>CM074857.1:97187500-107187500 GCA_037501455.1 Lantana camara | reverse complement strand
TAGGGTTTTGCTTGAAGTAAGGTGTGAGGATGACAAGTGATAATTGGAATATTTATAGAAGAATTAGGTGTACATGCATTCAATTAAATTACCATGCATTCAATACTATGACGGTTGGTTGTTGAGGAATAAATAAAAAAAGAATGGGATTTAATAAATAAATCGCACAAGCGATTTAATGAATCGCGCAATCTATTCTTCATGTAGAGCTAGTTTTTTATTTGTTTTAAATATTTATTTGATTTATTTTTTACCCTAAACCCTAAAAATTTGGAATAGTTGAATGCATCTGCAAACTACGAACCGAATAATATTGAATGCATGTAGGCCTAATAAATCGCTCAAGCGATTTAATTAATCGCTCACGCGATTCTAGTCCTTTATTTTATTTAAATATTATTTATTTATTTTCTTTATTTAATCAATCGCCTGAGCGATTAAATATTAAAAATAAATATTTCTATTTATCTGATTAAATTCTAGTTAGCTGATGAATCTAGTGCGCGATTCATCAAATCGCGTGAGCGATTCTTGTTAATCGCTAACGCGATTCAATGTATCGCTCACGCGATTTTATAAATCGCTCACGCGATTAAATATTAAAAATAAATATTTCTATTTATCTGATTAAATTCTAGTTAGCTGATGAATCTAGTGCGCGATTCATCAAATCGCGTGAGCGATTCTGGTTAATCGCTCACGCGATTCAATGTATCGCTCACGCGATTCAATGAAGAATAGTAAAACCATTAAAACTGTAAAATACAGCATACTAGATATATAAAAATAGAACAACAACATTCAGTCTGCTTTCATTACAAAACCAGTAAAATACATTACAATCAAACTAAATATTTTATGGGGTAGGAGGAAACTGATTAACCTCCTCCGGATCATATTGAGGGATAATGGAATTAACACTCCCCTCAGAGGACTCAAGGTAAACAACGTCGTAAAAGGACTCGGGGTCTGAGTCCCTATCACTTATGTGGAAAGCGTGGAGGTGCTCCTCTTCGCCCTCCAAAAGGTGTGCCTGCCGCACTTTGAAGATATACCTTAGGTCGTCGTAATAACGGCATCCAAATACTCTGGCGTCGAAATCCCGCTGAATAACCTATGCAATATTAAACATTGAAAAATGAACAAACAAAGATTTGAAAAAAAAAAAAAAAAAAAAAGTGCCACGGATGAATTCGACTTACCTCAATGGTATTGGCACCATAATATTCTAGGGGATCAATTTCGGCACTAATACGATTAGCAGCCAATTTAACTCCAGGACACGCCAATAATCTACGGAAAGCGTAAAAATTTATCCGCAGTCCTTTCACTGCTGCTACAACATCTCGTGCCCAGAATCTGGTTTTGAATCGCTTAGTCAATTCACGCGACACAATAGATAGCATCGTGTCTAAGACTTCTAGCCGATCGATTTCGTTGTCTCCGGCATATATACGAAGACGTTCAACCATGTACTCTTCCACCCCTGCCAGAATAGGTCTTGGAGGGTTATTCATGACTTTATTTGTCAAGGATTGAGATATAGGACAGAGAAAGAGAAGCAAGGCTTCTTGCAGTTGATGAAAATTTTGCAGAAATCTGAGAACAGAGCAGAATTGAGGATACTAATAAAGGTGATTGGGCCTTAAACCAACCAACAGTCGCACCCCTTCCTTCCTTCCTTGGTCGCATTGTAAAGGTGACGGTCAAAATTCCGGGATGAGTGCAGGCAGCTTTTCATTAAATTCAAGCATCTCATCGAGAACATCTGTCAGACGCGGGAAGAAGACAATGGACATCTATGTCCCTTCATCAAATATAATAAAGGACTAGACGTTGATGAAGAATCGCGTGAGCGATTAACCGAATCGAGTCCGCGATCCAATGAAAATACAACAAATTATTTATAGTATCTAATATTTAGAACAAGAATGAATCGCGCGGGAGCTTAATTAATGAATCGCAAGTGCGATTCATTAAATCGCTTGCGCGATTAAATAAAGAAAATAAATAATTCTATTTAGCTGAAGAATCCTGTACGCGATTCATCAAATCAAGTGCGAGATTCAATTAAAACATAAATAATTTGATATAGCTGAAGAATCTAGTGCGCGATTCATCAAATCAAGTGAGCGATTAATTTAGGAAAAATTAATATTTTGATTTTTTTACAGAATCGCGTGAGCGATTAAATAATAAAAATAAATATTTCTATTTATCTTATTAAATTCTAGTTAGTTGATGAATCTAGTGCGCGATTCATCAAATCAAGTGAACGATTAAATTAAAAAAATTAATATTTCGAAACACATAAATACAAATTTCAATATTTCAATAATTCTAGTTAGCATTCAATATTATTCGGTTCAACATGCATTCAATTGATGTTGATGAAGAAAATAAATAAATAATATTTAAATAAAATAAATAAATAAATGTTGATGAAGAATCGCGTGAGCGATTAATTAAATCGCTTGCGCGATTTATAAGGGAATTGTACATTTTGCGCGATTTATTAGGGAATTGTACATTTTGCGCGACTTATTAAAGAATTGGACATAAATATATGAATACATACTGTGTAACTTAAATATTGTATTTATCAACTCCAAAAAATATTTCGGATGCTAAACGTAACCTTAAAAAAGAGGTATTATCGTCATCCAGAATATCCAGTGGTTCCCCACGCATGAGAAGCTCAATGTAATATAAGGAATAGAGTCCACAATCGCCACTGAAAAAAAAAAATTAGAAATTAAATAAAAATATAATAAAAAATTTTAGAGTTAGTAATTCTCTCCTTTAAATGTACCTCCGTTTATTTTTTGGACACGGAGCAAGTTGCAGCTTCCACATGTGCTTGAGGCTGTCACCTAATTGCCTGAACTTTCCTGTGTGGGCCAACAATTTGGGAAAGAAAACACACAGATGGTTCAAAGCAATTTGGTAATTCCTGTGGTCAAGGGAACCACCACCGCTGTCGTAAACTTTGATGACTCCCTCTTGGGGCAAAATCTCGACGGCCACCCAATGGGAATTTCCTGAGTTGACAATCCCATAAAATTTTGTAGCTCCTTCCCATGCACGGCCATGCAAATATGGTAGAGAACCAGTTGTATACGGCAGAACAGTGTCCTCCTTCCATTTGATTGGATCATTCCAGATCCTTCGCATCACATCAAATGAGTGCGAGGCAGTCCGGATGTCTTCTTTGCGTTCATTCACAGGCTTCACACCCTTGGCACCCTTGGCACTCTTGGCACCAACCCTCGGAGCTTTGGCAGCAGTATCTGGCTTATTTGTAATAATGAGATTGCCATCTTCACCAACACAAACCGAATCTTCCGCTGTAATGAGACCCCTTGATAGATAATAATTCGTTTTAAGATGTTGGAAGAAAGTCTCATCGAGGACCAAACAATCCTGAGCATATTGATCTGGGTGCCTTTTTTGTTTAAGCCTTATATTGGCCAAACACTCTTCCAAATGCTGCAACGAGTGAACAAAAAAAAAAAACAATAAAGATCAACTATGCATCATACAGGTATTGACTAAACTAAACTATATAGGAAGTTTACCTCGGATACCAACCATTTCCCATTTCTGAGGATGGTTAGGAAGAATTCCGCGTCGAAATCCGCAGTTTGTCCAGGAATTCGGTCTTTTGGCCCTGCACTAAGAACCCAGCTGTACAAGTAGCTAGAACCAGATTTGTCCGTATTTTTGGATAACCATCTGTTGTGAGATTGAGAGATGGTTTCTGCGTTTTGCGGACAAGGCAGTTGGGGCTGAGCCGTTAAGGCAGGTGTTGCTTCTTTAGCCTTGACTCTAGCTCTGGCTGTAGCTGTGCAAAGCCTCTTAAGTTGCAGCGTATAAGGTGACAGGAGGTAGGCGGGCCTTCTTTTATTTCTCTTTGGTCTTTGACGTTTAGACCCTTCAACATCCTGCACCATTACACTACGGCCTGCTTGGTGTTCTTTTTCCTTCTCCAAATGCTGCCATATCTTCTCAACAGTTGCCTTCACATATTCAGAATGAGTTTCAGCTTGGTCTTCTTTCTCCTTCTCCAAATGCAGCCATATTTTCTCAACAGTTGCATTCAAAGATTCAGAATTAGCTTCCGCTTTCTGGATAAACTGTTGAATTTCAAAAGGGATTTGCACTGCAGCAGCTGGTGCAGGTGAAGGTGATGTGTCAGGTGCTGTGGAAGTTGGGGGTGCGGTGCCCCAATCAATTCCTGCGGTAGGTGGTGCTGTGGAAGTTGGGGGTGCGGTGCCCCAATCAATTCCTGCGGTAGGTGGTGCTGTAGTTGGATGTGATGGTGAGGGGAACCAATCCATGTTAGAATTCATGAGATTATCATCTTCTCGGACTGGATGGGGCAATTCATCCCCAATGATCAAAAGGGTGCACCCTTTCAAACACTGATGTAGATAATCAATGGGTGCATCCTCTTCTTCTGAACTTGTTTGTTCATGAAGGTCCCTGATGTAACTCATATTCTTTTCAATGCTGGAGGGCAACAAAAATGGACGTACCTGATCCTGTTACATCAAAAAATAATAGATGTTAAAGGTATTCGGTGATCCATGGCAAAGAAAATAATATAAATTTTGTTCTAACCTCAGGTCCATGGTTATTTAACTTTTGTCGCAATTCTTCAATATCGATTGGGTTCCCTCTACTGTGCATCCATCTGAACATCCTGGGGAGTGGTAGTTTGGACATGTGGGAATCATCATGTTCTAGGCCGCCTCCATAAGAACTTGCTATAGTTGGGCACATTTCGTAAGCCCACGCCTACAAGGAACAAACAGGAAAAAAGGTGTATTATAGATTTTGTTTCAATTAAATCGCTTGAGCGATTCAACAAGTCGCGTGAACGATTCATTAAATCGCTTGAGCGATTCAACAAGTCGAGTGAGCGATTTAGCAATAATCACCTGCAAGGCCCATGGAAAACCTGAAACATGATAGGTCTTCGGTTTAGAGTCAGATTCTGTAGGGGGCAGCCATTTAGCAATATCCTTTTCCCTTTTTTTTATTGAATCCATTGTCGCCTTGAATGACACTAGTCCCCAAGGATATGAATAAAAAAAATCCAAGTCACTTGCAAAACAAAGATGATCCCTATTTACAACTCTCCCCTTTTCAATACCCAGCAACATGTTTTGTACAAAAAGCACATGTGCTATCTTCAAACGGTCTTCCACCGCAATCTTTTTATTGAATAATAAAATTTCCAAATCAGTGTCCTTCACTTTTGATTTCCATTTATTTCGGAGGATCCTCTTAAGAAAATCCTGGGCATTATTTATAACACTCAACTCATCAGCTCTATCGGGCATCTTACCTCCTCCACAATAAAGCCCAGTGACAAGAGCAAACTCCCTTAAGCCAAACCTAACTGGCTTTTGGCCTATCAAGACCCACAGCTCATTCTCTTTCTTGGTGGGTAGGGAGTACATCATAAGATAATGAAGGAGGCTGCCTGAAAACCGCTTCCAACCAGAAGGCAGCTCTTCGGTATATTTTCTAAATACTCCTTCGAAATTCATTTCGTTCTCCTGAAGGAATTCTTTTATTGGGGAAAGACGCTCCCATGATGACCGGACTGTGATCCTCACAGTTGAAGAGAAGAAGTACCTTTCCCAGAAAGGGCGCATGTTGAATTTTGAAAAATCAATGCTCCGGGTGACCTCTTCTTCATACTCTTCCTGTAACTCATTGTCATCATCCTCCGCCTCATCAAATAACCCAATCATACCCATATTGGTCGAATGTCTTCGCTTACTCCTATTTTCCCTTATGTACCAGTCCCCTTGCGCTTCATCTCCGGTGTGTTCATCATCTCTGAACTCCTGAGATGTATATGATCAAAAATACCATTTGTCAATATAAAAGATTTGAAATACACAAAAGGCGCCATTTTGATCGCGTACGCGACTCAGTCAATCGATTAAGCGAGTACTAGATACTTCCGGCATAAACAACCCAAAAAACACAGTATATAAACAAGAGAATATAGTATCAACTCCAGAACGAAAGTTGAAAACAAAAAACAAAGAACCATTACGTTGTAATCGGCCGCTTGGGATATCTGCATGGGATCAATAGTGCCTTCTCCTTCCCTTACTGGGCTTTGGTTTGCTCCCGCTGATGACATCTTGTTTGGTTGATCGTAAAAATGTGATAATAATCTGAATATAGGAGATAGAAAATGGATGAAAACCCTAGTTTTTTTGCTTGTGAGGAAGATGAAGAAGAAGAAGAAGAAGAAGAACAGTCCTTTACTTTACTTTCCTTTTTTTTTTACCTTTCTCCTCTTTCTCGCTAAAAGTTGCTTATAACTGGAGAGAATTAATTAATGATGTGATTGGTTTGACTCTTGCGGTGATATATATATTAAATATAAATAACTGTCAGACAAAAAATGAAATGTTTTAATATAATGTACATAATTGTTGCCGCCTTACCGGACATGTATATTACAAGAGGTTTAATTTTAGAGAATTTGATTGCGAAATAGCGTAAGAATCGCGTGGGCGATTCATGAAGTCGAGTACGCGATTTAATACTTTTTGTGGCCAAAATCAAGATCACCTTATGAGAATCTAGTCAAATTTGTAATGGGGTCATTTTATTGTTGGTTATAGCGAAGCTTGATTTGAATGTACCAATCACAATCCCTTCTACATGGTATCAAAGATGATGTTAGGATTTGTTTGGGATTATGACTAAGGTTTGCAATACATTGTACTACACGGATAAGAATCGCTATGGGGCTCATATCAAACGCGAAAGCAACATGCTGGGGGACTAGCAAAGTAATATAAACCATTATTAAGTGCGAACTACCGTAAGAATCGCGTGGGCGATTCATTAAGTCGAGTACGCGATTTAATACTTTTTGTGGCCAAAATCAAGATCACCTTATGAGAATCTAGTCAAATTTGTAATGGGGTCATTTTATTGTTGGTTATAGCGAAGCTTGATTTGAATGTACCAATCACAATCCATTCTACATGGTATCAAAGATGATGTTAGGATTTGTTTGGGATTATGACTAAGGTTTGCAATACATTGTACTACACGGATAAGAATCGCTATGGGGCTCATATCAAACGCGAAAGCAACATGCTGGGGGACTAGCAAAGTAATATAAACCATTATTAAGTGCGAACTACCATAAGAATCGCGTGGGCGATTCATGAAGTCGAGTACGCGATTTAATACTTTTTGTGGCCAAAATCAAGATCACCTTATGAGAATCTAGTCAAATTTGTAATGGGGTCATTTTATTGTTGGTTATAGCGAAGCTTGATTTGAATGTACCAATCACAATCCCTTCTACATGGTATCAAAGATGATGTTAGGATTTGTTTGGGATTATGACTAAGGTTTGCAATACATTGTACTACACGGATAAGAATCGCTATGGGGCTCATATCAAACGCGAAAGCAACATGCTGGGGGACTAGCAAAGTAATATAAACCATTATTAAGTGCGAACTACCGTAAGAATCGCGTGGGCGATTCATGAAGTCGAGTACGCGATTTAATACTTTTTGTGGCCAAAATCAAGATCACCTTATGAGAATCTAGTCAAATTTGTAATGGGGTCATTTTATTGTTGGTTATAGCGAAGCTTGATTTGAATGTACCAATCACAATCCCTTCTACATGGTATCAAAGATGATGTTAGGATTTGTTTGGGATTATGACTAAGGTTTGCAATACATTGTACTACACGGATAAGAATCGCTATGGGGCTCATATCAAACGCGAAAGCAACATGCTGGGGGACTAGCAAAGTAATATAAACCATTATTAAGTGCGAACTACCGTAAGAATCGCGTGGGCGATTCATGAAGTCGAGTACGCGATTTAATACTTTTTGTGGCCAAAATCAAGATCACCTTATGAGAATCGAGCCAAATTTGTAATGGGGTCATTTTATTGTTGGTTATAGCGAAGCTTGATTTGAATGTACCAATCACAATCCCTTCTACATGGTATCAAAGATGATGTTGAGCGATTTAGTAACTTAAATGATTACAATCTAAATTTCTAAATACAAATCATTAAGACAAGTTACGTTATGGATTTCAAGATACAAATCAATAAAAATACTGCTAAAAACAACAAATTGACTATTATCAACTTGTTCACAATATTTTGTTCTCTTCCTTCTGGAATGAGTGGTGTCCTCCTGCTTGATACTTCACCTTCATCGTTCTGTGGCTCTTCTATTGGATTACACCATTGAGAAAAGCCATGCAAATTGCAACAATAAAATAATCTTCCCCTGTTGAAATTATCTGATCTATCGACCACCTTGATTGTAGCCCACTGATCGCAATCCCTGCATTTCTCCTTTCTATATCTAAGAGAACTTTTGCGTGTAAAAGCTGAGCTATTTGAGCTTGCCATGATCTTTAAATTCCTTAATGATAATCAGAAGAATTATATAGTGATCCCCACCAACGGCTATAATTAGGATATAAATAGTGTATAACTGCCATATTATAACGGCTATAATATTTTGTAATATTATCATCATCCAGGGGCTCTTTTGCAAACTCACAAATTTACGCACTGCCCCTCCTACTCAAATATAAAATAAATTTGTTCTGTTTCCTTTGGCCAAACCCTAATTCACTTTTTTATCTTCCCTCTCCTCTTATGTTGAATATTTCCGCCGCCGCCCTCTCCAATCCAAAGGAAAAATCCTTCGCAGATCTGTAAGAGTCTGCCCTATTAGTTTGAATTGCTCTTGAAAATTATCATGTTTGCTGTATGATTTCCGCCATACAGTAGCAATCAATAGATGTTTCTTTGTTTGGTCGATGTAGTGTTTACTCGTTGTAGATGAACTATACGATGGGCAGTACAGGAGAGAGTTTTGAGAGTTTTATGCGTCCTGTGCATAGCAATTGGAAAGAAACCCTCGATAATGCAAATGAAGATTTATTATAGATTTTTAAATCTATAATAAATCTTCATTTGCATTATCGAGGGTTTCCTTCCATTGTTATGAACGGTCTGCACAAAACTCTCAAAGCTCTCTCCTGTATTGCACGTTTTATAGTTCTTCTACAATGTCTAATGATCTATTGCAAGGCCAAACAAAGAAATCTATTGATTGTTACTGTTTGGCAACAAGTCCTACGGAAATGACGATTTTCATGAACATTTCAATCAAATACGGCAGATTTTGTGATTAAGGAGGAAGAAAGATTAGATCTGTTAATATCCATAATGTTAATAATAAACCCCCTTGGCTGAAGAATCGCATGCGCGATTCATTAAATCTTGTGAGCGATTCACTAAATCTTGAGCCCGATTATTTAAAAAATAAAGTAATGGATCAAGCTGAGTGTTTTTTAAAGTGTCATATATCGAATTAAACTCCAAATTTTATTACATTATAATATATTAATTGAATCTTAGGCGCGATTAATTAAGAAGAGTTAGCGATTCAGTAAATCTTGGGCGCGATTAATTAAAAAAAGAGATATGCCCATTTGGCTGAAGAATCGCTTGCGCGATTCATTAAGTCGAGTACGCGATCCATAAAATCGCGTAAGAGATTCATTAAATCGTCTGCGCGATTAATTAAAAATCAAAGATGTATTATACAATTTATTTATCTAAATGACATTCTGTTATTTATCTAAATGACTTTCTGATCACATGTAGACTTTTGGTGTCTTTTTATTGTGCGCGATTAACTAAAAAGAGAAAGATGCCCATTTGGCTGAAGAATCGCTTGCGCGATTCATGAAGTCGAGTACGCGATCCATAAAATCGCGTACGAGATTCATTAAATCGTCTGCGCGATTAATTAAAAATCAAAAATGTATTATACAATTTATTTATCTAAATGACATTATGTTATTTATCTAAATGACTTTCTGATCACATGTAGACTTTTTGTGTCTTTTTATTGTGAGCGATTAACTAAAAAGAGAAAGATGCCCATTTGGTTGAAGAATCGCTTGCGCGATTGATTAAGTCGAGTACGCGATCCATAAAATCGCATAAGAGATTCATTAAATCGTCTGCGCGATTAATTAAAAATCAAAGATGTATTATACAATTTATTTATCTAAATGACATTCTGTTATTTATCTAAATGACTTTCTGATCACATGTAGACTTTTTGTGTCTTTTTATTGTGCGCGATTAACTAAAAAGAGAAAGATGACACTTGGCTGAAGAATCGCTTGCGCGATTGATTAAGTCTAGTACGCGATTAACTAAAAAGAGAAAGATGACACTTGGCTGAAAAATAAAGCTGTATTATACAATTTATTACACAATTATTTATCTAAATGACATTCTGATCACAAGTAGTCTTTTTGTGACCTTTTCCTCCACACTTTGAACAGGTATTGTACCTTTTTCTTCCCTCAGAAGGTGCCCGGAGTCTAGTCATCCTTTTTTTTCCAACACGCACCTTCAGTGGAGGTGGCAGTACTTGTTTTATACCTATATCTTCAGGCAATTCCCACTGTAACTCTGGAGGTGTAGGAAAAATTGTCTCAGAATATGCAAGTATGTAGTACTCAACAGTGTAAAATTTGGAGCATAGGGAATATATTCTTTGTCCAAACCCTATTGGGTTTTGCTCCCTTAACGCCGATAATGCATGGGGGCAGGGGATCTTATCCATCTGGAAGACACCACATGTGCACGTCATATTGTTCAAGTCAACCATAACCTCTGCTCCAATTCCACAAACAGAAAATTCATGAGCATTGAACTGTTGTGCAATGCCTCCTTTGGATTTCTCCAGATTACTCCGGAGAAGTTTCTCTTTGGATGGCACCAGGACTGTACTGCAGTTGATCATGTCCGTTCTCCGGGTGTGGAACCAATCAGCCAATATTCTTATGATAGACTCAAACAGAGCAGGGATAGGATACTCCCTTTCAAATCGAATCCTAGAATTAATAGACTCGGCGATGTTGCTAGTCAGAACATCATACCTGTTTGTTTTAGAATGCACCCTGCTCCATAACTCAAAACCAACTTCATCCTTCAAGTACTCTGCAGCACGTTTGTGAATACGTTCGATCTCTTTGTAGTGCTCCATGAAATCTTCGACGGTATATGCTTTAACTGCCCTAAAAAATGGCTCAAGGATTGCACTTTTTTTAAACCGTTGTCTCAAGTTCTCCGATAAGTGCTTCGAACAAAATCCATGATGAGCCTTAGGATAAATCTTAGCAACCGCATTTTTTATGGAGACATGTCTATCCGATATTATACAGAGATCATCACTATCCGGTGCTATCCTTTTTAAATTTATAAAAAACCACTCCCATGATGCATTATTTTCGGAATCAACCACTGCCCATGCAATCGGATAGGTATGGTTCTCACTATCTTGTGCAGTAGCCAAAAGGAGAGTACCATCGTATTTACCGGTTAAGAAACAACCATCAACGGCTAACACCTTGCGCATGTACGTAAAACCCCGTATGCATGGTCCGAATGCAACAAAAAAATGAAGAAACCTGTTTTCGTTGGCAAGAACCAATTCAGTGACGCTTCCTTGATTCTTAAGAGTTACCATATAACGATATGCATCTATAATTGCATATCCATGCTCAGGTGATCCCCTGACAATATTTTTGGCATGTATTCTGCCCATCCAACATTTCCAGTAACTAACCTTGGCCCCCAATTCAGCTTCGACGTACTTTTTAATTTCGCCTGGTGTGGGACCTTTCTTGTCAAAAAACAATGGCTTCACTAAGTCCCCAATCAATTTTGCGGTAGCCTGTTGATGAGTGGTACTTGCTTCTTCCAACCCACAAGTGTGCATCCGGTTATACTTTCTGAGGATAAATCTTTCAGAATTAACATATTTAACACACCGAAACCACCACTTGCAATCCTGAGAATAACATCCCAGAACAAGAAGGGACTTTGTAGATTTTATCGTTCGTAATTGGAAGCTTCCCTTACATGCAACAAGGTTGATCTTCATGATGGCATCTTCTTTGTTAATAAACTCTTCATCCTCATTAAAACCTGAGCCATCATCCCATGTATGACTTTCAATCCTGGCCTCTGGATTATCATAACATATAATGGCTTCCTCCTGATTAATACATTGATCGGGCACTTCTTCCTCGACCACATTTTCAGAAGGATTACAACGATCTACCATTTCTTCGTTTATAGCAAGGGTGTTATCTGGAAGATTGAATTCTTGATCGTTGATATCAGGGAGACTGAAGTCTTCATACTGATGCTGGTATTGATCTTCACCCTGAGAAGTAAACCCGCTTGTACCAACATGTTCAGATTCTGTTCCACTCTCCTTCCTATCCAAGGAAACCTTCAAAACGGGCCTCCAACCTTGAGGAGAGATATCGGCAAAATAAACTTGTAGGTCGTGATCAGTCTTTATTTCAGTTGGATAACAGGTTGGAGGTGCACTTGTAAGAAAATATTTCACGTGCACATCATCATGGGAGCAAGTAAGCCCTGCTTGTTCTATAATATCACTTATCAACATTTGGAATGTAGTCTGATTGCTCACAAGAAAAGCAGAAGTTTGCTTGCTCTCCGCAACCCAATTCAAACACGTGGTTTCTTCTTCCCACACTCCAAGTGCAAATCCAATAACAAATTTTGACATAACCCAGTCGCCGTTCCTTTAAAACAATAAAAAAAAAAAATTAAAAAAAAAAAATTAACCATGCATGCAGTACAAAACTGAGAAACAAAAAATTTGATCGCGTGGTCGATTGATAAAGTCGCGTGGGCGATTCCTCAAATTCGCGTGCGCGATTAAAGAATCGCGTGAGCGATTATGAGAAATCGGGGAAGTGATTAATAAAATCGAGTGCGCGATCACGTTGTATTGTCCTTATATTTGCGTCCAATTTAGGCTACGGAATGTACTGTATTAAACCCAGATAGATGGGGTTCGGAAAAAACTCAGTTAAATCATTCAGTAAATAGGTTTGAGAAAAAAATCAAATGAATCGCGTGAGCGATTCCCTAATCGCGTGAGCGATTTAAAGAAATCGCGCAAACGATTAATAAAATCGAGTGCGCGATCACTATGTATTGGCGTTATATTGGCGTCCATAACAGGTTAGGGAATGTAATGCATTAAACCCAAGATAGATGGGGTTCAGAAAAAACTCAGTTCACTCATTCAGTGAAAACGCAGTTCAAAAAATAGGGTTCAGAAAAAATTCAAACAAACCGAAACCTTTCAATACCTTTGATTGTTGTCGTTGTTGTTTGCCATTGTACATGTAATCAGAGAGAGGTGGGTGATACTTAGGGTTTTTGAAGAATCAAACGAACACTGGACAGCACTTCGATCGGAGAAGAAATATCAGAAAAATAGGGTTTTCGTCGCACATACAGGAAGGAGAGAGAAATTGAGAGAATTGGATGAATGTGATTTGGGGCCAGATTCTAATTTTGTATAAATTTTGGGGCCAAAAGAGTCTGCAAAATCCTGACGTGGCAAATATTTAATTAAGCTGAGTAATTAATTAAGAGCTAATCAAGCAAAGGGTTATATACCCAATTCTTTTGAAACTAGGGGTTACATAACTAAAAAAAGACTTGGGCGTCCCTTTTAACCGAAAGCCCCAGGTAACTTGGATGATCATGGTGTGGTGTGATGCAAGAGAGAGGCTTTTGGATCATATGAATATATATAGGGTCATTTACATTTAAATCGAAAATTATATTATAGTCCCTACAAAATTTGTTTGATCTGAGGTCCTAACGAAAATTATAAAAATACACTTATGTCCCTGACAGTTGGTATGAGTGTTACATTGAATTATAAAATCATCCCTAAAATTTATAAATATAAATAAAATGATGCCTACAAATTATGAATTTAACAATACATTCCGTGGAATCACAAATCAAATTTAAAAAATCGGGGATACTTTTGGAATGACATAACCTATGTTTTAAAACCCAGACCGGACCGGCCGGTCGGACCGGCGACCGACAGCTTGTCCGATCCGGTTAACCCCCTAAAACCACTCATCTTCTGGACCAATTTGGCCCGCTGAGAACCGTCAAAAATCGGCTAAAGAACCGGACCGCTCATCGGACCGTTTGGGCCCGATTTTCGATTTTTTTTTTGCCCCCTTCAAAATTGTAAAACTAAATTTAGGACCGATCGAACCCAGGACCCCTTGAATAGAAGGGAATTGCCCAACCAATTGATCTATTCTATTGTTGCACATTTTTACTGGCAATTTATTAATAAAACTTCTGAAATTATAAGTTATAATTAAAAATTGAGTTCTAAGAAAATATTAATTATAATTATAAATATTAAATATCTCATAAGAATTAAATTTAAACATGAATAAAATAATATGAAATATTTTATTTTTTATAATATATATTTATAAAAGTATAAATGTATGTGTAGTATTTTTTTCCTACGATAAAAAAATATGATATTTGTTAAATTAATCTTTTATTTATATTGTTTAGATTTCTACTTTGAAATTTTATTATTATATGTGTTACTTAAAAATTAATGAATAATTGAAATTGATTTATATATCCATTTTCCTATATTATTTAACTTATTTTATTATTTTTAAATAATATTTATAATATTATATAAATATATAATTATTACATAGTTATGACGTCGCACCTGGTCGAACCGATCGAACCAGTAAAACCAGTAACCCGTAAGGTTTCCGGTTCGATGTCCGGTCCAAGTTTTAAAAGATAGGACATAACGGAACTCTAACAGACATTAGGGGCCACAAAAAAATTTCAAAAATTAGAGATTAAAATGTAATTTTTTTAAAATGGATTGCATTGTGATTAGGCTAAATTCAAGATAATCATATATATACTAGCATATACCCCCGTGCTCTGCATGATATTTATATAAAAATATAATATATGAGTTGTATTATCATGTATTACTCGTAAATATTGTAATCTAAGATAAAGTAATCTATATTTAGGATAAAATTTTAATAGTGGAAAAAATTCGCTTACTTTAAACAATGACATCAAAGATTGTCGGATGAAAAATATTTTTTAAAAATGATGATAGTTATAAATAATTATAAATTTTGATAAACAATTGAATTATTCTAAAAATTTTAATTAAAAAAATCAGATTGGACTAGATTACAATCTGGATGAAAAAAGATTTAAGAAGTAGGGTTGGTTCAAGTGGTTAATAGGTTCATTCTCCAAAACAATCTTCCAGGCTTGAGTCCCACTTGAGTGTTCGTGTGTTAAAAAAAAGTTGAAAATTTTACAAAATAAATAATAGATAATATTTAGAAAATAGAAACTTAAAATAAATGTGGTGGAAAAGTGATATTAATCTTAAAAATATAAAAATTATATGAAAATATAACATCTTTCCTCGATTTGAGAAAATCAAATTAGTTAATAATAAACAGAAAAAATCGCTCGATCATTAAAAAATTAAAAAAAAAATCATAAGAATACAAAATAAATAAAAATAATTATCAACAAAAACAATAAACATAATTATAATAAATATTGAAACTAAAAAATAAATTTATTTAGTGTAAATAAAAAATATAATAAAATAAAATGAAAAAAAATGCAATGAAAACTTAAAGTACATTTAAATTTGACGGCAAAAGATATTTTCATTCAATTAGAAAGTACAAAATTATTTGATAAAAAATCTATACAAAATAAAATAAATCAAAAGATAAAAATCAAGCATTAATTTCGATTATTGATAAGAAATTCATAAAAAAATAAAAAAGAAAAAAAACACAGTAAAACTACTCCTTAAAAGGTTTTTTTCATTCAATTAGAAGTACAAAATTGATTGGTAATAAACAAATCCAAAGTAAAAGGATTGTGTAAAATAATATAAATAAAAAATAATAAAAAATATAAAATATAAAATATAAACGTTAGTTTTTTATAACAAATACACATGGTGTAAATGAAAATTATAATAAAACAAAATAAAAAGGCACTATAATCAAAACTTAAAAACTCATTTAAATTTGAATATCTTGAAAAGATATTTCCATTCAACCAAGATACAAAATTGATTGATATTGAACAAATACAAAATAAAAGAATGTTGTAAAATCAACTAAATTAAAAGTAATATAAAAAGTAATTAGGTATGTAAATATATAAAAGGAAAAAGAACAAATAAGTTTTCAAAAGAGAAAAAAGAGAACAAAATAAGTTATAAAAATACTTACATGTTAATGGAACACATTAAATTTTCTCATAAAAATTATCAACTATAAAGAAAATTAAAAATTCTAAACTGATAAAGAAGAAACTAAAAAACAGGTTAAAACTTATGAAAAATATATCAAATATAATATTTATATCTCTAGCAATTTTATTGAGGTAAATTAAATAACCTAAATCTTTGTAATTAAAAGTTTGAATTTGAGCCATTAACTTTTCAATTTTATTGAGGTAAATTAAATAACCTAAATCTTTGTAATTAAAAGTTTGAATTTGAAAAGTTAATGGCACTTTATGAAAATTAAATCCTATGTAATTATGTAATAATATAACTAACGATTTTTTACAAATTTATTCATGATTGGCGTAATTTGCCATTGAAACTTCATTCGATATAATTTTAAATATATATTAAGAAAATAAAAAATTCAACATTTAATATAAAACTCAATCGATATTATTTATTACTTAAAAATAATTTAAAATTTTAAGAATTCACCATTTAGTTAAACGAAGAATTCCCGGAAAATCCCCAAATGGGGGACTCAAATTTCTGTTTGCTCCCCATTTTCAAAAAATTCCTCTTCACTCCCCAAATGAGAGTCAAAATTCTCGTTTACTCCCCTGTCTTTTGGGGGGGGTTTTGCACTTTCACCCCTATATTTTAATTTTCAATATTTATCTCCCTAACTTTTGAAATATATCGCATTTAATTCCTTTGAAAAACTTTGACCGTCGATTTCTCCTTCGTCACGGCGATCCAAGCTTCAAGAACCATCATCATCGTGTTCATCTTTCCAAGTAGAATAAAACTCATACCCCAGCCGACCCTATTAGCCACCAAAAGATTCGTTCTTCGTGCGTCGTCTTTAACCAATGATTTCTGCTTCGTCGGTTGTCGGATTTTGATTTCTAGACCATTGTTGTATTCCTTGCTTCGACATCTTCAATTTGATATATAATAACAACACATTTAAGATCATCTTTGTACAGATTTGCTTTGTTAAAGTTTGTTACAAGGAGTTAAGTGTAATATTTTTCAAAGGTTAGGGGGATAAATGCTAAAAATCAAAGTATAGAGGGGAAAGTGCAAAACCCCCCTGTCACCGGGATTAGCCCATTAAAGAATGATAACGTGGAAGATGGCATACCGTATACATATCTTTAGCACCATCCTAAATTAGAAATATAAATAATTACATCTGACCATCTTGTATTTAGACATAATTACAACGTAGTTTATCATTATCAAAAAATTGTATTTTAATCCCTAACTTTGAGAACCGTTTCTGGTCCGTATGGTTCCATTGTGTCATTCCAAAAATATCCCTGATTTGTTGTTAAATTTATAATTTATAGGGATCGTTTTGTTTATATTTGTAAACTTTAGGGATGGTTTTATAATTTGGTCATATATTTAATGTAACACTTATAAAACCGTTAGGGGCGTAGGTGTAGTGTACTTTTACAAATTTCGTTAAAGGACCTCAAACCAAATAAGATTTATAGGAACTAAAATGTAATTTCCCGGTAATGATGGATTGCGTTGTAATTAGGCCTACATGCAGGGTAACCAGATGTAAACCACCCATTAGAAATAATTATATTTGATTATCTATATTTATGCCTAATTACAATGTAATTTATTTAAATTGAAAAATTATATTTTAGTTCCTAATTTTTTAGAATCGTTTGTGATTCTTTATATCCGTTAGAGTTCCGTTATGTCATTCTAAAAATACCCCTGATTTATTGTTAAATTCAAAATTTATATGGATCGTTTTGTTTATATTTGTAAATTTTAGGGATGATTTTGTAATTAGTCATATATTCGATGTAATATTCATATAAATCATGAGGGCTATAAATGTACTTTTACAAATTGCATTAGTAACCTTAGACCATACAAGACTTACAGGGATTAAAGTATAATTTTTCGATTTAAATAAATGATATTATAATTAAGCATAAATAATAAGACCCACTATGTTCAATTTTCCGGTGTAGTTAGTTAACTATCCTAATATAAAGAGTACTTAATTCTTTGATTCGTGAGATTTTGTCATTCATTATTTGATGGGGTTCCCCTACAGCAAGGTCAGGTCCCAAGGGCATCAAAATAACCCATTAAATTTGGCAAATCACCATAAACTTTTCAAATAAGATTAATTACATCTACACTCCTTTATAGATGACATTATCACAAGAAGCCACTAACCTTTTCTAAACTTACACAAACCACCCCTGTGAAAATATTGGACCTTTTAAATTTCTAGGGGTGGTTTCTGTAATTATATAAGATATTATTGAGTGGTTTGTAATTTTTCTCATAACTTGGGGAATAAACTGCAGTATTTCACATTTTAATATGTTTTCTTTCTGTATGCTTCTAAGGGAATAACTCATTAATCTGCAAATAACTATACTAGGACTATTCATATGAATCAAGTCATGAGTGGATTACACTACGTTATCATATGGTACATCGTTCTGATCAATCCTCATGAGAGTGAAGACGAACAGGAAGTCCTTCCACCGGAGTAGGCATTGGATCATAAGCAATTTTCTCATCAACGATCTTTAATTTCCATTGAAATTTCCTGATATTATTATGCAGAAATATGAGTATTTCTAACCTAGCAAACTCTTTTTCCAAGCACATTCGAGGTCCTCCACCATATGGGAATGTAAGAAAATGGAGGAGGCCTGCCCCTTCAAATACTGATGGAATGAAGCTTTTGTAGTCATCGAATAAGCTAGAATCTCTGTGTGTCAATGAGGCACTCTAGTATAACCGTCAGCAAAACAAGCAAGAATTACAAGATAGCTAGTAATTTTATTTTTAAATGTTGATATGTTTTATCATTTTCTGAAAGCTAAGTATTTTCTTTTAAATACCATCAATTCAAATGATTCCGGAAAGGTTATTAGCCAAAAAAAAGGGGTATCATACCTTGAGGTTTGACCTAATAACACAAACTGCCCCTGACATTTGAGAAATTACAAAAACTTCCCCTCTACATCTCGATCGATGAATTTTGCCACATCATTTCTATTATTTTTTATGAATAAACCATTTTTTCCTTTACACTTACTGTTCAAAAATTGATTTTATATTTATCATTATAATACCATGCATCACACCAAATCTTAGGTTACACCAAGTGTGTTTTTGTAACTTCTCAAACTTGAGGGGAAGTTTGTGTAATTAGATCAAACTCATGATGTAGCAGTTAAATTATCCCAAAAATCTAAAATTAGTTGGTAAACAAATCAGTTGAAGGTACTTATGAGATTTTATAAGAACAGTGATTCCAGATACTTTTCAGTTAGACTACTGAAACTTCATTTCACAGTTTCATGTATAAAAGCTTGAAAGCATGCACTTTAATTTAACTTTAACACCCTTTTAGTTTCAGAATGAGATGAGTGAGGAAAAGTACCTTCCATCCTTTGGGAATGTGATAATTGGCATAAGTTATATCGGTTAGCGCTTCTCTGAAAGCGCCTATTACCGGTGGTGATAGTCTTGTTGCTTCTCAAACTACGTTCCATGAGTACCTCATCTTTTGTAAATCTTCCCATTGCAGAAACTCCTCTGCTGCTTTCGATGAAGCAATTTCATTTTGTTCTATAGTGTTACTCTGCCTTTATTAGTTCAAACTTCAAACACTGCATCATGGAATTTCTTGTGTTCTTGAGTCAAGAACCTCTCTTTAGCAGCGTGGGATGCACAAATGCAGAAAACATAGACCTTGTTAATATCTGATGATTTTTGCTTACCTTGTTAACGAGCCATTTCTTTTATTTTATTTTTTGGCATTCATGATCTCAATTTATACAGCGAAAAATGTTCTCTCAAGAGGAATGGGCTGGATTTTATACTGGTTTTTGGGATGCTTGCAAAAACTTTTGCTTTTAGAGAAGTAGAAGCCAAAGTTGTAAAAGGTTGTAGTAGTAAAAGTTATCTCGAACTGTCGGGGAAAAAAAATAAAGATTAAAAATAAACAATTGGGTTTTCAGAAAAAAGAATTTGAGAAAAGCTTTTATGTGATCGAAGAAACTTTCATTTATTTACTAAAATAACTTAGAACTCAGAAGCTGAAAGTAAAAGTTGGTTTTTAGTTACGAATAGCTTGTGACAATGATATGCAAATGTTGCATAGCTTAAACCCGTTGTTCTCATTAGTAAGTGGAAAATAGTATTTATCAACATTATCGTTTCGAAAAAGTAGTCGAATATGAGAAAATAGGAAGCGAAACTGCAGCACAATCCAAGCAATCAAAGCAAACAACCCCAAATTTAGGAACTTTTATCTTCTCAAGCCTCACGTGGATGAAGAAGAATTGGAAGTCCTTTCTCTGGCCTTGGCATTGGGTCACACATGATTTTCTCATCTGGAATCAGTAAATTCCACTTAAATCTCCTCACAACATTGTGCAGACATATGAGTATCTCCAACCTCGCAAACTCTTTTCCCAAGCACATTCGAGGGCCCCCTCCGAACGGAACAAAAGAGTACGGTGTAGGAGAACAATCCTCGAACCTTGATGGATCGAACTTTTCACTGTCTTCAAAGAAGCTTGAATCTGTATGTGTCAATGGAGAGTTCCAATAGAACTGTTGCAGAGACATATGTAACATCACTATTTATTAGTTTTTGATTTTCATGATCTTTAAATATCAGTTACATTGACCTCCCCTGTATTATACGTAATTACACAGACTTATAGTATAGATTTTCTCAATCTTTTAGTGTCAATTACATGGACCTCCCCTGTAACTATATGTAATTACACAAACTTCACTTTTAAAGATAAGATATCCCTTTCGGATTATCGAATATATACGTATATATATATATTAAGGAAATTGACTAAAATTTGAGAAGTTCACTAAAACTATTTCGAATTACACTATCATTTTACTTGGCTCAACAGAAGGAGGTAGCTTGTAAGGTTTAGAAATACTTTTCAATAAGGAATTATTACCTTCCATCCCTTTGGTATGTCATAGCCTTCATAGTTTATATCCACTAGCGCTTCTCGAAAAGCACCTATTACAGGTGGCCATAATCTCATAGTTTCACACACTACATTCCAAGAATACTTCATCTTCTGCAAATCCTCCCATTGAAGAAACTCCCCATCTTCTTTAGATGCCGCAATTTCGTTTTGCTCTGCATTTCCATAGAAGAAACAATCGAAAATCATCATTCTGTTTGGAATATATCATCAAACATTCATAAGAAGACATCATCAAAAACTTACCTTCCAACACTTTCTCATACACCTGAGGATTTTGTGCAAGAGTTCTTATCAGCATCGTTATTGCAGTACTTGAAGTGTCGTGTCCAGCAAATAGCAGTAGCAGTATATTATTTACGATAACTGGTTCAGACATGAATTTTCCATTTTCGTCGGGGCTTGTCAGCAAATGGGACAGAAGGTCTTGTGAAGGTACAGCAGTTTTTTGTTCTAAGGCCTCTTTTCTCTGTTTCACTATTATTTGGAGTTCTTTCTTTATAGCAGCAGTTGCCTTCTTTGCCTTGTGGAATTTTGTGCTGGGGAAGTTGAGGGGGATCGAGACAACTCCTCCCACGAAGACGTTGAAGAGGGCAGAAAGATTTTTAATCTTTGTTGGATCCTCGATGCTCATAAACAATTGACACGCGAGTTCAAATGTATATAATTTGATTGCGGGATAGACCTTCAACTCCTTTTTACCTTGAAAAACATAAAGAAGATTCTGTTTATTTTAGTTGCATTTTAACTATATGTTATATGAAGAATAGAAGAAATAGGTAATTACAAGCACCTTCCCTCTTGGTTTTACACTTACACATACCTCCCCTTGTCACTTATTTTCACCTTACTGTAATTCCATTTCTATTGATATCACATATGGCATATCGAATATAACATTACAATTCAACTTCTAGTGGACTTTTCAACATTATAATTCAACTTCTAGTGAACTTTTCAACATTGCAATTCAACTTCTAGTGAACTTTTCAAACTCTTCTTTCACTTGTGGAAAATTTCAGTCACATGGGTACTTCTGTAATTTTAAAACTAAGAGGGGAAGTTCGTGTAATTAGCTCAAACTACGAGAGAGGTCAATTTAATTCATGTTGAAGGAATCACAGGGCAGCACAAAACAGGAAGTTTTAGCTTGATGAGTGTGACTGAGATTTTTCAAAAAAGAAAAGAAAAACAGATTGTTATTATTTCGGGAAAAGACTATAACTCCAAACTTAAACAAAAATAGTTTAAAAGCATTTCTCTACGTAGATATAGAGTAGAACGACTGCTCTTACCAGCCCTATACTGTCATACCTTGCCAACAAGTCTGTACATGTTGTCGAGAAACGGTATCAATTTTCCTGATATAAAGCTTTGTGAAAGCATCAGGACTAACAAAGTAGGACAACATCTTTCTCATAATTACACCTTCAACCCCTGAAGTTGTGGACAAGCATTCTCCAAGCAGCTTTCTCACAGATTCAGGCCACCAAAGGGTAACCATCTTGTTTTCATTGCTGAACAAGAACTTATTGCCACTAGGCCCACATAACACAGCTATGTTCTCCCCCAACAGCGACGTCTTGAAAACCGGAGCCTTGTACTTTTCGACTCTGTCTTTGATGAACTTCGCAGACATCATCCGATCACGTGTTCGAATAAATTCCAGAGTTTCGCCTAGGATCGGCCATCCGAAGCTGCCGGGAGGAAGATTTAAGTCCCTTCTGGCTGATTTTCTCTTGTTCTTGATGAAGATGTTCAGAAATGTGAACAATATGAAAAGGGCTATGATAACTTGGATGACCATGGTGTGATCTATTGCAAAAGATTGGTTTTAGAACATATATATATATATATATATATATATATATATGATCAACCCTTTTTTCGTCTTTGTGTTGGGAATCCGATTCAAAAAGTCTAAAGCATTATCAGCATAAATAATTGACCAGCTTTTTGGCTCTTGATTTGGTCAAATGACTAAGATCTGGCCACCTTATAAGGTTATTTTTAATCCTGGCGGCTTGTTGAATCAATTAAAGAATGATATGTGGAAGATGAATACGGCATACATATCGGAGATTGTTCTTTAAACTAGAAATATAATCTCAGATGAAGAGGTACTGTGTTCAGTTTTTCTGTGATGTTAGTTAACTGTCCTAATGTAAAGATTACTTAATTCTTTGATGAGGCAAACTTTGTAATTGAATATTTGATGGGGTTCCCCAACAGCTAGGTCAGGTCCCAAGGGCATTAAAATACCCCATTAAATTCGACAAATCACCATATACTTTTCGCCAACAAGGGTTGGTCCAAGTGGTTAATGGGTTCATTCTCCGGGACAATGTCCCGGGTACGAATCCTACTTAGGTGTGTGTGAGTTAAAAAAATAAAATAAAAATCACCATATACTTTTCAAATAAGATTAATTACATCTACACCCCTTTGTAAATTACAATGACTCCCACAAATTTGAAAAGAACTACGAGCCACTCCTAACTTTTTCTAAAGTTACACAAAACACCCCTGTGAAAATATTGAAACTTTTAAACTTGTAGTTTTTTCCATAACTTGGGGAATAAACTGCAGTATTTCACATATTAATGTCTACTAATAACTATACTAGGACTATTCATTTGAGTCGCGTGACGAGTGGATTACACTACGTTATCATATGATACATCGTTCCGATCAATCCGCATGAGAATGAAGACGAACAGGAAGTCCTTCCACCGGAGTAGGCATTGGATCATAAGCAATTTTCTCATCAGGGATCTTTAGTTTCCACCGGAATTTCCTGATAACATTATGCAGAAATATGAGTATTTCCAACCTAGCAAACTCTTTTCCCAAGCACATTCGAGGTCCTCCACCGTATGGGACAAAAGAAAATGGAGGCGGCCCTGCCCCTTCAAATCTTGATGGATTGAAGATTTCGTAGTCTTCAAATAAGCTAGAATCTCTATGTGTCAATGAGGCACTCCAGTATAACTGTAAGCAAAACGAGCAAGAATTACAATATAGCTAGCAATTTTCTTGTTAAATGTCGATGTATATTATCATTTTATGAAAGCTAAGTAAATGTTTTTTTTAATATGGTTAGTTTCAATGATTTTGGAAAGTTTATTAGCCCAAAAAATTGGGGTATCATACCTTCCGATTTGACCTAATTACACAAACTGCCCCTGAAGTTTGAGAATTTACAAAAACTTCCTTTCTATATCTCGATCGATGAATTTTGCCACATCATTTCTATTTCTTTTTTATGAATAATCCATATTTTCCTTTACACTTACTGTTCAATTATTGATTTTGCATTTATCATTGTAATACCATGCATCACACCAAATCTTAGGTTACACCAAAAGAGTTTTTGTAATTTCTCAAACATGAGGGGAAGTTTGTGTAATTAGGTCAAACTCATAATATAGCAGTGTGATTATCCCAAAAAGTTAAAAGTTGGTAAAAAAAACAGTTGAAGGTACTTCGAGATTTTACAAAAATAGTAAAAACAGTTATTCCAGATACTTCGTACATAGGCTACTGAAACTTCAGTTCACAACTTCACGTATAAAAAGCTCGAAAGCACTTGAATTTAACTTTTGCTAACACCCTTTTAGTTTGAGAATGAGGTGAGAAAGTAAAAGTACCTTCCATCCCTTGGGAATGTGATATCCGGCATAATTTATATCGGTTAACGCTTCTCTAAAAGCGCCTATTACCGGTGATGATAGTCTTGTTGCTTCACAAACTACGTTCCATGAGTACCTCATCTTTTGTAAATCCTCCCATTGTAGAAACTCCCCTGCTGCTTTTGATGAAGCAATTCCATTTTGCTCTGTAGTATAACGTAATATGATCAAATATGTTCTTCTGTTAAACTAGACAGTCCAAAGAAATGAGGGAAAATAAACTTAAATTTCAAAGACAAAGAAAAGGTTTGGGGTTAATTACTGCTGCTACCCCATATTTAATATAATGACACCTTAAAATTACACTTAACCCCAAGTTTTATGATGTAGGAGTTTTTCTTGAAAACCCAAAAATGCTCTCGCCGACTTTATCCAACTATCTTGTTCCGAGATTGCCCCTGATAGTTTAGATAAACTTCATGTATTTGGGGGTTATATGTAATTTGTTTGAATTCCAAAATCCTTTTTTTGTATAAGTTAGGGCATAAGCGAACTCCACTTTTTGTTAATGAAACGCTAGTGGTTTGGGGGTTAAATGTAATATTTTTCTAAGTAGGGTACATGTGTTGTTATATCGAAATATGGGGTACCAACTGTAGTTATCCGGTCTAATTTTGAAGGTGAGATGTAATAAACCCAAAATAGATTAGTGTTAATCACATCTAGGACCCAATGGGTCCAAAATAACCAAGTTCTCCCCAAATTAGATCTAGTTACCGTTACTTCAGGTAGCAACTTGCTATTTTGAAACTCCCGCGGGGTGTAAATGTAATAGAGTAGAAAGAAAATCACAAGTACCTCTTAATACTTTTTCATAAACTTCAGGAAGTTCTGCAAGATTCTTCATCAACATCGTTATGGAAACACTAGAAGTGTCGTGACCGGCAAACAGCAGCATCAATATATTATTCACTATGACCGATTCGGGCATAAATGTGCCGTTTTCATTAGGAGCCACAAGTAAATGTGACAGAAGATCTTCCTTAGGCACAGCCATTTTCTGATCCAACTCTGCCTTTCTCTGCCTCACAATCCTCTGAAGCTGCTTCTTTATAGCAAATGTAGCCTTCTTTGCTTTGTAGAATCTCGTTCCCGGTAAATTGACAGGAACCGAGATTATCCCTTTCAAGAAAACATTGAACAAAGTGGCGAGTTTCGAGATTTGGTTCGAGTCTTCAAGGCTCATGAATAGGCGACAGGCAAGCTCGAACGTGTACAGTTTGATGGTTGGGAAGACTCTCACTTCATCTTTACCTTCATTACCATTAAAGGAAGATTGAAATTGAAATCATGGGTATCTCTCCTGTTAGTCAGAATCCCAATAAAGACAAAGGATGATTACAAACTCCCCCCCTGAGGTTTGAGAAATTACAAACACCCCCCTGAAGTGAGAGAGTAATTTCTCAAACCTCATGAAGGAATATGTATTTTCGCTATACCTTAGTGGCCGCTCGTAATTATCCCTAGAAACAAAAACAAATTGATATATCATCAACTATCTATACATAATACATATTCATACCTTGCCAACAATTCTTGATATGTTGCTGAGAAACCTCATCCATAGTCTTAATATAAAGCCTTGTGAATGCATCAGGACTCACAAAATAAGACACCATCTTCCTCATTTGCCTCCCTTCCTCTCCACCACTCGTCGCCAAACACGGCCCTAAGAGTTTCCTCACCGAGCTCGGCCACCAAACAGTCACCACCTTATTCTCATTACTGAACAAGAACTTATTTCCTGCTGCTCCACAAAGAACAGCCATTTTCTCCCCCATTAATGAAGTCTTAAACACCTTACTTTTATACTTCTCTGTCCTATCCCTGACGAACTTCTCAGGATTCCCATCCAATCCAGCACGAAGAAATTCACCCGTTTCGCCAAGAATCGGCCACCCGTAACTGCCCGGAGGAAGATTAAGAGACCCTTTCGATGGTTTTCTGATCACGTGTTTGATGAGTATGCTCAGGATTATGAAAGATGCAAGAATTATAACTGCAGACATAGCTTCAAGATTCTTCTTTTTTCTTTTCTTGTAGAAGTTAGGCTTAATAAAATAAGTGTAGCTGGCAACAATGGCATTTTTATGCCATGCTTGTTCGTGTGTGGTGAACTTCAGTCCCCACCACCCAACAAGTGTAACATTTTTTGTGGTGTGGATCAAATTTCAGGGGTGTGATTGTAATTTTTTGAAAAAATAAGAGGAGTTTTTTGTAATTATGCTGAACTTCAGGTGGTTTAGCTCTAAGGAAGATAAAGAATTTGGGCCAAAAATATCTAAATTTGAACTCTAAAACAATTAAAAGCAAACAATAAGATAACTATATTTATGTATGTATTGCTCTGTAATCAATTTCAAATTGACTTAAGATGACAAGTAAGGCTTCCAAATTAAAAATGAATTCTGGATAAAGAGCATTATCATATAGTGGGAAGCATTGACATTCTATTTTTGTCAAGATGATGATATTTGAGCATTAAGTTTTTCGGTTATTCCTATCGATGATAGCTGTATATTCAAAAACTTGAACACGAATCTTTAGTTAAGCTAGCTGATAACGCCAGAAATTAGTCGCCTTTGAAAATGTGTAATCGGCTTTGAATCTCCGACGAATCAGTTAAATGTGGGTTCTTTTACCAAATCCGATTATTTGGATTGAAGCGAGTTGAGTTGAAATTTCGGCAGAGTTTCGGTATGTATTTTTGTGTGTCCCCTTATCCCGGTGAAAGAATTGATATTTATATTCATCGTTCGAGCTGGCGCGACCTCGATTTTGACATAGTGGGCGCGAGAATCGCGGACCACGTACTTAGGTCGTGGGGTGGTTGGCGAGTGAGGATAACCGTCGACGTTGGGCTCGCGCTAAGCGCCCAAGAGCGAGCGTTAACACACCGAGCACTTACAAATCGAGCTCTTCCCTTAGCCAATTTTAAGGGGTTATGCTTAGTACTTACGAGCTGGGCCCTCGACAGAACGAGGACTTCCCTTAGTCAATTTTAGGAGTTATGTCAAGCACTTACGAGCTGGGCACTTGGTATGACGAGCCCTTGCCTTAGTCAATTTTAGGAATATGAGGATCATGGGTAGTCTAAAATACGAGGAGGTTACTTAGTCATTTTTCGGTACAATCACTAGCATAGTAGTGAAACCTTTAGGCTACAACAAGTTATTGTTGATATAATTACTTCTGGCGTCAAATTATTTTATTAATTTCTTGAATTAAGAATTTCTATTTCTAGTAAATCTTTCTAAAATATTCATCGATGGTTCCATGACTTTATTTTGTTTGAATTTGACTCGGCTAAATTAATGTTAATCACGTTAATAAATATTTTATACTTGTTAGTATACATACCATGTGATTAGTGAATTTAGTCGAACTAATTTAGAGCATTTTCAATGTGACCATGTATGCGATCTATAATACTACCAAGTGATGTAGTTTAACGGTTCGTCGCTAAGTTAATTTAACCTGAAATCTCGTGTTTGAGTCTCTGAGTAAACACCTATCATTGTTAGAAAGAGTTTTACATTTTAGTGGTCTGACCAGGCTCGACCCATATAAATGGGCTGTAGAATCAAAAAATATATAGATACCATCTATAATACCAAAGAAATAGAAGAAATCCAGTTTCTTAATGCATTTCTTGCTTGTATCCACATTTCACTTGGTGCTAGAGATGTCAAATATTCAATAAATCTGTGTCTTTAGATGAGACGGTCATTCAAAATTCTCTTCGACGAATTGCCTTACAACAATGCAAACATGACCTTAAAGATTATACACAACAAACACCCAATGCTAATCACAAGCTAGTAAGGATCTTTCGATCTCATTTTGAATGCAAAGAATCCAACAAATCTTCATCGTCATCGAATTGGTGCACGCAAAAATCTCATTGCAGATTCTGAATTTAGTCGCGAGGAGGGATGATCGTCTCCGTCGTATTTGATATATCCTCGGAATCAAACTGTTGAAGCAAGGTCTCGTAATGCCTTTCAACTCAATCCAGTTTCTGATTAAGTCTTAGTGATGATCAGTATCACAGAATTACACAAAGACAGCGGCTGTTTTCCTCTTCATTGTCTGTATCCCCTGTTTCACTAAGGCAAATTAAACAAATTGACATTAGAAAACAAGAAAGTTGTAAATCTAGCAAAATACAATGACAGAATTCTCAAATACAAAGAACTCGCAAATTCCATATGATATATTATATAGTAGGGATAATTACAATGGCATGTTTCATTTAATTACAAAAACTTCACCAGTCAAAGAATCTATATTACATCTTCATCGATGAGATTTGACATTATCGTCTAACTTTTCTATAAATACCTTGTTGCACCTTAAAATAATTACTCCCGAATATTTGAACTTCGATTTATGACTGTGATAGCATGTAATAAGCAAACCTCAATGTGTTCGGGTAAGTTTGTGTAATCACTTCAAACCTCAGGGTATGTCAGTGTAATTATCGTTGTATAGTATTCGTAGTGAATTAAAAAGCTCAATCCATGTAAAAACCAACAATTACACATGCAAGAACTCAATAATTTTGAAACATGGTTCAAATCAAACAAGAAAAGGATTCAAAAATTTCAAGCACCTAGATTCAAACTCCTTGATCTCAGCAAGTTCTTTCCCCAAGTTATCGATCCATTGTACTCTCTTCTTTCCGGCATCAACCTCCTCTGCGTGGGCCCTACAAGGGCGCTTCCTAATGCAGCTCTTAAGCTCATAATTCTTACTTTCTTGCTTCCCATTCATGCCCTCTTCAGAAGATGACTTATCAGTGTCATTACACACAGCAAAGTGTGTAGGCTGAGCAACATGATGAGGGGTGTTTTGTAATTTCAATGGGGCTGAAGTGTAAATATGAGCAGCAGAGGGCTTACAGAAGCAGATATATGGACAATGGATCTTGCAAAACAAAACCCTCATGAAACTGTCTTCTTTCATCTACCCTATAAGTAATCCATATCCAGTAATAGCAAAAAAAATCTGATCTTTTTCTTATTTTTTAAAAATTTTGGCTACATTCAGAGGGTTTTGGTAAATTTAAGCAATTTTTAAATATGGGAAAAGAATTTCAAGAAAGAATGGGGATGAGAAAATTGAGTGTTTTATGTAAAGGGTTTTTCAAAAAGCATATCTTGTGAGCTCTTTGAAGCCAAATAATGAAGACCCACAAGCCCTATTGTTGAAGATAAGATCAAAGTTGAAAGCTTTTTTTGCAGAAAATCTAAAAATATAAGAGAAATTCTGGCTTTTGATGAAGTAGTAGTTTGTTTCAATTCAGTATGAAATGAAAGAAAGATTCATAATCATATTTCAAGAAAAGAAAAAACAGAAAAAGATTATTCTGCCCTTCTTCATGGGCAATGCAGAGACCTCCATGATTCCATGATCAAGAGCAAGTTAGGTTGAAGAAGAAGAGTGATAATGAGAGCAGAGAATAGAAAAAACAAAAAGAAGGGTAATGCTTAGCTGGAAAGTCCAGCTATGGAAAAGATGATACACTAATTTGAAAGGCACCCAACTGTCCAACATTCCATAATGGAGAATGGTAAATTTAACTGCCTAAGTGATATATGAAAATTCTAATTCAGAACCGATTCAATTGAATTCAATCAATAATGTAATGCCTATATGTTGATGTTTCCGTTCGGAGATCTAGAGATGGTCTCGAATGATTTGTCGAATAGATGATCTCAAGGGCACGTGGGAGTCTCATATATTGAGTCCAATCAATAATATAGATATATATATTATATTTGTTATTTAATTGATAATTTTTTTAAAATTGTACGTTAATGATAATTAGCTCCTAATCATTATACTGGTTCAGTTGAATCTGATATAGGCTAGAATTATAACACCCCATCCCAAGAAATATTTTAACATTAACAAACCCTTAATCATGGGATTATTATATTCTTAGCAAATCTTTTGAAGTAAAGTTTCTTTCTTGGACAAACAAAATAAATGGTTAAAATGCATATCTTGTACACACCCAAGACATTCCAATTTTAAGGATGCTATTTTTCCAAAATTTCACATGATAATTACAGGTGTGTGGGTATGTATGTGCTCCTATGATGCACGAATACGCAAACGACAATACGGATACGATATGATATATATATGACAATACAGATTTTTATTTTTATTTTTTCACATAAAGAATATTGGATACAGATTTGACACGAATGTCCAACATAATATGATATGATAAAATGATATTTTTATTCGTTGCTTTTTTTTCTTTTCGGATTGTTTTGGCAATTTTGCTTCCATGAGAATTCAAGAAAGTGTCAATGTAGATGAGGTCAAGTAATGATGGGATCACACAACACTCTAATCTACCTTATAAGCAATATCATAATGTATATTAGGATACAAGAAAATATCCTTCATGGGACATTAATATTACTAATGATCAAGTGAAATAAGCTCCACCAACTTCTAACACCTGTTCAAATAAATATTATTTAAATAAATATACTATAAATATTATTAATATATATTAGGGCGAATTACATTTAGGTACCCTGAGGTTTGCTCTAATTACAAATCAGTCCCTCTTGTTTCGAAAATTACATATTAGTCCCTAAAAACACTGTTTCGCATGAGATCCCTGACGGAAAAGTTAAAAAGTCTTATTTACCCTCACGTTAAAAAAAATTAATTAATTTTATTTGAAAAGTCCTCATGCTTTATGTGTGAAATCTGAGATCATTTACAATCCCAAAAATATCACTAAGTCCAAGATTCACTTCACCTCATTTCACCTTGGTACGAGAGAGAAAACCCTAGTGCCGGTTCATTTTCCTCCATTGCTGATCCGAAAATTTGAGCTGGGAATTTGCAATTTCGGTCGTTTGGTTGAGAAGATCACATAAACGGTGCATAAGGTGTGAAGATTTGCAGGTTACTTCGGTGTAGGTAAGCAACTGAAGCTCATGCATGTTCATTGTTCCTGGCTTTTTACTGTACAAGCAAATTTCCCCATGAAATCTTGGTTTTGACATCGAAAAACGTGGGTTTTAGTCAGAAATGACACAATTTCGTGCTTTGTGTTGTATTATGAAGTTGGAAAACACTGATTTTACAGTCGGGTACCTTTTTAATTTTGTTTTAAGGCATCAGAAACCCTTGTTTTTGTGGTATTTTTTATTTTCTTTGTTGAGATTGTACGGGTTCTTTTTCGACAGAAAAGCCATAATTTTTTGGCTTGGTATCTTTGTATATTGAAATTTTCTCTATAATCTAAATGTCAGTTTAGTTGTGTTTCAATTTAAGGGCTGATGGTTTTGCTGACTCTACAGGTAAAATGGGCTTCAAAACCTACACCGTGGTTGTGCATTGGCAGGATACAATTGCTAGCTTATATGATGTCGATCCAGATAAGTCTAGCATCATTGACCTTCATGCTGAAGTTAGGAATTTATTTCATTTCTATGTGAATGATGACTCTTATAATCTCATTGCTTCAACATTTGGGGGTAGGGGAAGATTGAATGTGGTGACTGATCATGATGTCCTTAGAATGTTTGAGTTGAATAAACATGATTCTGTGTTTGATTTACAAGTTGTATCTAAGTCTAATGATACAGCAGTGAACACTGTGAATGTGAATGTGGATGCTTCAATTAACTTGGAAAATGTTGGTAATGTGGGTGTTGTTGGTCATGGAAGTGTTAGTGAGGGTGGGGGCAGTGTTAATAAGAGCAAGGGTCATGCTTCAATTAACAATGCAGCTAGCAGTAGCCGGGTTAGAGGGAAAAAACCACTTGAAAACAAATCCAAAGGCAAGAAAATTGACAAAGTTAGGTGTACAAAGGGGAAAAAACAATCTGTTTGTGATGGTAATGATTTGGTTGTTGAAAATGACTATAATTCTGATGATAGTCTGTACATTCCTGAAATTGACATTGATAATGAGGATAATATTGATCTGGAAGCTTCAAATGACTCTAATGATATGTCTAATTATGAATCAGATGACCACTGTGAACCTGAAAATGTGTCTGCTGAAGAATTTGAAGATGATCCTCTTAAAGGGACTTTTAATTATCCTGATGGAGAGTTTGATAGTGAGAGGGGGAGGGTTAACTTGAGGGTAGGTCTGTACTATAAAGATGTTTGTCATTTAAGAAGAAGGTTGAAGGACTATGTAATACAAGAGGGATTTAACATGATTAGGAGGAAAAATGATTTGAAGAGGGTCACGGTTGAGTGTCATAATTGGGGTTGTGATTGGAGATTGCATGCATCTGTTATGTGTGATAATAGAACTTTTCAAATCAAAAAATACAATGGTGTTCATACATGTCTAAGGAGTGATTGTACTAAGGAGGCTAGCATAGAATGGATAGCTAGTAAGGTGGTGAATTGGCTTAGGAAAACCCCTAATCTTACTCCAAAGGACATAGAGGCAAAGTTGCTAAAGTACAACATCAACCCCAAATACATGCAGATTTACAGAGCAAGGTTAAAGGCAAGAGAGGAGATAGAGGGAAGTCACACTAAATCCTATGGTAAACTGCCATATTATGCTAAAATTGTTCAACAGTACAATGAGGGCAATATTGTGACTTTGCAATCACATATTCCTGATGGGCCCAGTATGAATGTAATTCCTACATTCATGAGATTCTTTGTTGGCCTGGAGAGTTTGAAGAAAGGATTTTTTGCTGGTTGCACACCATTCTTAGGATTTGATGGGTGTCACTTGAAAGGTGAGTATGGTGAAGTGTTGTTGGCTGCTATTGCATTAGATGGCAATAATGGGTTGTATCCACTTGCCTATGCTGTAGTGGAAACAGAAAATAAAGAGAGTTGGACATTTTTTTTTTTTGAAAATCTTGGGACAATGTTGGGAGGTTTTGACAGAAACTTACCTTGGACTTTTATGAGTGATAGACAAAAGGTACAGTTAATTATATACAAGTGTTTTCATTCATTTCATATTCACATTAATCCTTTAACAGTTATTTTTGTTTTTCTGTGTGCAGGGTTTGACAGAAACAATTAAAGAAGTTGTTCCTTATGCTAATAACAGGAGATGTGCAAGACACATCTTTGCCAATTTCAGACTCAAATTCCTTGGTCATGCATTGAAGAAGTATTTCTGGGAAGCTGCTAGAAGCTATAACTGGAGAGGGTTCAAATTTGCAATGGATAAAGTGAAGGAGATCAACCCCAGAGCTCATGAATACCTTCAGCAGATTCCTGCATCCATGTGGAGTAGACATGCCTTTGATCCATCACTGAAAAATGACCACTGTACCAACAACATCTCTGAATCATTCAACTCATGGATTGGAAGCCTAAGAGGTAAACCTATTCTTGCTTTAGTAGATGGTTTAAGAGCTAAGATAATGAGTAGGCTTAATCAAAGGAGAACAAGAGGTAAAACATAGAAGAATAAAATTGTGCCTACTGTGGTTAAAAAGTTGAATGCCATCAGAAATGATAATAGAAATTGTTCATTACTTATTGCTGGGGATGATAAGTATGAAGTCCAGGATGGACCAGTTCACTATGTTGTTGATATGATATCAAAGTCTTGACAATATAAGGAGTGAGATATATGTGGGGTTCCTTGTAAGCATGCACACACCTTTATAGCATATAGAAAGGAGAAATTAGAGGATTATACAACCACTGTCTTCACAGTGAACACTTATATGGAATGTTACAAACACATGATAAGTCCAATACCTGATGAGGCTTTTTGGGAGGAGATGCCTGAAGTTGTACCAAAAGATTTGTTACCACCACAAAAGAGGAGACTTCCAGGTAGACCAAAGAAGAACCTCAGAAAAGAACCAGGTGAAAGTCAAGTATTGAAGAGATCAAATGTGGTGAGGTGCAAGACCTGCCAACAACTTGGTTACAACAAAAGGACCTGTCCTTCTAGACTCCAGGTGGTTTTGTTTACAACATTTCACTTTCTTTTTTCTGACATTAAGTTTTACTTACTAAAAGTACTGTATTGCAGCAAACTGGTGAGCAAAGGATGAATGTTGCAGGTTATGAAAATACAGGGCTAAATGATCAATGGGATGCATCACTGTTGGATGAAGCATATGCCAATCTGGATGCATATGAAGCTCAAGTGGATCAGGCTCCAGTGAACCAGGGTTTGAATCTTGATAATGATGTACCTGAGATGACAACAAACAGAAAAAAAAAAAAAAAAGGAACATATTAGAGCTAAATTCACTTGCTGCAGGTATGGTTTACTTGTAATTGTGAAATTTGAGTTTAAATAAGTGTACTGCAATTGTCAAGTTTACCGACTGTTAAGTAAGTTTATTATACATGTGCACCTGGATCTTGTTACAATATTGACTGTAATTCTAATTTTTAATTTTCCAGAACCAATTAAGAGGAAGAAGAGAGTTGCAATGCAGAAGCAATATAAGAAGAATACATCCACTGGTAAAGGTCTTCATATTCAAGAGCCATCTGCTTCCCAGCCACCAGCATCAAACACGGAGAAAGGAAAGGCCAAGATGGTGCTCTCTCAGCCAAGTAACACAGAGAAGGTTATGGCAAAATTCATCAGGGCCGAAGGTTTGCCATCCTTTGCACAGCCAACTGCTTTTTCATTGAGAAAGCATAAAGAGAAAGCAGATTCTTCACAGAGATCTACCAACAAGGAGTTGGACCTCACTTCATCACAACTGAAACGTTTATGGAAGTTCTAGGGTGTTTAATTACAGTTAACTAGGTCAATATTAATTGAACCATTTGTTTTTGCCTGAAAATGTCCTCTATCATTTTGTGTGGAGTAGTCCGATACATTATTTTGCTGATTTGTGCATCTATTTTGGGGTTGAAAATTGCTGTCAATTCACTGTTGCCAAGAACAATGACAGTGAAGTTGATGCTTGATTATTCATTGTATTAGCACAAACAATGACAGTTAAGTTATGAAGTTTTAATGTTTTTATTCAAGGATAGACTGAATGTTGACATATTACATTACGCAATCAATTTCATTACATGGATGAACAGGAAAATAGCTAGAAGACAAAGGTTAAAGATTACAAGCTTATATAACACCATTACATTAACCTTAACCTCTCCATTGGGAATTGATCGAGATGCGGCACTCGTAGCTTCTTCTTCATGACAAAATGGTTCTTCAATGGGACGGCACCAATGTGAGAACTCATGCTCGTTGCAACAATAAAAAAATTACCTTTGTTTGCATTATCCTTCTCAACAACTTTGATGGTTGTCTAAAGATTACAATTTGGAGCCCTACACGTTTCTTTTCGATACTTCAAAGCTGCCAAACGAGTGCTTACAGAGCTGCGTGAGCTTGGCATGATTCTTCTGTGTAAATTGGGTTAAAATGCAGCACATATATATAGAGGGGCAATTCCAACGGCTATAAACGGCTAATTTACAGTAGCTAAAATTATTACATACAAGTCCCTGAGTTTTGAATATACTTACAAAACGACCCCTTAGGTATACCACATCAACAATGTAGTCCCTGAGGGTATTTAACTCATTTCGCCCATAAATATAATATTCCAAAAAAATCAAGGGTATTTTCGGAAATTCAGGCCTCAAAATTAACGGAGCACTAACGGCAAGGAAGGACCTCAAACGGTCCGTCAGTATGGGGGACTAATATGTAATTTCGAAACAAGAGGGACTGATTTGTAATTAGGACAAACCTTAGGGTACCTAAATGTAATTCGCCCTATATATTAATATCGGTTGGAATATTAGGTAGCTCAAATGGTAAAATAAATATATTTATATATAAAAAAAACTGACTGAATTTTATTTATTTATATATTTTCCTGAACATAGTTTCAAACTATTGCGATTTAATTAAGAACGAATGAGTAACCTTCGATTACACATTTTTTAATTTTTAGAATATATTAGGTATTGAAACATGAAAAAGAAAATAGATTTTGCGTTATGGTTATCGCAATTCAGTTTAATTTTTCAATATTTTACATTCATTTCATTTTATTTTTTTCTATCTAAATCAATATCTATCATCGATTATGATGACTAAACAAATTTAAAATTGCTCCATAATCAACATCACCTCATAAAAAAATTCGAACCACTAACATATAAAAATAAATTTTAATTAAAAATAAATAAATTTATTCCCCTCAACTCCACCTTTAAACTAATGTAGCAAGTCTACTATTTTCATGGCCTGTCCCTACTCGTAAAGATATTTTTCGAAGGATGATTGCTCGTCTTTTCTTTGTATAAAGAGATGCAATTCCATTAAGCAAATGGAGAGTGGGACATCCCATTGCCATTTGCCAATGAGGAAATGGTGACGTGAGTGGGGCACTCAAGTCATAAGTAGTAATAACATCATCTACGATTTAATAGACTCAAAGAAACTCATTCACCTTTAATTACACGTAAAAAGTTTAAATATCAACTTTGAGAATAAAGCAACTTCAAATTTCACAATCAACTATTTCATCCTTTGAGATACCTATAATACAACGAAAATATGAGATAACTAATTATTGTAACGAGTAAGCCACGTTGATGCCGGAAAAAAGAAAAAGAAAAGGAGAATAGTAAGGACATAGCATGGTGCAGTGCACATTCTAATGGGGACAAGGTCCTTTTCCCATTGGCTTCTCAATGTTTAATGAGATTAGACCTTTACACAACATTAGCAGACAAAAACCTCTAATTTTTCTTCTCCACAATGAACTCTTACACCGTAAAGGAGGAAACATTGAAAATATATATCATCATATCAAGAACATTAGTCTCTGCTTTTGAATTTTGATTGACAACACCAACTACAATCAAAGTTATTACAAGTTCACTTTTGATGTACACCAAAGACTCATTTCTCACAGTCATCTCACCTCAAAGGTATGGGGGTATTGGTAATTTCTGAAACTGCATGGGTTTTAGTTGATAAAAATGTATACATTTTTTGTTGAAATAAATTATGCCCCCCATAAATAGAACTTTGTGGTTATGTTCCTCTCTATACAAACTTGCATAACTCTAACCTGGAGATGGAGATGGGTTGAAATCACAAGAAGAACATATTGAGCATCTGCCAACTTTAATCATACTCTCACTTTGTTACCAAAATAATGTATCCTTAAAGAGATGTAGGGGTCACCTTCTTCAATTCAGAGAGTGTGGTGGGCCGTAGAAGCAAAGTTTTAGGACCAAAAACATCAGGCAATTCAGCACTAACACCATTTGGTCTGCAGCATCAACGACACCCGTAAATCACGGGGACAAGAGCATCTTCCTGTCATCTCATGCAAAATCAGGTTTTCATCACTCTTTCCTCTTATACTCCATAGAGTATGTCAGATAGGCAAACTGGATGCCTCAGATTGGGAAGTTCTTCAAATGCAACTGACGAATGCATTGGGTTAGAATTATCTGGGGAAAACAAATGACTGAGGATGTTCTGTATGCATTTTGAGTAAAATAAGAAAGATAACTGCAACCGATAACTGCATTTTTAAGTGTCTTAAACGTGCCAAAGAGAGACTTAATTTCATATAATGGTTCTAATCTTCCCACTTAACATATAAAACCATAAAATGACACTTTCAAGACAAATTTGTTTCTCTTCACTGCAGATAGCAAAGACTTGAGGTTTACCTTGTTCATGAAAAACTGTGCCGGATTTGAATTGCTCAACAGCCTATATATCAATTCAGAAGTGAGACAGAGTTTGAAAAGTCCTGAATATTAAATACAGTAAAAAAGAAAGGCGCAGAAAAGGAAAAAAAAAACAGACTTACATTAGTTCACACTGTTGACATCGAAAATTCGAAGATAAAATTATTAATTGATGGCCCAAATAAATTGGCTATTGATTATTAATTTTTATCCTAAGTCCATAATAAATTTGGGCTTAAATATTTAATTCAAGATAAGAATTATAAATTTTATTCTTATTCTTTGAATTAATTAAATGGATTAAAAAAGTGATCCACTAAATAAAATAAAGCCCACTTCTTCATTGTGTGGACTTTAAATTCAGGCCCAAGCCCATGAAGCCCAAAGGAAGAACCGAAGGCCTATAAATAAAGACTCCAAGGCTACAAGTTCAAAGGATATCAAGTCACAAATCACATTACAAGTCATAAGTCACAAGTTCTCAAGAGCAAAGGCATTCAAGCTCTCAAATCTTCGAGCCATTGCCACTTGCTATCTCGAAGTGCTGTCCGTGCAACGAGCCACACTTCCAAGAAAATTCAACCAAGTTCTTCATTTGATTCGAGATCAAGCATCAAGCCCTCGAATCCATTATTCGAGAAGAATCAGAGGAATTACAGAGATTGTAACACTTTTTACATTAAATCAATAAATTCTATGTTTCGCTATTTTCTTGTATTTTGCATTCATTTATTGCAGATTCCAACGAAAATTTGTGTAAACAAATTTTGGCACGCCCAGTGGGACCTTCTCTGCCTCTCATCTCTTCATCCTAAGGAAAATCTCAAATCCATCATCATAAACGCATCCATGGCATCTAAAAAGGATCAACTGGCGCTGAACAAGATGAATATGGCTGACATCGTTGCCAACATTGCTCAATCCTCTACCGGGGGCAAGCACAACGGTTCAACCTCATCAGGATCGGACAACTCCCATCATTCCCCTCCAAAAAGAGCCAATTCCACCACCTTCGCCAGTTTGCCTGCGATGACTACCAGCGTGACGAACGTGGAAGAACAACTCGCTCAGATGGCTCAAGCCATAACTGATTTGCAGAAGATCGTGGAGGACAAAGATCTTCAAATTTCGCAACTGATGAACAAAGTGGAGCAGCGAAATGTCGAGGGGTCTAGCCACAACCGTCCTTTTCCTCCAAAACACACTCCGAATGAGAAGCTGGTTGATCAGACACTTCACAAGCCAGATTTTGCACAAAAGACCACGCGTTCAACAAGTTCGGTAGCAACCTTGTCCATGGAAGAGTTGCAGGCAATGATAGCAAACACCATCAAGGCATACTACGGCGGGTCATCCCAAAATCGAGTCACATACTCAAAACCATACTCAATAAGAATTGATGCTTTGAAGATGCCGAATGGATACCAGCCACCCAAGCTTCAACAATTCGATGGAAAAGGTAATCCTAAACAGCACATCGCCCACTTCATCGAAACTTGCAACAACGCTGGAACGGGTGGGGACCTTCTTGTCAAGCAGTTCGTGCGATCGCTCAAAGACAACGCCTTCGACTGGTATGTTGATCTTGAACCCGAATCCATCAATAGTTGGGAGGAAATGGAGGGAGAGTTCTTGAACCGCTTCTACAGCACGCGCCGCACCGTGAGTATGATCGAGCTTACAAAAGCAAGGCAACAGAAAGACGAGCCGGTCGTCGACTACATCAACCGTTGGCGAGCACTAAGCTTATGTTGCAAGGACAAATTGTCAGAAACGTCGGCGATAGAGATGTGCACGCAAGGGATGCATTGGGGAGTTCAGTACATTCTCCAAGGAATTAAACCTCGAACATTTGAGGATCTTGCTACTCGTGCCCACGACATGGAATTGAGTATCACAAATCACCGACCTTCGTTTCCACTAGGAGAACAAGGAAGAGGAAGAGAAGAACGTTGGAAGAATGAGAAGTTTGTGAAAGCCTCTACCGAAGAGTCCATGGCCATTTCGGTTGCTGCAAAAGTGCCTCCAAATGCTGAGAAGAACGAGAACTTTGGAGTTCCACACAATTCAAACGACGGTCATCGACCTACGCTGAGAGAAAGACAAGAAAAAGAATACCCTTTTGCTGACTCTGATGTCCCGCATATTTTCGATGAATTAGTTGAAAGAAGATTGATCAAATTGCCCGAGTCAAAACGGCCCGAAGAAAGCGGCAAGGTGGCTGATCCCAAATACTGCAAGTATCACCGAATAGTCGGTCATCCTATTGAGAAGTGCTTCGTGGTCAAAGAGAAGATAATGTCGTTGGCTAATGATGGAAAAATAATCTTCGACGACGATGATGACATTGATGAAGATGCTGCAGAGGTGAATCATGCCAGCCTTACCGCAACCAAGAGCATCTTTCAGAATTCTCAAAGCAAGAAAGTGATCTTTCCTCCATCTGCACTCTCGGGGGCATCCACAACACTTCAATTTGGAAGTCTAGACCCCAACTTGGCAAGGACCCTACTTGTTGATCGAGGGATCGATCCAGTGATGACTCCTCCTAATAAAACCACTGATGGCGATAGATGGATTCTTGTGACTCGCCGAAAAAGTACAAAGCAGCGGGTTGATCAAGGTCATCCACCAACATCAAGGAGAAAGCCGAAACAAACCAAAATCCATAGACGGAATCCACCAAGAAGTTCGAAGAGTTCTCGATCAAGTCAAAAGAAATCAGAAAGAACCTGCAAATCAAACCATGCAACTCTTGGAGATTTCTTTCCACCTACTTTTCTTGGAGAAGCCGACAACGTGTTCCCGAATAAAACCAACAAATCGATGGACAAAGCCAAGTTGCGCATCACCATCCAAAAGCCAAATTCCCCAAAAGGATCATCCTGAATGAAAGAGTCTGCTCCTTAACGCACGAGCCTAAACTGCATGTTACTCCTTGTTCGTATGAGTATAAACTGTGACAAAAAAAAAAAAAAAAACTTTTGAACTACGCCATGACTTGATCCTCTTTTTTGGGGTACGTAGGCAACTTGAATACTAAATTTTTGAGTGCAGTCATATCTTCAAACAAATCTAAATCCTTCGTGAGTTTCAACAAGTTCGTGAAATTCCAACTCCGGGGGCATACACTGCAGTCATTCAGAATCATTATAATTTGAAGAATGGCGAACAAATACACAAAAAAGAGAAGTGACACGAAGAGATATGAAAAAAAATCTTATTCCACAAATTGGTATTCTTTTACATCAAAGTTGCAAAAGGAGTACAAAAAACATGACAAAAGCTACTACATCTTGTCTAAACTCTCCATATGATGTCTGCAACTCTTTCAACACCTAAGTCTCTTGTCAGAGTTTCCAGCAAATTCAAGGTCTTTTGGACGTCACAACAATTCTCATCTCGTGAAGTGATGGTCCATTCCAATTCTATACCAGAGTCAAAGTATCTTGGGCTTCCCTTATCGTCGATCAAGGGGTCTCGATCTTCCGGTGGCCTATCTCCTCAACTCGTTTTTTCATCCTTCACCTGCACCAAATGGGAGAGAAAAAAAAAAAAGGAGATTCCATTAGAATAAAATGCTGCGCAACCGGCGTGACAAGTTGAGTTTTTCCTCTTCGTCATATTCCATCGCAGCGATGTCTCCACAACACCAAATCATTTGGAAATGGATGGCACGTTGGGAAAATTGGTGGAATCCGGCAGGCCGTAAAGTTGTTGATCACCGCTACCGCTTGAGATGCAACTCCATGATGCGAAGGATTGATGGTCACCAACAATTTGCAACACTTTGACTTGATGGAGGTTTGAAGGATGTTCCGCAACTCTTTCACTTTGTCGGGCGATGAAAAAGATGACTTGCAAAGCTTGAAAGGGCAGAATTATTCGTGATTCCCGAGCACGATCCGGATGGTAGAGCAAATTGCATGCAATCCTACTGTCATGGGGCGTCGGAATGATGGCTTCAGCAAAATCTTTGTTGATACCGGAATGTTCATACATGCTATGGAGTCATACGGTGGTGACTGAAAGGCCTCCATGGCTCAGAGTCGAGGTTCGAGAGCAAATCTGTCAGGATCTCATTGATGCTAAGGAGGGGAAGCGCCGCGACAATGATGTTCTGATTGGGGGCAAAAGTCTAACACTTGGCTGCAACTGCGAGAATCTGAATGATGTTTGATGATGATCGTGCATAAGTTGTGGATGGTTGTTCTGTCCCGAGGCGAAAACTTCAAGCGAGGATCATTAAGGATGAGTCAATGGTCCCGGAGTAAAATTCCATGAGCATTTCTGTGATGTCTATAGAAGATGGCATCAAGACAAGTGTCTTTATTGGGGCTGAAATGGCAGCAGTGGAGACGAAAGTCATATCCAAGCAATTGTGGCGATTGAAACTTCAATGATGCGGGCGTGTGGAATGAGTGCAGCTTTAGGTACAGATGTCAAATTGCCTTGTTCGTGGGTTTGCAAGATATGTTTGTGGATCCAGCATGGCTGCCAGCACAAATGTCGGATGGCCTCGTTGTTTACGGATCTACAAAGGAATTCGGATGTTTGCGGCCTCCAGTGAAGATGTCAGAAAGTGCACGTGTCTTCGGTTGGCATGACAGGATTCATGATGAGCATCTTTATCCATGTGTGCGTCTCTGATGTTTAATTCCAGAAGAGTCAGCGATCGACGATGCAAATTCTTGAGTTAGGATTCTAAACGACGAGCGAGGTTGATTGTTGTGCATCTCGCACTTTCTTGAAAATCTGGAATCACTGGAAGTTTTGGCCTTAAATTCATCCCCCACTTCATTTGCCTAAATTTTGAATATCAACGGAGAGGGAAAAAGTTCCATAAAATATTGTGGTTCACGAGATTTGTTCGATGACCCAATTCATGACAAAGTACCTGTATTTAAACCCAGGAAGATGAAAAAAAAAAAAAATAATAATAATAATAACAAAAGTCAGATGTTGTTGCCCAAGCTACGCAAAGAAGGTTCTATTTTCCACAAAGTGATCTCCAATTTCACGACGGCGGAACAGGATATCCTTGAAATCCGGATACAAATTTCTGCTTCTGCTGGCGTCAGCGGGGAATCGCTTCTCTTGTCAGATGGTTCCGGCGACTTCTACAGGATGGTCCTGGCGGCGAAGATCCAGCGGCAGTGGCGGCGAATTGCTCCTCCTCCCAGACGGTTGCATGACATAATAGAATCCCCATTTCGCAGTTTTCCAGAGATATCAAAGCTACCGGTCCAATTCTGAAAATCTTTACGCTGTTATGTTCGATCGAAGTTCCGGCGGGCGATCGAATTGCTCCGGGTGATCGAGTCCCACCTCAGCGTCAGGCATGGCAACGCTACTGGAGGAGCTGACAAAGCTTCAACCTTCAAGGAATCTGACTGTGATAAAGTGAGAAGAAATAATCCAATTTATAATTGCTCATGGTTGTTAAAGGTGGCAAGTCCCCGATGATGGAGACAATCAAGAAAAGAAAACAAATTTGGAAGATATGAAGAAGATTTGGGGCGCGATTGCTGCTGCGCTGATTCTTCTCCCACATTGGCACGTGATTTGGTGCCCAATTTTAGTAATTGAAAAAAAAAAAAAAGGGAACAAGAAGATTTCGCTGCCGCTGCGTCACTGCGTGAGGAATTCTTCAATTGGAGATGATGATTGTTCCCCATAATTGGGCCTTCATATGACCCAAATAAGAAAAAAAATGAATGATGAAGAAAAGAGATGCTGGGACCTGATTTTCGGATAAAGAAATCTGAAAAGAAGGAAAATCCCAATCCTTTCCTTCATAAAATAAATCATGGTGATTTGCAGAAAATTTGCTCACAAACACTCCCATCCAAGGTAGGGACGCGATTTAGTGCCCAAAGTTTCGATGATTAAAAAAAAAAAAAGAAGAGAAGGAAAGGGAAAAGAAGGAATGTTATGTTGATCCTCTGCCGCTGAGTGAAGAATTCTTTTTCTTCAATTCAAGAGATGGTGATTACTTCAGAAAATTGGGCTTTCATTTGGGCCTAAATTAAAAAAAAAAAAAAAAAAAAAAAAAGCCAAAATGGTTGTGGGCTAATTTTTGTCTCGGACCAACAGTGGCCATATATTCCCCGATTCAGTTTGTTTTGGGCCAATCATTAAATTGGTGCTACTTTGCTACATAAATGCCACGGAATTTACATGCTGCTCTCAAGATAAAAAAATTGGCCGATTACCAAGCAAATGAAAAGAAATGGTGGAGTACTTCAAGCCCGGCCTCGCGAATGTTTTGACGCTCGTTCCGAACCTTGAAGTGGGGGCATCTGTTGACATCGAAAATTCGAAGATAAAATTATTAATTGATGGCCCAAATAAATTGGCTATTGATTATTAATTTTTATCCTAAGTCCATAATAAATTTGGGCTTAAATATTTAATTCAAGATAAGAATTATAAATTTTATTCTTATTCTTTGAATTAATTAAATGGATTAAAAAAGTGATCCACTAAATAAAATAAAGCCCACTTCTTCATTGTGTGGACTTTAAATTCAGGCCCAAGCCCATGAAGCCCAAAGGAAGAACCGAAGGCCTATAAATAAAGACTCCAAGGCTACAAGTTCAAAGGATATCAAGTCACAAATCACATTACAAGTCATAAGTCACAAGTTCTCAAGAGCAAAGGCATTCAAGCTCTCAAATCTTCGAGCCATTGCCACTTGCTATCTCGAAGTGCTGTCCGTGCAACGAGCCACACTTCCAAGAAAATTCAACCAAGTTCTTCATTTGATTCGAGATCAAGCATCAAGCCCTCGAATCCATTATTCGAGAAGAATCAGAGGAATTACAGAGATTGTAACACTTTTTACATTAAATCAATAAATTCTATGTTTCGCTATTTTCTTGTATTTTGCATTCATTTATTGCAGATTCCAACGAAAATTTGTGTAAACACACACTTCCACAAGAACCTGGAAAGTATGAAGATACCAAGCAATGCCCCATATATTTTATTATTGAGTCAAACAGCATTGAATCTTGGCTCCTTAGCTGGAAAATCCTTTACATGACAAAATCAACGTCAGCTGCATAACCAAATAGCTTAAGTTGTGAATCTAACAAACCCAAAGCCAAGTAAATCTCTTCAGATTCTGCATGGTAATTATCACAAGCAGTAAACTGATGCATTCTCTTTTGCACTTCAATCCAACTGGAGCCAGGCGATATCTTCTCTACACCACTCTCCCTCATGATTCCCCTGATTTTCGCCACTTCACTCCATCTGTTTGCCTCGGCATACATATTAATCAGAAGGGTGTAATACCCACTATTATTTGGCTCTAAAATAGTTAGTTTTTCCACAGCAATTTGAGCAATATCTAAATTCTTGTGAAGCTTACAACCACCTAACAGAGCACCCCAAATAACAGAATTGGGCTGCATTCTCATGCTTCTTATCAATGATAGAGCTTCTTCGAGTAAACCGACTCTGCCTAAAAGGTCCACCATGCATCCATAGTGTTCAATTTCAGGAAGGATGGAATATTTGGTCGTCATTTCAGAGAATCTTCGTTTACCTTCTTCAACCAATCCAGCATGAGTACAAGCTGTGAGAACACTTACAAAGATAACACTATTTGGTTCAATCTTCTCCTTTTTCATTTTATCAAACATTGCTAATGCTTCTTCTGCATATCCATGAAATGCAAGGCCATCAATCACGGAGCTCCAACAAAATAGATTTTTCTCCGGTAATCTGAAGAACACAACTAGGGCTCTCTCCAACATCCCGCACTTCGCATACATATCAATTAATGCAGATCCTATATAAACATCGATGCTGAACCTGGTTTGCATCACATATAAATGCATCTCCTTCCCTTGATCCAGCGCCCCAAGATGTGCGCAAGCAGATATTACAGTTGCCATGGTTACTTCATCAGGCCTAGTGTCAGTTCTCCTCATTTCATCAAAAATTTCTAAAGCTTCTCTGTACTGCTTGTGTTTAGAATAACAGTTGATCATGGTTGTCCAAGAAATTACATCCCTTTTGGGCATTCTAACAAACAACTCCTCCGCAGAAGCCACATCCCCTGCTTCAACATATCCATGAATTAAGGTATTCCATGTTGCAGTATTCTTTTCCGGCATTTCATCAAACACCCTCCTCGCAGAAGACAAATCTCCACCGCGGGCAAATGCTGAGATCATTGAAGACCAAGCAAAACCATCCCTTTCAAGCATTTCATCGAACACTTTCCTCGAGTGGTCAAGCCTACCCAAATTTGAGTAGAAATCGACAAATGCAGTTTGAACATGAACACACAATCCCAACCCATTTCTCAACACCTGCCCATGAATACACTCACCCAACCCCACAACAGATAAAACTCTGCAGCTCTTAATTACTGCCGGAAATGTATAACTACTAGGACGCACACCATTCCTCAGCATAACAACATAATGCCACAATCCTTCAACCGGGCGAAAGCAGTTCACAAAGGCTCCTATGATCGCGTTATACACGAATACATTGGGATTCTCAACCTGGGCAAATGCGGAAACTGCAGAATCTATACTCTGAACGTTGGAGCAAGCAGTGATGTATTGATTCATCAAGAAGCAATCTTGAGCTGTGTTGTTCTTGAGCATCAACCCATACCATGATTCCACCTCTTTCAAACTCGAGCATCTTTTCAATTGGTTGGCAATCTGTTTGACACTGAATCTAGCATGCAATTGCATGGGAATGATTCAGATATGCAAGAAATTTAGCCGTCACTGAATGTCCGGGTGCACGCTCGGATTTTTATTTTTAATTTTTTTTCTCCAAATTAATATATTTGTACTCGTTTATAAAAAGACAATGACTATATTAATCCGGTTTGAATTTCTTGCTATTTTTCCTACTTCAATTCTCTAATTGTAGTGTTAATTAAATCACATTCACAACTAAAGAAATTGAGACCAAAAGAATTCTTTCTATCTCTCAAGTTTTAATTGTAGTAAAACCATAAAATTTGTTGCATCTTTATTCTCTCTCCAAATAATCGTCACGTTCCTTTTTTCTTATTTCTCAGATCTTGAAATTTTTTATTTCTCAAATTTTTTGACTTTTCTCGTCTTCTCTCTCGATATTGCATAATTTTAGGACTTTCATTTTCTTTTTTGGTTGAATAAACTTTTAATTTTTGGTATGTCTATACATAAAGAAGAAGAAGAAGAAAAAGAAAAAATATATATAAAGGAGAAAACAAAAGGAAATGGTAAAAAGAAAATAAATTCGACAAAGATTAAACATGTAATTTTCTTCCATTCAACTCCAACATAATTTTAGACATATGTAATTATATTTTCGATTATATAAGTTATTCAATTTTAAGGTATGTATGTTTAGTTTTACATGTTCCAATATAAAAATATGATAAATACGGCTTTTATTAGGTTCTCGGTCAAAATCAATCATCAATTTTTACAATAAAAAATAATTAAATAAAATTGGTATCTTTTCGGTATTGAGACAACGACTCATTTATGGATCAAAATAATGAATTTTTTTTTTATATAAAAGTTGAGAAAGAAAGAGAACTTTTTGGGAGGTAAGGAGAAAGGAATTGATTGATTATTTAGAAAGAAAAAAGATGGCATAAGAAAGATGATTTCACGCTATCAAGAAAAAAAAAATCCCATAACGGAAAGGATAGAATAGCATAACAAAGATGATCTCATTATATCGGAAAAAAATAACATAACGGAGAGAATTTCATTCTATTGTAAATTAATATTAAATGAAAATGAGGAGTCTTCTAGAGAGAAAATATGATATAACGAAGAGAATCTCATTCTATTGTGAATTTACTTCTAATTAAAAGTGAAGAATCTTCTACATCTCAGTTTTTCTAATCGAGATTTAGTAGGCCATGTGATGGAAATCTACAAATGATGGTGGGGAATGGGGATTGAAGCAAGAAAAAATGGGTTGGTCCAAGCGGTTAATGGGTTCATTCTCTAAGGCAATATCACCCAACTCTTCGTGGATACCTCATCTCATTTATTCAGAAAGAGAGGAAACGAAACCTCAGGAGCATTGATCTCTCCCTCTGATTCACCTCCTTTTCATCTGGATATCCGTCTCAACATGGAGACGTTCCAGCACCTGGGTTTGAATCCTCATTTGGATGTGAGTGTGTGAAAAAAAAAAAAAATGCAAGAAAAAATGGGCCTCTCCTCCAATATTAATCTATTTATTTTGAATAACTACCTTATTATTTTGCTAAAATTACTTTGCTAAATATTTCTCTTTAAGCCCTTAAAGTAAACTGTCAGTAGAACCCTATTAATCCTAATTCTTTCGGGAAAATATATATTTTTGAAACAATTAGATGTGCACATTCGGAGAATCGGAAATGATACATTCTATATTATTTTTTAGAAAGATGTATAATTATATGTCTCGCATTAATTAAGAACCAAAACATATACTAATTAATAAATGTTTGACAACTCTCCCATCGGTTAGTCTTTATATATTTTAATTTAATTTATATAAAGACTCACACCCCTCAAGCCTCAACACAAACAAAAGCTCGACCTCAACTCAAATCGAGTCAGGGCTCTGCTTGAGTTTGAACTCTTTCAATCCCAGCTCGATCATTTGTTGATTTGGCTCGTTAAGTAGGTACTCTGGCTCGATTCATTTGTATCCCTCCCAGGAAAACTAACCTTAATAACGAACAAATACAACTTACAAGGAACTCTGGCAATGGGGCAAGGAAACAAGAAATGGTAACTGAAAATAAATTATTAATCGTAATGAGTGTACAACAATACTGATTATTGCCTTAAAAGGAGAAAATGGGCAATTTTGCCATCTCAAAGTTTTTATGAAATTAAGGAATCAAGCTCTACAAATAATCAGGTTCAAATAGAATTCAAATATAGGCAGACTATTGCTGTATCTTTTTCTTATTTTAACACAGCCCCCCTAAAATTGTCAGTGCGATTCAAACTCAAAATCATTGTCCGGAGAAAGAATCCTTAACCACTTGGATCAATGACTATTGGCGACTATTGCTGAGTCTTGAGGACAGGAAATGCAATCACATCACGTATGCTGGCCGAGTTTGTCAGGAGCATTACAAGCCTGTCTATGCCAAGACCCTGAAATTTATCATACAACTTCATATTAGACATATATCAAGCTAACTCAAGAATACCAGTCAAGAATAAGACCCTCGGGTATGGCCTACGTACACAAACTTCTGCTCAGGTTTGAGAAATTAGAAAAGCACGCACGAGTGCTCTAAAGGTTTGACTTGACGCATGCTATTACAGTCATGGACTTGGTTTTAAATATTAATTAGTAAGTGTCGAGCACAAATTACTATATTCATGACAAATTATAGACGGAATCATCAAAATTCATAGATCCACGTGTTGCGTGAATTATTTGAAGAGGGGAAGTTTTTGTAATTTCTCAAACTTCAGGGTATGTCGGTGTAATTATCGCTTAGTTAGATTATAGAAGCATACCATTCCAGAAGCAGGGGGCATCCCATATTCCAGAGCTGTTAAGAAATCTTCATCCAAAGTTACATCATATGCGTTCTCGTCGTCCTCGTCAACTTTCTTGCTTTTATCTGATTCTGAAGCCAATGCCGCTGCTTTCTTCTTGTTGTGCTGCCTCACTTGCTCTTCAAGACGGCCCCTCTACAAACATTCCAAATTTTATCAAAATCTTTATTTTGATGAGAGAGAGAGAGAGAGAGAGATTTCTGCACTAGCTACCTGGTCCAAGGGATCAGTCAATTCAGAGAATGCATTTGCCATCTCACGACCACAAACAAAGAGCTCAAATCTCTCTGTCAAACCCGCATGCCTGAATACCAGATTGTTAAAAAATATGTGCCGCTTCTGCATACATAGGTTTAAACCGTGTAAACTTCTAGAAAATTCTAGAGAATATTAAGCACCTTCTATGTGGTTTGGCCAGTGGAGATATTTCAATTGGGTAGTCCAGGACAAAAGTGGGCTGCAATAACTGTGGCTCTACCGCTAACTCAAAAACCTGGGCCCCAAATTGGAAGCATCATTAAGAATTTCAAGTCTTAATACTATACATTAGAAAATAAAGAATCAGTGATATGGCCAATCTAACACTCATAAATTTTCTTGAGATAACCCCCCGCCCCCCCAACCCCAACAAGAAAAAATAAACGAAAGAAAAACAAAGTTGCGCTGATCAACCTCATTAAGCACATGACCAACAGATGGGCATGCTTCAATTAAACTTCTCTGTTGATCATCACTTAGTGCTTGTAAAGCAGCTTGTTTGGCAGCAGGAAGATCATCACCGAGCTCCTTCAAATCAATACCTGTTGCTTCTTTCACAAGATTGTGCATTGTTTCCCTTCTCCAAGGTCGTTCTAAGGAAATCTCTACACCCTGCAGAAAATAATAGAGATTTGATTAAAATAATAATAATAATTGTTTAACTAATCAGGAACCAGAACATTTTTGGGTATTATATAATTAAAAGTCCAAAGACCAAAGCAAATAATGCAAAGAGGAAGTAGAACAGATACCTGATAATCGAGGGTTAGTTTCCCATTTACTGCAAGAGCACTACGTGTTACAATCTCTTCTGTCATATTCATCATGCTTTCATAGTCTGAATATGCTTCATACATCTATGACCAAGCAAAAGCTATAGTAAATCAGATTCGTTATATCGTTTTCCACTAAGATAATCACAGGTAATATTTACCTCAATGGTGGTAAACTCAGGATTATGACGAGTTGAAATGCCTTCGTTTCTAAATATTCTGCCTATCTCATATACTTTCTCAAATCCACCAACCTGACAATGCATTAAGTTTACTGCCACATGAACATTAAATTTGACAGTGTAACAATGAAACAGAACTTAACCTACAGATTTAAGAAACATGATGTGGAAAAGTTTGGGTGAAAAAGAGTATAACATATTAGAATGACACCCCCCTTGTGCATAGATAATATTAAAGATACACCACTATGCAAGTATGCACGTAAAAGATGCTAACCTTAGAGCCCAAATGGAATTTTCATCCTTTGGGGTCAAAAAGTTAATTATTGTCAGTCAAAAGAGTATTCTCAGAATAGAATAATGAAAATACTAGTGGTGGGCAAACGGAGGGTTACAATGTGGGAGGTACTCAAACCGCAGGCGGTAATGGTAATCTTCAGAATAAGATACTTCTTTGTAATTTGGTGTATTAAATACAACACAACCAGGTTATAAACATAAAGCTTCTAGAAGAATGATACATAAAAATGTGAGACTGGATTACGAATCATGCCAAACTCAGGCATAAAATTAATAAGGAATAAAATCTAACCAGCATTCTCTTCAAGTGGAGTTCAGTAGCAATTCGAAGATAAAGATCTTGTCCAAGAGAGTTATGGTAGGTGATGAATGGTCTAGCTTCAGCCCCACCAGCTGCTCCCTAGTTCACAAAATAATCAAAGATCATAAAGCAAAAATAGGGTTGTAAGTCACTTCGATTTCTATAATTTATTGACGATTTGTTTTCTTCCAACCGAACCTTTTTTTCCACTTTCTGTTTTTTCAGTTATTATGATAAGATACCAGAAAATAGAAAAATGACAGAAGAAATCATTGATTTCAACCATTTATATGCAGTGGATCTTTAACAAAAAAAAAAAAATTATCAAAATACTTTTAAGTCCACTGCCAGCATAAGAAATTCTTAAATACCTGAAGTACTGGAGTCTCAACTTCAACAAAACCAGCAGATTCAACTGTCTTCCTTATTTCTGATATAATCTACTGAAAACAAGCTACGATTAGCCCCCAACCAAGTGCAACTTAAAAGAAGAAATAAAATGAAGGAAAAGAGGAGCAGATAAACTTAACTAACCTTAGCTCTTTTCCTAAATACATCAGCTACCTCAGGATTTGCAATCATATCTACGTACCTTCAACAAAGACACAAAAAGGACTGTGTGATATGTAGCAGCTGAGAAGGTTAAATGATTGTTAAGGATCAAATAACAAGCGCTGTCTTTTTGGAGAAGGTAAAATATTTGGGGCACACAATTTCATCAGCCCATACACTTACAATAGAAACTATAATACTAAGATGTGTATTAAAAATTGTTTTTTAGTTGAAAAATGTGCATTACCTTTGACGATAACGCTTATCTATGTCTGTCAGGCCATGATATTTATCCGGCAAAGGAAGCAATGATTTTGTAAGAATAGAGAATGACGTCACACAAACAGATAATTCCCCTGAGAGAAAAGGAATCACAATCATTTGTTAGAGGATGAACAATAAGACAGAAGAAAACTGTAAAACTGAGAGAAAGACCATGCCTTATATTGCCAATTATAGGCAGGCAACCAGTCACATAATGTGTACTAAATAAAATAGGCGGCTGCCTGCCTATTGACAAGTTAATTGATGGAGCAAAGTTCATCTAATCCATCAGAATATTTCTTCCGAAGAATAAGCAGAATGAAAGAACAAGATGATACCTTTTTCCGTGCGCTTAATTGACCCTCTTGCCCCTAAAATATCACCTATGTCAACAAGCGTCTTCAAATGTTCAAATTGATCGTCCTGTAGCCTCTCCTTCTCACAGTAAAGCTAAAACCAGAAAAGGTGGAAATTAACTTCAAATTGAGAACTAAACCAGCAAATTAAAAGGAGGAATGTGAAGAAAAAAACAATCCAACATTCAAAACCAATTACAGGATAGTTATACATCATTATTGGAATTACAGATCTAATTTTAAGCAAAAACTAGAATATTGAACCAAACTATCCAAAAACTCAAAAGATTATTCACATATATTGGACCACAACTATCCACACTGAGGTAATCCTGGGAATGATATACTCAAATATGGAATCACACCTCGCACTCAAACTACGAATGATCTCAACCACCTCCAAGCTAGAAACACGCCACATTACTTCAAAAATGATTTTCACAAATGCAAAGTGTCTAAATCCGAAATGCAGCTGAAGATGTCAGATTATAATGTTAACGAATCATCATCAACCCATGGAAAACTGTGGAAACAATTCTGTTCTTATTGGAATTTTTCACTTCCAGATATCTGAGATACCCCTCTTACGACCCAAAACAAGAACAAGCTACTAAAATTTATCTCAACTAGGTCACCAATAATCTTTGCAAGAACATAATCCATCCTTAAAGTGATGAAATCTATTAGCATCCCTCACGATGATTTCACGCCCAGTAATACTAGCGATTAATTTGATAGCCGTATGGCAATCCCCACAAACTCTCAGGTTTTTCATTACTCGAATAGGCACCCCTTCAGGCAACTTCAAAAGTCCAAAAGCCACAGCCAACTTCTCACTGTGATATCTTAAGCTTTGTGCCTTCTCTTCCTCATCCACATCATGAAGAGCAAAGGCACCATCAGGATTATATCCAGCTTCTCTTAACATCCCACTTAGCTTCTCCCACATTCTGACTATCTCCATATGTTCAGGATGTGGATTGAACTCTCCACCAGTGAACATATGCACTTCCTTATCCACCTTAATCCAGCTACAACCAGGTGATTTGTTCACCTTTCTAGACCTCATTGTTTTCCTAAGCTTTTCCACATCACCCCATCTACCTTTTGAGGCATAAATATTAGATAGGAGTACGTAAGGGCCCGCATTGTCGGGTTCAAGTTGGAGAAGTTTCTTAGCAGCAACTTCTGCCATATCTGAATTCATATGGCTTCTGCATGCACCCATTAGAGAACCCCAAACAATAGCATCTGCTTGTAGCGGCATTTCATTAATCAGTTTCATAGCCTCATGCAGTTTTCCAGCTCGTCCAAGCAGATCAACCATGCAGGCATAATGTTCAGTTGTTGGCTCTATCCCATACATTGATTTCATTGACTCAAATAATCCCTTCCCTTCTTTAACCTTCCCACTGTAGCTGCAAGCAGAGAGAAGTCCTATGAATGTGACATCATCTGGTTGGACACCTGATGAAGACATTTCTCTGAATACCTGTAACGATTCATCGACCAAACCATGTTGGGCGTAACCTGTAATGACAGAGTTCCACATTACTATATCCTTGCGGGAGGATCTATCGAAAACTATTCTGGCCTTGCCAACATCACCACATTTCATGTACATAGTGATCAAAACAGAGGAGAGATATACATCGTCATCAATTTTGGAGCGTAACAGTTGAGCGTGAGTTTGTCTACCATGATCCAGACTGCCATGAGTAGCACAAACTGAAAGAATGCTGATTAATGAGGGGAAATGTGGCCTAACTCCTTCTTTCTGCATTAGACGGAACAGAATTAATGCTTCCAATTCAAAGCCTTGTCTCTCATAAATCTTAATCATAGAACTCCATGTCCCATCATCCTTTTCTCTCATCAAGTCAAAAACCTTCCTCGCTTTGGAGACCTCTCCATTCTCACCCAACCCAATAATCATTGCATTACAAGCAACAACTGGTTTATTTGGCATAGCCATGAAAAGCTCCCATGCTTCCTCAACCCTCCCACACTGAGTGTAACCCATAAGCATCGCTGTCCAAGTAACCTCATTTTTTTCAGGCATTACCTCAAAGAGTTTCCTAGCAACATCTACCTTTCCATTATGTGCATAACCTGAAATCATTGCTGTCCAGGAAATCACGTTTTTATGCCTCATGCTATCAAAAATCTCTCTTGCCTCATCCAACTGCCCCTCGGAGCATAGCCCACCTATCATGCTAGTTCTTGTCACAACATCCTTCACAGGCATCAAATTATAAATTCTTCTTGCCTCATCAATCCTACCGTCATAAATCAGCCCACCTAACATAACTGTCCATGATATAACATTCTTCTCTGGCATACGCCAAAACAACGCCTCTGCCTCGGAAATCATTCCTGCCTCCACATAACCTCTGACCATAGCAGTCCAGGATATGACATTCCTTTCGGGCATTACATCAAATAACTCTCTTGCTTTCTTTATCATCCCATTCTTTATGTACCCAGTGATTAATGCATTCCAAGACACAGTATTTTTCTCTGGCATTTCATCAAACAAATGCTGGGCTTCTTTGGGCTGATTATTCTGAAAGTATCCAGAAATCATAGAGTTCCATGAAGCAATGTTTTTGTGGGGAACCTGGTCAAACAAATTTCGAGCAGCCCCAATTTCTCCCAGGCGGACATAATAAGCAATTTGAGAAGAGGTTGGAATTGCAGTGCTCGTGCAGTATCTTCGATACTGGATAGAGAAACACTGCATTGACTAAAATCTGGTCAGATGTTCAACTTTAGCAAATTGACTTCATTTTTAGACTTTTGAAAGAAGGGAATAGGAATAGGTAAACAAGAGAAAAAGAGCCGGAAGACAAATTTATATCAAAACATTGTTTTGATTTCAAGGGTGCAAAACGGAAAAAATATATATTATAAACTAAACTAGAACAGGAGGACGTTGCACCGTAACAAGTTTATATAGGTCTACCAACTTTTTGAATAATATATGCTATATTGGAACTAAAAGTAGATGGGCCATATTTTTTATTTTTAGAAACTCAACAAGGAATACCTGGCCAAAAACAATTTGTACTTTCTGAAACTTTTGAAACTTTCAAAGAAAAGATTCTTATGTTGGCCAAAATTAGTGAAATTGAAGGAGAAAGATTAAAAGAGCAAATACAACAATTTTGTTGCATGTAAACATAGAACTGAACATCAGGATATCATACTTCTTAGCATTCACTGTACAATGTTGATAGAAGTGATTGGTCCAGGTTATAAGTGGCAATCAAGTAATCATGCTTGACTGCCACATAAAAACTCTCAAAGTCAAGAAGTCAATCGCCAGATATAGTTCATGGAGATAAATGAAGTGGAACTAAGTATTTACATCCCATGGGGCTCGACAGAAGTTCACAGGAAATCAGGAACTGTGAGCCGGACATGATGGAAACTGGCTCAGATGCTTTTACAGGACTGGTATTGAAATATGCAATTGAACACTTGATAATCTTTCACAGTCAGCTCAGTTTGAGGATGAGCAAGCAGAATTCCTACATAGAGATATATAACACCAACCCTCAACTGCATGCAGATTATGAATAGCCTACATTTGGTCCAGCTAGTGTTCTACCCCTAATAGTCCCATTTCCATTCTAATACATCATATTTGGCTGCCTATGCGCTCTCAATTTAACTTCCATGTTAGCACTGGATACTAAGGTATCGACTAAGTCACTAAAACTGTGAATAGTAACTCCCACTATGTTAAAAAATGAAAGGACAAGAAACCATGAGAGAGCAATTCATTCGAAAGTTGAAACGAAGGATATGAGGCAGTTCAATATAAAAATCCATAGTGAAAAAGTATTCAACATACAGATTAATATAATGTCCATAACAACAAGTTATATGTTCATACAAAACTCGATCTGCAGCCTTTCTCTACTTTAATTGAAGCACTTAACTCATGTCATAAACTCAAAAGGATGGAAGCATTCATACTGACTGTATTCATTCATTACTCATGCTTTGTTTCTCTGATGCAGAGCAGATAAAGCAAATATACTAACTAGAAAACATTGAACTAACCTGGATTGTCCCTGAGTCATCCCTCAAGGTCAAAAATGCAAGCTTTCCAAAAGCCCTGCGGGCAACAATTCTTCCAGCAATAGATACATGATCGCTCTCACTCGTCGACTCTTCACCATTTTCTAGATTCTTATAAATCTCTTGTAGCTGATTTGCAGCATGAGTGCGATCCCACTTATAAGCATAAGGATCTAAGCCCTTGCCCCTAAGCTCTTGCACCTACAGGTATGAAACCAGTTATATGCAACTCAAAAAGGGTACAGCAATTTATTGCCTGCAGTAATATTTTCAATAATTCGCCTCAAGAGGACAATCTAGTCAAGCTTTAAACCATCATAGAGATTTTAGTAGGGCAATTACAATTACAATGTTTTCATCAAACTTTCTAGCTATGAAGTTAATCAACAAGCTGACTAGGTTAGCAGAACTTCCGCCACATACAAATTTCTTCCCAATGATTCAGCATACAACTAGTCAAAAGCACAATTCTTCAAAAACGCCATGCGGTTCTTTCAAACTTTATAAAGATCACATTACAACAAAATCCACAAAAAATTTTGAATTTCCAAGACAGTTCATTCCAATTAGCTCGACAACAAGACCATCGAACGAAAAACAAAATCAACCATCAAACACACTACCGCGCTTTCAAATCCCAACTTTACGCGCTCAAAATTCTTAAAACTCCAATCAACCACCAAAAAACCTCGACAAATCATCCAACTTATCACATTAGCAATCTAAGCACCAAACCTTTTTAATACGAATGGCACGAATAGCCTCTCTGTCGGAAGTCGACGTAGACGCAGAAGATTGCCTGCGGTTGCGGCCGGGCTGTGACGGAACGGCGGCTTTGGCGGCGGCGGTAGAAGAAGCGGAGGAGCAGCAGCGGACAATGAAAAACGGCCGGAGTTTATTGGAGAAGAAAAGGTTGTTGTTGTGCTTTGATGAAGCGGCGGCGAGGTTGAGGAGCTGCTTCAGTCTCATTGGCTGCAGAGCCGCCTCCATTGTCGCTGCTTATTTTTTGCTTCGGTTGCTGTTAAGTGTTATCTGTTGTTTAATAACGAGCTAACAACAATGGAGTTTTTCAGAGTAGTGAGAGAAATGGGCCGTCGGCCCATTAACTTGGGAAATATTTCCCAAATTGGGCCCATTTTTATTATGTGTTTTGGGCCTTTAGGCTATTTGAATATTTATCTACAAACCAATTTGTCCAATCATACAAAATCATTTTGGGCCCCTCAAATTTTTAAAACTTTTTTCTACCCGCCGACTACTTTTCACTATTTATTGCACTGATTTGATCGAGTTAAGTTCATATCAAAATTTGTTGTGTTTTTCCCTTTTTTTTTTATGTATTTTTCTGGTTATCGAATTGGATTAGAAAAACTCGGATTCGAATATGTTGAGGAGGTTTAATAACCGGATCAGAATTCGTATTTTATTGAATTCAAAATTATCAATACGAAGTCTTAATGAAAACCCGATCGGATCAAATCCAACCAAATTAGCAGTGAAATATGTTTTTCGTAAGGAGATATGAATAAAAAAACTAAACATCAATATACAATGTTAATAAAAAAGAAAATACTCAATGAATTATTTAACGTTTTTTTTTTTTTTTTTTTTTTTTTTGGTAAGAATTATTTAACGTTTTTACTTATACTTATTTAAGAGACAAAGGAGTTTGAATCTGGGTCTGTCTTATGCGCCACGCCGCCACCTAACCAATCTTATGAACTTTCTAAAAACAAATAGCCAAATGTATACTATTAACTACAACAATACACATGTTCAACCTTCTTTTAATTGTTTTTTATTAATAAATAACTACATTCAATCATTAACAAATCGAATTTCTTAATCTCACATGATTTATAATCCCTCGTAAAGATCGAACATGTTAAATTTCGTAAGGAATTCAACTTAAAATCCGACTTATTACGGTCATAATCTAACATGACATATAACCCTTTGTATAAATTGAATATATTAGATTTTGTATCGAATTCGGATTAAAATTCGACCCATTACATCTTACATACGACTATACGAGTAAGCAAACCGACAATGAATTCAAAGATTGAAGCGGCAATAGTTATTGTTGGAGTCTACTAGACACTAGTGAGAAATAGTGCCAATCTATGTTTTAAAACCCGGACCGGACCGGACGGTTGGACCGGTGGCCGGGCACCTCTCCGGTCCGAGTGACCCCTGAAAACCAGTCCCTCCACGGACCAGTTCAGTCCGCTCAAAACCGGCTAGAAACCCGGACCGCTTCACGGGCCGTTTGGCCTGGATTTCTTTTTTTTTTTTTTTTTTTCAAAATTTATGATTCTATTATTGTTGGAGTCCACTAGTGAGAAATAGTGCCAATCTAGGTTTTAAAACCCGGACCGGTGGCCGGGCGCCTCTCCGGTCCGGGTGACCCCTAAAAACCAGTCCCTCCATGGATCAGTTCAGCCCGCTCAAAACCGGTTAGAAACTGGGACCGAACCGTTTCGCGGGCCTTTTTGCCTGGATTTCTTTTTCTTTTTTTTTCAAAATTTTAAATTCAAAATTTATGATTCTATTGGGGTTCGAACACTTGACCAACACATACACCGAAACCAATTAATCCACCAACTCCCTTCACAATTTTTTGGTTAATAAAACTATTAATAACCTTTTCAAATAAGAATGACTCAGTTTATAAATCATATTTAAAAATTAATTGTTAAGAAAATATTAATTACAATTACAAATATTATATACGTAGTATGTGATGAGGCCTGAAAATCATTCTCGAATCAGAGCCGTCCACGTGGCAGCACGCCGCTGACTAATACCCTTGACGCTCGTCTTGGTGGGCTCATGGGCCTTCACGCCGCTCAATTGCCAGCTAATGTCATCCATCAGCCAGCGGATGACCATTCGGACCAAGGGCCCCAACCAATGGGTTTGACGCTCGGACAGCGGCCCTCAAGGTTATCCTTCACAGGGAAGCACCCACATGGGGGCCCCACTAATACGCTCGGTATTCCGACGCTCAGGGATCATATATCGCGAGGAGGCCACCCATGCATTCTTCGAGCGTCACCAACGTTCGGGCATATCCATGCCCCGTTTCGTTGGATCCGAACCTCGGCAAAAAGAATCTTAGGCCCATCCCACGTATAACCCTCGTCAACAACCTCTGACACAGAAGTACTGTGCACCGCGCACCTGACACGCCGTCATCCTTTTCAGGGATGTCATTCTCACTCCACCAAAGTCTGACGCGTGTTAGGGCAACACAGGTTTGGGACCACATGGTCAATTTACCCATTTACCCCCATCCCTAACATATAAATAGGAAAGAAGCCATGCATTCTCTCCCAAGTGATCATCCGCATACTAAACCACACACACTGTTCTGGGCATTCTCTGGTTAATCTTCTAAAACTTTTCATTTCGCCACAGTAACACTACCTGGGTAGCTTGCACACTTGGTGTTATCCTAGCTGGAAGAACCCACGCTCAAAAGGAAACCCAGATCCTGAGGCTCTCACGCCTGTGATGGTCTTTCCCTTTTCAAACAAATTCTAAAGTGTTGTTGCATTAGGAAACTCAGATTCCTGCACCATCATTTTTGGCGCCGTCTGTGGGAAACCATCACTAACTTCTTTGGTATTGCCATTTCCTTCCTCTGAAAGCTAGTTGAAAAGTAACACCCAAATCCTAAATCATGGTAACTGCAACAAGATCAGGAGCATTAAGAGAAAGAGGCTCTCTTCCCCCCATCAATGAAGAGAACCCAGAAGGCAACGTTCCCGCCGGGGAAGTAAACCCCTCAGTCGCAGGAAACGGGGGCGGGAACACAGAACCCGCAGGGACAAATCTCCCGCTAGGTGGGAACGCCGGGGGAGGACCTAGCACCGTTATTCCTCCAGTAGCTTCCTATCCATACTCTGGGCTGTATCCCATGGCCATGCCACCTCCAGGGTACCCGTTCGTGCAGCCAGGATTGATGCCCGGATTGATGCCGGCGATCCAGCCTTACCAGGTGGGAACTCTGAATCTCCCCACTACGTTACCGAGGGAGATACAAGGGGTGGAGATGCCCCAAGTCACAGCCCAGCAACTCCAGGCGCTGTATGCTCAGTGCGAGAGCCAGGCCGTTCAGAATGCCTGGGAGCATTTCATGGCCGCGTACTTCCCATCGCAGGCTGGCGCTCGTCCGGCCCCACCACTTGGCGGGCTCCCCGCGCATCCTTTAACAATGGCCCAGAACGCGTTGAGGGCACAACAACCTCCCCAACCACCGAATCCGGAGAATGAAGCCCCACCGAGGGTCCAACCAGAACGACCTGTGGGAGGAGATGAGAGGGCCCCTCGAAATGAGGTGGCCGGAGAAAATGAAGAGGTCCAGTCAAGGGCCGCAAGGAGGGCAAACCGCAGAAATGACGGTGACCCTCAGCTAGCAGCTGTGCAGGATCAGATACGAGGGCTCCAAAACGTGGTAGAGCAGCTCTCTCGAGCGCGGTCTCACGCTTCCCGCGATGGGGGCGAGAGGTCCAAGGCCAGAGACGCTCGGCGACCACGTAGCCCCGTTTCCCACCGAAGAAGAGAGGCCAGCTATGAAGATCCCGACGAGCGAGATTACAGGATCATGGCGGGCGATTCCCCCCTCGTCGAGGAAGTTCTGATGACCCGTGCAGGGAAGGGTAAAATTCCCTCATCAATCAACAGATATGATGGTACTTCGGATCCGGCCGAGCATCTGGACCATTTCGTACATCTAATGCATCTCTATGACCATCCGGACAACTACTGGGCCAAGGTGTTTGTCACCTCCCTCACAGGAATGGCCCAAGAATGGTACAAAAAGCTCCCCCCGCGCTTAATCAGAGGATATTATGACCTGACGGACGCCTTTGTCAGCCATTTCAACTCGCTAAAAGCGCCTGCCCCGGCCGCGACCGCTCTTTATAGCCTGGTCCAAGGGCCGAACGAGACCCTCAGATCCTTCATGGGGAGGTTCAATAAAGAGATCTTGCTGGTTGAAAAGCCCTCGATGGACTTTTTGAGACACGTTCTGTTTGGGGCCATCAACATGAAGCATTACGTCAGCAAGGAATTTGTGGAAGAAGTGGCCAAGAAGAAACCACGCTCGCTGATGGAAATTAGGGAGATTGCCGACTCCTTCTTTACCCTCGAGGATATGTACATAGCGAGGGATCAGAAGATGGCCAATGCCCCTCGAGCCAACAGAGCCCACGAGGACAAAGTGGAGCCCCACCGGAGTCATCGCCGCAGCCCAATACCCGCTCGCCGTCATTCCTCTCCTCCGCGGAGGCTCGAGCGTGTCCCCCTCAACCGCCCAATTGCAGAAGTTTATTCCCTGGCGGACCAGAAGTTGTTCAAAAGGCCGCCCAAGCTAAGAGAGACCGAGGCTCAAAAGCGCTCGGGGAAATATTGTGCTTTCCATAAGCAGAAAGGGCATGACACTAACGAATGCCGTCAACTGGAGAAGGAGATTCAGCGGCTGATTGCTGGGGGGCACCTCAAGGAGTTTGTAAAAGCACTGGAAGGGTATGACGAACATTGCGCAGGATGGGCGCTCGAAAGAAGAAGAAGCCGCTCACGTTCCCGGAGTCCTCGTCGCCAACGCCCTGAAACCAGCGAGCGTAACAAAGGGAAAGGGGTAGACATGGAAAATCAACCCTTTGCGGTCATTCACATGATTGCGGGGGGCCCCTCGGGAGGCGACTCCAATGCTTCCCGCCGCCGCCACGTACGGAGCTATAATCAAAGGCCGGCGCTCCCTCGCTCAGTGCTCTCCGTGGACAGCTCACCGCGCTCAAAAGAGGATGATGTTATAGGATTTACAGAGAAAGATCTTGAACACATTGTAACACCCCAGGGGATAGGAAAAACCTCTGACTGTCCCATGGTGGTTAGTTTAGACGTTCATAACCATACTGTAAAGAGGGTTTTATTTGATAGTGGAAGCTCTGTGAACGTTCTCCCTTACTCCACGTTTCAACAAATGAATATAACAAACATCCCCCTCGAACCTCTCAGAACTGCCCTCGTAGGGTTTGGAGGTTCCGAGATCGTCCCTCGAGGACAAATTCGCTTGGCCACCTCTTTTGGTCGCGCCCCACAGCGGAAAACTTTGAGTGTTCTCTACACCATCGTTGAGGTGGATCTTCCTTACAACATCATCATCGGGCGCCCAGCCCTCGTGGATTTCAAGGCTGTAATTTCCACCTATCATCAGAAGGTCAAGTTCCCCACCCCCGAGGGTACTGGAGAAATTCTGTGTAACGTCAAAGAAGCTTGGGAATGCTATATACTTTCGCTTCGAAGCCACAAGCCCAAACAGCCCATTCAACCTGGATCTACTAGAAAATCCGTTGATTTCCCTGAGTTAAACGAAGATGGTCCTGAGCGCAAAAGAGCAAAGCTGTACCGGAAGAAGAATAAGAAGAGGACCCCTGGAGGCGTTCAGTGCTCGGAGAGTGGGCCACCGGGGGCCGTCGAGGGTTCTTCCTCAGAGAACGAGGGGGATGAGCCCAAGAATACGCTCACTGGGAAGAAACGAGCGTTAGAAGCACCGAGGCCGGAGGTTCGGATTGAGCCCACCGAGGAGTTTTTGACCGTCGAGTTGGAGCCTGGGAATCCGGATAAAACAACCCAGATTGGCTCGAGCCTGGATGGGCCCTCGCAAGTTTTGATGATCGACTTCCTACGGGAGAATATAGACGTTTTTGCTTGGAAAGCTTCTGACCTCACCGGGATAGATCCGAGCGTCATTGTCCACAGACTGAACGTAGATCCAGCCTTCAAACCCATCAAACAGAAGAAGAGGGATGTTCATGGATTTAGAAAACGGGTCATCGAAGAAGAGGTTAATAAATTGCTTGATGCTCAGTACATTGAGGAAATCTTGTACCCAGAGTGGCTCTGCAATGTGGTGCTCGTTCCAAAGAGCGCCAATAAATGGCGTATGTGCAACGACTTCACTGACCTCAACAAAGCGTGCCCCAAAGACCATTACCCACTACCGAGGATCGATCAATTGGTAGATTCTACAGCCGGGTGCGAACTCATGAGTATGATGGACGCCTTCCAAGGGTATTATCAAATTTTTATGGCGCCCGAAGATCGCCCCAAAACCGCGTTTATTGTGCATTTGGGGGTTTATTGTTTCAAAGTCATGCCCTTCGGGCTCAAAAACGCGGGAGCGACTTATCAACGCCTTGTCAATAGAATGTTCGAGCGTGAAATTGGAAAATCTATGGAGGTATATGTGGACGACATGATAGTCAAAAGTGAGCGCCAGCACTCCCATCTGGAGGATCTCAGGCAGACTTTTGATATTCTTCGTCGCTACGGAATGAAGTTGAACCCTTCAAAATGCACTTTTGGCGTTCGAGGTGGTAAGTTTCTGGGGTACATGGTCAGTCAACGGGGCATAGAGGCCAACCCCGAAAAGATCAAAGCAATTTTGGATATACCCTCCCCTCGCAATTTGAGAGAGGTCCAGGTGCTCGTGGGTAAGATAATTTCGTTAAACAGGTTCATCTCCCGATCAGCGGACCGGAATTTACCCTTCTTTAAAATTTTGCGCAACGCTCGGAACTTTACCTGGAACGAGGATTGCGAAAAGGCCCTGCAGAGCATGAAACAGTACCTGTCGAGCGCGCCTTTGTTAACCAAGCCAATCCCGGGGGAGAATTTGTTCGTCTATCTATCAGTCTCTTTAGAAGCCACGAGCGCTGTCCTCGTAGCAATCCGCGAGCGTAAGCATATGCCGGTATATTACCTGAGCAAGACTCTACAGGGGGCCGAGAAAAGATACATGGAAATTGAGAAATTTGCCTTTGCGCTCGTTAACGCATCCCGAAGGTTGAGGCCATATTTTCAAGCTCACTCCATCACAGTGCTTACAGATCAACCACTCAAGCAAGTGTTATCCAAACCGGATGTTTCGGGAAGGTTAATTAAGTGGGCAATTGAACTTAGTCAGTTTGATATCTCCTTCGAGCCTCGTACAGCCATCCAGGCTCAGGCCGTGGCCGATCCAGGCTCCTCGACCTCACAAGGGGGCGGTGCTGGGGTGACCCTCAGGGATCCCCTAGGAGCAGAAGTTGACTACGCAATCAAACTGGCATTCCAAGTCACCAACAACGAAGCTGAATATGAGGCCCTCATCCAAGGGCTCAGGATTGCGCTCCAAAATGGGGCCGCTCGTGTCACAGCATATGTTGATTCGCAGTTGATCGCGAGTCAAATTGATGGTAGTTATGAGGCTCGAGAAGCCACCATGGCACGGTACCTATCGAGCGCCAAGGAGGAGATAGCGAAGTTCAAGGAATTCCATCTTTTGCAAGTGCCGAGGGCGGAAAACGAACACGCTGACGCTCTTTCGAAGTTTGCATCCGCCCTAGATGGCCATAATGAGCGCGCTGTTACATTTTTGAGAACGGAGGAGCCGCTGATAAGTAAAGGGGAACCTCCAAAAGAAGTGCACATGATTGACCCCTCCGAGCCTTGCTGGCTTGACGAAATTGTCAGATTCCTACGGGATGGAACATGCCCGAGCGACAAAGTTGAAGCTCGGAAGATCAAAAGCAAGGCCCCTCGTTTCTCATTGGATACTGAGGGTAGATTGTTCAAGCGATCCTTCCAGGGCCCGCCGTTGAGATGTTTGAGACCCTCGCAAGCTAAAGAAGTTTTAGAGCATGTACACAGTGGAAGTTGTGGAAACCACTCGGGCGGACGAATCTTGGCGAAGAAAATCTTAAGAAGTGGATTTTATTGGCCCTCGGTATTGCAGGATGCCATTAAATATTCCAAGAAGTGTCCCAAGTGCCAGTTCCATTCCAACACTCCTCAGCTGCCGGCAGCTCAATTGATTCCTATCGATGTTTCGTGGCCCTTTGATCAATGGGGCATTGATATCGTGGGACCTCTCCCAATAGCGGTCGGGCAAAAGAAGTTCGTAATACTTGCTGTGGATTATTTCACCAAATGGGCTGAGGCAGAAGCGGTCGCTAAGATAACGTTCAAAGTTGTAAGGGATTTCATTTGGAAGAATATCATCTGCAGATACGGCATCCCGAGGGTGCTCATTTCAGATAACGGTTCCCAGTTTATAGCTGCGGACACGCGGGATTGGTGCTATGAATTAGGGATCGAGCAACGATTCACTTCCGTGGGTCACCCTCAAGCTAATGGTCAGGCTGAAGTGACCAACCGAACCATACTCCAGCATTTGAAAACGATGCTCGAGAGTAAGAAAGGGGAATGGGCTGAAGAGCTTCAGGGAGCTCTATGGGCTTACCGTACTACTCCGCGAGCGGCAACGGGGGAAACCCCTTATTCCCTCGTGTACGGTTCCGAGGCCATGATACCTGCGGAGATTGCGCAAGAATCCGCACGCGTAGCCTATTTCGAGCCTACAGTCAACAACGCCAATAGAGCGCTCGAGTTAGATTTGCTGGATGAAAGGAGGGATTCTGCGTGGGCACGCATTCACAAATACAAAGCAACCGTCGCCCGCCAGTACAATAAACGTGTTAAAGAAAGGACTTTCCAGCTAGGGGACTTGGTCCTCAAAAAAGTTGAAGTCTCAAAACACGTAGGTAAGTTGGACCCTAATTGGGAAGGCCCCTTCAAAGTCATTCAAGTGCGAGCGAATAACACCTACTTGCTAGAAACTTTGCAAGGCGAGCGTCTTCCTAGGCCATGGAATGCATGTAACCTTAGAAGGTTCTATGTGTAAACTTCAACCTCTTTGTAATGGCCCGTCCGCGGCAGGAAATGTTTTTCTTTGATGAAAAGCGCGTTGTAACAATTCCCAAGAATGCATTTATATAACAGTAAGTATTTAATTCTTTGTTTTTGTCATCCATTTGTTTTCTTATTTGATCAAGTGATTCGAGCGCCCAAAGGCCTACTCCGTGTTGAGCATCCTCCACGTTGAACGGACTACGCAATACGTCAATCGTTTCAAAAACTACACTATCCAGGTGTTGATGTCCATCCACCTATAACAGTTTGGGCGACTTGTAAGAATAAATCCTAAAAATGAGCGCGTCGGACAATGGGGAGCGCAACGCTCAACATACGCCGTCTGAGTGCTCACCGCTCCAGCACGTGCACGCAATGACCCCATCTGACCCTCATCCAATTGGGTAAGAGTACGCTCGTAAATAGTGGACGCCACTAACACTACGGCTACGCTCGTTTTAACCCTTACTAAGCCAATCCTACAGGCCAAACGTCTACAGCCGACACTCAACTGAACCTTTATGAATTTCTTAAATTCAAATTCAAGCCTCAAGGAGAATACAGCCAGGGAATATTCATGAGAATCACCCTCGCGCCTGTATTTCCTCAAAGGTTCTCTAAGTCCAAATACACAGTTCATTTCTGCTGTGGCCAGGGAACCCTCCTAAGGGTCACCCTCGCGCCCATAAGCAATAAGCCAACCGCCTGACGTCGCGAGCATCTAAACTTAATGGGCATGGTGATGAGTGTCAGAGGACCGTCGTAAAAGACACTCTGGCCTACTTACTCACTTATCTCGAACGCTCGCACAACAGACATCAATATGGAAGCGGTGAGTGCAAGGGAATAACGTCATTCATTATTTAAAAGCAAATAAGACAACATCCAGACATTCAGATATTTAAAAACACAAGGAAGTCCAAGTATGTTAAAAAGTGACAAAGAGGATCCAAAATATTCAGGGAACAAAAGGAAGAATTAAATACAAGAATAAAATTGTTCATAAAGAGAAAGAGGCATTCGAGCGAACAAGAGCAAGAAAAGGGTAGCCTTGGAAGCTTCATTGGGCCGGAACGTCAGGCTCAGGAAGGGCGGTTGAAAGGGGAACTGGGGCCAACACGTTAGCGTCATAAGTTTGGGCCTCGCCGGGTTCCTCCGCATCCTCTACGTCCATAAGCGTGCCCTCATCTTCTATCATGAGAGGCTCGGGATCCCTCCGGTTAGCGGCAATGAACTCCCTTTGGAGCGTCTCCACCAATTCCTGATACTCAGGCTCCGCCAGATTATCTGTGGGATCCTCCTCCTGGACCATTGGCTCGCCGTTCTCATCAAGATCCATGCGCAAACGAGCGTCGGAACGAGCGCTTTCCGGGGCCAGTCCAAACCTCACCATCTGCCCAATGGCCTTGTGAAAGAAGCGTCGAGCGTTATCGAAGCATTGGATGTTGGCCGCGAACACAAAGGCCTTAGAGCGCACGAATTTCTTCACCGCCTCCCAAGATACCCTCGCCTCCAGGCCCTGTATTTTGCCCTGCAAATCAGCGAAGGCCTTGTTGGCTGCCTCGTTCTGGCGGGTGCTTTCCGCTAACTGCTCCCCCAGTTCCACATTTTGAGCCCTCAGCTGGTCTCGCTCCTCCTTCATTTTCTTGTGACGCTCGTCGAGAGTAAGGTAGGCCTCGTCCGTCTTTCGAAGGTTCTCCCTCGCTTGGTCCAAATCACGTTGGGTTGTGGTCAGTTGAGCGTGGAGGTTGTTGTAATCCTCTTGCAGTTGGACCGGGTCAGAGACACGCAGCAATTTCTTGTACTTGGCTTTATGCTCAGAATATGCTTGCGCTCGCCCTTGCAAGTTTTTCAGTCTCGGGATTACCTCCTGGAAGAAATAAACGAAGGTCATAATCTGAATGTGGAAGGAAGAAAAGAAGATTTGATATAGAGGAATAAAGAATTACCGTCAAAAGGACGTGGCATGCGTCATCCGCAACGCGAGCGGCATCATGATTGTTCAGCTTGTCATGATCGCCGGAAAATTGTAGTTTTCCAACGATGTCGGTGACAAGGTTGACGGAATAAGCGCTCTTCTTTAGGAGTACAGGGCCCTCAGTCCGCTGCCGCTTGTAGCGAGAGTCACCCTTGCACCCTATCTTCCAAAATACTTCATCCTCAGAAGACGAAGTGTCGCTGCCCTCGCCGCGGTGGCCCACGACCACCTCTTTACCCTTGCCTGAAATGGGGAGAGAGTCTGGCATCCTCTTTCTCTTCCCCTGACGGTCGGCACGGATGATCTCGTGAATACGGACAGGCTCACCCGAGCGGTTCCGTGACCCGCTGGAGCTGAGGGAAATTGGGCCCACGGGGGCGGCCGGTGGAGGAGTGGCCTCGCGGGTACCCTCCAACGTTAAATCCTCGATTGGGCCCCTCGGAGGAACTTCATTTCCTGCGCCCCCGCGGGCCTGCCCTTGTCCTCTGCCCGCCGCTCGACGGTTTACCCTCGCCCTCGGTGGGCGGTTCTGCTGCGTTTGCGGCTGTTGAGGATCCGCGGCGGGCCCTTGAGCACCCAACATCCGTGATAAGGCCTCAGCATTCATCCCTCGTGAGAGTATTTGGATACCTGCAAATGAAGGGGAACGAGCGTCATAAGAACGGTTGTTTGAATTGTATAAACGAGAAAGCAGGGATAACTGTAAGTCAGAGAACTATTCTAAAGGTTAGAGATGTTAGTTCCTAGAATCTAACCGTCGAGGGCCATAATGTCAGTAGGCGGGTGGAGTATCATTTCAGGAGGGCAGGATAATCCATATCGGAACAACACTCCTTCATTCTTCACTAAGGTCTCCGCCTCAATCCACTTCTTTTCAGCCCTCATCTCGAGCGCCAACCCCATCGCCCACTCCTCAAAATCCTTGTTCCTCATCCTCTCTCTAATCAATGGACCCTCACCATGAACCAACCATTGCCGGTGAACTCCGAAAATTCCCCCGGGAGCCCCCACGAAAAAATATTTTTCCTTCCAGTGCTCGCCATATGAAGAAGATGGAGAATTTATCATCTTAAGGCCTGATTTGGCCTGAGCGTAGTAAAATCCATCTGTGGGCGACGAGCGTGGTGAGCGGGCCGCTTGGATCAAGCTGTCAAAATTGATGATCGAGGGTGCTTTGCCCAGGGCCTTCATCGTTATTATGAACGTGTTGATTAGGGCTATGCCGTTGGGAAGAATTTGTGAAGGGCAAAGCCCTAAGTGTTGGTAGATGTTGGCGGCCTCGTGAGCGATGGGAAACCTCAGGCCCCCAGCAAGAACGGCATCCCAGTATACAGTCAACATCCCGGGCGGTGGTCGATTGGCTCTTTCTCCCTCCTCCGGGAGCCTCATGGGGAACACGGCTTCATCCCAATATGCCTTCGCCTTCAACTCATCCAAGTCACCGAGGGTCAGAATACTCTCAATTTCATCCGGAGACCTGTCAGTCTGATGGCGGTTGTCTTGCCTTACTCGAGTGACAGGCTCCTTGCCTCTCCTGTGACGCCTCCTGGAAGGTTCAGCTTCGAATGGACGCCCGGATGGTCCCGCTTCACCCTCGGGAGCCGCCATCGCTACTGTGATCCTGTGATCTTGGGGTCTCACAGCACTGTTCAAAACTGGGAGGGCTCTTTCCCCTTGTCTCATCATCTCCATCACATTGTCCATCTCCTCAAAAGGATCTTCCTCCTCACCGAGACCACGCTCGTCCATCCCTTGAACAACAGCGTTCACCTCTTCCTCCCCGGCGTCAACTGGAGCCTGGGCCACCGATATAGCCATGGGAATACCTCCAACTGGGTGCGCCCTAGTTAGGGGAACGGCCACGGGGACATCGCCATGAGGAGAAGAGCTCCCCACGGACATCTCCTCAATCTCCCGCACATAATCATCGGCTTGATTTCCGGCCATGGTCAATTTTCAATTTTTCGGAAATGGGGCTTCTCACAGAAAGATTAAGGGAGGATAAAGTTTCCAAGAACGAATTCAATGGTGGATAGCGGTTTTTCCCTCAAGGGTTTGTCTTACACAACCTAAAGCTAATGTTAGCGCAGGGGAAATAAAAAATAACCAGAAGTTTTTTTACCTAAGATGTGGAGAAGAAGAAATTCGCCGGAGCAAAGGGCTCTTGCAATGGATATGCTTGAAGGAAGTCTGAATGCGTGAAAAAACTTCCAAAGCCCTGCAAACCCTTATTTATAGGGGAGATGGAACATGGATTAGGTTTGAAAATTCAAAAAGGCAATCATTTCCCGCCTGGGAAACCCCCCACTTTTGGTAACCGCCTCACGTCTCCCGGAGTCCACGCGCCCACGTCCCCACTCAGCATTAAATGCGGACTTGACAGCATTTAATGCGATGTCAGTTGTGTCCGTTACAGAAGGCCAGCAGTCTCCTCGAGGGTAATGCCCCGTCCCTCGGATATTTGAAATTCAGGATTCCTTCTTTATAAATTCTACAGTACGCTCGATGCGATACTACAGAATTTGGGGGGCAAAATGATGAGGCCTGAAAATCATTCTCGAATCAGAGCCGTCCACGTGGCAGCACGCCGCTGACTAATACCCTTGACGCTCGTCTTGGTGGGCTCATGGGCCTTCACGCCGCTCAATTGCCAGCTAATGTCATCCATCAGCCAGCGGATGACCATTCGGACCAAGGGCCCCAACCAATGGGTTTGACGCTCGGACAGCGGCCCTCAAGGTTATCCTTCACAGGGAAGCACCCACATGGGGGCCCCACTAATACGCTCGGTATTCCGACGCTCAGGGATCATATATCGCGAGGAGGCCACCCATGCATTCTTCGAGCGTCACCAACGTTCGGGCATATCCATGCCCCGTTTCGTTGGATCCGAACCTCGGCAAAAAGAATCTTAGGCCCATCCCACGTATAACCCTCGTCAACAACCTCTGACACAGAAGTACTGTGCACCGCGCACCTGACACGCCGTCATCCTTTTCAGGGATGTCATTCTCACTCCACCAAAGTCTGACGCGTGTTAGGGCAACACAGGTTTGGGACCACATGGTCAATTTACCCATTTACCCCCATCCCTAACATATAAATAGGAAAGAAGCCATGCATTCTCTCCCAAGTGATCATCCGCATACTAAACCACACACACTGTTCTGGGCATTCTCTGGTTAATCTTCTAAAACTTTTCATTTCGCCACAGTAACACTACCTGGGTAGCTTGCACACTTGGTGTTATCCTAGCTGGAAGAACCCACGCTCAAAAAGGAAACCCAGATCCTGAGGCTCTCACGCCTGTGATGGTCTTTCCCTTTTCAAACAAATTCTAAAGTGTTGTTGCATTAGGAAACTCAGATTCCTGCACCATCAGTATGAACTAAATTTAAATATTGATCAAATAATGTGAATTTTTTTTTATGATATATATCTATAGAAATATAAATGTATGTGGGATTTTTTTTTTATTTTTTCCCACAATAAATAGTATAATATTTGTTAAATCGATTTTTATCTAAATTTTTTGTAGATTTTTAATTTGAAAATTTATTATTGGAGAATGTTATTTGAAAATTAATGAGTAGTTGTAAGTTGTAAGTGATTTAAAATTATATTTATTTTTTTATGTGATTTAACTTATTTTATTATTTTTAACTAATATTTATAATATTATATAAATATATATTATTTAATATAATTATGACGTTACACTGGTTCGATCGGTGATGTAATCGGTCGAACCGGTAAAACCAATAACCAGTAAAGCTTCCGGTTCGACGTCCAGTCCGAATTTTAAAACACAGGTGCCAATCCATTCTCGCGAGCCCGACCACATTGGCCAGCCTGTATTCAATTACACACACACATGGCAATTATAATATATTGGCCTAAGTTGAAATCAATTAATGTTGTTTTGATCCACAAAGGGACCAAAACTCCAACGACTAGACAAACAAACAACGACAATAGAAAAAAGATTACTTTGTGCTCGTCTCTCTTGGAAGTTAGGCCTTTCTAAAAAGTCATGACATTACAAGTAGCTAGTTTTTTTTTTTTTTTCCTTTCCCTTTTTGTATCTCGTTTATTTGGATTCGAGCCTTTCAACAAGTAAAGCTCTTCCTAAAGATTTTTTAATAAATAAGTTTCGAACCCCTAAATTCTTAGATAATGAGGTAAAATCCGTTACAAGTAGCCGACTAAATTTCACATTTATGTAAAATATATTATTTGTTTGGAGAAAACTGAATAGAGATAGCATATATTACTGATTTGGCTAGGATGGATGTGTGTACAAATAAAGAAATTATTATTATTTGACTATAGAGTATTGTTACATTTACACCCCTTGTGAGATTGGATAATTACAATTCATACTCACTTAGATGAAAATATTACACAACTCACCCTTCCAAGTTTGAAAAATTACAAATGAACTAATTTCGATAGGATTTTTCATTAACTTTTTTTTTTTGTAATGATTATATTTCATCACTAATTAGTGCCTCACTACTAATTTACGGGGAAAAAAGTCATTATGAATACCAATTTACAAACGAATCATGTGTTGATCCTCCAAAATTTTTTTATAAATTACGTGTTTATCACTTGAGAATGATACGTGGGTTATTGTGAGGAACTAATTAATGGTCAGATATAGTCGATTCAAAATTGATTTTACAAAAAATTCAACCGAAATGGGTCTATTTATAATTTTCGAAATTTGGAAGGGTAGGTTGTGTAATATTTTCATCTATGGGGGGTACGAGTTGTAATTATTCAATATCGCAGGGAGTGCAGATGTAAACAACCCTTTGGCTATATGTTGGAATTAAAATGTTCATATTGGTATATATTTTGTAAATATATTTAATACAGATATTAAATTTATGATGATTTAATGGATGAATGGAATAAATATATAACTAAAAAAAATTGACAATATTAGGTAGATGGTATTGTAGAAGACTAAATAAAATTTATATTATTAATTTGATTTGCTATTTTATATTTTGAAATTATCCTAAATTTAATTTTAAATTAAATAGTTAAATTTAAATTAATATTATAATATTTATTTTCTCAACAAATCAAGTGATGACACGTGTCAAATTGACATGTTTTGACCAATTAAATCAAGTCTTGCAGTCAAAGAAAGTTAGGATAAATCATATGGCGACACGTGGCGTATTGCGTCATACCGAGTACCAATCAAATTTAAGTCTTTTATGATATTATCTCTTTAAAAAATAAAAATATAAGAGATAATTATTAAATAAACTTTAACTTGAGTCACAAGTCTTGAATCCTACACCTATATAAAGGGGTCATGTGTAGTTCATTCAACACACAACACGAATTGAAGAAAGGCTAGAAACCTCTCTACAAGTTCAAGAAAGGCTAAAAACCTTTCTTCCCCGAAGTTATCAAATCTAGGTGTTTGATCCGTTATCAAGGCATTATATCGGCGAATCAGCGTTATATTCAAGCTAAATTCACGGAATTACTAACGAGTTCAGCGGCGTTCTTGGCGGAATTCTCCAAAATCCGACGTTTGATTCGTAAACAAGTCGAAGGACCTACGGATTAACGTTATTTAAAGCTACATTTGAAGTTGAAGAAGATCAAAACACCAAATTCATCAAGAACCGTTTGAATATTCAACAACTTTAAATTAGAAGGAAGAATCAGAGGATCAAGCTGAAGATCGAAGACCTACTTTTACTTAAGTTCTCAAATATTTGTATTATCTATTCGATATTGACTAAAAATCAATAAATGCGAATTTTTAGTGCAAACAGGTATAAAGGGCTTTAAACAAAAAGAAAAATAATTGAAGTCAAATGTGAGGGAAAAAAAAAACAAATTAATTGGTTATTAAAATGGTAAAAATAATAACATGAAATAAAAAGAATTCACGAGTGATTATTTTAAGGGGTTGACACTTATTACTAAAGTTATTTACAAATGTCTAATGATTAATATAGTAGTAATTAATAAATATTATGTTTTTATTTAAATGGCAAAATTCAACTCAATAAAAGTATCATATATAAATTATTATACATACTTGAATCAAAAAAATATTATTATATATAAGTATATTAATTTTTGTGCATGTTTGTTGTCACAAATTTCTAGGTGGAAAATTTGTCCTACAACCTCTATGACAAAGTGCCACTTAGTTACAAAAATCTATGTCATATTGTCATGCGACCAAAAAAGAAAAATAAAGGACATACCAATACACAACTTGTTAATATCCTCTCTAATATACTTTTATATCAAATTTCAATCATTCATTTTATGGTGAAAAAAAAAATGGAATATATTTCATATAAAGGTTCAAGTGAAAAATATTTTGAGTTCAATCAAATAAAATATCAAGTTTTATTATAAATGTAAAAAATTATATTGCAGAAGGTCATCGTACGACACAATTTTTCATTTTAAATTTTTTTTAGGTCGAAAGTTTTAATGGGTGTCCAATATAACACTGTAATATTATTAGAAATATTCATAGTTTATAATTAATTTGTGAATGGCAATAAACAAATAAAAGGCGGACGAATCATCAAAAAATTGAGAAAGTTCGTGAATGTGTTGAATTATTTGAAAATTTGAACGGAAATATGACTTCAATATTATCATAAAATATTTTTGAAGAATGAAATTATGAACAAAATCGTACAACTTAAATATTGAACAAGGACGTCCGACGTCCACAACTTTTAAAGTTTCGAGGTAATATTATTTTGTATATGTAAAATAAAAGAATTAATCAATATTTAACATTTCAACTCATGTTATCTAATGAAACTTACCATATTTATATCAAATGCATATATTATATTTCAATTTCTAGTTTAAAAATAGATATATTATATTATATACATATAATCGCATAAAAATCATGTAAATTATAATATTTACCTATTTACAAATAATTGTCCTCATGGGCCCACCTAAAGGATTCCCTTCGTGGGCCCTACATACACAGGTCCAGTAAGCATGTAAAGGGCCTCGTACGAGCCTACACTATATGATTGTGGTGCACGTGGGCGCCACTTGCTACGTACTATGTACTAATTTTTACAGTATCACAGAAATAATGAAAAAGATGAATATAAAGTGATGATAGTCTAGCATTTTTAAAAATAGTATTATAATGGATCGTGTGATGTCGTGTTGTATATTTGTATCAGTTATTATATGGGGAAAAAAAAAAAAGTGACCTTATACGATATCGAACACTTTCAATTTTTTTTTTTATCACACTTTTAAAGTTATTATCTGAGTGGTTGTATTGTCTTGTGTCTGATAATATATCGAACATTTTTTATAAAGTAATTTTACTAATTAATCCTTCTCGGTATCTCAATATTTTCTTATTTACTTTCATGCAGGTATTATACATTTATACTATAGTAACAAGTCCATTCGTTGAATTATAAATATTTAATTTAAATGGTGAATAGTTGATCAGAAGATGTAAAATTATTCTATACCTTTCTGTATAGTTTTTATGAACTCATAAGAACCATGTAGTAAAATAAGTTAAGGACGTTGTAGATTAATTTGTCCAAGTTTAATGACCAAAATTTTTAATTAAAAGAGCAAAAAATATGCATATTTCAAAACATGTATATAAAAATAAAAAAATATATAAAATTTAAGGGAAGTGAAGGCCACACTGTATCATCTTTGACTCATATTATGTTAGAAAAAGAAGATTATAATATGACCACAAATGATATTCATGTACTTTTAAAAATTAATGCTATTTTAATATGTCATGTCTATAATGTGATGATCACATTTCACGTAATAAATTTAAGATTTAACTAGTCATCGTATTCATATTTTCGTGTCTATATTCATACAAGTATTTTGTGTTAATTAGGTGTAACCACGTTGATATTTTGATTTTAAGCTAATTAAGGTTTTAGTAAGAAATACACCTCAGCAGCAAAACATTTTGCGTGGTTTTCATTAACTCATAAAAACCATGTATTAAAGAAATTATTAAGAATTAATTAGTCCAAGCTTAATGACCTAAAGTTCTAATTCTGTTTTTTTGTCAACAACTAGGTAAGTTTTTGTCCCTACTTCATTATTAATTCACCGTTCACAGACAACAATGGGGTTAATTTTTTATAACTTACTAACTTTGAATATTGAAAATTGTGTTATCCTCAGACATTTGACTCAATTATTTTACAAAGACAAAATTGACCTGATCTGTCATGGGCACACTTATATTGAATTAGTAACTTTGGTACACTCGTTGCGTGTGTAAATTAAAAAATTATATTGTTTAAAATATATTTAAATTAATTTTAATATTAATATATTTTTTATTACTATTTTTAATATAATTATTAAATTAATATAAATAAATAGAGAATAAAATACCAAAAAACACTATTTTAGAAAAAAAAATTATCAAAAAGAAAAGAAAAAGAATTGAAATAAAATGAGAGAAGAGTGAGGTTAACGGACTAAAACACGTCCTGTATGATTAAGTGAGTAAATAAATAAATTAAAGAAAAAGAAAAAAAGAGACCAAGTCCAAGAGACCACACTTGGGTCTCGCGCTTAATAATAGAGTAAGATGATAAGTTCTAATACAAGCATACTTCTAAAAACATAATTTTATCCTGTAGTATTGTGTCGAATATTTTACTGGATAATGTCTTCGATTCTTTTTATATAAAAATCTCAACAAAAATAATAATAATTATCGTATCCGTGACATTTCGTATTCGTATTCGTGTATTATATATCCATCGTAATTTTATAATTAATTAATGATTGTAAAATTAGTTAAATATTGAAAGGGCCATAACTCATAAGGGAAGAATCTTGGTCCAGAATATATTCTTTGAGATATATATATAATCTATTGATGGAACTCAAAGTTGCTGTGATTCTTTCAGTGTTTTGTCTGATTATTATTATTTTTTGGGTTATTTAATTAACAATAACAATAATGTACATTGGATTCCATTAGAAATTTGTTTTTTTTTTTATTATTATTTTGTTATTTGAGAAAAGTTGATGGTGAAAACATAGTAACATCCTAATTAGGGGCAGGAAAAATAACAGTGATTGATTGAGTGTGAAATGTTCGTGGTGGTGTTAAAGGGATCACTCTTCTCCTAACGAGATGAAAACATGAGAATAAGAAGTTAATTAAGTCAGTTTACGGGATGCAATCACTCGAATGTCGTTATCAAACATCTAATTCAAACTCTCAATAACGTCCAAAATATATATATACTTCAACGTTCAAACTCTTACCGAGTATATCTAACGAGTAATAAATATCTGACTAAATTAAAGTAATTGATAATGTATTTATAGTGAAGTGTCAATGGTATAGAATTTGACACGGTCGATGAACTTAACGAATATGATTAAATAGCATGCTTAAGTACAAGAACGCGCAACACGAGCGCCAATAAGCTTGCTAAGAGATGCCACTCGATCGAAGAGAGATTGGTTGTTTGGGATAGTCCTATATATGATTAAGGATAGTGATGATTTTGGTTAGTAGTCCGTTACCCCTGTATAAGTTTACTGTTCGTGTTGAGAAAATAGGAGATATGAGATCAGAATGACACGGGTAGTCCCTGTCCTTAAAGTGTTAATCGCCTCTACTCTCTGAGTTTGCTAAAGGTTGCAGACGATTTACTTTTAGGATATATGTCAAGTTGTAAAAATATGAATTCAGACAATAACAATTTGCCAGAATTCAGGTGAGTTTTGCTGTATATTTTCAGGTAATGGATTGTTTATTTATAGGTGTCAGGAGTTTGGGAGGATTAAATGTGGGAATTTGAATAGGTCAAATTCAGGTGTTAATGGCCTGAATTACACCCCTGAGTTTGGGAGGATTAAATGTGGGAATTTGAATAGGTCAAATTCAGGTGTTAATGGCCTGAATTACACCCCTATTATTGGTCAACGGATCTGATTGTTGAAATCAGATTCGGATGTACCTAGACATCCCTCAGTGGATGTAATTGGACATTGGTTCGTAATTTGAATTTGGACTGAATCAGGCCGACTCTGGCTCAAAAAGTAAGGCTCTGGGCTCGGAGGCGAGGCTCCAAGCGACGATGCGCACGTGCGCCGGCGGTGCGGTGCACCTCACCGCGTGTGAACCCATTAGTCCTCTCTTGGATCCCATAATTTAATAACATATACAACATTTTAATATATAAAGCTGTCTGCTTAGTGTTATTTTTTCAATGTGGGACACAATAACCAATGCACATTTTCCAAACAACCTATGATATGCCTTTGCATAATTATTGATTAATCCTCCAACAATTAATCATATATATATTAATTCTCCAACAATTAATTATATATATATGCACAACATATTCAACGTTTCGTTTAAAACCCAAAAAAAAAAAAAAAAGGTTGCTCAACACTCATGTGGCAAGTCTGGGCCTTGACCACTTATGTGGAGGCTCTTAGTTGATGTCGATGGAGTCGACCCTAGGGTTTGGTAAGTAACACTTTCATAACTCGAGTGTTCGAATGATTTTGAAATGAGTTCACTGGAATATTTCCTCACTTTTTCTTTTTAATCGAGAGTTTTAAAAGTTTATATATTGGATGACAAATATAGAAATTAATAGATAGATCCATACATAAAAGTATGAAAATATACCACATAAATCTAAACAATAAATCAACAAAGTAAACATCTTATCATCTATGTTTGTTACCATTTACATGGGATTAATCGAATGCTTATTACCATTTACTTGAGATTAATCGACCGTAATAATAAATGTAAATAAAAATACGTTGTGAAGGCTGTAATTATTAATAATGTACCATGTACGTACTACCGTGGATAAGATAAAAACTTTTCTTACGTAATGCGATGCATGTATGAAATGAGTGGTACACCCTTAAAATATTTCCACATTTACTTACCTAGGTAAAAAAAAAAATGCAGTTTATATTCCCCGGTTGGTGGGTAAAAAACGAAAAACCATCATTAAGTGTCACGTGAAAAATGGCATGAGTCTAAGCTTTCATAATTCATACATGAACGGAATCGAACATTGATTGGTCAAAATCAGAGGTAAAAAGTCTTTTGACCGGTTGCTAAAAAACCTATCATTTTCACAGTTCACACTCTTAAATAAACATTAAAAACTATGTTAATAAAATAATCCATTAATAATGTGTTTCACCTAATTTTAATCCATAAATTATTTATTAAAAGAATAATTGTGAAGCTATTATAAATTAAATACTACATTTTTAAAGTTTTAACAAATCCTTATGCCCATAACTGCAAAACACTTGCAGGACCCAATAAAACATTTATCGGAGTCAAAACATTTATCAGACAAATCTAAAATAAAAATTACTCTGAAATCATAATAAATAAGCTTTTGGGTAAATTAGGTCAAATATATTATTTATTAGTGCTACTAATTATTGTTGAAAACTCAAAGGAATTCATGCTTCAAATTTACATACTATCCACCAACATCCTTGAGATAATTTGTTTCTTTTTTATTTTGACGCATCCTTAAGATAAATTGATTGCGAACGTTAGGACCCTTCTTGCTCTTCATTTGCATGACAAAAATTTAGCAGGTAGTGGCGATATATTGGGTTGGTTCAAGTGATTTTTTTATGATAGGCTTGTTCAAGTGGTTAATTGATTCATTCTCTAAGACAAGATCTTGGGTTCGAATCCCGTTTGAGTGTGCGTGTGTTAAAAAGAAAAATGATTTTTTAATAACTCAAGTTCGAATCTTACTTGAATGTGTGTTAAATAAAATAAAGGGTAAATCTTACTTTGCACCCCAATATTTGGGGTGTATTGCACTTTAGTACCCAACCTTTGAAATGTTGCACTTTAGTACCCAACCTTTGAATTTTGTTGCACTTTTAGTGCCCCGACCAATGAGAAAATGCCACGTGGTACCAATCATTAGGGTACACGTCTGCACTTGGGCACAAAATTCAAAGGTTGGGTACTAAAGTGCAACGTTTCAAAGGTTGAGTACTAAAGTGCAATACACCCCAAAGGTTGGGTTGCAAAGTAAGATTTACCCTAAAATAAAATAATAATCTATGAATTGAGCAACCTGCTTGAAGAACATTATTCTCTTAAATTTGAACTATGAGTGCTATCTATTTTGCAATTTAAATTTATAAATTTATATATATATTTTTAACAAAATACAATCTGATTTTACATATCATGTGACATGTATATAAAATTTATTCAGCGTGTCGCAGAATAACTGAAATCAGATTACTCTTTAATACTTTTTTAAAGAAACAATAGTCGAGCATTGGTATAATTTATTAAAAAAAATATATAATTCAAGATGTTATAAATATTTATTTAGATTAAAAACTTGGGGGAATTTGAGAAAACTCCCCAATTGTATAGTCAATTTTTAGTTTATTCCTCAGGTCTACAAAAATTTTAGTTCACTCCCCAATTCACATGCATAATTTGAGTTAACTCCCCAATTTTGGGGGCAGATACCATATATGGCGATTTAGATACACTATATGACGAATTAGGTACACAATTCTTGAGTTTATCTAAATCGCCATATGTGGTATCTAAATCGTCATATGGTGTATCTAAATCGCCATATGTGGTATTTGCCCCCAAAATTGGGGAGCTAACTCAAATTATGCATGTGAATTGGGGAGTGAACTAAAAATTTTTTAGACATGGAAAACAAACTAAAAATTTTTCAACCCATGGGGAGTTTTCTCAAATTCCCCCTAAAAACTTTGAATCATTATTAGGAAAATGATATCAAATATTTTTTAAAGGGCTCTGGGTGAGCCATGACCCATGAGTGTAGTAAAGTTCTTGGACCGTTGAGCATTGGTAAATGAGCATAAAAAGTGGGGGCAAATTAGTCAAATTAATCAACCCCAATTCAAACCCCAAGGGCAAAATCGGAACCTCAATCTTGGCATGGGGGTTGACCCCACCACAAACGACAGAGTTGCAGTGGCAGATGTGTGGGACGCCAAATTCTCCACTTTCCCTCTTTTCGAGAATCCCCTTTTTACCCCTCGTGTTCAAAAAATGCTAAATTTGATTAAAATATTCGTACTACAAACCAGAGTAAAACCATTAAAATATTTCTGAGTAAATACAGAGTCATCTCTGCGCTTAAATTGGATTTTTCGAAGCAATCCAGAGAGAGAGGAGAGAGAGTGGGACAATGTTGAGAAGGTACACACAGTGACACTCCAAAGAAAAGGTGAGGAAGAAAGGAGGTGGGAGGGTGCGTAGGATAGGCAGAAGCTCTTGTGGGTTTTGTTGTTTTTCTCTTCTTTTTTTGAGGGTTACTGTCGTTGATTATCGGGTTGATGCAGCAGGGCTAAGCTGCGCCTCGGGTTTGGAAAAAGATTGAATCTTTTTCTTTTTTGGGTTTTGGGTTTCTCTTGGTTGGAGTGGTGTTTTGTTGAGTGGTTCACGATAATGGGTGCTGCGCATTTTAGGGACGGCGGCCGGGGGCGGAGAGTGAAGGCGGTGGTGTTCTTGGCGTGTTTATGGGGTCTGCTGGCGCTATCCTGCGCCGGGAGGGTTCCTGGTTCCAGGCAGAAGCTTGAGGTTAAGAAGCATTTGAAGAGGCTGAATAAGCCTCCCATTAAGAGTATTCAGGTCCACCTCCGCTACCCGCATTTAATGATATTCATTACTTGTTTGCATTTTCTGTTTTGGTTGATCTTTAATCTTTTGTTAGGAATTTTGTTTTGGTGTGTGTGTGAATTTTCGATTTGTGGGCTTGTGTTCTTGATTTTCCTACGTTTTTATAGCAGTTCATGTATGTTGAGGGGTCTTTGTTGATCCAGTTTAAGAGTTTCAGCTTTGGAAGCTGCAGTAATTTGTTTTTCTAATATTTTGTTGTTTCCCTTATCTTTTTCTATGATATTGACCTGAAAATTCATGTTTTGGCAGTGCTTAAAGAGTATAGATTTTCTGGGGTTATAAGCTGAGAATCAGCAGTACAACATTGTGTTAACTTTCTTGTTGTATATTTTGTGGCAATTTAACAGAGCCCAGATGGAGATACTATTGACTGCGTGCACATCTCTCACCAGCCAGCTTTTGACCACCCTTTCCTCAAAGACCATAAAATCCAGGTCCATTTCTTTTAATCTTTTCTGCATTTTTCTCTGATTTTCTTTACTCTGTGTGTGTGTGTGTGTGCGTTTCCCTGTTATTCTGATGGATTTCTTAATCTTTTCCTTTCAGGCAAGGCCTAGTTACCATCCAGAAGGCCTTTTTGATGATAAGAAGATGTCAATGGGGTCTAAAGAAAGAGTAAATCCAATCACTCAGCTATGGCATATGAATGGTAAGTGTCCCGAAGATACGATTCCGATTAGGAGAACAAAGAAAGAAGATGTGTTGAGGGCAAGCTCTGTGAAAAAATTTGGAAAAAAGAAAATTAGAGCTGTTGCCAAGCCAAGGTCTGGAGATCCTGACCTCATCAATGAGAGTGGTCATCAGGTAAAAGTTAAAGAAGAAGAAGAAGACTAAAAGGGATTCCTTATTTGCATCTTTTTTATGATAAAAGGGATTCATATTATTTTCACTTTTTTTAGTGGACTAATCCATAAAACAACCTTTTACCAAAGAAAGTAAAAAAAATGACGTCCAAGAGCATTTTCTCCTTGCTTTTGTTCATGTTTCTTGTTTATCTATTCTCATGAGGTTGGTGTAAAGCAGAATATGAAAAAGGGTTCTTTAAAAGCATCTTTTTTACGAACAAATCCTTAAAACAGCATCTTTTTCGTCAAAAAAAAAATCTGCTTGATTTTGTGCTTATTTTCTTGTTTGACCTAAATCCAATTTGTTTGTGTTACCAGCATGCAATAGCTTATGTCGAAGGGGAAAAGTATTATGGAGCAAAGGCTACTATTAATGTTTGGGAACCAAAAATACAACAGCCTAACGAGTTCAGCTTGTCTCAAATTTGGGTCTTAGGTGGTTCTTTTGGTGAAGATCTTAACAGCATTGAAGCTGGTTGGCAGGTATACACATATATATATTTATCAATTTCCTAAAAACATGATGTTTTCAAATACAGTGCTATACTCAAGAACCGTATATGTGCATGATTTCAGGTCAGTCCGGATCTTTATGGAGACAACAACACTAGGCTCTTCACTTATTGGACTGTAAGCTCTATTCGTTTTGGTGTAACTTCACCTTCAAAAATGTAATTTTCTTTTCTAATGACTACTACTTTTTTTTCTATGTAATAATGACAGAGTGATGCATATCAAGCGACGGGTTGCTACAATCTGCTTTGCTCGGGGTTCATTCAAGTCAACAGTGAAATAGCAATGGGGGCAAGCATCTCTCCTGTTTCTGCACTACATAATTCCCAATATGATATCAGCATTCTTATATGGAAGGTAAAATCCTTATTTATTCTATAGCATAATTAATTGGGACCATATCTTTTGAAAGTGAGGTCTTGATATAATATTTCTGCTTGAGAAAAAGATGTGATTGAATAATGGTGTTCAAAAGGCCATCATTATTATCTTTTTCAAAGAATCTTGCAATTTTCTCTAAAGTTACACTCTAATAGTAAAGGCAGATGATTATGAAGGGGGGTGTTAGCAAAAACTTCTGCTATTCGAGAATCACTTTTAAACAATAGAAATAAGAACCTAAATAAATTTAAGCAGAAGCACCAAAAGAGAATACTTCATTCCTGCTTTTTTTTAAAGCTAATAGCATAAAAACACTTTGTTTTAGAGTTTGCAATCACTCCCTAAATGAACGGTCCTCTTCGCTTGTCATTTGAGCCTCTTTTATCTTATCTAACCCGTTTATTTTCATATGATTTTCCATTATAGGACCCTAAAGAGGGACATTGGTGGATGCAATTCGGGAGTGACTACGTATTAGGTTATTGGCCTTCTTTCTTGTTTAGCTACTTAGCCGATAGTGCCTCCATGATCGAGTGGGGTGGTGAGGTAGTGAACTCGGAGCCAGACGGCCACCACACGTCGACACAAATGGGAAGCGGCCATTTCCCAGAAGAAGGATTCGGGAAGTCGAGTTATTTCAGAAACATTCAAGTAGTTGATAGCTCCAACAACCTTAAGGCTCCCAAAGATCTTGGCACTTTCACAGAACAATCTAACTGCTATGATGTCCAAACAGGGAGCAATGGTGATTGGGGGCATTACTTTTACTATGGAGGCCCTGGAAGAAATCCCAACTGCCCATGATCTTGAAAGAACCAAAAAAGGAAAAAAAAAAAAAATGGAGTCTTTGAAGCAATGTAACATTCTGTGTAAAACCCTTTTATTTTCTTGGTTTTTTTTATTTGGAAGGGTAGTTTTCTTAGGTGGTTTGTTCAGTGAAATGTAATCTATGTAGTGGGAAGTTTTGACCCTTTTTTTTTATGTTTTATCCTCTATTTAAGTGAAATGGGGGTAAGTGCCTTAGTTTCTTGAAAAACTGAAAAGAAACAGGCCTTTTGTCATTTTCTTGTGTATTTTAATTACTTTGTTGAGGAGTGCTTTGTTATTTTTACTAAGTCATGAATGGAACTTTCTGGTTTTGCTTAAAGGAGAAACACTATCATATAACGTTTGGTAAGTGGTTCAATCAAATATCTGAGTTTGAATTTACGAAAATACAATTTTCAATAGTTAATAAAGTTTTATCTTGAAATCATTAAATGATGTAGCTTACTTATTCGGGTAATTCTAGTTCAAACAGGATTCGGTCAAATCGATATAACGAGGCACGAGTTTTTCACACTTGGTGTCAAATGATAAATGTAATACACTCACCATTACAATTGGTTGGGTTCGGTCGAATAGGATTTGGACTATAATTTTCCTACTGGTTTAGAGTTGTTTTTTTTTTTTTTAAACAAACACCTAAAAGTGACCAAAAAGATTCGGACCAGATTACTGTCCTCGAGAAATGACTCTTTAACTACTTGAATCAATTCCCGTTAACTCCGATTGATTTAGAATTATATTTGTTTAATAGTATAATTATTATCGAGTGAGAGAATTTTATATCTTAATGGTACGACTTAGCTGGAATTCATGTAATTAAGAAAACATTATCATATATGTGAATGATTGGGGAGCCCTGTTTACCAGGTTGTGTTAATGTGACTTTGGAATGTGATGTGTGTGCAGAGATTGGAGCCCATTTGGATGAGGTTTGCATGTGAGTGGTTTTTAAAATCTTTGGATTCTTTGGTGCTCAGATCACTAACTTTATGTAAAGAGAGGCTGCCCACCACCACACCTGCAAAATCTTGATATTCTTTCTTTATTGTCAACTTCTTTTATGCACTAATTAATTTAATAATTTTTAGGTCATTGTGCCTTAATTATGGCGTTTAAAGTACTTTTAGGGCTTGACAATTTAGATTCCTCCATCTAAGGGGGTCGTAAAGTTGATTCCAATTTCCATCTTTTATTTTCTTTGAGAAAAAGATAATTGAAAGATTGATATAAAGAAAACTATTTCGGAAGCAATCCGTGGAAACTGGAAAGGGGAAATACAAAGTTTGCAACCTCAACTGGTGAGCAATGTTTTGAAAACCGGATCGGAGGCTGAACTGGAGGCCTTATTGGTTACCGGTTCAACCGATTCGACCATCGGTTCGACCGGTATGACGTCATAAATAATAAATATTATTTTTAATAATACATGCTAAAATTAAAAATATATCACAAAAATATATTATTAGGGTTCATCAGTTCATGTTGTTTCATTTTAATTTTTCTAAATCAGTTTAGTAAACAAAAGTTGTGTTTTTGAACTTCAAAACCCACGTTTTTTGTTTTAGTAAAGCAAAGTTGTGGTTGTATTTCTGTAAAACGTGTTTGATTTCATAAAAAAGTCCATTTAAAAAAAAAAAATCAAAATTTGGAAACCGGCGGTCCGGTCCAGTTCTCAGGACCAAAAACACCGGTTAACCGGCCGGTTTTTCCGGTCATGAGACGGTCCGGGCAGCGCCGGTTTTGGGGGGTCATTCGGACCGGACCAGCCACCGGTCACTGGTTAAACCGGTCCAGCCGGCCGATCCGATCCGGTTTTCAAAACATTGCTGGTGAGTCAAACTCCCAAAGGAGTTACATGTTTTAATATAAATTTTCCGCTAAAATTTAGTTCGGTCCAGTTTAATAAATTATACGCAATAAATATAAGATACCAATCTTTTTATTAAAATGATTTGATCGGACTAAGTTATGATTAGAATTACTTTATTCTAATAGTGTGAATATATATATATATATAGCACTCATATGATATCATTTCGGATTATAATCGTTTAACCAAAGTTTGTGTTCGAGTTTTATGTGTAGACCCGATATTAGTTCGAAATAAGGAATTGTATGCCTCAATGGTGAACGCGATTTAATATACAACTTCTTCATTTTTATTTTTATTATTATTTTTACAACATTTTTATATTTTTTAATTGTACCTTTAATTGTGTTTCACGTATGTGTATTTGTAAAGTTTCATAACAGATGCAACGGGAAAATTTTTTTAAAAAATAGATTAGAAAAAATTTATCGCAAATTGTTCTTTAAATGGATTATGAATTCGAATCGAATTGACTATTCAACTCGAATTACAAAGTACAAAAACCTTGTGATTAATAATAGTGAGCTCCTAGGAGGACGTGGTTTAGTAGAAGAGACTCACTCATTCTTAACTAAATGTTCAGAGATTAGGGTATCAATCCTAACTTTGGATATGGAATAGTTTTAACTTTTAAATCTTAGTCATTGTAGTGCACAATAGATACCCTGATCTAGATTAAAAAATAAAAATAAAAATAAAATAGCGAGCTCTTAATAATTTAAAGGGTCAGTTACATCTAGCCACATTTTAGATGGTGTAATTACAACTGCTAATCGATAATTAGATATCATTACATTTATATACAATTTATAAAGTTTTAATTACACGTAACCCCACAAATAATGTATTAATTATATATAATTTTCATATAAAATATATTAATTACTATTTACAAAGTAATGTAATTAAAATTTTCTAACAGGAATGTAGGTGTAATTATATCTAAACGTAGGTATCGGTTGTAATTATTTCATCGAATTTGGGAGTTGTATGTAATTAAATCATAATTTAAATACATGTATACTAGTCTAGGGGAAAAAAATAATAGTGAGCTCTCAATAATTCAAATACATGTAATGGATGTTTGCAAACCCTTCTCCATAAGTAGAAATTAAAGTTGTAAAATTTTGCAATAATAAAAGCACAGAGTATTTAAGGAAAAAAAAAAGTAAAAGACACTAAAATAATCCGTTTAGTGTTTGCAAAGAAAATTTAAAAATCAAATTTAATTTTTATTAATTACTAAATTACCCTTGAATTTTAAAATTGTTTTAGTTATTAAAATATGATTTAAATAATATACTAATATAGAAATTAGTTTAAATTTATCATATTATGTAGAATTAGTAAAATATATTATGCTATACTATTATATATATACCTTAGGTTATATTATTGATTTTAAGTTTATAAATAATAATTTTGTAAATAATGTCATTCTAAATGAATCTAATATATTTATTATGTGAAATAAAATAAAATATAAGTTATTATATTTATATAAAAATGAATAAATTAATTATATTATTGTATTTGTGTAGATCCTAAACTTTTTCCTTTTCTAAGACACACCTCAAAGTGGATAGAAGGATTCGAACCAAGTCATTATCTTGGAAAAAGAACTTTTTAATCACTTGAACCAACATCTTGACATAAAAACCCTAGACTTTATCTGTGTGAAAAAAAGCAATTAAGGATATTAATATTTTAATAAGGTTATTATCGTCTATACAAAATTCGAATAACGGAATAAGCTATCAGTAGAATATAAAAACATGTATTGGGGGTGTTTTTGAATTTTAGCTTATTTATATTTAATTTAAATAGGAGTGGGTTTTTCAAACACTTATACACTGCTAAAAATAAATACTTATCTCATAAGCGCTTATTTTTAAAATTTACAAATAACCCCTTACTGATTTAAATCAGTATATCGCTAAATCCCTAAATAACTTCCCTTTCCAGCCAACAGAAGTTGGTTCAAGTGATTAATAGATTCATTTTCTTAGATAAGGTTTTGAGTTCGAATCTCACTTGAATGTGCGTGTGTTATAAAATAAAATAATAAATAAAAAAAAATCCCTTTTCAATAGTGTGTGAACTATGTTCTTGACCGGTGTTGCAAAACAACGTACAGAGACTGAAACTTCTGTACCAAATTACCCATAACGAATGGTATTGGGCTCATACAAAGCCCGTATGGCTATTACGGGCCACATAATTGAAACTCGGCCCATAATATTTATAATTGAAGGATTGTAGACTGTAGTGAAAAAGCCTTTTATGAGAAAATTATCAAAGTAATGAAATTCATAGGGTTGTCTACGGATAGGAATTAAAAATAAATCGATCGGAATTTTAATATATTCAAGTTGGATAAATAAGTAATTTTTTTTTTAATAAATAGATTTAGAATCGAACAATAAATAAAGTTCTTTCCCAATGAATTTTTTTAACAAAGTTCTTCTCATAAAAAATTTTTACAAGTAAGTTCCGAACCCCTAATCTCTTATCGAAAACATTTTTCTCGTTTAATGATTATGGAATTAAATTTATTTATTATGTATAATAATAGATTTTTATGAATTTGTTTTCTACTTTTCTTATTTAGTAAAATTTTAATTTCTATACAATGTCTTTTAAATTATTCTCTTTCACGACTTTTTTGATCCAAATCTCTCTTTTGACGTTTGATCGAAAAATGTATTGATTTTACTTTTTACTTTGAATATTTTAATTTTTTTACGACATTTTAAAAATTTTTTAAAGTATAGCCCCCTTTTATTGTTATTATTATTTTTTTTTTTTTGTCGACTGTAGCCCCCTTCTATGCTTCTTTTGTATTTTTATACAAGTCGAGATATTCATTTTATTTTATATTGTTACAATAATATAAAATGGACAATAACTCAACAAAAAAAGAAAAATTAATGATATCCTTTTACATATTTAAATTTGCTATTTTAAATTCGACTTAGTTCAAAAACTTTCTATTATAACAAAATTTAAAAATTAATTGATTTGAAAAAATTATTTATATTTGATATCTGACTAATATTATAGATGTGTTGATTTAAGTTTATTTTAGAAAAACTTAAATTAATATAGAAGACCTTAGACTTAAAACCAAGAATAATCTATTTGTGAAATATATAAGATAAATCTAAAATTATAATACATATGCATATTTAACGGTGTGATCTGATATCGCTGCAAATTCATTCAAAATTTGTATTTAGTGGGAGTGTGTTGAGCAATGACGGCTCGAGAAGGCAAGAAAACGGCGTGATCCGGACGATAAATGGATTATTTCTGCTAAAATAAACACAAGCTTTAGAAGGTCAAAGTGGGGGAATACAGGGGAATGCTCAGTTTTGACTTTTCGACGCATGTCAGTAAACCTTATGCGAAGATTCAAGTGAGATTAGAGAGAGAAAGCGATAAGGATTGCTTACTTATATGATCACGTTAATATAACTTATAAAGGAGTAAGACAATTACTCTTCATAATTCAGCTACCTACAAGAGTGCATGTACAAGAGATGTTGCACTAAACGCGTGACCCAATGACAGGGTGTCAGAAATAAAATATTCGTATATTTACAAAAATAGCTCAAAAAAGTGGTGGTCTTACAAGTATTATTGAGTGCGGAGCATCATAGTGTATTGAATTTTTTCAAGGGACATGACCCTCGAATGAGAGAGAGAGAGAGAGAGTCAGATCTTTGGGTTGGCGCCCAGTGAATGGCCGTTATGGAAGCTGCAAGGCTCCAGGGCCGAGGGGCACCTTTGCGAAATATGTTTTTGTGTTAGTTATATCGGAGTTTAAGATGAGGCATGACGCGATCCAGTATCCACATGGTAAGCTCTTATTATATACAGGATGCTGATATGGTCGTATTTTATTTGACAACATCTATATTTACAAAAATAAAGAAAAGACAAGGAAAAAATACATAAAAAATTGATAATTTATAAAAATTATTTCTTCACTATTAGATAATTTCGATTTCTTCTTAAAAAAAAAAAGATAGTTTGATTTCCAATTCCACCAATATTTTGAACAAGATAAATGGTATAAATAGATGATTTATTATAAATAATTTTACGAAATATTTTAAAAATAATATTACACCATTTAAATACATTTAATTTTTCATAAAACTTGGAAAGCCATGTTTTTTTAACTTAACAAACCTGCAATGACTTCAAAAGATAAAATAAAATAATATATAATTCATACTCATAGAACTTAGGACATTTCATCATGAGTTCCATAAAAATAATATCCAAATTCTAGTAATTAATACTTAATTATTATTATAATATGTCCAAATCCTTATGATTCAAGCATGTTTTTCTAGTAATTAATATCCCAAATCGGACTCATGTCCGAAGGGAGTTTCACTTCCACACTCGCGCATCGCCGCAGCACGACAAGATGACAAACAAATACTGACAACTGATTGGTTCGTGACTGTTACGCGCCACCGCTGCGCGTTGGTATTTTTTCCCATTCGGACAAAATTCCCAGCTGTTACTTTATATATTTACGACCACAGACTTACAAAGGAAAAAAAAGAAATATTATTAATTTTTTTAATATCCAAACGCGCACACTTTACTCTTTCTTCTCCACTCTCTCTGCTCACTTTCTCTCTCTAGAAACCTAAAGCCCTGCTATCTTTCTTTCTCCTCCAAACATTTTACTGCTTCTTTGTCAGAAAGTTGAGGTTTTTAAGACTAATCTGCCTAGACTTTACAGTGAAATTGCTGTCTTTGCATTTGGAAGTTTTGGGTTTTTTTGCTTTTTCATTTTTATCTGATTTAGTTTTGGATGTGGTGAAGCTGGGAATTAGGGCAAAACCCTAGCTTGAATATGGTGGGGACGGGCATTTGGCTAGAAGACAGTAGCTTTTCTTAGCTGAAATCTTGTGGGAAATGCCTCAATTTCAACCGGAACAGGTAAACGCCTGTTCATGCTGGGGAATTTTGTTTACTTTTTGCACATTGAAGTTGGAAGTATCTGCTTTTACTTTTAATTTGTAATTGACCTGTGCAGGTCGGGCCTGGTGTTCTTTTGATTTAATAATTTGGTTTGGTTAGGGTTTTGGTTTTGGTGAATTCATCGTTTTGTTTGTGAATTATATTGTTTCCTTCATTTTTTAAGTGGACTGTAGTTCTCAATATGCTGGGTTTTTGTGGTGGCAGTAGCTGAGAGAGTAAAGGGAAGAAATGGAGGATGAGCATGGGTTGATCCTGGCATGCGTAATTTCGGGGACCCTTTTCTCTTTTCTGGGCACAGCATCTTTTGTTATACTCTGGTTGGTGAATTGGAGGCCTTGGCGCATTTATAGGTGACGTTCCCTCCCTTCTGTGTAGTTTCTGCACCCATTTATTTGTTTGTTTATTTCTGGTCTCTGGGCCATGTTAATTTGGCTGCAACAGAGTTCAATTTTTAGCTGATGCACCATTTTAGCTTTCTTATATTCCAATTGTACATTTATTCTGGTAATCTGGCTGATAATCGTTGCAGCTTGTATTATTGTTAACCATCAGTAATTTTAGGTCCTGTTTAAGTCTCTCCCTGTTGAAATCTCGAGTGGGGCAAGGCACAACAACTGAGCTGTCAAATAGAGAAGGATTTGTGAACTGGAAATATTATGAATTACAATGAAACTTAGAATTGAAAATAGGTCAGTTAGCCGTTCATAATTATGCCAACACAACTAAGAGCAATAGATGTTTTAGGAAGTTAGGATAGGTGTGGTTAAGCTTCCTTCAGCAAGTGATTTGTTCAAAAAAGTGAAGGTTACTGAAAATCGTCATCTGAAATTATTGCAACCCTGAAATTCATATTACATGCTTAGTTATCTTGGTTTCTATATCTTAAGTCTCACGTGGCATGATTGTCTAACAATTATTCTAGAAGATGTAGCGGTTTCTAAATATCTGTTAGAAAGTCTCGATGCAGGCCAATTATCGTGAATAAGTCGCATAGTTGTTTAATATTTAATTACCAGAAGTCACTTGTACATGTTTCAGAAGCCCTCTGTGGTCTTTGTGCTTGACATTAGAGATGAGGGTGCTCAACTATCAATTGCCTGCCAGGAGACTAGTGAAATTGGAAAAAGAGGCGTGGAATTTTTTTTGGTGTTCTAATTGGTCAAGTAAACTCAATTTAATATTTAAGCAGAAAGTGTGTCTTCCCCTCTGTGAAATGATGTATCTTATACAGGGTATCTGGATCAGCAATGAGGGTGATCGAACCTTATTTTGTAGCATTCAGTCTATTCATGGATTTGCATTTTGTTTTGGTTATGCAACTTAATTACTCATGCTGGATTCTCTGGCTTTCCAAAGTTTTCTCCGTTTCCTGATTAATGTTGGATGTCTTTGCGACTTAGCTGTGTGCATATTCATCAATTCAATTGTTCTCCTACGTACATGGAACAGATAAAGAAATAAGAATTTAATTACTATGCTTTGGAAACCACTTACTGTGATTCCCTTTAGTACTCTGTGGAAAGCTGGTTTCGTCTTTTCATCATGTTTATTTCATCAAGGTTGTCCTGTTCGTTTGCAAATTTTGTTGTTGAAAGTTGATTTTACCACTCATATGTATTCTTGCCTCTCTGTTTGTAAGGCATGATTAATTTTTGGGGCCACCGCATTCCACATTTCTTGTGGTTTCAATTTCTTTAACACATGATAGTCAAGTAGTTATAGTCAAAACTTTCCTTGAAGCATGGATGTACTCTGTTTTTGAGAAGAAACTAATATGGTTCAAATTTCCCTGTTTTCTGTGCTTTAATTGTATATGTTGCTTCTTTAAAATAAATTTCTTATCAGTGAGTGCTCACTGAGCGCTTTAACTAATATGGCACTTCGACTGAACCCTTTTTCGCGATTGCCTTTGCAGTTGGATCTTTGCTAGAAAATGGCCAGGTTTCTTGCAAGGCCCTCAACTGGGGATACTATGTGGTCTTCTTTCCCTCTGTGCGTGGATAATTGTTGTTTCACCTGTAGTGGTGCTTACAGCGTGGGGATGCTGGCTAATCTTAATATTAGGGAGGGATATAATTGGTCTGGCCGTGATAATGGCTGGAGTTGCTCTACTTTTGGCATTCTATTCTGTAATGCTCTGGTGGAGAACACAATGGCAAAGCTCAAGTATGTCACTCTTATTCTGCTGATTCATTTTGACCGGAATGAGAAAAAACTTGAAAATACAAATTATAGTTATCCACTGAATGCTCTTTGGTTGAACTGATTGTATTTACTAGGTTACAGAATCTAATGTGTGAATATGTTGTTGATTTGATAAAAGTCATTCCCGTGAAGATGGTTGATGTTAATGCCACTTCAACTTATGGTTAAACAGACAAATAAATAATGAAGTAATCAGAAAGTTTAAATAGTGGATGAATGTGTCAGAAAGTATATAATTTGGCGGAGTATAAAGTTGATGAGTCATTCCTCAACCAAGTTTTAGCATCAAAGTTCAAGTTACCCAATCGGCTACTTTAAGCTATAATATTATTGCGGTCTTCACTTCCATTTTCCCTTTTATTCTTCCTGCACGTTCCAATAGTTCAGCTGATCTTGGCGTTCACTTATTATAGAAGAAGATACAATCTTTTGAAATAAAATATCTACCTGATTCATTTGCCCTTTGAATGCTTTTCCTCTAATGGGCAACATGCTATTTGGTGCTCATGATAATTTGGATCTTTCCTGTCCTTAAAGGTAATAGGATATTTGATTGATACAAGTTGCTTCAAGTTTATCTAGGGGAAGAATACAAAATTTCTAAAGAATGTTTAGATCTTTCTCTGCACTTCTTGACTATCATCTCCATAACATTTTAAGTTCTTGTGGAATGTATCCAAGTCTATGTGTTGTATGTTGGCTGATGGGAGCATACAATTTGGTTCATAAGTTTGAATCCATCTTTAAGACCTCAACAAGTTGTGATAACGGTTACCTGATTGAGTAATTGAATGTTTCTTAAACTACTGCTTCACCATAATATCCTAAGCCTCATTTGAGCATACCTGTTTTGCAGAAATTATAACAGTCCTTAATTGGTATTTTACATTATCTCTTGTTCCTTATGTATTTTATCTACATTCTAACATTTAACACTGCTCTCATACCAACCTTTTACAGGGGCTGTTGCAGTCCTTCTCCTTCTAGCTGTTGGTTTGCTTTGTGCATATGAACTTTGTGCTGTATATGTTACGGCTGGTGCAAAGGCATCTGACCGATATTCACCTTCTGGCTTTTTCTTCGGTGTGTCTGCAATTGCTCTAGCAATCAACATGCTCTTCATTTGTAGGATGGTTTTCAATGGTGAGTCAGTATATGTTTTTTCACACCATTATTTAGTTCAGTATTATAGTTATTGTTCCTCTATGAATCTGGCAGGCAATGGTGTAGACATAGATGAATATGTGAGAAGGGCGTATAAATTTGCTTATGCTGATTGTATTGAAGTGGGTCCAGTGGCATGCTTACCCGAACCACCCGATCCCAATGAATTATACCCTCGACAATCCAGAAGGCAAGTGTTTTAATTGTTTGCAAGTTTGTATTAATGTTTCTATGGGGTCGCTTATTGGGATTCCTGTGACTATTGTTTTCCTTGTGATTAATAATACTCTCTTGCATTGACATGGTGGTTGTACAATTTGAGCATTTGGTATACGGTTAACTTGTTCTCCAGTTAATTGCATTTTGCAATATATTGCTGTGAGATTTTGAACACATGCCACTGTATTTGATCTCTGCAGAGCTTTACACCTTGGGCTTCTTTATTTTGGTTCCCTTGTGGTTCTGCTTGTATATTCGATCTTGTATGGCCTGACTGCAAAAGAATCACACTGGCTTGGAGCAATAACATCAGCTGCAGTAATTATTCTTGGTATATCCGCTTGAGATACCCTTACTTATCAATTCATATTATCTAATATAGTCTTCTTCTTACTGTAATCCTAATTTCCCCCTAGATTGGAATGTTGGAACATGCTTATATGGATTTAAGCTTCTTAAAAGTCGTGTTGCTGCGCTCTTTGTTGCTGGGCTTTCTCGCGTTTTCCTTATCTGCTTTGGAGTTCATTACTGGTATGTTCAGTCCTTGTGGCAGAAAATCCTACCCTACGCAAACTTTTCTGTTTATTGATCTAGTTGTCCTGGCCTTTACTGATTTCTTTTACAGGTATCTGGGACACTGTATTAGCTATGCAGTTGTGGCATCAGTGCTTCTCGGAGCTGCTGTTTCTCGTCATTTATCCATTACCAACCCGTCAGCTGCTAGAAGAGATGCTCTTGAGAGTACAGTAATCCGCCTCCGAGAAGGATTTCGGAGAAAAGAACAGAATTGCTCATCCAGTTCTTCTGAAGGTTGTGGTTCAAGTGTAAAACGCAGTAGTAGTGCAGATGCTGGTCATCTTGGTAATGGCACAGTACCTTGCACTGGTGATCTTACTAGCTGGACTAATGTTGAAGGGGTTCAAAGTGAAAAGGGAATGGATAGTGGAAGGCCAAGTTTTGCATTACGTAGTAGTTCGTGTCGTTCTGTAGTTCAAGAAACTGAAGTTGGGCCGTCATATGTTGATAAAACTCTTGAACACAATAGTTCTTTGGTAGCTTGTTCTAGTAGTGGCATGGAAAGCCAAGGATGTGATTCTAGTGCATCAAATTCTGTAACGCAGGCACTGGACTTGAATTTGGCACTTGCGTTCCAAGAAAAGTTAAGTGATCCAAGGATCACATCTCTCTTGAAAAAGAGATCAAGACATGGTGAGGTTGAACTGACGAGTTTACTGCAAGATAAAGGACTTGATCCTAATTTTGCTGTTATGCTGAAGGAGAATGGATTAGATCCTATGATCCTTGCATTACTGCAACGGAGTAGTTTGGATGCAGATAGAGATCACCGCGACAACACTAACATGACTATTATGGACTCGAACAGTGTAGACAATATGCCACCTAACCAAATATCCTTTTCAGAAGAACTCAGGCTCCGTGGTTTGGAAAAATGGCTTCAACTGTGTAGACTGTTCCTGCACTACATAGCAGGTACTCCAGAGCGATCATGGCTTCTCTTCAGCATTGTCTTTGGCATGGAGACCACTATTGTGGCCATTTACCGCCCAAACACTATTTATCTAATTAACTCTACGCACCAACAGGTATATCCACCATCAATAATTTATCCAACATCTGTTGTGTTTGTGATTTATTATTAAATTCTTCTGAGTCATGTTCTGTTTTTTTGCCATTTGAATGTCCTTTTTCTGCAGTTTGAATTTGGCATAGCAGTGCTGCTACTGTCTCCTGTTGTGTGGTCAATAATGGCTTTCCTTAGGTCACTCCAATCAGAAGAATTATCAATGACTTCAAAACCTAGGAAGGTAATGCTATCATAACCAGATAGTTCTAATATTTGTGCGGTTTAGTTATTATTATTTCACTGTTCTGCAGTCGTACTCTGTATTATATCAAGTGTAGCTGTTTCTCATTATTCAATATTTTAACAATACTTCGATTGTTTATTCATATTCATTTAAAGATCAAAGATGTGGAGGAGTTCCACAGTCAGACCACCAATCCTTTTGCTTTGTGTCCTCATTTTCTTGCTTCTAGTATTTGAGATCGACTTACTTTACAAATGATATGCTTTATCCTTTATGTTATGCAGTATGGCTTCGTTGCTTGGTTGATTAGCACAGCTGTAGGATTGTTGCTTTCCTTCTTGAGGTACAATTTCCTCAACCATGTTTAGATCTGAACTACATGCTTGCGAATCTGCTGTTGATGTAATTAGTTATGGTATGTTGACTTAAATTCTCTTGTGTGTAAATGTTTATGCAGCAAGTCGTCAGTTCTTCTGGGATTGTCTTTGACAGTTCCTTTGATGGTGGCATGCCTATCTGTTGGGATTCCCATATGGATTCATAATGGCTACAAGTTTTGGTTTTCAACTGATTCTAGTGCTACACCTGGAGATCAAGCTGTCATAAGGAAAAAAGAGGTATAAGTTTTTCAGTTAATGTTGATGGGTTTTCCTTTGCTGATACTGCTAAAGTTGCTATTCCTTCATCTTTTGCATCATTCAGTACGTCATACAATGATTGTAAATTCAGCTTTAAAATTTACATGTACTACTGGGAGTGTGTGGAATAAATTATGTGGTACCAGTATCTGTATACAGCCAGAACTTTTCTATGACGAAACCTGTTCTATATCACAATATTTTTTCTGAACTCATTCCTGTTATCTTTCAATTGGGGTCACTGACAAGCTGTGCCATATGTGGGATAAGTCATAGAACTTCTGTAAAATTGGTCGTCTGATAAACTACTCAACTCTGTAACAGGATTTCTGATTCATCATTTTTCTTCTGTTAAACTGTTAAAAAATTGTTGCCAGGGCATTGTTCTTTTCATTTGTATGGCTTTATTTGCTGGATCCCTATTAGCTCTTGGTGGAATCATATCGGCAAAGCCTTTGGATGATTTGAGCTATCGAGGGTTGACCGGTGATCAGAGAAGTGTTTCGTCTCCCTATGCATCATCTGTATATATTGGCTGGGCGGTGGCTTCTGCAATTGCGCTGGTAGTTACTGGTGTTCTGCCGATAGTGTCATGGTTTGCAACTTATCGGTTTTCTCTCTCTTCTGCTGCATGTATTGGATTGTTTGCAGGTGAAATTTCACTTTGTTTTCACTATATGTCGTCTTCCCTAAACTGCAAAAGATTTTTGCTTGATTTGGTTCATTCCTGGGCTTGATTACTAAGTCTGCTTCCTGCCTCTGTAGCTGTCCTTGTGTCATTTTGTGGGGCATCATACACGAAGATTGTGAATTCAAGGAGCGACCAGATTCCAACAGAAACTGATTTTCTTGCTGCTTTGCTTCCATTGATTTGCATGCCCGCTATATTGTCATTATCTTCTGGATTGCTCAAATGGTAAGTTACCGTCTTGGATCTCAGTATTTTTATCTTCGGGTAATTTCACTTCTAATAGCAACACGCATTTTCAATATATGATTGCAGGAAGGATGATAACTGGAAACTTTCCCGAGGTGCTTATATTTTTATAATTATTGGACTAGTTCTATTGCTTGGAGCAATTTCAGCAATTACAGTTACAATTCAGCCTTGGACGGTAAGTTAGCATTTTGATGCTGCCTTTATCTTGCATTATGATTTATGTCATTTTCCCTCAGCTAACATGATTTTCCCTACTGTTACAGATTGGTGCAGCATTTCTTTTAGTTCTTCTTCTTCTGGTCTTGGCAATTGGTGTCATTCACTACTGGGCCTCAAACAATTTTTATTTGACACGGTTTCAGATGTTATTCGTTTGTTTTCTTGCTCTCCTTTTGGCTTTGGCAGCGTTTGTTGTTGGTTGGTTTCAAGGTAACACTCCTATTTGTTGACCCTATACCCAGTAATTGGACAAACTGCACTACCTTATTAGTTCATCTACTTATTCCGTTGTCATTTATGTCAATGTGATTGAACAATAATATAAAACATTAAAAGTCATTTGCATTCTCCAGATAAGGCTTTTGTTGGCGCATCCGTTGGTTATTTCGCATTTCTTTTCCTGTTGGCTGGAAGAGCATTAACTGTGAGTAACATCAAACTTTAAACATTCGCACTTCAAGATGCCACCTTAACTTACCCTACTTTTGGGGAAAAGCTATCCATATGTCTAAGCGATTTTATATATCTTGTTGCATGGACATTGCAGGTGCTTCTTTCTCCTCCGATAGTGGTTTATTCTCCAAGGGTACTGCCTGTATATGTCTATGATGCTCATGCCGATTGTGCAGAAAATGTCAGGTATGTCAAGTTTCCATTTTCTTATCGTGCTCTTTTCTTTCTTCAGTTCTACAGTTAAAGGTGCTTATTACAAATCTGTTGGTACAAATTGCTTCAATACTTTCTAAGTTTTAATCTTGTCTTTCACACAGTGCTGCATTTCTCGTGCTTTACGGAATTGCATTAGCAACTGAAGGGTGGGGCGTGGTTGCCAGTTTGAAAATTTATCCACCTTTTGCTGGGGCTGCTGTATCTGCGATTACTCTTGTTGTGGCCTTTGGCTTTGCTGTATCACGTTCCTGCTTAACTCTTGAGGTTTTATCTCTTTTGTGTATTCACAGTTTCACACCCCCTCGCATTTCAATATATAGCAATGACATTGTTAGACATGGATTTTCTCTATTAAAGTTCCACTTTTAGAGCTGGTCTTGATCCTACAGTCCCCATTATCATCTTTTTCTCGATTTCTGCTTTATGCTCCCTTTTTTACTGTTTTAACATTTTGTTTCACTTAGACGGTGGAAGATGCTGTTCACTTTCTTAGCAAGGAAACTGTAATACAAGCAATTGCTAGATCTGCAACCAAGGTGAGTTCATTGATTGCCTTTTCTTTTCAGGGTATGCTGTTTAAATGAAGTCTGTTGCTGTCAATCGAATTTTGTAATGCCTTGATACTCAAATCAGAGTTGTGGAGTTTTGTTCTTTAGATTTTGGTAACATTGGATTTTTCTGTAACACATCACATGTATTCTTAGATTTTCTTAGTCCACACGGAAAAACATGTATTTCCTTTGCCGATGACCCATTAATAGCAAATAAAGTGGGGGCAGGGGTGGGGGGGGGGGGGGGTAATTTTTGCTGTTTGAGCTCCACTGCTGAATGCAATTACTATCGCTCAGCTTTGGCATTTTTATCCAGCTCATCCCCATCAAGGATAAGTAAGATCTTGCAATAGGACTGTTAAGAATTGTACTGTTGGTTGCAAATCGGCTTGTGTCTTGGTTGCTTCAAAAATAAAATCTGAAAGATGGGACTTGAAATGTCTAACTCAAATGTTTGTTTTATTCCATGCAGACAAGAAATGCTCTGTCTGGAACATACTCGGCTCCTCAGAGGTCGGCCAGTTCAGCTGCACTTTTAGTTGGAGATCCTACTATTACACGAGATAGGGCAGGGAACTTTGTGCTTCCTAGGGCTGATGTATTGAAATTAAGAGATCGCCTGAGAAATGAAGAACTGGCTGCAGGATCATTCTTCTCTAGATTAAAATGTTGGAGGATATTACGGAGTGAAGTTACAAGTGATGTAGGCCACAGGAGAGAAATGTGTGCCCATGCCAGAATTCTTGCTCTGGAAGAAGCTATTGATACTGAATGGGTTTACATGTGGGATAAGTTTGGTGGTTATTTGCTTCTGTTGCTTGGTTTGACTGCCAAAGCTGAAAGGGTGCAGGTAAATATTGAATGACTTTGCTTGCATGGATCCTTTATTTGACTTGTCTGTCTTAAGATTCTGAACTCCATCCTTTGTGTTTGTCCAGGATGAGGTTCGCTTGAGACTGTTCTTGGATAGCATAGGTTTTTCAGACCTAAGTGCGAGAAAGATCAAGAAGTGGATGCCTGAGGACCGTAGGCAATTTGAGATTATTCAGGAGAGGTTAGAACCTCTGGTTGCAAATTTTGAGTTCTTTGTTGTCTTCAACTGCCGTTTCCTGTTATCTGATTTTTTTCTTTTGATAATTGTAGTTATATAAGAGAGAAGGAGATGGAAGAGGAAGCTCTAATGCAGAGGCGTGAAGAGGAAGGAAGAGGAAAAGAAAGAAGAAAAGCTCTCCTGGAGAAGGAGGAACGCAAGTGGAAGGAAATAGAAGCTTCTCTGATATCATCCATTCCTAATGCTGGTAGCAGAGAGGCAGCAGCCATGGCAGCTGCAGTTCGTGCTGTAGGAGGCGATTCAGTGCTTGATGATTCATTTGCACGTGAGAGAGTTTCAAGCATTGCACGCAGAATACGTGCAACTCAATTATCTCAACGGGCACTGCAGGTCACTATTGCTATTATGCTAAAATTCATTTACATAAAGCTAGAATACTATGACAAACTCTCCACTCAGGAAGTAGTGTTTTTGGTTTATAGTTTTTTGGGACACATTTATCTGATTCAAATCTTAGGAAAAGTATTATAGACTGCTGATGCTGCATTGTTCTTTTCTTAAACTCAGACTGGACTTGCTGGTGCTGTATGTGTTCTTGATGATGAACCCACAACGAGTGGCAGGCTCTGTGGTCAGATTGATCCTACTTTGTGTCAGAGCCAGAAAATCAGTTTCTCTGTTGCTGTGATGATCCAACCTGATTCTGGGCCAGTATGTCTCCTGGGCACTGAGTTTCAGCGAAAAATTTGTTGGGAAATTCTTGTGGCTGGTTCAGAACAAGGTATTGAGGCCGGGCAAGTTGGCCTCCGTTTAATTACAAAAGGTGATAGACAGACTACTGTTGCCAAGGAGTGGAGTATAAGCTCATCTAGTATTGCAGATGGAAGGTTTGTTTTGTCCCTGTATTTTGTGTTAACACTTCTCTGTGTGTGTGTGTGTGTATATTTGCGCATGTGTGTCTGTCTCACTCTCAGTGTGTGTATCTCTAGCTCTCTTGCACTAGCTATTTTTGTTGGTTCTATGGCTCTCAAGGAATGTCTTTATTGCAGGTGGCATATTGTCACAATGACTATTGATGCTGATTTGGGTGAGGCAACATGCTTCATTGATGGCGGTTATGATGGTTATCAGACTGGTCTGCCACTTAATGTGGGAAATGGCATATGGGAACAAGGAACCGACATTTGGGTTGGTGTTAGACCACCAATAGATATGGATGCATTCGGGAGGTCAGATAGTGAAGGTGCTGAATCCAAGATGCATGTTATGGATGTTTTCCTTTGGGGAAGATGCTTGAGTGAAGATGAAATTGCTGCTCTTCCAGCTTCCATGGGTTCCGGAGATTACAACTTGATTGACCATCCTGATGATAACTGGCAGTGGGCAGACTCTCCTCCAAGGGTGAGTTTGCTCCTTTTCTTGAATTGCCTTATAAATGTTCTTTTGGTGTCGAACTGTGCTTCATACCAGATATTCTTTTCTTTAAATATGTCAGATTGAGCTATAAGCTAGAATGATATTTATTTTATGGCTGACCTCACAGGCTCACACACACACACACACACATGCACACAGTATATAAATATACACACAGGCACACAGAGCAAGTTAATGCACCAACTCCTGTTACTGTAAATGTGATAAAGATAAATCACTTGACACACCTTGTGAAGTTAAAAATTTGTTAGCAGCCCCTTGGTTTGACCTAAATTATAAATTTTCCATTATACCCATCTTCAAGGAAGAAAGAAGAAGGGAACAAGAAGGAATATTTAGGTCAAGAATGTAACTTTCGAACAAAAAATGCATGTTTTTTTTTTCATTCATTTCGCGTGGGATATATTGGGTTTCATATGCAAATTTTATATTTCACATGCCTTTTTATGAGGTTATTTGTATTATAGGTTTTCTTATGCTAGTTAGGACACGTTTACTTTAGCTGTTAACGTAGGGTTAGTAAAATAAAGTGCCGGTTTAAACTGTTTACTTTGTATTATTATGGGCCTGCTAGTATCCTTTGAGCCTTTATTTGCAGTGGCTTGTCAGTGGATTAATTAGACCCACAAAATTGGAGTGGGTAAATATACTGCTTGGGGTGAAGATAAAATTTCGCCTTAAAGATGCCAAATTTACATCAAATGCCATTGCCACCTTTAATGTTCTTTCTGAAAATTTAGAATCTTGCAGGACAAATTATTAAAGGGTCATTTCAGTAAATTGACTATTTTAACCATTGTATTAAAATATTGAAATAAACAACTTGCCCAAATTAGTAAAACAAACCCTCCTTTTAGTTGTTGAAGTAAACATTGATTTTTTAAATTTAAACCAGTGACATAATGTTAAATTATCAAAACCTTAACCATCCTAAAAAGTAAAGTAAACGAGTCCTTAGCCATTCCACAGGAGTTGGGTTAAGGGCTAGAATAGTACTTATATTAAGGGCTCCATACGTACACAAAGACACGCATTTAGATGGATACAACCACTCTCGCTCACTCTCTCTCTCTCTATATACGTATATATATATATATATATATATATATATATATGTGTGTGTGTGTGTATATATATATATATATATCCAACTGATTGGATTTGCAATATTAGCTTCTTCCGACCCACTTTCAATAAGAGTTTTATAATGTAATGTAGGTTGAGGACTGGGAGAGTGATCCTGCTGAGGTCGATCTCTACGACAGAGATGAGGTTGACTGGGATGGACAGTTTTCCAGTGGGAGGAAGAGAAGATCGGATCGTGAAGGAATCATTGTAGATGTTGATTCTTTCACTAGAAGGTTGAGGAAACCTAGGATGGAGACTCAGGATGAAATCAATCAACGTATGCGTTCTGTTGAATTGGCTGTTAAGGAAGCTCTCTTGGCAAGAGGAGAAGTGCATTTTACTGATCAAGAGTTCCCTCCGAGTGATCGTTCGTTATTTCTTGATCCTGGCAACCCACCATCTAAGTTACAGGTAACAGAGCAATAGTCCAATTTTGGAATTGTTTTGCCATGTTAATGCACTATGTATTAATGCCTAACATGACATTGATATTTATCATAGGTGGTTTCCCAATGGATGAGACCCATTGAAATGGTCAAAGATAAACAACCATGCTTATTCTCAGGAACAGCAAATCCTTCTGATGTTTGTCAGGTTCTGAAACATTTTGTTAACACATCGTGTTTCCTTTGATCTCAATCTCGCTGCTATGCTAAGTGCTCAAAATCTACTTGAACAGGGGCGATTGGGTGATTGCTGGTTTTTGAGTGCGGTTGCTGTGCTGACTGAGGTTTCTCGAATTTCAGAAGTCATTATTACTCCTGAATACAATGATGAAGGAGTTTATACAGTTCGTTTCTGCATTCAGGTGGTTCATTTTTCTTAACTATCTTATGTTTCATCTTTTTCCCTTTTTATATTGATAGTTGTTTGAAATGTTCTGTAGCAAACATTTCTTTATTTTGAGTTTTAAATTTTATTTCAGGGGGAATGGGTTCCTGTTGTTGTGGATGATTGGATCCCATGCGAATCACCTGGAAAACCTGCATTTGCAACAAGCAGGAAAGGGAATGAATTATGGGTTTCTCTACTCGAAAAAGCATATGCTAAACTTCATGGATCATATGAAGCATTAGAAGGTGGGCTCGTCCAGGATGCTCTCGTGGACCTTACTGGTGGTGCTGGTGAGGAGATTGATATGAGAAGTGCTCAATCCCAGATTGATCTTGCTAGTGGAAGACTATGGTCTCAACTGTTACGGTTCAAACAAGAAGGTTTTTTGCTTGGTGCTGGTAGCCCTTCTGGTTCTGATGTGCACGTTTCTTCTTGTGGAATCGTGCAAGGCCATGCTTACTCAATATTGCAGGTGCATTTTCCATCTGAGTAGGGACACAGCTTAGAAACTCAGGAACCTTTTTCTTTTTGGGAAAATAACACTTTGCATGTTGGTTATTAAGTTTTTTACACTTGGCCTTCCACTGTTCTAATTTTTACAGGTTGCTATATGAAATTCCAATTTATTATAGTTTAGCATCTTTTGGGTGCCAAAAAGTGTCCCTCGTGTGTTGTTGGAGAAACTGTCACCAAAACACACCTAAATGACACTGTTTGGCTGGAAAATGAAGTTTGATGGTAAACTGCCAAAGGAATTTTTTTTAAAAAGAAAAATTTAAACACCTTAGAGGCCGACCAGTAATATGGAGCATTCAGAGTAAAAAAGCAAGTAATTTGGATGGCAGAGTGGGTTTTCTCTCTTTCTTTTTGGGGTGGGGACAGATATTTTGGATAGATTCATATTTTAAAAATTGATCTTTTGCATACTGCAATTGCTCAGGTACGTGAAGTAGATAGCCATAAACTTGTTCAGATTAGAAACCCATGGGCAAATGAGGTTGAGTGGAACGGCCCATGGTCCGATTCGTCACCAGAATGGACGGATAGGATGAGACACAAACTGAAGCATGTACCACAGGTAAAATTGCATTTGCACTTTCGTTCAGCTTGAATGAACATTCCATTTATAAAAGCTTCATTTCTGAAATATCTGATGATTCAAAATTTTTTTACAGGCAAAAGATGGTATTTTTTGGATGTCCTGGCAAGATTTTCAAATTCATTTTAGGTCAATATACGTGTGCCGTGTCTACCCACCAGAAATGCGTTATTCTGTCCATAGCCAGTGGCGTGGTTACAGTGCTGGGGGCTGCCAAGACTATGAAACCTGGCATCAAAACCCGCAATTTCGATTGAGAGCCACTGGGCCTGATGCTTCATTACCTATTCACGTATTCATTACCTTAACTCAGGTATGCCATTTATATGACAATAGTTAGATTGTCAAATTTACGCATAAATGACACACAGTTAAATCAAATTCTAGTCGACAAAAGGGGGTGTTTGTAAACCTGCTACCCAGAGGGGAATGTGTAATTACACATAGTTATGGGGAAGGAAGTTTAACTGATCCTATTATCTATAAATTAGTAACTATACTGAAAAATAATTTGAAACATATATTTCATCAAATTAATGAAGGATGTGATTAATTTAATCTTGATCGCATTTGTCGGGTGTTCCTCACTGCTGGATAGAAAATAAAGTGCGCTAATTTTCTAATGACCAATCTAATATCTTTAGGGTGTGAGCTTCTCAAGAACGACAGCTGGTTTCAGAAATTACCAATCTAGCCATGACTCAATGATGTTCTACATTGGGATGAGGATTCTCAAGACGCGTGGACGCCGTGCAGCATACAACATTTATATGCACGAATCAGTTGGTGGGACCGATTATGTGAACTCTCGAGAAATATCATGTGAAATGGTCCTGGATCCTGACCCTAGGGGGTACACTATAGTGCCCACCACAATCCATCCTGGTGAAGAGGCACCCTTTGTTCTCTCTGTGTTCACAAAATCATCAATAACTCTTGAATCATTGTAGCATTGAGATAGAGATCAAGAAGTCTGCCTTTGCTTGGTTGTGCCTTGGCCGTTCACACGTGCCTGTCAGCCCGACAAATGTGAAATCGGTGGTGGACAAACAGGTAATTTTCTTATCTCAATTGGTAAGAGTATATTGCTTTTCAGACCTAACCTTCCATACTCATTTTTGTTGCGTAAATCACAACCGCTTAAAGTATTCTGGTTTTGAAAAAATATAATGCACATTCTGGTAAAGAACGGACCTATTTGCCTTCACGTAACTTGCTTGGGGAGCCATGTGACAGAACCCAGTTAATGTAAGTATGGCTTCTTCTGGGGTGGCTAGAATGTACATTTAGGTGGTCTTTTGCAAAACTCGTATACTTCGGCAAATAGAAAGAAGAACGGTGGTTAAATCTAAAACCTTCTGTACTTGGGTGGCAAAGTAATAGCTTCCCAATTTATGTGTTCTAGTAATTGTCACCATGTTCTTGATATTGTCCCTGTTCAATCGACCCAATCCTTATTCTTCTAATGTTTGAATTTGACGACGTCGTCTTCATCTTTCAGAGGTCCAACCGGTGGCATCCCATGTACCATTGCTGCAACAAGCCGGGCTTGTGCGACGACTTTTGATTATTTAGCAGCTTTCGGTCATGCTCTTCGGGCAAGGCGCAACATTGAATTGGGTTAAGCTTTCACCAGAAGGGGTTGTCGGGTGAGAACATTTGTACATGAGTAGATGATGTAAGAATATAGGACATTAATGCCTTTGTAAATGGGCTGTAGAGGTTAAAAGGGTTGCAAAGGAATAGTATTAATTTAAATAGAGCTAGGCATACCTTTGGTAGAGAGCTTTTTTTTTTTACAGAAATAGTAATGTGGCTGTGGCATATTTGAAGCTTCAGCTGCAAATTTTGAAGCTTCGGGTAGTTGAAAGTCAATTGTATAAATGCCCTCTTTTTTATTTTTATTTTTTGTTCTAATTTCCTCTTCAAATTGGCAACCAAATTGGTGCATCTCTACGTCAGTGTTCTTCACAAGGTGAAAAAAGAAAGGGATAATCACGAAAAATTCTCGTAGGAAAAAAAAAAAAAAAGAACACGGTGAGCAGGGTGGTTTTTGTAATTTTTAGGATGCTTTTGGTAATCTTAGTTCAAATTTTATGGTGCTATTTCAGGAGTGTATTCGTAATTTCCCCCTCAAAAAATAAAAGTTGACTTCAATTTTCATCCAAGGAAAAAGAAAATTTGCTCAATTTGTTTCTTTATCTAATTAATTAAGCCCAACACTATATGAATTAACCTTAATTATATAGAAAAATTCTTCACTATGCTATGGAAAATTAAGGAAAAATTCTTCACTATGCTATGGGAGGTGTCGTATAATTAATTACAATTGATTCGAATGTGTTTGGTGACAAAATTTTAGGTTGACGGAGTGGTGTCTCAATCCAAGGCAGGGAATGTCTTCGGGCTCAACGAACAGACGAATAATGTTTTATCTCAATTCTAACTGTCAGTAAGAAATAGATTTTTATACAAACAAATTATAACCATTAGATTAGTACCATCATAGCCATTAGATTAGTACCATTAGATTAGTGATTAGATTAGACTACTTATTCTCTTTATATTTTCTTTTTCTTATATTTGACTACTTATTCCTAGGGGTGGCAAAATGGGTTGAACCCAATGGGTCCAACCCATTTTAAGGGGGTTGGGTTGGTTTGGTTTTGGTGAAATTTAAATTGGGTTGGTTTGGGTTGGACTAATAATGGGTTAAGAGAGAATTGAGTTCTTTATGGGTTGGGCTGGATTGATATTGGTTTTGAATTGGGTTTGTAATGGTTTAAACTCAATTATGTAATTTTAATGTTTTAGTACTATTTTACCCTTCACATAAATTAAATATTATATTTATCTAACATTATTTATATATAATTAATTAATTATTAATTACATATTTTTTACACACACTAACATACATTTTCATATACTAACACAATTTTACATACATTTTTACACACTAACACATTTTTTTACACATATTTACACACACTAACATAATTTTACACATATTTTCACACACGAACACGATTTGACCTATTTTTCAACATGTTCTATCTATTTTAGATCCGTTTGACCCATTTTGGATCAATTTTGCCCGTTTTTAACCTTTTCGATTTATTTTAGACTCGTTTGGTCCTTTTTGAACCCGTTCCACCGATTTTTCGACCCATTCGATCTACTTTGGACTAGTTTGGCCCATTTTAGTCCCGTTTAACCTGTTTTTCAACATTTTCAACCTATATTGGACTCGTCTGACCTGTTTTGCACTCTTTTTACCCATTTTTTGACATGATTGACCTATTTTGGATTTATTTGACCAATTTTGAGCTCGTTTCACCCATTTTTTAACCTGTTCGATCTATTTCAGACTTATTTGACCCGTTTTGGGCCCGTTTCACCCATTTTCAACCAATTTATGAATCGTTTGACCCATTTTGGGTTCGTTTCACTCGTTTTTTGACATGTTCGACCTATTTTTAACTCGTTTGACTTATTTAGGCCTGTTTCACCCCCTTTTCGACCTGTATAATCAATTATAGACTCGTTTCGACCTGTAAAATGGGTCAAATGAGTCATAAATAGGTCAAAAACAGGTCAAACGGGCCCAAAATGGGTCAAACGAGTCTAAAATTGATCGAACAGGTCGAAAAACGGGTGAAATAGGACTAAAATGGGTCAAACTAGTCTAAAATAGGTCGAACAGGTCGAAAAACGGATAAAACGGGCCCAAAATGGGGCAAACGAGGCGTAAATAGGTTGAACAAGTCAAAAAACGAGTGAAACGAGTCCAAAACAGGTCAAACGAGTTTAAAATTGGTCAAACAGATCGAGAAACAAAAAAACGGGCCCAAAATTGTTCAAACCATCAAACGTGTTCAAAACATGACAAATGAGTTGTAAATAGGTTAGTTGGGTCAAACTGGTTTAAAATTGGTCAAATGTATTAGTGAAGGGTAATTGACCAAAAAATAAAATAAAAAATAATGAATGATATATTGGACATTTAAGTATTTGGATTAAGTAGGAACCCACAAAAAATCCATTATTGAACCCATGAATAAACCATCAAAACCCATCATAACCCATTAAAACCCAAACCATTAAAAACCCATTACAATACAACCCATTTTGAAACCAAACCATTTCAACCCAACCCACATGAGCCCAACCCAAAACCAGCCCAACCCACCCATTTGCCACCCCTACTTATTCCCCAATTTTTTTTTTCTCTCTCTAAAACACACCCCCCCCCCAAGTGACCAGAGAGATTTGAACCCGAGCTATTACCTTCGAGAATCACCTCTCAAACCACTTGACCAACCCTGTTGGCGTATTTGACTACTTATTCTCTTTATATTTTCTTTTCTTCTGTTCTTTATTTAATTTATTATAGTCGATCCTCAAATTCTCTTTAATTTATTTATTGTTGATCCTCAAATTTTCTTTAATTTATTCAATTATTTATCGTTCATTCTCAAATTCTCAAAAATTATATTTTTGCAACTTAATCTTTTAAAATTATGTTCATCGTCCATCTCCATGGTTTTATTATTGGAAGGTACATATTCCATCTGGAAAATTAACTAAAGAAAATAAAAAATTTCAAATAGTGTAAGCTTTTAAGTATGAATATTTTAGAGAAAAAAAAAAATGAAAGGAAAAGAAAAGAGGAACAAGGAAGTTTAAAAACAAAGAGACACAAATATGTTTTATACATGTATGTTAGGTGTGAATTCTTATTCTTGATTTCATTAATTAGTGATTATATTTTTCTTTTACGATTTTTTTGACAAGTTTGATAAGTTTTACTAGAATCCTAATCATATAGATTAGTTACTTTCTTATAATTTTAACGTTTTAAATTTATTGAGATCTTTATAATAATATTAATATTTAGAATTCTACTTTATATAAATTTGATGGGGTCAAAATACGATCGTCCCAAGTTAGGACACGTGGCATCACCCAGATGATGACATCTGTCTCCCCAAGGTTGCACCCATCAGTTCACGAGCGCTAAGCCCAACAAGCGCAATCCTTCTTCAGGAGTTAAGCCCAACGAGGGCTGTCGCTCTCACGAGCGTCCTTCATACTGTATGATTGGCACGCCCACGTGCCAAGGGAGCCCTCTTCGAGCGTCACACTCCCTCAGGGTGGCCTCCCCTTTGGCTCGTCACTTGAACTAAAGCCTTCATTCCCCTCAGCGGATATCCTGGCTCCAATACTCTAGGTTGTCACGAGCGCTCTCTCAAGCCCTCGTTACCAACCACCCAAATGGCTCTCTGACACAACGTACATGCCCGCGCACCTGCCACTGTTGCCAGCACCAACTTTTGGCCGCTTTTGCAGAAGATTCCTCCTAGGTTTCTCTCTCACGGCGCCACGTGTTAGGGCAACATTCGGCCAGGACCACTTGAGGCAAATGACCAAAGGGCCCTTGACCCTCAACTATAAATAGCTAAAGTCATCTTCTGCACTGGTAAGCATTCTTCATCACTAAAACTGTGACTGAACTTACGTTTCTTCAGACCTTGAACTGACTTGAGCGTCGGAGAGCCAAACTGGGTATCACCCCCAGTTCCCCCAGCTTGGCCTTCTGACTTTTATTGTGCTTGTCCCAACAGGTAGAACCCCCTTTCTCATCTCCGGCGAATCTCCGGCGGTTTCCTCCACAATTATAAATCGTAAAGTGATCGGATTCGGACCCTCACATTTCTGAACCCATCATTTTTGGCGCCGTCTGTGGGAAACCGTTTCTCTATCCCTTTCTTTCTTTTTGTTGGTAGAAGAGCAAGCACACTCTTACCTTTTCCAGCCATGGTCGCTACAAGGTCTGGAGCCGTGGGAGGAGGAGATAACGCCTCCCAGGATGCCAATATCATTATTTCCTCCACCACTACTGGTGGAGCCCCGCCTCCTTCCGTCACCGTTGGCGGAGTACCTCCCGCCGCAGGAGTGACTCCACAAGCAGAGTCTTCAATACCTCCACCTACACCGCCGGCACTGCCGATTCCCGCCGCCGCTGGAGGAGTCTCTCTCTCTGCTCCTCCACAGCCTGCTCAGAACCCATGGGTCCATCCCCAGATGAACCTCGGAGTGCAGGGTTACATGATGCCCCCACCCGGATATACCCTCACTCCGACCGTTATGATGCCGCCGGTCCAGCCGTATCATGCTGGCCAGATCCAGCTCCCGGTGGTGGTCCCCAGGGAGATTGAAGGAGTGGAGTTACCTCCACTAACCACCCAGCAGTTGAGGGCTCTCTATGCCCAGTGTGAGGTTCAGGCGGCCCAGGGAGCATGGGAGAGGTTCCACTCCATGTACTTTCCCTCTGGGCAGGCCACTCAAGTTGCTGCCCCTTTGGGCGGACAACAAAATTTCCCCCTCAGAGAAGCCCAGGCTGTCCTAAGGGCACAACCGCCACCACCACCAGCCAGAGAAGTGCCCCAGCAGGAGGGCAACGAGCGTCCCTCCATGGGCAGGAATAAAGAGCCCACAGAACGAGTGAACGAGAATGAAAGGGACTCTCATGTCTCCAGAAGAGGGTCACGAGCCCCCAGACAAGGGGACAGACAAGGAGACGTGAATCCTGACATCCTCGCGGTTGTGCAAGACCAGCTGCAGGGTTTAAAGGATATTGTGGGACAGCTCTCACGAGGGCGATCAACTCAGATCTCCCCTAGTCGGGATGAACGGGTTGACGCCAGAAGCACCCGTACCAAGGACCCCCCACCAAAGGTCCCCCGCCGCAAGGAGCCGGAGGAAAACTTCGGCACGTATGAGTACCACCCGTTGGCGAGGGGCTCGCCCCTCGTGGAGGAAGTTTTGATGGCCCAAGCAGGCATGGCCGAAATCCCCACTTCCATCAACCGTTACGACGGGACAACTGATCCAGCTGAACACTTGGATCATTTTTTGCATCTTATGCACCTTTACGAGCATTCCAGCAACTATTGGGCGAAAGTCTTCGTCACTTCCTTGGTAGGAATGGCTCAGGAGTGGTACAAACGACTGCCGCCGCGCTCGATTCACTCATATGAAGAGCTGGCTCATGCTTTCCTCAACCACTTCAATTCTTTGAAAGCGCCAGTCACCGCACCTACTGCCCTGTACAACGTGGTGCAAAGCAAGAGTGAATCTCTGCGCTCGTTCTTCGCCCGCTTCAACAAGGAGATCCTTCAGGTGGAGAGGCCTTCTATGGATTTCTTGATCCCAGTGCTCTTTCAGGCTGTGGATCACAAGCAGTATGTGAGCAAGAAATTTGCCGACGCCATTGTGGAAAGGAGGCCAGGGACCCTCATGGCCTTGAGAGAGGTTGCCGAGCCGTTCTTCGCGCTCGAAGACATGTATGGGACGAATGGTCCCCGACATCACAGTCCGGCCAGGAACGAGCGACCCCATCACGAACGGGGACGGGACGTGGCCATCAAGAAGGAGCGCCCTCAAGAGCGCAGAAGGTCGCCACCACCCCCTCGTCGATTCGAGCGAATCCCGCTCACCAGGCCGAATTCAGAAGTCTACAACCTCTCCGATAAGAAGCTCTTTAAGAGACCCATCAAGATGAGGAAAACAGACTCGCTCAGGCGCTCGAACAAATACTGCGCATTCCACAAGCAGAGGGGGCACGACACGGATGAGTGCCGCCAGTTGGAAGCTGAGATTCAGAGGCTCGTCGCAGGGGGCCACCTGAAGGAATTCGTCCGGGTGCTCGAGCGTTACGATGAACGCTGTAACGAGCGCGCTGGAGGAAGGAGGAGGAGTCCGTCCCGGTCAAAGAGCCCAAGGGGTAGGGGACCCCCTGAAAGCAACAGCCATCGGGGCAATAAAGGAAAAGCCCCTGAGCAAGAAAACGAACCTTTCGCAGTCATAAATATGATTGCAGGAGGCTCGTCAGGAGGGGATTCCAACGCCTCCCGACGGAGGTATGTCCGGAGCTACAACCAACGCCCAGCAATGCCTAAACCCATCTATGCCATCCAGAGTCCAAGCGCTCAACGGTCAAGAGAGAATGATGTAATAGGCTTCGATGATAGGGATTTAGAACACATTGTAACACCCCGTGGGGAGGGTATAACCTCTGATTGCCCCATGGTGGTTAGTGTAGATGTTCATAATCACGTTGTAAAAAGGGTGTTGGTGGATAGTGGGAGCTCCATTAATGTTTTGCCTTATTCTACGTTTTTAAAGATGAAGGCTGACTTTCCGCTCGAGCCTCTCAAAACGGCCCTCATTGGCTTCGGAGGCTCGGAAGTTGTCCCACGATGCCTAGCTACTTCGTTCGGCCGAGCCCCTCAGCGCAAAACACTATTGATAACTTACGCAGTGGTGGAGATCGACATCCCTTATAACATAATAATGGGGCGCCCTGCCCTCGTGGACTTCAAAGCTATCATCTCCACCTACCACCAGAAGATTAAATTCCCCACCCCCGAGGGTGTGGGAGAAGTACTGTGCAATGTGCAAGAGGCTTGGGAATGTTACATGCTGTCCCTCAGAAAGCCTAAAGCGGAGAAAACCTTCCAAATTGGGTCCACCAAGAAGTCAGTGGATTTCCCTAATCTGGATGAGGACAGCCCAGCACGGAAAAGGGCGAAATTGAACAAAAAGAAGAACAAGAAGAAGAAGGGAGATAACGTGGAGAATCCCCTCGAGAATGCTCCACCAGGGACCGTTGGTGGATCGTCCTCGGAAGGAGACGAGCCCGTAGAGGGTGAACCCGCGCTCGGTGATCGCTTGACAGGAAAGAAAAGGACGCTCGAACTTCCTCGCCCTGAGATAAGGATCGAACCCTCGGAGAAGTTCCTTACCATTGAGCTGGAACCCGGAAATAAGGATAAGACTACTCAGATAGGATCTAACCTCTCGGGGACTTCTCAGATTATGATGATTGACTTCCTCAGGGAAAACAGTGATGTATTTGCATGGAAAGCCTCCGACCTCACAGGGATCGACCCGAGCGTCATTGTCCTTAGGCTTAATGTGGATCCCTCTTTCAAACCCATCAAGCAGAAAAAGCGGGATGTACATGGTTTTCGAAAGAAAGTCATTGAAGAGGAAGTTAATATACTCCTAGAGGCTCAGTATATCGAGCCCATCTTGTATCCGGAGTGGTTGTGTAACGTCGTCTTGGTGCCCAAGAGCGCGAATAAATGGCGCATGTGTAACGATTTCACTGATCTCAGCAAGGCTTGCCCTAAAGATCATTACCCGCTGCCTCGGATAGATCAATTGGTGGATTCGACCGCTGGCTGCGAGCTCATGAGCATGATGGACGCTTTCCAGGGATACTATCAGATCTTTATGGCCCCAGAAGACCGCCCCAAAACCTCGTTTGTTGTCCATATGGGGGTATACTGCTTCTTAGTCATGCCTTTCGGACTCAAGAACGCCGGAGCTACGTATCAGCGGCTCGTCAACAAGATGTTTGAAAAAGAAATTGGAAGGTCCATGGAGGTTTACGTGGATGATATGATTGTCAAAAGCGAGCGCCAGGACTCCCACTTGGAAGATCTCAAGCGCACTTTTTCAATCCTGCGTCAGTATGGGATGAAGTTGAACCCTTCGAAGTGCACCTTTGGAGTGCAAGGGGGAAAGTTCTTAGGGTACATGGTCAGTCAGAGGGGAATTGAGGCCAATCCGGAGAAGATCAAGGCCATATTGGAAATCCCCTCCCCTCGAAATTCGCGGGAAGTGCAAGTCCTAGTAGGAAAAATCATCTCGTTGAACAGGTTTATTTCGCGCTCGGCGGACAGGAACCTTCCCTTCTTCAAAATTTTGAGGAACGCACGTAACTTTGCTTGGACAGAAGAATGCGAAAGGGCGCTGCAAGATATGAAGGCTTACTTATCGAGCGCACCACTGCTGACCAAGCCCGTCGAAGGCGAGAGATTATTTATGAATCTTTTCGTTTCTTCCGAGGCCACAAGCGCGGTTCTGATCGCTGTACGGGAGCGGAAACACTTACCTGTCTATTATCTGAGCAAAACATTGCAAGGAGCTGAAAAGAACTATTTGGAGATTGAGAAATTCGCGTTCGCTCTTATTAACGCCTCAAGAAGGCTAAGACCTTACTTTCAAGCGCACTCCATAACGGTTCTCACCGACCAACCCTTGAAGCAAGTGTTGTCCAAACCAGATGTGTCTGGAAGATTAATCAAATGGGCCATCGAATTGAGCCAGTTCGACTTATGTTTCGAGCCCAGGACCGCGGTACAGGCTCAGGTTGTAGCTGATTTATTGGTCGAACGCTTTGGTTTAGAGCCCACCGTTGCGGAGAATGAGGGGTTATGGGTACTGCACACGGATGGTTCCTCAACCTCTCAAGGGGGAGGAGTAGGAGTGGCCCTCAGAAACCCCGATGGGATTGAGCTGGACTTTGCAATCAAGCTGGATTTCCAAGTCACTAATAACGAAGTAGAATATGAAGCCCTCGTGCAAGGATTGAATATTGCTTTTCAGAATGGAGCCTCCAGAATTACCGCTTATGTGGATTCACAGCTAATTGCGAGTCAGATTGAAGGAACTTATGAGGCTCGAGAAACCACCATGGTACAGTACTTAAGTAAAGCCAGAGAAATCATTGGGAAGTTCAAGGAATTTCATCTACTTCAAGTGCCGCGAGGAGGAAACGAGCGTGCGGACGCTCTGTCAAAGTTTGCATCAGCTTTGGAGGGCACTTCCGAGCGTTCTGTTACGTTCCTTAGAACTGAGGAACCTTTGATCAAGGAAAGGGTCGCCACCAAGATAATCGCCATGATCGATCCAAACGAGCCCTGTTGACTGGACGACATCGTCGTTTTCCTTAGGGATGGAATTCTCCCCACTGACAAGGTGGAAGCTAGGAAAGTCCGAGGTAAGGCCCCTCGTTTCGCTTTGGATCCCGAGGGGAGGTTATTCAAGAAATCATTCCAAGGACCCCCAATGAGATGCCTGAGGCCCTCGCAGGCGAAGGAGACGCTTGAACTCATCCACAATGGAAGCTGTGGGAATCATTCCGGAGGGCGTATCCTGGCAAAGAAGGTTCTGAGAAGCGGGTTTTATTGGCCTACAGTTCTCCAAGATGCCATTGAATTTTCGAGGAAGTGCCCCAAATGCCAATTTCATTCAAATCTCCCTCAATTGCCGGCCGCACAGATGATCCCAATAGACGTCTCTTGGCCTTTTGACCAGTGGGGAATAGACATCGTGGGCCCCTTGCCCATGGCTGTGGGACAAAAGAAGTTTGTCATTTTAGCCGTCGACTACTTCACCAAGTGGGCCGAGGCCGAAGCCGTTGCAAAAATCACTTTCAGGGTTGTGAGGGACTTCATTTGGAAAAGCATCATTTGCAGGTACGGCATCCCGAGGGTGCTTATCTCTGACAACAGATCCCAGTTCATAGCAGCCGACACACGAGAGTGGTGTTCTGAGTTGGGGATTGAGCAGCGATTTACTTCTGTAGGACACCCTCAAGCCAATGGGCAAGCAGAAGTTACCAATAGGATCATCTTGCAACATCTGAAAACCATGCTTGAGAGCAAGAAAAGTGAATGGGCTGAGGAGCTGCAAGGAGCGCTTTGGGCTTATCGCACCACCCCACGAGCGGCCACTGGAGAAACTCCTTACGCGCTCGTTTATGGATCAGAAGCAATGATACCAGCGGAGATAGTAAATGAATCCGCTCGTGTCGGCTATTTCGAGCCTCAGCTCAACGATGGCAACAGGAGCTCGGAGTTGGACTTGCTGGATGAAAGGAGAGACAAAGCATGGGCTAAGATCCACCATTATAAAGCCTCCGTGGCCCAACAGTACAACAAGCGTGTGAGGGAAAGAACTTTCCAGTTGGGAGATTTGGTTTTGAAGAAAGTGGAAGTGTCCAGACACGTGGGGAAGTTGGACCCCAATTGGGAAGGCCCATTCAAGGTCGTACAACTCAGAGCTAACAACACTTACACCCTGGAGACACTTCAAGGTGAGCGCTTGCCTCGCCCTTGGAACGCATGTAACCTCCGGCGGTTTTATATTTAAAAAGCTCTTTGCAAACCCTGATGTGACAACCCTCTTTGACGGGTTCTATGTACTTCCAATCACAAGTAAACGGTAACATAATCTTTTTAATTTCTCTAATACTCCTGTTTCTTTGGTTGCTTGAATGGATAAGTCCCACGTCCCTCGTCTTTGCGAGCGTGGTTGGCAACCCATTCCAATATGTATGCTGTTATCTCGTAGGGGTTACGCTTGCCAGCACTCTACTCCACATGGGGGGACGCCCTCATAAGGATAGACTGGTTACGCTCACAACCAATTAGGCGAATTGGAAGAAGATTATGAAGAAAATCCTAGTAGGCCTTGGCTGTTTCTTAAAACGCCTTGCGCTCGAAAACGGGATCTCCCACAGAGAAAGTCCTAGTAGGCCTTGGCTGTTTCTTAAAACGCCTTGCGCTCGAAAACGGGATCTCCTACAAGAGCAAATCCTAGTAGGCCTTGGCCGTTTCTTATAACGCCTTGCGCTCGAAAATGGGATTTCCTGCAGAGCCAGAAATACGACAAGAGCCAGAGCGCTCGAACGATGGCCTCAGAATCAAGAGGGTATTGCACAAGTTTTGAACGAGGGCAACCACTCAGTAAGACCCTCGCACACACTCAAGACTTAGCAAAATCCCCCAAGGGCGGAAGGAATGTCACAAGTCATGAACGAGGGCAACCACTCAGTAAGACCCTCGCACACACTCAAGACTTAACAAAATTCCCCCTAAGTTAAGAAGAAATCGCACGAGCCTTGAACGAGGGCAGCCTCTCCATAAGACCCTCGTATATACTCAAGACTCAGCCAAATTTTTAAGAGCAAAAACAAAATTTATACAAGTCTTGAGTGGGGGGCAATCTCACTGTAAGACCCTCACGATCGCTCAAGACTTAGACAAATTTTCAAGACTTATGACAAAAACAAAAATTTATACAAGTCTTGAGTGGGGGGGGGGCAATCTCACAATAAGACCCTCACGATCGCTCAAGACTTAGACAAATTTTCAAAGATTTACAGAAGTTAACAAAATTTCTCAAAGTCATAAAGGCTCATCAGAGAAATAAAACATCCACAGTGTATGATACACACAGTCTTATTATTACAAGATTTGTTCCAGCAAGTTCTAAGTATGAGTTCTGATTCATAAATAAACAAAAGAACAAAGCCATGAAAAATGGGATATTCACTGCAAGAAACATTACAAGATAAGGGCTCAAAGGCCACTGAACATTGTTTCAAAAGAAGGGAAAAAAGGCATTAAAACAGGAAAATACAGAGAAAAGTTTCAGGCGGCGGGAGCAATGTCTTCATCGACGATCACCAGAATGTTCTGAGCCACGGGACCATGAACTGGGCCCTCAGGCTCTTGCGGTTGAGCTTGGGGATCGTCGGGCTCGTTGGCAGCAGGAGCGGGGACGTTAGCACCCTCGGCATCTGGGACATGGGCCTCCTCCAAGATAGGCGCTTGGGGCTCATCTTCAGGGTCGTCGTTTTGAGCGGATTGAGCCGCACCCCCTTCCTGATGAGCGTCCGTGTACTCATCCTGGATCAGCTTAACCAAGAAGGCGTACTCCATCTCAGCAATGGCGTCCGCGGGGTCGTTGGGGTCCTCATCCACTTCCTCACAATGCTCGTTGAACATGAGGCCCGTGCCCTCGGCTCCCTTCATGGCCGGGTCCGTTAGCCCCTTGTGGATGCCCTGCTCCACTGCCAAGTTGAAGGCATTCTGGGCCTCATCCAAGCAGTGCAACGAGGCTGCGAAGTTAAAGGCCTTTGAATGGCAGAATTTGATAAGGGCCTCCTTGTTCGCACGCTCCAGACTCCGAGGCCACTCGCTCACGGCGTCGTTGAACTTTCTCTCGGCCTCCAGAGCCCTCGTCTTCCAGCTTTCCCGCTCTGTCTCTGCCTTCTTGCAGCGCTCGTTAGCCTGGGCCAACTGGTCGCTCAAGCCGCTTCGAGCGCTCTCTACCACCTGGAAATCCTCCCTCAGCTTTCCCAGCTCTTCCTCCGTTTTATTGTACAAATCCTTGAGGGATTCATACTTTGCAATCTCAGCGTCCAGCTCCGCTTGAATCTGAGCCGGATCGTTGGAACGAGCCATCTTCTTATATTTGGCTTTGCGGTCAGCGTAGATGGAGGCTCGCATTTGCACATTTCGGAGCCGGGGAAGAACTTGCTGCATAAGTTGGAGGAAAGGGAAGTGTTAGCCAAAAAAAAAAAAAAAAATGCTAACTTACAGAAATTAGCAAAGAAAGCTAGGAGTGAAGACTTACGGAGATTAGAGCGTGGGCCGCGTCATAAGTCACCTTCTCCACAGGCTCATTGAAGAGATGACGGTGGTCCGCCGAGAACTGGGCCTTGTTGTATAGATTCTCGGTGACAGCTTGGGCGAGCGTGCCAGGCCTCAGCAGAACTGGCCCACCGTCGGGGGCACCTGTGTAGTCCTTGTCCCCTCGTCGGGGGAACTCCCATATATGTTCCTCCTCTGAAGAGGAAGTTTCCCCCTCGCCCCTGGGGCCCTCGACTACTTGTTTGCCTTTGCCCTTGATTGCCGCTGAATCGGGCATCCTCTTCCTCTTGCGGGAAGGCCTGCTAGTGCTCGGTGGGGCCTCGGTTATCGCCAGGGTGGTTATTGGCCTCGTTTGTTCTGCAGGCGGAGGGGGTTGAACGTCTCCCGCTCTCTCAGACCGCCCCCCGGGGTACTCTGTTGGCCAGTCTATTCTCCCCCCGGCCACGAGGGGGTTGAACCTCAGGATTGGCGCTCGAACTGGCGCCCTGACTATCGCTACGAGCGTCCCCGCGATTGCTACGATTGCGAGGGCGCTGTTGCTCGCGCTGTTGGTCCCCTTGCTGGGCTTGGTTCCTGTTGGCATGAGCGAAACGAGCGGCTTGTCTGATTCCTCCTGCCATCTCTATTATAGCAACTCCTGCAAAAATGGAAAGTACAAGGGTTATAAATCCTTAAACAGAATCGTTAAGTATGCAAATTACAAATACAAAGATACAGTTAGCATTCCTATCTAAAGTTAGTGCCCTAAGAATCTAACCGTCTCTCTCTATATCCCGAGTCGGAGGGTTGTCAAGGAAATAGGGATCGTCAGAGAGGCCACACAGGAACATGAGCTCCTCGTCATCTATCCAATCTTTCGCTTGAATAAGATGGCCCTCGTCCCTCAGGGTTGCTGCCAGGCTCTTGGCCCAATCTTTAGGGAGTGCGGGTTGCTGCCGACTCTTTGCAAACGAGCCCCATTGCGTGGGCACCCCAAAGCCCTCTTCTGTTGGGGCCTTAACGAAGATAAACTTCTCCTTCCAATTGGGGCCATAGGTGCTCGAGGGCGAGTTGATCAGTTTCATATGGGCCTTCGCCTGAACATAGTAAAAACCAGCCTCGGGAGATGAACGAGATGAGCTGACTACTTGAAAGAGGGCGTTGAAGTTCCGCGAGAAGGGCTCGTAACCCATGCTCCTCATCAGAATCACAAAGCAGGTTAAGAGAGCCAAGCCGTTGGGCACGATTTGTGATGGACAGAGGCCCAGATCATTCAACAAGTGAGCCAACGAGATCGAGATAGGGAATCTCAAGCCTCCTGAACTCACTGTGGCCACGTACACAGCCATTTCGCCTGGAGGCGGATTATTAGCACGCTCGTGGTTTTCTGGGATTCTCCACGAATACCGCTCGTCCCAGTAAATGGGCGCCATCATCGTTTTCACTTCTCCCACGGTAACTGTGCTGGGAGTCTCATCGGGCGTGCGCTCGGTAGCTTGGTAACCTGATCCTTCACCCTCGTTAAGCCCTTTGGATTTCTGGGATTTCTTGCTTTTTCCTTTATCACGGGCTCTTTTTGAAGGCCCTGTTATGGCTTCAGCCACTGGAAGCGGGTTCGCGACGGCCACCGTCACGGTATGGCGGTGGGGATGAGTGGCACTCTGAGTTATGGGGAGAGTGACCCCTTGCCTCTCTGCCTCCATTACCAGATTCATCTCCTCAAAGAGAGGATCCACTCCGCCAGGATTCCTATCCTCCATGGCCATCACTGCCGCCCCCAACTCCTCATCTCCAGGGGAATCGGGGGAAGAGGAACTTTCAGTGGCCATTTCATTGATTTCACGGGCAAATTCCTCAACATGTTGGTCAGCCATGGCAGAAGCTGAGATTTGGGAGAAATTCAGTCTCGGTTAGACAATGGGGTTTTCTTGGAAAGAGATTAGGGTTTCCTCAAGGAGAAAAATCTAAGGGGTTATGAAATCCTAAAGTCTGAATCTAAAGTTAGCAGAGTTAGAAAATTACGCTGGAAGTTTACCTTGAAGGTTTCTGAGAAAATCTGGGAGAAAGGTTGAAGATGCTCTAAGAACTGGTGTGCGAGAGAATTCTTTTTGCAAAGGATGCTTGGGAGTTCTGAATGCGTAAAGAGTAGCAAGATTTCTGAATCCCGTACTTATAGGGATGGGAGTTGGTACCTTTTTCGGCAATGAATTCAAAATGGTAATCATTTCCCGGCCTAGGAAACCGCCCACTTTATGGAACCGTCACATGCTTCCCAATGCTCACGCGCCCCACGCGCGCCCGCATTTAATGCTTTGACGTTTCGGATACTCAAGGATAGTACAACGCTCAGTATAGAGGCATTACGAGCGGTCGGTTGAAAAGACCGCATTAATGGCGCAACCAGAGGAAAAATTGCTCAGCACGCCAAGTCCTATACGAGCGTTACATGCGAAAGTTAGAACGTGTCAAAATTCTACAGTCCTTATCACTAAGGACTACAGAATTGGGGGGCAAAATGATGGGATCAAAATACGATCGTCCCAAGTTAGGACACGTGGCATCACCGAGATGATGACATCTGTCTCCCCAAGGTTGCACCCATCAGTTCACGAGCGCTAAGCCCAACAAGCGCAATCCTTCTTCAGGAGTTAAGCCCAACGAGCGCTGTCGCTCTCACGAGCGTCCTTCATACTGTATGATTGGCACGCCCACGTGCCAAGGGAGCCCTCTTCGAGCGTCACACTCCCTCAGGGTGGCCTCCCCTTTGGCTCGTCACTTGAACTAAAGCCTTCATTCCCCTCAGCGGATATCCTGGCTCCAATACTCTAGGTTGTCACGAGCGCGCTCTCAAGCCCTCGTTACCAACCACCCAAATGGCTCTCTGACACAACGTACATGCCCGCGCACCTGCCACTGTTGCCAGCACCAACTTTTGGCCGCTTTTGCAGAAGATTCCTCCTAGGTTTCTCTCTCACGGCGCCACGTGTTAGGGCAACATTCGGCCAGGACCACTTGAGGCAAATGACCAAAGGGCCCTTGACCCTCAACTATAAATAGCTAAAGTCATCTTCTACACTGGTAAGCATTCTTCATCACTAAAACTGTGACTGAACTTACGTTTCTTCAGACCTTGAACTGACTTGAGCGTCGGAGAGCCAAACTGGGTATCACCCCCAGTTCCCCCAGCTTGGCCTTCTGACTTTTATTGTGCTTGTCCCAACAGGTAGAACCCCCTTTCTCATCTCCGACGAATCTCCGGCGGTTTCCTCCACAATTATAAATCGTAAAGTGATCGGATTCGGACCCTCACATTTCTGAACCCATCAAAATTATTATTTAGGAGAGAAGATAATTAATATTTGTGAGAAAAAAAAAAGATAATTGATTGTCCGTGAGAAAAAATCTCACAGAACGTGAGATAAGCAGAGTCCTTTAGTATTTATTACAATTTAGGGGTGGGCGTTTCGGATCGGGTATCGGATACCCGATCGGTTCGGGTTTCTAACCAAAAATCGGACATCGGGTCGGGTACCCGATACCCGATATATTATATCGGTTCGGGTTCGGGTAGTATTTCACTACCCGAAAAATCCGATCGGGTACCCAATTAACCCGATCATTTTCAAAAAAAAAAATAAAATTATATATATATATATATATATATATATATATATATATATATTACATATAAATATAATATTAAGTTTGTAGAGTGTATTGTGTCTATATATATATATATATATACTATTAAATTAAATCTGTAATGTATATGTAATATGTATATATATATATATTATATAATATTAAGTTTATATATAAAGTTAATTATGTTTAGTTAAGCTATATACTATATACTATATATTTTAAAAGGATATCTTATATACTTTAGTTAAGCTAGCCTACTGCTGGAGTCTCGACATTTTGTCCAAAATTTAATAGTTAAGCTTTAGTTTAATAGTTTAATTAATTTGCAAGCTTTAATACTTTTGAATGTATTGTTTAGGTTTAATAGTTTAATTATATTTAATGATTTAATTAACTAGAAAAATGGGTATTTAAAAAAAAAAAAAAAAAAAAAAAAAAAAAAAAGAGAAAAGCAGGCGGGTACCCGAACCCGACCCGGCCGGATACCCGAAAAAATTGGATACCCGATTGTCGGGTACCCGACCCTAATCGGTTCGGGTAGCAAAAAATGCTACCCGACATTTCGGGTACCCGACCCGAAAAACCCGAACCCGCAAAAACCCGACCCGCGCCCACCCCTTTACATGCCTGACCATTATGGAAAATTTTTTCAGGTCACATTTTAGTTGAAAAAGTTATTAAGGGATTAATTTGAGACAAATTAATAATATTAGAGATTTATCTATTACTTTTAAAATTTCGATGGTTAAAGTGATACAAACTCGAAATTTTATGAACTAAATATATCATTTGCTCATAATCTTTTCTATTTCAGATTTCTTTGCTGGTTATATATCATATGTTTTTGGACATCATATTATTAATATTGAACTCCGTGAGGTTGGACAAACGGAGGAAGACATTTTGATCATAATAATGTTGCAAGTTCAAACTCCCCATATTTTCATGAGGTGAGGTACAACATGAACTTTTATTAGTACTCGTTGAACTCGAAACATTCCCTGCTTTGAGGCGCCATTTTTTCAACATATATATTATCAATTTTTCTTTGTGTCTTAATCTTTTTGCTTGTGCATAGTTGATGTAATCATTATCGGGAGTAGTCAAGAGTGTTGGACATTGGAGTCGTAGTACGATTTTTATCCTGAACTCTTCAAAATGGATATTTTGTAATACTTTCCAAGCACAGGGGGTCTAAGTGTAATACCCCTTAACTTTTTGTTAGTCTTAACAGCTCTAATGCACCGACATTTTAAAAATATCATTTGGCCGGGTCATGTCGTGGCCAACACTTTTCACGTGGAAAATTTACAAAAAAATTCGTGTCATCGTATCCGTATCGTATCGTGTCCATGTCGTCGCAACATAACTTAACAGTTAACACCATTTTGGAATAGCTAAAATTTTTCAAAAGAATCATGAGATTCTACTGTCTACTACATGAATATCCGAAGAAGAGTACAACCTCTGTAATCAAACCAATGAGAGAGACTCTGTTTTCTCTCATATCTTCCATAAAGAACAAATTCATATTCCTTCTCTTCGGAGGGTCATACATCACTCCGAATCACTTTCCATTCCTCCCATAGCTTTCAATCCTCTCGGCTTCTGGAGAAGAAACACAAACAAGAAAGAATGTGGCGATTATAGTTCAACTCTTTAGAAAATATCCATAATCGAAAGAGAAAATCTTGCAAGACAACGTTCCTAAGCAAATGTAAAATGAGCTCGTTATTCAGCTTAATCAGACGTTTGGTTGGCATCTTTAAGCACACAATTCAAAAGGGACTCGACAAACAATCATGTTAGATGTGGGTTATATACTGTTAAAAGACATATTAAACATGTGTTTATATACTACGTGGTAGAGGGACTGTACTGTAATTTCTCAACTCGAGGGATTAATTTGCAAAATCATACCTTCTTGGAAGTCTTCTTCTCTCTCACTTCATACCTTTCTTGGCACAAGTCTGATAACCATGCACCAGGACTCACCAACTGAAAACAAGTATGAGAAAAACACTTACTCAAACCATACAACATAAATCAAAACAAATATCATACACAGTTTTAAATCAAACAAACGTCGTGCAACATTAAAGCTTACTAAAATGGTTCTTTGGATCAATTTGGCCCTTTTCTTAGGCCGTTGAGGCGGTTTACACCCCTTCATCAACATAAAATCTTCTTCTTTTTCCTTACTCGAGAGTGAGATTAACAACCTCGGCCACACAGTTTTTCTATTTTCTTCATTTGGAACCAACCACTTGCTGCTGTCATTGATTAATCCTCTCTTTGTATAGTACTTGTCCTCTTTCTCAAGTGATGACGAAGTTGACGCTTTACAGTTATCATTTGCGTTTGATCTTGATGTTTCCAGCAATCCCATGTCGTGAAGGGTCAAGAAAAAGATTAGTTTGATATCAACTTGTGGAGAAAATCTATAAGATTTTATTATTACAAAGTTGCTATAAAAGCTACAAATATTACTTAATTCTAGGAATTCCGCACACACACACACACACACACACACACACAAACACACAAACTCAAAATGTAGGAATTTTTGTTAACAGATTTGGTGTCTAATTGTGATTAATACCAGATATTCTACCCCAAACCTGACTTGGCCGGACCCAACCAATTAAAAGAGCAAGTGTATTCCATTCGTCACTCTATCTAAATTTTTCACCAACCACACCACAAGTGTAAAACACTCGCCCCTCATTACTCCGGTTTAGACGAGCCGAACGGGCTAGAATTACCCGTCAGAATGAGCTTTAAGTTATAATGTTACTTATTTGAAGGATTCCAGACACACACACACAAACAAATAGCAGATACATATGAACTGAAACCAAATTGTTTCTTTCCATTTTAAGAATAATACAAAGCAAACGGATTCCATATATAAGACTTAAAAGAACACATAAACGTTATTCAGAAATCAAACAACATCTCAAAGAGCAGTATAAGTTTTAGAAAGCAAACCTAGATGTAACTTTAAGAACCCAGAAAAATGCCATACAAGAACAGAAAAAACCTCAAAATTGAACAAAGTTTCAATCTTTCACACTCATTTCATAGCTAATAATCTTGTTTACCTGTTGGGACGATGAGGAGCTGCACTTGTAACAAGAGAATTTCCATCTCGGCAGTTTTGATGCTTACCATTATTGAAAATCACTCTTGAAGTAATTTTCTTCTTCACAACACCACCGCCGCCGCCGCCATCTGATTTTCCGTTGGGAGATGAGTCTTTCATTTTCACACACCTCAGCCTCTTTCTGTTCCCCCACTGCAACTTATCCATTTTCCCGTGTAAAAATCTGCAACAAACACCAAATTCTGACACCCTATTGGCCAAAATCGTCACCAACTACTCCATAACAAGAAAAGGAAGAGGAAAAGCCGAACCCACCTCAAGATCTACGACATATTGCAGTAATTGAACAGATTAATGTTTGAATACATGAATTTTATCAACATTGCAGCTAACACGCCCCATGTTGTAAAAAAACCTCAAAAACAGAAGCAAAAAGCATGGATAGAGAGATTATTACAGTAATGCTAGCCTTAGTTGCAGAAAAGATTAGATTTTTTCAGTAATTTCAAAAGAAAATTAGATTTTGCTAAAAGAAATATGATGTAATTATGTAGAATTACTTCTAAAGCAGTTACTTCTCACTCCTGCAATGCAAGAGAGTACTTTGATGTACGATGTTGTTTCTGTATTTCCTTTGTCTGGGTATTTTTCTGTGTCTTTGGTTCAAGCAGTGGATTGCAAAATCAATCTCGACCGTTGAATGTCGAATGGACGGTTAGATGGGGTTCCCTCCAACGTCCTCGTGATTGCAACGTCATCACGTGACTCTCACGTGTTCATCTTGCTGGATTTTCTGGAAAAAGCCCATAATTGTGGGGCCATTATCAGTGCAACGAAATCACTCTTCGTGTATTCTTTCATAATTAGGAATCCTGTAAATAAAAAGTTATCATTATTAATTATATATTAAAATTAAATATATTATAGTAACACATATTTTATAAATAGTTTTATTAAAATTTCTAAATTTAAGATAATTAAATAAATAAATAAAAACTAAAAAAATAGGGGATAAAAAATATTGAAGAAAAACCAAATTTCATAGTGGATAATAGTTGGGTTGTCAATAGGTCTGATTTTCATCCGAATTCAATTCGAATTTTGACACATCGGTGGAAAAAATTTGATGGATCACTTAATTCGAATTCAATCCAAATTTTCATCCCGATAAATTAATTCGTTTGATCACTTAATCTATACTATTATATATTTGAAAACGAGATTTGACTTTTTATTACGCATTTTGATGATGTGGAATTTTGTGGTTTTTTAGATTTTTAATTAAATAGAAAAAATATGGATGGTTGATCTTTATTTTAGATATTATTTTATTATAAAAATAAATAATAACTAAGAAAAATAATTATTTTTGGTAATATTTATAATATACTTTCTATGAACTTTTTCTAAAAATTAAATATAATTTTATCAATATAAATAAATGTCATATATTTTTATCAATATAAATAAATGTCATAATTAATTCTTACACAAACAAGAAGATTGGAGCATATAGTAGACTTGTTCATTGCTTTGTCCAGGGGGTATGTATTCTTTTGATGAAGGATAATGGAGGTAATAACCCATACGCGAAGGTTGATGGTCACCCAGCGTGGCTAGTCTGTAACTTTGAAATTGATGGTAATCATTTTGTGCATATTGTCCGACATCAGCCAAACACTTCGATGAATAGCCTGAGGACGTTAGCGACGCAAGTGAGATCATCTGTTGCCCGATGTATGTCACGTCGATATACATCTATCTTGCCTGGAAAACTAGGCGCCTCTTAATGAGGCCAGCGGAAGATCCGATATACGTGCTTAGCATGAAGGGCCTTAAAAGATTGCTTGGCCACACCATGACCCATCCTACTTTCTTGGCCAAAAAGAACTGGGAAATTAATAGAAATTCTTGTAAATTTGCCCTCTTGAATGACCTTGATATTTTCTCGTTTCGTGGGCATTCGAGTTTGGTGAGCATCTTAGATGCTTGAATCATGAACTGTTGTATTTACTTTGACTGAGTTTGGTTGATATATATGAGGTGGGGGCCTCGGTAATCACCCTACGGCCTTTTGGTCGGTTTCGTTTAAAAAAAAAAAAAGTTAAAAAAGATTAAATTAAGGGGGGTTTTGAGAAAACTCCCCATGGGTTGAAAAATTTTGAGTTTGCTCTCCATTTTTAAATACATCATTTGGGGTTTTAGATACACGATTCTGGGATTTATATACACGATTCTGGGATTTAGATACATGATTTTTTTCCTTATATTTCAAATACATCATTTGGGGTTTTAGATACACGATTCTTGAGTTTTAATACATCATTTTTAAAAATAGAGAGCTAAAAGAAATTTGACTTGTCAATTGGGGAGTTTTCTCAAATTCCCCGTTAAATGAATAACTTTTATATATCAAGAAATCCACCCCATAATTAGGATGATATTTAATACTATTATTAATTAGGGTTAAAGAGATCAATAACAAAAAATTAAAACAAAATTTTTTATTTTATATATTATTTTATTTTGAAAATAAATATTACTAACGAAAATAATTATTTTTGATAATATTCATAATATATTTCTCATGTATGAATTTCTTTGAAAGTTACACATATTTTCATTAATATAAATAAATGTTAGTAATTGGATTATTACGCATAAATTTATACAAGTTGCACCTATAATAAATGAGATTTAAGTTAAAAAGATTGAATTGATAACTTTTACACATCACATCATTCACATGGGTGATATTTAATACTACCATTAATTAGGGTTAAAAAAATTGATAAAGAAAACTAAAACCAAAGCTTTTAGAATATTAAATTTTAATTCAATTTTTTGATGATACTTTTGAAGTTTGAAATTCTTGATAAGATTAAAGAAGTTTAAAAGATTTTCAAAATTTTTGACTCAATCTCTTAAGTTATGAGTGTTGGGATTAATGTCCTGAGAATCCAATTATATTATAAATATTTTGGATTAATAAAACTGAAATTTTTGCAAGTTATGAGTATTTTACAAATTTAATAATCAATGACGTGTGATGATATTTTTATATGAAACGTGTTTCATAGGAAAAAACTTTAAATACCAGAAGTCACTTGTCATTAAATTTCTAGTCAGTATGATAAGAAATGTTCTTATCAAGACTATAATGTGTTATATAAGATGATTAGTCTTTCGTTATAGGGAAATGGAGTTTCCGATTATAACATATTGATGATTTTCAATGAGATTGGAAACATCGAACTGGACCACTGAGATTGTTCATTTTATACTGCTATCTAAAATAAACAAAATCTCGGAAGCATTAGCTCTTAATCCTGATAGTATTTCTACTTTAGGCATGTAGTGTTAATCACTGTGATGTACTCAGAAGTGAGGTCTCGATAACGGGTGGCCAAAATACTTTGTACGTTCGGTGATTGCATGAAATGTGCTAAAGAGAAATATTGATCGAGGAATCTGTAGCCTTGCTGGAAGGTTAAAAGATATCCCTGAAATAGATTTGCAAAAGTTCGAATTAAATCTTTGGCCAAAGTATTTCATGTGTACGTCACCGAAGTTTATGTTGAATATGTTTCACATACAGGGAATTTGGACTTAAGGCGAATCAAGAATTTCAGATTTGAAGTGAAAAATAAATGATAGTAGTATTGATTTATTTTTCATGGATATCTGTACAGAGGAGTAAAATGCAAAATTATTCTAGATCGAGAAATTCGTGAATAATTTAATTAATTTTAGAGTTCAACAATATTTATTTAGTGGAATTAAATATTTTTAAACGGTAACCAATTATTGTCATGGGATGATAATAGATTGACCCGTTTGGAGCTAAGATTAATTAGTCCAGCAGGTCCCCTCGCAAACCCCAACGAAGATCAAAGAGAAAATATTAAAAGGAGAGAGAGAAATGAATTTTCAAAGAGTTTGAAAATAGCCAAGTAATTTATTTTGAGAAAATAAATTAAATTCCAAAGAATTGGAAATGCCCAAAATTTTATTTTAAAGAAAATAAAATTTTTTCGAAAAAATAAAAATAAAAATTGTGCTGGCGTGGCAGAATGCTGACGTGGCAGCTGAGGTGTCACGCCACGTCAGCGGGCGCTGACTGGGCACCAAATGGCGAGACACGTGGACGGATGGGATCCGTCCGCGTTAGTGCAAAGGAACGGCCCAGATTGGTTCTCGCGCGGGCCAAGGAAGCGGGTCAACGGATCGGGTCTTCGGGTAGGGCCGGGTCAAGGCTTGACCTACCCGGACACGTGGACTAATGATATTGAGACACGTGGCACGGGTCTGACCATGCTGAACCGATCGGTGCACGGCTGAACCGGTCTGAGCCGCTGGACCGTCGGTCGGACCGGTCCGGTCTGCCACCTGGCAGCTGCTCACGCTGGCGTGCCTCTCATACGCGCCAAACGCACAGCCGCCACACGGACGGCGCGTGAGGGCTCCGTTCCGCTCGTGCCAGGCGGCGTTGGCCTCGTGGCGGCGTGAGCTGCTGGGTGGCACCCTTGGATTTGCCGACCGAACTTGGAGTGCACGGCATTTTGCTGAAAAAGGACGAAATGAACCCTCAAATGGGCCTATAAATATGTTGCCAATTTCATTCTTGAAAATCAGTTCTTGGCATTTCATTTTTCAGCAGTTTCAATGTTAGGAATAGTGCCCTAGAAAGCCGATTGTATATCCGCTTTGTGCTTTTCCTTATTGTAATCACAGACAATCTTTGAATGAAATAACGAATTGAGGCAACACTTCTTTATATGCTCTTGTTTGGTATGCGTTTACTTTAGCTGTGCATTTATGAGAACTCCCTTAATCCTAATGACTTTAGGACTCTACCATTTAGGTGAAATGGTACATGAAACGAGCCCTATATCACATAAGTCATGATTAGTAAAATGCTCCAAGCCGATGAGTCCTACAGATAGTGGGAGTGTCAACCTGACTCCTCTAAGGCTTGCTTGTGGGATCACGCCCTTAAGAAGGACCACCTTGTTTCATGGAGGTGCAAAGTGTATAGTTGATACGTGCGTGATACATGAGGGTGCTTACTTTAATAAGTAAGTTCACTGAGGTGCCCTATGTGAGAACATTCCTAAATGGGAAAGGAAGTTTCTATTTCAGGAAATGGAAACTTCCAGATTAGGAAATATCTCACGAGTCATTGATGTGATTAATTGATCCTTAGACTTGAGGTTCCTTGTCACTTTATGAGTTAACTCTGTAGTCTTACGTATAAGCTTTAAAGGGTGTCGCCTTAGACAACTGATTCAAGGCTTATGCTGGGGCTGCACAAGTGATTCATGAAAGTGAATGAGAATCAAGAAAGGACCTACACTTGCATATGCAAGGTGATCTCTTATTGTGTAAGTCATTCATATGCCATATGGAGTCCTTGGCCAAGGCAGTAGATCAAGAAATCAAGAAAAGGGTTTCTTGGATTGAGATCAAATGGATATGAAATGCACTTAGCTTTAAGACCGGATTATTAGGGTTCTGATTATTCCCTTGCCCTAGATCTTGGTTGAGAGATAGTAAGTAGGAGGATTGTATCTCACATGAATCAATGACTTAAAGGTTCTGTCGAATCCGAACATTCCAATTCAGCTAGGGGTTAAACACCTGTTGCTAGACTATGGTCGTTTAATCTGTGGACTGATTAATTAATTAGTGAATTAATTAATTAGGGTCACTGCTAATTGAATTGAGAACCTAGAGGGTCACACACAATAACTTGGTTACATGAGTTGAGGCTTGAAAATGATTGAACGAGTTAATCGGGCCAAGAGGGTTCCACACGTGTGAACCACACGTGTGGCTCACGTGAGTGACACGTGTCTTGTGACACGTGTCTCACACGAGTGTAAATTTATGTGTATATTTATTTATGTGTTAAATAATTAATGTGATTAATTATTTAATAGACTTTGGTTTAATTTTGAATTAAAAAGAAAGTCTTATTTTGAAGAAAAATAATCTAGTTAATTAATTATGAATTAATTAATTAGATAAAATAAGTTATTTATTTTAAATAAATAAAGTATAAAATTATCCAAAAATAGTTTGGATATTTTAGCTCTCTTGAAAGTTGATTTGAATTTGAATTCAAAGTCAAAGTCAAAATTACTTGATGATCAAGTAATAGGAGAGAGGGACCAAAATCCTTAGTCCATAAGGACTAGGATTTTCGGCCACTCCCTTATTATAAATAGGGGAGCTCGAGCTCCCCTTAGAGCTAATTGACAATTCTTTTGGTTCATGTGTTGAACACCATCCTTTCTCCAAGATAAACGAAACCCTAGGTTAAGCCTAAACACTAACTAGAGAACTAGCATCCTTACTAGTTAGATTGTAGTCAAGTTGGTGGACTATCTCTAGAGAGCTTCAAGTTAGAAGTTTGAAGATTCGAGCTTTACCAAGGAGAGGGGATCAAGCCGCGAGAAGAGCGTTCTTGGGTGGCTTGAAACGCTTCAAGAAAGACAATTAAGAAAGTAAGTTTCTAATCCCTATGAATTTGGATACACGATTACGAGTTCAAGATCCTTTTGTTGGAAAAATTTTAAATTTCCATTGCTTTCTGATTCGTGTTTTCCAACATTCAAAGCCTCTCGGCTCTCTCTCTCATTTTGACTAATTAATTCTTTATTAAGAATTAATTAGGTGGTTATATAATTAATATATAATCCACTTAATTATTAGAAAATTGGGATTTTCAGGTTTTGGAAAAAAGAGTTTTTCTGAAAAATATTTTCTCAAAGTATTTAGCGAAATACTGCCGGAGCCCACACTCCAATTTCTTAATCGGGGATATTGCGGGGAAGCTCTGCCGGTTTCACGAGAAGATATCGAGGTGCTGGAAAAGTGCCGTTGATAGCCATTTTCGCAGTACGGTAATATCGTTATGCTGCTCAAATTATTATTTGCATATTGTGATTATATGCTAGATGATTTAAAATTATGTTATCGATGCTTGTATATATTAGAGTTATGTTGCCCGATTTTTTCCGCTACTTTATTAAAATATTTTGATAACGAGGTTATTGCGAATTTTTTTGAAATATTCCGCTGTACCGTCACTCTGTCTCGGGCCCGCCACACCAACAACTGGTATCAGAGCGGGGCTCTGATTATATACTCGCATTGATAAAACATAAGATGCATAATTTTAAATCTGATACTGTGCACGTAAATTCTATCTAAGGAGGCTGGGTTTTAAGTGAGACCGTTGTGACCCCTCCAGTGTTTCCTGGGAATTTGCGTGGAATGGAAATTTTCTGGGAATCGATTTCAATAATCTTCCTGGTTAATTGCCGAATCAGTAAATATGATTTAAATTATGTGATAATTTAAAACATATTTATGTAAGGGGCCATTAAAAATTTAAAGCGTGATAATTATGTGATAATTATTTGAAAGCATGCTTTTAATTTTAAACATGGCATGATAATATGTGATATTATGTTGTTTCAATTATGCATGATTTATTTAATATGATTAGATAAATAATGTTTAATAGAGATTAAATACGATGCATAATTGGATTAATATTTTTGGGCTTAAAATTAATAAAGAGTTATTAAAGCCTTAAAATATTATTAGGATTATTTAATAATCCTAGTGGGAGCTTATTAATTAGATTAATTACTTCCAAAATTAATAAGACGCCAAAAGTGATTATTTAATAATCAAAGATAATCCACAAATTCTAAAAAATTCAAGTGGGAGCGAGATGAAAAAAGTTGGATTCTCACGGCCTCCATTACCCGTCTATAGTATAGTGGATATATACTACTCCCTTCGGCGGGTATGTGTTAGCGGTATACAAGATTAGACTTCTTCGGATAGAATGGAGTACGGGAAAAGTCAGCTCGACCACGCCTCCGTGGCGTGTCTGATCTACTCGTACAAATTTCTATGTAATGGTACACGCTTGACTAAGCAATGTATTAACCTCCCTTCGGAGCTATGCTACATTTACTTAGAGACCAAGGGTGAATGTGGTGGATTAACATAGTTTGGTAAGAGTTACCTAGAGGGCATGTTAATTAAGATTAATTCTTGCTTTTCTAAGCGATTTTCGACCTCGCTTCCGGGGAGTCAACTGCGGTTGGATAAGTCACCATTGTGTAAACCAAAAATGCTTACGTGGATTTCATTTATTGGTTAGATGCAAAAGAAGTAAAATACAGAATCATAACTTGCATCATTTTTAAAATATTTCAGTTTTAAATCAATGACGACCGCTAGCCCGCTTCAATCAATCCTAAAGGAAAATAGGCTTGAAGGGTCTAATTACGCTGACAGGAAAATGAATCTTGATATCGTGTTTGGTCACGAGAATCTAAAACAAGTGCTCACTGAACCTTGTCCGGGGGTACCGGAAACTACAGCCAATCAGGATATGAGAAATGCTTATGCCAATTGGATCAAGTCCAATGATTTGGCTAGGTCTTATATCCTGGCATCTGTCTCCAATGTTCTTAAGTATCAAATGCATGAAATGCCAACTGCTAGGAACATGATGGATCATCTCCATCAAATGTTTGGAGGACAGAATCGAGCCAAGAGGCTCGAATTAATGAGAAGACTGTTAGTTACTAAGATGTCTGAGGGATCACCTGTTCAGGATCATGTTATGAACATGGTGGCTTATCTGAACGAGATTGAGAGCCTTGGTGCTAAATTTGATAATCTCAGCAAACAGGATATGATCCTATGCTCTCTTCCAAAGTCGTTCGACACATTCAGACAAAATTATTCTATGAACAAATTGGATTTTTCTCTGCCTGAATTGATGAACGAACTTAAAGTGGCAGAGGGAGTGATGAAAGCTAAGGGAACTGTTCTCCTGGCACAGGTATCAACTTCCACGACTCCAAAAGCCAATAAGTGGAAAAAGGGAAAAGGAAAGGTTCTTAATCCCAAGAAAAAGGTTCAGAAGAAGAAGGGTAAACCCAGTAAGGGAAAATGTTTCCACTGCGGAAAGAATGGGCACTGGAAGAGGAATTGTGCAAAATACTTAGCAAGTCTTCCTGCTAAGCCATCTGGACAAGGTATATCGATATCTTGTTCAATAGAATTATGTTTAGTTGGAAGTCCACCAGATTCCTGGTGTGTGAACTCGGGTTCAACTAATCATATCTGCAATTCGTTGCAAGGGTTCCAGCTAACCAGAAAGCTTGAAGATGGCGAGATGCAGCTACTGCTCGGGGATAATACAAGTATATCTGTATTAGCAGTAGGGACTGTAAATTTGTATTTTGGTGATAGGGTTTTGATGTTGAAAGACACTTTGTATATACCGTGTGTTCACAGAAATCTAATTTCTGTGAGTTGTTTAATAAATAATGGTTTCAGTGTTTGTTTTGAACAAAACTTTACCATTAAGCAAAATAAAAGGTTTATTTGCTCTGGCACGGTAAAAGATGGTCTTTTCTTGTTATACCTTGATAAAAACCCTAATTCCGAAATTAACACTGCTAAGCTTGACTTACCAACCAAAAGAAAAACTCCTATGCCTAACGAGGCATACAAGTGGCATTTACGTCTTGGTCATATTAATCCAAAAAGGATCCAAAGACTAATTTCAGATGAATTGTTGAGTCTCTTGGACTTAACAGAACTACCAGTCTGTGAATCCTGCTTGGAAGGTAAAATGACAAAGAGATCTTTTAAATCTAAAGGTAATCGAGCCACAAAATTACTTGAGTTAATTCATACGGATGTGTGTGGTCCTATGAGTATTCAAGCAAGAGGAGGTTTTGAGTATTTCATCACTTTTACGGATGATTACTCCAGATACGGATACGTTTATTTGATGAGATATAAGTCAGAATCTTTTGAAAAGTTCAAAGAATTCAAGGCTGAAGTTGAAAATCAAACCGGAAAAAACGTATCAAAGCACTTCGATCAGATGGTGGTGGTGAGTATCTATCTACAGAGTTTCTAGAAATTCTCACTACAAATGGGATTATATCTCAATTATCTGCACCAGGTACACCCCAGCAGAACGGTGTTGCAGAAAGGAGAAATAGAACTCTAATGGAAATGGTAAGATCTATGATGAGTCATGCTACCCTACCAAGTTCGTTTTGGGGCTTTGCACTCGAAACGGCGGCACACATATTAAACCTTGTTCCATTCAAGTCGGTTCCTAAAACACCAATGGAACTGTGGCAAGGGCGAAAGCCCAGTGTCTCCTATCTTCGGATATGGGGAACCCCAACTCATGTGTTAAGGAAAGATCCTGACAAGTTGGAATCAAGAACAGAGGTTTGCTTGTTCGTAGGTTATCCTAAAGAAGCAAAAGGTGGTATATTTTACGATCTGAGAGATCAAAAAGTGTTTGTGAGCACTAATGCTAAATATCTCGAGGATGACTTTGTAAATGACCACAAGAGTAGAAGCAAAATTGTGTTAGAAGAAATGACCGTTTCAGATACTGAATTCCAAGAACCCGTAGTGACTGAAAATGTCTTAGATATATATGATGTACCAGATACAACATATGATGTAGGGACAAGTACACAACAGCCTTCGTCGTAGTGGGAGGGTTGTCAGGGCACCTGACAGATACCTAGGATTGACCCAAGTGGTTAAATCTGAAGTATCTGATCCTATCACATATGATGAAGCTATAAAGGATATAGATGCTGACCGTTGGGTCAGAGCCATGGAATCTGAATTAGATTCAATGTATTCCAATAAAGTCTGGGAACTTGTAGAGGCGCCTGAGGGCATTAAACCTATTGGATGCAAATGGGTCTACAAAAGGAAAAAAGGGGAGTGGACGGAAAGGTTGAGACCTTTAAAGCAAGGCTTGTGGCAAAGGGTTATACCGAGAAAGAAGGTATCGATTATGACGAAACCTTCTCACCTGTTGCAATGCTTAAGTCCATAAGAATTCTCCTATCCATTGCTGCTCATTATGATTATGAGATTTGGCAAATGGATGTAAAGACTGCCTTCTTGAACGGGCACCTTCAAGAAGAGATATACATGGCTCAACCTGAAGGCTTTATTGCCAGAAATCAGGAGCATATGGTATGCAAGCTTAACAGATCTATTTATGGTCTTAAGCAAGCGTCTAGATCATGGAATATCAGATTTAATGAGGCAATTAAATCCTTTGGATTGATACAATTGCTTGATGGACCATGTGTGTACAAGAGACATCATGATAGTGTTGTAACATTTTTAGTTTTATACGTGGACGATATTCTGCTAATTGGGAATGACACAGGAATATTGTCAGCAGTTAAGATTTGGTTGTCAAATCAGTTTGATATGAAAGACCTAGGTAAAGCCAGGTATATTCTAGGGATCAGACTTTGTCGTGATCGTAAGAATAAAATGATTTGTTTATCACAAACAACATATATAGATAAGATGCTGGCAAGATATAATATGGCGAATTCCAAGAAAGGTTCATTACCTTTCAGACATGGAGTTCATCTGTCTCGGGATCAGTGTCCCAAGAACCCTGAAGAGATAGAAGAAATGAAAGATGTTCCGTATGCTTCGGCAGTCGGAAGCCTTATGTATGCCATGTAATGTACAAGGCCAGATATCTGTTATGCTGTAGGTCTAGTCAGCAGATATAAGTAAAACCCTGGACCCCAACACTGGATAGCTGTAAAGCATATATTAAAGTACTTGAGAAGGACTCGGGATTATATGCTTGTCTATCGCAGTGATGAGCTCATTCCTATTAGGTACACAGATTCGGATTTCCAATCTGATTTGGATTCTAGGCGTTTGGCGTCTGGATACGTGTTTACTCTAGGAGGAGCAGCCGTAAGTTGGAGGAGTATTAAGCAATCTTGCATTGCTGACTCCACCATGGAAGCCGAATTCGTGGCAGCTTCGGAAGCAGCCAAAGAAGCATATTGGTTCCGGAATTTCCTAATGGATCTACAAGTCGTCAAGGACGGACTTATGCCTATCACATTATACTGTGACAATGCTGGAGTGGTGGCCAACTCCAAGGAACCTAGAAGTCATAAACGTGCGAAGCACATCGAGAGGAAGTTTCACATTATACGTGATTATGTGGAACGTGGAGTAGTGGCAATGGTGAAAATTGGCTCAGTAACCAATCTGGCAGATTCCTTCACTAAGACTTTGGCGCAAAAGAGTTTTGACACTCATGTAGAAGGGATGGGCCTTAGATATGTAGCCAATTGGATTTAGGGCAAGTGAGAGATTGTTGGGATTAATGCCCTGAAAATCCAATTATATTGTAAATATTTTAGATTAATAAAACTGAAATTTTCGCAAGTTATGAGTATTTTACAAATTTAATAATCAATGACGTGTGATGGTATTTTTATATGAAATGTGTTTCATAGGAAAAGACTTTAAATACCAGAAGTTACGTGTCATTAAAGTTCTAGTCAGTATGATAAGAAATGTTCTTATCAAGACTATAATGTGTTATATAAGATGATTAGTCTTTCGTCATAGGGAAATGGAGTTTCCGATTATAACATATTGATGATTTTCATTGAGATTTGAAACATCGAACTGGACCGCTGAGATTGTTCATTTTATACTGCTATCTAAAATAAACAAAATCTCGGAAGCATTAGACTCTTAATCCTGATAGTATTTCTACTTTAGGCATGTAGTGCTAATCACTGTGATGTACTCAGAAGTGAGGTCTCGATAACGGGTGGCCAAAATATTTTGTACGTTTGGTGGTTGCATGAAATGTGCTAAAGAGAAATATTGATCGAGGAATCTGTAGCCTTGCTGGAAGGTTAAAAGATACCCCTGAAATAGATTTGCAAAAGTTCGAATTAAATCTTTGGCCAAAGTACTTCGTGTGTGCGTCGCCGAAGTTGTATGTTGAATATGTTTCACATACAGGGAATTTGGACTTAAGGCGAATCAAGAATTTCAGATTTGAAGTGAAAAATAAATGATAGTAGTATTGATTTATTTTTCATGGATATCTGTACAGAGGAGTAAAATGCAAAATTATTCTAGATTGAGAAATTCGTGAATAATTTAATTAATTTTACAGTTCAACAATATTTATTTAGTGGAATTAAATATTGTTAAACGGTAATCAATTATTATCATGGGATGATAATAGATTGACCCGTTTGGAGCTAAGATTAATTAGTCCTGCAGGTCCCCCAACGAAGATCAAAGAGAAAATATTAAATGGAGAGAGAGAAATGAATTTTCAAAGAGTTTGAAAATAGCCAAGTAATTTATTTTGAGAAAATAAATTAAATTCCAAAGAATTGGAAATGCCCGAAATTTTATTTTGGAGCAAATAAATTTTTTCCAAAAAAATAAAAAATAAAAAATTGTGCTGACGTGGCAGCTGAGGTGTCACGCCACGTCAGCGGGTTAGCGCCAGTGGACGGACGGGATCCGTCCGCGTCAGTGCAAAGGAACGACCCAAATTGGTTCTCGCGCGGGCCAAGGAAACAGGCCAGCGGGTCGGGTCTTCGGGTAGGGCCGGGTCAAGGCTTGACCGACCTGGACACGTGGACTAATGATATTGAGACACGTGGCACGGGTCTGACCACGCTGAACCGATCGGTTCACGGTTGAACCGGTCTGAGCCGCTGGACCGCCGGTCGGACCGGTCCGGTCTGCCAGGTGGCAGTTGCTTACGCTGACGTGCCTCTCACACGCGCCAAACGCACAGCCGCCACACGGGCGGCGCGTGCGGGCTTCGTTCTGCGCGTGCCAGGCGGCGTTGGCCTCATGGCGGCGTGAGCTTCTGGGTGGCACTCTTGGATTTGCCGGCCGAACTTGGAGTGCACGACATTTTGCTGAAAAAGTACGAAATGAACCCTCAAATGGGCCTATAAATATGTTGCCAATTTCATTCTTAAAAATAAGTTCTTGGCATTTCATTTTTCAGCAGTTTCAAAGCCTCTCGGCTCTCTCTCTCATTTTTATTAATTAATTCTTTATTAAGAATTAATTAGGTGGTTATATAATTAAAATATAATCTACTTAATTATTAGAAAATAAGGATTTTCAGGTTTTGGAAAAAAGAGTTTTTCTGAAAATATTTTCTCAAAGTATTTAGCGAAATACTGCCGGAGCCCACACTCTAATTTCTTAATCGGGGATATTGCGGGGAAGCTCTGCCGGTTTCACGAGAAGATATCGAGGTGCTGGAAAAGTGTCGTTGATAGCCATTTTTGCAGTACGGTAATACCGTTATGCTCCTCAAATTATTATTTGCATATTGTGATTATATGCTAGATGATTTAAAATTATGTTATCGATGCCTGTATATATTAGAGTTATGTTGCCCGATTTTTTCCGCTGCTTTATTAGAATATTTTGGAAATATTTTGATCCAAATCAATGCAATTTTGATTAAATTCTAATTCTTTAAAATTTTAAAATTTTTTAATTACTAAATAATATTAATTAAAGCTAATATTAAATGCATATTTTTTAATATTTCTAAATATATATCCTATAAATTATGTTAAATTATGTTTTAATGGTCAATTACTTAAATAATGGATACAATTTCCATAAAAAGTCACTATAATTTTTAATTTGAATTCAAACTTTACGAAATAAAGAGTATTAGTTAAGTTACTCAAATTACTCTGTCAAATTAACTAATATCTAAATTTAAAAAATATATATATTTTAAATTCATATATATATATGAATTTATATTTTTTCAATTTCTATTTATGAAGAGGCTAAATTACGATCGAATCAGCACCGCACACGTGTCACCATCTAAGTCGCTCTCTAGTCATCAGGAAAACCCCTAAGTTTGGATGCTCGCCTTATTGGGCTCGTGGAATAAGCCCAGCCCATTCACCGCTTAAAGCTTGCGCGCCTCGGCCCAAGCCACGAGCGTGGGATTTATTCGCCCATCCTACCTGACGCTCGTCCTGCTGACCCACGGGACGCTCTTCTCCGGAGCCCATCTCTTCCGCGCCAGGGATGCCCGTTGTAGTGACGCTCGCCGACATATGCGCTCAACTCCGCCTCGCTCGGCGCATGAGTTATCTAGCGCTCACGAGGCGTCAGCTTGAGGAACCCTATCCGAGCGTCCCCGGCGCTCGGACCAGGCATCAAAGACTCCACTCTAAGGTTAACTCCTACCGTGGTGAAGGGTTCCCGTCGAGGCCACATGGAAGACCGTTCTAAGTGCTTCCGCGCTCGCCTGCGGTACTGCAACTACCTCTGACACAATGGTAGTACGCACCACTCCTGACACGCCCCAAACTTTTCAGGGCAGTCACTTTCATACCATCACATAGCGCCACGTGTCTAGGGCAACACAGGGTTTGGGACCACTTGGTCACTATTACCGAAATACCCTGACCCCTAACATATAAATATGGGAATGCACACAGTTATTCCCCAAGACATCTTCTCCAAACAGACCTGCACTGAACTGGGCACTTTTTCCTCCATCTTTTCTCTCCTTAAGCTCTGCATTCTTCACCACTCTTGCATTCTTACTGCATCTCCATCCCTGGTGTTATCCTAGCTGGAAGAACCCAGTTCCTAAGGCTCAAAACGCCCGTGATGGTCTTCCCCCCTAAAGAAATCTTAAAGTGTTGGTGATTTAGTACATTCCTAGTATTTACACCATCATTTTTGGCACCGTCTGTGGGAAACCGCCACCATCTTCTTTAGATTTTTGCCTATTTCTTCCTCCTTCAGCTAGTTGAGACATAACTGTTGGGATTAATGCCCTGAAAATCCAATTATATTGTAAATATTTTGGATTAATAAAACTAAAATTAAAGCAAGTTATGAGTATTTTACAAATTTAATAATTAATGACGTGTGATGGTATTTTTATATGAAATGTGTTTCATAGGAAAAGACTTTAAATACCAAGAATTACGTGTCATTAAAGTTCTAGTCAGTATGATAAGAAGATGTTCTTATCAAGACTATAATGTGTTATATAAGATGATTAGTCTTTCATCATAGGGAAATGGAGTTTCCAATTATGACACATTGATGATTTTCAATGAGATTGGAAACATCGAACTGGACCACTGAGATTGTTCATTTTATACTGCTATCTAAAATGAACAAAATCTCAGAAGCATTAGACTCTTAATCCTGATAGTGTTTCGACTTTAGGCATGTAGTGTTAATTACTGTGATGTACTCAGAAGTGAGGTCTCGGTAACGGGTGGCCAAAATACTTTGTACGTTCGGTGATTGCATGAAATGTGCTAGAGAGAAATATTGATCAAGGAATCTGTAGCCTTGCTGGAAGGTTTAAAGATATCCCTGAAATAGATTAGCAAAAAGTTCGAATTAAAACTTTGGCCAAAGTACTTCGTGTGTTCGTCACCGAAGTTGTATGTTGAATGTGTTTCACATACAGGGAATTTGGACTTAAGGCGAATCAAGAAATTTCAGATTGAAAGTGAAAAATAAATGACAGTAGTATTGATTTATTTTTCATGGATATCTTTACAGAGGAGTAAAATGTGAAATTATTCTAGATCGAGAAATTCGTGAATAATTTAATTAATTTTAGAGTTCAACAATATTTATTTAGTGGAATTAAATATTGTTAAACGGTAATCAATTATTGTCATGGGATGATAATAGATTGACCCGTTTGGAGCTAAGATTAATTAGTCCTACAGGTCCCCCCACAAGCCCCAACGAAGATCAAAGAGAAAATATTAAAATGAGAGAGAGAAATGATTTTTCAAAGTGTTTGAAAATAGCCAAGGTATTTATTTTGAGAAAATAAATTAAATTCCAAAGAGTTGGAAATGCTCGAAGTTTTTTTTTTGGAGAAAATAAAATTTTTCGGGGAAAAAAAAATGATGACGTGGCAGCTGAGGTGTCAAGCCACGTCAGCAGGTCAGCGCTGCGTGGTGCTGACTGGGCACCACATGGCATGCCGCGTGGACGTCCAGGATTGCGCCGCGTCAGCACGAAACGAACGCTCCAGATTGGTTTTGGCGCGGGTCAGGAAACGGGTCGAGAAAACGGGTCAGCAGTCCGGGTCGTCGGATAGGGTCGGTCATGGTTTGACCGACCCGGACACGTGGACGAATGATATTTGGACACGTGGCGTTGCTGAGCCCAAATTGAGCCGACCGGTTCACCCATGAACTGGTCTGACCGCTGAACCGTTCGGTTGGACCGGGCGGTCTGCCACTTGGCAGGTGCTCACGCCTGCGTGAGCATCACACGCGCGAAACTCACAGCCTCCACATGGGCGGCGCGTGCGGGCGCGTGTGGGCCCCGTTCGGCGCGTGCCGGCCATCGCCGTGTTCGTCTAGGCGTGTACTCCACTCCGGTGCAATTTGATTGGCCCGAGGAACTTGGGAGCTACGGGTGGAAATTGAGAAAATGCCGCGGGAGTCCTTGGAATGGGGCTATAAATATGGCCTTGGCTGATCAGTTCATTCATTCAATTTTTCTGCATTCCTTTCTCAGCATTAAGCCTCTCGGCACTCTCTCTCTCTACTTTAATTAATCCTTAATTAAGGATTAATTAATTATTTAATTAGGTGGTTATATAATTAATATATAATCCACTTAATTAATAGAAAATAGGGATTTTCTGAAAACAGAAAAAGGTGTTTTTCTAGAAAAATATTTTCTCAAGTATTTAGCGAAATACTACCGGAGCCCACACTCCAATTTCTTAATCGGGGATATTGCGGGGAAGCTCTGCCGGTTTCACGTGAAAATATCGAGGTGCTGGAAAAGTGCGGTTGATAGCCAATTTTGCAGTACGGTAATACCGTTGTGCTGCCCAAATTAATATTTGCATATTGTGATTATATGCTAGATGATTTAAAATTATGTTATCGATGCCTGTATATATTAGAGTTATGCTGCCCGATTTGTTCCGCTGCTTTATTAAAATATTTTTGAAATATTTTGATAACGAGGTTATGGCGAAAATTTTTGAACTATTCCGCTGTACCGTCACTATGCTTCGGGCCCGCCACACCAACAACTGGTATCAGAGCGGGGCTCTGATTATATACTCGCATCGATAAAGCATAAGATGCATAATTTTAAATTTGATACTGTGCACGTAAATTCTGTCTAAGAAGGCTGGGTTTTAAGTGGGACCGTTGTGACCCCTCCAGTGTTTCTGGGAGTTTGCGTGGAATGTTAATTTTCTGGGAATTGATTTCAATAATCTTCCTGGTTAATTACCGAATCAGTAAATATGATTTAAATTATGTGATAATTTAAAACATATTTATTTAAGGGACCATTAAAAATTTAAAGCGTGATAATTATGTGATAATTATTTGCAAGCATGCTTTTAATTTTATAAATGGCATGATAATATGTGATATTATGTTGTTTTAATTATGCATGATTTATTTAATGTGATTAGATAAATAATATTTAATAGAGATTAAATACGATGCATTAAATTAATAAAGAGTTATTAAAGCCTTAAAATATTATTAGGATTATTTAATAATCCTAGTGGGAGCATATTAATTAGATTAATTACTTCCAAAATTAATAAGACGCCAAAAGTGATTATTTAATAATCAAAGATAATCCACAAATTTTATAAAATTCAAGTGGGAGCGAGATGAAAAGAGTTGGAGTGTCACGGCCTCCATTACCCGTCTATAGTATAGTAAATATATACTACTCCCTTCGGCGGGTATGTATTCACGGTATACAAGATTAGGCTTCTACGGATAGAATGAAATACGGGGAAAGTCAACTCGACCACGCCTCCGTGGAGTGCTTGATCTACTCGTACGAATTTCTAGTTAATGGTGTACGCTTGACTAAGTGATGTATTAACCTCCCTTCGGAGCTATGTTACATTCACTTAGAGGCCAAAGGTTAACATGGTGGATTAACATAGTTTGGTAAGAGTTACCTAGATGGTATGTTAATTAAGATTAATTCTTGCTTTTCTAAGCGGTTTTCGACCTCGCTTCCGGGGAGTCAACTGCGGTTAGATAAGTCACCATTGTGTAAACCAAAAATGCTTATGTGGATTTCATTTATTGGTTAGACGCAAAAGATGTAAAATACAGAATCATAACTTGCACTTTTTAAAATATTTCAGTTTTAAAGCAATGTCGACCGCTAGCCCACTTCAATCGATCCTAAAGGAAAATAGGCTTGAAGGGTCTAACTATGCTGACTGGAAAATGAATCTTGACATCGTGCTTGGTCACGAGAATCTGAAACAAGTGCTGACTGAACCTTGTCCGGGGGTACCGAAAACTACAACCAATCAGGATATGAGAAATGCTTATACCAATTGGATCAAGTCCAATGATTTGGCTAGGTCTTATATCCTGGCATCTGTCTCCAATGTTCTCAAGCATCAAATGCATGAGATGCCAACTGCTAGGAACATGATGGATCATCTCCATCAAATGTTTGGAGGACAGAATCGAGCCAAGAGGCTCGAATTGATGCGAAGGCTGTTAGTTACCAAGATGTCTGAGGGATCACCTGTTCAGGATCATGTTATGAACATGATGGCATGCCTGAACGAAATTGAAAGCCTTGGTGCTAAATTTGATGATCTCAGTAAACAGGATATGATCCTATGCTCTCTGCCAAAGTCGTTCGACACATTCAGGCAAAATTATTCTATGAATAAATTGGATTTTTCTCTGCCTGAATTGATGAACGAACTTAAAGTGGCAGAGGGAGTGATGAAAGCTAAGGGAACTGTTCTCCTGGCATAGGCATCAACTTCCACGGCTCCAAAAGCCAACAAGTGGAAAAAGGGAAAGGGAAAGGTTCTCAATCCCAAGAAAAAGGTTCAGAAGAAGAAAGGCAAACCCAGCAAAGGAAAATGTTTCCACTGCGGGGAGAATGGGCACTGGAAGAGGAATTGTCCAAAATACTTAGCAAGTCTTCTTGCTAAGCCATCTGGACAAGGTATATCGATATCTTGTTTAATTGAATTATGTTTAGTTGGAAGTCCACCAGATTCCTGGTCTGTGGACTCGGGTTCAACTAATCATATCTGTAATTCGTTACAGGGGTTCAAGCTAACCAGAAAGCTTGAAGATGGTGAGATGCAGCTACTGCTCGGAAATAATACAAGTATATCTGTATTAGCAATAGGGACTGTAAATTTGTATTTTGGTGATAGGGTTTTGATGTTGAAAGACACTCTGTATATACCGTGTGTTCGCAGAAATCTAATTTCTATGAGTTGTTTAATAAATAATGGTTTCAGTGTTTGTTTTGAACAAAACTTTACCATTAAGCAAAATAAAAGGTTTATTTTCTCTGGCACGGTAAAAGATGGTCTTTTCTTGTTATACCCCGATAAGAACCCTAATTCCGAACTTAACACTACTAAGCTTGACTTACCATCCAAAAGAAAAACCCCTATGCCTAATGAGGCATACAAGTGGCACCTATGTCTTGGTCATATTAATCCAAATAGGATCCAAAGACTAATTTCAGACGAATTGTTGAGTCCCTTGGACTTAGCAGAACTACCAGTCTGTGAATCCTGCTTGGAAGGTAAGATGACCAAGAGATCTTTTAAATCTAAAGGTAATCGAGCCACAGAATTGCTTGAATTAATTCATACGGATGTGTGTGGTCCTATGAGTATTCAAGCAAGAGGAGGTTTTGAGTATTTCATCACTTTTACGGATCATTACTCCAGATATGGATACGTTTATTTGATGAGATATAAGTTTGAATCTTTTGAAAAGTTCAAAGAATTCAAGGCTGAAGTTGAAAATCAAACCGGAAAACGTATCGTCACTTCGATCAGATCGTGGTGGTGAGTATCTGTCTACAGAGTTTCTAGAATTTCTCACAGCAAATGGGATTAGATCTCAATTATCTGCACCGGGTACACCCCAGCAGAACGGTGTTGCAGAAAGGAGAAATAGAACTCTGATGGAAATGGTAAGATCTATGATGAGTCATGCTACCCTACCAAGTTCGTTTTGGGGCTTTGCACTCGAAACGGCGGCACACATATTAAACCTTGTTCCATCCAAGTCGGTTCCTAAAACACCAATGGAACTGTGGCGAGGGCGAAAGCCCAGTGTCTCCTATCTTCGGATATGGGGAACCCCAGCTCATGTGTTAAGGAAAGATCCTGACAAGTTGGAATCAAGAACAGAGGTTTGCTTGTTCATAGGTTATCCTAAAGGAACAAGAGGTGGTATATTTTACGATCCGAGAGATCACAAAGTGTTTGTGAGCACTAATGCTAAATATCTCGAAGATGATTTCGTAAATGACCACAAGGGTAGAAGCAAAATTGTGTTAGAAGAAATGACAACATCAGATTCTGTATTCCAAGAACCCGTAGTAACTGAAAATGTGTTAAATACATATGATGTACCAGATACAACATATGATGTAGGGACGAGTACACAGCAGCCTCATCGTAGTGGGAGGATTGTCAGGGCACCTGACAGATACCTAGGATTAACCCAAGTGGTTGAATCTGACGTATCTGATCCTATCACATATGATGAAGCCATAAACGATATAGACGCTGACCGTTGGGTCAGAGCCATGGAATCTGAATTAGATTCAATGTATTCCAATAAAGTCTGGGAACTTGTAGAGGCGCCTGAGGGCATTAAACCTATTGGATGCAAATGGGTCTACACGAGAAAAAGGGGAATAGATGGAAAGGTTGAGACCTTTAAAGCAAGGCTTGTGGCAAAGGGTTATACCCAGAAAGAAGGTATCGATTATGACGAAACCTTCTCGCCTGTAGCAATGCTTAAGTCCATAAGAATTCTCCTATCCATTGCCGCTCATTTTGATTATGAGATTTGGCAAATGGATGTAAAGACTGCCTTCTTAAACGGGCACCTTCAAGAAGAGATATACATGGCTCAACCTGAAGGCTTTATAGCCAGAAATCAGGAGCATATGGTATGCAAGCTTGATAGATCAATTTACGGTCTTAAGCAAGCGTCTAGATCATGGAACATCAGATTTAATGAGGCAATTAAATCCTTTGGATTTATGTAATTGCCTGATGAACCATGTGTGTACAAGAGACATCATGATAGTGTTGTAACATTTTTAGTTCTATATGTTGATGACATTCTGCTCATTGGGAATGACACAGGAATATTGTCAGCAGTTAAGATTTGGTTGTCAAACCAGTTTGACATGAAAGACCTAGGTGAGGCCAGTTATATTCTAGGGATCAGACTTTGTCGTGATCGTAAGAATAAAATGATTGGTTTATCACAAGCAGCATATATAGATAAGATGTTGGCAAGATATAATATGGCAAATTCCAAGAAAGGTTCATTACCTTTCAGACATGGAGTTCATCTGTCTCGGGATCAGTGTCCCAAGAACACTGAAGAGACAGAAGAAATGAAAGATGTTCCGTATGCTTCGGCAGTCGGAAGCCTCATGTATGCCATGTTATGTACTAGGCCAGATATCTGTTATACTGTAGGTCTAGTCAGCAGATATCAGTCAAACCCTGGACCCCAACACTGGATAGCTGTAAAACATATATTAAAGTACTTGAGAAGGACTCGGGATTATATGCTTGTCTATCGCAGTGATGAGCTCATTCCTATTGGGTACACAGATTCGGATTTCCAATCTGATTTGGATTCTAGGCGTTCGACGTCTGGATATGTGTTTACTCTAGGAGGAGCAGCCGTTAGTTGGAGGAGTATTAAGCAATCTTGCATTGCTGACTCCACCATGGAAGCCGAATACGTGGCAGCTTCGGAAGTAGCTAAAGAAGCGTATTGGTTCCGGAATTTCCTAATGGATCTAGAAGTCGTCAAGGACGGACTTACGCCGATCACATTGTACTGTGACAATGCTGGAGCGGTGGCCAACTCCAAGGAACCTCGAAGTCATAAACGTGCGAAGCACATCGAGAGGAAGTTTCACATTATACGTGATTATGTGGAACGTGGAGAAGTGGCAGTGGTGAAAATTGGCTCAGTAAATAATCTAGCAGATCCCTTCACTAAAACTTTGGCGCAAAAGAGTTTTGACACTCATGTAGAAGGGATGGGTCTTAGATATGTAGCCAATTGGATTTAGGGCAAGTGGGAGATTGTTGGGATTAATGCCCTGAAAATCCAATTATAATGTAAATATTTTGGATTAATAAAACTGAAATTAAAGCAAGTTATGAGTATTTTACAAATTTAATAATTAATGACGTGTGATGGTATTTTTATATGAAAGGTGTTTCATAGGAAAAGACTTTAAATACCAAGAATTACGTGTCATTAAAGTTCTAGTCAGTATGATAAGAAGATGTTCTTATCAAGACTATAATGTGTTATATAAGATGATTAGTCTTTCATCATAGGGAAATGGAGTTTCCAATTATGACACATTGATGATTTTCAATGAGATTGGAAACATCGAACTGGACCACTGAGATTGTTCATTTTATACTGCTATCTAAAATGAACAAAATCTCAGAAGCATTAGACTCTTAATCCTGATAGTGTTTCGACTTTAGGCATGTAGTGTTAATTACTGTGATGTACTCAGAAGTGAGGTCTCGGTAACGGGTGGCCAAAATACTTTGTACGTTCGGTGATTGCATGAAATGTGCTAGAGAGAAATATTGATCAAGGAATCTGTAGCCTTGCTGGAAGGTTTAAAGATATCCCTGAAATAGATTTGCAAAAAGTTCGAATTAAAACTTTGGCCGAAGTACTTCGTGTGTTCGTCACCGAAGTTGTATGTTGAATGTGTTTCACATACAGGGAATTTGGACTTAAGGCGAATCAAGAAATTTCAGATTGAAAGTGAAAAATAAATGATAGTAGTATTGATTTATTTTTCATGGATATCTTTACAGAGGAGTAAAATGCGAAATTATTCTAGATCGAGAAATTCGTGCATAATTTAATTAATTTTAGAGTTCAACAATCATTTGGAGCTAAGATTAATTAGTCCTGCAGGTCCCCCCGCAAGCCCCAACGAAGATCAAAGAGAAAATATTAAAATGAGAGAGAGAAATGATTTTTCAAAGTGTTTGAAAATAGCCAAGGTATTTATTTTGAGAAAATAAATTAAATTCCAAAGAGTTGGAAATGCTCGAAGTTTTTTTTTTGGAGAAAATAAAATTTTTCGGGGAAAAAAAAATGATGACGTGGCAGCTGAGGTGTCAAGCCACGTCAGCAGGTCAGCGCTGCGTGGTGCTGACTGGGCACCACATGGCATGCCGCGTGGACGTCCAGGATTGCGCCGCGTCAGCACGAAACGAACGCTCCAGATTGGTTTTGGCGCGGGTCAGGAAACGGGTCGAGAAAACGGGTCAGCAGTCCGGGTCGTCGGATAGGGTCGGTCATGGTTTGACCGACCCGGACACGTGGACGAATGATATTTGGACACGTGGCGTTGCTGAGCCCAAATTGAGCCGACCGGTTCACCCATGAACTGGTCTGACCGCTGAACCGTTCGGTTGGACCGGGCGGTCTGCCACTTGGCAGGTGCTCACGCCTGCGTGAGCATCACACGCGCGAAACTCACAGCCTCCACATGGGCGGCGCGTGCGGGCGCGTGTGGGCCCCGTTCGGCGCGTGCCGGCCATCGCCGTGTTCGTCTAGGCGTGTACTCCACTCCGGTGCAATTTGATTGGCCCGAGGAACTTGGGAGCTACGGTGGAAATTGAGAAAATGCCGCGGGAGTCCTTGGAATGGGGCTATAAATATGGCCTTGGCTGATCAGTTCATTCATTCAATTTTTCTGCATTCCTTTCTCAGCATTAAGCCTCTCGGCACTCTCTCTCTCTACTTTAATTAATCCTTAATTAAGGATTAATTAATTATTTAATTAGGTGGTTATATAATTAATATATAATCCACTTAATTAATAGAAAATAGGGATTTTCTGAAAACAGAAAAAGGTGTTTTTCTAGAAAAATATTTTCTCAAGTATTTAGCGAAATACTACCGGAGCCCACACTCCAATTTCTTAATCGGGGATATTGCGGGGAAGCTCTGCCGGTTTCACGTGAAAATATCGAGGTGCTGGAAAAGTGCGGTTGATAGCCAATTTTGCAGTACGGTAATACCGTTGTGCTGCCCAAATTAATATTTGCATATTGTGATTATATGCTAGATGATTTAAAATTATGTTATCGATGCCTGTATATATTAGAGTTATGCTGCCCGATTTGTTCCGCTGCTTTATTAAAATATTTTTGAAATATTTTGATAACGAGGTTATGGCGAAAATTTTTGAACTATTCCGCTGTACCGTCACTATGCTTCGGGCCCGCCACACCAACAACTGGTATCAGAGCGGGGCTCTGATTATATACTCGCATCGATAAAGCATAAGATGCATAATTTTAAATTTGATACTGTGCACGTAAATTCTGTCTAAGAAGGCTGGGTTTTAAGTGGGACCGTTGTGACCCCTCCAGTGTTTCTGGGAGTTTGCGTGGAATGTTAATTTTCTGGGAATTGATTTCAATAATCTTCCTGGTTAATTACCGAATCAGTAAATATGATTTAAATTATGTGATAATTTAAAACATATTTATTTAAGGGACCATTAAAAATTTAAAGCGTGATAATTATGTGATAATTATTTGCAAGCATGCTTTTAATTTTATAAATGGCATGATAATATGTGATATTATGTTGTTTTAATTATGCATGATTTATTTAATGTGATTAGATAAATAATATTTAATAGAGATTAAATACGATGCATTAAATTAATAAAGAGTTATTAAAGCCTTAAAATATTATTAGGATTATTTAATAATCCTAGTGGGAGCATATTAATTAGATTAATTACTTCCAAAATTAATAAGACGCCAAAAGTGATTATTTAATAATCAAAGATAATCCACAAATTTTATAAAATTCAAGTGGGAGCGAGATGAAAAGAGTTGGAGTGTCACGGCCTCCATTACCCGTCTATAGTATAGTAAATATATACTACTCCCTTCGGCGGGTATGTATTCACGGTATACAAGATTAGGCTTCTACGGATAGAATGAAATACGGGGAAAGTCAACTCGACCACGCCTCCGTGGAGTGCTTGATCTACTCGTACGAATTTCTAGTTAATGGTGTACGCTTGACTAAGTGATGTATTAACCTCCCTTCGGAGCTATGTTACATTCACTTAGAGGCCAAAGGTTAACGTGGTGGATTAACATAGTTTGGTAAGAGTTACCTAGATGGTATGTTAATTAAGATTAATTCTTGCTTTTCTAAGCGGTTTTCGACCTCGCTTCCGGGGAGTCAACTGCGGTTAGATAAGTCACCATTGTGTAAACCAAAAATGCTTATGTGGATTTCATTTATTGGTTAGACGCAAAAGATGTAAAATACAGAATCATAACTTGCACTTTTTAAAATATTTCAGTTTTAAAGCAATGTCGACCGCTAGCCCACTTCAATCGATCCTAAAGGAAAATAGGCTTGAAGGGTCTAACTATGCTGACTGGAAAATGAATCTTGACATCGTGCTTGGTCACGAGAATCTGAAACAAGTGCTGACTGAACCTTGTCCGGGGGTACCGAAAACTACAACCAATCAGGATATGAGAAATGCTTATACCAATTGGATCAAGTCCAATGATTTGGCTAGGTCTTATATCCTGGCATCTGTCTCCAATGTTCTCAAGCATCAAATGCATGAGATGCCAACTGCTAGGAACATGATGGATCATCTCCATCAAATGTTTGGAGGACAGAATCGAGCCAAGAGGCTCGAATTGATGCGAAGGCTGTTAGTTACCAAGATGTCTGAGGGATCACCTGTTCAGGATCATGTTATGAACATGATGGCATGCCTGAACGAAATTGAAAGCCTTGGTGCTAAATTTGATGATCTCAGTAAACAGGATATGATCCTATGCTCTCTGCCAAAGTCGTTCGACACATTCAGGCAAAATTATTCTATGAATAAATTGGATTTTTCTCTGCCTGAATTGATGAACGAACTTAAAGTGGCAGAGGGAGTGATGAAAGCTAAGGGAACTGTTCTCCTGGCATAGGCATCAACTTCCACGGCTCCAAAAGCCAACAAGTGGAAAAAGGGAAAGGGAAAGGTTCTCAATCCCAAGAAAAAGGTTCAGAAGAAGAAAGGCAAACCCAGCAAAGGAAAATGTTTCCACTGCGGGGAGAATGGGCACTGGAAGAGGAATTGTCCAAAATACTTAGCAAGTCTTCTTGCTAAGCCATCTGGACAAGGTATATCGATATCTTGTTTAATTGAATTATGTTTAGTTGGAAGTCCACCAGATTCCTGGTCTGTGGACTCGGGTTCAACTAATCATATCTGTAATTCGTTACAGGGGTTCAAGCTAACCAGAAAGCTTGAAGATGGTGAGATGCAGCTACTGCTCGGAAATAATACAAGTATATCTGTATTAGCAATAGGGACTGTAAATTTGTATTTTGGTGATAGGGTTTTGATGTTGAAAGACACTCTGTATATACCGTGTGTTCGCAGAAATCTAATTTCTATGAGTTGTTTAATAAATAATGGTTTCAGTGTTTGTTTTGAACAAAACTTTACCATTAAGCAAAATAAAAGGTTTATTTTCTCTGGCACGGTAAAAGATGGTCTTTTCTTGTTATACCCCGATAAGAACCCTAATTCCGAACTTAACACTACTAAGCTTGACTTACCATCCAAAAGAAAAACCCCTATGCCTAATGAGGCATACAAGTGGCACCTATGTCTTGGTCATATTAATCCAAATAGGATCCAAAGACTAATTTCAGACGAATTGTTGAGTCCCTTGGACTTAGCAGAACTACCAGTCTGTGAATCCTGCTTGGAAGGTAAGATGACCAAGAGATCTTTTAAATCTAAAGGTAATCGAGCCACAGAATTGCTTGAATTAATTCATACGGATGTGTGTGGTCCTATGAGTATTCAAGCAAGAGGAGGTTTTGAGTATTTCATCACTTTTACGGATCATTACTCCAGATATGGATACGTTTATTTGATGAGATATAAGTTTGAATCTTTTGAAAAGTTCAAAGAATTCAAGGCTGAAGTTGAAAATCAAACCGGAAAACGTATCGTCACTTCGATCAGATCGTGGTGGTGAGTATCTGTCTACAGAGTTTCTAGAATTTCTCACAGCAAATGGGATTAGATCTCAATTATCTGCACCGGGTACACCCCAGCAGAACGGTGTTGCAGAAAGGAGAAATAGAACTCTGATGGAAATGGTAAGATCTATGATGAGTCATGCTACCCTACCAAGTTCGTTTTGGGGCTTTGCACTCGAAACGGCGGCACACATATTAAACCTTGTTCCATCCAAGTCGGTTCCTAAAACACCAATGGAACTGTGGCGAGGGCGAAAGCCCAGTGTCTCCTATCTTCGGATATGGGGAACCCCAGCTCATGTGTTAAGGAAAGATCCTGACAAGTTGGAATCAAGAACAGAGGTTTGCTTGTTCATAGGTTATCCTAAAGGAACAAGAGGTGGTATATTTTACGATCCGAGAGATCACAAAGTGTTTGTGAGCACTAATGCTAAATATCTCGAAGATGATTTCGTAAATGACCACAAGGGTAGAAGCAAAATTGTGTTAGAAGAAATGACAACATCAGATTCTGTATTCCAAGAACCCGTAGTAACTGAAAATGTGTTAAATACATATGATGTACCAGATACAACATATGATGTAGGGACGAGTACACAGCAGCCTCATCGTAGTGGGAGGATTGTCAGGGCACCTGACAGATACCTAGGATTAACCCAAGTGGTTGAATCTGACGTATCTGATCCTATCACATATGATGAAGCCATAAACGATATAGACGCTGACCGTTGGGTCAGAGCCATGGAATCTGAATTAGATTCAATGTATTCCAATAAAGTCTGGGAACTTGTAGAGGCGCCTGAGGGCATTAAACCTATTGGATGCAAATGGGTCTACACGAGAAAAAGGGGAATAGATGGAAAGGTTGAGACCTTTAAAGCAAGGCTTGTGGCAAAGGGTTATACCCAGAAAGAAGGTATCGATTATGACGAAACCTTCTCGCCTGTAGCAATGCTTAAGTCCATAAGAATTCTCCTATCCATTGCCGCTCATTTTGATTATGAGATTTGGCAAATGGATGTAAAGACTGCCTTCTTAAACGGGCACCTTCAAGAAGAGATATACATGGCTCAACCTGAAGGCTTTATAGCCAGAAATCAGGAGCATATGGTATGCAAGCTTGATAGATCAATTTACGGTCTTAAGCAAGCGTCTAGATCATGGAACATCAGATTTAATGAGGCAATTAAATCCTTTGGATTTATGTAATTGCCTGATGAACCATGTGTGTACAAGAGACATCATGATAGTGTTGTAACATTTTTAGTTCTATATGTTGATGACATTCTGCTCATTGGGAATGACACAGGAATATTGTCAGCAGTTAAGATTTGGTTGTCAAACCAGTTTGACATGAAAGACCTAGGTGAGGCCAGTTATATTCTAGGGATCAGACTTTGTCGTGATCGTAAGAATAAAATGATTGGTTTATCACAAGCAGCATATATAGATAAGATGTTGGCAAGATATAATATGGCAAATTCCAAGAAAGGTTCATTACCTTTCAGACATGGAGTTCATCTGTCTCGGGATCAGTGTCCCAAGAACACTGAAGAGACAGAAGAAATGAAAGATGTTCCGTATGCTTCGGCAGTCGGAAGCCTCATGTATGCCATGTTATGTACTAGGCCAGATATCTGTTATACTGTAGGTCTAGTCAGCAGATATCAGTCAAACCCTGGACCCCAACACTGGATAGCTGTAAAACATATATTAAAGTACTTGAGAAGGACTCGGGATTATATGCTTGTCTATCGCAGTGATGAGCTCATTCCTATTGGGTACACAGATTCGGATTTCCAATCTGATTTGGATTCTAGGCGTTCGACGTCTGGATATGTGTTTACTCTAGGAGGAGCAGCCGTTAGTTGGAGGAGTATTAAGCAATCTTGCATTGCTGACTCCACCATGGAAGCCGAATACGTGGCAGCTTCGGAAGTAGCTAAAGAAGCGTATTGGTTCCGGAATTTCCTAATGGATCTAGAAGTCGTCAAGGACGGACTTACGCCGATCACATTGTACTGTGACAATGCTGGAGCGGTGGCCAACTCCAAGGAACCTCGAAGTCATAAACGTGCGAAGCACATCGAGAGGAAGTTTCACATTATACGTGATTATGTGGAACGTGGAGAAGTGGCAGTGGTGAAAATTGGCTCAGTAAATAATCTAGCAGATCCCTTCACTAAAACTTTGGCGCAAAAGAGTTTTGACACTCATGTAGAAGGGATGGGTCTTAGATATGTAGCCAATTGGATTTAGGGCAAGTGGGAGATTGTTGGGATTAATGCCCTGAAAATCCAATTATAATGTAAATATTTTGGATTAATAAAACTGAAATTAAAGCAAGTTATGAGTATTTTACAAATTTAATAATTAATGACGTGTGATGGTATTTTTATATGAAAGGTGTTTCATAGGAAAAGACTTTAAATACCAAGAATTACGTGTCATTAAAGTTCTAGTCAGTATGATAAGAAGATGTTCTTATCAAGACTATAATGTGTTATATAAGATGATTAGTCTTTCATCATAGGGAAATGGAGTTTCCAATTATGACACATTGATGATTTTCAATGAGATTGGAAACATCGAACTGGACCACTGAGATTGTTCATTTTATACTGCTATCTAAAATGAACAAAATCTCAGAAGCATTAGACTCTTAATCCTGATAGTGTTTCGACTTTAGGCATGTAGTGTTAATTACTGTGATGTACTCAGAAGTGAGGTCTCGGTAACGGGTGGCCAAAATACTTTGTACGTTCGGTGATTGCATGAAATGTGCTAGAGAGAAATATTGATCAAGGAATCTGTAGCCTTGCTGGAAGGTTTAAAGATATCCCTGAAATAGATTTGCAAAAAGTTCGAATTAAAACTTTGGCCGAAGTACTTCGTGTGTTCGTCACCGAAGTTGTATGTTGAATGTGTTTCACATACAGGGAATTTGGACTTAAGGCGAATCAAGAAATTTCAGATTGAAAGTGAAAAATAAATGATAGTAGTATTGATTTATTTTTCATGGATATCTTTACAGAGGAGTAAAATGCGAAATTATTCTAGATCGAGAAATTCGTGCATAATTTAATTAATTTTAGAGTTCAACAATCATTTGGAGCTAAGATTAATTAGTCCTGCAGGTCCCCCCGCAAGCCCCAACGAAGATCAAAGAGAAAATATTAAAATGAGAGAGAGAAATGATTTTTCAAAGTGTTTGAAAATAGCCAAGGTATTTATTTTGAGAAAATAAATCAAATTCCAAAGAGTTGGAAATGCTCGAAGTTTTTGTTTTGGAGAAAATAAATTTTTTCGGGGAAAAAAAAAATGATGACGTGGCAGCTGAGGTGTCAAGCCACGTCAGACTTGGCGCTGACTGGGCACCACATGGCACGCCGTGTGGACGGCCAGGATTGCGCCGCGTCAGCACAAAACGGACGCTCCAGATTGGTTTTGGCGCGGGTCAGGAAACGGGTCGAGAAAACGGGTCAGCAGCCCGGACACGTGGACGAATGATATTTGGACACGTGGCGTTGCTGAGCCCAAATTGAGCCGGCCGGTTCACCCATGAACTGGTCTGACCGCTGAACCGTTCGGTTGGACCGGGCGGTCTGCCACGTGGCAGGTGCTCACGCCTGCGTGAGCATCACACGCGCGGAACGCACAGCCGCCACATGGACGGCACGTGCGGGCACGTGTGGGCCCCGTTCGGCACGTGCCGGCCACCGCCATGTTCGTCTTGGCGTGTACTCCGCTCCGGTGCAATTTGATTGGCCCGAGGAACTTGGGAGCTATGGTGGAAATTGAGAAAATGCCGTGGGAGTCCTTGGAATGGGGCTATAAAAATGGCCTTGGCTGATCAGTTCATTCATTCAATTTTTCTGCATTCCTTTCTCAGCATTAAGCCTCTCGGCACTCTCTCTCTCTACTTTAATTAATCCTTAATTAAGGATTAATTAATTACTTAATTAGGTGGTTATATAATTAATATATAATCCACTTAATTAATAGAAAATAGGGATTTTCTGAAAACAGAAAAAGGTGTTTTTCTAGAAAAATATTTTCTCAAGTATTTAGCGAAATACTGCCGGAGCCCACACTCCAATTTCTTAATCGGGGATATTGCGGGGAAGCTCTGCCGGTTTCACGTGAAAATATCGAGGTGCTGGAAAAGTGCCGCTGATAGCCAATTTTGCAGTACGGTAATACCGTTGTGCTGCCTAAATTAATATTTGCATATTGTGATTATATGCTAGATGATTTAAAATTATGTTATCGATGCCTGTATATATTAGAGTTATGCTGCCCGATTTGTTCCGCTGCTTTATTAAAATATTTTTGAAATATTTTGATAACGAGGTTATGGCGAAAATTTTTGAAATATTCCGCTGTACCGTCACTCTGCTTCGGGCCCGCCACACCAACAATAACACCATTAGCTTCAATCATGGTTACTGCAACAAGGTCTGGAGTTCTGGATACTAGAAATGCTCTTCCGCCTGTCAATGAGGAAAATCTGGAAGGGAATACGCCGAACATTTAAGCTGGAGGCCAAGTCCCATCTGTGCCTGGGGAAGAAAATGGAGGAAAAGGGGCTTTGGTAGGGGCTTTACCGGCAGGAGGAACCAAGGCCGGAGGCCCTAGTTCTGCCATCCCACCAGTGACCCCCATGCCCACCACGACGGCGATCAACGCAACCATGACGATGCCTCTACCGGGATTCACGTATGTGTAACTCGCCATGATGCCCGGAATGATGCCAGGCATGGTGCCAATGGTCCAGCCCTACCAAGTGGGCACATTACAACTTCCTATCTCCATTCCTGAAGAAATTCAATGAGTGGAGATGCCACAAATGACCCGGCAGCAACTTCAGGCACTCTACGCTCAGTGCGAGGTGCAGGCCGCACAAAACGCCTGGAGGCACTTCACCACCGCCTATTTTTCCTCAGGAATGGGCGCTCAGATGGTTACTCCTCCGTTAGGGGGGCTACAAATCCACCCATTGGCTGCTGCCTAAAATGTACTAAGGGCACAGCCACCACCGCCGCCACCAGCATAGGGGAAGGACGCTTCCCCGAGAGCTGACCGAGAACAGCGCCCTTTGGAGAAGGAGAAAGCCCCTCCGGTGAGGGGAGATGTAGAAGAAGAGGTCCAATCCCGGGCCACAGGAAGGACGAACAGGAGGGAAGGAAACGACCCTCGTTTGGCTGTTGTCTAAAACCAACTCAAAGGATTGCGGCAGATAGTCAGCTCTTTCGAGCGCGGTCTCAAGTCCCCCCCGCTGGGAACGAGAAGTCCAAGGCCAGAGACGCTCGCAACCCACGTGATCGTATCCCTCACCGCTGGAGGGAGGAAGACTACGAGGAGCATGAACATGAGGGCGGGAACCATAGGCCTTTGACAGGCGGTTCGCCCCTCGTTGATGATGGGACCGCTATGACGGGACCACCGATCCGACCGAGCATCTGGATCATTTCGTGCACTTGATGCACCTTTACGAGCATTCCAGTCATTACTGGACCAAAGTTTTTGTCACTTCCCTCGTGGGAATGGCACAGGAGTGGTATAAGAAGCTACCCCCGTGCTTAATCCGAGGGTATGCCGATCTGACTGATGCCTTCATGAGCCACTTCAGTTCCTTGAAGGCTCCAGCGCCTACTGCCACGGCTCTCTACAGCCTGGTACAAGGGCCTAATGAGACGCTCAGGTCCTTCATGGGCAGGTTCAATAAGGAGATCCTGCTGGTGGAAAAGCCCTCGATGGACTTCTTGCGGCACGTGCTCTTTGGAGCAATCAACATGAAAAACTATGTCAGCAAGGAGTTCGTGGAGGAAATGGCAAAGAAAAAGCCTCGCTCGCTAATGGAGATCAGGGACATAGCTGACTCCTTCTTCACCCTCGAGGACATGTACCTCGTGAGGGATCAAAAACTCGCAAATGCCCCTCAACCCAACAGGGGCCCGGAGGACAGAGTAGAGCCCAAGAATCGCCGCCGTAGCCCAGTGCCCACTCGGAGAAACTCCCCGCCCCCTCGCAGATACGAGCGCATTCCCCTCAACCGCCCCATCACTGAAGTCTATTCCATGGAGGACAAGAAATTATTTAAGAGGCCGCCAAAGATGAGGGAGACCGAGGCTAAAAAATGCTCGGGCAAATACTGTGCTTTTCACAAATAGAAAGGGCATGACACTAACGAGTGCTGCCAGCTGGAAAGCGAAATTCAGAGGCTTATTGTCGGGGGGCATCTCAAGGAATTTGTGAAGGTGCTGGAGAGAGATGAAGAGCATTACGCCGAGCGCGCCAAGGCAAGAGGAAGAAGCCGCTCGCTTTCCAGGAGCCCCCCCTCCCCCCCCCCCCCCCCAGAAACAAGCGAGCACAGTAAGCAGAAAGCCTTCGATTTGGAAAACCAGCCCTTCGCAGTCATTAATATGATTGCCGATGGACCCTCCGGGGGTGACTCCAATTCCTTTCGCTGTCGCCACGTCCGCAGCTACGATTAGAGATCCTCAAGACCTAAGCCGGTGTACTCACTGGAAGGATCCTCGTGCTCGAAGGAGGATGACATTGTAGGGTTTACTGAAAAGGATTTAGAGCATATTGTAGCACCTCATGGGGTCGGTGAAACCTTTGACTACCCCATGGTGGTTAGTTTAGATGTTCATAACCATGTTGTAAACAGGGTTTTGATTGATAGTGGAAGCTCCGTGAACGTTCTCCCCTACTCCACGTTTCAAAAAATGAACATCACAAACATTCCCCTCGAACCCCTCAGAACAACCCTTGTTGGCTTTCGAGGTTCCGAGATTATCCCTCGTGGACAGATTCGCTTGGCTACCTCTTTTGGTCGCGCCCCACAATGGAAGACTCTGAGCGTCCTTTATGCAGTGGTCGAGATGGACCTCCTATATAACATCCTTATTGGCCGCCCAGCCCTCGTTGACTTTAAAGCAGTAATATCAACGTACCATCAGAAAGTCAAGTTCCCCACCCCCGAAGGAACTGGGGAGGTGCTGTGCAATGTTAAGGAGGTCTGGGAGTGTTATATCCTGTCCTTGAGAAGTCATAAGCCAAAGCAAGCAGTCCAAGCGGGGTCCACTAAGAAATCTATGGATTTCCCCAAGTTAGATGAAGACGGCCCCGAGCGCAAGAGGGCCAAACTCTACAAGAAAAAGAATAAAAAGAAGACGGCGGATGGGCCCAAAGACAGCGGAGCTGGCCTACTTGGACCGGTTGAGGGATCCTCATCGGAAGACGAGGGTCATGATCCCTCGGAAGAAACCAATGATAGGCTCACAGGAAAGAAGCGGGCGCTCGAAGCCCCTCGGCCTGAAGTTCGCATTGACCCACTGAGAAATTCTTCACCATCGATTTGGAGCCAGGGAATCCAGATAAGACCACCCAAATAGGCTCCAATCTCGACGGTCCCTCACAAATTATGATGATCGAGTTTTTGCGAGAGAATGTGGACGTCTTTGCCTGGAAAGCCTCTGATCTAACTGGCATAGATCCGAGCGTCATTGTTCACCGACTCAACGTAGATCCAGCCTTCAAACCCGTCAAGCGGAAGAAGAGGGACGTCCATGGTTTTAGGAGACAAGTTATTGAAGAGGAAGTCAATAAACTCCTCGAGGCTCAGTATATTGAGGAGATCTTATACCCTGAGTGGCTCTGCAACGTGGTGCTCGTGCTTAAAAGCACAAACAAATGGCGCATGTGCAACGATTTCATAGATCTTAACAAGGCATGCCCCAAAGATCCCTACCCTTTGTCGAGGATCGATTAACTAGTGGATTCGACGGCTGGTTGTGAACTTATGAATATGATGGACGCCTTCCAGGGCTATTACCAGATCTTCATGGCCCCCGAGGATCATCCCAAGACCTTCTTTGTGGTCCAAGTGGGAGTTTACTATTTTCTGGTCATGCCGTTCGAGCTTAAAAACGCAGGGGCCACTTATCAGCGCCTCGTCAACAGGATGTTCTGTAACACCCCAAACAGAGGGCGCCACATTCCCATCACCGAGACCCGACCCGCATATGAAATGGAGAGTCCACGAGCCGAATCACGGCGAACGGGAACTCACTCATTCGCTATGCTAGGCGGGAGCTAGAAACTCGAGACCAATTAATTAATTCAATAGGATAAGATGCACGTGCGGAAGCATAGCATATAATTAGTCATCAATGCAAGTAACAATTGACGGGTTCACTAGCACAAATACCTAGTCCCGAAATTTTTAAACATAATTCATAAAACATGACCACGAGATCAATCTATCCCTAGAAGCCTGGTCCAAATCAATAAAACATAATATTAGCATTTATACATGTTTCAATATGACCTCAACAATTTACAATGCGTGTGCAAAGACTCTGAGTTAACCACAGGAGTTGACAGATACGAAATCCCGCCTAGCACTCCAACCTGCAGCCAACGGGTAACAAGAAACAGAAGAAGAGAGGGTCAGTCAAGCAACTGGTGAGGCGGAAAGAATATAATAGATATATACATGAAGCAATAGGTAGAGATATGCAATGCAATAACAAGCTGCCTCGACCCGATATAGCCTCAATTTTCAATAACTAAGCCATCATTTACTTTAGTCTCAATTTTCATGAACAAGACAATCATTTACTTTCAAGAACAATGGCTTATACCTGATTAAGGGTTTCAATCAATCAGTGGGTACCGAGTTATACCCTTTCTCCAACCTTTACTCCACAGGACAAGAACAAGAACAAGAACAATGATAAGAACAAGAACAATAGCAAGAAACCATCCTTCTTCCTCCGGGTGACGGAAGAGGTAGCTAACCCCTAACCATCCAAGAACACGCGAGTCATAGCCCATTTCGGTACTATGCTCCTTCGGCATCCAGTGCCGGTCACAGGCGACATGTGGTACCAACTACCTCCGATGATAGCACAGTCCCCCGTAGAGGTCACGAGATTGATTTACCATCAGCCCTTGCTTTCCCGGCTCCTCTTCCCACGTTGCCTCGGGCCCTTACCCCACCGAAACATGCGAATGGGGATTTTCAAGAACAAGCACTCCGTTATGCAATGCATGCAAGAAACTTTCCATTTTCACAATTAAAGTCATGAACACACGCTCAAGAATCTATATGTATAACCCATTTGTTACTTGAAATCCATTTTCAATAAAATCAAGAATATAGTAGTCAATCACGTATTTATTAGATAGGTATACATATATGTATAATAATTCACATGCAGGGAAACAATTGCAATTCGTGTAGGCTATACGGGTATAGGTTGTTGGCTACAGCAAGAAGATAAACCTCACCTATACCAATAAGGAAAGTAAGGATACAGCTATGAAGCTTACTCCTCATCAACGGGAAGATAATCTGTGCAATAAGGACAAGTGTACGTGAGACACGACTCGTATGAACCATTTAACACGCACGGCAAAATCATGATCAATATGTTATGCCATAACAATTAAGGAATGTCAAATAAGAGCATAATTATCAATAAAACAAGTATATAACTCATATAAGTCACATATGGGAGCCAAGTAAGTGAAAGTAATGCAATAAGAGAGGTTTTGGTGAAGTTTGGCAAAACCGGACAATTTTAAGAAATGCGCACGCTGTAGGAAAACTGGAATATCTTGAGTTCTAGAAGTTATAATTAAGTTTTGCTTCTTGGGTATGAAACTAGACACAAAGACCTTTCGGAATATATATGGATCGTTTTCTAGTTCAAAGTTAGGAGAAAATGACGTAAGCTTGAAGTTAGGCGAGTGCAGTTTTCCGGGAAAGTGGCGACACCTAAAAGAATTGATTATAACTCATAAATGACAAAATATATTGAGATTATTTCAATTGTAGGTTGTTCTATAGTTCAAGAGGTTTCCAACGGTTCAAAAATCAGGTCAATCCGAGTTCATTTGAGGGAGCACCCGGCCGGGGAAAGTACAATCCAAAATCTACCCGGCCGGGGAAAACTTGTGCAGAAAACTTTATGCACAAGCTCTACCCGCCCGGGGAGTTTTTCTTCATGAATTTACCAGCCCGGGTAGAGGGTTTTCAGCTGAAAACCGAGAAGAAACAGGGGAAAACAGGGGAGGGATGGAAAAGGGAGCAAAGTCACAACAAAACTCACCCAAAACTCTTCGAAACAATCATATAACATGCATATAACTCAAAGACATCATTTAGGTAGCATATAAACCATGAAACATGCATCAATCATCAAGAATTCATCATTCCAACCTAATATAAATTCATCCTATAACTTCATAATTTCATAGAATTCAAGCATCAATTCAAGTATAAGGTATAGAATCATGCTTCCAACATCAAGTAATCAAATTAACATGCTCAAATCCTAACCCTAGCTTCAATTCATGGGTTCAAGAATTCATATAAATCTTCATCTCTACCTTGAATGAAAGAAAGGAGAAGGAATGATGGAGTGATGATGATAATGCTTCAAAGTATGCCATTTCCTCCACAACTCTAGCTTGAAAATGATGAAATCTCAATTTCTTCTTGTTTGGGTGTTTGATCGATATAAATGGAAGCTTGGAGAAGGTGGGTGTATATTTCTTGTATGCAATATGATGAATGGAGTGGGAAAAAGGGATATTATACATGAATCTTCCAAGAAAAGAGATGACTCACCCCATTTTGCACTTAAGTCCCCAAGGTTTTTAAGTTATGCACTTAAGGATGAGCTAGGAAGAAATGATCAATTAAGTCCAAGAATGGTTCATGCAATTTGGTCCACATATTTAAGAAAATGATCAATTAAGGACATATAGGCAATTAAGTCACGTTCGGCAATTAATTCACGTATCAATTAGAAATAATTCATGTAATAATTCTCAAGTTGACATAAATTTCACATAAACATATAAGAATATAATTCATATAATGTCACGTAACGTATAAAGAAAAATCGGGGCATTACATGTTCGAGCGTGAAATCGGAAAATCTATGGAGGTTTACGTGGATGACATGATTGTCAAAAGCGAGTGCCAGCACTCCCACTTAGGGGATCTCAAGTGAGCCTTTGATATCCTGCGCCACTACGGTATGAAGCTAAACCCCGCGAAGTGCACGTTTGGAGTTCGAGGGGGAAAATTCTTGGGATACGTAGTCAGCCAAAGAGGAATTGAAGCTAACCCGGAGAAAATCAGAGCGATCATTGACATTCCCTCCCCTCGGAACGTCAGGGAGGTCCAAGTACCGGTGGGCAAAATCATCTCCTTAAACAGGTTCATTTCCCGCTCGACGGATCGGAACTTGCCGTTCTTCAAAATTCTGCGTAACGCTCGAAACTTTGCTTGGACTGACGAATGTGAGAGGGCCTTGCAAGACATGAAGCACTACCTCTTGTGCGCTCCATTAGTAACGAAGCCGGTCCCCGGAGAAAGCTTATTCATCTACCTTTCCGTTTCGTCAGAAGCCACAAGCGCAGTCCTCGTCGCAGTCCGCGAGCGCAAACACTTGCTAGTGTATTACTTGAGCAAAACCTTGCAGGGAGCAGAAAAAAGATATATGGAGATAGATAAATTTGCCTTTGCCCTAGTTAATGCTTCCAGGAGATTGAGGCCTTATTTTCAAGCTCACTCCATCACTGTGCTTACGTATCAGCCGCTCAAGCAAGTACTCTCGAAACCGGACGTCTCGGGTAGGCTAATCAAATGGTCCATAGAACTCAGCCAATTTGACATCAGCTTCGAGCCCAGAATAGCCATACTTGCTCAGGCGGTAGCTGACCTACTTGTCGAGCGTTTCGGCTTGGACCCAGTGTTCTCGGAGGAAGAGGGGTTATGGCTTCTGCACACGGATGGTTCATCAACCTCACAAGGGGAGGGAGCCCGGCTGACCCTCAGGGACCCTCAAGGGATTGAAATTAACGACGCGATCAAACTGGTCTTCCAAGTCACCAACAATGAGGCTGAATATGAAGCCCTCATCCAAGGACTCAAAATTGCCCTTCAGAATGGAGCCTCTCGGGTCACTGTTTATGTTGACTCTCAGTTAATTGCTAGTCAAGTGGATGACACTTATGAGGCTCAAGAAACCACCATGGTGCAATATCGGGCCAAGGCTAAGGAGATGATTGCTAAATTCAAGGAGTTTCATTTACTGCAGGTACCTCGAGCGAAAAACAAGCGTGCGGATGCCCTCTCTAAGTTTGCATCAGCTCTGGAAGGGTCCTGCGAACGTCACGTTACTTTCCTCAGAACAGAGGAACCGTTGATAAATGAGGGGAAACCCTCGGGCCAGGTGAACATGATTGATCCGTCTGAGCCTTGTTGGCTTGATAACATCATCAGATTCCTGAAGGACGGTACCTGCCCGAGCGACAAAGTAGATGCACGGAAGGTCAGATGTAAAGCCCCCTGCTTTTCATTGGATAGTGAGGGCAGACTCTTCAAGCAGTCGTTCCAAGGCCCGCCATTAAGGTGCCTGCGGCCCTCGCAAGCTAAGGACGTATTGGAACATGTACATAGCGGAAGTTGTGGGAACCATTCAGGCGGTCGGATTTTGGCTAAGAAGGTGTTGAGGAGTGGGTTCTATTGGCCCTCGTTATTACAGGATACCATCAATTTCTCCAAGAAATGCCCTAAGTGCCAATTCCATTCCAACGTTCCTCAATTGCCCGTGGCCTAAATGATCCCCATTGACGTTTCGTGGCCCTTCGACCAAACCCCTTGGCGGTCGGACAGAAGAAATTTATGATCCTCGCGATGGATTACTTCACCAAGTGGGCCGAAGCTGAAGCGGTCGCGAAGATAACATTCAAAGTAGTGAGAGACTTAATTTGGAAGAGCATCATTTGCAGATATGGAATCCCGAGGGTGCTCATCTCAGATAACGGTTCTCAATTTATTGTTGTCGACACACGGGAATGGTGTTCGGAGCTAGGCATTGAGTAACGCTTCACTTCCGTAGGCCACCCTCAGGCTAACGGTCAAGTTGAAGTCACAAACCGAACCATACTCCAACATCTTAAAACGATGCTCGAGAGTAAGAAGGGTGAATGGGCTGAAGAGCTCCAAGGGGCCCTTTGGGCATATCGCACAACCCCACGAGCGGCAACAGACGAGATACCTTACTCCCTCGTTTACGGCTCCGAGGCCATGATACCCGCAGAGATTGTCCAAGAGTCTGCTCGCGTTGCTTACTTCGAGCCCACCGCTAACGAGAGTCGCTCGAACTAGACTTGCTGGATGAAAAGAGAAACACTGCTTGGGCCCAAATGCACAAGTACAAAGCATCAGTGGCCCATCAATACAATAAACACGTCAAAGAAAGGACCTTCCAACTGGGGGATCTGGTCCTCAAAAATGTTGAAGTGTCCAAGCACATGGGTAAATTAGATCCCAACTGGGAAGGCCCCTTCAAAGTCATCCAGGTGCGAGCAAACAACACCTACCTGCTGGAAACTTTGCAAGGCGAGCGTCTCCCTCGCCCATGGAATGCCTGCAATTTGAGACGATTATTTGTTTAAAGGCAAATTTTGTAACTCCCCCTCTCGGGGCACACTGTATCTTCTTTTGACAGAAATACAAGTACTCAGTAAGTATTTTTCATACATTGTTGTTTATTTATTGGTTCAATTTATTATAAACTACACTATCAGTTAAATCAGCGCCAACTCTGTGTCGAGAATTCTCCGCGTCGATCGGCGTGATGACTAATCTCCTTGACGCTCAAAACCGTAAGAACCCTTCTAAAAACGAACGGGTCGATATCAAGGGTAGCACATATCCCATTACACCAACTGGGTATCGAGGGTCCCAGTTCGCGCTTGTAAATCCGTTAAAAGCCCTTAAGCAATTGAATGCACATACGCTCATTAAGGGTAAACACTTAGCTAATCCATGTGCTGGTTTCTAAGTTCAAGTCCAAAACCCAGCCACATTCATTATTTTGCAACGCTCGGATTATTTATTAATCAAGGACAAACACTTGGCAAATCCTCACGATGATTTCCAAGTTCCAGTTTGTGTTATTACTACGCCCACTATTACTATTCTCAAGATGGTTTTTACCAAAGGCAAACACTTAGCAAAACCCTTGATGGATTTCTAAGTTCAAGTTTAAGCCTTAAAGCAGGATATGGCCAAGGTGACCCTCATACGATACACCCTCGTGCCTATGCATTCATATGTCACAAAATTCCAAGCAGAAATCAACATTAAACACCCAAAGCGTAACAACACAACATGAGAGAAAATAGGATTTCATTAACTGCAATGAAAAATTATAAGTATGGGAATAGAAATTACATGGGAAATGAGAAGTTGTTTGCAGATTCAAATTAAACAGAGGAACAGACTCAAGGGGATTCACTCTCAGGCTCCGGAGGGGCAGTGGACAGAGGAACAGGAGCAAGAACTTGAGCATCGGAGGTCTGAGCTTCATCCTGGACGGGGACTTCTGGGGCGTCTGTATGCGTACCCTCTTCAATTGTCAAGGGCTCGAGATCAATGGGGTTGGCCACCATATACTCGTTTGGGAGTATAACAACCAAGTTGTTATACTCTGGCTCAGTGAGGTCCTCGTTTGGATCGCTAGCGGCCATGGGCTCCAAGTTCTCATCCAGGTCCATTCTTAAGCGCTCATCGGTACGGGTGGATGGGGGCACCACGCCCAACTTGATCAACTGGCCCACGGACTTCCAAAAGAAGCGACGAGCGTTGTCTAAGCAATGCAAGTTCGCAGCAAAAGCAAACGCCTTAGAGCGTACAAACTTGACAACCGCTTCCCAAGCGACCCTCGACTCCAAGCCCTCAATCTGTTCCCGCAAGTCAACAAGCTCTTTCCTTGTTACCTCAAACTGATGGTTGCGCTCAGCTAAATGCTTGTTGAGCTCCTCATTATCAACCCTCAACTGGTTGCGCTCATCCTTCAGTTTCTTGTGGCGATCGTCCAGCTTCAGATAGGCATTCTCCTGTTCCTTCAGCGTCTTCTTGACTCCCTCGTGGTCAAGTTTGAGCGTCGTGAGCTCGGCTGAGACGTTGTTGTAATCCGCTTGCAGCTGACCAGAATCAGAGACGCGCAGCAACTTCTTGTACTTGGCTTTATGCTCAGAGTAGACCTTCGCTCGCTTCTGCAAGTTCTTCAGTCTGGGGAGTACCCCTTAATAAGAAAAAAATGAAAGTTATTACAAAGTTGATTCGAGGGTGAAAGTTCTCCGAGAAAGTTCAAGAGCTTATCATTACGAGGGCGTAGCAGGCGTCATCCGCAACTCGGATAGCATCCTGCTCATTCAGCTTGTCATGATCCCCAGAAAATTACAAGTTACTCACAACCCCCGTAACCAAATTACGGGTGGCCGAGCACCTCCTCAGGAGCACAGGACCATCTTGCCTCGGGCGCTTGTACTGAGCGTCACCATTGCATCCGTCCTTTCAGAAGTCCTCATCCTCAGAAGATGAGGTATCGCCGCCCTAGCCAAGCTGACCCACTATCACTTCCTTCCCCTTCCCCGTGATGGGGACAGAATCCGACATCCTCTTCCTCTTCCCCAAACGCTCGGTCCGTACCTCCTCAAAGATTTGGACTGCGGAGCCCGAGCGGTTGCTGCGGGATCCATGCGAGCTCGCAGGAGCTGGCCCCACGGGAGCAACCGGGGAAGTAACGACTTGGGCATCCTCGAGGGTCAAATCCTCTATATGGCCAACTCCTTGGCCATCCTCCCGGCCGCTCGCTCCACGCCCGGACCCTCGCCGGATACCACATCTCCCACGAGGAGCATTGGGAGCCTGTTGGTTCTGCGATGGTTGCTGCTGCTGCTGGTTGGCCCTGACTCTTTGAGCACGCATCATTGCCAGAATACCTTCAGCAGTCGGTCCGGCCATTAGTAGTTCTGCATCTGCAAATGGAAGAAAAACGAGCATCAGAGAGATACAAACAGAATAATCGCTATAAAGATACTCAATCTAGATAAGTTAGTGATGCTATTCTAAGTGTTAGGGGAGTTAGCTCCTAGAATCTAACCGTCGAGGTCCATGATTTGAGCAGGGGGGTTGGCTATCACGACTGGAGGATTCAAGAGCCCATAACGGAACAATATCCCCTCGTCCCTCATCAGGTCCTTGGCCTTAATTAACTTCCTCTCATTTTTCATCACGGCAGCCAAGCTTTTCGCCCAATGCTCGAAGAGCTTATCCCCTGATCTGTGTCTAACTAAAGGCCCCTCTCCATGTACTATCCACCCTCGGTGAGCTCTGAAAATCCCCCAGGCGCTCCCACGAAAAAGTATTTTTCCTTCCAATTTCCGTTGTACGAAGTCGAGGGCGAGTCAATCATTTTAAACCCAGATTTGGTTTGGGCATAATAGAACCCATCTTTCGGAGACGAACGTGGCGAGCGGGCCACTTGGATTAAACTATTGAAATTGTCTATTGAGGGTTCGTGGCTTGTGGCCTTCATCAGGATCACAAAGGTGTTTATTAATGCTATGCCGTTTTCAAGGGGGCTCCCCTTCACCTTGACGCCCGGAAGACCCTGCCACATTTTCAGGAGCCGCAATCGCTACCGTAATTTGATGGTCTTGCGGCCTCACAGCACTGTTCAATAGGAAAAAACCCTTTCCCCTTGCCTCTGCATTTGAAGCACCAAACCCATCTCCTCAAAAATCTGATCTACCCCTTGGGGATCATGCTCGTTCATCCCTTGAACTACATCGTTCAAATCTTCATCCCCAACTTCTACAGGAGCCCTTGCTACGGGAATAGCGGTTGGGATCGCGCCATCTGGGGAGGCCCTCGCCACTGGAATGGCAGTGGGAATCTCATCATGAGGAGAAGAGCTCCCAACGGACATCTCATCTATCTCCCTCACCATCTCATCTACGACATTTTCCGCCATTACTGCTCTGTGTTCTTGAAGATGGAGCCTTCAGCAGAAATTCAGTGGGGAAGAAGGGTTACAGGTTGAATCTGATGATTCAAAAGCGTTTTCTCTCAAAGAATTACGCTCAGAACGACCTAAATCTAGGGTTAGTATCAGGTTACAAGGATTTACCTAAGTTTGAAGAGGAGTTCGCTGGGAATTGCTAGAAGATGCAGAAAATTGCAAGGTGGATGCTACCTTTTCGGCCTTAAGAGAATGCTGAATACGTAAAGAGAGATGAAGGGACTCAATATCCCTCCTTATAGGGATAATACGCATTAATTAGGGTTTGGGATTCAAACCGTAATTATTTCCCGCCTTGAAAACTCCCCACTTTTGGTAATTGCCGCACGTCTCCCAACAGACACGTGCCCACCTCGCCACTCAGCATTAAATGCGGATGGGACTTCATTTAATGTGGTGTCAGAAGATGTCCGTTACTGAAGATGGACAGTCGTTTCCCTCCAAAGGCTTGACCCTCGAACATCCAAGACCAGGGCTCAGTTTTTAAAATTCTACAGTACGCTCAAGCATAACTACAGAATTTGAGGGGCAAATGATGAGGCCAAATTACGCTCGAATCAGCACCGCACACGTATCACCATCTAAGTCGCTCTCCAGACGTCGGGAAAACCCCTAAGTTTGGATGCTCGCCTTATTGGGCTCGTGGAATAAGCTCAGCCCATTCACCTCTTAAAGCTTGCACGCCTCGGCCCAAGCTACGAGCGTGGGATTTATTCGCCCATCCTACCTGACGCTAGTCCTGCGGACCCACGGGACGTTCTCCTCCGGAGCCCATCTCTTCCGCGTCGGGGATGTCCATTGTAGTGACGCTCGCCGGCATATGCGCTCAACTCCACCTCGATCGGCGCACGAGTTATCTAGCGCTCACGAGGCGTCAGCTTGAGGTACCCTATCTGAGCATCCCCGACGCTCGGACCGGGCATCAAAGACTCCGATCTAAGGTTAGCTCCCACCATGGTGAAGGGTTCCCTTTGAGGGCACACCCGGCCACATGGAAGACCGTTCTAAGCGTTTCTGCCCTCGCCTGTGGTACTGTAACTACCTCTGATACAGTGGTAGTGCGCACCACTCCTGACACGCCCCAAACTTTTCAGGGCAATCACTTTCATACCATCACATAGCGGCACGTATCTAGGGCAACACAGGGTTTGGGACCACTTGGTCACTATTACCGAAATACCCTGACCACTAACATATAAATATGGGAATGCACACACTTATTCCCCAAGTCATCTTCTCCAAACAGACCTGCACTGAACTGGGCACTTTTTCCTCCATCTTTTCTCTCCTCAAGCTCTGCATTCTTCACCCCTCTTGCATTCTTACTGCATCTCCATCCCTGGGGTTATCCTAGCTGGAAGAACCCACGCTCTTTGGAAACCCAGTTCCTGAGGCTCAAAACGCCTGTGATGGTCTTTCCCCCCAAACAAATTTTAAAGTATTTGTGATTCAGTACATTCGTAGTATTTACACCATCAATTTAAATATTTATGTATATAAAGATATGTATATATTTTTTTTGACTTTTCATAGCACAAGATTTATGTTAGTAAGTTTAATTTTAATCAAAATTTTAATTCTTAAGATTTAAACTTTTTTTCATTGATAAATAGTTGTTTGCTTTAAATATAAATTATTTACCCTAAATTGTTTATATAACTTCATTAATTGGCTCCTTGATTTCCTCAATTAATAAATTCATTCAAAATTTTATGCAAGTCAAATCTTTTCTAATATGTATTACTTTATTCTATCAAATCATCTTTCCTACAAAAAAAATTTGAAGCCTAAGTTGTGATACCACTTTTGTATACAAAATGTTTAGTTTTTGTTTTTTTTCTTCTAATTTTTGTGTTCAAATTCATTTTTTTCATATAAAGTGCTTCATTGTTTGTACATCAATACGGGTGATTAACCGAAATCAAGTAAAGATTCAAACGCTCCCCTCAAATAGGCAAAATAGGTTGACGAAATATGTTGAATGTTTTCACTTTTTACACATAAATCCATCGTTGAGTGTTTTTCTCCAACCTCTTTTGAACGAAATTCATATTTTAATTGTTCTTATATTTTTTTTATCTTATTTATTTAACTTTGTATAAATCATGTCTGATAATATAATTTAACTCTTTAGTAAATTTTATATTTTTATGATTTTCCATTGATTTTAAAATATTATTTGCTTATTACTTTTATATTTAAGATTTTAATTTCTAATTTTTTGTACATAGATAAATATATATTTTTTAAATTGATAAAATTTTCATAACTATTTTTTATTTATGTAATTGAGCCGGTCTTTTCCTGTAGTTATTTTATTTTCATCAAAATTTAATTTTCAAGAATTTTGAATTATTAAATTTATAAAATAATTTGAATGATAGTTCAACACAATTTTTATATTGCTCTGGTGATTCTTTAAATCAAGATCTATCAATATAGTTCTTTGTTCCTTAATAAATTTATTCTCTATTTACATTTTTATTTTAAGTGTTTTTTTTTTTTATCATCAATAGTATTTTATATAATACATGATGAGACCTAAAATCACACTCGAATCAGAGCCGTCCACGTGTCAACACTTCGTTGACTGAGGACCAAGACGCTCGCATTGGTGGGCTCGTGGGCCTTCCCAGCCCACACATTTGCCAACTAATACAGATCATGGAGCCTCGGACAACTATTCGGGTAAAGGGCCGGAGCCGACAGGCTTGGCGCTCGTATCTCGGCCCCCAGGGTTACCCTCCTCAGGGAAGCACCCACACGGGGGACCCATTCATGATGCTCGGGATTTTGGCGCTCAAGGGTCATCTACCGTGGGGAGCCCATCCGTACATTCTTTGAGCGTCACCAGCGCTCGTGAATGATCCTGCTCCTCATGCGACGGATCCTAACCTTCACAAGAGGATTTTAGGCCTTCCTCTCACGCGACCCTCGCCAACAACCTCTGACACAAAGGTGGTGCGCACCTTGTACCTGACACGCCGCCTCCTTTTCAGAAACGTCATTTTCACACCCTCACAGGCTGCCACGTGTTAGGGCAACACAGGTTTGGGACCACACGGTCAATTTACCCATTTACCCCCATCCCTAACATATAAATAGGGGGGAACCCATGCATTCTCCCCCAAGTCATCATCTGTATACAAATCACACATATTGTTCTGGGTATTTCCACTGATCTTCTCAAGCTTCTCACCATTTTCTCCATCATAGCATCATCACTGCAACTTGCATCTTTGGTGTTATCCTAGCTGGAAGAACCCACGCTTAAGAGGAAACCCAGATCCTGAGGCCCTCACGCCTGTGATGGTCCTTCCCCTTCCATACAAATATTAAAAAGTGTTGTTGCATTTTTGGAAACCCGATTTCCAGCACCATCATTTTTTGCGCCGTCTGTGGGAAATCCATCGCTACCGCAACTGTCATCGCCAGATTCTTCCTCTGAAAGCTAGTTGAGATATAACACCTTTTCGGACTCTGAAAATGGTTACTGCAACCCGATCTGGAGCTGTGGGGGACAAGGGCGCTCTTTCCCCAGTCAACGAAGGGAATAACGAGAACAATATCCCCGCCGGATGTGCGAACACACCAGTTGCAAGGAACGGAGGCGAGAATCCAGACACGGAGGCTGCAGCTCTCCCACTGGGAGGAAACGCTACGGGAGGGCCCAGTTCCGTTGTTCCACCTACAACTCACACCGCCAACGCTTCCTACCCTTATTCAGGTATGTATCCCATGGCCATGCCTCCACCGGGATACCCTTTCGTACAACCCGGAATGATGCCCGGGATGATGCCAATGATCCAACCGTATCAAGTGGGGACTCTAAATCTCCCCCTGTCATTACCGAGAGAGATACAAGGGGTGGAGATGCCCCAAATCACCACCCAGCAACTTCAGGCGCTGTATGCGCAGTGTGAGGGCCAGGCGGTCCAGAATGCTTGGGAGCATTTTATGGCGGCGTATTTTCCATCGCACGCTGGCGCTCGGATGGCCCCACCTCTGGGAGGACTCCCCGCGCACCCCTTGACGATGGCCCAAAACGCGTTGAGGGCCCAGCAACCTCCTCCACCGCCGAATCAAGAAAATGAGGCCCCGCCGAGGGTCCAGCAAGATCCACCACCAGTAAGAGATGAAAGGGCTCCTCGTAACGAGGGGGCCGGAGAAAACGACGAGGTCCAATCGAGGGCCACGGAAAGGGCAAACCGTAGAAATGTCGGTGACCCTCAACTTGCAGCAGTGCAGGACCAGATTAGGGGGCTCCAGAACGTGGTGGAGCAGCTCTCTCGAGCACGGTCTCACGTCTCCCGTGATGGGGGCGAGAGGTCCAGGGCCAGAGACGCTCGCAGACCACGTAGCCCCATCTCTCGCCGACGAAGGGAAGCCAGCCCAAAAGACCCGGAGGATAGGGATTACCGGATCGCGACGGGCGATTCCCCCCTCATCGAGGAGGTGTTAATGACTCGTGCGGGAAAGGGCAAAATCCCCACGTCCGTCACCAGGTACGACGGAACCACAGATCCAGCCGAGCATCTGGATCATTTTGTGCACTTGATGCATCTATACGATCACCCCCTCAACTACTGGGCCAAGGTGTTTGTGACCTCCCTCGTGGGGATGGCCCAAGATTGGTACAAAAAGCTTCCTCCGCGCTCAATCCGAGGATACCATGACCTAACTGATGCATTCATCAGTCACTTCAACTCTTTGAAGGCTCCAGCCCCCGCGGCCACGGCCCTCTACAGCTTGGTCCAGGGGCCGAACGAGACCCTCAGGTCATTCATGGGAAGGTTCAACAAGGAAATCCTGCTGGTGGAAAAGCCCTCAATGGATTTCTTGAGGCACGTTCTCTTCGGAGCCATTAACATGAAGCATTATGTCAGCAAGGAATTTGTAGAAGAAGTAGCCAAGAAAAAGCCCCGCTCATTGATGGAGATAAGGGACATAGCAGACTCGTTTTTCACCCTCGAAGATATGTATCTCGCGAGGGATCAGAAAATGGCAAACGCCCCTCGCCCCAGCAAAGCCCCCGAGGACCGTGGAGATTCAGCCAGGGGCCGCCGTCGAAGCCCCCTACCCGCTCGGAGGAACGCCTCTTCCCCTCGGAGGTTCGAGCGCATCCCACTCAACCGCCCTATAGCCGAAGTATATGCCATGGCGGATAAGAAGTTGTTCAAGAGGCCACCAAAATTGAGAGAGACGGAGGCTCAGAAGCGCTCGGGGAAGTATTGCGCTTTCCACAAGCAGAAAGGGTATGACACCAGTGAATTTCATCAGCTAGAAAGGGAGATTCAGAGGTTGATCGCTGGGGGGCACCTCAAGGAGTTCGTGAAGGTGTTAGAGAGGTACGACGAACACTGCACGGAACGAGCGCACGCAGGTAGGAGAAGCCGTTCGCGCTCTCGGAGCCCCCGTCACCGTCACACCGAGACCAATGACCGTGGAAAGGGAAAAGCATCGGACGTGGAAAACCAGCCCTTCGCGGTTATTCATATGATTGCTGGCGGACCCTCGGGGGGTGACTCTAACGCTTCCCGACGCCGCTACATTCGGAGTTATGACCAAAGATCTTCTCAGCCCCACCCAGTGCTCTCTATTGATAAGTCATCACGCTCGGAGAAGGATGAGAGCGTAGGTTTTACAGAGAAAGACTTAGAGCACATTGTAACACCTCGTGGGGTCGGTGAAACCTCTGACTGCCCCATGGTTGTTAGCTTAGACGTTCACAATCATGTTGTAAAGAGGGTCTTGATTGATAGTGGAAGCTCCGTAAATGTTTTGCCTTACTCCACGTTCCAGAAAATGAACATCACAAACATCCCGCTCGAACCTCTTAGAACAGCCCTCGTCGGCTTTGGTGGTTCCAAGATCGTCCCTCGCGGACAAATTCGCTTGGCCACCTCCTTTGGTCGCGCCCCACAACGAAAAACTTTAAATGTTCTCTACGTGGTGGTCGAAATGGACCTACCTTACAACATCATCATTGGGCGCCCAGCCCTCGTTGACTTCAAAGCAGTCATATCCACCTATCATCAGAAAGTCAAGTTTCCCACCCCCGAGGGTACGGGAGAGGTACTGTGCAATGTTAAGGAAGCATGGGAATGCTACATACTCTCCCTTCGAAGCCATAGGCCCAAACAACCTACCCAGGTTGGCTCCACCAAAAAATCGGTTGACTTCCCCAAACTAGATGAGGATGGCCCCGAGCGTAAGAGGGCTAAGCTCTATAAAAAGAAGAATAAGAAGAAGGCCACGGACAGACCCGGAGATGCTGGGAACTCGCCCCTCGGAGAGGTTGGGGCTTCTTCCTCGGAAGACGAGGGTCATATACCCTCGGGAGACACCAGTGAAAAAGTCACAAGTAAGAAACGGGCGCTCGAGCAGCCGAGGCCTGAAGTGCGAGTGGAACCCACGGAGGGCTTCCTGACCATCGAATTGGAGCCAGGGAATCCAGATAAGACCACGCAAATAGGTTCCAGCCTCGACGGTCCCTCTCAGATTATGATGATCGAATTCTTGCGAGAAAATATTGATGTCTTTGCTTGGAAGGCTTCCGACCTCACCGGCATAGATCCGCGCGTTATTGTCCACCGGCTGAACGTGGATCCAGCCTTCAAACCTATAAAGCAGAAAAAGAGAGATGTCCATGGATTCCGAAAGCAGGTCATAGAAGAAGAAGTCAATAAACTGCTTGACGCTCAGTACATAGAAGAAATTCTATATCCCGAATGGCTTTGCAATGTGGTGCTCGTTCCGAAGAGCACCAACAAGTGGCGTATGTGCAACGACTTCACGGACCTTAACAAGGCATGTCCCAAAGATCCGTACCCTCTGCCTAGAATCGATCAGTTGGTAGATTCGACCGCCGGATGTGAACTTATGAGCATGATGGATGCTTTCCAAGGATATTATCAGATATTTATGGCTCTTGAGGATCGTCCCAAAACTGCGTTCGTAGTCCATATGGGTGTCTATTGCTTCAAGGTCATGCCCTTTGGGCTCAAAAATGCAGGAGCGACATATCAACGCCTCGTCAACAGAATGTTCGAGTGTGAGATCAAAAAGTCCATGGAAGTATATGTGGATGACATGATCGTCAAAAGCGAACGCCAGCATTCTCATCTAGGAGACCTCAAACGAGCGTTCAATATCCTGCGGCGTTATGGTATGAAACTGAACCCTTCCAAATGTACATTTGGCGTACGAGGTGGCAAATTTTTGGGATATATGGTCAGCCAACGGGGCATAGAGGCAAACCCAGAGAAGATTAAAGCAATCCTGGACATACCCTCCCCTCGCAATCTGAGAGAGGTCCAAGTGCTTGTGGGTAAGATCATTTCGTTAAATAGGTTCATCTCTCGCTCAGCGGATAGGAACCTACCCTTCTTTAAAATTCTGCGTAACGCTCGCAACTTTACCTGGGACGAGGACTGCGAAAAGGCTCTGCAGGACATGAAGCGGTATCTTTCAAGCGCGCCTTTGTTGACCAAACCTAACCCGGGGGAGACTTTGTTTGTCTATCTGTCAGTTTCCTTGGAGGCCACGAGCGCTGTCCTAGTGGCCATTCGCGAGCGTAAGCATATGCCGGTGTATTATTTAAGCAAGACTCTACAAGGAGCGGAGAAAAGATATATGGAGATAGAGAAGTTTGCATTTGCGCTCGTAAATGCCTCTCGGAGGCTAAGACCCTATTTTCAAGCGCATTCCATCGTGGTTCTCACAGATCAGCCCCTCAGACAAGTGCTTGCGAAGCGGACGTCTCAGGGAGATTAATTAAATGGTCGATTGAACTTAGTCAGTTCGACGTCGTTTTTGAGCCCCGCACGGCGATACAGGCTCAGGCCGTGGCTGACCTATTGGTGGAACGTTTCAACTTAGATACCGTGCCCTCAACAGAGGATGGTTTATGGCTGTTGCACACAGATGGCTCCTCGACCTCACAAGGGGGGGGGGGGAGCCGGGGTGACCCACAGAGACCCTCTCGGAGCTGAAGTTGACTATGCGATCAAGCTGGCGTTCCAAGTCACCAACAACGAAGCTGAGTATGAGGCCCTCATCCAGGGGCTCAGGATTGCACTCCGAAATGGCGCCACTCGGGTCACTGCATATGTTGATTCGCAGTTGATCGCGAGTCAGATTGATGGTTCTTATGAGGCTCGAGAAGCCACCATGGTGCAGTATCTGGCGAGGGCTAAGGAGGTGATAGCTAAGTTCAGGGAATTCCACCTTTTGCAAATCCCGAGGGCAGAAAACGAACGGGCCGACGCTCTGTCAAAGTTCGCATCCGCCCTGGATGGTTTTAGCGAGCGTGCTATTACATTTCTTAGGACAGAGGAACCGTTGATAAGTAGAGGGGAACCTTTGAAGCAGGTGCATATGATCGATCCTTCCGAACCTTGTTGGCTCGATGAGATCATCAGATTTCTCCGAGATGGAACCAGCCCAAGCGACAAAGTTGAGGCTCGGAAAGTCAGAAGTAAAGCCCCTCGCTTCTCATTGGATGACGAGGGTCGACTATTCAAGCGATCCTTCCAAGGCCCACCGCTGAGATGCTTGAGACCCTCGCAGGCCAAGGAAGTTCTAGAACACGTGCACAATGGAAGTTGCGGGAACCACTCGGGCGGTCGGATCTTGGCAAAGAAAGTCTTAAGGAGTGGGTTTTACTGGCCCTCGGTGCTACAGGATGCCATTAGCTACTCCAAGAAATGCCCTAAGTGCCAGTTTCATTCTAACACCCCCCAGTTGCCAGCGGCTCAAATGATTCCCATCGATGTTTCATGGCCTTTTGATCAGTGGGGCATCGATATTGTGGGACCCCTCCTAATGGCGGCCGGACAAAAGAAATTCGTAATACTCTCTGTGGATTACTTCACTAAATGGGCGGAAGCCTGAGCGGTCGCCAAGATAACATTCAAGGTTGTGAGAGATTTCATCTGGAAAAACATCATCTGTAGGTATGGTATCCCGAGGGTGCTTATCTCAGACAACGGCTCCCAGTTCATCGCTGCCGACACGCGGGATTGGTGCTATGAGCTAGGGATTGAACAGCGATTCACCTCCGTAGGCCACCCTCAAGCCAACGGTCAGGCGGAGGTGACCAATCGAACCATACTCCAGCATCTGAAGACGATGCTCGAGAGTATGAAGGGAGAGTGGGCTGAAGAACTTCAAGGAGCCCTGTGGGCGTACCGTACTACCCCACGAGCGGCAACAGGAGAAACTCCTTACTCCCTCGTTTATGGCTCCGAGGCTATGATACCTGCGGAAATTGCTCAAGAATCTGCACACGTTGCCTATTTCGAGCCTGTCGCCAACGAGGCCAATCGGTCGCTCGAGTTAGATTTGCTGGATGAGAAGAGGAATGCTGCTTGGGCACGTATTCACAAATACAAAGCAACCGTTGCTCGCCAATACAATAAACGTGTTAAGGAAAGGACTTTCCAGCTAGGGGACTTGGTCCTCAAAAAAGTTGAAGTCTCCAAACACGTGGGTAAGTTGGACCCCAATTGGGAAGGCCCCTTCAAAGTCATTCAGGTACGAGCAAATAACACCTACTTGTTAGAGACTTTGCAAGGCGAGCGTCTCCCTAGGCCATGGAATGCATGTAACCTTAGAAGGTTCTACGTGTAGACTTCAGTTTCTTTGTAATGGCCCGTCTGCGGCATGGAGTGCTTTCCTTTGACGGAAAGCGTGTTGTAATCATTTCCAAAAATGCATCTATGTAACAGTAAGTATTTAATTCTTTGTTTTTATTATTTGCTTGCTTTGTTATTTGATCTAATGATTCGAGCGACGGGAGGCCTACTCCATGTCGAGCATCCTCCACGTCGAACGGCCTACGCGATACATCAATCGTTTCAAAGCTACACTGTCCAGGTGTTGATAATCATCCCCCCGGAACAGTTTGAACGATTTGTAAGTGTATAAAGTCCTAAAAATGAGCGTGTCGAACAACGGGGAGCGCAATGATCAATTAACGCCAGCTGAGTGCTCGCCACTCCAGCTCGTGCTCGCAAGAACCCCAATGACCCTCAACTTATTGAGTAAAAGCACACTCATAAAATAATGGATTTTAACTCAATCCCTTCATGTGCTTCTCGAAATAACGCTAACCCCACGGTTACGCTCGCTTTAATATCTTACTTAGCAGGTCCTGTTGTTGATCTCTAAAGTATATACAATCTAATGAAGCGTTTAAGATGAGGGTGCACATCGTTGGGCCAATACTTAGGCAAATCTCCAGAGGTTTCCTAAGTTCAAATTCGAGCCTCATTACGAATACGGCCAGGGAATACGCATAAAACATCCTCGTGCCCGTATCTACGCCCCTCAAATCGCCAGATGCTGCCAAACTTTAAACTGAAGGCGCATTGTGATAAACGCCAGGGCACCCTCAAAGATAACGCCCTCGTGCTTACACACGCACATCGCGAACGCTCAAACAAAAGATACCGATATAAAAGCAGCGAGCGCAAGGAAATAACATCGTTCATCATTCGAAAATAAAGGATAAAGCATTCAAACATCCCAACAAGAAACAGAAGAGTTATAATAGATGAGGAAAAGGAGCATAGAGAAGTCCAAAACATCCAAGGAAATAGTTTGAAGATTGATTACAGACATAAATTGTTCATAATGTGACAAGTAAGTTGAACCAACAAGGAGAGGGATCAGCATCCAATGGACCTTCACTGGGCTTGAGAGTTGGGCTCCGGAGGGGCAGTTGCAAGAGGAACCGGGGCCAGCACGTTGGCGTCAGAAGTTTGGGCCTCACCAGGTTCCTCGACATCCACGGTGTCCATGAAGGTGCCTTCATCTTCTATCTGGTTAGGCTCGGGACCTGCAGTATGGGTAGCTATGAACTCCCGCTGGAGTGTTTCCACCAACTCCTGGTATTCTGGTTCCGCCAAGCTCTCGGAAGGATCCTCGTCTTGGACCATAGACTCACAGTTTTTGTCCAAGTCCATACGCAGGAGCACGTCCGTTCGAGCGCTTTCAGGAGCCAAACCAAGTTTCACCATTTGCCCGATGGCTTTGTGAAAGAAACGCCGAGCATTGTCAAAACAGTGGATGTTGGCTGCAAACACGAAAGCTTTTGAGCGCAAGAACTTCTTCACTGCCTCCCAGGATACCCTCGCCTCCAAGCCCTGTACTTTGCCTTGCAAGTCAGCAAGGGCCTTGTTAGCTTCCTCGTTCTGGCGAGTGCTCTCCGCCAGCTGCTCACCCAGCTCCCCATTTTGCACCCTCAACTGGTCCCGCTCGTCCTTCAATTTCCTGTGACGCTCATTAAGGACCAGAAAAGCGTCATCGGACTTCTTCAGATTTTTCTTCAGCCGAACGTTCTCAAGGTTGGCGGAATTCAGTTGAGCGCTAACATTGTTGTAATCCTCCTGCAATTGGCTCGGGTCCGAGATGCGCAGTAACTTCTTGTACTTGACCTTATGCTCGGAGTAGGCTTGCGCTCGCCCTTGCAGATTCTTGAGCCTCGGGATTACTTCCTAGAAAGCCATAAGCGAAAAACACCATCAGAATAAAAAGAAAAGAAGGGGAATTTTACTGAAGGAATCGAGGCCTAACCGTCAGGAGGGCATGGCATGCGTCATCCGCGACCCGAGCGGCGTCATGCTCGTTCAGTTTGTCGTGGTCGGCGGAGAACTGGAGCTTTCCGACGATGTCGGAGACCATGTTGACAGAAAAGGCGCTCTTTTTCAGCAGGACGGGACCGTCCTTCCTTTGGCGCTTATACCGAGCGTCCCCGCGACAGCCAATCTTCCAAAAGTCCTCGTCCTCAGAGGAGGATGTATCGCTACCCTCGCCCCGGTGGCCTACAACCACCTCCTTCCCTTTACCGGAGATTGGGATTGAGTCCGGCATTCTCTTTCTTTTTCCTTGGCGCTCGGCCCTAATCCCTTCTTAAATGCGGACTAACTCCCCGGATCGATTGTGGGAAGTGCTGGAGCTGAGCGCTATAGGCCTCTCGGGAGCAGCAGTCGGGGTAACCTCCCGAGCGTCATCTAGGGTGAGGTCCTCGACGGGACCAACGGCTGGAGCCTCGTTACCAGCCCCCTACCTCTTTCACCTCGCCCCTGCCTTCGCCGGATTCCTCTGCCCCTCGGGGCAGTTGGGGGTCGTTCTTGTTGTTGCTGTTGCTGTTGCTGAGGGTCAGCCGCGGGTCCTTGAAAGCCCAAAATACGGGAAAGTGCCTCAGCATTCATGCCTCGCGATAATATTTGGACACCTGCAAATAAAGGAAAACCGAGCGTCAGAAGTCGGTTGCTAGGGTCACAGACGAAAAAATTATATAGCAATCACACCAAGTTAGGAGGCTCTTCTAAAAGTTAGAGCAGTTAGTTCCTAGAATCTAACCGTCGAGGGCCATGATGTCAGCTGGAGGGTGAAGTATCATGTCTGGAGGGCAAGATAGCCCATAACGGAACAAAATTCCCTCGTTCTTCATCAAGGTCTCCGCCTTAATCCACTTCTTCTCACTCCTCATCTCGAAGGCCAATCCCTGTGCCCAATCCTCAAAGGCTTTATTCCTCGCCCTTTCCCTAATCAAAGGGCCTTCGCCATGTACCAACCATTCGCGGAAAACCCTAAAAATCCCCCCTGGAGCCCCCACGAAAAAGTACTTCTCCTTCCAATGCTCGCCGTAGGAAGTGGATAGAGAATATATCATCTTAAAACCAGATTTGGCCTGGGCATAGTAGAATCCGTCCGTGGGGGACGAGCGTGTTGAACGGGCCACCTGTATCAAGCTATCAAAGTTGGCGATTGAGGGTTCGCGACCTAAAGCAACCATCATGATCACGAAAGTGTTGATCAGGGCTATGCCGTTCGGCAGAATTTGTGAAGGGCAAAGCCTCAAGTGCTGATAGATGTTGACGGTAACGGGCGGGATGGGAAATCGCAAGCCCCCGGCCAGAACCGCGTCCCAGTAGACCGTCATCATCCCAGGTGGCGGTCGGTTGGCCCTCTCCCCCTCCTCAGGAAGTCGTATGGGGAATACCGCCTCATCCCAATAAGCTCTCTCCCTCAACTCCTCCAAATCGTCGAGCGTCAGAATACTCGCAATCTCGTCCAGAGATCTGTCAGTCTGATGACGATTATCCTGCCTCACTCGAGTGGCAGGTTCCCTTCCTCTCCTCTGGCGCCTTCTGGAAGGTTCAGCCTCAAATGGGCGCCCGGATGGCCCCGCTTCACCCTCGGGAGCCATCATAGCCACTGTGATCCTGTGATCTTGGGGTCTCACAGAGCTATTCAACACTGGGAATACTCTCTCCCCCTGCCTTTGCATTTCCATCACATTGTGCATCTCTTCAAAGAGGTCGTTCACCCCTCCGGGAGCACGCTCGTTCATCCCTCGAACGGCGGCATCCACCTCTTCTTCCCCGGTATCAGCCGGAGCCTGGGCCACCGAGATCGCCATGGGAATTCCCTCATCTGGGTGCGCCCTAGCCAGGGGAACAACTGTGGGGACATCGCCATGAGGGAAAGAGCTCCCCACCGACATCTCCTCAATCTCCCGTACATAATCATCAGCTTGGTTTCCGGCCATGTTCAGTTTTCAACTTTTGGAAACGGGATTTCTAACAGAAAGATCAAGGAAGGAGAAGATTTCTGAAACAAGTTCAATGGTAGACAGTGGCTCTTCCTCAAGGGTTTCACTCACACAACCTAAAACTAATGTTAGCATGGGGAAAATAAGAAGAAGGGTAAGGAATTTTTACCTAAGATTTGAAGAGAAGAAATTCGCCGGAGCCTGTAGAACTGACAGAGATTTCTTGCTGTGTATATGCTTGAAAGAGTTTGAATGCGTGAAAAAGGTCCCCAAAGCCCTGCAAACCCCTATTTATAGGGAAGATTGTACATGGATTAGGGCTGAAAATTCAAAACGTAATCATTTCCCGCCTAGGAAATCCCCCCACTTTTGGTAACCGTCTCACGTCTCCCGGAGTGCACTCGCCTACGTTCCCACTCCGCATTAAATGCGGACATGACTTCAATTAATGTTGTGTCAGACTGTGTCCGTTACAGAAGGCAAGCAGTCACTTTTTCATCAATGGGCTTGACCCTCGGATATTCAAAAATTCAAAGCTCCATTCTTTTTAAATTCTACAGTACGCTCGAGCGATACTACAGAATTTGGGGGGTAAAATGATGAGACCTAAAATCACACTCGAATCAGAGCCGTCCACGTGTCAACACTTCGTTGACTGAGGGCCAAGACGCTCGCATTGGTGGGCTCGTGGGCCTTCCCAGCCCACACATTTGCCAACTAATACAGATCATGGAGCCTCGGACAACTATTCGGGTAAAGGGCCGGAGCCGACAGGCTTGGCGCTCGCATCTCGGCCCCCAGGGTTACCCTCCTCAGGGAAGCACCCACACGGGGGACCCATTCATGATGCTCGGGATTTTGGCGCTCAAGGGTCATCTACCGTGGGGAGCCCATCCGTACATTCTTCGAGCGTCACCAGCGCTCGTGAATGATCCTGCTCCTCATGCGACGGATCCTAACCTTCACAAGAGGATTTTAGGCCTTCCTCTCACGCGACCCTCGCCAACAACCTCTGACACAAAGGTGGTGCGCACCTTGTACCTGACACGCCGCCTCCTTTTCAGAAACGTCATTTTCACACCCTCACAGGCTGCCACGTGTTAGCGCAACACAGGTTTGGGACCACACGGTCAATTTACCCATTTACCCCCATCCCTAACATATAAATAGGGGGGAACCCATGCATTCTCCCCCAAGTCATCATCTGCATACAAATCACACATATTGTTCTGGGTATTTCCACTGATCTTCTCAAGCTTCTCACCATTTTCTCCATCATAGCATCATCACTGCAACTTGCATCTTTGGTGTTATCCTAGCTGGAAGAACCCACGCTTAAGAGGAAACCCAGATCCTGAGGCCCTCACGCCTGTGATGGTCCTTCCCCTTCCATACAAATATTAAAAAGTGTTGTTGCATTTTTGGAAACCCGATTTCCAGCACCATCAATACATATGTTCTTTCATTTTCGTTCAAATTATTTTTGCTGTTAATTTTCTACAATAATCAATAATTATATATATATATATATATATATATATATATATATATATTGTGATGATTTAAATTTGCTTGATACTAATAATTATATTTTTATCTCTACAAATTATTAAATTGATTATTTATATTTTATTTTTACATAAATTAGAACATTTGCTTCGAATCTATTAGTACTGGGATTTAAAAAAAAAATTCATTTATTAGTTAATGCTATCGAAATTAAAGTTTTGTATAGTTGGTCGACAATTTAATATTTATTATTTTGTAAAAAACATTAATATAAAAGTCATTATTTTTATATATCAGAAATATTATGTGCATAGCACGGGATGAAATGCTAGAATTTTAACTCATATACTATTTTAATATATGAATTGTTTATTTTTTTCAAATATTTTAACCTATTTAATTAAAATATTATATTTACATGAGTTTTATTTATTTACTATTTATAATAAAAAAATACTTAACTTAATATACAATTTAGAATTAAGTATATTAAAGTAATAAATTTGACTTTAACAGTAATTCATTTATTATTTGTTAAATTATGTATTGCATAAATTATTTTTCATTCTATATAATTTAATTATTTCATTTAAAACTGTTTTAGTTTACAAAGTTCATACTTGCTATTTGTAAGTTATATTGTATATTATTATGTGTATCGCACGGGGCATACACTAGTTATTTCATAGTGGATGACAACTAATGTAATAAAAATGCTTAACCAGAATTGGTAGTGTATTCAGACTGGTAGATGATTTAAGTGGTAAACATCTTTTTTTTTTTTTGGTCGATCACCGAGGCCAGCAAGATTAGCTGCTGCTGTCTTTAACTCTCAATTCTTGAAGCTCCTAAGGCTCCTCATCCCACAGCTTATAGGGTTCATGAAGATAGTGCCCTAATTTAGCAAGAATGTCCGCCTGCTCGTTGCCGCTTCTGTAAATATGCCTAATGGTGATTTCCCAAGGTAGTCTAAGATAGCCGCAGTAGTCCAGAATGATAGTCCCTTAAGGATGGCTTTCCACATCCCCCTCTTTCACAAGCTTCGTTACCACTTCCGAGTCACACTCAACCATGATTTTGGTCAACCGTCGCTCCCAAGCCATTTTCAGACCCTTCCGAAGTTCGAGGAGTTCCGCGAGAGTTATTGAAAGATTACCGAACTTCATCGAAAATCCGCAAACCCATCTCCCATTTGCGTCTCTTGCAAGACCGCCTCTGCTGGGGACTTGCTATGTTCAAAGAAACTCCCGTCCATGTTAAGTTTAACCCAACCCACCGACGGTTCATGCCATTTGATGACCGATTTCCGAGCCCTCACCGTGTTCCTCCTCAAGTTCATATGCTCAATATCCAGAGCAAGTATAATAGTTCTCCTCACAGTTTCCCTACACGGTTCCGTCTTGGCTTGGTACTCGAAGCTGTTACGGGCTTTCCATATGTTCCATATGGCTACGACAAAGATGCTGCTCCACCTGTTGGATATATATGCCTTGTATAGATATAAAATAATTAATTGTTGGAGAATTAATTAAATGATAAAATACAAAGGCATATGAAGAGTTGTTTGGAAAATTGTGCATTGGTTATTGTCACACATTAGAAGAATGACTTAAAGTAGACAACTTTATATATTAAAATGCTGTGTATGTTATTAAATTATGGAACTTAAGGGTGGACTAAGGGCCGCCCGCGCACCGCACGCTCGGGCTGGGGCTCGGGGCTAGGGTCGGGCGTGGGCGAATGTGGCGTTTGATGGCGCACTTTGCACTTCGCACGTGCGCATCGTCGCTAGGAGCTTGGAGCCTTGCCTCCCAGCCCAGAGCCTTTCTTTTTGAGCCAAAGCCGACTTGACTCAGTCCTAGATTCAAACATTTAAACCAATGTCCAGATACATAGAAATTAAATCCGTTGGCACTGTAATAGCCAGGTAATGGGTAATTATGGGGTGAAATTTCAGGCCATTAACACCAGAAATTAAACCATTCAAATTTCCATTTCAGTTTTTGCCAACACCTGAGAGCTATAAATAGCTCCTCCCCCACACCTGAAAAGACAGCAATACTCAACCTGAATTTCTGACAAATTGCTATTATCCGAAATTCCTTTCAACTTGACGTATATCCTAAAAGTAAATCGTCTGCAACCTTTTAGTAAAACTCAGAGAGTTAGGGGCAATTACCACTTAAAGGACAGGGATCACCCGTGTCATTTTGATTCCATTCCCACATTTCTCAACAATCTTTAAGTGCTAATCCGTTTGAGATGGAGTCAGAATCCTTCCGCATCATGAATCAGCAGAAACTGGACCGTTTCGACAGAAACAATTTCAGTCGCTGGCAGAACAAGATGAAATTCCTGCTCACTGTCTTGAAGCTGGCCTACGTTCTGGATCCCAACCTGCCACCAATTCTAGAAGATCCTCCTGCTCCTCAGCAGCCCGTAGACCTCGATCCACCAGTAACAACAGGTGGCGTTCCTCTTGCCAATCCCACCACAGCAGGTGGTGCTCATCTTGCTAATCCTACTACAGCAGGTAGTGCACCTCCTGCCAACACCGCAGCAGCAGGTCCTTCTAGGAATGCTTTGTAGATCCACTAGGAGATAGTGGAAACTCTTCAGCAACAAAGAAGAAAGAGAGTAGAAGATAAACAATTGGCTCGAGGACACATTCTGAACACCTTGCCCAACAGGCTGTATGATCTATACACGAATGTGTAGTCTCCTAGATAACTTTGGGAGGCTTTGGAATACAAATGCAAGACTGAGGAAGAAGGTACAAACAAATATTTAGTTTCTAAATATTTGGATTTCAAAATGGTTGACAACAAACCAATTCTGGAGCAAGTGCATGAGCTACAGGTAATTGTTAACAAACTCCGAATGGTTAAAATTATCCTTCCAGAAACATACTAGGTTGGAGCTATAATTTCAAAGCTCCCTCCAGCATGGAAAGATTACGCAAAGAGGTTGATGCATAAATCTGAGGATTTGTCCTTGGAACAAATTCAAAAACATTTGCGTATTAAAGAGGAGGCTCGGAAACGCAATAGAAAGAATTTGGTTCAAGGACAATCTAGTGTGAATTATGTTGAGGCTGGAAATTCTTCTAAAAAGAAGCCTTTTGGGGTTAAAAAGAATTCTCGACAATTTAATAAAACCGGACAGAAACCTAAATCTACTATTACTATTAACAAAAGAAAAGACAAGTGTCATGTTTGTGGAGAAACATGACATTATGCGAGAGAATGCCCACAACAGAAGAGTGGAGCCGAAGTTGCAAATATGATTGAGGAGAACCCAGTTGCCATGGTGACTGATCTTAGTCTCGATGTGGCTATGATTTCTGAAATAAATATGGCAAGTGAACTTTCTGGCTGGTGGTTAGATTCTGGATCTACCATTCACATTTGCAATGATCGAAGGCTTTTCAAGACCTTTGAAGAAACTGTTGGGCAAGAGGTTCAGATGGGCAAAAGCTCCAAAGCCAATGTTGGAGGTAAAGGATCCGTTGAACTCAACTTTACCTTCGGGAAAAAATTAACTTTGATAAATGTCTTGTTTGTACCTGATGTTAGGAAAAGTTTAATTTCTGTCGATTTGTTAGATAAAAACAGTTTTAAGATTTCTATTATGTCTGGAAAAGTCATCATTATGAAAAATGGTGAATTTGTTGGCAAAAGTTATGCTTGTAACGGGATATACAACATGTCTATCAATAATAAGAATTCTGTTTCTGCTTACATGATTTCTTCAATTTCTTTATGGCATAGCCGATTAGGGCATGTTAGTGTAAAGAACTTGAAAAATATGCATGCAATGGGATTAACAGATATTGATAAAAACAAACTTAATAAATGTGAAATATGTGCAAAATCAAAAATTGTAAGAAAACCTTTTCCAAGTGTTAAAAGAGAATCACAAATATTGGATTTAAATCATACGGATATTTGTGAGTTAAATGGAATTTTAACTAGAGGTGGAAAAAGGTATTTTATTACTTTTATTGATGATGCTAGTCGTTTTTATTATGTTTATCTATTACGAACTAAAGATGAAGCTCTTAGTTCGTTTGTGAAATACAAGTCAGAAGTAGAAACCCAACTTGAAAAGAAGATAAAGGTTCTACGTTCTGATCGAGGCATGTAATATTGTTTGAATGCTTTTGATACACTTTGTGAAGAAAGTGGTATCATACATCAAACAACTGCCGATTATACACCCCAACAGAACGGTGTAGCTGAAAGGAAAAATCGTATCTTTTTGGATATGGTAGATTGCATGCTAAATCATGCTAACGTACCTAATAACTTGTGGGGTGAAGCCCTTCTATCCGCGTGCCATATTCTGAATATGATACCTTGTACTGTTGTGAAGACTAGCCCCTATGAAATATGGAAAGGCAAAAAACCGAACATAAGTTATTTCAAAGTGCGGTGGTGTGTGACTTATTTTCGGGTTCCTGATCCCAAACGGACTAAGTTGGAGGGTCAGAGCTATTAAAAGTATATGTATCGGATATGCTCTTAATAGCAAGGCTTATAGACTTCTTGACTTGGAATCTAATGTGATAACCACTACAAAAAATCAACCGAATTCCGACGGGAAAAAACTGACGGAATTCCAACGGCTAAGAAACTTTGCATTCCAACGGAAAAGCCGTCTGAATTCCGTCGGAAATTTTGGCGCAATTCTAAAAAAATTGTGCCTTCCCGTCGGTATATTTTTTTTTTATTCTTCATAAGAAAAAGCCAACGGAATTTTCCCGTTGGTTTTCCGTCGATTTTAAGTTGGAATTTTTCAATCAAATTTAATTAGAAAAATACGATTATAATTAATACAAATAATTATATAATTAAAAATTATTTAATATACTAATTATAAATTATTAATATAATTGTTTGTACTAATAATTCGCGTTTATTGATTTTGGGTAAACACCGGATAAATAGTACAAATAATTTGTAAATTTTAATATCAAAGTGGGTCTTCAATTTTATATTTGACCCTCTGATTCTTCCTTCAAGTTTAAAGTTGTAGAAATCTTCAAACGCTCCTTGATGGATTTGATGGTTTGATCTTCTTCAACTTCAAATTTAGCTTTTAATAACGTTAATCCGTAGGTCCTTCAACTTATTTACGAATCAAACGCTAGATTTTGGAGAATTCCGCCAACAATGCCATTGAAGTACTCGTCAGTAACTCCGTGGATTTAGCTTGAATATAACGTAGATTCACCGGTAAGGGGCCTTAATAACTATCTCTTGTATTTTTTTTAAAGAGATAATATCACATAAAATCACTTGGATATTTATCTCTTTAATATTTTATTACCTTTTAAAGAGATAATATCACATGGATATTTATCTCTTTATATTTTTATTTTTAAAGAGATAATATCATACAAGACTTGATTGGTCGGCATGATGCAATACGCCACGTGTCGCCATATGATTTGTTGAGAAAATAAACATTATAATATTAATTAATTTAATTATTTAACTTTGAAATTAAATTTAGGATAATTTCAAAATAGTAAATTAAATTAATAATATAAAGTTTATTTGTTCATCTACAATAATATTTTATATAATTTTAAGTATGTACATTATAATTAAAACACAAAAAAATATAAGCTAGCAATTTTGATATAATATCTCAATAAATATGATTATATTTCATTCAAATAATCATATATTTAAAATTTTATATTTTAAATTAATAACAAAGAGTATTTAAATTATTAATTGAAATAAGTGTATAAATATATTTAAAGACATAATTGATGAGGTCAAAATACACTTAATCCGCAATTTGACACGTGGCACCCCCCAGCGCCTGACACACGGCAACTCTGATCCCAAAACAGATCTCCCTCGTACAACTTTCACCCTTGAGTGCTAAGACCCTTGAGGGGCACGTGTCATCACCTTCACATGACATGTGGTTGTTATAACGGCTCATCCAACGAGCGTTCATATGCTGTAAGGCAAGGCCTCAACTCACCAAGGGACCACCCACGAGCGATATCTCCCCTCGAGTGAAGCTCCACACAACTGCAAACTAAGGGGACGCATTCTCCCCTCGTTGAACAATCTTGGCGTTAATCCCCATGCGGATCTTCCAGCCTTGCAGGCCCTTGGTTGACACGAGCGCGCCTCCGGCCCTCGTTACCAACCCCCCAAAATAGCTCTCTGACACCCGTACAAGCCCACGCACCTGCCACTATTGCAAACACTAACTTTTACCTACTTTTGCAGGAGATTCCTTCTAGGTTTCTCCTCGTTGCGACACGTGTTAAGGAAACATCAGAGCAGGACCACACGGAGTAATTACCAAAGGGTCCCTGACCCTCAACTATAAATAAGCGACATCTTCTCCTTCACGGTAAGCATTCATTCATACAGAAACTTACATTCTTCATCTTCTTTAAGATATCTTGACTTGAGCGTCGGAGAGCCAAACTGGGAATCACCCCCAATTCCCCAGCTTGGCCTTCTAACTTTGTTGGTGTTTGTCCTAGCAGGTAGAGCCCAGTGCTTTTCCGGCGAACCTCTTCGAGCCACATCCTCTGTTTCCCCATCTCAACGAAATAAAAAGTGATTGGAGTTTGACCCTAACATAATCAGACACCATCAATAATATTAATAAGAAGTAAGTTGTTCAAGTTGGTAAGGGAGTCACCATTCTTCCTTGGAGACCCGAGTTCAAATCCCTGCGTGCGTAATTTTTGCGAGAATTAATTCTCGCATTGGCTGGCTCGGTTGGCTCAAGCTCGGCCTGTGGCTCGTCTGAGGTGTTGGTGTGGCTCGTTTCTGGGGTGGTTCGGGTCTCACAAATGAAATTATTTATTTTTATTCTTTTTTTGACGGCATACCGACGGAAAATTCCATTGAAAATCCGTCGGTTAACTTAAAAATTAAATTATTTTTGTTCCGTTGGAAAAAAATTCCGATAGTCCGTTGGAATTCCGCTGGAAAATATATTTCCAACGGAAAACCAATGAAACGGGACCCGTCAGTTTTCCGTCGGAAATCAGTTTTTCGAACGAAAAATCGACGGAATTTCTGAAAATCCTGTCGGAATTGCCTGTCGAAATTCGGCTGATTTTTTGTAGTGAACTGAGTCCAGGGATGTCCAGTTCTTCGAAAATACATTTTCAAGAGATGTTGGAAATGAACCTGAGCCAACCCAAATTGAGCCTAGAGGTCTTATAAGGCCGGTTGTAAAACAATAGTCCTACACAACCAATTGAGCCTAGAAGGAGTACTAGAGCACGGAAAGAGAAAAGTTTGGACAAAAACTTTATCTCTTCTGAAGCTTTATTATTCTTGGGGGAGGGGGACCGGGATAATAAAGTGGTAAGTGAAATACCATTTGTATTTACACTTGAGACGGATCCTAAGACATTTGCAGAAGCTATGGCTTCTCGAGATGCTTCCTTTTGGAAAGAAGTTGTAAACGATGAAATGGATTCGATCTTGGATAACAATACTTGGGTATTAGCAGACTTACCTCGTGGTTCTAAACTCATTGGGTGCAAGTGGGTATTTAGAAGAAAACGAAACACCGATGGAGCTATCTCAGCTTTCAAAGCTAGATTAGTTGCCAAAGGGTTCAGACAAGTAGAAGGGATTGACTACTTTGACACTTACGCACCGGTGGCTCGGGTTGCTTCCATTAGAATTCTTCTAGCCTTAGCCTCTCTTTACGATCTGTTTGTTCATCAAATGGATGTACAGACAACATTTTTAAATGAAAATTTAAAAGAAGAAATCTATATGGAATAACCTGAGGGCTTTGTAGCACCGGGAACAGAAAATAAAGTGTGTAAGTTAGTCAAATCCTTATATAGTCTGAAACAAGTACCAAAACAGTGGCACAAGAAGTTCGACACTGCTATCTTGAGATTCAGATTAAAGTATAGCAGTGCTGACAGGTGCATTTACTCCAAAAGTACAGCTGACTATATGGTGATAGTCTGCTTATATGTCGATGATATGTTGATCATTAGGACTAATATGATTGGAGTAAACGAGACTAAAAAGTATCTATCCTCGGTCTTTAAGATGAAAGATTTAGGTGAAGTAGATACTCTTTTAGGCATTAAAGTAAAAAAATATAGTGGGGGTTTTTCACTAAACCAATCTCACTATATTCTGAAAGTTCTGACTAAGTTTAAACATCTCGAGATGAAGGAGATGAATACTCCATTTGACAACGGGCTAAAACTTAAAGAAAATACTGGTAGAGCTATTGCACAGCTTGAGTATGCGAGTGCTATTGGCAGCCTTATGTACGCAATGCATTGCATTAGACCAGATATTTCCTTTGTAGTTTCAAAACTTAGCAGATACACAAGCAGTCCCAATGCTGATCATTGGAAAGCTATTAGTAGGGTAATCGGGTACCTTAAGAGAACTATTAGATTTTGTTTGTTCTATAACAAATTCCCTAGTGTGTTGGAAGGGTACTCAGACGCGAGTTGGATAACTAGCGTGGGAGATAACAAATCTACAAGTGGGTGGATTTTCACTCTTGTCGGTGGGGTTGTTTCTTGGGCAAGCAAGAAACAACCAATAATATCTCACTCTACCATGGAATCTGAGTTCATAGCTTTAGCACAAGCTGGACAAGAGACTAATTGGATAAGAAATATGTTGTTGGATATAGATCTTTGGACAAGTCCAATGCCTCCAATTTCGTTGTATTGTGACTGCAAAGCAACACTTACAAAAGCTTACAGTGGTGCCTATAATGGTAAGTCTAAACATATTGGTCTTAGAAATGCATTTGTGAGACAATTGATACAAGATGGTATTATAACAATTGTCTATGTGAGGTCAAATAAGAATTTGGCTGATCCGTTTACTAAGCCTCTGACGAGAGACTTAGTAGCTTCAACTACAAGAGATATGAGACTTAAATCACCTGAACCAAAGTGATGGTAACCCTACCTATAATCTAGGTTACCCCTGATTATAGGTTCAAAGGGAAAAACAAGTCACAATTTAGTTCGAGCTATCAAGTAGTTTCATATGTAGTAGAAGATAGCTCAGTGAGTTGCAACGTGATAAGGTTGAGCTATGCTCTTAACAAAATGCTGCACTATTTACAACAAGTGCTCGAGAAACATTTTGCCTATGTGAATTAGAAGTGGAGCCGCTTCTTATAAAGAGTTGTGGTTTAATCTCTTAGAGGTTCATGAAACGGGATATGGTGTATGACTTAATAAGCGCCAAGCAGCGGAGTGCTTGCTGTGAGAGAAAGAACACGTGTGTGTGATAACTTCGATTGCATCACAAATGAGTTGAGGTTCAACCTACGGACACCATCAACTTCGGTGCAGTCTTGAGTTATTTACACTAAGAGAAGGTTCAATGTTCGTGACACCTTCTTCTAGGCATGTGATCTTTGACAAAACTTTCAGAGACTTGTTTGGCAAAATAGCAGTTTTTCAAACAAGCGGGGGATTTTTAGATATATATGCCTTGTATAGATATAAAATAATTAATTGTTGGAGAATTAATTAAATGATAAAATACAAAGGCATATGAAGAGTTGTTTGGAAAACTGTGCATTGGTTATTGTCCCACATTGGAAGAATGACATAAAGTAGACAGCTTTATATATTAAAATGTTGTGTATGTTATTAAATTGTGGAACTCAAGGGTGGACTGATGGGCTCACATGCGGCACGGTGCATCGCTCGCTGCAGTGCTCAGGCTTGGGCTTGGGCAAGGGCAATTATGGGGTGTAATTTCAGGCCATTAACACCTGAAATTAAACCATTCAAATTCCCATTTCAGTTTTTGCCAACACCTGAGAGCTATAAATAGCTCCTCCCCCACACCCGGGCTCGGGCAAGGGCAAGGGTAATTATGGGGTGTAATTTCAGTTTTTACCGACACATGAGAGCTATAAATAGCTCATCCCCCGCACCTGCACCCGGGCTCGGGCAAGGGCAAGGGCAAGGGCAATTATGGGGTGTAATTTCAAGCCATTAACACCTGAAATTAAACCATTCAAATTCCCATTTCAGTTTTTGCCCACACCTGAGAGCTATAAATACCTCCTCCCCCACACCTGAAAAGACAACAATACTCAACCTGAATTTCTAGTAAATTATCCTAAAAGTAAATCGTCTACAACTTTTTAGCAAAACTCAGAGAGTTAGAGACGATTAACACTTAAAGGACAGCGATCACCCGGGTCATTCTGATTCCATTTCCACATTTCTCAACACCAACCACAATCAATATCTATTTTCGTTCGATACCTAGATTTGAGGCAAGTGAGTAAACATCTGTAAGTATAAATTGATAAGTTATGAGTTTACGAATTTAAGTGTTATTGAGAGTAGTTGAGAATCAATATTAATCATTTTAAATGAAACTCATAATATACTCTATATCTTCAAGAAAAACTAATTAAAAAAAGAATATTTTTCGTACAATTATTGATGACGAACGTTTTTGAAAAACCCTGACTCTGTCTCTGCCACCTTTGTATTACAGTCTACAGAGCAGAGCGCAACTCGCTCCTCTCACCGACTCCATCGCCGGCCGTCGACTTTACATCTCCTCCACGCGTCAATCAACCTCCCACATTTCAAGATTCAAGGTTAGACCCAACAACTTATGGTTTAGATTTTTGAATGTACATTGCCATTCAAAAACTGAAAGAATAGGAGCAATTTTTCTGGATTTACAGCAACTGTAATTCTGGAATTCTGCCAAAAATCAAAATCAAAAACCCTAAACCCTCAAAAATCTAACCCGCTGGAAAATGAGGTCCTTCATTTCGTACACTTCCAAGCTATTTATCTCCAGAATCCTGTCTCTGTCTATACCCAAGTGGAAATCGATAAAAAAGTGCGCAAAGTCCTCAAATCCCAAGAACTCATCCTCTCCGAACCCAACAACATGATACCTGTTTCGCATCTCGAATTCAAGGTAATTGGATCGGAACAGTTCATTTTCAAACTCCCGCATGTTTTTGAGGTGTTTGAGCACCCAGTGCAGCGCATCCTTTATTGCCGGTTTGCCCGTAAAGCAGTTGCTCAGATTAAGCAAGAAAATGACGCCCTTTTGCGGCAAATACCCGATGCTGTGACGCGGCTGAGGAAATTGTTGATGTTGTCAAAAACAGGGCGAATCTGGTTAGGATATGTCCGGATGGCGCGGAGAGAGTTTGGACTCCCGGATGATTTTGAGTACTCAGTAATCTTAAAGAATCCTTGAGTTTTTCCGATTAATTGGTGCTATTAATTGGTGCTAATGGGTTTAGGAACCAGTACATTGAATTGGTGGAGAAGGATAGCAGTCTAGGTGTTTGTGAATAGATAGAGTGACAAACCTGACACTTGTCATTTTAATTGGTTGGGTTCGACCTAACCTGGTCTGAGTTAGAATTTGTCCATTCTGACATCTAAAGAAAAGAACATCTGGTATTCATCACAATTAGACACCGAATCTGTTACCAAAAATTCCTATATATTGATTGGACAAGTTGATATATGCGATTTTGTGTGTGTGCGTGTGTGGAATCCCAAGAATTAAGTAACATTTGTAGCTTTTATAGAATTATAGCTCAATCTGGGGAAGGTAAAGTAAGGATTAAGGAATATCTGGTTTGAAGTACAATTATCTGCCAACTTTGTAACAATAAAATCTTAGATTTTCTCCACAAGTTGATATCAAACTAATCTTTTTCTTGACCCTTCACAACATGGGATTGCTGGAAACATTAAGATCAAACGCAAATGATAACCTTAAAGCGTCAACTTCATCATCACTTGAGAAAGAGGACAAGTACTATACGAAGAGAGGATTAATCAGTGACAGCGGCAAGTGGTTGGTTCCAAAGGAAGAAAATTGAAAAACTGTGTGACCGAGGTTGTTAATCTCACTCTCGAGTAAGGAAAAAGAAGAGGGTTTTATGTTGATGAAGGGGTGTAAACCGCCCCATCGGCCTAGGAAAAGGGCCAAATTGATCCAAAGAACCATTTTAGTAAGCTTGAATGTTGCACGAACGTTCGTTTGATTTAAAAGTGTGTATGATATTTGTTTTGATTTATGTTGTATGGTTTTAGTAAGTGTTTTTCTCATATTTGTTTGCAGTTGGTAAGTCCTGGTGCATGGTTATCAGACTTGTGCCAAGAAAGGTATGAACTATGAAGTGAGAGAGAAGAAGACTTCCAAGAAGGTATAATTTACAAATTAATCCTTCTAGTTTGGGAAATTACGGTATAGTCCCTATTTATTCCCATCCATAATTTTGGTTTGAGAAATTACGGTATAGTCCCCATATTTATTCCCATCCATAACTTTGGTTTGAGAAATTACGGTATAGTCCCCATATTTATTCCGAAAATCATGCACAATTTCGTCCTCAATAAACTAATCCCACCTATATCTAGCCCTTGATTACATATCAATGATGGTGACATATGGTATATATTAACATAGGTAAAAGAGTATTTTCATTACTTGTATAAAACAATAATATGCCTTTTAAGAGTGTGTAATCCATGTCTAACGTGATTGTTTGTTGAGTCCCTCTCGAATTGTGTGCTTAAAGATGCCAACCAAACGACTGAGTAAGCTGAATAAAGAGCTCATTAAACATTTTCTTAGGAACGTTGCCTTGCAAGATTTTCGCTTTCGATGATGGATATTTTCCAAGGAGTCGAAATATAATTGCTACTTTTCTTTCTCGTTTGTGTTTCTCCAGAAGCCGAGAGGATTGAAAGCTATGGGAGGAATGGAAAGTGATTCGGAGTGATGAATGTTGCTCGGAAGAGAAAGAATATGAATTTGTTGTTTGTGGATGATATGAGAGAAGAACAGAGTCTCTCTGATTGGTTTGATTACAGAAGCTGTACTCTTCTTAGGATATTCATGTTGTAGAATCTCATGATTCTTTTGAAAAATATTAGCTATTTCAAAATGGTGTTAAGACTAACAAAAAGTTAAGGGGTATTACACTTACACCCCCTGTGTATGGAAAGTATTACAAAAACATCCATTTTGAAGAGTTTGTGATAAAAATCGTACTACGACTCCAATGTCCAACACTCTTGACTACTTCCAATAATGACTATAATTTATTGGAGTGATTTACATCTAATTATACTAAGTTTAGACTTAATTACAACGCAATCCATTTAAATTGAAAAATTACATTTTAATCCCTATAAGTTTTGTTTGGTTTGAGATCCCCAATAGAATTTGTATAAGTGCATTTATAAACAAACCGATTCCTTATAGTCCCTAGAGTCACAAATCAAATTAAAAACATTGAGAGTATTTTTTGAATGATATAATGAACCTTAACGGCTATCAGGGATCACAAACGGTTCTCAAACATTAGAGACTAAAAATTTAATTTCTCTATTCAAATGAATTACATTATAATTAAGCCTCGACGTTGGATACTGAGATGTCATGATTTATAAGTTATTAACTATACACAAGCAAAAGATTAAGACACATAATATAATATATTCAATGTTAATAATATGACATCCAAAAACATAATAAACATAGCCAACGAAGAAATTTGAAATAGAAAAGATTATAATTTAATTACTCATTCGTAGGTGGAAAGTGTGATATAACATATTTGAGATAAAACACTACTCTAATCAATTGTAATTAATTTCCTACGATGCATTAACATTTTTAAAAATATCGTTTTATTGAGTCTTGTAAAGAATGTTGTATCTGACCCTTCTCATGTGAAAAATTAAAAAAAATAAAATAAAATTATATCGTCATATCCATATCATGTCATCGTGTATATATTATGAGCTCCATTGTAGAATTCAAACCTAAGAATTAAGTAGGAAACGGTGGGAACAATAGAACCTGTGAATGCAAATTGAATAGATGAATCTTACTGATTTACTAGTCAGGATGGCGAAATGAACTATAATCGATTCATCTATTCTGAGAAGTCACGAACAAGTACTACGGATACTGCATCATAGTTAATTATGCGTTACACTAACAACTTCCTTTTTTTTTTTTGGTCAGTCACTAACACCTTCCATAACATACGGAAGAATTTTTCTTTATCATCATACTCCACATTCAATCCAATTTCATCATCTTCCAGTAGTACCAATTCTTCATCCCTCCTCAATTCTTTATCCAATTTGGCTTTCCTCCCAGGACTCACTAGTACCAATTGAGCCAACTTCCTCCTAGCTAAATACAGCTTATTTGGCTCTATCAATTCTCCATTCTTATACGCCTCCCTAAGAAACACAGTCCTTGCCGAAATGTAGAAAATCCCTTGATGCTGCAGCAAGAACTCCCTCAATTTCTTAGGCAAATCCATTGCCATTTTAAAATGCCCAATTATTCCCAAAGTCATCTTCTTTTCCACAGTTAAGGACAACAGCTCATGGATCATGGCTACGGCCCTCTTTTCCATCCTCTTTTGCGCCTCCAATGACCTCAGATCATACCCCGAAAGATTTTCATAGGGAGACCAGTAAGGCACCCTCTGCCATTTCCAAAGAGCTATCTTGTAATACATTCCAATCTTGAAACCAGGTGGGAAATTCACGACGAATGAAAAACGAACATCCTCAGCATCAATACCCTTTTGCCAGTACAGTCTTTTCCTCACTCGCTCAATTTCACAAACACCTAGATTACTATCCTTCTCCACCAATTCAATGTACTTGCTGCTAGTCCCACTAACACCAATTAATCGGAAAAACCGAGGATTCTTTAAGATTACTGAGTACTCAAAATTATCCGGGAGTCCAAACTCTTTCCGCGCAATCCGGACATGTTCTAACTGGATTCGACCCGTATTTGACAGCATCACCAACTTCCTCAGCCGTGTCACAGCATCGGGTATTTGCCGCAAAAGGGCGTCATTTTCTTGCTTAATCTGAGCAAGTGCTTTACGGGAAAGCCGGCAATAAAGCACTGGGTGCTCAAACACCTCAAAAACATGCGGGAACTTGCGAATGAACTCCGCCGATTCAAATGGCCTGACTTCGAGACACGATATCTTGTTGCTGGGTTGCGAGGGGATGAGTTCTCGGAATTTGAGGACTATGAGCCCTTTTTTACTGATTTCCATGTAGTTGTTGGGTCGCGAGAGGATGAGTTTTTGGATTCTGAGGACTTTGCGCACTTTTTTATCGATTTCCATGTAGTTGTCGAATCCAGCGTCTGGAACCCTAGTTTGCTTCTTGGGTATAGACAGAGACAGGATTCTGGAGATAAAAAGCTTCGAAGTGTGCGAAATGAAGGACCTCATTTCCCGGCAGGTTAGATTTTTGAGGGTTTCGGGTTGATTTTTTGCGGAATTCCAGAATTACCGGTGCAGTTTCTTTGCTGGAAATCCAGAAAAATTGCTCCTATTTCTTTCAGTTTTTGAATGACAATGTAAATTCAAAAATCTAAACCGTAAGTTGTTAGTTCTTACCTTGAATGTTGAAATGTCGGGGGCTGACTGGCGCATGGAGGAGATGTAAAGTCGACGGCCGGCGGTGGAGTCGGTGAGAGGAGCGACCTCTGCTCTGTTCTGTAGACTGTGTTCAAAGGTGGCAGAGAGAGTCGGGGTTTTTCAAAAACGTTCGTCATCAATAATTGTACGAAAGATATTCTTTTTCTTATTATTTTTTCTTGAAGATATCCGGCGTGGTATATTACGATTTTCATTTAAAAGGATTAACGTTTGCAATTACGAACTTATAAATTTGTAAGGGTTAATCTTTCTTAATAGGGTGCGTTGTACATCCAACCTTTTATTTTTGACAAATCAGTACTCAATCCAAAACAAAAGAAAATGATGAAATTAGTTTCCATTAAACATATATATATATGTTGCAAGCACGCATAGCATCAGAACGTTATTACTAATAAGTTTTTAAAAGACTAATTCAAATACTTTCCAAACTGTTCTAACTAAAAGTCCACAAATTAGACCCAAAAAACATCATTAACTATTTGAAATTACAAACAAAATTACATACAAGGTACACTTACATGCAATTTCTTAAGACAGGATCTTTTTCCCAAAACTAAATACTTTCCCAAAACTAAATACAGCCTTCCTTGCCATCCTTGCCAATGCATCTTCAAATAAAAAACGATATCCAGGAACGCATCTTGAAATGAAAAAGGATATCCGGTGTGGTATATTACGATTCTCATTTAAAAGGATTAATGTTTTCAATTACGAACTTGTAAATTTATATGGGTTAATCTTTCTTTGCACCCAACCTTTGGGGTGCGTTGTACTTTGGTATTCAATCTTTTATTTTGATAAATCAGTACCCAATCTTTGTAATTTGATCAATTTTAGTACCTAAGTCAATATTCCGGCCAAAATCACCGACAAGGCTTTGTGCGTGTGATACACGCGATTTATTAAGGGCAAATGAATCTTTTTATGTTCACTCCATACGAAATTAAAAAACACAAAAAAAAAAAACCAAAAAAAAATAATAAAATCATAGCTTCAACCAAATCTGCAGAAGAATCATAGCTTCAAATAACATTCCCGGATGATTTTGAGTACTCAGTAATCTTAAAGAATCCTGAGTTTTTCCGATTAATTGGTGCTAATGGGTTTAGGAACCAGTAGATTGAATTGGTGGAGAAGGATAGCAGTCTAGGTGTTTGTGAATTAGATAGAGTGAGAGAAAGACTGTACTGGCAAAAGGGTATTGATGCTGAGGATGTTCGTTTTTCATTCGTCGTGAATTTCCCACCTGGTTTCAAGATTGGAATGTATTACAAGATTGCTCTTTGGAAATGGCAGAGGGTGCCTTACTGGTCTCCCTACGAAAATGCTTCCGTGTATGATCTGAGGTTATCGGAGGCGCAAAAGAGGATGGAAAAGAGGGCAGTAGCCATGATCCATGAGCTGTTGTCCTTATCTGTGGAAAAGAAGATGACTTTGCAAAGCATTGCGCATTTTGGAACTGCAATGGATTTGCCTAAGAAATTGAAGGAGTTCTTGCTGCAGCATCAAGGGATTTTCTACAATTCCACGACAAGGGGGAAGTTGCAGACTGTTTTTCTTAGGGAGGCGTATAAGAATGGAGAATTGATAGAGGCAAATAAGCTGTATTTAGCTAGGAGGAAGTTGGCTCAATTGGTACTAGTGAGTCCTGGGAGGAAAGCCAAATTGGATAGAGAATCGGAAGGAATGTGGATAATGATATGATGACGACGACGACGATGATCTTATTCATTTTTTATTGGTTAGAACTTAGAACTTAGAAGATGATGATCTTACTGATGCCGCTGAAATGTTTTTATTTTTTGTTCTAATTTGCTCTTCAAATTGGCAGTTTTCTTCACAAGAGGAAAAAAGAAAGGGATAATTACGAAATCCTCCTAGGTTTTAACCCAAAGAGACACGGTCAGCAGCAAGGTCTTTGTAATATTTCAGGATGGCTTTAGTAATTCTAGTTCTAATTAACCTTAATTATGTAAAGAAAAATTCTTCCCTATGTTATGGAAGGTGTTAGTGTAACGTATAATTAACTATGATGCAGTATCCGTGGCACTTGTTCGTGACTTCCTCATAATAGATAATTGATTTATGGTTTATTTGGCCATCCAGACTAATAAATCAATAAGATTCATCTGTTCAATTTGCATTGTTCCCACCGTTTATTACTTAATTCTTAGGTTATAATTCTACAACGGAGCTCACAATATAGACACGACATGATATGAATACGACGATATAATTATTTATTTATTTATTTTTTTCATATGAGAAGGGTCAGATGCAACATTCTTTACAAGACTCGATAAAACAATATTTTTAAAAATGTTAATGCATCATAGGAAATTAATTACAATTGATTAGAGTAATGTTTTCTCTCTAATATGTTATCTCACACTTTCCACCTACGAATGAAATGAATTAAATTATAATCTTTTCTATTTCAAATTTCTTTGTTGGTTATGTTTCATATTGATGTGAGCCAATTTTGCACATTTTTTTATTATTTAATTAAATAATCAATATGGAGGATTGTTATTATTAGTGGAAGAATAAAGAAGAGAAATACATCGGTTGAAGGAGGTCGAGAAAAGTAGGGAAGAGGAGTTTAAATTTTAAACGTGCCTACAATCTTGGGAAAGCTTCAACTGATTTCTGTGGAGAGAGATTAAAAAGGTTGGAGAGAAAAAGAAGGACCAGATTCATTCAGCGTACTCTGCAGAAAAACCCTAAAACTCTATCCTCTCTGGAGATTACTGACAGAAGAATCCTAAGCAGTCACCACTTTCTCACCATCATTTCTTATCAGTTTTTTTACAAGAGTTCTCCTACGTTCTTATAGAATTATCACTTATCACAATTACCTTAGTTTTCCCTTCAAAATTGTTGTGGAATTGCCATTTGTACGACTAAAGAAAGATTACAGAAAACCAGGAAACTATCATTACTACATATTATTATCGTTATCTAGCTGTTGCAGTTACTTATTATTCCTTCTCATTATTTGCATTTAATATCATTTTCTTGGTTCATTTCATTTTGCAGCTTGATTAAATCCTAATTTCCCAGATCTAAATTGTGTTGGTATTTTGCCAATTTTTTGGCAAATATCATCTGGCGCCGTCTGTGGGAAGACGATTAAATCGAGCAGCAGGTAGAGCTGCATGGCAGCTAATGGTGCCACCGCCACCCGTGGATTACAAGACCGGAAGAAGAGAACCAGGCCTCTCCGAGCAGCCCGAGTTATAACCTAAGAATTAAGTAAGAAACGATGGGAACAATGCAAATTGAACAGATGAATCTTATTAATTTACTAGGCTGGATGGACAAATAAACCATAAATCAATTCATCTATTCTGAGGAAGTCACGAACAAGTGCCACGGACACTGCATCATAGTTAATTATACGTTACACTAACACCTTCCATAACATAGGGAAGAAATTTTCTTTACATAATTAAGGTTAATTAGAACTAGAATTACTGAAACCATCCTAAAATATTACAAAAACCACGCTGCTTGACCGTGTCTCTTTGGGTTAAACCCTAGGAGGATTTCGTAATTATCCCTTTCTTTTTTCCTCTTGTGAAGAAAACTGCCAATTTGAAGAGCAAATTAGAACAAAAAATAAAAACATTACAGTGGCAATGTGGCATCAGTAAGGTCATCGTCTCCTGACCAAAAAAGAATATAATAAGATCATCGTCACGATCATCGTTGTCATCATCGACATCATATAATCGAAGTCGTTCCATCCAATTTCATCATCTTCCAGTAGTACCAATTCCGTTGCTATGGTTAAGAGGTCATCCCAGCTGGTAGGAGGCTTCTTGGAGAGCGAAGTGAAGAATGCTCCTTTCCTCAGACCCTCTTGGAAGGCACTAGCGCGCACTTCCGTAGTAGCAGAAGGGACTTCCAACACAGTTTTGGTAAACCTGTTGATGTAACTTCTCAAAGACTCCCTGTCTCTTTGCTTTACCGCGAAAAGAGCATTTGGAGTTTTCTGGTAACCCCTGCTGCTAGCGAACTGATGTAAGAACAGTGTAGCAAACTGGTCGAAGGAATGTATGGATCCAGGCTCAAGCTGCCAGGCCCACTCTTGTGCATTGTCCGAAAACGTGGTCAAGAACACTCTGCATTTCACCCCTTCACTGTACTGGTACAGAAGAGCTAAATTCTCGAACCGATCCAGGTGCTTTTGGGGGTCCGTTGCCCCATTGTACTCCGGCAGCCGGATGTCTTGCAACCTGGGAGGAGTTCATCAGCTAGGATCCTATGGCTGAAAGGTCCACCCCTCCTGGTTACTCTGGCAGGTCCTGCTCTCATTTGCCTCTCCATCTCTTCCAGCCTCTGCTGTAACCTAGCAGCCCAGTCGGGCAGTATAATTCTACAACGGCAACGGAGCTCACAATATAGACACGACATGATATGGATACGGTGATATAAATTTTTTATTTTTTTTTTCCCCACATGGGTCAGATGCAACATTCTTTACAAGACTCGGTAAAGCGATATTTTTAAAAATATTAATGCATCATAGGAAATTAATTACAATTGATTAGAGTAATGTTTTCTCTCTAATATGTCATCTCACACTTTCCACCTACGAATGAAATGAATTAAATTATAATCTTTTCTATTTCAAATTTCTTTGTTGGTTATGTTTCATATGTTTTTGGATGTCATATTATTAACATTGAATATATTATATTATGTGTCTTAATCTTTTTCTTGTGTATAATTAATAACTTATAAATAATTACATCTCACTATCCAACATTTAGGCTTAATTATAATGCAATTCATCTAAATCGAGAAATTAAATTTTTAGTCTCCAACTTTTGAAAACCGTTTGTGATCCCTGATATCCGTTAAGGTTCCATTATATCATTAAAAAAAATACTCTCAATGTTTTTTAATTTGATTTGGGACTCTAGGGATTATAAGGAATCGGTTTGTTTATATTTATAAACTTTAGGAATAATTTTATAATTTTAATCATACATTCAATGTATCACTCTTACAAACCGTCAGGGACAAATGCATTTATACAAATTCTATTATGGATCTCAAATTAAACAAAACATATAGGGATTAAAATGTAATTTTCCAATTTAAATGGATTGCGTTGAAATTAAATTTAAATTTAAGATAATAAGATGTAAAATCGCCACAGTAACTTATAGTCATTATTGGAAGTAGTCAAGAGTGTTGGACATTGGAGTCGTAGTACGATTTTTATCATAAACTCTTCAAAATGGATGTTTTTGTAATACTTTCCATTACAGGGTGTGTAAGTGTAATACCCCTTAACTTTTTGTTAGTCTTAACACCATTTTGAAATAGCTAATATTTTTCAAAAGAATCATGAGATTCTACAACATGAATATCCTAAGAAGAGTACAACTTCTGTAATCAAACCAATCAGAGAGACTCTGTTCTTCTCTCATATCATCCACAAACAACAAATTCATATTCTTTCTCTTCCGAGCAACATTCATCACTCCGAATCACTTTCCATTCCTCCCATAGCTTTCAATCCTCTCGGCTTCTGGAGAAGAAACACAAACGAGAAACAAAAGTAGCAATTATATTTCGACTCCTTGCAAAATATCCATCATTGAAAGAGAAAATCTTGCAAGACAACGTTCCTAAGAAAATGTTTAATGAGCTCTTTATTCAGTTTAATCAGTCGTTTGGTTGGGATCTTTAAGCACACAATTCGAAAGGGACTCGACAAACAATCATGTTAGACGTGGATTATATACTGTTAAAAGACTTATTAAACATGTGCTTATATACTACCATTGATAGGCAATCAAGGGACTAGAAATAGTTGGGATTAGTTTATTGAGGACGAAATTGTCCATAATTTTGGGAATAAATATGTTTAGAACTTCTGAGAATTTCACACATTTGTTGCAATACTCAGGGACTATACCGTAATTTCTCAAACCAGAAGGATTAATTTGTAAATCATACCTTCTTGGAAGTCTTCTTCTCTCTCACTTCATACCTTTCTTGGCACAAGTCTGATAACCATGCACAAGGACTCACCAACTACAAACAAGTATGAGAAAAACACTTACTAAAACCATACAATAGAAATCAAAACAAACATCATAAAACATTAAAACTCACTAAAATGGTTCTTTGGATCAACTTGGCCCTTTTCTTAGGCCGTTGAGGCGGTTTACACCCCTTCATCAACATAAAATCTTCTTCTTTTTCCTTACTCGAGAGTGAGATTAACAACCTCGGCCACACAGTTTTTCGATTCTCTTCCTTCGGAACCAACCACTTGCAGCTGTCACTGATTAATCCTCTCTTCGTATAGTACTTGTCTTCCTTCTCGGGTGATGACAAAGTTGATGCTTTACGGTTATCATTTGCGTTTGATCTTAATGTTTCCAGCATTCCCATGTCGTGAAGGGTCAAGAAAAAGATTAGAACTGATATCAACTTGTGGATAAAATCTCTAAGATCTTATTATTACAAAGTTGGCACATAATTGTACTTCAAACCAGATATTCCTTACCTTACCTTCCTCAGATTGAGCTATAAAAGCTACAAATATTACTTAATTCTAGGGATTCCACACACACACACAATCACATATATCAACTTGCCCAATCAATATATAGGAATTTTTGGTAACAGATTTGGTGTCTAATTGTGATTAATACCAGATATTCTACCCGAAACCTGGCTTGACCGAACCCAACCAATTAAAAGGGCAAGTGTATTGCTTGCCATTTAATTGGTCACTCTCTCTAAATTTTCCACCAACCACATGGCAAAAATAAAACACTCTCCCTCTCGGGCTGGGATTATCTGATACATATGAAGTATTATGAACTGAAACAAAATTGTTTCTTTCCATTTTAAGAATAATACAAAGCAAACAGATTCCATATATAAGACTTAAAAGAACACATAAATGTTATTCAGAAATCAAACAACTTCTCAAAGAGCAGTGTAAGTTTTAGAAAGCAAACCTAGAAATAACTTTAAGAACACAGAAAAAAGCCACACAAAAACAAAACAAAAAACCTTAAAATTGAAGAAAGATTCAATCTTTCATACTCAGTTCATAGCTAATAATCATGTTTACCTGTTGGGACGATGAAGAGATGCACCTGTAACAAGAGCATTTTCATCTTTGCAGTTTTGATGCTTACTATTATTGAAAATCACTCTTGAAGTAATTTTCTTCTTCACAACACCACCGCCGCCGGAGCCTCCGCCGCCGCCGCCATCTGATTTTCCGTTGGGAGATGAGTCTTTCATTTTCACACACCTTAGCCTCTTTCTGTTCCCCCACTGCAACTTATCCATTTTTCTCCGTAAAAATCTGCAACAAACACCAAATTCTGACACCCCATTAGCCAAAATCATCACCAACAACTCCATAACAAGAAAAGGAAGAGGAAAAGCCAAACCCACCTCAAGATCTACGAAATATTGCAGCAATTGAACAGATTAACGTTTGAATTCATGAATTTTATCAACATTGCAGTTAACACACCCCATGTAGTAAAAAAAACCTCAAAAACAGCAGCAAAAAGCATGGATAGAGAGATTATCACAGTAACGCCAGCTTTAGTTGCAGAAAAGATTAGATTTTTTTCAGTTATTTCAAAAGAAAAATAGATTTTGCTAAAAGAAATATGATGTAATTCATGTAGAATTACTTCTAAAGCAGTTAATTCTCACTCCTGCAATGCAAGAGAGTGCTTTGATGTACGATGTCGTTTCTGTATTTCCTTTTTCTGGGTACGTTTCTCTGTCATTGGCTCATTCCCAGTAAAAGGAGTGGATTGTGAAAACAATCTCGACCGTTGAATGTTGAATGGACGGTTAGATGGGGTTCCCTCCAACGTCCTCGTGATTGCAACGTCATACGTGACTCTCACGTGTTCCTCTTGCTGGATTTTCCGGAAAGAGCCCACAAATTGTGGCCCATTATCATTACCTATGATGTACGGACAGAGTGATATAGACATGACACAATATAAATAAAATAATACAAATTTTTTTAAACTTTCCACGTCTCACAGGATCGGAGTACTCGCATAGATTTACATCTCACAGGGTCGGAGTACTCGCGCAGCATTTCTGCGCCACTTGGCTTCCAGCCTTCAAATCCACTTGTACGCACAACCGGTTTCACTCTGCCATGAGCTCATCAGGGAGGAGGCAATAGCCCCCAACCAGTTGAGTGCTCGAAAACCCTTGACTTGCCTCCTAGTGAAGTCCAAGGCCAGCGACAAGCTCCCCGAATTCAATCGGGTCGGCATGCCTGACTCCACAATATCAAAGGCCCCGAGACAAAACAACGCCTTTCGGCCCATTACCCCTCCCGCTCAATAAGCTAACTGGCCAACTTGTGCTTGGATGCCTGGTCGCGACTCGCAAGTCGTGACACCACGTGAAGAGTGTCGAACACGAGTATCCGACTTTTAGAAGTGTTTGTGCATCATAAATCAGTACAAAGAAATCATTCTTCATGTATTCTGTCAACCACGGGATTATTTCATAAGTAGCAATCCTGTAAATAAAAAGTTATTATTATTAATTATATATTGAAATTAAATATATTATAGTAACACATATGATGGTGCAGAAACTTGTAAAGGGAGTTTAAACACCAATCACTTTAGAATTTGTGAGGGAAAGGGAAAGACCATCACAGGCTTAGGGGCCTCAGGAACTGGGTTTCCTTTTGATCGTGGGTTCTTCCAGCTAGGATAACACCAAGAGTGTAAAATGCGGTGGTGATGCAACTGTGTGGAAGGTCGCTTGGGAAGATGCAGATTAATGGAGGAATATACCAGTTCAATGTGTGTTTTGATGGGGGAGATGACTTGGGGAAGAAAGCATATGTTCCCCTTATTTATAGGTTAAGGGTGAGGGCAGATTGGGTAATTTGACCGTGTGGTCCCAAACCTGTGTTGCCCTAACACGTGGCGGCCTGTGAGGGTATGAGAGTGACGACTCTGAAAAGCAAGCGGCGTGCCAGGTACGAGGTACGCACTGCCATAGTGTCAGAGGTTGTTGGCGAGCATTGAGCGTTGGGAAGCTCAAACCCTGCCCTGCAGGCGTACGGACGCCTTAGTAGGGGCTGATCATACTCGAGCGTGGATGACGCTCGAAGGTAGGCACGAAGGAGTTCCTCTGTGACTATGCCCAACGAGCGTTGGATAACCGAGCGCAAGGTAGAGCGTGCCCTCGTGGGACACTTCTCTGGGAGGATAGCCCATGAGAGGATCGTACCACGAGCGCTAGGTTCTCTAGCCTGAACCCCCCGCTTGAACAGTGGGCCGAGGCACGTGGACCTGGACTTAGTCATCAAGTGGATGGGCTGGGTAGGCGCGCGAGCCCGTTAGTGTGAGCGTATAAATTTTAGGTCGGTAGATGGCGACACGTGGACGGCTCTGATCCGAGCGAGGTTTTGTGTCTCATCATTTTGCCCCCCAAATTCTGTAGTATCGCTTTGAGCGTACTGTAGAATTTTCGGAGAAGCAAGCCTTAAATTTTTTGAACATCCGAGGGTCAAGCTTCTTTCAAGAGAAGTGACCTCTAGGCTTCCGTAACGGACACGTTCTGACATCGCATTTAATGATGTCCTGTCCGCATTAAATGCTGAGTACTGGGAGCGTGGGCGCGTGTGTTCTGGGAGACGTGAGGCGGTTACCAAAAGCAGTGGGTTTCCCCAGGCGGGAAATGATTGCAATTTGAATCTTTAACCCTAATCAATGCGTCTCCCCCCCTATAAATGGGGATTTACAGAGTTTTAGGATCTCTTTCACGCCTTCTGCCTTCTTCAAGCATATACGCAGCAAGAGTTCTCTGCAACTTTTACCGATTCCGGCAAGTTTCTGTTCTCCAAACTTTAGGTAAAACTCCACTAAACACTTATTTTCTGTACTAACTTTAGATTTAGGTTGGGTGAGTGAAACTCTTGAGTAAAAGGCCCCCATTTCCGCCATTAAATTCATTCCAGAATCTTCTTTCTTCATTTGGGCTTTTGCGAGAAGCTTCTCCTTCAAAAATCAAGGATCAGACATGGCCGAACACCAATCAGAAGATTACGTGAGGGAGATAGATGAGATGTCAGTGGGGAGCTCTTCCCCTCATGGTGACGTACCCATGGCCGTCCCGCTGACCAGAGCCTCTCCTGGCGGCGAGATACCAATCGCCATCCCAGTGGCCAGGGCTCCGGCTGAGGCCAGGGACGAAGACGTTGATGCCGCCATTCAAGGAATGAATGAGCGTGCTCCTGTGGGCATGAATGATCTATTTGAGGAGATGGGAAACGTCATGGTGATGCAGAGACAGGGAGAGAGGGTGTTCCCTGTGCTTAACAGTGCTGTGCGGCCTCAGGATCATAGGGTCACAGTAGCAGTAGAGGCCCTTGAGGGTGGTGTAGGACCGTCGGGGCGTTACGTTGAGGCTGAACCCCCCAGGAAGCGTCAGAGAAAGGGGAAGGAGCCTGCAACTCGAGTGAGGCAAAATAACCCCCACCAAACCGACAGATCTCCGGATGAGATTGAGAGCATTCTGACACTCGACGATTTGGAGGTTTTGAGGGCCAAAGTGTATTGGGACGAAGCGGTATTCCCTATGAGACTTCCCGAGAAAGGAGAAAGGGCCAATCGACCGCCGCCCGGGATGCTGACGGTCTACTGGGACGCTGTCATGGCCGGGGGCCTGAGGTTTCCCATTCCGTCCGCCGTCGCTACCATCTGTCATCACCTTGTGCTTTGCCCTTCACAAATTCTGCCGAACGGCATAGCTTTAATCAACACTTTTGTAATTATGATGAGAGCTCTAGGCCACGAACCCTCGATTGCCAATTTTGACAGTTTAATACAAGTGGCCCGCTCACCACGCTCGTCTCCTACAGATGGGTTTTATTATGCCCAGGCCAAATCGGGCTTTAAGATGATAGATTCTCCATCCACCTCCTATGGCGAGCATTGGAAAGAGAAGTACTTTTTCATGGGGGCTCCCGGGGGAATTTTTAGGGTTCACCGAGAGTGGTTGATACATGGCAAGGGGCCATTGGTTAGGGAAAGAATAAGGAACAAAGTTTTTGAGGATTGGGCAAAGGGGTTGGCCCTCGAGATGAGGAGTGAAAAGAAGTGGATCAAGGCTGAGGTCTTGATGAAAAACGAGGGAGTGCTATTCCGTTATGGCCTATCCTGTCCCCCGAGCATGATTATAGATCCTCCAGCCGAAATCATGGTGCTCGACGGTTAGATTCTAGGAACTAACTGCTCTAACCTCTAGAATAGTTTCACTAACTTATCTTCACTTATTACGCTTTGTAGTTGTTATCCGAAAATCCAATTTCTGACGCTCACATCTTTTGTTTTGTAGATATCCAAGTATTAACAGCAGGGATGGATGCCGAACTTTTTGCTGAGATGATGCGCGCCCAGAGGGAGGGTGCTAACCCTCAACAACCGCAACAACATGCACAAGTCCCCCATGCCCCGAGGGGGAGAGGAGCCCGTCGAAGGGCAGTGTGAGGAAATGGTGGTAGGGGCACGGGAAATGAAGCTCCGACCGTCGGTCCTATCGAAGACCTGACCGTCGACGGCGCTCAAGGTTCTACTCCCCCTCCGGCCGCTCCAGAAGGCCCAGAAGGGCCTATTGCCCTGAGCTCAAGCACCTCCCACAACCGCTCGGGGACAGCGGTCCAAATACATGATCTCCTGAGGGCCGACCGTCAAGGGAAGAGAAAAAGGCTGCCCGACTCGATTCCCATTTCGGGCAAAGGCAAGGAGGTGGTCGTGGGCCACCGGGGCGAAGGCGGCGATACTTCATCGTCGGAGGAAGAAGATTTCTGAAAAGTTGGTTGTCGGGGGGACGCTCGTTACAAACTCCAACGGACCGAGGGTCCAGTACTGCTGAAGAAGAGCGCGTACTCCATAAACTTAGTCTCTGATATCGTCGGGAAACTCCAGTTTTTCGGCGATCACGATAAGTTGAACGAGCACGGTGCTGCGAGGGTTGCGGACGATGCTTGCCACGCCCTCATGACGGTGAGTCCCTAATTCCCTTTTGGAAAATTCCAACTCTTCCTATTATGACTCTGGTAATGACCCTTGCTTACAATCTTCCAGGATGTAATCCCGATGCTGAAGAACCTGTAGGGTCGAGCACAGGCCTACTCCCAACACAAGGCCAAATATAAGAAGTTGTTGCGCGTCTCTGATCCCGGTCAGTTGCAAGAGGACTACAACACCGTTTGCGCTCAACTGACGGGTGCCAACCTTGAGCAGGATAGGTTGAAGGAAGCCTTGAAAAAATCGGACGATGCCTTCCTGACCCTCAACCATCGTCACGATAAGCTGAAAGAGGAGCGGGACCAGTTGAGGATTCAGAATGGGGATTTGGGACAGCAGTTGGCCGAGAGTACTCGCCAAAGTGAAATAATCAAGAAGTCCCTCGCAGATTTGCAGGAAAAGGTGGCCGGCCTCGAATCGAAGGTAGCATGGGACTCGCTGATGAAGTTCGTACGCTCTAAAGCCTTTGCTTTTGCCGCCAACCTTCACTGTTTTGACAATGCCCGGCGCTTCTTCCATAAAGCAATAGGGCAGATGGTCAAGCTAGGGTTAGCCCCCGAGAGTGCCCGCACCGATGACCGCCTCCGTATGGACTTAGACGAGAACTGCGAGCCTATTGTCCGTGATCGGGATCCCTCGGAGGAATTGGCTGAGCCGGAGTATCAAGAACTCGTAACTCTGCTCCAAGGTGAGTTCATGGCGGCAAACCCCCTGAATCCCGAGCCCTTGCAAATAGAAGACGAGGGTACCGTCATGGAAGTGCTGGATGAAGAGGAACCTGGGGAGGCCCGGACTTCTGACGCCAACGTATTGGCACCTGTTCCGCTCGCGACTGCCCCTCCAGAGCCTGACAACCAAGCCCAGTGATCGTCCTCCTGCTGCTACTGTCCCTTAATCATGCTTGCTAAATTTCCCTTCCTGAACATTTAATTCCTGTATTCGATCCTTAGGATTTCTTGGCATATTTGAATTTTTTATGCTTTTCCCCCATGTACTTGGACCTTTTCTTTTACTGCTTGGATGTTTATGCGTATTTTCTTTCTTGAGTGTTCGTGATGGGCGTGCGTGCGCACGAGGGCGTTTTCTTTTAGGGTTCCCTGGCGTTCATCACAATGCGCCATCAGTTTAGGATTTGGTAGTGTTTAGTAATTTGAGGGATGCAAATATGGGCGCGAGGGTGTTTTCCATGGGGGTTCCCTGACCGTATTCGTAGTAAGGCTCGAATTTGAACTTAGGAAACCTCCGAGGATTTGCCTAAGTACTGGCTCAATAATATGCACCTTCATCTCGAACGCTCCAGTGAGTTGTATATACTTAGAAATCAACAATAGGATTTGCTAAGTATGAGCTCAAAGCGAGCGTACCCGTGGGGTTAGCGTCATTTAGAGGGACCAATGAAAGGATTGGTTTAGGATCCATTATTTTACGAGTGTGCTCTTACTCAAGAAGTTGAGGGTCATCGGGGGTTTGCGAGCGCGAACTGGAGCGGCGAGCACCCAGTTGGCGTAAATTAAGCGTTTAGCATCCCGCCGTTTGACACGCTCGTTCTTGGGACTTTATACACTTACGAATCGTCAAACTATTCTATGTAGAGGGTTCTCAACACCCAGATAGCGTTGCTTTGAAACGATTGGGGTATTACGTAGGCCGTTCGACGTGGAGGATGCTCGACACGGAGTAGGCCTTCTGTTGCCCGAATCATTAATCAATAGGAAATCAAATAAATGACATAATCAAAGAATCAAATACTTATTGTTATACTTGCAATTTCTTTTAAAAATGAATACAATATGCTTTCTGTCAAAAGAAAGTACCCCATGCCGCGCAGGGGCAATTAAAAAAACTGACGTTTACAAGTAGAACCTTCTAAGGTTACATGCATTCCATGGTCTAGGGAGACGTTCGCCTTGCAAAGTCTCCAGTAGGTAGGTGTTGTTTGCTAGTACCTGAATGACTTTGAAGGGGCCTTCCCAATTGGGGTCCAACTTACCCACATGTTTGGAGACTTCAACTTTTTTGAGGACCAAGTCCCCTAGCTGGAAAGTCCTCTCTTTAACACGTTTGTTATACTGGTGGGCTACGGTCGCTTTGTATTTGTGGATACGAGCCCAAGCAGTATTCCTCCTTTCGTCCAGCAAATCCAATTCGAACGCTCGATTGGCCTCGTTGACAGCAGGCTCGAAATAGGCAACGAGTGCGGATTCCTGAGCAATTTCCGCAGGTATCATAGCCTCGGAGCCATAAACAAGGGAGTAAGGGGTTTCTCCCGTTGCCGCTCGGGGGGTGGTACGGTACGCCCACAGGGCTCCTTGAAGTTCTTCAGCCCATTCCCCCTTCTTACTTTCGAGCATCATCTTCAGATGCTGGAGTATGGTTCGATTGGTCACTTCAGCTTGACCGTTGGCTTGAGGATGGCCCACGGAAGTGAAGCGTTGCTCAATCCCAAGTTCGTAGCACCAATCCCGTGTGTCGGCGGCGATGAACTGGGAACCATTGTCGGAGATGAGCACACTCGGGATGCCATATCTGCAAATGCTGTTCTTCCAAATGAAGTCCCTTACAACCTTGAACGTTATTTTCGCGACTGCTTCAGCTTCGGCCCACTTAGTGAAGTAATCCACAGCGAGTATTACGAATTTCTTTTGTCCGACCGCCATTGGGAGGGGTCCCACAATATCAATGCCCCACTGATCAAAGGGCCATAAGACGTCAATAGGAATCATTTGAGTCGCCGGCAATTGAGGGGTGTTAGAATGAAACTGGCGCTTAGGGCATTTCTTGGAGTAACTAATGGCATCCTGCAACACCGAGGGCCAGTAGAACCCACTCCTCAAGACTTTCTTTGCCAGGATTCGACCGCCAGAATGATTCCCACAGCTCCCGTTATGCACATGTTCCAACACCTCCTTGGCTTGCGAGGGTCTTAGACACTTTAGTGGTGGACCCTGGAAAGACCGCTTGAATAGCCGCCCCTCGCTGTTGAGAGAGAAGCGAGGGGCTTTACTTCTAATCTTTCGTGCTTCCACTTTATCGCTCGGGCAGACTCCATCCCTTAAAAATCTAATGATGTCGTCAAGCCAGCAAGGCTCGGAAGGATCTAGCATATTGACTTCATCTGAGGGTCCCGTATCGCGAATCAGCGGCCTCTCCGTTCTGAGGAATGTGACAGATCGCTCGCAGGAGCCCTCCAAGGCGGATGCAAACTTAGAAAGAGCATCTGCCCGCTCGTTTTCCGCTCTCGGGATCTGCAGCAAATGAAATTCTTTGAACTTTGATATAACTTCTCTAGCGCTCGCCAAGTACTGCACCATAGTGGTTTCTCGAGCCTCATAAGTACCATCAATTTGACTTGCGATCAGCTGAGAGTCGACATATGCAGTGACCCGAACGACACCATTATGGAGGGCTATTCTAAGCCCTTGGATTAGAGCCTCATATTCTGCCTCGTTATTGGTGACTTGAAACGCTAGTTTAATAGCGTAGTCAACTTCAGTACCGTGAGGATCTCTGAGGGTCACTCCTGCTTCCCCCCCTTGTAAGGTCGAGGAGCCATCTGTGTGCAGAAGCCACAGTCCCTCCTGCAGCGAGGGCCCAGTATCTAAGTTGAAGCGCTCCACCAATAGGTCAGCCACAGCCTGAGCCTGTATCGCCGTACGAGGCTCGAAAGCGATGTCAAACTGACTAAGTTCAATCGCCCATTTAATTAATCTCCCTGAAACATCTGGCTTTGCGAGCGCCTGTTTGAGAGGTTGATCTGTGAGCACTGTGATAGAATGAGCCTGAAAATAAGGCATTAACCTTCGAGAAGCATTGACGAGCGCAAAAGCGAATTTCTCTATTTCCATGTATCTTTTCTCAGCCCCTTGTAAAGTTTTGCTCAAATAGTAGACCGACAAGTGTTTACGCTCACGGACAGCCACTAAGACAAAGCTCGTAGCCTCTGTGGAGATTGAAAGGTAAATAATTAAGCTTTCTCCTTGGCTAGGCTTGGTCAACAATGGCGCGCTCGCGAGGTATCGCTTCATATCCTGCAAAGCCTCCTCGCATTCCTTACTCCAAGCGAAGTTGCGAGCGTTGCGTAAAATTTTAAAGAAGGGTAGGTTCCTGTCTGCCGAGCGGGAGATGAATCTGTTTAATGAAATAATCTTTCCCACCAACACTTGAACTTCCCTCACATTCCGAGGGGAGGGGATATCAAGGATTGCCTTAATTTTCTCCGGGTTAGCCTCTATTCCTCGTTGACTGACCGTGTATCCCAAGAATTTGCCACCCCGAACGCCAAATGTGCATTTGGAAGGGTTCAATTTCATCCCATAATGACGCAGGATGTTGAACGTTCGCTTGAGGTCCTTTAGATGGGAATGTTGGTGTTCACTCTTAACAATCATGTCATCCACATACACTTCCATGGACCCACCGATCTCACGCTCAAACATTCTGTTGACAAGGCATTGATATGTCGCCCCCGCATTTTTTAGCCCAAAGGGCATAACCTTGAAACAGTAAACGCCCATATGGACCACGAATGAAGTCTTAGGGCGATCCTCTGGGGCCATAAATATTTGATAATACCCCTGGAAAGCGTCCATCATGCTCATAAGTTCACACCCGGCGGTCGAATCTACCAACTGATCGATCCTCGGCAGAGGGTACGGATCCTTCGGGCACGCTTTATTAAGGCCCGTGAAGTCATTACACATGCGCCATTTGTTAGCGCTCTTGGGCACGAGCACCACATTGCAAAGCCATTCAGGGTATAGGATCTCCTCTATGTACTGAGCCTCGAGGAGTTTGTTCACCTCCTCTTCAATGACTTGCCTCCTAAATCCATGAACGTCTCTTTTCTTCTGCTTGATGGGCTTGAAGGTCGGGTCCACATTGAGTCTGTGGACTATGACACTCGGATCTATCCCAGTGAGATCGGAGGCCTTCCATGCAAATACGTCAAGGTTCTCACGGAGAAAATCAATCATCATGATTTGCGAGGGACCGTCGAGATTGGATCCTATCTGGGTGGTTTTGTCGGGGTTCCCGGGCTCTAATTCGATGGTAAGAAAGCTCTCTGAAGGCTCTATCCGCACTTCAGGCCTCGGCTGTTCGAGCGCTCGTTTCTTGCCTGTCAGTTTCTCATTAGAACCTCCAGAGGGTAGGCGATCCTCGTCTTCCGAGGATGATTCTCCAACGGCACCAAGAGGCGCCCCCCCTGCGTCCTTGGGCTCGCTCGGGGCCATCTTCATCCAACTTGGGAAAATCCACTGACTTCTTGGTGGAACCTGCCTGAGTGGGTTGTTTGGGCTTGTTGCTTCGAATGGAAAGGATGTAGCATTCCCAAGCCTCTTTGACATTGCACAGTACTTCGCCTGTTCCCTCGGGGGTAGGGAACTTGACCTTCTGGTGATATGTTGAAATTACCGCCTTAAAATCTATGAGCGCTGGGCGTCCGATGATGATATTGTATGGGAGATCTACTTCTACCACTGCATAAAGAACATTCAAAGTTTTTCGCTGTGGGGCACGACCAAATGAGGTGGCCAAGCGAATTTATCCGCGGGGGACAATCTCGGAACCCCCAAAGCCAACGAGGGCTGTTCTGAGGGGTTTGAACGGGATGTTTGTGATGTTCATTTTCTGAAACGTGGAGTAAGGCAAAACATTCACGGAGCTTCCACTATCAATTAAGACTCTCTTTACAACGTGGTTATGAACGTCTAAGCTAACCACCATGGGGCAGTCAGAGGTTTCACCGACCCCATGGGGTGTTACAATGTACTCTAAATCTTTCTCTGTGAAGCCTACACTCTCATCCTTTTCCGAGCGCGAGGAGCTGTCGATGGAGAGCACTGGCCTGAGCTGGGAAGATCTTTGATCGTAGCTCCGAACGTAACGGCGTCGGGAAGCGTTAGAATCACCCCCCCGAAGGTCCTCCAGCAATCATGTGGATGACCGCGAAGGGCTGGTTTTCCATGTCTGAGGCTTTCCCTTTGCCACGGTCACTTGGCTCTGTGTGATGGTGGAGTGGACTCCGCGAGCGTGAACGGCTTCTTCCTCTGGCACGCGCTCGCTCAGCGCAATGTTCATCATACCTCTCCAACACCTTCACGAACTCCTTGAGGTGCCCCCCAGCGATTAGCCTCTGAATCTCGCCCTCAAGCTGACGACACTCATTGGTGTCATGCCCTTTCTGCTTGTGGAAAGCGCAGTACTTTTCCGAGCGCTTTTGGGCCTCTGTTTCTCTTAATTTTGGCGGTCTCTAGAAGAGCTTCTTATCCGCCATGGAATATACCTCAGCAATTGGGCGGTTGAGGGGATTGCGCTCAAACTTTCGTGGGGGGGAGGAATTTCGACGAGCGGAAATAGGGCTGTGACGGCGACCCCTGTTAGAATCCCCTCTGTCCTCGGAGACTTTGCTAGGGCGAGGGGCGTTCGCCATTTTCTGGTCCCTCGCAATGTACATATCCTCGAGGGTGAAGAAAGAGTCCCCTATTTCCCTAATCTCCATCAATGAGCGCGGTTTCTTCTTGGCCACCTCCTCCACGAACTCTTTACTGACATAGTGCTTCATATTGATGGCTCCAAAGAGAACGTGCCTCAAGAAATCCATCGAGGGCTTTTCCACCAATAAGATTTCCTTGTTGAACCTTCCCATGAAGGACCTGAGCGTCTCATTCGGCCCCTGGACTAAACTGTAGAGAGTCGTCGCAGCTGGGGCTGGTGCCTTCAAGGAGTTGAATTGGCTTATGAAGGCGTCATTCAGATCATAGTATCCTCGGATTGAGCGCGGAGGAAGCTTCTTGTACCAATCTTGGGCCATTCCCACGAGGGAAGTGACAAATACCTTGGTCCAGTAGTTGATTGGGTGATCGTATAAATGCATCAGGTGCACAAAGTGATCCAGATGTTTGGCCGGATCAGTGGTCCCATCATACCTGTTGACGGAAATGGGGATTTTTCCCTTCCTTGCACGGGGTCATCAATACCTCCTCGATGAGGGGAGAATCGCCCGTCACGATTCTGTAATCCCTGTCCTCGGGATCCTCAGGGCTGGCTTCCCTTCGACGGCGAAAAATGGGGCTACGCGGTCTGCGAGCGTCTCTGGCCTTGGACCTCTCGCCCCCATCGCGGGGGACTTGAGACCTTGCTCGAGAGAGCTGCTCTACCACGTTCTGGAGCCCCTTAAGCTGATCTTGTACCGCGGCAAGTTGAGGGTCACCGACGTTCCTGCGGCTTGCTCTTTCTGTGGCCCTTGATTGAACTTCTTCATTATCCCTGGACCTCTCATTTCCACCGGGCTGCTGCTCTTGTTGGGCCCTCGGAGGAACCTCATTTTCCTGGATAGGTGGCGGGGGAAGTTGCTGGGCCCTCAACGCATTTTGCGCCATCGTCAATGGGTGAGCCGGGAGCCCTCCAAGGGGTGGGGCCATCCGAGCGCCAGCTTGTGAAGGGAAATAGGCCGTAGTGAAATGTTCCCAAGCGTTCTGGACCGTCTGACCCTCGCATTGGGCGTAGAGCGCCTGGTGTTGCTGAGTAGTAATCTGGGGCATTTCCACCCCTTGTATCTCCCTAGGCAGCGACAATGGGAGATTCAGTGTTCCTACTTGGTAGGGCTGGACCATAGGCATCATCCCGGGCACCATCCCTGGCTGTAAATAAGCGTATCCGTGTGGAGGCATGGCCATGGGATACATGCCGGGATGGGAGGTTGGAGCATTGGGCCTGGAGGTAGGAGGAAGAGGAATGGAACCAGCCCCAGCCTCGTTCCCTCCTGGAGGGAGTGCTGCAGCAGCTGCCTCTGTGTCTCCGGCGATTGGTGGGGGTGTACCTCCGGCGGGGGTAGGGTTTTCGACGTTTTCCACATTAACGGGAGGAAGAGCCCCCCTCTTGTCCACCGCGCCTGACCTTGTTGCAGTTACCATAGTGAATGCCGCCGGTGTTACTTTTCAACAAGCTTTCAAGGGAAGAAACTGATGAAGATGGAGCTGAAGATGGCGATGGATTTCCCACAGACGACGCCAAAAATGATGGTGCAGAAACTTGTAAAGGGAGTTTAAACACTAATCACTTTAGAATATGTGAGGGAAAGGGAAAGACCATCACAGGCTTAGGGGCCTCAGGAACTGGGTTTCCTTTTGAGCATGGGTTCTTCCAGCTAGGATAACACCAAGAGTGTAAAATGCAGTGGTGATGCAACTGTGTGGAAGGTCGCTTGGGAAGATGCAGATTAATGGAGGAATATACCAGTTCAATGTGTGTTTTGATGGGGGAGATGACTTGGGGAAGAAAGCATATGTTCCCCCTATTTATAGGTTAAGGGTGAGGGCAGATTGGGTAATTTGACAGTGTGGTCCCAAACCTGTGTTGCCCTAACACGTGGCAGCCTGTGAGGGTATGAGAGTGACGGCTCTGAAAAGCAAGCGGCGTGCCAGGTACGAGGTGCGCACTGCCATAATGTCAGAGGTTGTTGGCGAGCATTGAGCGTTGGGAAGCTAAAACCCTGCCCTGCAGGCGTATGGACGCCTTAGTAGGGGCTGATCATACTCGAGCGTGGATGACGCTTGAAGGTAGGCACGAAGGAGTTCCTCTGTGTAACACCCCGACTCACAGTCGGTACAGGTAAATTATGTGATTTAATATTATTTGCGTTTTAGATTATTTGTATATGACTTATATGAACTATTTGAACTTATATGAATCTATATGAATTTATGTGAATGAGTGTTGCATGTGATTTATTCGTTTTAATTTGAGTTGGCCTTATTTGGACCCGTAATTGTTGAACCGAACCAACTTGAACCGGGAACCTTGAACCGAACCCGTGAACCGAACCGGTCCAGCCCTTAAAGGCTGAACCATTCTTCTTTCTCCTTCATTCACGTTCAACAACAACAACACCAAGCCAAGAAAGAAGCTAAAACCCTCAAGTTGATCAATCCAACTTCCCAAGCCTATATCTCTCTCGTTTCTTCGTCTCTTCTCGAACTTAGGTAGGTTTCGGATTCCCCTCGTCGTGCTTGTCGTTTATATGATTTAAATTCTGAGTTTGGAGTGAGTTTTGCATGCCTTTGCTTCCCTACGTGAATAGTAAGGGTTTCATGAAAAACTTGGATACTTGCTCTTTGCTTGTTGTAATTGATTCCTAGCTTCTTATATGAGTTGTATATGTTGTATGTGTTGCATTTATTACATTTAATCCTTGGTTGTTGGAGTATTTATGAATGATCATAATTTTAGCTTGAATATTGCAATCCTTTGATCATGTATTTTAATTCCGTTTTCTTGCGTTATTTGAGTGTTTATATGTCAAGCATGATTTATAGGTATTGTGTGTGCATTTTGAGAAGTTGTGGCAAAGTTTAAGGTTGGTTTTTGGCCATTTTTGGCTCAAAAACGAGCTTCCCCTGTTTTCTGTAAAAATTTCTGTTCCAGCTTTCGAACCAGGCCGGAACGGCCGTTCCCGCCCAGTTTCAAACTGGGAACGACCGTTCCCAGGCCATACTGTTCACGACCGAGAGTGGGAACGACCGTTCCCAGCTTGTACGGGGAACGGGAACGGCCGTTCCCACGGCCGGAACCCTTCTACTGGGTCAAATCCGCGAGGGTGGATTTTTCCCTTTGGAAAAATCCGCGAGGGTGGATTTGAGGCAGTAGCTCAAGAAAAATCCATGGGGGTGGATTTTCCCCTTTGGAAAAATCCATGGGGGTGGATTTTGCCACTTTTTCTCTTTGCCTTATTTATGCATTTGTATGATTTTAAATGCTTTTCTTTTGCATTTTAATTGTTATAATTAATTGTTATGCATATGAATTGTGAATTATATGACTTAATTGTGATATTTTATCTATGAACATGAATCATGCATTTGCCGAGCGTCTTCTTTGGTTCATATAGAGTCTAAGTCTTGGGCTTTCGTGTTTTCTTTTCAGAGGAGGTTCCAGTTGACGAGCCCGAGGCGTAGGTTGTTCACGTCTGCTCGCTTTTTGATCACGTACAAGGTGAGGTTTAGGAATTTTATTAGCTAAGCGACCTAAAGCCTTATGTGATGTTTTCCGGCCGTGCATGTGACTATATATTATATATATAGATATGTATGTGTTGATTAGAATATGTTTATGATCTTGTGAACAACTTTGTTTTGGGAAAAGATATTAAATAAGCATATGTAAGCTATGTTTTGGGAAAAGGCTTTACAATTCTGTTAGCGAGATTGCCATGAAAGATTTGGCATTTGATATGATATGATTTGTATGTGTGGATCCAAGGAGCTACGGGTAAGGAACCCTCGGGACGGTTCGGGCCGTCGAGGTTCGGCCTGTGCGTAGTCTCCATCCGATATATCACACGCGACCCCTGGGAGTTTGGGAAGGTGTGATATTTCGATGCCTTCGGCGTAAAAACCGGGGAGGGCACGATGTGGGTTCGCTACCCCTCGTGAGTCTGTATATGTTTGGATGGTTAGAGCCGCCGGTGGCTCTTCCATCATTGGTGTAGAGGAGAGTGTATGATTTCTTTTTTGTTTATTCTGAGGAGTAAAGGTTGGAAGCTCGTTCTCGCCGAGCATTATGTTTGTTATGTATGTTGAGAAGTATGAATCGGGATAGTGTTTATGAAATGCTTTAAAGTATATGTATTTGTTTTGGAAAGTCTTAGTTTGTAAAACCTATTCCGGTTCATAGTTTCGCCCTTTGCTTTGTGCTCTGCTCTATATATATGTAGGGTGTGGGTGTGCGTTAGCCCCCTCACTCAGTCAGTTGACTGACTCCTCGTTTACTCTTTTAGTTGCAGGTTTTGGAGCGTGAGCTAGGCGGAGAAGTGTGTCGTCTGTTACACTTGTCGGTCTAGGTCTCGTTAGGTGCATTTACATACCTGCACTTTATTATTTTGTAGTTACGATTTGTATATACACTATTTTGTTCGAGCCGGGATGGCTTCTGTACAGAACGTGTTGGTATTTATATGTAAATACTATATGGATAGGTGTGGGTTGGTACCTATATATATATATCTGTGATGTTTTGCTTGTGGCTTTTATTTATTCGCTTCCGCGCACTCTATTTCCGTTTGGTTTAGCTCCGCCTAGCCTAGAGTGTGTGTTTGGTCTCCCGTTCGCTATGATTCGGATTCGGGTGCGGACATCCCATTTCGTATTCGGGTTCGGATTATGGTGCGGGGGATGTGGCCCTACGTGTGGGTGCTACATCCTGAAGTGGTATCAGAGCGCGGTTGCAAAACCGGGCTCTAGTGTCGTGTGGGTCTGTCTAGGTCGTACGGCTTAGGGCAATGTGACTTTTGATTATGTGTATGTGTGATTTGAATATGTGATTACTTGACTAATTGAGTATTTGATTATTTCCTTAAATGGTATACATATTCATACACTAATGTACATGCATCCATATTGCTTGAATTTGTGAATTTCAGGATGCCTCCAAGAAGACATAACAACCGTGAACAAACCCCTGATTTGAATGAACCGGCTCTACATAACGCACCTCCGCCACCACCTATGAACGCGGAAAATGTTGTTCAAGCCCTACTCAATCAACTCCAACAAAATCAAAGGGGTAATGTAAATCCGGGTGAAGGACAAGATATTTCAGCTGTATATCGGGACTTCCGTAACAACAACCCTCCAAAGTGGTATGGAGGTGATGATATCAAAGCGGAAGAGTGGTTATCTGAGATTCGAGGCATTTGGGAGATATGTCCAGGGACTTCCCAGGACAAGGCTGTTTGCACCGGGCGTATTATTCAAGGGCCAGCGGCTATTTGGCTCAGGAGTGTGAGGTCCAAGCTTGAGAGAATGGGTATGGAATTCAACTGGGAGACGTTTGTGCAGGAATTCCATGAGAAATACATCCCTCATAGTGCACAAGAACGTCGCCTCCAAGAGTTCACAAATTTGAGGCAAGGAAGTCGGACGGTGGAGGATTATATTTTGGAGTTTGAGAGGCTAGCTCCTTATGCCACTCACATTACCGACCATGATGATCATAAGGCCCGAGCGTTTCTTCATGGACTTCGTCGGGATATTCAAGAAGCTTTACAAGCGGCGAATGTGAGTACTTGGGCCAAGGTTACAAAGAGGGCAATTCAAGTTGAGGCCCAAATGGCTCGGTTGAAGCCTCCGCCTTTCTCTTCTACTCGGGTTGCGGGATCAGGTTCTGGATTGGGTAAGAGGCCCATTTCTTATGCTCCACGAGCTCCTGTTCCACCGGCTTTTCGTCCCCAGGGTTTAGGGAATAAGAAGCCCCGTATTACCGGTCCCGTGGCACCTCCTATTGCTCCAGTTCGACCGGCTCCAGCTCAGGGACCACCTGTTTGTTCTTATTGTCAGGGGAGACATCCGGTGGAGAGGTGTTGGAAGCTTCAGGGCAAATGCTTTGTGTGCGGATCCTCTGATCACTTGGTGAATGCTTGCCCGAATAAGAGGCCGGTTGTGCAGGCACGTGTATATGCTTTGGACGGGGAGGAGGAAGCTGCTGATGTCGACCCAAACGCCGTGATAGAAGGTACAATAAACATTCATGGCATATCACTACATGCATTGTTTGATCCCGGGGCTACGCATTCATTTATTTCCCGGGATATTGCTGCTTCTTTGCCTTTACTTGATGAATTATCTGCGCATGTGTATGTGGTGAATACTCCTTTGGGAGGATCTGTGGAAGCTGACAGGGTGTTCAGGGAGTGTCCGGTGGTGTTTGAGGGCCGAGTTTTTCCTGCAGACTTGATAGCTCTACCGTTGAAGAAGTATGAGGTTATTCTTGGTATGGATTTTCTCTTCAGATACCGAGCTCAGTTGGACTGTCATGAGAAGAAGGTTGTGTTGGGGTCAGTGGTCTTTACGGGTGAGAGGTTGAAGTCCAGCCCGTTTGTGTCTTTTATGGAAGTGAGTAAGCTCCTCCGGGACGGTGCGACAGGTTTTGTGGCCTATCTTTTGAATAAACCGAAGGATCAGGCCAAACTTGAGGAGACAGAGGTCGTGAGTGAGTTTCCCGATGTTTTCCCTGAGAATTTGGGTTCTTTACCACCTGATAGGGACATCGAGTTTGTAGTCGACCTTTATCCTGGAGCTGAGCCTTTCTCTAAGACACCGTATCGGATGGCTCCTGCTGAGTTGAAGGAGTTGAAAACTCAGCTGGATGAGCTTTTGACTTGCGGTTACATCCGTCCGAGTACATCCCCGTGGGGTGCTCCTGTGTTATTTGTGAAGAAGAAGGATGGGACTTTGAGGATGTGTATAGACTACCGCGAGTTGAACCGGATGACAGTGAAGAATAAGTATCCTTTACCTCATATCGAAGAGTTGTTTGACATCTTGCAAGGGTCGCAGGTGTACTCTAAGTTAGATTTGAGGCAAGGGTATTACCAACTTCGTATCCGGGAAGAGGATATCTCTAAGACTGCGTTCAATACCCGTTATGGACACTTTGAGTTTGTAGTGATGCCGTTTGGGTTAACTAATGCTCCAGCCGTGTTCATGGATATGATGCACCGAGTGTTTAGGCAGTATCTTGACAAGTTCGTGGTGATTTTCATAGACGACATCTTGGTGTATTCTAAGTCTGCAGAAGAGCACGCAACGCATCTCAGGATTGTGTTGGAGACCCTTAGGGAGCACAAGCTTTATGCTAAGTTTAGCAAGTGCGAGTTCTGGCTCGACAGAGTGGCTTTTCTGGGTCACATAATTTCAGGAGAAGGGATTGAAGTTGATCCTTCTAAGATTGAGACCGTGGTTCAGTGGGAAAGACCAAAGAATGCCTCCGAGATAAGAAGTTTTCTCGGGTTGGCGGGTTACTATAGGAGATTTGTGAAGGATTTCTCCAAGATTGCTTGCCCGTTGACTCAATTAACTAAAAAGGAGGTGAAGTATGAGTGGGATGATGAGTGTGAGAGAAGTTTCCAAGCTTTGAAGGAAAGATTAACTTCAGCACCAGTTCTTACCCTACCCGAGGGATCCGAGGGCTATTCAGTTTTTGCAGATGCTTCTAAGGAAGGACTCGGATGTGTATTGATGCAGAATGGCCGAGTGGTGGCCTATGCGTCTAGAAAGTTAAAGGAGCACGAGAAGAACTACCCCACTCATGATCTTGAGCTTGCAGCGGTTGTATTTGCTTTGAGGAAGTGGCGTCATTATCTCTATGGGACGACTTTTGAGATATTCACGGATCATAAGAGCCTCAAGTATCTTTTCACTCAGAAGGAGTTGAATAATAGACAGAGGCGTTGGATGGAATTCTTAGAGGATTATGACTGCACGATTCAGTATCATCCGGGCAAGGCTAATGTCGTGGCAGATGCTTTGAGCAGAAAAGCAAGTGTTTCAGGTTTGGGTGCAGAGTCTTCAGGACAGGATTCGACAGTTTTGGTTTCAGTGGCTCGGTTAGCTAACATCTCAGTTCAGCCGGATTTGAAACAGAGGTTGTTGGATTCTCAGGCTTCGGATACAGAGATTCAGAGATTAGTGGTTCGGTCTAGGATAGACCCCGAGACGAAGTTTGGGTTTGATGATTCCGGTTTGTTCAGGTTCAAGACCAGGGTTTGTGTCCCAGAAGATCTCAAGAGGTTAATACTTGAGGAAGGACACCGTTCTGGATATTCCATTCACCCCGGTGGTACGAAGATGTACCGAGATTTGAAGGAATACTTCTGGTGGAATGGCATGAAGAGAGATGTCGCGAACTTTGTGAAGCGGTGTCTCACGTGCCAAGTGGTGAAGGCAGAACACCAGAAACCGGGAGGAACTCTCCAACCACTTCCGATTCCTAAGTGGAAGTGGGAGCAAGTGACTATGGACTTCGTGTCCGGCTTGCCAAGATCACGAGGAGGTTATGATGGGATTTGGGTGATAGTCGACCGATTGACCAAGTCTGCTCATTTTCTCAAGGTGAAGATGTCTTACAAGACTCCGAAGTTGGCCGAATTGTATTGTAATGAGATTGTGAGACTTCATGGGGCGCCTGCTAGTATTGTCTCAGATCGTGATCCGAGGTTCACAGCTAAGTTTTGGCAGGATCTTCAGAGTAGGTTGGGTACAAAGCTTAATTTCAGCACCGCTTTTCATCCTCAGACAGATGGACAATCAGAGAGACTGATTAAGTATTTAGAGGATTTGTTGAGGGCGTGTGCTTTGGATTTCCAGGAAAAGTGGGATAAGCATTTAGCTCTGATTGAGTTTGCCTATAACAACAGTTTTCAGACTTCTATTGGAATGGCTCCCTACGAGGCACTATATGGAAGGAAGTGTAGATCGCCTCTATTTTGGGATATGGAAGATTGGCGGTGGACCGAGGAGAATAAGCTTGAAAGAGCTACACCTCGAGAGAGATTGGATAAGACCACTGCTAAGGTTAAGTTAATTCAGCAGAGAATGAAGGCAGCTCAGGACCGTCAGAAGAGCTATGCGGATAAGAGGAGAAGGCCCCTTGAGTTTGAAGTCGGAGATAAGGTGTTCTTGAAAGCGTCTCCGAGGAAGGGATTCTCTCGAATAGGTCGAGGTGGGAAGCTTAACCCGAGATACCTTGGACCTTTTGAAATCCTTGAGAGGGTTGGAGAAGTGGCGTATAGGTTGGACCTACCGCCGAGACTGACCGGGATACATAATGTGTTTCATGTTTCGCAGCTCAGGAAATATTATCCCGAAGAATCAACTATTCTCCCTGTTGAAGAGGTACAACTTGAGACGGATTTGACGATAGTAAGGCATCCGGTTGAGATTCAAGACCGGAAGATACAAGTGTTGAGGAATAAACAGATTCCCTTGGTCCGAGTTCTTTGGAGAGATCAGAAATCCGAAGAGTCTACTTGGGAGACTGAGGAGAAGATGAGACAGTTGTACCCAGAGTTGTTCTCAGGTCAGACAGTTAACCTGGGGACCAGGTTCTCCGAAGGGGGGGAGGTTGTAACACCCCGACTCACAGTCGGTACAGGTAAATTATGTGATTTAATATTATTTGCGTTTTAGATTATTTGTATATGACTTATATGAACTATTTGAACTTATATGAATCTATATGAATTTATGTGAATGAGTGTTGCATGTGATTTATTCGTTTTAATTTGAGTTGGCCTTATTTGGACCCGTAATTGTTGAACCGAACCAACTTGAACCGGGAACCTTGAACCGAACCCGTGAACCGAACCGGTCCAGCCCTTAAAGGCTGAACCATTCTTCTTTCTCCTTCATTCACGTTCAACAACAACAACACCAAGCCAAGAAAGAAGCTAAAACCCTCAAGTTGATCAATCCAACTTCCCAAGCCTATATCTCTCTCGTTTCTTCGTCTCTTCTCGAACTTAGGTAGGTTTCGGATTCCCCTCGTCGTGCTTGTCGTTTATATGATTTAAATTCTGAGTTTGGAGTGAGTTTTGCATGCCTTTGCTTCCCTACGTGAATAGTAAGGGTTTCATGAAAAACTTGGATACTTGCTCTTTGCTTGTTGTAATTGATTCCTAGCTTCTTATATGAGTTGTATATGTTGTATGTGTTGCATTTATTACATTTAATCCTTGGTTGTTGGAGTATTTATGAATGATCATAATTTTAGCTTGAATATTGCAATCCTTTGATCATGTATTTTAATTCCGTTTTCTTGCGTTATTTGAGTGTTTATATGTCAAGCATGATTTATAGGTATTGTGTGTGCATTTTGAGAAGTTGTGGCAAAGTTTAAGGTTGGTTTTTGGCCATTTTTGGCTCAAAAACGAGCTTCCCCTGTTTTCTGTAAAAATTTCTGTTCCAGCTTTCGAACCAGGCCGGAACGGCCGTTCCCGCCCAGTTTCAAACTGGGAACGACCGTTCCCAGGCCATACTGTTCACGACCGAGAGTGGGAACGACCGTTCCCAGCTTGTACGGGGAACGGGAACGGCCGTTCCCACGGCCGGAACCCTTCTACTGGGTCAAATCCGCGAGGGTGGATTTTTCCCTTTGGAAAAATCCGCGAGGGTGGATTTGAGGCAGTAGCTCAAGAAAAATCCATGGGGGTGGATTTTCCCCTTTGGAAAAATCCATGGGGGTGGATTTTGCCACTTTTTCTCTTTGCCTTATTTATGCATTTGTATGATTTTAAATGCTTTTCTTTTGCATTTTAATTGTTATAATTAATTGTTATGCATATGAATTGTGAATTATATGACTTAATTGTGATATTTTATCTATGAACATGAATCATGCATTTGCCGAGCGTCTTCTTTGGTTCATATAGAGTCTAAGTCTTGGGCTTTCGTGTTTTCTTTTCAGAGGAGGTTCCAGTTGACGAGCCCGAGGCGTAGGTTGTTCACGTCTGCTCGCTTTTTGATCACGTACAAGGTGAGGTTTAGGAATTTTATTAGCTAAGCGACCTAAAGCCTTATGTGATGTTTTCCGGCCGTGCATGTGACTATATATTATATATATAGATATGTATGTGTTGATTAGAATATGTTTATGATCTTGTGAACAACTTTGTTTTGGGAAAAGATATTAAATAAGCATATGTAAGCTATGTTTTGGGAAAAGGCTTTACAATTCTGTTAGCGAGATTGTCATGAAAGATTTGGCATTTGATATGATATGATTTGTATGTGTGGATCCAAGGAGCTACGGGTAAGGAACCCTCGGGACGGTTCGGGCCGTCGAGGTTCGGCCTGTGCGTAGTCTCCATCCGATATATCACACGCGACCCCTGGGAGTTTGGGAAGGTGTGATATTTCGATGCCTTCGGCGTAAAAACCGGGGAGGGCACGATGTGGGTTCGCTACCCCTCGTGAGTCTGTATATGTTTGGATGGTTAGAGCCGCCGGTGGCTCTTCCATCATTGGTGTAGAGGAGAGTGTATGATTTCTTTTTTGTTTATTCTGAGGAGTAAAGGTTGGAAGCTCGTTCTCGCCGAGCATTATGTTTGTTATGTATGTTGAGAAGTATGAATCGGGATAGTGTTTATGAAATGCTTTAAAGTATATGTATTTGTTTTGGAAAGTCTTAGTTTGTAAAACCTATTCCGGTTCATAGTTTCGCCCTTTGCTTTGTGCTCTGCTCTATATATATGTAGGGTGTGGGTGTGCGTTAGCCCCCTCACTCAGTCAGTTGACTGACTCCTCGTTTACTCTTTTAGTTGCAGGTTTTGGAGCGTGAGCTAGGCGGAGAAGTGTGTCGTCTGTTACACTTGTCGGTCTAGGTCTCGTTAGGTGCATTTACATACCTGCACTTTATTATTTTGTAGTTACGATTTGTATATACACTATTTTGTTCGAGCCGGGATGGCTTCTGTACAGAACGTGTTGGTATTTATATGTAAATACTATATGGATAGGTGTGGGTTGGTACCTATATATATATATCTGTGATGTTTTGCTTGTGGCTTTTATTTATTCGCTTCCGCGCACTCTATTTCCGTTTGGTTTAGCTCCGCCTAGCCTAGAGTGTGTGTTTGGTCTCCCGTTCGCTATGATTCGGATTCGGGTGCGGACATCCCATTTCGTATTCGGGTTCGGATTATGGTGCGGGGGATGTGGCCCTACGTGTGGGTGCTACACTCTGTGACTATGCCCAACGAGCGTTGGATAACCGAGCGCAAGGTAGAGCGTGCCCTCGTGGGACACTTCCCTGGGAGGATAGCCCATGAGAGGACCGTACCACGAGCACTAGGTTCTCTAGCCTGAACCCCCCGCTTGAACAGTGGGTCGAGGCACGTGGACCTGGACTTAGTCATCAAGTGGATGCGCTGGGTAGGCGCGCGAGCCCGTTAGTGCGAACGTATAAATTTTAGGTCGGTAGATGGCGACACGTGGACGGCTCTGATCCGAACGAGGTTTTGTGTCTCATCAACATATTTTATAAATATTTTTAGGGACAATTACTAAATTTATAAATAAATAAATAAATAAAATTTTTAAAAAATAGGGGCTAGAAAATATTGAAGAAAAACCAAATTTCATAGTGGATGAGTATGGATCATCCATCCAACTTGGTAGAAATAGGGTTGTCAACGGGTCGGATTCAAGCCAGATCAGGAGATTCTGGATTCGAATTCGATAAGAAAACTCCGTAATCGGATTTAAATCCAAATCCTAGATTCATTGTTTTTGAATTCATGCATAATCGAGTCAGATTAGACCCGAAAAAAGATCCGACCTGATTAACAATAAAATCTATTTTTTAAATAACAAATTTAATGTAAAAAAATAAATATAATTACATAATATCTAATAAATAATTGCTATTTAATAGATTATTTGATGATTTTGTTTATATTTATTTAAAATAAATCAATTTAAACTTATTAATAAAAATATGTATATTTTTAGAATAAATAATTCAAATTTTATTATTGTTTAAAGTGATAAATATGTGAAACTTTTAATTTTAATTATTTTACTTAATATTATGTAATGGTAAATAATTTATTTAATTAAATATTATATATAAAATCGGATTCGAATTCTTAACGGATTAAATTCCTTAATTTCATATTAGATCAATTTATTTCGAATAACTAAAATTTATAATCGAATATAATTCATCGGACATTTTTATCGAAAAAATTATACTAAAATTCAAATCAAATTCAGATTAAAATTCGATTCATTAGCCCTGGGTAGAAAACATAAATTGGGCCAAGTGGATGCATATCAGTGTTTTCAAAACCGGACCGGACCGCCCGATCGAACCGGTTCAACCGGTGATCGGAGACGTGTCCGGTCCGATAGGGTACCTCAAACCGGCGAGATTCGGACCGGCACAGGACCGGAGAAACCGGTCGATTAACCGGCGGTTCCCATCCTAAAACTCGGACCGGACCGCCGGTTGACGAATATCCTTTCTGTTTTCCTTTTTTTTTTTCCCAGAATATTTGTTCCTTTTTGGCTTCTGCTAGTCCGTTTCTATTCCTCCGATTCTTCCATTCTTCTCTTCTCTGAAACACAAAAACTGCAATTTCTTGAACCCAAAATCTGTGTGTTGTCTTCTCTTCTCTGAAACACAAAAACTATAATTTCTGTCTTCTTTGATTTCACGCAGCAACGATCCAGTTTTTTTTCCTTCTAGACTCTGGTGGATAGGGGGCGAGAGACCAGCTATATATCTAGAGAGAGAGAGACGCTCAGGAAGACGATGAACATCATTAGCGGCGGTAATTGTTTGATGAAGAGTGAAGACCTTTAAAGTAATTGTATTTGGACCTTGGGCTTTTTTAGGTTAGACTAAGAGTAATAATGGAGCATATATATATTTTTGGTCACTGTAATAATATTAATAGTATATATGGTTAGTTTTTTTGATATTATATTAATTTTTATGGTAAAAATAAATGTTGCTATTGTCAAAAAAAATATAATTTTGTGTGATGAATTCTTTTTGAATATATTTTTTAAAGAGAAGTAGTATTTTTATTTTGAATATTAAAATTTATATATTTATTAATATTTATAATATTATATATATAATTTATAAAATAATAATTAATTATTTATTACGTCATACCGGTTCGACCAGTGGTTGAACCGATCGAACCGGTTGAACCAGTAACCAATAAGCTCACCGGTAGGGATGCAAACGAGCCGAGCCGAGCCGAGCTTTTGCATTTTTTTCAGGTTCGGGCTCGGGCTCGCCCTCAGGAAAACTGGCTCGGGCTTGGCTCGCGAGCCAGCGAGCCAATGAAAAAGTGGCTCGGGCTTGGCTCGCAGTGAGGTTCGGGCGAGCCGAGCCGAGCCAACGAGCCTGTAAAAAAACCTCAAATATCTTTGCTTTGGCCAGATTTTCGATCTGTATTTTGATGTAGATCTAAAGCACAATAAATCCAAATCTTTCTTTAGATATTGGATTCCCATTGCTGCTGTAATTTCCACACTATCATTTGCTTCTCCTTCATTCACATTTCACTGTCCCTTGGAAATTGACCAAAAATCCAGATTTGAGATTTTTATGTACAACAAAGCAGAACGAAAAATAGAATAAAGAATCAGTTTCCATAATAAGAAATCAAATGTGATATTTTTTTACGCAAACCAGAAGAAAAAAAAAAAAGAAAAAAGAAGAGATGTATCTAGAGCCATAGATCTGTAAAGAAAAAAGAAGAAGAGATGCATCTGACAAATTGGCCAGAAAAAAGAAAAAAGAAGAAGAGATGTATCTAGAGCCATAGATCTGTGAAGAATATTCTGGATCCTGTAAGATGTCTACGAAGGAAGATGATGGCTGCGCTGCGGCGAAACTCTGGAGGAAGCGTGGTGGTGGTGGTGGAGGAACCGTGGGAGGTGGCGCGAGACGGCGGGAAAGAGGAGGTGGCGCGAGACTCTGGGACGGTGGACGGTGGCGTGAGACCGAGAGAGGGAGGTGGTGGCTGCTTGGCGGCGGACTAGCGATGGCTTTGGGTTGCTTCCAGCCCTGGAACGGAAAAGGGAGATATGAATTACAGAATTAGGTTTTGGGTTCTTTTCTATATGTAATGTATATACATATATATATTGTATATAATTATATGTAATATATATGTATATTATATATTGTATATAATTATTAATATATATATAATATTTATGTATATATATATTGTATTGAATTATTAATATATATATATATTATTTTTTTAATTATTACCTTAGCTCGCGAGCTACGAGCTGAGAATAACAGGGTTCGGGCTTGAGTTCGATCCCTCACGAACCGAGCCTTGGCTCGGCTCGGCTCGTCACTCCCGAACCCAAGCGCGAGCTTTTGTCGAGCCAGCTCGCTAAGCTCGCGAGCTGGCTCGTCTCATTTGCATCCCTACTCACCGGTTTGGCCTCCGGTCCGGTTTTAAAAACATTGATGCATATGTGGCCCATTTAGCTTCTTGTGCATAATACACGTGGAAAGGCTCTCGTTAACCAAAGGCCAGTTGATCTAGTAGTGCGAGACATTACATTTCTTAGTGGGATACTGTAGTTTAATGATTCAATATTATAATAATTAAATTAAAAGTTTTGTGTCCAAAATTTTCCGCGCTTAGTGGTACAATCCTTCCCGAAGTCATAATGGAATATTAAATTTATGTAGTATCCGAACTAAAAAGAAAAAAGAAAAACTAAAGGCTCCCATATATGTTCTTTAATCATTGTTCTTCTTTTTTTTCTTTTTCTTTTTTTCTCAATGAAATAAAAACCCAAATTTTGTTATATAGCGTATAGGATGCATGGATATGGCAGTAGAGATACGATACTATACAAATATGATGATATAGAGTTTTTCTTGAATTTTTTATATGAATAATATCCAACACAATATAACACGATAAAATAATATTTTTAAAAATATTTGTGTATCATAATATAACATAGAGTATAAGTCGTGGTCCATCTCTTAGCCAACTATTACCCAAGCAAAATTTTGTTATTAGTTTATAAAATGTCATGGAAAATGAAGTAAAAATTAATATTTAAATTTGTTAAATCAAATTTTACCTTCTTTTGAAATATAATGCGGACAAAATACTCCCATAAATAAAGAGAAAAACGAAAAGAAAATTTCTCAATATGTATGATCTGGCTCAAATCTGGTCGATCTGACGTGGTCGATCTGGCTGTCAGATATGGGTCAATCAGTCAAGAATTTGTTTGAGTGGGTTCTTTATCGACCTAAAAGCACTAGTAAACGTGAGCTCGAAACCAACTTGGGGGACTTGGGGTTTTACCCAAGGTTGGCACTCCGACGCTCAAGTCAGTAATGGAGCTCTTTAGAGAGAGAATAAATGCAATTGAATGCGTATTAAAGGCTTACCAACTACTGTTCAAAGGGCGAGTATTTATAGCCAGGGCCAAATAACACAGCAGTGTGTGTACTGTAGGTGTGCATTAATGGCGTTGCGAGTCGTCGATCTGGATGTCGGACGATGGAACTGGCTTGAGGCGGGTCGTCTGTACCTTCTTTCCCCTTTGAGTAAAAGCAGGGACTGACGGTCATTAATGAGCCATAGTACGCCTGTTCCAGGGAATGGGAAGGGTACACGTGTCCCGACAGGAGTGCTTTTACAGTATTCGGGTGTCCGGTGACGTATGATATCGATCTGGAGATCGATATTGCCTTCCGGGATCCTTAATGTTGTTTCTTCGTGGAGAGGGAGCAGATCGATCTGAAGATCAATCCTGGCTACCGAAATCGATCTGATGATCTGATGGTCTCATGAAGATCTGATGATCTGCGGACCTGGCATCGATCAGATGATCTGTCCAAAAGTTTGCCCGAGGTGGCGCGGGGCCTACGTGGCGCCCACGTGGGCGTGCCACGTGCCCTCGTATTATTATGCCATGTCAGAGGTCCCCCAAATTACCAGTGTGAAATTTCACGGTGGTAATTTCATCGATCTGGCATTGGATAGGGGAACCATCGTGGCCGTTTGAATCGAGCTGCCGCTCCAATAGTGGGGCGCGACTTTTGAGTTTATCGAACTGACGCCGCATTTAATGCGACGTGACCTTTGAGGGAGGTGGCGTGTCCGGGGTAATAATGGGGTCGTTTCGCATTTCGAGACGTTACTTTTTCAACCCCTATAAATAAGGGGTCACCCTCAAGCCACACTTCACCGTTTTCACATCAAATCTAACGAGCTGCTCCGATCTGCAACAGTTGCCCGTCGCTCTTTCGAGGCTCATTCGATCTACATTCAAGGTAAACTTCCATTCCTTCTCTCATTCCTTATGGCTCACAATCAGGTCGGATTGGGCGGGGGGTCTGTGGAAGAGGCTTTCACTCCGTCTCCTGAACGGGAGGTCGCTCAGAGCGTCCCTTCGCTTCCCGAGGCCAGTTTCGAGCCACTCGCTGGACCCAGCGGCACGGCCAATCGCGGGGGGCCCGCCTCGACCTCGAGGGGGAAAAGGCCGTTGGGTTTGGTGGACGAGCCTGAGATTCCGCCGGTTGATGAGGAAGGCGAGATCGAGGAACCCGTGGCGAACCCTCCAGTGGCAGAGCAACCGCGTCACATCTACCGCACTCTGACCCATGTAACCCAGAGGTCATCGAAGATAACCGAATCCGAGTTCGCGGAGGTGAGGAGGAGGCTGGAGTTGGACTTACCGTATGTCGTCCGAATGCCGCTGGAGGGGGAGACAGTGGGGAGCCCGCAGAGGCCTAGGTCGATTGGGATCTATTATCACGCGGTAAAATACGGATTTAGGCTCCCGCTACCAACGATCGTCTCTGACTTCTTAGTTCTATTCAACATGTGTCCGACCCAGTTGACTCCGAACTCGTTTTCTCTCATCCATTGCATGATGATCATTGTGAAGAGCTTGGGGTTCGCGCCTGAGGTCGAAGATTTTGGGGAGTTCTTTACGCTAAATAGTGCCGCGAAATCTGACCCCGGATACTTCAATCTCCAATCGAAACCTCACAGGAAGATGGTATCTATCCCTTCGACATCACATGGGGTAGATTGGAAATCCAAGTTCTTTTTCGTCGACCTCCCGATCTCTCCTTCCTTTCGATCTACATGGGGCTCAGATGATCCGAAGCGCCTCCCCACCAGATCTACTTCGTGGCTCCATAACAACTTTGATCTGCTCCCCCGCTTGGGCCTGCTCGACCATACGAACCTGACGAGGACGGGGAATCTGGTCGAAGCGGGCATAATCCTGGGGCACCGACGGAGGAGCTTCCGCCTTGGTATGCTCCCTCTTCGACCGGATCCCCCCTCGATCGGGGTACCTTAAGAGTTTTTTATAAATTTTCTCTTTCTATGTCGATCTAATCCTTGACTTTTTCGATCTGCAGACCTACGAGTTCTAATCATGTCTCGAGCTGCAAAGATGAGGGCAAGGAACCAGAGGGAGGTCGCTGCCGCGGAGATGCGATCGGTGATAGACGCAGCCCGCTCGATACTTAACGCCCTTCCTGAAGCGCAACAAGTTTATCAAGAGGGGTTCCGGAAAGGTGTTCAGCAGATCGGCCCAGACACGGTGGCACCTCCAGTCCGAGGTCAGGAGTTCGTCGATCTGGCCGGGTCTTCAGTGGGTCAAGTCGATGACGACCTCGAGCAAGTAATAAATTTAGACCACTTAGAATTACATTTTGATGAAGACATTGACCCTTATGCCCAGTTTGTTCAGGCAAGGCATGGCGTGGGAAAGAGGCCCTTCAGGGAAACCGCTCACGTGACGGAGGATTCCGAGGATTCGGATGAAGAGTCCCAGCTTTTGGATTTCCCCACGACCCCACTTCCGCAATGGCCGACCAGACTCGAGCTGGAAAGATCGGACGGGTCGAAGCGTGCTTTGGCTTTTGGAGCTCCGGACATCGATCTGGTCTCCGCTTTGTTTAACACTGGCTGCATAATCGATGAACAAAGGAAGCTGTCCAGGTCGAGGTCGGCGGATCAAAAGAGGGCTAAAGCCGCTCGAGGAATCTTTTATGTGAGTATCGTTTTTTTTTTTGCAACATTTTGTGCTGATCGATTTGGTGGCGATCGATCTGTCCCTTGTTGATCGATCTGCTTCTTGCTGATCGATCCCTTTGTTTCTGATTGATCTGCATATTGCTTTTCAGGACGTCCTCCCCGTGTTGGTGAACTCGATCCAGGAGGCGGAAGTCTTTAAAGCCGGCAAACAGAGGTACAAGGAGAAGTACCGGAGCGCAAAGGCACAGCTCGCTTCGATGGATCCCCAAATCATCCATCAGCTCGAGAAAGACCTCCGTAATGCCAGGGAGGAGAAAAGGACCCGGGTCGATGAGAGAAATTCCATGGAGACCCAGATGAAGAGCGCCCAGGAGGCTTTGGCGAACGCCGAGAAACAACACGAAAATGCCATTGCTGGGCTAAAGGCGGAGTTCGCTGGTCAGCTCAAAAGCGCTAGGGTCGCCGCAAAGGAGGAGGGCAGATCGGAGGTCTTTGATATCGCGAGGGCCAAGATTGACAAAGCTGCTGACGACCTGCGGAAGTGCAAGCTCCAGATCGAACGGTACGCAGTTCGAGAGTTCATGGAGGGCCCTGGGTTTGAAGAGGCCAGTCTGATCGTGGGAGAAAACGATCTGGCGGAGGGGTTTCAAATCGCCATTAACCAGCTCAAGGCTCAGGACATTTTCCCTCCGAACTTCGACTTTGAATCGATCGGACCTATGCTCCCCGATCCAGGTGCCGTTGATCAACCTGAGGAAGAGGAGTCGGTTCACATCGACTGGGCGACCTACAAGTATGGGCACGCCATTGAGATGGCTCAGGCTAAGAAGACCAAGTCCCAAGTGACGTGCGAGCTGCCTCAACCGGTCGAGGTCGAGCATTTTCTTCCCAGCGCCCGTGAGTTCGAGAGAGCCAGACATCGATCTGCCCAAGAATCTAGTTCAACCCGGGTCGAGATCGACTGATTCATCCTCTTTCTACTATCAGAACATTCAATTCGACCTGCTAGCCGGTCTGTGGCTAGGTGAATACTTGGAGTTTGTTTCTGCTTGTTTTTTAACATTTTCCCATCGAGCCACGTCGCGTGGTGAGCTCGATGCGCTAGGTATAATCGATCCTTGTTAATTTTTTAGATCGATTTTAGCATGAATGAATTATGTTTCTCATACTTGTGCTTTCTTTTACTTTGCAAGTTGGACATCAATTCGATCTGGCATGCGGGTGGTTTATCGATCTAGGTTTTGCTTACCCTTTAGCTAGATTTTTCTCGCTTTCGGATCAATAGGTTGGTCACACTATTCGATCTCGTTAGGATGTCGATCTAATCTCGGGTTTTCGCATTTTTTCCTTGGTCCTTTTACCTTACTGCATTCTCATCGGATCGATCCCTAGACCTCCTTGGATCTAAATTGATCGCATTGGATCTTGGGATCTTCTTCAGAAATCCATCGATCTTTGGACCTCTTCGGATCTAAAACGATCTCATGGGGTCCCTGGATTTAATCTTTGAAATACATCGATCTCTGGATCTCTTTGGATCTAAAACGATCTCGTTGGGTCCTTGGATCATTAATTTTTGAAAACGATTAATCTCTGGACCTCTTCGGATCGAAATCGATCTCGTCGGATCCCTGGATCTCTAAATATGTTAGGATGTTTAGGATCTCCTTGGGTCTAAAAACGACCTCATTGGATCTTGATCTCTAACAATGATTTAAAAGCATTAGATGTGTTAGGATGTTTAAGATCTCCTTGGGTCTAAAAATGACCTCGTTGGATCTTGATCTCTAACAATGATTCAAAAAGCACTAAATACGTTAGGACTTAGGATCTCCTTGGGTCTAAAAACGACCTCGTTGGATCTCGATCTCTAACGATAATTCAAAAAGCATTAAATACGTTAGGATTTTTTGGATCTCCTTGGGTCTAAAAACGACCTCGTTGGATCTCGATCTCTAACGATCGGATGCGGAGGGGCTCACTCCCTCCTCGACTCATGACCGTAGGTCGAATGAGAGCTTAATCGAGGGGATAGTGACCTGGTGTGGGATTGCGGATTGACTTCAATCGGATACCCCAAAACATGTGAATTAATTGACTGATCAGAGATCGATTCTCAGGCGAATTCGACCTCTTCAACTATTATAATTTTGAAATAAATTTGTAGGCTAAGTGTAAAACTTCTTCAAGTTGTGCGCGTTCCACGGTCTGGGTAACGGTTCCCCGGCCATGTCTTCAAGCCGGTAGGCCATGTTTTTCCAGATCTCCGTGACACGATAAGGTCCTTCCCAGTTAGGCTCAAGTTTTCCGACATGTTGCAAGACCTCGACCTTTTTTAGCACTAGGTCACCGATCTGAAACGATCTGGGCCGTACGTGCTTATTGTATGATCGGGCTGCTGCTGCCTTGTACTGCCTGAGCTTCTGATAGGCATGCTCTCTACTTTCTTCAATCACATCTAGATCTTCGGCTCTGATCTCCGTATTCCGGTCGAGCTGGTATTGTGATACACGAGCGGTTTTGTGTAACAGCTCCGATGGGATGACGGCTTCGGATCCGTAAACCAGAGAGTATGGTGTTTGCCCAGTGGCTGTCCGCGGGGTAGTTCGATAAGCCCATAGCACACCGTCGAATTCGTCCGCCCACGCGCCCAGTTTGGCGTCAAGGCGGGTCTTGAGATTTTGGATAATGATTCGGTTGGTGACTTCAGCTTGGCCATTTGCTTGCGGATGACCAACTGTAGTGAATCTGAGGTCGATCCCGAGGTCTCGACAATAGCTCTTGGTATTCTCAGATCGAAATTGAGGGCCATTGTCACAGATGAGTACCCTCGGAACCCCAAAACGGCAGATTATACTCTTCCAGAGGAAATTTCTTATCACTGCATCAGTAATTTTGGGGACTGCCTCGGCCTCAACCCACTTTGAGAAGTACTCGACACATACTATGGCAAACATTTTCTGTCTGGGTGCCAAGGGGAAAGGGCCGATGATGTCGATCCCCCATTGGTCGAAGGGCCAGCACACATCGATCAGTATCATGGACGCCGTGTGAGTGTGGATTAGGTTACCGTGTTTTTGGCACTTGGGGCATTTCCTAGAGTGGATTTTCGCATCCCACACCATAGTCGGCCAAAAATACCCACTCCTTAAGATCTTTCGAGCTAAGGCTCGACCTCCGGAATGGTTTCCGCAACATCCCTCGTAGACTTCTTCCAGGACATCTTGGGCTTGGCTAGGTCGTAGGCACCTTAGCGGGGGACCGGTGAAGGATTTTTTGAACAGTCTGCCTTCATGATCTATCATATAGAGCAGAGATCGATATTTTATTCTCCTGGCCTCAGCTCGATTTTGGGGCAAAAGCCCGTCTTTGAGGTAAGCGATTAGATCGTCCATCCAACAAGGCTCCGGCGGATCGATTGTGGCGATCTCGACCTTTCCTTCATCGATCGCACGGCCCCCCGAGACCATGAACGAGATGGTCGCATCCTTGGTTCCTTGGAATCCGTTAGCCAACTTTGAGAGGGCATCAGCTCGACCGTTCTCTTCGCGAGGGACCTGTTCGATTTTGAACTCTTTCAGCTTAGAGGCCAGCTCTTTCACCATTTTGAGATACGCTGCCATGGACTCTTCCCGAGCTTCGTACGTGCCGTTGACTTGGCCCGCGACGAGCTGGGAGTCAGTTACAACGGCTAACCGGTCGATCTGGTTCTCCGTGGCGTACCTTAGCCCTGCCACCAGTGCTTCGTACTCAGCTTCGTTGTTTGTCGCTTTAAAATCGAGCTTAATAGCGAAATCGAGCTGTAGTCCGTCTGAGTTTATAAGGGATATGCCCACCCCCCCTCCTTGAGAGGTCGATGAGCCATCCGTGTACATGGTCCAACTAGGCGCGGTACGGACGATCTCCATCGAGCTGGTGTTCTTTTCGACTAGAAAGTCAGCCAGAACTTGAGCTTGTTGGGCGGCCCGGGGTTGGTAGGTGATGTCATGCTGACTCAACTCGACCGCCCATTTCATCATTCGACCCGACACGTCGGGCTTGGATAAGACCTGCCTAAGGGGTTGATCCGTTAGGACGATTATGGGATGAGCTTGGAAATACGGATGTAGCTTCCGAGCCGCATGCGTCAGAGCGAATACAAACTTCTCGATCTCAAGATAATTTCGCTCCGCGCCGTGTAGGATCTTGCTCAGTTAGTAGATCGGTAGGTGTTTTCGATCTCGAATGGCGACCAAGACTGAGCTGAAGGTTTCATTAGAGAGGGACAGGTAGAGGTACAAGGTCTCTCCCTCATTCGGCTTGGCCAGCAATGGTGGGGAGGCCAGGTACTCTTTCAGTTGATCTAACGCTCGGTCGCATTCTTCGTTCCACTCGAATTTTTTGAGATTCCTTAAAACTTTGAAGAATGGGAGGTTTCGTTCGGACGATCGTGATATGAACCGGTTGAGTGAGATTATGCGACCCACCAGGGACTGTACCTGGTTGACGCATCGAGGTCGAGGGATGACCTGGATTGCTTTGATCTTCGTAGGATTCGCCTCGATGCCTCGTTGGCTCACCATGTATCCTAGAAACTTTCCTCCTTCGACCCCGAACGTGCACTTGTCGGGGTTGAGCTTCATACCGTATTGCCGTAAGATCTCAAATGATCTGCGCAGATGATCTAGATGATGGTACGCGCAGCGACTCTTCACGATCATGTCGTCGACGTAGACCTCCATGGTCTTTCCGATCTCATCTTTGAACATCAGGTTGACCAATCTTTGGTACGTAGCTCCCGCGTTCTTTAGCCCGAAGGGCATGACCTTGAAGCAGTATATTCCCTTTACTACAATGAAGGCCATGTGCTTTTGATCTTCGGGAGCCATAGAGATCTGGTAGTAGCCTTGAAATGCATCCATCATACTGAGCATCTCGCACCCAGCTGTCGAGTCGACGAGCTGATCGATTCGGGGCAGCGGATACGGGTCTTTCGGACATGCCTTGTTGAGGTCGGTGAAATCGTTGCACATTCTCCATTTCCCGCCCGTTTTTTGCACGAGGACTACATTGCACAATCAATCGACGTATTGAGCTGGAGTAACGTATCCTGCGTCGAGGAGTTTATTGACCTCGGCCTCGATTATATCATTCCTCGCCCGACTTTGAGGTCTCAGCTTTTGTTTTATGGGTTTGACCGACGGATCGATCCCGAGCCGGTGGCAGATTACCTTCGGGTCAACACCGATCAGATCTTTAGCAGCCCAAGCGAAGATGTCAGAGTTGTCCCTCAAGAATTCTATCATCATGACCTCGTGTTGCGGATGCATATTCGCCCCGATCTTGGTGGTCTTATTGCTGTCTCCGGGGACTAGGGCAATTTCTTTTAGTTCTTCCGAGGGCTCGAGCCGCTCGCTGGCCTTTCTTTTCCGAGCGGCGGGGGACCTCTCAGCCTCGATCTCCTTCGTGGGTAGCTCGATCTCTCCGTCAGCATAGGTCTGCAGGTCGAGACCTTCCTCCACCTCTTTCCCGGATGGCTTTTTTAGGACGATGGCGTAACAAGCCCAACTGTCCATGACATCGCAAGTCACCTCTCCGACCCCGTTCGGAGTGGGCATTTTCAGCTTTTGATGATACGTTGAGTTGATTGCTTTGAACTGAATGAGGCCAGGTCGACCGAAGATCATGTTATACGCTAGGGGCATATTGACGATGACGTACTCGACCTCCTGGGTCACCCTCTTGGGGGATGTTCCCATCGAGGTGAGGAGTCGGATGCGTCCCAACGGTATGACTTCCGATCCACCGAACCCGGAAAGCGGTGTTCGGATCGGATCGAGCTTTAGGTTATACAACTTCATTTTTACAAGAGTCGAGTAAGGGATAATATTCGAGCTGCTTCCATTATCAACTAGGCATTTGGTTACATCATAGTTAGCCACGCCCAAGGTCACCACCATCGGACAGCTAGGCGAGTCGCCTTCCCGATGGGGGCCAGGGCGGCTATCACTCTCACTAAAGCTAACCTCCTGTCTTTCCCACTCTCTACCATGATCGATCTGGAAGACTTCTTCGTGCGGACCGTTGTACTCTCGAGCTGCTCGCCTGATGTTCCTTTTTCGAGCTGCATTTGAGTCACCGCCCTCGTGCCCCCCGGCTATCATATAGATCTTGCCGTGAGTAGGGGGATTGTCTTCAGCTCTCTCCAGCGGCTGCTTCCCAGATCGTTTTGGGGGAGATCTGGATCTGGACCTGTTGCGGTCGCTCGACCTCCCCGCCTTTTCAGAGTAGTGGTCGATACGTCGAACAAAATCCTTCAGATGCCCCCCTTGGATGAGTCTTTCGATCTCATCACGGAGGGCGTTACATTCCGCGGTCGTGTGGCCCCATTGCTGATGGTAGCCACAGAACTTTCCCGATTTCTCAGCCTTCGGGCCCTCTCGGATGGGCTTTGGTTTCTTCAGAAGGCTTTGGTTCATGACCACGTAGATTTGGTCTATGGACTTGGTCAAGGGGACGTAGTTTCGTCGATCGACCTGGGTCGGTTGGTCGACTTTCCCCTTGATCTTCTTTTGCTTGCTCCCTTTCCGGTGTTGGGGCGAGCTGGACCCAATGACCTGCCTCTTAGATCGGGGCGGAGGTCCATGCGCGAGGGCGATCTCCTCAACGCGCATGAAGCCGTGGGCAATATCTTGTATTTCTGTCAGGTTGCGAGGCCCAGCCCTGACGATCTCATCGGCCCAAAGGCGGTTACGAAGGGCTCGATGGACCACGGAAAGTAAAGTATCCATCGTCGGTTTTCGACCCGAACTACCTCTCTCGAAAAGCGAGTCATGAAATCTCGCAAGGACTCGCCCTCCTTCTGGTAGATGCTGTTGAGATAGGAGGGCGGTAGCTTCTCCCCGGACATCGTGGAGAAGTGCGCCGTGAATCGATCTACAAATCGGTTGTAGGTCGATATGCACCGCGGTGGCAGGCGGATAAACCAATCTTGCGCGAGAGGGCGTCGGTTCAGCCCGTCTCGGAGGTCGACCTGCCTCTGGGTGACGTGGGAACCACGGTCACCCAGGCGGTCTTGGACCCGTCTACGCGGTGGGTCCACACAATGATCCTGCTCTTTCCCGGCGCGGGCCGCGGCGATTCGGGCGGCCTCCTCCCTAGCGGATCGAGCGGGGATCCGCGCTCGGAGGTTGTCGAACTCGTCGTTGTCTTCGTCGACCGCATGCTTGCCGCGGTTGCTACGGCTCGGGTGGTCGGAGTCTCTGTGACCTTCGCGGGGGATTTGTTTGCTCGTGGCAGGGGGAGGCGGTGGCGGAGCGAATTCTTGGACATGACCGGCCCCGATCTGAGGACTGAGGCCCCAAATGATTTAGGCAGGTCGACCGTCGAGCGGTTGGAAGACGTAGGGAACTGGGTTCCCGTATGCTTGGACGGAGGGGGCCAGCGCGTTGCCTACCACGGGGCTAGGGATCGTGGTCGCTGGGCTGGCCCTCGGTAACTCTGGGCGTCTGGGTTCGCGGCCCTCTGTCTGGGCGCGCTCTATCTCGACCCGCCACTGATCGAGGAAACCATCAAGGTCCGCCTGGGTGACGGTGTATCTGGGAGTGGCCTCTAGCGGAGGCTGGGGAACGTTGGTGCTGGGATCGGCAGGTGGGACGGTGGAGGTGTTGCCAAGCGGCGCGTTGTAGTCATGCCTGCCTTTGGCAACCTCCTCCATGTCCTCGTCGCGGTTCGTGTTCCTTGTGTTAACCATCGTGCTTGAAAAGAGGATGAAAGGGCTTTTTTTCTTAGGTCGATGTGAAAAAGTTTCCCACAGACGGCGCCAAACTGATCTGGCTCAAATCTGGTCGATCTGACGTGGTCGATCTGGCTGTCAGATATGGGTCAATCAGTCAAGAATTTGTTTGAGTGGGTTCTTTATCGACCTGAAAGCACTAGCAAACGTGAGCTCGAAACCAACTTGGGGGACTTGGGGTTTTACCCAAGGTTGGCACTCCGACGCTCAAGTCAGTAATGGAGCTCTTTAGAGAGAGAATAAATGCAATTGAATGCGTATTAAAGGCTTACCAACTACTGTTCAAAGGGCGAGTATTTATAGCCAGGGCCAAATAATACAGCAGTGTGTGTACTGTAGGTGTGCATTAATGGCGTTGCGAGTCGTCGATCTGGATGTCGGACGATGGAACTGGCTTGAGGCGGGTCGTCTGTACCTTCTTTCCCCTTTGAGTAAAAGCAGGGACTGACGGTCATTAATGAGCCATAGTACACCTGTTCCAGGTAATGGGAAGGGTACACGTGTCCCGACAGGAGTGCTTTTACAGTATTCGGGTGTCCGGTGACGTATGATATCGATCTGGAGATCGATATTGCCTTCCGGAATCCTTAATGCTGTTTCTTCGTGGAGAGGGAGCAGATCGATCTGAAGATCAATCCTGGCTACCGAAATCGATCTGATGATCTGATGGTCTCATGAAGATCTGATGATCTGCGGACCTGGCATCGATCAGATGATCTGTCCAAAAGTTTATCCGAGGTGGCGCGGGGCCTACGTGGCGCCCACGTGGGCGTGCCACGTGCCCTCGTATTATAATGCTATGTCAATGTATGTACCTAATTTAAAGAATTATTTAAAATAATTTTATTTAGAAACATATTTTTCACTGTTTTATAGTAAAAATAACTACATTTGTAACCCTGATAATTGTCCATTTGACATTTTTCAATAATTATGTACCTAGTTTATAATACACTAATGCAAATATAATCGCATAAAATTTCTCTTAAACTTTTTTAATCGATAAATATTCAATCCGATGCGACATACATGCTTCAAATTTTGTGCATTAAGTCATTTAGTTTCAAAATTTTCCGATAAATCAAACATGCCCCAAAAAGATATACTTATCGTTATATTACGGGTTATTTTGGAAAGACTTGCAATTACTTTTTTGCCCTGAAAATTTTCACAGATTTACATTCTATGTCTATTACCTCAGAATGAAAATAATCTCCCCACAATATATATAGCAGAAATAAATTGCATAATTAATTAATTTGGTAACTAAATCAGCTTCATGATTCTCCTTAATTTAATTATTAACGTGTAAAAGATAAGAAAATATTGAGAATTTTCTTAGTAGCTACGAAGATGCTGTAATTTTTTTCTTTTCATTTTTTTTAACAAAAGATTTGAATTTCCATAAAATTGAGAATTTTGAATTTTGAATATATATATATCTGAATTATATATACCTCGTGAAAAAAAAAAATCTAGAAAAATTCAAGTAAACTTAAAACCAATCACAGAGAATCCAAAACTCATAATTTATCATACGTGAAATTGCATTAATTACATATTATGAATATGATGGGGTCAAAATACGATCGTCCCATGTTAAGACACGTGGCATCACCGAGATGATGACATCTGTCCCCCCAAGGCTGCCCCATCAGCGCACGAGCGCCAAGAGCAACGAGCGCAAGCCTTCTTCAGGAGTTAAGCCCAACGAGCGCTATCACTCCCACGAGCGTCCTACATACTAAACGATTGGTACGCCCACGTGCCAAGGGAGCCCTCTTCGAGCGTCATACTCCCTCAGAGTGGCCTCTCCTTTGGCTCGTCACTTGAACTGAAGCCTACATTCCCCTCAGCGGATATCTTGGCTTCCAGTACTCCAGGTTGTCACGAGCGCGCTCTCAAGCCCTCGTCACCAACCGCCCAAATGGCTCTCTGACACAACGTACATGCCCGCGCACCTGCCACTGTTGCCAGCACTAACTTTTGGCCGCTTTTGCAGAAGATTCCTCCTAGGTTTCCCTCTCACAGCGCCACGTGTTAGGGCAACATTCGGCCAGGACCACTTGAGGCAAATGACCAAAGGGCCCTTGACCCTCAACTATAAATAGCCAAAGTCATCTTCTACACGGGTAAGCTTTCTTCATCACTGCAACTGTGACTGAACTTACATTTTCTCCATACATTGAACTGACTTGAGCGTCGGAGAGCCAAACTGGGTATCACCCCCAGTTCCCCCAGCTTGGCCTTCTGACTTTTCTTGTGCTTGTCCCAACAGGTAGAACCCCTTTTTCATTTCCGGCGAAGCTCCGGTGGTTTCCTCCACAAAATACAAATTGTAAAGTGATCGGATTCGGATCAATCCATTTCTGAACCCATCATTTTTGGCGCCGTCTGTGGGAAGCCAGTCCTCCATCTTCTTTCTTTCTTTTTGTTGGTAGAAAAGCAAGCACACCCTCACCTTAGCAGTCATGGTTGCAACGAGATCTGGAGCTGTGGGAGGAGGAGAAAACGCCTCCCAGGATACAAATATCATTCTTCCCTCCACCGCTACGGGTGCAGCACCACCACCTCCCGTCGCCGCTGGTGGAGCACCTCCTGCCGCAGGAGTGACTCCACAAGCAGAATCTTCCGTACCACCGCCTGCACCGCCGGCACTGCCGATGCCCACCACCGCTGGAGGAGTCTCTCTCTCTGCTCCTCCGCAGCTTGCACAGAACCCCTGGGTCCATCCCCAGATGAATCTTGGAGTGCAAGGCTATATGATGCCTCCGCCAGGATATACCCTTACTCCGGCCGTCATGATGCCGCCAGTCCAACCATATCATGCCGGACAACTCCAGCTCCCAGTGGTGGTCCCCAGGGAGATTGAAGGAGTGGAGTTACCTCCACTGACCACCCAACAATTGAGGGCTCTCTACGCCCAATGTGAGGTTCAGGCGGCTCAGGGGGCATGGGAAAGGTTCCATTCCATGTACTTTCCCTCTGGGCAGGCCACTCAAGTTGCAGCCCCATTAGGCGGACAACAAAACTTTCCCCTCAGAGAAGCCCAGGCTGTCCTGAGGGCACAACCACCACCACCACCAGCGAAAGAAGTGCCCCAGCAGGAGGGCAACGAGCGTCCCTCCATGGGCAGAAATAAGGAGCCCACGGAGCGAGTGAACGAGAATGAAGGGGACTCTCATGTCTCCAGGAGGGGCTCACGAGCCCACAGGCACGGAGACAAGCAAGTAGATGTAAATCCTGACATCCTCGCGGCTGTGCAAGACCAGCTGCAGGGTCTCAAGGATATCGTGGGACAGCTCTCACGAGGGCGCTCAACTCAGATCTCCCCTAGTCGGGATGAACGGGTTGACGCCAGAAGCACCCGCACCAAGGACCCTCCGCCAAGGGTCCCCCGTCGCAAGGAGCCGGAGGAAAACTTCGGCACGTATGAATATCACCCACTGGCGAGGGGTTCACCCCTCGTAGAAGAAGTTCTGATGGCCCAAGCAGGCATGGCCAAAGTCCCCACTTCCATCAACTGTTACGACGGGATAACTGATCCAGCTGAGCACTTGGATCACTTTGTGCATCTTATGCACCTCTACGAGCATTCCAGCAATTACTGGGCAAAAGTGTTTGTCACTTCCTTGGTAGGAATGGCTCAAGAGTGGTACAAGCGACTGCCGCCGCGCTCGATCCACTCGTATGAAGAACTGGCCAACGCTTTCCTCAACCATTTCAATTCTTTGAAAGCGCCAGTCACTGCACCCATTGCCCTGTACAACGTGGTGCAAGGCAAGAGCGAATCTTTGCGCTCGTTCTTTGCCCGCTTCAACAAGGAGATCCTGCAGGTGGAGAGGCCTTCTATGGATTTCTTGATCCCAGTGCTTTTTCAGGCTGTGGATCACAAGCAATATGTGAGCAAAAAATTTGCTGATGCCATTGTGGAGAGAAGGCCTGGAACCCTCATGGGCCTGAGAGAAATAGCCGAGCCGTTCTTCGCGCTCGAAGATATGTATGGGACAAATGGTCCCCGGCATCACAGCCCGGCCAGGAACGAGCGACCTCATCACGAGCGGGGACGAGACGTGGCTGTCAAGAAGGAGCGCCCTCAAGAGCGCAGGAGGTCGCCACCACCCCCTCGTCGATTCGAGCGAATTCCGCTCACCAGGCCAAATTCAGAAGTCTACAACCTCTCAGATAAAAAGCTCTTCAAAAGACCCATCAAAATGAGAGAAACAGACTCGCTAAGGCGCTCGAACAAATACTGCGCCTTCCACAAGCAGAGAGGGCACGACACGGATGAGTGCCGGCAGTTGGAGGCTGAAATCCAAAGGCTCGTCGCAGGGGGCCACCTGAAGGAGTTTGTCCAGGTGCTCGAGCGCTACGATGACCAATGCAACGAGCGCTCCGGAAGAAGAAGGAGGAGTCCTTCCCGGTCAAAGAGCCCAAGGGGTAGGGGACCCCCTGAAAACAGCAGCCGCCGAGGCAATAAAGGCAAAGCCCCTGAGCAAGAAAACGAGCCCTTCGCAGTCATAAACATGATTGCAGGAGGCTCATCAGGGGGGGGATTCAAACGCCTCCCGACGGAGGTACGTCCAGAGCTACAACCAACGCCCAGCAGTGCCCAAGCCTATCTACGCCATCCAGAGATCAAGCGCTCAAAGATCAAGAGAAAATGATGTAATAGGCTTTGATGATAGGGATTTAGAACACATTGTAACGCCCCATGGGGAGGGTATAACCTCAGATTGCCCCATGGTGGTTAGTTTAGATGTTCATAATCATGTTGTAAAAAGGGTATTGGTGGATAGTGGAAGCTCCGTTAATGTTTTGCCTTACTCTACATTCTTAAAGATGAAGGTTGATCTCCCGCTCGAGCCTCTCAAAACAGCCCTCATTGGCTTTGGAGGCTCAGAAGTTGTCCCACGAGGGCAAATACGCCTAGCTACTTCGTTCGGCCGAGCCCCTCAACGCAAAACACTCTTGGTGACGTACGCGGTGGTGGAGATTGACATTCCATATAACATCATAATTGGGCGCCCTGCCCTCGTGGATTTCAAAGCCATCATCTCCACCTACCACCAGAAGATCAAATTCCCTACTTCCGAGGGCGTTGGAGAAGTACTGTGCAATGTGCAAGAGGCTTGGGAATGTTACATGCTGTCCCTCAGAAAGCCAAAGCCAGAGAAAACCTTCCAAGTTGGCTCCACCAAGAAATCGGTGGATTTCCCCAATTTAGATGAGGACAGCCCGGCACGAAAAAGGGCAAAATTGAACAAGAAGAAGAACAAAAAGAAGAGGGGAGACAATGGGGAGAATCCCCTCGAGAATGTTCCCCCAGGGACCGTTGGTGGATCGTCCTCAGAAGGAGACGAGCCGGGAGAGAGTGAACCAGCATCTGGCGACCGTTTGACAGGAAAAAAGAGGGCGCTCGAACTTCCTCGCCCTGAGGTAAGGATCGAACCCTCGGAAAAGTTCCTTACCATTGAGCTGGAACCCAGAAACAAGGATAAGACTACACAGATAGGCTCAAACCTCTCAGGGCCTTCTCAGATCATGATGATTGATTTTCTAAGGGAGAACAAGGATGTATTTGCGTGGAAAGCCTCCGATCTCACAGGAATTGTGTGACACCCCGACTTTCAGACCGTACAGGTATGACGTATGTGCGCATTTAAAATTATTGTTTACGCATTTTATATTTATTCTACTTATTTATTTGAATTATTTAAATTTAATTCTTATATGAATTATTTGAATTTACATGAAATATGTGAATTATATGAATTATTTGAATGAATGTGCATGTGAATTATTCGTTTTAATTTGAGTGGACCTTATTTGAGCCTGTATTTGTTGAACCGAACCAACTTGAACCGGGAACCTTGAACCGAACCCGTGAACCGAACCGGCTCAGCCTTAAAGGCTGAACCATTCTCTCTTCTCCCTCATTACGTTCAGCAGCAATTCAAGCAAGCAAGAGAGCCAAAACCCCAAGCTTTGATCATCCAACTTTCTAAGCCAATAACTCTCTCGTTTCTTCGTCTTTTCTCGAGCTTAGGTAGGTTTCGGAATCCCCTCGTCATGCTCTATGTTTCCATGGTTTAATTTCTGAGTTTGGTATGAGTTTGCTTTGCCTTTGCTCCCCTACTTGAATAGTAAGGGTTTAGCTCTTATAGTGATTTCTTGCTCTTTGCTTGAGATGATTGATTTCTAGCCTTTTGTATGAGTTGTGTATGTTATATATGTTGCATTTATTGCATGTAATCCATGGTTGGTGGAGGAGTTATGAGTGATCATAATTTTTTGTTTGAATTTTGCTTAACCTTGATCATGCTTTTAAATTCCGTTTTCTTGCATTATTTGAGTGTTCATATGTAAAGTATGATATATTTGAATTGTATGTGCATTTTGAGAAGTTATGGCAACTTTAAAGGTTGGATTTTGGCCATTTTTGGCATATTTTCGAGCTTCCCCTGTTTTCTGTGTAAAACTCTGCTCCAGCTTTTCGAACCAGGCCGGAACGGCCGTTCCCGCCCAGTTTTAAACTGGGAACGACCGTTCCCAGGCCATACTGTTCATGACCGAGAGTGGGAACGACCGTTCCCAGTTGTACTGGGAACGGGAACGGCCGTTCCCATGTCCGGAACCCCTCTCTTCTGGAGCAAATCCACGGGGGTGGATTTTTCCTTAAGGAAAAATCCGCGAGGGTGGATTTGAGGCAGTAGCTCTTGGAAAATCCATGGGGGTGGATTTTCCCCTTTAGAAAAATCCATGGGGGTGGATTTTCCCCTTTGGAAAAATTCAAAACCTAGAAGTTGCTACTACTTCTCTTTGCTTTAATTATGCATTTTTATGACTTTAATTGCTTCTCTTTTGCATGATTAATTGTTATAACCATGCAATTATATGACTTGATTGTGATATTTTGTTGTGAACATGATCCATGCATTTTGCCGGGCGTCTTCTTTGGTACATTATTGAGTCTAAGTCTCGGGTCTTGTCTTCTTTTGTTTCAGAGCCTCTTCCGAAAGTTCGTGAGCCCGAGGTTTAAGTGTTCGTTCGCCCGTTTTGCCTTCCTTCTACTTTTGCAAAGGTGAGGTTAGGATCCTTTGTACTAGATAAGCGACCTAAGACCTATTACGTGTTGTTTTCTTACCCTGTATGCGAATATATACTTATATATATGTATTAAATACGAATGCTTAAGGTATGTTATGATCTTGTGAAATAAGCTTTACGTTTTCGAAATTGGTATAAGTATTGGCATAAGTAAGTTATATTTTGAAATTCGTTATTCGTATATGATATGTATGAGCGAGTTGTACCCTGAAAGATGGGAGTTTGGTTTGATTTGGTTTGTTGGGCCCGGAGACGTGGGTAAGGGAGACCCGGGACGACCACGGGGTCGCCGGTTATGACCCCTGTGCACGTTCTCATTTGAGATATTCACGTACGACCTAAGGAGGTTGGGAAGGCGTGGTATCTTGAGCCCTCGGTGGATAACCGGGGAAGGCATATCGTGGGTTAGCTGCCCCGTATGTGTTTGGTAATGTAGGTGCTAGGGTTTGATTCCCGATACACCATGGATGTGGGGGGGATGTGATTTGAATTCGATTTTATGTTATGTTTGATGGAGTAAGGGATAGTCCGTTCTCGCCGGACTTATGTTTATGTTATGTTTGATAGATTATGGATCGGGATAGGTTTTCCTTTATATTATATGCTATCTTTGGAAAATGATTTGGTATGTAAAACCCTAGCCTCGATTCATGTCTATCACCTTTGTAATATGCTCTGCTCTATATGTATTTAGGTGTGGGTGTGCGTTTAGCCCCCTCACTCAGTCGAGTTTTGACTGACCCCTCTCTTTTACCACCTTCAGTGCAGGTTGTTTCGAGCTAGGCGGGGAAGTGCGAGTCTTGGTCTTGTACTTGTGTGTCTAGGTCGAGTTGCATTCATACTTCTTGCATTTTGGATACTCTTATTATGTATTTGATGTTAGAATTATATTTTGCTGAATTATGGGCTTTTGATGTATATACTCGATCTTTTGGGGCCGTGAGGCCATTGTATATGATGTAAATGTTAGTTATAGAGCTCTTTTCGATCCTTGTTATGGCTTCCGCATATTTATGTGCTTATTTTGCGCGCTCTGTCCGAGTTTTAGCCCCGCTTAGCCTAAGGAGTGAGTGTAGGTTCCGTTCGCTTAGACTTGGACTCATGTATGGAAATCCATTTCATATGTGGGTTCGGGTTTAGGTGCGGGGGGATGTGGTGGCCCGCCGCTCCGGGCGTCACATCCTGAAAGTGGTATCAGAGCTCTCGGTTGCAAAACTGGAGCTCTAGAGTTGAGTCGGGTGAGTCTAGGTCGTACGGCTTAGGACAACGTGGTTATATGCATTTATGTGATTATTGGTTATCTTCTTGTTAATCGTGTACATGAACATGTACTAACCCTCACGCATATGAATTGGAATCTTTTCCTTTGTAGAAATATGCCTCCCCGAAGACACCACCACCGAGATAGATCTCCGGAACATCGTCATCACCGAGATCATTCTCCACACCCGGAAGATAATAATCCACCACCACCACCTCAAATGGATCCGGGCAATTTTATGGAGAGATTAGCGGTATATTTGGAACAAAGGGCTCAGGAAAGAAACAACGCACCTCCAGCTGGGAATCATGGAGGAAATCTAATTACAGCTACTCTTCGGGAGTTTAAGAACCAAAATCCACCGGTTTTCGTGGGTGGAAATGATGTCCAAGCAGAAGAATGGCTCGTGCAAACTAACCGGATATGGAATCTCATACCGTGTGGGCCTATGGAGAAACTACAATGCACACTTACCATGATCCAAGGCCAAGCTTATAGTTGGTGGTCAAGTTTGCAAGGAAGATTAGAGGCTACCGAGGAGGAGATCACATGGGAGGTGTTTGTTCGCGAATTCAAGAATAAATATATTCCCAAAGCTACAAGGAATCGAAGGGTGAGAGAATTTATGGAGCTCAAACAAGGAGGTATGTCCGTCACTGATTATATCAACGAGTTTGAGAGGCTTTCTCGTTATGCCCCGAAGATTGCCAATGATGATGAAAGCAAGGCTTCTCAATTCCTACAAGGACTTCGGGAGGATATGAAAGATGCTCTAGAGGCTGCTAACACAAGTACTTGGGCGAAAGTCACGGACAAAGCTCTAAGAGTTGAAGAACGGGTTGTGATGAGGAGGAAGAGTACTCATACCGGGCAAGGGTCTAGCTCGGGGAATTTCAATAAGTTTGGAAAGAGGCCGGCATTTCAAACTTTTCAACAAGCCAAGCCTCAAAATAAACAACCTCGACCCGCGGGACCTAATCAACTGAATCGACCCTTAGCACTTCCGGCTCCACCTAAAGTGCAATGTACCTATTGTAAGGGTCCTCATCACGTGGATAATTGCTTTAGGCTTCATAAGAGGTGTTTCATTTGTGGGGCACAGGATCATATGGTGAACACATGCCCGAAGAAGCAAGATAACCCGAGGCCTGCAATCCAAGCTAGGGCTTACGCATTGGGAGTTGAGGAAGAGCAAGCTGTGGAAATCGACCCAAATGCCGTGATCGAAGGTACTATAAGCATTCATGGCACTACATTACATGCATTATTTGATCCCGGGGCCACTCATTCCTTTATTTCCCGGGATATTGCCGCTTCTATGTGCTTGCCTATTTCCTTGTGTGCGCATGATTTCGTGGTTAGCTCTCCTCTTGGTGGTAGTTTAGTAACTTGCAGGGTTTTTCGGGGTTGTCCGGTTAGCTTCGAAGGCCGAGTTTTCCTCGCAGATTTGATTGAAATGCCAATGCAGAGATATGAGGTAATCTTGGGTATGGATTGGTTGTTTGAACATGGGGCTCAGATGGATTGTCGAGATAAGAAAGTTTCTTTTGGTTCAGTGGTGTTTAAGGGCGAAAAGGTGAAGTCAAGCCCGTTTATTTCTTTTGTTGAGGCGAGTAAACTGGTCCGGGACGGTGCGGCAGGTTTTGTGGCCTATCTTTTGAATAGACCGAAGGATCAGGCCAAACTTGAGGAGACGGAGGTCGTGCGAGAGTATACCGATGTTTTCCCTGAGACTTTGGGTTCTCTACCGCCTGATAGGGACATCGAGTTCGTAATCGACCTTTATCCCGGAGCAGAGCCTTTCTCGAAGACTCCCTACCGAATGGCTCCTGCAGAGTTAAAGGAGTTAAAAACGCAGCTTGATGAGCTTTTGGCTTGCGGGTACATTCGTCCGAGCATTTCTCCGTGGGGTGCTCCCGTTCTATTTGTAAAGAAGAAGGATGGGACGTTACGGATGTGTATAGATTACCGTGAGCTGAATCGGATGACAGTGAAGAACAAATACCCTTTGCCTCACATCGAGGAGTTATTTGATATTCTGCAAGGCTCAAAAGTCTATTCCAAGTTAGATTTGAGGCAGGGTTACTACCAATTGCGAATTAGGGAGGAAGATATTCCGAAGACTGGTTTTAATACGCGCTATGGGCACTTTGAATTTGTTGTCATGCCGTTCGGATTAACTAATGCTCCAGCCGTATTTATGGACATGATGCACCGAGTGTTCAGGCAGTTTCTTGACAAGTTCGTGGTTATATTTATAGACGACATTCTGGTGTATTCTAAGTCCGCTGAAGAGCACGCTCAGCATCTTCGGATCGTTTTGGAAACTTTGAGGGAACACAAGTTGTACGCAAAATTCAGCAAATGCGAATTCTGGATCGACCGAGTTGTATTTTTGGGTCATATAATTTCAGGTGATGGGATTGAGGTTGATCCATCTAAGGTTGAATCCGTGCTTCGTTGGGAGAGACCTAGAAATGCCTCAGAGATCAGGAGTTTTATTGGGTTGGCCGGCTACTATCGAAGGTTTGTTAAGGATTTTTCAAAAATTGCCGCTCCATTGACTCGTCTGACTAAGAAGGAAGTGAAATTCGAATGGGATGATAAGTGCGAGGCGAGTTTTCAGACATTGAAGGTGAAATTAACTTCAGCACCGGTTCTTACTTTACCCGAGGGTACCGAGGGTTATGCGGTTTATACAGATGCTTCGCAAGAAGGTCTGGGTTGTGTTTTGATGCAGCACGGTAGAGTGGTAGCTTATGCTTCGAGGAAATTGAAGGAGCATGAGAAGAATTACCCTACCCACGATCTTGAATTAGCTGCCGTTGTGTTTGCTTTGATGAAGTGGCGACACTATCTCTACGGTACCACGTTCGAGGTATTTACAGATCACCAAAGCCTCAAGTATCTCTTCTCTCAGAAGGATTTAAACGTAAGACAGAGGCGTTGGATGGAGTTATTAGAGGATTACGATTGCACCATTCAATACCATCCGGGTAAAGCAAACGTGGTCGCCGATGCCTTAAGTAGAAAAGTGAGTGTGGCTAATTTGGAAGCAGGTTCTTCAAGTTCGGGTTCAGAGACCTTGGTTTCGGGAACTTGGTTGGCCAATCTTACTGTTATACCAGATTTGAAAGAACAGTTGTTGGAAGCTCAGAATTCAGATACAGAGATTCAGAGGTTGGTAGCTCGTTCCAAGAACGACCTGAATTCTAAGTTTGGATTAGATGATTCCGGTTTGTTGAGGTTCGAAGCGAGAATATGTGTCCCAGAAGAGCTCAAGAGGATTGTACTTGAGGAGGCACATCGCTCGAGGTACTCGATTCATCCGGGAGGTACTAAGATGTATCGGGACCTGAAAGAGAAATTCTGGTGGAATGGCATGAAAAGGGACGTCGCGAACTTCGTGAAGCGATGTCTGACGTGTCAAAAGGTGAAGGCAGAACACCAGAAGCCGGGAGGAACTCTCCAACCACTTCCTATTCCCGAGTGGAAGTGGGAGCAAGTGACTATGGACTTCGTGTCCGGCTTGCCTAGAGTCAAAGGAGGGTTTGATGGAATTTGGGTAATTGTCGACAGATTGACTAAGTCTGCCCATTTCCTCAAGGTTCGGATGTCCGAGAAAGTTCCAAAGTTAGCCGAGTTATATGTTCGAGAGATTGTAAGACTACATGGAATTCCGGCTAGTATCGTTTCGGATCGGGATCCACGGTTTACTTCGATCTTCTGGCAGAATCTCCAAAAATGTTTGGGCACCAGGCTCAGGTTTAGCACCGCTTCACATCCTCAAACGGACGGTCAATCTGAAAGGTTAATTCAGTACTTAGAAGATATGCTTCGGTCGTGTGCTTTGGATTTTCAGGATAAGTGGGATGAGCATCTGGCTCTAGTTGAATTCGCTTATAACAACAGTTATCAGGGTTCGATTAAGATGGCTCCTTATGAAGCACTTTATGGAAGGAAGTGTAGGTCGCCTTTGTTCTGGGATATCGAGGATTGGAAATGGACCGAGGAGAATAAACTGGAGAGGGCGGAACCTAAGGAAAACATTGTTGCTACTATTGAGAAGGTTCATACGATTAGACAAAGAATGAGGGCAGCTCAGGCTCGACAGAAAAGCTACGCCGATAAGAGAAGAAGGCCCTTAGTGTTTGAGGTCGGAGATAGAGTTTTTCTGAAGGCATCTCCAAGGAAAGGCTTCACTCGAATAGGTAAAGGTGGAAAGCTCAGTCCACGATACCTAGGGCCGTTTGAAATTTTGGAAAGAATTGGAGAAACGGCGTATAGATTGGATCTACCACCGAATTTGACCGGGATACACAACGTTTTTCATGTTTCTCAGCTCCGTAAGTACCATCCCGATGAGGCAACTATTCTTCCAGTTGAAGAGGTTCAGTTAGAGACGGATTTAACAATAGAAAAGCATCCGGTTGCAATTCAGGACCGGAAGATGCAAGAATTGAGAAAACGGCAGATTCCTTTGGTCAGAGTACTTTGGAGGGATCAGAAATCCGAGGAATCGACTTGGGAAACTGAGGAGAAAATGAGGAAATTATATCCAGAGTTATTTGAGGACTCGGTTCGGACTTGAGGGCAAGTCCTTTTTAAGGGGGAAGGATTGTGACACCCCGACTTTCAGACCGTACAGGTATGACGTATGTGCGCATTTAAAATTATTGTTTACGCATTTTATATTTATTCTACTTATTTATTTGAATTATTTAAATTTAATTCTTATATGAATTATTTGAATTTACATGAAATATGTGAATTATATGAATTATTTGAATGAATGTGCATGTGAATTATTCGTTTTAATTTGAGTGGACCTTATTTGAGCCTGTATTTGTTGAACCGAACCAACTTGAACCGGGAACCTTGAACCGAACCCGTGAACCGAACCGGCTCAGCCTTAAAGGCTGAACCATTCTCTCTTCTCCCTCATTACGTTCAGCAGCAATTCAAGCAAGCAAGAGAGCCAAAACCCCAAGCTTTGATCATCCAACTTTCTAAGCCAATAACTCTCTCGTTTCTTCGTCTTTTCTCGAGCTTAGGTAGGTTTCGGAATCCCCTCGTCATGCTCTATGTTTCCATGGTTTAATTTCTGAGTTTGGTATGAGTTTGCTTTGCCTTTGCTCCCCTACTTGAATAGTAAGGGTTTAGCTCTTATAGTGATTTCTTGCTCTTTGCTTGAGATGATTGATTTCTAGCCTTTTGTATGAGTTGTGTATGTTATATATGTTGCATTTATTGCATGTAATCCATGGTTGGTGGAGGAGTTATGAGTGATCATAATTTTTTGTTTGAATTTTGCTTAACCTTGATCATGCTTTTAAATTCCGTTTTCTTGCATTATTTGAGTGTTCATATGTAAAGTATGATATATTTGAATTGTATGTGCATTTTGAGAAGTTATGGCAACTTTAAAGGTTGGATTTTGGCCATTTTTGGCATATTTTCGAGCTTCCCCTGTTTTCTGTGTAAAACTCTGCTCCAGCTTTTCGAACCAGGCCGGAACGGCCGTTCCCGCCCAGTTTTAAACTGGGAACGACCGTTCCCAGGCCATACTGTTCATGACCGAGAGTGGGAACGACCGTTCCCAGTTGTACTGGGAACGGGAACGGCCGTTCCCATGTCCGGAACCCCTCTCTTCTGGAGCAAATCCACGGGGGTGGATTTTTCCTTAAGGAAAAATCCGCGAGGGTGGATTTGAGGCAGTAGCTCTTGGAAAATCCATGGGGGTGGATTTTCCCCTTTAGAAAAATCCATGGGGGTGGATTTTCCCCTTTGGAAAAATTCAAAACCTAGAAGTTGCTACTACTTCTCTTTGCTTTAATTATGCATTTTTATGACTTTAATTGCTTCTCTTTTGCATGATTAATTGTTATAACCATGCAATTATATGACTTGATTGTGATATTTTGTTGTGAACATGATCCATGCATTTTGCCGGGCGTCTTCTTTGGTACATTATTGAGTCTAAGTCTCGGGTCTTGTCTTCTTTTGTTTCAGAGCCTCTTCCGGAAGTTCGTGAGCCCGAGGTTTAAGTGTTCGTTCGCCCGTTTTGCCTTCCTTCTACTTTTGCAAAGGTGAGGTTAGGATCCTTTGTACTAGATAAGCGACCTAAGACCTATTACGTGTTGTTTTCTTACCCTGTATGCGAATATATACTTATATATATGTATTAAATACGAATGCTTAAGGTATGTTATGATCTTGTGAAATAAGCTTTACGTTTTCGAAATTGGTATAAGTATTGGCATAAGTAAGTTATATTTTGAAATTCGTTATTCGTATATGATATGTATGAGCGAGTTGTACCCTGAAAGATGGGAGTTTGGTTTGATTTGGTTTGTTGGGCCCGGAGACGTGGGTAAGGGAGACCCGGGACGACCACGGGGTCGCCGGTTATGACCCCTGTGCACGTTCTCATTTGAGATATTCACGTACGACCTAAGGAGGTTGGGAAGGCGTGGTATCTTGAGCCCTCGGTGGATAACCGGGGAAGGCATATCGTGGGTTAGCTGCCCCGTATGTGTTTGGTAATGTAGGTGCTAGGGTTTGATTCCCGATACACCATGGATGTGGGGGGGATGTGATTTGAATTCGATTTTATGTTATGTTTGATGGAGTAAGGGATAGTCCGTTCTCGCCGGACTTATGTTTATGTTATGTTTGATAGATTATGGATCGGGATAGGTTTTCCTTTATATTATATGCTATCTTTGGAAAATGATTTGGTATGTAAAACCCTAGCCTCGATTCATGTCTATCACCTTTGTAATATGCTCTGCTCTATATGTATTTAGGTGTGGGTGTGCGTTTAGCCCCCTCACTCAGTCGAGTTTTGACTGACCCCTCTCTTTTACCACCTTCAGTGCAGGTTGTTTCGAGCTAGGCGGGGAAGTGCGAGTCTTGGTCTTGTACTTGTGTGTCTAGGTCGAGTTGCATTCATACTTCTTGCATTTTGGATACTCTTATTATGTATTTGATGTTAGAATTATATTTTGCTGAATTATGGGCTTTTGATGTATATACTCGATCTTTTGGGGCCGTGAGGCCATTGTATATGATGTAAATGTTAGTTATAGAGCTCTTTTCGATCCTTGTTATGGCTTCCGCATATTTATGTGCTTATTTTGCGCGCTCTGTCCGAGTTTTAGCCCCGCTTAGCCTAAGGAGTGAGTGTAGGTTCCGTTCGCTTAGACTTGGACTCATGTATGGAAATCCATTTCATATGTGGGTTCGGGTTTAGGTGCGGGGGGATGTGGTGGCCCGCCGCTCCGGGCGTCACAAATTGACCCGAGCGTCATTGTCCATAGGCTTAATGTGGATCCCTCCTTCAAACCCATCAAGCAGAAAAAACGGGATGTACATGGCTTTCGAAAAAAAGTCATTGAGGAGGAAGTTAATAAACTCTTGGAGGCTCAATATATCGAGCCCATCTTGTACCCGGAGTGGTTGTGCAACGTCGTCTTGGTGCCCAAGAGCGCAAATAAGTGGCGCATGTGCAATGATTTCACGGATCTCAACAAGGCCTGCCCTAAAGATCCTTATCCGCTGCCCCGGATTGATCAATTGGTGGATTCGACCGCTGGTTGCGAGCTCATGAGCTTGATGGACGCTTTCCAGGGATACTATCAGATCTTTATGGCCCCGGAAGACCGTCCCAAAACCTCGTTCGTTGTCCATCTGGGGGTGTATTGCTTCCTAGTCATGCCCTTTGGACTTAAGAACGCCGGAGCTACATATCAGCGGCTCGTCAACAAGATGTTTGAAAAAGAAATTGGGAGGTCCATGGAGGTTTATGTGGATGATATGATTGTCAAAAGCGAGCGCCAGGACTCCCACTTGGAAGATCTCAAGCGCACTTTTTCAATCTTACGCCAGTATGGGATAAAGTTGAACCCCTCGAAGTGCACCTTTGGAGTACAAGGAGGAAAGTTCTTAGGGTACATGGTCAGTCAGAGGGGAATTGAGGCCAATCCGGAGAAGATCAAGGCCATTTTGGAAATTCCCTCCCCTCGAAATTTGCGGGAAGTGCAAGTCCTGGTAGGCAAAATCATCTCGTTGAACAGATTTATTTCGCGCTCGGCGGACAGGAACCTTCCCTTCTTCAAAATTTTGAGGAACGCACGTAACTTTGCTTGGACAGAGGAATGCGAAAGGGCGCTGCAGGATATGAAGGCTTACTTATCGAGCGCCCCACTGCTGACTAAGCCCGTCGAAGGTGAGAGATTATTCATGTATCTTTCCGTTTCTCCAGAAGCCACGAGCGCGGTTCTGATCGCTTTGCGGGAGCGGAAACACTTACCCGTTTATTATCTGAGCAAAACCTTGCAAGGAGCCGAAAAGAAGTATTTGGAGATTGAGAAATTTGCGTTCGCTCTTATTAACGCCTCAAGAAGGCTAAGGCCTTACTTTCAAGCGCACTCCATAACAGTTCTCACCGACCAACCCTTGAAGCAAGTGTTGTCCAAGCCGGACGTTTCTGGTAGATTAATCAAGTGGGCCATCGAATTGAGTCAGTTTGATCTATGTTTCGAGCCCAGGACCGCGATACAGGCCCAGGTTGTGGCGGATCTGTTGGTTGAACGTTTTGGTTTCGAGCCCACCGTTGCGGAGAATGAGGGGTTATGGGTACTGCACACAGATGGATCCTCAACCTCTCAAGGGGGAGGAGTAGGAGTGGCCCTCAGAAATCCCGATGGGATTGAGCTGGATTTCGCAATCAAGCTGGATTTCCAAGTCACTAATAACGAAGCGGAATATGAAGCCCTCGTGCAAGGGTTGAATATTGCTTTTCAGAATGGAGCCTCCAGAATCACTGCTTATGTGGATTCACAATTAATAGCGAGTCAGATTGAAGGAACTTATGAGGCTCGAGAAACCACCATGATACGGTACTTAAATAAAGCCAGAGAAATCATTGGGAAGTTCAAGGAATTCCATCTACTTCAAGTGCCGCGAGGAGAAAACGAGCGTGCGGACGCTCTGTCAAAGTTTGCTTCAGCTTTAGAAGGCACTTCCGAACGTTCTGTTACGTTCCTTAGAACTGAGGAACCTTTGATCAGGGAAAGAGTTGCCACCAAGATGATCGCCATGATTGATCCAAACGAGCCCTGTTGGCTTGATGACATCGTCATTTTCCTTAGGGATGGAGCCACTCCCGCTGACAAGGTGGAAGCCAGGAAAGTCCGAAATAAGGCCCCTCGTTTCGCTCTGGATCCCGAGGGGAGATTGTTCAAGAAATCATTTCAAGGACCCCCAATGAGATGCCTAAGGCCCTCACAAGCGAAGGAGACGCTCGAACTGATCCACAATGGAAGCTGTGGGAATCATTCCGGAGGGCGTATCTTGGCAAAAAAGATTCTGAGAAGTGGGTTTTATTGGCCTACAGTTCTCCAAGACGCCATTGAATTTTCGAGGAAGTGCCCCAAGTGCCAATTTCATTCAAATCTCCCTCAATTGCCAGCCGCACAGATGATCCCAATAGACGTCTCCTGGCCTTTTGACCAGTGGGGAATAGACATCGTGGGCCCCTTGCCCATGGCTGCGGGACAAAAGAAGTTTGTCATTTTAGCCGTCGGCTACTTCACAAAGTGGGCCGAGGCCGAAGCTGTTGCAAAAATCACTTTCAGGGTTGTGAGGGACTTTATTTGGAAGAACATCATTTGCAGGTACGGCATTCCGAGGGTGCTCATTTCTGACAACGGATCTCAGTTCATAGCAGCTGACACACGGGAATGGTGTTCTGAGTTGGGGATCGAGCAGCGATTTACCTCTGTAGGGCATCCTCAAGCCAATGGGCAAGCAGAAGTTACCAATAGGATCATCTTGCAACATCTGAAAACCATGCTTGAGAGCAAGAAAAGTGAATGGGCTGAGGAGCTGCAAGGAGCGCTTTGGGCTTATCGCACCACCCCCCGAGCGGCCACTGGAGAAACTCCTTACGCGCTCGTTTATGGATCAGAAGCAATGATACCAGCGAAGATAGTAAATGAATCCGCTCGTGTCGGCTATTTCGAGCCTCAGCTCAACGATGGCAACAGGAGCTTGGAGTTGGACTTGCTGGATGAAAGGAGAGACCGAGCGTGGGCTAAGATCCACCACTATAAAGCCTCTGTGGCCCAACAGTACAACAAGCGTGTGAGGGAAAGAACTTTCCAGCTGGGAGACTTGGTTTTGAAGAAAGTGGAAGTATCCAAACACGTGGGGAAATTAGACCCCAATTGGGAAGGCCCATTCAAGGTAGTACAACTCAGAGCTAACAACACTTACACCCTGGAGACACTTCAAGGTGAGCGCTTGCCTCGCCCTTGGAACGCATGTAACCTCCGGCGGTTTTATGTTTAAAAGCTCTTTGCAAACCCTGATGTAACAACCCTCTTTGACGGGTTCTATGTACTTCCAATCACAAGTAAAAGGTAACATAATCTTTTTAATTTCTTTAATATTCCTGTTTCTTTGGTTGCTTGAATGGATAAGTCCCACGTCCCTCGTCTTTGCGAGCGTGGTTGGCAACCCATTCCAATATGAATGCTGTTATCTATCATGGGTTACGCTGGCCAGCACTCTACTCCGCATGGGGGGACGCCCTCATAAGGATAGACTGGTTACGCTCACAACCAATTAGGCAAGTTGGAAGAAGATTACGAAGAAAATCCTAGTAGGCCTTGGCTGTTTCTTAAAACACCTTGCGCTCGAAAACGGGATCTCCCACAAGAACGAATCCTAGTAGGCCTTGGCTGTTTCTTACAACGCCTTGCGCTCGAAAACGGGATCTCATACAAGAGTGAATCCTAGTAGGCCTTGGCTGTTTCTTAAAACGCCTTGCGCTCGAAGACAGGATCTCCTACAAGAGCAAATCCTAGTGGGCCTTGGCCGTTTCTTAATAACGCCTTGCGCTCGAAAGCGGGATTTCTTGCAGAACCAGAAATACGACAAGAGCCAGAGCGCTCGAACAATGGCCTCAGAGTCAAGAAGGAATTGCACAAGTCTTGAACGAGGGCAACCACTCAGTAAGACCCTCGCAAATACTCAAGACTTAGCAAAATCCCCCAAGGGCGGAAAGAATTGCACAAGTCTTGAACGAGGGCAACCACTCAGTAAGACCCTCGCAAATAGTCAAGACTTAGCAAAATCCCCCAAGGGCGGAAAGAATTGCACAAGTCTTGAACGAGGGCAACCACTCAGTAAGACCCTCGCAAATACTCAAGACTTAGCAAAATCCCCCAAGGGCGGAAAGAATGTCACAAGTCTTGAACGAGGGCAACCACTCAATAAGACCCTCACGATCGCTCAAGACTTAGACAAATTTTCAAGATAAATTTACAAAGGCAGAAATTTATACAAGTCTTGAGCGGGGGGGCAATCTCACCATAAGACCCTCACGATCGCTCAAGACTTAGACAAATTTTCAAGATAAATTTACAAAGGCAGAAATTTATACAAGTCTTGAGCGGGGGGGCAATCTCACCATAAGACCCTCACGATCGCATTTTCAAGATAAATTTACAAAGGCAGAAATTTATACGAGTCTTGAGTAGGGGGGCAATCTCACAGTAAGACCCTCACGACCGCTCAAGACTTAGACAAATTTTCAAAAGCAAAAATAAAATTCATACAAGTCTTGAGTGGGGGGCAATCTCACTATAAGACCCTCACGAGCGCTCAAGACTTAGACAAATTTTCATTGCATCAAGGAAATAAAACATTCACGGAATATGCTACACAGTCTTATTATATGACTCATAAATGAACTGAAGAACAAAGACATGGAAAATGAGATATTTATTTATTACAAAAGGGAAAATCTTACAAGCAAAGGGCTCAAAGGCCCAGGAAATACTGTTACAAAGAACAAAAAAGCTGGAAAATACACAAGAGAATGGGTAAAAGGAGAAGCTTCAAGCGGCTGGGCCGATATCTTCATCAACAATCACCAAAATGTTCTGAGCCACGGGACCATGGACTGGGCCCTCAGGCTCTTGCTGTTGAGCTTGGGGATCGTTGGGCTCGTCTGCACCGGCATCAGGAGCGTTGGCATTTTCAGCGGCTTGGACTGGGGCTTCCTCTATGATGGGCGCTTCAGGCTCGTCCTCAGGATCATCATCTTGGGCCGCATCCCCTCCCCTATGAGCGTCGGTGTACTCATCCTGGATCAGCTTGACCAAGAAGTCCTACTCCATCTCCGCAATAGCGTCCGTGGGGTCGTTGGGGTCCTCAGCCACCTCTTCACAGCGCTCGTTAAACATGAGCCCTGTGCCCTCGGCTCCCTTCATTGCCGGATCCGTCAGCCCTTTGTGGATGCCCTGATCCACTGCCAAGTTGAAGGCATTTTGGGCCTCATCCAAGCAGTGTAACGAGGCCGCGAAGTTGAAGGCTTTGGAATGGCAGAATTTGATTAGCGCCTCCTTATTCGCGCGCTCTAGGCTTCGAGGCCACTCGCTGACGGTATCATTGAATTTGCGCTCGGCCTCCAAAGCCCTTGCTTTCCAGCTTTCCCTCTCAGCCTCGGCCTTCTGGCACCGCTCGTTAGCCTGGGCCAGCTGGTTGCCCAAACCAATTCGAGCGCCATCAACCGCCACAAAATCTTCCTTAAGCTTTCCCAGCTCCTCCTCGGTCTTGTTGTACAAATCCTTGAGGGATTCATACTTGGCAATTTCTGCATCCAGTTCTGATTGGATTTGAGCCGGGTCATTCGAGCGCGCCATCTTCTTATATTTAGCTTTCCGGTCGGCGTAGATGGAGGCTCGCATTTGCATGTTTTTTAGCCGGGGAAGAACTTGCTGCATAATTGAGAGGAAAAGTGTTAGCCAAAAAAAATGGTGATTTACAGAAAAGAAAAGAAAGAACGCAAGGAGTAAATACTTACGGAAATTAGCGCTTGGGCCGCATCGAGGGTCACCTTCTCCACAGACTCGCTGAAGAGGTGCCGGTGGTCCGCTGAGAACTGGGCTTTGCTGAACAAATTCTCAGTGACAGCCTGTGCGACCGAGCCAGGCCTCAACAAAACTGGCCCCCCGTCGGTGGCGCCTGAAAAGTCCCTATCCCCTCGACGGGGGAACTCCCACAAATGTTCTTCCTCAGAAGAGGAAGTTTCCCCCTCGCCCCGGGGGCCCTCAACCACTTGTTTGCCCTTGCCCTTGATCGCGGCAGAATCGGGCATTCTCTTCCTCTTGCGGGAAGGCCTGCTTGTGCTCGGAGGAGCCTCTGTTATCGCCAGGGTGGTTACTGGCCTCGGTTGTTCTGCAGGAGTGGGGGGTTGAACATCTCCTGCTCTCTCCGATCGCCCCCTGGTCTCTCTCGGGACCAACCTACGTTCCCCTCGGCCACGAGGGGGCTGGACTTCAGGATTGGCGCTCGAACTGGCGCCACTACGAGCGTCCCCTCTATTGTTGCGGTTACGTGGGCGCTGTTGTTCACGCTGCTGATCCCCCTGTGGGGTTTGGTTTCTGTTGGCGTGGGCGAAACGAGCCGCTTGTCTGATTCCTCCGGCCATTTCTAAGATAGCGACTCCTGCAAGAGTGAAATTTTCAAGGGTTAGAAATCTTCAAACCATATACTCAGATTGCAAGTTACAAGTACAGAAAAGAAGTTAGTATTTATTCCTATCTAAAGTTAGTGCCCTAAGAATCTAACCGTCTCTGTCTATGTCACGAGCCGGAGGGTTGTCAAGGAAATATGGATTGTCAGAGAGGCCGCACAAGAACATGAGCTCCTCGTCATCTATCCAATCTTTCGCTTGAATCAGATGGCCCTCGTCCCTCAGGGTGGCTGCTAGGTTTTTGGCCCAATCTTTAGGGAGTGCGGGTTGCAGCCGGCTCTTTGAAAACGAGCCCCAGTGTGTGGTCACCCCAAAGCCCTCTTCTGTTGGGGCCTTAACAAAGATGAACTTTTCCTTCCAATTGGGGTCGTAAGTGCTCGAGGGCGAGTTAATCAGCTTCATGTGGGCCTTCGCTTGAACGTAGTAGAAACCCGCCTCGGGAGAAGAACGAGAGGAACTGACCACCTGGAACAGGGCGTTGAAATTCCGTGAGTACGGCTCGTAACCCACGCTTCTCATCAAAATCACGAAACAGGTCAGCAAAGCCAAACCGTTGGGCACGATCTGTGATGGACAGAGGCCCAAATCGTTCAGCAAATGGGCCAACGAAATTGAGATGGGGAACCTCAAACCCCCTGAGCTGACCGAGGCTACGTACACCGCCATTTCTCCAGGAGGTGGATTATTAGCGCGCTCGTGGCTTTCTGGAATTCTCCACGAATAGCGCTCGTCCCAGTAAATGGGGGCCATCATCGTCTTCACGTTCCCCACGGTGACTGTGCTGGGGGTCTCATCAGGCGTGCGCTCGGTGGCCTGGTAGCCTGACCCTTCACCCTCGTTTTGTACATTGGATTTTCGGGATTTCTTACTTTTTCCCTTGTCACGGGCCCTTTCTGAAGGCCCGGTTACGGCTTCCGCCACTGGAAGCGGGTTTGCGACAGCCACGGTCACGGCATGGCGGTGGGGATGTATGGCACTCTGAGTTATGGGGAGGACAGACCCCTGCCGTTCTGCCTCCATCACTAAGTTCATCTCCTCAAAAAGAGGATCCATACCGCCTGGGTTTCTATCTTCCATAGCCATCACCGCCGCCCCCAACTCTTCATCTCTGGGGGAATCGGGGGAAGAAGAACTTTCAGTGGCCATCTCTTGGATTTCACGGGCAAATTCCTCGATATGTTGGTCGGCCATGGCGGAAACTGGGATTTGGAAGTTTTTCTTGGAAAGAGATTAAGGTTCAGAAAGGCGAAAATCTAAGGGGTTATGAAATCCTAAAGTCCAAATCTACGGTTAGCAAAGTTAGAAAGTTACACTGGAGATTTACCTTGAAGGTTTTTGAGAAAACTGGAGAAAAGTTGAAGATGCTGGAGTGCGAGAGAATTCTTCTTGCAAAGGATACTTGGAAGTTTTGAATGCGTAAAGAGTAACAAGATTTCAGAATCCCGTATTTATAGGGATGGGAGTTGATACCGTTTTCGGCAATAAATTCAAAATGGTAATCATTTCCCGCCTAGGAAACCGCCCACTTTATGGAACCGGCACATGCTTCCCAATGCTCACGCGCCCCACGCGCACCCGCATTTAATGCTCTGACGTTTCGAGTGCTTCAGAATAGTACAACATTTAATGCGGAAGTGTTACGAGCGGTCGGTTGAAAAGACCGCATTAATGGCACCATCAGAGGAAAAATTGCTCAACACGCCAAGCCTTACACGAGCGCTATGAACAAGAGATAGAGCGTGTCAAAATTCTACAGTCCTTATCTCTAAGGACTACAGAATTGGGGGGCAAAATGATGGGGTCAAAATATGATCGTTCCACGTTAAGACACGTGGCATCACCGAGATGATGACATCTGTCCCCCCAAGGCTGCCCCATCAGCGCACAAGCGCCAAGAGCAACGAGCGCAAGCCTTCTTCAGGAGTTAAGCCCAACGAGCGCTATCACTCCCACGAGCGTCCTACATACTAAACGATTGGTACGCCCACGTGCCAAGGGAGCCCTCTTCGAGCGTCATACTCCCTCAGAGTGGCCTCTCATTTGGCTCGTCACTTGAACTGAAGCCTACATTCCCCTCAGCGGATATCTTGGCTTCCAGTACTCCAGGTTGTCACGAGCGCGCTCTCAAGCCCTCGTCACCAACCGCCCAAATGGCTCTCTGACACAACGTACATGCCCGCGCACCTGCCACTGTTGCCAGCACTAACTTTTGGCCGCTTTTGCAGAAGATTCCTCCTAGGTTTCCCTCTCACAGCGCCACGTGTTAGGGCAACATTCGGCCAGGACCACTTGAGGCAAATGACCAAAGGGCCCTTGACCCTCAACTATAAATAGCCAAAGTCATCTTCTACACGGGTAAGCTTTCTTCATCACTGCAACTGTGACTGAACTTACATTTTCTCCATACATTGAACTGACTTGAGCGTCGGAGAGCCAAACTGGGTATCACCCCCAGTTCCCCCAGCTTGGCCTTCTGACTTTTCTTGTGCTTGTCCCAACAGGTAGAACCCCTTTTTCATTTCCGGCGAAGCTCCGGTGGTTTCCTCCACAAAATACAAATTGTAAAGTGATCGGATTCGGATCAATCCATTTCTGAACCCATCAGAATATTTAATTGGACAAACTCATGTATAAAAAACTCTTGTATTTTATGTAAGTATATAGCTTGAAAATAGATATACAACTTAGAAATAATTACATATAATAATTAGGCCGTATACCATCTTCTTTTTTATAATAAAATAATATTATTTATTTGTAGTTGAAATAAGAAAATAATAAATTTAGATCACATATCTCTTTTATAATATATATTGAAAATTCATATTTGAATTACGGTGCGTGGATCCGAATGGTGAGCAAATTTTGATTACACAAAAGTTTTAGATTTATAATTACTTTTTTAAATAGAATTTTTGGTTTTAATGAAAAATATTCTCATGAAATTAACTCTTAAATATCTTATATTTGTTTAAAAAATTCTCATTACCTTTTATATTTCTTAAAACCATTTAGACGATATCTTGTAATATGTAGAATTGTATTTGTTTTACTCTTGATATATATTTTGTAATACGTGAAAACTTCATTATTTCATCCTACTATACCACTTTGTTCTTCCTCCTCTCATGGCTAAAAGGTTCGCCTCCTCCCTTCCTGATGTCAATCAAATTTCCGAAGTTCTATCTTTGAAATTAAAAAGTGACAATTTTTTACTTTGGAAAAATCAAAATTTTCCTATTCTAAGTTGTCACAATTTGCTCGGGGTTCATTGACGGAAGTTTCCCAAGGCCATTTGAGTCTCTTGAGGATTGTGTTAAGGGATCGTCTAGATCAGATGGTTCTTGGGTGGATCTTGATTTCTCTATCAGACGACGTTCTCTCTCAAGTTGCGGACAAGACAACTGCACCTGAAATGTGAAAAACGCTAGAACTTATGTATAGTACCACTTTGTGTGCTCCTCAACAATTGAAGTTTGAATTGCAAACTCTTAAAAAGGGGTTCTAAGAAAGTTCATGAGCACATTCAAACAGTCAAATCTCTGTCTCTGGCATTAGCGAATACTGGAAAAAAAAATAGATGAAAAAGATTTAATCTTTTGAACTCTTCGTGGGTTAGGATCAGAATATGATCCTATTATTGATGCAATTGACATGCATCCGGAGACTCCCTCTTTTAGTGTTGTGTGTAATATGCTGCTTGAGTTTGAACGTCGGTTGCGTGTTGCTGCCCCCGCTTACCGCGGTTGGATCTCCGTCCGTACTTTGACGGCCTTTCTTGCCGGCGTGGTGTTTGGTCTTCGGCGTTGAATTTATGATCATCGTCATTACCTTCACTTGAGCTAGATTTCCAGTTCCTTTTTTTCTCTTAATTTATCTTCATTGCAGTTTCGTTTAATAAGTTTCACCTTCTTTCTTACCGAAGAAGGTTGTAGGAAATAAACATTTTACCTTATACAAGCAGGGCTTTGATTTTACTTCCATATATAATAAATTACCGTTGTTTTCTTTAAATTCTTCGATATGCAACTACCGTTTGAAGAGTTTTACGTCTCCATAGTTCGTCCAGACTCGAACTCATAATGAAATATAAATTAAAAAAAAATTCATCAAGTGAAGTTTAGGGTTCTAATCCTAAGATTATAAATAAACCAATTAGATTGGAATAATTATCACATATTGAACCAATGCCATATTCAAATTCGAAATTTAAAACTGAATTGAAGAAAACCCCAAAAGTTGAGATATGTTCTTTAATTATTATTATTATATAGTATGACGATGATGATGATGTTTCTCAATGAAATAAAAACCCAATCTTTATTATTTATTACAGTCAACTATTTACGTAAACAAAGTCTGTTATTTATATACAATATGTATATATATCGGGGTTGGTCAAGTGCTTTGAGGGTTGATTTTCAAAGGTGATGACCCGGGTTCAAATTCCCTCTGGCCACTTGGGGTGTGTGAGTAAAATAAAAAATAAAAAATTTATATACAATATGTAATGGAAAATAAAGTGACAATTAAATTCAAATTTGTTAAAACCAATTTACCTTTCTTTTGCCGTATAATATGGACAAAATACTCCCATAAATAAAGAAAAATAAATGGAAAATTCTCAATTTATTTTTTGATTAGCATGCATCATGACCCATTTTAAAGGAGGTTTCCATAGTCCATAGTCCATACTAAATCTTTTGACAACTTGTCTTTGGAGAGCAACAATAGCTGGAAAACGGCTGTTAATACCGTCTAGGCTTAACAATTAACACCAAAAAAGTAAAGGATTATTTATATTATTTTTATTTAGAAATATATTTTGCATTGTTTTATTTAGAAAAAATTACATTTTTACCATAATACTTAAGAAATATGATTAGTTATATAATATTTTAAAATTTTCTTAATTTACAACTCACAAATATTCAATGCCGCAGGACATATACACTTAATATTAGATTTAATCTCCATATCTTTAAGATATATTTACCTTTCAGATAATTATGCTCTACATCTTTCATACTTCTTAAGATCCATTGCACGTATCTCGTAAGTATTTAGAACTTAATTTGTACTCTATATATATTTCTTTGTGATATGGACAAATATTGAGGGAAAAAAATGCAATTCTTGTCAATAAAATTAAGTTTCTAACTTGCCAAACAGATAAGAAAAGGTTATTAAGTTTATTTCCTTTACATTTGACAATTTTAAGGGAAATTTACCAAAATTGTTGATTTCCCACTATATTTAAGGGAAAGATTTGCTTAAAGGCGTAGTATTTGGAATCAAATATAAAGTTAGTGGCAACTCCATTATTTTGAAATATATGCATTGATTCATGATTCTCTTTCAATGTTCTAATTAATGCACCAAGTTCTTGTTAGCTACAAGTAATTTTACGTCGAGAAAATTAAGGAAATATATAAAGCCAACCTAATTAATATTAAAATCTTTGCTTGAATATCTTAGTTTCAAACTTTGGAGGTGTAAACCAAACATGGCCCATTAGTTTCAAACTTTGATTAACCAATCCATATGATTTTCTAGTTTTGAGATGCAACAAAAGCTAAGATCTACGGATTCAGACACGATAAGATACGGATATGTTGAATGATTTTTTTTTTTTTTTTGAATTTTCTATGCAAGGAATGTCAGAACCGTATAGGACACAAGTGTCCGAGACGATACGATACGACACGATAAAATAATATTTTAAAAAATATCCGTATATTATAAAACAAAAGGCAAGAACAATGTCTAATAACTTTTGTCATGTCAAGATTACCACTTGCCTCCAAAGTAGACTCTATTTTCCCTTTTCCTTTTACAAGCTTTTATGGGGTGAGAAGCCCTAAAGCACTTTACTTGTCTTTTAAAGGACAAATAGTTTATCTTTTCAAAATTCGAATGAGTTATGGACCAAAAATTACAATAAGTTTCGTGCTTACAAAATGGCAATTTAGGGGGAAGAAAAAAGTTCAAATTTTATATAATTTATAAACTGAATTTGTATCTAGTCTTTGTAATATCTGAATTTGAAAAAAAAAAAAAAAAAAAAAAAAGACAAAATTGTTATAAATTAATTCAAAGATCACAACGGCACAATGGTTGTGAGTGGTGACCCACTTTTTGCTTCGTCTTCCGCCTTGGACACACTGTCACTTCTCGGGCAGTGCGGGCAGTCACCCCCAACTCAATTATTATCTCCTTTTCTTTTTCTTAAGATTTTACTATAAAGAATGTGAATAAATACTTGGGATTGAATAAAAAAAGATTCTCGAGGGCATTAAAAATGCTGAAAGATAGACTGAAATATGAATGTAACTCTAGGTTGAACATTAAAACGTAGAGTTGTTTGGTTGAAATGAAGTAACTGAAAGCTAATATACAAAATATGGGTTCAAGATATTTTTATTTTATTTTCTTTGTAGAACATTTCAATTTATAAAATGATTAGCTTCAAATTAATTTAACTATTAACATTTATGATATTAAATTACATATACATATGTGTATGTGCGCGAGCGCCCGCCCCCATAAGATTTGAAACTTTGAATTGAATATGTATGAAAAAAATACAAAAGATAATAAGAACATAATCTAATTTGTTATCGGCGTACAGATACAAATACAACGACATGAATTTCTTTTAAAAATTTTCATGTCATTCGATGCAAGTATTTGATATCAATCAATAGGGGTAATGTGGAATAAATCACCAGTTGGGAATCATATTTTTATTTAACTTCCTATTTGTGCAAAATGTCGTATGATTTTCACATAATATAGTACTTAAAATACCTCTCAAAATATGTTGTATAATTTTCACAAAATGATAATGTCATATTTATATCCTATTATTTAGTATAATTTTATGGGGGGTTAAGAAAAAATATTCCAAACTGATGGGGAGTTATTTCAAACTGTCCCTCATTGATACAGTAAAATTTTATTTTTAAAATCATTTGTGTATTAGAGTTTGTTATGTATCTAATTTTAAAATTTTAAGGGGAAAAAAAAACTGGAATATCCTTACCGGGCAGCTGCCCGCACCCCCATCTCTCTCTCTCTCTGAGATGTATATAAGCCCCCCTCACTCTACCCCATTGGACGCCCACGACAACGCAACTTATTATTACATCTCTCTCTCTCTCTCTCTCTCTCTCTATATATATATATATAACATCTGTGTATATATTACATATAGTTCCCCTGCGATTGCGAAGGAGAGAAGAGAACAACATCTCGAGAAATACACATACAGCTATGGAGGCCAAGAACATGAAGATGCTATTTGTTGCATTCATGATCGTCATGCTGATGGCACTCTCCGCCGTCAACGGTGTCTCCGCCGCAGACGCTCCGGCCCCCGCCCCAGCCTCCGGCGCCTCCGCCTTCGTCCCCACTATGGTGGCCTCTTTCGCCGCCGTGGCTTTTGCTCTTCTCTTTTGAGTTTATGATCATCATCATCATTGCCTTCACTTGAACAAGATAGTTTCTCCTTTTCTACTTCTTTTTTTTTTTTTCCTCTTAATTTATTTTTCATTGCAGTATCGATGTGGGATTATGGTTTGTGATTTTTTTTTTCTATAATGTAATATTAATATGTTTAATTAGTTCGTCGAAAAGGTGTTTATTTTTATGTATTATATGTTAAATTCCTTGCACTATAATTACTTGTGTAAAATATAGGACATACAATTAATTATTTTACTTTTAGATTGTGGCATAAATATATATATTTGAATTTTATATATATGGGAGCCAATTAAGACGGATAAACTAATTTGTATAGAACACTTTTACACGTATAAAGCATCGAAAACACACACAAGAAACTATATGTTAGAATAAAATTTAACCACATCTAAAACATTGTTAATATGATCTAATCTTGACCCTTTAGTATTTTATGGTGTATTTAAGAATTTATTGATAGATTGCATTTCACTTGAGCATTCACTTATTTATTTTGGGTACAATGAACGAAAAAGCATTCCCCAATATATAATGTATTTTGTCCGGTCGGGTTTTATCAAGTCGGGTTGAGTCCAATACTCATATTACAAAATTTAAAAGAATTTTTTGTATTACAATGTCCATATCATATTATGTTCGTATCTTCATATTTATATCCATACATTATAAATTCCGATTCTACTTTAAAATAATTATCTACAAGAATTCAATGATCGATCGAATTCAACGATTTCATCAAACATGGGGCATTTTCATTAGAAAGGGTGGTTGTAACCACCGGAAGTTGTAGGAAAAACACATTTTACCTTATACATGGCTTTGATTTTACTTCCATAGTAAAGTAGAAAATCATTGTCTTTTAAGAAAATAAAGAAAAAGGATGAAATGTAATCAAGAAAAGGGCAAAATGGGAATTCTCCACCTCAATATATGAAGTGAAAAGAAATTAATATCAGTATGGCACTATGGCTATAATGGGTTATCTACAAAATCAAATATTGAAGAAAAATTTCATGGAATCCTTCTCAATATGATTTCTAACTTGCTAAAGACATAGTAAAAGTGGGTTATTAACTTTGTTAATCTTTTTTATATTTCAAATTTAAAGAGAAATTTACCAAAGTTGTTGGTTCCCACTATATTTAATTAAGGGAAAGATTTGCTTAAAGGCATGACACTTGGAATCAAATACAAAGTTAGTGGCAACCCCATTATTTTGAAATTTGCATTGATTCATGATTCTATTTCAATATTGGGAACCAAGTTCTTATTGTTGGTTACAAGTCATGTTAGTTACTCAAGACAACACTATTTGGTTATCACATGCTTCCACCAAGTTAAGGAAATATATTAAGCCAACTTAATCAATATCAAAATCTTTGCTTAATATCTTAATTTCAACCCTAACCACCACATTGTGTCTTAATCTTTCGTACAAATAATTCTAACCCTAATCTAATTCATCCAAACCAGTATAACTAGAGAGAGTTACACTTATCATGGGATCTATTAAAATTTTAAAAAATTAATCAATTAAATGACAAGTTAGTACACTTACACGTATGACTGATTAAGTTCGACCAACCCTGATTTGGATTAGAAATTTTGTAAGCAAGAAAGAGCATCAAAGTAACCAAGAACATAAAGAAAGAGTTTCTATAAATTTCATGTCAAAATGAGCATCATATTGGAAGCACATGCCATATGGGGTGTCAAGATTATATGTGCATATATTCTGAGGCTGGAAGAGTGGCTGGTGGGGTAGGTGAAGGCTGTAAGCTTTGTCTTTAAGCTATTCAAATAAACATGCTTTGAAGGCCCTTCAGTCAGTGCACCCCATATGTGTGTGTGTGTACATATATATATTTCCCATAATATTAACCATATTGACTAATTACTGCTTTTTTGCTGTCATAAACCTTTGTTTTCTCCACTAAGTAAAGTGGCTCTAATTGCTATATTTACCAATTTAATCCCATTAATCTTAGTGCAGAAGCAACATCAACTGGCTTTGTTTCCAAAACTTTGCAACTTTCTATTTGTTCTCACATGTGTGTGAAAGGCCAAAACTTTAAAATAAATGGCTTAAGAAGTACGCTTTTGGGGACACTTTAGGACAAAATTCCATACACCAACTACATTGTGGGACTTTTTAGAAGTCTTTACACACCACATAGTTGTTATAGTTTAACAGATTGAAGCGAATGCGATGCTAGTTTAATTCAAGATCTCAGTGTTCAAATCTCTAAGAATGAAACTAACATTAGTCGAAAGAACTTTATATCTTAGTTGTGCGACCTAGTTGGTCCTTACATATTGGTAATCAATGAAACAACAAATTTCTCTAGTGTGCCAACTGCCATCCATTTAACAGGGGATGAAACAACTAAACTATTAACAAATACCAAATAAAATTAACAACAAATTACAGCGACATCCCCTAAGGTTTGATCATAGTCATCCTAAAATAGAACTTCTTTCATTTTAAAAATTACCATTACACCCGATAAAGTTTGGGCATTCCAGTATAACATGATTTACGTTACCATGTGTCGAATGCAGTAGAGAAAACTCCATTAGTAAATAATAAGTTTCATAAATAGTAAACTGTTAAGTTTCCACATATTTTAATTGCCAATACATAAATAGAGAAAGAGAACCAAGAAAAACAGCAGAACGGTGATCCCTCGTATAGCAAAACTGAATCAGTCAAAGCCTCGGGTTCATCCAAAGGCCCATCATGCTGGAAGAGACTTTTACACTCAGATCAAAAGCTTCTCAATGGCATCCTACAAACAGAAAAGATAATAATTTGCAACCACATACAACCATTATTATACTCTAAGCAAATACCATAAGCGCGACAAAAGTTAAACCATGATAAAATACCTTCAATTGTTGAATTTGAGATTTCAACTGGCTCCCCTCGTTGCTTGTCACAGAACAAGCAATGACGGGCCTCGTTACACCACATGCTCGGCCAAGAGCTTGCTTTGATGGAACAAAAACATAGGGCACGTTCTGTATTTACATGAAAACATTGAAAAGATATATAATTATTAGCTCACTAATGAAAATAAAATCATAAATTAGGCTATAGTAAGATCGATTTGAACAGCTATCAAGAACACCATACACAACTGATAAAAGGTTGCTACTCATCTTCGGGTAATAATACACAAACAGCATATCAAGAACGAACATCTTAATTCAAGCAAGCCGACAACAACCCATAACTGATAACAAGTAATTACCTTATCTTCGGCAAGAAGTGGAAGGTGAAGAAGGATTTCAAGAGGCTCTGTATCAGCTGCCATCACAACAAACTCAGATATACCTCTGTTCAATGTCTTAGTTGCTGCAATAAATTAACAGAGAAAACACATTAAACTTCATCCCACGTCTCTCATTACAGAGAAAACTCAATTTAAACAAAAATAGTTAAAACTACAACCTTCATTAGCACCCTTCTTGAGCTGCTTGTAGTTGGCAGCTTGTTGAACCAAGTCGAGAATTGTAATGCTAAGCTGGGCATCTGCCAACGGGTACGCCTTCGGATTCACAGTTTCTGCAGTCTGTACACACAAATAGTTATATATATCATCCCAAAACTTTTAACAGTATAAATTGAAAGCAAAAATTAAGGTAAAAATCAGAACTAAGAACTAAAAAGATAAACATTAGAGAGAAATAGAGATGGATACCATGATTGCGGAAAACTACTGCAGAGAACGAGCAACGATGTCGATTGCAAGAATTAGGGTTTTTGAAATTCTAGCTGAGGCCAGAAAGAATACTGAGGCTGAATGAATTGGGCGTAATTAGGGTTTTGGGTTTAACATCCGCTAAAAAGTAAAAACCAAATGATTCGGACAATTTGCAGAAAAGACCACTTATTTGACAAATCGGTCCTTAAACTTTTAAAGTTTAGCATCATTCTATCTTGAAAAAACTAAAATTGCAAATATCGTCCCTAAATTTTTATTTAACATTTGAGTATGTTTTATTCGATTTCTTTTTGCCATAAATTCCACTTATGCCTGATGGCGTTTTTAGAAATGTGTATTATGGAAAAAATTATTCACAATATTATACTTTAATGCTTAGTTTCAAGAAATAAAATTTCAATCTACGAAATTTGCATGTAGAATTAAGGAAATTACGTCTATTCTTGGACTCATGATTTAAAAAATTACCCCTTCGTTTTTTATTATTTGTTAATAAATTACAAACTCCCCCTCCAGTAAGCTTTGATAGGGAATTAGAAAAAAATGAAAGATAAAAAAAGTTTGGATAGGAATTTTGTTAAAAGTGTGGCTTAAATTAGTGTTTAGAAATGGTTAAAAAAGTTCTATATTTATGGCACTAAAATGGCACTGAGGTGGCGCCAAGTTGGCATTGAGGTGGCATCAAGTTGACGTTGAAGTGGTGCAAGTTGGCATTGAATTAGCGTCAAGTTGTCAATGATTTAGCACTGAGTTAACTTCAAGTTGTTGATAAGTTGACACTAAGTTGTCAACAAGTTGTCATTGAGTTGTGATACAATTGTCATTAAGTTGTTGTTATTATTCTTATGATGGGTAGAACTTTTCTATAAATAGAAGCTTCGTTGTTTAGTTTTGTGAGAAAATGAGAGAGTCTAGAGAAGCGAAATCCTAAATTTCGTGAAAACTTATTATGAGGCCTGTACTGTAAGTTAGAGTTTGGGAAAGATTTGAAAACTAATTATTGTATTAGAATTGTAAGATTTTATGTGAGAATTGATTAGGGAATAGTTTTTCTCTAATGGTTGTATAGTGTATACCCTCTGTTACAGAGGTATCGCCCCTTTGTTCGCAGAGGTAGATAAATTTAGCCGAACACATAAATTCTCGTCTCACATTTTTGTTTTCTATTCGATATCATTATTGTCATCAAATTGAAAACAATATACCATTAGATTAGATTCAGGGCGCTAACCTAACAAATTTAAATATTTATTATTGATAAATTACATTAATATTGATAACTTAACAAAATGAACCATAAACACTATTTGAATCTCTAATTGATATTTAGGAAATTACCAAAATTGTTAATACTTCTCATAATGACCCGTATTACATAAATAAGATTGGATCTTATTAAAATTAACATAAAACTACTGCAAATTATAGGAACTTGTGAAACCTAGGATGATAATGATAAGATCAAAATGTTAATAAAAACAACTATTCTCCTAAAAGAGACCAATAATAAATGAGTATATTTATCAAATCTAATAATAAATTAGAAAGGGTAAAAATGTTAAAATAAAAAAAAAATAAAATCCAAATATACAGTAACATTTAAGATAATGAAACACCATAACAAGTGAATTATTACATTCAACTGTAGTTTAAATTTTTCTAAAACAAATCCTGAAAATTTTATTTTAACAAAGTATGAAAATCTCCAAAGAAATAGACTTATCATCAAACATTTTTCACAAATAAAAAGACTACATATGATGATACTTAACTCACAGTAATTGCCAAATCAAACTTAACATTATAATGTACATTGAAGAAATTCGTTTGAAATTTACATGATTCCTAACTAATATTCCAAATCCCCAGCAACATCTCAAAGTCTTCATATATTTGGTTAACATCATAAAAGACTAAGGTTTACACATCGATGAAACGGGATGGGATTGAGGGGGCAAAAAGGGGAAAAAAAAGAAAGGGAAAATCGAACTACCTCAGAGGCCGCTTCTTTCGATCTTGCATGAAGAAGTTCTTCATGGTGAAGAAAAGCTAGTTTACAAGTCTCTGGGAGGAAATAATGCCCAAACCCGAGCATTTCTTGCCCCTTTATGGAAACTTCTAGTTTTACAGAGCTTTAGCTTGCTCCAGATTCTCTTGATATCGACGAGATGTAGGATCCGCCCCATAAGCTGCCTTGACTCTCCAAGAATACCCATGTTCAGATGAGGAATGTAAGCTGCCCAAATTGCTATTATATGAGATGCAATTCCCGGGAAGAAATACAGGGAAGCCCTTGAGAAGACAAATATTGCAGAAAGTACTAAGTAAGGTTCCCTCAGGAGTATTTCCTTCAGAGAGGCCCCGTTCCACGGATTATATGCTGACTCGTCAGTTTTGGAATTAGATGTTGCATCTTTACTAGGGTATACTATGGGATACCCTGCGGAAATAAAAGAATCTTGGCATTAGAGGGCAAATCAGGAATTTTCAATCTTGAAATGTGCATGAGATAGAATATATCTTTACCTGTAGTTGTTACGTAGAAATTTACAAGAGATGGGAGATCTTTTGGACCGTGGTATCTTGTTTTTGTTGTTTGATTCACTATCAATAGTGAAGGTATGGTGTGGATCCCGTATCTTGAGAAGACACTGAAAACAACACACGAGTTAAAGAGATAAGAAATAGAGAATTAAATCGAAAAAAGTGGACTTAAAACACTCACCTTGGAAGGACTGAAGTTTGCTCAACCATTAGATGTTTGATCTGTGGAGACATGGAACTGAGAGAGGAAAATGTTGACTGGAATATGTTTGAGAAAGGACACCAGGAAGCATAGAAAAGAACAGCAATGTATTCATGCTTCCCAATGGAGCTCAGAGCTAATTCAAATGTTTCTCCATCCACCTTCAATAACATTTAATGCATCACTAAATTGATTGAACAATGTAAAACCGAAAACATTTCTGAGAGAATCTGGGTATCACGACAAATGACGACATGGATCCAAAGGAAATTTAAATGCAACTTATTGTCTTCCATACATTAGTGTTATTATAACTGGCTACTGTGAGGTATAAGAAGGACTTTGGTAAGCTAAAAACTTTTTAAGAATGTCTAATACTGCTATCCAATCATTTTAAGAATACACTTAAAAAAAAATGCCCAACAAATTTATTGTTCAAAATGAATTTCCCATTTATCAAATATTACATGGCTTAACACTAAAAGGAAACACGCTGAATGTAAGCGAAATAAGGCTGAAGTATAGAAGTCGGACAAGGAAATGAACCGAAACCAAAAAGGCAAACGAATCTTCACTTGGAAACAGATGCTCTGATAAACAATCTCCCAAATTAAGTTATTTGGTACTTTTAGAAAAAGAAAGGGTGGAAAAGGAATTCCCAAAGCTTTCGAACGCTGATATCTTGATGCTAGGACCAATTGAGCTAAACGACACAACACGATCAGAATTTGCCATAAGAGAAGTTTATATCATTTAATGTTTCCTTAATTCTAATATCACACCTGTCATTGAGGTCAAGGTACCAACAACATCCGGAAAAATGTCTCGACAAACAAGAACTACATCACCATGACCTAGGTCCTAGCTAAAAATGTATTGCCACTCCCTTCAACAGATTCAACACAGCTCAAACCTCTCTATTTACAAACCCAGTATAGTCACAAATCCTAATTCGCCTTCTAAATGAAATCGAACTGGAAAAACTAATTAAGAACCAAAATCCCCCTACAGAGCCAAGAGAACATTTTACCAAAAAGAGTCCATACTCCATAACATTATGACCTTTAAGCATGTAATTACCTTTAAATTAGTTTTTTACATGAATAAAAGCTCAAAAACAAGAAACAAAATATAACAAAATACACAATCATCCACGTAGCAGGAGAATCAACCACACCCTGCAAACCTCCATCAACCGACATTCAGCATATAACACCAAACAATTCAGGGACACCCATATAATTACCACCAACCAAAAAAAAAAAAAAATATTTAAAATAAGAAGCCTGAGAGCCCAAAAATCAAAAAAGAAAACAATAACGACAATATCAGCAGCAGAATAAATTAGGGTACACGAGAAACCCACGTAACACACACATAATAAAAATTACAAATTACAAATAAATACGCAAAAATATCAAACAAATAAACAAAACAATACCTTTATCGGGGGAGAAGCCGGGGGAACCGAAAGGGGGCACTGCGAATTCAGATCGAAAAGAAAAGCTCCAAAATCACGTCCAGAAATGGACGACGACGCCACCGATCGAAACGACGTCACCGATGCCGCCAATATACACATGAAAATACACAGACATTTCCTCATCGGAACCTCCATAGACAGCAGAATCACGAAAATCCTCCGACCTACTACCAAAACAGTACCCCAATAATCACAATCTTTTCTCAATACCAACGCAATAATACTTGATTCCTGAGGCGAAAGAAGGGGAAAATCAAGAAGATAAGAACAAAATCCAGCTCGAGATTAATCAAAGGGTGTGCTAATTTGAGGATGATTGACCCATCTGTTCTTCTTCGTTTGATCTTTTTTCTTTTTCTTTTTAAATTTCTCTCTCTCTGTATCAGTGACTTGTTTCCACCAACGCTTTTTGATATGGTTAATTATTATAGAATAGATATTATTAGAATATATATATAGATATTTTTTTTGGGTAAAGTGTTTTTGTTTTTTTTTTTTTCTTCACATAAAAATAAATACGTGTAAAGTGTGTTATTATTATTATTGCTATTATAAATATATTTTTATATTACTTTCTATTGGGGCCATTCTTATTTATGACTCGTGCATAAGAAAAGCAGCTCTATTATTTTTAGGGGGCGTTTGATACAAGCTACCTGTGCCACCAAATTTCTAATTAAAGAAGTACGACTTACGGTTAAAATAATACAGATACAACATAATATGAATATGACTTAAAAATAAAATAATACAAATATAATATAATATAAATATGATGACAAATTTTTCTTTAAATTTTTATACATAAAAAGTGTTTGAAATAGTATTCAATATAGTAAAATAGTGTTTACAGGTTTATAAACTCATTTGTTTGACCTTTTATCATGTTTATTCATTTTTTTATGATTTTCTCAAATATTCTCGTCCGAGTCATATAAGGCATAAATTTAGTTTTTCTTCAAAATCCTAATTGGCACGTAATGTGGAATTTTACGACATAATTGATATGAAAAAAAATGAGATTGTAAGGATCATTGTTAAATTTTTAAGGGTTAATCTTTATTTACCTCAAACTTTGCAAAATTTTTACACTTTACTATTTAATCTTTGAATTTTAACTGTTTAATATCCAATTTTTAAATTTTATGGTAATTAAGTGCTCTCGACCAATAAAAAAATAACACGTGTACCAAACCAACTAATAAAAAAATCACACATTTGATATTAGATACTTAAATATAATAGAATTCGAAGGTTGAATACTAAAAGGTAAAATACCCCAAACGTTAGGAAATAAATATTAACCCAATTTCTAAATTCAATATCATTGATTTCTCAGGTTGGTATCGACTTGTAATTTTCATTTGTGTTAAACCCTTCTTTTAATTTTCAACTCTTTATCATCTTTCATCCTTTGAAACAGTTTACTTCGTTGGTTGGCTATCCAATGAGACAAGAAAATAAATAGTGATTATCTTGTTAGAAAGTGTTAGATAGGTAAGATTAGGCTATTTTATCGATTTTAATATTACTTAATTTTCTGTTAGATATTAAAGATTACAGATTTTGGGCAGATTTCGGGTTAAGCGCGTGAATCTCTCAGTACGCGCGTTCCCCTCTTTTTCACCGATTAAATTCATTTTTTAATCGCGGCAGAGAGGGTGCGATTAACTGAGATTATTGTTTTAATGCATTACTCCTATATTTATTTCTCAATTTTATCCCCACTCTTTACGCTAAACAACTCCTCTTTTTTAAATAGTATTTCTTTCTGTCTAAAATATTTATGTGGTGAGATTTTTCAGGATTTTTCATTATAAGATTTTTTTGTGGTCATTCTCTACACTCAATGAGAATTTTGTGGTGAGATTTTTCAGAATCTCCCATTATAAGATTTTTCTGTGATGAAATTCTTCTGTGGTGAAATTCTTCATTCTCTACGCACTCTAAAGATAAGGAGAATTCTGGAGAGATTTTTTAGAATCTTCCATTATAAGATTTTTATGTGGTGAAATTTTTCGCTCTGACTAAATTGATGTTATGATAAATTCTTTATTTTTTATTTAATAGGTTTTATGATAAATTCTTGATTTTTTATTTCATAAATCTAAGGGAAAATTGCAATTTTAGTCCCATTAGATTCAAAACGTTGCAATAAAGGTCCCATTGGTTTGAAATATCCAAAACATATCCCATTGGATTCTAAAAAGTTGCAATAAAGGTCTCATTGGTTTAAAAATCCAATAAAGGTCCCATTGGATTCTAAAACATTGCAATATTAGTCCCATTGTTAGTCAACTAACAAAATAATTACTTATTTCATTAGTGTTTACCTTTTTTTGCTTATTTTATTGGAAAATCGCCTTTTTTTTTATAAAATATTTTATTTTCACCCGTATTTCTCTTAGTTTCAATGTTTTATTTTCGTTCATATTTCTCCTAATTTTCACCCCATTTCTACGGTCTTATTAAAGAGTTATTTTTTAAAAAATTAATTATTTCCACCCCTATATCTCTTGATTTTCATCAAAATTTTCTATCTTTTTATTCAGAAATATTTTTTTTTTCAAATTCTACATTACTCTTAATAAAAATTAAAAAGAACTTCAAATTTTTCAATGTTTTCATTTATAGGGGAGGAAATAAAAAATATTGTTTTCATTAAAAATATTGTTTTTTAAGTAAAGAATGAAAATCTCCTTTTCAATTACTCATTAGAGGACTTATTTATTTATTTTTTTATTTATTGTTATGAGTATTTTTAATTTTTATTAAATGTATTTATCTATCATTTTATTAAAGAGTTCTTTTTGAAAAAAATTACTTTTTTCCCCTTATAAATGAAAACATTGTTCGGCACATTTATATATATATATATATATATATATGTATATGTGATACTTTTGATGTGAGAAATGAAAATCTCCTTTTGGAATACTCACAATAGGAGCTATTTATTTCATTGTAATTCATAGTGCATTATAGAAATTAAAACAAAAAAATACTCATAATAAAAAAATAGAAAAATTTGATGGAAATCAAAAGATATAGGGAATAAAATAATTAATTTTTTTTTAAAAAAAATCTTTAATAAAATGACATAAATGTGGTGGAAATTAGGAGAAATATGGGGAAAAAATAAAATATTAAAAATTCGAACAAATATGAGTGAAAATAAAATATTTTAGAAAAAAAATAGTGATTTCCCAAAACAAAAAAAGAAAAATCTTTTACACTAACGAAACATCTAATTATTTTGTTAGTTGATCAAATGTGAGACTAATATTGCAATGTTTTAGAATCCAATGGGACCTTTATTGGATTTTTAAACCAATGGGACATTTATTGCAACTTTTTAGAATCCAATGGGATCTATTTTGAATATTTCAAACCAATGGGACCTTTATTGCAACGGTTTGAATCTAATGGGACTAAAATTGCAATTTTCCCTAAATCTAAGTTTTTGATTGATATATATATATATATATATATATATATATATTTCTTTTTTAATTCAATAAAAATTGTAGTTATAAAAAAGGACAAAAATGTAAAAATATATTAAGAACACTTTAATCTACCGTGTCAATCAGAAAATTACGTTTTTATTACTAAGTTATATTCTAGCCAATTATATATATCAAACAGTAGATTGAGAAAATCTAAACGTGTTTAATTTGAATTAAAAAAGCCCAAAATAAATTAACTCAAATTAAATTAAAAAAACTAATCTCACCTGTCAAACACTCTCTTATATTACTTGCTAACCAAATGTTTACCTCATGTGTTAGACTCCTGGGCAAATAAATAATTTTTCTTTATTGTTTACTTAACTACTTTAATTTGAAAAGTAATTAAATATTATTTTCTATTTTGGCCTGTCGTTGTGAAAATAAGCATGACCAAATAAATTGATGAGGCTAAAATACGCTCGAGCCACGTAAGTACCACGTGGCCCAATATCCGTCTTGCAACGTGGCTCTTCGAGAACACTCTGAACCATCCCTCACGCTGGGGCATTCTCCTCGAGGAAATGAGCACCCCCCAGCTCCCTAGGGGACCTTGGTCCCTCGAGCGAAGGAACTAGACATCAAACATGAGCGTCATTCCACCCTCGGGAATGCTCCCAAATTGACGCTCGAAGGGATCCCTTGACTTCACAAGAGTTAGGCTCCTCTTCATAATCATGCTTTTGGCCCGAGCGTCCCCTTGGACCAAGCGGGCCTATAAAGCTCTTACCTAAGCCCGAGCGTGCCTAGCCCTTGGCAACAACCCAAAAAGGTTCTCTGACACACAGAAAATGCCCGCACATCCCTTTTGCAGGAGATCCCTTACAGAGATTCCTCATTGCGCCACGTGTCTAGGGCGACATTAATGCAGGGCTACACAGTTGCAATTACCAAAAGAGCCTTGACCTCAACTATAAATAGGCAGATCTCCCACATGTTCTGTAAACAAGCTTCCATACTTGAGCTCTATTTATCTTCATCTTCTTCATCTTCTGATACTGACTTGAGTGTCGGAGAGTCAAACTGGGTATCACCCACAGTTTCCCCAACTTGACCTTCTGACCCTTTTGTGTTTGTTCATAGCAAGTAGAACCCCATCATCTTCGGTAGGGGTGCAAACGAGCCGAGCCGAGCCGAGTTTGGCCCAAAATTCCAGGATCGAGATCGAGATTGAAGAAAATATAACAGGCTTGAGCTTGAGATCGAACTCGGCGAGCCAAGTTTCTGCCAGATCGAACTCGGCTCGGTGAAAACTCGGGATCGGCTCGGGCTTGATACGGGCTTGATAGATAATTTCACAGGAAAGAAAATGTTTTGTCTTCTCCCCAACACAAATCCCAGTCGACCGAAATGGAGACGCTGTGGTGGTGGCTGGCGGCAGCCAGAGACGCTGGGCGTTCGGTGGCGGCAAGAGACACTGGTTGTTCGGCGGAAATTTGAGAAAATTTTATTTGGGGGAAAGGGATTAGGCAGGCAGCGCCAGATCTGGCGTGGTGGTGGTGCGTCGGAATCGTGACTGGAGATAGAAGGAAACGGCGGCAGAGGGGAATAGAGCAAAAGCCGTCGGATGGCGGTGGCGCTGCATCACCGTCAATGGTGGCAGCGCGGTGAGGGGTGAAGCTGTCGTGTCGCTGCTTCTCCGGAAGGTGGAAGAAGAAACGGGGTGGTTGTCGGATCTGAACCCTGACTACGGCAAAACTTGGTGTTGAATCGCCGGTGAAATGGTGGTTGGCGACGACTTCGCAGGTGGAGAGGCTGGTGCCGCTGCTGAAGGGTTCGTGTGGGAGGAAGAAGAATGAAAATGGGGCTGCTAGGGTTTTCAACGTATAAAAGAACCCCCTTTTTCTGAAATTGCACATAAGTCCCTCGAAAGTTTAGGTCAAGCAATTTAGTCCATAGATTTAAGTATGATTTAACCAAGCCCAATTAGAGATTTGATAATTATAAAAGCACCCCCATAATTAAAATTAAAATCCAATTAAGCCCAAATTCGAAATTAATAAATTAGGAAGAGAGCCCCAAACAATTAAGCAAAGTTAAGTCAAGTCCTTAGCTTTGTAAAACTAAAAAAATATATTATTTCCTCAATTTAGGCTTCTACTATTTCTTTTTTTTTTTTTTTCGTTTTAATTACCCCATCTTTATTATATATGTACAAAATATATTATCACATAATATAAAACATATATATATATATATATATATATATATATATATATATATATATAATATTCCTTATTAAACCATATAGGTTACTAAGTTATCACATGTAATATAATATAACATGAACTTAATATATTATATGATATATTTTGTACATTCACTTATAATATAAGATTTACGACATAACATTTATTTATTTATTTATTTGGTTTGGAATTAACATAACATATATTTATATTAGTAAACTATATAGTTAAGAATTTGAGATAAATATGTAACACATGAAATGATATAAATAATAATTGTATATTATTAAATAATATATATAAAGAATATTTTTAATAAATATATGACACATATTTCTTATTGGTTAGTAAACTAAGTTATCACATGTGATATAATATAAAATAAATCCCCAGTTGCATATTATATTTTTATTTAACTCCCGATTTTGGCAAAATATCGTATAAACTATATAGTTAAGAATTTGAGACACATATGTAATACATGCAAATGTATTTATGTTTAAAAGTACATACACATCTATAATATTGTATAAAACAATATATGATTGATATTATCTTGTCAAACTATATACTTTGAAAAGTCAAATATTGTAAGATTTTGTAAGACACATGATATACTATAGTCTATAGTCTATATGAAATATAAATGTATATTTATATAATGGAAGAGTTTATTGGCCCACATATAATTTAAAAAAAATATATGTGTAACACATTCTAGAGATTTCAATAATTAAAAGGGTATTTTGTCCTGTAATCACATTATATTGTGATTAGGTAAGGAAAAGCAAAATTATTGAAATTATAATAAGCGTGGAAGACATGCTGAAATATGATGATCAAAGTTATTAAGGTTAATTATATAAATATATATTTATATTTCATATAGATTATAGTGATGAGGCCTGAAAATCATTCTCGAATCAGAGCCGTCCACGTGGCAGCACACCGCTGACTAATACCCTTGACGCTCGCCTTGGTGGGCTCATGGGCCTTCACGCCGCTCAATTGCCAGCTAACGTCATCCATCAGCCAGCGGATGACCATTCGGACCAAGGGCCCCAACCAATGGGTTTGACGCTCGGACAGCGGCCCTCAAGGTTATCCTTCACAAGGAAGCACCCACATGGGGGGCCCCACTAATACGCTCGGTATTCCGACGCTCAGGGATCATATATCGCGAGGAGGCCACCCATGCATTCTTCGAGCGTCACCAACGTTCGGGCATATCCATGCCCCGTTTCGCTGGATCCGAACCTCGGCAGAAAGAATCTTAGGCCCATCCCCCGCGTAGCCCTCGTCAACAACCTCTGACACAAAAGTACTGTGCACCGCGCACCTGACACGCCGTCACCCTTTTCAGGGATGTCATTCTCACTCCACCAAAGTCTGACGCGTGTTAGGGCAACACAGGTTTGGGACCACATGGTCAATTTACCCATTTACCCCCATCCCTAACATATAAATAGGAGAGAAGCCATGCATTCTCTCCCAAGTAATCATCCGCATACTAAACCACACACACTGTTCTGGGCATTCTCTCGTTAATCTTCTGAAGCTTTTCATTTCGCCACAGTAACACTACCTTGGTAGCTTGCACACTTGGTGTTATCCTAGCTGGAAGAACCCACGCTCAAAAGGAAACCCAGATCCTGAGGCTCTCACGCCTGTGATGGTCTTTCCCTTTTCAAACAAATTCTAAAGTGTTGTTGCATTAGGAAACTCAGATTCCTGCACCATCATTTTTGGCGCCGTCTGTGGGAAACCATCACCAACTTCTTTGATATTGCCATTTCCTTCCTCTGAAAGCTAGTTGAAAAGTAACACCCAAATCCTAAATCATGGTAACTGCAACAAGATCAGGAGCATTAAGAGAAAGAGGCTCTCTTCCCCCCATCAATGAAGAGAACCCAGAAGGCAACGTCCCCGCCGGGGAAGTAAACCCCTCAGCCGCAGGAAACGGGGGCGGGAACACAGAACCCGCAGGGACAAATCTCCCGCTAGGTGGGAACGCCGGGGGAGGACCTAGCACCGTTATTCCTCCAGCAGCTTCCTATCCATACTCTGGAATGTATCCCATGGCCATGCCACCTCCAGGATACCCGTTCGTGCAGCCAGGATTGATGCCCGGATTGATGCCGGCGATCCAGCCTTACCAGGTGGGAACTCTGAATCTCCCCACGACGTTACCGAGGGAGATACAAGGGGTGGAGATGCCCCAAGTCACAGCCCAGCAACTCCAGGCGCTGTATGCTCAGTGCGAGAGCCAGGCCGTTCAGAATGCCTGGGAGCATTTCATGGCCGCGTACTTCCCATCGCAGGCTGGCGCTCGTCCGGCCCCACCACTTGGCGGGCTCCCCGCGCATCCTTTAACAATGGCCCAGAACGCGTTAAGGGCACAACATCCTCCCCAACCACCGAATCCGGAGAATGAAGCCCCACCGAGGGTCCAACCAGAACGACCTGTGGGAGGAGAGGAGAGGGCCCCTCGAAATGAGGTGGCCGGAGAAAATGAAGAGGTCCAGTCAAGGGCCGCAAGGAGGGCAAACCGCAGAAATGACGGTGACCCTCAGCTAGCAGCTGTGCAGGATCAGATACGAGGGCTCCAAAACGTGGTAGAGCAGCTCTCTCGAGCGCGGTCTCACGCTTCCCGCGATGGGGGCGAGAGGTCCAAGGCCAGAGACGCTCGGCGACCACGTAGCCCCGTTTCCCACCGAAGAAGAGAGGCCAGCTATGAAGATCCTGACGAGCGAGATTACAGGATCATGGCGGGCGATTCCCCCCTCGTCGAGGAAGTTCTGATGACCCGTGCAGGGAAGGGTAAAATTCCCTCATCAATCAACAGATATGACGGTACTTCGGATCCGGCCGAGCATCTGGACCATTTCGTACATCTGATGCATCTCTATGACCATCCGGACAACTACTGGGCCAAGGTGTTTGTCACCTCCCTCACAGGAATGGCCCAAGAATGGTACAAAAAGCTCCCCCCGCGCTCAATCAGAGGATATTATGACCTGACGGACGCCTTTGTCAGCCACTTCAACTCGCTAAAAGCGCCTGCCCCGGCCGCGACCGCTCTTTATAGCCTGGTCCAAGGGCCGAACGAGACCCTCAGATCCTTCATGGGGAGGTTCAATAAAGAGATCTTGCTGGTTGAAAAGCCCTCGATGGACTTTTTGAGACACGTTCTGTTTGGGGCCATCAACATGAAGCATTACGTCAGCAAGGAATTTGTGGAAGAAGTGGCCAAGAAGAAACCACGCTCGCTGATGGAAATTAGGGAGATTGCTGACTCCTTCTTTACCCTCGAGGATATGTACATAGCGAGGGATCAGAAGATGGCCAATGCCCCTCGCGCCAACAGAGCCCACGAGGACAAAGTGGAGCCCCACCGGAGTCATCGCCGCAGCCCAATACCCGCTCGCCGTCATTCCTCTCCTCCGCGGAGGCTCGAGCGTGTCCCCCTCAACCGCCCAATTGCGGAAGTTTATTCCCTGGCGGACCAGAAGTTGTTCAAAAGGCCGCCCAAGCTAAGAGAGACCGAGGCTCAAAAGCGCTCGGGGAAGTATTGTGCTTTCCATAAGCAGAAAGGGCATGACACTAACGAGTGCCGTCACCTGGAGAAGGAGATTCAGCGGCTGATTGCTGGGGGGCACCTCAAGGAGTTTGTAAAAGCACTGGAAGGGTATGACGAACATTGCGCAGGACGGGCGCTCGAAAGAAGAAGAAGCCGTTCACGTTCCCGAAGTCCTCGTCGCCAGCGCCCTGAAACCAGCGAGCGTAACAAGGGGAAAGGGGTGGACATGGAAAATCAACCCTTTGCGGTCATTCACATGATTGCAGGAGGCCCCTCGGGAGGCGACTCCAACGCTTCCCGCCGCCGCCACGTACGGAGCTATAATCAAAGGCCGGCACTCCCTCGCTCAGTGCTCTCCGTGGACAGCTCACCGCGCTCAAAAGAGGATGATGTTATAGGGTTTACAGAGAAAGATCTTGAACACATTGTAACACCCCATGGGATAGGAAAAACCTCTGACTGTCCCATGGTGGTTAGTTTAGACGTTCATAACCACACTGTAAAGAGGGTCTTGTTTGATAGTGGAAGCTCTGTGAACGTTCTCCCTTACTCAACGTTTCAACAAATGAATATAACAAACATCCCCCTCGAGCCTCTCAGAACTGCCCTCGTAGGGTTTGGAGGCTCTGAGATCGTCCCTCGCGGACAGATTCGCTTGGCCACCTCTCTTGGTCGCGCCCCACAGCGAAAAACTCTGAGCGTCCTCTACACCATCGTCGAGGTGGATCTTCCTTACAACATCATCATTGGGCGCCCAGCCCTCGTGGACTTCAAGGCTGTAATTTCCACCTATCATCAAAAGGTCAAGTTCCCAACCCCCGAGGGTACCGGAGAAATTTTGTGCAACGTCAAAGAAGCTTGGGAATGCTATATACTTTCGCTTCGGAGCCACAAGCCCAAACAATCCATTCAACCTGGGTCTACTAAGAAATCCGTTGATTTCCCAGAGTTAAATGAAGATGGCCCTGAGCGCAAAAGAGCCAAGCTGAACCGAAAGAAGAATAAAAAGAGGACAGCTGGATACGTTCAGTGCTCGGAGAGTGGGCCACCGGGGGCCGTCGACGGTTCTTCCTCAGAAAACGAGGGTGATGAGCCCAAGAATACTCTCACTGGAAAGAAACGAGCGTTGGAAGCACCAAGGCCGGAGGTTCGGATTGAACCCACTGAGGAGTTTTTAACCGTCGAATTGGAGCCTGGAAATCCGGATAAAACAACCCAGATTGGCTCGAGCCTGGATGGGCCCTCGCAAGTTTTGATGATCGATTTCCTAAGGGAGAATCTTGACGTTTTTGCGTGGAAAGCTTCTGACCTCACCGGAATAGATCCGAGCGTCATTGTCCACAGGTTGAACGTGGATCCAGCCTTCAAGCCCATCAAACAGAAGAAGAGGGACGTTCATGGATTCAGGAAACGGGTCATCGAAGAAGAGGTTAATAAATTGCTTGATGCTCAGTATATTGAGGAGATCTTATATCCGGAATGGCTCTGCAATGTGGTGCTCGTTCCAAAGAGCGCCAATAAGTGGCGCATGTGCAACGACTTCACAGATCTTAACAAAGCGTGCCCAAAAGATCATTACCCACTACCGAGGATCGATCAGTTGGTAGATTCTACCGCCGGATGTGAACTCATGAGTATGATGGACGCCTTTCAAGGATATTATCAAATCTTTATGGCGCCCGAGGATCGCCCCAAGACTGCGTTTATTGTGCATTTAGGTGTTTACTGTTTCAAGGTCATGCCCTTCGGGCTCAAAAATGCGGGAGCGACTTATCAACGCCTTGTCAATAGGATGTTCGAGCGCGAGATTGGAAAATCTATGGAGGTATATGTGGATGATATGATAGTCAAGAGTGAGCGCCAACACTCCCATCTGGAAGATCTCAAGCAGACTTTCGACATCCTTCGTCGCTACGGAATGAAGTTGAATCCCTCGAAATGCACCTTTGGCGTTCGAGGAGGTAAGTTCCTGGGATACATGGTTAGTCAACGTGGCATAGAGGCCAACCCCGAAAAGATCAAAGCAATTTTGGATATACCCTCCCCTCGCAATCTGAGAGAGGTCCAGGTGCTCGTGGGTAAGATAATTTCGTTAAACAGGTTCATCTCCCGATCAGCGGACCGGAATTTACCCTTCTTTAAAATTTTGCGCAACGCTCGGAACTTTACCTGGAACGAGGATTGCGAAAAGGCCCTGCAGAGCATGAAACAGTACTTGTCGAGCGCGCCTTTGTTAACCAAGCCAATCCCGGGGGAGAATTTGTTCGTCTATCTATCAGTCTCTTTAGAAGCCACGAGCGCTGTCCTCGTAGCAATCCGCGAGCGTAAGCATATGCCGGTATATTACCTGAGCAAGACTCTACAGGGGGCCGAGAAAAGATACATGGAAATTGAGAAATTTGCCTTTGCGCTCGTTAACGCATCCCGAAGGTTGAGGCCATATTTTCAAGCTCACTCCATCACAGTGCTTACAGATCAACCACTCAAGCAAGTGTTATCCAAACCGGATGTTTCGGGAAGGTTAATTAAGTGGGCAATTGAACTCAGTCAGTTTGATATCTCCTTCGAGCCTCGTACAGCCATCCAGGCTCAGGCCGTGGCCGATCTATTGGTAGAACGTTTCAATTTGGAGAGTAGGTCACCGGCGGACGAAGGTTTATGGCTTTTGCACACAGATGGCTCCTCGACCTCACAAGGGGGCGGTGCTGGGGTGACCCTCAGGGATCCCCTAGGAGCAGAAGTTGACTACGCAATCAAACTGGCATTTCAAGTCACCAACAACGAAGCTGAATATGAGGCCCTCATCCAAGGGCTCAGGATTGCGCTCCAAAATGGGGCCGCTCGTGTCACGGCATATGTTGATTCGCAGTTGATCGCGAGTCAAATTGATGGTAGTTATGAGGCTCGAGAAGCCACCATGGCACGGTACCTATCGAGCGCCAAGGAGGAGATAGCGAAGTTCAAGGAATTCCATCTTTTGCAAGTTCCGAGGGCGGAAAACGAACACGCTGACGCTCTTTCGAAGTTTGCATCCGCCCTAGATGGCCATAATGAGCGCGCTGTTACATTTTTGAGAACGGAGGAGCCGCTGATAAGTAAAGGGGAACCTCCAAAAGAAGTGCACATGATTGACCCCTCCGAGCCTTGCTGGCTTGACGAAATTGTCAGATTCCTACGGGATGGAACATGCCCGAGCGACAAAGTTGAAGCTCGGAAGATCAAAAGCAAGGCCCCTCGTTTCTCATTGGATACTGAGGGTAGATTGTTCAAGCGATCCTTCCAGGGCCCGCCGTTGAGATGTTTGAGACCCTCGCAAGCTAAAGAAGTTTTAGAGCATGTACACAGTGGAAGTTGTGGAAACCACTCGGGCGGACGAATCTTGGCGAAGAAAATCTTAAGAAGTGGATTTTATTGGCCCTCGGTATTGCAGGATGCCATTAAATATTCCAAGAAGTGTCTCAAGTGCCAGTTCCATTCCAACACTCCTCAGCTGCCGGCAGCTCAAATGATTCCTATCGATGTTTCGTGGCCCTTTGATCAATGGGGCATTGATATCGTGGGACCTCTCCCAATGGCGGTCGGGCAAAAGAAGTTCGTAATACTTGCTGTGGATTATTTCACCAAATGGGCTGAGGCAGAAGCGGTCGCTAAGATAACGTTCAAAGTTGTAAGGGATTTCATTTGGAAGAATATCATCTGCAGATACGGCATCCCGAGGGTGCTCATTTCAGATAACGGTTCCCAGTTTATCGCTGCGGACACGCGGGATTGGTGCTATGAATTAGGGATCGAGCAACGATTCACTTCCGTGGGTCACCCTCAAGCTAATGGTCAGGCTGAAGTGACCAACCGAACCATACTCCAGCATTTGAAAACGATGCTCGAAAGTAAGAAAGGAGAATGGGCTGAAGAGCTTCAGGGAGCTCTATGGGCTTACCGTACTACTCCGCGAGCGGCAACGGGGGAAACCCCTTATTCCCTCGTGTACGGCTCCGAGGCCATGATACCTGCGGAGATTGCACAAGAATCCGCACGCGTAGCCTATTTCGAGCCTACAGCCAACAACGCCAATAGAGCGCTCGAGTTAGATTTGCTGGATGAAAGGAGGGATTCTGCGTGGGCACGCATTCACAAATACAAAGCAACCGTCGCCCGCCAGTACAATAAACGTGTTAAAGAAAGGACTTTCCAGCTAGGGGACTTGGTCCTCAAAAAAGTTGAAGTCTCAAAACACGTAGGTAAGTTGGACCCTAATTGGGAAGGCCCCTTCAAAGTCATTCAAGTGCGAGCGAATAACACCTACTTGCTAGAAACTTTGCAAGGCGAGCGTCTTCCTAGGCCATGGAATGCATGCAACCTTAGAAGGTTCTACGTGTAAACTTCAACCTCTTTGTAATGGCCCGTCCGTGGCAGGAAATGTTTCTTTGACGAAAAGCGCGTTGTAATAATTCCCAAGAATGCATTTATATAACAGTAAGTATTTAATTCTTTGCTTTTGTTATCCATTTGTTTTCTTATTTGATCAAGTGATTCGAGCGCCAAAAGGCCTACTCCGTGTTGAGCATCCTCCACGTTGAACGGTCTACGCAATACATCAATCGTTTCAAAAACTACACTGTCTAGGTGTTGATGTTCATCCACCTATAACAGTTTGAGCGACTTGTAAGAATAAATCCTAAAAATGAGCGCGTCGGACAATGGGGAGCGCAACGCTCAACATACGCCGTCTGATTGCTCACCGCTCCAGCACGTGCCCGCAATGACCCCATCTGACCCTCATCCAATTGGGTAAGAGTACGCTCGTAAATAGTGGACGCCACTAACACTACGGCTACGCTCGTTTTAACCCTTACTAAGCCAATCCTACAGGCCAAACGTCTACAGCCGACATTCAACTGAACCTTTATGAATTTCCTAAGTTCAAATTCAAGCCTCAAGGAGAATACAGCCAGGGAATATTCATGAGGATCACCCTCGCGCCTGTATTTCCTCAAAGGTTTTCTAAGTCCAAATACACAGTTCATTTCTGCTGTGGCCAGGGAACCCTCCTAAGGGTCACCCTCGCGCCCATAAGCAATAAGCCAACCGCCTGACGTCGCGAGCATCTAAACTTAATGGGCATGGTGATGAGTGTCGGAGGACCGTCGTAAAAGACACTCTGGCCTACTTACACACTTATTTCGAACGCTCGCACAACAGACATCAATATGAAAGCGGTGAGTGCAAGGGAATAACGTCATTCATTATTTAAAAGCAAAACAAGACAACATCCAGACATTCAGATATTTAAAAACACAAAGAAGTCCAAGTATGTTAGAAAGTGACAAAGAGGATCCAAAATATTCAGGGAATAAAGGAAGAATTAAATACAAGAATAAAATCGTTCATAAAGGGAAAGAGGCATTCGAGCGAACTAGAGCAAGAAAATGGTAGCCTTGGAAGCTTCATTGGGCCGGAACGTCAGGCTCAGGAAGGGCGGTTGAAAGGGGAACTGGGGCCAACACGTTAGCGTCAGAAGTTTGGGCCTCGCCGGGTTCCTCCGCATCCTCCACATCCATAAGCGTGCCCTCATCTTCTATCATGAGAGGCTCGGGATCCCTCCGATTAGCGGCAATGAACTCCCTTTGGAGCGTCTCCACCAATTCCTGATACTCAGGCTCCGCCAGATTATCTGTGGGATCCTCCTCCTGGACCATTGGCTCGCCGTTCTCATCAAGATCCATGCGCAAACGAGCGTCGGAACGAGCGCTTTCCGGGGCCAGCCCAAACCTCACCATCTGCCCAATCGCCTTGTGAAAGAAGCGTCGAGCATTATCGAAGCATTGGATGTTGGCCGCGAACACAAAGGCCTTAGAGCGCACGAATTTCTTCACCGCCTCCCAAGATACCTTCGCCTCCAAGCCCTGTATTTTGCCTTGCAAATCAGCGAAGGCCTTGTTGGCTGCCTCGTTCTGGCGGGTGCTTTCCGCTAACTGCTCCCCCAGTTCCACATTTTGAGCTCTCAGCTGGTCTCGCTCCTCCTTCATTTTCTTATGACGCTCGTCGAGAGTAAGGTAGGCCTCGTCCGTCTTTCGAAGGTTCTCCCTCGCTTGGTCCAAATCACGTTGGGTTGTGGTCAGTTGAGCGTGGAGGTTGTTGTAATCCTCTTGCAGTTGGACCGGGTCAGAGACGCGCAGCAATTTCTTGTACTTGGCTTTATGCTCAGAATATGCTTGCGCTCGCCCTTGCAAGTTTTTCAGCCTCGGGATTACCTCCTGGAAGCAATAAACGAGGGTCATAATCTGAATGCGGAAGGAAGAAAAGAAGATTTGATATAGAGGAATAAAGAATTACCGTCAAAAGGACGTGGCATGCATCATCCGCAACGCGAGCGGCATCATGATTGTTCAGCTTGTCATGATCGCCGGAAAATTGTAGTTTTCCAACGATGTCGGAGACAAGGTTGACGGAATAAGCGCTCTTCTTTAGGAGTACAGGGCCCTCAGTCCGCTGCCGCTTATAGCGAGAGTCACCCTTGCAGCCTATCTTCCAAAATACTTCATCCTCAGAAGATGAAGTGTCGCTGCCCTCGCCGCGGTGGCCCACGACCACCTCTTTACCCTTGCCTGAAATGGGGAGAGAGTCCGGCATCCTCTTTCTCTTCCCCTGACGGTCGGCACGGAGGATCTCGTGAATACGGACAGGCTCACCCGAGCGGTTCCGTGACCCGCTGGAACTGAGGGAAATTGGGCCCACGGGGGCAGCCGGTGGAGGAGTGGCCTCGTGGGTACCCTCCAACGTTAAATCCTCGATTGGGCCGCTCGGAGGAACTTCATTTCCTGCGCCCCCACGGGCCTGCCCTTGTCCTCTGCCCGCCGCTCGACGGTTTACCCTCGCCCTCGGTGGGCGGTTCTGCTGTGTTTGCGGCTGTTGAGGATCCGCGGCGGGCCCTTGAGCACCCAACATCCGTGAAAGGGCCTCAGCATTCATCCCTCGTGAGAGTATTTGGATACCTGTAAATGAAGGGGAACGAGCGTCAGAAGAACGGTTGTTTGAACTGTATAAACAAGGAAACAGGGATAACTGCTGGTCAGAGAACTATTCTAAAGGTTAGAGATGTTAGTTCCTAGAATCTAACCGTCGAGGGCCATGATGTCAGTAGGCGGGTGGAGTATCATTTCAGGGGGGCAGGATAATCCGTATCGGAACAACACTCCTTCATTCTTCACTAAGGTCTCCGCCTCAATCCACTTCTTTTCAGCCCTCATCTCGAGCGCCAACCCCATCGCCCACTCCTCAAAATCCTTGTTCCTCATCCTCTCTCTAATCAGGGGACCCTCACCATGAACCAACCATTGCCGGTGAACTCCGAAAATTCCCCCGGGGGCCCCCACGAAAAAATATTTTTCCTTCCAGTGCTCGCCATATGAAGAAGATGGAGAATTTATCATCTTGAAGCCTGATTTGGCCTGAGCATAGTAAAATCCATCTGTGGGCGACGAGCGTGGTGAGCGGGCCGCTTGGATCAAGCTGTCAAAATTGATGATCGAGGGTGCTTTGCCCAGAGCCTTCATCGTTATTATAAACGTGTTGATTAGGGCTATGCCGTTGGGAAGAATTTGTGAAGGGCAAAGCCCTAAGTGTTGGTAGATGTTGGCGGCCTCGCGAGCGATGGGAAACCTCAGACCCCCAGCAAGAACTGCATCCCAGTATACAGTCAACATCCCGGGCGGTGGTTGATTGGCTCTTTCTCCCTCCTCCGGGAGCCTCACGGGAAACACGGCTTCATCCCAATACGCCTTCGCCCTCAACTCATCCAAGTCACCGAGGGTCAGAATACTCTCAATTTCATCCGGAGACCTGTCAGTCTGATGGCGGTTGTCTTGCCTTACTCGAGTGACAGGCTCCTTGCCTCTCCTGTGACGCCTCCTGGAGGGTTCAGCCTCGAATGGACGCCCGGATGGTCCCGCTTCACCCTCGGGAGCCGCCATCGCTACTGTGATCCTGTGATCTTGGGGTCTCACAGCACTGTTCAAAACTGGGAGGGCTCTTTCCCCTTGTCTCATCATCTCCATCACATTATCCATCTCCTCAAAAAGATCTTCCTGCTCACCGAGAACACGCTCGTCCATCCCTTGAACAATAGCGTTCACCTCTTCCTCCCCGGCTTCAACTGGAGCCTGGGCCACCGATATAGCCATGGGAATACCTCCAACTGGGTGCGCCCTAGTTAGGGGAACGGCCACGGGGACATCGCCATGAGGAGAAGAGCTCCCCACGGACATCTCCTCAATCTCCCGCACATAATCATCGGCTTGATTTCCGGCCATGGTCAATTTTCAATTTTTCGGAAATGGGACTTCTCACAGAAAGATTAAGGGAGGATAAAGTTTCCAGGAACAAATTCAATGGTGGATAGCGGTTTTTCCCTCAAGAGTTTGTCTCACACAACCTAAAGCTAATGTTAGCGCAGGGGAAATAAAAAATAACCAGGAGTTTTTTTACCTAAGATGTGGAGAAGAAGAAATTCGCCGGAGCAAAGGGCTCTTGCAATGGATATGCTTGAAGGAAGTCTGAATGCGTGAAAAAGCTCCCAAGGCCCTGCAAACCCTTATTTATAGGGGAGATGGAACATGGATTAGGTTTGAAAATTCAAAAAGGCAATCATTTCCCGCCTGGGAAACCCCCCCACTTTTGGTAACCGCCTCACGTCTCCCGGAGTCCACGCGCCCACGTCCCCACTCAGCATTAAATGCGGACTTGACAGCATTTAATGCGATGTCAGTTTGGTCCGTTACAGAAGGCCAGCAGTCTCCTCGAGGGTAATGCCCCGTCCCTCGGATATTTGAAATTCAGGATTCCTTCTTTGTAAATTCTACAGTACGCTCGATGCGATACTACAGAATTTGGGGGGCAAAATGATGAGGCCTGAAAATCATTCTCGAATCAGAGCCGTCCACGTGGCAGCACACCGCTGACTAATACCCTTGACGCTCGCCTTGGTGGGCTCATGGGCCTTCACGCCGCTCAATTGCCAGCTAACGTCATCCATCAGCCAGCGGATGACCATTCGGACCAAGGGCCCCAACCAATGGGTTTGACGCTCGGACAGCGGCCCTCAAGGTTATCCTTCACAAGGAAGCACCCACATGGGGGGCCCCACTAATACGCTCGGTATTCCGACGCTCAGGGATCATATATCGCGAGGAGGCCACCCATGCATTCTTCGAGCGTCACCAACGTTCGGGCATATCCATGCCCCGTTTCGCTGGATCCGAACCTCGGCAGAAAGAATCTTAGGCCCATCCCCCGCGTAGCCCTCGTCAACAACCTCTGACACAAAAGTACTGTGCACCGCGCACCTGACACGCCGTCACCCTTTTCAGGGATGTCATTCTCACTCCACCAAAGTCTGACGCGTGTTAGGGCAACACAGGTTTGGGACCACATGGTCAATTTACCCATTTACCCCCATCCCTAACATATAAATAGGAGAGAAGCCATGCATTCTCTCCCAAGTAATCATCCGCATACTAAACCACACACACTGTTCTGGGCATTCTCTCGTTAATCTTCTGAAGCTTTTCATTTCGCCACAGTAACACTACCTTGGTAGCTTGCACACTTGGTGTTATCCTAGCTGGAAGAACCCACGCTCAAAAGGAAACCCAGATCCTGAGGCTCTCACGCCTGTGATGGTCTTTCCCTTTTCAAACAAATTCTAAAGTGTTGTTGCATTAGGAAACTCAGATTCCTGCACCATCATATAGATTATAGTATATCATGTGTCTAAAAAAATCTTACAATATTTGAATTTTCAAAGTATATAATTTAAAAAAATATATGTGTGTATAACATATTATAAGTGATATATATATTATATATATGTTTTATGTATATATAATATAATATCTAATATACATATATATAAAAAAATTTTAAAAAAATTACATATATGCCTAGGCTCGCGAGCTGGCTCGCAAGCCGCGAGCCTAGGCACAATAGGATCGAGACCGACTCGTTGGGCAGCTCGGGCTTGTTGTAGCTCGGATTGAGCTCGTCTGTGCACGATTTCAAGCCGAGCCAATTCGAGCTCGACTCGTCAAGCTCGCGAGTTGGCTCAGCTTGTTTGCAGCCCTAATCTTCGGCAACCTTTGTCTGAGCTCACCATCACTGTTTCCCTACATAAACAAATCGTAAAGTATTGGAGTATGCCACCTTGGATTAAACCTCATCATAAATGTAATTTTTTACAAATATTTGAGGGCAAAAATATAATTTACCTTTTATCTAAATTATGGGTTATTTAGCAACTCCTTAAAGGAGTTACTACATACAATATCCATTTCCAATGTTTTCTTGGGCCTCACCTCTTACACAAGGCTTTGGCCATATTGAGTTAAACATTGATTAAAGGGGTGTTAAATTACTTATTACAAATGATTTTTCTAAATCTTTTTAATTTTTTGTTCTTAAACATTCTCATCGGTTTTTTTTTTTTTTTGCCATCCGAATTTTATGTAATTTTATAATTTATTATTCCAACAAACTTTTATTGTAAACCGTCATTTAATGTTTGCATTTGTAACATATAATCATCTTAACTTTTTTTTAGGTAGTTTGGGCTAAAAAAATATGATACATGACATGTTTATAAAACATACATATCATTTGTATTTTTACCAAAACCACTAAAAAAAGTTTAGATAACGGTATATTACAAATACAAAGATTGGATAGCGAATTGGCACCAAAATTTATTGGGATGATAAATTGCAAAAAAGGCAAAATTTGATGACAAAAATCTATTTTCCTAAATTTATTAGTTAGTTAGTTATAAAGTTCAAAAAATAAAATAAAATAAAATTTATTAGTTTATAAATTGAAATTTATTTTTAATTTTGGTCAGCCATAAATATATTAGTTACGCCGAATTCACCTCCATAGTCAAGCGAACTCAATTTCACCGGAGTAAACATCAAAATGCGATTCATACTCACTAAACGGCTCTCCGCTTCTCTCCGCTCCTACGCCGCCGCTGCTTCTGCTTCGACCACAATACCCTTCGGCCGTCAAAATTTCGCCACTTTCACACGCTGTATCGAATGTCAGCCTCCCGTTCAGGCGTCCGGAGCTGGCCTCCTCGATTCTCCATGGTCCGCCACCCAGCTCCGCCGTGCGAGATTCTCAGGCGCCGATGTATGGCTCTCTATCTCTCTATCTGTAGTCTGTTGGTTTTCATTTGGTTTGTTGATGAATTTGCATCCTTAATTTTGATTACTGTAATTCAGTTAGTTGATTAGAAAATCAAGTGGTGAATCCACTATCGTCTCTTCTGCGATGAAAGATGTTGGATGGATATATAATGGGTGCGATGTGGGGTTACTGTATAACAAGGAGTTTGGATGGTGGTGAATAAGTTTTTTTTTTTCTAATGTTCCTAAAGCAAACAGAGCATAATTTTTCTGTCACTGTTTTGAGGTCCAATCTCTCCAGAAAACTCAAACATGTCTAGAATTTTGTGATATAGTTTCATAAATACATTCACATTGATCAATTGTATCTATATTAGCTTAGCCAACAAAATTTAGTAGGGTAGCATGGGATTTTTATGCCTTTCATGCATTGAGTTCTTTGGTGTCTCTCATAGTCACAAGTTATGGTTGTGGAATTTAATGCTTATTTTATTCGACGCAGGTAAGACCAGGAAACGTCATTGAAAGAAAAGGTTAGATCTTCGACATTGATACGAAATGACGATATTCAAGTTATCAATCATACATACTATGAGACTATTATGACACATTTTCTTTGGATTCCCGTCTGATGCACTGCAGGAAAGATATATGAGGTAATTATTCAGCAGTAAGGTTTTAAGTTTTTGTTTCGTATCATCCTTTTCTCTGTGTTCCATTTTATAAAGTTGTGATTACGGGGCATAACATATACATGAAATCCTTTTTAGGTGATAAAAGCACAGCATACAGCCCAAGGAAGAGGAGGAGCTATAATACAGGTATTCTAATTTGGTCCATGATGCCACCATTTAATCCTTTTCATTTCTCTTTTACACTTACGGGATTCTAAACAGGAATCAAATAAGCAGTATGTTGCGTCTCTTTCAAATCTCTTATTTTCTTTTAACATATGCTAATCCACTGTAATAACTAGTTTAACTTAAATTCCTGGAAAGCTGTTGAGTTTCCAAGTCATGCTGCGTTCATCCATAGGAAATTAAGACCATGAGCTGAAATTCTTCTGTTATTATTGTCCAAATATTAACAGGTGGAGCTTCGTGATGTAGATAGTGGCAACAAAGTGAATGAAAGGTTGCGAACTGATGAGGCAGTTGAAAGTATGCAACTTCTTGTCTTACTTTTCATTGTAATGCAAATCAATGCCTAGTTTTATTCTTTTTTTTTGTAAGTTTGGCATCTTTCAAATACATATCATATCATGTTCAGGTAATTAAGGGTAAAACAAGGGTGGATACTCTTCCCTTCATGAGTATTAGTTGTTTGTCTAGGAAGTTTGCTTTCCCTATTAGTTTGGGGAAGAAAAGAGAGTTTTGAGCCCGAGTATATACCGTTAATAAATTCATTTATTAACCAAAAGCAAGGGCTTCTTCTTCTGTTACATATAAGCTGCTATTGAAAATTGATTTATTTAGATGTGTATGAAACTGGAGAAGCTCTTGGCTTGAAAAAGAGAGCACAAATCTTAATAGCTGCTACTATGGATTAAATGGTTCCGATGTTATTTGGACCCGGTCTTAACTAATTTAAAGATAGCTATTCTGATTTCTATGGAAGTTTTCAAGGTAATCTGAAATAACTAATTGTAAGGTTTCTCTTATTGATTTGAAACGTGAACATGTTATGGATGTAGAGGATCTAATGTAGCATATTGGGATATCCATTTTTACTTCTGGAGTTCACATCTGCACCAATGGAATAACTTAGGCAGATCTCTTCTGACATGGGCTCATGTCTCTTTGAGTACTGATTATGTACAAACCTATGGATCTATGAGAAAGATTAAGATGTAGATTTCAGTGTATCATTATCTTGCAAATTTAACCTTTAGACTCAGCCAAGAGCACTTGGCCCTTGGTGGCCTATAAATACCAACACATATATTCAATGTATCGACTGAATTTTGTAATACCTTGCAGAGGTATATGTTCAAGAGAAGACATTATCTTACCTTTACACTGACGATGAAACCGGAAATATTGTGCTAATGGAGTGAGTGTAGTCATTTGCTTTGTAGTAAGGATACATTATTTCACTAAGGTAACACACATGAGTGGAATTAATAGAGTTGATTCAATCTGTTTATCTTTTCCAGTGACAAGAGTTACGATCAGGTAGAAGTGCCGAAACACTTATTTGGCGACTCTATTGTCTTCCTTCAAGGTAATGCTATCAACATCTGTGCTTGTTCTACACTTCTTTCTTTGCAATTTCCAAAGTGAAGGGATATAATTAAAACATCAAACTCGGAGTTCAAGAAAGCTGTCAAAAAATTCAATACTAAATGCTATACCTAGGATGCTCACAGATAACTGGACTGTTGAGAGAACAACCTCCTGTCTAGGTAATTGGCTTGGAATATGCCTAATATTCTTAACATGCCCTAACCTCCTTATGAGTTATTTGAGAAATTAAGTTTGCCCAAAGCATTGATGATCGATAGCATAATTTGCACCAGTCTGTTGCCATTTGAGTAATGCTGTTAGTTAGTAAAATAGATGAGAGTCTTGATAGTGAAATAATTATCTCGTCTCCAGAAAAGAAGAATTTTCCTTCCACATTTTACATCTCGTGGATAGATGTGTTTCCATTTTCTTCTCCTGTTTTCTATTTTGAGTTACCTAGCATTATTTCAATAGGATATGAAATAATTAATATTCAATCATATTTCCATATACACATCGTAATCCTTGATTAATAGATATTTTAAAACAACTTGTTGTGCTCCCATTGGACAGATGAAATGAAGGTCATGGTCCAGCTTTATGATGAACGACCACTGTCTGTGTCAATACCCACTCGAGTAACATGTACAGTTGCTGAATCAGCTGAGGCACTAAAGGGAAGTAAATCCACTCCGTAAGTATATATGCTTTTGTGTATTTGGTGGTCTGTGTGGTTGTAAAATGAATACCACAATTAAGACTGCATTTAAAAAAACAAAATTATTTGGTACTTCAAATTCGACGTATAATGCTCTAGTTTGTCGTCTTTGGATCTTAGCATAGCTTTCTTGATTGGTTGCGATTTGCGAATGTTTCCCCTTGACCTGCAACTATTTCACTCATTATTTTTACATATTTCTCTTCATTATTCACTGTAACAGTTCGAAGAAGGTTTTGTTGGATAATGGTGTCACTGTCCAGGTAATTTATTCTGACAACTCCCAATTATTGTTCGATAATGTTGTTACATTCTTGGATCTTGACCCGAGAGATGCATTAACTACTCATGTAAACTTTTTTTTTTTTAATTTTGTAAAAATCTGATGATAGGCCCCTGCTCATATTTTAGTCGGAGACAAGATTGTTATCAATACCACCACCAACTCGTACGTTAGCAGGTATAGGCAGCAAGGTTTATAATAACTTGATATATCTCAATGTCGTCTTCATATCTTTAGAACATCGTCTCAAGCACGTACTCGTGTATTCTTTTGTCCATCTCTCGTCTTAGGCAACTAATCATGATTGCCATCTGATTTCTCAGGGCATGAGATGGATCTTCGTCGAGATGTTCTTATCCGGATTCGTGTTATCAAACAGCTCCCATGAGTTCCCCTTTTTGCAGTTAGAATGGCGTCCTTAGTAACTATGTCGTCGCAGGTAGGAAACAATATACATGATGGAAAATTTTAGTTCAAACCTAGCTTGCTCGAGACTCTACGAGTCACAAAACTCCTGTTATCTGATCAATCAAGTTATTGTTAATTATTATACACCAATTGTTTCACCACATTAGGGATGCACTGATGCGGCTCTGATCCAAATCAGGTTCGGGTTAGAAGTTTCTTAAAATGTAATAAAGGACGCCGAGAATGTCTTTTCAGTTTATGGTCGTCCCTTCAATCCCCTCTAAATTACTTGAAGTTGAGTCCCGTTTGCTCGTGTAATCAACATTTTGGGTCCCACATCATCGTCCTTTATTTCATTCTAAATTTCTAGAGCAAATTATATCTTTAATCCTATAAGATTAGATCTTTTATAATTTTAGTCTCATGTCTTGAAATTAGGCATATTTAGTCCTATTATTTTCAAAAAGTTGTAAATTTGGTCTCATCCGTCAAATAATCGATGGAAAATGTATTTTTTTACCGTTAAATGCAATTTGGGGGAAAAATGATTAGTTATGAGGTTGTTTTTTATGGGAGTTTGTTTATTAATACCTCATTTTAACACCATATTACCTTAATGAGAGGGATTCAAAGTAATATTTCAAAATTGATTTAAGGTGCTAAATGAGGTATTAATAAATAAATTCCCCGTAAAAAACAACATAATGAATAATAACTTTTCCTTTCAATTTGCACTTAACAACAAAAATGCATTTTCCGTCCATTATTTGACGGATGAGATCATAATTTTAAAATATAGTGACTAAATATGTTTAATTTTACAGATATGAGATTGAAATTATAAAAAGTCTGATCCTATTGAACAAAAATTTAGTTTGCTTAAATTTCTAATACATAATGGTCAATTGACAAAAGCATGTGGCTAGTGTGGAACACGTTTGATTTTTTTTATTTTTGGGTACAATGTGGAACACGTTTGATGAATTGCATTTACTTTGGCTCTCAATAAAGGGAGCACACTAGCACAGCCTTGCTGTCAGAGCAATATTGAAACGGGAAATTCTTGACTGAGCCGAGTGTGGGTCTCGATCCCTACGCCCGGCTCTCAGAGGTGAATAAAAAAATATAAAAAAAAATAATATTTTTTTATTCACCTATTAGAGCCGGGTGTAGGGATCGGGGCTCACACCTGGCTAATCCAAGAATTTTCCATATTGAAACGCGTTGCATTTGTGAGCTGTATATTCGTTCTCGAACGGCTGTTACGAACATCGGTTTATCCAATTATGATCGTTTTTGCACTTTATTAATCGAAATTTGTTCTCTTACACTTCCCTAACCATACAAATTATTATATGTTATTGTTCGAGAAGTATGAATACGGATATGAGATCAAATATATATATATATATATATATTTAAGTTTTAACACATAATAGGTATTTGATATGAGTACCTAGTTAGAAAATGATTGTGAATTACCGACTAATACCAATTATCAATGTAAAATAAAAAATGTCATTCCACATATTTAGTCACAATGCAATATAAGGGGTGTTTGCAAACTCTACTTTATGAGTAGAAGTTAAAACAAAAGTTAAAGTTGTAAAATTTTACAATAGTAAAAGCAGTAAGTGTTTGGAAAAAAAAAAAAAAAAAATTAAAATAATTAATTAAGTATTTGTATTGAAAAACTAAAAATCACTTTTAATTTTTAGTATGTTACTAAATTATCCCTAAATTTTCTAAAATCATTGTAGTTAATATAATATGAATTAAACAATATACTAATATAAAAATTAGTTTAAAATTATCTTATTTTTTATATAATATTATGTAGAATTAGTAAAATATATTATACTATACTATTATATAAAGAGATTTTTTTTTTGCCATCCGGGCATTGCGCATTTTTATAATTTACCATCTCGGGCAATTTTCATTGCAAACCGCTATCTGAACTTTGTAATTTTAACAAACGGCCATCTAAACTTTATTTTTGGTGGTTTTGGTGAAAATACAACTAACGTGACGCATCTCAAAACATGCCACGTGTCAAGTTTTTTTGGCCAAAACCACCAAAAGATGACGGTTTGTTACAAATACAAAGTTTAGATAACGGTTTGCAATGAAAGTTGCCCGAGATGGTAAACTGCAAAAATTGCCAAAGTACGAATGACAATTTTTTTTTTCTCTTATATAAATGCACATACTATTATATATATACTTTAGGTTATATATACTATTGATCTTATGTTTATGAATTATAATTTAGTAAATAATCTCATTCTAAATGAATATAATATATTTATTATATGAAATAAAATATAATATAAGTTATTATATTTATATAAATTATAATTTAATATATAAATTAATTATATTACCATATTTGTATAAACTCTAAACTTTATTTGTATGTAAAAGGATAATTAAGGATATTAATTTTTCAATGAAGTTATTTTTTTTTTCTCTTGGTGTGCTGATGAGGTTATTATGGTATACACGGAATTCTGATAACTGTATAAATTTAAGCAATAAGTGGGTTTTCGAAACACTAAAAAACTACTAAAAATAAGTGCTTATCTCATAAACACTTATTTTTAGAGTTTACAAACACTCTATAATAAACCTAGAAAATACATGCAAAATCTGAAAATCATCATATATATGGTCTTTGAGGCAGAGAAGTTTCATTGAAAACATTAGAGGTGCTAATTAATAAGAAAAATCTCATGGAGTTGAGAAGGAAAATTGTGAGAACTTAAATTTAAATTGCTAACGCTCAAGATGATACTAAATATGCTGTCAGTTTAAAATTTTTTATTTTAATTACATGAAGTATCCGACATTGATTAATACCGAAAACACACGCAAAAATGGAGTAGACCAGATTTAGAGGAAGTGATGATAAGCCAAACTTCTTTACAAAAGTACCATATGATGTGACTAGATTGGGTAAACTGCTTCTCTATTATTTTTGGGGGGTTACAATGCAATATCGAGCTATTGATGTCCTGAAAATATAATTATTTCAACTGGGGTCCTTCGGCAGTCAACAGTCAACAATATGCATTTAATTAAACTGATGCCCTTTAAATATGATTATTTTACTTGTCTCCCCTTCCCCCCGGCCCCACAAAAATCCATATATATTTTGGGGAAATTCTTGTATGAGCCGGGTGTAGGCACTGTTCTCTACACCCGCCTCTAATACATAAATAAAAAAATAAGACAGATGAAGGCTTTTCCCATTTCCTCCGTGACTTCCCCTCGCTTAAAGCATCCCAAAATCATATTAAAGACTGATTCCCCAACAATGTCCCAGTAATGTTGATAGAAAAACGCTTGGAAACCATCCGGGCCCGGGGCCTTGTGGGGATTCATGGAAAGAACCACCCGATGAATTTCCTCCATAGAAGGATCCTGTCCGAGGCAAGTGATACAACTTTCGTCAATTTGTCGTTGAAACCTGCTCCGGGGTAAATTCACACTCCCCATATTAGCATGTCCCATAAAAAGGTTGCTAAAGAACTCGAAGACATAGCCCCGCATCTGCTGTTGATCCGTGACCCACTGTCCATTTATGCAAAAAGTTTCAATCTTGTTCCTTTGTCGGCGACAAACAGTAGAGAGATGAAAGAACTTAGTGTTCTTATCTCCTAAGGATAGCCACTTGACTCGGGATTTTTGATACCAAAGAGCCTCCTCCTATCTAAGAGTAAGATTATACTCCCCAATAAGTTCCCGTTCGAGTTTCCGCAAACGTGTATTCAATCTGGCCTGCGGGAGTTTCTGTATGCCACCAATACGGGCCTGAAGAACTCGTTTACGGTGAAAAATATTACCAAAAGTTTCCTTATTCCAAGTGCGAAGCTTTACCGGTAAAATCTCAAAGCCTTCCTGCGCATCCCTACACATCTTCCAGGTGTTCTCGATGAGTTCTCTGCATCCCGGATTCGAGTCCCAAGCCAACTCGAACCGGTAAGGTTTAACTGTAGCCTGGTCACCCAACCCCAGCGTGTTGGTGAGTAGAGGGTGATGATCCGAGTGCGTTCTAGGCAGCACCCACACTGAACCTTCCGGAAAGGCTAGAGTCTATTCCATGTTAGCTACGGTGTGGTCCAGGCGTTCCTTGACAGTACCGCCCCCACGCGCCACCCTGCTCCAAGTAAACAAAGGACCGTTAAATCCAATATCATCTAAACCACACCGTTCCAGGTTCTCTTTGAACTTGACACATCTGTTATCGTTTGCTACAACACCACCATCCTTCTCGCTTGGATAGAGAAAGTCGTTGAAGTCCCCTGTTACCATCCATGCCTGGTTGTGTGTACTTGAAAAGTCAGCCAACTCGTCCCAAAGCTCCTTCCGCCGCCTTGGGTTCGGACTCCCGTAAACCCCAGTACAAATCCAACTCCGTACCCCTGGATTTCTAATCTCAGCATGAATGGCTTGCGAGCTAACTCCCAGGATACGAACATGAATATTATTCTCATCCCATAATAACCAAATACCTCCTTCGCGGCCCCTCGTCGGAGCCCTAGTCACATTGGGAAAACCCAGATTGGAGGAGATCTCCAAGGCCTTGGTATCCGAAACTTTTGTCTCGAAAAGGAAGAACAAGTATGGGCGATCCACCCGAACTAAATCTCTGAAGTTTCTACGGAATTCTCCACTACCGGTTCCCTGACAATTCCACGCTATGACCTTCATGGATAACTACTGCAACCAAACGAACCCAAAGCAGTCATCATAACTGATCCCCAAACAGAGGGTTAACTGTTGCTGCAAAATTCTCAGCGTCCATTATCACCGCTGTCGTATCACCCCTGCGAATCCCAACTCCTTCGGTATCTCCCGGGTTCGGCTCCTTCAAGGGATTGGCCTCACTAGAAGCCCCTACTGCTTGCATAGCCTCGCCCAGGACATCGTCATTCCTTAAGTATAATAGGGGTATGGTAAAATTACGGATTACTTCCTGAGGTTTAAGAAATTATGAATTTTCTCTTGACCCGTTATTTTTTCTGTTGAATTTAATATAATGTACTAAGGGGGTATATGTAATAAAAGTTTTAAGATAAGGAGGTTAATGCAAATACTGAAATGCTTGGGGTTTTTTGATAAAAGTACTTGAGCTTTTCAAAGCCTTCCTGCGCATCCCTACACATCTTCCAGGTGTTCTCGATGAGTTCTCTGCATCCCGGATTCGAGTCCCAAGCCAACTCGAACCGGTAAGGTTTAACTGTAGCCTGGTCACCCAACCCCAGCGTGTTGGTGAGTAGAGGGTGATGATCCGAGTGCGTTCTAGGCAGCACCCACACTGAACCTTCCGGAAAGGCTAGAGTCTATTCCATGTTAGCTACGGTGTGGTCCAGGCGTTCCTTGACAGTACCGCCCCCACGCGCCACCCTGCTCCAAGTAAACAAAGGACCGTTAAATCCAATATCATCTAAACCACACCGTTCCAGGTTCTCTTTGAACTTGACACATCTGTTATCGTTTGCTACAACACCACCATCCTTCTCGCTTGGATAGAGAAAGTCGTTGAAGTCCCCTGTTACCATCCATGCCTGGTTGTGTGTACTTGAAAAGTCAGCCAACTCGTCCCAAAGCTCCTTCCGCCGCCTTGGGTTCGGACTCCCGTAAACCCCAGTACAAATCCAACTCCGTACCCCTGGATTTCTAATCTCAGCATGAATGGCTTGCGAGCTAACTCCCAGGATACGAACATGAATATTATTCTCATCCCATAATAACCAAATACCTCCTTCGCGGCCCCTCGTCGGAGCCCTAGTCACATTGGGAAAACCCAGATTGGAGGAGATCTCCAAGGCCTTGGTATCCGAAACTTTTGTCTCGAAAAGGAAGAACAAGTATGGGCGATCCACCCGAACTAAATCTCTGAAGTTTCTACAGAATTCTCCACTACCGGTTCCCTGACAATTCCACGCTATGACCTTCATGGATAACTACTGCAACCAAACGAACCCAAAGCAGTCATCATAACTGATCCCCAAACAGAGGGTTAACTGTTGCTGCAAAATTCTCAGCGTCCATTATCACCGCTGTCGTATCACCCCTGCGAATCCCAACTCCTTCGGTATCTCCCGGGTTCGGCTCCTTCAAGGGATTGGCCTCACTAGAAGCCCCTACTGCCTGCATAGCCTCGCCCAGGACATCGTCATTCCTTAAGTATAATAGGGGTATGGTAAAATTACGGATTACTTCCTGAGGTTTAAGAAATTATGAATTTTCTCTTGACCCGTTATTTTTTCTGTTGAATTTAATATAATGTACTAAGGGGGTATATGTAATAAAAGTTTTAAGATAAGGAGGTTAATGCAAATACTGAAATGCTTGGGGTTTTTTGATAAAAGTACTTGAGTTTTGTAACTAACTTCACCCCCCCCCCCCCCCTTCTCTCTCTAATGATATTCTAATATTTTTATGATGAACTAATTTCACACTTAGAGTTTATGAATAATAATTTTTTTTTTTTTTATATTGGGCATGCATGTTTATATTGAGATATTGTTCTTTCTATATAAGGTAGATGCATTAGGGACCACTAACACTTGAAATATTTGTTTAAATAATTTTGATGGATATTTATGTGAATTTACTAATGTATTGATTGATATTGACGTGTTTGTTATAGTTTTTTGTTGTGGAAAAAAAGTTTTGTTATTTCAAATGGATAAGTTTAAATAAACTTACGCAAAATACATATAAAACTAAAATATAAACATAAAGTATAGTTTTTAATTTTTTTTATCATACTTTATAGGAATAGATATGCATGAAATATCATTTAGATTTATAATTATAGATAAAATATAAATATTATATTAAATTATAAATATTCAAATTAAAATACAAATTTAACTAACATATGCAATATTGTTACAAATACTCCCCTGAGGTAGAATTGGAATTTTTAAAAATTATTCTACTGACACCATCAAAACTTAACACCATAATTAACTGATGTTTGATGATATCATGGTTAAAATCAGAGGACGCATCCAAGGTTGGGAATTCAGTAAGCTCTCGCATGGGGGGCAGATTGCAATTGATTAAATCGCTCTTATACTCTATCCCCATGCACACACTGCAAATTTTAAACCCTCCGAAATCTATGGTGAGATCCTTGAACTCATGTTCAATAAATTCTTTTGGGGATCGTCGAAGGACAGGAGATGCATACACTGGGTAGCTTGGAAAAAGGTTTGTTTCCCGGTTTCTGAGGGAGATTTGGGAGTACGCGACATTGATGATATTGTTGATTCGTTTTCTCACAAACTTTGGTGGAGACTTCGTACAAGCAACGCTCTCTGGGCTAACTTCATGCGCAATAGATACTGTAATGGGATACATCCCATTAAAGCTTTTGTTGCAAATAGCTACTCACATACCTGGAGAAGATTAGCTGGAATACGTGATAAGGCTGAGGAAAACATAGCATGGACGCCGGGAAATGGAGCGGTCTCCTTTTGGCACGACCGATGGTTTACTGAAAGCCTGAACGACAACATTAGTGACGAGAATTTGAGCTCTCTGAAGGTGAGAGACTTCTGGGTAAATGGAACTTGGGCTGTTAATATTCTAAACGCTGTAGTCGGACAGGAGACAACTACTATGATTGAGCAAATTCCATTTGATACGGTGGCAGCGGACTCCGTCCTGGATGAAAAGTTCTGATGGCAACTTCACTGTAAAATCGTCTTGGAATTATATTAGGGAGAAAAGGAATGTTATGCCCCTAATGAAGCTCATTTGGACAGCTAATCTAACCCCGAGTATCACGATTTTTCTGTGGAGATTAATTTATGATTGGATTCCCCGTGGACGAGAGATTGCATCGCAAGGGTATGGTCTTCCCGTCCAATAATGCTGCTCGATGCTAGAAACCGTGCAACATCTATTTATTACCAGCGACAAAGCGAAACGGGTTTGGGAACACTTCGCTAACATATTTGGCATCCAAATATCGGGATTAGAGAATCCGGCTATGATTTTTCAGAGCTGGACAAACACTTCAGCTTTTAGTGGTAAGAACCACATCAGGGTGATCCTACCGGGCCTGATCTTTTGGCATATCTGGAAGGAACGAAATCGAGCTAAACGAGGGAATCAATTTTAGTCTTTACAATATCATCAGGCGAGTTCTCTCTCATCTGTCTCTTTGGAGTAAAACCAAACGCGTGAAGCGGACCAGTTGGAAAGGGGATATGCACAGAGCCAAGTCTTTCGGAATAAGTCTCCAACAACCTCCAGCTACTAGCATGATTATGGTTAAATGGTTGAAGCCACGGATGGGGCAATGGAAACTCAATACGGACGGTGCGTCAAAAGGAAACCTAGGGCCTGTCAGGATAGGAGGTGTTATATGAGATCACACAGGATCGACAATTTTGGCCTTTAGCAATGGAATAGGCATCGCCTCCAACACTTTTGCAGAACTGATGGCTATTGTTCAAGGAATAAAGTACGGAAAGAATATTGGGGGTGACAACATTTGGATCAAAATTGACGCCAAAGTTGTGCTGAGCATCCTGAACCAAAAGCGTGCAGGCGATCTTAGAATTAATCATTTCATTTTGGAGTTCTACAACATGGTGAGATCGATACAGGTCTGTTTAACTCACATATACCGTGAGGGGAACCAAGTTGTAGATTATTTAGCTAAGAGAGGGGCCAACTCGCAAACTCCATGGCAATATCTGAATGCCCCCATTGAAAGAAAGCTTAAAGGATTAATTACAGTGGATAAATGGGGTTTGCCAAGTTTCAGATGCAAATAAGTTACAAATCCATTAATAAGAGTAACATCCGGACTAATACTTTTATTCCCCATATTGCAGGTGGTGTTCACAGATTATGGAATGATGAGGGAAAGATGGGGAATGAATAGAATAGTTACGATGTCTGCAATAATAATAAAGGTAAGTTATTTGCCTCCCATGCAAACAAAAAATTCGGCGTGTTATTCAAAACTATGAAACATAATTTCAATATTTATGCCTGTCTTCATAAGCAGTACTAATGGTATAAGATCCTTGATGGGCCCTTGGTCGAGATGGGTTTTTGTTTCAGGTTGGAGGCGAGGGTCAGGGAAGCTAAAGCGGAAAGTACAAGTGGTCTACAAGCCTGAAATTATGTAATTGACGGAAAATCTGTACATGATGACCGACATCGCCCTAAGCCTATTATTAGCCCTGAGGACGCGAGTGATATAGATGAGAACAATTGTTGTCAAATGGAAGTCACACCGGAAACCATTGCCGCCCGGAAGGCTGGGCGCCTCTTCTTGAGGCCAGCAAGAGTTCCAAAGACTTCACTCCGCAAGAGGGGCTTTTACTCTGTGGCTACAGCGCTCGTTAATTTGGTTACGTTCTCTAACCTCTATATTCGCAAGAATTTTGGTGCTATGCTTTTATTTCCCATGTATTATCATAGGCACAATGCTTTTACTAGTCTCCATGATCCGTGGATCATACACCATTGTATCCTTTCTTGGCTTTGGATGATATATATGAGGAGGAGGCCTCGGTAAAAACTCCTTTCCCCTAAAAAACAAAAAAAAAACTGTTGGGCCAATTTGTGTGAGGGAGTGTAAACCTCAGGGGGTTGTTCGTAATTTCTCAAATCTCAAGGGAGAATCCGTATTTTCATCATACCGAAGACCTAAGATCCGATTTCTTGACAAGTCAGGTATGACGCCACGAGTGGGTTTAGACTGAGTGTTACGTGATTTAATTATGTTTTAATTGCTAATTGAATGTTTAATTTAATAATTTCGTGAACTAATCACTATTATGTGACCAATATGATTTACGTGATTTCGTTATTCAAACTGGTTTTTAATATGTTTACTTGATAACAACTATTTTATTTTGATTATATACGTATTTGAACTTATATGAAATCCTTGGACTTAATTGCACTGTGATTTTGACCTCAATTACTCACCTACAAAACTTTCGGGACCTAATTGGAGCACTTAAATTATAGAAGGACTAAAGTGCAATTTTCTCTTTTTTTCCCCCCTTATCACACGATGTATGCACAACCCCCCCTCTCCCCCCCTGTTCTTCATTTTCCTTCTCAACACAAAGAGAAGAACCCTCCATTGTCTCTTCCTCTCCACTTCGATCCAAGCAAGGCAAGCAAAGAGGCAAGGATTAAGCTCAATTTCTCCCATATTTCAAGCTAAAGAAACTCTCTTATCTTCAACCCCTTCGTCTCTTTTCTTCTCCAAGGTATAATGTGTATGTATATATATTGTGGGTTTGTGAAATATTAGATTCTTTGATTGAAACTTGGAATAATTGGAGAATTAGGTGTTGTTGTCGTCTTGACTTCTAATCTTTGTTTTTCCTCCTCTCTTACAAGGTTTATGTTCATATATGTATATATGTTTATATGTGTGTATATATATGTATATATATATAATTGTGGGATGTTGAATGAATGGTGATTTGATGATGATATGTGTATATATGTATGTATTGTGGTGTATTTTGATGTATATTAGTGTATGAATTGATCAGAATATGATTTGGGGTGGTTTTGGAATATTGCCCTTCGAACCCTTGGTCCTTGGCCATTGATTTTCGGAGACGATGACCCAACACGGCCTTGTCCAACCTCATTTCATTTCTAACACGGCCGTGTCAATGCTTCGAGTTGGAATTTTTTTTATTCCGATACTGTCGTGTCAGCTTCCAAGCCAATTTTGATACGGCCGTTATAACTAGGCATGCAAACGAGCCGAGCCGAGCCGAGCCTTGCCCTTTTTTTGAGGTTCGAGCTCGGGCTCGCGGCTAAAATTTTAGGCTTGGGTTCGGCTCGCGAGCCATCGAACCCTGATTGAAGTGGCTCGGGCTTGGCTCGTAGTGAGGTTTGGGCGAGCCGAGCCGAGCCACGAGCCATTAACCTAACCCTAGAAGTAACTTCATTCTGGGGCCAAATCTGGATCTCTCTTTCACACACACTCAATCCAAGTAACCAGATCTAACTTTTTTCATATAGCCAAAGCAAAAATTAGATTTCTATAAACAGAAAAGCAAAAATAGAGATATAATCGAATGCAAATCAAGAATCAGATTTGGGGGCAAAATCAATACACGACAGATCTGCTAGTGCACAACACCAACATCCAAGTTCCAAGTATTAAAAAGTAAAATAAAAATTCCCAAAATCCAACCCTTGCAAATTATATTAAAGTCCAAAGAGATGAGTCGGAGGCGTGGGCAGAACTCTGGATCTGATGGCTGGGCTGCGGCCGGTGGGCGGTGACGCGAAATGGACGGTGGAAAAGAGGAGGTGGTGGAGTGCTGGCGCGCGATGGCGACATAACGAGAGAGGGGAGGTGGTGGCGGCACTCGACGGCGAGAAAGGAGAGGTGGTGGTGCGGCGCTGGACGACGGAGATTGCTCCTGATTGCTGCACGCCGGAGGTGATAGTGAGGTGGCGGCTCTGGCGTCAAACGTGGTGGTGGAGAAATTGGGGTTTTCTCCTTTGGGCTGCTGAATTGAGACGTGAGAGAGTGGGAATGAAATGGTGGGTTTGTTTATAATATGTAATAATTAATGTATGTCTATTTGTATATGTATTAATGTATGTATATATATATATATATATATATATAATATATTTTTATTTTTATTGGATTCGCGAGCCGTGAAATACACAGCTCGGGCTTGGCTCGCAGAATTCACAAGCCGAGCCTTGGCTCGGCTCGGCTTGCAGAGGACGAACCCAAGCACGAGCTTTGCCCGAGCCGGCTCGCTAAGCTCGCGAGCCGGCTTGTCTCGTTTACATCCCTAGTTATAACTTTGTTTAAGCTCTGATTGGACTGAATTTTGAACCATAAGAAACCTATTGAAGTCAAAAATATTCTTCAATTAGAATCACCTTAAAATTCATTGTGGTTTGTGAGATATGATCGTTTGAAAATTGTGTCGCCACTTTGCCGAAATTCTGCATTAGTCCAACTTCAAACCTACGCCATTTTCACCTCGCTTGAACCATGATTATTGCCATATACCATTGAAAATACCTATGTGTCTAGTTTCATTTCCAATAAACAAAACCTAATTCCAACTTCTAGAACTCGAGATATCTTCAATTTTCTACAGCTTGTACATTTCCGAAAAACTGTCAACTTTCGCCAAAATCCATCTTCTTGCATTCCTTTCACTCCCTTGACTTCCGTATGTGTTTTAATTGATCTCTTGTGCCTCAAACTTGTATTTATGATATTAATTGATTATTAAATAACATTTTATGATTTGATTATGAATTTTATGGCTTGAATGGTGTTAGACAAACGTGAAATATATGCATGAATGTTTAAGTGCTACACTGTGAATCTTCTTGTACCTAATGCCTTCCTTTTGTGCTAAATGGATTCCTTGCACATTTAAATGATTCATATGCATTGTAAACATGTATTATAAAGTATTATGAATTGAATATTGATTGAACGAATGGTATGGATTAAACGAACGACAATGAACAAACACGATTTACTCGTGCAATGAATGAAAGGCTTGTTTATGTGAATAAGTGGCATTAATTGTGACATGAACATCTTATTAGCTCATTGTTATTGCTCATGAACGTCTTCACATGTTAATGTATTTCCGTGCATCTTATATGGTTCATATGGAGTCTTGAGTCTCACAATTATACGGTGTTGTCTTTTTGTACAGTTTTCTCCAGGGCGGAGATCTACCAGGTTCATAGGTTACTCCCAAGTATTCTTTTCTTCTTGGTATCTTTGGTAAGGTGTAACAGGTGGGTTTCTCTACTATTTAGTTAAATGACCCTATATACTCCCAATGTGTAAATATTTCGGCCAAAATTATTATATGTATATAGAGTCGTTTTCAAGAGTCAATGATTTCAACGTAAAGCCTTTCTTTTATGAACCCTACCCAATGTTTTGGTGAGAAATGAATGAATGAATGCAATGAATGGGCCCAGGGACTTAGTGTGAGTGGCTATCCGGGGGGACATGGGCCGACGGTGATCCCTTACGCTAGTTCCAACCAAACCACGGTGTAACCGGACCTCGTTAGGAGTTAGCGAGGAATGGACGCTGAGCGCCATTTGGGGAGTCATTTAACCCCTTTTGGTCAATGAATGGGTGGCCGGGTCTTGCTAACCCGTCCACCACCTGGAGAAAAAAGGTGTAAATGATCATGAATGTGCACAAAGAATGTAATGCATGAAAAGAAAGAAAGAAAGATTGTTTAATGAATTACAAAAGGTGTTGGTTGGAGATAATGCACGCCCAGTCGCCGGGCCACGAAAGACCTAATGGAAATTGAATGTTATAATCCCCTTTGATGATTTCTTTATCTCACCCACTTGGGAAATATTTTGAAAACCTCATTTAGGATTATAACTTGCTTGTGAATGTTTAAATATTGTCTTATATTATACTTATGCCCTGTTTCTATACCTACCAGTCCCTTTTGGACTGAACCCGGTTGGTTTTCAGTTCTTTTGTAGGTTTGGAGTGCTAGGCGGGAGTTCGAGTCTGTCGAGTCTTGTGGTCTAGTCTTTGTCACACCATTGCATTTTGAAAATTGATTTAAATTCCATGAATTGTATTGATTTATGTTATTGATTCGGGACAGGGTTGTAGGGATAGAGTGAACCCATGAATATATGATTTATGTTTATGTTTGAATTTCGGGACTAGGTATCTATGTTAGTTGAACCCGTCTCTATGATTGACATAATTTTTGAATATATGTTCCGCTTCCGCAATTGCATTTATCTTGTTGGAATTGTTTAATTGGTTTCGAAGGTTTAGTTCCCGCCTAGTATAGTGAGTGAGTGAGTCCCCGTTCGCTCTGATTTGGCACGTGTATGGATTTCCCATTTCATATACGGGTCGGGTCTGAGTGCGGGGAATGTGGCGCCTTCCGTTTGGGGTGCTACATCCTTAAGTGGTATCAGAGCTCCAAGTTGTAAAACCGGAGTTCAAGTGTCGTGTCGTGTCGTGTCGAGTCTAGATCGTATGGCATAGGAACAACTTGTCAACGTGTGCAATGCATTGATTCTTGCCACCAATTGATGATTAATTGATACTAAAGTGCTGAAATTTTATATGTGCAACGTGTTTTGCTTTAAATTTTGTTAATTATATGTCGCATTTTGCATCAAGTATGTGCTTTGGTGCTTTAATTATGTGTCATAATCATATATTGACCCTCATGCATATATATTTGAGATGAGTTATGATTTTAGGTTGTCATTACGACATTGAAACTACGGATAACCTCAACAATAAGTGTCCTTTTTCTAGTTGATGAGTGGTTAACAAATGCAGCGGGTTTCAAAAGGGAGATAAGATCTTTCAAGGTCTTTTTCTTAAAAAGGTTATCTTCATTTGCTTAAGCGAGTGTACATTTTGGGAACACAAACCACGAGTTTGAAGAATACAAGAGGCGATAGGGTTATGGAGGTATCGAGATTTAAAAGATCGGCTGTTGAATCTTCACGACTTACAAAATAGAACTACGTTTCATTGCTCAACACCTAAATAGAAGGCTTTGATCATGGAGAAGTTCATCAATTTTATCCTCCCTATAAATCTTGAAGATCATCAACATAGTTGCATCGTGGGGACCCAAACCACCAACTTAAAGGATACGTGAGGTAACAAGATAGGTGTGGAATTCTTAGTCATCAAATTATGAAGATATTTGATGCAAGATCAAATCATTCAAAGTTCATCACCGAGACCTTCAGGGTTGAAGGAATCGATTAACATATGAGGGAAAATTTGGGAGGTTCAAGGATAACATTCGGTTCTAATCTAGCTTTAAGGTGTATCAAAAGTCTCCCAACTAAGATGTATGGAATCGGGAGTTGAAAGAATTTGAGTTGTGTCATCTTCTCGGGACTTCAGGACACGGTGATGCAAGGAAGCAAACAAGAACTGAAAAGCATCACCAATGATCGAATAAGCTCAACCTTACAATTTAGGCTCATAACCTTAAGGCCAAATGACGGATGTTGTGCTGAATTACTACTATGGTGACAGGTTCATTGCATCCATAGCACATGCATCATACATCGTTTTGAGCTATTTAAATTCTTACCTTATGCATTTTAATATTTTAATTGTTAAATTGTTGTTGTATATTCCATTGTCGAATTTTGTCCTTTGATGTTATAATTGATAATTTGATGTGGTATCTCCTTGTTGAAACATGTACTACTTGCATTTAGCATCTTAACCCAACATGCATCGTTTTAGTGTTTACTTGTTAGGAGGCCTTCCCCGTGCGACACTTCAACTACCACTTCAAATAAAGTTTTTCTGAATCAAGGTGAAGAAGAGTGTTGGATAATAGGATTCAGACAGAGACAAAGATGAGAATGGGATTTCAGAAATTAAGGGTTGGTGTGGATTTCGGGATATTCAGATCGGTTAAGAAAAGAAAATTAGATTCCAGATTTCTAGAGGATTAAAAGAGAAACCTTGAAGAGCAAAGAATCCGGGATGCTATTCAAATCAACCACTTCAAAGTAAATGTGAGTAGTACACCGAACACCATCGCTAACAAGGATTGCTCATTACTAGGAGAACAAGAATTTTGATTAGAAAATGATAGATAAAGCTCGACTTGAGAAGGCGAAAATTCTTAAGAGGAAGAGCATGATCGAGAAACGAATTTAAATTCAAGGTTGTGCTCGAAGAAGGAATGAAACGGCCCTATTAATTAAACCTTCAAAGTGGAAGTTAAGCTACGAAACTCGGGTTGAAGATTGCTATAGGGTATTGAAGAGATTGGCTTGGTCGGCATTTATATGTCAGTTCTGGAGAAAGAAAACCAGATCAAAGTATCATATTCAGGGATGCTGACAATGAAAGTAAATTCAACTAAGTATTGGAAGGGTTCAGACGACACAACAAAATAGAATCCTTAATAAGTCATCAGTTGTGTTTCCATGATAACTAGGGGAAAGCTTTGAGATGAGAAGAATAAAAAAGGGTAATGATTGAAAGACATATGGATTAAATCTCAAGAATTATCAAGGAGGTTTTATCTTCGATTAAAGAATTGAATAGGTTGGAACTGAAGGCACTCTTAAAGGCTTGGAGAGGATGAAGGGACCATTTGAATACAAGTTGGGAAAGGCTCCACGAAAAGATCGATTTAAAATTTGGGAACCGATGATCTCAACTCGATTGGGAAAGAATTAGTGAAAAAGTAAACCATGGCAGTGACTATCTTAAGGTTGGAATCAAACTTAAAGGTTATCAAGAGTGGTTACCTTTGATTATGGTAGATTCAGGCATTGGTAAAGATAGAAGATTTGAACTTTACCTAAAGGATGAAGGTTCCGAAGGTATATGGGATAATGCAGAGCTCGGACAATTAAAGAGTTGGTCGTACTACAAGAAATTTACAGGTTGATGAGGAGGGATCAAAGAAGACCATGACCATTATTTCTAAAGGTTTATTTGTATTCCAAGGACTTCTCCAAATTGAAGAAGGTAATCAAGGGGTAAGCTTCAGAATGAAACCAAGAATAGGATCAACCGGTTTATCTTCTTCTCAATCGGATGCACACTGAAGATATTAAAGACAAGTCAAGAACCGAGCCAACTTTTGGGTCAGACCATGCATAGGGCAATGAAGTTACCAACTTCAAGTTTCCTTACCACGGTGAATGGTACATAAAGCATTCATGGCATATGCATACATACAACTTTAGTTCAGATAAATTTTGTTACTATTTACTTTGATTTCCGACTGTATTACTTGCTTTTGCATGAGTGAGGAATGATGTGATTGATATTTGTTACTTGCTCCTTGTGTAACTTTGTGCTTGACTCTTTGCTACTTCCTACTTGTGTTTTGTTCTGTGTTGTGCTGTGTTGCTCGAGAGTATTGGAGACTCCCTTGCCTTGTTGTTTGCGAGAGACGGGGTTCTCTCCTTGTTATTTACGAGAGATGGGGTTCTCTCCTTATTGTTGGTGAGAGACGAGGTTATCTTCTTGCTTGTGGGAGACGAGGCTCTCTCATTGTTGCTCGAAAGACGGGGTTCTTTCATCGTTGCTTGCTACTTGTTTAGATTTTCAGGTGTTTAGGTTCCGGTAAGACAAGGGTCGTGACTAAACAACAAGCTCCATGAAGCGCCAATGAAAATTTCAGACACTTTTTGAAAACCCCTTGTTGCTTGAAGACCTTTTCCGAACTAATTCCTGATGGGAAGTTGCTAACCCGCGTGGGATGAACACGGGAGAGTTTGCTTAGAGTCCAGAACTCGAGGCAGTGGACCTGGGGACCAGGTCCTTTTAAGGGAGAGAGGTTGTAACGCCCCGATTTCTCGACAATCAGGTATGACGTCACGAGTGGGTTTAGGCCGAGTGTTACATGATTTAATTATGTTTTAATTGCTAATTGAATGTTTAATTTAATAATTTCGTGAACTAATCGCTATTATGTGACCAATATTATTTACGTGATTTCGTTATTCAAACTCGTTTTTAATATGTTTACTTGCTAATAACTATTTTATTTTGATTATATACGTATTTGAACTTATATGAAATCCTTGGACTTAATTGCACTGTGATTTTGACCCCAATTACTCACCTACTAAACTTTCGGGACCCAATTGGAGCACTTAAATTATAGAAAGACTAAAGTGCAATTTTCTCTTTTCTTCCCCCCTTGTCACACGATGTATGCACACACACACCCCCTTGTTCTTCATTTTCCTTCTCAACACAAAGAGAAGAACCCTCCATTCTCTCTTCCTCTCCACTTCGATCTAAGCAAGGCAAGCAAAGAGGCAAGGATTAAGCTCAATTTCTCCCATATCTCAAGCTCAAGAAACTTTCTCATCTTCAACCCCTTCATCTCCTTTCTTCTCCAAGGTATAATGTGTATGTATATATATTGTGGGTTCGTGAAATATTAGATTCTTTGATTGAAACTTGGAATAATTGGAGAATTAGGTGTTGTTGTTGTCGTCTTGACTTCTAATCTTTGTTTTTCCTCCTCTCTTACAAGGTTTATGTGCATATATGTATATATGTGTATATGTGTGTATATATATGTATATATATATATATATAATTGTGGGATGTTGAATGAATGGTGATTTGATGATGATATGTGTATAAATGTATGTATTGTGGTGTATTTTGATGTATATTAGTGTATGAATTGATCCGGATATGATTTGGGGTGGTTTTGGAACATTGCCCTTCGAACCCTTGGTCCTTGGCCATTGATTTTCGGAGAATATGACCCAATACGGCCGTGTCCTACCTCAGTTCATTTCCAACACGGCCGTGTCAATGCTTCGAGTTGGAATTTTTTTTATTCCGACACGACCGTGTCAGCTTCTAGGCCAATTTTGACATGGCCGTGCTGACTTCGTTTGAGCTCCGATTGGCCTGAATTTTGAACCATAAGAAACCTTTTTAAGTCTAGAACATTCTACAATTAAAATAACCTTAAAATTCATTATGGTTTGTGAGATATGATCTTTTGAAAATTGTGTCGCCACTTCGCCGAAATTGTGCATTGGTCCAATTTCAATCCTACGCCATTTTCATCTCGCTTTGAACCATGGTTCGTGCCATATACCATTGAAAAGCCCTATGTGTCTAGTTTCATTTCCAATAAACAAAACTTAATTTGAACTTCTATAAATCGAGATATCTTCAATTTTTTACAGCTTGTGCATTTCCAAAAACTGTCAACTTTCGCCAAAATCCATCTTCTTGCGTTCCTTTCACCCCTTGACTTCCGTATGTGTTTTAATTGAACTCTTGTGCCTCAGAATTGTATTTATGATATTAATTGATTATTGGATGACATGTTATGATTTGGTTATGAATTTTATGGCTTGAATGGTGCTAGACAAACGTGAAATATATACATAAACGTTTAAGTGCTACACTGTGAATCTTCTTGTATCCAATGCCTTTCTTATGTGCTAAATGGATTCCTTGCACATCTAAATGATTCATATGCATTGTGAACATGTATTATAAATTATTATGAATTGAATATTGATTGAACGAATGGTATGGATTGAACGAACGATAATGAACAAACACGATTTACTCGTGTAATGAATGAATGGCTTGTTTATGTGAATAAGTGGCATTAATTGCAATATGAACATCTTATTAGCTCATTATTATTGCTCATGAATGTCTTCACATGTTAATGTATTGCCGTGCGTCTTATATGGTTCATATGGAATCTTGAGTCTCACAATTATATGGTGTTGTCTTTTTGTACAGTTTTCTCCAGGCGGAGATCTACCGGGTGCATAGGTTACTTCCAAGTATTCTTTTCTTCTTGGTATCTTTGGTAAGGTGTAACAGGTGGGTTTCTCTACTATTTAGTTAAATGACCCTATATACTCCCAATGTGTAAAGATTTCGGCCAAAATTATTATATGTATTTAGAGTCGTTTTCAAGAGTCAATGATTTCAACATAAAACCTTTCTTTTATGAACCCTACCGAATGTTTTGGCGAGAAATGAATGAATGAATGCAATGAATGGGCCCAGGGACTTAGTGTGAGTGGCTATCCGGGGAGGCATGGGCCGACGATGATCCCTTACGCTAGTTCCAACCAAGCCACGGCGTAACCGGACCTCGTTAAGAGTTAGCGAGGAATAGATGCTTAGCGTCATCTAGGGAGTCATCTAACCCCTTTTGGTCAATGAATGGGTGGCCGGGTATTGCTAACCCGTCCACCACCCGGAGGAAAAAGGTGTACATGATCATAAATGTGCACAAAGAATGTAATGCATGAAAAGAAAGAAAGAATGAATGTTTAATGAATTACACAAGGTGTTGGTTGGAGATAATGCATGCCCACTCGCTGGGCCATGAAAGACCTAATGGAAACTGAATGTTATAATCCCTTTTGATGATTTCTTTATCTCACCCACTTGGGAAATACTTTGAAAACCTCATTTGGGATTATAGCTTGCATGTGAATGCTTAAATATTGTCTTATATTGTACTAATGCCCTGTTTCTATACCCACCAGTCCCTTTTGGACTGAACCCGGTTGGTTTTCAGTTCTTTTGTAGGTTTGGAGTGCTAGGCGGGAGTTCGAGTCTGTCGAGTCTTGTGGTCTAGTCCTTGTCACACCATTGTATTTTGTAAATTGATTTAAATTCCATGAATTGTATTGATTTATGTTATTGATTCAGGACAGACTTCTAGGGATAGAGTGAACCCGTGAATGTATGATTTATGTTTATGTTTGAATTTCGGGACTAGGTAGCTTTGTTAGTTGAACCGGTCTCTATGATTGACATAATTTTTGAATATATGTTCCGCTTCCGCAATTGCATTTATCTTGTTGGAATTATTTAATTGGTTTCGAAGGTTTTGTTCCCGCCTAGCATAGTGAGTGAGTGAGTCCCCGTTCGCTCTGATTTGGCACGTGTATAGATTTTCCATTTCATATATGGGTCGGGTCTGAGTGCGGGGGATGTGGCGCCTTCCATTTGGGGTGCTACATGAGTGATTCGGCAGATTTGGATTCCTACAGATATCCACCCATGTGGTACTTCATTATATGATATATATAAGATCCATCTGTATAAATATCATGATCATCTACATCCAGAAAGCCGTATGCCTTGGAAGAAGCTTGTACAGCTTAGGAAGGGATTTTAATTGATCAAAAAGAGGAATCTACTTCAACCGATATGCCGTTAGGCATGGCCATACATAACATAGATATCACACTTGGAAAGGGTAGCCAATTAGTTTGAGCAACGGGTGCTATAGCGAAACTGATTGCAAAAAGGGGGAAATAGACCACATTAAAATTACTTTCTGGGAAGGTCCGTTTGATATCCAACTCAGTAACAGTCGGACAAGTGGGGAATGTTGGGACGAACTAGAAAAGTTTGGGTAGAGTCGGATCCAAACATTGGCTAGGTAAGTATTCTGTAGTAAGAGGAGTAGTTATGAACCCTGTAGATCATCCCCTGGGGGTGGTGAAGGGAGAGCCTTAATATAATAAGTCACTAAAACTGAATTTCAAATGAAATTCCATCAGTTCTTTAGCTAAATAAGTTGATAATCTTCGGTTGCAAACTTGCAACAATACACTACTTCCTCGATTCTCTTGATTTCTTCAAATATCATACGCTGCAGCTAAAAACCATTCATTCAAGGAACAAAGCGGTGCTGATTTTCATTTTAAATCGTGATTGTTTTCTAAAATTATCACAACTCATGAAGTAGGGCACTAGAGTTATTACCATGATAAAACCAGCTTGTTGTAAATAAGCAGAAGTTGATTTTCCAAATATGCTCCATGTCTGGGAAATAGAGTGTAGAATTGGAGTTCACTATTCTATGTTAGAATCTAAAAAATAATGCCACGAGGGTGTCTATAAACGTCCTTTATACCCTGGAGGTCGTGAGTGGGCTACAGTGCTATCACCTAAATCATTAAAATGTTGAAGCAACAAGTAGAATGATAGAAACATTTCCTCATCAAAATTTCATGTTTTGGCCATTGTTCATCATCCAAATCATAAGTTGATTTACTGTGAGCACAATCTGGATTGAATATTAAAGGGGTATTAACAATGTCACACCTAATTACACAAACAAAGCGTGTAAGAGCTTTGAGAAATTACGAGAACTTCCCCTTGTATAATACGAGGTTTGAATTATAATCATGAATTTAAAGTTAAGAAGATATTGGCTGGTACTTATCAAAGGGGAAAATGGTGTTATGGATGACATCATCAAAAAATCATAGATCTCGATACGATGTAAATTCATTGATAGGAGAAGTGCGTGTTGTTAGAACATGGTATTTGGGGAAAAAGATTTGTATTGTATTCATCGTACCGTATTTTTCTGTGTGTTACAATATTCATAACTAGCAACAAGAATATATAGGTCCTTGGCCTATACACAATCCCTATAAATCTGGGCTAATTACAATAGAGTAGGGACTAAATCCGGTAAGTCAACAATACCATAAACTATGGTATTCTAACACTCCCCCTCAAACTAAGTGATGGAATCCCCAATCCTTAGCTTGCACAGCGTGGTTTGAAATATTTGATTTGTGACCGTCTTTGTAAGTATGTCGGCTAGCTGATCTTTGGACCTTACAAAGAGAATAGAGATAATATCATCCTCCAATTTCTCCTTAATAAAATATCAGTCAATTTCCACATACTTCGTTATGTCATGTGGTTTCATGTAAATTTCTGTCATCAGTTTCCTGAGCCAAATAAGCTCAGTGACTCCTTTTACTATTCCTCTGAATTCAGTTTTGGCACTAGAGAGTGCCGCAACCTTTTGCTTCTTGCTCCTCCAGGTTACTACATTTCCCCCAATAAGTATAATAAATCCAGACGTGGAATCTCCAGTCATTCGGGTTTCTTGCCCAGTCTGTGTCGGAGTATGTCTCAATGTCGAGATGACCATGTCTCCTAAACATAATTCCTATCCCTATGGTACCCTTAAGATACTGAATAATGCGTATAACTACTTCCATGTGTTCTTTCTGTAGCTGGTGTATGAATTGACTCACAATACCTACTGAATAGGCAATGTCTGGTTGTGTGTGTGACAAATAGACCAGCTTCCGTACCAATCACTGATATCGTTTCTTATCTGTCCGTTCCCCACTTTATTCTATCCTGAGTCTGTGGTTTACTTATATCGAAGTTTCCACGGGTTTGCAATCCACCAACCCAGTTTTTGCCAACAGATCTAGGATATACTTCTTCTGAGAGATGAATATTCCTTTCTTTGATCGAAGTACCTCAATGCCTAAGAAGTACTTCAATCCTCCGAGGTCTTTCTGTAGTACCCCGAGCGGTGGGCACCACATCCCCCGCACCATAGCTCGACACGTGTAATGAAATAAGAACTCCGTATACGCATCAAGCCATAGCGAACGGGAGACAAGAAAAAACAAACCCTAGGCTAGGTGGTCTAGACCCTAAACCTGAGTGCACAAACAAAATTCAAAACATAAACGGAAGTTACAGGATCACAAATACACAAGTATACATATACATAATACACTAGCAAAACTTAAAATAATTATACATGCCATGCCTCTACGGCCAAATTAAATCATATTACATGCTTTCTGAATTGTAACCTACTTATATACATGGGTTCAAAAGCTCAAAGGTACAAGATAAACTAAAGGAAATGCATGAGACTCGGACAACTCGACTATAAGGACTCAAAGACAGACCGTCGCCTAACACGAACCACTCCTGCACCTGCAACTCAAGAAACAAGGGAGAAAAAAAGAGAAATAATGAGGGTCAGTCCTAGAGACTAATGAGGGGGCTAACACATACACCCATATACATATAGAGCAAAGCAAGTAACAAGAACGTAAGAATCCATGAACCGGGGATGGTTTTTGCATGCCAAAACATTTATCGTGATAATAAGTATATAATTAAAATAATTTAAAGGCCGAAGGCCAAAATAACCAATTTTAAGTATTTAGAAATCCATTCCTATTTCATAGATTCAAGACAAGACATAACACTCGGCGAGTACGAGTTTCTCCAGGTCAAGACAAGTACATATCGAACAAATCAAATCAAAACAATCTCACCTCAACTCCAGTGATGGAAGGGTGGATTCTACCCTTAACCATCCATGCAAGCAAGCAGGACGTGTTTCACGACACTCATGCTTGTCGGACTCCATCCTCTACCAACCTCCTAGTGGGTTCCGGTATATCCTACATGTGGAGATCATGAACGAGATGTGTGTCCGGTGACCCCTTGGTCGACCCAATTGCACTGTCCCACAATCTTCGGGGCCCATCAAGTCAAGTATAAGTCAAGGGACCTATCTTTCAAGGTTATTTTCTCACAACAAGTTCAAAATGTATCAAAAAGGCTTTTCAAAACAAAGCAAAACATAGCGTATATACATATAAAAACGTTTTCAAGATTCTTAACAAGCAGGACCAGCCCTCAAGATACATATCAAGCACATATCTATCATATAATATACATATTCGCATGCGGGCTTCAAAATCAAGTAGGGTTGTAGGTCATAATACCTAAAAGAACAAAACCTCACCTTTACGAGCAAAAACGGACTAAGCAAGGCAAACCACGCCCATGGAGTGGCTCCACACCAACAAGATACTCCTCAAGGACAACCTAGACACAATAAACAAGGCTAGACTCGATCATGAACCATATAAATGCTCGGTAAATGCATATTGATGCACATGATGCAATGCACATCATATTCATCCAAACTAGTGCATATAGAGGCAAGTAGCATACTAGCACATCCACGACACATAAATCAAGCTCAAAACATGTCAAATAAACACATATCGCATCATACAATAGCATACCACAAGCATTCATAAGGTTAAAGCAAGTAAAAAATGCAAACGGTGCAAGAAGTCATCACACGTATCACTTAAAGGTCTAAGCGCTCAAATCACGTTTAAACTTAGCATATAAAGCCATAAATTGAAATCAAAATCAAACAATAAGGAATATCATATAACGACATATTAACATGTTAGGATCATGCTCGAGGTGGGAGAGAATATATAAAATTAGGAACGGGACAAGAAAAACAAGCAAACAACAAAGGACAATGCAAACGAGACAAGAAGGAAACAAGCACAAAACTCAAGCTCCAGTAGCATGACACGGGCATGTCACCTACCAAGGCTTACCTATGACATACCCGTGTCTCAGGTCAGAAGGCTCGACTCGAGTTTCTACCCAAGGACACGCCCGTGTCACCCAAACACACGTATACAAGACATTGGCGTGTCACGCCCTATAGCAGCTTCGTCAAGCTGCGTTTGCAGCTGAAAATGAAGAAGGAAAAAGATAAGAACAGGGCAGAAAGCAAGGCAACAATAATCCCAACATGCACAAGCATAAACCCCTCAAAACTCATGCAAATAACACCCCAAAATCAACCCCAAAGCCAAGGATCAGGAAACAAAGCAAACAAGTTCCATTTTCATACAAAAAGCTTCAAGATTCATCAATGGTGGATTCTCACACACAACATACATACAAAACACATGTATAGGAAAATAAAGAGCATGCTTCAAGGGTTTCAAAACACTTAACCAATCAAGAATCGAAACAAAAACGAGCAAGAAATCATCAATTTTCATCAAACCCGTCACTATTCATGCTCTTGCTAAAACCCAATTAAAACTCAATGAAATCATTAAAACTCAGCTTGAAAGATGCAAGAAGAAGTGAGGAACAAGAATACGTACTTACCTCTTCAATTGGAGAAGAAACGGAGGCGAAACAAGCTTAAAACCGGGCTTGAGTGAATAGTGCTGAGATCCCTTCTTTTCTCCCTTCTTATCTCTCTCTCTCTCTCGGTTTTTAGGCTTGTGGATGAGGGTTTGAGTGATGTGAGGGGTAGGGTTAGGTGTTAGGTAATGTAGGTTCAAGAATCAGGTTAAACGGAGTTAAAACGAGTGAATTACGGGCAAAACGGTAAAGGGTGGCGAATCTGCACGAGCAACTCGATTCGGGCAAAATTTAGATATTCAAACGAGCTTAGAAAAATACAAGGATAGATTTCTTAGCTTTCAATTTTCATTACGCATCCGACACCTTTTCTGGGATTCGAATCCAAATTCCCGAGCTCAAGTTATGCCTTCCGGAACCCAAGGTTAAAACGTGTTAGGCCATCGAGTCCCTTAACAAAAAAAAAAAGGTTTAAAAACCATAACAAATGAACTTAAAAATGAGAAGCAAGAATATACTTACATTCATAAATCACATATTTCATGCATGGCAAGTTTTCACAAAAATCGAATTCACATTCGGGCACATACGGGTTGACAAGTTACACGGATAACGAGCATAAACGTATTAAAATTCATATTAAAAGTATAAGAATTAATTCATATAAATTCAAATAATCACATAATCAATATATTAAACATATAAATGAATAATTAAATAAATTAAAATCGCACTTAGCACTCTCGTTACAGCTTACCTGTACGACCGAAAAGTCGGGGCGTTACACTTTCATTTTGAATTCTCTGAACAGATTTTTCTTAAGGTTTACCATCTCGTCCTTATCACTGCCTGTTATAATCATGTCATTGACATATATGATCAAACACGTGATCAATCTCCTCGTTTCTTTAGGAACAGGGTGTGATCAGAGTTGCTTTGCATGTATCCGTGGTGCTGCATAGCCAATGTGAACCTGCCAAACATGCCTATGGTGATTGCTTGAGTCCGTACAGAGCTTTCCGAAGTCTGCATACCTCATTCTGGCCAAACTCTTTTGTGAATCCCGGTGGGGGTTCCATGTAGACCTCATTCAAATCACCATGCAGAAAAGTATTTTTTACGTCAAACTGATGAAGTGGCCAATCTTTATTGGCTGCTACGGATGACAACACTCGAACCGTGTCAAGTTTCGCCACTGGTGAGAAAGTCTCAGAATAGTCAATCCCCGAACATCTGAGTGTACCCTTTCGCGACCAGTCGGGCCTTATATCTTTCCACGGAGTCATAAACTTTATGTTTAATTGTGAAGACCCATCTACAACCAACCGATCTCTTTCCCTCGGGTAAATTACATTTCTCCCATGTCCCATTCTTCACTAATGCCTCCATTTCAACTTTCATGGCTTTCTCCGATTTCTCATTCTGTTTGGCTTCGTGTACGGTTCTAGGAACCTCCTCTCTGTAGAGACTGCTTAAGAATACCTTTGCTATATGTGACAGACTCCCCCTGATCATATTCCCTATAGGGTACTTGGTGGATCGAGACGTATGGTCAGGTGAATACCTCTACGGACGTATCCCTCTAGTGCTTCTCTGTGGCAGACTGTATTTGTGGCTTGCTGTATTCTCAGTCACAACATCAGGGGTATTTGGTACATCAATATTGTTACAAATGACAATAGGAAGTGGAGAAGGTTTAGTTACCTCATTTTGGAGATCATTCGGAGAAGGATCACTGGGCGTGGGTGTGGTACTGAGTTCTTCAGATTCTTCAGGTGTAGGTAGTGTAGGATCAACCAGATCAATATAGCTCAACCAGCTCAGAGATCTATCACTATAAATCTCCCCCTGATCACTGTGATGGGATAAATAGAAATACTCCGTTTCTACAAATTGCAGTCCATGGTGACAAGAAACCATCTGGTTCTGGGCTTGTAACAGCGGTGCCCCTTCTGACGGGGGCATATCCCATGAAGACACATTGCTCCGCACAAACATCTAACTTGGTCCGGTCAGACTTTGGTACATAAACGAAGACCGTTCACCCAAAGATCCGAGGTAGTAAAGTGAGATACGATGGTACTTCAGTTTGGATTTGAAGAACTGACAGTGGTGTCTTATGGGCCAGGATTTTTGTGGGCAGTCTGTTGGTTAAGTAGACTGCGGTGCTAACTGCTTCAGGCTAAAAATATTTTAGGACATTTTCTTCAGTGAGAAAAGCACGGGTCCTCTATGGTCCGATTTTTTCGTTCAGCTACCCCGTTTTATTGAGGGGTATTGGGGCAAGAGATTTGGTGGATAACGCCGTGTCTCTGGAAAAAGTTGTGCATGTCTTGATTAACATACTCTCGTCCATTATCTGATCGGAGTACTCTGATTTTTTGATCAAAGTGTGTTTGCAGCATATTAAAGATAGCTACAAAAGTCCCAAACACTTCAGATTTATGACGCAAAAATACACCCATGTCATGCGAGAATAATCGTCAATAAACAACACAAAGTACCAAAATTGGTTCTAATTAGTCACAGGGGCTGGTCCCCAAACATCTGAATATACCAACGAAAAAACAGGCTCAACTCCAGTATTATTCGGTTTGAATGAAGTTCTATGACTTTTAGTAGCAAAGCTCATTTGACACGACAAATCCAAATACTAACTGTTCTGAAAAAGAGAATGAAATAACATCTTCAAATACCCAAGTGAGGGATGTCCGAGTCGCCGATGCCAGAGCCAGAGTTGTGTGTTTCCCGTTCCTTGTGAAAGAAGAGCTTTGGATTGGTTTTCGACTTCGTAAACATAATATAACCCACCACGCTCAGTACCATGCCCAATGATCTCCTTTGTATGAATGTCCTGCAATATGCAAAAATGAGGATATATGGGAACCACACAATTCAATTCTTTCGTCAATTGACTCACATACACTAATTGGCAAGGTAAAGAAGGGATATAAAGGTAATTTCTCAATTTTAGATTTGGAGAAATAGAAACGAGGCCTTCTTTTTCGACCAAAATCCTATCCTCATTTGCAGTCAAAATATGGGATTATCTCGGATCCGTGGGATCAAGAATATCTACCGGGTCAACAGTTATAGAATTCGCCGCTCCACAGTAAAAGATCCAGTGTGTAACTCGGTGGGTTTTAGTTTGAATGTGAAACCCAAAATATCAAGAGTATGAGGACCTATCTGTAATTTATCGAAAATATAGGGGGTATTATGCAATTTATGCTTAATATAAGAAGACAAACTAGGGTTTGGGGACCCAAACCCTATACCTTATGAGAAGCCGCCGCTGTTTGTCTCTCTTACTCCACTTCCACTGTAATATCCCAGTTTTTCGGACTTTCAGGTATACCTTAATGTGCGCAATTTAACTAAATAATTACGTAATATTTAAATGTTAATGTGATTATTTGAATTTATTTGATTAAGTATGAATTCGATTTTGAACGTTTATGCTTTTATGTTCTTGAATTTGCTCTATTTATATCCGAATTTAATTTCGATTTTTGCGAATATTTGATATAAGTGAATTACGTGAGTTATGAACTTGTTCGTATGCTCGTTTTATGTTTTTGACTTGTTTATCTTGTCTTTTTATTTTATTTTGGGAGACGGGACCTAAAGGGGGCTAAAGGGCATTTAGCGCACCTTGGGTTCCGGGAAGCATAACTTGAGCTCGGGAATTTGGATTTGAATTCTGTCACCTCCGTTGAACTCGTATTGATGATTTAGGTTGAATAAACCTAGCCTCATATTTTTATAAGCTTATTTGGATCCTCTAATTTTGACCGAAATGAGCCTCGCGTGCAAAATCGACCCTTATTCACTCTTTTAGCTATACTTAACCAAATAAAGTGAAACTTGGCCCCACACTCTCCCAACTTAATATCCTTTCAGCCAATTTCCTCCCATTTCATCCAAGATTAAGGTAAAAGAGAGAATTTTCTGCCAAACCTGAGATACAAGAGAAGGGAAAAAACATACTATTCACTTTTCACACTTTTGAGCTCAAATCCTCATCAAATTCCTCCATTTTAGATAGGTAAGCATGGAATTGCATTCTACTTCTTCTCTTATTTGTTTAGACTCCTTATTTACTGAAATTGGTGGAAGAATGAGCATGTTTTGATCAATATAGTGAATATTAAGGGTTTTGCTACATTTTGATGAATTTAGGTGATCTCTTGTGGATTTCTTGGAAGTTATGCATCCTAATTGATCTTAAGGCATTCTAGAATCAGTGTATGGACTAATTTTACATGGAAGTTGAGGAATCATTGGATATCATTTGAAAATTCTGAAGTTTTTCATGAAAGAATAAACATGTATGAATCTCTTGCATTTCATACATATGTATCTTCATGTTTAGCTTGGATTTTGCATGAAATTGATGAGTTCTTGCCATATTATCATCCTACTTTGTGTTAACTTGGATATAGCATGAATTTATTTGAGTTTTGTTGGAGATTTTGGCCTGAAAATTCGTTTTTCCCCTTCTGTCGCACGAGGACGCGACCATGATCGTTTTTAGTGTAAATTTAGTAGTGGCCGCGACCCATTTTTGGCTGAATTTCGAGTTGTGCAGGCTACAGGTCAAGGCCGTGACCATTTATAGGTCATTTATGGTAGAGGCTGCTACTGTTTTTGAGCCCAACTTCGAGTTGAGGGTCGCGACCGCGACCGAATTGTGAAGGATTTGGGTAGTGGCCGCGACCCACCCTGCATGCATGTGTGTATATTTCTTTCATTTTCTTTGTGTTTTCTTGCTTTATATGGTTCGTTTATGACTCGTATATTATGTTAACATGTTATATTATGTGTTAAGCTTTATGTTATGAATTTATAGCCTGTTTTATACCCTTATTTGTGAAATATGACCTAACATGTAAAATGTGACCTTGTATGATTTAAATATGAATTCATTTCATATCATTTGCATCATATACATGCATACGTATTTTTCGAGCATCTAAATGGTACATTTTGAGTCTAAGAGTATCCGTTCTTTTTTGTTTTGTCCAGTTGACCCTCCCATTGACGACGAGGTTGCTCCTTAGGCATCCGGTTCATTTTTTTTTGTGACCACTACACGTTCGGAAGGTGAGGTTTTGTTCTTTTAGTTATAACGACCTAAAACCCTAATTGATTTGAATCCTGCATGCGAGTTATGAATATTATACGTTAAATACGTGTATGATATGTACTTTGAGGGCTTGTCCCATTTGTTTTAAGACTTTAAAAACGTTTTGTATATGTATATAATTTATTTTGCGTTTGATTTGAAACCCTTTGATACATGTGTGTGTGTAAGCGAGTTTTGGCCTTTGAAAGATAAGCTTTGTTGGAAAATATGATTTTGAACTATGATTTGGGCCCCGGAGAGTGGTATGGTATATCGGGATGGCCGAGGGATCGCCTAGCTCTTCCATCAACACTTTCCTTTGAGAGTATCGCCTTACCTTAGGAGGTTGAGGAAGGGCGTTTCTCTTGAGCCAGTCGAAGCAACCGCTGAAGGTTTCAAGGAAGTGATTAAACCTTGTCTCGTGTGAATTTGATCAATAGTTAGGGCCGTCAACCCTTCTATCACCCAGAGAAAGGATGGTTTCTGATTTATGTTTGATTATGATTATGCTTGATTAAGACGAGTTAGAGGATTGAGTCGTACTCGCCGGGCCGTGTGAATTTGCATGATCTATAAAACGGTGATGGATTCTTAATTACCTAAAACTTGTCATTTTGGCCTATGGCCTTAAACTTCTTTTAAGTATACATATATACTATCACGGGAAAATTCTTTGGCTTGCAAAAACCAAATCCCGATTTATAGATCTTTTTATGATTTTGATAAGTGCTTTGCTATATACGTATTATGGGTGCGTGTGTTAGCCCCTCACTAGTCACTAGGACTAACCCTCGTTGTTGTTTCCTTCTTTTTCCCTTCTTTGAGTTGCAGGTATCGTCAGATTTGAGCTAGCCGACAAGTTTGTCTTCTGAGTTTCACTTGTGTCTTTGCTCGGGTCTTCATTCTCCCATTTGTAGTGGTTTATCTAGCACTTGTGAATTATGAAATCTTGTATTTTGAATTCTGATCTTGAGAACTTGGGATTACTTGACACTTAGATTATTTTGGCCCGGGTTAGGCATTGTACATTGTATACGAATCTAACATGCTTTCGTTTTGTTAGTATGGATCTATTTTGATGTGTATATGTTGATCTTGCGAATTTGGTATGATTTGCTTATCGCTTCCACTTTATAATTATTTGGTATGCACTCTGATTGAGGGTTAGGCTGCCTAGCTATAGTGTGAGTTTTGTTTGTCACCCGTTCGCTATTTTTCGATGTCCGTACGAAGTCTCCATTCCACTACACGTGTTGGGTTCTAGTGCGGGGGCTGTGGTGCCCTACGTTCGGGGTGCTACATCCGTCTCCTCCGCTGGCGAAGTGTGCTTGGTTAACTCCTGCCGCCGCTGCTGTGGCGTCTCCTCCGACGATGCCGATGGTGGCTCCTTGTTCCCTTTCGGCAACCCCGTCACCAATGGCAAGGTGTGCCCGGTGGTTGTTGGTTTTCGCCGCCTGCCCTACATTGCCAGACTTCTGGAGTCCTTCCCACCAGTCTGGGTACTCGATAATCTCAAAGCACTGCTCTGTGGTGTGTTTTGGCTTGCCACAGTGACTGCAAACCAGACCGGACTTGTCCTCGCTCAGTGATGACTAGCGACTGCCGCCGTCGAACCGGCCAGCGCCTTCTGAGCGCCCAGATCCCCTGTTGTTTTTCCCTTTCTTTGCTACCAGTGCAGCACCAGTGTCGTGTGTTGTGGAGGCACTCATTGCTGCCAGCTACCGTTTTGAGGATCTAGAGATGAGCGGCTTCTCTCCTCGCGGTGGCATATGTCGCCTCTACCATCGGCTTTGGCTCTTGCTTCATTATATCCCTTCGAATGACTTCAAATTTCTCATCTATTCCTGTAAAAAACTGATACAGGCATTGTTCTTGAGTGATTTTATTAAAAATTGTGATATCGTCAGGACACTTCATGGGATTCAGCTGTTTCTGTCAATGGCCATCCAAATGGTTTAGAGTTTTCCCCAGAAATCTTCCAAGCTATCCTATCCCTGTCGTTGAGTATTAGACCTTCGATGTAAATCGAAAAGCTAAAGTGTGTCACCGCCGCTGCTGTAAGTAGTGGTGAGTCCATCCCATAACGCCTTCATCGTCGGGTATTGCAGGACGTTGTTGAGAAGGTTGGATTCAATATTTTGGATTATCTAGGTAAAAATGCTCTGATCAACTTCTTCCGATTGATCGAACTTGGGGTCGGTTTCCTTCGAGGCCGGTGGGATCCCGGTTAGGTGTGATCGGCCGCCACGGCCTCCGATTGCCATCATCATTAATCGTGCCCATACCAGATAGTTGTCACTGTTTAATTTTACTACAATGAACAAATTATCTGAATTGGGCATTATGGATTGGTTGTTGTTGTTGCTCAGTAGGTTTGCTAGTTCTATTGATAGATCTGGGTTGGTTAGAGTTGGATTGTTTTCTATTGGGGTTGACATATTCGTTTGATTTGCAGGTTTGTCTTTTGAGTGTCACTTGTGTCTTAGCTCAGGTCTTCATTCTCGCATTTGTAGTGGTTTATCTAGCACTTGTGAATTATGAAATCTTGTATTATGAATTTTTATCTTGAGAACTTGGGATTACTTGACACTTAGATTATTTTGGCCCAGGTTGGGCATTGTACATTGTATACGAATCTAACATGCTTTTGTTTTGTTAGTATGAATCTATTTTTATGTGTATATGTCGATCTTGGGAATTTGGTATGATTTGCTTATCACTTCCGCTTTATAATTATTTGGTATGCACTCTGATTGAGGGTTAGGCAGCCTAGCTAGAGTGTGAGTTTTGTTTCTCACCCATTCGCTATTGTTCGATGCGTGTACGGAGTCTCCATTCCACTACACGTGTTGGACTCCAGTGCGGGGGATGTGGTGCCCTACGTTCGGGGTGCTACATCCTTAAGTGGTATCAGAGCTCTCGATTGTAAAACCGGAGCTCTAGAGTCGTGTCGGGTCTGTCTAGGTCGTTCGGCTTAGGGTTACGTGATTATTTGCATTCATTTATACATTTATGTGAATTAATTGTTTAAATTTGTATACATTGCTTTCATGAACATGTACTGAACCCCATGCATCAATATTTCCTGATTTGTGATTTTCAGGATGCCTTCACGAAGGAGAATGGATAGAGAGTAGACCCCAGATCTTAATCAACCCCCTCCACAATCACCACCACCACCACCGCCACTAAATGCTGAAAACATTGTGCAAGCCCTTCTGAATCAACTTCAACAAAATCAGCGCAACCAATACCTATAAGGGGAAGGCCAAGAGGGACATGTTACACCCGTATATCGTGAATTTCGAAACAATAACCCTCCTAAGTGGCTTGGGGGAGATGACATTAAAGCAGAGGAGTGGCTATTCGAAATTATTGGAATTTGGGAAATTTATCCGGCTCCTTCTCAAGAGAAAGCTATATGTACAGATTGATTCATTCAAGGTCCGATCGTAAGATGGTTGAAAGCAATGAGGTATAGATTGGAAAGAAGTGGGGAGGAATTCAACTGGGAGAATTTCGTGAGGGAGTTCCACAACAAGTATATCCCTCCAAGTGCTCACGAAAGAAGGCTCCAAGAATTTTCTGATTTAAAGCAAGGAACCAGAGCCATTGAAGAATATATTCTTGAGTTCAAGAGGTTGGCTCCCTATGCCACACATATTATCGATGTTGAATCCTTGAAAGCCCGAAGTTTTTTTCATGGTTTGAGAAGGAAGATTCAAGAAACTTTACAAGCCACCACCGTTGATACTTAGGAGAAAGCTACTAGAAAGGCTTTGAAAGTTGAAGCTCAGAAATTAAGGTTGAAGCCCCCCGATTTTTCTTTCGGGGCAGGGTTCGGGTTCTAGCTCTTATTTGGGTAAGAGGCCTGTTTCTCAAAGTAGGCCTCTGGTCTTCAAGCCCAAAGGTTCTAACATTTTCAATAAGAAGCCCTGACCTCAGGGACAGGCTGTGGTACCTGCTTTACCGGTGCCAATTGAATGCTCTTATTGCAAAGGTCCTAATCATACCGAGGCGACGTGTAGAAAGAAATTGAGAAGATGCTATGGTTGTGGTGAGCCCGGTCACATGATCAACGCTTGTCCTAAGAAGAAGAATCCTCAACCCCTTAATGCTATTCCTCTGAGAGCTCCTATCCAAGCAAGGGCCTATGCACTTGAAGGCGAAGAAGAGGATGCTCAAGTGGATGTAAATGCCGTCGTGGAAGGTACTGTTAGCATTCATGACATTCCATTGCATGTATTATTTGATCTGGGAGCAACGCATTCTTGTACTGCTTCCCGATTTATTCCTACTCTTTCTTTGCCTGTTGCTTGCCTTGACGATTCTTTTGTGGTTAGTTCCCCACTCGGGGGGAAGTTTGGTAACGAACCGTGTTTTCCGTGGGTGCCCGGTTGTTGTTGAAGGTCAAGAGTATTCGACAGATTTGATTGAGATGCCTATGAAGAGGTATGGGGTGATTTTAGGGATGGACTGATTGTTTCGACACCGAGCAAAGATGGATTGTTTTGCTAAGAAGGTGACTTTGGGTTCTACGGTGTTCTCGGGTTAGAGGTTGAAGACCTGTCCATTTATTTCCTTTATGGAAGCAAGAAAATTGTTCCGGGACGGTGTGACGGGCTACATGGCCTGTCGTTTGAATAAATTGAAAGATCAGGCCAATCTCGAGGAGACGAAGATCGTGAAGGAGTTTCCCGATGTCTTTCCCGGAGAATTTGGGATCTTTACCTCCGGATCGGAACGTTAAATTTGTAATTGATCTCTATCCCGGAGCAGAACCTTATGCGAAATCTCTTTATAGGATGGCTCCAGCAGAGTTGAAGGAGTTGAAAGCACAACTTGACGAGCTCTTAGAGTGAGGTTACGTTCGCCCGAGCACTTCTCCGTGGGGAGCTCCTGTCCTGTTTGTAAAGAAGAAAGACGGGACATTGCGGATGTGTATTGACTACCGTGTGCTGAACCGATTAACGTTTAAAAATAAATACCCACTTTCTCATATTGAAGAGTTGTTTGATCTTCTTTAGGGTTCGTTTGTTTATTCCAAGTCGGATTTGAGGCAAGGGTATTATCAGTTGCGTATCCGGGAGGAAAACATACCAAAGACGGGTTTCAACACTTGTTATGGGCACTTCGAGTTCGTGGTTATGCTTTTGGCCTTACTAATGCCCCAACCGCATTTATGGATATGATGCACCGAATATTCCAGCCTTACCTCTATAAATTCGTGGTCATCTTTATAGATGATATTCTGGTGTATTCGAGGTCCGTGGAAAAACATGTGCAGCATTTGAGGACGGTATTATCAACGCTTCAAGAGCATAGACTGTTTGCCAAATTCAGCAAGTGTGAATTCTGGATAGATCGAGTTTCTTTTTTGGGTCACTTTATTTCGGGGAAAGGTGTGGAAGTGGACCAGGCGAAAATAGAAACAGTCATGCTATGGAAACAGCCGAAGAATGCCTCTGAAGTGAGAAGTTTTCTAGGGTTAGCAGGGTACTGTAGGCGCTTTGTGAAAGACTACTCGAAGATGGCCTCCCCGTTGACTCGGTTAACAAAGAAAGAGGCTAAGTTCGAGTGAGACGAGGCGTGTGAGAAGAGTTTTCAAACTCTTAAGAAAAGATTGACCTATGCGCTGGTTTTAACCCTACCTGAGGGTTACGAAGGCTACTCAGTTTACACCGATGCATCAAAGGAAGGTCTCGGTTGTGTGTTGATGCAGAATGGCAAGGTAGTAGCCTACGCTTCTAGAAAGTTAAAAGACCACGAGAAGAACTATCCCACTTATGATTTGAAACTTGTTGCGGTTGTTTTTGCTTTGATGAAATGGCGTTATTACCTCTACGGAGTTACTTTTGAGGTGTTCACTGGCCACCAAAGTCTTAAGTATTTGTTTACTCAGAAAGATTTAAACGTGAGGCAAAAGCGTTGGGTTGAGCTACTTGAAGACTATGATTGCAGAATTCAATACCATCCGGGTAAAGCTAATGTGGTTGCGGATGCTTTGAGCAGAAAAGCTAGTGTTTCAAGTTTGGAAGCGGGTTCTAGCAGACAGGGTTCGGTATTTTTGGTTTCAGAGTCTCGCTTAGCAAATATTTCTGTTCAATCGGATTTGAAACAAAGGTTGATTGAAGCTCAATCTAATGATATGAAAATTCAGAGATTAGTGGCCAAGGCAAGGATCGATCCAGAGACTAAGTTCGGGTTTGATGATTCGGGTTTATTTCAGTTTAAGGCTCGGGTTTGTGTTCCGGAGGAGCTTAAACAGTTGGTTCTTGATGAAGCACATCGATCGGCTTATACGGTACATCCCGGTACTTCTAAGATGTATAGAGATCTAAGGACTTTGTATTGGTGGAATGACATGAAAAGAGATGTTGCTAATTTTGTAAGAAGGTGCCGAACATGCCATGTGGTGAAAGCTGAACACCAAAAATCGGGAGGAACTCTCCAACCACTTCCAATTCCCGAATGGAAGTGGGAGCAAGTGACGATGGACTTTGTGTCCGGCTTTCCAAGGACCAAAAGAGGTTTCGATGGGATTTGGGTCATAATTGATCGGCTCTCTAAGTCGGCCCATTTTCTCAAAGTCCGGATGTCCGATAAAGTGCCTAAGTTAGCCAAATTGTACCAGAAGGCGATTGTGAGATTACATGGTGTACCGGTCAGTATTGTTTCAGATAGAGATCCACAGTTTACAACGAGTTTCTGGCAGGAATTACAGAAGCGTATGGGTACAAAGCTCCAATTTAGTACCGCATCTCACCCACAAACGGATGGACAATCCGAGAGGTTAATAAAACATCTTGAGGACATGTTTCGTGCTTGTGCCTTAGACTATCAAGACTCGTGGGATAATAATAGATTTAAGACATCGATTGGTATGGCTCTGTATGAGGCATTATATGAAGAAAGTGCCGATCACCTTTATTTTGGGACATTGATGAGTGGAGATGGACCAAGGATGGTCAGCTCGACAGAGCCAAGAAACCAGCGGAGATTCAGAATACCATCGAGAAAGTTAAATTGATCAAACAATGATTAAAGGTGGCTCAGGACCGACAGAAAAGTTATGCAGATAAGAGAAGATGACCCTTAGAATTTGAAATGGGAGATAAGGTTTTTCTAAAAGCATCTCCTAGAAATGGGTTTGCTCGGATTGGTAAAGGCGGGAAGCCTAACCCGCGCTACTTAGGCCCCTTCGAGATTCTTGAAAGAGTTGGGAAAGTAGCCTACTAACTTGATTTACCACCGAGCTTGACCGGGATACATAATGTTTTCCATGTCTCGCAACCCCGAAAATATTATCCCGATGAGTCTTCTATACTTCCCGTTGAAGAGGTGCAACTAGAGCCGGATTTGACAATTAAAAAGTATCCGGTTAGAGTCTTGGACCGAAAGATGCAAGAATTAAGAAACCGACAAATTCCCTTGGTGAAAGTCTTGTCCCATGATCAGAAATTCGAAGAATCCACTTGGGAAGCCGAGGAGAAAATGAGACAGTTGTACCTGGAGCTTTTCAAGACCTCGCTTCGGACCTGAGGACAGGTCCTTTTGAAGGAGGGAGGTTTGTAACATCCCAGTTTTTCTGGACTTTCAGGTATACTTTAATGTGCGCAATTTAACTAAATAATTATGTGATTACGTGATATTTAAATGTTAATGTGATTATTTGAAATTATTTGAATTTATTTAATTAAGTATGAATTCGATTTTGAACGTTTATGCTTTTATGTTCTCGAATTTGCTCTATTTATATCCGAATTTAATTTTGATTTTTGCGAATTTTTGAGATACATGAATTACGTGAGTTATGAACTTGTTAGTACGCTCGTTTTATGTTTTGGAACTTGTTTGGCTTGTCTTTTTATTTTATTTTGGGAGACGGGACCTAAAGGGGGCTAAAGGGCATTTAGCGCACCTTGGGTTCTGGGAAGCATAACTTGAGCTCGGAAATTCGGATTCAAATTCCATCACCTCTGTTGAACTCGTATCGATGATTCAGGTTCAATAACCTATCCTCATATTTTTATAAGCTTATTTGGATACTCGAATTTTGACCGAAATGAGCTTCGCATGCAAAATCGACCCTTATTCAGCCATAACTCAAGCTATACTTAACCAAATAAAGTGAGACTTGGCCCCACACTCTCCCAACTTAATCTGATTTTAGCTAATTGCCTCCCATTTCGTCCAAGTTCAAGGAAAAAGAGAGAATTTGCTGCCAAAACCGAGATACAAGAGAAGGGAAAATATACACTATTTACTTTTCACCCTTTTGAGCTCAAATCCTCATCAAATTCCTCTATTTTCGAAAGGTAAACTTGGAATTGAATTATCCTTCTTCTCTTCTTTGTTTAGACTCTTATTTACTGAAATTGGTGAAAGAATGAGCATGTTTTGATCAATATAGTGAATAGTAAGGGTTTGGTACATTTTGATGAATTTGGGTGATCTCTTGTGGATTTATTGGAAGTTATGCATCCTAATTGATATTAAGGCATCCTAGAATAAATGTATGGACTGATTTTGCATGGAAGTTAAGGAATCATTGGATATCATTTGAGATTTTTGAAGTTTTTCATGAAAGGATGAACATGTATGAATCTCTTGCATTTCCTTCCTATGTATCTTCATGTTTAGCTTGGATTTTGCATGAAATTGATGAGTTCTTGCCATATTATCATCCTACTATGTGTTAACTTGGATATATCATGAATTCATTTGAGTTTTGTTGGAGATTTTGGCCTGAAAATCCATTTTTCCCCTGCTGTTGCACGAGGTCGCAGCCATGATCATTTTTAGTGTAATTTTGGTAGTAGCGGCAACCCGTTTTTGGCTGAGTTTTGAGTTGTGCAAGCTACAGGTCATGGCTGTGACCATTTATAGGTCATTTTTGGTAGAGGCTGCGACCATTTTTGAGCCCAACTTCGAGTTGAGGGTCGCGACAGCGACCGAATTGTGAAGGATTTGGGTAGCGGTCGCTACCCACCCTGCATGCATATGTGTATATTTCTTTCGTTTTGTTTATGTTTGCTTGCTTTATATGGTTCGTTTATGACTCGTATATTATGTTAACATGTTATATTATGTGTTAAGCTTTATGTTATGAATTTATAGCCTGTTTTATACCCTTATTTGTGAAATATGACCTAACATGTAAAATGTGACCTTGTATGATTTAAATATGAATTCATTTCATATCATTTGCATCATATACATGCATACGTATTTTTCGAGCATCTAAATGGTACATTTTGAGTCTAAGAGTATCCGTTCTTTTTTGTTTTGTCCAGTTGACCCTCCCATTGACGACGAGGTTGCTCCTTAGGCATCCGGTTCATTTTTTTTGTGGCCACTACACGTTCGGAAGGTGAGGTTTTGTTCTTTTAGTTATAACGACCTAAAACCCTAATTGATTTGAATCCTGCATGCGAGTTATGAATATTATACGTTAAATACGTGTATGATATGTACTTTGAGGGCTTGTCCCATTTGTTTTAAGACTTTAAAAACGTTTTGTATATGTATATAATTTATTTTGCGTTTGATTTGAAACCCTTTGATACATGTGTGTGTGTAAGCGAGTTTTGGCCTTTGAAAGATAAGCTTTGTTGGAAAATATGATTTTGAACTATGATTTGGGCCCCGGAGAGTGGTATGGTATATCGGGATGGCCGAGGGATCGCCTAGCTCTTCCATCAACACTTTCCTTTGAGAGTATCGCCTTACCTTAGGAGGTTGAGGAAGGGCGTTTCTCTTGAGCCAGTTGAAGCAACCGCTGAAGGTTTCAAGGAAGTGATTAAACCTTGTCTCGTGTGAATTTGATCAATAGTTAGGGCCGTCAACCCTTCTATCACCCAGAGAAAGGATGGTTTCTGATTTATGTTTGTTTATGATTATGTTTGATTAAGAAAAGTTGGAGGATTAACTCGTACTCGTAGAGTTGTACGAATTTGGATGATCTATAAAACGGGGATGGATTCTTAATTACCTAAAACTTGTCATTTTGGCCTATGGCCTTAAACTTCTTTTAAGTATACATATATACTATCACCGGGAATATTCTTTGGCTTGCAAAAACCAAATCCTGGTTTATGGATCTTTTTATGATTTTGATAAGTGCTTTGCTATATACGTATTATGGGTGCGTGTGTTAGCCCCTCACCAGTCACTAGGACTAACCCTCGTTGTTGTTTCCTTCTTTTTCCTTTCTTTAGGTTGCAAGTTTCGTCAGAGTTGAGGTAGGTGGCAAGTTTGTCTTTTGAGTGTCACTTGTATCTTAGCTCGGGTCTTCATTCTTGCATTTGTAGTGGTTTATCTAGCACTTGTGAATTATGAAATCTTGTATTATGAATTCTGATCTTGAGAACTTGGGATTACTTGACACTTAGATAATTTTGGCTCGGGTTAGGCATTGTACATTGTATACGAATCTAACATGCTTTCGTTTTGTTAGTATGGATCTATTTTGATGTGTATATGTTGATCTTGGGAATTTGGCATGATTTGCTTATCGCTTCCGCTTTATAATTATTTGGTTTGCACTCTGATTGAGGATTAGGCCGCCTAGCTAGAGTGTGAGTTTTGTTTGTCATCGGTTCGCTATTGTTTGATGCATGTACGGAGTCTTCATTCCACTACACATGTTGGGCTCTAGTGCGGGGGATGTGGTGCCCTACATTCGGGGTGCTACATCCGCCTCCTTCGCTGGCGAAGTGTGCTTGGTTAACTCCTGCCGCCGCTGCTAGGGCTTCTCCTTCTCCGACGCCGACGGCGGCTCCTTGTTCCTTTCCGGGAACCCCGTCACCGATGGCAAGGTGTGCCCGGCGGTTGCTGGTTTTCGCCGCCTGCCCCACATCGCCTGACTTCCGGAGTCCTTCCCACCAGTCTGGGTACCCGATAATCTCAAAGTACTGCTTTGTGGTGTGTTTTGGCTTGCCACAGTGACCGCAAACCAGATCGGACTTGCCTTCGCTCAGTGATGACTGGCGACTACCGCCGTCGGACCGGTCAGCGCCTTCTGAGCGCCCAGATCCCCTGTTGTTTTTCCCTTTCTTTGCTACCAGTGCAGCACCAGTGTCGTGTGTTGTGGAGGGACTCATCGCTGCCAGCTACCGTTTTGAGGATCTAGAAACGAGTGGCTTCTCGCCATCTTCATTAATCGTGCCTATACCGGATAGTTGTCACTGTTTAATTTTATTACAATGAACAAATTATCTGAATTGGGCATTATGGATTGGTTGTTGTGTTGCGCAGTAGGTTTGCTAGTTGTATTGATAGATCTGGGTTGGTTGGAGTTGGATTGTTTTCTGTTGGGGTTGACATGTTCGTTTAATTTTCAGGTTGTTGCTTGGTCGAGGCTGATTAGGGTTTGAGATTGGTATTGGGACGATGATGTCTAAAACTGAGTCCCCAAGGTTCTAACACTGCTTTGATACCATGTTTGAACATGGTATTTGGGGAAAAGATTTGTATTGTATTCATCATACCATATTTTTCTGTGTGTTACAATATTCACAACTAGCAACAAGGATATATAGGGTTTATACACAATCCCTACAAATCTGGGCTAATTACAATAGATTAGGGACTAAATCTGGTAAGTCAACCATACCATAAACTATGGCATATGACTTCTTTAAGTTAAATAAAATAAATGTAGGTAGAAATTTAATATCGGGGAACAAGATAGAATTTTTACTTTGCTGGTTGATGTTTACTAGGTTTCTCTTAGTTTGTGCCAACCAAAATAAACTTTGATGGTATTTGTAAAAGTTTGGCGTTTGAAATGGTAATGTATACTTATCCGGTGTCCTTCAATTTATATTTGGATTGCTAAGTTTAGAGTTGCAAGGCCAGGGCTTAGGTAGATCAGACTTGATGGGGGATGTGATAAATTACGGTAAAAATGTTATCTTCTTTAAGAAGAATCGAGGAATTTACTTGAACCTGATGTCAACCAGACACACAATCTCTTTTTGAATGGGAACTTTTTTAAATAAGAGCTCACCGAAAGTTGAGAAAATATTAAATCGTAGCAACTTCTATTTGAAACGCACAACAAGAATATTTCATTTTCTTGATTAATGAGATTTCATGTGCAAATCACGCGTTTTCATGTGGCATTATTTTCTACAAAATTTCTAGAAGAACGTTAATCAGGCATTTTTTGCAATTATCCCATGGAAAACAAAAGTAGGTTTTCATGGGGATGCCTGCTATTTTTCATGCTCACACTTTCAAAATTTGTGCTCAAGTGTTTCCCCAAGCAATAGCCAGAGTTGTTTTTTTGGCAGTTCATGACATCTTCATTGAAGTGCAAGCATTCTGCATCGAATTCTCCGGGATCAGGGAAGCAGTCTACATCTTCTTTGTGTAATGGGAATTAATAGGCGTTTAGGACTGGATCTAGTGCATAACGTTTGATGATATTTAGTCTTTCCTTTCGTTGACATAAGAAATACTGGCAATTTTTATTGTGCATCAGATGAAAAATTATGTAGTTGAAGATTGTTGGGAAAGAATCTTGCGAATTCATATCTTGTCATTTTGTAGTACATTGTTATGTCAGTGATGTTTTTGAAAACTATTGCTTTGACTATATAAATTTGATATCTCATTGTATTCTTTTTTTTTTTTTTTTTTTTGGATGATGATAATTATTAATGTATTTTTGGAAAATATAAGAAAAAAAATTACAAATTAATAAAAATTATATAATAATTATCATAATATTTTTTTAACTACGAAATATGGATAGTAGCGAATATCATATTTTAAACTTGAAATGTTACCACTAGTCCACTACAAAGTTTTGATCGTAGCTAATATATATTTTTTACTACGACTAGCATATTCGTAGTAAAAACTATATGTATGTGTCTCATATTTACTAGGAAATATTGCCCGTAGTAAAAACTAATATTTTCGTAGTCAAAAGTTTTTATTACGATTATTTGATCGTAGTATAATATTGAGCAAATTACAATTTTGGTCCCATTATTTTAGAAAGTGACAATTTTGGTCCCACTGTCAATTTTTGGACGGAAATGGGGTTTTGCCGTTAAATGCGGGAAAACAGTCAAATATAATCATTGACATAAAAAATAACCAAGACATCCGCAGCCCAGTTGGTGGTGAAGTTTTCTCCCATGTATGAGGTCTTGGGTTCAAATCCCAGACCTTACACTTTTCGTACACATAATTATTTTGTTTACAATAAGTTAATTTTAAGCTATAATATATATTTGTATGTTATATATACTATATATTATATACATTATAATATATATTATAACTTAAAAAATATAGAAAGAGCGATTGAGAGTGGATTTCAGGTTCGATAGTGTCGAGAAGGTATTAGCCACCGGTGACCGTACTTTCGTAAAAGCACCATTGGGCGGTGGTTCCTCTCCTTCCTCTTGAACCTCGAACAATAAATCGATCTCGCTACCAGCTCGACTAAGAGTTCCGAATTGAAAAAGGAAATTGAACTTGACTTAAGACGAATGAACCGAGTGCCGAAAAAACCGCTTTATTAAGGCTTCAAACTACTAGTCATTAAGACTACTATGAAAGAAAAGTAAGGAAGTCCTTTTCTTGACTTGGCCTGCATGCATTATACCTGCCCCTTTTTAAAGAACTTTATTTCAATCTCAACAAAGAAATGAAAGCATAACTCTTTGCTTCTTGTCCTCTTACTCTTTTAGCCTACCTTGTGGAGGTCTCTCGGGTGTCTACGGCAGATCCTATCAGTCCCGTGATGAAGAGAATTTCCGATCTTCCACGTTGAAAGGTATCGTCACGACAACTCAATTTGTCCGGTAAACTATTATTATTAAAATTAATTTATATTTTAACATAATAATTACACGTATATGATATATAAATATATAATATTTAATAAATATAGTATATAAGTATAATTTTTTATAAAAACATAAGATAAATTTTATATGTAGATATATTTTATATTAATATTATATATATATATATATATATATATATATAAATATATATTAATGTATATAAAATATAATTATTATATAATATATATATATATAGTACATATAATATACAAATATATATTATAGCTTAAAAAATATTTGTTAAATATATATAATATATTTATTTTAACATAATATCTTCATATTATATTATGATTAAAATTAACTTATTATTTTCTTTATAGGATATAAATATTATTTTTTATAAACACATAATATACATTTTATATGTATATATATTATATGTTATATACATTAATATTAAATACAAAATATATATATATATATTATATTTAAAATTAATATATATATATAATATATAATAATATATAGTACATATAATATACAATTATATATTATAGCTTAAAAAATATTTTAACAAAAGAATATATTACATACAAATATATATTATAGCTTAAAAAATATTTAACATAATTATATATAATATATTTATTTTAACATAATAATATATTTAGATTATATTATTATTAAAATTAACTTATTATAAACAAAATAATTATGTATACATAAAGTGTAAACTCTGGGATTTGAACCTAAGAGCTCATACATGGGAGAAAGCTTCGCCACCAACTGGGCTGTGGATTTCATTGTTAATTTTTTTGTCAATTATTATATTTGACTGTTTTGATGCATTTAACGGCAAAACCCCATTTCTGTCCAAAAATTGACGGTGGGACCAAAATTGTCACAAATTGAATCTAATGGGACCAAAATTGTCACTTTCTGAAACAATGGGACCAAATTTGCAAATTGCCCAATCCTATGGGACCAAAAATGTAATTTGCTCTATAATATTTGTTACGGCCACATAAACTACGATAAAAAATTTGTAGTAAATGCGGGGAAAATTACAAAAATGGTATACCATCTGCACTCATTCAGCAGGATTGGTACACCAACTATTCCGGTGACAAATCTACCCCATATCTCCTAAAATCATGCAAATTGATGCACTTTTTCGCCGGAAAATAAAAAAACCGCCGGAAACCAGTCCAAGTTTTGTAAAAACGCGTTTGACGTGGAATTGACTCCCGCATGGCTATTACATGTGTGCCATATAAGTAATTTTTGCCGCAAAGCACCTGACTTGTTTACACACACACATACATGTTTATATATTTTAGTAAAGAATTTAATTTAAAAAATAAGAAATTTTATATAATTTTAATTTTGATTATTAATCTTTTATATTTAAAAAATATTCTTTCACTATATTTTTATAGTATGTAAATTAAAATTTTTGAATATTATGTTAATAAATAAAGAAATATATAAATTCAAAAATATTATACATTATTTTTAATGTAATTATAATATAAATATATTTATATGTTATATTATTAATATATAATATAACTTGACATTTATTTTTGACTCTGATCAAATAATGTGGCTTTGTTTTTTTTTTTTTTTCGTTATATATATATATATATATATATATAGGTAGATAGATACATATTAAATTATTAACTAATATACATATATATAGATACATATTAAATCAAAAATAAAATATAAAATATAATAAAACTCAAAAACTAAAATAAAATCAAAATTTAAAGCAAGAAGAGCAAGATCTGGAGATCTGGAGAAGAGCAAGAAGCCCTCTTTTCCTTCCTATTCCCTTCCCCTCTTTTACTACCATCTTCCTTCTTCCCTTCTCTTCTCTATTCCCTCTTTTCCACCCGATTCCCTTCCCCTCACAAGATCTGGAGAAGAGCAAGATGTCCTCCGTATGAGGCGTTGCGAGAAGATGGATGGTTTTATGTCGGTTGGCGAAAATATCTTCGTCGCAAGAGGCGTTGGAAGAGGAAACCAGCTTCAATGTGTAGACCACATAAGTAGCTGAAACGAATAGAATCAACCACACCATCAGCCGAGGTAGGGCTTTCCCTTGCGTCGCCGCAACCGCAAAATCAGAATAGCCAAAAAAACCAGAATCCAAAACAACAAAATCAATCCCAAAAAATACCTAAACAATCCACCCCTGCAATTCTCACATCCGCCCAAATGGGGCCTTCACAATTCCTTTCTCTTTTCTTTTTAGTGTGTGAAAATGTCGGGAAAAGATTTACAAATGTGATTGAGGTTAGGGAAAAAAATTAAAAAAAAAAAACCCACAGATCTGAGGGGAAGAGATGAAACCCAAAAGAGAATAGAGAGAAGAAATCAAATGCAGATGGCAAAAAAGATAAAAAGAAAAGGAAGAGCATGCACAGGTGCCAGGTTGCACACTCTCTGCTCTCAGCAGCACACCACCACCCGCCCTTTTACTTGCACATTTTGGCACCAAATTCGATGCCTCTCCTTCAACTAATCAATTATTAATGTAGACGATACATACAGACTCTGTGTATGTATAGATTGCTCAAGCTCGACGATGGAGACCTATTCTCTCACACGCACATCTTCGTCGCTTGGTGGCTGCATTAGTTTGGATTTGGCTGTGTGTTTAGCGTAGTTTCCTGAGAGAATTTGGTCCCAAGGGACGCCAAACTCTTTTTTTAGGGATATAACCCTCAATTTCTTTTCCCCTTTTCTTTCTCGCCTATTATCTGACGTGGCACTATTAAATCATAAACCAAATGTGTTTAGCTAGATTTGTAAAAGAATAAACCATTGGGGCCATTTTGCAAAATATAATAAATGTATCGGTTGTACACAAATTCCCTCAAAACCCTAATTCTCTTCATTTTTTTCTCTTCTCTCCTTCTTCGTCGCCGCCGCTGCAGAATTTGATAAGTTCCATTCACTTTATTTATAACTCCATAGCCATGATCCAATAACAAACGAAACCCTAATCTCTCTTTCTTCTTCATACTTCTCGCCGCCGCCCTCTAACTTATTCCACCAGATCTCCTCTCCGGCTGCCAGTATGTCTTATCTCTAGATAATAGCATGCTGCTTCGTAATTTTTGCATACAATTCCACACAAATTTTGATGAAAAATTACGAAGCGCATGTTACTTTCTAGAGCAATGACAAAATTCCGATCACTTCTTTCCGCTGCTGCTTTGAAAAGCGTATGGAATAATATGCCAAACTTTAAATAATAATGCTGGTATTGATGATTCTGTGTTTGTACTATAACACCGAATCATCAATATCAACTGTATTATTTAACCGAGTTTGAACAAATCTGCTATTGACTCCCCTGTATCTATTCTGAAAACGTATTGCCTCACCTGTGGCCACTCTGCAAACATTTGTGGAACATGATGTTGGCAAGAAATCCCAACTAAATGGAGAATTCGAAATCCTGGTCCAATATCGAGAAATCGAAATCCTGCTAGAATCGAGTACTAGATTCATGTAATCTAGTACTAGATCAATCACTTGAAACGAATTTCACTTATTTTTTTCAACCCATTATTTGTTGGGGTACGTAATATGTGTAATTTAGCAATAATATTTCTTGTTTACCTTTTAAAATCCCTATTCCATCCCAGTAATGAATAATATAGTACTAGATCAGTTGGTGTAAGAAATAATCTAGTACTAGATTCACTTTGTGTAACCTAGCAGTGATATTATTTGTTTTACCTTTTAAAATCCATATTTTAAGTCAATAACGAATAATCCAGTACTAGATAAGTCACTTGTAAAGAATAATCTAGTACTAGATTCATTTAATCTAGTACTAGATCATTGAATAATCTAGTACTAGATTCAATTAATCTAGTACTAGATTAATCAGTTCAAACGAATTTCCTATATTTTTTTGAATCTAGTACTAGATTCATGAATGCAGAGATTCATTATCCATCTCTTTAATAACAATAAGGTGACTTTTTGAGATTCATGAAGCCCAATACTTAAATGTCGAATCCAAGCTCCAAACCGGTGGATTGTTTTAGTCGTCTGCACTTCTATAATCAGCCGTATTTTATTGAAATATGGTTGAGCCAGCACAGGAGTAGATCTTGAAGATGAAATATCGAGGATTGAAATAGATGAATGATCTTATTGAGCTTCATGAACCCCAATCCACGATATCCATCTCCAAGCTCCAGTCCGATACTGGCATGTTTTCGCTGCTAGGGTTTGGTTTTGCTTTTGCTTGATGGTGTGAGGATGAGCCTGATAATTGGACAATTTATAGAAAATAATTAGTGATACATGCATTCAATTAGCCAGAACGGGAGTGGAGCTTGAAGATGAAATGTCCAGGATTGGGGTTCACGAATGATCTTATCAACAAGAATAAGGTGACGTATTGAGCTTCATGAACCCCAATCTGCCTCTCTTGAAGAAGAACAAGAAGAAGAAGATAAGAAAGAAAGAAGGAGAAAACGGGTAGGGTTGTGCGGATAGGTTTACTGCAATACTTGTTGTTATATTGAAGCATTTATAAGCAAAAATTAGGTTTAGTTTGTTTCCTAAATGCATTAAATTCAGGTGGTTGGCAGATGCATTAAATTCAATTATGTTGGCAGATGCATTAAATTCAATTGGGTGCCAGATGCATTTCTTATAATACTAGGTGGCGCCTTTCTACCACAAGTCCAACATGATTTGTTATTATTACATCTGGCGTCTTTTCAGTATTTCAAATATTTATTATTATCATTGGATATTAGGGTTTAGGGTTTACGGTTTAGGGTTTGGACAAGCTGGTTCTAAAGAACCCTAAACCATAAGGTGCCACTGGATTAATTGAAAAGATTGCACCCTTCCCGTAGTTTGACCGACCAATATTGAAGAGGTGAGACAACGAAGGTGTGCGACGATATGTATCCACTTTACATCATAATGTCTAATCACCTGTATTTATACCTTGCCTTCTTCTCAATCTCTCCCATATTTCATATACTTGATTGATAAACAAAGTCATGGCAGCAGCACCCATTCAGGCGAGGTTGAAGCCTGCATGGTTGAACGTCTTCGGCAATATGCCGCAGAAAACCAAATTTCCCAACTAGAAGTCTTCCAGACAGGACTGTTTAACGTGTCTGTTGAATTGTCACAGCGTTTCCAACAACAATACTTGCCCCAAGATGTTATAGAAGCGGTTAGAGGTCTGCGGATTAAATTTTACAACTTTCGCAGATTCTTGGGGTGTCCTGGGGTTGAAGGAATGTCAGATGATGGTTTTCGCGCCAAATGGGACGCCGTGGAATATTATAGTTCGAATCCCATAGCTGTAAGTCAACTAATACTGAAATCATGTTCTTTTTAATTTATGTTCATAATTTAATATACAATTACATTCCATAGGTCGTTCGCCGGGATGATGAACCCAGGTTTCAGGGATGCCGTCATTACGATCACCTTAGGTTTATCTTCAAAGTGCGGCAAGCACACCTCTTGGAAGGCGAAGAGCACCACCTCCACGCGGACAACATTGATGGTAGGAACTCGGACCCCGAGTCCCAGTCCCAGTCCCTTGAGGGCGACGATCACCCCGAGGACTCTGAGGATAGTGCTAATTCAAACATCCCTCAAAATGATAATGATGAAGTTAATCAGATTAATCCTCCCCCTTAAGTTTTGATGTTGGTAGTCTCAGTAATTTGTAAAAAGGACACAGAAGATCGCGTGATAGAAGGGTTCAATCTATCACTGGACTATGTAATAGCCTAAGGTGCTTTTCCCACATTCGTTGGAGAGGGGAACAAAGCCTCCTTTATAAGGGGGTGGATACATTTCCCTTGTTGAGGCCTTTTCCAAGGTGGGCGCCTTTGGGCTTAAATTCCACCGGGAAGAACAAAACCGTGAGGGTGGTGTCGCTTAGCCCACCAAAGCGGACAATATCGACAGGCGGGTTTTCGGGCTATTACAAATGGTATCAGAGCCTGGGGCCTGGGCCGGTGTGCCAGCGAGGACGTTGGGCCCTCTTAGGGGGGTGGACTGTAATAGCCTAAGGTGCTTGTCCCACATCGGTTGGAGAGGGGAACAAAGCCTCCTTTATAAGGGGGTGGATACCTTTCCCTTGTTGAGGCCTTTTCCTGGGTGGGCGCCTTTGGACTTAAATTCCACTGGGAAGAACAAAACCGTGAGGGTGGTGTCGCTTAGCCCACCAAAGCGGACAATATCGACAGGCGGGTTTTCGGGCTGTTACAAATGCTTAAGGATGTAGCACCCACACGTAGGGCCACATCCCCCGCACCATAATCCAAACCCGAATACGAAATGGAATCTCCGTACCCGAATCCGAATCATAGCGAACGACACACCAAACTCACTCCAAACTCAGAAATTAAACCATAGAAACGACAAGCAAGACGAGGGGATTCCGAAACATACTTAAGTTCGAGAAAAGACGAAGAAACGAGGGAGATCTTGGCTTGAGAAGGATGGAGATCAACTTGGGGTTTTCTTCTTGGCTTCTTGGACAAGAGCTGCTGTTGTTACGTGAAATTAGGGAGGAGAGAAATGGTTCAGCCTTTAAGGGCTGGACCGGTTCGGTTCACGGGTTCGGTTTAGGGTTTCTGGTTCAAGTTGGTTCGGTTCCACAAATACGGGTTCAAACAAGGCCAACTCAATTAATTCAAGTAAATCACATACTAAATTAATTCCAGTAAATTTATATAAGTTCAAATAATTCATAAAATTCATATGCAATTAATTTAAAACGCATATAATATTAAATCACATAATTTACCTGTACCGACTGTGAGTCGGGGTGTCACAACCTCCCCCCCTTCGGAGAACCTGGTCCCTAGGTTCACTGTCTGACCTGAGAACAACTCCGGGTACAATTGTCTCATCTTCTCCTCGGTCTCCCAAGTAGACTCTTCGGATTTCTGATCTCTCCACAGAACTCGGACCAAGGGAATCTGTTTATTCCTCAACACTTGCATCTTCCGGTCTTGAATCTTAACCGGATGTCTTACTATCGTCAAATCCGTCTCAAGCTGCACCTCTTCAACAGGGAGAATAGTTGATTCTTCGGGATAATATTTCCTGAGCTGCGAAACATGAAACACATTATGTATCCCGATCAATCTAGGCGGTAGGTCCAACCTATACGCCACTTCCCCAATTCTCTCAAGGATTTCAAAAGGTCCAAGGTATCTCGGTTTAAGCTTCCAACACCTCTCCACTAGATGTCTTCCCTGGCAATGAGCACAAACAGGTGGTCCCTGAGCTGGAGCCGGTCGAGCTAGAACAACAGGAGGTGCCACGGGTCCGGTAATATGGGGCTTTTTGTTCCCTAAGCCCTGGGGATGAAAAGCCAGTGGAATAGGAGCTCGTGGAGCATAAGAAACGGGCCTTTTACCCGATCTAAATCCGGACCCCGATCCTCGAGTCGAAGAGAAAGGTGGAGGCTTCAACCGAGCCATTTGGGCCTCAACTTGAATTGCCCTCTTTGTAACTTTGGCCCAAGTACTCACATTGGCGCCTGTAGAGCTTCTTAAATATCCCGGCGAAGCCCTTGAATAAACTTTCGGGCCTTGTGATCATCATGGTCGGTAATGTGAGTAGCATAAGGTGCTAGTCTCTCGAACTCCAATAAATAATCCTCCACCGTCCGGTTGCCTTGCCTCAAGTTAGCAAACTCTTGGAGGCGTCGCTCTTGTGCACTATGAGGAATATATTTCTCATGGAATTCCTGCACAAAAGTCTCCCAATTGAACTCCATACCCGTTCTCTCAAGCCTGGATCTCACACTTCTAAGCCAAATAGCCACTGGCCCTTGAATAATGCGACCCGTGCAAACAGCCTTGTCTTGGGAACTCCCCGGACATATCTCCCATATTCCTCGAATCTCGGACAACCACTCTTCAGCCTTAATATCATCACCTCCATACCACTTTGGAGGGTTGTTGTTCTGGAAGTCCTTATACACGGCGGATATATCTTGTCCTTCACCCGGATTTACATTACCCCTTTGATTTTGTTGGAGCTGATTGAGTAGGGCTTGGACAATATTCTCCGCATTCATAGGTGGTGGCGGAGGTGCATTCGGTACAACCGACTCATTCAAATCAGGGGTTCGTTCACGGTTTTGTCTTCTAGGCGGCATCCTGAAAATCACAAGTTCAAGCAATATGAATGCATGTAAATTAGTGTATGAATATGTATACAATTAAGAAAATAATCATGTAATCAAGTAATCAATTAGTCAAGTAATCACATATTCAAATCATGTAGGCACACTTACACATAATCAAAGAGTCACATTGTCCTAAGCCGTACGACCTAGACAGACCCACACAACACTAGAGCCCGGTTTTGCAACCGCGCTCTGATACCACTTAAGGATGTAGCACCCACACGTAGGGCCACATCCCCCGCACCATAATCCAAACCCGAATACGAAATGGAATCTCCGTACTCGAATCCGAATCATAGCGAACGGGAGACCAAACACACACTCTAGGCTAGGCGGAGCTAAACAACCCGAATCAGAGTGCGCAGAAGCAATAAAATAAACAACAAGTAGAATACCATCGCATAGATATGTATAGGTACCATCACATACTTATTCATATAATATTTACATATAGGTACCAACACATATTCCTTTACAAAAGCCATCACGGCTCAAGCAAAATATCAATAAGTATATACAAGCCATAGCTATACCGGTACAAAATAATAAAGTGCAAGTATGTAAATGCACCTAACGAGACCTAGACTGACAAGTGCATAAAGAAGACACACTTCTCCGCCTAGCTCACGCTCCAAAACCTGCAACTAAAAGAGTAAACGAGGAGTCAGTCAACTGACTGAGTGAGGGGGCTAACGCAGACCCACACCCTATATATATAAAACAAAACACACAACAAAGGTGTGGAGATATGAACCGGAATAGGTTTTACAAACTAAAGCTTTCAAAACAAATACATATACTTTAAAACCTGTTCACAAACACTATCCCGATTCATTCTTCCCAAACATAACACAACAAAACAAAATGCTCGGCGAGAACGAGCTTCCAACCTTTACTCCTCAGAACAGACAAAACAGAAATCGTAACACATCAACCTCTACTCCATTGATGGAAGAGCCACCGGCGGCCCTAACCATCCATACATATACAGACTCACGAGGGGTAGCGAACCCACATCGTGCCCTCCCCAGTTTTTATGCCGAAGGCATCGAAATATCACACCTTCCCTAGCTCCCGGGGTCGCGTGTGATAGATCGGATGGAGACTACGCACAGGCTTAACCTCGAAGGCCCAAACCGTCCCGAGGGCTCCTTACCCGTAGCTCCTTGGATCCACAAACACAAATCATATCATATGCCAAATCTTTCATGGCAATCTCGCTAACTCGAAACGTAAAGACTTTTCCAAATCTTAGCTTACATATGCTTATATAATATCTTTCCAAAGCAAGAGTGTTCACAAGGTCATAAACATATTCTAATCAGCACATACATACCCATATATACCATATATATCCACATGCGGGGTTCAAAAACATCACATAAGGTTTTAGGTCACTTAACTAACAAAAGTCCTAAACCTCACCTTGTGCGTAACAAAAAACGAGCAGACGTGAACAACCTACGCCTCGGGCTCGTCAACTGGAACCTCCTCTGAAAAGAAAACACGAAAGCCCAAGACTTAAACTCTATATGAACCAAATAGGACGCTCGGCAAATTGCATGATTCATGATCACATATAAAATATTACAATTAGGTCATATAATTCACAAATTATAGCACAACATATTTATTTACAATTTATTAAGCAACAAAAATCAAGTTATAACAATTAACATGCAAAAGAATAGTAATTAAAGTCACAAAATAGCATAACTAAAGCAAAAGAAGCAGTGGCAGCTCCCAGGTTTCGGGAAAGGGTGGGAACGGCCCTTTCACTGTAGGGAACGGCCGTTCCCACACTCGCTCAAAGTTTCTGGAAGATGGGAACGGCCGTTCCCAGTTTGTACTGGGGACGGGAAGGGCCGTTCCCAAAAATCCCGAACTCTCCCCGCGCGTCTGTAATTTTGAACTAAAAATGGTTTGGCCATGGGAACAGCTGATAGACAAATTTTGAACCCAAGTGTAAGTTCTAAATTCGGTTGCAACACTTAAGGTATCGTACCCACAGGGAAGGGAAATCAACAACCACTCTTATGATTAATTCTAATCTAGAGACCGACAAAGATCAATAGAGTTGTACTATACTACTATGACAAAAGTAAACTAAGCAATAAGTAATGAATCACACAAGCTAATGAATATAAATCGAGAATAAACCACTTAACTTAAGCATGTCGGGGAGTAAATCATATGCCCTTCAGTGATCAAATAAATACTCAAGTACGGATGTATGATTCTTCAACCCAATCCCAAATTTATGTTAGGAATAGTGCCCTAGAAAGCCGATTGTATATCCGCTTTGTGCTTTTCCTTATTGTAATCACAGACAATCTTTGAATAAAATAACGAATTGAGGCAACACTTCTTTATATGCTCTTGTTTGGTATGCGTTTACTTTAGCTGTGCATGTATGAGAACTCCCCTAATCCTGATGACTTTAGGACTCTACCATTTAGGTGAAATGGTTCATGAAACGAGCCCTATATCACATAAGTCATGATTAGTAAAATACTCCAAGCCGATGAGTCCTACAGACAGTGGGAGTGTCAACCTGACTCCTCTAAGGCTTGCTTGTGGGATCACGCCCCTAAGAAGGACCACCTTGTTTCATGGAGGTGCAAAGTGTATAGTTGATACGTGCGTGATACATGAGGGTGCTTACTTTAATAAGTAAGTTCACTGAGGTGCCCCGTGTGAGAACATTCCTAAATGGGAAAGGAAGTTTCTATTTCAGGAAATGGAAACTTCCAGATTAGGAAATATCTCACGAGTCATTGATGTGATTAATTGATCCTTAGACTTGAGGTTCCTTGTCACTTTATGAGTTAACTCTGTAGTCTTAGGTATAAGCTTTAAAGGGTGTCGCCTTAGACAACTGATTCAAGGCTTATGCTGGGGCTGCACAAGTGATTCATGAAAGTGAATGAGAATCAAGAAAGGACCTACACTTGCATTTGCAAGGTGATCTCTTATTGTGTAAGTCATTCATATGCCATATGGAGTCCTTGGCCAAGGCAGTAGATCAAGACATCAAGAAAAGGGTTTCTTGGATTGAGATCAAATGGATATGAAATGCACTTAGCTTTAAGACCGGATTATTAGGGTTCTGATTATTCCCTTGCCCTAGATCTTGGTTGAGAGATAGTAAGTAGGAGGATTGTATCTCACATGATTCAATGACTTAAAGGTTCTGTCGAATCCGAACATTCCAATTCAGCTAGGGGTTAAACACCTGTTGCTAGACTATGGTCGTTTAATCTGTGGACTGATTAATTAATTAGTGAATTAATTAATTGGGGTCACTGCTAATTGAATTGAGAACCTAGAGGGTCACACACAACAACTTGGTTACATGAGTTGAGGCTTGAAAATGATTAAACGAGTTAATCGGACCAAGAGGGTTCCACACGTGTGAATTCACACGTGTGGATCACGTGAGTGACACGTGTCACTGTGACACGTGTCACACACGTGTATATATATATATATTATATATATATTAAATAATTAATTAGTTAATTATTTAATAGACTTTGGTTTAATTTTGAATTAAAAAGAAAGTCTAATTTTGGAGAAAATAATCTAGTTAATTAATTATGAATTAATTAATTAGATAAAATAAGTTATTTATTTTATAATAAATAAAGTATAAAATTATCCAAAAATAGTTTGGATATTTTTAAGCTCTCTTCAAAGTTGACTAGAATTAGAATTCAAAGTCAAGGTTGAAAAATACTTGATCCTCAAGTAATAGGAGAGAGGGACCAAAATCCTAGCCCATAAAGGACTAGGAATTTCGGCACCCCCTTGCCTATATATAGGGGAGCTCGAGCTCCCCTTTAGAGCGAATAGACAATTCTTGGTTCATGTGTTGAACACCTTCCTTTCTCCAAGATTAAATTAAACCCTAGGTTAAGCCCAAACACTAACTAGAGAACTAGCATCCTTACTAGTTAGATTGTGATCAAGTTGGTGGACTTTCTCTAGAGACTTCAAGTTAGAAGTTTGAAGATTCGAGCTTTACCAAGGAGAGGGGATCAAGCCGCGTGAAGAGCGTTCTTGGGTGGCTTGAAACGCTTCAAGAAAGAATAAAAGAAAAGTAAGTTTTCTATCTTTACGAATTTGGTTACACGATTGCGAGTCCTAGATCCTTTTGTTGGGAAAAATTTTTAAATTCCGCTGCTTTCTGATTCGTGTTTTCCAACAAGTGGTATCAGAGCCACCTCGTTAATCGTGTTTCTGATTCGTCTCAATTATTCTGAATTTGGTAGAAATTCTTAGGCTTAGATGCGAATTAGGTATTCATGAGTTCTTTTAGAAAGCCTGAAATACGAAACTGTAATTTTTCCTGAATTTCTGAAACTGTTTTCTTAAATTGTGATTTTGAAAACCGTTTTGATTGAAATATATTTAAATCGAATTTTAATTTTTGGATTGAACCGGGTTTTCGAGAAACCCAGAAATACGAAACGAACACGAAAAGCAACGAGCCTAGGCGTGCTAGCATGTCGCACGCCCAGGCCCGTCGCGCCGCCCAGCTCCTCCCGCAACAGCGCGGGAGCCGTCCCGGGCGCGCCTAGGCGCGCCCGCCCAGTCCGTCCCGCAACCGCGCGGGACGCCTGCCCAGGCCGTGCCGGACGCCCTGCCCAGTCCGCCTAGTCGCGGCGGGCGCATGATGCGCGGCCGGCGCGCGCACGCGAGCGGCAACTGCCGCGCTGTGCGCGCGCTGCTGCGCGTCTGTGCCGCGCGATGCTAGGCCCCTTTTCGGGCCCGTTTTCGTGTTTCGTGTTTTTCGTGTTTTCAGTCCGTAAAATCCCGATTTAATTTTATTTTAATTTTATCTTTTAAAATCAGTTTTGTTAAAATAAAATTATTTTAAAATTTTTGATTAAATTGGGATTTTTGAGAAATTAAAGCGATTTGGTTTTTTGGAAAAATTATGAATATTATTTTCTGAAAATAATGAAAGAATAAAATTATTAATTTTGGAAATTAATTGGAATTTTATTAGTTTAATGTTTTTCGGGTTTTATTGAAAAGGCTCTTGAACAAGAATTGCATCTAAGTCGTGTTTTGAGTCATTAGGACTTGAAACGAGAATTTTAATTTATTGGCTAAATTTAAATTCTCGCAAAAGCATGTTAGGTGATCATGGGTTTAGATCTATGTATGGTTTTAATTTATGCACATGAATGGTTTCAATTGGGGTTGGAGCCCTATAGTTGCGTTTTTCAATTGAGGTTGGAGCCTCACTTATGTGCGTACTGTTATGTGATTTATTATGTGGCTTTCCATATTACTGTTTTTGAGGCCGGGGTATGCCCCGTGTAATTGTCTAAGGCCAATATGAAGATTGAGCCTTATTACTTTATGTCTTTTTCTTTTTATTGTAATTTGAGAGTAGAGATAGGTGGTGAGGTTTTATTTTCATTTTGGAGACAATGCACCCATGGAGTAAGATGGACCACATTCAAGTAACAAGGAGGCCATAAGTGAAGACCCCTCAAAATGTTAGGGAGGGGAATCTCAATTGTTAAATGTAATAGAGATAGGGCTCGTATTTTGTTACCGCTTTCCCTTATGTGATTTGAACTGTTTATGTGGCATGTATGTTAGAACTTGTGATTGTGGAGTGGCTCCCACATATCACGCATAAGATAGGTAGAACCCATGATCATTACATGTTAGTATCATGCTAGGACATGTTATCTGTTTATGTGCTTGTTTGAAATGCATTTAAGTGTACTTGCATTAATCAAGACTAATAAAATTGGATAACATATATGTTGGTGAGGTCGAACCGGACAACTCTCCGGTTGATTCGAAAATTCCCATTAAATATTAAGCTAATTTCGAACAAATAGGTGTTTAATTCGAGATGCAAGTTTTGAATTAAATTCCTAGCATTCCATCAATAGGTTTTAAGTTTAGTAAGTAAAGCTAGTTATTGTCCGCGAGTCGTGGGATAGCTAGTGGAGCTTACTAGTTCTTAGTTACCTAATTGATCATTTTAAATGATCAATATTTCGTGGTCAATTTTGGCAAGGGCGATGTCCGCGAGTCGTGGGTCGTTCGAACTAAGTTTTGGTCATGATCTTATGATTGATGGGTCTAGCTTAACACCTAAGTAAATATGGATGTCGCACGAGTCGTGGGTCCATATTGAAAGATAGGTGATGCAAAAACAATTACTGAGAGTTCTAAAGGTGTTAGAATTGGTAAGTTGTACCTACCTAGGGTTCTTACTTAGAATGTCCGCGAGTCGTGGGTTCGAGGTAAAATGCCTAGGATCTTAGTACCCATTGGGAAACGTGTTCCTCTTAGATCTTTGGGAATTCTAGATCTTTGAAAAACAGTGGGAGCTACAATAGATTAAAGACCTTATCTTTTGTATATCGTTATAATTCAGCATGCTCACTAGTTCTCTGTTTCACCATTTAGGTCGTAGATTCTGTGATTCTCTACGTGTTTTGAAATGGCAACCAAAAACCCTCTTGTATCGATCCTCGAGTCAAACAAGTTGACTGGTCCCAACTATTCTGATTGGCTGAGGAATCTAAAAATCATTTTAGATTCTGAGAAGAGAACTTATGTTCTCTTCGAAGGGGAGCCTACTCCTGAAGGGGAGGCTCCCACTCGGGCCGAGCGGGACGCGATTCAGAAGTGGAAGGATGATAATCTCCAAGCCCGTTGCCTTATGTTGGCTAACATGTCTCCGGACTTGCAAAGACAACATGAGGCCATGGAATTTGCTTGGGAGATTTACGACCACTTAGAGCAACTTTACCGCCCTCATGAACGTGTTACAAGGTATAACACTTCAAAGGAATTATTCCACTTGAGAATGAGGGAAGGTTCAAGTGTCCATGAATATGGACTCAAGTTTCTTGCCCTTACTGAGAAACTTGCCTCCATGGACATGCCGCTGAAAGATGAGCTTTCAGTGGATTTGTTGCTAGCTTCGCTCCCACCATCATTCAACCCATTTGTCCTTAACTTCAACATGAATCATGCTGGTGCTACTGTAGCTGAGCTGATTAGTCAGCTTGTGACTGCTGAAAGCACGATCAAGAAGGACAATAAGGTTTTGATGGTGAATGCTCCATCTTCCTCTTCTGGGCCTTCTAAAGGTAAGGGCAAGAAAGCCCAAAAGAAGAAGAAGAAACCCCTTAGGCCCACTGGTGGCATTTCGAAGGGGAAGGCCCAAAAGAAGAAGCGTGATCAGAAAGAGGATGTTTGCTTCCATTGTGGCAAAGCGGGACATTGGAGGAGAAACTGCCCAGAGTACAAGGCTACTCTAAAGAAAGGTATCTTTCTCGTTGAAGTAAATCTGTCTATTAATTCTAGTTCTTGGGTACTTGATACCGGTTGTGGAACTCATATCTGTAATGATGTACAGATGCTAAGTGAAGTCCAACAACTTAAAGAAGGAGAATGTGTCTTGAAGATCGGCGATGGCTCAAACGTTGAAGCTCGAGCTTTAGGCACAATTAGATTAGATTTAGGTAGTTTTGAGTTAGTATTAAACAAAGTCCTTTATGTACCGAGCATTATTCGTAATATAATTTCAGTTCCAATATTAGATTGCGAAGGTTATGAAACTTATATTAAGAATGGTAAATACTTTATCAAACGGAACAACTCTTCCGTTCATATCGGTACTCTAAGTAATGGACTTTACCTAACTCAAAATATCAATATTATGAATATACAACGAGAAACAAAGCGTAAGAGAGATGACAAAGTTTCAGCTCCCTTATGGCACGCTAGATTAGGACACATTTCCAAGAACAGAATTAGCAAGATAAACACTTTAGGATCATTCTCTGAAAATGATCTCAAAGAGTTAACTTCTTGCGAATCCTGTCTCAAAGGAAAAATGTCCAAAGTTCCTTTTAAAGGAACTGTGGAACGTGCCTCTAAGGTTCTGGATTTGATCCATACTGATGTTTGTGGACCGCTTAGTGTAAGCACAAGAAACAATCATCAGTATTTCATAACCTTCACTGACGACTTTAGTCGGTATGGTTATGTATACTTAATGAAGTATAAATCTGAAGCTTTTGAGAAATTCTTAGAATTTCAAAAGGAGGTTGAGAACCAAACTGGTCACAAGATCAAAGCACTTCGATCTGATCGAGGAGGCGAATATCTTAGTGAAGAATTCCTTAATCATCTCAAAGGTAATGGGATTATCTCTCAGTGGACTCCTCCGGGAACTCCTCAGCTTAATGGAGTTTCTGAGAGAAGGAATCGAACCCTACTTGATATGGTTCGTTCCATGATGAGTTTCACTGACTTACCGCCTTCTTTCTGGGGTTATGCCCTAGAAAGTGCAGCAAAGATTTTGAATCTTGTTCCCTCTAAGTCAGTCCCTAAAACGCCCTATGAAATGTGGCATGGTAAAATCCCTAGTTATTCTTACTTAAGAATTTGGGGTTGTCCTGCTTACGTGAAGAGGACAGTGGGAGATAAGTTAGAATCTCGTTCTAACTTATGCTACTTTGTAGGTTATCCTAAGGAATCCATAGGATACTACTTCTATGATCAATCTGAACAAAAGGTGTTTGTTTCCAGAAATGCCACTTTTCTTGAGGAACCGTTCCTTAAAGAAAAGAAAGGCAAGATCATAGAATTAGAAGAAGTACAAAGTGACCCCATACCACCCACTGAAGAAACGTCCCACTCTGATCAACTACAACCAATCACGAATTTCGATACACATGTAAATCCTCCTCTAAGGCGTTCTGAACGTACTCCTAGACAGCCGGAGAGATGGTATGGATTCTTCCATGAAATCTCTCAAAAGGATAATGATCCTTTGACATATAAGGAGGCACTTTCAGATTCTGACTCTGAACAGTGGATAGAAGCCATGAAATCCGAAATGGATTCCATGAACTCCAACCAAGTTTGGACCTTGGTAGATTTGCCTGATGGGGTCAAACCCATAGGTTGCAAATGGATCTTTAAGAGAAAGCTTGGAGTTGATGGAAGCATTGCAGCCTACAAAGCAAGACTGGTTGCAAAAGGATTCACTCAGAGACCCGGCGTGGACTTTGACGAAACCTTTTCACCAGTTGCAATGCAAAAGTCCATTCGAATCATGCTTGCCATTGCTGCATATTATGACTATGAGATATGGCAAATGGATGTGAAAACTGCCTTTCTCAATGGTGACATTGACAAAGACATTTATATGGAGCAACCCATAGGTTTCACATTCAGTGGGAGTGAGCAAAAGGTTTGCAAACTCCAAAGGTCAATCTATGGATTGAAACAGGCTTCTAGGAATTGGAACATTCGATTTGATGAATCGGTCAAAGCGTTTGGCTTCATCCAAATTTCGAATGAGTCATGTGTGTATAGAAAGGAATTGGAGACCTCAGTGCAATTCTTAGTACTTTATGTTGATGACATCCTTCTTATTGGGAATTCGAAGGATGACATGAAAGTGACTAAGTTATGGTTATCGAACCAATTCGAGATGAAAGATCTTGGTGATGCGTCCTATATCCTTGGAATTAAAATCTATAGAGATAGATCTAGAAGGTTAATAGGACTATCACAGTCGATGTACATTGACAAAGTATTGAAGAGATTCAATATGGAGTCAGCAAAGGTTAAGAACCTTCCTATGAGTGTAGGAACATGTCTTTCAAAGAAGATGTGTCCTAAGACTAACCTTGAGAAGGAAAGAATGACTCATACACCTTATGCATCAGCAATAGGTAGCATAATGTATGCAATGTTATGTACTCGACCGGATGTGGCTTATGCACTTAGTGTAACAAGTCGTTTCCAATCTGACCCTGGAGATGGTCACTGGGCTGCCGTGAAGAATATTCTTAAGTACTTGAAAAGTACTAAAGATTTATTCTTAGTTTACGGAGGTCAGAAAGATCTTACTATCGAAGGATACTGCGATGCAAGCTTTGCATCTGACTTAGATGATTTTAAGTCAATGTCAGGATACATTTTCTGCCTAAACGGCGGAGCAGTGAGTTGGAAGAGTTCCAAGCAAACTACCACTGCTGATTCGACCACTGAGGCCGAATACTTAGCTGCAAATGATGCAGCTAAGGAAGGTGTTTGGATTAGAAACTTCATTCAAGAATTGAATGTTGTTCCTAGCATGAAAGACCCCATTACTGTGTTTTGTGACAACACTGGGGCGGTTGCTCAAGCAAGAGAACCAAGATCTCACCAACGGACCAAGCACATTATGAGGAAGTATCACCTAATCCGTGATATTATCAAAAGAGGAGATGTGCTAATTGAGAGGGTCACATCAGCAGAGAACGTGGCAGATCCACTTACTAAACCCCTTAGTCGAGAAGCTTTCCAAGGTCATCTTCAGAAGATGGGACTTAGAGTAGCTTTAGAATGGCTTTGACGGGCAAGTGGGAGATTGTTAGGAATAGTGCCCTAGAAAGCCGATTGTATATCCGCTTTGTGCTTTTCCTTATTGTAATCACAGACAATCTTTGAATAAAATAACGAATTGAGGCAACACTTCTTTATATGCTCTTGTTTGGTATGCGTTTACTTTAGCTGTGCATGTATGAGAACTCCCCTAATCCTGATGACTTTAGGACTCTACCATTTAGGTGAAATGGTTCATGAAACGAGCCCTATATCACATAAGTCATGATTAGTAAAATACTCCAAGCCGATGAGTCCTACAGACAGTGGGAGTGTCAACCTGACTCCTCTAAGGCTTGCTTGTGGGATCACGCCCCTAAGAAGGACCACCTTGTTTCATGGAGGTGCAAAGTGTATAGTTGATACGTGCGTGATACATGAGGGTGCTTACTTTAATAAGTAAGTTCACTGAGGTGCCCCGTGTGAGAACATTCCTAAATGGGAAAGGAAGTTTCTATTTCAGGAAATGGAAACTTCCAGATTAGGAAATATCTCACGAGTCATTGATGTGATTAATTGATCCTTAGACTTGAGGTTCCTTGTCACTTTATGAGTTAACTCTGTAGTCTTAGGTATAAGCTTTAAAGGGTGTCGCCTTAGACAACTGATTCAAGGCTTATGCTGGGGCTGCACAAGTGATTCATGAAAGTGAATGAGAATCAAGAAAGGACCTACACTTGCATTTGCAAGGTGATCTCTTATTGTGTAAGTCATTCATATGCCATATGGAGTCCTTGGCCAAGGCAGTAGATCAAGACATCAAGAAAAGGGTTTCTTGGATTGAGATCAAATGGATATGAAATGCACTTAGCTTTAAGACCGGATTATTAGGGTTCTGATTATTCCCTTGCCCTAGATCTTGGTTGAGAGATAGTAAGTAGGAGGATTGTATCTCACATGATTCAATGACTTAAAGGTTCTGTCGAATCCGAACATTCCAATTCAGCTAGGGGTTAAACACCTGTTGCTAGACTATGGTCGTTTAATCTGTGGACTGATTAATTAATTAGTGAATTAATTAATTGGGGTCACTGCTAATTGAATTGAGAACCTAGAGGGTCACACACAACAACTTGGTTACATGAGTTGAGGCTTGAAAATGATTAAACGAGTTAATCGGACCAAGAGGGTTCCACACGTGTGAATTCACACGTGTGGATCACGTGAGTGACACGTGTCACTGTGACACGTGTCACACACGTGTATATATATATATATTATATATATATTAAATAATTAATTAGTTAATTATTTAATAGACTTTGGTTTAATTTTGAATTAAAAAGAAAGTCTAATTTTGGAGAAAATAATCTAGTTAATTAATTATGAATTAATTAATTAGATAAAATAAGTTATTTATTTTATAATAAATAAAGTATAAAATTATCCAAAAATAGTTTGGATATTTTTAAGCTCTCTTCAAAGTTGACTAGAATTAGAATTCAAAGTCAAGGTTGAAAAATACTTGATCCTCAAGTAATAGGAGAGAGGGACCAAAATCCTAGCCCATAAAGGACTAGGAATTTCGGCACCCCCTTGCCTATATATAGGGGAGCTCGAGCTCCCCTTTAGAGCGAATAGACAATTCTTGGTTCATGTGTTGAACACCTTCCTTTCTCCAAGATTAAATTAAACCCTAGGTTAAGCCCAAACACTAACTAGAGAACTAGCATCCTTACTAGTTAGATTGTGATCAAGTTGGTGGACTTTCTCTAGAGACTTCAAGTTAGAAGTTTGAAGATTCGAGCTTTACCAAGGAGAGGGGATCAAGCCGCGTGAAGAGCGTTCTTGGGTGGCTTGAAACGCTTCAAGAAAGAATAAAAGAAAAGTAAGTTTTCTATCTTTACGAATTTGGTTACACGATTGCGAGTCCTAGATCCTTTTGTTGGGAAAAATTTTTAAATTCCGCTGCTTTCTGATTCGTGTTTTCCAACAATTTATACCTAGCTTCTCTCAAAGACTAGATGTCTAATTAATCAAGCCAAGTGTTGTTCTCACAATCACTTAGTAACCAAATTAATCGAATATAGTAAGATTAGTGTATTTAAAACCTAGCGGCTTGGCATGGAATTCTAAATACGTGTTGTAGAAATTAGGGTTAAATTTCTTTAAGCCCACAAAGTCTAAGTTTTGGAAAACAATCTCAATTATCCTCAATCTCTCGATTATCGGATAATTTACAGTATGTTAATGGATGGCCAGTCTACTCCCAATCTATTCAAATCCGTTTCCTAACAAAGAATCATACAATTTAACTCAAGCATTAATTCAAACACCTTAGATGCATAATCCTTACCCCCTAACCCTAGGGGATTAGTTCCTCATAATAGACTCAAAACTCATTAAAATCAAAGGAATTGCATTCAAAACATTCATGTCTAACATAATCATCAAAACGGAATTAATACTTCTGAAATTCTAATCTAGTTATCAAAACTAATCTAAAGCAATAAAACTAACTATACTAGAAATTAAAAACCAAAGATTGAGGAATTAGTTTGATAGAAAAGCAATAAATAAAACCAAATTGATAAAGTCTTGTGATTGGATTGAATCTTCAACTCTATATCTTCGTGTTTCTTTCTTCTCCAAGTATTCTTGAACTTCTGGGAAGCTATCCGTCCAAAAGCTCCCAAATTCCGCCACAAAACCGTGCTTAAATAGAAATCCTATCTCAGTTCCGCCACGTGACACGGACGTGCAGCGCCCATGCACAAAAATGTGACACGCCCGTGTCACATAAAGAAAACGTACTCGCGCTTTTCTTCTTGACACGGGGGTGTCAAGAGTTGTCTTTCTGAATGACACGGGGGTGCAAAAGCTGTCGGGCCTCTCTGTACCGAGACACGGGGGTGTCAAATATTGCTCTATGTTGGTGACACGGGCGTGTCACCATCTGAAATCCGTGGGTCACTTCTGTACTGAGATACGGGGGTGTCTCAGTTTACTCTTCCAAGGGGACACGGGCGTGTCCCATAGAATTTCTCGTTTTTTCGCCCTTTATTGCATGGTTTTGCTTCTAACTTCGTTTCTGTGACTCCAAGGTAAAATGTACCTAAAAAGGAGCATAAATCGCATTATAAGTTCTTAAAACGACATACATCTAACTCACTTTGCCCTACAAATCCATACAAAAACCCGATACATCAAACTCCCCCAAACTTGCATATTGCTCGTCCTCGAGCAATCAAGAAAATTACATCAAACCATCCTCAAAATCACTCTTTCAACAAGGCAATTCTCAAAATTTCACTTAAGCGAGTCTAGCCTATCAAACACTTTACAATCAAGCACAAGAATCAACACAATGGTATAAATAGAATATCCTCGTGTAGTGTGTGAATTCGAACAAACTAATGTACAAAGGTTAGAACACCAAGCTAATGATTCCTTCCTAAATACCAATGATAGATCTCGGAAAACATTCTTCGCACCTATCTCCACTAATGGAATTAACCCATAATTAAGGATCAGAAGGTCTTTCGAGGCTTGTAATGTGGGCTAAGGGTTAAGGTTATGTAATTTTTAGTATAGTAGTGACTTAACACACCTAGCTCACCCATTCAACTCTCCTTGTCTAAGTTTGTCACATGCAGACAGTCTAAGAGTTTCTTCTGTTCCAAATCTTCTCAATCACTGTTTTTTTTTTTTTAATTTTTATTTGCTTTACAAAACTCGTTCTTTTATTACTTCCTTTTGAATTCTTCTTTTCTTTCAGTATTTAAGCTTATCTCTTATTTCTTCTTTTGGCTCTTCATCAGGACTTTAGCAACATCTTCAATCGATTCAAACGAGTGAGCAAAGTGTGACTCTAGGGTAGGTTTATGGTGCTGTGCCTGTGGCTTATAATGTGGCTACAAAAAGTTAATGGCACAACACTTAGGCTCAGCGGGGTCAACATGATTTCATTATTTAGTGAAAATGGCTCAATATCGAGGCTACCTCCGACATGGATGCCTAAGTCATCTCCCTAATTCTTTGTTAATTCAAAATTTCGCCTCAATAGTACTAAAACGCATCCTAATCCACTTCTCAGTATTATTCAAGAATTACTAACTCAGCATCCTAAACTAAGTACATGACCTTGTTCAAATGTGCACAAAAATAAGGATATCTCACCATACCAAAGTATCAATACTCACACCTAACTTCATGCATTCGACTAGCCTAACTCACTTTTGCAAAAGTTCCAACAATCAAACCTCATTGAAAAATTTAAAATTTTGGTCTATTGTCAGCAATTATCTCTTCATTCTCAAAGATATCACAATAACAAGTAAATAATTCCCCCAATGCATCTACCTATGCAAGATATTAGCAATACACTCCAAAACTTTTTGCCCCTCCCCCAAACTTAAACCATGCAATGTCCTCATGCATAAAAGAAAAAGAAAGAAGGCAAAAAGAAAACTCCCTCAATACAGGGAAGAACCCGGCAACCAGCTATTCATCAAGCCTAACCTGCACTTAAACGACTAAAACACGAATCATAAGCTAAACAAAGCAAATGATAATCAACATGCAATTAACAAGCAGTCCCTGTTGTCAAGTACCTACTATAACCATAACAATAGTTAGCACAATTCAAATAGTTAGGTTAGAGTGGAGAAATATATTATCATACAGACCAAAGCAAGAAAAACAGGAAGCTAGAAAAGAAACCAATCAAGGATAAGGCGGCGGGTAATGTGGGGGCTGGCTTGAGCTACTCGGTCCGGCACCTCCAAATTGCTTGGCAAGGTATGCGTGGAGATTCTCGAACTTTCCATCAATGTGAAGCTGCAAGGCATCAAGCTGTGAGTCCACATGCTCTACAAAGCTATCCATCCGCGCATTCTGAGATGCCATATAATCCCGCATGTAAGCGGGGATCTCCTCATCGTCATTTTGGACCATTGGTATCGGTGCTCCTCGCCCGGCTTCCTCTCGATCCGGTATCTGTGCAAGCCTCCTCTGCTGATCGAGGGTGAGGTCATCATACTTTGCCACACCCCACTTGTACATCCACTCAAACCTGTTCCTTTCCCTCTCTGGATACCAGGGTAAAACCCTGTCCTTTAAGCTCCCGGCAGGCCATCGGATGAATAAATCCATCTTGATGAATGTCTGCTCTTCAACATAGGGAAAGTTGGATAAAGTTTCCGCATCCTCCGGCTGCCACCCTACCTCTTTGGCTAGCTTTATCACATAGGCTCCATGGCCTATGGTTCCTGAAGCTCTGCCTGCCACCTCCTTCAACTTGTACATGAACTCGTATGTGGCATCAAACTGCACCCCCTCCATAAAGTACATAATGGCCAACTCAAACCCGTTGATATTTCCATCGCCCTCATGCCTAGCACATATTCCCACAGCCAGGAATCTATGCACCAAGCGCCAAACTAAACTATCAATCCAAGTGGCCTTAGTATTTCTTGGGTTGTAAACCGGGGCACCAGCTTTAAGAGGGAATGATCGCCACACCGCCTCTCTGTCCTCCGTAGACCAATTGGGCAACAGTGACATCTCGCAACAAGGGAACCCTAAGGCGTCACGAATTTCACCATCAGTTAATGATTGGGCATTCTCCCCATCCAACGTGAAGTTGAGTTTCGTGGAGGCCTGATCCCATGTCATCGTGGTAAAGAACGCTGTGGTCAACTCCGGATAGGTATCGGCCGGAACCATCAGAAAGGTTTTCCACCCTATATTGTTAAATAAGGCCTCTATCTCATCCCAAACTCCTAACCTCCGAAGTGTAGCGAGATGCGGGAACTTGGTGGGCATAATATTACGCGTGGTATTCCTATTATACGGGTTCCCAAGCCCTTCCAAAGTAACATTCACGGAATCCCGTGGTTGGCGGCCAGTGGGGCCGGAAGATGACGTGAGTTGCAGAGGGGCGGGTCTCTTGTTGCGTCCCAAACTTCCTGCACAGAAATACCCCCAAATCAACAACAAGAAGTAATATAAGTTCAAAGGGGCATTTTATCGAACACCTTGTAAGCACAAGTGAAAATTCTAGGATTCCTTTAAATAAAACATACATTTCATAACCCAAATCCTAGATTCAGCCCTCTATACTACCAACTCGTTGAAATATCAGAGGGCCTCAATTTCTCCCACAAACATGTAAATAACCGCCCACTACAAACCTCCATAATTTGCAAAATTCAAGACAATGTGTAAGAACAAAGGCCAAATTTTCCACTACATTGCAAACACCTAACTCTCGCATGTGCAAAACTCGACAAAGGAGCAAGAATTCAAGAAATTATATCCAACATGCCTCAAAGGGAAATTAGGGTTCATAGTCTAGAAAGGCCAAAAATTTGCAAATTATGCCAATTCCTAATTCTAAACATGCCAAAACTTGAAATAGAATCAAGAATTTTAAAGAAAATACATCATAAGCATGGTTTATAGAACTAGGGTCTAACCCTTCTCAATTAAATCCATGAAATTTAAGCACCCAAGAGAAGAGAACACTTACCCGATTAATATGAGATGAAAAGTGTAATGTGTGTGTTGTCTTGCCGGAAACTGATCTACAAACAATTGTGGTGGTGCTTGTGCCGTGCGGGAATGGGGAAAGAAAAGAGATGAGAGAAGAGAAGAGGGTTCTTGTGTTTTAATTTACAAGACAAGGGAGGAACCCTCGTTTTATTTCAGCCCAGCGGACGTGACACGCCAGTGTCGTTTAGTGTGTTATGTGGATGACACGGGGGTGTCATCCTTTTCCTGAAGACTTCTGTACCATGACACGGGGGTGTCGTTTTTTGTTCAGAGAACTTGACACGCCCGCGTCGTCTCTCGACTGGCGAATTCTGTACCGCGACACGGGGGTGTCGCGGCTTACTCTTTGTGGAAGGAACGCCCGTGTCTCCCCCAAACTTAGAAATTCAACACGAAACTCCTCACAACCCGTTCCTTTGTGTTTTCATCCGCTAAACTCGCACGTATTAGGTCAAATTCTGCAAAGTAAGACCTTAGTATATCAAGTTAAGCACCATATCACTTCATTATAAGGCGAAACACACACAATACTCATACACCCATTCGAACTTAAAACCACAAAAGAACCTCGATACCGATTACCATCCATGACCTTCATACTCCATCCACTCAAAGCTAACCAAACTACCTGAAACACAAGACAAAAGATAACATCAATCACAAGCTTAACTAACTAAAGAAAGGAAGGAAAAGAGAAGAGAAGAATAGTTCTAAGTTATAGTCGTTAGCTTGACTTTACGACTCCGGCCTAAGGCACTGGAGTCGTCAACACACACAAGATGTGTTCTCCAATTCGATCTCCGGCGAGATATGGCTTGAGTCTTTGTCCATTCACCACAAAGGATGGTGAGCCTTCATTTCCTATCTCAACCGCTCCATTTGTCAGAACTTTGACCACTCTGAACGGACCAGACCACCTTGACTTAAGTTTTTCGGGAAAGAGCTTCAATCTAGAATTGTACAACACCACCAATTGGCCCTCGACAAACTCCTTAACCCGAATATGCTTATCATGCCACTTCTTTGTTCTCTCCTTATAAATCCGGGCATTTTCATAAGCCTCTAACCTCAGTTCCTCCAATTCTTGCAAGTCAAGTATCCTTTTCTCTCCGGCTCTCGTGAGATCAAAATTTATAGCCTTAATGGCCCAATATGACTTGTACTCGATCTTGACGGGGAGGTGACACGCCTTACCATAAACAAGCTGATACGGCGAAGTTCCTATGGGTGTCTTAAATGCAGTCCTGTAAGCCCATAACGCGTCATCCAACTTTGATGACCAATCTTTCCTAGAGGGGCTCACTATTTTCTCTAAAATCCACTTCAACTCCCTATTCGTGACCTCAGCTTACCCACTTGCTTGGGGATGATACGCAGTAGTTACCCGATGCTGGACCCCGTATTTCTTCAACAAAGCTTCCAAGGGCTTGTTGTAAAAGTGTGTACCCCTATCACTGATTAATGCTCGTGGAACTCCGAACCTATTAAAAATGTTCTTTTGCAAGAACTTAATCACCACCTTCGAGTCATTGGTCGGAGTTGCCATGGCTTCGGCCCACTTGGATACGTAATCCACCGCCACCAAGATGTATTGGTTCCCATTTGATGGTGGGAAGGGTCCCATGAAATCAATTTCCCAAACGTCAAACAGTTCAACCTCCAAAATATACTTCATGGGCATCTCATCCCTTTTACTGATATTCCCGGCTCTCTGACAAGCGTCACACTCTTTAGCAAATCTGTAGGCATCCTTAAACAACGTTGGCCACCAAAATCCTGACTGTAGTACCTTAGCTGCAGTCTTCCGCCCACTCGAGTGTCCTCCGTATAAGCTCGCATGACATCTACTTAACACTTCATCAACTTCAACCTCCGGAACACACCTCCGTACTAACCCATCCGAGCAATGTTTGTATACATATGGCTCTTCCCAATAATAACGCTTCGCTTCTGATAAGAACCTCTGTTTCTGATGGAAATTTATGCCCGGTGGTAAAGCTTTGCACACCATGTGATTCACAATATCTGCGCACCAAGGAATTATCGCATCGGCTGCAAACAACTCCTCGTCAGGGAAATTCTCAGTAATCTCCTCCATATACTCACCCTCCTTATCCCCAACTTCTAACCTTGACAAGTGATCGGCAACTAAGTTCTCCGTCCCCTTCTTGTCACGAATTTCAAGATCGAACTCCTGAAGCAATAGAATCCATCTAATCAAACGGGGCTTTGAATCCTTCTTCAAAAGGAGATACTTGATTGCTATGTGGTCCGTGTAGACGATTGTCTTCGAACCTATCAAGGAAGAACGAAACTTGTCAAAAGCATGCACGATAGCTAATAATTCTTTCTCCGTAGTAGCATAATTTATTTGTGCATCATTTAGTGTTTTGCTAGAATATGCGATAACGTGTAAACGTTTCTCCCTTCGTTGGCCAAGAACAACTCCAATGGCCAAGTCGCTCGCATCGTACATTAGCTCAAACGGTAGGGTCCAATCCGGTGCAACCATAATTGGTGCCGAGGTAAGCTCCTTCTTCAACCTGTCAAATGCATGTAAACAATCATTATCAAACACGAATTCAGCATCTTTTTGTAGTAACTTGCATAAAGGTAAGGTAATCTTTGAAAAGTCCTTGATAAACCGGCGATAGAAACCGACATGACCAAGGAAATTTCTCACTCCCTTTATATTAGTGGGTGGAGGTAATTTTGCGATCACATCAATCTTGGCCCTATCCTCCTCAATGCCTTTCTCTGAAACCTTGTGGCCCAACACTATCCCTTCCTTTACCATGAAGTGGCACTTCTCCCAATTTAGAACGAGGTTAGTTTCTTCACATCGCTGCAAAACTTGAGCAAGATTATGCAAGCATGAATCGAAAGAAGAACCAAACACAGAAAAGTCATCCATAAAGATTTCCATTGTGCGTTCTATAAAGTTAGAAAAAATGGCCATCATGCATCGTTGAAAAGTAGCCGGGGCATTACACAACCCAAAAGGCATACGCCTATACGCAAATGTACCATAAGGGCAAGTAAACGTACATTTTTCCTGATCCTCTGGGGCTATAGCAATTTGGTTATACCCTGAATACCCATCTAGAAAGCAGTAATAAGAATGTCCGGCTAACCTTTCTAACATCTGATCAATAAAGGGAAGTGGAAAGTGATCTTTACGAGTGGCATTGTTCAACTTCTTATAGTCTATGCAAACTCTCCATCCCTTGACTGTCCTAGTCGGTATTAACTCATTCTTCTCATTTTTAATCACAGTCATCCCCCCTTTCTTAGGCACTACCTGCACAGGGCTAACCCACTTGCTATCCGAGATAGGGTAAATTATCCCAGCGTCTAACAGTTTTAGTACCTAAGCCCTGACTACCTCCTTCATGTTTGGGTTCAATCTACGCTGATGTTCTACGGAGGGTTTATGGTCATCTTCCATAAGAATCCTATGCATGCAAATGGATGGGCTAATCCCCTTAATGTCAGAAATAGTCCAACCTATCGCTTGTTTGTGCTCTCTCAAAACCCTCAACAAAGCATCAAGATGTGAATCAGTTAAATCAGAGGTAACTATAACAGGCAATGTTTCAGATTCACCCAAATAAGCATATCTCAAATGATCGGGGAGGGGTTTCAGTTCTAAATTAGGAGCTTTCTCAATAGAAGGACGAAGAGTGGGCTTACCTGTACCCAACTCTTCATATACAAACTTCTTTCGGAATGGCACGTATGGGGTGGCCTCTAGTGCCTTCGCGTAGGCGGCCAATTCTTCTAGTTTATCTTCCCCATCAATGTGGTCCGTGAGTCCTCTCAGACAGAGTTCGAGAGGGTCTTCGTTGCTTACAGACATCAGTGTCTGTCCTTTGATTTCCACCATGTTACATTGTTCTTCGATTACCGGTCCTTTCATTGCCTTGAACAGATTAAACTCCACCTGTTCGTCTCCCACACGAAGAGTTAGAATGCCACTCTTCACATCAATTAAGGCTCCTGCTGTGGCTAGGAAAGGCCTCCCTAAGATGAGCGGCATGTTTTGATCTTCCTCCATCTCCAACACTATGAAGTCTACCGGTAGGTAGAACTTCCCAACTCTGACCAAAACATTTTCTAGGACTCCCGTGGGGTACTTGACTGATCGATCGGCTAGCTGCAGGGAAACTGTAGTCGATTTCAATGAATTCAATCCAAGTTTCCTGCAAACAGATAATGGCATTAGACTCACACTAGCACCAAGATCACATAAAGCTTTATTAAAGGACAAATTGCCAATTGTGCAAGGAATTGAAAAACTCCCTGGATCCTTAAGCTTCGGAGGAAGCTTATGTTGTAGAATGGCGCTGCACTCCTCAGTAAGTGCTATCGTGGCATAGTCCTCCAATTTTCTCTTGTTGGAGAGGATCTCCTTCAAGAATTTGACGTATGTAAGAACTTCTCGAACTGTTTCTCCAACCTTTGCTTTTGAAATCTCTGCGGGAAAGGAAGTGGTGGCATATACGGCTTGGGTGCCACTGGTGTCTTTGGCTTGGAAGGGAGCTCAGTTGTCTGTGCTTCCTTCTCCTCTTTCGCTGGCTCGACTACTTTCTCAGATTCCACCACGACTTCCTTTTCTCTTCTCATTTCTGTCTCCACCGGCATTGTAGGCCCCTTGTAAGTTGTGCCACTTCGTAGTGTAATGGCCTTGCAATGCTCTTTCGGATTCTCCTCAGGTTTGCTTGGAAACATGCCTTGGGCTCTAACATTTATCGTATTTGCAAGCTGGCCCACCTGTACTTCCAAATTTTTGTTCTGAACTAGCACCTGTTCCACCTGAGACTCGAGTTTCTGATACCTATCATTCGAAACATTGATGAACTTTTCGAGGGCTGCCTCCCACCCCGATTTCTGTTCTTGTGGTGGTGGTGGAGGGGGCGTGAATCTCTGCTGGTTTTGATGTGGTGGATGTGGTCCCTATTGTCGCGGTTGGAAGTGTGGTCTCGGATTTGGGTTTGGGTTTTGAACATTCTGATTGTTTGACCACGAGAAGTGCGGATGATTCTTCCAACCTGGGTTGTAGGTGTTCGAATATGGGTCATTCGCCGGCTTTTGATTTTGCACGTAATTCACTTGCTCCTGACCAACAACAACCTGTGCACCTGCATTGGTAGAAGGACAAACATCAAATGAATGAGAACCACCACAAATTTCACATAATACCTGTAAAGTGTTTGATTGTGCCACTGTGTTACGTGCTGCAGAAATTGCAAGTCGGTCTAGCTTCTGATTCAGTGCTTCGAATTTGGCATTAAAAGTTGTTACAGTGTCAGTGGTAAGTATGCCCGCGTCAGGTTTGGGTAGAGGAGGATTGCTCATCTCTTTTGTCCAACTACTATTTGCTGCCATCTTATTCAGAAGTTGCATTCCTTCTTCTTCTGACAGTGCCATAAATGCTCCTCCTGCTGCTGCATCGACCATGATTTTCATGTTTTCTATCATTCCGTTGTAAAAGATTTTTACTAATTGCCATCCTGGAACACGGTGATGTGGGCATTTCCTTTGCAAATCCTTATATCTTTCCCATCCTTCGTATAACGTTTCCCCATCATAGAGCCTGAAGCTCGTTATTTCATCTCTGTACCTCATGGTCTTGCTAGGAGGGTAGAACTTGGCTAAAAAGGCCTTAGATAAGTCTGCCCATGTCTGAAGTGTCTCATTTGACAAAGTCGAAATCCATGTCCTTGCTTTATCCCTTGAGGAGAAGGGAAAAAGCCTAACTCTGATCGCGTCATCTGAAGCATTATGGATCTTAAAAGTTGAGCAAACATCCAAAAAGTAGGACAAATGCGATGCGGTGTCTTCATGTGGTAAGCCCCCAAACGGATTCTGTTGTAAGAGGTTGATGAACCCAGTTTCAATCTCAAAGTTGTTCGCCTCCACGTTGAGGCGAACCAAGTTGTTCTGGATTAGGCCAATGTTAGGAATGGCATAATCCTGAAGTGTGGTTGGTTGATCGTTATTGGGTTGAGCCATTGGAATTGGGTCTACTTCCTACTTCTTTTCCTTTCTTCGCCTCGTTTGATTCGCCCGACAAGTCCTCTCAATTTCAGGGTCGTGAGGCAAAGGTTCCAAGCCTTGCGATCGTCGCATACACTAGCTACCTGCAATTGGGAGAAACCCGTGGTCAAATTCAACGTACTTTAAAAAGAAATCAAGCAGAAAGGGTGGTCTAAAGCACCAGAAAAAGTCAATAAAGTAATATTGATTTAAACGCCTTCCCCGGTAACGGCGCCAAAAACTTGATAGACAAATCTTGAACCCAAGTGTAAGTTCTAAATTCGGTTGCAACACTTAAGGTATCGTACCCACAGGGAAGGGAAATCAACAACCACTCTTATGACTAATTTTAATCTAGAGACCGACAAAGATCAATAGAGTTGTACTATACTACTATGACAAAAGTAAACTAAGCAATAAGTAATGAATCACACAAGCTAATGAATATAAATCGAGAATAAACCACTTAACTTAAGCAGGTCGGGGAGTAAATCATATGCCCTTCAGTGATCAAATCAATACTCAAGTACGGATGTATGATTCTTCAACCTAATCCCAAATTTATACCTAGCTTATCTCAAAGACTAGATGTCTAATTAATCAAGCCAAGTGTTGTTCTCACAATCACTTAGTAACCAAATTAATCGAATATAGCAAGATTAGTGTATTTAAAACCTAGCGGCTTGGCATGGAATTCTAAATACGTGTTGTAGAAATTAGGGTTAAATTTCTTTAAGCCCACAAAGTCTAAGTTTTGGAAAACAATCTCAATTATCCTCAATCTCTCGATTATCGGATAATTTACAGTATGTTCATGGATGTCCAGTCCACTCCCAATCTATTCAAATCCGTTTCCTAACAAAGAATCATACAATTTAACTCAAGCATTAATTCAAACACCTTAGATGCATAATCCTTACCCCCTAACCCTAGGGGATTAGTTCCTCATAATAGACTCAAAACTCATTAAAATCAAAGGAATTGCATTCAAAACATTCATGTCTAACATAATCATCAAAACGGAATTAATACTTCTGAAATTCTAACCTAGTTATCAAAACTAATCTAAAGCAATAAAACTAACTATACTAGAAATTAAAAACCAAAGATTGAGGAATTAGTTTGATAGAAAAGCAATAAATAAAACCAAATTGATAAAGTCTTGTGATTGGATTGAATCTTCAACTCTATATCTTCGTATTTCTTCCTTCTCCAAGTATTCTTGAACTTCTGGGAAGCTATCCGTCCAAAAGCTCCCAAATTCCACCACAAAACCGTGCTTAAATAGAAATCCTATCTCAGTTCCGGCACGTGACACGGACGTGCAGCGCCCATGCACAAAAATGTGATACGCCCGTGTCACATAAAAAAAACGTACTCGCGCTTTTCTTCTTGACACGGGGGTGTCAAGAGTTATCTTTCTGAATGACATGGGGGTGCAAAAGCTGTCGGGCCTCTCTGTACCGAGACACGGGGGTGTCAAATATTGCTCTATGTTGGTGACATGGGCGTGTCACCATCTGAAATCCGTGGGTCACTTCTGTACTGAGACACGGGGGTGTCTCAGTTTACTCTTCCAAGGGGACACGGGCGTGTCCCATAGAATTTCTCGTTTTTTCGCCCTTTATTGCATGGTTTTGCTTCTAACTTCGTTTCTGTGACTCCAAGGTAAAATGTACCTAAAAAGGAGCATAAATCGCATTATAAGTTCTTAAAATGACATACATCTAACTCACTTTGCCCTACAAATCCATGCAAAAACCCGATACATCAACGACCCTTCCCATTCCCAGTACAAACTGGGAACGGCCGTTCCCGCTCTCGGCAATGAACAGTAAAATGGCCCAGAAGGGTCGTTCCCAGTTTTTAACTGGGACGGGAACGGCCGTTCCGGCCTGGTTCGAAAATCTGAAGCAGAAACAGACATTACATAAGCAGGGGAAGCTTCAATTTTTGCCAAAATGGCCAAAATCCCAAGCCTCAAAGTTGCCACAACCTCTCAAAATGCACAATTAATTCATATAAATCATGCTTGACATAAAAGCACTTAAATAGCTCAAGAAAAACGGAATTTAAAAGCATGCTCCAAGGATACAAGAATCAAGCTAAAATCTTGATCATCAATAAATGCTCAACTACCAAGAGGTTTAACGCAATAAATACAACATATACAACTCATACAACTCATATATGAAGCTAGAAATCCATTACATCAAGCAAAGAGCACATATTCACATTTTAGCCAAACCCTTACTATTCACGTAGGGAAGCAAAGGCCAGTGAAGAGGTGTTGGAAGCTTCTGGGTAAATGCTATACGTGCGGGTCTTCTGATCACTTGATTGATGCTTGCCCAAAAAGGAGGCCTTTTCCTGGGTGGGCGCCTTTGGGCTTAAATTCCACCGGGAAGAACAAAACCGTGAGGGTGGTGTCGCTTAGCCCATCAAAGCGGACAATATCGACAGGCGGGTTTTCGGGCTGTTACAAACTAAGTGCCCTTTGTTGATTTTATTTAATGCAATAACTTCTGCTGTTGTTCAAATGCATTTCATTCACTTGCAATATAATAAATTAAATATTTACAAGGCTTAAAATAAAGTAAATCGGTTGATTTTTATGCGTTAGATTGTGAAGTTCCCAGAAAGGGCGTCTACATTAAATAAAAAGTTGCAATCACACTTTCCAGTAGTTTGGCTGACCAATTTTGAATACCAAAGGGGCGCGACGATGGGGTTACACTTTCTTTCTTTCTGCCTCTTACCTGTATAAATATATGTTGTCTTCGTCTCACTCTCTACCATATTTCATATACTTGATAATCAGAATCAAAGTCATGGTAGCACCCATTGAGGGAGCAGTTGAAGTGTACATGGTTGAACGTCTTCGGCAGTATGCCGCAGATAACCAAGTTTCGCAACTAGAAGTCTTTTATTCAGGCCTTGTTCTATTGTCCATTGAATTGTCAGATCGATTCAAACGAAGATATTGGCCCGAAGATGTTATAGCGTGGGTGAAAGCAAAGCGGAAAATTTTTTACAACTTCCGTAGTTACTTGGCTTGTCCTGGTGTGTACTTGGCTGAGGATCGCAAAAATGGCCGAATTGTTTTCGATGCATATAAGAATGGGAATACTATGGATGTAAGGAGAAATCATACTCAATCATTTTCTTTAGATGTTGTTCATTTTTTGACTGTACTAATGTAACGTATTTACATAGGTAATTCGATCGCATTCGGAGATCAGGGTACGCGGATGCCCTTTCTACGACGAACTTCATTTTATCTTCAAGGTGCGTGAGGCACATCTGTTGGAAGGCGAAGAGGACCACCTCCACACAGACCACATTGAGGATAGGAACTCAGATACCGTTGGAATTGCCGGCGAGGAGAGTGTTAATTCCAACAATCCTCATTATGATCCGGATGAAGTGAATCAGTTTCATCCTCCTCTCCCGTAATTTATGTTTTTTGTACTATGCCTACTTTTATTTTATTTTCAATAAAAGTTATCAGTTTGTAGAATTATTATTGATTTTGTATATTTACATTTATTGATAGACAAATCTTGAACCCAAGTGTAAGTTCTAAATCCGATTGCAACACTTAAGGTATCGTATCCACAGGGAAGGGAACCCAACAACCACTTCTATGACTATTTCTAATCTAGAGACCGAATAAGATTGATAATGTTGTACTATACTACTATGACGAAATTAAACTTAAGCAATAAGTAATCAATCACACGAGCTAACAAATAAAAACAAGATTAAACCACTTAATTAAAACAGGTCGGGGAGTAAATCATATGCCCTTTTGTGATCAAATCAATACTCAAGTACGGATGTATGATTCTTCAACCTAATCACAATTTTATACCTAGCTTCTCTCAAAGACTAGATGTCTAATTAATTAAGCCAAGTGTTGTTCTCACAATCACTTAGTAACCAAATTAATTGAATAAAGCAAGATTAGTGTATTTAAAACCTAGAGGCTTGGCATGGAATTCTAAATACGTGTTGTAGAAATTAGGGTTAAATTTCTTTAAGCCCAAAAGTCTAAGTTTTGGAAAACAATCTCAATTATCCTCAATCTCTCGATTATCGGATAATTTACACTATGTTCATGGATGGCCAATCCATTCCCAATCTACTCAATACCGTTTTCCTAACAATGAATCACACAAATTAACTTAAGCATTAATTCAAACACCTTAGATGCATAATCCTTACCCCCTAACCCTAGGAGATTAGTTCCTCATAATTGACTTAAAACTCATTAAGATCAAAAGAATTGCATTCAAAATATTCATGTCTAACATAAACATCAAAACAGAATTAATAGTTCTGAAATTCTAACCTAATTATCCAGAAACAAATCTAAAGCGAGAAACTAACTATACTAGAATCGAAAACCAAAACTTGAGGAATTAGTTTGATCGAAAAGCAGTAAATAAAACCAAATTGATAAAGTCTTGTGGTTGGAATGAATCTTCAACTCTATGTCTTTGTGTTTCTTCCTTCTCTGGGTGTTCTTGAACTTCTGGGAAGCTATCCGTCCAAAAGCTCCCTTATTCCGCCTCAAAACCGTGTTTAAATAGAAGTCCATAATCCAGTACCGCCCCGTGACACGGGCGTGCAGAGCTCATGCCTTAAAATGTGACACGCCCGTGTCACATATAAAAAACGTACTCGCGCTTTTCTTCTTGACACGGGGGTGTCAAGAGTTGTTCTTCTGAATGACACGGGGGTGCAAAAGCTTCCAGGCCTCTCTGTACCGAGACACGGGGGTGTCGAAAATTGCTCTACGTTGGTGACACGGGCGTGTCACCATCTGGAATCCGAGGGCCACTTCTGTACTGAGACACGGGGGTGTCTCAGTTTACTCTTTCACGGGGACACGGGCGTGTCCCCTAGAATTTCTCATTTTTCGCCCTTTATTTCATGGTTTTGCTTCTACTTCGTCTTTTCAACTCCAAGGTGAAAAGTACCTAATAGGGAGCATAAATCGCGTTATAAGTTCTTAAAACTGCTTGAATTTAACTAAAATTGCCCTACAAATCCATGTAATAAACCGGTACATCAAACTCCCCCAAACTTGAATATTGCTCGTCCTCGAGCAATCGAGAAAATTACATCAAACCAACCTCAAAATCAATCTCTCAATGGGGCAATTTTCAGAATTTCACTAAAGCAAGTCTAGCCTATCAAACACATTCCAATCAAGCACAAGAATCAACACAATGGTATAAATAAAATATCCTCGTGTAGTGTGTGAATTCGAACAAAATAATGTACAACGGTTAGAATACCAAACTAATGATTCCTTCCTAAGTACCAATGATAGACTTCGGAAAACATTCTTCGCACCTATCTCCACTAATGGAATTAACCCAGAATTAAGGATCGGAAGGTCTTTCGAGGCTTGTAATGTGGGCTCGGGGTTAAGGTTATGGAATTTTTACTATAGTAGTGACTCAACACACCTTGCTCACCCATTCAAATCTCCTCGGTCGCCATCTTTATCTTTCCCCGTCAAACTCCCCCAAACTTAGACCTTGTCTAAGTTTGTCACATGCAGACAATCTAAGAGTTTCTTCTGTTTCAAATCTACTCAAATCACTTTTCCCCTTTTTTTTTTTTATTTTTTTTTCTTCTTTTGTCTACTTATAGCTTTACACAACTCTTTTTTTTTACTACTTCCTTTTGAATTCTTCTTTTCTTTCAGCATCTAAGATTATCTCTTATCTCTTCTCTTGGCTCCTCATCAAGAATTTAGCAACATCTTCAATCGATTCAAACGAGTGAGCAAAGTGTGACTCTAGGGTAAGTTTATGGTGCTGTGCCTGTGGCTTATAATGCGGCTACAAAAATTTAATGGCACAACACTTAGGCTCAGCGGGGTTAATAGGATTTCGTTCTTTAGTAAAAATGGCTCAATAGCGAGGCTACCTCCGACATAAATGCCTAAGTCATCTCCCTAATTCTTTGTCAATTCAAAATTTCGCCTCAATAGGACTAAAATGTATCCTAATCCACTTGTCAGTATTATTCAAGAATTACTAACTCAGCATCCTAACCTAAGTACATGACCTTGTTCAATTGTGCACAAAAATAAGGATATCCCACCATTCCAAGGTATCAATACTCACACCTAACTTCATGCATTCGACTAGCCTAACTCACTTTGGCAAAAGTTCCCACAATCAAACCTCATCGAAAAAGTGAGAATTTTGGCTTATTTTCAGCAATCATCTTTTCATTCTCAAAGATATCACAATATCAAGTAAGTAAATCCTCCAATGCATCTTTCTATGCGAAATATTAACAATACAATCCAAAACTTTTTGCCCCTCTCCCCCAAACTTAAACCATGCAATGTCCTCATGCATAAAAGAAGAAAGAAAGAAGGCAAAAAGAAAACTCCCTCAATACAGCGAAGAACCCGGCAACAAGCTATTCATCAAGCCTAACCTATACTTAAACGACTAAAACACGGATCATAAGCTAAGCAAAGCAAATGATAATCAACATGCAATTAACAAGAAGTCCCTGTCGTCAAGTACCTACTATAACCATAAGAATAGTTAGCATAGTGCAAATAGTTAGGCTAAAGTGGTGAATTATATCATCATACAGACCAAAGCAAGGAAAACAGAAAGCTAGAAAAGAACCCAATCAAGGATAAGGTGGCGGGTAATGTGGGGGCTGGCTTGAGCTACTCGCTCCGGCACCTCCAAATTGCTTGGCAAGGTATGCGTGGAGATTCTCGAACTGTCCATCAATGTGGAGCTGCAAGGCATCAAGCCGGGAGTCCACATGCTCTACAAAACTATCCATCCGCGCATTCTGAGATGCCATATAATCCCGCATGTAAGCGGGGATCTCCTCATCGTCATCTTGGACCATTGGCATCGGTGCTCCTCGCCCGGCTTCCTCTCGATTCGGTATCTGTGCAAGCCTCCTCTGCTGATCGAGGGTGATGTCATCATACTTAGCCACACCCCACCTGTACATCCGCTCAAACCGGTTCCTTTCCCTCTCCGGATACCAGGGTAAAACCCTATCCTTTAAGCTCCCGGCAGACCATCGGATGAATAGATCCATCTTGATGAACGTCTGCTCTTCAACATAGGGAAAGTTGGATAAAGGCTCCGTTTTCTCTGCAAGCCACCCTACCTCCTTGGCTAGCTTCGTCACATAGGCTCCATGGCCTATAGTTCCCGACGCCCTGCCTGCCACCTCCTTCAGCTTGTACATGAACTCGGTCGTGGCATCAAATTGCACCCCCTCCTTCATAAAATACATAATGGCCAACTCAAACCCGTTGATATTTCCATCGCTCTCATGCCTAGAACATATTCCCACAGCCAGGAATCTATGCACCAATCGCCAGACTAAACTATCAATCCAGGTGGCCTTAGTATTTCGGGGGTTGTAAGCCAGGGCACCAGCTTTTAGAGGGAATGATCGCCACATCGCCTCTCTGTCCTCCATAGACCAATTGGGCAACGTTGACATCTCGCAACAAGGAAACCCTAAGGCATCACGAATCTCGTCTTTATTTAATAATTCGGCTTCCTCCCCATCTAATGTGAAATTGAGCTTGGTGTTGACCCTGTCCCAAGTCATAGTGGTGAAGAATACGGTTGTCAACTCCGGATATGTGTTAGCCGGAACCATCATAAATGTCTTCCACCCTATGTTGTTGAATAAAGCCTCGATCTCCTCCCAGACTCCTAACCTCCGAAGTGTAGCGAGATGCGGGAACTTGGTAGGCATGATATTCCGCGTGGTATTCCTGTTATAAGGGTTCCCAAGCCCTTCCAAAGTTACATTCACGGAATCCCGTGGTTGGCGACCGGTTGGGCCGGATGATGAGGTGAGTTGCAGAGGGGCGGGTCTCTTGTTGCGTCCCATACTTCCTGCACATAAATTTCCCCAAATCAACAATAAAAAAAAAGTAATATAAATTCAAAGGGGCATTTTATCGAACACCTTGGGAGCACAAGTAAAAAGTCTAGAATTCCATCAAATAAAACATGCCATTTTATCACCCAAAACCTAGACTCAACCCTCTATATTACCAAACTCGTTGACCTATCATAGGGCCTCAATTTCTCCCACAAACATGTAGATAACCGCCCATAACAAACCTCCACAATTTGCAAAATTCTAAACAATGTGTAAGAGCAAGGGCCAAATTTCCACTCCATTATGAAAACCCAACTCTAGCATGCACAAGACTCGACCACGGAGCAAGAATTCATAAAATTGAAATCCAACATGCTTCAAAGAAAAATTAGGGTTCATAGTCTAGAAAGGCCAAAAATTTGCAAATTATGCCAATTCCTAATTCTAACATGCCAAAACTTGAACTAGAACCAAGAATTTTAAAGAATATACATCATAAGCATGGTTTATCGAATTAGGGTCTAACCCTTCTCAATTAATTCCATGAAAATTAAGCACCCAAGAGAAGAGAAGAGAAGACTTACCTGATGAAAATAGAATGCAAAGTGTAATGTGTGTGGTGTCTTGCCGGAATTTACCTGAAAATGGTGGTGGAGATGCTTGTGCCGCGAGTGAAAGGGGAAGGAGAAAGTGAGAGAAGAGAAAGGGGGTCTTGTGATTTAAAACACAAGACAAGGGAGAATCCCCGTTTTATTTCAAACCTGCCATCGTGACACGCCCGTGTCGGTAAGTTTACTAGATGGATGGCACGGGCGTGTCATCCTTTACCTGGTGAACTCTGTACTCTGACACGGGGGTATCGATTTTTACTTAGGGAACTTGACACGCCCGTGTCTCCTCTCGGCTAACAGCACTGTACCTAGACACGTGGGTGTCACGGATTTCTCCTTGTGGGAGACACGCCCGTGTCTCCCCCAAACTTAGGAATTTCGCACGACACTCCGCACAAAACGTTCCTTGGTGTTTGCATCCGCTAAATTCACACCTATTGGCTCAAATTCTGCAAAGTAAGACCTTAGTACACCAAGTTAAGCACCATATCACTTCCTTTTAAATAAAAATACACACAATACTCATGCACCCATTCGAAATTAAAACCACAAAAGAACCTCATTATGATTACCATCCAAAACCTTTGTACTCCATCCACTATATTCGAACCTATATACCTGAAACACAAGACAGAAGATATCTATCAATCACAAACTTAACTAACTAACAAGAGGGAAGAGAAGAGAAGAAAAGGGAAAGAAAAATAGTTCTAAGTTATAGTCGTTAGCTTGACTTCATGACTCAGGTCTAAGGCGCTGGAGCCGTTAACACGCACGAGACGTGTTCGCCAATTCGATCTCCGGCAAGATATGGCTTGAGTCTTTGTCCATTCACCACAAAGGATGGTGAGCCTTCATTGCCTATCTCCACCACTCCATTCACCAAAACTTTTACCACTCTGAACGGACCGGACCACCTTGACTTAAGTTTCCCGGGAAAGAGCTTCAATCTAGAATTGTACAACAACACCAATTGACCCTCGACAAACTCCTTAACCCGAATATGCTTATCATGCCACTTCTTCGTTCTCTCCTTATAAATCCGAGCATTTTCATAAGCTTCTAACCTTAATTCCTCCAACTCTTGTAAGTCAAGTATCCTTTTCTCTCCGGCTCTCGTGAGATCGAAATTTATAGCCTTAATGGCCCAGTACGACTTATACTCAATCTCGACTGGGAGGTGACATGCTTTACCATAAACCAACTGATACGGAGAAGTTCCTATAGGTGTCTTAAACGCGGTCCTGTAAGCCCATAACGCGTCATCCAACTTCGAGGACCAATCTTTCCTAGAGGGGCTCACTACCTTCTCCAAAATCCACTTAAACTCCCTATTCGTGACCTCAGCTTGCCCACTTGCTTGGGGATGATACGCAGTAGTTACCCGATGCTGGACCCCGTATTTCTTCAACAAAGCTTCCAAGGGCTTGTTGCAAAAGTGCGTACCTCTATCACTGATTAATGCCCGTGGAACTCCAAACCTATTGAAAATGTTCTTTTGCAAGAACTTAATCACCACCTTCGAGTCATTGGTCGGAGTTGCCACGGCTTCGGCCCACTTGGATACATAATCCACCGCCACCAAGATATACTGATTCCCATTCGATGGTGGGAAAGGTCCCATGAAATCGATTCCCCAAACATCAAACAATTCAACTTCCAAAATATACTTCATGGGCATCTCATCTCTTTTACTAATGTTCCCGGATCTCTGGCAAGCATCACATTCCTTGGCAAATCTGTAAGCATCCTTAAACAGCGTTGGCCACCAAAACCCAGACTGTAATACCTTAGCTGCTGTCTTTCGCCCACTTGAGTGTCCTCCATATAAGCTCGCATGACATCTCTCAAGCACTTCATCAGCTTCAACCTCCGGAACAAACCTCCGCACTAACCCATCCGAGCAGTGTTTATATACATAAGGCTCTTCCCAATAATAACGCTTCGCTTCTGACAAGAACCTTTATTTCTGATGGAAATTCATGCCTGGTGGTAGAGCTTTGCAAACCATGTGATTCACGATATCTGCGTACCAAGGAACTATTGCATCGGCTGCAAACAACTCCTCGTCAGGGAAATCCTCAGTAATCTCCTCCTCGTACTCATCCTCATTTTCCCCAACCTCTAACCTTGACAAGTGATCTGCAACTAAGTTCTCCGTCCCCTTCTTGTCACAAATTTCAAGATCGAACTCTTGAAGCAATAGAATCCATCTAATCAAACGGGGCTTTGAATCCTTATTCGAAAGGAGATACTTGATTGCTGCGTGGTCCGTGTAGACGATTGTCTTTGAACCTATCAAGTAAGACCGAAACTTGTCAAAAGCATGCACAATAGCTAATAATTCTTTCTCAGTAGTAGCATAATTTAATTGTGCATCATTTAAAGTTTTGCTAGAATATGCGATAACGTGTAAATGTTTCTCCCTTCGTTGGCCAAGAACAGCTCCAATGGCCAAATCGCTCGCATCGCACATTAGCTCAAACGGTATAGTCCAATCCGGTGCAACCATAATTGGTGCCGAGGTAAGTTATGCCACTTCGTAGTGTAATGGCCTTGCAATGCTCTTTCGGATTCTCCTCAGGTTTGCTTGGAAACATGCCTTGGGCTCTAACATTGATTGTATTCGCAAGCTGGCCCACCTGTACTTCCAAATTTTTGTTCTGAACCAGCACCTGTTCTACCTGAGATTCGAGTTTTTGATACCTGTCATTCGAGACATTGATGAACTTCTCAAGGGCCGTCTCCCATCCCGGTTTCTGTTCTTGCGGTGGTTGTGGAGGGGGTGCGAATCTCTGCTGATTTTGATGTGGTGGGTGTGGTCCCTGTTGTCTCGGTTGGAAGTGTGGTCTCGGGTTTGGGTTTGGGTTTTGAACATTCTGATTGTTTGACCACGAGAGGTGCAGATGATTCTTCCAACCTGGGTTGTAGGTGTTCGAGTATGGGTCATTTGCTGGCTTTTGATTTTGCACGTAATTTACTTGCTCCTGACCAACAACAACCTGTGCACCTGCATTGGTAGAAGGACAAATATCAAACGAATGGGGACCACCACAAATTTCACATAATACCTGTAAGGCGTTTGACTGTGCCACTGTGTTTCGTGCTGTAGAAATTGCAAGTCGGTCTAGCTTCTGGTTCAGTGCTTTGAACTTGGCATTGAAAGCTTGATAGACAAATCTTGAACCCAAGTGTAAGTTTTAAATCCAATTGCAACACTTAAGGTATCGTATCCACAGGGAAGGGAACTCAACAACCACTTCTATGACTATGTCTAATCTAGAGACCGAATAAGATTGACAATGTTGTACTATACTACTATGACGAAATTAAACTTAAGCAATAAGTAATCAATCACATGAGCTAACAAATAAAAACAAGATTAAACCACTTAATTAAAACAGGTCGGGGAGTAAATCATATGCCCTTTTGTGATCAAATCAATACTCAAGTACGGATGTATGATTCTTCAACCTAATCACAATTTTATACCTAGCTTCTCTCAAAGACTAGATGTCTAATTAATTAAGCCAAGTGTTGTTCTCACAATCACTTAGTAACCAAATTAATCGAATAAAGCAAGATTAGTGTATTTAAAACCTAGCGGCTTCGCATGGAAAGCTGTCACAGTGTCAGTGGTGAGTATGCCTGCCTCAGGTTTCGGTGGAGGAGGATTGCTCCTCTCCTTTGTTCAACTGCTATTTGCTGCCATCTTATTCAGAAGTTGCATTCCTACTTCTTCGGACAGCGCCATAAATGCTCCTCCCGCTGCTGCATCGACCATGATTTTCATGTTTTCAGTCATTCCGTTGTAAAAGATTTGTACCAGTTGCCATCCTGGAACACGGTGATGTGGGCATTTCCTTTGCAATTCCTTATATCTTTCCCATCCTTCGTACAACGTTTCCCCATCATAGAGCCTGAAGCTCGTTATTTCGTCTCTGTACCTCATGGTCTTGCTAGGAGGGTAGAACTTGGCTAAAAAGGCCTTAGAGAGGTCTGCCCATGTCTGAAGTGTCTCATTTGACAAGGTCGAAATCCATGTCCGCGCTTTGTCCCTTAAGGAGAAGGGAAAAAGCCTAACTCTGATCGCGTCATCTGAAGCATTATGGATCTTAAAAGTCGAGCAAACGTCCAAAAAGTAGGACAAATGTGATGCAGGATCTTCATGTGGTAAACCCCCAAACGAATTCTGTTGTAAGAGGTTGATGAACCCAGTTTTGATCTCAAAGTTGTTCGCCTCCACTGTGGGGCGAATCAAGTTGTTCTGGATTAAGCCAATATTAGGAATGGCATAATCCTGAAGTGTGGTTGGTTGCTCGTTATTGGGTTGTGCCATTGGAATTGGGTTTACTTCCTACTTCTTTTCCTTTCTTCGCCTCGTTCGATTTGCCCGACAAGTCCTCTCAATTTCAGGATCGTAAGGCAAAGGTTCCAAGCCTTTTGATCATAGCATGCACTAGGTACCTGTAATTGGGAAAACCCGTGGTCAAATTCAACGCACTTCAAAAAGAAATCAAGCAGAAAGGGTGGTCTAAAGCACCAGAAAAAGTCAATAAAGTAATATTGAATTGAACGCCTTCCCCGGCAACGGCGCCAAAAACTTGATAGACAAATCTTGAACCCAAGTGTAAGTTCTAAATCCGATTGCAACACTTAAGGTATCGTATCCACAGGGAAGGGAACTCAACAACCACTTCTATGACTATTTCTAATCTAGAGACCGAATAAGATTGATAATGTTGTACTATACTACTATGACGAAATTAAACTTAAGCAATAAGTAATCAATCACACGAGCTAACAAATAAAAACAAGATTAAACCACTTAATTAAAACAGGTCGGGGAGTAAATCATATGCCCTTTTGTGATCAAATCAATACTCAAGTACGGATGTATGATTCTTCAGCCTAATCACAATTTTATACCTAGCTTCTCTCAAAGACTAGATGTCTAATTAATTAAGCCAAGTGTTGTTCTCACAATCACTTAGTAACCAAATTAATCGAATAAAGCAAGATTAGTGTATTTAAAACCTAGCGGCTTGGCATGGAATTCTAAATACGTGTTGTAGAAATTAGGGTTAAATTTCTTTAAGCCCAAAAGTCTAAGTTTTGGAAAACAATCTCAATTATCCTCAATCTCTCGATTATCGGATAATTTACACTATGTTCATGGATGGCCAATCCATTCCCAATCTACTCAATACCGTTTTCCTAACAAAGAATCACACAAATTAACTCAAGCATTAATTCAAACACCTTAGATGCATAATCCTTACCCCCTAACCCTAGGAGATTAGTTCCTCATAATTGACTTAAAACTCATTAAGATCAAAAGAATTACATTCAAAATATTCATGTCTAACTTAAACATCAAAACGGAATTAATAGTTCTGAAATTCTAACCTAATTATCCAGAAACAAATCTAAAGCGAGAAACTAACTATATTAGAATCGAATACCAAAACTTGAGGAATTAGTTTGATCGAAAAACAGTAAATAAAACCAAATTGATAAAGTCTTGTGGTTGGAATGAATCTTCAACTCTATGTCTTCGTGTTTCTTCCTTCTCTGGGTGTTCTTGAACTTTTGGGAAGCTATCCGTCCAAAAGCTCCCTTATTCCGCCTCAAAACCGTGTTTAAATAGAAATCCATAATCCAGTACCGCCCTGTGACACGGGCGTGCAGAGCTCATGCCTTAAAATGTGACACGCCCGTGTCACATATAAAAAACGTACTCGCGCTTTTCTTCTTGACACGGGGGTGTCAAGAGTTGTTCTTCTGAATGACACGGGGGTGCAAAAGCTTCCAGGCCTCTCTGTACCGAGACACGGGGGTGTCGAAAATTGCTCTACGTTGGTGACACGGGCGTGTCACCATCTGGAATCCGAGGGCCACTTATGTACTGAGACACGGGGGTGTCTCAGTTTACTCTTTCATGGGGACACGGGCGTGTCCCCTAGAATTTCTCATTTTTCGCCCTTTATTTCATGGTTTTGCTTCTACTTCGTCTTTTCAACTCCAAGGTGAAAAGTACCTAATAGGGAGCATAAATCGCGTTATAAGTTCTTAAAACTGCTTGAATTTAACTAAAATTGCCCTACAAATCCATGCAATAAACCGATACATCATTTATCCAAAATCAAGATTTAAACCCCCTAATTAACAATAATAAAAAGAAATATTCTAGTATTTGAAATTATCTAATCCAAAATATATCTCGGAGGCAAAACGGTATCTAAAAAAGGGGATATGATCGTCCTTCAGCAGATCTAGTGACTTGCCACGCATAAGAAGTTCAATGCAACACAACGTGTAGATTCCACAATCTCCACTGCAAAGTAGCAAATGAAATTAAATCAAAGTTCAAGGATCGCTTGCTCGATAAGGGTAATCTACTATGAGAACAGTGTGATCAAGTTATAGAAAGATGCAATCTAGTACTAGATATGGATAATCTAGTACTAGATATGGAAGTTTTTTCTATATTATTTTCAGTTAATAAGTATTCTTTATGTACCTTCGTGTATTTTTTGGGCTGTTCTCCACAAGTTTCAGCTTCCAGATGCTGGTGAGCTTGCTGCGCAAATGCTGGAACTTTCCAGTCTGTACCAATAGTCTGGGGAAGAAGACACATAGATGATTCAAGGCAATTTGGTAGTTCCTTACATCAAGTGGTGCAGAGGTGCTGCTATATATCCTGATCGTTTCCTCATTAATCAGAATCTCCACGGCAATCCAGTGAGAGTTTCCAACATTTACTGCACCGTAAAATTTATTTGCTCCGTCCCATGGTTGTCTATGCAGTGATGGTGATGCAGCAGGTCTTGTGTGATACAGAACATTGGACAGCCATTTGAAGGGAACATTCCAAATGCCCTTCACCGCCTCCATTGAATGATCCGCAGTTTGGAGGTCAATGTTCTCTGTATTCTTCACACTCCTGCCAGCCTTGCCACCCCTGGTAGCACCCCTGACACTCTTCGCCTTATTTGCCCTTCTGAGAATCACGATATTGCCATCCTCGCCAATCCCTACAGAATCATCCTCATCAATGAGCCCCCTTGCCACGTAGTAATTCACCTTAAGATCTTGGAAGAAGGTCTCATCAAGGACCCTACAATCCTGAGCATATAGATTCACGCGTGTCTTCTGTTTAATCCTTGAATTGGCCAAACACTCTGTCACATGCTGAAATGGTGTGAACGAAAATAATTTGTTAGGCCAAAACAAAAAAATAATAAATAAAGGGATCGATTGATATACAGGGGCAATCTAGAATTAGATAGATAAGGATCTACTGATAGATATGGGAAATCTAGTGCTAGATAGATAAGGATCTAGTGATAGATATGGTAAATCTAGTACTCGATACATAAGGATCTAGTGATAGATAGGGGAAATCTAGTACTCCATACATAAGGGTATAGTGATAGATAGGGGAAATCTAGTACTACTACACATTTATGTTTTGCTATATTTGTTATTGTAAATTTGTTTAGCTCGGAGTGCAACCATTTTCCCGTTGCGAGGAGGACTTACAGTTCTTCATTGTTAAACTCATGAGTCTTTCCTTGAATTCGCTCTTGTGGGTTGGCACTGAACGCCCAGTGGTATAAGGAGCTGGAAGTTGAATTCTCTCCCATTTTGGAAAACCATTTGGCGAGAGTAAGAGGAATGTCAGCTGCAGTTTCTTCCTCTTCCGGAAAAGGCTAATGGACAACCTGTGGCTGAGCTTCTAAGGTGGTTGGCTGTGTAGCTATGGCTATGGCTCTGGCTCTGGCTCTAGCCGTGCAAATCCGTTTATATTGGGCCGCAGTATATGGAGAGAGGAGGCATGCGGCCCTTCTTTTAGTTCTCTTTGGTCTTGTTCTACTTTTACTTTTAGGGGCATCCAACTCCTGCTGCACCATTACATTACCGCGGGCCTTGTCTTGGGCCGCTTTCTCCAAATGCTGCTATATTTTATCCAAGAATACCTTTGTAGATTCTTAATTAGCATCTGTTTTGGAGAGAAGGTTATCCATAAACTGTTGAATTTCTGGAGGAAGTTTAAATGCAGCAGCTCCTGAGGGTGTTGTGGGGGATCTAGTGACATTTGGGGGTATTATTGGACCGGGTGGGTTGGTTGTTGTATCTGGTGGGGGTGGTGTGCACCAATAATTGCCCCAATCGGTATGTTCTGCAGCGAGTGATAGAGGTACTGATGGGCACCAATCATTGCCATCATCATGATCTGGCTCCTTTGAATACAGTGGCGGAGGGGGCAATTCATTTCCAATGATCAACTGGGTGCACCCTTCCAAAATTTGTTTCAGATCATCAATGGGTGCATCATCAACATCCGTAGGTTCTTGCAATCCCGACATATAACTCATTGTTTTCTCCCTGGTGGATGGAAACAAGAATGGACGGACGGCTACCTGATTCTGATACATAATTTAAAAATAAAAAATAAAAAAAAAATGGCTGTAAAAAACCAAATAGATCGAGTAAGCGAAAAGAAGGTTCTAGTACTAGATTACATTTGTAAAAAAGTTTTTGCTTAATAATCTAGTACGCGAATGAGATGTTCTAGTACTAGATTACATTTGTAAAAAATTTTTTGCTCAATAATCTAGCACGCGATTGAGGTGTTCTAGTACTAGAGTTCTGGTACTAGCACGCGATTGAAATGTTCGATAACTAGATTATTTTTGTATATAAATTTCATTAGTTTTTGAGATCAAACCTCGAGCCCATGATTATCTATTTGGGCACACAGATCCTCCATTTCCAAGGGCAGACCTTTGGATTGCATCCATCTAAATAGCCTGGGGAGTGGCAGCATGGACGTTCCATCTTGAGGTTGTAGTCCACTCCCATAACTTGCTATAGTTGGGCACATTTCGTAAGCCCAAGCCTAATCACAAAACACAAAACCACTCAGAAAATTAACGAATGCAAATTATTATCATGAAGAGTCGAAGGTTCACCTGCAACGCCCAAGGAAAACCGCTAAGATGATAGGTCCTCTGTTTAGGCACTTCCACAGGATCCCATTTGGCAATATCACTTAACCTCTTTTTTATTGTGTCTATTGTCGCTTTGAATGACAATAGACCCCATGGGTATCTGTAGAAAAATTTCAAATCACTGACAAAACAAATATATTGAACGAAGAGCACAAGAGCAATTTTCTTGCGATCGCTCACATCAATATTCGTATTTTTTAACAGGGGCTCCAACTCCGTATCCTTGACCTTCTTATCCCATTTATCTCCGAGCACCCTCTTACGAAAATCCTCCGACTCCTTTTTAACGTTTTCAACCTCAATTCCTTCTGGGATTACACCAGAACCACAATTAAGCCCGGTAACCAGAGCAAACTCCCTTAAGCCAAATCTGACAGGCTTTCCTCCTATCAAGAACCAAAGTTCATTTTGTTTTTCTTTTGGAAGGGAGTACATCATGAGAAAATGGAAAAGGGTGCCTGAGAAACCTTTATTCCAACCTAGAGGAAGCTTCTCCGTATATTTTCTAAACACTCTTGCGAGCCTTATACTGTTTTTTTTAAGGATCTTGTAATGGGGGTAATGCGTTCCCATGAAGCACGGATTGTAATCCTCACTTTTGACGAGAAGAAGCAACGGTCACAGAGAGGGAGCAAATGGAATTTTGAGAAATCAATGCCGCGGGTAACCTCCGACTCCATGTCCTCCGACTGCATATCAGATTCGTTCCGCACCGCCTCTATATATGGCGTCATGGTCATGACATTCTCAGTCCCAGAATCATCTTGGCGGCGCTTACTCCTATTTTCTTGAATAAAAAATCTCACCGCTACATCTTCTTCATTGTTACTGGAACTGGTACTGGTACTGTGATTATCATCATGAGCATGGGAATCTTGCATGGGCGCTGGAGTTTTTTCTGAATCTACGACGGGGTTAACGTTCGCTTCCTCTGATGCCATATCTACTTTTTGGAAGTTTTGATAAAAAGGGGTGAAGTCAACTGGACAGAAATGGAGAAAACCCAGAAAAGTATGAAGACGATGAACAAAAAAGTATGAGATGTTGAACAGTCTTTTTTCTCTTTTTCTCTCTTACACAAACAAGGAAATGATTGCGATTGGATTGACCAAATGACAATAAAATAATAAAAAATCGCATAACTGTCAGACAAAAGCACTACTTCATTTATAAAAAATCACATAATTGCATATGCATTTAAAGCTTGCCGCCTTTTTTTGAACGTCTCAGTCATACAACTTTTGGCCCGCCTTGGGGAGTCTGTTCCATCATGTTTGGGCGGTTGTGTGTGTGGAAAAGCTTACGGTTGGGGTGTGGAAGCTTGGAAAAATATAAAAAAAATTAAAAGCGGCCATTCTGATGGAGGATCTAGTGATAGATACCCACGATCGCTCGATGGATATGCCCCTCCCTTTGGCCCAAAATGAAGATTAGCGTCCCTTATCTTGCCCTACACCCTTGGGGAGCCTGTTCCATCACGTTTGGGCGGTTGTGTGCAATCCTGGCGAACCCAAGCGTGGGGTTCCTCCCAACTCTCAAGGAACTAGTCTATGATAATGGCTTGGGTTTTGGGGTTACACCCCAATGTTGCACCAAAAAAATCCAAATTTATCAAGATCAACATGCATTGTGTGTGGAAAAGCCTACAGTTGGGGTATGGAAGCTTGGAAAAATATAAAAAAAATTAAAAGCGGCCATTCTGATGGAGGATCTAGTGATAGATACCCACGATAGCTCGATAGATATGCCCCTCCCTTTACCTGCAATCCTGGAGAACCCAAGCGTGGGGTTCCTCCCAACTCTCAAGAAACTAGTCTATGATAATGGCTTGGGTTTTGGGGTTACACCCCAATGTTGCACCAAATAAATCCAAATTTATCAAGATCAACATGCAGTGTGTGTGGAAAGCCAAAAGATGGTGCGTGGAAGCTTGGAAAAATATTAAAAAAAAATTAAAAGCGGCCATTATGATTGAGGATCTAGTGATAGATACCCACGATCGAGTGCTACATTTGATTTTATTACACAATACAACACCAGTTACATTGTGAGTTTTACAATCCAAATAACCAGAATTACTGTTAAAATAAGCATCTGGCCTACTACCAACTTGTACACCATATTCTGTTCTCCTCCAGCTGTAACGATTGGTGTCCTCCGGCTCGAAACGTCACCACCTTCGTCATTATATGGGTACTGATCTTCGACCACAGGGTTACTGTAACGCCCCGACTTTTCGGACGTAAAGGTAGAGCGTATGTGTTTACTTAATTGCGCGAATTAATTGTTTTACGTGTTTTATATTTAATTTTATTATAATTGTTATTATTTTATTATATTTTATTATAATATTTTATTTTAATATTATTAATTTTATATATGTATGTCTCGTATTATATATATATATATGTTTAATTATATTATTATTAGTTTAATGATTATGCTAATTATATGTTATGTTAACTAATCATGTTTTAATTAATTAATTGATTATTCATATATATATATATATATTTATACGTACAATATATATATATGCATGAAGATCTTATTTATGCATGCAAATTAATATATTTATGCATGAGAAATCATAATTATGCATGGGAATATAATTTTGCATGAATTTTATATTTTTGCATGGGATTAAAATATTCATGCATGGAGTTTATGAATTGTGCATGGGAATTTTATACATTATGCATGAATTGCATGATTAAGTTGTTCGTTTATTTTGTGCTTCGTTCTTATATGATATGATATTAAATTGCCACAAATTTGTAATATGTTGTACGTATATGTGTTATGAACATGATTTTATGCTCAATTTATGTTTTTGAATTCATTTGTTATGTTAACGAATTAAATTTTAATTGAGGAACCAAAACGGGAGCTAACGAGCACTTAGCGTACCCTTGGTTCCGAATTTAATATCTTGAGCTCGGGAACTCGGATTCGAGTTCCGTCAACTCCGCTGAACTCGTAACGAAAATTCGAGTTTAGTAAACTTAGCCTTATAATTTTCCTAATTCATTTGAAACTCCGAAATCCAACCGAAAAACGAAACGGCATCCAACTTGACCTTGTTGCACTAATTCATCCATAACTTGGCCAAACCACAACCAAATTAACCATGGTTGGATTCCTTTAAACCCTAACTCAACCACCTATCTAGATATTTCAAGCTTTAACAGAGATAACCCTCTCACCATCCCCAAAAACTCAGCCAAAGCTACTGCATCTCCTGCCAGTCCCGTAACCCTTCAACTTTGGAGATTTTGGAGTTCGATTCTCATCCAAACTTCAACCAATCATCAAGGTAAGCTTAGGGTTGTATTGTATGATTAATTCTGATCATTTTCATCCTTTCATTCATGATTTTGAGCATGGTTTAATCATTTTTGGCCTTTTTACCGAAAATTGGAGTTTTGGGCAAATTCTTGATCCTCTTCGATTCTTTATGGTTTTGATTGATTCCAAGCCTGAGATTAATTGTTTTAACATCCTCATATCAATTATGATCTTTGCTTTCGTGTTTGTTGAGATATATATGAGATATCATTTATGAAATTTTCAGAAATTCCACATGAAGGTCACGTATGCTTCCATGCTTTGATTGATCACTTTTGGAACTGATTTACTTGTTGAATACATGATATTTTGCTGCTTATTTGTTGGCCTTAACTGAGTAAATAGATGGAGAAGGATTGAATTGTTCTTACCCTGTTCTTCCCGCAACGGTGCCCTGTTTTTTCACGCTGTGAGGTTGCTGTAAAACTGCTGTCACTCCTTCATGCTTTTGCTGTCATTTCCTTGTCTTGGTGGGGGGGTAGTTTAGATGAGTTTCTTGCAGCTTTGCCTGCTCAATTTTGCTACCTTTCTTGCCTGAAATTCTTGCATGGAGTTGCTGCTTTTCTGCGCCATTTTGCTGTCCGAAACAGGGGAGGGGCTGCTGTGAGACACGGGGGTGTCAGCTCTCGCCTTTCCAACGTGGAACGGGGGTGCAGACTTGGCATGGGATTTCTGTACCGAGACACGGGGGTGTCTCGGTCCAGGCTTTGAGGGTGACACGGGGGTGTCACCCCGTTTTTCTTGGTTTGTTGCTGCGTTTCTGGGACGGCTACTGCTGCTGCTGCTGTTGTTATTCCTTGCATGCTTGGTTGTGTGATTGTATATATATATATGCATGGCTGTGTGTGAGTGAGATTGCATGCATGGTTTGTATATAGTGTATAGTATATATATATATTGCATGCATGGGGTGTGTGAGTGTGTACGTGTATATGTATATATGTTATATATATTATATATATATATTGTATGTATTATATGATTATATTTATTATATTATATTATATATATATATATTTATATATATTTCAAATATTATTTGATTTAATTTAATTATTGAAATTAATTGGTTTCAATTTCGCGTATTTATTCTACTGACCATTGTTCGAACGTTTCAATTATTTATTTTATTCCTAAATGTGAATTTTAGATTAATTGATATGCATTATAAATGTTTTAAATGTTATGAATTTATGAATTTATGAATATTATGAATTCATGAAAATTATATGAATGTTATGAATTTATGAAATTATGAAATTGAATGAAATATATGAACGAATGAATGATTATATGATTTAAATTCCTTAATCGTGCACATGAACATTTTAATGATATACCATGATCATTTATGCATTCATGTCATATTCACTTCATTGCCGAGCGTCATATGTGGTCATTGAGTCTCATGTCTTTTCTTTTACACAGATTCGGGTTTGGTCAGAGACGAGGACGAGCATTGAGACGCTTGTGCCTTTATTTTGCTTTGGTAAAGGTGGGTTTTTCTTCTATTAGTTAAAACAACCCTATAAATCCCTTATGTGCAAAGTTTTAAACCAAAATTATATATTTATATAAATCGAGTCATTTTGGGTAAATGATTTCAAACGTATGACCCCTTTTATATATGAAACCCTACCTTATGTTTTGGCGAGATTGCATGTATGTTATATTCACGGGCCCCGGGACTTAGTATATGTGGCTAACCGAGGAAGCAAGGGCTGACGGGGATCCCATATACTAGTTCCAACCAAATCTACGATGATACGGACCTCGTTAGGAGTTTTGACGAGGAAACGCAAGTCGGGCTTTTGAGGATTCATGTACCTCACTAGCCATTATGTATGATTCGGTGGTCAGGTCTAGCTAACTTGTCCACCACCCGGAGGAAGAAGGTGTATATGTATGATTATGATCATTTTGTATGTGCACGATAGATATGTGTGATAACCACTAATTATGATATGATTACACGAGGAGAAGGTTGGAGATTGTGCACGCTCACTCGCCGAGCTTAAACCCTTATGAACAATTATGAATGAATATGAATGTCGTAATCCCGTTGATGTTTTCTATTGTTTTAACCACTTGGTAAATTCTTGTCAAACTTCACACGGGATTAGGACTTGCATGTATGTGTTTAATTTATGCGATATTATATATCTTATGCCCCATTTTTATACCCACCAGTCTCTTTTAGACTGAACCCGGTTGTTTTCAGCTGTTTTGTGCAGGTATAGGAGTGCTAGGCGGGAATACAAGTCGTCTAGGTCTTGCATTTATGTTTAGCACTTCTTTTCAGTCTCATATTCATACTCTTGTTACTACTTTTGTATTTGATCATAGTTTGGATTGGAGCGTTATGATTTTGTAGGCCGTGAGTGCCTTGCATATTTGAATGCTCTTGTATATTGATTTTTGGAGCTTGTTAGCTCACTGTATATATGCTATGTTATTCTTGCTTCCGCGAATTTCATTTAACTCTGATTTTATGTTTCTTGAGTTGAATGGTTCAAGGGTTAGTCCCGCCTAGCATAGCGTGTGTGTTGTGTCCCCGTTCGCCGTGGATTTGGCACGTGTATGAACTTCCATTTCATATACGGGTCGGGTCTCGGTGCGGGGGATGTGGTACCTTACGCTCGGGTGCTACAGTTACACCAATGAGAAAGCTGATTGCACCAATAAAATAGTCTTCCCCGATTCAAATTATCTCTCTCTACCACCTTTATTGTAGTCCACTGATCGCATTCCCTGCACTTCTCCTTTCTATATCTCAATGTTTTTTTCTGGGTATAAGTAGAGCTAGCTGAACTTGCCATGATCTTTAAATTCGTTAAATGATAATCAAATGACCTATATAAATATAAATCCAAGGAACCCACCAACGGCTATAATAACGGCTATTATATTAACGGTTATAAATATTTTGTAATATAAAGAACTTTCAGGGGCGCTTTTGTAAACACCCAAAAAGTTTAAGTATTTAAGCCCCACTAAGCCCTAAATTCCTTTCAATTCCATCTTTTTTTTCTCTGCCGTAGCCGCCGACATTCCTTGCTTCCGCTCCCCCCTCCTCTTCCTCTTCCTCTGCCTCTACTCCTCATCCTCTCACTCTTCCTCCCCTGCTTAAGGCCAAAAATCTTGCGCAAATCTTTGAGAGTCTGCCCTATTAGTTTGAATTGCTCTTGAAAATTGTCATGTTTGTTGTATGATTTCCGCCATACAGTAGGAATCAATAGGTGTTTCTTTATTTGGTCCATGTAGTGTTTACTCGTTGTAGATGAACTATACGATGGGCAATACAGGAGATAGTTTTGAGATGCTTCGTGCAACCTTTGCATAACAATGGAAAGAAACCCTTGAAAATGCAATTGAAGCTTTATTATACATGTATGTTTCCCGGATCTCCTTTCTTTTCTCTTGGCTCCCACCAGTCTGAGTAGCCAATTATTTCAAAGCACCCTTTTTGGAGATGGCCTTTCTTGCCGCAGTACTCGCATTCCAGTTCGGATTTGTTCTGGGATGATGATGCCGACGTGTTTCACGGCGAATCTGACCGGCGCAAGGGCTTCTGATTCGATAGGCGAGATTTCGCCCCTTGTCCCTGTACGACTAGACCCGTTCCAAGGCCCGATGATGGAGTAGCTTCGTTGGAGGCTGCCGTCGACCCCAAAATGGTCCTCCGGGCGGCTTTCCGGCAAACGGTCGCATAGGCGGCATCTACTGAGGGTAACTCCGTTTCCTTTAAGATATCCCTAGTTATGGCGTCATATTCGGGATTTGATACAGAAAGAAACTTGAAGACTCGGTGTTCTTGCTGAATCTGATTGTATTTAGTGATATCTTTTGGAAACTCCATTGGATTGGGTCGTCTGCGATCAATTTCTGCCCATAAGCTTTTGCTTGTGCTAAAATATTCTTCAAGGGTTGTCTGTTCTTGTCTAATTCGATCTGCTCTGGTCATGAGATCGAAAATTTGTAGGCTGTCTTCCATAGCTCCCTCGCAGTGGGGTAATGAATAAATTGGGTTACCAAGGATGGGTCAATAGCTTGTGTAATCCAACTGAACACTTGGAGATCACGTTGTCTCCATGTCTGGTATGCTTCTTCTTTTTCTGACGGTGGCGGTGGTTGTCCGGTTAAGTGGCTGAGACACCGACGTGCTCCGATTGCAATCTCGAGCATTTTAGCCCATAAAACATAGTTGTCATTATTTAATTTAAGGTCGATAGTCACTTGACTATCGGAGTTTGATTGTGGTTGTGGTTTATGTTGTTGCAGGAGTATGGCTATTTGTTGGGACAAGGCTGTGGCTGCCTCGGACAGTGTCGGCGATGATGCTTCAGCGTCGTTGCCCATTGCCCCGTTGTGTTGTTTGGCAGATGATGACGCCGGTTAATGATCCTTAGGACCGTATGGCTCTGATGCCATGTTGAAAGGTAAAAGTATGAGAGAAAGATGTCCTTTATTTCATTGTTCTTAATGTTGTGTAAAACAAACCTTACAGAGAAAGCTAATACAAGGATAGGGAAATCTTTCCTAAAATATCAAAGTCAACAATAGATGCATTGGAATCATATATTCATTTTATCTTACTCAAATAAACTCTATAGTGTATGGTTATGACGTTGCAGATTTTTTTTGAATTTTCTTTGTAAGAAATAATTGACACGGCATAATAAAATTATATTCTTAAAAGTGGTCGTGTATTAAAAGTTAAACTATAGATGATGCATGGTACGGATGCAATGGTATAGATACGTCATCGGCTCACAATGTTTTCTTGAATTTTCACATGAGTATGTGCAGTGATAAAATGATATTTTAAAAAATATTCGTACATCATATATTAAAATTGATTAACATGTTGACCCTAGTCTTAAATTTCCAACCACTCGTTGAAGAAAACCATGAATTATTGCTGAGAAAGAGAAGCCTCACAAAAAAGGAGTAGACAACGATTCAGAGGAAGTGATAATAAGCCAAACCTCTTTACAAAAAGAACACATTATGGGGGTAGATGGGATATTCCGAATGATTGATGCCCTTAAAATATCAGTACCAGAATGATTGAGCCCTAAAAATATGATATTTTCCTCCCCTAAACTTTGAAAATTTTTAATTTTTTATACATATTTTTGAGATATTTATATTTTTATCCCTTAATTTTTTTATATTCTTATTTTTCGCCCCCCAATTAAAGATTTTGCCCCTTCATTTTTTATATTTTAAATTTTCGTCCCCCACAACATTAAATCCTGGCTCCGTCCCTACACCGTACAATGTGCATTTAACATTTTGTTGTCCCATATTATAATGCATGAATACGGACACGGCGATACGAACACGACACGATATAGAGGGGTACGACAATACGGATTTTTTCTTGAATTTTCCACGTAAGGAGTGTCAGACACGAGAGTCCGACACAACACGACACAAAAAGATAAAATGATATTTTTAGAAGTATCCTTACATCATAGATCAACACAATATATTTTTACATCCTCCAGTTGTCGCATAATCTTGAACTAAAATAAATGTCCCAAGTTACAATTCTCATTTTTTTAAATTATTATAAAAAATCGATCTATTTGACATTTAATCAAATCATTGCGGGTTAAAACTGGTTCCGCAACGAGTAGAGATAAATCAATCCCAATTAAGCTAATCTCCACATCTATACTCTATTTTGAGTAATGTTATTATTTTGCTTAAGGCCTTTCAAATGAATGTTATTCCAATACGAAAATCAATTACACTGGCAACACACAAACACACATTAGTTTATAGCTTTTTAAATTTACATTTGATTACCCTATATTTAGGTTTAATTACAATGCACTATATAAATTGAGAAATTACACTTTATTCCCTATAAATCTTATTTGGTCTGAGGTCCCTAACGGAATTGGGTAAAACACACATATGCCCCTAACGATTGTATGCGAATTACACTGAATGTATGATCAAAATTACAAAATCATCCCTAAACTTTACAACTATAAACAAAACGATCCCTACAAATTATGAATTTAACAACAAATCGGGGTATTCTTGGAATGATATAACAGAACCCCAACGGACTTCAAGGACCACAAACAGTTCTCACAAGTTAGGGCTAAAATGTAATTTCTTGATTTAGATGAATTGCGTTGTAATTAGGCCTAAATGCAGGGTAGTCAGATGTAAATATATTTTTTAATTATTTATATTTATTAGGGATAATTACATCCAACTACCCCACGTTTGATCTAATTACAGTTCAATCTCTATTCTTTGTATATTTACCATGTAGTCCCTAAACTTTACATTCTTTTGAAGTCCCTGACGCCCGTTAGGTTGGTTAGTTGTCCTTCTTAAATTGGCTCTGAATTTATTACAAATACATCCCTACAGTTTCTTTTTAATAACAAAACGATCCCTGTTCTTTTTGGAATTTCGAAAGGATAACTGATCAACTTAACGGAATCCTAACGGACGTCAGGGTCCTCAAATGAAATATAAAGTTTAGGGATTATATGGTAAATACGCAAAGAATAGGGATTGAGTTGTAATTAGGTTAAACCTAAAGGTAATTGGATGTAATTTTCCCTATTTATTATTAAATTCAAAATTCTTTTTTCAAAACCTCAATATGAACTTGGAGAGGACGAAAATATAGGTTCCCATGATTTGAAGGGACAAACTGCTACATGCATAAAATAGTGGAGGCAAAGTGAAAAATGCACCTTTATTATATTTGTCTCCTTCCTTGCTGCATGCTGTAAAACAAATGCATTCAGCAGAGAGCTCTCCTGCAACCATGAAGGTGATCATTGCTTGGTTCCTCAACAACTTCCGTTACTATGTTATCTTCTCCAAGTCAATCTTCTTCGTCTTAGGTAATAGTATCAATCATGTCATTATACAATTTTATTCTCATTAAATTTTTGCACTACAAAAAATCTGCAGAATTCCGAGGGAAATATCCGTGGTAATTTATCTTATCTTATCTTTTTTATTTTTTGGTGTGTCCAGAGTTTTCTTGTAGTTATTGTGATAAATAAAAATAAATTAACATTCAACTGGTCTGACTTACATGTAGGCCTGTTATTAACGTATCGATTCGTGGAGTACGCAGTTTTCAATATCTTGGTAACGCATATCACTGATGAGTGGGAAGAACTAAATCTGTCAACCGCTGTTGCAATTGTGAATTTTAAAGATGGAGCTTATGAAGTTTTGCAGATTTTCTTTGCTTATATATCTGATGCTTATTCGGGGCTCTTCCCCTTGTTGATTACCTCCACCATCCTTTACATAGTTGTAAGTATATATTTTGATATTATAACCGTGCCTCGAGGATCAAAAACATTATAAACATATGTTATTCAACAATATATTAAGGGACTAATCACTGGAATTGGCATCGGACAAACTAATATTGACCCAATAAATATGCATGGTCCGTGGACTTCATTTTCTGTTGATGTTAAAGAATAGTACAATGAAGGTAAGAAGTGGATTTTCAAAAGAAGAAGCCGATGAAGTGAATATTTTGTTTGAAGGTATCCGAAGTCAAGTCAAGAATCCATTGTAGTTCTTGATTAATATTCAGGAGTACAGTAATTTTTTTTTTTTCGATCTCGTCCTTCGTCCAAAATCTCAATCCGTTCCTAAATTTCCTCGCGTTTTTTGGTAGGGATTGGTGCTATCTACAATTGCAGTAAGTGGAGAAGAAGCTGGGGTTGTTCACCATGGCATATTCTTCACTGCAATAGTGCTAATAACTCTATCACAATCAGCAGAAAGGGTAACCCTGAAATCATTTCTTGGTGGTCAAATATTGACGAAAGATGATGATGAGAAAAGAATACAAGAATATGAAGGGAGAGCCATCAGCCGCGGCAAGTTCTGGTGGAACATAGTCTCGGTGTTGGCCGCCATTGTTGCCATTATAGTATCTTCAAAAATGGCAGCCACTGTTGCCACTGTAGTATCTTGGAAAATCGACAAATTTGAGGTGCTTTCGATGGCGTCAGCAGTGGCGATGGGCGTAGCATTCTTGTGGTTCTTGTTGGGTACTAGATTTTACACTCGTGTAAAACCAGCCGGCAGTCCGCTTAGTAATGTTTTTGGGGTGATGTATACGGCGGTAGCGAAGAGGAATGTGGAGTATCAACAGTCGCCGGAGCAGCTTCAGCCTCATGTCTCATGGTTGAGGTGTGTGTACTCTTCGTGCATGTGCTTATTCTAATTTTGGTGCAAGGCTATTGTTAGCAAACGTTTATGCTATTGAATGGGTAATTCTAGAGAGGATCGATGCTGGTTTCCCAACTATGTGCGATGAGAGTCAAACCATCTTAAAATTCAACTTGATATCTAGTATAACGTGGAAAGCACGGACATGGCAAAAATTTGGTCCGTGCAGTGTCCGGACACAACTCCGGCACGGCTGAAATTTGTCCGAAATAAACAAAAATTAAAAAAAAAAATAGGACAAGTGTCGGACACAGCGAGATGAAGTGTCTGACAAGGCACAGACGCCGCGGGGCAAATTTTATAATTATATAAAGTTTTTATGCATTTTTAATATTTTAGAATTTTTTGGGAAGTAAACTGAAATAACAAAATTTATTCTAGTTTTTATTTATACATACTTTTTTAAATATTTTATTTTACATAAATCACACTTATAAAATATTTTTGTTTACATATAAAATATATTTATTTATATAAAATATATACGTGTTGGACCCATGTGTTGTAATCATGTCGTGTCCTAAAATTTTTTAAAATATTTGTGTAGTTGTGTCCTTGTCGTATAACCCTTTCAAAGAAATCCAACGAATTCGAAAAATTCCAACAATATGAAGAGATCGTCTCCGAGCTTATAGCCAGCACCATCCGCCACCATCTGTGCAAGCCCATTAGCGGCGCCACGTTTGTCCGCGCCATTAGGTGGAATATCAATGGGACACAACTCAAAGACACTAATTATAAGTCTTTACATTATGAATACTAGGCATATAGTTCCAGTGTTGTTACTGCTTATTCCATAGAAATATTTACATCTGACTATTCCATGTTAATCAATGCCATTTGAAATAACAGATGGTTAGATAAAGCTGCTATTGTGGTACAAGATCAGGAAAACCCAGGAAACAAGAACTTTTGCACAGCTGATCAAGTGATGGGAGTGAAGTTCTTGCTAAAGATGCTTCCTTTATGGCCAACTTTCCTCACATTTAGTCTAGTTACCGCCACCGGGAGCACTTTCTTCCTTGAAGAAGCTAAATACATCAAATTCAACAAGGAGTTCCCAGTCGTCTTCTTCATAATTCTGGAGAGATTCACACAGTTCGTCGTAGCAGAAATATCCGACCACGTTCTTGAAAAGATCGGCAAGAAAAAGAACAACAATATTGTACAAAGGTTGATACTTGTCAGGATCGGTATAGGCATGATCTGCTGCCTTCTCTGCTGCATCGCCGCTTGGATAAACGCACTTCATTGGTTGAATTTGGTGAGCACAAAACAAGAATGGGAAACGAGGGGATTAACTTACGTTTTCAGGATGGTTCCTCAGTATCTTTTGCTGGGAGCCATGGAGGGACTTTCTGGAGATGGGCTAGAGAAATTCTTCGATTCTCAGGTTTCTAAGTCCATTTCAAGATACGGGCCTTCGTTTGGAAAGTGTGTGATGGGAGTGGGGAAGTTCTGGAGTGTAGTTTGGATCCTCATTTTGAACGACCTGTTTAAAAATGATGTCAAACATAGTCATTTGGATAAGTACTACGCGATTTTGACAGGTTTGAGTATGATGAACTTTGCAGTTTATTGGTTGGTTGCTTATTGGTACGGAGATGGTAATTTTCCGGTGGAGGATTACGCTGAAGATATAGGACCGGTCTCGAAACAGTCACAACCTTTGCAGCTGGCAGATGACCTGCCTCTGTTCCACATAAAGATAGTTACTCAGAATCAAAAGGCAGCATCGCCTTCTGATTCCAACGATGATAAAGCAGAGCGAACGAATTGTGATATTGGATCAACGGAGCACATTTCATCAGGCCTCGCGAATGGCCTGTCAGACCGTTCTCAATTGCTGAGCGAGGTTCGAACATTTCCCCGTATGTTTTCAAGGCGATTCAGCAAGCGGTTCAACTCAATGCATTGAACATAATAGTTATTGTTAATAGACATTGCATAGCTATGTGAAATATGTAATCCACTTTTAATAATAATCTCTGTAGCCTTACAGTATTTCTTACAAGCTTCGCGCATTGACATTTCCAAACACACGAGGAGGGAAAATTAGTATTCAAACAAACTAAAACCATGCAAGAAAATGCAAGAGCATATCTTCCACTATTTGTAAACCAAGAAGGTCTGATTAGGGTTGCACATGAGATGAAATACATGTAGGGAAAATCCCTAAATCGTAACAAACATGTCGAAATCATCGAGAACACACAAACGAAAGCGTACCTTGATCCATAGCAATCCGTAGTTGAATCGACAATCCAAGGTTGTGATCTTCTAAACCTTGATACGCCGTCAATTCAATTCTCTCTGGGATGGGGCAGAAAAGAAGACAAAAGAACGTATCTGACTTAGGGACCACAACCCTAAAAGTAGGGCACCTTAATTATAGGCCCATCAATCATAATTAAGTGTCCACGGGTTTCTACACATAAAAGACCCATACTTCAACCAATATTTCTATAAGCCCATATAATTAAATAAATCTTAAGTAGATCACTCAATTGGGCTCGTATTATGAGATAGCCTATATACAATTTATTAAATATGTGAGACCACTAAATAGAAAATCCAACAATCTCCCACTTGATCCACATATGATTCCAAATAATTGTACATAATCTTAAACCTTAGTGCGCGCAACCTTATGCTATCTCTACTTTCGAAATATTTCCAAACAATCTGGTCCGTCAATTATGCTATTATAGGATCACAACAGCTTTCGTTACACAATTCGTAACTAAACCGAACAATGGTCACAATACTAACATAATCAATGACATAGATCAAAAGTATGATATGTAGCATGGAAATTACATGTAACGTGATCTTAGTCATGTCTATTTCCAACTGGTCCTACCTTATGACTCAACGAGTCCCAAAGCACTTTCAAAATACTTAATGCAAAACCGCAATAGAAAGCCAAAATCCTTATTGTCAGAGTATTCAATCAAATAAAACTTTATTTTGTCTCATAAAACCTCAGTCTGTACAGAACATAAAACATGTCAGTAAGCAAGATGGAAAAACCACAAACTCACACCACTAAGACATGTCATCTAATTTGATGACACCCATATGAGCCACATGTTCATGAAACACTCTAGGTGGCAATCCCTTAGTGAGTGGATCTGCTAGCATCGAGTTTGTACTTATATGCTCTATTGACACTTGAAGACTCTGAACTCTTTCTTTCACAACCAGATACTTATTATCTATATGCTTAGTTTTAGATGAACTTCGGTTGTTCTTTGAATATAACTCTGCAGCCTTATTATCACAATTAATTGTCAATGGCCTTTCAATGTCATTGACAATTTTCCGCCCAGTGATAAAATTTCAGAGCCATATCCCCTGATTCGAACTTCGATAAGTGAGCATGTAATCCTTAGTCTTTTGTAGATACCTCATGTCCCTACTAGATATCTGCCTAACATCCCTACTATGTACACTGAATCCGGACTTGTACACACTTGAGCATACATGAGACTCTCTACTGCAGAAGCATAAGGGATTTCCTCCATCTCTTTCTTCTCAAGGTCCATCTTAGGACATTGGAGCAAACTAAACTTATCACCTTTTGACATAGGTGTGTCCCCTGGTGCACAATCCTGCATTCCAAAACGGCTCAGCACCTTATCGATATAGGCCTTTTGCGATAAGTCGAGTATACCTTTAATACGATCCCGATGGATTTGTATACCTATAACATATGATACCTCCCCAAGATCTTTCATCTCAAATTTACTTGATAGAAATTTCTTGGTTTCACGCAATAGGCTTATATCGCTGCTTGCTAGTAGAATATCATCTACGTACAACACCAGGATAATAAATTTGCTCCCACTTACCTTGAGATATATGCATTGCTCAACAGTGTTTTCCTTAAAACCAAAAGAGGAAATCACCTTATCAAATTTCCGGTACCACTGACGAGACGCCTGCTTTAGACCATAAATGGACTTCTTTAGTTTACATACTGGGTGCTTTGAATCTTTGGACTCAAAGCTCTCCGGTTACACCATGCATATAGTTTCTTCAATGTCTCCATTGAGAAACGTTGTCTTTACGTCCATTTGATGGAGCTCTAAATCATAATGAGCTACAAGTGTCATAATGATTCTAAAAGAGTCTTTCGTTGAAACTAGAGAGAAAGTCTCTTTAAAATCATTGCCTTTCCTTTGAGTGAAACCCTTGGCAATAAGACGTGCTTTATATCTTTTGATGTTACCATTTGAATCCCGTTTGGTTTTAAAAATCCATTTACAACCAATTGGTTTTACTCCTTGTGGTAACTCGACAAGATCCCAAACGTCATTGTCCATCATAGATTTCATCTCTTCATTCATGGCTTTGATCCATTCATTAGAGTTTGAACATAACTTTACTTGATTGAAAGATGTAGGATCATCTTGCAATCCCATAACAAATTCATGTTCATGGAGGTAAACGACATAGTCATCTGAAATCGCTTTCCTCTTTTCTCTAGTGGACCTCCTTATAGGCATTTCATTTTGAGGTTGTTGTGGTGCATCATTTTGAATAGATGATGGTTCTGGATCTGATTCAGTGGGTCCTAACTCATTATTTTGAGTTAATGATGGACCCGTAACTGATTCATTAGGAATCCCAAATGTGATTGTGTTTTCTGAATTTACTTGATTCGCAGGCTGAGGAGTGATAAGGATATTTATACAATCATTCTCAGCTGCAACTATAGTGGGAATGTTAACACATTCCTAGTCAAACACAATCTTTCCAATTTGATCCCTCCCACTAGAATCAACATCCTCAATGAATTTGGCATTTTCCGTTTCGAAAAAGGACTTATTTGAGGGGTCATAAAACTTAAATCCCCTAGACCTTTTCGAGTAACCTACAAAATAGCAGCTAATTGTTCTTAAATCCAGTTTTCTTTCGTTAGGCTTGTAGGGCCTAGCTTCAGCTAGACATCTCTAGACATGCAAATGCCTAATACTAGGCTTCTTGCCTGTCCACAACTCGTACGGGGTTTTATCTACTGCTTTGCTCGGAACTCGATTTAAAATATAAATTGCAGTCTTTAGTGCTTCACCCCAAAGTGATTCTAGCAATGAAGAATGATTAATCATACTTCTCACCATATCCTTAAGAGTTCGGTTTCGTCTCTCAGAAACACCATTTTGGTTTGGACTCCCCGGCATGGTGTACTGAGGTACAATCCCACACTCACTTAAGTATTTGGCGAAGGGTCCTGGACATTGTTCACCGGATCCGTCATATCTGCCATAGTATTCTCCACCACGGTCAGATCTAACAGCTTTAATTTTCTTGCCTAGCTGATTTACAACTTCGGCTTTGAAAGCCTTAAATACGTCCAAAGACTGTGACTTCTCATGAATTAGGTGCAAATATCCATAACGAGAGTAATCATCAATAAAGCTGATAAAGTATCGTTGTCCATTCCAAGATGCTGTAGGGAATGGACCACAAATATCTGTATGTATCAACTCTAAAGGTTCTTTACTCCTATTGGCACCCAATTTCCTCATATTTGTTTGTTTTCCCTTTATACATTCTATACAGATTTTAAAGTTTGTAAAATCAAGGAAATCAAGAATTCCTTATGAAATAAGCCTCTGTATTCTCTTTTCAGAGATATGTCCTAAACGCTTATGCCACAACTTTGATGAATTCTCATTTGTCAATTTACGTTTAGTACCAAAGTTACTTGAATGCAGATTTGCAATATCAGTTGAAGCTTTGGTGTTTAATTTATACAAATTATCAATTAGAGTACCAGTACCAACAACATTTGAATTTAAAGAAAAAACACAACTTCCATTTCCAAATGAACAAGAATATCCAGATTTGTCCAAACAAGAAACAGAAATCAAGTTCCGTCTAAATGACGGTACAACGGAAGTTTCTTCCAAATTCAAATAAAAAACCAGTATCTAAATGAATTCTAAAAACACCAATAGCTTCTACTAAAGCTTTATTGTCATTCCCCACATAGATGTATCTTTCAGCATCAGTTGGTATTCGGCAACTTAGGCAATCCTGCATTGTGACACTTATGTGAGTAGTTGCACCCTTATCTATCCACCAAGTGTCACTAGGTACTAAAGTCAAATTAACTTCTGAACAAACAAAGTTGAGAAGTCTACCTTTCTTTTCACGCCAGGCGGCGTATTTGGGACAATCCTTCTTTATGTGACCAGGTTTCTTGCAAAAGTAACAGGAAATAACTGAATTCTGTTTGTTTTGCACCTTAGGTTGGGTTGTCCTAAATTCTGCAGTTTCCTTATCCTTATTCCTTTTCCTCTTATTGGTGGTAGCCCTAGCCTTAGAAGTCATAGCCAAATGAGCACTTTCAGTCCTATCTTGTTTCAGTCTCTTCTCTTCTTGCATACATTGAGCTATGAGCTCATTTAGAGTCCATTTCTCCTTTTGAGTATTATAGGAGATTTTAAATGGATTAAATTGTGCAGGAAGTGAGATCAAGACCAAGTGCATAAGTATGTCATCCGACACCTCAAGCTTTAAGCCCTTAAGTCTTGTCACAAGGTTAGACATCTCCATAATGTACTCCCTTATGTTTCCTTTACCTTTATACCGCATAGAAACCAGCTTACTTAGAGTAGTGTTGGTCTCAACCTTTTCGTTAGTTTTGAATCGGTTTGCTATTTGGTCAAGGAAACTTTTGGCATTTTCTTCATCAGGAATACCACCCCTTATGGCTTCCGGAATTGAGCGCCTCATGATCATCAAACTCATGCGATTTGATCGCTCCCACTTCTCGTATGCGGATCTCTGTACAACAGTGCTAGTATCAGTGAGATCCGCGGGGCGATCAAACCTTAATGCATGATCAAGATCCGCACAGCCAAGCATAATCATAACATGCTCCTTCCATTGTTTGAAATTAGAACCATTGAGTTCAGGGATGTTGTTCAAGTTCGCAGATATGGAAGACACTATAAAAGAAAACAATATGTTCACAATTAATTAAACATCGAAACATGCATATACGAGGATAAACCAAATATCAAAATATATATGCACTGGTGGGCCCATCTCAAGATACCTAGCACAACATTATTACTTAGTCTTTGGACAGAAATAACAATTTGTAAGTGGTACTCTTAAACATAGTCAAGAATATTGATATAAAAAAAACGGCCTCACAATATGCCTTTCTTTGGACCGACACATTGTAAGCATGTTAACACCAAATATATCACATATTCATGACTATCATCATCTGGCCAAAACAATCTTCCTTTGGGCCGATTATTTCGCATAGATAACAAAAGATAGCTTAATTAACGAAAAATAATTAAATCTTACCCAATAGAGGTTACTTTGGTAACATATTAGTTCAATCTAATTAATTTTCATTATCACCGAAACATAATTGCATATACAATCACACGGAATAAAAACAGAGTTAATACTAACAGTATTGGGTCACAAAATAAATTGCCGTGTCGATTTGCAATTTTGAATTCCACTAATGAATGTCTGGTTGGCCGACAATATCTAAATAACAATCCTTAAGGAATTCATACTGGTTATCAACTTAATGAAGCAAGATTGGCTAATAAACATGCAGAACAACAATTTATTAGCAATAACTTGAATCTGCAATCATGACCCATCTAATATATAATTCATATTCCAGGATCTACATCTAGCGGAAACAATTAGCAGACAATAAAAAAAATTAAAGTCCAAGAATAGTCGCCAAAAGAAATCTGCACGAAACAGAATTAATAGTTCTAATTCCAAACCATACTGCAGATATATGTTTCCGTCAAAGCATATATTCATGAATAAACAATTATAGACCAAGAATTTCAGAATATAAGATCCTCATTTACATATGAATATTTCAATATGTCCATTAAGGGGTAAAATATTAAGAACATGCAATTAGACATGGAACCAATTTATTATATTATGTCATAATTGCAATCTACTAACATCCTGCCTACCTTAAAACTTTGTTAAACTAGTGCACGCAAAACGAGGACAAAAGGTAATATGCATAATTTCGCAATTACAGGCCATGAAAGCATATATATAGTCACACATAATACTGCACTCAATCGATAAACATTCGGCCAAAATCAGTTTATCGAGAAACAAACTCGAACGTATTCGATAAACATATTTGATTTTCGATCTATTTGTTATCAATCGAAAATAAATCTCAATCCTTCGACATGAGAGTGGTTCTGATACCACTTGTAGGGAAAATCCCTAAACCGTAACAAACATGTCGAAATCATCGAGAACACACAAGCGGAAGCATACCTTGATCCATAGCAATCCGTAGTTGAATCGACAATCCAAGGTTGTGATCTTCTAAGCCTTGATACGCCGTCAATTCAATTCTCTCTGGGATGGGGCAGAAAAGAAGACAAAAGAACGTATCTGACTTAGGGACCACAACCCTAAAAGTAGGGTACCTTAATTATAGGCCCATCAATCATAATTAAGTGTCCACGGGTTTCTATACATAAAAGACCCATACTTCAACCAATATTTCTATAAGCTCATATAATTAAATAAATCTTAAGTAGATCACTCAATTGGGCTCGTATTATGAGATACCCTATATACAATTTATTAAATATGTGAGACCACTAAATAGAAAATCCAACAATACATTGTTTAAAATAGAAATTCCAAAGCTCTAAAAAGACATTTGAACTTATCTTTTCTCAGCTAACTCAGTTGAAGGTCTTCATTTGCTACTCTCCACGACCTCCTCGACTCTCTTGATTTCTTCAAATATCATCCACTGCACCTAAAAACCATCCGTTCAAGGAACAAATTAGTGCTGATTTTCATTTTAAACAGTGTTTGTATTCTAAAACAATCTCATGAAGCCTGTATGTAGAATTGGAGTCCACTTTTCGGTGTTAGCGCCTCAGAAATAACAAATGGAAGGTGTCTGTAAACGCCCTTTATACCCTCGCGATATTGCTTTTGAAAGACGTCTTTCGTTTCTTGAAGATATAAGCATGAACAGCCACATTCAGCAGCAAAAAATCCAGATACAATGTTAGCACCTGAATCATTAAAACGTTGAAGATTGTTCCAGTCATTCTTCACCATTCGAATTATAATTTATTTTAGGTTCTGTCAAGTATATCTGCTGTTCTAGTTGTGTGATTGACATCGATCTGAATTGAATATTAAAAGGATATTTTACACCGTCACACCTATTTACCTATGATGCACGGATACGGACACGACGACACGGACACGATACGAAACGACATGACACGGATACGGCGACACGGATTTTTTCTTGAATTTTCCACATGAGGAGTGTCCGACACGACACGACATGACATAATGATATTTTTAGAAGTGTCCGTTTACACAAACAAATTGTGCAACAGGTTTGAGAAAGAGGAAACTACTCATTTTTTAATTTTGATCCCAATCATTAGTGATTTCTCAATTTAGGTCCCATAAAATCAAATTTTTAACAGATATCGTCCTACCGTTAATTTTCCATCAGTTATGAACGGAAATGGCACATGTACAACACGTGACCGTTAAAAAAAATTACATTTTGCCCCTTACAATATATTTTATTCTCACTAAACCCTAAAAAATAAAAAACTTATACAAATATCACCATATATATACATATGAATCCATATATACACCAATATATATATATATATATATATATATATATGTATATACTAATTATATGGTTTTTTCTTCTCTATTTTTTAGTTTTCTTTTGAATTTTTAATTTACACAATACAAAATATATTTTATTCTCATTAAACCCCCCAAAATAAAAAACTTATACAAATATCACCGTGTATATATATATATATATACTAGCTAGATGGGTTTCTCTTCTCCAACTTTTTAGTTTTCTTTTGAAGTTTTTAATTTACAGAATACATACTTTTTTTATTTTTCTTTTTTCTAATTTATTTATTCAATTAATATTTGATATTATTATGTTATTATATAAATTTATTAAGATTTTTTATATTTTCTTTCATAAATTTATTAAATTATTCAATTAAAAATTTTGTGATTTCTTTATCTTTTATTTTATATATATTAGTTTAATATGTATATAGCAAAATTATGTGTAATTATATATTCATAAAAATATAATATATAATATATATTATCAATTAACATCAAATTTTATTAGAACAAAAAATTTATATGCGGTTTTCATATAATATATATGCACACACACACATATATATAATATATAACTAATTTTATTTAGGGCGAAAATACATAATTTAAATAAATTTGGGGTAGTTTTGAAAATATAAATAAACAAAATGGGGCAAAATGCAATATTTTTAACGGTCATGTGTTGTGCACATGCCATTTCCGTTTAAAATTGATGGAAATTTAACGGTGGGATCATATCTGTTAAAAAAATAACTTTATGGGACGTAAATTGAAAAATCACTAATGATTTAGATCAAAATTAAAAAGAGGATAATTTATGGGACGAAATAAGCAATTTTCTCTTTGAGAAATTACAAGAACTACCCCTTGTATATTGTGAGGCTTGGTCTGAAGAATGCAATTATAACCATGAATTTAAAGTTAGAAGATATCGGCTATTACTACTTATCAAAGGGAAACATGGTGTTATGGGTGTCATCATCAAAAGGTCATAGATCTAACTACGATTTTAATTAATTCATTGATAGGGAAGTTTGTGTAATTTCTCAAACTGCAGGGGAAGTTTGTGTAATAGATTAAATTTCAAGGTATATCATTGTAATTATCTCAAGATAAAAGTATGAAGAGTTTGAATGGTAAAATGTCACATAAAGCAGTACAAATGGCAAAGTTTTAAAAACACAAGTAATTCAGATTGGAAAATTTTTAAAAGAAATGTAGTACTTATTTCTGCACCCCATCTGGGGAGTCCTTGATACCCCATGAGATAATTCAGACTTCGGTTATACGATGCTAGCATCCCCATATACGTGCCATTCGTCGGATGCCAAACAAAAGCTGCAGCTGCACCAGGTGTGAGCCCACAGCAAGCTTCTTCATAGAGAGAGAGTGGCCGGATCTCATTGTTAGATTTTTTTTTTTTCCCCTAGTTTCTTGCTCAATATCCTACGCAAATTGCGATCTGATTTCTCAGGGCATGAAATGGATCCTAGTTGAGATGTTCTTAACCTGATTCTTTTTTGAAACAACTCCCACGAGTTTCCTTTTTGCAGTTAGTTTCTTGAGGAGTTTATCAGATCTTATGGTTGCGTTTTCCCCTCAAAGAGTTAGCTAGAATCGCATCCTTATTAATTATGTTATTCCATTTAGTAAACAATATACTTAACGGGAAATTTTAGTTGGAACCTCTCTAGATGAAGCTCTACCAATCACATAACACATGTTGGCCGGTTGGTCAAGTCGCCCTTAATTATATACTAATCACATGACAAATTTAACACATTTGTCATATTAGTGATACTGCTTGGTCGAATTATATTTGAACTAAAATTTCGGTAAGATGTAATAAAGGGTGTCGCGAGAATGTCCTCACACTAGTCTCTTCTTCATCTTGACCCCACATCATCCGGCTTCATTCTTAAATAGCCTTGGAGAGTTGGAGAGTGGTGTCTAGTCAATAGCAATAGCAAAAGCATCTGGCTAGCGTGGAACACGATTGTTGAATTGCGGTTGCTTTAGTATTTTAGCTCTCAATAAAGCAAGTTCAACTTTTACGAATCATTGGTATAATGGAATGGGGTGGGAATGGAATGAGCATTCCCACATCCATTCTTAAACCCTTTAATTGGTATAAAATATGATTGGGAATGTTCATTACTAAGATAATGCTCATTCCTACGAACATGGGTTTATCAATTCCTTAGGTACCCCATGGTATTAGTCATTCTCAATCTTCAAAATTTATTTACTTTTTATATAATAGCCACATATTTATTAAACGTATATTATATTCTTATTTTTTATTATTAAGAATATTTATTCTGATAAAAAATTTAATAACTTGCATTTAATTTAATATATGTAAAAATAAATATAAATATACTATATATATTCTATATATTTAAAAATATGTGTTCAATTTATTATTTTATTTACTTATAGATTAAAATATTCATTAAATACAAAATTTGGCATTTATATTAAATTTAGTTTTAAATATCATACATTATGTTAAATATAATAAAATCATATGATCTACATATAAATATAAAAATATCAATACCTTTCATATTAATACCTTTATAATATTTATATGTATATATAAATCACTCACTCTCTCTCTCTCTCTCTCACACACACACATATATGTATAATTTTTTATTTGTGCATAAAATAAATGTCATATATGTAACACATTCTATATAAAATAGTTACAATATATTACATATGAAAACATAATATTGCTCAAGATAAAACAATTAAAAATTATATTAATATATAAAGTATTTTAATCATGTATTTAATCATCATTATTAACAATTACTTATATCTTTATTTGTCAATAATATGACCGAAATAAATCTAAAATTTTTATTTCATTCCTAACTTTATTACTGAATGTACCAATCATAAGAATGCTATAATAAAGTCATTCCATTCCATTGTCCATTCCATTTCAAAATTCATTTCTTTCCTGTCTCATTCCATTCATGCATACCAATCATGCCGTTAGTGATAGATAAATATTACAAACAGTGTCATGAAAATCCTAGGGAGTTATGATGCACGAATATGAATACGACACGATACGAATACGACGATACGAATTTTTTCTTGAATTTTTTCACATGAGGAAAGTCGGACACGAGTCTAGGACATGCTGTCGGACACTCAGCAAAATGATATTTTTAGACGTGTCCGTGCATCATAGCTGGCGAGATTAGAATTACAGCCGTTTTTTCACTTTATAGATGCATTCGAATTATATATTCATTTTATCCTCCTCAGGTAATCTGTAATTATGGACAAGGACACTGCGATATAGATACAACATGATACAAATACGGCAATTTATATTTTTTTATTGAATATTCCACGTGAAGGGTGATCGACACGATACGAGATGACAAAACTATTCTTAGAAGTGTTCGTTCATTAGAGGTTAAACTATGATACATGAATACGGATAGAATTTTATAGATTACGGTATTAACTCACTAACTTTTTCTTAATTTTTCATGTGAAATGTATCCAAAATAACTGGATGTTATTTTAAGAAATGTTCGATACATCATGTATTAAAAATTTAAAACTGATTAACTTTGTGGGTCAAAGGTCAAATATGACTAACATGTTACTAGTCTTACATTTCCAACCATTCGTTGAAGGAAACCATGAATTATTGCTGAGAAAGAGAAGCCTCACAAAAATGAGTAGACAAAGATTAGAGGGAGTGATAATAAGCCAAACCTCTTTACAAAAAGAGCACATAATGGCCGGGGTATTGGTATTCCGAATGCATGATTGATGCCCATAAAATAGGGATAATTACGAATAGCCCCCTCAAATTTAGCGAAATTATAAATTACTCCTGCAGGTTTGAGAAATTACGAACTCCCCCTGACCCGTTACTTCCTCAGTTAAATTTAACGGAATGTGCGAAATTTACTATTTTGCCCCTAATATTCTGAAATTCAAGGGGATATAATAAAGAACACAAAGATAAGAAGGTTAATATAAGGACTAAAATTCTTAGGGGGTTTGATGTAAATACTTGAATTTTGTATCTACCTTTTGTTTTTTTCAATAAATACTACTTAATTGTAACAGATTGAGGAATCAGAGGCAACAATCAGCACCATCCCTCTTAGGAAAGATTGTAATCAGGCTTTTAAATTGATTCTCTTACTGTAATTACTCCCTTGTAATTCTGTATATGTATTTTCTCCGTCCCCTTGTAAATGTAATGCAACACAGACATATTATTCCTTACATGGTATCAAGAGCCTCCGATCTATAATCCTCTCATTTTTTTCTCCACCATGGCCACCGATTCAAACTCATCAGCCATCCAAACCCCCACCATCACCCCGCTCCAGGCCGAACCCACCCGCCACCTGACGTTGATCAACTCCTCCAGCGCCGTCAAACTCCACACCAACAACTATATGGCGTGAAAACTCCATATGCAAGCCCTTCTTCGTGGCCACAACCTCTTCGGCTATGTTGATGGCTCGATCGCTCCACCGGTCCATCTCGGCACCTCCGCCGACACAACCACGGTCACGCCTGAGTTCGCAGTGTGGTTCCAGCAGGATCAACTGATCCTTGCTGCTCTTGCCGGTTCCCTTCATCACACCCTCGCGCCGGTCATTCACAGCGCCACCACCTCCCGCGAGGCCTGGCAAACATTGGCCACCACCTTCGCCAACGCCTCCAGGGGTCACATAAAACAACTTCGTGACTCCCTCAGACGTACAACCAAGGGTCCCAAAACAGTCAACGATTACATGACACTCATTCGTACTAAATCCGACGAACTTAATATGCTCGGACATCCCCTCGGGCAAGAGGACATCATTGACATTGTCCTCAAGGCCTTGACGACTCCTACCGCTCCATCATTGATGCGGCCAATGCCCGTGAAAGCCCCATCTCCTTTGCGGAACTCCATGAAAAACTCCTCAATCGGGAACTCTCCATTCAGCAATCCACCGCTGCCACCCCCTTTTCGCTCCCCATCTCGGCTAATCATGTCGGTGTTCAACACAAACCGAACCGGTGGGGCCTTCGCCTCCTACGGGCACTCCGCCCAGCCACTCTAGACCCCAGCGTCCCTATCTCGGTACATGTCAGCTCTGCGGCATCCCCGACCACTCCGCTCGCCGCTGCCCTCAATTCCAGATTCTCGAACACCACCAACATCCCTCGCCGCCCAACTATCACACCTCTCGCCCACAGCACCAACCACGGCAGACTCCCCCACAGCAACAAACCCCCTGGCAACCACGAGCACACTTCACCGATGTCTCGGAATCTCCTTCCTCTCCCACTTGGCTCCTTGACAGCGGAGCTTCCCACCATATCACTCCGGATCTGGATTCCCTGTCCCTTCGGACTCCATACACAAATCAAGATAATGTAATGATCACCGATGGTACATCTCTTCCTATCACTCATTCTGGTTGTATCTCTTTACCCTCTAATACATCCTCCTTACATCTCCCTAATGTTCTGTGTGTTCCCTCTCTCAACAAGAGTTTGATTTCAGTCTCTAAGCTTTGTGAATCTAATCATGTCTCTGTTGAATTTACACCTTATGGCTTTCAGGTGAAGGATCTGGCAACGGGGGCTTCAGTCATGACGGGACGGGCCAGTAATGGGGTGTATTAATGGCTGGCACAACCCTCTCAACCTCTTTCGCCTACCCTCTACTCTTCTTGTCTCCAACCTCCCGGCGTTGATTGGCACACATAGCTGGGTCACCCTTCTGCAGCAGTCCTCCGCCATATTATCCACCACTTTAATCTTAAAGCCTCCCCATCCCCCACCAAGTTAGATTATTGTGATTCGTGTCTTTGTAATAAGAGCCACAAGCTCCCCTTTGGAGATTCATCAATAAAATCCGTTGCTCCCTTAGATGTTATTTTTACTGATGTTTGGACCTCCCCAATTTACTCTTATGACAACCATAAATACTATGTCATTTTCGTTGATCACTTCAGCAAATATATATAGTTCTTTCCACTCACGCAAAAATCCCAAGTGTCTGCCATATTCAAACGCTTCAAATCACTTGTGGAAGTCAAATTCAACTCCAAAATCAAAACCTTATACTCCGACAATGGGGTGAATTCACAACTCTCACTAGCTACCTCACCGATAATGGCATTTCCCATCTCACCACCCCTCCCCACACCCCGGAACACAATGGGTACTCTGAACGGCGCCACCGCCACATTGTCGAAACCGGACTAACTCTTCTCCATCATGCGTCCCTTCCACTCTCATACTGGCCATATGCCTTCGCCACAACCGTCTATCTCATTAACCGGCTACCCACTCCCACTCTTTCGATGTCCTCCCCATACCTCGCCCTCTTCCTCACTCCACCTAACTACACCAAACTCCGCACCTTCGGATGCCTATGCTACCCATGGCTCCGCCCCTACTCCGATCACAAATTAAGCCCTCGCTCACTCCCCTGTGTCTTTCTTGGCTCCCTCACTCAAAGTGCCTATCTATGTCTCCATGTCGCCACCAACCGACTCTATGTCTCCCGCCACGTTCGCTTTGTCGAAAACTCCTTCCCGTTTGCCACAACTCCACCCCCTCCCACCACATCAGTCCCGACAGCCACTCTTCCCCGTCCGATGACACCCCACAACTCCCGTCGGCCATCTACATCCCCGCCGCACCGCCTCGTCAACCACCGGCTCGCCCTCGCCTGCCAGCGGCCTCACCACAATCGGCCACAACACCCCCACTACCTGCTGCTACACCTCCAAACACTCATGAAACGACCTCATCCTCAGCCACCACTTCAACCTCTCGAGAACAGAACCCCACTCCACAGCCCTGCCATCCGATGACCACCTGTGCCAAAAACAACATCCACAAACCAACTGAGAAGTTCACCCTCTCCACTCAAATGATCCCAACCTCTGAAATTGAACCTAAGACGGTAACACAAGCACTTCGTGATCCTCGTTGGCGCGAGGCAATGGCAGCGGAATACGACGCTCTGGTTAAAAATGGAACTTGGGAACTTGTCCTAGCCTCTGCCGCTCCAAACTTGGTAGGTTGCAAATGGGTGTTCCGTATTAAACGTAACACTGATGGTTCTATTGACAGGTTCAAGGCACGGCTCGTGGCCAAGGGGTTCCATCAACGGCCCGGCATTGATTTCCATGATACTTTTAGCCCCGTCATCAAACCTACCACCATCCGGGTGGTTCTCACTCTTGCTGTCACACGGGGCTGGTCACTACGTCAACTCGACGTTAGCAACGCCTTCCTTCAAGGCCGGCTCTCCGAAACGGTCTTTATGGTCCAACCCCCGGGCTTCGTCGATAAGGATCAACCCACTCATGTTTGTAAACTACACAAGGCCTTATACGGCCTCAAACAGGCGCCCCGCGCATGGTATTCTGAGCTGCGCGGGTTTCTCGTTGACCAAGGGTTCCACAACTCTCTAGCTGATACTTCTCTGTTCATCCTGACTTCATCTGATATCACACTCTATGTTCTTGTGTATGTCGAAGACATCTTGATTAAGGGCCCAAATCCGGTGCAAGTTTCCAAGTTCATCGACACTCTGTCAGCCCGCTTCTCCCTAAAAGATTTAGGGCCTCTCACATATTTTCTAGGCGTTGAATGTACCACTACACCCGTCGGTCTACTCCTGTCCCAGCGCAAGTATGTCCACGATTTGCTCAACCAAATGGACATGGCTGATGCTAATCCGGTCATTACTGTTCTCTCCCTGGAGACGGACTTGCGACTCAACGCCGACACCTCTCTTTCCGATCCCGCTGAGTATCGTTCCATTGTCGGCGGCCTTCAGTACCTCATACTAACTCGGCCGGACATCACCTTCTTCGTCAATCGCCTGTCCCAATTCATGCACCGGCCGACAACGGTACACCTTCAGGCTGTCAAACGCTTGCTTCGTTACCTGCGGGGCACCTCAGACCTTGGGGTGTTCATCCGCCGCCATAGCCTGCTGACTCTACTCGCCTTCTCCGATGCCGACTGGGCGGGCAACAAAGATGATTACTCTTCCACTAGTGGCCACATCATCTATCTGGGTCACAACCCCATCTGCTGGAGTTCCAAGAAACAGCGGAGCATTGCGCGATCTTCAACCGAGGCGGAATATTGCGCTGTCGCCTCGGCCTCAGCAGAAATCCGTTGGATATGTTCTCTTCTCTTCGAACTTGGAGTTCAACTCGCGTAAGTGCCGATAATATTCTGTGACAATATCGGTGCCACCCATCTCTGCTCCAACCCGGTCTTCCACTCACGTATGAAGCACATCGCCCTTGATTTCCACTTCGTACGAAAACAAGTTCAGAATGGGTCCTTACGTGTCCAGCATGTCTCATCCTCAGACCAACTGGCGGATACTTTCACCAAAGCTCTCCCTCGTCGACCATTCCTGCTCTGTCGCGACAAGATTGGAGTCTCCCACCAGAGCTCCATCTTGCGGGGGCGTGTAACAGATTGAGGAATCAGAGGCAACAATCAGCACCATCCCTCTTAGGAAAGATTGTAATCAGGCTTTTAAATTGATTCTCTTACTGTAATTACTCCCTTGTAATTCTGTATATGTATTTTCTCCGTCCACTTGTAAATGTAATGCAACACAGACATATTATTCCTTACATTAATGATATTTTAATATTTTTATGATAAACTAATTTCATACCTAGAGTTTATGGATGATTAATATTTTTCTATAGATATAAATCATGCATGTTTAACGTTTAAAATAATTGTTTAAATGATTCTGACGGATATATTTATGCGAATTTACTAATGCCTTTATTGATATTGGTGTGTTTGTTATGATTTTCAATTTTGAGGGAAAAATTTGGTATCGCACTAATTGATACTTTTCTGGTTTTTTTATATGAATTTTTATTTTTAGAAAAAGATGGTTATAATTGTAACTAAATTATTTTAAATTAACTTTAAATGAACTTGTACAAAATATATTTAAAACTAAGATATAAATATAAGAGGGAATTTATAACTGTCAATCATATTTCAAAAAAATAAATATGTATGAAATATCTAATTAATTTAATTTTTATTTATAGATACAATATTAAGTATTAAATTAAATAACAACCTTTTAAATACAAAAAGTTCAAAATTAACTAATACTACAATTATATCATTAAACTCTCAATAAAATTACAACATATCTCCTAAGGGTGTTTTCGGAATGTAAATATGAGTTTAAACGATGTGATTAAAGATGTGTGAAATTTGTGAGAAAGAGTGTAACGATCAGGGGAATTCGTAATTTCTCAAATTTTAAGGAATAATCTATAATTTCACCAAATTTCAGGAGTTGTTCGTAATTATCCCCTTAAAATATGATTATTTTACTTGCCCCCCTCAACCATGTGCATTTGACATTTTGCCGTGTCATGCATGTTATACAAAATTACAAATAATACATTTTACATCCTCGAGTCGTTTCAAAATTTTAAAACTAAAATAAAGGTCCCTATATAGTTACAATCTAAGTTCTCATTTCTTTTTTGAATTTAAAAAATTGAATTATTTCATATTTAATCAGCTCACCGATCTAAGGGGTAAGACTCATTCCGCAACAAGTACATTTTTGTTTGTGATTTGGATATAGAGAGCGGCGATATACGAATACAAACACAGCGATACAGACACAACAAGACACGGATATACGGAAACAAATTTTTTTTAGAATTTTCCTTGTGAAGAGTGTCGGATACTTTGTCCGATACGAGTATCCAATATGAAACGATATGACAGAATGATACTTTTAAAAGTGTTCATGCATCTTACATCGAGAGAGATAAACTCTTTGCAAATAAAGTTAATTTCCACCTCAGTTGATTTCGAGTAATTTTATTATTTTGCTTAACGTCGTTTTAAATGAATATTATTCCACTACAAAAATCAAGTGCACTCACAACACACACTTTAGTTTATAGTTCGAGCACCACGTTTCTAATTATTCATATTATTAGATTCCAAATCCGTTTCCAAAACCCCAATATGAACTTGGAGAGGACGAAAACAAACGTTCTCATGATTGGAAGGAGCAAACTGTTATATACATAAAATAGTGGGGGCAAAGTGAAAAATTCACCCTAATTACTTTTGGCTCCCCTCCCTGCATGCTGTGTAAGACAATAATGCAGCTAGCAGAGAGCTCTCCTGCAGCCCAGACGAAGGCGATCATTGGTCATTTGGTTGGTTCCTCAACAAATTCCGTTACTATGTTGTCTTCTCCAAGTCAATCTTCTTCTTCGTAGGTAATAACATTAACGTTACTCGAAAAGATCGATTTTAGCAACCAAATTAGTAACCGAAGAAGACCATTTTACAACCCAAAAATATGTTTTTTTGCAGCCGAATTTCAGTTCCGACTGCAAAAAGCTGCATATATGGCACATAAGCAATGTCCCTTTACAACTGAATTTTCAGTTGCAAAATTATGACTGATTTTGCAATGTCATATAATTTTTGCAACCAAAACTTTTTTGCATGGTAGCATGAAAATGTCTCCCAATTTTGCAACTGAAATTAGGATTAAGAAAATAATTAAGTTTTATTTATTTATTATTTATTTGCAACTGATTTTTCATTGCATAATAGCTAGAAAATGTCTATCAATTGCAAAATCAAATTATTGTTTATTCTTTATATTTATTTACAACGGACCCGAAAAAAATGGAGAAATCACTAAAAAAAAGTTGTCAAATTCCGACGGTATAATTGTACTTGTGTGTATGTATAGGTCTGTTGTTCACGTACCGATTGGTGGAGTACGCGGTGTTCGATATCTTGGTTACGCATATCACAGGAGAGTGGAAACAGACCCCTACTCTAGCAAAAGCAGTTACGATTGTGAATTAGACGGAAGGAGCTTATGAACTTCTGCAGATATTCTTTGCTTATGTAGCTGATGCTTATTCGGGCCCCTTCCGCATGGTGATTTCCTCCACCATCCTCTACATAATCGTAAGTGTTTATATCTATGTTAATGCTTGATTACGTATTAATCAACTTAATAACCATTTTTATAATGTTTGGACAACTCTCACCCTCGATCCTATTTTAGTTTTTATGGTGAATTAGGTCAGATGAGTATCACTTATTATGACGCTAGAGGTGATTATATCTTGCGTCTAAGTTTTATATGTTCAAGTTGCTTCCTGACGGTGGATATTAGCTAAATTTTGGGGTGAGTCAAGTCAAATATATGTTAGTTTATATCATCAGTAGAGTTAATAGAGTTATTAATGTAAATGGTGTGTTTGATGGGAAACATTTCACTTAAGTAATTAATCTTTCTATCAATATGACTTGTTTTAAGGGTAATTTACACCCAGCTACCCTGTGTTATACGAAATTATCACTGAAAACCCTGACAAAAAAAAAATATCATAAAAATCCCTATGTTTTTAAAAATGTGTACAAAAAACCCTACGGTCAGAACGTGCGCTATACGCGCGTTGACTGCAAGTATGATTGAGTTTTTTATCACTTTTTCACCTAAAATGACTATTTTGCCCATGTATTAATTTAAAATAAAAAAAAAAAAAAAAAAGAAAATGAAAACGAAAAAAGGGGGAAGACTTCGTCTTCTTCCCCCTGTATCACTGTATGGAGGTCGTCTTCACCAGCATCGCCGGCGGCCTCCATCATTATCTCCCCAACCCAAACAAAAATTCTGGCCATAAATTCCGACGGCGGGAGGAGGAGATCTGGGGGGATTGTGTGAGGCGGTGCAGGCGGAGAGAAGATCCGACGGTGGCGGCGCTGGGCAACTGGAGGTGGAGAGGCGGCGGCGGCGTTGGAGGAGATCTGGGGCGGTGGAGGAGGAGAGAAGAGAGGCGACGACGGATCTGTTGGGCGGTGGAGGTGGAGAGAAGGAGAGGCAGCGGCGGCGTCGTTGTTGGGAGGTGGAGATGTGGAGAAGAAGAGGCAGCGGCGGTAGTATTGATCGGCGGTGGAGGTAGAGAGAAAGAGTGGCGGTGGCGGCGGCGTTGGACGGGGGCAGAGGCGGCGGCGGCGGCGGCGGCGGCGGCGGCGTTGGCAACTGGAGGTGGAGGCGGTGGGTCTGCAACTCAAATGAAGAAGAACTGGTATATATGTATATATATTTCTATATATTATGTATATATATATTAATATGAATTATGTTTATATATACGTATATAATTTATATAAGTTTGTTAATTTTTTATTATTATTATTATTATATATTTATACTATTATATGTATATATATTGCATATATATAACCAAAATATATTTACAAATATATGTATTAATTATTATAATAGTGTATAACGTATACATATATTAAATTTTTATGATAAATATATATATATATATATATATTTATCAATTTATTAATATTTTTAGTAAATATGATTATATATATATAATTATTTATATTAATTAAATATATATATATATATATATATATATATATATATATATATATATATTAAGTGTTTTTTATAAATTTATTATATATATATTAAATTAATTATTATAATTAGTATAATATAAATATATAATATAAAATTACATAATATACATATGAAATATTATTTCTATATGTGTTTAAAACTTATATATATATATATGTATATATGTATGTATAGTGTATATATTTTTTTAAATTACAAAAAAAAAAAAAATATATATATATATATATATATATATATATATATATAATATTACTTTAGTATGTAAAGTAAGAATATTTTAATGTTATTATAATGAAAATGCATTGAATATGTCTGTAATAGTAGATGAGGGTATAATTGGAATTTCACCTTTTTTTGTTGACCATTTGGGATGAGGGGGCGGTGAGTTTATTTTAAAAAACTCAGGGTTTTTTGTATCATTATTTTTTTCATAGGGTTTTTTATGATGATTTCGAATAACACATGGTTTCTGGGGTTGTTAGCTCCTTGTTTTAATAACTAATTAAATACATTTAAATGATACTATGTTTATTCAAACTTAATAAAATTCCACATGTAAGTCATGTTCCTCCCTTGTAAGTTGTAAATGTAATGTATATGTTGAGTGTTGACTCAGTTCCACCCTCTGGTACTAGATTTCCTTGTTTTCTTTCCTTTCCTTTTTTTCTTTTTTTTTTTTTAGGGATTGGTGCTATGTTATATTGCAGCAAGTCGAGAAGACAAGGTTCTTCACTTTGGCATATTCTACGCCCCATTGGTGCTGATAACTCTATCACAATCAGCCAAAAGGGTGACCCTAAAATCCTTTCTTGGTGTTCAAGTATCTGCGAAAGACGAGAAAAGAACACAAGAATATGAGGAAGAACGAGCCATGAGCCGCGGCAAGTTCTGGTGGAACTCAGTCTCATTGTTGGCAGCCATTGTAGCCATTTACAGAACTTCGCGAATAAAATCATTCAAGGTGCTGTCGATGGTGTCAGCAATGGCGATGGGCGTAGCATTCTTGTGGTTCTTGTTGGGTTCTAGATTCTACACGTGTGATGAACCAGCCGGAAGTCGGCTCAATGATGTTGCTTTTGTGATTTATGCAGCGGTGGTGAATAGAAATGTGGAGCATCCACATTCGCCCGAGCAGCTTCAGCCTCATGTCTCATGGTTGAGGTGTGCGTACTCTTTGTGTGCTCATTCTAGTTTTGGTGCGACGATTACACTTGATATTTGATCCCTAACTTTTCCTAAATCTTACACCAACAACATATCAAGTATAAAATAGTCTCATCTTGTTACAATGATTTAACAGAACCAGGTTCGAGGCCTTCGGGCTAAGAAAATTGATAAATTAGACTATTAGACTCATTTGATGCATACGTGGGACCCAATACTGATACAGGAGGGGACTCAACTCAAAAACAATAAATATAAGTTTTTAGATTATGCATATGAGGCATATAGTTCCATGTTGTTACGACTTATTCCATGTTTTTGATTAATTTCATTTGAAATAACAGATGGTTAGATAAAGCTGCTATTGTGGTACAAGATCAGGAAAACCCCGGAAACAGCAAGAACTTTTGCACAGTTGAACAAGTGATGGGAGTGAAGTTCTTGCTAAAAATGCTTCCTTTATGGGCAACTCTCCTTACATTCAGTCTAGTTGCCGCAACTGGGAGCACTTTCTTCCTCGAAGAAGCTTCAAACATTAAATTCCCAATCCTCGACTTCATAGTTCCGGAGAGATTCACAGAATTCGTCGTGGCAGAAATATCTGACTACATACGTTCTTGAAAAGATCGGTAAGAAAAAGGACAACATTGTACAAAGGTTGATTCTTGTCAGGATAGGTATAGGCATGATCTTTTGCGTTCTCTGCTGCGTCGCCGCATGGAAAAACGTGGTTCATTTGTTGAGTTTGGCGAAGATAGAACAGAAATGGGAGGGGAGGGGTTCCGCAGTATCTCTTGCTGGGAGCCATGGAGGGACTTTCTGGAGTCGGACTCGAGAGTTTCTTCGATTCTCAGGTTTCGGAGTCAATATCAAGATACGGCCCTTCTTTCGGAGAGTGTGTGATGGCAGTGGGGAAGTTCTTGAGTGTAGTTTGCATCCTCAGTTTGAACAAATTGTTTAAAGATGATATAAAGGGGAGTCGTTTGGATAAGTACTACGCGATTTTGGCAGTTCTGAGTACGATGAATTTGGTAGTTTATTGGTTGGTTACTTATTGGTATGGAGATGGTAGATTTCTGGTGGAGGATATAGGACCCGTCCAAGAAGAAGTAACGGTCTGGAACCCGTTGCAACCATTACAGCAGGCAGATAGCCTGCCTCTGTTAGACATAAAGATAGATAGTCAGAATCAAAAGGAAACGTTGTCTTCTGATTCCAACGATGATGAAGCAGAGCGAACGTATTGTGATATTAGGTCCACTGAACACATTTCATCAGACCTCGCCAATGGCCTGTCGGACAATTATCCATTGCTGAGCGAGGTTCGAACATTTCCGCGTAGGCGGTCAAGGCGAATCAGCAAGCGATTCAATTCAATGCGTTGAACATAAGCGTACGTTCTTGTTAGACATTGCTTAGCTATGTGCAACATCATGTATTTCACTTGTAATAATAATAATCTCTGTAGCCTGACAGTATTTCGTACAAGCTTCAAGTATTGACATTTACAAGCATGCGAGGCGGTAAAATTAGTATTCGAAGAAACTAAAACCTCGCAAAAAAAATGTAAGAACACAACTGTCGTCGCAATACATGCATAAATGAAGGTGGTCTGACCGGGGTCGAACCCAGAATATACTGCATTTTCTGATCTCTGCAAGAGGTCCCAGGAAATGTAAAATGTCACTAAAAACTAAAAAACTAAACTGCTAACGAAATTCCATCTATTCTTAGCTAACTAAGTTGATAATCTTCTGTTGCTACCATCCACGACTTTCTCGATTCTCTTGATTTCTTCAAATATCATCCACTGCATCTAAAAACCATCCATGCCATGAGAAAATCAGTGCTGATTTTCATTTTACACAGTGTTTGTAATGTAAAATTATCTCAAATCATGAAGCAGGGCTGCGAGAATTGTTACCAAGATAAAACCAGCATGTTGTCGACAATTTCTCAGAAATACAGTGTAGAATTGGAGTCCACTATTGGTGTTAGAATCTCGGAAATAATACGAGCTAGGAAGATGTCGGTAAACGTCCTTCATACTCTCACGATATTGCTCTTGAAACACATCTTTCGTTGCTTGAAGATACATGCATGAACAGCCACATGCACCAGAAAAGAATCCAGATACAATGCTAGCTGAATCATTAAAACTTTGAAGATTGTTAACATGTAGACATAGAAATATTCGCTCATTCTTCATCATTAGAATTATAAGTTATTGATATGGCATATAATTGACCGATTATGGAGTTTGAATTGTTATAATTAGCTCCTTGATTTGGTTTAATTGTGGATTATTAATTGAAACCTATGGTTTTGTGCAAAAAAATACAAGTTGTGAGGAAGTTGTGCAAATTGAGGAAAATACAATCTGCGTGATTTGTGCAATATAATCTATGGGGTGCCTTTGGCATAAATCAATAGCCACACATGTGTGAGAATCCAGGCCCGCTACTAGACGTGGTTTTGGAGAAAACTTGATTCAAGCCCCCATGAGCATGAGAAGTTCATAAAGCCCAAGCCCTAATTCTAACTAGAGTTAATGGCATTACTTTCTAGAGTTAGTGGTGCTGGGAGGCGGGCCCAGAACAGTAACGGTCCGGGACCACATTTTAAAATTTTTATTTATAATACAAGTATTAAAATATTTCTAAAACATTTTAATACAAAGCGGAAGACTTAGCCGGATCTACTCAAGTATATACATGCAATTGATAATAAATTTTAAATCACTTAAGCAGATAAATATCTAACATGCAATTAACACTTAAGAGCACATAATTTATCGTGCTTAAAATAAAATAACTGAAAACTATTACCGTACTGCAAACATGGCTATCTAACGGCATTTTTCCAGCTCCTATCCCACTCGTGAGACCGGCAGAGCTTCCCTGCAATATCCCCAGGGACACCCTCGGAGTGTGGGCTTCGAAAGTATTTCTCTAAATACTTAGAGAAAATAAAACTTTAAACTAAAAACCCTTTTTAGGGTTTATTCTCCCGAAATTAGGCGTTTTATATACACACCTAATTAAAATTAATACCGAAATAAATCAGAATTAACTAGGAGAAAAGGGATATGGTTTCAAAGCTAAGGATTAGCCAAAACCTCTCCCAAAAAACTGAATGAGAGAAATGGGGTGGGTATCAGCCTATTTATAAGCAAATATATGAGGGTAAAACGGTCATTTTGGATACAAAAGCAAGGGCAAAATGGTCATTTCACATCCCCACTTGCGTGTACAACTTGGACACGAAAACCAAGGATACTACGTTGAAGGTCTCGTCACCACGAGTCCAACGCCGCCGGACGCTCCCCAATCCGATGCCCCACGCGCCCGCACGCGCCACCTTCAGGTGGCGCGTGTGTGGTACACGCGGCTAGGGTTTGGGGAGTTTGAACCGGTCCGGTCCGGTTCGACACGTGGCCCATTCTGGTACTGCCACGTGCACGGGTCTGGCCCTACCCAGACCCGGTCCGACCGACCCTACCCAAGAACCGACCCGTTAACCCGGTTCAATGACCCGTTGACGGGAGTATCCTACCCTTTGACCGGCCCAGCCCAAATCAAATCTGGGCCGTCCGTTTTTGCTGACTTGGCGCAATCTCAGCCATCCATATGGCCGCCACGTGGCGCCCTGTCAGCGCCACCTGGGACCCGTCTGCTGACGTGGCATGCCACGTGGACTGCCACGTCAGCTGCCACGTCATCACCTCCTTTTTTTTTTTTGATGAAAATTTTATTTTCTCCAAAATAAAATTCTGGGCATTTCCAACTCTTTGGAACTTTAATTTATTTTCTTAAAATAAATTCCTTTGCCATTTTCAAACACTTTGAAAATTCATTTCTCTTTCTCCTTTTAATATTTTCTCTTTGGGTTTTCAATTGGGGCTTGCAGGGGGACCTGCAGGACTAATTAATTTTAGCTCCAAACGGATTAATATATTATCATCTCATGATAATAATTAATTACCGTTTAACAATATTTAATTCCACTAAATAAATATTGTTGCACTCTAAAATTAATTAAATTATTCACGAATTTCTCGATCTAGAATAATTTCGCATTTTACTCCTCCGTGTAGATATCCATGAAAAATAAATTACAACTACTATCATTTATTTTTCATCTCTAATTTTAAATTTATTGATTCGCCTTTAAGTTCAAATTCTCTGTATGTGAAACACATTCAACATACAACTTCGGTGACGTATCACGCGAAGTGCTTTGGCCAAAGTCTTATTCGAACTTTTGCAAATCTATTTCAAGGATATCTCTTACCTTCCAGCAAGGCCACAGATTCCTCGATCAATATAACTCTTTAGCACATTTCATGCTATCACCGAATCATACAAAGTATTTTGGCCACCCGTTACCGAGACCTCACTTCGAGTACGTTACAGTGACTAACACTACATGCCTAAAGCTGAAATATTATCAGGATTAAGAGTACAATGCTTCCTGAGATTTTATTCATTTTAGATAGCAGTATAAAATAAATAATCTCAGTGGTCTAGTTCGATGTTTCCAATCCTATTGAAAATCATCAACGTGTTATAATTGGAATCACCATTCCCTATGATGAAAGACTAATGATCTTATATAACCACGTTATAGTCTTAATAAGAACATATTCTTATCTTGCCGACTAGAACTTTAATGACACGTGATTTCGGTATTCAAAGTCTTTTCCTATGAAACACATTTCATATGAGAATACCACCACACGTCATTAATTATTAATATGTGAAATACTCGCAACTCGCTGTAAATTCAGTTTAATTAATTCAACAAATTGAATTTTCAGGGCACCATTCCCAACAATCTCCCACTTGCCCTAAATTCAATTTGGCCATACATCTAAGTCTTATTCCTTTCACACGAGTGTCAAAACTCGTTTTGCACTCTTTTACGCCAATACTTTAGTGAAGGAATCTTTTAGACGTTTCTCTGAGCCAACTACTTGGAAATCATGAATCCAATACATCTAACTGGTTGTTTCTCAAGCTACCATGTATTTGACTTCCATGCCGGTGAAAGTAATACAACTCTGCTTAACATTCTCCAATTAACGATTGCTCTTTCTAGAGTAAACACGTATTCTGATGTCAAACATCTAGAATAAAAATCAGATTGTAAATCCGAATCTGTGTACTCTATTGAAATGAGCTCACCACTGTGGTAGACAAGCATATAATCTCAAGTCCTTCTCAAGTACTCCAATATATGCTTTCACTACTACCCAGTGTCAGATTCTAGGGTTTGACTAATATCTGCTGACTTAGACCTATTTCATAATAGACATCTGGCCCTGTACATAATATGACACACATAAAGCTTCCGTTGCGGTACTCTAACCATGTCTTCTATCTCTTCAGTTGTCTCAGGACACTGATCCCGAGATAGATAAATTCCAAATCTAAAAGGTAATGAACCTTTCTTGGAATTCGTCATATTATACTTTGTCAGCATCTTATCTATATATGCTTCTTGTGATAAACCAATCTCCTTCTTCCTATGATCACGAAAAAAGTCTGATCTTTGGAATAACATTGGTCTCACATAGGTCTTTTCTTGTCAAAATGATTTGACGTTCGAATCTTGACCACTTGACAAAATTCTTGCATCATTCCCAATGAGCAGAATATTAATTACGTACAAAGTGAAAATGGTATAACGCTATCATGATGTCATTTTGCACACTTCATGGTTCATCAGGCAATTATACAAATCCAAAGAATCTAAATTGCCTTATAATTCTGATGCTCCATAATCTAGACGCTTGCTTAAGATCATAAATCGATCTATTAAGCTTGTATTATATGCACCTGATTTCTGGCTGTGAAGCCATCAGGTTGTATCATGCATCTCTTCTTCTTGAAGTTGCCCGTTCAAGAACATAGTCTTTACATCCATTTATCTAATCTCATAATCGATAATGAGATAAAATGGAGAGGATAATGGACTTAAGCATTTCTATAGGCGAGAAGACCTCATAAATGATTTCTTCATTCTGGGTAAAATCCCTTTGCCATAAATTTGCTCTAAAGTTTCTACTTTTGTCCATTTCTCCTTTTATCGTCTTGTAGAACCCAATTATATCTAATAGGGTTTAATGCCTTCAGGCGCCTCTACAAGTTCAAGACTTCGTTAGAATACAGAGATTCTAACTTAGATTTCATGGATATTGACCAAACAGTCAGCGTCTATGTCATCCACAGCTTCATTACACGTGATGGGATCAGATACGTTAGATTCAACCACGGGTTAATCTTTAGGTATCTTGTCAGGTGTCCTGACAATCCTCCCACTACAATGATGCTCTCGTGTACACGTCTCTACATCACATGTTGTATTTGGTACATCACATGTATCTGATACATTTTTAGTTATCACGGGTTTATGGAAATCAGTATCTAATACTGTTACTTCTTTTAACACTACTTTGCTTCCACCCTTTGTGGTTATCTATGTAATTATCTTTGAAATATTCACAAACATCTTTTGTGATTTCTCAAATTACAAAATATACCACCTCTCGTTCTTCTAGGATAACCTTAGAACAAGTAAACCTTTGTTCTTTATTCTAACTTGTCAGGATCCATCCTTAACTTGTGGACCAGGCTACTTTAAATCCGAAGATAAAAGATACAGGGTTTTCACCCTAGCTATAGATCCATCAGTGTTTTAGGAACTGACTTAGATAGAACTAGGTTTGTCGTTTTGTGTGCAAGACCCCAAAACGAAATTCATAGGGTAGCATGACTCTTCATGAATCTTACCATCATTATCAGAGTTTTATTTCTCCTTTCTGCAATATATCTTTGCTAAGATGTATCTCATATATATAGTTGAGATCTAATCTCAATTGAGAAATTTTATTTAACTCTGAACTTAGATACTTATCACTGCTTCGATCTAATCGAAGTGCCCTGATATGTTTTCTAATTTGACTCTTTGACTTCAGTCTTATATTCTTTGAACTATTCAAAATTACAGACTTGAGTCTCATCAAATAAACATATCTATATCTAGAGTGTTCATTCAAATGAATGATGAAGTACGCAAAAACTTTCTCTTGGTTGAACATTCATAGTATCATATGTCCATATGAACTAACTCAAGCAAGTTCATGGCTTAATACCTTTTATCTCAAAAGGAACTTTCTTGGTCATTTTACTTTTCTAAATAGGATTCGTAGACTGACAGCTGTCAAGTCGAAAAGACTCGACAATCAGTCTTTGGATCTTATTCGGATAAATTGACCAAGACGTTGATGCCACGTAGAAGTTTTTCTTTTTAGATGGTAAGTCAAGCTTCTTTAATGTTAAACTTAAAATAGGTTTTTCATTGAGGTATAAAAGACCATCTTTTATTGTGCCAGAGCAAATAAATATTTTATTTTGCTTAACGGTAACCCTTTGTTCAAAACAAACAGTTAAACCACTAGTTATCAAATAACTTACAATAATCAAATTTCTGTATATACGACACGTATAATGTAAAACCCTATTGCCAAAATACGACTTTATAGTCCTTACTGCTAATACAATTACACTTGTATTATCCCCGACCAGTAGTTGTGTGTTAGCCGTTTTTCAAACTTCCTGGTTAGTTTGAATCTTCGCAACGAATTGCAAATATGATTAGTTGATCTCAAGTTCACACACCAGGATTCTGGTGAATTTCCAACTAAACATACTTTCAACGGGTAAGATATCTTCATATCTTATCTAAAACGGCGTAACAAACAGACAAACTAAGTATTTTGGATAACTTCCTTTTCCAATACCCGTTACCACCGAAATAGAAACACTTTTCCATTGTCGGATTTGACTTTCTATTTCTGAACCTTAGATTGGGAACTTTTCCTTTTTCTTTCTTCCACTTACTTGCCTTTTAGTCCGTGGATATTGATGTCTGATTAAAGAGAACTTTTCCCTTAGTCTATATCATCCTTTCTGCCGTATTGAGGTCGTTCATTGGTTTTATAAAAATTTAAAATTATTCTTGAACGTTCAAATGACTTAGCCAGAGAGTATAGGATCGTATCCTATCTATTAAGATTGTCTCTTTAAGCACAGAGGCTTTCAATCTCGTTCAGATTAGCTATCATATTCATAATATGATTCTGAAATAGTGATCCTTCAAACATCTTTAACTGACAACCGTTTTCATGGCTCGTACCTTCGTACGACTCTGTCTTCAACACATGTTCTTATCAGTGGACATCTCATGCGTCTGATGCTCAAGAACTTTTAAGACAGATGTCAGGATATAAGACTAGCCAGATCATCATACTTGATCCATTTAGAATAAACGTCTTTCTAATCCTGACTGGTTGCAGTTTCCAAAATTTTCGGATAAGATTCAGTGAGTACGTAAACTTTCGTGTCTCAACACGATGTCAAGATTCATTTCCTAATCAGCATAGTTGAACCCTTACTAGCCTATTCCCTTATTATAGACATGTAGTATGGAGTGGGCTAAGAGAGATCGTAATTATAAAACTGAAATAAATAAATAAATGCAAGTTATGATTATGTATTTCACTTTCTTCTGCGTCCAACCGATAAATGAAATACACGTAAGCATTTTGATTTACGCAATGGTGACTTAACTAACTGCAGTTGACTCCCCGGAGGCGAGGTCGAAAACCGCTTAGAAAAGCAAGAACTATTCTTAATTAACATGTCGTCTAGGTAACTCTTACCAAACAATGTCAATCCACCACGTCAACCCTTGGCCTCTAAGTAAATGTAACATAGCTCCGAAGGGAGGTTAATACATTACTTAGTCAAGTGTGCACCATTACCTAGAAGTCCGTACGAGTAGGTCAAGACACTCCACGGAGGCGTGGTCGAGCTGATTTTCCCGTATTTCATTCTATCCGTAGAAGTCTAATCTTGTATACCGCGAATGTATACCCGCCGAAGGGAGTAGTATACATCCACTATACTATAGACGGGTAATGGAGGCCGTGAGAATTCAACTCTTTTCATCTCGCTCCCACTTGAATTTTAAAAGGTGTGGATTATCTTTTGATTATTTAATAATCACTTTTGGCGTCTTATTGTTGGAAGTAATTAATCTAATTAATACCCTCCCACTAGGATTACTAAATCATATTTAAAATCCCAATAATAATATTTTAAGGCTTTAATAACAATTTATTAATTAGGCCGAAAAATATTAGTTCAATTATGCATCTCGTTCAATCTCTATTAAACATTATTATTTAATCATATTAAATAAAATATACATAATTGTAAATAACATAATATCTCATATTATCATGATCATGCCATAAAATAAAATAATTAAGCATGCTTTCATATAATTATCACATAATTATCATGCTTAAAATTTTAAATGACACAAAATAATTATGCCATAAATTAAATCAATTAAGCATGCTGGTATAATTATCACATAATTATCATGCTTAAAATAAATGGCATAAAGTAAACATGTTATAAATAAATTATCTCATAATTTAAATCATGTTTACTGATTCGGTAATTAACCGGGAAGATTATTGAAATCGATTCCCAGAAAATTACCATTCCACGTAAATTCCCAGGAAACACTGGAGGGGTCACAACGGTCCCATTTAAAAACCAGCCTCCTTTGACAGAATTTACTTGCACAGTAACAGATTTAAAATTATGCATCGCATGTATCATATCAATGCATGTATATATCTAGAGCACGGCTCTGATACCAGTTGTTGTCGTTCCTATCTCATAGGGTGACCAGCAAAGATACCTCACGAACTAGTTTTACGGTGTGCGTCTCCACACAACCAACCTTACCAGCGGGACCGCGAGGGGTAAGAGTCAATACTTCGTCACAGGTCACACTGCGAGAACCCCCTCTACGATAGAGCCCCTTACGGGTTACTCAAACTAGCTCTGATACCAGTTGCTGGGAGGCGGGCCCAGAACAGTAGCGGTCCGGGACCACATTTTAAAATTTTTATTTATAATACAAGTATTAAAATATTTCTAAAACATTTTAATACAAAGCGGAAGACTTAGCCGGATCTACTCAAGTATATACATGCAATTGATAATAAATTTTAAATCACTTAAGCAGATAAATATCTAACATGCAATTAACACTTAAGAGCACATAATTTATCGTGCTTAAAATAGAATAACTGAAAACTATTACCGTACTGCAAACATGGCTATCTAACGGTATTTTTCCAGCTCTTATCCCACTCGTGAGACCGGCAGAGCTTCCCTGCAATATCCCTAGGGACACCCTCGGAGTGTGGGCTCCGAAAGTATTTCTCTAAATACTTAGAGAAAATAAAACATTAAACTAAAAACCCTTTTCAGGGTTTATTCTCCCGAAATTAGGCGTTTTATATAAACACCTAATTAAAATTAATACCGAAATAAATCGGAATTAACTAGGAGAAAAGGGATATGGTTTCAAAGCTAAGGATTAGCCAAAACCTCTCCCAAAAAACTGAATGAGAGAAATGGGGTGGGTATCAGCCTATTTATAGGCAAATATATGAGGGTAAAACGGTCATTTTGGATACAAAAGCAAGGGCAAAATGGTCATTTCACATCCCCACTTGCGTGTACAACTTGGACACGAAAACCAAGGATACTACGTTGAAGGTCTCGTCACCACGAGTCCAACGCCGCCGGACGCTCCCCAATCCGATGCCCCACGCGCCCGCACGCGCCACCTGAAAGTACACGCGGCTAGGGTTTGGGGAGTTTGAACCGGTCCGGTCCGGTTCGACACGTGGCCCATTCTGGTACTGCCACGTGTACGGGTCTGGCCCTACCCAGACCCGGTCCGACCGACCCAACCCAAGAACCGACCCTTTAACCCGGTTCAATGACCCGTTGACTGGAGTATCCTACCCGTTCCAAATTAAATCTGGGCCGTCCGTTTTTGCTGACTTAGCGCAATCTCAGCCATCCATATGGCGCGCCACATGGCGCCCTGTCAGCGCCACCTGGGACCCGTCTGCTGACGTGGCATGCCACGTGGACTGCCACGTCAGCTGCCACGTCATCACCTCCTTTTTTTTTTTTTTTTGATGAAAATTTTATTTTCTCCAAAATAAAATTCTGGGCATTTCCAACTCTTTGGAACTTTAATTTATTTTCTTAAAATAAATTCCTTTGCCATTTTCAAACACTTTGAAAATTCATTTCTCTTTCTCCTTTTAATATTTTCTCTTTGGGTTTTCAATTGGGGATTGCAGGGGGACCTGCAGGACTAATTAATTTTAGCTCCAAACGGATTAATATATTATCATCTCATGATAATAATTAATTACCGTTTAACAATATTTAATTCCACTAAATAAATATTGTTGCACTCTAAAATTAATTAAATTATTCACGAATTTCTCGATCTAGAATAATTTCGCATTTTACTCCTCCGTGTAGATATCCATGAAAAATAAATTGCAACTATTATCATTTATTTTTCATCTCTAATTTTAAATTTATTGATTCGCCTTTAAGTTCAAATTCTCTATATGTGAAACACATTCAACATACAACTTCGGTGACGTATCACGCGAAGTGCTTTGGCCAAAGTCTTATTCGAACTTTTGCAAATCTATTTCAAGGATATCTCTTACCTTCCAGCAAGGCCACAGATTCCTCGATCAATATAACTCTTTAGCACATTTCATGCTATCACCGAATCATACAAAGTATTTTGGCCACCCGTTACCGAGACCTCACTTCGAGTATGTTACAGTGACTAACACTACATGCCTAAAGCTGAAATATTATCAGGATTAAGAGTACAATGCTTCCTAAGATTTTATTCATTTTAGATAGCAGTATAAAATAAATAATCTCAGTGGTCTAGTTCGAAGTTTCCAATCCTATTGAAAATCATCAACGTGTTATAATTGGAATCACCATTCCCTATGACGAAAGACTAATCATCTTATATAACCACGTTATAGTCTTGATAAGAACATATTCTTATCTTGCCGACTAGAACTTTAATGACACGTGATTTCGGTATTCAAAGTCTTTTCCTATGAAACACATTTCATATGAGAATACCACCACACGTCATTAATTATTAATATGTGAAATACTCACAACTCGCTGTAAATTCAGTTTAATTAATTCAACAAATTGAATTTTCAGGGCACTATTCCCAACAAGTGGGTGGTTATAGAAGAGAGAATGTGGAAAAATAGTGAAGAAGCTTACCTAAGGCCACTCATTGAGAAAGTGGGAGTTAGTGGTCATCAATTCCGGCAGAACGTGGAAGGAGGAGTGGGAGAGGAATTCATGCCTATTTCACTATAAATACAAGAAGAACGGAGACTCACAGGAGATGTTTTTGGAGGAAGAGAAAAGACGCAGCAACACGGGAGCTTTCGTTCTTCCTTCTCTTTATTTTAGACTTTATTAATTTCCTTTGTTGGTGAACTTCTAGTTTTGTTTTAGTTGAGATTTTCCTAGTTTGCATTAGGTTTTGTGAGACTACTTCTTTTTGTTGATTAATTCAAGTTATCCGTTTTATTTTCGATTTCATGATATTGGGATTTGGTTTATTCTTTGATTTAGAGCTCGAATCTTAGAATTGTCAATACGCATATAGCTAGTTAATCTATTTGGTGGTGTTAGCCGGATAATTAACAAAGTGGCAATCAACACTTGGTTGTTAAGTTCGGTTGAATTTTGTATTGTGGAATAATTCGATCTAATTAGACGAAGTAGGAGTTCTTACTAAGTCAGTTAGGGTTAGTGTTTCTTTAGCTCGTAAAGCAACTAGTTAATTGAATCTTTGAAAGAGTTTCTGATAAGGTTATTAGCTAGTTAGGGAATAGTCTTTAGGAGTTTCTTTAGATTATTCTAAAAATACGAAGAAACGAGAGAGCCTAAGGTAATTGGTAACTATAGCTAGCCTTGCGTGGAATTAATCACCCAGTCAATGATCATAGTCTGCTGCATGCGTAAAAAAATCCCAGCTAATTGTCGCCTACTGAATTAATCCAAGTGTTAGCTCAGTTTTTAATCGGTTGTTTACTTAGTTAATTTTATTTTGTTTATTTAGTTAATTTCATTATTAGTTTAATCAAATATCTCAAACCTCCCTTTTTTAATTGTTCGTTTCGTTTCATCGACATAAGAAAGTTTACAAACTCATCTAATCCTCGTGTATCGATACCCGTTGCCACTATTTTATAATTTAATCGTGTGCAATATTTGGGATTTATTTTTGGTGGCTTCGATACCCATCAATTTTTGGCGCCGTTGCCGGGGATTGGTTGTTAATTGATTTTGTTTCTTTTTCTTATGCCTAGGAACCTTCATATGAGCAGTTGGTGCAGGTTTGAAATTGTTTGAGCTGGATATTGATATAGATTCTGAACAAGAGTTTGCAGTCGTGCAGCAGACTGATAGGAACCTGATCACTTTCCTGTTAATGATCACGGTCAGGATATGGCTCAGAACAGAACACTTCGGGACCTTGCCCGACCTACTGAGGCACAGCAGCCACTTAAGCCCCCTGATCGAGCAATTGAAAATTTGGATAGTGAGGTGAAGGGGCATGGACTGCATCCTTTTTATGAAGGATATACATCGCACACGGTTGAAGGGATTAATCTAGAGGAGCCTCCTCTAGAAGCTTACGTGCACAACAATGATACGTCGAGTCCATAACGTTAAACAAGGGTGCTAATGGGAGGCAACCCATATTTCTTTCCCTTGCTTTTGTTTCTTGGTTTTTCGTTTGCTTCTTTTGCTCGATTTTCTCTTCCTGTCGTAATTTTTCCTCTTTCCTTGCTTTGTAGGTGGTTATGCAGGGGATATATTTGGACAAGTGTGGGGGAGGCAAAAGTGCAGATCAATCGTTGATAAAAAAGCAAGAACCATACTGCAGATGGACTTTTGCTAATGTGAAAACACTTGACTGAGGTCACAGACAAGGGTTCTGGGTCCATTTTTGGTAATCAGAGCTTAACCCACATACCTGAACCACCCGCCACCCTACCCGAATCATGACCCGCGAGTACAACCCGACCCGCCAACATCATACGAACCGCCCCACCTATACCATAAAAAACCCCCAAAGCCTAACATTCAGCAAAAGAGCCAAAGATCCCCAATTGCAACTCCATCTCTCCATCTCAGTCAAAAATCCCCAATTTCCATAGCTCTAAACCCTAACTCCACCATGGGTAACGGGATGATTCACCGGCCAAACATGCCGCCGCTTATCATCCACCACTGCAAGGCGTTGCCGCCGCCATCGTCCACCACTTCCAGCCGTGACACCACCGATCTGAAAGCTCACGCAGCATTAAAGGCTGGAGCATCCGATCTGAAAAAATGGTCGAATGCTACTGACAGGAAGGCTATCCGTGATCATAGTCACGATTCCTCGAGTCTGACTTTCGCTCATAACACCCCCCTGGGTTCAGGGAAGTCCTCTATTTTTCATTTCTGACTTACTTTATGTTGAGGACAACATGTGCTTTAAGTGTGGGGGGATGTCTTAGGGCTGTATAATAAATTTTTGCAAATTTTTGCATGATTTTGGGGCGTTTTTGAGCTGATCATGGTCTGAAATTATGAGAATTGCGATTGTAAATAGTTGATTTTTAGGGCTGACTGAAATTTTGAATATGTGTAGCATGGAATTGTTTACTATGGCATGATATCCTTTCTAGTAACCTTCTTACAGCTTCTTGGTTGTTGATGGATCAATTTGAAAGGAAAATTGAGTTGAAACTATTGATCGTTTATGACTTGCATGACATAGAGTAAAGTTTGTTTGATACTTGATATTGCAAGAATACTATGAGCTTGAGATTAATGGATTAAACTTAAGTTGAGTGTGTGCTAATTTGATGCTATGCTACGAATGAATCTTATCTAATGTGGTTAATTGATTTAATATCTCTTAATTTTGCAAGTATGTTGAGAAACGGTAGATTGGTGTTGAGCTAAGCTAAGTCTAACTTGGTGAGCATTTAGATGTGAGGGGGAGCTTGCGAGGGGCCAGCTAGAGAAAGGTTGGTCAGTAGAACTCGCGCGACTACTCCTCTGGCCTTGGAAAAATTCAACTAACTGAGCGCCATGAGTAAGGCCATATGTTGCTAATTCGGTCGCTCTCGAAATTGTTTTCCCAACACTTAAAGGGATAAACAACTGGAGTTTTCCTTGCTTTGCGAAAAACTTAGAAAAGAAACGAGATAAAACAAAAAAAAAAGAGAAAAGAAAACAATTTCAGAAGAAACAGCAAAAAAAAGAGAGATATTACATTGAGGGAAGTATTGGTTTAAAAAGCTCTCTAGGGATTTTAGATTGCTTGGCTAGAAGGATGTAACTTAGCTCTTCACCGTGTCTTTGGTATTCTTACCATATGAGCAAAATTGGTTGATATTCGAATGATTGATTGCCTTATACTTGTTTCTTTCGTTTTGCATAGGCTTAATAAAACTGAACTAATTGCGCATGATAATAATTGGAACTTGCGCTCGTACGTTCTTGCTTTGGATGGTTTATTTCGAACTTAACTTTGTGTTGTGTTTGTTGTAATTGATTTTTGGTAACAACGTGTTTTTCCTAGTTTACACACTGGAATGCTGTAGTTGGGATGTAGAATGTGATTATGGCCTTGATTCTATGTTATGCTCGAGGGCGAGCATTGTCTAAGTGTAGGGGGATTTGATAAGGTATATAATTGACGGATTATGGAGTTTGAATTGTTATAATTTGCTGCTTGATTTGGTTTAATTGTGGATTATTAATTGAAACCTAAGGTTTTGTGCAGAAAAATACAAGTTGTGAGGAAGTTGTGCAAACTGAGGAAAATACAATCTGCGTGATTTGAGCAATATAATTTATGGGGTGCCTTTGGCATAAATCAACAGGCACACGTGTGAGAGTCCAGGCCCGCTACTAGACATGGTTTTGGAGAAAACTTGATTCAAACCCACATGAGCATGAGAAGTCCATAAAGCCCAAGCCCTAATTCTAACTAGGAGTTACGTTAAAATAGAGCAGCACGTTGCTGGGGGGAGGGGGGGTTAATGGCATTACTTTCTAGAGTTAGTGGGCGGTTATAGAGGAGAGAATGTGGAAAAATAGTGAAGAAGCTTACCTGAGGTCACGGTCAGGAACCCTGACCCGTTTTTCGGGCAGCAACTTGGGCGCACTCATTGAGAACGTGGGAGTTAGTGGTCATCAATTCCGGCAGAACGTGGAAGGAGGAGTGGGAGAGGAATTCATGTCTATTTCACTATACATACAAGAAGAACCAAGACTCACCGGAGACGTTTTCGGAGGAAGAGAAAAGACGCAGCAACCACTACAAAAAAACAGTCATTTTCCGACGAACATTTCCGTCGAACTTTTTGGGTCTGAAAAATTCAGACGAAATTAATAATATGTTAATTTTCATCAATGATTAAAAATTTACGGCGAATTTCCGACGAAATAAAAATTTTATTAATAATTTTTTTTTTTTTTAGAATTCAGACGAACATGTGCGACGAACTTTCGCCTGAAATTTTTAATTATTTTCGTTATTGCTTTTCGGACGAAAAAAGGTCTGAAAATGGTCGGAATTTACAGACGAAATTGAGACGAGCCGTTTCGTCTGAAATTATTTCAAAATTGCGTCCAAACACCGACGAAATATTTCATCTGAAAATAATTGGTGTTGTTTAAAAAAAATTCAGAAGTCTTCAATTCTTGCGCTTGTGAAAAGTTCAACGATATTGCGATGAATTCCTACGCCGGAGAATGAGCAGCTAAACTTTGGCCACGCCTCTCCGACGAGCTGGTTCGTCGGAACATGCAAGCCCTAATTTGTTGGCTAACTTCATCCCGTCTCTCCAAACCTCAATTTCAGACCTTTCCCTCCCATGCGCGCCGATCCAAATTGAGGTCCTAATTCAACCCTGGTTCGTCCTCTCAATTCCCATATCTGAAAAGCTTTTCCTCTTCTAACATCTCAGCCACCGCTTCTAAAATCGACCCCGGCCCACGCTTTTGGCCACCCCAAAGCCACAATCGCCATCGTCGCCGCCACCTTTTGCGATAATCAAAGTCGACGGCGCGCAAGCTGAGATCTTTGCACCGAGGAGCTGTTTAAACCGAGAAGAGGTAATGTTTTTTGGTTTTATGTAGTATAAATTTGTTAGTTTTCTCTTGTGGCAAAATGGCTATTGTGTACTGAAAGATCTCGATGCATACAATGACTGATAGGGGAAAATTTCTTTTTAGTGTTGAAGATGGGGTTTTTAACTGTCGGTGTTCAAGATAGGCGAAATGAAGATCCTATGTTAGTCAGTGTTTGATTTTTACAGAAATTGAATTAATGTTAGGTCTCAGCACATATTAAAAGAAAATTTTGTAGTTAATCAGACTTGAAGGGAAATTTATGTTCTTAAGTCAAAATGTCAGCTCAAAAAATCTCGGTGAACTTATCTTTGCTTGATTAAAATTGCAAATTTCTTTGTTCTGAGTTTCTTAAACTGATGAGGCCTATCAATCATTATACAGTCAAGCTGGAGAACATGGAAGCTAGGAACTCTGCTCTGGAAATACTTCTTTAAGAGCCTAGGTCATATTCAAGATAATCTGTGCAAAAGCTTCAGGTAAACTTGTAGAAATGTATACTTGTCTTCTGGTAATGTCTGCCCTTGTGTTTGTTATAATTCTGGGATTTATGTGTTTGATGATGCTTATGAAAAATGCATTCGTATTAGCCTCATTTTTGGTTTCCTAATCTGATAATACTTGCATTATTAACTGCTTTAATCTTTAATTGGGTAGTTCTCATGATGGTTCATTTTTTTTACTTCAGCCTACAAAGTGGTGTTTTAAATTCTGCCCATAATCTTGAAGAGCAGTGACCTATTTTGAAGGTAAGATCTTTCATGTTATTGTTTTTTAATTCAGTTATTCAGCTGTGTTTTAATGGCTATATGTGGTTCATATTTTCTGCGTATGTGACATTGGATAGGGTGTTTCATGATGGTTTGAGTATCTGATTGAAGTGGGCAAGTGTTTCATTAGTTGAAAATACGAAAAAGATAGCCTTTGGAAAAGAAAGCACTTTGATGTAAGATTTGATTCCCACTGGGATTATCTCTGCATAGTGTGGCCTTTGGTTTTGAATAGTTATAGTGTGGCAACCAAATACATCCTCTTGTCACAATGAATAAACACTGGAAAGATATGTATGTAATAAGGTTATGTAACTATTGTACCTTGGAAATGAACTAATCAAGAATCTTTATGAGTTGAGTGGTGGTGAATTTGTTTTTATTCTATAAATTAGATTTGGTATCACCTATGATTGAAAGAATTAATACAACAATGAAGAATATTTTTCGTCATTTGTTAGATTTTTTGCTTTGTTAACAATGATAGTCAATTCCTGCCTAGTGTGTGGTAAACTTGCATTTTGTTCTAAAATTATGTTGAACTGATCTAAATATGTTGAACTTATCTGCTGGTCTGATTAACAGACTAAGCTATGTCTGTAATTAGGTTTAATTAATATTTTATATACAAGCTGCATCAATTACGTGATTAATCAACTTTGATGACAGTTTAAGCTATGTAGTTACCACTATATTACAACCCCGGTTGAGCTAATTTGAGTGGTTTCTGACTAAATAGGTAGCAATATCTTGAAGAATCTGGGGGACAAGGCTTGCTGCGACTGGTGGACTGACAGGTGAGAATGATACGTGATATTATGAGAACTTTTTATTGGGAAAGAATCTATATGATGTATCTAAATAGTTGTCATGACATGGGTGCTGTAATTGAACGTTGTTTGAAAGATAAATTGATGGGTGGACCTATGCTGTAATTTATATCGCAAGAAGTGTTCTGATTGTATCTCATTTATGATCTACTTGCCATTTTTGCTGCTTGAACTGGCATATGTGTACTGATATGCACTCATATTAATAATTGAACTGTTTGTATCTTTTTATTGTTATTTTCCTGACATGTACTGAGGTATAACAATGTACCAATTATCAATTATACTTGGATTTTACTGGATGTTTGATTATGTACTAAATCAATTTTCTGTGTTTTTGCTATTGACTGTAATGATTGAGCAGGTTATGCTGTCTGTGCTGATTTTACACAAGCATCATTTACACCATCATGAACTGCTAGAGTGAATTCTTTCATTTGATGACTTTATCTGTTTATTTGTTAATCTGTTAGGCTGTTTACTAGAAACATATATTTCTAAATTGCATTAAATTGCATTACATGTGCTAGCTAGATTCTTGGATGGATCAAGATTTATCAAACATGAAAGAACAGACTTTCAGATAACCTTGTATGTAGTGACTTGAAATGTATTTTAAATTCTGATACCTTGTATGTAGTGATTTGAAATGTGAATTCCGAACTCATACAAACTCATTTCTTGAAACTGTTTTAGAGGCATATACCCATCATACTAAGGTTCATCTATGTTAAATTTAGCGTTCATTCGAGTCCGTTTGATACCCGAAAAAAAATTCCGGACGAAACTGTTGTCCCCTGTTTTACCCTTTTTTGCTGGTCTGAATTTATGGACAGAGCAGATGGGGTAAACCTTTGAATTTTACAAAACGGTTTTACTAATAAGTACATATATGTATTGGGAGTATACCTATGAAATTTCATAATTTTCTGGATTCGTTTGATATGGTAAACAATCTTGTCTTTGGAAGGTGTCGCTGCAGCGGAGTTGCTGTCTTGTCCCGACTTTACTCTAAAATATGTATTCGTGCAGAAATCTCTAGGAATTGAGGCAAATTCCATTTTAAATATATGGTTGTCTACTTTACTAGGAATTTCACAGCTCGTTAAAATGCATTCTGAGCAATAAGATATGCCGAAGTTTCTACAATGTGTGCATGTGTAGAGTTTCTGCGTGAATTTGTTTGTCTGAATTCTAGCTGACTAAGAGTAGTCCTTTTCTTCTTGTACTGTTTTGCAGGAAGCTTATGTTGGACTGATCTTTGTTATTGGTTGGATTTGGAGCTGCATCATACTAACGTGAGTACACGTATGCTGAACTTTAATGAAATATGCGCAGATTTGCATACGTTCCTGTTGCGTTTATTATAATTGATGTTGCACATGTATTGAGATTTTGAAGAAATATAGTTCCCCTTTGCATCAACATTAAAGCTATAAGCAATTAAAACCCTTTCATCCAATGATCAGAAACCTGCTCTAGGGGGTGTTAGTGTAATAAACAAGATGTAAGGGAGGTTTCTGTAACATGCCTCTAAAACTGCTTTCATCCTCAAAAACATAACGGCCCAGTATTTGTCTGTAACATGCTTGTAAACCTTGCTACCCAAACGAATATAGTTGTCCTAAAGCATCAGTAGTTGTCTGATAAAGCCCAATCAAATGTAGTTGTAAATTTTACGCAGAAAAGTGCATACTAATTGTGTGAAATAGCTATGCCAATAAGGACAACTGCTAACTATTTGCTCCATAAGTGTTACACACTTTGGTTATTGATTGTTGAAATTGGGGCCAAAATTTGATTTTATTCCTTTTTTTTTTTTTTTGTTTAATTGTAGATTGTCAACATGTTTCGAGAAATGGCGCACAAGTTGGATATTGTTGAATTTGATTACGAGTGTGAACTGCTGCTAAATTTGGAACTACTGTAATTTCTGAGAAAGCATCGAAGAGATACAAGAAACTAACTCGTAAGTTCTTACCTTTTAATGAATGTTTGGTTTTTTGATTGACTTAAAGTAAGACACTTGATTTATTTGAATGAAAGGGATTCTTTAGGGCTGATTACTTCTTATACATTTTCTTGATTTATTTGTTATAGTTTTATTTTAATTTTCACAGATTTATGTTTGAGTAACCAAAAAGATACAAAAGGCCGATTCCCTTGTAAATATTTATTTGTGTTCAAATTTTGAAATATGGTGCTGAAAAGGTACTTTTAATGGACCATAACAAGCATTTAATTATATCAAGCCAAGAGAAGCAGTATCTCTTTAATGGACCACATGCATTTAACAAGATTCATTGCTGATAAATAGAATGATTGCAAATAGTTTAATTATCTGCTGGCTATTCTTCTCTTCTAGCAGCGAGGTCCATTTTCAAGTTTCAACGCAACTATATTTCTACAATAAAATTACCAGGCATTGTACAAAACTGCCGGTTTCCTCCACTCATTTCAATTTCACTATCTTTTCTTGTAACAAAAACCAAAATTTCTTTTTTCTCAGCAAGGGGTAAATCACTTACAGTTTCTATTTCATACATAATGAGATTTAGTTGTCTTTTAGGAAGGAGCTTTGTGAAGAACTTGGGCTAAAACTACCTGGTGATGCGCTTGAGTTCCTGTTTTCTTACCTTGGACAGAGGTAAGAATATTAACTCATTTCTAGCTTAATGTTTGCAACTATCATTTATGTTATAAAACAACGATACATGTTCTACTTCTACATCTAAATTATCAATCATAATGATGCTGCTTATCATAATTGGATAATTTGTGAATATTTGTCTTAATTTGTTTGTTGTTTATTTAGGAAACAAAAGTTTCAATATACTGAAATCTTTGTGCATGAGAAGCAGTTATATTTGATTACTGTTTTGGGGGGAAAATAGCTATAGATAGATTGGTCTCATATCAATTCTAGTGCAGGGGCTAGGGGAGGATATGCAACACATGTATGACTCATTTTCTCAATTTCCTTTTTCAATTTCTAATCTACTTACTAACTAACTTGATTACTTAGGTCATAAGAACTTAAATGACAGAACTACATGAATTCAAAGTGGGACTTTAAAGATCATTTGCCCGATTGTTTTGTATTGACTGTACAAATTCAAATCACCCATGGTGGATAATATTAATAATTTGGTTCTGAAAATAATTCAATATTAATAATTTGGGTCTGAAATAAATCACTGAAGATAGTGATTCATTATTAATAATTTGGTTCTGAAAATAACAATATTAAATTTTAAAGGAAAAAAAGTAATCACCCATGATGGATAATATTATAACGTAACTTCTGATCTTTGATATGTAGATGGACAACATACCTTTACATAGGAGATGGATGTATAATAGGACTTATCCAACACGAGGCGGCCTGAGACTAGAATTTGTAGACGGGGTTGAATCTTTTATAGAATATGCCAAGGGGTTAGAACCATTTAGAACAGAAGGTGTTATTCGATGTCCATGTATTAAATGCTTAAAGAAATGGGACTTCTTATCACCTGCTACAGTTACACGACATTTGTTTTCAAATGGTTTCAAGCCAAATTATTGGTATTGGACCGACCATGGGGAGGTAGCTCCTAGAGAAGAGACTGCACCAGATTTTAGTCACGCAGCCGCGAGTACGAGTCATGACGAACATGTAGATCCTTTAAATAGGTATGTTGACATGTGCATTGATGCGGCTAGAGAAAATATGCCAACTGATGTAAATCAGGATGCAACTAGGGGTTCCGATGTTGGGGGGGATCAACAAAATTATAATGAGTTGCCTAATGCAGAAACTCAAAGGTTTTTTGATCTTCTGAGGGATTTCAACAAACCCGTGTGGTCTGGATGTGATATACACTCACCATTGTCTGTTTCCTCTAGATTAATGAGTATCCAAAATGATTACAATGTGCCACATGATGCTATGGTCGAGATCATACAGTTGATTTCAGAATTACTACCACCCGACAATACTGTTCCTAATAACTTTTATGAAACACAAAAGTTGGTGAAGAAGCTTGGGTTGGTTAGTATAGGAATTGACTGTTGTGTCAAGGGTTGCATGTTGTATTACAAAGATGATGAAAACCTTACAGAGTGTAAGTTTTGTGGTGCCCCTAGATACGAAACATGTGAAGACATTGGGAGTAAAGGCAGAAGAAAACAAGTTCCTGTTAAATCAATGCACTACTTACCTCTTATACCTAGATTAAAGAGGTTGTATGCATCAATGAGCTCAGCCCCACACATGAGATGGCATGCTGAGAATCGTCGGCCCGATGAGGTCATGTGTCATCCTTCAGATGGAAAGGCTTGGAAGCACTTCGATCAATGTTACCCCGAGTTTGCCAATGAGGCCAGGAATGTAAGGCTTGCTTTGTGTGCGGATGGGTTTACTCCTTATTCTCAATCAGCAGCATCATACTCTTGTTGGCCAGTAATTGTAACTCCTTACAATTTACCTCCGGAGATGTGTATGACGATACTGTATATGTTTCTCACATGTATCATTCCTGGGCCTAAAAATCCAAAGCAAAACATTGATGTATATCTACAACCATTGATTGATGAATTGAAAGAGTTATGGGAAGTTGGAGTGACGACATACGATGCATCAACGAATCAAAATTTTGTAATGAAGGTTGCTTTGATGTGGACTATTAATGATTTTCCAGCTTATGGTATGTTGTCAGGTTGGGGCACCGCTGGTAGACTAGCATGTCCATATAGCATGGGCGATAGTCAGGCATTTTATTTGAAAAATGGTCGAAAACATAGCTGGTTTGATTGTCATCGACAGTTTTTGGATATAGATCATTCTTACCGCAGGAATAAAACCAATTTTAAGAAGAATCGTACTGAGCACCAACATCCACCTCCTAAATTGAATGGACATGAAATTTGGGAACAGGTTCGTGACTTTCCAAAAGTTACAGAACATCCGAACGAGTTAGGAATTTCGGGTAGTGGTGTGCAACATAATTGGAAGAAACAAAGTATATTATGGGAATTGCCTTATTGGAAGGACAATTTAATTCGTCATAATTTAGATGTGATGCATATAGAGAAGAATATCTTTGATAACATCTTTAACATGGTGATGGACATTTCTGGAAAAACCAAAGATAATGTGAATGCACGAATGGATATGAAGGATTTGTGTCGGCGACCTGAATTAGAGCTAGTGCCTAAGGGTAATGGACGTTGGGGAAAACCAAAGGCTAAGTATGCGTTAACATTGGAGCAAAAAAGAATAATATGTGAGTGGATAAAACAGCTCCGCATGCCTAACGGTTATTCATCAAATTTAGCACGGTGTGTTGATACACAACATGCTAAGATACATGGGATGAAGAGTCACGACTGTCACATTTTTATGGAGCAGTTATTACCTATTGCCGTTAGAGAATTGTCTGATGAGATATGGAAACCACTGGCCGAATTAAGTAAATTTTTCAGGGATTTATGTTCGAGTACACTGAGGCATGCAGATCTTGATCAAATGGAGAAAAACATACCCATTATTTTGTGTAAACTTGAGAGAGTTTTCCCCCCCAGCATTCTTTGATGTAATGGAGCATTTGCCGATTCATTTGATCGAAGAAGCTCGTAATGGAGGTCCTGTACAATTTAGATGGATGTATCCCTTCGAAAGGTAAAATGAATTATTCATTATCTTATATAATAAACATCAACTTATATAACAAACTCATTTTTCAATCGGTACAGATTCCTTGGAAAGATAAAGAAAACGGTTAAAAATAAAGCTAGAGTGGAGGGTTCTATTTGCGAGGCGTACTTAAGACGTGAAACTGCCCATTTTTGCTCCTTCTACTTTCAATCTCATGTTCGTTCCATGAGAACAAGGGTGGTAAGGAATGATGATGGCGGTATTAATGACTCAAATCCAGAAATGTTGAGTATTTTCCGTAATTCCGGGCGTGCTTCTGGTGCATGTAGTACTCGCTTTTTGGATGATAAGGAGTACAAATCTGCTACAAATCATGTCTTACTGAATTGCGACGAGGTCCAAACTTTCTTGAAGTAAGTAAGAGAATTTAATTAATTTATTGTAAGAAATTGAATCAACTGATAGATATAACAAACTTTCATACTTGTGCGCTATGTAGTTTCTTTCGCGAGGAGTTTAGGATTGGCGAAATAGATGGCAGCGGTCGAGTTGATGAAGAATTTGCAGGATGGTTTAAAAATTATGTAAGTAAATCTATTGAAGAATCGATTTTTAATCAATTACTCTCAAAAGTTAATATATTTAAACCAACTTTATACAGGCGAGTAACCCGAAAAATGGAATTAACAATCCATACATTCGTCATTTATCTTGCGGGCCTCTTCTGAAAGTTAAAACCTGGCGCAAGTATTTTGTTAATGGTTTTAAATTCCACACACAATCTTGGAGTAGTGGAAAGAAGACAATGAATTGTAGGGCCTGGGTCAAAGGTAGTTATGATGAATCTATTGAAAACGATTATTATGGAATGTTGGATGAAATTATTGAATTAGAGTATCCTGGAGAACCAATCAAGAGGGTGGTTCTATTTAAATGTGTGTGGTTTGACCCAACGCCTATTCAAGGAACTCGAATTGGAGATGCAGAATGTAGGACGATAGAAGTTCGGCGAAGTGGTAAATATAGGATATATGATCCTTTCATAGTTGCCCAACAAGCCCGCCAAGTTTACTTTGTTCAATATCCGGGTCGAATTCGAGACAAGCAACAATGGTTTGTTGTAATTAAAGCTAAAGCGAGATGGAGGATAGAAATAGAAGAGTCTTTGCCAATGGCTTATCAGAGTGATGAAGGAATAATGGTAAATACTGTAGTCTCAGATGATGTTGTAGGTCAGTTGGTTCATAATAATAATACCTTCGAGGAAGTAGAAGCTGAACAACGTAATGATACTAATAATATTGAAAATGAGGATGGTGAGAAAGAGTTTTACTCTGATCAAAGCGATGATGAGGAAGAGCTTAACTCTGATCAATCCGATGATGATTCGGATTATGTCATTTGAGGTAAGAAATGTAGTTTTCTAATTTGAGCTAGTAGGTGAGATTGGGACACCAAATAAAATAAAATAAAATGTCCCTATTTCCGTCCTTATTTTTGTTTTTTTTGCTTAGAATTTCTTTACTTGTTTCCTTTTTCCAGAATAAAAAGTAAGGTGGTAATTAAAATTTAGAAGTTGAAATTTGAGATGGATCATTTTGAGGGCAAAGCTGTTTTGTTTACGGTTGGAAAAGATAATCAAAATGTTAGAACATAATGGTCTAGCTAATTATGCATGTATCTAAATTTTAGTTATACATAATGAATTTGTTAATAGAAAATTTCTTCTTTGCAACTAAATGAGTGCCTGTAGCGATATGCGTATTACGTGTATTTGATGGTAATATTATTATTTAAACATTGATTCAAAGTATAATGCCAGAATAATATTAGTAGTGTTAATTGCCAATATGTATACAAATACATTTTGAATATATATAATTGGGGAATGGAATTTAAATGAAACAACATGAGGAGTGAGGGCCCACCGCATAATGGCCCATTAAGTTTTAGACTCGAAAGCAAGGATATACAGAAATAAGGCCGGAAATAGAGTCATATAACGTTTTGATAAGGGGGTGTCTCTGTAATTTCTCAAAGTTAATGGAGTTTGGTAGTTGAATTGATAGATGCATGCATTTTTACATTTGTCTAACAATTGAATTATTATCATAGTTTGACACACGCTTATGTGATGGAAACACTTTATGTTTTGGCTATTTGATTGTGATTGTTTGTAGATGAATCGGTCTCGTGGAAACCTCACTAGGGGCAAGAGTATTTGGAGAGGTAATATGATCAACAACAATTCATCAACATCTGCTGCTACCACATCTTCAGTCCCCCCAACTGTATCAGGCGATCAGGCATTAGTATCATCACCACTGGCTTCTTCTCCATCTTCAGCATTAGCTCCACAACCATCATTTTCTCCTTCACAAGCACCACAGTCTTCTTCGCACCCATCGCCATCTCAGTCCCCATCGGTTACTGGTTCGAATTCTACAGAACAGATTAGGATATCGCAAGTGAATGGGCCATTTGTCGTGTCTGCTCCATCATCCACCACGAAAGCTAAATTGCAACCCTCTGGGAATACGTAAATATATAACATAAAGTTTATTATGTCTTGTAATATTTCTAGAGTTTGTGCATCTGCATAATAATTATTTATGCAGGTATATGGATAGTTGGGCTGGGACAAACAACATCACTAATGTCTTGAAATCCAAGTTGACTGAGCCATATAGGACATGGAAAGACATTCCCCCTCATGTTGTTGATGAATGGTTCGAGGAGTGGAAGGTATTAATCATTACATATGTTTTTTAAATTTTGTAGACCAGAAATTAAATATTAAAACTTTTAAATGTTTTCTGTTATTTGATTTATAATTTACAGAAATATGTATATTGGGATCCAGAACATGAGCTGTATATGAGAAATGCATTTGAGTTTGTTGGCGCGAAGCGTTTGGCTGATCACTATAATAGGATTAGATACAAAGGTCAGAAGCCAGGATGGATGTTACAGAGGGTTTATGACAACTTGTCTGGATGGTGGAAGTCCCCAGAGTTCACGTCTAAATCTTTGAAAAACAAGAAAAATAGGGCATCCACTAAAGGAGGCGTACTCCATACAGGTGGAAGCATTTCAGCTGCTACTATTCGAAAAAGATTGGTAAGTCATTACCTTAACAATATTTAACAATTAGCTTAGTTTGTGTTCAAAGATCCTATTAAGTGACCATTATTTGCAGAGTGAGAGGGAAGATAGAGAAGTTGGCCATGAAGAGATATTCAAGATGACTCGAATTAGAAAGGTGGATAAAAAACAAACTTCAAATGAGAATGTTGGAGATATTGCCGAAGGTGTTGAATCAAGTGAACAAAATAATGATGCTGGTAGAGCTATGTGGGTCGATGAGCGTTCGCGCTCAACATGGGTTAGTTTTATTGTATTTATGAGCTATTATTCATTTATTAAAAGCTTTATGCAGAATTATAATGACCACTTCAACACATATATATTAATGTAGGAGCTTTACAATAAGTTGAAAGAGGAGCTAGACCATCAAGCAGCTCTACTTGGTGAGGACGAGAGGGTTAAATTGCCTGCCGATTTTGAATTACTTATTCAAGCTGGTGGGGGGCCAAACAAGAAGGGCGAGGTGTATGGGATACCCTACTTGAAAAGTAGAGGCTCGCGTACTAAAACACCTACAAACTCTCAAGGTTGCTCTACTAGCTCAGCCCCGTTGTCGGAGTTGGATGAATTGAGAAAACAACAACAGCAACTCCTTGAAGAACAAGCTGCGTTACGGCAACAAATGCAGGATCAGGAGGCTGGGCTAGGCCAACAACAGGATCAGATTTTATCCGCCATAACACAGATGGCTGCTATGTTTCAGCAACAACGTAATCCAAATCCCGATGTCCAACGCGACTCAAATGACTAGGCAAGTACTACTATGTGTTTAAGTTATGTTGTGTTCCTGTTGTGTTGGTGTTGATTGTTGTGTTGGTGTTGATTGTGTTGTTAGTAGTGCTTGGTTTGTGCTTATAAAGTTGAGTGTTATGTTAAAGTTGTTCTTCCTATAAGGTATAGGTCGCTTTGAGGTTTTCATGCGTTTTGAAATATAATTAGATCAAAAAAACAAGCAACATGAATTGTGTAAATTACTAATTAGTTGTCGGGGAGGCTGCTTGTACTTTGATGTTTTGTTGTTGTTCTGTTGATCATACTTTGCATTAATTCTGGTAGGGTTGTTACATTTCCAACTACACAAGTTTTGATCCCTGCCTTTCTTATGTATGTGAATGAATATGTGTTCCTCAGTTAGGTTGTAGTCTTGAACATTTTTAGATTTTCAATTTACTTATCCCTTCAATCTAAGTGTTCCTCAGTTATGTATGATAATGCATATGCATTCTGAAATATAATTAGATTCTCAATTTTGGTAGGGGTTTTAGCTGGATAATAATCCAACGTTCATGATGCTCTTTGATGCATTATCTTACATATTCATGCATTTACGTATCTTCAAAGCTTAAATCCTTATTCATCAAATAACCTTTGCAGGTTTAATGTTCTTTTTTACAGATCAGGCACCTCGAATGGCGTAAGTGGTAATGTAGCAACACTAGGTACATTTTCAAATGGTGGAGCGAATTTTTCGCTTTGTATCGAGTGTGGGCGTATTTTATGTAGGGTTTGCAACATATGGATTTATGTAATATTACTTCAATATATTGTAATTCGGCAGATTTTACCGAATATCGTGCAGTGGGATTTGTTGTTACAATATTGTTGGATTTATGGACATGGTTGAATTTTGAATTTATTGGTGGCGTATTGCACATTATTGTCGAATTTAAAGCTATTTATTATATAATTTTGGGGTATATAATTGCTGAAAAAACAGGTTCAAATTTCAAAAAACAAAAAAAATAATAATAAATTACAATATGAAATTTCAGGCGAAATTTCCGACGAAATTCGTCTGAAAAAAATTAGCTTTTTCCGGAAATTTTCATATATTTTCGTCTGAAAATGGTCTGAAGTTCGTCTGAAATTCGTCTGAAATTCCACATGAAAATAATAAAATAATATTTTTCGTCGGAAATTTCCTCGGAAATTTCGTCGGAAAATAATTCAGACCCCATTTTTTGGTCGCAAACTCGTCGGAAATTTATACGATGAAAAATTGGTCTGGATAAGTTCGTCGAAAATTGCCTCGTAAAGTCGTCGCAAATTTGGTTCGTCGGAAATATTTGGATTTCGGGCGAGAATAAGTTTCGTCTGAAATTCGTCTGAGTTTCGTCAGAAAAATAGTTCGTCGGAAATGTCGTCTGAAATTTCGTCTGAAATTATCTGCGACGAGGGTCTTTCGGTCGAACTTCAGTTCGTCGGAAGTTCGTCTGAAAGTGGTCGGAAACAATCTATTTCAGACGAACACGTCCAAAATTTCATCTGAAATTTTCGTCGGAAATTGGCTGTTTTTTGGTAGTGAACATGAGAGCTTTCGTTCTTCCTTCTCTTTATTTTAGACTTTGTTAATTTCCTTTGTTGGTGAACTTCTAGTTTCGTTTTAGTCGGGATTTTCCTAGTATGCATTAGGTTTTGTGAGACTACTTCTTTTTGTTGATTAATTCAAGTTATCCGTTTTATTTCCGATTTCATGATATTGGGATTTGGTTTATTCTTTGATTTAGAGCTCGAATCTTAGAATTGTCAATACGCATATAGCTAGTTAATTTATTTGGTGGTGTTAGCCGGATAATTAACAAAGTGGCAATCAACACTAGGTTGTTAAGTTCGGCTGAATTTTGTGTTGTGGAATAATTCGGTCTAATTAGACGAAGTAGGAGTTCTTACTAAGTCAGTTAGGGTTAGTGTTTCTTTAGCTCGTAAAGCAACTAGTTAATTGAATCTTTGAAGGAGTTTCTGATAAGGTTATTAGCTAGTTAGGGAATGGTCTTTAGGAGTTTCTTTAGATTATTCTAAAAATACGAAGAAACGAGGGAGACTAAGGTAATTGGTAACTATAGCTAGCCTAACGTGGAATTAACCACCCAGTCAATGATCATAGCCTGTTGCATGCGTAGGAAAATCCCAACTAATTGTCGCCTACTGAATTAATACAAGTGTTAGCTCAGTTTTTAATCGGTTGTTTACTTAGTTAATTTCATTTTGTTTATTTAGTTAATTTCATGATTAGTTTAATCAAATATCTCAACCCCCCCCCCCCCCTTAATTGTTCGTTTCGTTTCATCGGCATAAGAAAGTTTACAAACTCATCCAATCCTCATGGATCGATACTCGTTGCCATTATTTTACAATTTAATCGTGTGCAATATTTGGGATTTATTTTTGGTTGCTTCGACACCCATCAGTTATTTTAGACGTTGCCATGTATATCTGCTGGTAATATTTGTGTGATGGGCATCAATCTGAATTGAAATTAAAGGGATACTTACGCCGTCACACCTACTTACACAAACTACGTTAAGAGGTTAAGAAATTCCAAAAACACTCCCCTTGTATGTTATGAGGTTTGGTCTGACATATTATTGCTATTATAATCATGAATTTAAAGTCCGATATTGGCTAGTACTTAGTGAAGGAAAAGATGGCGTCATGGTCATATGAATGGCATTATCAAAAGCTCATTGATCTATATACAATGTAAATTCATTGATGGGGAAGTTTGTGTAATTTCCCAAACTGCACGGGAAGTTAGTGTAATCAGGTCAAATCTCAAATGTCAGGGTAAAATAAGGTATACTTTGAGTGGTAAAATGTCACATAAAGCAGTACAATAATTATTTATGCTTAATATCACCATTGGAAAAGATCAATCAATCATCAAAAATAAAGATTTATAAACATCACCGAGCTCTGCTTTCCCATCTTACGTGTTCGCTTCAAAATTGTAAAGGGATTTATCAATACCACCAACACTAACTTGATATATATATCTCGACGTGGTCTTTATATCTTTAGAGCATCATTAATTTTCCTCAAGAACGAATTCGTGTATTCTTTGGTCCATCTGATCTCCTATTAGCTGACTTAATCATGAATTCATGATTGACATCTGATCTCTCAGGGCACGAAACGGATCTTCATCGAGACATTCTTAACCGGATTCCTGTTTTGAAACAGCTCGCATGAATTCCCCTTTTTGCAGTTAGAATGGCGTCCTAAGTAACTAGATATGCTATCACAGTTGGGGAACACTATGCTTGATGGAAAATTTTAGTTCAAACCTATCATGGTCAAACTCTACAGGTCACAAAACACTTGTTATCTAATTAGTCAAGTCACTGTTATCATACACCAATTATTTTCTCACATTGAATCATGTTTAGATTAAAATTTCCGTAGAATATGATAACAGATGCCGAGAATGTCCCTACACTCGCCCCTTCTTCAATTTCCCTCTCTCTAATTGTAATTCAACATTATGCGCGTCCCACATTATCGTGCTTTATTTCATTCTTATATAGCCTAGGAGAGTTGGAGATGGTGTCTAATCAAGCAAAAACATCTGGCTGGTGCGGAATACGATTTGTTGAATTGCAGTTGCTTTAGCTCTCAATAAAGGAAGGACAACTTTAGTGACAGATAATATGGAACTGTTAGAGTAGTGCCCTAGAAGAGCCAAATAGTTTAGGCCTCTTTTTGTAAACTACTCTTATTAGCTGCAATTTGTGACATTAATGAAATAATAAATGTAACGTTTCATAGTCGTTTAATTCTATGTGGCCAATTCATCATATCTCATTCAAGTTTATTAATTACATATTATAATTGTTTGTGTATGGATGAAACCCCAAGGTCACATTAAGCTACGGGACTTGACCTCGCATAGGGATGGAGGTTATGAAACAAGTCTCTATGGCGTGACCTAAACCAACTCCAAGTCGAAGAGTCTAATAAGCACGGGGATGTTGACTTGACTCGTTTGAGACTTGCTCATACGACGTGCCTTTTAGAAAGGTTACTTTGTTTCATAAGTATTGAATGTAGAGACATTCACACGCGTATGGGGGTGCTTGTTAGGGAACAAGTACACTGAGGATCCCGACAGGAACACCTCAATGGGGTAAGGCTTTTACACCTTAATGATGAGGTTGGTTCCCTAGTTATGGTAGTGTCTAAATGGTCCTTAGACTTGAGGCTCCATTGATGCTTTGTGCATGACAAGGGCAATGTTTGATATGCGCCTAGAGATTCATGGGTTCCATGAATCTCGTTATGGTTGTATGTTGGTATTGTTCGAATCATGTATGGGGGCATATGAGAGGCCAACATAGAATCTATCGCTCGTCTAGAAGAACGAGTGAATCACCCATGAGTTCTATTGTAGCACATTCCACTTAAATCCTTGCGCAAGGTAGTGAGATCTAAATTAGGAAATGGGTTTCCTAGAGTGTTAGATCAAATGGAATTGCTGTTAGAATTAATTCATAGCATTAGGACTAATAGGGTTCTATTATTCCCATGCCCTAGGTCCTAATCGGGGATTAGACGATAGAAGGATTTTATCTCACGGTATCCATGAGACTGAAAGGTTCACAGCATAAACTTCACCTGTTGGATGGGTGGTCATGAGCTTGTCACTAGACATCGATCATGATCTGTAGGTACTGATTAATTAAAAGGAGTTTTAATTAAACAGTGATTAATTGAAAGAGTTCAATTAAATCAATAAGATAAAAGATTATCTGAAATACCACATTAAGAATGTGGGCCTACTACTATTCATTGGTGAACCTAAGGGGTCACACAATGACTCGAATTGAACAACAAGATAATCTAAAGATCAATAGAGATTGATTGATGAATTAAAAGAGTTTAATTTATGAGAGAGTAATTAATTAATAATTGTATTAATTAATTTATGCTTAATTGTTAAGCTATTGAGAATAGATGTTAAAGAGTTAACATTAATTTAAATAAGTGTATTTAAATTAATTGGACTTGAAATTTAATTAGGAGTAATTAATTTTTAAGTCCACAAATTTAATTAGATGTTGGACTTTTGATTTAATTGTTGTGATTAAATTAAGTCCACTAATTAAATAAATATTGGGCCTTTTAATTTAATTAGTAGTAATTTAATTAAAGCCCATTATATCAACTAGCTTAGCCCATAAGGTTTTTGACCTAGGGTTAAGCATATAAACAGATTTGTGAGAAGAAAGAAATCATCGTTGTTTTTCTTCTTTTCTGCTTTCTCTCCAAGTTTCTCTCTTCTCTCTCTTTTCTCAATACAGTATTGAGAATACTATTAGATAATCAATATCTAATTAGTGTTCTAGTGTGCTAATTGATTAGTTATTCAATTACGAGTCGTGGACTACCTTAGAGGAATTCCGCGTGGGATTCTTGGAAGAAGATCGGATAGAAGAGAAGCGGATAGGTTTTGGAAAACCTTCTAGTCATCGTCATCAATAGGAAGCGAAAGAGGTATTTGATCCTTCTTTGGTTTAAATCGTAAATCTTTAATCAAAGGTGATCCTGTTTGGAATTCCGATAAATTGGTTTTATAATCCCTAAAAAAAATTTTAATTTCCGCTGCGTTAGGGTTGACGAATTTCAACAGTGGTATCAGAGCCATACTTTGATTGATTTACGATTTTAGTTCCTTGTATTAATTTGATTAATATGTTGATGCGTGTCGTGCTTGTTTTAAAAGAGATTCGTTTGGGCAAAGTTTTAAAATTTGAAGAAAAGTTCTTGTTTTAAAACTTGTAAAAGAATTATGAGATTTTGTGAAAATCGAAAAACTGTTTTTCGTAGTTTCGTAAAATTATAATTTTTATTTGTGTTTTATTTTAAAATAGTTTTAAAATAAAATAAAAAAAAAAAAAAAGGGACTGCACTGTGCAGTCCCGTGCGCAGTGTGTGCGTGTGTGCGTGTGGTGGGCAGCGGCTGCTGCCTAGGGCATCAGCAATTTTAAAAAAATAATAATAATAATAAATAAAAAAAAAAATTTTGATTTAATTGTCCCTGCTGGGATTTGAACCCAGCACATGGACAAATGCATGGAAGCACCGCCCCATTAGGCTACCCAGTTTGTCAGCCATAAGTCTGCAATTTTTCTTTAATCAATGATAAATTACAGAAACCTTTTTCAGAGGATACCTGGGGTTTCGAACCCAAGTCCGTCAAGTTTGCAAAAGTATTAAGTTTTAAAGGTTGTTTTAAAACTAAATCCTTTTAATTAATTTTGTAAAATTGTTTTACTTGAAAATTAATTAATTTTTGCCCAAATTCGAATTGTTGAAATAGAAGCATGATTTATTAGATAGAGATCTAATGGGAATTAAATTCGATTAGATAATTCAATTTAATTAAAATTGAAGGATTAATTTAATTTGTGAATTAAAAGATAATCCTTGGTCAATAAATAATTTTAGAAGTTATTTAAAGACTTTAAATCGCATAATGACTATTTACTTGGTAAATTTATTTTATGCAATGCATTGGATGTATGGTTGGATCAATCATGGGCTTTATTTGCGCTATGTATGGTTTTATTTTATTTATGCATTTTGATATTGGTTTTAAACGAGAGCCTGCGAGCCTCTTATTCAATTATTGTAAGCATTATTTTTATTTTCTCCCCCTTAAAATGTAATCCCCCTTTATTTTGTAAAGAGAGTAGTTTTAGGGTGAGATCCCTAATTAGATTAGGAGATGGAGACACAAGATGGAGCAAGCAACGGAATAAGAAGTCCATCAAGGCCCCAAAAAAATTGTTCGGGTGTAATTATTTTAATGTAATAGAATAGGATTCTATTTGAGTGCTCTCTTTGTGTGTTTAATTCCGTTTGATGCATGAATAGAACCATGGTCCATAAAATGGCTATTATGGACCATGCATAGGAGGCCCATGATTATCCATATTGTAGAAGCATGCTAGGCTTTTATTATCTTGTTATGAATGTTATCTTATGTGCATAAATGTGTTCATGCATTAAATAAGATAAAATGAGATAATAATTACAATTGATGAGTCTTGGTGGAATTTTTGAAATTTTTATACCCCGAACCGTCTTAGATAGTCTCAGACAATATAAATATTAAATCCAAATGGAAATTGAAGGATAAAATTTGATTTTATAAATTTCCAAGCATTCCGTCAATAGAATTATTTGTTTTAGAATTAATCAAATCATTAAGTATTGGCCACGAGGCGTGGGATACGAAATGACGAGATTAATTGAATTAAAATAATTCTTTGCATAAAAGATGCAATTTTTCAAAGTCAAAATTATGGTATTGGCCACGAGGCATGGGATATTCATAATGGCGATGGAGAAATCTTAGGGATTGACGGGTCGGATTTAAATACTGATTAGTATAGATGTCGCACGAGTCGTGGGTCTATATAAAAGGTAATGCAAAATAATATTAAGAGTTGTATAGAGATACAATTGATGATAAGATCGTCTACCTTGAGACTTAAAGTCGGATGTCTCACGAGTCGTGGGTCCGGTGATAAGTGCTTGGGGGCCTTAATACCCACTATTTGAAAAACATGATTTTTCTAAAATTATAAGGGGGTCAAAGGAATTTGATTAAAATAGTGGGAGACTACATTTGATAAAAGTCCATATCATTTGTAATTGTTATTATTTCATATCCGTCACTCATACTACGTTTTCTGCTTACATGTAGATTTTCTGCTAAAATCGTGATGTCTAAAAATCCACTTAGTGCTATCCTTGAGGCCAATAAATTGACTGGCTCAAATTATGCTGATTGGCTTCGCAATCTCAAGATTGTCTTGGATTCTGAAAAGAGGACCTATGTATTGACACAGTCTCCTCCCGATGTCATACCTGATGACATGGCAGATGATGAGAGGAAAACAGCTCTCAAGTGGCAAGAAGATGATCTACAGGCTAGATGTCTAATGCTTGCCACTATGTCTCCCGAGTTGCAGAGGCAGCATGCTGAGATGCGCAACTCGTCAGAGATCCATCTTCACTTGGAACAGATTTACAAGCCCATCAATAGGATTGATCGATTCGCGGCATCTAACGAGTTATTCTCACTCAAGATGGCTGAGGGATCAAGTGTTCATGAACACTGTATTAAGGCTTTAGGCCTTATTGAAAAGCTTGCAAGTCTCGAGGTGATCATGGATAATGAGCTTTACATAGATTTGATCTTAACCTCTCTGCCACCTTCGTTCAAACAGTTCATAATAAACTTCAATATGAATGGAGCTAAAGTTTCAGTTGAGGAACTGATGAACATGCTCGTAACTGCCGAGCGAACTATGAAGAAGGACAAAGCTGTTTTCTTAGTAGGTTCATCTTCATCCCAGACTAAGGCTGCAAAGCTTAAGAAGGGCAAAGGAAAGAGTTTCCAAAAGAAGAAAAAGACCCTTAAGCCCACCGGTGGGGTTAAGAAAGCGAACACTAAGAAAAAGACCAATCAAGCTGAGGATCAGTGCTTCCATTGCAAGAAACCAGGGCATTGGAAAAGGAACTGTAAGGAGTACTTAGCTACCCTTACAAAAGGTATAAATCTCATTGAAATTAACCTTTCATTCAATTCTAATAATTGGGTATTAGACTCTGGATGCGCTTCTCACATCTGTAATACGTTACAGGGAATGAGCAACGTCCGTGAGGTTGATGAAAGAGAACATGTTCTTCGAGTGGGCAATGGAGCAAGAGTTGCAGCAAAGGCCATAGGACATGTTAGGTTAATGTTAGGAGATTGTTTTATTTTAGTATTGAACAATGTTTTATTTGTTCCAGAGTTAGTTAAAAACATTATTTCCATTCCTGTACTAGACTTGGAAGGTTTTTCCTTCTCTATTACTAATGCTATGTTTTACATTTTGAAGAATGGTTCTTCACATGCATTAGGGTCTTTACAAAATGGTTTGTATTTAACTAATACTAATTTAAATCTCCTAAATGTCGAACGAGAAAACAAACGAAAATCAAATGACCAAACTTCAGCAAAGATTTGGCATGCTAGACTTGGACATATCTCCAAGAATAGGCTTCTAAAGATGGTTAACTTAGGATCATTCAGTACGAATGATCTAAACGAGTTAACCACTTGTGAATCCTGTTTAAAGGGAAAGATGAATAAGTCCCCTTTTAAAGGGCATGTAGAGCGAAGCCAAAATCTTTTGGATTTGATCCATACAGATGTTTGCGGACCACTAAATGTTAGTACCCGAAATGGCTGTAATTACTTCATCACATTTACTGATGATTTCAGTAGATATGGGTATGTGTACCTGATGAAACATAAGTCTGAGGCCTTTGAGAAATTCATAGAGTTTAAGACAGAGGTTGAGAACCAAACAGATCGCAAAATTAAGGCTCTTCGATCAGATCGAGGTGGCGAGTATTTAAGTGATCTCTTTATTGGTTATTTGAAAGATAATGGGATTATCTCACAATGGACTCCGCCCGGGACTCCTCAGCTGAATGGGGTTTCCAAGCGACGAAATCGGACTTTATTGGATATGGTCCGATCCATGATGAGTTTCACGGATCTTCCAGTATCGTTTTGGGGCTATGCCCTTGAAACGGCCGCGAAGATAATTAATTTAGTTCCTTCCAAATCTGTGCCCGAAATACCATATAAGATGTGGTTTTCAAAACCCCCTACTTATTCATACCTTAGAGTTTGGGGATGTCCTGCATACGTCAAAAGACTAGTGGGAGACAAATTGGATTCCAGATCCAATTTGTGCAAATTTGTAGGATACCCTAGAGAGTCTGTGGGTTACTATTTTTATGATCCCTCGGAACAAAAGGTATTTGTTTCGAGGAATGCCACTTTTCTAGAAAAAGAGTTTCTAGTTGAAAAGTCAGGCAAGATTGCAGAACTTACTGAAGTTCAACAAGAACCTACAAATGATCAAGCAATGGAACCTTCCTCTTTCCCACAACAAGAAGTAAACACAAGCCCTCGCAGATCTGTGAGAACAATTAGACCGCCAGACCGACTCAATTTGCTAATTGAAACCGGTCAATCGGATAGTACATATGATGATGCAATATCGGATAGAGATTCGATGAAATGGCAGTAAGCCATGAATTCCGAAATGGACTCTATGTACTCCAACAAGGTATGGACCTTGGTAGATCTTCCTGAAGGCGAGAAAGCTATAGGATGTAAATGGATCTACAAGCGAAAGCTTGGAGCTGATGGAGAAGTGGCAACCTACAAGGCTAGGTTGGTTGCTAAGGGATACACTCAAAGGCCAGGTGTTGACTTTGAGGAAACGTATTCCCCTGTAGCAATGCCTAAATCCATTCGGATACTTCTAGCCATAGCTGCGTACTATGATTACGAAATATAGCAAATGGATGTGAAAACGGCTTTTCTAAATGGAGATTTAGATAAAGACATTTATATGGAATAACCGGAAGGTTTCATATCCAGTGGGAGCGAACAGAAAGTCTGTAAACTCCAGAGATCCATATATGGACTCAAACAGGCGTCTAGAAGTTGGAACATCCGTTTTGATGAGACAGTCAAATCGTTTGGCTTTATCAAGAACGAGTATGAACCATGTGTTTACAAGAAAATTAGTGGGCGAGTCGTACAATTTTTGGTGTTGTATGTAGACGATATCTTACTCATTGGGAATGAGAAAGATGTGTTGCAAACAACAAAGACTTGGTTGTCTACTCAGTTTTCCATGAAAGACTTGGGAGAAGCTTCCTTTATTCTCGGTATAAAAATCTATAGAGATAGATCACAGAGATTAATAGGTATGTCCCAAGTTCAGTACATAGACAAAGTACTGAAACGGTTCAGTATGGAGGAATGTAAGAGAGGATTCCTGCCAATGAGACATGGGTTGATCCTCTCTAAATCAATGTGTCCTAACACTGAAGAAGAGAAGGATAGGATGTCTCGTATACCCTATGCATCTGCAATAGGGAGCATAATGTATGCTATGTTATGTACTAGACCTGATGTCGCATACGCTTTGAGCGTTACAAGTCGATTTCAATCAAACTTTGGTGAGAGTCACTGGTCTGCCGTGAAATCCATCCTTAAGTACTTGAAAAGGACTAAGGATTTATTTCTTGTATATGGCCGAAAGGGAGAACTGAAACTAGAAGGATACACCGACTCAAGCTTCCAGTCGGATGTAGACGACTTTAAATCCACGTCCGGATTCATATTCCGGTTAAATGGTGGTGCAGTAAGTTGGAAAAGTTCCAAACAGGAAACTACTGCCGACTCCACTTGTGAAGCGGAGTATATAGCTGCATCAGAGGCAGCGAAAGAAGGTGTGTGGATGAAAAACTTCATCCAAGAGTTGGATGTAGTGCCTAGCATTGCTGACCCGGTCGTTGTCTTCTGCGATAATAACGGAGCGATTGCACAATCAAAGGAACCAAGAGCTCATCAACGGTCAAAGCACATCCTAAGAAGATTTCATCTAATTAGAGAAATCATAGAAAGAGGCGACGTTATTGTGGAACGTGTACCCTCGGCAGAAAACGTAGCAGACCCGCTTACTAAACCTCTTAGCCAAAAGGTCTTTGAAGGACATCTCCAGGAGATGGGTCTTAAGGCTATGGGCAATTGGCTCTGAGGGCAAGTGGGAGATTGTTAGAGTAGTGCCCTAGAAGAGCCAAATAGTTTAGGCCTCTTTTTGTAAACTACTCTTATTAGCTGCAATTTGTGACATTAATGAAATAATAAATGTAACGTTTCATAGTCGTTTAATTCTATGTGGCCAATTCATCATATCTCATTCAAGTTTATTAATTACATATTATAATTGTTTGTGTATGGATGAAACCCCAAGGTCACATTAAGCTACGGGACTTGACCTCGCATAGGGATGGAGGTTATGAAACAAGTCTCTATGGCGTGACCTAAACCAACTCCAAGTCGAAGAGTCTAATAAGCACGGGGATGTTGACTTGACTCGTTTGAGACTTGCTCATACGACGTGCCTTTTAGAAAGGTTACTTTGTTTCATAAGTATTGAATGTAGAGACATTCACACGCGTATGGGGGTGCTTGTTAGGGAACAAGTACACTGAGGATCCCGACAGGAACACCTCAATGGGGTAAGGCTTTTACACCTTAATGATGAGGTTGGTTCCCTAGTTATGGTAGTGTCTAAATGGTCCTTAGACTTGAGGCTCCATTGATGCTTTGTGCATGACAAGGGCAATGTTTGATATGCGCCTAGAGATTCATGGGTTCCATGAATCTCGTTATGGTTGTATGTTGGTATTGTTCGAATCATGTATGGGGGCATATGAGAGGCCAACATAGAATCTATCGCTCGTCTAGAAGAACGAGTGAATCACCCATGAGTTCTATTGTAGCACATTCCACTTAAATCCTTGCGCAAGGTAGTGAGATCTAAATTAGGAAATGGGTTTCCTAGAGTGTTAGATCAAATGGAATTGCTGTTAGAATTAATTCATAGCATTAGGACTAATAGGGTTCTATTATTCCCATGCCCTAGGTCCTAATCGGGGATTAGACGATAGAAGGATTTTATCTCACGGTATCCATGAGACTGAAAGGTTCACAGCATAAACTTCACCTGTTGGATGGGTGGTCATGAGCTTGTCACTAGACATCGATCATGATCTGTAGGTACTGATTAATTAAAAGGAGTTTTAATTAAACAGTGATTAATTGAAAGAGTTCAATTAAATCAATAAGATAAAAGATTATCTGAAATACCACATTAAGAATGTGGGCCTACTACTATTCATTGGTGAACCTAAGGGGTCACACAATGACTCGAATTGAACAACAAGATAATCTAAAGATCAATAGAGATTGATTGATGAATTAAAAGAGTTTAATTTATGAGAGAGTAATTAATTAATAATTGTATTAATTAATTTATGCTTAATTGTTAAGCTATTGAGAATAGATGTTAAAGAGTTAACATTAATTTAAATAAGTGTATTTAAATTAATTGGACTTGAAATTTAATTAGGAGTAATTAATTTTTAAGTCCACAAATTTAATTAGATGTTGGACTTTTGATTTAATTGTTGTGATTAAATTAAGTCCACTAATTAAATAAATATTGGGCCTTTTAATTTAATTAGTAGTAATTTAATTAAAGCCCATTATATCAACTAGCTTAGCCCATAAGGTTTTTGACCTAGGGTTAAGCATATAAACAGATTTGTGAGAAGAAAGAAATCATCGTTGTTTTTCTTCTTTTCTGCTTTCTCTCCAAGTTTCTCTCTTCTCTCTCTTTTCTCAATACAGTATTGAGAATACTATTAGATAATCAATATCTAATTAGTGTTCTAGTGTGCTAATTGATTAGTTATTCAATTACGAGTCGTGGACTACCTTAGAGGAATTCCGCGTGGGATTCTTGGAAGAAGATCGGATAGAAGAGAAGCGGATAGGTTTTGGAAAACCTTCTAGTCATCGTCATCAATAGGAAGCGAAAGAGGTATTTGATCCTTCTTTGGTTTAAATCGTAAATCTTTAATCAAAGGTGATCCTGTTTGGAATTCCGATAAATTGGTTTTATAATCCCTAAAAAAAATTTTAATTTCCGCTGCGTTAGGGTTGACGAATTTCAACAGGAACATGTTGGACTACTTGCGAAATGTATATGCGTACTCGAACAATTGTACAAATAGTGGTTTCAAAATTTTTGGTTATTCAAGTTATAGTCGTTTTCTCACTTTGTTAATCGAAGGTTATTCTCTTGCACTTCCCTAATCATACAAATTGTAATACATTGCCGTTTGTGATGTATGGACACTGAAATTTAGATAATGAGGACATAGTGACACTTTTTTTTAAAAAAATTTAACACACGACATGTGTTTGATATGAGTACCTAATAGGACATATGTTTACTTTTATAAGTATTCATGCAACTAATACCAATTATCAATGAAAATTGTCCGACAAAAATACCCAAAAAAAATACAAATATTTAGTCGCAATGCAGCATAGTGAACCCAGAAAATGAGCTCTATCCATCAAAAATCTCATGTTATGCTAAAAGAGAAAAACAACTCTGAGGAAAAAAAAAAATTAATTCAAAAAACCTTGTACTATAAATCTTAAGCTTACCGCTGTTTTGTTAATCTGGTTAATTAAAATATGTGTTTTGACTAATATATCCTTCCTCGAGCTATATACACCAAAAATTCCGTATTATGCTAAAAGAGCAAAAAAAAAAAAGCCCTGAGAAAAAAATTAGATCAAAAAATTCTATACTGTAAATATTAAGCTTAATTACCGCGCCTTTTACTCATCCGATTAATTAAAATATTCGTTTTGACTAATATGTCCATTTCTGATGTCAGACAAAATCAAACATTGAGCTCTCATTATTATCTTCTCCTTCAAGTCTTACCACCGCCAAGGCGCCACCACATTTTTTTTTTATTATTTTTTTTTTAATTAAGACTATTGTGTACATACCTACCTAATCCAGATTCACCCAACAATTGGGTAAGGTCGGAAGTTCAAACCACTAAACTAAAAACGAACAGATAAGTTCATGGGAGTTGGAGCAGTGAGCTAGAGAAAAAAGAATTCTACCAATATCGTAACAACTCCGATAAAAGATCTCCAATTATGATATGGAGAGTGTAGTTAAGTTGTGGGGTCCAACCACATCCCTAAAGATTAGGGAGCAGTTTTTGCTATGGCACTTCCGTATAGAATAGAAATAGGTTTTACGTAACCCTATTTTATTCTATATAAATGGCTTATCTGTGAGATAAGTATGATACATAGTACACACACAACAGAATACAGAAAAACCCTAATACAGAACTCTCTAGGAAGTCCATCATCCGTAGACTGGAGATTTGGGGCGTGGAAACAATCACCTGAAGAGAAGATTACGGTCGAGATAACAGTGGGCTTGGGCTTAAGGCGGCAATCAATCGATTCGATTCGCTTCCGCAAAAGGTTAGTCCATTATATGTTTACCTACAGTGGTATCAGAGCCTAAATTGCCCGTTTTAGGTCTCTGTTATCAAGACTGTCGAATAAAATTATGTGTTAATTTTCTCATGAGATTGTATGAAATCTGTTTTCATCAAATTGTATGAAATCTGCAAGTTAAAAGATTTTAGATCACATGTCGTATGAAATCTGGTTCATGCCTTGAGATGATTGAGATTATGTATGATACTTTATAAATGTGATATCTCCAAATCTGCTGTGATTGCATGAAATCTTTTAGGTAGGTTAATTCTATATTAATCACACTATTCCATAATTATTAGTTAATTATGTTGATTATTTGTTAATTATGTTTTTGTGATTCTGCTAATTTGTGGGCATACTGTAATGTGAATTATGTGTTGATTAATGTTGTTATGTTAATTATGTGTTGATTAATGTTGTTATGTTAATTAATATGCATGCTGATTACTGTTGATTATGTTAATTATATGTTAATTAATCATTATGTTTATTATACAACATGTTTACTTTCAATTATTAGTTAATTGTTCTGTAAATCCAGTAATCAGTAATGAACCTAGTTTAGCTTTTTCCCGTAATCGCCGTCGTCCCCGCCTTTGTAGCGGCGGAACCCTATCGCCGTCGTTGCCTGTATGGCGGCGGATTCCAATCATGCCGCCTCTGTGGCGGTGGATCTCGGCCCACAACCACCTCACGGTGCCAACACCACCCCGCTGCTTAGTTAATAATAAAGAAAAACGAGGAGAAACAAAACTTTAACACCTCCGTCGCCGCCTATGTGGCGCGGTGTCGACGTTTTTATCTCCGCCATCATCGCGGCAGAAGCAGGCTACGACAGAGAATCGGAGGACAAAGTAGCTTCACCGAAAGCTAAGAGGGAGTCGTTGACGGCGAGAAACGTGACGACGAAACCATTGCGGAGCTTAGATGATGTTGTGTCAGCTATTTCTTGAGCATCTCCCAACGTGGATCTCGACAACAGAGAGGTTGCTGCAACTCTCGCCGAAAATGTCGGAAATTTGTTGGAGCGTGGTGACCGCACCAGCCGAAAATGGTGCATGGTGGGTGATGTACTGAGAGTGGGCGGCGGGCATAGGGGATATGGCTAGGGCTGTCAATTCAAGTGGGTCGAGTGGGTTCGGGTCGGGTTGATGTTAGGGTATAATAGAAAAATGGTAAACCCGAACCCAACCCGACCTGATATTCAACCCGTTACTCCCAACCCTAACCTGATGTTATAGGGTTCGGGTTGGTTTTCGGGTTGACCTGATTGATTTTCAAAACACCCTATAATTCGGATTAACCCAATAATCTGACCCAAACCCGGTATAGAGTAGCACAAAGGGGGTGAGATTTCTTCTTATATACAATCGACACACAAAATAGGGTGAGAGATTTCTTCTGATATACAACCAACGCATAAAGCAAAAACCAATTTTCTCACTAAAACAATTCCGATGGCAATTTCTCTATGATTCTAGTTCCTCGTCCTACCTCAAAGGCTCCTGCAACCCGCTCTTCATCTCCGCCGCCACCCATGCCTTCACAGACGGCAGCACTTCCGCATTCCAAGCGCCGCCGCTGCGTGCCGCCGAAGTCTCAAACATCCCCTAGCTCTTTCGCTACCATCCTCTACAACATCAACTTCTAAGAATTCTCCATAGCCACCGTCTTTTTGAGCAAAAGAGACGATGAGAAAAGATTTCATATTTTGGGTCAGGAACAAAGAAACGGCGTTGTTGTCTGAGTAAGCCTAGGGTTTTCTTTTTAATGGATGGAAAAAGGGTTTTTGTTAGTGGCTAATTGAGAATGAAAATTTATTTTTAATTATGGAAGTGGGCCGAGCAAAGTGGGCTTTTAGTGGGGAATATTATTTCTGCTAATTTTTGGACAAGTTTAAGGCCTCATATGAATTGATGTATAATTTTTATATTTTATTTTAATTTTTATCGGGTCATTTCAGGTCAACTCGGGTTGACCTGAACCCGACCTGATTTTCACTTTTCTCTTCGGGTTGTTTTTTGGGTTCGACCCGATTGGACCCGAACCCGAAAACCCTTAACCCTAACAGGTGGGTCAGGTCGGGTTATCGGGTCGTGACAAGTTTTGACACACCTAGATATGGCGATCCAGCTATTAGGTTTTAAGTCAATTGCTTTGAACAAGATCATTAGTGGGCTCCTGATTTTCTTTGGGGAATTATTAACTATGTTTGGGCTTAAATATTTGGGTGTTAACATTTCAATGGCCTGACATTAAGTTTTCATTTTGGACCCTCTTTCGGAACTTTTTTTTGAAGTAAATGTGTTTTATTTCTTAGGCCCAATTGTTAATATATATATTATATAAATGTGTTTTATATATTAAAGCCCAAATCATTTATTATAAATGTGTTCTATAACAGTAAGTCCATGAGAACTAATATTTATATAAATATGTTTTATATAATATTATATAATCCGTTTATATAATACTTTTTTAGTAAATTAGTTTTACTAAATTAAATTAGTTTTTATCATGTAAATTAGTTTTACATAATTTAATTAAAAATCATTAGTTGATTCAAAATTTATCTTTGTGATAATTTAATATGAATTATGTTAATTTGTTTAACAATAATTTAAATTTTATGAATATGTTTCATTTGAACTTATGATGATTAAATTATTTGAAAATTCAAAATCATATTATATGTGATGATTATGAGCCTAGCGAAATTTTCGAACATATGATGTGAATGATGAAATTTTTTGATAATTTAATTATTTAATTATGTGCCTAATAAATTGTCCTTTTCTCGTATACTTAGAGACATGTCTTTGAAACGCTTGGCACCTGAGACTTTTGAAAAACTTAATAGGACGAACTATGACATTTGGCATAGGAAAATTCAGTACTACCTCCATGACCGCGAAGTAGTGGACCCCTTAACTACTAGTAGGGTTGCGCCTGTTGAACCTAAGAAGGATGCTACTGAGCAGCAAACCAATGAGTATAAGACTAGCCTGGTTGTGTACCAGGAATGGCTAAAAAAGGATCGTAGTGCACGTTATGGTATGTTGAGTAACAAGCACGATAGCCTAATTGGAGAGTTTGAAGTTTATTCCACAGCTAAGGAGATGTGGGATCAGCTTAAGATCAAATATGGTCAAACATCCGAGACAAGGTTGCGTACCTTGCATTTGAAATGGATGCAATATACCATAGACTCTAGTCGAACCATAAGTGAGCATTTGCGCACAATGAGTGCTATAGTTCGTGATCTTAAGGCTGCAGGAACTAATATTCCTGAAAATGCTCAGGTTCTGAATGTGATTCGTGCACTTCCAAATGAACCTGATCATTGGAAGAACTTCAAACTTCTTATGGCTCATAGTGATAACATTAGAGCATTTGCTAAGATCTCAAAGCACCTGGAGATGGAAGAGGAGCGCATCAAATCACTTGGTCAATCTGAAGTTGCACTTGTTGCCCGAGGTGGAAAACCCAAAGGTAACAAGTTCAAGCGAGGTAACAAGTCTAAGAAAGGAAAGCGTCCTTCTCAGACTAATGGACCAAAAGGTGGAATGGCCAAAGTGGAAAAACCTAAAGAAAAGAACATGGCGCGTGTGAAGTGCTACAATTGTGGAAAGAATGGTCACTTTGCTCGGGATTGCCCCGAACCAAAGAAGGTACCTACTTTTCCTCCCCCTCTTGAACTATATGTTTGTGCACATGCATTAGTTGCTAATCATTTTCCGAATTGGATTGTAGATTCGGGAGCAAGCAAACACATAGTGCAAGATCGAGCTGGTTTCCAAGAGTTTCATCGTTATCCTGTGGGAACTCAAACAGTCGTTTTAGGAAATGGCAGCGAGGAAGACGTCCTCGGCATAGGGACATACCACCTGAAGCTTCGTGGAGGAAATACGTTACTACTTCATGATGCTCTCTATGCACCGGGGGTACGGTGTTCTTTAATTTCAGTAGTTTCTTTGTCGAGACTTGGTTTTTCCTTTAATTTTAATTCTAGTGGTGTAGAGATTTTGTATCATGGCAATGTGTTTGGCCATGGTTCATTACATAATAGTTTCTTTGCTCTTGACTTGGATGATATTTATAATATTAATTCCTCGCTTGCCTTAGTTACTAATTTTGATTGTGATTCTGAATCTGTGAAATGGCATTCTAGATTAGGCCACTTTGGCCAAGATAGGATGAGTCGACTAGCTAAAGAAGGTCTTTTGGACCGACTTACTAGGGTTAAGTTACCTAAATGTGAGTCATGCTTAGCTGGTAAGGCAACCCGAAAGCCTTTTGGTAAGGCTTCAAAGGTATCAAGTCCCTTAGAGTTAGTCCATTCTGACATATGCGGACCTATGAACGTCAAGGGACGTCATGGTGCTATTTATTTCCTTACTCTTATAGATGATTATTCACGATATGGGTATGTGTACCTACTATCTCACTGCTATGAAGCGCTCGATGTGCTCAAACGTTTTGTGGCGGAAGTAGAAACTCAATTGGAACGAAAAGTTAAGACTCTTCGAACCGATCGGGGCCGTGAATACTCTCTGATATGTTTAAAGAGTATTGTGAAGGAAAGGGTATACGCAGACAACTTACTATTCCTAGAACTCCACAACAAAATGGTGTTGCGGAACGAACGAATCGTACTTTACTTGACATGGTTAGATCAATGATGGCACAAGCCAGTCTCCCGATCAGTTATTGGGCAGATGCGCTGCTGACGGCAGTATACATACTTAACCATGTACCAAGTAAAAGTGTACCCGCCACTCCATATGAGTTATGGAATGGTAGACAACCTTCCTTGGACCGTTTACGCCCATGGGGTTCTGCTGGCTTTGTGCACAATCCAAATCACAAACATGGAAAACTTGGTCCAAGAGCCACTAAGATGGTGTTCATTAGATATCCCGAACATTCAAAAGGATATGTGATGTTCGGTGAACATCCAGATGGTGGCATGACGGAGATAGATTCCCGCAATGTAGAATTTCTTGAGAATGAGTTTCCGAGTATCGGTGAAATCAAACGAGACCTTGAGTTGCATGAGTTACAATCGAATGATGAGTTATCTCTTGGTGAGGGGAGAGATATGAGAAATTACCAAATCACCAAGGATAATTTAATTCCACTGCATGAGGGAGATAGTGGGAGTGATCTTAAATTCCCGAATAGTGGAAACTTGTTTGTTAATGAAAATCAATCTGAACATGAGGTGGGTCCAAGTGTTCAAGCTCCCACACCACCAAGGGATAGTGGGAGAGATTCGATGCTCGAACAAACAAGTAATCAAGGTCCCACAATACGAAGAAGTGAACGTGGAAGAATTCCTCGACGATACTTTCAGTTCGAAGAGGAAATATTTCTATGCACTCCTTTAGAAATTGAGGAGCCTTCTTCCTTTAAGGAGGCTGTGAATTCACCGAATAATTCTGAATGGATGGATGCTATGAGGGATGAGATGGAATCAATGACTAAGAATAAGGTTTGGGATTTAGTTGACCTTCCACCTAAGCGTAAATCAATTACAAACAAATGGGTTTTCAAGATAAAGCGTAAAGCGGATGGGTCAATTGATAAATTCAAAGCCCGACTAGTGGCGAAAGGATTTACCCAAATTTAGGGTATAGACTATGAAGAGACTTTCTCTCCTGTGGTGAGACTTGCCTCTATTCGCCTACTCCTAGCCCTGGTTGCCCATTTGGATTTAGAGCTATTCCAAATGGACGTAAAGACTGCTTTCCTCAATGGTAACCTTGAAGAAGAGATTTATATGGATCAACCTATTGGTTTTGTATCAAAGGGTCAAGAAGACAAAGTTTGTCGTCTAAAGAGATCCATATATGGTCTAAAACAGTCTTCCAAATCGTGGTACTTCAAATTCCATGAAGCATTTTCTGAGTTTGGCTTGAACATGGTAGATGAAGACCATTGTGTATATGTCAAGAAAACTACAGAAGGGATTATGTTTCTTTCTCTGTATGTTGATGATATTCTTTTGGCTGGGAACAACATGGAGATGATCAATGCTACTAAGAAGTGGTTGTCCTCTGCTTTTGAGATGAAGGACATGGGTGAGGCAAGGTATGTCCTTGGCGTTGAAATAATGAGAAATCGTTCCAAGAGACTTCTTGGTTTGTCTCAAGAAACTTACATTAAGAAAATCTTGGAACGCTTTCGAATGCATTATTCTAAACCTGTTGATACTCCAGTTGAGAAGGGTTTAACCTTAAGTCTTGATCAATGCCCTAAAACAGATAAAGAAAAAGAGCAAATGAGCAATGTTCCTTATGCTAGTGCCGTAGGGAGCTTGATGTCTGCCATGTTGTGTACAAGGCCTGACATCTGTTTTGCGGTTGGTTTGGTGAGTCGTTACCAAAGTAATCCAGGACCTGCTCATTGGCAAGCTGTCAAGAGAATCATGCGATATCTTCGCGGTACTAGTGATTTAGTCCTTTGCTATCAGGGTGGGGACTTGAGTCTGAAGGGGTACTCGGATGCTGACTGGGGAGGTGATGTGGATGAATCTAAGTCCACCTCCGGATACGTTTTCATCCTTGGTGGAGGAGCCGTATCGTGGTGCAGTAAGAAGCAAGACTACATAGCCTTATCAACCATGGAAGCAGAGTATGTTGCATGCTGTCTTGCCACGCAGGAGGCGATTTGGTTGAAAGAGTTTCTAAAGGACCTCAACCTCACCTCAGGGGTTGATGAACCTGTAGAAATAAGATGTGACAATACGTCAGCCATCCAATTTGGAAAAGATCCAAAATTCCATCAAAAGACCAAGCATATTAAGAGGCGTTATCATTTTGTACGAGACGCCATACAGAAGAATGAAGTTGTCTTCAAGTATATATCCACTAATAAAATGATTGCTGATCCATTAACTAAACCTATTCCTAGGGATGCTTTTAAAGCTTATATGTTAAGCCTAGGATTGCGAAGGATTTAGTGTATTGGATCAACTTTATTATGTACTGGACATTTCGTTTGTATTGAGCATTATTGAAATAAAATCGTTATTTCTTTATCAATGCTTTTGTGTATACAATCATTTTATTAGGCACATAAAATTGTCACGAGGCTTTTGATTTACTCTGTCACACGAGTAATCGCCCTGATGCCTGAGTCGCGATTAGGATGAGACTGGACCATGTTAACACTAGGTGTATGTAACAATGGATTATTGCCTTACTTGCGTTGTAAAGGATAATAATGATAAACTTAGTAGTCGCCTTAGTAAGTCTAAGATGAGACTCCAAATGAGTCGAATATGAAATTTTGAATTTTCATATTAAAGCCTTAAAGCCGAATTCAGAATGGTAGATGAACACTGAGTGTGTTTGATCGAGAGGTTCAAGTTAGATTTTTGAGTAAAAATCTAGACTAAGAATTCGCATGGTATAGATACGTTACATGCTTACCTTAGTGGGAGTTATGCCATGACACACACATCATACTGTGTGTGCTCTTTGACGACCGTTACAAAGGGTGACAATCGATTCCCTTCCTTTGTCACTGTGTGACCTTGCGGACTTGTGTGTCCATTTGACCGATGCTCTTCGACCTAGAACTATGACTTGAAGTCGAAGTTTGATGATGCTACTTTATTGTGTTTTTCCAAGGGCTAAGATATATACAGTTCAGCGGAGCACAATAGGAAAGCAGTCTAGCTAAGATGTATTGTCGTGGTGTTTAGGGAACAATCATTTATCTTCACCATATTAGCCCGGGCGACAATATGTGTTATAGTCATATAATATCGATATAGCATAAAGGGACATTGTATGCTATTGGTGATGACTAAAATGATTTGGGGTATCGTAGATGTGAAAATGTTATGTTAGTTGGATGATGACTTAATATAACATTACTTGTTACTTTTTGGTCGCACACCCCATTTCTTGTATGAAACGTAGGAGAGGTGTTTTCACAAAATTATTTTGTATAATTAAATGACTTATGTGGCCGAGTGGGAGCTGTAGTTAAGTTGTGGGGTCCGGCCACATCCCTAAAGATTAGGGAGCAGTTTTCGTAACTGTTGTGGCACTTCCGTATAGAATAGAAATAGGTTTTACGTAACCCTATTTTATTCTATATAAATGACTTATCTGTGAGATAAGTATGATACATAGTACACACACAACATAATACAGAAAAACCCTAATACAGAACTCTCTACGAAGTCCATCATCCGTAGACTGGAGATTTGGGGCGTGGAAACAACGGTGACTCTAGTAGCCACCTGAAGAGAAGATTACGGTCGAGATAACAGTGGGCTTAAGGCGGCAATCAATCGATTCGATTCGCTTCCACAAAAGGTTAGTCCATTGTATGTTTACCTACAGAGAGATAACTCTAATCATGATGAAATGTTAACGTGAATAAGTAAAATTCCAAGTCCCAATATTCTATGAAAAAAGACCCTTAAAATATGACGATCTAAACTTTTAGTCTCATCTCTCTTAATTAATCTTTCTAAAACCTGGCTTAAGATTTTGAGGAAAAAGGAGTTAATCTTAGGGTTTGGGTTGTATACAACAAAGACTTAGAATATATTTTTCATATGTATATATAACATATTAATTCAAAATATATAGATAATTATTTGAAATATTAGCTTTTATTTAATGATAAATTTAGCAACAAAATTTTGTTTTTATTAGTTTTTATTTAATGATAAATTTAGCTACTTAATATTAAGACTTAATTAGCGATATATTTTTGTTTTTATTAGTTTTTTACTCAACAAGAATAAATTTAGAAATTATAAACATAAATGATAATTATTATTCTTTTAGTATAATTAATCACAAATTGAGATAGTATTTGGTACACATAATATTAATTTAATATTTATAAAAATAAAATTCATATCATTTTTTTTCAATTGAAAATTTGTATGTTAATTAATTATCTATTTATTTGCCAGTCATGTAAATAAATTATTATTAAAATTAGAAGAGTTGATGTGGCAAGGTTTTTTTTTTTTTAATTCTGTTTGTAAGGGTTTTTTTGCATATTTTAATAATACCTCGTTGGACGGAAAAATTAGGAAAGCGAAAGCCTATAGGGTTTTTTTTTTGCATATTTTAACAATAAACTTATTTTAATTCAATAAGAGTATAAATATCAATACACATAACAAAAAGGTGTCATAAAACTAAAAGAATTGCGGTCAACGCCCGTGGAAATTACCAAACACATGACTTAGGGTTTTCGGTGCAAAGAAAAAAACATAAAGATTTTTTAAGAAAATTTATTTTACACAGTCTTTTTAGATCTTTTTGCCTAATACAAGGGAGTTACATCTAAGTTATTCACCTGAAGCGTTTTGGACAAAGAAGCTTCCTCGGGATGAGCTTATAGCAGACTTCGGTCAAACACTCCTGCTTTGGTGGTGTGGCTTTAGCTTACCGAGTCAATCCAGCCTAGTTAAGTATTTAAGGAAGCTCCTTCTTCTATGAGTGAAGTTAAGCATAAAGTTCCATTTAAAACATTAAAGGGGTCAATTAATATGTAAAAATTCATGGATTTGAAAATCTTGGTACTTAGTTTCCTTCTTTCGCCTTGCTCTTCGAAAAAATAAATAAATAAATAATGAATTTTATTCGTTAAAAGCGCAAAATGATACTAAATAAGATTGTGTAAAGTTTTTATTCTAATCATTTAAGATACTAATTTAAGATACTGCTAAGTTTTTTATTCCCAAATCATTTGATTGATACGAATTCTTTTCTAAACTTTTTCACTTAACAAATATTCCACATAATACCATACCAAATTTGGTAATTTATATTTGATTATCTTGTATTTAGGTCTAATTACAACGCAATCCATCTAAATTAAAAATTTATGTTTTAATCCCTATAAATCTTAATTTGATCGGAGATCCCTAACAGAATTTGTAAAAGTATACTTATGCCCCTAACGATTGTATGAGTGTTATATTTAATATATGATATAAATTACAAAATAATCTCTAAAGTTTATAAATATAAACAAATCAATCCCTACAAATTATGAATTTAACAAATCAGAAGTATTTTTTAAATAACATAACAGAACTCAGACTTCAGGACCAGAAACGGTTCTCAAAAGTTAGGGATTAAAAAATAATTTTTCAATTTAAATGGATTGTGTTGTAATTAGCTCTAAATATAGAATAATCAAATATAATTATTTATAAGAGATTGAGATATTTTTCAAAATGTTGATTAATAACCAACCACATGTCGCAGGAAAAGCACGCATTTTTGCTGAAAAATCGCACAAAAAGGAGTAGACAAGATTTAGACTGTATAGGATTTGACAATTGGCAAAATTACATTTTTTGTCCTATATTTATGATGGGAATTCAATTTTGATCCTCTAACTATTCAACTAACATATTTGGTCCCATATCTTACCAAATTCTAACATATTTAATCCTAATTAACACATTTGATCCTTTGTTAACAGATTTAGTCCTTTATCTTTAACACATTTGGTCCAATATCATTTACTTCTCACTCCGTTAAAATTACATCCAAATTTCATCACATACAAATAAAAACCTTTTTTATCGCACTCAAGTAATTCATACACACCCTTCATAATAAAAACCCTTATCTTCTCACTAGCCAATTGTCGTCTAATTATAATGGACATTTCAATCAAATTAAATTAAACATATTATATAGAAATATAAATTTAATCATAAATATATAATCATGTAGCAACATATAAATAACCGATCAAAATATCATATTTTTTATAACTACCATGCATAATTATTTTTTTGTGAATACGAGATTAGGTTTTGACAAATTAATACGTCTACATATTTATATATACTAACTAGAGTCTTTACAATTCGTACATGCTTAGATAAATATATAAATCCTACAAGGATAAGTTTTGGAAATTATAAAAGCACATTATATCATGCTTCAAATCGATTTATAAGCAAAGTAACTGTATATCATTTGTTTTTTTTCTCTCTCTAGAAGTGGTCTCCTCTCTCTTTGCTTTGTTTGCAATTTATTTCTCCTTATTTAGTTATTCCTCTCGTATGAGAATAGTTTTTCTCTCGTATGAGAGCTGTTTTCCCCTCTCGTATGAGAATAGTTTTTCTTTCGAGGTCTCATCTTATTGCAGGTGGTTCTCCCGGTACTGCAAGCGTTCGCTTCTTTGTCACTTATGGATGGCTGCGTTTACTTCAATATCAAATCAGATGGATATACTCCTGATCACGAGTCGACCTGCATGATTCGATCTAATTTTAAGAATGTCAAATTCTGTTCTTTTAGACATGGAGCAAATATGATTGCCTACAAATTTGGTAGAATTGCGGCCTCGAGCCTGCGTTGCTTTTCTCATTATTCCATTGTATGTTTTAATTTTGGTTGATTTAGTGGATTTCCCCTTTGGGGTTTGTGTTTCAAAAAAAAAAAAACGGTATATCATATATTTAGAAATTACAAAATAAAGAACCAAAATATTCTGAAGAGAGAATTCAAGAGTTAAATTATGTTCAACACTATTTAAATACTGTCGTCTAATAAAAATCATTTATTTATTTTTAATTACTTTTAGAGAAAGAGGATTAATTCTCTTACAAATTCAATCAAACTTTAATAAGATGAGGTGATGTAACCTTTCTCTTCTCACTTGAATAACGAAGGATTTTTTCCATGAAGGGTGTGTGCCAATTACTCAAGTGTCTGAAGAGAGAGGGGGAAAAAAAAAAAAGGTTTATTTGAATGTGATGATGTTAGACGGAAATTTTAACAGAATGAGAACTAATGATATTGGATCAAATGTGTTAAAGATAAAGGACTAAATCTGTTAACAAAGGATTGAATGTGTTAATTGAATACTTACATGATCAAAATTGGATTCCCACCATACTTACAGGAACAAAAATGCAATTTTACCGTGACAATAACTTAATAATCTGAACTTTTTCGATCACATCATATGGGGTACACTGAATATATATATTGATGATGCCAGAAATTGGTTGCCTTAGATTGAACGGGATCGGCTCCAAATCTCCAACAAATCAGCCAAGAGATGGGTTCTTCGACCTGCTATATAAGGTCAATAACGACATAAGAATAAAAGGTGGAAGTTGTTTCCCGCGTCAGCATTCTGACGCTCAAGACAGTGAAATTATCTTAGGTGGGGAAAACATGATCGGAAATTCAGTAGAGTTTCAGTATGTGAGAGTGTACGTACCTAATTCCGATGAGAAAAAAGAGTATATATACCATTCGAATTAGGTTAAGGCGCGAGAATATCGCGGGCTCGTGGGTTAAGCGACTAAGAGACGTGCAAACGTGGGTAACTACTATGCACGAGATGCCAAGCGCGTCCTAACTCAACCTTGAGGGAGCCGCGTGTTAAGGGAACCCAAACGTGTTGTGGGGGCGGTGCTCCAACTCGGCCTCGAGGGAACGGACTGAGGGGAGCGGAGCGCGCCGTTTAGCCAACCAGGACGGATGAGGGAACGTGCATTAAGCATGAGCGGGGAGTGCTAAAAGGGAATGTGGTACTTGAGTCCAAGAGTGAGCTCGATGCTTGAGTGCTAGAAGAGAGAACATAAAAGGAAACGCAAAAGAGGGAACCCGTAAGAGGGAACGCATAAGAGAGAACGTGAAAGGGGAAATGCGATGTTTGGGTGCAAAAGAGGAACGGATCTCTTAATTTATTTCTTAGCACTATCATATATATATATATATATATATATGCATGCTTGTTGTTGCTTTAATTTTAGAGATAATGATTTTTTGCCATCCGAACTATAGACCATTTGGCAATTCACCATCCAAACTATTTCGCCCCCGAAACCACCATCTAAACTTTGAATTCCTGACAAACTACCATCCCAAAGCAGTTTTGAGTCTTTTTTCAGTGGTTTTGACTCTTTTTTCAGCGGTTTTGAATGTTTTAACACATGTAAATCTGTCTCTCTTTGTTATTTTTTCATAGATTTACCCTTAAAACATTCAAAACCGCTGAAAAAAGAGTCAGCACCGCTAAAAAAAGAGTCAAAACCGCTTTGGGATGATGGTTTGTCAGGAATTAAAAGTTTAGATGGTGGTTTCGGGGGCGAAATAGTTTGGATGGTGAATTGTCAAATGGCCTATAGTTCGGATGACAAAAAATATTTATCCCTTAATTTTATTTAGAAACAATTTTGACAAATAACAATAAAAAAATTTCACTACAACAAAAATTGATTATTGAAGCAAAATCAAGTATCCCTATATGGTTACATATTGGGACACTTTTATTTTTCGGGACACTTAATATAAATGTCGTATGTATTGGTGTCGCATAAAGTTTTGGGACACTTGAAATGTCCCAATAACTTATTTTATTGAGACGCTTACGTGTATCCTTTTAATACATTTATGAGACACAAATAAATGTCCTTAAACAAAATTAGAGATTAAATAAATAATTAATATTGAGGCACTTTTTGTGTCTTTAAATTTATATATCTTTTTTTTATTATTATTATTCTAATGATTTGTCATATTTTGTTAATTTTTTTTCTTCACACTTATAAAATGTCAGAAAAATTACACTTTACACTTTAATATTTTTAATCGAAACTTCAATTTTGAACATCCAATCAAATATAAAGAAATTCTTGAATGAAACTAATCAAAACACTAATTATTTTGTATTAAGAAAGTAGTTCAATCCCTAGATCAATCTAGGATCAATACAACACAATTATTCCAACTCCCTAGCTAACATTACAAACTCAATTTCTATAATCTAAAATTCAAAGTCTTCTAACATGCTTCACCAATGTAATTTGTCATCCAAAACAACCTGCATTTACAGAATATATATTATTCCTTTTTACAAGAGCAAGATACTTTTTACAACAAAATGTTATATAAGAAAAAATCAACTTACCTAATTTAGTCGGGGAAGTATAATCTGCAAATTAAGAAATAAATAAATTAATAATACAAGAAAGTCAAAAATCTTCTCCACATAATTTTATTGAAAATCTATCATTCTACATGTATAAAAGAAAGATAGAAATATAAATACTAGCTAGTTTAATCACATTTATTAAAATAAAGTATTTACTATTAATTCCACACTAGAATTTCAATTGTTATGTAATTAATTAATATTAAATAATATCTATACAGAATTGTGAAAAGCATCCCACAAAAAGATAAATACGAACTTACGTGAATAAGCAAATATTTTCATCAATCATTAAGATTGTGGATGACTATATGTTCTGACCACATACAAGCTTCATTCAAGAAAGATATTAGTAAAAAATCATTTTTGGATTTTTTTTGAATTGAAATCAAACATATATAAAAGACAAAATATGCATTGATCGACTGTTGTAAAATTTTCAATTCTAAAATCTTGATTAAATCCTAATTATAATATATTTAAAAATAAAATTGAGGATAGAAAATATTACAAGAAAAATGAGGGAAAAGAGAATACCTTGAATCGAGCCTATGGATAATGCACGGTTTGAGAATGTTGATTTACTGATAGATCAAGAGAATAAGAGATGGAGAAGAACAGACTGAGAATTAGAGAAACTGAAAAGGAGAAGTGGTGAGAGGAAAAAAAAAACTGATTATAAATTAGAGAAAATAGAGTAAGATGAAAACTGAATAAGAGAAGCGGTGAGAGGTTGAACTCTTCTATTCTCACGTTTAATTTGAGGTAGTTTAATTATAAGTGTCTCTATAAATATAATTATTAGGACACAATTTATTAAGCATCCTAATATTATACTTTTAAGACATTAATAAATGTCCCAAATTAAGTGTCCCAATATATACTTTTTGTTGTAGTGAATTTGTAGTAAAAGTGCAACTTTTTGGGAATAATATGACATCATATTCAATAATAGATTTCTAGAACAAAAATAGTTAACATATTGGTTTTAAGTGGCTAATAGATCCATTTTTCAAGATAATATCTGGGTTCAAATTCCACTTGATTGTGAGTGAGTTAAAAAAAACAAATTTACAACAAAATATATTTATAGCTAATAATACACTTTGCGCAACGAAATTTTTCGTTGGAAATTCTTACAAAAAGTTAACTACGAAATTTAATTATCGTTAAAAATTTAATTTTTTCCAACAAAGTACATCGTTGTTAATGTTTTCTTTGATTAGCAACTATTATTATTGTTAAAAATTATTTTTACTATAGCTACTTTTGGCCAAAAAAGCTTTTGTGACAAATAGCTATTTGATAAAATTATAAAAACTAACTTAAATATACATATGTACTTTTTCAAGATTACATTTAATTAGCCAAGTTGGTTTCAAGATAATTGTCCATTATTTTGCAACAAAATATATATTATAACTTTAAAGCAATTCATTAGGAACGAAATGTTCTATTTGCTAACAAAAATATATAATTAGTAAGAATAATATTTGTTGTCTTCTTGTATCACATTTTGGATATCATTGTCGATTCTACATATATACGTAACTGTATTGACTTTTCATTATCATAAATCTTTTTAATGAGAATTTGTTTACGAAATTGACAGCACAAAAAATTCGTTATTGATAGAATTGGAAACAAAAATGTGCACTTTTAGTGACGAAAACATTTGTTGGTATGGGTTAAATTTCTTGTAGTTTTCAATTAAAAAATTCTACATCAAAATTTGGATCAAATAATTTTGATAATTTCATTTATACTTTTTTTTTTCCCGAATACGTTATTTGAACCGTCATACTTACTATCAGTTGAATTCAAATTCATAACTTTAATAGTATGCATTATACCGAAACTTAAGAATACGCTGCCAGAAGTTTTGGCAATTTCTAAAACCTGATAGAATTTTTTTAATTTTCGTAATGAGGTCATTCTTAGTGTATTATCAATTTTATTATTTTCTTCTAATTATAACGCTACTAAATTCAATAATTTTTTTCCCCCAAAACCTTAGTATGAACTTGGTGAGGACACCACCACCGCGTTAGATAATTTCCTGTTACAATTTCATATTTCATCTATATATATATGTCCCCGAAAACCTTAATATGAACTTGAAGTGCCATATGCATAAAATTGTGGGGTCAAAGTGAAAAATGCACCTTTACATTAGTCTCCTTTCCTCGCAGACTACACACCAATAATGCAGCTAGCAAGAGCTCTCCTGCAGCAATGAAAGTGATCATTGGTTGGTTCCTCGACAACTTCCGTTACTATGTTGTCTTCTCCAAGTCAATCTTCTTCGTTTTAGGTAATAACATTAATCATGTCTTGATACAATTTTATCCTTAGTAATTTTTCCTCTACAAAATCCATCTGAAACCCGTCGGAACTTTTTCTTTTATATCTTTTGGGGCCGAAAGTTCAATGTATTTTTGACGGACACCCTTCTGAGTTCTGTCGGAATTTTGCAGTTTTCTTTTAGTGTTTGCAAAAGTAAATTACCATTGGACTGATAATATTACTTATATGTAGGTCTGTTGTTCACGTATCGATTTGTGGAGTACGCAGTTTTCGAAATCTTGGTAACGCACATCACTGGAGAGTGGAAAAACGCAAATCTCTTGAAAGCTGTTATAATTGTGAATTTCAAAGATGGAGCTTATGAAGTTTTGCAGATTTTCTTTGCTTATATAGCTGATGCTTATTCGGGAATCTTCCCAATGTTGATTTCCTCCATCATCCTTTACATAATCGTAAGTACATATTTTAAGTTTTAACCGTCCATTACATACTAAGTACACGTTAATTAATGATATATCAAGGGATTTGTCACTATAGTTGACGGGAAATGGACAAATCTCGAACAAGAAAATATGGTTGGCGACACTTCGTCTTTTGTTAATGTTAAGAAAGAGTACAGTTAGCCCGCAGGGCGTAGCTCAGTTGGTTCCGGAGGAGCAGATTTACGATAAGATGCAAGGTTCGATTCCCACAGGCTGTAATGTGGGAGCTTTATTCTTGAGTCCAATTTGGGCTTTGAGGGTGGGTTCCTTGTAGACCTAGTGAGGAGCACACCTCCCCCTTAACGGGCCGCTGAGTACCTGAATTACCTCTTCCCACTTGCTTCGTCTGGCCGGGGTGTGGGAGCCCTTAGGGTTGGGATTCAACCTTTTGGATAAGGAAGATTACAGCTAGTGTAAAGTTGAATTTTCAAAAAAAGGGTTCCGATAAAGTCAACATTTTTTTTTAAAGATATCTGACCTCAAGAGTTGATTGTAATCCTCCTTTAAACTTCAAAGTACATTCAATAAATTTTCAACTATAAGATTAAATATTGGAATTACGTTAATTCTCACGCGTATTCCTAATCGTCATTTCTTTTGAATCTCGTCCTTTATCCAAAATCTTGATCCGATCCCTGAATATTCTCGTCTTTCTTGTAGGGATTGGTGCTATCTACTATTGCAGCAAGTCTAGAAGAAGACCTTGGCATATTCTACACCGCATTAGTGCTCATAACTCTCTCACAATCAGCCAAAAGGGTGACCCTAAAATCATTTCTTGGCGATCAAATATTGCTGAAAGATCATGATCAGAAAAGAACACAAGAATACGATGAAGAAAGAGCCATCAGCCGCGCCAAGTTCTGGTGGAACTTAGTCTCATTGCTGGCCGCCATTGTTGCCATCGTAGTATCTTGGCAAGTAGACGCATTCAAGGTGCTTTCAATGGCGTCAGCAATGGCGATGTGCGTAGGATTCTTGCGGTTCTTGTTGGGTGTTAAACTCTACAATCGTGTTAAACCGATGGGCAGTCCGCTCAGTGACGTTGCTTGCGTGGTGTATACGGCGGTGGCAAGGAGAAATATGGAGTATCCTCAGTCTCCGGAGCAGCTTCAGCCTCATGTCTCATGGTTGAGGTATGTGTGTACTCTTCGTGTGCTTACTCAAGTTTTGGTGCTATGCCATTGTTATTCAAGGGATAATTCTAATTTGGACCTGGTCAGTCTAAGTAACATAAGGAGGGAAAAAGTGTTTTACTATAAGTTCGACTGAGGAAAAAAATGTAAAATCCGCATGCCAACTACCTCAAAGTTGACTTTTTGGGGTATGTTTTTTTCCAATTATAAAATTGTACTGTAACTCAAAAAAAAAAAAAAAAAGGTCGCATTTTTGGATTAGTTATCGTCAAAAAATAACAAGAGCACCGGAAACTATATGTAATTGACATGTGTCACACTAAAATCGAACATGTTTCATGTTTAGTCCACCTGGATAATTCTATTATCCACGTTGTAGCCACATAAGCCATTTCGCAAAAGTTTATATACTGCAATATGCAACTTTGCCCTGTAAACTGTCAAAAAGGGTGATCTTGCAACCAGAACAAGTAAAATATCAAGAATGCAAAGTTTGGGGGAATTGGTATCCCGATTTTATATTTTTCTCCTATGATATATATAACAAAGTCATGAATAGAGGTCGTGTGGTGCATACGTGGATTCCAATACAGATGCAGGAGGTGTCACTGAAAACACAAATTATAAGTTTTTAAATTAATTGTGAATACGAGGCATATAGTTCCAATTACTTCCAATGCCACTTATTCTATGTTTATGAATGCCATTTCAAATAAACAGATGGTTAGATAGAGCTGCAATTGTGGTACAAGATCAGGAAAAACCAGGAAACAACAACAACGTTTGCACAGTTGAAAAAGTGGTGGGGGTGAAGTTCTTGCTAAAGATCCTTCCTTTATGGGCAACTTTCCTCACATTCAGTCTAGTATCCACCACCGGGAGCACTTTCTTCCTCGAAGAAGCTACATTCATCGACAAGCATTTCCCAGTCCTCTTCTTCATACGCCTGGAGAGATTCATAGAATTCATCGTTGCAGAAATATCCGACTATGTTATTGAAAAGATTGGTAAGAAAAAGAACAACGGTTTTGTACAAAGGTTGATTCTTGTCAGGATCGGTATAGGCATGATCTGTTGCGTTCTCTGCTGCGTTGCCGCATGGAAAAATGCAGTTCATTGGTTGAATTTGGACGAGAGGGGGTTAGTCGACGTTTTCAGGATGATTCCTCAGTATCTTTTGCTGGGAGCCATGGAGGGACTTTCTGGAGACGGGCTCGAGAGTTTCTTTGATTCTCAGGTTTCGAGGTCGATTTCAAGATACGGGCCTTCTTTTGGAGATTGTGTGATGGGAGTGGGGAAGTTCTTGAGTGTAGTTTTGGTCCTCAGTTTGAGAAAACTGTTTAAAAATGATATAAATGAGAGTCGTTTGGATACGTACTATGCGATATTGGCAGTTCTGAGTTCGACGAATTTGGTAGTTTACTGGTTGGTTGCTTATTGGTACGGAGATGGTAGATTTCCGGTGGAGGATTACAGTGGAGATATCGTGCCCGTGCTGATCCAAGAAGAAGTACTGGTCTCGAAACAGTCACAACCATTGCAGCAGGCAGATGACCAGCCTCTGTTGGACATACAGATAGTTACTCAGAATCAAAAGGCAACATCGTCTTCTGATTCCAACGATGATGAAGCAGAACGAAAGAATTATGACATTAGACCAGCGGACCTCGTGAATGGTCCGTCGGACAGTTCTCCATTGCTGAGAGAGGTTCAATCATTTCCTCGTACACTGTCCAGACGATTCAGCAAGCGGTTCAAATCAATGAATTGAACATAATAGTTATTGTTACTACTTACTAGACATCACATAGCTATGTGAAACATGTATTTCACTTCTTGTAATAATAATCTCTGTAGCCTAACAGTATATCGTACCAGCTTCAACTATCAACATATACAAACACACGAGGCAGGAAAATTAATATTCAAAGAACTAAAACCATGCAAGAAATGTAATAACATAAGTACTTTCACGATTCATAAACCAAAAAAGTCTGACCAGAATCGAACCCAAAATATACGCAGCTAAAATAAGGCATTTTTTCCCCAATGCAAGAGGTCCCATTAAATATAAAATGTCACTAAATACTGAATTTCTAATGAAACTCCCTCCTTTCTCAGTTAACAAACTAGACAATCGTCGGTTGCTACCATGGTTCGTCGCGATAACGGCCGGAACGGGCGTTCCGGAACCGGATCGGTAGTGGGCGTTCCACCTGGTGTCTTGGAGCGGGGGTGGAACGCCGCGAAATCGGCCGGAACGGCGTTCCACCCCGTTTTCTCGGTCGGAATCGGCATGGAACGGCGTTTTAACGTTACAAAACGGCCGGAACGGGCGATGGATGCCAGTGATGAAAACGACCGCTCGGACGACGGATGCGAGAGATGAAGACGACGGCTCCTTTTCAATTTTTAATCCTTGAGGGAGATGTATTAACTATTAGGGCAAATTACATTTAGGTACCCTGAGGTTTGCCCTAATTACAAATCAGTCCTTCTTGTTTCGAAAATTACATATAGGTCCCTAAAAACACTGTTTCATTTGAGGTCCCTGGACGCCGTTAGGGTTCTGTTAATTTTGACATTTGAATTTTCAAAAAATATTACAAAAAAGTCCCTGAACTAGGAATTTTCTTACAAAACGACCCCTTAACTAAATCACATCAACAATGTAGTCCTGTCAAAATTAACGGAACCCTAACGGCGTCCAGGGACCTCAAATGAAACAGTGTTTTTAGGGACCTGTATGTAATTTTCGAAACAAGAGGGACTGATTTGTAATTAGGGCAAACCTCAGGGTACCTAAATGTAAATTACCCTAACTATTAATGGGCTAGGTTATATTTAACTAATGAATTAGTGGGCTGTTTTTATATTTTAATAAATAACTAATGGGCTAAGTTTCTTATTCTTTTGCACTACAAGTAATTAATGGGCTACTTATTCTCATGTACTACTTTTTGGTTATTATTTGAGTTCCTTATATAAATTGATACTTATTAAGAGGTTTAAATACTGTGGTAAATAAAATGGAATAATACATTTAATTGAATTGAATTATATGAATAATATTTTTATTATTGTTCGATAATTTTAATACTATTTATTTTAATTTTTGTTATATTGTAGAATGATAAAGATATCATTTATCTTAATATTTATTATATTATCAATTCAATATTCACGATAAAAATATTAGCAGTTTTTTTTTTTTTTTTTGGTCAGTTATTATTAGCAATTTTAATTGCATATGATATATGTTGGGGACCTACCCTAGAGCCCAAGGTTCAGCCCAACGCATAATAAAATCAAGCCCAAGTCTCAACCCAAAGGTAGCAAGGAAGCAGATTTGGCGTGTCGTGCAATTAAGGTAGCGAATTCGGTAAGATCTTAATAAATTAGATAAGAACAAATCTGGAAGATAATGTAATATGAATAACTAAGTGATAAGGCCCACTATTCTATAAATAAAGCCCTTGAGATATGACGATCTGAGTTTTAATCTCCGAAACCCTGACTTACTTCGGTAAGATCTTGAGGAAAGAGGGATTAATCTTTAAGGATTTTGGGCTAGGGCGCAACTAATAGGAAAGGGATACACCCAAAACGAGTGCACGCAGCGGAAATTAAAACTCCTCTCCATATGCCCAATAAACAATCAACCAAGTATGCCAACGGATAGAAAAATAATCAACCAAATAAGAATAATAGAGACACTAGATTTAACGTGGAAAACCTCTTCAAAACGAAGAGTAAAAACCACGAGGCCTACGAGACCCAAAAACAAATCCACTATAATACGAGGCAAAATTACAACCGTTCAAACACCAATAAATCTAACTCTAAACACGAACCAAACACCGATTCGATCAAAACGAACTAGAACCACAAAAGGAGAAAAACACGAAAATAAGTCAAAAATCGCATCACTGTTCACGCACCCAAAAACCCGACTTACTGTGCTCCAAATCCGATCTCCACCGTTCACTTTTAAGTTCGATGAGTTAGGAACCTGCTATCCAAAATTCAGCTCAATCGGACCATAAATGATCTCCCGATCGTCCTCACGAAGATGCTGTCGCCACCTTCAAAACTGCTGTCAAAGTGCAGAAAATTCTTTTTCTTTTTCTCGGACAAAACACGGCTGCTGCTCAAACTTTTCCCCAAAGGCAACAATCCCTATTTTGAAAAGAAAAAATCTATGGGCCTTATTTTCTAATTGGGCCAACAAATATATATATATATATGGGTTGTACCCAACAAATCTCCCCCTCCAGCCCGTGTAAGGAAGGAGACAAACCACCATTAAATCATTTAAACTTGAGACCGACCATCCTGTAACGCCCCAGTTTCTAATTATGCAATTTGTGATATTTTGTGAATTATATTCCTAAGTGTTTATATATGAATTATTATAACTTGAGAACTATTGTATGCTTTGTACTTATTTGACATTGAATTAAGTGTCAAACGTGATTTAATTTCTTATGTGTCTTTGAGTGATCATTTTGCCAATTCGAGGACTAAATTGCATGCAAATATTTTGGATTCGATTGATCATTCCTTCTAAGCTTGTACTCAATTGTATAACTTAAAAACTTTGGGGACCTAAATGCAAACTTTGGTGAGTCATCTCTTAAAGGGATGAATCTTGAAATATATCTCTTCCATGAGCTCATTTCATTCTATCATTTACACTCTTTGCTTCCTCTTTTTCACCGATCCAAAAACCTCAAGTGAAGGGAAAATGATTTCATCTTTCAAGCTATTATTTTGGAGGAATTGTGGATCTTGGAGCAACATCATCTTCATATCTTCATCTCTTTCCTTCTTTTTTCTTATTTGAGGTATACATGGAGATTCTTATGAATTCTTGAATCATGAGTGGTAACAAGGGTTATGGTTTGATCTTGTTTAATTATGTTTTAGTTGTTGGAAGCATGAATACTTGATTATAACTTGAGTTTGATGTATATATTATGAAGTTTATAGGCTTGGAGCATGAGTTGATATACGGGTTTGATCTTGATGATTCTTGTGGATTAAAGCATGGATTAAGTGTTTAGATTGTATTTTATTGATTTAGAAGCATGTTAGTATGTATATTTCATGATTTAAGTCAATTGGAGCTGGAATTATGATTGTTTGATGGGTTTGATATTTGGTTCGAGCATGCCCCTGCATATCCTCTGTTTCTGCCTCTACTGCGTATCGGGAACGGGCCTTCCCGTCCCAGTTCATTCTGGGAACGACCATTCCCGCCTATTGGAATGACTTGGCGCGAGGATAGGAATGACCCTTCCCAGTTTGGCCTGTGGCCAGAACGGCCGTTCCCAGCCCCAAAATTCCCAAAATCTTTACAGACGCTTGGGATCGTTTCGGGGAGCCGGGAACGGGCCTTCCCATTTCCAGTTCAAACTCGGAACGACCGTTCCCAAACTCCAAAGGATGTTTATGAACGTCTGCATGAATTTTACCATTTCAATTCATTTTCTTTGTCTTTAATTGATCCTTACATGTTATTATATGATTGTTTGATGCTCAAATATGCTCATATCATTCTATAATTGTTAATGCACGTCAAATTGTTCATGATTACGCCGTTCATCCTAATCGGTTCATTTGAGTCGTGTCTCATGCACACTTGTCTTTGTTGCACAGACCAGCACACCAGTGACGAGGAGCGGGCTTCTTAGACCGTGTCTTTGCTTATATTTTGTCGGTACAGGTGAGGTTTAATTGCTAGCTACCTAGAACCCGTATAACCCTTACGTGAACTTTCGGCCAAAATGTATATATATATATATATCTATAATCTTTTTAAAACTCTCAAATGATTTGAAAACAAGCCGTGTACCATGTATTGTTCGCTGTGGGCCCGAGAGTTAGTGTTTGAGCCAACCGGGAAAGCATGGGCTGACGGGTAACTCTCACACTCCTCTCATACCGTGGGGATGAACCCTGAATCCACCACGAGGTTTGGTGGAGGAAGGAGTCCCGTGCGTGGGAGTCATGTTCCCGACGTACACCGTGTTACCGTGGATGGCTCGGGCCTTGCAAACCCACCATCATTGGAGGAAGAAGGAGTCACTGAAACTGCTACGTATGCACTGTAACTATTTGCATGACCACTCTAATTAATTGAAAGTATCGTGATTGTACACTATCGGAGTAAAGGTTGGAGAATTTCCCTCACTCGATGGGTCACTGATTGATTGATTGAAAATTGATTAAAGTTTTAAACTAATAGTTATAATCTCGGGCGAGTCCTACGTTATCCTTGAATTTATATTGCTTTCAGTTATAAAACCTTACCCGAGGTTATGACTTGCATGTTATCTGCGCTTATATCTATTATGCCCCTCCCTCAGTCTTTTGTAGACTGATACCTCACTTTTCAGTTTTGCAGGTTGTGTGCTGCGGGATTGGTGCCGAATCAAGTCTTTCATTTCGGGTCTAGCACATGTCCATTTTCATTTTGATGCATATATATTATTATCTACGGTTTTATAACATGTTGTATATTTTGGGAGATGATAATGTATTGATATGTAAGTTTTGGTTATGGTTTGCTCGATGTTATAGCATGCTTCCGTTTTATTTCTTATGTTTTTGTGCTAATTGGTTTGGGGTTAGTCCCGCCTAGCTAGTTGGTTTATTTTCCTTGTCACCCGTTCGCTATAGGTTGATTCATGTACAGATTGTCCATTTTGTATGTGGATCGACCTATAGTGCGGGGGATGTGGCGCCTTCGCGTATAGGGTGCTACATCTAAGGTGGTATCAGAGCCCGGTAGCAAAACCGGGTTTCTAGTGTCGTGTCGTGTCGTGTCGAGTTTAGGTCGTGCGGCATAAGAATTAATTGTCAACTTGAGAGTCTTGCATCTTTATTTGAATTACTTAAATTATTTGAATAACTTGAAGCTTTGAATTATATGATTTAATTATGACTTGACATTTAATTGCAACCATTTGCATCCACTAATTCAACATGCATCCTTAGTGTCTTGAAAACAGGATGCATCGAGGTCGCCATCATCGTGAGCGTTCTCCGGGTCATAGGTGACATCGTCGTGATCGTTCTCCTCCACCTCCACTCCCTCCAGCTCAGCCACAGGATTTTATGAATACGGTGGTTGGTCTTATAGATCAGAGGATGCGAGAGTATGTTCCTCCCGCACCGCCTGCTCCACCGATACAATTAGAAGCACCTATTTCTGCTGTACTCCGGGAGTTCCAGAATCAACATCCCCCTAAATTCTTCAACGACAATGATACTGAGGTGGAGATGTGGTTAAAGGAAGTAGAGAGAATTTGGGAGCTCATCCCATGCGAGTCCCGAGAGAAAGCTCGTTGCACCATTACTTTGATCCAAGAAGAAGCTTACTTTTGGTGGGAGAGTGCTAAGATTGTATTGGATGCCGCCGGGGAGGAAATAAATTGGGAGGTATTTACTCGAGAGTTTAAGAACAAGTTCATTCCTCCTACAGCGCGTACTAGGAAATTGAAGAAGTTTACAGAATTAAAGTAGGGAAGGATGTCGGTTTTGGAGTATATATCCGAGTATGAGAGGCTATCTCACTATGCACCTAATATAGCGAGTGATGACTTTCCCAAAGCAATGCAGTTTGTGCAAGGACTTCGACCGGACATACAGGAAGCAATTGAAGCGGTCAATACAAGCACTTGGGCCAAAGCTACTACCAAAGCTCTGAAAGTTGAGGATGCCGTAAATGCTAGGAGCTCTACCTCATGAGCGGGACTGACTCAGAAGCCTTCACCTAAACCGGCTTTGTCACCATCTCTGGAAAAGACCCTTTGCACTTATTGTGGACGTGTCAACCACACTTACGATGGCTATAGGAAGCGGTTGCATTTGTGTTTTCGTTGTGGGAGTGCTGAGCATCAAATAGATACATGTCTGGAGCGACAAGAGCTATCCACCGGGGGTCAGAGATCATTTATCAGGCAAGAACAACGGTGAACGGTACATCTAAACATGCATACCACGTGCATCATGCGCTTCCTTATTTTATATATTTGTAATCTTAAAGTTTGCTATTGCTTTGGTGCGATTAATGAATGTGGTGATTTCGTGGTGTGGTTGCGTGAGAGACGGGGTTCTCTCTCCCTTGTGCGAGAGACGAGGTGCTCTCTTATTTGTTGAGAAACGGGGTTTTCTCATTAATTGTTTGGGGAGAAGGGGCTCTCTCGTTATTTGCTTTAAATTTTGAGTTCAGCAGTGGACCTGGGGACCAGGTCCTCTTAGGGGGGGGGGGGGGGGAAGAATTATAATGCCCCAATTTCTAATTATGCAATTTGTGATATTTTGTGAATTATATTCCTAAGTGTTTATATATGAATTATTATAACTTGAGAACTATTGTATGCTTTGTACTTATTTGACACGTGAATTAAGTGTCAAATGTGATTTAATTTCTTATGTGTCTTTGAGTGATCATTTTGCCAATTCGAGGACTAAATTGCATGCAAATATTTTGGATTTGATTGATCATTCCTTCTAAGCTTGTACTCAATTGTATAACTTAAAAACCTTGGGGACCTAAATGCAAACTTTGGTGAGTCATCTCTTAAAGAGATGAATCTTGAAATATATCTCTTCCATGAGCTCATTTCATTCTATCATTTACACTCTTTGCTTCCTCTTTTTCACCGATCCAAAAACCCCAAGTGAAGGGAAAATGATTTCATCTTTCAAGCTATTATTTTGGAGGAATTGTGGATCTTGGAGCAATATCATCATCATATCTTCATCTCTTTCCTTCTTTTTTCTTATTTGATGTATACATGGAGATTCTTATGAATTCTTGAATCATAAGTGATAACTAGGGTTATGGTTTGAGCTTGTTTAATTATGTTTTAGTTGTTGGAAGCATGAATACTTGATTATAGCTTGAGTTTGATGTATATATTATGAAGTTTATAGGTTTGGAGCATGAGTTGATATATGGGTTTGATATTGATGATTCTTGTGGATTAAAGCATGGATTAAGTGTTGGGATTAGATTTTATTGATTTATAAACATGTTAGTATGTATATTTCATGATTTATATCAGTTGGAGTTGGAATTATGATTGTTTGATGGGTTTGATATTTGGTTCGAGCATGCCCCTGCATATCCTCTGTTTCTGCCTCTGCTACATATCGGGAACGGCCCTTCCCATCCCAGTTCATTCTGGGAATGGCCGTTCCCGCCTATTGGAATGACCTGGCGCGAGGATGGGAACGACCCTTCCCAGTTTGGCCTGTGGCCGGAAAGGCCGTTCCCAGCCCCAAAATTCCCAAAATCTTTACAGACGCGCGGGATCGTTTCGAGGAGCCGGGAACGGCCCTTCCCATTTCCAATTCTAACCCGGAACGATCGTTCCCACGCTCCAAACGATGTTTATGAACTTCTGCATGAATTTTACCATTTCAATTCCTTTTCTTTGTCTTTAATTGATCCTTACATGTTATTATATGATTGTTTGATGCTCAAATATGCTCATATCATTCTATAATTGTTAATGCACGTCAAATTGTTCATGATTACGCCGTTCGTCCTAATCGGTTCATTTGAGTCGTGTCTCATGTACACTTGTCTTTGTTGCACAGACTAGCACACCAGTGACGAGGAGCGGGCTTCTTAGGCCGTGTCTTTGCTTATAGTTTGTCGGTACAGGTGAGGTTTAATTGCTAGCTACCTAGAACCCGTATAACCCTTACGTGAACTTTCGGCCAAAATGTATATATATATATATCTATAATCTTTTTAAAACTCTCAAATGATTTGAAAGCAAGCCGTGTACCATGTTACTGTGTTATATTGATCGTGTTTTGGCGAGTTACCATGTATTGTTCACTGTGGGCCTGAGAGTTAGTGTTTGAGCCAACCAGGAAAGCATGGGCTGACGGGTAACTCTCACACTCCTCTCATACCGTGGGGATGAACCCTGAATCCACCACAAGGTTTGGTGGAGGAAGGAGTCCCGTGCGTGGGAGTCATGTTCCCGACGTACACCGTGTTACCGTGGATGGTTCGGGCCTTGCAAACCCACCATCATTGGAGGAAGAAGGAGTCACTGAAACTGCTATGTGTGCACTGTAACTATTTGCATGACCACTCTAATTAATTGAAAGTATCGTGATTGTACACTATCGGAGTAAAGGTTGGAGAATTGCCCTCACTCGTTGGGTCACTGATTGATTGATTGAAAATTGATTAAAGTTTTAAACTAATAGTTATAATCTCGGGCGAGTCTTACGTTATCCTTGAATTTATATTGCTTTCAGTTATAAAACCTTACCCGAGGTTATGACTTGCATGTTATCTGCGCTTATATCTATTATGCCCCTCACTCAGTCTTTTGTAGACTGACACCTCACTTTTCAGTTTTGTAGGTTGTGTGCTAGGCGGGATTGGTGCCTAGTCAAGTCTTTCATTTTGGGTCTAGCACATGTCCATTTTCATTTTCATGCATATGTATTATTATCTACGGTTTTATAACATGTTGTGTATTTTGGGAGATGATAATATATTGATATGTAAGTTTTGGTTATGGTTTGCTCGATGTTATAGCATGCTTCCGTTTTATTTCTTATGTTTTTGTGGTAATTGGTTTGGGGTTAGTCCCGCCTAGCTAGTTGGTTTATTTTCCTTGTCACCCATTCGCTATAGGTTGGTTCATGTACAGATTGTCCATTTTGTATGTGGATAGACCTATAGTGTGGGGGATGTGGTGCCTTCGCATATAGGGTGCTACACATCCCGGCACAAACCTCAAGTTTATCACGACTCACCACCTTTGTCAACATATCAGCACCGTTGTCATCAGTGTGAATCTTTTCAAGCTCAATCAACTTGGAATTCAAAACATCTCGAATCCAATGATATCTCACATCAATATGTTTCGACTTACTATGAAAACTCGAATTCTTACTGAGATGTATTGCACTTTGATTATCACAAAACAAAACATATTTCGACTGTGAAAATTCAAGTTCTTGAACAAACTTCTTCATCCAAAGTAATTCTTTGCCAGCTTCAGTGGCTGCAATAAATTCGACTTCTGTAGTAGACAAAGCAACATATTTTTGCAGTCTAGATTGCCAAGCCACTGCTCCCCCTGCAAAAGTAATCAAATAACCAGATGTGGATTTTCTCGAATCCAAATCTCCAGCCAAATCTGAATCTATATAACCAAACAACATCGATTTTTCAGACCCAAAACAAAGCTTCAAATTTCTAGTGCCACGGAGATATCTCATAATCCATTTTAAAGCATTCTAATGCTCTCTACCCGGATTTGAGAGAAACCTGCTAACTTTGCCAACTGCATGAGCCAAATCCAGTCTCATACAAACCATGGCATACATCAAACTTCCAACCGCGGATGCATAGGGAGCACCTTGCATGTCCTTCTTATCTTCATCATTAGAAGGAGACTGTACACTACTCAGCTTAAAATGTCCATCAAGAGGAGTACTTACAACTTTGGCTTTATCCATATGAAATCTCTGAATCACCTTCTCAATATACTTCTCTGGAGATAACCACAACTTCTTGATATTTCTATCACGAGAAATTCTTATGCCAAGAATGTGCTTCGCTAGTCACAAATCTTTCATGGCAAAAGATTTGCTCAACTCATTCTTCAACCTGTTAATTCTGGAAGCATTATGACCAATAATGAGCATATCATCAACATAAAGCAATAAAATGACAAAATCAACATCAGAGAATTTTTGAACAAATACGCAATAGTCAGCAGCAGTCTTCGTGTATCCCTGCTGCAACATAACCGACTCAAACTTATTATACCATTGCCTTGGAGCTTGTTTCAAACCATACAAGCTTTTCCTCAATCTACAAGCGAAATTCTCTTTCCTTTTAACAGCGAAACCCTCCGGTTGCTCCATATAAATCTCTTCCTCCAAATCACCATGGAGAAAAGCAGTCTTCACATCCATCTGTTCAACTTCTAAATCAAGACTGGCTGCTAAGCCTAAACCAAGACGGATTGACGACATTTTCACAACGGGTGAGAAAATCTCTTCAAAATCAATCCCTTTCTTCTGACTGAAACCTTTAATAGCTAATCTGGCTTTGTATCTCGGTTGTGAATTGTTCTCTTCTTATTTCAACCGATAAATCCTTCGGTTCTTTAGAGCTTTTCTGCTTTCAGGTAAATTGACAAGGTCAAAAGTATGATTGTCATGTAAAGATTGCATCTCATCTTTCATTGCTTCAAACCACTTTTCCTTAAGCTCACTATCCATAGCTTCCTCATAATTAACAATCAGGTTCTCCTCCATCTGTTAAAAACACATACTCACTAGATGAATATCTAACATATTGCATTCTGTTCCTGGTAGATCTTTTGGGTTGGATTGAAGGTTGCTCAACAATTGGATTATCTTCCCCATTCTGAATTTCATGATCTTCCACAGCATGATCATGATCAACCTTTATCTCCACATTATTCTGATGTCTAACTCAACTGCATTAGAAAAAGTCACAATAGGTTTTGGATCCAAATCTATCAAGTCATCACCACCTGAAGACTCCAAATTACTTGCTTTCAATATCTTCAATGGTTTGATCCTCCATGAAGACTACATCATGACTTCTAACAAGTTTCTTTTCAACCGGATCATAAAACCTGTAACCAAATTCATCCTGACTGTACCTAAGAAATATACAGTCTCTCGCTTTTGGATCTAACTTTGACCTCTCATCCTTAGGTACATGCACAAAATCTTTACAACTAAACACACGTAAATGATCATAGGAGACATCCTTTCCATACCATACCCTATTAGGAACATCAGCATGTAATGCAACAGAAGGAGACAAATTAATTATAGAGGCAACAATAAGTAAAGCCTAACCCCAAAAAGGCTTAGGTAGGTTCGCATCTGAAAGCAAACATCTGACTCTTTCCACTAGAGTCCTATTCATCATTTCTGCTAAGCCATTTAATTGAGGTGTTTTAGGAGGCGTCTTCTGATGCCGAATACCCTGTTCTCTGCAATAAGAATCAAATGGACCACAATACTCGCCACCATCGTCAGTACGAATACATTTCAATTTCTTACAATTTCTCTCTTAACTGATGTCTGAAAAACTTTAAAAACATCAAATACTTGATCTTTGGTTTTTAAAACATAAACCTAAACTTTTCTCGAACAATCATCAATAAAAGTGACAAAATAAAGTGCACCACGATGAGTTCGTACCTTCATTGGTCCACAAACATCTGAGTGTACCAATTCAAGCAATTCAGTTTTCCTTGAAGGGGGATGACTCTTGAATGAAACCCGTTTCTGCTTCCCAGCCAAACAGTGAACACATCTTTCTAATTTTGTATCTTTCAGCCCTGACAACAAATTCTTCTTGGCCAAACAATCGAGTCCCTTTTCACTAATGTGACTAAGTCTCTTGTGCCAAAGCTCTGACAAGTTGTTACTCTCTGCTGTATTAACCAAGTTCATACAAATAGAGGCCTTCATCTTATATAAATTATGGAATTTATCACCTCGAGCCACAATTAGATTCCCTTTTGTGAGTTTCCACTGACCATTACCAAAGAAATTGCAATAGCTATCATCATCGAGCCTTCCTGCTGAAATCATGTGCAAACGAACATTACGTGCATGTCTAACATCGTGAAGCACAAAACTCGACCCACTGTTGGTTTTCAAACAAACAGTCCCAATGCCTACTACCGGTACCACCGTATTATTCCCCATCTTCAAAACTCCAAAATCACCAGAAGTATAAGAAGTGAAGAAATATTTCCTTGTTGTTACATGGAATGAGGTACCACTGTCAATAACCCAACTTGAATCATCACTGGCTATGACAACAACATTGTCATCGTATACAAGAATAAGATCATCATTGGAAGTAGCAGTATCAACACGATCATTCTTATCCTGGTCTCTTTTATCGTGCCCATTACGATTGCCTCTACGCTCTCTCTTCAATTTAAAACAATATTTCTTGGTATGACCAGGTTCACCACAATGATCAAACTTAAATTCTTTCCATCTTGACCTTGACTTGCTTCGACCTTTATCATATTTATGTTGGCTTCTCCCCCTATTCTCTGAAACCAGAATGCTGAGTTTTTCGTCTCATCTCTTTATTCAAAACACTACTCTTCACAAGCTCAACGATTATACCACCATCAGACGAAGAGTTAACAAGTGAAACACGAAAAGTTTCCCAAGAACCAGGTAAAGTGGCAAGAATCCAAAGTCCAACAATTTCATCATCAAATTTAATGCCCATACTGTTAACTGATCAAGAACACCTTGAAATTCATTCAAGTGATTAGTAATAAAAGTTCCTTCCTTGTATTTTAGCTGCATCATCTTCTTAAGCAAAAACAGCTTCTTGTTTCCCGTCTTCGATGCATACAAATTCTGCAACTTCCCCACAAACTTCTCGCATGTGTCTCATGTTGAATATGGTTGTAAACATTCTCCTCAACAAACTGTCTGATAAACCCACAAGCTTGTTTGTGCTCAAAATCCCATTCTTCATCGGTTTTAGATTCAGACTTTTGAGTTGCAAAAATATGCAAGTGCAAAGCTTTAACAAATAGGAGATCCTTCATCTTATTACTCCATAAATGATAATTCAATCCATTCAAAGTTATCATCCTACTGGTATTCATATCCATGGTCACACCTGCAAAAGAACCAACACGGCTCTGATACCACTCTGATAGGAAAGGATACACCAAAAACAAGTGCACGCAGCGGAAATTAAAACTCTTCTCCAAATGCCCAATAAACAATCAACCAAGTATGCCAACGGATAGAAAAATAATCAACCAAACAAGAATAATATAGACACGAGATTTAACGTGGAAAACCCCTTCAAAACGAAAAGTAAAAACCACGAGGCCTACAAGACCCAAAAACAAATCCACTATAATACGAGGCAAAATTACAGTCGTTCAAACACCAATAAATCTAACTCTAAACACAAACCAAACACCGATTTGATCAAAACGAACTAGAACCACAAAAGGAGAAAAACACGAAAATAAGTCGAAAATCGCATCACTGTTCACGCGATATTGATCTTGAAACAAATCTTTCGTTGCTTGAAGATATATGCATGAACAGCCACATGCAACAGCAAAGAATCCAGATATAATGTTAGCACCTGAATCATTAAAACAACTTATTAAAATGTAAACGTAGAAGCATTTCTTCATCCAAATTATACACATGTTTTAGCCATTCTTCATCATCCTAATTGTGAGCTGTTTTAGGTGTTGTCATATGTATCACCTCTTCCCGGGGGGTGGGAGGGGGGGGGTTTAATTGTATAATGCACATCATTTGCACTGTAGCACTTAATTGTTATACGATGCTAGCATCCCCATATGTTGTGCTATATCGTATACTATTATTTTACTCGAGCCTCTCCATAAGGCCAATATTCCTTCACTTCCAACAATGTGGGATAAAATCTTGAACACATTCGGCCTGCTTCCAAAATTCTATCCTGCAGCAGCTCGCGAGTTTGCTACGTGAAACGGATGCCAAACCAAAGCTGCTCTGCTGCACCAGATGTGAGCCCAACACAAGCTTCTTGATAGAGATGGAGCGGGATCCCATTGTTAGCTTTTTCTAATTTCTTGGTCAAAATCCTATGCAAAAACAGCAACATTGTTTCTTGTTTTAGGCCCAAATCCTACAACTAACATCAAAGATTCTAAATTTAAGAAAAAGGGACTGCATTGTGCATATAATTACTGCATAAATACATATGATTTGCTCATTTCATTGTCGGAACTTACTCAAATACTCCAAGAGATGCAGTTGTGTAAGTGGCTCCAAATACCAAGCCCTGTCTCAGAATCTATGCATTTTCAAGTTTAGAGGTAAAATAGACACTAAGACATATTATCAAGAACACTAATGAAGGAATTGACGTGGGCCAATCCAGCATCCCCACGTGCGCTTGAGGTGGACCATTACCCTCATGCCACGTTTCAGTATGACCGGTCAAACTTGCCACGTGTAACCGTCAAGTCAGTTGCACCGATGGTAAAGTCCTTTTAAGAGATATCTTAGCAACCCGACAATGTCGAGCCGATATCCTGTGAGACTAGTCGGCCACAAGCCGATGTTGGAAAACAGGAATTAGAAAGCAGCGAAAATTTAAAAATTTTCCAACAAAAGGATCTTGGACTCGCAATCGTGTATCCAAATTCGTAGAGATTAGAAACTTACTTTTCTATAATCTTTCTTGAAGCGTTTCAAGTCACCCAAGAACGCTCTTCTCGCGGCTTGATCCCCTCTCCTTGGTAAAGCTCGAATCTTCAAAACTTCTAACTTGAAGCTCTCTAGAGATGGTCCACCAACTTGACTACAATCTAACTAGTAAGGATGCTAGTTCTCTAGTTAGTGTTTAGGCTTAACCTAGGGTTTATTTTATCTTGGAGAAAGGATGGTGTTCAACACATGAACCAAAAGAATTGCCAATTAGGAGCTCCCCTATTTATAATAAAGGGAGGACCGAAAATCCTAGTCCTTATGGGCTAGGGTTTTGGTCTATCTCTCTCCTATTACTTGATCATCAAGTAATTTTGACTTTGACTTTGAATTCTAATTCAAATCAACTTTCAAGAGAGCTAAAAATATCCAAACGTGTGAGACATCCTTTTGGTTCACGTGTTGAACACCATCCTTTCTCCAAGATAAACGAAACCCTAGGTTAAGCCTAAACACTAACTAGAGAACTAGCATCCTTACTAGTTAGATTGTGATCAAATTGGTGGACTATCTCTAGAGAGCTTCAAGTTAGAAGTTTGAAGATTCGAGCTTTACCAAGGAGAGGGGATCAAGCCACGAGAAGAGCGTTCTTGGGTGGCTTGAAACGCTTCAAGAAAGAATAAAAGAAAAGTAAGTTTCTTATCTCTACGAATTTGGTTACACGATTGCGAGTCCAAGGTCCTTTTGTTGGAAATTTTTAAATTTCTGCTGCTTTCTGATTCGTGTTTTCCAACAAATGGTAGAGTCCTAAAGTCATCAGGATTAGGGGAGTTCTCCTACATGCACAGATAAAGTAAACACATACCAAACAAGAGCATATAAAGAAGTGTTGCCTCAATTCGTTATTTCATTCAAAGATTATCTGTGATTACAATAAGGAAAAGCACAAAGTGGATATACAATCGGCTTTCTAGGGCACTATTCCTAACAATCTCCCACTTGCCCGTCAAAGCCATTCTAAAGCTACTCTAAGTCCCATCTTCTGAAGATGATCTTGGAAAGCTTCTCGACTAAGGGGTTTAGTAAGTGGATCTGCCACGTTCTCTGCTGATGCGACCCTCTCAATTTGCACATCTATTCTTTTGATAATATCACGGATTAGGTGATACTTCCTCATAATGTGCTTGGTCTGTTGGTGAGATCTTGGTTCTCTTGCTTGAGCAACCGCCCCAGTGTTATCACAAAACACAGTAATGGGGTCTTTCATGCTAGGAACAACATTCAACTCTTGAATGAAGTTTCTAATCCAAACACCTTCCTTAGCTGCATCATTTGCTGCTAAGTATTCGGCCTCAGTGGTCGAATCTGCAGTTGTCGTTTGCTTGGAACTCTTCCAACTCACTGCTTCACCGTTTAGGCAGAAAATGTATCCTAACATTGACTTAAAATCATCTAAGTCAGATGCAAAGCATGCATCGCAGTATCCTTCGACAGTATCTTTCTGACCTCCGTAAACTAAGAATAAATCTTTAGTACTTTTGAAGTACTTAAGAATATTCTTCACGGCAGCCCAGTGACCATCTCCAGGGTCAGATTGAAAACGACTTGTTACACTAAGTGCATAAGCCACATCCGGTCGAGTACATAACATTGCATACATTATGCTACCTATTGCTGATGCATAAGGTGTATGAGTCATTCTTTCCTTCTCAAGGTTAGTCTTAGGACACATCTTCTTAGAAAGACATGTTCCTACACTCATAGGAAGGTTCTTAACCTTTGCTGACTCCATATTGAATCTCTTCAATACTTTGTCAATGTACATCGACTGTGATAGTCCTATTAACCTTCTAGATCTATCTCGATAGATTTTAATTCCAAGGATCTAGGACGCATCACCAAGATCTTTCGTCTTGAATTGGTTCGATAACCATAACTTAGTTACTTTCATGTCATCCTTCGAATTCCCAATAAGAAGAATGTCATCAACATAAAGTACTAAGAATTGCACTGAGGTCTCCAATTCCTTTCTATACACACACGATTCATTCGAAATTTGAATGAAGCCAAATGCTTTGACTGATTCATCAAATAGAAGCCTGTTTCAATCCATAAATTGATCTTTGGAGTTTGCAAACCTTTTGCTCACTCCCACTGAATGTGAAACCTATGGGTTGCTCCATATAAATGTCTTTATCAATATCACTATTGAGAAAGGCAGTTTTCATATCCATTTGCCATATCTCATAGTCATAATATGCAGCAATGGCAAGCATGATCCGAATAGACTTTTGCATTGCAACTGGTGAAAAAGTTTCATCAAAGTCCACGCCGGGTCTTTGAGTGAATCCTTTTGCAACCAGTCTTGCTTTGCAGGCTGTAATGCTTCCTTCAACTCCAAGCTTTCTCTTAAAGATCCATTTGCAACCTATGGGTTTGACCCCATCAGGCAAATCTACCAAGGTCCAAACTTGGTTGGAGTTCATGGAATCCATTTCGGATTTCATGGCTTCTATCCACTATTCAGAGTCAGAATCTGAAAGTGCCTCCTCATATGATAAAGAATCATTATCCTTTTGAGAGATTTCATGGAAGAATCCATACCATTTCTCCGGCTGTCTAGGAGTGCGTTCAGAACGCCTTAGAGGAGGATTTATGTGTGTATCGAAATTCGTGATTGGTTGTAGTTGATCAGAAGGGAACGTTTCTTCAGTGGGTGGCATAGGGTCACTTTGTACTTTCTCTAATTCTATGATCTTGCCTTTCTTTTCTTTAAGGAACGGTTCCTCAAGAAAAGTAGCATTTCTGGAAACAAACACCTTTTGCTCAGATTGATCATAGAAGTAGTATCCTATGGATTCCTTAGGATAACCTACAAAGTAGCATAAGTTAGAACGAGATTCTAACTTATCTCCCACTGTCCTCTTCACATAAGCAGGACAACCCCAAATTCTTAAGTAAGAATAACTAGGGATTTTACCATGCCACATTTCATAGGGCGTTTTAGGGACTGACTTAGAGGGAACTAGATTCAAAATCTTTGTTGCACTTTCTAGGGCATAACCCCAGAAAGAAGGTGGTCAGTCAGTGAAACTCATCATGGAATGAACCATATCAAGTAGAGTTCGATTCCTTCTCTCAGAAACTCCATTGAGCTGAGGAGTTCCCGGAGGAGTCCACTGAGAGATAATCCCATTATCTTTGAGATGATTAAGGAATTCTTCACTAAGATACTCGCCTCCTCGATCAGATCGAAGTGCTTTGATCTTGTGACCAGTTTGGTTCTCAACCTCCTTTTGAAATTCTAAGAATTTCTCAAAAGCTTCGGATTTATACTTCATTAAGTATACATAACCATACCGACTAAAGTCATCAGTAAAGGTTATAAAATACTGATGATTGTTTCTTGTGCTTACACTAAGCGGTCCACAAACATCAATATGGATCAAATCCAAGGCCTTAGTGGCACGTTCCACAGTCCCTTTAAGAGGAATTTTGGACATTTTTCCCTTGAGACAGGATTCGCAAGAAGTGAACTCTTTGAGATCATTTTCAGAGAATGATCCTAAAGTGTTTATCTTGCTAATTCTGTTCTTGGAAATGTGCCCTAATCTAGCGTGCCATAAGGGAGCTGAAACTTTGTCATCTCTCTTACGTTTAGTTTCTCATTGTATATTCATAATATTGATATTCTGAGTTAGATAAAGTCCATTACTAAGAGTACCGATGTGAACGGAAGAGTTGTTCCGTTTGATAAAGTATTTACCATTCTTGATATACGTTTCATAACCTTCACAATCTAAAATTGGAACTGAAATTATATTACGAATAATGCTCGGTATATAAAGGACTTTATTTAAAACTAACTCAAAACTACCCAAATCTAATCTAATTGTGCCTAAAGCTCGAGCTTCAACATTTGAGCCATCGCCGATCTTCAAGACACATTCTCCTTCTTTGAGTTGTTGGACTTCACTTAGCATCTGTACATCATTACAGATATGAGCTCCACAACCGGTATCAAGTACCCAAGAACTAGAATTAATAGAAAGATTTATTTCAACGAGAAACATACCTTTCTTTAGAGTAGCCTTGTACTCCAGGCAGTTTCTCGTCCAATGTCCCGCTTTGCCACAATGGAAGCAAACATTCTCTTTCTGATCACGCTTCTTCTTTTGGGCCTTCCCCTTCGAAACGCCACCAGTGGGCCTAAGGGGTTTTTTTTTCTTCTTTTGGGCCTTCTTGCCCTTACCTTTAGAAGGCCCAGAAGAGGAAGATGGAGCATTCACCATCAAAACCTTATTGTCCTTCTTGATCGTGCTTTCAACAGTCACAAGCTGACTAATCAACTCAGCTACAGTAGCACCAGCATGATTCATATTGAAGTTAAGGACAAATGGGTTAAATGATGGTGGGAGCGAGGCTAGCAACAAGTCCACTGAAAGCTCATCTTTCAGTGGCATGTCCATGGAAGCAAGTTTCTCAGTAAGGGCGAGAAACTTGAGTCCATATTCATGGACACTTGAACCTTCCCTCATTCTCAAGTGGAACAATTCCTTTGAAGTGTTATACCTTGTAACACGTTCATGAGGGCGGTAAAGTTGCTCTAAGTGGTCGTAAATCTCCCAAGAAAATTCCATGGCCTCATGTTGCCTTTGCAAGTCCGGAGACATGTTAGCCAATATAAGGCAACGGGCTTGGAGATTATCATCCTTCCACTTCTGGATCGCGTCCCGCTCGACCCGAGTGGGAGCGTCCCCTTCGGGACTAGGCTCCCCTTCGAAGAGAACATAAGTTCTCTTCTCAGAATCTCAAATGATTTTTAGATTCCTCAGCCAATCAGAATAGTTGGGACCAGTCAACTTGTTTGACTCGAGGAACGATACAAGAGGGTTTTTGGTTGCCATTTTAAAACACGTAGAGAATCACAGAATCTACGACCTAAATGGTAAAACAGAGAACTAGTAAGCATGCTAAATTATAATGATATACAAAAGATAAGATCCTTAATCTAATGTAGCTCCCACTGTTTTTCAAAGATCTATAATTCCCAAAGACCTAAGAGGAACGCGTTTCCCAATGGGTACTAAGATCTTAAGCATTTTACCTCGAACCCACGACTCGCGAACATTCTAAGTAAAACCCTAGGTAGGTACAACTTACCAATTCTAACACCTTTAGAACTCTTAGTAATTGTTTTTGCATCACCTATCTTTCAATATGGACCCACGACTCGTGCGACAACCATATTTACTTAGGCGTTAGGCTAGACCTATCAATCATAAGATTATGATCAAAACTTAGTTCGGATGACCCACGACTCGCGGACATCGCCCTTGCCAAAATTGACCACGAAATATTGGTCATTTAAAATGATCAATTAGGTAACTAAGAACTAATAAGCTCCACTAGCTATCCCACGACTCGCGGACAATAACTAGTTTCACTTACTAGACTTAAAACCTATTGATGGAATGCTAGGAATTTAATTCAAAATTTGCACCTCGAATTAAACACCTATTTATTTGAAATTAGCTTAATATTTAATGGGAATTTTTGAATTGACCGGAGAGTTGTCCGGTTCGACCTCAACAACATATATGTTATCCAATTTTATTAGTCCTGATTAATGCAAGTACTATTAAATGCATTTCAAACAAGCACATAAACAGATAACATGTCCTAGCATGATACTAACATGTGATGATCATGGGTTCTACCTATCTTATGCGTGATATGTGGGAGTCACTCCACAATCACAAGTTCTAACATACATGCCACATAAACAGTTTAAATCACATAAGGGAAAGCTGTAACAAAATACGAGCCCTATCTCTATTACATTTTTCAATTGAGATTCCCCTCCCTAACATTTTGAGGGGTTTTCACTTATGGCCTCCTTGTTACTTGAATGTGGTCCATCTTACTCCATGGGTGCATTCTCTCCAAAATGAAAATAAAACCTCACCACCTATCTCTACTCTCAAATTACAATAAAAGAAAAAAAGACATAAAGTAATAAGGCTCAATCTTCATATTGGCCTTAGACAATTACACGGGGCATACCCCGGCCTCAAAAACAGTAATATGGAAAGCCACATAATAAATCACATAACAGTACGCACATAAGTAAGGCTCCAACATCAATTGAAAAAACGCACCTATAGGGCTCCAGCCCCAATTTAAACCATCCATGTACAAAAATTAAAACCATACATAAGTCTAAACCCATGATCACCTAACATGCATAAATTGCAAGAATTTAAACTTAACCAATAAATTAAAATTTTCGCTTTAAGCTCTAATAGCTTAAAACACGACTTAGATGCAATTCTTGTTCAAGAGCCTTTTCTATAAAACCCGAAAAACAATAAACTAATAAAATTCCAATTAATTTCTGAAAATTAATAATTTTATTCTTTCAATATTTTCATAAAATAAAGTTTGCAATTTTCCCAAAATTTAAATCGACCAATTTCTCAAAATCCCAATTTAATCAATTATTTCAAAATAATTTTATTTTAGCAAAACTGATTTCAAAAGATAAAATTAAAATAAAATTAAAGCGGGATTTTAAGGACCGAAAACACGAAACATGAAAACACGGGCCTGGGACAACGCGGGATCGGCCACCCGCTGCGCAGCAGCGCGCGCTAGGTACGCGCACTAGCTGCGGGCACAACCGGCAGCGATTGTCGCCAGGCGCACGCGGTTGCGCGCAACACACGTCCCCGGGCGGACGCTCCCACACGGTTGTGGGAGGGGTAGGCAGGCGTGTCTAGGGCGGCCCCCCCGCGCGGTTGCGGGAGGGAAGGGTGGCGGCGACGGGGCCTGGGCGTGCGACGTGCTAGCACGCCTAGGCTCATCCTTTTCGTGTTCCGTTTCATATTTTGGGTTTCTCCAAAAGCCGGTTCAATCCAAAAAGGAAAAATACGATTTAAATAGATTTCAATCAAAACGGTTTTCAAAAACACAATTTAAGAAAACAGTTTCAGAAATTCAAGAAAAATTACAGTTTCGTATTTCAGGCTTTCTAAAAGAACTCAAGAATACCTAATTTGCATCTAAGCCTAAGAATTTCTACCAAATTCAGAATAATTGAGACGGATCAGAAACACGATTAACGAGGTGGCTCTAATACCACTTGTTGGAAAACAGGAATCAGAAAGCAGCAGAAATTTAAAAATTTTCCAACAAAAGGATCTTGGACTCGCAATCGTGTATCCAAATTCGTAGAGATTAGAAACTTACTTTTCTATAATCTTTTTTGAAGCGTTTCAATCCACCCAAGAACGCTCTTCTCGCGGCTTGATCCCCTCTCCTTGGTAAAGCTCGAATCTTCAAAACTTCTAACTTGAACCTCTCTAGAGATGGTCCACCAACTTGACTACAATCTAACTAGTAAGGATGCTAGTTCTCTAGTTAGTGTTTAGCCTTAACCTAGGGTTTATTTTATCTTGGAAAAATGATGGTGTTCAACTCATGAACCAAAAGAAATCAATCACTCTCATGCTCCCCTATATATATAGGAAAGGAAGGGGTGGCCGAAAATCCCTAGTCCTTATGGGCTAAGGATTTTGGTCCCTCTCTCCTATTACTTGATCATCAAGTAATTTTGACTTTGACTTTGAATTCAAATTCAAATCAACTTTTAAGAGAGCTAAAATATCCAAACCCTTATGGATATTATTATACTTTATTTATTATTAAATAAATAACTTATTTATCTAATTAATTAATTCGTAATTAATTAAATAGATTATTTTTCTCCAAAATAAGACTTTCATTTTAATTCAAAATTAAACTAAAGTCTATTAAATAATTTATCACATCAATTATTTAACATATGTAACAGCCCGAAAATCCGCCTGCAGATATTGTCCGCTTTGGTGCCTAAAATCAACACCCTCACGGTTTTGTTCCTCCTAATGGTTAAGATCACCATCCGGGAAAAGGCCTCTGCAAGGGAGAGGTTTCCACCCACTTATAAAGTGGGTTTAGTTCTCCTCCCCAACCGATGTGGGACAAGCACCTTTGGCTTTTACAACATATATATTATATATATATATATATATATATATATATATACACGTGTGAGACACGTGTCACAAGGACACGTGTCACTCACGTGACCCACACGTGTGGAACCCTCTTGGCCCGATTAACTCATTTAATCATTTTAAAGCCTTAACTCATGTAATCAAGTTGTTGTGTATGATCCTCTAGGTTCTCAAGTCAATTAGCAGTGACCCTAATTAATTAATTCACTAATTAATTAATCAGTCCACAGATTAAATGACCATAGTCTAGCAACAGGTGTTTAACCCCTAGCTGAATTGGAATGTTCGGATTCGACAGAACCTTTAAGCCATTGATTCATGTGAGATACAATCCTACTGCTTACTATCTCTCAATCAAGATCTAGGGTAAGGGAATAATCAGAACCCTAATAATCCGGTCTTAAAGCAAAGTGCATTTCATATCCATTTGATCTCAATCCAAGAAACCCTTTTCTTGATGTCTTGATCTACTGCCTTGACCAAGGACGCCATATGGCATATGAATGACTTACACAATAAGAGATCACCTTGCAGATGCAAGTGTAGGTCCTTTCTTGATTCTCATTCACTTTCATGAATCACTTGTGCAGCCCCAGCATAAGCCTTGAATCAGTTGTCTAAGGTGACACCCTTTAAAGCTTATACCTAAGACTACAGAGTTAACTCATAAAGTGACATGGAACCTCAAGTCTAAGGATTAATTAATCACATCAATGACTCATGAGATATTTCCTAATCTGGAAGCTTCTATTTCCTGAAATAGAAACTTCCTTTCCCATTTAGGAATGTTCTCACACAGGGCACCTCAGTGAACTTACTTATTGAAGTAAGCACCCTCATGTATCACGCACGTATCAACTATACACTTTGCACCTCCATGAAACAATGTGGTCCTTCTTAAGGGCGTGATCCCACAAGCAAGCCTTAGAGGAGTCAGGTTGACACTCCCACTGTCGGTAGGACTCATCGGCTTAGAGTATTTTACTAATCATGACTTAAGTGATATAGGGCTCATTTCATGAACCATTTCACCTAAATGGTAAAGTCCTAAAGTCATCAGGATTAGGGGAGTTCTCATACATGCACAGATAAAGTAAACGCATACCAAACAAGAGCATATAAAGAAGTGTTGCCTCAATTCGTTATTTCATTCAAAGATTGTCTGTGATTACAATAAGGAAAAGCACAAAGCGGATATACAATCGGCTTTCTAGGGTACTATTCCTAACAGCCGAGTGAGGTCACGGTAAGTCGGCGCTCAATCGACTTGGTGGTATCTAAGTCGAATCGTACTCGATTTATCTCGGGGCCCACCCTGCCGCTCTAAGCATTTAATGAAGTTGACAGGCCGTACCCAATGGTGGCAGTGGCTTAAATGCACCTGTAAACGGAACTATTCAGTCTTCATTACATCTTAAGGTATAAATACCCCCTTCAACATGTCATTTATTACACACATACTCACACATTTATTACGCCCAAAACCACTCGAAAGGCTCTCAAACCACTCGACTCTAATTTGGACGTCAGAGTACCGACATAAGGTAAAACCCCATCCGTCCCTAGTCGGTCTTCAGCTCACGCTTGCTCATCCGTCCCACAGGTCAACTCTCGTTCGAACTCCCCATCTTACAATTTCTAAGTGGTCAGGTCAACCATTTCGAGCCACGTCAGCACCCGAAGGATATGATCCCTGTCGACATAGCCTGGCCCTTCGACCAGTGGGGGATCGACATTGTAGTGCCTTTTCCAATCGCCCCTCGCTAGCATCAATTTATCATAGTGTGTGTCGAGTATTTCTCAAAGTGGGTCGAGGCCGCGTCGGTCCCAAAGATTACTCACACAGTCATGACCCGCTTCCTCTGGAAGAGCATCATATGCCAATTTGGGGTGCCTAGGACACTGATCTGTGACAACGGGCCCAATTTCGAAGTAAAATGTTCAAGAATTTCTGTTCGAAGCATGGCATTAGCTTGCGATTCACCTCAGTAGGGCATCCCCAAGCTAATGGCCAAACCAAAGTCACCAACCGTACCATTGCTCAGAATTTGAAGACCCGCCTCGACGGGAGTAAGGGAGCTTGGGCCGAAGAACTCGACAGTGTACTCTGGACCTACCGGACTACACCCCGTACCGCCACCGAAGAGACTCCTTTCTCGATAGTCTATGGTTCCGAGACCATAATACCGGCGGAATTAATACACCAAATTGGGCGAGTATTACATTACCAACTCGACCGAAATCAAGAGAATCGCCAGTTCGAACTCGACACAATTGAAGAGAAAAGAGAACAAGGCTTTCGTCGAATGCAGCAGTGCCGAGCGTCCATGACCAAAAGTTATAACAAGAAAGTCCTACCACGATAATTTTGAGTAGGAGACCTTGTCCTGAAACGAGTTGACGTGACCAAACATGTCGGAAAACTCGATGCAAACTGGGACGGTCCGTTTCGTGTCGCCAAAATTGGGAAGAATCACGCTTACCATCTCGAAGAAATGAGCGGTAATCCATTGCCTCGATCTTGGAACGCTCACAACCTTAGGAAGTTTTATGTTTGACAAGTTTGTAAAGTGCAATTGCATGTAAAATCGGCTTAAACAGTCCGATTCTTTTGTTCGACTATCATACTTTCGAGAGGTTAAAAAGTCCGATTCTTTTGATTCGGCTTAAACGGTATTTTACTACTTTTCCCAAATCACTTCGCCTAACAAAATAAAAATTGAATACTTTACTTGACTATCATGCTCTCGATGGGTTAAATAGTCCGAATGATTAGTCGTGATTTCCTAAGTGATGTTACATTCGACCTAGAGGTTAGTGATAAACGAGAAAGATGCTTATTACAGAGTCGATCCGGGTATTTGAACATGCATAAACAGAAATGCTAATTCAAAGATAAACTCGAAATAACAATTTCATTGAAACAGGAAGAATTTGATTCGACTTAGAGATTACATTTTTGGATTTTACACATGGGAACGCTCACCGGCCACCCCGGGTCGGTTTGGTACTTGCAAAAATAGAATAAGTAAAAACAAAAGTACAATCGAGAATGCGGAGGGAAATAGTAAAGCTAAAGCAAACGGGCGGATTTAGTCGATTTCTTCTTCAGAGTTGACGGTGGCCGGATTCTCAGGAATCTGCTCCAAGGTCGACTCGAAGAACAGTTCAGGGAACACCCTTGCATGATTGAGGACCATTGGGTCGACCCCCAGAGACATCTTGCTTGAATCTTCCTCTCGATCGGAAACTATGTTTTTCGCCAGCGATATAGCGAAACCAAATTCAAGCTTGGACCAGTCAATCTCGGGCTCTTCGTTTGCAGCTTCGGAAGGCGGAGGTCTTGGATTGGGGCACATGATGCCGATTTTCTTGGTGTTGTAATCAACCGGGATGTGACCCTCCGACCTGGATTAGACGAAACAAAGGTCGAATCCTTCTTTCATGTCTGCGATCCAAAGGGCGCAGTCGACCGTTTAAATGCCGGGGACTTCATGAATCTATATACCCTATACCTCTCTGAGTCTGCCACCACTTGGTCAAAGATTTTTTGTCCTCGCTCGATGGCCGTCCTCGCCCCCTTCACCTCTCCAGCCGCCTCCCCATCCTTGAAGAGGCTGATCATCTTGGTCGATTGCTCGTCGAGTTTTTTATGTGCCTCGAGCAGCTCCTTCTTCTTGCCCTCCAGCTACTTCTTCAACTCTTCGGAGGCCACCTCGGCCTTTGTCTTTTCTAACTCGGCAGCCTTGGCCTGAGAGCCCAAACTTGCTTTCTCCGTCTCCAAATCCACTACCCTCCTCTTCAAAGACTCCACCTCCTAGTCGATCCCAACCTTGGACTCCCAGTGTGGTCTTCCCTCCTTGTAGATTTGGGCCCTCCGACCCAGATGGTAGATGCCCTAGGAGAGCTGAAACAAGAAAGGAATGTTTTAGACACGCTCTAAGACTTTTCGACCCAAGTGAAGAGAGACACGAATTAAACAACTTACCCCGATCGCCTTTATGGCAACCGCCATCTCCAGCTCGATATCCGTCATCTTCCACCTCGCCTCGTGATCCACTTTTATCTGGCTGCAATGGTAGATCACTCCAGTGGCCCGATTGTCCCGGGGCATTGAACCAACGCGGTGTGGCCGACCTTCGTGGTCGACAAGTTTCAGACCCCCAGGAAGATGCGGCTCAGAGATCTTGAGCATTTTGAAGAAGTCTACCACGTCATCCTCCAGGGGCTGGAATGACATATAAGTAGCCTTCAATGCCTCGAAGGAGAATGGGACGGGGGTTTTCTCCGTGGCCAACGGAGTCAAGGGTAGGGAGCTTGTCGATATTATTTCCCTCGATTGACTCCCTCCAGCCGGATAATCCGAACCCCTGCCTGTATGTACCGGCTTAGGGGCCTTGGGGTCTTTGTCCTTCTTGGACTTCTTCCTTCTATCTTCTGGATCGGCCGCCACCTCTTTATCTTTCCTCTTCGAGGATTGTGCAGTAGGGCCTTGGGTCGGCCCCCCGTCGGTACGATCGGCCTCACGGGGAAGTGGAGCATCCATTGTCTTGTGCGGCGCAACTAACTCGGCCGCCGCGGCCACTTGCTGTTGCCCCTCGAGCTCCTCCATATCGGCCCTCAGCGCGGCTAGTCTGCTCATGATTACTTTATCTGCAAAGGAAACCAGGGCAATCAAAAGTCGACCTAAAAGATTGGTAATGCTCAAAACAGGAAAAAAAGAACGATCTATCGACTCGGCCGCTTATTGTACCAGGGTTGAAACTTTTACTAGGGACCCCAGGGGCTAAGCCGAAGTTCACCAGTACTTTATCCTCGATCAATCTCTTGCAGTCGAATTGGCCGAGGGATAGCAGATCCCGAAGGAATGTATTTTTCCAACGGGGGGCAGCAACCGGCAAAGTCGAGGAAGGCATCCAGCACCACACCTTATTCCATAGATTGGACCATCCATTTCGACTCTCAACATAGACAAATTGTTGCTTCCAATTCTGCCCATTGGATGAGCTCGGCGATGTCGTAAGCTTGTGCTTTTACTTGAACGCCAATTGTACAAACCCATGGCCCAAGCCCGATTTCTCTTTAGTCACACTCACATTAAACAAATCTTTGGTGACACCGAGCATCGGGATGCCAAAATACCTCATAAGTACCCGGATCCCATTTATCATTGCATAAGCGTTCGACATCAATTGGACCGGACTGATGTTGAGGTGATTCAATATGTCGAGGATATCGTCATCGTTGGGGACACGGAACCCGGCGTTGACCATTTTCCAGGTCACAGTTATGCAATTTGGAGGGGGGTCGGTCATCGTTTGTCCTTTCCGTGGCCGATTTACACTATAACCCTCCAACTCCACATCTCCCCCAAATAATATGTCTCTTATTTTCTCGAACATCTTAGGCGAGACTTTACTGTCGACCAGTCGTGGATCTTTGTCCAACGTTCGAGCCGGAGACTTCGCCCCATAAGGTATAAAGATACCATCTTCTTCTTGGTGCTCTGAGGTCGAGGGCCCCTTGCCGCCTTCTCTGCTTGAAAACTCCGATCCTAAGGACATCCCAATCGGAGGAATGGCCGTTATGGGTTCAGCGAAGGTTATCGGGCCCAGTGGAGAGGTCGAATACCTATCTCTAGAATCCTCCGACACTTCTTCAACATTCACTTCCTCCGAAGCACCCTGCGATTGAACAGACTATCCCTCACTCGAACCGGATGTGAGCGAGTTAACTTCATCCCCCGGTCCCGAAATCTTATCCGATAAATCCAAACTAGTCGAGGTCGAAGAAGACATCCCACTGCTCAAACTTAAAAACTTCGACTGGATTCCCTACAATTCCGCCTTCTCCTTGAAACAAGGATTAAGGTGCGTGTCAGGGGTCAAGTCGAACGTGATTCAAGATGGGGTTCTTCTCACTCGATTACGAACTCTCAAAAAAAAAAAATGAACTAAAGAAATTGAAGCTACAAGAGAGAAGGAGATCAAGTCGAGAGGGCTTACCGGAATAATTCATTGTTGAGGGAAATCAACTAGAATGCTTCGATCTCTTGACTCGAAAAGCTCTGGATTCCTCGAAAGGCTTTAAAGCTCAGAAGTAGAGAAGAGGAAAAATGAAGGCCTTAAGGGGCTATTTATAGGGGTACTTTGGGTGGGAAAATCGAAGACGAACCGTCGCCATGATTACGCCTGGGACCCACTTTTTGAAATTCGAAAGGTCGCCGTCACGTCACAGTGGCACCGCCTTTCCGGGGGCTCATGACGTGGGCCAATCTGGCATCACCACGTGCGCTTGAGGTGGACCATTACCCTCACACCACGTTTCAGTACGACCGGTCAAATGTGCCACGTGTAACCGTCAAGTCGGTCGCACCGATGGTAAAGTCCTTTTAAGAGATACCTTGGCAACCCGATAATGCCGAGTAAGGTCACGGTAAGCCGGTGTTCAATCGACTTGGTGGTATCTAAGACGAATCGTACTCGATTTATCTCGGGGCCCACCCCGCCGCTCCAAGCGTTTAATGAAGCTGACAGGCCGTACCCAGTGGGGACAATGCATTAAATGCACCTGCAAACGGAACTATTCAGTCTTCATTACATCTTAAGGTATAAATACCCCCTTCAACATGTCATTTATTACACACATACTCACACATTTATTACGCCCAAAACCACTCGAAAGGCTCTCAAACCACTCGACTCTAATTTGGGCGTCGGAGTATCGACATAGGGTAAAACCCCATCCATCCCTAGTCGGTCTTCAGCTCACGTTTGCTCATCCGCCCCACAGGTCAACTCTCGTTCGAAGTCCCCATCTTACAAATTCTAAGTGGTCAGGTCAACCATTTCGAGCCAAGTCAGCAACCCGAAATTCGACACGATCAGGTATGATCTATATGTGTGCTAAATCTAGGATATTAAGTTCCTCATATTTTATATAACCGTTTGCTCTTCCTCTGCCTTCACTATTGGAAAAGATAAACCAATCATCCATAACAAGATTTATAAACATCACCAAGCATAGCTTTCGCATCTTATGTTGTTTGCTTTAAATTTGTAAAAGGGATTCTTCAACTACTAACAAAGATTAAAGAAAAAAGAAGGAAAACTGCTCATTTCAGATAAATCTCAACACCACATGACTTGGGCACTTAGAATCACATGAACAGAAACTGGAAATTCTAACCGATGAGAAAAGATATAAAAATCAAACTTTTTACAACGTAGTGAGAGAAAGAGTACCTTGAAGTGTCTCCTCTTAAGATCACCCAGCCTGTCGCTGAGCATGGGATCAATCATTAATTCATCCATTAAAAAATATGTATATTTGACTAAAGCATGGAACTGTCCAGCAAGGCATCCATTCATCAATGGCCTCAGTATATTGGAGTTGGATTGTGCGGTGTTGCTTCTCGACGAGGGTAAAGCATCTTTGGTCTTCATAGACTCCGCTCCTCCGGCAGCCATTGCTGATGGGTTCTTCATTCTTCAAAAAGAAAACTTTTTGTTGTGTGTTTCTATGTGTGGGATGCATTTTTGAAGCTATTTTGTTGTCTGGTAAACCCTCATCTTTCGTATGTTAAGCTTTGCAGGATTGCTAGTTTGGAAAATGTATGAACTGGCATTGAACAGTGATGCTTTATTGTACTACATAGCCATTAGTGTCCGTGTCAGTGTGGTGTGTTTCTAAGGGTACAACGGTGTAAGAATACGCTTTTGAATTTCAAATACACACTCATGTTCCAAGGGGGTGTGTGTTTTATATTTGTTTTAAGGTTCATGCAAAGATATCTCCTTTTAGAACATTGATATTTTCTGAAGAAAAGGTTTTGAAAAAAATGTGATAGCTATGCTCAAATATAATTAGACCCCAGTTCAGTAAACAAACTTCACTTTAATTGTTAGGAATTACGAGATAAATCAGGATTGATTATTGTTTCCATATATAACTGATTTATAGAATCCCTGACATGTAGGGATTAGTAGGTTAAATATTGGTTCCTCTGTACCTTTTAGCATAACAGAAAATATGAGTTCAATACAATCTTTCATCCAACTCTATGCTTTAACATGGCATCAGAGCGGTGTTAATCCTTGGGACTCAGTTTTCACATCATCGTCCTAATACCTTTCTCAAACCCGTGGACATCAAGCAAGCATGTCTACCCCTACAGAAGAAACCAAACCCGAAATCCTCAACACAGAACTCAGACTTCAAATCGCAAACCTGTTGCGGAACAACACGCAACAATCAACAATAACCAATTCAGAAAATCTCTCAATTGGTATCAAACTAAATAACGAAAATTACCCAGTATGGGCCCGACTGATGAATATGGCAATTGGAGGACGAGGCGGCCGCTCCCACATTACCGGCATTCCCCTAGCACCAGAAATCACAGATTCCTCGTATGATCAGTGGGAACAGATTGATCAGAACGTGTTCACATGGATAATACAAAACTTAGATGCAAATCTAATAAATAGTGTGTTACAATACCCCACGGCGAAGTCACTTTGGGACGGCCTTGCCACAACTTACGGCAGCGGAACCGATCCACTTCAGCTGTTTGATTTACACAGGAAAGCAAACACCATGAAGCAAGGCCTTGACAGCCTTGAGGATTTTTGGAATAAAATTCAAGCGATATGGATGGCTATTGATCGAAAGCAGCCGAATCCAATGAAATGCCCCGAAGAAAACGTTGCGTTCAACAAAATCCAACAAGAGCAGAGATTGTATCAACTCCTTATCGGAATTGACGAAAAATATGACTCGATTAGACGGGATCTGTTGAAACTTGATGCCAAACCCTCAGTAGAATCCGCCTACTCCACTATCCGGAGGGAGGGTGCCCGTCTTCAGATCTTAAAGACGGCGACCGATAGCGAAAGGGATTTCTCATCATTGGGAGTCGGGGCAGGCCTAGCTGTGAGAGGCGGCAAGAATGGCCGGAGATCGGAAGGAAACAGACGGATGGACGGCGCAAACGAGCGCTACCCACCACCAATGGACAAATCGGAGCTTGAATGCTCCTATTGCAGAAAACCAGGCCACACGAAGGAGGGATGCTTTGAGCTCATTGGCTACCCAGAGTGGTGGGTCGAAAACAGAAAAGAGAAGAGCAAATCGACGGGTGGCGGTGGTCAGAGGCGTGCGAATGCCGCCACCACTGAAAACCCACACTGGGCCGAGACAGGAGGAAGGGACGAGCCTAACGTAGGCGTCCCGACACAGGATACCGGTGAGCCGGCAGCATCGCAGGCAGCGGCGACCGGCGGGAGACAGGCGAACATCGCCGTCGCCATTACCAAAGGGGGAAGCAGCACTCATGCGGAGGAACTAGGTAAAGGGTTTGGGTCTTTTGACTCAAACCCTAGCTTTATTAAACATAAATCCCCACCTTTATCATTATTTACAAATCAGCCCCCATCTTTTGCTAGCTTGCAATCTGGTCCACACAATTTGTCAAGTGCACAAAATAACCCTAAAAAAATGTCACAATGGATTTTTGATTGTGGGGCTACCGATACAATGACATTTGATCCCTCGGATATGTTTGAACCTATGACCATGAAAAATTCTCATATCCAAACAGCCAATGGGGACTTAGTAGAGGTTAAGGGGGAAGGGACTATCACTATATCACCCCGGTTGAAGTTGAGAAATTGCCTTTATGTTCCATCTCTTTCTTGTAAACTGCTATCTCTAAGTCATGTGACAAGTGAGCTAAATTGCGTGGTTTTGATATATCCTCATTTCTGCCTATTACAGGACATTCATACGAAGGAGATCATTGGGCGTGGTACAGAGCGGGATGGACTCTATTATGTGGATGAGTTGGAACACTCTTCTTGGGCTCTTCTATCCAAGGGTACTGCTGAGACACAAGTATGGCTTTGGCATCGACGTCTTGGACATCCCTCGATTGGGTATCTGAGAATGTTATTTCCTACTCTTTTTCAGAATAATCAGCATTTAAGTTTATCATGTCAAACTTGTTCAGTTGCTAAGAGTCATAGAACTTCGTTTAAACCCACAAACACTCGGGTTTAGTCAGTTTTTTCTCTTGTTCATTCAGACGTTTGGGAACCAGCCCCGGTTACTAATCAGAATCGGTTTCGTTACTTTGTGCGGTTTATTGATGATTACTCTCTCATAACTTGGGTTTATTTCCTTCGGCACAAATCAGATGTTTTTGAAATTTTTGTTGCTTTCTTTAACATGATCCACACTTAATACAACCAGAAAATTAAAGTGCTCAGATCTGACAATGGGCGTGAATTTGTAAATCAACAAATGAGGGACTTTGCCAGTCAACAGGGTCTCAACAGAATGGAGTCACCGAAAGAAAAAACAGAACATTACTTGAAATGACCAGAGCCCTCCTCACCGAATCTCATGTCCCGAATCATTTTTGGCCCGAAGCTGTGGCCACTGCCACCTATCTCACAAATAGGTTACCCACCAAAATACTTGCCCACCAAACACCTCTGTCAGTTTTCCAAACCCAAGTAACCATTCCCCCAACACTGACCATGCCACCACGGGTCTTTGGGTGTTCTGTTTTTGTTCATGTTCCGAAGAATGAACGGATTAAGCTAGATCCTTGTGCTGTAAAATGTGTCTTCATGGGTTATGCTCCTCATCAGAAAGGGTATCGTTGCAACAATCCCTTAACACGCCGTATGCATGTTACTATGGACTGTGAGTTTCTGGAGACCGAATACTTCTTCCATAACCAGCATAGCTCTCAGGGGAATCTTCGGGTGACTCTCTATGCTGGCTCAGTGATCCGGATGATACCTCTCTCTCTCCTCAGTCCAGTCCCGCCCAACATCTCAACGAGCTCAGTACCACCTCCAATCATACTCCTCCGCATGATGTCCAAAGTGAGGTAACTACTCTGGTCTCTTCTCCCTCAGTTTCTGATATTGGTGATATTCCAGATACAGTTAATCCTGTTCCAGATATAGTTAACCCTGTTACATATGATACAGAAAGCAACAGGTATACTTTACCTCAGAGGAGTACCAGGGGGGTTCCCCCAAGCCGGTATTCGCCTGAGCAGATATCGCGGACTTCTCGATACTCTGTGGGGAATATAGTAAAAGGAGGTATGTCTGAAAAGGCAAAGGATTTTATGGGAAATCTCTACAAGGACCAGATCCCGAGAACAGCTCAGGAAGCCATGGAATTTGAAGAATGGAGGGAAGCCATGATTATGGAGATGGAGGCTCTGGCAAAAAATAACACTTGGGAAAGATGCGAATTACCCCAAGGCACCAAACCCGTAGGGTGTAAGTGGGTCTTCACTATCAAGTATTGTTAGGAATAGTGCCCTAGAAAGCCGATTGTATATCCGCTTTGTGCTTTTCCTTATTGTAATCACAGACAATCTTTGAATAAAATAACGAATTGAGGCAACACTTCTTTATATGCTCTTGTTTGGTATGCGTTTACTTTTGCTGTGCATGTATGAGAACTCCCCTAATCCTGATGACTTTTAGGACTCTACCATTTAGGTGAAATGGTTCATGAAACGAGCCCTATATCACATAAGTCATGATTAGTAAAATACTCCAAGCCGATGAGTCCTACAGACAGTGGGAGTGTCAACCTGACTCCTCTAAGGCTTGCTTGTGGGATCACGCCCTTAAGAAGGACCACCTTGTTTCATGGAGGTGCAAAGTGTATAGTTAATACGTGCGTGATACATGAGGGTGCTTACTTTAATAAGTAAGTTCACTGAGGTGCCCCGTGTGAGAACATTCCTAAATGGGAAAGGAAGTTTCTATTTCAGGAAATGGAAACTTCCAGATTAGGAAATATCTCACGAGTCATTGATGTGATTAATTGATCCTTAGACTTGAGGTTCCTTGTCACTTTATGAGTTAACTCTGTAGTCTTAGGTATAAGCTTTAAAGGGTGTCGCCTTAGACAACTGATTCAAGGCTTATGCTGGGGCTGCACAAGTGATTCATGAAAGTGAATGAGAATCAAGAAAGGACCTACACTTGCATTTGCAAGGTGATCTCTTATTGTGTAAGTCATTCATATGCCATATGGAGTCCTTGGCCAAGGCAGTAGATCAAGACATCAAGAAAAGGGTTTCTTGGATTGAGATCAAATGGATATGAAATGCACTTAGCTTTAAGACCGGATTATTAGGGTTCTGATTATTCCCTTGCCCTAGATCTTGGTTGAGAGATAGTAAGTAGGAGGATTGTATCTCACATGATTCAATGACTTAAAGGTTCTGTCGAATCCGAACATTCCAATTCAGCTAGGGGTTAAACACCTGTTGCTAGACTATGGTCGTTTAATCTGTGGACTGATTAATTAATTAGTGAATTAATTAATTGGGGTCACTGCTAATTGAATTGAGAACCTAGAGGGTCACACACAACAACTTGGTTACATGAGTTGAGGCTTGAAAATGATTAAACGAGTTAATCGGGCCAAGAGGGTTCCACACGTGTGAAATCACACGTGTGGCTCACGTGAGTGACACGTGTCACTGTGACACGTGTCACACACGTGTATATATATATTATATATATATATATATTAAATAATTAATTAGTTAATTATTTAACAGACTTTGGTTTAATTTTGAATTAAAAAGAAAGTCTAATTTTGGAGAAAATAATCTAGTTAATTAATTATGAATTAATTAATTAGATAAAAATAAGTTATTTATTTTATAATAAATAAAGTATAAAATTATCCAAAAATAGTTTGGATATTTTTGGGCTCTCTTCAAAGTTGACTAGAATTAGAATTCAAAGTCAAGGTTGGAAAATACTTGATCATCAAGTAATAGGAGAGAGGGGAACCAAATCCTTTCCCAACAAGGATTTGGATCGGCAAACCCCCTTCCTATATATAGGGGAGCTCATGCTCCCCTTTAGAGCTAATTGACAATTCTTGGTTCATGTGTTGAACACCTTCCTTTCTCCAAGATTAAATTAAACCCTAGGTTAAGCCCAAACACTAACTAGAGAACTAGCATCCTTACTAGTTAGATTGTGATCAAGTTGGTGGACTTTCTCTAGAGACTTCAAGTTAGAAGTTTGAAGATTCGAGCTTTACCAAGGAGAGGGGATCAAGCCGCGTGAAGAGCGTTCTTGGGTGGCTTGAAACGCTTCAAGAAAGAATAAAAGAAAAGTAAGTTTTCTATCTTTACGAATTTGGTTACACGATTGCGAGTCCTAGATCCTTTTGTTGGGAAAAATTTTTAAATTCCGCTGCTTTCTGATTCGTGTTTTCCAACAAGTGGTATCAGAGCCACCTCGTTAATCGTGTTTCTGATTCGTCTCAATTATTCTGAATTTGGTAGAAATTCTTAGGCTTAGATGCGAATTAGGTATTCATGAGTTCTTTTAGAAAGCCTGAAATACGAAACTGTAATTTTTCCTGAATTTCTGAAACTGTTTTCTTAAATTGTGATTTTGAAAACCGTTTTGATTGAAATATATTTAAATCGAATTTTAATTTTTGGATTGAACCGGGTTTTCGAGAAACCCAGAAATACGAAACGAACACGAAAAGCAACGAGCCTAGGCGTGCTAGCATGTCGCACGCCCAGGCCCGTCGCACCGCCCAGCTCCTCCCGCAACAGCGCGGGAGCCGTCCCGGGCGCGCCTAGGCGCGCCCGCCCAGTCCGTCCCGCAACCGCGCGGGACGCCTGCCCAGGCCATGCCGGACGCTGCTGCGCGCAGGCGCGCGCATGATGCACGCCCAGCGTGCGCACGCGAGCGGCTCATCCCGCCCGCTGTGCGCGCGGCTGGCGCGCGTCTGCGCGCGCGGCTGCGCGGCGGTGCCTCGCACGGCTGGGCCCTTTTTTCGGGGCTCGTTTTCGTGTTTTCGAGTTTCGTGTTTTTCGGTCCATAAAATCCCGATTTAATTTTATCCTTTTAAAATCAGTTTTGTTAAAATAAAATTATTTTAAAATTTTGATTAAATTGGGATTTTGAGAAATTAAAGCGATTTGGTTTTTGGAAAAATTATGAATATTGTTTTCTGAAAATAATGAAAGAATAAAATTATTAATTTTGGAAATTAATTGGAATTTTATTAGTTTAATGTTTTTCGGGTTTTATTGAAAAGGCTCTTGAACAAGAATTGCATCTAAGTCGTGTTTTGAGTCATTAGGACTTGAAACGAGAATTTTAAATTATTGGCTAAATTTAAATTCTCGCAAAAGCATGTTAGGTGATCATGGGTTTAGATCTATGTATGGTTTTAATTTATGCACATGAATGGTTTCAATTGGGGTTGGAGCCCTATAGTTGCGTTTTTCAATTGAGGTTGGAGCCTCACTTATGTGCGTACTGTTATGTGATTTATTATGTGGCTTTCCATATTACTGTTTTTGAGGCCGGGGTATGCCCCGTGTAATTGTCTAAGGCCAATATGAAGATTGAGCCTTATTACTTTATGTCTTTTTCTTTTTATTGTAATTTGAGAGTAGAGATAGGTGGTGAGGTTTTTATTTTCATTTTGGAGACAATGCACCCATGGAGTAAGATGGACCACATTCAAGTAACAAGGAGGCCATAAGTGAAGACCCCTCAAAATGTTAGGGAGGGGAATCTCAATTGTTAAATGTAATAGAGATAGGGCTCGTATTTTGTTACCGCTTTCCCTTATGTGATTTGAACTGTTTATGTGGCATGTATGTTAGAACTTGTGATTGTGGAGTGGCTCCCACATATCACGCATAAGATAGGTAGAACCCATGATCATTACATGTTAGTATCATGCTAGGACATGTTATCTGTTTATGTGCTTGTTTGAAATGCATTTAAGTGTACTTGCATTAATCAAGACTAATAAAATTGGATAACATATATGTTGGTGAGGTCGAACCGGACAACTCTCCGGTTGATTCGAAAATTCCCATTAAATATTAAGCTAATTTCGAACAAATAGGTGTTTAATTCGAGATGCAAATTTTGAATTAAATTCCTAGCATTCCATCAATAGGTTTTAAGTTTAGTAAGTAAAGCTAGTTATTGTCCGCGAGTCGTGGGATAGCTAGTGGAGCTTATTAGTTCTTAGTTACCTAATTAATCATTTTAAATGATTAATATTTCGTGGTCAATTTTGGCGAGGGCGATGTCCGCGAGTCGTGGGTCGTTCGAACTAAGTTTTGGTCATGATCTTATGATTGATGGGTCTAGCTTAACGCCTAAGTAAATATGGATGTCGCACGAGTCGTGGGTCCATATTGAAAGATAGGTGATGCAAAAACAAATTACTAAGAGTTCTAAAGGTGTTAGAATTGGTAAGTTGTACCTACCTAGGGTTCTTGCTAAGAATGTCCGCGAGTCGTGGGTTCGAGGTAAAATGCCTAGGATCTTAGTACCCATTGGGAAACGTGTTCCTCTTAGATCTTTGGGAATTCTAGATCTTTGAAAAACAGTGGGAGCTACAATAGATTAAAGACCTTATCTTTTGTATATCGTTATAATTCAGCATGCTCACTAGTTCTCTGTTTCACCATTTAGGTCGTAGATTCTGTGATTCTCTACGTGTTTTGAAATGGCAACCAAAAACCCTCTTGTATCGATCCTCGAGTCAAACAAGTTGACTGGTCCCAACTATTCTGATTGGCTGAGGAATCTAAAAATCATTTTAGATTCTGAGAAGAGAACTTATGTTCTCTTCGAAGGGGAGCCTACTCCTGAAGGGGAGGCTCCCACTCGGGCCGAGCGGGACGCGATTCAGAAGTGGAAGGATGATAATCTCCAAGCCCGTTGCCTTATGTTGGCTAACATGTCTCCGGACTTGCAAAGACAACATGAGGCCATGGAATTTGCTTGGGAGATTTACGACCACTTAGAGCAACTTTACCGCCCTCATGAACGTGTTACAAGGTATAACACTTCAAAGGAATTATTCCACTTGAGAATGAGGGAAGGTTCAAGTGTCCATGAATATGGACTCAAGTTTCTTGCCCTCACTGAGAAACTTGCCTCCATGGACATGCCACTGAAAGATGAGCTTTCAGTGGATCTGTTGCTAGCTTCGCTCCCACCATCATTCAACCCATTTGTCCTTAACTTCAACATGAATCATGCTGGTGCTACTGTAGCTGAGCTGATTAGTCAGCTTGTGACTGCTGAAAGCACGATCAAGAAGGACAATAAGGTTTTGATGGTGAATGCTCCATCTTCCTCTTCTGGGCCTTCTAAAGGTAAGGGCAAGAAAGCCCAAAAGAAGAAGAAGAAACCCCTTAGGCCCACTGGTGGCATTTCGAAGGGGAAGGCCCAAAAGAAGAAGCGTGATCAGAAAGAGGATGTTTGCTTCCATTGTGGCAAAGCGGGACATTGGAGGAGAAACTGCCCAGAGTACAAGGCTACTCTAAAGAAAGGTATCTTTCTCGTTGAAGTAAATCTTTCTATTAATTCTAGTTCTTGGGTACTTGATACCGGTTGTGGAACTCATATCTGTAATGATGTACAGATGCTAAGTGATGTTCAACAATTAAAAGAAAGAGAATGTGTCTTGAAGATCGGCGATGGCTCAAACGTTGAAGCTCGAGCTTTAGGCACAATTAGATTAGATTTAGGTAGTTTTGAGTTAGTATTAAACAAAGTCCTTTATGTACCGAACATTATTCGTAATATAATTTCAGTTCCAATATTAGATTGTGAAGGTTATGAAACTTATATTAAGAATGGTAAATACTTTATCAAACGGAACAACTCTTCCGTTCATATCGGTACTCTAAGTAATGGACTTTACCTAACTCAAAATATCAATATTATGAATATACAACGAGAAACAAAGCGTAAGAGAGATGACCAAGTTTCAGCTCCCTTATGGCACGCTAGATTAGGACATATTTCCAAGAACAGAATTAGCAAGATAAACTCTTTAGGATCATTCTCTGAAAATGATCTCAAAGAGTTGACTTCTTGCGAATCCTGTCTCAAAGGAAAAATGTCCAAAGTCCCTTTTAAAGGAACTGTGGAACGTGCCACTAAGGTTCTGGATTTGATCCATACTGATGTTTGTGGACCGCTTAGTGTAAGCACAAGAAACAATCATCAGTATTTCATAACCTTCACTGACGACTTTAGTCGGTATGGTTATGTATACTTAATGAAGTATAAATCTGAAGCTTTTGAGAAATTCTTAGAATTTCAAAAGGAGGTTGAGAACCAAACTGGTCACAAGATCAAAGCACTTCGATCTGATCGAGGAGGCGAATATCTTAGTGAAGAATTCCTTAATCATCTCAAGGATAATGGGATTATCTCTCAGTGGACTCCTCCGGGAACTCCTCAGCTTAATGGAGTTTCTGAGAGAAGGAATCGAACCCTACTTGATATGGTTCGTTCCATGATGAGTTTCACTGACTTACCGCCTTCTTTCTGGGGTTATGCCCTAGAAAGTGCAGCAAAGATTTTGAATCTTGTTCCCTCTAAGTCAGTCCCTAAAACGCCCTATGAAATGTGGCATGGTAAAATCCCTAGTTATTCTTACTTAAGAATTTGGGGTTGTCCTGCTTACGTGAAGAGGACAGTGGGAGATAAGTTAGAATCTCGTTCTAACTTATGCTACTTTGTAGGTTATCCTAAGGAATCCATAGGATACTACTTCTATGATCAATCTGAACAAAAGGTGTTTGTTTCCAGAAATGCCACTTTTCTTGAGGAACCGTTCCTTAAAGAAAAGAAAGGCAAGATCATAGAATTAGAAGAAGTACAAAGTGACCCCATACCACCCACTGAAGAAACGTCCCACTCTGATCAACTACAACCAATCACGAATTTCGATACACATGTAAATCCTCCTCTAAGGCGTTCTGAACGTACTCCTAGACAGCCGGAGAGATGGTATGGATTCTTCCATGAAATCTCTCAGAAGGATAATGATCCTTTGACATATGAGGAGGCACTTTCAGATTCTGACTCTGAACAGTGGACAGAAGCCATGAAATCCGAAATGGATTCCATGAACTCCAACCAAGTTTGGACCTTGGTAGATTTGCCTGATGGGGTCAAACCCATAGGTTGCAAATGGATCTTTAAGAGAAAGCTTGGAGTTGATGGAAGCATTGCAGCCTACAAAGCAAGACTGGTTGCAAAAGGATTCACTCAAAGACCCGGCGTGGACTTTGACGAAACCTTTTCACCAGTTGCAATGCAAAAGTCTATTCGGATCATGCTTGCCATCGCTGCATATTATGACTATGAGATATGGCAAATGGATGTGAAAACTGCCTTTCTCAATGGTGACATTGACAAAGACATTTATATGGAGCAACCCATAGGTTTCACATTCAGTGGGAGTGAGCAAAAGGTTTGCAAACTCCAAAGATCAATCTATGGATTGAAACAGGCTTCTAGGAATTGGAACATTCGATTTGATGAATCAGTCAAAGCGTTTGGCTTCATACAAATTTCGAATGAGTCATGTGTGTATAGAAAGGAATTGGAGACCTCAGTGCAATTCTTAGTACTTTATGTTGATGACATCCTTCTTATTGGGAATTCGAAGGATGACATGAAAGTGACTAAGTTATGGTTATCGAACCAATTCGAGATGAAAGATCTTGGTGATGCGTCCTATATCCTTGGAATTAAAATCTATAGAGATAGATCTAGAAGGTTAATAGGACTATCACAGTCGATGTACATTGACAAAGTATTGAAGAGATTCAATATGGAGTCAGCAAAGGTTAAGAACCTTCCTATGAGTGTAGGAACATGTCTTTCAAAGAAGATGTGTCCTAAGACTAACCTTGAGAAGGAAAGAATGACTCATACACCTTATGCATCAGCAATAGGTAGCATAATGTATGCAATGTTATGTACTCGACCGGATGTGGCTTATGCACTTAGTGTAACAAGTCGTTTCCAATCTGACCCTGGAGATGGTCACTGGGCTGCCGTGAAGAATATTCTTAAGTACTTGAAAAGTACTAAAGATTTATTCTTAGTTTACGGAGGTCAGAAAGATCTTACTGTCGAAGGATACTGCGATGCAAGCTTTGCATCTGACTTAGATGATTTTAAGTCAATGTCAGGATACATTTTCTGCCTAAACGGCGGAGCAGTGAGTTGGAAGAGTTCCAAGCAAACTACCACTGCTGATTCGACCACTGAGGCCGAATACTTAGCTGCAAATGATGCAGCTAAGGAAGGTGTTTGGATTAGAAACTTCATTCAAGAATTGAATGTTGTTCCTAGCATGAAAGACCCCATTACTGTGTTTTGTGACAACACTGGGGCGGTTGCTCAAGCAAGAGAACCAAGATCTCACCAACGGACCAAGCACATTATGAGGAAGTATCACCTAATCCGTGATATTATCAAAAGAGGAGATGTGCTAATTGAGAGGGTCACATCAGCAGAGAACGTGGCAGATCCACTTACTAAACCCCTTAGTCGAGAAGCTTTCCAAGGTCATCTTCAGAAGATGGGACTTAGAGTAGCTTTAGAATGGCTTTGACGGGCAAGTGGGAGATTGTTAGGAATAGTGCCCTAGAAAGCCGATTGTATATCCGCTTTGTGCTTTTCCTTATTGTAATCACAGACAATCTTTGAATAAAATAACGAATTGAGGCAACACTTCTTTATATGCTCTTGTTTGGTATGCGTTTACTTTTGCTGTGCATGTATGAGAACTCCCCTAATCCTGATGACTTTTAGGACTCTACCATTTAGGTGAAATGGTTCATGAAACGAGCCCTATATCACATAAGTCATGATTAGTAAAATACTCCAAGCCGATGAGTCCTACAGACAGTGGGAGTGTCAACCTGACTCCTCTAAGGCTTGCTTGTGGGATCACGCCCTTAAGAAGGACCACCTTGTTTCATGGAGGTGCAAAGTGTATAGTTAATACGTGCGTGATACATGAGGGTGCTTACTTTAATAAGTAAGTTCACTGAGGTGCCCCGTGTGAGAACATTCCTAAATGGGAAAGGAAGTTTCTATTTCAGGAAATGGAAACTTCCAGATTAGGAAATATCTCACGAGTCATTGATGTGATTAATTGATCCTTAGACTTGAGGTTCCTTGTCACTTTATGAGTTAACTCTGTAGTCTTAGGTATAAGCTTTAAAGGGTGTCGCCTTAGACAACTGATTCAAGGCTTATGCTGGGGCTGCACAAGTGATTCATGAAAGTGAATGAGAATCAAGAAAGGACCTACACTTGCATTTGCAAGGTGATCTCTTATTGTGTAAGTCATTCATATGCCATATGGAGTCCTTGGCCAAGGCAGTAGATCAAGACATCAAGAAAAGGGTTTCTTGGATTGAGATCAAATGGATATGAAATGCACTTAGCTTTAAGACCGGATTATTAGGGTTCTGATTATTCCCTTGCCCTAGATCTTGGTTGAGAGATAGTAAGTAGGAGGATTGTATCTCACATGATTCAATGACTTAAAGGTTCTGTCGAATCCGAACATTCCAATTCAGCTAGGGGTTAAACACCTGTTGCTAGACTATGGTCGTTTAATCTGTGGACTGATTAATTAATTAGTGAATTAATTAATTGGGGTCACTGCTAATTGAATTGAGAACCTAGAGGGTCACACACAACAACTTGGTTACATGAGTTGAGGCTTGAAAATGATTAAACGAGTTAATCGGGCCAAGAGGGTTCCACACGTGTGAAATCACACGTGTGGCTCACGTGAGTGACACGTGTCACTGTGACACGTGTCACACACGTGTATATATATATTATATATATATATATATTAAATAATTAATTAGTTAATTATTTAACAGACTTTGGTTTAATTTTGAATTAAAAAGAAAGTCTAATTTTGGAGAAAATAATCTAGTTAATTAATTATGAATTAATTAATTAGATAAAAATAAGTTATTTATTTTATAATAAATAAAGTATAAAATTATCCAAAAATAGTTTGGATATTTTTGGGCTCTCTTCAAAGTTGACTAGAATTAGAATTCAAAGTCAAGGTTGGAAAATACTTGATCATCAAGTAATAGGAGAGAGGGGAACCAAATCCTTTCCCAACAAGGATTTGGATCGGCAAACCCCCTTCCTATATATAGGGGAGCTCATGCTCCCCTTTAGAGCTAATTGACAATTCTTGGTTCATGTGTTGAACACCTTCCTTTCTCCAAGATTAAATTAAACCCTAGGTTAAGCCCAAACACTAACTAGAGAACTAGCATCCTTACTAGTTAGATTGTGATCAAGTTGGTGGACTTTCTCTAGAGACTTCAAGTTAGAAGTTTGAAGATTCGAGCTTTACCAAGGAGAGGGGATCAAGCCGCGTGAAGAGCGTTCTTGGGTGGCTTGAAACGCTTCAAGAAAGAATAAAAGAAAAGTAAGTTTTCTATCTTTACGAATTTGGTTACACGATTGCGAGTCCTAGATCCTTTTGTTGGGAAAAATTTTTAAATTCCGCTGCTTTCTGATTCGTGTTTTCCAACAAGTATAAGGCAGATGGAACAGTAGAGAGATACAAAGCACGCCTCGTAGCAAAAGGATATACCCAAACATATGGGATTGACTACTCTGAGACGTTCTCTCCAGTGGCAAAGATTGATACAGTCCGGGTTCTCCTCTCCATCGCAGCAAACCAAGATTGGCCACTACATCAGTTTGATGTAAAGGCCTTCCTCCACGGGGAATTGTCAGATGAAGTGTATATGGAGGCACCTCCTGACTTCTCTGATCGGTTCAGAACGAATGAGGTGTGCAGACTCCGGAAGGCATTGTATGGAGTTAAACAGTCTCATCGGGCTTGGTTTGGGAGGTTCACAGTGGCCATGAGGAAATATGGATACAGGCAAAGCCACTCGGATCACACACTGTTTTTGAAGAACAGGGGAAACCTGATCACGTGTCTGATCATCTATGTAGATGATATGATTATCACCGGAAGTGATGAGGAAGAGATGAAGCAGCTCAAGGAGAACCTGTTCAAAGAATTTGAGATGAAGGACTTAGGAGGCTTGAAGTATTTCCTAGGGATCGAGGTTATGCGGTCTAAGCAGGGAATCTTCATTTCACCAATTAAAAGGTTATAATTTTGACATTAATTTTGAGAAGTTATAAAATCTTTCCCAATTAAAAGGTTATAATTTCATCATTATGAATAGCATCAAGCGGTGTTGTGCTTGTTCGACGATGCTATATTAGTTTTACACCTAAGTGGTTCGACCTAATTCAACTTATAAAAATGGGTTATAGAATAAAAAATAAAATTATGCTTTATGAATATTAAATTTGTAGCTAGCGCCTAGCTACGATGGTCCAAGGAAAAGAGTAAATGTTGGGCTTGAAATGGTTGTGGAACCTTCCCTCTTGATCTTGGATGAGCCTACGTGGGGGTCAGGTAGTTCTTCCGTCTTCATATTCGTTACTACTCAGAGTCCCTTCGTCATGAAGCTCTCGAAGGAGTAAATATATGCATGGTGGTTCATCAACCGAGGTAGTTCTCGCTTCTGCTTATATATTACCCTTTCGTCATATGCTTTAATTTTAATAATTATAATCCTTAACCTTGTACTATACAATAACAAAAAATATTTGCTCTTCGTTTCAAAATTACACATTCTTCCCTTGTAACCATGGTTCGCTGGAACGCCGCGATAACGGCCGGAACGGGCGTTCCGGAACCGAATCGGCAGTGGCCATTCCACCTTGATGGGGTGAAATGCCGGCATCTTGGAGCGGGGGTGGAACGCCGCGAAATCGGCCGGAACGGCGTTCCACCCCGTTTTCTCAATCGGAATCGGAATATAACGGCGATTTCACGGGATGGAATGGCAAGAAAGACGGTTGCTGCGTGGGAGAAAAACGGTTGTTGCGGCTGCGTTGTGTTGCACGAGTTGATGAAGGGGTAAATACAGGATAAAGTAGGTTTTTCTAGTTTAATTAGAAAAATTAATGGGCTTAAATATTTGTATAACTAATGGGCTATATTTTTATTGATTAGGTTACTTGGTTTTAAAAGTTTGGGCTCGTAAAGGGGTTTGATGCAGGTTGGAGATTAAATATCCAAATTTAAATGACTTAATATTGATTAATTGATATCAAATTAAGTAAAATTAAATCAGATAATAAGGGCTTAATACTTAATAAAATTAAACTATATGAGTACATGAATACTATAATTATGAACTTGTGCTTAATATTTTATGGTTCAACTTATCTAATTTATTTTAACAATCATTCTCCCTCGTCATTCCACTTATTATTAGTCACTTATTATTAGTAAATAATGTATTGTTATTTCATTTATTGTATGATAGTGGATAAACTTCTATTTGTATTGATACATTAATCAATTATATTTACGGTTAAAATGCCCTCCATTCCATGAATTGTCGCGACCATTCCGCGACATGATGCTGAAACTGGAGCGGTGCCCCCCGTTCCATTCCCCGCAACTGCGACTACGAACCATGGTTGTAACTTGTTTCCTCCTTGTACAAAATTTCATGTTACCTCCTCATTTCACGAAGCTTGCAACCAGAGGGATGGAGGTAGCAGTTGGTTTAATACAAGTCTTTGTACCGAAACTTTTTCCATCCTCAAAGGTGCACTGTGCACATAATCTTGAAGGTTCGATATCGCCATCACCAGCATAAAAGGGTACGAAAAAGGGATCGATTATAAGGGAAAAAAATGCCAATATATTGGTGTCGTAAATGAATTATAAGAATAGTAAAATGTAACAGAAATTGAATTTTTACAGTTGGAATTGTTACAATGACAACTCTGTGGTCTCTGAGTCACGGAAAAGATCTTGGACTTTTGCCAACCTTTCCCCTAGTTGCTTTAGCTCATCATCAATCTGCAGAAATTCAAAGAGAAAATAATATTACATATTGACCACTGAAATAATATGAAACAAATTAAAGAAAATATAACGATTTTATGCTTACACCGGCTTGCTGTGGCTCTCCTTTTCCAAAAGCTGATTTAAGTGTGTTGTTGTTGCTGAAGCTATCTTCTTCTTGAACTGGAGTGAGCCAAAAACAAATGAAAATGTTGAATATTAATGCTTAACAAATGAAATTCATTAGGAAGATACCATTTTCTTAGCCTCACAGTCATCATTTTGCCTATGGATGTATCCATGAAATCCGGAAATGAGAGCATTCGAAGTGTGGGGCCCTATAAAAGAACAATCTTTATTAGTTCATGTTAGTCTTTGAAATCCATTGGTTTTAATGCTTGACAAAAAGTATTATTTTGACGGATTAAGAGGAAGATTGAAATTTTATGATTGATCCCTTGGAACCATTGCGGAACAAAACATTCAGATTACTCTGATGTTTGACAGAATGGGATCTCATACTTGTACACTTTTTATTTAATATATCATACATATATTATTACTCTTCTAACCATGATTTTGCAGGATTAAATACAAGGTTAGATTTGTCTTTTCTGAGACAGCTAAAAGCAAGAATATAGCTGTTAGTGCTTGAAGTGAACTGGTATCAAAATATAGTTGTTGGAATAGTGGCATTGGGAACTCCACAAATTGGAAATTCAAAATGGAAGAGCAACTATTTTGTGTTTACACCTCTTAGAGTCTGTGTGTTTGCTCTTGGTGGGTAGCTTTTGTAAGGAGACTTGGGGATCCAGGAGCTGGACTGATTTGTTCAGGGCTATGTTGTAGCAGGTTCCAGTCAGCTCTGAACGTTGTATCTTGTAACTTCGTTCTTATAAAAGTGTTGGCTTCAAAATCCTAAGTTTGATAACTTAAGTAGAGGATTAATCTCTTTAGCTCGTGTTTTACACAGCTCTAGAGGCCAAACCTCTCTAAATATCTTCTCCCTACTCTTCATTTCATATGCCTTGTTTGACACCTTATTGATGTATACGGCTATGCAAGTTAACTGTTCTAGCAGCTTATATATTTTGCATTAACTAAACTTGTTAAAGTTCAAGGATGATCTAGAATTGTGTTAAACCAAGTCTGAAGACTTCACCACGATTGCACTTACTGAGGAGTGCAGTGCTATTATTCAGCATAAGCCTCCCTCAAAGCTCAAGGATCCTGGGAGTTTTTCTATCCGTTTAACTATTGGTTCCTTACAATTTCAAGAAGTTCTATGTGATTTAGGAGCTAGTGTGAGTCTAATCCCTTATTCTACTTGTAGGAAATTAGGAGTGAAGGAGCTCAAACCGATTAACATTACACTCCAACTAGCTGACGGATCAGTAAAAGACTCGATAGGAATTCTTGAAGATGTGTTGGTAAAAGTTGGAAAATTCGGCATTCCTAATGATTTTGTAGTTCTTGATGTCGAGAACGATGAGAATACGCCATTGATTCTCGGGAGACCGTTTCTGGCCACAGTCGGAGCGAATATCGATGTTCAAAATGAACGCCTCACGTTCAACATAGGGAATGAAAGAATGGAATTCAAGGTTGATAGCAAGAACGAGGTCACTCTATGTGACTCGTCACGTGGGGATTTTTGATCCCTAATCTAGTTTTCGAAGTCAAGCTAACGTCTATAACTTAGAACTAACTTTTCTCTCCCTCTATTTTTCCTTTTCTTTGTTTCCTTTTGTTTCGTCTCGCTCTTCTCGTGTAATTGTGGTTCTCTCTCTCGTTTTGCAGGTTAGTTGAGGCGTTGTCGGAGTTTGGATGTTGGGAAGGCATGTTAGGACCGTGATTTGAATTTTAATGACAACATGGAGGTCCATGTATTTATGTGTGTTATATGTGCTTGAGATTGTTATGTTTGTGTGGAGAATGCATTGATGCGATATGTTACGATTTGTGCTTTGAGATGTTTACGTGTTTTAGATAATGGTGCACTATGGTTTGATTGAATATTTTTGAGTTAATTTGTCCGAGTTAACATGATTAAGCATCGTCCGAGTTAGCTTTTGGTACAATTGAGTTTTGTGCGAGAACGTGAGTAACAGGCGTTACACCCTTCTAGGCTTTTCCGGTAACGCCCGTTAATGGAGTCAGGAGTCTCAACCATAGTTGGTAACGGGCGTTACACCTCTTCAGTTAATTTTTGGAAACGCCCGTTAACGTGTGCAGGCGTCTGGGACAGAGTAGGAGTAACGGGCGTTACTCCTGGTAAGTATAATCCAGTAACGCCCGTTAACGGCATGAAATCACATTTTTAATTAGAAAGGGGAAGACTCATTTTTTAAGCTTAAATCCTATTTCCTCTCAACTTTGGCCCTACCCCACCACAACCTATAAATATAAAACTCTCTCTCCTCTTTTCTCACACAAACACAATCTCTTAGAAGAGAAACAAGCAATTCCTCCTAACCAAGGCATCACCACCATCACACATACTCTTTTCTCTTGTGAATTGGTAAGTAATCCCCCTCTCTAAGCTTGACGTTAAAATGAATTCTTCCAATGTAGGACTTGAACAATAGGATTTAATTGCATAATTAGATGAATTTTGGGTTAGAATTGTGGAATTTGGAGAAATTATGAATTAGGATTAATGATTTCAAGGGAATTTAACTTGAATTGAGTAAATTTTGGAAGAACCCTAGTCTCTGGCTAGCCTTTGAACTCGAATTGTGGAATTGATTTTGGAGAATTTTTGGACTTGAGTTATAACACTGTAGAGCTTTGTTGAATTGAGTTGGGTAGATTGTAGAATTTTGATCAAAACTCACACCCTAGGGTAGTGCGTACAAGGTGTTCGATAGTTTGTCGAAGTGAATTGTGATTGATTTTTGTGTGCTTTGCCTTATCTTATTTGAATGATATAATTACTATGGGACGTACTAAGCGTTCTCGGTCTATTGAGCCCTTCACTACTTCATCTTCATTGAGTCATCAACCAAGGGAGTCGGTCAATATAACGGTGAATGCTATGGGCAACCTCTTTCAAAGGAATTTGACTAGAAACATTGTGTCTACTCGGTTCTTTAAGGAAACATGAATGGAGCAACTTGAGGCTTGGGAAGAAGTGAAAAGATTGTTTGATAACATCGGTTGGCTTTCGTTCCTTACTAAGAAGGATTTGACATATGCTGAGATGATTGCCGCTTTCTTCACCACGATGAACTTTAACCCGGTGGACAACACATTGACTTTCACTTCAGATGACTGGGAAACTCAAGTTTGGAACACGGATCGAATAAGGGAAATTCTTCGTTTTTTGGCTCATGCTACTTCTTCATTGCCTAAGTGGAATGAGGCTCAGAGAGAGAAGGTGTGGAGATCCTTCCCATTGCTTAAGGGTGTCCCGAGTTATTCCCCACGGTATACTAATGATAGCTATCTTGATTCATTGGCTTGGGTGCTAGTACATAGGATTTTGGCCACGGGATTTTGTGCTCGATATGGAAGAGATAGCCACATCAATAAGACTGAGCTAGGAATAATGTACATGATGAAGGAAGGCATCAAGTTTGATGGAACGACTGAATTCCTTTGGAAGCTTCAGGAGATTACTGAGAGCGTTAATAGGACAATAGCCCACGGCGCATTCGTGACTATGTCTGCCCGTGAGATGTAATGGAGGACTAGGAGATTGTTTCCCGTTGACTTTGGCTATGATATTGGTCCACAGTACTTGGAGAATATGGGTTTGGCTATTGCATGGGAGAGTGGACACCTCAAGGAGCATATTTTGCCTTGGTGACCAATTCGGGATAGAGATAGGCTCTGGCAGATGTATAGTTGGGGTAAGGCTTTCAAGGAGCTTATAGAGGTGCAGAGGGAGCTTTTAGCTCAGATTCCCAATAGGTCGGATGATAAGTTTGGGATCTTTCGCAGTGTCGTACCGATTGTTGTTGATGAAGCTAATGAGGATGCTCCGGTTACTATGACAGGCCTTCGCATAGAGTTGGCAGGATTAAGGGCTGATTTGACCACCGTCATCGCAAGGGTTGGGGATCTAGTGCATTATGTGGATGAGTGATTTGATGCGTGGGAGGCTCAGGTGGAGGCGAAGTTTGAAGGGTTCTATGCTCGTCTTGATCAGTATTTTGGAGGACCTCCATCACCTTGATTCTGCTATCATTTTTTTCCCCTGATTTTTAGACATTCTATTTGGGCATATTCTTTGATGTGTTTGGATGTTTTTGATACGCTTATTTTTTTGTTTTTGTTTTGAACTCCATGAATTTTTATGCAATGTGCCCTTTCTTACCTCGAATTTGTATGTGTTGGTTGTTGAATGTATGTTGATTATCAATTGCCCATGCACTTGATCCGCGTTTTCTAGTCACATATCTCAGGTTTTGGAAGCTTTGCTAGCACGTTTACGGGTCTTCAAATGATAAGGAAGTTTTCTTGAACTTTAATTCTTTCATTTGCATGAGGACATTGCAAAGACTGCATGTGGGGGAGATATGGTTAAGATTATGAAATTTCTTGGACATTTTCATGATTAGATGCTTTGTTAACCTTGTCAATTGTTAGAAATTGAGAAATTGCGAGAATTTTGAAAATTTTCTCCCGTTTTGAACTTTTTCTTCGAAGTTTGATTGTTGAGCCTTTGCTAGAAAGAGTTAGGTTATTTGAATTGAGGAAAATTTGCATGAGATTAGATAAGTTAGTCTGTTAGTATGCCCTTATATTTTGAGCACTTTTGAACGTGATGATGTACTTTGCGAAAGATGAATTCATGATTTTCAAATAAGTCTAAGATTTGATTAGGATACATTTTAGTCCTATTGAGGCGAAATTTTGAGTTAATGAAAGATTAAGGAAGTGAAGTAGGTATTCGTTGTCGGAGGTTTATAAGCTGTTATTTCTAGCCGTTTTTCACTAAATAACGTGATCCTTTTGACCCCACTATGCCTAATTGTTGTGCAAAGTTTTTTTGTAGCCACATTATAAGCCTAACGCACAACAATAATAACCACCTTATTAATTTTATATCAAGGCTTGCTCGTTTGATCTTATAGTGGATATCTATCTTTGGATGCCTTTTTATTGTTCTTGTGATTCAAATCAAGATGTAAATGTCAAGAGAGAAAAGAAAAAGAAACGAAAAATTTGTGCAAAGTGTGAAATTGAAAGTGTGGGATACAAATGTACATTTTGGGGGGGGGGGGAGTGCTTAATGGAGAATGAAAGTGTCGTGTTTTGTATAGATTAAATGATGTAAGCTTGGTAAGTAGTCACTTGATCCACAATTTCCATAACCTTACCCGAAGCCTACATTACAAGCTCGAAAGACATACCAATCCTGAGTCTTGAGTTAATTCCATAAGTCGAGATAGATGCGAAAAGTGTATTCCGAAGTTGATGATTAGAACTTAAGCGATAATTGTGAATTTGTCACTCTAATCTTTGTACATTGTCTCGTTCGAATTCACACACTATACAAGGGTATACTTTTCATACTATGCTTGATGATCTTATGTTTGTAAGTACTTTTTGATAAGCTAGACTTGTTTAGGCGAAGGTTTGATGATTGCTTTTTAAGTCGAGGTTTGATGGGGATGTGTTTTCTTATTTTTGTATTACTCGAGGACGAGGAATAGGCCAGTGTGGGGGAATTTTTTGAGTGTGAATTTCGTATGGATTTAAGTGTTAAGTAGAGCATATTTTTGTATCGTTTGATGCGTTTATGTGTTTATTTTGCTCCATTTAGGTGATTATTGAGTTGGAGATAAGAAACGGCAAACCAATGCGAATTCCAGTGTTTTTTGGAGAAAAAAGGAGTAACCCCCGTTAACCGTTGGAAGAACAAATGTGGTGACCCCCGTTAACGGGCATAAGAGCATAACCTTTTGGCGAAATATGGGAGTAATGCCCGTTACTCCCTGGCAGTACAACTCTGGTAACGCCCATTACCAGAGGTAGTAGGAGGAGATTTTTGGCGTAGGAGGGGTAACGCCCGTTAGCCCTGGGCAGAAGGAAAGTGGTAACGCCCGTTACCACTTATAAAACCGTTATGGCGATTTCAGGTAAAGGGCGTTAACAGGAATTGTGCATGAGTAGGTAACGCCCATTACCAGAGTCTGCGAGAGAGGATTAGGGCTGCTATTTAAATGTGTTTAGGAGTCTCTTTTTTAGGGGGGCCTCTTTCGATTATTCTTCAGTTGGTGACCTAGCTTGGAGAGGAAGACACAAAGCTTTAGAAGAGCTTTTCAGAGAATTTCGAGAAGACGAAAGGATCTAGTTCTTAACAATTCCCGTTTCCTTTGGTTTTATTTATTGCTTTAAGTTTAGTTTTAATTAGTTTACATGTTAGTTTCATTTTTCCAGATTTTATTGAATGTTTAGGGTTTTATTTATGAGACTTTGTTTAGACTTGATGAACATGAATTTATTTAATACAATTTCCTTTAGTTTTATGAGTTTTGACTTAATTATGAGTAGCTAAATCCCTAAGGCTAGGGAGTGATGATGAGTGCATGCTAAGTGTTTGATATGATGCTTGAATGACTTGTGTTAATTCTTAGTTTGAAAACTGGTTTGAATTGAATTACGATGGCTTGATCACCCTTAGTATAATCTAGAATTACCGGAGAATCGAGAGATTAATGGTAGTTGAGATGGTTTTCATAACTAGTAGATGTTAAGAATGCAAAGAGATTTGGTTTTTGGTCTATACAACAGTAAATCTTATTCAATGCCAAGCCGCTAGAACTAGATTTGCACTAGTCTTGATCATATGGTTTAATTAATTCATTAATGATTGCGAGAGCAACGTTGAGCTTAATTGAGCACTTGGTATACCTTGATAGAGGATAATACAAACATAAGTGACTAGTTTGTAGAATTGCACTTGTCAAACGAGTCTGATATTGAAGCTTGAATGTATGAATTATTACTTCCCTGCCTAATTAGTTTACTGATTTCAATCCACGTATGTTTAGTTTTGTTAATTGTGTTTTATTCTAGTTAATTATTTCAATTCAGTTCTAGTAGAGTAATAAACAAGTTGATTTTCGCTCGGTCTTGAGATTAGAAAGAGATATAAAGTAGTGATTGATTTCCCTTCCCTGTGGGTACGATCTTGTTGTGATACGCATATATTAAGTGTACACTTGCACGATTGGTTTTAACTTAAAATCACAAAAGTGATTAGGGAAAGATCCGAGATGAGTCTCTGGACTGGCTAAGTTTCTCATATCTAAGTGATCCCGTGAACATATCTGAATCTAGCACCAAAGAACTCAGTAGCACTCCAGAACTTACGCCAAATGATCCTTCTTTAGATGATGTCTAAAACGAGGTAACTGATCTTGAGGTAACTGATCTTATGAATTCTACTGTTGTTAACTCCGATACCGCTAATGTTGTTCCTGAGAATGCAGAGAATCCCAGGTACACTTTACCTCCAAGGAGCACGAGGGGAATACCTCCCAATAGGTACTCACCGGATCATATGTCTCGTGTCCCGATCAGCTAGATACCCCATAGAGAACATGGTACGGGAGTTCTTTGGAAATCTGTACACTGAAAGAATTCCAAAAACAGTATAGAAAGTAAGTCAGGATAAAGAGTGGGAGAAGACAATGAGAATTGAAATGGATGCCCTAATTGGAAATAATACGTTGGAGAAGTGCAAGTTAACCGAAGGAATGAAACCGATGGGTTGCAAGTGGATATTCACAATGAAACACAAAGTAGACAGTTCTGTTTAGAGTTATAAAGCCAGACTGGTTGCGAAGGGGTACAATCAGACCTTCAAAATCGACTATTCTGAAACATTCTCCCCAGTGGCTAAACTTGACACTGTATGGGTACTTTTTTCAGTCGCAGCTAACAAGGACAGGCCACTTCACCAGTTTGATGTAAAAAATGTCTTCTTGCACGGTGACTTAACTGAGGAAATGTATATAGAGCCTCCTCTGGGGTTTACTCAGGATTTCAGATAAGATGAGGTTTGCCGACTCCGTAAGGTACTGTATGGGTTAAAACAGTCACCACGAGCCTGGTTTGGCAAGTTCACAGTGGCGATGCAGTAGCATGGATATGTACAAAGTAATGATGATCATACCTTGTTCCTGAAGAAAAGAGGAGAGTTGATCACCTATTTGATCATATATGTGGACGACATGATCATAACAGAGAGCGACACTAAAGAGATGGCAAAACTTCGGGAAAATTTGTTCAAGGAATTTGAAATGAAAGATCTTGGAGGGTTAAAGTACTTCTTGGGAATAGAAGTTTTATGGTAAAAAAAAAGGGGACATTTATCTCACAAAGAAGACATGTCCTAGACCTGCTGGTAGAAACTGGAATGCTCCACTGCAAACTAGTGGATAATCTGATACAAGTGAATCACAAGCTCAAAATAACTAAAAGTGGGGAACCGAAAGAAAAGGACAAGTATAAACGGTTGGTCGAAAAGCTTATCTACCTGTCCCATACGAGACCAGATGTCGCTTACGCTGTGGGGATTGTCAGCCAGTTCATGCATAGTCCTCAGAAGGAACACATGAAAGCCGTGATACGGATTCTTCGATGTCTGAAAGAGACAATAGGCATGGGGATCATGCTCGAGAGACACGGATATCTGGATATTGAAGCTTACATTGATTCGGATTAGGCAGGGAACCCTGAATGACAGAAGATCCACCTCCGGATTCTTTACACTTGTTGGTGGAAATGTGGTAACTAGGAAGAGTACAAAACAGAAATTTGTGGCTCTCTCGAGTGCAGAGGCGGAGTTCTGGGGTATAGCAAAGGGTGTAACTGAAATTCTTTGGCTAAGAAAACTGATGATAGAGATAGGCATGACCCCTAAAGGGTCCAAGCAGCCTAAAATGTGATAACAAGGCAGCAATTAGCATCTCAGAAAACCCCGTACAACATGACAGAACTAACCATGTTGAGATAGACTGGCACTTCATAAAGGAGAAGCTAGAAGACGGTACTATTACAATTCCCTTCATTAGGTCAGAGGACCAGCTAGCAGATATATTGATTAAGGCGGTCACCGATCAGAGATTCCAGACGGCACTGAGCAAGTTAAGGGTTGGAGACTCCATCACTTAACTTGAGGAAGAGTGTTAGAACTCTTGTATAAAGGAAGTTTGACTTTCTGTTTATACTCCTGATTTGTGGAGAATGCCATAGATTTATAGGGATTATTTGTCTATATCGTAAACTATACATAGGACCTCTAATATAGTATAAAATTAAAGAAAAACAAGAACAATGAATACAATACAGATTTTCTTCCCCGAATACCATGTTCTAACGAATAGTGTCTCCAAAACTTCTGATTTGATTCACAATTTCAGCAACTCTGGTAAGATATAGCTGTATACCTTTATTATCTTTCTTTGCTAAATTATCAAATATAATTCTCGCCATAGATGTTGCAACTTGATCGATGTCACTTTGTCATTTCCTCGAAATCCTTCTTTTAATATATCCCATTCTTTCTTGGACTTCTTTACTCCATGGATTCTAGCGCGGATGGTTCTGCTTAAACCTTGTTGAATGAATCTGAGAGCACTTGCATCTCTTTTCAAAATTTTCTTATATGCCTTTTGATTTTCATCTGTCCACTCTTCATTATTTTGTGAAGGTGGTTCTGGATACAAGTCTTCGAAGACATCCCATATATCTTGAGAGACAAATAATGTCTCATTTGATTGCTCCAATAATCAAAATGCTCTCCTTCAAATATTGGAATTTGATTCGGGGTGTAAACAAAAATAGTAGTTATATGAGTTGATGCCATTTGTGTAATAAAAATAGGATACAAAACTTGGCTCTTGATACCATAATTTGTTGGAGATATTGTGGATTTTATAGAAAAATAAAAAGATAAGTGATATAATAATTCAAGCAAATTGTATTGAGAGATTTTTAGTGAAGATACAATGTTTGCAATGCTATGACACTTGCAGATTGTTTTCTCAACTCTTACAAATTTGCATTCCTAAAAACATGGATATATAGATACTAAGAATCTACAAAATAAGAAAAGAAAAATGCAATTAATCTAACCAAATGCTAAAGACTAAAGAAATTGACCATCCTTAGAATTTGTGAAGCCATGACTCTTAAAATTTCTTTGAAAAACATTGCAAATTACAGATTTCTAACATGTAAGCCATGTTCCTCCCTTGTAAATGTAATGTATATGTTGATTGATGACTCAATTCCACCCTCTGGTACTAGATTTCCTTGTTTTCTTTCCTTTCCTGTCCTTTTTCTTTTTTTTATAGGGATTGGTGCTATGTTTTATTGCAGTAAGTCAACAAGACAAGGTTCTTCACTTTGGTATATTTTACGCCGCATTGGTGCTGATAACTCTATCACAATCAGCCAAAAGGGTAACCCTGAAATCTTTTCTTGGTGCTCAAGTATCGGCAAAAGACGAGATAAGAACACAAGAATATGAGGAAGGCCGAGCCATCAGCCGCGGCAAGGTCTGGTGGAACTCAGTCTCGTTGTTGGCAGCCATTGTAGCCATTTACGGAACTTCGATAATAGAATCATTCAAGATGTTGTCCATGGTGTCAGCAATGGCGATGGGCGTAGAATTCTTGTGGTTCTTGTTTGGTTATAGATTCTACAAGTGTGATGAACCCGCCGGGAAGTTGGCTCAATGGTGTTGTTTTTGTGATCTATGCGGCGATGGTGAAGAGAAATGTGAAGAATCCGCAGTTGCCGGAGCAGCTTCAGCCTTATGTCTCATGGTTGAGGTGTGTGTACTCTTTGTGTGCTCATTCTAATTTTGGTGCCACTGTTATATTACACTGGCTATTTGATCGATAACTTTCTTTAAACCTTACACCAACAACATATCAAGAATAAAATAATCTCACCTTGTTACGATCTAACAGAACCAGGTTTGAGGCCTTTGGGCTAAGAAAATTGATAAATAACTATTAGGCTCAAAAACACTAAATGTAAGTTTTTAGATTATGCATATGAGGCATATAACTCCATGTTGTTATTACTTGTTCCATGTTTTTAATTAATTTCATTTGAAATAACAGATCGTTAGATAAAGTTGCTATTGTGGTACAAGATCAGGAAAATCCCGGAAACAACAAGAACTTTTGCACAGTTGAACAAGTGATGGGAGTGAAGTTCTTGCTAAAAATGCTTCCTTTATGGGCAACTTTCCTCACATTCAGTCTAGTTGCCGCCACTGGGAGCACTTTCTTCCTTAAAGAAGCTCCAAACATTAAATTTCCAATCCTTGTCTTCATAGTTCTGGAGAGATTCAAACAAATCATCGTGGTAGAAATATCGGACTACGTTCTTAAAAAGATCGATAAGAAAAAGAACAACAACATTGTCCAAAGGTTGATTCTTGTTAGGATCAGTATATGCATGCTCTGTTGCGTGCTCTGCTGTATTGTTGCATGGTTAAACATGGTCCATTGGTTGAGTTTGGTGAAGAAATGAAAATGGGATAAAAGGGGTATAATCTGTTGATTTGTGGCTTAATTTGTATCCCACATTGGAATTGGTCCATTGGTTGAGTTTGGTGAAGAAATGAAAATGGGATAAAAGGGGTATAATCTGTTGATTTGTGGCATAATTTGTATCCCACATTGGAATCTTGGAATAGCAGGAGTTTTATAATAGTTTGGGGAGGAGCTAACCCAATAAATAGACTCCTCCCCCTTCTAGCTTTGTGCATCGAAACAAAGTCTCTCTACTTTGTAATATTTCTTAAGTGAAATATAATTTGAGTAATGCCCGAGGACGTAGGCTAAATTGGCCGAACCTCGTTAAATTTGGTGTTCTTTTCATTATGCCTTTTAATAGCCTTTCTTGGGTTATATTTAGTTTATTATTTTGCCTGATTTTTCCTTTGTGTAATTTTAGGCATTATAGTTCTAAATATTGTTTGTCGCTTCCGCAACAAGTGGTATCAAGAGCCAAAGGTGTTGGAGTATGCTCCGTGGTTGCAACTTAGTCTGATCTTCCACATCAGAAACGGACGAAGAGGGCTCAGTGGGAATTGCGCATCGACGAGCATCGGCTGGCATTGCGCATCGACGAGTATTGGCAAGCATCACACATCGGCAGACTCGGCAGGCATCGCATTGACAGGCTCAGTTGGCATCGCGCATTGGTGGCTATTGAAAGAAAGGTGTAGCAGAAATGACAAAATAGAAGATCACGCCTGAAGAAACAGCTTCCACCTCGGCTTCCAGCTCATTCAACTTGGTAAGGACTGGAATGGTAAATACAAGAATCACGGTGGAGATCTTCGATGGATCCGGTCATTTCGACATGTGGTAAAATGAAGTTCTAGACGCTCTGGTCTAGTAAGGTTTAGATCTCGCCATTGAAGAGAAGAAACCAAAAGAGGTTGATGACAAAGATTGGAAGATCATCAACCGTTTGGCATGTGGTACAATTCAATCGTATCTCTCCAGAGAACAAAAGTATACTTTCTTCAAGGAAACTTCTGCAAGCAAGTTGTGGAAGGCATTGGAGGAGAAATTCTTGAAGAAAAACAGTCAGAACAAGCTGCATATGAAGAAACGATTTTTTCGCTTCACATATGTTCCTGATACCACGATGAATGAGCACATCACTCAATTTAATCAGTTGGTGGCTGATTTATTGAATTTGGACGTGGCTTTTGAAGACAAGGATCTCGCGCTGATGTTGTTGGGATCACTTCTTGAGGAATTCGAGTTTCTCGAGACAACCCTACTCCATGGAAAGGTTGATGTTTCGCTCGGCGAAGTGTGTACAACCTTATACTGTTATGAACTGAGGAGGAAGGACAAGAAAGGAAGCACTGGTAGAGCAACAGAAGCCCTAGTTGTGAGAGGTCGTCAGCAAAGCCAGTCAAAAGGGAGAAGAGGGAGATCAAAGTCAAAGAGCAGAGTTGCCAAAGATGAGTGTACCTTTTGTCACGACAAAGGACATTGTAAGAAAGACTATCCAAAGTTGAAGAAAGGAAAAACTCCACAAGACGCCAATGTAGCCGAATGCAAAAACGATGTAGAGTCAGATGTTTCCTTAGTGGCTTCACCTTCAAAGCGAAGTTCAGACGAGTGGATATTGGATTCAGGTTGCACCTATCATATATCTCCCGTTCGGGAATGGTTCTTCGATTTTGAAGAATTCGATGGAGGAGCTGTTTACATGGGCAATGATCAGATATGTAAAATAGCTGGGATAGGTTCAATCAAGCTACGGAATCACGATGGATCCACTAGAATTCTGAATGATGTTCGGTTAGTACCCAGCTTGAAGAAAAATCCCATCTCATTAGGGGTCTTGGAGTCAAAAGGCCTAGTTGTGACGATGCGAGATGGAGTTCTTAAAGCAACTTCGGGGGCACTCGTGATGTTAAAGGGTGAGAGAAAGAACAACTTGTATTTCTACCAAGGTAATACAGTTGTTGGGACAGTAGCAGCAAGAAGGATGCTGAGATAACAAAGCTGTAGCATATGCGTTTGGGTCACGCTGGAGAAAAATCCTTGCAAATTCTTGTCAAGCAAGGTTTGTTGAAAGGTGCGGAGACTTGCAAATTGAAGTTTTATGAGCATTGTGTTCTGGGAAAGCAAAGAATGGTGAAATTCGGCACAACTATCCACAATACCGAGGGTATTTTGGACTATGTGCACTCTGATGTGTGGGGACCTTCCAAGACGGCGTCACTTGGAGGCAGACACTACTTTGTCACCTTTATCGATGATTTTTCCAGAAGAGTTTGGGTGTTTTCTATGAAGCCAAAGGTGAAGTGCTTGAAGTTTTTCTTCAGTGGAAAACACAAGTTGAGAACCAGACTGGATGAAAAATCAAAGTTCTCTGATCAAACAACGGTGGAAAATATAAGAATGATCCATTCCAGAAGGTATGCCAAGAACACGACATAGTTCGTCACTTCACGGTAAGAGAAACACCGTAACAATGTTGGATTAGACAGGAAGTTTTGGGCTGAGGCAGTGACATACGCTCAACATCTCGTCAATCGTTTGCCATCATCTGCAATAGGTGGGAAGACTCCTCTGGAGGTTTGGTCCGGAAAGCCTGTAATAGATTATGACTCTTTGCGTGTGTTTGGTTCTACCGCATACTATCATGTGAATGAATCAAAGTTATATCCTCGAGCAAGAAAAGCGCTCTTTATGGGCTCCAACGCTGGGGTTAAGGGATACCGTCTTTGGTGTCTAGAGGCAAAGAAGACGATAACAAGCAGGGATGTTACCTTCGACAAATTTGTTATTTTGAATAAGGTAACTCAAGAAGGGACCGATGGTACTCCAAAGTAGGTAGAGCGTGCACTGGAGCAAGTGGAGTATACACCAGAGTAGGTGTAGTTTGAGAAGATAGTGGTGAGTCCAGCGAAAGACACTATCAATGATTTTTCTACGGCAGAAGAAGAATCGGATGAGGAGAAGGTTACTACCCAAGAACCTCAACAACAACTAGAGCCAATTACAATTAGAAGGGCGAGACGAGAAATTCAGAAACCAGCTCATTTTGTCGACATGGTAGCCTATGCACTTCCCGTAGTTGATGATATTTCATCCACATTTTCAGAAGCTATCCGGAGCTCAGAAAATAATAGATGGAAAGGCGCGATGGAGGAAGAGATGTAATCTCTTCAGAAGAATAAGACGTGGAAGTTGGCACAACTACCTAAGGGTAAGAAGGCAATTGGATGCAAATGGGTATTTACAAAGAAAAAAGAATTTCCTAACAAAGATGATGTTCGCTACAAGGCGAGATTGGTAGCTAAGGGCTACGCTCAGAAGGAGGGAGTTGATTACAATGAAGTGTTTTCTCCAGTCATTAAGCACTCCTCCGTTAGAATTTTGTTGGCCTTGGTAGCGCAGTTGAATTTGGAGCTAGCTCAACTCGATGTGAAAACAGCGTTCCTACATCGTGATTTGGAAGAACAAATCTATATGTCTCAGCCAGATGGATACAAATTTACTGGTAAAGAAAATTAGGTTTGTAAACTAGACAAATCGTTGTATGGATTGAAGCAATTGCCCAGACAATGGTACAAACGATTTGATAAGTTTATGCTGGGTCAAAGGTACACAAGGAGCAAATACGACCACGGTATGTATTTACGTGGGCTATAAGATGGAACCTACATCTATCTACTCTTATATGTTGATGACATGCTTATAGCATCAAAGAGCCAAGATGAAATTGACAAGTTGAAGGCTTAATTGAGTAAAGAGTTTGAGATGAAGGATTTGGGAGAAGCCAAGAAGATTCTCGGAATGGAGGTAAGCAGGGATCGACAGAAAGGCAAGGTTTGGCTGACTCAAAAGCAGTATTTGAACAAAGTACTACAACGGTTTGGTATATATCAAGATACAAAACCTGTAGGTACTCCGCTTGCCCCTCATTTGAAGCTTAGCAGCCAATTATCTCCAAAGACGGAAGAAGAACGAGAATACATGGCAAAAGTCCTATATGTGCATGCAGTTGGTAGCCTGATGTATGCAATGGTGTGTACAAGACCGGATATTTCACAAGTTGTTGGCGTAATGAGCAGATATATTCATGATCCGGGGAAAGCTCACTGGCAAGCTGTAAAATGGATTCTGCGGTATATTCAAGATACCCCAGACGTTGGTTTATTATTTGAGCGGGATAAAACACTTGGTCAAGACATAGTTGGATATTGTGATTCTGACTATGCTGGAGATTTGGATAAGCGAAGATCTACAACTGGCTACTTGTTCACTTTAGCGAAGGAGCCAGTTTGTGACGCCCCAATTTTCATTTACCAAATTCTTATGTTTAGTATAATTTTATAAATTCATGAAAACATTTACCAAATTCATGAATTCATATTAAACTTATAATTTATCTCATAGCTTGAAAACATTTATTGCATGAAATAATTACCGAGAGTGCTTTGATTACGAACGTGTCCCTACTTATTCATTTTTCTAAATTTAGGGACTAAATTGCATAATTTCCCAAGGACTTGATTGATCATATTTCAAAACTACATATCCTCAATTGCATGACTTGAACTCTTGGAGGACTAGATGGCAATTTAAACATTTCACACATTTCAAAATCATGAATCATGGTATATGGCTTCTTCAAGCTTCCTTGATCAAATTTCATCAAAATTTCTCCAACATATCCATTCCTCTCATTCTCGGTTCCTTCAAGCAAAAAGGGAGAAGTGATTTTATCAACTTTCATCAAGAATTTCAAGACATATTTCAAGATTTGAAGTCTAGACATCATCTTCTTCTTCTTCTCCATTTCTTTAACTTCAAAGGTGGGTGTTTTGCATGAATTGATGGTTCTTGATCATATATGTGATAGCTAGGGTTTGAGGAATCATGGAAGAATGGATTATTTGTTGTTCAAAGTATGATTATATGATTATATCTTGACTTAGAGCATGAATTCTTGCAAGATATGGAGTTATATATTGATATGAGCTTGAACTTGGAAACTTGATTTCTTGATGATTTACCATGATTTATGTGCTTAAATGGAATGTTATTGCTTATTGAACATGTATGCATCATATTTCCCAGGAATCATGAACTTGGTGGTTTAAAACTTGAGTTTTTGGGAGCTTTGTGCTTGTCTCGTAGCCATCCCCTGTTTCTGCTCTGTTTTTCAGTTGCAGAAACTGGGAACGGCCCTTCCCGCCTCAAGGCATTATGGGAACGGCCGTGTTGGAAAACACGAATCAGAAAGCAGCGGAATTTAAAAATTTTCCCAACAAAAGGATCTTGGACTCGCAATCGTGTATCCAAATTCGTAGAGATAGAAAACTTACTTTTCTTTTATTCTTTCTTGAAGCGTTTCAAGCCACCCAAGAACGCTCTTCTCGAGGCTTGACAACCCGTCCCTCGAAAGTCTCTTTCTACTTCAGAATCCATTGTCGGGATAGCAATCCACACCATCCTAGATTCAAATCATGTTAGGGATGTTCTTAACAATATAACATAGAGAAAGAAACATGAAACGAGAAAAGCATGATTGAAACTCCCTTCGAAACCCAGTTTTGCGAAATCAGAAAACTGCCAGTCACAAAACCCTCGTGAAAAAATTCATCCTTCAGGATATGGACGAACGGTTTTCGCCATCTTCTTTGGTTCGATTTTTTCATTCGTTTCATGTCGGGTTCAGAATCGTTTCATCATCCCTTCTAATCGTTTTGCTTGATCCCCACTTTTTGGTAAAGCTCGAATCTTCAAAACTTCTAACTTGAAGCTCTCTAGAGATAGTCCACCAACTTGATCACAATCTAACTAGTAAGGATGCTAGTTCTCTAGTTAGTGTTTAGGCTTAACCTAAGGTTTCGTTTATCTTGGAGAAAGGATGGTGTTCAACACATGAACCAAAAGAATTCTCGATTAGCTCTAAGGGGAGCTCGAGCTCCCCTATTTATAAGCAAGGGAGTGCCGAAATTCCTAGTCCTTAACGGGCTAGGATTTTGGTCTCTCCCTCTCCTATTACTTGATCATCAAGTAATTTTGACTTTGACTTTGAATTCTAATTCAAATCAACTTTCAAGAGAGCTAAAAATATCCAAACTATTTTTGGATAATTTTATACTTTATTTATTTAAAATAAATAACTTATTTTATCTAATTAATTAATTCATAATTAATTAACTAGATTATTTTTCCCCAAAATAAGACTTTCTTTTTAATTCAAAATTAAACCAAAGTCTATTAAATAATCAACAAATTAATTATTTAATATATTATTAAACAATCACGTGTGGCACACGTGTCACAATGACACGTGTCCAGTCACGTGACCCACACGTGTGGTTTCACACGTGTGGAACCCTCTATGCTCGATTAACTCGTTTAATCATTTTAAAGCCTCAACTCATGTAACCAAGTTGTTGTGTGTGACCCTCTAGGTTCTCAATTCAATTAGCAGTGACCCTAATTAATTAATTCACTAATTAATTAATCAGTCTACAGATTAAACAACCATAGTCTAGCAACAGGTGTTTAACCCCTAGCTGAATTGGAATGTTCGGATTCGACAGAACCTTTAAGTCATTGATTCATGTGAGATACAATCCTCCTACTTACTATCTCTCAACCAAGATCTAGGGCAAGGGAATAATCAGAACCCTAATAATCCGGTCTTAAAGCTAAGTGCATTTCATATCCATTTGATCTCAATCCAAGAAACCCTTTTCTTGATGTCTTGATCTACTGCCTTGGCCAAGGACTCCATATGGTATATGAATGACTTACACAATAAGAGATCACCTTGCAAATGCAAGTGTAGGTCCTTTCTTGATTCTCATTCACTTTCATGAGTCACTTGTGCAGCCCCAGCATAAGCCTTGAATCAGTTGTCTAAGGCGACACCCTTTAAAGCTTATACCAAAGATTACAGAGTTAACTCAAAAAGTGACATGGAACCTCAAGTCTAAGGATCAATTAATCACATCAATGACTCTTGAGATATTTCCTAATCTGGAAGTTTCCATTTCCTGAAATAGAAACTTCCTTTCCCATTTAGGAATCTTCTCACACGGGGCACCTCAGTGAACTTACTTATTAAAGTAAGCACCCTCATGTATCACGCACGTATCAACTATACACTTTGCACCTCCATGAAACAAGGTGGTCCTTCTTAAGGGCGTGATCCCACAAGCAAGCCTTAGAGGAGTCAGGTTGACACTCCCACTGTCTGTAGGACTCATCGGCTTGGAGTATTTTACTAATCATGACTTATGTGATATAGGGCTCGTTTCATGAACCATTTCACCTAAATGGTAGAGTCCTAAAGTCATCAGGATTAGGGGAGTTCTCATACATGCACAGCTAAAGTAAACGCATACCAAACAAGAGCATATAAAGAAGTGTTTGCCTATGATATTAATCAATCGTATATTATTCAAAGATTGTCTGTGATATTAGGAAAGTCCCAAAACGGATTATGACTAATCGGCTTTCTAGGGCACTATTCCTAACAGGCCGGTCCCACTCTTTTAAATCAAAGCGGGCTAGCGAACCTGGGAACGGTCGTTCCCATTTTGGCCTGCGTGCCGGAAGGGCCGTTCCCAGCTAAAGCGCATTTTTAAAAATTTAAAACGCTGGCACGTTTAATGGGGCACGGGAACTGCCCTTCCCATTTTCAAAGGGAAGCCGGAACGGTCGTTCCCACCTCGGCTGGCAGAAGAAAAGTTACTGCATAAAATTCAATTTTTGGCATGTTGATCCAATGCATTCTTTGACCCCAAATTGCTATTATATGATAGAATACATGTAGAACAAGATATTGTCATGCCACATTTCATATTTCTCGTCATGTCGTTGCATTTTCGCCGTTCGTCCTATTTGGTCTATTTAAAGTCAAGTCTCATGTATACATGTATCCTTTGCACAGATTAGCTTCTCGTGACGTGGAGCAGGGGTCGTAGGCCGTGTCTCGACTTGCATTTTGTCGGTAAAGGTGAGGTTTAGTTGCTAGTTATCTAGAATCATATAACCTTTACGTGAATTTCGGCCAAAATGTATATATATATATATATATATATATATATATATATATATATATATATATATATATATATCTTTATAATCGTTTACCAAAAACAAACAAATGATTTACCAACTAGTCGTGTATCGTGTTGCAAGTCGTGTTCTTTGAAAGCAAATCGTGTTCATGAAAAGCAAGTCGTGTATCGTATTACAAGCAAGTCGTGTACCGTGATCACGTTTGGTGAATTATCGTGTATTGTGCACTATGGGCCCGAGGGTGAGTGTTTGAGCCAACCGAGAAAGCATAGGGCTGATGGGTAACTCTTACACCTCTCTCAAACCGTGGGGATACCCCCTGAATCCATCAGGAGATTTGGTGGAGGAAGGAGTCCCGTACGTGGGAGTCATGCTCCCAACGTACGTCGTGTTATCGTGGGTGGTTCGGGCCTTGCAAACCCACCACCATTGGAGAAGGTTGGAATTCGTGTTATTGATCGTGTGCACTATAATGATTTATGTGATAATCTAATTAGGTAAAAAGGGTAATTTTGTTCACTGTCGGGATTTTGGTTGGAGATCGTGCACGCCCCTCGCCAGGGCCACTGATTGTTAAAATGAAAGTAATTAACTTGTTAAACTTGGTAGTTATAATCTCGGGCGATGTATATTATCTTTGAACTCATATTGTTTGTATATCAAAAGCATTACCCGAGGTCATAACATGCATGTTACTTGTGTTTATATATATTTATGCCCCTCACTCGGTCTTCACAGACTGACGCCTCCACCTTTCAGGTTTCGTCCGTGGCATGCTAGGCGGGAGTCGGGTCGTGTCTTTTATCCAGCTGAGTCTAGCACAGCATTTCTTTCCATTGTATTAGCATTTTCAGAGTATCCTGCTAGTAATTTTGAGTACTGATATGTGAAGGTTATTAGCATTTCAGAGTATCCCGCCTAGCTAGCTTGTTTCTTTTACTTGTCACCCGTTCGCTATAGGTTAGTTCATGTACGGATTGTCCATTTCGTATGTGGATTGGCCTATAGTGCAGGGGTGTGGCATCTCCACGTGTAGGGGTGCTACACAGTTAGTTGGAAATCGACCTTACAGTCAACGGTGGCATTGTCTATGACAGAGATAGAGTATATTGCCATTACAGAAGCTATAAAGGAAGCAATTTGGTTTCAAGGGCTGCTTGAAGATTTGAGAGTTGGTCAAAAACACCTTGCGGTGTATTGTGACAGTCAGAGTGCTATTCATTTAGCGAAGAACCAAACTTTTCATGCAAGGATGAAGCATATTGATGTTCGCTATCACTTTGTGCTGAAAATTCTCGAAGAAGAGCAGATTGTTCTTTAGAAGATTCGGACTACAGAGAATCCTGTAGATATAATGACCAAGGTGGTGACAAAGGCCAAGTTTAAACATTGTTTAGACTTGGTTAATATCCTGCACTTTTGAGTTGGCGCCTGCGAGCGTATTTGGAGGTATTACAACCTGTTTGGAGAGATGAAGTTCGTTTGTGTTTGGTGGGACCACAAATTATGCCATGGTGGAGATTTGTTGGTTTGTGGCATAATTTGTATCCCACATTGGAATCCTAGAATAGGGCAATTGCTATTTATCCCACATAGGAGTTTTGTAATAGTTTGGGGAGGAGCTAACCCTATAAATAAACTCCTTTCTCTTCTAGCTTTGTGCATCGAAACAAAGTCTCTCTCTACTTTGTAATATTTCTTAAGTGAAATATAATTTGAGTAGTGCCCGAGGACGTAGGCTAAATTGGTCTGACAGGTGTCGAGTCCGTCAAAATAAAATATTAATCCGGTGCAACAATTACGAGTATAGTGCAACGGGTCGATCCACAGAGCTTGGTCGAATTAATTCAATTAATCACAAGAAATTCGTGCAACTAACTAGCTAACTAAAAATAGGGGGGTTTGGATTTCGACTAATTACTAACTAACTATGCTACCAAAATAACTAAACTAAGAAGAAATCAATTAAATCATGTTTGAGAATTAGTTTTGATAAATCAGATGGAAGACAATACCTAGCTAGGAATTATAATTCAGTTAAGACATCAATCACGAACTCAAAAATAAATTCAATTTATTCAAGTAGATTAGCTATAGCAGATAGAGACACTCGACTCCGCCTCGTTTTCTCTTAAATATTAGAATAATCTAGAGACACTCGACAATTATTCCTAATCAATTTACAACCCCTAGAGACACTCGACAGGATTTAATGAATCAACAGCATTAAGAATCACGAAAACACTAACCCAAATCAACCTAGCCACGACACGTGCTAAATTTAAACTTGATTATTAATTCCCTTAACAAGTTGGGAACTTCTTGTTAATGCACCACTAATTATCTATCAAGCATTACACAAACTTCATGCAATCAAGATTGACAATATTCAATAAACTTACTTAGAAAATCAGGCCCTAATCAACTAAATAAATAAATCACGATAAATACTGCACCCGTAGAATTAATAAATACTTGAACTTAAATTGAATTATAAAAGTAAATTAAGTCTCATGATGTCAAAAACTAAATTATAATATCCTAGCTAAGTACTAAGAAAATTAGCTACTCATATCCATATTGTTCGAAAGCAACAAACGAAATAAAAAAAAATGAATCTAACTAAGAGAAAAATTGAAGAGGAAAGATTTTCTCGGATGAATCTTCAAGTTTCTCGCCTCCAAAATCTTCTCGCCAAGGTGCTGCCATAAACGATGAAAGAGTGTATGAAAAGTTATCCGTAATCTGCTCTTTGACCTTGTATAAATAGCCTTCAAATTCCAATAAATCCTTGTCCCAATCGGACTGAAATTCACGCCTACTTGTGGATCAAGTCATGCTCCAAATTTTGGACTCTTAAAACACGTCCTAGACCACAATTAACTCCAAAGCATCAGCCCACACTTCAATTCTCTTCCAATTGGACTTCTACTCTTTTTATTCTCTTAGCCCAATTGACTCCAAAGTCAATTGGACTGAAATTCACGCCTACTTGTGGATCAAGTCATGCTCCAAATTTTGGACTCTTAAAACACACTCCTGGACCACAATTAACTCCAAAGCATCAGCCCACACTTCAATTCTCTTCCAATTGGGCTTCTACTCTTTTTATTCTCTCAGCCCAACACAAAACGGGCCCAACAATCCTTCATACTTCAGTCCAAATTAGCTTCCACTTCCAGCAGCCTGCATGCGCACACTTGGGCTCCAATTAAATTCATTCCCAAAGCTCAATACCCAAATTCCAATTCAAATCAGCCACAATTCCAACTACTTATTTTTCCATGCATAAACACGTGCACAAATTGAATCTAGATATCCTAATTTTAGCAATAAAGCCCCAAACTGCACTTCTAAACGACAATTGATTAAATACACCAAATATATCAAAATTAAGTCCTAAAATCAGTCACATATGCACGGAAAATAGGAGTTATAAACATGCTATCAAATTCCCCCACATTTGCCCATTCACTCGTCCTCGAGGGAAATAGAAATCAATGAAACCTCACTCCCATCAAACACATTCACCCAAGCGAACTTCAAATTTTTCGCCTAAACCAATCTAGCAAATTGAACACTTAGTCGATCGTATGGAATTAAACTAATCAGTACGAACATCATACCTCGTGTGTAGTGTGAAATTGAACAAAGAATGTGCAAAGATTAAACAAACAAGTTAATATTTTTCGCATAAGAACCAATCATCAACTTCTAATGCGTCGCCACTCCAATCTCCACTAATTTAATCAACTAATAACCCGGAATCGATAGGTCTTTCGAGATTGTAACGCAGGCTCGGGTCAAGGTAGGAAAAAGTAAATCAAAGGCTAATAAACGCCAAGCTTACACATTTAAGACCAATCCCCAAGTGTTTTCCTTTTATTTCTTCCCAAAGAACTCCCTTTTTCACAATGAATTCCTAACCCTTTATTGAATTTTCAACAAGATTCATACTCTTTTTTTTGCTCATTCTTTATTCGCACAATGTTTTTTTTTTTTTTCTATTTTTTTCTTTCAGCTCAATTTTTCTACTCATTTTTCTTTTCTTTCTGACTTCTTTTCTCTTTTGTTTCATCATTCTCACAATTTTTTTTTCTATTCCAAACATAATGAAACTTTTCTCTTCAAATCAATCCCAAAAAGGAGTCTAGACATAACCAATGCAATCCCAAAAAGAAAATGAGTAAGCAAGGCGTAAATAAAAATAAGGGTAGGAAATTGTATTGTGCATTCGGCTTGTAACGTGGCTAAGAAAGAATTTTTACACAATACTAAGGCTCGGTGGGGTCAATAGGGCAATGTTATTTAGTGAAATTCATTAAAAAGGCTAAAAACACCGACATGAATGCCTAAGTCATTTCCCGAATTACTAATCAATCAATCTATTTCGCCTTGACGGGAGTTAAGTGCATTCTAATTAACTTTTAGAACTCAATTGAAAAATATAACCAACTCATCTAAGCAATGTACATAACTTGTTCAAATGGTGCGCGAGCAATAAGGGTATAAAGTCACACTAATTAATCAAATTCCACACAACGGTTCACATATTTGATCGCCTAATAAGTTCTACCAAAATCCAAAGCTCAAGCCTAAGCAAACATGTTCAAAATGGGAGCAATTTATCCATAACTTCTAACATCCTCGTATTCAAGTGAATTAACAATCCAAGTTAGTTATAACAGCCCTGAATTCACCCGAAAAACAGTCCCCACATTCAGCTATAACTACCCCCAAATAATCCCATCAAAACAGGTCTTATTATGCACAATTTCAGCCACCAAAACAGTCCTAAAATTATGAAAATAAAGACTGTACAAAAATCCTAAAGTGACAACCCTCTAACACATGTAAAAACACAATATATACACCACACTAAAGCCACTAAACAGCCACAAAATAGCACAACAAGCCTACAAAGTGAGCTCGGCTCGTCTAATCCCTCCCCACACTGATTCATGCATAGTCCTCTAGGCATAAAATTGAAGATAAAGAACAAGGACTTCCCTGAAAAGTACGGGGACGCGAAAGCGTCAAGGCGGGGGCTGTGTGTTGCCAATCGAAGCGATATAGAGGTCAAGCTTCTTGTTCGTGGACTCCCGGAGCTCAGCAAGTTCTCTCTCAATGCACGTTAAACGTGTACACAAGTCATCATCAGCCTCGGCAGGCTGCTGCTCAAAGGGTGGTCCAGCCTTCTTCGGGAAAACCTTTGTCACTTCCTGCGGCTTTATACCTGCACGAGAAAGGGAATACCCTTCACCGGTTTTGACTAGCATACCCATGTTATCCAAACTATATAAATCAAGACTCGTCATGGTGCATGTAACAGTCAAAGCAGGGGTATCGGGGCTAAGCAAATCATTACAACGTGCAAAGTGTGTGTTAACGTATCCTAAAATCAAATCACGACAACCACGCTTCACGTCCCTAAAAGCAACTGCTAACCAAAGATTTAAATTAATTTTCCTCTTTTGTATCATTCCCCACAAAAAGAACAATTCAGTTTTCGTAATTCCCACAAACCCATGTGTACGACAAGAGAAGGTAGAAGAAATGAACCGATGCAAATAACGCAACGTGGGGTCAACTAAGTCATAAACACATGCACAAATTGAATCTAGATATCCCAATTTTAGCAATAAAGCCCCAAACTGCATTTCTAAATGAAAACTGATTAAATGCACACCAAATATATCAAAATTAAGTCCTAAAATCAGTCACACATGCACGAAAAATAGAAGTTATAAACGTGTTATCATGGTCGAACCTCATTAAATTTGGTGTTTTTTTCATTACGCCTTTTAATAGCCTTTTTTGGGTTATATTTGGTTTATTATTTTGCCTGATTTTTCCTTTGTGTAATTTTAGGCGTTATAGTTCTAAATATTGTTCGCCGCTTCCGCAACATAGTCTACATTTTTAGGATAGTTCCTCAATATCTTTTTCTCGGAGCCTTGGAGGGATCTTCTGAAGACGGGCTTGAGAGTTTCTTTGATTCTCAGGTTTCGAAGTCGACTTCAAGATACGGGCCTTATTTCGGAGAGTGTGTGATGGCAGTGGGGAAGTTCTTGGGTGTATTTTGTATCCTCAGTTTGAACAAATTGTTTAAAGATGATATAAAAGGGAGTCATTATTAGGACCGCGCGCACCTTCACCCAACTTCGCATTAGTATGATATTGTCCGCTTTGGGCTAAGCCTGCACGGATTTGTCTTTGGGCATCTCGCAAAAGGTCTCATACTAATGGAGTTAGGTGAACACTTATATATTGAACAAATTTCTGTCAATCTTCCGATGTGGGATGGGTTTGCTTCCAACAATCCTCCCCTCAAACCAAGACCACACAACTTGTGACTTCCTCTTCAGAGTCAATCCATTTGATCTGCCAACCATCTTGCACCGCCGCCTCTCCTTTACGGGATACACCGCCTGACCTCCTTAACGCCAAGAGGACTTTCGACACAAGGCATCAACCGCAGATCTCCAGTTGCTAGGTCACATCACCTGACCTGCCAAACATAGGTCACTTCACCTGCCAAACATCTTGCACCGCCGTTATAACCCAATGGGACCCGCTGCCTGACCACCACTTGTCAGGAAGACTTTCGATACAAGGCACCTCTGTAGTTTTTCGGTCTTGTTGTCACATCGGGAACTTCATATAACATGCAGTCCACCACTCTGACAAGTCCAAACCTGGGATCTGATACCATTTGTTAGGACCGCGATCACCTTCACCCCAACTCCGCATTAGTATGATATTGTCCGTTTTCGGCCAAGCCCGTACGGGTTTGTTTTTGGGCATCTCCCAAAAGGCCTTATACTAATGGAGTTAGGTGACATTTATATATTGGACAAACTTCTGCCAATCTTCTTATGTGGGATGGGTTTGTTTCCAACAGTCGTTTGGATAAGTACTACGCGATTTTGTCAGTTCTGAGTATGATGAATTTGGTAGCTTATTGGTTGGTTGCTTATTGGTATGGAGATGGTAGATTTCCAGTGGAGGATATAGGACCCGTCCAAGAAGAAGTAACGGTCTGGAACCCGTCGCAAGCATTACAGCAGGCTAATTGCCTGCCTCTGTTAGACATAAAGATAGTTACTCAGAATCAAAAGGAGACGTTGTCTTCTGATTCCAACGATGATGAAGCAGAGCGAACGAATTGTGATATTAGGTCTACGGAACACATTTCATCAGGCCTCGCCAATAGCCCGTCGGACAGTTCTCCGTTGCTGAGCGAGGTTCAAACATTTCCGCATAGGCCGTCAAGGCGATTCAGCAAGCGACTCAACTCAATGCATTGAACACAAGCGTACGTTATTGTTATTAGACATTGCTTCGCTATGTGCAACATGTATTTCACTTGTAATAATAATAATATTTATAGCCTAATATATAGTATTTCGTACAAGCTTCAAGCATTGACATTTAGAAACATGCAAGGTGGTAAAATTAGTATTCGAAGAAATTAAAACCACACAAGAAAAAAGTAAAAGCACAATTGTCACAATAAATAAATGAAGAAGGTCTGACCGGGTTGGAACCCAGAATATACAGCATTTTATGACCTATATGCATCCAAAATCCTGTAAATTATAAAAGTGGTACAAAAAAACCCTAGATTTTGAATAACCTATAAAACCTCATAATTTTAAACTTCTGCTTACCACCCCTAATATCAATCAGGTATGTTTTGAAGGATGAAATTCCACAATTTCCCCTATACACTGTAACCCCTTTAATTCATTGTTTTTCATCATTTTTTTTTTTTATTTTCAATTATTTTTATTTCCAAATCAATAAAAAACTTAAAACATAAACAATTTTAAAATAAAAAATTTACACTCCACTCCCTCAAACCCCCCCTCCCAACCCCAAATGCAGCCGCTCTCCCCCTTCCCAGTCCCAAACGCAGCAACCACTACCACGTCGTCAACCTCCTCTCTCAAGTCCACCACCGCGCAACACCCCACTCCTTCCCCAACTCAGTTGTCGCCCCTCACCTTTGTGGAGTGGCCAACACCATGCTGCCGCCGCCGGCCTCCTCTCTCAATTTGGTTGCGTAACACCCCACCGCGTCCCTCTATCCCAAGTGCACCAGCCTATCTCCATTGTGAACCTTTTCCCTGCCACCTTCGTGCAACTCCTCCTTCCCCTCTTTCCACCACCGCATGCCCATTATCTCTTTTCATATCTAGATCTGAGAGTGTGTGCGTATTATTGGTTGTCCCCTGAATACACCGTTGTCGCGACCACCACCACTGCTATAAAGCACTTCTCCCCAACCAAATCCAAGTCGTGAGAAAGAAATCTGCTCAGCCCCCTCCCTCCAACGACGACAGCAGCGCTGCTGGATGAGAGAGACGGAACGGATAGGTCTATGTATGGGCGTGTTTATGTGCATGTGTGTGCATGTGATTTTGTGTTTGCACGAGTGTTTTGTGTGTGTGTGTGTGATTTTATGTTTGTGCCACCAGTGGTGACATTGAAGGTGAAAGTGCAGTGCGGGATTGAAGGTGATGGGAAAAGGGGTAAGTGGACGGTGCGGGCGATTGACGCCGAGGTTGTTGCGGCTATTGTTGTGGTTGTGGTGTGGTTTGTCTTGGGGTTGTGGTGGTGGAATATGGGTGGCGACATGAATTATGGGTGTCAGCGCCGACGATGGTTGAAGTAGCGGAGAAATGGAAATGAAATATAGAATAATATTATGATAAGGGCATAAAAGATATTTTTTAGCTAATTATGTAGAAAAATAACATCCCCAATCTCAATCAAAGCGCTTGGAATCTCATTTATGAATTTAGGGTTTTATATGCTTTTTTTTAAAAAAAAAATAAGGGGTTTTGGATGATATTATATATGATAGGGTTTTTCTTTTTAAAATTTGAGAAACCACAAGGAGTCCTGGTGCAAATGTGGTTCACCGGAACGCTGCAATAACGACTGAAACTGGCGTTCCGAAACCGGATCGACAATAGCAGTTCCACCTTGACGGGGTTGGGACGCTGCCATCGTGGAGCGGGGATGAAAAGCAGCGAAAATCGACCGAAACGGTGTTCCACCCAGCCGGAATGGAGAGAGAGAGATAGATAGATAGATGAGTCACGTCGAAAAAAAAAAGAACAGAGAAAAAACAGAGAGATGGAGAGATGAGATGCCGAGCGAAAAAAGAACATAGAATAAACATAAAAAACGGCGGCTGTGGAGCAGATTGAAGAGTAATAAAAGCTAGGTTTTTTTCTTAATTAGAATAAGGGAAAACTGTAAATTTGGGATTTGACCAAAATTGCAAAATTTTGGGAGTAAGTGTCCTTAAAATTAGAAATAATAAATTAAAGTTCAAAAATAGAAAATGAGATATATTATTATCTCAAATTTACAGTTTTCCCTATGAATATTTTTAGACATGCTCCAATTCATTTAATAAAAAAATATGGAGAATATATTATTTTCATAAGATATGAGTGAAAGTTCTAAAATTTTGATCTGGAGGGATTCGGCCCACGATAGGCCGTAAACTTTTACGGATACAAGCATTGATTTTGATAAAAAAGATAGAGAAATGGAGAATTTTGATAAAAATATTTTCAATCTACATACTTTATTGTACGGAGAATAATACTTCCTTTTCTTTATTTTCTAAAACATGGCTTAGAAAATATTCACCCAACAGTTGACCTTTAAAAGCCTCTAAGTCATTGGAAGAGGACATCGGAATGTCTTTCAAGCAACGTATTAAATACAAGAACAGATCATTGAGAGGTACACCGACGGATTCCTCAATAAAAATCCTATGAAGTTATAATCAGTCAAGTCGACATCTGTCGTAGACGTAAGGTAAACTTAAAAATATAGATACAGTGACCGATAAATATTGAAACCTTTCCGACTTATGAGTTATGTATCCATACTCGAAGAATTGTTAGAAATAGTGTCATGAAAATCTTCGGACAGATTCGAACTGCAGCTGTTTTTGTACTCAACTAAAGCATTCGAACTATACATCCATTTTATCTCACTCAATTTATGATACGCGAATACGAACATGATGATATAAATACGGTATATTGATATATTTTTTTTCTTAAATCTTTCACATGCTAGTTGTCCGATTTCCCAAAATAATATTTTAAGTGTCTTTGTATATGTATCAAAATTGGTTAATTTTGTGCATCAAAGGTAAAAACCTATGATGCACGGATACTTCTAAAAATATCATTTTGTCGTATCGTGTCGTGTCCGATATTGTGTCCGACACTCCTCACGTAAAAAATTAAAAAAAAATAAAATGTATCACTGTATTTGTGTCCGTATCGTCGTGTTCATATCCGTACATCAAATGTTAAAAACTGATTAACATTTTCGTTAATATCAACCACTCGTCCAAGATAAACCATGAATTATTGCTGAAAAGCCTCACAAATAGGACAGGAGACGACCAAGACCAAGTGCTGATAAGCCAAACCCTCTTTAAAGAAGGAGCACATGATGGGATTAGATAGGGTATTCCGACTGATTGTTGCCCTTAAAATATATGATTATTTTACTTTTCCCCCCCTAAACAATGTGCATTTAACATTTTGTCTCTCATATTATAAAAATAATACATTTACATCCTCCACTCGTTACAAAATCTTAAACTAAACTAATTAAATGTCCTAGGTTACAATATAAGATCTCAATTTTTTTAATTTAAAAAATTGAATTATTTGACTTTTAGTTAGATTATGGGGGGTAAAAATCGTCCCATTGTTTGTTCGGATGTAGAAAGAGCTAGACTTGTCCCAGTTAAATTAATCTCCAACTCTATCAATTTTGAGTAATTTTATTATTTTGCTTTAACATCTTTCAAATGAATATTTTTTAAAAAAAAAAAAAATTTGGACCATTTCTCGATTTAGGCGTGTCATCCTTGCAGGGGCCATGCTAATCTTCTCAGTATCGTTCCAATAATTTTATTGGATGTCCCTGAAAGGACGTCTTTCAAAATGAATGTTATTCCAATAGAAATCTATTACACTCACAACACACATTAATTAGTTTATAGTTCGAGCGTCACATTTTCAATTATTCATATTCTTTAAAATCGAAATTCATTTTGGAAACCTCAATATGGAGTTGGAGAGGACGAAAACATACGTTCCCATGATTTGAAGGGGCAAACTGTCATATGCATAAAATTTTGGGGTTAAAGTGAAAAATGCACGCTTATATATGTCTCCTTTTCTCAATTAAATAGATAATGCAGCAGCAGAGAGCTCTCCTGCAGCCATGAAGGTGATCGTTGCTTGGTTCCTCAACAACATCCGTTACTACGCTGTCTTCTCCAAGGCAATCTTCTTTGTCGTAGGTAATGACATCGGAAAATTCTAGCTTAAACTTTGTTCAGTCAAACCTAACTAATTTTATCAGCATATATACTTGCTATTCGATTAATAACTTTCACAAAACTTTCCATGATCAAACGACAATTTCACATATTTGGCTGAATTAAGTTCAGACTAGAATTACGTACCCAATAACACTGATCACAGCGAAAAAATGTTCTAACTCCGACGGTATAACTATATGTGTATATATATAAATGTAGGTCTGTTGTTCACGTACCGATTGGTGGAGTACGCAGTGTTCAATATCTTGGTGACGCATATCACGGGAGAGTGGAAACATTCTCCTACACTGCCAAATGCCGTTACAATTGTGAGTGTTGCAGAAGCAGCTTATCAACTTCTGCAGATTTTCTTTGCTTATGTAGCGGATGCTTATTCGGGGCGCTTCCACATGCTCATTTCCTCCACCATCCTTTACATAGTTGTAAGTATATATTTTAATATTTTAACCGTGCCTCAAGCTAGGATCAATAACATTATAAACTCATGTTACTTAATGATTTTTTTGCTCGGCCACCCCCTATAATATATCTAATTAGCATTTTGAACCCTGTGATTTGTAATGTCTCAAAACGAACCTGTGATTCTATCAAATTAGCACTAAATTAACATTCAAAACCCTAAGGTCATGACAACAACCATGGTTGTAGGGTTTTGAGTGCTAATTTAATACAATGACAGAGTTTGCTTTGAGACATTTCAAATTACAATTTTTGGAATGCTAATTAAGTATATCACAGGGCTTTTGGTACAATAAACTCCTTACTTAATATTTGATAGTATCCAACGTAACATTTTCATTAGTTATATATATATATATATATATATATATATATATATATATATAGTGTACAATATTGCTCCACTCGCCCACCCCTCCTATCCGAACAGTAAAAAGCAATGGAATATATCATAAATGGTTAATAACATTTAGGAATTAAATTATAATTTCCAGATAAAGATGGATAACATTGTAATTATCCTATCTAACAGGGTAATCAGATGTAATTTTTCCTTGATGATATTATTGTATCTTTAAAAAAATTTAAAACACACCCTCAATTTGTAGAGAGCGGAACAGTACTTCAACTCATCTATAAAAAAAACAATTTTGGTTATTTTATGTATAATATAAATTTAATATATATTCAATATGAAAAAGTATTTTTTATTTATAATATAAGCAAAATAATTTTAACAAAACTTATGTTTGAATTATACAATTTTGTAATCATTTAATTAAATTAGTATTCATCAATTATCATCATTTTTTAGATAAGCTCTCCAAAAAAATGTATATTCTTTTTAATACACACCCTATACAATTTATGGCAAAGAAATAATTTGTTCATATTTTATATAATAAAATATTTAGAAAAAATTAGAATTGTTCTTTTTAAATTTAAAAATTAAGATTTATTAAATTATTTTAAAACAAAAATTGCGTACTAATTCGCCAATAGAAGAATTGCATACTAATTTGATAAAAGAAATTTAGGGGAATGATGTGACGCCTATGATGCACAGACACGGACACGACACGATACGGACATGGCGACACGGATTTTTCAAAAATTTTAGGACACGACACGGTTCCGACACGGCTATATTATATACAAATAAATATTTCATAAATATAATATATATATATATATATATATATATATATATATATATATATATATATATATATAAGATTTTAGAAGTGTTAAAATTAAGTTACTTTAGGGAAAAAAAAAGTTATTAACTAATTCTTACAAATTCATACTAATTCCTTTGTTATTCATCTTATTAATAAAAAATTGTATAACTTGAATTCATAACTTTTTATTTACGCATTAATGTCCTCATAAACAACCACAAGTGCGAATCGAAATATCTTGTTGAGGTTGAATTGCTCAAATTGAAAAATATCCATGTGAGTTGAAATAGTAAACACTTTGCAGATCAATTAAAGACTAATTGTAAAAGGAATATTTAATAAAGTAGTGCAATGCAATGTTTGGTCTATGGGTCCTCCAACAACCCCCTCTCTCTCTCTCCACTCTTCTCTCTCTACAGACAATTCTGACATCTAGGGTTGAAAAGTCTTTGAAAAAGTAACTCTCTACCGACAATTATGACATCTCTCTTTCGCCCTTTTGATTACTTGCAGGAATAAACAAAAGCTGTGTCGGACACGCCATAAGACCGTGTCCGACACCATGCCATTATTTCTTCTTTTTTTTTTTTTTTTTATTCCGACACGGATCAGGCGTGTCGGACACGTGTCGGGGCCGTGTCCGTGTCCGACATGTGTCCGACACTGCACGGGGTCAAAATTTGAAGTGTCCGTGCATTAGAGTGTGGCGCTTAAAGTATGTAATTCTAAGAAAGTATGAGAGACACAAACGTAATTTCATCTTCACTCGCAATGGCTGATTATTTAATAGCTCCCTCCAAGGGGTAATTCTAGTCCGAGTCTGACTCGGCCAAACCGATGTAATTAGGGGGCGAGTGTTTTTACACTTGCCGTGTGGTTGGTGGAAAATTTAGGGAGAGTGACCAATCAAATAGCAAGTGTGATTCACTTGTCTTTTCAATTACGGGGGTTGCATAAATGGTAGATTAGAGGTATGATCCAATAGACCTTCCATTTTCTATCATAATAAACCCCTCCTAAATATAGTGTATATATTATATGTTGAATATACAAAGTTGAACCCCAACTCAAGTGCAAGGCTCTCACCCCATGATGTACGGACACTTCCAAAAATATCATTTTGTCGTGTCGTGTCGTGTCGTGTCGTGTCGTGTCGTGTCGTGTCGTATCCCGTCGGATTCCTCACATGGAAAATTCTAGAAAAAATCAGTGTTGTCGTATTCATGTCGTGTTGTGTCCGTATTCATGCATCATAACTCTCACCAAATTTCCTTGTTTTGTTTTGTTTTTTTTTTTTTTCATCTGTTCAATTTTTTGTAGGGGTTGGTGCTATGTTTTACTGCAGCAAGTCGAGAAGAAGGGGTTCTTCACCTTGACATATTCTACACCGCATTGGTGCTAATAACTCTATCACAATCAGCCAAAAGGGTAACCCTAAAATCCTTTCTTGGTGATCAAATATTGGCCAAAGATCACGATGAGAAAAAACCACTAGAATATGAAGAAAAACGAGCCATCAGCCGCGGCAATGTCTGGTGGAACTCAGTCTCGTTGTTGGCCTCCATTGTTGCCATTTACGGATCTTCGCAAATAGAATCATTCAAGGTGCTCTCGATGGTGTCAGCAATGGCGATGGGCGTCGCATTCTTGTGGTTCTTGTTGGGTGTTAAACTCTACACTCTTGTTAAACCAACGGGCAGTCCGCTCAGTGATGTCGCTTGCGTCATGTATACGGCGGTGTTGAAGAGAGACGTGGAGCATCCGCAGTCGCCGGAGCAGCTCTTGCCTCATGTCCCATGGTTGAGGTGTGTGTCTTTCTTTAATTTGCTTGTTCTAGTTTTGGTGCTACGCCATTGCATAGGACATAGGTTATTCCATGTTAATGAATGTCATTTTAAATAAACAGATGGTTAGATAGAGCTACATTGGTGGTACAAGATCAGGAAAAATCAGGAGACAACAACATTTGCACAGTTGAAAAAGTGATGGGAGTGAAGTTCTTGCTAAAGATGCTTCCCTTATGGGCAACTTTCCTCACATTCAGTCTCGTTGCCGCCACCGGGAGCACTTTCTTCCTCGAAGAAGCTACTAATATTGACAACGATTTCCCGGTCCTCTTCGTCATAGTTCTGAAGGGATTCGCACAATTCATCGTCACAGAAATATCCAACTGCGCTCTTGATAAGATTGGCAAGAAAAAGAACAGCAACATTGTACAAAGGTTGATTCTTGTCCGGATCGGAATAGGCATGATCTGCTGCGTTCTCTGCTGCATCGCCGCGTGGATAAACGCGGTTCATTGGTTGAGCTTTGTGAGGATAAAGCGGAAATGGGATGAGAGGGGATTAGTCAACATTTTCAGGATGGTTCCTCAGTATCTTTTGCTGGGAGCCATGGAGGGACTTTCTGGAGACGGGCTCGCGAGGTTCTTCGATTCTCAGGTTTCTAAGTCGATTTCAAGATACGGGCCTTCTTTTGGAGAGTGTGTGATGGGAATGGGGAAGTTCTTGAGTGTAGTTTGCGTCCTCAGTTTGAGCAAACTGTTTAAAAATGATATAAATGAGAGTCGACTGGACAAGTATTATGCAATCTTGGCAGTTCTGAGTATGACGAACTTGGTAGTTTATTGGTTGGTTGCTTATTGGTACGGAGATGGTAGATTTCCGGTGGAGGATTACGGTGGAGATACCGTACCCGTCCAAGAAGAAGTACCGGTCTTGAAACAGTCGCAGCCATTGCAGGAAGATAACCTGCCTCTATTAGTCACAAGGACAGCTATTCATAATCAAAAGGCAGCATAATTGTGCAATGAGGATGAAGCAGAAAGAGCGAATTGTGATGTTAGATCAACAGACCACATTTCACCAGGCCTTGCGAATGGCCTGTCGGACAGTTCTCCGTTGCTGAGCGAGGTTCGATCATTTCCTCGTTTGATGTCCAGGCGATTCAACAAGCGGTTCAACTCAATGCATTAAACATAATAGTTATTGTTATTAGACATTGCTTAGCTATGTGCAACATGTATTTCACTGGTAATAGTAATAATTATTAGATGAAACTAAAACCATGCAAGAAAAGTAAGAACATAAGTACTTCCACGATTCATAAACCAAAAAGGTCTGACCAGAATCGAACCCAAAATATACGCAGCTAAAATAAGGCATTTTTTGCCCCAATGCAAGAGGTCCCATTAAATATAAAATGTCACTAAATACTGAATTTCTAATGAAGTTACCTCTTTTCTCAGCTAACTAACTATCCATGACTTCCTCGATTCTCTTGATTTCTTCAAATATCATCCACTGCACCTAAAAACCATCCATTCAAGGAACAAGTCAGTGCTGATTTTCATTTTAAACAGTGATTGTATTCTAAAGCTATCTCAACTCATGAAGCAGGGCAGCTAGAATTATTACCATGATAAAACCAGCATTTTGTCGATAATCTCTGAGAAATACAGTGTAGAAATGGAGTCCATTATTCGGTGTTAGAATTTCAGAAATAATACGAGGAAGGTGTCTGTAAACATCCTTCATACCCGCACGATATTGCTCTTGAAACACATCTTTAGTTGCTTGAAGATATGTGCATGAACAGCCACATGCAGCAGCAAAGAATCCAGATACGATGCCAGCACCTGAATCATTAAAACGTTGAAGCATGTTAACATCATATAAATATTTTCTCATCCAAGTATACACATGTTTTTGGTCATTCTTCATTATCCGAACTATGAGTTGTTTTAGGTGTTGTCACATATCACTTCTTTTGGAGGTATAACTGTGTGATGGACATCAATCTGAATTGAATATTAGAGGCATATTTACACAGTCATAACTAATTAGACAAACTTCTCTGGAGGTTTCAGAAATTACAAAAACTTCCCCTTGTATGTTATGACTTGTGAGACTTGGTCTGATGCATGCTATTATTATAATCATGAGTATAAAATCAGATATTGTCTAATTAGTAAAAGGGCAAAATGGTGATATCAATGACATCATCAAAAGTTCATAGATCTAGATAGATGTAAATTCATTGATAGGAGAAGTTTATGTAATTTCTCAAACAGGGGAAGTTTTTGTCATTAGGTCAAATTTCAGGGTATGTCATTGTAATTATCCCAACATACGAGTATGTAATAGTTTGAATGGTAAAATGTTGCATAAAGCAGTGCAAATAGCAAAGTTTTAAAAACAGAAGTAATTCAGATTGGAAAATTTTAAAGAGATGCAGTACCTATTTCTGCGCCCCATCTGGGGAGTTTTTGAGATTCCATGAGATAATTAAGACTTCGGCTATACGATGCTAGCATTCCCATATGTCGTGACATTTCATAGACTGTAATTCTATTCGAGCCTCTCCATAAGGCTAATATTCCTTCATTTCTAACAATGTGGGTTAAAATCTTGAACAAATTTCTGCCTCTAAAATTCTGCCCTGCAGCAGCAGCAGCAGCAGCTCGGGAGTTTGCTACGTGAAACGGATGCCAAACAAAAGATGCAGCTGCACCAGATGTGAGCCCAACACAAGCTTCTTGATAGAGAGAGAGCGGGATCCCATTGTTAGTTTTTTCTAGTTTCTTGGTCAAAATCCTATGCAAAAACAGCAGCATTGTTTCTTGTTTTAGGCCCGAATTCTACAACTAATATCAAAGACTCTAAATTTAAGAAAAGGGACTACATTGTGCATATAATTACTGCATAAATACATATGATTTGCTCATTTCTTTGTCGGAACTTACTCAAATACTCCTAGAGATGCAGTTGTGTAAGTGGCTCCAAATACCAAACCCTGTCTCAGAATCTGTGCATTTTCAAGTTTAGAGGTAAAATAGACACTAAGACATATATTATCAAGAACACTAATGAAAGTATGATGTGTGCTAAATCTAGGCTATTAAGTTCATCATATTTTACATAACCGTTTGCTCTTCCTCTGCCTTCACTATTGGAAAAGATCAATCAATCATCCAAAACAACAATTATAAACATCACCAAGCATAGCTTTCGCATCTTATGTTGTTTGCTTCAAATTTGTAAAAGGGATTCTTCAACTACTAACAAAGATTAAAGAAAACAGAGAAGGAAAACTGCCCATTTCAGATAAATCTCAACACAACATGACTTGGGCACTTAGAATCACATAAACAGAAACTGGAAATTCTAACCGCTGAGAAAAGATATAAGAATTAAACATTTTACTAACGTAGTGAGAGAGAGAGAGTACCTTGAAGTTTCTCCTCTTAAGATCACTCAGCGTGTTGCTGAGCATGGGATCAATCATTAATTCATCCATTAACAAATATGTATACTTCACTAAAGCATGAAACTGTCCAGTAAGGCATCCATTCATCAATGGCCTCAGTATATTGGAGTTGGGCTGTGCGGCGTTGCTTCTCGACGAGGGTAAAGCATCTTTGGTCTCCATAGACTCCGCTCCTCCTCCTCCGGCGGCAGCCATTGCCATTGCTGATGGGTTTTTCATTCTTCAAAAAGAAAACTTTTTTCTGTGTATTTTTGTGTGTGGAATGCATTTTTAAAGCTATTTTGTTGTCTGAGAAACCCTCAGCTTTCGTATGTTAAGCTTTGCAGGATTGCCAGTTTGGGAAATGTATGAACTGGCATTGAACAGTGCTGCTTTATTGTACGACGTAGCCATTAGTATGTGTCTGTGTGTTTCTAAGAGTAAAACGGTGTCGTTTTGCTTCTCCTTTCCTGTTCCATGACTGTGGTTTTGAATTTCAAACACAAAAGCTTGTGTTCCAAGTTCCAACTACCAAGTGCTTGTGTTCTATTTTATGCTCGTTTGACTTTGCAATTTCATGTGTCCAAAGGTACGATATATGAAAATGAATACGATAATACGAATTCAATATGATATAAATATAGTGATACGATTTTTTTTTCTTTCTACTTAGGAAGTGTCCGATATGATATTCGACAAGATGCGATAAAATATTTTTATAAATATTCATGCATTAAATGCCCAAAGTCATTTTTCTAAAAAAATAAATAAATTAATGAACACGTCACAATTGCACTCAATTTTCCACACTCACGAATTACCGTGCATTATCACTTTAAAACAACTTAACATGTCTTAGTTTACGCTTTTAAAAATATGAACGCAAATTAATATTTTGATTTAACATAGGATCATTGTAAAATTATAGAAGGATGAAATTAAGTTCCTTTTATTAATATTCTCCAAGGCAAAATTAAGTTTTTTTTATCTATATACTATATATTTAGCGAGAGAGGTAAATTTGGTGTCATGAACTCTTGGTATCTTTTTTCTTTTTCTTATTTATTTATTTATTTTTCTTCACCACTATTACGTGTCAGTTAATTCTTTTTCTCTCCTCTAACTCTTTTTTTTTTTATCTAACCTCAATTTAATTCTTTTTTCTAATAAATTTTTTAATATTTATTTTATCTTTTTTTTCCTCAATTGTAAGCTATATTTTAATATTATTATTATTAATATAATATTATCATATTTATTTATATAATTTAATGTTATAATAGAAATAATTGTAAACCATATTGATAGGGTCAAAATATGTTTGGCCCGCATTTGGCACATAGCGTCGTCATTAATTGACACGTGGCCTCTCAAACCCCCAAAACAGAATTCCTCCGAGCGTCCTCCACCCTTGGGGGCTAAGATCCTAGTGACACGTTTGTCATCATCGCGAGACACGTGGCCCTCGTCGCCGCCTATCAAACGAGCGCCCGCTACGCCATCATGCACATACCCATTTCACTAAAGGGAATTCATCCCCGAGCGCTCTACTCCCACGGATGAGCATCCACATATGAGCAGACTAAGGGGCCAAGCTCCCCGCGTTGCACAGCCTTGGCTCTGGTCTCCAAGCAGATCCACAAGCTCATCAGGCTCATGGTTGACACGAATTCGCCTCTGGCCCTCGTTATCAACCCCCAAAACGGCTCTCTGGCACCCCGTACTCTCCCGCGCACCTGCCACTGTTGCTCGCACCACCTTTCCGCCAGCTTTTGCAAGAGATTCCTCCTAGGTTTCTCCCGTTACGCCACGTGTCGAGGCAGCATTAGGGTAGGACCACAAGGGGTAAATTACCAAAGGGTCCCTGACCTTCAACTATAAATAGGAGCCTCCATCTCCATCTCTGTAAGCAATCTCACTTATTGTTACTCTACAATTACTTTGCTTCATCTCTTTCAGATCATCATCTGACTTGAGCGTCGGAAAACCAAACTGGGAATCACACCCAGTTCCCCCCAGCTTGGCCTTCTGACCTTGCTTTGTTCTTGGTGTTTGTCCTAGCAGGTTGAACCCTTCATCTTTTTCGGCGAGTCCAATCTTGTTTCCCCATATCAAACAAACTCTAAAGTGATCGGAGTTTGACACCTCAGATTCTTACCCATCATTTTTTAGCGCCGTCTGTGGGAAAACCACTTTCAATCTACCTTTCTCCCTTACTAGTTGAAAAACAAACACCGCTTGTTTCTTAGACCATGGTCGCCACCAGATCAGGTGCAGTGGGGGGAGGAGATAACCTTCCCCGTGATACCAACGTCAACACCCTTCCGCCAGCCGCGACTGGCGGAGCGCCGCCCATTAGAGGGACACCCCCCCCCATGGAGCCAATAGTGCCCTCAACGGAACTCACACCTGAGCAGCCCTCCACCACTGCAGTTGGTGTTTCTGGGCTTCCAACCCTTCCTAACCTTCCCCAGAATCAATGGCCTAACGCCCAAGTTAACCCAGGAGGGCACCCCTATATGATGCCACCCCCTGGATACAAGCTCACACTGACCGTCATGACGCCCGCTATTCAGTCGTATCACGCAGGGTAGATCCAGCTGCCGGTGGTGGTTCCAAAAGAAATTGAAGGGACGGAGTTACCCCCCATTACCCCTCAGCAGCTACATACTATTTACACGCAATGTGAGGTCCAGGCGGCCCAGAGTGCATGGAAAAACTTCACCTCCATGTATTTTTCCTCTGGGCAGGCTGCTCAGATGGCCCCACCCTTGGGGGGATTGCGGGCCCAGCCACTGCCCCAGCCTACAAAAGAGAAGAAAGTCCCCGCATGAGGAGGGAAAGAACGTCCCCAAGTGGACAAGGGCAAAGAGCCCATAGAAAGGATCAACATTGATGAAGAAGCCCACTCCCAAGCATCAAAACGAGGGCCACAAGCCTCCCAACGAGGGAGCTAAGCAAGAAAAGAAGATCCCAACCTCCTCGCGACTGTCCAAGACCAGCTGTAGGGGTTGTAGGAGATGGTGGGACAGCTCTCTCGAGCGTGGTCTCAAGTCCCCCATGTTGGGGACGAACGAGCTAATGCCAGAGACGCTCATCGCCGCGCCCACCAGCAGTAAGTCCCTCGTCACCTGGAACAAGATGAAAACTATGAGAGTTATGACCATCATCCGCTCGCGAGAGGTTCTCCCCTCGTAGAGGAAGTTCAGATGGCCCAAGCCGGTATGGACAAAGTTCCCACCTCCATCAATCGCTACGATGGAACCACTGACCCAGCAGAGCACCTAGATCATTTCTTGCATTTAATGTATTTGTACGAGCATTCCAGTCATTATTGGGCTAAGGTCTTTGTTACTTCCCTTGTGGGAATGGCTCAGGAGTGGTACAAGCGGCTGCCGCCCCGCTCGATCCACTCATATGGCGAACTCACCGATGCTTTCCTCAATCATTTCAACTCACTGAAGGCACCGATGTATACCTTTTTGTCTCCGCTGAGGCCACGAGCGCAGTTCTGGTAGCTGTCCGCGAGCGTAAACATCTACCTGTCTATTTGATAAGTTGTTAATTAATCATTTTTATGATTAAATTATACCCCGAATTATGCTTTGAAATGATATTATTTATAAAGAATTGATGCTTGGTTGTTTTTGTTGTAGATTTGGGACTCGAGAGCGAGAGTGGAGCAAATTAAGTCATTTTGAGAAGAAAAGATGTGCATACGAGAAGCAGCTGGAAAAATTGGAAATCAAGCATTTACTTGCCGCTGCATAATGGTCAAGTTTTGGAGTAAATTGGAGTGAATTGAGGTGGGCTGCCGTGTGTTTGGAATTGCATGGAGTATGGAATTAAAGTTGCGCATGGGCCTCGTGTGTTGCATAAAGTAATTTACTATGATGGGCCATGGAATTAATTTAGTTAGTGGGCCTTGCTTTATGGGGTGTAATTGCATTCTTGGGAATTAATTAGAGAAGCCCGGTTTGGAGAGCAAGAATAAGTCCAAATCTAATTGGACTTAGGAATCCAATTGCATGAAGAATTCTTGGTCATGCCTGGAGACGTGAGGTTATAAATTGGCGTGGGACAACAGCTCCTGGGGGAGGAGGAGATAATAATATTGGCAGTAGCAGGGTTCGAGCTTTGGGAGCAACATCAAGGAGCGAGAATTTGGCATAATTCTTCGTTTTAGTTTATTTCTTTCCCTTCGTTTTTAGTTTATTTTATGTTAAAGAATTCCTCCGTTATTGTTTTCATAGATTTTAGTAGCTAAACTCTTAATTATCTAGCTAGGGATTAAGATTCGTTTTTGAATATTGTGAGACCTAAACGTTTTATTCAATTCATGTTGATTTAGGCATTTATCTTATCTCCGTGTTTCGCGTTTATTGTGATTGATTTATTTAGTGATAGGGCCCGATCACCTAGATAGATTTAATTGCATATTGCTAATCTTGATACTGGAAGTGTAGTAGAGTTGATTGATAAATTTGTGGTAAATTAGTGACAGGGTTTTAGCGATAGAATTCCTCGTTCACTAAGGGATTTGATAATCTAATTTAAATCTTGCGTGTGTCACGACTTGGTTGATTAGGATTGGTGTTTTTATAATTCTTAATGCTGCGAATTCATTAAATCCTGTCGAGTGTCTCTAGGGGTTGTGAATTTGTTAGGGAAGATAACCGTCGAGTGTCTCTAGGTTATCCGACTAATTAAGTAAAAACGAGGTTGAGTCGAGTGTCTCTATCAACTATAGCCAATCTGTCTGAATAACTTGAATTAATCTTTGAGTCAATGATCAATAAAACAATTCGAATCGAATATCCCTGGCTAGGTAATTCTCCCTCTGATTGATTTTATCCTACGTGATTTGCTTGCTAGTATTAATTAATTTTAATTCTTGTTAGTTTATTTTAATTGCATACCTTAGTTTTAATAATCCAACCCCCCCTCTTTAATTGTTTCTTTTCGTGGATAACTTGGAATTATTAGAAATAAGTCAACCAGTCTCTGTGGATCGACCCTGTTTGCACTATACTCTGTGTTTAGTCGTCGAATAGGATTTTACATTTATTTTTGACGGATTCGACACCTTTGTCTATTAATTTGATGGTAGTTCCTCTATTAATTTGATGCCTTTGTCTATTTGCTCACACTTGCATATTAATTCCATGAGAAAAACAGGTATGATCATTAAACTTGATAATGGAACAATTGTTTATCCTAAGGGCATATTGGAAAATGTTTTAATTCAAGTAGATGGCATGATTTTCCCCGTGGACTTCTTTGTTGTTGATAACTCATTTGATGTTTTGTTAGGAAAGCCTTTTCTTGACATATCTAAAACAAAAATCAATGAGTTTGATCACACACTCACGATGGACTTTAATGGAAATGTTGTTAAATTTGCTATGTTTGATTCCATAAAGTCTCCTAGTGAGTTGTTTTGTTTAGATGACATGGGTTTCGTTAGTCCCCTTCCATGTGATGCATCTTTTGAGTTGGACTACAATGATAAAGATATTTTTAGCTCTCACTTTCATTCGCTTTTTAGGAAATCCTACTTTGTTGAAGCTAAGTGGTTGTTTTATCAATCCTTATTGAGTCAATTTCCTAATAAGTTGAGTTTTAAATGGAAGAAAGCATTTCTATGCACTCACATATATCTTTGTCATGTAGGGGATTTCAACCATTCTGATGAGGAAGACCTGTTATTATTGAACATACATTACTTGAAGCTATTTTATGCAGGTTTTCCCATGAAAGATGTGAAGGATTTTAATTGAAGACATGTTATGTAACACATCGTCTAGCCTAGGACATTAAATAAGGGCGCTTGTTGGGAGGCAACCCAATCCTTTTTGATTTGCTGTTATTTACTTTGTGTTTCTCTGTGTGTTTCTTGACTAAGGACCGCTTTTTCCGTAATTTTCAGATTTTGGCAGAAACAGGGCTCCAGGACCCAGACCGCAAAGGATGATCATCCCTTAGCCTCATGAATCCCTGACACTTTCAATAAATAAATTCAGGGGAGTCCTCATGCTCTTACCTTTTCTTTACTTTTACATTGAGGATAATATGGAATAAGTGTGGGGGAATTATTCTGGTAGTTTATGAATATTTTGGCTGGAATAGTAAAGGATGAAAAGCATGTAGAATGATTATTTTGCACGGTTATATTTTATTTCTGCCTAATTTGATAGCCTAGTTGTTAGTCTTTCTAGCTCTTTTTGCTCAGGTCCTTAGTTCCTTTTGGGGTGTTTTTGTTTCTGCTGTGAGAAGCTGTGAACCTGACCATGTGCAACATGTTTTGATTTGAGAGTTTTTTAACATGAAAAATAGGTTGAAATACCATGAATTTCCATGTCTGATTCTTGGAATTGATCAAATTTATAAATTCTTTGGCTCTGATAGAGAATGTTTTTGAATTTGGATTAATGGATGAAAACTAAAATTTGCATGCTTAAATTGGACCTTCATGTGTGAAAAAGTGTGTAAATTTTGGACTGTCTAAAACTGAATGTTACTGATGCTGAATGCTGAATGTTAATGTTGAATGAGGGTTGTGAATAAGGCTGTAAAGCCATTAGCTTATGAATAAGGCTTTTAAAGCCATTGCTCTCTGAATAAGGCTGTTACAGCCATTTGCTTGATGCAATCCGCTCGTTTCACTCCGCTGGTTACCTAAGGCTAAATACGAATCATAAATTGAAAAATGGGTAACCATGAGTGATGCACTAAGTGCAGTCTAGGGATAGTCATATATTACCAAAGCAGTATTATGACACCCGAAATAGACAATGTTTTGAATTTTGGTATAAGTGTTATGTTGGAACCCTCACTTTATCTTTAGTTTTGTTGGAATTTAGACAGTCCAGAATAAGCACCCTTTGATCATATGTTGTGATTACTACTTGGTAAATATGTATGATTAAATGAATTCTAAATTCCTTAACATTCTCTAGCAAGTTAAACACTTAAGATTTGTTCTTTTCCATCTTGAAGGCTGTGGAGACTTGTTATGATGCTTATTTTAGTGTTCACATTTTCTCATTGATAAACTGTGGGGCTGATGTGGTTTGGTGGGGATCATCTTGCAGTTGTTTAGGAATAGATGCTGTTGCTTAGGGACAAGCAAAAGTCTAAGTGTGGGGGGATTTGATAGTGTGCATAAAATACATGAAAATCTCTTTTATTTCCCCCTGAATTGGATTAGATTTCTACTTAATTTGCTTTTATTTGGCTTTTGCAGAAACAAGTTGATAAATGGGGGATTTGGCAGAATTACGAAGGAAAAGATGTTAAGTGTTGAAAATGCCTGAGCCATGACCCCAATGCATGATCATCCCTAAGGCCAATCCACGTAAAGCAGACCACGGTCAACAAGTGCGGCTGAATCCTCCTGTTGGGACAGGTGGCACACATGCAACGGCTTGCTAACTTGGCCAACATGCAAGAATTGATCCTGCATTTTTGGAAGTTTCAAGAGTCCTAATCATGTTTATTGGGACTTGTAAAAGCTAATTTGTTCCCCGGGGATCATTATCTTAAGTAGAGAGGAGGAGAAGGAAGGAAAAAATGCAGCTTTGGGGGCCTGGAGAGGAGTTACGCAGCAGCTGCTACTGCTGGAGCACAGCAAGAACAGGGGTCTACTCCCCTGTTTCGGCCAAGAGCAAGAATTCCTCCTTCTTTCCCTCTTTTACTTGAATTTCATAGATAGTTTATGGAGTAGTTTAACATATATTTTGTAGACAAGCTTAGCTAGTTTAAGTTCAGTTCTTTACAGTTTGTTAGCTCTCTATTTTCTGTAAATATGAACAGCAGTTAAGCTCTTTGTTTCTAGTTAAGTTATTTAGTGATTCATGCTATGATTTGTGAGGTTTAATCGGTTCTTACATCTTCGAATTCCTTGGTATATGCATGCTTCTTGTTCGAATTGTATGGACTTGTTTTGGGATAATTTTCTGATCAACTATTGTCTTGATACTTGCTTCATTTGACTGCACAAATAACTTGATCCGTAATTGTCATGTTAGATGTGCCTAAGAGTTACACATCATTGAAGGCTTACCACCATGTTTGCTTGATAATGATGAGAAGCATGTATAATAACTTAAACATTCCAAGCTTCTTGAGTTTGTTGGTTAGGATTGGTGTCCTTTTCATGATTAATGCTGTCACAAAGTTAAATCTTAGGATCGTATCTTCAAGACTGCTTTTGTGATAAGAAGATGGTTAATGAGCTTCTCATGATCATTATAAACTTAAGAAAGGACTAGGGTGTGCAGAGCTTGTTGTCCGCCGCAGCCAATCTATCAAATGGAATTGAAGTTTATTATTGCACCTATGATCGAATCATTAGTTTGAATCATACAAATAACTTGACTAGAGTATTATTTCCTAGTTACTTTAATTTCATGTTCTTTAGTTAGTGTTAAATTTCAGCTTGTTATTTTATTTCCTGCACCTTTAGTTTATTGCGTTAACCTCCCCCCCTTCTTTTATTTTTGTTGTTGTTTGCTTGGCTATTAGGAGATTCACGAGACCATCCAATCTCTGTGGGATCGACCCTTTACCACTATACACAATTTATTGTGTTTGGTAGTTTAGGATTATTATTTGGTGGATTCGGCACCCATCAAATTTTGGCGCCGTTGCCGGGGATTGGTTCTAATTGGTTTTGTTTTTCTTTTGATAGCTTAGTGTTTGTTTTTGTGCAGAGAAGTCAGTTGAAAGAATCAACATGTTGTCATCAATGGATTTAAGCTCTCAAAGTGATATTTGTGGTATTTGTATGGAAAGCCATCTAACCAATGGATGTCCTTTGCTCACTGGTGATCCTTTCTATCATTTGCAGCCTATAACTGATCCATGTGGAGTGTGTACGGGACCTCACAAAACTGATAAGTGTCCATTACTTGATGAGGAACTACAGACCGCACGGAATGATCATCATTGTAATCGCACAACAAATGCATTTCAGCCACCACAACAATATCCATCATCTTCCAATTCAGGTACGTCTCTTGAAGAAATGTTTAAAGCATTTATGATTAATACACAACAATTTCAACAGGAGACAAGATCAAATATGCAACAATTTCAACAAGAGACAAGGAACAATATGCAAGAACTCCAAACGTGTGTTCAAAGCTTGAAGAACGAGTTGAGCCAATTAACTTCTTCCGTGGCTGAATTGAAGAGTAAGCAGGAGTTTGAAGAAGGACAACACTCACTTCAGAAAACAGGGGCTGAAACAGAGCATAATACAGCAGTACAAATTTCTGGAATTGAAACAGAGCAGGACTGTACAACGGACCTGAGCATAAGGCATGACCATGACTTAAGGTCATATGAGGAGTCCAGACCTACTGTAAATTTTCAACCTTTGATCAGCCCAAACCTAACCGCACAGAGGTATGTTGAGTTTCAAAAAGATGAATCAGAGTTCCAAAATGATGAATCAATGTTCCTAAAGGCACTTTACGATGTTGAGGTAAATGTCCCATTACTTAATGTAATTAAATGTATGCCTCAATATATGAATTCTCTTGAAGAATTGTGTGCAACTAAAGAAAACATGCCTTGTTATGGGAAGGTAAGTATTGGAAAGCATTTCTCTAATATCCTTCAAGAAGAGATACATCAAGTGAGTAATGTTAAAGGTTTATTTGCTCTTCCATGTAAAATAGGAACTATTGGGATTGATAGAGCTTTATGTGATGGTAGTTCCTCTATTAATTTGATGCCTTTGTCTATTTGCTCACACTTGCATATTAATTCCATGAGAAAAACAGGTATGATCATTAAACTTGATAATGGAACAATTGTTTATCCTAAGGGCATATTGGAAAATGTTTTAATTCAAGTAGATGGCATGATTTTCCCCGTGGACTTCTTTGTTGTTGATAACTCATTTGATGTTTTGTTAGGAAAGCCTTTTCTTGACATATCTAAAACAAAAATCAATGAGTTTGATCACACACTCACGATGGACTTTAATGGAAATGTTGTTAAATTTGCTATGTTTGATTCCATAAAGTCTCCTAGTGAGTTGTTTTGTTTAGATGACATGGGTTTCGTTAGTCCCCTTCCATGTGATGCATCTTTTGAGTTGGACTACAATGATAAAGATATTTTTAGCTCTCACTTTCATTCGCTTTTTAGGAAATCCTACTTTGTTGAAGCTAAGTGGTTGTTTTATCAATCCTTATTGAGTCAATTTCCTAATAAGTTGAGTTTTAAATGGAAGAAAGCATTTCTATGCACTCACATATATCTTTGTCATGTAGGGGATTTCAACCATTCTGATGAGGAAGACCTGTTATTATTGAACATACATTACTTGAAGCTATTTTATGCAGGTTTTCCCATGAAAGATGTGAAGGATTTTAATTGAAGACATGTTATGTAACACATCGTCTAGCCTAGGACATTAAATAAGGGCGCTTGTTGGGAGGCAACCCAATCCTTTTTGATTTGTTGTTATTTACTTTGTGTTTCTCTGTGTGTTTCTTGACTAAGGACCGCTTTTTCCGTAATTTTCAGATTTTGGCAGAAACAGGGCTCCAGGACCCAGACCGCAAAGGATGATCATCCCTTAGCCTCATGAATCCCTGACACTTTCAATAAATAAATTCAGGGGAGTCCTCATGCTCTTACCTTTTCTTTACTTTTACATTGAGGATAATATGGAATAAGTGTGGGGGAATTATTCTGGTAGTTTATGAATATTTTGGCTGGAATAGTAAAGGATGAAAAGCATGTAGAATGATTATTTTGCACGGTTATATTTTATTTCTGCCTAATTTGATAGCCTAGTTGTTAGTCTTTCTAGCTCTTTTTGCTCAGGTCCTTAGTTCCTTTTGGGGTGTTTTTGTTTCTGCTGTGAGAAGCTGTGAACCTGACCATGTGCAACATGTTTTGATTTGAGAGTTTTTTAACATGAAAAATAGGTTGAAATACCATGAATTTCCATGTCTGATTCTTGGAATTGATCAAATTTATAAATTCTTTGGCTCTGATAGAGAATGTTTTTGAATTTGGATTAATGGATGAAAACTAAAATTTGCATGCTTAAATTGGACCTTCATGTGTGAAAAAGTGTGTAAATTTTGGACTGTCTAAAACTGAATGTTACTGATGCTGAATGCTGAATGTTAATGTTGAATGAGGGTTGTGAATAAGGCTGTAAAGCCATTAGCTTATGAATAAGGCTTTTAAAGCCATTGCTCTCTGAATAAGGCTGTTACAGCCATTTGCTTGATGCAATCCGCTCGTTTCACTCCGCTGGTTACCTAAGGCTAAATACGAATCATAAATTGAAAAATGGGTAACCATGAGTGATGCACTAAGTGCAGTCTAGGGATAGTCATATATTACCAAAGCAGTATTATGACACCCGAAATAGACAATGTTTTGAATTTTGGTATAAGTGTTATGTTGGAACCCTCACTTTATCTTTAGTTTTGTTGGAATTTAGACAGTCCAGAATAAGCACCCTTTGATCATATGTTGTGATTACTACTTGGTAAATATGTATGATTAAATGAATTCTAAATTCCTTAACATTCTCTAGCAAGTTAAACACTTAAGATTTGTTCTTTTCCATCTTGAAGGCTGTGGAGACTTGTTATGATGCTTATTTTAGTGTTCACATTTTCTCATTGATAAACTGTGGGGCTGATGTGGTTTGGTGGGGATCATCTTGCAGTTGTTTAGGAATAGATGCTGTTGCTTAGGGACAAGCAAAAGTCTAAGTGTGGGGGGATTTGATAGTGTGCATAAATACATGAAAATCTCTTTTATTTCCCCCTGAATTGGATTAGATTTCTACTTAATTTGCTTTTATTTGGCTTTTGCAGAAACAAGTTGATAAATGGGGGATTTGGCAGAATTACGAAGGAAAAGATGTTAAGTGTTGAAAATGCCTGAGCCATGACCCCAATGCATGATCATCCCTAAGGCCAATCCACGTAAAGCAGACCACGGTCAACAAGTGCGGCTGAATCCTCCTGTTGGGACAGGTGGCACACATGCAACGGCTTGCTAACTTGGCCAACATGCAAGAATTGATCCTGCATTTTTGGAAGTTTCAAGAGTCCTAATCATGTTTATTGGGACTTGTAAAAGCTAATTTGTTCCCCGGGGATCATTATCTTAAGTAGAGAGGAGGAGAAGGAAGGAAAAAATGCAGCTTTGGGGGCCTGGAGAGGAGTTACGCAGCAGCTGCTACTGCTGGAGCACAGCAAGAACAGGGGTCTACTCCCCTGTTTCGGCCAAGAGCAAGAATTCCTCCTTCTTTCCCTCTTTTACTTGAATTTCATAGATAGTTTATGGAGTAGTTTAACATATATTTTGTAGACAAGCTTAGCTAGTTTAAGTTCAGTTCTTTACAGTTTGTTAGCTCTCTATTTTCTGTAAATATGAACAGCAGTTAAGCTCTTTGTTTCTAGTTAAGTTATTTAGTGATTCATGCTATGATTTGTGAGGTTTAATCGGTTCTTACATCTTCGAATTCCTTGGTATATGCATGCTTCTTGTTCGAATTGTATGGACTTGTTTTGGGATAATTTTCTGATCAACTATTGTCTTGATACTTGCTTCATTTGACTGCACAAATAACTTGATCCGTAATTGTCATGTTAGATGTGCCTAAGAGTTACACATCATTGAAGGCTTACCACCATGTTTGCTTGATAATGATGAGAAGCATGTATAATAACTTAAACATTCCAAGCTTCTTGAGTTTGTTGGTTAGGATTGGTGTCCTTTTCATGATTAATGCTGTCACAAAGTTAAATCTTAGGATCGTATCTTCAAGACTGCTTTTGTGATAAGAAGATGGTTAATGAGCTTCTCATGATCATTATAAACTTAAGAAAGGACTAGGGTGTGCAGAGCTTGTTGTCCGCCGCAGCCAATCTATCAAATGGAATTGAAGTTTATTATTGCACCTATGATCGAATCATTAGTTTGAATCATACAAATAACTTGACTAGAGTATTATTTCCTAGTTACTTTAATTTCATGTTCTTTAGTTAGTGTTAAATTTCAGCTTGTTATTTTATTTCCTGCACCTTTAGTTTATTGCGTTAACCTCCCCCCCTTCTTTTATTTTTGTTGTTGTTTGCTTGGCTATTAGGAGATTCACGAGACCATCCAATCTCTGTGGGATCGACCCTTTACCACTATACACAATTTATTGTGTTTGGTAGTTTAGGATTATTATTTGGTGGATTCGGCACCCATCACCTTCGTTTTTAGTTTATTCTATGTTAAAGAATTCATCCGTTATTGTTTTCATGGATTTTAGTAGCTAAACTCTTAATTATCTAGCTAGGGATTAAGATTCGTTTTTGAATATTGTGAGACCTAAACGTTTTATTCAATTCATGTTTATTTAGGCATTTATCTTATCTCCGTGTTTCGCGTTTATTGTGATTGATTTATTTAGTGATAGGGCCCCATCACCTAGATAGATTTAATTGCATATTGCTAATCTTGATTCGTGAAGTGTAGTAGAGTTGATTGGCAATTTGTGGTAAATTAGTGACAAGGTTTTAGCGATAGAATTCCTCGTTCACTAAGGGATTTGATAATCTAATTTAAATCTTGCGTGTGTCACGACTTGGTTGATTAGGATTGGTGTTTTTATAATTCTTAATGCTGCGAATTCATTAAATCCTGTCGAGTGTCTCTAGGGGTTGTGAATTTGTTAGGGAAGATAACCGTCGAGTGTCTCTAGGTTATCCGACTAATTAAGTAAAAACGAGGTTGAGTCGAGTGTCTCTATCAACTATAGCCAATTTGTCTGAATAACTTGAATTAATCCTTGAGTCAATGATCAATAAAACAATTCGAATCGAATATCCCTGGCTGGTAATTCTCCCTCTGATTGATTTTATCCTACGTGATTTGCTTGCTAGTATTAATTAATTTTAATTCTTGTTAGTTTATTTTAATTGCATACCTTAGTTTTAATAATCCAACCCCCCCCCCCCTTTAATTGTTTCTTTTCGTGGATAACTTGGAATTATTAGAAATAAGTCAACCAGTCTCTGTGGATCGACCCTGTTTGCACTATACTCTGTGTTTAGTCGTCGAATAGGATTTTACATTTATTTTTGACGGATTCGACACCTGTCACTATTACTTAAGTAAGATGTTGTAGGGCGTTGAAAAGAAATATTTGGAAATTGAAAAGTTCGCTTTTGCCCTCATAAATGCATTAAGGAGGCTGAGGCCTTATTTTTAAGCGCACTCTATCACCGTCTTTACGGATCAACCCTTGAAACAAGTTCTATCCAAGCCAGATGTCTCTGGAAGTCTGATAAAATGGGCTATTGAACTGAGCCAGTTCGACCTAAGCTTCGAGCCTAAAACGGTCATACAAGCGTAGGTAGTTGCGGACTTACTAGTTGAATGCTTTGGTTTGGAGCCTACTGTCCCTAAAAACGATGGTCTATGGGTCCTGCACACAGATGGCTCCTCGACCTCTCAAGGGGGAGGAGCAGGGGTGACCCTCAGAGATCCCAATGGGGTGGAAATCGACTTTGCAATCAGGTTGGATTTTCAAGTTATGAACAATGAAGTAGAATACGAGACTCTCATACAAGATTTGAGAATTGCTTTCCAGAGCAGAGCTTCCAGGGTTACGGCTTATGTTGATTCGCAATTAATTTCAAGTCAAATTGAAGGAACGTATGAGGCTCGAGAAGCCACCATGGTGCAATACTTGGGAAAAGCAAAAGAGATAATCGGAAAGTTCAAGGAGTTTTATTTACTCCAAGTTCCCCGAGCAGAGAACGAGCGTGTAGACGCTTTATCCAAACTCACTTCTGCCCTCGAAGGATCCTGTGAACATTCTATCACATTTCTCAGAATGGAGGAACCTCTAATTCAGAGGAAAGAGCCTGTCCGAGCGATAGCCATGATTGATCCCATCGAGCCCTGCTGGCTAGATGACATTGTCAGATTCCTTATAGATGGTACTTGCCCTACCGACAAAGTTGAGGCACGGAAAGCCCAGAACAAGGCCCCTCGTTTCTCTCTAGACAACGAGGGTAGACTCTTCAAGAAATCCTTCCAAGGCCCGCCAATGAGACGTTTGAGGCCCTCGCTGGCCAAAGAGACCCTCGAGCATATTCACGGAGGAAGTTGTGGGAATCACTCTGGGGGGCGCGTTCTTGCCAAAAAGATATTGAGGAGTGGATTCTATTAGCCCACAGTCCTCCAGGATTCCATAGCATTTTCCAGGAAATGTCCCAAGTGCCAATTTCACTCTAACGTCCCCCAATTGCCAGCGGCTCAAATGATCTTCATAGACGTCTCGTAGCCCTTTGATCAGTGGGGTATTGACATTGTGGGACCTTTGCCCATGGCAGTTGGACAAAAGAAGTTCGTCATTTTGGTCGTTGATTACTTTACAAAATGGGCTGAGGCTCAGGCAGTTGCCAAGATAACCTTCATAGTAGCAAGGGATTTTATATGGAAGAATATCATTTGCAGATACGAAATTCCGAGGGTGCTCATTTTAGACAATGGGTCCAAGTTCATAGCAGCTGATACCCGGGAATGGTGCTCGGAGTTAGACATTGAGCAACGCTTCACCTCCGTGGGCCACCTTCAGGCTAACTTTAAAAGCCAAAGGTGCTTGACACACATCAGTTGGGGAGGGGAACTATCCCCACTTTATAAGTGGGTGGAAACCTCCCACTGTTGAGGCCTTTTCCCGAATGGTGATCTTAGCCATTGAGAGGAACAAAACCGTGAGGGTGTCGATTTTAGGCAACAAAGCGGACAATATCAACAGATGGGTTTTCGGGCTGTTACACCAACGGTCAAGCAGAAGTCACCAACAAGATCATCTTACAGCATCTAAAAACCATGCTTGAGAGCAAAAAGAGCGAGTGGGCCGAAGAGTTACAAGGGGCTTTATGGGCTTATCGCACCACCCCACGAGCAGCCACTGGAGAAACCCCTTACTCACTTGTCTATGGCTCAGAAGCAATGATGCCAGCGGAAGTTGCACATGAATCCGCTCGAGAGGCATATTTCGAGCCCGAAGCAAATGAGGATAACAGAGCAATGGAATTGGATCTTTTAGAAAAAAAAAGAGACAAGGCCTGGGCACGTATTCATGAATACAAAGCATCCGTCGCTCGGCAATATAACAAGCGGGTTAAAGAAAGAACTTTCCAGTCAGGAGACTTAGTTTTGAAGAAGGTTGAAATCTCAAAGCATATGGGCAAGTTGGACCCCAACTGGGAGGGCCCCTACAAGATTATACAAATCAGAGCTAACAACACATATATACTCGAGACCCTTCAAGCCAAGTGACTCCCGCATCCATGGAATGCATGTAACCTACGAAGGTTTTATGTTTAATTATTATGATTTTGTAAAAACCCATCTTTGGGTTCTATGTATTTCCAGTTTACAAGCGTTATCTATTGAAGTGATTTTTATGTGTGAAATATCTTTTGTGGATGGTAAGTAATCCTCCCTCGGCAACCTAGGCCATCGCCACACAGGTCCGAGGCACGCGGATCCCCCTCATGAGGGTGAAATACGCCAGTCAAAAGTGGTGAGATCCCACCTAGAGGTCCACCCTCTTTCGGAATTAATTAAGCGGTGACCACGAGGCGAAGGACGAGCCTAACTGGATCTTGCTGCCAGTTAGCGCTCGAACACTACAACACTTGGGAGAAACTTTTGAACAAAGTTTCCACAAGTACTAACCAGGGCTCCCTCGAAAATGGGACCCTTGCAGCGGAATTCCCTCGCATTCAAGCACTAGGATGGAAAGCTTTTAGACAAGTTTTCACAAGCCTGGACCTCTACGTCTACAATGACTTGTTAAAATTCCTAAGTGACCAACAGTTCTCCTGAACTCATCCCTCGTGTCCCACGCTGGCGAAAGATGAAGGTTAAACATATTTTCACAAGCGGTAAGTAGGGCGTCATCAAAGTGGACCTTCGCATACTCAAATGCTTGGCGAAAAACCTCAAATTGACCAGGGACCCTGAGCGTAAACTATACAGGCCCAAGGCGCTCGAATCCCTCTTTATCTCAGGGCTTGAGGCTGTATTTTACCTAAGTGCTTGCTCTAGATGGCGGTATGCCCTCGTTAGAAAAATCGGTAGCCTTCACAACCAGCTCACGAGTGTACCTGTACAACACTTGGAAAAGATTGTAAAGAACCTAATGTGCATACACAGATGTCCTAGTAGGCTCGGGTTGCTTACCAAACAAGCAACCAGCGCTCGAAATTAGGACTCGTTGCATACCTTGATCGAGCTACATCCTACAAGGGAAAAATCTTTTAGACAAGTTTCTGCAAGTCCCTAACCAGGGTACCCTCGAAATAGGACCCTCGCGTTAGTCAAGGGCTCACCGCAGACCCTTTTACCCTACTTAGGAAATTTTTCACAAGTCTTGAATTAGGGCATTCCCAAAGTAAGACCCTTGTGTTCACTCAAAGACTTAGCAAAATTTTTCAAGTTTTATGTCGTTTACTTGGCTTATCACTTGAAGTCTTAACATCACATGATTTTGATAAAACAAGCACAAAGTAAGAATTCATGGCATAACATTTCAAAAGGTAAAAGGCACCCAATCATTGAAAAAGAAACTTTTATTAACGAAAAGCAAAGCATACAAGGCTACAAAACAAGGGCACCATAGCCCATGGAATTCATTAAGAAATCAAAAGAAGATACAAGAAAGCTTTCTCAGAAAGTAGAAGGAAATTTCAAGTAGCATAGGCGACGTCATCTTCCACTAAGGACAGGCACGTTTGGGTCTTGAGCATTGGGAGGTGGCAAGCCTGATGGCTCAGTGGCCTAAACCACTAAAGCAGGAGTGTTCACACTGGCTTGAGCAGGAGTGTCTTCAATCGTTGGCGCTTGGGGCACATTTCCATGAGGGCCCTTAGGAACGGTTGCAACATTGTCAACCCCCTCGTTTTGTTCCACAAGAGGCTCTTCCTCCACTGGATAAGTGGCCATATACTCATCTTGCAGAATCACCACTATGAAGTTGCACTCCGGCTCATTGATATGGGCCTCAGGATCATCCACCCCTTCCTCGGTAGCTGCGCAATGCTCATCAAGGGCCAGCCCCATATCTTTTCTCCCTCTCGAAGAAGCGATCGTTAGGCCCAAGTGAATCAGCTGCTCGATGGCTAAGTTAAAAGCCTTCTGAGCCTCATCATAACAATGAAGCGAGGCAGCAAATGAGAAGGCCTTGGAGTGGCAGAATTTGATGATGGCCTCCTTACTAGCCCTCTCCACTAGGGATGCAAACGAGCCGAGCCGAGCCTTGGCCTTTTTTTTTCTGGCTCGAGCTCGGCTCGACCAAGGCTCGAGGCTCGCTCGGCTCGGCTCGGCTCGAGCCAAATGAAAATATATTATTTTTAATTAAAAATTAGTTTTTTTAAATAATTTAATATATTTTTATATATAATAATATATATTTATTAAATATATATACATATATATTATAAATATATTAATTTTTTATTAATTTTATATAAAAATCAATAACAATATATATAATATTCTATAAAAATAAAAATATTTATATATATAAAAATAAAAATATTATTTTTTAATTAAATATATTGGCTCGCGAGCCACGAGCCTAACTAAAAGGGGCTTGAGTTCGGGCTTGGCTCGAGCTTGCTCGCCAGGCTCGCGAGTCGGCTCGGCTCGTTTGCATCCCTACTCTCCACCCCCTCGGGGAGCGACCGCTCGAACTCTTCCTCACAAGCCTTCTTGGTGGCCTCGGACGTTTGCCTCTGGATCTCGTTGTGTCTACAGATCCAATCATTCATCTCCGCCATCAACTTCTTATGGCTCTCATTGAAGGTATTATAATCCGAGCGGTATTTCTTATGAGCGGTCTTCGACTTCTTAAGATAATTCTCCAGCTTCTTCTCGTATGCCTTCATTTTATCGTGCTCTGTTACGAGAGAAAGAAACTTGGCCTTCTCCACGTCAAGTTCCTCTTGAATTTGGGCAGGATCGTTTGCGCTCGCCATCTTCTTATATTTCGCTTTACGCTGGGAATAAACAGTGGCGTGCATCTGAAGATTTTTGGCCCTCGGAAGCACTTGTTGCATCTACAAGGGGAAGTGCGTGTATTCAGAATTCTGCAAGGGAAAACATCTAAAAGAAATGGTTGAATAGAGTAAGATAAGAAGACTCACGGAAATAAGGGCATGGATCATATCCCCGACCACCTTCTCTGTGTTTTGGGAGAATAATGCTTGGTGGTCCCCTGTGAACTGGACTCTATCATAGAGCCCATGGGTGATGGACCTTTAGGGTGTACGATCACTCAGGAGGAAGGGGCCCTTGTTGGGTAGGCGCTCGAAAGTTCTATCCCCGACGTGCTCAAAGCTCCACAAATGATCCTCCTCAGAAGACGAAGTGTCACCGTCGCCTCGTATGCCCTCGACTACTTGTTTTCCCTTGCCCATTATGGGGATGGCATCCGGCATCCGTTTTCTTTTGCGGGAGGCTTGGGCACCATCCCATTGGTGCTCCCTGATGACCACGTTTGAGCGTGGGCTTGTCGGCTCCGTGACTAGAGGTGTGGCTCCCCTCGTGCTGGAAGTATCGGATGGACGGGGGATTATCCTTATTTCGGTGTTTGGTGCACGGCTTCCCCGCGGCCCCAGGGTTGCTGGGCAGCGCTCGAACTTGCCCCCTGATGGCCCCCGCGACCATCACCTCGGCCTGCCCCTCGGCCGCGAGGGTTCTGTTAGTTGTCTTGTTGCTGACGCGGTTGGCTGTTGCGAGCGTTGACGAAATTGGTGACGTTGCGCATGTTTTCTCCTGGAAAATGAAAAAAGACAAGGGTTAAGCTATTTGTATAAAATTCACAAAGTGCAAGTATAATCATGAAGTTAGTAGCCCTATCTAAAGTTAGTGCCCTAATATCTAACCATCTCTCTCTAAGTTCCGAGCGGGAGGATTACTGAGGAAATGAGGGTCATTTGTGAGTCCATACAAGAACATAACCTCCTTATCATCAATCAAATCCTTAGCTTGTATCAACCAGTCCTCATCCCTCAGAGCACCCGCCAAATCTTGAGCCCAGTTTTCAGGGAAAGTGGGTTCCAAACGGTGCCTCACAAGGGGACCCTCCCCAAAATCATCATCTTGCAGGACCCCAAAATCATCATCTTGCGGGGCCCTCACAAAGAAGGACTTTTCTTCCTATTCCACTCCATAAGTTGACGAGGGGGAATTGATCAGCTTCAAGCCAGCCTTCGCTTGAATATAATAGAAACCCGCCCTCGGGGACGAACGAGGCAAGCGGGTAACTTGGAACAAAGCATTAAAATTGCGCATTGAGGGCTAGTTTCCTGTGCACTTCATGAGAATGATGAAGGTGGTTATGAGCGCCAGGCCATTGGGAACGATCTGCGAGGGACTCAAGTTGAGGTCATTGAGTATACTGGCTATTGGGACAGGAATGGGGAACCTTAAACCCCCAAATGCCACGGAGTCTTTGAAAACCTCCATTTCTCCGGGTGGAGGGTTGTTAGCCCGCTCGTGATCAGCCGGGATCCTCCATTGGAAGCGCTCATCCCAGAATATAGTAGCCATCATGGACGTTATCTCTCATCGTGTAATAGTACTTAGGGTCTCGTCAGGGGTTCACTCGGTCGCTTGCATACCGGAGCTTCCACCCTCGGCGGGTCCTTGGGTTTTCTTGGTTTTTTTAGACTTTTTCTTGCCCTTGGCTGGTAGTTATTTTGATGGTTCTGCGGCCTACTCCTTGAGGGCCGGGGGCGGTAGGGCTACTGTTACCGTATGACGATGAGGGTGGGTTGCGCTCTCTGTTATTAAGAGAGTCACCCCTTGTCTCTCTGCTTCCATCACTAAGTCCATCTCTTCGAAGATGTGTTCAACACCTCCGGGATCCCTCTCCCCCATGGCGGAAACCACCGTATCTAATTTTTCATCCCTTGAAGAGTTATAGTGGGATGAGCTTTGAGTGGCCATCTCCTCCACTTCACGGGCAAATGCTTCAACGTGGTCTCCAGACATGATTTTTTTTTTTAATTTGGAGGTAGTATAGAAAGGTTGAGGATTTGAAGATTTTCATAAACAAATGGAGTTTTGGGAAAGATTGATCCTATTACTCTTGGGTTAGAAAGAAGAAGTTAGAAGGTGAAATACCACAAAACACTTACAATGGAAAAGTTCTTGGGAGGTTTTGCTTGCTGGAAATCCCTCTGCTGATTGCTTTGGAAGTTTGAAGACTTGCTTTGGGAATTTTGGATTCGTAAAAGATTGGAATGACTTGAGATCCCCTATTTATAGGGGAAGAAGTTGGTATGATTCTTGCATTTAATTTCAAAGTGCAATCATTTCCCGCTTAGGTAACCGCCCACTTTTGTGAATCGTCTCCCACATCCCGTGATTCACGCGTCGTTTCCTGGAAAGTCTCACCCACTCTCCCATCCGCATTAAATGTGGGATGACGCGGGCAGTCAGCTGAAGAGACAACAATTAATGCATGCTCATAAGAGGATTTTGCCGCACGCCATCTTCTCCCACGAGCGTCACCCTCGAGACTTGAAAAGATTTAAATTCTACAGCCCTTATCACTAAGGACTACAGAATTGGGGGCAAAATGATGGGATTAAAATATGTTTGGCCCGCATTTGGCACGTGGCGCCGCCATTAATTGACACGTGCCCTCTCAAACCCCCAAAACAGAATTCCTCCGAGCGTCCTCCACCCTTGGAGGCTAAGATCCTAGTGACACGTGTTGTCATCATCGCGAGACATGTGGCCCTCGTTGCCGCCTATCAAACGAACGCCCGCTACGCCATCATACACATACCCATTTCACTAAAGGGAATTCATCCTCGAGCGCTCTACTCCCACGGATGAGCATCCACATATGAGCAGACTAAGGGGCCAAGCTCCCCTCGTTGCACAACCTTGGCTCTGGTCTCCATGCAGATCCACAAGCTCATCAGGCTCATGGTTGACACGAGCGTGCCTCTGACCCTCGTTACCAACCCCCAAAATGGCCCTCTGACATCCCGTACTCTCCCCGCGCACCTGCCACTGTTTCCCGCACCATCTTTCTGCCAGCTTTTGCAGGAGATTTCTCCTAGGTTTCTCCCGTTACGCCACGTGTCGAGGTAGCATCAGGGCAGAACCACAAGGGGTAAATTACCAAAGGGTCCCTGACCCTCAACTATAAATAGGAGTCTCCATCTCCATCTCTGTAAGCAATCTCACTTACTGTTACTCTGCAATTACTTTGTTTCATCTCTTTCAGATCATTATCTGACTTGAGCATCAGAGAGCCAAACTGCGAATCACACTCAGTTCCCCCAGCTTGGCCTTCTGACCTTGCTTTGTTCTTGGTGTTTGTCCTAGCAGGTTGAACCCTTCATCTTTTTCGGCGAGTCCAATCTTGTTTCCCCACATCAAACAAATTCTAAAGTGATCGGAGTTTGACACCTCAGATTCTTACCCATCACATATATTAATATGAAATTTTTAATTTTAATAAAATTAAATAATAATAATTATTTCGTTGCACACACATAGAGTGTGCAGAAAATTACTAGTATATAAATTATACTTGTTTGGACAATTTTTATAAAAAAATGCTAAAAAAATGATACAATTCACGTTTCAAAACATGATTGTTGAATTATTAATAAAATAATTCAAAGTGATTAAAAATTTATTTGAAATTATATGTAAAATAAAGTTATACTATACATATAATTACTTAATTTTTTATTAGATGCTTTAAGCTGCTCTTCTACTCAATTCTTTTTTCTTAAATATGGTGTGCTGAAGCACCACACACACTATTGTATTCGCACTATGTGACCTAATTTCGAATTTATGAGAATATTATTTTCTCCATCTACGCTGGTTCATTGTCGAATTAAAAATTTTAACCAATATATTTTTGTGATAGCTTGCAATGTTTGAATATAGATCTTTGATCTGTATTGGAGTACTTGATGATTGATCATATTGTAATAACATGCATGCAACTTGGTTGAAATATCGATATAATTCCTATTTTTAGTGTTTTAATAACTGGATCTAAAATATTGTTTTATTTAATCTTCTAATGCATAATTATTTCTAATTTTTTTAAAATCTTATTTAAGAAAAAAAAAGAAATTTAAGCGTGGTCCCTTTTGTCTCTTTGACATAAAATGTAGGCGATTTCACATTCTTGTCCTCATATTTATTGTCTTTTAGTTCATTTTTTCATAATTATAACAATATGTGATGATTTTTCACTTGTAGAATTTTCCTAGAATTTAAGTAAGAACAATTAATTTCAGTGCCATACATTGTTATACCTATAAAAAAAAACGGGGTGATGAGGCCAATTTACGTTCGGATCAGCACCGCACACGTGTCGCGATTTGAGGGATCTAGGGTTCTAACGATCGCGGTAATGCTCATGGAGTTGGCCTGGCCCATTCCCTCATCACTTATTTGATCCGGGCTTGCGCGTCTCGGCCCAAGTCACGAGCGCGGGATCCGTCCACCAATCCTTTCGGACGCTCGCACTATGGTCCCCAAGGATGCCTCTCATCTGAACTCTCCCTCTCTTTCTTCTACACCAAGGATCCCGCTGCCCTCACGCTCGGGTTCATGCTCCACGCTCGGGCCCATAGCGCTCATGGGAATCCGTCATGGGAGCCTCTCTCGACCGCAACCAACGCTCGGACTCAGCCCTAAACGGTACTATTCTACTCAAGGGCCAACCCCACCGCTGCAGAGTACCCTCCTCGAGGGCACTTTCAGAGGCATGAGAAGCATAGCTAAGTGTCTCTACGCTATCCGCTCGCCAACAACCTCTGACACAGTGTAGGTGCGCACCTCGTACCTGCCTCTGCCAGCCTGCAAGACCATCACTTTCACGCCATCACATGGCGCCACGTGTCTAGGGCGACACGGATTTGGGACTACAAGGTCAATTCACCCAAAATACCCCTGCCCCCTAACATATAAATATGGGATTCACACACTTATCCCACAAGTCATCTTTTTCACAAGAACCCTGCTGAGACTGGGTATTCTTCCTGTGCATCTTCATCTTATCCAAAGCTCATTTCATTTCACCATTTCCATTGCATCCATACTGCATTTTCTGGTGTTATCCTAGCTGGAAGAACCCACACTCACTACACCATCATTTTTGGCACCGTCTGTGGGAAACCATCATCACCTCCATCATCTTCGTCAGATTCCTCTTCCTTAAGCTAGTTGAGAAATAACATCAGTAGTTTTCAAGCATGGTTACAGCAACCCTATCTAGTTTGGTGGACAACAGAGGAACTCTTCCTCCCGTCAACGAGGAAAACCTGGAAGAAGAGGCGCACAACGTCAATGCCCCCAATCCTGGAGTGAACGATACTCCAGCTGGTGGCGGAGGTCCCCTGGCCACCGCAGGAGACAGTGGCAAAGCAACTTTGATGGGATCTCTCCCCACTATCGGAAATGAAACTTAAGTCTCTGCTACTCCGCCCATCACCCTCATGCCTGCCGCCGCCGTTTCCAACCCTGCTGCATACTCCATGGCAGTGCCACCGCCGGGATATCGTGTATGCAGCCCGGAATGATGTCGGGCATGGTGCCTATGATCCAGCCCTACCAAGTGGGCACATTGCAGCTTCCCATTTCCATTCCTAAAGAAATTCAAGGAGTGGAAATGCTACAACTGACCCAGCAGCAACTCCAGGTGCTCTACGCTCAGTGCGAGGTACAGGCCGCACAAAATGCCTGGAGGTACTTTACCTCCGCCTATTTTCCCTCGGGAATGGGTGCTCAGATGGCCCCCCCAATGGGAGGGCTCTCAGTCCATCCCCTCACAGCTGCCTAGAATGTACTAAGGGCTCAGCCGCCACCGCCACCACCACCGCCAGTACAGGAGAAAGAAGGTCCCCCCAGGGCTGACCAAAGGCAATGCCCTTTGGAGAAGGAGAAAGCCCCTCCCGCGAGGGAAGAGGCTAAAGAAGAGGTTCAATCCAGGGCCACTGGAAGAACTAATAGGAGGGACGAAATGACCCTCGGATAGTTGCAGTCCAAGATCAACTGGAGGACCTGCAGCACATCGTGGAGTAGCTCTCTCGAGCATGGTCTCAAATCCCCCACGGGGGGATGAGAGGTCCAAGGCCGGAGATGCTCGAAACCCACGACACCAAGTCCCCCATCGCTGAAGAGAAGAAGATTATGAGGAGCACGACCACGAGGGAGGGAATCACAGGCCTTTGATAGGTGGTTCGCCCCTCATAGATGAGGTTTTGATGGCCCGTGTGGGGAAAGGCAAATTCCCCACATCCGTCAACTATTACGATGGAACCACCGATCCGGCCGAGCTCCTGGATCACTTCGTGCATCTGATGCACCTCTACGAGCAATCCAGTCATTATTGGACAAAGATCTTTGTCACCTCCCTTATGGGGATGGCATAAAAATGGTACAAGAAGTTGCCCCCTCACTCCATCCGAGGGTATGGAGATCTGACCGATGACTTCATGAGCCATTTCAATTCTCTAAACGCTCCAGCGCCCGCTGCCATTGCCCTCTACAGCCTGGTGCAAGGACCTAATGAGACGCTCAAGTCCTTCATGGGCAGATTCAATAAGGAGATCCTGCTGGTAGAAAAGCCCTCAATGGACTTCTTGAGGCACGTGCTCTTTGGAGCGATCAACATGAAAAACTATGTCAGAAAGAAGTTCGCTTGGCCACCTCTTTTGGTCGTGCCCCACAGTGAAAGACTTTGAGCGTCCTTTACGCAGTGGTTGAGGTGGATCTTCCATATAACATCATCATTGGCCGCCCGGCCCTCGTTGACTTCAAGGCAGTAATATCAACGTACCATCAGAAAGTCAAGTTTCCCACTCCCGAGGGAATGGGCGAGGTGCTCTACAATGTCAAAGAAGCGTGGGAGTGTTACATCCTTTCACTCCGCAGTCACAAGCCCAAGTAAACCATTCAAGCAGGCTCCACCAACAAGTCAGTTGATTTCCCCAAGTTGGATGAGGACGGTCCTGAGCGCAAAAGGGCCAAAATTTATAAGAAGAAGAATAGGAAGAAAGTTTTGGGTAAGATCAAGGGTACTAAGGACGGCCCTCTCGGAGCAGTCAAACGCTCCTCTTCATTTATAAGAAGAAGAATAGGAAGAAAGTTTCGGGCGAGCTCAAGGGTACTAAGGATGGCCCTCCCTGAGCAGTCGAGGGCTCCTCTTCAGAAAGCGAGGGCAGCGACCCCTCAAAAGAAACCAATTATAGGCTTACAAGAAAGAAGCGAGCGCTCGAAGCTTCTCAGCCTAAGGTTCGCATTGAACCCACTGAGAAATTCCTGACCATCGAATTGGAGTCAGGGAATTCAGATAAGACCACACAAATAGGCTCCAATCTCGACGGTCCTGCACAAATTATGATGATTGATTTTTTGTGAGAGAATTTGGATGTCTTTGCCTGGAAAGCCTTTGATCTCACTGGCATAGATCCGAGCGTCATTGTTCACAGACTTAACGTGGATCCAGCCTTCAAATCAATCAAGCAAAAGAAGAGGGATATTCATGGGTTCAGGAGGCAAGTCATAGAAGAGGAGGTCAACAAGCTCCTCGAGGCCCAGTACATAGAAGAAATCCTATATCCGGAATGGCTCTGCAACGTGGTTCTTGTGCCCAAGAGCGCTAACAAATGGCGTATGTGCAATGATTTCACAGATCTCAACAATGCTTGTGTAACATCCCGATCGTTCGGATTTCCAGGTACGCCGTAACGAGAGGGTTTTATGTGCTTTAAATTATTTAATTACATATTTGAATGTTATTTGAATGCTTTTATGATTATTTGAATTTATATGAAATTAATTGTTTATATTTATGAACTTTGAATTTTAACGTTTAAGTTTTGTATGTTCGTAATTTGCTCGTTATGTGCCGGAATTCAATTTCGATTTTTGTGAAATTTTGGTATGCGTGATATATGTGAGTTATGAATGTGTTTTCATGCTCGTTTTAAGTTTTTGTGTTCGTTTGTCGAGGTTTTAAACCTTTGGTATTTGACGAGGGACATGAGGGCCTAACTAGTTTTAGCGCGTCTCTTGTTCCGGAGGCCATAACTTGAGCTAGAGAATTCGGATTCGAATTCCGGAAGATGCGTTGGACTCGTAACGAAGAGATGAAGTCAAGGAACCTGATTTAATATTTTTTCTAAGCCCATTTGGACCCTCATTTTTGACCCAGAACGAACAGCTTGCGCCAAAGCCACCATCTTTGACTAGTCTTACACTTGTGGGGCCAATTTAACCATGCTCAAGCCTTTAACCTTGGTTTATATGATATTAACTCAGCCATATTCCTTCCCTACCCTTTCATTTCGTCCAACACTGTAACGCCCCAGTTTCCGGATGAACAGGTAAGCACGCCACGTGTGAGTTTGAGCGTAGGTTTTATTTTATTTCTTTTAATTTCATAATATTCTTACGTGGCATTCATATTTTTATAAAATTCATGAAACATTAATTATATCAATTATATGATTTCATATCATTCAAAATATTATTTCATGACACGCAAAATATTTTCTCGCATGAAATCAATTACCGAGAGTGATAAATTACCAAATTGTCCCTAGTTAAATACTTTCTAAAATATTAGGGACTTAATTGCATGATTTCTAAGGACCAAATTGAGCATATTTTAAATCATGGCATATTTAATTGTATAACTTAGGAACCTCAAGGATTAATTGGCAATTTGACAATTTTCACTCAAATCAAGAATGGAATGTATCGATATCATCTCTTCTTCCACATTCTTTGATCATTGTTTCAACCAAAATTTGCCAAACATATTTCATCTCTCTCTCGGTTCAAAGAAAGGAAAGGGAAGAAGATAACTTTTCATCAATCATCAAGATTTCAAGAAGTTTTTCAAGAAATTGGAAGTGATCATCATCATCATCATCATACTTCTTCATTTCTTCCATTTACAAGGTTGGTTGCATGAGTTGAGGATTCTTGATCATAATTTCCTAGGCTAGGGTTTGAATGATATATGCTAGATGTGTTCTTAGTTGTGCAAAACGTGATTGAAGGATTATTTCATGAATTATGGCATGAATTTTAGCTTGGAAAATGGAATATATGGCTTGAATGATCAAGTTGGCCATGAACATGAAACCTTGGAAATCTTGTGGTTATTGCATGTTTGATGTGTTTAAGTGTCATATTATCACTTCTTGAATGTGTATGCATCATATTCCCATAGATTATAGCTTTTGGGGTTCAAAAATGGAATTTTGAAGCTTTGTTGCTTTCTTCCCGAGAGCATACTCTGTTTCTGCTCTGTTTTTCAGTTGCAGAAGCAGGGAACGACCGTTCCCAGCCTCAAGGCATTGCGGGAACGGGCGTTCCCTTCTTTCAAATGGAAACCGCGCGGCCGACTATGGGAACGGCCGTTCCCATTTTGGCCTTAGAGCCGGAAGGGCCGTTCCCAGCGTAGGCGTGCTTTTAAAATGAAAAACGTTGCCGCGTTTCTCTGGGCAACGGGAACGACCGTTCCCAGTTTTCAAAGGAAGCCTGGAACGGCCGTTCCCACGGGGCTGACAGAACAAAATTCACTGCATAAAATTACGATTTTGACCCCTCGATCCAACGACTTCTTTGACCCCGAATTGCTATAATACGTGTTAATATGATGTGAAACGAAAAGTTATAATACCACATTGCATTTTCGAGGTCGTCTCGACACGTTTTCGCCGTTCGTCATATTTTGGCCATTCTAGTCCATGTCTCATGTTCATATGTCGTATTTGCACAGGTCACGAGGGCGTGGACGAGGAGCAAGCTCCTTAGAACGCTTCTTTATTATATTTTGCAAGAAAGGTGAGGTTTTGTTTTGGTAAAACGAACCCTACAACCCTTATGTGCTAGTTTTCGGCCAAAACCTATTATAATTATAACCGTTTTCAAAGTAATAAACATTTCAAGCAAGAATGTATTGATTGTCATGATTTTCAAGCATGTTGGCGAGTACATGATTGCACGTGGGCCCGAGGGTAATTCTTGAGCCAACCGGGAAAGCAAGGGCTGACGGGTAACTCCTGAATTATCCTCACATTGTTGGGATCAACCCCGAAGCCACTAGGAGATTAGTGGTGGAAGGAGTTCCGTGTCTAGAGGGTCATGTCCTCTACACACACCATGTCGTGGATAGTCGAGCCTTGCAAACTCGCTATCATCCGGAGGAAGAAGGAGACTGGGGATTTATCCGGAATGTCGGGTTATCCTCGGGTTATTGCATGTTTTCAAGTATGAAATTGTCTATGTGAGCACTAAATGAATTGCATGATCACTTATTTATCAAGCAAGCAAGCATGATCACGTATTGTTCACGATTGGGAGTTCGGTTGGAGATTGCCCTTACTCGCCGGGGCCACATGTTCATGATATTAACAAGAAAGATTAATTAAACGTGTTAAAATGGATAGTTGTAATCTCGGGCAAAGGATGAGATTTCTTGAACTATATAATTATTATTTTCTAAAGGTCTTTACCCGAGGCTACAACTTGCATGTGACGTGTGTTATATATATTTATTGCCCCTCACTCAGTCTTCGGTAGACTGATACTTCACTTTTCAGGTACCTTTTGAGCGTGGTTGTGCTAGGCGGGAGTTGGTCGAGTCTTGCATTATCACGGGTCTAGTGTTGCACCTTTCATGTACATATTTTGTCGGATATCATGTTATGTTCACGATTGACAACTTTTGGATACTTATTGATGTATATTATTGAAGATATGATAATGTATCGATAGAGACTCGGTACCTATATGTATCTATGGAATAAATATGGTATCTATATATATATGAATGACTTCATTGCTTCCGCTTTTCTATTCATGTTTGTTTGATTATGTTGGGGAGAGTGTCCCGCCTAGAGCGTCATTTTGTTGTCACCCGTTCGCTGTGGTCTTGGTTTATGTATGAACTGTCCATTTCATACGTGGATCGGGGCTACAGTGCGGGGGATGTGGCGCCTTGGGGTCTAGGGTGCTACATCTACAGGTGGTATCAGAGCCCGGTTGCAAAACCGAGGTTCTCGAGTTGTGTCCAGTCAGTCTAGGTCGCACGGCATAGGATTATGTGGTATCTGGGAGTCTGCATTGGGGTGATTTACTTGATTTACTCCCTTATTCATATTAATTGAACTACTTGATCTTCCTTGAATATGTGTTATTTGATAGTATGGAAATTATATGCACACATTTGCATTTATTGATCAAGCCACGCATGTTTAGTGATCTAATTTCAGGATGGAGCCCGATAGACATTACAGTGATCGATCCTCGAGGCACAGGCATCGTCATCGCCGACATCATCGCCGCGAGAGATCACCACCTCCTCCACCTGCCCAGGCACAGCCCCAGGATTTCATGAACGCAGTAGTGGGGCTAATTGACCAGAGATTACAGGAACGGGTACCTCCACCACCACCACCAGCGCAGGTAGCACCTCCAGAGAATCCCATTTCTGCTATCTTGCGAGAGTTCCAGAATCAGCGGCCCCCAAAGTTCTATAAGGGAGATGACATACAGGCAGAGATGTGGTTGAAAGAGATTGAAAGGATTTGGCAGCTTATCCCTTGTGACAGTCAGGAGAAGGCACGTTGCACCCTCACTCTTATTCAGGGCGAGGCCTACTCCTGGTGGGAGAGCACTCAGATTGTTCTGGAGGCGGCAGGGACAGAGATTACCTGGGAGGTCTTTGTACGGGAGTTCAGAAACAAGTATATTCCTCCAGCTTCTCGTACCCGCAGATTGAGGGAGTTTACAGAGCTAAAGCAGGGAGGCAGGTCCGTGGGTCAGTACATTGCCGAGTTCGAGAGGCTTTCTCGCTATGCACCCAACATAGCGAATGATGACTTTCACAAGGCGATGCAGTTTGTTCAGGGATTGAGACCGGACATCCAGGATGCACTGAAAGCGACTAATACCAGTACCTGGGCAAAAGCTACTGCAAAGGCCCTGAAGGTTGAGGATTCTGATAGTGCTAGGAGGGCTACTCAGCGAGCAGGACAGGCTTCAGGCTCGAGATCAGGCCAGGGTTCGAGCTCAGGAAAAAAGGCCGATGGTTTACTCTGCACCCCCAGCACAGAGGGACTCGGGGAAGAAGTTTAAGACTGCAGGATCGTCACAGAAGGGCGCAGGGCCGTTACTGAGAGGCCCGAGAGCTCCAGCACCACCCCAGCCACCTCAGAGACCGAGATGCACCTGGTGTGGACATCCTACACACACCTATGATAACTGCAGGCGTCGGTTGGGCCTATGTTTGATCTGTGGGAGTAACGAGCACTTGGTTGATGGTTGTCCGGATCGCCAGGATCCACCACCTGCAGGACCGAGGCCACTGGTGAGAGCCCGAGCTTATGCACTCGCGGGAGAGGAGCAGGATGCGGATATTGACCCCGCTGCAGTAGTTGAAGGTATTATTTGCATCCATGGCACGAACATCCATACATTATTTGATCCAGGAGCTACACACTCCTTTCTTGCGCATTCTATTGCTATTACCTTGTCTTTGCCTGCTATGTGTACTTCTGTGCGCTATTTAGTTAGTACTCCTTTCGGTAGTAGGCGAGAGACGGATCAGGTTTACAGGGATGTTCCAGTTGTGATTGAAGGCAGGGAATTTCTGACAGACTTTATTGTGATGCCAATGGAGAGGTATGGAGCTATTTTGGGGATGGAATGGTTATACAGGCATTGTGCTACCGTGGATTGTCGGGCCAAGAAAGTTCAGTTGGGTTCAGAGGTTGTTACGGGCAGTACTTCGAAGACTGTACCCTTACTTTCATTTGCAGAGGCTCAGAGACTAGTCAGAGACGGGGCCACAGGGTTCATTGCTTACATTTTGAACAAGCCCAAGGATCAGGTGAAGTTAGAGGACACTGAAGTGGTAAAGGAATTCCCCGAGGTATTCCCAGAGAAATTGGATTCACTGCCGCCTGAACGAGAGATTGAATTTGTGATTGATCTTTTCCCGAATGCCGAGCCGTATTCGAAGACTCCTTACCGGATGGCTCCAGCTGAATTAAAGGAATTAAAAGTTCAGCTTGAGGCTTTATTGGAAGTTGGGTACATTCGGCCGAGTTCTTCGCCGTGGGGAGCACCAGTGTTGTTTGTAAAGAAAAAGGACGGGACTTTAAGAATGTGCATCGATTACAGGGAGTTGAACAGGATGACTATCAAGAACAAGTATCCCCTTCCACATATCGAGGAGTTATTCGATATACTCCAGGGTTCCAAAGTGTACTCGAAATTGGATTTAAGACAGGGATACTATCAGCTGCGGATCCGAGCAGAGGACATTCCTAAGACAGGATTCAATACTCGGTACGGGCACTACGAGTTCGTGGTTATGCCGTTTGGATTAACTAATGCCCCTGCAGCTTTCATGGATATGATGCACCGGATATTCAGGCCTTTCCTCGACAAGTTCGTGGTGATTTTCATTGATGATATTCTGGTTTTCTCGAAATCAGCCGAGGAACACGCGAGACATCTCAGGCTCGTTCTTCAGACACTAAAGGAGCATCAGTTATTTGCTAAGTTCAGCAAGTGTGAATTTTGGATAGATCGGGTTTCCTTCTTGGGGCACGTGATTTCAGGGAAAGGATTGGAAGTCGATCCCTCGAAAATTGAGGCCGTGCTTAAGTGGGAGAAACCAAAGAACGCCTCGGAGATTAGAAGTTTCTTGGGATTGGCCGGTTACTATAGAAGGTTTGTTCAGGACTTCTCCAAGATTGCTGCACCGTTAACCCGGTTGACAAAGAAGGATGTTAAATTTGTCTGGGATGAGAAGTGTGATCAAAGTTTCAACTTCTTGAAAGAAAAGCTAGTCTCAGCTCCGGTGTTAACGCTTCCCGAGGGTTCAGAAGAGTATACAGTGTATACAGATGCTTCTAAAGAAGGCTTAGGTTGTGTTTTGACTCAGAAAGGAAAGGTGATCGCCTATGCTTCCCGTAAGCTAAAGGAATATGAAAGGAATTACCCGACACACGACCTAGAGCTTGCAGCCGTGATCTTTGCGCTCGGGAAATGGAGACATTATCTTTACGGGACTTCCTTTGAGATATTTACCGACCATAAGAGCCTCCAGTATCTATTCACGCAGAAGGATCTGAATATGAGGCAACGGCGTTGGATGGAAAAGTTGGAAGATTATGATTGTACAATTAAATACCATCCCGGGAAAGCCAATGTGGTCGCCGATGCACTTAGCAGGAAGGCGAGTGTATCGAGTCTGGAAATAAAGGAAAGTGAGGAAGTCGCCCCGATTGTATTAAAGGCTCGGGTTTCTAACATCACAGTTCAGCCGGAATTAAAGAATCAGTTATTTGAGGCTCAGAATAGAGATCCGGAAGTACAGAAACTTGCAAGTAAGGCTAAGGATGACCCGGAGAGTCCGTTTGGGTTTGATGAGACCGGGTTGCTTCGATTTAAGAACAGAGTAGTAGTACCTGAAGAGTTGAGACGGGTCCTACTCGAAGAAGCTCACAAGTCAGCTTACTCGATCCACCCAGGAGGAAATAAGATGTACAAGGATTTGAAACAATATTATTGGTGGAACGGGTTGAAGAGAGACGTGGCAGAATATGTGAAACATTGCCTGACTTGTCAGAAAGTGAAAGCTGAGCACCAAAAACCCGCGGGACTCCTACAACCGTTACCTATTCCCGAATGGAAATGGGAACAAGTAACGATGGACTTTGTTTCCGGATTACCGAAGGTTAAAGGCGGGTTTGATGGAATTTGGGTGATCGTGGATAGATTTACGAAGTCTGCTCACTTTCTACCGGTCCGGATGTCCTATAAGATCCCGAAGTTGGTTGAGATCTATAACAGAGAGATTATTCGACTTCATGGTATTCCGGTGAGCATAGTTTCTGACCGAGACCCGAGATTTACTTCGAAGTTGTGGCAGGAATTACAGGCTGTCTTGGGAACGAAGCTTAAGTTCAGTACAGCATTTCACCCTCAAACAGACGGTCAAACTGAAAGGTTAATCAGGTATTTGGAAGATCTTCTTCGGGCTTGCGCGATGGATTTTCAGAACTCGTGGTCAGAGCAGCTTCCCTTGATCGAGTTTGCTTATAATAACAGTTTTCAGGCTTCGATCGGGATGGCTCCTTACGAGTTACTTTATGGAAGAAAGTGCCGATCTCCGTTGTTCTTCGACTTGGAAGAATGGAAATGGTCGAAACAGGAAGGGGTAAAGAGAGGTGAAAGATTCGAAAGGCCTTCCAAAGTTGTTCAGGCTATGATTGAGAAAGTTCAGATGATTCAACAACGGATGAGAGCCGCGCAAGATAGGCAAAAGAGCTATGCCGATAAGCACCGAAGGGATCTAGAGTTCGAAGTGGGTGACCGGGTATTCTTAAAGGTGTCACCAAGGAAAGGTTTCACCCGGATCGGGAAAGGAGGAAAGCTTAATCCTCGCTACTTAGGTCCGTTCGAGATTCTGGAAAGAATAGGCGAGGTAGCCTATCGACTGGACCTACCACCGAGTCTTACGGGGATTCACAATGTGTTTCATGTTTCGCAACTAAGGAAATATTACCCCGATGAGACTACGATTCTCCCCGTGGAAGAAGTTGAGTTGGAACCGAACTTGACGTTTGTTCAGAGGCCGGTTAAAATCATGGATCGGAAATTTCAAGAGTTGAGAAACCGGAGAATTCCCATGGTTAAGGTGTTGTGGAGAAGCGACAAAACCGAAGAAGCTACGTGGGAAACAGAGGACAAAATGAAACGGTTCCACCCGGAGTTGTTCGAGCAGGACTAGAGAATCTGGGGACCAGATTCTTCTAAGGGGGGGAGAGTTGTAACGCCCCAGTTTCCGGATGAACAGGTAAGCACGCCACGTGTGAGTTTGAGCGTAGGTTTTATTTTATTTCTTTTAATTTCATAATATTCTTACGTGGCATTCATATTTTTATAAAATTCATGAAACATTAATTATATCAATTATATGATTTCATATCATTCAAAATATTATTTCATGACACGCAAAATATTTTCTCGCATGAAATCAATTACCGAGAGTGATAAATTACCAAATTGTCCCTAGTTAAATACTTTCTAAAATATTAGGGACTTAATTGCATGATTTCTAAGGACCAAATTGAGCATATTTTAAATCATGGCATATTTAATTGTATAACTTAGGAACCTCAAGGATTAATTGGCAATTTGACAATTTTCACTCAAATCAAGAATGGAATGTATCGATATCATCTCTTCTTCCACATTCTTTGATCATTGTTTCAACCAAAATTTGCCAAACATATTTCATCTCTCTCTCGGTTCAAAGAAAGGAAAGGGAAGAAGATAACTTTTCATCAATCATCAAGATTTCAAGAAGTTTTTCAAGAAATTGGAAGTGATCATCATCATCATCATCATACTTCTTCATTTCTTCCATTTACAAGGTTGGTTGCATGAGTTGAGGATTCTTGATCATAATTTCCTAGGCTAGGGTTTGAATGATATATGCTAGATGTGTTCTTAGTTGTGCAAAACGTGATTGAAGGATTATTTCATGAATTATGGCATGAATTTTAGCTTGGAAAATGGAATATATGGCTTGAATGATCAAGTTGGCCATGAACATGAAACCTTGGAAATCTTGTGGTTATTGCATGTTTGATGTGTTTAAGTGTCATATTATCACTTCTTGAATGTGTATGCATCATATTCCCATAGATTATAGCTTTTGGGGTTCAAAAATGGAATTTTGAAGCTTTGTTGCTTTCTTCCCGAGAGCATACTCTGTTTCTGCTCTGTTTTTCAGTTGCAGAAGCAGGGAACGACCGTTCCCAGCCTCAAGGCATTGCGGGAACGGGCGTTCCCTTCTTTCAAATGGAAACCGCGCGGCCGACTATGGGAACGGCCGTTCCCATTTTGGCCTTAGAGCCGGAAGGGCCGTTCCCAGCGTAGGCGCGCTTTTAAAATGAAAAACGTTGCCGCGTTTCTCTGGGCAACGGGAACGACCGTTCCCAGTTTTCAAAGGAAGCCTGGAACGGCCGTTCCCACGGGGCTGACAGAACAAAATTCACTGCATAAAATTACGATTTTGACCCCTCGATCCAACGACTTCTTTGACCCCGAATTGCTATAATACGTGTTAATATGATGTGAAACGAAAAGTTATAATACCACATTGCATTTTCGAGGTCGTCTCGACACGTTTTCGCCGTTCGTCATATTTTGGCCATTCTAGTCCATGTCTCATGTTCATATGTCGTATTTGCACAGGTCACGAGGGCGTGGACGAGGAGCAAGCTCCTTAGAACGCTTCTTTATTATATTTTGCAAGAAATGTGAGGTTTTGTTTTGGTAAAACGAACCCTACAACCCTTATGTGCTAGTTTTCGGCCAAAACCTATTATAATTATAACCGTTTTCAAAGTAATAAACATTTCAAGCAAGAATGTATTGATTGTCATGATTTTCAAGCATGTTGGCGAGTACATGATTGCACGTGGGCCCGAGGGTAATTCTTGAGCCAACCGGGAAAGCAAGGGCTGACGGGTAACTCCTGAATTATCCTCACATTGTTGGGATCAACCCCGAAGCCACTAGGAGATTAGTGGTGGAAGGAGTTCCGTGTCTAGAGGGTCATGTCCTCTACACACACCATGTCGTGGATAGTCGAGCCTTGCAAACTCGCTATCATCCGGAGGAAGAAGGAGACTGGGGATTTATCCGGAATGTCGGGTTATCCTCGGGTTATTGCATGTTTTCAAGTATGAAATTGTCTATGTGAGCACTAAATGAATTGCATGATCACTTATTTATCAAGCAAGCAAGCATGATCACGTATTGTTCACGATTGGGAGTTCGGTTGGAGATTGCCCTTACTCGCCGGGGCCACATGTTCATGATATTAACAAGAAAGATTAATTAAACGTGTTAAAATGGATAGTTGTAATCTCGGGCAAAGGATGAGATTTCTTGAACTATATAATTATTATTTTCTAAAGGTCTTTACCCGAGGCTACAACTTGCATGTGACGTGTGTTATATATATTTATTGCCCCTCACTCAGTCTTCGGTAGACTGATACTTCACTTTTCAGGTACCTTTTGAGCGTGGTTGTGCTAGGCGGGAGTTGGTCGAGTCTTGCATTATCACGGGTCTAGTGTTGCACCTTTCATGTACATATTTTGTCGGATATCATGTTATGTTCACGATTGACAACTTTTGGATACTTATTGATGTATATTATTGAAGATATGATAATGTATCGATAGAGACTCGGTACCTATATGTATCTATGGAATAAATATGGTACCTATATATATATGAATGACTTCATTGCTTCCGCTTTTCTATTCATGTTTGTTTGATTATGTTGGGGAGAGTGTCCCGCCTAGAGCGTCATTTTGTTGTCACCCGTTCGCTGTGGTCTTGGTTTATGTATGAACTGTCCATTTCATACGTGGATCGGGGCTACAGTGCGGGGGATGTGGCGCCTTGGGGTCTAGGGTGCTACAAACACACCCACAAGAGGAGGAAGAGCAGCTGATCCATGGAGAAAAGAGAAGAGAAGAAGAATCCCTTTCCATGTCTTGAGATTTTGAAGACAAATCTTCTCCATACTTCTTCATATCTTAAAGGTAAGTATATTTATGTATTCTCCTCTCTTCTATGCTTCATTTGATCCTTGAAATTCATGAAATGCATCAGATTTAATAAGGGTTTGAAAGCTTGCATGAATAGTTAGGGTTAGCTCATATTTTTGAATCCATGGCTTAGCATAAGTTTGTGGTTGTTTTGGTGCTTCCTTGTTGATTATATGAGCTTCTTTGCTTCCATTCTTGATCTATAATTCATGCTAGATGTGTTAGGGTTGATTCTCCATTGATAACATGATTGAAAGCTTGAGTTTTTGACCCTGAAAATGGAATTTCCGAACTGCTGCAGTCTGCTCATTTTCACCCAGCTGCTGTCACGTTTTTGAGACCAAATGTTGGAATTTTTGCCTCCAATTTCGTGTGTTAATGCTTGGTTATGTGTTACCCCGTGTCTCGGTTTGTTCTTCTGGAGTGACACGGGCGTGTCACCCCCTTTTTGTAGCTTTGTTTCCCGCCTATACTGAGACACGGGGGTGTCTCAGTTTAGGCTTCTGGGATGACACGGGCGTGTCATTCCCCTCGGTTTGATTTTTAAGTGTAGCTATTTTCCGTTCCCTTGCTTTTAATTGCTTTCTCTTATCCCGATTGTGACCTATATGCATTGTTAGCTTAACGTATTATGTGTTAACTTATGTTATATGAATTTATGATTTGATTTATGTGCTCGTTTTCGAATTATGGCTTCATATGTGCGATGTGTTCCTTTAACGTGCGTTTATGACCTTCTGTCTCGTTTACATGCCTTGTATGGTCATTCCTTGCTTCTTCTATGCTATGAATGCTTTGGTAACATGTTGTATAGTACGATATGATCGTTATATGAAATCTGTGAATCCGTTTAATATGATTTATGAGACTTATGCATTAAAATGAACTCGTATGCATTATATGTCAATTTGTTAAGCTCCATACGTATCACTTGCATTCATATGCATTCACCGAGCGTCAATATGGTTCATTTTGGGTCTAAGTTTGCCTCTTGCTCTTTGCTTTGTTCTTAGGTTCGTTCCGATGTGAGGAAGTGGTTCGTTTGACTCCTTCTGGTCCGTTTTGTTCGGATTGGTCGTCCAGGTGAGGTTTTCTTTCCTTTTAGTTATGATGACCTAAGACCCTAATTGAATTTCGAACCCGCATACGACTTATATATGTATATATATAGATATGTGTTTGGATACATATTTTGTGGGATTTGTCCCGTTTGTCTTGAGAATTTGAAAATGCTTTTATAAGTATATAAGCTCTATTTTCTTTTGTTTTGACAAGCTTTGTTAAGTGTGTGTGTGTGTAAGCGTGATAAGTTTTGTGGATAAGCTTCGTATGGTAAGTGTGATAAGTGCAAGTATAAGTGTAAGTGTAAGTTTGGGCCCCGGAGAAGTGGTATGTGATCCCGGGTCGGCCATGGGGTCGCCAGGCTCTCTCATCAACACGACTCCACAAAAGGGAGACTTCGTCCATCCTCGGGAGGTCGAGGGGAAGGCGGGTCTTCTTGAGCCGGCGGTGTGCTTAGTTACCCGTCGAAGGAGCGGGCGGATCCCCCGTCTCATTCAGTTTATCAGTGGGGTTTGAGAGGGGCACCTCTCTCCCTAGAACGGTGTTGGGGTGGAGTTGGGTTATGATTTGTTTTGTTTTCGTTTCGCCTTGGTGTATGGAGTAAGTAAGTGTGATGGATTTAAGCTTTCAGCTCGTTATGCCTTCGTTTATGGTTGTGAAACGGGGGCGGATTTCTAAACTCTAAAACTTGACTGAATTTGGCCTTCGGCCCCAAACTTCTTTCTTTATATATATTACCACGGGTTAAATGTCTTAGAATGCAAAAACCACGCCCGATTCACGAACCCCTCTCAGCTTTGTAAATGCTTTGCTCTTATGTATATGTAGAGGTGCGTGTGTTAGCCCCCTCACCAGTCTCTAGGACTGACCCTCGTTATTTCTATCTTTTTCCCCCTTTGATTTGAATTTGCAGGTATTCGTTCTGAGGAGTTGGAGCTAGGCGGTTGTCTTTGAGTCTTTATTTTGGGAGAGCTTGAGTCACATGCATTGTATTTTGTTTATTTATGCATTTTGTTAAGTTATGATTTAAATTCGAAATTGTAAAAGTTTGTATAACTTGAATCGAAATTTTGATCTGTCTCGAGCATGTTTATTTGCTTTATGAGATTCTGGTGCTTCCGCATTCGTTATTTGTTTTATTGTGTGCTCTGAGTAAGGTCTAGACCGCCTAGCTAGGTTGGATTTTTGTTTGTCACCCGTTCACCGTGGCTTGATACGTGGTCGGAGTTCCCATTTCGCTTCACGTGTTGGGTTACGGTGCGGGGGATGTGGCACCCTTCGCTCCGGGGTGTTACAACTGTTGGAAAACACGAATCAGAAAGCAGCGGAATTAAAAAAAAAATTCCCAACAAAAGGACCTTGGACTCGCAATCGTGTAACCAAATTCGTAGAGATAGAAAACTTACTTTTCTTTTATTCTTTCTTGAAGCGTTTCAAGCCACCCAAGAACGCTCTTCTCGCGGCTTGATCCCCTCTCCTTGGTAAAGCTCGAATCTTCAAACTTCTAACTTGAAGTCTCTAGAGAAAGTCCACCAACTTGATCACAATCTAACTAGTAAGGATGCTAGTTCTCTAGTTAGTGTTTAGGCTTAACCTAGGGTTTTATTTAATCTTGGAGAAAGGAAGGTGTTCAACACATGAACCAAAAGAATTGTCAATTAGAGCATGAGCTCCCCTATATATAGGAAAGGGAGAGGGACGGCCGAACCTATTCCTTGTTGGACAAGGATTTGGTTCCTCTCTCTCCTATTACTTGATCATCAAGTATTTTCCAACTTTGACTTTGAATTCTAATTCAAGTCAACTTTTAAGAGAGCTAAAAATATCCAAACTATTTTTGGATAATTTTATACTTTATTTATTATAAAATAAATAACTTATTTTATCTAATTAATTAATTCATAATTAATTAACTAGATTATTTTCTCCAAAATTAGACTTTCTTTTTAATTCAAAATTAAACCAAAGTCTATTAAATAATTAACAAATTAATTATTTAATACATATATATACATTCACACGTGTGTGACACGTGTCACAGTGACACGTGTCACTCACGTGAGCCACACGTGTGATTTCACACGTGTGGAACCCTCTTGGCCCGATTAACTCGTTTAATCATTTTCAAGCCTCAACTCATGTAACCAAGTTGTTGTGTGTGACCCTCTAGGTTCTCAATTCAATTAGCAGTGACCCTAATTAATTAATTCACTAATTAATTAATCAGTCCACAGATTAAACGACCATAGTCTAGCAACAGGTGTTTAACCCCTAGCTGAATTGGAATGTTCGGATTCGACAGAACCTTTAAGTCATTGATTCATGTGAGATACAATCCTCCTACTTACTATCTCTCAACCAAGATCTAGGGTAAGGGAATAATTAGAACCCTAATAATCCGGTCTTAAAGCTAAGTGCATTTCATATCCATTTGATCTCAATCTAAGAAACCCTTTTCTTGATGTCTTGATCTACTGCCTTGGCCAAGGACTCCATATGGCATATGAATGACTTACACAATAAGAGATCACCTTGCAAATGCAAGTGTAGGTCATTTCTTGATTCTCATTCACTTTCATGAATCACTTGTGCAGCCCCAGCATAAGCCTTGAATCAGTTGTCTAATGCGACACCCTTTAAAGCTTATACCTAAGACTACAGAGTTAACTCATAAAGTGACAAGGAACCTCAAGTCTAAGGATCAATTAATCACATCAATGACTCGTGAGATATTTCCTAATCTGGAAGTTTCCATTTCCTGAAATAGAAAGTTCCTTTCCCATTTAGGAATGTTCTCACACGGGGCACCTCAGTGAACTTACTTATTAAAGTAAGCACCCTCATGTATCACGCACGTATCAACTATACACTTTGCACCTCCATGAAACAAGGTGGTCCTTCTTAAGGGCGTGATCCCACAAGCAAGCCTTAGAGGAGTCAGGTCGACACTCCCACTGTCTGTAGGACTCATCGGCTTGGAGTATTTTACTAATCATGACTTATGTGATATAGGGCTCGTTTCATGAACCATTTCACCTAAATGGTACAGTCCTAAAGTCATCAGGATTAGGGGAGTTCTCATACATGCACAGCTAAAGTAAACGCATACCAAACAAGAGCATATAAAGAAGTGTTGCCTCAATTCGTTATTTTATTCAAAGATTGTCTGTGATTACAATAAGGAAAAGCACAAAGCGGATATACAATCGGCTTTTAGGACACTATTCCTAACAATCTCCCACTTGCCCGTCAAAGCCATTCTAAAGCTACTCTAAGTCCCATCTTCTGAAGATGACCTTGGAAAGCTTCTCGACTAAGGGGTTTAGTAAGTGGATCTGCCACGTTCTCTGCTGATGTGACCCTCTCAATTAGCACATCTCCTCTTTTGATAATATCACGGATTAGGTGATACTTCCTCATAATGTGCTTGGTCCGTTGGTGAGATCTTGGTTCTCTTGCTTGAGCAACCGCCCCAGTGTTGTCACAAAACACAGTAATGGGGTCTTTCATGCTAGGAACACCATTCAACTCTTGAATGAAGTTTCTAATCCAAACACCTTCCTTTGCTGCATCATTTGCAGCTAAGTATTCGGCCTCAGTGGTCGAATCTGCAGTGGTTGTTTGCTTGGAACTCTTCCAACTCACTGCTCCGCCGTTTAGGCAGAAAATGTATCCTGAAATTGACTTAAAATCATCTAAGTCTGATGCAAAGCTTGCATCGCAGTATCCTTCGACAGTAAGATCTTTCTGACCTCCGTAAACTAAGAATAAATCTTTAGTACTTTTCAAGTACTTAAGAATATTCTTCACAACAGCCCAGTGACTATCTCCAGGGTCAGATTGGAAACGACTTATCACACTAAGTGCATAAGCCACATCCGGTCGAGTACATAACATTGCATACATTATGCTACCTATTGCTGACGCATAAGGTGTATGAGTCATTCTCTCCTTCTCAAGGTTAGTCTTAGGACACATCTTCTTTGAAAGACATGTTCCTACACTCACAGGAAGTTTCTTAACCTTTGCTGACTCCATATTGAATCTCTTCAATACTTTGTCAATGTACATCGACCGTGATAGTCCTATTAACCTTCTAGATCTATCTCTATAGATTTTAATTCCAAAGATATAGGACGCATCACCAAGATCTTTCATCTCGAATTGGTTCGATAACCATAACTTAGTCACTTTCATGTCATCCTTTGAATTCCCAATAAGAAGGATGTCATCAACATAAAGTACTAAGAATTGCACTGAGGTCTCCAATTCCTTTCTATACACACATGATTCATTCGAAATTTGGATGAAGCCAAACGCTTTGACCGATTCATCAAATCGAATGTTCCAATTCCTAGAAGCCTGTTTCAATCCATAGATTGATCTTTGGAGTTTGACCGATTCATTCAACGGCCGGTTGTGAGCTCATGAGCATGATGGATGCATTCCAGGGGTATTACCAGATCTTTATGGCATCCGAGGACCGCCCTAAAATCTCCTTCGTGGTCCATGTGGGTGTCTATTGCTTCAAAGTTATGCCTTTCGGTCTTAAAAACGCAGAAGCCACCAATCAACGCCTCGTCAACAGAATATTCGAGCGTGAAATCGGAAAATCCATGAAAGTTTACGTGGATGATATGATTGTCAAGAGCGAGCGCCAACACTCCCATCTGGAGGACCTCAGGCGAGCCTTCAACACCCTACGCTACTACGGTATGAAGCTAAACCCCTCGAAATGCACATTTGGAGTTCGAGGGGGAAAATTTTTGGGATATGTGGTCAGTCAAAGAGGCATTGAGGCGAACCCGGAGAAAATCAAGGCAATTCTGGACATACCCTCCCCTCGAAATGTTAGGGAGGTTCAAGTGTTAGTGGGTAAGATCATCTCTTTAAATAGGTTTATCTCCCACTCCGCTGATAGAAACTTGCCCTTCTTCAAGATCCTGCGTAACCCTCGCAATTTTGCTTGGACTGAGGAATGCGAAAAGACATTGGAAGATATGAAGCGGTATCTCTTGTCCAAGTCCTTAGCCTTAATTAAGATCTTGCGTAACCCTCTCAATTTTGCTTGGACTGAGGAACAGTATCCCCTCGTCCCTCATCAAGTCTTTAGCCTTAATTAGCTTCTTCTCATTTTTCATCACGAGGGCCAAGCTTTTCGCCCAATGGTCGAAGGCATTATCCAGATCTGTGCTTAACTAACGACCCTTCTCCATGTATTATCCACGCTCGAGACACCCCGAAAACCCCCCCCGGGCTCTTCCATGAAGAAGAATTTTTGCTTCCAGTTCTACCCGTACGAAGTTGAGGGCGAGTCTATCATCTTCAACCAGGATTTAGCTTGAGTATCGTAAAAACCATCACTAGGGGACGAGCGCGGGGAGCGGACTACCTGGATCAGGCTGTTGAAGTTGTTAAATGAAGGCTCGTGACCCGTTGCTCTCATCAGCATCACAAATGCATTCATCAACGCTATCCCATTAGGCAACACTTGGGAGGGGCATAGGCTCAGGGCGTTTAACAAATTGGCGATAGAAGAGGGAATTAGAAATCTCAAACCTCCAGCGAACACAGTATCCTTGTAAACTGTCAACATTCCTGGGGGCGGTCGGTTGGCTCTCTCACGCCCGAGGGGAAGACGAGTTTTGTATACATCATTATCCCAGTAGACCAAGGATTTCAACTCAGCCAGTTCAGCAAGCGTTAGGGTGCTCTCAATCTCATCAGGAGATTTATCAGTTTGATGGGGATTGTATTTCCTCACTTTGGTGGCCGACACTTTCCCTGTCCTTTAGCGTTTTCTGGGGGGCTCCATGCCTCCTTGGCACCTGGAACGCCCCGCTTCGTTTTCAGGAGCTGTAATCGCCACTGTAACTTGGTGGTCTTGTGGCCTCACGGCACTGGTTAACAGGGGAAAAACCTTCTCCCCTTGCCTCTGCATCTCCATTGCTAGATCCATCTCTTCGAAAATCTGATCTACCCCTTGGGGATCACGCTCATTCATCCCTTGAACTGCAGTGTTCAAGTCCTCGGCCCCGGCCTCTTTAGGATCCCTCACTATCGGAAAGACAGTCGGAATTTCATCGTGAGGAGAAGAGCTTCCTACGGACATCTCATCTATCTCCCTCGCCATATAATCCACAATGTTATTCGCCATTGTTGTTCTTATTCTGGAGAAGTCAGAATTTGTTTGCAGAAGAAAGTTGGTGGAGAAGGGCGAAATTTTGGTACGGTAAAATCACGGTAAAGGTCCTTTCACAAGAAACAACGCTCAAGCGCCACCTAAATCTAGGGTTAGTATCAAAGTTATGAGGATTTACCTAAGGTTGAAGAAGAAGCTGCCTGGAAGGTTCGCCGAAAATTGCTGGAACTTGCGGGAAAAGGTAGCTGTTTTGCTTAAGAAAATGGAGGATTGCGTAAAGAGTGAGAGGAAATGGAAAAATCCCTATTTATAAATTATAAGGAGAGGAACCGCATTTAATTAGGGTTTGGGATTTAAAACCGCAATCATTTCCCGCCTTGAAAACTCCCCCACTTTCAGTAACCGCCACACGTCTCCCAACAGATACGCGCCACTACCCCGGTACACGCGCCCACGTCGCCACTCAGCATTAAATGCGGATAGGACTTCACTTATTGCCGTGTCAGAAGATGCCCGTTACATAAGCCGGATAGTCCCTTCCCTCCAAAGGCATAACCCTCGAATATTCAAAGCCAGTGCTTAGTTTTCAAAATGCTACAGTACGCTCAAGCGTAACTACAGAATTTGGGGGGCAAAATGATGAGGCTAATTTATGTTCGGATCAGCACTGCACACGTGTTGTGATCTGAGGGATCTAGGGTTCTAATGCTCGTGGTAATGGGCTCGTGGAATTGGTCTGGTCTGGCCCATTCCCTCATCACTTATTTGATCCGGGCTTACGCGCCTCGCGCCCAAGTCACGAGCGCGGGATTCGTCCACCAATCCTCTCGGACGCTCGCACTATGGTCCCCAAGGATACCTCTCATCGGAACTCTCCCTCTCTCTCTACCACACCAAGGATCCTCGCTGTCCTTACGCTCGGGTTCACGCTCCACCCTCGGGCCCATAGCGCTCATGGGCATCAGTTATGGGAGCCTCTCTCGAGCGCACCCAACGCTCGGACTCGGCGTTAAAGGGTACTAGTCTACTCAAGGGCCAACCCCACCGCTGCAGAGTACCCTCCTCGAGGGCACTTTCAGAGGCATGAGAAGCATAGCTAAGTGTCTCCATGCTATCCGCTCGCCAACAACCTCTGACACAGTGTAGGAGCGCTCCTCGTACCTGACTCTGCCGGCCTGCAAGACCATCACTTTCACGCCATCACATGGCACCACGTGTCTAGGGCGCCACGGATTTGGGACCACACGGTCAATTCACCCAAAATGTCCCTGCCCCTAACATATAAATATGGGATTCACACATTTATCCCACAAGTCATCTTTTTCACAAGAACCCTGCTGAGACTGGGCATTCTTCCTGTACATCTTCATCTTATCCAAGGCTCTTTTATTTCACCATTTCTATTGCATCCATACTGCATTTTCTGGTGTTATCTTAGCTGGAAGAACTCAAGCTCACTTGGAAACCCAGTTCCTGATGCTCAACGCCTGTGATGGTCTTCCCTTCCACAAACAAATTCTAAAGTGATTGATTAATTTAGGATTCTCATATTCCTACACCATCATGGGGAATTCCCGAAAAATCCCCAAATGGGGACTCAAATTTTTGTTTGCTCCCCATTTTCAAAATTATTCCTCTTCACTTCCCAGATGAGACTCATAATTTTCCTTTACTCCCCATTTTACACAGCACACGTATAAAAACCCAAATGTTGTATATTTTTCGCAATATGTAGTATGTGTATAAAATCACGTACTTAAATCCCCAAATATTGTATATTTATATGTAGTATGTGTATAAAATCACGTACTTAAATCCCTAAATGTTGTATATTTTTCGCAATATGTAGTATGTGTAGTGCAAAATGGGGAGTAAACGAAAATTATGAGTCTCATCTGGGGAGTGAAGAGGAATAATTTTAAAAATGGAGAGCAACCAAAAAAAATTTCAACTCATAGGGAGTTTTAAAAAAAGATCCCCCCCCCCCCCCCCCCCCACCCCCCAAAAAAGAAAACCTTAAAAGACAAATAATCAGACTTAATAATGGCACACGCGAGTGTGGTACATGAAAATCTCATCCAAAAAAAATGACCAACAGAACCGATTACACAATTTTTAAAATTTTTTGAACTAGCATTGAATAAGTGAACATAATAGTACACACTTTACATAATTCTTTGTGATTAAATTTTAAAAACAATAATGTTGAAAATTCAGCAACAATTCTTTTTAGAGAAAGAGAGAATAAAAAAATATAACTGCTGATTTGCAAGTAATCCAAATTTGAGTTGTATTTGTATGGGAAGTTTCCAAACCAAACGACATTGTAGCAACAGAAGTAGAGATGAGTTGCAGACTAGAGGGAACAGCTGCATAAAAATAGGTCATAATTTCAGACTTGGGATCTCCTGTTTCAAGTTTATAGTTCATCTCCTATTTCATTCACGTACAAGAGACATTCAAAACTGGTCAGATAATGCAAATGGCTTGTCATGTGCGACCAGTGCAACCTTTTTCATGGCAACACCTCATCTCATGGAAACTGTATTATGTAGAGGTAAGTTTTTCCTGTGATCCTCAATTTGGTCACTTTGGACAATCAAAGTAGACCACACTACCTGCGAAATGAATTTTCACATTATGTAGGGGTAGTTTTGGTCTCGTGATCCTACATAATATACAGATTCCATGAGACGAGTGTTGTCGGGGAAAAACTGAATGGGCCTCGCTAGACAAGCATTTGCATTATCCGATAGATTTGAGGCAATTTTGGCATCAACTATTTGGAATTTTACGCCTCTCATTGACTCATTATAGAAGGGTCCTACCATAGCTCCCCATTGAAGCCTGCCCAGAGCCCAGAGCACATTAGTACAAAAATGAAGAGCTCCATAACGAAAAAGCAAGATTTTAAAAATGAGCATACCTTTCAACTATATGATATTTGACTTCATTAAGCAAACTCTTCGTCATTTCTCAAGATTGCGCCCATCCAGGGACTGGCTTCACTCTTAGGTGTATCATCCAATGAAATATTAGGACCCTAATAATATAGACAAACCTCATCACTGAACAGTATATGAGCAAATATACGAAGAGAAGTATCTGAATGCTATTTCTGTTATCAAACTTGGAAAATGGTTTACGCATGAAATATATTCCAGCCATCTGGACAAGTATTACATCGTCTTGGTATTCTTAAGTTCAGCAAATATGATCATCTACATGTTCGTTGCTACTTACTCATATGGTAATGAGAAATTTCTTGCAGAAGATCAGGTCGATATAGAAACAGTCGGTCTTCTTGATACTGTCACAGAATTACAAGATACCCTTCCTTTGTTGAGCCTAGGAATAGGTCATCAAACTGCAGAAACAGAGGATCCTGTTATTATTAAAGCATCATTTCAATCATCATCATCGTTTCTTCCTTCGGGCCCATCAACATTTCTGCAGCACACTTCGTCCTGGGGAATGTACAGGCACATGAACACGATGCGTTGAAGTTACTTCACCTTGAAAAGAGTTCCTTTGAAATTTATTCGTTTTCAATTTCTCCGCCTTCTTGAATCGGATGCTTAATTTGTTAAAGTTGTTATCCTTTCATTTCGAATTCAGTTGTGTATCCATACAACCTTGAGTTGTAAATTGGATCCTTGAAAATTAGCTGTGTTTGTAATTGAAAATTCCTTTTTGTATATATTGCAATAGTTAACACAAGAACAATACCTGTCTAAGTTATCTTTATCATTGTAACAATAATATTAGTTCAAAAAATAAGTGTATTGAGGCTTCAAAGTTTGAATGTAGTGCTGAAGCAATCATCTCCATCAAATTGCAGACAATAATTTATTCGCGCCATTGACCTGTGGGATTTTTCCTACTCTTGAAGTGGAACATCCTTTTCCATTTAGGAATCTTCTCACGCGGGACACTCAGTGTACCCTTTCTAACAACGAGCACCCTCATGTATTGTGTACGTATCAACTATGCACTTTACACCCCATGAAATAGGATGATCTTTCTTAAGAATGCAATCCCACGAACAAATCTCCATCAAGGCAAAGTCTACACTCTCACTGTTTGTTGGCCTCATTGACTTAGAGTAATTTCTAATCCGACTTTGAGTTAGGGTTTATTTCATATGTCATTCACCTACTGGCAAAGTCCTTAATAGCCTTATAAATTAAGGGAGTTCTAATGGATGCACATATATTGGAAACACGCAAAACACTTAATGGCACATAAAGAAGTGTTTGCCTATGATAATAATCAATCGTATATTATTCAAAGATTGTTTGTGGTATACGAAAAGTCCCAAAACAGATCACGTCGAATCGACTTTATAGGGTACTATTCCTATCACCTCGGGTACTACTCAAAATATATGTCACTAAAAAAATATTACAAATCGAGAGATACTTTATTTGGATGCACAAATCTAGAAGGGGGATGAGCCTATTTATAGTGTTAGCTCCTCCCAAACTATTCTAAAAAACCAATGTGGGACAAAACAACTCTTATCCTAAATCAGGCTTTCAACGTGAGATACAAAATTATGCTACAAACCAACATTTCCAAACATGTCTCATGTATGAGAAATACAATTGTAGAAGCACAAATTTTGTGCCCAATAAAAACACGACACGTGGAAATAAATATATATTAAATATAAAAAATAAAAGATTTTCTATTTTAATTTTAGGAATTTAAACAAATAATATTCCTAGAATTAAATAGTTAATTAATTGATATTTTTAATATATGTTAAATGTGTCAAAATTCAAAATTTGGCAATAAAATCAAATTAAGCCAAATAAAGAAGATCAAATGTGATATTTTGGAAATTAAATCATATGTTATGGTTTATCGAAGAAAATCACAAAATCGACGAGGATCAATCAGAGTTAAGTCTTCTCTCGACGATTATGAAAAGATTTGTCTCCCCTACACCTATAAATAGAGGCATTCTACAAGCCAAAAATAACAACTCACACAACTCGAAGATACGAAGGAGCAAACAACAAAGCAAAGAGAAAGAAGTTCTTTGGATTTCTTCAGCATCCTCGGCGTTCTCCGGCATATTCAACACGTTCTTCGCGGAAGTCAGCATCTTCGGTGTTCAATCTGGCAAAAAGGCATCGAAGCATCGAAGTAGTGTTCTGGCGTTGCTCTCCTCAACGAACTCAAGTCAAATTCAAGCTAGATTCAAGGCGTTCTTCGTGGAAGTCAACAAAATCAAAGCATCCGATCCGTAACAAGGCGTCAAGTCTGCGAATCAGGTGTTCTTCTCAAAACAACTTCGAAGGTCTTCCAAGCATGTTCTTCGGTGTTCTTCGGGAAAGTCAACAAATTGAGGCGTTCAATCCGCAATCAAAGCATCAAATCCAGATTTCAGTGTTGCCCCTTAACAAATCCAAGTCAAACTCAAATTGATCAAGGCGAGATTCAAGGCGTTCATCGTGGAGATCAACAAATTGAGGCGTTCCATCCGTAACAAGGTATCAAGCCCGCGAGTTCGGCATTTTCTTCAAGTTAACCTCAACGGTGTTCATCTGCATTCTTCGATATTCACCTAAATCAAGGCTTTTAATTCGCGATTAAGTCGAAAGACTCGTAATTAACGTTTTCAAAAAAAGCAAATTGAAGTCAAGGAAGATCGAAACTTCTAAGTCAACGAAGGCGTTTCAAACCTTCCAAACTTCAACAAATCTTGTAGGAAGAATCAGAGGATCGAAATTAGAGATTGTACCCACTTCTTGATTAAAAATCAATAAATTCAGTTGTGATTATTTTCGTGTTTAATTATTTAATTAACACATAAATTGAGTTACAAATTTCTGGCACGCCCAGTGGGACCTCTCTACCTCTCATCTCTTCCTATTCAACAAATTTAAAGCATCCAATGGCCAACAATAAGATCATTGATCTCGAGGCCACCATCTCCAAACTTATTGTCGAAAGCTTCGTTGTAACAAGAAGTATGTCCAAGAGGGGGCAAACGTCTTCTGGGAAAGCTCGATCCCTCCAAAGTGACGGGAAGAACACGCCACTTCTCACCTATGAAAGTGAAGGCGAAGAAGATGACTCAGCATCATCCACGACTCGTTCGACTTCAAGTTCTTCAAGTTTTGCCCCCCGCCTAGACAACAAGTGCAATAACTTTAGAAGAACAACTTGCGAATCTAACGAAGGTCATCGAGGGACCCTCCAAGAATGTTCAAGAGCAAGACTCTCGCATTACAAAATTGGTGGACAAGGTGGACAGTGACAATGCTAGCCAAGTGAAGGGGAAGCGTTCGAATGAGCAAGAAGAGTCTGAAACTTCTGCGAAAGAGCAATCAAGTGGAATTGAGAAGCCTTCAGCTAAGGAATTTCAATTTTCATCAGACGGACTCATCTCGATGGAGCAATTGAAGGAGTTCATCATGGGGACAATCAAAGATAAGATCGAGGGAGGCCCCAAATATCCTTGATCTACTCCAAGATCTATACCCAAAGAATCAATAACTTGAAGATGCCGATTGATTATCAACCACCCAAATTTCAGCAGTTCGACGGGAAAGGCAACCCTAAGAAACATGAAGCTCACTACATCGAGACATGCAACAATGTTGAGATCACCTAGTCAAGCAGTTCGTTAGATCTCTAAAGGAAAACACCTTCAACTGGTACACGGACTTAGAGACGGACTCGATCGATAGTTGGGGACAACTTGAGCATGAATTCCTCAATCGCTTCTATAGCACTCATCGGACAGTTAGCATGATCGAACTCACCAACTCTCAACAATGGAAAGAAGAGCATGTCGTTGACTACATCAATCGATAGAGAAACCTTAGTCTGAATTGCCAAGATCGACTGTCAGAGGCTTCGGCAATTGAAATGTGTATTCAAGGGATGCATTGGGGTCTCCGCTACATCCTCTAAGGAATTCAACCCAAGTTGTTCGAAACGCTTACTACTCGAGCACATGTTATGGAGTAAAGCATGATTGCTACCAGAGTGAAAGGACCACCAGTCCAAGAGTTCTGCAGGCCTAGGGAAAAGTAAGAATTCAGGAAAGGGGGCAAACCCTTTACTAAGCCCCAAGCTAAAAATCCATGGCGATGAACACAATTCCTGTCAAAGTTCGGGCCGAGATGAACGACAAGACGGACGAAAGAAAGGAAATCTTCCAGGAGAGAACATTCAAAAATTTGTCCTTAGTAGAGATACAAGCCAAGCAATACCCTTTCAAGGACTCTGATGTCTCTGATATTTTTGACGATCTACTCAAGGCAAACCTCATCGAGTTACCCGAAATGAAGAGGCCCAACAAAGCTGGAAAGGCTGATGATCCAAAGTATTGCAAGTATCATCGTCTGTTGGGACACCCAATCCATGATTGCTTCATATTCAAAGATAAGGTGATGCAGTTGACACGACAAGGAATGATCGCGCTTGAAGATGTTAGTACAACGTCAAACGCTATAACAACCTTGACCTGCCTGATGATAAGTGAAGAAGAGGTTCCCGAAAAAACTCACTCCAAAGACAATGAATGTAGAGTAGCCATGACCTTTTCCCATAAAGACTTACTACTCGGTTCAAAGCCCCACAACAAGCCACTATTTGTGACAGGATATGCTCGTAAACAAAAGATGAATAGAATGCTCATCAATGGGGGATCTGCAGTCAATATCTTACCTTTGAGGGTGATGAACGAGTTAGGAATCCCAAAGGATGAACTAGCAAACAGTCGTCTGATGATCCAAGGCTTCATTTAAGGAGGACAAAGAGCTCTCGGCATCTTCTGGCTAAAACTATTGATAGACGACATGTTATCAAGCGCACTGTTTCATGTTATAGACGCAAAAACTTCATGCAACATGCTTCTAGGACGGCCTTGGCTACATGAAAATGGAGTTATCCCATCTACTTGGCATCAATGTTTCAAGTATTGTCGGAAGGATATGATAAAGAAGGTTCTTAGAGATAGTAAACCTTTCACCGAGGTAAAAGCCCACTTCACCCATGCAAAGTATTGCCGTAAAGAAGTGGAAAAAATCAAAGGAAAAAAAGTCCCTGATCCACAAGATGATAGCAAAGGTGAAAATAAAGTCGGAGCCTCAACTTCGATCGATTGCCAAGAAAAGGACAGATCACTACTTATAAAGTCCGAGGCACTAGAAGGGCTGACGTTGCCCCTCACCAAACTAGACGTTGTTAAACCTCCTTCTCCACCACTCAATAGATTCATTCGTCTGATCCAAGGAAGTAAGATGGAGCACGGAGAAGTAACCAAACTCCAAAATACAAAGGAGTACGATCCCAAAGCATACAAACTTCTCGTTAAAGCCGGGTGCAACCCTCAAGAGAAGTCTAAGTTGGGAACACTTATTCCAACTGCTAAGGCAAAAGAAACGAAGTCGAGGTCCTCGAAAGAAGATGGCAATGTCTCTACAAACTCATGAGTAGGACTCGGATTTGCTACGTAAGACCCTATTCGAATCGACATAAACAGAGCGACAAGTAACTGTATATCTGAAGAACTCTCATCAACCGAAGACACTTTTGTTGAGAATGGAGAAAAGATTCGGCAAAGATCAGTCTTCGATAGGCTCAGTCCGCCCAAAAGAGCCAAAGCTAACCACTGGCTAAGGAGACGTAAGGTACAAGGCTTTCCAAAAATTCAAAGTGCAGTTCCGTCTCGTATGAAACAGTGCACCAATCTGATCGTCTCATGCTATTCAATGCTGAAAGCTAGGTGGGAGACAATTGTCTACAAACATGAGAAAGCATATATTGAACTCTTACTCGAATTTAGGGACGTGTTCGCATGGTCCTACAAAGAAATGTTGGGGCTAAATCCAAAAGTTGCAGTATGTCACCTCTCCGTAAAGAAAGGTACTTGTCCCGTGAAACAAGCTCAGCGACGATTCCGACCGGACCTGGTTTTCTTAATCGAAGCCGAGGTAAAAAAGCTCATCGAAGTTGGGTTCATTCGAGAAGTGAAGTACCCCACGCGGATTTCCAGCATAATGCTGGTGAGAAAGAAGAATGGGCAAATTAGCGTATGCGTCGATTTTAGAGATCTAAATATTGCTTGCCCGAAGGATGATTATTTACTGCCTATAATCGAGCTCATGATCGATACTACCGTGGGCTTTGAAGCTCTTTCTTTCATGGATAGCTCATCGGGATATAATCAAATACGAATGACACCCGAGATGAAGAATTAATGGCATTTCATACCCCTAAAGGGGTATACTGCTACAAGGTGATACCTTTTGGCTTGAAGAACACAGGTGCCACGTATCAAAGGGCGATGCAGAAAATTTTCGATGATCTACTTCACAAGAACATCGAATGTTATGTGGACGACTTGGTAGTAAAGTCCAAGAAGCGAGAAGATCATCTACAAGACTTAAGGAAAATCATCGAATGGTTAAGAAGATACCAACTCCGGATGAATCCGCTTATGTGTGCTTTTAGAGTTTCATCAGAAAAGTTCCTCGAGTTCATCGTCTGCCATCGAGGTATTGAAATCGAACAAGCAAAGATAGATGCAATCTTGAAAATGCCACAACCCCGAGATATCCACAACCTGAAAATTTTGCAAGGAAAGTTGGCTTACATATGAAGATTCATCTCAAACCTAGCCGCCGGTCGGTGTCAACCATTCAGTCAGCTTATGAAGAAAGGTGTTCCTTTCGAATGAGATGAAGCGTGCCGCAAAGCCTTTGAGAGTATAAAGACGTACTTGATGAAGCCACCTGTCTTAGTTGCACCTACTCGGGGACGCCATTGATTCTCTACATCGCAGCTCAAGAACGATCCGTTGGAGGCTGGTACTTTCGGATAGACTCGCAAGATGGTATCTCTAAATTTAGCAGTTCGAGATTGTTTACATCCCCCAAAAGTAGGTAAAAAGATATGTTATGGTTGATTTCTTGGCGGACCATCCTATACCCACCGAATGGGAAATGTCCAACGACTTGCCGGTCGAAGACGCACTTCTAGTCGAAGTCACTCCTCCTTGGAAGATGTTCTTTGATGGAGCTTCACATAAAGAAGGAGTCAGCGCTGGGGTCATATTCTTCACATTCGACGGAGAGGTTCTACCATATTCCTTCACCCTAATACAAAAGTGTTCCAATAACGTCGCCGAATATCAAGCCCTCATACTAAAGTTGAAAATGGCGGTCGACATAAAGCAGTTACACCTTAGAGTGTATGGAGACTCGAAGTTAGTGGTCAATTAATTGGAGGGCTCGTACGATGTCAAAAAGCCTGAATTGATCCCCTATGTTAACTACGCTAAAATGCTGATAAGATGGCTCGGAGATGTGACGATCGAACACGTGCCCAGAAAATAGAACAATTAAGCGAATGCAGTAGTGAAACTTGCCTCTACGTTAGCAATGCCGGAGAAGGAAACTCGAGTGTCGATTTGTAAGAATTGGGATATACCTCCAATCTTTGATGATGAAGACTTCGAAGAAGAAAAAAAATCACGTGGTTGAAATGCTCAAAGTCGAAAAGGAGGATTGGCGACAACCCCTTATTGATTATCTCAAGTATCAAAAGTTGTCCAATGACCCACGGCAGAAAGTTGATGTGCGACGGCACTCAGCTCGATATATCTACTTTAAGGATATACTCTATTGGCGCTCATTTGATGGAGTCTTCTTGAGGTGTTTGGGCGAAGACGAAGCAAACCAAGCCGTGGAAGAAGCACATTCTAGAGTTTACGGTGCTCATCAATCAGGCCCAAAGCTACACTTTCGCATAAAGAGAATGGGATACTACTGGCCAACGATAGTGAAAGACTACATGGAATACATGCAGCAATGTCAAGCTTGCCAATTTCATGCCAACTTCATTTACCAACCGCCCGAACCGTTGCACCCGACGATTACCTCGTGGCCTTTTGATGCTTGGGGTTTGGATGTGGTAGGCCCCAATAACGAAGTCTTCTGTCGGTCACCTCTATATTTTGGCTACGACTGATTACTTTTCTAAGTGGGCGGAAACAGTTCCTCTAAAATAAGTGAAGAAGGAGAATGTTGCTAACTTTATCCGAATGAACACCATCTACCGCTATGGCGTGCCTTGTTATATCATCACAGATAACGGGAAGCCATTTAGTGATAGCCTGATAGACAAACTCTGTCTGAAGTTCGGATTCAAGCAAAAGAAGTCTTCGATGTATAACGTCACTGCCAACGGTCTTGTCGAAGCTTTCAACATAACTCTATGCAGTTTGCTGAAGAAGTTGGTCTCCAAGTCAAAATGAGACTGGCATGAAAGGATTGGAGAAGCTTTGTGGGCTTACTGAGCCACCTATAGAACACCTACCCAAGCGACCCCTTATGCATTGGTGTACAGTGTCGAAGCCGTTATTCCTCTTAAATAACAAATTCCATCGCTAAGGACAACGATTCAAGAAGACTTAACCCAAGATGAAAATGCTCTCCTATGACTTGAAGAGTTAGAGGAGCTCAATGAGAAGAGAGGTTGGAGGCTCAACAAAGACTCTTGTGCTATCAAGCTCATCTCTCCAGGTCATTCAACATAAAGGTGAGAACTCGTTCATTCCAAGTTGGTTATTTGGTACTTGCTGTGAGAAGACCGATAATCACTACTCATCGAACGAGGAATAAGTTCACCTCCAAATGGGATGGTTTGTATGTTGCGAAGGAAGTTTACACAAGCAGCGCTTACAGGTTGGTCGCCGAAGATGGTTTGAGAATTGGGCCCATGAACGGGTAGTTCTTGAAATGCTACTACACATAAGTTGAAGATTGCTCCTTGACATCGAGCCTAAATTGCATGTCACTCCTGACCGCATGAGTATAAATTGTGTACGGTACCCACCAATGGTAAAGCAAGTGGCTAAACTACTAAGTTACTCCACTGACGGTGTTTCGTATGGTTAAAACAGAAAATTCCCACTCCTGTTCAGGGTGGTTAAACTTTGAATACTCCTGGCCCGCATGAGTATAAACTATATATGAACGGTCCCCCTAATCTTCTCAAAAGAAGTTTTCCCTTGAACTACGTTATGACTTGAGCCCTTCACTAGGGTACGTAGGCAGCTTAGACATCAACTAAGTTCAATCAAGATTGTTCGTTGGCTTATGTTTTCTTATTGAAAACTTTATTCTTCAAGTTAAAACAAATCAAAAGAAGTGCAAAAGAAGCAAACTTGGGAAGTTAAGAAGTTGTGATAGTTCAATGAGTTTTGCTTTCATACCTTTCATTCGAAAGTGATTTCATTATGAACTATTAAAAAAAAAAAGAAAGAAAGATGCATGCAAGAATGAAATAAAGTAAAAAAAAAAAAAGTCCTTTATCAAAAAAGTCTCAAAATATTAAGAAGGTTCATTACATCCAACGCGAATTCGAGAAACAAAGAGAAATAAAAGCATCCTAAACTATCGCGCGCGCGCCGGGGGGGGGGGGGGGGGAGGGGAGAGGCACAAATTCTTCGAGTCTTCCTTAGCCACCTTCAGAAGTGCCAGTGTATCTTTCACAACTTCAAGCGCCTTGCCATCTGATGGAGGAGTTTTCTCAAGGGTCTCGATCTCTTTACTAATAGTCTGGACGAGAGATTTGGTGTTGTGATAAAGGAGTTAATGTCGCTTCAATGAACTCGATAAGTATGTCCTCTATTTCTACAGGCTGTTAAGTGTCATATCAATGCTCTTTAATGCTTTCTTGGTGGCCTTAACTTGACCCGCTTCGGCTGTTTCATCGGCTTGGGCACCGACAAGTCGATCTCTTGCTTTGCTCAACTATTGAGAAAGTCAATCTTTCAAAGTCTCTCCAAAAGCTGCAGACCTCTCCACATCATAAGCAGTCACCTTGCCAAACAAAATTGCCAATGACTTCTCAACGACAGAAATAAAAGGCTCATCAAAACCCTTAATCGTGTTCAACACCGATTAAACTTCGTCCTTGAGGGATGAATTGGAGTCAAGTAGAGTGCTCTCTATCTTCTGGAGAAGATTACTCCACATCATCTTGACAAACTTTTGCATATGAGTTGCGACGAATGTGGATGCTTGGAAAACTGAGGTTGCGAGACGCTGAGGCGCTTGCTTTTCTTCGGATATCATAAGTGTCTCTGATTACATGTCTCCTTTAGAAATAAGACTTGTCTCTAAAAGAATCGGCCCGGGGATCGATCCTTGAGACTCCACATCATCAGCTTTAAGAGGCTCCTCTTCCAACTACAAGTGAAACACGTTCGATGCTTAATGAAAGCAGATAGAAAAGTATTGAAGAACAATGAAAAGAAGAAGGCTAAAATTACCTTTTCACCAGACTTGTCAGCCAAAAGCTTTTCACACTTCTTCGGCCTCTTCCAATAGCAATCTGCAGTGCCACTTTCACTCTTAACCGAAGGAATAGGGGGAGTTTTTCTCTTTTCTCCTTCAATCAGGTCGACTTTCTCAACTTGAATAGGGACGGTTTTCAAATTGATTAACTTCGTAATGTTGTCATCGAAGAAGCTGCTGTAAATTCTTGACCACTATTCCATATAGCTCTTAGAACATAACTTTTTAACAGTCGTAGTCATTGGGGGAAAGACTACTCCATCCATAGACTTCGATGAAGTGCACACACACCAATGGTTGAGTCCTTAGTCTAGACGAGCATCGCGAAAATCATCCTTGAAAACCCCGGGCACCACTTGATAAAATCTGAACTGACGAGTAAAACGGTGGGGTCTGTATGGCTCGATGATGAAGTGATCCCCTTATGTCAAAGACTGGTAGCAAGATCGAATCGACATAAAATAGTTATGCTCAATCTCTGAGCCTTTCACATTATCAATAAACCAGAACTATTTGTGGGCCATAATCGCGTTGCAGTTCCAAGCCACGAACTCCGCCTTTTGAATCTTCTTGCGGGCCTCCCTCGTATCATAATCCTTCGCCCCTCCCTCACCGAAAAACCGCATCATTTTCGGACCATGGATGTCTTGATAGACCTGGTAATGCATCTGGAAGTAGTGTGCTAGCCAGCCGTAAACGAAGTGGACAGGAAATGGAGCTTGAACTCGAGTCGGTCGGGCGGATGCTGATATCTTGTCCAAACCACGATAGATGCTTGCTAAAACCGGAATAGCCAAGTCAACCTTGAAGCAGCTTGCTATGACGTTCGCCATCTTGAAAGTACTTGGGCGTATCGAGCCGATGCTTTCTGTTAGAAGAACGAAGAAACAGCAAGCTATGAATGCCACCAAATAAGTATTCTCTTTTTTATTCCCCTCGAGTCCAAGTCTGGTAAATAGCCTCTCCTCTGCAGCATTCCAAGCTTCATAAGGTCCGAAGTCACCAAATGGGTTGTATGTCGACTCGTCTTTCTTGCTAGGGGATGGTTGGACATACTTCTTCACCTCTTTGCACCAAAAACACACCTACGCCTCAATAGAAACTTGACCGCCAAGAAGTGGTAGGTGTAGAACAAGTACTGACAACTAGAGGAGGCATATCTCCTCCCGAATTCACCTCTCTCGGTGAGCTCCTTTACATCGGGATCCATTTCGTCGTAGAGAAGACCCGTCATAGGAAGATCCGCCAAAGCATGCAAATCCCAAAGTGATATGGACAACTCGTCATTCGACGTCAGAAAAGTGTTGGTTGTCGGACACCACGCTTCGCAGAATGCCTTCATGATCTCCGAGTTAAGGAACGTAGATGAACAGTGAGGCGTGTTGAGTGTGAAATTCGCATGGATTTAAGCGTTGATTAGAGTATATTTTTGTGTCGTTTGATGCGTTTATGTGTTTATTTTGCTCCATTTATGTGTTTTGGAGGTTAGAGTTAAGAAACGGCGAAACGAGGCGAATTCATGCATTTTTGGAGGAAAAATGAGTAACTCTCGTTATCCCTTGGACGTACATGATTGGTAACCCCCGTTAACGGACACAAGCACATACCTTTTGACGAATTATGGGAGTAACGCCCATTACTTTCTGGCAGTACAACTCTGGTAACGCCCGTTACCAGAGGCAGTAGGAAGAGATTTTTAGCGCAGGAGGGGTAACGCCCGTTACCCCTGGGCAGAAGGAAAGTGGTAACGCCCGTTACCACTTATAAAAGCGCAAATACGATTTCATGCATGTAACGGGCGTTAACACAGTTTGTGCATGAAATGGTAACGCCCGTTACCGGAGTCGGCGAGATAAATTTTTTGGAGCTATTTATAGTTTGTTTTGGAGTCCTTTTGAAGAGTTGTTCTTCGGTTTTTGACCTAGTTTTGGGAGAAGAGACACAGGGTTTGGAAGAGTTTTTCAGAGAATTTCGAGAGGACGAAAGGATCGAGTTCTTAAGCAATTTCAATTTTTTCGGTTTTATTTATTGCTTTAATTATCAAACTAATTCCTTTAAGTTTGGTTTTAATTCGTTTTTTCATGTTAGATTTGTTTTTCCAGAGTTTATTGAATGTTTAGAGTTTGGTTTATGAGACTTTGTTTAGACTTGATGAACATGAATTTCTTTAATGCAATTTCTTTTAGTTTTATGAGTTTTGATTTAATTATGAGTAGCTAATTCCCTAGGGCTAGGGGAGTGATGATGAATGCATGTTAAGTGTTTGATATGATGCTTGAATGACTTGTGTTAATTCTTAGTTTGAAAACTGATTTGAATTGAAGTGCGATGGCCTGATCACCTGTAGCATAATCTAGAATTACCGGAGAATCGAGAGATTGATGGTAATTGAGATGGTTTTCATAACTAGTAGATTTTAGGAATGCAAAGAGTTTTGGTTCTTAATCTATGCAACGATAAATTGCTTTCCATGCCGAGCCGCTAGAATTTGATTTGCACTAGTCTTGGTCTTGTTGATTTAATTAATTCATTAATGATTGCGAGAGCAACGTTGAGCTTAATTGAGCACTTGGTTATACCTTGAGAGTGGATAATACAAATTTAAGTGACTAGGTTGTAGAATTACACTTGTCAAACGAGTATTATATTGAATCCTGAATGTATGAACTATTACTCCCCAGCCTAATTAGTTTACTGAATTTAATCCGCGCGTGGTAGTAGTTAATGGCATTTTATTTCAGTTAGTTATTTTAATTCTGTTCTAGTAGATTAATAAGCAACTTGATCTCGTCCGGTCTTTAGATTAGAAAAGGATACGATCCTGTTGTGCTATGCGTATATCTTAAGTGTACACTTGCACGATTGGTTTAACTTAAATCACACAGCAAGGCGCGCACCAAGCCATATATTTGAGCCGACTTCAATTTGTCCTCGCACAGGCTGAGTATGTCCTCGATCCACTCCCAATATCTGCCGACGTAGTGGAACTCGCCATCGAACCGAAGGTCGTCTCCCCACTTTGCCTTGCCTTCGATGATGCTTCACCCTAGTGTCGGTAGATGAGTCGGTTCGTTCGAGTGTTGATGATGACCCACTTGCAGAACCCACACTTGCGACGCTTTGCTCAAGTCAAATCGATCCGACCACTCCTTGATGCGAAAGGGCACCGTCATCTTCCCCCGATTATCCACATATGGTCCGATGAGACAAGGACAAACCACTAACGCCGTGCCTTTCTCGAGTTCTTCCTTCTTATCGTCGAGAAACACCAGGTGTTTGACTCCGAAGGCAAGAGTGATATCTTTGAAGTGCACCATAATTACCTATCAATCCCAAAAAAAAAAGGACACAGAGTTAGGTGATTTACAACAAATATATGCAAAAAGAGAAGGAAAAAAGAAAAAGAGTGAACCACATATTCTTCATGATCTTGCGATATAGAATGATGGAATTGCAAGAAAAGACTATATCTAAGTCACTGGATCATTATGCCATCATGGAATTAATAATGTGATGACAAGTAATTAGTGGTGCCCAGCACTATTGCAAATCAAGATGGTGCCGCATTAATTAATGTGCAATGAAATTGCAACTGTTATTTATTTTTGTCCCCAAAGGGTGGACTTTTGGTGACTTTAATCAAAGTTGGGGGCGCGTATTATGCATATATATATATATATATATATATATATGTATTTCATATATTTATCTATGCATATATGTATAATAAAAAAAAAAATTTTTTTTTGAAAGGATATATGTATAATAAATTGGAAGACCCAATTTCCCTTATTAAAAAGCTGTGTAATTTGATAACAAAAATCTGATGGGGGAAAAGCTTGTTGATTCCGGTATTTAAAAAACGTGAGGTTGAAAGGAAGAAAAAATATCAGATATCCTATTTGCATCAAGAAAATGGGAAACAGAAGAAGCAAATATATGAAATCCACAAGCTATACTTGCTGCTGCTTTTATCATGCTCAAACCAACGAAAAAGGACAAAAACAAGAGCGTCAAGTAATTCGGTCGGCTGTCGAAGAGACGGTACCGATTCTCAAACTCCCGACAAGATCCTGGTACCTGCGAGACAGAAGCAAACATTGATTCAACGACAAAGAAAATCTGAAGGCAGAAAACCGAAAAGATAGAAAAATGGGAAATTTGAGTTCTCTCCCAACCAAATTCAAACTTTGACTCACAAATTCTCCTTCTTCACCTAAATCCGGCACCTGAGCACCTGATATAGAAGAGGAATTTGGTTCGGCAAAAGGGAAGAAAGGGCTTGAAGACCGGTTTCTCTGCACCAGACAATAGTCGCCCCCTCACCTACAAGATTTTCGCCCGCAAATCGAATCGAAGCCAGAGTACGATGCTCAAACAATTAAATATGATGTGAAGAAAGAATGGAGGCGACCGAACATTTATAGAAGATGGCGCTTCGCGAAAAGGAAAAATGTATTTCCATAAACATAAAACTTGGGGGCAAAGAAAATAAATTGAAGGAAATAATTGACAATTCAATTTGAAGGCCTTCAATTCCACGAGTAGGCGCACGGGCTTGATTTCTTTTCCTTCTCAAAGTTATTTAGGCAAATTGAGAAAGGGTTCGGCGAAAAAAAATAAGTAGAATTTGAACGCAATCTTCACAAGAATCTCCCCTTTCCCGCTCATGTTTCGCTGAATAGGAGATACAGCAGAAATCTTTCCATCTTCAATAGGTGGATTCTCAGCCTGGGTTTTATTAGAAGCGTAAGGGAAGTTAATCTCCTTGGGCCAACAAAGAAAGTCTCGCGTGGGCTTTGCCAAAACCAGAAAAAAAAAAAAAAAAAAAAAAAAAAACCACACTGTGGGCTGCCAAAAAGGAGAAAAAGTTGCAGCCCAAATCGAAACAAAAATAAAATAAATAAAGGGAAAGGAAGGCCTGCAAGTTCAACCAACCAAATTAAATTACAGCCCATTCCCAAAGACAAATCATGGGCCATTACCCAAAGGAATAAGACAAGAAGAGTTGGTTTAATTCAACTCGGCCCAGAAAAAGAAAATTCTCAACTAAGGGAGAATGTCGGTCGGCTAAGCAAACTCAATTTGGAGTCTAGTCCACTTAGGGGTGTGTTCTGAGCCGAGCTGGCTTGTGAGCCGCACAAACCGAGCTCAGGCTGGCTTGACTCGAACTCGAACGATGTCAAGCTCAAGCCAAGCTTAATCGAGATCGGTTTGTGTCAAGCCAAGGTCAAGCCTATTTCTTTGATGCTCAAGGCTTGCGAGCCGGCTCAAGCTTAGTAATCTAGAATAGTAATTGTGAATAGTGCTTTTGAATAGTAAAATGAAATAAAACTTGAGCTTTGATCTTAGACGTTTGAACCTAGGTTTTCTAAACCTGGGATCTAAAATATCTTTTCAAAATGTGTTTCTTTCATGGACTTTGATCGTGTCAAAATCTGGGCTCTGTACGGGGCTGCAGATTAGGACGCTAAATCACCCAAGATATTTGTAATGTGTGGGGAACTCCGACGCTTCCTCCAACTGAAAAGGTAGAACAAACGTGAGCTCAAAAGCCAAGACGGGGAAGAGTGGGGGTTGGACCCGTTTTGGCACTCCGACGCTCAAGTCAGCTCAAGCTCTCGGTCGAAAAATGCTAGAGTTAAGAGTTTTGGACGTGAAAAAGAGCTTACCTTTGGCCCTCGCAGGGCGAGGCTTTTATAGGGTGAAGATGGACTTCGCGGGAGCAAGTACACCTCCCAGAAAGTGTGGATCTGGTTGGGAGGAGAGAGTCCTGGCCTCTGGCCGGAACAGTGCTTTTCCAGCCAAAGCACTGTTCGCCTGCTCCTGCCAGGATCCCTGACACTGTACTGAGCGCGACTGCAATTAATGCGGCCAGCCGTAGGTGGTACTCGCATTGAATGCGGTTGTCCGGTAGTGATCGGGTCGGGATTCCGCTGGGTCGCGCCTTTCTCTGGAGTGAAAGGAGACCCTAGATCGCGGGAGACCGCCGCCAAACCAGGACTTGTGGTCTTCGGCCAAGTAGTGGGTCGATGATCGCCTAAGCGGCTCGGTCGCGGAAAGCTTACGAGGCATAGGCTGCTATCTGGCAATGACATCTGGCGCTCAATCAGACTCCCCGATTTTCCCCTTATCATCTTTCCCCCCCAGATCGGGCACCATTAAAAGAGTGGTGTCTGATCTCAGGGAAGGCTTTTTGGCTGGGGTAAAAAGGGGAGGCCTGGGTCGCGATGATCTTGTGGTGATCTGGATCGTTGGGAAAACTGTCCGAGCCAGGATTCGACGAGCCAACCTCCTTCGACCCCAGATATATTTCGACCCAAGACATGAGGCGTGGCCTCATGCACGCATGCTAACTGTGCCCCACTGGGCGGGGAACTCTGGAAACTCCCTTTGTCAGAGTCATGATTACACTTTTGAAATTTGAGGGACTAGCACGGGTTCTGAGGTTCGGTTACAGGCGGCCGTTTTGGGGGTAAGGGGCCACGTTCTTCCCCAGTATACTAATTTATGGCCACGTGGGAAGGGATAACCACGCCTAGTTGAAACGTTGCTATAAATTGGTGACTTAGGCGGTTTTTCTCCCTTCCACGCCTTTCACAAGAGCAAACCCTAGATTTGAAGTGACTTTTGCCCTCCACCAGACTCTGTCAAAACGCACTCCGGGAGAATTCGCAAGCACATTCTCGAGGTACGCTTTTCAATCCCAGATCTCTCCCCTCTTCCTTTCTCCCTCACATCCTAGAAATGGCTCCCAAGAGGAACGTCTCCGGGCCTGCCGAGAGCCAACCCCCAAATGAGCAAGTGAGAAGCTACGGTCCGCGGGACATTCCGTCGGACCCTGAGGTGTCAATAGAATGCATAGGGGTTAAAGCTCCAGGGAGAGCTAGGTGGGAGGATCCCACTGTGACAATGTATTTCAGGAACCCGGCGGAGGAGGCCACCGGATCGGTTCTGAGGGAATCGGCCGACAGTGAAAGTTCTGTAGAAGCTGAATCCGTCCCATTAAGCGGTGGTAGAATGCGAGACGAAGTAAACAACGAAGTTGTAGAGGATACGGCCGCTGAGATTGAGGAGATGTCGTTGGAGGAAGAAGGTCGCGGCGGCGCAGCTTCGGATGTTGAGCGGGGGCCCCAGAAGGGGAAGGCGAAAAGGAGAGGGCAGCAAAAATGCCAGAAACACTATTACGAGTTTAGGGCCGAGGTGTATGGGTCGGAGAGGACCACCGCCCTGAAGAGGCTGACCGGCTGGAGAGATTTGGACGACCGTTGCGAAGTTTTTACTCCCAACAAAGATGAACACATGGGAGCACCACCTGAAGGGTGTATCGCCATGTCCCTGCAGGCCATTGAATATGGATTCCGACTCCCTCTCTCCCCTTTCCAGGTGTCTCTGTTTAATCATCTCCAGATCAGCCCCATTCAACTGCTCCCAAACGGTCATGCGATGGTAACAGCGTTCAGGTCCTTGATGAAGATCTTGGGTCAGGTTGAATGCGTGGAGCATTTTGCGGAACTATTCGTAGCTTCCGTCGACTCAGCTGCTTCCCCCAACAGGAGGGGGTTTGTGAAGTTGCAATCTCGGTCGGGGAATAAGATTTTTGACACCGAGAAGTCCTCTCATGGCGTGGATTGGAAAAAGAAGTTTGTCTTCCTGAGATACACAGACGGGTGGAACGGCCTAGAACACACCTCCTGGAATGACGTGGCCCAGGTAAGGTTGGAGAGGGGTCCGGTACGCTGGCCCAACACCTTGTTAGCTGCACTGAGGGGGGTGCATCCCCTGGATACAGGGATCTTCACGAACACCCATCTGCTAATTAACTTGGGGTTGGCCCCGGGGACACGGAGACACATTGATTTCAGAATGGGTAACTACACCCTCAATACCCTTAGGCCAAGCACGTTCCCTTCCCTGACTTCATCTTTTCTTTACCGCATTGATTTCTAACTCTGCCCGCTGAACTTTATTTTTTCCCCCATGTACAGGGTCGATAATGGTAGCTGGACGAGCCAAAGCCGTGGATCGCCTGTTGAAGAAGAAACAAGCCGAGAGGGCCAAGATGATAAGGGGAAAATCAGGGAGTCTGATTGAGCGCCAGATGTCATTGCCAGATAGCAGCCTATGCCTCGTAAGCTTTCCGCGACCGAGCCGCTTAGGCGATCATCGACCCACTACTTGGCCGAAGACCACAAGTCCTGGTTTGGCGGCGGTCTCCCGCGATCTAGGGTCTCCTTTCACTCCAGAGAAAGGCGCGACCCAGCGGAATCCCGACCCGATCACTACCGGACAACCGCATTCAATGCGAGTACCACCTACGGCTGGCCGCATTAATTGCAGCCGCGCTCAGTACAGTGTCAGGGATCCTGGCAGGAGCAGGCGAACAGTGCTTTGGCTGGAAAAGCACTGTTCCGGCCAGAGGCCAAGACTCTCTCCTCCCAACCAGATCCACACTTTCTGGGAGGTGTACTTGCTCCCGCGAAGTCCATCTTCACCCTATAAAAGCCTCGCCCTGCGAGGGCCAAAGGTAAGCTCTTTTTCACGTCCAAAACTCTTAACTCTAGCATTTTTCGACCGAGAGCTTGAGCTGACTTGAGCGTCGGAGTGCCAAAACGGGTCCAACCCCCACTCTTCCCCGTCTTGGCTTTTGAGCTCACGTTTGTTCTACCTTTTCAGTTGGAGGAAGCGTCGGAGTTCCCCACACATTACAAATATCTTGGGTGATTTAGCGTCCTAATCTGCAGCCCCGTACAGAGCCCAGATTTTGACACGATCAGACTTGTTTTATAACCTTAAGGTATACGTTTAGGATTCATAATTTGATTAATTCCTAATCGATTATGGTAAGATCATAGTCACACGTTAATGATAACTCACTTTAAGGATTCCTTTGTGTGTTATCCTTCTCTAATACCTTAAATGGTATTACTCTCTTGTCATTACATGTTCTGTACTTGTTTTATATGTTTATGTGCATCGTTATAGAAGTGTGTCTTAGTTCTTAAGCTCACCTTAGTACACACTTACAGGAGTTAAGGTTGAGCACTAGAATCCCCAGGGCACTGCATAATCTATCCTACCTACTGTTACTAATAGGTGAGGTTAAAAATATTTTCAACTGGAACCATGAATACTTATAGATTCAATTATTTTGAAACTCAAAGCCTAGTGCTTTACCATTCTTGTTTTGAAATACCCTTTATAGGGATGATTCTTCAAAGAACCCAGACCTATCCATATTCATTGATCAAGGGTAGATGTTTTCAAAGTACAACATCAATAGTTCATGTTTTCAAAGTAATGCATCAATGGATCATGTTTTCAAAGTAATGCATCAATGGTTCAATGTTTTCAAAGTAATGCATCAATGGTTCATGTTTTCAAAGTATTACATCAATGGTTCAATGCATATGTTCAATGGTTCATACATTCGGATTTATTCTGGATGTCATCAATAGTGCAAGCAATCAATGGTTAATGGTATGGGCCCGGCGGTTATGTGTAGAGGTGATGCTCGGGAGGTGAGCGCCAACGACATCACTAATACCGGCCGCCACACTAGACGATTGACACCAACTTTAATCAGGAGGTTTGGTTAAGTCAGGACAATTGTCGGGAATGGACCGCAAATCTATTCCCAAATCAATGGTTAATGGTCACCTAGGGGTCGCTCCCCGAAGTGAAACTTGGTGGAGGATGGTGCATGTGTGTATGTGTTAGGGTGTTGTTGATCTCGGTTCGACACCCTATTAATGGTCATGTTTTCTGGAGTAAGGATGGAGAAATCTAGCTTGCGGGCATCAATGTTTTCATAAAGTTGGTTCATATCTTGCAAAGTTGTTCCCTACCCTTATCCCATTTTATGAAAATCATATGAACCAAATCATAGCATATGTGTGCGCATGTGACAGCATTCATGAAAGTGTTTTGAAAACTCTCATTTCTTATAACATTGCATTAAAGGGTTTTATCACTTGAACTTATTCTTAAGTTCTTCATTAAAGCAAAGCATTAAAGGTCTTACCTTGTGAACTTCACTCCAAACGTTTAATTCAAGTACTTTCTTTTAAAAGATATCCCTCACTTAGTCACTTTGACTAATACCTCTACCTGTTTTCTGGCCTCATGGTTCCAGGTCTTGCAGCCGCAGTCTAGAGGTATCTTGAAGCTCTAGAGTGTTCATTTTGTTTAAGTCAGGACTTTACTTTATTAATCTATTTTGTGTTCTGCATATGTTATATGGCTGCATTGATACCTTGCTTTAATGCTTTTGTAATAATCCTTCTGCTACTTGGATACTGCTACAATTGCTATCATATGCTCCCGTGATAATGTTCAATTGATATAGTAATGTTAATAGTCTCTTCTGCTTAACGATCAGTACTTGCTTCTTTATATGCCATCACGCACATGTTTTGAAAAGTTTTAAAATACTCTGATTTTCCGCTGCATAAGCCACATTGTTAAACACTGTTATTGTTAATCGTTAATGGACATACCATTCGCTGGGGTATTTCTTGAGTGATGGCTCACACCATTACTTGAGGGGTGCTTCAGTGTGGGGGTTGGGGCGCCGCTCTCTACCAGCAAAGTGGGGGCGCTACAATTCCTCTAAAATCGTGCATATCTGTGATTCGGAAATCTTTGAACTGTCTTATCCTTGAAGGAGCTTTGCGACAACCCAATGCACCGGTAGTGGGGCAAATACTTCTTTAAGAAAAGTCGGCATTTTTCACGATTCAGTCATAACAAATGATAAGTCTCTCGGTTTACCTTCTAGTATTGTTCTGACTTTTCATATTCATATGAATCTATTTCTGGTACATTACTGGTACTTATATCGATATGTTTCTGCATACTATTGTTATGGTATTTATGTCTATTTTGATCTATTAGATTCTGGTATTTATCTTTACGTGAATCTATGTAACGGTGATACTGATATCATGATGAGTATGGAGGATCTATTGGCAGATGCAACTTATGTCGCAATGGATATGTTGGATCTACATGTTGCTGGTATTTAGATCTCAATATGTATGTTTTCAACATGTTTCTGGTACTTACTTTTGGAATTACATGTCTTATTGTACATCATATGTATATTGCAAAATCTGATTATCTATTATATGTGATAATCTAGTACTACCACAAAACGGATTTTCCAACATATGATATGAATACGACAACACGACTTTTTTCTTGAAATTTTCAAGTGAGAAGTGATCGACACGACATAACAAAAATATATTCTTAGTTTAACCTAATTCAACTATAATGCATGAATATAAACACGATGATATAGATATAACATTGACTTACTACTTTTTTTCTTTAATTTTTACGCGATAAATGTTTAAAATGATAAAATGATATTTTAAAAAGTGTTTGTAAATCATATATCAAAATTGATCAACTTTGTGCGTCAAAAGTTAAAGTGATCAACATATTTTCCTTCTACAGAACAGTGTCTAGAACGGAGTTTCGAGGAGGTCGGAAGAATGTCATGAGCAGCTCTCCATAAAAGACCCGAACTTTCGGAGCCACATGGAGCTTCCAAATCTTCTTCCAAAATAAACCATTACCAGAGAAAGAGGAGGAGGCACGGGAAGCTCCATCAAGAGCCAGATCCACTCGATGTGCGCTATGGACCGAGAAAGAACCACTTTTCTCAAAATGCCAAATAAGTTTATCATCCCGTTCCACACGTCCCAACAGGATGCTTCGGATAAGAGCAGCATCACTAGGGCAAAAAGTTTTATCAATCAACTTCAGATTCCAACCCGCAGAATTAGGGAGAAGGAGTTGGCTAACTCGGGTGATCGTCGGGTCCCGTGTCTACCGAATGAGAGGACAAAAAGAGTTCGGTCTCGGTAGCCATCTATCGCTCCAGATATTAACAGAATTACCATAACTAATGCGCCATCTTGAACCCGCCTTCAGATAGGCTTGGCCTCCAAAATACTTCTCCAAGTGAAAGAGGGCGAACGCCCCAAACCCGCGCCAAAAAAATCAGTGTTAGGGAAATATCTCACTTTAAGAACTTGACTAAGGAGACAATTCGGAAACGAAACAATTCGCCAGGCCTTTTTGGCTAAGAGAGCAAGATTGAAGGTTTTGAAATTTCTGAAACCAAGACCACCACGACTTTTCTGGAGGTAAAGCTTTTCCCAAGCAAGCCAGTGAATACGGTTACGATTTTTATTGTTCCACCAGAAGTTTGCAGAGAATGAGTCAAGCTCTCTAATAAAGGAATTCGGCAATTTAAAACAGCTCATAGAATAAAAGGGGATTGCCTGAAGAACAGCTTTGATCAAAATCTCTTTACCGGCAGACGGTAAATTCTTTTCAGAGAAACCAGAAACTTTCTTCCTAATACGTTCTCTGAGTGAGGCAAATAAGGATTTCTTGGATTTTCCAGCAACAGAAGGAAGGCCCAAGTAGAGATCAAATTTATCCATTCTCTGCACTCCCAAGCGAGAAGCTAAACTCGAACCTGCCTCAGGGGTCACATTTTGACTAAAAACAACTGAAGACTTCTGGAAATTTACCACCTGGCCCGAGGCTTTAGAAAATAAGTCAAGAATACCAGCAATACCATCAAAAGCCTGCTCATCTGCCCGCCCACACACAAGCGTATCATCAGCGAATAACAAGTGGGAAATCCGAGGGGCATTCTTATAAATAGCAACCCCCTGCAAAATACCTTTGCTCTTCAAATCCTATAACCAAAGTGAAAAGACTTCTACGCAAAGGCGAAACAGGTAAGGCGAGAGAGGGTCGCCCTGGCGAATGCCTCTCTCCGGGGTAATCGAACCAAATTATGCGCCATCAAAAATAAAGGAGAAAGAGACCGAAGTAATACAGGCAGAGATAAGATGAATCAGAGAAGGAGGGAAACCTAACCTCTCAAGCACCCACGTCAGGAACCTCCACTCAACTCTATTAAAAGCCTTGCTCATATCAAGCTTCAAGGCAAAGAAACCATCTCTTCCCCTGGTTTTCCTTTTCAGAAAATGAGTGATCTCAAAAGCAAGCAGAACATTGTCAGTAATGAGGCGTTTAGGGACAAAAGCAGATTGAGGATATTAAGCACACTCTTTTTGCCTGTCCTTTTGCTCGCCAAGTTTGGCAATCTCGTTCCTCCCTTGGACTACCATTTCGAATTTCCCGGGGGGAGTCCACGAGTGGATCGGGATGATCTTCTCTTCTTTTGATTTGGGCGAGTGTGCGAAATTTTCCTTGATCTTATGGGGTTTTTGGTGGTTAAGAAATAAAGTGAGGACGGAAGGTTGTCGTTGGCGAACGGATGAGTTGGTTGATTTCGCACTCTCTCACCACGTTCCCCCCTCTGCTGATTCCCTCCCCCCGATTGGAAATGATGTTGTGTGCCGTTGGACTCCGCCTGACCAAGGTTTTGTTAAACTTAATGTGGACGGGGCTTTGTTTGCTAACAAAGGGGAGGCGGGAATTGGGATTGTGACACGTGACCATGGCGGGACTTGTTTGGGCTGGCTTTGAGATAGATTTGAGAGCTCCTTAGAGCCGGAAGCTATGGAAGTTGTTGTCGTAGCCCGTGCTTTGGAATTTGCTCGTGATAAGGGTTGGCAGAATATCTGGATCGAAAGCGATTGCCTCAACCTCATCAACAAAATTAAGGCGACTCTGGATGACTGCTCTTCGATTGGTAATCTGGTCCAGGATATCAGATTTTTGGCGAGCCCCTTCTCTTGTTGTCGTTTCCTTTTTGTCAGACGTGATGCCAATACCGTGGCTCATACGTTAGCTCGCAATGCAGCTCCGGCTTGCGTGGGTGGTTCTTTTACTCCGCCCTTTCTTGTTGATTTTCTTCTGGCCGACTGTTTGGCCTGATTTCTGCCCTTCTGTGGGCTTCTGCTGTCAAAAAAAAAAAAAAAAAACATTTTGCCTTGATCTTAAATTTCCAACCACTCGTTGAAGGAAGCCTTGAATTATTGCTGAAAAGCCTCACGAAAAGGAGTGGACAAAGATTAAGAGGAAGTTATAATAAGCCAAATTAAACCTCTTTTCAAAAAGAACACATAATGGGATTACATGGGGTATTCCGAATGATTGATGCCCTTAAAATATGATTATTTTACTTAGCCCCCTCCACAATGTGCATTTAACATTTTATTGTCTCATATTATAAAAGTAATACATTTTACACCCTTTAGTCGCCTCATATTCTTAAACTATTGTAAATGTCTCTAGTTACAATCTAATTTCTCGTGTCTTTTTTTAATTTAAAAAATTGAGCTATTGACATTTAATCGAATTACTTAAAACTCGTTCCCCAACAAGTAAATTTTTGTTTGTCATTTGGATATAGAGAGATCAATTCATTGCAGTTAAGTTAATCTCCACCTTAGTCGATTTCGAGTAATTTTATTATTTTGCTTAAGGTCTTTCAAAATGAATATTATTCCAATGAAAATAAAAAATCACTTAAAATACACATACTAGTTTATAGTTCGAGCATTCATGTCTTATTCATAATTAAATTCAAAATTCTTTTTCAGAACCTCAGTATGAACTTGGAGAGGACGAAAACTTAAGTTCCCATGATTTGAAGGGGCAAACTTTCATATGAATGAACTAGTGGGGGCAAAGCGAAAAATGGACCCTTACTTCTCCTCCCCTCCCTGCAGGCTCTAAAACAATAATGCAATGGCAGAGAGCTCTCCTGCAGCCATGAAGGTGATCGTTGTTTGGTTCCTCAACAACTTCCGGTACTATGTTGTGTTGTCCAAGGCAATCTTCTTCGTCATAGGTAATAATATAAAAATTAAACGAAAACATCGACTTTAGCAATCGGAAAAAATCATTTTACCACAAAAAATAGTAGTTTGCAATCGAATTGCAACTAAAAAATTCAATTGCAAAAACCATCATTGTAAATGTTTGCAATCGAATTTTTACAACCATGGTTGCAATTGAAATTCGATTGCAAAGAACTGAAGACGTAGCATGTAAGCCACGTAGTGTGTACCAATTTTGCAATTGAAAATTTGTTGCAAAGTTTAATTATTTTTTATTTTTTTATATTTATTTGCAGCCGAATTTTCATTGCAAAGTAGCTAGCTAGAAAATATTTATCAATTTTGCATCTGAAATTCAGATACAAAAATAAGTTGTTTTTATTAATTATATTTATTTGCATTCCCAAAAACAAAAAAAACAAGAAGAAGAAGAAACGAAAAATAAAAAAATAAAAAAAACTGTAAATTTGGGACAATAACATACTCCATTTTGCATTTTTTGGTTTTAATTTATCATTTCTGATTTTAGGGATACTTGCTCAAAAAAATCACTAAAAAAAAGTCTAATTCCGATAGATATAACTGTATATGTGTGTATTTATAGGTCTGTTGTTCACGTACCGATTCGTGGAGTACGCAGTGTTTGATATCCTGGTTACGCATATCACTGACGATTGGATAGACCCTCCAACTCTGCTACAAGCTGTTACAATGGTGAATTTACACCAAGGAGCTTATGAAGTTTTGCAGATTTTCTTTGCTTATATAGCTGATGCTTATTTGGGACTCTTCCATACGGTGATTTCTTCCACCATCCTCTACATTATCGTAAGTTTATAAATTTATGTTAACAGCTCGATTTTCGATTACATCTTACTGTTTTTATAATGTTTGGATAACTCTCACCTCGTCCACATTAGTTTTGGTGTTGAGTTAATCCAAACACAGATTACTTAATATGATATCACATAAATGTATCTTGCATTTAAATTTTTACTTCTCAAATTGTTTCTTGATTGTTCGGGGTCTTTGTGCGCAGGGTGTCTTATTGTCTCATCACATAGGTCATGTGCGTACTAAATTACTTATTAATTTATGAGATATGAACAACTCTTATCTCATTAGCTAATTCTTTGCATGAGTTGATTTAAATAAGGGAAAATCCTTTATGAAAGTTATTTTCGATTTTGAACCTGATCTTTTAACTTTTCTCACATTTCTTTTTTTTTTTTTTTTTTTTTTTTTTTTTTTTTATTTAATTTCTCAATTTTAGTTCTCTGTCTAACAAATGTTAAAAAATGTAAGGAAAAAATCACATGCAATGCAAGTGGCCCGTATTGGTTAAATTTTGGAGCCAATTCATTTGGCAATTCGGTTGGAAAACTAACAGAGTAAAAAGTTGGAGAGAAAATTGGATTATTAAAAGGGTAGTCCTCACTCTCTTCAAATATCCAAATTAGGTTTTTCATCTTTCTCCTCCGCAATTCCATGACTGTTGCAAATATGTTGAGTGTTATGCAAAGTTGATTCCCAACTTCAGGTCCACCCTCTGGTTCTAAATTTCCTCTTTTTTTTTTTTTACTTTTATTTGTAGGGATTGGTGCTATCTGTTATTGCAGCAAGTTTAAAAGAAAGGGTTCTTCACCTTGGCATATTCTACCCCGCATTGGTGCTAATAACTCTATCACAATCAGCCAAACGGGTAACGCTAAAATCATTTCTTGGTGATCAAATATTGGCGAAAGATGAGAAAAGAGCACAAGAATACGATGAAGAGAGAGCCATCAGCCGCGGCAAGTTCTGGTGGAACTTAGTCTCGTTGTCGGCCGCCATCGTCGCCATTTACGGAACTGGAACTTCGCAAATACATATAGAATCATTTAGGGTGCTCTTGACGGTGTCAGCAATAGCGATGGGCGTAGGATTCCTGTGGTTCTTGTTGGGTTCTAGATTCTACACGTATGATGAACCCACTGGCAGTCCGCTCAATGATGTTGTTTTTGTGATCTATGCGGCGGTGGTGAAGAGAAATGTGGAGTCGCCGGAGCAGCTCTTGCCTCGTGTCCCATGGTTGAGGTGTGTGTACTCTTCGTGTGCTCATTCTAATTTTGGTGGTGCTGTATGTTATTTGATTGATTATTTTTCCTTATACTTTAGGTCAATCACATTATAAATATAAAATACGCCTCCCTTATTATGTTGGTATGACTGAACCAAGTTAGACTATTGAGTCATTTGATTTTTATTTTTTTTTTGGTTAAGACTATTGAGTCGTTTGATGCATACTTGGAACCAATATTATAATGTAGGAGGGGCCACAATTCAAACCTAAATTATAAGTTCATACATTAGGAATAATTACGAACAACCCCTCCAAACTTTGGTGAAATTACAGATTACCCCCTTAAGGTTTTAGAAATTATGAACTCTCCCTGACCTTTACACTTTCTCTCATAAATTTCACCTACCGTTAATAACACCGTTCAAACTCATATTTACATTCCAAAAACACCCTTAGGGGGTATATTGTAATTTTACTGAGAGTTTGATGATATAATTGTAATATTAGTTAATTTTGGATTTTTTTTGTATTTAAAAGTTGTTATTTAATTTAATATTTTATATTTTATCTATAGATATAAATTAAATTAGATATTCCATGCATATTTATTTTTCTGAAATAGGATAGAAAGTTATAAATTCCTTCTTATATTTACTTCTTAGTTTTAAATATATTTTGTACAAATTCATTTAAAGTTAATTTAAAATTATTTATTTGCATCATGGCAATTTTCTCCTCAAAATAAAAATTCATATAAAAAAAACCACACAAATATCAATTAGTGCATTATCAAATTTTTCCTTCAAAATTGAAAATCATAATAAACACACCAATATCAATAAATGTAATAATAAATTCACATAAATATCCGTCAAAGTCATTTAAACAATTATTTGAAACGTTGAACATGAATGATCAATATCTACAGAAAAATATTAGGCATTCATAAACTCTCAATATGAAATTAGTTTATCATAAAAATATTAAAATATCATTAAGTATTTACATCAAACCCCATAAAAATTTCAGTTCTTGCATTAACCTCCTTACCTTTGGGCTCTTTATTGCATATACCCACTGAATTTCAGCATATTAGGGGCAATATCTACAGTATTGCATAAAATAGTAAATTTCACACATTTCGTTAAATTTAGTGGAGGAGATAATGGGCCAGGGGGAGTTCGTAATTTTTCAACCCTAACTCCCCAATGATATTGTATTTCGCACAGGATATTCCGTTAAATTTAATGGATGAGATAACGGGTCAGAGGGAGTTCGTTTATATATTGGATAAATTTCTTCCAATCTTCCCATGTGGGATGGGTTTGTTACCCAACCGTTATCATTTATTAATACATGTTAATGAAGGTCATTTCAAATAACAGATGGTTAGATAGAGCTGCAATTGTGGTACAAGATCAAGGAAACACCGGAAACAACAACAAGAACTTTTGCACAGTTGAGCAAGTGATGGGAGTGAAGTTCTTGCTAAAGATGCTTCCGTTATGGGCAACTTTCCTCACATTTAGTCTAGTTGTTGCCACCGGGAAGACTTTCTTTCTCGAAGAAGCAAAGGACATTGACAAGAATTTCCTGATCCTTTTCTTTATAGTTCTAGAGAGGTTCACACAATTCGTCATCGCAGAAATGTCTGACTTTGTTCTTGAAAAGATAAGTAAGAAAAAGAACAACAACATTGTACAAAGGTTGATTCTTTTCAGGATAGGTATAGGCATGTTCTGTTGCGTTCTCTGCTGCATCGCTGCATGGATAAACGAGAGTTTTGTAGGCAGCGTTTTCAGGATGGTTCCACAGTTTATTTTGCTGGGAGCCATGAAGGGACTTTCTGGAGACGGGTTCGAGAGTTTCTTCGATTCTCAGGTTTCGAAGTCAATTTCAGGATACGGCCCTTCTTTTCGAGAGTGTGTGATGGGAATGGGGAAGTTCTTGAGTGCAGTTTGGATCCTCAGTTTGAGGGGATTGTTTAAAGATCATATAGAGGGGAGTCATCTGTGTACATACTACGCGATTTTGGCAATTATGAGTTCGACGAATTTGGTAGTTTATTGGTTGATTGCTTATTGGTATGGAGATGGTAGATTTCCGGTGGAGGATATAGGAGCGGTCCAAGAAGAAGTACAGGTCTCGAAACAGTCACAACCTCTGCTAGAAATAAAGGTAGTTACTCAGAATCAAAAGGCAATGTCGTCTTGTGATTCCAACGGTGATGGAGGAGAGAGAACAAATTATGATATTAGATCAACGGACCACAATTCATCAGGCCTCGCAAATGGTCCGGCGGATCCATTGCTGGGTGAGGTTCGATCATTTCCTCGTACGTTTTCTAGACGATTCAACAAGCGGTTCAACTCAATGCATTGAACATAATAGTTGTTGTTAGTAGACATTCCATAGCTATGTGAAACATGCATGTATCTCACTCGTTGTTATATAATCTCTGTAGCCTATCAGCACTTTGTACAATCTTCAAGCATCGACATTTCCAAAACATGCGAGGAGGGAAAATTAATATTCAAAGAACGAAAACCATGTAAGAAAAGAACATAAGTACTTTCACGATTCATAAACCAAAAAGGTCCGACCTGGATCGAACCCAAAATATATGCAGCTAAAAGAAGGCATTTTTTGCCCCAATGCAAGAGGTCCCGGTAAATATAAAATGTCACTGAATACTGAATTTCTAATGAAATTGATACGGTTTCGTATCGTAAGAGACTTTAGAGCAGTCTCAGGCTCGTTAGAGAAATAGAGGAGAAGAGAAGGATAATCCGAAGGACCGTCCGGCCGGGGGAAATTGAGGGGGGAGAGAGAGATTTCAGAGATAAGGGATTGGGAATTGAAAAGTTTGTTTATTGCTTGAATGTTGTAAACGTAACAAGACTAACAATATATAAAGGTAAAGATATCCTAAACCTAGTAAGACCCTTAAAGTGCTGAAATAAACAACGTAATATAACTACGAAATATTAAATAATATAATATAAATCCTATCAAACTAAATATTGAAACTTATCCAATTCCTATTCTCTCTTGATATCTCACGTGATATTCTGCATCTCCATCTTGATATCTCTCTTGATACACCATATCTCCATCCATATTAGAAATCCTCTCTTTCCTCAGCTAACTAACTAGACAATCAACAGTTGGAACGATCCATGACTTCCTCGATTCTCTTGATTTCTTCAAATATCATCCACTGCACCTAAAAACCATGCATTCAAGGAACAAGTCAGTGCTGATTTTCATTTTAAACAGTGATTGTATTCTAAAGCTATCTCAACTCATGCATGGGCCTAATTTTTTTTTTTTTTTTTTTTTAAGTTTGTATATATATTTTGAAATTTTTATATTTTCGCCCCCCCAAAATTAAAATTTCGCCCCCCCCCCCCTTATCTTAAATCCTGGCTCCGTCTCTGAACTCATGAAGCAGGGCAGCAATAAACATAGAAGCATTTCTTCATCCAAATTATACACATGTTTTAGCCATTCTTCATCATCCTAATTGTAAGCTGTTTTAGGTGGTCGTGTATCACATCTTCGGGCGGGGTATAATATATTGTATAATGCACATCAATCTGAATAGAATATTAAAGGGGTATTTGCACTGTAACACCTAATTACACAAATTTGGCTAAAGGTTTGAGAAATTACAAAAACTTCCCCTTGCATGTTATGAGGCTTGGTCGGACGCATGTTATTACAATCGTGAATTTAAAGTCAATTGTCTAGTACATTTTAAAGGTAAAAAGGGCGTTATGGATGACATCATCAAAAGTTCATAGATCTAAATGTGATGTAAATTCAATGATAGGGGAAGTTTGTGTAATTTTTTAAACAAGTGAAGTTTGCGTAATTAGGTCAAATGTCTGGTTATGCCATTATAATTATCTCAACATAAAAGTATGTATAGATTGAATGATAAAATGTCACATAATGCAGTAAAATGGCGAAGCTTTTGTTGGAATTTATAAAATAATATTAATTGGGAGAAAGTGGAGAAATGAGAAATAATAGTGATAGGCTTGGACGGAGGAAAAGTAGGAAGGATTTAGTTGGAATTGGGAAATAGAACTTCTTTTTCATTCCATACAAATGCAAATGGGTTGTACATATTTATAGCGGTTGCTTGCCGACTTTGCTAGGTCGGTTACATATACCCATATTTTATTTTTGATATTTATGGCTAATTAATCATGTGCTAATTTCTAGACTTTTCTTCTTTTTTCTTTAATAATCTAAACTAATCTAGGATCTAATTGTTACAAAATATCTTATCATAATATCCCAACAGATTTTCGTTACAAACCATCATCCAATGTTTTCATTTGTAACATACGACCATCTGAATTTTTTTATTTTTTTTTTTTGTGTGTGTTTGGTTTTAGCTAAAAAATATGATACGTGTCATGTTTATAAAAGATAAACGTCAATTGTATTTTCATCAAAACCACCAAAAAAAAGTTTAGATGGCAGTTTATTACAAATGCAAAGATTGGATGTCGATTTGCAAGAAAAGTTTGTTGGGATAGTAAACTGCAAAAAGAAGCAAAGTTCGGATGGCAAACAATATTTTTTCCTTTTATAATAAATGTGAAGTAGGGATGATGGTATGTTACGAAATTTAGTTTGGGTGTGAAAATTTAAAAACGTCTATAGTTCGAATGACAAATTTTTTTTATCCCTAATTTATATCATATTTCATGCGTTAAAATTGTCCTATAATTAGAAGAAATGGTATTACTACTGAAAGGCCCATTTCGATCGGCCCGGTAACAAAAGGCCCAACCCACTCTGCCCATTATATTATTTTTTTGTTTTTGGTGGAACCGTTATATTATTTACTTGGCGCTGTGGCCTGTGAGTAAAACTTTTCCCTTTTACAGTAAATTTCCATTCCCAGTTGGCTCATAGCTGATTACAAGAGCCTTCTTCTTCCTTCTCGTGGACGTTGAAACTGTAAAAACTCCATAGCCAACCTTCGATCTCTGCTCATTATGTACAAATTACAATACGATAATCTCAACGCAACATAATAAAAGATTTGTTCAAAATATAAATAAAACAATATAATTGTCAATCTTGTCTAGAGTAAAACAACACATAAAATCTTTCTCCTTTTAAAAATTATGGCGAGCCGAAAAAAAATTTAAAACTAATAAATACTATGTGGACCCATGAGAACAATATCCGATGCAAGACTTATGAATTTTATTTGTTTTTATTGATAATCATACCAATCACCATTAAAGCTTCCTTTTAGAAGTCAAGGTCTGGATTTTAAAACATAAGTAATAAATATATGTACTAACTTTGCATTTGAATGTGAAGTGGAAAACATTTCCAAATTCCAACTAAACCTTCCCTTTAATTCCGCTTGTCTATTCTTCTATGACAAACCAATCAGAATCCTTCCTTTAGGCTTGAATTCTCCTCGTCTATTATTTTAAAAGAAAGCTGCACTAAAAATATTTTCTAATTTCTCTTTCTAAGCCATTAGGACTTATGTATTATTTTTCTAAAAGCGTTAATCCTTCATCATTACATCCATACCAACCTACAAAACCCATCTTACTAATTATAAAAATATTGACGAGTTTATCTATTCTTTTCCGAAAATAATGAAATTGAAGTCCATTCTAATTTCCAACCTTTCATCTACTTTCCAAACAAAAAGCCGCACAAAAAGAGCCCTGGAGTAGAATATAGATTAAGATTTAAGAGAAAGCGACAATAAGACAAACTCTTTACAAAAGTGCGTGCTAGGGTTTTACTGTTTTTTTACTTTCTCCTGAAAAATATGTTTATTTTACTGGCGTCATTTTATTAGAGGCACAAGGAATGTACCTTATGATTCATGCCCTTAAAATATAATTATTTTTGCCCTCACGAATATGAATTCTACGTATTGCTACCCTCACATTATACAAATAATACATTTACGGCCGGTCTAAATTATTTCTATTCTATGTCTGTGTGTTTCTTAGTGTAGAACGATGTCGTTTTGCGTCTCCTTTCTGTTCCATGACTATGCTTTTGAATTTCAAACACAAGCTTTTGTTCCAAGTGCTTGTTTAAAGCTTGTCATGCAAGGATTTCTACTTCAGGAAAATTGATAATTTCTTGAAAAAATGTTATTAGGTTTGAAGTCTTAAAATTTTGGAATCCCATGTGTCTAAGTATAAATGTGTAATGCATGAAAACGAACACTATGATGATATCGACTCACATCGATGCGCACGGAATTTCTGTTTTTTTTTTTTCACGTAGGAAGTATATTTGATATAGTATTCGCTAAGGTGTGATATAGTAAAATGATATTTATAGAAATTTTCGTGAATTAAACATCCAACATTTTTAAAAGAAAAAAATCCTATGAAAATATCATCACTCACACGTGATTAATAAAATAACTTATAACATCAATTTTTTAATTTTCAAAAGAAATAACGCATAAAGGATTATTTAATTATACCTTTAATTTAGGCTTTATCCCTATAGCTCCTGCTTCGAAGTAGTGTGTCGTTGGTGGAAGAAATTTCCTGGGATCGCAGCAATCTTTCTTTTCAAGGGCTAGAGGAGAAAGGAAAAGTCTAACGTCAACCTTATAGTAAAAATTCGTAATTGTTTTTACAAAAACATTTTGCTATATATATTTTTAATATAAGAGTGAAAAAACTATTACGTAGATGGTTATAAAATTACCTCTTTTCCTTTTAAAATGATAATTTTTTCTTTTATATACCAAAATCGAGGTAAAAGCAAAATACATAGACCCTTTTTGTGTTGTTGGTCGTCCTTCATGGAGTGAAATCTACGTCCAGATAGCACTGGTACGAATGCTATATTAAGTTAGAAAAAGATGCCACCTAAGAGTTGGCCTCAAAAAATGTCTAGTAGATACTACAATATCGGAGAGTTTGTACCAACAAATGTATAAAAATCTAAATACAAGAATGTATCATTGGAAGACACGCTAAAAGACTTCTCAATAAAAATTTTTCGTTGTTCAAGTTAGTACACTATCCTACATACATTGAGTGATTTTTCAAAAAAATATTGTTCGATATTCAAATTAATACAATATCTAAATTGTGTACAAAGTGTATTTGGCTAAGCTTATTTGAAATTTTTTATAAGCTTTTACATCTATAAGAGTTAAGACGCTTGTTGCGTCTTTTTTTAATACAAGTGTTTGAATAATAAATTAAAAAAGAATGTAGAGCTTCTATGAAGATGTTAGTAGTAATATTTTTGTAATTAATATGTTTTTTTTTTGTAAGTTTACATTTACTCCTAAATAGGTCATAAACTATTATAATAAAAAAATTGTTAGTAATTTATCTTGTAGCGAAGACGTGTTAGAAATTAGAATAGTGAAAATATGTAGTCGTACTGGCTACCGCGTAGGCGTGTAGTTGTGGACTTGTGGGTCCTGTGAAACAAGTGAAAGTGACTCAAGTCTGATTTCTCACAAAAATAAAGGTGAATTATATTTAACGTTCTTTAAAATTTACATATTATAATTGAATCTCTATTAGTTGTTTTATTATATTTTGGACTCTTTTAAAAACTATAAGCTATATTAGATTAGTATTTTATCAAAACTAGGGTGATATTATAGATTTTGAGATTCGAATTTTTCATTTTACTACTATCCTAATGGGGGCTTTTTTTTTATATAAAATTTAGCCTAAATTGTAGATATGGGTAAAACAGAAAATTTCAAATTCCAAAATCTATTACGTGACCTAAATTTAACAAAAAATTTAATTGATGTGATTTATAATTTTTGGAAGGAACAAAATATAGGATTAATCTTTTTTGGCAACTCAATGTTTGGGGTGTTTTGTACTTTAGTATCCAATCATTGAATTTTTACGCTTTAGTACCCAACATTTGAATTTTGTTGTACTTAAGTGTTCAATATCAGACGTGTCATTTTCTTATTGGTCTGTTGGATAGACGTGCCATTTTCTTATTGATTGGGAGCACTTAAATGCAACAAAATTGAAAGGTTGAGTACTAAAATATAAAATTTCAAATGTTAAGTACTAAAATGTAAAATTTCCCAAAGTTTGGGGTGCAAACAAAGATTAACCCCAAAATATATAAAATGACTAATATTGGTTCAATTGTAATATCTGAAACTTTAAAGGGTGGTTAATAAAATAAACAATAACAAGAGGGACAAAGATTGATCAACACGTCTCAGAAAATTGGAGATGAAGTATATATATATATATATATCTCTATATATCTATACGTGTTTGCCTAATTTCTTGTTTTAAGGGGTTCGAAACAATTATCTTGCAGCTATGAGGATTGTTGCATGGTGTTCGGACAAGTTTCGATACAATGTTGTCTTCTCCAAGGCAATCATTTTCACCATAGGTACTGTACTGTGTTATAATATTGTGCTTAATTATCACACGATTAGTCTTCCATTTCCTGACGAACTGCATTATGTGTGTTTGTATGTATATATACATAGGTCTGGTATTCAGCCATAGGTTTGTGGATCTTTCACTATTCACTACCTTGGTCACTCATCTCACCAACGAGTGGAAGAACACCGATGAGGCAAAAGCTGCAACGATTGTGAATTTATATGAAGGAACTCTCGCAGTTTTCCAGATCTTCTTTGCTTTTGTCGCCGACGCCTACACGGGCCTCTACTTCATGGTGGTTTCGTCCACCACCCTTTACATTTCGGTAAGCTGAAATGGACATTTGTTTGAGCTATTTGCATCGTCCTTTACCCCAGTGTTAGGTTAGGTCGAGTTAATAAGCTAGACCCACATAGCATTTCGGTTGTGGTACTTGGCTGACCGTCTCCTCCATTACAATCTTGAATTTTCTTCTTTCTCAATACATTTGCTCTTTTTCTCTCTAAGAATCACATGAAATCGACGACATAAAAGTTGCAATCTTGAGCTAAATGCTGATATACAGTTTGAAGTTGGGGTTAGGGGACGGCGAGGGTGGCGTGAGTTTGCTGGGTTGGAGGTGGAGGTGGCCATGGTGGGATTTGGTGGGGAAAGTAAAAAAGGGGAGAAAAGGAGAAAAGAAAAGTGAAAATAAGGAAGGAACAAAAAGGGTTTAACCGAGGAATGATTTGGGTTCGAATCTTATAAAAAGAAAAGGGTTTAATCGACAAGGGTAAAGTGTAAACTAGAGATATCAGGTAATAATTGTGATGAAGCGCAAATAGCTAATATAGATTTTGTACGGAGGGTGTTAACTTTAACAAGAAGTTCAAAATTTAATTTAAGTTTCATGAATCATCTGATATTGCTTCTGCAACTTAATGCTTTTGCAGGGATTATGGATATATTACACTGCGGCCCGTCATAAAGAAATATTTGTTGACCATAGATTGCTTTACACTACACCGGGGCTGATCCCAAGCAGCAAAAAGTGTGACATTAGAAGCGTTTCTCGGAGATCAAGTATCGGCATTGGATCAGCGCCCGACCACAAAAGAGGAGGAAGAAAGAGCGAAGAAACGCTGCAAATTCTGGTGGATGGCCATGTTTTACCTCGCCAGCATTGTTGTTATGCTATTGACTTTTCTAGTTAAATCGTTCGTGCTGCTTGCGATGGTATCAGCAATTGTAATGGATGTTGCATTTGTATGGTTCTTGTTGGGTGCCAGATTCTACAGCTTTACAAATCCAACTGGCAGCGCTCTCAGCGATGTTGCATCTGTGATATTTAGGGCCCTAACTAAGATAAATTTGGAATATCCAGAGACTCCAGAGCAGCTATTCCAAAACTCAACTAGTCTTGTGGAGATTTTGCCGCATGTGCCGTGGTTGAGGTTTGTTGATTCATATTTTGTGCTGACTCTGTATCCCCTGTTTCAATTTTATGTTTCTATCTCTTATTTCATATTAGTACACACGTCACGTGTATTGGTAGACTGTTGAGATTAAATAAGTAAAGATTATGATATGGAAAAAAATTCAAAAGATTATATGTCTTCTGATTTCAATCGTCTATTAATACATTTAGCGTTTGAGGTGAGTGAAATAAGATATGAAACACATAATTGAAATATGAAATCCGATGTCATTCTATGCTATGTCCATCAATTGTTTTTTGCAACGGTTTACAGTTTACACAGTGTAAACATATGGAACTTTCGTTTTTAGGGCCAATTAATAATTACACATACACCCCTTCAAAAGTACGACTGTTATTTGATAAATTACTGATGCATCCTTGGGGGGCCGCTGTAATATATTGAATTCACAAGGGTTGTGTTTGTTGTATAGTAAAATGGAATAAAAGTTTGGTCGTCACTTCTTGAGTTCTTTCGTTTGATATAATGATTGACTGAATGGCAGGTGGTTAGACAAGGCTGCAATTGTGGTACAAGAAGGAGAAGACACAATCAACAGCAACATTTGCAGTGTCGAACAAGTGACCGGAGTGAAATTCTTGTTGAAGATGATTCCCATGTGGGCAACTTTCCTCGCATTTAGCATGGTTGTCGCCACGGGGAGCACTTTCTTTCTTCAACAAGCCATCAATATCAACCATAATTTTCCCCTGCTAGTTTTCATTGGTTTGAAGGGATTTGTCAAGACTAATGTTGGCAAAAAATGTGACAGATATCTTGAAAGGCTTTCCGAGCGAAAGAAGAACATCGTACAAAAGATGATGCTTGTGAGAATTGGGATTGGAATGACATGTTGTGTGCTCTGCTGTATCACCGCCTGGGCAGTTGCCAAGAAAATACGAGTTCATCCGGAGAGACATATGAGTATCTTTGTACTAGTTCCACAGTTTTTATTACTGGGAACCATGGAAGGGCTCTCCGTACGCGGGCTTAAGAATTTCTTCGATTCTCAGGTTCCTAAGTCCTTGACTCGATATGACTCGCCCTTTGGAGAATGTGTTTTAGGCATTGGGAAGTTTCTGAGTGCTCTTTCTGTTATCATACTTGGAAAATGGTTCACGCATGATATATATTCGAGTCATCTGGACAAGTATTACATCGTCTTGGTATTCTTAAGTTCAGCAAATTTGATCATCTACGTGTTCGTTGCTGCTTACTCATATGGCAATGAGAAATTTCTTGCAGAAGATCAGGTCGATATAGAAACAGTAGGTCTTCTTGAGACTATCACAGAATCACAAAACACCCTTCCTTTGTTGAGCCCAGGAAGAGGTCAACAAACTGCAGAAACAGAGGATCCTGTTATTCTTAAAGCATCATTTCAGCCATCATCATCATTTCCGCCTTCAGGCCCGTCACCATTTCTGCAGCATCCTTCATCCGGGGGAATATACAGACGTGTGTACACGATGAGTTGAAGTTACTCCACCTGCAAAAGGGTTTGATTGTAATTTGTTCGTTTTCCATCCTCATTTTCAATTTCTTAGCTCTTCTTGAGTCGGATGCTTAATCTGTCAATGTCGTTGTTGTTTCCTTTCGAATTCAAAGCCTTAAGATACTGTTATTTGGACTTTGGTGCAATGAGGAAGTCATATAGTTTGCAATCATAACTTCTTTTCTGTGTGAAAATTGGCTGTGGTTGTAAACTGAAAATTCCTTTAGTTTATACTGCAATAGTTAGCACAAGAACAAATACCTAAGTTCTTTATTTTGTGAGAATAATATCAATGTAGTCCAAAAAATAAGTGTATTGAGGCTTCAAAGTTTGAAAGCAGTCTTGAAAACAATCATCTCCATCAAATTGCAGACACCAATCCATTCTCCATCTTTCCCAACTCATCCATTTCTCCCCCGAAAGCCACAATCACGTCCTCCTCCAAATGCACCACCACCTTCAGCCCCTCTTTTCCCGGCAAGAAAAAGCAAGGCTCCACGCTTCCCAGCAGGCGGCGCGACAGTGGCACCACCGCGACGGGACCGCCCCACCCAAAGTCCACCGTGGAATGGCCCAAGTGCCGCCAGTCCGTGAACCCACTCACCCTCCTGCCACCGCTGATCCCTTCCTTGTAGTGCATCTCCTGAAAGTCGATATAAGAGGAGACGTAATCCGAGGTGGCGTTATCCTTGCTTTCCTTGATGGAAGCGGCGGTTTTCCAGATGGGCTGCGCCACCACCTCTGCGGCGGAGAGATGGATGTACATTGGCACGCAGCCGTTGCCCCAGTAGCCGGCGGGGAGTGGTGGATTAACTATCTTTCTAATGTTGATGGAATACGCAAACGTGACTTTCTCATCGGCAGGGACTTGGCAGGCTTTCGTCCTGTGCCACAAGTACCAGAGATTTATCACTAAAACATTGGATAGTAAAGAAAATTCAAAAGAATACAATCATCATCAACATATCAATTGGATTACTTCAATCAATTGTACACTAATTTTAATTCCGACCTAACTCGGTCAATCCAAATCAATGCCGACGCAATCCAATCACTAAAAATGTGGGTGTTTTACACTTATTTATCCTTAGAAATTTTATCAACGAGTTGAATAACCAAGTATAATACACTTTATCTAATAATTGGTTGGAATTCAGTTGAACTAGCTTTGAACTAAAATTTTCTTCCATCATATGACTTTAGTGTTTCACAAAATTAACACCAACCATAAAGTGTACTACGTTTTAGGTAATTCAAACTCGAATCTGACTCGACTAAACTATTACAATAAAGCACGATTATTTAAATTTAAAATTTGTTGAATGATTACTAAAAATTTTAAAAAGAGTTGTCGATTATACAGTATGATAGTTTGTCATCTGATTGGTTGGAAACTTGGAATAGCATTGAACCAAATTTGACTTTGAAATTCTCCATCCATGACACATAATCAAAACACAAATATAAGATCTCATGCAAAAATTGAACCAAGTTTTATGATATGACTTCGGATAAAAATCGAGTTTATTGCACCAAAAATCCTATGATATATCTAATTAGCATTCTGAACTTTATAATTTAAAATGTCTCAAAGCGTATTAAATTAGCCATAAATTAATACTAAAAAATGTACGGTCGAGACAACGAAATAATTGTAGGGTTTTGAATACTAATTTAATAAAATCATAAGTTTTGTTTTGAGACAACAAAATAGCCGTAACTTGTAGGGTTCGAAGCGCTAATTAAGCATATCACAATGCGTAACCGAGCAAAAAAACAAAAACTCGATAAATATCCTTACCTAGCTCTCCATATAAATGCACCCAATGCTTCAAAAGTTGTACATTTCAACCCGGATTGCTTATATATCACTCCCTTGAGCTGTTCCACCCACTCTTCCTTCACATCACAGCACTCCCTCACAACCCGTTTGCCCGAACCCGCATAAGGCTCAAAATCCGGGTCCAAAGTCAAGAGCTTCTCAATTGGAAACCCCAATCGGGTCGGGTTTCTAGGCCCAAGTAGCTCAGTTCGATCCCAAACCGGGTCAACAATTATCCGACCCGAATCACGAGTCAACTCAGCTATGGCGTTGAAGAACAAAGTCGCTCCAAGACCATCACATATCGCATGGTGTACTGCAGCGCCCAGAACAAACCCACCACACCCAAATTTGGTCACCTGCAACGTCATGGGTCGGATCGGGTCTTGATCCGGATCCGGGTCGGGTACCAGCTTCTCTGCGAAGCTTTCGTCTATGTCTCCATCGAGGTAGTTCACGAGGCTCAGGGGAGAGGCGACGACGGCGTTAACCACCGGAATTCCGTCGCCGCGGCGGCAATGCAGCTCGAGGCGGCCGTCGGAGTCGCGGCGGAGGAGGGTTCCGGCGAAGGGGTAGTAATGGAGGAGGGCGGCGGAGAGGGCGGAGGTGATGACGAGGAAGGGGTCTGAAGTTTGGTGGTGGGTGGTGTTGGAGTAGACGCGGAGGTAGCGGAGAGTGACGAGGTGGTTGCGATCGGTGTCGATGTGGGAGAGAGAGAGGCGGTGATCGGCGTCGAATGGTGGTTGGAGGGGGCGGATCACGGCGGTTTGTTGGATTTCGACCGGCATTTTTGGTGGGAATGATATTGGAGGTGGTGGCGCGTGGGTTTTATATGTGTTTGTGGTGACGTGGAGTGTGTTATCGCCTCATGAATCACTTTGGGTAGGTGGAAACTAAAAATAGATTTTAATATAAACTATAATAACTGTCATAAATCATATATTCATAATTTGGTTAGTCCATCTTTTTTAATTATCTTTTTTCATTAATCAGGAATTCAGGATAGAATTGTCCAAATAAAATTTAAAATTGTAGCTATTTATAAAAAATTTATAACTAAAATCTAAAAGTATGTCAGGAGATATAATAGATTATTTCTATTTTTTCAACATATGTTACTTTTGCTTAAAATAAACAAAATTTTATTTTTCAAATACTCCTCAACTATAATGAAAATAACATAGAATAATTAAAACACTTCGTTAGAATTTGTAAACTCTCTTTTAGTGATTGAATTATTTTTTCAATTACTCCGATAGGACTCAAACAAGTGATTATCTCTTTATAGGTATAAATATTTATCACTGAAGTTGGTTCAAGTGGATAGGGGCTTGAGTTCACTTAAGCAAGGTCTCGGGTTTGAACCTTGTGGATGTAAAAAACTATGTTGGGAGAGGTCCCCGCAATAAGCACTTTCAGCTACCCCGGGAGATTAGTCCTTCACTCAATTGGGTGGGGGAAAACTCTGAAAGATCAAAAACAAAGAATCATCTATTTGTTTTAGAAAATACTTAATTAGTCAACCGACTAATAATGAAAAACAACTTATTTCCTATATTGTGATCGTTTTTTTAATTTTTATTCGAACTTTCAAATATTTAAGAATGTTATTTATATTTTGTAAAAAATTTCAAATATTTATCTCCGTTATTTAGGTGTTAAAATGTGATTTATTTTCGGAGAAAAATTAACAGTTTCTAACAAAAAATATATCACGTGTTAACACCTAAGTGACCGACCGATATGATAATTTGAAAATTTTCAGAAGGTATAAATAGTAATCCAATTTTTTTTAGAAAATATAAATAACAATTTAAAATATTTAAAATTTTGAATAAAAAATCCATTTTGTTCGGCCCATTAACAAAAGGCCCCACCTAATCGCCCCATTACATACTTGGTGCTGTTGTTTCGATGAGTAAAATTTCCCCTTTTACGGTAAATTTTCATTCTCAGTTACCTGATAACAAGAGCTTCTTCTTCCTTCTCGTGGAAATTGAAAGTGTAGAAACTCCATAGCCAACCCTCAATCTCCACTCATTACGTACAATCCGAGGTTCGATGTTCTCTCTATTGCGATATATATGCGTGTATGTATGCATGTATATGTGGATGTGATATATGTGAATCATTCTATTGAGGAGATTGGAGCTGGGTATGTTGCTGGATCTTTCTGATTTTGTATCTTTTGGAGTGTTTGTTTTGATTTTATATTTCTAAATACTGATTCTTCAGTAATATTCTCTGTGTGATTGCGGTGATCATTAGAATTTGCAGGTGGTGTGGGATTTCTGTCGGAGTTTGAGCTGATAAATCTCGGCGTGTTTGTGTTGGAATCTGAATCGGCAAAATGATGTCCTGGGAGATGAACGATCGGAAAAGTAAGTGAATTCCAATTACATTTCCTATATTTCTTCCGTTAATTGCTGGCAATTTTGTTTTTGTTTTTAGCGTGTTTGTGGGCGAGTATGTATTTATGAAGACTGTTTAGAATTGAGGCATTAACAGAAACTATGAGTGCTTTGTGAATGTTATTCGTGGAAAGTGCTTTTAGGATTGTGGATGATTTTCACAGCTCATTCTGAATGAGTGAATATAAGTCATAACAGATTCAATGTTGGGTTTGGTTTTGGTTTATATCATCAAATTGCCGTTTAAATCATACATTTTTCGTTTCTGGTATTTATCATTGAACGGATTTTCTTTCAGTTATGGTATAAATGCTCTCTATTTGATGGGAATAGTGCCTTTACAGCATAATAGCATGGAGAGATCTCTTCGTGATTGATAAAAGTATTTTTCTTCCTTGGTATTTTAACAGAAATTGGAATTGGTTTGACGGGTTTTGGAGTTTTCTTCTCAATTTTGGGGATCATTTTCTTCTTCGACAAGGGATTACTTGCGATGGGAAATGTAAGTATATTATAATATTATTGGAAAATTTAAACAAGAGATCAAATGTTTTATATTGAATACTTTCCCTCTCTCATCTTATTAACACTCTCTCATTTTACTTGACCAGATCCTCTTCGTCTCGGGGGTGATATTAACCATTGGAGTCAAGTCTTCATTGCAGTTCTTTATGAAACGTTCTAATCTAAAGGTTTCTTTTGCTTGTATGACTCCATCAGTATTTTCTGGTCCCATTGCTTATTCTTTTGTAACTTATTTGTTTGTTGTCACAATGACCGCAGGGGACAGTTTCATTTGGCTTTGGCTTTCTCGTGGTCGTTATTGGATGGCCCATAATAGGAATGATTGTTGAGACATACGGATTTGTTGTGCTCTTCAGGTTTGATGCTGGTTATGCGTATTGGATAATCTCTTTGGTTCAACTCAGTTTTGGAAAGAGTTATATAGTGTTTATTATTTATTTGCAGTGGCTTCTGGCCTACACTGGCTGTTTTTCTGCAGAAGATACCTTTTCTTGGTTGGCTCTTCCAGCAACCTTTTATCAGAACGGTATGTTTGCTTTGACATCTTCATCAAGTGTTTGGATTTTAGGGTGCGATGACTTATGGAATTAATTTGAGTTTCGATTATATGTTGTATGTGACAGTCATCTGTGTTACCTCTACTTGGCTTTGTTGCCATCTGTGTTTTGTGTCTAAAATTTAGTATGATTCAATCAATAAGTGTAGGTTGAGATATAAAATTTGAAACCTGCATTCCAGAAGTTTGAATGAAAGATAATTTTGGCGGAGCTCTAATACCAGACAGGAATTTTCCTGTGTTTTTCATCATGATTAATTTATTTGGGTAAAGCTTTACTCAGGAAGTCAATGCCTTCTACATCATTCGTTCACAGACGCTAGATGGAAATGCCTGAAAGGCAATAATAAAGGAAAAACCCTTATGTTAATTGCCTCTGGCTAGCCGTTGTTTTATACCTTTATTCTGCAAGCTATAAACCTTGCCAACAGCTCATAGAGTGTGATAAATGATGGTCTTTGCATACAATTACTATATTGACATGAGATGTGCCTTCCGGATGTTCCGAGGTTGGCTTCTGATGCAATCTCCTCTGCTCTTTTCAAATATATTATTTGTTTGAGTTCTCCTGGTTAAATTAATTCTTGATTTTAGCCAAAATAAATTCCAAATTTTGATAAAAGCATATTGTTGGTTAAGCAAATCTTGAAATGTCTAACTTGGTTTTATTTTATATGTTGGAGATGAATCCGCCACCTAATGAAGTGTATTTTGCTGAATTGATGTGTTATTTTTCTTTTCGACATTTTTCCTTGTGTTGATGTTGTATCTTTTCAGTATGATATCTTTTGTTTGAAAATACCCCTTGCAGTTTTTTGATCGTTATCGTGGAAAAAGAGTACCAGTATAATTCTAGCATGGGGAATGCAAGCAGCTGCCCTTGGGACCCACTTGTAAGTTTTGTAAAATTCGAGTTTTTGATCGTGAATGTCCCTGTAAGCTGATGACAGCATGGTAGTTGGCAATATAGATTTAATGAATACAAGTTGAACTTTTCGACATTTCTTTTCACATCAATAACAAATTGCGAAGTTTGGAGTTTTAACATCAGCCATTTGTCCTAGTGATCTCTTTTCGTTTGTTTGAATGCACGATAATTTCTCTGGTTATTTTACTTTTGTCCAGTTTACCGGAAAGTTCATGTTATACCAGAAATCGTTGCGAATTTGTTTCATGATTGAAATATGAACTTATTGCACCAACCATGAATATTGTTCAACTCATGGAACAAGGACATACAAAATGAAGATGATCACATTACCAATTACATGCAAATCATTTCATACTGAAACTTCATTGCATTGATTTGAACCTTCTGTGGACTATATTGGAAGAACGAGAGAAAGATCGTTTCGCGTTCAGCAGTGGAGCTTCCATTGCACTATCATCTCTTGGGGCCGGTTCGAGAACCCAAGATGAAACTTGGTCCTTTGATTTAATACCATGAACCACTGTTTGTGCTTCATAACTGAAAAATGTTTCAGTTTTTTGTCCTGATTGTGAGTTTAACAAAGGGGGAGTATCTTCCTGTGCTTTTGCTTCTATTCCTGCAGAATCTGCCCTTTCTCTATCAACCCAATCTTCTTGAGCAGACCCAACATCTCTGTACCAATATGCAACCAAACAGTACACCATCAAATTTGCTGAACTTATAAATACCAAGACAGCGTAATACTTATCCAGGCGACTACCATTCACGTCACTTTTGAACCATTTTCTGAAGATGAGTATAGAAATCGCGCTCAGAAACTTCCCAATGCCCAGTACAGAACTTCCAAATAGCGGCCAGTATCTTATCATCGGCTTCGAAACCTGAGAATTCGAAAATTTTTCAAGCCCATCTACAGCAAGTCCCTCCATGACTCCCAATAACATACTCAGTGGAATTAGCATATAGATACTCATATGCCCCTCCGGATGTTTGTGTCTAATCAGGGCATTTATCCAGGCTGCGATGCAGCACAGGATGCAGCATATCATGCCGATGCCGATTCTGACAAGAATCAACCTTTGTACTGTGTTGTTCTTTTTGTTACTGAGTTTTTCAAGAACGTAGTCAGATACTTGTGCCACCACAAATCCTGCAAGTCTCTGTAGAATTATGAAGAAGATGACGGGGAAATGGCTGTCGATATTTGTAGCTTCTTTGAGAAAGAAAGTGCTCCCTGCGGCAGCTACCATACTGAATGTGAGGAAAGTCGTACACATGGGAAGCATCCTTAACAAGAACTTCACGTCCTTCACTTGGTCAACTGTGAAAATGTTGTTGTCTCCTGCTGGCTTTTTTGATCGTTTACAAACTATTGCAGCTCTATCTAACCACCTGTTTTATATACATTGTCAGTCATTGTTTCCCGGAGAAGACGAAGTTTAGTGATATTGTGATTACAAAAACAAGGGGGATAAACACACATAGGCACACACCTCAACCAAGGAACCTCAGTCCTAATCTGCACAAGCCCACTTGAGTTTCCCAAAAGCTGTTCCGGCGACTGAGGATACTCCACATTTCTCTTCGCCACTGCTGTATAAATAACGGAGACAACATCACTGAGCGGACTCCTGGTGGGTTTAACATACGTGTAGCATTTAGCCCCGGCAATGAACCAGACGACTGCGACGTCCAACCCTACCCCTAATGTGAGCAAAAGATTGCGGAATGACTTGATCAGTTCTAAATTGCCTTCAATGAAAACAATAATGGCAGCCAAAACTGAGACAGCGTTCCACCAAAAGTTTCCACGGCTGCGGGCTCTTTCTTCCACTTCTTCTGTCGTTGGCTCTTCCCTTCGCCAACACTTGAGCATCAAGAAATGCTTTCAAAGTGGCCCCTGTGGCTGCTTGCGACAAAGTTAGGAGCACAATGCAATGTAAAATACTCCATAGTTTAGATCCCTCGACTTGGATACAAAATGAGCTACAACACCAAATAGAGACAATCCCTGCAAATTAAAATGAAGTCTTCAACGATAATTTGTCATACAAAACTCTAATACTATCCACAACTTGCGGAAATATCCAACATGGAGACACAAAAAAATTTTCCTTAAATTTATCGGCCTGACATATATATGCTGACCAGGGCCAAAGGGATCGAGGTACTGCCCTTGACTTGAAAATTTTTAAGTGTATTACACTTTTCATTTAATTGGTCATTCTTCATAAATTTTTCATCAATCACACGACATAATGACAAGTGTAAAATACTTTGCTTTTCGTTACATCAATTTGGTCAAATCAGGTTCAGGCTAGAATTACCCGACTTGACTATAGAGTTATTCGCAAAACTGGGTTCTCAAGAAGAAACGATAGAAGTTAAAATTGTAAAAAGTCAATTAAAAAAAAAAAAAAAGGAAAAACATATGTTTTCGTGTTTACGGAGCAGGATATCACGAGGGACCAAATCAACAAATTGTAGTGGTCCGAGTACGTATCAGTTATATAAGCCAAGAGAAGTAGCAGAATTCGGTAAGCTCCTTCATGTAAATTCACAATTACAGCAGCGTTTGGCAGATCGGGGTCCTTATATGGGAGATGTGTGACCAAGACACTGAACAGTGCAATGTCCATAAGGGTGTACATGAATACGGGCCCTATGCATTTCATCAGAAACTCATGTCAACAACATGTAAAAGGATTCACCACCACCACTATGCGAAAATTTACTACTTACGACCTGAACTATCATCTCTGATTCAGATTGTTATCTCCGATCACCCCTATGACATACCTAATTAGCATTTCAAATCCTATGATTTGAAATGTCTCAAAGTGAACCCTGTGATTGTATTAAATTAACCTTACGATCGCGACAACAACCACGGTTGTAGGGTTTTGAGTGCTAATTTAATACAGGATCGCTTTGAGACATTTCAAATCACAGTGTTCGAAATGCTAATTAGGTATTTCACAGGGTTTTTGGTACAATAAACTTGAAAAATGACACGTGACAAAATTAGTGGGTGATATGTGTCCTTTTCCGGTAAAGAAATGAACGAAGATAGCAATCTGAATTAAAACGCTAGCTCATGTAACAACTTTTTCTTTTTATTTTTTTAAAGAATGTCTGGGTAACAACTTAAAATGTTATATATTTCAATTGTTAAGTTGTAAATTTAAATTTGAGACGCAAACGATTTTTTCACTAAAAAATTTAATGAAATTTCAAGACTAAGAGGTGAGACCATATCATGGTTCGCCGGAACGGAGGCCACCGTTCCAGTTCCATTGCAATGACGCGGAACGGTCGCGGCAAAAACGCGGCCACTTCCCAAAAAGATGTATAAAATCCCAAAAAATTGTTTTAAAACTCATTTTAATTTGTAGTTTTATATTAGAATCAATTAGTATTATATTTAGATTTGTTATATTTACTCAAATAAAAGATTACACATATTCTTATAATGACTAGCAAACCATACAATAAACATAGTTGTGTTACAAAAGAAAAGTTGTTCAACATACTACAACAGGAATGTTGAAATAAATATATAATAATACATTATTTATTAATAATAAGTGGAATGACGAGGGGGTAGAACATCGGAATTATCTCTCTCTTCTGAGGAGTTTCGAAATTGACGTTGCATATATTCCCTTATATTAGGATAAGATGGTTGTGGATACGGAATGTGATCACCACCATGACCATAATATCCAAATCCTCGGTACCCTATGCTGCTACCACTATTGCCAGAAGATCCACGTGACATCCCAAAAGATCCATATGATGACCCCCCGTATCCCCCACTAAATGATAATGGTTCCAAATATCGATTGTAGTCGGAGAACCCTTGATCAAAGTTACGATGTGTTCTATCATTTATATCGTGGGATGAATAATCATAATGGAGGCCACTTGAACCTACATGACTTCCAGTTGAGCCACTGTCATAGCTATTGATGTAGTTAGCATTTTCATCCCGCCAATTCTGTCGATATTCTCTTAAGCCTAATGATTGCATCTGCTCATCAACATTTTGGTATGATCTTCTAAATGAACCGGTTGGATATGAATAATCATTACCACTCGATAGATCCGCCAAAAAACGTTGCTTCTCTTCTCTTCCGGGACAATAACCATGGTCTGTGTCTTGAGTTGCATAATAATTCTCATCTCCTCGTGCCCAAGACATCCCAGTGTTATCTTGATTGCTAGATCCTCCCATATTAGCATTCATTTGTCCTCCACTGGAACCACCACCAACATTCGGTCCTTGGTTATCGCCACCATCATTAGTTCCATCATCAGTGTCTTCATCACTTCCTGTGTCACTGTCATTAGCCTGACTGCTTGTCTGGGTGGATTTTCCTTTTTCTTGTTTTTTTAATGTCTGACTACATTTCTTTGTTTTGCGCCTCCAATCATTGATTGTGAGATTCTCATCGTCTTCTGTTGATTGGATATTTTGAATTTCGTTGTCCAACCACTCTGTATCATTATCAAGTATAGGCTCTTCATTCTCCCGAGTCCACTCATCCAAAATATCATCCTCTTGGAATATTTGATTTAAATCAATCGGAAGATCGTAGTCAGTATCATTCTTACTATGCATCAAATTTCGTACCCGGAGTCGCATGTTGTAGTGGCAGTACACTAACTTTTTTAATTTCTCCTTTGCTAATCGGTTGCGAATCTTTGTGTGTATTAAAGACCATGTGCTCCAATTTCGTTCACAACCAGTTGATGAACATGTCTGACTCAGGACTTTAATTGCAATTTTCCTCAAATGGGGAGTTTCCTCTCCAAAATTCATCCACCACTCAGATGGCAACATGGTATTTATTGCTCTTTTGGCAAGTGGAGTCCCGAATTCTCCCGCTTTGTCCCTAAAAGTCTTAAGCTAAAAAATAAAATATTCCATTCAGATTATGATGATGATGATGATGATGATGATGATAATAATACAAATAATAATGCCTCATTCAATGCATGACTTTGTGCTTCCAGATTTGGTTCTAACCTTTTGATCACCGTCTTTAACCCTTGCCTTACTTCATCCGTGTACGCACAAGTTCCCGAGTATTGAAGTACCGGATTAAGAAAATACGCTGAAAAACATTTATACAAATTATAATAATGTAAAATTTAATCAGTTATTTTTTTGATAAAAAAATACAATTTTACCTGCTGCGTGCAAATGTTGATGTAGTTGTCTATACCACCGTTCGTCGATGACCTCCCAATACAACTGCCAGTCCTTAACTGTCTCCTTTATTGCCAACTTTGCTCTGTCCATTGCTTCATAAATGATAGCCAGTGTTGGCTTTTTATCTTGATCTACCAATTTTAGAACTTTAACAAGTGGTTCCATTACACATTGCACTTCCTTCGCCTTTTTCCAAAATTGTATGTCCATAATTATTGTGTAAACCTTTTCAGCATCTTTACGTCTTCTCACGTTATAATCTTCCCATTCCTGACTTGTGCACATTTTTTTCAAATCCGATTGATGTCGAATTAAACTTTCTATGGCGATGAACTCTGTTGCAAATCTGGTGATACCTGGTCTCAACAATTCTCTGTCATTTGTATATATTTTCATTAGGTTCACAAGTTTTTCACTGTTGTAAATGAACGAAGTGATTTGTTTTGCCTTTGTCATCACTTTTTTTATCTTTTTCATTTCGCCCATGTCTTCTAGCATTAAATCGATGCAATGTGCAGCACACGGCGGCCAAAATAAATGTGGTCTTTCCAACATAAGCGTATGTCCAGCTGATTTCATTGCACTTTCACTATCTGTAACCACCTGAACCACATTCTCTTCTCCTATTGCATCAATAATTTTATTCATCAAGTCCACCATAAGATCAACCGTTTTCCTTAAATTTGTGCAGTCAAATGAATCAATAAAAAGCATTTGGCGGTCACAATATACCATGAAATTGATTATGGGATGTTTATTACGACTGCTCCAACCATCGCACATAACTGTACAACCATACTCTTTAGCTTTTGCCTTTAGTGTAGTCAGGAAAATATCAATTTCATCAACTTCCTCATCCAAATACATCCCACCAATTTGACGTCCCGAAGGACCTTTAATTCCCGGCCCAGCTTCAGCAATAATATCAATCATACCTTGGTAATAAGGCCCGCTATCAGCTGCATTGAACGGAATCGCATTGAAAAAGAAGAATTTTGAAACCGCTTTACCGACTGATTTTATTTTTTGTGGAGCAAACCAATGTTTGACGCTTTTTTGTTTAGGTGCCCTCATGGACGAGTCAAAACCTCTTGAAGATTGACTGCGTGAAATTTCCCTTTTCACTCCTGTCTTGGATGTACTAGCACCAGGATTCCCTACGAATATACGTATAATAATAATTAGGATATTAGTAAAAATGTCTGTTCAATTAAACTTAAGATTTCATCATACCTGCTCCATATTGTCTACTCATCTCCTCTGTAAAAGCCATTTGACGACTTTCACGCATTGCATTACGCAATTGTTTCGCTTCTAATGCTTGCAAATCATCTTCATTATAATCGTTTTCACAATCGCTATCAACTGCATTATATGTTTCATCCCGAATAGCATTTAGTGCCACTTCCTTTTTTCGTTTCATAATTTCTCTCTCGATTTTTGAATCTTGCATGTTCTTCTTTAACATTTTTCGAATTTCATCTGGCGCCTTTGTGCAAGTTTCCACATTCCCACTCACACGTGCAATATGTTGTTTCAATCTTGTAATTCCTCCGGTAATAACTTTATTGCAAAATTTACATTTTACATTCTTACGACCTTCACCGATAGGTTCATAAAATTCCCAACCGATATCACGTTTTGGAGGCATATAACTATTAACAATATCATGTACGCAACATCGTTAACTAATATAAAAAATAAATAAATAGAATTATATGCTAGAATTAGGAAAAGACATGTAATCAAAGTAAAATTAAATGGTAGAATTTGGTGAACGGCTTTTGGGTTTTGTGGGTTTTGTTCAAATAAACATCGACTAATTTTATTTCCAATTTAGTATGGACTCTAAATTATTAAAAAAATAAATTTATAATTTAATAATTTTAGTTAAAAAAAAAAGGAGTATGTCGGCAAATTAAACTACAAGTAATAAATAAAAGAATTTGCATTCAAAAACAAAATAAAAATATATTTAAAATAGAAAAGATACATACTCACTTGAACTTTTAAATAAACGGATGAACGTGGAAGAGAAGGGGACCAAGTTCTTCTTCTTATCTGCTCAGCATTTTCACCCTAGCAAATCTGAAAGATTTTTCACGCCACTTCTTCTTTCTTGGAACTTCTTCCTTATCTCGCCCAATGAACTTCTTCTCTCTTGCAGATCTGGATGGGTGTTGAGACTTCTTTTTTCTCTCGCCAATGGATTTCTTTCTCCCTCAAAAGAAGGCGGATGAAGACGTAGCATGGTTCGCCGGAACGGTCGCGGGGAACGGAACGGAGGCCACCGTTCCAGTTCAGTTGCAATGACGCGGAACGGTCGCGGCAAAAACGCGGCCACTTCCCAAAAAGATGTATAAAATCCCAAAAAATTGTTTTAAAACTCATTTTAATTTGTAGTTTTATATTAGAATCAATTAGTATTATATTTAGATTTGTTATATTTACTCAAATAAAAGATTGCACATATTCTTATAATGACTAGCAAACCATACAATAAACATAGTTGTGTTACAAAAGAAAAGTTGTTCAACATACTACAACAGGAATGTTGAAATAGATATATAATAATACATTATTTATTAATAATAAGTGGAATGACGAGGGGGTAGAACATCGGAATTATCTCTCTCTTCTGAGGAGTTTCGAAATTGACGTTGCATATATTCCCTTATATTAGGATAAGATGGTTGTGGATACGGAATGTGATCACCACCATGACCATAATATCCAAATCCTCGGTACCCTATGCTGCTACCACTACTGCCAGAAGATCCACGTGACATCCCAAAAGATCCATATGATGACCCCCCGTATCCCCCACTAAATGATAATGGTTCCAAATATCGATTGTAGTCGGAGAACCCTTGATCAAAGTTACGATGTGTTCTATCATTTATATCGTGGGATGAATAATCATAATGGAGGCCACTTGAACCTACATGACTTCCAGTTGAGCCACTGTCATAGCTATTGATGTAGTTAGCATTTTCGTCCCGCCAATTCTGTCGATATTCTCTTAAGCCTAATGATTGCATCTGCTCATCAACATTTTGGTATGATCTTCTAAATGAACCGGTTGGATATGAATAATCATTACCACTCGATAGATCCGCCAAAAAACGTTGCTTCTCTTCTCTTCCGGGACAATAACCATGGTCTGTGTCTTGAGTTGCATAATAATTCTCATCTCCTCGTGCCCAAGACATCCCAGTGTTATCTTGATTGCTAGATCCTCCCATATTAGCATTCATTTGTCCTCCACTGGAACCACCACCAACATTCGGTCCTTGGTTATCGCCACCATCATTAGTTCCATCATCAGTGTCTTCATCACTTCCTGTGTCACTGTCATTAGCCTGACTGCTTGTCTGGGTGGATTTTCCTTTTTCTTGTTTTTTTAATGTCTGACTACATTTCTTTGTTTTGCGCCTCCAATCATTGATTGTGAGATTCTCATCGTCTTCTGTTGATTGGATATTTTGAATTTCGTTGTCCAACCACTCTGTATCATTATCAAGTATAGGCTCTTCATTCTCCCGAGTCCACTCATCCAAAATATCATCCTCTTGGAATATTTGATTTAAATCAATCGGAAGATCGTAGTCAGTATCATTCTTACTATGCATCAAATTTCGTACCCGGAGTCGCATGTTGTAGTGGCAGTACACTAACTTTTTTAATTTCTCCATTGCTAATCGGTTGCGAATCTTTGTGTGTATTAAAGACCATGTGCTCCAATTTCGTTCACAACCAGTTGATGAACATGTCTGACTCAGGACTTTAATTGCAATTTTCCTCAAATGGGGAGTTTCCTCTCCAAAATTCATCCACCACTCAGATGGCAACATGGTATTTATTGCTCTTTTGGCAAGTGGAGTCCCGAATTCTCCCGCTTTGTCCCTAAAAGTCTTAAGCTAAAAAATAAAATATTCCATTCAGATTATGATGATGATGATGATGATGATGATGATGATAATACAAATAATAATACCTCATTCAATGCATGACTTTGTGCTTCCAGATTTGGTTCTAACCTTTTGATCATCGTCTTTAACCCTTGCCTTACTTCATCCGTGTACGCACAAGTTCCCGAGTATTGAAGTACCGGATTAAGAAAATACGCTGAAAAACATTTATACAAATTATAATAATGTAAAATTTAATCAGTTATTTTTTTGATAAAAAAATACAATTTTACCTGCTGCGTGCAAATGTTGATGTAGTTGTCTATACCACCGTTCGTCGATGACCTCCCAATACAACTGCCAGTCCTTAACTGTCTCCTTTATTGCCAACTTTGCTCTGTCCATTGCTTCATAAATGATAGCCAGTGTTGGCTTTTTATCTTGATCTACCAATTTTAGAACTTTAACAAGTGGTTCCATTACACATTGCACTTCCTTCGCCTTTTTCTAAAATTGTATGTCCATAATTATTGTGTAAACCTTTTCAGCATCTTTACGTCTTCTCACGTTATAATCTTCCCATTCCTGACTTGTGCACATTTTTTTCAAATCCGATTGATGTCGAATTAAACTTTCTATGGCGATGAACTCTGTTGCAAATCTGGTGATACCTGGTCTCAACAATTCTCTATCATTTGTATATATTTTCATTAGGTTCACAAGTTTTTCACTGTTGTAAATGAACGAAGTGATTTGTTTTGCCTTTGTCATCACTTTTTTTATCTTTTTCATTTCGCCCATGTCTTCTAGCATTAAATCGATGCAATGTGCAGCACACGGCGACCGAAATAAATGTGGTCTTTCCAACATAAGCGTATGTCCAGCTGATTTCATTGCACTTTCACTATCTGTAACCACCTGAACCACATTCTCTTCTCCTATTGCATCAATAATTTTATTCATCAAGTCCACCATAAGATCAGTCGTTTTCCTTAAATTTGTGCAGTCAAATGAATCAATAAAAAGCATTTGGCGGTCACAATATACCATGAAATTGATTATGGGATGTTTATTACGACTTCTCCAACCATCGCACATAACTGTACAACCATACTCTTTAGCTTTTGCCTTTAGTGTAGTCAGGAAAATATCAATTTCATCAACTTCCTCATCCAAATACATCCCACCAATTTGACGTCCCGAAGGACCTTTAATTCCCGGCCCAGCTTCAGCAATAATATCAATCATACCTTGGTAATAACGCCCGCTATCAGCTGCATTGAACGGAATCGCATTGAAAAAGAAGAATTTTGAAACCGCTTTACTGACTGATTTTATTTTTTGTGGAGCAAACCAATGTTTGATGCTTTTTTGTTTAGGTGCCCTCATGGACGAGTCAAAACCTCTTGAAGATTGACTGCGTGAAATTTCCCTTTTCACTCCTGTCTTGGATGTACTAGCACCAGGATTCCCTACGAATATACGTATAATAATAATTAGGATATTAGTAAAAATGTCTGTTCAATTAAACTTAAGATTTCATCATACCTGCTCCATATTGTCTACTCATCTCCTCTGTAAAAGCCATTTGACGACTTTCACGCATTGCATTACGCAATTGTTTCGCTTCTAATGCTTGCAAATCATCTTCATTATAATCGTTTTCACAATCGCTATCAACTGCATTATATGTTTCATCCCGAATAGCATTTAGTGCCACTTCCTTTTTTCGTTTCATAATTTCTCTCTCGATTTTTGAATCTTGCATGTTCTTCTTTAACATTTTTCGAATTTCATCTGGCGCCTTTGTGCAAGTTTCCACATTCCCACTCACAAGTGCAATATGTTGTTTCAATCTTGTAATTCCTCCGGTAATAACTTTATTGCAAAATTTACATTTTACATTCTTACGACCTTCACCGATAGGTTCACAAAATTCCCAACCGATATCACGTTTCGGAGGCATATAACTATTAACAATATCATGTACGCAACATCGTTAACTAATATAAAAAATAAATAAATAGAATTATATGCTAGAATTAGGAAAAGACATGTAATCAAAGTAAAATTAAATGGTAGAATTTGGTGAACGACTTTTGGGTTTTGTGGGTTTTGTTCAAATAAACATCGACTAATTTTATTTCCAATTTAGTATGGACTCTAAATTATTAAAAAAATAAATTTATAATTTAATAATTTTAGTTAAAAAAAAAAAAGGAGTATGTCGGCAAATTAAACTACAAGTAATAAATAAAAGAATTTGCATTCAAAAACAAAATAAAAATATATTTAAAATAGAAAAGATACATACTCACTTGAACTTTTAAATAAACGGATGAATGTGGAAGAGAAGGGGACCAAGTTCTTCTTCTTATCTGCTCAGCATTTTCACCCTAGCAAATCTGAAAGATTTTTCACGCCACTTCTTCTTTCTTGGAACTTCTTCCTTATCTCGCCCAATGAACTTCTTCTCTCTTGCAGATCTGGATGGGTGTTGAGACTTCTTTTTTCTCTCGCCAATGGATTTCTTTCTCCCTCAAAAGAAGGCGGATGAAGACGTAGAGACAGAGTTCTTTCTCGCTCAAAAGAAGACAGGTGAAGACGTAGAGACAGAGTGATTTGGAATTTCTTTTTTGCTCAAAAGAAGTATGAAGGCGTAGAGACAGTAATCTGGGATTTTTTTTTCTCGCTCATCAAATGAAGAAAGATGAAGGCGTAGAGAAAGTGAGAGGTAAAATTGTGAGAAATCAATAATGCTGAGAATCTTATGTCATATCCACTTGCAAAAGGAAATATAATACACACAACAATAATACACATTTTCAGCATTACACAGGTCACATTTTCAGCATTACACAGGTCACGGCTCAGCAAAAGACATTTTTTTCTCTTTTTTGGCCGTTCCGTTCCGTTCTTCCGCTTTAACGCCACGGAACGTCGTTCTATTGCAAGAAATCGCCGTTCCAGTTCGATATCCGTTCCATACCGGAACAGCGGAACGGAGACTGCCGTTCCCGTTCCGTTCCGTCCGTTCCGGCCGTTCCGGAGCCGTTCCTGCAAACCATGGACCATATGTATTATTACCTAAGAGAAAACAGATTGCCAAGGAGAAGACAACATAGAAATGAAACTTGTTAACAATCCATGTAGTGACCTTCTTCGCAAGCATGCCTGCACTTCTTCCTCAATAACCAACTGTTTCCCACCGGCAGAGGGGAGAAGCACTACTTAAATAAGGGTGACCCTTACTTCTATAGTTTGCATATTACAGTTTGGCCCTTCAAAATACAAAAAGTATTTATTTTTCGAGCTCCCTAAATTGTACAATGTACGTGGAATTTGTCAATTAACATTCAATAATATACACTTTGCGTCACAATCATGATTAGTTCAACCAGAAGTCTCGAGTTTGAATACTTAAAAAGACCATTCTTGTTAGCATAAAAGAATTTTATTGAGGTTTAATCAAACTCGAATGTGAAAGAATACTATCATCGCTATCTACTTTGAGATGCTTTCGCCATCCCTTACATCTGCCAAATTGTAAATCTGTTGATCTTGAAAAGTACTTAATTATTTCAATTAACACTTTCGGGATAAATCGAACACTAACAAATAAAGTATCAGTATAATTCTTACTAGGTATTTGAGTTAAAGAAATATATAATTTCTCACACTCCTTTTCATTACAAAGAAGGAAACAATACCCAGGCTTTTCAGGGTTCTTAAAAGCATCAAGTTAAAAAATAATTTGGTAATTCATTAAATAATAAATTAGAAACGCATCTTCTGAATTTTTCAGATGTTGACAGTGGGAAATTTCCTATTTCGTTCCTGTTGTGTATAGTTAAAGACTTTACAAGTCAACAAAAAATATTTTATATTTATGGAGAATTGAGTAATGTGTATGATAACACGAAAGTAAATCCATGGAAATTCAGATATGGCAATGTAATTTTTTTAAAAAAACTAATTTATTATATTAAAGTTGTTCAATATAATATTTAATATGATACGATACAATATAAGGATATTTGTGGAGTGTAATTTTTCATTAGAAGGTCATGAATTTCATGAGTTTTAAAGCAATTATCTTTTATTTATGTATATTTTTTAAAGGTTGACGATTATATCCATCAATGTTCTTCTTTTATAATTTAAATCAAAATGAGCAGTCTGCATACCGATACCTTCTTGATGTGCAAGTTCAATCCAACAAACCGTGTGCTGCTCGTATTTGGGGGAGAAAGAAAAGAAATTATATAGAAAGCATCTTTTGTATTATTTTAAGGGGCATAATTAATAATATTTTCTTAATTTAATTTTTTTTTTTTTTTTTTTTTTTTTGAACAAATGGGAAACAATAGATTAGAACATCAAGTCAGAAATTACAAAGGGCATGGAGTGAACCGGAATATCAAATGCACCTACACGGGCCGAAGTCGCATTTTTAGCTAAGTGAGTGGGCTACATAATTAGCCTCACGTTGAATAAAAGAAAACGAACAACTATCAAAATGACAAACTAGAGCCCGAATATCCGAAATTAAATTGCCAACATGAGATAGATCATGTAGCACCCTACACGTAAAGATGCCACACCCCCGCACTATAGGTCGATCCACATATGGAATGGGTAATCCGTACATGAACTAACCTATAGCGAACGGGGTGACAGTAAAAGAAAATACACCATTCTAGCTCTAGACGGGACTAGAACCCCAAACCATTCACATTCATGCATACTAATGAAACGCGGAAGCATAATCATAACATATGTAAATAGGTCACTACTCAGGTACGTATTAATACAAAGACATACAATTCCCCGAAGTAAATAATTTTTTTTTGGTCGCAACAGTCTCGAGCAAAACTAGTTGCCATGAATATCTCTATAACCGCCCAAGATATCTCCCGGGTGGTCTTCCCAAACAAGCCCATCGACGTTCAGGCCATTCCCCGAAGTAAATAATGAATTACAATAAATAACTTATAAATGGACCGTGCTTGACTTGAATGCAAAGATTGGACTCGACTCAATTCCCGCCTAGCTTGTACCTGCAACAACCTAAAAGGTGGAGGCGTCAGTCTATGAAAGACTGAGTGAGGGGTATAATTTAAATATTAGCGCAGATAACTTGCAAGTTATAACCTCGCGTGAAGTTTTAAGGAAAGGTACAATATAAGTTCAATAATAAAGTAAACATCGCCCGAGATTACAACTATCCAATTTAACAATTTAATCATTTTCAATCAATCAATCAGTGGCCCGGCGAGTGACGGCGAATCTCCAACCTTACCCCCACAGTGAACAGTACATGCTTTGTTTAATTTTTCATGTGATCATGCAATTCAATTACAGTGCGCAAGTAGCAGTTTCATGAACTCCTTTTTCCTCCAATGATGGGAAGGTAGCGAGCCTTCCAACCATCCACGACAAGGTGTACGTCAAGAACATGACTCCCACATACGGGACTTCTTCCTCCACCAAACCTCCTGGTGGATTCAGGGTTGACCCCACAATAGTGAGGATAGCGCAGGAGTTACCCGTCAGCCCTCTGCTTTCCCGATTGGCTCAAGACACTACCCTCGGGCCCACAGTGAACAATACATGATACTCGCCAAACATGCTCGATACATGACAATAACATGGCTTGCTTGCAATGAACATGACTTGCTTTCGATTAACATGGCTTGCTTGAAATCATTTGAATGCCTTTGAAAGATTATAGATATGTGTATACCTTTTTGGCCGAAAGTTTCACGTAAAGGTATTAAGGGTTCTAGATAACTAGTCATTAAACCTCACCTGGCAGGCGACAACACGACTCAAGGATGCATGAAGGTGCTCATTGATCCATAATCTCCGCCCTGGAGAAGAACTGGACAAGAAAGAGGACATTGTGTACCCGTGAGACATGACCCAATAATGATACCAAATATGACGCACGACAATGCTCATGTAATTAAATAAACTATCCCAACACCTTAATAACCAAATAAATTAGCAATCAAGTGACACTTAAACATGTATGGGAACCAATTAACACTTAAGAGATGAAATTAATCTCAAGAAGTCACGTATTCATATCATTCAAACATTTCAAGTTCAATTCGTAGGAGGCATGGAGTCACACAATCACGTTTGAGAGATTAGGTACCAAGAAGTGTCAAGTAGGATCATAATTATCAATTAACCAAGCATATATATCATATAATTCACATACGGGAGCCAAGAGAGTGAAAGGAATGCAAGAAGAAAGGTTTTGGTGAAGTTTGGGCAAAACCGATAATTTTTGGAAATGCACACACTGTAGGAAAACTGGAATATCTTGAGTTCTAGAAGTTAGAATTGAGTTTTTCTTGTTGGATATGAAACTAGACACAAAGACCTTTCCGATGATATATGGCTCATTTTCTGGTTCAAAGCGAGGTGAAAATGGCGTAAGCTTGAATTTGGGCGAATGCAGATTGTCGAGGAAGTGGCGACACCAAAACGAATTGATTATATCTCACAAATGAGAAAAGATATTGAGGTTATTCCAATTGGAGAATATTTTAGACTTCAAGAGATTTTTGTGGGTTAAAAAATCAGGTCAATCGGAGTTCGTTTGAGGGTGTCGTGACCATGACAAAATTGTACTGAAAAGCAGTCGCCGTGAAGGAAAATGGCCAACTTCTCGACTTGTTGGTTGCGGCCGCGACCAAAAATGGTCACAAAACGGTAGCGGGCGCGACCCCCAATTCCAGCAGTAGCGAAAGCTTCGGGAAAACTGGGCAAGGTTTGAAATTTGGCTCCCAAGCCTCCCCACATCAAACCAAAGCAAGAATTCAACTCAAAACTATCATATATCATGCATACAACTCAAGTATATCAATTAAGTACCATTTAATCCAAGGAAACAAGCTTAGATCATCAAGATTCATCAACATCAAACCCCAACAAGTTTATGCCATATATTCCAATATACTTACAATTTCTTGCATAGAATTCATGGTATCAACTTATGATCACACTTTCACTAACTAAAACACAAATTATTCAATCAAATCATAACCCTAACCTCATCAATTCATTCAAGAATTCACTAAAAATTCTCATCTTTACCTTGAAGTGAAAAAGAAAAGAAGAGAGATGGTTATGATGATGATGATGCTTCAAAATCCCAATTCCTCCAAAATTTTAGCTTGAAAGGATGAAATTTCTTCTTCCCTTTTTAATGGGTTTGATCGGTAGGGAGAAAGAAAGCAAAATTGTGTATTTTTGTATGAAAATGAACATGGAAGAAGGAAGAAGATATATCACGTAATTCATTCCTTGGTTTTGATGAATTGATTGAAATTGCAATTAGACCCTCAAGATTTGTAAGTTATGCAATTAAGTTCCATTTCTAGATAATTGAGCACTTTGTTCCAAGAATTTATCATGCAATTTGATCCTCAAATTTAAATGAATGATCAATTAAGGACAAGTAGACAATTAAATCACGGCCGGCAATTTATTTCACGGAACAATTAAATGCAAGTCACGTAGTAATTCTCAAGTTGACAAGTATTTCAATTAAACAGGTAGAAATATAATTCATATAATTGTAATGAAATGTAAGAATTTAATAATTGAAGGAAATAAAATAAATCCTAACTCCCGAAACGCACACGTGACGTGCGTACCTGAATATCCGGACATTGGGGCGTTACAAATCATCTTCGGAAGAACGAATTTTGTTGATGACGTTAAGACAATCACCCTCAACCACGACATGTCTCCAATCGAAGTCGTGTCCTAGTGTAATGGCGGCTAAAGCAGCGAACGCCTCAGCTACTTCTGGATCCGGTAAAAGTCGTTTTTGATTTTCTTCCCAACCAACACAATTACCCTCTGAATCCCGTGCCACCACTCCTACACCAATCTCCGAACTGTTTGAAAAAACAGCTCCGTCAAAATTAATTTTAACAACCCCTGGGTCAGGCTTCGTCCATCCATTACGTTCTTGCCTTACACCACTCTCACAGTGATGGTGAGTAGGCATGCAAACGAGCCGAGCCGAGCCGAGTCGAGGTGTTTTTTCAAGGTTCGAGCTCGAGCTCGGCCCTAAAAAAATAGGCTTGGGTTCGGCTTGCGAGCCATCGAACCCTAGCTGAAGTGGCTCGGGCTTGGCTAGCAGTGAAGTTCGAACGACCCGAACCGAGCCACGAGCCATTAAGAAAAACCCTGGAAATTGGCCAAATTTGGTCTCTTTTACATATCTCCAACCCAAAGCAATGAAGAACTAGATCTACTTCTTTCCATATAGCCAATGCAAAAATCAGAAAGGTATTTTGACAAAACCAGATCTAATTTTTCCATATAGCCAAAGCAAAACCAGATCTAATTACATAGTATTTTGACAAATTAATTGCTCTAAATTATTCCAAAATTATCCAAACTAAAATTCATAGAAATAAATCAAAAAAAAGAGATAGAGAGAGGAGGAAAACAAAAAAGGCAGAAAATAGAGATGCAATCGGATCAAAAACTTGGGAAAATTCATAGTATTTTGACACATTAATTCTTGTAAAGGGATCATAGCTGAAATTCAAGTAAATAAATCGAAAAAAGAGAGAGAGAGAGAGAGAGAGAGAGGAGGTGGTGGCTGCGCTGCGCTGCGCTTCGGTTGAGAAGGAGGTTTTCTGGAGTTGGATCTCCTCCGCCGCATACGGCGGTGATTCGTCGAAATCGAAGGCGGCGGCGGAGTCGCAGCTGTTCGAAGAGGAGAGCTCCTGTTCTAAGGTTGTGAGCATGGCGGAAAGGTTTTCGGTTGGCTGCTCCTCTTCTTCCTGCTCGTCGAGGATAGAGAGGATGTTGTTAAGCTTTTGGCGTTTGAGAAGGAGGTGGTGGCGACGATGGGTGGTGGCGTCGTGACAGGATCCCAATGCTTGAACAGGAACTGGGCGCCTCCGCTGCTTGGACGGGAATTGGGAAGAAAACAAATCAGGGGTAGGGTTTGTTCCACAAGAGTATATGTATGTATATATATATATATATATATATATATATATATATATATATTAAATTATTACATGGCTCGCAAGCAACCAAGAAATAGATGGCTCGGGCTTGGGTTTGGAACTCCACAAGCCGAGCCTTAGCTCGGCTCGGCTCGTCACCTTCGAACTCAAGCCCAAACCTTCTTCGAGCCAGCTCGCTAAGCTCGCGAGCTGGCTCGTCTCGTTTGCATCCCTAATGGGGAGTGACTGAATTAAATTCAGACAGCAGATCATTCACTTTGACATTAAGCTCCGCCGCTGTCTAAAGCTCCTGATCGGCCCGAAATCTGTTTCGATTCCACCATATAATCCAGCATGTGACTGCAAATTCCGTTGTTTCCTCTTTTGTAATCCTCTGCAATACCCAATCCAACCCCTCCTAAAAATAATTTATTTTTTTATGTAAACAATATTTATACTAACTTTCCAATTCAAATTTATAATTAGATTTTCATTCCTCGCTCATTTAAATTGATTACAATACTCTTAATTATTTTTTTTCCTTTTTTTAACTTTAAGAAATAATACTTTATTTTTAAATTTGAATACTTTAGTGTTTATGAACAATACTTCATCAATTATAAATATAGGTATTTTAATTTTTATGAATAATACTTTAATTTAAAATATAAGTACTTTAACTTTTACGAATAATATATTTTCTTTTTCTTCTTTTTTTATTTTTCTTTTTCATACTTCAATTTTAAATTTACTTTAACTTTTACAAATAATACTCTATTTTTAAATTTGGATACTCTATTTTATAATTTAGAAACTTTATAATACTCTATTTTATAATTTCAATATTCTGCTTTTTAATTTAGATACTTTATAGTTTCCAAATAATACTTCAAAATATAAATCAACAATTAATTTTTACCCCATCATCCACCTACACAAAAAAAATATATTAATTTTTCTATATGAAATATGAAAATTATATTTTAAAGTATTTGATGGGGTCAAAATACGATCGTCCCACGTTAAGACACGTGGCATCACCGAGATGATGACATCTGTCCCCCCAAGGCTGCACCCACCAGCGCACGAGCGCCAAGAGCAACGAGTGCAATCCCTCTTCAGGAGTTAAGCCCAACGAGCGCTATCACTCCTACGTGCGTCCTATCTAATAACTGATTGGTACGCCCACGTGCCAAGGGAGCCCTCTTTGAGCGTCACACTCCCTCGGAGCGGCCTCCCCTCTGGCTCGTCATTTGAACTGAAGCCTTCGTTCCCCTCAGCGGATGACTTGGCTTCCAGTACTCCAGGTTGTCACGAGCGCGCTCTCAAGCCCTCGTTACCAACCGCCCAAATGGCTCTCTGACACAACGTACATGCCCGCGCACCTGCCACTGTTGCCAGCACTAACTTTTGGCCGCTTTTGTAGAAGATTCCTCCTAGGTTTCTCTCCCACAGCGCCACGTGTTAGGGCAACATTCGGCCAGGACCACTTGAGGCAAATGACCAAAGGGCCCTTGACCCTCAACTATAAATAGCTAAAGTCATCTTCTACACAAGTAAGCTTTCTTCATCACTGCAACTGTGACTGAACTTACCTTTCTTCATACACTGAACTGACTTGAGCGTCGGAGAGCCAAACTGGGTATCACCCCCAGATTCCCCAGCTTGGCCTTCTGACTTTCCTTGTGCTTGTCCCAACAGGTTGAACCCCTTTCACATTTCCGGCGAAGCTCCGGTGGTTTCCCCCACAAATACAAATAGTAAAGTGATCGGATTCGGATCCACCCATTTCTGAACCCATCATTTTTGGCGCCGTCTGTGGGAAACCAGTCCTCCATCTTCTTCCTTTCTTTTTGTTGGTAGAAAAGCAAGCACACCCTTACCTTAGCAGTCATGGTAGCTACGAGATCTGGAGCTGTGGGAGGAGGAGATAACGCCTCCCAGGACACAAATATCATTCTTCCCTCCACCGCTACCGGTGGAGCCCCGCCACCTACCGTCGCCGCTGGTGGAGCACCTCCCGCCGCCGGAGTGACTCCACAGGCAGAATCTTCTGCACCACCACCTGCACCGCCGGCGCTGCCCATTCCCCCCACCGCTGGAGGAGTCTCTCTTTCTGCTCCTCCGCCGCTAGCACAGAACTCCTGGGTCCATCCCCAAATGAATCTCGGAGTACAGAGTTATATGATGCCTCCGCCTGGATACACCCTTACTCCGGCTATGATGATGCCGCCGGTCCAGCCATATCATGCCGGACAACTCCAGCTCCCAGTGGTGGTCCCCAGGGAGATTGAAGGAGTGGAGTTACCTCCACTGACCACCCAACAATTGAGGGCTCTCTACGCCCAATGTGAGGTTCAGGCGGCTCAGGGGGCATGGGAAAGGTTCCATTCCATGTACTTTCCCGCTGGGCAGGCCACTCAAGTTGCAGCCCCTTTAGGCGGACAACAAAACTTTCCCCTCAGAGAAGCCCAGGCTGTCCTGAGGGCACAACCACTACCACCACCAGCGAGAGAAGTGCCCCAGCAGGAGGGCAACGAGCGTCCCTCCATGGGCAGGAATAAAGAGCCCACGGAGCGAGTGAACGAAAATGAAGGGGACTCTCATGTCTCCAGGAGGGGCTCACGAGCCCACAAGGACAAGCAAGTAGACGTAAATCCTGACATCCTCGCGGCTGTGCAAGACCAGCTGCAGGGTCTCAAGGATATCGTGGGACAGCTCTCACGAGGGCGATCAACTCAGATCTCCCCTAGTCGGGATGAACGGGTTGACGCCAGAAGCACCCGCACCAAGGACCCTCCACCAAGGGTCCCCCGTCGCAAGGAGCCGGAGGAAAACTTCGGCACGTATGAATATCACCCACTGGCGAGGGGTTCACCCCTCGTCGAAGAAGTTCTGATGGCCCAAGCAGGCATGGCCAAAGTCCCCACTTCCATCAACCGTTACGACGGGACAACTGATCCAGCTGAACACTTGGATCACTTTGTGCACCTCATGCACCTCTACGAGCATTCCACCAACTACTGGGCAAAAGTGTTTGTCACTTCCTTGGTAGGAATGGCTCAAGAGTGGTACAAGCGACTGCCGCCGCGCTCGATCCACTCATATGAAGAACTGGCCAACGTTTTCCTCAACCACTTCAACTCTTTGAAAGCGCCAGTCACCGCACCCACCGCACTGTACAACGTGGTGCAAGGCAAGAGCGAATCTCTGCGCTCGTTCTTCGCCCGCTTCAACAAGGAGATCTTGCAGGTGGAAAGGCCTTCAATGGATTTCTTGATCCCAGTGCTCTTTCAAGCTGTGGATCACAAGCAATATGTGAGCAAAAAATTTGCTGATGCCATTGTGGAGAGGAGGCCTGGGACCCTCATGGGCCTACGAGAAATAGCCGAGCCGTTCTTCGCGCTCGAAGATATGTACGGGACGAATGGTCCCAGGCATCACAGCCCGGCCAGGAACGAGCGACCTCATCACGAGCGGGGAAGGGATGTGGCTGTCAAGAAGGAGCGCCCTCAAGAGCGCAGGAGGTCGCCACCACCCCCTCGTCGATTCGAGCGAATTCCGCTCACCAGGCCAAATTCAGAAGTCTACAACCTCTCAGATAAAAAGCTCTTCAAAAGACCCATCAAAATGAGAGAAACAGACTCGTTAAGGCGCTCGAACAAATACTGCGCCTTCCACAAGCAGAGAGGGCACGACACGGATGAGTGCCGGCAGTTAAAAGCTGAAATCCAAAGGCTCGTTGCAGGGGGCCACCTAAAGGAATTCATCCGGGTGCTCGAGCGCTACGATGATCAGTGCAATGAGCACTCCGGAAGAAGAAGGAGGAGCCCTTCCCGGTCAAAGAGCCCAAGGGGTAGGGGACCCCCTGAAAGCAGCAGCCGCCGAGGCAATAAAGGCAAAGCCCCTGAGCAAGAAAACGAGCCCTTCGCAGTCATAAATATGATTGCAGGAGGCTCATCAGGGGGGGGATTCGAACGCCTCCCGACGGAGGTACGTCCGGAGCTACAACCAACGCCCAGCAGTACCCAAACCTATCTACGCCATCCAGAGATCAAGTGCTCAAAGATCAAGAGAAAATGATGTAATAGGCTTTGATGATAGGGATCTAGAACATATTGTAACGCCCCATGGGGAGGGTATAACCTCAGATTGCCCCATGGTGGTTAGTCTAGATGTTCATAATCATGTTGTAAAAAGGGTATTGGTGGATAGTGGAAGCTCCGTTAATGTTTTGCCTTACTCTACATTCTTAAAAATGAAGGTTGATCTCCTGCTCGAGCCTCTCAAAACAGCCCTCATTGGCTTTGGAGGCTCAGAAGTTGTCCCACGAGGGCAAATACGCCTAGCTACTTCGTTCGGACGAGCCCCTCAACGCAAAACACTCTTGGTAACGTACGCGGTGGTGGAGATTGACATTCCATATAACATCATAATTGGGCGCCCTGCCCTCGTGGATTTCAAAGCCATCATCTCCACCTACCACCAGAAGATTAAATTCCCTACTTCTGAGGGCGTCGGAGAAGTGCTGTGCAATGTGCGAGAGGCTTGGGAATGTTACATGCTGTCCCTCAGAAAGCCAAAGGCGGAGAAAACCTTCCAAGTTGGCTCCACCAAGAAGTCAGTGGATTTCCCCAATTTGGATGAGGACAGCCCGGCACGGAAAAGGGCAAAGTTGAACAAGAAGAAGAACAAAAAGAAGAGGGGGGACAACGGGGAGAATCCCCTCGAAAATGTTCCCCCAGGGACCGTTGGTGGATCGTCCTCAGAAGGAGACGAGCCGGGAGAAAGTGAACCAGCGTTTGGCGACCGTTTGACAGGAAAGAAGAGGGCGCTCGAACTTCCTCGCCCTGAGGTAAGGATCGAACCCTCGGAAAAGTTCCTTACCATTGAGCTGGAACCCGGAAACAAAGATAAGACTACACAGATAGGCTCAAACCTCTCAGGGCCTTCTCAGATCATGATGATTGATTTTCTAAGGGAGAACAAGGATGTATTTGCGTGGAAAGCCTCTGATCTCACAGGAATTGACCCGAGCGTCATTGTCCATAGGCTTAATGTGGATCCCTCTTTCAAGCCCATCAAGCAGAAAAAGCGGGATGTACATGGCTTTCGAAAAAAAGTCATTGAAGAGGAAGTTAATAAACTCTTGGAGGCTCAATATATCGAGCCCATCTTGTATCCGGAGTGGTTATGCAACGTCGTCTTGGTGCCCAAGAGCGCAAATAAATGGCGCATGTGCAACGATTTCACTGATCTCAACAAAGCTTGCCCTAAAGATCCTTACCCGCTGCCCCGGATTGATCAATTGGTGGATTCGACCGCTGACTGCAAGCTCATGAGCATGATGGACGCTTTCCAGGGATACTATCAGATCTTTATGGCCCCGGAAGACCGCCCCAAAACCTCGTTCGTTGTCCATCTGGGGGTGTATTGCTTCCTAGTCATGCCCTTTGGACTTAAGAACGCCGGAGCCACATATCAGCGGCTCGTCAACAAGATGTTTGAAAAAGAAATTGGAAGGTCCATGGAGGTTTACGTGGATGATATGATTGTCAAAAGCGAGCGCCAGGACTCCCACTTGGAAGATCTCAAGCGCACTTTTTCAATCCTGCGCCAGTATGGGATGAAGTTGAACCCCTCGAAGTGCACCTTTGGAGTACAAGGAGGAAAGTTCTTAGGGTACATGGTCAGTCAGAGGGGAATTGAAGCCAATCCGGAGAAGATCAAGGCCATCTTGGAGATCCCCTCCCCTCGAAATTTGCGGGAGGTGCAAGTCCTGGTGGGCAAAATCATCTCGTTGAACAGGTTTATTTCGCGCTCGGCGGACAGGAACCTTCCCTTCTTCAAAATTTTGAGGAACGCACGTAACTTTGCTTGGACAGAGGAATGCGAAAGGGCGCTGCAGGATATGAAGGCTTACTTATCGAGCGCACCACTGCTGACTAAGCCCGTCGAAGGCGAGAGGTTATTCATGTATCTTTCCGTTTCTCCAGAAGCCACGAGCGCGGTTCTGATCGCTGTGCGGGAGCGGAAACACTTACCCGTTTACTATCTAAGCAAAACATTGCAAGGGGCCGAAAAGAAATATTTGGAGATTGAGAAATTTGCGTTCGCTCTTATCAACGCCTCAAGAAGGCTAAGGCCTTACTTTCAAGCGCACTCCATAACGGTTCTCACCGACCAACCCTTGAAGCAAGTGTTGGCCAAGCCGGACGTGTCTGGTAGATTAATCAAGTGGGCCATCGAATTGAGCCAGTTTGACCTATGCTTCGAGCCCAGGACCGCGATACAGGCTCAGGTTGTGGCGGATTTGTTGGTTGAACGCTTTGGTTTCGAGCCCACCGTTGCGGAGAATGAGGGATTATGGGTACTGCACACAGATGGTTCCTCAACCTCTCAAGGGGGAGGAGTAGGAGTTGCCCTCAGAAACCCCGATGGGATTGAGCTGGACTTTGCAATCAAGCTGGATTTCCAAGTCACTAATAACGAGGCGGAATATGAATCCCTCGTGCAAGGGTTGAATATTGCCTTTCAGAATGGAGCCTCCAGAATCACTGCTTATGTGGATTCACAATTAATAGCGAGCCAGATCGAAGGAACTTATGAGGCTCGAGAAACCACCATGGTACAGTACTTAAATAAAGCCAGAGAAATCATTGGGAAGTTCAAGGAATTTCATCTACTTCAAGTGCCGCGAGGAGAAAACGAGCGTGCGGACGCTCTGTCAAAGTTTGCTTCAGCTTTAGAAGGCACTTCCGAACGTTCTGTCACGTTCCTTAGAACTGAGGAACCTTTGATCAAGGAAAGGGTCGCCACCAAGATAATCGCCATGATTGATCCAAACGAGCCCTGTTGGCTCGACGACATCGTCATTTTCCTTAGGGATGGAATCACTCCCGCTGACAAGGTGGAAGCCAGGAAAGTCAGAAATAAGGCCCCTCGTTTCGCTCTGGATCCCGAGGGGAGATTGTTCAAAAAATCATTTCAAGGACCCCCGATGAGGTGCCTAAGGCCCTCACAAGCGAAGGAGACGCTTGAACTCATCCACAATGGAAGCTGTGGGAATCATTCAGGAGGGCGTATCTTGGCAAAAAAGATTCTGAGAAGTGGGTTTTATTGGCCTACAGTTCTCCAAGATGCCATTGAATTTTCGAGGAAGTGCCCCAAATGCCAATTTCATTCAAATCTCCCTCAATTGCCAGCCGCACAGATGATCCCAATAGACGTCTCTTGGCCTTTTGACCAGTGGGGAATAGACATTGTGGGCCCCTTGCCCATGGCTGCTGGACAAAGGAAGTTTGTCATTTTAGCCGTCGACTACTTCACCAAGTGGGCCGAGGCTGAAGCTGTTGCAAAAATCACTTTCAAGGTTGTAAGGGACTTCATTTGGAAGAACATCATTTGCAGGTACGGCATACCGAGGGTGCTCATTTCTGACAACGGATCCCAGTTCATAGCTGCTGACACGCGAGAATGGTGTTCTGAGTTAGGGATCGAGCAGCGATTTACCTCTGTAGGACATCCTCAAGCCAATGGGCAAGCAGAAGTTACCAATAGAATCATTTTGCAACATCTGAAAACCATGCTTGAAAGCAAGAAAAGTGAATGGGCTGAAGAGCTGCAAGGAGCACTTTGGGCTTATCGCACCACCCCACGAGCGGCCACTGGAGAAACTCCTTACGCGCTCGTGTATGGATCAGAAGCAATGATACCAGCGGAGATAGTAAATGAATCCGCTCTTGTAGGCTATTTCGAGCCTCAGCTCAACGATGGCAACAGGAGCTTGGAGTTGGATTTGCTGGATGAAAGGAGAAACAAAGCGTGGGCTAAGATCCACCACTACAAAGCCTCTGTAGCCCAACAGTACAACAAGCGTGTGAAGGAAAGAACTTTCCAGTTGGGAGACTTGGTCTTAAAGAAAATGGAAGTGTCCAAGCACGTGGGGAAATTGGACCCCAATTGGGAAGGCCCATTTAAGGTCATACAACTCAGAGCTAACAACACTTACACCCTGGAGACACTTCAAGGTGAGCGCTTGCCTCGCCCTTGGAACGCATGTAACCTCCGGCGGTTTTATGTTTAAAAGCTCTTTGCAAACACTGATGTAACAACCCTCGTTGACGGGTTTTATGTTCTTCCAATCACAAGTAAGCAGTAATATAATCTTTTTAATTTCTTTAATATTCCTGTTTCTTTGATTGAATGGATAAGTCCCACGTCCCTCGTCTTTGCGAACGTGGTTGGCAACTCATTCCATTGTGCATGCTGTTATCTCGTATGGGTTACGCTGGCTAGCACTCTACTCCGCATGGGGGGACGCCCTCATAAGGATAGACTGGTTACGCTCACAACCAATTAGGCAAGATGGAAGAAGATTACGAAGAAAATCCTAGTAGGCCTTGGCTGTTTCTTAAAACACCTTGCGCTCGAAAACAGGATCTCCTACAAGAACGAATCCTAGTAGGCCTTGGCTGTTTCTTAAAACGCCTTGCGCTCGAAAACGGGATCTACCACAGAGAAAGTCCTAGTAGGCCTTGGCCGTTTCTTAAAACGCCTTGCGCTCGAAAATAGGATTTCCTGCAGAGCCGGAAATACGATAAGAGCCAGAGCGCTCGAACAATGGCCTCAAAGTCAAGAAGGAATTGCACAAGTCTTGAGCGAGGGCAACCACTCAGTAAGACCCTCGCAAATACTCAAGACTTAGCAAAATCCCCCAAGGGCGGAAAGAATGTCACAAGTCTTGAACGAGGGCAACCACTCAGTAAGACCCTCGCATACACTCAAGGCTTAGCCAAATTCTCCCAAAGCAAAAGTTTATACGAGTCTTGAGCGTAGGGGCAATCTCACAGTAAGACCCTCACGATCGCTCAAGACTTAGACAAATTTACAAAGGAAAAATTTATACAAGTCTTGAGCGGGGGGCAATCTCACTGTAAGACCCTCACGATCGCTCAAGACTTAGACAAATTTACAAAGGAAAAATTTATACAAGTCTTGAGCGGGGGGCAATCTCACAGTAAGACCCTCACGATCGCTCAAGACTTAGACAAATTTACAAAGGAAAAATTTATACAAGTCTTGAGTGGGGGGGCAATCTCACTGTAAGACCCTCACGATCGCTCAAGACTTAGACAAATTTTCATTGCATCAGAGAAATAAAGGACAAATTCATGAGAAATGAACAAAAGAACAAAGGCATGAAAAAGGAATATTATTCATTGCAGAAGAGAAATCTTACAAAGCAAAGGGCTCAAAGGCCCATGAAATACTATTACAAGAGAAAGAAAAACAGGAAAATACAGAGAAATGCTATAAGGGAAGAAGCTTCAAGCGGCTGGGGCGATATCTTCATCAACAATCACCAAAATGTTCTGAGCCACGGGACCTTGAACTGGGCCCTCAGGCTCTTGTTGTTGAGCGTGGGGATCATTGGGCTCATCTGCACCAGCATCAGGAGCATTGGCATTTTCAGCGGCTAAGATTGGGGCTTCCTCCATGGGCGCTTGAGGCTCGTCTTCAGCATCATCATCTTGACCCGCACCCCCGTCCCTATGAGCATCGGTGTACTCATCTTGGATCAGTTTCACCAAGAAGTCGTACTCCATCTCCGCAATGGCGTCCGCGGGGTCGTTGGGGTCCTCAGCTACCTCTTCACAGCGCTCGTTAAACATGAGCCCCGTGCCCTCGGCTCCCTTCATGGTCGGATCCGTCAGCCCTTTGTGGATGCCCTGATCCACTGCCAAGTTGAAGGCATTTTGAGCCTCATCCAAGCAGTGTAACGAGGCCGCGAAGTTAAAGGCTTTAGAGTGGCAGAATTTGATTAGCGCCTCCTTGTTCGCGCGCTCTAGGCTTCGAGGCCACTCGCTGACGGTATCATTGAATTTGCGCTCGGCCTCCAAAGCCCTTGCTTTCCAGCTTTCCCTCTCCGCCTCGGCCTTCTGGCACCGCTCGTTAGCCTGGGCCAGCTGGTTGCCCAAACCAATTCGAGCGCCGTCGACCGCTACAAAATCTTCCTTCAGCTTTCCCAGCTCCTCCTCAGTTTTGTTGTATAAATCCTTGAGGGATTCATACTTGGCAATCTCAGCATCCAGCTCCGCTTGAATCTGAGCCGGATCGTTGGAACGAGCCATCTTCTTATATTTGGCTTTCCGGTCAGCGTAGATGGAGGCTCGCATTTGCACGTTTTTGAGCCGGGGAAGAACTTGCTGCATAAACGAGAGGAAAAGTGTTAGCCAAAAAATGAATAATCTACAGAAGTAAGAAAGAATGCAGGGAATGATTACTTACGAAAATTAGAGCTTGGGCCGCGTCGAGGGTCACCTTCTCCACAGACTCACTGTAGAGATGCCTGTGGTCCGCCGAGAACTGGGCTTTATTGTAAAGGTTCTCGGTGACAGCCTGGGCGACCGTGCCAGGCCTCAGCAAAACTGGCCCCCCGTCGGGGGCGCCTGAAAAGTCTCTATCCCCTCGACGGGGGAACTCCCACATGCGTTCTTCCTCTGAAGAGGAAGTTTTCCCCTCGCCCCGGGGGCCCTCAACAACTTGTTTGCCCTTGCCCTTGATTGCGGCAGAATCGGGCATCCTCTTCCTCTTGCGGGAAGGCCTACTTGCGCTCGGGGGAGCCTCAGTTATCGCCAGGGTGGTCACTGGCCTCGTTTGTTCTGCAGGAGTGGGGGGTTGGACGTCTCCTGCTCTCTCTGATCGCCCCCTGGACTCTCTCGGGACCAATCTGCGCTCCCCTCGGCCACGAGGGGGCTGGACTTCAGGATTGGCGCTCGAACTGGCGCCACTACGAGCGTCCCCTCTATTGCTGCGGTTACGAGGGCGCTGTTGTTCACGCTGCTGATCCCCCTATGGGGTTTGGTTTCTATTGGCGTGGGCGAAACGAGCCGCTTGTCTAATTCCTCCGGCCATTTCTAAGATAGCGACTCCTGCAAGAGTGAAATTTTCAAGGGTTAGAAATCTTCAAACCATATACTCAGATTGCAAGTTACAAGTACAGAAAAGAAGTTAGTATTTATTCCTATCTAAAGTTAGTGCCCTAAGAATCTAACCGTCTCTCTCTATGTCACGAGCCGGAGGGTTGTCAAGGAAATAAGGATTGTCAGAGAGGCCGCACAGGAACATGAGCTCCTCGTCATCTATCCAATCTTTCGCTTGAATCAGATGGCCTTCGTCCCTCAAAGTGGCTGCTAGGTTTTTGGCCCAATCTTTAGGGAGTGCAGGTTGCAGCCGGCTCTTTGAAAACGAGCCCCAGTGTGTGGTCACCCCAAAGCCCTCTTCCGTTGGGGCCTTAACGAAAATGAACTTTTCCTTCCAATTGGGGCCATAAGTGCTCGAGGGCGAGTTAATCAGCTTCATGTGGGCCTTCGCTTGAACGTAGTAGAAACCCGCCTCGGGAGAAGAACGTGAGGAACTGACCACTTGGAAAAGGGCGTTGAAGTTTCGCGAGTAGGGCTCGTAACCCACGCTTCTCATCAAAATCACGAAACAGGTCAGCAAAGCCAAACCGTTGGGCACGATCTGTGATGGACAGAGGCCCAAATCGTTCAGCAAATGGGCCAACAAAATTGAGATGGGGAACCTCAAACCCCCTGAGCTGACCGAGGCTATGTACACCGCCATTTCTCCAGGAGGTGGATTATTGGCGCGCTCGTGGTTTTCTGGAATTCTCCACGAGTAGCGCTCGTCCCAGTAAATGGGGGCCATCATCGTCTTCACGTCCCCCACGGTAGCTGTGCTAGGGGTTTCATCAGGCGTGCGCTCGGTAGCCTGGTAGCCTGACCCTTCGCCCTCGTTGGGTCCTTTGGATTTTTGGGTTTTCTTGCTTTTTCCCTTATCACGGGCCCTTTCTGAAGGCCCGGTTACGGCTTCCGCCACTGGAAGCGGGTTTGCAACAGCCACAGTCACGGCATGGCGGTGGGGATGTGTGGCACTCTGAGTTATGGGGAGAACCGACCCTTGCCGTTCTGCCTCCATCACCAGGTTCATCTCCTCAAAGAGAGGATCCATTCCGCCTGGGTTTCTATCTTCCATAGCCATCACCGCAGCCCCCAACTCTTCATCTCTGGGGGAATCGGGGGAAGAAGAACTTTCAGTGGCCATCTCTTGTATTTCACGGGCAAATTCCTCGATATGTTGGTCGGCCATGGCAGAAACTGGAATTTGGGAGTTTTCTTGGAAAGAGATTAAGGTTCAGAAAGGCGAGAATCTAGGGGGTTACGAAATCCTAAAGTCCGAATCTACGGTTAGCAAAGTTAGAAAGTTACACCGGAAATTTACCTTGAAGGTTTTTGGGAAAACTGGAGAAGAGGTTGAAGATGCTGGAGTGCGAGAGAATTCTTCTTGCAAAGGATACTTGGAAGTTTTGAATGCGTAAAGAGTAACAAGATTTCAGAATCCCGTATTTATAGGGATGGGAGTTGGTACCGTTTTCGGCAATAAATTCAAAATGGTAATCATTTCCCGCCTAGGAAACCGCCCACTTTATGGAACCGGCACATGCTTCCCAATGCTCACGCGCCCCACGCGCACCCGCATTTAATGCTCTGACGTTTCGAGTGCTTCAGAATAGTACAGCATTTAATGCGGAAGAGTTACGAGCGGTCAGCTGAAAAGACCGCATTTATAGCGCAATCAGAGGAAAAATTGCTCAACACGCCAAGCCTTACACGAGCGCTATGTGCAAGAGTTAGAGCGTGTCAAAATTCTACAGTCCTTATCACTAAGGACTACAGAATTGGGGGGCAAAATGATGGGGTCAAAATACGATCGTCCCACGTTAAGACACGTGGCATCACCGAGATGATGACATCTGTCCCCCCAAGGCTGCACCCACCAGCGCACGACGCCAAGAGCAACGAGCGCAATCCCTCTTCAGGAGTTAAGCCCAACGAGCGCTATCACTCCTACGAGCGTCCTATCTAATAACTGATTGGTACGCCCACGTGCCAAGGGAGCCCTCTTTGAGCGTCACACTCCCTCGGAGCGGCCTCCCCTCTGGCTCGTCATTTGAACTGAAGCCTTCGTTCCCCTCAGCGGATGACTTGGCTTCCAGTACTCCAGGTTGTCACGAGCGCGCTCTCAAGCCCTCGTTACCAACCGCCCAAATGGCTCTCTGACACAACGTACATACCCGCGCACCTGCCACTGTTGCCAGCACTAACTTTTGGCCGCTTTTGCAGAAGATTCCTCCTAGGTTTCTCTCCCACAGCGCCACGTGTTAGGGCAACATTCGGCCAGGACCACTTGAGGCAAATGACCAAAGGGCCCTTGACCCTCAACTATAAATAGCTAAAGTCATCTTCTACACAAGTAAGCTTTCTTCATCACTGCAACTGTGACTGAACTTACCTTTCTTCATACACTGAACTGACTTGAGCGTCGGAGAGCCAAACTGGGTATCACCCCCAGATTCCCCAGCTTGGCCTTCTGACTTTCCTTGTGCTTGTCCCAACAGGTTGAACCCCTTTCGCATTTCCGGCGAAGCTCCGGTGGTTTCCCCCACAAATACAAATAGTAAAGTGATCGGATTCGGATCCACCCATTTCTGAACCCATCAGTATTCACATACAAAATAAAAGTATAAAATCCTGTATACGAGGTACTATGTTAATAAAATGATTTGTGTGGGAGGGAAGAATGATATGTTATGTCATTTCATATTTTTTCAAAACTATTTTAGTATTTTTGCTAAAAATAAGAGTGAAATCTAATTATAAATTTAAAAAGAGAGTTAGTATTAATAATTTTTTCATGCGGAAATAATGTCTAATTTGTCTTGTGCGTAAGGGAGTTTCACCTCTTCCCCTTATTTTAAACCTTGTTGACATTCGCTAATGACTAATTAGTGCTCCTTTACTTTCCCGAAAAGGCCATGATTAGACATGTAAACCCATATATTCTTTCGTTTACTACATCTAGTTCATGGCCCGTGTGAATTGCTTGGGCCTGTAGGATATGCGTGACGATGCATGTGAAAGAATCACGCCAAAATGGCGTGTTTGCGTCAGACATCATTTAACATGGGGTTAAAATTACATTGTTGCCCAACTTGCTACAATTTGCGGTTCATTGCCATTGAATCTTTATTATTATTATTATTATTATTATTATTATAACAGTAAGAAATGTTATTTTATATATATTTTTTTTTTGGTGAAATTGTTTTATATAATATATATACGTGTTATATATTATATTAAATATAATATATATTATATACATTATGCATATAATAAATATATATACATATATATATATATTTATTATATGTGTATTATAACAATTAAAAATATATAAGTTATACATGTATTATGTATTATATATGACACGTGTTATATAATATATAAAATATTATATATTTAATATAAATATATTTTGAATACAAAGAATGAGATCAATAAAATTACGTCAACCTAGCTAACAAAACAAGAAAGAAAAAGGGCAGATTAAAAAGGGTAAAAAGGTAAATTTATTGTGTTAATCACAAAAAACAAGATTTTAACACATAGTGCAAAAACGGATGTAAACACATGTTAACTTTTTATCACTACACCCTCTAATCACATCATGCTTAAACATGACATTATAAGTAAAGGAGCACTTAATGGGTTATTATTATTTCGTTCCAACATTAAATTAATGTATTTGGCCGTTAGCGGTTGAGTACCACGATGGTTTGATTTCAATTTTCAATATTAAGTAATATAGTTTAACAGTTAACGATTTAATGACATATTAATTATGTTAATTTAATAAAAAAAATTGCATTTGAGTATCTTTATCAGAAATCTCTGTCAAATCTGTGTTTGAATAGTTTAATTAGAATTTTGGAATTTGAGCAGCTTAATCAGAAACCTATAGCTGGAATCTCGTGTTTTGAGTATGAGAAATATGGTATTTGAAAACTTATGATGTATAAATAACGACGCGACAACACCGACGATATGACATAATATGAATACAACCACATGTTATCCAACACAAAACGACATGACATAATATTTTTAAAAGTATTTATGCGTCATACTTGAAAAGCCATCTTTGTATTTGAACTTATAGTTGAAAATTGAAATCTCTTTTGTTTGAGCATCAAAGATCTTGTATTTGAACCAATCTGTGTTTGAACTTTGTAACTTATAGTTGAAATCTCATGTGTTTGAGACATATGAAGACCTTTTTTTTTTTTTTTAAACACACCCCTCAATAACCAGATGGATTCGAACTGAGTCATTACCTTCGAGAAAGAATCCTAAAACTACTTGACCAACAAGAAACCCTCAAACCACTTAACCAAACCCGTTGGCCTAAGACATATGAAGACTTCATTATTTTCTACTAAACATACATTCAATTTAAAAGTTAAAATTATTTCAATGATACAAAGTACTGACTTCTTAAAATTTAGAAAACATCTCTTTCAAATATTCTGAAATACATGTATTACCAGCCCTTTCCTTAAATTACAAAACCCTCAACTTTGAACATCAAAATTCTCAAGACAAGCCAACATAGTACTTCAATGCTGCCACTGTCTTATGGCATGTTTGTCACAAATGTTATCATCTTCTGCTTCACTCATATTCGAACTAGAAGCCGTCAAGCCCGAGAGCGTTTCGAATTCTTTTTAGTAGAAGCCTTGTCAGATAATGCAATATATGCTTCAGCATCAATATTTTCAGCAGATTTTTGCTTCCCAAATTCCTTGGCTTTTTTCTGCAAAACAAAAAAATGGAGGTTGAAAAATTTTAAGTACAGGAACCTGCAATTGTTTCAGTGACCGATTTTGTAGTTTATCGAACCTGTGACTTTATAGCCAAAGCTACATTTTCATAAGCAACACTTAATAATTCATATTCCAAAGAAACATACGACTTCATAATAACTCTGGTTGATCATTGATTTTTAACCTCAAATTAACACATATATAAGAGCCGGGGTGAAGGAAAATAATGCAGGTCTGAATTACCTTCAGAGATGATGCCATTACTGCCACATCATTCTTATCATCGTTATGCTGCCTCTGATCTCTTATTGGTTCCTGCAAAAACAACCGAAATTCTTTAAAAATGCTAAAAAGGAAAAGAACAGGAAAAACAACAAGATAGGTAATGGAGTTCCTCTATCGAACCTCAGGAGGAACAAATGCCTCGTCCCGTTTCTTTTTACTTTCAGCTGTTTTCTCTGCTTGTTTCTCTTGCTTCTCCTGCCATTTCTTCACCTGCTTCTTCTTGTCGCTCAAGAAATATTCTCCACTTTCCAGTTGCATATCAATCTGAATTATTCACAAGGCACAAGGAACAAATTAAACTCTCCCAGTAAATTCACAGGGAAAAACATAACAGGCTGAAAACTTTAGATCTACATATTATGCAGTTTTGATGACTTTTTATCAGTTGTTCTCCGTCCTCCCTCTCTTTCAAAAATAAGGTAATGCATGCAACCTTTAAACTGAGAGCAAGTGACGTGATATACACACATCAATCATGACAATTTCAGCAACAAATTTTATATAGCACGACTGTTAATCTACAGAGAGTGAAATCTGATATAAAGCAGATACAGGCTGAGTAATTGCCTCCAAAACACAAAAATTCAGTGGCAGTTAAATTCGGTAGGCCCATTGTCAGTTTTCAACAATAAGAAAACAACAGCATGCTATGAATAATTATGGCCATGTTGCTATTACTTGGATGTACAAAGTGATACTTACCTTACTAGGCGGCTGTGGTGGAGGGAAGGGCGTGTATGGTTTCTTTTCCTTAGCCTTAACTTTCTTTTGCTTAACATTTTTCCTGGGGAACACAAAATGGAAAAGGGTTAAGTCATGCTGTGGAATTGATTCCTTGATTCGACAGTACATGTGAGTGGTGCAGAGTAACAAGTGGATGCCATACTTCTTAAAACTTGGAAGAAATCGATCCCAGTTCTCATTTGCAAGTGTAGGATCTTTTGCAAGTTCTCTCCTCATCATTAAGATCTGATGTCCCAGAAATTTGGGTTTGAACAGAGGGAAATCTTCAATTCCAAGAAAAAAGTGCTACTACGGAATCAAATTACTAGGCACTAGGCAGCGATTCGAACATTCACCTTGATGTTATATACTGGATGCATTTTGTTCAGAATGCACTCCTCAACAACCTTTCTAACTTGCTTTAGACCTTTGAACGAACCCATTGCCGCAACGGTGTTTCCCTAATTATGTTTGAAGCAGAAGCCTTACGTTTAAATATTGAAAAGGATAATTATATTCTTGCAAGTAATCACAGAGGGGTCGTGGATACTGACCTGAACCAAGATATAGCAGCCAGTTAAAATTTCCAGCGCCTGCATTTCATACCAATGGTCAAATTCAGCATGCATAGTTGGATTTTAGGAAAGAAAAGAGTTACAAAGCATAACTGTGTCGCATACATAATTTATATACAAGAATTAAGTGAAACAAGTGGATCTCACCAAGTCCTTTTCAAGCTTCTATGAATTCTATCCCTAACTAATATCAAGTGGATCACAAAATAAGCAATTAAAATAGCAAACCTTCAGAGTAGAAGAATTTGGGCCAATTAGGTGTTGTCTTCTCTTCACAAAACGTTCCTGCAGATAAATAACATACAATGAAACAGATTCTCTGATTCCAACAAGATTGGATCAATCCATATATTAATTCCTGTCTGCCAACTGTGTGCTTTCTGTCTATGCTTCCTCTGTGTATTACCATCTCTCGTAAGGTACAATGGCAAGGACCAAAGACACACACACATGCTCTGAAACTAAGGTAATCTTTATATTTTAAATATGTTGGGACATACAAGACCTAGATGCCTACCACATTTACAACACATTCGGACCTCAACAACTATCATGCTACTCACTAGCGTGATTAAACATTGAAAAACGAACCTTACTGCGAACCAAGTTGCCAATCTTGATGATGTCACACTGCATCTCATCATTAAGGACCTTTATTGCCTGCAAGATAGCAGCAATGGTAGCTAAGCACTTGAAAATGAAATGTAGAATGAACTTTTCCGGCACTAAAAGAAGAACATTCAAGACTAGAAGAACCCTTGCCCATACTCAAATTCCAGGAAAATCAATCTTCTAACCAGAAATGTATATATATATATATGTAACCAACTTGTATGAGCTGTATGGCAGGATCATCTTACAAAAAAATTTCTTTGGTCCTAAAGCAAGAAAAGATCTTAAAGGAAAGTGGAAAAGATGAACCTGTGGAGCAGGAACACTTCTTGACAGAAGTTTTATGAGATCTCTAGCCTTTATAATAATATAGGGATCACGGGTCTTTCTAGTGGTTGAAACAGTCATGCTTCCTTCAACCTGAAACCAATAAAACCTCAAGTAAATAACTTGAGATTTTCCGAATTACGAACAAAATAAAAAAATAACTATAAGAAATTGAGCATTTCCTAGACTTCTATTAAGCTGCCTCCTTGTGTTATCGAAATGACTTTTCTCGAACATCCATTTTTAATAGTGGAACCATGAGACTAGCAACGGAAGCTATATACTTACAGAGATAAGTAGATTAATAAGCAATAAAAGCTCACCAAATTTAATTCACAAGCAATTCCATGCTCTTTGAGAGCCCCTCGAACAACAGGCCAGCACTCTTGCAATTTTTTCTCTGAAAAATCCAAAAAGTAGTTTACACCCATCTGAAAGAAATAGATAATACAAAACGGTACAAGAGAAAAGGAAACTTCTTGCAGCTCTCATTCGGTGGGAAATTGAACCTTACACCCTAAACAGAAATTAAAATTGAGAAACAACCATAGCATTCTATATTCACGTTAAAAACTCCAATCAAGGCATTAGCACAGGCCCCGAGATGATTATTATAGTAGTAACAACAATTCCAATTAGCAGAACTCCACAGATTGCATTTGTACGAACGACACACTAAACCAGAAGAAAAAACTATCAAAGAGAAAAAGGAGGAAATAAATTAAGGACCTATGTACTGAGGGAAGAGAGTAGAGAACGAGCTGACTTCGAGCATGCCGGTTTCGTTCCAAGAGGGATCGAATTTCTCAATTTTCCAATGGTCGATACTGGGATCATCCCAGGGCTTATCCTTGTCGTGCTTCCCCTTGTGCCTGGTCCGAGGCTTCTCCTCAATTTCGCCGTCGTCAACATTGTCGGTTTTCTCTGGCTTTGCCATTTTCTCCGACGATGTTAATAGTACCTTGCTTGCTTCGATTTATAAAACAGAAAACCCTAGAAATGGTTTATGTTTAATCTAATTGGGCCAGGATAGCTTTGATATTATAAGCCTCTCAGTTCTCAATCTTCGACGGATATAGGCGGAGGGAAGGCGGCGGCGGCGGCGGTGGACAAGTGGCCTGAGGATTTAGGCGGCCGACTGAGAATGGGAATGGGTTTTTTCAGGGTTTTCTATGGCCAGTGGGAGATGGACTAGGGTTTAGCCTTTAATTTTAATTACTTTAGTTTGGGGGAGTTGGGCTCTTTATGATAATGATAACTGCGTTCATAGATGTTAATCAAATAGAAAATCTCTTGAAATAGCGCTGAACCGTTAAATTATATCAATTGATCGTAAATAAAATCAGATCATTAAAGTGTAAAGCTCTAAGCTTTCCCTGATAATGATAATTGTGCTCTTAGATGTTCGAACAGGTTCTTGTTAACCTAATATAAAGAGGTAGTCGATAAATTATACCATTTGGTGTTAAATAATATAGTATCAAACCGATAAAATTTGTTAACCTAGTATAATTACAAGCTGATAAATTACACCATTTGATCTTAAATAGTATAGCGCCAAACTGATAAAATTTATTAACCTAGTATAGTAACAAGTCTGATAAATTATAACATTTCATGTTAAATAGTATAGCGCCAAACTAATAAAATTACCCCATTTTGTGGTAAACAACGTATATCAGATTATTCAAGGGTTCAATCTACTTTGCACTTTAGATTATGCAAATTTGAAATTATCAAATGACGCATAAATTATGATAATTATTTTCTCTAACTGAAAGTTCAAATTTGTAGAATTCAAGCTCTAAGCCTAACCAGCTTCGATCATAATATATCTTTCAAAACTGCATATTAATTCAAAGCTAACCAGAATTAAGAAATTACCATCCATCCCTAATTACAATAAATGAAAGGGAAAAAGATTTTTTGTCATCCGAATTTTACGTATTTTTACAATTTACCATCTTAACAAATTTTCATTACAAACCACCACTCATCCAATCTTTGCATTTGTGACATACCACACGTGACATATTTATAAAACATACATATCAATTGTATTTTTATCAAAACCACAAAATAAAAATTTAGATAACGATTTATTAAAAATGCAAGGGTGAATTGTGATTCGCAATGAAAATTTTTTGGGATGGTGCAAAATTCGGATGGCCAAAAATCCTTTTCCCTAAATGAAATTAACATCCATCTATTTAAAATAAAACTCAAATTCATGACCTATCTATATAATCCCACCGGGATGGTTTAGTTCAATTATTTAAAAATCATAAAACCTAATTAAATCTCAAACAAGTTCAGCTCATCCCCAACCCAGATTGAACAAAAAACATATCATCTGCCAAACCCAAAGTACAAAATAACATTAAACCTAGAAGCATTGAAACCACAAATAAATTCATAGTTTATCGAAAGGTTACAGAGCAGATTCAAACATATTCAGCAACCATTAAGTTTAAACCTGACAGAGGGACCCAACTAGATACCCTAATAAGAACACGGTACTTTTGAAGTTCAAATGTTACACAGCTCGACATAAAAAAATCCTTTAACGTAACAGACCTCCACCAGGTTTAAATAGTACACAGCAACAGCGAGTCCAATCAATGGCTAGGAGACCTATCCCTCCTTGGCTCGCGGGAATACTCTGGGGGATATGGGCTCCTGCTTCTGCTACGACTTGGGCTTCGAGCCCTAACAGGAGACCTGCCACGAACAGGGGGGCCGCCTGGGCTTTGGCTTCGGCTTCTAGAACCATAAGGTGATCGTTCTCGTTCCCTTCTCACAGGACTCACGCTTCGGTTCCTTGGTGGTGGTCCATCATATGGGGCAGCATGTGGTGGTGAACGGGAGAATGACCGATCTCTACTGTATCGCTTCTCAGCTGGAGAAATGGACCTGCAATATTTATTTTACCATTTTTGGTGGCATATTCGTGAGTTTGTGTCAACCTTTCAAGCACATGAAAAGTATATCACAAAAGTTCATATTGATGTTTTTCTATATGCTACATCTCTTATTTGGAGCACATGAAGACGTGGCAGTGTTTGCAAACTTTAGAAGTTGATTTCCCTACTTTTGTTTGAAGAGGTGCAAAGGGAGGGTTTTGTTTTGCTAGATATAATCAGAAGCTAGAAGCAGACTTGGGCGACTTCTTTCAGTTTCTAGGTCCTTTTTACTATTCTTTAAAAGTGTTCCAGTACTACTCAAATACACTCTCAGAAGTTTAATTACTGTCAACATCATACAACTTAGCTTCCATCTTATTCCAAAAGCAGAAGGTTTCGCACATAACTTAATTGGTTGAAGAATTAGATCGCGGGAAGACATAACAAATAAGATAGGAGGCAAAAAGATGAATTAAAATACCTTGAGTATCTTCTCTTAGGAGAGTAGTAATCACGGCCATGAGAGGGAGATCTTGCATAGCGTGGGGGTGGTGACCGCGAGTACCGGGGCGAACGAGAATATCGTGGAGGAGATCGCCTTCTATCATAAACACGACCACCTCTGCTATAGACCAAAAGATAAATACTAGTATAATATGTTCTCTACAAGACAAAAGCATTAAAAAATATTACTCCAAAATTTGCATTGCATAGTGTGATGCTATTCACATAAGAGTATACCTTCCTCTTTCCCTAGCTCTCATTTCAGTTGGCTTCTTCCTATTCTCCTCAGCAAAAACAACAGTGAGCTCCCGACCTGCTAGAATTTGACCATCCATCTGATACTTAGCTTCAGCAGCATCAGCTGGGTCCACATATTGGACAAATCCGAAACCTCGTGGCTCTCTGCATTAAAAATGGTTTTCATAGGTTCAGTAAGACAGCATGTGGCTGTTACAACATCAATTAGCTAACACGTGCTAGCCCAATAAAGAGAATGCTGATGGGCATCCACTAGATTCTTCATCTAGTAAAATCTGGTCTGAGATATTATAAGTAACCCTGTTCATCAATAGCTGGCCAGACAAATGTTCCATAGCAATTAAAATTTACCTTTACAGAAAAGTCCCAACTAAAATTCAAGGAAATGAAAGAGTCAGCTTATCAGGAAAAAAAAGAAAAAGAAAAGGACAATTGACTCGACGCTACAGAACCTTAAAGCCTCTGAAATTTCCATACAGCCCCTAATCAAATGAATAGTTCAAAATAATTCCAAACATATGGAAGGCCATGATAAGCGCATAAACAAGCACTTGGCAGCTGACCTTGTGATTGATAATTTAAGATGACTTGAAGCTTCAAGACTTGAAATCTTGATATCTTCACATTGTATTCAAACAAGAATCCTTCCAATCTTCATTACCATTTACATCACCTTCAACTCCTTATTACTTGACTTCAAGAGACCTCTTACTATTAGAATGTGTCAACAGAACTCTTACTACTTGATTGAAGTCTTCATAACTCTTAGTTCACTGCTAAATCTCAAAACTTTTAATGAAAACAGCCCATTGAAGAACATAAATAGTAAAAGAGGAAGCAAAAAGCAGCAAAGCCACCTGGTAGAAAGTTAAGCAAATCGAAGTGCAAAAGTTTCTTTATGTGATTAAAAAGAAATAGGGCACTATATTTGAGGAGAACAGAAACTCCAAGACCAACATTCAACACAAGCTCACCCAGTATAATAGTCCCTTGGCAGATAGACATCCTTGATTGGACCAAATTGGGTGAAGGGCCTCTTCAGATCTTCTGGCCTGTAGACAAGAAATTAGATCATAAGTAATAACAATCTTTTTTTCCGTTTTTCCCTCCTTCTCAAAATTTCACAGTGCGAAGAAGGGTTAAGTGTACCTGTGAAAATCATATTCTTCACAACAAATAAGCTAGGCAAAGGAAAGTTCCATTTACCTGCAATCATGGCGAAGGTTGCGAACCAAAAGACTGGTTGGAGCATCACCTCTACTGCTATAGCGCCCTCCTCCTCTTGGTGGAGGGCTCCTTCCTCTTCTACCGTAACCTCTTGGTGGCGAAGGAGTATAGCTTCGTCCCCTCATTTAGACAAGTTGTAAGAATCCTGGCCAAACCAAAGTATGAAATACCCAGCTTAATAACTTTAGAATGTTCCCAAAAAATCCAGAAACAAGAACAAGAAAGCAAATCCAATAAAAAATCAAAAACAAGTTACAATGAACTTGCAGCACCATCGAGTTAAAAACAACTAAGCAAAAACCACAGATAGCAATTCAAATATAAACTTAACGCACAAAATAAAAAGAATGATCAGCTAGAGCTAATACAAGGTCATTGCCATCATACTGACAATCACTTTATTATCTCCTCATCATGTCATTCCCAGGTACATATCTCAAGAACAGCCCTAGGAGACAAGTTACGATGAACACGCAGCACCATCGAGTTAAAAACAACTAAGCAAAAAACACAGATAGCAATTCAAATATAAACGAAATGCACAAAATAAAAAGAATGATCAGCTAGAGCTAATACAAGGTCATTGCCATCATACTGACAATCACTTTATTATCTCCTCATCATGTCATTCCCAGGCACATATCTCAAGAACAGCCCTAGGAGACTATATGACATTACTTCTATAAATAAGAAAAATTACAAAATACACATATAAAAAGGGATTGATCCGGTATAACTTATACAAGGTCATTCCAATCATTTGGCAATCATTATATTTTCTCATCATCATATCATCGGCAAGTACTTTTACATAACAACTCTCAAAACATTATCCCAAAATATTCCAAAATAAAATTTTGAAAAAAAAATAAGGGTACAGAAGGAATGATCAGCTAGAGCTAATACATGATAAATAGCCATCATTACGGCTGTCAATCCAATCAAATCATCACTTCATTCTTCAATACACCCAAAAAGTATAATCACTTTCTCCAAGTATACCAAAACAAACAATCACGAGATACAAGAATCGCCAAAACAAACATTCCTAACAACTAACAACCCTCGGACATCAACCCCAAAAACTAAACGTAAAATTCAAAAAAGAAAATAATAATAAAGCAGGAACCAAAAAAAAAAAACAGAATGATCAGCTAGACCTAATACATGATGAATAGCCATCACATCGGCCATCAAATCAATCAAGTCATCGTCTCATTCTTCAATACACCGAGAAACAAAATTAACTCTCCAAGTATACCAAAATAGAGACAAAATCGACGAGGGCAATAACGACAACCAAACGCTGACAAATCCGTAACAAGACACAGATCCAAGAACGCCCAAACAAAAACCCTAATTGAAATCATACGCACAAGAACCAACGAATTCACAATCCACTATTAGTATGAGCATATGCACGAAGTCAATCTGCGTGATAACATGAACAGAAAAATGAATTAGCCGGTAAGAACCATACCTTGAAGAGAAGTAGCGAATTGCTCTTAGAGAGAGAGAGAGAGCGGCGGAGGAAGCAGAGGGTAAAAGAGAACTGGTTGGTAGCGTTAGGGTAAGATGTAATTTATACGCGAGGTTTTGGGTACGACGTCGTTCGTGGAATCTAGTGTTGGAAGGTGGAATCCAAAATTTCCTTTTCATATTTTAGTTTTTCTCACTATTTTCCAACTATCAAATGTAAATTAATTAAGGGGGAATGTTTGAAAACTCCCCATGGGTTTGAAAACTTCCTTTTAACTCCCTATTTTCAAATACACCATTTGGGGTTTTAGATACGCGATTCTGGTATTTAGATACGCGATTCTGCGATTTAGATACGCGATTCTGGGATTTAGATACGTGATTTTTTCCTTGTATTTCAAATACATCATTTGGGGTTTTAGATACGCGATTCTTGAGTTTTAATACATTATTTTTGAAAATGGGGAGTTAAAAGGAATTTGACTTATCATTTGGGGAGTTTTCAGGAATTCCCCGATTAATTAAAGAAAATTTTTATATCCTATTTAATTGATTTGGTTGTACAAATATTAATAATAATTGATTCAAACGGAATGATAAGCAAAATTCTATTTAATAACCATTTTTAAAAGGTAGGTTTTGATGGGGTCAAAATACGATCGTCCCACGTCAAGACACGTGGCATCACGAGAAGATGACATCTGTCTCCCCCAAGGCGGCATTCATCTTCGCACGAGCGCCAAGCCAACGAACACAATCCCACTTCAGGGAGTTAATCCCAACGAGCGCTATCACTCCCACGAGCGTCCTACACAATAAACGATGGGTACGCCCACGTGCCAAGGGAGCCCTCTTCGAGCGTCACACTCCCTCAGAGTGGCCCCTCCTTTGGCTCGTCACTTAAGCTGGAGCCTTCATCCCCCTCAGCGGATACCTTGGCCTCCAATACTCTAGGTTGTCACGAGCGCGCTCTCAAGCCCTCGTTACCAACCACCCACATGGCTCTCTGACACAACGTACATGCCCGCGCACCTGCCACTGTTGCTAGCACTAACTTTTGGGCCGCTTTTGCAGAAGATTCCTCCTAGGTTTCTCTCTCACAGCGCCACGTGTTAGGGCAACATTCGGCCAGGACCACTTGAGGCAAATGACCAAAGGGCCCTTGACCCTCAACTATAAATAACCCAAGTCATCTTCTACACTGTAAGCATTCTTTAAGCTCTCTTCACCTCTGCAACTGTGACTGAACTTGCATTCCTTCATACACTGAACTGACTTGAGCGTCGGAGAGCCAAACTGGGTATCACCCCCAGTTCCCCCAGCTTGGCCATCTGACTTTTCTTGTGCTTGTCCCAACAGGTTGAACTCACTTTCTCATCTCCGGCGAAGCTCCGGTGGTTTCCTCCACGTAATACAAATCGTAAAGTGATCGGATTCGGATCCATCCATTCCCGGACCCATCATTTTTGGCGCCGTCTGTGGGAAACCAGTCTTCCATATTCTTCCTTTCTTTTTTGTTGGTAGAAAAACAAGCACATCTTCACTTTCAACAGCCATGGTTGCAACGAGATCTGGAGCTGTAGGAGGAGGAGAAAACACCTCCCAGGATGCAAATATCGTTCTTCCCCCCACCGCCACTGGTGGAGCGCCGCCACCTTCCGTCGCCGCTGGTGGAGCACCTCCCGCCGCGGGAGTGACTCCACAGGCAGAATCTTCTGCACCACCACCTGCACCGCCGGCAATGCCCACTCCCACCACCGCGGGAGGAGTTTCTCTCTCAGTCCCACCGCCGCTTGCACAGAATTCCTGGGTCCATCCCCAGATGAACCTTGGAATGCAAGGTTACCTGATGCCTCCTCCTGGATACTCCCTTACTCCGGCGATGATGATGCCACCGGTCCAGCCATACCATGCCGGACAACTCCAGCTCCCAGTGGTGGTCCCCAGGGAGATTGAAGGAGTGGAGTTACCTCCACTGACCACCCAACAATTGAGGGCTCTATACGCCCAATGTGAGGTTCAGGCGGCTCAGGGGGCATGGGAAAGGTTCCATTCCATGTACTTTCCCTCTGGGCAGGCCACTCAGGTTGCGGCCCCTTTAGGCGGACAGCAGAACTTTCCCCTCAGAGAAGCCCAGGCTGTCCTGAGGGCACAACCACCACCACCACCAGCGAGAGAAGTGCCCCAGCAGGAGGGCAACGAGCGTGCCTCCGTGGGCAGGAACAAAGAGCCCACGGAGCGAGTGAACGAAAATGAAGGAGACTCTCATGTCTCCAAGAGGGGCTCACGAGCCCACAAGGACAAGCAAGTGGAAGTAAATCCTGACGTCCTCGCGGCTGTGCAAGACCAGCTGCAGGGCCTCAAGGATATCGTGGGGCAGCTCTCACGAGGGCGCTCAACTCAGATCTCCCATAGTCGGGATGAACGGGTTGACGCCAGGAGCACCCGCACCAAGGACCCTCCACCAAGGGTCCCCCGTCGCAAGGAGCCGGAGGAAAACTTCGGCACGTACGAATATCACCCACTGGCGAGGGGTTCACCCCTCGTCGAAGAAGTTCTGATGGCCCAAGCCGGCATGGCCAAAGTCCCCACATCCATCAACAGATATGACGGGACAACCGATCCAGCGGAGCACTTGGATCATTTTGTGCATCTCATGCACCTTTACGAGCATTCCAGCCATTACTGGGCGAAAGTGTTTGTCACTTCCTTGGTAGGGATGGCTCAAGAGTGGTATAAGCGTTTGCCACCGCGCTCGATCCACTCGTATGAAGAACTGGCCGATGCCTTCCTCAACCACTTCAACTCTTTGAAGGCACCAGTCACCGCACCCACAGCCCTTTACAACGTGGTGCAGGGCAAGAGCGAATCGCTGCGCTCGTTCTTCGCCCGCTTCAATAAGGAGATCTTGCAGGTGGAAAGGCCCTCGATGGATTTCTTGATCCCAGTGCTCTTCCAGGCTGTGGATCACAAGCAGTATGTGAGCAAAAAATTTGCTGATGCCATCGTGGAGAGAAGGCCTGGAACCCTCGTGGGCCTGAGAGAAATAGCCGAGCCATTTTTCGCGCTCGAAGATATGTATGGGACGAATGGTCCCCGACATCATAGCCCGGCCAGGAACGAGCGACCTCATCACGAGCGGGGGCGGGATGTGGCAGTCAAGAAAGAGCGCCCTCAAGAGCGCAGAAGGTCGCCACCACCCCCTCGTAGATTCGAGCGAATTCCGCTCACCAGGCCAAACTCGGAAGTCTACAATCTCTCCGATAAGAAGCTCTTCAAAAGACCTATCAAAATGAGAGAAACAGACTCACTAAGGCGCTCGAACAAATACTGCGCCTTCCACAAGCAGAGAGGGCACGACACGGATGAGTGCCGACAGTTGGAAGCTGAAATCCAAAGGCTCGTTGCAGGGGGCCATCTGAAGGAGTTTGTCCGGGTGCTCGAGCGCTACGATGAACAATGCAACGAGCGCTCCGGAAGGAGAAGAAGGAGTCCTTCCCGGTCAAAGAGCCCAAGGGGTAGGGGATCCCCTGAAAGCAGCAGCCGCCGAGGTAATAAAGGCAAAGCCCCTGAACAAGAAAACGAGCCCTTCGCAGTCATAAATATGATCGCAGGAGGCTCATCAGGAGGGGATTCAAACGCCTCCCGATGGAGGTTCGTCCGGAGCTACAACCAACGCCCATCAGTGCCCAAGCCTATCTACGCCATCCAGAGATCAAGCGCTCAAAGATCAAGAGAAAATGATGTAATAGGCTTTGATGATAGGGTTCTAGGACATATTGTAACGCCCCATGGGGAGGGTGTAACCTCAGATTGCCCCATGGTGGTTAGTTTAGATGTTCATAACCATGTTGTAAAAAGGGTATTGGTAGATAGTGGAAGCTCCGTTAATGTTTTGCCTTACTCTACATTCTTAAAAATGAAGGTTGATCTCCCGCTCGAGCCTCTCAAAACAGCCCTCATTGGCTTTGGAGGCTCGGAAGTTATCCCACGAGGGCAAATACGCCTGGCTACATCATTCGGCCGAGCCCCTCAACGAAAAACACTCCTGGTGACGTACGCGGTGGTGGAGATAGACATGCCATATAACATCATAATTGGGTGCCCTGCCCTCGTTGATTTCAAAGCCATCATCTCCACATACCACCAGAAGATTAAGTTTCCTACTTCCGAGGGCGTCGGAGAAGTGCTCTGCAATGTACGAGAGGCTTGGGAATGTTACATGCTGTCCCTCAAAAAGCCTAAAGCGGAGAAAACCTTCCAAGTCGGCTCCACCAAGAAGTCAGTGGATTTCCCCAATTTAGACGAGGACGGCCCAGCACGGAAACGGGTGAAATTGAACAAGAAGAAGAATAAGAAGAAGAGGGGAGACAACGGGGAGAATCCCCTCGAAAATGTCCCCCCAGGGGTTGTTGGTGAATCGTCCTCAGAAGGAGACGAGCCGGAAGAGAGTGAACCAGCATCTGGCGACCGTTTGACAGGAAAGAAGAGGGCGCTCGAACTTCCTCTCCCTGAGGTAAGGATCGAACCCTCGGAAAAGTTCCTTACCATTGAGCTGGAACCTGGAAACAAAGATAAGACTACACAGATCGGCTCAAACCTCTCAGGGCCCTCTCAGATCATGATGATTGATTTTCTAAGGGAGAACAAAGATGTATTCGCGTGGAAAGCCTCTGATCTCACAGGGATTGACCCGAGCGTCATTGTCCATAGACTTAATGTGGATCCATCTTTCAAGCCTATCAAGCAGAAAAAACGGGATGTACATGGCTTTCGAAAGAAAGTCATTGAGGAGGAAGTCAATAAGCTCTTGGAGGCTCAGTATATCGAGCCCATCTTGTATCCGGAGTGGCTGTGCAACGTCGTCTTGGTGCCCAAGAGCGCAAATAAATGGCGCATGTGCAACGATTTCACGGATCTCAACAAGGCCTGCCCTAAAGATCCATACCCGTTGCCCCGGATTGATCAATTGGTGGATTCGACCGCTGGCTGCGAGCTCATGAGCATGATGGATGCTTTCCAGGGATATTACCAGATCTTTATGGCTCCAGAAGATCGCCCCAAAACCTCGTTCGTTGTCCATTTGGGGGTATATTGCTTCCTAGTCATGCCCTTTGGACTTAAGAACGCCGGGGCTACATATCAGCGGCTCGTCAATAAGATGTTTGAAAGTGAAATTGGGAGGTCCATGGAAGTCTATGTGGATGATATGATTGTCAAAAGCGAGCGCCAGGATTCCCATTTGGAGGATCTCAAGCGCACCTTTTCAATTTTGCGCCAATATGGGATGAAGTTGAATCCCTCGAAGTGCACCTTTGGTGTACAAGGGGGAAAGTTCTTGGGATACATGGTCAGTCAAAGGGGAATTGAAGCCAATCCGGAGAAGATCAAGGCCATCTTGGAAATTCCTTCCCCTCGAAATTTGCGGGAAGTGCAGGTCTTGGTAGGCAAAATCATCTCATTGAACAGATTTATTTCGCGCTCGGCAGACAGGAACCTTCCCTTCTTCAAAATCTTGAGGAACGCACGTAACTTTGCTTGGACAGAGGAATGCGAAAGGGCGCTGCAGGATATGAAGGCTTATTTATCGAGCGCTCCACTGCTGACTAAGCCTGTCGAAGGCGAAAGGTTATTCATGTATCTTTCTGTTTCTCCTGAAGCCACGAGCGCGGTTCTGGTCGCTATACGAGAGCGGAAACATTTGCCTGTCTATTATCTGAGCAAAACCTTGCAAGGAGCTGAAAAGAAATATTTAGAGATTGAGAAATTTGCATTCGCTCTTATTAACGCCTCAAGAAGACTAAGGCCTTACTTTCAAGCGCACTCCATAACAGTTCTCACCGACCAACCCTTGAAGCAAGTGTTGTCCAAGCCGGACGTATCTGGCAGATTAATCAAGTGGGCCATCGAATTGAGCCAGTTTGATCTATGCTTCGAGCCCAGGACCGCGATACAAGCTCAAGCTATGGCAGATTTGTTGGTTGAGCGCTTTGGCTTCGAGCCCACCGTTACGGGGAATGAGGGGTTATGGGTACTGCACACAGATGGTTCCTCAACCTCTCAAGGGGGAGGAATAGGAGTGGCCCTCAGAAACCCCGATGGGATTGAACTAGACTTTGCGATCAAGCTGGATTTCCAGGTCACTAATAACGAAGCGGAATATGAAGCCCTCGTGCAAGGGTTGAATATTGCTTTTCAGAATGGAGCCTCCAGAATCACTGCTTATGTGGATTCACAGTTAATAGCGAGCCAGATTGAAGGAACTTATGAGGCTCGAGAAACCACCATGGTACAGTATCTAAAGAAAGCCAGAGAAATCATTGGGAGGTTCAAGGAATTTCACCTACTTCAAGTGCCGCGCGGAGAAAACGAGCGTGCGGATGCTCTGTCAAAGTTTGCTTCAGCTTTAGAAGGCACTTCCGAACGTTCTGTTACGTTCCTCAGAACTGAGGAACCTTTGATCAAGGAAAGAGTCGCCACCGAGATGATCGCCATGATTGATCCCAACGAGCCCTGTTGGCTTGACGACATCATCATTTTCCTGAGGGATGGAGTCACCCCAGCTGACAAGGTGGAAGCCAGGAAAGTCAGAAATAAGGCCCCTCGTTTCGCTCTGGATCCCGAGGGGAGATTGTTCAAGAAATCATTTCAAGGACCCCCAATGAAATGCCTAAGGCCCTCACAAGCGAAGGAGACGCTCGAGCTCATACACAATGGAAGTTGCGGGAATCATTCCGGAGGGCGTATCTTGGCAAAAAAGATTCTGAGAAGTGGGTTTTATTGGCCTACGGTTCTCCAGGATGCCATTGAATTTTCGAGGAAGTGCCCCAAATGCCAATTTCATTCAAATCTCCCTCAATTGCCAGCCGCACAGATGATCCCAATAGACGTCTCTTGGCCTTTTGACCAGTGGGGAATAGACATTGTGGGCCCCTTGCCCATGGCTGCGGGACAAAGGAAGTTTGTCATTTTAGCCGTCGACTACTTCACCAAGTGGGCCGAGGCCGAAGCTGTTGCGAAAATCACTTTCAAGGTTGTAAGGGACTTCATTTGGAAGAACATCATTTGCAGGTACGGCATACCAAGGGTGCTCATTTCGGACAACGGATCCCAGTTCATAGCAGCTGACACACGAGAGTGGTGCTCTGAGTTGGGGATAGAACAGCGATTTACCTCTGTAGGACATCCACAATCCAATGGACAAGCAGAAGTTACTAATAGGATCATCTTGCAGCATCTGAAAACCATGCTTGAAAGCAAGAAAAGTGAATGGGCTGAGGAGTTGCAAGGAGCGCTTTGGGCTTATCGCACAACCCCACGAGCGGCCACTGGAGAAACACCATACGCGCTCGTTTATGGGTCTGAAGCGATGATACCAGCGGAGATAGTAAATGAATCCGCTCGAGTAGGCTATTTCGAGCCTCAGCTCAACGATGGCAATAGGAGCTTGGAATTGGACTTACTGGATGAAAGGAGAGACCGAGCGTGGGCTAAGATCCACCACTATAAAGCCTCTGTGGCCCAACAGTACAACAAGCGTGTGAGGGAAAGAACTTTCCAGTTGGGAGACTTGGTTTTGAAGAAAGTGGAAGTATCCAGGCACGTGGGCAAATTGGACCCCAATTGGGAAGGCCCATTCAAAGTCGTGCAACTCAGAGCTAACAACACTTACACCCTGGAGACACTTCAAGGTGAGCGCTTGCCTCGCCCTTGGAACGCATGTAACCTCCGGCGGTTTTATGTTTAAAAAGCTCTTTTGCAAACTCTGATGTAACAACCCTCGTTGACGGGTTCTATGTACTTCCAATCAAAGTAAAGGTAACATAATCTTTTTAATTTCTTTAATATTCCTGTTTCTTTGGCTGCTTGAACGGATAAGTCCCACGTCCCTCGTCTTCGCGAGCGTGGTTGGCAACCCATTCCAATATGAATGCTGTTATCTCTTATGGGTTACGCTGGCCAGCACTCTACTCCGCATGGGGGGACGCCCTCATAAGGATAGACCGGTTACGCTCACAACCAATTAGGCAAGTTGGAAGAGGATCGCGAGGAAAATCCTAGTAGGCCTTGGCTGTTTCTTACAACGCCTTGCGCTCGAAAGCGGGATCTCCTACGAGAACGGATCCTAGTAGGCCTTGGCTGTTTCTTAAAACGCCTTGCGCTCGAAAGTGGGATCTCCCTCAAAGAAGTCCTAGTAGGCCTTGGTCGTTTCTTAAAACGCCTTGCGCTCTAAAATGGGATTTCCTGCAGAACCAAGAAAACGATAAGAGCCAGAGCGCTCGAATGATGGCCTCAGAATCGAAAAGGAATTGCACAAGTCTTGAGCGAGGGCAACCATTCAGTAAGACCCTCGCAAATACAAAAGACTTAGCAAAATCCCCCAAAGGCGGAAAGAATGTCACAAGTCTTGAGCGTAGGGGCAATCCCACAGTAAGACCCTCGCGATCGCTCAAGACTTAGACAAATTTTCAAAGATAAAATTACAAAGGGAAAATTTATACAAGGCTTGAGCGTAGGGGCAATCTCACAGTAAGACCCTCACGATCGCTCAAGACTTAGACAAATTTTCAAAGATAAAATTACAAAGGGAAAATTTATACAAGGCTTGAGCGTATGGGCAATCTCACAGTAAGACCCTCACGATCGCTCAAGACTTAGACAAATTTTCAAAGATAAAATTACAAAGGGAAAATTTATACAAGTCTTGAGCGGGGGGGGGGGGGGGGGGGGGGGGCAATCTCACCATAAGACCCTCACGAGCGCTCAAGACTTAGACAAATTTTTCACCACAGAAGCAAAACATCATCACAGAAGCAAAACATCCACAGAGTATGCTACACAGTCCTACTATGTGATTCATAAATGGACAAGAAGAACAACAAAGTCATCAAAAAAGAGATATTCATTCATTGCGAAGGAAAATATTACAAGGAAGGGGGCTCAAAGGGCCATAAACATTGTTCTGAAAAAGAAAGCAGGAAAGCAGAAAACAGGCAAATACAGAAGGAATTGATGAGGGGAAAAGCTTCAAGCAGCTGGGGCAACGTCTTCATCAACAATCACCAGGATTGGGCCCTGAACTGGGCCATGGACTGGGCCCTCAGGCTCTTGTTGATGGGCTTGCGGGTCGTTGGGCTCATGATCATCTGGAGCGGGAGCGTTGGCATCTTCAGCAATTGGGATCGGGGCCTCCTCCAAGATAGGTGCTTGGGGCTCATCTACGGGATCGTCGTTTGGAGCGGATGAGGCAGCATTACCCGCCGGATGAGCGTCCATATACTCATCCTGGAGGAGCTTGACCAAAAACTCATACTCAGGCTCCGCAATGGAATCAGCAGGGTTGTCGCCCTCGTCATCTTCCTCCTCGCAGCGCTCATTGAACATGAGCCCCGTGCCCTCGGCCTCCTTCATGGCAGGATTGGTTAGCCCTTTGTATATGCCCTGCTCGATGGCCAGGTTGAAAGCCTTCTGAGCCTCCTCCAAGCAATGCAGGGAAGCAGCAAAGTTAAAGGCCTTCGAATGGCAAAATTTGATTAAGGCCTCCTTGTTTGCACGCTCCATGCTCCGAGGCCATTCATTCATGGTATCGGCAAACTTCCTCTCGGCCTCCAGAGCCCTCGTTCTCCAGCTCTCCCTCTCTGCCTCAGCCTTCTTGCACCGCTCGTTGGCTTGGCCCAGCTCGTTGCCCAAACGAATCCGAGCGCCGTCAACCGCCAAGAAGTCCTCCTTAAGCTTCCCCAATTCCTCCTCCGTTGTCTCGAACAAACCCTTGAGGGTCTCGTACTTGGCGATTTCCGCATTTAGCTCCGATTGGATATGGGCCGGATCATTCGAGCGGGCCACCTTCTTGTACTTGGCCTTCCGGTCGGCATAGATGGAGGCTCGCATTTGTACATTCCGGAGCCGGGGAAGAACTTGCTGCGTAAACGAGAGGAAAAGTGTTAGCAAAAGAATGGTGAATTACAGAAAAGAAGAATGCAAGGAATGAAGACTTACGGAGATTAAGGCGTGGGCTGCATCGAACGTCACCTTCTCTACAGACTCACTGTAGAGATGCCTGTGGTCTGCTGAGAATTGAGCCAGGCTGAACAAATCATCCGTGATAGTCTGGGCGACCGAGCCAGACCTCAGCAAAACAGGCCCGCCGTCGGGGGCGCCTGTAAAGTCTCTGTCCCCTCGACGGGGGAACTCCCACATGTGTTCTTCCTCTGAAGAGGAAGTGTCCCCCTCGCCCCTTGGGCCCTCGACAACTTGCTTCCCTTTGCCCCTGATTGCGGCGGAGTCGGGCATCCTCTTCCTCTTGCGGGAAGGCCTGTTCACGCTCGGAGAAGCTTCTGTGATCGCCAGTGCGGTTACTGGCCTTGTTTGCTCTGCGGGAATGGGGGGCTGAGCATCTCCCGCTCTTTCTGACCTCCCCCTTGTCTCTCGGGGGACCAACCTACGTTCCCCTCGGCCACGAGGGGGCTGCACCTCAGGGTTGGCGCTCGAACTGGCGCCTTGACTGCGGGCATCCCCTCTATCGTTGCGGTTACGGGGGCGTTGGGGATCGCGCTGTTGATTCCCCGGTGGGGTTTGATTTCTGTTCCCATGGGCAAAACGGGCCGCTTGTCTGATTCCGCCGGCCATTTCTAGTATAGCGGCTCCTGCAAAAAGGAAGTACAAGGGTTATAAATCCTTGGACAAAAATGGTTATGTGCAAGTTTCAAGCGCAAAAAAGAAGTTAGTATCTATTCCTATCTAAAGTTAGTGCCCTAAGAATCTAACCGTCTCTCTCTATGTCACGAGCCGGAGGGTTGTCAAGGAAGTAAGGGTCGTTGGTAAGACCACACAAGAACATGAGTTCCGCATCGTCTATCCAGTCCTTTGCTTGTATAAGGTGACCCTCGTCCCTTAGGGTTGTTGCCAGGTTTTTAGCCCAGTCTCTGGGGAGTGAGGGTGGCAAACGGCTCTTTGAGTACGAGCCCCATTCCGTGATCACCCCAAAGCCCTCTCCTGCTGGAGCCTTGACAAAGATGAATTTTTCTTTCCAATCAATGCCGTAAGTGCTCGAGGGCGAGTTGATCAGCTTCATATGGGCCTTCGCTTGGACGTAATAAAAACCTGCCTCGGGAGAAGAGCGAGAGGAGCTGACCACTTGGAAAAGGGCGTTGAAGCTCCGCAAATAAGGCTCGTAACCCATGGTCCTCATCAGAATTACGAAACAGGTCAGGAGGGCCAAGCCGTTGGGCACTATTTGAGATGGACACAAGCCCAAGTCATTCAGCAAATGGGCCATTGAGACTGAGATAGGGAACCTCAAGCCTCCTGACCTCACGGTGTCCACATATACAGCCATTTCCCCGGGAGGCGGATTGTTTGCACGCTCGTGGTCTTGTGGGATTCTCCAAGTATACCGCTCGTCCCAGTAAATGGGGGCCATCATTGTCTTTACGTCTCCCACAGTGACAGTGCTGGGAGTTTCATCAGGCGTGCGCTCGGTAGCCTGATAACCGGAGCCCTCCCCCTCGTTGGGCCCTTTGGATTTCTGGGTTTTCTTACTCTTGCCCTTGTCACGGGCCCTTTCTGAAGGCCCGGTTACGGCTTCCGCCACTGGAAGCGGATTTGCAACGGCCACGGTCACTCTATGGCGGTGGGGATGCGTGGCACTTTGAGTTATGGGGAGGGTGACTCCTTGTCTTTCTGCTTCTATCACCAGATCCATCTCCTCAAAAAGAGGATCCACTCCGCCTGGGTTTCTATCTTCCATCGCCATTACCGCCGCCCCCAACTCTTCATCTCTGGGGGAATTGTGGGAAGAAGAACTCTCAGTGGCCATCTCTTGGATTTCACGGGCAAATTCTTCAATGTGGTGGTCGGCCATGGCAGAAACTGAGGTTTTGAAGGTTTTTCTCGGAGAGAGTTTCAGGTTCAGAAAGGCGAAAATCTGAGGGATTACAAAATCCTAAAGTCCAAATCTACGGTCAGCAAGGTTAGAAAACTACACTGGAAATTTACCTTGAGAGTTTCTGAAGAAAACTGGAGGAGAGGTTGAAGATGCTCTAAGAACTGGAATGCGAGAGAATTTTCTTTGCAAAGGATGCTTGAGAATTTTGAATGTGTAAAGATTGTGGAGATTTCAGAATCCCTTATTTATAGGGATGGGAGTTGGTACCGTTTTAGGCAATAAATTCAAAATGGCAATCATTTCCCGCCTAGGAAACCGCCCACTTTATGGAACCGGCACATGCTTCCCAATGCTCACGCGCCCCACGCGCACCCGCATTTAATGCTCTGACGTTTCAAGGGCTTCAGAATAGTACCAACATTTAATGCGGAAGTGATACGAACGGTCCATTGAAAAGACCGCATTAATGGCGCATTCAGAGGAAAATTGCTCAACACGCCAAGCTTTACACGAGCGCTATGAACAAGAGATAGAGCGTGTCAAAATTCTACAGTCCTTATCAATAAGGACTACAGAATTGGGGGGCAAAATGATGGGGTCAAAATACGATCGTCCCACGTCAAGACACGTGGCATCACGAGAAGATGACATCTGTCTCCCCCAAGGCGGCATTCATCTTCGCACGAGCGCCAAGCCAACGAACACAATCCCACTTCAGGGAGTTAATCCCAACGAGCGCTATCACTCCCACGAGCGTCCTACACAATAAACGATGGGTACGCCCACGTGCCAAGGGAGCCCTCTTCGAGCGTCACACTCCCTCAGAGTGGCCCCTTCTTTGGCTCGTCACTTAAGCTGGAGCCTTCATCCCCCTCAGCGGATACCTTGGCCTCCAATACTCTAGGTTGTCACGAGCGCGCTCTCAAGCCCTCGTTACCAACCACCCACATGGCTCTCTGACACAACGTACATGCCCGCGCACCTGCCACTGTTGCTAGCACTAACTTTTGGGCCGCTTTTGCAGAAGATTCCTCCTAGGTTTCTCTCTCACAGCGCCACGTGTTAGGGCAACATTCGGCCAGGACCACTTGAGGCAAATGACCAAAGGGCCCTTGACCCTCAACTATAAATAACCCAAGTCATCTTCTACACTGTAAGCATTCTTTAAGCTCTCTTCACCTCTGCAACTGTGACTGAACTTGCATTCCTTCATACACTGAACTGACTTGAGCGTCGGAGAGCCAAACTGGGTATCACCCCCAGTTCCCCCAGCTTGGCCATCTGACTTTTCTTGTGCTTGTCCCAACAGGTTGAACTCACTTTCTCATCTCCGGCGAAGCTCCGGTGGTTTCCTCCACGTAATACAAATCGTAAAGTGATCGGATTCGGATCCATCCATTCCCGGACCCATCAGGTTTGAAACCTTAACTTTTTAAAAAATAAGGTAAGGTTAAATAAAAATTAATAATATAAAAATGCATAATTTTACAAATATGTTTTTAGTGGGAAATTAGAAAAAATGATATTATCCAAAAATAGTCATTATAACAGCTATATAATCATTATAACAGTTAAATTTTGTCCAAAAATGTCAATTTGAAAATTTTATTAAAGATATTATACTTAACCTCATATTAATATAATTAATTACAGTTAACTCTCGAGGGTAATATTGGTGTAAAAAAAGTGACCAAAGTCAACGGAGGGTTTTTTTGGATTTTCAATTAAATTTTAGCTAAGGTCAGCAATTTTTAGACGAAAATGGGGATTGAATGTAATTACTTATTTCTTGAAGGGTGGTGTCTGTAATTTAATTTAAAAATTGTGTTGAATTATAATTACCCCATCTAATTTGGGGGTTAGGTATAATTAACCCTAAATTTTACCACAATTTATTCACAAATCACAATTAAAGACATTGGTTGATATTAATCATTTGTTTTATATTTTTTCTTGAGGGAGTGATGTTAAATTTGTCTTGTGCCTTGGGGAGTTTTGCCATATTCTCTCTTGTTTTTATATTCATTAATTTATTTTTCAAATTATGTATTTACAAGTCAAAAATTAAAATAGGCGAATCTAGTTTCTAAACTCTAATTTACGTGACTCGAATCAAAAAAAGTAGTCAATTGAGATTTCGATCCGACTGATGGGGGCAAAATACGTTTGACCCACGTTTTGACACGTGGCACAGTCAACGCGTGACACGTGGATTCAACGGTCCCCCAAGCGTCCCAGGTCTTCACCAACACATGATCACCCAGAGCTCACTAACGAGTGCCAACTTCACCATGCACACCATGGCTCTAGCAAAATCATCCACGAGCGTCATGTCCCTTCGGACATGCCCTCGCACAACAACAGAATAAAGGGGTCCCTCATCCCCTCATTGCACTGCTTGGATGCTAATCCCTATGCGCATCAGGCCCGGTTGACACGAGCATGCCTCCCGCCCTCGTTACCAACCCCCAAAACGGCTCTCTGACACCCGTACAAGCCCGCGCACCTGACTCTGTTGCAAACACTAATTTTTACCAACTTTTGCAGGAGATTCCTCCTAGGATTCTCCTCGTTGCGACACGTGTTAGGGCAACATTAGGGCAGGACCACACGAGGCAAATTACCAAAGGGTCCCTGACCCTCAACTATAAATATGGGAGTTCATCTTCATCCCTATAAGCATTCTCCATTACTGTAACTTCATTACACTGCTTGCTTTCTCTTTCAGATCATTATCTGACTTGAGCGTCGGAGAGCCAAACTGGGAATCACCCCCTGTTTCCCCAGTTTGGCCTTCTGACTTTGTTGGTGTTTGTCCTAACAGGTAGAGCCCATAGCTTTTCCGGAATAGAAAGTGATCGGGGTTTGACCCTTACCTGATCGGACACCATCACCGACTGTGGAGAATACTGTCATTGCTCCACCGCCAGATTGATTCAAATTTATTTTGTCACAAGCTTCTCAAATTTGCTCCGTTGAAATTTGCCCAGATCTGTAGCCACTCTCCCGGATCTACCGCCATCTTCTTATATTAAATTTGCTACCACTCCTCCAGATCTACTATCATCATCCCAGATCTAGCGGAGATTTGCTTCACCACTGGCTTTTTTATGGTACAAAGATGATTTGCACTCTTTTTTTAAGTTATCTTTTCCTTCGAGTCTTCCATATGGAAATTTTATCTCTTCTATATGGAAGTTTAGTTAGTTTCTTAAGTTAAGTTTTAGTTTTTTTTCGTGTCTTTCTTATGGAAATTAAGTCTATTCAGCGTGAGGCTAACTGTGTAGCCCATTTGCTCTCGAAAAAATTACAGCTTCGGTTTACATTCGTTTATTTGCAACTTCAGCTTGCGTTATTTCGCCTTTTCCCGCGTTGGTTGTATTATTTTATTTGATTATATGATATTGTTCTTACATATATATTTAAGAATATTTTTGTGAATATATGATTTGATATAGTTGTTGATAACTTTAATTTAAATATTAATATTTTTATAGATTTGGGCTTAAAATTGACTCAATACCGATAAAATTAAAATATATAATTTCTAATTTTTTATCATTTGAGAAATTTGAAGATGGAATCGAAAAATTAAGAAACTTTTTTGCTTTATTTAAAAATAATAGGAATGATTTTAATTGCTTTATGTTTAAATTAACAAAAAGGTATTTTAGTTTACTTATATATTTTCACTAGAAATTATAGTTTGAAAGTACCTTAAAGGATAGATTTAAATTAAATTAAAAACACAAAATTATTTTTAATTTGTAATAATACTGTGAGGATGAAAATAAATCCCCCCCCCCCCCCCCCCCCCTATGATAATGATTACTATAGTAGATTATGTTATAATCTTTTTATCCTTTTCTGTCATATTCTATATTTTATCTATTCACTTAATTATCATTAATATAGTAATCATATTAAGTTTAATTATCGAGAACCCACCTTAAATATAACTCAATCAAATCCAAGTAAACATACAATCATTCATAATCCAATGATCAACAATAGCAATCAAACACGAATGTACATGAAAATAACAAACAAGATACATGATGTGGGCTTAACTCCTTAAACATCAAATATTATTGAGCTAGCATTGGCCTCAATAGAATAAAGATACGCATCTTGGCCTAAATGAACTTTTGGCCCCTCATGATAAGCGAAACCATAGGATTTTCCGTTGGCCTCCAATCGAGGTGCCCGGCTAAGGCGATGAGCATCAACGTGATGCACGTCTGGCAACGGATGATCTCGTCCACGTAGCTAGCGTCTTCAACATTGTCGCAAGTGGGATTCCGTTGATATCTGTTAACATGTATCAAATAATGACCGTCAATTTCCAAGTAACTCTCTAACCACATAAAGTGTCTGTTCCTTCTTAGAACCATCTCCAACACAGTTTTATCCCCATATATCACCTGCAAAAAGATCACCCAAAAAGTCACAAAAGTCAAGGATATTATACATTCTAATAATTGATTGGACATTTAAATTGTCATGGATACACGCACTAGCTCTGTAGAAGCAATTTTCCCCAGTACCAAAGAGATCTCACCTGACCACAGTTTGTTTTTTTTTTTTTCTCCTTCCAAAAACAGAGCAAAACCCACGAAAAGGTTATGAATCACAGACCAAACTCATCGCTATCATCGATCCTAGGTGTTTCCCAGACAACCAATCTATCCGCGAGAGAGTGACCTCTTCTAGCAAACTTGTCAGCGCTCAAATTGCGCGCTCTCGAGATGTGCTTGAACGTAACCTCCCACGGCCGGCAATCCATAATCATGTTCCGCATAGGGTGGTCCTCCACACTGTCATTGTTAATAAGTCTCACTACAGCTTCCAAGTCGACTTCAATTTCCATCTTATAAAATCGCCTTTTCCACTGGAGCCGTAAGCCTTCTCGCAAACCCAACAACTCCGCCATAGTGATAGACATTTAACCTAGCTTCATAGAATAGTCGAATATGCAATCCCCCTTGCTATTCCCAACCAGCCCCTGGCAGCCGCTTGATTATTGTGACCGTAGAAGCTCCCATCTGAATTCAATTTCACCCACCCCGGTGACAGAGCGAGCCAAGGCAACACCGGTTTCGGTCTACCTGACTTAGGCGAGCTCACCCCCATGACATGTTTCAGGTCTGTAGCAATGATTCTTCATCTTTCCAAGTACCTGTTTGTTCTGTTTCCATATCTCCATCGGTCTGTAAATCAATGTCAAGTTATTGATGCTAATTTTCTGTACAAAGTTTTTCTCCCTATTCGTGTTTGATAGTAACTCGATGTCCTTTTCCTCGTCGGATTATACCAGATAGAAATATATTTTGAACCTCATGCTACATAATCTTTCTTCTACACTCAAAATGGCGAACTTGGCTAACTCCATAAATTACGACAAAGGCAAGTATATTATGGCAATTTATCTCGGACAAGCTAACGAACCGCGGCCCGAAAAAGTTGTAATCTCAACAACCACTCATGTTTTTGTCAGATCGTCGTCGTCCGCCAATGAATCGGCCTCAGGCAGCCACGCTCACTTCTTCTTCCCCGGCGATTACATCCTCGCCTACTCAACCCGGCAAAGATTCCACATACCGTACGAGGACTTATCTTCCGATCAACAACACCATTCGAAAATCGGTACGACAATGCTAGAGTTGATGGACGTTCCCTTTCGCCTGGAGGGCCAACAAGCCGAGTTTTCAGTTGGTACGAACGAGGCTAAGTTGCTGAAGAGTTTCGAGGAGGTGGTCACGGAATTGGACGCCTTTCTCCAGGGATTGTCGCCTGAATCCATGCTGAACCAGGTCATTTTTCTGACAATGAGGAAAATTTTAAGCCTGCCGGAAAAGGAATTCGAGGCGTGGAATTTTCACCTTCATAATCACAATGCTAAGTACGTTTGGGAGGTGTTGAAGCGGCCGCAGTCCAAGACGAGTTGGAGAATGGCGGCGCTGGCCATTCTGGACAGGCCGCAGGGCGAGGAGCTCCGTTGCGGTGCGGCCTGTCCGGTTTGTTTGGAAGACTTGAGACCTGCGCGGCTGATAAAGTTACCGTGCGGCCATATATATCATCAATATTGCATTCTGAGGTGGATCGAGAATAATTGGTCTTGCCCTTATTGTCGAGCTCAGACACCTAAAATTCCAAAGCCTAAAATTCCGGCTTTGGATTCTTATACACTTGAAATTCCGGCGATATTGCTCAGCGTCCGCCCGCATCAGAAGAGAGAATCTTTTGATTTTTTTTTCTATTTATGCTGAGGGTGATATTCCTCTCTTGACATCATGGGTTCGACTTTGCCGAAGCCTCTGAGACCGAAATTGATGCTTCCTTGGCTTGCCCCGTCGCAGGGTTGGGTCAAACTGAATTCGGATGGAAGTTTTTACAATCATAATAATAAGGCGGCTGCCGGGGGACTTGCTAGAAACAGAGCGTGCGAATGCCTTTTTGCTTATGCTATGAACCTTGGAGAAGTTTCTATTACAGTGGCTGAATTGTTGGGTTTGCGGGAAGGGTTACGGCTGGCTTGGGAACGGTGATACCAAAGATTGGAGGTTAAAATTGATTCGGCGGTGGTGGTAAGCCCCGTCAACAAAGAGGAGGTGGAAGATCACCCTTTGAGAAATCTCATCATGGATTGTCGTGTCTTGTTGAGAATGCCGTGGGATGCTACGCATAAACAGATATCCAGAATGCGCAACATATATGAGCGCCGATAAGTTTGCTCGCCGTGGGCATTTGCTTCAAGGGAGCTTGACCGTCTGGGAGGAGCCTCGGATTGAGGATAGCGACGAGTTTGGCTAGTGGTCCGTGCCCCCTTTGTGGGTTTTGCTTCGTTTCGAAACAAAAAATATATATATATATTAGAATTTTATCTTTTTCCTAATCTCAATCGTATATACCCCTTGATTTGGATATTAATCGCAGTGTGTTTGTTAATTTGCCTCAAGTGTTCTGAGGGAAGCAATTGAGTTTGAGAGATTCGTCAAATCAACTTTGCAAAAATACTCCCACATATATAAGTTTAAATTGAATTATTAATTTAATTCTTCAAAATAATAAACTCTAAATATCAATATTCGAAATAAGCTCCCATAGAGAAACTATAAACAAGTAATAAGCAAGTAACTAATATATATCATTTTTTCATTGTAATTAGCCTTCAAGTTCATGTGTTCATTGTTACTAATAGCCTAATAGGGTTCTTTCATCAGGATATTAATCTCTCTGACCATTCATTTTTTCATTGTAATCAGCCTTCAAGTTCATGTGTTCATTGTTACTAATAGCCGCTAACAGGGTTCTTTCATCAGGATATTAATCTCTGTGACCATTTTGAGGGTGTGCTTAAAAAAAGTAAAACTTCTATGTGTGTCAAATATTTCAATTTCCTTGATCGAATTTTAAATATAATTTATATTTCCTTAATTAATCATAATTTCCCCCGGCCTATAATATGAGATATATTTAAACTATTCAATTTTGAAATCAAAATAACCTTTTTTCCTTTTTATTTAAGAAATAGTTACGCTATGTTGTTTGATACTAAGTACTAACTCGATCTCTTTTTCATACACATTTAAGAATTTGTTACATACATGCAAGTTAAACGTATACATCTTTTGTTTACTTCTATATGTATTTTATTTCGTGTATGATATTAACTCAAATCTCTTTTTTCTTATCAATCTCATCTCTATTTCCTATTTCGTTATGAACTCTATAGATCACTATTTCCTTTTGATATGAATTTAAAAAGAAATTCTAATCCAAATTTGTCTCCGTCAAACCAAACCAATTGTAATGACAAGTGTACTATATTTGTCATTTAATTTGTCGTTCTTCCTAAAATTTCAACCAATCACATGATAAGTGTAAAATACACTCCCCCTCATTATATATACCGGTTTTGTCAGGCCAAGTTCAAACTTTAATTACCTAAAATCCATGTTTTGCCCTTATCTTTCCGTTTTTGTTAGCAATATCTAGAGTAGAGGAGCCCTCGAGACCTTCACTTGTACCCGAACTCGTAACCGTCTATGCGAGCTCCCTCACCGAGCCCATCCACATTATTCGTGAGCCGGCCACGTGTCACCTTGGGGTGGGACCAATCCGAACCCAATCTCCTATTTTGATATGAACTCAATCTCCTTTTCCTCGTCGGATTAAACCATATATATGCATATATATAGTTTAAACCTTATGTTATGTTGCATAATCGTTCCGTTACACTCAAAATGGCAAACTACATTAATCAATATTTTACACTCGGAATTGCCAACTCCACTTCCGGCAAGTATTCTATCGAAATTTCTCTCCGACGAGCCTCGATTCATAGCCCTACCGATGCCGCCGCTAAACCGCCGCCCGACCAAGTTGTCATCGTAACTCACACTAATGTTTCTGCCAAATCAGCCGATGAATCACCGTCATCAAGCCCCCGCGATCACGTCATCATCTATTCGACCAGGCAAGGATTCAGCATCCCGTACAACGATTTATTTCCCAATCAAGGACTGAAAATGGCGACAAAAATACTAGACTGGATGAACGTTCCCTTTTGTCTGAAGAACCAACAAGCCGAGTTCTCAGTGGGCAAGAAGAAGAGCGAAACTAAATTGCTCAACAGTTTACAGGAGGTGGTCGCGGAATTGGACTCCTTTTTCGAGGGATTGTCGCCTGAATCCATGCGCAAGAACCGGATTGTTTTTCTGGAAATAAGGAAAATTGTAAGTCTGCCGGAAAAGGAATTCAGGGAGTGGAAGTTTTGCCGTTATAATCATAAGGATGCATATGATATGAAGGTGACGACGCTGCCGGAGTTTTGGACGAATTGGAGATTCGCGGCGCTGGCCGTCCTGGACAGGCCGCGGGATGAGGAACTCCATTGTGGTGCGGCGGCGAATGACTGTCCGATTTGTTTGGAGGGATTTCACACGGTGGCGTGGCGGCTGAGAAAGTTACCGTGCGGCCATATATATCATGAAAATTGCATTTTCATGTGGTTCATGAATAATCAGTCATGTCCTTATTGTCGAGCTAACAAACCTAGAATTTCAGCTTCGGATTTCTCAACCACGTACCGGATTAAATTGAACTTAACCCATTATAAAACTTTCTCCAAATTTTATAAATGTTTCACCAATCACCCGTACTACGTTACATCCGTTTTTCCTGTTAGAGTCTATTAGACTTATAAGGATATTGTGAGCCTGGACCGAATCTTCTACTTCAATTTTATGTTTTATCTAGTACTCCACCTAATGGATGAACAACACTATGTAAAATTTCACAAATCTTATTAACAATGTGTGCATTTTTTTTAAAAACACATACCCCAAAGTGATTAGAAATATTCGAACCTGCTATTGGCAAATTAAATTAATGTGTAATAGTTGTACCAACCCTTATTGGTAAATTAAATTAATGCGTTAACAAAGAAGAATTCTATTAACTCTCTATTATTGGGGGGAAAAGAAAAATAATTTAACTCCAAAAGAAAAAAGAGTAAATATGATATATTAAAAAAAAATAAAAAAGACATCACCCAACCTATGAGTTAGGGTTGGATTTTAAAATTAAATATCAACCCATCAAACAGGAGTTAATTGAATTTGAAAATTAATTATCAATTAAATATCAATTCATAAAAATAGAAAAAGACGATATGCAGAAAATAAAAAACCACCAGCACAATCATTTAGAATAGAAAATGACATATTAAAAAAAAAAAAATCCACTCCCTTCCAAAAAAAAAAATCCACCATTGAAGGCATAATGCACAATTTTGAGAAAAAGATAGCAACATTGAAAACTTAAAGAAAAAATTGGTGGTGTCTAAATCTAGCTATGTACGAAACGACGTATATATCTAGATTCCCAATCATCCAAAAAATTTGTTGTGGTGGGATGAACTCTGGATCTTTTTAAGTTGAGAAAAAGAGCAAATGTAAGCTCAAAGGTCAAAACGGGAAAATATGGGGGTTGAACCCCTTTTGACACTCCGACGCTCAAGTTAGACGGTTGGGTCGAGACTAGGTTGAAAATCCAAAGGAAAAATGAGAGAGCAATTAATGCGTGAATAGTTAAAAAAAGTGTGAATAGTTACTTACCTGAGTAATAAATGAGGGTTATTTATAGTTGGGAGCCTTGTGCGTGAAGGTACACACAGCGGAAAGTGTGGATCTGACCATCATGAGGGATGGCGTAGCCAACTGAGTACAGTGCTTTTCGGTAAATCACTATATACTTGCTCTGCTAAAAGCCCTGTGAAGTTGATACTACATTTAATGCACTCTACAGGGAGAGGTGTCCGCATTTAATGCACCTGTATTGGCACAACTTGGGTCGATATTGCACTTCGCTCGAGAAGGCCTCTGGGTCGAGGGCCTTCTTAGGTCAAGTGAACGGGACCAGACAGGTAAGCAGGACGAGGCTTCTCCAAACTATGGAACAAGTACCGGCTCGAGGAGTGAAGCACTTTGGGACGATAGAGGATGACATGGCAAAGAGCTACCAACTAAGGGGCTTGTAGGACTCTCCCGTGATGACACATGGAACAATGTCAACGCTCCCAATTTTCCCCTATCATCTCCCCCCAGGTCGATTGTCACGAATTGCGTGGTAATGACCTTGAGGCTCAAGCTGCCTCGTCAATGACTTGTGAATCGATCTCTTGGCTCGTGAAGCGTGCAATGTGTCGAAACGTGTCGTCCTACGGGTTCAAAGGAGGTGCCACGTGTTGAACTACATCGACTACGCAGGTGAGTCTGATGCGTGAGCGTGTGATATTATAGTAGATTATGTTCTAATATCTAATCTTTGTATTCTTTTCTGTCATGTTCTATACTTTCAAATTTTAATTATATTTTTACTAATATAGTATTATTATGTTATTTTATTTATTGACTTAATCATCATTAATGTAGTAATCATATTAAGTTTAATTAACTATAACTATCATCATTATCATCATCATCATCGAGGCCCCACCTCAAATATAATTCAATCAAATTCAAGTAAACATACAAGCATTCATTATCCAACGATTAGCAATATAATCGAACACGAATGCCCACGGAAATAATAAACAAGATACATGATGTGGGCTAAACTCCTTAAACACCATAAGATTATTGAGCTACCATTGACCTTAATAGAATAAAGATACACATCGTGGCCTAAATTGAACTCTCAGCCCCTCATGCTAAGCGAAACCATAGGATTTTCCGCTGGCCTCCAGTCGAGATGCCCGGTCGGATAGCCGGGCTAAGGCGATGAGCACCAACGTGATGCACATCTGGCAACAAATTATCTCGTCCACGTCGCTAGTGCCCTCATGACTATCGTAAATGGGATTCAGTTGATATCTGTCAATATGTACCAAATAATGACCGTCAATTTCCAAATAATTCTCTAGCCGCATAAAGTGACCGTTCCTTCTTCGAGCCATCTCCAACAGGACCAACACAGTTTTAACCCCATATATCACCTGCGAAAAGATCACCCAAACCTTTTCCAGGCAACAAAGATAAGGATATTATACATTCTAATAATTGAGTGGACATTTAAATTGTCATGGATACATGCACTCAGCAATTTCGAAATGTTACCACTAGCTGTGTATAGAAGCAGTTTGTTTTTTTTGTCCAAAACGGAGTAAAAACCTACGCAGGGGTTATGCATCACTAACCAAACTCATCACTATCATCGATCCTAGGCGTCTCCCAGACAACCAATCTATCCGCGAGAGAGTGACCTCTTCTAGCAAACTTGTTAGCGCTCTAATTGCGCGTTCTAGAGATGTGCTTGAACATAACCTCCCACGGCCTTCTCAACAAAGAACGGTAATCCATAATCAGGTTCCGCATAGGGTGATCCTCCACACTTTAGTTGTTAATAAGTCTCACTACAGCTTCCGAGTTAACTTCAATTTCCATCTTATTAAATGGCCTTTCCCACTCGAGCCGTAAGCCTTCTCGCAAACCCAGCAACTCCGCCATAGTGATAGACACTTCACCTAACTTCATCGAATAGGCGAATATGCAATCCCCCTTGCTATTCCCAACCAGCCCCCTGGCAGCCGCTTGATTATTGTGACCGTAGAAGCTCCCATCAGAATTCAATTTCACCTACCCCGGCGACGGAGCGAGCCAAGGCAACACCGTTTTCAGTCTAGCTGACTTAGGCGAGCTCACCTCCATGACATGTTTCAGGTCTGTAGCAATGATTCTCCATCTTTCCAGGTGCCTGTTTGTTCTGTTTTCAAATTTCCATCGTTCTGTAAATCAATGTCAAGTTATTGACGCTAATTTTCTGTACAGAGAGTTTTTCTCCCTATTCATGTTTGATAGTAACTCGATCTCCTTTTCCTCGTCGGATTATACCAGATAGAAGTATATTTTGAACCTCATGCTACATAATCATTCTTCTACACTCAAAATGGCGAACTTGGCTAACTCCATAAATTACGACAACGACAAGTATATTATGGCAATTTATCTCGGACAAGCTGATGAACCGCGGCCCAAAAAAGTTCTAATCTCAACAACCATTCATGTTTTTGTCAGATCGTCGTCGTCCGCCAATGAATCGGCCTCAGGACGCCACGCTCACTTCTTCTTCCCCTACGATTACATCCTCGCCTAGATTCCACATACCGTACGAGGATTTATCTTTGGATCAACAACACCATTCGAAAATCACGACGACAATGCTAGAGTTGATGGACGTTCCCTTTCGTCTGGAGGGCCAACAAGCCGGGTTTTCAGTCGGTATGAACAAGGCTAAGTTGCTGAAGAGTTTCGAGGAGGTGGTCACGGAATTGGACTCCTTTCTCAAGGGATTGTCGCCTGAATCCATGCTGAATCAGGTCGTTTCTCTGCATATAAGAAAAATTTTAAGCTTGCCGAACAAGGAATTCGAGGCGTGGAATTTTCACCTTCGTAATCACAATGCTACGTACGTTTGGGAGGTGTTGAAGCGGCCGCAGTCCAGGACAAATTGGAGAATGGCGGCGCTGGCCGTTCTGGACAGGCTGCAGGGTGAGGAGCTCTGTTGCGGTGTGGCCTATCCGGTTTGTTTGGAAGACTTGAGACCTGCGCGGCTGATAAAGTTACCGTGCGGCCATATATATCATCAGTATTGCATTCTGAGGTAGATCGAGAATAATCGGTCATGTCCTTATTGTCGAGCTCAGACACCTAAATTCTGACTTTGGATTCTTATATACTTAAAATTCCTGCAGATATTGCTCGGCCTCGGCAGGCGTCACGAGAGAGAATCTTTTGATTTTTTTTTTCTATTTGTGCTGAGAGTGATATTCCTCTCTTGACATCATTAAGAATTATATCTTTTTCCTAATCTCAATCGTATATACCCTTGATTTGGATATTAATCGCATTGTGTTTGTTATTTTGGAATTTGAATAGGCAGTAATGATGTCCCGGGAAATGAACAATAATTGTAAGACTAACTCAATTATGAGGGTTCTTTCTCGAAGGCAAGGTCCCGGATTCGAATCCCTTTGACCACTAGGGGTGTGTGTTAAAAAAAAAAAGACTAACTCAATTCTGATCCACTTACATTGCGTTTTCTTAAGAGAAGACTATGACAGGCTATGATAGAACGGTAGAAAACCCCTGACCTTTCGATGATCCATTTGAAAAACATTTATCTTTTTTCACATATCATAAAGGATAAATTGTAATATTAGTATATCAACTCAACCTAATTCGTAATTTTGGTACAAAAAAATTTTGGAGGAAAAACCTAGTCCATAACTATAAAATTTCACAATTTCATGCACTATTTGACCCAAATAGATATGACCCGGCCGCCGGAAAACTCACTTGGAGCTTGCAAAACCTCCATTCGTGGCAAATTCTCCAACAGACACATGAAGATCCGGGCCGATATCCGGCGGGTCATATCTATTCGGATCAAATAGTGCGTGAAATTACAATTTTTTGAAATTATGGGCTAATTTTTCCACCGAAAAAATTTTTCTTCCACAATTACGAATTAGGGTGAGTTGGTATTCTAAAATTACAATTTCCTCTATCATAAATTAAGCTCATCCTTTGGAGCCTGGAGGGAAGCAATCTAATGGAGTTTGAGAGATTCGTCAAATCAACTTTGCAAAAATACTACCACATATATAAGTTTAAATTAATTAATATTAATTAAATTCTTGAAAATAATAAACTTTAAATATTAATACGAAATAAGCTCTCATAGAGAGCCTATAAAGAAATAATGCTAACAAATAGATATTGTATTGTAATTAGCCTCCAAATTCATGCGTGTTCATACGTCCTGGGTTCGAATCCCACTAGGGTATACGTGTGTAAAAAAACAATAAAAAAAAAAGGTTCATGCGTGTTAAATATTTCTATTTCCCTCATTTCTTCGGTCCACTATTTCCCTCGTTGCACCCGGCCTAAATTATGATATATCTTTAGAATATCCAATTTGGAAATCACACCTAATAATATAAATTGTCTATTTTACCCTTAATTTCTTGAAATGAAGTATTTATATTTAAGTTTGTAAAACTATATTTAAAATTTAAAAAATTATTATGATACACAATAGTAGGGGTGTGTTTCGAGTCGAGCTGAGTCGATTTTGGCCCAAAAAATTCAGCTTGAGCTTTAGCTTGAAAATTATTTGCATGGCTTGAACTTGAGCTTGAGCTTGTCAAGCTTATTTGTTGGGGACTTGAGCTTGGCTTGCCCAAAGATCGAGCCGAGCTCGAGTCGTCTCACGAGCCAACATATTTTTATACGATATTTTTTAGCTCATATTCAAGAATAAATAACAATGTTATTAAAATATATAATATGTATAATATACTAATATTTTTAAGTTGTATATCACTATGAATAAATTATAATCATTATATATATTCTTGATATTTTAGATTATGTATATGAATATTATTAATTATATTATAATAAACTGTAAATCATTTAATTACACAATATAAATTATTAGTTAATATTTTATTAAGATATATACTTATGTTATTAATTAGTTATTATGGTATATGATATCTATTATTTTATTATATTAAATATTCGAGTGAATATTTTATAAATATATTTATGTATTAGTAATATTTTATGGTCTAATGTGTCATTGTAAAATAATATATTATTAAAACATATTATGATACAAAATTTAGTAAGGATCATGATGTTGCAAGAATATCGGTTTCCTAAATGCAACAACACTTTAGTATTTGTATGAAGAGGGAAAGACCATCACAGGCGTGAGAGCCTCAGGAACTGGGTTTCCTTGTGAGCGTGGGTTCTTCCAACTAGGATAACACCAAGAATGCAAGAGATAATGGTGATGCAACTGTGGTGAGGTTAATGGAAAGCTTGAGAAGGTCAGTAGGAATGCCTAGAATAATAGAGTATATATGTAGAAGATGACTTGGGGGAGAATGCAAGTGTTCTCCCTTATTTATATGTTAGGGGTGAGGGTAGATTAGGTAATTTGACCGTGTGGTCCCAAACCTGTGTTGCCCTAACACGTGGCTGCCTGTGGTGATATGAGAGTGACAGCTCTGAAAGGTAGGCGGCGTGTCAGGTGCGCGGTACGCGCTGCCTTTGTGTCAGAGGTTGTTGACGAGGGTCGCGCGGGTAGAAGGTCCCGGATCCGTTTTATGAGGGTTCAGATTCACCACAGCGGGGAAGAATCATACTCGAGCGTTGGCGGCCCTCGAAGGGCGCACAGATGGGTTCCCCACGGCCGATGGCCCTTGAGCGTCAAAACCACGAGCATCGGGAACCTGCCTCGCGCGGGTGCCCTCCTGAGAAGGGTAACCCTGAGGGTTGAGATGTGAACGCCGAGCCTGTCGGTTCGGGCCCTTACCTGAATAGTTATCCAAGGCTCAATGGCCTGCATTAGTTAGCAAGTGAGTGGGCTGGGTTGGCCCGCGAGCCCATCAATGCGAGCGTACAGTCTTCAAGTCAACCGATGGCGACACGTGGACGGCTCTGATACGGGCGTGTTTTTTAGCCTCATCATTTTGTCCCCCAAATTCTGCAGTATCGCTCGATCGTACTGTAGAATTTAAGAAGAATGGAGTCCTGGATTTTTGAATATCCGAGGGTCAATCCATTGCTAGAGAAGTGACCGCTTGCCTTCTGTAACGGACACAGTCTGACACCGCATTAATTAAAGTCATGTCCGCATTTAATGCTGAGTGGGAACGTGGGCGCGTGCACTCCGGGAGACGTGAGGGTTAGGAATAGTGCCCTAGAAAGCCGATTGTATATCCGCTTTGTGCTTTTCCTTATTGTAATCACAGACAATCTTTGAATGAAATAACGAATTGAGGCAACACTTCTTTATATGCTCTTGTTTGGTATGCGTTTACTTTAGCTGTGCATGTATGAGAACTCCCCTAATCCTGATGACTTTAGGACTCTGCCATTTAGGTGAAATGGTTCATGAAACGAGCCCTATATCACATAAGTCATGATTAGTAAAATACTCCAAGCCGATGAGTCCTACAGACAGTGGGAGTGTCAACCTGACTCCTCTAAGGCTTGCTTGTGGGATCACGCCCTTAAGAAGGACCACCTTGTTTCATGGAGGTGGAAAGTGTATAGTTGATACGTGCGTGATACATGAGGGTGCTTACTTTAATAAGTGAGTTCACTGAGGCGCCCCGTGTGAGAACATTCCTAAATGGGAAAGGAAGTTTCTATTTCAGGAAATGAAAACTTCCAGATTAGGAAATATCTCACGAGTCATTGATGTGATTAATTGATCCTTAGACTTGAGGTTCCTTGTCACTTTATGAGTTAACTCTGTAGTCTTAGGTATAAGCTTTAAAGGGTGTCGCCTTAGACAACTGATTCAAGGCTTATGCTGGGGCTGCACAAGTGACTCGTGAAAGTGAATGAGAATCAAGAAAGGACCTACACTTGCATTTGCAAGGTGATCTCTTATTGTGTAAGTCATTCATATGCCATATGGAGTCCTTGGCCAAGGCAGTAGATCAAGACATCAAGAAAAGGGTTTCTTGGATTGAGATCAAATGGATATGAAATGCACTTAGCTTTAAGACCGGATTATTAGGGTTCTGATTATTCCCTTGCCCCAGATCTTGGTTGAGAGATAGTAAGTTGGAGGATTGTATCTCACATGAATCAATGACTTAAAGGTTCTGTCGAATCCGAACATTCCAATTCAGCTAGGGGTTAAACACCTGTTGCTAGACTATGGTCGTTTAATCTGTGGACTGATTAATTAATTAGTGAATTAATTAATTAGGGTCACTGCTAATTGAATTGAGAACCTAGAGGGTCACACACAACAACTTGGTTACATGAGTTGAGGCTTGAAAATGATTAAACGAGTTAATCGAGCCAAGAGGGTTCCACACGTGTGAAATCACACGTGTGGCTCACGTGAGTGACACGTGTCACTGTGACACGTGTCACACACGTGTGTATAAATATATATTATATATATATATATATTAAATAATTAATTAGTTAAATATTTTTAATAGACTTTGGTTTAATTTTGAATTAAAAAGAAAGTCTAATTTTGGAGAAAATAATCTAGTTAATTAATTATGAATTAATTAATTAGATAAAAATAAGTTATTTATTTTATAATAAATAAAGTATAAAATTATCCAAAAATAGTTTGGATATTTTTAGCTCTCTTAAAAGTTGACTAGAATTAGAATTCAAAGTCAAAGTTGGAAAATACTTGATCATCAAGTAATAGGAGAGAGAGGAACCAAATCCTAGTCCAATAAGGACTAGTTTCGGCCGCCCCTCCCCTTCCTATATATAGGGGAGCTCATGCTCCCCTTTAGAGCTAATAGACAATTCTTGGTTCATGTGTTGAACACCTTCCTTTCTCCAAGATTAAATTAAACCCTAGGTTAAGCCTAAACACTAACTAGAGAACTAGCATCCTTACTAGTTAGATTGTGATCAAGTTGGTGGACTTTCTCTAGAGACTTCAAGTTAGAAGTTTGAAGATTCGAGCTTTACCAAGGAGAGGGGATCAAGCCGCGAGAAGAGCGTTCTTGGGTGGCTTGAAACGCTTCAAGAAAGAACAAAAGAAAAGTAAGTTTTCTAGCTTTACGAATTTGGTTACACGATTACGAGTCCTAGATCCTTTTGTTGGGAAATTTTTTTTAAATTCCGCTGCTTTCTGATTCGTGTTTTTCCAACAGTGAGGCGGTTACCAAAAGTGGGGGGTTTCCTAGGCGGGAAATGATTGCCATTTGAAATCTTAAACCCTAATTAATGCCGGCCTTTACCCCTATAAATAGGGATCTGCAAGGCTTTGAAGCCTCTTTCACGCATTCTCTCTTCTTCAAGCACATACTTAACAAGATCTCTCTGCAACTTTCACCGACTCCGGCGAGTTTCCGTTCTTCAAACTTTAGGTAAAACTCCATAACATTTTCCTTATTTTCCTCGCGCTAACATTAGGTTTAGGTTGAGTGAGTGAAACCCTTGAGTGAAGAGCCCCCTTCTACTGTTGAATTCGTTTCAGAGAGTCTCTCCTTCATTGAGTTTTCTGCAAGAAACTCCATATTCAAAAATCGAAAGGCAAACATGGCCGGACACTCAGCTGACAATTATGTAAGGGAGATTGATGAGATGTCAGTGGGGAGTTCTTCCCCTCACGACAATGTTCCCACAGCTGTTCCCTTGACTAGGGTGTCCCCAGGTGAGGGGATCCCCATGGTGATTCCGGTAGCCCAGGCTCCGGCTGATGCCGGGGATGAAGAGGTGGATGCTGTTGTTCAAGGGATGAACGAGCGTGCTCCTGGAGGGGTGAATGATATCTTTGAAGAGATGCATAACGTGATGGAAATGCAAAGACAGGGAGAGAGGGTATTCCCGGTGTTGAATAGTGCCGTGCGACCCCAAGATCACAGGATCACAGTGGCCGTGGCGGCTCCCGAGGGCGAAGCAGGACCATCCGGGCGTCCATTTGAGGCTGAACCTTCCAGAAGGCGCCAAAGGAGAGGAAAAGAGCCCGCCACTCGAGTGAGGCAAGATAACCGCCATCAAACTGACAGATCTCCGGATGAGATTGAGAGTATCTTGACGCTCGACGATTTGGAGGAATTGAGAGCCAAGGCATACTGGGACGAGGCTGTATTTCCCATGCGCATTCCCGAGGAGGGAGAGAGGGCCAACCGACCACCACCTGGGATGATGACGGTCTACTGGGACGCGGTTCTGGCCGGGGGCCTGAGGTTCCCCATCTCGCCCGTCACTGCCAACATCTATCACCACCTGAGGCTTTGCCCTTCACAAATTCTACCGAATGGCATAACCCTAATCAACACTTTCGTGATTATGATGGTTGCGCTAGGTCGCGAACCCTCGATCGTCAATTTTGATAGCTTGATACAGGTGGCCCGCTCGCCGCGCTCATCACCTACGGACGGGTTTTATTACGCCCAGGCCAAGTCGGGTTTAAGATGATAGATTCCCCATCCACTTCCTATGGCGAGCATTGGAAGGAGAAGTATTTTTTCGTGGGGGCTCCAGGGGGGATTTTTAGGGTTCATCGCCAGTGGTTGATACATGGCGAGGGTCCTTTGATTAGGGAAAGGACGAGGAATAAAGCTTTTGAGGATTGGGCCAAGGGGTTAGCCTTCGAGATGAGGAGTGAGAAAAAGTGGATTAAGGCTGAAACCCTGGTGAAGAACGAGGGAGTGCTGTTTCGTTATGGCCTATCTTGCCCTCCAGACATGATACTTAACCCTCCAGCTGACATCATGGCCCTCGATGGTTAGATTCTAGGAACTAACTGCTCTAACTTTTAGAAAAGCCTCCTAACTTGGTGTGATTGCTGTATTTTTTGTATCTGTGGTCTAAGCAACCAATCTTCTGACGCTCGTTTCTTCTTACTTGCAGGTGTTCAGATACTATCGCGAGGAATGAATGCTGAGGCTCTTTCACGCATGCTAGGCGCTCAAGGAGCCGGTGCTAACCCTCAGCCACAGCAGCAGGAACGACCCCCAACTGCCCCGAGGGGCAGAGGAATCCGACGGAGGCAGGGGCGAGGCGACGGAGGTAGGGGTATCGGTAACGAGGCTCTAGCTGTTGGTCCCATCGAGGATTTGACAGTGGAGGGTACCCACGGGGCTACTCCTCCGTCGGCGGCCCTCGAGGGTCCGATTTCATTGAGTTCGAGCGGATCCCGAAACCGCTCTGGGGAACATGTCCGTATTCATGAAACACTTCGGGCCGACCGTCAAGGGAAAAGGAAGAGGCTGCCAGATTCCATTCCAATTTCTGGCAAGGGGAAAGAGGTGGTTGTGGGCCACCGTGGTGAGGGCAGCGATACTTCATCTTCTGAGGATGAAGAATTTTGGAAGATTGGCTGTCGGGGTGACACTCGATTCAAGCGCCAAAGGAAGGACGGTCCCGTCCTACTGAAAAAGAGCGCCTTTTCTGTCAATATGGTCTCCGACATCGTCGGAAAGCTCCAGTTCTCCGCCGATCACGACAAATTAAACGAGCATGATGCCGCTCGGGTCGCGGACGACGCTTGCCATGCGCTTCTGACGGTAAGTCCTTGGTGCCCTCTGGAGATTTCCCACTTCCATTGTTCCCATTTCAACGCTAACCTTTGTTTCTGACTTTCCAGGAGGTGATCCCAAGGCTGAAGAATTTGCAGGGCCGAGCGCAGGCCTACTCCAATCATAAGGCCAAGTACAAGAAATTGCTGCGCATCTCTGATCCCAACCAATTGCAAGAGGATTATAACCGTATCCACGCCCAACTGACTGCTGTCAACCTTGAGAGGGATCAGTTGAGGGAGAATCTGCAGAAGGCGGACGCAGCTTATCTTACCCTTGACGACCGCCATAGGAAGTTGAAGGTAGAGCACGACCAACTGCGGGTCCAGAACGGGGAGTTGGGCACACAGCTGGCAGAGAGCACACGCCAAAACGAAGCTACCAATAAGGCGCTCGCCGATCTGCAAGGGAAGGTGGAAGGACTAGCTGCGAGGGTCTCTTGGGACGCAGTAATGAAGTTCGTGCGCTCCAAAGCGTTCATATTTGCAGCCAACATCCAGTGCTTTGACAACGCTCGACGTTTCTTCCACAAGGCTATCGGGCAGATGGTCAAACTGGGCTTGGCTCCTGAGAGCGCTCGGACTGAAGCGCGCTTGCGCATGGATCTGGATGAAAACTGTGAGCCCATGGTCCAAAACGAGGATCCTACTGAGAACTTGGCGGAGCCGGAATATCAGGAATTGGTGGAAACGCTCCAACGGGAATTTATTGCTGCCAATACTGTAGGTCCCGAGCCCATCCAAATAGAAGACGAGGGCACCGTCATGGATACTGCGGACGTCGAGGAACCTGGCGAGGCCCAAACTTCTGACGCCAACGTGCTGGCCCCAGTTCCTCTTGCGATTGCCCCTCCAGAGCCCAACTCTCAAGCCCAGTGAAGATCCCTTGGATGTTGATCCCTTTCCTTGCCGGTTTAAATTCCTTGTCATATTTATGAACAATTTATGTTTGTACCTAATCCTCCAGCTATTTTCTTGAACATTTTGGATCCCTTTATGCTCCTTTACGTATACTGAGACTCTTCTTTTACTGCTTGAATGTTTGAATACTTTCTCTTTTATTTTTGAATGGTGAATGATGTTCCTTTTGAATGGGCGTATGTGTGCACGAGGGCGTTTTCTTTGAGGGTGCCCTGGCATTCATCACAATGCGCCATCAGTTTAAGGTTTGGTAGCGTCTGGCGATTTGAGGGGCATAGATACGGGCGCGAGGGTGTTTTCCCTGGGGGTTCCCTGGCCGAATCCGTAATGAGGCTCGAATTTGAACTTAGGAAACTTCTGAGGATTTGCCTAAGTATTGGCCCCAATAATGTGCATTTTCAGGTTAAACGCTCTAGGGAGTTGTATGTACTTTAGAAATCAATAGTAGGATTTGCTAAGTATAGGATCAAAGCGAGCGTAACCGTGGGGTTAACGCCCTTTCGAGGGACCCATGCAGGAATTGTTATGGGATCCACTATTTTACGAGTGTGCTCTTACCCAAGAAGTTGAGGGTCATCGCGAGCTGGAGTGGAGTGCACTCAGCTGGCATAAGTTAAGCATTTTTGCTCCCCGTTGATTGACACACACGTTCTTAGGATTTTATACACTCACGAATTGTCAAACTATTCCGGGTAGATGGTTATCAATACCCAGATAGTGTTGCTCTCAAAACGATAGGGGTATTACTTAGGCCGTTCGACGTAGAGGATGCTCGACACGGAGCGGGCCTTTTGTTGCTCAAATCACTAACAAATAAGAAAGCAAATAAATGACAAAACAAAGAACTAAATACTTACTGTTATACTTGTGATGTTCAAGATGATTATAACACGCTTTCTGTCAAAAGAAAGTACTCCATGCCGTAAACGGGCAATTACAAAAGAACTGACGTTTACACGTAGAACCTTCTAAGGTTACATGCATTCCATGGTCTAGGGAGATGCTCGCCTTGCAAAGTCTCCAGCAGGTAGGTGTTATTTGCTCGTACCTGAACGACTTTGAAGGGGCCTTCCCAATTGGGGTCCAATTTACCCACGTGTTTGGAGACTTCAACTTTTTTGAGGACCAAGTCCCCTAGCTGGAAAGTCCTCTCCTTAACACGTTTGTTGTACTGGCGAGCTAGGTCGCTTTGTACTTGTGGATACGTGCCCAAGCAGCATTCCTCTTCTCGTCCAATAAATCTAATTCGAACGCCCGGTTGGCCTCGTTGGCAGCAGGCTCGAAATAGGCGACGCGTGCGGATTCCTGAGCAATTTCCGCAGGTATCATAGCCTCGGAGCCATAAACGAGGGAATAAGGGGTTTCCCCTGTTGCCGCTCGTGGAGTAGTACGGTATGCCCATAGGGCTCCTTGAAGTTCTTCAGCCCATTCTCCCTTCTTACTCTCGAGCATCGTCTTCAGATGCTGGAGTATGGTTCGATTGGTCACCTCCGCTTGACCATTGGCTTGAGGGTGGCCCACGGAGGTGAATCGTTGTTCAATTCCTAGCTCATAGCACCAATCCCGCGTGTCAGCGGCGATGAATTGGGATCCATTATCTAAGATGATTACCCTCGGGATGCCGTATCTGCAAATGATGTTATTCCAAATGAAGTCCCTCACAACCTTGAACGTTATTTTCGCGACTGCTTCAGCTTCGGCCCATTTAGTGAAGTAGTCCACAACGAGTATTACGAATTTCTTCTGTCCGACCACCATTGGGAGGGGTCCCACAATATCAATGCCCCACTGATCAAAAGGCCACGAAACATCAATAGGAATCATTTGAGCTGGCGGCAACTGAGGGGTGTTAGAATGAAATTGGCACTTAGGGCATTTCTTGGAGTAGTTAATGGCATCCCGCAACACCGAGGGCCAGTAGAACCCACTCCTTAAGACTTTCTTTGCCAAGATTCGACCGCCTGAGTGGTTCCCGCAACTCCCATTGTGCACATGCTCTAAAACTTCCTTGGCCTGCGAGGGTCTCAAACATCTCATCGGTGGGCCTTGGAAGGATCGTTTGAATAGCCGACCCTCGGCGTCCAATGAGAAGCGAGGGGCTTTGTTTCTGATTTTCCGAGCCTCAACTTTGTCGCTTGGGCTGGTTCCATCCTGGAGGAATCTGATAATTTTGTCGAGCTAACAGGGCTCGGAGGGGTCAATCATATTCACCTCCTTCGAAGGTTCGCCTCTATTTATCAGCGGCTCCTCGGTTCTAAGAAACGTAACAGCACGCTCGCTAACACCATCCAGGGCGGATGCGAACTTTGAGAGAGCGTCAGCACGCTCGTTTTCTGCCCTTGGGACCTGCAAAAGGTGGAATTCCTTGAACTTGGCTATCACCTCCTTAGCGCTCGCCAGATATCGCACCATAGTGGCTTCTCGGGGCCTCATAAGAACCATCAATTTGACTCGCGATCAACTGCGAATCAACATATGCAGTGACCAGAGTGGCACCATTTTGAAGTGCAATCCTGAGCCCCTAGATGAGGGCCTCATACTCAGCTTCGTTGTTGGTGACTTTGAACGCCAGCTTGATCGCATAGTCAACTTCAGCTCCGAGAGGGTCCCTGAGGGTCACCCCGGCTCCTCCCCCTTGTGAGGTCGAGGAGCCATCTGTGTGCAAAAGCCATAAGCCATCCTCTGCCGAGGGCCCGGTATCTAAGTTGAAACGCTCCACCAATAGGTCGGCCACGGCCTGAGCTTGTATCGCCATGCGAGGTTCAAAGGTGATGTCGAATTGACTAAGTTCAATTGACCATTTAATTAAGCTCCCTGAAACGTCCGGCTTTGCCAGCACCTGTTTGAGGGGCTGATCTGTGAGCACCACGATGGAATGCGCTTGAAAATAAGGCCTTAGCCTCCGAGAGGCATTAACGAGCGCAAAAGCAAACTTCTTTATTTCCATGTATCTTTTCTCCGCCCCCTGTAGAGTCTTGCTTAAATAATACACCGGCATATGGTTACGCTCGCGAATCGCCACGAGGACAGCGCTCGTGGCTTCCAAGGAAACTGATAGATACACGAACAAGCTCTCCCCCGGGATAGGTTTGGTCAACAAAGGCGCGCTCGAAAGGTACCGCTTCATGTCCTGCAGGGCCTTTTCGCAGTCCTCGCTCCAGGTAAAGTTGCGAGCGTTACGCAGAATTTTAAAGAAGGGTAAGTTCCTGTCCGCTGAGCGGGAGATGAACCTGTTTAATGAAATGATCTTACCCACAAGCACCTGGACTTCTCTCAGATTGCGGGGCGAGGGTATGTCCAGGATTACCTTAATTTTCTCTGGGTTTGCCTCTATGCCCCGTTGGCTGACCATGTATCCCAAAAATTTGCCACCCCGCACGCCAAATGTACACTTGGATGGATTCAATTTCATACCGTAACAACGCAGGATACTGAACGCTCGTTTTAGGTCTTCTAGGTGAGAATGCCGGCGTTCGTTTTTGACGATCATGTCATCCACATATACTTCCATGGACTTTCCAATCTCACACTCGAACATTCTGTTGTCGCTCCTGCATTTTTGAGCCCAAAGGGCATAACTTTGAAGCAATAAACACCCATGTGGACTACGAAAGCAGTTTTAGGACGATCCTCAAGAGCCATAAATATCTGATAATATCCTTGGAAAGCGTCCATCATGCTCATAAGTTCACACCCAGCAGTCGAATCCACTAACTGATCAATTCTAGGCAAGGGGTATGGATCCTTAGGACATGCCTTGTTGAGGTCGGTGAAGTCATTGCACATACGCCACTTGTTGGCGCTCTTCGGAACGAGCACCACATTGCACAACCATTCTGGATATAGAGTTTCTTCTATGTACTGAGAGTCAAGCAGTTTATTGACTTCTTCTTCTATGACTTGCCTCCGGAACCCATGGACATTCCTGTGGACAATAACGCTCGGATCTATGCCAGTTAGGTCTGAAGCCTTCCAGGCAAAGACATCAATATTTCCTCGCAAGAACTCAATCATCATAATCTGAGAGGGGCCGTCGAGGCTGGAACCTATTTGCGTGGTCTTGTCTGGATTCCCGGGCTCCAATTCGACGGTCAGGAAGCTCTCCGTAGGTTCCACCCGCACCTCAGGCCTCGGCTGTCCAAGCGCTCGTTTCTTGCCTGTAATTCTCCCGCTGGTATCTCCCGAGGGTATATGATCCTCGTCTTCCGAGGAGGAAACCCCAACCTCTCCGAGGGGCGAACTCCCAGCATCTACCGGTTTGTCCGTGGCCTTCTTCTTATTCTTCTTTTTATAGAGCTTGGCCCTCTTGCGCTCGGGGCCATCTTCATCTAGTTTGGGGAAGTCAACAGACTTTTTAGTGGAGCCTGCTTGGGTAGGTTGTTTGGGCTTGTGGCTTCGAAGGGAAAGTATGTAGCATTCCCAAGCTTCCTTAACATTACACAGCACCTCCCCGGTACCCTCGGGGGTGGGAAACTTGACTTTTTGATGATAGGTGGAAATTACAGCTTTGAAGTCGACGAGGGCTGGGCGCCCAATGATGATGTTATATGGCAGGTCCACTTCGACCACCACATAGAGAACATTTAAAGTTTTTCACTATGGGGCGCGACCGAAAGAGGTGGCCAAGCGAATTTGTCCGTGGGGGACGATCTCGGAACCTCCAAAGCCGACGAGAGCTGTTCTAAGGGGTTCGAGCGGGATGTTTGTGATGTTCATTTTCTGAAACGTGGAATAAGGCAAAACATTCACGGAGCTTCCACTATCAATCAAGACCCTCTTTACAACGTGATTGTGAATGTCTAAGCTAACCACCATGGGGCAGTCAGAGGTTTCACTGACCCCATGGGGTGTTACAATGTGCTCTAAATCTTTCTCTGTGAAACCTACGCTCTCGTCCTTCTCCGAGCGTGATGATTTATCAATAGAGAGCACCGGCCTGGGCTGAGAAGATCTTTGGTCATAACTCCGAATGTAGCGACGTCGGGAAGCGTTAGAGTCGCCTCCCGAGGGTCCACCGACGATCATGTGAATGACCGCGAAGGGTTGATTCTCAACCTCCGGCCCTTTCCCTTTGTCGCGGTCACTTGACTCGGGGTAGTGGTGGCGAGGACTGCGCGAGCACGAACGACTTCTTCCCCTAATACGCGCTCGTTCAGCGCAGTGTTCATCGTACTTCTCTAGCACCTTCACGAACTCCTTGAGGTGCCCCCCGACAATAAGCCTCTGAATCTCACTCTCAAGTTGGCGACACTCGTTGGTATCATGCCCATTCTGCTTATGGAAAGCGCAATATTTTCCAGAACGCTTCTGAGCCTCGGTCTCCCTCAACTTAGGTGGTCTTTTGAACAGTTTTTATCCGACATGGAATAAACTTCAGCTATAGGGCAGTTGAGAGGGATGCGCTTGAATTTTCGAGGGGGTGGAGAATTTTGACGAGCGGAAATAGGGCTGCGGCGGCGGCCTCTGTTTGAATCTCCTCTGTCTTCAAGGGCTTTGCCGGGGCGAGGGGCGTTTGCCATCTTCTGGTCCCTCGCAATATACATATCCTCCAGGGTGAAGAAAGAATCTGCTATTTCCCTAATCTCCATCAACGAGCGGGGTTTCTTCTTGGCTACCTCCTCCACGAACTCTTTACTGACATAGTGCTTCATATTAATAGCTCAAAGAGAACGTGCCTCAAAAAGTCCATCGAGGGCTTTTCCACCAACAAGATCTCCTTGTTGAACCTTCCCATGAAAGACCGTAGAGTCTCGTTCGGCCCTTGGACCAAGCTGTAAAGAGCGGTCGCGGCTGGGGCTGGTGTCTTCAAAGAGTTGAAGTGGCTTATGAAAGCATCCGTCAAGTCATAATACCCTCGGATTGAGCGTGGGGGAAGCTTTTTATACCAGTCTTGGGCCATTCCCGTGAGAGAAGTGACAAACACCTTGGCCCAATAATTGCTCGGGTGATCATACAAGTGCATAAGATGCACAAAATGATCCAGATGCTCGACTGGGTCAGTGGTTCCATCATACCTGTTGACAGCCGTGGGGATTTTGCCTTTCCCCGCACGGGTCATTAGTACCTCCTCGACGAGGGGGGAATCGCCTGTCACGATTCTGTAATCCCTGTCCTCGGGATCCTCATAGCTGGCTTCTCTTCTGCGGCGGGAAATTGGGCTGCGTGGTCGGCGAGCGTCTCTGGCCCTGGACCTCTCTTCCCCATCACGGGGGACTTGAGACCTTGCTCGAGAGAGCTGCTCTACCACATTCTGGAGCCCTCTAATCTGGTCTTGTACTGCGGCAAGTTGAGGGTCACCAACATTTCTGCGGTTTGCCCTTTCTGTGGCCCTCGATTGGACCTCTCCGTTATCTCCGGCCGCCTCGTTTCGAGGGGCCCTTTCGTCTCCTATAGGTGGTTGCTCTTACTGGACCCTCGGTGGGGCCTCATTTTCTTGATTCGGTGGTGGTGGAGGCTGTTGGGCCCTTAGCGTATTTTGAGCCATCGTCAGGGGGTGTGCTGGGAGTCCTCCCAGGGGTGGGGCTATCCGAGCGCCCGCGTGTGAAGGGAAATAAGCCGCAGTGAAATGTTCCCAAGCATTCTGTACGGCTTGACTCTCGCATTGCGCATACAGCGCCTGTAGTTGTTGTGTAGTGATTTGGGGCATTTCTACCCCTTGTATTTCCCTTGGCATCGACAAGGGGAGGTTCAACGTCCCCACTTGATACGGCTGGATCAAAGATACCATTCCAGGCATCATCCTGGGCATTACCCCGGGCTGCATAAGAGTGTACCCTGGCGGCGGCATGGCCATAGGGTACATGCCAGGATGGGAGGTAGGGATATTTGGGGTGAAAGCTGGGGGGGGGGGGGAGGATGGGAGCCCGATCCTCCTGCTTCATTTCCTGCTGGGGGAGGAGCGGCAGCAGCGGCATCAACGTCTCCGGCGACAGGCGGAGGTGTGCCTCCAGCGGGGATGGGGTTTTCAGCGTTTTCTCCATTGGCGGGAGGAAGACCTCCTCTATTCCCCAGAGTTCCGGATCTTGTAGCAGTAACCATGATGAAATACCTTGGTGTCACTTTTCAACTAGCTTTTAAAGGAAGAAACTGGTAACGACGAAGATGGTGGTGATGGATTTCCCACAGACGGCGCCAAAAATGATGGTGCAAGAATATCGGTTTCCTAAATGTAACAACACTTTAGTATTTGTATGAAGAGGGAAAGACCATCACAGGCGTGAGAGCCTCAGGAACTAGGTTTCCTTGTGAGCGTGGGTTCTTCCAGCTAGGATAACACCAAGAATGCAAGAGATAATTGCGATGCAACTGTGGTGAGGTTAATGGAAAGCTTGAGAAGGTCAGTAGGAATGCCCAGAATAATAGAGTATATCTGTAGAAGATGACTTGGGGGAGAATGCAAGTGTTCTCCCTTATTTATATGTTAGGGGTGAGGGTAGATTAGGTAATTTGACCGTGTGGTCCCAAACCTGTGTTGCCCTAACATGTGGCTGCCTGTGGTGATATGAGAGTGACAGCTCTGAAAGGTAGGCGGCGTGTCAGGTGCGCGGTACGCGCTGCCTTTGTGTCAGAGGTTGTTGACGAGGGTCGCGCGGGTAGAAGGTCCCGGATCCGTTTTATGAGGGTTCAGATTCACCACAGCGGGGAAGAATCATACTCGAGCGTTGGCCGCGCTTGAAGGGCGCACGGATGGGTTCCCCACGGCTGATGGCCCTTGAGCGTCAAAACCACGAGCATCGGGAACCTGCCTCGCGCGGGTGCCCTCCTGAGAAGGGTAACCCTGAGGGTTGAGATGTGAACGCCGAGCCTGTCGGTTCGGGCCCCTTACCTGAATAGTTATCCGAGGCTCAATGGCCTGCATTAGTTGGCAAGTGAGTGGGCTGGGTTGGCCCGCGAGCCCATCAATGCGAGCGTACAGTCTTCAAGTTAACCGATGGCGACACGTGGACGGCTCTGATACGGGCGTGTTTTTGAGCCTCATCAGATCATACATGCGTGTATTATAGATAATATATAATATAGTGTAGATTATGTCAAATATCTTGTAATTACACTAAATAAATTATTAACTAATATTTTATTAAGATATGTACTTATGTAATTAATTATTTATTATTGTAGATTGAATCTATTTTTTGTTAAATCATTTAGTTAGATAAATATTATATATTATCATAGTAATATGTTAATAGAATTGTATATAATGATATGTTGTTGTAATTATTGAATTGCAATATTATTAAATCATATTTAATGTCAAAATAAGTAGATAAAAATATATAATATATCATATATTTAGTATTACTAAATCATATAAATGTATATAGATTAATTTACTATATATTTATATATATAAATTACTAAACACTATAATCTCTATATATATATTAGCTTGCGAGCTGGCTTGCAAGCCTCGAGTCTCAAATAAATAGGCTTGAGCTTCGCTTGGCACATAACTCGAGCTCGACTTGAGCTTGACATCATCCGAGTTCGAGTTGAGCCATCTTGAGCTTGGCTCGTGAGGCTCACAAGCCAGTTTGGTACAGAGCACACCCCTACACAATAGTAGGGGTGTAAACGGATACTAAATGGATCAGATGTATGATTACCATATTCTTTTCCGTTTATGATTCGGACGAATACGGATAATATCCTTTTAAATCGAATTCGGATAATATCCTTTTTATATGGGTACAAGGCGGATTCGGACTTTAGTCGGATTTTCAACTATTCAAAATTTGACATAAATTATTTAACTATATAACTTTGAATTTTTAATGAGATTATCAACTATTCATTTATAGATAAATTATTTAATAATTATATAACTTTGAATATATATATATATATATATATATATATATTAGACAAATAGAGAAATAATAAGTATATATATATACATCATTTTTATTTTTTAGTGAATGTATAAATGTGGTGAAACTATAAATTTTATCATATATATAATTAATTTGAAATATAATACTTTTATTAATAACATAATATATGTTAATTATATTATCTCTATATAAATGTTGAAGTGAACATATGGTTACTAATAAAATCTAAGGTTTTTCTTTAATAAATGCGTTAAAAAATTTACTTAATACTAATAATCTATCATACATACACAATTGTGTGTATATATTTTAATGTAACATATTATTTATCGGATACAGATTACGGATAAATCGGATAACGGATATATCTAACGGATAATGAAACGGATCGGATGTTAAACGGATCTTGATGAGGCATAAAATCACGCTCGTATCAGATCCGTCCGCGTGTCGCCATCAGTTGACCTGAAGACTGTACGCTCGCATTGATGGGCTCGCGGGCCAACCCCGCCCACTTACTTGCCAACTAATACAGGCTCATGAGCCTTGGACGACTGTCCAGGCAAAGGGTCCCAGCTGTTAAAACGGACGCTCACGCCACGGCCCTCAGAGCCCTCCTTTCCAGGGAAGCACCCCCGAGGGCACTTGCTCCCTGACGCTTGCACTGCTGACGCTCGTAGGTCATCTGCCAGGGAAAACCCCCACGTGCGTCCCTTCGAGTGTCACTCTCGCTCGAGTATGGCCTTCCCCTTGGTAGGGCATCTGCACACCCGCAGGACCAATCTTGAGCCTTCCCAACACACGACCCTCGCCAACAACCTCTGACACTATGGCAGTGTGCACCTCGTACCTGGCACACCGCTTGCTTTTCAGAGCCATCACTCTCATGCCATCACAAACCGCCACGTGTTAGGGCTACACAGGTTTGGGACCACACGGTCAAATTACCCAATCTGCCCTCACCCCTAACATATAAATAGGAGAGAACACCTGCACTCTCTCCCAAGTCATCTTCCACAATACATACTGCACTCACTGTACTGGGCATTTTTCCTCCATTTTTCCTCATCTTCTCAAGCTTCGTACTACCTTCACCACAGTTACACCACCACTGCATTTTGCACTCTTAGGTATTATCCTAGCTGGATGAACCCACGCTCAAAAGGAAACCCAGCTCCTGAGGCAGTCACGCCTGTGATGGTCTTTCTCTTTTCATACAAATATTGAAAGTGTTGTTACATTTTAGGAAGTTTAGATTCCTGCACCATCATTTTTAGCGCCGTCTGTGGAAAATCCATCACCATCATCTTCAACTTCATCTGATTCTTCTTTTAGCTAGTTGAGTTGTAACACCTTTTGCTCTAAACATGGTGACTGCAACAAGGTCTGGGAGGCTAGAGTACAGGGGTGTTTTTCCTCCTGTCAACGAGGGAAATGCAGAGAACAATGCCCCCGCCGGAGGTACGCCTCCACCTACTGCCGGAAATGGGGCCGGAAACACAGAGACCGTTGCTGCAACTCTCCCCCCCCGGTGGGAACGAGGCAGGGGGATCTGGCTCCATTTCTCCTCCCCCAGCCTTCATCCACAATGTTCCTGCCTCCCATCCCGGCATGTACTCCACGGCCTTGCCACCGCCGGGATATGCTTATATGCAACCCGGGATGATGCCCGGAATGATGCCCATGGTCCAGCCCTATCAGGTGGGGACACTAAATCTCCCCATGTCGCTTCCGAGAGAGATACAGGGGGTGGAAATGCCCCAAGTCACCACTCAACAACTTCAGGCGCTTTACGCGCAATGCGAGGGGCAGGCGGTACAGAACGCCTGGGAAATCTTCACTGCTGCCTATTTCCCATCAATGGCAGGCGCTCGTGCGGCTCCCCCCGTAGGAGGACTCCCAGTCCATCCCTTGTTAGCCGCCCAAAACGTGTTGAGGGCTCAGCCGCCTCCGCCGCCACCTGCTCAGGAAAATGAGGCCCCACCGAGGGTCCAGCAAGGACAGCAACCCGCTGGAGATGAAAGGGCCCCTCGGAATGAGAGGGCTGAAAACGCTAAGAGGTCCAATCGAGGGCCACAGGGAGGGCAAGCCGCAGAAGTGTCGGCGACCCTCAACTGGCTGCAGTGCAGAATCAGCTCAAGGGGCTCCAGAATGTGGTGCAGCAGCTCTCTCGAGCGCGGACTCAAGTCCCCCCACGGCGGGGGTGAGAGGTCCAGGGCCAGAGACGCTCGCCGCCCACGCAGCCAAATCTCCCACCGCCGGAAGGAAGCAGACTACGAAGAATACGATCCTGAAGACAGGGATTACAGGACCCTGACGGGCGCTTCCCTCCTCATTGAGGAGGTTCTGATGACCCGTGCGGGGAGGGGCAAAATCCCCACGTCCGTCAATAGGCATGATGGAACAACTGATCCGGCCGAGCATCTGGATCACTTTGTGCACCTGATGCACCTATACGAGCATCCGAGCAATTATTGGGCCAAAGTATTTGTCACCTCCCTCGTTGGGATGGCTCAGGATTGGTATAAGAAGCTTCCTCCACGTTCGATTTGAGGGTACGCCGATCTAACAGATGCCTTCATAAGCCACTTCAACTCCCTGAAGGCGTCGGCCCCGGCAGCCACAACTCTCTACAGCATAGTCCAGGGGCCTAATGAGACGCTCAGGTCCTTCATGGGAAGGTTCAACAAAGAAATCCTACTGGTGGAAAAGCCCTCGATGGATTTCTATGTCAGCAAAGAATTCGTGGAGGAGGTGGCCAAGAAAAAGCCACGCTCATTGCTGGAGATCAGGGATATCGCTGACTCTTTCTTCATCCTCGAGGATATGTATATCGCGAGGGATCAGAAAATGGCGAACGCCCCTCGCCCCAGCAAAGCCCCCGAGGACAGAGGAGATTCTAACAGGGGTCGCGGCCGTAGCCCTATCCCCGCTCGTCGTAATCCTTCGCCTCCGTGTAAGTTCGAGCGGATCCCCCTCAACCGTCCAATTGCGGAAGTGTATTCCATGGCGGATAAGAAACTCTTCAAGAGACTACCGAAGTTGAGGGAGACTGAGGCTCAAAAGCGCTCAGGAAAGTACTGCGCTTTCCATAAGCACAAGGGGCATGATACCAACGAGTGCCGCCAACTCGAGAGCGAGATCCAGAGGCTTATCGCTGGGGGGCACCTCAAGGAGTTTGTGAAGGTGTTAGAGAGGTATGATGAGCATTGTGCTAAGCGAGCGCGTGCTAGAGGAAGAGGCCGCTCGCGCTCACGGAGTCCCCATCACCACCACACCGAAACAAGCGACCGCGGCAAGGGGAAAGCTGCAGATGTGGAGAATCAGCCCTTTGCGGTCATTCACATGATCGCCGGAGGAGCCTCGGGGGGCGATTCTAATGCTTCCCGGAGCCGCCACATTCGAAGTTATGACCAAAGATCATCCCTGCCCAAGCCTGTACTCTCCGTTGACAGCTCTTTACGCTCAAAAGAGAATGACACTGTAGGGTTCACAGAGAAAGACTTGGAACACATTGTAACACCCCATGGGATTGGTGAAACCTCTAACTGTCCCATGGTGGTTAGTTTAGACGTTCATAACCACGTTGTAAAAAGGGTCTTGATTGATAGTGGAAGCTCTGTGAACGTTCTCCCTTACTTAACGTTTCAAAAAATGAATGTAACAAATATTCCGCTCGAACCCCTAAGAACAGCCCTCGTTGGCTTTGGGGGTTCCGAGATTATCCCTCGCGGACAGATTCGCTTGGCCACCTCTTTTGGTCGCGCCCCACAGCGAAAAACTTTGAGCGTCCTTTACACAGTCGTCGAAGTGGACCTCCCCTACAACAGCATCATTGGACGTACGACCCTCGTGGACTTCAAAGTAGTAATCTCCACTTATCACCAGAAAGTCAAATTCCCCACTCCCGAGGGCACAGGCGAGGTTCTATGAAATGTCAAAGAGGCTTGGGAATGCTACGTCCTCTCCCTTCGAAGCCACAAGCCCAAACAAACCATTCAGGCAGGATCCACCAAAAAATCAGTTGACTTCCCCAAATTGGACGAGGATGGCCCCGAACGAAAAATGGCCAAACTTTACAAAAAGAAAAACAAAAAGAAGACCCCCCAGTGAGGCCCAGCGCGCGGAGGATGGGCCACCCGTGGCGGTCGAAGGATCTTCCTCTGAGAACGAGGGTGACGGGCCCTCGGGTGTGGAAAGCGGCAGGCTAACTGGAAAAAAACGAGGGCTCGAGGCCCCACGGCTTGAAGTTCGCATTGAGCCCATCGAAAAGTTCTTGATCATCGAGTTGGAACTGGGGAATCCAGATAAAACCACCCAGATTGGCTCAAATCTCGACGGTCCCTCACAGATTATGATGATTGATTTTCTCCGAGAGAACTTCGATGTATTCGCCTGGAAGGCCTCTGATCTCACTGGAATAGATCCGAGTGTTATAGTTCACAGGCTCAACGTGGACCCGGCCTTCAAGCCAGTCAAACAAAAGAAGAGGGATGTCCACGGTGTCAGGAGGCAAGTCATTGAAGAAGAAGTTGGTAAACTCCTTGACGCTCAGTACATTGAGGAAATTTTGTACCCGGAATGGCTCTGTAACGTGGTGCTCGTTCCCAAGAGCGCCAACAAATGGCGCATGTGCAATGACTTCACAGATCTCAACAAGGCGTGCCCCAAAGACCCATACCCCCTGCCGAGGATTGATCAACCGGTAGATTCAACAACGGGGTGCGAGCTCATGAGTATGATGGACACCTTTCAGGGATATTATCTGTAGCACCCGGGACGATAGGCACCACATCCCCCGCACTATGAGTCTAATCCACATATGAAATAGGCAGTCCACACATGAATCGGACTCACAGCGAACGGGTGACAATCAAAAGTACAGTCCTGACTAGGCGGAAGCTAACCCTGGAACCATCAACAAAACCCAAAATGCGGAAGCAAGGAAATCATTCATGAAATAAATGAAATCCAATACGAATACAAATACGGGTTCCACTAATCAGTACACCTGTCCTAACCTGTCCCGAATCAATATCAATTCAATAAGGCACACCGGCCATCAATAATAAATCAATAATTAATCAATACAGTATTTAAAGACAATATAATATGCAGTGAGTGTAAATGAGTGATACTAGAACAAAGACTCGACACTCTAACTCCGCCTAGTAACCAACACCTGCAAAAGAAACTGGAAAAAAGGGGAAAGAGGGGTCAGTCTCTAGAAGACTGAGTGAGCAGGAGCGATACATATGATATAGAAACATGCACATGCAAGTCATAAATCCCGAGCAAGGTTTTATTTAAAGTTAGTTCCCATAAAGGGCAAAAGAATGACTAAGCAATGCTCAGACTTTACGACTATTCATATTAAATTCATTAAGTTCATAAATCATATTCAATCAATAAGGCTCGGCGAGTGAGCGTGCACAATCTCCAACCAAACTCCGACCGTGTACGACAAATATCATTAATACTTTAAATAGGTGATCATGCAATATATCATAATACACTCAGATCACATGCCATGTCCTAAATATATTTGTTTGGGCAATCCGATTCCCGGCCTTCCCGCACAGTGCCTATCCATTATAATCAATCAATCATTCAATCATTTTCAATCAATAAACAAGTTCCAACCTTCTCCCTCCGGGTTGGTGGTGGGTTTGCAAGGCCCGACCACCCAATCATTGGCCAAAAGGGGTTACATGACTCCCCAGATGGCACTCAGCTCCCTTTCCCCGCCAATCTCCTGACGAGGTTCGGTACCGCTGTTCAATAGTGGGACTAGTGTGAGGGTTTACCGTCAGCCCTTGCCTCCTCGGGTCCCCACTCACACCAAGCCCCTGGGCCCCAATCAGTGCAATCAATCAATCATTCTTTCTCGCCAAAACATTTGATTCATAAGAATCATACCATATCCATCATTATCCATTTGAAAAGGGTTTACTCGATCAATATTACTCGATCAATCAATATTTACTCGATGACTCCACTTTTAAAAGTAACATATATAATCATAAGGTTTTGGCCAAAGCTTTTCACATAAGGGTTGTAGGGTTGAATACATAACTAGAACGGAAAACACCCTCACCTGGAATTCCACGAGACAAGAAACAAGAGCAATACGGGTGCCTATTCAATTTGGAAGTCTCCGCCCTGGAAACAAACTGTACAAGAGAAGGAATAGTGTGTACTGGTGAGAATTGACTCAATATGAAACCACATAGACGCACGGCAATGCTAAACACATGATATGAGATGTATAAGAAGTAAAATGATGTTATGGAGTTACATAATCAAGTAATTCGTTCAAGTACATTCCATACATGAGGGTTTCAAGCCCAATCATTTCATATCTTTCATAATTCCTTGCAATCAAGTCATGAACTTTATATAACATTTATAATTCAAGTATATCAAGTTTATCAATCATTTAAATCTCCCAAAATCACATATCAATTCCAGCTATATCAATTTTATATAATCCACACATGGCATACTCAATCCATATATCACTAAGCGGATTCAAATAACAAGGTTACCTAATTAAATCAAACAATATTCATATTATTTACAAAATTACACATATACCCCTTCAAGTTAGACAAATAGCTCAAATACGGCATATCGGAGTTCAAATTGCAAATCAAAGCATCAACCTATATCATAGATCATTTAATACATGCTTTCGTACACATTGGAATTCATATTAATCGACAAATCAAGCAATTGACAATTTATTGCAATTAAAACAATTAATTTCAATTAAATAGAAATACACAAAATAAATCACAATAAATCAACCGGGCATCCGATTGACGAACGGAAAGTGGCGTTGGACTCACCACAACGAAAGGGACTTTCTGTCCGAAAGTCACCGGAATGCCGCTACCGTAGCCGGTCGAACAGCCACCGGCCGCCACCGGAACACCGCCTCCGGTGGTCGGAAAAATCCCCGGAAGGATAGGAACGTGCGTCTCGGCCTGCTCAACAAAAGCCCTCAATCAATTTCAGAAAATGCCAAACACGCAGGACTTCGTTGACGAAAAACAGAATCAAATCCCAATGACGAAAACTGAAATTAAACGTAAACCGTAAAACCAAAATGAAATCCGGGCATACCGTTGGAAAGCTTGTAACGAGCCCTACAAAAGCCCCAAGTCAAACCGCCGGAAAAACTGCCGGAACAGTAACCGGTTCGGACCCGCCGGTTCACCACCGGTTCACCGCCGGTCCACCGCCAACGGCCGGTTCTCGGGATGCCGTCGATGCCTTCCGCTAAGTCTCGTCAATCTAAGCAACTTTCGTGAAGGCTCCACCACCAAAACTGGTCGGGAAGAGGCCGAACCACCACCCCGAAGTCGCGCCGCTGCGTCACCGCCGGAACCACCACCTACGCTGCGATTCGCTCGAAAAGGAGGCCGGAAATGGAACGGGAAGGGTCGAAAACATAGGGTAGGGTGGTTGTTGGCCGGCGAGGGTCGCCGGAACGCCGCCGGCGTGGAGGTGGCGCAACCCGCCACCGTCGGACCGCCGCTGCTCCGCCGCTGGTCACTTTCAGCCCACGAAACTGGTACGGTTGTGACGGGCTCGTCGAGCTGATAAATTTTCACTATAGATTCGTCGAATTCCGTCGAGAAACGAGGGAGAACGAGCTAGTGTGTGTTTTCACACCTCCACTGTGTGTGAACAGTGTCGGATCGCTGGAGAAGACGATGGCTGGAGCTGATCTGATTTTGGCACGCAAAACGAGGAAACCCGAGTATATATCTTGGGTCCTGGTACGCAGAAACGATCGGAAGAACGGGCTAACGAAGTCAGAATTGGGCAAACTTAGAGTCTACGGACTCGTCTCGATGCCCCGGACGCAAAGGAAGGGTCAAAGAAGTCAAAATCTCTACCGAACGAGAAGTGACCGGAAAAACCCCTCAAAAGAAGAAAATTACAAAAAGGGCCCTAACTCTAAAAGAGTCCAAAAGAGGGCCACACAACGCACCAATCACATAATTAAACACATAAAAAGGTTGGAAAATGACGTACCTTATTTATCGAATGAGCGGGGCGTTACAATCTTCCCTCCTTCAAAAGGACCTGTCCTCAGGTCCTACTGTTGGACCGAAGAGCTTCAACTGAAATGTATCGATCTGTTTCCCGAAATTGCGTAGCATCTTAGCCCTGGTTGTGAAGTTTACTCCCCCTATTTGTATCACCCCTTCAGAGTCTGGTAGTCACAAAGATCTACTCGAACACTTGGCCGTTAGTCACTTCAAAACTCGTTCAACCGCTACTAGTCCATTGCCTCGTCACTTGTTAACCTCTGTCTATCCAGGCGTAACGCAAACACGTCAAACAAGAGAGAATCCCATCTCTCAACACACAAGTGAGGAAACCCCGTCCCTCAACACACACAAAAGAGAGAACCCCGTCTCTCGGGCACAGAATTGAGAGAACCCCGTCTCTCAAACACAGAATTGAGAGAACCCCGTCTCCCAGCCTAAATCTGTCAGATTCCACATCCATCCAGACATCTAGTTTGAGAAAATCCAGCATTTCTCAAGCTCCTAAATCCAAGAGAATCCAACATCCCTCGAATACCTAAGTACAAGAGAATCCAGCATCTCTCGTGCACAGAAAACAGAAAGAATCCAGCATCTTTCTATCACATAAACAGGAAGAATCCACATCTTCCTGGCACGTAAATCAGAGAGAATCAAATCTCCCTTCCACTCAAGCACACAAGCAGAAGCAAGGTTCACAATAATCAACACACACTCCACTGGCCAGGGTAACACATAATAATAAAATTTAAATATGTAAACGATGCATGCATGCTCGTGCGATGGATGCTTAGTGTACCGTTCACCGTAGTAATGGAATTGATGTTGTGACTTTACTCCACGATTTGGATAGTCTGATCTTTAGCTGGCTTGATTCCCAACTCGTCTTTCCTATCTTTAGTAGATGTTTGACTGAGAAAGTCAGACCCTTGGTTGATCCTATTCTCGATTCCATTCGGATCCTTACTCACAGTTATCTTCTGCAATTAACCGAGCACTAGTTTATTCCGCCTACGATCAGAACATTTATCTTTGTACCAGGTTCATTATATTGTCTTTGGCCGTACAAGAATATTGAACTTTAACTCCCACTTCATACACTGTCACTAACTGGTTAAGTCCTTTGTTGAAGATTTGGTCATCTGGAACTAGTGGACATCCTTCTTAAAGGTAATAAATTGTTGACCAATTTTCCTTTCTTGAACTAATTTAGGAATCCATGAGAAGTTCCCTGATAGTATCATCATCCTCACTGTCTGAATCACGCACTTATAAATTCCCAAACGAACCACTCTCTTCGATGCCTTAAGAAGATCTTCATCCCGGTTATATTAACTTAACTCAAACTTCTTAGACTTTTCTACCACTTCTCGGATCAAAACACCTCAATTTCTTCAACTTAACTTCCTCGGTATAAGTGGTTCTAATCACGCCACTTGTCTAGTGATAGTCCTCACATTTCCTTTGAAGCAATTAGTAGGAATGACAACCTGCTTCTTTCGTTCCCACATTCGATTCTATTTTCCCAAACCTCAGAATTTTCCATTTCCTTTTTAACCAACCAGTACCACCCAGAATTTCTTCTTTTCTTGATCCCAGCAAGAATCAGTCGGAGTATCACTTGATAAATAAGATGTGGGGGATACCTATCAAGTAAACACTAAAATGCATGTCGGATTAGGGTGCCAATGCAATATCACACTTGTAAACAATTAAGGATGCAACACATTGGAACAATTATACAAATTAGAGATGCGCATATAAATAGAGAAATTTAAATAATTAAAGCGATGTATGATGCACGTGCTTATGAATGCATAGAACCTGTCACCGTAGTTGTAAACTTTAACTTGGCATATTTCTTTGTTTCTCAAATTGCAGGTTTGTCTTGAATTAATTGTTCACCTCTTCTTTACCCATGGTCTTTCAAATATTCAAAGTTCCCGTATATCGACTTATGGATCTCCCAAGTCCGAGATTGAAATCTCTTGAACCTAAATTCTTCAACACCATGAAGTTGGTATCCTGACTTCTCTCGAAGAATCAATCCCCAATTGTTTACATTCGAATACATAATTTCCCTCCAATAGTTCTTTGTCTTTCTTTATCATTTCCATTTGTTGCTCCAAAGCTCTTAATTAAATCTCACAACTCGACACTTCATCTTGAATTTGGAAGATGAACTCATATCCGGCCGAAGATAAAATCCTTAGCATTGTCATTTTCCATGAACTTATACTTACCACGTCGACTAATTTTCTTTAATCCTTCTCAATCCAACTCCCGATTCTGAAGCATGAGAATTCCCTCTTCGTAGTCTCTTCATCCTTTTTCATCAATCTAAATCCCAAGCTATATTATTCTTCATATTTTCTTCCGCCTCTTTCTCAAGTTAGATGGTCTTTACTACTTCTCAACCACGAACCTACTTTACTTTAATTCTTTTGAAGGTCATCGCCTCCACGTTGATAGAAACCTCGAATTTAAAACATCTTCGAGATTTCTCTTCTTTGGAATCTGGTTGCCAAATCTTCGTAGTGTAAACAAACATGTTGATCTCGTGAAACCAAATCATTACACGCCACAAATCCCGTCTCATCATGGATTCACCATCGGTAATAGAGCTGGCAAACTTTTCCTTCGAACTGACCTCTTATTCTGGACTTTGTCACTCGAGCCCTAACCTCATATTAGAAAAGGTTTGACTCTTAAATTTCTATAGAAATCCCCAAGGCATTCCTTACAGCTTCCGAGCTAAAAGAAGAGCTTGTGGTAGCCTGTGGTTGTCGTAAAGATTGGCCGTGGTTTGATATTATCTTCATATCCTATGAATCACAGCTCATTTTGAAAATAAATGCATGCGATTAATATATGCTCATGCCACATAATTAACACCAAAAGAATGGATTCAATGCAAAATGCAACTAATAATCTAATAAAGTTTGAAGAAATCACAATTCAGTATTCAAGAATGATGCAATGCGCACATTGACAATTAGTTCCTATGCCGTGCGACCTATACTCGAGACAACACGACCCAGAGCACCGGTTCTGAACCTGGTAGCTCTGATACCACCTAAAGATGTAGCACCCGGGACGATAGACACCACATCCCCCGCACTATGAGTCTAATCCACATATGAAATAGGCAGTCCACACATGAATCGGACTCACAGCGAACGGGTGACAATCAAAAGTACAGTCCTGACTAGGCGGAAGCTAACCCTGGAACCATCAACAAAACCCAAAATGCGGAAGCAAGGAAATCATTCATGAAATAAATGAAATCCAATACGAATACAAATACGGGTTCCACTAATCAGTACACCTGTCCTAACCTGTCCCGAATCAATATCAATTCAATAAGGCACACCGGCCATCAATAATAAATCAATAATTAATCAATACAATATTTAAAGACAATATAATATGCAGTGAGTGTAAATGAGTGATACTAGAACAAAGACTCGACACTCTAACTCCGCCTAGTAACCAACACCTGCAAAAGAAACTGGAAAAAAGGGGAAAGAGGGGTCAGTCTCTAGAAGACTGAGTGAGCAGGAGCGATACATATGATATAGAAACATGCACATGCAAGTCATAAATCCCGAGCAAGGTTTTATTTAAAGTTAGTTCCCATAAAGGGCAAAAGAATGACTAAGCAATGCTCAGACTTTACGACTATTCATATTAAATTCATTAAGTTCATAAATCATATTCAATCAATAAGGCTCGGCGAGTGAGCGTGCACAATCTCCAACCAAACTCCGACCGTGTACGACAAATATCATTAATACTTTAAATAGGTGATCATGCAATATATCATAATACACTCAGATCACATGCCATGTCCTAAATATATTTGTTTGGGCAATCCGATTCTCGGCCTTCCCGCACAGTGCCTATCCATTATAATCAATCAATCATTCAATCATTTTCAATCAATAAACAAGTTCCAACCTTCTCCCTCCGGGTTGGTGGTGGGTTTGCAAGGCCCGACCACCCAATCATTGGCCAAAAGGGGTTACATGACTCCCCAGATGGCACTCAGCTCCCTTTCCCCGCCAATCTCCTGACGAGGTCCGGTACCGCTGTTCAATAGTGGGACTAGTGTGAGGGTTTACCGTCAGCCCTTGCCTCCTCGGGTCCCCACTCACACCAAGCCCCTGGGCCCCAATCAGTGCAATCAATCAATCATTCTTTCTCGCCAAAACATTTGATTCATAAGAATCATACCATATCCATCATTATCCATTTGAAAAGGGTTTACTCGATCAATATTACTCGATCAATCAATATTTACTCGATGACTCCACTTTTAAAAGTAACATATATAATCATAAGGTTTTGGCCAAAGCTTTTCACATAAGGGTTGTAGGGTTGAATACATAACTAGAACGGAAAACACCCTCACCTGGAATTCCACGAGACAAGAAACAAGAGCAATACGGGTGCCTATTCAATTTGGAAGTCTCCGCCCTGGAAACAAACTGTACAAGAGAAGGAATAGTGTGTACTGGTGAGAATTGACTCAATATGAAACCACATAGACGCACGGCAATGCTAAACACATGATATGAGATGTATAAGAAGTAAAATGATGTTATGGAGTTACATAATCAAGTAATTCGTTCAAGTACATTCCATACATGAGGGTTTCAAGCCCAATCATTTCATATCTTTCATAATTCCTTGCAATCAAGTCATGAACTTTATATAACATTTATAATTCAAGTATATCAAGTTTATCAATCATTTAAATCTCCCAAAATCACATATCAATTCCAGCTATATCAATTTTATATAATCCACACATGGCATACTCAATCCATATATCACTAAGCGGATTCAAATAACAAGGTTACCTAATTAAATCAAACAATATTCATATTATTTACAAAATTACACATATACCCCTTCAAGTTAGACAAATAGCTCAAATACGGCATATCGGAGTTCAAATTGCAAATCAAAGCATCAACCTATATCATAGATCATTTAATACATGCTTTCGTACACATTGGAATTCATATTAATCGACAAATCAAGCAATTGACAATTTATTGCAATTAAAACAATTAATTTTAATTAAATAGAAATACACAAAATAAATCACAATAAATCAACCGGGCATCCGATTGACGAACGGAAAGTGGCGTTGGACTCACCACAACGAAAGGGACTTTCTGTCCGAAAGTCACCGGAATGCCGCTACCGTAGCCGGTCGAACAGCCACCGGCCGCCACCGGAACACCGCCTCCGGTGGTCGGAAAAATCCCCGGAAGGACAGGAACGTGCGTCTCGGCCTGCTCAACAAAAGCCCTCAATCAATTTCAGAAAATGCCAAACACGCAGGACTTCGTTGACGAAAAACCGAATCAAATCCCAATGACGAAAACTGAAATTAAACGTAAACCGTAAAACCAAAATGAAATCCGGGCATACCGTTGGAAAGCTTGTAACGAGCCCTACAAAAGCCCCAAGTCAAACCGCCGGAAAAACTGCCGGAACAGTAACCGGTTCGGACCCGCCGGTTCACCATCGGTTCACCGCCGGTCCACCGCCAACGGCCGGTTCTCGGGATGCCGTCGATGCCATCCGCTAAGTCTCGTCAATCTAAGCAACTTTCGTGAAGGCTCCACCACCAAAACTGGTCGGGAAGAGGCCGAACCACCACCCCGAAGTCGCGCCGCTGCGTCACCGTCGGAACCACCACATACGCTGCGATTCGCTCGAAAAGGAGGCCAGAAATGGAACGGGAAGGGTCGAAAACATAGGGTAGGGTGGTTGTTGGCCGGCGAGGGTCGCCGGAACGCCGCCGGCGTGGAGGTGGCGCAACCCGCCACCGTCGGACCGCCGCTGCTCCGCCGCTGGTCACTTTCAGCCTACGAAACTGGTACGGTTGTGACGGGCTCGTCGAGCTGATAAATTTTCACTATAGATTCGTCGAATTCCGTCGAGAAACGAGGGAGAACGAGCTAGTGTGTGTTTTCACACCTCCACTGTGTGTGAACAGTGTCGGATCGCTGGAGAAGACGATGGCTGGAGCTGATCTGATTTTGGCACGCAAAACGAGGAAACCCGAGTATATATCTTGGGTCCTGGTACGCAGAAACGATCGGAAGAACGGGCTAACGAAGTCAGAATTGGGCAAACTTAGAGTCTACGGACTCGTCTCGATGCCCCGGACGCAAAGGAAGGGTCAAAGAAGTCAAAATCTCTACCGAACGAGAAGTGACCGGAAAAACCCCTCAAAAGAAGAAAATTACAAAAAGGGCCCTAACTCTAAAAGAGTCCAAAAGAGGGCCACACAACGCACCAATCACATAATTAAACACATAAAAAGGTTGGAAAATGACGTACCTTATTTATCGAATGAGCGGGGCGTTACATTATCAGATCTTCATGGCGCCCGAGGATCGCCCCAAAACCTCGTTCGTGGTACATGTAGGCGTCTTCTGTTTCAAAGTCATGTCGTTCGGGCTCAAAAATACGGGGACAACTTATCAATGCCTCGTCAACAGGATGTTCGAGCGCGAAATAGAAAAATCCATGGAAGTGTATGTAGACGACATGATAGTCAAGAGCGAGCGCCAGCATTCCCATCTGGAGGATCTCAAACAAACTTTCAATATCCTACGTCATTATGGAATGAAACTGAACCCCTCCAAATGTACATTTGGCGTTCGGGGTGGTAAATTCTTGGGGTACATGGTCAGTCAACGGGGCATAGAGGTAAATCCGAAAAAGATTAAAGCAATTCTTGATATTCCCTCCCCTCGGAACGTGAGGGAAGTCCAAGTGCTGGTGGGGAAGATCATTTCATTGAACAGGTTCATCTCCCGCTCGGCGGACAGGAACTTACCTTTCTTCAAAATTTTGCGCAACCCTCGCAACTTCGCTTGGAGCCTGGAATGTGAGAAAGCTTTACAGGACATGAAGCAATACCTCACGAGCGCACCGCTGTTGACCAAGCCTAGCCCTGGAGAAAACTTGTTCATTTACCTTTCAGTCTCCACAGAGGCTACGGGCGCTGTCCTTGTGGCGGTCCGCGAGCGTAAACACTTACCGGTATACTATTTAAGCAAAACCTTGCAGGGGGCGGAGAAGAGATATATGGAGACAGAGAAGTTCGCTTTTGCGCTTGTTAATGCATCCCAAAGGCTAAGGCCTTATTTTCAGGCTCATTCAATCACAGTGCTCACAGACCAACCCCTCAAACAGGTGCTTGCGAAGCCAGACGTCTCAGGGAGGTTAATCAAATGGTCAATTGAACTCAGTCAATTTGATATTACTTTCGAGCCCCATACCGTGATACAGGCTCAGGCAGTGGCAGACCTGTTGGTAGAGCGTTTCAATCTGGATACTGGGCCCTCGGTGGAAGAGGGACTGTGGCTTCTGCACACAGATGGCTCCTCGACCTCACGGGGAGGGGGGGGGAGCCGGGGTGACCCTCAGAGATCCTCACGGTACGGAAGTTGATTACGCTATTAAACTGGCGTTCCAGGTCACCAACAACGAGGCCGAGTATGAGGCTCTAATCCAAGGGCTCAGGATAGCCCACCAGAATGGTGCCGTTCGGATCACTGCGTATGTTGACTCCCAGCTGATCGCAAGTCAAATTGATGGCACTTATGAGGCTCGAGAAGCCACTATGGTGCAGTACTTGGCAAGTGCTAAGGAAGTGATCGCCAAATTCAAAGAATTCCATCTGTTGCAGATCCCAATGTCGGAAAACGAGCGTGCAGACGCTCTTTCCAAGTTCGCATCGGCTCTGGAGGATTCTTGCGAGCGCTCAGTCAAATTCCTCAGAACGGAGAAATCGCTGATTCGTGAAACGGAACCCTCGTGCGAGGTGAACATGATTGATCCCTCCGAACCTTGTTGGCTCGATGACATCATTAAGTTTATGAGGGATGGGACCTGCCCGAGCGATAAAGTAGAAGCTCGGAAGGTTAGGAGTAAGGCCCCTCACTTTTCTCTTGACAGCGACGGACGGCTATTCAAACGATCTTTCCAAGGTGTGCCAATGAGGTGCTTGAGGCCCTCGCAAGCCAAGGAAGTGTTGGAACATGTGCACAACGGAAGCTGTGGGAATCATTCCGGCGGTCGAATTCTGGCTAAGAAAGTCTTGAGGAGTGGTTTCTACTGGCCCTCGCTACTACAGGATGCCATCAGTTACTCCAAGAAATGCCCTAAGTGCCAGTTTCATTCTAACACCCCTCAACTGCCGGCGGCTCAAATGATCCCTATTGATGTCTCTTGACCCTTCGACCAGTGGGGCATTGATCCTCAAGCCAACGGTCAAGGTGAAGTGACCAACCGAACCATACTCCAGCATTTGAAAACGATGCTCGAAAGTAAGAAAAGGGAGTGGGCAGAAGAACTTCAAGGTGCCTTTGGGCGTACCGTACCACCCCAAGAGCGGCAACAGGGGAAACCCTTACTCCCTCATATATGGCTCCGAGGCTATGATACCTTCGGAGATCACTCAAGAATCCGCACGCGTTGCCTATTTCGAGCCTGCAATCAACGAGACCAATCGAACGTTCGAATTAGATTTGCTAGACGAAAGGAGGAACACAGCTTGGGCTCGCATCCACAAGTACAAGGCGACCGTAGCCCACCAGTATAACAAACGTGTCAGAGAGAAAACTTTCCAGCTAGGGGACTTGGTCCTCAAAAAAGTTGAAGTTTCCAAACATGTGGGTAAGTTGGATCCCAATTGGGAAGGCCCCTTCAAAGTCATTCAAGTACGAGCGAACAACACCTACTTGCTAGAGACTTTGCAAGGCGAGCGTCTCCCTAGACCATGGAATGCATGTAACCTTAGACGGTTCTACGTGTAGGTGTCAACCTTTGTAATTGCCCACACGCGGCACTTTGTACTTTCTTTTGACAGAAAGCATATTGTTATTATCTTTAAATTGCAAGCATAACAGTATACCATCGATTAATGGTTTATTTCGTTTATTTGCTTTTCCTTTGATTAATGGTTTGGCGAGCGAAAAGCCTACACCATGTTGAACGTCCTCCACGTCGAACGGCTTAGTTAATACCCCATTAATCTCAAATCAACGCTATCTGTGTATTGAGAACACCCCACACTGAATACGTTAACGCTCATAAACGTGTAAACCCCAAGGATGAGCGTGTCGAATGGTGGGATGCCAGATGCTTAATTTAAGCCAACTGGATATTCACCACGCCGGTTCGCGCTCGTAAACCATCGATGACCCTCACCTTCTTGGGTTACCCTCTTGAGTAAGAGTACGCTCGTAAATTGCAGACCCTAGGCTAATCCTTTCACGGATACTTAAGGAAGAAGCTAACATTACAGCTACGCTCGCTTTAATTCCATACTTAGCAAATCCTACAGTTGACTTCTAGGTTCACTCAAATTGCTGGAGCACTTAAATTAGAAGTATGTGTTACACGTTTAAGGCCAATACTTAGTTAAATCCTCAGAGGGTTTCTAAGTTCAAATTCGAGCCTCATTATGAATATGGCCAGAGTACCCTCGTAAGGAACACCCTCGAGCCCTTACATTCATCTCTCAAATGGTCGGACGTTTCCAAATTCTACACTTAGAATGCATGGCGATAGGCGTCAGGGAACCCTCAAAGGAAACACCCTCGTGCGCATACACTCTCGTCGCAGATATTCAAATAACAACGAAGACAAGCATGCAAACATCAAACGCAAAGAAACAACAGTGCTCAACATTCAAAAATGGAAGGAATCAAACATAAGCATTCAAGCAGTAAGGGAAAAGTTTGAGTACACTGAAAAGAGTATGAAGATCAAGTACAGAAACAAAATGTTCATAGATTGGAATGGAAAATAAGCGGGAGGAATCTTAAAGCAGCAATTAGAAGACATTGTCAAGCTTGGCTCTCGGGTTCAGGAGGAGCAGTTGAGATAGGAAATGGGGCCAGTACGTTAGCGTCAGAAGTTTGAGCATCACCAGGTTCCTCGCCGGCCAGAGCATCCATGGTGGTACCCTCTGTTAGGAATAGTGCCCTAGAAAGCCGATTCGACGTAATCTGCTTTGGGACTTTTCTTGTATCACAGACAATCTTTGAATAATATACGATTGATTATAGACAAACACTTCTTTATATGCCAATACGTGTTTTGTGTGTTTCCATTACGTGCGCATGTATGAGAACTCCCCTAATCCTGATGACTTTAGGACTCTACCATTTAGGTGAAATGGTTCATGAAACGAGCCCTATATCACATAAGTCATGATTAGTAAAATACTCCAAGCCGATGAGTCCTACAGACAGTGGGAGTGTCAACCTGACTCCTCTAAGGCTTGCTTGTGGGATCACGCCCTTAAGAAGGACCACCTTGTTTCATGGAGGTGCAAAGTGTATAGTTGATACGTGCGTGATACATGAGGGTGCTTACTTTAATAAGTAAGTTCACTGAGGTGCCCCGTGTGAAAACATTCCTAAATGGGAAAGGAAGTTTCTATTTCAGGAAATGGAAACTTCCAGATTAGGAAATATCTCACGAGTCATTGATGTGATTAATTGATCCTTAGACTTGAGGTTCCATGTTACTTTATGAGTTAACTCTGTAGTCTTTGGTATAAGCTTTAAAGGGTGTCGCCTTAGACAACTGATTCAAGGCTTATGCTGGGGCTGCACAAGTGACTCATGAAAGTGAATGAGAATCAAGAAAGGACCTACACTTGCATTTGCAAGGTGATCTCTTATTGTGTAAGTCATTCATATGCCATATGGAGTCCTTGGCCAAGGCAGTAGATCAAGACATCAAGAAAAGGGTTTCTTGGATTGAGATCAAATGGATATGAAATGCACTTAGCTTTAAGACCAGATTATTAGGGTTCTAATTATTCCCTTACCCTAGATCATGGTTGAGAGATAGTAAGTAGGAGGATTGTATCTCACATGAATCAATGACTTAAAGGTTCTGTCGAATCCGAATATTCCAATTCAGCTAGGGGTTAAACACCTGTTGCTAGACTATGGTCGTTTAATATGTGGACTGATTAATTAATTAGTGAATTAATTAATTAGGGTCACTGCTAATTGAATTGAGAACCTAGAGGGTCACACACAACAACTTGGTTACATGAGTTGAGGCTTTAAAATGATTAAACGAGTTAATCAAGCCAAGAGGGTTCCGCACGTGTGTGACACGTGTCACACACGTGTATAAATATATGTGTATATTTATTTATGTATTAAATAATTAATGTGATTAATTATTTAATAGACTTTGGTTTAATTTTGAATTAAAAAGAAAGTCTTATTTTGGAGAAAAATAATCTAGTTAATTAATTATGAATTAATTAATTAGATAAAATAAGTTATTTATTTTAAATAAATAAAGTATAAAATTATCCAAAAATAGTTTGGATATTTTTAGCTCTCTTGAAAGTTGATTTGAATTAGAATTCAAAGTCAAAATTAAAATTACTTGATGATCAAGTAATAGGAGAGAGAGAGACCAAAATCCTAGCCCATTAAGGACTAGGAATTTCGTCCCTCCCCTTTCTTATATATAGTGGAGCTCATGCTCCCCTTTAGAGCTAATAGACAATTCTTGGTTCATGTGTTGAACACCTTCCTTTTCCAAGATAAAATAAAACCCTAGGTTAAGCCTAAACACTAACTAGAGAACTAGCATCCTTACTAGTTAGATTGTAGCCAAGTTGGTGGACTATCTCTAGAGACTTCAAGTTAGAAGTTTTGAAGATTCGAGCTTTACCAAAAGTGAAGATTAAGCAAAAACGATCAGAAGGGATGATGAAACGATTCTGAACCCGACGTGAAGCGAATGAAAAAGTCGAACCAAAGAAGATGGCGAAAACCGTTCGTCCATATCCTGAAGGATGAATTTTTTCACGAGGGTTTTGTGACTGGCAGTTTTCTACTTTCGCAAAACTGTTTTCGAAGGGAGTTTCAATCCTGCTTTTCTCGTTTCATGTTTCTTTCTTTATGTTATATTGTTAAGAACATCTCTAACATGAATTGAATCTAGGTTGGTGTGGATTGCTATCCCGACAATGGATTCTGAAGTAGAAAGAGACTTTCGAGGGACGGGTTGTCAAGCCGCGAGAAGAGCGTTCTTGGGTGGCTTGAAACGCTTCAAGAAAGAATAAAAGAAAAGTAAGTTTTCTATCTCTACGAATTTGGTTACACGATTGCGAGTCCAAGATCTTTTTGTTGGAAATTTTTTTTTAAATTCCGCTGCTTTCTGATTCGTGTTTTCCAACACCCTCGTCCTCTATCTGAAGGGGCTCGGGGTCTATGGGATTAGCAGCCATGAACTCCCCCTGGAGCATCGTTACAAGCTCCTGGTATTCTGGTTCCGCCAGGCTCTCCGAGGGATCCCTATCGTAGACAATAGGCTCGCAGTTCTCATCCAGGTCCATGCATAGACGATCGTCGGTCCGAGCGTTCTCAGGGGCCAACCCCAGCTTTACCATCTGCCTAATTGCTTTATAGAAGAAGCGCCGAGCGTTGTCAAAGCAGTGAAGGTTGGCCGCGAAGACAAAAGCCTTCGAGTGCACAAACTTCATCACCGCATCCCAGGCCACCTTCGTCTCCAAGCTGGCCACTTTCTGTTGCAACTCAGCGAGCGTCTTCTTGGTTGCCTCATTCTGGTGTGTGCTCTCGGCCAACTACTGCCCCAGCTCCCCATTCTGAACCCTCAATTGATCGCGCTCTTCTTTAAGCTTCTTGTGGCGATCGTCGAGGACCAGATATGCATTATCGGACCTCTTGAAATCCTCCTTCAGCTTGTCGTTATCAAGATTAGCGGACGTTAGCTCAGCGCGGATGGAATTATAATCCTCCTGCAGTTGGCCGGGGTCAGAGACGTGCAGCAACTTCTTGTATTTAACCTTGTGTTCAGAGTATGCCTGCGCTCGCCCCTGTAGGTTCTTCAGCCGAGGGATCACCTCCTGCAAAACCAGGTCCAAGGGTCACTATCAAAAGTTAAGACAGAATAGATTGGAATTTTACAAAGGGAACTGAAGACTTACCGTCAGGAGTGCGTGACAAGCGTCATCTGCAACACTAGCGACGTCATGCTCGTTTAACTTATCGTGATCGCCAGAGAATTGAAGTTTCCCGACGATATCCGAGACTAAGTTGGCGGTGGCCGCACTTTTTCTCAGAAGGACAGGGTCATCTGTCCGTTGGCGCTTATACCGAGCGTCCCCCCGGCAACCTATTTTCCAAAGTCCTCATCCTCTGATGATGAGGTATCGCTGCCCTCGCCGCGGTGGTCCACGACCACCTCTTTGCCTTTTCCGGAAATGTGGATAGAGTCTGGTAGTCTTTTCCTCTTCCCCTGGCGGTCGGCTCTCATGCTATCATGGATGCGGGCAAGTTCTCCCGAGCCGTTGCGGGAGGTGCTGGAGCTCAGTGTAATTGGCCCTTCAGGAGCGGCCGGAGGAGGAGTGGCATCCCGAGCGCCATCCACGGTCAAATCTTCAATGGGGCCGACGGGCGGAGCCTCATTTCCGGCGCCTCTGCCACCGTCACCTCGTCCCGACCCTCGGCGAGTTCCCCTTCCCCTCGGAGCGTTGGAAGGTTGGGCCTGCTGCTGGGGTTGTTGTTGCAGGGCAGCACCCGTCCTTTGAGTGCGCATTATCTGGGCAACACTCTCGGCGTCCATCCCTGTTGTTAGTATTTGAATATCTGCAAAACAGAAATCACGAGCGTCAAAAGATGGCTATTTGGATGGTAACTATAAAAATATTACAAACTAAACGAAGTCAGTGATGCTATCCTAAGAGTTAGAGTAGTTAGTTCCTAGAATCTAACCATCGAGGGCCATGGTTTGAGCAGGAGGGTTGGCTATCATGCCAGGAGGATTTGAAAGGCCATAGCGGAATAAGACTTCTTCATTCTTCATCAACACCTCAGCCTTGATCCATTTTTTCTCATTCCTCATTACGAGGGCCAAGCCCTTTGCCCAATCCTCGAAAAGCTTGTTCTTGGATCTATCTCTAATCAATGCCCCCTCCCTATGTACTATTCATCCTCTATTGGCCCTGAAAATTCCCCCAGACGCTCCCACGAGAAGAACTTCTTCTTCCAATGCTCGCCATATGAGGTAGAGGGGGAGTCTATCATTTTAAGGCCAGATTTGGCCTGGGCATTATAGTTTCCATCTGTGGGAGATGAGCGGGGCGAACGGGCCACCTGGATCAGGCTATCGAAATTATTTACAGAAGGCTCGTGACCTGTGGCCCTCATCAGTATCACAAAAGTGTTTATTAATGCAATGCCGTTCGGAAGGATTTGGGAAGGGTTGAGCCTAAGGTGATTGATGATGGTGGCAACGGCAGGCGGGATTGGAAATCTCAGGCCCCCAACCAAGACCGTATCTAAGTACACTGTCATCATCCCAGGCGGCGGTCGGTTGGCTCTCTCTCCCTCCTCAGGAAGGCGCATGGGGAACACAGCTTCATCCCAGTATACCTTTGCCTTCAAGTCTCTCAGATCGTCGAGCGTCAGAATGCTCTCGATCTCATCTGGAGATCTATCAGTTTGATGGGGGTTGTTATGCCTCACTCGCGTGGCGGGCTCTTTCCCTTTCCTCTGGCGCTTCCTGGGAGGTTCACCCTCAGGCAGGGGCTCGGAAGGCCCCGCGCCGCCCTCGGGAGCTACGATTGCCACCGTGATCCGGTGATCCTGAGGCCTTACGGCACTGTTCAACACGGGAAACACTCTCTCCCCTTGCCTCTGCATCTCCATCACATGGTTCATTTCTTCAAAGATAACGTTTACTCCTTCGGGGTCACGCTCGTTCATTCCTTGAACGGCGGCATCTAGCTCCTCATTCCCGGCCTCAACCGGAGCCCGGGCCATTGGAATGGCAGTTGGAATCTCATCGCCTGGGGAGGTTCTAGCCATTGGAACCGCCGTGGGCACATTACCATGAGGGGAAGAGCTCCCCACTGACATCTCATCTATTTCCCTCACATAAGCATCTGCGTTATTGTCTGCCATATCTGGGTTTTGGCTATTGGAGATGAAGCTTTTCGCAAGAGGTTCAGTGGAGAAGAAAATTTCTGGAATGAATTCAACGGTAGAAAGGGTTCCTCACTTAGAAGGATCGCTCACACACAACCTAAATCTAAAGTTATTATAGAAAATAAGGGTTTATGGAGTTTTACCTAAGGGTTGAGAAAAAAAAGCTCGCCGGAATCTGTAAGAATTATAGAAAATTCTTGCTGCTTGTATGCTTGAAGAAGACTGAATGCGTGAAAGAGATCCCGAGACCTTGCAAATCCCTATTTATTGGGGAGGATTTGTATTGATTAGGGTTTGAAATTTCAAATGGTAATCATTTCCCGCCTGGGGAAACCCACCACTTTTGGTAACCGCCTCATGTCTCCCGGAGTACACGTGCCCACGTTCCCACTCAGCATTTAATGCGGACATGACTTCATTTAATGCATTGTCAGAACGTATCCGTTACGGAAGCCAAACGGTCACTTCTCTTGCAGAAGTTTGACCCTCGAATATTCAAGGAAGTCAAGGCTCATCCCTCTTAAATTCTACAGTACGCTCAAGCGATACTACAGAATTTGGGGGGCAAAATGATGAGGCATAAAATCACGCTCGTATCAGAGCAATCCACGTGTCGCCATCAGTTGACCTGAAGACTGTACGCTCGCATTGATGGGCTCGCGGGCCAACCCCGCCCACTTACTTGCCAACTAATATAGGCCCATGAGCCTTGGACGACTGTCCAGGCAAAGGGTCCCAGCTGTTAAAACGGACGCTCACGCCACGGCCCTCAGAGCCCTCCTTTCCAGGGAAGCACCCCCGAGGGCACTTGCTCCCTGACGCTCGCACTGCTGACGCTTGTAGGTCATCTGCCAGGGAAAACCCCCACGTGTGTCCCTTCGAGCGTCACTCTCGCTCGAGTATGTCCTTCCCCTTGGTAGGGCATCTGCACACCCGCAGGACCAATCTTGAGCCTTCCCAACATACGGCCCTCGCCAACAACCTCTGACACTATGGCAGTGTGCACCTCGTACCTGGCACGCCGTCTGCTTTTCAGAGCCATCACTCTCATGCCATCACAGACCGCCACGTGTTAGGACAACACAGGTTTGGGACCACACGGTCAAATTACCCAATCTACCCTCACCCCTAATGTAGCACCCGCACATAGGGCCACATCCCCCACACCATAATCCAAACCCGAATACGAAATGGAATGTCCTTACCCGAATCTGAATCATAGCGAACGGGAGACCAAACACACACTCTAGGCTAGGCGGAGCTAAACAACCCGAATCAGAGTGTGCGGAAGCAATAAAATAAACAACAAGTAGAATACCACCGCATAGATATGTATAGGTACCATCACATACTTATTCATATAATATTTACATATAGGTACCAACACCTATTCCTGTACAAAAGCCATCACGGCTCGAGCAAAATTATAAGTAAGTATTTACAAGTCAAACTATACAAATACAAAATAATAAGGTGCAGGTATGTAAATGCACCTAACGAGACCTAGACCGACAAGTGCATAAAGAAGACACACTTCTCCGCCTAGCTCACGCTCCAAAACCTGCAACTAAAAGAGTAAACGAGGAGTCAGTCAACTGATTGAGTGAGGGGGCTAACGCACACTCACACCCTATATATATAAAGCAAAGCACATAGCAAAGGGTGGAATTATGAACCGGAATAGTTTTTTCAAACTAAAACTTTCAAAACAATTACATATACTCTAGAAGATCTTTCACAACTCTATCCCGATTCATACTTCCCAAACATAACATATCACAATGCTCGGCGAGAACGAGCTTCCAACCTTTACTCCTCAGAACAAACAAAACAGAAATCATACATAACAACCTCTACACCAATGATGGAAGAGCCACCGGCGGCCCTAACCATCCATACATATACAGACTCACGAGGGGTAGCGAACCCACATCGTGCCCTCCCCGGTTTTTACGCCGAAGGCATCGAAATAGCACACCTTCCCTAACTCCTGGGGGTCGCGTGTGATATATCGGATGGAGACTACGCACAGGCTTAACCTCGACGGCCCAAACCGTCCCGAGGGCTCCTTACCCGTAGCTCCTTGGATCCACAAACACAAATCATATCATATGCCAAATCTTTCATGGCAATCTCGCTAACTTGAATTGTAAAGACTTTCCCAAAACTTAGCTTATATATGCTTACTTAGTATCTTTCTTAAAGCAAAGTTGTTCACAAGGTCATAAATATATTCTACTCAACACATACATATATATATATATATATATAATATATAGTCACATGCACGGCTTGAAAACACCACATAAGGCTTTAGGTCACTTAACTAATAAAAGTCCTAAACCTCACCTTGTGCGTGACAAAATACGAGCAGACGCGAACAACCTACGCCTCGGGCTTGTCAACTGGAACCTCCTCTGAAAAGAAAACACGAAAGCCCAAGACTTAGACTCTATATGAACCAAATAGGACGCTCGGCAAAATGCATGATTCATGATCACATATAAAATATTACAATTAGGTCATATAATTCACAAATTATAGCACAACATATTTATTTACAATTTATTAAGCAACAAAAATCAAGTTATAACAATTAACATGCAAAAGAATAACAATTAAAGTCACAAAAATAGCATAACTAAAGCAAAAGAAGCAGTGGCAGCTCCCAGGTTTCGGGAAAGGGTGGGAACGGCCCTTTCACTGTAGGGAACGGCCGTTCCCACACTCGCTCAAAGTTTCTGGAAGATGGGAACGGTCGTTCCCAGTTTGTACTGGGGACGGGAAGGGCCGTTCCCAAAAATCCCGAACTCTCCCCGCGCGTCTGTAATGTTGAACTAAAAAAAATGGTTTTAGCCATGGGAACGACCCTTCCCATTCCCAGTACAAACTGGGAACGGTCGTTCCCACTCTCGGTAATGAACAGTAAAATGGCCCGGAAGGGCCGTTCCCAGTTTATAACTGGGGCGGGAACGGTCGTTCCGGCCTGATTCGAAAAGCTGGAGCAGAAACAGACATTACAGAAGCAGGGGAAGCTCCATTTTTGTGCCAAAATGGCCAAAATCCAATACCAAAAAGTTGCCACAACTTCTCAAATTGCACAATTAATTCAAATAAATCATGTTTGACAATGTAGCACTCAAATAGCTCAAGAAAACGGAATTAAAAGGTATGATCAAAGGATGCAAGAATCAAGCTAAAATCATGATCATCAATAAATGCTCAACTACCAAGAGGTTTAACGCAATAAATACAACATATACAACTCATATATGAAGCTAGAAACCCATTACATTAAGCAAAGAGCACATATTCACATTTTAGCCAAACCCTTACTATTCACGTAGGGAAGTAAAGGCACACCAAACTCACTCCAAACTCAGAAATTAAAACATAGAAACGACAAGCAAGACGAGGGGATTCCGAAACATACTTAAGTTCGAGAAAAGATGAAGAAACGAGGGAGATCTTGGCTTGAGAAGGATGGAGATCAAATTGGGGTTTTCTTCTTGGCTTCTTGGACAAGAGTTGCTGTTGTTACGTGAAATGAGGGAGGAGAGAAATGGTTCAGCCTTTAAGGGCTGGACCGGTTCGGCTCACGGGTTCAGTTTAGGGTTTCTGGTTCAAGTTGGTTCGGTTCCACAAATACGGGTTCAAACAAGGCCAACTCAATTAATTCAAGCAAATCACATACAAAATCAATTCAAGTAAATTCATATAAGTTCAATTAATTCATATAAGTTCATATACAACTAATTTAAAACGCATATAATATTAAATCACATAATTTACCTGTACCGACTGTGAGTCGGGGTGTCACACCTAACATATAAATAGGAGAGAACACCTGCACTCTCTCCCAAGTCATCTTCCACAATACATACTGCACTCACTGTACTGGGCATTTTTCCTCCATTTTTCCTCATCTTCTCAAGCTTCGTACTACCTTCACCACAGTTGCACCACCACTGCATTTTGCACTCTTAGGTGTTATCCTAGCTGGAAGAACCCACGCTCAAAAGGAAACCCAGTTCCTGAGGCAGTCACGCCTGTGATGGTCTTTTTCTTTTCATACAAATATTGAAAGTGTTGTTGCATTTTAGGAAGTTTAGATTCCTGCACCATCAGATCTGATGTCTTATTACCATATCCTTATCCGTTTATAATTCGGATGTCTGTAATTGGATGCGGATAATATCCTCTTCAAACAAATTTGGATAATATCCTCTGTAAACGAATTCGGATAATATCCTCTGTAAACGAATTCGGATAATATCCTTTGTAAATGAATTCGGATGCGGATGGATATCGGATTTTCGGATATCCATTTACAGCCCTACACAATAGTTGGTTATTAAATAATGAACTTTTATGTTAATATGAGTTATTCACCTATGCATTTGTAAGACTATATTTGCATTTTGGGGATTGTATTATTTAGTAAATGATTTAATGAAGAATGTTTTTCTTAGCATGAAGTATTTATATTTGAATTTGTAGAACTATACCTGATCGAGCCAAAATCTCTGCTTGATGATTGATCGAGAGATCCGACGCGGTCACTCTATTTGTTGATGGGGGAAACGGCCGTCTGACTGCTCGAATTCTGCAAAGGTCGACAAACGTGAGCTCCGGGGCCAACTCGGGGAAGATGGGTGTGATACCCGGATTGGCACTCCGACGCTCAAGTCAGGATCGGTGGAGACGATCGAGGAGATTGAGTGGTGAAAAGAGTTAGGTGGAAAAACTTACCGTGCAATAAATGAGGAGGGGGTATTTATATGGAGAGGACAGAGAAGTTACCGCATCGACGTGGCGGCATGGGGAGCTGACAGGTGCCCCATTAAGGCCTCGCATTAAATGCTCGGTCGGCCACTATGCTAGTGGAATGATGCGCTGGTCAGTCGGAGATGATCGGTCGATCTCGACATATGCGATAAGTCCGAGCATCTGGGTCGATTCGCTTGTGAGGTAATTCTTGCGGGGTAAATGGGCCTCTGAGTAGGACGGTCGAAGTGTGGTCCTCGAGCGAGGCTTGACCTTCGATCGTCCACGTGGGGCAAGGTGATTGGCTTAGATCGACAGCGGGTACGTGCCACGTCATAAGCCCCCCGAAACGTCATCTGCTAGGGCTGACGTGGCAGAGGCGTTTCAAATCCCAAGAGTGGGACCCGCTGTAATTATTACGCCGTTTCACCTTCTCGATTCCCGCTCATTTTTATCCTTATAAATAGTTCCCTCTGTAAATTCATTTGTTACTTTTGCGACAGAGAATTGAAGAGAGTTCCGAGCCATTTTCGATCGATAAAGAGTTCTTTGTGTGCTGAATCTCGAGGTCGTTTGCTTTACAAGAGGACCGTTCGGATCTTCAGAAAACAAAAGGTAACATTTCCGATCTTTTGCTCGATTTTCTTTCTCTGTGCCTTTTATTTTTCTTTTCGCTTGCCTCGAGGGAGAGGTGTACCACTTCCCTCTTCGAAGGCTTCCTCTCCCTCGATTTGTTTGTATCCGAGCCACACCATGAAAATGAGGTTTTTGCCCTGTAGGATGTCAACAAATCGAGTGGAGACTGGCCCCGGAGTGGAGGAAGTGGTGACCGCGAGTGATAGGTCGAGTTCGGACACATCAGGGTCGAGTTCGACGTCAGATTCCGGTGAGACCATGGAGACGAGGTCGACGAATCCCCAGGGGAGGGATGAGTTCGTCGAGGTTGTAGAGGTTTCAGAGCCTTTGTCCGAGGATGAGACAACAGTGGTGTCAGTACCTCGGGAGTCTGGAGAAGAGACGTCGACTTCAGGTCGACTAGAGGAGGAGGAAGATGAGGAGATGGAGAACTTAGAGCCAGGAGGTTGGCTACAAAACGACCCTCGAGCCATTACCTGCTCGATATCCGAGGACAAACTGGGAGAGGTTCAGAATTGGCTGTTTGGGGGGGCTCCGGAGTATGGGGGTTATCGAGTGATTAGGCCCCAATCAGGAGATCGCATGACCGACCCACCGCCTAACTGTATTGCGGTTAACTATTTGGCGGTTAAAAATGGGTTTAGGGTGCCCATTCCCGAGGAGATGGTCGGTTTCTTCAATACCCTTAGGATTAGCCCATTGCAGTTGATGCCCAACTCCTACGCCATGGTGAACGGATTGAGGGCCTTGTTGAAATGCTTGGGAATGAAGGTCAACATCTATTGCATTTCCGAGATCTTCCAAGCCGGCTTAACGACCGAGACCTCGAAGTCTGGCCCGGGATACATTCAGCTGCAATCGAAGAGTAATTATCGGATTGTTAGGTCGCCTACCTCATCGAATGGCAAGGGATGGAAGCAAAGATTCGTTTTCATCGAAAGTGAGAAGGGGTGGCCCGGTCTGAAGTACCCTGGATGGAGCTGGGTTGCTCGATCGGACCTTCCGAGGGGGCATCCGGGTTGGCCCAACACCTTGATGGCTGCCTTGAGGAAGATGGGAAGTGTGGAGTCGGAGGATATGGTGGCTCCACAATCGTTAATCGAGCTGGGGCTCGCGCCAGGAGTTAGAAAACACTTCGACCCTGGTATTCCGAACGAATCCCCCGAGACATTTCGACCCTTGTTTTTCCTTTATGCTTGCTTTTGTTGTTGTCGTTTTGTTTTTTAATCGAGCGTCTTTTTGTGCAGAGCAATACATTATGTCGGCTGCACTGAATGCCAGGAGGAAGGAGATGGCCGAGCTAAAGAAGGCGGCCGAGAAGAAGAAGATGCCCCCTCCTACTCAAGCCGAGACGTCTGCATCGACCGATGCAACGGTCGAGGCGCTCCCGGACGTTCTGGCATTGAGGACCAAGGACGCTCCTGAGAAGAGAGGTCGGGGCTCTTCCACCGACAAGGACCATGGAGCCCCCCAATCCAAAAAAGCAAAAAACAAAAGGCCAGGCCAAGTCTGGGGCCGGGGCCGTTAAAAACACGGGTCGAGAGAAGAGCCCCCTGCTTCCGATGCCACCGGCGCTTGGGCCGATCGTTGAGGTCCAGGTAGGGGCCTATTCGACCCCTCCGAATCAAGGTCGAGGGGCAATAGTGCCTCGAAATGTGGCCAGCATCTTGGCTGGGGTGAGAAGGCCTGGCTCGGGGCCCTCGAGTGCGGTTCAATGGAAATCGAGCGAAGAGGAGAGAAAGCTATTCTTCGATTATCCAATTCTCGAGGAACCCCATTTCCCTTGCGGCCTGGCGAGCGTTAACGAGAGAGGCGAGTCCCGACGGGTCGGGACAGCTCCCAAAGACTACCAGGCGCTCGGAGCCCTTTATAGCTCGATCCAGACGACGGTAGATCACAAGGAGAGGATGGCGCTCTCCGACGACGAGATCGAGGCGTCTTGGGTCCAGAAGTACTTTGCGGTAAGCGTCGATAGGAATTATATCTGTAGAAATTATTTCATGTGTTGGGTCGGAGTTTTTTTTTTTTTAATGGTCGATGATGTTTTGCAGATGGGCCAAGACTTCTTTCAGGTGGCTCGAAGGGGGTGGGTGCATCGGCAGTTGAGGGCGAAGGCCGAGCGGCAGGTGGAGATGATGAGGGTCGAGTTGGAGGAGAAAGATAAGAAGCTGGCCGAGGCCACCAAAGACAAGGAGAAACTCGACCGTGAGCTCTTGGACGCCATAACAAATCTCTCTCAGGTCGAGAAAAAGTTGAAGGTGGCCGAGGATCGGGTGGCTAGGTCGATCCAGGAGGAGGCTGAAGCGCGGAACCGCGGCCTGATCGAGGGGGAGAGGAAGGGTGCCAAGCTAGCTCTGGAGCGATGCAAGAGGGGCTTGGCTGAATCCGTGAACGACCTCGAGCGTCGAGGCGTCTATAGATTCATGAAGTCCAAGGCTTATGAGAAGGCCGTGTCGATTGCAAGCTTCAAAGATGTCGAGGAGGGCTTCAACTTGTGCTTGGCTCAGGTGCAGGCGGCCAAGTATCTTCCACTCGATTATGATCAAGAGAAGGTCGGCCTGTTCCAAGATGACCCCCGTCCAGTTGATCCGGTCACCCGACCCCCTACTCCCGAGCCAAACTGGGACACTGATGAATTTGGCTTTGCTGTGAAGTTGGCTCGGTCGAGAGCGGCAGGGGAACCGGACAACATAGCCACGGAAGAGCTCGACCTTGACGCTTCCTTCGACCCCAAGGATATGTGCCCGGAGTATTTTGGGGAGAGCGCCATTGTTCCCATTGAGGAAGGGACCGGGCCATGAGCGGTCGAGGATTGAGTCGAAGAGAATGGACTAGCCCTATCTTCGTGCTCGGAGGACTGGTGACAGAGAACCCACTTTTTCGAAGTTCCGACTGTTGGGGTCGGACTTTAGTAGTTGTTGGCTCGGGATTCATGTGTAAATAGGTAGGAATCCGAGCGTTTGTTGCTCCCGTTGTAAAATCCAAATTTGTGACCCATGTAAACTTTCTTATTTTAAATATATTATGCAAGCTCTCTTCTTTTTTGTTTTATGTGTTCTCTCGAGTTTTTTGGCGTTTACCTTTTCCATGTTAATCGAAGATAGTGATCGAGAAGATGTTAAGGCAAGTTGCTTTTAATCTTTCGAAGTATACAAGAAATTAGTACGAGCATCGTATAATTACAAGTATGTGATCGAATAACATGGTTGTTAAGAGACAAGAGAATGCTTTATCGATTAATCGACCATGGAATTTACATATGGTGCTTAATTGACCCAAAGAAATTACAACGATTAATTACAAGTAATATTTCTTCAAGTTGTGAGCATTCCATGACCGAGGAAGCGGGAGTCCATCGAGGTCCTCGAGATGATACGCCCGATTTTTACCTATTTCGACGATACGGTAGGGTCCTTCCCAATTATCATCGAGCTTTCCTACGTGTTTGGTAACTTCGACCCTTTTGAGGACCAGATCCCCGACTTGAAAGTGGAGAGGCCTCAGGTTTTTATTGTAGGCCCGAGCAGTCGTAGCTCGATACTGTTGCATCTTCATGTTTCCCTTTCTTCGAGTTTCATCTATGGTGTCAAGATCGAAAGCCCTTAGTTCATTATTCTGACCACGCTGGAAGTGAGCCACCCGGGGAGACTGATGCAGGATCTCAGCCGGGATCATGGCCTCCGAGCCATATACCATGGCGAAAGGTGTTTGTCCCGTGGGGATTCGAGGGGTGGTTCGATACGCCCAAAGGACGCCTTCAAGTTCATCGACCCAATGGCTCTTCTTCGCTTCGAGTCGCGTACACAGATTCTGTATGATGGTTCGATTGGTAACCTCGACCTGACCGTTGGCTTGGGGATGTCCGACCGAGGTGAATCTTTGATCGATCTTAAAGTCGGAGCAATAGGTCCTAAAACTTGAACTCCGGAACTGTGGTCCGTTATCGCATATTATGATTCGAGGTACACCAAATCTAGTGATGATGTGTTTCCAGAGGAAGTCCTGTAAGGAGTAGAAGGTAATCTTTGCTACTGCCAACGCCTCGACCCATTTAGAAAAGTAATCGATCGCTACAATGACGAACTGCCTTTGTCGGGTTGCTATCGGAAAAGGCCCAATTATGTCGATTCCCCATTGCTCAAAGGGCCAGCATGACTCGATCGGAATCATGTGTGAGGGGTGCTGATGGGTCAAATTGGCATGCCTCTGACAACGGTCGCACTTCCTCACAAAGTCGAGTGCATCCTTGCGTAGGTTAGGCCAGAAGAACCCAGACCGAGATACCTTCAGGGCTAGAGATCGCCCCCCAGTATGATTTCCACAGGATCCCTCATGGATTTCGGCTAGAACTTCTCGACCCTGCGATGGTCGAAGGCACCGTTTAGTCGGACCGATGAATGAACGTTTGTATAGACGACCCTCCTGGTCCAGCATATAGCTCAACGAGCGTTGCTTGAGTCTCCTTGCTTCGGTCAAATCCTCGGGTAGGGTGCCATCTCGAAGATATAAGACGATGTTATCGAGCCAACACGGCTCAGCCGCATCGATAGAGTTGATTTCGGGTGGAGTGTGATCTATCGACCGAGTTGATGAGGTCATGAAGGTGATGGTCCGATCTTGGGTGCCGAGCGAACCACTGGCAAATCTAGAAAGGGCGTCGGCTCGACCGTTTTCCTCTCGAGGGATTTGGGAGATTTCGAACTCCTCGAACTCAGTGATTGCCTTTCTGGCCAAGGCGAGATATTTGATCATAGACTCCTCTCGAGCCTCGTATTCGCCCTTGACTTGGCTAGCAACCAATTGGGAATCGGTTAAAGCTCGGAGTTTTTTTATGTTCTGCATCTTTGCAATTTTTAGACCCGCTAAAAGAGCTTCGTACTCAGCCTCATTGTTTGTTGCAGGATACTCGAGGGCGATGGCGTACTCGACCTGCTGGCCGTTTGTACCAATGATGGATATCCCGGCACCCCCCCCAGAAGAGGTTGAGGAGCCATCGACTGAGAGGGTCCAAACGGTTGGGTCACTCTTTACTGTGGAGTGTGGGTCTTTCTCAACCAAGAAATCGGCTAAGATCTGGGCCTGGTATGCCACCCGGGGTCGATAGGTAACCTCGAACTGTCCGAGCTCGATCGTCCACTTTGTGAGTCGACCTGAAACTTCTGGTTTGTCCATAACGGTTCTTAATGGCTGATCGGTGAGGACTACGATCGGATGCGCCTGGAAGTACGGTCGGAGTTTACGGGAAGCATGAACTACGGCTAGAGCAAATTTTTCGATCTCGAGATATCGTATCTCCGGTCCATGGAGGACCTTACTGACGTAATACACGGGGAGATGCTTGCGATCTCGAATGGTGACGAGTACCGAGCTGATGGTCTCGCTTGACACAGCTAGATACAGATATAAGGTCTCCCCGTCGATGGGCTTCGCAAGCAGAGGGGGGGAGGTGAGGTACTTTTTTAGGTCTTCAAGAGCTTGGTTGCACTCCGGAGTCCATTCGAAATTCTTGATGTCTCGCAAGATTTTGAAGAATGGCAAGTTCTTTTCCGATGATCGGGCTATAAAGCGGTTAAGGGATATTATCCGACCCACCAGTCTCTGTAGTTCGCGGATCGAGTTGGGGGCTGGTAAGAATTGAATGGCCTTTATCTTTGCGGGGTTGGCCTCGATCCCTCTTTGGCTGACCATGTATCCGAGGAACTTACCACCGTCGACCCCAAAGGTGCATTTGGCAGGATTAAGTTTTAAGTTGTACTTTCGAAGGAGGTTGAAAGCCCTTGTCAAGTGGTCCAGGTGGTCGGCTGCTTTTTCACTTTTTACCAACATGTCGTCGACGTATACTTCGATGGTATCCCCGATTTCAGACTCGAAAACTTTGTTCATCATCCTCTGGTACGTAGCGCCCGCATTTTTGAGACCGAACGGCATAACTTTGAAGCAGTAAATGCCATTGAATACTATGAAAGCGGTTTTGGGTTGATCCTCTAGGGCCATGAAGATTTGGTAGTATCCTTGAAAGGCGTCCATCATGCTCAATCGTTCGCATCCGGCCGTGGAGTCGACCAGCTGGTCGATCCGAGGTAATGGATAGGGATCCATCGGGCACGCTTTATTCAAGTCAGTGAAGTCATTACACATTCGCCATTTCCCTCCTGGTTTGGGTACGAGGACGACATTGCACAGCCATTCGACGTATTGGATCGGCAGGATGTATTGGGCGTCCAGAAGTTTGTTGACTTCTGCCTCGATGATGGCATTTCGGGAGTCACTCTGTGAGCGTAGCTTTTGCTTGACTGGTTTGTGGGAGGGATCAACATTCAAGTGATGTTCGATCACTTTCCTGTCCACTCCCACTAGATCAGAAGCACTCCACGCGAAAACGTCGAGATTGTCCCGCAGGAACTGAATGAGCATGCACTGTTCTTTTCCTTTCCGACCAGCTCCAATATGAGTGATCTTTTCAGTTTGCCCTGGAATTAGTTGAATTTCTTCGAGTTCTCCTGTGGGCTCGAGCTTTTTGTCTTCTTGCTTCTTTCTTTTTGCCGCATGGGAAGAACTCATCTTCCGTGAATTCTCAGGGTCGATGGCTCCCGGGTCCTCGAACTCACCCTCGATGAAAGGATCGTCGATCGACAGAGGGACGTGCTTCTCCGAAGAAGGCTTGGGTTTGTCCAACGAGATAGAGTAGCAACTCCAGGCGGTCGGTATGTCACACCTCAATTCGCCGACCCCGGCTGGAGTGGGTAGCTTGACCATTTGATGATAGGTGGATATGGCCGCTCGAAAATCGATGAGTCCTGGTCGACCAAAGATAATGTTATATGCAGAGGGCATTTCGACGACAAGATACTCGATCTCACGAGTTGCCCGTCGGGGCAAGGTGCCCATGGAAGTGATTAGCCGAACTCGACCTTTGGTGTATACTTCTGCACCTCCGAATCCTGTGAGAGGGGTTCGAATGGGATCTAGGAGCAATTTATCGTGTAAATTCATACGAACAAGAGTCGAATAAAGGATAATATTGCTCGAGCTTCCATTATCGATTAAAGTGCGAGATACAGCAAAGTTGGCGACGTCGAGCGTGACAACCATAGGACAACTAGGTGTTTCGCTCGAGCGTCCCGGTAGGTCTATTACATCATTCTCGTTAAACACTATATCTTTGTTGATCCATGCGTCCTCCGGCCGAATATTCATCACTTCTCGGGGACTACAGAATCCTTGAGCAGCGGCCCGTCGCGTCTTTTTCCGAGCGGATCTTGAATCTCCACCTGAAGGTCCTCCTGAAATCATGTCAATCCGACCGAGGCATGGTCGGTTGTGAGGGTCTCTTTCCGTCGGTGGCTTAGCCTGCCTTTGTTTGGGTGGCGACCGGTCGGGGTGATCTCGGTTTCGAGCATGGTCATCCATTTTTTTCACGAACTCCTGGAGGAGGCCCCCTTTGATCAGTCGTTCGACCTCATCTCGCAAAGCATTACACTCAGAAGTGTTGTGGCCTTTCTGCTGGTGGAAGTTACAAAATTTGCTGCTCTCGCGATTCTTGGGAGTGTCCCGCATCGGCTTAGGTTTTTTCAGCAGAGAAGGATCGATAACATTGTAGATTTCATCGAGCGGGCGCGTCAGCTGGGTGTAATGTTTTCGGGGGGTAGGCCCAGTTGGACCTTCTGGCCTGGGTCGGACCTCCTGCTTAATTGGTCGATGGATATCTGCTTTTCTATTGGGTATCGGGCTCCTTTGAGAACTCTCCAGTTCTTCGAGTTGCATCCAGTCGCAAGCGGCGGCCTGGATGTCCGCCAAATTCTTGGGTTTCTGTAGGAAGATGTACCGAGCAGCCTCGATGTTGACTAGGGCCTTGTGGACAATGGGTCTCAAAAGATCGATGCTTGGTTCTTCCGTTTTGACCACAGCTTGCGAGAAACGAGTGAAGAAATCTCGCAGTGATTCACCGGGAGCTTGTTTGACGGTGTATAAGTAGGTCGGCGGAAGCTTGTCTCCCTTCATGGACGAGAACTGAGCCTTGAATCGATCGACGAGTACCTTGTAGGAGGTTATCGATCGGGGGGGAGCCTCGAAAACCATTCAAGAGCGGGGCCATCGAGAGTGGTAACAAAGATCTTGGCCCAGATGTTAGGCGAATGTCCAAACATGCTGAGTTGCATTTCGAGGCGCGATACATGCTTTTCTGGGTCAGTCGATCCGTTATATACGGGTAGTCCGGTAGGGATTTTCTCATCAGTAGTGGACTCAATGATCGAGTCACAAAATGGGGACTGAGCCTCTCTCTCACTGCGATACCTCCATGGGCGGACATGCCTTGGGTCCGACGGTGTGCGTCGGGGTGATCTAGAGCGTTCACGCCTGACGGAGTGTGATCGGCGGGGCGATCGGCTAAAGGATCCCTGGCTTTCATTCCTCTGTCGATTATCCGGTCGATTGGAACGCGGAGGTATTTGATTTCGAAGGTCGTCTGACCTCACGATGCGACCCCTGTTCGATCGTCTGATCTGATTAGCCCGACCGCGTGGGCCCAGTCGGTTAAAGACGCCGTTCGATCCATGCGGGGGTGAGTTGCGTTGAGTAGGGCTTCGATCTCTTTGGGATCCAGACAGTCTACGATCGCCATGTCTCCCACTGGGACGAGATAATCGAGTTTTTTGCTGCGACTCATCCTCCTCCCGACGATTGCCGCCCCGATGTATTCTGGTGTCAGTTGGAGTTCTAGAGTCGACCTCTTCCTCGGGTCGGAATGATAACCTGTCCTGAACTGTCTTGCGTATATTCCCTTGAGAGGGTAATGGTTGTTGTCGGGGGAGCTGAGGCTGCACATTCTGCCCAATTCCAGCCCAATATGTTCCGGGCGGAGGGTACTGAACCGGTTGCAGGTATCCCGGATGACTTATTGGGGGTTGAAGTATTTCCATCGGGCGAGCCTCCGGGCATTCTGGCATACGGGGTTCTCTCCCCTCAGCGGCCGCGGCCACGGCCTCATCGCGACAAGCTTTCAAGTATTTTTCTATCTCGGGCGTCGAGTAGACTAGCTGTGTCGGAAGGGAAGGGGGGATAACGACTTGTAAGGGAACTTGAGGAATGACCTCCCGACCGTTTTCGTCAAATAGACGGTTGCTTGTGACGTTCCGAGTAGTCATGTTTGATGGCTTCCTGTTGCGCTTCCCACAGACGGCGCCAAATGATCGAGCCAAAATCTCTGCTTGATGATTGATCGAGAGATCCGACGCGGTCACTCTATTTGTTGATGGGGGAAACGGCCGTCTGACTGCTCGAATTCTGCAAAGGTCGACAAACGTGAGCTCCGGGGCCAACTCGGGGAAGATGGGTGTGATACCCGGATTGGCACTCCGACGCTCAAGTCAGGATCGGTGGAGACGATCGAGGAGATTGAGTGGTGAAAAGAGTTAGGTGGAAAAACTTACCGTGCAATAAATGAGGAGGGGGTATTTATATGGAGAGGACAGAGAAGTTACCGCATCGACGTGGCGGCATGGGGAGCTGACAGGTGCCCCATTAAGGCCTCGCATTAAATGCTCGGTCGGCCACTATGCTAGTGGAATGATGCGCTGGTCAGTCGGAGATGATCGGTCGATCTCGACATATGCGATAAGTCCGAGCATCTGGGTCGATTCGCTTGTGAGGTAATTCTTGCGGGGTAAATGGGCCTCTGAGTAGGACGGTCGAAGTGTGGTCCTCGAGCGAGGCTTGACCTTCGATCGTCCACGTGGGGCAAGGTGATTGGCTTAGATCGACAGCGGGTACGTGCCACGTCAATACCTAAATACTGAGGAATTCTTGTGTTATGCAACCCGTTATATGTAAAATCAAGAACATATTATATATGAATTTTAAGGAACTATTGTTTTATATAACTGTTAATTATTAAATAATAAAATTTTCTTTAAAGATGAAGTACAGAATTATGTAATTGCAGAACTATATGTAAAATTTGATGAATTGTCGTATGAGCAATATGGCTAAACAAAAGACAATTAAGTTATTTTAGAATAATTAATTACGGAATTAACTAAAAAATTTATTAGATATAGGGGGAGTACCGGAGTATACTAAAATTTCAAATCTTATTTAGGGTTAAACTCAAAATATCGGTTTTCCTTTTTATTTAAGAAATAGCTACGGTAATACGTTGTTTGATCTTAAAAAAACACCCATCTCTTTTTCCTTACAGATCTTTATTTCCTATTTGATGTGAACTTTATCGATCTCTATTTCCTATTTGATTATGAACTTAAATGAGTACTCCTTAACCTTGGATATTTTCTTTATACAAAGAGAGTTGTACTAGGTTTAATTCCTCGTCTTATCTCATTATGATTTGTCCTTATCTATCTGTATTTGTTAGTAATATATCGAGTCAAAGAGTTCTCAAAACCTTCTCTGGGAAGTGGTACGTGTCACCTTGTGTCTCCTATTTTGATATGAACTCAATCTCCTTTTCCTCATGGGATTAAACCATATATACATATATATGGAGTTTGAACCTTACCTCATGTTGCATAATCCTTCTGTTACACTAAAAAATGGCAGACCCCATCAATAATTATCTTACACTAGAAATTGCCAACTCCACCTCCGACGACGGCAAGTATTCTATGGAAATTTCTCTCCGACGAGCATCGATTCGTAGCCCTACCGATGCCGCTGCTAAACCGCCGCCCGACCGAGTTTTCATCGTAGCACACACTAGTGTTTCTGTCAAATCAGCCGCCGATGAATCGCCGTCGTCAAGCCCCCGCGATCACGTCCTCGCCTATTCGACCAGGCTAGGATTCAGCATCCCGCACAACGATTTATTTCCCAATCAAGATCTGGAAATGGCGACGGCAATACTAGACTGGATGAACGTTCCCTTTTGTCTGGAGGACCAACAAGCCGAGTTTTCAGTGGGCATGAAGAAGAAGAAGGAAACTAAATTGCTCAACAGTTTACAGGAGGTGGTTACGGAATTGGACGCCTTTTTCGAGGGATTGTCGCCTGAATCCATGCGGAAGAACCGGATTGTTTTTCTGGAAATAAGGAAAATTCTAAGTCTGCCGGAAAAGGAGTTCGAGGAATTGAAGTTTTCCCGTGATAGTGACAAGGATGCATATGATAGGGAGGTGACGACGGTGTCGGAGTTTTTGACGAATTGGAGAATCGCGGCGCTGGCCGTCCTGGACAGCCCGCGGGATGAGGAACTCCGTTGTGGTGCGGCGGCGAATGGCTGTCTGATTTGTTTGGAGGAATTTGACACGGAGCGGCTGAGAAAGTTACCGTGCGGCCATATATATCATGAAAATTGCATTTTGGTGTGGATCGAGAATAATCAATCATGTCCTTATTGTCGAGCTCACACACCTAGAATTTCGGCTTCGGATCTTTCAACCCCCTTCTTGATTAAATTGAACTTAGCCAATTATAAAAGTTTCTCCAAATTTTATAAATATTTCACCAAAATTTTCACCAATCACTCGTCCTTTGTCACATCCGTTTTTCCTATTAGACTTATCAGGATATTGTGAATCCGGACCGAATCTTCTACTCCAAGTCTCCAATTTTATGTTTCCTATTAGAAGTTCTTCCTTTTAGACTTATCAGTATATTGTGAATCCAAACCGAATCTTCTATTCCAATTTTATGTTTTATCTTGTATTCCATCTACTGATGTTGCCTTATTGGATGAGCAATATTTCGTTGTCAAAAAAACATGTATATTTCGGTAACAAAAAATATTTACCCTTTTAAAATATCCAATTGGGAAATGACAATAACCTTTTTCCTTTTTATTTAAGAAAGGGATAGTTATGAACAACCCCTGAGATTTGGCTAAATTACATATTAACCCCTGAGGTTTGAGAAATTACGAACTCCCTGATGGCCTGTTATTTCCTCCGTTAAATTTAACGGAATGTGCAAAATTTAATATTTTGTCCCTAGTATTAAAGAGTCCAAACCTCAGGGGGATACTTGTGTTTTGTGCCTACATAACATTTTTTTTTCTACATAACATAACATTTTTTTTTCCAATAAATACTACTTAATGATATTTTAATATTTTTATTATAAACTGATTTCATATATTGAGTTTATGGATGCCTAATATTTTACTGATACTGATAGTGATCATGCATGTTCAATGTTTGAATTTACTGATAGTGATCATGCATATTTAATGTTTGAAATAATTATTTAAATGACTTTGATGGATATTTATGTGAATTTACTAATGCACTAATTGATACTTCTTGTATGGTTTTTTATATGAATTTTTGTTTTGAGGAAAGATTGTTATAATCGTAAATAAATTATTTTAAATTAACTTTAAATGAAGTTGTACAAAATATATTTAAAACTAAGATATAAATATAAGAGGAAATTTATAATTTTCTATCATACTTCATAAAAATAAATATGCATGGAATATCTAATTTAATTTATATTTATAGATAAAATATTAAATTTAAATTTAATAACAACTTTTAAATATAAAAAATTCAAAATTAACTAATATTACAATTATATCATTAAACTCTTAGTAAAATTGCAATATACCCCCTAAGGGTATTTTTGGAATATAAACATGAGTTTAAACGGTGTGATTAACGGTGGTGAAATTTGTGAGAGGGTGTAAAGGTCAGGGAGAGTTCATAATTTTTCAAACCTCAGGGGATAATCTGTAATTTCGTCAAATTAACCTCGGGGAGCTGTCTGTAATTATTCCTTTAAGAAATAGCTACGCTATGTTGTTTGATATTAACTCAGATCTCTTTTTCCTAACGGATCTTTATTTCCTATTTTAATTCCTCATCTTATCTCATTATAATTTGTCCTTATCAATCTGTATTCATTAGCAATATACCGAATCAAGGAGTACTAGAGACCTTCACTGGTAAGCAATGTTTTCAAAACCGGACCGGACCGGCCGGTTCGACCGGTGACCGGTGCCTGGTCCAGTCCGAACCACCCTGTAAAACCAGTGCGAACCAGACCGGTACAGAACAGTAAAAACCGGTGGGTTAACCGCCGGTTTTGGCCCTGTGAACCGGACCGGACCGGCGGTTCACTTAATTTTCATTTTTTTTTTTTTTTTTAAACTTAAAATTCCCGCATCCTTTAACCTTTTTTGAGTTTTAGAAAATATTTTTTACACACTTACAATTCCCAAATCCCAAATTTAAAATCACAGGCCTCAAATTAGACGTTAAACACTTGAATATGACTCTTTTATTCTAAAATTGAACTATATTATATATTATATTTTTAATTTTAGCATATTATTATATATATATCTTATTAAAAATAATATTTTTATTTATTACGTCATACCGGTTCGACCGGTAGTTGAACCGGTCGAACCGGTCCGACCGATGACCAGTAAGGCTGCCGCTTTGACCTCTGGTCCGCTTTTGAAAACATTGTTGGTAAGTGGTACCCGAACTCCTAACCTTCTATTCGAGCTCCCTCATCGAGCCTATCCACATTATTCGTGAGCCGGCCACGTCTCACCTCTGGGTGGGACCTATCGGAACTCAATCTCCTTTTCCTCATCCGATTAAACTATATATACATATATATAGAGTTTAAACCTCATGTTGCATAATCGTTCTTTTACACTCAAAAATGGCAAACTGGTCCATTAATAATTATTTTACACTCGAATGGCCGAACTACACTGTTTCCGACGACGGCAAGTATTCTATCCAATTTCTCTCCAATAATCATTGATTCATAGCCCTACCGATGCCGCAGCTAAACTGCCACCCGACCAAGTTGTCATCGTAACACACACTCGTGTTTCTGTCAAATATCACTACAAAAAATAAAATAAAAAAGCTTTTTGCTACAGCCCAAAATACGTAGTAAAAGTTCAATATTCGTAGCAATAAGCTTTTTGCTACGGGTTTGTACAAATTTGGGGTGTAGTTGATGTGGCAGCATCAAATATTTTGTGACGGTAAAATACCGTAGCAAATAGATTTTGCTACGGAATTTGCTTTTGTAGTAAATAAAGTACAAAATATACCTTTTATTTGCTACGGCAGTGCTAACTAGCAATAAATTAGTAATAGCTACACAAAAATTCTGGTAGCAATAAATTAGTAATAGCTACACAAAGATTAAACAATATTTTAGCCTAATTAGCTAATCTATTTGGTACGGCCAAAACGTCGTAGCAAATACATTATTAATGAATAAAACTAATTTCTTTAGGAAGCGTTTGGTATGGGTATTAACCCTCATAGGTACTAGCAAAGAAGCCTAATTTTCCGTTTGGTACAAAATATTAGGTCATATTGGCCCACCCAACTTAATATCTGGCCCGCGAAAGCCCGCAACTGTTCACGAATTAAGTCATGAACTTCATCTTCGATTTGAGCCGATATTAACTTCCGTTGATTTTGAATGCAAGTTGTTCCCTTACTGTACACTTTCTCGGTTTCCATTCTTTGCCCCGCATCCAAGCTTGGTAAGTACTCTTCACTTGTGCTAGGGTTCATGTTTTTTGGTTCAAAGCTTTCATCTACGAGGCAAGGAAGGTGGAACTGATTGGTATGCATCTCTCGCTTTTTTTTGTGAAATTCTCCGTGTTCTTGGACAAAATTTCTTCCTTGTGGCACGATTTGCAAGAGCAGTGCGTGGGTTCAGTGGTGAGGAGCATTCGCGACTCTGAGCAGGTAATACGGTTAACATTTTTGAGTAATTTCTTGTATTTACGGAGGTTTGCAAGCCGATTTTCTGCCGCGTTTTCATTCTTGGTTTGTTGCTAGCGTTGAGTCGTTGCCTGGGTTCCCATTTGAGTAGGGCTGTGTGACTTGGATTTGTGCGTGGAAAACCCTAAATGGGAGTTTGTGTGTGATTTATCAAATATCTACTGTACAATATTTATGATTTGTTTCTTCGTGCAAACATCTCCACTTTGGCTTCTAGCCCTTAACCCGTTATCAATTCCCTTGCAACTTTTGATTTTGAATATTGATTGGTGGAATTGAATCTCATATTTGTTTGACTAACTTTTAATGGCTTGGGTAGAGTTTGTAGTGAAACGTACTGCTCTGTCGATGGTCTTGCTCTATTTGTTGTATATTTGGTACAACCAAACGGTTGAGATTGAGAGACGCACGCGCAAGCGTCGATACTCTATCATTGCAAACCAGCCCGACCAACTGAAACATCTGCGCCGTTTTACACAAGTTAGTGATCAAAATTGTATAGCAAAGATGATGGTTTGCATTTGGAAGACAATATTGGAGGAGCAACATGGGCTTATGAAGTAGGATCACAATCTTTGGTTTGCCCCATCATAGTTTGAGGATCTTAATCAGCCTAATCAAATGCTTATGGAGGTAATTGCAACCCCTTTTTAGGATTTCTCGCCTTTCTATTCTTTCTTCTGTCGTTTATTCACATGTTACATACATATTGCAGATGCTTTGTGAAGAAACAGGTTTGTTTCTAGAAATAACTGAAACAATTAGAGGACTGAGGTTAACCATTTTAAAAGGGGTCATGGAGACTCGAAATGACAAGATTTGGGCACATTTTACTGTCGAGGTAACGGGTTAATGGATTGGATCCTATATAGGTTTGGCTAAATTACACAATCCCCCCTTGTCAATAGAATTTACATTACTTCTGGATTAATAGATCAATGAATTTGGACACTTTAAGTCAATATTTGACTTTAGATTTATGACTATAATAGCTTACGTTATATTAAATGTCATGATGAGTATGGGAAAGTTTGTATAAGTAGCCTAATTCAGGGTATGTTTGTGTAATTATCCCTTTTTTATTACTATACTATTTATTTGATTTTACAATCTCAAATAAAATGTCAACCAACTGTTTCTATTTTACAGGCTAATAGGGATATGACTAGAATGAATGTATTTCTCTCGTTATTTCGTCTCTTGGAGCGAGATGACAAAACCGGTGATACGAAGCCGAATAATGTTAGCAACAATGGCTTTATGGTTCAAGAATTTCAACAAGCTGGATTCGGAAAGCAAAGTACTTCTATGGTTTGATTGATTGTATGTGTTGTGAGTTGTGTTTTGTGATTGAGTGCGGTAGAACTATCTTGTGTTTGATTTCCACTTCATGAATGATTGTTTTACGAGAGTAGTACTTTAATGGATGTCAATGTAGATGATAAAATATTGATCTGCTAATGTATAGTATGGATAGATCGAGGGTCGACATATCGTTTGTCGATCATTTGATTCTTGTTTTATGTATGACTTCTGGGTAGCTTGCCCTACCCCTAGTCAATTTCCTTCCTCTCATAATCAAAGACATGTCTTTCTATAATCAAAAGGGTAAGTAATCCCATTAAATAGGTTTTGTAAAAACCTTATGATGTACATGTAAATCATTATATATAGATTTTTATGCGAATTTTGTCATCAAGAAGAGATTTGAGATAGTAATACTAATGTGTAAAAATAGTGTAGTTGGAGAGGTAAAGTATGGATAGAGATTGGGCAAAATTTCAGGTTCGAGTTTGATGTGATTGAGTTTTTGCACTCGAATTTGAGCTTTACAAATTATATTCAAGCTTGAATCGGCAAAACTCAAATTGAACTTTCATGTAGCATGAGCTATTATTATGAGCTCGGAAGTTTTAAATCTAATCGAGAAAATAAAAAATCAAAGATAAAAATATAATATAGTCCTCATTATCCAATACTCGGTCATAATTTTGGATGCCCGGCGTGTAATCAAACATGGGCAGCAAAAGAACAATGCCAACCAAAAAAACTCCTCATTATCGCTGAATAAAATTCTATATAAGTTGAGGGTAATTTAGGAAAGTTGCAAGGTAATATTGGTTACCAGAGTACATACCAAAGGGAATATTAGAGTCCACAAACCCTTAGTATGGGACTAATATCTACCACCAAACATAAAATTAGGTCCTATTAGAATTACCTAATTTTAGTTAATAAGCCTGAATTATATTAACTGAAATTAACTTTACAAGCGTACCAAACGCTCCCTTAATCTTTTACTACATTACTTTCTCGTGGTAAAAGTATTTATTTCCATTTTTGTTTTAATAGAATAAATATATTTACCTACAAATAAACAATATTAATAAAACATAATTACATAACAAACTAATATCAAATATATATTATAATATCAACATTAATCCATACATACCATAGAGTTTAACAAATCTATTCGACAAACAACAAAGACAAAACATCTAAAGGTTCAACCAATTTTCTTAAATCACACCAAAATGAATACTTACACCTTAAAATCAAAAAAGTTTCTTCAATCATAGCAAAATGAACTTCCCCATTCAAACTTAGAATTTCGTATTAGCACAACTAATCAAAGCTTTTTCTACACCGCACTAACCTGTAAGAAGAAACACATAAAAACAATTACTATCTTCCAAGTGAAATCTAAAATGCGAAAATTCAACATTTACTTGAAATATGAAAGTGCATAAATTATATACATTCGCCTGTCAAAATTCTTTACAATTTGAAATGCAAATGAATAGGTTTGTCTTGATTTAATCATACCTTGGATCGACTAAAATGTTTGAAATAAAAAGTTCCACATCATAGCAATCATAATTTGATATAACTGATATATACCATAACTTACAATAACATGTTATTTATAGTATATTATCAAAGCTATAATACATGAAAATTGTATTCGAGGAGACACAGAGGTTACCTCACCGGCATAGTTGTTAAAGGCGAGAGGCGAGGGGCGAGCGACAAAAAGGCGAACAAGGCGATAAATAAAAAAAATATTAAAAAATATATATGATGCAGTGATAATACAAAAATAACTTATTATAAATGATAAATTCTGCTCTTTTTCCTCAGATAAGTGTTCATATGAACTAAAATAACATTCTAAGATTGTAACTATCTTTGCCGGTGGCTTCTAGCAGCGACCGCCGGCTATGGTATAATGGTGGCAGTGGTGTTCCTCATTTTTTACAATTTCTAGGGTTTTTTACTTCCATCTGTTAAACCTTTTATGTAGTTTTAAGTTTAGTACTTAGCCCTAAAATAGGCCCAAAAGTGGTATTTTCATATTTCAAAAAGCCCATGTATTTTATGTACAAAAAAACCTAAAAAAAGATGAGATTTCGCTCATATGGAGGAGAGGCGTGCCAGAAGAAGGCGAAAGGCGACCGAGGCGGCTGAAGGCAAGCGCCTTTTCTACATCGCCTCGCCTCACCCCCACTGAGGCAATAAGGCTGCGCCTCTTGCCTGGGGCGCCTCAGGTGAGAGAGGCGCTCGCCTTTAACAACTATGCTCACCGGCGATGAAAAGATTTAGAAATTCAAAATCCATGAAATCTCTATAAGAATAGTATCTACAGATATATTTGAGCTGATTTAAAACTTCATGATAACATATATGAATATTCTAGAAAATAAAAGGGAAAAATATGACAAAAAAAAACGTGGTTGAAAACAAAGCAAATGGTTCACCCCGAAACCTACACGGCTGACTTGTCACCTCCACGGGTACACCTGTACAAACTGAACACCAAACATAGGACTTAGACTCAAATACGAACCATAGAGACGCATGGCAGTGTTTATAAATGTTAAAGATGCATATGCATGTGCAAAGATTCCAATTCGCATCAACACGAGCTTACGATGCATAACCGTGGCATACAAGGGCATTTTACAACTTATGAGAACATACGGGAACCAATTATGAGAAAACAAGGTTATTAGAGCAAGTAATCATGTTTCAGGAAATTACACTTACACCCCTTGTGAATATAAACGCATAAAACTTGCCTCGGAAAACGGATTAAACGAAATGAGCATAAAGTATATCAATCAATTACACATCTTTGCATGTCTAGAACATGTATGAGGCTTAAGATTCGAGAAAAGGGCACGCTAAAAGCACAAAAACAGGTTAGGAAAAAACACAATATCATAGTTCATCAATTTTTCACATATATCAATTTGTGCAGAAACTTTCTGCACAAACACACGTTATAGAAAAATTGTCATAACTCTTTGCACGGAAAGTATTTTAATGATCCGTAAAATTTCTAGTAAACTAGACAACCAATCTTTCAAATGGCATAGGCCTCAATTCCTAGTTCCTTCTCTGTAAATACAGATTTTGGCGCAAAATTGACGAAAAACAGAAATATCGCTGCAGTGACACGTTCCCAAGAAAAATTCATTTACCATACCAAACGAAATCGAAAAATTCTCAAATTTTATAGGCATACTACTAACACATGTATTAACTTCATTGTAAAACAGTTTTAGAAAATTCGAACATTTACTCCATCTGCTCCGGCTGCATATCCAGATAAGAAAACAGGGTGAAACAGGGGACAGCGGCATCGTTTGGGATTTTTTTTCGGGTATCAAATGAACTCGGATGGACACTAAATTTGACGGGGATAAATCTTAATATGTGAGGAACGTGCCATTGAAACAGTTTTAAGAAAGGAGTCTGTACGAGTTCAGAGTTTACGTCTGAAATCGCTGCATACATGCTGCCTCACATAATTCAATATGCAAATATCTAAATATAACATAGAAAGAATCATGTCATTCAACAAGTTTGTGATTAAAATAACACAATATTTGCACATGACACGAAAAGAATCATATTAAAATACAAGTTCTAATAACAAAAAAAGCAAGACAAAATATTATATTGTGTAATATACTACATTAACTTATAATATATTCTCATGCATATTTAGAGCATACATAGCAGGGGCTGAGATGAAAAATGCAATTAATGAAATTTAATGATTATTAGAAACATTTGTAATTTAAAATACATCAAAGAACAAAATGTGAGATGGACATTTATAATAGGAAAATAAACTTAAACAAATATAAGATGACTACCTCTTTCTCTAGAAGAAGCAGCAAGCCTTAAGGAAAGTATATTAGCAGCGGGCTTAAAAAAAGTTAGAGAATGATAAAAAATACGGACGATAAATAGAGAAAGATTGCAGTAAATAAATAGTGATTATCCCGAATAAATCACTTCCAAGGACAGATAGAAGCAGTTACAAAAAGATAAAAAGAAAGGACAACAAAGAGAGAAAGATTGCAGCAAGTATATAATGATTATCTTGAATAAATCAACTCCAACAAACAGTCAGTAACAGCATCTAACAACAAATAATAGGAATAGTTTTGATATGTGTTAATATTAGGAAGAGGAAATATTAAAACAGTATCTCATATGATATCACATGAGTTCCACATAGAAAGCCTTAAGTTCCAAATTTTTTGGAAACTACTGCTCCTTTATTATTTTTAACTTTCTCATCCCACATAGCAGCGATTAGGATATATATGGAGTATCAAGAAACAAAAAAATAATTTGTGAAATTATTGACTTTTGCTTTGAGGTCTATTAGTGCTCAAACTGAAAACATAATAAGATACTCACAGCACTATAAAAGCATAATTGTATCGATATTGATAGAGATAAGAAGAGCAGCAAGTCACACCTTCATCAAATTTTCAATTACAAGTCTGCTATTTACAGCTACGAGCACCACTTGATTTGAAAACCAATTAAAAATCCAGAACATCAACTAATCACCAAGATTGCTTTACTTAATTTGACAGGTCCCATTTAATTTGTTGAATCCAGTTAATTACAAACCAATTCCCATTGAAAAAGACAAAGTTCTAGTAATTAACCCAATATTACTCTTGATAACTAGTTACTGAGAAGATATACATTTTATCCATGTGCATTTCCACTAGAGCTAAACAAAAAAAAAAAAGCTATGTTGTAAATCAAATATGCAACATGTAAGCTAAGTGCATGTGTAAGATGTTTTAACCAAAAGTTGAAGGCCTACCGTGCATGTAAGACGAGCTACGTTTAAGAATTACCTAAATTTTTATTTGTCGAGGAAAAGATAGTCCTATCCAAAGACACCAATATATGTTTACGTTACCGAACCCTGACATCGTTTTATCGGTGATGAAATAATACCAAGCCATCATAAGCCTGTAATTTGAAATTAAAAAACAAGAAAAAAAAATAAGGCGGACCCAAATGACAATCAGTCATCAAGTAATGAATCTTCACAGCCACATTTAAAGCTGAAGAGAATTATTATAGTTAATTTTGTGGGATTATTATTAATGAGACCCACATCAAAGAATCCCTTATCTTAGGCTCTACTGTAATTCTCCGACGCCCAGGCCAATTGTTTTAAGGGTTTTCTTCATTTTCCCTTCTCGGCGTGCAAAACTACCATAACTCCTATGCCTACGAATTTGCTCATGGAATAGAAGAAGAAACTAAATTCTGTAACCAAAAGGTATCTTTCAGATGAAAATTGTCATGAATCTGAACGTTGAGGCTGTTAACAAAGTTGGGGAAAGAATAAATATTTGGAACAGTAGGATGGAGGATGCTCTTAACGGTTGAAGGCTTGGGGAACGAGGAATAGAGATTACCTAGATTTGCTTTCCTTATTTCATTTGATTTCTGTTTGGGCCTGAGGCCTTTAGGTTTTGATTTTCTAGTATAAATAGTTGTTTTGGTACTCTTGAATAATTTTTATCGGATGCCTAATAATATTTCAGTGTTTCTCTTCACCAATTCTTCTCTTTTCTCACCTAAATTTCTGCACTTTTCTAAGAACATAACATTTGGTATCAGAGCCGTTCATCCTGAGCGTGCCTGCTGGGATCATGTCTAACGTGGCGGATAATTTGCGTTCCAAAGATTTACAAAACGTAACTGAGTTAGTAAAGAAGCAGGATATTTTGCTTATGGAGGAGAAGGCTAATCGCTTAGCTGCAGAGCAAAAACTCTTCGAAAGGGTAGAAGAGGTGGACAAATCACATCAACAAGCATTCACAAAACTGTTATCTATGCAAGAATCGATGCAGCAGCAGATGAATAGTATTGCAGAACAGATGCAAGCTTATAATAGGAATAAGTCCTTGCTGGGAGAGGGCTTGTTTGTTCAGACAGAGGGGGCAGCTTTAACTAAAAGCAAGCAAATATCAACTGATAACTCGAATCAAAATAGTTCAGGTACATACTCTGCTTTTCCGAGGGTCGAATTTCCAAATTTTGAGGGTGATAATCCTAGATCTTGGATTAGAAGATGTCAGAGATATTTTCAAATAGTAACTACTATTGATGAGGAAAATAAAGTGGCATTGGCTTCTGTTCACTTTGGAGGAAAGGCTGAGACGTGGTTTTAGGGTTATATGGAAGGGAGAGTGAGTATAAATTGGCAACAATTGGTAGAGGCTGTGCTACAAAGGTTTGATGAGGTTGAGCCTCAAGCAGTGATTGGGGAATTCAACAGATTGCAACAGACAGGTTCTGTCAACCAGTATCTTGATAAATTTGAGGAACTTAAAACACACATGATGCTGATTAATAAGAATTTGGATGAGGAATACTTTACTGCATGCTTTATTACTGGCCTTAGAGAAGAGATTAAGGGAGCAGTTTTAGCTATGAAGCCAGAATCTCTGCATAAAGCTATTAGCTTAGCTAAGAGGCAGGAGAGCACTGTGGAAGCTATCCTTCATAGAGCCGGAACAATTTACAAACCTTCACAACCACCTAAACCACCTTATAAGCAACCAACTCACAACAAACAACACGGATCATCTCATAAAGTGTCATCCCAGAACAACATTACACCTAGAAAATTCTTGACAGCAGCAGAAATGAAGGCAAGGAGAGATAAGAATTTGTGTTATAATTGCGATGAAACCTTTGTACCAGGCCACAGATGCAAGCAAAGGCATATTTACTTAATGATGTCTGAAGAAGAGGAGCAAGCACTTTGTCAAGAAGAGGGAGTAACAGATGAAATAAGTGAAGGAGAAGTAGACCAGGAGGATGTCACTATTTCTATTAATGCTATGGCAGGAACAATTAGCAATAATACCATCAGAATTAAAGGGGAAATTGAAGGCAAAGAGGTTCAAATGCTTGTAGATAGTGGCAGTACCCACTGTTTTATAGATGAAGAACTAGCTAAATCATTGAAATGCTCAAAAACTCCCACATATCCAATGCTAGTCAGTGTGGCAGATGGTAGTAAAATTGTTAGTAGGCTCATCTTTAATGACTTGCAATGGTCAATTCAAGGTCACAAGTTTGCTTATCCAGTGAGGATTATCAAGTTGGGGGGATGTGATGTTGTCTTAGGTGGGGATTGGTTGAGAGAACATAGCCCAGTAGAGTTTGATTACAAGCAAATGAAAGTAGCAATCAGCAATCATGGAAAGAAGATACACCTCAAAGCTATAACTGAAAAGGCTCAGTTGCAACTTTTATCAGCTAAAGCAATGATGAAAATGTTTAAACGGGGGTGTTATGGTATTTTTGGACAACTATTCTCTGTTAAAGCTGTACCAGTTGGCGAAACAAAACAGGCTCAGGAGATTGATACAATTCTGAATCACTTCTCTGATATCTTTGAGGAACCCACGGGATTACCACCAAGAAGGGAGATTGAGCATCAAATCAACTTAATCCCTGATGCAGTGCCAAGGAAACAACACCCATACAGGTATTCCTATACCCAGAAAACTGAAATTGAATCCTTGGTGAAAGGAATGCTTGAGGTAGGGATAATACAGCCTAGTCAAAGCTCTTTTGCATCTCCTGTTTTGTTGGTTAAGAAAAAAGATGGTTCATGGAGAATGTGTGTGGATTACAGATATTTGAATAAATTAACTGTCAAACATAATTTTCCAATTCCGGTAATTGATGAGCTTCTTGATGAATTGCATGGTGCTAAGTATTTCACTAAGATTGATTTGAGGTCAGGGTACTTTCAGATAAGAATGCATCCTAAAGACATACCTAAGACAAGTTTTGTTACTCATAACGGGCATTATGAGTTCTTAGTAATGCCTTTTGGCTTATGCAATGCTCCATCTACCTTCCAGTCTTTAATGAACAAAGTCTTCAATCCCTTTCTGAGAAAATTTGTTTTGGTATTCTTTGACGACATACTCATCTACAGCAAGGATTGGAATTCTCATTTACAACAATTAAACATTGTCTTGTCGGTATTGAGGGAACATAAGCTGTATGCAAAAAAGAGCAAGTGTACTTTTGGCACTGAGAAGGTGGAGTATCTTGGTCATATTATAACTCAGGAGGGCGTTTCCACTGACCCTGAAAAGGTTGCTTGCATGGTACAATGGCCAACACCAAAAGATGTGAAGGGATTAAGGGGTTTTTTGGGGCTTACAGGTTATTACAGAAAGTTTATAAAAGGGTATGGTTCTATTAGTAAGCCATTAACTGAATTGTTGAGAAAAGATGGGTTTTGTTGGTCTGAAAATGCTACTAAGGCTTTTGAAAAGCTGAAGCAAGTGATGAGTAATGCTCCGGTTCTAGCTTTACCTGATTTTACTAAACCTTTCATTGTTGAAACTGATGCTAGCGATAAGGGGATTGGGGCAGTTCTGATGCAAGAAAGAAAACCAATTGCTTTCTTGAGCAAAGCCCTAGGCACTAGGAATCAAGGATTGTCAGTTTATGAAAAGGAGTTCCTGGCTGTCTTGCTTGCTGTGAGTAAATGGAAACATTATTTGCAAGGGAACCATTTCATCATTAAAACGGATCATCAAAGCTTGAAGCATATGTTGGATCAAAGGGTTGGATCAGTACTTCAACAGAAGTGGATTTCTAAGTTGTTGGGTTTTGATTATGAGGTGCAATATAAAAAGGGAGTTGAGAATAAGGCTGCTGATGCCTTATCAAGGATAACTCATGATGTTGGCGATGTGAAGGCCATAACAGCCGCTGTTCCTTCATGGATGGAAGAGATCAGTGACTCATATGTTCAAGATTCCATTTTGAACAGTATTATGCAGGCTAAGGCAGTAGATGGAAGTGCTTTTCCAGATTATAGTTTACAATCTGGCATACTCAGGAAACAAGGAAAGATATGTGTTGGGAATGTATCTACTTTAAAAGAGAGAATCATTCAATCCTTACATGATTCTCCTGTTGGGGGCCATTCTGGCATGCTGGGGACTTATCAGAGGATTAAATCCTTATTTTATTGGCCTAAGATGAAAGAAGAAGTGGAGAAATGGGTTAAAGAATGTGATGTTTGTCAGAGAACCAAGCACGAAAATGTTCCTTATCCTGGACTTCTGCAACCATTAAAGATACCAGAACAAGCTTGGGTTCAAATATCAATGGATTTCATAGAGGGTCTTCCTAATTCTGAGGGAAAGAACTCTATATTGGTGGTGGTAGATACTTATACCAAGTATGCACACTTTTTACCCTTATCTCATCCGTTTACTGCTGAAATCATTGCAAAGGTTTTCCTGGAAAACGTCTATAAACTGCATGGGTTGCCACAAGTCATTGTGTCGGACAGGGATAAAGTCTTTACAAGTGTTTTTTGGAAGGAGCTGTTCAAATTGTTGGGAACTAAATTAGCAATGTCAACAGCCTATCACCCTCAATCTGATGGGCAAACTGAGAGGGTGAATCAGTGCCTGGAGAATTATCTCAGAAGTATGTGTCATTTGAAGCCTAAGAAATGGAAGGTTTGGTTACCATTGGCCGAATATTGGTATAATACTAACTATCATACGAGCTTGAAAATCACCCCTTTTCAAGCGATGTATGGGTATGTACCAGTTCATATACCCCTAGGATTGGTTAACACTTCTGAAAATATTATTGTGACAGATATGATGCAAGAGAGAATTAAGTTGAATCAGTTATTGAAGGAGAATCTAGAGGCTGCTCAAAATAGAATGAAGATTTATGCTGATAGGAAGAGATCAGAGAGGGTGTTTCAGGAAGGAGATATGGTCTATCTTAGACTCCAACCATACAGGCAAAACACTTTATCTCTCAGGAAGAATTTGAAGTTGGCTCCTAAATACTTTGGTCCATTTTTGGTTCTTCAGAGGATTGGCAAGGTGGCCTACAAGTTGCAGCTCCCAGCAACAAGCTCCATCCACCCTGTTTTCCATGTTTCATTGTTAAAAAAGAAAATTGGTCATAAGCACAGTCCTTCAACGGAGCTGCCAGAACTGACAAATGATGGGATCTTTAAGGTTTGTCCTGTTGCTGTACTGGATAGGAGATTGATCCCTAGGAACAACAAACCAGTTAATCAAATTCTGGTTCAATGGATGTATTGTTCTCCTGAAGAGGCAACTTGGGAGGATTACTCTTATATTGTGAAGAAGTTTCCCAAATTTGATCCTTGGGGACAAGGATTTAAAAGAGGAGGAGGTAATGTCATGAATCTGAACGTTGAGGCTGTTAACAAAGTTGGGGAAAGAATAAATATTTGGAACAGTAGGATGGAGGATGCTCTTAACGGTTGAAGGCTTGGGGAACGAGGAATAGAGATTACCTAGATTTGCTTTCCTTATTTCATTTGATTTCTGTTTGGGCCTGAGGCCTTTAGGTTTTGATTTTCTAGTATAAATAGTTGTTTTGGTACTCTTGAATAATTTTTATCGGATGCCTAATAATATTTCAGTGTTTCTCTTCACCAATTCTTCTCTTTTCTCACCTAAATTTCTGCACTTTTCTAAGAACATAACAAAAATCAAGAAAAAAAAATACAAAGGGCTTTCTTCGTTTGCATTTTATAAATTTAAAAATACAAATAAAAATCAAATAAAATCACAAGGCCATAGCATGTACAGAATTGAAAACCAACATCCAAAAAAACACAGATTCAAGTCGATTGAGTGATTAAGAGAGGGAGAGTACTGTTTTAGAGGAATACTAGCAGGTTGCGGAGACAAAAAACCAGCACTAGCACTCTCTAAACCCCAAATCTGTCTTCATTTATGCTTTTCCAATTGAAAAATCAATGAGCGCTCACACTAGTCCAGCGGGTACCAAGAACCCTAACCAATTTGTCGAGCGAAGAACACGAATATAACATTTGTTGGGCGAAGAAAAAGAACAGAACATTAAGTTAATTTTTGCAAAGAAAACACAGAAATCTCGCTGAACTCCTTTCGACCAGCAAAATCTGTTAAAGAAACCTTATTAAGGTATGAAGAAAATCTGCCGAAGAGAGGTTAGTAAGGGTTCAATGAAAAGAAATTAGAAAAATTAGAAGGAAGAAGAGCCGGCACATCCTAAAATGAGGAAAGGAGGGAAACAAAAATATTTTTGTGCCAAAACTTTACCCGAAGATTTTTATTAAAATTTTAATTTTAAATAGCAAAACTATCAAAACCACGTTGTTTTAGTTATTTATTCTCTACGTTTTAAATTGCCTAGTAAATGTTTGTAATAAGTAGTCACTACGGCAACTTTTGTGTAGTTAATAATTATCTTTTACTACGTCTCAAATGGTGTAGTAAAAGTTTTTGTAGTAAAAGCCATTTTTCTTGTAGTTAATCTACCGCTGATAAACGCCGTCGTCAAGCCCCCACGATCACGTCCTCATCTATTCGACCAGGCAAGGATTCAGCTTCCCGCACAAAGTTTTTTTTTTCCCAATCAACGACGACACTGTCCGAGAATCGCGACGAGAATACTAGGCTGCATGAACATCCCATCTTGTCTGGAGAACCAACAAGCGGAGTTTTCAGCGGTTATGAAGAAGAAGAAGGCTAAATTGCTCAAGAGTTTACAGGAGGTTGTCACGAAATTGGACGCCTTTTTCCAGGGATTGTCGCCTGAATCCATGCGGAAGAACCCAGTGGCGGAGCCACGTTCACAAGAGGGGGTGCAATTGACCCCCCCTCAACTTCTTTTTTTTGTTTAATATTATTATTATTATATATATATATATATAAATTTATAGATATATGTATGTAATTTTATGAAATTTTTTATTATTGACCCCCTCGTCAAAGTTAAAGTTAATACTAGTTAGGGTCAATATAGTAAATTATTAATAATTGAGACCACACAAATAATATATGAGTTATATGCACCCAACTCGTGTTATTCGAAATTGGCATAAAAAACCTCATGTTATACAAAATCTTATAGAAAACCTTATATTTTTCTTAATTTTGTACAGATAACCTTATGACTGGATACTCGGGTTCAACGAATTTTCTTTACAAAAATATTGTTTTTGTACTTATATACATGATCTCTTAATTTTTATAATTTCAATTCTGCCTCAATATTCACAAAATTTCTCAAATAGATCATAAAATAATTTATTTTAATATGTAACTTTTTACCCATTAATTTCTTTCCCGATAAAATTTTTTGTGGTATTTGATGAGGCATAAAATCACGCTCGTATCAGAACCGTCCATGTGTCACCATCAGCCGACTTAAGGGCTGGACGTTCGCACTGGTGGGCTCGCGGGTCAACCCAGCCCACTCCCTTGCCGGCTAGTACAGGCCCATGAGCCCCGGCCCTCTGTTCAGAATAAAGGGTTCGAGCTGACAGACCTGACGCTCACACTCCGGCCCTCAAGGTCACCCTTCTCAGGGAGATACCCGCGCGAGGGCCCCCGCTCCTGATGCTCGGGGTTTGACGCTCAAAGGCCATCTGTCGTGGGGGACCCATCCGTGCGCCCTTCGAGCATCACCAACGCTCGCGTATGATCCTCTCCCCTGCGAGGGCTCCGAACGGTAGCAAGACGAACCTTGGGCCTTCCCAGCGCGCGACCCTCGCCAACAACCTCTGACACAGAGGCGGTGCGCGCCATGTACCTGACACGCCGCCTGCTTTTCAGAGATGTCACTCTCATGCCCTCACAGGCTGCCACGTGTTAGGGCAACATAGGTTTGGGACCACACGGTTAATTTACCCAATCTACCCTCACCCTTAACTTATAAATAGGGGAGAACACTTGCATTCTCCCCCAAGTCATCTTCCCCAAATACATACATACTCACTGTACTGGGCATTTTCTTTCCATTCTTCTTCATCTTCTCAAGCTTGGCACTACCTTCACCACAGTTGCATCACCACTGCATTTGACACTCCTGGTGTTATCCTACCTGGAAGAACCCACGCTCAAAAGGAAACCCAGTTCCTGAGGCTCTCACGCCTGTGATGGTCTTTCCCTTTCCATACAAACATTAAAAGTGTTGTTGCATTTTAGGAAGTTCATATTCCTGCCCCATCATTATTTATATTCTTCATTTATTTCGCTATTTATATTCTTCATTTATTTCTTGTATATACCGTTTCCAATATTTTCTGCTATATTCTATTATATTTTTTTTGCAAATATTTTTTGTCTAATTTTTGCTTTTATTTTCGTGAGTAAGGGCAACACGTATGACTCAAACAACGTGTGAGGATTTTTTATGTTTATTTTTATAAAATACAGGATTTTTTATGCTAATTTTTGAAAAGCAGGGTTTATCTTGCATTTTTGGTATTTGACAAGGTTTTCTATATATATATATGCAGAAAAGCCTAATATGACCCCTCTGAATCAAATTTCTGGCTCCGCCACTAGAAGAACCGGATTGTTTTTCTGAAATAAGGAAAATTGTAAGTCTGCCGGAAAAGCTATTCGAGGATGTCAAGTTTTACTGTGATAATCACAAGGATAAATATGATAGGGAGGTGACGACGCTGCCGGAGTTTTGGACGAATTGGAGAATCGCCCCGCTGGCCGTCCTGAACAGCCCGCGGGATGAGGAACTCCGTTGTGGTGCGGCGGCGAATGGTTGTCAGATTTGTTTGGAGGAATTTGACACGGAGTGGCTGAGAAAGTTACCGTGCGGCCATATATATCATGAAAATTGCATTTTGGTGTGGATCGAGAATAATCAGTCATGTCCTTATTGTCGAGCTCACACACCTAGAATTTCGGCTTCGAATTTCTCGACCACATAGCTGATTTGATCGAACTCAACCAACTATAAATCTTTTACCAAAATTTTTAAATGTTTCAATGTAGAACACTCATCCCTCCTTACATCCATTTTTCCTATTTCCTGTTAGACTTATCATTCAGTATATTGTGCCGGATTGGATCTTCTACTCCAATTTGATGTTTTATCTTCTACTCCACCTACTGGATGAGCAACGCTATTTAAAAATTTTACAAATTTTATTAACAAATTGAATTATTTCGCAAATTAATCTTATTAACAAATTGAATTAACGTTTTAACGGACAAGAATTCTATTAATGTTCTATTATCGAGAGAAAAAGAAAAATAGACATTAATAAAGTCATGCTCTCCACCTCTTCATTTGATTGATTTTGTTACATTCACCGAACCTATGATTTAATTGCACAAACCGTGCATGATAGCATTGCCGGAGACCATGACCTTGCTGCAGCTTATGCACACGAGCTGCTTTCGTTATGGTCTTGAAGTTGGTCTCACCAATTATGCTGCTTCTTACTGCACTGAATTTCTTTTGGGTCGCCCGTGTGCTGAAGAAGCTTGAGATGGACCAAGAGTATGAAGGAAGTGTTGAGGCCATCGGAGAGGATTACGGATTACTCTGTCGAACCAGCTGACGAGAGGAGGCCCTTCCGTGCACTCCTGGATGTTGGTCTTGTCAAAACCACAACTGGGAACCGTGTTTTTGGAGCACTTATATAAGGGAGGTTGCTGGATTTAGCAAGGATAGCAAGCAACTTGGTGCTGAAGTGCACAGGAAGTACATCTACGGAGGCCATGTTGCTGCTTACATGAATACTTTGATGGAGGATGAACTCGAGAAATATAAATCTCGTTTTGGCGAGTACATCAGAAAGGGTATTAATACTGATAACATTGAGGGCTTGTACAAGAAAGTTCATGCTGTAATTCTTGGTGATCGACCTGAGAAGAAATCCGAGAAACATCCACCTAAGGAGCGCAAGAGATACAACCTCAAGAAGCTAACATACGAGGAGAGGAAGAACAAATTCATCGAGAGCTTGAATGCTCCGAACTCTGCTGCTGGAAACGACGACTCCAAAGATGATGACGAGCATGGTTCGCCGACGCGGTCGCGGGGAACGGAACGGAGGCCACCGTTCCAGTTCCGTTGCAATGACACGGAACGGTCGCGGCAAAAACGCGGCCACTTTCCAAAAAGAGGTATAAAATCCCAAAAAATCCATTTAAAACTCATTTTAATTTGTAATTTTATATTAGAATCAATTAGGATTATATTTAGGTTTGTTATATTTACTCAAATAAGAGATTGCTCATATTCTTACAATGACTACCGAACCATACAATAAACATAGTTGTGTCAATATTTACTACAAAAGAAAAGTTGGTTCAACATATACTACACCAAATTAATCTATAATGCAGAAGATGGATTTCAAAATTATAAATCAGAATATAAACAAGGAAAATGTAAAAGTTAATCTATGCATATGGATTGTTCCAGGCTTCCAGCGAACTTCTTATTTCATTAGAAAATGGCTAATCAATAATAAAACATTGAATTTCTAAAGAAAGTCTCCTACCGTCTCTCTTCCAAAAATCAAATCCTTGGAAAATCATTAAGGAAATCAAATTGAATTGATGAACATACCTGAAAGATCTGCAGATGATACATGAAAGGGAATGAAGGATTTTAAGCGCATTTCAGGGTGTGCTTTAATTTCAAGAGAAATCAAATCCCGAAATAGGGGAGCGCTAATCATGAGCTATAAATAGGGCTGTAGGCGGCTCTCTCTGTGTTTGCAGCATCAGATATCAATCTTATCCTCTCAAGAACGTGCTCTAGACTCACCTGAAATTTAAGAAAAATAAGATCAATTTCAATTCAAAAGCGAAGACGGAAGAGTACTATAATACATTAACACTGCAAATTATACCTTCAACTCATAAGCATCAACCACATAACTTGCACCAAAAAAAAAAATCAACCACATAACTTCTTTTTTCTCAAACAAAGTAGATGTGGGTTGGGAAGATTTCTCGCACAAAGTAGATCTGGATTCTGGAGCAGATGAAGACTAAAGCAGAGGAAAGAAAGATAAATAATGTGAGCAAACAATAATTCATTGAGTGAGAATATAATGTCATCTCAGAAATAGAAAAAGAATCTTGACCAATACTGTTAGTTTCTTCACAATCCGTTCCGTTCCGCCGTTATAACGCCGCGGAACGCCGTTCCAAGGCCAAAAAACGGCGTTCCAGATCAGTCCACGTTCCATACCGGAACAGCGGAACGGAGTCTGCCGTTCCCATTCCGGCGAACCATTATTGACGAGTGAACATCATAATTAGTAGTTTCCTTTTAAGTTTGTCAATTTTGCTTATTGTTTGGATGTATGCCTTAACTGGCATTTTTAGCAGATGCAATATGTTGTGGAGTTCTAATGTTTTCTTTTCGTTTAAACTTAAATTGAACATCTATAGTTTTAACTTAAGACTTATATGAGTTAAGGGTATCTACTATTCGATATTCTTTCTCTGTATAATTAAATTTAGGGTTCTGCTTATTTAGGGTATCTTCTTCCAGACAATTAATTATCTTCTTTTTTTCATAAATAATTGATTATCTTATCTCATAAATAGTGATTTATATAAAATAGAATTCCAATTATTAATATTATCATATAAACCCCAATAAATTTAGAATTTTAAAAATATAAGACAATGACTAATGTATAAATTAGGATTCTCATGAAACTAATCAAATTTGTCAAGAAAATCGTAAAAGAAAAATATAATCACTAATTTTCTTGTGAAAGAATACGTTGAAATCCAAATTTAATCAAGAATTCACAGTAAAATCAAAAGTAAATCAAGAATTTATACCAACATACATGCATAAATCATATACTTCTTTATTTCTCTTTTCTTTTTTTTTTTTCTCTTTTTTTTTTCTCCCTATTCATACTTAAAAACTATTAAGAAGGATGAAAGTGTTGTGTAAAGGGTATTATTTGAAACACTAAATTTTATATTATAAAATATTTATATTTTATCATTCACATTAATTTTTCAGATGGAAGATGTATCTTTAAATAATAAAATTATGGAAATTGGAGATGGACGACAACAATCGTTTTAAAAGATTAAGTGGCAAAAATATAATTTTTGAAACCTTGGGGATCAATTATAAATAAATTAAATAAAAAAAAAAAGAAAAAGAAAAACTATAAGCAGAATAAGTAGTCAAACATTACCGAGTAACTAACAATCAATCAACAATACTTAAGGCTGTTTGGAGCACAAAACTAACTCCAACTATCTTGATTTTTGTTTGGCGGTTGTTAAAGGATTGACTACCCGTTGATGATAGATTGGAGAGAAAAGGTTTCGTGATTCCGTCAAAATGTGTATGCTGTGAAGATAGGGAAACTATTCAGCATGTTTTCTTCACGAGTGAAAAGATGGCTACAGTCTGGAAGTTTTTCCTCGAGATGTTTGGTATTAGTCAAATGTACAATGAATCTCCTGCCATGGCATTGCAATTTTGGATCAGCTCTTCTCCTTATAGTGCTAGTAAGCATATCCATGTCGCGAGAAAGTTTGGAGTCACTATTGAATGTTGCAATGAGCGAGCTGTAAGAATCGTTAGATGGATTAAACCCTCTCATGAATGGCTAAAACTCAATACAGACGGGGCATCAAGAGGTAACCCAGGTTTATCCGGAATTGGAGGTGTACTTCGAGATTTCAATGGTTCTGTTATTCATGCCTTTAGTTGATGAATTGGATATGGAACTAACGTGGAGGCTGAAATACGTGCAATTATTCATGGAATGAATATAGCTACGAGTATGGGATGTAAGAATATATGGCTGGAAGTTGATGCAGAAGTGGCCATTTCAATTCTCAAACGGCGCAGATCTGGAAGTGTTGTAGTGCAGAATGCCATCACGCAATTTTGGTGTTGTGCAGAAAAAGTGAACGTGAAAATTTCACACATTTATAGGGAGGGAAATTTGTCTGCTGACTTTCTTGCCTCTTGGGGTGCTGCTCAGCAGCATGAATGGTCGCATCCAACGGAGCCACTTACAGGACATATTACGGGGTTAATTAGGATGGATAAATTGGAAATTCCAAACATAAGGCTCAAATAATGATGAATTATATATATATGCTTATAGCGAGGGATTTAGTTCATGACATTTTCCTTATGGCTTTTAATACTGATTTCATGAATTTGGTTCTTAGGTGCACGGTGGAGTGGCTCTCACGGGCAAATAATTGGTGCAAGCCTTTTGGATGTGAGTCTACTGGATATGAATTAAGAGATAGAGGTAAGTATGAGATTTTTCAAATTTTAATTTTTGATAATATTTCTTTGAATAAGATGTGCATACTTGATCTTGGTTTGGTGGAGAGAATGTTGCCTATGCAGGGAGAAGATTACAGTAACAAAAGGATCAGGAAGTGTCACATTCGGTGGCTAGGATGCAACTATGAAATTGACGAAATCTCCTTTTTTAGACATCAACTAGAATACATGAGCAATAGCCCTGTGGACACTAACGATAAGTATGCGTTCTACCGTTGCCAGATTGGCATCACATTGATGACCATCGAATTTGCCCGGAAGACTGAGCGCCTCTACGAGAGGCCAGCGGGGGATCCGAAAGCTTCGTATAGCACGAGGGGTTGTCTTGTTAAGTATGGCCACGTTTTGTCTTCTAAGATTCTCTCGGCCAATAAGACTCCTAATTATCTTTGTTTTTTTGAGTTTGTTGCCCACTTGATGTTCCTTGTTAGTTATTTTCGTGGGCACTCGAGCATGAACAGTTTATATGATCGTTGGATCATGAACAGTTGTACTTTCTCTTGGACCTGGTTGATTATTTATGAGGTGGGGGCCTCGGTAAATACCCTACGGCTCTCTTAGCCGGTTCTCTTAAAAAAAAAAAAAAGTAGTCAAACATTACCGCTAATCTGATCATCATCATTAATGTAATGACCGTGATTTGTTTGTATGAAAATTTATTTCTTAGGGACTGTTAGAAAAAAAAATTTCTTAAATTTAATCCTTAAACTTCTACTTTAACCATATATATACCTCTTTTTCTTTTTCTTTTTTCTCATGTGATTTGGGTTCTACTTTAACCTAGAATTTCTTTTAATAGAAAGAGAGTTCTACTCGAATTTGATTCTTTTTTTTTTTTTTTGCCCAGGTTCGACCAAGGTTCGGTTCGATTCTGCTCAAGCCAAATCAAAATTATATTATTTTGTATAAAAATTAAAATTTTATATTTATTTAGTATACAACATATATTAAATTGTTATATAAATATATATAATATTTTGTAAGAGATTTTGTATAAATCTTAGTATGTATATATATAGTATTGTATATTAATTTAATATATTTATACATATAAAATAATATATTATCTTTTAAATTATAAATCCTAGCTCGCTAGTCGGCTCGCAAAGCAACGAGTAAGACACAACTGGCTTGGGTACGAGCTTAAAACGAACTGGCTCGATTCATTTGCATCCTACTCAAGATCTTTACTGGTACCCGAACTCCTAACCTTCTATGCGAGCTCCCAAGCCCATCCACATTATTCGTGAGCCCGCCACATCTCACCTTGGGGTGTGATCTATCAGAACTCAATCTCCTTTATTTGTTCGAACTCAATCTCCTTTTCCTCATCGGATTACACCATATATATACATATATATAGTTTGAGCCTCATGTTGCATAATCCTTTTGTTACACTCAAAATGGCAAACTCCATTAATCATTATGCTACACTCAAAATGGCGAACTCCATTATTTCCAATGACGGCAAGTACTCCATCAAAATTTCTCTCCGACAAGCATTGATCCATAGCCCTATCGATGCCGCCGCCGCTAAACCGCCGCCCGAACAAGTTGTCGTCATAACACGCACTCGTGTTTCTGTCAAATCCGCCGCCGATGAATCGCCGTCGTCAAGCCCCCAGGATCACGTCCTCGCGTATTCGACCAGGCAAGGATTCAGCTTACCTTACGACGATTTATTTCCCAATCAACGACGCCGTCCGAGAATCGCGACGACAATACTAGATTGGATGAACGTTCCCTTTTGTCTGGAGGACAAACAAGCCGAGTTTTCAGTGGGTATGAACAACGAGACTAAATTGCTCAAGAGTTTACAGGAGGTGGTCACGGAATTGGACGCCTTTTTCCAGGGATTGTCGCCTGAATCCATGCGGGAGAACCAGTATGTTAATCTGGAAATAAGTAAAATTAAATGTCTGCCGGAGAAGGAATTCGAGGAGTGGAAGTCTTACCGTGATAAGGACAAGGATGGATACGATAGGGATGTGAGTGTGTGACGACGCTGCCGGAGTGGAGGACGAATTGGAGAATTGCGGCGCTGAAAGTTCTGGGCAGGCCGCGGGGTGAGGAATTTCGTTGCCGTGCTACAGCGGCGAATGGCGGATGTCCAATATGTTTGGAGGTATTTCACACGGCGGCGGCACGACTGAGAAAGTTACCGTGCGGCCATATATATCATGAGAATTGCATTTTTACGTGGATCGAGAATAATCGGTCATGTCCTTATTGTCGAGCTCACACACCAAGAATTTCGGCATCGGATTTCTATGGCCCAAAGTGGATGGAAACGTACGTGGAAAGCACTGGCATGACCAAAATTTGGTACGCACATGTTTCAGATCGAAATAAAAAATAAATAAATAAATAAATTGAATACGGTATCTGACGTGGCATGTACCCGCTGTCAAGTTGGACCAATCACCTCACTCCACCTGTACGATCAAAGATCATATCACGATCGCATGGTCGGAGATCCGGTTACCACACATAAATTACTGCTTTAGCCATCGACCCTCGGTTAGGCTTTCAAACCGGTTTCTGCGACCCAATCCCCTCGACCGACCAGTTCATAGGTCCACTAACAGAGAGTGGCCGACCATGCATTTAATGCACGGTCTTAGTGGGGCACCTGTCAGCTCCCCGTGCCGACATGTCGAGGCGGTAACTTCTCTCTCTTCACCGTATATATAGTTCCCCTTCATTTATTGCACGGTAGGTTTTTCTCACCTAACTTCTCTCACCGCTCAATCACCTCGACCATACTCATCGAACCTGACTTGAGCGTCGGAGTGCCAACCCGGGTCTCACACCCACCTTCCCCGAGTTGGCCTCAGAGCTTATGTTTGCCTCGACCTGTGCAGATTTCGAGTAGTCGGACGGAAGTTTCCCCTCAACAAATAGAGTGACCGTGTCGGATCTCTCGATCGGATCCCAGGCAGGGATTTGGCTCGATCATTTGGCGTCGTCTGTGGGAACTCGCAACGACAAGCCATCGAACATGACTACTCGCAATGTCACTAGCAATCGCCTATTCGACGAGAATGGTTATGAAGTCCTTCCTCAGATTCCTTTGCAAGTCGCTGCACCTACAATCATCGCACCACAGCTAGTCTACTCGACGCCCGAGTTAGATAAATACTTAAAAGCTTGTCGAGATGAAGCTGTAGCTGCAGCTGCAGAAGGGAGAGAACCACGGATGCCGGAGTGCCCCCAAACTCGATCGGTGGAGGTCATTCAGCCTGTAATGAATCATCCTGGGTATGTACAACCGATGCATTATCAACCACCTGTCGGATATTGGGCTGGAATTGGACAAACTACGCGCCATCAACCTCAATACCAACAGCCACTACCTGCTCAAGGAAGTGCGAGAAGGCCAGTTCGAGATCGCTTGTCATTTCGACCAAATGATGATGAAGTCGATTCTAGGACACCCACCGACACCCAAATACGTCGGAATGACAACCCCCGAGAGCAAGGGGCATCCCGGCAAAGATCTAGACCCTCTCATTCTCGAGGAAAGAATAACGACCGAAGGGAACGAGGCTCCTTCCAGCGTGATAAATCCCCTCACAGTTCGAGTGGGATCTTTAGCCGACTCGGGCCCCATGGTCGAGTTAACCAGATCAGGAGATCAAATAGGGGACACATTGTGAGGTCAAATGACCTTCGGAATCAAATACCTCCCCATCCCAGTCGACATGATAGTCAATATCGGAGTGAGAGCCAGGGGTCGCATAGCCACTCACCCAACCGATCCCATTCCACCCGGCGTGAACTATCTAGATCACCCCGACACACACCGCCAAACCCGCGACCGGCCCGGCAGTGGAGATATCGCAGCGAAAGAGAAGCTCAGTCTCCGTTTTGTGACGCGATCATTGAATCCACCACCGATGAAAAGATCCCCACTGGGCTACCTACGTATAACGGGTCGACTGATCCTAAAAAACATGTGTCGCGCCTCGAGATGCAACTCAGCATGTTCGGTCATTCGCCTGACATTTGGGCTAAGATTTTTGTCACAACCCTCGATGGGCCAGTGCTGGAATGGTTCTCGAGACTTCCTCCTCGATCCATACCTACGTACAAGGTTTTGGTTGATCGATTCAAGGCTCAGTTCTCTGCCATGAAGGGAGATAAACTACCTCCGACCTACTTGTACACCATCAAACAAAGTCCTAATGAATATCTCAGAGACTTCTTCACTCGCTTTTCTCAAGCAGTGGTCAAGACAAAATAACCGAGCATCGACCTCTTGAGACCCATTGTTCACAAGGCTTTGGTTAGCATTGAGGCCGCTCGATACATCTTCTTACAGAAACCAAAGAATTTAGCAGATATCCAAGCTGCCGCCTGCGATTGGATGCAACTTGAGGAATTGGAAAATTCCCAAAGGAGCCCGACTCATGGTCGAAAAACAGAGACTAACCGTCCCATTAGGCAAGATATCCGTCCCAAGAACGAAGTACCGACCGGATCTACCCCTTGGAAGCACTTCACTCAGTTAACCCGGACGATCGACGAAATTTACAACGTCATCGATCCCGCTCTTCTCAAAAAACCCAAACCAATGCGAGAGACTCCCAAGTCTCGAGAAAGCAACAAATTCTGCAACTTTCACCAGCAGAAGGGGCATAACACTTCCGAGTGCAATGCATTAAGAGATGAGATCGAACGCTTAATCAAGGGAGGTCACCTTCTTGAGTTTGTAAAGAAAATGGACGACAATGCTTGGAACTGAGACCATCATGACAGGTCGCCACCCAGACAACGACAGGCCAAGCCTCCGACCGAACGCGACCCGCATAACCGACCGTGCCTTGGCCGGATTGATATGATTTCTGGAGGACCATTTGGAGGAGATTCAAAGTCCGCTCGGAATAAGACAAAACGAGTAGCTGCCCAAAGCTTCTATGGGCCTCGAGAAGTTATGCAAGTTCGACCGGAAGACGCTTGGATTAATGAAGAAGTAGCGTTTAGCGAAAACGATGTAATCGATGTACCGGCACAGTCGAGCGAGACACCTAGCTGTCCTATGGTCGTCACGCTCGACGTCGCCAACTTTGCTGTATCTCGCACTTTGATAGATAATGGAAGCTCTAGCAACATTATCCTTTACTCGACTCTTATTCGCATGAATTTACATGATAAATTACTTCTAGATCCTATTCGAACACCTCTTATAGGATTCGGAGGAGCGGAGGTCTACACCAAAGGACGGGTACATTTGATCACATCCATGGGTACCTTGTTGGAAAACACGAATCAGAAAGCAGCGGAATTTAAAAAATTTTCCCAACAAAAGGACCTAGGACTCGCAATCGTGTATCCAAATTCGTAGAGATAGAAAACTTACTTTTCTTTTATTCTTTCTTGAAGCGTTTCAAGCCACCCAATAACGCTCTTCTCGCGGCTTGATCCCCTCTCCTTTGGTAAAGCTCGAATCTTCAAACTTCTAACTTGAAGTCTCTAGAGAAAGTCCACCAACTTGATCACAATCTAACTAGTAAGGATGCTAGTTCTCTAGTTAGTGTTTAGGCTTAACCTAGGGTTTTATTTAATATTGGAGAAAGGAAGGTGTTCAACACATGAACCAAAAGAATTGTCAATTAGCTCTAAAGGGGAGCATGAGCTCCCCTATATATAGGAAAGGGAGAGGGACGGCCGAACCTATTCCTTGATGGGCAAGGATTTGGTCCCTCTCTCTCCTATTACTTGATCATCAAGTAATTTCCAACTTTGACTTTGAATTCTAATTCAAATCAACTTTCAAGAGAGCTAAAAATATCCAAACTATTTTTGGATAATTTTATACTTTATTTATTTAAAATAAATAACTTATTTTATCTAATTAATTAATTCATAATTAATTAACTAGATTATTTTTCTCCAAAATTAGACTTTCTTTTTAATTCAAAATTAAACCAAAGTCTATTAAATAATTAACACATTTAATTATTCAATATATATATACAATATATATATTCACACGTGTGGGACACGTGTCACAAGGACATGTGTCACTCACGTGAGCCACACGTGTGATTTCACACGTGTGGAACCCTCTAGGCCCGATTAACTCGTTTAATCATTTTTAAGCCTCAACTCATGTAACCAAGTTGTTGTGCGTGACCCTCTAGGTTCTCAATTCAATTAGCAGTGACCCTAATTAATTAATTCACTAATTAATTAATCAGTCCACAGATTAAACGACCATAGTCTAGCAACAGGTGTTTAACCCCTAGCTGAATTGGAATGTTCAGATTCGACAGAACCTTTAAGTCATTGATTCATGTGAGATACAATCCTCCTACTTACTATCTCTCAACCAAGATCTAGGGTAAGGGAATAATCAGAACCCTAATAATCCGGTCTTAAAGCTAAGTGCATTTCATATCCATTTGATCTCAATCCAAGAAACCCTTTTCTTGATGTCTTGATCTACTGCCTTGGCCAAGGACTCCATATGGCATATGAATGACTTACACAATAAGAGATCACCTTGCAAATGCAAGTGTAGGTCCTTTCTTGATTCTCATTCACTTTCATGAATCACTTGTGCAGCCCCAGCATAAGCCTTGAATCAGTTGTCTAAGGCGACACCCTTTAAAGCTTATACCTAAGACTACAGAGTTAACTCATAAAGTGACAAGGAACCTCAAGTCTAAGGATCAATTAATCACATCAATGACTCGTGAGATATTTCCTAATCTGGAAGTTTCCATTTCCTGAAATAGAAACTTCCTTTCCCATTTAGGAATGTTCTCACACGGGGCACCTCAGTGAACTTACTTATTAAAGTAAGCACCCTCATGTATCACGCACGTATCAACTATACACTTTGCACCTCCATGAAACAAGGTGGTCCTTCTTAAGGGCGCGATCCCACAAGCAAGCCTTAGAGGAGTCAGGTTTACACTCCCACTGTCTGTAGGACTCATCGGCTTGGAGTAATTTACTAATCATGACTTATGTGATATAGGGCTCGTTTCATGAACCATTTCACCTAAATGGTAGAGTCCTAAAGTCAACAGGATTAGGGGAGTCTTATACATGCACAGATAAAGTAAACGCATACCAAACAAGAGCATATAAAGAAGTGTTGCCTCAATTCGTTATTTCATTCAAAGATTGTCTGTGATTACAATAAGGAAAAGCACAAAGCGGATATACAATCAGCTTTCTAGGGCACTATTCCTAACATACCTTGCCCAGACGGGCTACACGCGAGATCGAATATCTTGTCGTCGAAATGCCCTCCGCATACAATATCATTTTCGGTCGACCGGGTTTCATCGATTTTCGAGCAGTCATATCCACTTACCACCAAATGGTAAAATTGCCCACCCCCTCCGGGATTGGGGAATTAAGGTGCGATATATCAACCGCCTGGAGTTGTTATTCCATCTCATTGGAAAAGCCCAAACCATCCACAGGGAAACATGTGCCTCTGGTTATTGATGATCCCATCATCGAAGATGAGTTCGTAGACCCAGAAGCAATCGATCCAGAAAATTCTAAGAAAATGAGTTCCTCTCATGCTGCAAAAAGAAAGAAACAAGAGGATAAAAAGCTTGAGCCCATAGAAGAGCTTGAAGAAATTCAATTAATTCCGGGGCAAGCTGAGAAATTTACACGCATAGGGAGCGGTCGAAAGGGCAAAGAACAATGCATGCTCATACAATTCCTTCGAGACAACCTTGACGTGTTCGCTTGGAGCGCTTTCGACCTTGTAGGAGTCGACAGGAAAGTGATCGAACATCACCTGAATGTTGACCCATCCTACAAGCCGATCAAGCAAAAATTGCGCTCTCAGAGCGACTCTCGGAACGCCATCATTGAATCTGAAGTTAACAAACTCCTCGATGCGAGATACATCATGTCGATCCAATATGTCGAGTGGCTTTGCAATGTTGTCCTTGTGCCCAAGCCGGGGGAAAAGTGGCGAATGTGCAACGATTTCACCGATCTAAATAAAGCTTGTCCGATGGATCGTTATCCATTGCCACGAATCGACCAGCTTGTTGATTCCACGGCCGGATACGAGCGATTGAGTATGATGGATGCTTTCCAATGCTACTACCAAATTTTCATGGCCATCGAAGATCAACCCAAGACAGCCTTCATCGTTTTCAATGGCATTTACTGCTTCAAGGTTATGCCATTCGGGCTTAAGAATGCAGGAGCAACGTACCAACGAATGATGAACAAGGTCTTCGAGCCAGAAATCGAGAACACCATCGAGGTATACGTCGATGACATGCTCGTGAAAAGTGAAAAGGTCGTCGACCATCTCGACCACCTAAAGAGAGCCTTCCACCTTCTCCGAAAATACAATCTGAAACTCAACCCAGCCAAGTGTACATTCGGGGTCGACGGTGGGAAGTTTCTTGGTTATATGGTCAGCCAGAGGGGGATCGAATCCAACCCGACAAAGATAAAAGCTATACAGCTGCTTCCAACTCCCAATTCGATCCGCGATGTACAGAGGCTGGTCAGTCGCATCATCTCACTGAATCGATTCATAGCTAGATCTTCCGAAAAGAACTTACCATTATTCAAAATCTTGCGAAACATCAAAAATTTTGAATGGACTCCGGAGTGCGACCAAGCCCTTGAAGATCTGAAGAAGTATCTTTCCTCCCCACCTCTACTTGCCAAGCCGGTCGATGGGGAAACGTTGTATCTGTATCTGGCCGTGTCCACAGAAACAATCAGCTCTGTACTTGTCACCATTCGAGATCAAAAACATCTCTCTGTGTACTACGTGAGTAAAATTCTCCACGGCCCTGAAGTGCGTTATCTCGAGATCGAAAAATTTGCTCTTGGGGTGGTCCACACTTCCCGCAAGCTTCGACCATACTTCCAAGCACATCCCATCGTCGTCCTCACCGACCAATCACTGAAGAGCGTCATGGACAAGCCAGAAGTTTCTGGTCGACTTACGAAATGGGCGATCGAACTCGGACAGTTCGAGGTGACATATCGCCCCCCGGATAGCGTATCAGGCACAGATCTTAGCCGATTTTTTGGTCGAAAAAGATCCTCACTCGACAACCAGAAGCGATCACACCGTTTGTACTTTATCGATCGACGGCTCTTCGACTGCCTCGGGGGGAGGAGCCGGTATATCCCTCTCTAACATGAAAGGTCAACAGATCGAATACGCCGTCGCCCTCGAGTATCCTGCAACTAACAACGAGGCAGAATATGAAGCTCTTTTAGCAGGACTGAGAATCGCAAAAATGCAAAACATCAAAAAACTCAGAGTCTTAACCGACTCACAACTGGTCGCTGGTCAAGTCACTGGCAAGTACGAAGCTCGAGAGGAGTCCATGATCAAGTATCTCGCCTTAGTTAAGAAGGCTATATCGGGGTTCGAAGAATTCAAGATCTCCCAGGTTCCTCGAGAAGAGAATCTTTGAGCAGACGCTCTCTCTAAGTTTGCGAGTGGATCGATTGGCACACAAGATCAGATCATAACCTTCACGACATCCTCCGCCCGATCCATCGATCCAATAACTCCAGAGGTCAACCCCATCGACGCAGCCGAACCCTGCTGGTTCGATGATATAATCTCGTATCTACAGGATGGTACTTTACCAGAAGATTCGATCGAGGCAAAAAGACTCAAACAACGTGCGCTAAGTTACGCGCTAGACCAGGAGGGTCGTCTGTACAAGCGTTCACCCATCGGTCCAACCAAACGATGTCTTCGACCGTCACAAGGTCGAGAAGTCTTATCCGAAGTCCATGAAGGATCATGCGGAAACCATGCCGGGGGGCGATCCCTCGCCCAGAAAGTATCTCGATCGGGATTCTTTTGGCCTACACTGCGCAAGGATGCGCTCGAATTTGTGAAGAAATACGATCGCTGTCAGAGACATGCCAATTTGACTCATCAACACCCCACAGATATGATCCCAATCGAATCCTGCTGGCCTTTTGAGCAATGGGGAATCGACATCATTGGCCCTTTCCCGATAGCGACTCGACAAAGGCAGTTCGCTATCGTCGCGATCGATTACTTCTAAATGGGTCGAAGCGTTGACAGTTGCAAAGATCACTTTCCATGCCCTACAAGACTTCCTTTGGAAACACATCATCACTCGATTTGGTGTGCCTCGAGTCATAGTATGCGATAACGGACCCCAGTTTCGAAGTTCAAGATTCAAAACATACTGTTCAGACTTCAAAATTAGCCAAAGGTTCACTTCAGTCGGACACCCTCAGGCCAACGGGCAGGTCGAAGTCAAAAATCGAACCATCATACAGAACTTGTGCACGCGACTCGAAGCCAAGAAGAGTCACTGGGTAAATGAACTCGAAGGTGTATTATGGGCATACCGAACGACTCCTCGAATCCCAACCGGTCAAACACCTTTCGCCATGGTGTATGGCTCGGAAGCAATGATACCGACCGAAATTATACACCAATCCCCTCGAGTGGCCCACTTTCAGCTCGAGCGAAACAATGAGCTAAGGGCTTTCGATCTCGACACAATAAATGAAACCAGGGAAAATGGGAACATGAAGATGCATTAATATCGAGCCACAATGGCTCGAGCATACAACAAAAACTTACGACCCCTTTACTTTCAAGTCAGAGATCTAGTCCTTAAAAAGGTTGAAATTACTAAGCACGTGGGCAAGCTAGATGCTAATTGGGAAGGACCATACCGTGTGGTCGAGATAGGCAAAACTCGAGCGTATCATCTTGAAGATCTCGATGGACAACCCTTGCCTCGATCATGGAACGCACACAATTTGAAGAAGTACTACTTGTAAACAAATTATGTAAACATTTGGTCGATGAATTAATAAAGTTTTCCCTTTTCTTTCGATATGCCTGTTATTCGATCTTATACTTGTATTTTACGACGCCCGTACTAAAGTATTATTCATTCGAAAGATTAGAGCAGTTTGCCTCAACATCCTCTCGATCAAAGATATCGATAACATTCAGAGATCTATCAAAGAATTCGAGAGAACACTTAAATTGATCATTCATTAAACTCCAGAAGAGAACTTACATAATAAATTTAAGATAAATGCATCGATTACAACATTTCGATCGCATTCTTACACAGATTTGGATTTTGCGAACGGGAGCAACAAATGCTCGGATTCCTACCTATTTACAAATGAATCTTGAGCCAACGACTACAAGAGTTCGACCCCAACAGTCGACACTCTGAAAGATTTTGGTTCACCTTGGCTAAATTTCCGAGCACGGAGATAGGGCTAGTCCATTCTCTCCGACTCACTTCTCGGCCGCATATGGCCCGGTCCCCTCGTCGATCGGTACAATGGCCCCGTCTCCAAAGTACTCCGGACACATATCTTTTGGATCGAAGGAGGCATCGAGGTCGAGGTCAAAAGTGGGGATGTTATCCGGCTCTCCTGCAGCCCTAGATCGAGCCAGTTGCACAGCGAAGTCGTACTCGTGATCGTCCCAATTTGGCTCGGGTGTAGGAGGTCGGCTGACTGGGTCTACGGGACGAGGGTCGTCTTGGTACAGGCCAACCTTCTCCTGATCATAGTCAAGTGGAAGATACTTGGGCGCCTGTACTTGAGCCAAACGCAAGTTGAAGCCCTCCTCGACATCCTTAAAGCTCGCGATCGACACGGCCTTCTCATAAGTTTTGGACTTTATGAACTTGTACACGCCTCGTCTCTCGAGGTCGGAAACGGATTCTTCCAGTCCCCTTTTGGCTCGACTCAAGGCCAACTTCGCACCTTTTCTTTCCCCCTCCGCCAGACCACGAGCCCTTGCGTCGGCTTCCTCTTGGATCGACCTCGCAATCCGGCCCTCAGCAGCCTTCAAACTTTTCTCGGTCTCGGAGAGTTTCTCGATGGCCTCCAAGAGGTCATGGTGGAGTCGCTCTCTGTCCTTGTTGGCCTTGGCCAGTTTCTTATCTTTCTCCTCCAGCTCGAGCCTCACCCGTTCAACCTGCTGATCGACCCTAGCCCTCATTTGCCGATGAACCCAGCCTCGTCGAGCTACTTGGAAGAAATCTTGGCCCATCTGCAAAAAAATATCGATCATCAGCATCTTCGAGCCAACACTTCACCATTACAAGTAAAACAATTCTACTAGTGTACTTATAGCGAAGTATTTTTGGGCCCAAGATGCCTCGACCTCATCATCCGAGAGCACCCACCTCTCCTTATGGTCGACCGTCGTCTGGATCGAGCTGTATAGAGCCCCGAGAGCATTATAATCCTTGGGGGCCGTGCCGATCCGCCTGGGCTCGCCGTTTTCGTTTACACTCGAGAGGCCGTTCGAAAAGTGGGGCTCCTGGAGGATCGGATAGTTTAAGAACAGCCTCCTGTCTTCATCGTTGGGCTTCCACGGTACAGCGGTCGTCGCTCGATTCCCCGGAGGCGGCCTTTGCACTCCTGCGAGGATGTTCGCAACATTCCGAGGCACGATGGCCCCTCGACCCTGGTTCGGTGGGGTCGAAAACTCTCCAGCTTGGACCTCAACGATCGGTCCATAGGCGGGTGGCATGGGCAGCGAGGGGGTTTTCTCCCGACCCTTCGCTTTTGTCTTCTCCGCCTCGACCGTAGACTTGGTGTGGCGGCTAGTTTTTTGCTTTTTGGACTGGGGGGCCTCTGGATCTTCGACCCCTGAGGGAGCTTTTCCCCTCTTTTCAGGGGCGTCAGCGGTCCCCATCGAGAGGACCTTGGGTACCGCATCGACTGTGGCGTCGGTAGCCTCAGAAATTTTCGCCTGGGTCGGCGGAGGCATCTTTTTCTTCTCGGTCGCCTTCTTCAGCTCGGCCATCTCCTTCCTCCTCGCGTTCAAAGCCGCCGACATGAGGTATTGCTCTACACGAAGGAAAAACATTCGATCAGAAACTTGGACAAAAAAAAAGAAAGGAAAAAAAAACAGAAACATATAAATGCGCCGCTTCGAGGGATGCGTTCTAGATACCAGGGTCGAAGTGTTTCCTAACTCCAGGTGCGAGCCCCAACTCGATTAATGACTGTGGAGCGATCATGTCTTCCGACTCCACACTTCCCATAATCCTCAAGGCTGCCATCAAAGTGTTAGGCCAACCTGGTTGTCCCCTCAGGAGGTCTGATCGAGGGACCCAACTCCACCCCGGATATTTTAGACCGGGCTAACCCTTCTCACATTCGATGAAAACAAATCTTTGTTTCCACCCCACACCATTCGACGAAGTTGGCGACCTAACTACCCGGTAATTGCTCTTCGACTGAAGCTGGATATACCCTGGCCCCGATTTCGAGGTTTCGGTCGTTAACCCGGCTTGGAAAATTTCGGAGAGGCAGTAAATGTTAGCCTTCATCCCCAAGCACTTCAGTAAGGCCCTTAAGCCATTCACCATGGCATAGGAATTGGGCATCAGCTGCAAAAGACTAATTCTCAGGGTGTTGAAGAACTCGATCAACTCCTCGGAAATGGGCACCCTGAACCCATTCTTGACCACCAGATAGTTGACCGCAATGCAATTTTGGGGCGGATTGGTCATTCTATCTCCGACCTTGGGTTTTATCACTCGATAGCCCCCATACTCCGGGGCCCCACCAAACAGCCAGTTCTGGACCTCCCCAAACTTTTCGTCCGATATAGCGGGGGCTATAGCTCGAGGGTCTTTTACCAGCCGACCCTCCGGCTCGAGGTTCTCAACCTCCTCTTCATCTTCCTCCTCCTCTCCTCGACCTGAAGTCGATGTCTCCTCACCCATCGACCGAGGTACCACCACCACCTCTTCTACTTCCACCTCAGGCAATGGGTCGGATACCCCCACCACGTCGACATCCTCATCCCTCCCTTGCGGGTTAGTCGACCTCGTTTCTATGGTGGCCCCCGAGTCCGTCGAAGCTGAGCTCGATTCTGATGAATCCGAGCTCGACACCACCGTTGTGGTCACCACATCCATCCCCTTTGGGCCAGTCTCCGCTCGATTTGTTGACATCCTACAACGATAGAATCATCTTTTACTATTGGATCGGATACGAACAAATCGAGAGAGAGGAAGCCTTCGAAGAGGGAAGTGGTGGACCTCTCCCTCGAAGCGATCGAGAAGAAAAGAAAAATAAATAACGCAGAGAAAGAAGATCGAGCTATAGATCAGAAATATTACCTTTTTGGAGTCTGGAAAAGATCTGGAGATTACCTTCTTTTAAGAACAAGTGACCCAGAACTTCGACGCACAAAAAAGCTTAATCGATCGAAAACGACTCGGAGCTCTCTTCAGTTTTCTCTCGCAAAAGTAACAAATGAAATTACAGAGGGAACTATTTATAGGAGTGAAATTGGGCGGGAATCGAGAAGGTGAAACGGCGCAATGATTACAGCGGGTCCCACGCCTGTAGGATGAAACGTCACTGCCACGTCAGCCCTAGCAGATGACGTTTCGGGGGGCTTATGACGTGGCATGTACCCGCTGTCAAGTTGGACCAATCACCTCACTCCACCTGTACGATCGAAGATCATATCACGATCGCATGGTCGGAGATCCGGTTACCGCACATAAATTACCGCTTTAGCCATCGACCCTCGGTCAGGCTTTCAAACCGGTTCCTGCGACCCAATCCCCTCGACCGGTCAGCTCATAGGTCCACTAACAGAGAGTGGCCGACCACGCATTTAATGCACGGTCTTAGTGGGGCACCTGTCAGCTCCCCGTACCGACACGTTGAGGCGGTAACTTCTCTCTCTTCACCGTATATATAGGTCCCCTTCATTTATTACACGGTAGGTTTTTCTCACCTAACTTCTCTCACCGCTCAATCACCTCGACCATACTCATCGAACCTGACTTGAGCGTCGGAGTGCCAACCCGGGTCTCACACCCACCTTCCCCGAGTTGGCCTCGGAGCTTATGTTTGCCTCGACCTGTGCAGATTTCGAGTAGTCGGACGGAAGTTTCCCCTCAACAAATAGAGTGACCGTGTCGGATCTCTCGATCGGACCCCAGGCAGGGATTTGGCTCGATCAGTATCGGACAAGGCGGGATGAAGGTGCTCGGATACGGTGGGACGAATTTTATAATTATATAGAGTGTTTTATAAAAATATTTTTATTTACATAGAATATAGCCGTGCAACATAGGAACGTACCTAACGTATTATACAATTTTCTTCAGTCAAATTAGCATAAAAATTTTGGTCCCTTATACCCATTTTTGGGACTTGTGTATTATGAGCTGATCGAAATTAAAGAAGATAATTTTTCAAAATTTTTATAGAACAATTATTTTTATATTTCTTTGTAATAGTCTCAACAGTCTAACCACGGGTTTGAACTCTCCTCCTATTTATTTATTGTTTTAAATCTTCAACTTTGTATTATTACTTTTTCTTGAACCTCACATTGAACTTTGTTTTCCATTTTGTGTTCGTTTTATCCTAATGGTACATATTGCTATTTTATTAGCTCGATTCATTTAATTATCATATTAAGTTTAACTATAAAGTATATATATTAACAAGAAAAATTCAATTTCAACGTTTAATTATAAAATAGGGAAAATATCATTTTTAGTCCTCTAAAGATGGTTTTGTTCGATTTTGGTCCTAATCTATTGACTTTTCTCAAATTACATCCTTTTAGATTCAATTTATCTCAATTTCAGTCATTTTGTTAACTGACGTTAAATTCTTGATGGAAAAGACCACGTGTCACGCACGTGGCCTGAATAAATCTCGAGAAAATATCATTTTTCATCCTCTAAAGATGCCATTTTTCGAATTTGGTCCTGAACTTTTACCTTTTCTTACATTACATCATTTTTTGTTCGATTTTTCTCAATTTTAGTCCTCCGCATCCTGTGGCAGAAATTTGGGAATTTTGCTAATTTTCCCTCCAAAATTTGAGTTGGCATATGACATAGATTATTAATATTTAATAAAAAAAATTAAAAAAATGTTATGTAATTACATAAATTATTCTTATTTAACAAAATACCCCTCTATTATAGTATTATTTTCTAATTTTAACCCAACTTCATCTCCTTACTCAATTAAAATAAAAAAAACTCAAATTTTCTAAGTTTACCGCGGTTGTCACCTTTGCGCCGCCACTGTTTTGTTGTCTGGATAAATTGGACGATGGGACCACCACGGTTCAACTCGTCTCATCAAGATGTTCGAAACACCTACCAATTTGACCACATTTCATCACCGGACACACCCGTTAGGATCCCTAAAAATCGCGCAACCGAGCGCCAGCCGACACCGTCTTTAAACGACAATATCTCCACCAAAACAGCACGTCAATTCTCGAGACCACTTCGCCGGACTATATCTCCATCGTCTGACCGTTTCAGGCCATAAAATCACTCCCAAGTTGTAGCTCTCGTCGATTAGATGAATTTCCATAGCTCACTCACCGAATTCCGTCACCGGAACTGGCTGCACGATTCGTTCAAAATTTCAGCTGATTTGGGCTGCATTTGGTTGGATTTTGATTCCATCTGTGTCATTATGTTCCTTGCGTTGTGGTGTTCGATTTACACTACTTATTCGCGAGATTTAGTCGAGAAGCGAGGGATTTTCGGTTGTGTGAGTGCTCGGTGACATGAAGTTGGGGTAAAATTAGAAAAAAAACTACAGTAGAGGGGTATTTTGTTAAATAAGAATAATTTATGTAATTACGTGATATTTTTTTATTTTTTTTCCTTAAACATTAACATTAATAATAAAAAATGTGAGAAAAGGTAAAAGTTCAGGACCAAAATCGAAAATTGGCATTTTTAGAGGACGAAAAATGATATTTTTAGAACATTAAAGTTACCTTCTCGGGCCACGTGCGTGGCACGTGGTCTTTTCCGTCAAGAATTTAACGTCTGTTAACAAAAGGACTGAAATTGAGATAAATTGAATCTAAAAGGATGTAATTTGAGAAAAGTCAATAGATTAGAACCAAAATTGAACAAGACCATCTTTAGAGGACTAAAAGTGATATTTTTCCTATAAAATAATATATTTTCTTTTAACTCGTTGTGTATGCAATTTACTAATATATGCTACTATAATAAATCATACTATCATAGATATTTAAAGTTTACAAGGAGAAGGGAAGGAGAGAGAGCCCGCGCTCGAAGGTCGAATAGTTCTTGAGGTTCCTGATTTGGTGCAAAGCCTGGACCTGGTCTTTAATCCTACACCGGTGTTTGATGCGATGGGAGAAGTTTTTCTTTTCTTTTCTTTTTTTTTTTTGTTATTTTTTCATCAATGTCGGCCTAGTAGAATGACTTCGTTCTTGATGGACAAACCTTCAATAATGTCGGCCTAGTAGAAAGACTTCGTCCTTGATGGACAAACCTTCAATTTGCCTCTAGCGCTCTATAATCCACCTGTCTTCCCCAGTCCCTGAAAGCCCTCCGGGGGCCTAGCCCTCTTTCTCAACTCGAGTCTCAAGTTCAGTGACTTTCATGCGTCGTTGACGAACACCGAAACTAATAAGATAAGACAAAGAAATGGGGAGTCTACGCCTTGAATGAATCAGTAACAACGGATTAGTGGAATGAGGGACCAAGAGACGGATAGGGGGGAATGGCCGCTCTTGAGGTTCCTGATTTGGTGCGAAGCTTCCATAGATTTTAATGATTTCTTTGAGGATGGAGTCATCTCTGAGATTGGAATTGGACTTGGCCTGTCACTGGAGGTCAGGGGAGTTATGGTACTCATCTTATCTCGTAAAGCATGGATGGAAATACCCCGGTGTTGAAGAATTTCAATTTTACGATAAGTACTTTATGAATTGAAGGAACACTAACCAAGTTAGAGGCCGCTCATCTTGGTCTGGTAGGGTATTTGCTAATGTTGGTTCTATAACTCAAAACCACACAAAACAGGCTTCTTCTCTCCAGATTCATCTTATGATCGTGATTCCGCTGATTATGATAGGTTTTTATGGTCGATTCTTCTTAGATTGGTATTTTGAAGTTCTTGTTAATCATGCTAATCGGCTGCTTGCTCGGGCAAAAAAGTCCTTTGGAGGTACTTCCATCGCCGTAAAATTTCCAGGCATTCACCGGTGGTATAAGACAAGTAGTCATGCAGCACTGAAGAATTCTATCATAAACGTGGTCACAATGGCTATATTCCAATTGCGTTGATGTTCAAAAAGCTAGCATGAAGTTGCTCTTAACTTCACATAGGCTAAGACAGATCCTAAAGGATTGAAATTAAATGACATGTGCGAAGGGATGTCAGCACACAACCAGTAAGTAAGAATGCTCTTGCATGCTACATCAGGGAAAGCTATGATAGAATGGAGGAAAACGATGTTTTTCCATGCTACACTAACTAGAGAAAGCTCCGATAGAATGGTTGAAAACGTCAAATCTTTTAATGATTTATTTGGAAGATACCATAACTTCTTTTTTTTTTTTTTTTTTTCAACACACACATATAATCAAGTGGGATTCGAACTCGAGACATTGACTTACAAAATGAATCCATTAACCATTTAGACCAACCTTGATTGACAGATAGAGATACCATAACTCGTCCAATGGGATATGGGATATGGAATATGCTTTACATAACTTGTCAAATATTCGGTAGCTATATAATTATATAATTGTGGGATAACTTATCAAATGTCAACAGTGCCATTTTTCAAATAATTGCTTTAATTTCATGAAAAAAAAAATCCTGTAAAATTTCTGATTGGATGAACGTTTTAATTTTTGTAACATTTGATTGAAGAACATGTGTATTTCACCAATTAGAATAAGATAATTAAGATATGGAATGAGAAAAAAATAGATCATGAGTATTGAAATTAATTATACGAATATCGTATAAGATATGACAAGGAGTGATTCCTATTAATAATGAAATATGCGAGATAATAGATTATACTCATTCTACCGTCAAATCGACTTTGCAAAAATACTATCGCATATAAATTTAAATTGGATTATTAATCTAGTTCTTCAAAATAATAAACTTTAAATATTAATACGAATTAAGCTCCCGTAAAGAAACTATAAACAAATAATGCTAGCAAAGAGATATCATTTTTGCATTGTAATTAGCCTTCAAGTCCAAATTTCAAATATAATTTCTATTTCCTAAATTAATCATAATTTCAGCCGGCCTGTAATGATATTATTGATATATATTTAAAATATTCAATTTGGAAATCACGATAACATTTTTCCTTTTTATTTAAGAAATAGCTACCTTATGTTGTTTGATACAAAGTACTAACTCAATCTGAACTCTATCGATCACTATTCCCATCTCTGTTTCCTATTTGATTATGAACTCTATCGATCACTATTTTCTTTTGATATGAACGTAGAAAGAAATTCTAACCTGAATTCGGTTTGATCGAATCCAACAAATTATAATAATGACAAATCGATTATACTTGTTATTTGATTTGCACTCTCCCTTAATTATTTCCACCAATCACACAATAAGTGTAAAACACTCTTCCCCTACCCGAACTCCTAACTTTCTTTGCGAGCTCCCTCACCGAGCCCATCCACATTATGGGTAAGCCTGCCACGTGTCACTTCGGTGGGACCTATCGGAACCCAATCTCCTATTTTGATATGAACTCAATCTCCCTTTCCTCGTCGGATTAAGTCATTAAACCATATATACATATATATAGAGTTTGAACCTCATGTTGCATAATCGTTCTGTTACACTAAAAAAATGGCAAACTCCATTAATCAATATGTTACACTCGAATGGCCGAACTCCACTGTTTCCCACGATGGCAAGTATTCTATCCAAATTTCTCTCCGACGAGCATTGATTCATAGCCCTACCGATGCCGCTGCTAAACCGCCACCCTACCAAGTTGTCATCGTAACAAACACTCGTGTTTCTGTCAAATCCACCGTGGATGAATCGCTGTCGTCAAGCCCCCACAATCACGTCCTCTTCTATTCGACCACGCAAGGATTCAGCATCCCGTACAACGATTTTTTTCCCAATCAAGATCTGAAAATGGCGACGAGAATACTAGACTGGATGAACGTTCCCTTTTGTCTGGAGAACCAACAAGCCGAGTTTTCAGTGGGTATGAAGAAGAAGAAGACTATATTGCTCAAGAGTTTACAGGAGGTGGTCACGAAATTGGACGCCTTTTTCAAGGGATTGTCACCTGAATCCATGCTGAAGAACCGGATTGTTTTTCTGGAAATAAGAAAAATTGTAAGTCTGCCGGAAAAGGTATTTGAGGAAGTCAAGTTTTACCGTGATAATCGCAAGGATGAATATGATAGGGAGGTGACGACGCTGCCGGAGTTTTGGACGAATTGGAGAATCGCGGCGCTGGCCGTCCTGGACAGGCCGCGGGATGAGGAACTCCGTTGTGGTGGGGCGGCGAATGGCTGTCAGATTTGTTTCAAGGAATTTCACACGGCGGCGGCGCAGCTGAAAAAGTTACCGTGCGGCCATATATATCATGAAAATTGCATTTTGACATGGATGGAGAATAATTCGTCATGTCCTTATTGTCCAGCTGAGACACCTAGAATTTCGGCTTCGGATTTATCGACCACGTGGGAAATTTTTACCTTAATTCCTACTCGATCAAAAATTTTCACCAAATTTTTTAAATTTTTTACTAAAAATTTGACCAACGACACGACAGATGTAAAATACTTGTCCCGCCTTATATCAGTTTTTAAAGTTAGAGTTATCTAGAATTACCATTGTATTGTGATCCCGAATCAGATCTTCTACTCCAATTTCATAGATAATTATAGAATTACGGAGCACGAACTAGATCTTCTACTCCTATTTAATACTTCATCTACGTGTAAATTTTTCAAATTTTATTAATAAATCGAAGAGAAAATTACAATTTTGGTCCTCTTGTGTATTGGCTTTCACAAGTTGGTCTTTATTTTTCAAAATAGGCAATTTTGATCCTACTATATTTTAATAGTTTCATTTTTTGTCTTTCCGTCAAATCAAAGAGTGAGGGCTTGTTTTCACGAGGAAAAACACGCGAGAGGAAAAATTAATCTAATATTACATGTTTTTGAAGGCAAAAATCCCTTATACATAAATTTTCACCTTCAATGCACTCATTTTCTTTTCTTATTTTTTTTGTTTTGGGTTTTAATAAATGTACACATTTTCTTCCTATTGAGTTAATATTGAAATATACTTATAACACTTACAAAAAAGGGGCAGTTTGAAATAACTACTCATCAGTTTGGAATATTTTTACTTTACTCCCCATAAAATTATACAACATAATAGAATATAAATACTGTATTAGAACCTTTTAGTACTACATTTTGTGAAAATTATACAACATATTTTGAGAGGTATTTTAAGTATTACATTATGTGAAAATTATACGACATTTTGCCAAAATGGGGAGTTAAGTAAAAATATAATGCCCAATTGGGGGTTTATCCCATATTACCCGTACAAACAATGAAAGGAAACGTTACAATATTCATGTTCATCTAAAATAGAGTACAATTGTCTCAGTTAAACAAATGAAACATAGCAAAGACATTAAAACATACAATTTCCATCCAAAAAAAAGAGAAAATAACAAAGTTTACACGACTAATTAAACAAACTCATTGTGCCAAAATAAGTTAATCTTAAATTATGAAAAATATAAAAAAACATAACGTTAGTTTAGACTTTGTAGAGGATGGAGGAGCAACTTGATTGAGTTTCTTCTTGTGATGGTTGTGGTGCATTTTGACTTTGATTCATCTCATCAAGAGTACCTACCAATGGGAATTCATTGAAGACTTTGTAGAGGATGGAGGAGCAACTTGATTGAGTTTCTTCTTGTGATGGTTGTGGTGCATTTTGACTTTGATTCATCTCATCAAGAGTACCTACCAATGGGAATTCATTGAACAAATTTCGTGCATTTTGACTCTTTGACCTAACCGGATGACCAAAAATGCAACTATTAAAATACAACGGGACAAAAATTGTCTATTTTGAAACTGATACATTCTAGCTCAAACCCTTAAAAATTAATCCCTCTTTTCTCAAGATCTTACCGGAGTAAGCCAGGGTTTCGGAGAGATTAATCAAGAGATTAGACCAAAAGTTTAGATCGTCATATCTCAAGGGTTGTATTTATATTTTATAGAATACAGGTTTAGGGTTTTATTTTATCATGGAGTTGTCTTTAGATTTGTTCTCATTTGATTTATTAGGCATGATACGCCTTCTGTTCGAACTAATCTGCTTCCTTGTTACCTTTAGATTGAGACTTGAGCTTGATTTTATTCAAGTGTTGGGCTTAACCTTGGGCTCTAGGGTAGGTCCCCAACAGAAATAATAAGGACCAAGTTTGTAAAAGGTAATATACAAGCTAAGGGGACCAAAATTGCAATTTTTCCTAAATTGATTTAATGTTTTAATATAGAAAATAACTCCAAAAAAAAAAAAAAAAAAAGAGTAAATCTGATATTTTTTGTTTTTTGGGTCAACAAAGAAGCCCAGACCGAGGCGAAAGCAAATAACAAAAACTACTCAAAATCAGCCGGAGGCGTCTCCCAGATAACGCACTCTTCATTGATCTCATGCCCAAGCTTAGCCAACCTATCAGCATCACCATTCCTCTCATGGTAAACATGTTTCAACCTCGCATCCCACGGTTTCTGAAGAAGGCGGTGACAATCAAGAATAATGTTCTTCAGTGGGTGATCTTCAACGTCTCCCTCATTCACCCACTTAACCACAACTTCGGAATCAATCTCAATCTCAATTCGCGGGAATCTTCGCTCCCAAGCGAGTATAAGTCCCTTTCTAAGCCCAAGCAACTTAGCCATGTTGATGGAACCTTTGCCCAGCCGTAAGGCATATCCCAAGATCCATCTGCCAGCACTATCCCGGATTAAACCTCCTGCTGAGGCATTTTTAGTATGGTTGTATAGACTCCCATCCGAATTTAGCTTCACCCAGCCATCAGCCGGTCGTTTCCAACTCATCGTATCCTGCCCTGGATGCTTGCTGTTCTTGCGCTTCATGCTTGTCATCATGTCTGCTACTAGCTGTTCAATATTCTGTACAGTGACATTGCCCGGCTCTTTCACCTGTTGATATTCCTGTTTATTTCGTGTTTTCCAAATGCACCATATTGTGGCTAAGGCTACACTCCACCACGACCACTCCGGCTTAAGCAGGTGATCTAAACCAGCACTACCAACCTTCTCAATCCAATTCTCCCCCTTCTCCTCCCCCCCCCCCCCCCCCCCCCGCCAAAAAAAAACCAATTTATCAAAGGAGCTTCTGCTACCAGGATGAATCACCAACTCCCAAACCTTAGCAGCCACTGGGCATTGGAACAGCAGATGCACGTTGTCCTCTCTCCCATTCCTGCAGCGGTTGCATTGATCCGAACCACCAAAGGTACGGTCAAATCTCAGAGCATTGGTCATTAAGCTTTCATGCTTGCAAAGCCAAAGGAAGAACTTAATTTTATGTGGGCACGGGAGCTTCCAGATCAAGCCCCGCCCTCTGTCACTAATCTGCTCTGGCATCTGCAGAAATTTATGAGTAGACCTCGCGGTGAACTTCCCCGTTGAAGTTCCTGTCCAGATTAAGGCTTCCACTTTTGGAGTCTCAGGAATTGGAATTCCCCTTAATCTCCTCAACCACCTTCTTGGGTAGCGACGTCTTAAGTTTGGTGAAGTCCCATATCCCATTCTCACTTATAAGATCCTTCACCACCATCTGGCGATCCTCCTCTGCAATCCCGTTCCCCATCCTATCCAACAGTGTTTCGGATGTCAACCACCGATCATCCCACAGCCAAATGTTCTCCCCCGTACCAATTTGCCATCGAGACCCATGTTCGACGCATCAAATGCTCTTCACTATACCTTTCCACGTTAGTGACGCATTCGGTTTTAGCTCATGCTCCATTATGTCCTCGGATTTCAAATATTTCTCCTTAAAAATCTGACCCCACAGCGTGTTCTCAGGCTTTGTCAAACGCCAGCCTACTTTAGCGAGAAGTGCAAGGCTGGTCCGCCTCGCCTCGCCTCTTTCAGACCCAACCCTCCCTCGTTCTTGCTCCTCACAACCTTCTCCCATCGCACCAAGTGGGTGCGTTTCCTGCTAGTATTTGTTGACCAAAGAAACGTGCGATTTAATTTGTCTAGCTTGTCACAAACCGACTTCGGGAACTAAGTTGTTTGCATATGGTACACAGGAATCGAATTCGTGACCGATTGAATTAGCATTGCTCCTCCGGCTAAATTGAGGTTTTTAGCCTTCCACCCGGTTAGCTTGTTTCCCATTTTCTCAATAATCGTAGCAAGCAGCCCCTTGCGGGTGCGCCCATGTGCTAAGTTAACTCCCAAGTAACGGCCTAACTTGTTCGTTCCCTATATCCTGAGAGTTGCGCAAATAGAAGCACGGATATCCGGCGATACACTAGGTGCGAACCAAACCAATGACTTGCTGTAATTCAATTTCAAGCCCGAGGCTCCACAGAATTTCTCAATAGTCTCTTTGATGCAACTCGCGCCTCTCTCCGTTGCTTTGGCACACAAAATAATGTCATCTGCAAACAACATATGCGAAATGGGAGTTCCGTTCTTGCTAGCTCTGACCGGATTCCAATCCCCCCTCAACACGGCCTCATCAATAAGATACGTGAGGCGTTCCATACAAAGTACAAAAAGATAGGATGACAACGGGTCGCCTTGTCTTATACCACACTTTGGTTCGATCCCCTCAGTTGGCTCCCCATTCCAAAGTATTTTCTGGCGTATACACTCCACCCCATTCATGATGAGCTGTATCAATTTCTGAGGAAACTCGAAGAAAGCCAATGTTTCCCGGAGGAAGTTCCAACTGATCTTGTCATACGTCTTCTCAAGATCAAGTTTCAAAACCATTCCCCTGGTCCTTCCTTTGGATCGGTGTAAGGTGTGAAGAACTTCTTATAGCACCAAAATGTTGTCGTGTGTGCTCCGTCCCGGAATAAAGATATTCTGATTGGGACTTATAATACCTGATATGAACGGTTTTAGCCTCCTTACTATCAACTTCGTCACCACCTTCATCAAAACATTGCATAAAGCGATGGGGCGGAATTGGTTGATGCTCTCCGGTTGTGGCACTTTCGGAACCAAACAAATAAAGGCTCTTCCTATCTCTTTCAGATAAACTCTTGTGTCCAAGCATTCATTGACAAAGTTCGTGACCGAGTCTCCAACAATGTCCGAAAACTCCTGATAGAAAAGTGCTTGAAAATCGTCGGGTCCCGAGGCTTTGCACGGGTTCATAGACATCACTACCTGTTGCACCTCCAAAACAGTGGCTTTGTGTGAGAGGCTTTCCTGCCCCCGCACATTAATCGTGCGTTGTAGGGGGCTGCGAGCCAGGTGATTCCCAACTTCTTCGTTTCCCAAATTGAAAACCGAAAGAAAAAAACCTCTAACAAGGCTGAACAGGTGTTCTGCATCTGTTTCCCACTCTCCATTAATCTTCAGAGCGTGTATTCTGTTCCTTCTTCTCCTGCTAATGGTAGAGATGTGAAAAAACCATGTATTTTGGTCCCCAAGTTTAAGCCAATTCACTCGGGATTTTTGGAACCATAGAATTCCCTCCTGCTTGAGTATTGTGTTGTACTCCACTATAGGCTGCTGCTCAAGCTCTCTTAGATGAGAATGAAGGTTCCGTCTTGCCGACCGTTGAATCCCATTAATTCGTGCCTTGAGAATACGTTTTTTGCGAAAAATATTCCCCGAATGTACTCACATTCCAGCTTCTCAGTCGCTCAGGTAGCTTCACTAGTGTTTCTAGAATTTGATGCTCTTCCTCCCACGCCCTAGCTACGATTTCGCAGCACCCCGGATGCTCATTCCAAGCCGCTTCAAACCGGAACGGGCGATTCTTTAGTGGTCTGCATATCCCATGGCAACAAGTGATCAAAGGATGATGATCCGAGTGCGTTCGGGGAAGCACTAAAGTCGCCCCTTCCGGAAACAACAACCGCCATTCCGGGTTGACAAGCACTCTATCCAGTCGTTCTTCCACTGTCTCGCCCCCTCTTGCCGTTCCACTCCAAGTGCAACGAGGTCCCAAGGCCCCAATGTCCATCAGATTGCATCCGTCAATCTGATCCTTAAAATCTAGACATCTATTCCACCCCCCACGCTTCTCACTCGGACCCAAAATTTCGTTGAAGTCCCCCGTAAGCATCCATGGCAGCCTCCAATCCTCTCCAAGTATTTTAAGCTCCCTCCACAACTCCCCACGTCGGTTAAGGATGGGACTTGCGTAAACTCCGGAACACAGCCATTCGGTATGGCTTCTCGGTCCAATTATGGCATGGATTGCTTGGTGTGTCACTAGGATAATTTCCACTTGGATGTTATTATTATCCCAGAGCATCCATATGCCTCCCTCCCTTCTGACCGTTGGTGCAATGCACGAGTTAGGAAAACCTAGGCTAGCCGCAATCCTCGTTGCCCTCTCCTCGTCCACTTTGGTCTCAAGAGTACATGCGAGATTGGGAAGTGTGACGGGGTCCTTAATCGAGGTCCCCGACCACTCCATGAGTATCTGCTGCCATAGCAGAGCTGTCTATAAGCATTGTCTCGTCATCTCTTATCTCGTTAATTCGATCGACAAAGTGCTCATCCGACGAGTCGGGTTCCCACACAAACTGACTTCCATTCCCACTCGTAATTGCCAGAATAGCGGTGTTATTGTCAAGTGCCGAACCCTATCTATGGTCAGATCGTATGTTTCTAACATCATCGCCTTCTTCAGATACTCTTCTATCCAATCTATCTCCATCCTCTCCTCCTCCAAACCTGAACAGGCCCTGCTGCGTTTCAGTAGTTCTTTCTGTGCGATTATTGGTCTCTATCTCCACAAGAGGTATTCTTGGGGTAGATTTCTGGTTGAATTTTGCTCTGTCTCCTGTGATTGTTGGTGTGATGTCCTTATTGGTACCCAAATCCTGTGGATTTTTGAATTGAATTGATGTTTTCCATTTATTTTGTAATATTCAACTTAATAATTAAATATCAACCCGTAAAATGAGGAGCTAGAGTTGAATTTGAAAACTAACTATCAATTAAATATCAGCTTTTATATATCAACTCTTAAAAGCATAATATCAACTTATATATATCAACCCATAAAAGCAGAAAAAGATGATATGCATTAGAAAAAAATAAAAAATTTAGAGAATAAAAAAAATTATGAAAAATCAGAAATTTAGAGAAGAAAACAATGATGGATTGAAAATCATATAGAGAAGAAAAATAATAACATAATGAAAATCGAAAAATCACCACTGACAATCAATTAGAAAAGAAAAAAACATATTGAAAAATAAAAAATCACCATTGAACAAAATTTAACGAAGAAAACAACGACAACTTAGAAAAGAAAACAACTTGAAAAGTAAAAAATAACGACTGGAAAACTTGAAGAGAAAATAATGATTGAAAGCTTGAAGAAATGTTCAATAAACTCTATTTATTTCCTTGACATATTTTGGTACTATAGATTATTGGAGAGTGGCAATCCGTCTTTGAAGTTTACTTGCACGAAGATTAGTCACTAAATAGAAGCAGTTTCGTGTCTCGTTTACAAAGTGTTATGTAAGAATCCATCTTTTAGAACGATGATTCAAGTAACTACAAGAACCATTTTCACTGTGCAGCAGAAGCATCTATCCTACAATAATTAGAATAACATGGTAATCAGAGATTTTCCATTGATTGGGCATATCATGTCTTCATGCATCAACTTGAGGGGGAGTATTGGAAAATATCATATATATGGAAAGGTCAACCTTTCCATATACCAGACAAATTCTTTGGGCTTGATTGTTGTATTGATTGTATTTAATCATTTCCTTTCTTGGTTTTAAGGTTAGGCTACTCTCGTATATATTCTTATTGTTACTTGTTAGTGTGTAAAAATTGTATTTTAATTGCTTTGGTTTTCCCTTTGTGATTAATTGGAAATTTGCTTAATTATGCTTAAATACGTCTTGGCAAGTCTATTTATTTTGGAATAAAGGATTATGCAAAATGTGGACTAATGAAGGAACAGAGTGACAAAAAAGACCTAAACCATGGCCACAGCTTATGGGTGATGTAGCAGACAACTCACCTTGGTCCACAATTGCGGCTGACTTCTCTTTTTGAAATTAGCAACCACTTGCAGTTGCTAATTTTAGTTTGTGCGTCTCTTTGAATTAGATGATCAGTGGACTTACTAAAGGCCCCTTTTTATCTTAGGATGTGTGCCCATGCAAAAGAGGGTTTTATAAGCTTAATTGAGGAGTTAGAAGCAGATATTCAGCTTTGGAGGAACTGCAGGAGGAGGAGCGTGTTGGAAAACGAGTACGAAAAGCAATGAAAAATTAAAAATTCTCAACAAGGAAACAAGAAAGTTTCGTAAACTTACTTTAATTTTAGTCTTCCTTGAAGTGTTATGAGCCACACTCAAACACTCTTCAAGCGGAGAGAATCCCTCGATCGGTTTTTCCTTCGAGACTTAAAAGTAGAAACCCTCCAAAGATATCTACACTAGTCCTAAATCACGATCACGCCAGTGAGAATGCTAATTTTGTGGCTTGTGTTTTGGGTAGGATAGATTGAGTGTTATTGTGTTTTTTTCATGAGATACTTCAAGATTATCGGTCTGAAAAATAAAAGAGATATCTCTTCTCTATTTATCTGATGAGAAACATCTCAAGTTAAGAGAGAAGAAAGATATTCCTTTTATTTCTCTAATTCAATTTTCTTGTCATTCAGTTCGACAAGTCGGACCGACCAGATTTAAGATGGATCAATATCTATTGTATTCGTCATTTGTTTAGAAATTAGAATCTTAATTTTTATTTGTACATACATAAAAAAATAAAAATAATGTGCCATAAAAACGACAACAACCCAACCCATAAAGCTCCAACAAAAATGGATAGCAGGTAAAAGGTATTGGCGTTTTACCTTCCAACAATTTTAATTTCACCTACCATTATTCGATTTTATTTAGGCTATCTACCCTTATTTACATCCATGATATTTGTTAATTTTTATTGTATCACTTTCTATTATTTATTTCTATTGAGCATACTCGAATATTCTTCGTCATATTCGAATAACTTGAAGTTCAATTATAAATTTAGTGTTACCACAATTTTAGTACGTATAACAAAAATAATAAAAATTATTTGCATACGCATCGAATCTACAAAGTTGGTCATAAATATTTAAATTTCAAGAGTTTTTTTTCTTTGTACATGGTTTGTCATAGGGCTGTCAGCGGGTCGGATTCGGACCGGATCAAGAGATTCCGGATCCGAATCCGATAAGAGTATCCGATAACCGGATCCGAATAGGATTCGGATCTATTATTTTTGAATCCATACATAATCGGATCGGATCCGATCCGATCCGATTAACAATAAAATTTATTTTTTAAGATTACAAATTTGACATAAAAAATAAATATAATTACATAACATTTAATAAATAATTATTATTTAATGAATTATTTGATAATTTTATCTATATTTATTTTAAATAGGTTGATTTAAACTTATTAATAAAAGAAAATATATATTTTTAGAGAAAAAAATTTAAAATTTATTATTGTTTAAAGTGATAAATATGTGAAAATTTTAATTTTAATCATTTTACTTAATATTATGTACTAGTAAATAATTTTTTTAATTAAATATTATATATAATATCGGATTCGGATTCTTAACGGATCGGATTTCGTAAATCCATATTCGCTCCATTTATTTCGGATATCGAATATTTATAATCGGATATGATCCATCGGATATTTTTATCAGACGAATATGCTAAAATTCGGATCGGATTCGGATTAAAATCCGACCCATTGACAGCCCTAGTTTGTCACATAGCCCATTGCTTGTCACAACCCAAGCCCATTTAAAATTTTACAAAGCCCACACAAACTATATATCTCAATTCTCACAATTGCACAAAGATTCTTGACCTTTTTCTCTTTCCGACCAGTCTTCGGTTGCCACCGTCTCTCGACTAGCCTTTACTCTCTCCGACGAAGATTTTCCGGCCACCACCGCCGACGAAGACTCTCAGGCGCGCAGCTGAAGGATATCGAGGCGGAGCTCTCCTTGCTGCGTGTGGCCAAGGTCCTTGTTCCCTTTGCGTTCTATCATATTCTGAAATTCTTCCCCTGCTTACTTTCCCAATCGATTTGGTGATTTAATTCAATTTCATTTATGGGTTGTGTTCGATTTAGTTCATGGTTTGTGGCCTTGGGGTTGGATTTTGAAATGTGAAAATTTTTCAATTTTTTTTTTTTTTTTGAGAATTGTTACGCACTTGGAATTGTGTTTCTCTTGAGCTATTCAACTCTGTTCTCTAGCGATATTAACTCTGTTTTTGTTAAAAAAAAAAAGTAGTCTTTGGGTTTTCTTTTCCATGCGAATTGGAGCTGTGATCAGCTCAATTCTCCGTCGCTCTAGGTACCTGTTTGGTTTGTTTTCAACCCTCCGTTGTGTAAATCAATGTCAAGTTATTGATGCGAAACTGCTGGGACAGATAGTTGTTTTCTTGGATATACTATTAGGGTTCTTCGTTGTGGTGGTTATCTGTTTGTGTTTCCTTAATATAATCATGATTTCACCGCGGGCAGACGTTCAGACCTAGTTAGATAAGTTGGAGTAATTTAGGGCTTTTCCACATAGCCACCTTTAATTTTTCTCTGATAAGCAGTTAATTCTCTCAATTTCTTGGAAACCCATTTGTGATGTGATTAGTGTATAAAGGACTAGGTTTTGAATCTAATATTAAAGGAAATTAAGAAGATCTAAGAGATTAAATGTTGCATGGGGGATTATTATATATTTCAATCTTAGTGCTGCACAGTTAATGCAGGCTGTATGTAAGTTGGGTTTGAAATCGTGATGTTGATAATGGAGGTTCCTTGAATTTTACTTGCAGGAAGATTGCTCACTAAATAGAAACAGTGTTGTGTCTGGTTTACAGGGTGTTATGTAAGAATCGATGACTCCCGTAACTACAAGAACCATTTTCATAGTGAAGCAGAAGCATCTATTCTAAAATAATTAAAATAACATGGTAATCAGAGATCTTCCATTGATTGGGCACTTTCAATAGTTAAAGAAGATAGGTAACATCTTAACTTGTTACCTCTATCCTTATGTTTACATGGATTTCATCGAGTCCTTGGTTGGCCTGGGATTTTAAGTGTTTGGTTATGTGTGCTACTAATCAAGGTCAAAACATACGGGATTTATGATAATTTTCTATTTTGAAGATTTTTTTTTTCACAATCTTGTTGATAAGCTCAACAATATTTTTCTTTGGGGCCTGTTAGTGACTGGAAATTAAATGCTCAAAATCTTGAAAAGTTTGTTTCTTATACAGTGATTTTGTCCCTCAAAATTACATATTTGGAATCTGAATCATATGCTTAAGCAGATTGTATTGTGTAGAAGCTTTGTACTTCGATGATGTGCTGTGAAGTCATTATAGTAGGTTCATTTTAATTTGAAGACTGCGCTAGTGCATGAAACCTTTTTTTTTTTAATGATGTACGTAAATGTAAACCTCATTGAAGGTTTACACCTTAGGGTTTCTTGAGTTCCTTATGATTTGGGATTTTTGCGACTTTTATAAGTTTAAACCTGATTCATTAGAATGATTTATATAGGTTCATAGATGTTGAAGTAGGTTCGAGAGGGTCAATTATCCCCTGGACAAAATTTTTGGGAACGGGATTAAGTCAGAGTAACTTTAGTTGCTCATATAATTTATAGGTGTTGGTATGAATATTTATAGTGCGCAAATGCTTGTTTGGTTCCAGCTTTCAGTTATTTGTACTAACTGCTTCCGGGTTTTACTTATTCAGTAGGAAAGAATCAAGTGTTACTGAGAAGCTGGATTAAGTTGTCTGAGAGCGCAAAGGAAAGGATGGAAGAGCAATTTATATTGAGAGTACCACCGGCTGTTGCAGAAAGAATTGAGCAGCTCCTTAATGAATCTGCCTCTACTTCTGAAGACAAGTCCTTGGATTTGTCCTTTTCTGGTAATAGGCTTATATTTTCTTTACTCTATCCAAAATTTATGTTATTTTGATGATTCTTTTTTATATCACGGGGAACAGTCTTAGTAGACACAGTTATGGCCAGTTTGTTCTGTATTCTTCTTTTTTATTTTATTTTTGTTTATTTTTAATGATGTGCTGGCGATTTCTTTATTTCAGAGGATGGAAGGACTGGCACATTTTCTATTGGCAATGACCGTTTCTCTGCTTCGCTTTTGGACCTCCCCACAGTTGTAGAGTCATACAAGACTTATGATGACAATGTGTTGATCAAAACTGCAGACATTGGTCAAGTAGGCTGTTTGTCTTCAATTGACTATATTTGAACTATATTAGATAACTGAGTCAGCTGTGATATGGTAATGTTAACTATTCAGAGTTGTGGCAGATGATAATGGTGAGAGAAGAGAGTGAAAATGTTCCAGAGGCAGTAGAGTACAGACATGGTCTTACTCCACCAATGAGGGATGCTCGAAGGCGAAGATTTCGCCGTGAGCCAGATTTAAATGTAGGGTTACTTTGAATTATTATTTATATATATTTCCTGGCCTCCTTGTAATAACTTGTTCAGCACTATGGACGATTGATTGTGTACATAATATTAGCCAGGAGAGTGCATGTTTTTACCGCTTGGTGTTGTTTTGCAGCCTGAAGTTGTGCGCCGTGTGGAAAGAGATTTGCAGAACATCATGGCTGGTGGAACAGCTGAGAATATTGATATCCTTTTATCTTGTTACTCTCTCTCTCTCTCCATCAACCTATAATCGTAGTGAAAGTAAAAAGTTGATATCCTAAAACATGCATTCTAACTTCATGTTTCTCAAAAAGTCAATGCATCTGGTTTTTTGTGGAGGAAAAAAAAAAAAGGTATTCTAGATTGACTTCTGTTCTGTAGTTATGCATCTGCGAAATCATTCTAGCTTAGTTCCATGAGATTTGAGTAGCGTAGAACTTCATCTTCACTAAAACATCACCCAATTGCCGAGGTTATGTTCATTGGACGAATTTTACATGACTTAAATTGCTAATATCCTTGACTGATCAATTACGTGTTGAAGTGGCTGAGGAGTATGGTGAGAATTCCCGCAGTGCAAGTAAGAAAGTGGTTGCTACATCTTCAGCAAAGCCCAACGTGCCTGAAACTGCGACGATTGCTGGAGAACCTGACGGAAGTGATTCAGATGAGTCTGATGATTCTATGTGAATTAGTAATCGTGCAAGTTGGATGCATAATCAGGGAAAGTGTTCTTGTCCATTGCCTGCAACCTATACGAGGTTCGGATGGGTACTTTATAAGTTTTTCTGTTAATATTATCTACTATTTCAGTGAAGTAGAGAAATGCGAGATGTTTAAAAATTAGTGGGCTCTTGGTGGTTTCACGTGTAAGCTTCACTTCCTCAACCTTAGTTTTGTGTTGTGGTTTGAGCATGTTGTGTCATATATCATACCAATGGCAGTTTCTTGTTGAATATGAAAGTTTTCATTTAATGGGCTAGCAGAAAGTCATTCCGGGCTATGTCTTTTGATGATATTTTCTTGCATTATGTCCATACATGAGCTTGCACTACTCTTGAGTTGGTAAAATCTCTGAAACTATCTTCTCCTAGTATTCGACAGTTTTGAGTAGTCTAGGCAGGTGCTGAGAATAACTGTTATGCCCTAATTGCTGTTCTGATCTATAAGCTCAAAGTATGTGTGCAACTGAGTAAGGTAGTTTTGAATGGGTGTGAAAATAGGGTCAAGTTGTGAAGCATGTGTGAGAGTTGTGTTTCTTTATTGTGTTTTCTTTGTGGTCTTGTGCGTGTTTGTTCTGGCAAAGACAAAACAGTTTCAGACTTTTAGTGATACTTTGCAGATAGTTTTGGAATGTAAACTAAATCTGACAAAAAGGCCTATTAAGTTTCCCAAGTCAACTGCTTTTTGCTGGAAAGGGGCCATGGGGAATCGAAAAATATGTAGGAATTTGCTAGTTGTATTTGGCAATGGAGGACTGGGTCTGACTTTGACTTGCACAATGTGATTAGCTTTGTGGATTTGTTGAAATTACACTGCTTATGGTAATCTTTTTTAGATTCGTGGTTTTGTTTTTGGTTATATCTTATGATGCAAGAACGCACTCCAAGTATCCGATACGACTCGATACGATAACGTGGTGGTTGTAGAAATGCTTGTTATCAGAGATCATATATGAATATAGAAACAGGTAGTCCCTTGTATTAGTTTGTATTGCTATGAATATAAACAATCTATTAATTTAAGTGTAAAATCAAGGATTGTCTGGATCAAAAAGGGTTTTATCCCATTAATGGGTCAATATCAACAAGTATTGTAAGTGGGTAGCCTACAGAGGTAGGTCCTTTAGCCCTGGTCCAAGTGGTTAAATGGTTGTTTCTTTAGGGCAATATTCAGGTTCGAATTTCTCTGATCACTTGGAAATGAACGTGTTTTTAAAAATTAAAAAAAAAATGAAGTATTATAAGTGCGCTCTATGTGTAAGGTAGAACTACACACCCCTATTATTCTTACTATTTTCTTGATAGTTAATATCTTTATTATCCAAAAAGCAGTCAAATGTGAGAAGGGATTGGACCCAAGTGTTGATTCTTGATACACATGAATTGCAAATTAATATTTCAAGGAGACCTTTTCTTGTAAGAAAAACATAGATTGATATATGCAATTTTGTAGCGTTTCTTTTGGTCTGGTTGACAACTGAGGCATCAACTTGGTTGACAAGCTCTTTTGTGTTCTTTGACTCTACCAACTTATACCGCAAGTCTGTCTGCTTTCTACCAGACTGGCTCCGAGTAAAAGATTATGAAATGGATATGATGTTATAGTTTATTTGCAAAAAGTTGCTCACCAAATCCTCAAACCCATCGAGTATAATTTAATTAGTGAGATACTGAAATCACACCGTGTCGTATATTTTGCGAGCGAGTCAGTCGTTTGCATGAAATATATCAGCGCATCAAGTTTTCTAGAACTACCGAGTGGTATAACTCAGCAGGTGGCGGCACACGACTTGATAATATATTAATCGAATATCTCGTATTTGAGTTCTTGGATATGCAACTATCATTCGTATGGACATACTTTTATATTATAGTCGTTGGAACTGAATTTGAACACATACTCAGATAAAAGAATGTGAGTTTTACATGGGATTGATGAAGCACCGACAACAGTATGTCGCGAAGTGAGTGATGGAGAATGCAGTTGTAGTGTTGTACCATACTTTGAAGCTTTGAACAAATGTGATACATTCATATTGATTGTGGTCCGCAACCGACCCTTCTTACACTCGTCTAGGACTCATGCTGGCTGCCACTAAAATCCCATGAAAATTTCAGAAATCGGTCAGGACAATATTCATTAATTATATTGTTTTGGACTTCAAGACTAATTAGTTTGATTCAAACCTACCTATTTCACTGTAATTATTACATTATATTGGCATATTTGTCCAAGGTTGAAATCATAGATCAAATTATAGTCGTTTTCCCAGTTTTTAGGCAAAACCAATCGGGAAACCGTGGAATCAAAAGAGGTCTTTACTCGTATATAAATCAAATTGAAATCATAGCGTTTATACGTATCATTATAATCCAAGCATCATAAACTGAAAATTTACATAAATGCTCACAAAAGTTAACTACAAACAAAAAAGCAAGTGGACAATATTTTGAAAGACATATCCTGATACGCATTGATTTAAACGGATCACAAGCTGGCTTGACAAGGTGCCCAGACAATTCACACAGTGTGGTAAGTCGCATCAACAACACACCCTTGATTGCAACAACGAGGATGACGTTTTAAGGATCGGTAAGCTTCTCTAAATAATAAACCGATTATTCATATCCTCCAAAACCCTTCCCCAGTTGATTAGGTTAAACTATCATTTGATTTATATTGTTTAAAAATTATCGCAGTCATCCATAAAATTTTGAAATATATGTGTAAATTTTTTGAAACGTTCCCACTTATTATTTTAATAGGTTGATTTCCTACTGTGTTTTTTGAGGTCCTATCCCAACAGAGAAATTAATCTATAATCTCATCGAAACTAAGAGGAATAGCAAATGTAATTCACCCGGTTATATAGACACGAAATATGTATCTCTGAGATTTTCTCTAATATACACATTTTGTATTTATAGTATGAAATTAAATTAGATTAGAGGATGAAATGAGGGAGATGGGGTTGTTTAATTACATGCCAACTTATAATGCCGGTAGCCTGGACAACTATATTTTTTTGAAAAAGAAAAAGATTAGTAGTACTATAGCCAAGACAAGATTTCACCCTTTTTTGTTTTTATTAGGTTCACAATAAAGAGGGAGACATTAATGAGGAATACTTTTGTTCCTTTTCCCATTTTTGGTTTTGGTCAAAGTACAAGTACCTATGCACAGACCATGGGGATTAAATGCTTTATTGAGTTGTACTGCCGGTGCACATACTATTTTTGTAGCACAATTTATGACTGACTATTTATTATTCGGCAGACCACCAAATAATATAGTTTTCGGTTCAATTAATACTGATAGATGAGTTTTATATTTAGGGATAAATACAGTCAACCCCCCTCCTTTGGGGGTATGTGCACTTTCCTCCCTATGGTTCAAATCGATGCACATTGTTGCTCACCTTTGCAAAATGAAACATTTCACCCCTTTGAACACACTCTGATCGTCGATTTCTCTTTCGTCACTGCGACCCAAGCTTCAAAACCACGGCGATCGTGTTTGTCTCTCCAAGCAGAACAAAACTCATACCCCGGCCCGCTCGACTCTATTAGCCGCTAAAAGTTTCGTTCATCGTGCGTCGTCTTTAACCGATGATTTCTGCTTCGTTGGTTGTCGGATTATATAATATCAACACATTTGAAATCAGATTTGTATAGATTTACTTTGTTAAAGTTTGTTCAAAGGGGTGAAGTGCTCCATTTTGCAAAGGTGAGGAGACAATGTGTATTGATTTGAAGCATAGGGGAGAAAATACACATGCCCCCAAATGATGGGGGTGACTGTATTTATCCCTTATATTACACAATTGGTTTGTGGCTGGTAAAATTATGGGGAAATCAGTGTAATAAGGAAAGTGTATATATTTGACATTTATCTTATTTTATTGATTTTATAATTCATTTATATGGATGGCTGAATCAAGTCGGACCATTAAGATATAAAGTTCTCCCTACTATTTGTAGCTAGGTACATTTCTAAAAATTCGAATAAAGAGACCTTTACTTAACCAAACATAATATCGAATTATTTTTATCTTGTAATCGATATAAAATTTAAATGAATACTGGGTTTAACCAAATCGAATGTAAACCAGAATTTTTGGAAAACTCTACTCATGTGTGTATGCAAACGCGTGTGTTTGATTTGGACAAATAAATGAGGATTGTATATATATATATATATATATCCCCAAAAGACCCACATTATGTATGTCGTATGTGTGTGTGCACTGCATGCGTTCAAAAAGAGTTGAAAACAAGACTACATCACTCTGTGTGTGTTTTTTGCACTTTCCGCCACATCAAAATCAGAAATACATACATACACATTCGTGGCTACGCGTTTCCAAGTCTATAATTGGGACATCGTCCTAACAAGAATATTCATCAACTTTCAACCCCACCAATTTGTTCAAACAAGAAGCATACATCACATATATATAAACGTCAAAATCTCACTCGCAGTTACCCTATAATGTACGGATACAGATATAAAAATACAGACACAATACGGATATGATGATATAGATTTATTTTTTTTTTATTTTTCATATGAGAAGTGTCAGCAGGATATCGGACAAGATCTAAGTATTCGATACGATAGGATACAACACGCCAAAATGATATTTTTAGAAATATCCTTACATTAGAACAATCAACATATTTAGTATATGCAGTGTATATATATAATACACCAGTAACGGAGTATAAAGGGTATTCGACTACTATTAAATTTTCTAAATGTTGAATTTAATGCGCAAATAATTCAAAATTATATATAATATTTATTTTGACCAGTATATGTCCGTTAATTTTGGAACCCTACTGCTTACACAATTTTAAGCTCTTTCAAAATATAATCACGACTAGTATTTTTTACTAATTCTTTTGTTCGTAGCATAATAATTTAATCAATTTTGTTGTAATTTATTTATGTGATTGATATGATATTATACAATTTTTATGTAATTTGTACTCGTATTTTTGTCATTTTGTTTTTGGCATTAGAGACTTGTGTTTTGAGATTATATGTAGATATATAATGTTTTTGGTTTCTTACCTTGTATTTTTTTATAAATTATGACACTGTACGTAGAGACTCGTTATAAGGGCGATCCTCCCAGACTCTTTAATCTATTCATAAGTCAAGATTTAGAACTCTAAATTTTGTTTAAAGCATCTGGGGTTGAATATCTAGTTAGACCAACTAATATAATTTAATAGCATTCGAGTGATTTCCACTCATGTCAAAATTGAAGTAATTACTAATTTCATAGATGTGCTTATAGAAAGTAGTGGGTCAGAAATGAGTTCAAAATTAATAGATTATATTTTTATGTAAAAGTTTGAAAATGAAGCCAAAGGAGGTATATAAATTTCTATTATTCAAGATTTTGACACATTCTTGTTGTTGTGGATGTTTGTTCCCACATCAAATTGAGTCAAGTTACACGAGTTAATATATATGATATATATGATGCATAGATCCGGACACGACGATACAAACACGAGACAATACAGATATAGAGACAAAGTATTTTTTTATTTTATTTTATTTTTTAATTTCTCACTGAGAAGTGTTGGATAAATGTTCGACATGGGTTCTTTTTTAATTTCTTAGTGATACTTTTAAAATTGTGGGCTTTTAGATATCATATCATGGTAGCAAGAATATTCATGCACCTTGAATCACACAAAGTTCAAACAAAAAGTATATAAACAATAAAATCCCTAAAAGCCAACATCTTTAATTATAAGCATATATAGTTTATTTGCGGAACAGTGACCAAGGATAAGAGGGTGCCAGAGTTTTTGACAATCAGATTCTAAGTACTCAACTCCATGCAATATTTTAAAACTCTTTCAAAGTGTAATCTCTACTCATTTTTTACTAAATTTTTTTATGAAGTAAATAATTTATTAATTCAATATTGGGTGGTTATTATTCCATGACATACTTCAAATTTTTTTATTTATTTACGTGGATTAATTATACAATTTTTATGCAACATTTTCTCGTATGTCTATTTTTTTGGCATAAAAGACTCATGCGTTGAGAATATATGCAGATTTATTTTTTCTGGTTTCAAACCCTTATTTTCTTTTCCAAAATCGATATTAAAGAGCACATTATGACGACAATCCTTTCGATCCACTACTCCATTTATAAGTTGAGATTTAAACCCTAAAACTTATTTAAGAGAACTAACCGCACGTTCTGTTAGACGAATTGATATAGTTTAGTAGCATTGTGGTGATTTCTACTCATGCCAAAGTTGAATTAATTTTATTGATATGGTATAGAGAATAGTAGGTGAGGTATGAGTTGAAAATCACATATAATTATATTTTACATAAAAAAGTTTGAAAATGAAGCCATGGGGTACATTAATTGTTCGTACATATTTGATCAAGAAAGTTACTACTTCTATTATTCATAATTTTGACACGTTCCCATCGATGTTGGTTCTCACACCCAATTGAGTCAAGTATATATATATATATAAGATATATGCAGGGTTATGATTACGACATGATACGGATATAGTGAAATGAATTTTTTCATAAATTTTTCAAGTGAGAATTATCGAAAATAATGTATTTGACACGACACAACACGATACAATAAAATAATATTTTTAAAAGTGTCCATAAATCATAGATATTTATACGTATATGTGTGTGTCTAAATACGAGTATAGACTGCATCGTTTCTTTCATTTGTAACAATTTAATGCCGCGTAAGGACGTGGACTTTTGCAAAGCATTGCATTGGCGTAACAACTATGCATTGCATGCTTCATGGCCATATACGAATTTAAGGAGATGTTCCCACACCACAATCCACATTGAAACTACACAAGAAGTTTGGTAAGAAATAAAAACCAATATCTTTTGAAAATATTCAAGCAATTTCCATTAGTCATTTAATTTTCCTATTCTTGGCTTAAATTGAGGTGCAAGCATATAGGAATAGGAATAGGTCCAATATAGTGAGGTGGCTATGTTGTACTTTTCTTTTCTTTTTATTTAATATGGACGATAATTATTTCGACCCGATTACTTCATTCGCAAGATTAGTTTTTAATTCTTGATCTTTGTTTAACGAATTTAGTATTTCATCCCGTTGGGTATACGTAGAATGAGTGACTTCTTATGTATATTTTTTCACTTAATGTATCTCATTTATTATGATTCCGATCACGCGTATTGAAGCATTAATTTGCAAAACTTTTTGTAGATATATAATAGGGTGTCAAAAAAATTTAAATACAAAATTTTCGATTAAGTTAGAGTAACACTGAACATCATAATAGACGGGTTAATGGTGTGGACCATGAATGTAGATCAACTTTTTTGTAAAAAAATATGTCTCACTTTTTCTTGAAATTGTTCATATATAATTAGTTGTTTAATTAGTGACATCTGTCCATGATTTGTTCTTGAAAACTGCACATAATTGGCTCCCAATCTTTTGAATCACTAAGAATAGCTTTGGAAGAAATGGCACAATGCCAGCCTTATTGTGTCAGAAAAAATTAATTCTTTCATTTTAATATAAAGTAATTATATTATTATTTTTTGGAATTTCTGAAAAGTTTGATATAGAGCTCCAAAAAGAAATTCAATTAAAATAAAAAGGGAGTTTAGGGCTTCAAGAAATTGTGTTGTTAGGTTTGGGGGAAAGAGTTTTGATGTGCAACAAAGCTGGCAAACCTAATTAAAAAATAATTAGCAAGATCCTCACTCCAATTATATGAAGCAAAACCTAAAGGATTATTTTTTAATGACAATATTCTTTTATTAATTAATAGGTGACATATGTTTATAAATGTGCCACCACATACACTCCTTAAATTCTTTTTTAAATTATTAATGAGATGATTAAAAAAATGAGGGATTATAAAATCATTAATTGGCCAAGTGTTTGATCTGAAAGAAAAAAATAAAAAATTTATTGCCAAGTGTAGCAATTTGTAGATAATTGGATCAAATTAGTACTAAAAGTACGTACAATGTTGCAATTATTTAATTTCAATAGGTAATTATTTGAGTTCTTATGAAGCCAATCCACAATGTATTTTATTTATATGATTTTAACTTTTTTTTTTAAATGAAAACACCTTAAAATAAGTTTGTATATTAAAGAAAACTATGCAATTATTCTTAAATACCACAGAATCCATCTTTTTTTTAATCATTAAAAATAACTTTAATTTATTAATTATTGAATTTGACCCATTTTGTTTGCAAGTTGCCCTTGACAAATTTTTAATATTAATATTTTTGATATCTAATTGACATAAGAATTTTATTTAATTATACCGATTAGCATTTCAAAATTAATTTTTTTCAAATTCGTTTTTGAAGATATAATTGATTTTCTTATTCTGCGTATATTTTAAAAAGTTAAAAGTATATTTACACAGCCTAAACTTGCAAACTTCCTTAAATTTATCTACATCTAGATATTTGCATTTTCTAAAACAAATAATTTATTAATTCCAATATTAGGAGATCGATGTAATATCCTTTGAGATAAATTTCCAATTAAAAATACTAATTATCAAGTTTTCCAATCTAATTAAAAGGAGAAGAACAATTAAAAAAAAAAAAAAAAGAATAAAATTCTTAGGATTGAGAATTAATTTCTTGAACTTCAGGCGTACAAAAACTTATTTAAAATTTGAGGAAAATAGAAAATATTTTAAATTGTCTTCTATATTTTGTAAAAAATTTAACATTGACATTTGTATTTTAATTTGTAAAAAATTTTAAATTGCCATATCGATCATTTAGGTGATAACAAGTAATTCATTTTTTGTCAAAAAATATTAAATTCTTGACCAAATTAAAACACTTGTTAACACCTAAATGACCGACATGACAATTTTAATTTTTTTATAAAATATAGATGATAATATGAAATATTCAAAAGTTCGGATAAAAAATTAAAAAAACAATCATAATTTTTTCCACTTAAAATTATTGGTATCTCACAATTTGGATAGGGTCTTCTTGTTGTTCCACCTCATTAAGCAATTTTGAATTTGGGAATATGGTCAACTTGTGGGGCATATTTATAAATAAGAAAAATACAAGGAACTTTACACTACTTTAATTATTATCCTAATATATATTTAGACCAAACATAAGCAAATGCATCACCAACTTACCAAGTCAATATAATTGGTGCCCAAACTTTAAAAGAGGCTTGCAAGATAAGTTAATTGGGTGAAGATATACATACATATATACCAAGTAAAGGATTTGCTTGCATCATCAATGGCGTTTACTCTTGAGAGGTCAATTTAATTCACTACGATTTGAATTCAATTTTGAAAATTATAAGTATTTCTTGATTTTGACTTGAAAATTTGTTTTGATCACCCTTTTCATTATTAAACAAAAAACACCTCATTTTGAGTTAATTTTGTGATATCAGTGTCTGCGTTCTATTGTTATATTAAAACAAAAACACATTATACTAACTTAATTAGAGTTTTGTATTAAAAATTTCCAGATACAGTTGTCATGGATAATAATGAATTTTATATCACAGTCTAACTCAACTCAAACATATTTTTCCCAATTAATAATAAGTAATTCTAATTCAAATTTAATTGAGTCAAATCATTAGAGAAAGTCATTGTTGATCAACCAGCAAATGTAATACACTTAATATTATAATTAGTCAAAGTCAAAATTAGATTTTCCTTTGAATTATAATGATTTTTTTTAATATACACATAAATGATAATTAAGATTCAATCTCGAATTATTATCCTAGATAAATAATTTTTTAACCACTTGAACTAATCCCTCAACGAATTAGCATGATTCTTGAAATAGGGAAAAAAAATTATTTATGTGAGGGGAAATTGTTGAAAAAACAAAGAAAAAACTTTCCGTGCAAAAAAACAATAGTACCTCGTCCTTCAAAAGTCCATGCCACGTGCTTCTCTTCTCCAGCCCCACCCACCTTTTCAATTTTCATACTGTCCTGCCTCCTATATATATATATATATATACACGCAGACATACATATACATGTAAATTGTAATGTAATCAACCAAAAACAAGAAAGCTATAGTTGCATTCCATTTCAGAATCCTTCAAAAGTCTCTCAAAAACCCACAAATCAGAAACCACGAAACCAAAGAAAAGACAAAATCTTTGCTATTTTCCTGAATCACCTTCATTGTTCCTACGCTTCTCGCAATTGTAAGAGACATCCCATTGTTTCGGACTGTCTGTTCTTACATTTCTCAGCTACCAGTCTTCTGGGATTTCATCATTATCAGCAGCCTTTTGCGTTCAGGTAAAAAGTTTTCCCCTTTTCTCTGCGCCCTTTCACACACTTCTATCTCTCCCTCCTCTCTCTCTGTATTTGTGTATGGTGTTGTGATTCTATAATCGAAATGGGTTTTGTAGAGCATGGAGTTTCTGTGAATCTTTACCATGGTTTATTGGGATTTCTACGTCTTTTTTTGGTAAATTTACAGAATAAATCTTTCTGGGCTCTGTTTTCTTGATAAGATTTCTTGCTTAAACTGCCACTTTTATGTGAAATGTGACATGCCTAAAGATCAAGCTCCTATTTGGGGGCCATTTCTTCTTTGCAATACATGAATTCAATGTTCAACGTCTGTTAAATAATCATTTCCAGTTGTTTTACAGGATTCAATACAATCCATTTTGAAATTGCATGGGGGTACCTTGTTCATGCCCGCTCTCCGTTCACTGTGATTTACAGAACGCATTCGAATCTTTCCTCGCGCAATCAGTCGACCTCGAGGATGATAACAGCCACAGTTTTTCCATTCCTATCAATGGAAAGGATTCTAATGATGAAGCTTTTAGATGCATAGCGAGAAAGGCCCGAGCCCGAAACATGTGGAGCCCAAATTCCCCCGTTTTCGAGCACGAAGCTGCTGTTAAGCTGCAAAAGGTTTACAAAAGCTTTCGAACGAGAAGAAAGCTTGCAGATTGTGCAGTTCTTGTTGAGCAGAGCTGGTGGAAGCTCTTAGATTTTGCAGAGCTGAAGCATAGTTCGATTTCTTTCTTCGATCTTGATAAGCATGAAACCGCGGTTTCTAGATGGTCTAGAGCAAGAACGAGGGCTGCAAAGGTGACATTTTTATGATGAGATTGTTTTTATTATTGTATTTTGGTGTAAGGTTTTTAGAAATTGGGCCTTATTAGTGTTTACTTTGTTGCAGGTGGGAAAGGGTTTATCAAAAAACTGCAAAGCTCAAAAACTTGCCTTACAACATTGGCTCGAAGCGGTAAGCGAAGTTATACTTTGGTTTTCGATTTCTTTGATTATCTTTTAATGGTTTGGAGCTAGTATTGATTTTGTTTAACTGGTTTTTTGAGCAGATTGATCCGAGACACCGTTACGGGCACAATTTACATTTCTATTATGTTAATTGGTTGAACTCGCAAAGCAAAGAGCCCTTCTTCTACTGGTAATTAATCCTCTTTAGAATCTTTTAATAACCATATACATACATGTATTTGTTCAAAAGAATTTAGTCTAAATGATTGTACTAATACAGGCTAGACATTGGAGAAGGAAAAGAGGTTAATCTTATCGAGAAATGCCCTCGTTGGAAGCTTCAGCAACAATGTATCAAGTATCTCGGCCCGGTGAGAGCCCTTCTATAACCCCTCATTTTTTATTAAAGAAAAAAAAAATTCTATGTAGTTAATAGATTAACTTACTTATCTTTCTCATTTTTATGTTACAGATGGAACGAAAAGCGTATGAAGTTGGTGTCGAGGATGGAAAGCTCTTCTACAAGCAAACAGGGGAGTTTTTGGACACCACTAAAGAACCAAAGGGTTCGAAGTGGATTTTCGTGTTAAGCACTTCCAAAACGTTATATGTGGGGAAAAAGAAAAAGGGTTCGTTTCAACACTCGAGTTTCCTGGCCGGAGGAGCTACATTAGCTGCCGGAAGGATAGTAGCTGAAAATGGAGTCTTAAAGGTATCATCTTTACACTGTAAAATTCATTATATTATTACTTGAGTATTTTTGTTGTATGAATTGAAGTATTAATGTTTGGAATAATTTTGACAGGCGGTGTGGCCTCACAGCGGTCATTATAGGCCGACTCCAGAAAATTTTCAAGAATTCATATCCTTTCTCAAGGAGAACAATGTTGATCTCACTGATGTTCAGGTATACGAAAGTGTACTTTTCATTTCATTGCCATGTAGGAATGAAAACCACATCTTTAGCATTTCTAACAATCTTGATTGCCTTGCTTGCAGCTTGATTCCACCGATGACGAAACCGAGGAGGAATCAATTAAAAAGAAGGGAGGCCTATACTTGCGAAGCAACTCTTCCGAAACTGAATTGGCCGAAAAAGACAGTTCAGAAACAGAAGAGAAAGAAACCAAGGAAAGCGAATCGTTTTCCACTAATTCAAGAAAAGAAGAGTCCCATCATCGCGGCTTCGCTCAGAAACTAACAGCACTTGAGATACCAAGCAAAGATAACTTCTTACAGACTCTGATTAGTGAAACCGAAAGCATCACCGATTCCCCCTTAGAATCACCAACAGAAGAATTCAATGAATCTAAGGAAGAAACAATCAATTCCGAGAGAGAAATGAAATCTTATCAACTGGGCAAGCACTTGTCGAGTAAATGGAGCTCCGGAACCGGACCAAGAATAGGATGCTTAAGAGATTACCCGTCCGAGCTTCAAAACCATGCTTTAGAACAAGTAAACTTATCTCCAAGAAGTGAACCTTTGTCGAGACTGAAACTCCCGTCTCGGGTTTCAACACCGTACAGCAATCTTTGCCGGAGCAGCGATCTCCGGCATACAACACATGTAAAGTTACTCACTGCCTCCAGTTTCTAGGAAAGGCTCATTCTTTAGTTAATATTCATTATTAGTTACATTCTTTTAGCATTAGTACAAAATGCTGGAACTTAGAATAGAGGGATTATTGCCATGTACATGGTTTTGCTCTTACATTTTGTACAGAACACAGGATGAAATGTTGTAAAATTTTGTGGGGTTTTGATACCCTTTGCAATTGGAAATTAAAGATTGATTATTTTTTCCTCTTCAAGTTTGTGAACTCTTGTTTTCTTTGAGAATGTTTTGCCACTTGGCTAGCTCTCATTGGACGAATGATGCTTCGATTATTACATCGTTGTTGCCTGAGGTTTGTGTCCATTGTTTTGCAAATCCTTATATTTAAATATGACTTCATTGAACTTTCATGAACATTTGCCAGGATTCTAGTCAAACTCCCAGATCAGAAGCCATTTGGACAAGACCTATATATTGACATAATATTTATCAGTTGACTTCTATTCTTCCATCATTACCGGGATAATTACGAACACCTCCTAAGATAGATTTAATCCAACTACGATAAACACCCTCAAGTTTGGGTAAGGACTACGGAAAACACCCTCAGCAAAACATCAGTCGCAGGGTGGCTTTTGTAATTTCTCAACTATAAGGGTCTTTTTCGTAATTATGCTAAACTTAAAGGGGGTGTATTCGTAACTGCACCTTTATTAAATATTATGTGATTCAAAGTCAAGACCTTGGCAAATGTTTCTTTGTGTGAGGTTCAAGTTTCCAAAAACGAGTAACGGAACAATTCCTGAATATTTCCCTCCCCTCCTCCATCACAAGAAACCGAAATCTGCATAAACCGAAGAACGGAGAATAACTAAATAAATAAATACGAAAAAGTTGACCATCGGTGTTCGAGGAGCTAGCTACCATTAGTTATCTAGTTTTCTTTTTAAATTTTCAGCACACACTGTGATCAAGATGCATATTTCTTGGAGCTGCACATTGAGGAGCTGTGCTGTCATGGAAATTCAAACACAAAAGTAAGCAGAAGGTACAGACATAAACATAGATCGAATACAAAAGTGTTTGTTAGCAGATGCAAAGGCAGGAAAACATGGGAAAAGTGTGGTTATATTTTAAGGGAAATTATTAGCATGGCTTTAGTTAATACCAGGTTGTAATGTCATGCAGATCCAAAACCAAGTACAGTTATAAGTACACAGACAAGTTGATATATATCAGAATATATTCCCATCAAGATCTGCAATTATAACATTCATACATCATGGTTCAGTTCATGAATTTCCGCTTCTAGGGGTTATGGGCTTATTACATTTTCCTCCCCTGGAATTATGAGTAATTACAAGTACTTCCCTTTTTGAGTTATAAAATTGTTAGTGGTGATTTTGATAATATAATTAATAAAAGGGCAATTTGAAAAGTTGGTTAGAGTTGCGATTGCCACATCAAACTGTGTGGAATAACCTTTGATATGAAGATATCAATACCATCATATGAACCTATTTCTCTTGTGATGGATATTTATACATGACACAAAGATATTGTTATTTTAGAAGTGTCCGTTTATCGATTGTACTAACTAAGGAAAAAACTAATAGTATGATGCAGATAAGTTGAGACAAACAATTAATTTTGTGTAAATCACATACGATTCTATGAAAGAGACTCTAACTATTTTTGGGGAATAATTTGTATATGGTTATATTTTCTACATACATATTAAAAGGGTTGCCACCGATAACATACGATCACTTTTAAAATTATTATTTTATCATTATTGTTGTTTTATCATGTCAGACACCTTTCATATGATAATTTTAAGAAATAACGAGCGTGACCGTGTTCACATTCTCGTTTTAATTTTCGTGCAACATGAACTATCCCGCAAAGTTTAAAAATGTTGAAAAGTGCATGATTGGAACCATATTGTTGCATAATTGCTCAATCATTGATGAAGTACAACGTTTAAAATATTCTATATTTTCAGTTCTTGGCCTCTTAGAAGTAGTGGATATTGGATGGTTATATTCCTTTCTTTTCTTTCTTTTTGTGCTCTCTTTGCTGGCGCTGTGAACCATGCAATGCATCTATAAATTCCTTTACCAATTACCACCAAGATGAGTCACAGTTTTTGGTGGGCATTTATTTGGCTCAATGAAATCTCTTTTTACATATTTATGGAGACACAAAGATCTAAATGTGTAATATCTGTAGATTTTGTGTAGCCCAAAAGATTCATGAATATGTTGAGCAAATCTAATTTCATATAGCATCTAAGATTTTCATCTAATTTGGGGTGCTATGTAGTGTAATTAGTGTGGTTTGTGGTTACAATTAGAGTTGACTTCATAGTACATCAATATGCCAAAGATTTTTTTATTTTTAATGGGCCTCAAAATTAGGTCTCACTCTACTAATAGATATGTTATGAAGTTATTATTTTCTTTTGATAGGCAAAATTTTAGGTCGGGGGAATGACGCCCCAAAACAAGGCAGGGAACGCCTTCTGACTCAGGAAGCATTTACAAAGAACTTACATTATACCTCACCCCATGAAAATAAGGGGGGTTTAAATCCGTAATCTTGTCAGAATCAAACATTGTCATGCTCCACTTAGGCAACCCCATGGAATTTTATGAAGTTATTATTAGTTTAAAGTCCCTTTCTAGAAAACATATATAATTTTACTTGTGTTTTGTGCATCATTGTTTATAAAACATACTGAGACCAATTATGAATATATCAAGTTTGCAAAAATCACAGTATTTTATATACTATTATGTATTAGAGTCGAATTGAATTAATGAGGTGTAAAACTATTTTTATTAACGATAGTTGTGTATTCAGTAAATCGAACATGCAACCTCTAAATAAACTAGTATAAGACCGAACGATTAAGTTACACCATTTAGTGGCGAGAACACCCATACTCTCATACCTAAAAAGTTCTTTTTTTTTTTTTTTTTTTTTGGTTTTATATTCCATTTGATTGAGTTCGAGTAGAGCGATAAGCAAAACTCTCCCCAAATATTTTTTTTAATAAATAATTTTTGAATTTCTGACTTTTTAAAAACTTATACAAAATTCGTCTCTTATGATTTAATTGGTTATAGTAAAATGAAGATTGAAAACCCTTAGGTTCAAACATAAAGATAAAAGAAACAAAGAGAAATTTTTGAAAAGCCCACCTTTTCTTAATGGGCTTGTACACCAAACTGGGCTAACTAAGAAGTCATGTTTAGCAGGCTTTATTATTGCACCTATAGATCCCACTATGGCTGGCATAGAGCTTTCAACTATCGAATTTAGGGCTGTCAATGGATCGGATTTTAATCCGAATCCGATCCGAATTTTAGCATATTCGTCCGATAAAAATGTCCGATGGATCATATTCGATTATAAATATTTGTTATCCGAAATAAATGGAGCGAATATGGAATTAACGAATCCGATTCGTTTAGAATCCGAATCCGATTATATATATAATATTTAATTAAAATAAATTATTTACTAGTACATAATATTAAGTAAAATGACTAAAATTATAATTTTCACATAATTATCACTTTAAACAACAATAAAATTTGAATTATTTACTCTAAAAGTATATATTTTCCTTTATTAATAAGTTTAAACTAACTTATTTTAAACAAATATAAATAAAATTATCAAAGAATCCATTAAATAATAATTATTTATTAATATTACGTAATTATATTTATTCTTTATATTAAATTTGTTAAATAAAAAAATTAAATTTTATTATTAATCGGGTCGGATCTTTAATCGGATATAGTCCGATCCGATTATGTATGGATTCAAAATAAATGAATCCGAATCCTATAGGATTCGGATTCGGATCCGGAATCCCCTGATCCGGTCCGAATCCGACCCGTTGACAGCCCTAATCGAATTGGTTGGATTCGAACCGAATTAAAGATTCAAGATCTGAATCTAATAAGTGAATTTAATCCATTTATTTCACATGCGCTTATAATTTGATACGATCAATCAAACTTATCGAATATATTAAAATTCAGATCGAATATCCAATTACACTCAGATTAAAACAAGTCCCATCGACAACCCTAGTAAGATATTTCTTTTCTTTTTTCAATTGTCTTTATTCCAATTACATGAAAAGGGTTGCATACATGGATGGTAGCCACTAGAAGTAAGTGGTCACGAGTTAGCATAGGTTAGTTGTCCATAGGCATAGAAACAAGAACCAAAATTCCTCTTAAAATCTTAAAAGTGGAGCCTCTGCTCCCCACAAACCACTTATTTCCTTGGCTTTTACTGCATTGGATCCTCTCATCTATTTTTATTCCCTTTTCAAATAGGTTTGCTCATAAAAGTCTTGCTTCATTTTTCACAAAGGGTAATTATTTTTTGAAAGATTTTTGGAAAATGTAATTATTAGGAAAACTTTGATGTGATCAAAAGTGAAGAATAACTAAAAGATTAAAAGAAACTTGGTAAAAGTAGGGCATGATTGTTATAGACTTTTAGGCCTCCTTTAGTTGACGAAAAATAATTCCGAATTATGATGCACGATCATATCTAAAAATATCTATCATGTCAGTAAAAAATATTTGTATCGAATATTAATTATATGGTAATTTTTTTAAAAAGTTTGTATTGTGTACATCGTATTTGTATTTGTCGTGTTTGTGTCGTGCATCGTACGGAACTTGAAAGTTGAAACCTAAAACACATTCCGAGATGCTTTAATTTTTTTTTTTTCAGCCTTTTATGTTTCTTTTACAAATTTTAATACAAAAGTTTGGAATTTTCTTTTCTTCCAAACACTTTTCTAATATTTTTGTTTTTAATTTGTGCCTTGACAGTATGATACCTTGTGAATACTTGATCATTTCCAATGCAAATAACTGAAATTTTTTTTATTTGTTTTCTTGCTGGCTGCTACTGCATAGACTTTTCAAAATTATGTGCAGAAAACTGAGTATTGAAGTTGAGTTGACAAAATGCGAAGAATAATTTATGAATTATTGTTGTGTTTGGTTGGTGCACAGCTAAGGCCTATGGGCCAAAATAATGATTCAATTTTTTTGCAACAGGACTTGTACAGTTGGTCACACATTTGGTAGCCATTGCTATCTTATTATTTTTTCTATTCTTTCTAATCCGATATGATATCCGATATAAGTATTCGTCACGATACTACTATATAATTTTTTATAAGAAATTATCTTATTATATAATAAAAAAATATTTATATTTGTTTTTCAAACTAGGAGAAAATAGGGAATATATGTATTTTTTATAGGAGAAAATGAGTAAAATAGATGATAAGTGGTTTTTTAAAGGCTAATAAAGGTTGGTCCAAATAGTTAAATTTCTTTTTTTTAATGGTAATGACCCGCGTTCGAATTTCGGTAGCACTTGGAAGTGTGTTAGAAAGAAAAGTGATTTTTTTAATTATGCAAAAAAAAAAAAAAAAAGTTTTCAAAAAATACCTTAAACGAATTTTTAACAGTGCACGTGATCTCCATGTGCCTTTCTCATTATCTAGTTAATGACGAGATCGTTATTAAAATATTTTATTAAAGTATGAGATATTTTTTAAAATTTTAAAATAAATAGAATTAATATTGCAAAAGTGAGCACAAACGAGACTAAAAATGTATTTTTTTCTATATTATTATATGTGTTCATGTACAACCCCATTAGTCCTTCCACTTCAACAATGTTGAATTGACCACATATATATATATGAAGACACCGTTTGTTTATATATATATATATATATATATAAGCTTTTAGATAACCAAATTCTTGACATTGGCAGTCAATCAATTTATTAATATCTAATTACGAATTTACGATCCCCCGCTGATTGTTGATCTTGTCACTAATTATTTAAACTGCATGCTAATGACGTGCTTAGCAACACAATAATCCAAGAAAAATAATAAAAAAATCATTATGAAAAGTCGAGATTGGTTTCCTCAGTTCTCACTGTTGCTAGTGGGAACAAACTCAGCCTATGAGAATCTCGGTTCTCTCATAAAGTGTTTGAATCTTGTCCTTTTCTTCTCCCCATTATTACAAATCGTGTTCTTTTTCAAGATTCAATCTTTCGCTCATGTTTTCCTTTTTTTTTCCTCCATCTTTCTCATGAAAAGGTGCTCTACCCAGAGAGATATACTCTTCTTACCCTTTTTATCTATGTAATAATTCAGTATATGGGGTTCAGATTGTTCTTTTCATGAGCAAGTTCTTGATATTTTTGGCAAAGACAGCATTTTTACTTGGTTTTTGTTGAATTTGGTGCAATCCCACCTTGTATTTGCAGCTGAAATGTGTGTTTCATGGCTCAGACATCTGGTTTCTGGTCCATCTGTGAAGAAATTATTGAATGGTAAGCGTTTGACAGAATGTTGCCTGACTAATTACCATTTTGCCCCTGTTCTGCTTCTGCTGTTTTTCTGTTGTGTTGGGCTGTGTGATGAGTTTACTGCCCCTTCTGTGCCTTTGGGTTTTCAGATTTCTGCGTTAGATAGAGATAAGATGTGGGTTTCTGAAAATGGGGTTTTTGCATTTGGTTTCTTGGAGATAGATGGTGATAACCTTGATGAATATGCGGTTGGGATTAAATACAACTTAGGTGACAAATCTTCAAATTTACCTGTTTGGACTGTTGGTGGTGGTCTTAGAGTCCCTTTAAACTCTACATTTAGGCTTGCCATGGATGGTAGACTAATCTTGATTAACAATCTAAGTAAAATCACTCTATGGAGTAGTAATACTTCAACATTAGGGGTTGAAAAGGCTAGTCTTTTAGACAATGGAAACTTAGTTCTCTTGAATAGCAAAAGTGCAGTTGTTTGGGAAAGCTTTAGCAGCCCTACAAACACTTTGCTTCCTAATCAGTCACTACATTACCCCCAAAGCCTTAGAGCCCCATCAACAAGATCCATCTCAAGTTACTATAATTTGGTCATTAGCAACGTGGGAGAACTCAAACTTGTGTGGGAACACAATGTGACCTACTGGAGGAGCCATTTCAGCTCCAAGAAAGCAAGATTCGACTCAAATGGTGTTTTTGGATTGTTCGATGATCTCGATAATGTTGTCTGGTCCGTTTCGTCTAAGGACTACGGCGATTCCTCTGTGACTCTAAGACATCTTCGGATCGATCGAGACGGGAATCTGAGGATTTACTCCTGGGACAATGCGGGTAGGGCGTGGAGACCCGTTTGGCAGGCGGTTCAGGATCAATGCAATGTGTTTGGATCGTGTGGGCTGTATAGCGTTTGTGGGTATAATTCAACAGGCCCTGTTTGCGATTGTTTGTATTCAGATTCCTTACAATGGGGGATGATGGGTGGCAATGCAATGGATACGGGGGGTTCGGGGGGGCCTGGTTGCAAGAAAATGGTGGATTTGGGTAACTGCAAGATGCACACGAGCATGCTGGTGATGAAACAGACGGTCCTTTATGGGCTGTATCCGTCCCATGATGTGGAAATGTTGTTGGGCGAGACAGCGTGCAAGGAGTTTTGCTCAAACGACAGTGCTTGTATTGCTGCAACCTCCATGAATGATGGGTCTGGTCGGTGCACCATTAAGAACACAGGTTTTGTTAGTGGGTACAAGACGGCATATATCAATGCCGTCTCTTTCTTGAAAGTTTGCTCGGTCCCCCAAGCAGTTGCAACGCATGGGAATGGGGCCTCGGTACTGTCACCCAATGGCCCCCTGAGTAGGGGAAGTGGTAAAAATTTAGTTGGTGCTATAGCGGTGATCGTTCTAGTGACTGCGACGGTGATTCTAACTGTTCAAGTTCTTGTTTTGTGGTTTCTCTATAAAAGAAGGAAGATTACTGTTAGAACGAGGATGCCTTTTGGGAGAAAGGATGCACCCCATTATAGTATGCTCGCTAGATTGTCTTTTGTGGAAATTAAGGAACTCACAAATGATTTTTCTGACGCACTTGGAGATTCGGTGTTTAGGGGTTTGCTCCCCAACAAAACCCTTATAGTGGCCAAGGTTTTGAAGGATGTGGTTGTGTCGGAAAGGGAGTTTCGTGCTACAGTCTCAATATTGAGTGGGACCCACCACCGGAATCTTGCTTCCCTAAAAGGGTTTTGTTTTGAACCGGCGAACAAACTGTTGATTTACGAATACGTCCCCAATGGGTCATTGCACAAGTGGCTTTTCGAGAATAGAGAAAACCGCGGAGAACAAATTTGGCAACGGAAGCTCGACTTTGCATTAGGATTGGCACGGGGCCTTGCATATCTACATACAGAGTGTCAAAAGTGTATAACTCATGGGAACCTGAAACTAGAAAATGTGTTGCTTGATGAAAATTTCGTCCCAAAACTGACGGATTTTGGTCTTCGAGATTTGTTCGTGAAGAATTCAGCTTCTTCTTCATCGGAGTCCCCATCCGAACAGGATATATACATGCTGGGCGAGATTTTCTTGCAGATCGTGACATGCAAGAGGGATGTAATGCAGGAAAACATGCAGCAAATACTCGATGACATTAATCAAGAATCTTTGAGGTTTGCTGCTGGGAACTGTTTGGATGGGATCGAAAGAGTTGTGAGGATTTCGTTTTGGTGCATGCAAGACCAACCGTTCCTGAGGCCTCCAATCGGCGAAGTTGTGAAGGTTCTAGAAGGAACGCTTTCGGTGGATCGCCCCCCTTCGCATTTGGCTCTTAAACATCACCGCAGTATGAATTCTGACAGTGAAGTTGATTCAGAAATTGAGGTAGAGGGAGGCTGAGGGTGATGATAGTTTCTGTAATAGAAAGGTGAGTACTAACTGTGTTTTGTGGCGCCAAAACCTTCATCATTTTTGTCTGATAAGGTATGGTGCCTTCTTTGAGAATTCTGGAATTGTAATGAATCTTGTTGTTTATGTAAAGATGGCTCTAATTTCAGTTAGAAGAATTGTGTGATTTGAATTTTGACTATGGAGATTTGGCTTTGTTGTTGTAAGCTGTAACTTCATGTCAGATCTGCAATGCATTCTTCAAGTTTCCTCAAGAACTTTGTTGGCATTTCTTGTGAATATTCAAACTTACAAAGACCAGCTTGCGAACATTTATGTTTTGGTATGTGTTATATCTTTTTGAATTTATCTACAATATAAAAATTGGTTAGGACCAAAAATAATATAAAAATTGGTTAATTAAACCTACTCCCATATTAGGTGAGATAATTATAATTTACCATTTTAGATTAAATGACAGATATCATCCTTTAAGAAATAAGTAATTATATTTACCCTCCATTTTCGTTTAAAAATAGCTGATGTGATGGCAGCAAAAATTTTAATAAAAATTAGAAAATATCCTCTATTGACTTTAATTAATTTTTTTGTTTTCATATTGTTCTTAGGGGATGACTGTAATTGACTATATTAATTTGTAGATTAAGTGTAATATTTTTAATAAAAAATTTTAACGATTATTTTTGGACAAAATATAGTTGTTATGGCAGCTTATTTTCTTCTTTAGCTACGGTTGTCTATACACTTTGTTCATATTTAATTTTTCTTTAGATTTTGTCTATACACTTTGTTCATATTTGATTTTTAAAATTCCAGCATATTTTCTTTAGATTAAAAAAATTTTATTTTTAATTAATACATTATCCTAATTTACATAAATAAATATTTTAAAGAAATTTAGTACTTTATTATAGATACTTACTGGTAATGACATTTGAACTCAGTCTAAAATATGAAACTTCAATTTATACCATGCAGTCAAAGCTGCAAATTGTCCTTACTAAATTAAAAAATTATAAATTTATTCAAATCTAATCGAAATAATTCAATATTGAAAGTTTATAATTACGTATCTATAAGAGATTTTTTTTTTATGTATTTATATAAAAATTTTAAAGTATATATTACAAATTAAAAGTTTATAATTTAAATTTACATTAATTATTAGCAACTTATATTTATATAAAAATTAATTTAACTTTTAATTTTGAATTAATAATTTTTTTCATTAATCTAAGTAATGTTTGTCATTTTTAGCACCACTAACTTTTCAATAGACGATCAAATAAACAAGATTGATAGGAAAAGATAATATTGCCGGATGTTGTAAATATATGTGAACTTGTGATATCTTAAAAGTGGGAGAATGGAGCTGCTAGGAGCCCTTTTATAACAAAGAGGAACAGGGAGTCCCGAACCAGGGTAGGTGGTAACTAGCCAGACAAGCAGTTAAGAAATTTCAAGTAATAGGTGTCATTATCTGGGGGAGGATGATCTATTTGAGTTAAAACGTCTCTCCAAAAGCTTCCCACATTCTTACTGACTGAAATGACTCCCAAAATCGGGGGGAACTGTTAGAGTTACATTCTACCTTTTGTCTTACCTGGTGATCTGTTGGTCAGTCTGCCTAATAAGTGAGTCCAAAACCACTTGCTGCTCCTAACAGCTATCTATAATCCCAAGTTTTCCAACTACTTCCCGAAACGAGTTAGACCATGCATTACACTATTGAGCCCGAGAATAGAGATTTCCTCTAACATCACTAAGTAAATAAAAATATTCAATAATAAAATTACCGTAATTAATTACATTTCTAATTTGATGAGGCCTAAAAACACTCTCAAATCAGAGCCGTCCACGTGTCAGCATATCGCTGACCAAATCCCCGACGCTCGCCTTGAAGGGCTCGTGGGCCTTCCCAGCCCACTCATCTGTAAATAACGATAGACCGTCAAGCCTCGAACGCCTACCCCGGTAAAAGTCCAGATCCGACGAGCCTGACGCTCTGCCCTCATGGTTACCCTTCATAGGGAAGCATCTACGGGGGGTCCCACGATTGACGCTCGGGATCTCGTCGCTCAAAGGTCATCTACCGTGGGGAGCCCATCCGTGGATTTCTCGAGCGTCATCAACGCTCAAGATGACTCCACCCCTCATACGGTGGATCCTAGCCGTCAGGAGAAGACATTAGTCCCTCATCCCACACGACCCTCGTCAACAACCTCTGACACAAAGGTACAGTGCACAGTGCACCTGACACGCCGTCTCCTTTTCGGGAATGTCATTCTCATCCCACCAAAGGCTGACGCGTGTTAGGGCAACACAGGTTTGGGACCACTTGGTCAGTTTACCCATTTACCCCTGTCCCTAACATATAAATAAGAGAGAACACTTGCATTATCTCCCAAGTCATCTTCCTCACTGAGAACCTCACGTATTGAACTGGGTACCATTTTTCCTCTGTAACTTCTCCAAAAGCTTCCTGAATCTCACCCTTTTCTGCATTCTCGCTGCACGATTTCTTGGTGTTATCCTAGCTGGAAGAACCCACGCTCATTGGAAACCCAGTTCCTGAGGCTCCTGTGCCTGTGATGGTCTTCCTTCCTATCAACAAATTCTAAAGTGTTTGGTGTTTAAGTCCTTCACAAGTTTCTGCACCATCATTTTTGGCGCCGTCTGTGGGAAACCATCACCACCATCTTTGGTATTGCCAGTTTCTTCCTCTGAAAGCTAGTTGAAAAGTAACACCCCAGTTTTGAATCATGGTAACTGCGACGAGATCAGGAGCAGTAAGAGAGAGAGGCTCTCTTTCCCCCGTCAACGAGGAGAACACAGAAGGCATCGTCCCCGCCGGAGAAGCAAACCCCCCAGCCGCAGGAAACGGGGGCGAGAACACAGAACCTGCGGGGACAAATCTCCCGCTAGGCGGGAACGTGGCGGGAGGACCCAGCACCGTTGCTCCAACTGCAGCTCCCACCACCCATGCTTCCTACCCATACTCAGGGGTGTATCCCATGGCCATGCCCCCTCCAGGGTACCCATTTCTGCAGCCTGGGATGATGCCCGGGATGATGCCGGCGATCCAGCCCTATCAGGTGGGGACTCTGAATCTCCCCACATCGTTACCTAGAGAGATACAAAGGGTGGAGATGCCCCAAGTTACAACCCAGCAACTTCAGGCGCTATATGCGCAGTGTGAGAGCCAGGCCGTTCAGAACGCCTGGGAGCATTTCATGGCCGCCTATTTCCCCTCGCAGGCTAGCGCTCGTCTGGCCCCGCCTCTTGGAGGGCTACCGGCGCATCCCCTGGTAATGGCCCAAAATGCGCTGAGGGCACAGCAACCTCCCCCTCCTGCACCAAATCAAGAAAATGAAGCCCCACCGAGGGTCCAGCAAGAACGGCCAGTTGTAGGAGATGAAAGGGTCCCTCAAAATGAGGCGGCCGTAGATAATGAGGAGGTCCAATCAAGGGCCACAAGGAGGGCAAACCGCAGAAATGTCGGTGACCCTCAGCTAGCAGCTGTGCAAGACCAAATTCGAGGGCTCCAAAACGTGGTAGAGCAGCTCTCTCGAGCACGGTCTCACGCCCCCCGTGAGGGGGACGAGAGGTCCAAGGCCAGAGACGCACGACGACCACGCAGCCCAATTTCCCACCGAAGAAGAGAGGCCAGCTATGAAGATCCCGACGAGCGAGATTACAGGATCATGGCGGGCGATTCCCCCCTCGTCGAGGAAGTTCTGATGACCCGTGCAGGGAAGGGTAAAATTCCCTCGTCAATCAACAGATATGATGGAACTACGGATCCGGCCGAGCATCTGGACCATTTCGTGCACCTAATGCACCTCTATGACCATCCGGACAACTACTGGGCCAAGGTGTTTGTCACTTCCCTCACTGGAATGGCCCAAGAGTGGTACAAAAAGCTCCCCCCGCGCTCAATCCGAGGGTATTATGACCTGACGGATGCTTTTGTCAGCCACTTCAATTCGCTGAAAGCACCGGCCCCGGCCGCGACCGCTCTTTATAGCCTGGTCCAAGGGCCGAACGAGACTCTCCGATCCTTCATGGGGAGGTTCAACAAAGAGATTTTGCTAGTAGAAAAGCCCTCGATGGACTTTCTGAGGCACGTTCTATTTGGGGCCATCAATATGAAGCATTACGTCAGCAAGGAATTTGTGGAGGAAGTGGCCAAGAAGAAACCACGCTCGTTGATGGAAATTAGGGAGATTGCCGACTCCTTCTTTACCCTCGAGGATATGTACATAGCGAGGGATCAGAAGATGGCAAATGCCCCTCGCGCCAACAGAGTCCACGAAGACAAAGTGGAGCCCAACCGGAGTCACCGCCGCAGCCCTATACCTGCTCGCCGTCGTTCATCCCCTCCGCGGAGACTCGTGCGCGTCCCCCTCAACCGCCCAATTGCCGAAGTATATTCTCTAGCGGACCAGAAGCTGTTCAAGAGACCGCCCAAGCTGAGAGAAACCGAGGCACAGAAGCGCTCGGGGAAATACTGCGCTTTCCACAAGCAGAAGGGGCATGACACTAATGAATGCCGCCAGCTGGAGAAGGAAATTCAGCGGCTGATTGCTGGGGGGCACCTCAAGGAGTTTGTAAAAGTTCTAGAAGGGTATGATGAGCATTGCGCTGAACGAGCGTTCGAAAGAAGAAGAATCCGCTCACGCTCCCGAAGTCCTCATCGCCATCGCCCCGAGACCAGCGAGCGCAACAAAGGGAAAGGGGTGGACATGGAAAACCAGCCCTTTGCGGTTATTCACATGATCGCAGGTGGGCCCTCGGGAGGCGACTCCAATGCTTCTCGCCGCCGCCATGTACGAAGTTATAACCAAACAGCGTCACTCCCTCGCCCAGTGCTCTCCGTGGACAGCTCGTCGCGCTCGAAGGAGGGTGATGTCATAGGGTTCACAGAGAAAGATCTTGACCATATTGTAACACCCCATGGGACGGGAACAACCTCTGACTGTCCCATGGTGGTTAGTTTAGACGTTCATAACCACACTGTAAAGAGGGTTTTATTTGATAGTGGAAGCTCTGTGAATGTTCTCCCGTACTCAACGTTTCAACAAATGAACATAACAAACATCCCCCTCGAACCTCTCAGAACTGCCCTCGTGGGATTTGGAGGTTCCGAAATCGTCCCTCGCGGACAGATTCGCTTGGCCACCTCTTTTGGTCGCGCCCCACAGCGAAAAACATTGAGCGTCCTCTACACCGTTGTTGAGGTGGATCTCCCTTACAATATCATTATTGGGCGCCCAGCCCTCGTGGATTTCAAGGCCGTAATTTCCACCTATCATCAAAAAGTCAAGTTTCCAACCCCCGAGGGTACTGGGGAAATTCTGTGTAACGTCAAAGAAGCTTGGGAGTGCTACATACTTTCGCTTCGCAGCCACAAGCCCAAGCAGTCCATTCAAGCTGGATCTACTAAGAAGTCCGTGGACTTCCCCGAATTAAACGAAGATGGCCCTGAACGCAAAAGAGCCAAGCTGTACCGGAAGAAGAATAAAAAGAGGACCCCTGGAGATGTTCAGTGTTCAGAGAACAGGCCACCGGGGGCCGTCGAGGGCTCATCTTCCGAAAACGAGCGTGAGGAGCCCAAGGGTATGCTCACCGGAAAAAAACGAGCGCTAGAAGCCCCAAGGCCGGAGGCTCGAATTGAGCCCACTGAGGAGTTTTTGACCGTTGAATTGGAGCCTGGAAACCCGGATAAAACCACCCAGATTGGTTCAGGCCTGGATGGGCCCTCGCAAGTTTTGATGATCGAATTCCTACGGGAGAACCTAGACGTTTTTGCGTGGAAAGCTTCTGATCTCACCGGAATAGATCCGAGCGTCATTGTCCACAGACTAAACGTGGATCCAACCTTCAAGCCCATCAAACAGAAGAAGAGGGACGTTCATGGTTTTAGGAAACGGGTTATCGAAGAAGAGGTTGGTAAGTTGCTTGATGCTCAGTACATCGAGGAAATCTTGTACCCAGAATGGCTTTGCAATGTGGTGCTCGTCCCAAAGAGCGCCAATAAGTGGCGTATGTGCAACGACTTCACGGATCTCAACAAAGCGTGCCCCAAAGACCATTACCCACTACCGAGGATCGATCAGTTGGTAGATTCTACAGCCGGGTGTGAACTTATGAGTATGATGGACGCCTTTCAGGGATATTATCAAATATTTATGGCCCTTGAGGATCGTCCTAAGACTGCATTCGTGGTTCATATGGGGGTTTATTGCTTTAAGGTTATGCCCTTCGGACTGAAAAACGCGGGAGCGACTTATCAGCGCCTCGTCAATAGAATGTTCGAGCGTGAAATTGGAAAATCTATGGAGGTGTATGTCGACGATATGATAGTCAAGAGTGAGCACCAACGCTCCCATCTGGAGGATCTCAAGCAGACTTTCGACATCCTTCGTCGCTACGGAATGAAGTTGAACCCATCAAAATGCACCTTTGGCGTTCGAGGCGGTAAATTCCTTGGATACATGGTCAGTCAACGTGGCATAGAGGCAAACCCCGAGAAGATTAAAGCGATCCTGGATATACCCTCCCCTCGCAATCTGAGAGAGGTCCAGGTGCTCGTGGGAAAGATCATTTCACTAAATAGGTTCATCTCCCGCTCAGCGGACCGGAATCTGCCCTTCTTTAAAATTTTACGCAACGCTCGTAACTTTACCTGGAACGAGGATTGCGAAAAGGCCCTGCAGAGCATGAAACAGTACCTGACGAGCGCGCCTTTGCTGACCAAGCCCGTCCCGGGGGAGAACTTGTTTATCTACCTATCAGTCTCTCTGGAAGCTACGAGCGCTGTCCTCGTAGCAATCCGCGAGCGTAAGCATATGCCGGTGTATTACCTGAGCAAGACCCTACAGGGGGCAGAGAAAAGGTACATGGAAATTGAGAAGTTTGCCTTTGCGCTCGTTAACGCATCACGAAGGTTGAGGCCATATTTTCAGGCCCATTCTATCACAGTGCTTACAGATCAACCACTCAAACAAGTGCTATCTAAGCCGGATGTTTCGGGAAGGTTAATTAAATGGGCAATTGAGCTTAGTCAGTTTGATATCTCTTTCGAGCCCCGTACAGCCATACAGGCTCAGGCAGTGGCCGATTTATTGGTTGAACGTTTCAATCTGGAGACCGCGCCACTAGCGGATGAGGGTTTATGGCTTTTGCATACTGATGGCTCCTCGACCTCACAAGGGGGGGGAGCCGGGGTGACCCTCAGGGATCCCCTTGGGGCAGAAGTCGACTACGCAATCAAGTTGGCGTTTCAAGTCACCAACAACGAAGCTGAGTATGAGGCTCTCATCCAAGGGCTCAGGATTGCGCTCCAAAACGGGGCCACTCGTGTCACGGCGTACGTTGATTCGCAGTTGATCGCAAGTCAAATTGGCGGTAGTTATGAGGCTCGAGAAGCCACCATGGCACAGTACCTGACGAGCGACAAAGAAGAGATAGCCAAGTTCAAGGAATTCCATCTTTTGCAAATTCCGAGGACAGAAAACGAACATGCTGACGCTCTCTCAAAGTTCGCGTCCGCCCTGGATGGCCATAGTGAACGCGCTGTTACATTTCTGAGAACGGAAGAGCCACTGATAAGTAAAGGCGAACCTTCAAAAGATGTGCACATGATTGACCCCTCCGAGCCTTGTTGGCTTGATAAAATTGTCAGATTCCTCCAGGACGGAACTTGCCCGAGCGACAAAGTTGAGGCTCGGAAGATCAAATGCAAAGCCCCTCGCTTCTCATTGGATGCCGAGGGTCGATTATTCAAGCGATCCTTCCTGGGACCACCGTTGAGATGTTTGAGACCCTCGCAGGCTAAAGAAGTCTTAGAGCATGTACACAATGGAAGTTGTGGGAACCACTCAGGCGGACGAATCTTGGCAAAGAAAATCTTAAGGAGTGGGTTTTATTAGCCCTCGGTATTGCAAGATGCCATTAAATATTCCAAGAATTGTCCCAAGTGCCAGTTCCACTCCAACACTCCCCAGTTGCCGGCAGCTCAAATGATTCCTATTGATGTTTCATGGCCTTTTGATCAATGGGGCATTGATATCGTGGGACCTCTCCCAATGGCGGTCGGGCAAAAGAAGTTCGTAATACTTACTGTGGATTATTTCACCAAGTGGGCTGAGGCTGAAGCGGTCGCTAAGATAACGTTCAAAGTTGTGAGGGATTTCATTTGGAAAAATATCATCTGCAGATACGGCATCCTGAGGGTGCTCATCTCGGATAACGGTTCCCAGTTTATCGCTGCGGACACGCGGGATTGGTGCTATGAACTAGGGATCGAACAACGATTCACTTCCGTGGGTCATCCCCAAGCTAACGGACAAGCTGAAGTGACCAACCGAACCATACTCCAGCATCTGAAAACGATGCTCGAGAGTAAGAAGGGAGAATGGGCTGAAGAACTTCTGGGAGCTCTGTGGGCGTACCGTACTACGCCGCGAGCGGCAACGGGGGAAACCCCTTACTCCCTCGTGTACGGCTCTGAGGCCATGATACCTGCGGAAATTGCGCAAGAATCCGCACGCGTTGTCTATTTCGAGCCTGCCTCCAACGAGGCCAATCGGGCGCTCGAGTTAGATTTGTTGGATGAGAAGAGGAATGCTGCTTGGGCACGTATTCACAAATACAAAGCAACCGTTGCTCGCCAGTACAATAAACGTGTTAAAGAAAGGACTTTCCAGCTAGGGGACTGTTAGGAATAGTGCCCTAAAAAGCCGATTGTATATCCGCTTTGTGCTTTTCCTTATTGTAATCACAGACAATCTTTGAATGAAATAACGAATTGAGGCAACACTTCTTTATATGCTCTTGTTTGGTATGCGTTTACTTTAGCTGTGCATGTATGAGAACTCCCCTAATCCTGATGACTATAGGACTCTACCATTTAGGTGAAATGGTTCATGAAACGAGCCCTATATCACATAAGTCATGATTAGTAAAATACTCCAAGCCGATGAGTCCTACAGACAGTGGGAGTGTCAACCTGACTCCTCTAAGGCTTGCTTGTGGGATCACGCCCTTAAGAAGGACCACCTTGTTTCATGGAGGTGCAAAGTGTATAGTTGATACGTGCGTGATACATGAGGGTGCTTACTTTAATAAGTAAGTTCACTGAGGTGCCCCGTGTGAGAACATTCCTAAATGGGAAAGGAAGTTTCTATTTCAGGAAATGGAAACTTCCAGATTAGGAAATATCTCACGAGTCATTGATGTGATTAATTGATCCTTAGACTTGAGGTTCCTTGTCACTTTATGAGTTAACTCTGTAGTCTTAGGTATAAGCTTTAAAGGGTGTCGCCTTAGACAACTGATTCAAGGCTTATGCTGGGGCTGCACAAGTGATTCATGAAAGTGAATGAGAATCAAGAAAGGACCTACACTTGCATTTGCAAGGTGATCTCTTATTGTGTAAGTCATTCATATGCCATATGGAGTCCTTGGCCAAGGCAGTAGATCAAGACATCAAGAAAAGGGTTTCTTGGATTGAGATCAAATGGATATGAAATGCACTTAGCTTTAAGACCGGATTATTAGGGTTCTGATTATTCCCTTGCCCTAGATCTTGGTTGAGAGATAGTAAGTAGGAGGATTGTATCTCACATGATTCAATGACTTAAAGGTTCTGTCGAATCCGAACATTCCAATTCAGCTAGGGGTTAAACACCTGTTGCTAGACTATGGTCGTTTAATCTGTGGACTGATTAATTAATTAGTGAATTAATTAATTGGGGTCACTGCTAATTGAATTGAGAACCTAGAGGGTCACACACAACAACTTGGTTACATGAGTTGAGGCTTGAAAATGATTAAACGAGTTAATCGGACCAAGAGGGTTCCACACGTGTGAATTCACACGTGTGGATCACGTGAGTGACACGTGTCACTGTGACACGTGTCACACACGTGTATATATATATATATTATATATATATTAAATAATTAATTAGTTAATTATTTAATAGACTTTGGTTTAATTTTGAATTAAAAAGAAAGTCTAATTTTGGAGAAAATAATCTAGTTAATTAATTATGAATTAATTAATTAGATAAAATAAGTTATTTATTTTATAATAAATAAAGTATAAAATTATCCAAAAATAGTTTGGATATTTTTTAAGCTCTCTTCAAAGTTGACTAGAATTAGAATTCAAAGTCAAGGTTGAAAATACTTGATCCTCAAGTAATAGGAGAGAGGGACCAAAATCCTAGCCCATAAAGGACTAGGAATTTCGGCACTCCCTTGCCTATATATAGGGGAGCTCGAGCTCCCCTTTAGAGCTAATAGACAATTCTTGGTTCATGTGTTGAACACCTTCCTTTCTCCAAGATTAAATTAAACCCTAGGTTAAGCCCAAACACTAACTAGAGAACTAGCATCCTTACTAGTTAGATTGTGATCAAGTTGGTGGACTTTCTCTAGAGACTTCAAGTTAGAAGTTTGAAGATTCGAGCTTTACCAAGGAGAGGGGATCAAGCCGCGTGAAGAGCGTTCTTGGGTGGCTTGAAACGCTTCAAGAAAGAATAAAAGAAAAGTAAGTTTTCTATCTTTACGAATTTGGTTACACGATTGCGAGTCCTAGATCCTTTTGTTGGGAAAAATTTTTAAATTCCGCTGCTTTCTGATTCGTGTTTTCCAACAAGTGGTATCAGAGCCACCTCGTTAATCGTGTTTCTGATTCGTCTCAATTATTCTGAATTTGGTAGAAATTCTTAGGCTTAGATGCGAATTAGGTATTCATGAGTTCTTTTAGAAAGCCTGAAATACGAAACTGTAATTTTTCCTGAATTTCTGAAACTGTTTTCTTAAATTGTGATTTTGAAAACCGTTTTGATTGAAATATATTTAAATCGAATTTTAATTCTTGGATTGAACCGGGTTTTCGAGAAACCCAGAAATACGAAACGAACACGAAAAGCAACGAGCCTAGGCGTGCTAGCATGTCGCACGCCCAGGCCCGTCGCACCGCCCAGCTCCTCCCGCAACAGCGCGGGAGCCGTCCCGGGCGCGCCTAGGCGCGCCCGCCCAGTCCGTCCCGCAACCGCGCGGGACGCCTGCCCAGGCCATGCCGGACGCTGCTGCGCGCAGGCGCGCGCATGATGCACGCCCAGCGTGCGCACGCGAGCGGCTCATCCCGCCCGCTGTGCGCGCGGCTGGCGCGCGTCTGCGCGCGCGGCTGCGCGGCGGTGCCTCGCACGGCTGGGCCCTTTTTTCGGGGCTCGTTTTCGTGTTTTCGAGTTTCGTGTTTTTCGGTCCATAAAATCCCGATTTAATTTTATCCTTTTAAAATCAGTTTTGTTAAAATAAAATTATTTTAAAATTTTGATTAAATTGGGATTTTGAGAAATTAAAGCGATTTGGTTTTTGGAAAAATTATGAATATTATTTTCTGAAAATAATGAAAGAATAAAATTATTAATTTTGGAAATTAATTGGAATTTTATTAGTTTAATGTTTTTCGGGTTTTATTGAAAAGGCTCTTGAACAAGAATTGCATCTAAGTCGTGTTTTGAGTCATTAGGACTTGAAACGAGAATTTTAATTTATTGGCTAAATTTAAATTCTCGCAAAAGCATGTTAGGTGATCATGGGTTTAGATCTATGTATGGTTTTAATTTATGCACATGAATGGTTTCAATTGGGGTTGGAGCCCTATAGTTGCGTTTTTCAATTGAGGTTGGAGCCTCACTTATGTGCGTACTGTTATGTGATTTATTATGTGGCTTTCCATATTACTGTTTTTGAGGCCGGGGTATGCCCCGTGTAATTGTCTAAGGCCAATATGAAGATTGAGCCTTATTACTTTATGTCTTTTTCTTTTTATTGTAATTTGAGAGTAGAGATAGGTGGTGAGGTTTTATTTTCATTTTGGAGACAATGCACCCATGGAGTAAGATGGACCACATTCAAGTAACAAGGAGGCCATAAGTGAAGACCCCTCAAAATGTTAGGGAGGGGAATCTCAATTGTTAAATGTAATAGAGATAGGGCTCGTATTTTGTTACCGCTTTCCCTTATGTGATTTGAACTGTTTATGTGGCATGTATGTTAGAACTTGTGATTGTGGAGTGGCTCCCACATATCACGCATAAGATAGGTAGAACCCATGATCATTACATGTTAGTATCATGCTAGGACATGTTATCTGTTTATGTGCTTGTTTGAAATGCATTTAAGTGTACTTGCATTAATCAAGACTAATAAAATTGGATAACATATATGTTGGTGAGGTCGAACCGGACAACTCTCCGGTTGATTCGAAAATTCCCATTAAATATTAAGCTAATTTCGAACAAATAGGTGTTTAATTCGAGATGCAAGTTTTGAATTAAATTCCTAGCATTCCATCAATAGGTTTTAAGTTTAGTAAGTAAAGCTAGTTATTGTCCGCGAGTCGTGGGATAGCTAGTGGAGCTTACTAGTTCTTAGTTACCTAATTGATCATTTTAAATGATCAATATTTCGTGGTCAATTTTGGCAAGGGCGATGTCCGCGAGTCGTGGGTCGTTCGAACTAAGTTTTGGTCATGATCTTATGATTGATGGGTCTAGCTTAACACCTAAGTAAATATGGATGTCGCACGAGTCGTGGGTCCATATTGAAAGATAGGTGATGCAAAAACAATTACTGAGAGTTCTAAAGGTGTTAGAATTGGTAAGTTGTACCTACCTAGGGTTCTTACTTAGAATGTCCGCGAGTCGTGGGTTCGAGGTAAAATGCCTAGGATCTTAGTACCCATTGGGAAACGTGTTCCTCTTAGATCTTTGGGAATTCTAGATCTTTGAAAAACAGTGGGAGCTACAATAGATTAAAGACCTTATCTTTTGTATATCGTTATAATTCAGCATGCTCACTAGTTCTCTGAATCACCATTTAGGTCGTAGATTCTGTGATTCTCTACGTGTTTTGAAATGGCAACCAAAAACCCTCTTGTATCGATCCTCGAGTCAAACAAGTTGACTGGTCCCAACTATTCTGATTGGCTGAGGAATCTAAAAATCATTTTAGATTCTGAGAAGAGAACTTATGTTCTCTTCGAAGGGGAGCCTACTCCTGAAGGGGAGGCTCCCACTCGGGCCGAGCGGGACGCGATTCAGAAGTGGAAGGATGATAATCTCCAAGCCCGTTGTCTTATGTTGGCTAACATGTCTCCGGACTTGCAAAGACAACATGAGGCCATGGAATTTGCTTGGGAGATTTACGACCACTTAGAGCAACTTTACCGCCCTCATGAACGTGTTACAAGGTATAACACTTCAAAGGAATTATTCCACTTGAGAATGAGGGAAGGTTCAAGTGTCCATGAATATGGACTCAAGTTTCTTGCCCTTACTGAGAAACTTGCCTCCATGGACATGCCGCTGAAAGATGAGCTTTCAGTGGATCTGTTGCTAGCTTCGCTCCCACCATCATTCAACCCATTTGTCCTTAACTTCAACATGAATCATGCTGGTGCTACTGTAGCTGAGCTGATTAGTCAGCTTGTGACTGCTGAAAGCACGATCAAGAAGGACAATAAGGTTTTGATGGTGAATGCTCCATCTTCCTCTTCTGGGCCTTCTAAAGGTAAGGGCAAGAAAGCCCAAAAGAAGAAGAAGAAACCCCTTAGGCCCACTGGTGGCATTTCGAAGGGGAAGGCCCAAAAGAAGAAGCGTGATCAGAAAGAGGATGTTTGCTTCCATTGTGGCAAAGCGGGACATTGGAGAAGAAACTGCCCAGAGTACAAGGCTACTCTAAAGAAAGGTATCTTTCTCGTTGAAGTAAATCTTTCTATTAATTCTAGTTCTTGGGTACTTGATACCGGTTGTGGAACTCATATCTGTAATGATGTACAGATGCTAAGTGATGTTCAACAATTAAAAGAAAGAGAATGTGTCTTGAAGATCGGCGATGGCTCAAATGTTGAAGCTCGAGCTTTAGGCACAATTAGATTAGATTTAGGTAGTTTTGAGTTAGTATTAAACAAAGTCCTTTATGTACCGAGCATTATTCGTAATATAATTTCAGTTCCAATATTAGATTGCGAAGGTTATGAAACTTATATTAAGAATGGTAAATACTTTATCAAACGGAACAACTCTTCCGTTCATATCGGTACTCTAAGTAATGGACTTTACCTAACTCAAAATATCAATATTATGAATATACAACGAGAAACAAAGCGTAAGAGAGATGACAAAGTTTCAGCTCCCTTATGGCACGCTAGATTAGGACACATTTCCAAGAACAGAATTAGCAAGATAAACACTTTAGGATCATTCTCTGAAAATGATCTCAAAGAGTTAACTTCTTGCGAATCCTGTCTCAAAGGAAAAATGTCCAAAGTTCCTTTTAAAGGAACTGTGGAACGTGCCTCTAAGGTTCTGGATTTGATCCATACTGATGTTTGTGGACCGCTTAGTGTAAGCACAAGAAACAATCATCAGTATTTCATAACCTTCACTGACGACTTTAGTCGATATGGTTATCTATACTTAATGAAGTATAAATCTGAAGCTTTTGAGAAATTCTTAGAATTTCAAAAGGAGGTTGAGAACCAAACTGGTCACAAGATCAAAGCACTTCGATCTGATCGAGGAGGCGAATATCTTAGTGAAGAATTCCTTAATCATCTCAAGGATAATGGGATTATCTCTCAGTGGACTCCTCCGGGAACTCCTCAGCTTAATGGAGTTTCTGAGAGAAGGAATCGAACCCTACTTGATATGGTTCGTTCCATGATGAGTTTCACTGACTTACCGCCTTCTTTCTGGGGTTATGCCCTAGAAAGTGCAGCAAAGATTTTGAATCTTGTTCCCTCTAAGTCAGTCCCTAAAACGCCCTATGAAATGTGGCATGGTAAAATCCCTAGTTATTCTTACTTAAGAATTTGGGGTTGTCCTGCTTACGTGAAGAGGACAGTGGGAGATAAGTTAGAATCTCGTTCTAACTTATGCTACTTTGTAGGTTATCCTAAGGAATCCATAGGATACTACTTCTATGATCAATCTGAACGAAAGGTGTTTGTTTCCAGAAATGCCACTTTTCTTGAGGAACCGTTCCTTAAAGAAAAGAAAGGCAAGATCATAGAATTAGAAGAAGTACAAAGTGACCCCATACCACCCACTGAAGAAACGTCCCACTCTGATCAACTACAACCAATCACGAATTTCGATACACATGTAAATCCTCCTCTAAGGCGTTCTGAACGTACTCCTAGACAGCCGGAGAGATGGTATGGATTCTTCCATGAAATCTCTCAAAAGGATAATGATCCTTTGACATATAAGGAGGCACTTTCAGATTCTGACTCTGAACAGTGGATAGAAGCCATGAAATCCGAAATGGATTCCATGAACTCCAACCAAGTTTGGACCTTGGTAGATTTGCCTGATGGGGTCAAACCCATAGGTTGCAAATGGATCTTTAAGAGAAAGCTTGGAGTTGATGGAAGCATTGCAGCCTACAAAGCAAGACTGGTTGCAAAAGGATTCACTCAGAGACCCGGCGTGGACTTTGACGAAACCTTTTCACCAGTTGCAATGCAAAAGTCCATTCGAATCATGCTTGCCATTGCTGCATATTATGACTATGAGATATGGCAAATGGATGTGAAAACTGCCTTTCTCAATGGTGACATTGACAAAGACATTTATATGGAGCAACCCATAGGTTTCACATTCAGTGGGAGTGAGCAAAAGGTTTGCAAACTCCAAAGGTCAATCTATGGATTGAAACAGGCTTCTAGGAATTGGAACATTCGATTTGATGAATCGGTCAAAGCGTTTGGCTTCATCCAAATTTCGAATGAGTCATGAGTGTATAGAAAGGAATTGGAGACCTCAGTGCAATTCTTAGTACTTTATGTTGATGACATCCTTCTTATTGGGAATTCGAAGGATGACATGAAAGTGACTAAGTTATGGTTATCGAACCAATTCGAGATGAAAGATCTTGGTGATGCGTCCTATATCCTTGGAATTAAAATTTATAGAGATAGATCTAGAAGGTTAATAGGACTATCACAGTCGATGTACATTGACAAAGTATTGAAGAGATTCAATATGGAGTCAGCAAAGGTTAAGAACCTTCCTATGAGTGTAGGAACATGTCTTTCAAAGAAGATGTGTCCTAAGACTAACCTTGAGAAGGAAAGAATGACTCATACACCTTATGCATCAGCAATAGGTAGCATAATGTATGCAATGTTATGTACTCGACCGGATGTGGCTTATGCACTTAGTGTAACAAGTCGTTTCCAATCTGACCCTGGAGATGGTCACTGGGCTGCCGTGAAGAATATTCTTAAGTACTTGAAAAGTACTAAAGATTTATTCTTAGTTTACGGAGGTCAGAAAGATCTTACTGTCGAAGGATACTGCGATGCAAGCTTTGCATCTGACTTAGATGATTTTAAGTCAATGTCAGGATACATTTTCTGCCTAAACGGCGGAGCAGTGAGTTGGAAGAGTTCCAAGCAAACTACCACTGCTGATTCGACCACTGAGGCCGAATACTTAGCTGCAAATGATGCAGCTAAGGAAGGTGTTTGGATTAGAAACTTCATTCAAGAATTGAATGTTGTTCCTAGCATGAAAGACCCCATTACTGTGTTTTGTGACAACACTGGGGCGGTTGCTCAAGCAAGAGAACCAAGATCTCACCAACGGACCAAGCACATTATGAGGAAGTATCACCTAATCCGTGATATTATCAAAAGAGGAGATGTGCTAATTGAGAGGGTCACATCAGCAGAGAACGTGGCAGATCCACTTACTAAACCCCTTAGTCGAGAAGCTTTCCAAGGTCATCTTCAGAAGATGGGACTTAGAGTAGCTTTAGAATGGCTTTGACGGGCAAGTGGGAGATTGTTAGGAATAGTGCCCTAAAAAGCCGATTGTATATCCGCTTTGTGCTTTTCCTTATTGTAATCACAGACAATCTTTGAATGAAATAACGAATTGAGGCAACACTTCTTTATATGCTCTTGTTTGGTATGCGTTTACTTTAGCTGTGCATGTATGAGAACTCCCCTAATCCTGATGACTATAGGACTCTACCATTTAGGTGAAATGGTTCATGAAACGAGCCCTATATCACATAAGTCATGATTAGTAAAATACTCCAAGCCGATGAGTCCTACAGACAGTGGGAGTGTCAACCTGACTCCTCTAAGGCTTGCTTGTGGGATCACGCCCTTAAGAAGGACCACCTTGTTTCATGGAGGTGCAAAGTGTATAGTTGATACGTGCGTGATACATGAGGGTGCTTACTTTAATAAGTAAGTTCACTGAGGTGCCCCGTGTGAGAACATTCCTAAATGGGAAAGGAAGTTTCTATTTCAGGAAATGGAAACTTCCAGATTAGGAAATATCTCACGAGTCATTGATGTGATTAATTGATCCTTAGACTTGAGGTTCCTTGTCACTTTATGAGTTAACTCTGTAGTCTTAGGTATAAGCTTTAAAGGGTGTCGCCTTAGACAACTGATTCAAGGCTTATGCTGGGGCTGCACAAGTGATTCATGAAAGTGAATGAGAATCAAGAAAGGACCTACACTTGCATTTGCAAGGTGATCTCTTATTGTGTAAGTCATTCATATGCCATATGGAGTCCTTGGCCAAGGCAGTAGATCAAGACATCAAGAAAAGGGTTTCTTGGATTGAGATCAAATGGATATGAAATGCACTTAGCTTTAAGACCGGATTATTAGGGTTCTGATTATTCCCTTGCCCTAGATCTTGGTTGAGAGATAGTAAGTAGGAGGATTGTATCTCACATGATTCAATGACTTAAAGGTTCTGTCGAATCCGAACATTCCAATTCAGCTAGGGGTTAAACACCTGTTGCTAGACTATGGTCGTTTAATCTGTGGACTGATTAATTAATTAGTGAATTAATTAATTGGGGTCACTGCTAATTGAATTGAGAACCTAGAGGGTCACACACAACAACTTGGTTACATGAGTTGAGGCTTGAAAATGATTAAACGAGTTAATCGGACCAAGAGGGTTCCACACGTGTGAATTCACACGTGTGGATCACGTGAGTGACACGTGTCACTGTGACACGTGTCACACACGTGTATATATATATATATTATATATATATTAAATAATTAATTAGTTAATTATTTAATAGACTTTGGTTTAATTTTGAATTAAAAAGAAAGTCTAATTTTGGAGAAAATAATCTAGTTAATTAATTATGAATTAATTAATTAGATAAAATAAGTTATTTATTTTATAATAAATAAAGTATAAAATTATCCAAAAATAGTTTGGATATTTTTTAAGCTCTCTTCAAAGTTGACTAGAATTAGAATTCAAAGTCAAGGTTGAAAATACTTGATCCTCAAGTAATAGGAGAGAGGGACCAAAATCCTAGCCCATAAAGGACTAGGAATTTCGGCACTCCCTTGCCTATATATAGGGGAGCTCGAGCTCCCCTTTAGAGCTAATAGACAATTCTTGGTTCATGTGTTGAACACCTTCCTTTCTCCAAGATTAAATTAAACCCTAGGTTAAGCCCAAACACTAACTAGAGAACTAGCATCCTTACTAGTTAGATTGTGATCAAGTTGGTGGACTTTCTCTAGAGACTTCAAGTTAGAAGTTTGAAGATTCGAGCTTTACCAAGGAGAGGGGATCAAGCCGCGTGAAGAGCGTTCTTGGGTGGCTTGAAACGCTTCAAGAAAGAATAAAAGAAAAGTAAGTTTTCTATCTTTACGAATTTGGTTACACGATTGCGAGTCCTAGATCCTTTTGTTGGGAAAAATTTTTAAATTCCGCTGCTTTCTGATTCGTGTTTTCCAACAGGGACTTGGTCCTCAAAAAAGTTGAAGTCTCCAAACACGTAGGTAAGTTGGACCCTAATTGGGAAGGCCCCTTCAAAGTCATCCAGGTACGAGCAAACAACACCTACCTATTGGAAACTTTGCAAGGCGAGCGACTCCCTAGGCCATGGAATGCATGTAACCTCAGAAGGTTCTACGTGTAGACATCAGTTTCTTTGTAATGGCCCATTTGTGGCATGAAAGGCTTCCCTTTGACGGAAAGCGTGTTGTAATCATTTCCAAAAATGCATTTATGTAACAGTAAGTATTTAACTCTTTGTTTTTATTATTTGCTTGCTTTGGTTATTTTGATTTAATAATTCGAGCGACAAGGGGCTTACTCCGTGTCGAGCATCCTCCACGTCGAAAAGCCTAAGCGAAACTTCAATCATTCCAAAACTACGCTGTCCAGGTGTTGATGATCATCCACCTATAACAGTTTGAATAGTTTGTGATATGAAGTCCTAAATTTGAGCGTGTCAGACAACGGGGAGCGTAATGCCCATTTGTAGCCAGCTGAGTGCTAGCCACTCCAGCTCGCGCTCGCACGAACCCGAATGACCCTCACCCTATTGAGTAAAAATACACTCATAAAATAACGGATTTCAAATCACTTCCTTCAAAGGCTCCTCGAAATAACGCTAACCCTATGGTTACGCTCTATTCTTTCTTGCACTCAGCAAATCCTACTGTTGATTTCTAGAGTGCGTATGACTCATTGGGGCATCCGGAACGAGGGTACGCATTATTGGGCCAATACTTAGGCAAATCCCTAAAGATTTCCTAAGTTCAAATTCGAGCCTAATCGCGAAATATCCATGGGAAACACACTCGCGATCGTATTTACGCCCCTCGGAACGACGGACGCTGCCAACTCTCGAACTAATGGAGCGTTGAGATGAATGCTGGGGCACCCTCGCAAGAAGCGCCCTCGTGCAAAAACATGCTCATCGCAAACGTCCAAAAGAGAGAGACAATGTAAAAATGGCAAGACTCAACAAATTAACATCATTCACCATCCAAGAGTCAAAGAAAAGCATTCAGACAGCAGTGCAGTAGAAAAAAGAGTGCTAAAGTATGAAAAGAAACTCAAAATGTTAAAGGAATAACGGGAAGATTAAGTACAAACAACAAGATTGTTCACAGTAATGGCAAGGGATTTAAAACAACAAGGGATCATCATAAAAAGTTTCACTGGGCCGGGGCGTTAGGCTCGGGAGGAGCAGTTGCAAGGGGAACCGGAGCCAGCACATTAGCATCAGAGGTTTGGGCCTCACCGAGCTCCTCGGCATCCGCGACGTCCATGATAGTGCCTTCATCTTCTATCAGGAGAGGCTTGGGATCTACCCTGTTGGCAGCTATAAACTCCCTTTGGAGTGTTTCCACCAACTCTTGATACTCAGGCTCCGCCAGATTGTCCGTGGGATCCTCCTCCTGAACCATTGGCTCGCAGTTCTCATCAAGGTCCATGCGCAGATGAGCGTCGGAACGAGCGCTTTCTGGGGCCAGTCCCAACCTCACCATTTGCCCAATCGCCTTATGGAAGAAGCGCCGAGCATTGTCAAAGCATTGAATGTTGGCCGCGAACACAAAGGCTTTGGAGCGCACGAACTTCTTCACCGCCTCCCAGGAAACCCTCGCCTCCAAGCCTTGTACTTTGCTTTGCAAGTCAGCAAAGGCTTTGTTGGCTGTCTCGTTCAGGCGAGCGCTCTCCGCCAGTTGCTCACCCAGCTGCACATTTTGTGCCCTCAACTGATCCCGCTCATCCTTCAGTTTCTTATGACGCTCGGTTAAGGCCAGAATGGCGTCATCAGATTTCTTCAGATTTTCATTCAGCTTAGCGTTTTCGATGGTGGCGGAATTCAGCTGAGCGCTGATATTATTGTAGTCCTCCTGCAGTTGGACGGGGTCTGAGATGCGCAGCAACTTTTTATACTTGACTTTGTGCTCAGAATATGCTTGCGCTCGCCCTTGCAAGTTTTTCAGCCTCGGGATTACCTCCTGAAAGCCGTAAACGAGGGTCATAATCCGAGCGTGGAAGGAAAAAAGAAAAATGTGGTAAAAAGGAGTATAGACTTACCGTCAGAAGGACATGGCAGGCATCGTCAGCAACCCGAGCGGCGTCATGCTCGTTCAGCTTGTCGTGATCGCCGAAAAACTGGAGTTTCCCAACGATGTCGGAGACAAGGTTGACAGAGTAAGCGCTCTTCTTCAGGAGCACAGGGCCTTCTGTCCGCTGCCGCTTATAACGGGAGTCGCCTTTGCAGCCTATCTTCCAAAATTCTTCATCCTCAGAAGATGAAGTGTCGCTGCCCTCGCCACGGTGGCCCACGACCACCTCTTTTCCTTTGCCCGAAATAGGGAGGGAATCCGGCATCCTCTTCCTTTTCCCCGGGCGGTCGGCACGGAGGATTTCATGAATACGGACAGGCTCCCCCGAGCGGTTCCGTGACCCGCTTGAACTCAGAGAGATTGGGCCCACGGGGGCCGCCGGCGGAGGAGTGGCCTCGTGGGCACCTTCCAATGTTAGATCCTCAATGGGGCCCGTGGGAGGAGCCACATTCCCCGCGCCCCCTCGAGCATTTCCTTGTCCTCGGCCCGATCCTCGGCGGCTTACCCTACCCCTCGGAGCATTGGGAGGGCGGTTCTGCTGCTGTTGCTGCTGTGGAGGATCGACCGCTGGTCCTTGGGCACCCAACATACGGGAGAGGGCCTCAGCATTCATACCTTGGGATAGAATTTGGATGTCTGCAAGTAAAAAGAAACGAGCGTCAGAAGACTGATTATCTGAATCATATAAACAAGAAAATAACGATAACGGTAAGTCAGAAAACTATTCTAAAGGTTAGAGATGTTAGTTCCTAGAATCTAACCGTCGAGGGCCATGACGTCAGTTGGTGGATTGAGTATCATGTCAGGGGGGCAGGATAATCCGTAGCGGAACAACACCCCTTCATTCTTTATCAATGTGTCTGCCTTAATCCACTTCTTTTCAGCCCTCATCTCGAAGGCTAACCCCATCGCCCACTCCTCAAAATCCTTGTTCCTTCTCCTTTCCCTAATCAAAGGACCCTCGCCGTGAATCAACCATTGCCGATGAACTTTGAAAATCCCCCCGGGAGCCCCCACGAAAAAGTATTTTTCCTTCCAGTGCTCGCCATAAGAGGAAGAGGGAGAATCTATCATCTTAAAACCTGATTTGGCCTGGGCGTAGTAAAATCCGTCTGTAGGCGACGAGCGTGGCGAACGGGCTACTTGTATCAAGCTGTCAAAGTTGATTATCGAGGGTGATTTTCCCAGGGCCCTCATTGTTATTATGAAAGTGTTGATTAGGGCTATGCCGTTGGGCAGAATTTGTGAAGGGCAAAGCCCTAGATGATGGTAAATGACGACGGCGTCATGAGCGATTGGAAACCTCAGACCCCCAGCCAGTACTGCGTCCCAATAGACCGTCATCATCCCAGGCGGTGGTCGATTGGCCCTCTCCCCTTCCTCAGGAAGTCTCATGGGAAACACGGCTTCATCCCAATACGCTTTCGCCCTCAACTCCTCCAAATCACCGAGGGTCAAAATACTTTCAATTTCGTCTGGAGATCTGTCAGTCTGATGGCGGTTGTCTTGCCTTACTCGAGTGGCAGGCTCCTTGCCTCTCCTCTGACGCCTTCTGGAAGGTTCAGCCTCGAACGGACGCCCGGATGGCCCCGCTTCACCCTCGGGAGCTGCCATAGCCACTGTGATCCTATGATCTTGGGGCCTCACAGCGCTGTTCAAAACTGGGAATACCCTCTCCCCTTGTCTTTGCATCTCCATCACATTATTCATCTCCTCAAAGAGATCGTCCGTCCCACCGGGAACATGCTCGTTCATCCCTTGAACGGCAGCGTTCACCTCTTCCTCCCCGGCGTCAACCGGAGCCTGGGCCACCGATATCGCCATGGGAATGCCTCCACCTGGGTGCGCCCTAATTAGAGGAATAGCTACTGGGACATCACCATGAGGGGAGGAACTCCCCACCGACATCTCCTCAATCTCCCTTACATAATCGTCAGCTTGATTTCCGGCCATGTTCACTTTTCAACTTTTGAAAACAGGATTTCTAACAGAGAACTTAAGGAGGGAGAATATTTCTGAAACGAGTACAATGGTGGACAGTGGCTCTTCACTCAAGGGATTCACTCACACGGCCTAAAACTAATGTTAGCACGGGGAAAATAAGAAGAGGGGAAGAGAGTTTTTACCTAAAATTTGAAGAGAAGAAGTTCGTCGGAATTTGTAGAACTGACAGAGTTTTCTTGCTGCAAATGTTCTTGAAAGAGTTTGAATGCGTGAAAAAGGTCCCAAAGCCATGCAAGCCCCTATTTATAGGGAAGAATTTACATGGGTTAGGGCTGAAAATTCAAAACGCAATCATTCCCGCCTAGGAAATCCCCCCACTTTTGCTAACCGCCTCACGTCTCCCGGAGTACACGCGTCCACGTTCCCACTCAGCATTAAATGCGGATTTGACAGCATTTAATGTTGTGTCAGTTTATGTACGTTACGGAAGACCAGCAGTCTCCTCGCTGATAATGGCTTAGCCCTCGGATGTTTGAAATTCATAGTTCATTCTTTATAAATTCTACAGTACGCTCGAAGCGATACTACAGAATTTGGGGGGTAAAATGATGAGGCCTAAAAACACTCTCAAATCAGAGCCGTCCACGTGTCAGCATATCGCTGACCAAATCCCCGACGCTCGCCTTGAAGGGCTCGTGGGCCTTCCCAGCCCACTCATCTGTAAATAACGATAGACCGTCAAGCCTCGAACGCCTACCCCGGTAAAAGTCCAGATCCGACGAGCCTGACGCTCTGCCCTCATGGTTACCCTTCATAGGGAAGCATCTACGGGGGGTCCCACGATTGACGCTCGGGATCTCGTCGCTCAAAGGTCATCTACCGTGGGGAGCCCATCCGTGGATTTCTCGAGCGTCATCAACGCTCAAGATGACTCCACCCCTCATACGGTGGATCCTAGCCGTCAGGAGAAGACATTAGTCCCTCATCCCACACGACCCTCGTCAACAACCTCTGACACAAAGGTACAGTGCACAGTGCACCTGACACGCCGTCTCCTTTTCGGGAATGTCATTCTCATCCCACCAAAGGCTGACGCGTGTTAGGGCAACACAGGTTTGGGACCACTTGGTCAGTTTACCCATTTACCCCTGTCCCTAACATATAAATAAGAGAGAACACTTGCATTATCTCCCAAGTCATCTTCCTCACTGAGAACCTCACGTATTGAACTGGGCACCATTTTTCCTCTGTAACTTCTCCAAAAGCTTCCTGAATCTCACCCTTTTCTGCATTCTCGCTGCACGATTTCTTGGTGTTATCCTAGCTGGAAGAACCCACGCTCATTGGAAACCCAGTTCCTGAGGCTCCTGTGCCTGTGATGGTCTTCCTTCCTATCAACAAATTCTAAAGTGTTTGGTGTTTAAGTCCTTCACAAGTTTCTGCACCATCATAATTCATCTTTAACATAATAATTAATTTACTTTTTATCTTAATATTAATAATAAAATAAATACTTATTAATTCATATTAATAAATTATAACTGACAGATGAATATATCCGTTATAAGAATTATAATTTTTTTTATTAAAAGTATTATATTTAACCTCCATATTAATATAGTTAATTATAATTAATTATTAAAAAAAAATCAAAAAAAAAAAAGGTATTTACGAGTCTTAATTAATTTTTTTGTTAATATCAACAAATTAAAATGAAAATCGAGATTAAGTGTAATTATTTATTTGGTGAATCATGGTATCTATAATTTAATTTAAAGATAATGTTTCATCTAAATATAAGGGTCAGATGTAATTACCCCTTAGGAGAAATTCAAGAAATGTGAGTCTAATTCAATATAAATATATACAAAATTGTCACCCTCTCTATTGGAGGATATCTTGTAAATATGGCAAGTCAACTTTCCTTGATTCCAGACTGATCTTATGGTCTGATTGATTGTCTTGCCTTTTGTATGTTGTTTTCTTTATTTGCTTTTAGGGTTTAGGACTTGTTGTATATTTAGTCCAATTGTACATGTTGTAAAACTACACATTACACAATATACGAAACATTTCCTCCACTCTTAATCTTTTACATGGCATCAAAGCAGGTTGTAAAATCTGTCTTTTCTTCTGGTACGACTATGAGTGATATTAAAGGTGATGAACAACATCTCTATCGCCTACGCTCATTAGATTCGTGCAGTTTATTACAAAATCGAGACGACAAGACTGCTGGAACCAGCTTGTCACGTACCAGTCACGCAGCTGTTGTAACCAATGTTTTAAGAACCGGACCGGACCGGACCGTCCGACCGCTAGAACCCTCGACCGGTTCAAGAAACGGTCCGGTTAACCCCCCCAAAACCGGACAAGGCTCAAAACCGTGATATTTTGAGAGAACCGTTCAAAACCGCAGTTCGACTGGTAAAACCGACGAACCGTCCCCGGATCAAGTGAACCGTTCAATTTTTTTAAAAAAAAAAATTGATAAAATTAAACCCCAATTTCTCTAATTTTCTATATTTTTCTCCACTATTTCTATATGTTTCCTGCAACCACTTCTTCAAAACTAATATATTATGTATTTTTCGTTTAATTTGGGATGATTATTTTCTTGTCTCGGACTTTTGAGCTTTAAATGTTCATGTTACGAATCATGAATTATGAATTTATGTTTTATTTTAGTTCATAATCTTTGGTTTTTTATTCATTATTTATAATATTCTTATATTTGCATATTATATTTGTATATAAATTGAGAAAATATAAAAGTAAATTTTAAAATATATTTTATTATTTATTATTTATATATATATTTAATATTTAATATTATTTATGACATAATTATGACATTACCGGTTCGACCACGGTTGATCCAACGGTTGAACCAGTGACCCTTGACCCAGTTGATTTTCCAGTTCGCTTAACGGTCCGATTTTTAAAACATTGATAACTGGAACCAGTTGGCTGCACATAGATCAGACTGATGGTACCAGACTCCCTGTTGTTGCCACTGGAACAAATTCGTCAGTTCCAGTCTGCAATCTCTCAAGCAATTATGGTACATGGATTGTTGATACTGGAGCGTCAAGTCACATAACTCATGATGTTGATTCGTTGTCAAATGTCGATTTTCAACCAAACATACCACCAATACAGATCCCTAATGGTGCGAGAGAAGAAGTTCGTGCCGTGGGCAAAGTCGATCTTGGAGACAGACTCATGCTGGAGCGAGTTCTTGGAGTCCCTAGTTTTTGTTTCAATTTATTGTTTATAAGTAAATTAACAAAAGATTTGAATTGTTCTGTGACATTCACCTCCGATCGTTTTGTGATTCAGGATTTAACCACGGGAAAACTAATTGGAGAGGGAAAAGAGCAAAATGACCTATATCATTTAGAGCAAACGAGAGGGGCAAAGGCTTTGGTCGCTGGTACTTCGGGTAGTGCAAGTCTGTGGCATCATCGATTGGGACACCTGTTGGGAAAAACACGAAACAATAACGCAACGGAATTTAAATTTTTTTCCAAAAGCAAGATCAGACTTGCAATTTCTATTTCTAATCTTAGGGATTCAAGAACTTACAAGAATCGACGCTTTCTTGACACGTTTTGAGCTGCCCTCAAACGTACTTCATGTAGTAATGGCAACCCTCGTCCCTCGAAAGTTTCTTTCTACTTTAGATTCCATAGTAGGTTTCCTCTAGAGTAATAATTCACACCAACCTAGATTCAAATCATGTTAGGGAAAGTGCTAACGATATAACATGTGTAAAGAAAGAAACATAAAACGAGAAGGAAGAGAGCAAGGGAATTCTCCCAAGTCACGCGTAAGGTGAAAAATTTGAACCCCTTGGCTTATTTATAGCCTAGGGTTCAAACCCAAACCCTAATCGGAATCGGATTCCAACTTTGACTTTACTTCTATTTTCTTTCTCTCCAAGTAATAGGAATCTTATTCAAAATAAGATATCTATTCTTCTAGAAAGAGAGTTCCTAACTAATTAGGAATATTTAATTATTCCAATAATAATTAAATATCTTATTCCAATAATATTTATTCTAATCATATTAGAATTAATATTTACTAGAATAATAAATAGAAAATATTTAGTATTTATTTATTCTAATCAAATTACAATAACTTAAGTAATTAAATACTTAGAATTAATTCTCTAATTAATTCCTAGAAGGGCTTTAGAATTAATTCTAACGAGGTAAAATTAATTCTCTAATTAGTTTTATTTGGCTTCATAATTAATTCTCTTAATTAATTATATTAGGGATTTATAATTAATTCTCCTAATTAATTATACTTGGGCTTTATAATTAATTCTCCAATTAATTAACATATGATCCGATTTCTCAATCGGACTATACGCCCAACTCGAGCTCACGTGCCACACGTGTACATTACACGTGTGGTCTCGTTTCGATCAACTATTTGATATTTCCTTCAATACCCTTTGAATCTGGCATTTGTGTGTGATCCCCTAGGTTCATTTTCAGTTAGCAGTGAGACTAACACGCTTTATTAGTTCACATATCACACAACCATAATCTAGCAACAGGTGTGTGACCCCTACCCGAACAATGAATATATATTTGAAAGAACCTTTCAGTCAATGACAACTTGTGAGGTAAGATCCTCCTACCATTCCATCTCTCGATTAAGATCTAGGGCATGGGAATAATGAGAGCCCTACTAACCTCAATCTTAAAGCTAAGTTCATTTCATACCCATTTGATCTCTATCCAAGAAACTCTTTTCTTGATGTCTTGATCCACTACCTTGGCCGAGGGTTTAGGATGACATATGAACGACTTATGCAATAAGAGATCTTCTTGCATTTAAGCAAGTGTAGGTCCTTTGTTGATTCTCATATACTTCCATGTGCCACTTGTACAGCCCCAGCATAAGCCTTGAGTCAGTTGTCTAAGGCGACACCCTTTAAAGCTTATACCAAAGACTACAGAGTTAGCCCACAAAGCATCAATGGAATCTCAAGTCAAAGGATTAATTTACTCACGCCATTGACCTGTGAGATATTTCCTAATCTGGAAGTTTCTATTTCTAGGTATAGAAACTTCCTTTCCCATTTAGGAATCTTCTCACGTGGGAAACCTCAGTGTACCCGTTTTAATAACGAGCACCCTCATGTATTGCGTACGCATCAACTTATGCGCTTTACATCCCATGAAACATGATGATCCTTCTTAAGGTCGCAATCCCACGAGCAAGTCTCAATCGAGCCTAATCAACACTCCTACTGTTTGTTGGACTTATCGACTTGGAGTGGTTTCTAATCCGGCCTTAAGTTAGGGCTTGTTTCATGTGTCATTCACCTAATGACAAAGTCCCTAACAGCTTTATGGATTAGGGGAGTTCTAATACATGCGCACATAATGGAAACACACAAAACATGTACTGCATATAAAGAAGTGTTTGCCTATGATAATAATCAATCGTGTATTATTCAAAGATTGTCTGTGTCATAAGGAAAGTCCCAAAGCAGATTACGTCGAATCGGCTTTTTAGGGTACTATTCCTAACAACATCTACCGGCAAATCGTATCCCACTGGTACCAAATATACATGTCTCCACTGATTGTAAGAAAACTTTAATTTGTGATGCGTGTTGTCGTGCAAAACAAACTCGTGCACCTTTTCCTAATAGTACGAGTAAAACGATGCTTGTCTTCGATTTGATTCATTGTGACATTTGGGGACCCTATAATACAACATCACATACTGGTAGTCATTACTTTTTGATGATAGTGGATGATTACAGTCGTGCAACCTGGTTGTATCTGATGAAACACAAATCTGAAACCAAAACCTACCTACTGCTCTTTTTCAATTGGGTTTTCACACAGTATAATTTGAAGGTAAAAGTCTTGAGAACGGAAAACGGCCTGGAATTCATGCATGCTGATTTGAGAAAGTATTATGCTGAACATGGGATGAAACATCAAACCAGTTGTGTGTACACCCCTCAACAAAACGGAATTGTTGAGCGCAAGCATAGACATATTTTGGAGGTTGCCCGAGCATTGAGATTCCAGGCACAACTTCCGATCAAGTTTTGGGGAGAATGTGTTTTAACCGCTGCATATTTGATCAACCGTATGCCTCTCCAGGTACTAAGTAACAAGACACCCTATGAAGTTTTCTTTAGAAGGACACCTAGTTATGATCATTTGAGGAGCTTTGGGTGTATTTGCTATGCGAACGAAAATGCCAAACCCCGTGATAAGTTTGTACCTCGTGCTAAGGTCGGTATTTTTATTGGTTATCCTATGTCTCAAAAGGGATATAAAATATACGACATTCAGAGTAAACAAATTTATGTCTCACGGGATGTCAGATTTAGAGAAAATGACTTTCTACCAACTATAATACAGTTGGTACCAGATGAAAAACGAGTGCTACCAAATCTTTTTGTAGCTGAATTTTTTCCAGATAAGGTTCTAGCCTCACAAAAGCTTGCACCTATGAGGGTGCAACAAGTTCCAGACATTATGAGACTAGATTCTGTCTCAATGGAAATACCAGTTGTAGTTGAAGAGACGTCCACTAGTATTGATCATGTCCAGACAGAGGTACTAGATTCAGTACCGCAGCCTTTTGATACACATGAACATGGCCCAGAGGAAGTACCAGTTCCTCCAACACTGGTACCTAAACTATCAGAAAATAATGTTCCAGGTAATGGTACCTCAGATGCAGCTTCTCATCATCATCAGAAACGGGAGCGCAAGATTTCACAACGGTTGTCTGGTTATGAATATACTTTACCTCCCTCGCTCGCTCCTTCCAACAATAGGCCGCTCTCGCCCCCTCCTTCAGCCAACTCGATAGTATATCCTCTTTCTAAATACTTGTCGTACTCTAAATTCTCTAAATCTCATATTGCCTTTTTAGCGGTCATCTCTTCCACGGATGAGCCAACGTCCTTTTCTCAGGCTGTTAAGTTCCAATCATGGAGGGAGGCTATGGAGAAAGAAATTTCTGCTCTTGAGGCAAACAAGACATGGACCTTGGAACCACTCCCATCTGGAAAACGTGATATTGATTCCAAGTGGGTTTATAAGGTCAAGTACCAGCCTGATGGGAGTATCGAGCCTTACAAAGCTCGTCTTGTTGCCAAGGGGTACACACAAGTTGAAGGCATTAATTTTCATGAAACTTTTGCAACGGTTGCCAAGCTAGTTACTGTTCGATGCTTGTTGGCCTAGCCTCAATCAAGGGTTGGGACCTTCACCAACTCAATGTGAACAATGCCTTTTTGCACGGGGATCTTAATGAGGAAGTATACATGAAAATTCCTCAAGGCTTTGCTAAACAGGGGGAGCAAAGAGTTTGCAGGTTGAGAAAGTCACTTTATGGCCTCCGTCAAGCCTCCCGCAACTGGTACCAGAAGTTTACCACCTCACTTTTCGACATCGGTTTTCAACAATCTGATGCAGACCATTCCTTGTTCACATTTTCTCACAAGGATGGATCCTTCATTGTCGTCCTCATCTATGTGGACGATGTAATCATCACAGGAACAAATTCCAACTGCATTGCTAACTTGAAGCGGTATCTGGATAATAAGTTCCAGATCAAGGACTTGGGAAAGTTGAAATATTTTCTTGGAATTGAGGTTGCTCGCTCGCCGGAAGGAATCGTATTAAGTTAACGCAAGTACGTTCTCGAATCTCGACATCTTGGCAGATGCTGGAAGTACCGGCTGCAAACCAGCCACTTCTCCAATGGAACAACAACATAAACTTTCCTTTGATTCTGGTGAACCTTGCAATGATCCTGGACAATACCGTCGTTTGGTTGGAAGATTGTTATATCTCACCATCACCCGACCAGACATCAGCTATGCGGTGCACATCCTTAGTCAGTTCATGCACGCACCTCGTCAACCTCACCTTGATGCAGCACACAGGGTATTGCGGTATTTAAAGGGGAACCCCAGCTAAGGTATTCTACTTCTTTCCACTGGTACTTTATCCTTGCAAGCGTATTGTGATGCGGATAGGGCAGGGTGTCCTACCACCCGTCGATCTACCAGTGGTTACATCATTTTCCTTGGTTTTTCGCCCATATCGTGGAGGTCGAAGAAACAAACTGTGGTATCTCGGTCTTCGGCTGAGGCAGAGTATCGAGCTATGGCTGGTACCACTAGTGGAATCATTTGGCTCTTGAGGTTACTACGAGATTTAGGGGTAAAGCATTCCAAACCCGTTGATCTTTTTTGTGACAACCAAGCGGCTCTTCATATTGCAGTCAATCCCATTTTTCATGAATGAACAAAGCATATTGAGATCGGTTGTCACTTCATTCGACAAAACATTCAGTCTGCAACTATCACCACACATTCTGTTTCCACTCGTAATTAGTTGGCAGACATATTTACTAAGGTACTTGGGTATTATCGATTTCTTGAGTTACTAGCCAAGTTGGGCATTTCGAATCTTCATGCACCAACTTGAGGGGGAATATTGGAGGATATCTTGTAAATATGGCAAGTCAACTTTCCTTGGTTCCAGATTGATCTTATGGCCTGATTGATTGTCTTGTCTTTTCTATGTTGTTTCCTTTATTTGCTTTTAGGGTTTAGAAACTTGTTATATATATAGCCCAATTGTATATGTCGTAAGACTACACATTACGCAATATACGAAACATTTCCTCCACTCTTTAGGCCGCGTTTACAATCCAGAAAATGTTAATACATGTCATGATTTTGTGGGTTGGATAAATTGTCCAACACGTGTTTACAACCCATGTTGGCAACGACCCACTTATTTTTTTTCTTTGTTTACTTTTCTAGTCGGTTTGCCCTAATTATGGTAAATGGCGTATATACCATTTCAATTATTTGCCTTCCGCTCTCTTCTTTCCGTTCCCTCCCCCATTCTGCCATTCACTCAACAAGAAGAAGAGAGCAGCAACAACCACCAAGCATCCCTCCGGCATCCACCATCACAGCGCCGTCATCGCCGCACTCTCTCTCTTTCTCTTTGCTCTCATCAGTCAGCCACCATCCATGTCTTCTTTCTCTCCTTCCCCTCGCCCCAGCTCTGACGAAAAAAAGGGGAAAGAGCAGCGCCGGTGGCGGGGAGGAGATGCGCGGATTTTCCTTTCACGACTTGGACATCAGTGGTGGTGGGGTGTGGATCTGATTTTTCTTGACGGTTGAGTATGGATCTGATCGTGGTGGTACCGATCTTAGCGGCAGCAACGGATCTTATTTGGTGATGGTGGGCGGCGGTGGTTAGGGTGGAGGTGAGGTGGGAGAGATGGCTGTGGTGGAGCCCCAACCAAAGTGCCGCGAACGAGGTGTTGCAAGAATAAGTTCTGTCAAAAAATTTAAAGAGGAAGTAGATGAATTGGAACGAAAAAATGGCGGCCAAGAATTCACTTTCAGGGATGATTTCAGTGGCATTACATCGTAAATTTGGCAAACTTTTGGACAGTACAGACATTTTGTAGCCCATGTTAGAGAGGCCAAATTATAAACACGCAATTTTGGCGTGTTCCAGGGTCATGCCTCTACCCGCCAATCACACGGGCCAGACGTTAACATGCGGGCTGCGGCACACAAGAAGTAAACAGGTGGCAAACCATGTCAAACCCAGATAACATGCTCTAACCCCCCATGTAAACGCGGCCTTAATCTTTTACACTCTCTACGTCTCGTAGGCGTTATTATTAACGAACTTGTGGTGTCATTCCAGAAAAAATGCCGAAACCGGACAAGCTTTGCTGGTTCATTACAAGCCACAATCTTTACATGATTCTGACATCTTCTATCCTATCCACTGCTGCAAAGATTATTACTTCTGCAATTAGTTTATCTTTCCATACGAATTCCATCCTTAATTGTTGGAGTTGGACGCTGAGATTAGTACCGAGTACGGAAAACAAACTGGGTCCGCCATGGAAGCTCTCAAAGCTTCATCTTTGCCGTGTTTCCGCCGCCGATTGGTGTCGGCAAGAAATCCCAGATCAGGATCGGAGAAACCCATTTCGCACATTCCATCATCTCAGCAAACGAGCACTTCATTCCCTGTGATTCGAGCCATGAAAGAGAATTACAAGGTTTTCACCGCTGTTTCTCCGGCTGTGCCGTCGACTGAGGAGTCTTTGCCGCCTGATCAACAGATTGAATTGGCGGATGAAGGTGAAAAATTCGATTGGTACTCGCATTGGTATCCTATTGTGCCGGTATGTGATCTTGATAAGAGAAGGCCGCATGCGAAGAGAGTGATAGGATTGGATATAGTGATTTGGTGGGACAGGAATGAGAATGCATGGAAGGTGTTTGATGATAGTTGTCCTCATAGATTGGCGCCTTTGTCTGAAGGAAGGATCGATCAATGGGGGAGATTGCAGTGTGTGTACCATGGTTGGTGCTTTGGTGGCTCCGGTGACTGCAAATTCATCCCTCAAGCGCCGCGCGATGGTCCTCCGGTACATATCTACCGGTTAACAGTCAGTAGTTATAAAATTTGCTGCTTGAATTTTATACTTATTGTAATCAGTCTATGACCTGTAGCTTGAGCTAATTACATTGATTATTTTGTCAAAGAATCATTTGTTTGCCCACATGTTTGTGTGTGTGTGTGTGTGTGTGTGTGTGTGTGTGTGTGTTTATGTTTAGTAGAGCTCAAACCTTTTGAAATGTGAGTATCTGCTTATTCTACTTATTCTGATCACTCTATGACCTGTTTCCTAAGCAAAATTCGATTGATTATCTTCTGCAATTTAAAGGATTCTTGAAAGATTATTTGTTTTCGCACTTGTGTTTGTGTGTTTAGAAGAGCTAAAATATTTTGAAAATGAAAGAATCTGCTTGAGTAGGCTGTTCAATTTTTGTGGATCAATCTAGTGAATCTTTATATTAAAAAAAACTGAAGACAGAATTGGAAGTGTTCTGAATTTCCCCTGATGAGTTGCAGGTTCACACATCCAACAGAGCATGTGTAGCTGTTTATCCCTGCTGTGTGCAAAATGGCATTCTTTGGTTCTGGCCTAATTCGGATCCACAATTGAAAGATATATATTCAACGAAAAAGCCTCACTATATCCCAGAACTCGATGATCCATCCTACACGAATTTGATGATTTGCAGAGACATACCTTATGGGTATGCTAAATTCTTCTTTTCTTTTTCTTGTTCTTAACATGATAAATTTGCAGATCATATATATAAGGTATTGAGATTCTTGGCTCCATCCTTCATTTAATTGCCATTTTGACTTTTTTCAGGTATGAAGTTCTGATTGAAAATCTTATGGACCCTGCACATGTTCCATATGCTCATTATGGCATAATGAGAACAGGAAAAATCCCAGAGAGATAAGTACATCTATGCTAGACCTCCATCTCACATATTGTTATTGTTGTTTTCCCACAATGCTAACGGTAAACGTTCTGCACTTTGAAGGCCGACAGGGAAGGGGGGCGACCACTCGAAATAAATGTTCAGAAAATAGATAAAAATGGGTTCACTACAAAACAAGTTTTTGGAGAAAACTTTTTCGTTCCACCTTGTCTCTACTATGGCTTTTTTAGTCCGGGTGGTGGTCAAAGTACGGACAAGGCTTCATCAACTAGAAAAAAAGCTGTAAATAATCCACTCAACTATGTGTTCTTTCGAATTCCTCTACATTTTCTTCATAGTTTTAAGTGATTTTATTTCATTTTTAATTAAGCAGGAGATATTACCGCCTGTTCCTGCCACAAAACGAGCGCTTCTAATTTTCTACTGTATTCCGGTCAGTCCAGGTCATAGCAGGCTCATCTTTGCATCTCCTAGAAACTTTGCAGTATGGATAGAACGAATTTTTCCGAATTGGATATTTCACATTGGACAAAACTTAATTCTTGATTCGGATCTCTATCTTCTTCATGTCGAGGTATGTTTTATAAAGTTTTTCCCCTTTTGTAGATTAAAATTTGTACGCCTGCTTAATTGATCTTGTAATTCTTGATTTGAAACCATACCCTCAACGATGTTTTCAGTATCTGCCGAAAGAATAGTGATCGGACGCTGATAATGATCATTGAGTTATTAATTGGATTATTTACAATTTCCTACTTTTCTATGGGCCGTTTAAAAAATTTATGACTTCTTGAAGAAGTTGAAGTAGAAGCTAAAGTTGTTAAATTAGGAGTACTAATAGTTTGCTAGCAAGTTTACATAGTATAAAATCAACCTAGAAGCTGAAAATACACCTAACAAATGTGCTTTTTGCTTCTAGCTCGCTTTATGCAGCAGCAGCAACACAAAATACTCCGGTCTTTCTTTTCAAAGCTAAAAGCTTCTAGCACCTTGTTAGAGCTTACGAACCCCTTTATAATAACTGCATGAGATTATCACTCAATAATGTATATATACTCTTATTAGGAACGCAAGCTCAAGGATGTTGGTTCTCTTAATTGGCATAAATCTTGCTATGTACCAACAAAGTCCGATGCCATTGTTGTATCCTTCAGAAGGTGGTTAAATAAGTACGGGGGCGCTCAAGTTGATTGGAGAGGTAAATTTAGTGGCCTACTTCCCCCCACTCCTCCAAGAGAGCAGCTGTTTGACAGGTAATATAAATATTGACTTATTTAGATCCTGACCTTAAACTCTCTCTCTCTCTCTCTCTCTCTCTCCAAGTCTCCATTAGAGATATGTGTGTGTGTGTAGAATACGAAGTTACAATCAGACACCTGCCAAGATTGCATGCAGTGGGTAACATCAAGTTTGAAATACTACAACTCGTTCTCCAAATTTCCTTAAAATTACACAAACCACTCCTGGGAGTTTGGAGGAATTACTCAAACCACTCCTAGTATGCGTGGTTTCTGTAACTTTAAACATTTAAATTGAGTGGTTTGTATTATTTTCAGACTTTCCGGTACTAACTGTAATATAGCAATCCCCAGAGGGGTGGATATGTAATTGAGTTTGTACACACACACACAGAGTTCAGCTTAACTTAGACATCTAAATAGCTCATGTATTCCTCGAGCAAGCTTTATTACAACACAGAAAAGTAATGTAATATAATCGTTGTTACGTTTGAAAGACTAAAACATTCCGTAAATGTTTTAGGTATTGGTCACATACGGTGAGCTGTAGCAGTTGCAGTCTTGCCTATAAACAGCTTCAGGTGCTTGAGGTTGTTTTGCAAGTTATCCCTGTTTTATCAATCGGAATAGTTGCAGCTGCCAAACAGGGGACTATCTCTCTTGCTACAAGGTATGGGCTCGTTTCTGTGGCGGTTTTGAGCTTCGTGGCTTCGAAATGGCTGTCTCATTTCATCTACAAGATCTTCCATTATCATGACTACGATCACGCCTTTCGCTAGGGCTTGTTTGGATTGCGCAGAATATTGTTTGGTGTAAGGACTTTATGGTTGTTATGTCAAGATCACTGCAAGAATATTACATTCTTGGAACTTTTGTTGTATAAATATAGTTTTATATAAATTTTGTACTGTATCTAGTTTATTATGGCATAAAATTGAGTTGGAATACTAAGGTGTAAGACGACTACTTCCTCAATCGATCGTAATCCCGTGTTAAACCCCGAGGGCAAATCACGTTTCAGTCCACCACAGGTATCCTCCAATTGGAGCATTTTTTCTTAATAAATGGTCGAATAAATCTGTCTTTCGGCAAGTTGGAGCAAACTATTGTATGCATGCTATGTCTAATAATCATAGTTGCATATCTGGATATTCAAATATGAAACCTTTAATTAAATTAATATAACATCGTCCTTTTTCACTACTTTATGGTTCGAAAATAAACATTTGAATGCAGAATTGGTTTAATAATTAATAGTAATGTCATTTAAGTTTTCATCTAATTATTAACGTCATTTTAAATTTTTTATTGTCATTGTAACTGCCTAGCAATTACAAACTATTTTTCTATAGAGCTGTAACAGAGTATCAACTATTAACATTCGATATTTGTGGAAGTATTTATTTAGATAGAATTAGAACTCTTTTTATGTTAGTTTCTCTTTAAGTTTAATTTAATTAATATTTTATGTTTTATTTTGAGAATGAAAATCAATTCCTACCAAACTCAAATGGATGGTTGAAAGATCCCACTCCAAGTGGGCCCCACTAATGACGTGGCGAACTTAATGAAAGATACTGGACTGTGACAGCTCACTTGATTTTTGTAATAATAATAATAATTAAATCTTTCATCAAAATAATAATAATAATATAACTAAAAAATCTTTCAAGAAGGTTTTTTTTTTTTGGAAAAATGTGATTTTGGTATAATAGGGTATAAAGTGTGTGACCGTGCGTATCATTATTTAATTTTAGTCCCAAAATAAAAAAAAAAATAAAAAATAGAAGATGCTTAATTTCGTAATTAACAAAAAAATAAAAAATAATCAATTTTGTGGATCTGTATTCTGTCCTAACTTCTTTAACTTTTGTTGTCCGAAAAAAAGCAAAGTCAAATAATCAGCTCAGCAGTAATCTCTCTCTTCCTCGAGAGAGCACGCGAGTTTACCATCAAGATCCAATCTTTACTGACAAAATACCCTAAAACAGATTTGAGTTTCACTGCAGATTGTTCATCGTTGCCAATCAGAACCCTCACCATTGCTTCTCTCTCTACCCATCTGCAATTTCACTGATTCTCTCCTCAAGCACCATTTCTTTCCTCTCTCAATCGAGTTGAAGATCCCATTTTGTCTTCACAAATCAGTCTCCAGAGAAACAAGGGCCATTCTCAGATCACAGGTGATTGGTTTTCTTTTCAAGGGAAAATTTTCACTTTGAATTAGTTCTCTTGTTTAGTGTGTTTCAATTTTAAGCTCCAAGATCCAGATTTTAGCTGAATTGCATAGTGGGTTGTTGTCAAGATTCCATTTTTATGAGCTCGGTCTGAATTTCTTGCATTTGGGGATTTAGGGTTCTACTTAAATGAAAGAATTGGATCCAACGGACCCCATTGGGCAAAACATAATAAAGGTGATAAGCAATGTGTGTTTCTCAGTGTTCGTATTCTCTGTGCTCGTATTTACTGTAATTGCCATCACATACCAACCCCCTGACCCGTGGGAATCCTCCAGAGCCCTAACCAAGGTTTTCACGGAAGTCGAAAATGCCACTTTTAAAACCGACACGTCCCTCCTCAAGACCGGTGAGGATGTTGCCTCGTCTCCGGTTTCTGTTGCTGAGGGATCTCTGTCACCGATCAATGAATCCACAATTCAAAAATCCGAAGATGCTCTCAAGAATAATCTGACTTTGAATTCGGGTTGTGATGACATCAATGTGGTTAATTGTTCTGATCCTAGGGTGTTGATCGCGATCCAACGGTTTAATTTGAGAACGTATAAGGCGATTGCTTTCTTGGATTATCAAGCTCCGGTCAATGGGTCGAAACCTGATGAGTGTGATGTGGCGTGGAGGTTTAGGAACAAGAAAGAGAAGTCGTGGAGGAAGTATAGGGACTTTAGGAGATTTAGGTTAGGTTTTAAGGATGATTGTAGTTACAAGGTAGTACGCGCTGGGAGGTGGCATTCGGGTTTGAATGCTCGCCGCCCGAGGATTCAATCTGTCACCAATGGGAATCCCCAAAGGACCAAAATGGGTCCCATGGTAAGGGATGATGAGATAAATGACACAATTCCTGTGCTGGGATCAGATTCGGCTTTTAGAAAGGGAAGGTATTTGTACTATTCGAGGGGAGGAGATTATTGCAAAGGAATGAACCATTTCATTTGGAGCTTCCTCTGTGCTCTGGGTGAGGCCAGGTATTTGAACCGTACTTTCGTAATGGATTTGAGTATTTGCTTGTCCTCGGCCTACACCCAAAGCAACAAGGATGAGGAAGGGAAAGATTTTAGGTTCTACTTTGATTTTGAGCATTTGAAGGAAGCTTCCCCTATCGTGGAGGAAGGTGAATTCCTCCGAGACTGGAAGAGATGGGACAAGACCCATAAGACGAAAATCCCCGTTAGAAAGGTGAAAACACATAAGGTCACGCCGATGCAGTTAAAAAGAGATAAAAGCACAATTATTTGGAGGCAATTCGACTCCCCTGAGCCGGAAAATTACTGGTATAGAGTCTGCGAGGGACCGGCTGCTAAGTATGTGGAGCGGCCCTGGGAATCCCTTTGGAAATCAAAGAGACTGATGAACATCGTCTCGGAGATTAGCGGGAGCATGGATTGGGATTTCGACGCGGTCCACGTCGTCCGTGGAGAGAAGGCAAGGAACAAGGAGCTATGGCCTAATTTGGATGCCGACACCTCCCCCGATTCCCTCGTTGCCAAGCTCCAGGGGGTGATTGCCCCTTGGAGGAACTTGTATGTGGCCACAAACGAGCCTTTCTACAACTACTTTGATAAGTTGAGGTCCCATTATAAAGTTCATTTGCTCGATGACTATAAGCATTTGTGGGGGGATACTAGCGAGTGGTATAACGAGACTACGGTTTTGAACGGGGGACGGCCCGTTGAGTTTGATGGTTATATGAGAGTGGAAGTGGACACCGAGGTCCTTTATAGAGCTAAAACGAGGGTCGAGACGTTCAATAACTTGACTAGAGATTGCAAGGATGGGATCAATACTTGCTGAAAAAGGTTTCTTCTTTTGTAAGTTCATTTACGCCTCGTTTTCTTCTACTGAATTTTGGAAACTGTGGTTCGAGATTTTGATCTATTGTATTAATTTTCTTGCAATCATATATCAGTAATGTATATTGTTCAGTTTATTAACATTTTAGCTGGTTTTTACTTGAAAATTTTCTGATTGTTTTGCCCATGTGCTTTTCCTCTGTGCAAATGTGAGTGTCTCCATAAGAATGTGGATTTCTTTGAAGTGCTTGAGCTAAAATAGAAGTTGGGGATAATTGCATCTGGACCCTCTTAATTAGGCCTAAATACAGCCACACCCCCTGTGCTTTCGAAAGTAAAATGATCATTCACAACTTATGTTTAAGGATTTTATAATGGATTAATGGCTGATGGTATCAGTGGGTTCAATTGTAATTTTCCAAACCACAGAGTTGTGGCTGTAATTAGTCTAGCCCAGGGGGTTCAGGTGTAATTATCCCCAAAAGTTATGATTGTAGAAACAGCAAAAACACCCCCAACGAAAAGCATTACATAACTGGAAAAAACTTTAAATTCAACTTTCTTTTTGTTTCCTTTGATCCACAATCAACTCGAAGGCTACGAGTTTTCGACTCCAGAATCTTCCGTTTTCCAGCTTCTACTTGGTGCTACTTGAGCGTGCAACGGTGTGTATGCCTGCATCAGTCGCGAAATGCTTGTCAGGAGGTATTTTCAGTTTAGAAACATAGTGAAATTGCATATGATAATGTTGTGTTCATTGGATATAAGATTGGTCATTCGAGTTCAAGAACATTCCAAGGCGTAAATCTAACCCGAACCTGCGATTAACGAAATAAACTAGCATCGAAAGAAATACCTCCATCTTCTCCAAGAGGTCTCCTGCATTGTTGGCTGAAATCACAATATGTCTTGCAGATTGTTTGATAAACCCTTCTTCCACTCCCTTATCGAATATCCCCAGCAAACTGTCGTAGTATCCATCTACGTTCAACAGGCCTACCTGTCAGAAATCAAAACAAAAACTTCTTCGGATTAATTTTGAGGAAGAGTCTTTGTCATTATTTTTCTACTTTTTTGTTTTTCTGATCGTTTTTTTCCCGAGTTCCAGTACTATAGAGATCCAATTATTTAATTCACTAGTCCAAAGTATGAACTCTAAACCTTATTTAAAGGATTTGATGTCTTATCTCAAAAGGTGTTTGGTACAAGAGATGAGTTTTTGTATCTAATAACGGGGAATATTGATTAAATGAAATTAAATATCGTTGACCAAATTATATATCTTGTTTGATATAAAAGATAATTCATTAAGCTTTGTGAGGCTTAATCTAACTTACTTGAGATTAAAAATTGGGTAGAAACGTGTGAGATTAAAAATTAGGTAAAAACTTGCGAATAGTGTGTAAATAATATCAAATCAAGAGATTAAGTGCTACAACCTAAAAGAAATCAATAACAAAAGAGGTTTTAGCATAGGTGCGGAACTAAAGGTGCCCATCAACGTAAAATCCCATTCATGAAACGTGATATTAAAGTTGATCAACAAACGCAATCAAACTCCATTACGCATATAAACACTTCCACGTTGGATTCACCAACTTTACGAGTCTTTATAACTAATGCCTTCTATCATGTTTGGAAGGCTGTCAAATCTTGGGGCAACGTTGTTACATAAAAAGCTTGGAAAAATTCAATAATTGTTGGATAGACAAGACCCAAAACAAAGAAAATGATGAAAAAACTTTTTTTTTTGCCTTTTATTTCCAAATTATTGCACGTATCTGTCACACTGTGGTTTAAGGGAATAGCTAAAAAGTGCCTTAATTAAGGTGTGATACATATTAATCTATGATGATTGGGGGGATTCTACTCGAGCATGGCTTGGCCAATTCGGGTTACGTAACCAGGGGCAAGTGTTTTACACTTGTCGTGTGGTTGGTGGAAAATTTAGGGAAAGTGACAAATCAAATAGGCTTAATCTTTATTTGCACCCCAACCGTTGAGGTGTTTTGCACTTTAGTACCCAACCTTTGAATTTTTACACTTTCGTACTCAATCTTTGAATTTTGTTACACTTAAGTGCCCCAATATTGACGTGTCATTTTCTTATTGATTGGCTGGGTACACGTGTTATTTTCTTATTGGTCGGGGACATTTAAGTGCAACAAAATTCAAAGGTTGGGTACTAAACTGTAAAAATTTAAAAGTTAGGTACTAAAGTGCAAAATTTCCTAAAATTTGGAGTGCAAACAAAGATTAACCTAATCAAATAATAAATATAATATATTTACTATTTTAATTGGTTGGATTTGATTGAACGGAAGATTGAGCAGAATTTTCCATGCTATTGTCTTGTGCAAGTAAAATGTCACCATTCAGAAAAAGCTAGTGTTTTTGGACTTTATAAGCACTGATTTGGAGTGGAGTTGAGTGGTTTCCTAGTCTAATTTGGCTTTGTCCTTTAATCTTGTCTTTGTGACACAAATGGAATAAAGTTTGGGCATCTAAGGTTTATTAAAATATTCTCAATGGAAAACCTTTTTCATGATATGGGTATTTGGCCTTATTTACTTAATTATTTTAATTATTATTTATAAAGCTCCCAAATTATATATGAAGAAATAAAAAACACAACGCTAATGCGCAGATAGGCGAAAATGCAATTTTGGTATATCAATGACTTATTTTAATAATTTTGATATATATTTTTTTCTTTTTTGAAAAACATGACCCACAACTTTATAAATGAATAATTTAATGCAACTTTTCATCAGAAACCATCAATCTCCATTGGAAAACCATGGAAAATTCTGGATGTTAATTTTTTTTGGAGTTATGGGTTTAAATTGTAAATTTTTTAAATTGTGAATTATATTTTTCATCAGAAAAAAGTTTATACCAAAATTGCTAAAATGGGTCAGTTGGTATAACAAAATTGCATTTTTAAGAAAAATTCCATGCCCCCACCCAACCCACAATAAAAAAGAATGGGAAAAAAAATTAATTATTTATGATTCAACGAGAGAACTAATCGTTGCGGTCGATGTTGAATGAAAAATAGCTATAACAATTATTAGTCAATTTTCTCCAAAAAGATTAGTTATTGAAAAAAAAGAAGCTTACGGGCTTGTTATGAATCCCAAGCTGTGACCATGTTATTATCTCAAGCAACTCTTCCATTGTTCCATAACCACCTTCATAAATCAACACAAAAATAATCAAAATAAATGGATTTATTACAGTATTTGCCTAAGTAATTATGTAAAATGTATGTATTATTGTTACCAGGAAGAGCAATAAAAGCGTCGGCCCGACGGGCCATTTGAGCCTTTCTTTCATGCATATCAGACACAACCAGTACATCTCCCACTGCATGCCCTGATATCTGCACCAAAATTATTATTAGCATTTCATGATAAATCTTAGATGAAATAATTTCTTTTACTATTTATAATCAATCCCACAAGTTGAAAAAGAAATATAAATGTCAAGAATTACAAAAGAGTTTGGAGGTCATATACCTACCTCTATAGCAACAAGGGCTGTTGGAATAACTCTAGCAAAAATAAGAAACAGATGCTAATAAGATTTCAATGATACATGAAACTAATGCATTTCACACACACACACACATATATATATATATATATATATATATATACATGGTTCGCTGGAATGCCGTTATAATGGCTCGTTTGGGAATCAGAGCTATGGCCTCCGTTGCACGGTTCCACGGTGGAACGGGGCAAGATCTGGTTCACCATTACAACGGCCGTTCTTGCGGTGTTATGCATGTATCAAGATAACGGTAGAATGGAACGGGAACGGGAACGCGATAGATAGATAGATAACATATTACCCAAGAACATTGCATCCACCATCATAGACTGTCTGAGAGACCAACCCCATAAGTCCAATACTTCCTCCTCCATACACAAGATCCATCTTCCTCTTTACCTGTAATTATTACCCTTTTCAAGGAGGAAAATAGAAGCAATTTATATGCATATATATATATATATAGATAGATAGATATAATTATTTACCAGTTCTTGTCCAAGATCAAGGGCTGCATCACTGAATATCTTTCTATATCCCAAGTTACTTCCACAGAAAACACAAATCCTTTTGAAATTGACCATTTTTTTTTTTTTCCTTATGAAAATACCAAATTAAATCTTGATTAGAGCTAATATCACTAGCAGGCTTTTGGTTCATAGAATGATGGCTATATATATATATATATATATATATATAAGTCTTTTATGGGCCATGAATATGAAAGAATACCATGATGGTTCTTTTGGGGATCGAAGAACATTCCACTTTTCTTCACCCACTAATTAATAATACTTTTCTCGACTATGTTGAAAACTTTTGTGTTTTTTTGCATAGAAAATCATGAAATTTGAACTTTTAGAGATAGATTCATCTCCCTCTTCAGATTCAAACAGTTATCAATTGGTACTTCGCATAGAGATGCATGTTTTCTTTGCTCGTTCACTTTTATTTCAAAGAAAGCACACTTCTTTTGTTTGGACCCTTCATTTGGTTATTTTCTAAGTTATATTGTCCTTTGGCAATGCTAATTAGCCTTGTAACAACCACCTACTATATCATATCAAAATTATAGTGATCAAGAACAGTATTTGAGTATATATAAGGGTTATTTTGTTACTTTGACTATTATATAACCATTTTTTCTGCCTCACCCGCTTCGTATAAATTCCTAATTTCGTCGTCCCAAGCTTCATTTATTTAATTTTTTTTGGACAAAATGTGAGCTTTATTACCCATATAGTATTATGAACAAAACTTGATATATTAACCTTAATCAATTGTACAAGAAGGAAGAGAATCATTCATTTTTTTACTTAATTGCCTAAATTGTTCTACCATGATGAGACATTAAATTCCTTCTTAAGTAAGGTTTAGGGTTCAAACTCAGATATTGAGAATGGAGCAACTAAATCTTGCTTAAGGGTTCAAATCCAGATATTAGGAATGGAGCAATTAAATTGAGATTAGTGTAACCCTTCATATTGAATCTTTACAATATTTAAAACCAGAAAAAAGAACCCTAACGAAAAAAAATTTATAAAGAGTTCGGAATTATCATATTCTCTCTCTCTCTCTATATATATTTTTTGTCTAGAGCAGGACATCCACCGTCGACTATAGTGACTAGTCCCCTCACTGAATTGTAGGCACCTCATAGGGTGGAACAGTTGGTCTGGAGATTTAAAATTGCTCCATACCCGAAGTCAGAACTCGAATCCCTGACCTTTGATTAAGAATGAATGCGTCATTTCCACTCAACGACACCCTCCTGATTTCTCCATATATAATTGAATATAGAACAAAATGGGGATCAAATAAAAAGGGGCACGAACTTAATCACTTATAAGTGAAGCTCCAAGCGTGCATTAGGAGCTATGATGATGAAGGAGCCCACCATTTTTAGGGATTTCATATCATTCAACGTTAATTACATGTTTTATTAATTTGGTTGGATCTTGCATAATCATATTAGTTGGTAATAATCAAATTAAAAAGAATTAATCTTTACTTAATTGTTTTCTTTTGAGTAGGAATGATCACAACATATGCCCTGAAAGCTAAAAAGGCATAATTTAACTTCAAGAAATCGTATTAATAATGTGTTAATTATGAATAATTAACATGTGGCATCAATGTGATGATTGTTATATGGGTGAAAAGATATTGTTTATCTTGACCAAAAAAAAAATAAAAAAAATATTGTTTATACTCCACCCCCTAAAAAGAAGAATGCCCATTGGGATTGATATATTAAATATATACCCACATACTGTAAAGAAATGAATAATTTATAAATATACAACTCGCATGATATCAACAAGACCATTAAAAAAAAATATAAAATCAGGAAATATATAATGGGGAAATTACAAATTTGATATATCAACTCGGTCAATTCAACGTTTTTGATACATTTCATTTTTCAGTGACAAAATAGAATCATATCTCCAAAATCAAGCAATTTAGTACACATTTTTTGCCGGAAACTAATTTTGCCTGTCGAAATTTACACATGACGAACTAGGAGTTCGCCAAGTGTAAAATTGGGTAGGGTTTCTGGTGGGCAAAATCGGTTTTTCGCTCAAAAAGTGCATTAAATTGTATGATTTTGGAGATACGGTCGTCAAAAAATAAAATATATCAAAAATCCTGAACTAATCGAATTGGTATACCAAATTTGCAGTTTCCTCAATATATAATTCACTCAAGTTTTTCCCCTCTTTTCTTTGGCAAAGTTCACAATGCGAGCATTCAACTCATTGAAGGTCGTGTTTTCCCCCTATGAGTTGTCTCTTTAAGGACCACTCGAGATATAGGGTCTTCCATCCTTAGCATACACGGCATCATTTTGAGACGATTCTCGAATTCATTCCAAAGAAAACTTTAAGAAAAAAAAAAAAAAATTGAAATTGTTAGGATTGTGAAAGTAATTAGTAATTGAATCAAATTCTATACACATCATCAGTTTGTGGACTATAGTTTAACTGCTTGAGTTGATGCTATCATGATTATAGTCCATTTAAGTCTACTCGGATCGTTCGATTTCTCTTGTTTTCAAGTTTGGTTTTTAAGCAGAAATTAAAATAAATAAACTTCACAAATAAGAAAAATAAATAATTATTGTCAAACACATGCCTTTTACCTCAAATATTGCGGTCTAAACTCGTGAAATCGGAATTATTTTCTGGTTTTCTACTAAATATAAGATACGAGGAATTACATATACCTCCCCTGAATTTAGGAATATATAGTTGCAAATTAGTCCCTCTATACTAGCTAGAATGACTTACTTTGTAATTACCTCTAAACTCAGGAGTGTTTATTCATCTTTAGCTACAATTTTAGGGCAAAAGTATTGGATTACGAAGCTTTGATTACTAAAAAGGGTTTGTTGTTTGTGTTGTTTTCCAAGCTGAATTTATTACACCATGTAAAACTAAAATAGTATATGCTTAATATTTAAGTATTTCTAACCTCCAAGTGGCGTAGTTGATTGGTTCTATATGCTACTTTAACTAAATATTTTGAGTTCCAGTTCCCGGATATATAATTATTATTAGTAGGCAGACTTTACAACTTGGTGGTTAGACTCAACTCGAACTCACTTAACAAGTTTCAATACTTATTACTAGGTGTTTGTAATTTAACATGACAATTTCTCGATTTATGTGTGTCATCCTTACATAGGGATCGTGCTAATCGGGTTATGCTGATCTTCTCTATGTTGTTCCATTTCTTCGGATGTCCCCAAAGGGACAGTAATTTAACAAGTCCTTTTGAAGTTCTTTTTTTTTTTTTTTCTCCACATACACACCCAAGCAGGATACGAGCTCGGGACATTGTCTTGGAGAATGAATCCATTAACCACCTGAACCAAACCGGTTGACAAGTCCTTTGGAAGTTAGTCAGCTTTAATTTGAAGTATCCAGAATTTGAATTTTACTTCTAATTTTTAAGGTTATTTTAAGATATACTTAAATTTTGTTTAGAGGAGTAAAAATGTACTATACTTATTATATAATAAATTATTTTTTCCTAAATTTTATATAATTACGTAGTAAGTGTGAAACACTCTAATTATAATTTGATCAAATCAAATTTGAATTAGAACTCCTTCTTTTTGTAGAAAAATAATGCAGAGAGGTAATTATACTACGTGAAAAAAGCGAGTCGGAAAGAGGAAAAAAATAATTTAATTATTACTTTTTTACAACCCTAATTAGTGGGAAAATACAAAGGTAATTACTGAACTGAGTCTTTAGATCTATATAAATTATAATAGTATAAATTGTACATAAAATAGTGCAAATAATTAAACAGTAAATAATTAAGTTTCCAACGCATAGATAAGTTCTCTTATGGCTCTCGTACATGGAATTACTGTCACGGAAAGCCTCTTAATCGCACCTATCTCTAATTTATATACAGAGTAAGCTATTTAATGAGATGGTTGAACCTACCATACTCATACATGCATGATGCATGAATGGAACCATAATTTAAAAAGGGGACAAAATATAAAAACCCCGTTTTCCCCAAAATTTGAGGGGAGCGAAAATTTCGAAACAAGATTGTATTAATAACTCGAAAAATAAATTTGAGGAACAAAAAAAAAAAAAAAAAAAAAAAAAAACTCAAAAAATAAATTTCACTACCCACAAAAATTTAGAGGGGTCGGGCACCCCTACCAGCCCACTCTAGCTCCATCTCTAAATATATGCCACATTAAACAAGAAATTAAATAATACGGTTAAAGTATCACGTATTTAATTCTAACATATAATGAAATCTAAATACATGTATATTATTAAGTATATATGTCAAAAGTCTTAAGCTGAGACCATCCTATAGACCTATACATCCAAAGGACAGTTAGAAACTAATTAATTAGCTGCATTTTCATATTAAAACCTACCTTCAGGCTATACCCTAACTGCTCTGCTGATTTTCTTGATGATCTTGCTCGTTCTGCTGATTGTTGAACATATCATCGTTGATCAGTGAATTCAAGAACGACGAGAACGCATCGTCGGCGTAAGTCTTACTCGTCTCATCGTCGTCGTCCTCATCTTTTTCCTCGTCTCCGTTTTCAACGTCACTCACGATGATCATTCCCTGATCAATATAATCATTGCAATTCTTCTGCAACTGGTCATCTTTCCCGGAATGATGGTCATGAACACCTGATGCTGAGTCTTCTTTAACTGCTGCTGCTTCTGATGGAATATCAGTTTCCAAATTATTGTAATTATGAGAGTTGATGGAGGGATTAGGGTTTGATGATATGGCTAAGGGCTTGTGAGTTTTCGGATCGATTCCTTGGCTGATTAGTTTCTTGCTGAGATGAGTGTTCCAGTAGTTCTTGATCTCGTTGTCCGTACGCCCCGGAATTCTTCCAGCTATTAAAGACCACCTGTATATGAAATTTTTAAAAAAGATTACATTTATTTTTAGATGAATTAATTATTCAATTAAGGGAAAAGATTAAAAGGGTCTTGTCAGAAATTGTTTAGCAGATTAAAGAAAAATTTTGAGAGAATTTAATTGCGAGAAAGAGAGAGATCTATAAAAAGAAATGAAAATTAAAATCTTGCAGATGGCAACTGTGAGTGAAAATTTTTCAGACAATGGAAAGGGAAAAGTTTTATTTCAGACAACAATTATGAATGTTTTCCGACATTAACAGCTTGCAGAAGGCGACTGTAAATGGACGTCAAGACTTCATGACCATGAAAACCCTAATTTCGAAAAGGCTGGATATAGAAATGGACTAATAATCATGATAATCCGTATCAGTAATAGTTGTTCCAATCAACGATAGTCGATTTCAGAAACTTGAAGACAAACGTCTGATTAAACTAATATAAAGACGAACTGTTGAGATGTGGTCGGAGAGGTTGATTAACCGATGACCGTCATGTGGTCATCATCATCAAAGAATGAGAGAAAATCCAGATCAAGATACTACTGTAGTTACCATCCCTAATTAGTTTAATATCTAAAGCATTTTATTTTGTGTAAAAACAGTTTTTTTATAATTAATAGAATCAACATTTGGGCAAAACAAATGTCGCACAAACTCGGTATGCATGTTACATACAAGAATGTCACATTTCAAGACACATATTTTGGTCTGAAACTTTGATGGAAATTAAAAAATCCACGGGAAAATACATGTAGTATGTACATTATCAAGGACTTTTCAATTTGTGCGTTGGTACCTATTTCCGAGGAGACGATGGAGGCGAAGAATAAGATCTTCTTCGTCCGGAGAGATGTGGCCGCGCTTGACGGAGGGGCGGAGGTAGTTCATCCACCGGAGGCGGCAGCTCTTCCCACACCGGAGAAGCCCCGCCTTAGTTGGCAACGTCCGCCACCTTCCTTCTCCTTCTCTCTTGATATACTCCGCCAGCAATTGATCCTCCTCCGCCGTCCACGGCCCTCTCTTCAGCCCCACCTTGCCGCAACACGACGTCGCCTCCGCCGCCTTCTTGTCGGAGCAACCACCACCACCGCCCCCTCTTCCTCCTACATCCCTTTGCTTTGATGAAGAGAGTGATGGGCTTCTCATTTTCACACTATTATCTGTCCCTCTCTCCTCTCTCTCTTTCTTCTTTATTTTCATTAACCTAGCAAGCTTTTCATTGGTTCTATCACTCTCTCCATCTTATTAATTAATATGGTACATTTATCAAGTGGACCCTATACACTAATGTGAGTGGAAATTTTAACAAGGCTATAAATATTAGCCAATTTTTGCAAAAAAGTAAGAAGTTATTAAAAGATTATTGGTTCTTGAAGATTGCTATATATGAATTGGTAGAGTGAGATTAGATGGAAGGCAAAGGTTGGTCACACGCAACTGCTTGTCGATCACTAGTCATGTCCAAATAGATAGAAAAAAGATATAACTTATGATACACGGATACGAACACAATACGGATACAACACGACATTGACACAAAACACAAATTCTTTCTTGTATTTCTCACGTGAAGTATCGGACACAGTGTCCGAACGAGTGTCAGACACGACACAATACGACAAGATAAGATTTTTAAGATGTACAGGGTATAACATTTTTGTTGGCATATACACAAATAAAGATTTAGATGACCTAATTTGATTAATTTGACAAACATATATATATAATTATCATACAATTAATAATACATTTAAAACTCCATAAGACATGATAAGCCCATATATTCCTGGCATTCTTTAGGTGCCTTGCACTCATTGCACGTGTGATGTGTAGTATTTTTCCTTACAGAGAAGCACCTTACAGATTCTTCAGAACAATTTTGCTGTTATCATAGGCAGAAATATATGTATAAATAAATAAAATTGTGGCACCGTAAATGTCGGTTCAGATATGGGAGTTGAGCAATCATAGTTGACGAAGTCGTGTATGATGAGCATCCATGTTTCGCTCTTGTGCTAAAACTTTAGTAACGTACAGAAGAGTGGAGGTAGCACGTGCTCTGCTTTCCCTTGCAGACTTGCAAGATCAGCTATCGGCCGCTTTCGCTCATTGATTCATTTGCTTGAATGCTAAAAGCAGAAGCTGCGGAGAATAACTTGTGTCAGTTAAACCTGGTCAGGGATGGAGGAGTTGCCTCGTTACTGATAAGCGTAATTTGCAAAGGCTTCTATTTTTTGGATTGGAAGAGCAGAAATAGAAGCTGAGATTAAAAAAAATTGGAATTGTAAAAGCGTTCAGTGTTTGGGTCAAAAATGTTTTGAGTTTTTAAAAAAAAGTTGATTAGCACTTTCGTTAAACAAAGCAAACTTCTATTTATTTGCCTATTTGTAAAAATAACCTTGGGTCAAAAATGTTTTGAGTTTTTAAACAAAAGTTGATTAGCACTTTCGTTAAACTAAGCAAACTTCTATTTATTTGTAAAAATAACCTAGAAGCTCGAAGTTGGCGTATATGTTTGTAGCTTATTTCAACTTAAAATAAGCAGAAGTTGTTTTTTCACACACTCACAAAGTGCTTAAAAAAAAAAGCAACAAGTGCAAAAATACCTTAGATAATGTCATACGGGCATAGTTTGCAGTTTTATATGTTTGTACTTCTGCTGTTTATTGAAGTGTCTGGCAGTTTCTGTAAAGCCTTTGGACAAGACTTGTTGCAGAGCATCAACACCTTCTTCTAGCGCAGCATCAATCTGCCAACCTAACAAAGTCGTGTAAATAAACTTTTGCATAATAATTTAAATTTCTATGAGTCGGAAGAACGAAACAAATATCATTTTCAATAGTAATAAAGTTAAATTAGTCATGAACCAATATTTTGTTGATCAACAATGCCCTCCATTTGAGCAGCAAGCAAATCAAGCAGAGGCATACCCTTTCACGAGCTCTGACAGTGAATTTTTGGAGTAAGAATGCTTTTGGGTCCATTTGACCAGGAGGCCTCCCTACACCTAATAAAAGATTAGATTTGATTGTGGTCAGTAATAGCTGCACCAGTAAGAAATTTTTTGAAGTTAAGAGTTAAAACTTACCAATTCTTAACCGAGGAAATTCTCTATTCCCACGAAAATGATAGATCACACTTTTAAGCCTAGCAAAAACATCAAATGCAATGAGAACGGGTAAACCCCAATGCTAAAATGAAACTCTCAGATTGTTATTTTGAGATTAGCATACATCAGATTTTCTACCAAGCCAATTCCACAAGAGATGCTTTTTTTCAGACAATTCAATGTTATGGATATGGCAAAACAAGAATATATAATGAGCTAATGGCCTTCATTGCAAGTTAAAATAGCTAAAAGTGAACCAATATAAGAATCAGAAGAAAGAACGGAAGGTGTGACTTTCTGGTAGAAATTGTAAAATAACTTCAGAAAATTGCACTCAACTCCAATGACGACACCATCAACAGGGGTGACTATCTTCAGTAGTCAACACAAAGTACTGGCAGTTTAATTTAATGAACAAAACAAATTAATTCTTCCCAAATGACATATATAAGGGGGAGTTGAGCTGAGTTCACACAATTGTTTAATAAGCTCTAGAATGTTTTTGGAGTTTATAAAGTCTTTGATATTTTATACTTGTTATTCGATATTTGAAAATTGGATCGACTCAGCTCCAGGAGCCAATAAGATATTATTAGTTTGTATTTAATATGATATAACACCGCTATATAACCATATAATTTATATGGTTAGGTTAAAAAGATGTTTGATGTTTCAGAATAATTTGGGGGTTCCATTTTACAATTTTTTGAGGAGCTCATAAGCTCGTAAGATCTTGTTCAGTAGCTTATATGCTACTTTCCACATTGTTGCATAATAGTCAAGATCTTCTCTTATCAGATGCTACAAAGATACAACTAGCTACCATCTCAAATGAACTACATACTTAAGAATTAAGATTCACATTTCTATGTTCTTACCCATTGTGACTACCATGATTTCCCATGGGGTGAAGACGAAGAACCCCGCACGGTAAATCCATGTCATCATGAAACTACATCAAAGCGACAAGAATCGTCAGAATACCATAATAATGTGACCAGTGACCACTGGGGAGGTGGGGAAAAAAACAGCATGAAATCTCAAATTTTCAACAGAACTGTACCACTAGCACTCGGTTAAGAGGAAGCTTATAATATGCAGCAAGCGGACCACTCTGCCAGAAATGAGCAGTAATTGAGTCACACTCACTGAAAGAGAGCAATTTAAAGAAAATGTCTGAATTAATAGCTTACAGATTCACCACTTAAATTCATGTACGTCTGGGGCTTAGCCAAGAACACCGGAACTCCATTTACAAAACCTGAAGAAAACATCCAAAAGACGATACTAAATACAAAAATGAAACGGAAAACAAACCGATGATATCATAACATAAGCATGAATATAAATAAATAAGCCAACATGACGAAACCATGAGTAAGGACTAGCCTTTTCCAAAGATGGCTTTGCAGTGGACAGTATCCATTGAGATCCCCTGTGATTTGGCAAATGCATCTATGAATTCAAATCCCACATTGTGCCTGGTGCCCATGAATTTATCCCCTGGGTTACCCAACCCCACGAAAAGCCATGGCCTCGCTTCGGGAGACACTATGGAAGTGCAAAAGCAGCGCTTCGGAAATCGGCTTAGCAGCATTCTTTAGTGTCCTGCAACAATTTTAATCAACTATTCAGTAGAAATGACATTTTCAGTTCAGGTTTGTGGAATGTCTACAGATTAACATGAGCTTGACATTTATCATCAAATTGGTAAAGAACAATCCATTGGAATCAAACCGAGTTCCAAAAGACACGAATCCTGATAAATCATAGCTCAATATCACACACTACATACACGCAAAATTTCTCGAGGAAATGGAGCGAATAACTTGGCTAATAAAGATTTAAGCAACGCCAACGTGCTGAAAGCCTGAAACTGAACCAAGTGCATCAGAACAGTCCCCTCCACCCCTAATCAGATACCTAAATTTCACAATTCAAAAGTTACTCACCCGAATGACAATACTCAGCTGGTAGATAGCAGGATGAACTGAGGCAGACACAAAATAAACGAGGGACAGGTATGGTGGCGCGTAGGTGGTCGGCGGCGGCGGCGGCGGCGAGTGGCGCGGTGTGAGTTTCTTCCCCGTGTGTCGGCGGCGAGTGTGAAAGATGAGACAATTAGTGCCAAGGGACGCCCAAGACTTATTTTAGGATATAACCCTCAATTTCTTTTTCTTTTTTTTTATTCTCTATTATCTGACGTACCTAATAATCACGTCATATCTTTCAAATTCAGATCTTCCATCCAAATCAAACCCTAGTTTCTTTTCTTCTTTCCTTTTCTTTTTCTCTTCTTCTTCTCTACTTCAACGATGAAAAACAGAAATGGTCTTCTCGCCTGCACCTCTCATTCCGGGACAGTTTACTATATAATCCCCAAAAGACTTTTTTTAGGTAAGTAACCCCTACTTTCAAAAGAATTGGGCATATAACCCTTTTTTCAATTATGACTAATAAAATAAATATTAAATATAATTATTTTCCACGTGTGTAATTCTTTATGATTTTTTTTTCTTTTATTTTTTTCTTTATTTTCTCTTTATTTTTATTTACTATTTTCATTTATTATTTATATTCATATCAGATCTTCTTTTTCTCGTTATTTATTTTACATTTTTTCTTTATTTTTATTTATTCCTTTTTCTTTTTTATTTATTTTCTTTTATTTTTTGAAGATCCAGATTTCTTTCAGAGATCTAGCATTAGATTACTATGATCCACCACTGGATCATAATGATCTAGCACAATCTAGCACTAGATAGCAGGGATCTAGCACTAGATCGCTGTAATCTATCACTAGATCGCTACAATCTAGCACTAGATCGCTGCATTCTAGTACTAGTATAATGTCCGGCATTTTTATTATCTATTTCTACTGTCTACTATTGAATTTTATTTTATTTTATTTTATTTTATTTTTATTAGTTACTTAATAAGTGTTATTAATATTATCGCTAGAATTTTATTAGATGATGACTAATACGGATATGGTCTATTATAGATTTACTATTGGATATATAATAACTGTTGGCATTATTATGATTAGAGTTCTATTAGATAATGATTATTAACAACCGGTAGAGTTTTGGGGAATAGTGGGAGTTCTGTTATGCGAAGTAAGGCTCACCAGTTCAGTCGTGTAGAAATCCAACACGTCAATAACGTAGAATAAGAACCCAAGACAAGAAGACCTCTTGTGGATTTAAATTCAGAATCGGGGCTAGTTATCAGCATTAGAAAGGGGGGGGCGAGAATAGTATCGGTGCCAAAGAGGTGGAGAGCAGAAGCAAAGTAGAAGAGAGAAAGGATTCAAGGAGAAGATAGACTGGGAAGAGGACGTAGTGGATATCCATAAGAGCGAGAGACGCAGCGGAAAAAGGGAAACTCGTAGTAACCATAAGGATTTCAACGCGACTCACCGGTAAGTTTATTTTATTTCAGTTTATCGAACGTCTCGACTAAGCATCTCTAGGTCACGGACTAATTGGTATAAATTGGAGTAGAGGCCTGGGATAATCTTTAGCGGAACTACGGTTCCTAATTGAAACTGTTCCGGGGTATGTTTCGAAAACCAAGACAGTACATACATATACATGCACGTCCCTTTTCTCAATTTTGATGGGAAGAAATATTAGTCCATTTATTCTGACTTATGGCATGGGTGGCAAATAGACATTGGATATATGTGTAGTGATTCATAATCGCAGCCTAATGATCACGAACCTTGTAATATGTTTCTTCTTATTCCTTTTTGAACGAAGGGGTGCAACACGGTAATAATTGGGTTTATGGTGGCTGTAGTATTAATGAATCTCGGAATATGCATATAGTGGAACCTAGCCTTCTAATTGTTAGTATAGTAATTAGGCTATGAGGTAATTATTACGTTGTCCTAAGGCAGCACCATACAAATGCATTGTTGTTAGTGTAATGATGTCCTATTTACATATGTATATTTTCTTCATATTCTGGAACACATCATGCATTGCTATGCACTTAGTCACCTACATGTGGGGTATGGGATTTATTTCTATGGACAATTCTTGAGAAATAGAGTTGTATTATTAAAGATTCATCATTACCTTGTGGCTAGATCCGGTAGAGCGAGATTAGAGCCGTGACCATCAACCTTTTAGGATTAAGAAGTTGTCAGATTTGAGGTAAGTGGTTCCCTATTCTCTATGTTTTCCAAAACTGTTCTTTATGAAAATTTTACCTTTATCTTACGTAATAGCTTTATGATCTTGAAAGTGTCCCTTATGAAAATCTTTTGTCTACTTTACAAATTACCTTCATGTTTTCGATCAAGATTCGTTATGAAAATTACATGTTTACCATATAAGATAACTTTATTTTAAATTGGATTTGAGCATGCTGTGTGTGATTACCTATTATGTGAAGTAAATGTGGAATTATTGTACAATGAGATTTTTAAAGTAAGATTTATAGTGTTGTGGCTGCATGTCATATATGTTGGTGCTCTGAAATGGTTCCCATTTATGATTCCGACCCGGCCACGGGTGTTACAGTGGCATTATGATTCCGACCCGGCTACGGGTGTTACAGTAGCAACCTCTGACCCTCCTAACGGGGTTATAGTTAGGACTTGATCAAGTTATAAGTACGCTGGGAACCAAAAGTTTATGAGCATCATTTTATGTTTTATGTGTATCCAATATGTGCATAAGTAAGTGTTAATGTTTCAAAAGCTATGCATTAATTTGAAGCTTTCATGAAGATGTTTATATACTGTAACATGCTCAAATCCGGTAGAGAACTAGGGGATTTCTTACTGAGCAAGTGTCGCTCATCCCACTTATACACCATTTTGCAGAGGACGATTTAGAGAAAGGGGAAAAGGAGCCACATTGGGGATGGTGAAGGACCGGTCCTTTCTAGATTAGAATTTCATGAAGTATTTTCTTTTTATGGATTTAAGAACTATTAGAATGTTGATTTTCAGGACTCGGATTATGATATGTAATAGATAGGACATGCTTTCCGCTGCACTATTTTAAGAGTTATTCATGCACTTTCATTTGGATTTAGATGCTCTGCGTATCGTGGCTTAGTGTCCTCGAGCTTTTCGAGGCTCTGGGGCACTGCCGTGTCACAACCCGGAAACGGGGCGTGACAACTAGATTGCTGTATTCTAGCACTAGATCGCTGCAAATCTTCAAACTATCTATTTTTTCATAATCAAACCAAAAGAAGAAGAAAAAAAACAGAAGAATAGAAGAAGTAAATAAGATTTCTTGATTTTCAAACACGATTGCAGAACCGATCGTAGATGTAGAACCGATTGTGGTTGAGAAATATGCCGTAGTTGTCGAAAACGATTTCTACTCGACATATGGGGTTGCAGAAAACAAATCGACGACGACGATTGCAGAGAACAAATCGGAGATGATGGAGGCGGGCGGCGAGAGAAGGAGAGAAGACAAATCGGCGGCGACGATTGCAGAGAACGAATCGGAGGCGATGGAGGCGGACGACAACTGTATCGAGAAGGTGAGAAGGAGAGAAGACAAATCGGCGTTGAGAGAGAAGGAGAAAATACGAATGAGAGAGAAGGTGAGAATGAGAAAAGTAGATCTAGATCTGAAATTTGAATCTCAGCACGTTTCTCGAGATAATATTAAAAAAATAGAAAAATAAATTAAAGAATCCACGTCTAATAATAGAGAATAAAAAAAAAGAGAAAAGAAATTGAGGGTTATATCGCTAAAAAAAAGAGTTTGTCGTCCCTTGGGACCTAATTAAAAAAAAAGAGAAAAGAAACTGAGGGTTATATCGCTAAAAAAAAGAGTTTGTCGTCCCTTGGGACCTAATTGCCTCTCTCCTTCTCACATTCTCTCATCACGATTCGTCTTCTCACCTTCTCTCGCCGTCGATAATCGGGATGAATTCAGTTTTTCTTCTTCAACGATGAATCAGGATGAATCTCCTCTCCTTGTACAAGCATGACAAAGATAATCAGATGAATTTCAAAAATTATCGATAATATTTTTCTTCTTTTTTTTTTTTTTTTTTTTTTGTCTCAATCTTCAAGAACTTGAACATATATGAAATCGCGTGAATTCTTTTGAAGATCGCGTGACTCGATTTTCAAAAGAAATCACGCGACTTCATAGAATTATGCAGTCGTTGCGCGATTATGATAGTCGAGCACGCGACTTCATAATTCTATGAAGTCGCGTAAATTCTTTTGAAGATCGCGTGACTCGATCTTCAAAAAAAATCACGCGACTTCATAGAATTATGAAGTCGCTGCGCGATTATGATGATCGAGCATGCGACTTCATAATTCTATGAAGTCGCGTGATTTCTCTTGAAGATCGAGTCACGCGATCTTCAAACGAGATGAATAAAAATAATAAAAGAAAAAAAAAAAGAAACAAAAATTGAAGAAGAATAAAAATAATTAAAGAAAATAAAAGAAAAAAAGAAAAGAAAAAAATCGAGTGCGTGATTTCTGAGATCGCTCACTCGATTTGTACACGTGGAAAATAATTATATTTAATATTTATTTTATTAGACAAAATTGAGAAAAGAGTTATATACTCAATTCTTTTAAAACTAGGGTTACATAACTAAAAAAAGACTTAGGCGTCCCTTTTAACCGAATGCCCCGTGAAAGATTGGGATGAATCAGCTACGTGGCCACTTGGAATTGTTCTCAACTTAGATTGATAAATTTAAGTTTAAAAATCAAATTACAAATATTAGGACCGGTAACGTCGAATAAATCCTTGGACATCATATTTTTATTTAATTCTCCATTTTGGTAAAATATAATATGTTACATAATGTCGTACTTAAAATACCTTTCAAAATATATTATATAATTTTCACAAAATAAAGTACTAAAATGTTCTAATATCGTATTTATATCCTATTATATTTTATAATTTTATGGGGAGTAAAGTAAAAATATTTTGATGGGAAGTTATTTCAAATTGTCTCCAGTAGGATAATTTACAATTATGTTAAATAAAATCATAACTATTAAAGATAAAAATATGTTTCTATATGTAAATAGAGGTATCCAAAATTAATTTTATCCTGAGATTGCCAGATATCGTGTTATATATATATATATATATATATAAGGTAAAAATATAAATTTGTTCTTTTAAATTTATAATTTTGGTAATTTAATCCTATTCCTTCAAATTTTACAATTAAGTCCTATAAGTTTGTAATTTTGGCAATATTGATCCTATCCATTTTGAAATTTGTAATTAAGTCATGTAAGTTCTAAAATTTTACAATTTATAGCCGATTTTCGTAGAAAAATTTATTAGTTATCGGAATTGGCCATGTGACTCATTTCTTTACTGATTTGGTAGGATTACATGACAATAGTATCTGACTTATATAAAAAAAATTATTATGCATGTAGCATATTCTAATAAAAGAAAATTTAAATAAAAAATATAATTATATTTGAACGAAAATGACGTATCGTAAACCGGAGACTATAAGAAGGTGATTGGTTTAGACAACTGACTCATTTTCAATAGAAAAGAATAGTCAAATCAGGTCAATTTTATAATCTTATTCGGCTGGTAAACCGAAGACGGACGACCACGGTCCCATAAAAATCTCTACGTACTTGTTCCAAGACAAATGAGATCTTCCAGTTTGCGAGCGTGGGAGCAACTCAAACAAAGAAGAGTCTGACTCGGTTTGAATTTAGGCAATGTCCACGTCGTCTTAATTTGTACGTAAATTGCAAAATTTTAGAATTTATAGGAGTTAATTGCAAATTTCGAAACATACAGGACCAAAATTACGAATATTACAAACTTATAAGACTTAATTGTAAAATTTAAAACGGATAGCACTAAATTGCCAAAATTGTAAACTTACAGGACCAAATTTGTATTTTTGCCTTTTTTAAATACACACTCACCTGTCACAAGTGATATATGAGACTCAAACTCGAATCATAACCTTGGAAGAAGAACCACAGTTGGCTGATATTATGTCAAATACCTATTACGCCATAACTATTTAAAAAGGCCTAATAATTTATTTTCAATTAAATCAAAATTAAAATCACGTCTCTCAAATCTTTAGCAATTTTTAATTTTCTTAGTTTTTGGGCAAATTGGGCAAATTTTTGAATTTTTGAAAAACTTAAATGGGGGGTTTAGAAAAAGTGTTGAAGTATAGTGGGGATCTTTCATTAATTATCCGTAAATTTATTTGACAGATTTTTTATTTATTTCCAATTGTTAATATTAGCGCTTGTTAGTACTTTCTGACTTGGCAGGTTATACTGTAAAGTTTAAAGGACATATAGGTAAATATTTACCAAGGACACTATTAGATATAATTTTTGCCTTTTTAAGTACTCTAGAGGTGTTCGTAGAATTAGTTACGGCAAAATTTTAAGTTACAAGTATTTGTGAACCATTCCCGATTTATGCCTGTCCTCTTTACACGGGAACCATGCTAATTTTCTTTGTATCATTCCAATTTTACCGGAAGTCCCCAAAGGGACGTATTTGTAAACCAAGTTATAACTTATAAATAATGAATTATTTTCAACAATAAATAAAAATTTATTTGGTCTAATAAAAGTAATTCATATTTCTTTTTGAACACTCAGCTGTATTCTAAAGAACAATATTATATTAATATGATAAAAGAAACTAGGGATCAAACATTATTTTCGTCTAACCTAACTAATAGTATAAATGTCTTCAAAAAACTAATAGTATAAATAAGTGTGTTATTTGACTGATCACTGTTTTAGAAACCTCCCACCACTCAATGGACAATTGTGAAATACTATTTCCATCGATCAAATACGTCTGGACTAATTAATAATGCAGACAAATGTACAATTTAATTGATCAATTTTTATATACTCTACATCATTCTAAAAGCACTCTTCTGGTTGTTCAAATCTTACTCGACTTAATTCAACTAATAATATAAATGAGTATGGTATTTGTTGGGTTAATTTTCCTAAATTTTATATCAATCACACGATTATTATATGACACATTTCCCGTCGTAAGAAATAGATGTTGTTTCACTGAATTTGCAAGAGGCAACTCCACATTAGGCTTTGGAGTTATTGATTGAGTTGGCTTGTGTGACGCCTCGCGTCTTCGTACGTACAGGTATGATATCATAGGGTTTGATACTTGCGCTTTTAATTATTTAATTATGTAATTATATGTTAATTTTAATGTTTATATGTTATTAGAAATTATATGAATTAATTATTGAGTTATGGATATGAAGCTTGAATGTTTATGCTTATATGACATCGAACTTGATCCGTATGCATTCGAATTCAATTCCGATTTTTTTGATAACTTGCCATGTATGAGATATGTGTATTATGAACATGATTATGTGCTCATTGCATGTTTTAGTACTTGTTGATTTGGTTTTGGTTCGTTTTTGTTATAACGGGACTTAAAAAGGGCTAAAAGGGCATTTAGCGCACTTTGGGTTCCGGGTGACATAACTTGAGCTCGGGAATTCGGATTCGAATTCTGTCACTAAATTTGGACTCATTTCGATGATTTGGGTTCAATGGAACAAGCTTCATAATTTTCTAAGCCTGTTTGAACCCCTGAAATTCCTTCGAAACAAGCCCCGTTCGCCAAACTGCCACTCTTAGCCATTTTGCTCATATCTCATCCATTTCTCAACCAAATAAAGCAAACTTTGGCCCCAAATGACGCCAACTTGATCCTCTATCAGATGGCCAACTCCTCATTTTGTTCTTCATACAAGAAAGGAGGAAAAAGCTCAGCCAAAGCAAGACACAAATCCCATTTCAATCACTATTCACCATTTCAAGTTTTGAGCTCATAACTTCTTCAATCCTCATCCAATCCGAAATGTGAGCATAGATTCTTGTTCTCCACTTCTTTTTGATCATTTTAAGCTATGATTTGCATATTTTCATTGAGTTTTGAGTATGTTATGGCCCTGTGAATGAATAGTAAGGGTTTTGCATGAATCTTGAATCATATGTATTTCTTAGAGTTGTTTGATGGATTGAAGTTGAATTGTTGATCTCTTATGCTTCTTTATTGATTGTATGAACTTCTATTTCATGTTGGATGAGTGTGGATTGATTTGCCATTGAAGAACCTTGCAATTCTTGAACTTGAAAAAGCACATATGTTGATCCATTTCATTCCCTTTCTTGCACCGTTAACGTATGCGAATGAGTGATGGAATTACCATGTTTTTATGCTCATTTTGTGCCTTATTTGATTTCTTAAAGAGCTGCCCTAAAGCTGTGCCATCCCCTGTTTTCCTTCGCCAAAAACAGAGCAGCAAACTGCTGGTCATTTTCGAGCATGAAGCTCGACACGGCCGTGTTGTCAATTGCCTTAAAATGGACACGACGGTGTTGTGTTTTCGGAGCTTGGATTTTATTTTCATAAAATCGGACATGACTGTGTCCAAACCCTTTAAAAAAATGACACGGCCGTATCACATGAGATGGCAGTCTTGAGGAGTTTCTTTCGTTGCTCCGTTGCTTCTCGTTATCCTTTCCCGCCCCGTTTATGACCTATATGTATGGTGAACTTGTTGAACTATGTGTTATGATTGTTATATGAAGATTGTGGATTGAATTGATATGTTTATGAACTTATGGCTCGATTTATGAAGCAAGAATGTTTAAGTGCGACAAGGTGACCTAACTTACAACCCTTGTATTCCTTATGCATTCAATGAATTCCTTTTACCCCTAAATGATTCATGTGCATTGTTAACATGTATTGTAACGTGATATGAATTGAGTATTTAATGAACAATTGATATTGAATGATACTGAATGGACACGATCTCTTCGTGTAATGCATAATTGAATCATTTATGTGTCTAAGTGGCATTAATTGTGCATATGAACATCTTCATAACACATTGTCACTTCTTATGCACGTCATATCATATTAATGCATTTCTGTACGTCATATATGGTTCATATAGAGTCTTGAGTCTCACGAATGCACCGTGTTGTCATTTTGTACAGTTTTCTCCAAGGCAGGGATGTGCCGGGTTCATAGGCTATCTTCAAGGCTTCTTTTCTCTTGGTTTTGTTCGGTAAGGTGTAGCCAAGTGGGTTTCTCTTCTATTAGTTATAAGTGACCCGATATATCCAACGTGCAAGTTTTAAGCCAAAGTATTATATGTATATATATATATATATATGTCGAGTCTTTTCAAAATAGTCAATGATTTAACGTTAAAGCCTTTTTCTTTTATGAATCCCTACCGAATGTTTTGGTAAGATCAGTGATCACAATAAATGGGGGCCCTAGGACTATGTGTACTTGGCTATCCGGGGAAGCTTGGGCTGACGGTGATCCTCGTGCGCTAGTTCCAACACAATGACGATGTTACCGGCCCTCGCTAGGAAATTAACGAGGAATGGGAATCGGGCTTTTGGGGCTTCATGAACCCCTCTAGCCATAATGAATGGGTGGACGGTACTTTGGCCAAGTCCGTCCACTAACCGGAGGAAAAAGGTGTAACTGATTATGAATGAAAGATTGTGAATGAACGAATGTTGTGTGATCATTGACGAATGAATGAATGGATAATACACACACGAGGAGAAGGTTGGAGAATTCGCCCACTCGCCAGGCTCACGTAATGGCCTAATGAATGAATGAATAAAAATTGATTGTTGTAATCCCACGTGTTGTTTTCTTTGTTTTCACCTACTTGGGAAATGTTTAAAAACCTTGCACGGGATTATAGTTTGCATGTGTGTGTGTTTAAATTCTGTATTATTAATGTATAAGCCCTGTTTTATACCCACCAGTCTCTTAAAGACTGAACCAGGTTTGTTTTCAGTTTCTCTTGCAGGTTTTGGAGTGCTAGGTGGGGTTTCGAGTCCGTAGAGTCTTGGAGTCATGTTCAGTCATCCTTTACTTATACACTCATGTCACATAATTATTATTTATGAATTGGTACGCTTGTGAGCATCATGTGCGTTATTTAATTTGAGCCTGTGAGCTCATTGATTAAGTTATTGTAATATTAATGCTTCAGCTCATGTTTCTTTAACCTGCATTTGTCCCCTTTATTGTTTATTTGTTTTCGAAAGTTAGCTCCCGCCTAATATAGTGAGTCAGTGAGTCCCCGTTCGCTTTGACCTGGCACGTGTATGAATTACCCATTTCATATACAGGTCGGATCTTAGTGCGAGGGATGTGACGTCATGAACTCAGGCACTACAGCTTGACTAAGACAGAGACATTGTCAGGGGCATGTTGCAGATAGCTGAGGATGAAATTATAGAGGAAGGCATTGGACATTTGGCGCATAAGCTTTTAACCACTGGCGGAGACCCGAGAACTAGATTCTTCGCAAATGGAAGAGGCTCGAGAACTTACTTTATAGAAATATTATCTTAGGCGTCATGTTTCGTTACTCTCACAAAATGTGAAATGTAGACATTGATATTATGAACAATTTGTATAATGTAAAACATTTTTAGGGCATTTATTAGTTATGACTTGCGGTGCACTCAAAATCGTAGTATGTCGCTAGTTTTACATTCTTTTTTGTTGTCTAAATATTCAAGAAATAAAAAAACTCTACTGCTATCAAATTGAAGATATTTGCAAACAAGGCTAGTTTGAGGCCTGAAATGGAGATATTTGCAAACAAGAATGCCTAATCTTGATATGCATCCCACACAAATGAGAGGTTTAACGTGCTTATTAGTTTAAGATCTTTTCTGGTTACATATTTTAGAAAGGTGAGATATTCATCTTATGATGTGGTCTATATATTTTTCTATTAAATTTATTCTAGTACAAATATTGATTTCATGGATAAATTACTTTTTTTTAAAATAAATTTATAAATTTACATTCAGTTTTCACTTGAAAAGAAAGAAACACCTTTCATCACTGGGAAAAATAAAGAAAACCTTCGTCACTTCCCTAATTCAAAGACAAGAAAGGAACATCTTCATCACTTGGTCATCACTTGAGGAATACTGAGAGAATCACTTCAGAAACACTTGATCACAGTGATTTTAGTTGGTCAATTGTGTCTGGCTTAACCCGAAATATCAAGCTCTGAACCAATTCTGCTTAGGAAGAGGAGAAATAGCTTGTGTGGTAGGTTTGTGAGAACAAATGAAGAGCATTTTGTGTGAGTACAATTTCGTGGTGTACTTTGTTGTTTGATTCATGGATAAATTACATAGTTGACAATGTATATAGGTATATATAGTAGTTGATAGCACCAGAGGTGTTTACACTTGAAAAAACGGTGTCGGAAAAAGATCAAGTTAGGAGAATTCTTAGATCTCTTCTAAAAAGTTGAACCCAAAGTAATTAACTATCATAATAAAGCTAAGCACCTTACACAAATGACTATTGCTCAACTCATTGAATCTTTAACTTCTCATGAGCACATTGTTTACGAGTTACGACTATATTAGCATATCTACTTATGCATTTCACCATTTAAATTGATAGTGAATATTGAAAATATCGAATAGTAAAAAATAATTTTTTAGCATATCCAAAAATATTATTAAGTATATTCTTTTTTAGTAGATGTATTGTAATTTTAAAATTTTCTTGTATATTTTACAAATATTGATTATTTTAAATTTCACATTCTTCTACATTATTTTAAAATTGTTTCTCGTTATGAAAATAATTTATTTATATAATAAACAATAAAGAGCATTTTAAGTCAATAAATTATTTCAATTTAGGTGCCAACAGGGGTTGGTCAAAGTGGTTAAAGAGTTGCTTCTCGAAGGCAAAGACCCGGATTCAAACCCTTCTGGCCGCTTGGGTGTGTGTTAAAAAAAAAATAATAATAAATAAATAATTTCAAATTAGTTAACTTTTAAAATAGTGCAACAATGTCGACTTATCAAGTCTTTAAACCAAGTATTCAAATCCTTCAGCCACTTGGGGGTATGTGTTTAGAAAAGAAAATCATTGAACTAAATCCAACTTGATAAAAAGGTCAAGATTAAATATATAAAATATTTATTACTTTCTCTATTATTAACTTGTCCATTTATATTTCCCCACATTGATTCATTTTATTTGAGATAATGATTTTTGCCCATTCAAACTATAAGCCATTTTGCAATTCACCCTCCAAACTATTTCGCCCCCAATACCACCATCTAAACTATTAGTTCGCGACAAACCACCATCCCAACCCCTTTATGAGCGGTTTACCCCCAAAACCTGCACACGTGCGCCTCACACATGAAAATGGGAAGAGTATTTTTGACATTTCATCAAATATTATTATATTACCGTTGAATTGGGAAGATGAACAAACAAACATCAGGCTTCACTTCTCCCCAAACACAAAACAGCTTGAGAAGTAACCCTAGCTTAGATTTGGAAGAAATTCACAGAAATTGGAAGCTTGAACTGAATTTTTTCGTGCGCGATGGTGTGGACTTTGAGGGACTATGAAAAAGCCCAGATTCCAATCGGGAGATTGACGGCCCATTACGGTGAGTTTTTGATTTTATAACAGAGAGTGAAAATGGTCCCATGTGTTTTGTCTCTTTGTCATCGTTTTTCCTCTTTTTTATACACGGTTATGGTCCCATATGTTGGAAAACACGAATCAGAAAGCAGCGGAATTTAAAAATTTTCCCAACAAAAGGACCTTGGACTCGCAATCGTGTAACCAAATTCGTAGAGAAAGAAAACTTACTTTTCTTTTATTCTTTCTTGAAGCGTTTCAAGCCACCCAAGAACGCTCTTCTCGCGGCTTGATCCCCTCTCCTTGGTAAAGCTCGAATCTTCAAACTTCTAACTTGAAGTCTCTAGAGAAAGTCCACCAACTTGATCACAATCTAACTAGTAAGGATGCTAGTTCTCTAGTTAGTGTTTAGGCTTAACCTAGGGTTTATTTGATCTTGGAGAAAGGAAGGTGTTCAACACATGAACCAAAAGAATTGCCAATTAGCTCTAAAGGGGAGCATGAGCTCCCCTATATATAGGAAAGGGGAGGGGCGGCCGAAATCCTTGTCCTCATAGGCAAGGGTTTTAGTTCCTCTCTCCTATTACTTGATCTTCAAGTAATTTCCAACTTTGACTTTGAATTCAAATTCAAATCAACTTTAGGAGAGCTAAAATTATCCAAACTATTTTTGGATTATTTTATACTTTATTTATTTAAAATAAATAACTTATTTTATCTAATTAATTAATTCATAATTAATTAACTAGATTATTTTCTCCAAAATAAGACTTTCTTTTTAATTCAAAATTAAACCAAAGTCTATTAAATAATTAACACATTTAATTATTTAATACATATATATATACAATATATATATATTCACACGTGTGTGACACGTGTCACTCACGTGAGCCACACGTGTGATTTCACATGTGTGGAACCCTCTTGGTCCGATTAACTCGTTTAATCATTTTTAAGCCTCAACTCATGTAACCAAGTTGTTGTGTGTGACCCTCTAGGTTCTCAATTCAATTAGCAGTGACCCTAATTAATTAATTCACTAATTAATTAATCAGTCCACAGACTAAACGACCATAGTCTAGCAACAGGTGTTTAACCCCTAGCTGAATTGGAATGTTTGGATTCGACAGAACCTTTAAGTCATTGATTCATGTGAGATACAATCCTCCTACTTACTATCTCTCAACCAAGATCTAGGGTAAGGGAATAATCAGAACCCTAATAATCCAGTCTTAAAGCTAAGTGCATTTCATATCCATTTGATCTCAGTCCAAGAAATCCTTTTCTTGATGTCTTGATCTACTGCCTTGGCCAAGGACTCCATATGGCATATGAATGACTTACACAATAAGAGATCACCTTGCAAATGCAAGTGTAGGTCCTTTCTTGATTCTCATTCACTTTCATGAATCACTTGTGCAGCCCCAGCATAAGCCTTGAATCAGTTGTCTAAGGCGACACCCTTTAAAGCTTATACCTAAGACTATAGAGTTAACTCATAAAGTGACAAGGACCTCAAGTCTTAAGGATCAATTAATCACATCAATGACCCGTGAGATATTTCCTAATCTGGAAGTTTATATTTCCTGAAATAGAATCTTCCTTTCCCATTTAGGAATGTTCTCACACGGGGCACCTCAGTGAACTTACTTATTAAAGTAAGCACCCTCATGTATCACGCACGTATCAACTATACACTTTGCACCTCCATGAAACAAGGTGGTCCTTCTTAAGGGCGTGATCCCACAAACAAGCCTTAGAGGAGTCAGGTTGACACTCCCACTGTCTATAGGACTCATCGGCTTGGAGTATTTTACTAATCATGACTTATGTGATATAGGGCTCGTTTCATGAACCATTTCACCTAAATGGTAGAGTCCTAAAGTCATCAGGATTAGGGGAGTTCTCATATATGCACAGCTAAAGTAAACGCATACCAAACAAGAGCATATAAAGAAGTGTTGCCTTAATTCGTTATTTCATTCAAAGATTGTCTGTGATTACAATAAGGAAAAGCACAAAGCGGATATACAATCGGCTTTCTAGGGCACTATTCCTAACAATCTCCCACTTGCCCGTCAAAGCCATTCTAAAGCTACTCTAAGTCCCATCTTCAGAAGATGACCTTGGAAAGCTTCTCGACTAAGGGGTTTAGTAAGTGGATCTGCCACGTTCTCTGCTGATGTGACCCTCTCAATTAGCACATCTCCTCTTTTGATAATATCACGGATCAGGTGATACTTCCTCATAATGTGCTTGGTCCGTTGGTGAGATCTTGGTTCTCTTGCTTGAGCAACCGCCCCAGTGTTGTCACAAAACACAGTAATGGGGTCTTTCATGCTAGGAACAGCATTCAACTCTTGAATGAAGTTTCTAATCCAAACACCTTCCTTAGCTGCATCATTTGCAGCTAAGTATTCGGCCTCAGTGGTCGAATCTGCAGTGGTAGTTTGCTTGGAACTCTTCCAACTCACTGCTCCGCCGTTTAGGCAGAAAATGTATCCTGACATTGACTTAAAATCATCTAAGTCAGATGCAAAGCTTGCATCGCAGTATCCTTCGACATTAAGATCTTTCTGACCTCCGTAAACTAAGAATAAATCTTTAGTACTTTTCAAGTACTTAAGAATATTCTTCAAGGCAGCCCAGTGACCATCTCCAGGGTCAAATTGGAAATGACTTGTTACACTAAGTGCATAAGACACATCCGGTCGAGTACATAACATTGCATACATTATGCTACCTATTGCTGATGCATAAGGTGTATGAGTCATTCTTTCCTTCTCAAGGTCAGTCTTAGGACACATCTTCTTTGAAAGACATGTTCCTACACTCATAGGAAGGTTCTTAACCTTTGCTGACTCCATATTAAATCTCTTCAATACTTTGTCAATGTACATCGACTGTGATAGTCCTATTAACCTTCTAGATCTATCTCTATAGATTTTAATTCCAAGGATATAGGACGCATCACCAAGATCTTTCATCTCGAATTGGTTCGATAACCATAACTTAGTCACTTTCATGTTATCCTTTGAATTCCCAATAAGAAGGATGTCATCAACATAAAGTACTAAAAATTGCATTGAGGTCTCCAATTCTTTTCTATACACACATGATTCATTCGAAATTTGGATGAAGCCAAACGCTTTGACCGATTCGTCAAATCGAATGTTCCAATTCCTAGAAGCCTGTTTCAATCCATAGATTGATCTTTGGAGTTTGCAAACCTTTTGCTCACTCCCACTGAATGTGAAACCTATGGGTTGCTCCATATAGATGTCTTTGTCAATGTCACCATTGAGAAAGGCAGTTTTCACATCCATTTGCCATATCTCATAGTCATAATATGCAGCAATGGCAAGCATGATCCGAATAGACTTTTGCATTGCAACTGGCGAAAAAGTTTCATCAAAGTCTATGCCGGGTCTTTGAGTGAATCCTTTTGCAACCAGTCTTGCTTTGTAGGCTGCAATGCTTCCATCAACTCCAAGCTTTCTCTTAAAGATCCATTTGTAACCTATGGGTTTGACCCCATCAGGCAAATCTACCAAGGTCTAAACTTGGTTGGAGTTCATGGAGTCCATTTCGGATTTCATGGCTTCTATCCACTGTTCAGAGTCAGAATCTGAAAGTGCCTCCTCATATGTTAAAGGATCATTATCCTTTTTAGAGATTTCATGGAAGAATCCACACCATCTCTCCGGCTGTCTAGGAGTGCGTTCAGAACACCTTAGAGGAGGATTTACATGTGTATCGAAATTCGTGATTGGTTGTGGTTGATCAGAGTGAGACGTTTCTTCAGTGGGTGGTGTGGGGTCACTTTGTACTTCTTCTAATTCTATGATCTTGCCTTTCTTTTCTTTAAGGAACGGTTCCTCCAGAAAAGTAGCATTTCTGGAAACAAACACCTTTTGCTCAGATTGATCATAGAAATAGTATCCTATGGATTCCTTAGGATAACCTACAAAGTAGCATAAGTTAGAACGAGATTCTAACTTATCTCCCACTGTCCTCTTCACGTAAGCAGGACAACCCCAAATTCTTAAGTAAGAATAGCTAGGGATTTTACCATACCACATTTCATAGGGCGTTTTAGGGACTGACTTAGAGGGAACTAGATTCAGAATCTTTGCTGCACTTTCTAGGGCATAACCCCAGAAAGAAGGTGGTAAGTCAATGAAAGTCATCATGGAACGAACCATATCAAGTAAAGTTCGATTCCTTCTCTCAGAAACTCCATTAAGCTGAGGAGTTCCCGGAGGAGTCCACTGAGAGATAATCCCATTATCTTTGAGATGATTAAGGAATTCTTCACTAAGATATTCGCCTCCTCGATCAGATCGAAGTGCTTTAATCTTGTAACCGGTTTGGTTCTCAACCTCCTTTTGAAATTCTAAGAATTTCTCAAAAGCTTCAGATTTATATTTCATTAAGTATACATAACCATACCGACTAAAGTCATCGGTAAAGGTTATGAAATACTGATGATTGTTTCTAGTGCTTACACTGAGCGGTCCACAAACATCAGAATGGATCAAATCCAAGACCTTAGTGGCACGTTCCACAGTTCCTTTAAAAGGAACTTTGGACATTTTTCCTTTGAGACAGGATTCGCAAGAAGTTAACTCCTTAAGATCATTTTCATAGAATGATCCTAAAGTGTTTATCTTGTTAATTCTGTTCTTGGAAATGTGTCCTAATCTAGCGTGCCATAAGGAAGCTGAAACTTTGTCATCTCTCTTACGCTTCATTTCTCGTTGTATATTCATAATATTGATATTCTGAGTTAGATAAAGTCCATTACTTAGAGTACCGATGTGAACGGAAGAGTTGTTCCGTTTGATAAAGTATTTACCATTCTTAATATAAGTTTCATAACCTTCACAATCTAATATTGGAACTGAAATTATATTACGAATAATGCTCGGTACATAAAAGACTTTATTTAAGACTAACTCAAAACTACCTAAATCTAATCTAATTGTGCCTAAAGCTCGAGCTTCAACGTTTGATCCATCACCGATCTTCAAGACACATTCTCCTTCTTTGAGTTGTTGGACTTCACTTAGCATCTGTACATCATTACAGATATGAGTTCCACAACCGGTATCAAGTACCCAAGAACTAGAATTAATAGAAAGATTTATTTCAACGAGAAAGATACCTTTCTTTAGAGTAGCCTTGTACTCTGGGCAGTTTCTCCTCCAATGTCCCGCTTTGCCACAATGAAAGCAAACATCCTCTTTCTGATCACGCTTCTTCTTTTGGGCCTTCCCCTTCGAAATGCCACCAGTGGGCCTAAGGGGTTTCTTCTTCTTCTTTTGGGCTTTCTTGTCCTTACCTTTAGAAGGCCCAGAAGAGGAAGATGGAGCATTCACCATCATAACCTTATTGTCCTTCTTGATCGTGCTTTCAGCAGTCACAAGCTGACTAATCAGCTCAGCTACAGTAGCACCAGCATGATTCATGTTGAAGTTAAGGACAAATGGGTTGAATGATGGTGGGAGCGAAGCTAGCAACAAATCCACTGAAAGCTCATCTTTCAGTGGCATGTCCATGGAAGCAAGTTTCTCAGTAAGGGCGAGAAACTTGAGTCCATATTCATGGACACTTGAACCTTCCCTCAATCTCAAGTGGAACAATTCCTTTGAAGTGTTATACCTTGTAACACGTTCATGAGGGCGGTAAAGTTGCTCTAAGTGGTCGTAAATCTCCCAAGCGAATTCCATGGCCTCATGTTGCCTTTGCAAGTCCGGAGACATGTTAGCCAACATAAGGCAACGGGCTTGGAGATTATCATCCTTCCACTTCTGAATCGCATCCCACTCGGCCCGAGTGGGAGCCTCCCCTTCGGGACTAGGCTCCCCTTCGAAGAGAACATAACTTCTCTTCTCAGAATCTAAAATGATTTTTAGATTCCTAAGCCAATCAGAATAGTTGGGACCAGTCAACTTGTTTGACTCGAGGATCGATACAAGAGGGTTTTTGGTTGCCATTTCAAAACACGTAGAGAATCACAGAATCTACGACCTAAATGGTAAAACAGAGAACTAGTGAGCATGCTGAATTATAACGATATACAAAAGATAAGGTCTTTAATCTAATGTAGCTCCCACTGGTTTTCAAAGATCTATAATTCCCAAAGATCTAAGAGGAACACGTTTCCCAATAGGTACTAAGATCCTAGGCATTTTACCTCGAACCCACGACTCGCGGACATTCTAAGTAAGAACCCTAGGTAGGTACAACTTACCAATTCTAACACCTTTAGAACTCTTAGTAATTGTTTTTGCATCACCTATCTTTCAATATGGACCCACGACTCGTGCGACATCTATATTTACTTAGGCGTTAAGCTAGACCCATCAATCATAAGATCATGATCAAAACTTAGTTCGAACGACCCATGACTCGCGGACATCGCCCTTGCTAAAATTGACCACGAAATATTGATCATTTAAAAGGATCAATTAGGTAACTAAGAACTAATAAGCTCCACTAGCTATCCCACGACTCGCGGACAATAACTAGCTTCACTTACTAAACTTAAAACCTATTGATGGAATGCTAGGAATTTAATTCAAAATTTGCATCTCGAATTAAATACCTATTTATTCGAAATTAGCTTAATATTTAATGGGAATTTTCGAATTAACTGGAGAGTTGTCCGGTTCGACCTCACCAACATATATGTTATCCAATTTTATTAGTCTTGATTAATGCAAGTACACTTAAATGCATTTCAAACAAGCACATAAACAGATAACATGTCCTATCATGATACTAACATGTAATGATCATGGGTTCTACCTATCTTATGCGTGATATGTGGGAGCCACTCCACAATCACAAGTTCTAACATACATGCCACATAAACGGTTTAAATCACATAAGGGAAAGCGGTAACAAAATACGAGCCCTATCTCTATTACATTTAACAATTGAGATTCCCCTCCCTAACATTTTTTAGGGGTCTTCACTTACGGCCTCCTTGTTACTTGAATGTGGTCCATCTTACTCCATGGGTGCATTGTCTCCAAAATGAAAATAAAACCTCACCACCTATCTCTACTCTCAAATTACAATAAAAAGAAAAAGACATAAAGTAATAAGGCTCAATCTTCATATTGGCCTTAGACAATTACACGGGGCATACCCCGGCCTCAAAAACAGTAATATGGAAAGCCACATAATAAATCACATAACAGTACGCACATAAGTAAGGCTCCAACCTCAATTGAAAAACGCAACTATAGGGCTCCAACCCCAATTTAAACCATTCATGTGCATAAATTAAAACCATACATAGATCTAAACCCATGATCACCTAACATGCTTTTGCAAGAATTTAAATTTAACCAATAAATTAAAATTCTCGCCTTAAGCTCTAATAGCTTAAAACACGACTTAGATGCAATTCTTGTTCAAGAGCCTTTTCAACAAAACCCAAAAAACATTAAACTAATAAAATTCCAATTAATCTCTGAAAATTAATAATTTTATTCTTTCAATATTTTCAGAAAAAAAAGATTGTAATTTTTTCAAAATTTAAATCGCTTAATTTTCACAAATCCCAATTTAAACAATTATTTCAAAAATAATTCAATTTTTAATAAATAAAAATTTTCAGAAAATTAAATCGGGATCGGATTGGACTAAACACGAAATTCAAGATCGCGAAACGAAGGCTCGGACTCGCCCGCACGCTAGCCCAGGCCGAGAGCACGCATCGCGCGCGAGCGCGCGCGCACCGCGTCGCGTACGCCAGCAGCAAGGCTGCCGGCACGCACGCGCAGCGCGCACGCCTTGCGCGCGCTGCGCCTAGGCGGGAGGCAGGCGGGCGAGGGAAAGGCTCCCGCGCGGTTGCGGGAGGTGCAGGTGTGCGCGCCTAGGCGCTGGAGGGCGGCAGCGGCGGGCAGTCCCGCACGGTTGCGGGACTGCTGGGCGCGCGGGCGCGCGGGCCTGGCGTGCTACGCCTTAGCACGTCCAGGCTTGCGTTTTAGTAACGCGATTTCGTGTTTCGTACTTTTAGTTCAAAAACCAAACAATCCAATTTCAAAAAACACGATTTAAATTAATTTCTATCAAAACGGTTTTTCCAAAAACACAATTTAAGAAAACAGTTTCAGAAATTCAAGAAAAATTACAGTTTCGTATTTCAGGCTTTCTAAAAGAACTCATGAATACCTAATTCGCATCTAAGCCCAAGAATTTCTACCAAATTCAGATTAATTGAGACGAATCAGAAACACGATCAACGAGGTGGCTCTGATACCACTTGTTGGAAAACACGAATCAGAAAGCAGCGGAATTTAAAAATTTTCCCAACAAAAGGACCTTGGACTCGCAATCGTGTAACCAAATTCGTAAAGAAAGAAAACTTACTTTTCTTTTATTCTTTCTTGAAGCGTTTCAAGCCACCCAAGAACGCTCTTCTCGCGGCTTGATCCCCTCTCCTTGGTAAAGCTCGAATCTTCAAACTTCTAACTTGAAGTCTCTAGAGAAAGTCCACCAACTTGATCACAATCTAACTAGTAAGGATGCTAGTTCTCTAGTTAGTGTTTAGGCTTAACCTAGGGTTTATTTGATCTTGGAGAAAGGAAGGTGTTCAACACATGAACCAAAAGAATTGCCAATTAGCTCTAAAGGGGAGCATGAGCTCCCCTATATATAGGAAAGGGGAGGGGCGGCCGAAATCCTTGTCCTCATAGGCAAGGGTTTTGGTTCCTCTCTCCTATTACTTGATCTTCAAGTAATTTCCAACTTTGACTTTGAATTCAAATTCAAATCAACTTTAGGAGAGCTAAAATTATCCAAACTATTTTTGGATTATTTTATACTTTATTTATTTAAAATAAATAACTTATTTTATCTAATTAATTAATTCATAATTAATTAACTAGATTATTTTCTCCAAAATAAGATTTTCTTTTTAATTCAAAATTAAACCAAAGTCTATTAAATAATTAACACATTTAATTATTTAATATATATATATATATATATACAATATGTATATATTCACACGTGTGTGACACGTGTCACTCACGTGAGCCACACGTGTGATTTCACACGTGTGGAACCCTCTTGGTCCGATTAACTCGTTTAATCATTTTTAAGCCTCAACTCATGTAACCAAGTTGTTGTGTGTGACCCTCTAGGTTCTCAATTCAATTAGCAGTGACCCTAATTAATTAATTCACTAATTAATTAATCAGTCCACAGATTAAACGACCATAGTCTAGCAACAAGTGTTTAACCCCTAGCTGAATTGGAATGTTTGGATTCGACAGAACCTTTAAGTCATTGATTCATGTGAGATACAATCCTCCTACTTACTATCTCTCAACCAAGATCTAGGGTAAGGGAATAATCAGAACCCTAATAATCCGGTCTTAAAGCTAAGTGCATTTCATATTCATTTGATCTCAATCCAAGAAACCCTTTTCTTGATGTCTTGATCTACTGCCTTGGCTAAGGACTCCATATGGCATATGAATGACTTACACAATAAGAGATCACCTTGCAAATGCAAGTGTAGGTCCTTTCTTGATTCTCATTCACTTTCATGAATCACTTGTGCAGCCCCAGCATAAGCCTTGAATCAGTTGTCTAAGGTGACACCCTTTAAAGCTTATACCTAAGACTACAGAGTTAACTCATAAAGTGACAAGGAACCTCAAGTCTTAAGGATCAATTAATCACATCAATGACTCGTGAGATATTTCCTAATCTGGAAGTTTCTATTTCCTGAAATAGAATCTTCCTTTCCCATTTAGGAATGTTCTCACACGGGGCACCTCAGTGAACTTACTTATTAAAGTAAGCACCCTCATGTATCACGCACGTATCAACTATACACTTTGCACCTCCATGAAACAAGGTGGTCCTTCTTAAGGGCGTGATCCCACAAACAAGCCTTAGAGGAGTCAGGTTGACACTCCCACTGTCTGTAGGACTCATCGGCTTGGAGTATTTTACTAATCATGACTTATGTGATATAGGGCTCGTTTCATGAACCATTTCACCTAAATGGTAGAGTCCTAAAGTCATCAGGATTAGGGGAGTTCTCATACATGCACAGCTAAAGTAAATGCATACCAAACAAGAGCATATAAAGAAGTGTTGCCTTAATTCGTTATTTCATTCAAAGATTGTCTGTGATTACAATAAGGAAAAACACAAAACGGATATACAATCGGCTTTCTAGGGCACTATTCCTAACACCATATTGTTGGGGTATGTTTTCCTAAGTAGTAGTGGTCCACCATGTTCCCCCAACTAGAAGTCATTCTTGTTTTAAAGAATTTTGTCTAGAGCTAATGGCCCACATGTCCCATTTTTCGGTTTTTTTTTCTTTTCGTTTTTTATTAATTTTATCTAGGGCTCATGTTATGTACTATCTTGTTAACTTGCAGGAAAAGATTCTGGTGATTTCACCATTAGAATGCATTATGGGGGAAGGATTTTGCGGAATTTGGGAAGCCCGAGGTATTTTGGTAGGAGATAGACAATAGTCTCAGATAAACAGAAGGGTTTGATAGAGGCAATAGAGAAAATCATTCCAGAATGTGAGCATAGGTTTTGTGTGCTACACATGTACAAGAACTTCAAAGTTCAACACAAGGGGTTGCAGTTAAAGGATCTACTTTGGAAAGCTGCAAGAGCAACTAGGGTGGTTGATTTTGAGAAACACATGAAGGAACTCAGAGAAAAAGACCAAGCTGCTTTTGAGTGGTTGACTACAAAACCTCCACATCACTGGTCCAGATCCCATTTCGGCACATTCCCTAAGACAGATGTCCTGCTGAATAACATATCTGAGAGTTTTAATGCTTTGATCTTAAAAGCTAGAAACGGGCCTATTATCAGCATACTACAGGTGGTTAGAAACACTTTAATGAAAAGAGTTCATGTTAGGAGGGACAAAATGAAGTCTTTCATAGGAGGTGATTTGTGTCCTAAGGTCTGCAAGTTGCTAGAGGAGTTGAAGAAAAAAAACATAGAGTACATTGCCAACTGGAATGGTTTAGACCAGTTTGAAATTGAGAGTTCTTATGGAACAAGGTTTAAAGTCAGTGTTAAGGAGAACATATGTAGCTGCAGAAGATGGGAGCTCACTGGCATTCCATGCCCTCATGCAATATCTGGACTTTGGTATTTGGGGCTACAACCAGAGGAGTATGTTGATCAATACTACAGTAGAGAGACATTTATGAAAGCCTACTCTTATGTCATGCCTACACTAGATAGCCAAGACATGTGGCCAAAGACTCCTCACACAAAATTGCAGCCACCTATCCCAACAAAGCTGCCTGGAAGACCCAAAAAATATAATAGAAGAAAAGAAGTGGATGAAGTTTCCAAGGGAAAGAAAAAGGCTGAAATTCCAGTGAAAATGAGCAAACAAGGGGGTGATTATGACATGTAGAGCATGTGGGGGAAAAGGGACATAACACAAGGACTTGTCCCCAAGTACCAAGGCCATTAATTTCAGAATTGGAAAGAGAGATCCCACTGCAAACCAATCCAGCAAGGGGAGAACAATCAAAGGTACTTTCTTTAAATGTCATTACTGATTTTTTGTATTGTGCCTAACTGTGCCTAATTGTATTTTTGGCAGATGAAAAAACCTGCTGCAAAAAATGATGCACAAAGGAGCAAAACCACAAAATCTACTGCTAAGGTTTGAAAGATGTTTTATTGTATATTTAGAGAGCCATTTTAAGAGACATATACTTTACTCTTGCAATGATTTTGGTGTTGTATGTAGGATAAAGGTAAACAGGTTCAAGGAAGTCCTTCTAGAGTCACAAGATCTTCATCTTTAGCAACAGAACAAAGTCCAAGAAGGCTCACACGATCTTCACTTCAAAGCCAAAGTGTAGCTGAAAATGTGGTTCCTACTGCTGCTCCAACAAAGAAGACATTAGGGGTGAAAAGAAAGTTCCCTGTTCATAGACAAGTCATGCAAAAAGTGTGTACCAAGCAAACTGGTGTCCACACAAACAGTGAATCTAGAACATCTACACAACAATCATCATTTCTATCCAAGCCTACATGGAAACCTACTGGAAGCTCTATCACACAAGGAGTGAGGTTCTCCACTGGAAAGAAGGGACAAGATCCAAAGAATGCCAAATTTGTGAAAGATTAGTTCTGTTGCAATCAGTTTGCCTGTTAGGTTTATGATGTTTTTGTCTGAAACTTTTGTGTTTAAGTTTAGATACCAGTATGGGTAAGCATGTGTTGGCTTAATTCAGTTATGGTACCAAACAATTAAGGATGGTTATGTTTATCGTATGCTATTCAGTGGTATTTTACCAATTCATGTCCAACAATTCAGCAGTTTATAGCTTTTCACTAATGTCCAGGAATTCTGTCCATTTTCTTCTTGGAATATAACATCAAGAAAAACAAGACATTAATATGCAACATAACTTCATTGCTTACTCATGAACTGCAAAGTACAACATGTTGCAACATAGCACATTTCTCTTACATTTGAAAATGAGAATCAGTGCTCATCCCAAAAAAAAAAAATTTACAACAAGCACACTACTTCCACAAATACATAAACGCCCAAGAACAAATCAGCATTATCCACATCCATCTCAGCTTCCTAGTCTTCGACTTCAAAGCATCTTCTTGCCTATCAGATTTCATGACCAACTCAATGATGACTTGACAAGCCCTGAGATACATTGGTGGATCAATCCATACAAAGTACGAGCACCCGTTCAAAATCTGACCCAAAAATCTTGCAACTCAGACAAAACCCCCAAAAATTAGGGTTTAAAAGAGAATAAAAAGGGAGACATAACCTTGTAATTTTTGCAAATTGAGAAACACCAACCAGGGTTGTCGTTCTTCCACGATGTCCGATCATCAACCAAAAATTCAGATGTCTCCCTCCACATATTGTTCTCACGCAATTCGCCCTTTTTAGTGAATTTGTGATAGATTAGGGTTCAAGTGAGGGGTACGATGCTTTAAAAGGAGACTCAGATAATAACATTTGATGAAATATCAAAAATACCCTTCCCATTTTCACATGTGAGGCGCGCGTGTGCAGGTTTTGGGGGTAAACTGCTCATAAAGGGGTTGGGACGGTGGTTTGTCGCGAACTAATAGTTTAGATGGTGGTATTGGGGGGCGAAATAGTTTGGAGGGTGAATTGCAAAATGGCCTATAGTTCGGATGGGCAAAAATCATTATCTCATTTTATTTCCTTGTAATTTAATGTATATTACTATTCATAGAAGGGGTCACAATTAATAACTCTCTCTCAATCGGAAATAGTTTAGTTTACTCCCTCATGTAAAAAAAAATTATACTAACTCTCCAATTTAAATTTATAATTTTATTTCACTCCTCACTTACCTATGACTGCAATACCCTTACTTATTTCTTTTTTCTTTTCATACTTCAATTTTAAATCTGACTACTTTAATTTTTACAAATACTACTCTATTTTAAAATCTGAATACTTTCATGTTTATGAACAATACTTCAATTATAAATTTAGGTACTTTAAATTTTATGAATAATACTCTAATTTAAAACGTAAATACTATTTTTTCTTTTCTTTTTCTTTATTTTTCCTTCTCGTACTTCAATTTTTACTCTGAGTACTTTAACTTTTACAATTAATACTCTACTTTTAAATTTGAATACTCTATTTTATAATTTGGATATTCTGTTTTATAATTCGGAAACTTAAACTAAGGGCTTATTGATTACTGACTTTGGCCTAAATAAATACTAAATTGGATAATGGACAATTATCTCAATTCATAATGCATGGGAAGAAACAATAGGACACTTTTATAATAGTAGATATTTGTTAGAAAGAAGTTGAGTGGGTGAAATAAAACATTCAGGAAGATGGTTTAGAGATGAATCTAATTTGTTAGCCATTTTGCATCATTTTAAGCCATTTTGCCATGTGTCATGTGACGTGTCATTTTGGTTGACCCATCACCAATTCCGACCCATCATTGTCCTATAATTTCATCAAATTAGAAATTGTAGTAAGAGATTTAAAAAGCCCAAAATCATATCTACAAATTACAAGTTGGATCATTTGACAGGATGAATTAAACAATCTGGGCCAAATTATCAATTTAGTCCCACAGAATTGGTCCCTCGCCAATTTAGTCCCGTGCTTTTGGAATAATTCAATTTAGTCCCAAATCCTAATCCTTCAACATAGATAACAACAGTGTCCGAGCATCATAGATAACAAATAGATCGAAAATTTTAATATGTTTATCTATGAACAGATTTATTGCTTGATATAGTGGTTCGGTTGTATAATCACCTGAATCGATTTGGATGGGATTTATATATTTCTCTTGTTGCCGAAACCTATGAAGAAGATAGATTTGTTTCTTGATAAATTGGTTCGGTTAATTGGTTTGTTTTATAACTGTTGTCGGCCGAAAATCATGAAGTTACATATTTGTTGAATTCCTAATTGTATATTCATGTGCAAAGGAGCTCTTTTCTTATTATATGTTACTAGCATAAAACCCGTGCGATGCACGGAAATTATTTCAATATTATTTTTTATTGATATTTTTCTTCAAAAAAGAGAAAAAATGATCGATAGAAAAAATATTTTTAAATATTTTTTTTCACTTCATCCAGAGATAAGAAAGAAAGAAAACATTTGCATGTTTTATATTTTATTTAAAAATTAAATCACACAATAAAGGTAAGAAGTATACGGATACTTTCACTCATGTTGATAGTTATTTAGGATATTTACCTATTTGATGCTATGCATTCGATAATGATATTAAAGATAAGAAAAGAAAAACGACATAAACAAAAAATTTAAAAAGTAATAAGGTTAAAAGACATCATAATATCATTCTTCATGTAAACTATACGAAATATTAGAATCGAACGAATGCTAAGTATATAATTTCTGTTTTGGTGAAAAGCTACGCATATAAATGCATTCAAGAAGATAAAAATTATAAAATAAAAATAAAACGATGTAAAATATTTTGATTGATAAATCTCAAAATGCAATGAAAATGATAAATGTAAAGGTCGGAGAAGAACTACAAAAATCTTAAAATGCAATAAGAAATATAGAAAAAGGTTAATACATGTATCTAAGAATATAAAACCTATCAAGATGGAAACTTAAAGATAAGAAAAGAAAACCGACATGAACAAAGATTTAAAAAAATAATAAGGTTAAAAGGCATTATAATATCATTTTTCGTGTAAACTATATGAAATATTAGAATCGAAAGAATGCTACGTGTATAATTTCTTTTTTTTGTGAAAAGCTACACATATAAGATAAAAATTATAAAATAAAAATAAAACGATTAAAATACTTTGATTGATAAATTTTAAAATGTAATGAGAATGATAAATGTAAAGGTCGGAGAAGAACTAAAAAAATCTTAAAATTGAAATAAAAATATAAAAAGGTTAATATATCTATCTAAGAATTTAAGACCTGTCAAGATTGAAACTTAAATCATTAAAAATGAGTAAGAGAATATAAAACTATAAACTAATAGCTTTCAAAATCTTAAGAAAATTTTCAACATAATAAAAAAGAAAAAAGGTAGAAAATCAATTGAATGTATAGGAATTAAAAAGTGAAATTCCAACCAATCAAAAAATACCAATTTATTCTTAGAATTTGATGACAAATGGATTATTATTCACTGTTAACTGTGCTTATTCTTCAATTTATTTTTCAAGATATAGTGTTCAACAATCGAAACTTTTATTAATTTCTTAAACATATTAAATAATGGATTTTAGTTATGGAAGAAATAATATTTTAAACTATAAAAGCTTGAAGAAAAAATCTCAAATTTTGGCAGTTACAATAAATAATAAAGTTTTTACCTAAAATAACTATGATTATTGCTTAAATTAAGGGATTCCATAAACATTATTTTAAATTTGATTAATAGTTTAAATATTTCTTCTAATAAAATAATATAAATTTCTAAAAAGTCACCATTTGATCAAAATTGAACTAATTATGGTTTAAAAACATTCGTCTAAATATATAATTTGAAATTTAAAAGAAAAGAAAGATTTGACCAATACGATATATAAAGACACAATGTCCAAAAGATTTTGCCCTTAACTCTTAACAAAGGAAAATTTTGACCAACACTAATATGGAAAAATCCATAATTTTTTTTTTTTTTTTGGTGACAACCGAAACGAGCTAAAACTAGTTGTTATCTCCAATTCCCTCGAGAGCGAGGCCGTCCGGAGCATGATCCCACACCATCTTATCCTCAAGGCAACCATGACCAAGCTTTGCCATAGCATCAGCCAAGGCATTTCCATCTCTTCTGATATGTCGCAGGGAGCACAACCAAGGTTTTCTTAGCAACCTTCTGCAATCTTTAGCCACCTCGCCCAATGGATGGTCCTCTAAGTCCGCTTCAAGTACCAACTGCACCACGGTCTCCGAATCGCATTCGACCTCGAGCTTGTCGTACTGCCTATCCCAGGCCATACGTAACCCTTCTCTCAAGCCCGTAAGCTCAGCGGTAACAATGTTCGTATTCCCCAGCTTCAAGGTAAAACCCAGTTGCCAATTTCCTTTATCATCACGAATAACCCCTCCCGCAGCTGCCGAACTAATGTGATTAAAGGCACTTCCATCCGTATTGAGCTTGAACCTTCCCAGCTTCGGTTTCTCCCAATTCGCAGCAACAGTCCCTGTTCTTTTTTCCTTGCAAGCTGGCTGGAGTGCCTTGATATCTAAGGCCATCTCCTTAATCTTATGAAGGACCTCGTTCACCGGCGACTTTTTACGGTTGTAGCACCACCGGTTCCTAGCTTTCCAAATCTCCCAAGCTTCAGCCAAAAAAACAAATTTCCACTCGCAATCCGGCGCCAACACATTCCGGAGCTGTTCCTTCCAAACATTGCCCATCCACCTAGTTTCCGACAAATTTTGGAAACGATCCCAATCCCTCGGGTCAATCACATTTTGCCAAATCAGCCGTGCAGCAGGGCATAATTTCAGTATATGCAGCGCATCTTCCCGCTCCGAACCACACTTCGGACATCTCGCATCTTCCGTCATGTGCCGATCTTTACGTAAGGTATTGCACATCAAGCTCCCATGATTAATCTGCCAAAGGAAGCATTTAACCTTATTCGGTATGGGGTTGTTCCAAATCAGTTTCCACGATTGATCAGCAATTGTAACGCACGGCATCAAAACATCGTAAGCTGACTTGCAGCTGTATTTACCGGTTGAAGTGCCCCGCCAAATCCTCACATCACTGGTCTGGGGATCCTCCGGAAGTGGGGTTCCCATGATGAGGTTCTTAATTACACTTGGTATATTAGTTTTGATCTTCCTAAAATCCCATCTTTGATCATCAGTCAACACATCACTGACCATTAAATCTTTCTCCTCTTCCACAATTGGCTCAGGGATCACATCACGTAGCCTTCCTTTGTTCAGCCATAGATCATCCCACAACTGAATCACTTTGCCATTGCCTATCCGCCATCTAACCATTCCATGCACTGAGTGCAAACTTCGGCAGATTCCCTTCCAACACTGAGAAGCTGTCGCCTTGGGGGCATGATCAAGAACATCTACGTTGCTTAAGTACTTAGCTTGAAAAATCCGTCCCCACATCGAGTCTGCATTCTTCAGAATACGCCATCCGGATTTTGCTAACATCGCAATATTGTTTTTCCGGGCCTCCTTGATACCGAGCCCTCCTTCGCTTTTCTTACGAATAATCTTGTTCCACCCAACCAAATGTGTCCTTCGCCGGGAAGCGTCCGTAGACCAGAGGAAATTACGATTAATTTGATCAAGCTTCTTGCAGACGTTCATCGGGAACCACGTCGAGTGCATATGATAAACCGGTATGCTAGAAGTCACAGATTGGATAAGCGTGAGCCTCCCCGCCATGTTGAGATTTTTAGCTTTCCACATAGTGAGTTTGTTTTGAACCCGTTCAATCACGCTACTGAAAACTTCATTGGAATGACCGCTGCTCCCCAATTGTACGCCAAGGTAGCGCCCCACATTATCAGTTTCTTCAATCTCAAGCTCACGGACAATATCAGCCCGTTTAGAGATGTCCGAACTAGGAGAGAACCATAGCTTAGACTTTCTATAGTTGATGCGTAAGCCTGATGCTTGACAAAAGCAATTCATGACATCTTTAATAACTTTAGCATTATCCAAGGTAGCTTTAGCTATCAGAATTATATCATCCGCGAAGAACAAATGACTAATCTTCAGGGCTCCTTGACATATTCCAGGAGCCTGCCATCTCTTATATATCACCGTTTCCTCAATCATATACCCAAGCCTCTCCATGCAAAGGACGAAGAGATAGGGCGATAGTGGATCGCCTTGTCTGAGCCCGCAGTTGGGAGTAATTTTATCAGTCGGGTCCCCGTTCCAAAGAATCTGTGGCCTCACGCTTTTGACGCCACTCATTATCAATTTCACTAACTCATCGGGGAAACCGAAGAAATGTAGTGTCTCATCCAGGAACCTCCAATTCACCTTATCATAAGCTTTCTCTAAATCAAGTTTCAGCAACATACCTCCCACTCTGCTTTTGGATCGTTTCAGCGAGTGCATGGTTTCTTTGATCGTTAACACATTATCAAGTGTACTCCGACCAGGAATAAAAGAGCTTTGATGTGGCCCCACGATATCGGTGATATGAGGCTTGACTCTAGCCACAATCAGTTTCGTGAGGATTTTCAAAATCACGTTGCATAGAGCGATGGGTCTAAACTCGCTTGCATCTTTTGGGTTAGTAACCTTGGGGATTAAGCAAATATAAGCATGACCCATTTCGTCTAGGATATTATGGGATTTAAAGCACTTGTTAAGATACTCGTACACCGAATCTCCCACCATCTCCCAATACTGTTGATAAAACAGCGCCTGGCACCCGTCTGGTCCATGTGCTTTGTAGCCATTCATAGAATTCACCACTCTTTGTATTTCCTCTTTCGAAATAGGGGTTAGCAGCTACGTTGCAGTTTCTAGAGAAATAGTACGTTGTAGCGGGCTGCGTGCAAGAGTGTCCTGTATTGACCCATCATCTCCTGTAAATAAGCCCTGAAAGTATTCATATACATGTGTTTTTAAGGCTTCTACATCAGTGCTCCAGTTCCCATCAATGCAAAGAGTCTGAATCTTATTACGTCGTCTACGAGTCAAGGTTGAGAGGTGAAAAAATTTCGTATTACGATCACCATGCTTCAACCAATTGATGCGTGATTTTTGAAACCATAATACTTCTTCCTGTTTAAGCACATCACTTAGCTCCTTCAGTAGCTCAGTCTCGAGATGTCTCAGATTCTCATGCAGCCGCTGGTAAGCAATTTTCTGAATTCCGCCTAGCCTGGCTCTTAAATTACGTTTCCTTCTGAATATGTTACCGAACACATCCCTATTCCAATCTCTAAGAGCCTCCGGAAGCTTTCCCATCGCAGCCTCGAAATTTTTGTGTCTCTCCCAAATCGACTGAATTAATTCCCGACACCCCGGGTGCGAATCCCACGCCGCTTCAAAGCGGAATGGCTTTCTTACTGGAGTACGTGCACCGCCCAACGTATCGGTAAGGATCGGGTTGTGATCTGAATGTGTTCTCGGGAGCACTTTAGCCACATTGTCCGGAAAACGTTGGCACCATTGTTCTGTAGCTAATACGCGGTCCAACCTTTCTCGCACCAGTATTCCCCCATTCACCACACCTTCCCACATGAACAGGGGCCCTTTTGCTTCCATATCCATTAGGTTGCAACTTTCAAAAGCTTCCCTGAATTTATCACACTTTCGCCAACTCGCCTGATTACCACCACTCTTCTCACTTGGACATTTGATATCATTAAAGTCCCCGGTGAGCATCCAAGGTTCAGACACCGTCTGACTAAATAGATTGAGATCATGCCAAAGTTCCGTTCTCCGACCAGCCGAAGGACTCGCATATATCCCTGAACAAATCCAATCATTATTTCTCGTCCCCACACGTGCATGGATAGCCTGCGTAGAGGTTTCAATAATTTGAACGTGGATATTACTTTCATTCCAGAGAAGCCAGATCCCCCCTTCTCTACCATTCGTCGGTGCTCGACAGACATTAGTGAAACCGAGACGCGTAGAAAGCTCCTCAGCACGTCCGTCGGAAACCCTTGTCTCAAGTAAAAACACCAAATCTGGCTGATGCTCCTGAATCAATTCGCGTAAATGACAACGAAATTCATCGTTGCCGGTTCCATTACAATTCCATGAAATTACTTTCATTGGTGACATATTGAAGTCTCGGGCAGTAATGTGCTTCTCAATGGGGAAGCCGCTCAGCAACAGCGCTAGTTGAAGCATCGAGCTGCATTGCAGCCGGTTCTCCGATTTCGGGAGTCCGATGTTCATTTTGTACCCCATCCCCAGGTTCGGTATCAGAGTCGAGTTCATACGGGTCTTTATCTGGCGGAAATGCGGGGTGATAGCTACGATCCTCGCGAAAGGGAGGTTCATATTCATAGGTATGTGGCAAGCCGTCTCTGTCACCGTCTTCTCCATCATCGACAAGCGGTTGCTTTCCCGAACGGTGGTCACTCTCGATAGGGTTGAGAGACTGTAGTTCTTCACCAGTTCCTAACTTGTTGTTCGTGATCTCACGAGGAGGTGGGCGAGTCAGTGTTGGTTGGATGGTGTCATGCTCATTAGACGGGTTCGATTTTGCCAGATTCACAGAATCTCTTTTATTCTGGCTCCGATATTTTCTCGGATTTTCTTTTCTTGATTTCGTCCAATTCTTCTCTTGCGTTGACCCTGCCGAGAACTTACCATTTGGGATAGGTAACTCCACCGTGTTATTTGCAATCTCATCATCTTGCCCATTGAATTCGGGATTGGAGAAGATTTCGAATTTGTTCCCCATCATATTCGGTTTCTTCATGGATGTTTTCTGGGACGCGCCGCCAGTAGCGGGCTGTCGTTGTTTTTGACCTCTTCCATTCTTGGCGAGCATCCACGGCCCATAGGCAGGGGCTTCGGAAGACATTGTAGTGTCCACTTCAGATTGTTCTAGGGCCTGAGGTTCGTTCACCTTGGTGCATATAGGCTTAGACGGACATGTCTCCAACCTATGTCCTACTTTACCACAAGTAAAACATATTGCCGGTAAGTTCTCATAGCTAAGCTGGAGGAGTCTATCCCCCACTTCAATCGCGCTCCTTAGAGGCTTTTCGAGATCCAATTGGACACAAACTCGAGCAAACTTCCCTTTGATGCCATAATAAGTCTTTGTGTCGATTTTTATTGGGGACCCGATCGCACTTGCGATTTGCTGCAGGATGGGTTCCTTGTAATATTCCAAAGGCAATTCGGCAATCCTGACCCAAGCGATGGTAGATGTAATGCAATCCTTGGAGGGTTGGAAATTCGGAATCCACTTTCGGACGACGAGATAGCAGCCATTGATAACCCACGGTCCTTCAGTCAATATCATCGTCGCCTTTTCATGATCAAGGGTTTTGAGGACATAGCATCCGTGGCCAAGTTCAATGAGATCATATTCGCCTTTTAGTTGCCACATACGATCCAATCTGGCCGCAAGCAGATTGGCGTTGAGATTGCGCCCAAGTATCCTCAGAATAACTGTATCCCGCCATTCATTCCGGATCTCTTCTGCGTAGTCTTCATCAAGCACTATCCTGGGGTATGGAAACTCCTCAGTCGGTTCTACTATGGTGATTCTCTCCATATCTCTACTGCCCTCTTTGAATTTAGGGTTGGCCATTGTTTTCTTTCCCACAAGGGAATTCAAGTATGCCCCTTCCGCTGTTGGTTTTGGCGTCTCCATGTTCAAAGGCTCTAGGTTGAATTCCATTGTTGAATCTGACGTTTGATCGAAATTTCGCTTGCATTTTTTGGTGCTCCGCCGCATTAGGTCGAACTCCTCACTAGAGAGTGGGGGAAAGTTTTCTTTCGCCATCTTCAATGCCAAGGAAAAATCCATAATACTTGAATTAAAGTTATTAATTATTTTCTTCATCCAAAAGATGTCTTCTTTGAGAAAAGAAAAAATTGCCCATAAGATGTTGCCCTTAAAGACTCAAAATTAAATATAACTTTTAAATAAGATTTAAAAAGATATTTATTATTTTAAAAGATGATTAATGATGGTTTCCCAACTACACTAAAAAACATCTATTTAAATTCATATATATATATATATATATATATCAAACACTGAAATAATATAAAACAAAAAAAAAAGTTATTACTATTTCATAATTAATAATACGGTGAAGATGGACAAAATAATAATTTAAAAACCACAAACTTAAAATAAGATAAATTGAAATACACTTAAAAAGATATGAAAAATGCGTAGAATTTAGAAAAAAATTGGGCGAAGAAAAAATAAGTACAAAACAAAAAAAAAGTTATTACTATTTCATAATTAATAATATGGTGAAGATGGACAAAATAATAATTTAAAAACCACAAACTTAAAATAAGATAAACTGAAATACACTTAAAAAGATATGAAAAATGCGTAGAATTTAGAAAAAAATTGGGCGAAGAAAAAATAAGTATATATATATATATATATATATATATATATATATATATATATCAAATTAATGAACTCAACATACATCTCTCCATTTTATAGAAAAACACCTTTCAAAATAAAAGTTTTTAGAACAAAATCAAATCTTTCAGAATAAGATTCACATCGACTAAACTCACAAGAAGTAAATTAAGTCCCAAAGGATCTTAAAAGTTTAATTTATAACTCTCAATAGGCATAAGAACCATCACTTCGTTCATGTTCTCTCTCCGGAGGAAGATCACATGACAACAACATTTTCTGCATAAAATTGTATCCCTCCTGGCCAACAGATTCGTTCTCGGCGATGATGAAGTAGGCCAACATCAGTTAATGGCCAACATAGAATGTGTAACTATCTCGATGGATGTTCACCACCCATTCAGGAAGATGGTTTAGAGATGAATCTAATTTGCGAGCCATTTTGCATCATTTTAAGCCATTTTGCCACGTGTCGTGTGACGTGTCATTTCGGTTGACCCATCACCAATTCCGACCCGTCATTGTCCTATAATTTCATCAAATTAGAAATTGTAGTATGAGATTTAAAAAGCCCAAAATCATATCTACAAATTACAAGTTGGATCATTCGACAGGATGAATTAAACAATCTGGGCCAAATTATCAATTTAGTCCCACATGATAGATCCCTCGCCAATTTAGTTTCGTACTTTTGGAATAATTCAATTTAGTCCCAAATCCTAATCCTTCAACATAGATAACAACAGTGTCCGTGCATCATAGATAACAAATAGATCGAAAATTTTAATATGTTTATCTATGAACAGATTTATTGCTTGATATAGTGGTTCGGTTGTATAATCACCTGAATCGATTCGGATGGGATTTATATATTTCTCTTGTTGCCGAAACCTATGAAGAAGATAGATTTGTTTCTTGATAAATTGGTTCGGTTAATTGGTTTGTTTTATAACTGTTGTCGGCCGAAAAGCATGAAGTTACATATTTGTTGAATTCCTAATTGTATATTCATGTGCAAAGGAGCTCTTTTCTTATTATATGTTATATGGCCGAGACATGGATTGATGATTGACTTTGGTGCTGCTGGTTGATATTTGTTGTTTGCATATGAAATATGTTGTTCAATTTGTGTATGTATTGTTGTATGCATTGAGATGAGTGAGATTTGTTTTATATGTACAAATGTTATAGAAAGTCCTTCTCTCGTTTTGCATATCATCCAGTTAATTTGAGAATGTGATTGTCGTATTAGTCTGCTATTCTGAATTGCAACCAAGAATTAATTTGGAGCTTGAACTATTTAATAGCCAATTCTTTTGTGATTAATTACGATTATTATTGATTCAGACTTTTGTTAAGTTTCAGATTATATGCAATCATGTTTCGGCATTTATGAAAATTAATTAGATTGAACTAATATGTTGCCAAAGTAACCTCTATTAGGTAAAATTTAATTAATTTTTATTAATTAAGTTATCTTTTGCTATCTATGCGAAATAATCGGCACAAAGGAAGATTGTTTTGGCCAGATAATGATAGTCATGAATATGTGATACATTTATGTTAACATGCTTACAATGTGTCGGTCCAGAGAAAGACATATTGTGAGGCCATTTTTTGATATCAATATTCTTGATTATATTTGAGAGTACCACTTACAAATTGTTATTTCTGTCCAAAGACTAAATAATAATGTTGTGCTAGGTATCTTGAGATGGGCCCACCAGTGCATATATATTTTGATATTTGGTTTTATCTTTGTATATGCATGTCTCGATGTTAAATTAATTGTGAGCATATTATTTTCTTTTATAGTGTCTTCTTTATCTGCCAACTTGAACATCCCTGAGCTTAACGGTTCTAACTTCAAGCAATGAAAAGAGCATGTAATGATTATGCTTGGTTGTGCGGATCTCGATCATACATTAAGGTTTGATCACCCTGCGGATCTCACTGATACTAGCACCGCTGTACAGAGATCCGCATACAAGAAGTGGGAGCGATCAAATCGCATGAGTTTGATGATCATGAGGCGCTTAATTCCAGAAGCCATAAGGGGTGGTATTCCTGATCAAGAAAATGCCAAAAGTTTCCTTGACCATATAGCAAACCGATTCCATACTAATGAAAAGGTTGAGACTAGCACTACTCTTAGTAAGCTGGTTTCTATGCGGTATAAAGGTAAGGGAAACATAAGGGAGTACATCATGGAGATGTCTAATCTTGTGACGAGACTTAAGGGCTTAAAGCTTGAGGTTTCGGATGACATACTTGTGCACTTGGTCCTGATCTCATTTCCTGCACAATTTAATCCATTTAAAATCTCCTATAATACTCAAAATGAGAAATGGACTCTAAATGATAGGACTGTAACAAGATAGGACTGAAAGTGCTCATTTGGCTATGAATTCTAAGGTTAGGTCTACCACCAATAAGAGGAAAAGGAATAAGGATAAGGAAACTACAGGATTTGGGACAACCCAACCTAAGATGCAAAATAAACAGAATTTCGGTTATTTCCTGTTACTTTTGCAAGAAATCTGATCATATAAAGAAGGATTGTCCCAAATACGTCATCTGGTGTGAAAAGAAAGGTAAACTTCCCAACTTTGTTTGTTTAGAAGTTAATTTGGCTTTAGTACCTAGTGACACTTGGTGGATAGATACGGGTGCAACTACTCACATAAGTGTCACAATGCAGGATTGCCTAAGGTGCCGAGTACCAACTGATGCTGAAAGATACATCTATGTAGGTGTAACGCCCCAGTTTTTTTTTAGTTATATAGCATGACGTAAGTGGTTACCAAATTGTGCGAAATAATTATTTATACGTGTTTTATATATTTAATTTTATTTTGTTAAATATATTTAATGTTAATATTGTTAATTATTACATTTTAAGTTTTATTGATATTAATTTATATAATATTAATATATTAATGCGCTAATTGAATTTAATTAGTGAATTTGTTAAATCATAATTGTTGCATGCATGTTATATTTTAATTAGTGCATGCATGTATTTATAAATTACATACGTATTTAATTTTTATATTATTTGTAATGTTATGAATTTTATTGTTACATTGTTTATGAGCCACGTTTACATGCTTCGTTTCTATTTGAATTGATACCGAAATTTCGTGCAAATAATATGTTGGACTTATACGTGTCTTGTATATGAATATATGTTCGTTTCGTGTTTTCGGGTTCATTTGCATGTGTCTCGGATTTATTTTAATTTTGGAATTCAAGTCGGGGGCTAACGAGCAATTAGCGCACCCTTGGTTCCGTATTTAATATCTTGAGCTCGGGAACTCGGAATCGAGTTCCGTCAACTTCGTTGAACTCATATCGAAGATTCGGGTTTAATAAATTTAGCCTTATATTTTTCTGGAATCATTTGAACCTCCGAAATTCAACCGAAAAATGAAACGGCGACGAAACTGACCATGTTTTACTAAAATGACCATATCTTGTTCAAACCTTGATCAAATTAACCATGGTTTGATTCCTTGGAACCCTAACTCAACCCTCTAACTATCCTTATCCACCCCAAACCGAGATAACCCTCAACACTTAGAGAAATTCAGCCATTCTTCCTCTGTTCCAGAAAATCCCGTAGCTCAAGCCAATCCTTGGAGATTCAAGCTCAAATCTCTTCCAAACCTCCATTAATCCACAAGGTAAGCTTGGATATGTTATGTACATTCAATATGAGTCATTTTCATTCATTCATCCCCAAATTTGAGCATGGTTTCATGAGTTTCTTGGCTGAAATCGAAATAGTTAGATTTAGAGCTTTTTGATGATCTCTTTCGTTTCTTGATGAATTTGATTGATTCCAAGCCTGAAAACGATTGTTTTAACATCCTCTTCTCATTTATGATCATTGATTACATGGTGGTTGATGTATGTATGAGATATCATTTATGGCTCCTTGAGAAACTTTCATGAAATGGTCACGTATGACTGCCTTACACGTTTGAGCTCTTTTGGGACTGTTATATACGTTGAATTTGTGTTGTTTTGCTGTGTTTTGGATAGCCTAAATTGACTTGAATTTGTGGAAATAAAAAGGATCAGTCATGCTCTGTTTCCTCGCGAGTTCTGCCCTGTTTTTAAACTAATCTGAGCTGCTGTCTCCTGCTGCGTTTGCATGCTTTTTGCTGTCAGTTTTAGTGACTTATTAGGGCTATTTTGTGCTGCCTTTCATGCCTTGTATTGCTGCCTACCTTGCTTGAATATTGCTTTAGCTGCCGCGGTGTTTTAAGCAAGAAACAGGGGATCAGTTTGAGCTTCTGCTGCGTTGGGTTTCTGTTGCCTCTCCCCGGCCGGGGAGATTTTGTACATGAAAGTACCCGGCCGGGGAGCCCCTTTACAGAAGCTTCGTTGTATGGCAGTCCCCGGGCGGGGACCTTTGAGCTTGAAAATCTCCCCGGGCGGGGAGATTGCGTCTTGAAGGCTGTTTGCTGCTGTTAACTTCTGTAACTGCTGCTGCTGCATTTTCTTGTTGCTGCTTCTTTTTCTTCTTTTTCCTTTGCTTGTATTGCATGAGTTGTTGTGATGCATGTAAGGCATGAAAAGGGTGATTGTTTCTGGACTGAAACTGCTGCTGGGTTGTTGTGGAACTGCTGCTGATACTTTTTCCTTTCATTCCTTTCTTCATGAAATTTCATGTGTTGCTGTGAGTTCATGTAAGTTGATTAAGGAATGTTTGCATGTATGTACATTTTGTTTTATGAATGAAATTGCATGCATTGTTATTGCTTGTTGTTGTACGTTTATATATATATATACATATATATATATGTAAATAAATAGTATTACATGCATGATTTAGGGAATGCATGCATTTGGTACGTTATATACATATATATATACTATGTAATGCATACATGTTTTATATATATATTTGGATATATTTTGCATGCATGTGAAATTGGTATTTAGTGCATGGAATTGCATGCACTTTGGTACGTATGCATGCTTATGTATATTATATATATATAATTAAGTAATAGTATAATATAATATAATATATACTTATATATATTTATATATGTTTATTAAATGTTAAATGTTATTTGATTTAATTGAATGTATTTAATTATCTATTTTCTAATTAGAAATGTGATTTAACTTGTGCTTTGATCCTATTTGAAATTCTTGAATTGAATTGATTGGAAATGTGGAATTATGAATTCGAATGAAAGTGAACGAATGATTGAATGGTTTGATTATATGATTTAAATTCCTTAATAGTGCACATGAACATTTTCATAACATAATTTAGCTTTTATACATTCATATCACGATCATAACATTTGCCGAGCGTCTTATTTGGTCATATTGAGTCTCACTTCACCTTTCTTGCACAGATTTTGAGTCCGATGGAGACGAGGCCGGCCCGTGAGGCTCGTGTGTTCTCTTTTTTGTCGTTTAAGGTGGGTTTCTCTTCTATGTAGAAAGATGACCCTATATATCCCCCAATGTGAAAAGTTTTCGGCCAAAAATATATATGTATATAGAGTCATTTTGATGAGTAAATGTTTTAACGTAAAGCCCTTCTTTCATGAACCTACCAAATGTTTTGGCGAGAATGAATGAATGTTATGCACTGAATGGGGCCCAGGGGCTTGGTGTGAGTGGGGACCCGAGGAGGCAAGGGCTGACGGTAAACCCTCACACTAGTTCCACAAATGAACGGCGGTACCGGACCTCGTCAGGAGATTGGCGAGGAAAGGGAGCTGAGTGCCATCTGGGGAGTCATGTAACCCCTTATGGTCAATGAATGGGTGGATGGGCCTTGCAAACCCGCCACCAACCCGGAGGAAGAAGGTGTATATGACCGATTGAATAGAATCGATTGATTGTGCACAAAATAATGATATGCATGAAAGACTTAATGAATGAATGATTATTGAATTACACATGGTGTTGGTTGGAGTTGATGCACGCCCACTCGTCGGGCCACTAATGACCTATTGTAAAATTGATCATTATAATCCCTTCCGATGATTCCTCTATTTTACCTACTTGGGAACCGTTTCTAAAACCTCGCTTGGGATTATAATTTGCATGTGATTGTTTAAATTCCGTTATATATTATATTTATGCCCTGTTTTTATACCCACCAGTCCCTTTTGGACTGAACCCATTTAGTTTTCAGTTGTGTTATGCAGGTGTCAAGGGGGCTAGGCGGGCTTTCGAGTCATAGGTCTTACATTCGCTTTTAGCTCTTGTATTTGGTCTTACACTTTCATATTGCACTTTTGATCATTGTATATGGTTATTTTTGGAACTTAGATTCTCATGATATATATGTATGATAAATGTTCAAATTTTGCTTCCGCTTTAATGTTTATCCTGATTTTATGGTTCAAGGGTTAGTCCCGCCTAGCATAGAGTGTGTGTATGTCCCCGTTCGCCGTGATTTAGCTCGGGTATGGATCGTCCATTTCATATTCGGATTGGGTCTCGGTGCGGGGGATGTGGCACCTTGCGCTCGGGTGCTACAGTAGGGAATGGTAATAAAGCTTTAGTGGAAGCTATTGGTGTTTTTAGGATTCATTTAGATACTGGTTTTATTTGAATTTAGAAGAAACTTTCATTATACCGTCATTTAGACAGAACTTGATTTCTATTTCTTGTTTAGACAAATCTGGATAGTCTTGTTCATTTGGAAATGGAAGTTGTGTTTTTTCTTTAAATTCAAATGTTGTTGGTACTTGTACTCTAATTGATAATTTGTATAAATTAAACACCAAAGCTTCAACTGATATTGAAAATCTGCATTCAAGTAATTTTGGTACTAAACGTAAGTTAACAAATGAGAATTCATCAATGTTGTGGCATAAGCGTTTAGGACATATCTCAGAAAAGAGAATACAGAGGCTTATATCACAAGGAATTCTTGATTCCCTTGATTTTACGGACTTTAAAATCTGTATAGAATGTATAAAGGGAAGACAAACAAATATAAGGAAATTGGGTGTCTATAGGAGTAAAGAACCTTTAGAGTTGATACATACAAATATTTGTGGTCTATTCCCTACAGCATCTTGGAATGGACAACGATACTTTATCAACTTTATTGATGATTACTCTCGTTATGGGTATTTGTACCTAATTCATGAGAAGTCACAGTCTTTGGACGTATTTAAGGCTTTCAAAGCCGAAGTTGAGAATTAACTAGGCAAGAAAATTAAAGCTGATAGATCTGACCGTGGTGGAGAATACTATGGAAGATATGACGGACCCGGCGAACAACGTCTAGGACCCTCGCCAAATACTTAGGCGAGTGTGGAATTGTACCTCAGTATACCTTGCCTGGGACTCCAAATCAAAATGGTGTATTTGATAGACAAAACCGAACTCTTAAGGATATGGTGAGAAGTATGATTAATCATTCTTCATTGCCAGAATCACTTTGGGGCAAAGCACTAAAGACTGTAGTTTATATTTTAAATCGAGTTCCAAGCAAAGCAGTAGATAAAACCCCGTATGAGTTGTGGACAGACAAAAAACCTAGTATTAGGCACTTGTATGTCTGGGGATGATGTCCAGCTGAAGCTAGGCCTTATAAGCCTAACGAAAGGAAACTGGATTCAAGAACAATTAGCTGCTACTTTGTAGGTTATTAGGAAAGGTCTAAGGGATTTAAGTTTTATGACCCCTCAAACAAGTCCTTTTTCGAAACGGGAAATGTCAAATTCATTGAGGATGTTGAATGTAGTGAGAGGGATCAAATTGGAAAGATTGTGTTTGACGAGGAATGTGTTAACATTCCCACTATAGTTGCAGCTAAGAATGATTGGATAAATATTCCTATCACTCATCAGCCTGTGAATCAAGACAATTTGGAAAACATAATCACATTTGGGATTCCTGCTGAATCAGTTTTGGGTCCATCATTTGTTCAAAATAATCAGTTAGGACCCAGTGAGTTAGATCCAGAACCATCATCTATTCAAGATGATGCACCACAACAACCTCAAAATGAAGTGCCTATAAGGAGGTCCACTAGAGAAAAGAGGAAAACGATTTCAGACTATGTCGTTTACCTCCATGAACATGAATTTGATATGGGATTGAAAGATGATCCTACGTACAATTATGTTCAAACTCTAATGAATGGATCAAAGCTATGAATGAAGAGATGAAATCCATGATGGACAATGACGTTTGGGATCTTGTCGAGTTACCACATGGAGTAAAACCAATTGGTTGTAAATGGATTTTTAAAACCAAACGGGACTCAAATGGTAACATCGAAAGATATAAAGCACGTCTTGTTGCCAAGGGTTTCACTCAAAGGGAAGACATTGATTTTAAAGAGACTTTCTCTCCAGTTTCAACGAAAGACTCTTTTAGAATCATTATGGCACTTGTAGCTCATTATGATTTAGAGCTCCATCAAATGGACGTAAAGACAACATTTCTCAATGGAGACATTGAAGAAACCATATACATGGTATAACTGGAGAACTTTGAGTCCAAAGATTCAAAGCACCTAGTATGTAAACTCAAGAAGTCCATTTATGGTCTAAAGCAGGCGTCCCGTCAGTGGTACCAGAAATTTGATAAGGTGATTTCCTCTTTTGGCTTTAAGAAAAACACTGTTGACCAATGCATATATCTCAAGGTCACTGGGAGCAAAATTATTATCCTGGTGTTGTACGTAGATGATAATCTACTAGCAAGCAGCGATATAAGCCTATTGGGTGAAACCAAGAAATTTCTATCAAGTAAATTTGAGATGAAAGATCTTGGGGAGGCGTCATATGTTCTGGGTATACAGATCCATTGGGATTGTTTCAAAGGTATACTCGGCTTATCGCAAAAGACCTATATTGATAAGGTGCTGAGCCATTTTGGCATGCAGAATTTGCACCAGGGGACACACCTATGTCAAAAGGTGATAAATTTAGTTTGCACCAATGTCCTAAGACGGACCTTGAGAAGAAAGAGATGGAGGAAATCCCTTATGCATCTGCAGTGGGGAGTCTCATGTATGCTCAAGTGTGTACGTGTCCGAATTTAGCATACATAGTTGGGATGTTAGGCAGATATCTAAGTAACCCGGGAATGAATCATTGGAGGGCAGCAAAAAGGGTTATGAGGTGTCTACAAAAGACTAAGGATTACATGCTCATCTATCGGAGATCGGATCACTTGGAGATCATTGGATACTCTGATTCAGACTATGTTGGATGCCTTGACAGTAGAAGATCCACATTAGGTTATGTCTTCATGATGGCTGAAGGAGCTATATCTTGGAAAAGTGTCAAACAGACACTAATAGCTTCTTCCACTATGGAGGTTGAATTTGTAGCATGCTTTGAGGCATCGAATCAGGGGATAAGGCTCTGAAATTTTATCACTAGGCTGTAAATTGTCAATGGCATTGAAAGGACATTGAGAATTAATTGTGATAATAAGGCTATAGAGTTATATTCAAAGAACAACCGGAGTTCATCTAAATCTAAGCATACATATATTAAGTATCTGGTTGTGAAAGAAAGAGTTCAGAGTCTTCAAGTGTCAATAGAGCATATAAGTACAAACTCGATGCTAGCAGATCCACTCACTAAGGGATTGCCACCTAAAGTGTTTCATGAACATGTGGCTCATATGGGTGTCATCAAACTAGATGACATGTCTTAGTAGTGTGAGTTTGTGATTTTTGTTTTGCTTATTGACATGTTTTATGTTCTGTGCAGACTGAGGTTTTAAAGACAAATAAAGTTTTATTTGACTGAATACTCTGACAATAAGAATTTTAGCTTTCTATTGCGGTTTTGCATTAAGTATTTGAAAGTACTTTGGGACTCTTTGAGTCATAAGGTAGGACCAGTTGGAAATAGGCATGACTAAGATCACATTACATGTAATTTCCATGCTACATGCCATACTTTTGATCTATGTCATTGATTGTGTTAGTATTGTGACCATTGATCAGTTTAGTTACGAATTGTGTAACGAAAGCTGTTTTGATCCTATAATAACATAATTGATGGACCAGATTGTTTGGAAATATTTCTAAAGTAGAGATAACATAAAGTTGCGCGCACTAAGGTTTAAAACTATGTACAATCATTTGGAAACATATGTGGACCAAGTGGGAGGTTGTTGGATTTTCTATTTAGTGGTCTCACATATTTAATAAATTGTACATAGGCTATCTCATAATACGAGCCCGGTTGAATGGTCTATTTAAGATATATTTAATTATATGGGTTTATAGGAATATTTGTTGAAGTATGGGTCTTTTATATGTAGAAACCCCATGGACAGTTAATTATGATTGATGGACCCATAATTAAAATGTCCTACTTTCGGTTATAAATTGGGGTTGTGGTCCCTAAATCAGATACGTTCTTTGTCTTCCTTTCTGCCCCATCCGAGAAAGAATTGAGTTGACGGCGTATCAAGGCTTAGAAGACCCTAACCTTTGATTGCTAGTCAACTATGGATTGCTATGGATCAAGGTACGCTTCCACTTGTGTGTTCTTGATGATTTCGATATGTTTGTTACGGTTTAGGGATTTTCCCTACATTTGAAACTAATTGTTTGCTGCATTATACGGTTTAGGGATTTTCCCTACATTTGAAACTAATTGTTTGCTGCATTATTCAAATATCTTTGAACTTCATGACCTTTGATCCATTTATGTAGATAATAACATGCACACAAAAGCATTTTGTTAATTTCTGCTAGGCTTAGATCCATTTGATGCATTTTTAAATGTCTTTGTTGAGTTTTGATAATCTTTGATGCATTTCAGGCAAATCCTGCTTGCGCAGGAAACCCTTTCCCTTGTACGATGCTTGGTTGGAAACCCATTCTATGTTTAATAAGCTCTAGAATGTTTTTCGAGCTTATAAACTCTTTCATATCTTCTACATATTGGAAAATTAGATCGACTAAGCTCCAAGAGCTCATAAGCTCACAAGATCTTACTCATGAGCTTATACGCTACTTTCCACATTTTTACATAATAGTCAAGATCCGTTTTTAAAAAAATAATAATAATAAACATAATAGTCAAGATCTTCTCATATATATATATATATTTTCTATATTTCATTTATTAGGTTCGAGTAGGGCGACAAGTAAAGCTCCCCCAAGGGGCTTTTTTAACAAGTAGATTTCAAACACCTGACCTCTTAGAGAATCAGGTAAAATTCATTTCTTGTAATATGGTTTGTCACTACTAGACCAAAACCCCTTTAGGTAGATCTTCTCATATAAGATGTTACAAAGATCCAACAAGCTACCATCTCAAATTAAGTACATACATACTTAAGAATTAAGATTCACATTTCTTACCCATTGTGATTTCCATGATTTCCCATGGGCTGAAGACGAAGAACCCCCCTCACGGTAAATCCATGTCATCATGAAACTACATCAAAGCAACGAGAAGCATCGGAATACCATAATAAACGTGACTGATGGAAAATCAGAGCATAAAAACAGCATGAAATGTCAAATTTCCGACAAAATTGTACCAGTACTAGAACTCGGTTAAGAGGGAGCTTATAATACGCAACAAGCGGACCACTCTGCCAGAAAAAATGAGCAGTAGTTAAGCCACACGCACTGAAAAATGCAAAAGCAGCACTTCAGAAATTTGCTCAGCAACATGTCCTGCAACAATTTTAATCAACTTAGTTGTAAAACTCTTTCTATTAATAATAGTTGCGTTCTCATATGACTCGAACTCGAAACTTTTGATTAATTAGTATAGCGTCTAATCACTAAGTTAGGTAGGCGAGTATTAATCGTTAGATAGGTGAGTGTGGAAGATTTGAACGAATGAGTTATATGGCCATTGGCCAATGGGTCAGGATCTTAAAATCAGGTCGCGCCGATATGGGTCCTTGGTCAAAATGGCTGGGGCCGAGAAAAATGGGCGGGAAATTGCGTGGTCCTCCCACAATTTTTGATAATTGGAAATGACCCCACAAATATTTTCAATTCGGCCATTAATAGTCCTTTCATCACTTTTGAACAATTGGAATTGTTCTCAATTTAGATAGATAAATTTAAGTTTAAAAGTTAAATTATAGTTATTAGGAAATTGTACAACCATCTATGTTAAATAAAATCGTGAACTGATTTAAAAAAAAAAAATAAAATCATAAACTATTGATGATGAAGTGTTTGACAAAAAATGTATAGATATCCTACCTTAAAAACCTTATTAGGCATCAAACCATCGAAGAGTGAGATGTAATTTTTTTTTTTAAATGTAAAATGACAATGGAAGGATGATGAACTACAATATACAGACAAATTGAAAATTATTTTTATCGTGTCTTAATGGTTATCATACTCTTAATGGTATCGTATGATATCGGATACCTATCCCTTAATAAACATTTAAAAAAAAAAACTATTTTATCATAATTTGTATCACATTCGCACTTCGTAATTAACCTTAACAATTGTTAAAGGTTTTAAGCGAGAAGATTAAGAAAATGGGTTCATTCTCCGGGGGTAATGATCGAGGTTCGAATTCCATCTCGGGATTTACATGTGTTAAAAAAAAATAAAAATTAAGAAGCTAAAAAAGAAGGGACCACATAATAATTGTTTTCTAATTATATAAATTTAATGCATAGTTGTGTGGCTTGGATACTGAAATGTCCTCAATATTGATCCAACCAGCTAATTTGATGTGGCCTTAAAAGTCTGAAATCCATATATATTCACACGCATAACCTTATATTATAATCAGAAATTAACTAAATTCTTTTATAATTTATTAATTAATTTTATCGCTAAAAAATTATAATCTTATATTGTTTAGAATGTACAATACAAGCTTACAATTAAGAGAGAGAGGGGAAAAAAAAAAAAAAAAAAAGCTTACAATTAAGAGTGTCCGTACATTATTTCTATTAAAATAATTTGTGTGGTTAAAAATAATTTTTTGACGGTCTTTTTGAGTAGTTATATAGAGTATTCTAATATTCATATATCGAGCAAATTATATTTTTTGTTTCAATGGATTAAACCTTTTGCAATTTTAGTTTTATATTTTTGAAATTAAACATGTTTAGTCTCATTATTTTCAAAAAGCTGCAATTTTGGTCCAGTCCATCAAAATAATCGACAAAAAATATACTTTTTTGTTGTTAAGTGCAATTTGGGGAAAAAATTATTATTTATTAGGTTTTTTTTTTTTTTTGGAGTTTGTTTATTAATACCTCATTTAGCACCACATTACCTTAATGAGAATAATTCAAAGTAATGCTTCAAAATTGATTTAGTAATTTAAAATGACATATTAATAAGCAAAATCCCGCAACCCCTCAAAAAAAAATTTTAAAAAAAAAATTTGCACTTAACATAAAAAATGCATTTCTTCGTCCATTATTTGACGGATGAGACCAGAATTGCAACTTTTTGAAAATAATGAGACTAAATGTGTCTAATTTTAAAAATATGAGACTAAAATTGCAAAATACCTAAATTTATGAGACAAAAAATGTAATTTGCTCTTATATATTTGATTGAGTAGTTTGGTTACTATTGAGCTGTTGGGAATAATTTTGAAAAAACAAATTTATATATATATGATCAATTAAATAAAATTAAAAGCACTTTTTGGAATTCTTAATTTTCTTAAAATAGTAAGCATTAGCGAACAGGGTTTTGTTTTGATGAATCTTTAGTAAAAGTTCTCTTTGACGGATTCTCCCATTTTTAAAAATAGTATATAAAAAGAAAACATCATTAGATTTTTTTTTTTTTATAACCATTTTAAAAGTGTTTTGAAAAATTAAATACGGCTAATTTTAGTTTTCAAGTTTTGTTTTTTTAAATTCACACACAGTCGCACACCCAAGTAAGATTAGACCTTACCCTTGAGAATTTTAATTTTCAAGTTAGAACAAAATTATGATGTAGAAACATTTATGAACCAACTTCTAATAAAATTTATTTTGAAGAATAAATTTATGCTAAAGAAAATTTATTTTTATAAAAAAAAGGGGCAAATACTATATCTGCATCGAAAAATTATTGTCCAAACTCGACTCCATCCATCATTTTCTTCAAATCTTATATCTCTAAAATACTAATAATTCTAAAAATATTATTTTGCTAGGTCTCGTGTCGGATATTTCTCATATAAAAAATTTTAAAATCTCGTATCAGATATCTCACAACTATTCCTTTTATTATACTAGATCGACCGAATTAGATACGAACAAGATTTTTTTTTATGACACACGCACACCCAAATAGAATTTGAACTCGGAACCTTGACTTTGAGAATGAACCCATTAAACACTTGTACCAACGAATATAGACAAGATATGAACTAGAATTAAATCACTCTCCTTTCCCATTCACATCAACTTTTCATATTTTTACCTAATTAAAGTAACAAACAGCAAAATAGAAAAAAAAAAAAAAAAAAAGAAGATAATATTTGAATATTAAACATATTTCCTTGCCGCCCTGAACAAATATGATCATCACCTACTTTGCCCTAATTTTATCTCCTTTTCCCACTACTTTATTTTCCCTCCAGTTTCCCCGCTTCCCATGATTGTACTCCCTGCTGTAGCCGCTTGTACATTCCCCCCCCACACACAGAAGACAAAATTATCCCCGCACTCAATTTCTGCGAACTGGCTGCGCCACAACTACTATATAAGCATCCACACACTCACACCTCCATTGCGTGTTCTCTGTGTGAGAGAGAGAGAGAGAGTCAGTCACCCCCTTTTAGAGAGAGAAAGAGGGGATATAGTGAGGAGGAGTAAGAGAGCGCCACCACTGAGGCAAAAACCTAAAACCCTAATCGGATAACGCGGAGGCGACGACTCAGTGAGGATGGACGCCGAGTCGACTCAGGTCCAGCAAGCTCAATTGGCGGCGATTATGGGCCCTGACCCGGCGCCGTTCGAAACCCTAATCTCGCACCTGATGTCGTCGTCGAACGAGCAGCGATCGCAGGCGGAGGCGATTTTCAATTTGCTGAAGCAGAACGATCCCAACTCGCTCGCGCTCAAGCTCGCACACCTTCTATCGTCGTCGTTGCGCGATGAGGCGCGGGCTATGGCGACGATTCTTCTCCGGAAGCAGCTTACTCAGGATGACTCGTTTATCTGGCCGCAGCTCAGTGAGTCCTCTCGGTCTACAATTAAGAACGTTTTGTTGTCGGCGATTCAGAATGAGGAGTCGAAATCTATAATTAAGAAGCTTTGTGATACGATTTCGGAGCTGGCTTCTTCGCTGCTGCCGGAAAATCAGTGGCCGGAAATTCTTCCTTTTATGTTTCAGTGCGTGACTTCGAGTTCGGTGAAGTTGCAGGAATCTGCGTTCTTGATGTTCTCGCAGTTGGCGCAGTTTATCGGGGAGATGTTGGTGCCGCATATTACGGATTTGCACACGGTGTTTTTGAATGTGTTGAATAGTTCGCCGAATCCGGATGTGAAGATCGCGGCATTGAGCGCGGTTATTAATTTTATTCAGTGTTTGTCGAGTTCGCATGACCGGGATAGGTTCCAGGACTTGTTGCCGTCGATGATGAGGACGTTGACGGAGGCGCTGAATTCGGGGCAGGAGGTGACTGCGCAGGAGGCTTTGGAGTTGTTGATTGAGTTGGCTGGGACGGAGCCGAGGTTCTTGCGTAGGCAGATTGTGGATGTTGTTGGGTCCATGTTGCAGATAGCTGAGGCAGAGACCTTAGAGGAAGGGACTCGGCATTTGGCGATTGAGTTTGTGATCACGCTGGCGGAGGCCCGGGAACGAGCTCCGGGGATGATGCGGAAGTTGCCGCAATTCATTAGTAGGTTATTTGCGATTTTGATGAAGATGTTATTGGATGTGGAGGATGATCCGGCTTGGCACAGTGCAGAGACTAAGGATGAGGATGCAGGGGAGACAAGTAATTACAGTGTTGGCCAGGAATGTCTGGATAGATTAGCCATTGCTCTAGGTGGGAATACTATTGTTCCTGTGGCATCGGAGCAGTTGCCAGCTTATCTATCGGCTCCCGAGTGGCAGAAGCATCATGCGGCCCTTATCGCACTTGCACAAATTGCGGAGGGATGTTCGAAGGTATACAAACTTATTAATGAACTTACTTGTTTATGACATGTTTGCGGCTGTTTATTTATTGCATTTGTTGACTAAAATTTACAAGACAATAGTTTGGTTTGGTTATTCTGATGGATAATTAGGCTTTTAGTTATTTTTCTGTAAAGTATGGAAAGCAAATTTGCGTGAGTTTATGTTTAACTTCTATGCTTCCTATTAGCTGTTCTACCTACCAACCATTTGCTGATAACTTTTTAGTCTATGTGTGCTGCATACATCTTTCCAACAAATGGGTTTCTAAATTTTATTGGAATTTAATAAACCCCGTGGAGATAGTTGTGATATGTGTTGCAATGCCTTCAGTTTTTGATCATTTTGGTTAACATAATTCCTATCACTACTTTATTATTACAGGTTATGATCAAGAACTTGGAGCAAGTGTTGAATATGGTTTTGAATTCCTTTCAACACCCCCATCCTCGTGTGAGATGGGCAGCTATCAATGCAATTGGTCAGCTGTCAACGGACCTTGGCCCGGATTTGCAAGTTCAGTACCACCAACGTGTCCTGCCAGCACTAGCCGCTTCAATGGATGATATCCAAAATCCTCGAGTGCAGGTTTGTAAATCCTGTTGATCCTATTTGCAATCTTTGTTTAGGTTAATGGTAGTCATTTAGTTTGAAGATCAATCCTATTATTTTGTTTTTTTTTTTTTCTTGCTGTGCATTTATCCTGTACATTTTTAAATGTTTCTTTAAGAAGTTATGCTTCTATTGGAGGTCATGAATTGCTTTAAGAAGTTATGCTTCCGTTGGAAGTGGTCCTGAATTACTTAATGCGGATGATTTGATTATTATGATTAAATGAGCTAACACTCCTTAGTATATCTGGAAATGATAATTAAAAGAATTCTTTAGAAATCATCTGGTGTTAGAGAATAGAGTACTTTTTGATGGTCTGACTCTGACATGATTTCTGGAAAACATGATAAATTCTTACACCATAATATCAACCTTAATGAGCAAGTTGTCAGGTGTAGTTTGTATGATCTAAAACACTCTGGGGGAATTTATTACTTGGGGCCTGCAGCCGGCTTAAGGCTTACGCTAAACTTAGAAACATCTCTGTTGTTATGATTTAGAGAACTGAAGTATGATTATAATCATTTTACTAACTCATTTTGTGTAAAGGTCTGTAACTCTAATGTTCTGCTAATTATTCTCATCAATGAGTCACTTGGTAGTTTTATATCTTCTTTTTTTCTTTTGTGGTGCCCAATTGTTGGAGAAATTTAAAAAAATTCTACTGCTATCAAATTAAAGATATGTGCAAACACAAGGCATTACTAGTTTGAAGCCTGCAGTGTGGATGTTTACGAGTATATTAGCATATGTAATCTTTTTTATATTGGTTAGACAGAAGTTGAGTGGTTAAATAAAACATTCAAGAAGAAGGTTAAGAGATAAATCTAATTTGGGAGCATTTTTGCATCATTTCAAGCTTAATATTTTTGAGAAGAAGCTGAAAGCACATTGTTCTCGAAAAAAGAACTGGAACCAGATTCAGAGCTAGGACAATTTTTCTGGACTTTTGACCTTATTGGCAATGTCTAATTCTTCATTTGTATTTTGGCTTGCTCATCTTGTGTATCGCTGATTTTCAAAGCTATCGTGGGGTCCTTGCTTTAATAAAGTGTTCAGGGGTGCTGCTCGTAATGTGCCTATGTCATATTTTATATGATCTTCTCATTGATGTTTATTGCAGGCACATGCAGCTTCAGCTGTTCTCAACTTCAGTGAAAACTGCACCCCAGAAATTTTGACTCCTTATCTGGATGGGGTAGTGCACAAGCTGCTTCTACTTCTTCAGGTGCGGTTGCTTATCTGAACAAAATACATGCTAGAAGACATGATTAGATATTATCGGAGTTTATGGCAGAGTAAATGTAAGATAAACTGATTTATGTTGTATATATTGCAGAATTCCAAGCAAATGGTGCAGGAGGGTGCCTTAACTGCTTTAGCTTCAGTTGCTGATTCATCTCAGGTATGCAATGTGGCAATGACCTTTTTTTAATAACCAAGTACGTTTTTCCCTCATACTTACTGAGTTTATGACTGGAATATATTATTACAGGAACACTTTCAGAAATACTATGATGCAGTTATGCCTTATTTGAAAGCTATCTTAGTTAATGCGACAGACAAGTCTAACCGTATGCTCCGTGCGAAAGCTATGGAGTGCATTAGCTTAGTTGGAATGGCAGTTGGGAAGGAGAAATTCAAGGATGACGCGAAGCAGGTAAGCATCTGAAGATATTTTGGTGGTGAATGTACTGTTTTCTTATGCGTCATTCTGTGCTTTGTATCCATACATTGCTTACCTTGTCCATGCTTTCTCTGAAGAACGATTTGCTTTCTATTTTTCCTAACTATTTTTTTTTCTTTGTTATTAGCAGCAGTTATGGCTTATACTGAGTGTTGATATGATATCAAATTTTTTTCAACTTTTTGCTAGGTCATGGAAGTGCTTATGTCATTGCAAGGATCTGAAATGGAGACAGATGATCCCACTACCAGTTACATGCTACAGGTATGCCCATTGTTACTGGATGCTGCAGAGTTGGAATGCCATTAGATATTTGAATATGGGACCTCTAACTAATTCACCCTGTTTTATTGTAGGCTTGGGCCAGACTTTGCAAGTGCTTGGGGCAGGATTTCCTTCCTTACATGAGTGTGGTTATGCCTCCTTTGCTTCAGTCTGCTCAGCTAAAGCCTGATGTTACCATTACATCAGCTGATTCGGACAATGAAATTGATGATTCAGATGATGAAAGGTTTTGCTCGTTCTTATTTTCTCTATAGTTTTGTCCTTCAAAGGTTTTTCTGCTTACTTGTAGATAACTTCAACTCTAGTAAAGATACTTGAGTAAGTGAATTGTTATCAATCTTCTCCTTTGGTGAAATTGATCATCACATTTTTCACATATTGCAGCATGGAGACCATCACCCTTGGAGATAAAAGAATTGGAATTAAGACGAGCGTCTTAGAAGAGAAGGCCACTGCTTGCAATATGCTGTGCTGCTATGCTGATGAGTTGAAGGAAGGTTTTTACCCATGGATTGATCAGGTTGGTGTAGGTGCATTGGTTTTTTTACTTCTTAAGTTCTCCGACTATAATCACAATTTAAAATTGTGGTGCATATGGCTGGTGTAGGTTGCCCCAACGTTGGTTCCTCTTTTGAAGTTTTATTTCCATGAAGAAGTCAGGAAGGCTGCTGTTTCAGGTGATACAGAGTTTACTCAGATATTTTCATTGTAAATAAAATATTTGCTTAACCGTATTACATATTTTTTTTAATTTTTTTATAGCAATGCCGGAGCTATTGCGGTCTGCGAAATTGGCTGTTGAAAAAGGGATTGCTCAGGGACGTAATGAGGCCTATGTTAAACAGCTATCAGACTACATAATTCCTGCCTTGGTGGAAGCTTTACATAAGGTTTTGATTATGTTTAATTATACAGCTGTATATTGAACTTTGTTGCTGATGATTATAGTTGTTAGTGAACGGGCGCTGAAGGATACTAATTCTCATGACATGCAGGAACCAGACACAGAAATTTGTGCAAATATGTTGGATGCATTGAATGAATGTGTTCAGGTGTGTAATTTCTATTATAAATTCGAATATACGTGTCCTATAGATGGGCTTTTTTGTGCCTACCTAATTTGATTGTTTGGTGTTATAATGTTGGAATAATTGGTTTGCCTTCTTAATTGTCAAAGTTCAATGAAAATGGAAACTTAAGTATGTCTTATGTGTTCTCATCTGAAGATGCCATGAGTCTTGTCTTCCTAGACAAGGTGCCCTAGATGTACAATTATTTTATCCGTTAGTTTATACTTCTGCAATGCCAGCTTCAGTTTCCAGCTTCCACATCCCAGCCTTGTGGGTTTTACTTTGTGAGCTTTAGAACGTATCCATAAGATCCTGAATGGTATGATTTGTTCCTATAAAGGTTCTCTGTTACTTTAGAAACTTCTTGGCTATCAATTACTTGACAGGCCTTTTAGTTATGGAATAGTCTGGAACAGCAGATCCCAGCTGTGCAATTGGATTTGAAGGATTTGTCTGTCATTAAATATCTGTTGTTAAATAAATTGTAAAATATCTGTAGGCATGCCTGATTTTTGAGTTTGATCATTCAATATAAATAAAGACTGGCTGGATGTTCACATCAACCTCATTCATTTGATTCAAGTTCTAAATTGCAACTGCTATAGTAATATAGTTACAAGTATATTGTGAGTTTTCTTAAATTTACTTCCACCCGCTGGCAATTAAATTCATCATTTCACGAAAAATCTTTTTCAGATTTCTGGAACGCTTCTAGATGAGAGTCAGGTTAGAAGCATCGTGGATGAAATAAAACAGGTGATTACAGCTAGCTCGAGTAGAAAAAGAGAGAGAGCTGAGAGAGCTAAAGCTGAAGATTTTGATGCTGAGGAAGGAGAACTGCTTAAAGAGGAAAATGAGCAAGAAGAAGAAGTATTTGATCAGGTTAGTTTATTACACTTGGATGTCTGGGATGCAGCTGTTAATGTTAAATGTCTTTTTCGATTGTTAAATCATGTAAATGTCAATACTCTGTGATCACTAAGATATTTTATCTTGGGTCTGACTGATTCAGGTTGGTGAAATTCTGGGAACTTTGATCAAAACATTCAAGGCATCGTTCTTGCCTTTCTTCGACGAACTGTCTTCGTACCTGATGCCTATGTGGGTGAGTAGCAAGTTTTACAATTTTGTTCCTGCCTTGTCGTTGGGGCCGAGGAATCATTAGGAAACACTTGATTAAAAAAATTAAACACAATCTGGAGCCAATTAGTACACGTTAAATTTTGTCAATTCATTACTGAGGTTATTATATACTTGCAGGGAAAGGATAAGACACCTGAAGAGAGAAGGATTGCGATTTGCATCTTTGATGATGTAGCCGAGCAATGTCGTGATGCAGCTCTTAAGTATGCACTGGTTCTATAACTGCTCCGAAAATGCTTTTTCAAAACTGAAATTCTTATTCACATCCTTCTTATTATGTTCACCAGGTATTATGATACATACCTTCCTTTCCTTCTGGAGGCGTGTAATGATGAGAACCCAGATGTCCGACAGGTTTCTAAATTCTTTGAATACTGCATATGCACTTCGTTTTAGTAATGATACTTGAGCATATCTGAACTACTTCATTTTGATTCAGGCTGCTGTATATGGACTTGGGGTATGTGCAGAGTTTGGTGGTTCTGTTTTTAAACCACTTGTTGGAGGTTAGATATGATTGTACATGTGCTCGTAAAATCCATATATCAGCTGGATATCTGTAAACTGACTTATACATCTTTTTCAGAGGCCCTTTCAAGGCTTAAAGTAGTTATCGGGCACCCCAGTGCTTTGCAGCCAGACAATGCCATGGCATATGATAATGCCGTTTCAGCTCTGGGAAAGATATGCCAATTTCATCGTGACAGCATCGATTCAGCTCAGGTAGTTATGTCTTATTACATATTTGATTAATATCATACTTTTTGGTCTATGCATCAGTCTGCTGAAAAATTCAGGCATCTTTATTTTTCAGGGGGCATTATCTTGTAGTCTAAACTTTCATTCTAATTGGTTTTGTAATGCTTACTCTTATCCCCGCATTTCCATAAATTCTAAATGCTAAAGTTTCTGATAGGTTGTTCCTGCCTGGTTGGGTTGCTTGCCGATAAAGAGCGATCTCATTGAAGCAAAAGTTGTTCATGATCAGCTTTGCTCGATGGTGGAGAGGTGGGTTGTTGACCTTCTCTAGCATATTTTCCTTCTATCCTCTTTTATTTCTTATTCAATATTTTTCTCTTTACTTATATCCTGAATTTTACCCATTGACCATGTCTTCCTCCGTTCAGGTCTGATACAGAGCTTCTGGGTCCCAACAATCAGTATCTTCCGAAAATTGTTTCCGTATTTGCCGAGGTTAGTTCTCTCAGCAGTTTCAATATCAAAATGTTGTGCGGACCTGTAACCCGTTGTTCATTTTGAGAAGTCCGGGAAAATTTTCGATATTTTAAGTTATTTAAATCAAAATCAGTATCTGGTATTTCTCCAGTGTGGTCAATATTGCAATTTCTTGTGCTTCCAGGTTCTGTGTGCTGGCAAAGATCTTGCCTCCGAGCAGACGGCGAGTCGAATGGTTAATTTGCTGAGGCAGCTACAACAGACTCTACCACCAGCCACCTTGGCCTCTACGTGGGGGTCCTTGCAGCCTCAGCAACAGCTTGCTCTGCAATCTATTCTGTCGTCATGATTGACATGGAGTTTACCGGTTTGTGCCAATCACATATTTGTTCCTCAATTCTTTCTGATGAGAGATGTTTCACAGCACTATTTGCATTCGGGTCATGCATCGACCCGTTCTTGGTTGTTTTGTTGAGTGTGGATGCATTTCGCGGGTAAATGGAGTCAACTCTGTAGAAAGTGTATATTAGAAGAAGCTTCTTATTGGGTTTTCCAGAAACAAAACAAAGGTGAATTGGGGGGTGGGGGCTTGGGGGGAAGGGGGTTGGTTATGTGGCTTGTGAGATTTTTGTTGGTCATTAGTCATGTTTTAGGGTTGTCCGAGAGGCAATTCCCTGTCGCAGTTTTGGTCGTATCATGTTGTTTCGTATAGTACACACAAGGATTTGGGTGAAACATGGTTATTTATTTGGTTTATTTGTTGACAATATGAATATTCAGTTATATGAGAGATGATACTTGGTTTTTAAATTTTTATCCTTAGCCTGTAATGGGTTTATTTGTAATATGCATTTTTCCAATTGTTTTCGTGATGCTTCAACTTCGACAACAGTGGGTGTGATTGTTCTTGAAGCCAACTTGTTCGAACATGGTGAGTATTAATATATGTTCAAATTAAGTTCTAGCGTCTTTTAGTTATTTACTCTCCATTCATTTTCTTTGATGCATGGCAAATATAGGTGGGACACTATCATGACATTTTACCATGTGTTGCGTTGTGTCAGATGTTTTTGTCCTAGACTGTATTTGATACTCCTTTCGCGAGAAATTTAAAAAGAAAATCTTTGTTGTGTGTTTGTGTTGTATCGCTATATCTGTATTTTTGCATCATAGGTGTGACGTGTATGTATTATGTTTGTTACTTAGTGTCTTGCATAATTTTGGAATATATATAAAGAGCAGAATAGAAGATTTGATTCACATCAGTTGCAAACTACACTCAATAAAGTGGGAGCCTCTCCTTAAATCACACTTAATGTGGCATTTTGCTCTATGATGTAAGTATATTTTTAAATCCAATTATTTCGTATGGTATTGTATTGGATATTATTCACATGAAAACTTTAAAGAAAAATTATATATTGTCAAGTTTGTAGTATAACATAGATTTTTTACTCACATATATTGTATTTTCATCTAGTGCCTCATAGCACAAACCTTCCAATATGGATACGATAGCACAATTTGTGATGAATAGACACTTTTAAAAATATTATTTTGTTGTATCGTGTTGTGTCGGACACCATGTCAGACACTCCTCACGTAAGAAATTCAAAAAAAAATCTGTATTGTCATATTCGTATCGTGTCGTGTCGCGGTCTCCGGAGAACTCGAATAAGAGAAGAAAGAAGGCAATGAACAACCCTAATATCACTTCAGACAGATTGAATTGAAACAAGAAATCCAGTCTAAGTTGCTTATTCTGTGAGCACTCCAAACAGACCAGCAGCGGTCTGTCCCTTCCAGTGGTTCAGGACTCGGGCTAAACCTAGGGGAAGAATCCGACTAAGCTTAGCCTTGACCCAACAATGTAAAGCCTTACCTTCTCTTTCGGTGTTACTGTGTCAGTATCCTTGCATTATAGATATAATTATACAAAATTTTTTATGTGAATAGTGTTTGAAATAATATTAAAATAATTTTTTGAAAAATGTCAGCAAATTAAATTATGTACCCACTTGCAGATCGGACGAAGCCATTTGATATTAGAGAGTTCAACTATTCCAACAATCCACCATCTAAAAAGACATGTAATGGGTGTCGAGACCACCAAAACTAAAATCCCAAGTACCGAACACAATTAACTTGTAAATAGTGGTAAAAGAGGTCGATCCTCGAAGATTGGGTAAAATTGTGACTCTTAATATACTAAGGAATTGAAACAAATAATTAAAAAGGGGTTTTGAGATTCTTGACTAAACTAACAACAATTAAATTAAACAATCAACAAGAAATAATTAAACTAAACTAAAACTCAAAATAAACTCAAGTAATTCAATAAATAACAAATAGTTGGGAAATTCCTAATCATGCATAGATTACGATCATCGACTCGAGATCTTTATTGGTTGAATGCTAGATTAGCTATGGTTACTAACTACCTCTGGCTCACTCGTTTCTTCTTAGTTTTAGAGTAATCAAAGAAACTCCTAAAAATTACTCCCTAATTATTTCGAGACTCTCTCCAAGATTCAATCAGTTAACAGCATTGCGCACCAAAGAAACACTAATCCTAACAGGTTATGCATAGACTCCTGCCTCACTCAATTAGACCGCAAACTCCTCGACACGAAATCAGACAAACATTATGACCTAGTGTCGATTGCTACAAATTTTAATTTATTTAGCTAACACCGTTAAACGAATTAGATAGCTATATGCAAATTAATAATTCAAGATTTGACCAGAATCAAAGAATTAATTAACAAGAAATGACAAGAAAACGGAAGCAATACGGATAGCATAAACCAACTAATTAAAATAACCCAGTCTCACAAGTCTAGCATAATTATTCGGAAAATCCCAATTAAAATAAAACTAGCAATTCATAACGAATCGGAACAAACAAGGTCTGAATTTCAACATAGTCTTCAAAGTAAAAGAAAGCAAAGAAAAGAGAATAAACTAGCTGCTGGATTTCACCAAGTTGCTACGTCAATTCTCGCTCCCAAGTCCCGTTGCTGTTATGTATTTTCTGTGAAAGGAACGTGTGTATGTAGTCCCTCCGTTCTCTCCTTTATGTGGTGTATCGGCATGAATTCTCTCCCCACTCCTCCTCCATTCCTCCATGATCTTCCATCATAAAAGCCACTAACTCCCCACTACTCAAAACGTGCACCCAAGTCGTTGCTCCCTTTTTTTCTTGCGTGAATTAATTGCCCTTCCACAAATAGCCAGAATGTAGCCACAAACAAGGTTATGAGTGTATGGGCTCTCTCTCCAGTCAATACGTGACTGACTTCAACTTGTACTTTCTTCAACTTTATTCCAAAAAGAATTGGACTTAGTGGGCTACCAAATATCATCAAGCCTAATCAATTTCTAATTCATGCAATAACCTTGTCTGAAGCTGAAGGAATTGTAGCGCAGTTGAATCCAATTTTCCTCAAATTCATGCAAGATATGATTTCCTACAAGAAAACATTAAACCAACTAATCATCCACATGTAGGCTAAATCACGGGACATAATATCACAATTTAAGCTCAATAATCGGGCAATTGTGCGACTTATCAAATCCCCCCCCCCCCCCCCCCCCCAAAACTTAGACAATGCTTGTCCTCAAGCATAAACTAGGATCAAGATAAGAGAGAAATTCAATTCCACTCAATGAAAACACGAAAATAGGCAATGTAACTAGGAATGAAAGCATAATTTTGTCCAGCACCACAAAACATCAAACTAATGTGATAAAATTTCCACATGAGAAAACACAAGCCCGGTCTCAACTTAAGATACATGCATGAATTACCGAATTGAATTAAAAACCAATCAAGTCTAGAAAACACATTCCATTTATTAGAAGGCCGAAATGCATGAAGAATTCCCAAATGAAGTGGTAGGTTATGGGGAGTTCGGGCTATTCACAATTGATTAATTAAAAGACTTTAGTTATGGATTGCTTGAAATTGTCATTGCCCTTTTTACGCGAACGCAAACATTTGTGATGAATGCCATCCGGTTACTTAGCCAATCACAACCCCAAGTGGCTTTAGCCATACTCATAATTACCCATAGAATTGTAATTTATCATCCTTTTGATCGGATAATCAGCGGAGTATTCAATTTTGCCTCACTCGTTGAGATTGTTTGGGACCTTTTTAAGCGAGCACAAACATTTGTGATGAATGTCACCTTGTTACTAAGCCCCACTCAACCAGTTTGATAGATTTTTGGTTGTATACTACTAACTTTAACATTTAATATCCCTCTTTCCAAGCTTATTCAATTTCCCTAGCTCCACCACAACTTTCCTCAATCAATTGAAAATTCAATATGCATACCAATACAACTTTTAAGTTTCATACGTTTCTATTCAAGAACGACGCCAGTTAATCACACATTTTAATGTTCTAACCAATTAAACCGGACATGCAATTTTCAATATGTGAAAACATCATCAACAATTAGTCAACATCAAGTAATGCAAGACTCAACCATACTCTCTATTAAAAGGCATATTAAAACATGTGTATATTTTATGTGGCTAGTATAGGATGGTATTTTTGGTAGGTTATTTTAGGGTTTCCTGCTCTCTAGTGTATATAGTGTTGTATGTATTATTGTTTAACATAAGAAATGAAAATCCTCTTCTACAAACGTCCCATGGTATCTAGAGCCAAACTTTAGTCTATTCGTAAACCCTATTTTTTTTTCAAGCGGCTGTCCTCCGCTTCAAGAACTTTTGGCGGCTGTCCACCCCTAGAATTTTTTCCCAAGTCTCGGCACTGGGTGGTTGTCCACCACCTACAGTTTGTTCTTTTTCATTCCATCGACGTCCTCGTGCAGTCTCGTTGTTTCCCTGTCACTATCGAAAACGTGACCAGTTATTCAAGAATGAGTACGCATGCTGATGTAGCGTCTTCTGTTTCTCCTACACCGGGCAACCCCTCTTCATCCAAGAGCATATCTTTGTCAGAGGATGAGTACATGTAGTTCCTTGAGTACCAAACTGCTTAACAGGTTTCCGCTCCGATTGCCTCCATTGCTCAACTAGGTAACTCCAATACTTGTCTTTTATCCAACCATACTATGTCTAAGCCGTGGATTCTAGATTCTGGTGCGTCTGACCACATGATAGGTAATCCACCGTCTTCTCTAATCTTCATTATTCGAATTCCTTACCCCCTGTTACTTTAGCCAATGGTTCTCAAACCAAAGTTCAAGGTGTTGGTACTGCTCCGCATTCGTCTACCTTGTCACTCTCTTCTATTTTATACATTCCTACTCTTTCCTTTAGTTTGTTATCCATCAATAAATTAACTAAATAACTCAATTGCTCGGTTACTTTTCGTTCTGATTCAGTTGTGATACAGGATCTAAAGACTGGAGACACGATTGGGACAGGACATGAGTCTAACGGACTTTACCATATCAAACCGGCGTCTACCACTGCTTGTCAGGCCTCCGCCTCACCATTCCACATACACTGTCGTCTTGGTCATCCCTCGCTTGGTCAGTTGAAAAAGTTAGTCCCAAATCTTGGTCGTATTGAGTCTTTAGAATGTGAGTCATGTCAACTAGGTAAACATAGTCGAGTTTTTTTTTTCTTCTCGTGAAAATAAATGTGCGTTATGTGCTTTTGATGTCATCCACTCTGATGTGTGGGGTCCATGTCGTACTGTGTCTCACTTGGGATTTCGTTATTTTGTATCGTTTGTTGATGATTTTTCACGTAACACTTAGACTTTCTTAATGAGGGATCGGTCTGAATTATTTTCTATCTTTTGTGCTTTTTATGCTGAAATTAAAAATCAGTTTGGTTGTTCAATTCGTATTTTTAGAAGTGATAATGCCAAAGAATACTTCTCTAATGATTTTAACACTTTTATGACTACAAATGACATTTTACACCAATCCGCTTGTCCTTACACTCCCCAACAAAATGGGGTTGCTGAAAGAAAAAACTGACACTTGTTGGATGTTGCACGCACAATTATGTTTCATACACATGTTCCTAAGACTTTTTGGGGAGATGTTGTTCTTACTGCTTGCTATTTAATTAACCGTATGTCGTCCACTGTGTTAGGGAATATTTCTCCTCACTCTGTCTTATTTCCAAATGAACCAACTTTCAAACTCCCACCACGTATTTTTGGGTGTGTCTATTTTGTCCATCAAATTAGTCCTATAATGGACAAGTTGAGTCCTAGATCTATTAAATGTGTTCTTTTGGGATATTCTCGATCTCAAAAAGGTTATCGATGTTATGACCTTGTGTCTCAAAAGTTCTTTCAAAGTGCAGATGTCACATTTTCTGAGTCAACACCGTATTTCTCCACCTCTTACTTGTACTCTGAAATTGAGAACTCGATAACCCTCCCTAACCCCGTCCTTCTCCACCCAACCCCCACTCCTACTGTTGCGAGGCTATCACGTCCTGACTTGTAGGTATATGTTCGACGTCACCAATCGGTTAGTTCTCGAGCCTCATGTCCCGACACATCCTCTCCACCGTCTTTGGATCCTGCACCACAACAAGCATCAGATTTAGATGTCCCAATTGCCATTCGTAAAGGTAAACGTACTTGCACCTCCCACCCCATCTCCAATTTCATGTCTTATGATCACCTATCTCCTAGATTTGTCTCCCTTATCTCTACTATTGATTCTATACATGTTCCTATTAAATTAAATGAGGCTATTTCTGATCCCGGTTGGAAAGAGACAATGGATATGAAAATGTCTGCACTTCGACACAATGGTACTTGGGAGCTCGTTCCTCTCCTCTTTGGTAAGTCTGTTGTTGGTTGTAAGTGGGTGTTACGGTAAAGGTTAATCCGGATGGGTCTGTTAATTGCCTTAAGACCCGTCTTGTGGCTAAAGGATATACTCAGGTTTATGGCTTAGGTTATTCTGACACTTTCTCTCCAGTTGCCAAAATGTCTTCTGTTCGTTTGTTACTTTCTTTGGCAGCTACTTTTTCTTAGCCATTACACCAGCTGGATGTTACTAATGCCTTTCTCAACGGTGACCTTACTGAAGAGGTTTATATGAAGCAACCTCTAGGGTATGTTGCTTAGGGGGAGTCCGGATTGGTGTGTCGCCTCAAGAAATTACTATATGGGTTAAAACAGTCCCCTCGAGCCTGGTTTGGACGATTTACAAAAGCAATAATCTCCTTTGGCATGAATCAATGTCCAGTAGAGCACTCCGTCTTCTATAAGTGTACATCCACATGTCCTATTCTTCTTGTTGTGTATGTGGACGATATTGTCATCACGGGAGATGACAACTTGGGGATACAACAGTTAAAGTCATTCTTACAGTCTGAATTCCAAACAAAAGACTTGGGTGAGTTGAAGTATTTTTTGGGTATTGAAGTTGCCAGATCCCATCTTGGCATCTCTCTCTCTCTCAACGAAAATATACTCTTGATTTATTTTTAGAAACGGGTATGTTGGGAGCTAAACTTGCTGACTCTCCTATGGATGTCAATACAAAGTTGTCTGATAGCGAGGGAGAACCATTAGACAATCTGGAAAGATACAGAAGACTGGTTGGAAAACTAAACTACGTAACTGCAACTCGTCCTGATATCTCATTTGCAGTTAGTACCGTTAGTCAGTTCCTCAACTCACCCAAAACCTCTCACTGAGATGTTGTTGTAAGAATTTTGTGGTATCTGAAGAAGTCACCAGACATAGGTTTGTTGTATAAGAATCATGGTCATCTCGACGTTGTTGGATATACTAATGCTGACTATGCCGGGTTAATTACTGATAGAAGGTCTACCTCAGGGTATTGTGTTTTTGTTGGGGAAAACTTGATTTCATGGAAAAGTAAGAAGCAAAATGTGGTATCAAGATCTAGTGCTGAAGCAAAATACCGAGTAATGGCTTACACCTTTTGCGAGTTAGTGTGGATTAAAAACATGTTAGAGAGTCTCGGGTTTCAGCAAACCCAGACCATGCAATTAGTATGTGACAATCAAACAACTATCCATATAACTAACAATCCCATGTTTCATGAAAGAACAAAACATATTGAGGTTGATTGTCATTTTGATCGAGAAAAGGTACTCCAGAATATCATCAGAACTACTCATGTCCAAACCAATGATCAAGCAGCTGATTTGTTCACCAAAGATTTAAATGGGGTTAGATTGAAGTATCTTTGTAAGAAGCTTGGAACATATGACATATATTCTCCAGCTAGAGGGGGAGTGTTAAAAGGCATATTAAAACATGTGTATATTTTGGTAGGTTATTTTAGGGGTTTCCTACTCTCTAGTATATATAGTGTTGTATGTATTATTGTTTAACACAAGAAATGAAAATCCTCTTCTACAAACATCACACTCTCAATTCCTTTAAATATGATTCATCATTACCTAAGTTGTACAAATTCATCAAGTAAGAAGCAAATTTAGTCAAATCCTTTCTCCTAAATATGCATGCAGAGGGCACGGCTCTGAAGTCTACTATTCACAGCCATAAACATGCAGAAAGTCAGCCCTTAAGCAAATTATAGCTAAAGCAACATATTCTCAAAATTTTTAGCCCCTTATCAGCTCAAAAACGCCCCAAAATCATGCAAAAATTTTCTCATACAACCCTAGTACAACCCCCTCCCCCCCCCCAAACTTAAAGCACATGTTGTCCTCAATATAAAAATAAAGGAGAATGAAAAATTGAGGACTTCCCTGAATCCAATGGGGTGTGATGACCAAGAGTTAGACTTGAGGAATCGTGTCTATGATCACGGTTAGGATTAGTGTTTCTTTGGTGCTCAATGCTGCTAATTGATTGAATCTTGGAGAGAGTCTCGAAAAGGTTATCGGTTAATTAGGGAGTAAATTTTAGGAGTTTCTTTGATTACTCTAAACCTAAGAAGAAACGAGACAACCAGTGGAAGTTGGCGACTATAGCTAATCTAGCATTCAACCAATGAAAATCTTGAGTCGATGATCATAGTCTAGGCATAATTAGGAATTTCCTGACTAAGTATAACCTATTGAATTGTTGTTGTGTGTAGAAATTGCATGATTTTAAGCGTTAAATAGATTATATTCTGGTGCCGTTTGATACATTTATGTGTTTATTTGACTCTGTTCAGGTGTTAATAGAGTCGGAGTTACGAAATGGAAAAGTAGAGCGATTTCACACATTTTTGGGAGAAAAAGTTGTAACTCCCGTTACCACTTAGCAGTACACAAGGAGTAACCCCCCGTTACTGGCCACAGGAGGAGAGGTTTAGCGAGAACAGGGGGTAACGCCCGTTATCCCTATATAGAAGAAAATTGGTAACGCACGTTACCAGTAAAAGCGTTATGGCAATTTCAGGTTATTAACGGGCGTTAACCGGAGCAAGACAAATTTAGGTAACGCCCGTTACCTAGGGCGGCGAGAAATCTCCTGGGGCTGCTATATATTGTGCGTTTTTGAGGAGAAGAGGAGGAGGTTTAGAGAAAAAAAAAAAGAGTTTCTTTTCCAAGTCAAGACCTAGGGTTTGGGAGAAGACTCGGAAGTTCAGAAGATTTTCAGAGAATTCGAGAAGACGACAGGATTGAATTCCGAGAACAATCTTTGGTTTTATAGTTGCTTTAGATGCCAAACTAATTCCTTTAGTTTTAGTTTTAGTTTCATATGCTAGTTTTGTTTTTAAGTATTGCTGAATGTTTATGAGTTTAATTGTTAGACTTTGTTTAATTTCCTTGACGATGCTTTATTTTAATGCAATTTCCTTTAGTTTTATGATTCTTTCTTCAATTATGAGTAGCTAAGTATCTAGGGCTAGGGGGAAGTGAAGATGATTGCATGATGGATGTTTGATGAGATGCTTGAATGACTTGCGTTAATTCTTAGATTGAAAACTGGTTTGAACTGACTTGCGATGGCTTGATCACCCGTAGCATGTGGCGCAATTACCTATAGATCGAAAGAGTGATGGTAATTTAGAGGGTTTTCAATACTTGTAAGTTGTAGGGTACAAAGAGATTTGGTCCTAGCTTATCCAACCGTAATCTTATTCCATGCCGAGCCGCTAGAATACTGAATTATACTAGTCTTGTTCATATGGTTTAATTAATTATTGGTGATTGCGAGAGCAACATTGAACACTAATTAAGCACTTGGTTATACCTCGAGAGAGGGTAATTCAAATATAAGTGACTAGGTTGTAGAATTACGCTTGTCAAACGAGTATCACGTCAACTTTTGATTGTATGATTCAAAGCTTTTTCCCCTGCCTGTTTAGTTTATTGAGTTAATTCTTGTGTTAAGTTGTTAGTTGCAATTTTAGTTTAGTTATTTGTTAATTTCTGCATCAGTAGATTAATAGAAATAACCATTGCGTCTGTTAAGTCTTTCGATTAGAGAGAAATAGAGAGTAGTGGTTGATTTTCCTTCCCTGTGGGTTCGATCCTATTGTGCTACGCATATGTTAGTGTACACTTGCACGATTGGTTTTTAACTGTAGTAAAACCGTTTTACAACAATTGTCTTGAATTTAATTTGAATTTTTAGTTCTTAAGCCTTGTCTAATTTAATTAGTTTTTATCGTTTAGTTTATTGTTAGCTTAATTGAAAATCTCAAAAAAAAAAAACCTTTTTTTAATTATTTGTTTCAATTCCTTGGTATATTAAGAGTCACAATTTCACCCAATCTTCGAGGATCGACCCCTTTTACCTCTATTTACAAGTTATTTGTATTCGGTACTTGGGACTTTATTTAATTTGATGGGTGTCGAGGTCACCAAAAATAAAGTCCCAAGTACTGAATACAAATAACTTGTAAATAGTGGTAAAAGGGTTCGATCCTCGAAGATTGGGTGAAATTGTGACTCTTAATATACCAAGGAATTGAAAAAAATAATTAGGGGGGGAGGGGAGGGGAGGGGACTTTAAGATTTTCAATTAAGCTAACAATAAACTAAACGACAAAAACTGATTAAATTAGACAAGGCTTAAGAACTAAAAAATCAAATTAAATTCAAGACAATTCAATAGGTGATAATTAGTCGGGAAATTCCTAATTATGCATAGACTATGATCATCGACTCAAGATTTTCATTGGTTGAATGCTAGATTAGCTATAGTCGCCAACTTCCTCTAGCTCCCTCGTTTCTTCTTAGGTTTAGAGTAATCAAAGAAACTCCTAAAAATTACTCCTAATTAACCGATAACCTTTTCGAGGCTCTCTCCAAGATTCAATCAACTAACAGCATTGAGCACCAAAGAAACACTAATCCTAACCGGTTATGCATAAACCCCTGTTTCACTCAATTTAGACCACAAGCTCTTCGACACGAAATCAGACAAGCATTATATCCTAGTGTCGATTGCTACAAATTCTAATTTATTTAGTTAATACCGCCAAACAAATTAGATAGCTATATGCAAATTAACAATTGAAGATTTGGCTAGAATCAAAGAACTAATTAACAAGCGATGGCAAGAAAACGAAAGCAATAAGGATAGTATAACCAACTAATTAAAACAACCTAGTCTCACAAGTCTAGCATAATTATTCGGAAAATCCCAACTAATACGAAACTTAGCAATTCATGCTGAATTGAACAAACAACTTGATTCCTCAAACTATCTCCAATAAAATTCGAATTCGTTTATCCCTCTCTTGAGGTGGTTGCGGCTGTATACCCATTTTTTGGTGCTTTATGAAGGTAAAGATCAAAGATTCCAAGCGTGCTTCCCCAGATTCTTCAAACCAAACACAAACTTGGAATTCTTGGAGTTATTTTACCAAAGTTAACTACCACTTTAGCTGGTTTATCCAAGTGTCAAGCTTTGAGGGGTGTCCAAGACTTTAAAGAAATTCAAAACATAAAAGAATTGGGCAGGCCTTCGTGATGGCCACTCAGTTTGTGTTTGTGGTTTGACCAACTCTTGATTGAAAAGGTGTGGATTGTCTTGATCTAGACTACATTTGACTTTGGTTTATCAATATTGGCAATTTGTTTATAAGGGTTTGTTCTTGCCTCGGAATGAAAAATGGTTCCCATGTCCTGTTTTTGTTTATATATGTTTTTCTTCTTATGGTCCTACAATTTTATACTTCACCCCACAATACGTAGTGTAAAATAGCTAATTAATCAAACTTTTAACTGTCGGAGATTTGAATCCCAACTTTAAGTATCGAACAATATTAGAATTTAAAGATCAATTGTCTGTCCTATTATTTTAGACACTTTGCAAGTTATACTTTAATGAGTAGACTAATTACTATAATCTTAGAGCAAACGGTTGAATCTCCAATTCTAAGGGGGTCCTCTATACCCCGTCTGATGAAGCAAATGAGATGAAGTAAATCAGGTATTTAGTGGTCAGCAAGGAGCCCACTCTCAAAGCTAATATTCTCAAGAATGAAATTTTCACACTGCGCGCCGTGAAAATTGAACCTTACACCTTGAAATAAATCTATCATTTCGGAACCAATTGAACTACGCCTTGCGAGCGACTATAATCTGCCGTCCTTCATAGACGCCCTAGTTAGGACCTGATTCAGTCATATGAAATCACCTACTTTTAGTGACATATAACCCCCAGCCCTAATTGTGGTTATATTTTTTGTTGCACTTTATAAATTCAACTATTACACATAATATGTTAGGATGTACGAATACTTCTAAAAATATTATTTTATCGTGTCGAATACCGTGTCCGACATTCCTCATGTAAAAAATTCAAACAAAAATATGTGTTGTCGTGTCCGTGTCGCCGTGTTCATATTCATGCATCATAGATAATATATGTATATAAAAAAAAGTAGTGGTGAATATATGTTATTCCTCGTCTTTAGAGTTTAGCCCTTGTAATATATACATAAATTTTTCTTCGGGTTTTTTGCAAGGAAACCCCTTGTGTCATGTGAAATGATTAAAAAAGACCCCGTGAAAAATAAATTCTCATATAAAACCCTATGTTTTCAAATTTTTGCAGAAAAAACTCTGAGACGCGTTTTTGAATCACACGCGCGTTTACTGCGTGTGATATTGGATTTTTCTTCACTTTTTCGCGTAAAATGACAAATTTACCCCAATATTATATTTGGGTTTTTTGCAAGGAACCCCTTGTGTCATGTGAAATGATAAAAAAAGACCCCGTGAAAAAAAAAATTATCATATAAAACCCTATGTTTTCAAATTTTTACAGAAAAAACCCTGAGGCGCGTTTTTTAAATTTCGGCGGAAGAAATCCTATCAACTTTTTTTTTTTTTTTTTGAAATTTCTTTTATATGTATATATATGTATGTATTATATAGTATATTATATATATACATGTATATGTATAAAATTACTAATGTACTATATGTATTAAATATTATTTATAAATTTATTTATTTATTTTTGGTAGAATTTGTAAATTTATTGAACTTACATATATATATATATTAAATATTATTTATAAATTTATTTATTTATTTTTTTGTAGAATTTGTAAATTTATTGAATATATATATATATATATATATATATATATATATATATATATATATATATAATTATAATTATTGTACTACACATATAAATAATATTTAATATGTATATATGTAATGTCTTTTTTTCCTTTTGAAATTTCTTTTATATGTATGTATTATATAATATATTATATATATACATGCATATGTATAAAATATTAAAATTACTAATGTACTATATGTATTAAATATAATTTATAAATTTATTTAATATACATATATATATATATATATAATATTTAATATGTATATATATAATGTATATAAATATATAAATTATATTATATATTTATTAAAAATCTTATAAATAAATATATATAATATTATAATGAAAATATATATGTATTGTACACTAATTATAATTATATATATACAATTAATATTTTATTTATTGCATATATTTACATATATATATATATATATATATATATATATATATATATATATATATATATTATAATTTTTGGACTATTTAATTTTTTACAGGGTTTTTTTGGCTCATTTCATAAAACACAGGGTTGTGGGTGCATATAGTTCTTTAAGAATGTATTGTAATGAAAGAAGGGCAATTTTGACAAAACACGTCGGTTATTTGACTAAATGGTGTAAAGGGGCGGTTTGCAAAAAATAAAAAATACAGGGTTTATTTTACTAATTTTTTTTTTACAGGGTTTTTTTTGCTCATTTCATGAAACACAGGGTTGTGGGTGCATATAGCTCATTTTTCTTCAAAAAAATGGAATAAATCTTTTGGCACGACTCCAACCTCCATTTCAAAGAGAAAAAGAGAAAAGGGTCAAAAGCATGCCTTTTTTTTATTTAATCTTTGACAAAATTGAAACACAAGAAGGCAAAAGAACGTGATAAGCAATATGCACAAATGGGATTAGGCATGCCTCGCAAAAAATGCTGCTCACATTAACAAACAAACACAAGTTTACACTCCCAAATAATAATTCAGTCATGCTCACGACTCATGCTTCATGGCCAATCTCACCCCCACATTGAAATTTCAGTCAACTTCTTACAAGGTACAAATTCAATGCAAAAACAGACAACCAAACAAGACACTCAATCCTTCCTATAAAACCACACCCTAATCACACAATTCTTGTTCTTTAAACCTCAACTCCCCACTTCCAACAACCTCAAAACAGACACACACAGAGATTGTACCACTCCAAGAAACCATGGAACTTCAGTTCCATAACACCACCACCGCTACAAGAAGTACTCCCACAAGCACCAAATCAAGAAATCGAGGCCCGAACAAGAACAAGTTCGTGGGAGTCCGGCAACGGCCCTCCGGCAAATGGGTTGCGGAAATCAAGAACACGACACAAAAGATCAGGATGTGGCTTGGGACTTTTGACACGGCGGAAGAAGCTGCACAAGCTTATGATGAAGCTGCATTTCTCCTGCGCGGCTCAAACACGCGCACGAACTTCTTGAACAATCACGGGCCTGCGAACCCGGCCCTCTCGTTGAAAATCCGGAATCTTTTGAATCAGAAGAGGGGCCTAAATAAAGTCAGCGCCCTGCCCCCTCATCCCACCCCCTCACCCACCCCACAACTAGGTGTTGATCATTTAACCACCCTCAAGACAACAACAACATCAACCACTCCTTGTAATAACATTGCTCCCTTTAGCATCAAGAATCCGGTTTTTGCACCTTTCGACGATGCATACAGGCCCGATCCCACATCTTTCGTTGGAGGCTACCATCAAATGTGCAGCTCGACACACGGGATGGGAAACGACAAGATTGTCCCTCAACACGACGCGCAGTTTGTTCAAGATTTCGAACATATGAAGGTGGAGAGACAGATTTCTGCATCACTATATGCAATGAATGGAATAAGTGAGTATTGGGACAATATCATCACTGATTCCAACTGTGATCCTTTCTGGGATATCCCCACTCTTTGCCAGATGTTCTGTCCAAGTTAGGAACTTTGGTATTTTTTCTTTTGTATGTTCTTGATCATTTTCTCAATGTATCAACTCATTGCCATTGGTGATCATATTAGGAAAAGAACTAAAGAAGTGATGATCTTTGTTCTTTTAGCATGATCTTAGACTTTTAGGGGGATCATCTTATAATGAACCTCATTAGTGTTAGTTTATAGTTTGTTTTGTGGATGATCAAGAACAATTGCCTCATTTTCAAATGGACCAATTCATAATTTGCAATATAATGCAAGCTACATTGTTGCATATTATCAGCAATGTAAGGAGTATACATTTTTGTGGAGTTTATATACAGGGATAATTACAAATTACTCTTGGAGCTTTAATTTAATTACGGAAAAAGAAATGATCATAGTTTAGAAATTACAAGAAATACACTAATCATGATGTTTTTTGTAATTCTTCTGGACTGGTTTTTGTAGCGTTTGTTCGAACCTTCTAGTGTTTTTTTTATTTTATTTCTCAACTACTAGGGTTTTTTGTAATTGGATTAAACTGAATATTCGTAATTATCCCTCTTATATGTATGTTAGAGCATCCAGTACATGATAATACAATATGATGCAAGAATACAAACACGACACAACATAAACATAACAATACAAATTACTTATTTTTAAGTTTACGAATAGACGATTATCCTAAAAAACAAAATAATGTTTTTGGAATGTTGGTAGCTTCGGTAACTAATACAAGACCATTGATGTTTTATAAATGACCTCTCTCGTGTGGTAGAATTGGTCAAATTATAGATATTATCAAACAATTCCATAACCTGAGTTAATTTATTACATTTTGCCGTCCAATTCTAGATGGGACACTGATTTTTCTATAATTTTAACATCAAATGTATAGCTAAATTTCTACCAATTAACCACATTTCCAAATAATCCAAATAGACAATTTTTTTTTAAAAAAAAAATTAAGGACAGAAGTTAAAACAAAAATTCTTGTAATTTCTGAAATTGAGACTTCTCCCTAATCCCTCGACCAAGAAAATGAAACCCTACCTAATGGCAAAAGCTACAAGAGCAAACAACAACCTTAGGATGAAAGCATAGGACATTTCTAAGATTAAAATTTGTAGTATGTCGGCATTAGCCTTGACAAATTAAAAGCAGATAAAGATATACACTTAGTCGTAAGTTTTTACACCCCGCAAATAGATCGATTACAAGTTCGAATTTTGTTAAGGAGTAGTTAGAGAACCAACAACAATTCTCTTTTAATTAAGAAAAAAGTTTTAAAAATAGGTCCCGTTAATTAAAAGACTTCAATTGAAGTCCTGAGATATTAGTAATCTTTCTTAGAGAAAGTTTTATATCTTAATAATACGATCGAACTTGAACCCATAATGAAATATAAAAATAACAAAAGAAAAGGTCTATAAGTCCGAGAATCAAAATATCACCAAATTACTAATATTAAATAAAATGTTATGAATAATAAATATTATGAATGCGCATTGATTGTGTAATCGATTTATTTATGGGATTGATATCCATGATTAAGGTATTGATTAGTCAACCTTTCCTTTTCACTTGTATTGTAGTGCCTATAAATTGAGCCTTATTGATCATTATACAGACACTGAAGAATTAATAAAATCCTCCCCTTCTCCCTCTATTCTTTTAGCCTTATTCTGTTACTGTTCTTGTTTTTCATCAATAGTTTCATAACACGTTATCAGCACGATTAGCTAGAAGTTTGGAGGTAAATTCAATTTGATAAAACGATCCACACAAAAACACAACAATCGAATTTGCTTTCGGAAAAAGGTTAGTTTGATTACTTGATCCTACAGTGATATCAGAGTCTAAATTGTTCGTTTTAGATCTCTGTTATCAAAACTGTAATTCAATAAAATTATGTGTTAATCGTTGTTTCGATTATGCTCAGATTATATGTTAATCTTTTGTGAGATTATACTCGAATTATATAGTAATCTTTATAAGATCTGTATAACCTTGTAATTTATCTCATGCTCTTAATATTGATGGGTTCAGAAATGGATGGATCCGAATCCGATCACTTTACGATTTGTATTTTGTGGAGGAAACCACCGGAGCTTCGCCGGAGATGAGAAAGGGGTTCTACCTGTTGGGACAAGCACAAGAAAAGTCAGAAGGCCAAGCTGGGGGAACTGGGGGTGATACCCAGTTTGGCTCTCTGACGCTCAAGTCAGTTCAATGTATGGAGAAATGTAAGTTCAGTCACAGTTGCAGTGATGAAGAAAGCTTACTTGTGTAGAAGATGACTTTAGCTATTTATAGTTGAGGGTCAAGGGCCCTTTGGTCATTTGCCTCAAGTGGTCCTGGCCGAATGTTGCCCTAACACGTGGCGCTGTGAGAGAGAAACCTAGGAGGAATCTTCTGCAAAAGCGGCCAAAAGTTAGTGCTGGCAACAGTGGCAGGTGCGCGGGCATGTACGTTGTGTCAGAGAGCCATTTGGGCGGTTGGTAACGAGGGCTTGAGAGCGCGCTCGTGACAACCTGGAGTACTGGAAGCCAAGATATCCGCTGAGGGGAATGAAGGCTTCAGTTCAATGTGACGAGCCAAAGGAGAGGCCACTCTGAGGGAGTGTAACGCTCGAAGAGGGCTCCCTTGGCACGTGGGCGTACCAATCACTTAGTTTGTAGGACGCTCGTGGGAGTGACAGCGCTCGTTGGGCTTAACTCCTGAAGAAGGATTGCGCTCGTTGCGGTTGGCGCTCGTGAGCTGATGGTGCAGCCTTGGGCAGTCAGATGTCATCATCTTGGTGATGCCACGTGTCTTAATGTGGGACGATCGTATTTTGACCCCATCATTTTGCCCCCCAATTCTGGAGTCCTTAGTGATAAGGACTGTAGAATTTTGATACGCTCTAACTTTTGCACATAGCGCTCGTGTAAGACTTGGCGTGTTGAGCAATTTTTCCTCTGATTGCGCTATAAATGCGGTCTTTTCAACTGACCACTCGTAACTCTTCCGCATTAAATGTTGTACTATTCTGAAGCACTCGAAACGTCAGAGCATTAAATGCGGGTGCGCGTGGGGTGCGTGAGCATTGGGAAGCATGTGCCGGTTCCATAAAGTGGGCGGTTTCCTAGGCGGGAAATGATTACCATTTTGAATTTATTGCCGAAAACGGTACCAACTCCCATCCCTATAAATACGGGATTCTGAAACCTTGCTACTCTTTACGCATTCAAAACTTCCAAGTATCCTTTGCAAGAAGAATTCTCTCGCACTTCCAGTTCTTAGAGCATCTTCAACCTATTCTCCAGTTTTCTCAAACACCTTCAAGGTAAACTTCCAGTGTAACTTTCTAACTTTGCTAACCGTAGATTCGGACTTTAGGATTTCGTAACCCCTTAGATTTTCCGCCTTTCTGAACCCAAATCTCTTTCCGGAAAACTTCCAAATCCCAGTTTCCGCCATGGCCGACCAACATATTGAGGAATTTGCCCGTGAAATCCAAGAGATGGCCACTGAGAGTTCTTCTTCCCCCGATTCCCCCAGAGATGAAGAGTTGGGGGCGGCGGTGATGGCTATGGAAGATAGAAACCCAGGCGGAATGGATCCTCTTTTTGAGGAGATGAACTTAGTGATGGAGGCAGAACGGCAAGGGTCTGTTCTCCCCATAACTCAGAGTGCCACACATCCCCACCGCCATGCCGTGACCGTGGCCGTTGCAAACCCGCTTCCAGTGGCGGAAGCCATAACCGGGCCTTCAGAAAGAGCCCGTGATAAGGGAAAAGGCAAGAAATCCCAAAAATCCAAAGGACATAACGAGGGTGAAGGATCAGGTTACCAAGCTACCGAGCGCACGCCTGATGAAACCCCCAGCACAGTTACCGTGGGGGACGTGAAGACGATGATGGCACCTATTTACTGGGACGAGCGCTACACGTGGAGAATCCCAGAAAACCACGAGCGTGCCAATAATCCGCCTTCTGGGGAGATGGCAGTGTACGTGGCCTCAGTGAGCTCAGGGGGCTTGAGATTCCCCATCTCCATCTCGTTGGCTCACTTGCTGAATGATCTGGGCCTCTGTCCATCACAAATCGTGCCCAACGGCTTGGCTTTGCTGACCTGTTTTGTGATTTTGATGAGAAGCGTGGGTTACGAGCCCTACTCGCGAAATTTCAACGCCCTTTTCCAAGTGGTCAGCTCCTCTCGTTCTTCTCCCGAGGCGGGTTTCTACTACGTTCAAGCGAAGGCCCATATGAAGCTGATCAACTCGCCCTCGAGCACCTATGGCCCCAATTGGAAGGAAAAGTTTATCTTTGTTAAGGCCCCAACAGAAGAGGGCTTTGGGGTGCCCACAGAATGGGACTCGTTTTCAAAGAGCCGGCTGCAACCCGCACTCCCTAAAGATTGGGTCAAAAACCTAGCAGCAACCCTGAGGGACGAGGGCCATCTGATTCAAGCGAAAGATTGGATAGATGACGAGGAGCTCATGTTCCTGTGCGGCCTCTCTGACAATTCTTATTTCCTTGACAACCCTCCGGCTCGTGACATAGAGAGAGACGGTTAGATTCTTAGGGCACTAACTTTAGATAGGGATAAATACTAACTTCTTTTCTGTACTTGTAACTGGCAATCTGAGTAGATGGTTTGTGTCTTTCTAACTCTTGAAATTTTCATACTTGCAGGAGTTGCTATACTTGAAATGGCTGGAGGAATTAGACAAGCGGCTCGTTTTGCCCACGCCAACAGGAACCAAACCCCACAGGGGGACCAACAGCGCGAGCCACAACGCCCTCGTAACCGTACCAATCGAGGGGACGCTCGTAGTGGCGCCAGTTCGAGCGCAAATCCTGAGGTCCAGCCCCCTCGTGGCCGAGGGGAACGTAGGTTGGTCCCGAGAGAGACCAGGGGGCGATCAGAGAGAACGGGAGATGTCCAACCCCCCACTCCTTCAGAACAAACGAGGCCAGTAACCACACTGGCGACAACAGAGGTTCCCCCGAGCGCGAGTAGGCCTTCCCGCAAGAGGAAGAGGATGCCCGATTCTGCTGCAATCAAGGGCAAGGGCAAGCAAGTTGTCGAGGGCCCCCGAGGCGAGGGGGAAACTTCCTCTTCAGAGGAAGAGCATCTGTGGGAGTTCCCCCGTCGAGGGGATAGAGATTTTTCAGGCGCCACCGACGGGGGGCCAGTTTTGCTGAGGCCCGGCTCGGTCGCTCAGGCTGTCACCGAGAACCTTTAAAGCAAGGCCCAGTTCTCGGCGGACCATCGACATCTCTTCAGCGAGTCTGTGGAGAAAGTGACCTTCGATGCGGCCCACACTCTGATCTCTGTAAGTATTCACTCCTTGCTTTCTTTACTTATTTCTGTAAATCACCATTTTTTTGGCTAACACTTTTCCTCTCATTTATGCAGCAAGTTCTTCCCCGGCTCAGAAACGTGCAAATACGAGCCTCCATCTACGCTGACCGGAAAGCCAAATATAAGAAGATGGCTCGCTCCAACGATCCGGCTCAGATTCAAGCGGAGCTGGATGCTGAGGTTGCCAAGTATGAATCCCTCAAGGATTTATACAACAAAACTGAGGAGGAGCTGGGAAAGCTTAAGGAGGATTTTGTGGCGGTCGACGGCGCTCGAATTGGTTTGGGCAACCAGCTGGCCCAGGCTAACGAGCGGTGCCAGAAGGCCGAGGCGGAGAGGGAAAGCTGGAAGGCAAGGGCTTTGGAGGCCGAGCGGAAGTTTAATGATACCGTCAACGAGTGGCCTCGAAGCCTAGAGCGTGCGAACAAGGAGGCGCTGATCAAGTTCTGCCACTCCAAAGCCTTCAATTTCGCGGCCTCGTTACACTGCTTGGATGAGGCCCAAAACGCCTTCAACTTGGCAGTGGATCAGGGCATCCATAAAGGGCTGACGGATCCGGCAATGAAGGGAGCTGAGGGCACGGGGCTCATGTTTAACGAGCGCTGTGAAGAGGTGGCTGAGGACCCCAACGACCCCGCGGACGCGATTGCGGAGATGGAGTATGAATTCTTGGTGAAACTGATCCAAGATGAGTACACCGACGCTCATAGGGAAGGGGGTGCGGGTCAAGATGATGATCCTGAAGACGAGCCTCAAGCGCCCATCATGGAGGAAGCCCCAGTCCTAGCTGCTGAAAATGCCAACGCTCCTGATGCCGGTGCAGACGAGCCCAACGATCCCCAAGCTCAACAGCAAGAGCCTGAGGGCCCAGTCCATGGCCCTGTGGCTCAGAATATCCTAGTGATCGTTGATGAAGACATCGCCCCAGCCGCTTGAAGCTTTTCCCTTTATCAATTCCTTCATGTATTTTTCAGTTTTTCTGCCTTTTGTAATAGTATTTCCTGGGCCTTTGAGCCCTTTGCTTTGTAATAATCCTTGTTGCAATGAATAAACATTCCGTCTTTCATCACTTTGTTCTTCTGTTTATTTATGAATCGTATAATAAGACTGTGTAGCATACTCCGTGAATGTTTTATTTCTCTGATGCAATGAAAATTTGTCTAAGTCTTGAGCGGTCGTGAGGGTCTTATTGTGAGGTTGCCCCTCACTTAAGACTTGTATAAATTTTTCCTTTGTAAATTTGTCTAAGTCTTGAGCGATCGTGAGGGTCTTACAGTGAGATTGCCCCCCCACTCAAGACTTGTATAAATTTTTCCTTTGTAAATTTGTCTAAGTCTTGAGCGATCGTGAGGGTCTTACAGTGAGATTGCCCCCCCACTCAAGACTTGTATAAATTTTTCCTTTGTAAATTTGTCTAAGTCTTGAGTGTGTGCGAGGGTCTTACTGAGTGGTTGCCCTCGTTCAAGACTTGTGACATTCCTTCTGCCCTTGGGGGATTTTGCTAAGTCTTGAGTATGTGCGAGGGTCTTACTGAGTGGTTGCCCTCGTTCAAGACTTGTGCAATTCCTTCTTGATTCTGAGGCCGTCGTTCGAGCGCTCTGGCTTTTGTCGTATTTCTGGCTCTGCAGGAAATCCCGTTTTCGAGCTCGAGGCGTTTTAAGAAACGGCCAAGGCCTACTAGGATTTGCTCTTGTAGGAGATCCCGTTTTCGAGCGCAAGGCGTTTTAAGAAACAGCCAAGGCCTACTAGGATTCGCTCTTGTAGGAGATCCCGTTTTCGAGCGCAAGGCGTTTTAAGAAACAGCCAAGGCCTACTAGGATTTTCTTCGTAATCTTCTTCCAACTTGCCTAATTGGTTTTGAGCGTAACCAGTCTATCCTTATGAGGGCGTCCCCCCATGCGGAGTAGAGTGCTGGCCAGCGTAACCCATACGAAATAACAGCATACACATTGGAATGAGTTGCCAACCACGCCCGCAAAGACGAGGGACGTGGGACTTATTCATTCAAGCGACCAAAGAAACAAGAATATTAATGAAATTAAAAAGATTATATTACTGCTTACTTGTGATTGGAAGAACATAAAACCCGTCAACGAGGGTTGTTACATCAGGGTTTGCAAAGAGCTTTTAAACATAAAACCGCCGGAGGTTACATGCGTTCCAAGGGCGAGGCAAGCGCTCACCTTGAAGTGTCTCCAGGGTGTAAGTGTTGTTAGCTCTGAGTTGTACGACCTTGAATGGGCCTTCCCAATTGGGGTCCAATTTCCCCACGTGCTTGGATACTTCCACTTTCTTCAAAACCAAGTCTCCTAACTGGAAAGTTCTTTCCTTCACACGCTTGTTGTACTGTTGGGCCACAGAGGCTTTGTAGTGGTGGATCTTAGCCCACGCTTTGTCTCTCCTTTCATCCAGTAAATCCAACTCCAAGCTTCTGTTGCCATCGTTGAGCCGGGGCTCGAAATAGCCAACACGAGCGGATTCATTTACTATCTCCGCTGGTATCATTGCTTCTGATCCATAAACGAGCGCGTAAGGGGTTTCTCCAGTGGCCGCTCGTGGGGTGGTGCGATAAGCCCAAAGCGCTCTTTGTAGCTCCTCAGCCCATTCACTTTTCTTGCTCTCAAGCATGGTTTTCAGATGTTGCAAGATGATCCTATTGGTAACCTCTGCTTGCCCATTGGCTTGAGGATGACCTACAGAGGTAAACCGCTGCTCGATCCCCAACTCAGAACACCATTCCCGTGTGTCAGCAGCTATGAACTGGGATCCGTTGTCAGAAATGAGCACCCTCGGTATGCCGTACCTGCAAATGATGTTCTTCCAAATGAAGTCCCTTACAACCCTGAAAGTGATTTTTGCAACAGCTTCGGCCTCGGCCCACTTTGTGAAGTAGTCGACGGCTAAAATGACAAACTTCTTTTGTCCCGCAGCCATGGGCAAGGGGCCCACGATGTCTATTCCCCATTGGTCAAAAGGCCAAGAGACGTCTATTGGGATCATCTGTGCGGCTGGCAATTGAGGGAGATTTGAATGAAATTGGCATTTGGGGCACTTCCTCGAAAATTCAATGGCATCTTGGAGAACTGTAGGCCAATAAAACCCACTTCTCAGAATCTTTTTTGCCAAGATACGCCCTCCGGAATGATTCCCACAGCTTCCGTTGTGGATGAGTTCGAGCGTCCCCTTCGCTTGTGAGGGCCTTAGGCATCTCATTGGGGGTCCTTGAAATGATTTCTTGAACAACCTCCCCTCGGGATCCAGAGCGAAACGAGGGGCCTTATTCCTGACTTTCCTGGCTTCCACCTTGTCAACGGGAGTGACTCCATCCCTAAGGAAAATGACGATGTCGTCCAGCCAACAGGGCTCGCTTGGATCAATCATGGCGATTATCTCGGTGGCGACCCTTTCCTTGATCAAAGGTTCCTCAGTTCTAAGGAACGTAACAGAACGCTCGGAAGTGCCCTCTAAAGCTGAAGCAAACTTTGACAGAGCGTCCGCACGCTCGTTTTCTCCTCGCGGCACTTGAAGCAGATGAAATTCCTTGAACTTCCCAATGATTTCTCTAGCTTTATTTAAGTACTGTACCATGGTGGTTTCTCGAGCCTCATAAGTTCCTTCAATCTGGCTCGCAATTAACTGTGAGTCCACATAAGCAGTGATTCTGGAGGCTCCATTCTGAAAAGCAATATTCAACCCTTGAACGAGGGCTTCATATTCTGCTTCGTTATTAGTGACTTGGAAATCCAGCTTGATTGCAAAGTCCAGCTCAATCCCATCGGGATTTCTGAGGGCCACTCCTACTCCTCCCCCTTGAGAGGTTGAGGAACCATCTGTGTGCAGTACCCATAACCCCTCATTCTCCGCAACGGCGGGCTCGAAACCAAATCGTTCAACCAACAAATCCGCCACAACCTGAGCCTGTATTGCGGTCCTGGGCTCGAAGCATAGGTCAAACTGGCTCAATTCGATGGCCCACTTGATTAATCTACCAGAAACGTCCGGCTTGGACAACACTTGCTTCAAGGGTTGGTCGGTGAGAACCGTTATGGAGTGCGCTTGAAAGTAAGGCCTTAGCCTTCTTGAGGCGTTGATAAGAGCGAACGCAAATTTCTCAATCTCCAAATACTTCTTTTCGGCTCCTTGCAAGGTTTTGCTCAGATAATAAACGGGTAAGTGTTTCCGCTCCCGCACAGCGATCAGAACCGCGCTCGTGGCTTCGGGAGAAACGGAAAGATACATGAATAATCTCTCACCTTCGACGGGCTTAGTCAGCAGGGGTGCGCTCGATAAGTAAGCCTTCATATCCTGCAGCGCCCTTTCGCATTCCTCTGTCCAAGCAAAGTTACGCGCGTTCCTCAAAATTTTGAAGAAGGGAAGGTTCCTGTCCGCCGAGCGCGAAATAAATCTGTTCAACGAGATGATTTTGCCTACCAGGACTTGCACTTCCCGCAAATTTCGAGGGGAGGGAATTTCCAAAATGGCCTTGATCTTCTCCGGATTGGCCTCAATTCCCCTCTGACTGACCATGTACCCTAAGAACTTTCCCCCTTGCACTCCAAAGGTGCACTTCGAGGGGTTCAACTTCATTCCATATTGACGCAGGATTGAGAAAGTGCGCTTGAGATCTTCCAAGTGGGAGTCCTGGCGCTCGCTTTTGACAATCATATCATCCACATAAACCTCCATGGACCTCCCAATTTCCTCTTCAAACATCTTGTTGACGAGCCGCTGATACGTAGCTCCGGCGTTCTTAAGTCCGAAAAGCATAACTAAGAAGCAATACACCCCCAGATGGACAACGAACGAGGTTTTGGAACGATCCTCTGGGGCCATAAAGATCTGATAGTATCCCTGGAAAGCGTCCATCATGCTCATGAGCTCGCAGCCAGCGGTCGAATCCACCAGTTGATCAATCCGGGGCAGCGGGTAAGGATCTTTAGGGCAAGCTTTGTTGAGGTCTGTGAAATCGTTGCACATGCGCCATTTATTCGCGCTCTTGGGTACCAAAACGACATTACACAACCATTCCGGGTACAAGATGGGCTCGATATATTGAGCCTCCAAGAGTTTATTAACTTCCTCTTCAATGACTCTCTTTCGAAAGCCATGTACATCCCGCTTTTTCTGCTTGATGGGTTTGAAAGAGGGATCCACATTAAGCCTATGGACAATGACGCTCGGGTCAATTCCTGTGAGATCAGAGGCTTTCCACGCAAATACATCCTTGTTTTCCCTTAGAAAATCAATCATCATGATCTGAGAAGGCCCTGAGAGGTTTGAACCTATCTGTGTAGTCTTATCCTTGTTTCCGGGTTCCAGCTCAATGGTAAGGAACTTTTCCGAGGGTTCGATCATTACCTCAGGGCGAGGAAGTTCGAGCGCCCTCTTCTTTCCTATCAAACGGTCACCAGGTGCTTGTTCACTCTCTCCCGGCTCGTCTCCTTCTGAGGACGATCCACCAACGGTCCCTGGGGGAACACTTTCGAGGGGATTCTCCTCGTTGTTTCCCCTCTTCTTTTTGTTCTTCTTCTTGTTCAATTTCTCCCTTTTCCGTGCTGGGCTGTCCTCGTCCAGATTGGGGAAATCCACTGACTTCTTGGTGGAGCCAATTTGGAAGGTTTTCTCCGCTTTTGGCTTTCTGAGGGACAGCATGTAACATTCCCAAGCCTCTCGCACATTGCACAGTACTTCTCCCACGCCCTCGGAAGTAGGGAATTTAATCTTCTGATGGTAGGTGGAGATGATGGCTTTGAAATCCACGAGGGCAGGGCGCCCAATTATGATGTTATATGGAATGTCAATCTCCACCACCGCGTACGTTACCAAGAGTGTCTTGCGCTGAGGGGCTCGGCCAAATGAAGTAGCTAGGCGTATTTGCCCTCGTGGGACAACTTCCGAACCTCCAAAGCCAATGAGGGCTGTTTTGAGAGGCTCGAGCGGAAGATCAACCTTCATCTTTAAGAATGTGGAATAAGGCAAAACATTAACGGAGCTTCCACTATCTACCAATACCCTTTTTACAACATGATTATGAACATCTAAACTAACCACCATGGGGCAATCTGAGGTTATACCCTCCCCATGGGGTGTTACAATATGTTCTAGATCCCTATCATCAAAGCCTATTACATCATTTTCTCTTGATCTTTGAGCGCTTGATCTCTGGATGGCGTAGATAGGTTTGGGCACTGCTGGGCGTTGGTTGTAGCTCCGGACGTACCTCCGTCGGGAGGCGTTTGAATCCCCCCCTGATGAGCCTCCTGCAATCATATTTATGACTGCGAAGGGCTCGTTTTCTTGCTCAAGGGCTTTTCCTTTATTGCCTCGGCGGCTGCTGCTTTCAGGGGGTCCCCTACCCCTTGGGCTCTTCGAACGGGACGGACTCCTCCTTCTCCTTCCGGAGCGCTCGTTGCATTGGTCATCGTAGCGCTCGAGCACCCGGACAAACTCCTTCAGGTGGCCCCCTGCGACGAGCCTTTGGATTTCAGCTTCCAACTGCCGGCACTCATCCGTGTCGTGCCCTCTCTGCTTGTGGAAGGCGCAGTATTTGTTCGAGCGCCTGAGTGAGTCTGTTTCCCTCATCTTGATGGGTCTCTTAAAGAGCTTTTTATCCGAGAGGTTGTAGACTTCTGAATTTGGCCTGGTGAGCGGAATTCGCTCGAATCGACGAGGGGGTGGTGGCGACCTCCTGCGCTCTTGAGGGCGCTCCTTCTTGACAGCCACATCCCGTCCCCGCTCGTGATGAGGTCGCTCGTTCCTGGCCGGACTATGATGCCGGGGACCATTCGTCCCATACATGTCTTCGAGCGCGAAGAACGGCTCGGCTATCTCTCTTAGGCCCATGAGGGTCCCAGGCCTCCTCTCCACAATGGCATCAGCAAATTTTTTGCTCACATATTGCTTGTGATCCACAGCCTGAAAAAGCACTGGGATCAAGAAATCCATTGAAGGCCTTTCCACCTGTAGGATCTCCTTGTTGAAGCGGGCGAAGAACGAGCGCAGAGATTCGCTCTTGCCTTGCACCACGTTGTACAGGGCAGTGGGTGCGGTGACTGGCGCTTTCAAAGAATTGAAGTGGTTGAGGAAAGCATTGGCCAGTTCTTCATACGAGTGGATCGAGCGCGGCGGCAGTCGCTTGTACCACTCTTGAGCCATTCCTACCAAGGAAGTGACAAACACTTTTGCCCAGTAATTGCTGGAATGCTCGTAGAGGTGCATAAGATGCACAAAGTGATCCAAGTGCTCAGCTGGATCAGTTGTCCCGTCGTAACGGTTGATGGAAGTGGGGACTTTGGCCATGCCTGCTTGGGCCATCAGAACTTCTTCTACGAGGGGTGAGCCCCTCGCCAGTGGGTGATATTCATACGTGCCGAAGTTTTCCTCCGGCTCCTTGCGACGGGGGACCCTTGGTGGAGGGTCCTTGGTGCGGGTGCTTCTGGCGTCAACCCGTTCATCCCGACTAGGGGAGATCTGAGTTGAGCGCCCTCGTGAGAGCTGTCCCACGATATCCTTGAGACCCTGCAGCTGGTCTTGCACAGCCGCGAGGATGTCAGGATTTACGTCTACTTGCTTGTCTCCGTGCCTGTGGGCTCGTGAGCCCCTCCTTGAGACATGAGAGTCCCCTTCATTTTCGTTCACTCGCTCCGTGGGCTCTTTATTCCTGCCCATGAAGGGACGCTCGTTGCCCTCTTGCTGTGGCACTTCTCTGGCTGGTGGTGGTGGTGGTTGTGCCCTCAGGACAACCTGAGCTTCTCTGAGGGGAAAGTTTTGTTGTCCGCCTAAAGGGGCTGCAACTTGAGTGGCCTGCCCAGAGGGAAAGTACATGGAATGGAACCTTTCCCATGCCCCCTGAGCCGCCTGAACCTCACACTGAGCGTAGAGAGCCCTCAATTGTTGGGTGGTCAGTGGAGGCAACTCCACTCCTTCAATCTCCCTGGGGACCACCACTGGGAGCTGGAGCTGTCCAGCATGATACGGCTGGACCGACGGCATCATGACGGCCAGAGTAAGAGTATATCCTGGTGGAGGCATCATATAACTCTGTACTGCGAGATTCATTTGGGGATGGACCCAGGAGTTCTGTGCTAGCGGCGGAGGAGCAGAGAGAGAGACTCCTCCAGCGGTGGTGGGAATCGGCAGTGCCGGCGGTGCAGGCGGTGGTACGGGAGACTCTGCTTGTGGAGTCACTCCTGCGGCGGGAGGTGCTCCACCAGCGGCGACGGAAGGTGGCGGGGCTCCACCAGTAGCGGTGGAGGGAAGAATGATATTTGCATCTTGGGAGGCGTTATCTCCTCCTCCCACAACTCCAGATCTCGTAGCAACCATGACTGCTAAGGTAAGGGTGTGCTTGCTTTTCTACCAACAAAAAGAAAGGAAGAAGATGGAGGACTGGTTTCCCACAGACGGCGCCAAAAATGATGGGTTCAGAAATGGATGGATCCGAATCCGATCACTTTACGATTTGTATTTTGTGGAGGAAACCACCGGAGCTTCGCCGGAGATGAGAAAGGGGTTCTACCTGTTGGGACAAGCACAAGAAAAGTCAGAAGGCCAAGCTGGGGGAACTGGGGGTGATACCCAGTTTGGCTCTCCGACGCTCAAGTCAGTTCAATGTATGGAGAAATGTAAGTTCAGTCACAGTTGCAGTGATGAAGAAAGCTTACTTGTGTAGAAGATGACTTTAGCTATTTATAGTTGAGGGTCAAGGGCCCTTTGGTCATTTGCCTCAAGTGGTCCTGGCCGAATGTTGCCCTAACACGTGGCGCTGTGAGAGAGAAACCTAGGAGGAATCTTCTGCAAAAGCGGCCAAAAGTTAGTGCTGGCAACAGTGGCAGGTGCGCGGGCATGTACGTTGTGTCAGAGAGCCATTTGGGCGGTTGGTAACGAGGGCTTGAGAGCGCGCTCGTGACAACCTGGAGTACTGGAAGCCAAGATATCCGCTGAGGGGAATGAAGGCTTCAGTTCAATGTGACGAGCCAAAGGAGAGGCCACTCTGAGGGAGTGTAACGCTCGAAGAGGGCTCCCTTGGCACGTGGGCGTACCAATCACTTAGTTTGTAGGACGCTCGTGGGAGTGACAGCGCTCGTTGGGCTTAACTCCTGAAGAAGGATTGCGCTCGTTGCGGTTGGCGCTCGTGAGCTGATGGTGCAGCCTTGGGCAGTCAGATGTCATCATCTTGGTGATGCCACGTGTCTTAATGTGGGACGATCGTATTTTGACCCCATCAAATATGAAATTATGTGAAATATGCGTCTGTTGAAGATTACATCAATCAATAGTTATTTGTTAACTATGTAGTTTTGTTATTTTGCGAGCTCTGTTAATTGTTTACTATATATGTTGCACTATTTGTGAGATATATATCAAACGATAATAATGAATATTCGTTTGTTGCAATGATTCAGAAGATTAGTTTACCCTCATTATAAACACTTTAAAAGTTAAATTACATAATAATAGGTTGAAGATTTGGTTGTATATGAATGCATCACCTTTATTGTGAATAAAGTAATATATTCATGTCTTTTATTACATACTTTTGGTATGTTGATCTTTTCGTACATCATGTCATTTTTATATAAATATGTGGATTTTTCCATTATGGAATAAAAGATTAGATATGATTACATATAAAAATAAACACGTACGAATATACACTCTTTTCGTTTCATTGATATGATTTCCATAAGTGAAAAAGGGTTATTAAGTACTCGTATGTATTTTCCATTCAATTTTACAAAATAAATATATGGATGATTATGTGTATCCTTTTAGTTGTAAATATTTCTATGGCATTGTTCATTAGAAAGGATTTGATTATGTAATCTTATTTCCTATAGTCTATCTTTTGTAGGAAATTAAATCAGTGAGGTTTTTTTTGTATAAACTTTTCGCATGAGAATATTAAGGCAAATATTTTATTCGTAATTCGTGGATTTTATAAGAATGAATTTTATATCATAAATTTCATTATATAATAGTTCTTTCCCCCCATATACTAATAATCGGTATATAACGTACTCTCTTTTATAAATTAGATTTCAAATCTAAATTATACACTAAAGTTATTGAGAGTATTAATAATTACATGATGATTTTTCATATGGTTGTCAGTATACTTGATATGAAATTTATGAAATTTTAGTTTTCGATGCTTAACATGATCGATCGGCTACTTGATATCAAGATCATAATTCTTGATATTTGCTTCCTTAGTATATTAGTGTTTCATCATATCAAATATATATTGATAATATCAATATGTCGATATTATTATGTATCGCTATGAATTTGGAAGCTTTTGGTTTATATATGTCGATCAAAGTTTATTGGGGAATTTAATTTTGATTTTATAATGCTCCCAAAGTAGCAATTCATAATGCTCATGAAGTAGCAATTTTGATGAGAAAGATGTGAACAATATTTTAAATTGTTCTTTGTATCATGTGATTGAAAAATTAATAAAGTTGTCGATAAATCATGAATGATTGATCATTCCCTGAAGTGAATGAGATAATGCATCGCATTATAAATAAGAAAAAAATGAGTCCATGAAGAGAATGAGATAATGCATCTCATTATCAATAAGAAAAATGAATCCACGAATTGGGGCAGAAGTATTATGATCGCTCTCATGATTATAATTATAATTATCCAAACCACTAGAAGTGGTACAAAAGGATATATAGGAGATACTCCATCAAAATGATTATAAATTCGACTTTATCCCTATATATGAAAAATGACTCATGTACTCGTAGTACGTCAGATTGAGTACTTTATCAAATTATCGAGTTTCAATTATATAAATATCTATAAATAAAATTGTCATATGGACAAGTTTACTTCAATGACACTTATATATCGATATAATTTTTTTATTGGGGAATAAATTTATAATTTGAATTTCGTTTGTCATTCTTCCTCATGCTGTTTACCACTCAAGTATCAAAGTTTTTTTAATTACTAGCTTCATTCTCTTAATTTGTTTTCTTTTATAAGAGTATGGATTTTCCCCAATATTCAATTGGATCCAAGGTGAATGGAGAAGATATATGTCTCGTAGACAGTGCTACATCGCACACTATACTCAAAAACAAAAAACAAAAAATTTCTTCTTTACTTATGAAAGAAGCAAATGCTAACACTATATCTGGTAGTACAAAAATAATTGAAGGGTTTGGGAAAGCAAATATAATGTTCCCGGGAGGAACGAAACTCATCATTGAAGATGCATTATTTTCCAGTAAGTCTCAAAGAAACTTATTGAGTTTCAAAGATATTCGGCGAAATGGTTACCATATTGAAACTACAAATGATGGTAAGATTGAATATCTTTACATTACCACAACCCTAACAGGTAAAAAGTATGTGTTGGAAAAACTACCTGCGCTTTCCTCTGGCTTGTACTACACAAATATCAGCATGATTGAAACACATGTGATAGTAAACCAGAAGTTTACTAATCCAAATACATTTATTATTTGACATGATCGATTGGGTCATCCTGGATCAATTATGATGCGGAAAATTATTGAGAATTCAAATGGGCATCCATTAAAGAATCAGAAGATTCTTCAAGTTAAAGAATTCTCTTATGCTGCTTGTTCTCAAGGTAAACTGATCACGAGATCATCATTAACTAAAGTTGGAATTGAGTCACCTGCATTTTTGGAATGTATTCTAAGTGACATATGTGGGCCTATTCATCTACCACGTGGACCATTTTAGGTACTTTATGATTTTAATTGATGCATCTACTAGATGGTCATATGTGTGTTGATTATGAACTTGCAACCTAGCCTTTGCAAGATTATTAGCCCAAACGATTCGTTCTTGATTATGCAGGCGAGCTTATGTCTCAGGCTTTTATTGTTTATTGTATGTCTATGAGAATAAAAGTAGAAAAGTATGTTGCTCATGTACACATACAAAATGGTTTAGCAAAATCATTATTAAATGCCTCCAATTAATAGCTAGACCATTACTTATGAGAACAAATCTCCTATCTCTACACGGGGATATGATATATTATATGAAGTAGCACTTATACGCATCAGACCATCAAATTACTATGAATTCTCCCTATCAAAATTGGCTTTTGGTCAGGAGCCTAATATTTCCCATCTCAGAATTTTTAGATGTGCGGTATATAATCCTATTGCACCACCACAGCGCACGAAGATGGGTTCTCAAATGAGATTAGAATAATATGTTGGATATGATCTCCCTTCTATAATTCAATATCTCGAATCAATCACTGGGGATTTATTGACAACAAGGTTTGCTGATTGTCATTTTGATGAAACAAGTTTTCCAACATTAGGGGGAGAAAATAAAAAGTTGGGAAAAGAAATTACTTGGAATACATTATCTTTGAATCATTTAGATCCTCGAACAAAACAATTTGAATAAGAGATTCAAAAGATAATTTATTTACAAAATATTGCAAATCAACTGCCAGATGCATTTACTGACCCAAAAAGAGTCACCAAGTCTCATATCCTAGCTGTAAATGCCCCAATTAGAATTGGAGTCCCAGAAGGACAGCCTATTCAGGCAAATGAATCCAAACCACGCCTAAAGCGTGGGAGACCGGTCGGTTCCAAGGATAAGAATCCTGAAAAAGGAAATGATCAAAATGATCAATAGTGAGGAGGCTAATGCTCAACAAGTCATAACTACGAATAAAGCTTTAGATGAAGCACAGGTACCTGTAAATATGAAAAATAAAGAGATCTCAATTAGTTATGTCAGAAATAGAGATGGAACCGAAGGAATACAATTGTCGACAATATCCTTGCATATAATGTAGCTACAAATATTTTATAAGAAAAATGAGGATCGTGAATCAAAATCTGTTGAATGCAGAAATTGAAATGATTGGCCAAAATGGAAAGATGCAATTCAAGAAGAAGTTAATTCACTTTCTAAACGTGAAGTTTTGGACCAGTAGTCCAAACACCTGATAATATAAAGCCAGTGGGGTATAAGTGGATATTTGTACATAAATACAACAAATAAAATAAAGTCATATGAATATGAAGCACGACTTCGGGCACAAGGATTTCCACTGGCATTGATTATGAAGAAACTTACTCTATTGTGGTGGGTTCAATCACGTTTAGATATCTTATTAGTCTGGCAGTAGATGAAAGACTTGATATGCATCTATTGGACATTGTTGCAACATATTAAATAAATCACTTGATAATGAAATTTATATGAAGATGCCTGAAGCATATAAAAGTTCCCGGGAAAAATATTCAATAAAATTACAATGATCATTAAACGGATTAAAACAATCTGGGCGGATATGGTATAATCGCCTTAGTGAAATGATTCTATTTATCCTTGTGTCTTAGTAAAGAATTTTGGATCAAAATTTGTTTTAGTTGTTGTATATGCCGATGACTTAAATGTCATTGGGACTCCTGAAGAGTTATCAAACGCAATGAATTATTTAAATGAAAGACCCTGGAAGGACAAAATTTTGCATCGAATTAGAAATTGCCCATTGCAAAAGTGCAATATTTGTTCATCAATCGGCATGTACCGAAATGATTATAAAACGATTTTATATGGATAAGGCAAATCCATTGAGTACCCCGATGGTTGTGAGATCACTAGATATAACAAAAGATCCATTCCGGCCTAAGGAATATGATGAAGAAATTCTTGGTCTTGAAGTACCATATGTTAGGAATAGTGCCCTAGAAAGCCGATTACATATCCGCTTTGTGCTTTTCCTTATTGTAATCACAGACAATCTTTGAATAAAATAACGAATTGAGGCAACACTTCTTTATATGCTCTTGTTTGGTATGCGTTTACTTTAGCTGTGCATGTATGAGAACTCCCCTAATCCTGATGACTATAGGACTCTACCATTTAGGTGAAATGGTTCATGAAACGAGCCCTATATCACATAAGTCATGATTAGTAAAATACTCCAAGCCGATGAGTCCTACAGACAGTGGGAGTGTCAACCTGACTCCTCTAAGGCTTGCTTGTGGGATCACGCCCTTAAGAAGGACCACCTTGTTTCATGGAGGTGCAAAGTGTATAGTTGATACGTGCGTGATACATGAGGGTGCTTACTTTAATAAGTAAGTTCACTGAGGTGCCCCGTGTGAGAACATTCCTAAATGGGAAAGGAAGTTTCTATTTCAGGAAATGGAAACTTCCAGATTAGGAAATATCTCACGAGTCATTGATGTGATTAATTGATCCTTAGACTTGAGGTTCCTTGTCACTTTATGAGTTAACTCTGTAGTCTTAGGTATAAGCTTTAAAGGGTGTCGCCTTAGACAACTGATTCAAGGCTTATGCTGGGGCTGCACAAGTGATTCATGAAAGTGAATGAGAATCAAGAAAGGACCTACACTTGCATTTGCAAGGTGATCTCTTATTGTGTAAGTCATTCATATGCCATATGGAGTCCTTGGCCAAGGCAGTAGATCAAGACATCAAGAAAAGGGTTTCTTGGATTGAGATCAAATGGATATGAAATGCACTTAGCTTTAAGACCGGATTATTAGGGTTCTGATTATTCCCTTGCCCTAGATCTTGGTTGAGAGATAGTAAGTAGGAGGATTGTATCTCACATGATTCAATGACTTAAAAGGTTCTGTCGAATCCGAACATTCCAATTCAGCTAGGGGTTAAACACCTGTTGCTAGACTATGGTCGTTTAATCTGTGGACTGATTAATTAATTAGTGAATTAATTAATTGGGGTCACTGCTAATTGAATTGAGAACCTAGAGGGTCACACACAACAACTTGGTTACATGAGTTGAGGCTTGAAAATGATTAAACGAGTTAATCGGACCAAGAGGGTTCACACACGTGTGGATCACGTGAGTGACACGTGTCACTGTGACACGTGTCACACACGTGTATATATATATATATTATATATATATATTAAATAATTAATTAGTTAATTATTTAATAGACTTTGGTTTAATTTTGAATTAAAAAGAAAGTCTAATTTTGGAGAAAATAATCTAGTTAATTAATTATGAATTAATTAATTAGATAAAATAAGTTATTTATTTTATAATAAATAAAGTATAAAATTATCCAAAAATAGTTTGGATATTTTTTAAGCTCTCTTCAAAGTTGACTAGAATTAGAATTCAAAGTCAAGGTTGAAAATACTTGATCCTCAAGTAATAGGAGAGAGGGACCAAAATCCTAGCCCATAAAGGACTAGGAATTTCGGCACTCCCTTGCCTATATATAGGGGAGCTCGAGCTCCCCTTTAGAGCTAATAGACAATTCTTGGTTCATGTGTTGAACACCTTCCTTTCTCCAAGATTAAATTAAACCCTAGGTTAAGCCCAAACACTAACTAGAGAACTAGCATCCTTACTAGTTAGATTGTGATCAAGTTGGTGGACTTTCTCTAGAGACTTCAAGTTAGAAGTTTGAAGATTCGAGCTTTACCAAGGAGAGGGGATCAAGCCGCGTGAAGAGCGTTCTTGGGTGGCTTGAAACGCTTCAAGAAAGAATAAAAGAAAAGTAAGTTTTCTATCTTTACGAATTTGGTTACACGATTGCGAGTCCTAGATCCTTTTGTTGGGAAAAATTTTTAAATTCCGCTGCTTTCTGATTCGTGTTTTCCAACAAGTGGTATCAGAGCCACCTCGTTAATCGTGTTTCTGATTCGTCTCAATTATTCTGAATTTGGTAGAAATTCTTAGGCTTAGATGCGAATTAGGTATTCATGAGTTCTTTTAGAAAGCCTGAATTACGAAACTGTAATTTTTCCTGAATTTCTAAAACTGTTTTCTCAAATCCTGTTTTTGAAAAATTGTTTTAGTTGAAATTTGTTTAAATCGAATTTTTTAATTTTGGATTGAAACGGGTTTTGGAGAAACCCGGAAATACGAAACGGGACACGAAAAGAATGGGATTGGGCGTGCTAGCACGTCGCACGCCCAAACCCCATTACCGCCGCCCAGCCCTCCCGCATCCGCGCGGGAGGCCTCCCCGCCCGCCTAGGCGCCCTGCTCGCCTGTCCCGCAACCGTGCGGGACAGCCGCCTGCTCCTCCCGCAACCGCGCGGGAGCGCCCGCCCAGGGATGGGCGGGACTGCCTGCCCGCGCCGCACATCTGCGCGCAAGGGCGCGCCTGGCGCGCGCACTCTGGCGGCAATCGCTGCCGGCTGTGCGCAGCGCTGGCGCGCGCCTAGCGCGCGCTCCTGCACGGCGGGCGGGCGATCCCGCGTCATGCCGGGCCCGTGCATTCGTGTTTTCGTGTTTCGTGTTTTTCGGTCCGAAAAATCCCGATTTAATTTTATTTTAATTTTATCTTTTAAAATCAGTTTTGGTAAAATAAAATTATTTTAAAATTTTGATTAAATTGGGATTTTTGAGAAATTAAAGCGATTTGGTTTTTTGGAAAAATTATGAATATTATTTTCTGAAAATAATGAAAGAATAAAATTATTAATTTTGGAAATTAATTGGAATTTTATTAGTTTAATGTTTTTCGGGTTTTATTGAAAAGGCTCTTGAACAAGAATTGCATCTAAGTCGTGTTTTGAGTCATTAGGACTTGAAACGAGAATTTTAATTTATTGGCTAAATTTAAATTCTCGCAAAAGCATGTTAGGTGATCATGGGTTTAGATCTATGTATGGTTTTAATTTATGCACATGAATGGTTTCAATTGGGGTTGGAGCCCTATAGTTGCGTTTTTCAATTGAGGTTGGAGCCTCACTTATGTGCGTACTGTTATGTGATTTTTTATGTGGCTTTCCATATTACTGTTTTTGAGGCCGGGGTATGCCCCGTGTAATTGTCTAAGGCCAATATGAAGATTGAGCCTTATTACTTTATGTCTTTTTCTTTTTATTGTAATTTGAGAGTAGAGATAGGTGGTGAGGTTTTATGTTCATTTTGGAGACAATGCACCCATGGAGTAAGATGGACCACATTCAAGTAACAAGGAGGCCATAAGTGAAGACCCCTCAAAATGTTAGGGAGGGGAATCTCAATTGTTAAATGTAATAGAGATAGGGCTCGTATTTTGTTACCGCTTTCCCTTATGTGATTTGAACTGTTTATGTGGCATGTATGTTAGAACTTGTGATTGTGGAGTGGCTCCCACATATCACGCATAAGATAGGTAGAACCCATGATCATTACATGTTAGTATCATGCTAGGACATGTTATCTGTTTATGTGCTTGTTTGAAATGCATTTAAGTGTACTTGCATTAATCAAGACTAATAAAATTGGATAACATATATGTTGGTGAGGTCGAACCGGACAACTCTCCGGTTGATTCGAAAATTCCCATTAAATATTAAGCTAATTTCGAACAAATAGGTGTTTAATTCGAGATGCAAGTTTTGAATTAAATTCCTAGCATTCCATCAATAGGTTTTAAGTTTAGTAAGTAAAGCTAGTTATTGTCCGCGAGTCGTGGGATAGCTAGTGGAGCTTACTAGTTCTTAGTTACCTAATTGATCATTTTAAATGATCAATATTTCGTGGTCAATTTTGGCAAGGGCGATGTCCGCGAGTCGTGGGTCGTTCGAACTAAGTTTTGGTCATGATCTTATGATTGATGGGTCTAGCTTAACACCTAAGTAAATATGGATGTCGCACGAGTCGTGGGTCCATATTGAAAGATAGGTGATGCAAAAACAATTACTGAGAGTTCTAAAGGTGTTAGAATTGGTAAGTTGTACCTACCTAGGGTTCTTACTTAGAATGTCCGCGAGTCGTGGGTTCAAGGTAAAATGCCTAGGATCTTAGTACCCATTGGGAAACGTGTTCCTCTTAGATCTTTGGGAATTCTAGATCTTTGAAAAACAGTGGGAGCTACAATAGATTAAAGACCTTATCTTTTGTATATCGTTATAATTCAGCATGCTCACTAGTTCTCTGTTTTACCATTTAGGTCGTAGATTCTGTGATTCTCTACGTGTTTTGAAATGGCAACCAAAAACCCTCTTGTATCGATCCTCGAGTCAAACAAGTTGACTGGTCCCAACTATTCTGATTGGCTGAGGAATCTAAAAATCATTTTAGATTCTGAGAAGAGAACTTATGTTCTCTTCGAAGGGGAGCCTACTCCTGAAGGGGAGGCTCCCACTCGGGCCGAGCGGGACGCGATTCAGAAGTGGAAGGATGATAATCTCCAAGCCCGTTGCCTTATGTTGGCTAACATGTCTCCGGACTTGCAAAGACAACATGAGGCCATGGAATTTGCTTGGGAGATTTACGACCACTTAGAGCAACTTTACCGCCCTCATGAACGTGTTACAAGGTATAACACTTCAAAGGAATTATTCCACTTGAGAATGAGGGAAGGTTCAAGTGTCCATGAATATGGACTCAAGTTTCTTGCCCTTACTGAGAAACTTGCCTCCATGGACATGCCGCTGAAAGATGAGCTTTCAGTGGATTTGTTGCTAGCTTCGCTCCCACCATCATTCAACCCATTTGTCCTTAACTTCAACATGAATCATGCTGGTGCTACTGTAGCTGAGCTGATTAGTCAGCTTGTGACTGCTGAAAGCACGATCAAGAAGGACAATAAGGTTTTGATGGTGAATGCTCCATCTTCCTCTTCTGGGCCTTCTAAAGGTAAGGGCAAGAAAGCCCAAAAGAAGAAGAAGAAACCCCTTAGGCCCACTGGTGGCATTTCGAAGGGGAAGGCCCAAAAGAAGAAGCGTGATCAGAAAGAGGATGTTTGCTTCCATTGTGGCAAAGCGGGACATTGGAGGAGAAACTGCCCAGAGTACAAGGCTACTCTAAAGAAAGGTATCTTTCTCGTTGAAGTAAATCTGTCTATTAATTCTAGTTCTTGGGTACTTGATACCGGTTGTGGAACTCATATCTGTAATGATGTACAGATGCTAAGTGAAGTCCAACAACTCAAAGAAGGAGAATGTGTCTTGAAGATCGGCGATGGCTCAAACGTTGAAGCTCGAGCTTTAGGCACAATTAGATTAGATTTAGGTAGTTTTGAGTTAGTATTAAACAAAGTCCTTTATGTACCGAACATTATTCGTAATATAATTTCAGTTCCAATATTAGATTGTGAAGGTTATGAAACTTATATTAAGAATGGTAAATATTTTATCAAACGGAACAACTCTTCCGTTCATATCGGTACTCTAAGTAATGGACTTTACCTAACTCAAAATATCAATATTATGAATATACAACGAGAAACAAAGCGTAAGAGAGATGACCAAGTTTCAGCTCCCTTATGGCACGCTAGATTAGGACACATTTCCAAGAACAGAATTAGCAAGATAAACACTTTAGGATCATTCTCTGAAAATGATCTCAAAGAGTTGACTTCTTGCGAATCCTGTCTCAAAGGAAAAATGTCCAAAGTCCCTTTTAAAGGAACTGTGGAACGTGCCACTGAGGTTTTGGATTTGATCCATACTGATGTTTGTGGACCGCTTAGTGTAAGCACAAGAAACAATCATCAGTATTTCATAACCTTCACTGACGACTTTAGTCGGTATGGTTATGTATACTTAATGAAGTATAAATCTGAAGCTTTTGAGAAATTCTTAGAATTTCAAAAGGAGGTTGAGAACCAAACTGGTCACAAGATAAAAGCACTTCGATCTGATCGAGGAGGCGAATATCTTAGTGAAGAATTCCTTAATCATCTCAAAGGTAATGGGATTATCTCTCAGTGGACTCCTCCGGGAACTCCTCAGCTTAATGGAGTTTCTGAGAGAAGGAATCGAACCCTACTTGATATGGTTCGTTCCATGATGAGTTTCACTGACTTACCGCCTTCTTTCTGGGGTTATGCCCTAGAAAGTGCAGCAAAGATTTTGAATCTTGTTCCCTCTAAGTCAGTCCCTAAAACGCCCTATGAAATGTGGCATGGTAAAATCCCTAGTTATTCTTACTTAAGAATTTGGGGTTGTCCTGCTTACGTGAAGAGGACAGTGGGAGATAAGTTAGAATCTCGTTCTAACTTATGCTACTTTGTAGGTTATCCTAAGGAATCCATAGGATACTACTTCTATGATCAATCTGAACAAAAGGTGTTTGTTTCCAGAAATGCCACTTTTCTTGAGGAACCGTTCCTTAAAGAAAAGAAAGGCAAGATCATAGAATTAGAAGAAGTACAAAGTGACCCCATACCACCCACTGAAGAAACGTCCCACTCTGATCAACTACAACCAATCACGAATTTCGATACACATGTAAATCCTCCTCTAAGGCGTTCTGAACGTACTCCTAGACAGCCGGAGAGATGGTATGGATTCTTCCATGAAATCTCTCAAAAGGATAATGATCCTTTGACATATAAGGAGGCACTTTCAGATTCTGACTCTGAACAGTGGATAGAAGCCATGAAATCCGAAATGGATTCCATGAACTCCAACCAAGTTTGGACCTTGGTAGATTTGCCTGATGGGGTCAAACCCATAGGTTGCAAATGGATCTTTAAGAGAAAGCTTGGAGTTGATGGAAGCATTGCAGCCTACAAAGCAAGACTGGTTGCAAAAGGATTCACTCAGAGACCCGGCGTGGACTTTGACGAAACCTTTTCACCAGTTGCAATGCAAAAGTCCATTCGAATCATGCTTGCCATTGCTGCATATTATGACTATGAGATATGGCAAATGGATGTGAAAACTGCCTTTCTCAATGGTGACATTGACAAAGACATTTATATGGAGCAACCCATAGGTTTCACATTCAGTGGGAGTGAGCAAAAGGTTTGCAAACTCCAAAGGTCAATCTATGGATTGAAACAGGCTTCTAGGAATTGGAACATTCGATTTGATGAATCGGTCAAAGCGTTTGGCTTCATCCAAATTTCGAATGAGTCATGTGTGTATAGAAAGGAATTGGAGACCTCAGTGCAATTCTTAGTACTTTATGTTGATGACATCCTTCTTATTGGGAATTCGAAGGATGACATGAAAGTGACTAAGTTATGGTTATCGAACCAATTCGAGATGAAAGATCTTGGTGATGCGTCCTATATCCTTGGAATTAAAATCTATAGAGATAGATCTAGAAGGTTAATAGGACTATCACAGTCGATGTACATTGACAAAGTATTGAAGAGATTCAATATGGAGTCAGCAAAGGTTAAGAACCTTCCTATGAGTGTAGGAACATGTCTTTCAAAGAAGATGTGTCCTAAGACTAACCTTGAGAAGGAAAGAATGACTCATACACCTTATGCATCAGCAATAGGTAGCATAATGTATGCAATGTTATGTACTCGACCGGATGTGGCTTATGCACTTAGTGTAACAAGTCGTTTCCAATCTGACCCTGGAGATGGTCACTGGGCTGCCGTGAAGAATATTCTTAAGTACTTGAAAAGTACTAAAGATTTATTCTTAGTTTACGGAGGTCAGAAAGATCTTACTGTCGAAGGATACTGCGATGCAAGCTTTGCATCTGACTTAGATGATTTTAAGTCAATGTCAGGATACATTTTCTGCCTAAACGGCGGAGCAGTGAGTTGGAAGAGTTCCAAGCAAACTACCACTGCTGATTCGACCACTGAGGCCGAATACTTAGCTGCAAATGATGCAGCTAAGGAAGGTGTTTGGATTAGAAACTTCATTCAAGAATTGAATGTTGTTCCTAGCATGAAAGACCCCATTACTGTGTTTTGTGACAACACTGGGGCGGTTGCTCAAGCAAGAGAACCAAGATCTCACCAACGGACCAAGCACATTATGAGGAAGTATCACCTAATCCGTGATATTATCAAAAGAGGAGATGTGCAAATTGAGAGGGTCACATCAGCAGAGAACGTGGCAGATCCACTTACTAAACCCCTTAGTCGAGAAGCTTTCCAAGGTCATCTTCAGAAGATGGGACTTAGAGTAGCTTTAGAATGGCTTTGACGGGCAAGTGGGAGATTGTTAGGAATAGTGCCCTAGAAAGCCGATTACATATCCGCTTTGTGCTTTTCCTTATTGTAATCACAGACAATCTTTGAATAAAATAACGAATTGAGGCAACACTTCTTTATATGCTCTTGTTTGGTATGCGTTTACTTTAGCTGTGCATGTATGAGAACTCCCCTAATCCTGATGACTATAGGACTCTACCATTTAGGTGAAATGGTTCATGAAACGAGCCCTATATCACATAAGTCATGATTAGTAAAATACTCCAAGCCGATGAGTCCTACAGACAGTGGGAGTGTCAACCTGACTCCTCTAAGGCTTGCTTGTGGGATCACGCCCTTAAGAAGGACCACCTTGTTTCATGGAGGTGCAAAGTGTATAGTTGATACGTGCGTGATACATGAGGGTGCTTACTTTAATAAGTAAGTTCACTGAGGTGCCCCGTGTGAGAACATTCCTAAATGGGAAAGGAAGTTTCTATTTCAGGAAATGGAAACTTCCAGATTAGGAAATATCTCACGAGTCATTGATGTGATTAATTGATCCTTAGACTTGAGGTTCCTTGTCACTTTATGAGTTAACTCTGTAGTCTTAGGTATAAGCTTTAAAGGGTGTCGCCTTAGACAACTGATTCAAGGCTTATGCTGGGGCTGCACAAGTGATTCATGAAAGTGAATGAGAATCAAGAAAGGACCTACACTTGCATTTGCAAGGTGATCTCTTATTGTGTAAGTCATTCATATGCCATATGGAGTCCTTGGCCAAGGCAGTAGATCAAGACATCAAGAAAAGGGTTTCTTGGATTGAGATCAAATGGATATGAAATGCACTTAGCTTTAAGACCGGATTATTAGGGTTCTGATTATTCCCTTGCCCTAGATCTTGGTTGAGAGATAGTAAGTAGGAGGATTGTATCTCACATGATTCAATGACTTAAAAGGTTCTGTCGAATCCGAACATTCCAATTCAGCTAGGGGTTAAACACCTGTTGCTAGACTATGGTCGTTTAATCTGTGGACTGATTAATTAATTAGTGAATTAATTAATTGGGGTCACTGCTAATTGAATTGAGAACCTAGAGGGTCACACACAACAACTTGGTTACATGAGTTGAGGCTTGAAAATGATTAAACGAGTTAATCGGACCAAGAGGGTTCACACACGTGTGGATCACGTGAGTGACACGTGTCACTGTGACACGTGTCACACACGTGTATATATATATATATTATATATATATATTAAATAATTAATTAGTTAATTATTTAATAGACTTTGGTTTAATTTTGAATTAAAAAGAAAGTCTAATTTTGGAGAAAATAATCTAGTTAATTAATTATGAATTAATTAATTAGATAAAATAAGTTATTTATTTTATAATAAATAAAGTATAAAATTATCCAAAAATAGTTTGGATATTTTTTAAGCTCTCTTCAAAGTTGACTAGAATTAGAATTCAAAGTCAAGGTTGAAAATACTTGATCCTCAAGTAATAGGAGAGAGGGACCAAAATCCTAGCCCATAAAGGACTAGGAATTTCGGCACTCCCTTGCCTATATATAGGGGAGCTCGAGCTCCCCTTTAGAGCTAATAGACAATTCTTGGTTCATGTGTTGAACACCTTCCTTTCTCCAAGATTAAATTAAACCCTAGGTTAAGCCCAAACACTAACTAGAGAACTAGCATCCTTACTAGTTAGATTGTGATCAAGTTGGTGGACTTTCTCTAGAGACTTCAAGTTAGAAGTTTGAAGATTCGAGCTTTACCAAGGAGAGGGGATCAAGCCGCGTGAAGAGCGTTCTTGGGTGGCTTGAAACGCTTCAAGAAAGAATAAAAGAAAAGTAAGTTTTCTATCTTTACGAATTTGGTTACACGATTGCGAGTCCTAGATCCTTTTGTTGGGAAAAATTTTTAAATTCCGCTGCTTTCTGATTCGTGTTTTCCAACACCATATCTTATCACTATTGTGGCATTAATGTATTTTGTTAATAATATAAGGCAACACATAGTATTTTCAGTGAACTACTATCTAGATTTAACTCATTTACAATTCGAAAACATTAAAGTTAAATTAAATAAATTTTGATATCTATGTGAAATACCTGATATGAGCTTATTTTATTCATATAATTTTGTTCCTCTATTTATTGACTATCAAGATGCAGGATGTCTATTTTGATGTCGTAAAGCTCAACATATTTCGACAAAGTTCTTTTTCGCTCATGACCTTCAGAAGAATGCAGACATAGATGCATACAAATATGTTCGAGTGAAAATCTGACCGATATATTTGAGGAGTTGATATATAAGATTGAAATGCATCGATATGAAGATATTAAGTGATGTCATCATGAGGCGGAGTGGATACGCGTTGTACTCTTTTCCTTTGCTGAGGTTTTGTCCCATTGAGTTTTCCTAGTGAAGGTTTTTAACGAGGCAGCCCAATATGCGTACTCCATGAATATATTTTTTTTTTGCAAGGCGCATCAAACCACAATGGACATTCAAGGGGGAGTGTTATGAATAATAAATATTATGAATGCCCATTGATTGTGTAATCGATTTATTTATGGGATTGATATCCATGATTAAGGTATTGATTAGTCAACCTTTCCTTTTCACTTGTATTGTAGTGCCTATAAATTGAGCCTTATTGATCATTGTACAGACACTGAAGAATTAATAAAATCCTCCTCTTCTCCCTCTATTCTTTTAGCCTTATTCTGTTACTGTTCTTGCTTTTCATCAATAGTTTCATAACATAAAATATTATGTTGAATTCTCTTTGAGACCCTTTAAACGAAATTCTAAATATTAATTTCAAGGACAAAGTTAGTTTTCTTAGAAAGGTTAATTTATGAATTTATCCCCTTACAAATATCCTAGATTGTATGATTTCTAAAATTACGAAAATAGTCACGAGGTGACAGCTTGAAGTTTGAACTTTAACTTAATATATAAATTAACAAATACATATAAGTATTTTTTATAGATACTCTTTTCTTTTCTTTTTATATAACCACTTTTTATATATTAATAGGACAAGGACTCCTAATATATGCCTTCTCCCTATGTATAAGCCCAATTTGATATGTATTGTGGGCCTAACAAATGATCCATTACTTTTTCTTTTTTTAGTAGTCTGAATAAGTAAAAGGGGTTTTGGGCTAAACTTATTTTAAAGAGCTTAATACATCTCATAAAATATTTTTAAAATTGATATAATAATAATAATTTTATAATTAACATGCTTAAAGAAAGTAAGGAATGTTCTAAAATCTTAAAGTACAACCCAATTTGCAATAAAAACAATTTATAATCTTATAACAAAGAAATCTAGAGTTATATGTATGGTTAATATTATGTATCACCCCAATTTACATAAGCTTTTACTTTTTACTGGGTTTAGAAGAAATTTATCAACATATTTATAATCAAAAGACCATACCAAAGTTTTTAATACATATGACAGGTATATATGTGGCTTGATTGTTTTTACATAGTGGCGGATCCATGTATAAATCGGGGTTGGTAACCCTATATTTGATATCACTTGTGAATATTTGGAGTTATATATTAAGTATTCTTAATCACCTAACTTTTTAAAATTACTATTAGTTTGTTTGCACCATCAAACGGTGACGACTCTTATTTGGAGGTACTTAAATCGCTATTATCATTCCGACGTTAAAACATATTTCGTTGATAAACGAACTTAAACAATAATAAGAAAAGAGGTCTTTTATTATGCTAACGAACAGTAATCACATACGTACGTGTAGAGCGTTGTGTTAAATACAAACTGACACGTGTTACATATAAAACATGACGCTTTTTCTATCAACAAATATGAAACACAATTTGTATTAAATATAAACTGACATGTATAATACATAAAATGCGATGCTTGTTCTGACCAATGTTTTAAACACCGGACCGGACCGGACGGTCGGACCGCCCAGACCGTCGACCGGCCGGAAGGACGAACCGGTCATCACCCCAAAACCGTTCGTACTAAAAAACCGCTCTATTTTGTGAAAACCGTTTCGAACCGTGGTTGGACTGTTCGAACCGTAGAACCATTCCCGGGTCAAGTGAACCGTTCGATTTTTTAAAAAACAATAAATTGATAAAATTAAACCCCAAATTCTCTAATTTTCTATATTTTTCTCCACTATTTCTATATGTTTTATGCAACCACTTCTTCAAAACTAATGTATTATGTATTTTCATTTAATTTGGGATGATTATTTTCTTGTCTCAGACTTTTGAACTTTAAATGTTTATGTTACGAATCATGAATTATGAATTTATGTTTTATTTTAGTTCATAATCTTTAGTTTTTTATTCATTACTTATAATATTCTTATATTTGCATATTATATTTGTATATAAATTGAGAAAATATAAAAGTAAATTTTAAAATATGTTTTATTATTTATTATTTATAAATATTTAATATTTAATATTATTTATGACATAATTATGACGTCACCGATTCGACCACGGTTGATCCAACGGTTGAACCAGTGACCCTTGACCCAATTGATTTTCTGGTTCGCTTAACGGTTCGGTTTTTAAAACATTGGTTCTGACAGCACATACGAAATACATTTTGTATTAAATATAAACCGGCACTTGTTACACATAAAATGTAACACTTGTTTTGACAAACACTTTTTGTATTAAATACAAACCGACACGTTTTACACATAAACGTAACGCTTGTTTTGCCACCAAATATAAGAACATTTTGTACGATAACTAACTGACAGAAAAGAAATGATACATCATATATTAATTGATATTTAGATACCAAAACTTAACATATAAGCATTATACTTGATTCTAATTCGGTCGAAATTAAATAATTATATGGACAAGTATACTACACTTTTTACTTGATTAATCAAGTGATCAATTAAATACTTGATTGATAATTTTATCTAAATTTCTCATCAATGAAACCACAACTATAAATTACTTCCCCACTTTTTTATTGCCCTAATGATGGAGTCCAATTCGAGCCAAAATTACCATTAAATCCGGTTATAAAATCATTAGAATCAAGTCTATCAAAACACTACACGTTTTGTTAAGATTTTTTTCCCAGATTTGGTTAGGCCATTGGCATATTTACCTGACTAGTGTGGTGTTTAATTAGGTCCAACTTGTAATTGCCAACTTTCACGTAACGATTTTACTCTTTTGAACCTATAAACATGTGTGGAAAATAACAAAAAAAGGATTATTTAGTTACTATAAAATCTTTGAATAAAAAAGAAAGTTACCATAAAATCTATAACTGTACAAACAAATGGATAATATTGTACGATATCACACGGATATGTACCTTTTTGTTTTTGTTTTTGTTTTTGTTTTTGAAACAAAGACGGAAGAAGAATTACACGGATCCGTACCTACAAACTATTTTGGTGTCTTCTTCTTTTTTTTTTTTTTTTGTAACAACGTCCTTTTAACTTTTCTTTTTCTCTCGCAACGCTTTAATTATTTTTCTTATTTTTTCTATAACATTTATTTCTTCCTCTCGTATTAAAAATTTGTTTAAGTAACATAATATTTTTTTTATATTATTTATTTATTATAATTTAATAATTATAAAATATATTAATAAAAATTAATTTTAATATACCTAAATAATGATAATTTTTTATTTACACCCGTAACAAATATACGAAATTTACTAATACTTTATTATTGGTCAAGCCGGATCTTTTATCAGATTCGAGATCTATTCGGATTTATTATCAATGAATCCCACTTTCATAGTATTTTTCAGATTCATTCTGAATTTGACCCATTGGTACTCTAGGTACAATGATAAGAATTTACTTTTAATTAATTAATTCATATAATCAATTTAAAATTAAACATTAAAAAAGAAATTATGAGAGGACTAAAATGCAATATCAAAATTCTCGAGGGCGAAAACGAAAATAGAGAGGTGAAAAGTGGGTCGAGAAAGCGAAAAAAGAGTAATAAGGAGGCGGAAATTGGATTACACGAAAGAAAAGCACGAGATTATGCTACCGCTACGGTGCTACCCACATCATCATTCGTCACCATACCTTTCCCTTTCTGCAATAAAAAGAGGAAAGATTTGAATCAAATTCTACCTCCCATAAGCCCCCAAACTCTCCGCTCTCCTGAGAACTAGCGCAAGAGTCCACTTCTACTCACTTTGTTTATATATATACCTTTTCCGTTCGGATTCCTTCATTTATTGCTACTTCTGTTGGATTAATAGCGGCAGGGAGTTCAACTAAGTTCGGTGAGTGAAAAAGAAAGGAAAAAGAATGGTGCCCTGGTCATTTATGGCAGTGATTTTGTTGAATTTGTAGTTGTATTGAGTGTTCGCGCTTGATTTTCATCTGGGGTTTGGTTTTTGGTCCTGAAGATTTGTTTTTGGTTGGTGTTTGTGATGTTTGTTCGTTTTTGAGCTTTGTGGGTGGGTTTGCTTCATGTGGGTGAGGGATTGGAGTGTGGATGTTATGTGTTGGTGTTGTTTCTTTTGAAGGGAAGAACGTTGCTTCTTTAGATGAATTGAGTCGTGTTTAAGTTATTGAGAGGGAATGGATTTGAGTACTGATTTTGCAGTGATGAATTGAGTGGGTTTTGCATGTGTATGTGCTCTTATGTATTTATGTTGATTAGGTAATTTCTCGTAAGAAAAAGGAAATAGTGGTAGGAATGATCAAGATTTCGTGTTGTGTGGATGTAGGTACACATAAATATCTTTACATTGTTGGAAGCAGTTTCTTGTGGCCGTATATGTGGTATTTGATCCTTGTTTTGCTTTATGGTTCCTTCTGAATTTGCATCAGCTCGATCTTTTCGGTTTCTTCTGTCGGTTAACTCGTTTATGTCTGAACGCGGCTTGATTGTGTGCTTTTTTATCTTTTTGATGCTTACTGATTTCGTAGAGTAGGTGTCGTCTTACGAGTCTTGGTCGCAAAGGAACTCCTATACACCTAATCAGTTAGAATTAGAGGGCGGCAATGAGGAACATGTCTGCAGAGGAGCGCAGAAAACCCATCGATCAAGGTGTAGAGATGGTAGGTTTTCTATTCTTTATGTTCGTATCCATTTAATTAACTAAATAGTTCTAAAAATTAAAATGGTAGAATAAGCAAATAACCAGATTGTATACTTGTCCTAGAATTTGGAGCAAAAGTGAAAGTGATTTAAGGCTTTTGATTCTTGAATTTGATTTTGCTTGTCAACTAGTGTAGTATATAATAATCCCATCCTTAATATCTTATTGACTCTATATGGTTCGTCTTTTTCGTCTTATCTCAGGTGAAAAATAATATAGAGCGGTGCATCCAGAAATACATGAATAAAAAGGAAACCATGAACACTCTAAATGTTCATTCCAACATTGAGCCATGGATTACTAAACTAGGTATGTCCTGCTTTTAACGGCTGTTTTAGCGCATGTAGTGACTGTAAAATTCTTGAATGCGCATGTAGTGACCGTAAAATTCTTGAATCAATAAATGTGGTGATTGATTATATAAAGTTGCTAAATCTCTTGCAATATTCTCTGTCTAGGTTTTTCTTTTTCGTGATATAGATAATACTAAGATCGCCCATTTTTTCCAATTCAAATTTTTTTTTTTCGCTTTTGTAAACAGTTCAAATCCATTTTTAGTATTTCACTGCTTATTTCCAGTTTGGGAGAGGCTTGAGGAAGGAAATCCAGAATTTTTCCGGGCATATCATGTTAAGTTGAAGGTAAAAGATCAAATAATGGAATTCAACAGGTTGCTCTCAGAGCAGGTGGAGCTGATGAATCGGAGTGCATTAAGTAAGATTGTCCCCGACCTCACGTCTAATGGATCTAATGTGTTTTCAAGTAAGACAATTTTCTACTATTTTGCCATAAAATTTTTCCTAATTTATCAAAATTTGATACTTATTAAGTGATCATCATCCCTAACATCATTTAAAATAGTTCGTTTATGCTAAATTATCAATTGTGCTGCAAACTTTACCATGCATGAATAACAGAGTATCAAGTATATTTGTGTATCATTAGATTCTTATCTTACAGGAGAGCAGATTCCCACACTAACTGCTGCACGAAGTAACATTAAAACAGAGGATATTCCACAGCTACATGAGTTTCAAGATTATGGTTCGCCAATTCCATCATGTTCGCAAGAAACCTTTGATCTTCCTCCAAATATGTTTTTGTCTCAAAATCCGAATGTGGGATTGACTCAAACAATGGACGGGCAGATTGTTAGAATACCTGGTTATGCTGCTATGCCTTTAAGTTTCCATCCGCCTGGCAGTTATCTGGATTCACATCTTCTAATGGGTGATGCAACTCTACCGCCTTTCTATAATATAGAGTCTGCAAACGACCTTATGTTCGACTTGGTGCCTAGCTTTCTTGAACCTTCTCAGCAAACTTTCAATCCTGATTATCCAGCCGATTATTGTAGTGGTTCTGCTCTCTCTCTCTTTCATGTGCGCACACACACACAATTCCAAACTCTTGAACTTTTGGGCTAACTTTTGATTCTATAAATTTCAGACTTACCGGATGATTATAGACCTATAGATGGCAGCAATTTTATGAATAGCCCTGGTAGGTGAAACTACAGATTTTGGATTATTTCTTTCTTCGTTGAGGTAAATGATGGTTTGTATCATGACATTCAGGAGATCTCAATGGGTTGGACCATGCTTCTGCAAATTTGAGACATCCATCTGCAAATTCAAGACATCCATATTTTGGCCATTGAGTGATGATTCCGTCGGTAATTTTTTTTCCAAAACTCAGCCCAAATGACTTTTCTGTCTTTTATCTTCTTGGAAGTAATGCTATTTTCTAATACGGCACAATTACATCTAGAAATTTGTGGTACTTCATTTGACTCAATCTCCAAGTTTCTAGTTTTCTTGGATTCATGTTCGATATGGGTGGTTGTCCTTTCGTTTGTTGGCGGATTAATCCTTTAAAAGTTGAGACGACCTTTAAGTAAACTTTATGTGAAAGTTGAAACATACGATGATTGAATTTGGCTACTTCTCATCCCTACTTTCTTATCCCGACTCCTAACTTTCACCGACTGTCAATTTTCATGCTGCAGGTCTCGATCTCACTGTTGGGGTGGGATGTTTCTGTTTTGAATTTAGCTCCGTACAGAAAGGAACTGAATTACTTCAGATATCTCTCGCATACATTCAGACAGACAACTTTAGGGCATTATCGTCGATTTTTTGTGCATTTAGCCCGTAGATCATATGATTGTGCTAGGTTTTTGTATAGGTATGCATATATTGCTGCTTCAGATGTACAGAGACAGCAGTACTTCATACAGTAGTTTTCTGTTCTGTTTAGGTTTTAGAAATGAGCCTCTGGATATGTACATATTGCCAGATGACTTTGATATTCTACATATGTTTTCTGTTCTTATAGTTCCAATTTACTATAGATATTGTACCATCAAAATCTAGTACATAATTTGCATTATACAAACATTTCAGACATAAATCCTTCAATTATTATACATAGAAATGTACAACACTTGACAGACCACAAAGCAGGAGCCAACGCAGAGTTTTCAAGCAAAACAAGAACATGAATGACAGATAATAGTACACAAAATAGAGGGCCTATGAATGTTGACAGCTAAAAATTAATAATCTTCACCTTCGTCCTCATCGTCAACGCCTTCAGCACCGACTTCTTCATAGTCTTTCTCGAGAGCAGCCAAATCTTCACGAGCTTCACTGAACTCACCTTCCTCCATACCTTCACCAACGTACCAGTGAACGAAAGCCCTCTTTGCATACATGAGATCGAATTTGTGGTCAATGCGTGAGAACACTTCAGCAACTGCTGTGTTGTTGCTGATCATGCACACAGCTCGTTGCACTTTGGCAAGATCGCCTCCAGGTACCACTGAAGGAGGTTGGTAGTTGATTCCACACTTAAAGCCAGTCGGGCACCTGTTGAGTTCAAATGGTGAGACGTATTTCAGGGATTGTAATTCACAAATGGAAAAAAGAAGGGGTTTGCATCCTTTACCAGTCAACAAACTGAACAGTGCGTTTAGTCTTGATGGTACCAACAGCAGCATTGACGTCCTTTGGCACAACATCTCCACGATACATCAAGCAACAAGCCATGTATTTCCCATGTCTTGGATCGCACTTTGCCATCATACTTGCCGGCTCGAATACAGCATTTGTAATCTCAGGGACTGACAGCTGTTCATGGTATGCTTTCTCTGCGGAGATCACAGGTGCATATGATGAAAGCATGAAATGGATACGGGGATATGGCACGAGGTTTGTCTGGAATTCTGTAATATCAACATTGATAGCCCCATCAAACCGCAGAGAAGTAGTTAAGGAGGATATGATTTGAGAAATCAAGCGGTTCAAGTTCGTGTATGTGGGCCTCTCAATATCCAAAGACCTCCGACAGATATCGTAAATGGCTTCATTGTCTAAGAGTACAGCCACATCAGTGTGTTCAAGAAGTGAGTGAGTGGAGAGAACACTATTGTAAGGCTCCACAACTGCAGTTGATACCTGCGATTTAGATCAGTTCACATGTCTGTCAAATTGGGTGTATTCACAAAAACTTTTGCTTTTGGAAAAGTTAAAGTCGAAGCTAAATTTGTAAAGCAGTAAAAGTTAGGAGCGTTCGCAAAAGAAAGTAAGTACAGAAGCACTTTCAAACAGCATACAAAAAGCATCCTAAAGGGGCTTCTAGCTTAAGTTAAGAGGTAGCAGTTGAACAATAAATTCCATTTATGCTTTTCTTAGCTAAATGAAGAAAAATGTTGTTGTTTTAAAGAGTTTGTTACACTACCGTTGTTGCACATAATTCCATGCGCATAAAAATTTATAACTTCAGAATCATTTCCATAATCACACTAGAACACAAGCTAATGACTGCATATGACATCAATGCAAGTATTAAGGACCTGAGGTGAAGGGTAGATGGTGAAACCAAGCTTTGATTTTTTCCCATAATCAACAGACAACCGTTCCAAGAGCAACGAACCCAATCCAGAACCCGTGCCACCACCTACTGCATTGAAAACCAGAAACCCTTGCAAACCTGTGCAGTTATCAGCCAACTTCCTCACTCGGTCAAGGCATAGATCGACAATCTCCTTCCCAACTGAAAATAAAACATACCCGCACTTACTACATGAGAATTCATGGGAAACATATTCAAAAACTTTTATGTATTTCAACGAAAAGGTAGAAATCAAGATAACATTGCCAAAAACACCAATCTGCAAAAGCTCATCATTGAAGAACATTAGACATGCATATAAACTCCAAATCTGCAAATAACATGAACATCTACCAGTGTAATGCCCCCTGGCGAAATTGTTGGCAGCATCTTCCTTTCCAGAGATGAGCTGCTCGGGGTGGAACAGCTGACGGTAAGTCCCTGTCCTGACTTCATCAATAACAGTAGGCTCAAGATCAACAAATATCGCCCTGGGAACATGCTTCCCTGAGCCAGTCTCGCTGAAGAAGGTGTTGAATGCATCATTCCCCACGCCCAGAGTCGTGTCACTGCAATTCCAGAAACAAATTCATCCATCAAACCCCCAAATTTTCAGATCCGAAAACAGTAAACATGAAATCAAACCAAAGGTCCAACCCCACAATGCGCTCAACCAAATTCCATATCTACACCGCCTTCTTCGAATTGAAAACAAATCAACAATTCCTCCCCGGATAACGATCAACTAAACAAAAAAAACACCAAATTTCCAGAGAAAAACCACTCAACTTCCAAAATAAAACAAATCACGAGCAAAAATTCCACAAAATATCTTCCATAATCCATACAAACATAAAAAGTGCAAAACGAACACAAATCAATAACAAAATACCTGGGCATCATGCCATCGGGCTGAATGCCATGCTCGAGGCAATAGAGCTCCCAGCATGAATTACCGACCTGAATCCCGGCCTGGCCAATGTGTATGCTTATAATTTCTCTCATTCTCTCTACAATTCAAGCTCAAATCTTCCTAAACCACTTTGATTTCTTCCTCTGATTGACGTCTGCAAATACGAATGTCTCCCCTGTCTCTTAATATATGTGTATTGTACTGATGTGTATGTATAATTGTATATGCATGTGAAAATATCGTAACTGTCCAGAGAGATGGTGGGCCCACGAGGGAGGAGAAAATGGGATTTGATAAAAGGATTGGAGTCCGGTGGGCCCCACGTTTTGGCGCCAGCTGTCTGACGTTTGCTCCAGCTCATCGCTTCATATCATAGTTGGCAACCCATGTGAGGAGAGGGAAGATTTTGTTGTTAAATCAACTTAAATGTAGAGCAAATATGAATTTTCTTTTATCTTTGGATTTGAAGTTGGAGTTGTTGATATGATTCAACAATTGATAATTCATTCAATAATGCAAACAAAATCTAACATAAAAGGTTCTTATATCCAACATAAATCGAAACTGCATACTATACTTTCGTCTTGCGTAGCTCCTGAACGACAAAAAAGAAAGAAAGAAAAATGAAATCATCATCTTTATTTTTTAATAATTACATTTTTCGTGTGTGTATAAGTTCCAATTCGTTGGATTCTTATGAAAAACTACCAATTTTTAACTTTTTTGGGGGATTTTTATTATTAATTGTAGATGAATGACTTTTTCGATCTTTTGTGTGTATATATATATACTCTGAATCCATTGGATTTTTAAAAAGGATGGTCGATTCTCTTTTTTAATCAAAAGCTATAAAATGATTGATTTTTTTATGGGCTCCTTAATAAAAGAAAATTATGGAAAAATCAACTTGGGAATTTCATATTATCTGTGAAAATGCATTTAATATATGAGTAGGATGATGTTGACAATTGGTAGTATGAACAAAAGTAGAATGATGTTAGTATTTATGTGTAAGCAAAAAGAGAGTGTATTCATGTGGAGGAGTTGAAGAACCAATTTGGTTAAGGCCTAAGGGGAGGCAAATGGTAATCATAAAAGGGCCTAATTAGTTGGCTTTTCACGTGCCCTTTTTGGAATTTTTATTCTTCTTTCACTCTCACTCACACACTATAGCTAGGTTGTCAATCCAATTATGTCTATTATTTTAATATCAAAAAAAGTTTTTTTTATCATTCCAATTTTACTCTTTTTTACAATTTATCATTCCCACAATTTTTATCATATATCGTGATTCAATATTTGTATTTGTAACATATCACTATCTAAGTTTTTTAGTGGTTTTTGTAAAAAAATACAACTGACTTGTATGTTTTATAAACACGTCACATGTCATGTTTTTTGATCAAAACTATTAAATTTTTTTTTTTAAATAATAGTATGCCAGAAATATAAACATTAGATGGCGGTATACAATGAAAATTTATTAAGATAATAAATTATAAAAAGACCCAAAATTTCGAATAGCAAAAAATATTTTGCCCTTTTAATATTTATGAAGATATTAATAAAAAAAAGGGACAGTTAATAAAGAAGACCAAATATCTTCAAAAGTTATCAAAAACACCCTAATTTTAAAAATAAATGTTTTAGATCACCAATATACAAGTTATTTTTCCTAAATCCCCCAAAACCCTGAAAAATTTGTATTGTCCTTATGTTTTTCCTCCAATCACACCCTTTCTGCTTCATCCACACCCCCACTTTCCTCTCTCTCAAGTTACACAAAATCGATCCGATCTATAGCATCCCCAATTGTTTATCAAAAAACCCAATTTGCAGAGAATAGCATTGGTTTGATATCAAATCTGAAAAACTCAATATTTGAAGATGGATTGTGTCGGTGAGGACAAATTTGGTTGCGTGTTTATTTTGAAGGCAATCTGCATATTCATATCTTTCGAAATCAGGAGAACAATACTAAAATGATTTGCGGTCTTCTTCCTTTTGTTGGATTTGGATTCCATATTCTCCGACATCACAGGTAAAAATATGAGTTTTGGGTTTACTTAGAAATATAATCATTCCTGGACTCTCCACTTTTTTTCACTTTTTAATAAATACAAGATTTGAGATTTTTTATATATATTTAAAAGAACTATTTGATATTTCTACATATCTCTAAATAAATTTTTGCTATTAGATTTGAGATTTTTTTTTAAAAATTATTTGAGATTCTGCCTATATCTGAAGGTATTTTGGGAGTGTAATGAAATTTGAGATTTTTGTATATATCTAAAGAAATTTTTGCCAAAGCTTTGAGGATTTTTATATAATTCTACATATATCTTTGTTTGTGTTTTTGTATATATTTCGGCATATATCTATAAACAATTATTTGAGATTTATGAGATTTCTACATATGTCTGTATGTTTCTGCATAAACTAACTGTGAGATTTCTGTATATACGTGAAATCCCACAGTCAGTTTATGCAGAGATATTTCTGCATAAACTTACTGTAAGTGATCTGTATATATTTATGCATAAACTTACTGTAAGATTTCTGTATGTATATATCTAAATATATCTCTGAATAAACTGATTGTGGAATTTCTGCATATATCTGAATATATTTTTGTATAAACTGACTGATTATCTCCTGTTGTATTTGTTCTCATAAATAAATTATAATCACATATTGTAATGATTTGTTTTCTCACAGAAAACTGAAAAGTGATCGAGCTTCTGGAGGATGCATGACCATTTTATGATGATGGACCATGTTATACAATCCGTTTTTGAATTATAGTATTCTAGTTTGATATTTATGTTATTTACGAATTAGCAAGGAATTTTAATTAATTATATTGCTGATTTGTTGAGCAAGGAATTAAAAATGTTGAACTAAACGTGCAGTATGTACAGTGATGAATTAAAAATGGGGAACTAATAGTGGTGTTTATGGAGTGATGAATTAAAAATTCGAAACTAAACGTTCAGTTTGTAGAGCGATGAATTAAAAATGGGGAACTAAATGTGCAGTTTGTAGAATGGTGAAATAAAAATGGGGAACTAAAAGTGCAGTTTGTAGAGTGATGAATTAAAAATGCAGAACTAAACGTGCAGTTTGTAGAGTAATGAAATAAAAATGGGGAACTAATAGTGTTGTTTATGGAGTGATAAATTAAAAATTCGAAATCAAACGTGCAATTTGTAGAGTGATGAATTAAAAATTGGAACTAAGCGTGCACTTTGTAAAGTGATGAAATAAAAATTGGGAACTAATAGTGTTGTTTATAGAGTGATTAATTAAATATTTGGAACTAAACGTGCAGTTTGTAGATTGATGAATTAAAAATCCGGAACTAATAGTATTGTTTATGGATTCATTAATTAAAAATTCGGGACTAAATGTGCAGTTCGTAGAGTGATGAGTTAAAAATGCGAAACAAAACGTGTAGTTTGTAGAGTGATGAAATAATAATGAGGAACTAATAGTGTCGTTTATCGAGTGCTGAATTAAAAATTCGAAACCAAACGTGCAGTTTGTAGAGTGATGAATTAAAAATGCGGAACTAAATGTGCAGTTTGTAAAGTGGTGAAATAAAAATAGGGAACTAATAGTGTTGTTTATGAAGTGATTAATTAAAAATTCGAAACTAAACGTGCAGTTTCTAGAGTGATGAATTAAAAATCCAAAACTAAACGTGCAGTTTATAAAGTGATGAATTAAAAATGCGAAACTAAACGTGCAGTTTGTAGAGTGATGAAATAAAAATGGGGAACTAATAGTGTTGTTTATGGAGTGATGAATTAGAAATTCGAAACCAAACGTACAATTTATAGAGTCATGAAGTGGTAATACGGGACTTATAGAGTAAAGAATTGAAAACGATAAAGAATTCAACGTACAACTGAACTTATAGGTAGTTCTTACAAAAGTTACCATTATAATTCAAGATAATATATAAAAATGGTTTATAAAACCATATGAGGGATAAAATTGTGGTTTAAAAGTAGTATGATCAAACATTAGTAGGTAAATGTTAGTGTCCATAACATGTAAACATGAAATCTTTCCAATTAATCTTGAGTTTCTTGAATTATAATGGTAACACATGAAGATCAAATGAATTAAGATGTAATTTTTTTTTTATATATTATCTTGAATTATAATGATAACTTTTGTAAACACTAACTATAAGTTCAGTTGTACTTTGAATTCTTTCTCGTTTTCAATTTTTTACTCTATAAATTTCGCATTACCACTTTATCACTCTACAAAGACCACGTTTAGTTTCGAATTTTTAATTCATCACTCTACAAACTGCATGTTTAGTTCCCTATTTTTATTTCATTACTCTACAAACTGCATGTTTAATTCCGAATTTTTAATTCATCACTCGATAAACAACACTATTAGTTCCCATTTTTTATTTTATCACTCTATAAACTGCACGTTTAGTTCTTCATTTTTAATTCATCACTCTACAAACTGTTTAGTTCCCCATTTTTATTTCACCACTCTACAATCTACACGTTTAGTTCCCCATTTTTATTTCATCACTCTACAAAGTGCATGTTTAGTTCCACATTTTTAATTCACCACTCTACAAACTGCACGTTTAGTTCCCCATTTTTATTTCACCACTCTACATTCTGCACGTTTAGTTCCGTATTTTTAATTCATCACTCTACAAAGTGCACGTTTAGTTCCGTATTTTTAATTCATCACTCTACAAACTGCACGTTTAATTCTGATAACGGGAAAATCGGGAGCTATGACTAAGCTCCACGTGTCCTCGCCATGCGGGAAAACTAGGTCAGGTCAGCCCTATAAATCCGACCCAAGCGCCATCCCTTCGAGCCAGCACTTGGTCCACAAGGGAAAAAAGTCACACGCATTACGAAGGGAGAATCTCGACCCAGGACATCCTCCGACCGAAAGACAGTCGACCCAGGCATCAGATCGACCCACACACTACAGTACAACCGCATTTAATGCGAGTACCACTCACTGTGGGCCGCATTAATTGTAGCAGCACTAAGTACGGTGTCAGGCATCCTGGCAGGAGCAGACAAATAGTGCTTTAGCTGTAAAAGCACTGTTCCGGCCACCAGCCGTCCCTCTCCAACCAGACCAGATCCACACCTTCTTGAAGGTGTACTTACACCAACGGAGACCATCTCCTTCCTATATAAACCCATCTCCAACACCAAGAAGGGTGAGCTTTCCTTCGCACTCTGAGCCCATACTTCCTTTCGCATTATCGACCCAGAGCTTTCGCTGACTTGAGCGTCGGAGTGCCAAAATAGGTCCAACCCCTACATTCCCCTGTTTTGGCCTTTGAGTTCCCGTTTGTTCATCCTTCTTAGTCCAGGAAAGTATTAGAGTTACCTCATGTATACAAATATCTTGGGCGATTGGGAGTCCTAATCTGCAGTCCAGCGCATAGCCAGATTTTGACACTATCATCTTGGCGCCGTCTGTGAAAACTATGAACTAAAAAGCCTTTTCTTTCAGTTTTTAAAAGCTTTCAAACAACTTTCATCATAGTGCAAACCCGTCACGGACGCCGCGTCTACGGTAAAAACGTAAAAGAGATCTCCCCTGATCTCAACACCCCGAGGGGAAACTTCCCGACCCCTGTGGTAGGGATATCCGCTGTGGAAGCCGGCCCGAGTGTACCAGGCCTAGTGATCCTGTCCAAGGCAGATTTGACCGTCTATGTGGAACGGTGCAGGACGGAGGCCCTAGCTGCAGCAAGGGAGAACAGGGAGCCTAACATGCCGGCTCCCCCAAGGGACAACCCTCTAGCGCTAACCCCTCAGAGTACCGCCTACCCCACTATTCAGGGGTCCTCAGCTCCCTTGGCGTACGCTGTCCAGCAATCCACAAACTAGCCCAGCTTCTGGGGGTATCGGCCTCTTCCCTAAGCCCAAAACCCATACGCTCAACCTCAAACCATCTACATCGCCCCGGTTCCTGGAGTCCAGCACCAAGTCCATCTTGGAACTCACGCCGAGGAGGGCTTCGACGACAATGATAACCCTCCCAATCGACGGGAGCCGGCGAGAAGAAGGCAGGTTCAAGAGGAGGAGCGCCCTTCACAAATCCTCAGGAATGTAAGGGAGGAAGATAGAGGGGCCCGGCACAACCAGTGAGAAGCACAGGGACACGCCTATCCCTAGAAACGTCTCAGTGTTCGACTTCTTGGGGGCTAGGGTCCATCCCGACACCTACTTGCGGGCAAACCGTGGGCACTGGGTCGGCCCCGATAACCTCCGGAACCAGCTCCCCAGAAGAGGACAACAACAGTAGCAGCAACAACAACAACAGCAGTACCTTCCCGACCCAGGCCATGGTTCGGAATACTTTGATCCACAAGAGGAAATATCCTCCCATGTTCCCCGCGAGTAAGCCCATGAAGCACGGGTGCCCGCTCACCAAGACGATCAGCCTCCCCAGCGTCAGGGAAGGGTATATCGCAGTGAAAGGGAAGCGAGATCCTCCTTTTGCGACGCCATTATTGACGCGAGGGTGGTGGATAAAGTCCCCACCAAATCTGCCCATTTATCACGGGAACACCGATCTCGTGAAATATTGTTCTAAGTTTGAGGCCTAAGTCAGCCTCTATGGCCACACTAAGCTCATTTGGGCCAAGATCTTCGAAACCACGCTCGAGGGCCCAGCCCAAGACTGGTTCGAAAGGTTGGCCCCCTACAGCATCAGGGACTACGTTTACCTGGCCAAGAAGTTCGAGGCCCATTTCTCCTCCATGGTTAGAGTCAAGCTCCCATCAACGTACTTATATAACATCGTTCAGGAGGAGGGTGAGACCTTGAGAAGTTTCTTCGCCCATTTCAATGAGGCATTTGTTAAGTTTGAGCACTCCGGGGATCGATGTTTTGACCCTAACCCTTCACAAGGCCATCCGCCACGCGGAATGCGCTAACGAGATCATCCTCCAATTCCCATAAAACATGGAGGAGGTCATGGCTATTGCCCGTCATTTTATGTGTCTAGAGAAAGTGAAATAAACCACCCGAGCTCAAGGACAGATAAATGAAAGGCGAGCGTATGAGCCCACTGCCAACCGACTTTCCAGGTCCGACCCACCCAGGTCGAAACCTCCCAGGCTCTCCAGCTGGATGGAGCAAAGGCTCAAGAGGGAGATGCCCCCAGGAAGCGGAGCCAAGGATAGGAGGGCCCATCGAATAAATCTATGAAGTCATGGATAGGGGGTTGCTCAAAAAGCCCAAGCAGTAGAAGAAAATTGTTGAGTGTGAAATTTGAATGAATATTAGCATTGATTAGACTATAATTATGTGTCGTTTGATGCGTTTATTTGTTTATTTTGCTCCATTTAGGTAATTATTGAGTTGGAGATGAGAAACGGCGTTCTAAGGCGAATTCACGTATTTTTGGAAAAAAAAAGGCAACACCCGTTACCCTATGGGAGAGCAATTTCAGTAACCCCCGTTAACAGACACAGGAGCAAAGCCTTTGGCGAATCGGAGGGGTAACGCCCGTTACCCCTGGGCAGAAGGAAAGTGGTAATGCCCGTTACCACTAATAAAAGCGTTATGACGATTTCAAGAAATAACGGGCGTTAACGATATTTGTACATGGATGGGTAACGCCCGTTACCAGAGTCGGCAAACGAGCAATTAGGGCTGCTATTTAAGTGCGTTTTGGAGTCTTTTTTGGAGAGCTTTTTCTTCGGGGTTTTTACCTAGTTTCTGGAGAGAAGACAAAGAAGTTCAGAGGAGTTTTTCAGAGAATTCGAGAAGACGAAAGGATTGAATTCTTAGAACGATTTTAGTTTTCCAGTTTTATTATAGCTTTAATCATCAAACTAATTCCCTTAAGTTTAGTTTTAATTAGTTTTCATTTGCTAGATTCGTTTTTCAGACTTTATGAATGTTTATGATTTTGATGTTTAGACTTTGTTTAGTTTTGATGAACATGAATTCTTTTAATGCAATTTCCTTTAGTTTTATGAGTTTTACTTTAATTATGAGTAGCTAATTCTCTATGGCTAGGGGATTGATGATGAATGTATGATAGATGTTTGATATGATGCTTGACTGACTTGGGTTAATTCTTAGTTTGAAAACAGGTTTGAATTGACTTGCGATGACCTGATCACCCTTAGCATGTGTTATAATTGCCTATAGATCGAGAGATTGACGGTAATTTAGATGGTTTTCATAACTTGTAAGTTGTAGAATACAAAGAGATTTAGTTCTAGCTTATACAACAGTAATCTTATTCCATGCTGAGCCGCTAGAGTATTGAATTGCACTAGTTTTGTTCCTATGGTTTAATTAACTATCGGTGATTGCGAAAGCAACATTAAACACTAATTAAGCACTTGGTTACACCTTGAGAGAGGGTAATACAAATATAAGTGACTAGGTTGTAGAATTACATTTGTCTAACGAGTATCATATTAACTCTTGAGTGTATGATTCATTACTTCCCCTGCCTGCTTAGTTCATTGAATTTAACTCGCGTATTTTAATTGTTATCTTTTTAATTCTAGTTAATTGTTTAAATTCAGTTTAGTAGATTAATAATCAACCTCTGAATTTCGTTAGGTCTTTAGATTAGAAAAAAGTGTTGAGTAGTGATTGATTTCCCTTCCCTGTGGGTACGATCCTATTGTGCTACGCGTATGTAGTGTACACTTGCACGATTGGTTTTAACTTAAGTAAAACACCACACAAGTTTTTGGAGTCGTTGTCGGGGAAGGCGTTTTAAGTCAATATTACTTAAATATTTCGATCTAGTGCTTTAGACCATTACTTTACTTTGTGTTCATTATCTTTTGTCACTGTGGAATTGGACTGAGGATTTCTTTCTCCTTTGTGCAGGTTTACAAGTTTCGGAATTGGTACCATACGATCCGGAGATCGAGAGAACACTGAGTGCTATTAGGAGGAAGCGTAAAAAGGATAAGAAACCGACTATCATACCGATGGCTGACCCACCTCAAGATCTACCACCACCGGCTATAAGAGATTATAACATGCCGCAGGCTGGAGCGATTCAGACTGCAGCCCGTCCCCCGATCGCAGCAAACAATTTTGAGATCAAACCAGCTATTATCAATCTGCTGCAGAACAATCCATTTTCAGGATTACCACTGGAGGATCCGACATCACATCTTGAGTATTTTCTTGAGGTGTGTGATACTTTAGGATCCATAATGTCACTACTGATATTATCCGAGTCAGGTTTTTTCCCTTTTCACTAAGGGAACGAGCTAAAGCATGGTTGAGTACTATCCCAAATGAATCCTTTCAGACTTGGGCAGCATTATCTCAGACTTTTTTAGCCAAGTTCTTTGCACTTAGCAAAACCACGAAGTACAGGAATGATATTCAAGGTTTCAGATAGTTGGATGGAGAGTCTTTCTATGAGGCATGTCAGAGATTTAAGGGTTTGCAGAAGAAGTGTCCACATCACGGGATTCCCGGTTGGTTATTAATTCAGACATTCTACAATGGGACGTCCCCTACTTTTAGAGGAACGATGGATGCCGCAGCGGGTGGAGTGTTCTTGTCAAAATCTGAAGCCGTCGCTACTGAGTTATTAGATAATATGTCACAAAACAATGTGTTTGTGCATGAGAAGAGCGATTCGCAACCAGCCATGGTGCAAGAAGGAGTCATAGAGTTAGATGGCCTAACCGCCATCAATGCCAAATTTGAGGCCCTCAACAAGAAATTGGATCAACTTTCTGTCAATGCAGTTGGGATACCATCCCAACCAGTTCAGGTAACTTGTGAAATTTACAGTGGTCCACATGCGTTTAATATGTGTCCCCATACCAATGCTGGAGAACAGGTGCAAGAACAAGTGAACTATGCAAACAACTCCAAACCAGCAAATGATCCCTACTCAAACACCTACAATCCAGGATGGAAGAACCACCCTCACTTTTCTTGGTCTAATAATCAGAATGTTAAGCAACCACCTCAACGTAGGCCGCAGTTTCAGCCTAGGCAGCAATTCCAACAGAGACCACCAGCCCCCTACAATACTGGCCCCCCACAACAGGAGCAAAAGCAGGGATGGGAGACTGCACTTGAGAAATTCATAGCCGTGTCTACGGATCAACATCAGAAGTTGGAAGCTCAGGTAGAATAGATGGTGAATCAGAACAGAAATTTGGAGACTTAAATTGGTCAGATTGCCCAATCTTTGAATATGAGAGGCCCAGGAATGCTACCAAGTCAAACCGAAAACAATCCTAAGGAGCATTGCAAGGCCATATTTGTAAGAAGCAGTAGAGAGTATGAAGGTCCGAAGTCACTTATAGATTCGGACGCTGAAAATTTTGTTTGTGAAGAAGTTGAGGAGTTAGTTAAGATTGAAAAGGTGAACATAGAAGAGAAGAAGGAAGAGTTCCCTTCAGAACCAAAGGTGAATGTGGCAATTGAGTCATATGTGCCACCGATTTCTTCTCCCTAACTATTTCAGAAGCAGGAGTTAGAGAAAGGATTGGTTTCAAGTAAAGGGAAGTCCGAAGACTTCACCACCATCGCACTTACTAAGGAATGCAGTGCCATTATTTAGCATAAGTTTCCCCCGAAACTTAAAGATCCAAGAAGTTTTTCAATTCCTCTAACTATTGGTTCTTTGAAATTTCATAATGTTTTATGTGATTTAGGAGCTAGTGTAAGTTTGATCCCTTTATCTACTTGCAGGAAGTTAGGAGTAAAGGAGCTCAAACCAACTAATATGACACTCCAACTAGCTGACAGATCAGTGAAATATCCAACAGGAATTCTTGAGGATGTGTTGGTAAAAGTTGGAAATTTCTACATTCCTACTGATTTTGTAGTTCTTGATGTTGAGAGCTAAGATAGGACGCCATTGATCCTTGGAAGACCGTTTCTAGCCACGGCAGGAGCAGATATTGATGTTCAGAATGGACGCCTCACGTTCAAAATAGGAGATGAAAGCTTAGAGTTTAGGAATTTTGGTTCCATACCACCATCACCGATTCCGGATAAATGTTGCATGATCAAGGTGATAAGTGAGACCCCGAATGTGTGGTGTTATTTTCGGAGAAAAGGGATGCAGTTGATTGGGGTGGAGAACCGAAGTCCCAAAATTCAAGAGGAGATGATGTTTTGAAATTAAACACTTGGAGTTCAGGCTCCGGCGTTGTGAGCAACAAGAACGAGGTCACTCCATGTGACTTGTGGCTTGGGGATTGTTAATCCCTAATCCAGTTTTCAAACTCAAGCTAACGACTATAACTTAGAACTAATTTTTCTTTCCCTTTTCCCTTTTGTTTTTGTTTTCGTTGTTCCTTTTCTTTCGTCCTTGTTTTTCTCGCGTTATTTGAGTTATCTCTCTCATTTTGCAGGTCACTTGATGTTTTGCTAGGAAGCCAAAGTTTAGATGGAGGCAAGGATCGTGATTTGAGCTTAAATGTCAACAATGAGGTCCATTTACTTTGTTTGTATTGGTGTGCATAAGATTGATGTGTTTGTGAGAAGAATGAATTGATGAGAATCGTTGTATTATGTGATGAGTGATGTTTATGTGTTTCGAGATTGGTGCACTATGGTTTGATTGAATTCTATGAGTTAATTTCGGTTAGGTAACATGATTAAGCACCATCCGGATTGTGTTTGTGTTTTATTTGTGTTTGGCTGGAACTAGCAGTAACGGGTGCTACACCCTCGTAATTATCTTTTGGTAACGCCCGTTAACAGAGTCAGACGTTTAGGGCAGTAAGGGTAGCGACCGTTACCCCGTGCAAGAGGAAACCCGGTAACACCCGTTACCGGGACGATTACGCAAAATCCTGGTTTAGGAAACACGTTTTTAGGGTTGATTTAATTCCTTTCCTACCCAATTTTGGATTTTTCTCCCCCAGAACTATAAATACACTTGCACACACTCATTCTCCCTTAGAAGAGATTCAATAGTTCCCCTTGGTTAACCATTATCAATTTGCAACAATGAAGCACCACCACCAAGTTTACACTCTCTCTCTTTCTTTTTGAATCAAGGTAAGCCAATATCCCTTTTATTAGTGTGAATTGTTAGAATTAATTCTTTCAATCTAAGAGTGAAACTTAGGATTGAATTTGCATGTTAGGATGGATTCTAGGTTAGAGTTGATGATTTTTGGAGAACTATGCATGCTAGAATTAGGATTAATGAATTGGAGTGAGTTTTTCAATAATCCTAGTCTCTAATTAGTTTGAATCTGAATTGTGAAGTTGAAGGTTGATAAATTTGAGCTTAAATTGTAGATTATAGGCTAATGTGGATTTGAGTAGGGTAGATTGAAGAACTTAGTTGAAACTCACACCCTAGGCCTATACACACAAGGTGTTTGATAAACTGTCTAAGTGACTTGTGATTGATTTTTGTGTGCCTTGTTTTGCTATTTTTGGTTGATGTAGGTACCATGGGACGTACTAAGCTCTCTAGAGTTCCTGAGCCCTTCACTACGTCATCCCGGTTGGATCATCAACCATTGGAATCGGTCAATATAACGGTGAATGCTATGGGCAATCCCTTTTAGAGGAATTTGACAAGGAATATTGTGTCTACTAGGTTCTTCAAGGACATATAGATGGAGAAGTTTGAGGCTTGGGAAGAAGTGAAAAGATTGTTTGACAACATCGGTTGATTACCATTCCTGGCTAGGAAGGACGTATGTCGAGATAACGGCCGCTTTCTTCACCACAATGAACTTCAACCCGGTGGACAACACATTGACATTTACTCTAGATAACATGGAAACTCGAGTTTGGAATGCGGGCCGGATAAGGGAGATTCTTCGTTTTCCTGCAAATGTCATCACTTCCTTGCCTAAGTGGAATGATGCTCAAAGAGAAGAAGTTTGGAGATCCTTCCCGTTGTGTAAGGGTGCCCCGAGTTATTCCCCACGATACACTCATGATAGCTATCTTGACTCATTAGCTTGGGTGCTAGTTCATAGGATTTTGGCCACGAGATTTTGTGCTAGATATGGAAGAGATAGCCACATTAATCAGACTGGGCTGGGACTAATGTATATGATGAAGGAAGGTATCAAGTTCGATGGTACGATTGAGTTTTTATGGAAGCTTCAGGAGATTGCTGGGAGTATTACTGGTATAATAGCCCATGGCGCGTTTGTCACTATGTTTGCTCGAGAGATGCATTATAGGCCTAGGGGATTGTTGCCCGTTGACTTTGGCTATGATATTGGTCCACAGTACTTGGAGACTGTCGGGTTGGCTATTGCTTGGGAGAGTGGACAACTCAAGAAGTGTATTTTGTCATGGTGGCCAATTCAGGATAGAGAGCGGCTCTGACAGATGTATAGCTGGGGTAAGGCCCGTTTTGATGAGCTTTTAGAGATGCAGAAGGAGCTTTTAGCTCGGATTCCTAATAGGTCGGATGACGAGTTTGGGATTCTCCGCAGTGCCGCGTCGGTTGTTGATGAGGCTAATGATGAAAACCCGTTTACTGTAAGAGGCCTTCGTATAGAGTTGGCAGGATTAAGGGCTGATTTGAGCACCGTGATTGCGAAGATTGAGGATTTAACGCAGTATGTTGATGAGCGATTTGATGAGTGGAAGGCTCAGGTGGAGGCGAAGTTCGAAGGGTTCTATGCTCGTGTTGATCAGTATTTTGGAGGACCACTATCGCCTTGATGATGCTATCTTTCTTTTCCCCATGTTTGCGTTTATTTTAGACATTCTATTTGGGCATGTTATTTTAGACACTTAAATCTTTGCATATGTTTGAACTCCGTGAATTTTGTTTATGCAATTGTGCCCTTCTTTTACTTGGAATTTATGACTTATGTGATGATTATTAAATGCATGTTGATTGTCAATTGCCTTTGCACTTGATCCGTGTTTTCCAGTCACGTCTTTCAGGTTTTGAAAGCTTTGCTAGCACGTTGTCGGTTCTTCAATTGATAAGGGAGTTTTCTTGATCCTTATTTCTTTATGTTGCATGAGGACATTGCACAAATTAAGTGTGGGGGAGGAAGTGTATGCTTGATATGAGTTTTCTTAACTATTTGCATGATTAGATGTTTTGTTGCACTTGTGATTTGCTAGGAATTGAGTAATTCTGAAAATTTTGAAAATTTTCCCTTGTTTTGAACTTTTTCTTCAAGGTTTAATTGTTGAGCTTTTGCTAGAATGAGTTAGGCTATTCGAATTGAGGAAAATTTGCGTGAGATTTGATGATTTAGTGTGTTAGTATACCATTATATTTTGCGTACTTTTCGAAGGTGATAATGTACTTTGCTTAGAAAGATGAATTGATGATTTCCAAATAAGTCTATGAATTGATTAGGATGCATTTTAGTCCTATTGAGGCGAAATTTTGAGTTAATGAAGATTAAGGAAGTGAAGTAGGCATTCGTTGTCGGAAGATTTTAAGCCTTTAAATTTTTAGCCGTGTTTCACTAAATAACGTAATCTTATTGACCCCACCGAGCCTAATTGTTATGCAAAGATGTTTGTAGCCACATTAGAAGCTAATGCACAACAAAAGAATAACCACCTTGATAAGTTTACACCAAGGCTTGCTCATTTGATTTTACTGGTAATTGTCTATCTTTTGACCCCTTTTGATTGTTCTTGTGGTTGAAATTGAGAGATTATTGTAAAAGAAAGAAAAAGAATGAGAAAAAGTGTGAAAAATAAAAGATATGAAAAAGAAAAGAAAGAGCAAAAGAAAAGAAAAGAAAAATTATGCAAGGTGTGAAATTGAGAGTGTGGGATACAATTGGAAGAAGGGGGGGGGGGGGGGGTTGTGTTTAATGGCAAAATTGAAATGTCATGAGTTTAAAGATTGAATGATGTAAGCTTGGTGAGTAGTCACTCGATCCAAATTTCCATAACCTTACCCAAAGCCTACATTACAAGCTCGAAAGACCTATCGATCTCAAGTCTTGATTTGACTCCGTTAATGGAGATAGGTGCGAAGAGTGTATTCCGAAGTCGATGATTAAAACTAAGGAGAAAATTGTGAATTTGTCGTTCTGATCTTTGTACATTGTTTCATTCGAATCACACACTACACAAGGGTATACTTTTCATACTAAGTTTTGATGATCTTATGTTTATGAGTACTTAATTTGAATTGCTAGACTTGTTTAGGTAAGGGTTCGACGATTGCTTTTAGGAGATGGTTTGATGAGGCTGTGTTTTCTTTATTTTCGTATTACTCGGGGACGAGCAATAGGTAAGTGTGGGGGGAGTTTGTTGAGTGTGAAATTCGCATGAATATTAGCATTGATTAGACTATAATTGTGTGTCGTTTGATGCGTTTATGTGTTTATTTTGCTCCATTTAGGTAATTATTGAGTTGGAGATGGGAAACGGCGTTCCAAGGCGAATTCACGTATTTTTGGAGGAAAAAGAGATAACACCCGTTACCTTATGGGAGAGCAATTTCAGTAACCCCCGTTAACAGACACAGGAGCAAAGCCTTTGGCGAATCAGAGGAGTACCCCTGGGTAGAAAGAAAGTGGTAACGCCCGTTACCACTAATAAAAGCGTTATGGCGATTTCAAGAAGTAACGGGCGTTAACGATATTTGTGCATGGATGGGTAACTCCCGTTACCAGAGTCGGAGAGAGAGCAATTAGGGCTGTTATTTAAGTGCGTTTGGAGTCTTTTTTGGAGAGCTTTTTCTTCAGGGTTTTGACCTAGTTTCTGGAGAGAAGACAAAGAAGTTCAGAGGAGTTTTTCAGAGAATTCGAGAAGACCAAAGGATTGAATTCTTAAAACGATTTCAGTTTTCTAGTTTTATTATAGCTTTAATCATCAAACTAATTCCCTTAAGTTTAGTTTTAATTAGTTTTCGTTTGCTAGATTCGTTTTTCAGACTTTATGAATGTTTATGGTTTTGATATCTAGACTTTGTTTAGTTTTGATGAACATGAATTCTTTTAATACAATTTTCTTTAGTTTTATGAGTTTTGCTTTAATTATGAGTAGCTAATTCTCTAGGGCTAGGGGAGTGATGATGAATGCATGATAGATGTTTGATATGATGCTTGAATGACTTGTGTTAATTCTTAGTTTGAAAACAGGCTTGAATTGACTTGCGATGGCCTGATCACCCTTAACATGTGTTATAATTGCCTATGGATCGAGAGATTGATGGTAATTTAGATGGTTTTCATAACTTGTAAGTTGTAGAATACAAAGAGATTTAGTTCTAGCTTATACAACAGTAATCTTATTCCATGCCGAGCCGCTTGAATATTGAATTGCACTAGTCTTGTTCCTATGGTTTAATTAACTATCGGTGATTGTGAGAGCAATATTGAACACTAATTAAGCACTTGGTTGCACCTTGAGAAAGGGTAATACAAATATAAGTGACTAAGTTATAGAATTACACTTGTCAAACGAGTATCATATTAACTCTTGAATGTTTGATTCATTACTTCCCCTGCCTGCTTAGTTTATTGAATTTAACTCGCGTATTTTAATTGTTAAAGTTCAGTTTAGTAGATTAATAATCAACCTCTGAATTTCGTTAGGTCTTTAGATTAGAAAGAAGTATTGAGTAGTGATTGATTTCCCTTCCCTGTAGGTACGATCCTATTGTGCTACGCGTATGTAGTGTACACTTGCACGATTGGTTTTAACTTAAGTAAAACACCACAACAGAAACCAAGAAAGCCAAAGAGTTGGGTAACCGTTGTACCTATCATATGCAGTTTGGGCACTGGACTTCTGAATGCATCGCCCTGAGAGAAGAGGTTGAGAGTGTTAGGAATAGTGCCGTAGAAGCCGATTGTGTATCCGCTTTGTACTTTTCCTTATTGTGATCACAGACAATCTTTGAATAAAATAACGAATTGAGGCAACACTTCTTTATATGCTCTTGTTTGGTATGCGTTTACTTTAGCTGTGCATGTATGAGAACTCCCCTAATCCTGATGACTTTAGGACTCTACCATTTAGGTGAAATGGTTCATGAAACGAGCCCTATATCATATAAGTCATGATTAGTAAAATACTCCAAGCCGATGAGTCCTATAGACAGTGGGAGTGTCAACCTGACTCCTCTAAGGCTTGCTTGTGGGATCACGTCCTTAAGAAGGACCACCTTGTTTCATGGAGGTGAAAATTGTATAGTTGATACGTGCGTGATACATGAGGGTGCTTACTTCCATAAGTAAGGTCACTGAGGTGCCCCGTGTGAGAAGATTCCTAAATGGGAAAGGAAGTTTCTATTTCAGGAAATGGAAACTTCCAGATTAGGAAATATCTCACGAGTCATTGATGTGATTAATTGATCGTTAGACTTGAGGTTCCATGTCACTTTGTGAGTTAACTCTGTAGTCTTAGGTATAAGCTTTAAAGGGTGTCGCCTTAGACAACTGATTCAAGGCTTATGATGGGGCTGCACAAGTGACTCATAAAAGTGAATGAGAATCAAGAAAGGACCTACACTTGCATTTGCAAGGTGATCTCTTATTGTGTAAGTCATTCATATGCCATATGGAGTCCTTGGCCAAGGCAGTAGATCAAGACATCAAGAAAAGGGTTTCTTGGATTGAGATCAAATGGATATGAAAGGCACTTAGCTTTAAGACTAGATTATTAGGGTTCTGATTATTCCTTTACCCTAGATCTTGGTTGAGAGATAGTAAGTAGGAGGATTGTATCTCACATGAATCAATGACTTAAAGGTTCTGTCGAATCGAGACATTCCAATTCAGCTAGGGGTTAAACACCTGTTGCTAGACTATGGTCGTTTAATCTGTCGACTGATTAATTAATTAGTGAATTAATTAATTGGGGTCACTGCTAATTGAATTGAGAACCTAGAGGGTCACACACAACAACTTGGTTACATGAGTTGAGGCTTCGAAATGATTAAACGAGTTAATCGAGCCAAAAGGGTTCCACACATGTGGGTCACGTGCGTGACACGTGTCCTATATGGACACGTGTGCACCGTGCGTGTATGTTTATTTATGTATTAAATAATTAATGTGTTAATTATTTAATAGACTTTGGTTTAATTTTGAATTAAAATGAAAGTCTTATTTTGGAGAAATTAATCTATTTAATTAATTTTGAATTAATTAATTAGATAAATAAGTTATTTATTTATTAATAAATAAAGTATAATATTATCCAAAAGGAGTTTGGATATTTTTAGCTCTCTTAAAAGTTGATTTGAATTAGAATTCAAAGTCAAAGTTTGGAATTACTTGATGATCAAGTAATAAGAGAGAGGGACCAAATCCTTAGTCCAATAGGACTAGGTTCGGCCGCCCCTCCCTTTGCTATATATAGGGGAGATCGAGCTCCCCTTAAGAGTGATTGATAATTTCTTTTGGTTCATGTGTTGAACACCATCCTTTCTCCAAGATAAAATAAACCCTAGGGTAAGCCTAAACACTAACTAGAGAACTAGCATCCTTACTAGTTAGATTGTAGTCAAGTTGGTGGACTATCTCTAGAGAGCTTCAAGTTAGAAGTTTTTTAAAGATTCGAGCTTTACCAAGGAGAGGGGATCAAGCCGCGAGAAGAGCGTTCTTGGGTGGCTTGAAACGCTTCAAGAAAGATTATTGAAAAGTAAGTTTCTTTACATTACGAATTTGGATTCATGATTGCGAGTTTTCGATCCTTTTGTTGAAATTTTTTTAAATTTTCGCTGCTTTCTGATTCCTATTTCCAATAGAGAGGCTGATCCAGGGGGGCCATTTGATGGAATTCATCAAGAAGTTGGATGAACGGGCCCACCAAGCTTTTGACCCAAGGGACTCCCCACGTCCCAGGAGGAGACGCAAGCCGCCCCTTGAGAAGCCCGAAGAAGGGAATCCCCATAACTTACCTATCAATGAAATTTTCATGATTGTAGGGGGACCCACCGGCGGAGATTCGAAGATAGCACGCAAGCGGTCGCGGTGACAGATGGGTCGAGAGCTCTATGGGCCCAGAGAGGTGATGCATGTCGAGCCAGGAAAAAAGTGGCTGGAGCAAGAGATCTCCTTTAGCGATAGGGATTTTGTACCAGTGATGCCACGGGACGGTAGAATGCCGAGTTGTCCACTGGTAGTCACTATGGATGTTGTAAATCATGTTGTACACAAAACCCTTGTTGATAGTGGAAGCTCAGCCAATATTATCTTTTACTCGACTTTATGAAAAATGAATATCCATGATAAGCTTGATTATGAACCGATCAAAACACCTTTGACAGGTTTCAGTGGGTCAGAGGTCTACTCCAAGGGGCGAGTCAAGCTCGTTACCTCCATGGGAAAATTACCAAAGAGGGCCACGCAAACGATTGAGTATCTGGTGGTTGAAGGCCCATCTGGCCATCTGCTTACAACATTATTATAAGGCGCCCGACCCTGATAAGCTTTCGAGCAGTGATCTCTACCTATCATCAGACCATTAAACTGCCAACTCCTCATGGGATTGGGGAGCTCTGCTGCAACATACCCGGATCTTGGGAATGCTACTCCATTTTCATGGAAAAGGTAAAACTTCCCAAGAAGGCCATTGTTCTTTTGTTGAACGTTGATGATTTCCTGGATACGGAGCTTGCCGACCCAGATGACCCAACGGCGGAGATGTGCTCCAAGCAAAAGACCTCCACCATTGTGAGAAAGAAGAGAAAGTTGGATGATGGGAAGATCGCAGCCACGGGTGCCATTGTTCCCATCCAACTAGTACCCGACGATGAGGAGAAAACTACCAACATCGGAGCTAACCTTAAAGGTAAACAACAATGTATGCTCATTCAGTTCTTACAAGAAAACGTAGATATGTTAGCCTGGAAATTCTCAGAATTTGTTGGCGTCGACCCAAAGGTCATTGAACACCATTTGAACGTCGACCCAAGTTTTCGACCCATCAAGCAGTGACTGAGGACACAGAGCGACGACCGTAATGAGATAATTGAGCAAGAGGTTAACAAGCTCCTTGATACCGGATACATCACGCCAGCCAAGTACGTCGATTGGCTATGCAACGTCGTTTTGGTGGCAAAGACAAGTGGAAAGTGGTGAATGTGCAATGACTTCACGGATTTAAATAAAGCCTGCCCCAAGTACCCTTACCCTCTTCCGCGGATTGACCAGCTTTGATTCCACCGCAGGCTGTGAGCTCTCTTAAGCATGATGGATGCCTTCCAGGGCTAGTACCAGATATTCATGGTTCAAGAGGATAAGAAGAAGATTGCATTCATCGTGGTCAAAGGCATATACTGCTTTGAGGTCATGCCGTTCGGATTGAAAATTGCTGGTGCCATCTATCAGAGGCTGGTGAACAAAGTATTCGATGATGAAATTGGAAAGACAATGGAGGTATACGTTAACGACATGATCGTTAAAAGCGAGAAGGCAAAAATGCAATTGGATGATTTGGGTAGGACTTTCGACCTACTGTGCAAATACAGAATGAAGTTGAATCTAAATAAGTGTTCATTCGGCGTAGAAGGAGGAAAGTTCCTCGGTTATATCGTCAGCCAAAGAGGAATTGAAGCAAACCCAGAAAAGATCCTAGCGCTCAAGAGCATCAACAGGTCTCACACTATCAGAGATGTCCAGTGTCTGGTAGGTCGAATAATCTCCCTGAATAGGTTCATTTCTCACTCTTCTAAGAAAAAATTTCCTTTCTTTAAAATTCTTCACAATATTAAGAAATTCGAATGGACTAAAGAATGTGACGCGGCCTTTGAAAGGCTTAAAGAGTACCTTGCATCCCCTCCCTTGTTAGCTAAACCAATTGCAGGGGAAACCATGTACCTGTACCTGGCTGTTACAGAAGAAGCGGTTAGCTCTGTGTTGGTCGACCTACGAGAAAGAAACCAAATACCGGTATACTACGTGAGCAGGATATTACATGGCGTAGAGACGCGATACTTGGAGATAGAGAAGTTTGCTTTAGCTCTAGTACACACTTACAGGAAATTGCACCCATACTTCCAGTCTCATTCGATTGTGGTCCTCACCGACCAGGGCCTACGCCGAGTCTTGGAGAAACCAGATACTACGAGGAGGATAGTAAAATGGGCAATTGAGCTAAGCCAATTTGATATCAGCTACCAGCCTAGAGCCGTGTATCAAGCCCAAATCCTCGCAGACTTCCTCATTGACCCAAACAAGCAGATCCTACGCTCGGTGCTATGGACCATGTCGGTCGATGGCTCCTCAACCTCTCAAGGGGAAGGGGGTGTGAGAATATCCCTGATAAGCACAGAAGGTCAAGAGTTTGATTTCTCCATCTCTTTGGATTTTCCATCCACCAATAATGAAGCGGAGTATGAGGCGCTCATAGCTCAAGATCACCAAAGAGCATAGAATCGAAAGGATTTCGGTAACCACGGATTCGCAGCTTGTGGCGAGCCAGGTCGAAGGCTCCTATGAAACACGTGAAGAGACAATGATCAAGTACTTGCTAAGGTCAAATCTTTGGCATCTGAATTCAAAAAGTTTAAGTTGCAGCAGGTGCCCCGAGAAGAGAACACGTGAGCGGATGCCCTGTGCAAATTCGCAAACGAAATGAGAGGCTCCAAGGACCAGAACATCACTTACCTTTCAAGTAAGGGACGGGCAATCGATGGGGAAGCAGAAATGCTCAATCGACCCAGCTGAGCTCTGCTGGCTTGATAAGTTCATACTTTACCTCAGAGACGGAGTCTTGCCCGCCAACAGGGATGCAGCGAGGCGTCTCCGATACAAAGCAGCAAGTTACTCGCTTGATTCGGATAGAAGGTTGTATAAGAGAGCGTACATGGGACCAACAAAGAGATGTCTCCACCCGTCTCAAGCCTGTGATGTACTGGAGGAAATCCATAGCGGGCAATGTGGGAACCATGCGGGCGGTCGATCCTTAGCGAAGAAAGTTTCAAGAAGCGGGTTTTATTGGCCCACCCTCAACGAAGACGCTAAGGAATACGCCCGCAAATGCGTAAGTTGTCAGAAACATGCCAACATCCCGCATCAACACCTTATCGAGGTGGTCCCGATCGATATTTGTTGGCCTTTTGATCAGTGGGGAATTGACATAGTGGGGCCACTTCCACTTGCAACCAGCCAGAGATAATACTTGTTAGTTGCGGTCGAATATTTCTCCAAATGGGTTGAAGCCCAGCCAGCTGCGAAGATAACCGACAAGGTTATCCAAAACTTCCTTTAGCGAAACATCATTGATATTGTGCATAATTCCATATATTTCGTGTGTTTAATGGCTACATTCTAGTGTTTAATTTTGATATATATTGGTACCGTGATGTATTTTCGTATTTTTAGTGCAGCTGGGCCATTTTATGAATTATTGGAGTACTTGGGCTGGAAATAAGAAGAAATTTTATTTAGCCTGGACTAAGCTTTTGTGTGTGGGCCGTGAAGTGTTGTTGCGAGGAGCCCATTGTGGAAAGATTGCATTTTGTTATGATGTCAGAAGGTCTGAATACCGTTTGTGCCAAAGAATTGAAGAATTGGAAAGTAATGTGTTGTAGGCCCACGTAATTGGAGCAAGTCCAATTTATTCACTTGGCAGCAAGTTTAGAGCACGTGAAGTTGGAGTCCTTTTTGGACTTGGATTAGATTTTGAAGGGTTGACTTTATGCAATATAAATTGAGCTTAGGACGCACAACTGGAGGGGGCAGCAGTTCGTGAATTATTTGGAAGGTAGCGACGGGCGAGACCTGGGCTCGCAACTCGAAAAGCTAAAATCATTCCTCACAAATTCTTATTTTAATTCCTTGTTTTTAGTTAGACTTTGTTTTTTTATCTTTTTTATGTTTGTGGATTTTATGGCTTTTAGTAGCTAATTTTTTAGTACCTAATTAGGAATTTACAATTCATGTTTTTGACATCGTGAGACCTAATTAGTTTTTATAATTCAGTTTTATTTCAAGTATTTATTAATTCTCCGAGTGTCGTGTTTATTGTGATTTGTTTGATTATTGATAGTGCACAATCATCTAAGTAGATTTAATTGCATATAGCCAATCTTGATTGCATGAAGTATACGTAGTGCTTGATAGATAATTAGTGGCGCATTAACGATAGGAAGTCGTAAAGTCGAATCTGATTTGTTAAGGGAGTTAATAATCGAATTTGAATCTTGCACGTGTCGTGACTTGGTTAATTTGGATTAGTGTTTCCTTAATTCTTAATGTTGTCAATTCATTGAATCCTGTCGAGTGTCTCTAGGGGTTGTAAGTTGATTAGGGAATAACTATCGAGTGTCTCTAGGTTATTCTATTATTTAAGAGAAAACGAGGCGGAGTCGAGTGTCTCTATCTGCTATAGCTAGTCTATTTGAATAACTGAATTTATTTTTGCGTCTATGATCGATGTCCTAAACTGAGTTGTGATTCCTGGCTAGGTATTGTTTTCTCATTGATATATCAAAACCAATTTTCTAGTTATCTACTGTTTTTCTCTAGTTTAGTTTAATTAAATTGTTAATTAATTTAGTTAGTTTAATTAAATCTCAACCCTCCCTGATTTTACTTGTTAATTTTAGCGAATTTTCCTGTGATTAATTAGAATTATTTTCAACCAATCTCTGTGGATTCGACACGTTTGCACTATACTCTATTTTAGTCGTAAATCGGATTATAATTTATTTTGACGGATTCGACACCTGTCAAATTTTGGCCCCGTTGTTGGGGATTGGTGCTAATCGAATTTAATTCTTTTTATGAACAGGAGCATTCGTGGAGTTGACAAGCCGATTTTCGATCCCGAGATCGAAAAAACCGCAAAATCGTTAAGGGAACATACCAAAACACACAAGAAGCTAGCGGAAAAATCCAATATGAACCAATCTGAAGAGTCCAGCACTGAGTCGGAACATCCAGAAGATGAACAGAAGGGTTTGACCGTAGAGTTTGACCGTACCTTAACGATGGCAGTTGCAGAACGTCGGAACATGGAGGATCTGGTTGTTAGGAATAGTGCCCTAGAAAGCCGATTCGACGTAATCTGCTTTGGGACTTTTCTTGTATCACAGACAATCTTTGAATAATATACGATTAATCATAGGTAAACACTTCTTTATATGCCAATACGTGTTTTGAGTGTTTCCATTATGTGCGCATGTATGAGAACTCCCCTAATCCTGATGACTTTAGGACTCTACCATTTAGGTGAAATGGTTCATGAAACGAGCCCTATATCACATAAGTCATGATTAGTAAAATACTCCAAGCCGATGAGTCCTACAGACAGTGGGAGTGTCAACCTGACTCCTCTAAGGCTTGCTTGTGGGATCACGCCCTTAAGAAGGACCACCTTGTTTCATGGAGGTGCAAAGTGTATAGTTGATACGTGCGTGATACATGAGGGTGCTTACTTCAATAAGTAAGTTCACTGAGGTGCCCCGTGTGAGAAGATTCCTAAATGGGAAAGGAAGTTTCTATTTCAGGAAATGGAAACTTCCAGATTAGGAAATATCTCACGAGTCATTGATGTGATTAATTAATCCTTAGACTTGAGGTTCCATGTCACTTTATGAGTTAACTCTGTAGTCTTTGGTATAAGCTTTAAAGGGTGTCGCCTTAGACAACTGATTCAAGGCTTATGCTGGGGCTGCACAAGTGACTCATGAAAGTGAATGAGAATCAATAAAGGACCTACACTTGCGTTTGCAAGGTGATCTCTTATTGTGTAAGTCATTCATATGCCATATGGAGTCCTTGGCCAAGGCAGTAGATCAAGACATCAAGAAAAGGGTTTCTTGGATTGAGATCAAATGGATATGAAATGCACTTAGCTTTAAGACCAGATTATTAGGGTTCTAATTATTCTCTTACCCTAGATCTTGATTGAGAGATAGTAAGTAGGAGGATTGTATCTCACATGAATCAATGACTTAAAGGTTCTGTCGAATCCGAACATTCCAATTCAGCTAGCGATTAAACACCTGTTGCTAGACTATGGTCGTTTAATCTGTGGACTGATTAATTAATTAGTGAATTAATTAATTAGGGTCACTGCTAATTGAATTGAGAACCTAGAGGGTCACACACAACAACTTGGTTACATGAGTTGAGGCTTTAAAATGATTGAACGAGTTAATCGGGCCAAGAGGGTTCCACAAGTGTGGGTCACGTGAGTGACACGTGTCCTTGTGACACATGTCACACACGTGAATATATATATATATATATATATATATATATATATATATATTAAATAATTAATTTGTTAATTATTTAATAGACTTTGGTTTAATTTTGAATTAAAAAGAAAGTCTTATTTTGGAGAAAAATAATCTAGTTAATTAATTATGAATTAATTAATTAGATAAAATAAGTTATTTATTTTTAATAAATAAAGTATAAAATTATCCAAAAATAGTTTGGATATTTTTAGCTCTCTTGAAAGTTGATTTGAATTAGAATTCAAAGTCAAAGTCAAAATTACTTGATGATCAAGTAATAGGAGAGAGAGAGAGACCAAAATCCTTCCCCATTAAGGACTAGGAATTTCGGCACCCTCTCTCTATAAATAGGGGAGCTCGAGCTCCTCTAGGAGCTAATTGACAATTCTTTTGGTTCATGTGTTGAACACCATCCTTTCTCCAAGATAAACGAAACCCTAGGTTAAGCCTAAACACTAACTAGAGAACTAGCATCCTTACTAGTTAGATTGTAGCCAAGTTGGTGGACTATCTCTAGAGAACTTCAAGTTAGAAGTTTTGAAGATTCGAGCTTTACCAAAAAGTGGGGATCAAGCAAAACAATCAGAAGGGATGATGAAACGATTCTGAACCCGACATGAAACGAATGAAAAAATCGAACCAAAGAAGATGGTGAAAACCGTTCGTCCATATCCTGAAGGATGAATTTTTTCACGAGGGTTTTGTGACTGACAGTTTTCTACTTTCGCAAAACTGGTTTTCGAAGGGAGTTTCAATCCTGCTTTTCTCGTTTCATGTTTCTTTCTTTATGTTATATTGTTAAGAACTTCCCTAACATGAATTGAATCTAGGTTGGTGTGGATTGTTATCCCTACAATGGATTCTGAAGTAGAAAGAGACTTTCGAGGAACGGGTTGCCATTACCGCATGAAGCGCGTTTGAGGGCGGCTCAAAACGTGTCAAGAAAGCTACTACCCAAGTGAGTTTCTTGATCTCTACGAATTTGGATACACGATTGCGAGTCCAAGATCCTTTTGTTGGAAAAATTTTTAAATTTCCGCTGCTTTCTGATTCCTGTTTTCCAACAAGTGGTATCAGAGCCACCTCGTTAATCGTGTTTTTGATTCGTCTCAATTTAACTGAATTTGGTAGAAATTCTTAGGCTTAGATGCGAATTGAGTATTCCTGAGTTCTTTTAGAAAGCCTGAATTACGAAACTGTATTTTTCCTAAAAAGTTTCTCAAAAATGTTTTCGAAAATTTGATTGAAATTATTTGGATCAAATATATTTAAATCGTGTTTTAAATTTTGGATTGTTGTTAGTTTTCGAACTAAAAGTACGAAACACGAAATCACGTCACGAGAACGCGAGCCTAAACGTGCTAAGGCGTAGCACGCTTAGGCCCGCGTGCTCGTCTGCCCAGCTGTCCCGCAACCGTGCGGGACTGCCCGCCGCTGCTGCTCGCCTGCGCCTAGGCGCGCCTGCTCGCCTCCCGCAACCGCGCGGGAGCCTCGCCCGGCACGCCCCCCTGCTGCTGCGTGCGATGCGCGCAGGGTGCGCCCTGGCAGCCTTCTGCTGCCGGTCGCGCGCGGTGCTGGCGTGCGCGCCTAGCGCGCGACGTCGCGCTGTGTGCGGGCGGACAGTCCGGGCATTCCGGGCAGTTCGTTTCGCGATCTTGATTTTCGTGTTTAGTCCAATCCAATCCCAATTTAATTTTCTGAAAAAATTTTGTTTTATTAAATTTGAATTATTTTTGAAATAATTGTTTAAATTGGGATTTTAAAAATTAAGCGATTTAAATTTTGGGAAAATTGCAAACTTTATTTTATGAAAATATTGAAAGAATAAAATTTTTAATTTTCAGAAATTAATTGGAATTTTATTAGTTTATTGTTTTTCGGGTTTTATTGAAATGGCTCTTGAACAAGAATTGCATCTAAGTCGTGTTTTAAGCTATTAGAGCTTAAAGCGAGAATTTTAATTTATTGGTTAAATTTAAATTCTTGCAATTTAAGCATGTTAAGGTGATCATGGGTTTAGACTTATGTATGGTTTTAATTTATGCACATGGATGGTTTAAATTGGGGTTGGAGCCCTATAGTTGTGTTTTTCAATTGAGGTCGGAGCCTCACTTATGTGCGTACTGTTATGTGATTTATTATGTGGCTTTCCATATTACTGTTTTTGAGGTCGGGGTGTGCCCCGTGTATTTGTCTAAGGCCAATATGAAGATTGAGCCTTATTACTTTATGTCTTTTTCCTTTTATTGTAATTTGAGAGTAGAGATAGGTGGTGAGGTTTTATTTTCATTTTGGAGACAATGCACCCATGGAGTAAGATGGACCACATTCAAGTAACAAGGAGGCCATAAGTGAAGACCCCTCAAAAATGTTAGGGAGGGGAATCTTAATTGTAAAATGTAATAGAGATAGGGCTCGTATTTTGTTACCGCTTTCCCTTATGTGATTTAAACTGTTTATGTGGCATATATGTTAGAACTTGTGATTGTGGAGTGGCTCCCACATATCACGCATAAGATAGGTAGAACCCATGATCATTACATGTTAGTATCATGCTAGGACATGTTATCTGTTTATGTGCTTGTTTGAAATGAATTTAAGTTGTACTTGCATTAATCAAGACTAATAAAATTGGATAACATATATGTTGGTGAGGTCGAACCGAACAACTCTTCGGTTGATTCGAAAATTCCCATTAAATATTAAGCTCATTTCGAATAATAGGTATTTAATTCGAGATGCAAATTTTGAATTAAATTCCTAGCGTTCCATCAATAGGTTTTAAGTTTAGTAAGTAAAGCTAGTTATTGTCCGCGAGTCGTGGGATAGCTAGTGGAGCTTATTAGTTCTTAGTTACCTAATTGATCATTTTAAATGATCAATATTTCGTGGTTAATTTTGGCAAGGGCGATGTCCGCGAGTCGTGGGTCGTTCGAACTAAGTTTTGATCATGATCTTATGATTGATGGGTCTGGCTTAACACCTAAGTAAATATGGATGTCGTACGAGTCGTGGGTCCATATTGAAAGATAGGTGATGCAAAAACAATTACTAAGAGTTCTAAAGGTGTTAGAATTGGTAAGTTGTACCTACCTAGGATTTTACTTAGAATGTCCGCGAGTCGTGGGTTCGAGGTAAAATGCTTAGGATCTTAGTACCCGTTGGGAAACGTGTTCCTCTTAGATCTTTGGGAATTATAGATCTTTGAAAAACAGTGGGAGCTACATTAGATTAAAGACCTTATCTTATGTATATCGTTATTATTCAGCATGCTCACCTAGTTCTCTGCTTAGCATTTAGGTTGTAGTTCTGTGATTCTCTACAATATGAAATGCAAACCCATTCGTATCCATCCTTAAGTCAAAAGAGTTGACTAAGTCCTAACTAACTCTAATTGGCTTCGGACCCTAAAATTCGTTTTAGATTCCGAATAGAGAAAGGTGTTCTCTAAAGGGCGAAGTTTTCAATTATGAAAATTCGACCCGAGCCAAAAGAGAAGCAATCTGAGGTGAATGGATTTCTCCAAACCACTTAAGAGCAATTGAACCACCTCATAAAAATGTTACAAGGTATAACATTGTGGAATTATTCAATATTCCAAATGAGGAAACAAGTGCACATGAACAAGGTCTAAAGATCTTATTTGAAGATCTTGTGGTCTCGATCATTAACTGAGAAAAGAGTTCTCAATGCACTGATTGCTTACATTGCTTCCACCATCATTCAAACCCTTTATGCTCAACTAGAATGATGCTAATGTAGCATAGTTAATCATTTAGTTGATAATGGTTGAGAGCATCCTTAAGAAGGAATAAAAGGTTGAGATGGTTAATTCTTCTTCTAAACTCCCTAAGTTAAAGGCTTGAACGCCTAAAGAAGAAGAAACCCTTAAGAGCCCAATGGAGGGGCATGTAAGGGGTGCGCCCAAAAGACACTAGAGATCAGATAGGACGTTTGCTTCTATGGTAGCAAATAAGGACTTTGAAAGGAAATTGCGAAGAGTATGAGTACTCTGAAATGTTACCTCGTTTAGTAATTCTACTAGGAATAGAATTCACTAGTCTTGAGTCAATTCTGCATAATCCGTTGTGCAAAGACTCAAGGCACTAATGTTCTGAACATACAACGAGATAACAAAAGTAAGTGAGATGACAAAGCTTCGAATTACTTTGGAACATAGAGATATAAAAGGATTAGCAAGTCAGACAACTTAGGATCATTCTATGAAAATGAACCTATAGAGTTGACTTCCTGTGAATCCTATCTCAAAGGGAAAACGTTCCCGGAACATTGTTTAGGTGAAACATGGAACGTTCCAAAATTATAGTGGATTTTGATCCATGTTGATGAGTGTAAGATGCTTAATGTAAGCACTAGATACAATCGTCAGTTTAATCATTATGAATGAATGTACTTGTTAAAGTACAAATTCGAAACTTATATGAAATTCTTAGAATTTCAAAAGGAGGTTAGGAACCGAAGTAGTCATAAGTTATAGGCAAATCGATATGATCGAGATAGCCAATATCTTATCAACTAATTCCTTAGTCATCTTAGAAATAATAGGATTATCTCTCAGTAAACTAATTCGAGAACACCTTAGTGTTTCCGAATGAGGGAATGAAACCTTATAGGATATGGTCCATTCCATAGCAAACTTTACTGACTTATAATCATTCTAGGAATAAACTCCCAGAATATGCAGTTAGAGATTTTGAATTTTGCACCTTCCAAAATCAGTCCTTTAGATGCACTATGCAATGTGGCACACTAAATTCCCTAATTATTCTTGTCCAAGAATTTAGTGGAATCCTCTTAAGTAAAGAGGATAGTGGGAGATAGGCTTGAAATGAGTTCAAGTTTATACAAACAATATTGGATATCATTTCTGCGATTCCCTTAGACAAAGGTTGTTTGTCTCAAGGAATGTATCTTTCTTAAGGAATCGTTCCTGTAGAAGAAGAAAGACAAGCAAGCAGACCTCAAAGAAATTTGAGGATAAATATCCACGCCACATATAGAAGAAACGAGCCCATTTGATAAATTTTAGCCAAATTTTAGAGTATGTACACGTGTGAAACCCTTCTCTGAAGACGTGTTTAGAACGCGTTCCTAGATAGCCAAGGAATTACTTGAAGAGGAGACGCTGTCAGATTTGGAATCAGAGTAGTATAAGCAAGCCTTGAAATCCAATATGGATTCCATATACTCAAACCAAGTTTTGACCTTGGTTGATCCACCTGATAGGATCAAGCTCGTGGAGCTTCGAGTAAATGGAAAGCATTACAACCTTCTTGACGATTGAAATGCAAAAGTTCATTTGGATTATGTTTACCACATCCTCATATTCTGACTATGAGATATGATAAATGAATATGAGAACTATCTTGTTCAACATGAGATTGAAAGAGACTGAAATAAGGTATTTCTATAAATCTCGTACTCAGTGGGAGTATACATAAGGTATGCAAATCCCTAAAGTCAATCTGTGGATTGATAAAGGCTTCTAGGAGTTAGACAATTCGATTCCATAGGATAGTCAAATCGTTTGACACAGATGAAAGTCGAATAAGTCTCAAAAGTGTACATAGGAAAGTTAGTGATGTAAGAGTCAATTTTTGGTTCTTTAGAAAAACGACATCCTTCTCATTAGGAATGTCAAGGATGACGTGAAAGTTTCCAATTCTTGTTTAAGAAACAATTTGACATGAAAGATCTTAGTGATTATCTTATATTCTCGACATTCAGATCTATAGAAGATAGATCTAAGAGAATAAAAGGATTATCACAAAACGAGTGCATAACCATAATACTAAAAGGAGTTTAGTATGGACAATGGAACATCTCTTTTGAAGAGTATGTGTCCTAAGATAACTTTAAGAAAGTTAGAATGTCCAAAATCCCTTTAAGTGAAAGGGTGCATAATGTATGAAAAGTTATGTACTAAATTAGATATGGCGCAACACTAAGCGTAGTAGGCCGAATCTAATATGACCTCAGAGAAGGTCATTAGATTTCTGTAAAGGATGTCCTCAGAGTACTTGAGAAGAAATGAGGATATGTATTAATTTACAGAGCCCAAAAGATCTTGTTGTTAGAAGGATATTTGATGCAACCGTTCATCAAACATAGATGATGTTGGGATTAATGCCCTGAAAATCCAATTATATTGTAAATATTTTGGATTAATAAAACTGAAATTAAAGCAAGTTATGAGTATTTTACAAATTTAATAATTAATGACGTGTGATGGTATTTTTATATGAAATGTGTTTCATAGGAAAAGATTTTAAATACCAGAAGTCACGTGTCATTAAAGTTCTAGTCAGTATGATAAGAAGATGTTCTTATCAAGACTATAATGTGTTATATAAGATGATTAGTCTTTCGTCATAGGGAAATGGAGTTTTCAATTATAACACGTTGATGATTTTCAATGAGATTGGAAACATCGAACTGGACCATTGAGATTGTTCATTTTATACTGCTATCTAAAATGAATAAAATCTCGGAAGCATTAGACTCTTAATCCTGATAGTATTTCGACTTTAGGCATGTAGTGTTAATCACTGTGATGTACTCAGAAGTGAGGTCTCGGTAACGGGTGGCCAAAATACTTTGTACGTTCGGTGATTGCATGAAATGTGCTAAAAAGAAATATTGATCGAGGAATCTGTAGCCTTGCTGGAAGGTTAAAGATATCCCTGAAATAGATTTGCAAAAAGTTCAAATTAAAACTTTGGCCAAAGTACTTCGTGTATTCGTCACCGAAGTTGTATGTTGAATGTGTTTCACATACAGGGAATTTGGACTTAAGGCGAATCAAGAAATTTCAGATTTAAAGTGAAAAATAAATGATAGTAGTATTGATTTATTTTTCATGGATATCTGTACAGAGGAGTAAAATGCGAAATTATTCTAGATCGAGAAATTCGTGAATAATTTAATTAATTTTAGAGTTCAACAATATTTATTTAGTGGAATTAAATATTGTTAAACGGTAATCAATTATTGTCATGGGATGATGATAGATTGACCCGTTTGGAGCTAAGATTAATTAGTCCTGCAGGTCCCCCCGCAAGCCCCAACGAAGATCAAAGAGAAAATATTAAAAGGAGATAGAGAAATGATTTTTCAAAGTGTTTGAAAATAGCCAAGTAATTTATTTTGAGAAAATAAATTAAATTCCAAAGAGTTGGAAATGCCCGAAATTTTATTTTGGAGAAAATAAAATTAAAAAAAAAAAAAAAAAAAAAAAAAAAAAGCTTTTGCTGACGTGGCAGCTGACGTGGCATGCCACGTCATCAGGTCAGCGCCAAGTGGCGCTGACTGGGCACCAGCGTGTCCGTCACGTGGACGGATGAGATCCAGCCACGCGGGCGCGAAGGAACGGTCCAGATTGGATCTGGCGCGGGTCAGGAAACGGGTCGGATAATGATTCGGTTGACCGAGTCAACGGGTAGGGCCGGATATGGTCGGGGCATGGGTTGACCGACCCGCTACGTGGACCAATGGAGATTCGCCACGTGGCAACCGGCCAGAACGCCTGAACCGACCGGTTCACAGCTGAACCGGTCTGAACCGCGGACCGCCCGTCGGACCGGACCGGTTCAGCCACGTGGCAGCTGCCTGTTGCTGCGTGCGTGCCACACGCGCCAAACACACAGCCGCCACATGGGCGGCGCGTGCGGGCGCGTGCGGGGCCCGTTTGGCGCGTGCTCGACGCCGCCGTGCTCGTGGCGGCGTGTTCTTCCACGTGGCATTTCCGGATTTGGCTGCCGACCTTGGAGTGCACGGCAAAGTTTCGTTTTTTGACGATTTTAACCCTCATTTTAGCCTATAAATAGGCTATGCTTTCATTTCAATTTGAAAACAACTTTGGCTTTCCTTTTTTGGCAGATTTCAAAGCCATTCGGCTCTCTCTCTCTCCTTTTTGTTAATTAATCTTTAATTAGATTAATTAATTACTTAATTAGGTGGTTATATAATTAATATATAATCCACTTAATTATTAGAAAATAGGGATTTTCAGGTTTTAGAAAAAGGGTTTTTTCTACAAAAATATTTTCTCCAGTATTTAGGGAAATACTGCCGGAGCCCACACTCCAATTTCTTAATCGGGGATATTGCGGGGAAGCTCTGCCGGTTTCACGAGAAGATATCGAGGTGCTGGAAAAGTGTCGTTGATAGCCAATTTTGCAGTACGGTAATACTGTTGTGCTGCCAAATTAATAATTTGCATATTGTGATTATATGCTAGTTGATTTAAAATTATGTTATCGATGCCTGTATATATTAGAGTTATGCTGCCCGATTTATTCCGCTGCTTTATTAAAATATTTTTGAAATATTTTGATAACGAGGTTATGGCGAATTTTTTTTGAAATATTACGCTGTACCGTCACTCTGACTCGGGCCCGCCACGCAACACCAACAACTGGTATCAGAGCTAGTTTGAGTAACCCGTAAGGGGCTCTATCGTAGAGGGGGTTCTCGCAGTGTGACCTGTGACGAAGTATTGACTCTTACCCCTCGCGGTCCCGCTGGTAAGGTTGGTTGTGTGGAGACGCACACCGTAAAACTAGTTCGTGAGGTATCTTTGCTGGTCACCCTATGAGATAGGAACGGCAGCAACTGGTATCAGAGCGGGGCTCTGATTATATACTGGCATTGATAAAGCATAAGATGCATAATTTTAAATCTGATACTGTGCACGTAAATTCTGTCTAAGAAGGCTGGGTTTTAAGTGGGACCGTTGTGACCCCTCCAGTGTTTCTGGGAGTTTGCGTGGAATGGTAATTTTCGGGGAATTGATTTCAATAATCTTCCTGGTTAATTGCCGAATCAGTAAATATGATTTAAATTATGTGATAATTTAAAACATATTTATTTAAGGGGCCATAAAAATTTAAAGCGTGATAATTATGTGATAATTATTTGCAAGCATGCTTTTAATTTTAAATATGGCATGATAATATGTGATATTATGCTGCTTTAATTATGCATGATTTATTTAATGTGATTAGATAAGTAATATTTAATAGAGATTAAATATGATGCATAATTGGATTAATATTTTTTTGGCCTAAATTAATAAAGAGTTATTAAAGCCTTAAAATATTATTAGGATTATTTAATAATCCTAGTGGGAGCTTATTAATTAGATTAATTACTTCCAAAATTAATAAGACGCCAAAAGTGATTATTTAATAATCAAAGATAATCCACAAATTTTATAAAATTCAAGTGGGAGCGAGATGAAAAGAGTTGGATTCTCACGGCCTCCATTACCCGTCTATAGTATAGTGAATATATACTACTCCCTTCGGCGGGTATGTATTCGCGGTGTACAAGATTAGGCTTCTACGGATAGAATGAAATACGGGGAAAGTCAGCTCGACCACGCCTCCGTGGAGTGTCTGATCTACTCGTATGAATTTCTAGGTAATGGTATACGCTTGACTAAGTAATGTATTAACCTCCCTTCGGAGCTATGTTACATTCACTTAGAGGCCAAAGGTTAACGTGGTGGATTAACATAGTTTGGTAAGAGTTACCTAGATGGCATGTTAATTAAGATTAATTCTTGCTTTTCTAAGCAGTTTTCGACCTCGCTTCCGGGGAGTCAACTGCGGTTAGATAAGTCACCATTGTGTAAACCAAAAAATGCTTACGTGGATTTCATTTATTGGTTAGACACAAAAGAAGTAAAATACAGAATCATAACTTGCACTATTTTAAAATATTTCAGTTTTAAAGCAATGACGACCGCTAGCCCGCTTAAATCGATCCTAAGGGAAAATAGGCTTGAAGGGTCTAACTATGCTGACTGGAAAATGAATCTTGACATCGTGTTTGGTCACGAGAATCTGAAACAAGTGCTCACTGAACCTTGTCCGGGGGTACCGGAAACTACGGCCAATCAGGATATGAGAAATGCTTATGCCAATTGGATCAAGTCCAATGATTTGGCTAGGTCTTATATCCTGGCATCTGTCTCCAATGTTCTCAAGCATCAAATGCATGAGATGCCAACTGCTAGGAACATGATGGATCATCTCCATCAAATGTTTGGAGGACAGAATCGAGCCAAGAGGCTCGAATTGATGCGGAGGCTGTTAGTTACTAAGATGTCTGAGGGATCACCTGTTCAGGATCATGTTATGAACATGATGGCTTGCCTGAACGAAATTGAAAGCCTTGGTGCTAAATTTGATGATCTCAGCAAACAGGATATGATCCTATGCTCTCTGCCAAAGTCGTTCGACACATTCAGGCAAAATTATTCTATGAACAAATTGGATTTTTCTCTGCCTGAATTGATGAACGAACTTAAAGTGGCAGAGGGAGTGATGAAAGCTAAGGGAACTGTTCTCCTGGCTCAGGCATCGACTTCCACGGCCTCAAAAGCCAACAAGTGGAAAAAGGGAAAGGGAAAGATTCCCAATCCCAAGAAAAAGGTTCAGAAGAAGAACGGCAAACCAAGCAAAGGAAAATGTTTCCACTGCGGAGAAAATGGGCACTGGAAGAGGAATTGTCCAAAATACTTAGCAAGTCTTCCTGCTAAGCCATCTGGACAAGGTATATCGATATCTTGTTTAATTGAATTATGTTTAGTTGGAAGTCCACCAGATTCCTGGTGTGTGGACTCGGGCTCAACTAATCATATTTGCAATTCGTTGCAGGGGTTCAAGCTAACCAAAAAGCTTGAAGATGGCGAGATGCAGCTACTGCTCGGGGATAATACAAGTATATCTGTATTAGCAGTAGGGACTGTAAATTTGTATTTTGGTGATAGGGTTTTGGTACTGAAAGACATTCTGTATATACCGTGTGTTCGCAGAAATCTGATTTCTGTGAGTTGTTTAATAAATAATGGTTTTAGTGTTTGTTTTGAACAAAATTTTACCATTAAGCAAAATAAAAGGTTTATTTGCTCTGGCACGGTAAAAGATGGTCTTTTCTTGTTATACCCCGATAAAAACCCTAATTCCGAACTTAACACTACTACGCTTGACTTACCATCCAAAAGAAAAACTCCTATGCCTAACGAGGCGTATAAGTGGCATTTACGTCTTGGTCATATTAATCCAAAAAGGATCCAAAGACTAATTTCAGACGAATTGTTGAGTCCCTTGGACTTAACAGAACTACCAGTCTGTGAATCCTGCTTGGAAGGTAAGATGACCAAGAGATCTTTTAAATCTAAAGGTAATCGAGCCACAGAATTGCTTGAGTTAATTCATACGGATGTGTGTGGTCCTATGAGTATTCAAGCAAGAGGAGGTTTTGAGTATTTCATCACTTTTACGGATGATTACTCCAGATACGGATACGTTTATTTGATGAGATATAAGTCTGAATCTTTTGAAAAGTTCAAAGAATTCAAGGCTGAAGTTGAAAATCAAACTGGAAAACGTATCAAGTCACTTCGATCAGATCGTGGTGGTGAGTATCTGTCTACAGAGTTTCTAGAATTTCTCACTGCAAATGGGATTAGATCTCAATTATCTGCACCTGGTACACCCCAGCAGAATGGTGTTGCAGAAAGGAGAAATAGAACTCTGATGGAAATGGTAAGATCTATGATGAGTCATGCTACCCTACCAAGTTCGTTTTGGGGCTTTGCACTCGAAACGGCGGCACACATATTAAACCTTGTTCCATCCAAGTCGGTTCCTAAAACACCAATGGAACTGTGGCGAGGGCGAAAGCCCAGTGTCTCCTATCTTCGGATATGGGGAACCCCAGCTCATGTGTTAAGGAAGGATCCTGACAAGTTGGAATCAAGAACAGAGGTTTGCTTGTTCGTAGGTTATCCTAAAGGAACAAGAGGTGGTATATTTTACGATCCGAGAGATCACAAAGTGTTTGTGAGCACTAATGCTAAATATCTCGAAGATGATTTCGTAAATGACCACAAGGGTAGAAGCAAAATTGTGTTAGAAGAAATGACAACATCAGATTCTGTATTCCAAGAACCCGTAGTAACTGAAAATGTGTTAGATACATATGATGTACCAGATACAACATATGATGTAGGAATGAGTACACAACAGCCTCGTCGTAGTGGGAGGATTGTCAGGGTACCTGACAGATACCTGGGATTAACCCAAGTGGTTGAATCTGACGTATCTGATCCTGTCACATATGATGAAGCTATAAAGGATATAGACGCTGACCGTTGGGTCAGAGCCATGGAATCTGAATTAGATTCAATGTATTCCAATAAAGTCTGGGAACTTGTAGAGGCGCCTGAGGGCATTAAATCTATTGGATGCAAATGGGTCTACAAGAGAAAAAGGGGAATAGATGGAAAGGTTGAGACCTTTAAAGCAAGGCTTGTGGCAAAGGGTTATACCCAGAAAGAAGGTATCGATTATGACGAAACCTTCTCGCCTGTAGCTATGCTTAAGTCCATAAGAATTCTCCTATCCATTGCTGCTCATTTTGATTATGAGATTTGGCAAATGGATGTAAAGACTGCCTTCTTGAACGGGCACCTTCAAGAAGAGATATATATGGCTCAGCCTGAAGGCTTTACAACCAGCAATCAGGAGCATAAGGTATGCAAGCTTGATAGATCTATTTATGGTCTTAAGCAAGCGTCTAGGTCATGGAACATCAGATTTAATGAGGCAATTAAATCCTTTGGATTTATACAATTGCCTGATGAACCATGTGTGTACAAGAGACATCATGATAGTGTTGTAACATTTTTAGTTCTATATGTTGACGATATTCCGCTCATTGGGAATGACACAGGAATATTGTCAGCAGTTAAGATTTGGTTGTCAAACCAGTTTGACATGAAAGACCTAGGTGAAGCCAGCTATATTCTAGGGATCAGACTTTGTCGTGATCGTAAGAATAAGATGATTGGTTTATCACAAGCAGCATATATAGATAAGATGTTGGCAAGATATAATATGGCTAATTCCAAGAAAGGATCGTTACCTTTCAGACATGGTGTTCATCTGTCTCGGGATCAGTGTCCCAAGAATCCAGAAGAGACAGAAGAAATGAAAGATGTTCCGTATGCTTCGGCAGTCGGAAGCCTCATGTATGCCATGTTATGTACTAGGCCAGATATCTGTTATGCTGTAGGTCTAGTCAGCAGATATCAGTCAAACCCTGGACCCCAACACTGGATAGCTGTAAAGCATATATTAAAGTACTTGAGAAGGACTCGAGATTATATGCTTGTCTATCGCAGTGATGAGCTCATTCCTATAGGGTACACAGATTCGGATTTTCAATCTGATTTGGATTCTAGGCGTTCGACGTCTGGATACGTGTTTACTCTAGGAGGAGCAGCCGTAAGTTGGAGGAGTATTAAGCAATCTTGCATTGCTGACTCCACCATGGAAGCCGAATACGTGGCAGCTTCAGAAGCAGCCAAAGAAGCGTATTGGTTCCGAAATTTTCTAATGGATCTAGAAGTCGTCAAGGACGGACTTACGCCAATCACATTGTACTGTGACAATGCTGGAGCGGTGGCCAACTCCAAGGAACCTCGAAGTCATAAACGTGCGAAGCACATCGAGAGGAAGTTTCACATTATACGTGATTATGTGGAACGTGGAGAAGTGGCAGTGGTGAAAATTGGCTCAGTAAATAATCTAGCAGATCCCTTCACTAAGACTTTGGCGCAAAAGAGTTTTGACACTCATGTAGAAGGGATGGGTCTTAGATATGTAGCCAATTGGATTTAGGGCAAGTGGGAGATTGTTGGGATTAATGCCCTGAAAATCCAATTATATTGTAAATATTTTGGATTAATAAAACTGAAATTAAAGCAAGTTATGAGTATTTTACAAATTTAATAATTAATGACGTGTGATGGTATTTTTATATGAAATGTGTTTCATAGGAAAAGATTTTAAATACCAGAAGTCACGTGTCATTAAAGTTCTAGTCAGTATGATAAGAAGATGTTCTTATCAAGACTATAATGTGTTATATAAGATGATTAGTCTTTCGTCATAGGGAAATGGAGTTTTCAATTATAACACGTTGATGATTTTCAATGAGATTGGAAACATCGAACTGGACCATTGAGATTGTTCATTTTATACTGCTATCTAAAATGAATAAAATCTCGGAAGCATTAGACTCTTAATCCTGATAGTATTTCGACTTTAGGCATGTAGTGTTAATCACTGTGATGTACTCAGAAGTGAGGTCTCGGTAACGGGTGGCCAAAATACTTTGTACGTTCGGTGATTGCATGAAATGTGCTAAAAAGAAATATTGATCGAGGAATCTGTAGCCTTGCTGGAAGGTTAAAGATATCCCTGAAATAGATTTGCAAAAAGTTCAAATTAAAACTTTGGCCAAAGTACTTCGTGTATTCGTCACCGAAGTTGTATGTTGAATGTGTTTCACATACAGGGAATTTGGACTTAAGGCGAATCAAGAAATTTCAGATTTAAAGTGAAAAATAAATGATAGTAGTATTGATTTATTTTTCATGGATATCTGTACAGAGGAGTAAAATGCGAAATTATTCTAGATCGAGAAATTCGTGAATAATTTAATTAATTTTAGAGTTCAACAATATTTATTTAGTGGAATTAAATATTGTTAAACGGTAATCAATTATTGTCATGGGATGATGATAGATTGACCCGTTTGGAGCTAAGATTAATTAGTCCTGCAGGTCCCCCCGCAAGCCCCAACGAAGATCAAAGAGAAAATATTAAAAGGAGATAGAGAAATGATTTTTCAAAGTGTTTGAAAATAGCCAAGTAATTTATTTTGAGAAAATAAATTAAATTCCAAAGAGTTGGAAATGCCCGAAATTTTATTTTGGAGAAAATAAAATTTAAAAAAAAAAAAAAAAAAAAAAAAAAAAAGCTTTTGCTGACGTGGCAGCTGACGTGGCATGCCACGTCATCAGGTCAGCGCCAAGTGGCGCTGACTGGGCACCAGCGTGTCCGTCACGTGGACGGATGAGATCCAGCCACGCGGGCGCGAAGGAACGGTCCAGATTGGATCTGGCGCGGGTCAGGAAACGGGTCGGATAATGATTCGGTTGACCGAGTCAACGGGTAGGGCCGGATATGGTCGGGGCATGGGTTGACCGACCCGCTACGTGGACCAATGGAGATTCGCCACGTGGCAACCGGCCAGAACGCCTGAACCGACCGGTTCACAGCTGAACCGGTCTGAACCGCGGACCGCCCGTCGGACCGGACCGGTTCAGCCACGTGGCAGCTGCCTGTTGCTGCGTGCGTGCCACACGCGCCAAACACACAGCCGCCACATGGGCGGCGCGTGCGGGCGCGTGCGGGGCCCGTTTGGCGCGTGCTCGACGCCGCCGTGCTCGTGGCGGCGTGTTCTTCCACGTGGCATTTCCGGATTTGGCTGCCGACCTTGGAGTGCACGGCAAAGTTTCGTTTTTTGACGATTTTAACCCTCATTTTAGCCTATAAATAGGCTATGCTTTCATTTCAATTTGAAAACAACTTTGGCTTTCCTTTTTTGGCAGATTTCAAAGCCATTCGGCTCTCTCTCTCTCCTTTTTGTTAATTAATCTTTAATTAGATTAATTAATTACTTAATTAGGTGGTTATATAATTAATATATAATCCACTTAATTATTAGAAAATAGGGATTTTCAGGTTTTAGAAAAAGGGTTTTTTCTACAAAAATATTTTCTCCAGTATTTAGGGAAATACTGCCGGAGCCCACACTCCAATTTCTTAATCGGGGATATTGCGGGGAAGCTCTGCCGGTTTCACGAGAAGATATCGAGGTGCTGGAAAAGTGCCGTTGATAGCCAATTTTGCAGTACGGTAATACTGTTGTGCTGCCAAATTAATAATTTGCATATTGTGATTATATGCTAGTTGATTTAAAATTATGTTATCGATGCCTGTATATATTAGAGTTATGCTGCCCGATTTATTCCGCTGCTTTATTAAAATATTTTTGAAATATTTTGATAACGAGGTTATGGCGAATTTTTTTTGAAATATTACGCTGTACCGTCACTCTGACTCGGGCCCGCCACGCAACACCAACAGATGATTATAAAATCATTGAAAGGATACGACTTCTACCAGAATGGTAATGCAATGTGTTGGAAAGGGGTTCCAAGGACGGACATTGCAAAACTCGACTATCGTAGTTGAGAACTTAGTCGTATTATATAACGCTAAGTTAAGTGTTTGGGTAAGAAACCCCATCTAACTGGTTAGATGAAGTTCCTAGCATGAAACAACTCCTTTATCATATTGTATGATAAAATGGATGGTTGCTCAAGTAAGAGAACTAAGACCTCACCAAGAGACTGAACACATGATTACGAATCACTTTATAAGGAAAAGGTGTTTCCTAAGAGATGTGTAAACAAGAGGGTCACATCAGCAGAGAATATAGCAGATCCACTTTGGAAACGCCCAAAGTCAATAGGCTCTCGAAGTGCATCTTGAGAAGATGGAACTTAGAGTACCTAAATGGCTTTTACGGGCAAGTGGGAGATTGTTAGGAATAGTGCCCTAGAAAGCCGATTCGACGTAATATGCTTTGGGACTTTTCTTGTATCACAGACAATCTTTGAATAATATACGATTAATCATAGGTAAACACTTCTTTATATGTCAATACGTGTTTTGAGTGTTTCCATTATGTGCGCATGTATGAGAACTTCCCTAATCCTGATGACTTTAGGACTCTACCATTTAGGTGAAATGGTTCATGAAACGAGCCCTATATCACATAAGTCATGATTAGTAAAATACTCCAAGCCGATGAGTCCTACAGACAGTGGGAGTGTCAACCTGACTCCTCTAATGCTTGCTTGTGGGATCACGCCCTTAAGAAGGACCACCTTGTTTCATGGAGGTGCAAAGTGTATAGTTGATACGTGCGTGATACATGAGGGTGCTTACTTCAATAAGTAAGTTCACTGAGGTGCCCCGTGTGAGAAGATTCCTAAATGGGAAAGGAAGTTTCTATTTCAGGAAATGGAAACTTCCAGATTAGGAAATATCTCACGAGTCATTGATGTGATTAATTAATCCTTAGACTTGAGGTTCCATGTCACTTTATGAGTTAACTCTGTAGTCTTTGGTATAAGCTTTAAAGGGTGTCGCCTTAGACAACTGATTCAAGGCTTATGCTGGGGCTGCACAAGTGACTCATGAAAGTGAATGAGAATCAAGAAAGGACCTACACTTGCGTTTGCAAGGTGATCTCTTATTGTGTAAGTCATTCATATGCCATATGGAGTCCTTGGCCAAGGCAGTAGATCAAGACATCAAGAAAAGGGTTTCTTGGATTGAGATCAAATGGATATGAAATACACTTAGCTTTAAGACCAGATTATTAGGGTTCTAATTATTCCCTTACCCTAGATCTTGGTTGAGAGATAGTAAGTAGGAGGATTGTATCTCACATGAATCAATGACTTAAAGGTTTTGTCGAATCCGAACATTCCAATTCAGCTAGCGGTTAAACACCTGTTGCTAGACTATGGTCGTTTAATCTGTGGACTGATTAATTAATTAGTGAATTAATTAATTAGGGTCACTGCTAATTGAATTGAGAACCTAGAGGGTCACACACAACAACTTGGTTACATGAGTTGAGGCTTTAAAATGATTAAACGAGTTAATCGGGCCAAGAGGGTTCCACACGTGTGAAGCCACACGTGTGGGTCACGTGAGTGACACGTGTCCTTGTGACACGTGTCACACACGTGAATATATATATTAAATAATTAATTTGTTAATTATTTAATAGACTTTGGTTTAATTTTGAATTAAAAAGAAAGTCTTATTTTGGAGAAAAATAATCTAGTTAATTAATTATGAATTAATTAATTAGATAAAATAAGTTATTTATTTTAAATAAATAAAGTATAAAATTATCCAAAAATAGTTTGGATAATTTTAGCTCTCTTGAAAGTTGATTTGAATTAGAATTCAAAGTCAAAGTCAAAATTACTTGATGATCAAGTAATAGGAGAGAGAGAGAGACCAAAATCCCAGCCCATTAAGGACTAGGAATTTCGGCACCCTCTCTCTATAAATAGGGGAGCTCGAGCTCCTCTAGGAGCTAATTGACAATTCTTTTGGTTCATGCGTTGAACACCATCCTTTCTCCAAGATAAACGAAACCCTAGGTTAAGCCTAAACACTAACTAGAGAACTAGCATCCTTACTAGTTAGATTGTAGCCAAGTTGGTGGACTATCTCTAGAGAACTTCAAGTTAGAAGTTTTGAAGATTCGAGCTTTACCACAAAGTGGGGATCAAGCAAAACAATCAGAAGGGATGATGAAACGATTCTGAACCCGACATGAAACGAATGAAAAAATCGAACCAAAGAAGATGGCGAAAACCGTTCGTCCATATCCTGAAGGATGAATTTTTTCACGAGGGTTTTGTGACTGGCAGTTTTCTACTTTCGCAAAACTGGTTTTCGAAGGGAGTTTCAATCCTGCTTTTCTCGTTTCATGTTTCTTTCTTTATGTTATATTGTTAAGAACTTCCCTAACATGAATTGAATCTAGGTTGGTGTGGATTGTTATCCCTACAATGGATTCTGAAGTAGAAAGAGACTTTCGAGGAACGGGTTGCCATTACCGCATGAAGCGCGTTTGAGGGCGGCTCAAAACGTGTCAAGAAAGCTACTACCCAAGTGAGTTTCTTGATCTCTACGAATTTGGATACACGATTGCGAGTCCAAGATCCTTTTGTTGGAAAAATTTTTAAATTTTCGCTGCTTTCTGATTCCTGTTTTCCAACACTGGTGCACCCCGATAACGCACAACAGCCCCTCTGTATCACTTTTCCAGAGGTGGATGCTGGCTTCATGCTAAAGACGGGAACAATTCACCTACTCCCCGTCTTTCGCGGTCTGGAAAACGAAAACCCTCACCAACATCTGAGCAAGTTCCATATGGTCTGCTGCTCAACAAAGCCTCATGGAGTTACCGAGGATCAAATCAAGCTACGTGCGTTTCCGTTCTCTTTGCAAGATGCAGCGAAAAAATGGTTGTATTCTTTACCGTCAGCAACCATTACTACTTGGCAGTAGATGCACGATAAATTCTTGGACAGGTTTTTCCCAGCTGAGCGATACCTGGATCTCCTTCAGGAGATAATTACCATTAATCAAAAGGAAATGAAGGCCTACATGAGTATTGGGAACGATACCGGAATTTGCTTGCCCTGTGCCCACATCACAACCTGCCGGAAAATTCAATTGTTCATAACTTTTACAGGGGCTTGATGCCTGCTGACAAAAGGCAGTTGGATGCTTCGAGTGGAGGTTCCATTATGATCAAAACACCTGCAGAACTGACAGAACTAATTAGCAGAATTTCTAGGGCCTCACAAAAATATTATGCCAAGTCCGACATGACGAGACAGGTAAAAAAAGAAAATTCTTCCCAGTTTGAGGAACTCAAGAATATGATATCTGCTTTAGCATCTAACATGAGTGCAGGAATCCCACAAGTAGCGAGAGTTTGTCAATTACCTCCGCAACCCCAACAACCGAACCCACTTCTTGACCCGTAAGCAATCCGGATGAATAATATGGAGTCAACCATCCAAAACTTGGAAACCCAATTAGGACAGATTGCTGCTGCGTTAAGTAGGCTGGAGAATCAAGGAAATTTGCCCTCGCAAGCCGAGGATCCGAGGTATAATTTCAGCGCCATCACGCTTAGAAGTGGCAAAGAACTGCCACCACCTCTGGATAAAGATAAGGGACGAAAATCTGGGTCCGCAGGCGATCAGGCAGACGGTGCGACTTCTAAATATGACCATACTCTAAACTCACACTGAAACAGAGAGACAGAACTCGTCGTGAAACCTAAACCCTTGATGGTCCCGCCTCCATTCCCTAAACGTTTAGCAGAAACGAAGAAACAAAAAGAAGAAAAGAGTATTCTCGACACGTTTCGTAAAGTTGAGGTGAATATTCCCTTGTTGGATGCAATCCAACAAATTCCCAGGTATGCAAAATTCCTCAAGGAGCTCTACACGAATAAGAGGAAACTGTTAGGCAATGAAAAGGTAAGTGTGGGGGAAAACGTGTCCGCCGTTTTACAAAAGAAACTTCCCCCCAAATGCCATGATCAAGGTATGTTTTCCATTCCGTGCAAGATTGGGAATTTAGGCATTAAAAAGGCGACGTGTGATTTAGGTGCAAGTATTAATGTTATGCCACTTTCTGTATATAATGTACTTAATCTTGGCCCCTTGAAAGGTACAGGTGTTATCATACAGTTAGCAGATCTTTCGATCGTGTACCCAGAAGGTGTTCTAGAAGATGTCCTCGTTCAAGTCAACGATTTAGCCTTCCCGGCTGACTTCTTCGTGTTGGACATGGAGGATAATTATTCTGAGAAATCCTCTGATATCCTTTTGGGCCGTCCCTTTTTGAGTACTGCTAATGCTAAAATAGATGTTAAAAAAGGCCTGTTGACTCTAGAATTTGATGGTAATGTTGAGAAGTTTAATGTTTATGAGTCAAGTAAAGGTCCCAATAAATTTTCTAGTGTTTTTAGCATTGATGTGATAGAAAACCTGATTAATGAGAATTATAAGCTGAACAATGTAGAGGAGCTAAGTCTTGTTGAAAATTTTGAGAGCAAGCCAAAACATGTTAGGTTGTCTGTTGATCCTTGTGGGATGGTTTTACCATTAGAGGCTTTTAAATCTATGAATAGGGATCATCTGATGCTTGATGCGCCTAACGCTATAACTAAACTAAATTCTTTCGTGTTTCAAGCGCCAATCTTGAAATTCAAGAACTTTTTGAATAATCTGGAGTATGCCTTCAAGGGAGGAGGAAAATATGCAGATTCAAAGCTGATACACGATGATTTATGGAATGAACAGTTTTTCAAGGTGTACGACCTTAAGGTTTGGTCATACCTTAATGTCACGCTCTGGTATGTAGATATTCTCGACTACTTAACCACTATTTTCTTCAGATCTTACATATTTTTCGAGTACAGGAACCCAAGAGTCATTGTGAAGGATCATGGAAATTTTTTTTATAAGTGGTTGACGAAGTCTATGCTGAGAAAGTATCGAATTATGTTGAGAACCTCTATGAGTCCTCATCCCCAATCTAGAGGGCGTAATGGATTAGAAGAATCAGCACCACATAGTCTAGGGGATTTGTATGGAGGTTCTACCTCCATTTGAGTGGATTGATGCTCTTGGTTGTCTTCCAGGCGCTCTTTGTTTGCCAAATTTTTTCGAATTGCTGCTGTTATACTGCTGATGCATCTGTACTGGTTTGACCCCTAGGTGTGACCGTACCCTAAGCTCATACTATTTTTGCGGGAAAAAAAAGCCCCCAGATCTGCGCTTCAGGGAAGTCCTCTTTTCTCTCGATTTTTTTTATGCCTTGAGGACAATGCATGATTTAAGTGTGGGGGGAGGGATAAGCCTATTTACTGTTTGGCTTACGTGCTTAAATTCGTTTTTTTTTTCCTGCGTCAACTGTTTTGACTTCTTGTTTACTTGAATTTGAGGATGTTAGAAATTAAGAATAATTTATTCTTGTTTTGAATGTGTTTGCTTAAGCTTGAGCTTGGAATTTTTGCTAGAACCTATTAGGCGATTGAATGTGTGAAAGATTGTGTGAAATTTGAATACTTAGCACTTTGTTATGCCCTTATTTCTCGTGCACTAATTGAACAATTTATGTACTTTGCTTAGATAGGTTAGTTATGTTTTTTAATAAAGTTCTGAAAATTGATTAGAGTACATTTTAACTCCCTTCGAGGCGAAATAGATTGGTTGACGAGTAATTCGGGAGATGACTTAGGCATTCTTGTTGGTTTTTTTAGCCTTTTTACTAATTTTCACTAAATAAAATAGCCCGATTGACCCCGTTGAGCCTTAGTATTATGCAAATTTTCTTTCTTAGCCGCGTTACAAGCCTAATGCACAATACGAATTTCCTACCCACATCTTTGTTACACCTTGCTTACTCATTTTCTTTTTGGGGATTGTATTGATTGATGTCTAGACTCCTTTTTCCTTGGTTTGAAGAGAAAAGTTTCATTATGTTTGGAATAGAAAAAATTGTGAGAGTGATGAAAAAAAAAAAAAAAAAAAAGTCAAGAAGAAAAGAAAAGAAAAATGAGAGAAGAAAAAAATTGAGCTGGAAAAAAAATTCAAGAGTGAAAAAAGAAAAAAAAAAAAAAGAGTATGAGTCTTGTTGAAAATTCAATAAAGGGAAGGGAATTGATTGAGAAAATAGAGTCTTTTGGGGAAGAATAAAAGGGAAACACTTGGGATTTATTTAAAATGTGTAAGCTTGGTGTGTTAGCCTTTGATTTACTTTTTCCTACCTTGACTCAAGCCTACATTACAAGCTCGAAAGACCTTTCGATCCCGAGTTATGAGTTGATCAAATTAGTGGAGATTGGTGTAACGGGTGTATTCGAAGTTGATAATCGGTTCTTATGCGGAAAATATTAACTTATTTGTCTAATCTTTGTACATTCTCTTGTTCAATTCACACTACACACGAGGGTATGATTTTTGTACTAATTGGTTGAATTTCATATGATTAAGTAATGTGTTTGATATGCTAAATTCGTTTAGGCGAGAATTCGAGGTTCGCTTTGGTGAGTATGTTTGATGGGAGTGATGTTTCATTTGATTTCTATTTCCCTCGAGGACGAGTGAATGGACAAGTGTGGGGGGATTTTTGCAGATTTGGGGTCCCGAGGGTCCTGATTTGTGACAATGGAACCCAGTTCCAAAGTGCCAGTACCAGATCATACTGCTAAGACATGGGCATCAGTCAGCGTTTTGCATCAGTTATCCATCCTCAGGCAAATGGCCAAGTTGAAGTCATCAACTGCATCATCATTCAAAACCTCCAGACCAGGCTCGAGGCTAAAAAAGGAGCCTAGGTCGACGAACTCGATAGGGTCCTATGGGCCTAGAACCGCGATAGGGCTAACACCCTTCTCGATGGTCTATGGGTCGGAGGCCATGATCCCAGCGGAGCTGCTCCATCAAACAGCCAGAGTATCCAACTTGCTAGGAATGCGGAAGACCGAGTGCATGAGCTTGACACGATTGAGGAAGTCCGATAGAAGGGTTTCCAACGCATGCAATAATATTGAGCCACAGGGTGGCTCGGAGCTACAACAAAGGCGTTAAGCCGCGTGTTTTCCAAATTGGCGACCTAGTCCTTAAGAAGGTTGAAGTAACCAAGCACGTGGGCAAACTCCAGCCCAACTGGGAAGGCCCTTATCGCATCATAGAAATAGGCTGTAACAGGGCCTACCACCTTGAGGATATAAACGAAAATACCATTCCCAGGTCTTGGAATGCACACAACCTCAAGAAGTTTTACGTTTAAGTTGTTTTGATTGTAAGTGCTCCTTGTACTCGATTCGTTCACATCAATGAAAGAAATTTTTAATCAATCTGAATGCACTTTATTTTTAGTCAATCTGAATGCTCTTGATTTTCAGTCAATCTGAATGCTCTTTATCTGCAGTCAATCTGAATGTCTTTTAAAGTATTTTGAAATTATACTGTAAATCAGCATTCGATTTTATGTCAATGTTCTGAGGAAGGGGTGTAACACCCCGGCAGGGTACGAATCAACTCGTATGAGTTACGGGTTCGCTCGGTAAATAGGGTCGAAACATATTTTGAGCCAGGCCTTGTACAATTTCGTAAAAAATTTTATTTTGTAAGTCGAATCGGAGGCAAATCACAAACACCAAAACGTAGTGAACAAATGAGAAATACGAGTGCGAACTAGTCAAATCTAAGTCAACTTCATTTCAAAACGGGGTCAAGCCCCAATGAGTTACAAAATAAGACAGGAAAAGAAAAATTATTGAGATTAATTACCAGAGCAATCTACAAATTAGGAAGCAGAAGCGGGTGGATTCACGGTGCTGGCAGCAGGTCCTTCGGTCGAATCTGGAGGATTTGGCTCAGTTACTGGGTTGGCATTCGAAGTTATGGCGTCACTTGGGCCATCTTCAGTATTAGAAGGAGCTGGATGAAGGGCAGTCAAAGGTGGAATAGCCAGAGCGGGGGCGCTTGATCCATCGTCCTAAATCTCAAAAGTCTTCGACCCACTGCTTGAGGGGATGAAGGCCGCAAGCAGAGTTTCCTTGGCCTTCTCAAGGTCCACTGGCTCTGGCATCTCAAGTTCAGATTCTGGGCGCTTATCGGACTTTGCGCGCTTATCGGACTTTGCATCAGCCCATTTCACTGCCCAACCATAGGGCTTCTCACTCCAGTCGGACTCCTCATCGTTATCATCTTCTTCCTCCTCCTGTGTTTCTTTATCTTCGAACGCACAATGAACCAGGAACTGTTCCGGAAGCGTATTGGGAACATAAGGGTTAGAGGCGTTCAGCTTCCTGAGATCATTGAGCACCTCATGAGGAAGAGGGTGATGAAGGTGGACCTGGGACAAGCATCTCATGAAACCCGTCTGAATGTCAGTTGCGCCTAGGGTGCTGGAGACAGTCTTGAATACGTCGGACCGAAGGAATTCCATCACCGCACTGTCCTTGATCTGGGGCACCAATTTCTTAAGGGTTCAGAAGGCGGTCTCTGCCCCATTTTTCTGTCCATCTACGTAGCCTTTCTTCCACCCATCTTGCATCACCTTTCGATACGGATTCTCCTTCTCCACGTCGGCCATATCCAATAAACTCTGAGCCTGGGCCAACCCGGTTTCCAACCTTTCTTTTTCGGCCCTGAGGGTAGCTACCTCCGTCTCCAGGATCGACTTCTCCTGGGTCGATTCCTCGATCTGCTTGGTAAGCCTCTTGAGATTGCCCATATATATCATCTTCATCTCGTCCTTCTCCTTTGAAAGTTTGGCTGCCTCGTCCTTCCAACTCTTGGCCTCCAGTATTTCGGTCTTCTCAGATAGCAACTTGCGACGTGCCGCCCCCACCAGTTCTAAACGCGCGGCCGATTGATACTTCCTCATGATCAGCTGGGGGAAAAAAGGGATATTAGAAGAAGATTGCGAAACACATAAAAGGAAAGGGGTCTCAAGTAGTGCGGTCATACCGAGCACAACAAGAAGATCTTGTTGAATGAGAGAGCCACGTTGTCCTCCTTGGCCAACTCCTGATGGTCGGCGCATGTTTGGAGAGCATAGTAAATAGCCCCTATGGCATCTTGATCGACCTTGCCGGTCGCAATCCTTCACTATGTCCTATACGCCTTAAAGTCTGGGACGTTGAAGGGGTATTTAGGCCCCTCAAAACTTGGGATGTTCACTATTCTTTCATAGTCCCCACGGTCATCGAAAAGTCGGGGGAGCTGCCAGCCTGAAAAGTGGGGGGTTTCCATCCCTTACCACGGTTCAGCATCTTCTGGATGCGCTTCGCCGTCTTGGAAGGGGCCTCGCCCTCAACATTTTCCTGTGCCTTCCTCTTGGAAGTCCTGAGCCCTTTTGGGACCTCAGTCGGAAACGACCCAGATGCGGTCTTTGAGTCGGAGTCCGACCGTCTTACGGTCGGCACAGTGGTCCCCTTGCTTCTTGGGGGTTTGATGTTCTTTCCTTGGGCGGCCTGGGGAGCAGTTTCTTTGTTCGCCGGGACCCAGGAGCCACTCTAGCTTCTACGGGCCCCCCTCGGTCAGTTTATGTGGGTCAGCCCACCTCTGTCCGACCGCCCTTTCCACCGCGACGACCCTCGCCTTAGTGTGTTCGTCAGTTAAGCCCTCCGTCTGGGCGATCTCTTTGGTAGTAGGAACAGGGCCCGCCGCCTCACTTTCCTGCGCTTTCTTGGCTTCCTCCGCCTGATGTTTCTTTAGCTTTCGGTCTGCGGCTTTTGCCCTTGATGGTTGCCGAATCCACCAAATAAAAACCTTCACTTTCCAATACGCAACAAATAGAGTATAGCAGCAAAGGGTCGAACCCAAGGGACTAGCAGACTTTATATTTCACACACAACCAAGCAAATAATTCACAAGAAAGGTTTGGAACAAGGGAGGTTTGAGTAATTTAACAAACTACAGATTTAAACACTAAATCAAAGATAACAAACAAGTGAAGCTGATAATTAAAGAGTGAAATAAACTGATTAAGAGATAGGTTATCCTAGCCAAGTTGTTCATACAATTCATGCCATTGATTCGATCATCGATGCAATAATCAACTTTAAATTCTTGATAGACCGGCTATAGTGGTAACAAGCTCTACACACCTGATCCTTTCTTATTTTTACAATGATTATTATACTATCACTAACCATCTTCTTATCACAAAGCAATCTTAAAGATACGATCCTAAGATTTAACGTCGTGATAGCATTAATCATGAAAAGGATACCGATCCTAACCAAAAAACTCAATAAGCTTGGAATGTTTAAATTATTATGCATGCATCTCATCACTATCAAGCAAACATGGAGGTAAGCCTTCAATGATGTATAACTCTTGAGCACATCCAACATGATAATTACGGATCAAGTATTTGTGTAGTCAAATAGAACAAGTATCAAGGAAATAGTTGATCAGAAAATCATCTCAAAAATGAGTTCAAACCATACAACAAAGATACATGCATATACCAAGAGATTAGAGCTATATAAGATCACTTAGATCTCATAAATTCAAAGCATGAATCAAAGAAACAACTTAACTAGGATAAAAGGAACTTAGCTGTTGTACATACTTGCAAAATATTCAGCTAACAAGATGATTATTGACTGAAATGGAATAAGCTAGCTTATCTACACAAGAGTGTTCATAAACTAGTATAAACTTTAACCAAAATGAGAAGAAAGAAAGAGAGAAATCTTGCTGATCATAACAGCGGAGAAATCCCCTGTTTTCTGTTGCTACCAGCTGCTACGTGCTTGCTTCTTCAAGGGAAAAGGTGAATCCCTTTCCTTGCTTCTAATCCTTGCTTATATCTTCAAAATCTCCACTTGGTCACACATTTTGAGGAAAAGATTCCCTTAGAAAGTCTAAGCATGATGATTACATGCATTGAGAAGCAAAATACTGTATAAAGCTATTTTAAGTTGCTCATTTCGTCAAAAAGGAGAAGTTAGCCGCCACTGTTGACTTGGGTGTCTGCTGCGTCACACTTAGCTTAAGGGATGATCATAGCTTAAAGGTCATAGCTTAGGCCATTTTCTTCACTTGTAACTTCTTTCGATCCAGCTTTTGCATAATCCTTCAATTCAATAAAATTAGTCCTGAAAAGCCATAAGTAAGCCAAATTAAGCAGATTTTCAGTTAATCATAAGGGGAAAATCAAAGTAATTAAAGCACAAATTACACACTAACACCCGTGTGGCAACCATTACTGACTCTGCACAAAAAGGGAAGAGTGTTAGCGCTACACATCACAAACAACCTTCTAGCCCTGTCAAATAGGGACGAAACAGAGTGCAAACTAAAGTTGAAAACAGAGAACATGTTTGGCCTAAGCGAGTTGATGACGTAGTTACCCATGTTGTAGTCCAAGTGCCTCACCGTACCCGGAGCCAACCCTAAGTTTACCAGTAAATAGGAACTTGTGAAGATACCCGTATCCAAGGGGTGTACGTCCCTCAAGGCAGTCAACAGTGTATTGGGCCAAAGTACAGGACCTCGATCCAGGCGTACTTGCTCGACATCGTTCCATGCCATGTGTTCCAAGCCTTTCCAACCATTCGGGAATCGTACAAATACGTATTTTTGCTTCCAGTCCTTGCCATGAGAACTCCGGTCGGTGTCAAAGATTTTATTGCCTGAGCGTGACTGAAGCTTTAAAAACCCCCTCCTATTGAGGGAAACCGCTGCATCGACCGAGGCCATAAATAGCTCTGCCAAGTGTTCCATGCACTCTACTTGCCCGAGCAACTTCATCAGCAGCCGGAACACGGTCACCATAACCTGACCATTGGGGAGTAGTTAGATCGGGCTGATTTGTAGATGGTTGTACAAGGCTATCTGGAACGGAGAAAGGGGGAGCCGGAATCCATACTCTATGGCTTGTAGAGAAATCTCGATACACCCCTCCGGAGGGGCTCCCATGTGCTCATCTGCCTTTGGGACGATGATGTCGCAATTTAAGTCCAGGTCTTTCCACCCGGTCAACCTTTTCTCCACCAGTTTTCTCTCTGACTCGGTCACTAGAGATTTGAATTGATAGTAATAGGTAGTGCACTTCTAGGCCCCCATCTTCTTCTTTTTCTTCTTCTCCTTTTGTTTAACCTCAACCTCAGATGTGGAAGAAGCACCCCCCTGGTCCCAAGACGTGTCCCCTAGGGACATTTATCAATCTCCGCGGCCATATCCTTCACCGTCTCTGCGTTAATTCCCCTTTTCTTCCTGCGCTTAGAGATACAGAGTCAACCTCCACTGACTGATCGCTCTCAATCGCATCTCTTAGAGCGGGCCCGGTAACCTCTTCAGCTGCTTCCGGGATATACATCTCCTCATTTGGGTCCTTCCACCTATTCTTTCCAGGGCGTTTCACCCTAATGCATTCCACGGACACCTCCGGGTCAGATTTATATCCCTGCACCCGTAATTCCTCTGTTGTGGAGCTCCAGGTTGGCTACCAGAGGGTACGACGGCGGACTTCTTGGGGACCATTTCTTGGAGTAGGGTTTTGAAGAAAAAATGGAGAAGAGAGATTTCAGAGAAGCGAAACGTACCTTGGATGTTTGCTTGAAACTTTCTCTAGCAATTGATTTATTTCAGAGGCTTTGAATGCTTGAGACTCTTCAAACATAGGGTTTCACTAGCAAGTGGCGTAAAAAGGGAAGAAAACCGTCTAAGTCCCCCTTTTATGGTTGGGCTCAATCAAGTCATAGTTAATGCCCACATACGTGTCAGTTAATTAACCAGTGTGGGGGGAAGCATGGCCCATTCCCCCAACTACGGTTGCAGGTAACCGCCCCTTAGAAACCGTACCCAGCGCACCAAAATTCAAAAACGTAATCATTACTCTGTGGCGGCGTAAACTTAGTGTTTCCCGCCCAGTGGAATCTAGATGGCACGCGCGTGAAACCACTGCCCAACCAACGACCACCTGGGTCGATAACCTGAGGACACCATGCCTGGCTGGATAAAACCTGGCTCGATATAATCGGACCCGACCCAGCCCTGATGCGAGTAGTTTCATTATCTCGACTCCCCTTCTTTCCCAAGCAATCAGGAGGCCTTTCTCAAGGTTTACCGCCATACCAAACGTGCCGACCGACCTTGGGGGATGGGGGAGATGTTAAGGGGAAAATTGGGAGCTATGACTAAGCTCCACGTATCCTCGCCACACAGGAAAACTAGGCCAGGTCAGCCCTATAAATCCGACCCAGGCGCCATCCGTTCGAGCCAGCACTTGCTCTACAAGGGACAATCTCGAGCCATGACATCTTCCGATCGGAAGACGATCGACCCAGGCATTAGATAGACCCATGCACTACAGTACAACCACATTTAATGCGAGTACCACTCACTGCGGGCCGCATTAATTGTGGCCGCACCAAGTACGGTGTCAGGCATCCTGGCATGAGCAGACAAAAATTGCTTTAGCTGTAAAAGCACTATTCTGGCCACCAGCCGTCCCTATCCAACCAGACCAGATCCACACCTTCTTGAAGGTGTACTTGCACCTACGGAGACCATCTCCTTCCTATATAAACCCATCTCCAACACCAAGAAGGGTAAGCTTTCCTTCGCACTCTGAGTCCATACTTCCTTTCGCATTATCGACCCAAAGCTTTCGCTGACTTGAGCGTCGAAGTGCCAAAATCGGTCCAACCCCCACATTCCCCTATTTTGGCCTTTGAGTTCACATTTGTTCATCCTTCTTAGTCTAGGAAAGCATCAGAGTTGCATCACGTATACAAATATCTTGGGTGATTGGGAGTCCTAGTCTGCATTCCAGTGCATAGCCAGATTTTGACACCATCAAATTCCGAATTTTTAATTTATTACTCTATAAACAATACTATTAGTTCCCCTTTTTTATTTCATCACGCTACAAACTGCATATTTAGTTCCGTATTTTTAATTTATCACTCTACAAACTGCACATTTATTTCCCTATTTTTATTTCGCCACTCTACAAATTGCACGTTTAGTTCCCCATTTTTATTTCATCACTCTACAAACTGCACTCTATTACAAAAGATGATTATAATCTATTTATGATAACAAATACAACAACAAGTAATCAGTCAGTTTATACAAAAATATATTTAGATATATGCAGAGATCCCACAGTCAGTTTATGCAGAGATATATTTAGATATATGTAGAAATCTTACAATCAATTTATGCAAAAATATATACATATCAGTTTATACAAAAATATATTCAAATATATGCAGAAATCCCACATTTAGTTTATGCAGAGATATATTTAGATATATACAGAAATCTCTAAGTCAGTTTATGCAAAAATATATACAGAGATATGACGAAATCTCAGAAATCTCAAACAATTTGTTTTACAAAAACCTCAAATCTCAAATTTCAAGAAGAAATTTCTTTGGAGATTGTTCAAGAAACCAGTTAAAAAACTTTAGAGATTGGTCAAGAAAACAGCTAAAAAAAACAGCCAAAACACGAATCATGAATAGAGATTGTTCAAGAAATCTCAAATCGCAAAAATCTTAGATATATGCAAAACAAAAGAATCTCTTCACACATATATAGTCAGGTATATGCAGAAATCTCACATATGCAGAGATATATTAGATATATGTAGAAAACTTACAGTCAGTTTATGCAGAAATATATACAGATCAGTTTATATAAATTATATTCAGAATATGTGCAGAAATCACACAACCACGTTACGTAGAAATATATACAGATATATGCAGAAATTTCAGAAATCTCAAATATTTTTTTTACAAATACGTCAATTCTCAAATTTCAAGTAGAAATCTCTTTAGATAATAACTTTAGATTTAACACAGATTAGCCAACCAAAAATAATTGCAAATTTAATAGCACACTGATAATCTATTGTGATACATGCAGAAATTCCAAATCAAAAAATTTTCAGATATATACAAAAATCACCAAAATCTCTTCACACGTATAACTCCCAAAAAAATCTCTTTAGACATTCACAAAATACATGGAGAAATCTCAAATCTCATAGCAAATAAAAATCTTTTAAATATATATAGAAATTTCAAATGGCATATATGTAGAAATCTCAAATTTGTTGAAATTTATTCACAAATCTAAATCTAAAAATGTCGAATAAAAAAGGTTACATAAAATACTTGAGATTAAACTTAGGTGTGTCGATGGCTTCTTCTTCTTCTTCAACAACGGTAAGGTGCGTTTGTCGGGGCGGTGGTCGAATCTCGAAAACCAATCGGTGAACAGACTTTTCGTCAACGGTGGTCAGAATTCAGAAATTGGCAGATGAAGAGAATGAGAAAAGTAAAAAGAGAGATGATTCAAGGGATATCACCCAATAACTTCTTCTTCTTTAACAACGAACGATGGTGATATATAGGATGATGTGCTCGTCGGTGGTGGTGCGAAATCGAAAGTCGATCAGTGAAGATATGTGAAGTAAGAGTAGAGATGATTCAAAGGAATTGGTTGGTCATTCTTCAATTTCATCAAGGACAATTTGGTAATTTTACCTGTTTTAGGGGATTTAGGAAAAATATGTTGTGTATTAGGAATCTAAAACATGTGAATTTCAAATTGGGGTGTTTAGGAAAAGTGTTGAGTCATATCGGGGATTGTTATTAATTCTCCGTAAAAAATATTAGAAGGAAAAAAACACTCAATAAATCCATCATTGTATTTAATAATGTATCTTTCATTACTTTTTTTTTAAATAATTTCATTTTTACTATTTGATGAGCCCAAAATACGGTCTAGCCACGAATACGACACGTGGCCTAATCAAAGCATGACACCGTGGCATCTCAGGGTCCACATCTCAAGATCCCCCTCAGAGAATTAACTGTTCCCCTTGAGGAAGTGTCCGCTCCCTTATTGGAGGGAATCCCCGAGCAAGGCTACCTTTCCTCGAGCGGGCGATCAAGGCTAGCAACACAATTACGACATGGTCCTCGAGGCCATCTCAGGGTCCTCCCTCGAGATGATTCCCTGGTTGTAAAGGCAAAATCATTCCCTCCATGCCATCTTTTTTGGCCTAGGTACCCCCCGGACCTGCGAGGCCCAAAGTTCATATCAACCCCAGCGAGCTTAGCCCTCGGTAATAACCCAATAACGCTCTCTGACAAATAGTACACAAACGCGCACATGCCATTGTTGCTCTCCACCAACCTTTTTGCAGGCTTTTGCAAGAGATCCTTTTTTAAGGTTCCTCATTACGCCACGTGTCTAGGGTAACACCAATTCAGGACCACTTGGTGGCAATTACCAAAGGCTTTCATCCTCAACTATAAATACTCAGAATCTCTCATTCTCTGTAAGCAAGTTTTACACACCGAAACTCTATTTTGTCTTCCTTTTCTTCATCACCTGAAACTGACTTGAGCATTAGAGAGCCGAACTGGGTCTCACTCCCCATTTCCCCAACTTAGCGTTCTGACGGTTTGCTGTGTTTGTTCCTAGCAGGTAAAACCCACTCACTCTGGCGACCCTCACCTGAGCACTTGATCCCCTGTTTCCCCATCATACAAATTGTAAAGTGTTGGAGTTTGACAACTTGGATCAGACTCCATCACTATTACTGTCCTTTTATTTGATTTTTTACATATTCTCGATTAATATAAGAAAAACATGATACTAAAAAAGAAAAATGTGATGCACTATTCATTAAATATAATCCTTTTCTTAAAAAAATAATATATTTGTATTCTTTTTTTTTTTTAATTTAGTTTTATATAATATTTGGATCCGGTTATCAATTAATATTTTTTTAATTAAGATGTGAATTCTCCGGTTGATTAGTCAATATATAAAATTACTTAAATTTGGGCCCAATATTAGTCACCGATCCATCCTACCTTTTCAGCTTTTAACTTTTTTATTGGCTAAGTAGGCATATATTGTTGAGGCCCAAATAAAAATATGAAATTTAGAATATCTGACTGACTCATGAGACTTACTTGGGAGCCCAATCCTAATCATGACCCAATTATTCATAAACTAAACACATCAGGGCTGTCGATGGATCGGATTTTAATCCGAATCCGATTCGAATTTTAGCATATTCGTCCGATAAAAATATTCGATGGATCATATCCGATTATAAATATTCGTTATCCGAAATAAATGGAGCGAATATGAAATTAACGAATCCGATCCGTTTAGAATCCGAATCCGATTATATATATAATATTTAATTAAAATAAATTATTTACTAGTACATAATATTAAGTAAAATGACTAAAATTACAATTTTCACCTAATTATCACTTTAAACAACAATAAAATTTGAATTACTTACTCTAAAAGTATATATTTTCCTTTATTAATAAGTTTAAGTTAACTTATTTTAAACAAATATAAATAAAATCATCAAATAATCCATTAAATAATTATTATTTATTAATATTATGTAATTATATTTATTCTTTATATTAAATTTGTTAAATAAAAAAATTAAATTTTATTGCTAATCGGGTCGTATCTTTAATCGGATATAATCCGATCCGATTATACATGAATTCAAAATAAATGAATCCGAATCATATAGGATTCGGATTCGGATCCGGAATCCCCTGATCCGGCCCGAATCCGACCCGTTGACAGCCCTAAAGACATGTAATGACTTAATTTCTACTTATTGTCGCAAAGTGACCTAGTTTAGCAATCACAATTAGATCTCGAAATGAATCAACAAAACCTTCTTCATTTTAGATCTAAATTGTTCGATGCGAAACTGGACTGATCTTTTTTTATGATTATCTAAATCCATTTCAATTGGATTGATTGATTTAAATTCCTAAAATTAGGAGTTCATAAAGACTTATTAAATATTTTATATTCGAGTTTCAATGATACTACTATTATTGATATGAATAATAGTTAATTAAATTTACTGTTTGTTTGGGTTTTTTTTTTTTTGGTAAGAATTAAATTTACTGTTAATCAAATAATGAATCTATAAAATGACGCCTGAATCTCAAGTCGCAAGGACATTGCTAAGAGGTTAATAGAATTAACCACAAAAGATGAAAGAATCGATTGAAGTAGCCACCCACATATGCATATTGCCACAGTTGCTCAATTAATTAATTGGTAATTGGATTTTAATTAATTAAAGAATTAGTTGTTTGACACAATTAAAAACACGTGTTGGATAATAAATTAATTATAAATTAAATTTATTAAATAATTATTCTAAGTTAGATTAAAATAAATAATTAATTAAATAAGAATCCTAAATAAATTAAAAAATGTTTGGTGGAAAAGAATTAATTAAGATTAGATCTTAATTTATGGGCAATTTGAAAATAAAAAACCAAAACTCTAAAGTATCAATGTTGTAAAAAATAACATCATCAATAATTCTTGTCCAAAAGGAGTGAAGTATCAATGTCATATCTAAATATCTAATCATCTCTGACTTTGATGGCAACCTTAGAATACATCAACATGCAAGATATAAAATTAGCATTGTTTTGGCTATTTCTTACTCGATTGTGGGACATTTTGCATTTTTAGTGTGTATTTTAAAGTGTATTTTAATTTTAGTGTACTTTCTTTTTTGTAGTTTAAAAAGGGTGTTTTCCGCTTTTACCAAAAGCATATTTCAATAGTAGTTTTTGTCTTTTTCTTTGAATTTGGATATTTTGTATATTCTTCATTCAAGACCTAAAATTTTCTAATGTTTTCAATTTGGTTCATTAATTTCTCTTTCATGTATTTTTGGTATAAACCTATTGTTTATATGGTATATTATTTTTCCTTGGTCTTTTATACCTTGTATAATTGTATCTCTATTTAATATATTTTTATTTATTGTTTTTTCATAATTTTTCTGATATTTTTCTTCTTTTTGTAAAGATGTTTCTAAATTTTTTCCCATTTGTTTAATATTTTTAGTTTTCATAATTTCTTTTACTCGTTGTCTTTCTTATGTTATAGTATCTAATTTTATTTTCGGTTTATTACTCATAATTAAGCGTGTGACATTTGATATGCTGTATCTCTTTTTCTTTTTGAATTTCTTAAATCATCGTTTGCCATATTTATCATTATTTCTTGAGTTTTTAATGATATATTTTTATTGTGTTTTAAGTTATGGTATGCCATTTTAACAAGATATTCGTCTATAATAACTTGTTCTTCTAATTCTTGTATATCACGTGTTATTCTTGATTTGTAATTAAATCTTTCCATTATGTTATAGTTAATTGTGTAACTATTTGTTTTGATTTTTCTAAACTAATAATGTTTTTCAAATGTTGTATCTCGTCTGTTTTACGACCTTCGTTTTTAGCTTTCAAGTAAAGTTTTACTTCTTTAGCATAACCTTCGTTTATTGATTTTATATTGTCTTTATAAAATTTTTGTCTATTATATTCATACATATTGTAAATCTGTGATTTTCAGTATTAATGTTTTCAATCGTATACGGGCTCTGATACCAGAAAGTAATCAGAGTGTTTCCTTGATAATTGAGGTTAATTTAGCCATTTGATCAGCTAACTGTGTGAATTCGTTTTCAGTTATTTCATTAGAAGATCCCTCTTCTTTAAAGTTTTTAATAGATGCCCGTGTACCAGTTTCATTAGTTCTTTGATTTGGTGGTAGATATGTATAACATGTGCTTTTACTTTTTAAAAGTTTAGGTGTTCTATTTTGAAAAACATTAGTATTAACATATTGTATAATAGGTGTCTTTGGTATATATTTTATACGAGAAACTTCTCGAAATATATCTTCCATATATATTTTATCTGTGTTTTTAAATTGTATACTATGATGGTTGTTTGTTAAAGCATATCCAATGGTATATGTTATTGAAAATGGATAGTCGTTTGTTTCCATTAAATCTTGTCTTTCAAAGTTATATGCAATGTTTAAAGATTTATCTAGTTTTTCTGTTACAAGTGGTATAGCATAGTGTAAAGCTACATTAAAAAGTAGTTTAGTATATGCAAGGTTTCCTTCAACTATTCCAAGTATTTTATCTTTTATGTTCATAATTCTGTCATCACATATAGCTAGTTTTATGGGTGAGTTTATTCCTTCAACAAATGTACTTTTAATTAGTATCTGTATTGTAGAAATATGTATATATCCTATTTCACTAGGTGTATATTTAGCTTTTTTAATTTTCTGAATTATATCAGCTTTGTTTATCAATGAAATATCCTGTGTTCCTTTTGTTGTAGAAATTTCAATAGGTGTTTCACATGTAAATTTTCCATATAATATAATGTTTTTTCTACTCAGTTTTGTTTTTAAATCTGTTTTTATATCTTGTCCATCAATTAAGTTTAACTATTTTCTTCTAACTTTGTTTAATTTTTTGTTGTCTATAACAATATCTTGACAAAAATATCCGTATTCTTCAGTTGTTTCGAAATGTTCAATCTGATCTATTAAACTAGTCTCCATGTATATAATTTCTAGTATACAAAAATATAAATAACGATTTCAGAACGAAGTTTGTATTGTTTACCTGTTTGTGTATTCATATCTACTGTCTTCATGCACTCCATGTTACCTGTTCATCTTTCATCAAAGTATATGTTTGATTTTGGTATGAGAATTGTTTGGTTGTGTATGGTTGTTTTTTTGTGTATGGTTCTGCTATTCAGGCGTGAGGCCAACAGAAAAGAAAAGCTCAAAGGCTTAAAACTCAGAGAGTTTTTTGATCAACACATGATCTTTTTCCTTCTATTAAAGTCTGAGTATTACATACTACATTGAGGCCATTATATAGGCGCTCAACTCACTATTACAGAGACCAATAATGCAAAAAGCAAATAATACTAATGTACAAAAGTCAAAAAGATAAAGAAAAGATAATAATGGTGCTAAACAACTGCACCTAAAAGCAGACAGAGACATAAAGTCTGCATTATTGAAGTGTGTTCGTCATTGCTTGCGTATTTCCTTGAGTGTTTGACGTCATTGCATGCGTCAGTTTACATTACTCTTCAGTAACAATGTCTTCTTTTATTGACTCGTTTGAATTATGGGACCCTGTTTCTTCAGCTTTGTCTTCTGGTCTATCTTGGCACATTGCACAGCTGTGTTCATCAATTATTTCACTGTATTCACAGAAAATGAGTTTGACTTCCTTAGGAAGTGTCTTCAGGCTGTGTTCTTCAATCTTGATAAAAGTTTTCTCAAAGTTTTCCAACGTTTTTAGTTGTAACGGTGGAATTGTGTATCTTGAAGATCCGTATATCAAATGATAATTGGATTTGTAGTTTATTTTGACATTACTGTCCTTGTTTATCTCCTGTGATGTATAAAATATTTGATTTAGTTGTTTTGCAACTATCTCATTTATGTCATCAAGTGTCTTCATTGTGTCGATGCTGGGGTATTCTCCGTTTGAAACTATCAATTTGATAATTCCATAAGAGTGTACTGATACTTCTTCTTCGTTGAAGATAGGATATGAAAGTGTAGATTTGAAGACTATTTCTTTATCCATGTTTCCTTTTGAGACTCGTTTAGCATAGTCTTGAAGTGTTGACATTAGTTTTGGGCTAAATTTTCGAAAACAGTTTGGGTTTTTAAAGTATAGGGTGTCAAGAAATCCATGTATGAAGAATTAGTATATCAAGTCTGGGTCTGTTTGTTCAAATACAACGACTTTTGGGCCGTTTCTGTTTACTGGGTACCAAAAAAGATTGTTTTTGTCTATCTCTGGGTTGTATTCAAAAATAGATTTCAAGAGGTTGTCGAATTTTTCTTTTGAGGGTTGTATTTGGGCCTCTTTTTGGGCTGGTGTTTGAACACGATCCATTGGGTTTACTGTAGGTACGTTTCCAAGAACTCTCATGCGTTCTTTTAGGTTGTTTTGGGTTTGAAGAGTAACAGTAGTTTGGAGAGTATTTTTGTAGGTTTTGGTTTCTTCAAGGGCTTGTTTAGCTTCTTCGAAACTGGTATAGGATTTATGTGTTATTCCTGAGTGTCCCAGTATGTGTATACTTGCTTTGGACCAATGGTCGTAGATCCCACGGCTTGGGTCGTTGAATATTGTGTACCATTTTTTGACTTGTTTTCTTTCATCTTCATTGTCTTGTATAGCCGCTGGTAAAGAAGTATTCCCTTCGGCTGCTGTTTGTGGAAATGTTTTTGATTTTGTGAATGTTTTTTATGATGATGGATCCACCACGCTTGTTGGTAGCTCTGATGGTGGAAGTCCTATTGCTTGTTGGACAGCGTGTAATGCGGCAAGAAGTTCTTGACGCTGTGTCAGCTTGGATTCTGTGAATTTTTGTATTTCCAATTGTTTAGCTCTCGTGAATTGTTGTATCTCATGATCAATTATTTCGATGTTTTGTTTCATCAGGGCTATCGCGGCCTCCATTATCGAGTGAGTGTGTCCGCAAGAGCGTTCTCTTCTGATTTTATGTATACGATGTGAAATTGGTATCTTCGTATTTCGAGCTGCCACCGTATCAATCGTCCTTGATTGTAGTTGTCTCGGAGTGTATACCTGTAGAAGTTTGTTAAGTATTTTGAGTCTGTTCGAAGTTCGAATTCTCGAGGTAAAAGCTCGAGTTTCCACTTCCGAAGTATCTTTAGACATGCAAGTGTCTCTTTTTCATGGACTGTATAATTTTTCTGGGTTTCTGTAAATGTCCCAGATATGTATTTACAGACTTGTGTAATTTCGCGAACCTTTTTGGTTCTTGTATTCATATGACCTTCAAGGTCGTTTGTATTCATTTTTTCGGCTGGTATTGGAAGCATGCAACCAGACCATGTATCATTTGAAGCATCTGTCTCAATGATAATAAAATCATTTTCCTTTGGATTGTATAAGACAGGCAATGTTTCACAATACTATTTTATTTTTTGTACTTGTATCGAATCATCAATTCGCCAATTCCATTGTATCTTTTCAGAAAGTTTCTTTTGTAATTGTGTTCTTTCTTTAGCAAGGTTCTTTATGAATTCTTGATCAGAAATGTAGTTTAAACATCCAAGAAATCTTTGTAATTGTTTTCGATCAGTAATTTGATCTGGAAAATCGTTTAATTTCTTCAAAATATTATCTTGAAGAACTATGTTTCCTTGCGAATCAAAAGTATTTCCAAGGAAATCAATTTTTTGTTTACATAAGATTGCTTTCTTTTTAGAAAGAATTAGTCCTTTGTCTTTGCATCGTTTCAAAACTATTCTTAGTTTTTTCAAATGATCTTCTTTATCTTGATTACTAAAGATGATAATATCATCAATGTAAGCAAGATAAATGTCTTCTAAACCTTCAAGGTTTTTATCCATAAATCTTTGGTATATTCCAGGTGCTTGTTTCAAACCAAATGGTAAAACATTCCATTGGTAGTGTTTTTGTGGAGGACATATAAAAGCTGTTAGAGGTTTTGTATCTTCATGCAATCTTAATTGCCAGTATCCTGATTTAGCATCTAGTGTACTGAACCAAGTTTGTCCCTTTAACCTATCCTTGATATAATCAATTCTAGGAAGTTTATTTGCATCTCCAACAGTTTTTTCATTTAATTCTTTATAATTTATAACCATTCGTCGTTTTCCTCGTTTTATTTCATTCTTATTTTCTACATAAAATGCAGGTGATGCGTGTGGACTTTTGCTTTCAGAAATTAATCCTTTTTCCAAAAGTAGTTTACATTCTTCTTTAAATTCATCAATATCTCGTTTAGAATAAGGTATATTATTTTTCACATTTACTTCGTCTAAAGGATTTTTAAGTTTAATTTCAACTATCATACGATTATTGTTCTTATCTTTATCTAAAGGATCTTCACTAGTGACAGAGTCTAAAATTTCTTCTATTTCTTTTTCAAGATTTGTTTTTATGAAAAATATTAATTCATGATTAATTAAATAATTTATCTTGTCTATGAGATTACTTCTGTCTTCAATCTTTACTATTGGTATTTCAACAGTTTCACTCTTTTGGGATAGTTTTTCATTAACAGGTGATTTTAAAGTGATGTATTTTAAATCTTGACAAAAAGGTCTGTATAGTTTCAAAAAGTTATTTCCTAGGATAAATGGTAATCCTGTTTCGTGTCTGTATATAGATGGTATAATAAAACAATATCCCTGTATCCAAACTTTTTCTAAGTAGGTCGCGTACCATATATAATAATGACTTGCATCTGCTATCATTACTTTTAATGGTTGTTTAAGTTTTTTCCATTTGAATATTGTAAGAGCTGGTGAAGCAAAGCATAAACTTGCTCCTGTATCTATAAATGCTTTAATTGTTTTATGTTTTATTCTTACTTCTATAAATGTAGCGTTAGAGTTTTTCATTTAAAAATCTTCGTCTGAACTATAATCATTTTCTAATTCTGTAACTGTTTCTATTTCGTATATGTTTTCTAGATCAGAATAGTCTTCTTCCATTGGTTCTAGATCGTATGTTTGAGCTACTTGAAGTATATATAGTTTTTTCTCAGGCTGTTTTCGTTGTTTGGGGTATTCCCTAGCATAGTGTCCTTCTTCATGGCAAAGCCAACATTGGCATTTTTTCTTTCCTTCTGGACAGTATTTTTGTTTTGGTTTGTATTCTTTCTTTTTAAAGAAACGTCTTCTTCTTTTTTGAAATTTATGTTTATTGTTATCAATCCATTTTTTAGGTTTCTTTCTCCATCTATATCTTTTATCCTTTCTCCTATATTTTCTTTTTTTGTTTGGTCGAATTATGTATGGACTTTCTCCGTATTGTTGAGGTACTAAAGGACTTCCCTCACAACATATTGTAACCTTGTTTTTAACTGTATTGTGTAATTCTCTTTCATAGCATTTGTCTCCTATAAATTGTTCTACTACAGTTTGCGCTCCTCCTAGTGTTTCTGAAACGAATCCTTCATTTATTTGTTTCTTAAATTCTGCATATACTATTTGTCCAACTGGGTGGGTAATTTATTGAAGTATAATGATAGATATTTTTCTCTATTTTCTCTGTTTAAATCATAGTAATACATATTGTATTCGCAGTTAAAGTGTTCTATAGCACACATGTCTAATATTTGTGTATTAGCTAAATGGAATGTTGCTCTTTCTTGTTCTCTGTTTGTTACAAAAAATCCTGAATGTTGTATAGGTATTCCAATAAATTCTGAATATATTTTTTCAATCATGTTCCAAAAAGTACTTACAGAGTCTTCTCCTCTTAAGAGTGTTTTCTGTTCTTCAGATAATGAAGATAAGAAGTGTGTTACATTTCCTACTGTTTTATATTGTATAAAATTAAATATTGTTTTAAAATTTCCTTGTCTTAATCTATCTTCAGTTTCTAGAATTAGTCCTAATTTATGTGCCCATTCAGTGATAAGTGTTGATTTGTTTGTTACACAGTCTAAATTTAATATTCCGTCGACCCCTAATATTCCCTTTGTAGGTATATATTGTTCAGGTATTTTAGACCATCTTCCTTTTTTATTTGGAATATATCCCTTTTTAAAATTGTATTGTATGCTTGAATTTTTTAAAGGATTGGTATATTTATCTTCTTGATAGTATTCATATTCTTCTTCCTTTTTTGTATTACTAGCTTCTGGAATATCTTTCTTGTCTTTTTCTTGTTTTAATCCGTGTTCCATTCCTAACACATCGTCTTCTGATGACTCATATCCATATATTACTTCTTCGTTTTCTACTTCTGGTTTTATGGCTTCTAATGTATGGGTTTGTTTATTTTCTTCATCAACAATTTTTAATGATTCTAATAAATTGTTTAATTCTGCAATTTTTTCTTCTAAATTAAAAGTTTCCATTATAAACGTGGAGTTTCTATTTGAAAAGGTTTAAGATTTCTGTTTCCAAAATATGTTTCAAGATCAGCAATAGTTATATGTCTAGAATATTCTTTTCGTATAATTACTTCTTTGAGTTATTTTAATAATTCTTGACAATTTGACATAGGAAGTATTATTTGTTTTTCTTCAGATGTACTACTTTGGTTTTCCACTTGTTTTCCTCTAAGTTCTCGTAGAAGTTTATCTAAAATTTCTTGTGTATTATCAATTTCATTTATAACATCTGGTTTTTTATCTAGAAGAATTTGTTGTAACATATCTATAATGGTGTTTAATTGTGGGTTTGTAGTAGTGTGAAATAAATGTGGATATTCTCCCCCCTCCTGATGACAAGAGAAAAAGTTTTGATCAATTTCATAAGATGATTCAATTTCCTGTTTTTTATTGTTGTTTGTTATAGTATGTTCAAGTTGAGACATCTTTTCGTTAGTATTTATTAACTGTTCGGTTAATGTTTGTACTGTATTATTTAATGATTGTACTTGTTCGTTTAATGTTTCTACAAATTTTTGTAATTCACTCATGCTGATGAAAGTATATTTATTTTAGTTCTTAGTCTCTGGCACCATTTTAGTGTATTTTCAGTTTGTTCTTTAAATTCTTCCGTTTTTTCATTATGTTGTTTTAACCATTTCATATATTTTTCTAATCTTATTAAATTAACTGGAGTGTATATTTCATTTTTAATAAGTTGTCTTTCTCTTCGTTTCTTACTATTGAGAATTTCTTCTTGAATTTTATAGTTTGTTGGATTAGTTATTAAGTTTATAACTAGAGTTTCTTGTTTTATTATACTCCGAATCAGTCTTAATTCTCTTCGTTTTATCTGTTTATTAAATTGATCCATTTTTATCCGTTTATTTCCCGTTGATATATTTTTTCTACAAACTTTTTATTTATTATTTTAATTTGTTTATCATTATTTGTTATATTTTTAATCTCATTTCTTTCATTTGGACATATAAAAATCTTTTTCATGATAGACTTGTATATTATTGCACTTTCTAGTCTTTTCCCTGATTTTGTAATATCTGTTTTTATTCTTCTTTGTTTATCCATTTTATCTTTTAAATCGTTTTAGTGATGAAATAGTTTTTTGTATTTGTTCTTGATAATATTCTGCCCAATATTCATGATATCTCGTGATATACCAGTGTCCATTATTTTTTGCCACTAAGTATGATTTTTTATGATAATTATATTCGTCGTATAAATCTGTTAAATATTCATTATATCCTTTCATTTTGAAAAGTATTGTGGGTCAAAATATAATATTCAAAAGTTATTGTATTGATTTATAGGAAAATATCAACTGTATTATGAAAAATGGGTTCCGCTTTTCACATTCACGGATAACACCACTTTTGCAATAGTTTTGAATAGTACACTATTTTTGCAATATGTGTTCATTTTTACACTATTTTTAGAAAGTGACCCTCGATTGTGACCTAGGGATTCACTTTAATTAAAGTGAGTTTCCTTTCGCTTTTTGATATTGTTTTTTCTATAAAAATTATAAACAAAATTGCCTGTCTTGCGAAAATTTTTAAATTTTTATTGTTCATCGTAATCGTTTTCCTATATATTGATGATAAAAATATTTGAAAAAATTTGTTTTAGAGTAAAAAAAATGTTTCTAAAAATTATCTATCGTTCCAATTATAAAATATTATGTAACAAACAAAATTCCCTTGATGAATTTAGGGAAAATTTTCATGGCACCCAGCACTAATTCACTAAATATAATTTGACAACTCTAGTACTAATATTGATAATATTCCTTTTTAAAGGGTCAATTGAGTAATATGAATGAAAGTGAGTGTCAAGTTGGCCGAATAAATTGAGTAATATTGTTCACTCTTTTCGATAAATATTTAATTGCACTTTCGCCCCTTATTTTGCACTTAATTAAAAGTCGAACCGAATTCCTTGATTCCAAGTTTGGTCATTCTTTTCTTGGGGTATGGCGACTCCAATGGGGTCTAAAATATTCTTCAATGTCACGCCAAAATTGAATCTTGAAGAATTTGAATATTACGATGTGACCCCTACAATTGACAATATTTACATTTTACACAACATTTCACCAACTATTTATTGCATGGTGTGAATATTACTGGATTCGATGTTATTATCGGTTCTAAGTAGTTGTAGCTTTATGATGTACGGACATATCTAAAAATATCATTTTTTTCGTGGCGTATCGTATTAGATATTTGTGTTTGCTATCGTATCCGATATTTTTCACGTGAAAAATTTAAGAAAAAGATTCATACCATGTCGTATCCATATCGGCGTGTTATAATCTGTGCATTATAGTTGTAACTTTAACTTTAAAAAATAAATTTAGTCTTACTGAATTTGAGTTAATATGATATATTAATAGCCCTGCAGTTTAAATTAAAGAAATCTACATTGTTGTAAATAATATTCAAGTTCAGAAATATATCTATTTCGAATTTATATAATGAATATATTTCTTTAAGATAACCTTTAAATAAAAAAAATATTGAAAACATAGGAGATAGGTTAATATTTTTGATTTAATCAAACTAATATATTACATAACTTTTTATATCATAAAGCCTTTAAGTGTATAGTCAGGAAGCTTTTCTTTATCTTCAATTTAAAGCTAAACATATATATTAATTACTAGCAATAATAATAGTCATTGGGGCATGCCGCAGGCTGGACTTGTTAGAATTAAAATAATTTCAATAATAAAAGCATTATTCACAACATTTATCATATACTATTGTATTTATATATAAAATAGTTGTACCCACAGCGTGGTATAATTTAACGGTTCGGTGCTATGCTAACTTAATCCGAGTTTTTGACCTCGAGTTTTTGGAAATACAGTTGCCATTAGTAGGCAGAATTGTACACCCTAAGTAGTCTACCCTGACTCGACCCATAAAAATTATATGTTATAGAACCAAAAAAATAAATAAAATAGTTGAATGCTGAATAAGTGAAAAATTGATATTTAATGCACGAATACTTCTAAAATATCATTTTACAATGTCGTGTCGTGTCAGATACTCGTTGGTTGTGTCAGATACTCAGATTCGACAATTCTCATATGAAAAATTTATTCGCGGCTATCACCTTATTTTAAATTTGTATTTCATCTTTTGTTTATCTTACGTTCATGTAATAAGTGCATTAATAGACGGTTTAGAAATTTTTACCTCATACGGCTCCTCGTTCAATTCTTTCGAATTCATTGGATCCTTTTCCGTGCTCGAGTATCCCCTCACTTTTTCCACTTTATCCCGAAGGGTAACTAGAACTAATTTAGTTACGTTTTCATGTTCCAATTTAACAATTTTCACTTTTGATTCTTCTCAAAGGAGAAGATTATTCTCTTTATCAAATATACGTGCATCCAATCACGATCCTATAATAAGAACAATAGATCTTTCTCGATCAATTCCCTTGCCCCTCATTCTTCGAGAATGTCCAAATTAGATTTTTTAATTTGGACCGTCTATTAATACACTCGACGCGTATAAATGAGTGAAAAAAAAAAATAAAAAAAAAAAGAGAGGAAACATAAATTTATAGTAGGAGATATGAGGTGGAGGAGATCCAATCCGAACTAAATCTACCACTTTATGTCAATTTAGTAATAAACAATTAATGAGGGGCCAAAGTAAAACATAAAATAACGTGAAAAAAATGCCATTAAACCTAAGAAGGGTCTGTTTTGCTTTGCATCACCATTGCATTGCGCATTTATACAAACAGTTGTATGTATATATATATATATCGACGCCCACTTTCTTGTGCTGCCATTAACCTTTGTTGTTTGTCAAACAAGAGAGTCTCTCTCACTCTCTCTCTCTCCCAATTTGCTTGAGAAAAACTAGAGAGAAGGGAAAAAAAAAGCATATCGAAATGGGAGATAATTCGAAATCAAGTGGAGTTTGGCCGACGGTGAAGCCCTTCGTTAACGGAGGAGCCTCTGGGATGCTTGCTACCTGCGTTATTCAACCCATCGACATGATCAAGGTATGGCGGCAATGATACAGTTCTTGGAATTGTTTGTTATTGTTTGCTAGTAAAGATTGCTTTTTTACCTATAAGGTTGTGGGCGTGGTTTTAGATCTTAGATCGTAGTGGTTTTGCTGTTGTGAATCTGAAAATGCGAATCTGGGTATTGGGTTTTATGTTTCGGGATTTCTCTGATGGTTATGGTTTTAACTTTTAGATCTATTTTTCAGTGTATTTGGTACATGATCTGGGATTGATTAGATCTATTTTGCTCGATGAAATAGTTTTGTCTCTTGAAATCAGCACTTGAGAGGAAACTGAAGTGTTCCTTGTGTTTGTATGGCATAAAGGTTGGACCTTGATCCATAAATTTTCCTTTTTTGATATTTTTCAGGTGAGAATACAGCTGGGACAGGGATCAGCTGCACATGTGACCAAGACTATGCTTAAGAATGAGGGAATTGGCGCTTTTTACAATGTACGTTTATCTCGAGTTAATCTTACGATGTGTAAATGTTTCTATGGCATTGTTTCGCTGTTGATCGTCACCAGAATGGTAGATTTGTGGCGAGGGGATGGTGTGATTCTCTGAAATTGACATTTTTTACTGAAACGGGCTGGTATTTTGGTGCTGTTGTTTGAGGAATGTGGTGGAGTATCATTCTTGCCCTGTTAAAGTTTGGTGCTTTTTTTTAACCTTGATGGGTAATGCATATTGACGGGCTTATAGTGTGCTTCTGCCACAATTTCCATCTCCAATTATGATTTGAACTAGTGGTTAAGTGTCCCCAAAATGTCATATAGGATACGATCCTTGCTTGTTATAATCATGAAATGTAAATTTTCAATGTGCATCTGTTCTTGCTTCTTAACTAATGTTACTGTTATTTTGTTCAGGGTTTGTCAGCCGGGCTTCTTAGACAAGCTACATATACAACTGCTAGGCTTGGTTCATTTAGGTGAGTGTTTTGTGCAAACCTCGTAGCTGACTGAAGCTATGACTTTGTTAGCAGTAGTTGGATGTTTTCCCCTCTCTTCGTGCATTAATCGCATAATTATACCATTTCAAATATGGTGTCTTGGTTTCTTGTGAAGTAGGTTGAGAATTGTTATAATAAGGTACTGTTCCATTTTGGCTACAAACCCCCGCATGAAATAAGGAATTCTCTTGATTTTCTGATCATCAAAGTTTTAGACCATTTTAACAGTTCTGATCTTCTAATTTCTCATATATGATGTTGAGTGGAAGCCAAAGAAATGCACTTGTTCCTCTCCCCCTCCCTAATAAAAGAGGAAATAGCATTACTATTTTGTAATCTCTCTCTTTTTAATTATAAGTAGATTTTTTATAAATTTACCAAGAGTCACTCCTTTATAGGATATTGACGAGTAAAGCAATAGAGGCCAACGAAGGGAAACCCTTGCCACTTTATCAGAAGGCTCTCTGTGGATTGACTGCAGGCGCAATCGGAGCTTGTGTCGGCAGCCCTGCTGATCTTGCACTCATTCGTATGCAGGCTGATGCAACATTGCCTGCTGCCCAGAGGCGTAACTACACAAGTGCGTTTAATGCCCTCTTTCGCATTACAGCTGATGAAGGAATATTAGCTCTCTGGAAAGGTGCGGGCCCCACTGTGGTGAGGGCTATGGCACTCAACATGGGTATGCTTGCATCTTACGACCAAAGTGTGGAGTTCTGCAAGGACTCTCTTGGTTTTGGCGAAGCTGCTACAGTGATAGGTGAGCTTCTTGCAGAGTACTTTAGCACAAATTTTTTTTTTTTTTTTTTGAAGCAACTTTAGCACTATGTTTGGTTGATGGTTTTAATAAGGAATTGGAAATGTTAAAGAGGAAAGAAAAGATAAGAAAATGAAATCCAAAATTTTGAACTTCTCTGTTTGTTACAAAAAAAATAATAAGGATTTTCCAAATTGAAAAGAAACTTCTGTGGCTCGATTTATAGAAGTGAATTGAGTAATGAAGTGGAACAAAACGAGGAAATGGGTAGTGAATATGACGCCATAAGCATGAGAATAAGTTTATACTTGTTATCTTCCCCTTTCCATGAAAGTGATTTCTTTCTTGGAAGTTGACAGTGTATCTTTCTCTCAATTTTCCTTTGTTTTGTTTCCGTTCCTTTTTTATTATAGCTACCAAACACAAAATATACTTTCCTGGAACCAAACTTAGTCAAAAGTTCTTTTTATCTCTGTGCTCATGGATTTTAACGGCCCTTGTGATTGGATTTTGTTAAGATTAAATTCTAAAGCAGTCTAATCTGGTTTCAGGTGCCAGTACTGTGTCGGGTTTCTTCGCTGCAGCCTGTAGTTTGCCATTTGATTACGTGAAAACCCAAATTCAGAAAATGCAGCCAGATGCTCAAGGGAAATATCCGTATACTGGCTCCCTCGACTGCACCATGAAAACACTTAAGGCTGGTGGACCCTTCAAGTTTTACACTGGATTCCCAGTGTACTGTGTCAGAATTGCCCCTCATGTCATGGTACCCATTCCCCCCTCTCTCTCTCTCATGCGCGCCTGCACACACACAGAGCTAGTATTAATTTCTTTTAGGATGTTCTTGATTTGGCCATTGTTTATTTATAAATGTTGAATATGTTTCTTTGCAGATGACCTGGATATTCCTGAACCAGATCCAGAAATTCGAGAAATCAGTGGGATTGTAACTCAAACTGGAATGATGGATGTTCATTGGGGTTGAGCTTTCTATCAAAATAATGTTTTTGGCCGTATTTTGGATTAGTTTCTTTTCCCTGGTTTTGGTAATTTTGACCTTCAAAGCTTGAGGGAAATTACAGCAACCAACATAAATTTTTGTATTGAACTGAACCAGATGAGGATAGGGGATCATGGTATTATTTAAGATCCTCTCTAGCTAAATTTTGGGAGGATTATTGCTATTCTGAAATTCAGGAGAATTGTTTAGCAAAATAATAAATGTTACATTGAATTGCTATTATGAGGAAGGATTGTAACAGCAGGTTCTATGACATTCTTTACTAGGAGTTTTAGCATTTTTGTTGCCAATTCTTGTACCCTAAAATCTAAATCGATGTTCCTTGAGATCAATCTTTTTACTTCTCTGAGTATTTCAATTCAACTTCCAAAGTACCTTGCCAAATTCTCTACACTTTCTCAGATTCCCGATTCCTGATTTTGGTTATTGAGTAATTTTAAATCCTGTAACCAGATGTCGTTTCCTTTAATGTGCATAAAAATTTAGCGAGTGGATTAGCTACTGTATTAATAGGCAATGTCCTCCTTTAATGTTTATAAAAATTCTGTTTGAGGATTAATTATTGTATTCAATCATCGGGAACTGTCGTGATCTAGAAGAAAAAAATTGGACCCGAAACTCCAATGATAGACTGCATGATGTTAAAAGGTTCTATGCCAAGGCTCTTTGTTTAAACGCTTGGCAATCGGTTTGGTTATATATAAAGGGGATCTCGTTAAAATTTCACGGTCGTGTTGACCTGTTAAAAAACAAAAAAACAACAGTGAAATTTTGAAGAACTTCCTCTTGAAACTGCTTAATTTTTAATGGGATTGCACTCTTTTTGACCAATGATTACTCAAATTGAACATTTCATAAACTTATTTGTATTAATGAAGCATAATAATTCAGGAAATTGCTCCTATAATAAAAACAATCAAGGTGTAACACAACACTCAAAACAATGTTTATCAGTGAATTAGGAATTGTCAATAAGTGGTTCCGATCTATTTATCATCGACAGATAAATTGATATGCACTACCACCATATATAATTATTCACTGAAAAATCGATATACACCACCAAAATATACTTGAGATATAACTGCTCCGAGCCAGTTTTGGACTAAAATTTTCATTATTGTTGGTCTGAACTAAGCCTTCTGCATCCTCCGAAAGAAACGTTTCATCGCCATACCAATATGCAACCAAACCATAGAACACCAAATTTGCAGAACTCAGGATTGCCAAGAAAAGGTAATACTTGTCCAGCTGACTCGAACTCACATTCTCTTGTAACCAGCCGAAGGGGTACCCTCTCAAGACGACGATACAAACTGCGCTGACGAACTTCCCGTAACCCGTCACAAACTCCCCCAACGGCGCTCCGTATTGTCTGCTTGTAGATTCTGAAACCTGAGACTCAAAGAAACTCTCAAATCCATCTTGAGCAAATCCCCCCATGAATCCCAGCAATGCAAACTGAGGAAACAGCACGAAAATGCTCATGTCGGATGGGTTTTCACGTGCTTTCTTTGAGTTTGCCCACGCGGTAATGCAGCAGAGCACGCAGCACGCCATTCCAGTGCCCATTCTCACAAGCATCACCTTTAGTACGATGTTGTTTTTTTCCTCGAAACACTTTTGAATAACGTAGTCAGACACTTCTGCCACGATAAACCGCGTAAATCTCTCCAAAAGCACGAAGAAGAGGATTGGGATTTTGTCGTTGACGATTGCTGCTTCTTCGAGAAAGAAAGTGCTCCCGGTGGCAGATACCAGGCTAAATGTGATGAAAGTGGCCCATAAAGGAAACATCTTTAGCTGAAACTTCACTCCCCTCACTTGTTGAAGACGATTTCCTGGGGCTGGTTGTTGTTCTTCATCTTCCTCCACGACTGCAGCTTTATCTAACCACCTATATTTCAGCCATTGATGATTTGTCATACTTACACTCTATTGAGATCATAAAGATATGGGAAAACATCGTAAGAAGATGGACGACAATGCAGCAGCACACACACCTCAACCATGAGACCCGAGGCGAAATGGGGTTCTCCGCCACCTGCTCCGGATAGTCATCCCACCGCCGAGCTACCGCCGTGTAGGCCACAAAAAGGATCTCTCGGAGAGGGCAACCAGGCGGCGCAGCTCGTCTGTAGTATGTGGTTCCCAACAGGAACCACAGAAAGGCAACCCCCATCGCAATTAATGACACCACTGAAAGCTTCTCCAATGAAGCGTTTATAGGAACCCCGAAAAGGGAAACTATGGCGGCCAACGAGGAGACGGAGTTCCACCAGAAGTTGGCACGGCTTTCGGCTCGTTCTTCCTCCTCGTTTGTGATCGGCGGATCCTTGTTCGTCACTTGATCCTCAAGGAACTCGCGTAGTGCGGCCTTGATTGCTGCCTGACACAGGGTTAGCAGCACTAATGCGGTGTAAAACATCCCAGGATTTGGCGGACCATTTGGAACCACAACGGACGAGCTAAAACAGAGGGATAGTCCCTGCAGGATTCAGAAATATCTGTTTCATCTCCTAATTCATTCATTTACACAGGTCAAGTCTATTAATAAACAGTTCAAATTATAGCAAAGAATTTTTTGATTTGGATATGAAGTTACAACAAAATTCTCGTTTAAGATACAGCAAATGATTTAGCAATCAATTGATATTGGTACTGCGGAGGAAAGAATCTAAAATCTTTTGCGCTTACTTATACCTTTCATCAATTACTGTGCTCCCTTGAAAGTTGAAACACACACACACACACACACACATATATATATATATATATTTGACGTATTTGTTAGAGGTGCTGGTGGATATTGATACTTACGATTATATGAAGTGTGGTGGAGCAAACGAGCATTTTGAAGAGACCCGAGTACTGATGAGCTACACAAACCCAAATGATTTGCAGGACTTGATAAGTTCCTTCTTGTATATTCACAATTATACTAGCTTTTGGCATATCATATTCATATTCCTCCCATTCACGGCTCAGGAGAACCACCAAGATACTGAAAACTGTGTACTCCACCAATTTGTAGCTCATTACCAGACCTACACATACACGCATGCATCGATCCATCGAGCTCATCATATATATACACATATGTACGTATTATGAAGAAATTAAAGTATTATGAAGAAAATATTACCTAAGACGAATAAGATTGCCTTGGAGAAGACGACATAGTAATGGAAATTGTCCGCACACCATTTATTCATGTTCATGATCACCTTCATAGCTGCAGATGCTTATCACTTCGTAAATTGAATTTATCGTATGGAGGGATACTAACAGTTTGTAATTCTCCTCAATCAATCAGAAATGAATTATGTTTGTATTTTTGTGGATGTTCTCTAGGCCAGTTTGTACCGAAAATTAAAGAGGAAAATGATATATGGGAGAGGGGTTGAGAAGAAGAATACGTGAATGGAGAAAGCAAATGTGAAATATAATGTCAAAATTTTCTACTTTATTAAAGTTGCCATTGAATATTGATTTTTTCGTGGACATGATAGAAAGAAATGTAGCAATTTAATTTGGATGACCACTTCAATACTCGATCATCACTCCCTTCCTAAAGACTTTTCATTCAGCCATAAAGTCTTCGTCAATAAAAAGGAGAACACAAGTTTCAATAAAAAGATCAATTCTTCTTAAAAAGTATTTTTAAATTATCATTTAATTCGTTCCAAACCATGAATTCGCAATAGGAGTGATCAATTTTCGCAAAATAGTTCACGCACATATTACTATAATAAACTATGGATAATTATAGATCCGGAGTCGGTGCTCCTCCTTATTAATTAAGTTCGCTGATCTTCAAATAGTAAGGAGACTTCCTGAATTTAAAAATTTCTCGTTTTTATAATGATTTTAATTATTTCACCACCCTTTTAACTTTCCATATGTGTTTTTCATTTCACATAGCTTAACTATGTTTTTTTATATCAATCAATGCAATCATAGAGCTATTATAAAAAAAATTGGATTATTTTTCGATTCATGTGTTTCTATCTTTGTGTTGGGGTCATACTAATTTTTTCTATATATATAGTTTAAATTTTATCGGATGTCTTCGAAGGGTCCAACTCAAGCAAAAAAACTCTTTTTTAAGAATAATTCGTGTCGCCATATTTACACCTAATATTATCGTATTTATATTCGTGAATCATACATTAAGTTATATTACGCGAGAGGAAAATAAATTTGCCGGCTTTCTTTAATAAAAGGGACACAATATTCAAGACGGCATGTATATAAAAAATTACAAATGCATGAATTTTTTTTGGTCGAAAAATGATAATTACAAATGCATGTACGTAGAAAATTACAAATGCATGAATGGCCTTTTCTTCAAAAATGACAATTTCTAATAAGCTCCGGAGAAGAATTAGTATTTCAATTATTTTGTATGTCATTGTCACCTCGATGATTTATCATATATCTTTTGAATGGAAAATTGAACCCATTAACCACGAATTTTCACTAACACCGTACGATCGAAGTAAGTAATATGTTAACAAGTAATGTCACAATGAAATATTTTTACACTAAATATGAGAATTTCTCACAAATGGGAAATATAAATATATAAAAAATAATAAAATACTTCATATACGGATAATTAATGTTTCATCCCTAATAAAACAAAACATTTATCCTAAACCCCCAATTCAGAAAATAGGTATATTAGATTCCTGTTATACTTTCTATTTTTTTGTAAACTCCCCAAATTTTGTAAAAATACCATAATGCCCTTAATAAAATGAAAAAAGACACAGATATCAATTATCTTCTTCCTAGCGTATTCTGATGTTTTCTTCTTGATAGTAAACTCATCGGACGACTCTTTTCCTAACGCTTTTCCAACGACTCTTTTCAGACAACCATTTCCGGCGACCAACGGGAAAAATTAGAACCAGTAATTTTTATTCCGACTAGATTGTTGTACCTACAAAAACTTCCCGTCGACGTTTTAAATGCTATTATTTAATTTCTCGATTTATTTTTCTTTAACTAGACAAACAAGCCTTTGAATAACTAATAAAATGAATATTTATACTACAAACTTAATAGATTGTCATGCATTCCCGATGGGGCGCCTGAATTAAATAAAAAGTTGTCTACACAGTTTCCAGTAGTTTGACCACCCAAAATTGCAGAGGTGACGATGAAGGGGTTCGACGCTAGGTTTCCCAGCCCTTTCACCTTTATTAATATCTTGCCCAGGAAGCTGAAATTCTGCACATTTTCACCCCCATTTCATCACCTCCAAAAAGTCATTCTTCTTTTTCTCTCACAGATCTCGAATCCTTGACAAACAAAGTCATGAATCACCCTGGTAATCCAACACCCATTAATGGCGAGGCCGAACGCTATATGGTTGAACGTATTCGGTTATATACCGCAGGCAACGAAATCGATCGGCTAGAAGTTTTCCATGCAGGCCTGTTTCAAGTGTCGTTTAATTTGTCAGTGCGATTCAAACGACAATACTGGCCCGGAGATGTTATAGAAGCGGCGAAGAGACTGCGGATGGTATTTTACAACTTCCGTAGATTCTTGGGGTGTCTTGGAGTTAAAATAGGTAATGATGGTATTCATGCCGAAATTGACACCATGAAATATTTTTGAAGGAATAGAGTAAATGTAAGTCGAATTCATACTCAAACTTTTTTCATTATTTAATATACAATTTTATAAAGGTCATTCGCCGGGATTCTAAGGTCAGGACGCGTGGATGCCGTTATTACGACGACCTTAGTTTTATCTTCAAAGTGCCGCATACACACTTTTTGGAGGGCGAAGAGGAGCACCTCCACGCGTGCAACATTGATGATAGGAACTCGGACCTCGAGTCCTTTGACACCGCGGATTTCCCCGGACATGAACATTCTGAGGAGAGTATTAATTCCAACAACCCACAAGATGATTCAGATGAGGTTAATAAGTTCCTCCCGCCCATTAAGTATTCATGAAATGTGTAAATATTACAGTTAGTTTGATTGTAGTGTGTATCACCGGTTCTGTAATGAAATGTTTATTACTAGTTGGAATGAATTTCGTGTAGAGCACCATGAAATGTTTATTGTTGTTTGATTATAGTATATCCTGCTGGTTCTATTTTTTGTTCAGTAAATAAGAATCAGGGGTAAACCACATGATAGATTAATTGTGCAAATTGTTGAGTAAATAAGAATCAGAGGTAAACCTGACTTTGTTGAGTGATGCATTAATGAAATGTTTATTATTGGTTGGAATGAATTTCGTGCAGAGCACCACGAAATGTTTATTGTTGTTTGATTATAGTATATTGCTGGTTCTATTTTTTTGTTCAGTAAATAAGAATCAGGGGTAGAACTAAATGTGCAGATTGTTGAGTAATGGTGTGGTCATGATAGGATTAATTGGGCAGATTGTTGAGTAAATAAGAATCAGGGGTAAACCTGACTTTGTTGAGTGATGCATTAAATATTCATAATGTAGAGTGATGTGTTAAATATTCGTAATGAAAACCTGACTTTGTAGAGTGATGCGTTAAATATTTGGAATGAAAACCTGACTTTGTAGAAAATCTGACTTTGTAGAGTGATGCGTTAAATATTCGTAATTAAAACCTGACTTTGTAGAGTTAAGGGTTAAATATTTGGTATTAAAACCTGACTTTGTAGAGTGATGCGTTAAATATTCGCAATTAAAACCTGACTTTGTAGAGTGATGCGTTAAAACCATCGTAAACAATAGAACTCAAGAATAATTGGAAGGACTTCATGATTACATGTTGTGGACACCTATATATGTTACCATCATAAACAATAAAACTCAAGATTAATTGGAAGGACTTCATGATTACATGTTGTGGACACTTACATGTTCTTTATGTATAGTTATTGAATTATAATGGTAATTTTTGTGAACACTAACTACAAACTTAATTTTTGTGAACACTAACGACAAAGTCAAGTTAGGTTTTCATTCCAAATATTTAACACATCACTCTACAAAGTCAGATTTTAATTTCAAATATTTAACCTATAACTCTACAAAGTTAGGTTTTAATTCCAAATATTTAACTCATAACTCTACAAAGTCAGATTTTCATTCCAAATATTTAACGTACCACTCTAAAAAGTCAGGTTTTTATTTCGAATATTTAACGCATCACTCTACTAAGTCAGGTTTTAATTCCAAAATATTTAACCCATCACTCTATAAAGCCAGGTTTTATATTTAACCCATAACTCTCCAAAGTAAGGTTTTTATTCCGAATATTTAACGCATTACTCTACAAAGTCAGGTTTTAGTTCCGAATATTTAACCCATAACTCTACAAAACCTGACTACGAATATTTAACGTTTAACACATCACTCTATAAAGTCAGGTTTTCATTACGAATATTTAACGCATCACTCTACAAAGTCAGGTTTTCATTCCAAATATTTAGCGCATCACTCTACAAATTCAGGTTTTCATTATGAATATTTAATGCACCATTCTACAAAGTTAGGTTTTCATTATGAATATTTAACACATCACTCTATAATCTGCACAATTAATCCTATATATGCAACAACCTGCAGTGAATTTGGAGAAAACATCATCAAGTAATTTATTAACGTAGTTTCAAACAAACAGAAACAATCATAAAAGGGAGTGTATTCGATTACAACAACAAATAAAATTCCTTAAAAAAAATGAATAAAATCAATCCTCAACTCCAGAACACTCAGTGGATCTGGTCAATCCTCAACTTCAGAACGAGCAATGACCAAGCATGAATCATAAGCGTATGGGTTATATCTTCTCTTCCTGACACAAAATGAGATTATTGACCAGTATTAATATAGTGTTAATAGCAGTGACCAGTATCTTCTCTTCTCTTCCTGAAATCTCATACCTTCTCCTCGATGCCTGCTTCACCTGGCAGGAGGCTAAGTCGCCCTCATCTCCACAATGTTGAGTTTAACAAGTTGATGCAGTTGGATCATAGTAGGAATCTGGCCATCTCGCAGCAAACTGACCCACAACCCTTTTTTATGGGGAGCAAGGTACTGTGCCAGGTAAGAATCAAAGTTGAAGTCTGATCACTCTTTACCAAGTTGCGCGTGAATCTCGTCCACTGATGCGCTCCGACGAATTGGAAATACCGTAATTTTGCCATTAAAGCAACAACTTCCTAGGATTTGCTTGTCTTGAGCTTCATCACGGGCCATCGCAATCTTCAGATACCATTTCGAATTATCAGTTTGCGGTGGATCAATAATTCGAATCGATACAAATTATAAGCAATTTAATTCGATACAAATTATCAATGACTTGTACTGTCTATTTGACATAATTAATATTCAATTAACGCCAAGAATACCTTGTAGCAACAAATAGAACACGATGACTAAATCGATTCTCGTTGCGTCGCTTCAATATCCTGTTCTATTCGTCGCCGTTGCCGCTGTAGTCGTTGCCGTTGCCGCCTACCTTTATCCTGCAGTCATCGCCGTTCCCTCTCGTTGCGGACGAAGTGGAAATGTGGTTGAAGAACGTTCCCAAATTGGGAATCGATTTAGGGGAAAAATAAATAAATGAAATAAAATAACAAGGGCAAAACAGACTTTTCAGGATCATAGGGAGTTTAGGAAAATAACTTGTGTATTAATAACCTAAAACATATATTTTTCATATTAGGGGGTTTAGGATTACTTTTGAAGATTGTTGGTTCATAATTAACTGCCCCTACTTTATATTATGATATTGTATATTGTCACCTACATAATATTTTGGACAACAAAAAAGTGTCATGATATGACCTTTATTAATAAATAAAATATGAGGGGTGCTGTGGAGTGAAAATAACTCATTTATTTTTAATTAAACATTAGATGTTTAAATCGTGATTTTGGAAATATAAACAGAAATTTAAACGTCAGATGCTCAAACATTGACATTTTTCGTCGGGGAATATTTTCAATTGAACCTAATGCGTGAATTTTTGTTAATTCTATAGTTTATCTATTTGATTCGATATAAAAAATCTATGATTAAATTAATATAGTGCAGAATTGTTAAATTACATCAATATTTTAACTAAAATGTTAAAATTTAAATTGGATGTCGGCATAATTTTTTCTTTGGTAAAAAAGGAACCCAAAAAAAGAGGAGAATATAAGTCAGCTTTAAGCAAATCAATCACAACATGAGGGGATCAATCAATTCCACTCGATTTAAACTCTCAATGACTAATTTCAATTAAAGCGTTTGTGCAGGAATTGTCATCTCTACAAACACATTACAAATGACATTATCAAAACTTATTAAGAATAGTGCGACAATCGTCAATAGTAAACCCTAATGAATGAGAGACCACACCGACCTCTTTAATCACCATAATCTTGAAAGTCGCTTACATTTAAACCCTAAAGGAATATAAAAAATTACAATTTGGTACCACATAATTATATAATTATATTTACATCCCCTTATAAATTTAATAATTACATTACACACCTAAAAGATGCCAATTTTTTTGGATATTTTAAATTCATGAGGGGAATAATATAATTATCAAATTTATGAGGGTGTATAAATATAATTATTAAATTTATGAAGGGATATAAATTTAATTATTTGATTTTACGGTACTAAATTATAGTTCTCTATTCTCCGTTGGCGTGCATTGACCAACTTGGAGAAATTCGAACTTAAATCCTACATTGCGATTCTTAATTGGGTCTGTTTAATGGGCCTTAAATCTCTCAAGGAAATATGAATTTCTGAAGTATGTTGGGCTTTTTGGCCCGGTCAATCTTGTTTGTTACAACGAATCCGTGTCTGCGTAAGCAAAGACTCTAACTTCTGAACTAAATCGCATTTCACAAAACCATGATATTTTCCATGTTCCTGCACATGAACAACTTGAACAGCTTCGTGCTTCTCATCTGGTTCATGAAATTTCAGAAATGGAGTTGCTCTCTTCAAAATTCTTACTTTCTTTGTATCACACTAACCTGCCGACAAGATTTCCGGTTAACCCACCTCGCGCCAGAACTTTAGGGGATGATTACAAGTATTTTCGGCCCATGATTCGTTCCAAACGGTCTGCCTATCAAGGTACTTTGCGAAGAACCCCTGATCTTTCGTATCATTAATATTTCAATTTTATGTATATTCTCTTAGTTTGAAGTTTAATTATTGGATGTTTTGCGGCATGAAAGAGGGGAAATTATACTGGGTTGCTTCTGGAGAGGTGGTTTGTAGCTTCACTAGCTTGTGTACGCTGTTATGGTTCGATTTTAAGAATTTCTGGAATGATAATATTAGAGGAATAATTAGCATAATGATTTTGTATTGGACGTTTATCTCGCGTTAATCTTGCGATGTGTAAATGTTTCTATGGCATTGTTTCGCTGTTGATCGTACCTAGAATAGTTGGTTTTTGGTGAGGAGATGGTGTGATTCTCTGAATTTAACCTTTTAACTGAAATGGGCTGGCATTTTGATGCTGTTGTTTGAGGAATGTGTGGAGTATCATTCTTGCTCTGTTAAAGTTTGATGCTTTTTTTTTTTTATCTTGATGGATAATACATACTGATGGGCTTATAGTGTGTTTCTGGCTTTCTGCTACAATTTCCATCTCCAATTATGATTTGACCTAGTGGTTAAGTGTCCCCAACATGTCATATAGGAAAAGATCCTTGCTTATTATGATCATGACATATAAATTTTCAATGTGCATTTGTCCGTGCTTCTTAATTAATGTTACTGTTGTTTTGTTCAGGGTTTGTTGGCTGGCCTTCTTAGACAAGCTACATATACAACTGCTAGGCTTGGTTCATTTAGGTGAGCATTGCGTGCAAACCCCGTAGCTGACTGAAGCTATGACTTCGTTAGCTGTAGTTGGAGTTTTTTCCCTCTCTTCCTGCATTAATCGCATAATTATACCACTTGGTGCCTTGGTTTCTTGTAAATTAGGTTGAGAATTGTTATACTAAGGTACTGTTCCATTTTGGCTACGAACACCCTGCATAGGAATTCTCTTGATTTTCTGATCATCAAAGTTCTAAACCATTTTAACAGTTTTGATCTTCTAGTTTCTCGTATATGATGTTGAGTGGAAGCCAAAGAAATGCAAGTGTTCCTCTCCCTTTCTTTTATAAAAGAGAAAATATCATAACAATTTTGTAATGTATATCTTTCTAAATTAAAAGTATTATTTTTGTATATTTACCAAATCTTTCCTTATAGGATATTGATGAGCAAAGCAATAGAGGCCAACGAGGGGAAACCCTTGCCACTTTATCAGAAGGCTCTGTGTGGATTAACTGCAGGAGCAATCGGAGCTTGTGTCGGCAGCCCTGCTGATCTTGCACTCATTCGTATGCAGGCTGATGCAGCATTGCCTGCTGCCCAGAGGCGTAACTACACAAGTGCGTTTAATGCCCTCTTTCGCATTACAGCTGATGAAGGAATATTAGCTCTCTGGAAAGGTGCGGGCCCCACTGTGGTGAGGGCTATTGCACTCAACATGGGTATGCTTGCATCTTACGACCAAAGTGTGGAGTTCTGCAAGGACTCTCTTGGTTTTGGTGAAGCTGCTACAGTGATAGGTGAGCTTCCACTTACTTTAGCGCTATGATTGGTTGAGGGTTTTACTAAGGAAAAGAAAATGTTGAGGAAAGAAAAGATAAGAAAACGAAATGCAAAAATTTTAACTTCTTTGATCGTTACAAAAATAATAAGAAAAATGGATATTCCAAATTGAAACGAAACTTATATGGATTGATTTATAGAAGTGAATTGAGTGATGACTGATGAAGTGGACTGAGATTAGGAAGTAAGTGGTGAATATGATACCATAAGTATGAGAATAAACTTATCCTTGTGAGGAAAGTGATTTCTTTCTTGATAGTTGATAGTGTATTTTCCTCTCAATTTTCCTTTATTTTCTTTCCATTCCTATTTTCATTAGGCTATAGCTACCAAACACAAAATATAATTCCTCTGTAAAATCCTAGAACCAAATTATTGAAAAGTTCCTTTTATCTCTGCGCTCGTGGATTTTATGGCCCTTGTGGTTGGATCTCGTTAAGATTACTCTAACGCATTCTTGTCTGGTTTCAGGTGCCAGTACTGTGTCGGGATTCTTCGCTGCAGCATGTAGTTTGCCATTTGATTACGTGAAAACCCAAATTCAGAAAATGCTGCCAGATGCTCAAGGGAAATATCGATATACTGGTTCCCTCGACTGCGCCATGAAAACACTTAAGGCTGGTGGACCCTTCAAGTTTTACACTGGATTCCCAGTGTACTGTGTCAGAATTGCCCCTCATGTCATGGTACCCATTCCCCCCCACTCTCTCACGCGCGCCTGCACACACACAGAGCTAGTATTAATTTCTTTTAGGACGTTCTTGATTTGGCCATTCTAATGAATAACGGGCCCGATTCTTGATTTTAAATCTTCTCATCAATTATGTTTTTTTTTTTTTAAATCTTCTGATCAATTATGTTTTTTTTTTTTTTTTTTGTTAAAGTGACTACAGTTCAAGACTAGCAACTGTAGGTGATGAGAGATGTCCTGATCAAAAAAACGACTAAAGAAATGGTCCTGAATCTCCAACAAATCTTAAAAGGGCCTAGGCCAAGGCTCTTTCTCGTACACGTGAAACAAGTGTGATTTTGAACTTCATCCTCAAATTTACAGAAACTTCAATGCAATTATCAAAAGCAAAAGGAAATGCGGTGTGTGTCAATGAAGTGAGGGAATGCGTCTATCTTCTAGTTCTTGACCTGAACTGCATAAGCCTTCTGCATCAACACTGGTATCCTCAGAATGGGATCCTCCTAGTTCTTGATCTGAACTGCGTAAGCCTTCTGCATCCACACTGGTATCCTCCGACTGGGATCCTCCTAGTTCTTGATCTGAACTGCGAACGCCTTTTGCATCCGCCCTGGGATCCTCTGAGGGAAACGTTTCATCGCCGTACCAATATGCAACAAAAACGTAGAACACCAAATTTGCTAAACTCAGGATCATCAGGACCCCGTAGTACTTGTCCAAACGACTTGTAGGTATATCCTCTTGTAACCAGTTGAAGGGATGCCCTCTGAAGATGACAATAAAAACTACACTCACGAGCCCCCCGTAACCCATCACAAGATTTGAGAATGGTTCTGCATATTTGGCTGTAGATTTGGGAACCTGAGATGCAAAGAATTTCTGAAGCCCATAATAAAGGAATCCCGTCATGAGTCCCAGCAATGCAACCTGAGGAGTTATCACTAATATGCTCGCTTTCGGGTTTTTTCTTAATTGCTCTGCGTTTACCCAGGCGGCGACGCAGCAGAGCACGCAGCACGCCATTCCAACTCCGATCCGCACAAGGTTCATCCTTTGTGCGACGTTGTCTTCCTTAACATACTTTCCAATAACGTAGTCCGACACTCTTTCCGCTATGAAAGACGTAGATCTCTCCAGAGCTACGAAGAAGAAGATCGGGACATCTAACTTGATGGCTGCTGCTTGTAGGAGAAAGAGAGTGCTCCCTACGGCGTCCACTACAGTACATGTGAAGAAAGTTGCCCACAAAGGAATCATCTTTAATAGGAATTTCACTGCCCTCACTTGTTCAAGACGGTTTCCTGGGATTTGTTGTTCATCTACCACAACTGCAGCTTGATCTAACCACCTAGGTTTGAGCCATTATTGATTTGTCATATTTAGGGAAAACAAAACGTCCAAAGTTAAATGCCTTCCACGACAAATAAAATTAGATTGCATTTTGTAAAAAACAGCAGTTTTAAGTTGCAGAATGGAAAAAAAAAAAAAAAAAAAAACTTCAAAATAACATAAAAAATTCTATGTTTTAAAAAGTAAGTTAAAAAATCTTATTTGATGAGCATAGATTTCGCACCTGTTTAGTCCTTTTATTGTATTTATCTTAAGCCGTTTTGTATGCTTGTAATCTATGTTTTAAAACTTGGACCGGACGTCGAACCGGAGCCCTTACTGGTTTGACCGGTCCGGTATGACGTCATAATTAAATAATATTTATATTTAATTATATAAATATATTATAATATATATAATTATATAAATATTAACCAAAAATAATAAAATAAGTTAAATGATATTAAACTACTCATTAATTTTCAAATAACATCTCTATTAATAGACTTTCAAACCATAAATCTACAAACATATAGATAAAATATTTAACTAAATAGCAAAATAATCAATATCAACCAAATTAATAATATAGATAAAAGATTGATTTAACAAATAACATATTTTTATTGTGGAAAAAAATAAAAAACACATCACACATACATTTATCTTTTATAAATATATATTATAATAAATAAAATATTTCATGTTATCTTATCCATGTTTAAATTGAATTCTTATAATATATTATAATATTTGTAATCATAATTAATATTCTTGGATTTGGTGAGTTTATTACTCAGGTATATTATTAAAACTTTTTTCCAATGGATATCAACCATGTAATTAGCCTAGATGGTTTCAAAATTCACCTTTTAAGACAGAGGTGATGGGTTTGAATCCCACAACTCCCAAATTGAAAATGTTTTTTTACAATTAAAAAAAAAAATAAAAAATGGGCCAACCAGCCCGTGGAACGGTCCGGGTCGGTTTTGTAACCGGTTTTGGACTGGCTCACCCCGGTCAGCACTAGTTCGATTAAGGGCTGGTTTTGTGGGGTTGTCCGGACCGGATGGGCGGCCGGTCACCGGTTCAACCGGTCCGATCGGCTGGTCCAGTCCGGGTTTTAAAACATAGGTTATAATCGTTAATTGCTCCATTTTAGGTATTTAATGTGTTGGAGTCGGAAAACGGAGAAACGGAGCGAAATCGGAACTCAAAGGGCTGAATTAAGGGGCAAACGGAAAAAGAACTGGTCAAACGGCCGTTCAAGCTCACAGAGGTGAATTGCGAAAATGAGACAAACGACCATTCGTCCAAACCAGAAGAAATAGAGAATGACCGTTTTTGGAGATAGAGATGCAGGGCTATGGTCGTACGGCCGTTCGCCTTTGCCAGTACTTCAGGAGAAACGACCGTTTAAAATGTGTTAACAACTTTTCAACTCGAACGGCCGTTCGGGTGGTTATTGAAGAAAAAGTGAACGGTCATTCGGTATTAGTGAAACGCGACTTTTGTCTTTTCTTGCCTTATTTCCGAGAGTTGGCGAATTTGAGCTCATTCATACTTTAACCTAATTTAGATAACTGCACTTGGGAGGCTCGGAAGACACTCTTTCATGCTATAGCTTTGGAATTGAAGATGGAAGCTAATTAGTATCCATTTCTCTTACTTAGTCTTCTTAGTTTACTTATATTGTCCTTAGTAGTTAATTTCGTTCCTTTTCTTGTTGAGAACAATGTATTTTGTGTTGGGAATTGACTATGTTTAGACTTGAATACTTGTGATTTTGATTCGAGTTTAATAAATATGAATGCATTTATGATGATTTCTTTTTATCCCATGGTTATATTCTTGAATATGAGTGATTAATTTCTTAGAGCTAAGGGGATAATGAATGGTGTGGGCAGGGTATTTGATGAAATGCCCAAGAGACTGGAATTGATTTTCATGTCCGGAAAATGTTCTATTACTACAATTTTGAGTTTGACCAACTTAATTTTGATCTAAAAACCACTTGTGAATTGAAAATTTAACTAGTGGTTCCTAATTTTTCCTAACACTTAATTGCCACTTTTAAAGAGATTAAAATTGGAATTAAACTATTCAGCAATCAATTAACAATGCCAAACCGCTATTATTTGATTGCCCCAACCTTGTTAATTTGCTTTAAGTATTGAATTGATGATCATAAGAGCGACATCGATCGTACTTGAATACACGTTTTCGACTTCGAAAGAAGCTTTAACATAACTTAGTGGTTGGATAGTGAAATCACCCTAGTTGGTTGGGCATTAGTCATTTATTTGGCCCGTATAAACATTCTCCCCTAGCCATCTTAATCCTTTTGAAGTAATTTGATCTACTTGCTTACTTGAACTTTCATTTATTTCGCCTTTAGTTGTTTTCTCTAATCTAGTTGTTACTTAGGTATTTGCCGCTTGTTTATTTGTTCCTTAGTAGCTAGTTAACCCTCTCTGTTGTTTGGTCTATTGATTAGCAAACGTGCGAAATAATTGATTAATACACTTCTCCCTAGGGATTCAACCCCTTGTACTACAATTGTTTCTTTAACAAGCTTGCACTGGGGCTTATTTTATAAAATCATTCACTCAAATCCGAAAACTTGACACTTCTCAATACTTCTTTCAAGTTTGACACTTCTCAGGCCTTGTTCCGCCCGGGTGAGATTTAACGAAGACTTGAGGCCTCACAAGCCGAAGTAGCGAGTTGTGTAGAGGTTAGGATTAGTGTGAAAACTATTTTATTTTATTTTTGTTCACCGCCTCTAAACTAATTTGGTCAACTTAAAAATATGATATGCTTAATTTACCCTTATGTTACATTTTATAAATTACATTATCATATTTTTAAAAAATCTTAATGAATTAAAAAATTTATATAACATTACAATAAAAATTATAAACACACACACACATATATATAGATACATCAAAGTAAGGGTCCATAATTAATAACTTCCTAGTTTACTCCCCTCATGTAAAAAAAATTTGTACTAACTCCCCAATTCAAATTTACAATTTGATTTCACTCCTCACTCATTTAAATTGATTGCAATACCCTTATTTATTTATTTTTTCTTTTCATACTTCAATTTTAAACAGAGTAATTTAACTTTTACAAATAATACTCTATTTTTAAAATCTGAATACTTAATGTTTATGAACAATACTTCAATTATAAATTTAGGTACTTTAACTTTTATGAATAATACTCTAATTTAAAACGTAAGTACTTTAACTTTTACGAACAATATTTTTTTTTCTTTTTTTTTCTTTATTTTTCCTTCTCGTACGTCAATTTTAAATCTAGGTGCTTTAACTTTTACAAATAATACTCTATTTCATAATTTGGATACTATGTTTTATAATTCAGAAACTTTATAATATTCTGTTTTATAATTTGGATATTCTATTTTATAATTTCAATACTCTATTTTATAATTTGGATACTTTATGGTTTCTAATTAATACTTCAAAATATAAATAAACAATTAATTTTTGCCCCACCATCGACCTACACAAAAAAAAAAAATAATAATAATAAATTAAATCCATCGCCGACGGATCCATTGCCAGATTCGGTGCCATCCACCCTGCCGAGCATCACCACCGTATCCAAATGACGCCCCATCTTCCACATTCAGGTCCACCGCCCATAACCTGAGTTTCTCTCTGTGTGTGTAGATTTGAGTTTAATTTTGGGTGGTTGTTCATGGTTGTCGTTGTTATTGTTGTGGTGGTGGAGGTGCGTGGCTGATGGAGAAGGAAAAAAGAGGGAGGGCCGGTGGTGGAAAGAAAACTACAATGGCATCGATGGTGGCGGTGGCGGTGGCAGAGGAGGCGAAAGCGACATCCTTTCCACACAACTTCTTGAAGGTGGAAAGCGGCATGACATTTACCGAACTGCCGCTATCTAACATTTCCCTTTTGACCTTGGTGTTGTAGATGTTGGGAATAGTGCCCTGAAAATTCAATTTGTTGAATTAATTAAACTGAATTTACAGCGAGTTGTGAGTATTTCACATATTAATAATTAATGACGTGTGGTGGTATTCTCATATGAAATGTGTTTCATAGGAAAAGACTTTGAATACTGAAATCACGTGTCATTAAAGTTCTAGTCGGTAAGATAAGAATATGTTCTTATCAAGACTATAACGTGGTTATATAAGATGATTAGTCTTTCGTCATAGGGAATGGTGATTCCAATTATAACACGTTGATGATTTTCAACAGGATTGGAAACATCGAACCGGACCACTAGGATTATTCATTTTATACTGCTATCTAAAATGAATAAAATCTCAGGAAGCATTAAACTCTTAATCCTGATAATATTTCGGCTTTAGGCATGTAGTGTCAGTCACTGTAACATACTTGAAGTGAGGTCTCGGTAATGGGTGGCCAAAATACTTTGTATGATTCGGTGACAACATGAAATGTGCTAAAGAGTTATATTGATCGAGGAATATGTGGCCTTGCTGGAAGGTAAGAGATATCCTTGAAATAGATTTGCAAAAGTTCGAATTAAGATTTTGGCAAAAGCACTTCGTGTGATAACGTCACCGAAGTTGTATGTTGAATGTGTTTCACATACAGAGAATTTGAACTTAAGGCGAATCTAGAGATGAAAAAATAAATGATAGTAGTCGCAATTTATTTTTCATGGATATCTACACGGAGGAGTGAAATGCGAAATTATTCTAGATCGAAAAATTTGTGAATAATTTAATTAATTTTAGAGTGCAATAATATTTATTTAGTGGAATTAAATATTGTTAAACGGTAATTAATTACTATCATGAGATGATAATATATTAACCCGTTTGGAGCTAAAATTAATTAGTCCTGCAGGTCCCCCTGCAAGCCCCAATTGAAAACCCGAAGAGAAAATATTAAAAGGAGAAAGAGAAATGATTTTTCAAAGTGTTTGAAAATAGCCAAGGGATTTATTTTAAGAAAATAAATCAATTTCCAAAGAGTTGGAAATACCCGAAATTTTATTTTGGAGAAAATAAAATTTTAAATTAAAAAAAAAAATTTTTTGCTGACGTGGCAGTCCACGTGGCATGCCACGTCAGCATGCCACGTCAGCAGGCGGGCCCAGTTGGCGCTGATAGGGCGCCGCGTGGCGCGCCATATGGATGGCTGAGATTGCACCACGTCATCACAAACGAACGACTCAGATTGGAGATGAGCGGGTCAGTCAACGGGGCCGGATAGTCCGGTCAACCAGGTCTAAAAACAGGTCAGGACCCCGGGTCAACGGGTCGGGTTGACGGATAGGGTTGGACCGGACCGGACACGTGGCGTCACCAGGACTGGCCACGTGTCGAACCGGACCGGTCTAAGCCAGAAGCCCTAGAGCCGCGTGTGCAATGCAAGCGCCGCCTTTAGGCGGCGCATGAGGACGCGTGCCAACTCCGATTGGCGCGTGGCCGGTGGCGTTGGATTCGTGGCGATGAGAGCTTCAACGTGGCGCTCTCATATTCCGTCAATTTTGCAAGTGGCAGTGCAAAATGACCAAAATACCCTTCCACTTATGCTTAAAATGACCGTTTTGCCATCGGGCTTTTGCCTATAAATAGGCTGACCCCCCTCCCTCATTTCTCATTCAGTTTTGGGATGGTTTTGGCCAAATTTTGGCTTTGAAATCAAGTCCCATCTTCTCCTAGTTAATTCCGATTTATTTTGGAATTAATTTTAATTAGGTGTTTATATAAAACCCCTAATTTCGGGAGAATAAACCCTGAAAAGGGTTGTCTAGTTTAAAGTTTTATTTTCTCTAAGTATTTAGAGAAATACTTTCGGAGCCCACACTCCGAGGGTGTCCCTGGGGTTATTGCAGGGAAGCTCTGCCGGTTTCACGAGGAGATCGGGTATCGGATTCTCGGGAGGTGAATTTGGGAGCTGGAAAAATACCGTTAGATAGCCATGTTTGCAGTACGGTAATATTTTACAGTTGTTTTATTTTAAGCATGATAAATTATATGCTCTTAAGTGTTAATTGCATGTTAGATATTTATCTGCTTAAGTGATTTAAAATTTATTATCAATTGCATGTATATACTTGAGTAGATCCGGCTAAGTCTTCCGCTATTGTATTAAAATGTTTTAGAAATACTTTAATACTTGTATTATAATAAAAATTTTAAAATGTGGTCCCGGACTGCTACTGTTCTGGGCCCACCTCCCAGCAGTAGATATCGACATCGATTACCATCGGGCAATGTGGAGACTCTTCATCATCATCGATCACAGCATTGTCAAAATCACGATCGGTGAAACCTAAGAGCTCGCCTTTCTCAACGTGAAAGATATGCTGAGTAGGAGTGTTGGGCTCCTGGCTGAACTAGTGCCCTGCTTTCTTTCTTGAGGTTTTGCTATCTCCATTCGTTGCTCCTCCTGCGATCATGTTCACCACCCCTCGAGTGGGCATATTGTCATCAGGTACCTGCTTGGCGCCTTTAATAGCTCGTTGATCGTGAAGTGGGCTGCGCAAGTGAGATCGGCGAGGGCTATGCGAGCGAGAGCGAGCTCTGTTCTCCTTGCCTTTTGTGATTTCGATCCATGAACTTCACAAATTCCAATAGTTTACTCCCTGCTACCAACCGTTGGATCTCCTTCTCCAAACTAATGCATTCATCCGTGTCATGCCCGTTCTGTTGATGAAATGTGCAGTACTTATGGGAACGAGAGTTTTTCTTACTCTCAGCCATTGGACGCGGCTTTTTGAATATCTTGGAACTCGTAATATTCAGGATCTCGGAGCTGTGTTCGGTAAGCTTAACTCGCGGTCCCCCAGGGAGGGATCCTGCTCGCCTTTCTCTATGCTCCACCCGATTTGAGTTCCTTGGTTGTCTGTCCTAGTTGTGTGCTCACCTTATGCGCGCTATGTCCTCCTGTTCCATGTACTCACTTGCTATCCTTAGGAGCTAAATCATGTCCTTGGGCTTTTGATGGATAACAACATCTCCGCACTCCCTGCTGATCCTGGAGTTATTGAGCCCTTGGTAAATTGCATGCCTCAGAAAATTAGGGAATGGGGTCTCAACCTTGGTTAGTTCAGCACCAAAACTAGTAAAGTACTCCCATAAAGTTTCATTGGAAGCCTGCTCGACATTCCAGAGATATGTGGTGTGCAACTTGGACACCTTCAGAGGGCTGAAATGGCTATCGAATTATTCGCACAGGTCATCAAAGCTTCGAGTCGAACCTGGGGGAAGCCGTTTGAACCAATCATAGGTAGTTCCCGAGAGCGACGTGATAAATACTTTGCACCAGAAGTCCAACGAGTGCTTATATAAGTGCATGATGTGTTCGAATGCAATCAGGTGCTCCTCGGGATCACCCGTACCATCATAGCGAGGTACATTGGTTGGAACCTTAGAATTTTCCACTCGGGCCATCAGAATCTCCTCGCAAAGTGGTAAAGCTCGCTCAGCCCTTGATCATCGAGGTCGTCTCTTTATTCAACAAGGAAAGAGTTCAATATATAGGCCTTTCCTGATCGCCTCGGGTTAGACAACGTGGGGGCATGTCGACCACCTCCTCCTCTCGCCGCCGTACGGGACGGTGATGAGCTTCTCCTTGATCGCCAACCTGACACCGTTCCACGATCTTGCTCAGGGTGGCATGCAGGTTCTAGTTCTCCACTTCCAACTGAGTGAGGTGGTCATGCTCTCCCCCTCCCACTCGAGTTTCAACATGTTGAGCGGGATTGAGAGGATCCGGTTCCTCCTCGTCTTCTACCATGGGCTGTTTCCCATCGCGTAGTGCGAATGGGGCTTGGTCATCTTCATCTGAAGGTTTGAGAGGATCGTGCACTCGGCTTGATCCCGCTACCATTGGATTTGCCACGTCACGAACAAGTGGGGAATCCGTTCGAACGGCCAGTACCTCTCGTAGCTGTCGGTTGGCCGTGCGTTCCGCTCCGTTGATAGGGATGGTAGTGCAAGGTTGAGCGATGGTGGTTTGGACTCCTCCAATCTGGCTTGCATTCTACCCTGAATCCCCCAAAACGAGTTAAACTATAATGGGTTCATCAATATCGGGTTCAAGCCCGTAGGGAAGTTCATCTGGCTCCCTTGCACGCATGTTTCGATCCAGAACCCATGGTTGTTCCAGTATGGTGCCCTTTCTGTGGAAACGCCAGCGGGAGACGGCGTAACACATCAACACTCGGTTAGCTTACTAGGGTTGGGGATAGTCTCGGCGGCAAGCTAGAGCTTCGCTCGTCGTGGCTAATTTTTTATCGAATCCGGTCATCCTTTCAAATAGAACACAAAAAATAAACTTGAAGAAGGTTGAGAAAATGGTGGTTAGCCACAAACGGCGCCAAACTGATGATGCCGGAAATTAGTTATCTTAATACAAATGGGATCGACTCCAAATCTCCAACAAATCAGCCAAGAGATGGGGTTCTTCGACCTGCTAAGACCAATAACAACGTAAGAATACCAGGCGGGAGTTATTTCCGCGTAGGCACTCTGAGCTCAAGACAATGAGATTGTCTTAGGTGGGAAAGAGTTGACCGAAAAATTGGATAGAGTTTTAGTATGTAAAAGTGTGCGTAACTAAATTCTGAAGAAAATGGAGTATATATACCGTTCGGATTGGGTTTGGACGCGGATATCACGGGTTCATGCGTTAGGCGGTTGAGAGATGTGTGAACATGGGTAACCGCCACGCACGACGTGCCAAATGTGCTCCAACTCAACCTTGAGGGAGCGTGTTGAGGGAACCGAACGTGTTGTAGGCAAGGTGGTTCTCCAACTTGACCCTGAAGGAATGGGTTGGGGGGAAGCGGAGCGTTCTACTGGTCAAACAAGACAACTAAGCAGGAAGGTTGAGCATGACGTGCCACGGATGAGGGAACGTGCCTTAGGCATAGCCAGGGGAACGCCAAAAGGGAGTGCGATACTGGAGTCTAAAGGGGAACTCCATGCTTGAGTGCTAAAATGGAGCACATAAAAGGGAACACGAAAGAGGGAGCGCACAAGGGGAAGCACATAAGAGGGAACACGAAAGAGGGAGCGCACAAGGTGAAGCACATAAGAGGGAACACGATGTTTAGGTGTCAAAGAAGGAACAAGTCCCTTAGTTTATTTTTTTGGCACTATTGGGGTGGTCGCGCCGGAGTTTAGATCCGGAATATCCAGGAACAAAATTGGAGAGATGGGGTTTGAATTCGATGAAATCCACAGCTTAATCTCCGGAGCAACGAATCCCCCAAAGTCCCAGTGCACGCTCACACACTCCGAGCATTCATTCACGGTTCTCCGATGTCTTCACTGGAGAAAATGATATGCAGGGATATTTTTATTTTGGTCCTTGTTTTTGTGGTGAGTTTGATGATCGCCGATCGTGCAAAGCTTCTTATATGTACAGTCAATAGTGAAGCTTCTAAATTTCGATCTAATTATTTAAATATTATCTCCATACTTCAGATGAATAATAATAATAATAATAATAATAATAATAATAATAATAATAATAATAATAATTTATTAATTTAATAAGAATTTTAATATATATCGATATAATTTAAGCTTCTTTAAGATTTATTTTATTCGCTAATATAATATTTAGTTAGAAATAAAAATAAGTTATAATAATATTATATAATTATATTTATATTCAGGGTCGACTGCAGAAGTGTCAAGCAGTGGGGTCAAAAAATTTTAACTTCCGATCAAAAAATATATTAATAAAAATAAAATATTTTATTTAAAATATTTATCTTATAATTTTACATATTCTGAAACTGTACCATAATTTTATCATTACTTATTATAATAAATACGCTCTTCTCAATATATGTAACTTATACCCTTGTTTATTAAATATATTTTTTAGGAAAAATTACATTCAACTACACTTAGGTTTGACTTAATTATAACTCAGTCCCTATTCTTTATATATTTACTATTAGTCCCTAAACTTTATATTCCGTTTAAGTCCCTGATATTAGTCAGGGTTCCGTTAGATTGATCAATTATTTTTTTCAAATTCCAAAAAATACAAGGATTGTTTTGTTATTAAAAAGAAACCATAGAGATGTATTTGTAATAAATTCAGGAGCAATTTGGGAAGGATATATAACCAACCAACCTAATGGAACCCTAATTGATGTTAGAAATCTTAAGCGGAATGTAAAGTGACTACATAATAAATACACAAATAATAGAGATTGAATTGTAATTAGACCAAATATAAGAATGGTTAGATGTAATTTTTTTTTTTTTAAAACTCAATTCATGTTTTGATAATAATGACTGAATTACTTTAAATAATATTGATTACTTTTTCGACTAATAAATCCCCTAGATTTTATGGGTTTTTGTGAAATATTTTTTCAGCTTTGAAATTGAATACAAAATATATATTATTTAGAGTGTTTTAATAGTTAGGACATGATTAAATAGACTTTTATTTTTAGTTTTGTGTTATTTTCATTAAAAAAATTTTACATACAACTTTAAAATTAAAGGGTCAATATATACGATATTTTATTTTTTATGTGGGGTCAGAAAAATCTATTCTTAAGACAATATATTTAAAAACACATGAAATATATAAATAAATAAACATATATATATAAAAATTTAGATACTTTAATGTCTAAGTGCTGGGGAATTTTGTCACATTTAATTTCCCCAATTTTAATGATTTTCTTTTAATAATTTGTTTGTGTTCTCTTTTTACTAAAATGGCCGAATCAAATTTATTTATCATAATTTAATAATTATTTAATTTTATTTATTATAAAAAATATAATTTTGATCATGACTAGTTTCAATTAACAAAAACAGACCAAGTTTAAAAGAAACGCACCTCAACCATGAGACCCGCGGCGGAACAGGATTCTCTGGATATGGAGCCCGTCTCCGAACAATGGCAGTGTAGAACACAAACGCATTCTCTCGGAGAGGGCAACCAGGCGGCGCAGTTAGTGTATAGTATTTAATCCCCAAGATGAACCAGAGCAAGGAAACCCCCATGGCAATTGCTGACACCATTAAAAGCTTCTCCAATGAAGTAATAAAATGAGAAAGCGGGAAGGAGGCTATGGAGGTCAACAAGGAGGCTGCTTTCCACCAGAAGTCGAAGCGGCAGTTGAATCGTTCTTCCTCCTCGATCGTGGCCGGCCGATCCTTTTGCATCAGTTGATCTTTAAGGAACCCGGATAGTGTGGCCATGACTGCTGCTTGCGACAGGGTTAGCAGCCCTAGTGCCGTGTAGAAAAACCCACGACCTGGTGTATTTCGTGCCGCCGTAAAACAGATCGATAATTGCTGCCCAAAATTAGCGAGCTTAAAGATGCATTTATGTCTCGAAAATTGCAAGGGTTATTAACATGAGTAATGATGTTATTAATATTGAAATGTAAAATGAGTTAAATAATAAGGAGCATATGTTTTGTTTATTATATTATGATAGTTTCCCATAAAAAAAAATTCTCGAGAAAATGCCTTACTGATCTTCATCTACTTTTTCTGTTATCAAATTGACGATGAAACCATTTTTGCAATGATTTTTTAAAGTGTCAGACTTTTTTTTTATTATTGAAATGAATGAAACCATTATTGTAAAGATTTTTTAAAGTGTGAAATATTTTTAGATTCTTAAAGTGAGACTGCTATTACAACGGTTTTAAACGAATAGGACCAAAAACACAAATTTCCATATCTCAAATATAGAGTTCTTCGTTGTTCCTACAGAATAAAGTGAACGATATCACAAAAGAGAGCAAATTCAGGAAAACATTTTAATAACACAACATAAGCATTATAAAGAAGGCTCAGCCAAGAGGAAGGTGTATTCTATTGCGTACAAATATTTACAAGCCTTGTATTGCATACAAATACTTACAAGCCTTGTACTTTCACAATGCTCTTTTCTGAGCTTTACTTTATTCTCCTTTTCAAAGGAGTAATTTGCACTATTTAACGAGCATGCATGTAACACGAGCACTTGGCTAAATTATTCTTTAATTAACTAGCAATCTTGTTTTCAGAAAGCTTTCTTATATTCTCCTTTTTCTTAGAGAATCCATTTCTACTCACAGTTATCGGATAGTTTATTTTAACTATTCGATATCATTTTAATTAGAGGCTTCTTTTTCAATTCTCTGGAAATCTAACTTAAATTATCCGACTCTGATACGAACCTAAATAACCAAAATATGAAATCAGTTTAATTAGAGGATCGTTGCTGGTTTAATTAGAGGTTTGTTGTTACATTCAAACCTTTCAAGACTTGATTCCAACCTAAATAACGAAAATATGAAATCAGTTTAATCAGAGTTTTCTTATTCAAGCCTTTGAAAACGTAACCTAAATACTCCGACTTCTGTTACAAGTAACGGCTATTTTTCTTTTTAGCTCTATGTGTGATGACGGTTCATTCAACAGGTGGCTCATATCTAACATCTCATTCGATTTTTTAGATATTCACAAACACCTTAAAAAGTAAACATCAATTGTATGGGGCAATATATAACAATTTAGTTATTAAGGTAACAACAAAATAGTAAACAATCGTGGACTTTGGATCTCTCTTATTTTACGTTTATATTTTATCTCATTTTTTACTCACATATATGTCCTATGCGTATAAATATGTGGTTGAGATTAGAGTAGACATCTTTTAATTTTTTTTTATATCACAATTATTTATTTTTTTTTTAATTTCAACCATCAAGTTATACATATGTGAGTGAAGTAGGAAATTAATTATAAACTTGAAACAGGAAATTCAAAAGCATCGATTGTATGGGACGATATATAACAATTAAGTTATTAAGGATGAAGAATCTAAAATCTTTCCGCTTATACGCCTTTCATCAAATACTGTGCTCTCTTCAAGAACACCACATACTACAACACACATACATATGTGCTTGGAGTATTTGTTAGAGATGATGATACTTACGATTATGTACAAAAGTGTGCTGGAGCAAATGAGCATTTTGAAGAGACCCGAGTATTGATCAGCTACACAGACCAAAATGAAATATAGGACTTGACAAGCCGCCTGTTGTAAATTCACAATTATAGCAACCTTTGGCAAATTATCTTTCAGAAGAACCACCAAGATACTGAAAACTGTGTTGTCCACCAACTTGAAGCTCAGCGCCAGACCTACATATACATGCATGGATGGATCTGATAGTACTACATGTTTGACCTAACTCACCCAAAAAGCTAACTAAAGAGGTGAAGATTGCCGAGTATTATTAGACCGTATATGATTTCGTATTTAGTCCATGTGGAATAAATTAACAATACACACATATATATTCTTAACATATATATATATATATATGAGTAAAATGTTACCTAAGATGTATAAGATTGACTTGGAGAAGACAACATAGTAACGGAACCAATAACGGAACTTGTGGGCACACCGTGCATACACATCCCCGACAATCTTCATAACTGCATATGCTTACCACTGTGTAAACTGATTTTCCCCAACTCGTTGGAGATCAGTATATCAGGAATGCATTATTTTTATATTTTTGTGGAAGTTCTCTCGGCCCGATTGTATCGAGAAAGAGGAAAATGGTGGGAGAGGGGTTGGGAGAAAAGAATACGTTAATGAAGAAAGCAAATGTGGAGTGAAAAAGAAGAGTAATCTTAAAAGGGCGCTACCAAACTTCGGGCAACTTATATATATATATATTATAATCCATTTTCATGGTCGAATAGGGTCCAACCTTTTAAGTATAAAATTTTCTCTATCGATCGTAGTTGCATTCCCAGAGATTCGAATTTAAGAGCTTTGGTTAAGTTAACATAATTATCGAACTGCTAAACTACACCACTTGATGATGAGAATAGTTTTAAATTTGAAAATATTTTATGAAGAGAGATAGATATAAAAATAGTTAATATTTACTTTGTGCATATTTTCTTTAAGGAAAATTTACATTTAACTGCCCTCTATTTAGACATAATTACAACGCAACACCTCTTATTTCGTTTTTTACATATTAGTCCCTAACCTTTACATTCCTTTTGAGGTCCCTCTATTCCGTTAGGGTTCCATTAAGTTTGACCACTGTATTTCCCATAATACCATTTGTATTATTTTATTATTTATGAAATTACTAAAATACCCTCAGGGACTATTTTGTTATATACAATATATATACGGCTCGTTTTGTAAGAAGATATAAAAATGAGGGATTTATTTGTAAAAATGTTACATATTTTACATTATTGTCATTTATAGCCGTTAGGTTTCATTTTATATGTAGTTTTGTGGACTTTGGCATGCCTCCAACACAAATAATAACAAGGAGAAGTGAAATTAGTGTGCTAACAAATAAATGAATGAATACTATATATATCCAACTATTAAGATTGAAATTATATACATAACTAACACAAGCCACATGTTACCTGAACTCTTAATGGACAAGTCCTTCTGTTGTGATCAATTGTCATACAAATTTTACATTTAACAACAACAACTCTTGGTATGATTTGACCTTCACCAAGTTTTTTCCTCCTGTTCTTTTTTGTTGTCCTATGAAAATGAATCTTCATTTATTTAAATAGTTAAATGCGTTATATGCATGCTAGTTAAATAGTGCAAATTACTCCTTTGAAAAGGAGAATAAAGTGAAGCTATGAAAAGAGCATCGTGGAGGTACAAGACTTGTAACTTGTAACTCGTAAGAGCATTGGCTGAGCCTTCTTTTATAATTCTTATGTTGTGTTATTAAAATGTTTTCCTGAAGTTGCCTCGTTTGTGATATTGTCGCTTCCGAATTTCACTTTGTTCTGTTGGAACAAAGAATAACTCTATATTTAAGAAAGGGAAAATGGTAATTTTGTTCCTTGATAGTGTGCATAATTCTCATTATTTCATGAATTTATGGCCCTGTTTTTAGTGTTTTTGTTGATATAAATTGATGCCATGATATGGTTTTGCGTTTTGAGTGCAGTTGGGTCAATTTCCTTATTTTTGAGACTGTTGGGCCGAGTAGGAGGATTTTTGGGGCTGACCTACTTGAATAATTTGGAATCATTCTTGTGTCCGTGATCGATGTGAAAACTGAATTATAATCTCTAACTAGATATTGTTCTCCTTATTGGTTAATTCCTCACTTTCAGCGTGCTTAATCTTGTTCTCCTGTTTGTTAATTTTAACTAATTGCTTTATTAGTTTAGTTTAGTTTAGTTAAAACTCCAAAACCCCCTACTTTTACTTGTTATTTCTAGTGAATTTTCCTGCGATTTTAATTGAATTAATTTCTCTCAACATTTGTGGTTCGATCCGTTTACACTATACTCAGTATTTGTCGTAGATCGGAACTTTAATTATTTTTGACGGATTCGGCACCTGTCATTCCTAATCATTTGAAACCGTTGTAACAATAGTTTCACTCATTTTGAAAATCTAAAAAAAAAAGTCTCACACTTTAAAGAAATCGTTACAATAATGATTTCATTCGTTTCAAAAATTCAAAAAAAGTAAATCGTTGCAAAAATGGCCTCATCGTCAATTTGATGATGGAAAAAGTACATGAAGATCAGTAAAACATTTTTTTGGGATTTTTTTTTGTGGGAAACTATCATATTATAGTAAAAACATATTTGTTTCTTATTTTACATTTCAATATTAATAACAATATAATTAAAACTTACGATTTTAGAGACATAATTGCATCTTCAAGCTCGTTAATTTTGGACATGAATTATTCCGGATCAAACAGGCCCAAATCAGGTCAAATGTGATGAGTCGAAAATAGATTAAACGAGGTGCAAACGGGGCATAAACAATCCAAAAATAGTTCAAATGAGTTAAAAACGAATTAAACGGGTGAAAAGCAGGTCTAAAATCGATTAAACGGGTTAAAAACGAGTCCAAATATGTCAAATGGGTCAAAAAGGGTTCAAAATTGGTCAAATAAGTCATATAGGAAAAGATCCTTGCTTGTTATTATCATGACATATAAATTTTCAATGTGCATTTGTCCTTGCGGCCGGCAACGGCGCCAAAAACTTGTTCCAATATAGAGTTTTAATAAAACCCAAGTGCAAGCATCAATTAATCAATGTAGCAAAAAGGGTCGAATCCCCGGGGAGGAGTAAATCAATCAATCACCTAATGTATTCACCGATCTATAGACCAAGTTGAAAGCAAGAGTGAATTAACTAATTACGGAAAGGAAAGTTAACTAAGATTAACGAACTAGAAACAAGTAACAACTAGAAAACGAGTAAGTGACAAGTAGCAAGAATAACCAAGTGGCAATGGGAAGTAATGATCATGCAAGGTTTGTATTCAATTAGTGCTTTGGTGGAACAAGGATCTCACAATTCTAATCACTAAAATATGCAAAAGCTCCTTTCGAAGTCGAATGCGTGTACCTAATTATGTCTAACGCCACTCTCGTGGTCATTAGCTCATTAATTAGATCAATTAATCAAGATCAGTGCAAGAAACTAACTAGCAGCTTGGCCCGGTTAATCAATTGCTTAATTGCTCAAATCTAAGTTAAATCTCTTTATACTTAACCCTTAAGTGTTGTGAAATCTCATCCAATTTACATACAATTTCTCAATTAATATGGAGGATTATGGAATACTTGTGTTAGCCGCTTAGAGTAATGACAACGTCCAGTTATTGTACTTTTACTTGACTTTATCAAATCAATTTCTGTATATTAGTATAAAACATAATGAATTGGGCAAAAATGTTATTAATCCCACCACCCTTTTTATAAACTATTAAAATACTTATTTGGATTGACATGCTTTCTTTTATTTGTACGCACAACGAACATACCTCATTTCCTAGTGTATTTTAATGTATGCGGATAGCATTCGCGACAGCTAATCGTTTCTCCACCGTCTCCTTTGCTTTCAGGCAGTTGTGGCCAATCCTGTTGATATAATGTGCAACTGTAAAGGAGTTCCAATCGACTCTTCAGAGTTTCATAACGTTAAGTCTTCCACTGTGCTGGCTGAACGTTTAAACTTGAAATCGTCTCGATCAGATGAATGGTCATGATTCACAACAGAATCATTCATTCCCCGATCAACTAAAACTTATTGCCAAACATAATAATAATAATAAAGATCCGTTTTTTGCAGGTTATCCTGGCATTGGCTCCTGATACATTATATGATCAAATATCCGCAAAAGTTTTCACGGGATGTCATCAGATCCGTCAGGTAACTTTGTTGTGCAAGCATTGGTTTCTCATGCAAGAATTCAAGAACCCTTTTATTGCGTATGTTGGGGATTTGTAGTTCAGCCAAGACTTATTCTACTCTTGGTAATTTTTAGGCACATGATCATATCCTAATAATATAGGGAATTATTAGTGAATACTGAAATTCCATTAAAATCAACACAAACTACGCCTGCTATTCACTTTCCTAATCATGAGTGAAGGACTCGGTATGTATTGTTGGGTTAATCTCTTTCATAACAGAACACATTTTTTCTGAAGATAAACTAAAGATCATGATGGACATGAATAAACAGTTATACTACTACTACTAGAAAAATAGTCTTTTGTGACGTTCTAATATGACACTTTTAAAAGGACGTCACAATAGATGTGATGCTTTTTGTAAATTTATCTTATTAAATTAAAAAATTAAATTTATTTATTAACGAAAGTGATAATAATATGACGTTTTTATATGAAACGTCACAATATAATATATTTATCGTGACACTTTTAATAAAGCTTCTCAATAAAATATATTTATCCCGACACTTTTAAGAAAAATGTCATAAAAATATTATTCTCTCTTTAATTTTAGGGCAAATTACATCCAACTACCCTGAGGTTTGCCCTAATTATGAATTAGTCCCTCTTTTTTCATTTATTACATATCAACCCCTAAAAACACAGTTTCAATTACATTTTAACCCCTAAAGAGGGACTGATTTGTAATTGAAACAGTATTTTTAGGGGTTGATATGTAATAAATGAAAAAAGAGGGACTGATTCGTAATTAGAGCAAACCTCAGGGTAGTTGGATGTAATTTTCCCTTAATTTTATTACAACTCTATGGTTTTTGGCGGGTTACGAGAAAGAAAAAAAGAGGGAAAGCTGTGAGAGACAAAAACCAAACCTTTTTAACATTTTTTTCTAAAATCAAACAAAATTGAAACCCTACTCTACCAAAATCATTACAAACCGACGGAGCAGGAGAATAGAAGCTCAGAAATCAGTGGCCATCAGCCGCCGTTCGACAGAGATAAGAGAACTGAAGCGAAAGGCTCTGGAAATCGACAGTGATGATAGTGAGGCGGTGAGGAGGGAGACTAGTTCGGAGATGGGCGAGCCAGTGATTTCGATTAGGAGGAAGAAGAAGATGAAATCATTTGGTGATGCCATTTATTGAAAAGGTTGAGAAATCTATAATACTTGTTTTATTTTCTTGGTTTTATGCACAGAAATAATTTTCAGAATTGCTAATGAAGAAAGCAAGTGATTACAGAGCCTTGACAGCTTCTGTTGCTAATTTTCAATGATCAGTATTACTTCTAAGCTACATTTATAGTTTTTGCTTTCTAAATGATTCCATTAGCTAGTATTACTTTATGGAGTTGGTGCTTTTCATATGGCAAACTCTATTCACCCTTGTTTATGTCAGTGAGACATTTTCATATGGGACTAGTGGAATAAAACTTCTTGTTGTCTGTTTGATTTGGGGGGTTTGAGGATGTTGTCATTAATTTTATTGAAGAAAGCTTTTTGTTTGAGCTTTTGATTAATTTTTAATGTTATCATTGTTTGATCCAATTTATGTAACAGGACATGGATGTGGGATTCATTGGTTAGATCAAATAAATTCAGATCATTGTATACTGTTGGTTCACTCCTGAACGGTGGTTTGTTACCCGCGATTGCTTGTGCTGTAGTTCTGCTATTGGTTACGCCAACCCCCTCCACCCGTTTTGCTATTGTTGTTGATAACTACTTTTTACCCTCTGCTCGTAAATGTTGCCCGTGTTTCTGTTGTTGAGTACAAAGGAGTTCACATAAATAGATGGCCTTGATAAACAATTTGCATGCAGTCAAGAATACCTGCATTGTATTCTACTTGTCTGCAGTTAAGATACTAGTATGTATTCCTTTGCTTCTTCAAACAAATTTATATACAGGTTACAATCATGTGAGTTTGTTCAAAAGCAGCCTTGATGTAGGCGGCTTTATTAACACCAGATCTTTCCACCATAATTTCTTTCTACCTATTTAATATTAACTACAATAATGGGTTTTTATATAGGTTGCTATGGCTCAAGATTGACAATGGATTTTGATTACCGGGTCACGAGACTTGCATTTAATTTCTCTGTCATTTTTGTTGTATATGGCCAAATATTATATGTTAGGTATAAACTAACATTATTTTGATTGGAAATTTTGTGCACATATGAATATTATGTTCTTTGGTTTGGTTTTTTAATAGTGTTGTTACTTTTGATTTGTTTGTTGAGACAAGATTAATGGAATAAATTTATAATAAATAGGGTAAATAAGGCAGTGTCACAAAGACCCATTTTTCGTGACGCTTTTTGGCGTCACTAAAGCCTATTTTTCTAGTAGTATATACCCAAAATTAGCATTTCTGCAAACTACAAGAGATATCAATTGAAACATAATAAGCAGCCAAATTCAAAAGAGATGTCAATTCATTCAATTGTCAACTATGATGCATGGATACGGACACGACGACACGGACACGACACGACACGGATACGGCGACACGGATTTTTTTTTTGAATTTTCCACGTAGGGAGTGTCGGACACGGTGTCCGACACGACACGGCAAAATAATATTTTTAGAAGTGTCCGTGCATCATAGATTGTCAACCAAAAAAAATCCTAAGATATCAATTCATTCAATTGTCAACCAAAAAAATCCTGTTTTTGTTTAGGGGAAAATCCAGCTACTTCTTCATCCAAAGCAAGCTGCAAAATATTGAAAAATATATAAATTAGTATATCACTCTACATTACAAATACAATAGTATATAATCTAATACTATGTTAGCTAAAAGCCTAAAACTTAAAAACACACAACTCTGGATTTATGCAAAACAAACATGCACACCAAAGATTAGTTACCTTCATGCATCTCTGAAAGTTATATGCAGAGTGATGTCACCATTTGCATCCCTAGTGCCATAAATCCGAACTGTCTGAAGTTGTCGTGCCTTTTCTTCCATGCAAAGCTTCTTCCAACCTATCGTGTTGAGGACTAAACCCTGATCCCACATTTTGAATGCCGATTTAATTCTGCTATGATTCTTGAGTACCAGCTGTACCGGACCGACCGAATTCGCGGGACAATAGAGGCTATTTCGCATAATCGGACGAGTTTTGGAGGTTCGGACATGTCTAGATATTCTAGACTTCAATTTTGATATAAAGACTTAGAATTCTCTAGAACACACTAGAGAACTCTTGTACATTCTAGGAAACTCTCCATAGCTCTTAGAATACTCTAGATTTGCTAGAATTGTATAGAATAGTGTAGAAGACAATTCTTAGCTGTTGGATCGAAAGGATCCTAACCGTCCATTTCTTTGGAGAGCCCTATAAAAGGGAGGGGCCTCATTCATTTGCAATCAAGCAACTTGTAAGCATTTACAATAAGCTTTAGATTGTGTGTGTCTTCTCTCTATGTGAAGACTATATTTGAATTTTCGTTTGTTCTCTCTCTCTCAACTGTATTTAATTTTTATTTTTTCTCTCTCCTCTGCTCTGTTGTTCGAACTCTAATAAAATTAAAATATAACTAATGTGATAAGCGCGTGTGAGTGACTCTTCTAATAAAATTGTTAATAAGCGCAAGTGGGTGACTCTTCTAATAAAATTGTTGATAAGCGCGTGTCAGCACTCACAAAATAAAATATAACTTAATAGAATGATAAGCGCGTATCAGCGCTCACAAAAAAAAATGATGGGGAAAGAAAGAGGTACTTTCCATTTTTAAATCTTATAAATCGATTGGTGTAATGTCCTTTATCCGCTGGACGATGGACAACATACATGTTAGCTCCAATTGAATTACAGCTTTCTTTTTCATCTTCCAATCCTTAATTTCAATTACTAGAACAATTCAACTGAAAAATTTTCTTCAGTATAATCTTATATCTATATAGTTTCAACCTACGTAATAAAACATTTGCACGTTACATGCAATTCAAATTATTGACATATTGGAGTTCCATTCAACAAAATCATGAAAGTTAGTCATCATAGTTGAAAATTTTCTTCATGTTCTTCAGATGGGATTGAGAAGCGTGAAAGCAACCAATCAAATTTCTTTTGATATATAATTTAGCTGCACAAGATCAAATGGTATATATATGTATATGTATGTTTTTGTACAATAAAATAAGAGAAGGTAAAAAAAGAAAAAGGTATAGATGTTAATGTTCTTCAAACTCGTATTGTAATTGTGTTTTGTTGTAAATCTGGCAAAAATGGAGCAAATGTGCAGATCACCAGATATTCCAGGTTAAGTCTTCAGTCTTCACACCTCCAAGAAAAATGGGGCAGCTGAAACCTGGAAAGTATGTCGAACAGGAAGCGAAACCACCACCTAAACACACAAAATGAACGTAAATCGAAGTTGCAAAATTGTAACACAAACACACACAAAGAGCGAGAGAGAGAGTACCTCAGGGGCGCGCTCATGTTGATGTTTGAATGGGAAACAAAACCAAACTCTTTTTTGAAATACTAATTTAAGTTCTTAGGGGATTTTGCAGACTTGCTACTTCGTAGCCAACAACTTGAATTTGCCTGTAATGGCAATGACAAAGTATTAATATGTCTTGTAAATACTTTGCGAGTCAATATATCGAATACTGATGATAATAGATAGCATCCACCTTGCATAGATTTCGTTCAGTAAGAGAACTCACCCTTAAATTGACCTCCTTCAGACTCTCCGATGATTCAGAAAGTTCCACTTGTTTCGATGCTGTTGCAAGCAGGGCCTAGCACAGACAAAATTCAGCTTTTCATTAGTCGGTCGAGCAGAGAAGAAAGATTAAAGGGATTGTTACACTGAAATATACCAAAGTTTGGCCTAACTACAGAAACTTGCTCTGAGGTTTGAGAAAGTACAAAAACTCCCTAGGCATAAGATTTGGCCTAACACAAGCTATTATTAGTCATGAATTTGAAATTCATATTGATCAGTTAAGTGTTGAGGTAAAAAATTATGGTATTCATTAAAAAGTTGGAGATTAAATCATAAAAAATCATCGATCTAGATGTAATGATATTTCTTTGACAAGATAATTTGTAACTTTCCAAACCTCAAGGGAAGTTTGTGTAAGTAGGTGAAACCTCAGGATATGTTAGTGTAATTATCCCAAGATTACATGACACCATTTTTTGTAATATCATACTTTTCTTGTCTTTTGCAGGTCATGATCGATCAATTTTATGCGGTTCATGGATTCAAGAAGCATGTCATCCTTCTCTGGTGGAATTTTTGCAGGTTTCTTAAGTAGTTTGGATACCTCATTCTCTAAATGCTGCAATTTCTGACAACACGGGTGGAGCATCTCCTTAGTGTCTGACTGTGTATCTTGCTCAACCTGAGAATTTGAATTTGGAAACTGAGTAATTTGACGGGTTCCTTCTGTTATCTCTCTGTCTTCTGTCTTGAAAAGTATTTTGACCAGACCACCAAGCAAAAAGTATATGCATTCAAGTAGTCTGAATAGTAAATCTGTCAGTGTGGAGGAGATTGATCTGTTCTGCTGTCTTGGTTCTGGAATCGGAGTAGTCGAATCTAAAGTAAGGTTGGAAAAAGAATATTATGAGGAAAACAATATTAATTTCTTTTAACATAAACTGTTGAATATCCAAAACCCCCCAAGAGTTTCCTGGTTTAATATTAGATTGATTATCAGCTGCAGTACTTAACGACAATTCCTGAAGTTTTTGAGTTTTGGTTTGCTCAACAGCATATACAGTTAATCACAAATCACAATTACCATTCACTTTTAAGATATAATAGCATCACCAATTTCCTGCACACACACAAGCCGGGAGTGAACATAAAAAAGTAACTACTTGCCAACGAGAACCAGACAACAAAAGGGGAAAAAAACAGAGAGAAGAAATAAGAACGTCGCTCCACTATTACGAAATGCAATACAAGTGCACATTTTTGCTGCCATTTATTTGGACACATGCTTGTTCCAGTATATGCTGAAGCAGTAGAAAGGAAAATAACTACTAAGGATAAAGTAGTCACTTACTTGATGCCCGATGATTATCAATTCCAGACCCAAAATTTAACTTTTCTGGTCTTGACACTGTTTCCTGAGTAAGCAAAAAGTCGTCGTAAGTAACATTTATAAAGTTGAGCACTTACTGCTCGCTAAGACTGTAAAAAAAAACTGGTCTAATTGCCAATCTCAAGCTTGTAAAGTTAACACTCAGGTAAAGTCCACTTGCAAACTATGTCAACCGTAATGAAGCTAAGCTTGTGCATCTCCAAAATGCAATTACTTAGTTAACTCGTATCATGTCTTTGGATGAACTTTTAGAAAGAAGAAATGATAACTTAAGCTCTCTCACATTAGTGGTAAACGTCGCTTCCATGGTTTGGTGGGGCGATGGTTTTGAACAAGAAGTTGGAACAGTTTTATCCTTCAAGTTCTGTGTGGATAAGCAATGTATTAGCTTAAGAATATCACACATCCTGAAAGCTACTATGTCAATAATCAATTTCATCAACATTATTACCTTAAAATCAATTCGTTTAATTTCAACATGATCACTGGCAGGAAAGCTGACCGGAACAATTTCACTTCTTAGCTCCTGTATTAATAGTCTGAAGAATGTTATTTGTGACCAGTAAAAAAAAGGAAAGAAAGCATCTAAATTTTACCTTATCAATTAGCTTAATTTCTGGATCATCATTGTCAGAGAAGCTGGTAACTCTTCTATGATGTGTTGATTCACCATGATGTAACGCACGTACCAGCTGCAAGTATGAGCAAGACAATCCTGATTATATGAAGAAGAGATGGACAATTGATGCAGAAACAATGTACATCTGATGCAATCTCTGAACATGAACAAAACAATCATTCAGTACACTTAACCAAAGAAAGAACAAACACAAAATAGAAGCTGAGGGACACCTCAGGATAGTTTTGTACTATATTATGTAAAATTCATACAACACACGTTTGAACATTTATATATGGTGATTTGTCCGAAAACCACAAAATCCATGAATTTATACTACATAATACGATATAAATAATGCATTATTATAACGTTTTTGTACTACATTATGTGAAATTTGTGCGGGGGAGTTATGTCAAAATATGATCTCGCATTGGCGATTTATCCCACATTTTCCCTTTTATTATTAATATATTTTTGTTATTTTAGAAAATAACTCAATCGTAGATATTGAGGGCTAGTATCATGGGAGTAAGAAAATGACTCATCTCATGCATATAGCCATATACAAATGCTCTCTGCCGCAATAAAATATTTATATACTAACAGCGCGAATTTAATTTGTCACCGGCCAAATAAAGAATATATAAAATAATGATACTTTATATGATAATATTGTATATTCTCACAAAATAATCTCTAGCGGAAAAAAAATATTTGTCGATGACATTTATGCAAAAAAATATCAAGGGTTACGTTGCCGGGTAGTCATTGGGTGAAAATGTCTCATTTAAAAAATTGAACCGTGATTCTATTTTTATTTTTATTTTTTTAAACACACGTAACTAAGTGGAATTCGAATTTCGAAAATTATTACAAGAAAACTTGAACAGTGATTTCAGAAAAAGAAAAGCTTTAAATATCAAAGGTTCCAACCATGATATTCAAAACTAGGGATGACAATTGGGCCGGGTCCGCCGGGTCTGGACCAGGACCCGACCCGCTTCAGACCCGCCCCATCGGGTCCCGGGTCGGGTCTGGACCCGGAAAAATGGACCCGTGGGTGTCGGGTCCTTAACGGGTCTGGATCCGGACCCGGCCCTTAATTAAAAAAAAGAAAAAATTCAAAAATTAAATTAGATCAGGCCCATAAGTCCTCTTAATGTATCTAGATTGCAGCCCAATAAAATGAGAACATTGAACGACCTAAATCCGATTCAATGTCCATCAATTTCTGGTGAATTGATTGGGATTTCTTGATTCATCCCTTCTGCATCTCCAAGGCTTGGTTTACTTTGAAAGATTCTTATCCGTTGCGAATAGGTTATGAATAGTAAAATTCTTGACTATATTATCCACTACCCTCTTTACTTTAAAAGAAATCTCAATTTTAGAGCAATCTTGTTTGTCCCATACCTTTTACTTTGGTGGTTTTTAATCTTTCATTATACTAGTTAAGTGACAAAAATACCCCCTCCCATGTGGAAAAGGTCACTTGATTGCGCCCCCACCCTAATCTCATTTAGTACCCTTGTTTGCAAAAATATAATTATAATAAAATAAAATTTTTTAAAAATGAGACATTTAAAATAAAAAGTGAAAATTTTAAAAAATAAAGAGTAAAAATAATAAAATCAAAAAATTATTAAAATAAAATAGAATAAAAAAAATTACAAATTTAATAAATTAATATAAAATAAAAACGGATATTTAGAGTTAAGCCTTGAATAGGACTTAAATTTTTAGTAAACTCTTCATTCCAATAAAATTTTTAGTTAACTCCCTAATTATTCTAAAATGACCTAATTATCCTGCGTTTGCCATATTGTTGAATAACACGACAATTCCTGAATATTTAGATATAGTTCCCCAATTACATAATGTTATACTTCATATTAAAATAAAATTCTTTATTTTATAACTAACGGTTACGTAACACAATAATTCCTTAAAATTCATATTTAATGTTCGAAATTCAATTTAAATACTTCATATTAAAAGAAAAGTTTTTCATTTAACATCCAACGGTTGCATAAAACAATATTCCTTAATATTTAGATATAGTTTTGCAAATTCAAATACAAACACTTCATATTAAGAAAAAAGTTCTTCATTTAACATCTATCCATTGCATAACACAATAATTCCTCAATATGTAGATATAGTTCTACAAATTTAAATATAAATATAAATATTAAGGAAAAAAAATTCATTAAGTCATTCAACTACCAATTGCTAAATAATACAATAATTCCTCAATATGCAGATATTAATCCACAAATGTATATAAGTGAATATTTCATATTAACATAAAAGTTCTTCATTCAATAAAAAACTATTGCGTATCACAATAGTTCTTCAAAATCTAAATATAGTTCTACAAACTCAAATGTCAGTACTTCATATTAAGAAAATTAAGGGTAAAATAGATAATTTATATTAATAGGCAGCAAACTAAAAATTTATTTGAATTGTGGAGTGAACTAAAAACATTTAGTCAAACATGGAGTTTACTCAAAAACTAAAAAAGTAATAAAAATTAAAATTAAATTTTTTTATTAAAATAATAATTTAAAAAAAATTAAAGTATAAAAAAATTTAAAAATATGAAAATAAAAACTTAATAAAATAAGAAATAAAAAAATAAATATTAAAAAAAGAAAAAAAGAAAAAGAATTTAAAAAATTTGAAAAAGATTTAAAAATAAAAATTAAACAAATAAAACATGAAGAACGAAAAAAACATAAAAGTTTAAAAAATAAACAATTAAATACAATAGTTCTAGTAAGTATTAAGGGACAATTAAGTCATTGCATCTCATCCATGAGTGGTGGATTAAATAGTAGTTCCTTTAGTCTTATTCATTCCTTTGCTATCGTGGGGCTCCAGGAAAAGAGAAGATTGTCTTTCTTTCAAAGTAAATAATAGATTATGACATATTATTTAGTAGACCCTTCATATTCTTTCAAAGTAAATCAAGCCCAACTCTAAGCCACGCCGCCACTTCCCTTCGTCGTCCCCTCACCCCTGCCGCCGATGGCCCTGCGCCACCACTGCCTTGGTCAACCAATCATATGAGGCTGTCATTGTTCTTGCATCACCTGCAAAACCCTCCAATCTGAAAAGGAAAAACCATACCTCCATTAAAACGCCACTTCACCGTGATTCTTGTTTGAGTTGGGATCTGCATAAATACCTGCACTTTCTCGTTTTCTCTCCCTTTTAAGGGAAACCCAATTCCAGGTACCTTTTGTTGAATGTAAGTTGTTTGTGTATATGTATATGATTGTAATCATGAGTAGATATGTGTGTACGAGTTTCATGAGTTGAATCTTTGAAACCATGTTTCGGTTTTCTTTGAATATTTGTTGGTGGGATCGTTATATCGCTAAGGTTTCAAATGATGTGAGCTCAAAGATCTGTGCTTTTTCCGTGTTGGGTTTTCTTGTTAATTTTGTGGTTGTTTAAATTAATTGGTTTATATGTTTGATCGGATATATGGGATAATGCCATCGATCATGGCTTCAATAAATCATGAGATAATAAACTATAATACATCCCTGCACCTTCTGCTGCTTAATTAATCATGAGATAATAAACTATAATCAAGATTAAGGAGTTTTAATTATAACCTGAAACAAATAATGGTGCAGTTTGGGAGGATTATTGCTATTCTGAAATTCAGGAAAATTGTTTAGCAAAATAATGAATGTAATTTTGAATTGTTGTTACTATCCGAAACTATGTTATTTTTTTAACAGAATTTGTTGATTTTTGGTGCTAATTCTTCTTGTACCTTTTTAATTGATGTTCCTTTTAGTAGGGTAATTAGGGTATATTTAATGGGGGAAAAAATTTATAGTCATTCCTATGTTTTTAATCCAAATTCAAAATAGTTTTCATGTTTTTAATTTATTTTAAATTCATCCTTTAATTTTTTTATTTTTTTTTTACCACAATTTTAGGTCAAAATTTATAAATAGACTTAAATACCCTCAAACTAAATTTAATCTATTTAAGTATAAAGATAATCAAATCATTTTGTATTTTTCTTAAACCATGAAATAAATAAGAAATTATAAATTATTTATTTTAATTGTTATTAACTCCATTAAATTCCAAAATTGTAAAATTAAAGTTATCCACAATTATCAAAACATATATTGATGAAATTAAAATAAATTATTAATGGAGATATTTAAAATTAATAGCAAAAATAATTCAATGTATCAAATAAATTGAGCATAATTATAAAAGTACGTCAAGTATATAACTTATAAAAATAAAATTGAAGAAATTAATTAACTATCAAATAAAATCAACTAAAATGAATAAAAGGAAATTGATTTCTAAATGTAATGCATGGTCACATACTTATTTCTGATTTACAGGACCACTAGTTTTTTTATAAGTTTTCAAAGTAGATATATTTGATGTGTGAAGTTTAAATTCCTAAGTTTTTATAATAATTTAGGACATGAAATTTAGTTCAAAGATCATGATTTTGTGGAGGAAGATGGCATACATGAGTTATCTCTTACTGAAAATTTTATAATCTATTTCATTGAAATAAGTACGTGGTCATACATTATAGTTGATTTCATTTTAATAGTTGATTAATTTCTTTGATTTTTCGTTTATGAACTTGACTTGCTTTTATAATTACACTCAATTTACGTAATAAATTTAATTATTTTTTCTATTAATTTTAGGGGAAGTTATTTAAAAGGACCAAATATCCTCAAAAGTTATCTTAAACCCCCTAGTTTGAAAAATATATGTTTTAGGTTATCAATACACGAGTTATTTTTTCTAAACCCCCCATGACCCTGAAAAGTCTATTTTGCCCCCACTTTTTCTTGTTTTTTTTCCCCCTTTTTCCCCTCGCCGAAAAAATGGATTCCCATTTTAGGAAAGATTCATCTCATAATCTGCAACCACATTTCCACTTCGTTGGCAACGAGATCTAACCGCGACGACAGCAGGATAAAGGTAGGCGGCGGCAACGGCAACGAAGACAGCAGGATCTTGATAAGCGGCGGCAACGGGAGTCGATTTAGTTATCGTGCCCTATTTCCTGTACTGCTATAAGGTATTGTCAGCGTGTGAATGTTAATTGAATGTATTCCTGGCGTTAATTGAACGTTAATTATGTGAAATAGACAGTATAATTCACTGATAATTTGTATCGAATTGAATTGCTGATACTTTGTATGGACTCGAATTATTGATCCTCTACAAACTGATACTTCAAATTGGCATTCTGAAGATGGCGTTAGCCAGTGACGAAGCTCAAGACAAGCAAATCCTAGGAAGTTGTTGGTTTAATGGCGAAATTACGGTATTTCCAATTCTGCGGAGTGCGTCAGTGGAAGAGATTCATGTGCAAATTGGTGAAGAGTGGTCAGACTTCAACTCTGATGCTTACGTAGTACAATATCGCGCACCCCATAAAAAAGGTTTGTGGGTTAGTTTGCGACGCGACGGGCAGATTCCGACTATGATCCAACTGCATGAACTTGCCAAACTCAACATTGTTGAGATGAGGGCGATTCGGCCTCCTGCCTATTTAGGTGGGAAGCAAGCATCGAAGAGAAGGTATGGGATTTCTAATTTATTCGTTTCTGTATTAACACTATATTTATTAATTTCTGGTCAGTAATCTCATTCTGTGTCAGGAAGATATAACCCCTACACTGATGGTTCATGCTTGACCACTGTTCGTTCTGAGGTTGAGGATGAATCAGATCCACTACGTGTTCTGGAGTTGAGGATTGATTTTATTCACTCTTTTTTAAGGAACTTTATTTGTTGTTGTAACCGTATACACCCCTTTATGATTGTTTTTATTTGTTTGAAACTACGTCGATAAATTGCTTGATGCTGTTTTCTCGATTTGATCTAATGGAAACGTTAAGAATGGGTGATAATGGCAGATTTTGTCATTAGAAATCTTGATTAAAATAATACTTTGTCCAGTGAAACGTTAGAAATGCTTAATTAAAAGAAGACTTTGTCCAGTGAAACATTAGAAATGCGTGATTAAAATAATACTTTGTCCAGTGAAACGTTAGAATTACGTAATTAAAGGTGGACTTTGTCCAGTGAAACGTTAGAATTGCGTAATTAAAGGTGGACTTTGTCCAGTGAAACGTTAAGAATGCGTAATTAAAGGCAGACTTTGTCCAGTGAAACGTTAGAAATGAGTAATTAAAGGTGGACTTTGTCCAGTGAAACATTAAGAATGCGTGATTAGAGGCAGACTTTGTCCAGTGAAACGTTAAGAATGCGTGATTCAATAAATCTTGATTCTCTCTATTGTAATGTTGTGGTCATGATTCAATAAATCTTGATTCACTCTATTGTAATGTTGTGTTCATGATTCAATAAATCTTGATTCACTCTATTGTAATGTTGTGTTCATGATTCAATGATTCAATAAATCTTGATTCACTCTATTGTAATGTTGTATTCATGATTCAATAAATCTTGATTCTCTCTATTGTAATGTTGTGGACAAAGTCTTCTTTTAATTTCTAATGTTTCATTGGACAAAGTCTTCTTTGAATCAGGCATTCTTAACGTTTCACTTGACAAAGTCTTCTTTTAATTACGCATTTCTAACGTTTCACTGGACAAAACATTATTTGAATCACGCATTTCTAATGTTTCACTGGACAAAGTCTTCTTTGAATCACGCATTCTTAACGTTTCACCTGACAAAGTCTTCTTTTAATTACGCATTTCTAATATTTCACTGGACAAAGCATTCTTTTAATTACGCATTTCTAATGTTTCACTGGACAAAGTCTTCTTTGAATCACGCATTCTTACTTTTCACCTGACAAAGTCTTCTTTTAATTACGCATTTCTAACGTTCACTGGACAATGCATTCTTTTAATTACGCATTTATAATGTTTCACTGGACAAAGTCTTCTTTAAATCACGCATTCTTAACGTTTCACCTGACAAAGTCTTCTTTTAATTACGCATTTCTAATGTTTCACTGGACAAAGTCTTCTTTGAATCACGCATTTCTTAACGTTTCACTGGACAAAGTCTACCTTTAATTACGCATTTCTAACAGTTTCACTGGACAAAGTCTGTCTTTAATTACGCATTTCTAACGTTTCACCTGACGAAGTCTAATTACGGATGACCACACCAATACTCAACAATCTGCACTTTTGGTTCTATATATTTCATCAGTTTATCTGTTTTCATATATATAACTGTCATATATTTCATATGGTTCATCAGTTTCTCTGTTTTCATATATAACTGTCATATAGTTCATCAGTTTATCAAACTAACTCTTATTCTTCCAACTAAAACAGACTTCCTTGCAGGATATATACTAGAATCAAACAACAATAAACAACCAACACTAAACATTTCATTACAGAACCAAAAATATACACTACAATCAACTAACAGTAACATTTAAACTACTATAAACAATCCACAAACAACAAATTTTGGAGAAGCGCTGTCTATATCATGGGGGAGAAAACTGATTAACCTCATCCGGATCTTTCTGAGGGATGTTAGAATTAACACTCTCCTCAGAGTGTTCATAGCATGGGTAATCCGCGTTGTCAAGGGACTCGGGGTCCGAGTCCCAATCGTCAATGTAGTATGCGTGGAGGTACTCCTCTTCGCCCTCCAAAAGGTATGCCCACCGCACTTTGAAGATATACCTAAGGTCGTCGTAATAACAGCATCCAAATGCCCTGACGTTGGAATCCTGACGAATAACCTATGTAAAATTAAACATTGAATAATGAACAATTCCAAAAAAAAAAGGGACACGGATGAATTCGACTTACCTCAATGGTATTCACTTCATAATATACTAGGGTCTCAATTTTGGCGTGAATACGATTAGCACCCATTTTAACTCCAGGACACGCCAATAATCTACGGAATTCGTAAAATTTTATCCGCAGTTCTTTCACCGCTGCTACAACATCTCGGGCCCAGAATCTTGTTTTGAATCGCTGAGTCAAATCACGCGCCACATTAAACAGCACTGTGTCGAAGACTTCTAGCCGATCGATTTCGTTGTCTCCGGCATATATCCGAAGACGTTCAACCATGTACGCTTCCACCTATGCCAGAATAGGTCTTGGAGGGGGATTCATGACTTTGTTTGTCAAGGATTGAGATATGGGAGAGAAAGAGAAGCAGGGCTTCTTGCAGGTGATGAAATGGGGATGAAAATTTTGCAGTTGTCTGCGTACAGGGCAAGATTGAAGATACTAATAAAGGTGATTGGACCGTAAACCAACCGACGCACCCCTTCGTCGCATTGTAAAGTTGATTGGCCAGTCCAAATTCCGGGAAAACGTGCAGGCAGCTTTTCATTTAATTCAAGCGTCTCATCGAGAATGCATAATAATCTATTAAGTTTGTAGTGTAAATATTCATTTTATTAGTTATTGGAAGGTCTGTTTGTCTAGTTAAAGAAAAATAATTTCAGAAATTATAAAATAGCGTTTCAAAACAGAGTTGCCGGAAACCCGTTTCGAAAAAGAATCGCCGGAAAGGCCATTCGGAAAGACTCGCCGGAAATTGGTTGCCGGAATAGAGTAGCCGGAAAGATCAGACGCGGGAAGAAGAAGCAAAGATCAGACGCGGGAAGAAGACAATGGACATCTATGTTCTTGTTCAATTTATTAAGGGTATTAAGGTACTTTTACAAGATTTGGGGGGTTTACAAAAAATGGAAAGGATAATAGGGATTGAATATATCTATTTATTGAATTGGGGGGTTTAGCAAAAGTGTTCAACCATACTAGGGGGTGTTCATTAATTTGCCGTTAATTTTAAATACCTCCACCAATCATATATATACATGTATGGATTGAATACGTTTCGACTTTAACAATTTATTTTAATTTAGTGAACGTAAATCTTAATAATTGTGGCTAACTTTAATTCATTTATTAGTATTTTTATATTTTTGGTATTCAGTGGAGTTAATAATAATTAAACTAAATAATTTACAATTTTTTATTTCTTTTATGGTTTGTGAAAAAGGTAAGATGATTTGATTGTCTTTATACTTAAATTCATCAAATTTAGCTTAAGGGTATTTTAGCCTATGTATAAGTTTTGGCCTAAAATTATGGTAAAAATATAATTTAAAGGATGAATTTAAAGTAAATTAAAAATATGAGGATTGTTTTGAATTTTTATTGAAAACATAGAGATGAATATGAATTTTTTTCCATCTAATGGGCCTAAGTTTTTTCTTAATAGGAAATATGTACTAGTACTGTTAACGGGTTGAATTCGGATTTGATTAGAAAAAATCTAGATCCAAATATGATAAGTTATCCAATAATTGAATCTGAATCCCAGATTCATTGATTTTGAGTCATTGTGTAATCGGGCCGGATCAGAGCTGTTGAAAGATCCGACTCAATTAATAATAAAATATAAATTTTTTTATAAAGAAATAAGTATAAATAAATAAATATAAATAAATATTATTTAATAATATATTTTTTTATTTTTTTTTTTAACACACACATCCCAAGTGATCCAAGGGATTCGAATCCGGGACCTTGCCTTCGAGAAAGAACCCTCACACCACTTGATCAACCCCTGTTGACAAATAAATATTATTTAATAAATAATTATTATTTAATGGATTTTAATAATTTTGTTTACATTTATATAAAATAGGTTAATTTAAAATTATTAATAAAAGAAATCATATATTTTTATAGTGATACATCATACATGTGTGAAAATTTTAATTTTAATTTTAATTACTTTATTTAATACTCTTTACTAATAAAATAATTAATTTAATAAAATATTATGTAAAGTTGGATTTGACTTTTTAACGGAACGAATTTACTAATTTTATATTTGCTTCATTTATTTCGAATAACAAATATTAATAATCGAAAATAATTCATCGAACTTTTGTATCGGACAAATATACTACATTTCAGATCAAATTTGGATTAAAATCTAACTCATTGATAGCCCTAATATGAATTATGAACCTTCTAAGTTATGTTGGGTCCCCGTGGAGGTGGAACTTGCACTTGGGTTTTTTTTCATTTTTGGCCCGATAAATCTTTGTTTGCTACTACGAATCGTGTTTCCTATGCTACGACTCTAACTTTTGAACTAAATCGCATTTCACAGATCATGATATTTTCCACATTTCCGCACAAGAACAGCTTCCTTCTTCTGTTCTGGTTCATGAAATTTCAGAAATGGAGTCGCTTTCTTCAAATTTTGTACTTTCTTCCTATCTCACTAAATTGCCGACGAAATTTCTGACTAACCCACTTCGTGTCACAACTTCAGGGGATGATTATAAGTATTTTCGGCTAATTATTCGTTCCAAAAGGTCTGCCTATCAAGGTACTTTGCTAAGAACCCCTGATCTTTCATGTCATCAAGTTTTCAGTTTAGTGCATATCTTCTTGATTTGAAGTTTAATGATTGGATGTTTTGTAAAGTTCTTAGCTAGTTTTCCGTGCATGAAAGAGGGGAAATTGTAGTGGGTTGCTTCTGGAAAGGTGGTTTGTAGCTCGCGTATGGTGTAACGGTTCGATTTTAAGGATTTCTGGAATGATAATATTGAATTAGTATCATGATTTGTATTGGGCATGGTGAACTATTAATTTGATGTGGAGGATGTTTCGATTATGGTTATATGGAGGAGCTTGAATATCAATTTCCCTTTTCAATTTTAAATTCTGTACTTTCTTGATTTCAACGGTGAAGATTGAAGAAATGAAAGTTCGGTTGCCTTTGCCTTCAACGTGGAGGTAAAACTATAAAGAAGAGTCATTGGGATTGCTTGTATATCATGAGGTTCTCTATTTGTAAAGCTGTGCATTTAGTCTAGAATCAGTACAGAGCTAATGTTTCGTATTAAGGGTCGAGATTGAAAAACGGAAACAAAATTATCACTCGAGTCGAGGAGTGAGCATAATTTCGATTTCATGAGTTTTATGTACAAATCCTTTGAATTCTTTGAATGATTGGAAGTTTTAGTATGGGATAGTTATAAGATCATATGCGTCACATTCGTATCATATGCATTACGTTCATATCCTTTCAAAGGTGTAGAGTTGTATGCTGGCCTTTTGTTATTGTCTCTATTGGTCAAACCAATGAAAAGGGTGTGTTTTACTTTAGATTTTCAGGAATATGTAAAACCCTCACGACTCCTACCAGCCAAAGAAGTGAAGGTTTATACGGATGCTTCAGTGGGGAAGAATTATCCTTCTTCCCCATCTAACACGTCCGAAACCTTATACAAAGTTAAGCTACGGACAAGTAAAATGTTTGGATCGGGCCTCAGTGATGTGAACTCAGGAATTTTACTATGTTTGATTGATGAGAATGGATCCTCGATTTTACGAAGGCTACCTGCTGCTTCAGTTCTAGACGATTCAGAAGATGGGGATGCTCGTGACATTTTGCATTTTCAAAGAGGCTCCGTTGATGAGTTTTCCTTTGAGGGACCTAATCTTGGGAGGATTGCAGCTGTTTGGATCAGCTTGGATTCAGGTTATTTCCTCTTATAGTTAAGATTGGTTAACTATTCATGGATTTGTACAATTATTCAGTGCTCATTTAGTTTTATCAGATTCGTGGATGATAATAGATTAATGAAGGTAACAAGTCATGATTAAGCAAAAACCCAAAAAGTGAGATAATTACCGAAAATCAGTAGAGGTTTGCTTCAATTACAAGATACCCCCTCTATCTATTAAAATTACAATTGCCCCCTAACACTAACTGATATAAAGGGTGCTTTGTAATAGGAGCAACTAACTGTTTGTGCTATTTGTACGACAGAAGGAAACCTTGAGGGTTGTAGTTCTAATTTCAATAGATATAGGGATTGTTTTAAAATATTATTCAAGAATATTAGAATCACAATGTGAGTGGGAATGAAAAGGTGATTACTGAAATCTTAATTTTCTTCTCCATGTTGTATCTGATGCTGAAGAGCTTTTCTCCCCAATCTTGCTTCAAATTTCAGGTCAATGGAGAATAGCGGGTATAACCATGACAGTTTTCTCTCATCATCAACCGTCATCATCAGAAAGCAAAGAACCAAGTGGCTTACAATACAACTTTGAGTTAGAAGATATTTTGCTCGGCGAAAAAACCGAGGCTTCCATGATGGAATTCAGACCTAGTTCAGTCACCACATTTTCCGAAGATGAATCCACTTCGTTCAACCAAGAATCCTTAACCGCATCCAACGAAGAAAGCATGAAGGAATATGCTGATCTGAAATTCTCGTTGCTACTTTACGACGCTGCCCTTATCTTGGCCGGCTCGTCATTTGCATCTCTTTTGGTGGGTGAAAATGCTTCATATGCCTTCCTCACAGGCGGATTGTGCGGCTTCTTTTATCTGTTGTTACTTCAGAGGTCGGTCGATGAACTGCCAGCGCAAGAACTCGTCCCGAGTGAGAAGGAAGGACAGTTTGGCCAAATGTTGGAAAAACTGAAAGGGCCTATTTCAAGCATAGCAGTGGCATTTGTTTTTGCCTTCATAATAGTGAAACTTGCTTCAGGAGATGATGCTGTTAAGTTGGCACCTAGAGATGTTCTGTTTGGAATGATGGGGTTTCTCACGTGTAAAGTGTCTGTAGTGTTGGCTGCATTTAAACCTCTGCCACTAAGATTAAGAGACAACTAACATAGCTTATAATTTCTTGTATATATATGTAGATTGTACATACACATATACTGAATAAGCCATGTATTTACTTGGGGAAGAAATTGCACAACTTTTCTGTTCTTTTTTTTTTTTTTACTTAATTTTAAATCTTTTATTGTAAAGAATTGCCTACTTTAGGGCTGTCAACCATCGGATTGGGATCTGATCAGGAGAATCTGTATCCGGAAGGTTATAAGTATGTCTTAAGCTGATAGTGTAGTTCACTCGACATGACCCGAAGAGACATGACAAATTTTATCGGAGAGGCACAATGCATCCAAAAATTCATGACCAATTTTAGTTAAGGCGTCCGTAAAGGAATCTTAACCCCTACGGATGTGTTGGAGATTCATTAGGGTTTGACATGACTTGAATATGAATTAGGTTTAAGATCACATAGTCTCTGAATTTGAATTCAGATGAGACTATAGTCTTTCCAATTTTAAAATCCTAAATTGCTGATATTGGTCAAGGTAAACTTCAATTGTTGGGCTGATATTGGGCCCAGTTTAAGGGGGCCTATTTTGGCACAAACTATGTGGAGAAATGCCTGTTATTGACCAAATAAAATTTCCGATTTCACCCTTTCCTTTACACAAAATGCTATGAGCCCTATACAATTTTTTTTAAGAAGGATCGATGTTGATTCCAACTACCCTCAATAAAATTTGAACTTGTAACCTATCTATTTATAGGTTCAAATGGTTACCACTAAGCAATCTGCTCGTCTTCTAATACATTATTTATTGATCCTTATGTTGGAATTATAAAACTGGTGTTATCGGAATTCCATAATATAGATCAGTCTTTAATTCTAAATTTACAATTTAAACAAGAGAAGTAAGATTTAAATAGCTCTCTCGCTTCTAGTTGATATCGATGACAAGAAGGTTTTTCAAAACCTATCCGGTCTGCTTTTATCCGATATGCTTCTAAGAACTCCACGTGGAATTTCTCTAAGGTAGTCCACGACCTATGATGCACGGACACGGACACGACACGACACGACACGGATACGGCGATACGGATTTTTTCTTGAATTTCCCACGTAAGGAGTGTCGGAAACGAGTGTCGGACACGACCTATGATGCACGGACACGGATACGGCATGACACGACACGGCAAAATGATATTTTTAGAAGTGTCCGTGCATCATAGTCCACGACCTATAATCGAACAACTATTCAACTAGAACCTTAGAACACTAATTGAATATTGATTATCCAATAGCATTCTCAATATGAAATTGAGAGAAAATGAGAGAAGATAGAAGAATTGGTGAGAAAGCAGAAAAGAAGAAAAGACGATCGATGTGATTTCTTCTCACAAATCTGCTTAAGAAAATGAGAGAAGATAGAAGAATTGGTGAGAAAATAGAAAAGAAGAAAAGACGATCGATGTGATTTCTTCTCACAAATCTACTTAAACTTCTCACAAATCAATCATTGTGGTTGGCTTTAATTCAATTACTACTATTTAAATTAAAAATCCAACACCCCTCGTCCAACCTAGTTAAAGAAAGAGGTGAAGTAGACAAGTCAATTTGTTTTATAAAAAGAAGATATCAATGAACTTCTATGAAATGGTTTCATGGGATTCAGTCAATTGTCTTGATGGTGGAATATCCTTGAGAAATAGGAATCCACCTTATTAAAGGATTTCCTGCTATTATTTTCGAGTATGGAATGAGTCAATCATCCACTTTGATATCTTGTTGAAGAAAAGGGGTGTTCCTCCATTGATGAAGAATTTCGATTTTCAAGAAATACTATGATCATCCAATAAGAAGGGTTTTCATTTTTTCAAATTGTTCATTTGAAAGCCTATTGATTCTAACAACTTATTGCAGATTCTTAATTTAATTACATTAATCATTTATCTTATTGATTTAATTGAACTCTTTCAATAAATCACTCTTTAGTTAAAACTCTTTTAATTAATCAGTACCTACAAATTATGATTGATGTCTGGTGACAAGCTCATGATCACCAATCCAATTAGTGAAAATCATGTTTTGAACCTTTTAGTCTCATTGATATCGTGAGATAAGATTTTTCTATTGCCTAATCCCTTATTAGGACCCAGGACATGGGAATAATAGAACCCTACTAGTCCTAATGCTATGAATTAATTCTAATAGTAATTCCATTTGATCTAACACTCTAAGAAACCATTTTTCTAGTTTAGATCTCACTACCTTGCGCAAGGATTTAAGTGGAATGTGCTACAATAGAATTCACAAGTGATAGATTCTATATTGTCATCTCATATGCCCCCATACATGATTCAAACAATGTCAACATACAACCTTAATGAGATTCATGGAACCACGAATCTCTAGGCATATATCAAGCATTACTCTTGTCACTCACAGTGTATCAATGGAACCTCAAGTTTAAGAACCATTTAGACACCATCATAACTAAGGAACCAACCTCATTATTAAGGCATAAAAGACTTACCACATTGAAGTGTTCTTGTCGGGATCCTCAGTGTACTTGTTCCCTAACAAGTACCCTCATACGCGTGTGAATGTCTCCACATTTCAATACTTATGAAACAAAGTCCTTTCTTAAATGCACATCGTATGAGCAAGTCTCAAACGAGTCAAGTCAACATTCTCGTGCTAGTTAGACTCTTCGACTTGGAGTTTGATTAGGTCACGCCCATAGAAACTTATTTCATAACCTCTATCTCTATGCTAGGTCAAATCCCGTAACTTAGTGTGACCATCCATACAAAAATAGTTATAAAATGCATTTAATAAACTTGAATTAGATATAATGAATTGACCATCTAAAATTAAACGATTATGAAACGTTACATTTATTATTTCATTAATATCACAAACTGCGGTTAATAAGAGTAGTTTACAAAAAGAAGTTTAAACTATTTGACTCTTCCAGGATACTACTCTAAAATTTTCCCATTTGTCCATATTCTTAAGGCCCGCCTCCTGAAGATACCCTTCAAAAACCTTTTGAGTAAGAAATTTAGTAAGCAGATCCGCTATGTGGAGAACCCTGGTGATGACTTTTAGGGATTTTCCACCTGCCCACCAACTATTAACAATTAGAAATTGGGATTAGGTGAGTAATAATGCACGTTCTAAATTGATATTATTGTAAGTGCAAGTTGTAATGTGTTGTAGACCATGTTATTATATGGGTGTGTATCTCGTGTTAGCTTTCATTCCTTATTTTTCTTGTGTATCTCGTGTCAGCTTTCGTTCCTTATTTTCCTTTTTATTTTTGAGTCTACAAAATTTGCATTATATTGTAAACCTCGCCTTCAGTTATTTTATACTTTTATTCTCCCAATTCAATCCAATTAGGTCATTCACATTGTATTTAAGTTGTTCTATGCTTCTATTCTCCCAATCCAATCCAATTATTTAATTTACTGTGTACAAATTTGCACCGTAAATCTTACTTTCAATTGTACTATAGTTTCATTCTCTCAATTCAATTATTTCATTCACACCGTAGACCTTCATTTCAATTGTGCTATACTTCCATTCTCCCGATTCAATTACTTCATTCACAACCACACAGAATTTGCATTGCGAACTTTGCTTCCAATTGTTTTATGCTTCCATTCACAACGTTGGAGTTTGAATTTTAAACTTTATTTAAGAAATTATAACTCTACAATATGCCCCTCAAAATAAATTAAAATGAAATTGACCAAAATACCCCTCTAGACATTCATCATTAAATATGTTGATATCAACATGCAGAGAGAGAGACAGAGAGAGACAGAGATTGTGAATTGAAACTCTATTTCTCATGTGAGAGAAAATAGCAACTCCTTCTTAAACAAGAACTCCCATTCACATAACCTGAAAGAGATCCACTGTACGTGTTCGAGGAATTGCCGCAATGAGCGCATCATTTTCTTGCGCGGCTAAACCTTACAGCATGGAAGCAAGAAACTCTGTATTCCTGAATAAGAACAGCATGAAAACTAGAGAAAGAGTTGAAATGGCCAGATCCATTCCGAAGAGAGAAGGGAAAGATCAGTTGCCCAAGATTAAATTATCGGTTGATGGGATTCCATGCACTGATCTGTTTGTAAATGAAGCTGTCGAGAGGCAGTCGTCTATGAAGATCGACCCGAGTAAGCTCGATGTTTGTGCAACGAGGCCTGATTTCAGTCCATCTTTCATTGAAGAAGCTTATGAGAGATGTAGAGATATTTGTGCTGAATATGCAAACACGTATTACTTAGGTTCTTATATATACCAACCCTTTACAATTTTCATGAAGAACACTCTTTTTCTTTATATTCAGCTCTTTAACATAATCCTTTTTCATGATACAGGAACACTGTTGATGACCGAGGAAAGAAAGAAAGCAATATGGGCTATTTATGGTGAATAACTTTTCACTTAAAGTGTGTGGAGTTAATAAGATGTTATTACTTAAATAATTACACTTTTTCCTTGGTTTTTCAATATTATGCAGCGTGGGGCAGGAGAATTGACGAATTAGTTGATGGGCCGACCGCAGCCTATCTCAGCTCAAGTGTTCTGGATAGATGGGAAGAGAGACTGGATGATATCTTCAATGGACGCCCTCACGACATGCTCGATGCTGCTCTTACTGATACAGTTCAAAGATTTCCTTTGGACATAAAGGTGCTGCTAGAAATTATTTATTTAACTTAGATTGTGGTTTTGATCTTTTAGTATAAACGAATCAGCTGATTTGGTTCCGTCTCTGTCCATGTTTATAGCTGTTCAAGGATATGATCGAGGGGATGAGAATGGACATGAGGAAGAACCGATATGCAAATTATGAAGAATTGTACTTATATTGCTACTATGTAGCTGGAACTGTTGGCTTGATGACTGTTCCAGTGATGGGAATTGCAGCAGAATCGTCACTTTCAGCTCAAAGCATCTACAGTGCAGCACTCTCCTTGGCAATAGGCAATCAACTTACAAATATTTTAAGAGATGTTGGAGAAGAGTAAGTCTTTTGTTCGTCTATATATATCTAATAAAAATAGTTTAACACATATGCTTATCAAAAAATGGTAACTAATCAGTAATATCTGCCTGTCCTATTGAGGGATGGAGCAGAATTTACGGGCCGGGGGCAAATTACATCTACCCCCTTGAGATTTTCCTAATTACATTTGAAGTGGGGTGTTTGTGTAATTAGTGCAAACCTCAAAGTATGTAGATGTATTTTGTCTTCTCGTATTGAATCTCAAGATTTTACCTACCTGAATTAATTCTGACTTCATCATTGTTTCGAATTCGTTTTGTGCCTTTTCCTCTCAGTGCATCAAGAGGGAGAATTTATCTTCCCCAAGATGAACTAGAGAAATTCGGTCTATGTGATCACGATGTGTTCTCAAGAAAAGTCTCAGATACATGGAGAGAGTTCATGAAAGAGCAGATCAGAAGGGCAAGATTTTATTTTGATCAGGCTGAAGTGGGGGCTAGTCAGCTTCACAAGGCGAGCCGATGGCCGGTAAATTTTTCATACATATAAGAGCTCCATTCGTATTCTTGGCATAGTTCATGTTATCATTATGATCATAACTTACATTTGATGGCGATGACATATGAAGGTGTGGTCATCATTAATGCTGTACCGAATGATATTGGACTCGATTGAAAAGAACGACTACGATAACTTGACGAAGCGCGCGTATGTGGGGAGAACCAAGAAACTGATGGCACTGCCAGTGGCTTACACTAGAGCTCTATCCAACCTATAGAAATCCTGTAAAGATTCAGAGGTATGTGTAATACACAGAGTAATAAAGAGCATATGTATGTGCATTCTTGTTACAAAGATGATGTCCAAGTCGGCTCTAGAAATCGAGATTCAGAGTTTCATTGTTTGCCATGGATGCTTAGAAATCGAGATTGTTGAAACGATTTTCCATAGTTAGGATCACTATATCGATTGATTTTTGGCTCTCAAATACACACATTTCTTGTTCAAACAAGATTGAACCTTTAATATGATAGAGCATCTTTTGGTCTCAAATTAAGAGCTTTCTTTGATCAAAAAAGATCGAACCTCTAAGGTGTACGGCTCGATCCGCTTTCGGCTCTTTATACTAAAATAATTAGAGAAACTGAAAATGCACTCTGTTTTACAACCCTTTTGTAGTTGCTACAATATGGTAATAAAGTTTTGGAGGGAATAGCATCTTCATTTCATCTTCCAATGTGAATGCCACATCTTTTGCATGAGTAATATATCTGCGGCGATTGCACGGCGCCACTGCCCCTGTTTTCTTCTGCAGTATTCTCCATTAGTTTGAGGAGGAGGAGAGACCACCACCAGAGACCAGACTCTCTTTCACATGATCATCATGTCTTAACCGACCAATCGTCCACGAATACTCTTTGGTATATATATTTTTGAAAACCTTATAAGCAGCAATCAACACACAAATTAAAGCAGCTAGAAGGCATCTGCCACAATTCTTGTACAGCTACATCAGAGAAAATAATCTTCGATCGAGTTACGTGAACGTCTAGGAGCTGGCTCAAACTGCAGTTAAATTGGAAATAATTGTAACAGGAATGGACCTTCCCAGTTCCCACACCGAGCCGAAACAGCTCTGCAAAATAATGATAGCCGTAAATTTTTCTTAAAATATAATTAATAATTAATTTCATATTAATTATTTGGGGAGTTTTCGGGAATTCCCCATTCATAGGGGCAATTTTTGAAAACTCCCCATGAGTTTGAAAACTTCCTTTTAGCTCCACATTTTCAAATACATCATTTGGGGTTTTAGATACGCGATTCTAGGATTTAGATACATGATTTTTTCCTTGTATTTCAAATACATCATTTGGGGTTTTAGATACGCTATTCTTGAGTTTTAATACATCATTTTTTAAAATGGGGAGTTAAAAGGAATTGGACTTATTATTTGGGGAGTTTTCGGGAATTCCCCCTTCATATTATCTCATTTCAATAACAAATTCTATATTTAATACAAAATTTTAAGTTTTTTAGTGACATCGTGCATAGCACGTGATTTTTTTTGCACATTCATTATTGTTATGATGATGTCGGTAAATTTTTCGTTAATTTATTTTTATAAATATAATTAATAATTAATTTAATATTATCTCAAGATTTATTCAATAACCAATTCTATTTTTTAATATATTATTTTAATTTTTAATTTAATAACATTTAATTTTAGTTTTTATTTTAACCTATTCATATTGATATGCTATTCCAAATATGAAAATATAGATTTCTTTCTATTAGTTATTGATGTTTTTCTACGCTCGTGTGTGTATAGCGGCCATAGGCTATTTAAATATAAAAAGAAAAACAGCTTTATTTAATATTTATATTGACATGGCAAAATATTAATGCACCACATGGCACATCAGTAGAGAACTCACAATGCCACCTTAGCGAACCAAATAAAGACATGTGGATGTCACCTAAGTGCCACATAGAACCACATGGACACTCAAATGCAACGCCACATGGCAGGATACTACCCAGTTCGACTTAAGGACCACAAACACAGTCCCAACTAAATCGACCTCGGGATCGATAAGGTTATGGTACTCAATCTGACTAAGTGTAGCAAACCAGATCGAGCTAGCCGGGTCCGTAGTTCGATAATCAAAGGGACGCAATCGATCTTGCACGGACGTACAGACCCGCTGACCGTACATCAATCCCCGGATTATATTGATGCCATGAGTCACCATACAGGTCCGTGCCCTAAAGCATCCTTGTCGGGACATGTGCAGCTATCACATTCCCTAGGGCGAGTGTACAAGTAGACCATTAATGCCACCTTAGTACCTGAACTTACCTAAAAGGGAAAAAGTGGTACAAAATGTACAGTCTTGGTCAGGTCGAGCCTAGCGCCATTAATGCTACACCTCAGTGCATTTACTAGTGTGTTAATAGTCTAAAGGCTATAAATGCCCCCTCAATTTACTAGTGTGTTAATGGCCTAAAGGCTATAAATGCCCCCTTCAACGCTCAAGTCAGTATTGTATTCTTTAAAGCCTTATACTGACTTGAGCGTTAGAGGGGCGTCGCTGACTAAAACCCCAATTGTTTTATCCTTACGTGTCTCGTGTTTTGCAAATCGAGAAAATCCCACACTTACAAATTATTGACTGATTAGCCTAAGCAAGTCAATCGACTTGACACATCAGTTCGATCAAGTTTTAGCAAGGTCATATATATTATTTATGATTTTCTTTTCCACATATTTTAACATATTTAATTAAAATATGTTATTGAAATGAATTTCATTTATTTACTATCTCCCTATATTTATAAATTACAATGTAGTGAAAACTCTACATATATTATTATTATTATTATTATTTAAAATTTAATGATAATTTATCTGAAATTTTTTTTTTTTTTACAACTACTCTACTTCATGAATAAAGTAAATTATAATAAGAAAGCACTTAACTGATATATAATTTAGAATTATATATATTAAAGTAATAGAATTTGACTTTAGCAGTAATTTATCTATTATTTAAATATTAATCATAGACATTAATAGAAAGAAAAGGAAAAATATACTATATTTTCGGACAAATCGAAAGAAAAAAGTGAGATTATCTTCAGAACGAAAGAAGTAGAAGATATGTTCTATGTGTCGACAATATTGGAGAAGTGAAAGTGAGATTATTTGTATAACTTTCATCGCCCTTGTAAAAGTGGCTTAATCTACTTCCATATGTCTTTCCACTAAAGGAATCCAAGCAAACAACAACTCAATTAACTACAAATTAAAGTACTAAGTTAATTAAAATTAATTAAGGTTAATTAAGAAAAGGGCATCAAGGGTGGCCTAGATCCTAAGTATGGTTGGGCATAAGTGGACAAATGTTGGATTGGGATTAAGTTTGAGATGCAAGACAAAAGATAGCATCTTGTGATGGTGAACTAGAATCATACTCTAAAGTTGTGTTTTTTCTTGTTGATTTGGGGCGCATGATGACAAGCTAGAACAATGTGGAAGTGTCTTTAAAAGATTATTTATTTCAACTTTGAACCTTAGACCTTATTGGTCCCAACTCCCAATTGAATCGTACTTATGAGGTGGGATATTGCAATAAACAAACATTAGGTTAGAAATTAGAATTCATATTTATCTAGAAAATAGTGTTAAGTGGTGTAATTCTCAGTGGTTTGACGATGTGTTATAATTAGGGATTTCGTGTTCAAGTTTGTAGATACATAGCTCTTATTGTTATTTAAATTTATGATTTTTTTTTCTTTCTGTTTTATGTCTCATTTATTTGGTTTTTCCAATTGGATCGAACTATTTAGGTGTAAAGTTTTCCTAGCAATGGTAGCTGCATTTTTAGTGTTAGAACGCTCTTCCTAACAGTTGTAGTTGCATTGTCAGGATTCGAACACAAAATCTCTGGTTAAGATAACATAATGTTGAACTATTAGGTTGCATTTGATGGTACAACTCTTATTGTTATGGAGAGACTTACACCTTAATACTCTAATCCGACTCGAACTCATAATAGATAAGGTATAGCAACAAAAAAAAAAAAAAAGAGAGACAGTAGATGTCAAATATCCCATATCTCAAAGATGTGTTGTTCAATATATATTGACTTGACAATCCTTTGGGATTGAGTTAAGTCAAACATATTATTTGTCATGGTATCAGAGCAGTTAGCAGGTTCTATTCTATGTTTCCTGCAAACTTCACGCTCCAGTTGTTTCGCATATGTTCGTGATACTGGGCATGAGGGGGGTTTCAAATGTCCTACATTGAAAATTCAAATATGTGGTCTTCAATATATAATGGTTTGACAATCTTTCTTTTAGTGGTTTGATGTTACATTAGTGATTTTGGGGAAATTCTTGCATGCACCGGCACCCCCCATTTTTTAATTCAAAAAAATTAATTAAACAATGAAAAAAAAATCAAAAATAAATAAATAATTATTATTATTTTTTTTAATAAGGGGGTGCATGCACCGGGTCCACACCCAATGTATGCAAAAATGTTCCGTGATTTTGTAAGTTTAGCTTAATTAATTCGTACTAGAATGAACACATAATTTTTATGGTTATAAAAGATTTTGTACCGCACTAGTTCTACCCGACACTCATAATAGATGGGAAATAGCCCCAAAAAAACCACTAGGTTAAAATTCAAGTTGGAATGAAAAACTTAATATTCTGTTGAGGATAATGCTAATTCTTTCTCATATAGACTTTTTGGCACACACTTAAAAGAAATATTGTATACACTCACATTCTTGGCTTTGCTCTTATTGGCGGCTTTATTGATTTTGTCAAAGCTTTGGTGACATAATAGAGAGATCTTGCATAAAATATGTTGATATCACGTCCAATATATAATCCAACATGCAGAGAGAGACGGAGATTGTGAATTGAAACACTATTTCTCATGTGAGAGAAAATAGCAACTCCTTAATTAACAACTCCCCATCACATCACCTGAAAGAGATCCCCTGTACGTGTTCGAGGAATTGCCGCAATGAGTGCATCATTTTCTTTTGGGGCTAAACCTTGCAGCATGGAAGCAAGAAACCCTGTTTTCCTGAATAAGAACAGGATGAGAACTAGAGAAAGAGTTGAAATGACCATAGCTATTCCGAAGAGAAAAGGGAAAGATCAGTTTCCCAAGATTAAATTGTCGGTTGATGGGATTCCATGCACTGATCTGTTTCTAAATGAAGTTGTCCAGAGGCAGTCGTCTATGAAGATCGACCCGAGTATGCTCGATGTTTGCGCAACGAGGCCTGATTTCCGCCCCTCGTTCCTTGAAGAAGCTTATGAGAGATGTAGGGATATTTGCGCTGAATATGCAAAGACGTTCTACTTAGGTTCTTATACCAACCCTTTAAAATTTTCATGGAGAACAGCCTTTTTCTATATATTCAGCTCTTTAACATAAACCTTTTTCATGATGCAGGAACACTGTTGATGACCGAGGAAAGAAAGAAAGCAATATGGGCTATTTATGGTGAATAACTTTTCACTTAAGTGTGTACTTCGTGATTTGTTCCTTTTTAAGTGTTTATAAGATGTTCTTACTTAAATAATTATAAGTTTTTCTTTGGGTTTTCAATATTATGCAGTGTGGTGCAGGAGAACCGACGAATTAGTTGATGGCCCAAACGCGGCCTATCTCAGCTCAGCTGTTCTTGATAGATGGGAAGAGAGACTAGATGATATCTTCAACGGATGCCCTTACGACATGCTCGATGCTGCTCTTACTGATACGGTTCAAAGATTTCCTTTGGACATAAAGGTGCTGCTAGAAAGTATTTATTTAATTTGGATTGTGGCTTTGATCTTTTAATATAAACGAATCAGCTGATATGGTTCTGTCTCTGTCCATGTTTTCAGCCGTTCAAGGATCTGATCGAGGGAATGAGAATGGACACGAGGAAGAACCGATATGCGAATTATGAAGAATTGTACTTATATTGCTACTATGTAGCTGGAACTGTTGGCTTGATGAGTGTTCCAGTGATGGGAATTGCACCAGAATCATCACGTTCAGCTCAAAACATCTACAGTGCAGCACTCTCCTTGGGAATCGGCAATCAACTTACAAATATTTTAAGAGATGTTGGAGAAGAGTAAGTCTTTCATTCGTCCATACATATATATATATATATAACAACAATAGTTTAACACATATGCTTATCAAAAATTGGTAATTAATCTGTAATACATGCCCGTCCTACTTAGGGATGGAGCAGAATTTACAGGCGGGGGCAAATTACATCTACCCCCTTGAGATTTTCCTAATTACATTTGAAGTGGGGTGTTTTTGTAATTAGTGCAAACCTCAAAGTATGTGGATTTATTTTGTCTTCTCTTATTGAATCTCAAGATTTTACCTCCCTGAATTAAAGTTTCTAACTCCATCATTGATTCGAATTCATTTTGTGCCTTTTTCTCTCAGTGCATCAAGAGGGAGGATTTATCTTCCTCAAGATGAACTAGCAAAATTCGGGCTATGTGATCAGGATGTGTTCTCAAGAAAAGTCACGGATACATGGAGAGAGTTCATGAAAGAGCAGATCCGAAGGGCAAGATTTTATTTTGATCAGGCTGAAGAGGGGGCTACTCAGCTTCACAAGGCGAGCCGGTGGCCGGTAAATTTTTCATACATATAAAAGCTCCATTCGTATTCTTGGTGTAGTTCATGTTATCATTATGATCATAACTTACATTTCATGGCGATGACATATGAAGGTGTGGTCATCATTGTTGCTGTACCGAATGATATTGGACTCGATTGAAAAGAACGACTACGATAACTTGACAAAGCGCGCATATGTGGGGAGAACCAAGAAACTGATGGCACTGCCAGTGGCTTACACTAGAGCTCTATCCAATCCCAGAACAGTCAGTTTGTAGAATCCTGTAAAGATTCAGAGGTTGTGTAATACACAGAGTAATAAAGGGCATATATATGTGCATTCTGGTTACAAAGATCATGTCCAAGTCTGCTCTTTTGTGTGTAGTGTTCCAAGTTTTGGATGCTTAGAAACTGAGATTGTTGAAACTTCTTCTGCATTTAAGGTGACAACACATTTCGCGTTCAAACAAGATCGAACCATTTAACGTGATAGAGATTTTTGGCTATCGAATTTCGAGCGCATTTTTTAGTTTTCTTCGATGATCTCTATCCACTTTCAGCTATGTAAAATAAATTGTTTTTTTTTAGTAATGTGCAAAATACTCCATGGTGTAAGTTAAACACAGACAGCAGCGTTTTCACCATATTGGTTCAGCCACCTTCGGAGGCGTCTTGAGGAATGAAAGTGGTGGATGGGTTTGTGGCTTCACACGGGCTATTGGTAGCGTATAGCGTGGGACTTAGGAGTTTCTAAGATGGAAGTGGAGATTTGGCTACGTTAGTTGAAAAGGCGGACATTTCAAGCCATCCGTTGGACAACATTATTGCCGATGTTCGTGATTTATTTGGGAAGCCATGGGACGTGCGTTTCAAACATGTCAAGATAGAGTTTAATTGTTGTGCCGACTGTCTTGCTAAGAAGGCTCAACATCAGAGAAACCGAAAGTGCACTCACTAGAAAAAGTTGGAAGGCAATATAGACTCTCTTTTACAACCCTTTTTGACTGCATGAACTAACAGCTTAAGAAACAAGTCCAAACTGTTTAACTACTAAACAACAAGAGCTTAAGAAACAAATGCAAATAATATCTAAAGAACTGCCTCATTCACCTCAAATATGAGTACTGCTTGTACCAGACCGGCTAAGTTTGTGGAGCATTGAAGCTTATTTTGTATATTACACGTACTTGGAGGTTCGGAGGTGTCAAGATTCATTTTAAAAACATGAGAAGTCTTAGAATCACATAGAATATTCTTGTACTGTAGTATTGTGCTGAAGATGAATTATAGTAGTTACATTGAATAGATCTTTGTCGTTCATTTCTAAGTCGAGCCCTATAAATAAATGGGGTCTCTTTCAGTTATAATCAATCAAGAGTTCAAGCATTCAAGCAAAAGTCATAAGCTTTGATTTTGGTCATTCATTTCTAAGTCGAGCCCTATAAATAGAACGGGTCTCTTTGCATTATAATAAATCAAGCATTCAAGCAAATGTAGTTAACTTTGAGTTTGAGTGAGTGAATTTAGTTAGTTAATAATACAAGTTCTCCGTATATTTTTAAAATTCAAGAATTGAAAATTACATAAGTCATGTTTGTATCTTAATTCCACATCTACGAGAGGAGGGACATCTATGAGCTCTAAGAGAAGGGACAATGTTTTAGGTTCTTTCTGTTTGCTAAATCTTTTGCTAAACAGGATTGTACTTCAATTTTTAATATATATGAATTTATCTAAACAATCCTATTTTTATTATATGTGAATTTATCTATTTTTAGATTTGATGTAATTTTATTTTGTGAAAAGTGGGCATAAAAGGTTATTCTTTAAGTGATATTTGTATAAATATTTTTGTTTATAGGTCAGTTTTGTATTAAATTTGATGGATATTTACATTTAATGCATTGACTACGTTTCCGTAAACACAAACACCTTTCCGTCATATTGGTATCCAAAAACACTTATCGAATCTCCACCATCGGCACCATTAGCGCGGCAGAACTGACTTCACTGCATGGAGTTGATTACAAGCTCGCCATAACCAGGCCAATGGAATTGACGAAGCAGGGGCATGCGGTGGCCTCGTCCTCCTAAATTTGAATTTTTTTATTTTTATATGTGTATTTTGAAATATTCATATTTTTATTTTTGTCACATTAATGTTAAATTTTGGTTCCATTTCTGAACTCAAAGACAAACGGAATTCAGTTTGCCCCTAACATTTCTTGATCATGGACGGACTTTTGAAATTTTTTTAATTTTGTATATATATTTTTATCCTCTCAAATTCGAGATTTTGTCCCCCTTAATTTCAAATATTTTAATTTTTGTCTCCCCTTAAATTAAATTCTTATTTCGTCTCTAGTAGGTTGCTGAAGTTGGGCCTTCACTCTTTGATTAGGTCCAAGGGCCACAGGGCCCACAAACAACAAATTGGGTCAGTCCAAAACCATTTTTCTTTCGCGTTACAATCTTATATTGCCCAGTCCAGCCTACCGACTGGGCTCGTAATACAGCCTATGTCAAAGTAAAAAATAAAAAATTTCTAGCGAGGTTCTTTTTAATTCAATATTATTTTTAGAATGTATTTTTGAGATACTAAAGGAATTATTACTATTTCTATCCATATTTTTTTGGATATCAACACCATATAAAAATGAACAAAAAAAAACTTTTTCGTGAGACCTCCGCGGAAGCGGAAAAGGAAAAGCAAAGTTAGGAACCTCAACTCCCAAAGGAGTTGCATGTTTTAATAAAAAAATTTAGCACAAATCCCAATCGACCCAACTCAATTGATTACAATGATAAACTATTAGATTTGCTGTTTCGAATGTCCGTTCTTTCTAAATTTGTCACAAATCATACAAATATAGAACATGTACTCTCTCATTATAACGATTTAATCGAACCAAGTTGAGCTTAAAATTTACTTTATTCTAATAGTGTGAATGCCAAAAATACATATATATATATATATACACACACTTAGGATACAAAAAAGATCGAACCACTAAGGTATACAAAAAAGATCAAACCTCTAAGGTATATACATATACATATACACTTTGGATGCAAAAAGGATCGAACCTCTAAGGTGTATAACTGGATCCGCTCTCTGCTCTTTAAACTAAAATAACCAAACTACTATATATTTTCAAAGTACTATGTAAAACACTTGAAGATCAATTCAATATAATTCTATGATCGACCATGACTTGAGTAATTCGGCAATTCCAGAACTAACAAATGCTTAGTGTGAAACTCCATGAATCAAAAACACTAACCAACAGAGAAATTGAAAATGCACTCACTAGAAAAGGTTAAAAGGCAATATCGACTCTCTTTTACAACCCTTTTGTACTTCCTACAATATGGTAATAAAAGTTTTGGAGGAATAACAACTTCATATCATCTTTCCAATGTAGTAAAGCCAAAAATATCACAAACAAAATAGGAAAATTTGGTAAAAATGAGAAAGAAAATGCCACATCTTTCGCAAGAGTAATATATCTGCGGCGATAGCACAGCCGGCACGGCACTACTGCCCCTTTTTTTCCTGCAGTATTCTCCATTAGTTTGAGGATAATAGCTGAACAGGAAAGACCACCACCATTCACTTTCACATGATGTCTTAACCGACCAATCGTCCACGAATACTCTTTGGTATAATTTTTGAAACCTTATAAGCAGCAATCAACACACAAAGCAGTTAGAAGGCATCTGCCAGGACAGAAGTCACAATTCTTGTACAGCTACATCAGAGAAAATAATCTGGCGTTCTTCGAGTTACGTCTGGCTCACCACGTCTAGGAGCTGGCTCAAACTGCAGTTAAATTGAAAATTAATGCTCACATAGTACATACACACGCGACTTTTTCATCCCCACAGGATAACAAGACACCAAGACAAAGAGAGGATTCTCACAACCCACATATACAAGGGGAACAAGCCATCAAGAGCGAGAAATCTTGCTCACAAACACACACCGGGGGGCAAGCCATCAAGGGAGAGAGAGAGGGCAGACCTGAATGAAAGTATGACCTTGGCAGTCATCAACTTCAAGAATAGAAGCCATGTTACCACAGCGATAACAATAGTTAGGTGCACTGAAGATCGTAACAACCTTTTGGTCCTGCAAGATGAAATAAACACCTTGTCAACCAGCTCATAAACTAAAAAACTCTTTTAACATAACTAAGACGTTCAGAGAATTACATGAGCCCAGTTAAATCCCTCCATAACCAGTTGGTGTGCTCTAGCAATGAGCTTCAAGCCATTTGTGTGATTGAACTGCTCTGATATATCCTGTTCAATCCATGTGAATAAAGTATACATGTAATCATCCACTTCAACAAGTATATAATAGACAACTGATGAGTAATAAGTGCTGGAAAATACTTGGCCAAATGTATATCCAGCGCCCCTGGGAGAGATACCCCAACCACATCGATCATCAGGGTCGGACCATAAAAGATCACACATGGGCCCTTCGTGAGGAACTTCTTGAACACGGTCAAAATTACGGATATTATCAAGTGTTTCAATCGAGGGAGACAATCCACCATGGAGACAAAAGATTTCTGACTCAACCTAAAGAAAATAGAAAATCAAAAATTGAATTAACACTGTAATATTGATTAGGGGGTTTGGATATGTGTGTGATAAGCAGAAACCATTCAATATACTTCCATAAGATAATGAAAACAATAAAATCATTAAAATTCAGGGGGTCAGGGACACGTGACTAGCCTTTTAAAAGCTGTAATACAGCACAGAGACATAAATGCCATTAACAGGGCAATAAAAGAATATACTAACCAAAGCAGTAAGAGGAAAAAAGTCGAACAAGTCCGTAAAGATCTTCCACACGTTAGCATTGCCATATCTGCAAATACAACCGGATCAACAAAGTTGGTCATCTTGATAACTTGCTACTTTTTCCCAAGAAATAATGGCATAAGAAATACATAAGCACAAATTAAGAGCAATCCGGACAAGGTATGGAGGAAGATAACATGTTATATTGCTATTCCAAGATTATCTGGTCTCAAGGAAAGGCTAAAAGAGAGGTAATTTAGATGGGTGTCGCATGCTACGGATTAATCCACGAAATCCCGTTGCCTACATAGCATAAATTCTGGAGGAATATAAAGGGCTTACTTTCTAAGGCATTCATCATAAAACCCATACACCTGAGTAATCTGCAAAAACAGAAGGCTTCAATCAGCAGTAAACACCAAAACTGATATAGAAAACCAAGACATCACAATAGAATAGTTTAGGGACTTCTGCCTTAAAAACGAATCCAAAAAAGAAAAGGAAATACAGAATATTGAGAAGAAAAAGCACCATTCCACTAGGAGCATCTCATGATGAACAATTAGAGTTATAACATTATACATATCCTGGCTAAGTCGACAAGAAAACAATCAAAAAATACATACCTGCCGACTTTCATGATTTCCTCGTAGAATAGTGATCCGTTGAGGGTATCGAACTTTGAGAGCCACCAAGAGCTGACAAGAATTTATGCACTTATCAGACTACCAGTCCACAAACATTACAAATGCTGAAACTCAAGACGTATGGAACTGCATTCTTATAGATAGATATGTAAATAATTTTTAGCACCCAATACTGAAAACATATTATTGAATTGTCTAACTAGCTTTAACATAGAACATAGGATGCATCAAGAGTTAACTAACCGTTACAGTCTCAACAGAGTAGTATCCACGATCGACATAATCTCCCATGAACAAGTAATTGGTATCCGGACACTGCCAAAACATTGAAAAAACTTAATAAGAATATGATTCCGTTGATGTTGGCATCTTAATGACAAAGCAGGTTCAAAATGTGAAACACTAGAAAACATCAGCAACAGATAGGGAACGGGAATCGACCTTCCCACCAATCCGAAACAGCTCTGCAAGATCATGGAACTGCCCATGAATATCACCACATATTGTCACTGGGCTTCTCACAGGCTGCAATAAGAAACGACCGACTAAGCTATATATTAATATAAAGGTAAGTAAGAACTGATAAGATAACACAGGGCAATGACAAGCAAAAGGGCTGCTAAAACTTCAACAAGACAAGCTTAGCTACTGAGTTTTACCGAGCCAAACCTCCATGCATATAAGGAAGTAAAGAAGTAGCAAGACGGTAAATAGAGGCATATTATGTCGAACATACTGAGCTCCCCCAGACATGCAACTAAGATTTATGATTAAAACACCCATGCTTATTTCAAAGTACAAAAGCAAGTGAGACAGGTTTACACTTTGTGGTCTACCATCACTATAGAAGAATTAGATTTCACCATGAACTACTTAAGGTTGTCCCCAGTACAGTGAAACTTATCAAGACAATTACAACAGTTAATAAGAAACCAAAATAAGCAAGTAATCATATCTATACTCTGACACCGGGGTCCTAAAAGAAGTCGAGAAACAAACAAAAATGATAATGATATATATATATATATACACACACAGAGAGAGAGGAGAAATAAAGAGAAAATAAAACACCTGCACATTGCTCTCTGCCATCAGAATTTCCTTGGCCTTCTCACATAGCACCCTTACCTAAGCAAAAACCAAAAAATAATACCTCTATTACAAAACGAAATACTATGATCAGAAATGAAATGAATAAACTACAAGGGATATAATGTGCGATTAGAATAAGACGCAAAAAAAAGGAATGATGATATCAACTGTTTAATACCAAAATAAGAGAGCTCTATATCCAACATTGCGAAAAATTAAGATTTTAACTTGCAAATAAGTGAACTGTTACATGACTAAATAGATGTTCAATTTAAAGTTGGATGATAAATTCCCAGGTTGATTATCCCTCTACTGATCAAATCAACAAGATCAAGAAAAAGCAATATTGACAGCATTAAAATTCAGATACTACTACAAGAATAAGCAAAAGGTTCAACTAAAGCATATCAAGTTGATCCAAGTGATCGACTCAGAGAAAAAACACAAAACAAGGAACACATGACATGATACCCAGATACTAATACAATAATATGCAAATGGTTGGAAGATAAATTCCCAAGCTGGAACTAGAAACGTCATCTAAAAGAATTACAAAGTGATCAATCAGGCAGGGATATAATACTAAAAGGAACAACTTAACATAATAGGATGCACATACTACCACCTCGTACACTTCAGAACTGGTAAAAGCATAACCAAGAAGGTCCAGTATGGGTGTTAGGAAATAAAGACACATTTAGACTTTTGTCAAGAAACACGTACCCTATTTTAGAAAAATATTCTAAAAAGACAACTATTTTCTTCCCATTTACCAACCGGAACTAAAATGATCTACACCCTAGACTTTGACAATTAACCCATAATTACTTCGACCACCTTTAAAAGGGTTTCTCCTGGGCGAAAAAACAAAAAACATCCCCATAACAAGAAAGAACACGAGGAAAAACGAATGGATTTGGGTGATACAGTTTCACCAACACCAAAGAAGCTCAAAACACCACAGAAATCGAATTTCCCCAGTGGATCTAGCACACAAAACAGTAGATCAAAACCCACTACTCCCGCTTCAACATGAAGCCCAAACAACCACCACCACAGCTCACCCAATCTCGAATTCCGCTACAAAATCAACAAAACAACCAGTGCGCGGCGTACCAAAACCCAAAAATCCATTAACAACCCCAAAAGCAATTTCACAAATGGAAAGAAACCTCTTGCTCGGACAAGGGTTTGCATTGCATGAGCTGGGCGATTTCCTCGTCGAGGTTCCCATTAGCTCCGCCGCCGGCCGACGTCACCGCCGCATCCATCGTACGGTAGAAACCCTAGATTTTTTTGGGGTTCTCCGGTGAGATTGATTGTGCTACGGCGTCGTTTTCTTGTGGCTCTTTCTTGTTTGGCTGTAGAGAGAGACAGGTGGAGCGTAGGGAGAGATGCAAATGAGACTGGCGAGTAAATCAAAGTGAGCCTAAAGGGGGGAAATGACGTTGAAGCCCTTGCATTTTGCTCCAGTTAGAGATCAAATTGGAGGACACAGATGGGGGTTTAGTGGTAAATTAGCAATTTGCTTGGCTAGTGGTGCTGGGGAAAAAAGTAATTTCGCTTGCGGTCCCAACAAATATACTAAATACGAATTTAATCCCAAATTTAGCATAAATATGAATTTGGTATATTGTTTAATAAATTTCAAAAAAAAAAAAAAACAACAAGGGGGACGAATTTTGAAATTTTTTTAAATTTTATACGTAGTGATATAGTCAAGTGAACTAATATTAAAGATTTTGTAATTAACTTATATATTTCATGTTGTATTTGGTAGCGAAGTTCGAGTAAATATATCAAATTTGCCATTTGAAAGCTAATATCATGTGTGATATTGGGCGCTGCACTCCATGTGTGTCCAACGAAAAATAAAATTTTAATTTAATCTAGTACGATTCATTGAAATTATGGTGTCTGTTTGTGGAGGGTTGAATATATGTAGCTGCTAACAAGGTATCAGTCACAAATAAATCAAATATTGTTGAAGAACGAATGTCATTGTTTCTGAATTATTAGTTCATGGAATTGAAGTACCCGAAACTGAAATTAAAGTATAGTTCTCTATAATTCTAGAGTGTGAATATTGCAAAATTAGGTATTCAAAACAATTCGATCATGTTTCTATTTGTAAAGAATGAATTATAATTATCGTGTAATAAGTTATTTGATCACAATTTGGATATTGAAGAAGAATGAGTGTCGTTGTTTCTCAAGTACTAATTCATAAAGTTAGTATTAGCTATACTAGTTTCTCGCGCGAGTGTTGTTGGTCGTCATCGTTGCCGCTCAAGGATTCCACTGATAGTTGGTAGTTGCCTCATTGTTAGTCACTCTCTCTCTTCTTCGCTAATGTTTTCCCTCACTTCCACCTAGTACTTCAATTCACCGATCTCTCTTCCTTCAAGGCATAACCGAAAGACCCAATTACCCATATTATCCCGAACAAGGCCTCCCGCGGCAACGCTCTTCAAGTGACTAAAGTAATTTCCATCAAAATTGAGTTTAATCCATCCCATCGACAAATTAATCCTAGGCAACTCCAGCTTTGTGCGTTTTGGAGGCACGCTCATCGTTGATTTATTTTATCACCAAGAAAGTTGATTTGGGACTGTCGAGAATTGTTGAGGAAGCCTTGGGAGTCGAGACTTAGTTATGTTTCAAATATGAAATCTCAGTAAATTTCCATTGACTGGTCCCATATTTCACATAATCGATCCCCCCTTTTTATCATACATGAATATGTGGAGCTTAGCATGTCTGGAAGCACGGGAAAACATTCTTTTGTTGATATTATTTGATTCTGGGTCATTCATCTTTGGATTTTACAGTTATGGATCCATGCTGACTTTCCTCAGTTTGAAAAAAATGAACTGAAAGTGACTTCGGGCGCTAGTTAAGCCACATCCAGTAAAGTCCCTATTCCGCTCATCCCTTTTGTCAGTTGTTTGATCGGGCGAGTTAGGACAACCTTCGAGGCTGACTTCCCCTTCTTGCGCTTCTCAAGGAGGGGACTTTCTCTCCCAGGTAGAAGTAACAAGAGTGCGGGCGAGCTTGCTCGCATGAGTCATGAGATAGAGAATTCTCGTATTATTAGGGATACGTACGTGATGGTGTTGGGTAGGAGTGATTTGATTTTGTTCTGATCTTACGTGAGTTTTGACGTTCGTTCAAAACCCAAACACACAAAAAAAAAAAAAAAAAAAAAAATCACGGTCACTCTACTCTCCACCTCTACATTGTCTCTCTCTTTATCCCTTTTTTTTTTTCTTTTTTTTTTTAATTTCAATCTCCTCTTTCTTGTTTTGAGAGTAAAACAAATAGAGATGCGCACATACAAAATTAGTATTAAAATTCTTAGCATTAGAAAGTAAGTAAAATATGCCATCGTGAATGAGTATTTATTACTGGTTATTCCCTATATATATATTTTAGCTTACCCGGAACTTGGGACCTTGCATTAAAAAATGAATTCAGTAACTATCCATACCAACCTTGTTGGTTAGTTATTTGAAAATATAAAGTTCAAATAAATAACAATGAATAATAAAAAGATTTAATAGTTTCTTAATTGGAAAAAATAAATCTCAACATAGAAAATTTGCCAACCCAAACGAAGCTCAGCCAGCCAGCCAAAATCTTACATACGTATATTTGTATGTATATAGAGAGAGAGAGACCGTGAAAAACTGTAGACTTATTTAGTGTGAGAGAGAGAGGAGCAGAAATATCCAACAGCAACAATCAGATACTCGCGCACTTTGCTCGCCGAATCGCACATCATCCGCCTCAAATTAGGGTTTCCTTATCCAATTCCTTCCGTTATATTGTACGTTTCCTCTGAACTCAGCTTTTTTCTCTCCCTCTTCTCCACTGCATGTATGTATTTATGCGTTTGCGGAGTGCCTATTGCAATTTTTTTGTGATTTTGTTTGGTTATGTAGTTGCTTTTTTGGAATAATTTCTGTTGCATTTTCGAAGTTGCTCTGCTGCGGTTGCTGCATTTGCGTGTTGTACATTCGTAATTCGTTTATGTAGGTGTGTCGTGTGTGGGTGATCTGCATGACAAGGTTTGCTAATGGTGTTGCGCTCTTCGATCAGGAATTTTGATGCGAGGTGGGGGAATGCATGATTGAGCATTGGAGGTTGCTAGTTTGTAAGTTTTTTTATTTGAATATGCAGTGAGGAGTTTATTTGTTGGACTGTGTGCTGGAGTTGGGGCTTTCACGGCAGTTTTGATTCTGGGGAGTTGAGGGAATCTTACCAGGAGGGTGGTTCGTAGCATATTGTCTCTTGAATATGCCAACAACATCTTGGTCTGATGCAGTTGAGCAGACTTCTGCTGGTGGTGGTACAGGGGCCACCGGTCGGTCTCGATCAAGTTATGTTCCGCCGCATCTTAGGAATAGGCCTCCCTCAACGGATCAAGCCTCAGCTCTGGTTTCATATGCTGTTGCTTCTGTGGGGAATGACCGCTATGGATATGGTGGTCCGTCTGTAGGTGGGAATTATTATGATGGTCCTAGGAATGACCGGGGTGTAGGTGGCAGCAGCCGTGGTGGTGCTGCCTGGAATCATAGAAGCAATGTTTGGGATCGGGGGAGGGAGAGAGAGGCTGATCCTTTTCAGAATGATTTACATTCAGAAGAGGTATTTGGGGCTCAGGAGAATTCAGGGATCAATTTTGAAGCTTATGATGATATTCCGGTTGAGACAAGTGGGAATGATGTTCCCCCTCCAGTAGGTACATTTGCCGAGATTGATCTTGGTGAAGCATTAAATCTGAATATCAGGAGGTGCAAATATGTGAAACCCACGCCTGTGCAAAAATATGCTATACCGATATCAATTGCTGGTAGGGATTTAATGGCGTGTGCTCAAACTGGTTCTGGAAAGACTGCTGCGTTTTGCTTTCCAATAATTAGTGGTATCATGAAATGCAACCTGACTGCTCCAAGACCCCCTGGTATGCCACGTACTGCTTTTCCGCTTGCTCTCATCCTTTCTCCAACTAGGGAGCTTTCCATCCAGGTTTGTCTATTTTGGTGTATTCATGGCACATGCATATGCTGTATGGAATCCAACTGAATCTCTTGCCTTGCAGATTCATGAAGAAGCCAAGAAATTTGCATATCAAACTGGTGTGAGAGCGGTTGTTGCTTATGGTGGTGCGCCCGTAAATCAACAGGTTTTATTTCACCTGATTTCCTCTAGGTTTTAGGTTCAGTTGTTTTGGGTTCCCAGAATGCCTGCCCTAGTTCTTAAATTATTGTGGTCGTATTTCTCTGTTAATTTTTTAGCACTCAATTATTTATTTGAAATTTAGAATATCCTTCTGAATACATAGTTTGCCCAATTAATGGTTCATTTCATTTTGTTAACCTGCTAAAACTTTGAAAACTGCTTGATTCTGATTTTATTAGTTTTGAACATTTATTTCATCGTCGCTCTTTTATATTTCTTGTTCACAATCTTCAGCTTTATCCATTAATTTAATAATATGTTTGATTATGTCTGGACAGCTTCGAGAGCTTGAACGAGGTGTGGACATACTTGTCGCAACTCCTGGACGGTTGGTGGATTTGTTGGAAAGAGCAAGAGTCTCACTGCAAGCTGTTAGGTATTTAGCGCTTGATGAAGCCGATCGAATGTTGGACATGGGTTTTGAACCTCAAATAAGGAGGATTGTGCAACAAATGGACATGCCCCCTCCTGGTGCAAGACAAACAATGCTGTTTAGTGCCACTTTTCCAAAGGAGATTCAGGTCTGTTTTCTGTTTCATGATGAGAACTCCGAGATACTTTGAGATAACTGTCTCAACATATTGACCACTTTTATTTTAGCTTTATTCATTTGGCTTATCTAAAATCCTTATATCTTGCACCACATGTAGAATATGCATCCTTTAAACATTTATTTCTAAGTAGCTGGCATTTCTATAAATTTACATTAAATATTCATACTTGAAATATTTTTCCTATTTTTGTGGATAAGATATTTGTTTGTTTCTCTGCAAATAAAGTTATCAACTGTATCCGTCATTCTCTGATGATTAATGCTACTTTGGCTCTGATGAGCAAGAAAGCTGCTTATAGAATCCCATCAATAGACTTGTTTGCTTTAGATGCCCAGACTGCATGTCTCTACAAATTCTTGCTTCATTCTTGGTTTCTTCTATTTATGGTTCAATATAGGCACCAGATCAATTCTCCTCCCAATCATACTAAAGCACCAGATAACTGGTTTTAAATGTTTCTTCAATTATCAGCTTTGTGATATTCTGCAACTTTAACTTGACATGCAGAGGCTGGCTGCAGATTTTCTATCAAATTACATATTTTTGGCCGTTGGAAGAGTTGGTTCGAGTACTGATTTGATTGTCCAAAGAGTTGAATATGTGCTGGAGAATGACAAAAGAAGCCATCTAATGGACCTTCTTCATGCACAGATAGCAATTGGTGATCAAAGGGTGAGATTTCAACGAAATATTGTATTTTTTCATGCGGAGAGAAAATATTCTATGTCCCACTTGAGGAATTGTTGTTTAATTATCTCTATGTTACTTTTATGTTTGTAAAACAGATTAATTGAGTTATAAAGGATAAATCAGTTTGCTGATTCCAATTTAAAAGGTCATGAGTTTAGTTTCTATTGCCAAGACATAAGCAGGAGTTGAGTCGGAAAAGTGCCATAATTCTAGAACGACTGTCGTTGACTCTATTCTCATATAATTAGAGAAGGCCAACTGATTCTGTATTTGAACGAGCAAGTTCTTCCAACATCTGTTGGCATAAAATTTGGAAATGTCATATCTTTGACGTCTGGATTTACTGACCCTGGTTTTGTGCTTACTTATTCACAGCAAACTCTCACGCTGGTTTTCGTAGAGACAAAGAAGGGAGCTGACGCTCTTGAACATTGGCTTTGCTTGAATGGATTCCCTGCCACTGCTATACATGGTGACAGATCACAGCAGGTTTGTTTGAAATATTGCAGTCATTCCTCGGGGTTGTGTCCTGTATTTGCTTTCGCAGTGTTGAGGTTTTTTTGCTTTCGTACTATGTTGTCAATCTCTTGTGTAAAATTGCATGTAACAGTGAAGCACCTTGTAAGAAACTACGCAAAGCACGTTATTGGTCCTTTAAGCTCTAGATAAAAGTGTTCCCCTGCTTCCTTTTTTATTAAAAAAATAAAAAAACAAGCAAATATAGAATGTTTTGTTTTGGTGCCTCTGCTAGAATCTAGAAGTACCTTTTCGGGTGTTTTTCTTAATTTCTGGCTTCTCTTTTTTATTTTCTTAAAGTGTTTTTGTAATTTTATTTAATGGCTTCCAACTTTTACTACTAAATATCTTTACAACTTTTAACTTCCCAAAAGCAAAAGTTTTTGAAAATGCCCCCTAAATTTAGAATTGGAAACCACAATAATTATTCAAAATTAAATAAAAATTTATCTTCTAGTTTTCTTGCCGTGTCATCATTCCAAGATAATGTATCATTTCAGGATCGGGAGTATGCTCTAAGATCCTTCAGAAGTGGCAAAACTCCTATTATGGTTGCAACTGACGTGGCGGCACGTGGACTCGACATCCCCCATGTTGGTCACGTGGTTAACTTTGATCTTCCAAATGATATTGACGATTATGTCCACCGAATAGGACGAACTGGACGAGCAGGTAAAACAGGCCTAGCAACAGCTTTCTTTAATGAGAATAATTCCTCGCTAGCAAGGCCATTGTCTGAATTGATGCAAGAAGCAAATCAAGAAGTTCCTGCTTGGATCTCCCGTTTCGCAGCCCGTTCTACCGGCGGCAGGACCCGCCGTGGGGGAGGATCTGGGGCCAGATTCGGAGGTCGTGATTATAGAAGAGACAACAACTCATACAACAAAGGTGGAACGGGAATGGACTTTTACGGTACCCCCCACATGAATTACGGATATAATACATCAGGCGGATATGGTGGAGGTTATAATCCTACTGCAATGACTAGCGCATGGGATTAAAAAAAAAGTAAAATAGAAAATTTAAAACCGCCTCCACATTAACGGTACGTCTTTTAGGATTCACGTTCACCGCACTTCTTCTATTTCTGATGTTGTGATGCTCCATTCCCTCCTACTTCTCTCTGCCTACCATTTTGTCGTTTCGTGCTATATACGTATTTGCCAGTATCCTAGCTGTACAGGTATTTTAGTACCCACCTGTTTTGCTTCTTGTGAACGTTTGAAGAACTTTGTCAAACTTTTGATGCCTACGTATAATAATATTAGGTTGTAATTAGTGTAGAAATTGCATGTTTGTTGATAATTTTGCAAGTCTTATGAAAGGACAAAAGGATTAGTTATAAGCTGGTTGAATATAGCCAAATGATGCACATGTAAATGGTTTCTGTCAATTATCACTTGGATTTTTATCCTTTTGTTACGCCCCTTATTATTTTTTTGGGTAGATTTTGTCAATTTTAAATGCAGGTGGATTAGTTGCTTAATATTTGTCTATTTGGTCAATGCGTGGATCAGCGTCATAATCTCTTCTTTCGTGTACAAGGAAGGGTCTGCATGTCTACACACGCACACATCCAAGTAGCCAGAGGGATCCAAACCCGGATCTCTTCTTTCGTGTGCAAGGATCTGCATATTTACACACACACACATATATATATATACACACACCCGGATCCGAATCCGGGTCCTTGCCTTTGAGAAAGAATCTTTTAACCACTTGGACCAACTTCCGTTCGCGATTACTCACACATATATATATAATATATGGTTGTATATTGCAAGTAAAATGTGTCAGTGTCTATACATGTTTCAAGTGTATACTTATTTTGCAATTAAAAAGAAGTTTGTGTAGCGTCATCTCTGAAGTCAGCTTCGAACAAACTTCATCGTCCCATTATTGCGAGTGTTGGTTATGACTGAAATGACCCCCTTATTTCAGCACAAGACTGTCAACTGGTCGGATTAAATGGATGTGAATTTTAACATTTATGGTCAATAAATGGATTATATTTGATTATCTATAAGTATACATTATCCGGATAAGTGGATTGAATATGAATGAAATCGAGCGGCTCGATCCATTCAAAACCCGATCTTGATGATTATGATAATTTATTCAGCTAATTGTTTCATATATTGACAAATCAAGATTCTATAGGGTTTAGATCAGGACCTTGAACTTATTTTGATCGGATCTAGCTCGTGGTAATTCTAATTCGATCGATCCGAAACTAACCAGTTGCCCGTTGGTATGGTGGTTCTGTTACAGCACATCTTTAATTCTTTATAGTGTTTTGGTAAAAAAAAAAAATTCTTCTCTAAGACGATATCTATTAGTGACGGTTTTAAGAGATTCAAAATCAATATGAATGATGAATCTATGCAACATAGGTACAGTTGGGATAGTTAGGAAACAAAGAAGTGAAGCAAAAATTAATTAGGAGGCTACATCAAAGCTGACTTGGGGTTTTGTTCAAGTAAAAATCAAAGTGCTTAGGTGATGATAACTTGTGTTTTTAAATCTTTAAATTCACCAAAATCAAATAAATTGTAATTTAGAAGCAATTTCTCTCAACTTGCAAGTAAATTATCCTTACTTCTATCTTGTGAACAGTTTTATTACGATCACAATTCAATTTAATCCGGTTGAATGAGATACTATCTTATGAACAGTATGGTCTATAGTTCAAATAATGATGTTATATGAATGAAGCAACTGAATATAAAGACTCGTTTTTATATTGGGCTGGTGTAATAAATGATAGTCCGAATGGAGCAACTGAATATAAAGAGTCATTTTTATATTAGGTCAGTGCAATAAATGATGTTATGAATGAATCAGTTGAATATAAAGAGTCGTCCTCCATAAGGGCTGAACATGAAAAATTACTAAATAGGAGATAGGGAAAAAATTGTTTTATCATTCTAAAATAATATTTTTAAAAGTATTTTATCATATAATATTATATCGGATATTCGTATTAAATTCTGTATCCAATACCTTCCGTATGGTAATTTTCAAAAAACAAAAAAAAAAAACAATCATATTGTACGAGTAGCACGTCTGTATCCATACTTGAATGACTTGTGGACTATATATATGGGATAAAGCTACAAACGTACGTGACAAAAGAAAGAGACTAATGGATTTAGACTATGTCACTATTGATATATAGCCAAAAAAGATTAAACATATATGGAGTGGTTCAACAAAGCTCATACTGAAAAAAACACACACACAAACATGTGTGTGTGTGTGTGTGTGTTAGTGAGGGAGTCAAGAGTAATTATAATTAGAAATTAGTGGGCATATGATTTTTTGGGTGGGAGAAGCAAAAGCATCTGTTTGACCTTCCCAAAAGCAGCCAAAAGGTTAAGTGCATTCTTGGTTATTTGTCACTATTTTTGACCCCAATATTTTCTTCAAACTCAATTCTGTCCCTCTCTCTAGATGGTGAAATTAGAGGGGAGGTTGGTGTAATTTCAAGAAAATTACCATATGCCCGCACCGCGTAGATAGCTAAGTCGGTATTAAAGGGACAAATTTGTTATATGGTGTAATGTTCGAAATTCACAATGTATAATACGAGAGCTCCATTCTTGAGATTAATATGAATTTTGAGGGTAAATTTCTTGTGAGCTTGTGGGATACACGTTTTTTTTTTTTTTTTTATTGGTACCGCTGAACATCTGATTTATAACCCCCGCTACTTATCGGACTGGGATATGCGGAACCTTAAAATTGGGGATTCAACATTTTGGGATCATATAATTTAAAATTAAGGGCATTTAAGAGTAATTAATTTTGAATATATGTATTAATTAATTAATTCATTCCATTTTCTATATTACATTGAATTTCGTGGTATGTAATAAATGGGCAAATTATGTGGCCGGCAATGGCATAATTAAGTGATAGAATTGGTCCAAATGACCCCACCTTAAATGTGCATCAACCATGCCTTTTTTTTCTCCATGGACAATAAGTTTTTAGCGGCTTGATCTTGACAATGCTAACTATATTTTAGATTTTTTATGTGGGAATATTTGATCTTGTGAATTATTATATTGAAATATAAGTAGTGGTTTTTCAACATCACCCCAAAAAATATATAAAATAAAATAGACAATTAGACTTTCTCTAAGGGCCAAAAAGTAAATGTTTTATAATAAGATCTTACTTTTTTTCTTTTTCTTTTTTCCATTATTTTTAAAATGTTTTTGCATAATTGCATGTGGAGAAATTGTAATAACCTAATTTGAAATTTAATGTGAAGTATATCATGATAATTTTTATTTAGTATATCTTTTTTGTTCTGGGCCACATGAGAATTTATCATCGGTAATAATTAATCTCCTCAATAAATTATAAATACTTAAAAAAAATTGAGACGGCTTGTGTAAATTATTCTATGCTTGAAATTGCTGATTAGATATTTGATATTTGGTTAAAAATGAATAAATCGATTATTATTTTATTTTGTATTAAGTAGGTGGCATTGTTTTATAAGATTTGGGTGGAGACATTCATGGAGGAAAGGGTAGTCTAATGGTCTCTTTCAAAATTAATTATGTTGCCTTTGTAATGAGGGTTTTGCATCCTTTTTTTAGGTTTTGATTGATCTATTTTCTTGTTCCCCAATCTCATTTAATTGGTTAGGTTTCAGATGTTTTTACCTTTTTATTGCAAAGCAAGACCCTATACATTATAGACTAGTATAGTACCCACAATTATTATTTCAAAAGGATTAAAAATGTAAAAGGAAAATATGTTTTTTTTTTCATATATATATATATATATATATATGGATTAATCCAGGTCCTCTTTTTTAATCTATTAAATGAAATAAACTTAAAATAATTTTTAACAAATATTTTCTCAATTTACACCACTATGCGTATCTATTCATATATTTATAACATTTTACACATTTGTAGGGCTTCTTACTTTCTATCTATATTTCAAATAGAGGGGCACCTTTAGTCAAAATATTATTTTTATTTATTAACTAACATAATAATACACTACCAATATATTTTTAAATTACCGACATGAGTTGATTCAATTGGTTAATGGGTTTATTCTCCTGATAAGGTTCGAATCCTACTTGTGTGTATATGAGTTATATATATATATTGTGTGTGTGTGAGTTAAATCAACGGACACTTGATTCAAGTGAAAAAGAGTTTGGACTCATTTAAGTAAGATTTCGAGCAGGGTTGGGACACCTTAGGAGAACCAAAAAATATATTTTTAATGACAAAAAAATTAAGATGAATCAAGAAACCAAACGCATCCCTCTCACACGCACATTTTATTGACCCGTTTAAATTTAATGCATTCGTAGAAAAATCTGAGAAGCTTTCTTGTCTGCAGCTACACTTGAAATTAGACTTTGTTTGGTTTGATTTCTAGAGAGCCATTCCCATCTTTTTAGACAGACATAAACTTTAATTAAATCTAATAATTCCAATTATTTCAAACCACACAATAAATAAAATACCACTTTCTAAACTAAGATTAAACATTTCATTCACATATCTCTCAAACATTTAGTTTCAAGAATTACACTAACCTCCCCCCTCTCTCTCTCTCCCTTTCTTGGATTATGTTTGCACAATATCTTAGGTGCTGATATAATGTATTTTAAGGAGGAAATGTGCAAAGTAAACTCAAGTTTGTTGACGCTAAAGACAATGGGTCCAGCTGTAATCTTCAGTTTAGCCTTTTAAGTCTACTGGTCAGACAGACAAATATAACCACAGTGTTTTTTTGTGTATGTATATGTCAGTTATGTGTGTACATTGTGGTGGAGAGAGAGAGAGAGATTTTGGATGCCCTTCACGTTTTTGAAGTAGCTTCACTCCTGTCCTGACTCCCAAGCTCAAATTTTGCTGCACTGTTTTTCTTGTTTTTGCATTTGCAGACCTAAAAAGGAGGTCCCCAGAAAGAAAGACTCTTTTTTGAGGGTTTTTGCTTTCTTTCTTTTTTTTTTTTTAAATTCTTTTTCTGATATGTTTGGCGTTTCAAGATTTCAGCTTTCTCGAGTTAATTCAGATTTCGAGGTTTTGGGTTTCTGATTTCCTGATCTGAGGAGAAAAGGGTTCTGTTCTATATGTATATGAGACTCCATTGTTTTTGGTAATTTGATGGAGCAAACGACCGAGAGATCTCCGAATGGGCAGAGGGGTTTCAGGGTTCAACCTCCACTGGTGAGTTCAACACGATCTTTGACCTTTTTCAGCTCGTAATTTCTCGAATTGACGCGTTTTTAGTGATGCCCAGATGAAATTCGTGGTAATGTGTGTATCTGTGTGCGAGATTTCTGAGTTGGGTGTGTTTTGTGAGGAAATCTTTCCGAATTTTGTGCTTGTGTTCCTTTTTTCTTGATTTTGGGAAGATGCCCAGCTGAATTTTGTCACAAAGATGCGATTTTTATCAAACTTTGACTTGGCCCGTCTCTGATTTTGGCCTCGTGAGTTATTTTGAAGTAGAATTTTGTTCAAGTTATGGATTCATTTGAGTGGATTGGTTACGAAGTGTTGAAGTTTTTCGGTTCAATCCCTCTGAGGAAATTGGATATTGAAATACCCACAAGTAATTTTTTTGGCATGAAATTCTTTATTAAATAGAAATCCTGAAGAAGGTTGAATTCACGAACAAATTTGAACATTTAACTCTTTAAGCTAATTCTAAAGAAGTCATCCTTTTGTAGTGCTTCCATTTTCCCTCATCCTCTACAAGATTTTCATAGTTTTTTCGCATGAGAAATCTACATATATGATATAACTAATGGGTTTCTTTTGCAGGTTGACTCCGTGTCATGTTATTGCAAGGTTGATTCAGGCTTAAAAACTGTCGTGGGGGCAAGAAAATTTGTCCCAGGATCCAAACTCTGTATCCAACCCGACATCAATCCCCGTGCACATAAAACAAAGAACTCCAAACGTGAGAGAACAAGAGTTCAGCCCCCACTCCTCCCCGGACTTCCAGATGACCTTGCAATTGCTTGTTTGATTCGAGTCCCTCGTGTGGAACACAATAAACTCCGATTAGTCTGCAAAAGATGGTTCAAGCTTCTAGCTGGAAACTATTTCTACTCTCTAAGAAAAAGTCTTGGAATGGCTGAAGAATGGGTATATGTAATTAAACGAGACCGAGACGGGCGAATTTCGTGGCACGCTTTTGATCCCACATACCAGTTATGGCAGCCTCTTCCGCCTGTTCCTTTGGAATACAGTGCATCTCTTGGATTTGGGTGTGCCGTTTTGAGTGGTTGCCATTTGTACTTATTTGGTGGGAAAGATCCTCTGAAGGGATCTATGAGAAGGGTGATTTTTTACAGTGCTAGGACGAATAAATGGCATAGGGCACCGGATATGCTTCGAAGGAGGCACTTTTTCGGTTCTTGTGTTATTAACAACTGTCTTTATGTTGCCGGTGGTGAATGTGAAGGGATTCAAAGAACCCTTCGTTCGGCTGAGGTTTATGATCCCAATAGGAATAGGTGGAGTTTTATTTCTGATATGAGCACGGCGATGGTGCCTTTTATCGGGGTGGTTTATGATGGGAAGTGGTTCTTGAAAGGGCTTGGGACCCACCGCGAGGTTTTGAGTGAGGCTTATTCGCCGGAGAGTAATATGTGGAGCCCGATAAATGATGGGATGGTTTCAGGTTGGAGAAATCCGAGCATTTCCATGAATGGGAAACTTTATGCTTTGGATTGTAGGGATGGGTGTAAGTTGAGGGTTTATGATGAAGCTACGGATTCTTGGAATAGGTTTATTGATAGTAAGGTCCATTTGGGGAATTCACGTGCTCTCGAGGCGGCGGCTCTCGTGCCTCTTAATGGGAAGCTTTGTATAATAAGGAACAACATGAGTATTAGTATTGTGGACGTGGCGAACCCTGATAGGAGAATTGAGAGCAATCCTCAAATATGGGAGAATATTGCTAGTAGAGGGCATTTCCGGAATCTGTTCACCAACTTGTGGTCGAGCATTGCTGGGAGAAGTGGATTGAAGAGTCACATCGTGCACTGCCAGGTGCTTCAAGCTTGAAACAGACGGCTTCTGTCAAATACGGTCCATTTTCTTGATTTTAAGCACATTATTGCAACATGTGATTTCTTCGTCGTAGAACATTTGAAAGAATCACCTTGTCTGAGCCATGAAATAGCACGTTTGGAAAATACATAAACGCGATGTGGCTTTGGAAATACGACTTTGAGGTAAGATTCACATTTTTACATTCATGAAATGAGAGAGCGGATATCTTTTGAACTTTTGTGTAAATCTTTTTTGTAATTTTCACTTTGTAGGTGTATGTTTTTCCTAGTCTTGTGGGAATATGAGTAGCTTGTGATCTTGAAGATCCTGTTGTGAATATAATTGCTCGAACTTCGACTCTTGAGAACATTAGACGACATATTTTAGCATAGATTGAAAAGCACTTTTGTTCCTTGCTTCATTCTCTCTTGCACACATGTGATCAGTTCATCATTTTTTGATTGGAATGTGTTGGCAAACCAGGTTAAGAATGCAATTTTTATGGCTATATCTCATGAAATTATGGATATAACATCCAAACTATAAGATTTCTTACACTTTGCTTCCCAAACTTCCATATCTAGTTTGCATTTTGCTACAACTTACAACCTAACTCCATTTTCCGGAAAAAAGGGCTGCCTATGTCATACTCATATCCAAATTTTACGACACTCTTTACCGGAAAGAGAGATCAGGAGGTAAACTGCAACGAACTACAAACTTTAGATGACAAATGGCAATAATTGAAAGTTTAGGTCGTAAAATGCAAAATGTGCTGTTATTTCAAAATGGTTTATTGCTTTTATCTCTTGTAAATATGCATACATGTGATGTGCATCAAGGTTGTATTACTTGTTCCAGTACTACTGGTATTCTTGATGTACATATCAAGATCCAAGACATTCAATTCTGAAAAGATTCAGGAGAGATCAACATGAAATAGCAGTACTAATAAACAAAATCCAGGCATTTTAACTCCATTTTCGTTGCGAATACATGAACTTGTGCTTTTAAGTTCCCCGTGCTGTAGTTTCCTGGTATCTTTTGAGGGATTCTTCACGCTCGATCTTGAGCTGTTTCCTGAAATTCTTGATGAAGTTGTCAGCTTCTTTGTTCACATCCTCTAGGACAAACTGCCTCTGAGCCATTGTTTTCCTTGTCGTAGCTCCACCTTCTAAGCTGTCCATCTTTCCTTTTGAAGTGTTGATTCTTTGATGATGATCCATCGCTTAGTTTTTGGGTTTTCGGTAGTTGGTTAAAGCTCTTAGCGATAGGTTATGGCAGCCAGATGAGGTATTTATAAGTTGAGCTTAAAGAAAATTAAGCACATTTAACGCGTGGAGGAAGGACGAAGGAAGGGGGTAAGAAGATAGAATGTGAGGGAAGTGAAAGGTAAAATGTCCTTAGTTTATTGTCTATTAAACTGTTGAATTGTTTCTGACCCATCTGTGGAGCTGCTCAAGTAGAAAAGTAAGCATAAAAGGATGAAAAGTAGTATCTTTTTTTTTTCAAAACTAATGTTATGATGATTTAGTGAGACGAGACGTTAGATCCTTTGCGTAATGTTACGTATTCAGATTCCTGACATTGTGAATGAAGCAAATTGGTTTGGGTAGGTCTCTGCAGCGCTCGAACTCAGAAAAAAACGAGTGGGAAAAAAGAAATGAAGGGTTTTGTTTGTGAAAAAAATTGGAGATCAAGATTGTTCTTTATTTTGGATTGAAATGTGGAAGGTGTACTAAGTAGATATGACATTCGCTAATTATTATAAACTATGATGTATGGATACAGATATAATGATATTGATACGATACGAATATGATGAGATAATTTTTTTTTTTAAATTTTTGCTTGAAAAATATCTGATACGATATGAATATCCGATATGATATGATACTTAATTACTTATTAATCAAATTATATTTTTAGAAACGTGGGTATATTGGACAGACGCAGTCTCAAATAACTCCCCATGGGGTTGGAATATTTTCACTTATCTCACCAAAACACGAATCATGAATTATACTATATAATAGGATATAAATACTGGATTAGAACGTTTTTGTACTACAATATACATTTTGAACGTTTACATATGGGGAGTTGTCCCCTGAACCACAAAATCCATGAATTTATACTAAATAATAGGATATAAATACTGTATTATAACATTTTTGGACTACATTATCTAACATTTGTATGGGGAAATTATATTAAAATATGATGCCACATTGAAGATTTATCCCATATTACTCCGATTGGAGATTGGAAATTGAAATTTATATTGTCTTGAAGAATGAAGTTTGAAATCTGACTGGGGGAATCTTCAACATGTTCACACATATAAAGTAACTGCTTTCAAAACTCTATTAAAAATGTCATGATTGAGTCAAAAGTAATATTAATTCCAAGTTTCATGTTTTCTTGTACTGCTTTTGAAATTGAAGCTTTATTTATACTAGTCATGTTGCCATGCTCAATGTCGTATGCAAATTAAAAACGAGATTTATATTACATTCAACTTTGTGTACTACTTATATATTTTATTTCATGTTTCAATCATCCACGCGTAGAATATATAAATGGATGATTGAGAATCAAAATTATAAAAGAGAATTTTTTAATTTAAGACTTCTAATTTCCATCGTCCATTGAGTGGGGCATATTTTATAGTTACTTTAAGTACAGTGGTCAAATTTATACTGAATAAACAACTAATTTAAATGAGATAATATTACATTAGAGGAAAAATAAAATAAAATACATACATTAGAAATTATGGGAGGATAAACACAATATAAAAGTAAAAAGGGAAAAAGGTGTAATGCTATTTTTAATTTCTAATTTTTTGAGTGTGTCATTTTAATTTTTTAAAATTTAAAAATAATAGATAAATTCTTAATGTTATTAAATTAAATAGTCTCAATCCACTCTCTTAGCAGCTTTTTCGGCGAGAGTATAATCGAAAAAATTACACATAGGTGAAATGCTTTATCGTAAAAATAAAAAGTAATAGTAAAAACCATATGATTATTATAAAGAGTTTAGAGTGATTAATTAAAGATCTACTCCAATACGGAAAACTGAAATTGACGAAAACAGTAAGGTGAAAGACTTCCAAATATTTTGTATCTATTTTTCCAATTTTTTAAATAGAAAAAAAAAAAAAGACAAACATGGCCTTATGCAACGCACGGACACTTATAATTTTTTCCGATCACATTCTTACTTAAAAAACTACGGATAACTTTATAATTTTTTCCAACCATATTTTTCCTTAAAAACCTACTTATAATTTTTTTTCCAATCACATTCTCATTGAAGAAGCTGTTGTGAAATTCCGTCAAAAACAAGGCTACAACAAATTTCATTATTGCATAATTGAAAGCTGGATTCATAATAATCTGAGCAGAGGGATTTCTCCTCTCAAACACACCAAAGCACTCAGATAATTGACTGATGTTCATCATAAACAGTGACATTACTTGGTGACAATCCCAGAAAGCCACCTACATAACACATATTCTAAGCGTCGTATTCATAACAGTAGAAGTACGTCCATAGCTTGAGCCAAGCTACTACGTAATACGTATTCTAAGCTACACAATTACAAGTAACCATAGTTGTTGCAGCAGCATCCGTCGAATATATGAGCTGCTGCAGGCTACTCAGTCACCAGCATTGGAATGTCATCCACTGCAGTTGGAAGCTGAAATCAACAAGAGACAAACACGTCGAATCAGAATGGATGTAAACTTTTGGAACGAATATCAAATATTTCAAACCATCTCGCCACAGCGTATTTGAATCAAGAGTTTTCTCAATCAGGCATCAAACACTTCGGTGCAAAATTCATATGTGTATGCGCACACACACAGACACATGCCTTGCGAGTGTGCATGTAATGTGTATCATATATGCATTCTTATACATACATACTAATATGCTTTTGTACAAACAATCAGACGCATATATGTGTATATCACATAACAAGGAATTGTATCAGTAAGAGAAGCCAACATTTCTTGAGCTAAGAACCTTAAACTCCTTCACGATCTTCGGTTAATACATCCTCAAGCAAACCACATAACTCAATTCACCAACCAAACCCCAACCTAAAAAGCTAACAGCCCATTTTCAGAATCTTGCTTTCGGCACAAAATGCTAAAATATGTATTCTCCTAAATATCACTTTTCCCCAACACAATATCAAGGGACAGGAAACAGAAACCTCATACAACACACAGCTCTTAAAATGGAAACAATGGGATTGCCATACGTTTTGATGTACTTAACACTTCTAAAGACTAATCTCATTTAACCGTATCGTGTTTAGTTGGACACTCAAAAACCGTGTTACATCCGTATCACGGTGACCATCCATAATAGGAAAGATGCATTTCAAACCTATGTCATATACCAATAACACTAGGGTTTATTTTAGGGGATTTATGCAGAACAACAATCCATACATGTTTCTATAAATTTCTAAATTTCACCCTCCAAAAACGATCAATCCCTTCCATATTTTGTAAAACTCCCATAAACCCCCCAACATCAAAGCCAAAAAAGAAGAACACTAAAAGGCAAAATCATAAACCCCACAATCAAGAAAGGGAAAGAACAAGAATTCTACCTCAAGAACCCTCTTTTTATTGACAGCCTTATCCTTGCAAGAACGTACAGTCAAGAACTGACCCACATCAAGCTTCTTGTTAATAATCCCCACAGTGAAGTAAATACTGTCGGAAGGAGGCAAGTCAACCTTGATCTCATCAACATCGAACCACAAAAAGTAGAATCTTTGCACCTGAATCCCTTTCAAGTTGGAAATCGACCCAATACTCAGCTTCCCAGAAATCTTCTTCTCGTAGTACACCAAGTAATCGAACTGTATGTAGCAATTCTTGGGTAAAGTGACCTCAAAATCTCCGTCTTCGGAGAGTGTGTAGTTGGTGACGCAATCGGGCAAGAGCCCACTTGGGAGACCGTATTTGGGGAGAATTTCGTACACTGTTGGGGCTTCGGGGGATGATGAAGAGAGGGTTAAGAGCGAGAGGAGAAGGAGAAAGTAACGGAGCTTGAAGATGGAAGCCATTGATGTTGTCAAGGTAGTGTTTCTTCGTTTGAAATGATTTCAACAGAGTTTTGTAGTGTTGAAAATTGAAATCAAGAAAATTAGGAAGAAGAATAAAAGGCGGTGTAGTGTGTCAAGTGTGTTGACTCATTTTTTGGAAAAATAAATTGAATTATTGAGTTTTATTATATAATTGTTCTTGTCTTTTTCTTTTTTTAATTGGTGCATTATTATTTTTTAATTAATAATAACAAGCCAAATTCGATAGTAGGTTTTTCATTGAGGTCCTTACTTTATATATAAATTAACCGAAAAATAATGCGTACAGGATATTAGATATAATTTAAGGATCAATTAAAGCAAAGAAGCAATAATGCTCACACCGGTAATAATAATAATAATAAGGGGAAGTGAAAAATAATTGAGCAAACGTTTTCTCAAACTCGTGCTACTCATTTCCTCTCGTATGAGCGCTGTTTGCAGTTTTAATTTCTTTTTCTTTCGATATCTCGTTTTATTGCATGTGGTTCTCCTGGTGCTGCAAGCGTCCGTTTCTTTTGTCACTTATGGATGGTTGCATTTACTTCAATATCAAATCAGACGGATACACGCCTGATCACGAGTTGACCTGTATGACTCAATCTCTAGCAACTACAAAATCTTCAAGTGTGGAGAGTCTGGTGGTGAAAAAAGTCGTTGGTTGTATTCTCACGGTCTTTATAACTAGTTTTGAGAATGTCAGTTTCTGTTCTATTAGATGTGGAGCAAATATGATTGCCCACAAATTTGTTAGAATTACGGCGTTGAGCCTGCGTTACTTTTCTCATTATTCCATTATATGTTTTAATTTTAGTTGATTTAGTAGAATTTTCCTTCGGGATTTACGTTTCAAAAAAAAATATTATTTAACGAGTGACAAGGCTTCGATGCCAAAAAAACTCGTGCTACACATCAACTCTAGAGGATTACCCAGGTCTATACAAGAGAGCCCAACATCCTGGGCAAAGTCGATTATCGTCAGTGTAGCCATAATCTTGCGACAGGTGATGATAGCGTCCTAATAATTATCTCTGTCTATTAATTTGATATCAAGTACTTTCTATTTAAAAGAAATTAAAATCTTAGTTATAATTATAAATAATTAAAAATGAAAATGATGAGCATTTAACAATATTAAAAGCAAAAAAAAAAAGAAAAAGAAAAATAGTTGAGTGTTATAAAAAAGGTTGAGAATCACTTAAATACTTTTATCAGATTTAAATAATTTAGTTTGTTTGTAAAATAGCTAAGAAGCTAGAAGTTATACTTTCAAACAACAAAAATACAAAAAAAGAAAAAGTTAAATTTTCAACGGGGAATTCTCGAAAACTCCCCAAATGATAAGTCAAATTCCTCTTAGCTCCCCATTTTAAAAAATGATGTATAAAAACTCAAGAATCGCGTATCTAAATCCCCAAATGATGTATATGAAAATGGGGACTATTTAAATCCCAGAATCGCGTATCTAAATCCCAGAATCACGTACCTAAAACCCCAAATGATGTATTTGAAAATGGGGAGTAAAAAGGAACTTCCCAAACTCATGGGGAGTTTTTGGAAAGTGCTCCAACTTTCAAACATTTCCAAAATATTTAAAGTAAATTAAAATTATAGAATCACTCGTTTTTGGAATTTAGAGGTCAATGAATTTATAATTAAATTGAAATATAGTTGGGCATATGTATAATATCATTTGAGAATTAAGATAGTGTAAATTGAATGTAATCGTGCATAATATAATATCTTCTTTTTATTATTTTATAAACTAATAGAAGGAGGTATATGAAAATTAATATTTTATTTTATATTATGAAAAGAAGAATAACGATTTGGATATTGTTATCTTAGGCATGCGCTTTTGTGGAGCCAACACGAAATTTCGTGGAAATTGCCGGGCTTTTGGAAATTTGTGGTAAAAGTTGGGGTTACTGTGATATTTTCTGCATTTAAGTGGAAAAATCCATATGCTTGAAATTAGATAGCTGCAATGAATACTTAAATAATATAGTTGTATAATTTTCATTTAATAATTTAAGGGTTAATTTCAGATAATTCGTCGTCTTTTGAGACCTAGTGCGCTTTGCTCCCTATCCTTTAATTTTAATAAATTACCCTTTTGTAAAATGTAACCCTTATTCGGTAGAATTTTGGAGAATATTACATTCAATTTTTTAATAAAATTTTTGCCTAATTTTTAAGGATAAATATGTACAAATCAGATAACACATGTATTGATATTATATATTAGATCGAAACTCTCAATGCAAGGAACACATTGGTGGTCTCAAAACTAAAATTCAAGAACCAACGAAAGAAGAATTGCTGATCAAAGGCGATGCTGGGCGGCTGGAGCTTTGCTGCGGCATGGCACGGATTTTGGCGGCCAATAGGTACAAATGGAGTGAGTTTTGTTCGTTTTGGATAGATGAATACGAAGATGGTGGTCTTGACTCTTGTCGTCATGAAAGATAAAAAAAATTGATAGTCAAAGTTTGTTTTGAACGAAATATTCTAAAATATTCTGTTAGAAATATGAAAAAGAAGTTAAGTATTATATTTTATAAAAATTAAGGGATAAGCGCTCAAAACAAAAGAACGGAGACCAAATCATACTAAGCCCAAAACGAAGGGGTTATCTGGAATCGTATAAATGGTTCAATTTAGTTGAATCATATACTAGTTTAATTAAAAAATTATTATTTTAAATTATTTTAGTTTGATCCAATTTTAACCCATGATAAAATACCAAAACAAATTTTTTTTTAAAAAACTATATATGAAATCTAAATTTGAATTTCCGATGAATTAAGTTTTAATTGTATATTTTATCAAATTAGATACACGAATAAATAAGAGAGATTTGAAATATGAACATAACATCCTGCAAAGAAATTCTTGATAAGACTTTTTCGTGAACAAAATTAGAATAAACAAAAACAAACTAAGAACCCCACAAATAATAATAATATAACATAGTTTTAGGAAAATACAAGAGAAATTACAAGTAGTTTTCTACGAAATGAAGATAAAAGTTATTTTGTTAAATAACCTCAAAGATTTGGGAAGTTTTGAACCACAACCATAGTGATCACAAGCCCTAAAATCATTTCAATCCCCAAAATTCTCTTTTTATTTCCTCCATCGCTCTGGTCAGTCTTCGTCGTCGTTGCCGTCGTCCTCGCACTCGACGAACCCCCTTTATTTAAAAAAAAAAAAAAAGATAGTGAAAAATAGTTAAAATTTACCTAATTATAAGAGTTTAATCATAAATAAAAAAAGAAAATTTGTGAAATGTTTTTGGTTACCGTCAGCTGGTGCAGTAGATGTATTAGAAGTGCCTTTGCCAATATTTGCAAAATCCTCAAACACCTTTGCATCTGGCGAATTTGGTGCCAAATGCAGCAGAGCTGGACCAAAAAAAAAATATCTTAATTACCCACAAATGGTACAACATTAATTATATTGTGCATAAAATTCTGTTCATTACTGAAATATAATCTGAATATTAAGAATTTTAAAATATTTCTGCACGAAAAAAATTCCTAAAAAATTGAATATTTAAATCAGATAGTCAAAATTATGCTTATATCACTTAAAACATATATATAAGGTCACATAAATTTAGCAATTTAGAACACATATATAAATATTTGACCAGAATTCCAAAATTCAAATCAATATTTTTTGTTTCCACAAGATTCCAACTCATGGCTTAACGGAAACCAAACGATCCATTCCCAATATCGACAATCCACGACACGAATCTCATTTACCTCAAACAATTTGGCCTACTATTGCAGCTTTTCAATTTCAACATTTAAATCATTCAAACCCACAACCCCATCTTTGCTAAAACAAACTCCCATTAATCCCATTTACCTCCCAACCCAATCGTTCCATTCACAACGCTATACGAAACCAAACAACCAACCCCATTTACCCTCACAGATTTGACCTACCATCACACTTTTTAATTTAAACTTTTAAAGAATCCAACAACCCCTCAAACAAAATACGACACACACACGGATCTGACATGCGCTCGATATCATTCCTTACCGGGGCAGTCGGTGGCGTTGGCCGGGGAATGGCACTGAGAAGGGAGACCAAGAGCAAGTGTGCTGTTGATCTTAAGACCAAGACTAGGATCATTCCTATCCTTAACCAACAAACACATACAGACAGGGCTCTTCTGCAGCACTTGCTTCAAACCAGTGCAGCAATCGATGGGAGGAGTCTTGGCCTCACCACTCACGTAGGGAAGACATGTCGCCAAACCAACGAGGTCATTAGCACACTTTTCCTTGTCTTTGTCGACGTCGCATGTTGCAAGAATGCTGAACAATACCACCACCAGAATGGACTGCAGCAGCATCCTCATCAAGAACATGTTCTTGGACTCCATTTTTCTTGAATCTTGTGAGAGAGGAAGGGGAAGAGAGAGATGGGAACAAGGGTTTGTCCTGTGGATTTATATATATAGATGTGTTTGTCATGTTGGGGCATTTATTTCTTTTTCTTTTTCTGTTTTTTATTTTGGTGGGATTTAAGGAATCATGATATTGGAAGGGTGTTTCAATGGTTCGAGTTTGAACCCGATTCGGCCTAATTTCTGTAATGATGGGAAAATGTTTATATCTATCGTGTGGTTATTGTAAAGTTAAGAAAAGTGGTCGCCAATCAAATAAATGTAATATTCTTGCTAATATAATTGAGTATAGATTACCGGCTCTGATGCACAACCATTTCTAGAAATATCATTTTATTCGGACACTCATGTCGTATATTCCTCACAAGTGAAATTAAAAAAAAAAAAGAAGTATTATACTCGTATCAATCACCGTGTCGTATCCTTATATCAGAGATTATCCGAAGCAGATCTAAATTGGAATATTTTGATAGTTGGAATGGGAATTGGGGCGGTGGGAGTTGGAAAAAATAAATTGTGTGGGTAATATTAATGTTTGGCACAGCCGCACAAGGGCTATGTGGACATAATATTTAAGAGGTTAATAAATAGAATTTAATTGTTTGTAACATTTATAGAGTTATGAAATCGGCATGGCTGGAGAAAAAATAGATTTGGAGTAAATGCAACCAATACGTACTAGGGCTTTGTCCCAACGTGTTTTTCTAGGGTATTTTTTAAAATTTTATATAATATAAGGGGCAAATGTATAGTTCTTTTTTTTTTTTTTTTTTAAAGAATTCTTTTCTCAAATTTTTATATTTTGTTTTGTACATTTTTTTTCCCTAACACTTCCACTTTTACCATTTTAAATTTTCACAACTATAAATTTTACTTCTTTTAAAATAGGGATTCTTAGAATGTATATTTTATATTTATCACTAGTTGCGTATTTAGTGGATCCGAATTATTATTTTTTTTAAAGAAAGAACGAAAAGACGACTACATATGAACGACATCATCCGCTAAACATGAAAAAATCAAATTAGGAAGTTTGAAGTCCCATAACTTCTATCTAAAGCCAACAAGCAAGAGCGTGAGCTGCTATATATGTTGCCGGCACGATGAACAAAATTGAAGGAAACGTTTAGAGCAAACGAAGGTGCCTTCCAAATACTAGTAAGAATAGGATCAGATTCCGACAAGTCTTTTCCATCTTACCAGAACTTATATCATCGAGAACTAGTTGTACATATTAAAAATCAATTGGTCCAATAAAATATGATGCAAAAGATTTTTCGAAAAACAAAGTATTGAGTTTAAATTCCAACTCGTAAAGTGAAAAATAAATTAAATTCAAGGGCGATTGGAGTTAACAAAATTATTCCAAAAGCTTGTCTTATATGTATGTTCGGGAGTGACAAAAACAATTGATATATTTAAAAGTATTACAATAATTATATTTGAAATCCCGTGACAATTGAATCTTTGTTAACAACTCATAACTTTTTATCACTTATTTGGAATGACCCGTGATTGGAATGGACAGCCCCGTGATCCAAATAATTTATACTTTTTTAAACGCGATTACGATCAATTAATCAGGGAATCATTGTCTGATAAAGTCATAAAACTATATTAATTACCATTGATAGTATAATTAATGTGAAATTAATATTGGCCAGCTAGTCGTGTGACTAGAATTAATTTGGAGCATTATACTCTTTTTTTTAAAAAATAAAATAAAATAAGATATTCATAATAGATTATAATAAATAGTAAGCTCGTTGAATTATAGCATCAAATAACTTATTAAAGATTTAAAACTACTACGTATTATAGTTAGGATCGGATCTCTATCTTATGTAGGGGTGTTTTAGTTGGTATTCGATACAAAAAATTTCAAAATTTTGGTATTCGATACGGTATTAGTATTTCTACTCGGTATATTTTACTGTAGTAAATGTCGAATTATATATATATGTACGTTAATAAATAAATATAATATTATATATCTTATTATAAAATTTTGATTAGTTAGAGAAAATCATTAATTGTTGAGCGGGGCTAAATTTTCCTTTATTGCCTTTTGAGTGAAGTGATTGATCTATTACATTTATTGATTATTTCATATTTAAGATGCTATTAATTGTGATAAAAATAAGTGAGGGTGTGCAAGTTGTCTCCATTAACATGTTATAACAATAGATAGGAGTATTAATTTTGTTACTAATAATTTGTACACTACCCCAATAAATATTTGTATTATTATAACTAGCCATAAATGACAATCATATTTCTCTTCTAATTTATAATAAATAGTCTATAATTTATAATTATTATAATAAATGAAATTTATAATAATTAACAAGCAGCTACATTTTGTGACGAGTCCATTGAATGGGTGTGCAATCTCTCTCAGCTGACAAAGGGAAATTCTTGTATGCACCTGGTGTGGGCCCCGATACATGCACCCATCATTATTTAAATAAAAAAAAATTAAATAAAATACAAAAAAATTAAAAAAAAAATAATAATTTTTTTCCATTTAAATAATGGTGGATCCCGGTGCATGCAAGAATTTTCCACTGACAAAGGTATTTGAACCACTGTGTCGCGTTGCGGGCTTGCGAGCCCATTGGGCGGGCATGTGAGTCTCTTACGACAGACGAGCAACTTTGATATTACTTTGTCACGCCGCAGACTCGTGAGTCTGTCGGACCCATGAGTTCATTGAACGAAGGTGCAAATCTTTATACCAACTTATCACGCCGCGAACCCGTGAACCCATTAGACAAAAGAGTGTAAATTTCCAAACCAATTAAGTGTAACCTGAAATTTACGATGCACGAATAGAGACACGACGATATGAACACGACACGATATGGATACAGCGACATTGATTTTTTTTTTGAATTTTCTACGTAAGGAGTGTTGGACACGGTGCGCGACACGACATAATAAAATAATATTTTTACAAGTATCCGTGCATCAGAGCCTGAAAGTGGGCCTAAATACTAACCAAAATAATTGTTTATTAGCTGCACTCGCACTCTTTAAATTACACAAATAACTTATTTCTCATATTTTTCCAATTTCGGACACATAGATTACAGAAAGTGTAAACTAGAAATAATATGACACATTTTGAAAAAGGTTAGTGTTAGGTAACAACATCGGTCGGACGAGATCGAATACGCAAGATATTATAGTTTAAAGAAGGAATTGGTTTGTATGATAAACCCTAAAAACCTCATTACTTAGCTTTCATTGTTTGTAAGTTATGGTAATTGGCAAATGTGTCCCATCTCTATCAACACTCGTGGGGCGGCCATTCTTATCTTCACAATGTGCAGAAGTAAGGTTGAACGTTAGAATTAAAGACTGATACATAGACAGTTCCAGTTGTACACGAAATTGTTACTGCCAAATTGATTGAAATAGTTGTCTTTTATACGTTCCAACATTTATGGGGTTTACACCTACTGCGTAACACATCATCCAGCTATCATTAATTATATTTTACAATTTACGAGATGCGTACTCGATGACACAATAAGATATGTTATAGATACGACAATTCATTTTTTTCTCTTTTTATATTTATTATGGAGTAAATTGCACCCATTATCCCTGTGTTATGGCAAACTATCATAAAAAACTCCGTGTTTTAAAAACTGCTATGAAAAACTTTGTATTTTCGAAAATATGCACCAAAAACCCTGAACTCGCTGAGTGATGCATACGCGCCAAAATTTCCTTTTTTAAACTAAAACTTAGCACAAAAAACCTTATGTTTATAAAAATTTGCATGAAAAATCATGACGACTTAAATAAGTTTATATATACCAATTACCAAATAAATGAGTTTTAACACATGAAATGCAAAAATTTGTAGAAACATAAAAAGAAGACGTAATACAACATACCAAATAACATACTCTTAATATGAAGAAAAGATATAAACAGTTTCTTATAAGATATTTAGAAAAAATAGAAAGCAAGATATTTAAGGAAGATTGTTTTTTAAAAGAAATTACAAAAATTGAAGAAATTACAACTTTTTACTAGAAAAGATTTAATTCCAATATAGGAACGAAAAATTGAAAATTTATAAGAAATGAAAAATATATGCCTACAAATAACATGAGTATAATGAATAAAATACAAAAACAACTTATAATATATAAAAAAAATTAAAAAAGGAAGAAAAGGATTTAGAAATATATTATAAAGAATTAAATTTCATTACTATAAATAATCTTGAAAACAAAATAAAATTTTATAAAAAATACATAAAAAGTTTACATCAATTATTAACATATTGAGCATCTTAGGATCTTTTTGGAAGATTTTATAAACTTTGGAGTCAAAACTGAAAATATAGAAACTAAAAGATCATTTATAAAAAGACAAAAATGAAAAGTTGCAACAAAAAATCGCACAACCCGCGCGTAAGGCACAATTGCTAGGCGGAGGGTTTTTCGTGCATATTTTTTAAAACATTGGGCCTTCTATGACAGTTTTTAAATCAGAAAATTTTTCTTGATATTTAGGCATAACACAAGGTTTTATATATTATTATGCCATTTACTACATGACTATGATAAAAAAAATTATTTTTTCTTAATTTTCGATTGGTCATTAGGTTCGAGAGCTCAGTTCGATACTTTACCAACTTAATTAGAGGTTGTGAGTTTGAGTTAATGAGAACATAATTATCATTGATAGAGAGAGTTTTACATTCTAAGTGGTCCATTCCGTCTCGATCCATAAAAATGGACTATAGAACCAAAAAAAATTAAGTTCGAGAGCTCGACTCGACTTGAATCGAATTTGATTTAAGTGAAGCTCAATTGAAGCTTGAAGTTTGAGTGTGAGCTTTTCTGTGACTTGAAATTTAGTATGAAAATATTTGTTCGTGAACTTGTGCGTCGACTCATGAGGTTTTCCATTTCTATGTTTTATAATCGGGCAAATATTTTATTTAATTTCTAAAATTTTAATTTTGTATTATTTAGTTCTTGATATTATTTTAAAAGTAATGTTTGAGTTTTTATAGTTAATAATTCATTTATTAATTCCTTATTTAATGACTTGCGTCGTGCTGTTCCATCAAGTACACATGGAGACAATACTTATTGCATATTGAACTGTCAACCTCCGATTCCATGCCAACAGGGTTGGTCCAAGCGGTTAAAGAGTTAGTTATCGAAGGTAAAGACTCGGGTTCAAATCCTTCTAGCTTGGGTATGTGTGTCAAAAAAAAAAAAAAAAAAAAAAAAAACCCTCGAACTCCATGCCCAGCACTTACGGGCAGTTAAGAGCTAGTAAATGTAAATACCGTTGGTTACCTCGGGTTGTAATCGAATTGAGTCGAGCTAAAATTAAACTTGAACAAACATACTCTAATTATATTCAACCGAGTTCGTTAAATTTGATTTGAGCTACAGTTTCGAATTAGATGAAAACTTAAGTTTTGGTTCGACTTGGTTAAGTTTAAGAGTCGAAACTAGCTTGAACAAAAGGTCGAGTTCATATTTAGATCGAATTTGAAATACTTTTTAGTTCGAATGAAAAAATAACAAGCTTGGTTTTTCGAATCGAGCGACAAATACATAATCATTCATCTCTCATAATATACAATATTCTCAAAAAATTTCATCCGGCCATTGTCTCTTCACATTTATAGAGAACACTCATGTTCGACGAGCACATAACCTTCCCATGCCATTCCTGAGCTTTTCTGTGAATTTACTGGATTTGAATCGAATGCTGGTTCTGGAGCATGCCATTGAGCTGCATTTGCTGTATTTTTGCAGCCAGGAGGCAATGCTGATACTGAATCCATCTCTGTAGAGCTGTTCGTTGGATGCTGATAGCTATGGGAATCTTTACCTTGCGATTTAGTTGATTGGTCAGAATTGTTAATCTGGTGACTTGATGGAACCACTCTCTGAAGAGGTGATTGATTTTGATTAACTGACTTCTGGTGAGACGATACTTCACCACCTTGACTGCTGCTATCAGAAGTAATTTGAGGAAGCTTTGGTGAAAGGGATGATGTTTGGCCTGGAATCTGGATACATCTTTTTCTGAGGCAGGGACGGATTAGTGGACTGCGGATCGATAGAATATTGCCTTGCTGGTTGCACAGAATTTAGTGGTGGTGCACCAGCGTACATCCCCTGACTTTGCATTGATTGAGAGGCTGATTCACCTTTCTCCGTATTCTGATTCCCGGAATTCGTAGAAACCCTATTTAGTGGGGAAGCATCAGTTGGAATATTCTGATGCCTAGTCAGATTCCCTCTACCAATTACCTTTGGTACCTTGGCTTGTTGAGCTTGCAACTGCTGCTGTCTTTGTTGAGTGTTGCCTATTTGCTTGCGAAAGCTGATGTTGTCTTTGTCTTTGTTGCTTGGCCGTCTGATTGGTTAACCCAGGTTGTGCATTTCGTACACCTCCTTGAGTAGGTGTTTGCTGCTTCTGAGGCATTGAATTAACTGACGGAGAACGTGGGGAACCAGTTTGGGGTTGAACCTGGGGACTATTTGGCATAGGAGATGATATGGGAAGATGAGGCTGTGACTGTACATGAGGTGGCATCAAAGAATTCGATGCAGCAAACTGTTGCTGTTGCTGGGGCAGAAAACGGTGTCGCAGCTGCTGCCTCTCTTTAGCCAAGCGAATTACATAAGCTTGTTGCTGGGGGGTGGAGGGTGGGTTTGCTGGTCCTTGAAAATGAGGGTGATGAGGAGCAAGAACATGAGGGTGTCGTGGAGATATTGGATGGTATTGCTGATGATGGAGAGGGTATGACGAAACTGGTGACGAAGCATTCTGATTGGGGAATGAGGACCTTAAACCGCCAAAGTGAGTGTTTCTGGGCATCTGAAGGTCAGGTGCCATCATCTGCCTCTGTGAATCTTGACTCGTCCGAGGCTAAAAAGTACCAGACAATTGTTTGTTAGGTGTAGGAACAGATGTGAAATATACATGCTGAAAAGTTCTCAAAATCCAATGGGTGAATCTACCATTCTAGAAGATGCCAGATACTGATGAGGAAGATAAATTGCATAGTAAATGAATCCTAAATGACTTACCCGCATCATGTGCAAAGCTTCACGAGGTCTCAACATGGAGCCTCCCCGACCAGCACCCACTCCAGAATGCAAATTTGCTGATGACATTCCAGGGGAAACCATATTGCCAGAATTTACTATAGATGAAGGAGGAATTCCTTGGAAGCCAGGTCTCGCCACTGGCAAGCTTCTATTAACACCAGCCATCATTCCCATGCCAGTGCCACCAGGAAGAATGCGAACACCGCGTTCAGGTCCTGAAAGAACTCCAGGGGCAGATAGATTGGCTTGTGGTATGTTGCCATCAGGCATCATTAAATTATACTGATGCATCCTTTGCTGTTCATCAGCTGATAATGGTCCACCTCTGGGAACTGCAAATCGATTGTCCCTATTGTAAGAATAAAAATTAAAAATACTATCACAAAACAATAAAATCAACAGACGATTTTTGAGTAATGAAATGCAAATTACCTCGCAGATGAGGATGAAAAGTTGTTTCCAATCATCATATTAGGGGATCCTTGCAATGTAGAACCACCACCAGGTGCAGAAAGTATTGGGTTCACATTACCCTGATTCGGAAGAGCCAAACCACTAGAATGTGGCCCTTGATACCCCAGACTAAGCATATCAGGACTAGAAGTGCTGGCATCACACAGATCCAGAGGCCTTGAGAAAAGCAAGTGTTTTGAAAATTAGTGAAAAAGAAAAAAAGTCAATAAATCACTTTAAGAAGAGAAAGGTCCAATTGCAAAATGCAATTTGTAATGATACGACATAAGAAAGTCCATGTACCACACGAATCTTACGTTAAAATGGGTCCTCCGTTTACATTATTTGGACAGACTTGGGAAAGAGCAAACATATGGGAGCCATGAGGTTGCTGGAGTTGTTTGGGATCCTGGTTATCATTCTCGAAAGAAATCATGTTAGTAAACAAATCAAAATTACAATAACCTGTATCAAAAAGATGCATATAAAACCAATGAGCCTGCCCTTGCTTTACATCCGCCAATGTTCTATATAATAAGCCCAGTAGACGAGGGCACGTGGCATGGCTTGTAGGAATCAGGAAAAGATTTGAGTATATTTAGTTTACCAAAAATGCAGGTCATAAAATCATAGTACAACAGTAAGCACATAAAAATAGAAAATGCTGAAGCCATGTTCAGACAGGGTTACATCTGATTCAAAATAGACACCTGATTACTGCAGTCGATCATTATTATCTTTTCAAAGTGAGCTTTGAGGGTATCTTCTTTCATTGGACCCTGTAAACGCTGAAACAACTGTCTGGCACTTCCCTGCACAACACGCAGAAGAAATAACCATTGATAATACTATCAAAACGATCGATGACAAGAAAATAGGACTAATTTCTGTGAAGGTTGCGTTGGTAGTCTATTCAAACAAATGGATTACATGATAAAATCACAAGTAGATTACCCAGCAAACAAGGACTAAAGAAATGGCATCATTTTACCTAGGGAATTCCAGGTAAAGAGGATCCAGAATCTTGAACACTATCTGCCCCATCACCAGAAATTCTATCCATCAAAGAGTTATGTCGATCCTTACAATCTTTGGCTTTCCGGAATATGCACTGGTCATGCACAACAAGAACAAATATATATGAGTAGCTGGATATTATAACCACACTACCACAGCTATTAAAATATCAAATAATTCTGTAATCGTACCTTGAAATATTGCAAAGTGCTGTTAATAGCATCACTCACAAGCTCCCAGTTGGGGCCGAGGTTATGCACCAGGACAACAAGAGCCTAAATATTACACAAAAATGTATCTATAAGGAAACAAAGACATGCTAAAATGAACACCATAAGTTAATCAACCTGATCCTCAAAAAGTGACCATGGAGAAGGAACAGAGCCACCATAATTGTCAAAACAATTATCTTGAGATTGCCAGATGATCTTCATCACGGGCTGACCTAATAAACCTTCACAAGATCAGATTTTGTAAAGACCAATCGTTCACGTCGATTTACGGATGCTGAAGGTTGTAGATCGCCGGACAAAATCTAGGGATTGTGAATTTGAAATTCTGTGATTTGGCCATTTGGGAGAACTCCTAGCACTCCTTAACCTGCACAAAACAACTGAAAACAAACCGGGTTCAGTGTAAAGGAGACACTACTCACAGCAGAAAATAAAACGCAGCAAATAGGGTAAAAACAGAGCATAAACCAAGTCCATTCTTCTCCTAACATAATGATCAGGTAAGTAGAAGCTCTAAATATGTCATAATTCAGTCTCAAAATAACACCCAAACCAGCTACCAAGACATCATACCTGAGCATGGAGATACAAGAGTTCAAATCATTTAATTTCTTTCAAGTTTCATTAATGGCAACTCAACTAATTCTCAACTACCACAAACTACATGTCCATAAATGCAATAAGGAAGTCAAGATGATCACTTTCATGCTTTAAAACCATCAAAATCATCAAGGAATCAAAGAGATCAAGAAATTGCTTCATAACCTAACTATTCATTCATAAAATCCAATACACATTCAAATCTCTACCAAAATTAGGAAATAAGCATTCATAAGAAAGAGGAGAAGATGCTTAACACATTCATGGACTCGCCTCTTGAATTGGTTGAAGGATGGAAGAGATTTGAGCTCAAATTCCTCAAGGTTTGTAGAGTGGCGAAAATGAATTGGAATGCAGAAGATTTGCTGAGTTTTCCCTCTTTGGTTAGAGTGTGGTTGTAGCACCCGGAACGCTGAGATGACACACCCCCGCACTATAGCCTGCGAATAAAATTCTAATTTTATTTTTTGATTGAAAAGTGTTATAAATTAATTTTTTACTCTAAAAAATATTAAAATAAATTGGAAAAACAAATTTTAAATACCAAATTATAGTAATACAATATTTATTATATTTCGATAATACTTTCAAAGAAAAATATAATTAACCCTTTATTATCAAATTAGGTTATAATGATTTTGTTAATTTTTCGGGGCTCTTTGGCTGCAGCTAAAGGCCATAAAATAGATATTCAAAAATTCAATATTCATTCGTATTCGAATTCATTTAAAGAGAATATTATTCATATCCGTTTAAAGAGGATATTATCCGTATCCAATTATAGACATACGAATTATAAACGGATAAGGATACGATAATCACACATTCGATCCGTTTATACATCCATTAGATATATCCGTATAATCCTTATCTGATAACATATATATTTATATATTTTTTATAACTTAATGAAACATATATTAATACATACATTATCTAATTATTTGAGAATTATAAAAGATATAATAACAATAAACATATATATCATACTTATGAGTTAATATTAGTATAAATTTAATAGATTTATAATTAGTTATATTAATATTTGTATGTATTTAATATTTAACTGTGTTATGAAATTTTAATCTATTATTTTTATTAGAAAATATATTTAAAACATGTAAATGGATTCGAATTCGGATATTAATCGGATATCCTCGTGGATACGAATAATCCGATATTCGGATAATATCCATCGAATTCGGATACGAAAAGCATTTTTATTATTTGTCGGATAACGGATACGAACTCGGATAGCGGATATGCTAAACGGATTCGGATTCGGATAGTGCACACGTTTATTATCTGTTTACACCACTAGCTGCAGCTAATTCCTACGTCGTTGAGCACTTGGCTGAGCTCCGCAGCGTACAACCATGGCGGAACAGGTAAGCCCCTCCCTCTCTCTCTCTCTCTCTCTCTATATATATATATATATATATATATATATATACACACACATGTAGTGTTGATATATTTGGATTCTTTGTTGATTTGCAGATGGAGTAGGCGTTCTTGATTCTTTAAGCAGCAGAAGGTTTACCTATGGTAAGATTACACTAATCATTCATTTGCGTATGCAGAGAGTCGATTGAAGGTCTGTTTTGTTAATTATATTTGTCTTTGATTTATTTATTGTTCACCATTCCTCTTCTGTGCAATGTAGTATTATTTTTGTTGAAATATGATGATTTTATAGACTTGGAAGATGAATCTGGGGTTTGCTGCTGATTCAATTACTTTATTATTTATGTTTCCACTTGAATTATTGCTGAAAATCGGGAAATCTGTTGAGTTTATTGAAATTTGTCTCCACTTTTCAAAATTTTTGCCTTGAATTTTGTTGAATTGATGCATGAATTAATTGGGCTAATTGAGTCGGTAAAATCATGTGCATCGTTGATAAGTTTAGTATGAACTTATGCTCTTATTTTTGAGCACTTTCGAACGATTTTATATCTTCTTATCACTTAGAGAACTTTTATATATTTTGAATAAGTCTAAATTGTGAATTGGAAAACATTGGAGTGTCTTTCAAAATGAACTTTAGTTGGTGATTGATAAAGGAAATGACTTAGGCTCTCATTGTCTTTACAATTGAGCCTAAAATTGGTATTGGGTTTGCTTTGATATATGGTCATCGTCCTTTACGGTTAAGTGTTGATATAATGATGATTGTTGAAGAATTTTGTAGATATTCGTAATAGAACGATGTAATGAGCTTTTGATATATATATGTCTTCGCTTGAAAAATTTCTATTGATTTGGACTCTCTTTGTGATTCTTGGATTTAAGTCGATTGTTTTGGGGTTTGCCAAACTGGAGAAGGCAAATGCTACAATAGTGCCATCCTATGGTTCTGTTATTAGGACCAAACCCGGTTGACTACATGTAGGGGTGTAAACGGATAATAAAGGGATCGGATGTATGATTATCATATCCTTATCCGTTTATGATTCGGACGGATACGGATAATATCCTTTTAAATCGAATTCGGATAATATCCTTTTTATACGGATACAAGGCGGATTCGGACGGATTCGGATTTTAATCGGATTTTCAACTATTCAAAATTTGACATAAATTATTTATTTATATAACTTCGAATTTTAATCAGATTATCAACTATTCATTTATAGATAAATTATTTAATAATTATATAACTTTGAATATATATATTTTAGACGAATAGAGAAATAATAAGTATATCTATATAGATCATTTTTATGTTTTAGCGAATGTATAAATGTGGTGAAATTATAAATTTTATCATATAATTAATTTGAAATATAATATTTTTATTAATAACATAATATATGTTAATTATATTATCTCTATATGAATATTGACGTGAACATATAGTTACTAATAAAACCTAAGGTTTTTCTTTAATAAATGCGCTAAAAAATTTACTTAATACTAATAATCTATCGTACATACACAGTTTTGTGTATATATTTTAATATAATACAATATTTATCGGATACGGATTACGGATAAATCGGATAACGGATATATCTAACGGATAATGAAACGGATCGGATGTTAAACGGATCGGATACCTTATTACCATATCCTTATCCGTTTATAATTCGGATGTCTATAATCGAATACGGATAATATCCTCTTGAGACGGATTCGGATAATATCCTCTGTAAACGAATTCGAATGCGGACGGATATCGGATTTTCGAATATCCATTTACAGCCCTAACTACATGCAAGAAAAAACTTTGGTTATATCTTTAGGGCAAATTATATTTAGGTCCCCTGAGGTTTGCCCTAATTACAAATCAGTCTCTCTTGTTTTGAAAATTACATACAGGTCCCTAAAAACACTGTTTCATTTGAGGTTCCTAGACGCCGTTAGAGTTCCGTTAATTTTGACAGGACTAAATTGTTGATGTGATTTAGTTAAGGGGTCGTTTTGTAAGAAAATTCATAATTCAGCGACTTTTTTATAATATTTTTTGGAAATTCAAATGTCAAAATTAACGGAACCATAACGGCGTCCAGGACCTCAAATGAAACAGTGTTTTTAGGGACCTGTATGTAATTTTCGAAACAAGAGGGGTTGATTTGTAATTAGGGCAAACCTCAGGGGACCTAAATATAATTTGTCCTATATCTTTATTAAGCACAGCAGCAGAATAGTTCTACAACGTTGAAAAAAAGATATATATATATATATATATAAACAGCTAATTAAAAGAACATCTCGTCATCCTTATTCCCCTTGGAGCGCAACCTCTGCTCAAAATGTGGAAGCACGTTAAAAGATGCCTGCAGTGTTTCTGGAGAAATCCTCCTCAAAACTGAATTCTTTCCGCCCAAACTAGTGAAACTTGGACTACCATGAAAGGAGGAAAGATATGATGAATAAGAAATCATAAATAATTAAGAAATGTAGCTACCTTTTGTTCAATAAGCAGGGACGAACCTCAGAAATTTCATAATAAACAATACTTTAGGGTTAGACTTGATTAATTGTGCAAATTTTGAAATTGCAAATATATACCCTCGGAATGTAGTGGTTTTAACCCATTTATGAATTCTCATAGGATAGTAGAATGTAGTAAATATTACTCACGTAGGATGTGTCAAGATAGAGAACCAATCCATCCCGCACACATTGGCCAGCTTCGAAACAGAATAAAACCTAGGAAGAACGAACACCGTCCCGGGCCGAAATATCGTATCCTGCACCAGCTTCCCATCGGGCCCGCACACCTGAAACTTCCCGGTCCCCATCGTTGGAGAAAATAGGCGCGTACAACCCGTCCCTAAACACCTTCACATAATCCAAGGCCAACCCGGTCTCAGCCACCAATGGCAACTTGCTCGAATCCACCATCACCACATAACTTGACTCGTCCAATCTATCTTCAGAGTCATCATACCAGTGCTCCTGTCCCTGGGGAGGTTCGTACTCGCACCTAACTGCAAAACCCTCGAAATCTTCTTTCCTCGGCTCCGGCATCTTGAACTCCTCATTGAGTTTGATTATACCCCGTTTCTTCTGGGTCCCGATTAGGGTTTTTGTTGTTTCTTCGTCCAAGTCGAATGCGCGGCTCACGAACTCGGTTGCGAATCCGCTGCGGATGCTATGGGAGCCCCGTTAGTAGGTATTCGGTTAGAATCCCGGGCTTGTTGCCCTTTGAGGTGTCCCCGAGGAAGGGAAAATTATAAAAATGGCATACCATCTCCACCCATTTAGCAGAAATGGTACTTAGATTTTTCCGATGACATATTTACCCCATACCTCCCAAAATCTCCCAAAACAATGCACTTTTTCGCCGGTACCCGTAAAACCCACCGGAAACCCGACCCGAAATCTGATGTGTCATCTTTTTGTATAGCGTGGCGATACCACCAAAGTCACATCCTTTACCACTAGACATGTGTCATTTTGACCCATTTAAAAAAAATTGAAAATGCCATGTTGTAAATTATATTAAAAAATTAGTATTTTTAATTTCAAATAACTTTTCGATTTTTTTGCACAAAAACCATTTATACTTAAGACCTAAATAAATATTAAGGAGTATTTAACTTTTAATGACTAGTTGATTTTTTTTTTTTTTTTTTGTAAATGATTAGCAATATTAGTATTTAATAAATTGATAAATAAATTACAGTAAATGGAAAATCGAAAATATTTATATGATAATTAGAAATATCATATTTATTAACTAATAACATAAAATTTACATTGAATTGTATTAAGCTCTAAAGAGCGATTAATATGGCTAATTAATTATAAAATACAATACAAATTATAAAAAGGAAATTAAAATTTTTAATTAAAAAAAAAAAAGGAAATGAATGCAGCAGCAACACCAGATCGGTGCCACCGCCGCCACCACTTATCACCACCTTCGCCTCCGCACAATATCTTCGCACCGCCGCCGCCTCTGTGTTCGTGTCGTCGTTGCCACCACCGCCACAACCCCAAATCACCACCGCACACCAACAATCAGCCTCCACCCCAAATCGCCTCCAAAAATCGTGCCGCCGCCACCACCAATCTCGCGAGCAGATCTGATGATTTGCAGAGGGGTTCTCTCTTCCCTTCCGTCTCTCTCTCTCTCTTCGTCGCCTGCACAGACCACCGCCGATCATCTTTCCGGGGGACACCACCTTCACCGAAAACAGAGGGCAAAAACCCATCTTCGTCGCCTGCACAGACCTGAGACCACCACCTTCATACCACAATAGTAATAACAGAAACACAACAAATATAAATCTGAACCTGCATAATCTGGGCATAGAAATTAAGCCAAAACCAATAAAATTCACGCACACGAAAAATAGAAGCAGCATTGATTTACAATTAAAAATCAGATGAAACAATAAAAAGTAGACCTCCAGAACTCTTCGACAGATGCGAAGGTGCACAACTCCAGATCTTTCCCCTTCCCCCAATCGTTTCTTTTCTCCCAAACTTCCAGATCTGTGGCGATTTCTTTGCGAGTGTGTGTGTTTGTGCGATTTTGATGTGGTGATTTTGGTGGTGGTGATTTATTTTGTTGTCGCCGTAGCCCTATTCTTCGTGCTATGCTGGCGTGATTTTGGTGGTGGTGTGCTGTGCGATTTTAGCGGCGTGGGTGGGATTTGTTGCGACTTTGGTGTTGATGAGAAGAAGGAGCATGGTGGCACTGGCAGCGCCCATTTCTGAAGTGGAGAGCATGGGAATCATGGAAGGAGGTCGGAACCGTGGATGGCGGTGGAGCAACGGTGACTGAGTGGTGGTCGGATATGGGAGTGCGGCAGCGGCGGGGAAGGATGAATTTTGGGGATGTGCAGGTGCAGCGGCGGGGGAGGATGAATTCTGGAGAAGACAATCCTTTTTCTTTTTTTCTTTTTTAATTTCTTAAGTATGTAATTAAGTTTAATTATATATTAATAAATATCAAGTTAAATTATATATTAATAATACAACATATAATTATATTTATAATATAATTACAATAAAGATAATGTATAATATTTTTGAATTTATGTATTTCTTTATTTTATTAACATAATATTATTATTATTTTATTTTATGTATTTGCAATTAGTTTTTTGTGGGTTAAATACATGTCAACCAAGTCAGCAACTATGTGGCAAAAAAAATTAACGTGGCACCCATGTAACGTCCACGCGGTAATAAGTGCCACGTCATAAGTGGTTTCCGGCGGGTTTTCGGATTTCCAGCGAAAAGTGCATCATTTTGAACGGTTTTGGGAGGTATGGGGTAGATATGTCACCGGAAAAATCTAAGTGTCATTTTTGCTAAATGGGTGCAGATGGTATACCATTTTTGTGATTGCGAAGTCAATGTGCTCCTTGCGGTTGTACCACCACGTGACGCAACCGTGGGGGAGGCAGATTGTGTCGCCCTTCTCTAGTTCGATTCTCTTCTCTTCCTTCTCCGGTAGGATTAGTCCGCATATGCCCTTACCTGAGATCACCCAATTCAGAAATGACCAAAAAAAAAGAAAAAAAGAATCAAAACCCATAAATCAAAACACAGAAATCCCCAAAGATACAGATTATACCTTGAACGACAAAGCCAAACCTGGTAGAATCGTAGTATCTTGGCACCACGAATCCCCACTGCTTAAGTGTCAGTTTGCTGGCGCCGAAGTTAGCATGGCGGAGTATGGGCATGTCATTCGGGTCCCACTCATAATACGCGCCGCCCTCTTTATCTCCGCCGCCCCAACCTTCCGTCAAATCAACCTCCATTGTCCGCTCAAGATTTCTTCGAGTTTCCTTTTCCTAGTTTGATTTTTATTCTTATATCTGTAGATCATGAACAAGAAGTGGGAAGTGAGAACTAAAGCATGTGAAGCTGCTAAATTAGTAGGGGTTGGAAATGTGTGGCGGAATCATAGTGAAATATTGGTGGAAACATTCTTACTTGTTTAGTTATGCGTTGATATAGAGGTGGTGTTTGAATAATTAAGATAAATTTTTAGGTGCTATGAAATAGTTTTCTTTAAATGATTTGGTGCTCTTTTTGCTTGAAAGCATATTATCGTGTTACGCCAAAAACAGTTACGTGGATCAAAGTCTTTTTTTAAGAAATAATCCTCAATTTCTTTTCTATTTTTCTTTCTCTTTGTTATCTACGCGGCCGCCTTATTATTTTTTTCTTTTTTCTTTCTCTTATATTATCATTCTCCATAGACATGCATACATTTCAAATTTCAATCTCTCATCCAAATCAAACTCTATTTTTTATAAATCTTATAGAATTTCTGTTTTACTTCTCTCATCATCGCCTCGTCGCCGTCTTCTACAACTACGAGTAAGAAAACGAGTAGCCGCCTGCGTCGTCGTCTTCTACGACCGCGATTACGAAAAAAAATTAAAAAATAATTTGATGTTTGAAGATCAACAAAACTCTTATGGTCTTCTGTTCTTTTTCTTATGTAATTATTTGATGTTTGAAGATCAACAGGATGTGATTGACATGTGGATCTATTTTCAGAACTCTTGAATATTAACTTGAAGATCAACAGGATCAACACGTCAATCCAAATGATCGATGTAATCGACATGTCGATATATCCTATCAATCAATTGAAGATCGACATGTTGATCCTTTTGATGGGAAAAATACAAAATCAGGATACCAACTCTCCCTAACTAGAGTTTTTGGGACACTAAATTTTCCGACGACAAAAAAAATCCACTAACTCTAGAAATCTGTCAATTTTGGGACAATGCTCGCCGGATTCTGCTGACTTGGATAAAATTGTTGACGTGAAAATAAAACAGAACACATTGGCAATGACATGTCAAATGACTCAAAAAATTTGTCCATGTATTGTACAAGTGGCATACCACCTAATACACTTTAAATATTATAAAAAAATAAAAACAAAAAAACAAAATGAATCTAATATACATATATTAATTATTATAATGAATCCTATATCATTTATATATTATAAATAAATATATGAATTTATACTTTATCTTTCTAATTATAAATTAATTAGACACTTAAATAATGCATGTAATTATGTATTTTAATATCTTAGCTTATGTTTTATCTAATTAATAAATTTAATTAATTAACATGCAATAGTTATATATATAAATGTATATATGTATATTATATATATAATCAAAAAATTAAATCATAAATAAAATCAAAACTTTAAAAAAAAAAAAAAAAAGATTAAATAACCTTCCAACCCCAAGGCCCAAACCAACCTTAAATCTGCCACAATCCAAGAAAAATATTAAATCATTAAATCAATACCCCCAAACCTCCCGGACCAATTTTCTGCAAATCTATATCTCAATCGAAGAAGACCCGCCGGTCAAGGCCGTATCCATTAGTCTTCCAGCACCGCCACAACCACCACCATCCCATCCCCCCACCCCACCTTTTTCTACCAGCGGTGTTCCTCTTCCCCAACAAATCCACCATCGCCACCGCTACTATTGTGCCCCCACCAACGCTCCCTTCCCTAACAAGCGGTGTCCCAAACAAATGGAAGGTATTTTCCCTCACAAAAAACTACTTATAAGGGTTACATCGCAACCAAAACTTACAAATGCCATACAAGAACATATAAAAAAAATCCAGATCTAGGTGTGTGTGTGAGCGTGATTTGGTTGTTGTTCAATTTTGTTTATATGCGCGATGCGGATAGTGGTGCAATTTTAGTGGTGGTGGTGCAATTTTTTTCCTGCGGTGGTGGTGTGATTCTGGCGTGTGTGCGTGATGGTGCGATTTAGTGCGGTTAATGATGGTGGTCCGAAGAAGGTTTGGTGGTGGTAGTGAGAAGACGACGGCGGTGGTGTTGGAAGACGTCGAGTGTGGCGGTGCCGCGGAGGTGAAGGAGCAGACGATGATTTTTTTATATTTATTTTGACAAATTAAACTCTGTTTCTATTTAGTTGAGATTAAGAAATATGGATTTTAATTTAATTTAATGTATATATTTCTTTTTTTGGTGAACATAACTAATTTATAGAGAGAGAGAGAGATCCATTGTATGTATATTATATAATCATGAAGACCATTTGTGATATTTAAATATTTAATTATTATTAATTAGTTATATAAATTATAATTTAAATATAAAGTCTATTTTATATATTTAATCAAGTATAAGTATAATGTAATTAAAGAGAAAATAATGAATCAATATTTTTTAAATAAATTAAATTTTAGAAATAAGGTTATTTCCACATCAATGCCAAGTTGGAGCAGTTTAATGATGTGGACATGGTGGTTTTGGGCCATGTCATAATTTTTGACATGTAGGATGGTTTTGGAGTGTTGTCATCGTCCACATCATCATATATAAATGACACTTGTTCATAGTCTCCGATAGTACACAGTGGAATCCAGCGAGCATTGTCCCAAAATTGATAGATTTCTAGAGTTAGTGGATTTTTTTATCGCCGGAAAATTTAGTGTCCCGAAAACGCTAGTTAGGGAGAGTTGATATTAAAGAATAAAGAAAAAATAAAGAATAAAAGAAATAAAAGAAAATTAAAAAAATCTTGAAAATCGACATATCGATCCAGGCACGTGAAAAATAATAATATTTAATATTTATTTTATTAGACATAATAAAAAAAAATTTATATAATGTAGGATTTTGTAGCAAGGATCCGTACTGGCTAGCTATGTCTCTCGAGGAATTGACGAAAAAAAAATGGGACATGGTCTCCAGGGCTTTTCGGGTTTGTTTTAATGTTTTTCCTTCCCCCTTTTCTCGTTGCAGGTCAAACCTCTCCCATTTGGGATCGTTGCATCCCTACAAGGAATCATCAATGTGGCACACCGATGATTTTGATTGAGATGAGGTCAATCCTTATCGTTAGGGTGCGAGGTCGTTGTGAGCTTATTAATTTTAAGCTCGTTCAAACTTATTTTTGGGTTCGGACTTTGGTTGCTGGAGCCTGGAGGTAGTCCGGACATTGTTTGCAGAAGCCCTGACTTAACCAAGTGTTATGGTTTTAAGGTGCTAAGCTTTTCCCGCTGGAGGACTTGAGTATTGAGTCGAGAGATACCTACAAAAAAGTTGAAGCCGATGGAAAGCGAACTTGCAGATACTCGGATCTTTGTTAAACTGGTCGTTCGACTCACTGCTCGAATGTCTTTGGAATTTCGGAAGTACAAAGTGCCATAATTTATAGGGGTTAAAAAGGGCGGGAAATCAAGAAGGTGAAATGACACAATGAATACAGCGGGTCTCTTCTTGAAATTCGAAACACCACGTATGCCCTAATCGGCCACATTTCGGGGGCCTAATGACATGGGTAAATCTCATTCGTCCACGTGGCCTGACACACGAATGACATGTGTCACTTCGTCTCAATCATGCCGCATTCGACCACACGCTCTAGGGATGTCCCCTTCAACCCCCTCTATGGCCAGAGGGCTAACCTCGAGGCGTCACTTGGTAACAAGGCACCTGATGACCTCAATCCTCGACCACCTTCGATCTAGACGCACTAATGGCAAATTCCTGTTAATGAAGAAAGTGGTCGATCAAGCATTAAATGCACTTCGACTTAAATCATCATTACTAACTAGGGTATAAATACCCCCAAGAACCCCTTCGGTACTAATTCAATTCCAACCATCGCATTAATTGCACACATATTCGACCTCTTAATCACATCTCTCATATCAATCACTAACTTGAGCGTAGGAGTGCCAACCCGGGTAACATCCCCTTAGCTTCAGTCTCGAGTTGGCCCTAAGCTCACGTTTGCCAATCCATATCAAGAATCAGTTTCGACAGAAGACTCCCCTTTACAAGTTCTAAGTGATCGAACCAACTTGACGCTCGAACTTCTCAACATCCGAAGTTTGGCTATTATTATTTAATTTTTATGCTCTGTTGGCGTGTTGTTTTCTGCTTGTATGAGTTGATGTTTACTCTATTAATAGCAGGATGAATGATGTGCTTACTGAATGGCTTTCAATTCATTGATAATTGTTGTATAAACTTAAATATAGTGAGTACTCTTTCTGAAGGTGATCTTATCATTTACAAAAGGTAAATATGTGCCTTGGGTCAGAATATATTGTAGCCTTTGGTAAGAAGAAAAGTGTGACTCTATTTTCTAGACAAATGAAATAATGCATGCCCAGAACTTAGATACAATTTACAAGCAAATTGAATTTGAATATGCCATAAATTGTAAGAAAAAGTATCAATCATCCTGGAAGCCACCTGCCTCGAGTGGTTATGCTAGCAGTTGGTATTCGATCAGGAAATAAGGTACATTTTTCATCTTTCTAAGGCCCAAGTTGTTAGACTTGACTCCTATACATGCTGTAGTACAACTCCGAACATCTATGCATCACCTTGATTCTAATAGGAGGACTGGTGAAGGCGGAGTGAAGTCAGAAGAGCCTCAAAAAGGAAAACCATCTACATCAAAGAAAATGGTTGATTGTCTTTCTTCAGTTTATTGAATTTCTTTTGGTTATATGAAGCACTTGATAAAATAGTATTATTCTCCTGTTTACAAAATTGTGCCTGAAATGTAAATACCTCTACATGACTGATACCCTTGATTTCTGCAGACCAAAATTGTAAAGCAGACCAAGGATAGTGGAGATGGAGATGGAAATGAGGTATGCTTTTGTTATCGTTGTATTCTTTCTTTGATAATATCTATTTAATTTTAGTTAATCAACTTAAATAATGTTTGAAATACTTTATGTTTTGTAATTGATCTTCTTATAATTAAGAAGATGATGCAGTTGAAATACAAAGAAGGAACTTCTGTTGCTGATCACTTGAATGAGTTTCAAGGTGTTCTTGATCAGTTGATAGGTATGGGCATTAAATTTGGTGATGAAATTATCGGACTTTGGATTCTTGCCACTTTGCCTGATTCTTGAGAAACTTTTCGTGTTTCACTTGTTAACTCTTCGTCTGATGGTGGTATAACCGTTGAGTTTGTGAAGAGTAATGTTTTGAATGAAGAGATGAGACGAAAAACTCAGCATTCGTCTCAACCCGAGTTGTTGATTTCAGAGAATAGGGGGAGAAGCCAACATAAATATAATAACAAAGGTAGAAGCAAAAGTCGAAGCAAGTCAAGTTTAGGATGGAAAGAATTTAAGTGTGATCATTGTGGTGAACCTGGTCATATCAAGAAATATTGTTTTAAATTGAAGAGAGAGCATAGAGGGCTTTTGGGAGATGCCCAAAAACAAATCCGTGCGGGCTTGGCCCAAAGCGGACAACATCATACTAATGCGGAGTTAGGGTGAAGGCGCGCGGTCCCAACAGAGCCCACCCTCAAAGTCCAAATTGGACTCAAGAATAAAGCTCCCACACTGCAACCTGTGGGAATCGAACCTTGCACCTTGTCGCAAATCTGCCCCTCCGGAACCAACTGAGCTACACCCTGCGGACAATTTGGATGGTTTCTTCCGTATGTGTCTTGCAGGCCGTTGTCAAAAACCGTGAGGTTTAATGTTCTTAGCCGGGGGAAGAAGGCCTTTACGGGGATGTGAGTGAAGCTCGATTTGAACAAGTTTTGGAGAGAGAGTTCAACAACATGTTTCTATTTCAACTGTTCTTGTCGATCACCCATAGAGGGCTAGATTTTCTGTTATCGAATACTATATATATATATATATATATATATTGGGTTGGACCCTATTGAATACTCGAAATTTCTGATTAAACAAACACTAAAAGATAGTTTATTTTATTAGAAATAAACGTATTAATTATTTAACACATCAATTCTTATATTTATTAAAATATTGTAAAAGTTCTATGCTATTGATGAAACCCAAGAAATACACTATGCTATTTAACAACTCTAAAAATGAGTTTCTAATTAACTAGGATAATCTATTGTAGTATTTTCTAAATGTTTGAATGGTAGTTGTGTGGTGAATACTAGATTTTTGAGTACTTGAACACGAGACAATTGAATAGTAATTGTGTATTAAATACTCAAAATTTATATAGTAAATGTTTAAATTTTTTGATTAAACTAACATAATTCTTTTAAATACGTTAAAACTATTATCGGGACATTTGAAGGACTAACTTTTGTTATCACAACCAATTGAACAGATAATTATCTTCATTAGCTTTGTCCTGCCAAATACTCCCCTAATAATGGGAACCAAATAATAATAATAATAATAAATAGAAATTTATATCTTATTAAGTTATATTTAGATCTAATTATAATATAATCTATTAAATTGAAAAATTATATCATTATAAATCTTGTTTGGTATAAGTATTATATCGAGTATATAAAAAAATTTATAAAATTAACAATTTTTATAAATTATAAATTTAACAATACAAATATCCAAGTTACAAATCAATCAAAATGGGATATCGTTTTGAAATGACTAAATAAATTGTATCGTAATTAATCGCGTATAAAATTTTGTAATAATAATCGCCCAAAAACCCACAAAATAAACTTGTAGCAGCAAAGATGCAGAAATTCACACACTATTTCACTGCAATTCTTGTCTCTTTTCAGCTATCTCAAAATACCCTTCTTCTTCTTCTTCTGGGATCCCTCCATTTCCCTCGCATAGTATACGCAATTCCTCCATTGCAGTTAGACGAGTAATCGGAGGTATTTTGCACTGTATATACGCTTCGGATACCTGAATCCAGCGCCTCCCGGCGGTATGTGTATATGTCTTGTGTGTGCGCTTGCCTGTTTGTTGATGAGTTATGTGCATATTGTTTATTGATTTTTGTTGTTTTTGGTGGATTAATGGGTAGATGAAAGGATGGGAGAGCAAAAGGGGTGGTTGGGGTGGGGGGAGGTGAGGTGAGGGAGGAGTTATTAAGTATTTTTGAGGTTATGGGAGTCTGGTTTACTGAGAAATTGGAGAAGAAAGTGAGGAGGTGGTAATCATTTGAACTGGGGTTCTTTGAAATTCTTGTGTGCGCTTTGGTTTGCATTTATTGGAAGTTTTCAATTCTTCATCGGATTTTTTTTAATTGCTCTTTTGTTATGTTGGTGCTGGTAAATGAAAGCTGTTAATGAAGTCTTGGATAGTTGGTCGTTGGGGTTGGGAGTGTTTTGATGTCTCCATTGAATTGCTTGAATATGGAATTTTGTTTTCAGTTGCCTGAATTATGGAATTCGGTATGATTCCTTTGCCTACTAGTGTTTGATGGATGACACAACTTGCTCTTTCTTGCATAGTTCTCCAGTAATGTGTTTTCCTGAGTTCTTGGATTCCGTCATCTTATCTAGATTGTCATCAGCGGCTCTCTTTTGGTTACTCATGTCTTTGATCTTCATTGGCGGCGCTTAACCCATAATACCTTCAAAGAGAATGTCCCTCAATGCAATACATTACTATACAAATCTCATGTTCAAATTGCATAAATTCTAAGCTTTGTCTTGGTTGAGTATGACTAAGTAATACTTCTGCTTTTCTGATCCAAAATGAAGCCGTTGCTGCATGTGACAAGTTGGTGATTGAGAGTTTAGCATTCAATTGTCTGTCTCTTACATTTGTGTCTAGTTGAGTAACTTATTGTGAGGCTCGCCTCCTGAAGCAAGTCATATACAAGCCTAATTTGTAGTGGTTGATTGCTGAAGCGTGCTTGCAGAGTAAGATGGGCACTGAAATTGAGCATACATCTAGCAATGTTCAGACTACAGCAACAACTCCTTCATCCACAAGTGGCCCAAAGGTTTCCATGTTTGCCAAAAAATTAGGATTCGTCATCCCAAAAAACAAGCTAGCAGGTTCTTTGGTTCCTATATTCCGGGGTAAGAAGGGGGATGCTGATCAGGCAAATGAGGAATCGGCTAATCACCTGCAGAGGAAAACCAAATGGGGACCAGATCTAACCATGGATCCAACTGTTCGGAAAGGGAGAGCATTGGCATATCAGGTATTTGATTTGTTGGTTTTCTCTTCAATATTGAGAGTCTTTGTAATTTGCTTTTGGAGTTTTTCTTGGTAAGTAGTATTCAAATATAGGATTAGGTTGGAGGCAATCTCAGCCCCAAATATGTGAGAGGACTTTTATTGCTAAGTGCAACTTAAGAATTTCGTTTTCCCGTTTGGGTACAAAAATGTCAGTGTCTTCTTATTGAGTGGCTCGCAACAGCTTCACATCCCACGTGCTTCTAAGTGATGATATTGTCGCCTTTTTGGTGGTACGAATTTTGGACAGACTCGGATCAATCAAATATCACAACAGCTGACATTAGGGACACTGGACCTTGAGGATAATGAAGGCTCAGCACTGACATCAGAATTCCAAGATGGGAAGACATCAGATCATCAGCTTAGCAATGAGGTCCGAATTTTTCAGGATGCATTAATTTGTGTTTATATTCTTTAGCTTTCTGTACTTACACTACGAGTGATGGGTTATAGGACTCGGAGCTGCTGGAGCTTGAACGGCGTGAAATCATTGGTACGAATAAGATGAAGTCATAAATATATATTCTGTTTAAATTTTCTCTTTTTGACTAGTTTCTTTATTGTTTCAATCTAATTCCAGGTGAAATATTAAAGATAAATCCAGCATATAAGGCTCCTGCAGATTATAAGCCTCTGCTGAAAGAGGCAAAAGTTCCAATTCCTGTGAGTGATGTCTTTACATGCCTTTCTTCCTTTTCTTGTGTACCTTTGTTCTTTATCACATGAAAAGCATGGTTAGCTGATGAAGCCAATACTTGATGTTTGGATGCCAAAGCATGTCCTGGTTATATTGCATTAGGTAGCTTAAGTTGACAATCAGGCATGATTTGAACCTATTATGATAGTATCAGCATATGTTTCCTATGCTTTAGAGTCTTTACTTCATGAAACAAATGGATGCAGAAGTTTCTCTCTCTCTCTCTTAGTTTTTTTTTTTTTTCCTCGTGAGCATTACTTCGTGGTAAGATTTCGTTTGGGCTCACTGGTTACACGAGGTGATTGTAGGAACATTGCCAGTATTTCACTGAACAGATCCCTTGCAGTACTTCTCTGTAAATAAGATTTGAATCACTTACGAGAGCCTGTGTATAAATATGCTATGCAGATCAAAGAGTATCCTGGGTACAATTTTATTGGTTCAATATTTGGCACTGCAAATGATACTCAAAAACGAGTGGAAAAGGTATATGCTCTTTGTTACTCCTCTACTGTTGGGATCTATTACTGTGTTAATTAATATCACTAACAAAACTATTGCCATCGTATGACAATTCGAATCAGGAAACAGGAGCTAAAATACGAGTTTATGGCACAAAGGCAGATACAGGAGGAAAGGTATCAACACTGTAAATCTATTTTCTTGTTCTACTAAGTTGTCAGTCTTTATCCTTTTGGTAACATAATTTTCCTATTCTTTGTTTTTTTCAGGTCGAAATTACTCCTACAGATTCGAAAGAAAACGAAAATACTTACGATGATATGTACGTACATGTATCAGCTGACACATTCGAGAAAATTGATGCAGCTGTGGCTTTGATTGAGTTGTTAGTCACTCCAGTTTCAGTATGTTCCAAATAGCCAAACCAAAACATGCATATATTAGAACTTTATCAAATATTAATAGTATTTCTTCTTTGTATCAGGTGAATCCAGTATCTTCTTCAACATCAACTGTAGTTTCTGATGGTATTGCCAATACTCTTCCAATTAAAACCATTCTGGATCCCACCATACCACCTAATCCAGTAAATCAAGGAACAACCCAACAGTTCTCTGGATCTTTACCACCTCCTCAAGGTCAATTTCATCAATTTCCTCAAGGATGGTTTTCTGTTGGTCAAACTCAAATCCCAATAAATTCGTCAACACCTTTACTAAGTCAAAATGTCCAAGTATCTGCCTCGCCATTTAATCCCACAAATATCCCTTCATTATTTGGACCTCGACCCGGTATACCTGCAAGTTTTAGTCCGGTCGTGCAAACTCACTCTGTTATTCCCTCCCGACCTCAGCCATCGTACATGCAAACTGGTGGACCAAGACACGCTCCTCTGCCAATACCTCCTCCACCTGTTCAACATAATGCCTCACAGAACATGGCCGTATCTGGACCACCTCCCTTGAATAACCCCAACAATCCTATACGGGGACCCTCCCCTGCCTCCATGCCTTTCATGGGACAATCTTCCCCAAATTTAGATTCCATGAGACCTCTTTCGTCATCAATTCCAAGACCTCAACCGAGTTCTAGTGATTTCACTTTTCAGCCTCACCACCCCCTCAATACACCTCCTCAGGGGCCGCCTTGGCAATCTAGTCAACAGGCACATCACAATATAAGACCCCCACCTCAGCCTCCATTAATGAGGCCTATGAGACATAACTTGAATCCTTCTCCTATTCAAGGTTTCCCCGGGCCTCAAATGAGCCACCAAGTCAATCAACCGAGGGCTCAAATCCCTACAAACTTCTCCCAAATTCCACCTAGACATCCTATATTACCTGGCCCACATATGCAACCAAGAAACTTTGTGCCTCCTCCTCACCCTATTAATAACTCTTCAGGCCCATTTCATCCCAGACCTGGAAATCACCAGATGCATCTTCAGGAAAATCACCTTCCCCGCCCAATTCACCCTCAGAGGTTTCCGGCACCCCATCAGCAATTTGGGAACCATCCAGGAAGGCCGTTTTCAAGCCCCTCTTCTGTTCGTCAGCCGGTATACGATCCCTTCTCTCCTACTTCGGCACCTTTCAATCCTCAAACGGGTGGTGGTAATGCAGCAAGGGTGCATAGTGAAACTGATCCTGAGTATGAGGACCTGATGGCTTCGGTAGGAGTCAAGTGAGTTATATAGAAGCACTTTGTTTTAAATTTGAGGATGCATGGTTTGTCTGCAAATTATTTCTCTGATTTCTATTGCCATTCTTTTGCATCGCCATGGTTTAACAAGGTAGTACAGAAATCAGCAGGTTTTTTTAGTTGGTGTTTGTGTATTGTTGATGGTTTCTGGAAAGAGTACTGTAGTTAGTATTGGAACATTTACTCTTATAATTAAACAAGGTTGGCAGTATTGTTGTTTGTGTTCGTTTTTTGAAATGTCATTTATCCTTTCTTCCAAATTTTGATTTGATATGTTGATATTTGAAGAGCGCCAATTTATGGCAAAAATGCAACTCTTTTTTCCGATAAAATATCCCTTTTCGATTTTGGTCCTATCGTTTGCAGTATTATGGGGACCAAAAGAAAAGGTAAAAAAGAAGATACAATATGGGACGAAAGTAGCAATTTCCCCCAATTCATCAAATGGGCAAATGTTGTTGTGTTCAAAAGTGTTGATAAAGGCAGTAGTATGTTCAGCCAACTCCTAGTCATTAAGGAAAACTATGTACAAATAAACAGGATCCATACAAGAAAAGTTAACAGTTACATAATTGTTCAAACAGAAGGGCCAGATCTCAGCACCCTTTCCAATCTCTCAGCCTTAGCATAATCATTTTCTGTAAGAGGGCCAGCCGGAAACGGGGTGATTTCCACAACCAGATGTGGCGTTGGGAGCTCATCGAACAATGCGCGAACATTGTTACAACATACGCTTTCACCATGAGCACTTTCCCTCCTAATTTGACAACCCTGGAGGAACAAAAGATTGTTACATAAGTGTTTTTCTACTTTTAGGGTAAGAAAAACAGAAAGTCTTTTGCTCTATTGCTTCTGCTTAAAATAAGCTAGCTGCTTAAAAGCACTTTCAGAGGGTGCAATTTCCAGCTTCTAGTTTCTTTTTTTTCTTTCTAAGTTCTTTACATTTTCTTCTCCAAAAATTCCCTACCTTGTGTGAGGTGGCATCTCTAAACTGATCATCGTCCGACAATACAGAAGCAATGGCTTTAAGCAGACGCCTTCCCTCAGATTTAGAAGCTATTCTGTAATTGCGCTTGAGGGTTCCCTTTGTCGTAGGATGCCATTTGCTCACCAATTTTCGTCTTTCAATCGCCTCCTTTTCTGAATAAAGATGATAAATTTTGGATCACTAAGACTGAAAAACTATCATCTGTGTCGATCAAAAGCATGTTTCTTGGTTACAAACCATGCATATTAGAGTATATCAATTTGAATCAGAATTGTCCATGGTCAAGAATATCTAAAAGCAGAAGACAAACATCTAAAGACTCTTGATCATTAGCAAGTAAAAACCTTCTAAACTGCAGTCCATTCAATAAAACAGAAAGTTCATTCTGAAAGCAGCAAAATGTTCATTTCGAAAGCTGTCGATCTCATCGCTTATATTTCTGCTGCCAGAAGAAACACTCAAGTTTCTTAAACTTCTACAAAAGGACCACTAGGTCATAACAACATGCACACAACATTGCAAGAAAATCACAATCAAGAATGGCAAAACAAAGTGAGAAAATAGTACAAAACCAAGAATTTTTCCCGCAAATGCGATTTCGATCCAAAAGTTAATCAGAAGAAACAGTTTTTCCCTAGCCACCACAAAACCTAACTATTAACACAAGCAGTTCTTGCAGGGAGACACTAATTAAAGTTAAAACCATTGCAGCAAACCAAGTTCAAAGGAACCTGCATCTATCTTCCATAGCTCATGTATACAACTTCAACACCAAGATATCACAATTGTATGAAAGTCTCAACAGATTAGATAATCAACCTTATCAACATAGAAACACAAACACACACAGATATCCATACAGATATAAATATAGATAGATACATTACATAAGCAGAAGTTACTACAATGAATGTGAAGCAAATCCCAAACCTGGTTTGCTCAACGCATCAAACCACTTCGAAAACCCCAAATCATCAGCTCCACTCTCCAAATCTAACAACAAAAGCACAAAATCAACTCTCCAACCAACACAAAACACCTTCTTCTTCTTCTTCTTCTTCTTCCACCAAACAAAAAACAAGAAAAGACTAAACCTTTACCATCACAGATCCACACAAGTACCTGAAACAAGTGGATTAGCAGGAGATCCAGCCAACCCAGCTTTCAAAAGTGCATAGAAAATGCAGAGGCGACCGGCCCACAAAACCGGAGCCTCCAGCAAAGTCGCCCGCGGCGTAATTGCTCTCTTATTACCATCAATTTTCAGCGAATTGGTTCCTGATTTCGTACCTAGATACAATCTTCCATCGAGAAGAGGCAGAAAGGCAGTTTTGGGCAGAGAAACGGAAGAGGTATGAGTGGGATTTTTGGAGGTGTAGCAGCAACGGCAGTGGAATGGAGATGCAAAAGAGGCCGACGACACGGCGGCGGCGGCGGAGGCGGAGGCGGTGGCGGTGGTTTGCAGAAGCATTCCTGTGAGCAAGAAATCGGACAAGGTTTTCCTGTGTTTCGCAGTTCACAATAGAGTGTAGTTGATCTTGAGCACTCTCAGCTGGACCAACACGGCGTCGTTTTGCTGCAGATTTTTTTTTATTTTTCAAAGTTTCTCAAAATATGCATTTCATTTCATTTTTCCCTTAAACAGAGCAATACACTCGTGGACTTGTTATCGAGATCTCTATCTCATATGTAAGATAATTGAAATCCAACATACATACAACGTAAAATGCAGCATTTAGACAAAAGTGTCTTGTAAAACAAAGATAAAAATATAATATTATTCGGATATCTTTAACAAAGTTAATACTCAACTTCCTCATCGACTCAAAAAAATTATTCATCCGGGCAGTAAAAGGGTCATCAGTTTGGCCCCTTGCTTGCAACAAATATTGATAGAATTTGAGTTAATTAATTATTCATTTTGTGACAATAAAATTAATAATAATTAATTAAATACAATATAATTAATACTATATATTTAGAATGTAAAAAGATAAATATATAATAAATGATAGCACCAATTATGAAGTCAAATTTAAGATATTATTGAAAGATATGATAGTATTTGTATATCAAGAATAGGACAATAATTTCATAGCGGATAAGGTTTTATCTTCTTTAAGGATGTGGATGGGATGTGGGGTCACGTGCTACCATTCGTCTTATTTAATTATTTGTTATTATGTAATTTATGTCAGTAATCTCCTCCCAAATATAAATAATTAATTAAATATGTAATACCATTATTTTATTTTATTCAATTTATATTATAACCAATTAAAACCCAGTGCCAATGTTTTACATCGATGGTAATATATTTTTTAACTTCAAAATTTATGAATTTTTAAACTAAATAATCATTTAGTACATTTCATGTTATTAAATATAGTTTATTTTCATAATATTTTCTTTAAATACAATTTATGTTAATATTTCTTTTAAAAAATCATTATTTTAAGTTGTGGTAATATCATTTCTTTTTATTGTATTGAGTTACAGCTATTTTTTTTGTCATAAAATAATATTTCAAGGGGGGATGGATTTAATAGTATTGATCCTTATATTAAATCTCACTCTTTCATCCTAAAATGTGAATAATAAATAATATATTAATAAAAATATACACATTTACATGGCAAATAAAAGAAGATAATTAGATCATTCACATCTTCCTACTTGAGTAGATAATTTCATGATGTACGAATACATCAAACGCACTCTTTTGAAAATTTTCAAATGAAAAATATCCGATTCAAAATCTCACACAAGTATCCGACATGACACAATACGACAAAATGACATTATTAGCAGCGTCTGTACATTAGAGGCTTCGAGAATTCTGTATGAGTTCAACATATAGATTAGTCTTAGGCTTCTTATTTGAAGACCTAAATAGCATTACTATTTATATATACCAAAAGGCAAAATATTACCATTCTCTCTCAAACTAAACGTTATGAACATTCAACATTCTGTTGAAATTTGAAACCTAAACAAAAATATTACTACTAATCATCAGACATCCTGAACTGTTACACTACACAATGAAAAGCTACATGATGTACACAGGTTGTGAATATATGGCTTTAACCAAGATTCCAGGAACAAATTCTCTAAAGCTGCCTCAAATCTTTACGAATCTAACGTCGTTTTGTCCGAACGCAGTTCCACAACCGGGACACTTTCGATGCCGGATTTCCAGGTTTCTTTGGATGCATTGATTGCAGAATAAATGGAAGCATTTCACAATCACCACCTGTCAGAAAATAATATTTCAACAACTTTTTATGGCCAAAAATGGAATACAAATATAAGCAGCATAAGAAATATAAGGGTAATGAAATACGTATACAAGTACTCGGATTTTCTCAAGTTGGTTCAAAGAAGGAAACACAAGTCAGTTTATGTGTTTCAAGAAGCAAAGGCAGAAATGTGGTACCTCCTTGGGCCGATCAAAACAAACACCACATTTGAGTATAGCCTTGCAATCTTTAATCTCTTCTTGGAGTTTCTGTATTGCAGCCTCCCCTGTTTCGGAAGTCAACTCGGCAACAGTTTTGTTCAACTCCATTAGTTCTTCATCAAGCTTCTTTCGCTCACTTCTGTAAGTTTAACCGTGTATACGCGATTAAGATTTCCAACACAAAGCAAATTTACATCAGAGGACTCACATAACCGACAGGTGTGTATAAAGGCTAATGCCTATGTTTTATGCTTTACATGAGACTGATTTATATATAATCTCTGACCATCAAATACAATATACTGGTTGTATTATATTGTTAAGGAAATTTACAGGATCTAATTTCTTTCTTTTTTCTTTTGGTTTAGATTACAGGATCTATAAATGTTGGTAGAAGTGGTAGAGCTCTAGGGATAGTTATTAGTTGCCAAAAAAACCCTTAGGCATACCCCATTTAGAAAGAACCCCTATATCTGTTGAAATTACAACTTACCACCCTTAATGTTTGATTTCGTTTCACAAATATCACAATAAATTAGTTTCCCTAATTACAAGAAACCACTCTAATCAACCTCCTGACACTGATGGGTAGAGGGGTTCGATAATTAGACATCGGTGATATTGTGCAAAAGAATACAAACAATAACTTTCAACAATAGTGGATAACAGATCTAATAGAAATTACCTTTCATTTTCTAATTCTACTTGGATATCTTCTATTTTTCGTTGGATCTGTTCATTCTCCTTCTCAGATGATACTACAACAGATTTCAGCATCTTAAGTTCCTTTTCTGCATCTGCTAATTCCCACTTTGCAGCTTCGAGCTTCATTACCATATGTCTGTCTTCTTTAATAGAACTTAGAACTTCTAGGTGGTGATGTTTCATCTGCAAGTATGTCGGCTTGAAGACGGGAGTAACTGGAGATAAATTGTGATTGCTTAATTTCAAGATAACCAATTTACCTGCTCCTCACTTTGAGCTATTCTTGACTTCAAAGATTCAAGAGATCCATTAAGTAGTTGAAGTTGCTTTGCTAAGCCTTGTTTCTCAGACAGTAAACCATTTTGCGATTGCTTTGCTTTAACACTTTCAGACACCAGCTGCAAAATGAACAGGTTGCATCAAATTAACAAGAATACTTGCATATCAAAGTCATAACTTAAAGGAAAAACAACGATAGTCAAAGAAAACCTTTATATTGTATTCATCCCTTTCAGTAACTTGCTGCAACAGATGCTGGTTCTGAGTCTGCATGTCTTCGTACGCTTGACCAATAGTCTGCCAGTAGATTAGGCATAATCAGCAAAAGCATCACAAATATACTAAAAAGGAGAAAAAGGTAAATATGATAGATTGTGCTTATAGATGAGCATGACTGAAATATCTCCTAACATGGCAAAGCACGTCACCTCTATTTCAGATATATAGGACTCAGCTTCCGCTTCTTTGATCTTGATGGCCTCCTTCAGCTCCAAAACATCTCTGCAAGTAGAAAATAGATAAATACTTCTCAAGGACAACATTGCATGACATAAACCAGAAAAAAGAGCATGAGTTTTTCTGCTGGTTATTTCATAGATTTCTTTTCTTTTTTCATGTACACTTTTATATATCCCGGCATATGTGTTTGTGTGCACCCCATAAAAAACTAAACTAGATACGCCTAAAGAGAACATTAAGAATCATAAACCAAAGTATTCTTAATGCTAATGCAGTTCGAGAGATTGCAAAGTTTCATGTACACAAATTAACACACAAATACAATCACACAGGTGCACTTAAAATTAATTTCACCTAAAATAGTACCTTTTTAAAATTGAGAAATATGCATTTAGACAGCAGTATGAGAAAAAAGGGAAAAAAAAAAAAAAAAAACCTGTCAGAAGCATCTAACTCAGCCCTTAATTCAGCTATTTCGGCTTCAGCAACAGAAAGCCTTTGCTGGCATGCTGTCTCAGCTTCATAAGCTGCTCTCACTCTCAACTCCAAGCTATGTTCCTCTAGAGCATTCTTCAAAGTTTCAGCTTGCAAGCGAGCTCTGTGTTCTGATTCTTTTATCTCAGCCAAACCTCTTCCTCACAAAAATTGGAAATAATTTTGTCAAGAGATAGATCCAAATGCAGAAAGGAAACATCTGTATGTATGATTTAGAGGGTGTTTGGCTAAGCTTATGTTAACTTGTAAGTTCATGAGCTCATAAGATGTTTCTGAAACTTATAAGTTTTGTAAATCTAACATCAAAACTAAGTCTGTGATTTGCATGTTAAAATGTTTTAGGAGCGGACATAAGCTCTTTTAAGGGTACTAAATTCAATAATACAATAAACTAAATTCAGTTTCACATAATACTATTGTGTTGATGTGGCGTAGCAATGTAATAGTTCTTTTATTAGAAAAACTATCACACTTTTGATGAGTGCATAAGCTCTTAAGCATCCCATAACATGTTTTGAGAATCTAATAGCTCCGGCAGACATCCTAACTTGGGCAAGCACAAATATACAAATGAATATATCCATGTTTCACATTCAGGTAATAACCTTTCCTCAAAGGACCATCTCATATTTCTTATTCAATTTCCAAACAAGAATATATAGAGCTACCTATTATCATAAATTTGCTGACCCAACATATCCAAGAAAATTTCTTGCTCTTGTTTTTCCTTCTGCATTTTCTCCATCTGCAAATTAAGTTATTGAAAGTCAAATGAACATATGCATTTAAAATACCACGAATTTTATTAATTCATTGGGGCCCAACAAACATACAATATCCTTTAAAGACTTGATCTCCTCCATCTGTTGAGCACATTCATCAGCCAAACTCTTCAATTCAGAAGTCTGCAAGCAAGAATAAATGGTCTCAAGTTTTGATCAAATTTATCAGCACGATTACATGAGAAAAATAAAAAACATAAAAAATAAGATAAACATGAAATCTAAACACTGCGCACTGAGATAATGATGTCACTATAACATCATGAGAATAAAAGAGTTGGGTCTTTTGCTAGCTCTCTCTAGTTTTTTCTATTTTTAATTAATACTTTAAACTTGATCAAAAGCTAAAGATGAATACATATTATCAGAATTTAATCATGGCTAATTTGAAAGGCAATTCACCAAAAAATTCTACACTAGCAAACAAAGCAATTTCTTAGTTCAGAATAAAGTTTGTCCTAGTTAAATTGGTGAGTTTTGGAATGATCTACCCTGCCCAAGTTCTCAAGTTAAACATTTCATGGTGTTTCCTTACTTTAAGTGTACGGTTATTATTTAACTCATCCTAGTTGGTAAACCATATGGTGCCAGTTATGACAAGTTAGGAATCAATTCAATTGTGCCTCTTTACCTAACCCAGTCTAGATGACTTCTAAACTCTATTTGAGAAATCTAGACAGAAAAACCAATGGAACGTGAATAAAGCATTGTTTGGATCCAAAACAAAATTCAGATCTAAGACAGCATGGCAGTAAGGGATTGTATAGAGCAACCTTTAGGTCAAGTAAAGCACTGAGTGATTGGGTTCTCTCTCGCAAGGAGACAGCCTCATCAGCTGTATTTTTCCACCTGTTTAACTGGTTTTCCATCATTCCAATTTCTTTTGACAAAGCCGATGCCATAACTTGAAACTCTTCTTTGATATCTTTTCTTCCTGAGAAAAAAAATACATCTCTCAAGACAGATCACAGGCACCTAAAGCAAAGTAATAGTAAATGTAGTAGCCCATCAACCTGAATCTTGCATAGCTTCTTCCATTTTTATCTCCACCTCATTTTTCTCAAGGATACACATCTGCAGTTGATTCTGTAGTTCTTCAACTTTTAACTCAGAAACATCAATTGCATTCCTTGCAGTATCAACAGACTCAGCTTTTGCCATCAAGTCTTTCTCCCTTCGTATGATGAAAGGTCTTTCAGCCTACAATTTTGCTTTCAGCAAACACCATAAATTCGAATGTTATTATAACTTTACGATCATAAATAGCTTACTTGCAAAGACTCTGTCAACATTTTATAATGCTCTGCCTCGGAATTCCAGTGCTGAAACTGATCATTCACCAAGGAGAAAGGGCGAGATGTATAGACATACTTCTCCTCCGTCATCTCATTCTAGGTAAAAAAAAAAATAAATCGCTAGTTAGAATAATTACAGCATGGGAAAAGTATTTCAACTTTCAAAAGTGATCATAATATCGGCCTTGATTGTAGAACCTGAAGATCCTGCAACTGTTTCGACAAAATTAGGTTGTCCTCCCGTGCATCTTGAAGCTCTGCAAGTCGATCCTCAGCCAAAACCTACACCACATTCAACTTTAACATCTATCATACAAAAATGAAACAGCCTCAGCAATCAGTGAAGTGTACGAAATTGAGCCAAAGGATTAAAACCTTTGTTTCCTCAATAGAGTCTTTTAGTTCTCGTAGACGTTTTGACCTATCAGCTGGTCTTTCAGGAGACACAGTCCCATTCACAGTGGGAACTATAACAGGAATAGGAATTGGAACATGCATTCCAGGAAACCCATCTTTCTGCATTCTGAGATTGATTAGTTTTCTTCTACTTTCTTCAAGTTCGGCCATGCTTTCTTCCAGATCCCCTTCAGATATAGTAGGATTACACACATTTAGAACACAGTGGAATACGTATAGGCATAAGCCAGTAAGCAAAATTTAGAGCTGAAAATCTAGTATGTTTATAGCAAGCTTGTGCACATGTAAAGAAAAAAACCATACCAGCAAGACGTTTTATCTCTAACTGATCGACTGAATGGTTTGCAATACATGTTTGAATCTCATCGGCATATTTTTTGTGTTTAGAGTGAAGCACATCAACCACCTCATGGAGGCGACCAGCCTCCTCTGTTATCAAATCATAAAGCTTATGCAATTGGATAACAGCATCTGAACAGGTGACAAGTAACATCATATTATCAATAAGAATTTAATGCTAGATGTCAAACACATCATGTACTTCCAAAAGCATGTCTGCAAGTCACATATTGGTGCATCAATTGACAAATGAAGGGCAGACTAAATCATCACCCCCCTTGTGAAAAAAATAATAACCTTCTGCAGATGATTTCCTCAGCAAAATCTGAGCTATGTCCTCAAATTTAGCTCTCTGAGAACCAATAGCATCTTCCAATACTTTCATCAACTCCCTTGTCGAAGTCTGACGTGATGCAAGAGCTTTTTTAACATAAGCAATTAATCCATCATTCTTGCTGCTTTGGATGGCATCTGTTTCTAATAACCTACAAAGAAATATATCCTCCGGAGGACATGATGGAATAGAACCTATTCTTAAGTCAGTAATCTTGAAAAAATATAAGTAAGATGTTTGCATAATCAGGAGATAGAAAATTCCAAATATTACCTCGAGAAGATTCTAGACGATCCATACATTGTAAAGCACTCTGGCCATCCCCAGCTTGTGCTCCGAATAAAATTATATCATCAGTCAACTACACAAAGCCATCTAGTTAACTAACAGAGAATGTTATTCAAACACACACACCATGAAATTTTACAAGAAAGTGCGTGCAATGAATAACCTGGTTCCAGAGTTGGTTCACTTTCATCAGTATTTCATCGTATGCAATCTGCTTTTCTTTTAATTCTTGAATCTTGGATTCAAGATCATGTAACTCTTGCTTCTGTGTTTCTAACTGTTGCACAAGTTTCTGGTTCTGGTACTGAAGAACTGCAGCATCAACCTGACAGAGAACGAATTTGATGATTTTGCAAAGGGAGTCCAAGATCAGTTTAGATATTGAACCAACATAATATATATTGATTTCAGAAGCAAAACAGACGCACTTATATTAGCAACATAATAGTTGATGGTACAGAACAGAACCACAGCATACAGACCTCTGCTGAGAATAAAAATGAAAATCGTAACACTCTGATCTGCTGGAAATGTTAAGTTCAGACAGTAATGTTATGCCAACTTAATTTACTTTTGATTGTATTCAAGTAACCCGAGAAAAAGATAAGGGAAAATATCCCGGCATTGTCAGGAAGAGCACGATGAGTAAAGGCACACTGCAGCCTGCAGGAAGAAATAGCTGATGCAATTTCTCTGGATAGACTTCATAAGGTCTCAAATTATGCCTATACGCAAAATAAGTTGACATCCGTATAATTTAGCAGCAGGTTAACAATGACTATGATCAGGGGTTGACAACAAGATTGGAATTGGGCAGCTAGTATGATATGCATCAGCAAAAATGATAGTAATTCAGACACTTATTTAGTCATAGAGATATGTTTAAAATCATGAAAAGGCTAAGATTGCTGATAGGATTAAGTTTCTAAAATTCTAATAGCCTAATCCATAAGACAGATTGTCTGGTCATGAAGTATTCAAAGTACCAGAGTTTATTGACCTATTAGTTAACTAAAAACATATCCTCTATTTTCCACGAGGAAACAAGGGGCATGCATGAGAAGTACTCCCTCCCAACCAACAATTTTTACCAGGTAAAGGAAGAATGAAATAACGCTCTATACATCCTAAATATCATCTAGTAAACAAGAGTCGGCCTAACTCTGGATCTGAAACATGCAACTGAAGTACTGAACAAAGAAAATGCTACAAACTTCAAGAGGAACTTCAGTGCTTCAGGCAGTTTAATGCTCTATTTGTGTATTCTTGTAAGAAACCCAATACTTACTAAAACGCAAGACTTAAGGGTTTAATACTACAGATGGAAGCTAAAAGTTCAACTTTTCTTCTTCAATAACCATAAAGCACCATAAAAATGATTCCAATAGGGCTTGCAAGTGAAAGCCATCCAATTCAAAATGAGCAGATACCCCCAATGACGAACGAAATAACAAAAGCCATCTCACTGTCTTCGATTAGCTTTTCTGCTTGTCCCAGTTACTATTAAAACTCTCGACTGCTTTTCAATATAAACAAAACTAGAAATAAGAATAGTGTTATCTTTATGCAGGGAAATCCCCCTTGTTTCAAATTGCACTCCACTACTCATACAACACAATCCACGCACTTACAGACCTAATATACTCCATTTCCAACTGAATCACCAAATACTGCACATTGTATAAGCTATGATTACTATATCAATAGGATTATAAATGATCAAAACCCACTAAACCCTTATCCAGAGCCAATACTAATTAATGCGTAAGAACATAAATTCACGAAACAGAAATAAGAAGATGTAGAGATTAACATGCAAGCTGAAAAGAGAATAGAGAACAGCTCAATTTACAGGTCTATTGTCATCAGGAGGAGGAGAAGAAGAATGGCGAGCCATTGAAGAGTCGTTGTGATTGAGATGGGGGCGCTTCTGCTGCGGCTCGTCTTCTGATTCCATTTAAACAAACACCGCCCCACTCCAAGCTAATGCAATGGCTATATATCCAGTAGCGCCAATCATTACATGAATAGTTTCGATTCTCTGCTCTTCGCCCTCGTCCTGTATATAATAATACTATGAGAATTCGGAAGTGCAATCCGATAATCAGTGAAGCATATCAAACCCTGAATTGTTCCCAGAAATTGTAGCCCTAAATCATTTGGAGAGAAAACCAGAGAAAGAGAGAAGAACCCTTGCCAGCAAAGAAGCAAAAGGGGTTTCTGAGAAGAAAAGTTGTCTCCTTTGGTGATACACAATTGCTGCGGTTTTATATGGTGAAGAAGACGAATGTAAGAAGTGAAAAATTACAGCAAACCCCAAAAGAGAGAGAGAGAGAGAGGAGATGGATTGGGCCTTTTTTTAGGCCCAAATGATAGGATAATAGAAATATGGGCCGTATTTTTCCCAAAACAAGGCCCAAAAAGAGTGTATTAGATTTTCTTTTTTCTATTTTTTGAGGAAAAGTGTATTAGAAATTGATCCATATTGTTTTCGTATAATAGATCAAGATACGGACTCAAATCGACTCGACCCGACCCGACCTAATATTGTTGTTTTGAAAGTTAATCACATTTCACTTTTACCCTCGATTTATGTGTGCGTTATAAGTTTATCCCTGATAAGACCGAAAATCTTATCAATAAATCTGAACCTTTAACTAAAATGATGTCCGAAAGAAAATAAGTGCGTCTACTAGTTTTGAGTGATGCTTCTGCCTCTTAGAAAAATGGCGTCCCCTATTCCCTTCAGGTATTTATAGTAGTTCGTCCAATTTTAAGCTAAGTGTATCTTAATTTTAAGGGTGCGGATTATTTAGGCTTTTAAACTTTAAAGTGTTTAATTGAAATAAGTTTGTGCTAAGATTAAATATTAATAATTCATACCCTAATGGGTATGTCTGCACTTTATTTTTTATCTTTACAAAAAATTTCAACCCCGACCCCCAATATTGAGCTTTGGAAACACAATATTCTTTTAAACTTTGTTGAAAATAGATTTAGGTGGTTGGATCTCATTTGTAAATTGTAATTAATTCTATCTTAAAATTTGAGCGGTTGAGAGTTTTCTTTATACATGAACATTCCCACCCCCATAAAAATTTGATTAATGTATGATTATTTATTCTTTCTTTATCTTTCCTTTACAATTTAAATCAAATATAGTATGTGACTGAGATTAACAAATCTAAGAACCCCTAGAATCTTTATCCCACAAGCTATCTATACTATTATATTAAGCGAGAGAGACACATAGTAACCGCTTGGACTCTTTGACTTTTTTCTTTTCTTTTTATTTATTTATTTTTTTCATCGGTCATGTTCTCTTACATTCTTTTCTTTTTCTATTATTTATTTACCACTCCAATATCTTCATAACTTTTCTTTTCCCTCACTTCACTTTAATTATTTTTCCTTTTTCTTATGTAAAAATTTTGTCTTTTTCTTCTCATTTATCTGCTTAGAATCTTTATTCACGTATTTTATCCACCTTAGAATTTTAATCTTAATCTTAATCTTTTTCACATATTTTATGATATTGGTCATCTCCTTAAACTTAAAATCTTAATTTTATCTCTTAATTTTTTATTTACACACACTTAGAGTGTGCAGAGTTGCTGCTAACGGTAATTTAAGCCTTGTGTTGTCCTTTTCCTTTTACTCTAAAGTCAAGATTTGAGACCAAACTATTTGATGTAAATTGTGATTGGACCCCTTCTATACTATAGCTCCTTAATTATTAACCTATATTGATGCTCTCTAATTATGCCATGATAAAGTCAGGGTTTTCTCTCTCTTTTTTAAGAAATTACACCTGAGGTGACAAACACTAAAGCTATTGTTTGCACTTTGCATCTGATTATAGGTAATAGTATAGAATATAGGTAGGTGGGTAGTTTGTACTTAGGAAAAATAACTAAAACATGCTCTAGAAATATGCAAAACTTAGTAATTGAATTATATAATGCGTTGAAACTAATATTATAGTAAATAGTATAGAATATAGGTAGGTAGGTAGTTTGTACTTAGGAAAAATAACTAAAACATGCACTAGAAATATGCAAAACTTAGTAATTGAATTATATAATGCGTTGAAACTAATATTATAGTATAGAAATATGTTAATTTCTATTGATCAGGTCAGGTCGGACAATTTAGATATAATTTTTTTTTTAATTAATGATAGTTGCGTTCTCAATAACTCGATACTTAGATATAAGTTTTTCCTAACTATGGCAACTGCATTCCTAACTATGCCCCAGTTGCCGGCGGCTCAAATGATTCCTATTGATGTTTCGTGGCCTTTTGATCAGTGGGGCATTGATATTGTGGGACCCCTCCCAATGCCGGCCGGACAAAAGAAATTTGTAATACTCGTTGTGGATTACTTCACTAAATGGGCAGAAGCCGAAGCGGCCGCCAAGATAACATTCAAGGTTGTGAGAGATTTCATCTGGAAAAACATCATCTGTAGGTATGGTATCCCGAGGGTGCTCATCTCAGACAACGGCTCCCAGTTCATCGCTGTCGACACGCGGGATTGGTGCTATGAGCTAGGGATTGAACAGCGATTCACCTCCGTAGGCCACCCTCAAGCCAACGGTCAGGCGGAGGTGACCAATCGAACCATACTCCAGCATCTGAAGACGATGCTCGAGAGTAAGAAGGGAGAGTGGGCTGATGAACTCCAAGGAGCCCTGTGGGCTTACCGTACTACTCCACGAGCGGCAACAGGGGAAACCCCTTACTCCCTCGTTTATGGCTCCGAGGCCATGATACCTGCGGAAATTGCTCAAGAATCCACACGCGTTGCCTATTTCGAGCCTGCCGCCAACGAGGCCAATCGGGCGCTCGAGTTAGATTTGCTGGATGAGAAGAGGAATGCTGCTTGGGCACGTATTCACAAATACAAAGCAACCGTTGCTCGCCAATACAACAAACGTGTTAAGGAAAGGACTTTTCAGCTAGGGGACTTGGTCCTCAAAAAAGTTGAAGTCTCCAAACACGTGGGTAAGTTGGACCCCAATTGGGAAGGCCCCTTCAAAGTCATTCAGGTACGAGCAAATAACACCTACTTGTTAGAGACTTTGCAAGGCGAGCGTCTCCCTAGGCCATGGAATGCATGTAACCTTAGAAGGTTCTACGTGTAAACATCGGTTCTTTTTGTAATCGCCCGTTGACGGCATGGGGTACTCTCTTTGGACAGAAAGCATATGGTACTCGTTTTGTAAATTGCGAATATAACAGTAAGCATTTTTAGTTTTTGACTATGTCGTTTATTTGTTTTTCTTATTGGTTAATGATTTATGCAAAACTTAAGGCCTACTCCGTGTCGAGCATCCTCCACGTCGAACGGCCTAAGTAATACCCCAATCGTTTTGAAGCAACGCTATTTGGGTGTGTGACAATTCGTAAGTGTGCAAAATGCTTAATTTACGCCAGCTGAGTGCATGTCACTCCGGCTCGCGCTCGTAAAAACCCCGGATACCCTCGACTTCTTGGGCGAGGGCACACTCAGAAAACAGTGAATCCCGTAATAACCCTTTCATGGGTCCCTCAAAATAACGCTAACCCCACGGTTACGCTCGCTTGGATCCCATACTTAGCAAATCCTACTGATGATTTCTAAAGTATGTACAACCTAATGGAGCGTTCAAGACGAGGGTGCACATTACAGGGCTAATACTTAGGCAAATCCCCAGAGGTTTCCTAAGTTCAAATTCGAGCCTCATTACGGATACGACCAGGGAATCCCCGGGGGAAACGCCCTCGCGATCGTATCTACACACCTCAAATCTCCAGACGCTGCCAAACTTTAAACTGATGGTGCGTTATGGCGAATGTCGGGGCCCTCTTAAAGAAAACGCCCTCGCGCACAAACACACTCATCGCAAGCGTTCATACAAGAAAGACCAGTTCATACAAGGAAGAACGACGAGCGCAATGAAATAACATCATTCATCATTTAAAAGTAAATGAAAAAACATTCAGACATTCAAGCATTTAAAAAGGAGTTCAAATATATCGGAAAGCGGCATAAAGGATCCAAAGTATTCAGGAAATAACTGAAGGATTAAGTACAGATATAAAATTGTTCATAAATGGAAAGAAGAATTCAAACTGACAAGGGCAAGAGATTAGTAGCCACGGGAGCTTCACTGGGCTGGAGCGTCAGGCTCGGGAGGAGCAGTTGCAAGGGGAACGGGGCCCAAAACATTGGCGTCAGAAGTTTGGGCCTTGCCAAGTTCCTCGACATCCACTGTGTCCATGATGGTGCCCTCGTCTTCTATTCGGAGGGGCTCGGGATCTACCCTGTTGGCAGCAATGAACTCCCGTTGGAGGGTTTGCACCAACTCCTCATACTCGGGCTCCGCCAGGCTCTCGGTGGGATCCCCATCTTGGACCATGGGCTCGTAGTTTTCGTCCAGATCCATGCGTAAGCGCGCGTCAGTCCGAGCGCTTTCGGGTGCCAAGCCCAGCTTCACCATTTGCCCGATGGCCTTATGGAAGAAACGCTTTGCATTGTCGAAACAATGGATGTTGGCTGCGAACACCAAAGCTTTTGAGCGCAAGAACTTCTTCACTGCCTCCCAGGATACCCTCGCCTCCAAGCCCTGTACTTTGCCCTGCAAGTCAGCAAGGGCCTTGTTAGCTTCCTCATTTCGGCGAGTGCTTTCCGCCAACTGCTCACCCAGCTCCCGGTTATGTTGCCTCAACTGGTCACGCTCCACCTTCAGCTCCCTATGACGCTCGTCGAGAGTAAGGTAGGCCTCGTCCGCCTTCTGCAGGTTCTCCCTCAGCTGATCCATATCGCGGTTGGCCACGGACAGTTGGGCGTGGACGTTGTTGTAATCCTCTTGCAGTTGAACAGGGTCAGAGATTCGCAACAGTCTCTTGTATTTGGCCTTATGCTCGGAGTAGGCCTGCGCTCGCCCCTGCAAGTTCTTTAACCTAGGGATTACCTCCTGGAAAGTCAGAAACAAAGGTTAGCGTTAAAATGGGAACAATGGAAGTTGGAAACCTTCAGAGGATACTAAGGACTTACCGCCAGAAGGACATGACAAACGTCGTCAGCAACACGAGCGGCGTCATGCTCGTTCAGCTTATCGTGATCGCCGGAAAATTGGAGTTTCCTGACGATGTCAGAAACGAGGTTCACGGAGTAGGCGCTCTTTTTCAGAAGCACCGGACCCTCAGTCCGCTGGCGCTTGTAGCGAGAGTCGCCCTTGCAGCCTATTTTCCAGAAATCCTCATCCTCTGATGAAGAAGTGTCGCTACCCTCGCCTTTGTGCCCTACCACCACCTCCTTTCCCTTGCCGAAAATGGGCCCACGGGGGCCACCGGCGGAGGAGTAGCCCCACGGGTACCCTCCACTGTTAAGTCTTCAATGGGGCCCCTAAGGGGAGCTTCATTCCCTGCGCGACCACGGGCGCCGTTATTTCCTCGGCCGGCTCCTCGCCGGGTCCCCCTCCCCCTCGGAGCATTGGGCGGACGGTTTTGTTGCTGTTGCGAGGGTTGAGGGTCAGCGGCGGGTCCTGGAGCGCCCAACATGCGGGAAAGAGCCTCAGCATTCATGCCTCGCGATAGTATTTGAACGCCTGCAAATAAAGAAGAAACGAGCGTCAGAAGTGAGTTGCTCGGAGCGCAGATGCAAAAAATACAGCAGTCACACCAAGTTAGAAAGCTATTCTAACAGTTAGAGCAGTTAGTTCCTAGAATCTAACCATCGAGGGCCATGATGTCAGCTGGAGGGTTGAGTATCATGTCTGGAGGGCAAGACAGTCCATAGCAGAACAATATCCCCTCGTTCTTCATCAAAGACTCCGCCTTAATCCACTTCTTCTCACTCCTCATCTCAAAGGCTAGTCCCATCGCCCAATCCTCGAAGGCCTTATTCCTTATCCTTTCCCTAACTAGAGGACGCTCGCCATGAATCATCCACTGACGGTGAACCCCAAAGATCCCCCCAGGGGCCCCCACGAAGAAATACTTCTCCTTCCAATATTCGCCGTAGGAAGTGGACGGGGAGTCTATCATTTTAAAGCCTGATTTGGCCTGGGCGTAATAAAACCCGTCCGTAGGCGACGAGCGTGGCGAGCGGGCAACTTGTATCAAACTGTCAAAGTTGATAATTGAGGGTGCATGGCCTAGAGCTCTCATCGCTATTATGAAAGTGTTGATTAGGGCTATGCCGTTGGGCAGAATTTGTGAAGGGCAAAGCGCTAGATGGTGGTAAATGGTAGCGGCGGAGTGAGCGATAGGGAACCTTAAGCCCCCAGCCAAGACCGCATCCCAATAGACCGTCATCATCCCCGGTGGTGGTTGATTTGCCCTCTCCCCCTCCTCAGGAAGTCGCATGGGGAATACGCTTCATCCCAATAAGCTTTCGCCCTCAACTCCTCCAAATCGTCGAGCGTCAGAATACTCACAATCTCGTCCGGAGATCTGTCAGTTTGATGGCGATTATCCTGCCTCACTCGGGTGGCAGGCTCCCTTCCTCTCCTTTGGCGCCTTCTGGAAGGTTCAGCCTCAAACGGGCGCCCGGATGGCCCCGCTTCGCCCTCAGGAGCCATCACCGCCACTGTGATCCTGTGATCTTGGGGTCTCACGGCACTATTCAACACTGGGAATACCCTCTCCCCCTGTCTTTGCATCTCCATCACGTTGTGCATCTCTTCAAAGAGGTCATTCACCCCTCCAGGGGCACGCTCGTTCATCCCTTGAACGGCAGCGTCCACCTCTTCTTCCCCGGCATCAGCCGGAGCCCGGGCCACCGAAATCGCCATGGGAATCCCCTCACCTGGGGACGTCCTAACCAGGGGAACAGCTGTGGGAACATCGTCGTGAGGAGAAGAGCTCCCCACTGACATCTCCTCAATCTCCCTTACGTAATCGTCAGCTGGGTTTCCGGCCATGTTCGCTTTTCGACTTTTGAAGATGGGATTTATAGCAGAGAACTCAAGGAGGAAAGAAATTTCTGAAACAAATTCAATGGCAGGAACTGGCTCTTCACTCAAGGTTTTCACTCACTTAACCGAAACCAAGTGTTAGCACGAAGAAGATAAGAACGATGTTAGGGAATTTTACCTAAAAGTTTGAAGAACGGAGACTCGCCGGAATCACTAAGAGTTGCAGGGATTTCTTGCTGCGTATATGCTTGGAGAAGACGAAATGCGTGAAAGAGATCCTAGAGTGCTGTAAATCCCTATTTATAGGGGATGACTTACATTGATTAGGGTTTGGGATTTCAAATGGCAATCATTTCCCGCCTAGGAAATCCCCCCACTTTTGGTAACCGCCTCACGTCTCCTGGAGTGCACGCGCCCACGTTCCCACTCAGCATTAAATGCGGACATGACTTCAATTAATGTTGTGTCAGACTGTGTCCGTTACAGAAGGCAAGCGGTCACTTCTCTAGCAATGGGCTTGACCCTCGGATATTCAAAAATTCAAAGCTCCATTCTTTTTAAAATTCTACAGTACGCTCGAGCGATACTACAGAATTTGGGGGGCAAAATGATGAGGCTCAGAAACGCGCTTGCATCAGAGCCGTCCACGTGTCGTCATCGATTGGTTTGAAGATTATACGCTCGCATTGATGGGCTCGCGGGCCAACCCAGCCCACTCACTTGCCAACTAATATGGGCCACTGAGCCTCGGACAACCAGTTAAACGGCGAGGACGAGCAGGCAAGCCCGGCTCTCCCGTATCGGCCCTCGGGGTTACCTTTCTCAAGGAGTCATCCACACTAGGGCCATATTCCTGTCGCTCGGGTTTTCGCGCTCAAAGCTCATAAACCATGAGGAACCCATCCGAGCACTCTTCGAGCGTCACTAATCGCTCGCGGGTCACCCCCACCCCCGCGGTGGACCTGAGCCCTCATAAGACGGATCCGGGACCCTCCACTCATGCGACCCTCGTCAACAACCTCTGACACAAAGGTACTGCGCACCATGCACCTGACACGCCGTCTCCTTTTCAGAAATGTCATTCTCACACCCTCAAAGGCTGCCACGTGTTAGGGCAACACAGGTTTGGGACCACATGGTCAATTTACCCATTTACCCCCCATCCCTAACATATAAATAGGGGGGAACTCATGCATTCTCCCCCAAGTCATCATCTGCATACAAATTGCACATATTGTTCTGGGCATTTCCACTGATCTTCTCAAGCTTCTCACCATTTTCTCCACAATAGCATCATCCCTGCAACTTGCATCCTTGGTGTTATCCTAGCTGGAAGAACCCACGCTTAAGAGGAAACCCAGATCCTGAGGCCCTCACGCCTGTGATGGTCTTTTCCTTTCCATACAAATATTAAAGTGTTGTTGCATTTTTGGAAACCTGATTTCCAGTACCATCACTTTTGTTAAATAGGTAGCACTCTATTTTCTAGTAAAGTATGCTATTTCTAACAATAATAACGTATTTACAATATAAATGTTTTTTTGACCACATTTACAATATAATTATGTTAACGGCAAATAACATCCATACAAATAATTAGTTGTATTTTCTTTTCCTTTTTTTTCAGGAATCGACAAATAACCGAAAATTGTTAAAAACCACTTTATGATATTTGAGTGATTCCCACATTATCAGCCAATTTTTCGAGTGAATTAAACTAAATATATATAACTTAAACAGAAAACGGAACAAAAAATTTCAAATATTTAGAGTTAATTTCACTTTTAATTAATTAAAAGATGTTAAATTTATTTTTTTTGGGTTCTCCATTCATGCTTTGTTTTCAAGCTCGGATACTACAAAAATTCAATATAAAAACTATTTTCGTGACCAAATTGTTTTATTTACAATGCTAAAATTTAATATTTCTTCCCACTAAATCAACTGATTTCGTTCGAGAAACTTTGATGGTTAAAATCAATTTATGAAATTGTGAACAATTAATATAGCTATATATGTTTGTGTGTACGCAAATATTTATTAAACGAGTTAAGTGCACCAAACCACCTGTGTTTGTTTTAATTTGCAAAAAAAAAATTCTATGTTATAAAAATTAGTTCAAAAAACCTTATGTTATTTTAATTTTTGCACACCGTCCCCTTACTCCATTTGGTCAACTCTTAAATGTTTTAATCCTAAAATACCCTTATTTTATAAATTAAAATAATATTAAAATATACATATTATATGTATTATGATGGTGCAGGAATCTGAGTTTCCTAAATGCAACAGCACTTTAAGATTTGTATGAAAAGGGAAAGACCATCACAGGCGTGAGAGCCTCAGGATCTGGGTTTCCTTTTGAGCGTGGGTTCTTCCAGCTAGGATAACACCAAGAGTGCGAAATGTAATGCTACTGTGGTGAGGTTAATGGAAAGCTTGAGAAGATCAGAGGGAATGCTCAGAACGATAGAGTATGTCTGTAGAAGATGACTTAAGGGAGAGTGCATGAGTTCTCCCTATTTATATGTTAGGGGTGAGGGTAGAAGAGTAAATTGACCGTGTGGTCCCAAACCTGTGTTGCCCTAACACGTGGCGGCCCGTGAAGGTATGAGAAGGACGTTTCTGAAAAGGAGGCGGCGTGTCAGATGCGTAGTGCGCACTACCTTTGTGTCAGAAGTCGTTGGCGAGGGTGACGCGGGGGATGGGCCTAAGATTCTCTCTGCCGAGGTTCGGATCCAACGAAATGGGGCATGGTCCTGCCCGAGCGTTGGTGACGCTCGAAGAATGTATGGATGGCCTCCTCACGATAGATGACCCTTGAGCGCCGAAATACCGAGCGTATTAATGGGGGGCCCCCATGTGGGTGCTTCCCTGAGAAGGGTAACCTTGAGGGCCGTGATGCGAGCGTCAAACTCGTCGGTTCTGGCCCTTGGCCTGAATTGTCATCCGCTGATTGACGGATTATATTAGCTGGCAAATGAGCGGCTGGGAAGGCCCACGAGCCCTTCAAGGCGAGCGTCTGGGCTTTAGTCAGCGGTGTGCTGCCACGTGGACGGCTCTGATTCGGGAATCATTTTAGGCCTCATCATTTTGCCCCCCAAATTCTGTAGTATCGCTTCGAGCGTACTGTAGAATTTATAAAGGAGGAACCCTGAATTTTGAATATCCGAGGGCCAGGCCATTACCAGCGAGTAGACTGTTGGCCTTCTGTAACGGACACAAACTGACACCGCATTAAATGCTGTCAAGTCCGCATTTAATGCTGAGTGGGTACGTGGGCGCGTGCACTCCGGGAGACGTGAGGCGGTTACCAAAAGTGGGGGGTTTCCTAGGCGGGAAATGATTGCGTTTTTGAATTTCCAGCCTTAAATCACGTGCATTATCCCCTTTAAATAGAGTCCGATAGAGCTTTGGACTCTCTTTCACGCACTCTGATTTCTTCCAGCCTTTAAGCAGCAAAGAATTTTCTGCAACCTTTACAGACTCCGGCGAGCTTCTGTTCTTCGAACTCTAAGTAAAGCTCCACAAATTTTGATATTCTGATACTAACTCTTAGATTTAGGTTGAGTGAGTGAAATCCTTGAGTGAAGAGCCACTTTCCGCTACTGAATTTTCTCCAGAAGTTCCTCCCCTTCTCAATTGAATTTTCTGAGAAAAACCCCATATTCGAAAATCGTAAAGCTACCATGGCCGGACACCCTGCTGACGATTACGTGAGGGAGATTGAGGAGATGTCCGTGGGGAGCTCTTCCCCTCACGACAATGTCCCTACAGCGGTTCCCTTGGCTAGGGCATCACCAGGTGAGGGGGTTCCCGTGGCTATTCCGGTGGCGCGGGCTCCGGCAGACGCTGGGGAAGAAGAGGTGGAAGCCGCCGTTCAAGGGATGAACGAGCGTGCCCCTGGAGGGTTGGATGACCTCTAGGAAGAGATGAGCAATGTGATGGAGATGCAAAGACAGGGGGAGAGGGTATTCCCAGTACTGAATAGTGCCGTGCGACCCCAAGATCACAGGATCACGGTGGTCGTGATGGCTCCCGAGGGTGAAGCAGGGCCATCCGGGCGCCCATTCGAGGCTGAACCTTCCAGAAGGCGCCAGAGGAGAGGAAAGGAGCCTGCCACTCGTGTGAGGCAGGATAACCGCCATCAAACTGACAGATCTCCGGATGAGATTGAGAGTATTCTGACGTTGGAAGATTTGGAGGATTTGAGGGCGAAAGCTTACTGGGACGAAACAGTATTTCCCAGGCGACTTCCTGAGGAGGGAGAGAGGGCAAACCAACCACCACTGGGAATGATGATGGTCTATTGGGATGCAGTTTTGGCTGGGGGCTTAAGGTTCCCCATCGCTCACTCCGCTGCTACCATTTACCACCATCTAGCGCTTTGCCCTTCACAAATTCTGCCCAACGGCATAGCTCTAATCAACACCTTCATAATAGCGATGAGAGCGCTAGGCCATGCTCCCTCGATCGTCAACTTTGACAGTTTGATACAAGTTGCCCGCTCGCCACGCTCATCGCCTACGGATGGGTTTTATTACGCCCAGGCCAAATTAGGCTTTAAAATGATAGACTCTCCATCCTCTTCCTACGGCGAACATTGGAAGGAGAAGTATTTCTTCGTGGGGGCACCTGGGGGGATCTTTGGGGTTCACCGTCAGTGGATGATTCACGGCGAGCGTCCTCTGGTTAGGGAGAGAACAAGGAATAAGGCTTTTGAGGATTGGGCACAGGGATTAGCCTTCGTGATGAGAAGTGAGAAAAAATGGATTAAGGCTGAAAATCTGGTGAAGAACGAGGGAATACTGTTTCGTTATGGCCTGTCTTGCCCCCCAGATATGATTCTCAACCCTCCAGCCGACATCATGGCCCTCGATGGTTAGATCCTAGGAACTAACTGCTCTGACTCCTAGAATAGCCCTCTAACTTGGTGTGATTGCTGTGTTTTGTTTGTTTGTTTTTTTTGTTTTTTTTTGTTTTTTTTTTTTTCGATTCAATCAACCAATTTCTGATGCTCGCTTCTTCTTGTTTGCAGGTGTTCAAATACTATCCCGAGGGATGAATGCTGAAGCTCTTTCCCGTATGTTGGGCGTTCAGGGACCCGCCGCTGTCCCTCAGCCCACACAACAACAACAAAACCGTCCGCCCAACGTTCCGAGGGGGAGAGGGGTCAGGCGAGCGGCCGGACGGGGACACAATGGCGCCCGCGGTGGTGCCGCGAACGAGGCCCAGAGGGGCCCTATTGAAGATTTGACGGTTGACGGAGCCCGTGGGGCCACCCCTCCGCTGGCGGCCCCTGAAGGTCCCATTTCACTGAGTTCGAGCGGGTCGCGGAACCGCTCGGGGGAGCCTATCCGCATTCACGAAACTATCCGGGCCGATCGTCAGGGGAAAAGGAAAAGGATGCCGGACTCCCTCCCTATTTCAGGCAAGGGAAAAGAGGTGGTCGTGGGCCACCGTGGCGAGGGTAGCGATACTTCATCTTCTGAGGATGAAGAATTTTGGAAGATAGGCTGCAAGGGCGACTCCCGTTATAAGCGCCAGCGGACTGAAGACCCGGTGCTCCTAAAAAAGAGCGCCTACTCCGTCAACCTTGTCTCCGACATCGTTGGGAAACTCCAATTTTCCGGCGATCATGACAAGCTGAACGAGCATGACGCCGCTCGCGTTGCTGATGATGCCTGCCATGCCCTTCTGACGGTAAGTCTATACTCCCCTTTACAAAATTCTCCTCTTCTTCCTTCCATGTTCGGATTGTGACCCTCGTTTACGGCTTCCCAGGAGGTAATCCCGAGGCTGAAAAACTTGCAAGGGCGAGCGCAAGCCTATTCTGAGCATAAAGCCAAGTACAAGAAGTTGCTGCGCATTTCAGACCCTGTTCAACTGCAGGAGGATTACAACAATATCAGCGCTCAGCTGAATTCCGTCACCCTTGAAAACGCTCAGCTGAAGGAAAACCTGAGGAAATCCGATGACGCCTTTCTGGTCCTAAATGAGCGTCACAGGAAATTGAAGGATGAGCGGGACCAGTTGAGGGCACAAAATGGGGAGCTGGGTGAGCAGCTGGCGGAGAGCACTCGCCAGAACGAGGAGGCCAACAAGGCCCTCGCTGACTTGCGAGGCAAAGTACAGGGCTTGGAAGCGAAGGTATCCTGGGAGGCGGTGAAGAAGTTCGTGCGCTCCAAAGCCTTTGTGTTTGCGGCCAACATCCAGTGCTTTGACAACGCTCGACGCTTCTTCCATAAAGCGATCGGGCAAATGGTGAAGTTGGGACTGGCCCCTGAAAGCGCTCGATCCGACGCTCGTCTACACATGGACCTGGATGAGAATTGCGAGCCAATGGTCCAGGATGAGGATCCTACTGAGAATCTGGCGGAGCCCGAATACCAGGAGTTGGTGGAAACACTCCAAAGGGAGTTTATAGCTGCCAACAGGGTAGGTCTCGAGCCCCTCCTGATAGAAGACGAGGGCACCATCATGGACCTAGTGGATGCTGAGGAACCTGGCGAGGCCCAAACTTCTGACGCTGATGTGTTGGCTCCAGTTCCCCTCGCAACCGCCCCTCCCGAGCCCGATGCTCCAGCCCCGTGAAACTCCTTATATTGATCCCTTTCCTTTTGGTTTAAATTCCTTGTCATATTTATGAACAATCATTGTCTATAATTAATCTTCGGATTACTTCCTTGGATGTTTTGGATTTCTCTATGCTCTTTTCCCTCATATATTATAATTCTTCTCTTTCTGCTGGGATGTTTGAATGCGTTGTCCTTTACTTTGGAATGATGAATGATGTTATTTCATGGTGCTCGCCGCTTTTATACCGATATCTGCTGTTTGAGCGTTTGCGATAAGTGTGTATATGCACGAGGGCGTTACCTTTGAGGGTACCCTGGCGTTTATCACAACGCGCCTCCAGTTTAAAGTTTGACAGCATCAGGTAATTTGAGGGGCGTAGATACGGGCGCTAGGGTGTTTTATGCGTACTCCCTGGCCGTACTCGTAATGAGGCTCGAATTTGAACTTAGGAAACTTTTGGAGATTTGCCTAAGTATTGGCCCAGCGATCGTGCACCCTTGTCTCGGAGACATCTAGAAGTTATACGCGCTTTAGAAATCACCAATAGGATTTGCTAAGTGTGGGAGAGGATAGAGCGTAACCATAGGGTTAGCGTCGATACGAGGGACCAATGAAAGAGTTAGCCCAGGATCCAATACTCTATGAGCGGACTTTTACTCAATAAGTTGAGGGTCATTGGGGTTCTTACGAGCACGAGCTGGAGTGGCGAGCACTCAGCTGGCGTAAGTTGAGCATTGTGCTCCCCGTTGTTCGACGCGCTCATTTTTAGGATTTATTCTTACAAATCGCTCGAACTGTTATAGGTGGATGGTTATCAACACCTGGACAGTGTAGCTTTGGAACGATTGAAGTATCGCGTAGGCTTTTCGACGTGGAGGATGCTCGACACGGAGTAGGCCTCTTGTCGCTCGAATCATTAGATCAAATAAGAAATCAAGTAAATAATAAAAACAAAGAATTAAATACTTACTGTTACATAGATGCATTTTTTGGAAATGATTACAACACGCTTTCTGTCAAAGGAAAATATTTCATGCCGCAAACGGGTCATTACAAAGAAGTTGAAGTTTACACGTAGAACCTTCTAAGGTTACATGCATTCCATGGCCTAGGGAGACGCTCGCCTTGCAAAGTCTCTAACAAGTAGGTGTTATTTGCTCGTACTTGAATGACTTTGAAGGGGCCTTCCCAATTGGGGTCCAACTTACCTACGTGTTTGGAGACTTCAACTTTTTTGAGGACCAAGTCCCCTAGCTGGAAAGTCCTTTCCTTAACACGTTTATTGTAATGGCGAGCAACGGTTGCTTTGTATTTGTGGATACGTGCCCAAGCAGCATTCCTCTTCTCATCCAGCAAATCTAACTCGAGCGCCCGATTGGCCTCGTTGGCGGCAGGCTCGAAATAGGCAACGCGTGCGGATTCTTGAGCAATTTCCGCAGGTATCATGGCCTCGGAGCCGTACACGAGGGAATAAGGGGTTTCCCCCGTTGCCGCTCGCGGAGTAGTACGGTACGCCCACAAAGCTCCCTGAAGTTCTTCAGCCCATTCTCCCTTCTTACTCTCGAGCATCGTTTTCAGATGCTGGAGTATGGTTCGGTTGGTCACTTCAGCTTGACCATTAGCTTGAGGGTGACCCACGGAATTGAATCGTTGTTCGATCCCTAGTTCATAGCACCAATCTCGTGTATCAGCAGCGATAAACTGGGAACCGTTATCCGAGATGAGCACCCTCGGGATGCCGTATCTGCAGATGATATTTTTCCAAATGAAATCCCTTACAACCTTGAACGTTATCTTAGCGACCGCTTCTGCCTCAGCCCACTTGGTGAAATAATCCACAGCAAGTATTACGAACTTCTTTTGCCCGACCGCCATTGGGAGAGGTCCCACGATATCAATGCCCCATTGATCAAAAGGCCATGAAACATCAATAGGAATCATTTGAGCTGCCGGCAACTGAGGAGTGTTGGAATGGAACTGGCACTTGGGACATTTCTTGGAATATCTAATGGCATCTTGCAATACCGAGGGCCAATAGAACCCACTCCTTAAGATTTTCTTTGCCAAGATTCGTCCGCCCGAGTGGTTCCCACAACTTCCACTGTGTACATGCTCTAAAACTTCTTTAGCCTGCGAGGGTCTCAAACATCTCAACGGTGGGCCCAGGAAGGATCGCTTGAATAATCGACCCTCGGCATCCAATGAGAAGCGAGGGGCCTTGCTTTTGATCTTCCGAGCCTCAACTTTGTCGCTCGGGCTGGTTCCGTCCCGGAGGAATCTGACAATTTCGTCAAGCCAACAAGGCTCGGAGGGGTCAATCATGTGCACTTCTTTCGAAGGTTCGCCTTTACTTATCAGTGGTTCCTCCGTTCTCAGAAATGTAACAGCGCGTTCGCTGTGGCCGTCCAGAGCGGCCGCGAATTTCGAAAGAGCGTCAGCATGTCCGTTTTCTGCCCTCGGAACCTGCAAAAGATGGAATTCCTTGAACTTGGCTATCTCCTCCTTGGCGCTCGATAGGTACTGTGCCATGGTGGCTTCTCGAGCCTCATAACTACCATCAATTTGACTTGCGATCAACTGCGAATCAACGTATGCTGTGACACGAGTGACCCCATTTTAGAGCGCAATCCTGAGCCCTTGGATGAGGGCCTCATACTCAGCTTCGTTGTTGGTGACTTGAAACGCCAGCTTGATTGCGTAATCAACTTCTGCTCCGAGGGGATCCCTGAGGGTCACCCCGGCTCCTCCCCCCTGAGAGGTCGAGGAGCCATCCGTGTGCAAAAGCCATAAACCCTCATCCGCCGATGGCACAGTCTCCAAATTGAAACGTTCTACCAACAAATCGGCCACTGCCTGAGCCTGTATGGCTGTACGAGGCTCGAAGGAGATATCAAACTGACTGAGTTCAATCGCCCATTTAATTAACCTTCCCGAAACATCCGGCTTAGACAACACTTGTTTGAGTGGTTGATCTGTAAGCACTGTGATGGAGTGAGCCTGAAAATATGGCCTCAGCCTTCGCGATGCGTTAACGAGCGCAAAGGCAAATTTCTCAATTTCCATGTACCTTTTCTCTGCTCCCTGTAGAGTCTTGCTCAGGTAATACACTGGCATATGCTTACGCTCGCGGATTGCTACGAGGACAGCGCTCGTGGCTTCCAAAGAAACTGATAGATAGATAAACAAGTTCTCCCCCGGGTTTGGCTTGGTCAACAAAGGTGCGCTCGATAGGTACTGTTTCATGTTCTGCAGGGCCTTTTCGCAATCCTCGTCCCAGGTAAAGTTGCGAGCGTTGCACAAAATTTTAAAGAAGGGTAGATTCCGGTCCGCTGAGCGGGAGATGAACCTATTTAGCGAAATGATCTTACCCACGAGCACCTGGACCTCTCTCAGATTGCGAGGGGAGGGTATGTCTAGGATTGCTCTAATCTTCTCGGGGTTTGCCTTTATGCCACGCTGACTGACCATGTATCCCAGGAATTTACCGCCTCGAACACCAAAGGTGCATTTTGATGGGTTCAACTTCATTCCGTAGCGACGAAGGATGTCGAAAGTCTGCTTGAGATCCTCCAGATGGGAGCGTTGGCGCTCACTCTTGACTATCATGTCGTCTACATATACCTCCATAGATTTTCCAATTTCACGCTCGAACATTCTATTGACGAGGCGCTGATAGGTCGCTCCCGCGTTTTTGAGCCCAAATGGCATGACTTTGAAACAGTAAACACCCAAATGCACAATAAACGAAGTTTTGGGGCGATCTTCGGGCGCCATAAAGATTTGATAATATCCCTGAAAGGCGTCCATCATACTCATGAGTTCACACCCGGCTGTAGAATCTACCAACTGATCGATCCTCGGTAGTGGGTAATGGTCTTTGGGGCACGCTTTGTTAAGGTCCGTGAAGTCGTTGCACATACGCCACTTATTGTCGCTCTTTGGGACGAGCACCACATTGCAAAGCCATTCTGGGTACAAGATTTCCTAGATGTACTGAGCATCAAGCAACTTACTAACCTCTTCTTCGATAACCCGTTTCCTAAAGCCATGAACGTCCCTCTTCTTCTGTTTGATGGGTTTGAAGGTTGGATCCACGTTCAGTCTGTGGACAATGACGCTCGGATCTATTCCGGTGAGATCAGAAGCTTTCCACGCAAAAACGTCTAGGTTCTCCCGTAGGAAGTCGATCATCAAAACTTGCGAGGGCCCATCCAGGCCCGAGCCAATCTGGGTGGTTTTATCCAGGTTCCCAGGCTCCAATTCAACGGTCAAAAACTCCTCGGTGGGCTCAATCCGAACCTCCGGCCTCGGCGCCTCTAACGCTCGCTTTTTCCCGGTGAGCATACCCTTGGGCTCATCACCCTCGTTTTCTGAAGAAGAACCCTCGACGGCCCCCGGTGGCCTATTCTCTGAACACTGAACATCTCCAGGGGTCCTCTTTTTATTCTTCTTCCGGTACAGCTTAGCTCTTTTGCGCTCGGGGCCATCTTCGTCTAATTCGGGGAAGTCCACGGACTTCTTAGTAGACCCAGGTTGAATGGACTGCTTGGGCTTGTGGCTTCGAAGCGAAAGTATGTAACATTCCCAAGCTTCTTTGACGTTACACAGAATTTCTCCGGTACCCTCGGGGGTTGGAAACTTGACTTTTTGATGATAGGTGGAAATTACGGCCTTGAAATCCACGAGGGCTGGGCGCCCAATGATGATATTGTAAGGAAGATTCACCTCAACGATGGTGTAGAGGACGCTCAAAGTTTTTCGCTGTGGGGCGCGACCAAAAGAGGTGGCCAAGCGAATCTGTCCGCGAGGGACGATCTTGGAACCTCCAAACCCTACGAGGGCAGTTCTGAGAGGTTCGAGGGGGATGTTTGTTATGTTCATTTGTTGAAACGTTGAGTACGGGAGAACGTTCACAGAGCTTCCACTATCAAATAAAACCCTCTTTACAGTGTGGTTATGAACGTCTAAACTAACCACCATGGGACAGTCAGAGGTTTTTCCTATCCCATGGGGTGTTACAATATGTTCAAGATCTTTCTCAGTAAACCCTATGACATCATCCTCCTTCGAGCGCGACGAGCTATCCACGGAGAGCACTGGGCGAGGGAGCGACGCTCTTTGGTTATAGCTCCGAACATGGCGACGGCGAGAAGCATTGGAATCGCCTCCTGAGGGTCCTCCCGCGATCATGTGAATGACCGCAAAGGGCTGATTTTCCATATCCACCCCTTTCCCTTTGCCGCGTTCGCTGGTCTCAGGGCGCTGGCGGCGAGGACTTCGAGAGCGTGAATGGCTTCTTCTCCTCCCGATCGCTCGTTCCGCACAATGTTCATCGTACCCCTCTAGTACTTTCACAAACTCTTTGAGGTGCCCCCTAGCAATCAGCCGCTGAATTTCCTTCTCCAGGTGGCGGCATTCATTAGAGTCATGCCCCTTCTGCTTATGGAAAGCGCAGTACTTTCCCCAGCGCTTCTGTGCCTCGGTTTCTCTCAGCTTGGGCGGTCTCTTAAACAGCTTCTGGTCCGCCAGGGAATAAACTTCGACAATTGGGCGGTTGAGGGGGACACGCTCGAGCCTCCGCGGAGGAGAGGAATGACGGCGAGCGGGTATTGGGCTGCGGCGGTGATTCCGGTTGGGCTCCACTTTGTCCTCGTGGGTTCTGTTGGGGCGAGGGGCATTTGCTATCTTCTGATCCCTCGCTATGTACATATCCTCGAGGGTAAAGAAAGAATCGGCAATCTCCCTAATTTCCATCAACGAGCGCGACTTCTTCTTGGCCACTTCCTCCACAAACTCCTTGCTGACGTAATGCTTCATATTGATGGCCCCAAATAGAACGTGCCTCAAAAAGTCCATCGAGGGCTTTTCTACCAACAAAATTTCTTTATTGAACCTCCCCATGAAGGATCTGAGAGTCTCGTTCGGCCCTTGGACCAGGCTGTAAAGAGCAGTCGCAGCCGGAGCCGGTGCCTTCAGCGAGTTGAAGTGGCTGACAAAAGCATCCGTCAGGTCATAGTACCCTCGTATTGAGCGCGGGGGGAGCTTTTTGTACCATTCTTGGGCCATTCCGGTGAGGGAAGTGACAAACACCTTGGCCCAGTAGTTGTTCGGATGGTCATACAGGTGCATTAGGTGCACAAAATGATCCAGATGCTCGGCTGGATCCGTGGTTCCGTCATATCTGTTGACGGACGAGGGAATTTTACCCTTCCCTGCGCGAGTCATTAGAACCTCCTCTATGAGGGGGGAATCGCCCGCCATGATCCTGTAGTCTCGCTCGTCGAGATCTTCGTAACTGGCTTCCCTCCTGCGTCGAGAAATGGGGCTACGTGGTCGGCGAGCGTCTCTGGCCTTGGACCTCTCGCCCCCATCGCGGGAAGCGTGAGACCGTGCTCGAGAGAGCTGCTCTACCACGTTCTGGAGCCCTCGAATTTGGTCTTGTACTGCTGCTAGCTGAGGGTCACCGACATTTCTGCGGTTTGCCCTCCCTGTGGCCCTCGATTGGACCTCTTCATTATCTCCGGCCGCCTCATTTCGAGGGGCCCTTTCCTCTCCTACAACTGGTCGTTCTTGCTGGACCCTCGGTGGGGCTTCATTTTCTTGATTCGGTGCTGGTGGGGGAGGTTGCTGTGCCCTTAGCGCATTTTGGGCCATCACCAAGGGATGCGCCAGGAGCCCTCCAAGAGGCGGGGCCAGACGAGCGCTAGCCTGCGAGGGGAAATACGCTGCCATGAAATGCTCCCAGGCGTTCTGGACGGCCTGGCTCTCGCACTGCGCATACAGCGCCTGAAGTTGCTGAGTTGTAACTTGGGGCATCTCCACCCCTTGTATTTCTCTTGGTAACGACGTGGGGAGATTCAGGGTCCCCACCTGATAAGGTTGGATCACCGGCATCATCCCGGGCATCATTCCATGCTGCACAAATGGGTATCCCGGAGGGGGCATGGCCATGGGATACACCCCTGAGTAAGGGTAGGAAGCGTGGGCGGTGTGAGCTGCAGGTGGAGCAACGGCGCTGGGCCCTCCCGCAACGTTCCCACCTAATGGGAGAGTTGTCCCCACCGGCTCTGTGTTCTCGTCCCCGTTTCCGGCGGCTGGGGGGTTTGCTTCTCCGGCGGGGATGTTGCCTTCCGCGTTCTCCTCGTTGACGGGGGGAAGAGCGCCTTTCTCTCCGACTGCTCCAGATCTCGTCGCAGTTACCATGATTAAAGACTTTGGTGTCACTTTTCAACTAGCTTTTGAAGGAAGAAACTGGTAATACCGAAGATGGTGGTGATGGTTTCCCACAGACGGCGCCAAAAATGATGGTGCAGGAATCTGAGTTTCCTAAATGCAACAGCACTTTAAGATTTTTATGAAAAGGGAAAGACCATCACAGGCGTGAGAGCCTCAGGATCTGGGTTTCCTTTTGAGCGTGGGTTCTTCCAGCTAGGATAACACCAAGAGTGTGAAATGTAATGCTACTGTGGTGAGGTTAATGGAAAGCTTGAGAAGATCAGAGGGAATGCCCAGAACGATAGAGTATGTCTGTAGAAGATGACTTAAGGGAGAGTGCATGAGTTCTCCCTATTTATATGTTAGGGGTGAGGGTAGAAGAGTAAATTGACCGTGTGGTCCCAAACCTGTGTTGCCCTAACACGTGGCGGCCCGTGAAGGTATGAGAAGGACGTTTCTGAAAAGGAGGCGGCGTGTCAGATGCGTAGTGCGCACTAACTTTGTGTCAGAAGTCGTTGGCGAGGGTGACGCGGGGGATGGGCCTAAGATTCTCTCTGCCGAGGTTCGGATCCAACGAAACGGGGCATGGTCCTGCCCGAGCGTTGGTGACGCTCGAAGAATGTATGGATGGCCTCCTCACGATAGATGACCCTTGAGCGCCGAAATACCGAGCGTATTAATGGGGGGCCCCCATGTGGGTGCTTCCCTGAGAAGGGTAACCTTGAGGGTCGTGATGCGAGCGACAAACTCGTCGGTTCTGGCCCTTGGCCTGAATTGTCATCCGCTGATTGACGGATTATATTAGCTGGCAAATGAGCGGCTGGGAAGGCCCACGAGCCCTTCAAGGCGAGCGTCTGGGCTTTAGTCAACGGTGTGCTGCCACGTGGACGGCTCTGATTCGGGAATCATTTTAGGCCTCATCATATTAAATATATAGATATCATAATTACATTATTTTAAAATATACATATTTAACATATACATGTTATATTAAAAAATAAAAATTATATAAATGTTAAAAATCATTTTTTATATTTTTAAATAGATATGAATGAATAGTTATTTTAAAAAATATTATTAATAAATAAAAATACATAGATATTATTTATATATTTTCATTAAAAAATATTATATATATATACACAATTACTTATACATATTTATATATCGGGTTTTTTTTTTATTCTTTTGGTAAGACAAAGGTATTTTCATGCATTTTTCTCTTTATTAAACCCGTACAAATCGTGCAAAGTTTCCAAGCAGTTCCAAACACTTCTTCCTCTAACTTCTATTTTATTTTTTCCAAGTAATTATTGACAAGTGGCTTCTTTAGCTGGTTTGTACATCCCCACACTCAACCTTATTTTATGTAAAGATTATCATATAATATATATTAATTAATTTATCATCAATACTTTAGTATTATTAATTTGATTATTATGACAGCATGCAAGGGCAAACGTCACGTCCTGTGATGTATTTCCCACATTAATAAAACCTCAATTTATGATTAAGGTCTCTTTCTGATTTTCATGTCACTTAAAAGAGAATATTTTCACACCAGTTTTTCTTGACTTCACGGCGCCGGCTTTTGGGGCTTGCTGGCGGCGCCACCAGCTTCTCAATTCTGGCGAGAAGGTCGTGATATAATCGGACTTGATATCTCACGCTTTATGTACCTATAATTCAAGAAGAGAATTAATCATTATAATCGATAGTGAATATTTTATTATAATCTAACCGATAAATACTTTATTATAATTTGACTAATTATCTCACTCTTTATGTGTCTATAATCAAAGACAGAGTCAGTAGGGACACCCCCTTAATTTTTTTTTTTTAATTTTTATATATATTTTTTGATATATTTATATTTTCACCTCCCTTGATTAGATATTTTGCTTCCTCTATTTTTAATATTTTGATTTTCGTCCTCTCTTAACTTAAATTTTGTCTTCATCCCTGTCTATAATTCAACGAGGGAGTTAGTCATTATAATCGATGGTGGATACCCTAATAACCAATTATATAGATAGTTTTATTATATTTTTCTACCAAAAGAAGGATAATTTTTATTATATTTGTTATTTCATGTATATATAATTTACGTAAATATATTCTTCCGCTCAACCGGTATACTATTAATTTGAGAGAACATAAATTATTAATATAAGGTTTATAGTAAACTTATATAGATACATAATTTAAATTTCAAAAATTATTTTTGAAACATATGTAATTTAATTTCTTGAGGTTCAGTTTAGGAATTGAAACAAATTCAAAATGGATGTCTCCAAATACCCATATTTTAAGGCCTTTTTTTTTAATAAGTGGGATTAGTCAACCTTAGAATTAATTACTTTGGCATATCTTAGTTTAATTAATCTTTTATGATCAGACTGAACATGAATGAATTAATTAAAGTTTCTTTGCAATTAAAGATGGCTTTGGTGAATGAAAAAAGATTCCGCCTGCATTACGAAGAAATTAGAGATATGGTAAATAAACCTGTGGGCTACATGCATATAAAATAATTGGAAAAAATCAAATCAAATCAACTCATGACGACACTTAGACTTGAATCCAATTAAATAACGACAATAACAAAATAGCCGCGATTCATTCTAATACTGATTCGAACTTCGAAGTATAAAGAAATTTTACAATTTCTAATTACATATTTCATTTGTTACTGTATTTATAATTTAATAAGAAAATTAGTTACAATAATTGATTGTGAATTTTTTTTATCCAGATAAAACAAATAGATGAATAAAAAAAAAAAAGACAAGAGTTTTAAACAAATTGAAAGTTTGAATTTTTTTTATTTTTTTTCACAAACAAGTTAAATTAGTTAATTCAATCTTAGGCAAGACCTTCCGACGGGTGATCCTATACCATCATGTCTTGTTCAAATTTGGTCAATGAGTTTGCTAATGCATTCCTAATACGTTTAATAGGAGGAACAATGCAATCCCAAGATTTATTTTCGTATGAAAATACGATAATTCATTATGATTGCACCCAAAAGGTGATCAACATCGATCGTCATCATCTCTTTGCACCAAATAAAGTTTGAATAAATGATTTTGAATCTTTACCACAAAGAAAACTCCTACAATCACTTTCTTTTGTGTACATGTACATACAAACACACTTCTCTCTCTCTCTATTTTTATTACGTTTATGGTTCTTGCCTTCTTGGCATGAAACATTTTGCTTCACTAAGCCAACACTTTGTAAGCTTAATAAATCAATCAGAATCAATTAAACAAATATAAAATATATACTCAAATGCAACAAAGTCCTTCTTCACCTTTCTTCTACCTTTCCATGTCCATTGGAGCATATGGTCTCCCAATTTGAAGAAAACTCTTAGTCTCACCAACCTTGGTACTATTATTGGCCTTCTTTTGAGCCTCTACATCATCATTCTCCTCGTCTTGTAGCACGAACTTCGACAACGATTGATACTCAATTTCATCACCATACAATTTAATCATGACCAGATAAAGGGTTACTGCAAAAATGATAACGCCCACAACGTACCAGCTGAATTGAATATTCACTAACGACTTAGCCCGTTCTAGGGTCTCCTCCCCGTGGCACCGGACCACTAGGTGACCTTCCTCCAAGTTCATGAAGCAACCCTTAGGGATTAGACTAGGTGTCCACAACATGAATCCCATGACCATGAGCCAAACCCCTTGGAACATTATGCTAAGTGACCTCACGAAGCTATTCAAGAAGCTCTTGGGGTAATTAATGGTTAAGAGGGTCGTGACTAGAGATATGAAGATTGCTATTTGTAGTAGCCAATGGTATTGCCCCTCCACCCCCATGTGGTCGGCGGAGTGGAGGTGGAAGACGAGGAGTTGTTGCCCGAACGCCGCTGCACCTAGCAAGACCGTCAGCCCGTACTGTGCGGGCGGGGCGAGTTTATCCAAGATGATCGAGAAAAGAGCAAAGATGAAGAAAGTTAGGGAAATATTTGAATGTTCAAAGTTGTGGAGGTGGTTCGAAGGGATCGTGCCATCGGGGTCGAGGGGCTGGTGCCGGTCCGGCCCGATGAAGAGCTCCATGGATATGGACATGAAGCAACCCGCCATGATCAAATAGAGCTCCAAATACTTGAATCTTGAAGTTGGAAACCATGGTAAAGAGGTGTAGGACTTTGGATTGAGGGCATGGAGCTTGATGTTGTTAAACAAGTGCCATAATCCAATCATCAAGAACCCAAATCCGGGTGCAACATGCCCTATAAGAGTCCCCATGTTGTTCTTGCAAACACTTGGTTTTCTTGACCTCGGCTAAAGTGATGAGAGGGAAAAAGGGTATGAAAATACGAATACTTTTATGATGGAAATGGATATGCCCATTTGAGAGGATTTTTATATAAGTGGATTGTGATCAGAAAGGTGAATTAAATTTTTATGGTGTCTAGAGGGTTCTAAGAGGGTTGAAAGTTTGAATATTTTGGAGGGCTCAATTGAATATTCAATTTTCAATATCTTTGATGTTGGTGAGGAGGCTTGGGGAATAAGGTTTGCAAGAGTTGACCAAACACTTGATATTAGCTATGTGATGAGGTGGGAACTTTGGGTGTTCTAGAAATACTAGATGAAGGGGGCTACTTGAATTGTGCTATGTGAATGGAATTCTTGTGAAAAGTCAAGAAAGCTATCATCCTATTAATACCAAACAAGACTAAAACTTTGGCCCAAAAATTAATTATATGGTGAAATCCAACTAATTATATGGGACTTGTATTGTACTTTTAGGTATGAATTGCCACTCATTATAAATCCTCGTCACGTGATTCTTGAGGTACTAGTTGAATCGGGTTGAACTTAAAACGTTTTACATATATGTACCCATTATTAATTATTTTTTGATTAGTTTAAGTCGAATAGAAATATTGAAATTGTGAATTTCTCAATTAATGTTCTTTGTGTTCTTCAATACTTGCACGAGTATATATCTTATTGTTATGATGTAAAATAAATTATGATCATCCAACTATACATAAGTTACAAAACGGGAAAATGTCGTCCAGCTCCCTTGTGTAACATGAAATGATCAAGAAAAACCCTCCAAAAAAAAAGTACTTTTAAAAACCCCATGTTTTTAAAAATGTGTATAAAAAACCCTGAAACGGGAATGTGAGGCCCACGCGCGCTGACTGCAACTATAACTTGGTTTTCGGCCACTATTTGCTGGTGAAATGTCGATTTTGCCCTTAAATGGGGTATTTCGAATTTTAGCTCTTTTTTTAAAACTGAAGCATGAGACATTATCAGATCTTCTTCTCCCCAAGGTGCTTAAGCTGATGGTAATGGCTGACTCCAAGTTTTACGCAGAGAAGAGATTCAAGAAGCTGAAATCGGAGCTTGAGGTGCGATACCCACCAACACCCAGTTGTAATTGCGGGATGAAAGCTGCTATAAAGGTTGTGGAAACCTGGAACAAACCCAGCAAGGGACTTCTGTATTACTCTTGTAGCTCCTCCTCCAAATGCGGTTTTTTCCGTTGGGTATATCCGATTCAAGCTAAATGGGACGTCGGCGGTGAAGAAGGATACAACGTGAAAGGATCTGATGATTGTGAGGATGAATGCGAAGGACCCAATCCTTCTAGGTTTTCTGAAATTGGGGCTTCTTCAAGTAGGATGCAAGAGAGGCCAAATGTGAATCTTGTGGTCATATGTGTGGGTTTGTTGGTGTTGTTGGTCGTTACCCTTATGAAATGATGTATCAATCTGTAAAATTGTTTTTTGCGTTCATGCTTCGCCTTATTTCTGGCTTTGAATCTGGTGTATTCTTCAATGTTTGCAATGAAATGATGAATATTGCCGTGGTGAATGAACTACCTTATACTTGTCAACACCTGAAAAGCAGAGGCCAATATGAAATCTGAGAGTTTCAATGTTATCTCCATCCCTGAACAATGCAACCCTTGGCCTTTCATTGTCTGAAGCTGGAGGTTGGTCAAAGTTATCATCTCCTTCTGGATCACTGTACCAAGATGCTTGTTCATCCTGTTCAGGAACTACATCTTCAACATTAACCTTTGTTCTTCTCTTCCTTGCTAATCTTTTCTTCTTCCTCATCTCTGCCAATTTCTTCTTCTTAGCAGATTTACTACAGTCCCTCTGAACAAATATATCGTCTTCCTGGGACCCTTCAATATCACTGTAACAATCGGAAGGCTGATCTTCTGAACTCTCATCATCACTTGGCTCGGTTTCAGACTCATACAAGCTGCCATCATCACTGTCATCTGGTGATTCCTCTGGATCACCTGAATATTTGCAAAATTAAATTAGTACATATACCAACATCATGCATATACTAACATTATACATATAACAACATTCTGCTTATACAATCTCCAAATTGCAACATTCTGCATATATATTCAGGACACTACATGTTATTACAAGATTCTACATTTTTCAGCAGTCTGCATATGACAACATTGTACATCATTATCCATATAACAAGCAGACACAAACATTCTGCATATAACAAAATCAAGTGCACAGATTTTTCATACTTAAAACCACATATCACCTGAGGTGTGCTCCGTTCTTTTTTTTCCCTTCCTCTGAGCTTCCATTTGTTGTCTGAATTCTTCCTCCATTTCAGGGCAAGGATCCAGGTCAGGTTGAGCATCAGCTTCAGTATCAGCTTCATTTCCCTCCTCCATAACAGCCTCATCAGTAGGATCATGATGAGCTCTAATATCATCCTCATTACCACCTTTTTCTTGCTCTTCTAAAATAAACCAAACACCATTATTTGCACAACACAATTATACATATAACATTGCACATATACTTGTTATATACCAACATTGTATATAAACCTTGCATATATACCTGTCACAATGTTTTGTTGAGCTTCATCCTCACTCTGACCTTCAAGCTCAGCCTCAGTGTCATCCTCATTAGCACCTCCATCTTGCTCTTCAAACAAAAAAAAAAAAAAACATAATTATTTGAACATCCTAATTGTATATCACTCTGTAAATAAACTTGCTTGCATACCAGCATTGTTGTTCAAATCTGCTGTTTCAGTTCCATTTGCATCTTCATTGTCAAAGTCAAATGAGAAATCAATAACTGGATCCTCAACCTCAGGAGTTGTTTGAGTACCTAGAGGTCTAGATGAAGACGGATCTGCGGAATGAACATCTTCTTGTGCAGGTATCCCACCCTCTTGTGTCATTCCTTCTTCAGGCATTTGTTCTCCTTGTTGTTGTATTTCATCTTCTTGAACCACCTCTTCGAACACAGGTTCTGCACCATCTCTAAGGAAAAGTATTGGTTGTCCTTGGTCTGCAGCTATTGCCATCATTGTAACATCCATTCCATCAGTGTCAAGAGCACACAAAGGAGTTGGGCCTTTTACTGCATACACCGTAACCTCACTTCGATCACAGCAGTCTTCTTGCATTTGAATAAATGCCCATTCATTATCAAGGGGCCTCAACCCATTAGCTAAGTCATAACCAGGCTCCAAGTAGTGAAATTCTACAGCCATACCTCGACCACCACACATCCGGTAATAGTCCATTAGCTTCCTTTCACAGAAAAAGTCCAGGCTAGTAGGGTTACTTCTAAATCTCCTTCCACCCACATATTTCACGTCACGGTTTGGTAACTCATGAAAATAACCCCCAAGCCACAAATTTATACGATGCTCCATTCTGTAAAAAATAAAGAACCCAACCAAGAAGGTAAATCAGTTTTAAAATGAACTGGAAAAAAAAAAAGCTCCGAGACTCCAAAGTTTAGGTCCACAATTCAGATTCAAAGTTTTGGGTTCAAAATGAACTGTAAAGAATGCTTACAAACCCTAGGTTCAGAAAATCGGACATTCAAGGTGGGAAACATTAACAATAACAACAGCAATACAACGATTATGCCAATATTAGGTACTTCAAGCAAGGCATTTCACAAAACCATACCTTAATGTCCACTGATACTCGAGGAGAATCTCAACCCCACTGACGAAACGGTGATTAGACGCTTTCTTCAAGAATCTTCAAGAAAATCGCTAACAAATTTCGCAATGTAGCTTCAGATCCAGATCGCGATGTGTGAAATGGGCTAAGGGTTTCTCCGCGCAATTTTCCCTCCAACGGGTTCTGGTTACATTAGATATATTTTTGAAAAGAAATAAATGTGTCTGAGATATGCCCAAAGGGTATGATAGGGTTTTCATGTTTTTTCGTTGACCAAAGGAAATTAGGGGGCGGTGAGTCTATTTTAGAAAACATAGGGTTTTTTAAAGTACTTTTTTTTTGTTGGGGTTATTTGAGATTATTTCAAAAAACACGGGGGTTTTGGGGGTGTTAGCTCGTTACAAAACCCATTTCATATTCAAAGAGAGAACGTGGAAAATGAACCCTCTATTGCAAGGAAAATAGTATACATGAATAAGGTAAAATATAATAATTTTGGAAGTTTATTTAAATAGGTGAGTGCAAAGTTCTAGACTTGGGACGTGTGGACTATGGATCGATTTAGAGAAACTTTGTCGATGTGGGAAATGTTTTTCAACTGCTGTCGTTATATCTTAGTTGAATTCTTATACCCATATATAATATTTTATAAACCTTATCAAGTAATTTCAAGCTTTTGTACGTGCACATCGGATGAGTCGCGACATCCATTACAAAACTTAGATTTTAGGGGAAAAAAATTATTTTATCATGTCGAATATCGTATTCGATATTATTTATGTAAAAAAAATTTTAAAAAAATTATTTTATCATATATATATCGTGTTGTGTTCGTATTTATATTTTACAAAATACGAACGTAATTAGAAAATGTTATACGATGGAATCCTCCTCCAAGAGAGTTATGATTCTATGCTTTATAGTTTATCGACATATGTTACACGTTGTCATCTCATACCTATTATAAATAGAAAAATTTATCTAGAAACAGATAGTCAAAAGCTAACTTGGAGAAGGAAAAAGGCTACATTCACAAATAATCATTTTCTTTTTAATTTGCAAGTTAATTCATAAAAGAGTGTGTTGGTTTGAAACATTTTATTTTTACACATATTTAATTATTGTGTACCCCACCTGGCTCGCGCCATAAACTATAGTCCAGAATGACATAACATAATAATCATTAAATTAAATGGCAGTTACCAATCTTTTCACCTTTTAATTAATTTCTCATATATAATTTGTTCATTAAAAATTTGAATCGATATGTTGTCATATTTGAAAGTTGAAACCCCCTTTTTTATGAATATTCATAAACGCACTACTAACCCTAAAATGGGATTCTTTGATTAAATGCTATTTAAAAAATTACATGTAAAATGCTCTATTGAATAGACATCTATATTTATCTAAGTTTATGATCTTAACTAATAATATTCCTTAAGCAGGTTTAAACTTCAAATTCCAACCTTGCAAACGTAACAATTACTAAATGGAAAAGGGCCATCCCCATAAGTATTCGAACTCAAAAAGAACCGAATAAAAAACCAAAAAAATATGAATAGTTAACACAAATTAAAGTCAAATGCAATAACTTGATTTGGTGATTTTTTATTTTTTATTTTTAAGTACATTCAAATTGAATAAATATATCATTATATCTTAAAAGGATTCTAATCTGATGTCTGAATGAGGCCAAATTAGATCTCAAAATTGAACATAAAAATAATAATCAATAATGTTGAGGTTGTGTAATCAAGAATCAAGAATATCTTCATTAACTTAAATTGCAAATATAAAGCAACATTATCATATATATATATATATATATATGAGATAAAGATTTTCACCCATCCGAACAATGACCCTTTTGGCATTTCACCATCCCAACTATTTTTCACCCGAAACCGCCATCTAAACTTTCAATTTCTGACAAACCACCATCCCACAGCGGTTTTGACCCTTTTTTGAGCGGTTTTGACTCTTTTATCAGCGGTTTTGGATGTTTTAACACATAATCTATGGAAAAATAACAAAGAGAGACATAATTACATGTGTTAAAACATCCAAAAACGCTGAAAAAAGAGTAAAAACCGCTCAAAAAAGGGTCAAAACCGCTATGGGATGGTGGTTTGTCAGGAATTGAAAGTTTAGATGGCGGTTTCGGGTGAAAAATAGTTGGGATGGTGAAATGCCAAAAGGGTCATAGTTCGGATGGGCAAAAATCTTTATCTCTATATATATATATAATTTTCTGGCAGTTGCAGAAGTGTACGCAATTACGTACATGCATGCAGCCATACCTGCAGGTTTTTGCGTATACTTCATCGATCACGTCAATTCAGCAAAAATACATAATAAGTAAATATGAAAAATACAAAAGAAAATCGGGAAATGTGCGAAAAATCCCCAAATGGGGGCTCAAATTTGCTTTTGCTCCCCATTTTTTAAAAAATTTGTTTTTGCTACCCAGATGAGAGACAAACTTTTCGTTTACTCCCCATTTTTTACAAACATGGTATAAAAACTCAAGGATCACGTAACTAAATCCTCAAAATTTGTATATTTTTCGCAATTAAAAAAAATGGGGAGTAAACAAATATTTTGCCTCTCATCTGGGGAGCAAACGAAAAGTTTTTTGAAAATAAGGAGTAAACAAACATTTTTTTCAACTCATGGGTACTATTCAAAAATTATCCCGAAAAAAATTAAAAAAAAAATAATAATAAATGAAAACGCAGTGGTCACGTGCATTAACGGGATAGCACGTGATGTTTTGACAGAAAACTAAATCCAGTTGGGATTTTGGTAAAGGGCCAATTGGTCAACTTTGTACTTCTTCCAACACATGAAAATTCGTTGAATTTTTGCAGTTGGAAGTTACAAATCAATTCCAAATGCAATTTTGGGCCACAAATATGTTAAGAGAGTTTGAAGTTTGAACATCAAAACACACACACACACATATAAATATATTAGTCAAAGATAAATAAATAAACAAATTTCTGACTAATTTGAATTTTTAAGTCACATTTTCAGGTTTTTGGATTTGTAGCTTTCATCTCCTATTTCACTTATTTATACGCGTTAAATATATTAATAAACGATTCAAATTATAGTTGTTCATTAGATCACAAGAGATCGAAGACAAAATTAAAATTTAACATAACTTAAGGTAAAATTTAAAATATAAAATATAAAAGTAAAAAATAAAAATATGTCAAAAAAATTTACAAAAATAAAAATTTAGGTGTCGGGGCTACATTTAATTGCAAAAGGCGGATCTAAGAAGTTAGAGATTCAAAACCTCTTTTTTCTTTAAATTTCTTAAAAAAAGATTTATTTGGGGCCCGACTGAAACACAATTAGGAATTAGGATAGAGGAAAAGAAAAACTAATATTCTTGACACATTACACAGTCTATATGAATGTGAGATCAAAATTTCCGTATTAGAACTGTGTAATGATAACCTAATATTCAATGATAATAAAAATATATGATGTTGAATTTGAAAACTGGAATAAAATTCATTATTGTGAATTAATGAGCACTAAAACATCTTTTAATTTGGTGGGAAACTTGTGGAAGATTCACTATACCAAGGAATTAAAAGGGTATATAGAATGTTCCATAGAATACATAATAACTTAAACTTTTCTAGAAATTTCTACTATTTTATGGTGGTTATAGCCCACAAATATATTTGTTAACGACTATAATCCACGAATATTTTTAAAAATATTATTTTATTGTGTCTTATTATGTTTCATATTTGTGTTCAAATCATGTCCGACACTTTTCACGTGGAGAATTCAAATAAAAATGACTGTCATTGTATTCGTGTCATATCGTATCGTATCTGTGTTGCCGTATTTACATCCGTGCATTATAGGTTAACGATAATCTCCTGAAAATCTTTTTTTTTTTTTTTTCCAATTACATGAAGGTTTCCAAAATTATAAGAAATTGTAAAAGCTCTCTTTACGTACATGCATGATATATTAATATAACTATGAGTTAAAATTAGAGCTTATTCCTCCAACCGGGCTGATGTTTGTTGCATGGGACATGATATATATTAATTGGTCCGAATGCCTTGGAATATCAAGCTGGTGCATAGTAGGTGAGGCAATGAATGTGCTGATTCTCGATCAATAATCAGGCCTTTTAGCTCCGGCTTAAATTCCCAAAAAGGTCCAATTTCCAGTAATTCACTTGGATTCGAGTCGAGCGATAAGTAAAGTTTTTCCCAAAGAGGTATAATTTCTGATAATGCACTTGTGTTCGAATCGGGCGACAAGTAAAGCTCTTCCCAAGGGCTTTATCGAACCTCTGGTTTCTTAGGGAATCAAGTAGAATCTGCTATTTGTGATCTAGTTCTAGTCAATCACCACTTGACCAAGACGCAGAGTAATTATCTCGTTTTTATGATTCTCTTTAAAAGTAAAGGTACAATAAGTGGGCTTACGTAGGACTAATTTGGGCCTAATTTATGAATTTGCTACTTAAGGTCCAGCCAAAATTTCCACTGGCTCACAAAGTAAGCTTCATTTGGGCTTCATGAATGTAATGCGCTACTTTCTGAACATGATATTATTATGGGCCGAAGCTTACAATATATATATTTTTTATTTTTTTTTTTCCTGGTTACAGAAGATTACAAAATAATGAAATATTATGGTGTAGGCCTGTAGAGAACTTATAAATGAGAAATTCATTAATAACATCGATCTTTGCACGACTGTCAGACGGGTTGGAATCCGGCGTTCGAGTACTTATAATCGAATATAATTTATTAAAATTTTTTATCGAATAAATATGTTAGAATTCAAATGAGATTCAAATTAAAATTGGATGAGTGAATTTGGGGATTACATTTACTACAATCCAACATCAAGCCAAAAACTACCTATAGACTAGAAATACGAAACTGTAATTTAATAGTCCGATATTATAATAATATAAAAAAGATTTTGTACTCGAATATTAGTATAAAAACTCCTACACATTAATAGTTCAATCCAAAATAAAAAGATTTCCCATATTTATATGTCCTCGTGTGTGTGAATTTTTTTTTCTTTTTCAAAAATGGAATTCTAACAAAGCTGCTGAGCTCATGATTAATTAACAAACACTTGTCATAACAATTAAAAATTAAATATTATCCTTTTTTATGATGCCACTAATCAGTCGACATTGGTCAACTTGTTAATTACAATATCAGTACACTAATCATCGTTTTTGGAAAAAGGATGGAGCTCTAAACTCTAAAGTCAACAAGCAGAATTATTATTTCAACATTTACATTAATCTTCTTTAATGCAATTAACGAGGAAAGAGATAAAAGCTAGAAAACTAGAAAAGTGTTGCAGAGGTATTTGTCCACCTTACTCCCCCAATTGATTTATTAAGCCAACTAACGGTTTGATAAGGTTTCTTTAATAATTACTGCAAAAAGGAATAATTCAACGAACAAAGTATCACTATAATGGACGGTAAATATTATATCCTAGCGACACTCCCTATTTCTGGACTTAAATGTATTTTATCCCTTAAAGTTTGAATCGATTTATTTCCTTAATTTTTTTAGAATAGAACAGTTGATCTTTTAGATTGAATCTTAAAAAATATTATGTTCAATTTTTTTTAGCATGATTTATAAAGTTAAATTTATACAAATTAGATTTCAAATATGTTAGATATTATACATCAAATCAAAACTCTCGACACAAGGAGCACAATGATTTCAAAATCAAAACGAGGAATGGTCGGTAAAAAATGGTGCATGACAGACAAATCTTTGCAGGTGAATTCTGACGCTTCCGACAACCAATAAAGTTGAATGGAGTATGAGTTTTGTTTGTTTTGGAGAAAGGAATTAATACGACGATAGTGATCTTGATTCTTGGTTTGCCGTGACGGAAGATAAATTGACGGTCAAAGTTTAACTTGAACAGAATATTCTGCCAAAATTGTCTAAAAGGGGCTAAGTGTTACAAAGGTTAAGGGAGACAATCTAGAGGTGTGCTCTGAGTCGAATTGACTTGTGAGCCGCACGAACCAAACTCAAGCTGACTCAACTCGAACTCGAACGATGTCAAACTCAAGTATATATATATATATATTTATATATATATTATAGTATTTAATAATTTATATATATAATAAATTAATTAATCTACATTTATATGATTTAGTAATACTAAATATATGATATATCATATATTTTTATTTACTTATTTTGACGGTAACGTATGATTTAATAATATTGCAATTCAATAATTACAACATATCATTATATGCCATACTAACTTATTATTATATGATAATATATAATATTTATCCAAAAAAATAATTTAATAAAAAAATGGATTCAATCTACTATAATAAATAATTAATAACACAAGTATATATCGTAATAAAATATTAGTTAATAATTTGCCTGGAATAATTACAAGATATATAACATAATTTATACTATATTATATATTATCTATAATACATGTATGATCCTTACTAAATTTTGTATCATAATATATATGTGTTAATAATATATCCATATAATATTACTACTACAAAAATAAACTCATAAAATACTCACTCAAATATTTAATATAATAAAATAATAAATGTCATATACCATAATAACTAATTAATAACATGAGTATATGTCTTAATAAACTGGTAGTTAATAATTTATATTGTGTAATTACATGATTTATATTCTAATATAATTAATAATATTCATACATAATTCTAAAATATCAAGTGTATACATATTAATGATTATAATTTATTAATAATGATATAAAACTTAAAAATATTAGTATATTGTATATATTATATATCTTAATATCCTTGTTATTGTTTAATGTTATTTTTGAATGAGAGCTAAAAAATATCCAATAAAAATTTGTTGGTTCGTCGAGTCAAATTGAGCTTCACTTAATTTTTGGGCAAGTCAAGCTCAAGCCCTTCAAAAAATAAGCTTTTCAAGTTCAAGCTCAACCCATACAAATAATTTTCAAACTCAAATTGAATTTTTTCGGCCAAACTCGATTCGAAACACACTCTTAGGACAATTGCATCGGTTAGGAGACAAAATACATTAGCCCCGTAAAATAAGAGAGTGTCTGAAATTAATCCTATATTCTATTTTATATAAATTAATTATTAAATCATGCACTATTTAATAATGTTTGGTAATTTTCATTTCTATCAGCTAGTTTATAGGCAAATTAATCGGATACATGCTTCTTTTACAAAAACAATTATTATTTTAGCAAACGGACTAATAAAAATTTGCAACGATTGCCACGAAAATCAATTGCATTAGGATGTCGACAACTAGAATAGGTCCTTTTCGTGAAATACTACGTTTTACTAATTACCAAATAACCTCAAATTAAAATAATACCTCACACATGATGCATGGATACCGATACCGTGATACGGACACGACACGAAGCGGATATGTTAATATGGATCTTTTTTTTGAATTTCACATGAGGAGTGTCAGATACAAGTGTCCAAAATAACACGATACGACAAAATGATATTTTTAGACGTGTCTGTGCACTATAACCTCACATTTATCTTTATATCTCCACGAGTGTGGTCAAAATAATTTAATTTTCAATTTAGTGTTCTTATAATATATACAGTTCACTATCATATTCTAAGTTCTAACAATAGTTAATTATCAAAATAAATAAATAAATATCAGTATAAATATTACAAAAAACTATCCATTAACCGTAATTATCCATTTTATTTTTCGTTTTGTTTAGCAAAGTATTAAAAAAGAAAAAGAAAAAGTATGGTAGCCCTCTCTATCAAAATCTTGGTCCCGTATCATCTAACAATAAAAACATCTTTAATTACTTTATTAATAAATTAAATAGAATTTTTGTGGGAGGGAAAAATATTATAAAAACTAATAAAAAAGAGTAAATATTATTTAAAGTTTTTAGAATATCCAAAATCTTTATTGTCATTTTTGCATGAAAATACTCAACTTTGCCCTCACTGTACCCTACACTTTTGTTTAATATTCTTCTCAAACCCCCATGTTGTTGTTCATGCATGGTCGGTTGCAATTGCTTGTGTGTGACACAGAAAAAGATAAATTATCTTAAAACTAGCCTAAACTATATAATTCAAATCCCATTAAATCTCACGTAAACGAAGCTTATTGACACCCTTTTACCTATACTACCCGGTCGGGCACGCCGTCCCTACGTGCATCAATAGATCTCCTATTGATAGATAATTTATTTGACAATAAAGAAAAACGAATACATATGATGGCACAAATGAGAAATATAGTGGGAACATCGATTTCATAGATACAAACGCGTTATTATATTGATCGAACTCTCATACCATATATTACTTTTGAACGTATAGAATTGCATGATTGCCCTTAAATTTAAAGAATCGAATTACTTTTCACGAGAATAATTTCGATAGACCAAAAAAATTAGTATCATAATGTCACAAACCGTTGTTTACGAGCAAAAAGATGTATCTTAACTTTAACTTTCCCCCCATAAAGCAAACTAGTTGTTTCCAGAAAACACTTCCAATGGCCCTTTGCTTCCATCTCCAACAAAACCCTCATTCTTCTATATATATCACACACTAATCTTCATAAATCTCTGCATATCTCTCTCTCTCTCTCTCTCTCTCGTCATGGCGAGAGACTACAACTCCTCGTACTACGACTACATCGAATACCCCTCACTCACAACACACTTCGTCGTCTTCATAGGCATAACCTTCCTTTTCTTGATCTTCAATTGGTACATGAATTTTGAGTCCAAGTTTGAGGACTTAATGGACCACCTCAAGCTATGCTTCATTGTGTGCCTCGTCATTCTCTTGCTCGTCATCCATTGGCTGTCGATCAATGATCCCCGGCGGGGCCTGTTTTACTTGACGTTCCCCGAGAAGGATTCGGCGCACAGAGTCGGAGGATCGCCGGTCGGGGTTGCTCTTGTTTTGCTGCTTCTCATGTTAATGATATCTCATCATAGCTCATTTCGAGAAAGGTGGTTTCCTTTGTTCAGTAGAAAATGAGTACTAGGGGGGTAAATGTAATTTACTTGAAATATATATGTGGGACTTTGTACTATATTTGTGTATATGGAGTTAGGATCCTTGTTACATTTTGGGTATGAGAATTAATGTTTGTTTGTCTATACCAAGCTTTTCTTGCGTTGCTAGATATATGCCTAGAATATTCAACCCTCTTGAAGATTTTCTTATTTTGCTGGTTATTTCCCTTTAAATGATTTCGTATTTTTAATTGGTTTCTCAATTATCCCGATTCAGTTGACCAAAAATTATTTTTTGGAGTACTGTCAAATAATATCACCAGAATTCGAACTTCTCTAGATGTTTTTTTAATTTCTTCTTCTTTTTATTTTTTTTATTTACGAGACTCGAAATTTAAAATGCCCTTGTTTAAGTCAACTTAAGTTTTTTTCTACATGAGCCTTTCTTTGTAAGTCAATGGTTTAGGGCAGCAACATATGGTTTATATATGATTAGTAAAGGGCCGTTACAAACACCTTGATGGATTATCTCGGCTTATGGTTTCTTATTTCATGTTGAATTGTTTTATTTCTTATTTTATTTATATACATGGGTCATGTGTATAAATAAATAATTCAAATTAGGAGAAAAAAAATAATTATAATATAAAAATAAAAATAAAAATAAAAATTTATCTCATAATCTAAATTGCCTATTTATGTAGGTGATGTGTGTATATAAATAAAATAAAAAATGAAATATAAATTTAAAATAAAAGATTCTAAGTCGCTTAATATTCCCTAAATTGATAAGAGATTAATTTCATTCACAAACTAATAAGATTTACATTTTTAGCCACAGAATTCACCACTATAAATGGTGTTATGTCCTAGTGGTTTCAGGAAATAATTTCACTCCAGATTCGGCTTGATCAAGTTCAATTAATTAAAAGGATGAATGTATTATATTTATCATTTGATTTATCATTCTCTTTAAAATTTTCATATAAGATAAATATAAAATACTCATCCTTTTATTATATTGATCGAATCAGGTTTGTGGTTTATCTCTTGCGCCTTGGGTTTGGTGGTATCATGGGATAAGAGGATATCTCATTTGAAATCAATCAAATGAGACATGATTAGGGTGTTGACTTGGAGGATCATGCCACGTGGTAAATATGGACGGCTCAGATGCCGTCTTATGTCGGGTCAATAATCAAGTTTTTATGGTTAGAAAGTGGTGGTGGTGGTGGGTTCGATTTGGATCTCTTTATTCACATCACTTGTTACTTGTTAGTGTACATTTGTACATTGACCCACTTAATTACTCAAAACATTAATAATGTTGCTTGGGTCATGTATATAATATATTGATGGGTCATATTCCCGCAAGCATAAGCGGCGGGACGGAGATATGCGTAAAATTAGAAAAGACAAAAGTAAATATATTTGGGAGCTCATTGGAAGCTAACTCATGATTAGAGTTTGAAAGTTTCTTAAAAAATGGGGAGTGGAGATGAACATGACGTGCAAGAAAGGGGAATTGGAAATGGAACAACTTTAGAAGCAGAGACCGATCCAGGATTTAAGAAGGGGGAGGAGGGGCGAAAATTAAAATATACAAAATTAAGGGGACGAAATTTTAATTTTGGAGGACGAAAATATAAAAATTTCAAAATATATATACAAAATTTAAAAAAAATCAAAATTTAGGGGAGGCGGGTCTGTTTAGAAGAATATCATTCATGAGACTCAAAGATATAAACGGTATTAGGTAAAATGTACAGATAAAACCAGAACAAATAGAAAAAAGTAGGGGAAAAGATTCTGAATCATCAGGTAGGTATCATATCTACTTTATAAAAGAAATGGTTAATTACATATAGATCTCATACGAGTATTAGAAACTACAACTTATAATCCTCTTAGTTAAATAATTACACATATACCCATTGAGAAGTTTGAAAATTACACAAAACACCCAAGAAATAGAGTTTTGTTAAATTTTTTATGACATCATCAAACTTTTAATTGATTTTCTTACTTTGCTCCTTTATTTAGTATAACGATTTTTATTTTAGGAATTACCCCTAATTATATTTGAATTGGTATTAGAATTTAAGTTTGATAAATTTAATCATCAACTAATATATATTGTTTTTAAATGATATATGATTTTGTCAATTATATATAATAAATCTAAATTTAATATGTTAAATATAATATTTAAAAACGTAATATAAATATAAACTTATAATATATAATTAATATATATAATAAAGTAAAATTTATATATATTATATATCATATATGTGACGTTAGATATACATATATATCATATATATTAGATATCTGTACATACATATATATATACACACCCTATTACTACGCCACCACCGTACCCCTTTCCCCACGGTCGTCCTACGACCGTCGCCGCATGCCGTCCGACCAATGCAACACCGCCGAAGCCGCCCCCACAAAGCACCACCACTGCACTCCGATGTCGACTGACGTAACACCACCATCGCAACACTCCATCGCCGCTTGATGCAGCACCACCACCCACTCCGATACCGACCGACGTAGCACCACCACCGCAGCACTCCGCCCTCGCTTGACACAGCACCAACGCCGCACACCGATGCCGACCCAACAAAAGAACCGAACCCCGATTGTAGATCTAAGCGTGGATCTGTGTTGTGTTTGTGCGGTGATGGTGCTGTGTCGATCGGCATCGGAAGGCGGTGGTGGTGGTGCATCGGGGTGGCATCAGCCAGCGGCGACGGTGTTTCATCGATCGGACGGCGTGCGGTGGCAGTTGTGGGACGCGGTGGGGGGAAGGGGTACGATTGTGGTGCAGTAATAGTGTATATATATATACAGAATTACAGATATGTTATATGTAATATATATGAAATGTATATCTACCGTAATATATATGATATTTAATATATATAAATATTACTTTATTATATATATTAATTATATATTATAACTCTATATGTATAATAGGTTTTCAAATACTATATTTAACATATTAAATTTAGATTTATTATATATAATTTAATATTTAAAATAACAAAATCATTCCATTTTAAAAAATATATTGATGGTGCAGGAATCTGAGTTTCCTAAATGCAATAACACTTTCTATATTTATGTGAGAAAGGAAGGGAAGACCATCATAAGCGTAAGAGCCTCAGGAACTGAGTTTCCTTTTGAGCGTGGGTTCTTCCAGCTAGGATAACACCAAGAGTGTAAGGGATGACAATGATGCAGTTGTGGTGAGTGGATTACAGAGCTTGGGAAGATGCAGGAAAAATGGTGGAGGAATGCCCAGTATGTGAAGTGTATGGGTGAGATTGCTTAGAGGAGAAGAAGGGAGTTTCTCCTATTTATATGTTGGGGATGAGGGTGTTGTGGGTATTTTGACTGTGTGGTCCCAAACCTGTGTTGTCCTAACACGTGGCAGCCTGTGAGGGCATGAGAGTGACATCCCTGAAAAAGGGACGACGTGTCAGATGCAAGGTGCGCACTACCTTTGTGTCAGAGGTGGTTGGCGAGGGTCGCGTGAGAGGAAGGTCCCGGATCCGTTTTACGAGGGTCCAGTTCCACCACGGCGGTGGGGGATCACACACGAGCGCATAGGTGACGCTCGAAGAGTGCTCGGACGGGTTCCTCACGGCTTATGATCTTTGAGCGCCGAAGTCCCGAGCGACAAGAATATGGCCCTCGTGCGGGTGATTCCCTGAGAAAGGTAACCCCGAAGGCCGAGATGGGAGCGCCGAGCCTGCCGGTTCATACCCTTTACCTGTATAGTTGGTCGATGCTCAAGGGCCTATACTAGTTGGCGAGTGAATGGGCTGGGCCGGCCCACGAGCCTATCAATGCGAGGGTATAGTCTTCACGTCAGCAGATGGTGACACGTGGACGGCCCTGACACAAGCGTGTTTTTGGGCCTCATCATTTTGGCCCCCCTCCCCAAATTCTGTAGTATCGCTCAAGCGTACTGTAGAATTTAATAAGGAGGGAGCCTTGGATTTTGAATTATCCGAGGGTCAAGCCTCAGCAAGGGAGGTGACCGCTTGGCTTCCGTAACGGGTATAGTCTGACACCGCATTAATTGAAGTCATGTCCGCATTTAATGTTGAGTGGGAACGTAGGCGCGTGCACTCCGAGAGACGTGAGGCGGTTAGCAAAAGTGGGGGGATTTTCTAGGCGGGAAATGATTGCGTTTTGAATTTCCAGCCCTAATCAATGTAAGTTATCCCCCATAAATAGGGATTACAGCACTTTGAGACCTCTTTCACGCTTTTCGTCTTCTTCAAGCATACACGCAGCAAGAATTTTCTGCAACTTTTACTGATTCCGGCGAGTTTCCGTTCTTCAAACTCTAGGTAAAATTCCATAACACTTGTTTTCTGTACTAACTTTAGATTTAGGTTGTGCGTGAGCGAAACTTTCTAAGTGGGGGGGTTGTTTTTGTCTCTGCCATTGAATCCCTTCCAGACGCTTCCTTCTCCGTCAATCTCTCTGAGAGAAATTTCCGATTTCAAGAGCCAATAACACCCCAGATATGGCGAATAACAACGCAGATGCTTTTGTGAGAGAGATAGATGAAATGTCAGTAGGGAGTTCTTCCCCTCACAATAATGTGCCCACAGCAATTCCAATAGCCAGAGCCTCCCCAGGCGAGGAAATTCCTACCGCTATCCCGGTGGCCCAGGCCCCGGTTGAAGCCAGGGATGAGGAGGTTGATGCCGCTGTTCAAGGGATGAACGAGCGTGCCCCTGTAGGGATGAATGACCTCTTCGAAGAGATGAACAACGTGATGGAAATGCAAAGGCAAGGAGAGAGAGTATTCCCTGTGCTTAACAGCGCTGTGAGGCCTCAGGATCACAGGATCACAGTGGTTGTCATGGTCCCCCGGGGGCGGTGCAGGGCCATCCGGGCGTCAATTTGAGGCTGAACCTTCCAGAATGCGTCAACGGAAGGGAAAGGAGCCTGCCACTCGAGTGAGGCAAGATAATCGTCATCAAACCGATAGATCTCCGGATGAGATTGAGAGCATCCTGACGCCCGATGATTTGGAGGAGTTGAGGGCAAAGGTGTACTGGGATGAAGCGGTATTCCCTATGCGACTTCCCGAGGAAGAAGAGAGGGCCAACCGACCGCCACCCGGGATGATAACGGTTTACTGGGATGCTGTCCTAGCCGGGGGCCTGAGGTTTCCAATTGCTCACGCCGCTGCTATCATCTACCATCACCTAGGGCTTTGCCCTTTACAAATTCTGCCCAACGGCATAGCCTTAATCAACACCTTCATAATAACGATGAGAGCCTTAGGCCACACATCCTCGATTGCCAATTTTGACAGTTTGATACAAGTAGCCCGCTCGCCACGCTCGTCACCTACGGACGGGTTTTATTACGCCCAGGCCAAGTCGGGTTTTAAGATGATAGACTCCCCATCCACCTCCTACGGCGAGCATTGGAAGGAGAAGTACTTCTTCGTGGGGGCCCCCGGAGGAATTTTTGGGGTTCACCGACAGTGGTTAAGACATGGCGAGGGTCCTTTGATTAGAGAAAGGATAAGGAGTAAAGCCTTTGAGGATTGGGCAAAGGGATTGGCCTTCGAGATGAGGAGTGAGAGAAAGTGGATTAAGGCTGAGACTTTGATGAAGAACGAGGGAGTGTTATTCCGTTATGGCTTATCTTGCCCCCCAGATATGATACTCAACCCTCCAGCCGACATCATGGCCCTCGATGGTTAGATTCTAGGAACTAACTGCTCTAACTTTTAGAATAACTTCCTAACTTGGTGTGACTGTTGTATTTTTGTATCTGTGATCCAAGCAACCAACTTCTGACGCTCGTTTCTTTTTACTTGCAGGTGTTCAAATACTATCGCAAGGTATGAATGCCGAGGCTCTTTCTCGCATGTTGGGCGTCCAGGTACCCGCCGCCAGCCCTCAGCCCTCGCAACAACAGCAAATCCGCCCTCCCAACGCTCCGAGGGGAAGGGGAACTAGGCGAGGGGCCGGCCGAGGACAAGACGACGCTCGTGGAGATACGGGGAACGAAGCTCCCCCTAGGGGCCCCATCGAGGATTTGACGGTGGGTGATACCCGCGGGGCTACTCCTCCGCCGGTGGCCCCCGAGGGTCCCATTTCGCTGAGTTCGAGCGGCTCCCGAAACCGCTCGGGGGAACTGGTCCGTATTCACAAAACCCTTAGGGCCGACCGTCAAGGGAAGAGGAAGAGGCTGCCAGATTCCATTCCAATTTCTGGCAAGGGGAAAGAGGTGGTAGTGGGGCACAGAGGCGAGGGCAGCGACACTTCCTCATCAAAGGATGAGGATTTCTGGAAGATAGGCTGCAAGGGCGATACTCGCTACAAGCGTCAGCGGAATGAGGGTCCAGTGCTCCTGAAAAAGAGCGCCTACTCCGTGAACCTCGTCTCGGACATCGTCGGAAAACTCCAATTTTCCGACGATCATGATAAGCTGAACGAGCATGACGCCGCTCGTGTTGCTGATGACGCTTGCCACGCCCTTCTGACGGTGAGTCTTTAGCACCCTCTGAAGAATTCCCACTTCTACTGTTCCAATTTTAACGCTAATCTCTGCTTCTGACCCTCCAGGAGGTAATCCCTAGGTTGAAGAACCTGCAGGGGCGAGCGCAGGCCTACTCAGAGCATAAGGCCAAATACAAGAAACTGCTGCGAACCTCTGACCCCGTCAAAATGCAAGAGGATTACAACCATGTCCACTCCCAATTGACCGCCACCAACCTCGAGAAGGACCAGCTGAAGGAGAATCTGCGGAAGGCGGACGCGGCCTACCTTACTCTTGACGAGCGTCATAAGGAGTTGAAGGTGGAGCGCGACCAACTGAGGGTGCAGAATAGAGAGCTGGGTGAGCAGCTGGAGGAGAGCACTCGCCAAAACGAGGAGACGAAGAAGGCCCTCGCTGATTTGCAAGGCAAAGTACAGGGCTTGGAGGCGAGGGTATCCTGGGAGGCAGTGATGAAGTTCGTACGCTCCAAGGCTTTCGTGTTCGCAACCAACATCCAGTGCTTCGACAATGCTCGGGGCTTCTTCCATAAAGCTATCGGGCAAATGGTGAAGCTTGGCTTGGCTCCTGATAGCGCTCGAACCGACGTGCGCCTGCGTATGGACCTGGATGAAAACTGCGAGCCCATGGTCCAAGACGAGGATCCCACTGAGAGTTTGGCAGAGCCGGAGTACCAGGAGTTGGTGCAAACACTCCAACGGGAGTTCATAGCTGCCAATACTCTAGGTCCCGAGCCCATCTGTATAGAGGACGAGGACACCGTCATGGATGCAGCGGATGTTGAGGAACCAGGCGAGGCTCAAACTTCCGACGCCAACGTGTTGGTCCCAGTTCCTCTTGCGACTGCCCCTCCAGAGCCTGATTCTCAAGCCCAGTGATGATCTCCTGGTGGTTGATCCCTTTCCTTGCTGGTTTAAATTCCTTGTCATATTTATGAACAATTAACGTCTGTACTTAATCCGTCAACTGTTTTTCTGAACGTTTTGGGTTCCTTTATGCTCCTTCTCACATATTTGAACTCTTCTCTTACTGCTTGGATGTTTGAATACTTTCTCTTTTATTTTTGAATGGTGGATGATGTTGTTTCATTGCGCTCGCCGCTTTTATATTGGTCTCTCTTGTTTGGACATTTGCGATGGGCGTGCGTGTGCACGAGGGCGTTTCCTTTGAGGATGCCCTGGCATTCATCACAATGCGCCATCAGTTTAAGGTTTGGCAGCGTTTGGCGACTTAAGGGGCATAAATACGGGCGCGAGGGTGTTTTCCATGGGTGTTCCCTGGCCGTATTCGTAATGAGGCTTGAATCTGAACTTAGGAAACCACAGGGGATTTGCCTAAGTATTGGCCCAATAATGTGCATCCTCGTTCCGAATGCTCCATTGGGTTGTATATACTTTAGAAATCAACAGTAGGATTTGCTAAGTATGGGATTAAAACGAGCGTAACCGTGGGGTTAGCGTCATTTGAAGGGACCCCTGAAAGGATTGGCCTAGGATCCACTATTTTTCGAGTGTGCCTTTACCCAATGAGTTGAAGGTCATCGGGGGTTTACGGGCACGAACTGGGGTGGCGAGCACTCAGCTGGCGTAAATTAGGCATTTTGCTCCCCGTTGTTCGACACGCTCGTTCTTAGGACTTTATCCACTTATGAATCGCCAAACTATTCCGTGTGGAGGGTTCTCAACACCTAGATAGCGTTGCTTCGAAATGATTGGGGTATTACGTATGTCATTCGACTGAGGGATGTTCGACACGGAGTATGCCTTCTGTTGCCCGAATCATTAATCAATAGGAAAGCAAATAAATGACATAATCAAAGAATTAAATATTTACTGTTATACTTGCAATTTTCAAAATGAATACAATATGCTTCCTGTCAAAAGAAAGTACCCCAAGTTGTGTATGGACAATTACAAAACAACTGACGTTTACGCGTAGAACCTTCTAAGGTTACATGCATTTCATGGCTTAGAGAGACGCTCGCCTTGCAAAGTCTCCAGTAGGTAGGTGTTGTTTGCTCGTACCTGAATGACTTTGAAGGGGCCTTCCCAATTGGGGTCCAACTTACCCACATGTTTGGAGACTTCAACTTTTTTGAGGACCAAGTCCCCTAGCTGGAAAGTCCTTTCTTTAACACGCTTGTTGTACTGGCGGGCTACGGTTGCTTTATATTTGTGGATACGTGCCCAAGCAGTATTCCTCATCTCGTCCAACAAATCTAATTCGAACGCCCGATTGGCCTCGTTGAAAGCAGGCTCAAAATAGGCAACGCGTGCGGATTCTTGAGCAATTTCCGCAGGTATCATAGCTTCGGAGCCATAAACGAGGGAGTAGGGAGTTTCCCCTGTTGCTGCTCGTGGAGTAGTATGGTATGCCCACAGGGCTCCTTGAAGCTCTTCAGCCCATTCGCCCTTCTTACTCTCGAGCATCGTCTTCAGATGCTGGAGTATGGTTCGATTGGTCACCTCCGCTTGACCATTGGCTTGAGGGTGGCCCACGGAGGTGAATCGCTGTTCAATACCTAGCTCATAGCACCAATCCCGCGTGTCGGCAGCGATAAACTGGGAGCCGTTGTCTGAGATAAGCACCCTCGGGATACCATATCTGCAGATGATGTTTTTCCAAATGAAGTCTCTCACAACCTTGAACGTTATCTTGGCGACCGCTTCGGCTTCAGCCCACTTAGTGAAATAATCCACGACGAGTATTATGAATCTCTTTTGTCCGACCGCCATTGGGAGGGGTCCCACAATATCAATGCCCCACTGATCAAAAGGCCACGAAACATCAATAGGAATCATTTGAGCTGCCGGCAACTGAGGGGTGTTATAATGAAATTGGCACTTAGGGCATTTCTTGGAGTAGCTAATGGCATCCTGCAGCACCGAGGGCCAGTAGAACCCACTCCTTAAGACTTTCTTTGCCAAGATTCGACCGCCCGAGTGGTTCCCACAACTTCCACCGTGCACATGTTCTAAAACTTCCTTGGCCTGCGAGGGTCTCAAGCATCTCAACGGAGGGCCCTGGAAGGATCTCTTGAATAATCGACCCTCGGCGTCCAATGAGAAGCGAGGGGCCTTGTTTCTGATTTTCCGAGTTTCAACTTTGTCGCTTGGGCTGGTTCCATCCTGGAGGAATCTGATAATTTCGTCGAGCCAACAAGGCTCGGAGGGGTCAATCATATTCACCTCCTTCGAAGGTTCGCCTCTATTTATTAGCGGCTCCTCTGTTCTGAGAAATGTAACAGCGCGCTCGCTAAAACCATCCAGGGCGGATGCGAACTTTGAGAGAGCGTCAGCACGTTCGTTTTCTGCCCTTGGGACCTGCAAAAGGTGGAATTCCCTGAACTTGGCTATCACCTCCTTAGCGCTCGCCAGATACTGCACCATGGTGGCTTCTCGGGCCTCATAAGAACCGTCAATCTGACTCGCGATCAACTGCGAATCAACATATGCAGTGACCCGAGTGGCACCATTTTGGAGTGCAATCCTGAGCCCCTGGATGAGGGCCTCATACTCAGCTTCGTTGTTGGTGACTTGGAACGCCAGCTTGATGGCGTAGTCCACTTCAGCTCTGAGAGGGTCCCTGAGGGTCACCCCGGCTCCTCCCCCTTGTGAGGTCGAGGAGCCATCTGTGTGCAGAAGCCACAGACCATCTTCTGTCGAGGGCCCGGTATCTAATTTGAAACGTTCCACCAATAGGTCGGCCACGGCCTGAGCTTGTATCGCCGTGCGAGGCTCAAAGGTGATGTCGAATTGACTAAGTTCAATTGACCATTTAATTAATCTCCCTGAGACGTCCGGCTTTGCGAGCACCTGTTTGAGGGGCTGATCTGTAAGCACCACGATGGAATGCGCTTGAAAATAAGGCCTTAGCCTCCGAGAGGCATTAACGAGCGCAAAAGCAAATTTCTCTATTTCCATGTATATTTTCTCCGCTCCCCTTAGAGTCTTGCTTAAATAATACACCGGCATATGCTTACGCTCGCAAATTGCCACGAGGACAGCGCTCGTGCCTTCCAAGGAAACTGATAGATAGACAAACAAGTTCTCTCCCGGGTTAGGTTTGGTCAACAAAGGTGCGCTCGAAAGGTACCGCTTCATGTCTTGCAAGGCTTTCTCACAGTCCTCGCCCCAGGTAAAATTGCGAGCGTTACGCAAAATCTTAAAGAAGGGTAGATTTCTGTCTGCTGAGCGGGAGATGAACCTGTTTAGTGAAACGATCTTACCCACTAGCACCTGGACCTCTCTCAAATTGCGAGGGGAGGGTATGTCCAAGATTGCTTTAATCTTCTCTGGGTTTGCCTCTATGCCCCGTTGGCTGACCATGTATCCCAAAAATTTGTCACCCCGCACGCCAAATGTACATTTGGAAGGGTTCAGTTTCATACCGTAACGACGCAAGATATTGAACGCTCGTTTGAGGTCTTCCAGATGAGAATACTGGCGTTCGCTTTTGACGAACATGTCGTCCACATATACCTCCATGGACTTTCCAATTTCACACTCGAACATTCTGTTGACAAGGCGTTGGTATGTTGCTCCTGCATTTTTTAGCCCAAAGGGCATAACCTTGAAGCAATAAACACCCATATGGACTACGAACGCAGTTTTGGGACGATCTTCAAGAGCCATAAATATCTGATAATATCCTTGGAAAGCGTCCATCATGCTCATAAGTTCACACCCAGCGGTCGAATCCGCCAACTGATCTATCCTAGGTAGTGGGTACGGATCCTTAGGACATGCCTTGTTGAGGTCCGTGAAGTCATTGCACATACGCCACTTGTTGGCGCTCTTCGGAACGAGCACCACATTGCAAAGCCATTCGGGATATAGAATTTCTTCTATGTACTGAGCGTCAAGCAGTTTATTGACTTCTTCTTCTATGACCTGCTTTCGGAACCCATGAACATCTCTCTTCTTTTGCTTTATAGGTTTGAAGGCCGGATCCACGTTCAGCCTGTGGACAATAACGCTCGGATCTATGCCAGTGAGGTCGGAAGCCTTCCAAGCAAAGACATCAATATTTTCTCGCAATAATTCAATCATCATAATTTGAGAGGGACCGTCGAGGCCAGATCCTATTTGCGTAGTCTTATCAGGATTCCCAGGCTCCAACTCGATGGTCAGAAAGCTCTCTGTAGGTTCTACCCGCACTTCGGGCCTCGGCTGTTTGAGCGCTCGTTTCTTGCCTGTAATCTTCTCGCTGGGATCTCCCGAGGGTATATGATCCTCGTCTTCCGAGGGGGAATCCCCAACTGCTCCGATGGGTGAATTCCCAACATCTACGGGTTTGCCCACGGCCCTCTTTTTATTCTTCTTCTTGTAGAGCTTGGCCCTCTTGCGTTCGGGGCCATCTTCATCTAGTTTGGGGAAGTCAACAGACTTCTTGGTGGAGCCTGCTTGGGTAGGTTGTTTGGGCTTGTGGCTTCGAAGGGAAAGTATGTAGCACTCCCATGCTTCCTTAACATTACACAGTACCTCTCCGGTACCCTCGGGGGTGGGAAACTTGACTTTCTGATGATAGGTGGAAATTACAGCTTTGAAGTCGACGAGGGTTGGTCGCCCAATGATGATGTTGTATGGTAGGTCCACTTCGACCACCACATAGAGAACATTTAAAGTTTTTCATTGTGGGGCGCGACCGAAAGAGGTGGCCAAGTGAATTTGTCCGCGAGGGACAATCTCGGAACCCCCAAAGCCGACGAGGGCTATTCTGAGGGGTTCGAGCGGGATGTTGGTGATGTTCATTTTCTGAAACGTGGAGTAAGGCAAAACGTTCACGGAGCTTCCACTATCAATTAAGACCCTCTTTACAACGTGGTTGTGAACGTCTAAGCTAACCACCATGGGGCAGTCAGAGGTTTCACCGACCCCGTGGGGTGTTACAATATGCTCTAAATCTTTCTCTGTGAAACCTACGCTCTTATCCTTTTCCGAGCGTGATGAGCTGTCGATGGAAAGCACTGGCCTGGATTGAGAAGATCTTTGATCGTAGCTCCGAACGTAGCGACGCTGAGAAGCGTTAGAATCGCCCCCCGAGGGTCCTCCAGCAATCATGTGGATGACCGCGAAGGGCTGGTTTTCCATGTCTGAGGCTTTCCCTTTACCATGGTCGCTCGGCTCGGAGTAATGGTGGCGAGGACTCCGCGATCGTGAACGGCTTCTTCGTTGGGTACGCGCTCGCTCAGTGCAATGTTCATCATACCTCTCCAACACCTTCACGAACTCCTTAAGGTGCCCCCAAGCGATTAACCTCTGGATCTCACCCTCAAGCTGACGACACTCGTTGGTGTCGTGCCCTTTCTGCTTGTGGAAAGCACAGTACTTTCCCGAGCGCTTTTGGGCCTCTGTTTCTCTCAGTCTTGGCGGCCTCTTGAAGAGTCTCTTATCCGCCATGGAATATACCTCTGCCATTGGGCGGTTGAGGGGAATGCGCTCAAACTTGCGTGGGGGAAAGGAATTTCGTCGAGCGGGAATAGGGCTGCGAGGGCGACCTCTGTTGGTTTCTCCTCTGTCCTCGGGCGCTTTGCTGGGGCGAGGGGCGTTTGCCGTTTTCTGATCCCTCGCAATGTACATATCTTCGAGGGTGAAAAACGAGTCAGCTATGTCCCTAATCTCCATCAACGAGCGTGGCTTTTTCTTGGCCACCTCCTCCACGAATTCTTTGCTGACATAGTGCTTCATGTTGATGGCTCCAAAGAGAACGTGCCTCAAGAAATCCATCGAGGGCTTCTCCACCAACAAGATCTCCTTGTTGAACCTTCCCATGAAAGATCGAAGGGTCTCATTTGGCCCCTGGACCAAGCTGTAAAGGGCAGTTGCGGCCGGGGCCGGCGCTTTTAAGGAGTTGAAATGGCTTACAAAGGCATCGGTCAAGTCATAATACCCTCGAATTGAGCGCGGCGGAAGTTTTTTGTACCAATCTTGAGCCATTCCAGTGAGGGAAGTGACAAACACCTTGGTCCAATAGTTGTTAGGGTGATCATACAAGTGCATCAGATGCACAAAGTGATCCAGATGCTCGGCTGGATCGGTGGTTCCATCGTATCTATTGACAGATGAGGGGATTTTGCCCTTCCCCACGCGAGTCATCAATACCTCCTCAATGAGGGGCGAGTCGTCGGTCATGATCCTGTAATCCCGGTCATCGGGATCCTCGTAGCTGGCTTCCCTTCTGCGCCGAGAAATGGGGCTACGTGGTCGGCGAGCGTCTCTGGCCCTGGACCTCTCGCCCCCATCGCGGGGGGCTTGAGACCTTGCACGAGAGAGCTGCTCCACAACATTCTGGAGCCCCTTAAGCTGATCTTGTACTGCAGCAAGCTGAGGGTCGCCGACGTCTCTGCGGTTTACCCTCTCGGTGGCCCTCGATTGGACCTCTTCGTGGTTTCCGACCCCCTCATTTTGAGGGGTTCTTTCGTTTCCCGCTGGCTGCTGCTCTTGCTGGACCCTCGGAGCGACCTCCTTCTCTTGAAGCGGCGGAGGGGGAGGTTGCTGGGCCCTCAACGCATTTTGAGCCATCGTCAATGGGTGAGCCGAGAGTCCTCCAAGGGGAGGGGCCACTCGTGCACCCGCCAATGAGGGGAAGTAGGCCGCAGTGAAATGTTCCCAAGCATTCTGCACGGCTTGGCCTTCGCATTGTGCGTACAACGCCTGAAGTTGCTGAGTAGTGACCTGAGGCATTTCTACTCCTTGTATCTCCCTAGGCAGCGACAAAGGAAGATTTAATGCTCCCACTTGGTAAGGCTGGACCATGGGTACCATTCCGGGCATCATTCCGGGTTGCATGTAAGGGTACCCAGGAGGTGGCATGGCCATGGAGTACACGCCTGGATGCGGGATGGGAACATTGGTGAGGGGACCCGTAGACGGAAGAACGGAACTGGGTCCTCCCACAGCGTTCCCGCCAGGGGGGGGGGGGGGTTGCAACCACCGCTTCTGCATTTTCAACCCCATTTCCCGCAGCTGGTGGGTTTGCGCCTCCGGCGGGGATGTTACTCTCCGCGTTCTCTTCGTTGACTGGGGGAAGAGCGCCCTTGTCCCCTATGGCTCCGGATCTCGTTGCTGTCACCATTTCTGCAATGGGAGGTGTTATATCTCAACTAGCTTTCCAAGGAAGAAACTAACGATGTCAAGGATGGTAGTGATGGTTTCCCACAGACGGCGCCAAAAATGATGGTGCAGGAATCTGAGTTTCCTAAATGCAACAACACTTTCTATATTTATGTGAGAAAGGAAGGGAAGACCATCATAGGCGTAAGAGCCTCAGGAACTGGGTTTCCTTTTGAGCGTGGGTTCTTCCAGCTAAGATAACACCAAGAGTGTAAGGGATGACGATGATGCAGCTGTGGTGAGTGGATTACAGAGCTTGGGAAGATGCAAGAAAAATGGTGGAGGAATGCCCAGTATGTGAAGTGTATGCGTGAGATTGCTTAGAGGAGAAGAAGGGAGTTTCTCCTATTTATATGTTGGGGATGAGGGTGTTGTGGGTATTTTGACCGTGTGGTCCCAAACCTGTGTTGCCCTAACACGTGGCAGCCTGTGAGGGCATGAGAGTGACATCCCTGAAAAATGGACGGCGTGTCAGATGCAAGGTGCGCACTACCTTTGTGGCAGAGGTGGTTGGCGAGGGTCGAGAGGAAGGTCCCGGATCCGTTTTACGAGGGTCCAGTTCCACCACGGCGGTGGGGGATCACACACGAGCGCATAGGTGACGCTCGAAGAGTGCTCGGACGGGTTCCTCACGGCTTATGATCTTTGAGCGCCGAAGTGCCGAGCGACAAGAATATGGCCCTCGTGCAGGTGATTCCCTGAGAAAGGTAACCCCGAAGGCCGAGATGGGAGCGCCGAGCCTACCGGTTCGAACCCTTTACCTGTATAGTTGGCCGAGGCTCAAGGGCCTATACTAGTTGGCGAGTGAATGGGCTGGGCCGGCCCACGAGCCTATCAATGCGAGGGTATAGTCTTCACGTCAGCAGATGGTGACACGTGGACGGCCCTGACACAAGCGTGTTTTTGGGCCTCATCATATATATCAATTGACGATTTAATTTATCAGATTTAAATTTCAATATCAATTCAAATATAATTAGGGGTAGTTCTTGAAATAAAAATTATTATACTAAATGAAGGGGCAAAGTAGGAAAATCAGTTAAAAAGTTTGATAATCTCATAAAAAATTTAACAAAACCCTAATTCTTGGATGTTTTGTGTAATTTTCAAACTTTTCAATAGGTTTATGTGTAATTATTTATCTAAGAGAATCACAAGTTGCAGTTTCTAGTACCCCATGCGGTGTATATATAATTAATCCTAAAAGAAAAGATGTGTTCATCTCACAAACTACATTTTGTAACACTACAACATCAATTTTTTAATTTACCTAACACACTCCCAAGATCATGGATAATTCATAATTTTGAGAACTAAAATGGCCTTCGATATCTCCACTTACCTCACAATATGTAACTCTTAATTCTCCACTAAGAGAAGGTTGAGAATAACAAAAATGCAACATAATCAAATTCTATCTGGAAAAAACATAACGGAACTGTAATCAAATTCTATCTGAAAATAAAACAACGTAATCAAATTTTATTTAAAATATTATCCTATCAAATTTATGATGAGAAACCTTTATACACATAGAGACGGTGTGCATCTACAACGTAATATGTTACACGTACAATTCAACCTTCGGGTTTGTTGTATTTTAGTATCCAATGGTTGAAAATCGATGGAGTCAACCTGTGTTTTGTGCTCATTTTTAGCCAATCTTACCCGTGACGTGCTCATGATCTTCATTAAAAATTGGTAATCGTATATACTTATTGAGAGATGTTGCATTTTTTATTATTATTATTATTATTTCGGTTCTTTGATGCTGCATGGTAGGTATGGCATGAAATGCTAGTTCGAAAATGTAACTATCCAACCAAATCTTACGAGTTAAATCAAAAAGTTTGCTTGTTTTATCACAAAGGAAATATGAAGTTTGCTTGTTTTATCACAAAGGAAATATGAACACGTTAATGGAAATTATATCAAAACTCTCCAGAAGTAGTATTTGTCGAGACCAACCGTGTGCACCTTCACTTTAACTCCGTTTTAATATGTAATTATTCGCTTTGAGTCAAGTTCATACGGATTTGTTTTGAACACATTCTAAAAGGCCTCATACTGATTAAATTGAGTGAACATGGACGAACTTTCTCAGACCTTACGGTGTGGGATGTATTTGCTTCCCAACATATATGATGACTGTTCCAGGGACATGTATAAACTAAGATATAATTAAATAGAAAATTCTATTTCAGAAGGCAAAGAAAATGAAAAAAAGAAAATCCATTTCCTAGCAGAGGTAAACGTCCACTTGTCCATGCATGCATAATTTGATGCTTATTTATAATATTACTTTGCTTGCACGATTCTGCAGTGTTGAGTATATGCAACTAGCAAGGGATGAACAAAATCTAGGTTGGATTTGGACATATTAATTAGTGCTTATAAGTTTGGGGGGACGTTTGCAAAAATTTGAAAAAGTAGAAATTAATTAAAGTTATGAAAAAATTAAAGGTGGTGAATATTTGAAAAACAAAAGTTGAGAAGCACTTGTATAAGAGAACAAACTTTTATTTATTTAGAGAAACTATAAAAGTTGAAGCTAGAAGCTAGAAGCTGAGTTCCTAAAAGTACTTAGGAAAAAGCAAAAGTGCACGTGTGTTTTTTTCATAGTAATTTCATCCGACTTATAGCAACACCTAAAAAAACCACCACGAGGTGTAATTTAGTCGTTCGGTGCTATGTTAGCTTAATTAGAGGTTTTGAGTTCGAGTTCGAGTCCCTGGAAATACAGCTACCGTTGATAGGAAGAACTTTACACCCTAAGTGGTTCGTTCCAACTCGACCCATAAAAATGGACTATAGAGAAAAAGGTAAGAAAACTCATAAATGTCAACACAACCTATCTTGTACCCAACCAAGACAAGTAAAGAAACACATCCTATGAAGCTTTAAAATGAGCCTTTTAAATCAGCAACACTCACTCATCAGCTATATCTAATAAGCTTGTCTCTCTAACCCCCAATATATCAACACATTCCCTTCACTTCCTCCCAAGAATCAAACATGGGCAGTCTTAGAGGCCATGTAGCACCCGGATTAGCCTTCTTCATCATTGGCATATGGCACCTCTTCAACCACGCTAAACTCCATGCCACCAACCCCAAGTCTTTCACCTCCCTCCCATGGTTTCCCTCTCCACGAATCACCAAATACTTAGAGCTCTACTTCATCATGTTCGCCTCCGCCACCTCCATAGCCATGGAGCTCTTCATATCGCCCCACCACCACCACCCCCTCGACCCCGTTGATGGGACCATTCCCGCCAACCACCTCCACAACTTTGAACATGCGAATATATCGCTCTCGATATTCACATACTCTTTCTTTGCTATCCTACTAGACAAGCTAGGGCCGCCGGCAAGAACTGCCCTGACTTACATGCTGGTGGTCGTGATGCTGGCGCAGGAGCTCCTACTCTTCCACCTACACTCGACCGACCACGTGGGACTCGAGGGGCAATACCATTGGCTCCTACAGATTGTGATCTTCACATCACTGGCTACTACAATCATGAGCATCAATTATTCCAAGAGTTTCTTGCTTGGTTTCACGAGGTCTCTTTCTGTTTGCTCGCAAGGTGTTTGGTTGATTGTCATTGGGTTCATGTTGTATACTCCTAGGGTGATTCCTAAGGGTTGCTCGTTAGGTATTGAGGATGGTCACTATGTGGTGCATTGCCATGAGAAAAAGGAGTTAGAGCGTGCGAAATCTCTTGCAAACATTTTGTTCAGCTACTATGTTGTTGGGATGTCAGATTTCGGTTTGGTGTTTTATCTTGTTGCGGTTAAGGTTTACTCCAAAGGGGTTGAGTATCAGAGCTTAATGGAGGAGGATGAGAATCATGATGATGAAGAGCAAGACATCGAGGAGCAAAAGGAGGAGACTTGCAAGAGTTTTGTGCAAATTGGGAAGTCGTTTGCACCTTTAAACTTGGAAAGGTAGTGGGAAATCAATAGAAAAATGTAATTTTAAGTTGATGGCAAAAAGTTATATGATCACTTCATAATACGCAATGGCAACAGAAATATGGTATGAAGATTAATGTTGCATTTTTTATTGTAATATAATTATAAGTGAGGCTTAGAAATGGTAGAAATTTCTTGGTGTACCTGTACAAAGATTGTATTTAACTGTTGTATCTGTTTAAGAGATATTATGGAATTCTTAATGTTGAGATGTTTCTTGAGTCCTTGATTGATTCACTTAGGCACTTGAAAAGTTGACATCCATTTGGTGATTATCCCCTTATGTATAAAAGTAAAGGCAAATAACACCGATCATAACTGCTATTAGTTATCATCCGATTAAGGAGAAATTAGAAAAGAATGACATTAACCTAGGCTCCGATGCAAACAGGTACACAAACCGCTACTGTTTTCATAAGTACTGTACTTGATGAAGAAATTAATTAGTTTAGCAAGAAAAGTAGTTGTACTAACCTAGCAACGTTTCTTCTCGAACACCTTTCTCCATACTCCATGTTGCTCTCCATGGTTGGTTCTACGTTGCATGCGAGCTTCCAAAATTACTTGCAACTTACATCAGGGAGGAAAAAGCTCACAAGGTTTAGCTTTTGCCTCTAGGAAGATGAGTTCCAAAATTTTCTGTAGCCATCCCTCTCCCTAATATGATTTGAGTCACATTAGTGGTCTGACTGTCTGTTTAAGAACTCATTCCTAAATGAGTTCAAGCGCGGGTTCACTCAGTTTCTCATAAAGCTGCCGTCCAAATCACACCCAACTGCAACCAGGAACTTTCTTCAGACCTTTAATTTTCATATCGTTTCTCATGTTATCCCTATCAGAGGATACATTGGCAGCAAGAACATAGTTTGCTCCAATATCTGGCTCAATTTTGAGTAAAAGCTGCAATAAATGTTTGTCCAGATAAAGAGTGCGACCATACTGTTTACACGAACTAAGGTAACTCCTTAAGATAACAGAATTAGGCTCCATCGGCATGCTCATAATAATCTGATAAGCTTCTTCAATCTTTCCGGCTCGTCCGAATAAGTCAACCATGCATCCATAATGCTCCATAGTGGGCACAATATTGTACACGTTAACCATTTTCTCGAAAAGCTCCCATCCCTCGTGTAAAAGACCTCTATGACTACAAGCAGAAAGGATGGCTGAAAATGACACGCTATCAGGCTTTAACCCAAATTCCTCCATTCTTTTGAACAAACATAAAGCTTCTTCTCCATGACCATAGTCGGCAAGACATGAAATCATGACCGTCCAAGATTGCAGATTTTTTTCACTGATTGAATTGAAAATGTGGAAGGCTTCATCTAAGTGACCGGATTTTGCATACATATTCAGAAGGGCCGTACCCAAGCTAACTTGCAGTTCAATACCGTTAACGAGAATAAATGAATGGATGGATTTTCCTTGTCTGGTATTGAGGAGGTTGGTACACGCTGACAGCATACTAACAAATGTCACCAAGTTTGGCTTCTGGTTTGCCGTGTTCATACCTTTGAACACTCTCAAAGCATCCAAATCACGATTACTGCAAGCATTTAAAATAGAATCAGGAGCTAGACCACTACAATTGGAAGGCAAAAATAGCAAAACAAGTTAATCATACCAGTCAACATACGCAGCAATCATAGAGCTCCACGACACCACATCTCTCTCACGCATTTCATCAAACACCTGTCTAGCAATCCCAACCTCCCCGCATCCACCATACATTGTCAAGAGGGTATTACCAACATGGGAATCCGAATCAAAACCCGCCTTCACAATCATCGAGTGCACCGACCCACCAACCCCGAGCATCGAACAAAGCCCACAGGCCTTGATAACAAAAGGGTACGTAAATTTATCCGGTCTAAGCTCACCGGACGTTTGAAGTAACTCCGCAAAGAGTTTGACGGACTCTATCGGGGTAGAACTCTTGGAATACGCCCTGATCAGCGTGTTCCACGCAAAGAGTGGCGGTGGGGCAATAGGTGAGCGCTCGAAGAGTTCTCTTCCACGGCGGAGAGAGGTGGAGGCGGCCGAGAAGATGAGCTGAGAGAAGAAGTATTCATGGTGGTCGAGGGAGGTCTTGAGGAGTAAACAATGGAGGAGTTGGAGGGATTTTGCGCAGGTTCTTGATACTTGGAAGAGGGTTTGAAGATGGCGGGAAATCATCCGCAATCTCAACTCACATCAGACTGAGATTTAACTGACAAAAGGGCTCATCATATAATTAATATGTATGAGCACGTTTACAACAGTGGATAACAGTGCTTTAGTAATTTAAAGTGCCAGTTTATACTGTTTACTTTACTTTGTTGTGGGTCTTGTCTTAATCAATAGGCTTGTATGTGAAGTGGCTTATGAATGGGTTATATTGGACCTCAAAATTGGACCTCTTAAATAAGCCATTATCATTTTGTTGCCATAAAATGGCCATATTGTCCGTATCATATTGCTAATTACTTCAATTGCCATCACCTCATCATCAAAAGCAAATTTCAGAACTCTGAAATCGTTCGAAATTTTTAGAAGCAAATCATTCGAAATTTTCAGATGGAAAATTTGGGCTCGCGAATTTCCCTCCTACAATGAAAATTTTCAGAGATATATATGGAGAGTTCATTACTTCATCCCAAATCTTCCTCAACCACTCTCGAAGCAAGGTTAGGTTAAGGTATGAGTTCGTTCTTCTTCATATTTCTCCGACCGATTTCTCATAGATTTCGAACCCTAATTTTTCTTCTCTTGCAGTATTTTGTTCTTTTTTCATAAATCTTTTCAATTTCATAAACTTTATTCATTCACAAAACTAAGAATTTAACATTTGTTTCGGCATAGGTTGTTGGAAGCGAATTTGTTGGAGTTAAGACTATTTTATGCGAATTTGAATAACTTGTATGTTCAAGGTCTAACCTTCGTTTTTGTTTTTGTATATTTCAAGGAATGGATTTCTTGTGCTCACAGTGTGGCAGTCAAAGCTCTCAACATTTCGGATTGAGCAGTCGGTTGGGTGGTTCTAACTCAGATCCTACTGGGCAGAATGGATCCAAGACTACAAAGGCTCGTTGCTCATGGTCTTTGCTTGAGGAGAAAGTGTTGTTGCAATCTTTTACTGATGTCGATCACGATAGAAACCAAAAAAGTTAATTTTGTCTTCGTGAAATCGGTGAGGAAGAAAATGTTTTTTTTAGGTCTGATGAATGGAAATAAGATGAGATTGGGGAAAAAAAGGAGATTGTTTTAGTTTGGAATGTTTGAGGGACTTTTATGTAATTTTCTCAATTAATATTTATGATAAAGAAATGAAGTAAACAAGCTGCAAAAATAAGTTAAATAAGCTATTTAGTAAAGTTGTGAAGTAAACAATCATTTTGAGTATTTAATCAGTCTAAGATGGCTTATTGGGCCAAAGAGTTAACTGCCGCAAAAAGGAAAGTAAACGTGCCCTATAACTATTAACTAGTAATTTCGTCCGGTGTGTAGACGCGCCTGCAAAGAAAGAATTATTAGTATTTAAATATATGATATTAAATTATTCATTTTAATATAAATATAATAATTATATATTCATAGAAAATAATTTAATATAAATTAAAAATATGAGGAAAAAGAAGATATAATAAGAGAATAAAAATGAGGTTAGAGAAAAGTAGTATTAATAGATAAATAATTTATTGGAACACGTTAGAGAAAAATAAATAAATTAAAAATAAAAAAAATAAGAGATTAAATTCAAGAGACTATCTTTGCCTCTTTATTTAATATAATAGTATAAATAAAGAAAATTCAGCTAAAATTCCAACTCGAGAACTCAATCAATTATCTGTTGTTATATTGGTTTGATCGAATCAAATTGACTAAAATTACCCGATAAATAATGTATTACATAATACATTGTGCGACAAGGAATCTTCAAATATTACTGTACACGACAAAGCTCAAATACGTCAAATAATATAAAAATTATGGGGCATATATATGGTCAATCGCAGCTGAAAAATAAATTAAATTACCATAACTTGTCTAAATTTTTTGAATTTCCCACGTCACCCGCGTGCTAATATAATGTCCCCAACTTGTCTAAAAAATCTTTTAATTTTTTTATCGTATTCATATTCGACACTACACAAATCAAAATATTCATGTATTAGAGCATACAATGAAGTAAAGCATTCTATTTGACCATACTTATCATACTCAAATACACAGATTTACATACATAATCCTTCATAAAATGTTGGCCAAATTGATTCATCGTCAAAAAGTACATTGATGCAGAAAAGAATTAAGAATTCTTTACCATTTGAATAATAGCAAAAGAGAAGAGTCTAATCAATAGAGGTTCTTGAATAAATTACTGACAAAACATCATCCATCAAATAATAGTTGGAGAAGGAGCATCTCTCAAGGGGTAATCCTCAGGCAGTGTGAATACTGGTTCGTTTCCTGATAATTCTCTTAAAGCCAAAGCGAGAGAGAAACCCAATGCTCGAGCTACAGGTACAGCAACCGCATTTCCTACTTGGATGTATCTGATAATTATCACAATATGATATGAAATCGTAAGTACGGCTATATATTTGGTGGCAATTTCAAAGAGGTTCTGTTGATCAGAAATGGGAACTTTTCATTACTAAAGTCTTTACCAGATTCATCAATCAAATTTTGGCCAAGCACTACAAAAGTTTGTTTACAAATCCAAGTTCGAGCGTATCATAAGCCTCATAAACTTGTTATAGGGCATGGGCATAAAATTTGAGGTTACCTTTGCTTTATAGGGCCAATTAGTTTGTAATAGTCAGGAAAACCTTGCAAACGAGCATTCTCCCGGATTGTGAGTACTCTATCTTGTAAAGGATGCAGAATCACCTGCATCAAGTTTGTGAAACTTTAAACATTTTCTGCACTATTTTGAGATAAAAGCCGTATAGAAATAAAACGAAGCAAGCCCTACCTGATTATGTGGTTCGGCGCGAGTAACAACAGTGGGCACCGTTTGATCCCACCACAAGCGCCCAAATGGTCTGCATGAATCAGAAGATAAGTCCATAATACAGCAAACAAAAGGTAAAGAAAGTGTTAAGAATGAGTTACTGTACTTTGATGAGCTTCCCCCAACAAAACTCATACAATAATCAGGGACCTGTCAAAATTAACAACAATATTGCATATCAGCATAAAAGAAGAAAAGTAAAATCCGTCGGAAAAGCAACCTATTGAAGGACCATCAGATGTCAAAGATTTGGATTGCATAGAAATTTAATGTCTTCAACTGGCCCCCTCACATACCAGAAGATGGCAATACTCTGTCATGTGATATCTATCCTGTAAAACTACTCTACTCTAAAAATGGTTTTGGCATTGCACTGAAATACTATGTTGAATTACTGCTTCAAATAAAACTGTAAAAGTTTAAACCATCAGAGAAAAGAGCCACGAAATGTTAATAACTCCTATACAAACCATACCAGAGGCTTCCCGGAGGCCAATTTCTTCCTTTCTACGTCAGGATCCCACTCAACTTTATTATCAGCACGAACTCTGACACCTGGTAAATCCCTAAAGTTTGCTCCCTGAGACATATAAGCCAAACCTTTATTAGGAAAAAACCAAACTTAATAGATTTCTGCATCTCTAAAACATAACCAAACCTTTCTCTTAGGGATTTGACACACACGCGCATGATCATCCAGATTTAGACAAAGGGGACGATGGTCACACAAATTGTGTTCAACAACCTCAGAGTTAAAAGTCAAGCTGCCAGGCATTTCTACATTGAGAGCACAACAGATTAATCGAGGAAGAATTATCTAGTAATAACATTATGAAGCATTCATACACATATACTAAAATAAAATTGATGTACTATAACAATAGAACCATCCACTATCTTAAATAGATAGGACAGATACATTCACCAAGTGCAGCATCTTCGAATAAACTACCAACTACACATTATACAGGGAATGATATTTATGTACCATGCATGTGCATGGATGAAAGAGTTAAAACTTAATCCTCCATCCAACTCGGAATTCAAAATTCCATTAGAGAAACATAATTTTAGACAAGGATTGAGCAGGGAGCAATCTACTAAAAAATGCGTTATATCAAAAACAAGATAATGAACTCACCACCCCTCTTCAATCTTATGAAACGCTGAAATTCTGTTTGGGGCTCAGAATCGTAAGAGATTTCATCACGTTGCTCGTTGTTCTCAACCTAAGAGAAAGATGTTTAAGAAAGAAGCTTTGAAATGAGACCATGTATAAAGAAAAATGAACTGAATGATATATCAAGATCCACGTACGTGAGGGAGATCAGATAACACATCTTCGAGAAAAAGCTCCTTTTTCAATTTGAACCCATGGCCTTCTTCGTATGCCACCGTGTTTGACTGCATTCAACAACGGATGCATATATATAAAATTAATAAAAATGCATCTGATAAAATTGCATCAAATATTAGCTAGTCCTACCTCAAACTCGGTGGGAACAACTCCTCTAACCACAACACCGTGTGTTGGCAATGGGTACTGAGGCAACCTCTGTAACAAAAAGTACATGATATTATTGTTAACATGATAACAAAATGATTTGGGAGAGTATCAGAAAAAAGACAGAAATTATCACCTGTGTGGGTAGAGCACCCCACATGAACACACGCATTCGGAATTGAGGCAACCCATATGCACCAGCTGCCATCATGCCCATTCTTGCTTGATAACCCATTGCAAGAAGACGGCCTAGTGCATATCTACCCAGAAACCCACCAGCAAATTTCACTATGTCAACCACGTTCTCCATTAACACATACTTTGGCCTCAGATAGGCCACAATATCCATGAAAACAAGAAGTTGCTTATTTCTCGGATCTTCCAGGGGTGCATCCTCGTTCCTGTGCCTATTAAAACCACTAATGCCTTGGCAAGGAGGGCCCCCACATATGACATCAACTGTCCCCTACAAGGCATTAGATCAAAACACGGGTTTATTAAAATAAAGTTGTAGCGAAGTTTATGTATTACTGGATAGAAGCACAAAAGCTCACAGGTAATGGCAAAATCTTCGACTTTTTGCCTCTTGACACAAAGTCCTTCAATTTTTCTTGACAATTACTGCAACAAAAGCATTTGATATAAACCAACCAAAAACCGAAAACAATTTTAAACAACATAAATAAAAAAGAAACTAGTTGAAGTATTAGGTTTTCTATACCTCAAACTCTCCAAAGGCTCCCATGTATCTTCTTCAGGACCATAACCTTTCCAGCGTATCTAAAAAAAGTTAGAAAAATGAAAAAAGTAAGACAAAAATCAGAGCATATGGTATAATTAACTTGGAAAAGGAAATCTGATATAAACTGGGCCAATTATTGATATTGTCCAAGTTGCATCATGCACCAAGGTGTTCCAGTTCTTAAGCATACAAAACCAAGGGGCATGCACTTTTCCCGACTAGAAATGCAAAAGAAGTGCATTCTCATCAAGGTAACAACACGTTAAAGAAGACTTAGTAGATCAACAAACAATTTTGAGGCAGTAGAAAGGAAAATCAGTTTAAAAATCCTCACAGGACTGCTCAACTACCTTGAAATGAAGTTTTGGGTTTCCAGTCTTAATTGGGTCGCCGTAACAAAGAGTCAATATCTGATCAACTTCGAAGACCTCCGAATCACCAACATTAGGAACACCCTTACTATTGCTTTCATCATCTTCCATGTGCTTCGCATTTCCATTTTCACTGGATGAACCATTGTTTTCTGATGATAAAAGGGACTGACAAAGCTTCTCCCATTCCTTAAGAAGGTTCAGGAAATCCTCCGCAGATTCATTTCTCACCTTTTCCCAAGATTTAAAAATTGAAATTACTAAGAAAAAAGGAATAGGAGAAAGTTGGTGTAAACATTAAACATACTGATAAACACACCTGTGTCTCTGGATGATTTAGTTTGAGGCTTTCACAAGCATACTGGTTAACATCAACAGCCCATTTCTGTACCAAAAAAGGGAAGTCAAGCTGAATTTAGACAAAAGTAAATGTATGGCCTTTACAAGAACGTCCACGAGATAGGCTAGCTCAAAAGAATAAGAAAAGGAAGAGTAACAAAATTCGCAAGTTGATGAAAGATGAAACTTACAGTAACAAGTTTAACACCACAGCTATTAGCACCAAGGCAAAGCCCAGTAGACATTGCGCCACATCCAGAATACAGGTCAAGCAATGTTCTCTCACTGCTATGCTCTTCTTGTTCCGAATACCCAACTGTTGTAACATCAGCATCACTAGAGATGGTAGAGCAGGATTCAGAGCTATTTGTAGTACCATCTGCATATCAAGAATCATTCTAACAAAATAAATAAATATCTTATAGCATAAAATTTTCACAACAAAATCCTTGAAAGCAGTCAAGCCCACAACATCCATATCCAACATGCAATAGTTGAAAAAGTTAACATTACCTGCCGGCAAGCTTACAAACGAACTATATGGAAGCAAGTACATCTTGTCATAGTAATAATCACATGTTGATCTGAGTTTTTCCTTCACATCAAATTCAGCCTGTACATATGCAAGGCATAAACTTAATCATACTTTAGTGCTGAAAATACTACAGGAAATAGTTTAATGGTTTCAGACATACCTTTAAAGGCAAAAGTACAATTCTAAGTTTCTTAACAAGACAATCAAGTGGATTGTCATCCCTGATCTCAGAAAAGAACACGCGCTTGTTGTCAATAAGGTCACCCCAAAATTTGATAACCTAACAAACAGAACAAAACCAATTCAGAACAATTCAATAATTAAAGTTGATATAAAATTTGGATGGATACATTTTTCACAATGACCAACCGTATCATGAGCCCTGTAGTACCATTGAGCAGTAAAATTTTGCGAGCCATCAACTGCTTGGAAAAGCTCAATGATCTGACAAATGTAATTTTCTTTCCCTTCCTCACCCTGAATCACAGACAATTTGTTAGCCAACTAAACCCAATAAACTGTACGAGACATTCCAAAATTCTCAACACATAATACTTAAATTTGAAAATTTACAATTGGAGTAAGCATCAAATTTATATTGGTATACGTTGGAAAGATTTTTGTTGATTCCTCCTAACTAACTGTCTGACCTTGTGTATCTAACCTATTCTTGATATAAATCTTCTTGCAGGAACCAAGCTTGGAAAGTTGCAGTCAATCAAATCAACCAGGACAATTAAAGGAAGACTCTAGCAATCGGATTGAAGGAAGACAAACTCCAGCAATCAAGCACACTATCTCTTGAGTGAAGATCACATCCCAACAGCTAGTTCTAGAACAGTTCAATATATAAAGGGACTTTAACGAAAAAATAAGATACAAGTCTATAAGTCCTTTTGAGCAAGACTGTCAAGCGTTGGTGCAAATTTAAGGATCCCAGTGATTTAGAGTTTTGTTGTAAGGAGATGATTTTGTGTTACAATGGTTGTATTCTCTAGTATTATCTTCTATTAGTTCAAGAACCCAGGTAATACCTTTTCATTAGTGTGCGTAGGTGTGATAAATAAGTTAGTGAGACTTACGTGTTGGTGTATGAGATTGCAAGGTTTTTTTGTAACCTCAAAGTACTTAATAAGAATATATTTGAAAACTCTCAAGCTCACAACTTGGGAACAGAAGTAGGCTTTGCTGAACTTGTATAAATCGCTCGTGCATTTTAGTTTCAATATTTATTCCATTTGATCTTTGTTTCTTATACACTGGTACTTTGTTTTACCAAATACCAAAAATTGTTCAAAGTGCCAATTCATCCCTCAATTGGTATCAAAGCCAGGTTTTTCAAAAACAAAAAGGTTTAATCACCTGTTTTTTTATCCAAATCCACTGCTAAAATGGACTATTTCACTGAAACAACATCGCACGCACATGCACCTTTATTTGATGGTACTAACTATACTACATGGAAGAATAGAATCGAGGATTACGATCTATGAAAAATTGTGATTGAAGGAAAAAAAGTGCCAATGAAGAAGAAAGAAGGACAACAGATACTGAAAGTGAGGAGAATATAGTAGTAAAGACAAACAGTTACTTTCCATGAATGCTAAAGCGAAACACATTCTATCATGCTCACTTGTCAATGGAGAATATAATCGAGTATCAATCTACAAAACCGCAAAAGAAATATGGGATATGCTCCAAGTCACCCACAAAGGTACACCACAAGTTCATGAGGAACGGGTTGCAATTTTAACCACTCAATATAAGGCATTCCAAATGAATCCGAGGGAGACAATTAACCAAATGCATACCAGATTCATTGCTCTTGCAAATCAAATGAACGCGCTTGGAGACCCATTAATTGAGGGGCAACAAGTCAAAAAAATTTTGAGTTCTCTTCCTAAGGAGTGGATTCCTAAGGTCACCATCATAACAGAAGCTAAAAACCTTAATTCCCTTTCCAGGGCAAAACTTATCGGCTCGGCTAATATCACATGAGCTTACTCTCCTACGAAAGGAAGAAATACTAGAGAAAAAGAAAAACACCGAATTCACTGTTGAACCTAATACCAGCATGAAGGATAAAAGTGATGAAGAACTAGTACTTCCATCAAAAAGAATAAAAGAAGTTTTAGACAATAGAAACAGAAACCAAAAGTTCCAACAACCTCAAAGGGATTGTTCAATCACATGCCATGAATGCAAAAAAATCGGGATACATCAGACCAAATTGTCCCATTCTCAAAAAGGACCCGGAATACGATAGGAAGCAAAATTCATATGTTGCTTATTGGAACAAGGAGGTCAATCATGAACTATTTGACCGCGAGAAAGATTGCATCGCACATATGACCAACAATAAGGTAACCTCTAACCAATCTTTTCGAGAATATAAGAATGTTGATATATACGATCTGCTTGAAACTTGTTCTACCAGAATTGAAAACTTGCTTTCTAAGAATAAGCAATTAAAAGAAAATCTTTTTAAAGATTATTAAGGAAAAGCAAGATATGGAAAATAAACTCCTTCAAGCAATTGATAATTTAAAAGTTGAAAAAGATATTTTCCAAAAGAAAAATGAACGTATTTTTGAAGAACAATCAAGATCATGTAAACTTGTGCATGATAAGAAGAAAGAACAACAAAACACTCAAAGTTCTTGTAAAAAGAAAAGATGTTATAACTGTGGAACATTCGGTCATATTCAATATTATTGTTATGAGCCAAGATTTAGGAAAACCAAGTGGATATGAGTACTCAAAATGAAGTAACAAGAAGTACCAGAGAAAAAATATAACTAGGATTCTAACAATGAAGGACCCAAAACGCATTGGGTACCAAAAATTAATTGATTTTGCAGGTATCTTTTTGTTGGAGAAGGGGAAAAACAACACTAATCCGTTTATTACTGACAGGGGAGAGATAAAAAACCTTCTTTACTTTATGTTACTTTATTATGTGTAGGCTTGTTGACGAGGGAGTTAAAATTCCAATTTTTCAAGGGGAGCCTCAAGCTCTTCATAGTGTCTCCTTTGTGACTTTATATCATCAACAAAAAGAGGGAGAATGTTGGAAAGTTTTTGTTGATTCCTCCTAACTGTTTGACCTTGTGTATCTAATCTATTCTTGGTATAAATCTTCTTGCAAGAACCTAACTTGGAAAGTTCTAATCTATCAAATCAACTAGGACAATTAAAGGAAGACTTTAGCTAATCATCCTCTAAACTCATGGAAAAGATGACCAAAAAAATTGCAGCACCGGATTGAAGGAAGACAAACTCCAGCAATCAAACACACTATCTCTTGAGTGAAGATCACATCCCAACGGCTAGTTACAGAGCTGTTCAATATATAAAGGGACTTCAAGGAAGAAAGAAGATACAAGTTTATAAGTCCGTTTGAGCAAGGCTATCAAGCGTGGTGCAAATTTAAAAATCCAAGTGATTCAAAGTTTTGTTGTAAGGAGACATTTATTCTCCGATTTTGTGTTACAGTGGTTGTATTCTCTGGTACTATCTTCTGTTAGTTCAAGAACCCAAGTAATACCTTTTCATTAGTGTGCGTAGGTGTGATAAATAAGTTAGTGAGACTTATTTATCCCACGAAGTGTTGGTGTATGAGATATCAATGTTTTTCTTGTAACCTCAAAGTACTTGATAAGAATATATTTGAAAACTCTCAAGCTCAAAAGTTGGGGAGCGGAGTAGGTTTTGCTGAACCTGTATAAATTACTCGTGCATTTTAGTTTCAGTATTTATTCCATTTGATCTTTGTTTCTTATGCACTGGTAGTTTGTTTTACCAAATACAAAAAAAAAATTCAAAATATCAATCCATCTCTCAAGGGTGTCGGTATAAACTATGGAGACACTACAAGTCAACATAATTTGATATGAAAGAAAAGGAAGAGCAACTAACTAAACAAAACTGGCGAGTTGGAAATCAAAGAATAGTTGGAAATCAAAGAGTTAGTAAAGTTTGTCCTGCCAATTCATCTAGCTTCACATTGCTTTGAGAAATAAATTGTCTTTACGCAATAAATCAAAAATTCAAGCCATATCACCTAAGATTAATAAGCTAACACAAATAATAAAGGGTTTGGGATCTCCTATTTCATATTCGTGTTCCACTCCTGTTTCATTCACATATAGAAAAAGAAAACGCTAGAATTCTGGATAGACAAAAACATATTTGGAAGAAATAAGTTGAATATTCACCTTAACAGAAGCATCATCTTCCAGGGAGTACACCTGTCCATCAACCTCTGCTTGGAGAAAGTGACATCTAGCTTGAACAATTTCCTGCATTTAACAACACCCACATCAATAAGAAAACAATTATTGAATCATCAGTAAAAAAAAAATATTCAGCACCAAACTTCAAAAGCACGACGAATTAAAATTTCTCGGCACTAAACAAGGAGTACAAGCCCAAAGAGCAAACAGAATAATCCCCATTTCATATGCTTCAAAATATATTCAAGGATTCAATAATTTACATTAAAACTATAAAACAATAATAAACAAAAAACATAATAAAGAAAGGTATGTCTTTAAATTATACGATAAATGTGGACAAAGTGAGTCAAAAAACAAACAATTTTCAAGCTCTCTTTAAATTTAATCACGCTTAAAGCCCATTTAATGGTGTGATTATCAGTCCAATACTGCATTACATAAACAACCTTGACTGGTTTGCTAACAAAAAAACACATATAAATCAAATTTTAAATTTCATTAAGCAGATAAACTACTCAATATTCTTCCTTTATACTTCAAAAATTCAATTCAATTCTTTTAAAGCGGTCCCAGGTAAGTCAAAGTAGCTTAATTCTTTTCTTCCCGAATATATGTGAAAATTCTATACTTAAATGAAATATACATATATATGTATATATAATACATTGCTGAAATAAAATTTATATAGGCTTCTCATTTATACCACAGATTTTTTAAGGTAGCAGCAAAAACACAAGCAAAACGATATATACCGATCTATCTCTCTGGTATCTATGAGGCCACCTCTGCCGAGCCTCCTCCTCGGGAACCGGTTCGCCCAAAAACCGATTCACGACTTCCTCTACCTCCACATTCCGATCGTCTTCCACAACCGGACCCTTCAACTTCCCCTCCACAGCAGTTGCCGGTTTCGAAGTTCCCTCACCGGCAACATCTCCCCTCGGCTTCTTCTTCGGCAGCCGCTGCTCCTTATTCGGCGCCCCGGACTTCCTCTTGCTCGGCATTGTTGAAAATTCAAAATACAGAGTACAAATTCCGCGTATATGGGAATGTATCTATGTATGCAGGAGCAGTGCGTGTGGAGTAGTGTGTGAACTGTGGGAGAAGGAGGGGTTTATAGGGTTTGATGGTGGTGGGGGTAAAGGTTTGAAATTTTTGGAAAATGGGAGAGAATGGCGGGAGAGTGGAATTATGGGGTGTGATTTAATTGGATTTGATAGTGGCCGTGAAATCCGGTGAAAGTGTACCGTTGGAGCATTGGGGCGTGTTTGGCTGCTTCATTATTGTAAGAAAATATCTTTTTATGAAAAAAACAAAATGGAACTATCTAATTTATTTTATTTATTTGATATTCTAAAATTTAGGGTTATATGGTAGTAGTCAAAAGCAATGTTTTCAAAACCGGCCCGGACCGGCCGGTTCGACCGGTTCGACCGGTGACCGGTGCCTGGTCCGGTCCGAACCACCCTGCAAAACCAGTGCGAACCGGACCGGTACCGAACAGTAAAAACCGGCCGGTTAACCGTCGGTTTTGGCCCCGTGAACCGGACCGGACGGGCGGTTCACTTAATTTTCTTTTTTTTTTTTTTTTTTTTTTTTTTTTTTAACTTAAAATTCCCACATCCTTTAACCTTTTTTGAGTTTTAGAAAATATTTTTTACACACTTACAATTCCCAAATCCCAAATTTAAAATCACAGGCCTCAAATTAGACGTTAAACACTTGAATATGACTCTTTTATTCTAAAATTGAACTATATTATATATTATATTTTTAATTTTAGCATATTATTATATATATATATATTATTAAAAATAATATTTTTATTTATTACGTCATACCGGTTCGACCGGTGGTTGAACCGGTCCGACCCGTGACCAGTAAGGCTGCCGCTTTGACCTCCGGTCCTCTTTTGAAAACATTGGTCAAAAGATGATTAATGTTAAATTTAATAAGGGTAGACCGGGTTGATTTAAGTAGTTATTGAATTCATTCTTTAGGTTAATGCCTCAGGTTCGAATGTACGTGTATTATTAAAAAAAAAATGTTAAGTTTAATAAGGGGTTAGAGATAATACTATTATATTAAGTAATAGAAATAAATATGATCTTTTGAATTTGGTTAGGAAAAAAAAAAAAAAAACTTTTGAATTTGGTTTTTAATTTTCGGGGGTGTTTGCAAATTCTACTGAATAAGTTGAAGTTAAAGAAGAAGTGAAAGCTGTAAAAAATTGCAATAGTAAAAGCAGTGAGTATTTGGGAAAGAAAAAAAAAAATGTGATAAACAGTAAAATAATCAATGGAGTATTTCCGGCTATGTTGCACGGACATGGAGTATTTCCGGTTATGTTGCACGGACACGGCGACGCGGACTTTTTAAAAATTTTAGGACACGACACGGCTCCGACACAACTATGTTTTATATAAATATATATATTTTATATATAAATAAAAATAAAATTATTTTATAAGTATCATCTACGTAATATAATTTTTTTTAAAAAGTATGTATAATTAAAAACTAGAATAAGTTTTGTTATTTCAGTTTTCTCCCCAAAAAATTCTAAAAATATTAAAAAAGTGCATAAAAAACTTTATATAATTATAAAATTTGTCCAGTCGTGTTCTAGCCGTGTCGGACACTTCACCTCGCCGTGTCCGACACCGTGTCCTTTTTTTTTTTCTTTTTTAAAATTTCGGACACCTTTCAGCCGTGTCCAAGGCGTGTCCGTGTCAGACACTGCACGGACACATTTTTAGGCATATCCGTGCTTTCCAGATTTCCAGAGAAAAGTTGATAATCACTTTTAGTTTTTATGAAATTACTAATTTACCCTAAAATATTTCGAAACACTTTTGAGCATTATAATTTTATATTGCTGTTATATTAATATAAAAGTTATTATAATTTTATGCAAGTTTATTTATAATTAATCAAACATAAAATTATTCTATATATAATTTTATTTATAAATTTATAAAGATTAAGAATAGAGAAAAGATATACATGGTAATTGCAAAATTTTAGTCATGAGTTTTTTTTAGATTACGAGATTTTGATTGGAGGAAAAAAACAAAAGATACAATGAATATAAAAGGAAAAGGTGTAATGAACGTATATAAACCTTTAAGTGTTATATTTTGTATGTAAAAGTTTAATTTAACAATGTTAATGTTTTAATAAGGACATTATTGTCAAAATAAAATTTTAAATAAATCCAAAAAAACGTTTAAAGAAAAGCAAAACACAAAAGCATGTCCTTTGCTACTTCTGGATTTCGATTTTTGACAGGAAAAGTTGGTTTTCCAAACACTCTATCTGCTGAAAATAAGTATTTTATCTCATAAATGTTTATTTTTAGAGTACGCAAACACTCCCTTCGTGTCTCAACATTTTTTATTTTTATTTTAACAACCGGACAAAGAGGCCACCAACTACATCAACTCAAAACTAACAATATCCGAAGCAAAAGGAGGAATGTTCAAAGATCCAACGCAAACCGAAGCCGCATTACGAGTTAACTTATGAGCAACCATATTAGCACCACGCTTAATATGAGAGGAACGAACACTAGCGAAAGAAGAACAAGTAGCCTTCACATCGGCGAGGATATTGGCAACACTTGAAAGCTCTTCTTCGTCACCCAAAAGCTGGTTTATTACTTGCAAATTGTCCCCTTCCAAAATAACTTTGCGCCATCCAAAGTCCCAAGCAAGTCTGGCCGCCGAAAGAGCTGCTTGAGCTTCAGCTACCAACGGATCTACAGAGTTACATTTCGTGTCTCAATAATTTATTTATTCATTAACTTCATTTTTTATTAATTTTTGTGTCATCTCACTTTTATTCCCTTTTTATATTTTTTATATATTTTTTTTTCATATTTTAATTATTTTTTATTAATATATAATTATTATATTTAAATTAAAATGAACAATATAATTTATTTTACTTAAATAATAATATATATTTTATTTTCTTTGCACACGTATGAATTGTGTAAAATTACTAATATCAATTACTCACAACATTGGCCATTGAAAAATCGACTTGCATATAACAATAAATTATTTGTCTTGGAACGATTTGTATATATTGATAAATTATTTGTCTTTTATTCCGACAAATTTTAAAAAAAAACATATTTGCCTTTTATGCTGGGAGTTCTATTTGTCTTGATTCTTTAAAGTTCCAGTCTCTTGCATAAGAATTCAATTATTTTTGGCCTTTAAGGGTGTGGTATTTGGAGTAAGCAGAATTCTCAGATATCTCGTTCACAAATTACATTATAAATTCGGGAAAAACAAGACTTTCTCAAAGATCGCAACAAATCAGATTATAAAAAATGTGGATTAAAAAATTCAGAGATTTAGGAAAAATAAATGTGGATCCAGAATTGTGAAAGAGATCTCATCCACAAACCATATTATAAAATTTGGGAAGGCAGGATTCACAAATGTACAAATATGGATTGGATTCAGAATTCTCAATGATGGAGGATTCTCATAGATCTTGAGATTTGGGGCAAACCATTTACATTTTTCAGATATCTTGTACACAAATCACTGTATTAATTTTGAAAAAGTAGGGATTCTCACTTAGATTTTTCGACAAATCAGATTATAAACAGGATTCTCCAAGGTCTCATAAAATTTGAAAAAAATTAACAAATGTGCATTTAAAAGGGTTAGAAATCTACTTACTAAAAAAAATTTATTGGAGAGAACTTCACTTATCATCCCATTAGAATCCAGTTAAATAGTATATAAAATAATTAAAAAAAAAAGATTCAACATTCTCGTTCATGGGTTATATGCAACTAAATTTTTTTAAGTAGGATATAATTGTAATTATATCTAAACATGGAGTACCATTGGTAATTATCTCATCTAAATTGGGCCAAAATGTAATTGATCCTAAATATATTCAACGAATGTTTAAGCGGATTGAATGTTAAACGAATAGAATCTCTTATTATAATGTTCTAATTCGGTTATAATTTAAATATCTATAATCGAATACAAATAATATTATTTTCAAACGAATATAAATAATATACTCTTTAAACAAATTTGGATGCAAATGAATATCGAATTTTCGAATCTAAATTTACGGAGTAAGTTATCTTACTCTTGTCATTCACAAATATATATATATATATATATATAGTAATCTATACTATTATATGAAGTGAAAGACCCTTACGGTCACTATTTTGGTCTATTGGATTCTAAAATTATTTTTTTTTTCTATTTTTTTTAATCATTCTCAACTTGTTATTGTGTATTTGTCTCTTAAGTACTTCTTCTTTTTTCTCTCACCTTATTCCATTTTTTTTATTATATATCTTTATTCTTTTTTTCATATTTTTCTGATTTCTTTTTTGTATAATCTTTTAAAATTTTAATTATATTAAAAATAATAATAAAATAAATAAACGATAATAATTTTATAATTTGTACACTCATAGAGTGTGTGTGGATTACTAGTTTATCACTATTAATAAACTATCATGGAAGGTGCACGTTTTATTATAATGAAACGATAAAATTAGTAAGCTATTTCGAACAATATTCTATGTATGTAAATAATTTTATTTCCTCGTACCTCTACGAATGCAATCCTCTATATATGTAAATTATTTTATTTCCTTCAATTACAACGGGCAAGGTGTTAACTGTTAAATATAGAAAGTATCAACAAATCGAAATTGAATATGACTTGGATAATTAAAAGAAGACAAAAAAATAAAACAATGTGACTACGAAGTGATAATCAAACTTAAAATATCATGGAAATGCACTTGCTAAAAAATTAAAGTTAATATCCCACGTTAGAAAAAAAAAAAAAAAAAAAAACCATATGCTAATTAATAAATGTAATACAACTCTCATCTCGCTTTTAAGGTGAGTTAAGCGGAGTATAAACTTTCACATGATCCCATTGAATTGAATTGAGTTTCACGTTTTAGGTTAGACCCCCCGATTGTTCGGGCCTTAGTGTACGAAGTGTGTGTTAACATAAAAAAAAAAAATAAAAAAAAAAATAATAATAAATGCAAGATAACCCTCACCTTGCTTTTGAGGTGAGTTAGACCAAACATAAACTTTCACTGGAATTAGAACAGGTTGCATCGTGTTAATTGAAAATGAATTAAATTGAATTGAATCTCCAGTTGATTGAAAATGAATTGAATTGAATTGAGCTTTACGCTCCAAGTTAAACTCTCGATTGTTCGGATTTGGACGTGCGGGATGTATGTTAACATTCCATATTGGAAAAAGAATCAAACAATGCGCTAGTTCCCCTCCTATCAATTAACTTTTGAGATAAATTAGGTCGAACATAAACTTTCACATCGACTAATAATCTCGTCGTTACATTGGCAAATGACATATGATCCAAGAGTAATTGGATACGGACGCTACAATACATGATGTCATTTGCCAATGTAACGACGAGATTTTTCCTTGAATTTACCACACAAGTTTTTGACACGAATATTTGACACCAACGCAATAAGATGAGATAATTTTGCAAAAACTCCGCACGTCATAGCCTAAAGCATTAAACAGATCGTGTAAAACTGGCTGTGGACTAACTCGTCGCGTAAAACTACAAGCAAATAACACAGCATTCTCACCAAAGACAGCCAACAATACACCACACAAGCATATAATGAATCTGCACAATGACAAGATCCAAACTACCAAATCCATGTAACGAATTTTCCGGACCCATGCGAGAAATTTTCGAGCCACGAGGGGCGAAAGAAATATTTGAGCTGCTAGGGACAGAACAAACCACATTACCGGGCACCACAACCGCGAGTAAATACACCGAACAAACCAATTACACAGACGAATGTTTTTCAAGGTTAATCAGCATTTCCTGAGCTAAAACAGGTTAAGAATCGGCCCCTGTCTCATTATACAATTCATTTACAGATAAATAAGTAAAACCTCAACAAAAATCAACCACCACAAGTTTCTCACTTACATGTTATGCGAGACCGCCCATGAGGGGGCACAAAAAGGGGCGCAGCAAGAGAAACAAATCGGTTTTCACTTAATTTGTCCCTACCCCTTGTTCCTTCCATATGCGTCCAGCAACTTTTAGCTTCAGCTCTTGCTTGTTCCCTCCTGAGAAAAAAAGCGCCATGCTCCTCTGAATAATAAGCCCGTCCATACTATCGCGCACTTTGGTATGACTATCGCGGATGCTCCTAGGAACTCCTTGCCATGTCATCTTCCTTCCACTACCGCCAACTTCTAAGCTATAAGTGAACTTTCTGGCATCGTGGTCGTCCCCCATGAAACGTATGAACGCCATGTAGACAGGGGCCATTCCGAGATTGAAGGCCTCGAAGTGCAAGCAGAATTGGTGGCCATAACAGTTGAAAACCTGCATGAGAATGGGTATAGGTTGTAAGACGGGAGATTATTGCATGCACTGGAGCTGGGTCCCCCTCATGTACCAAAAGATTCATATTCTACCACATTTTTGAAAAAAAAAGAGATCTAGACATAAAATATGATAAAATATGGATTGTTGGTTCATTTCTGAGGCTAAACACCATAATTATAAAGCAGGTTGGAATTGACATACAGTAGCTATGAACCTCAACGTAAATTCAATGTAATTCAAAATTACATAATATACTTAACAGAAATGTAGAGAAATGGGTTATAAGTGATGTGATTTTGTTTTTGGCCAAATTCTTGATATGAAAAGTAGAAGCAACGTGTATACGTGCATATAATATGTGTGTGTGTGTGTGTGAGAGAGAGAGAGAGAGAGCTTACAGTCAGCATCCACGTTGCGTTCTCAACATCTTGAGGATTGGACTTCACATATCTATGGTTAAAAGTGCAGCCATCATGCATATCAACCTTGTGGTCACTCTTGAGATGCGCCACCAGAAACGGGATATCACCAGTTATGGGACACTCAGCTCCAGCATAAGGACAATTGTAGGGACGAAACCTGCAATTCTGTTCGTGCCTAAGTCTTCCATGATAAGGGAAAATATCTTGACATCCTAAAACCTGGTATCTACATGGCAACTCAAGAGATTCTGCAACCCGCTCCAATGCCAAACACCTGATGTTCCCAAGCTCATGACGACAAATTGGGCAACAACGCACCTTTGTCTGGCACTTTGAGCACAGCGTATGGCCGTTTGGACACTAAAATGGTAAAAATATTCTTAACAAAGTCCATCTAAATTGAGCAAATGTAATGATACTGCAAACAGAAAGATATTATCTCTAAATGGGTTGGCACATTAACACCACGGAAATTGTATGCATGCAGGAATGAGACTCGGTCCATTATGAGCAGTTCATGGGAACATTTTTCTTATATTGGAAATTTACTTGATTAGCATAGCTCAACTGGCATATATTTCAACCACCTCAAGGAATGGTTTTGCGTACAATCAGTCCATGGACACGGAGCTGGAGGAGGGTTTCGATCTTCTTCCTTCTTAAAACTTATAATTTTGGCAAAATGATATGTTTATTGGCTCAAACGCTGGTGTAAAATGCAGGGTATTTACAGAAAGAATGCTTTCTTCCTTTAAATTATTAACTAGGTCATATTTCTTAAATATTAATGATGCTCCTATGTTCAGGGACAGAGCTAGAGTTTTGTACAACGTGGGGCAAGATTGAATTTTAGTTAGAAAGGGGGGGGGGGGGGGGGGGGTGGAATTTCACAGTTTTATATGTTATAAAACATAATAAATGGTTAAAAATCAACTAGAAGAACATATAGTAATTTCAGCAGTGTTGTCACTGCTTATGCTCCCACTGGACGAAGCCAACACCTAGTTCCAAGTCAAGTGTATTTAGTAAATACTACAAAACAAAGTCATCATGGATGTTACCGTAACATCCCTAGGATATCATACTTATTTTGCCACGTGTACGAGAAGAACAATCTTCACAAACTCCACATTTACTCTCTCAAGCTAAAAAATTATAGAACCACTTCAAATCCAATAGGGTATCAAAACCACCAGCACGTGCTATATTTTAGCACCACTAAAGCAAAAAGGAATCCAATTCAACTTAACTTTTATATAAACAATTACAACTCTGACTATATGTTACGTGTATTTACCAAAGTTAAATCCCCTTTCCAAAACAAAATGATAAAATTATTTTTTATATTTTATTAAACTTCAACTCTTCCCCTGGGTTAAGGTCGTCTCCAGCAGTGATGTTATTAAGTATTGACTGTTCAGCCACATATCAGAAACCCATGAAAGCCAAACTCAAATATTGCATCAGTGCTGAGTATACAAATATAGACGTATACCTGGTGAATTGGAGGGTACATCACATTCATACAGACAGGGCACTCAAGTAGTTCATGCACAGCAGTATTGGGCCCCACAGCACGTTTAGCACCATTTGGAGTCGAAAACTTCCTAAGAGGAGAGGCTCTGTATTCAAGACTCTCAAGGGCAATTCCGTAATCTGCGCTGCCTGAATCAATTGTGCTCTCACTGGTGCTACCTCCAGGTGTCATGTTTTGTTTTTCCTTTATACCAAAATCACCGCTGGTCAAATTCCTGTCAACACAGTATATGTGAGGAGTTGATTAACAAAAATATCGGCTTAATTGCAGATAAACTGAGTTAAAGTATGGTAATAATATCTAAAAATATTTGTGGGGTCTAAAGCTTTTGTAGTGAGGCTGGAAGTATGAGTGCCAACGAAATTCTTGTTATATGTAACAACTACCAAATACTAATGCAAACTGCATTTATCATTTTTCTTGTTTAGTGAAACTGACCATCTGTTCATCTTGAAATATGAAGAAATACTAGATATAGAATGGTTGTCAATGTATAAAGTTTATAATTTATGAAGTGGAACACATTTTTAATTGAGAATTCCAAATGTTTAACAGATTTCGGCACAAAGAAATTATGCATGGTAAGTTGGAAACCGAACGTGCATGGATTACATGCGTACTGTTCCAAGAGAGCATAAACTAAAGACTAGCACAGTCTATCATACCACTCGACATCCGACAAGGAACCAACAAAGAAGCAAATAATCTAGGAGAAAGTTATTTTTATCCAGTCAAAGGATTAACAGACACGTGGCAATTCGATCATCGTACTGTTAAATGATTCTTGATGATAAGATCATACTAGCCTTAAACAACTCCAACATGTTCTATATAATAGTTGAGTCTTATTTTTTCTGTAACTGATAGCTATGGTGGAGGAACAATTCCCTTAATCACATAACATGATAGCTAATTGCAATAAAAGGATCAAATAAAGAGACACGGCACGCTCGATGTAAAGAGAAACCGGTTAGTTCAGAAAAAAGATCCAGATTCCAGACTTCCCGAGACGGCAAATGCATGGTGGTTTTAAGCCAATGAGATGAAGCAAGGATTACAGTTTCCAGTAAACAAATAACGTCATAATCATTCACATGTTAACACAGTCGCATCAATGTAGAAATCATTCAGATAAGGAACCAAAATCAAGGACATTAACCACACACACACTCAGAGAAAAGAAGAAGAAGAAGAAATGCAAATCATCGGAAGAACATGTGAATTGAAGCCTAAACTATTTTAATACATCAGTATACTTAAAAACTCTGCAGGGAAAAAAAAAATAAAAAAAGGAAAATGAGAAAAAGTACATCTGGAATTCAAATATCAAATTCTAAATCTGAACTTTCCCTTTTTCCACCATCAATTCACATTTTTGACAAATAATCTCACATTGTTCATACAAGAACCAAAAATTACGAAAATCCCAGAAACTGATAAATCAATTCACACCCAAAACTCATGATCCTCGAAAATTTCAAAAGAACAGAAGATCGCCACTTCCTTTCCTTCTCCCATCACTCAAACAAGCAAACTCAATTTCCACATAAAACACACAACCCACCCACCATTCTCGCACTCTCTATCGCAAAACAGAAAACCCACAGAAGAAAAACTTAAAACAAAGTCAAGATCAGATTTTTCTTGTACCCTCTTCCAACAAAAAGCGGAAAACTTTCAAAAAATTTCAAAAATTCAAAAGCACCATTAAACAGGAAGAAGAGCTCAGTAAGAAACTAACCCAGAAAAGCCAAAACCCAGAAACGGATACCACAGCAAGACCTCTGAATAAAGCTTGAAAATCGTAATCAACCCATGTAGCAGAAATCAATAATTGGATTCTGAGAACACGCAATTGCTCTCAACAGGACAAAGCGCAGTAGCAGAGTTTGGGGTTGAGGTGGAGCTCAATCCTTAAAAACCGTTTGGGGATTGCCTATATTTACGTGCCTAAGTTGGACTTATTTACGACTCCATAGCATCAACAGATACATACAGGGAAAGATGTATGTATATAGAACTGTGTGTTGTGTGTGCAATGGCTTCTACCCGCACTATTGCCTCCTCTGTAAAGATGATTTTCTTGAGTCAAAAGATTTAGGAGGTCTCAATCCACTGTCATTTGCTCACATTCTTGTCAGTTTGGACTTTCTTTTTCAATTTCCTTTTTTCTCACCATTTTTCTCTCATTTTTGAATTTGCATTTACTCCTTAGTTTCTCTTTATTTATTTCATTTCATTTTATTTAATTTAGTATGAATTTTTTCTTTATTTTTATGTTGGATCTTGCAAGAATTTATATTTGTATACAAAATTATAATTGATTAATTGGTTGGGATCGATCATCTAACTTACTTTTAGGCGGCTACATAACCAATTCTTATCGATATTACTTCTCGTGTAATAAATACAAAAATATCTTTTTGTCGTCTAATTAAGATCTTTGAGTGTGAGGAATGTTTTAATTCTAATAACCACCTAAATTTTATAGTATATATAAAATGCACATTTTTATCATGGTATCAAAATATACTCTATTATAGATTTGTCACTTTTAAAAAATATTCTGTTTTTTTTTAAGTTCACGCATCAATTTGTTTCAAATTCCGTGATCCTTAACGTAACAGGAATATATCAAATATCTCATATCAAAAATTTTAAAATGTGGTGTTCAATTCATAATAGTTTCACAGCTTTCCCTCAACAACAAAATTTTCAAAATGAATCAAGTCAAACATATTATTTGTCGATAAATGAAATATAAACTATAGCCCTTACCCAAAAAAATAAATAAATAAATAAATAAACTATAGCATTGTTAGTTGCTATATATATATTGAATAATATTAAACATAACATAATCCAATATATAGATTTCTTCCTCCACCCTCCAGGCCTCCACTACACTATGCTCATTTTTCTTTGAAGTTTAATCACACTATTTAAATGTGAAATTATTTATAACCACGATAATTATTAGCATCCTAAATTAATTTAATTTATACTTAAGAACCTTTATTATAATATTTAACCAATATTTATATCCATCCACACCAAACACACCCTTGTGGAGTTGGTTTTTAAAATTTATTTAATAAATTGATATGTGAAATTAATGAGAATAGTGAATGATATCATTGGTACAGGTAACAAGTTTTAATAAGTGATTAAATTTTCATAATTGTTGGGGTACTGTTTCACAGTTCACACACACAACGGTTAAATATTAATTGAATTGGTTTCGAGGCAGATTATTGGTGATGTAAACTTGGGATTATCATAAGTGATTATTAGACTACATTTATTTATTTATTTTTCAATATTTTCAAAAATTTTGCTGGGGGCAATGTTTAAAAGAGTATTAAATAGAAGAGACAAAAAGGACGTGGGGGACTAAACATTATAATATAACATGGATATCAAAGAACGAGGTATGTAATTGTGTAAGAAAGCGCTTGGTACCGATATTAACCTCGGTAGATATTAGCAAGAAGCTTTAATTTCCAGTTTGGTATGTAATATTAAGTGATATGGGCCAAGCCAACTTAGTATCCGGCCCGTTGAAGCCCGGAACTGTTCACGCATTAAGTCTTCTTGCTCATCTCTCATTTTAGGCGATATTAAGTGTCGTTAATGTTGGACACAAGTTGCTCTGGAACTGTACACTTCTTCCCTTTACATTATTTGCCCCGCTTCCAAGCTTCTCAGTCTTATGCAATGCTTAGGGTTTGTATATTTGGGTGAAATCTTGCATCAACGAGGCCAGTAAAGTGAACAAGCGTTTGGTATGCTGCTCTAGGGTTTTTTTTTTTTTGTGAAATTCACCGTTTGTTAGACACAGTTGCATCAGGGGTTCTAATGGGTGTTGCACGATTTACCGGATCCGGGCGTGGGTGCGTCTGTAAGGGGTAATCGCTGATCGAAGCAGGTAACACGGTGCCATCTTCGAATAATATACCGATTTTCTGTCGCGTTATCTTTCTTGGTTTCTTGGTAGTTTGAAGTCGTTGGTTGGGGCTCCCATTTGCGCAGGGTGGTGTGAGTCTGATTTGTCTAACGAAAATGCTAAATGGGAGATTGTGTGTGATTTATGTATCTGCTCTACACTATTTTTTATTTGTTTTTTTGTGCGAACATCGCCCTGTAGCTACTTGCCTTTCACCCGTTATCAAGTCTCTTGCAACCTGTGATTTTGATTTCGTAATTTGCCATCATTTATTCAATTGATTTCGTACGGATTATGTGGTTGTGATCAGAATGCTAATTTTCAGATTACGTGTTTAGGTTTCTTCAAGCCTGAGGTGCATAACCTCAAGGTGTTATACAAAGATCATGAAATGGTTGCTCTGATGTGATGTGCATAATGAAATAGATTAATGGAATTTATCTGATCTGATGAGATATTCCTAACAAAAGAGATTAATGGAATTGCTTATCTGATCTGTTGTGCATTGCTCAATGTTTGGAATTTATCTGATCTGATGATCGCTTAACTTACCTGCATTACAATTGCTATAAATGAACAGATTCTTGTTATGTTCTTCATAATGGCCTTACATTTGTGCTATGATCATCATTCTCAATATATTTCAAAAAAATTGTTGCCTATCAAAATTATTGTTATTAATTGAGCACTATTTTTCTCATTACCTTAGTAGTTGCTGCACACTGATTATAAATAGTGATTATCTTTTCCTTGATAGGGTCTGGCAATGGTGATGCATAAGAACAAAGAAGGGCCAGCTGTTTTTGACATGCTAGAAAGGGTTTTAAATGTTGCTCGTCGGGAAAAAAGAGTTATTGAGGAACGAAATATAAAAATTTTAACAGCACAAAGGCATATAGTAAAGGTAACGAGTCCTCTTCTTTTTATGTCAAAAATTTGTAGCTTGGAAAGTTAAAAGTGAGAAGAAAAAAATATATAAAGCGTGAAAAGTGGACCTGGAAAACAAGAAAATGTAGCATTACAATGGTGTATTATTACTTACATTTTCTTTTCTTTTTCTGGTTTTTGGCATGCAGGGAGACTTCGAGGAGGCATTGGCGAAGTTTGAAGATCCTATTGTAGGTTATCACTTCATTGGCTGATTCCCTCAGATTTGATGGTGCCTTGAACGTGGATGTGAACGAGTTCCAAATCAACTTAGTTCCCTAGCCAAGAATCCACTTCATGCTTTCCTTGTATGCCCCTGTGTTCTTTGCTGAGAAGACCTACCACGAGCAGCTGTCTGTTGCTGAAATCACCAACACCGCATTCGAGCCATCATCTATGATGGTTAAGTGTGACCCTCGCCATGGCAAATACATGGTTTGCTGGCTGATGTACAGGGGTGATGTTGTCCCCAAGGATGTTAATGCAGCTGTTGCCACAATCAAGACAAAGAGGACAATCCAATTTGTCGACTGGTGCCTAACAGGTTTTAAGTGCGGTATCAATTACCAGCCACCAACTGTCGTCCCAGGTGGTGATCTTGCTAAGGTGCAGAGAGCTGTGTGCATGATTTCCAACTCCACCAGCGTTGCCGAGGTGTTCTCCAGAATTGACCACAAGTTCGATCTGATGTACGCAAAGCGTGCCTTTGTTCATTGGTATGTGGGTGAGGGTATGGAGGAAGGAGAGTTCTCTGAGGCTAGAGAGGACCTTGCTGCACTTGAGGAGGATTATGAGGAAGTCAGGGCCGAGTCTGCTGAAGGAGAGGATGATATTTTTTTTTAAATTGTAATGCCTATGATTAGTTGGGTGAATCATGTGAATAGTGGTTGATACATTATTGGACAATGTTTAGAATTCTATGTTTTGTATATATTATAGAGGGTTGCCAATGGCCTTAGCTGATTTCTGAAATTGTGGTATGTAGCAAATTATCTGATTCATGGATGTTGAGTGAGCAGCCAATGAATTGTTGGAAATTGTGATCTGATTCATGGATGTTGAGTGAGCAGCCAATGAATTGTTGGAAATTGTGGTATGTAGCACATGGATGTTGAGTGAGCAACCAATGAATTGCCCAACACCGAATAAAATTCTAGAGATAAATTGAGGGTAGTTTAGGAAACTTGCAAGTTAGTACTAGTTATGTGAGCACATACCAAACGCAATATTAGATGACACAACCCCTTGGTATGGGCTAATATCTACTACCAAACACAAAATTAGGTACTACTAAAGTTACCTAATTTTAGTTAATAAGCCCGAATTATATTAAATGAAATTAACTTCACAAACGTACCAAACGCTCTCTAATTTTATAGTTTTTAGTTATCTTATGTTTCTTCATTTTGTTTTAATATACAACCGATTCAGCTCAAATGTTTGTTAAAAGTGTCATAATGTCTCTATCCGTATTCGTTCATTATACTCAAAAAATGAACAACATAAAACGCAAACAAAGGTGAAATTGCAGTTATCAGTCCACCTTAAATTTTTTGTGGTATCTGAAAATTTTTGAATTATTTTTGAATTCATTAGTTTTACGACTTACGTAACAAATTTTAGAAAGTTATAATTTTAACACTTTAACTATTCGTTTCTTTTTTCTTTTTCTTATTTATTAATTTTTCTTCACAGTCTCACAGCGTACAGGTAATTCATATTCAAAAAACGCGTTAATATCCCTTTCATCTCACTTCCCTTTAATTTTTTTTTCTAATAATTATTTTATATTCTTTTTATCTTATATTTTATAATCTATATTTTAATTATTATTTGATTAATATAATATTATTATATTTATTTATTATAGTTTAATGATTATATGAAAAAGAACTATAAAAAAAATTAATATAAAAAATCTAATTATAATAAATTTAAATAATAATAATTATTTCGTTTCATGGAGTGAGCCAAAGTTGCTCATATTTATGTATTTCTCATGATTAAAATATAGATGGGCCGTCAGTATATTAAATTTTTTGGGCCTATTGTTTATTTCAAAATAGTCCAATTGTATGTACGGGCCATTTTTACTTTTTTTTTTTTTTTTTTTTTTTGAAGCGTATTTACGGGCCTTGGACAAATAAATAATTTGGCTAGGCCCACAAAGAATCATGAACAATTTCTAAGAGTAAAAAGATGGGATACCATAACCAGAGCCACGAATTATGATACACAAATATACGTACGACGACATGAATACGATGTAATATGACTATGACGATATATTCTTTTTTTTCAAAAGTTTTTCTATGTGAGAAGTGTCTGACATGACACAATAAAATGATATTTTTAAAAGTGTGTATGCATTATAATCCACAGACAAAGGTAGTATTGATGATGCCTGATCTAAGATGGCACTACAATATCACTTAGAATTTGTATTGGAAAGGGAAACCAATAAGACCAGAGCTCCGGGAAAGGTGACGATGGTATCTCTGTGATTGCTGGGTTCTAACCTACTAGGCGAATACAAGAACAACGTTAGAAATCCAAGCTGGGGAATGTGGGGGAATGTCCACTTTGACTCTCCGACGCTCAAATCAGTAAAGCAGGTATGAAAATCTCAAGTGAGCTAGAGAGAAAACACTATAAATACTTGTAATGTAAAACTTATTGGAGAAGATGACTCGTTGGAGTATATATATTTGAGAGCTGAGGACCCTTTGGTCATTCCGTGTTGCTCAAGTACATTGGGATGTTGCCTTAGACACGTGACCCAATAGGAGTGTTTGAGGGAAATCATCTGTAGTCCTACCAGAAAGGTAGTCGTGAAAGTAACTGTAGCAACGGTTATGTATTATAGCGCCCGAACGCGTGACGCCACATCCCCCTCACTAAGAACCGACCCGTATATGAAATGGGTAATCCATACACGTGCCAGATCAGAGCGAACGGGGACTCACTCACTCGGTATGCTAGGCGGAAGCTAACTTTCGCAACCAAATAAGCATAACAAAGAGAAAACCAAGTGCAAGTTAAAAAGCATAAGCGGAAGCAATAACGTTGGTTAACATAGTCAATGAGCTCACAGGGTCCAAATTTAAACATTAAAGAGCTCGTAGGCGTTCATAATCGTAATAATAATGCAAGTGATATGAGTGTAACATAAAAGTAAACTATACACGACTCCTCATGACTCTAAGGACCCGAAATCCTGCCTAGCAACCCAAAACCTGCAAGAAAACTGAAAACAAACCGGGTTCAGTCTTTAAGAGATTGGTGGGTATAAACGGGGCTTAATACAATAATATCGCATAAATTAAACATGCACATACAAGCTGTGATCCCGTACGAGGTTTTTACAATAATTCCCAAGTGGGTGAAAACGAATAAAGACAATGCGCGGGATTATAACTATCATTTTAACATTAGGTCATTCATGGCCCGACGGGTAGGCGTGCATAATCTCAAACCTTCTCCTCGTGTGTGCATTATCCATTCATTCGTTTATTAGCGATCATGCAACATACATACATTCATAATCATTCATAATCGTTCATTCATTCATTCATAATCATATACCCCTTTTTCCTCCGGTTGGTGGACGACCCCGGTCAAAGAACCCTCCACCCATACATGATGGCTAATGGGGTCAATGAAGCGCCAAAAGCCCGGTTCCCCTTCCTCGCCAACTCCTAACGAGGTCGGTTTTTCTGTAGATCATAATGGCGAATCAGGAGATTTCAGATTAGAAGTGAAAAATAAATGATAGTAGTATTAATTTATTTTTCATGGATATCTACACGGAGGAGTAAAATGCAAAATTATTCTAGATCGAGAAATTCGGGAATAATTTAATTAATTTTAGAGTACAACAATATTTATTTAGTGGAATTAAATATTGTTAAACGGTAATTGATTGTTATCATTAGATGATAATATATTAACCAGTTTGGAGCTAAAATTAATTAGTCCTGCAGGTCCCCCTACAAGCCCCAATTAAAAACACGAAGATAAAACATTAAAGGGAAAGAGAAAAATAAATTTTCAAAGTGTTTGAAAATAGCCAAGCAATTTATTTTAAGAAAATAAATTGAAATTCCAAAGTGTTGGAAATGCCCGAAATTTTATTTTGGAGAAAATAATAATAAAAAAAATTTAATTTTTTTGATGACGTGACATGTTGACGTGGCAGTGGATGACGTGTCAACAAATGGGGTGAGGTGGCGCTGACTCAGCGCCAGCGTAGCAGCACACGTAAGCATAGAAAACCCTAGGTGGGCCCGTGTGTCACAAACGAGCCACCTTCAGGCCACGCGTGAGGGCGCGTGTGGGGGAGTCTCGGCGAGTGGCTGGTGGCGTTGGACTCGTGGTGAAGAGGGCTACGATGTAGTCACTTTAGATTTTGCATCCAAGTTGCACATGCAAGTGGGATGTGAAATTACTATTTTACCCTCGGTTTTTCCCCTATAAATGGGGGGCTTGGGCCGCTTGGCACTTCATTTTTTCTCACAACTTTTGGGAGAGGTTTTGGCTGAGTTCTTGGCTTTGAACCATATCCCTTTTCTCCTAATTAATTCCTTATTATTTTGGAATTAATTTTAATTAGGTGTTTATATATTTAATATATAAAACACTTAATTTCGGGAGATTAAACCCTGAAAAGGGTTTTCTAGTTTAAAGTTTTATTTTCTCTAGTATTTAGATAAATACTTCGGAGCCCACACTCCGAGGGTTTCTCTAGGGATATTGCAGGGAAGCTCTGCCGGTTTCACGAGGAGATCGGGTATCGGATTCTCGGGAGGTGAATTCGGGGCGCAGTAGCCATCTTCGGTGAAAGGTATTTTTATATTATATTTTGTTTAAGCATGATAAATTAGGTGCTCTTAAGTGTTAATTGCGTGCTTTATTTATCTGCTTTATGATTTAAAATTTATTAACAATTGCATGTATATACTTGAGTAGTTTCGCCTAGTTTTCTGTTGTTTGTATTTAAATATTTTAGAAATATTTTGATACCTGTATATTAGGGAAAAAATTTTAAAGTACGGTCCCGGAACAGTACTATTTCGGGTCTGTACCTAGCAACTGGTATCAGAGCCGTGCTCTAGATATATACATGCATTGATATGATGCATGCAATGCATAATTTTATATCTGCTACTGTGTACGTAAATTCTATCAAAGGAGACTGGTTTTTAAGTGGGACCGTTTGTGACCCCTCCAGTATTTCCTGGGAATTTACGTGGAATGGTATTTCTTTGGGAAACAATTTAATTGGTTTTCCTGAAAAATTACCGAATCAGTAAGCGTGATTTAAATTATGTGATAATTTGTTTATAGCATGTTTACTTTATGCCATTTAATTTTAAGCATGATAATTATATGATAATTATTTGCAAGAATGTTTTTAATTTTATGGTATAATTAATGATAATATGAGATATTATGCTATTTTCAATTATGCATAGTTTATTTAATATGATTAGATAAATAGTATTTAATAGAGATTGAATGCGATGCATAATTGGACTAATATTTTTCGGCCTAATTAATAAAGAGTTATTAAATAGACTTAAAAATATTATTAGGATTATAAATGTGATTTATTAATCCTAGTGGGTGCATATTAATTAGATTAATCACTTCCGATTATAAGGCGCCAAATAGATTATGTGATAATCGAAGACAATCCACAACTCTAAAAATTCAAGTGGGAGCAAGATGAAAAAAGTTGAATTCTCACGGTCTCCATTTCTCGTCTATAGTATAGTGGATACGTACTACTCCCTTCGGCGGGTATGTGTTCGCGGTATACAAGATTAGACTTTTTCGGATAAAATGAAATACGGGAAAAGTCAGCACGACCATGCTTCCGTGGAGTGTCTTCACCTACTAGTATGAATTTCTAGGTAATGGTGTACACTTGACTGAGTGATGTATTAACCTCCCTTCGGAGCTCTGTTACACTCACTTAGAAACCAAAGGTTGACGTGGTGGATTAACATAGTTTGGTAAGAGTTACCTAGATGACATGTTAATTAAGAATAGTTCTTGCTTTTCTAAGTAGTTTTCGACCTCGCTTCCGGGGAGCTAACTGCGGTTAGTTGAGTCATCATTGCGTAAACCAAAATGCTTATGTAGATTTCATTTAATGGTTAGAAACTAAAGTAGTAATATACAGATTCATAACTTGCGTGTATTTTAAATATTTCAGTTTTAGAACAATGACGTCCGCTAGCCCGCTTCAATCAATTATTAAGGAAAATAGGCTTGAAGGTTCAAACTATGCTGATTCGAAAATGAATTTTGATATCTGTTTGGACACGAGGTTTTGAAATATGTGCTCACTGAACCTTGTCCGGCGGTACCAGAAACCACAACCACCTAGGCTTTGAAAGACACATATGCTAAGTGGATCAAGAATAATGATCTGGCTATGTCTTACATCCTGACATCTGTCTCGAATGTTCTTAAACATAAAATGCATGAGATGCCTACTGCTAAGAACATGATGGAACATCTCCATTAGATGTTCAGTGGACAAAATCGTGCACGTAGGCACGAGTTGATGAGAAGGTTATTGGTAACTAAGATGTCTGAAGGATCACTTATTCAGGATCATGTTATGAACATGATGGCTTATCTGAACGAGATTGAGAGCCTTGGTGCTAAGATGGATAATCTCAGCAAATAGGACATGATCCTGTGCTCTCTTCCAAAATCATTTGATACGTTCAGGCAAAATTATTCTATGAATAAGTTTTTCAGGGTGCCTGAACTAATGAATGAACTCAAGGTGACAGAAGGAGTAATGAAAGCTAAGGGAACGGTTCTCCTGGCACAGACATCGACTTCCACGGCTCCAAAAGCTAATAAGTGGAAGAAAGGAAAGGGAAAAGTTTCCAATCCTAAAGGTAAGGTTCAGAAGAAAAAAGCTAAGCCAAGCAAGGGAAAATGTTTCCATTGTGTAGAAAATGAGCACTGGAAAAGGAATTGCCCAAAATACTTAGCCAGTCTTCCTGCTAAGTCGTCTGCACAAGGTATGATGATGTCTTGTTTTTTTTTTATTATTATTATTATTTTAACACACACACCCCAATTGGCCAGAGAGATTCGAACCTGGGTCTTTGCCTTCGAGAAAGAACCCTCAAACCACTTGGCCAACCCCTGTTGGCTGATGATGTCTTGTTTATTAGAAGTATGTTTAGTTGGAAGTCCACCAGATTCCTGGTGTGTGGACTCAGGTTCAACTAATCATATCTACAATTCATTGCAGGGATTCAAGGTAACCAGGAAGCTTGAAGATGGCGAGATGCAGCTACTGCTCGGAGATAATACTAGTATATTTGTATTAGCAGTAGGGACTGTAGAATTATATTTTGGCAATAGGGTTTTTGTTTTAAAAGACACTTTATATGTACCATCTATACGCAGAAATCTAATTTCTGTTAGTTGTTTAATGAATAATGGTTTTAGTGTTTATTTTGAACGATTTTTAACCATTAAGCATAATAAAAGGTTTATTTGCTCTGGTACAGTAAGCGATGGTCTTTTCTTATTATACCCCGGTAAAAACCCTAATTCTGAACTTAAGACTACTAAACTTGACTTACCATCCAAAAGAAAAACTCTTATGCCTAACGAGACTTACAAGTGGCACCTATGCCTTGGTTATATTAATTCGAATAGGATCCAAAGACTAATTTCGGATGGACTATTAAGTCCTTTGGATTTGACAGAACTTCCAGTCTGCGAATCCTGTTTAGAAGGAAAAATGACCAAGAGGTCTTTTAAGACTAAAAGTTAATCGAGCCACATAGTTGTTTGAGTTAATTCATACGGATGTGTGTGGTCTTATGAGTATTCAAGCAAGAGGAGGTTTTGAGTATTTCATCACTTTTACGGATGATTATTCTAGATACGGATACGTCCATTTGATGAGACATAAGTCTGAAGCTTTTGAAAAGTTCAAGAATATAAAGCTGAAGTCGAGAATCAAATTGGAAAACGTATCAAGGCACTTCGATCGGATCGTGGTGGAGAGTATTTGTCAACAGAGTTTCTAGAATTTCTCACTGCAAATGGGATTAAATCTCAGTTATCTGCACCGGGTACAGCCTAGAAGAATGGTGTTGCAGAAAGGAGAAATAGAACTCTAATGGAAATGGTAAGATCCATGATGAGGCATGCTACCCTACCAAGTTCATTTTGGGGCTTTGCTCTCGAAACGGCGGCTCACATATTAAACCATGTTCCATCCAAGTCAGTTCCTAATATACCAATGGAACTGTGGCGAGGACGGAAGCCTAGTATCTCCTATCTTCGGATATGGGAAGCCCAACCCATGTGTTAAGAAAGGATCCTGACAAGTTGGAATCAAGAACAGAGGTTTGTTTGTTCATAGGTTATTTTAAAGGAACAAGAGGTGGGATATTTTATGATCCGAGAGATCACAAAGTGTTTGTAAGCACTAATGCTAAATATCTCGAAGACGATATTGTAAATGACCACAAGGGTAGAAGCAAAATAGTGTTAGAAGAAATGACAGTATCAGATACTGAACTCCAAGAACCCATAATAACTGAAAATATGTTGGATACATATGATGTACCAGATACAACATATGATGTAGGGACAAGTACACAACAACCCCGTCGTAGTGGGAGGATTGTCAGGGCACCTGACAGATACTTAGGATTAACCCAATTGGTTGAATCTAACATATCTAATCCTATCACATATGATGAAGCTATAAAAGATATAGACGCTGACCGTTGGGTCAAAGCCATGGAATCTGAGTTAGATTCAATGTATTCTAATAAAGTCTGGGAACTTGTAAAGGCGCCCGAGGGCATTAAACCTATTGGATGCAAATGGGTCTACAAGCGAAAAAGAGGAGCGGACGAAAAGGTAGAAACCTTTAAAGCAAGGCTTGTGGCAAAGGGTTATACTCAGAAAGAAGGTATCGATTACGATGAAACCTTCTCGCCCATAGCATTGCTTAAGTCCATAAGAATTCTTCTTTCCATTGCCACTCATTATGATTATGAAATCTGGCAAATGGATGTGAAGACTGCCTTCTTGAATGGGCACCTTCAAGAAGAGATATACATGGCTCAACCTGAGGGCCTTATAGCCAGAAATCAGGAGCATATGGTATGCAAGCTTAATAGATCAATCTATGGTCTTAAGCAAGCGTCTAGATCATGGAACATCAGATTTAATGAAGTAATTAAATCCTTTGGATTTATACAGTTGCCTGATGAACCATGTGTGTACAAAAGACATCAGAGTAGTGTTGTAACATTTTTAGTTTTATACGTAGACGATATTTTTCTTATTGGGAATGACACAGGAGTATTGTCAGCAGTCAAGATTTGATTGTCAGATCAGTTTGACATGAAAGACCTAGGTGAGGCCAGTTATATTTTAGGGATCAGACTTTATCGTGATCGTAAGTATAAGATGATTGGTTTATCATAAGCAACATATATAGACAAGATGCTGGCAAAATACAATATGGCTGACTCCAAGAAAGGTTCATTACCTTTTTGACATGGAGTTCATTTGTCTCGAGATCAGTGTCCCAAGACAGCTGAAGAGACAGAGGAAATGAAAAATATTCTGTATACTTCGGCAGTCGGAAGCCTCATGTATGCCATGTTATGTACAATGCCAGATATCTGTTATGCTGTAGGTATGGTCAGCAGATATCAATCAAACCCTAGACCCCAATACTGGATAGCTGTAAAACATATATTGAAGTACTTGAGAAGAACTCGGGATTATATGCATATTTATCGCAGTGATGAGCTCATTCCCATAGGATACATAGATTCAGATTTCAATCTTATCTAGATTCTAGACGTTCGACGTCTGGATACGTGTTTACTCTGGGAGGAGCAGTCGTATGTTGGAGGAGTATTAAGCAAAGTTGCATTGCTGACTCCACCATGGAAGCCGAATACATGGAAGCTTCGGAAGCAGCCAAAGAAGCGTATTGGTTTCGAAATTTCCTGATGGATTTAGAAGTCGTCAAAGATGGACTTACACCGATCACATTGTACTGTGATAATGCTGGAGCGGTGCCCAACTCCAAGGAACCTCGAAGTTATAAACGTGCAAAGCATATCGAGAGAAAGTTCCACATTATTCGAGATTATGTGGAACGTGGATAAGTGGCAGTAGTAAAGATTGACTCGGTAAACAATCTGGCAGATCCCTTCACTAAGACTTTGGCGCAAAAGAGTTTTAATACTCATGTCGAAGGGATGGGCCTTAGATGTGTAGCCAATTGGATTTAGGGCAAGTGGGGAGATTTTTGGGACTAGTGCCCTGAAAATCCAATTTCTTTGTAAATACTTCGTATTTTATTGGATTAATAAAACTGAAATTATTGCAAGTTATGAGTATATTAACATAATTAATGACGTGTGATGGTGTACTTATATGAAATGTATTTCGTAGGAAAAGACTTTGAATACCGAAATCACGTGTTATTAATGTTATAGTCGGTAAGATAAGAATAAGTTCTTATCGGGACTATAATGTGTTATATAAGATGATTAGTCTTTCGTCATATGGAAATGAAGTTTCCGGTTATAACACATTGATGTTTTTCGATGGGATTGGAAACATCGAACTGGACCGCCAAGATAGTTCATTTTATAACTACTATCTAAAATGAATAAATCTCATGGAGCATTGGACTCTTAATCCTGATAGTATTTCGACTTTAGGCATGTAGTGTTAATTATTGTAACTTGCTCAGAAGTGAGGTCTCGATATCGAATGACCAAAACCTTTGTACGTTCGGTGATTGCATAAAGTGTGCTAAAGAGAAATATTGATCAAGGAATCTGTGGCTTTGCTGGAAGGTTAAAAGATATTCCTGAAATGGATTTGCAAAGTTCGAATTAAAACTTTGGCCAAAGTACTTCGTGTGATGTGTCACTGAAGTTGTATGTTGAATGTGTTTCAAGTACAAGAAATTTGAACTTAAGGTGAATCAGGAGATTTCAGATTAGAAGTGAAAAATAAATGATAGTAGTATTAATTTATTTTTCATGGATATCTACACGAAGGAGTAAAATGCAAAATTATTCTAGATCGAGAAATTCGGGAATAATTTAATTAATTTTAGAGTACAACAATATTTATTTAGTGGAATTAAATATTGTTAAACGGTAATTAATTATTATCATGAGATGATAATATATTAACCAGTTTGGAGTTAAAATTAATTAGTCCTGCAGGTCCCCCTACAAGCCCCAATTTAAAACACGAAGATAAAACATTAAAGGGAAAGAGAGAAATAAATTTCAAAGTGTTTGAAAATAGCCAAGGAATTTATTTTAAGAAAATAAATTGAAATTCCAAAGTGTTAGAAATGCCCGAAATTTTATTTTGGAGAAAATAATAATAAAAAAAATTTATTTTTTTGCTGACGTGGCAGTGGATGACTTGTCAGCTGACATGTCAGGCAACGTCAACGAATGGGGTGAGGTGGCACTGACTCAGCGCCAGCGCAGCAGCACACGTATGCACAGAAAACCCTAGATGGGCGCCTGTGTCACAAACGAGCCACCTTCAGGCCGCGCGTGGCTGGCAGCGTTGGACTCGTGGTGAAGAGGGCTACGATGTGGTCACTTTAGATTTTGCATCCAAGTTGCACATGCAAGTGGGATGTGAAATTACTATTTTACCCTCGGGTTTTCCCCTATAGATAGGGGGCTTGGCACTTCATTTTTTCTCACAACTTCTGGGAGAGGTTTTGGCTGAGTTCTTGCTTTGAAACCATATCCCTTTTCTCCTAATTAATTCCTTATTATTTTGGAATTAATTTTAATTAGGTGTTTATATATTTAATATATAAAACACTTAATTTCGGGAGATTAAACCCTGAAAAGGGTTTTCTAGTTTAAAGTTTTATTTTCTCTAGTATTTAGATAAATACTTCGGAGCCCACACTCCGAGGGTTTCTCTAGGGATATTGCAGGGAAGCTCTACCGGTTTCACGAGGAGATCGGGTATCAGATTCTCGGGAGGTGAATTCGGGGCGCAGTAGCCATCTTCGGTGAAAGGTATTTTTATACTATATTTTGTTTAAGCATGATAAATTAGGTGCTCTTAAGTGTTAATTGCATGCTTTATTTATCTACTTTATGATTTAAAATTTATTATCAATTGCATGTATATACTTGAGTAGTTCTGCCTAGTCTTCCGCTGTTTGTATTTAAATATTTTAGAAATATTTTGATACCTGTATATTAGGGAAAAAATTTTAAAGTACGGTCCCGGAACAGTACTATTTCGGGCCCCTACCCAGCATCCATTACTCATAATATATTAGTCATACATGGAACATATCAAAATCAAGTAATTACAACTTATAACATAGCAATTCATACATATAAACAAGCACATAACAAATTAGGATCAAGATCGGGGAGGGAAACGAGTAAAACGGGAAAACAAGCGAACAAAACACGAAACCAAAGATCCTGGGGGACTAACGACCATTAGTCCCCACCCTTTGTAAATCCACTAATGGCAGTTAGTAGGTACAGGGGCTCCTAGGAGCAGCTAACGGCCATTACACACCAATTCACATAAAAGCCCTAACGGGCAGTAGGCATGACTGGGCAGGAATTCTTCGATTCTCAGCCCTAAAAAACCCCACAAACTCAAAGAAAACTATACTAACATCAATTAGACACATAATTGTAAGTTATCGTAGTAAGAATTCATGCATTTCAAGTCAATATATGATTCAAATCCATAGCAACACATGAAACAAGTGAAAAAAGGTCAAGTTCATACAAAACCTTCAAAGTTCATCAATGGAAAACTAAGGAATTCTCAACCACTACTTGAATCAAGTCCATAAAAGTCATAAAGGATGTCTTAGGATCATATTACATGCTTCACATCAAAAGAATTCACAAGGAATCATGCTAGAATCACCAAAATACTCTAAACCCTTACTATTCATCATATATGCCATAGAGTGCCCAAATCATAGTGAAATCATGCAAATCCTAACTTAAAATGACCACAAGGAGATGGATATAGCAATTATGTATTAGCAAGGGATACTAGGGATCTAATCAAATCTCGTAATCTTTGTGTAAATATCCGTTTTCCTTATTTAGCGTAATTCTCTGTATTATATACATGTATTGTATCTTGTATCGTTTCATAGAAGTTGAGTAATAAAGAAAAACCTTTCCCAACCATGGTGTTCATAACATTCAACATGGTATCAGAGCGGAATTCGATCACACATTGATCAGTGTTCTTGCTCATCATATACCCAGTACCTATTTTCTCGGCCATGGCCGAAACCAATAGCGCTCAGTCTAGCACCGCCATGGGACCGCAACAGCCCGCGGATTCCCTGGCCACATAGCTCGTTAGCCTGATCAGTAACCTGCAGCCCCAAACCCAAAATACTCAGAATACTCAAAACCAAGAAGGGCAGAACAGAGGAGATGGCCCATCATCGGTCGGAGCCTCAGGCATAGGTTCCGGATCCTTAGCTCAAGGACCTTCAAAATCAGGGACAACTCCGGTGACTCAGGGGTACGCCACCAAGCCCCGATCAGGCGTGCCGGGGAGAACCACCACACCATCACGCCGAGATGGCAGCATGAATAAGTGCAACAAGTGTGGAAGGCCTGGACATGTCAAGGAGACATGCTTCGAACTAATTGGGTTCCCACAAGGATGGCAAAGTCAGCTGCAGAATACCGCCCGTCTGTCGCGGGGGATGGCGGCGGTTGCAAACGACGGAGGTGAGGCGAAAAGTGCAGCAAATGGAGTAGAGGGAGAGAAGGGGTTCGTGGGTCTGGTGGCTGAAAATGTAAGGGGGGAACTCTCAAACCATTCTCTTAAAAGCATATCAACATCTGGCGGCTGACAGGGATTCCTGTGTGGCACTAAACATGGCAGGAAGTAGCATCACTCAGTGGATATTTGATTGTAGGGCCACCAATACTATGACTAATGATCGGTCTGACCTCATTAATCTTGTCCCACCGAAAATTACATCAATTCAGAATGCAAATGGGGGTCTTACCCCGGTTCTTAGAGCTGGAACCTTGTCACTGTCTCCCATGATCTAATTAAAGAATTGTCTTGTCTTTATATTCCCAGTTTATCTTGTAAATTGTTGTCCATTAGCCATATTATGAAAGAGTTGAATTGTACCATGCTTATGTTTCCCGATTTTTGTCTGTTACAGGATATTCGTTCGGGAAAAGTGATTGGGCGTGGTACTGAACATGGGGGTCTATACTTTGTCGATGTGGTGGCTCAACAAGGAACTGCGACGCTCGCTCACGGGACAGTGGACCATCAACAGTGGTTGTGGCACCGTCGTTTGGGTCATCCGTCATTAGGGTATCTTCAGGTGCTTTTTCCTCAGTTATTTTCTAAACAGAATAAAATCACTTGTGAGACATGTATTCTTGCTAAGAGTCATATGCAATCTTTTTCATTATCTAGTTCTCGTGCTAAGTCAGCTTTTTCTCTTATTCACTCTGATGAATGGGGACCCTCCCCGAACACTGGTTTGAGCCATGAATTTAAATATTTTGTTTTGTTTATCGATGACTTCTCTCGGATGACTTGGGTATATTTCCTCAAAAATAAGTCTGACGTTCCCTATAAATTCATGGATTTCTTTCAGCTGGTCAAAACACAATAGAAATCTCAAATCCAGGTGCTTAGGTCTGACAATTGGGGGGGGAGTATGTCAATACCACTATGAAATAGTTTTTTGAGAAAAATGGGCTAGTTCACCAAACGTCGTGCCCTTCTACCCCTCAGCAAAACGGGGTAGCCGAGCGTAAAAACCGTTAGCTTCTAGAGATGTCTAGGTCACTTCTTCTCGAGTCCCGTTGTCCAAAGTCCATGTGGCCTGAAGCCGTTGCCACCTCTGTCTACTTGGCTAACCGAGTCCCCTCTAGGTCTCTTAACCTAGAAACCCCTCTCCATTATCTCTGTAAACATGTCAGTATCCCTTCTGTTTTAGCTTTTCCACCTCGGGTCTTTGGCTGCTCGGTCTTTGTTCATATTCCCAAGCATAACAAAACCAAACTTGACCCTTGTTCCCTAAAATGTGTCTTTGTCGGGTATGGGGTTCACCAGAAGGGGTATAGATGTTATCATCTACCCACCAGGCGTATGTTTGTCACTTTAGACTGTAACTTTATCGAAACAGAGTATTTCTTTGCCTCCCCACTCAGTGGTCAGGGGGAGAGTCAACAGTCAGATCCACTGAATGAGATTCTTTCTCATCCGCCACTCAACTATTGGCCAGACATAGTCCCAAAAGAGCGAGTAGGTGGAACCACAAAACCGGCCTCTCCCGTGGTACAGTCTCCCACTACTTCCACCATTCCGGTCACCCCGCGAATAATCCTGAGGTTAGTAGTCACATGTTGGGAAGTTCTAGTTCTATATCAGTTATTTCTTCTCCTATTTTATATGGCCCTAACAGTGCAGAGATCAGTGAAGAACATGAGGAGAGTTATGAATAGGGAGAGACAGAGAGTAACGAACAGGGGGAGACAGAAACAAAGAGTAATGAACATGGGGAGACAGAAACAAACAGATATGCCCTACCACCCAGAACGATCAGGGGAATCCATCCAAAAAGATATGAACCCTAACACACAGGCAGAATTCAAAGATATCCACTTGCTAATGTCTTGGTCGGAACTTTAGCAGCATCAGCACGAGCCTATACAACTGCCATCTACTCGGTCAAGGTTCCAAACCGAGTGGAGGAAGCACTCGTAGAAGACAAGTGGGTTCAGGCCATGGATACAGAAATGGAAGCACTAGAAAGGAATGAAACGTGGGAGAAGTACATACTTCCTCCCAGAAAGAAGGTAGTTGGATGTCGGTGGGTATACACAGTGAAACATCGGGCTGATGGCAGCATTGAACGGTATAAAGCAAGGTTAGTGGCCAAGGGGTACACTCAGACTTACGACATTGACTACTCAGAGACTTTCTACCCCGTGGAGAAAATCGACACGATCAGGGTATTGTTCTCAGTAGCAGCAAACCGGGATTGGGCATTACACCAGTTTGACGTTAAGGATGCATTCCTACATGGAGAATTGCAAGAGGAAGTATACATGGACCACTTCCGGGATTCACACGGGGATTTAGTGATAGAGAAGTATGTAAGCTCAAGAAAGCCCTTTATGGTTTGAAGCAGTCCCTCCAGGCTTGGTTTGGGAGGTTCTCAGCAGCAATGAAAAAATATGGCTATCATCAGAGTAACTCAGATCATACCCTCTTTATTAAAAGGAGGGATGAACTTGTGACGTGCTTGATTATCTATGTTGACGATATGATCATCATAGGGGATGATACAGAGGAGATTTCCCAGCTAAGGAAAAATTTGTTCAGGGAGTTCGAGATGAAAGATCTGGGGCAGCTAAAGTACTTCCTTATGATAGATAGGGGTGGGCATTCGGGTTGGGGAATTCGGGCCCCGGGTATTTCCCGATCGGGACGGGGAGTTCGGGATATTTCCAATTCGGGACGGGTACCCGAATCCCGACTAAGAGTTCGGGCTCGGGTAGTATCTTGGTACCCGAATTCCCCGATCGGGTACCCGAACTACCCGACCCCTTTAATAAAAAAAAAATAATTATATATATATATATAATATAATATAATATAATCTCCATATATATATATATATATAATATAGATCTGTATTACTGTATATATACATAATATATACCACTTTATATATAATATATATATATAATACTAATAATAATAATAACATAAAGCCCCATTAATAATCATTAATCATTATTAATTAAAATCAAACTTGAATGAGTCTTGACCAGACCAGAGTACCAGGCCACTTCTTCTGTTCTTCACGCACGCTTCAGTTCTTCTTAGTTCTTTCGTAACCCCTGATTTCTACATCTGCAAGCAAGAGTCAAGACTGCATCCACTCTCCAATCTCTTTCTCTTCAGTTCGAACGGCCACAACAAATCCCTCTGCTCCGCGTCTGCATCTAAGTCCTCCCTCTGCTCCAGTCTCGTCTCCTCTCAACAAACAGCTCCCCCAGCGCCGCGAGAAAATTAGCTCCACCCATCAACCAATTGACCACCACCGGCCAGCTACCGGGTCCTCGGCAACTTAGTTTCAAAATTTGAACTTGAGGATTTGAGCCTTGAGGTAAGTTTTTTATTTTTAGCCCTAATCTCAGAATTTGTGATTTCTTTCAATTAAGTTGCTTTTTTGTTTGTAATTCTAACATTCTCCCGTATTTATTATGTTATTTGAGAATAATTGATTTTTACGATTTATGAAAATTGAAATGGGGGCTGCTGCTAGGCTAGCTTATTAATCCATTTAAGTAATCCAGTTGAGCAACACTCCCAACACTTGGCTTATCGGTTGAGTCTATTTCTAAAATTAAGTTATATATTTCTAAATCAACTTTAGAACATGTTGAACCATATGAAGACAGAACTCAGAAGCAGTTTACCCCAATTTGTTGTGTATCAGTGTATAAAAATTTACCCCAATTTGCTGAACCATAAAAATTTGCTGTGTATCAGTGTTGAACCATAAAAATTTACCCCAATTTGTTGAACCATATGAAGACAGAACTTCAGAACATGTTGAACCATAAAAATTTGATGTGTATCAGTGTATCAGTTTACCTCAATTTGCTGTTTATAAAAATTAAAAATTTGAAATTGAAATGCTTTTTATTGTAAACACTGATATGTTTCTTGCAATTTCCTGTAAACTTTATTAATTATAGATGTCAAATATATACGGTGCCGAAGATATAAGAGATGATATTCCGGATTTAGGTGCTGAAGATATTGATGTGGATGATATTGGTGAGGATGATATTGATATTGGCGTCGATGATGGAAAATCAAAAAAAAGAACTAAGAGGGAAATTGTACTAAGGTCCGCTTATTGGGAACATTTTGACAAATTCTTTTGCCTTATTGATAAAATTCAAAAGGCTAGATGCAAATATTGCAAGAGGGAGCTTAAAGAAGATCCAAAACTTCATGGGACGAAGGGCATAAAAAATCATTGGGAGGCATGTAAAAAGAAACCTCATGAAGTCGAAACCAATCAAACCCGGATCAATCTACAACTAAATCGAGTAGGTGACAAGGAGGGAACTACTATGTCTTGTTGGAAGTTTGATCAAGAAAAAGTTAGAGAAGCTATGTGTTATTGGTTGATACTTGATGAACTTCATTTCAAAACGATTGAGAATCCGGGTTTCAAGTATTTTATATCGGTTGTATGTCCGATGTTTATAGTTCCTTCACGAAGGACTATAACGAAGGACATCTACAATTTGTATGTGAGTGAAAGGTTGAAATTGAAAGCATATATAAAGAATCACTCCCAAAGAATATCAATCGCTACCGACACTTGGACATCGATTCAAAGAATGAACTACATGGTTCTCACGGAACATTTCATAGATGATGATTGGATTCTTCAAAAAAGAATTCTAAATTTTTGTCCAATCATAGGACATAAAGGTGAGGAAATCGGTAAAGGGGTGGAGAAATGTTTGCTTGATTGGGGTATTGATAATATTTTTACAATAACGGTTGATAATGCTTCATCGAACGACCTTGCAATTGTATATTTGAAGAAGAGGCTTGAAAATTGGGGGACAAAGTTATTGGGAGGGAAATATGTTCACATGAGGTGTATTGCACATATTGTGAATCTTTTGGTTCAAGATGGGTTGAAGAATCGTGATGAACATGATTCCATTTCTCGAATTAGGGGCGCCGTGAAGTATATTTGCAATTCTCCATCTTGGTACAGAAATTTTTGGCTTGTATAGAGCTGTCAAAAATAGAATCCAAAAAAATGCTTTGTCTTGACGTACCTACTAGGTGGAATTCTACTTAGTTAATGTTGGACACGTCATGTACACTTATGAGGGCCTTTGATTATTATGGGGATCAAGACCTTGGCTATGTTAATGATCTTAAACATGAGCCTTTTGCCGGTGTACCAAAATGGATTGATTTTGAGAGGGCCGAGTTGTTGTGTAAATTTTTGGAGCACTTTTATAAGCTTACTTTGGCAATTTCCGGTTCTTTATATGTCACAACTAACACCGTTTTTGTTGAAATAAGTGCCATTGAATTGATTTTGAACGAATGGGAGAATGGTGATGATTTACAATTGCAAGAAATGGCAAAGATGATGAAATCCAAGTTTGAAAAATATTGGGGTTCGATTGATAAAATGAACATGATCCTTTATTATGCCGTCATTCTTGATCCACGTCACAAGCTTGGATTTCTTGAATACATGTTTGAGCTTTTGTATCCTAGTAAGGAGGGGGAGGATGCGAATCCAAAGTGTGCATTAATGAAGGAGAATGTGAGACACGGCATGCAAGAATTGTTTGAAGAGTATAAAAGGATGTATGGAGGTCCGCCGAGCCCAATTTCTTCAAAAACTTCTTCTACATCATCTAGTTTTTCTTCTACTACATCACTTGATTCTATGACCCGAGCATCATACATCAAAGATCAATGGAATAAGAAAAAGAAAATAGGAAAAGGTGATCAAGCAAGATCCGAGTATGAGAAATACTTGGCCGAAGAAGTTGAAGATGATAACGAGGACTTTGATATCTTGAAATGGAGGAAATTAAATAGTCCTCGATTTCCTATCCTCTCAAAGATAGCTCGTGATGTGTTAGCCATCCCAGTCTCCACTGTTGCTTCGGAGTCGGCATTTAGCACCGGTGGGCGTGCCCTCGATGCTTTTAGGAGTTCTTTATCTCCTCGGATAGTCCAAGCTTTAATTTGTGCTCAAGATTGGATTCGTCGTGATTTAAAGCCAATGAACATCGAGGAAGATTTATATGAGGTTGAAGCAATCGAAAAAGGTATTTTAGAACGGTTTATCTATTTTAATTTTATAATCTTATTCCCTTTTTTTAGTTTGATATGTCTAATATTTTCTTTTTTCGTTTGTAGAATTGACGAAAGATGGAGTTGATTCAACCATTATTGATATTTGATGCGATTTCTATGAGGTTAGTTTAAAGCTTTTAATGTTTGGAGTTCCTGTTATGTTTGAAGACAATGTCTCTGTAATATTATTTCTGTGATGATGATGGCGTGATGCATAGACATTACACATGCAGTGGCCAGTGATGTTTGAAGTCTAAAGACAATGTTTGATGTTTCTGTAATATTGTAATGCAATGGGTGGGAGTGTGGGACTAATTTTATTTCTTTCCATAATGTTTGTAATTTGGAGTTTCTTTCCATAATGGTATTTCTTTCCATAATGTTTGAAGACAATGTTTCTGACTTTCTTTCTGTAATATTTATGCATACAATTGCAATTTAATGTAATGTTTCTGACCTATCTACGCCCTACAATAATATTTTCCCATACAATTGCAATTTAATTAATTTCTTTCTAAGTATAATTTAATTAATTTAATTAATGCTCTTTTATTTCTCTCTATAATTTAATTAATGCTCTATTATTTCTTTCTATATAATGATATTGTTAGAGACTTAGAGTATATATTATCAAATAATATTTTGCCATACAATTGCAATTCTAATTTCTAAGTAACGTGATTATGGGATAATTAATTAATAAAAAAAAAATTCAAAATTTAACTCGGGCTCCCCGATCCCGTCCCGAATCCCGAATTCCCCAATAGGCCGGGTACCCGACATTTCCGGGACGGGCTCGGGCTCCAAGTTTCCTATCCCGATCCCGAACTCCCCGAATCCCGAACTCCCCGTCCCGCGCCCACCCCTAATGATAGAAGTACTGAGATCGAAGAAGGGTATATACATCTCACATAGGAAGTTCATTCTGGATCTACTAGCAGAAACGGGGTTATTAGAATGTCGTCCAGTGGATAGTCCCATGGTAGTAAATCATGGATTAAGGAGTATTGAGGGGTCAAAAGATGCTGACAAACCACAGTATCAGCACCTGGTAGGGAAGTTGATTTACCTATCGCACACTCGGCCTGATATCGCCTATATTGTTGGGGTATTGAGTTAATTTATGCATCAACCAAAGAAGGAGCATTGGGATGCGGCAGTTAGAGTGTGTCGGTACCTAAAAGGATGTCCCGGTAGAGGAGTTCTGTTTTAGAAACACGGTCACTTAAGGATTGAGGCATATACAGATGCAGACTGGGCAGGGAGTCTAGGAGATCAGAGATCCACGTCTGGGTATTTTACTCTTGTTGGAGGAAATATAGTGACTTGGAGGAGTAAAAAATAGAAGGTGGTGGCACTTTCCAGCGCTGAGGCAGAGTTTCGAGGGATTGCTCGAGGAGTAGCAAAAGTCCTTTGGCTAAGGAAGCTACTTGGGGAAATCGGTCTCTTAAGCGAAGAAGCGTGTAGCTTGATGTGTGATAATCGAGCAGCGATCAGCATATCTGAGAACCCTGTACAACATGATCGAACGAAGCACATTGAAGTTGATAGGCACTTTATCAAAGAGAAAATCGAGGAAGGTATCATTAAGTTGCCACACTTGAGGTCAGAAGATCAGCTAGCGGGCATTCTCACCAAAGCCGTGAATGGAAGGATATTTGGGGAAGTCTTAGACAAGTTGCACATTGGAGATCCCACTATACAACTTGAGGGGGAGTGTTAGCAAGGGATACTAGGGATCTAATCAAATCCCGTAATCTTTGTGTAAATATCCGTTTCCTTATTTAGCGTAATTCTCTGTATTATATACATGTATTGTATCTTGTATCATTTTATAGAAGTTGAGTAATAAAGAAAAACCTTTCCCAACCATGGTGTTCATAACATTCAACATTATGGACTTACCTTTCAAGTTGGAGAAACAATGGAGGGAGTATGAGCTCAAATACTCAAGGTAGGAATAGTGGGTTCTTCCTTTCTTCTTTCTTCTCTTTTTCAGCACTTTTCTCTTCTTGGGGATGTGTGGTTCGAATGGGAGCAGATAATGGAGAGAGAGACAGGTAAGTCTTGGGTGTATTGGTCAAGAGTTAGGGGCTTAGGGGTGTTAGTATAGGTCCGCAACTCAATAATAGTCGACGGTTGTCATTTTAGGTATGAGGTGCTCGTTTCGGTTGAAAATCGGGGATTCAAATGGCCTTAGAAAAATATGAGGCTTATCCCATTGACTCCGAATCATCGATATGAATCCAATGGAGATGACGAAACTCGATTCTGAGTTTCCGAGCTTAAGTTATGCAGCCCGGAACCCAAGGCGCGCTAAATGCTCTTTATCCCCCTTTTGGTTCCGATCACACAAACGAACAAAAAACTCAAACAACCAAGATCAAAATCAAGCGACGAGTATATAAACATGTTCATAATACACATAATTCATTCATACCAAGTTTTCACGGAAATCGAAAATCAAATCGGATTCAAACAAGGCACGTATCATAACCAATGATGAATAACGTTCAAGAATTCAAATTAAATTCCATAACAATTATATCATGTTAGTTCAAATAGCATAAGAATATTAAAATTAACATGTAATTACATAATTAAATAATTAAAAGCACAAGTAACACCCTCGTGACGTCATACCTGTACGGCCAAAAAGTCGGGGCATTACATGTACAATGTGGTAGGGAGCACTATCAGGTTGTTATCAAAGGACAAGGACCCTCGATAGGTTCGAGGGAGTATTGTATCCCTTGGAGCATCCCCTCTTGAGCAGTATTAGTGAAACGCCCGAGGGACACCTATCCTCGTGATTCGAGGGGTGTGTTGTATGTAATTTGTATTCCCTTGGCGTTTCGCGGTAGCCCGAGGGACACCTTCGAGGGGTAGGAGGTCCTTGCATCGCGCTCGGTCCCTGAGGGAAGTTTTATGATTATTCCAGAGTTATTATTTCATGATCTCAGGGGATCCATGAGGGGGTCTCAAGTAGGGGTGGGGGTCGGGTTGGGTTTTCGGGTTAATCGGGTCGGGTACCCGAAATTTCGGGTAGCTATTTTTGCTACCCGAACCCGACCCAAAAATATCGGGTACCCGCCCTTTTTATCTTTTTTTTGGTGGGCCTTTTTCCATTTCTAGTCGTTCAAGCAACAGAAAAGCAGTTTCCAGTCTTTCCAGCAGCAAAAAGCAGTTTCCATCTAGCACAGTTTCCAGTCATTACAGTTTCAAAGCAACAAAAAAAATCCAAACTAAAGACAGTTTCCAGTCATCAAGTTTCCAGTTTCTAGCACACAAAACACAAAACAAATTTGAAATGCAATATCCAAGATTGAAAACAACTTCAACATCACAGCAACAAACTTCTTCAATCTTCTTCTTCAAATATCAACTATTGTATTCTCAATTCCCATACTCGCCAGTTCTACATAAAAACAAATAAAACATAATTTAGAGACAAATTAAATAGAAATAAGTTGATTATATTATACATTATTTTACCTTGTTCAAGTGATTCAACATCACACAAGTCTTCTTCCACATTCAATGGCATAGATTCCGACCGAAGCCAATCTTGACCGCAAATAAGGGCTTAAACTATTCTAGGAGACAAAGAGCTCCTAAAGGCATCAAGAATCCGTCCACCGGTGCTGAATGCTACCTCGGAAGCAACCGTGGAGACCGGAACTGCCATTATATCACGAGCTAACTTTGATATAATTGGAAACCTTAGTGCATTTACTTTCCACCACTTCAAAATATCAAAATCTTCTTCATCCTCCTCTTGATCCTTGCTTAGGTATTTTTGCAATTCCGATTTCACTTGATCACTACTATTTTCCTGCTTTTTTCTCTTAAACTTCTCTTTCAAATAAGATCCAGACTTGCATGGGCCTAAAGAATCTACCGAACTTGAAGAAGTTGATTGTTTTGGACTCGAGGGATTTCCATATTTCAATTTATATAAACCAAAAAGGTCTTCCATGCCGCGACTTACCTTTTCCTTCATCAAGGCACTCTTCTCAATATCACCATACAAGTTGTCGAACGAAAAATCAAGAAATTTCCACTTGTGGCGTGGATCAAGTATCACCGGAAAATACAAAAGTGAATTCATCTTCTCAATTGCACCCCAATATTTATCAAAATTTTGTTTCATTCTCTCGGACATTGCACGTAATTCCCAATCTTCACTATCCAACCATTCTCTTAAAAGCATATCAACATTACTTATTTCATGGAAAATCATGTTAGCCGTAACATAAAGTGAACCGGAGACACACAATGTTAGAAATGAGCTAAAAACTTACATAAAAGCTCGGCTCGTTTCCAATCACCATTCTTTGGGATGCCAATATTTGGTGCACTTGAAAGCTCATTCTTATATCCAAGATCCATATCCATGTAACGAACAAAAGCTTCCCGAAGAGACAATGCCGACTCCAATATCAAGTAGGTGGAATTCCACCTAGTAGGTACATCAAGACTCAATAATTTTTTGCTTTCAATTTTCTCAAATTCCACGGCCTCTTGAAACTTTTTGTACCTAGCGGGGGAGTTCTTAATGTATCTAATGACACCTCTAATCCGAGAAATAACATCATGTTTTTCTTTGTTCTTCAAATCATCTTGCACCATAAGATTAATAATATGTGTCATGCACCTCATGTGCAAATATTGTCCACCCATTAGGCTTGTACCCCAAGCATCTAACCTTTTCTTCAAATATAACATTGCACTGTCATTTGACGATGCATTATCAACTGTGACGGTGTAAACCTTGTCGATCCCCAATCAAGTAAGCACTTTTCAACTCCCTTGCCAACTTCCTCACTTTTATGTCCCAAAATAGGACAAAAGTTGAAGATCCTCTTTTGCAAATTCCACTCATCATCAACAAAATGTACCGTAAGACACATATAATTAACCTTTTGAATTGGTGTCCATGTATCAGTAGTGATGCAAACAGTTTGTGCGTTATGCTTGATGAAAGACTTCAACTTCGCCTTTTCACTTACATACAAGTTGTATATATCCTTAGTTATAGTCCTTCGTGATGAAATTATAAACATAGGACAAGCAACCGACATAAAATGCCTAAATCTCGGATTTTCAATGGTTTTAAAAGGAAGCTCGTCAACAATCAACCAATAACTCATAGCTTCTCGTGTTTTATCTTGCTCAAATCTCCAAGATACGAGAGTTCCACCCTTATCACCACCCTTAGTTGTTTGAAATACAAGTCGGGTTTGATTAGTATTCATGAGGTCGTTTTTTACATGCTTCAAAATGATTCTTGAGAGCCTTTGTGCTGTGTAGTTTCGGATCAGCCTTAAGTATTTTAAGACAATATATACACTTAGCTTTTTGAATCTTCTCTTCATCACAAAAGAACTTTACAAAGTGCTCCCAAAATTGAGACCTAGAAGCAACTTCTTTTCTAGTTCGTTTTTTGGATTGACTCGGGCCACTCGGCACTTCTTCCTTATCGACACCATCTTCAATATCAAAACCTAAATCGTTCTGATCATCAGTTTCAAAATTCAGATTACCAACCTCTTCTCTCGTCATAGAGTCAACACCACAAAAATTCTCATAGTCCGTAAAGTTTTCTTCTTCAATTGCAGTTTCAGGATTTTGAGATGCCGGACTACTCATCTGTAAAAAAATATCAATTTTCAATTATCAATTTAAGGATTATCAATTGTAGACTATGAAATCTCAAGAACTTAACAAGGCAGTCTACTATTTCATATCAATAAAATCTTCAAAAAAACAAAATCCATCTCGTTGTGCCGAAACGCTCAACAACTACAAACCCACATGAATTACGTTCTATTTCACCACTAAATATGCATTAAAAGTACACAAATCAGCTGCAAACGATGAAACTAGCTTAAAGATCCCATTGAATTTCAGAAGAACAAACAAGAACTAAATCCGCATCCCACCCTCCACTTGAATCTCGAACGCGGACACAAAAGAGATGCACAAATGCTACACTACAAGCAAAACCCAGGCCAAAAAACAACACAAAAACCAAAACCCAGAAACAAATCAAACCTCAACTTTATAAACCAAACATTCAGAGAAAACCCACCTCTCGAAGAAACTAGCTACCTCCTTTAACTTGAACAATAGGAGAAATGAAGCAGCTTCACAAGAGGAAGAAAGGGGGAGAAATACACACGACACAGAAGCTTGAGAGGAAGGCCGCGTCGGTGGTGTTGCCGTGTCGGTGGTGTCGTCGTGTGGGAGAACTGGAAAAGGGCGGGGTGAACTCAAATGGGGAATTGGGGTTTCTATAGGGGGGGGGGGATTTCTTTTCTATTTCATTAATTATATACGTTATATAATTAATATATACAACATATTAACATATATTATATAGGTATATATATATATATATATATATATATATATATATATATATATAATTAAAATCGGGTATTGGGTACCCGTTCGGGTAGATTTTTTCTACTCGAAACCCGACCCGGAACCCGTTAATTCCTACCCGAACGAAAACTACCCGATTGGGTCGGGTTGGGTACCCGAAACCCGACCCGAGACGCCCACCCCTAGTCTCAAGTGACTCTGAGGCCCACATAACAAGTTCCTGAGGGTTCATGTGTCATGACGTGCCCTCATTAGAATTGGGTCTCATCAAGTATAATATAGGATGACTGTACAATTTACACTTAAAAAACAGTCATTTATTATTTATTTTAATTTTTAATTTTCATTTATTTTGGATTGGAGTAGAATCAAATTATTTAAAGTGTAAATTTTCCTTCTAATTGTATCTAGTTAGACAAAGACTCAAATACGAAACGATTGAACGACCATTACGCTCTATGGGATAGTGAGTTTTGAATAATTGAAAATTGAGAGAACTAGTGATGTTACAACCATTTTGTGACTAGATGCCTTGGTGGAAGAAAACAAGATTTACAAATTGGCATTGAATATGTAAATGTCCCACCAATGTTCCCTAGATGCATGATTGAGTTTTATTTCCTCATCTTATCAACACCTTCTCCATCTCCATTATTTATTTATTTATCTATTAAATGCAAATTGCACAAGTTTAATAAATACCTCGTGATCATAACAAATTTGAACGATGCCAAATTTATTGTTTTGATTATATATTTCAATTACCGTTTTATTTAAATAGAGTAGAAACTAATAGATTATTTTGATTTTTTTATGTGATGTGTCTCTTTTTAAATTTAAATCGTATATATATATATATATATATATATATATATATATATATATAAAATAATTGGTAGGAATGATGTACATGGATGATGGACCTTGCTATAAATGCGACACAACATGAGTTGCCCATGAGTGGGTGAATCATGATAATGATAATACCACCGTCACTCTTACAACCTTATTTATTCACAATTTTCTTCTTATTTATTATCCGCCTACCTAGAGAGAGTGAAAAATAAAATAACAAAAATGTGTATCTTTTAGTCGTGGTGTAAATTGTAATAATAATATTAGTCCGTTTAATTTATTTTTAAGGAAAAAAATAGGTTTATTATATTTAAAAAAATTACAAAACACCCTTTTAGATTTTGAGATGGGACATATACAAGGTTTTGTCACAAAATTAAATTAATTTATCATTATTTTTGAAGAACTAATTTTGTTATTTTATAAATTAAACCAAAAAAAAGAAAGAGAAAACACCCGGCCATATAATAAAAGAAAAAGAGCGGCCACAATAAGTGTAACAAATGAGGGTATAGCAACCAGATCATATAATGTATGAATGGGTGTGTCGTGTATGCAAATCGAACCTTTCACCATAGCGGTATTGTAACGCCCCGATTTCCATTTATTAATATCTTATGTTTTAAAATAATTTTATAAATTATATTTTAAAATACTTTCATGAAAATTTTATGAATTTATAACAAATTGAGAATTTCTTTCATGACTTGAAAATATCCATTTCGTAAAATATTTACCGGGTATGAGTTAATTACCAAATTGTCCCTAGATAGATATTTCTTTAAACTTGGGGACTAAATTGCATGGGTTTCAAGGACCTAATTAACCATATTTCAAAACCTTATATCCTTAATTGCATAACTTGAACTCTTAGAGGATTAATTGGCAAAATTGGACATCTCACACATTTCAAAATTTGATGAATCGTTATATGCATCTCCAAGCTTCTTCCTTGCTCTCACATCATCCAAAAAAATCTCCCAACCACAATTGCTTCTTGCTCTCGGTTCATACAAGAAAGAAAAGGGAAGAGAATTCATCATTTACCTCAAGAATTCTCAAGAAAGGTTTCAAGAAATTGAGTTCATCATCGTCATCACCCATCTTCTTCATTCTTTTCATTTCAAGGTTGGCTTGCATGAAGTATTGATTCTTGATCATGTTTGAATTGACTAGCGTTTGAGTTTGATATGCTAGATGGATTATTGGTAGATGGAAGCATGATTATGTGATCTTATATTGGATTATGGCATGATTTATAGCTTGAATCTTTGAATATTGAGCTTGAATGATCAAGTTTGATCATGAACATGAATCTTGAATTCTTGATGATTTTTCCATGATTGATATGCTTAAGTGTTATTTTATCAACTATTGAACATATGTGTATCATATTTCCAGAAGTGAATAGCTTTGTTGATTGAAAATGGAATTTGGTGATTTTGTTGTGCATTCCCGTGAGCTTCTCCTGTTTTTGCTCTGTTTCTGTAAGTTGCAGAAACAGGGAACGGCCGTTCCCAGCCTCAAGGCATAGTGGGAACGGGCGTTCCCCTCTTTTAAACTAAAAGGAGGCGGCCGAGCATGGGAACGACCGTTCCCATTTTGGCCTTGGTGCCGGAAGGGCCGTTCCCAGCTTCAGCGCGTTTTTAAAATGGAAGTCGTTGGCGCGCTTTAGGGGATTACGGGAACGACCGTTCCCATTTTTCAAAGGGGTCCGGAATGGCCGTTCCCACCTGACATGCAGAACAAAATATTCTGCATATAATTATAATTTTAGCCCCTCGACCCGACGACTTCTTTGACCCCGAATTGTTATTATATGATTCAATATGTAGTGAAACAATATGTTTTCATGCCACATTGTATATTGCATGTCGTCCCGTTGCATTTCCGCCGTTTGTCATATTTGGTCCATTTTAGGGCATGTCTCACGTGTACACGTCGTGTTTGCACAGATCATCTTCTCGTGACGTGGAGCAGGGGCCGTAGGCCGTGTCTTGGCTTGCATTTTGTCGGTAAAGGTGAGGTTTAGTTATTAATTATCTAGAACCCTGTAACCCCTATATGGATTTCGGCCAAATTACACATGCGTATATCTTTATAATCGTTTTCCAACAACAAGGGATTTAATAATTACTCGTGTACCATATTACAAATCGTGTTTCCTGAAACTAATCATGCTCATGACAAGCAAATCGTGTATCGTGTTTATGGGCCCGAGGGAGAGTGTTTGAGCCAACCGGAAAAGCACAGGGCTGACGGGTAACTCACACACCTCTCTCAAACCGTGGGGATGCCCCCTGAATCCACCAGGAGGTTTGGTGGAGGAAGGAGTCCCGTACGTGGGAGTCATGTTCCCGACGTGCAACGTGATATCGTGGGTGGTTCGGTTCTTGCAAACCCACCACCATTGGAGAAAGGAGAATTTCGTGTTATTGATCGTGTGCACTTTAATGACTTGCATGATAACTTAATTAAATGAAAGTGCAACCCTTGTGCACTGTCGAGGTGGTTGGAGATCGTGCACGCCCTTCGCCAGGGCCACTAATTGTTATAATAACCGTGATTATCGTGTTAAACCTAACAGTTGTAATCTCGGGCGAGTTCCTGATATTCTTGCCCTTGCACTTATATTGTTGATATTATTATTTGGTTACAAAACCTTACCCGAGATTATAACTCGCATGTTACTTGTGTTTATATAAATATTGCCCCTCACTCGGTCTTCACAGACTGACGCCTCCACCTTTCAGGTTTTGTTCATGGCGTGCTAGGCGGGAGTCGGGTTGTGTCTTTCTGTCCAGCTGAGTCTAGCATAGCTTTTCTTCCCATGTATTAACAGTTTAGAGTATCATGTTAATAGTTCTAAGTACATATATGTGAATGTTACTTGGAAGATGATAATGTACTGATATGATGATATAATACTCTTATGCTTCCGCCTTATATTGTTACATGTATATGTTTATCCCGCCTAGCCGGTCGTGCATTGCATGGTCACCCGTTCGCTATAGGTTGGTTCATGTACGGATCGCCCATTTCGTATGTGGATTGACCTATAGTGCGGGGGTGTGGCACCTCCACGTGTAAGGGGTGTTACAGGTATGGTCTATCTCTGTCATCTTGCTCGTCATCCAAAGCATAAGCGCAAGCATGTGCAATAGGTCTAATCACTCCACCCGAACCCCGTTCCTTCTTCTAATCACAATCCCTGGTCATATGCTTGGGACTACCACATATGAAGCACCTCCTTTGCTGCTTCCAATAGTTGTCCCCGACATGGCTAGTTCCACCACAATGCTCACATAGATCTTAGCCCTTTATAGCTTGAGGGGCCGACAAAATAGGTGTAGGAGTCTTAGCTTTACCCTTCTTGTTCATAGGTTGACTTTTCTGAGCTTGTGGAGTCTAAAAGGATGATTGGGAAACTGATCTCTAAAATCCCAATCCCGAACTCGATCCGGGTCTCGAAGCAATCCTATTAACCCAAAGTCTTTGTTTCTCCGCCTCAACCTTCAATCCTAGGCTAGTAGCAGTAGCTCAATCATTTACCTCAACCAGTTCTAGTGCATCGTTAATCTCATTCCGAAGGCCCTCAACAAACTTCTCGAATTTCAAGACCTCGTCATCAGTGATATGAGGTGCATACGGAACCAAACGGTTGAACTCAACCAAGTACTTGGTCACCGTCTTAGAACCTTGCTCCAAGCACGGAAACTCGCGTGCACAAGGCTTCCTAGCCTCTCGTGATATGTAATAAGTCCGGAACTCTCTAATAAATATATCCCAAGTGATATCATCTCCATTCGAACCAAGTCTAGATAAAGTCCCTCGCCACCAATTAAAAGCTTCACCATGGAGAAGTTTTGTAGCATACTGAGCCTTTTCAATCTCAAAACACTGAACAACCCAAAAAATACGCTCAATACTCGTGATCCAATGCTCTACTTTAATGTTATCCGTAGTGCCGACAAATTGCCGAGGTTGTCGTCTACTAAATCGGTCATAGACACTCTCAATCGATGCCGACGGAGATGGTGGTGGTGCCGACGGAGCCTAAGCCACTTATTGAGTTTAAACAGCTTGCACAAACTATGTCTTGATAGTAAGCAAATATTTAACATTCGGAGGCGGTGGTGGTGGTGGTGGTGGTGGTGGATTTTACTTTGTATATTAGCATTTAATTATTTATAGAATGAAAATCAAATGACATACATATGTTTTTTAAACTTTTATAACTCATTTATTTGAGTTTGAGTCGGGTCGTTAGGTATAAAACTATTCCTACTAATGGTAGTAGCATTCTCACATATTTAAGTACGAAATATCTAATTAAATTAGTATAATATCGAATCGTTAAGTTATATCACTCGATGATTGCAACTAACATACATATTTCATAGTGTTGCTCATTAATTTCTTCTAAGTTTTCATGCGTGACCACACAATTGAATAAACTATAATGATCAAATAATGTAATGCTAAATAATGTTAGGGAGGCCCACTAATCAGATTGCTCTTTGTCGAGTTTGGTAAATCATATTCATTATGGATCCACCACTATCTCATTCTTGAAAACGTACTTGTACTTAATAACCTCGCATCATAATCAAACAATTTTGGTTGCTCATGACTCGCAATAAATGTATGATATATCATATATGAAAACACATATGGCAACAATGTGATACGATACCATATAGATACGACGATATAATTTTTTTATTAAACTTTTTACGTAAGAAATATTCGATAGAATACAACACATCAAAATAATATTTTTAAAAACGTCATTATTACATAATCTTTTTAGGTGGGATCCAAAATTGAAGGGGACTATTGCCCCGTATGACCCTAACTCCGCCATTGATCATGTATTGTTGGGACTAAAAAGAGAATAAAATAATCTTATTTCCACATTAGTTTAACTCATAGATTTCATAGGTTGGTGTGCAATTGAGAAAAGTTGTAGGGCTAGGAAAGTGAAATTATTAATAGATTAGGGGATAAAGTGTAATTTGTCAAAACAGATCAACGACCCTTTTTCCCGCTTTTTCCAACTTTTACCCGTTTCTTCTTCATCGACTGTGCAATTTCACTACTTTCTTGACTTTCATGGAAGATGAGAGAGGGAGATGTCCCTTTTTTACGCCCCTTTATGGGCAGAAATCTAGCAAATATTGCTCTATATTATATTTGATATTTGTATAATTTTTTCGAGTGATGACCCACAAGAGAGGCCCCAGCGCTTTTGGACAATTTGAAGTCTATGATATGAACGCAAACTGTTTGACAAAAATGGACAAAGAACTCTTCCAAGTTCCAACAGCAGAATCTCTCATTGGCACTCTGTCTCTCCCCTCGATTTGTTTTCATTATCCTCACAACTTTGTTTTCTCTCTCAACAACTTCCAAATCTTCTTTCCGGGGTTCAGTTCTTCTGCCATGGACAATCATCTCCAGCAGCAGCAGCTGCCACTGCTCAAGTGCCCGCGTCAGCGGCGTAGTCAATGGTTCGGCTTTCGTCTCTTTTTGAGAGGATTTAGTCATCAAGAATTGAATTATTTTCATTGAATTATGAGTTATGTTTTGATAATATTACTTGCACTTGATGCTTCATGGGGTTGTTGCTATTAAAATATCATCAGAATCACGTCGATTCCAGAATCACCTACGTCGGATTTTAATCAATTTTAAGTTATATTCTTAGTTAAAAATATACACTCCATGAGCTATTGATGCACATTGATCACTATCCCTTTCCTTGATCTTTTACAGGGTATTTCGAGATGTTCCAAGTGATATAACCTTTGAAGCAGATGGCTGTCCATTCTCATTACATAAGGTAGGTAACGCTCTGCATCTCTGTATTCTCCATTAATCTTATGTTCAGCCTCATCACATCAAAGCCCATGATCAGAGATTATCAGATTATACTCCTTGATTCACATAGTATAATGAGAGGATTGGAAAGAACATTCATTTGTGATTCGGATTTCCCGTTTCAAGTTTATGTTTTATCTGTTATTTTACTCATCGAAACACGTTATACATGTTAACTGTATCGATGGTCTATTGGGACATCACAACTGTTTCTTTTTCTTAATCTCAACCGCCGATTCATACACTAAATATGGATCGGTGAGTGAAACAAATTATGCAACATATAAATGTAACAAGAGTTCTGATCCCAGTGAAGGGGCTAAAGAGAACCAGGGGCCCCTCCGCCACGGGACTTGGGGTGTGGTTCTGTACTTGTATAGCATGAATTCTTGATAAACTCTCATTAAAAATCTGCAGTTTCCTCTCGTTTCACGAAGCGGAAGAATCCGGAAGCTCGTTGCGGAAAACCGAGACTCCGACACATCCCACATCAATCTCCCCGCCCTTCCGGGAGGCGCCGACTCCTTCGAGCTGGCAGCTCAGTTCTGCTACGGAGTCAACTTCGAAATCACAGCAGCAAACGTGGCTCAACTGTTGTGCATCTCCGATCACCTAGAAATGACAGAAGACTACTCAAGCAACAATCTTTCCACTCGGGCCGAAGAATATCTCAACACAATCGTATGCAGAAATCTCGAAATGTGCGTTGAAGTCCTCCAGCAATGCGAAAACCTCCTACCTCTTGCAGATGACCTGAGAATCATCACCCGCTGTACCGACGCCATAGCTTCCAAAGCTTGTGCGGAGCAAATCGCTTCAAGCTTCTCGAGATTGGAGTACAGCAGCTCCGGAAGACTCCACATGAGCAAAAACACGAAATCAGAAGTTGATTGGTGGAATGAAGACATTTCAGTTTTACGTGTGGATTTATACCAGAGAGTCATTTCAGCCATGAAATGCAGAGGAGTGAGGCCCGAGAGCATCGGTGCTTCTCTCATGAACTATGCCCAAAAGGAACTGATCAAGAAACCGAAAAATGATGCCTTTTACGAAAAAACCGTTGTGGAAACGGTTGTTGGTCTCCTCCCCGTTGAGAAATTTGCTGTTCCGTTGAGTTTTCTTTTTGGGTTGTTGAGAAATGCTGTGATTCTTGATTGTGGCGTTGGGTGTAGGCTGGATCTTGAGAGGAGGATAGGATCGCAGTTGGAGAATGCGACTCTTGATGATGTGTTGATACCCAGTTTCAGACATGCTGGGGATACACTGTTTGATGTGGATACGGTTTTGAGGATTTTGTTTAATTTTGTTCAGGAGGATGAGAGTGATGAAGATGTGGATGATGTTTCCTTGTTTGAGTCTGATCTTAGTCCGGTGGCTTCGTCACCATCGCAGATGGCGTTGTTTAAGGTTTCGAAGCTGGTGGATTGCTATTTGGCGGAGATTGCGCCGGATGTGAATCTGAAACTGAATAAGTTTGTGGCGGTGGCGGAGAGTCTGCCGGCACATGCAAGGACTGTGCACGATGGGTTGTATCGTGCTATTGATGTTTATCTCAAGGTGAGTACTTTCTTGTGTTCTTGAATAAGTTTGTGTCCGGTCGTTACAAGATATTTAGCTTAAACCCGACTCGGTCAACAAGAATATTGACAAGTATATTACACTTATTATTTAATTTGTCATTTTCGGTAAACTTGATCTCAATCATACGACAAAGGTAAAATACTCTCCCCTCGTTGGTTGGGCGAATCAAGTTCGGGGTAGAATTATACTGACAAGTGAGATTAATTACGTAAATGTATAAACTTTTCGAGAAATTTCATAAACTTCCCCCCAGGGTATCCTATAATTTAACTTGCTGTCATAGTTATGAAACATCAAATATTGATAGTAAGTGAGATCGCCAAACTTTGTTGGTGCATATGTAGTGTAACTACTTATATCGTTTCTTTATTTGATTCTTTAAGTGAAGTGTTAATTTTCTCATTTACAGGTCCATCAAGGTTTAACTGAACCAGAAAAAAGAAAGCTCTGCAAAATGATCGATTTTCAGAAACTCTCACAAGAAGCCGGAGCGCACGCCGCGCAAAACGAGCGCCTCCCTCTCCAGTCGATCGTTCAAGTGCTCTACTACGAGCAACTGCGTCTTCGCAACGCTTTATTCTGCTCAGATCTCGACGACGATCCCAAGCCGGCGCACCAATCATGGCGGATCAGCAGCGGAGCCCTAAGTGCTGCGATGTCGCCCAGAGATAACTACGCGTCTTTAAGGCGGGAAAACAGGGAGTTGAAGCTCGAGCTAGCTAGACTTAGGATGAGGTTGAATGACTTGGAGAAAGAACATGTTTTCATGAAAACGAATATGGAGAGGAACAGCTCAAGGAAATTCATGATTTCGATTTCGAAGACGATCGCTAAATTGAATATCTTCTCGCATAGTCCACTGAGGGGATCGATGATGCCGTCGAAGATGTCGCAGAAGACGGAGCCTAACCTGACGGCCTGAACTCGAACAGTACAGTTGGTAGGTAATATTTTTTACTTCCCCTTGTTTGTTATTGCTCAAGATGGGTAATTATAATCATGTTATTAGTGATGATCCCTTGTGTTATTATTTGGCTTTTGTGGTTATTACTATGTACATACTGTGTTGGTATCTGCCTTTGCCAACAAGAAAGATTTGAACTTTGAAGATAAACTTGAAAGAAATGAAATATAGAAAGAATATATGAATTGAATCTGACTTATTTCTTTCTTTATGGTGTCATTTTGATTTTTTTTCTTTGTCTTCTTAGGCCATTTGTTTGTTTGTCCTACTTTGTCAATGTCAAGATTCTTTTAGTTGTTTTGGCTCCTCTCAACTCTCAACAACATTTCGCCAACAGGGGTTGGTCCAAGTGATTAATGGGTTCATTCTCTAGGGCAAGGTCCCGGGTTGGAATCCCGCTTGGGTGTGCGTGTGTTTTAAATAAAAAATAAAAAAAAAAACTCAACAACATTTCATCATATCTTGAACAAAGCTATGGAACTTGATCACACTGTCATAGGTAGGAATAGTTGAGTGTTTCTTTTGTTTTTTGAACAATGGAAAACCAAACAATCAACCCCCACCCCCAACAACACCAAATTCCTGTTATACAGTTTCAAAAGGTCATCAAAAGTGCAAAGTCAGTACACCCTGCTGATCAAACCTCACCTTAAGGTCGAGCTTCGGTCGGACGCTATCCGCCTTCCTCAAGCAAGGCTTGAGTCTTATGCCCTCACCCTTTTCAGTGCTCGAGTATTGGCCCCACGCAATTCTCATCTCACTGGAACGGAGCCTGATGTTATAAAGTGGTGAATCGGGTTCTGAACAAAATCGTTCAAAGCAACTCCCGCGGTTCAGTTTTCTGCGCATCTTTTCCCAGGACTTGCAAACCTCCTGTTTGTATAAACTCCCAGCGCAAGAAGCTTTACCCCGTGGATTCTGACAAGACTTGCGATCATCCAAGTTCGTATGATCAGTCCATCTCATGCGGCATCTGCCATAATGCTGGTGTTTCGGAGTCACCCCTGCCAAAGGATTCATACAACATCCCTGCATGCTGATCAGGTAATGGTGATGGTGTTTTGAGGATTGAATCTGCTGTATTTTGGCTTTCAGAAGGTTGTTCATTGTGTGGTAAGGTACAAGGTAAAACACTTTCCCCGGTACAAGAAGTGATTCGGGGCGGACAACGATCCAGGGAAACTCGAAGACATCTGGCCTGGCAATGCAGTGTCTCGGGTACTTCCTCATGATCTCACCCGCTGTGATCGGCTCCCTGAAAACCTCTACGTGCCGCCCCGGGTGCACCAGCTTTAGGACTTTAGTTTGCCTTACTAAAAACCCCATTTTCTTGGGTTTTTCAGAAATGTGTTTGTATGGGAGAACGAAGCAAGGGGGAGGGAGGCATGACAGAGTCTAACTATTCCTTTTATAGGAGTTTTCTTGATCAAAATATTACATTTTTTGGCGTGGTATCTAAGGAAGGACTTTGGAAGAAGTGGAAACTTACATAGAGATGAGAGATCTTCATTGGATTTGGTGGACGATGGAGATAAATATCTCAACACAAGTTAAATTTGTTTGAGGAGCTTGGATTTTTCATAAAAAGTATATTTAGGAATAATTACGAATACCCCCGTGATTCAATCTAACTACGGAAAAATCTCTCATAGTTGAGAACTTACGAATAACACTTTTGTGTTTGAACAAGGGTTACGGAAAAGACCATAAGAAATTACAATTAACACCTTGATCGTTTTTTTTTTTTTTTAAATTCTTAACTAGATTGGACTTTTCTGTAATTGAGTTAAACTTGGTAGTTGTATATACCGATTTGGCATTGCATCTGGAGATGCTGAAGTTTGTTAGCTACATATGCCTATTGTTTTTATCTTACTATGTATACCATTTTGGAGCTTTTCATATCTTGGGTCCTTTCAGTTCCTCCAAGAGTTGGACTTTGGCCTATCAATTCCTCAAAGGGACAATCTAATTCGAGATTTAACATCCAAACTATAGCGTTTTTGCCAACTCACAGAAGAAAGTATCTCGATTTGCAAACCGTCATCTAATATTTGTATTTGTACGTGACATGCCATCATCTAAGTTCATTTTTAGGTGACTTTGACTTAGAAACAGCTGATGCGTATGTCCTATAAATATGTCACGTGTCTTGTTTTCGTTAAAACCACTAAAAATGAGTTTACATGGTGGTATGTCACAAATGCAAACATTAGATGGCGGTTTGCAAGTCGAAATAATTTGTTCTATGATGGGTAAAAAACGTTATAGTTAACCTTGCTGCATCTCATACCAATCATTTGTTGATTTGTCGGAAAATTCTAGTCCGGACATGATTGAGCTCAATAAGTGTTAACACATGCAATGGATTGCTGAAGTAGTTTATGCCTAAAAGATAGTTTAATTTGACAACGAAAGTATGCAACATGCACCCCATGGTATCGGATTTTCTACTTCAATTAAATATAGACAGTGTTGTAAGAATATATAATAAACGACATAAAATATTTATTACGATGATCAGTACAAGGGAAGAAGCCCTCCTTTCCTCTTCTCAAGCAGACAATTTAGAAAAGAACGCAATAATCAAGTTCAAGATTATCACTGGAACCGCAAACTGGATGAAGTAAGTCAGTAGAGTTTTCGCTTTCTTTTCCTTTCCGGGATGCAGCTGCAATATTGAAACATTGCTGTCATCAGTGGCCTTGTTTGGTTGATCAAGTTCGCCAATGCAGAACTTCTCCATCATCGACCATGCTTCGTTGCTGTGTCCATCGAAATCAGCTGTTGCATCCTTCCCTGGAATGATGAAAGGATTTCCTAATTACTAAAAGACATTTAAGTGATTGTAATATATGAAAATATATTTCGGATAATCACACTAACATACCTTGAGGTTTGATCTAATTACATGAACTTCCCCTAAGGTTTGAAAACTTACAGAAGAATTCCATACCAGGTTATTTACATCACATCTCAATACAATTTTGAAGATCTCATATCTATTTTTATGAATATTCTATTTTATATCTTATCACTTACCAGTCAACATTTAACTCGAAATTTACAATTATAACTGCACGTGTAATTTTATGTTTATGTTTCTATGAGTTATGGGGGAGGTCAGTGTAATTTTACATACCTGTTGCTTCCAAGAGAATATCAACACCACCAGGATGCTCGTCGAAGAATGTCGTCACATTCAAAACCTGCCATAAAAAAGCAATATATGAAGTAACAAAATATTAATCTTAATCGACTAGATTTTTATACACTCCAACAGGGTTAGTAACCCGTCCTCTCTTTACACTAATTTGACCGAGACAGGTCGGAACTAGAATTATCCATAAATAATCATATTCCTCTGGTATACTGGTGCCAATGGAGATCAAAACCCAATTCAAGAACGGCTTAAAAATTGTATCTTTGGCGCATACAACTGTGAAAATTGTATTTTTCATAATGGGGGATTGAAATACCTTGCCAAAGAGGATAATCCAACCATCATCCCTGCTGTTGTGCTTAGCAACCTCAGATAGAGTAAACACTTTTGCCATTTTTCAGAGGGAGGCTTGATTTTAATGGGAAATAAATGACACAAACGAATGCAAATTATTGAAAAGACTCAAGTTTGAGAACTTCTTTTTAAGGCCTTTAAATTGGTTTCTTGAAGAGTGTGGTTGGAATGTGTTCTCTCATGCAAAAACAAGTGGTCTTTATACAGTGTATCCTAATGCATGAATACGAGTACAATACTATATGGATATAACGATACGAATCGATTTTTAATTTATTGTGTGAAATGTACCCAACACGATATGACATGACAAAATAATATTTTTAAAAGTATTCATGAATCATAAACAAACATTAATGTTTTATGCGACTTGGGCGAGAAAAAAGAAGGTAGTTTGGGATATAATTTTACTTGTATTTTTTGAATTTTAAAATTAATTAATAATATATAATTCGTATTTTTCAAGCAAAAATGATGCAGATAATCCATAATTTAGAATAGAATTGAAGATTTTTGAATAAATTGTTACCAAGAAAATTAAAATTATGTCGAAATAAAACATGGTCCCTCGTGGAACATGTGCACAACAATTTGTGGCTAAAAGTACTTTAATTATAATATTAAATGAAAAACCCCGATGGCTCGATGTGACTTCATCTTGTACAGTTCCTACTTCCTAGGACTAGAAGCTTCCCTCCTAGAAATTGATTGTTAATATAAAAAATATATATGTATAAATAAATATTAATAAAATATAATTAGCCAATAGAACTAAAAGAATTAGTTGTGCTAATCCAATTCATCCATCTAAGTGCTTTAAGCATTAGAGACTTTTGGCTCCTTTTTGTCAGAATTATTTCTATGCTTTTATACATAGCAATCATTTATATGGCACAAGATTGTTAAAAAGCTCTTATGATGATCTCAAATTCTCAATTTAATATAAGAGAGTAGAATTATATTTTCGTTATTTCAACTTAATCAATTTATTGAGGTTTAGTTAATCAATTATGATATTAATCACATTTCATATATAAATGTGAAGAACTCACTTTCCACCTATGATAATACGGACACGACCATACGAACATAATACATATATGAAGACATGGGATTTTATTTTTTTTTGAATTCCCAAATGAGAATTGTCAGATACAATACTACAAAATGATATTCTTAAAGGTGGCCGTGCATCGGAGATTAAAACCATAGTAAAAGAAAGAAAGATGAAGACAGTTATGGAAGAAGAAAATAAACAAGTTTCTTCAATATTAATGGCAAACAGATGAAAAAACACAAATGCCTCCTCAATTTCCATCATTTTTCAAAGACAACAACAATCCTTTCTGACCTTAAGAAACTTATTCAACTCGTACTACAAGAAAGTTCACGCTGATGATTTGGTGTAGAATCGAATTCCGACAGCCACAGCCAAGATAAGCAAAGGGACCAAAAACTGGAGGAGTTTGATGATGAACTCGGATGTTTTGTCTTGGTTGTAGTGTGGCTGTTTTGGAGGAGTGTACTTCTTCTGTGCTGGAATCGTGGATGTATTAATGTCGCCTACATAGAATTCTTCCATCATCGCCTTAGCTGTGGCGCTGTGGCCAATATCCTCGAAATCATCAGTTGCATCCTTTCCTGCAAAGGTGACAGCAATCAAGAAAATTATGAAATGGATAATGGTTATTACATTTTAGTACTTTGTAGGAATAGCGTCGACTGTTGAGGTGTTTTGGAGAGTACCCGTTGAAGAAATCAATACTTCATCACCACCGGGATGATCTTCCAAGAATTTGGTCACATTGTAGACCTATTCAAATGAATGGAACGTAATGTAAGCACGAGTTGGAATAAGAAATGTCGTGTACATTGAAAGCATTTCAGTGGGGTGCCAAAAGTTTGAATTTAAGAAAAGTTCATGTAAAGATATTTTTGTTAAAGAACTTATTTTAAGCAGAAACAGCAAAACAAAACACTAAATTTCGGTTTAAAACCAGCACTTTTATTTGAACTTAGTTAATTATAGCTTGAAAAGTATAATATAGCCAGAAGTAAAATCAATGTAAAAGCATACTATATGGCTTACAGGAACAAGTGTGATTCTTCTAAATGTTCGAAGGAAAAAGGCAACAAGATTCCAAAGGCCTCACCCGTAGAACTTTAGTTAATCAGTTTAATCACAAATATAAATTCAATTTTTCACTAGAGCAAGCACATAGGGAAAATGTTTTAGCACAATAATCACAAAAGATTACCACTTGCTTCTTCAATTGCATCAAAGAGGAGTCTTTACCTCAATCTGGTAGCACTAGATATAAATTTCTTTCCATTACCAAATCACAAGAAAAATAATACAAGTAGGGCTAAAAATAGCAGCTTTAGCAAGCATATTATTCGTCACAAGAATTCAACTTTGCGATCTTATATTGGGACCAAGTGAAGAACATCGGGGCACGAAAGAAAGACCTATAGTATATATATTTTCAGAAAATTTCTCAATCGAATTCGCAATCTAAGGAGCAGACGGTTTATGTATAAAAGTATCAAAATGCAAACTGAAAAGAGGATATCACATTATATGAAGTACCTAACAAGACATGATGCACAATCATAAAAATAACAGTTCCAAGAATCCAATTTTCCAATTTTTCCCCCCTTTCTTCTGTACCAATAACTTCTTACTGTGAAACTTTACTTAACCTTCAGATATCCAAATAAAAACAACGCCCAAGGTCTGATGAAGCAAAGCCAAGATTACGATATAATCAAACACAATTCAATAAATATTCACATATGAAACCAGTTCACCATATTCATTCAAGCACAACTCCACTACTCAACAACCATATATCATAAAACAAAAAAGCATCATTGACAATCCAGTTCAACCAACCAGATACATACGAACAACAAAAACCACCAAAACACCAATTCAAGAAACGATAAAAAAAAAACTCAAAAAAATTGAATCTTTAACAGATCCAGACATCACATGCACAAAAAAGAGCCAACCCACTAAAGTATAACGAAAAGGGTATAATAATTTCCATTTTTAGTACCTTCCCATTAATAACAAGCCAACAATCCTTGCTGTTGTTGTGCTCAGAAACCTCAGCAAGGGTAAAAACTTTAGCCATTTTGAGGGGAGGGTTAATCAAAAGGTGAAACGAGACAAGAATCAAGAATTGGATAAAAGATACTCCTCAAGAGCAGCAAAGGGGCTTCAAGTGTGTGTCAAGAGTGCGTAGTGCAGGGGTAGGTGGGTGGAAGGAGGGCGGTGAGAGTACGAACAATAATGGTAGATTTATGTTAGTGAGATGGAGTTGGTGAGAAGATGGGCTGTCAAAAAAATGGTTGTTGGTTGCTGAAAAGATTGTGTTTGTGCCTAAGATAACTTTCTTTTTTAAGTGGACAAAAAGTAGTTCTTTTTCTTGGGTCAAAACAATCCTTAATTCATGGTGGATTAATATTCAAGACACATATAACCATAAAACCTAATTTTTGTTTTCTTTCGAAAATTATAAACTTAAAAAGAACTTTTACTTTTTCTAAATTATAAGAAAAAAAAATTACAATTCTGATCTTTTAAAACATATAAATCGCACATGACCAAACTGTAGTATAGGTAAAGACAATCTAGTATCTTTTGACGGTCGGAAGGACCTGACTCAACTCATACCTTGAGTAAAAATATGTGAATTAAATGTAATTTTAATGTTTTAGCTTTATAGTTTAAATTGATGTAATTTCAACAATTTTTGAATAAAAAGGTTAGAATAGTATTTGACTAATTAAATGATCGAAAATATAAAAATAATATTGGTTGGGCCATCTAATTCAACTACCCACGGAAATTGGCCCACCCTAGGGGTTCACCAACCACCAGACTTGTAAAGGAAAAAAATGAATGAAAAAAAAAAAAAAAAGGAAAAAAGAAAGGCCCTCCTCTATGAATTAGGCCATGCAAGTCTTTGTAGTAACCAAAATTAATAATCTACTTGTTAGGGGCCGTAATGGTCTTGTCCGATCACTTTCATTTCTTAATGTCTTTGTAAATTATATGCAACAAAGTTGTAAGGAAATTGATCGTGCTCGAATTTGATATGCTGATATGATAGGATAAATTTTAAGTTGTACTTTGATCGCATTGAATACACGTAAGCTGAAGACTAAAGTGGGGGAATGTGGGTTTTTTTTTTTTTTTCCAATTTTGAAACTCCGACACTTAAATTAGGTATTTACTCAATGAAAGAGAAAAAGTACTAGCGGTTGAATGAATATTAATTACTTATCAAATACCATAAATGTTGGGTATTTATAGGATATAATTCATGTGTAACATGTATCCACTTACTAATGATGCATTAAATAGTACGGTTGTCCATGGACAGAAAGGACTGCCATGTGGACGAGGGTGTAGAGGTTGTCTCCTAGGGAGTACTGGACTCTACTGGGGGGATCAACTCCCCTGGTAACAAGCCTTGTAGGAGCGATCGATTGTCTTTGGGGGTCGAACGAAGTTTGGAGTATGACAGGCTTGGTTCCCCTTGTTCCTCTACGCCGGAATTTCATGTCGATGGATTTGTACGCCTCAATTGGACAAATAGTTCGATCGTAAACTGGGATTGAATCGGTTAAGCTATCACTAATTGAAAGGGCAAATCACTTGACCGTGACTTAGAGCTGACATATAAAGTTCTCTCAGAGGGTGACGTGTCAAGCCTACCTGTGCAATTAAACTAGTCATGTGTATGATGGAGTTTGCCATATCATGCCACGTGACAGACTGAGAACCGTCCTTATCATAAATGATCAACGCCATTACTTTAATATAATCATATAATATAATTAATTTAATTATTGAAAATTTTCCAATTACAATTCCATTTCAATTTTCATAATATATCTATCTTGTCTTGAATTCGATTTAATTAACTTAAGAAGTAATCTTTAGCGGGCCCGTCAGTATTGGGCTATTTAAATGTTCAAAAATCAAAATTGTTTTAAACTATTTAAGCCTATTAACTTAAAAGAAGCCCAATAATGACAAGAGTTGATTCGTAGCCCATTTACATTGGACTGAATTCGAATTCAAATTAATCCATTCTATAATCTTTATAATCGGATCCAATCATGATTTCAAGACCCGATTAACATAAAATATTTTAAAAATTAAAATGAAACTAAAAATGTTGGACTAAAAGAAGATACTAACAAATTAATTTTCATTATATTTGTAGCTATATATAAAAATTTGATAAACAAAACAAGCCTTCGTAATTAGTGCAAAATTACCACATTTGATTTGAATTTTGAAGTAGTTTACAAGAAATAATAAATAACTAGTAATGTTTACGTGACTCATTATGTGTGAAGCAAATAGAAGACATGATATTGTTTTACTAAATGATAAAATTAAAAATCATCTTATTTAATATATATTTTGTAATTATTTATAATGTAATTACTATTTTTTTTTTATTTCTCAGAGTTTTCCCCCACCCCGATTGAGTGAATGACTAATCTTCCAAGGTAGGTGAAGACACTTATTGTGGGGACATCTCCCAACGTAATTTTTTACATCCACAAGGTTAAAACTCGAGACCTTACTTAAAGGAATTCAAGCCCCTATACACTTGAGTCAACTGCCCGTTGGCAACTACTACTAACTTTTTGATAAATAAATAAGTAATTTAGTATAATAATATATATTAGTAGAAAAATAAATACAAAATTGAAATTGACAAATAAGAGAGGAAGTCGTTAATGATAATATAGAAATAAAAAATATTAAGGTGAAGTAAGATAAAAAGAATAGATAAGGGATCAAAAAATAAAATAAAACGCTCTTTAATTGATAATTTTAAAAATAGAAAAAAGGAAAATAGAGTCAAATAATCTGAGAGATTAAATTGATTATACTAGACTCTAGAGTTAGTAATGTTTTATACGAAAATTTAAATATTTAATGATATATTTTTTAAAAGCTTAAAATTTTAAATTGAAGATGTTTAAATATTTAATGATACAGATCCATACTTTTTTTTAAAAGCTTAAACTTTTAAATTAGATGATCATTCACCCATTTAAAAATAAAAATTTCACATGTAATGCAAGAGCATGAAGAAGTCTTTCCATACACGGGGAGAAGGGAATGATTAAATATTTAATGATTTTTTTTTTTGTGTGTGTATTTTTATATTTACACTTCTTCCTTACCACTCGTACCCCTTTAAATGAAAATATTAATAACTTACCCTTTTAAATTTGAAAAATTACAAATGAACCTGTTCCTGTGACGCCCCGTGTTCTCGTCTTCCAGGTACGCGCACCACGCGGGTGATTTTCCGAAAGTTAGGATTATTTATTTATTTCATTCACACTTTATTATGCAAATTGTAAGATTAATTACCTAACTAATTATAATTGGACGTATTTGCATTAATATAACGTAAGTGATTAATTGTAACATGCATATAATATTATACTCAACTTCATAATTCTACAACTTATATATATATATATGCATATCCACTTGATCTCTACATTACATAATTGCACATACACCCTCGTAGCATTTATCTCTAACATATAAATAAAATGATCATAAGGACTTAAGTGCAATTAACTATATACTTACAAGACTTATACTTTATAACTTATATCATATACATTATATACATTGCATTCATCACTCTCATTCCATAATATACACAAGAACACACACTCACTCACACACTTGGGGTTTGAATTCAAGGAGAAGAGGAGGACTTGTCGTGATTTCACCCAGAGCTCGTTGCATCATCATTATCGCTCTCTACATCCTCTCCTTTCTTCATTTCTTGAGTAGGTGTGTGTATATGTGTATGTGTGTGATTTGTGTGTAAGTTGGGGTTTTTGTGTATTTAAGTTTAATATATTGCTCCTAGGTGTGTATCTGCATGAATATATGTTCATTTATGAGTTTAATGCATGGATTCTTGTTGGTTGGTTGAGATATGGATTATGTAATAAATGAGGGTTTATATGTTGAATATATGATGATCTAGACATGTTATGATGATTCATTTGATGCCTAATTGAAGTATTATGTGTGTATGCATGCTACAAGTCTTTGTTCCAACTTGGGAGTGATTTTATGTTGGTTTGCTTGGGTTTTAAAAATGGCCTGCTGCTGCCCTGTTTTTCGAGCAGAGGTTCCCGACCGGGATCCCTTTTAGTTCAAAAACAATACCGGCCGGGAACGTGTGGCAGGGGCTTTGGCTGGGCATTGATCCCGGCCGGGATCCATTTTAGAACAAAATCGTTCCCGATCGGGATAGTTATGCAGGGCTGCTGCTGATAGGGGAGTCCCGGCCGGGATCCCATTTCCATTAAAAACAGTCCCGGCTGGGATTGTCCACTGGAAATATGCTTTGTGTAATTTTCATACTCTTCGTTATTTGGCTTGTTTATTTGGTCATCAGGACATTAATTGTGCACATGAGCATTTATAATAATTATTACCGTCATCATTTCATATCATATCATCTCATGAACATGCCGTTCGTCAAATACTTGGTTCATGGAGTTGAGTTTTATGTTAGTTATTCCTTTTTTTTGTACAGAGGTCGGTCCTGGACTCGAGGAGCAGTCTCCTTAGCTCGTTTTCCTTTTTTCTATTCAAGGTGAGGTTTTCTTTACGTATTTAAAAGCCCATATATCCCAATGTGTCTATTTCGGCCAAAACCTATAATATACATATAGTTTTCCAAAATGTAAATGTTTTCCAAAAGAAACCCTTTTTAATGGAAACCTACCCACCGTACTGTTTTGGTGAGATATTACACTGTATTGATTGGGGCCCAAGGGAAAACGTGGGTGTAACGCCCCGACCCCAAAATTTATATTTTAATTCCCGTGTTATTAAAACAAAGAATTTAACAATATACTCTAAAAATATTTTTCAAAACATACTGTTATAAAACATATTTTATTGTTATTCACCACATGTTTTATTTTCTTATTTACACCCAAACTTTATTTTACAAAAATATACATATAAACAAGCTTTCTTCTGTTTACTCGTCCATGCGTTTATCCAGAATTTCCCTTCTTCACTGAAGAGCAAGAAAAAAAGGGGGGTGAGTCTAACTGACTCAGCGAGGTAAAAGAATAAGGTTTTGAACAAGATATCCAGAAACATGTAACAAAGAGTATCGAGAGAATAAGATCAATGCTAAAAGATTTTCACAGGTAAAATAAACAGGGTCCCCTTATATCGCCTTTTTCTCTGGTCGCGACCCGAGCACAAATCACATACATATATCGACCTGCGGGCTTCCGCGTGGTCTTTCCATGGGCACTCCCCAATGGAATCAAAAGCGCTATAGGAACTTCCCATAGTCGCCACACATAACACATTTTCTCCTTCGGGATAAGGTTATCGAACAAAGGCCAACAAATTTCTCAAACAAATAATCAAACGAAGGATTGGACAAGTGATCTTATAAGAAGGAACAATAGGGGTATCAAATTTTTGCTCCTCAAAAGAATAAAGAATCCCTCACCTTACTGCCGAGCTTATGTATCTGAGTGGTCACTGGTGCTTTACCTATAGTTTATAAATAGGTATATTAACATCACAAATATATAAATGTAATTTCATTTTAAACTCCTTAAGATAACTTGTTAGTTGATCTTAATTACTTATTAGCTTCTCGTAACATCTAATCAATCATTAATTTATAACTTATGTCCAACATTTTATAATCAAGGTTAGTTCAGAGACTTTATTAATGTCTAACCTTAATTCTCAAATTATCCACAACAGAAACAGTATTGTTAATGTAAATACTCCCGGTTCCCTTAGAAGTCTCCAAGGTTATTCTTTAATCTAATTTGCCTAGAATTGGTATATGCTACCCAACATAAAATTACTTAAAACAAAAATTACTTCATATATTTATTCGAAAAGGATTTATGCAAAACCAACAATCATATATCCTTTTAATCTCTCTAATAATCAGCTATTCCTTGATATACAGAAACATATTCTTGATACGATGAATTTTGAAGTAATTTTATTTGTTCCGTATCATATCCGAAGATATTTTAATATCAAGAAGAAATCATTTTTGAACAAATTACTTCCTAATTGTTTTTAGAGAAATTTGTCTAGGAAAATATGTTAAACAAAATTATAATACTGAAAAGAAAAAGGTACCATTTTCTGTGACATTGCTGTGAATAAATTATTTAAGTTAAGAATAAAAATTACAATTTCTAGTTGTGCATAATATACGCTGAGTACTTCTGCAAATTATAAGTAGGTTAAAGAAGTGCTAGGACTCTCTATTTAGTTGAGGATTTCTGCTTACATAATTATATAAAGGATTTCTCAATAAAAATTTATAATAATTATAGGCGTACTTCTTATTAACAGATTTCTCATCATGCTCCCAAATACTAAGAATTTAATTAGATAACTGAATTAATGCATACTTAGCATATCAGTAACTACCCCTTTTTTTTTTAGTGTTTCAAAATTCACTAAAACCAAGTTATTTGGGACATGCAAACTCTCTTTCGTATTCACATACTAAATAGAATTAATTGATCAATTTCATTATTTAATCTAATAGAAAATTAGTTTCTCAATATCTAAGGTCTCGATTATTCCTTAGAAAAGAAAACTTACCAAACTTTTGATCACCGCTCTTCTCAGAAAATACGTCTAAAACTGTCGGAATTTCTTTCGAAGCTTCTATCTTTTGCTACGACGATCGAAACTGAAATTCGAGAGCCCGGCTACATTCGTCTCGACGAGGGGATTTGTACGATATATAATTTTACGTAAGATAACTAAACGGAAGGAAGATTTGGTAGGAAAAAGGCTTCGGCTATATATACATATTTATATAGTGTATCTGTAATTATTGGTATAGATTTCTCTATTTACTTGTATTACGCAGATAAAGTATATATATCTATGAGATTCAACGGAATGTTTTAACATTAAAGGAAAACATGAGTCACTACTCTAATTGACTAAAATTACCATTTACGGGATAATCTGATTCTCTTTAATAATAATAATTATAATTCTTAACTAAAATTATTATAGCCAAAATTTGTCTAATCAATATATCAAAATTTCAAATTTCAAATTATAATGTTTCGTATTATAACTAAATCGAATAGCACATATTTATCTCAAGGTATCATATTTACTAGTCACATAATATATATTTTATTCTATTTCATGTTAGAAATGTCGGAGTATTACAGTGGGATTGGCGATCGGAACGGCATCGGGCCGTCGGAAAGAACCTCTACACGTAGTACCCATTGGGAATACCTTCGCACGACCTAGGAGACGAGAAGGCGGGGTATTCCTGAGCCGGTGGTTCCCATACCATCGAAGGAGTGGGTAGGAGTCATGAACCTCCGTCTCACAAGGTACTGAGGTGGCTCGGGCCTTGTAAACCCAACTATCGACCCTTGGAGGGAGGATGGATACTGAATTACTGTTTAACTGATTTATTGGTATTGAACTTGCATGATCACCCCACACCTGAATTAATCACTGTACACTGTCGGAGTTTGGATGAAATTTCACCCCCTCGTCGGGTCACTTATTGCCTAATGAACTGTTATTATTAAAATGATGTTTGTAATGCCGAGTATTGCCTTCTTTCTCAAACTATCCACTTGGATGATTGACAAAACTATACTCGGGATTATAAGTTGCATGCTATGTGCCGTATATATATAAACCCCTCACTTAGTCTTCTCAGACAAACCCCTTCTCACTTTCAGCTTTTGCAGGTCTCGCTAGGCGAGGAAATAGAGTCTGTCGGGTCTTTATTTTGTAGCCTAGCTTGAGCATATCTTGTTGATGCATACTTATGTATATTCTCGAGATTGCATTTTATGACACTTGTGAATCTGATGACTGTAGGCCGTGTTGGCCATAGTTGTATATCTTGCTTGTTACTTGAAATTATTTATACTGGTTCAGTTTTTAATCTATTGCATTGTCCCTTATATGATTGTTGGTTTAAGGGTTAGCCCCGCTTAGCTACAATTCTTTTATTTGTCTCCCATTCGCCACTTGTTTAGTTCATTTATGGAATTCCATGTCATATGTGGATTGGACTCTTGGTGCGGGGGATATAGTGTCTATCAACCCTGGATTTTTCATGAATTTTTCTTGAATTAGTTATATTTCAACACTAATTAGTTTCTCCAACAACCCATACATCATTTTCAAGTGACAGACAAATAATTTATGAAATTTTTTGGAAGACCAACGCATGATTCGTCTGAAAATTGATATAAATGATGACCTTTTTTTCCCCTCAATTAGCGGTGAGGAATTAATTAATGGTGAGATATAGACAATTCAATAATGATTTTGCAAAAAATCCAACCGAAATAGGTTCATGTATAATTTTTCAAATTTGGAAGGATAGGCCGCGTAATATTTTCATTTAATAGGGTATGAGTTCTAATTATCCAATCTCGCAAGTGATGTGGACGTAAACAACCCTTTCTTTTCTAACATTTTAAACTTTAAGAACAAACGATTATTCTATATAGTAACGGTATAGAGAAGTAAGCAGCAATACTTACCTCTCAAATCCAAACGGAAAAAGAACTTATCACATAAAAAGAATTGAATTTGAGTTTACATATTCAATAAAAATTCCATCTTGCTTGACATAATGAGGAAAATTTTGTTTCTCAAAGAGATAATGATGGATAAGTTGTTGGCCTGATAAGTGCGATGATTATGGCACTAGTTTTGTGATGTTAAAAAAGCTAATTTTTCCTTGATGAGGAAGACATACCTTAATTATGGACGTAGATGGAGGCCTACAACAGAAGCAATCATTCGCACAGTATGCTGGATTCATCATCAAGCATCCTATGCACAAAACACTTTCAATTTTTTCTCTCTTGTAAAGCTATCATTGTCCCCAAACATGCCTTTAATTCTTTCCAAGAAAGTCAAAAAAGAAGAAGAAAAACAAGATCCAGGATCGAAAGAAAGCAAAAAGTGGAGAAAAAAGTTGTGTTTTTCGTGCCCGTTTGACGACATGAAAATGAAATGGAAGAAGAACTGGAACATGACGAAAGAGATTCTTCCGTTACCAGTAACGCGAACTTAACCGTTCGGTGTTGTGATTGATAGGACTGACCAAATGTCTTGTATTTGAGTTTCAAAATGTACTACTACGGTACTACCTTTGATAAGGAGAGATTTCCACGTTAATGGTTCAACGACCCGACTCGTGCTTGCAATAATCGGATATAAGAAAAGAATGTAATGCGGAGTAGGTAGATCATTAATTCTACAAAACATGCAGTAAAATTAGTGATTTTTACATTAACTACTGTTATTACTGTGAGCTGTGACCCGATCAGAAGAATGAGCTTAAAACAATCAATTACAGCCATTTTCTACAGTTTGTCTCAACCCCAAATGATGTTATTTTTGCATTTTTTTGCAAGAAAACAAACCTCTCCTTTACACAATTACTTTTACTTTTCCTGTCGTAGAAATTGCTGTTAATGGTTGGGGGTGGGGGGCGGGGAGATAAAAACTTTGAACTTTCATGAAAGTATAAGGAGATATGGTTAATTACACTTACACCCCTTGAGATTATCATTTACCAGTTCCTCCCCAAATCTTTGGAAATTACTCTAAACTTTTGAAGATATTTTGGTATTTTGGCAATATTTAATTGAGTTTTGAAGATTTAATTGATATGCAAACTTAAAAAAGGGAGGCTAGCGTAATTTCGAAAATCTTAAGGTGTTGATAAATTGAGTATCTTGAAAGGGGGGTAAGTGTAATTAACTATGTGTATAATCTACATACATATGATATAGTTGTACATGAATATGAGTGCGACATCTGCCCTGAATAACCCCATAATTGCTCCATCCCATACTATTACTGATGGTGCCATTGCATGATAAAAGACAATCACCATCATCTCTCATGATTAACTTCTCCCTAAAATACCTCATTCTAGCACAGCATGCAATTGCAACGGTCAAAAGTTTACTTTTTTAAACTTCACTCAACATCTTCAGCTCTCATTACTCTCTTCTTGCTTCCTCTCTCACTCTCTCTCTCTCTCTCTGCATTCGTCTTCTTCCCAATAAACAAACAGCACTGGGGGCAGAGTTTTATGTTGCGAATCAAAACCTGCATTCAATCTCTATGAACAGATTTTGTCTAATGGATCATCAGCAGCCCTTTTACCTGTTCACCTTGCTGTTGTTTTCTGCACTTATCACACTCACTCTTGCCGATCAAGACGGTACGTTTCAACTATAACCATAAAGATCATGACAAACCTTAATGAAACAGGTTTAGGCCATGTAACAGTAGTACGCGTAATTTTTCAAACCTCAAGAGGTACTGGTTGTATTTAGACCAAAGCTCAGGGGATGTAGATGTAACTAACCCGAGTGTCTAATTTTGTTTCACTCGTTCATGAAACAGGTTTCTTGAGCTTAGCCTGCGGTGGAACGACGAGTTATGTTGATTCTTCCAACATTACATGGACACCGGACGGATATTACACAACCTCTGGAGACATGACTAATGTTGTCTTTTCTGAGGGCACATCGTCAACCAATCTCTCGGTTCGTTTCTTCCCTGATTCTCCAGCCAGAACGTGTTACAGGCTGCCGGTATTGCAGAATATTTCGTCTCTAGTTCTTGTTAGGACAAAGTTTGTCTACAAGAACTATGATGGGCTTGGGAAACCTCCTGTGTTCTCTATCTCTCTTGGAACAGCTATGACTACTACGATCAATCTTGCTCATACGGATCCGTGGATAGAGGAGTTTATATGGCCGGCTAATAAGGACGTTCTGCCATTGTGTTTCCATGCTATTCCAAGTGGAGGGTCCCCTGTTATTTCGTCTCTTGAAATGAGGCCTCTTCCTTGGGGAGCTTATAGCTCGGCTTTGGGAGGTTCGACCGATAAGCTGCTGAGGAAGTCGTATCGTGTTAATTGTGGTTATAGTGATGGATCCCTAAGGTAATCACCAGTACATATTAGAGATGATGTGGTTTGTCTGAATTATCTGATCATGGACTTTCTTTTTCTTTTTCTTTGTAAATTTTAAGGTACCCTTCGGATCCGTACGACCGAGTATGGGATGCAGACGAGGATTTCTCACCTTACCACGTATCGTCCGGATTCGATGTCCAAAGTAACTTCAATCTGTCGAACATTAGAGAGAGCCCTCCAGCTGCTGTTCTTCAGACCGCCCGTGTTCTTGCAAGGTGGAATAGCCTCATATATAAGCTGCCTCTGGACAATCTAGGAGATTACCATGTTGTCCTCTACTTTGCTGGAATTCTACCTGTGTCACCAACATTTGATGTACTGATTAATGGAGAAGTTGTTAGATCAAGCTACACAGTCCCACGATGGGAGGCCGACAGTCTGTTCTTTACCGTGAAGGGAGTCAAGACGCTGAATATCACCTTGAAGGCAATCAACTACTATCCTTTGATAAGTGCTCTTGAGGTTTACCAGATTCTTGACATTCCCTTAGAATCTTCTTCAACTACAGGTTTGGATTTTATACATGTAGGCATTCTTGAAATTTGAAAGTTTCGTCTATGCTTGAGATTGAAGCTGATTTGGATGATCCCTTTCTGCAGTTTCGGCGCTCCAGGTTATACAGCAATCGACGGGTCTTGATCTGGGATGGCAAGATGATCCGTGTTCTCCGACGCCATGGGAACACATCGGATGTGATGGAAATCTCGTCACTTCATTGTAAGTTATTTTCGTAAATGCGGGAACAGAGTCAGAAATTTTAACTTAAGGGGCATGGTTGAATTTTCTCTAACTATAAACACATCTATCCTAGTTTAATTTTGAACTGTAAAATGCACTGTAATAACATTCTTGGCAACTGTACCTAACCAGCCTCCCCTCGTCTCCAGCCTACACGGGCTTTTCATTGTTCCTTTTTCCTGATTTTATATCTCGACTGACGTTGCATTTCATCATCGAATGTGTGTAGGAGGCTCTCCGACGTCAACTTGAGGACGATCAGCCCTACATTTGGTGATCTGTTGGATCTCAAAACACTGTAAGAATTTTCTTTTCCTGTGTCTTCCCCTTTTCGTTTGTGATGAGAATCTCAAAGCATTATGAGCTAGATTACTTTTGGAGTTTAAATTCAATGAAATTACCAATTTAAATGCTTGCAGTGACTTGCACAACACCTCCCTTGCTGGAGAAATACAGAACTTGGGTGGTCTGCAGCATCTTGAAAAGCTGTATCAATTCTTACCTCCTCCATCATAATTTCTTTGAAAGACTAATATTACTCTTGAGGAAGGACTGATATTGAAAATCATGCACTTCCTTTTCCAGGAACTTGAGCTTCAACCGGATAACATCCTTCGGTTCTGAGCTGGAAGATTTGATCAACATTCAAGTCTTGTAAGTAATTATATGCTTACTTCAAATGATAGATACGCTTGAAGAACGACCGTATCTTCCTTCATCTTGCTTTGGAAAAGGCTAAATGTAGCATAATTATATGTAGGGACTTGCAAAATAACAGTTTGCACGGAACGGTACCTACGAGCTTGGGGGAGCTAAAAGACCTTCATTTGTTGTGAGTACAAAGAATCTGCATAAAAACTGCAGTAAATCTGAGTTTCTATCGACTAACACATATTCATCCTTTCTATTTCCTTTCTTCTTCTTCAAAATCGAAGGAATCTGGAGAATAACAAGTTACAAGGGCCACTCCCACAGTCCTTGAACCGAGAAAGCTTAGAAGTCCGGTAAATAGATCAGTATTATCAGTGTCTGTTTCTGATATCTTTATATCCTAACACAGCTTCGGTGTGTGTTTTCAGGACATCAGGGAATCTGTGCCTTTCATTCACTTTAACGTGCAGTCAACTTTCAACCAATACTTCTCTTGAAGATCCACAAGTCACAGTTTTTACACCAAGAAAGCGTAACAACCATAAACATTTAGCAGTTCTACTTGGAGCAGTTGGAGGAGCTGTTCTCTCTCTTTTTGTCATCTCATTTTCAGCCCTCTTGTACATGAAGAGAAAGAGAGCTGAAAACACGTCGATTACAAGTACGGAAACCTTAATAGCAACAAAAATAAGAAAAAAGATTTCTAGAGAAATCCATAGTCTCAGTAACTCTGTTCTTTTGAATTCTACTTTAGAATCTGCATTGGACATGCAAAGCTGGAATTCAGCAAGAATATTTACCTACAAAGAGATCAAATCAACTACAAACAACTTCAGAGAGGCCATAGGGCGGGGTAGTTTTGGATGTGTGTATGTTGGCAAGCTCCCAGGGGGCAAAATGGTGGCGGTTAAAGTTCGGTTTGATAAGACTCAGCTAGGGGCGGATTCATTCATCAATGAGGTTTGCTGTCACTTAATATACGGGTCTAATGAGATCATTTCAATCATTCCGTATATTGGTCAAAAGTATTCCTTCTTACCTGATACTAGTTCTTTCTTGATGTGTCCTTGATCATCATCCTTTCATCAGGTTTCTCTTTTGTCACAAATCCGTCACCAAAACCTTGTATCGCTGGAAGGGTTCTGCTGCGAGTCGAAGCAGCAAATACTTGTATATGAGTATTTATCTGGAGGATCATTGGCTGATAACCTTTATGGTCCGTTAATCTGTTCTTGTTCTTCTTCATTCTGGATATATTCATCCCTTGTTGATCAATTGACTAACTAATCAATCACTTCAACAGGTGCCAACAGTAAGAAACTAACACTAAGTTGGGTTCGAAGATTGAAAATTGCTGTTGATGCTGCAAAAGGTGAGCATCATCTTTCTAATATTAGAATTTTTATATCGAGCCCAAAGACCTAAAACTGTTGGCTCCGGCTCAGGTTTGGATTACCTACACAATGGAAGTGATCTACGCATAATCCACCGGGACGTGAAGAGCAGCAACATTCTTCTAGACATGGAAATGAATGCTAAAGTCTGTGATTTCGGCCTTTCTAAGCAAGTCACTCAGTCAGATGCTTCACATGTTACCACTATAGTCAAAGGCACTGCAGGATATCTTGATCCAGAGTAAGCTTTTCGGTGTGATATGATATATGTGTGTGTGCGGGTGTGGAAATTCTGAAACCTTCTTGTTGTGTATCTTCCAGGTACTATTCAACTCAACAATTAACAGAGAAAAGCGACGTGTATAGCTTTGGGGTTGTACTTCTAGAGCTGATATGTGGACGAGAACCGCTCACTCACAGGGGCACTCCAGATTCCTTCAATCTGGTTCTATGGGTAAGAAGTATTTGTTTCTCATGTATATCATCATCACTTAGTTTCTTTCTACAGTTGCTAAATTTTATCTTCAACACGCATATGGCATGGATATTAAACATTTAAAATCTAAACGACAGTCATCTAAAAACATAAGCTATTAGTGGTGATGGACATTAAATATTTAAAACCTCTTGTTCTATGTGACTCAAACTTAAGTGAGATGGTCATTCAATACTGAATCTTGTCTCAGACTTTATCATATACTAACAAGTTTAATTCTCTGTCCTGACTGCCAAAACAAATCCAGGCCAAACCTTACTTGCAGGCTGGTGCATTTGAGATTGTGGATGACAACATAAAGGGAAGTTTCGACCCGGAAAGCATGAGAAGGGCTTCTCTGATTGCTTGTAGGTCGGTTGAAAGAGATGCATTACACAGGCCCGGTATTTCAGAAGTGTTGGCTGAGCTCAAAGAAGCTTACAGCCTCCAGCTAGCTTATCTAGCTTCGACCGGCTTTGAAAACTGATGAATCTCCACTACTACTTAGTATGTGTGGGATTATTTCAGTAATATCTTTGCCTTGATTGAGAGAAGAAGGATGGAGTAGGCATAATTCGTATGGAGTTAAGAGACATTGTCACGGTCAAATAATGGCTTACGTTATGTGAAGATGAAAGTCACCCTATGTTTGCCTGCTGCCATATGCAGCCAAAGCAAACTCTTTTCCTGTTGTCAGGATAAAAGGTGTTGGAAGGGAAGAGATGCTGTTTAATAAAGAATATCATGTATATCGTTATTTTACATTTATAATTAATTGTTTTGTTTAATTTGGGAAGAATTTATTTATTTTAGAAAGGTTAATTACAGCACCCTATCCAGGATGTTCTGACTTTACAAATCTAAGCTCTTAATTTCAAAATTACATGCATGTTTCGATAGCTTACTGTTAACCGTTGGATCTTGTGCTCTGTGTGCTGATCAAAAATGAAAGGGAGTTAAGTGGAGTAGCGCCGTCTCAGATAGAGGAATAGAGCTGTTAGAGCAGCAAGGGCATACGGAAACACAGTCCAGATTCCCTAAAGAAAGTGTCAAAAACTATTAGGATTCGCTATTGAAAAAGTTCTAGTAATGACAGTGAAACATTAGAGCTCACCACTACAGTGGCTACAGTTGCAAGGGCAAAAACTGGTCTTTCTCTCAGCAGGAATCCGGTCGCCAGCTTCATACAGAGAACATAATGTAAAATAGGCTGAGAACTACATGTAATTTATTGAAAATGAAGTGCCAAACAAGGTAGGAAACCAATCTTGAAGGTATGAGCAATGGTCTAGTGCAGTAGAGTGATCAGGCAGAATATAGTTACCTGTATTGGAAGAGTTATCAGTCCACCACAGCAGACACCAGCAAAGAAACACTCTGGTGATATGTCCTGCAATTATATTGAGGCCAAAATATAAGCTCAAGTGTCTACAGGGCAGGAACTTGATTAAAATGCAGAAAAATAATAATTTTGAACTAGAAATGGAAGTACTAAAAGTATAACTGCTGACCATTGCACCAGCAAGAAAAGACGTTGGATTCCTTACTCCAAGAGAAAACCGTTCCACTGCATACGAAAAAAAAACACGAGAAACACAAAAAAAGAGCAATATGACATTTATAAAACATTTTAATTCAAATTAAATACTGGCACCATCGTCAGGCCCGCATGAAATAAAAGAAAATGTGGATTAATAAAGAACGAAAAGAAAAAGAAACACGACCAGTAATGAGTTTTTTTTTGGTAATTAGATATTACAAGTTAATTTATATACTTTTTCCAGGCGTATATTCATAAAAATCGAAGTACCATGTGTACCTCAGTAATGGTGCAAGGGGAAGATCCAAGAATTAAAATTTTGTTTACACTCACCAAAACCAATAAGATTTCCATATCTTTGTACAGCACTTGTAATGTCTTTAGCCTTCTCTTTGCCAATCCCTAGCTACATTAAGCATGCAGAGTCATATATCACACTCATGTAGAAGTTCATGCATATCAATTTGTATTTCAGCTGTACAAACCTTTGAATAAATATCATCAGATGCTCCAGATTGTCTGAAAATTTTCCCAAGGTAAAATGGTACCATATCACTGATACAAACTCCCCTGAAGATACAACAACGATAAGCTGGACGGACACTTATGCATGTTCAAAAAATGCTAAGTGAAAGAAGACATGACAAAAAGAGCAAAGAAAGAGTTAACCTTTTGATGTTAAATTTTGCAACAGCACAAATTGAAAAAAAAAAAATCAGTCAAACACTAACCAGTACACCCACACAACAGTGGATATCATATACGGAGCATTTCTAGAAAATGAATCAACTAAAGATTGCCATGTCCCATCCAAAGATAGTAATCTTGCCAAGGAAATGCCAACCTACATCATTTTAAATGACCTGATAAAAGGGAAGAAGAATAGGATAAATACAGAGATGTAAAAGCATAAAAGTGTGTGAGATTTGAGAAACCAACAAAAGGACACACCCATATATTCAAAGCCTCTTCACTAATAAAAAGCCCGAATCCTGCAGCCATCAGCAGCCAAAAGTAGATCCATCTGTTAACCGGGAAAATATAAATTGCACTCTAAGAGATCACATCATGAAAGTAGAGGTAAAATTATGCAAGAGAATTAAAGTATTTAAAAGTTAAATAACGATGAAATGGCATAAAGCGAGAGCATACCCAGGGGGATATTCAGGAAGTACAATTTTGTATCCAAAAGCTCGGAAGCTAAAAGCACCAGCTGTTGCAGCTGAAGAGGAAGAGGATGAGCCATCTAACAGATATTGAACGCCAAACGATGTTCCCTCACTTGGTGGCTTTAGACTAACAGATATCATCGTAATCACAACAGCTACACCCAGAAGTATTCCTAGTTTCGGGAGAAAAGAATTTCCATTAGCAGTTGGTTTGTTTTCTAAGCCGCCAATATCAATATCGGTAGCACCATTTTGATCCTGTGAAGCTATGTCAGACTTGGCAGAGTTGGGGCTTTCTGCACCGTCATGCTGAGAGCTTTTGATCCTGCATCATGTGAAACAATACGAGAAAAAATAAGCAACATGACAATCAGGATAATAGAACTAAAGCATAACAAAAACACACATGAATAACATTTTCTTGTTTCCTACTTTCCTTAATTATTATTATCAGTTTATATTCTTTCAAGTGTGCATGTGATGTAGTTGGTTCTTCAATTTGCCATTATCAAGAGGACTCACATACGTGGATTCTGATGTTAGCAAGAGAAATTGCCTATTGCTTGGTGATATCAGGCATAAAGTATTTGAATGTAAAGAATGACTATTGCTTGGTGAACCATGAACCAACTATGAACCATTTATTTTCATTAGATGAAGCACCAAGCTTCCACAAAGCACTTATGGGAGTTCTTGTTTCAGTCATTTCATTCCAATCTGTTTATGATAGCTAGCATGTGAATCTCAAATTTTGAATCCAACATAACCTACATCATGGCATTGCTATTGCTTCAATAAGGCGTTTCATTAAACACCAAACGGCTGTGTTCAGAGCTCAGACACTAACCACTTTGGCAATAGCATAAATTATTCTGCAATGATTCAACAATTAATAAAATCACTTAAAAAACTATGCTGCAATGATTAATACAAATGGAAGCATGCTCTATCCAAAATACTAAGGCATATATAAACACATTCACAATTTCCTCATTTCCTGGCAAATCTTCAATCAGGCAATGAAATTTAAAAAAAGAAAACAAAAAAACAATCCTATTAGTATCTCGTAGTACGATGAAACAAAGCACAACTTTCAACTAGGAAATTGCAACGACAACACACACACACACCAAAAAAAAAAAAACAGGTATTCATACCGAGTACTGCTGGATGATTTGCATAAGAGTTTGTCCTTCCCAGAGAGACTCTGTCTGCCACGGAGAACGGAGGAGCTGAAATACAGGTAGCGGTGGCTGGAGGTGTGCGCCGGCGGCGATATGAGAGAGAGAACTGAAGGCCAACTACGGAGAACCGCCATGAATGAGCTTCGATTGCAGTGGTGGTGGTTGAGAGGCGGAGAAGGGATTTGGGCTTTCAGGTGGGGCCCATTGATTCTATGCTTTTCTTATGTGCTGAATATTCCATCCATGCACGTAAACAAACGGGTCGGGTTTCCCTCAAAATGGGTCCCAATGAATTGGGCCAAAGATAAGTTGGGCCGAAATTTTTATTTGGGCCATATAAACGTGACCATGCTTTTAATTTGTAAAGGCCCTGGAAATGCGGCCTATACTTGTGTTGGTTCCGAAGATTATCCCTAATTTGTTTTGGATCTTATTGTTTCTGAGACGTAATAATACGGCCATTCGGGTTTCTTTTCTTTATAAAAGAAAAACTAAACTATATTATTTAGTGGCTATATTAATAATATTTTTGCTCATTTGCATGGGTCGATATATTGATAATATTTTTGCTCATTTACATGGGTCGAGACGGAACGAATCACTTAGGGTGTAAAGCTCTCCCTATCGATGATAACTGTGTTTCCAAGAACTTTAACTCAAAACTTCTAACTAAATTAAAATAGTGTCGAACGACTAAAACATATTCTAACTAAATTAAAATAGTGTCGAACGACTAAAACATAGTTTCTGTAGTGACATATATTATCTGAGCATTTAACTTTTCCTATATCTTTCCAGGTTAGAAGCAAAGTTGCAAGGTTTTCTTGTCCATGGCCAAAAGACAAATGTACGTCAAACAACCTCACTTTGAGGCCCATGTTTTGCGTAAATTCGTAATGGCATGTTCCAACCTTTGACCTATTTATTTGATAAGTCATTCTAACCACAACTTAATCTGATTAAATCATATATTAATTGGATAAATATTTTATATTTATCATATGATTCAATAAAAAAATTAACAAAAACAATAAATTAAATAATAATTATAGTATACTTACCATATAGTTAATTGAATTTAATACTACAAATTTTAATATTATATTTGTATAGATAACTATGTATAATGTATTCAAGTATTAGATATTATTCTCGCACGGAGAGAACAAATTCCTGTTCTTTCATTATCTCTATTTAGTTTAATTTATACAACTATGGCACGACCCATAATGTTTTGGCTTAGACATATAATTATATATATTTGCAAACTTTATCGTCCAAATTGTGGGAGAACGTTGGCCAACAAAAAATGACGAATATATTCTTCGTGATAAACTTGTCTGACACAACAATTTCTACTATTTGGATTAGGCTATGTTGAGGTTTTTTTTTTTTTTTCAAATTTAACCCCCCCAAAAAAAAAATAAAATAATATGAACCGATATAAATATAATGATATGAATGTTTTCTTAAATTTTAAACGTGATACTAACACGATACGAATATGGAATTAAAAGTTTGGGAATTTTCATTTTCTTAGTCCCTAAATAATTATGATGCATGGGTAGAGACTTCTCAAAGTCAAAAATATCGTTTTGCTTTGTCATATTCTATCGTATCAGACATTTATGTCTGACACTTCTCACGTGAGAAATTTAAAAAATACACATATTATTATATTAGAATCGTTTCATATTCATGTCACCGTGTTCGTAACCATACATTAATTATAGCTAAATGCCCCATCATAAATACCAACCGAGTTGAGCTGTAAGACTGAAAACAATTGCATGTCTCTCGTAATATTGATTTGTAAAGATATGTCCCTTTTCGTTGATCTAATGACTGCAATTATTCTGCCAATTTGAGCTTTTTGATGCTGCCCAATGCATGATCTAATCATGATTAGTATTTAGTGACGATCACTTTATATAAACATAGCTGCCTTGATTTAGTGTACGAATATTAATTACAAAAACGATGAATGCGTTATTGCTTAGGGAAAAATCTGGAAAGGTCGTTGAACAGAAAATATTCATTCATTTTTATCCATGTATTAGGGTTCGTTCTCGAATTGGGTAAGAATAAATTTTAAATTCCTTTACATGTCAGGTTTTGATCTGAACATTTACCTCTCAGGCGATATATATTAAGATTAGATCTCTAATATTAGTGTTAAGTATGAAACAACTTTTAATATTTTATTAAATTATCTTATATTTTGATATGACTACAATTTAACGAGCGTAAGAATGGTGAGAAATGTGAAAAGAAAGTCAGACAAAGGGTGAAAAATGGAAAAAAAAAAAAAAAAAAAAAAGGAATTTTTTTAACTGGTGGTTCTGTCCGATTTCGAGGACCGAAATAGCCTGACCAATTTTGCCGGCCCATTCAAACATTGGTTTTGCAGGGCCTATCGGACCAGACAAGACATTGATCACTGGTAGAACCGATTTATCTGATCCGATTTTAAAAATACTTTCACAAGGGAACCACTCAATATGATCGATAGTGGAGGCTTTTGGCCTAAAAAAAAAAAGTCATTCTTAAATTAAAAGCTCTAGTATTTCACAAATGGTCGCTTTTGCTACTTCCATTAATTTGATTCTAAGCAATTTATGCAGCAATATGCATAAATTAATATATATTCTTTAGTTTCACATGTATTATATTTATTATTCGAGTTCTTTGGTCCAATAGTGATTGATCAAATTATAAGAGGTGAACTTTACCTAATTCTCTAAGAGGTTATGGGTTCGAAAACCTATTTATTAAAAATTTTAAAATTTTATTTGTCCGTCTGACTCGAATCCAATTAAATTAGATATAAAAATAAAAAGAATATTTATTATTCAATCGAACAATAAAAATATAACACGTAACCATATGTCAATATCAAAATATTTTAGAATTAGAAAACTCACATATAACATCACTAAATAAAGTAAAAGATTCACGTTACAAATACACTATAGGTCGGCATGAGATATTATTTTCCTAGGAAAAATTAAAGGAGCTAGCTAGGTACATTTATCTAGAACATTGACCCCTTCAAAGTGCTTTAATTAAATAATTGCCCCTTCTTTTTGAATTATTATATTTCTGATATTTACATCGAGGTAGCATTATTATGTCTTTTCATTTTTCCCCATCTTTTTTGACACTGATATCAAAAGGGTTTCATTTAGAAACTTTAAATTAAGAAAAAGAAACTTTATATTATAAGTTTATAACTTTCTTATGAGAAACACGTGTGGGCTGTATTTATAAAAGATTTGTGTTGGAAAATTTTTATTTTTAGTTTTTGGAAAATGAATATTCGTGATGCGATATTTATGAATTTGTATTTGGTGAAAACTATTTAAAAAAGATTGTGTGTTATTGGTGATTAATTTAAATATGAATTATCATAGAAAGAAATATGTTTCATTTGCTTATTTTTTAATATACACGACTTTTTTTAAGAGGAAGGATATATTTTATGACGCACGGATACGAATACGATACAATATAAATATGGTAATCCAAAAATTTTCTTGAAGTTTTCACGAGATGAGTGTCTAACACGATACAAATATGGCGGCATGAAATTTTTATTGAATTTTACACGTGAGGTGTGTCGGTGTCGCACACGGAACCTGATACAAATGTCCGATACGATACAATACGATAAAATGATATTTTTAAAAGTATTCGTGCATCATCGATTACAACGAATTCTTATCCTCTGCCAACCTAGACAGAATAAAATTAGGAAGCTCAAGCCTCAAAGCACCATGACTCAATATATTTACTTTTTTAGTAGGTATATTGTTATTAAAACATTCCTTATAGAAAAAATGAACAATTTTTCATTAAAGAATTTGTATTTTAATAGTAAACTTTCTCATAACATATTATATTCTTAAAGGGAATATTTAATTAAAAACTCATAAATACATTCTAGAACTATGGTGTATTATGACAAATTAATTAAGAAAATGAAAATTTATTTTGGCAGGGTCTACTATTATTTTTTCCCGAATATGACCACCTTACTTTTCCAATCGTGTCTATTTAAAATGTCAATTAATTATCATAATAAAAAGTGCAACCTAATTCGTCATCTCGTTTGGCACGGAGATACATTTTAATGTATGAACATTTTTAATGTTTTGATATGTCGTGACGTGTCATATTAAATATTATGTTAAACACTTGTCATATATAAAATTTACAAAAAAAATCATATCGCTCTCTATGGTTGTGTTCGAGCGTCATAAATGATATGTGATCTGAAATAGATGATTTTTGTGATCAAAAAGTTGAATTATGTTGCTCGTTGCAACTATAGGTTAGTTATTATTACAAACGAAGATAATCGAAAGCTTAGATTTTATTATTTTTTTAAACACATTTTCAAGTAGGATTCGAATTCAAAATACTAACCACTTGACCGACCCTTATTTGCAATCCAAAGTTTAGGAGTTTAATCTGAAATTCAAAAAATAATTTAATAGCACATAATGCTAAGGACTTTCTTAGTAATTTTGGTCAACCAATTCTGAAGAACCAACCAAACAACTCTGCATATTCCCCTCCACATGTCGCAAAATTAGTGGAAAATATGCGTTGAGAGTTGAGACCAAACTTCCACAATCTCCAATTTGAATACTAAAAATTGCAAAATAGCACTTAAAATTTTAAAATTTTCCAACAAATAATTCAAATATTTGAAAATAAATATTTTGAAATTGATTTCAATAAAAATAAAAATACGAGTTGAAATTAAAAGCTATTCTAGAGATATTATCTATACATAGGGTTGGTTAGAATTAGCCAATTAGGCTAGGTTGGGGACTTTGGGTTGTGGATGTGGTTTGACTTTAAAAAGTCAAAGATGATTAGGTTATTAAATAGAAGAAATAAATATATTTCGAAAAATCAATTTCTAAGCATAAGTACAAAAAGTAGATTGAGAAACAATATGGATCTCCCCTTTTTATTTTCTTATTTCATCTTTTAATTCTTTTATGTTTCATTTATATACACACATGCTATATATATATATATTAATAGACGGTGAAAAATAAGAAAGAGAATTAAGTATAATTCAGAAAAAAAATCAAAATATTATCTTTTCTAATATTGTCCAACTACTAATATGCTTAACGTGCGGTGAGCTTGCCCGTGACGAGCTGTGTCCAAGAACTCGTTCAGTAAGCTCGCCCTTTAGTGTTTATAAGAGGATACTCAGTTAATTACATATATTAGAGATAACTTGATGGACGACGAATGAGTCTTATGGATAAGGCAGAAGGAGGTGAAGCGAACCGAATGAGTTTAAACTAAAAAGATAAACCCTCATAGGACTCTCGGTCTATATATATTAAGAAGGATTTAGGTCAATAAGAGATATAACACAAAATATGAGAAAAAAGAGAGAACGGATTGGGCGAATACTCATCCATAAGAAATTCAATGACATTACAAAAATGTCTTATTCAACACATTTGTAAAATGCGGGGGACAAATATTGAATTATTACCTATTTAGGGGAGATTCTTGTAATATTTCCTAAGTATGAATAATTCAATTAGCTAGTGCGTTTGCTTCTAATGATTTAGTGAGTCACCTATGCATATTAATGTCCACACATTAACCTATGAATATATGCTTTCATTAACACTATAATATCCCTACTTTCTAAAAGGACAAAAATAAAAACACACACACACACACACATTTTTTTCGATGATAAATAAATAAAATCCTACATAATTTAGTCATGGATGATTTATTACCTTTTAGAAATATTATTTGATTTCGAAACGAATATTATTTTGTCTTTTTAAAGAAGGGTTTTAAAAGAGATGCTAAAACTAGAAGAACACTTAAAACGAGTAAAAAAGTCACGTCTGGAATAATAAAGAAATGTTTTCAAATATTAAAATACATTCCTAGTAAGAACATTTGTAATTAATACATGGGAAATAATTATTTTTTGTCAGTATCAGGATATTTATCATCGATTAGCCCCTTAACCGACGTAAGTATCTTAAAGAATGAAATAACCGTAAGGAAAATTCTAATTCAAATCCAATTTGACTAAGCATAACTAATTATATGAGTGAATATGTTGGATTTTTTGATTGGTTGTTTGTCCTAAATTTTATGCCAATATATAATAAGTATAAGACACGTTCCTTAACATTAGACTGGTTTGTCCAAATTTGATTAGGGTTAGAATTACCTGAAATAATAGACTTACAGTAACTTAGTCATACTTTTATGAGGGTAAAATTAATAATAACATTTTAGAATTTTAAGAAACGAATACACACAATTTTTTTTTTAAAGATTTGTAGCCAATATAATTTTTTAAATAATAATATAAATACAAATATATCATCCATAAATATCTTCTTTCCGCATGTCTCCCCTTGACTTCGTCATGACATGCCGATCAGAAAATCTAAAGTTCCAATGCAAAATATCAAATTCATCATTGATTAGGCGCTTGCTAAATTATAGCCCACATCACCATATTAATTATCTCACTGAAATGTAGACACATCGAGAACTTAAAAAACTGACCAAGATATTCAACATAATTCTAAAACCAAAGATTCAACCCTAACATTTCATTCAAAATAAACGGGTCACCCTCCATCAATCACAACCTACTTTACTAAAATTTGGCATCATCAATATATTTTTTCCCCACACAAAATGCTTTATTAAATTTTGACATATATCATCATTATTTTTTTCCCCACACAAAATTCAATTACTAAATCTAAAGGCATTAGATAACATGTTGTAATCACATAGGGTCCCAAAATGTTAAATTTAGCATATAATAGTAAATGTCAAAAACCTTTTAAAGCTGAAATATATAATAATATAGCTATAATGCACGTACGCAAACATGACAATACGAATACGATACAAAACGGATAAAGTGAAACTTTTTTGTTATTTAAAATTTTAAAGTAAAAACTATTTAATAAGATAGTCAATATAAATATTCAATACGATATAATATTTTATCACATAGTATGATAAAATAAGAGAAAATTGCATTTTTGGTCCCACAGGAAATAGGTCAATTTTTTTTTGGTCCCATAGTTTTTAAATCGTCCCGTACTTTTAGTTTTTCGACAAATGTAGTCCCAAAGTGAAAAAATTTCAATATTAGTCCCAACAAATTTAGAAATATATATTTATAATATTTTTCCTTAAATAAAAAATACATATCAAATATTAGGAATAATTTAAAAGAATACCAATCACATGATATGCATTTTATTTTTACAATAAATAATAGTTATTTAAAGTATAAGTATTACTTTAAAATTATAAAATAAAAAAATAAAGACATTATACATAATAACATAATTAATAAAATAATCTTCAATATTGCATTTAGTTAAAAATATGTAAAATAAAAAATTGAAAAATAATTAATATTTATAATATAATTAAAAAATTAAAAAGTAATTAGTAGTCATAAATATTTAATGAGAATTTAAAAATAACATCAAAATTTTAAAACAATATAATAATATAATGTACAATTATAATAATTATTAAAATTTTTAATTAATATTATGTTATTGGATAAAATATATATATAAATTTTCAGTTATTTTCAATTTTAAATAAACCCAACGTTAATTATTTTAAATAGATGCAATGTTATATATATAAGAAATATTTAAATATTATAAATATTAATTATTTTATATATTTTTAATTAAATACAATATTGAAGATTATTTTATTAATTATGTTATTATGTATAATGTTTTTATTTTTTTATTTTATAATTTTAAAGTAATGCTTATAATTTAAAATGTAATAATTATTATTTATTATAAAAATAAAATGCATATCATGTGGTTGGTATTTTTTTAAATTGTTCATAATATTTGATATGTATTTTTTAATTAAGGAAAAATATTATAAATATATATTTTTAAATTTTTTTGGGACTAATATTGAAATTTTTTCACTTTGGGACTACATTTGTCGAAAATTAAAAGTGTGGGACGATTTAAAAACTACGGGATCAAAAAAAAATTGACTTATTTGCTATGAGACCAAAAATGCAATTTTCTCGATAAAATAATATCGTGACATTAAACGAATATATTAGAATAGATGCGCAACACCTAATTTGTTTAGTGCAATTGACAGCCAAATTCCTCTGTACCTAAATCGAATCACAAGGCACTATTCAAACCTTCCGTGCCTTATTACTGACGGCGACGTCAACTTCACTTCCTACTCCCATTCGTCGTAAAGCTAAAAGTCGCCATAAAAGTTGCCGGCGTCAAAAAAGCGCCGTCAAGGAACTCTCGCTCTTACGTTACTAGAAAATTAAGAAAGCGACTCTCTCTCTCTCTCTCTGGAATTATACCCCACCGATAGAAATTCTCTCCCTTTCTCTCTCTAAAAACGGATTGTATCTATAGTTAGAGAAAGTGTATATGTGTATATATATGTGTGTGGAGCATTTGTAGTGTACATGGAACAGTGTTTGATTCGACGTTCTCACGAGAATTGTGTTTCTAGAAAGAGAAACGAACGAACAAAAGGAGTGATCTGAAAGCAACTGCAGCTAATACTCCCCCGGGGACCCCTGCGTTCTTCGTGGATGTGATCGTGTGATTGTTGTGTGTATGTATATACGTCGGCGGAGAGAGGGAGAGGTGATTGTCGTTGGTGATCACAGTCGGAATCTGAATGCTGGTGGTCGTGGGAAGGTATATGATGTGGTGATTTGATTGTGTGCTGATGATGTTTGTATGATTGAAATCGTGGAGGAATGGAGTGAGTTTGGATTGTTGGATTGGTGATTTTTTTTTTTTTTTGATGTACAGCTAGCTATTTTGACTGTTTTAATGGGAAATGAAAAGGAATCTGAACTGCGTGTTTGAAGATTTGCGAAATCTTTGCTTCAGAGTTAATTGTATTTTTTTGGATTTACAGAACCTTTACGTCAGAGATTCCTCCGCTATTGGATTATCGAAATCTGAGTCGTAACAGCCTTTTTTGTTGCTGAATTTCGAAATTGATGAGGTTTATTTATTGATTGATTGAATCAGAGTCTCGGCCGATTGAACTTTGGATTAGTGGAAGAACAATGCCAGGTATTTTCTAGCTTGAAAATTGAATGATTTGGATGAAATGATGCTCAGATACCGGCTGTGTGCTCTGTTTTTTATGTTCTCGATTGTTTTATTGTTTTGAAATATCAGAAATATCACTGGTGCAAGAAGATGAAAGGGGGAGAAGATCTGATTACGAGATCATGTCTGAGGATGAGAAGAGAAGACGTCGGTTGAGATCCTTGAGGAGAAAGGCCATGAATGGTTCGACTAAAATCACAAATGCTCTGAGGAAGCGCAGTAAGTCGTTGGTGCATTGCCAGTTCGCGTCGATTTCCACAGAGGAGATTCTAGACGAGCAGGAAGAGAAGGCTGTGAATGCTCTTCGAAAGATTTTGATTGAACGGGAGCTGCTTCCAGCTCGGCACGATGATTACCACACTCTGTTGAGGTATTCATCCACCACTGATATTTTCCCAATTAAAAATTTGAAAATTCAAGCATTTGCTCATTTGAATAGGGAAAAAGAAGTTGCGTTTTCTAATTTATGAGTTGAATTATCTTTAAATATTTATTTTTTTGGGTTTTTATGTCGCATTAAAGTAGTAATTTTGTATGACCTAAGAAGATCATCTCTCCCCACCTCCTCTAAAAAAAATTGAAAACGTTTATCATCTCTTCTCTAGTTTTGTTGCACCGAAATTACTGTGTTGTAAACTGTGATAGTTTTTCTCAGACTTTCGAAACCGGTATTCAGATGCAGTTCATTCTGTTTTGTTGAATTAATTCATACATTAGATTTGCATTTTACATGGTTATTAGAATCATGAAATTTGTGCTTGTTGTAATAAAGTCGATCAATTGATTACAACATTTTAGCTCAGGCTAGAATCACTATAAACAGCTAGCAGTAGAATGAATAATCAGCTTGGAATTACTTATAGGTTTCTTTTGGCTGTTATCCAAGTCGCGTTATCAGGAAACAATACTGCAATGCATATACTCAACAAAAACGAAAAAATAGCCATAAAAGAATTCCACGAGATGATTATTCTTTTGGAGGTTGAATGTGATGTGCATTGTATATCAACTCCAATCTTTCAAAACAAACATGTTCTCGTTTTCTATATCAGCAGATAAACAAGTGGATGGTGTTGCAGATTCTTGAAAGCTAGGAAGTTTGACCTTGATAAAACAGTCCATATGTGGGCAGAAATGGTGAAGTGGAGGAAAGAGAATGGAGTAGACACGATTATTCAGGTAAATGATTGCCTTGCTTCATTCCTTTTTTCATTCTTGGTTTCTTCTATTGATAGTGGATGGTTCTGAAGACAGCATACTGGTAGTTGCTGTTGTAGGGCTGTGGCTATAATGAATAGAGACAATTGTGAACTTGTCTTAGTCACATTGTAAATTCTCCTTTGCTAGAGCTGCAACTTATTTGCTTGTTAAGGATTGCTAAGCAATTGATGTACTTGTTTGTGATCTGTAGCCGTCAATTCATGCATTGATCCATTTATTTACTTAACAGTTATTTGTGATGTATATTCATTTGAACAACTAACTTACGACTGTCATTCTCTTGGTTGAAAAATAAAATTTTAGCTTGCCATCCATATTCCATTTTTTGTTAAGACATTCTTACCACTTCTATTGGAAACGGTTTACATTCAGGAATTTCTTTATGATGAATTTGAAGAAGTTCAGCAATACTATCCTCACGGTTACCATGGTGTAGATAAAGGAGGGAGGCCTGTTTACATTGAAAGACTTGGCAAAATTGACCCTGGCAAGCTTATGAGTGTAACAACTGTAGATAGATTCTTAAAATATCATATCCAAGGTTTTGAAAGAACGTTCGCGGAAAAGTTTCCAGCATGTTCAATTGCAGCGAAACGGCATATTGATTCTTCAACAACAATTTTGGATGTACAGGGCCTGGTCTGTTCTGAACCAGATTTTAAGTTTACCTTTCTTTTTTTGTTAATAATTATTTATTACATGTAACCTTTTTATTTGAAATCTTTGAATTTGGATTTTTTTTTTTCTGGGTCTAAATCTTTGAATTTGGATGTGCATTTTCATGTAATGCAGAACTGGATGAGTTTTGGAAAGGTCGCTCATGATCTAGTAATGCGTATGCAGAGAATTGATGGAAACAACTACCCTGAGGTGTCCCTCAGCTTCTTTTGTGTTTGCTCTTTCTTTGGTTTAGTTACTGAATGATTGTTTTGTTCATGTTCAGACATTGCATCAGATGTACATTGTTAATGCTGGTAGTGGTTTCAAGTGTCTATGGAATGGGGTTAAAGGCTTTCTTGATCCTAGGACCACAACCAAAATACATGTACGGTATCTATATCTTTTTCAAAACCAGCCATATTTCAACTAGAATGAAAGTTCCCTTTAACAGAAGTTATTGTCTTGCAGGTTTTAGGTACCAAATTCCAGAATAAATTATTGGAAGTCATAGATTCCAGGTGAGGAGCCTTCACCAGGCTAAAGCAAGTGTTACAATATTTTAATTTTTTAGCTTGTTTTGTGTATGTAACATTACTTTTTAAACAGTCAATTGCCGGAGTTTCTCGGTGGTTCCTGCTCGTGTTCAAATCAAGGCGGGTGTCTGGGATCTGACAAGGGGCCCTGGAATGATCCACAACTAATGAAGGTGTGCTCTTGGGATTTGCGAGATCTGTTCATTTTCTCAAGTTGATATGCAAAAGTGAAAATTTTCTACTTGTTTCTGCATCAATTGTCCATCTCTTCTTCATATAATCAGGATTGTCTTGCTCATACTTGCAGCTGGTACGTGCGTTACATCATGATGAATCAACACATCATAGAAGAGTTACCAGCTTCTCTGACAATGATGATCTAGAAATTAAGCTAATTGATAAGGTAAAATTTAGATGCTTTCTTTCCTTTTTTTTACTGGTCACAAATAACATTCAGACTATTAATACAGGAGCTAAGAAGTGAAATTGTTCCGGTCAGCTTTCCTGCCAGTGATCATGTTGAAATTAAACGAATTGATTTTACGGTAATAATGTTGATGAAATTGATTATTGACATAGTAGCTTTCAGGATTTGTGATATTCTTAAGCTAATACATTGCTTATCCACACAGAACTTGAAGGATAAAACTGTTCCAACTTCTTTTTCAAAACCATCGCCCCACCAAACTATGGAAGCGACGTTTACCAATAATGTAAGAGAGCTTAAGTTATCATTTCTTCTTTCTAAAAGTTCATCCAAAGACATGATACGAGTTAACTAAGTAATTGCATTTTGGACATGCACAAGCTTAGCTTCATTACGGTTGACATAGTTTGCAAGTGGACTTTACCTGAGTGTTAACTTTACAAGCTTGAGATTGGCAATTAGACCATTTTTTTTCTACAGTCTTAGCGAGCAGTAAGTGCTCAACTTTATAAATGCTACTTACGACGACTTTTTGCTTACTCAGGAAACAGTGTCAAGACCAGCAAAGTTAAATTTTGGGTCTGGAATTGATAATCATCGTGCATCAAGTAAGTGACTACTTTATCCTTACTCAGTAGTTATTTTCCTTTCTACTGCTTCAGCATATACTGGAACAAGCATGTGTCCAAATAAATGGCAGCAAAAATGTGTACTTTTTTATGTTCACTCCTGGCTTGTGTGAGCAGAAAATTGGTGCTGTTACTATATCTTAAAAGTGAATGGTAATTGTGATCTGCGATTAACTGTATATGCTGTTGAGCAAACCAAAACTCAAAAACTTCAGGATTTGTCGCTAAGTACTGCAGCTGATAATCAAGCTACTATTAAACCAGGAAACTCTTGGGGATTTAGGATATTCAACAGTTTATGTTAAAAGAAATTAATATTGTTTTCCTCATAATATTCTTTTTCCAACCTTGCTTTAGATTCGACTACTCCGCTTCCAGAACCAAGACAGCAAAACAGATCAATCTCCTCCACACTGACAGATTTACTATTCAGACTACTTGCATGCATATACTTTTTGCTTGGTGGTCTGGTCAAAATATTTTCCAAGACAGAGGACAGAGAGATAACAGAAGGAACCCGTCAAATTACGCAGTTTCCAAATTCAAATTCTCAGGTTGAGCAAGATACACAGTCAGACACTAAGGAGATGCTCCACCCGTGTTGTCAGAAATTGCAGCATTTAGAGAATGTGGTATCCGAACTACTTAAAAAACCTGCAAAAATTCCACCAGAGAAGGATGACATGCTTCTTGAATCTATGAACCGCATAAAATCAATCGAGCATGACCTGCAAAAGACAAGAAAAGTAAGATATTACAAAAATGGTGTCATTTAATCTTGGGATAAATTACACTAACATACCCTAAGGTTTGGCTTAATTACACAAACTTTCCCTTAGTTTTCGAAAGTTGCAAATTATCTTGTCAAAGAAATGTCATTACATCTAGATCGATGAATTTTGATGATTTAATCTCTATTAGTTTTATGAATACTTTTTACCTCGAACTTAACATATCAATATGAACATCAAATTCATGACCAATAATAGCTTATGTTAGGCCTAATCTTATGCCAAGGGAGCTTTCGTACTTTCTCCAACCTCAGAGCAAGTTTGTGTACTTAGGCCAAACCTTGGGATATTTCAGTGTACTAATCCCTTTAATCTTTCATCTCTGCTCGACCGACTAATGAAAAGCTGAAATTTTGACTGTGCTAGGCCCTGCTTGCAACAGCATCGAAACAAGTGGAACTTTCTGAGTCATTGGAGAGTCTGAAGGAGGTCAATTTAAGGGTGAGTTCTCTTACTGAACGAAATCTATGCAAGGTGGATGCTATCTATTATCATCAGTATTGGATATATTGACACGCAAAGTATTTACAAGACATATTAATACTTTGTCATTGCCATTACAGGCAAATTCAAGCTGTTGGCTACGAAGTAGCAAGTCTGCAAAATTCCAAAGAACTTAAATTAGTATTTCGAAAAAGAGTTTGGTTTTGTTTCCCATTCGAACACATTGATTTTTTCGCTTCAGTATTCTTCAACATGAGCGCCCCTGAGGTACTCTCCCTCTCTCTCTTTGTGTGTGTGTTTGTGTGTTACAATTTTGCAATTTTCAGTTATGTTCTTTTTGTGTGTTTAGGTGGTGGTTTCGTTTCCTGGTCGATACTTGTCCGGTTCCGGCTGCCCCATTTTTCTTGGAGGTGTGAAGACTGAAGACTTAACCTGGAATATCTGGTGATCTGCACTTTTTCTCCATGTTTGCCACATTTACATCAAAACACAATTACAATACAGGGAAAGGAGTTTGAAGAACATTGACATCTACACTTTTTTTTTTTTTTTGCGCTTTTCTTATTTTATTGTACAAAAACACACATATTCATATAATATATATACAGATATACCATTTGACTTTGTGCAGCTAAATTATATAAGAAATTTGATTGGTTGCTTTCAAGCTTCTCAATCCCATTTGAAGAGACTTTTCAACTATGATAACTTTCATTTCATGTGCTGTTGAGTGAATTTTCAATGTCAATTGTCAAATGTGATGGGAATTGCATGTAACGTGCAATGTTTTATATCATAGGTTGAAACTATCAGATATTTTCTGAGTTGGGAGAGCTCAATTCAAACATTTTTCGAGGAAATTACGTAGATTATATTGAAGAGTGTATGCAAAACAATAATTTTCATTTGGATTATTTTCATTAACTTAAATTAAGGATTAGAAGATTAGAAAAAAAACAAAAAACTGCAATTCAATTGGAGGCTAAGATATTTACTTGTATTTAAATTGTTCATTATCCTTCATTTTTTCATTTTTTTTTCCGAATCACTAAAAAAAAATAAAATAATCAGAATGATCATAAAAAACAATCAATGTTGTAGTATATGTGGGAATATCAAAGTTCGTTTCTTAAAATAAATCAGATTTCCTAGCCAATCTATGAGCCACACACTTACCAGTTCTACGATTTGAATCAAAGACATAACTTTTCAAATATCACGGCATATAGCACCAACAGGCATAAGGTCTTGAAAATTGCCCTGTAAAGTAACGGGGCCAATCTCGCCTACTGACAAGTTTAACTGCTTCTAAAGCTACAAATGCCTCGATTCTAATAACCTTTTTTCTCGCCCAGCACCACCCTAAAGACCGTGCTCCGTCAAAGTTAAGTGATTTCAAGTGCCAAATTATTCCAAATTGTTCATTTATCCATAACACGTATTTTAAAAGAACAAATATCAACTAAAACAAACCGAAATTTCAAGTGCCAGATTTGATATAAGTTCATCATGTTTAAGTGAATTTTAAGTGAGCCGATCATCTTACATTTATGAAAAAAAAAAAAAAAAATCATCTTCCCTACAACTTAATAATTAAAAATTTTAAAAATATATATAGTTTTCTTAGAAACACCCATATTTAAGTATTTTTGAATTTTAGAATTACACTTAAATTGAATTCTTAAACATTCGTATTTGTTAAGTTTTTATTTTAAAATTGAGGTAAAAATTTCACTTTACTTATAAATATTTGTAATTTTTTAAAAATCATTGTAGTTAAGGCGTAGAGGTAAAATTTAGTTAAAGGGTTCTTTTTTTGGATTCTTTTTCCCGACAACGATCCCAATTTGAATTCCTCTAAATAGGGTCGTGTGTTAAAAAAAAAAAAGAAAATTACAATTTTTTTTAATATTTGATTTTTTAAAAGTCATATGTAAGTTGTAGTTAAGGCGTAGAGGTAAAATTTAGTTAAAGCCTTAAAGGGTTGTTTTTTTGGGTTCTTTTTTTCGGACAATGATCCCGATTTAAATTCCTTTAGGTTGAGTCGTGTGTTAAAAAAAACAAAGAGGTAAAATACCCGATTTTTCTATATTTTAGAAGCTAATTTGCAATTAAGGCTGTAAATGGATATCCGAAAATCCGATATTCGTTCGCATCCGAATTCGTTTAAAGAGGATATTATCCGTATCCGTTCAAAGAGGATATTATCCGTATCCGATTATAGACATCCGAATTATAAACAGATAAGGATATGGTAATCACACATCCGATCCGTTTAACATCCGATCCGTTTATACATCCGTTAGATATATCCGTTATTTATAATCCGCATTCGATAACATATATATCTATACATATTTTTTATACCTTGATGAAACATATATTAATATATACATTATATAATTATTTGAGGATTACAAAAAATATAATAATAATAAACATATATCATATCATTTATAATAATAAACTTTATTAATTAATAACAGTGAACATGTATTATAAATTATATATCATACTTATGAGTTAATGTTTGTATAAATTTAATAGATTTATAGTTAGTTATATTAATATTTGTATGTATTTAATATTTAATTGTGTTATGAAATTTTAATCTATTATTTTTATTAGAAAAATGTATTTTAAATAGGTAAACGGATTCGGATTCGAATATCGGATTCGAATATCAAATAATTCATCAATCGGATATTCTCACGGATACGGATAATCCGATATTCGGATAATATTCGTCGAATTCGGATAAGGATAACATTTTCATTATCCGTCGAATAACGGATACGGATTCGGATAGCGGATATACTAAACGGATTCGGATTCGGATTCGGATACTGCACATCCGCTCCGTTTATTATCCGTTTACGCCCCTATTTGCAATATCCATATAATAATTATTGAACGCCACCAAAAATCTCCACTCAGTCCTCGCGACCCTAACAGTGTTAGCCGATAGAAGAAGCGCTATCACGACATCCATTCAAAAAATAGAGAACCGCAGGAAATTCAAAAAATTAGAAACCGGAGAGGCAATGTGGTCCCCACACCTTAATCCCCATACACTCATCTGCACCTCCCCAATACCCTACACCACCCACCAGCTTCTCCCCACCGCCGCCACCACCGCCACCGTCATCTCCACCGTCAACCGTCATCTCCACCGCTTATAAATACATATCAATCCACCTCTCAATTCACACAATCATGGCTTCCCCTTCCCCCTCCCCCTCCCCGTCTCCGCCACCCCTCCCCCCGCCGCCCCAATCCCGCTCCGCCTCGCCGTCCCTCTCCCCCAAACAAGAGCTCCTCAGCCTTCCTCCTCCGCCGGAAACCGGAGCCACCCTACCCCCTCCGAAGAAATCGCCGCCGCTGCCGTGGACGCACCAGGAAACCCTAGCCCTAATCCAAGCGTACCAAGAGAAATGGTACTCCCTCAAAAAGGGGCAGCTTAAGGCTTTCCAATGGGAGGAAGTTTCCGTCACCGTCGCCGCCCGCTGCGGCTTTGACGAGCCGTCTAAGACCGCCACCCAGTGCCGCCACAAAATCGAGAAGCTCCGGAAACGGTACCGTTCCGAGCTGCAAAAACGCCACCCTAATTCGTGGCAGTATTTCGAGCTCATGGATCAAATGGAGCGGGGGCCTATGCCGCTCAATGCCCGCCCAATTGCCGCAGTTAAGTCGTCCTCTGCAAATGTTGCTCATAGTAATAGTAATAATAGCAATGGCATGAATCATGGTTACAATAGCTTGTACTCGAATTCAGCTGATTATTATTACAATCATGGAGTTGGTGGCGGCGGCTCTGATGAGAGTGATGAGAAATGGAACTCCAGCCATGGCCATGGTGTGGAAACTAGAGCAGGAAATAAATCCAAGGGTGTTAACAATGTCTTGCTTGGGAATGTGAAGAAAGGGGTTAGAAGTGCAAGAACTGCAGCTGTGGGTAGAGGGTTTAATGGCAGTGGCAATAGGAGTGCTAGAGTGTTGAGAAATCCGATTAATCATAAACGAAAGGTGTATTATAATGGGAACGATAGCAGTGATGACGATGATGATGATGATTCTATGGATGATGTTGAGGAGGATCAACGGGTGCGTGTAGAGGATGAAGGAGAGGAAGGTATTACAGGAATCGAATTGGCGGGCGAAATTAGGGGTTTTGCTGAGAGGTTTATGAGGATGGAGAATAAAAAGATTGAGATGATGAGAGAGGCAGAGATGCACCGAATGGAGATGGAGAAGAGGAGGATAGAGATGATACTTGACGCGCAGAGGAAGATTATTGATACTATTGACAGAGCATTCGGAGCTAGTAAGAAAGCAAAGATGGCTCAAGAATCTTGAGTGCGGTTTGTTGACCGTCCCAACTGTTTCGTTTTGGTTTTAGGATGTGATGATGTTTTACTTGTTGATGTTATAGTTACAATCTTCTTGCTAGCTTTAGAGTTTTTTCATCTGCTGTGTTGTTTATGTACAGACATGACTTTTCTCTTGTGTAACTGATTGCTCATTAATCAAATGATAGCATGTTCGCGATACGGTCCGTGTGTGTGTGGTCTTATGTTTTTCTTACATAAGTGCATTTGCTTACAATGGTCTTGAGATGGTGTTGTACAAGAAAGAAAGACAGGAAAACAGGGCAAGAGAGAGAGCAGATGCAACTTTGTTCGGAAATAAGTACAGAACTTGTGTGTGTTCTCTTTCGAAAACAATGATATTTTGTGAATGTTGTTGCTTAAATTGTTGTGTTGGATGGTTTTGTGATTCGGCAGACTCAGTAGTATGTCTAGGGATGGCAAAGGGTCGGGTTTGGGTCGGATGGAGTGACAGGGATGGCAACGGGTCGGGCATGGATGTAAGATAGAGTGACATTCCAATGTATCGCTAACACTAGAAAGTGGATTGAGTCAACTTGATAATTAGTACAAAGAAATTAAAGCACAACTAACTGCAGTAAAAAGAACAGTTTAGCTTCAAAACAAGCCATCCTAAATTTACCAGCTATATTAGCAAAAAAACCCGCAAGTACCATAACCATTTAAAACATAGCACAGAATTATTATCTATATAAAAGATCCAAGTTGAGTACATCAAACTCAAAAAGTGTAGTAAAAAAAAAAAAAAATCAGCAATAGAACATGACATCCTTCACGTTCTCCTTGATCATGGGCAAAGGTCGCAAAGACCTAGCAGGGGTTTAGGATTTAGAATTCGAGGTTTCTGTGGAGACGCAAAGTGGAACAAATCGCCAACAAAACACACACAGAAAATTTGGAGAAGAAGAACTGAAATTTTATTCAAAAAATCGGTTAATAATAAATACATATGTATGAGACTAAAATTTGTGCCCAGTAAAAATATGATCGTGTAAAATGAATAAATGTTAATATCAAATTATATATTTTTTCTTTTAATTTTAGGAATTTAAATAAATAAAATTCTTGGTTTTTAAATACTAATCTACGCGATTCGATTCAAGAAAAGGTAGTCAATTGAAGGTTTGATCCGGCGGTGGAGAATTCTATTATTGCTCACCGCGGACTGACTCAGATTTATACCGTTGTCACTTTTTTAAATTTGTTTCATCAAAATCCGCCCAGCTGCTTTCTCTCTCTTGGATTTACCACCATCTTATCAGATTCGTCGTCACTCATCCAAATTTGCTATCATCCTCCCAAATCTAGTAGGATCTGCTCCGCCCGCTGACTTTTTCTGGTGCAAAGACGGTCTGCATAATTAGTTAGTTTGTTTAGATTCAGTTTTATTTTTTTCTATCATTATCCGAGTAAATTTTTGGCCGAGTTATCTGCTGTAGGTCAAGGTAATTGTTTTCTCAACATGGATAAAAGGCGACTGCGAAACTTCACTCGGATCGGATTAAAATCAACTTGAAAGGAACAATCTTCAACTTCAAGTAGTCGAATCCTATTATTAGGGTTTGTTTTTCTTTTACTAGACGTGATGCTAATATAATAGCTCACAAATTTGTTGGAATTATGGCTTCGACTGCGTTAATTTTTCTGTTATTTCTTCTTGTATTTTTTTTATTGTTCTTCTTGATTTGCAATAATATTCCCCTTTGAGGGACTTGGGTTTCAAAAATAAATAAATAAATAAATAAAATTTCTAGAATTAAATAGTTAATTAATTGATATTTTAATATATATTTTAAATGTGTCAGAATTCATATTTAACAATAAAATCATACCTTGTGGAAAAGTCAAATGTAATATTCCCGTAATCAAATCATATCTTGTGATTAGGGAAAGATATTACAGAATGAACAAAGACCAATAAGAATGAAGTCATCTTTCGTTAATCATGGTAAGAATTGTCCTCCTTACACCTATAAATACGAAGCTCCTTTATAAGCCAAAAACATAACTCGAAGCTACGAAGGACTAACTAACAAAGCAAGGAGAAAGAAGTTAGGAGGCCTTTCAAGCGTGTTCTTTCCAGTAGCATATTCGGTGTTCTTCGGCATCTTCGACAGTGTTTTCCGTGGAAGTCAACTAATCAAGGCGTACAATCTGGAATCGAAGCATCGAAGTCAGGTTTTGGCGTTGTTCTCCTCAACAAGTTCAAGTCAAGTTCAAATTGATTAAGGCGAGACTCAAGGCATTCTTTGCGGAGATCAACAAATTGAGGCATTCGATCCGCAACAAGGCATCAAACCCACGATTTCGGCATTATCCCGAAATCAACATCAAAGGTGTTCAAGACGTTTAATTCGCGATTAAGTCAAAAGACCCGCAATTAAAGTTTTCAAAGAAGTAAAATAAAGACAAGGAAGATCGAAATTCCAAAATTGACGAAGACGTTTCAAATCTTTCAAAACTCAACAAATTTGTAGGAAGAATCGGAATGAATTAGAGATTGTAACTACATTTTAATCCAAATCAATAAAATTCATTTGTAATTAAACTAGGGATAAGTTTATTCTTTCCAAGACACTATTCTTCCTTCAGCTAATACACCCTCCAATAAAAAAAATAGGGATAAGTTTCTTCTTTCTAGACACTCTTCTTCCTTCAGCTAATACACCCTCCAGGCTCCAATAAAAAAAAAATGGAAAACTAGGGATAAGTTTCTTCTTTCCTAATTACACTCAGTAAAAAATTTCTCCATTGTTTGATGACATTCTCTTTAGTTTCTTTTTTAAATTCAAATGATATAAATATAATTACTAATAATCCAAAACAAAAGTTATTTCTTGATTTCAAAAGTTATTTCTTGATTTTGCTATTGTGATTGTAGTTGCATGCTTTAACCATGTTTTTTATACAAGAAAACAAGAGTTGAATTAATTGAAACAAAATATCATATTAGTTTGTTGTTTGGGATTTTTTTTCGGGGATGTTTCCTAAACTTAAATACAATTTCTTTGAAGACTGAGTTTAGAAATGAAGTATCAACGCTAATTTATATTATTTTACCTATTCAAAATGAACGAAGTTGATTTTTTCCTTTTACCTAAACCAAACGAACCAGGTAGATTATAAAAATCCAATAGCTATAAGAGATTTTTCATAAATCTTTAGAAGTGTTTCAAATACAAAAGAGTCTCCTAAAAGGCTAAAACATTTCTAGCTCTACAAAATCCTAGATTCTTATAATATTGTCTTTCACTTTAATAAATAATAATGGGGAAAATTACAAAATCGGGATATGAAGTGATCCCTACTAGCAATTTTAGGACACAAATTATTCTGGCGACAAAAGTGTCCAATAACTCCTAAAATATGTCAATTTCAGGACAAAGGTCGCCGGAGATAGTTGACGTGGTGCCTGAGTGTTGATGTGGAGCTGATGTGTCGGATGCCACGTGTAAAGTGTATACTTCCACATCAGTACTCAGGCGCCACGTCAGTTATCTCTGGCGACCTTTGTCCTGAAATTGACACATTTTGGGAGTTACTGGACACTTTTATCGCCGGAGTAATTTGTGTTCTAAAATTGCTAGTGGGATCACTTCATATCCCGATTTTGTAATTTTTCCATAATAATGTAGAAGAGATACAAATTGCAAATCTATTTCTTATTTATATTTTTCTTATATATATACATTCATATATTTTTGTGGTATATGCTTTAAGGAAGTGATAATGGGCAAAAGAAGATGGGTTTTGAACCTTTTTTTTTTTTTGAACAATGCCCAATTAATCAGTAATGGAGATACGTGTATTAATCTTAAATTAAATCAAATTTTAGTATTATCTTTTTAGATAGTTAAGTATGAAAAAATTGAGAAAATGAAAACCAGCTACATGGTAACATGGACATTATCTTTTTAGGTATGTATAGTTACTAATTTCGACAGTTCATTCATGACAACAAGTTATAAAAATCAACTAATACAATTTCATTTACAATAAAAAGGGTGGAGATGGCAACCAAATGTTCATTTTCAATAAACCTATCTAAATTGATTTTTATCGAAGATTCCACCTCACTTATTGTCTATTGAAGAAAGGAAAAACATCCAAAAAGACCCTAACGACTAACATAAATAGGAAATGAATCGTGTGATTGTTTCAAAATTTTAAGAAAAGCAGTCGTGTAAGGCAACCGACCAGACCATGACCAGTTAATGTTTTACACTCTTGCTGGTGTTAAATTTAAAATTTTTTAGTATCCGACACGTTTAAATCAACACGAAACGAATGAATCAAATTTAAAAGTTTCTCCTAATCTTTTGTGGATAGAAAGAATATTAAGAAAAACACTCTTTAAATTCATGAGAAATTCATTTATTAATAAAAGAATAGTCACATGCATGCAGTTTGTAATAGAACTTTTACATTAGTTTATCAAAAAGTTCGTGAGAATATTGATTGCAAATTTGCAATCCGGTGTGTAATGGCTTTTATTTCTTTCATTTAAGTTTAAAATTATCTTTACAAAACATGCATATAAGGGCAGAATTCAGGGGTATATGATGGAAGATATCTTTAAAAACATCGTTTTATTTTCTTGTTCACGAAGTAAGATATATGACATTAATTATTACCTTATCATGCAAGTAATTTAAAAATGGAAGGTGCATAAAAGAAAAGAAATAAAAAACAGAAAATATAATTAGCGATAGATACGAAAACAAATTATTCCATTAGAAATTCGATAGGTTTCCTAAAACGAAAAATAAATAACAATTCCCTATGTAAATATACATTCATCATAATCGTTCTTGATCTCCTCAAAAACTTTCACACACAAATACACACATTAAAAACGCGAATGGAGGCCAAAAAAGTCGATTGTTTTACAAAGTTGTTGGGCAAGAAAATAAGCAGAAATCACGTTCAAGAATCTCATCAAAAGATGATTAATAAGAGCTCGAGTTTGCATGGAGTCAAGAAGTTTGCATCAGCTTCAAGTAATCACGCAGTACCGGTCTATAATCCCCTACCACTGCGATGTTTTCATGAGAAAATCGGGTTTTTCTCCGGAGAATATTTCAGACGCTTTCAAAAATATCATCACGTTGATCATGATCAACATAAGGGTGTTCAGACTTCTAGTTCTGATCATAACAGACCCCAGATGATGAAGAACAGAAAGCGGAAGAATGTTAGTCCTCGTGATCATGAAAGAAAGAAGAGAATTAGGAAGGGCAAGTCACGTGTATTACCCGAAGAAGAAGAAATCACGTCAGAGATTGGAACGAAGATCGTGCCCGTTTTATTGTATGAAAAACAGCTTACAGATTCTGATCAAAACATGTTGGTGATAAACAGAAGTCCGGCATCGATGCTTTTCTTGAACAAAGAGGAGAATAATGCGGTGGTGAATACTCGAGACGGGCTCGAGTTTTCTGGGAAGATCGTACGAACTTCGTATGAAAGAAGAAGAAGAAGCAGCAGCAGCAGCAGCAGAAGTTGCTACAACAACTAGTAATAATGTTAATGGAGGAATTGTGATCGTAGATTAGATGTGTATTTGCTACTTCTTTGCCCCTTTTAGGGTTACATTGTACTATATATAGTGCTTATTGTACTAACTTCTTTTTTTTTTTTTATTTTAGAATGGAAGGTTTTTATAAATCCATTGAAAATTTTAGCTCAAACCCGATCTACTTGACTGAATCTAACAAATTAGGAAAAATTGCAAAATTGGTATACCATCTCACCCATTTTCGCCGATCTGGTACACTAACTTTTCCGGCAACAAAACAACCCCGCAACTCTAAAGAAATTACAAAACAATGCACACATTTTCAGGTGAGCCTTAAAACCATCGCCGGAATAGCATCCAGGTTTTGCCACGTGTCTTGACAACTGTGTAAATGGGGCGGGTCTCCAATGGGTCAAAGCTTATTCGGGCGAATTTGGCATTAAATTGTAATTTTTTGAGAGTTACGGGGTTGTTTTGTCGGCGGAAAAGTTAATGTACCAGATCGATGAAAATGGGAAAGATGGTATACCAATTTTACAATTTTTCCAACAAATTATATACACAAGTTCCTCAACTATACATTAATTACATAACAAGTGTAAAATGCTATCTTCTTCTCGTTAGATCTGGTTTAACCTAACTTGGTTCAGACTGAAATTACCGTGGGTGTGTAATTTTTGTTTCCCATTTCCTTCAATAAGAGGCTAATTTGTTAGAATTTAAATGTCAAGAATCTAGGTCTCCCAAAATTGAAATATCAAGAACTTTTGATGGCTATCTTAAACCGAAGGGAAGAGAAAACGAGATTCTTGAGGAGAATAATAAATTTATTTATCTTGGTGATTATTGATTATTAATAAATTTTAAACTAAAATATTGAGTTGAAAATAAATTTGTTTATCTGATCTGAAAAATGTTTTTAAAGTATTTTTTTTGGCTAAGTTTTAGTCCTCAGACTACATTAAATATGAGTTAGCTACAAATTAATTATAAGTTGTTAATATAGTTGTCACACTTTTAAATAAGACACACACTTTGATAGATCTACATTAATAATTAAATAGAATATTTTTATGTTTTAACATTAAATTTGATTAATTATTATTATATATAATATAATAAAATTTAGTTTGCACTAATGAAATATAATTATTTATTGTTGGTAAGAAACTAAAAGTTCAACCAAAATTCCACCGCATCCTAAATTAATAGTAATATAATTACCATAATTAAAATATCGTAAATTATATATAAGGTAACTTAATTCTCTTTACCGAAATTGCTTTCAAAATCAGGTTAATTTTAGTTCCAACCTGGTTTGACCAAATTGGTAAAATGAGAGGGGACGAGTGTTTTATACTTGTTGTGTGATTGGTGAAAATTTTAAAAAGAGTGACAAATTAAGTGACAAGTGTAATACACTTATCCTTCAATTGGTTGGGGTTCGATGGAGTTTGGATTAGAATTTTCCTCATGAACAATCTCCGATGGAAGTAGGAATCCAATTGATAACAAAGTTGTTTTGGAATAGGAAACAAAGTATAGTTAGGAAGCAACTACATTTAATTCCTTATATAAACCATCCATTTGTGTTAATTTCTCCAAACATATTCTACGTACACTTCTTGATCATCATCTCTTCAACAATTCCACACACACACGTTCAAAACACATAGAATGGAGATTGGAAAAGTTGAAGATGGTTCCATAACATTGTTCGGCGTGAGAATGCGGCCTAATTATATCGAAAACTCTCATGAAACAAACGACGATGTGGATACGACACTGAAGTTGTCGAACTTCGCAGTGGAGAAGAAGGTTAAGGGTGTTGAAATCTCTGGAACTCATCATGATTCTGATCAAAAGATATCCGAAAAGAAGAACCGAAAGCGGAAGAATGTTGGCAATCTTGCTGATGATGAGGGAAAGAAGAGAACTCACAAGGGCAGAGTTATATCACCTGAAGAACAGAGGATTCCTTCTCTTGATGACATTCCACGGCTAGTCGATATAATCATGTCGGAAAATGGGACGACGACGAGGCCTGTTTTTCTGTACAAGAAAAGGCTTGAAGCTTCAGATGTGAGAAGAGGACTCAACAGGCTGATGATAAACGAACGTGATAAGTTGATGGGATTCTTGAAAGATGAGGAAATAAGTGATTTCTGGAACTTGAAAAAAGGGCTCCAATTTTCTGGAATTGATTCAATGGGAAGAGTTTACGAGCTCTGTCTGAAAACTTGGCCGAGTTTGAAAACAGTGGTAATCAACTCTAAGGGATGGAACGAATTGGTTCTTGAGAACAAAGCAGAGAAAGGTGATTGGGTACAGCTCTGGGCTTACCGAAGGTCAGGGAAGTTTTGTTTGGCGGTCGAGTTTAGGAAAGCAGAAGCGGTCGAAGAAACCGGAGTCGATGTTGCTTTAGCTAGCGGCACTACCACAGTTTAGATGTTTATGAACAAGAATATGAAGTTTATATTTGCAGCTTAATATTTGGAAAGTTGCAGTTGTTAGCATGTTTTGTAGAATAGAGGGCTCAGTTTTTGCTTCTAACTATTTTTTTTTTTTGTGGTTGTTAATGTTTTTGCTTCTAGCTTAATATTAATTTTTCGACAGAACACCTAAATGACCAAGATGACAATTTAAAAAATTTTACAAAACACAGAAACATTTGAAAGTTCGAAGATACTTTGTAATATTTCATGGTGTTTTTCGTCACCCTTGTTCGAATCTTATAGTGTTCTCGATAATTTCTCATCCATAAGTGTATTTTCTGAATTGGATTAAACCTCAAATGATAGAAATCAACAACAAAATAAAAGAGGGACAAAGAGATGGCCTGACTGAAACAATAAAAATGCTTACAATGCTAGAAATGGAATACAAATATCAAAGGAAAAAGTGATCCAAGTAGACAAGATAAAAGTAACAAAACCAGAAGCCTTAACAACTTCAACCTATCACCATCTACATTTCAGGAGCAATTTAAACCTCATTCAAGCCCATTTTCAGCCAAGAAAACTTGAACTACAGCTACCAGGAAATAGTAACAACAAATAAAATAAGTCTGATGGTTCAAGGGATACAAGAAAGCCAAATGACACTACCCCACTTAGTCAGCAGATCTAGATTCCATTGCCAGAAGAATCTTCTTTCTTGGACCCTGATAAAACTCACAAGCAGAAACATTGGAGAGACGATTTAAGTAAATGATTTCATGATATAAAAAATTGAGACAAGATGACACATGGGGTGAAATGTGAAACCTTCGCATTTAATATGACTAGAATCGAGCAGGTCCTACTTATGTACCGAGAATGAGATTTTTCCGGTACGCACTTCTTGAACTCATCTCAAAAAGTTCGAATGCTCCAGCATTAATTCAATTAGCTTAGAAACTAAGAAAATTTGGAGACTAAGTTTGGCTACCATAACAAGTTCAGTTCAGCTGGATTTAAAAGTCATTATAAGCCATTTAAGCAACTCAACACAGCTTTTACGAAAGGAAGTAAAAGAAAAAGCCAGGACAGAGGATGGGTAATAAAGGGATAACTTTTTTATTTTTTATGTGCTAATAATGTGATAAATGTTCAGCTTGGAAAAAGGGAAGTGAGATATGAATGTCCCTGGCAATTGAAGAATAAAAAAAGCAAGGATTTAGCACTAATATCCATTAGAATCCAAATAACAGTTAACTAAGTTATCTCCCTCTTTCCCCTCTTCATTTTTTTTGGGTGTTGACGGGCATAACCAAAACCAGAGAAACACAAAGGAGGATCTAAGTTATCTCAACAAATATAGTTTAAAGGCTTAAAACACTAGAAAGTAGAATCCACAGACACAAACTTCATATCATATGCAGAATATACTACTAAGGCAAACATCTCACCATTGGAATTCCTAAAGCTTTAAGATCTTCATCACTCATGTGTACCAGGGCTGCCATATCAACCTACCAAATTGCATCACATAGTTCTTATGTTAGCAACAATGACATGAATTCTCGAAAGACATTTAAACTGAAAAAACAAATTAACATACTTCTTCTGCCTGAAATGTAATCGAATATTTCTCGAGACCCAACGACTGAAGAAAATTATCTACAGACTCAACCTGCATAAATATATATCAGCCCATTACTCAAAATAACAAAAGTGGATAGCTATCAGAAAAGAGGTTATCAGGCCCGAGCAAGGATTTCAGTGTGCATGTGGGGGGGGGGGGGGGGGGGGGGGTAACCTGTTCCCCCGGAGATTATGATACTTGACTTACCTTCTGCTGATTTTTTCTCTTTGATACAGAGCTAGCAACCTTTGTTTCTTGCACAGGGGCTTGGGCTATGACACTCTTCCTAGTAGGTTTAATGACTTCAGATGCAGGCTTTGGTCTCATTGGTGGAGGTTTGGACTCAAGAGGACGAGAATACAATGTGCCAGAAAGCTTCTCACGTAAATCCCTCATACCTCCAGAGACAGGTCCTCTCACACTTCGAGTGGCTTGTTCACTACTCTTTCTTTGAAGCTTCAAACGAAGATCTCTTACCCCAACCCTGCGATCTATATGAACCAGAAAAAGCTCAGCCATAGCAGATCCCCAGTAGTGTAGAATCACATAAGAAAGCCATATCGCAATAACTACTAAAAGTTTTAAAATAATCCATACTTGAGACTTGCAGTTCATTTTCCTCAAAAAGATCATGCTCCCATTTGTCATCATCTTCTCTTTGTCTGCATGAAAAAATCAATTTGGCAAAATTAAGGCACTTTATTTTTCAATATCATTTGTCTCTCCTTGGTAGAAGCTTATAGAAATCAACAAGATTTGGGTGCAATTTTATATCAACTCAGCAAGAAAATAGCTATGGGATCTCTCATAAACTATTAATAACATCACCAAGATTAAAATGCCTAGAATACATAGTACTGCACTCAAGTTGGATTAAAATTGTTGACCTCACTCAAATGCATCCAAACACTAAAGTACTAATAATGAGTTAACAACAGAAAATCAACCACCTCATCAGGAACCCATGTTAGTACACAAACTCAATTTTTTGCCTCAGAAACTAGAACACAACCATCCCCAGATCAAATTAAATTCGGCAAAAGTCTAAGCAGCACGCAAAAATAACTAACCCCGATCGAAGTTAGTTCGTTTCAACAGTTCAAACACCAAAAAACAAATGCATCAAAACGGCAAACGGCGTTAACCTCTTGCCGGAAATAGGCCTGCGGCGGCCGGAATTGGAAGCAGAATTCCCGTTAAGGCGGTCCTTCACCGACCTACTAGCTTGAGCCTCCACCTGATCAGCATACATCCTGCAACAAACACACAAATCTAACCAAAACCCTAACCCTAATTCGAGTAACTAATCGCGAGAAGAAGTGAAAAACGCAAGCAAATTTCAGAGTCAGAGAGAGAGGCACGAAGAAGGATTCTTGTATGGCTGTATCTTTCCTTTTTCTTTTTCTTTTTATTTTTTGATTTCTGAAGAATCCCTCTTTCTCTGCAATCAGTGGCCTGTTGAAAGAGAACGCGAAAAAAGGCTGTGATTTATTTATTTATTTTGATTTTAATACACAATTTCTTTCAAAAGATATATGCTTCCCCGTAATAATAATTAGCAATTCTGACACATTCTATGCGTGTGCAAATAATAAAATTATAATTATTTAAATATATATTAAATTAAAATTTTTATATTCATATTTATTTTATAATTGTTTTTAATATGACTAAAGTTTAAAAACTAATACATAATAGAAATTAGAAAATATGAAAAAAAATAAAAATATATAATAGACCAAAGCGGTTAGTCTCTTCTCACATAGGAAATAGTCAAAATATAAATTAAAAAAATATTTGAAAAAAAAAAAAGAATATAAAAGAAGAGAATAAAAGTAAGTTAAGAGAAAAGTGGAGTTGAAACACGTTCTGTATAGTATTAAAAAAAAAATTAATTAAATAAAAAAAGAAATTAGAGACCAATCCAAGAGACCACACTTGGGTCTCGCGCTTAATAATAGAGACAGATTAAAATCGTTTAAACATTAAAATGGGGAGTTTTGAGAAACTCCCCATGGGTTGAAAATTTTTTAGTTTGCTCCCCAGGTCAAAAAAATTTTTTAGTTCACTCCTCAATTCACATGTATATTTTGAGTTAGCTCCCCAATTTTGGGGGCAGATATCACATATGGCGATTTAAATACACCATATGACGAATTAGGTACACGATTATGCATGTTTAATAAAACTCAAGAATCGTGTACCTAAATCGTCATATGGTGTATCTAAATCGCCATATGTGGTATCTGCCCCCAAAATTGGGGAACTAACTCAAATTATGCATGTGAATTGGGGAGTGAACTAAAATTTTTTTAGACCTGGGGAGCAAACTAAAAATTGACTATACAATTGGTGAGTTTTCTCAAATTACCCCTTCTAATTACCATATATTAATCGAATTTATTTTATTTAATCCCTGTTATTTTTATATGTAATATAAATTTCTTCTAGAATAATATCAAATTATTTTCGTAATACTTATTGAACAAATGCATATTTAGTTCTTAAAATTTTGAATTTATGTCACTTTAGTTTGTAAAAGTTCGAAAATAATAGATAAATTTCTAATGATATTAATATATTTTAATTAATTGCTCAATAATTTTTCAAGTGAAAATATGGCTGAAATTTTTTTATATGTATGAGGTATGGAATTAATAAGGTTTTTTTATTCTTTAAAGTATGAAATTAGTAAGGATTTTTTTTTTATTTTTCTATTTTTTATTAATGATCAGAAACACTTGAAAAATTGAGAGAATTGGATTAGAGTACCTCTGTAATTCTAAAAAATTGAGAGAATTGGATTAGTGTCTATTTCATCCGTATATTTGTGACCCTGATTCGTAAATTTCGAGTTTTGGGGGATTAAACAGGATACTTTTTTTTTTTTTTTAAACACACGCACACCCAAACGGGTTTTTTTTTTAAAAAACACACACACACCCAAGTGGGGTTCGAACTCATGACCCTGCCTTCGAGAATGAACCCATGATCCTAATCTACTTAATCTACATATTGATATTCATATAGATCCACCAACTTGACTTGGGTATCCAAACCAGCATTGATCCTCTTTAAAAATTTAAAAAAAATAAATAAAATTCCCAAATAGTTCAATACATTACAGAATAGTTAGCAAATACATGAGCTAACCACCTCATCCAGATAAAAGTCCAAAGAAAGGATTAGTTACAGCATTCTCCAACTCTCCCCAGGCAGTTCTCAGTAACCCCATATCAACTTTCTCTCTCGGCAGCAACAGAAACCTACAGGCCTCGTCTATCTCGAACCCACACAGCTCAAGAAACTCGATACCCTCCTCAAATTTCCCAACTCTATCCTGTTACAAAGAAAACCGCTTGACCAATTTAACGAATGAGCAAAATAAACTCCAACAGCATCATCAGCCGAGAAGATCACATTGGTAATTGCACAAGCTATTGTGAGCGAGCATTCATGGACGAAGCACCTAACCTGAAATACTGGATTGCTGATGCGGATTTTCCTGAACTTCTCCTCTTCAGGATTTTTGACGACATTTTTCACATAGATGAACAGAGTTTGGAATGCTTTCATGGCTTTGGCGTAATCATCCTAGTACAAAAGATATCTCTCGACAGTCACAAATTGTTCTACACTTGAGCAAAGATAAGGGCAACGGGAGAAACCTAAAATGGATACCTTGCTTTGGCGCTTAAGAGATCTTAAGCATTCTCTCATACGGTCTTTCATTTCAGCACGCTTTACCGGCAAAACAGCAGAGTCAACTGGCTGCGAGTTCTGCAGTGTGGAAGAATGTGGTGGGATCAAAATGGTGATGTGAACTAAATTACGGAGATCAAGAAATCAAATCCCATAGTGAGTACCTGTGTTATTTGTGTCAATGCAGTGTCATCTTTTGTATGTGTAGGCAATCCAAGCATAGCCCGTCTTTCTAACTATCACAGATGAAGTTTCAACAATATTATGGGCTTAAAGAAGAGTAAATATAAGGATAATTACACTGGCATACCCTGAGGTCTAGCCTGATTACGGACTTCGTTTAAGTTTTGAGAAATTATCCCCAAGTAAAATACAAATAAACTTTACCTTATCCTGGTTCAGTTTCTGACGAACTTTCTCTCGTGCTCTTCTCTCTTCCTCTTTATCTGCTTTCCTCTGGGAGATAAACCTGAGACTCAGCTCAAAAGCAAATGAAAGTGTCATGGGTAATGAGCCATATCAGCACAAAGATGATGCCTCAAGATAAAAAAAAAGATATATGCAAAAAATTATTCAGACCGTTTCCTTTCACTCTCTTCTGCCATTCGTTTAGCCTCTAATAGCTCTTTACCTGCTCGTATCCTTTCCTACAAGGAACATGATTTCTAATGATGGAATACTAGATATATCAACAGATACAAATAATGAATCGTTTTGCTTCAGTTACAGATATTATGTTACACTAAAAACGGGTTTATACATGCATCGGTACCTGCTCTCTTTCTCTTTCCAGCTTAGTCTCTTCTGCTGCTCTCCTTTGACGTGCTTGACTCCTGAAATTAGTCCCAAACCCTTAGATGACAAAGTTATAAGATATATCACCAATCACTTTTTGTCGGGCAAGAAGGAAGGATATGTATCAGAGAGGAAAGCAACGAAAGGTTCCTCATGAAAAGAGGTGGAAAACAAACCTTAGCTGTTGTGCTCTCAACTTAACTTGTTCAGAAATGTCAACGGGACCGAATGCTTCAATGTTGATGTCCACACCCTCAGGCTGCTAGTCGCATAAATAGCATAACCCACATTAAAATTGATGATAAAAAATAGTCAAATACTCATGAATAATGCTATAGCACACATTAAAATCTAGCAACACAAAAGGCATCAACAGCCATGGTAATAAGCAAAGCTACCATGGGTGTTTCAGCAGAAGCTGCATCATCATCATCATCATCATCATCATTCTCATGATCGACAAGCCAATTTATAGCCGCCTCGACACTTGAATTACCTGGAGAACTTTTAGAAGTCAATTTCTTGAAGCTTTTGGAAACCGCTTTGCATTGCTTAACCAATCATAATAGGTAAATAGATAAAAACATTGCTTAAACAATCATAATAGGGAATGAGAAAGAGGGACACATGGGCTCAAGTCATCTTCAATATGAATTTTACCATAAGATTCATACCATATACATTTATACATAACTTAATTTACCAGAACGAAGGGCTTTGGTAGCTATGGCCTTAGAAAATCCCATTGCTTCAAGCTCATCAAGCAATCTCCCATCTACTTCCATTTCTTAAGAAGAATTCTACTTCCAGAAATCAACAGAAGTACAAGTCAACAAGCAGATTCATGAGAAAATTTGCATTCCTATTTGAATCAGAAAACACAACAGAAAATTCCAGTTCTTTCAGGTCAAAAAAGAATTGCACAAAATCGAGAAAAATGAACCTCGCGATGAAAATTTCCGCTGATTTTGAAAAAAGCAGGCGATTATGGATGATTTCCGAAGAGGGTTTCGGCGTATGAGGTTGAAGAAAGTCGGGAATGTTGAATAGGAGTCCGCCATTGGAGGTATAGAGATGCTGATTCCTTGCCCTGCTCCTTAAGCCAAAGAGGGTTCCTTTCAATTTCTCGATATCTCTAGTGATGATGTGTGATGAGGGTTTTCTGCAATGTTCTGATTACTTTTGCTAAACCATTTTTGAATGCTGATCATTTTATACCTCCGCCATGGATGATCTACCTTTTTTGGTTATGCAAATTCCCTTTCTTTTTTTTTTCTTTCTAAATTATAAATTCTCATAATTTTTTTAAAGAAATTCTTATAAAATTTTAAAACATACAAATTATTTCGTTTCATTAGATTAAGTAAATTTGGGTGAACCGACAATTTTAACAATTTAATAAAAAAATTTGAGAAAAAAATATTTTTAGTGGAAAAAATCGATTTAAATATTTACTAACTTAATTCCTTCTTGAATTAATTTTTGAATAATTTAATACTGAACTTTTATATATTTCAATTGAAGGTAAGATGTTTACTTATTCTAAAACTGACTCAAATCCTATTAAAATGATTTGATTTGTAAGTTTTAAAATTTATAGTAGTAGATGGTAATATTTCTATTATTTAATAGGTATATGTTCGATATTTTTTGTGTCCTTATATGTGCCATGATATATCCATATCTCCGTATTAGTACATGATAGGTTATAATTAAGTAATTTTTGAAGGGAGCAGACGAAGGGAAAAAAAAAAAAAAAAAAGCCTTAAACGGATATGAGAGAAATAGAGAACTAATACAATAAAGAATTGAAATTATTAGACACTTCCAGAATTCATCCGTACCCAGAAACCAAGAAACCAAAAACCAAAGCTCTCTCTGTTGTCTGTTCCACCAAAAACCAAGAAAATCGATATTACAAGAAGCCCAGAAATTGAAGCTTGAGCAACAGCAATGGAAGTGGAAGGAGGAGAAAAAGGGCAGAGAAGAATACAGCTTTTCTGCCCTTGTGTATCCAAGATAGTGCAGATTATTGCATGGGATGAGCAGAAACTCGACCTCGGCTCGATTTCCCGGGCTTTCGGGCTCGACCCCAATACGCTCAAGCTCAACGGTCACTTCATAAGCAGAGGGGTTGATCTCATTGCTTCTTCGGTAACGTGGAAATCGCTGATTGGCTTCTTTTCTGCTCGTGGGCTGTCCACCGGCGCCACCGATTCTGATGCTCTGCTTGTTGATGGCAAGCTCTCCAAAGTGGGCTCCAAAAGTAAGGTTCTTTTTTTCTTTTTTACTTGCTTTGTTTTTAATGATATATGATTTCTTGATTTCGTTAGCTTTGGTAATGGAGGGTGGTGTTTCTTTGTGATTGTGTGTGGGCTTGTGAGTGTATTACTGAGTTTAAGTTAGAAACGAGCAGATGATTTAGTGGTAAGGATGTGCACTTTAAATCAGATAGGTTTCCGGTTTCGGTCTTATTTGGGGTTGGGAACTTGTTCGCCAATTTAAGTGGTACGTGAGTTGGGTTTAGAGTGTCGTCTTGAGACAGTTCGGTTCCTATCTACCGTTGGTGTTAAAGGGAGAACTGCGAGGAGCCAATCCTAGTACAAGATGACTGAGTTGGGCCAACCTATGGTCTACCGGTTGTTATGCCAATAGCAGGGCCGGTGATTCTCTTTAAAGAAAAGGTGGGAAAGTTTCTAGGAAAGAACTTGTTATTTTCTTCAAGAAGTGGAGATTAGATGAGAAATATGGGAGAGCCTGCCCTATTAATGTCCTGCTCAGGCACTCTGATTGTGTTTAATGTAACACCATGTAAATTGCCTGTGTTGCTTAATTTAGTGCAGTTTAAGGAGGATGTTGTTTTGAATTTGAGCTTACAATGTTTATCTACTGTTTGTATCCTTTAAAAAATGAGTCTTGATTCATCAGGATCGTGTGATCTGGGGGGAGATGCCGGATATGGGGTTTTTAGTGTGATGGAAGAGCAGGGTTGTTTGAGATATAGTAAAAAGCCACAGCTGGGTTCTTGCTGTGTGCTCGACAATGGGAGTGTCAAGAATAGTAGTTCAGGTAATTTTGTTTGCTGGTAACTATGAAAAAACATGATCTCTTCAGTTTGATCCCCCTCTAATGTTGTAGGGTGACTTTTCATGACTAGCAGATGCGATAAAGGAAACAACGGAGTGCAATGGATCCAATGGCGGCTCCTGTTTGAAGAGAAAGTCGTGGTTAGAGAACGACAGTTGTTTAAAGAGAAGAAAATCTGATGAAGCTGCTTCAGGTAACATACAGCCTGTCCTTCTTCTTCTTCTCCTCTTCAGTAGTTCTTGTATTTCAAGCTATTGTATATATACAAAGTAGCGTTGGATTTCCTAATCATATCATCAAAATTTTGTTCTCCCAGAAAGAAAGGGCAGCACTTCGACGAACACCCCCTCGACATGCAGCTTCTTCAGTAGAAACATGAAGAGATGGAGAGGAGATGAGATTATTGCTGCCTCCCCTTTAAAGAAAACCAGACAATAACCTAGATAGGTTTGTTATACTTAGGAAATTTTGTTTATGTACAGTTAGAGAGACGCAACTTCCATCTTTATTGTATGAACTCAGAACTGAAAAATGGGGATACAATCGATTTATGTCATCCCAAAGTCATCAATGGTTGTCCCTTGATTACTTGTATCAAAACCTTCACAAATGTTAATTCTTGTCAAATAATTAAACTATACCATTTGGTGATCCGTCTGTATTACCTACTTAAATTACATCGCCCGAAAATAAATATCGTCTCATTTCTGTGGATGATAGTACAAGCAATTAATAGAATGCCAAAAAATTTCTAGAGAATAAAATTTGTGCAATCAATGTTTCAACAATACAAGACTGGATACATCTGAAAATGGGGGAAAAGAAAAGAAAAATTGATTGATGCTCATCCTAGCTAACATCTCTCCAAGAAATACATATCGTACATGGGAAATGGCACAAGCGCTTTGGAGGTCATTGAAAATAGAACTGCCAAACAGCAGCAATGCCGGCTACCAACACGATTTTTGCTATGAACTTATAATTTATGGAAGATTTTGCGGTTGAGGCTGACGGTTTCGGTGGTTCCCACTGCTTTCCTCTTAATTTAGCAGACAATTTTGATATCATCAAACTCAGTGGACCTGTATCCGCTGCAACAAAGATAGAAACAGAACAGTTTGTTAGGAGAAGCGATTCTGCAAGCAGGAGGGTAAGCAAGATTGCAAAATGTAGCCATAATTCACAAAACTGGGATGATTTAGTTCAGCATTTGCTCAACTGATCAAACGTGTGACTGGAAGTGTATCTGGATATGTCTCTAAAATAACCATAGGTGCCATACAAGTTTCACATCTTTCGATAAGAGTATCATAGGGTCGAAAAACTTAGTTGTAGTACCAGATACAGAACTCAATCTTGTGGTCAAAGCCATCATATGAGTCTACAGCTAACCCATTTTAATATGCTACAGGAATCGTGCGTTGGGACCATTTATGTCATCATAATCAAGTCATCAGTACCACTTTTCATCATGTGGTTGCATATATGGTTGATGGGTCTTAGGTTAAAGATGACTTAGAGAATTCAGTCCCATGACTTCTTGAATTTGTGATTGCGTCACTCGACAAGGCCTAGTAGCCTATAGATGCTTTTTTGGCAATATAGAAGAATTAATCCAATAGCAATAACTCTATCTAAAAAATTACTAATATTGCAAGCATGGTGTTGCAGTGTTCCATAGAACAAGGGGATGCATGCAAAAGAACGACAGCATTTGCTTAGAAGTGATGGGGCTAAGAACTATTTTATCATATTAAGCAAATCAAATAACCAAGGTGATGTAATGGACAGGATAACTGAGAATGTCTCACCATTTTTCCTTAGAAGCCTTTCTTCCTCCCCAACACGTTTCCGCAATGCATTGAGCAGTGATCCAAAGTATAAAGCAAAAACCGTGCATGTGATTGTTATAACATTGTAAGGCATGCTAAAATCAGGGGTCGTCAAAGGTACAAGCAAGACTTCCGTGTACGAGAGGATTGGGATTTCTTCCTAAGAGGAAATGCAAATGGTAATAAAATTAAGAGAGCATGAAAATAAAAGAACCTCAAAGTACCAGTATTATTTGCTCAAAATACCTGTAGCTTGCTCAATATTGGTACACTTTTTAAGGAACCATCGTGAAAGGTTGAGTTTGTTAGGAAGTCATTAAAGTGAACTACTGCTGATGGAATGTCAAAACCCTGATTAGCATCAGGAGGATACTCATCTATATGAAGAAACCCCTGTTGAGAGAACAGACAAGAATAAGAATACTCAACGAAGGCTGAAAACTGCATGTAAACTATGAAGTTTCACAGAAGAGGGTATTGAAAGAAACTGAGCGCAAACTCAATTAATAGAACTTTGAACAATAATAATGTCATGTTTATTGTTTACATCACATGCAATCTGAAGATGGCTTCACAGAAATCAAAAGCATTGTTTATTTAAGTTGTCTCGATACCAAAAAGAGCTTGTTCATTGATAGCCTACTTTGATATATTCAATGCAGATTACTGCTGTTAGGGGTTCTTGACTCCAGCAAATTCCCAGTAAGAAAATCAGGATGAGCAGTTCTGATCCAAATTAGCCCATCTCTAATATTAGCTAAATTTGAAGTAGCAAGTGGCAACATCCCTTAATAATGAGTACATCCTAAGCAAGAATGACGGGTGAAAAGCAAGGCATAAACACTATTGAAAATGTCAACTGAAAAAAAAGAAAAGAAAAGAAGTACGACATTGAGATTATCTTGGGAAGCATCTCATATCTCATGGCCCCGGAATAATTTGTCATACTTTTATGATGGAATGTTAATTACCCGTAGTCATCTAAATTACTCCAACTACGCAGTCAAGACAGAAAATTAAAAGGTAAGAAGTAAGAACTGACAAAGAAAGTCGAGGTGAACGAGGGAAAGTGCAGTCCATTTCTCCATTTCTTTTTTTTGGCGTTTAACTCAAACTAGACTAGTTTTGAATGAAAAGGAGAAACCTTACCAAATTCAGCACAATGATTGCTTTTCTAAGGATATACTATTTATTTTCAAGAATTGCGGATAATAGGCTAATCTAAAATTACAGAATTTAACTGCTTATGCCAATGCAAAATATCTATTACTCACACAATAACATATTACTTAACATCTAAATTTTAGAATCATTAGTTAGATAAAATACCAATTTAAAAGGAAAGAAAAGGAACCAATCGAAAGATACTAGGAAGTTCGATGTAGTTTGGTTAATATATCACAAATCGTGATAGAGTTTTTTTAGAAGTGACAATTGGGTTTTCTGAGTCGGAAGATATTTATGTGGGTGTTTTGGGCATACTAAGAGAAATAGTTAGAGCATACCTTGTCAAACTCCAAAGTAAGTGCAGCTGTCTTGACACTACAGGGTAATCTCAAGATTATTTCCATCACACCAGGAGAAACTTTATCTTCAGAAGGTGAAACACGTATGTTCTCTACGTTGTCCATTGTAGATTGAGCTTCTCCATCTAAGAACATTTCCAGTGTATGATAATAAACCTTGACATACCAAGGCACCACTTGGAAAATGCCAACTCTCAACCAACATTCTTTCTCATCACTAGTAGCTTGTTCTACATTGTTGTTCTTCGTAGATTTCATTGAGATAGCTATAGCACCCCTCTCATTCCCGCTTCCTAATAGAAATCTGCTAGTCCGTAAGGGAGCCTGCTGACATGACCAGACTACAGGCACCTTCCACCTTAATCCTAAATCAAATGGTGGAGATTCATAATGGTCAACTGAAAATTCATAGAGTACGGAGCCTTGTCTCTGGAAGTTCTCAACCTCTTTTATAACCCTTTTAGGTGGGAGTGATAATTCAAATATAGGGTTATTTTGAATGCCTTCATAAATAAGAATATCATTCTTTGATGCTTCAACTTTTTTGATCAATTCATGCACTTCAGATACTAAATTCTGCTCAAATTGGACATACACATTACTAGAATTAGAAAGAGCACACTTTCCACTGACTCCCCTGCCAAACAATGAGCTCAAAGACCAACTTGGTTGTGAGATTTTATCAAAAAAGGTGTTTGGCTGAAGAACAACAGTAAGGGTTTGCTCAAGCACTATCCCATTACTCGTCTTAGAGGCATCAAACTCATCTGACTTCAAATGCAGCCTCTGGGAATGATAATAACCCTTGTATATTGAAGGTCGATCCATCAGTGAAGAAAGCCCCGCTTTGTCTCTGCACGGAAGCAACTTCAACCAGGGTGTGAGATTCTCAGTGCAAACTGCTTCACGAGGCAATGTGCCATAACGTAACTTGCCTGAAAATGATCGAAAGCTCCACTGAGGTGCAGAGTAACTAGTTGAATGCTCCAAGAAGTTGATTGAGGCACAAAAGAGCCCTGAAAGAGCATGCGTTAGGTTCTTCCAGGAGTCATCTACCTGGTCTGGGGGAACATCAAAATCAGCCCATAATTCTACTCCGGGAGGCTTAGCATTGCTACTTGATATTTGTTCAAATCCTCCCCAGCGTTCATAATTCCAGCGACCTTGAGTGAAAGACAGCTCCATCTCTTTGATCTGAAACTTGTGAACCTGATTGTGCAGCAATAGGATATCAATTTAAAATTTTCAGATAGCTTAATGCTAGGAAATCCAGCATGAAAACATTTAAATAGTTGTACATGGAATATAGGAACTTTAAAAGAAGCTGACATATATCAAATGAAATACAAAGTGAAACAAGAAAAGCAAGATTCCTAACAGTTGCTTAGAAATATTCAAAACAAGAAGGCAGCTAACAAAAAAATTATCTGCATGACATGTGACAAGAGTGGCAATATATTTCAATTTGGACATCCACGACATAGCGTCTCTGAGTAAAGAAGACCATGATCGAGATGAGGCTGCTGTTGCCAAGTATACAGAACCTTGTTACTGTTTCACCAGTATCATTCTTTTAAGTTCTAACTGTTAATCACTCATGAAATTGGTCAGATCACACTTCACAGGTAGCTAGTTCAAATGTCTAATTTTCTATTTAAACAACTAAAGTTCACTAATTCCCATTACAGTGCATCCATCTGTAAATCTCAATGTTCATAAGACCAAATTGTTCGTTACTATACAAAATCGTTTCATTCGAACAACCAGCAAGCGCAAAGTCAATTTCATTATGAATAAAATGGAGAAAGCATAGCATAACAAACCTTACTAGCAATTCCATAACAATTAAATGCTAAAATATCAAAACTCAATAGCTAAAGTTCCACACTTTACCAGCTGATAAATGGATTTAGGGAAAAGGTAATGGTGGCGGCCATACGTCCGAGTCGGCGGGGCACTGCTCTGAAAGTGGAAATGAGCCAATACTTTTCGATCGGGAAGAGGCCTCAACAGCAGCGCCTCCGTAAACTCTTCATCCGGTACTAATTTCTCTTCTTCAGCTAGTGATTCGGAGGCAGAAAACAGCACTATGAACAACAAAATAAAGAATTTTAAACGGCTCATTTGATCGGAGCCTTCTTCTAATTTTGGGGCATTCAATATAGAATTGTTGCCTTGAATTAGGGGTTTACGATTTGAGTATTTTCCGCCATGGGAGCTCCGATCGAAGCTCAGACGCAGTGTTTTTGGACTCTGAAATTGATCGGGGAAGATACCCAAGCTATTCTTTTATGATTTTCTTGGGCCGGGTTAATTCAGAGGATATTTAATTGGGCTTTTATTTGGGCCTAAGCCCGAATATATTAGAATACAAATGGGCCCAAGCTTTACCTGATCCACATCACACTAAAACAAAGAGAAGCTATCTGTTCGTCCTCTGAGGAGTCCGTTTTCTTTTATTCATGTGCCAATAAGGTGCCCATATTATTGCTAAAAATGTGATTTCGGTTTGCGTTGGTTCGTCTTTATTGCTTTGTTTTTTGTTGAGTCTGATCTGAACTAGTTGGTCCTCGGGCCGTTGCTTGTCAAAAAACAAACAAAGAGAAGTTGGCATTAGTACAATAATTACCAAAATAAACAAATAAAATGATGATATAGCTTAACTGTTCATCACTATATAGAGAGAGTTTTACACTTAAATGATCTCACAGTCTCAATTGTTATACTTGTATTGATGTCCACGAGGAAAACTGTTTTACTTGGCATCGTTGATTGAACCGAGTTCCGATTGGAAGAAGATTGTTCGAGCATCGTTGCTGCCGTTGCAGAAGACTATTTTGTTCAACATCATTGATAGATGCATTGAGTTTCTGATGGAAGAAACTTGTAGGACCACAACTGATAATGATTATTTATTTAGATATTTTATATTTTATTATGAATTCAAATCAGATTGAATCGTTAATATTATTAATACTTTCTTATCCACAAAATTTGAATACAAAAATATGATTAAACTATGATACTGTCTATACTAATTTAAATGGCTTAGTGGTAAGAATATTCTTTTGTAAAATATATGTATACAACTAAGGGCATAAGGAATTGTACCTAAAGCATCATTAACTTCAGACGAAGTTAGTTTTGGACCTTTGGTAGGATTGATCAATCCAAGTATTTATTGATTTAATTAATACATTAGGTATTGTTGTAAACCAAAAGATGTTAAAATATTGCATATTAATATGATGGATGATGTTATTGTTGTCACACACCTAAAGTTGGGTACAAACAAACGTGTTTTTGGTGAACTGCCTTCCGTTCAACCTCAAATAACGGTCCTTTCCTACTATTATTATCACAATTTTTCTACTCATTTTTGCGGTATTATTGTCCATTTATTTGGGTTGAGCCGGGTGTACCACTAAAGCGTAGAATTCTCTCTACCAATGACAGTCGCATACTCAAGAATTCGAACACGAGATATCTGATTATGCAAGTATTAAGTTACACAACTTGCTGATAATTTTTCTGCTAATATAATTTTTCTACTCACCTGTCATTTTGAAGAAATGTTAAATGGGGTAATTACAAGTGGTACTCCACTCTTAGATATAATTATACTTACACCCTACATAAAAAATTTTAGTTGCACTATCTTGTAAATATGCCCCATTTTTTTACGTAATTAATATATTTTATATGAGGATTATATGTAGTTAATGCAATATTTGTGGGGTTATGTGTAATTAAAAAATTTTGAGTAGGAAATAACTGTAATTATGTCTAAACATGAGGTACCACTTATAATTATCTCATCTAAATTGAGGCTAACTAAATGTAATTGACCCTTTTGAAATATTAAAACGGGAATTATTAAATAAATCAAAATTTCCCATCCTCCCTTCAATTTATTACATCCTCTTATTCACATTGGCTCCACCCTTCATTGTTTACGTACAGACGCATACAAAATAACGTATCATCACATCTTATCGTATGAAACATTTTTATATGATAAACTAAAAGATATACATCAGCATCGTCGTGTCTACATGAACGTTATCACGAAGTAGGGGCGACTCTTTCTTTTGAGGGGATGAAAATGAACATCATATCAATGTCACCAAGAACTTATGGTGACTATTGTATATGAGCCAAAAAAGCTCATATTTTTGGCCACATTGGCATAAAATTTTCCTCTCTTGTTATGAAGTTGGGCAAGGTCACTTTCGCCAGCAACAACTCTGTGCAAAAAACAACCAACCTTCCATTCATTGCCCCGTCTTATCAATAATTTCTACCCATATTAATGTGTGACCACAAATCTCTTCATCTTGGTTTTTTTTTTCATTTATTATTCTTATTAATTTTGTTGACAAAATCAAACTCAATTTATTGCAATAGTTAGGTGGAAAAAGATTTCACTATCTAAAGTAATTTAATGACATGATATTTATATATTATATCCTCAAATTATTAGCCCGTGATTCTATAAGTACATATTCCCGAGTAGTTATTTGGTATTTATTATTTACTGGTAGTATGATCACTATGATGGTTGAGGTACGTTTACCGTGTATATATGACAAATAAATATTCCACATTAAATGATAAAAAATATAAGTTTAATATATAATAACCTGTCAATCTTCATTTTAATAGCTAGTTTTTAGGTTGAATTAAGTCAAACACATTATTCATCATTCTATCAAAGTATTATTTCTAGATCTGTCTCTCACCCCGCAAATATTTCGATTCTTGCAAATTTCACGCTCCAATTTGTTTCACATTTCGCGGCCTCGGGCATGTGACAAATATCCCACATCAAATAAACTAGAGTGTGATAGATATCTCACATCAAATAATTATAGATATGGAGTTGACTTGACAACCTTGCCCCCAAGAACTAACTTTTGAGAGTGAGTTAGGTTAAATATATTATTATTAATATTAAATAAAAATTATCTAAGTTATTTATATATTTAAATAAATTATCATTTTCTTTGAACTAATATTTATTAGATAAAAAGAATGAAAATAGAGTAAAGCTATTTTAGCAATGAACATAGAAAATAATGAGACATATCGAGCAACAAACAAATAAATCAATATAAAGATTTACAAATGTATTTATATAGATTATGGCAAGTACTATGTTGCATCAAATGTAGATCTTGATGAAATCATGAAAATTGAAAATTGAAATTAAGACTTTGGAGCCCGTCATCCCCCTAAATCGAGACCTTGGAAATCAAAATTAAAATTTTTTATTCGAGCCCATCATCTCTTTCAATAGAGTTCTGATTCGATTGAAGTTATTCCAACAAACGACAACAACAATAATAATTGGAAGACAAAAAATATATTATTCTTTTCAAAATTAAAACTTTCGATTCAAACCTGTCATCCCTTTCGATCGATTTCAATCGAGACTTGGTCCGACTGGAGTCATTCCGACAAATGGCAACAACAACAATAATAAAAATAATAATAATAGAAAGACAAAGAATACACTATTCTTTTAAAAATTAATAATCTAAAAATACACTTTAATCATAACCCCAATTGATTGGAAAGGCATCTAATATTTTCGAGCACAAAATATACAATAGGTGACACAAAGCCAAACCCCAACTTAGCCACAAAACAATAAAAATAGAAATAAAGAAACTAATATAATTTCTGAATAATCAATATTTCTCTTTTTTACCGCCAAAAATTCCACCCAAAAAGTAAGAAAATTTAAAAAAAAATACATCAAAAAAAAAAAAAAAAAAAGAAAAAAAAAATGGGTGAGATTTGTTGCAGTAAATTAATGATGATATGATCAGAAGATATCAAGAATTTCCAAAATGTAATTATTGCAGAGTGGGCAATTCCCTCTTTGTACCCACAGCTCCCGGGAGCAGAGTCTGCAAAACGTGTGGCCGCAGGGGATGAACGCCGCCCCTTTATGCCGGACCATGCACACGCAGCAGCTGTTGTACGCGGCGCCGCCGCCGCCACCGGTGATGGTGCCGTCGTCCTCCTCTTCCCCTTCTTGGGGGTCCTCATCCATTATGTACGCCGACCCTTCTAACCCCATTTGCCTGTCGTTCTCCGCCAGCAGCGACATCAACGACATCCTCACGGGCGGCTCCGCCGCGGGTTCCTGAACTTCCTCGGCGGCGATGCGGCGGTTGGAGTTGGAGTTCGTTTCTGGGTTGTTGGAAATGTCGGGCTGGGTCGGCTCGGCCGAGTTGGTGGTTGAGCTGAACCGGGCGGCGTGGCGAAATGGGGCGCCGCCGCCGCCTCTACGGCGGAGGCGGATCTTGTTCTTCAAATGCCGCCAGCTTCGCCGGCTGTCTGTCCTCCCGCCGGCGAGAGTGGGTGTCTGATCCTCACGAATGATGTCCAACAACGTTCGGTTTGACTGAATGCTCTGCAGAGGCTCGTCGGCAGCCGCCACCGCAGGCGGCTGCGGCGGTCTTTTCTCTCGGAGAACGGCCTCTAATGTCAGACCAGAAGGGTTGTGGCGGCCACCGCCGCCGGTGGAGGAGGAGCTTTGCTGGAGACTAGCGTGATGGCATTCCTCTTTGATCCCCAAAAGCTCCCGGAGGTTGTGCGAGCTCAGCCTCTCGGCGGCGGCGCCGCCACCGCTGCTGATAACTTCCATACACCGACAACTGAATACAATCAACGGATTTAAATTTAATTTTCACTTCACCGGACAAATTGAAGCACTACAGAAACTGGGCAAATCAACAACTGGCGCTAATTACTACAAAACTCATCAAAAAGCAAAAATGATGCAGAATTTGAGAGAGAGAGAGGGAAGAAAGAGAGAACAATCAACGCTTTTTCTTGGGAGTTTAAAGAAGGGAAGCTTCATTCATGGGCAAACGTGCTGAGATTTCTCGAAATTCCAACACCCATTTAAAGATTAAACAAAAACCCAGAAAAATTAACAACTGAAACAATTAAACAAAACCAAAAACTCAGATCTGAGGCTCAAAATTACAGAAAACAGACCCATAAAAAGATTGAAAAACCCAGTTGATTACTGTAGAAGAGGAAAAAACATAGGATACCTTTCGTGGTGGAAAGATCAAATCAGGGAGACAGATCCGTAGTGGGTACCAGCTTTCTTTCTTACATGAGGAGGTGAATTTATCACTCAGCTTGATTCGCAATGATGGAGAACTCCTAGAGAGAGAAAGAGATGATTTGGATTGGAGATGAATGAGAGACAAATATGAAGAAGAAAAGTACAGATGGATATAATAATTGGAGAGAAAGAAGAAAAAGAGAAGTCAAAAGGGATTGAGTATGAGAAAAATCAAAGGGGATAACATTATATAATATGGTTGGAAAAGTCTTTATTTTTCTTTCCTTTTATGATTATATTTGTCTAAAGTTTTTAATTTACAAATAATTTTAAAAATATTATTTTATTATATTGTATCGTGTTCTATACTCATATCGATTGTTGTGTCCAATACTCCTTATATAAGAAATTTAAAAAAATATTCATATCGTTATATTGGAAATACTCCTTATGTAAGAAATTTAAGAAAAAATTTGTGTCGTCATATTGGTATTGTGTTATGTCTGATTCACCGTATTCACGTCGGTGCATTATATGATTGAAAAATAATTATAACTCGAGTCTGATTCAGTCAAACTGATATAATAAAAAGACACATTACATTTATTATATGTCGGGTGAATTTTTTTTAAAAAAATAACCAAATACACTTATAATTTAATTGATTACCGTCTAATCGAGTCGGATTTTAATTATAAGTTTTCATAATTGACTCAATTGAGAGTTTAATTACCTAAAAATTGAAGATTTACTCATTTTACGGGTTCCAAGGCAAAATGATTAAAATTAATTTACTTTTCTTAGTCCAACATGATTTAGTTTTAATGATTCAATATATAACATCAAATTCATATAACTTTTACTTTTTCTAATAAATTGTTTGTAATAAGATTCTTTGAATTACTCATTTATGCTTAGAAATCTTCCACACTTAGATACTTTTGATAAATAGGGATTTTCAAATTTAGCATATAAAAGTTACCAAATATTTGCAAATGCTGCCTACGTACATCATGGCGACTTTAATTTACCAATACTTTTAAAAATATAATTCATTATATTATATCAAGTTGTATCGAATGTTAAAAAAAAAAAAAAAAAAAAAGAAAGTTGTATCAAATGTTTATTAAAAAAATTATTTTATATTGTATTTGTACTACCTTTTTTTATTATTTTTTTTATTTTTTACACACGCACACCCAAGTGGAGATTCGAACCCAGAACCTTGCATTCGAGAATGAACCCATTAACCTCTTGGACCAACTCCTGTTGACTTGTATTTGTACTACCTTGTTCGTGTTAGTATACTATAGAGTGATAATAGGGTACGATTTCTTTTTTTAAACAAAAACTTGAAATCGTACGTATTTTACAGTAAAATAATTCATTTTAAATGTTTTTCGAAATTAATCACCTCATCAATATAAGATTGCATTAATTATGGCTTCTCGTAATGTCGGCATTTAAGTAGTTTTGGTAGACCAACTGATCTCCCTAAAAATAATTAAATAAAAGTTTACATTTGTTTATGATTAATTAAATTAAATAAATTACATTGCTTTGGCTTATGGGCACGACAAATGGAAGGATTAGGAGACATAAACCGCTGCGCTGGCAGGATTAACGAGAAATTTTGTCAAACCTAAGACCATTTTATAATTATATTAAGTTGGAGGCAAAATTATTTAAAAATTTTAATGTAAGTAAAAATAAAGTATGGTTAATTAGTTTTTATGTGGTTTAAATCAATCAATCAACGGATATTTAAAGTCAAATTTGGGTATTTGGATTTGGGTTTATCTTTTTTTGACCCCAACCTTTGGGGTGCTTTGCACCTTAATACCTAACATTTAAAATTTTACATTTTAGTACCCAACATTTGAATTTTATTGCACTTAAGTGCCTAATTTCGAATCCAACCAATAAGTGCAAAAACACGTGTCATTTTCTTAATGGTCGGATCTGAAAATGGATATTTAATTGCAACAAAATTCAAAGGTTGGGTATTAACGTGCAAAATTTCAAAGGTTGGGTACTAAAGTGCAATACACCCCAAAGGTTGGGATGCAAAAAAAGATTAACCCTTTGGATTTTAAGTATATTCTCCTTTTTTTTTTTAATTACCTCTTTATTTTAAAATTTTATTTTTATTTCTTTTTAAAGAAGTTCCAACTAATATGCCAACAGAGGTTGGCCAAGTGGTTTGAGGGTTGTTTCTCGAAGATAAAGACCCGAGTTCAAATCTTTCAAGTCACTTGGGGTATGTGTGGTAAAAAAAAAAAAAAAAAGTTCCAACTAATATATTAACAAATAAAAAAGTACAACCAACGCGCCACAACTGAAATAATGCAAGTCGAAACTGCAATAGACACGCTAGCTGAATTTGCAATTGTCAAATGCGAATAAGCTACATAATTAATTTTTTTCTTTGAATATTCATTTTTATATTTTTCTCATCTTTTTGCCTTCATATTTCTTAATTTCTATCTTAATTGTTGTTTTTATTAATATGGCATTATCAAATTTATCTATCATAGTAATTATATTAAAAATAATTATAAATTTTTTTATTAATCTAAAAAGTTTAATTTTAATGTATTTAAATAGTAATACTTTTTTGGTACACACATCAATAGTGCATAACATAATGCGATGGAATTCGAAATATTAAGCAAAGCTTAAACAAGGAGCACTAGCAAATGAACATGAGTTGAGAATTGGGAGAGGAATGCATCAACACAGAGTCACACCTTGTGATTCATGGAATTAAGTTCTGAAAATCCTAGTCTGCAAAGTTAAGCTAACGATTATAACTTAGAACTAACTTTCTTATTTTTCTTTTTGTTTAGTTTTGTTTGTTGACTCACACCAAACTGCAAGACGATGCTTCGATTTCTTTCTCTGTAGGACGGAATGATCAAGATTGCAAACTTGGGGAGGAGCAGCTCTTCGGCGACTTCATCAAAGAAATGTCCATTTATTGCTTTCCAGTGTGCATTAACTGTTAAATGTGATTTTGCTTGAAGTTGTATGTTACATGCGTTAAGATCCCTTTAGAAATGCGATATGTGCATTTGAATGAAAATACGTTTGATTAAGAAGCAAATTGGTGATCCACCAAGTTGGGTGCAATTTTGACGTTACGGAAAAAGATTAGTAAATGAGAGTTACGATCCGAATAGACCCGTACGCGAACCACAATATTTTTTTTTCATAACCCAACTTAGCAGCCATATTGAAAATCCCTTTGAAAAGTCTTGGCAGCTGCGAAGTAACACGAATTTTCAGCCTAAACTTTCGAGAAATTTTGACGACCATGAAATCTAAGCCTATCAGCCGCAAAACTATGTCTGATGGCCGCAAATGAAAGCCTAGCGGCTACGAAGGACGAGAATCAGCAGATGCCAATTTAGAGAAATTTTGGTGGCTGCGACACTTACGCATGGCGGCCACGAATGACCCGATCATTTTCAACGCTTCCTCTTAAGTTAAGTGATGGAGTCGTCAATCCTTAACTTGCTCAGTGCTATTTGAAATATTTGATCTGGGACAACTTTGGTCAAAATATCTGCTAACTGATCCTCTGATCTGACGAACGGAATCGTGATGACACCATGTTCTAGTTTTTCTTTGATGAAGTGTCGATCAATTACCACGTGCTTGGTTCGATCATGCTGGACCAGGTTCTCCGAGATGCTGATGGCAGCTCTATTATCACATTTTAGGGGACTCGGACCTAAAGGGCTCATGCCAATTTCACTCATTAACTTTCTCAACCAGATTATCTCAGCTACACCTTTTGTTATGCCCCTAAACTCGGCTTCTGCGTTGGATAAAGCCACAACTTTCTGTTTTTTTTTTTCTCTACGTTACCATATTTACTCAAACAAGTGTAAAGAACCCAGAGGTAGATCTTCTGTCGTTAGGCTTCCCCGTCCAATCTGCATCATTATAGCCTTCAATGTCTAGGTGGCCATGTCTGCCAAACATGATCTCTGTTCCAATGGTCCCTTTCAGATACTGGATGATTCGAACCACGGCTTCAATATGTTCCCTCTGTGGTTGATGCATGAACTGGCTTACAATCCCCATGACATAAGCAATGTCTGGTCTCGTGTGGGATAAATAGATAAGCTTACCAATCAGGCGTTAGTATCGTTCCTTTTCAGATGGTTCCCCACTTCCTTCTAACTTTAGCTTATGATTCACCTGTATTGGAGTCTCGACTGGTTTGCAGTCAAGCATACAAGTCTCAGCTAACAGGTCGAGGACATACTTCTTTTTCAAAATGAAAATGCCTCTTTTTGACCGCAGAACTTCAATCACTAAGAATTATTTCAACCCTCCAAGGTCTTTTATCTCAAATTCTTTGAAGAGATTCCACCTGAGCTGGTTTATTTCTTCCGTATCACTCCTTATTATGATCATGTCGTCTACATAGATGATTAGACATGTGATCAATTCTCCTCGTTGTTTCAGAAACAGGGTGTGGTCTGAGTTGCTCTTAGCATACCCGTGGCGTTGCATTGCTGGTGTGAACCTACCAAACCATGCCCGAGGTGATTATTTCAACCCATACAAGGCCTTGCGGAGTTTGCAAACTTCTCCTTCCCTCAAGTTCCCTGTAAATCCCGGAGGGGGTTTCATATACACCTCTTCTGTCAAGTCCCCATGTACGAAAGCGTTCTTAACATCAAACTGATGTAGGGGGCCAATCCTTTTTAGCAGCAATTGAGAGTAACATTCGAACTGTATCTAATTTTGCCACCACAGAGAACATCTCGGAGTAATCAATTCCATACGTTTGAGTGTATCCCATTGCCACTAGTCGAGCTTTGTATCTCTCGACTGAACCGTCAGCCTTATGTTTTATTGTGAATACCTATTTGCAACCTACTGGTTTTTTTTCCCTTGGGTAGTTTGCACTTCTCATAAGTCCCATTCTATACTAGGGCATCCATTTCGGTTCTCATAGCCTTCCTCAGTATTCTGTTTAGCTTCTTGCACATTTCTTGAAATTTCTTCCCTGTACAGATTCTCAAGGAAAGTCTTCGCAGTATCTGACATACTCTCCCTGGACATGTTTCCCATGGGATATCTGGCAGATCGGGAAATATGATCAGGAGAGTATCCGTAGGAAGGCACCCCTCTATTGCTCCGTTACGGCAGAGCATACCTGTTACTCACTGTTGCATTCTCAGAAATAGAATTAGCAGCACTGGTGGTATTATCAAGAATAATGTCAATAACAGGAGGGGAATTTGTAGGAACAGTTACCTCATTTTGGACATCATCTGGAGGAGGGACATCATCCGTAGGAGGATCATCGGGCGTGGATACTGTGGTGGTACTGAGATCTTCTTTGTTTTGTCCAGGCTCAGATGTGCTGGCTGGATCATTGGAATCAGGATAGCTTAGCCAGTACAGAGATTCATTATTGTTCTCCCCCTGATCACTGGACTGGGTATGAAAATAGCATTCAGTTTCTACAAACTCACAATCTATAGTGACATGAATACGTCTGCTGATTGGATTATAACAGCGATACCCCTTCTGATGGGGTACATATCCAAGAAATACACACTTTATTGCACAAGGATCCAATTTTGTCCGTTCAGATTTCGGAACATGCACAAAGACGGAGCACCCAAAAACCCAAGGTGGCATCGTGAGGAACACAGGAATGCCAGCTTGTGTTTGGAGCACAGACATAAATGTTTGTCGGTCAGGCACTCTTGTGGGTAATCTGTTTGTGAGATAGGTGGCAGTTGCCACTGCTTCAGGCCAAAAATAACTGGGTACGTGAGATTCTGTCATGATAGCACGAGTCATCTCAAGTAACGTTCGATTCTTCCATTCGGCTACACTGTTCTGCTGAGGTGTGTTTGGACAGGTTGTTTGATGAATAATACCATGCTCTTTTGTAAATTCATTCATCTTTTGATTAATATATTCGCGCCCATTGTCTGATTGGAGCATTTGAATTGTCCTGTTAAACTGATTTTGCACCATTTCAAAGAATGCAACGAACGGATCATAAAATTCATATTTGTGTCTCAAAAAATAAACCCAAGTCATTCGGGAGAAATCATCGATAAACAGAACAAAGTATTAAAATCGACTTGGATTAGCAATCGGAGCGGGCCCCCAAACATCTGAATGGACAAGTGAGAAGGCAGACTCAACCCAAATGCTTGTTGGTTTAAAAGAAGTTCTATGACTTTTTGCAACTAAACATGTTTGACAAGACAAATCCAAATGCTGTTTATTCAGAAAAAGAGCAGGAAATAACACCCGTAGATACCCAATAGAGGGATGCCTGAGGCGCCGATGCCGTAACCAAATTTGTGTATCCTTAGTGCCTTTTGATACAGAACTTTGGAATAGGGATGTAAACAAGCGAGCCGGCTCGCAAGCTTTCTCGAGCCGAGCCGAGCCGAGCCCGAACCCAAGCGTCTTTGTTTTTGGCTCGTGGCTCGCGAGCCGGCTCGCAAGCCACTATTTTTAATTAAAAATAAATAAATATTAAATTTTATATATATAAATACTTATATAATATATAATATTATATATATATATACTTATTTTTATATATAAATATTAAAAATAATTATTTTTTAAATTAAAAAATGTGTTTTTCATGGCTCGCGAGCCGAGCCGAGCCGCTCACAAGCTTGGTCGAGCCGAGCTCGAGCCAAGAAAAAAGGGTCAGGCTCGGCTCGGCTCGGCTCGTTTACATCCCTACTTTGGAATGAGTTCCCACTTCGTCCACGTAATATAGTCTGTCCCGATCAGTACCATGCCCAATAATTTCCTTCCATGAATGTCCTGTATAAGGCAGAAATGAAAATATATCAAAACCACACAATTTAACTATCGTGTCAAATGGCTCAAAGACAGTAATTTGCAAGATAAAGAGGGAACATATAAGCAATTTTTCAATTTTAATTTTGACTAGATAAAAACTGAGCCCTTTTTTTCAACCACCGCTAACTCACCATTTGTTGTTTGGATATGAGATCTGTCTGGAGTAACTGGGTTTAGTATATCGGATAGGTCGAAAGTCATTGTATTCATTGCCCCACAGTCCAAAATCCATTGTCTTGTTTTTTGTGGTTGAGTCTGAGTGTGAAACACCCATGTATGAGGGGTATTTTTTTTTTTGGGGGGGGGGGGGGGGGGAGGGGGGGTTCACTTTTAAGGGGTTTGTTCTGCAATTTCCAAAAACTGGGGGCTTACCCGTACTTAAGCAAAGGTTTAAGGCTTTATGACCAAAGGAGTTAGGGTTTGGGGGTGACCTATTCCGCCATTTTTATCGTTGTAGGTCCTGGAGCAGCGGCGGCGATGGTGCTCCGGTTTTCTCTTGCTGCGGCACCGGCCGGCGTCTCCCATCTCTCCGATGATGCCTGCCGCAGCACCCCCCTGTCGTGAGTCGTCTGCTGTCGTTGCCTGCGCATCACTGATGGCGGCAGCCGCCCACAGTTGTCTTCTACCATTTGTCGTGAATCTATCGTTTGGTTTCTGGTGGTCACGCACACTTTTCGAGCACCGTGATGATTGGTGTACGACGCCTTCGAAGCGTCCAAAGAAAGATCCAAGAAAAATTAATGGAACCAAGAGACCCATCACCAGAAGACACCACTTACAATGATTTGTTGGTCGAGTGTGTGAAGGCAGAATATGATGCAAGAAAGCTCAAGAGATAGCTATCAAGTTTAGAAAGAATTTTGAAGAGTGAAAACACAATCAAATGTGATGTCATGGATGAATTTCATTATTTGCTTAGATTTCTAGTTTATTTTTCCTTTTTCTTGCTAGTTGACACTTTGATGTTCGTTTCTATTCTTACTATGTTTGCAATATGCCTATTTTCAAGATATATTATTTTCTAAGTTTAAAACATATATTTCATATATATGGGCAAGTTTGAAAGACCGGGTAAGCCTACGTTGTTGGACAGGCAGTATAATATATTTTAGGAAAATTCTTTTCTAACTGTTTGTAAGAAATAGATTTTTATATAAACAAATTACAACCATTAGATTAGATTAGTAATTAGCTTAGCCACAATATTTGACTACTTATTCTGTTTATAGTTTTTTTCTTTTTTTTTTTTTTACTTAATTTATTTACTTATTCTGTTTATAATTTTTTTTCTTTTTTTTTTTTGCTTAATTTATTTATAGTTGATCGTTTTTGCAACTTAATCTTTATTTAAAATTGATTCTCAAATCCTTAAAAATTATATTTTTGCAACTTAATCTTTTAAAACCATTTTCTTCTTTCATCTCCAATCTTCAGGTTTTACTATTTGAAGGTGTATCTACCATCTGAAAAATTAACTAAAGAAAATAAAAAATTTAAATACATGTATATGAGAAAATATAAATATTTTATAATATAAAATAAAAAAAAAAAAAAGAAAGAAAAGAGGAACAAGGAAGTTTAAAAGCAAATAGAAACAATAAAATTTATGATATGATTTGTATGTTAGGTGTGAACTATTGATTTAGTTTTGATTTTGCTATAAATTCTTGATTTACTTTGAATTTCACAGGATTCTTTCACAACAAAATTAGTGATTATATTTATCTTTTACGATTTTTCTACAAAGTTTGATAAGTTTTATTAAAATTCTATTCATATTGATTTAATTATTTTCTCATATTTTTAAAGTTTTAAATTTATTGGGGTTTTTATAATAGTATTAAACTTAGAGTTCTACTTTGTATAAATCATTATTTATGAAAGAAGATAATTAATATTTGTGCAAAAAAAGATGATGTATTGTGAGATAAGTAAAATTCCTATATTTTAACTAATTAAATCTCAAACAATATTCAAAATAATGTTCATAATAAGATAGCAAAAAAAAAAAAAAAAAAGAAAAAGAAAAATATTTACACACGAATAGTTATATTATTTGAGATAAATAAAAGAATTTTGAGTTGAAACGAAAAGAATAAAAGTGAGCCTCAAACCCTAGAAGAAAAGAAAAAACCAAACCTAGCTCAGATTTCATAATTTTGTGCCCGTAGGTAGATTCCAGAGGGACAGAATTGCTACAAGGTGTAATTTTGCTTACAAGATGGAAAACGGGTACGAGTCTCGCTATGAATTCTTGTTGGATGATGAGATAATTCTCCCAAATAACGGGAGGCAATTGGTCGGAGTGAAAACTTTCGTATTCCATGTCGGAACCATTTTCTTCAAGCCAACGGAAGGAGAAGAAGAGAGCATTGGTGGGGAGAGATTACTTGTTAAGAAATCTGGGCAAAATCAGAAGCTAGACATGGGTAATCCCTGTCCTTAAAGTTTCTATCGCCCCTAACTTACTGGAAAGTGTGATAAAGGTTTCAGGCGATACACTTCCAGGATATATGTCAAGCTAAGTGTCTGGGAATGATTTCGTGTACTAGCACTGTACAAGAAATCTGATGAATGTGTTGTGTCTCTTTTCAGCTCAAGGGGTTGTATATAAAGATATTCAGGTGTTAAAAACGGATGAATTTGAATTATGACTGTTGGAGGATTAATTCAGCATGAATGGGCTGTTAGTGGCCCCTGAATTAATTTGTGACTTAATTCTCTTAACCTTTCAGTTACAATTAGCCACTCAACAGTCAAATTCGAATTATTGGGCTGATTTAGGGTTAATTCTGAATGAATTTGGCCCAAAAAGATAGGCTCTGGGCTCGGAGGCGAGGCCCCTGGCGACGATGTGCACGTGCGAAGTGCAAAGTGCGCCATCAAATGCCACATTCGCCCAGCCCATCAGTCCATCTCACATTTATTGATTTAATAACCCACTTAGTGTCTTAGCTTATATAGCTGACCACACTTGGTTATAAAATCAATGTGGGACACGTTTAGTTTTCCCAAACACCCTTTTATATGACTTTTTGATATTTTCAATAATCCACCATTAATTAATTGAAAATACCTATGCATATGTCCAACAATCCCCCACTTGTTTGGAAAACTGCTCTTTTCCAAACCAGTGTCCGACTAGTTTTATTAAAGATCACGTGCATAACAGAAGTTGTGACGAACATTGAACCTTCCCTTAGTGTAAGTAGCTAAAGATCACCCCGAAGTTGATGGTGTCCGCAGATTAAACCTCAACTCCTTAGTGGCGTGACCGAAGTTACCACGCACACGTGTTCTTTCTCGCACAACAAGCACTCCACTGCACGGGGCTTATCAAGCCATACGACATATCCTGCTTCATGAACCTCTAAGAGAGTAAACCATAACTCTCTATAAGAAGTGGCTTCACTTCTAGTTCATATAGGCAAAATGTTTCTTGGGCACTAGTTGCAAATAGTGTAGCATTTTGTTAAGAGCATAGCTCAACCTTATCACGTTGCAACTCACCGAGCTATCTTTTACTACATATGAGACCACTTGATAGCTCTAACCAAACAGTGACTTGTTTTTCCCTTTGAACCTATAATCAGGGGTAACCTAGATTATACGTAGGGTTACCATCACTTTGGTTCGGGTGGTTTAAGTCTCATATCTCTTGTAGTTGAAGCTACTAAGTCTCTCATCAGAGACTTAGTAAACGGATCAGCCAAATTCTTTTTTGACCTCACATAGACAATTGTTATGATATCATCTTGTATCAATTGTCACGCAAATGCATGTCTAAGACTAATAGGTCTAGACTTACCATTATAGGTACCACTGTACGCTTTTGTAAGTGTTGTTTCGCTGTTACGATATAGCGAAATTGTAGGCATTGGACTTGGCCAAAGATCTATGTCTAACAACATATTTCTTATCCAATCAGCCTCTTGTCCAGCTTGTGCCAAAGCTATAAACTCAGATTCCATGGTAGAGTGAGAGATTATTATCTGTTTCTTGCTTGCCCAAGAAACAGCCCCACCGACAAGAGTGAAAATCCACCCACTTGTAGATTTGTTATCTCCCACGCTAGTTATTCAACTCGCGTCTGAGTACCATTCCAACACACTAGGGAACTTGTTATAGAACAAACCAAAGGTAATGGTTCTCTTAAGGTACCCAAGTACCCTACTAACAGCTTTCCAATGATCAGCATTGGGACTGCTCGTGTATCTGCTAAGTTTTGAAACTGCAAAGGAAATATCTGGTCTAGTGCAATGCATTGCGTATATAACGCTGCTAACAACACTTGCATACTCAAGCTGTGCAATAGCTCTACTAGTATTTTCTTTAAGTTTCAGTCCGTTGTCAAACGGAGTATTCACCTCCTTTCCTTCGAGGTGTTTAAACTTAGTCATAACTTTCTCGATATAATGAGATTGGTTTAGTGAAAAACCCCCACTATTTTTTTTTAACTTTAATGCCTAAAATAGTATCTACTTCACCTAAGTCTTTCATCTGAAAGACCGAGGATAGATACTTTTTAGTCTCGTTTACTCCAATCATATTCGTCCCGATGATCAACATATCATCGATATATAGACAGACTATCACCATATAGTCAGCTGTACTTTTGGAGTAAATGCGCCTGTCAGCACTGTTATACTTGAATCCGAATTTTAAGATAGCAGTGTCGAACTTCTCGTGACACTGTTTTGGTGTTTGTTTTAGACCATACAGGGATTTGACTAATTTACACACTTTATTTTTTGTACCCGGTGCTACAAAACCCTCAGGTTGTTCCATGTAGATTTCTTCTTTTAAATTTCCATTTAAAAAGACTGTCTTTACGTCTATCTGATGAACAAATAGATCGTAAAGTGAGGCTAAAGCAAGAAGAATTCTGATGGAAGCAAATCGAGCCACCGGTGCATAAGTGTCAAAATAGTCAATCCCTTCTACTTGTCTGAATCCTTTGGCAACTAATAATCTAGCTTTAAAAGCTGAGATAGTTCCATCAGTGTATCATTTTCTTCTAAATACCCATTTGCACCCAATGGGTTTAAAACCACGAGGTAAGTCTGCTAATACCTAAATATTGTTACCCAAGATCGAATCTATTTCATCGTTTATAGCTTCCTTCCAAAATGAAGCATCTCGAGAAGCCATAGCTTCTGCAAACGTTTTAGGATCCGTCTCAAGTGTAAATACAAACGTTATTTCACTTACCACTTTATTATCCTGGTCCCCCTCCACCAAGAATAATAAAGCATCAGAAGAGATAAAGTCTTTGTCCAAACTTTTCTCTTTTCTTGCTCTAGTACTCCTTCTAGGCTCAGTTGGTTGTGTAGGGACATCGTTTTCCACAACCGGCCTTATAGGACCTCTAGGCTCAATTTGGGGTGACTCAGATTCATTTTCAACATCTTTTGAAAATGTATTTTCGAAGAACTCGACATCCCTGGACTCAGTTATCACATTAGACTCCAAGTCAAAAAGTCTGTAAGCCTTGCTATTAAGAGCATATCCGACGAATACACTTTTAATAGCTCTAGCTCCTAACTTGGTCCTAACTTGTGTTAAGTTTTAGTTTTGTCTGTTTAACTCTTAAACTTGTGTTAACTACTCTGAAACTTCTGTTAAGTTTTTAATTTTGATGTTTTAATGTCTTTGTTAAGTACTCTGAAACTTCTGTTAAGTTTTTATGTTGTTTTAATGTCTTGCGGATAAATAATTGTAATTTGTTAATGTCTTTGTTAAGTAAGGTCCATGATTTAATGCTAATTTTAACTCGAATTTAATTCGATAGAATAAGAGTATGAGTGTTTTACATTTATGTTGTAATTAATGGAAAATTTAAAAAGAATGATCAAATACACTTAGCCATTAATTTATTGGGATATGACCAAGCCTCCCATCTGGATTAAAATTTTCTGATCAAATCAATTGAGAGTTTAATTACCTAAAAATTAAATATTTAATCATTTTACAGTTTTCAAGGCAAAATGATTAAAGTTAAATTACTTTTCTTAACATCAAAAAAAAAAAAAAAAAAAAAAAAAACTTTTCTTAGGCCAACATGATTTAGTTTTAATGGATTTAATATTTAACATCAAATTCATGTAACTTTTACTTTTTCTAATAAATTGTTTATAATAATAAGATTCTTTGAAATATTTACATCAAATTTGGAATATTTGGAAAGCAAGAAATCTCATGATTTTTGAGGGCAAATTGGAACACTTCCAAGCTTCCATTAGGAAAATTAAGGCTTTGGCTCTGGATATAGGAGGAGAGATGTTAGTTAATAGTTTCTCGAACAGACTGAACGAAGATTGTATTCGGTGGAAAAATCCGGAATATGGTTGGGTTAAGCTCAACACGGATAGAAGCGTCTACGGGGAAACTAAGAAAGATGCGGCTGTAGGTTTTATAGAGACACTAATGGGGATTGAATTGTTGGTTTTGCCATGAATTTGAGCAACGTTACGATCACACTTGCCGAGTTGATGGGGATTTGCGAAGGGCTTAAGATAGCTTGGGAACGAAGGTTCAACAAGATCGAGGTTGAAATCGACTCCATGGTGGTCTTATCTATGGTTCAGAAAGAAGTTGATAGTGATCATCCTCTTGGGAATGTGGTGGAAGATTGTCTGGAGTTTATTCGAAAACCTTTGGATTTTAAATTGATGCACACACGCCGGGAAGGAAATTGTTGTGCTATGAGCTTTGCACGAAGACGGAGATCTGGGAAGAGGCTCCGCATTGTTTGCTGGAGCAGGTGAAGGATGATGCCTAATTGTTAGGCCTTTTCTTTCCAACAAAAAAAAAATATATAAATATTACCAAATATTGGCAAATGCTGCTTATAGATATAGTGACAAACTCTAATTTACAAAGGGGGCGTTTGGTAGCATTGCAGAGTTAGTTTCATTTAATATTATTTGGGCCTAGTAATGGTAGCAGTGGTTAGTTTTGTGTTCGGTATCATTTTCCGTACAGAAACGCATCCCATAGGTGCAGCTAATTTTTTGTTTGGTTCGCTGTTATTAAGTAACGTTATATTTGTAAATTTCTTTTTTGCCCTTCAATTTTCATAGGTAAAGGGGCAACTGCAACAGACATAGCTCATTTTCAGCGAGGTTTTCATCTGCTTGGAAAAAGGTCAGGTGGGTTTCCGCTGAAACATTGCTTGCACTGAGGAGAGGGGCTTCTTACAATAGGAGTATTGCGGGGGAGGTATGTGGTAGAATGTTTTTTGCAGTTGTTTGAATTTGGTTTTCTTTGAGTGATATTGTCGGCCTACTGGACTTGGGACATTGAAAGGGGTTTGCAATTTCCGCAATTGAATTCATGTGTACTAGGTGTATTTGTTATCGAATTTGTGCGTTCTCTTTCATTTCTTAATTCAAGAGTGCGTGTTCGCGGTATAGTCCTCAAAGTATCATTGTCGTTTCGTATGGCGTGGAATTGGTGATTTGTTATATGAGTTCTTGGACATATCCCTTTCCTGTAATGTAATTTTTTAGATTGGCTTCATATGTCCTTTAATTAGAGTGAGTTGAAGAGGAAATGATACGTTGGTTTTGAAATAGAAATTTTCCTTGATACATGGAAATTCTGCAGAGAACGCATTTATGGGGTATATTCCGGCACCACATTGCCCGAAGGTCACGGGGAAATGATCCTCCGCACATCGCAATCAATTAACAATCCCGGAAGGATGTACTACATATGCCCTTTGGAATTGAAGCACGAAGGGTTCTTCGTGTGGTGGGATGTGTATCAGAAGTCCGGTGGTCGTCTATACTCCGGTCAAACATCCTCAGCAAACTTCTCAACAACAGATTCGAAGAATGACGGACTGAGGAGTAACCGCGAAGATGACAATGTTTCCAGTAAATGTCACGATCCTCCTGAGCTGGTTACAGGTCAGACACGCAGCACTGCTACCTCCGAAACAGGACGCTTCGTAACCCATAACTGGGAGATGGAAAGAGGTCGATTTCTTATACCTGCTGTCCATGTTTATGTGTTCTCTTGTGTTGTTGTATTGTTACTTGGGGTTGTGTTGGGTATCTTAATTGCGCGTTCTCTCTGACGACTAATATGTAATGTGTAGGGTATGTGCAATAGTCAGGCCTGAGACTATACTTTTAGACGTCCATATATACTCCTTGTAGGTGTCTTGGGATTTTTAAATTTTTTTCCCTACTGTGGCTAGTAATCAGTTGGAATTAGTATGGTATCTCATCTTGTAATATTTTCTAGTTTCTTGATCATGAATGTGTCGTTTTATTATTATTATTATTATTATTATTATTATTATTATTATTATTATTATTATTATTATTATTATTATTATTATTATTATTATTATTATATCCACTGTTGCAATATCCTCCCCTTATTCTTCCAGTGGAATGATTACGGGTGGTCTGAGTTGATGGATCTCTTTCGTTTTGTATGTCACATGGTAAATAGTGAAAGCCCTGTAACTGTGTCTATATATTTTCTTCAACGAAGGAGTTGACGATGAATGTAACTCCTCTAACATTGAGTGTAAAAGTATATGTACTGCTCTGTTCGCTATGCCAAGACAGTCCGTCGAACAATTGGCAGAAATGCTCAGACAACATAAATATTTTTACAATAACGGTTGGAGTACCACGCACGACTCCGTGTTCATAGCCTTACTTGAGCGTGAATCTCAAAGGGGTCGTCGTCAATGGCCAAACGTGAATAATGATGTCGTTGGTGGTCTAACCAATGTCCTCAACAGCCTCTTTGGCTTGTCTAATGACCAGAATTACTACGGCCGTCGTCTCCGTGTGCTGTTAAAGCGATTTAACACATATGGATATTTGAGATCTTTGTCGGGTGTTAGTCAGTCCAATGTTCAGAATGTGTTGAATGTCCCCAACACAACGTGGGAGCTAATTCGTCAGGAGGTATGGATCAAACTTATTGTTGTACAAAGTTAATTCTTGCAAATTGATTTCAAGATTTGAGGTACTTTTATTGACGATCTGCACTTAAATGTTTGCAGGGAAATCTTCAGTGCTTCTGATACTACTACGAGGATGAGCCAGCTTGGAATTCACTTGTGCGCATCTTCGGTCCTCCTATGTAACATCTGATAGCATGTTGCCGGGTATATATCGGATGCATTACGCTCTAATTAAATTTAGGTGAAGTTGTAGGGGTGTTTTCGATGTCTCGCTTTCGCGTTCCAGCTCTTGATTTGTCATGTAATGTCGGTTTTTGTATGATTACCTGTGTTAGTGAATGGTTGCAGGTAAGTGTTTAAGCTCCAACATCTATGAGTTTAAAACGGCATAGAGTTAGTTCTATTGAAGCTTATTGTCTACCTATAATTGTTGTTGAGATTCTGAATTGATGTGCATGAATCCTTCATTATTGCGATGACTGGGTAGCACAAATTGGCAATGACAATTGTTAAATTAGGCACGTAAGCCGCTTACATTTTAATGGAATGCAAACAATTAACCTTCATGACTGACATGCATGCAAGGTTACATAGAATTATTCGAACTAACAGTACCACATTACAAGCGAATGATTATTGGAAATCACAATTTTCTAATAAACGTTGCAAAGCCATGAACTTAACCGGTCACGTATGGTACCACGGAGATTACGAGATGTCTTCTTCGGAGTCTGAGTAAATAGCAGGGTCAACAAACAATGACGGTCCGTCATTTGGAAAGTTGGGAAACAATCTTTTGTGAAAAATTTCATGAAGCTCCACCCAATTCTGCAAGCCATTCTGACGGAAATTGGTTTCTATAGCAGTTTCCTGATCAAAATTTAATGATATATTTGTTAGTGACCACTGGAATGCACAACAATATGAAGTTATAATTATTGTAAACCTGGTGTAGGTGTTGGGCCACGTAATGCGGACTTATTTCAATACGTTTAACGTCCGCATCGTATGTGATCCCATCAATTTTCATAAAATTACGGAACAAAATGTACTCGGATCTCAACAATGTGATTCCACTTCGAACATGGCGTAGGCTGATTCCAGTTCGTAATTTGCACCCTAGGTCACCTGCTATCGTATTAGATGCCGCCAACGCTTCGATGTCGGTCACAACAACGTGATTCCCAACATAATCATAAAGCTCTCCGATAAGCAATTGCTTAAAGCACCTCGAGCATGGAAACCTTGGTTGGATATGGCCATCGTTTCCATTCATTTTTTTTTTTAAGTTTGATAGTCTAAGTTAAGGTGGCTTGAATACGTCGGAGTTGTGTTATTTATAACCAGCTAATGTATTATTGCACTTATTGGCCTACGTAATGCATTTAACTTTAGTCAGACATCTCTGAAAAAGAAGTAAGTACATGAATGTGAGAATATTGAATAGTTCTTACAATGAAGGGTGTAACCTGTGACCTCCAAAATTATGTTCACAAAATTGAATATTGTTTATATTATTCACTTTACTCAAGAATCTTGACTATGCAAGATATGGGAATCTCTTGGAGAATATATTCTCCACAGCCTTGCAGATTGCGCATGCCTTAAAGTAGCATGATTTATGGGGTGGCATGCAAACATCCCATTTTATTGGGAAGGTAAAGAAGCAGCGGGTTATTTTTTTTCCCCCCCATGGTAAATGGCAATTGTGTCTACGATTCTACAAATAATGGGGGCCATGTAGCCCATTCATTAAAAATTTCGCACTCAAAACCATATCATCTGTACTGTGTCCGCAATGCCTCGGTCGCGTGGAGAATGTGTTCCCGTCTTCCTAACTGACATCGAGCCATATTGCGCTTGTGCGGAACGTATTTTGATCAACGAGCTACACGAGTTTGCAAGTGAAAACGTCATATTGAGCGAAGGCCCAGCAATGGCTCTCGCCGTCCAGGAAATTGCACGAAACATGAGCCGGAGGTTGGATATCGATATGCACAGCGACGAAGTTAGCCGTCACATCATGGAACTTCGGAAAATTTACATCAAATTTCGACTGTTTACTTACAAGGTCGGGGTCACTTATCATGGTCGCATTAACGTTGTCAACGTAGATTCACGATATTTTCGTGTTTTCGGTGACCGGGTAATCGATTTCATGTTTTAAAAGAAGTATTAGTACCACGAAATATCAACAGTAAGTAATAATTTCCTTATAAGTTTTGTAATATGCGTGTAATTGTATTCATAAGAGACTAATCAAGATTGGCGTTTCCGGAATCGCGGCTTCCCCTACTACCACGAGCTCAACTATGTCTTCCGATCTTCAAAGGCAGCATTGCTTCCGGGCGAGCCAAGCACAAACTATGTGGATCCAGAAGTCTTCTCCGATAATGAATACTAACCAAGTTCCAATGATTCAACACGTATTCCTTTGTGCTTCGCAGAGTTTTTAATGTGGGTATTGCTATATATGTATATCTTGTGTAGTTCCTGTCCCATAGTTGCAAATTATGTAAAGTCGTCATTATTAACTATAATATATAATATTGCTAAACTTCAATTAATTATATTACATACATTAACATATACAGATCTAGCATATTAATTCTTGCTCTTTCATTTCCGTGAGCAGAGACATCTTATATCAGATATAATATGGCTGCCTATGGTGCTACTTGTATGCTTTTGAAAACTCTGTCCAAGTGCTACAGAAGTGCACTAAAACTACCACCCAGTCCTTATTATGTAATCTGTAAAAGGAACAAATAAATGGACACCTGAAAACATATTTAAATTTACGGTTTAGGTTCAGAGTACAAAAATTGGTCCATGTCATCGCACATTCACATAATAAGTACCATAACATTGCTTCAGTTTTAATACAGACCAACGTCACATACAAAACAAACCATCGTTAACTAGGGAAACATATAGGTTCAAGTACGCCATTAATTGATGAAATGTCGCAAACTCCGAACAAAGGTGCTGCGGACATCGGTAGGCATCCCATAGAACGCACGAAGATCACCATGATTATTAGGCAGGTAATGTGCAGCCCACATAACTTCTTCGGTGCTGAGATCTTCAAGCGAGCGTAACGCGTCGTAAATCCCGTCCTGTTTCACCGCAATGTCATTTACAGGTAAGAAAGTTGGGCTTGAAGAGACTGGTGCTGTTAGGAATAGTGCCCTAGAAATCCGATTGTATATCCGCTTTGTGCTTTTCCTTATTGTAATCATAGACAATCTTTGAATAAAATAACGAATTGAGGCAACACTTCTTTATATGCTCTTGTTTGGTATGCGTTTACTTTAGCTGTGCATGTATGAGAACTCCCCTAATCCTGATGACTTTAGGACTCTACCATTTAGGTGAAATGGTTAATGAAACGAGCCCTATATCACATAAGTCATGATTAGTAAAATACTCCAAGCCGATGAGTCCTACAGACAGTGGGAGTGTCAACCTGACTCCTCTAAGGCTTGCTTGTGGGATCACGCCCTTAAGAAGGACCACCTTGTTTCATGGAGGTGGAAAGTGTACAGTTGATACGTGCGTGATACATGAGGGTGCTTACTTTAATAAGTAAGTTCACTGAGGTGCCCCGTGTGAGAACATTCCTAAATGGGAAAGGAAGTTTCTATTTCAGGAAATGGAAACTCCCAGATTAGGAAATATCTCACGAGTCATTGATGTGATTAATTGATCCTTAGACTTGAGGTTCCTTGTCACTTTATGAGTTAACTCTGTAGTCTTAGGTATAAGCTTTAAAGCGTGTCGCCTTAGACAACTGATTCAAGGCTTATGCTGGGGCTGCACAAGTGATTCATGAAAGTGAATGAGAATCAAGAAAGGACCTACACTTGCATTTGCAAGGTGATCTCTTATTGTGTAAGTCATTCATATGCCATATGGAGTCCTTGGCCAAGGCAGTAGATCAAGACATCAAGAAAAGGGTTTCTTGGATTGAGATCAAATGGATATGAAATGCACTTAGCTTTAAGACCGGATTATTAGGGTTCTGATTATTCCCTTGCCCTAGATCTTGGTTGAGAGATAGTAAGTAGGAGGATTGTATCTCACATGAATCGATGACTTAAAGGTTCTGTCGAATCCGAACATTCCAATTCAGCTAGGGGTTAAACACCTGTTGCTAGACTATGGTCGTTTAATCTGTGGACTGATTAATTAATTAGTGAATTAATTAATTGGGGTCACTGCTAATTGAATTGAGAACCTAGAGGGTCACACATAACAACTTGGTTACATGAGTTGAGGCTTGAAAAAGATTAAACGAGTTAATCGGGCCAAGAGGGTTCCACACGTGTGAATTCACACGTGTGGCTCACGTGAGTGACACGTGTCACTGTGACACGTGTCACACACGTGTGTATATATATATATATATTAAATAATTAATTAGTTAATTATTTAATAGACTTTGGTTTAATTTTGAATTAAAAAGAAAGTCTAATTTTGGAGAAAATAATCTAGTTAATTAATTATGAATTAATTAATTAGATAAAATAAGTTATTTATTTTATAATAAATAAAGTATAAAATTATCCAAAAATAGTTTGGATATTTTAGCTCTCTTAAAAGTTGACTAGAATTAGAATTCAAAGTTAAAGTTGGAAAATACTTGATCTTCAAGTAATAGGAGAGAGAGGAACCAAATCCTTTCCCAACAAGGATTTGGATCGGCACTCCCTCCTATATATAGGGGAGCTCGAGCTCCCCTTTAGAGCTAATTGACAATTCTTGGTTCATGTGTTGAACACCTTCCTTTTCTTCAAGATTATGTTAAACCCTAGGTTAAGCCTAAACACTAACTAGAGAACTAGCATCCTTACTAGTTAGATTGTGATCAAGTTGGTGGACTTTCTCTAGAGACTTCAAGTTAGAAGTTTGAAGATTCGAGCTTTACCAAGGAGAAGGGATCAAGCCGCGAGAAGAGCGTTCTTGGGTGGCTTGAAACGCTTCAAGAAAGAATAAAAGAAAAGTAAGTTTTCTATCTTTACGAATTTGGTTACACGATTGCGAGTTCTAGGTCCTTTTGTTGGGAAAATTTTTTAAATTCCGCTGCTTTCTGATTCGTGTTTTCCAACAAGTGGTATCGGAGCCACCTCGTTAATCGTGTTTCTGATTCGTCTCAATTATACTGAATTTGGTAGAAATTCTTAGGCTTGATGCGATTGAGTATTTGTAATTGTTTTAGAAAGCCTGAATTACGAAACTGTATTTTTTCCTGAAAGTTTCTGAAAATTGGTTTTTATGAAATTTAATTTTGAAAAACAATTTTAGATTTGAAACTGTATAAACTGGTTTTGGATTTCTTGGATTGGTTTTGCTTTTGAACGAAAACACGAAACGAAAGCCCGGATCGCGATGAACACGCGAAACCCCGCGCGCGAAGGCGTCGCGCGCGCGGGCTTCGCGCGCCACCCTCCCGCAACTGTGCGGGAGGCCCTCCCGGGCGTGCCGCCCGTCGCCGCCCAGGCCTGGCCGGGACAGATCGTCCAGTCGCCCAGCACCTCCCGCACGCCTGTGCGGGAGCCTTCCGGGCACGCCTAGGCGCGCCCGCCCAGGGCGGCCGAGACTGGCCGCCCACCCCGGCCGCAAGCTTGCGGGAAAACCGTGCCCAGCAGCGCGCACTCGCGCGACCTTGGCCGCGCGCGCGCCCCGTGCGTGCGGTCTTCTCCACGTACGGGTCCCGTTTTCGCGATCCGGCCTTTTCGTGTTTCGTGCAATCCAGTCCCAATTTTTTATTTTAATTTTAAAATTTTATTTTTGAATATTTATTTTAATTTTTGAATAAAACTTAAAATCGGGATTTTTGAGAAATTGAAACGGTTTATATTTTGGGAAAATACATCTTGATAAAATTATTAATTTTCAGAAATTAATTGGAATTTTATTTGTTTTGGTAATTTGGGATTTATTGAAAACTTTTATAAACAAGACTCGCATCAAGTCGTGTTTTAAGCTATTAGAGCTTAAAGCGAGAATTTTAATTTATTGGTTAAATTTAAATTCTTGCAAAAGCATGTTAGGTGATCATGGGTTTAGATCTATGTATGGTTTTAATTTATGCGCATGGATGGTTTAAATTGGGGTTGGAGCCCTATAGTTGCGTTTTTTCAATTGAGGTTGGAGCCTCACTTATGTGCGTACTGTTATGTGATTTATTATGTGGCTTTCCATATTACTGTTTTTGAGGCCGGGGTATGCCCCATGTAATTGTCTAAGGCCAATATGAAGATTGAGCCTTATTACTTTATGTCTTTTTCTTTTTATTGTAATTTGAGAGTAGAGATAGGTGGTGAGGTTTTATTTTCATTTTGGAGACAATGCACCCATGGAGTAAGATGGACCACATTCAAGTAACAGGGAGGCCATAAGTGAAGACCCCTCAAAATGTTAGGGAGGGGAATCTCAATTGTTAAATGTAATAGAGATAGGGCTCGTATTTTGTTACCGCTTTCCCTTATTTGATTTGAACTGTTTATGTGGCATGTATGTTAGAACTTGTGATTGTGGAGTGGCTCCCACGTATCACGCATAAGATAGGTAGAACCCATGATCATTACATGTTAGTATCATGCTAGGACATGTTATCTGTTTATGTGCTTGTTTGAAATGCATTTAAGTGTACTTGCATTAATCAAGACTAATAAAATTGGATAACATATATGTTGGTGAGGTCGAACCGGACAACTCTCCGGTTGATTCGAAAATTCCCATTAAATATTAAGCTAATTTCGAACAAATAGGTGTTTAATTCGAGATGCAAATTTTGAATTAAATTCCTAGCATTCCATCAATAGGTTTTAAGTTTAGTAAGTAAAGCTAGTTATTGTCCGCGAGTCGTGGGATAGCTAGTGGACCTTATTAGTTCTTAGTTACCTAATTGATCATTATAAATGGTCAATATTTCGTGGTCAATTTTAGTAAGGGCGATGTCCGCGAGTCGTGGGTCGTTCGAACTAAGTTTTGGTCATGATCTTATGATTGATGGGTCTAGCTTAACACCTAAGTAAATATGGATGTCGCACGAGTCGTGGGTCCATATTGAAAGATAGGTGATGCAAAAACAATTACTAAGAGTTCTAAAGGTGTTAGAATTGGTAAGTTGTACATACCTAGGGTTCTTACTTAGAATGTCCGCGAGTCGTGGGTTCGAGGTAAAATGACTAGGATCTTAGTACCCATTGGGAAACGTGTTCCTCTTAGATCTTTGGGAATTATAGATCTTTCAAAAACAGTGGGAGCTACATTAGATTAAAGACCTTATCTTTTGTATATCGTTATAATTCAGCATGCTCGCTAGTTCTCTGTTTTACCATTTAGGTCGTAGATTCTGTGATTCTCTACGTGTTTTGAAATGGCAACCAAAAACCCTCTTGTATCGATCCTCGAGTCAAACAAGTTGACTGGTCCCAACTATTCTGATTGGCTGAGGAATCTAAAAATCATTTTAGATTCTGAGAAGAGAACTTATGTTCTCTTCAAAGGGGAGCCTAGTCCCGAAGGGGAGGCTCCCACTCGGGCCGAGCGGGATGCGATTCAGAAGTGGAAGGATGATAATCTCCAAGCCCGTTGCCTTATGTTGGCTAACATGTCTCCGGACTTGCAAAGGCAACATGAGGCCATGGAATTTGCTTGGGAGATTTACGACCACTTAGAGCAACTTTACCGCCCTCATGAACGTGTTACAAGGTATAACACTTCAAAGGAATTATTCCACTTGAGAATGAGGGAAGGTTCAAGTGTCCATGAATTTGGACTCAAGTTTCTTACCCTTACTGAGAAACTTGCTTCCATGGACATGCCGCTGAAAGATGAGCTTTCAGTGGATTTGTTGCTGGCTTCGCTCCCACCATCATTCAACCCATTTGTCCTTAACTTCAACATGAATCATGCTGGTGCTACTGTAGCTGAGCTGATTAGTCAGCTTGTGACTGCTGAAAGCACGATCAAGAAGGACAATAAGGTTTTGATGGTGAATGCTCCATCTTCCTCTTCTGGGCCTTCTAAAGGTAAGGGCAAGAAAGCCCATAAGAAGAAGAAGAAACCCCTTAGGCCCACTGGTGGCATTTCGAAGGGGAAGGCCCAAAAGAAGAAGCGTGATCAGAAAGAGGATGTTTGCTTCCATTGTGGCAAAACGGGACATTGGAGGAGAAACTGCCCAGAGTACAAGGTTACTCTAAAGAAAGGTATCTTTCTCGTTGAAGTAAATCTTTCTATTAATTCTAGTTCTTGGGTACTTGATACCGGTTGTGGGACTCATATCTGTAATAATGTACAGATGCTAAATGAAGTCCAACAACTCAAAGAAGGAGAATGTGTCTTGAAGATCGGCGATGACTCAAACGTTGAAGCTCGAGCTTTAGGCACAATTAGATTAGATTTAGGTAGTTTTGAGTTAGTATTAAATAAAGTCCTTTATGTACCGAGCATTATTCGTAATATAATTTCAGTTCCAATATTAGATTGTGAAGGTTATGAAACTTATATTAAGAATGGTAAATATTTTATCAAACGGAACAACTCTTCCGTTCACATCGGTACTCTAAGTAATGGACTTTACCTAACTCAAAATATCAATATTATGAATATACAACGAGAAACGAAGCGTAAGAGAGATGACAAAGTTTCAGCTCCCTTATGGCACGCTAGATTAGGACACATTTCCAAGAACAGAATTAGCAAGATAAACACTTTAGGATCATTCTCTGAAAATGATCTCAAAGAGTTAACTTCTTGCGAATCCTGTCTCAAAGGAAAGATGTCCAAAGTTCCTTTTAAAGGAACTGTGGAACGTGCCACTGAGGTTTTGGATTTGATCCATACTGATGTTTGTGGACCGCTTAGTGTAAGCACTAGAAACAATCATCAGTACTTCATAACCTTTACTGATGACTTTAGTCGGTATGGTTATATATACTTAATGAAGTATAAATCTGAAGCTTTTGAGAAATTCTTAGAATTTCAAAAGGAGGTTGAGAACCAAACTGGTCACAAGATCAAAGCACTTCGATCTGATCGAGGAGACGAGTATCTTAGTGAAGAATTCCTTAATCATCTCAAAGATAATAGGATTATCTCTCAGTGGACTCCTCCGGGAACTCCTCAGCTTAATGGAGTTTCTGAGAGAAGGAATCGAACCCTACTTGATATGGTTCGTTCCATGATGAGTTTCACTGACTTACCACCTTCTTTCTGGGGTTTTGCCCTAGAAAGTGCAGCAAAGATTTTGAATCTAGTTCCCTCTAAGTCAGTCCCTAAAACGCCCTATGAAATGTGGCATGGTAAAATCCCTAGTTATTCTTACTTAAGAATTTGGGGTTGTCCTGCTTACGTGAAGAGGACAGTGGGAGATAAGTTAGAATCTCGTTCTAACTTATGCTACTTTATAGGTTATCCTAAGAAATCCATAGGATACTACTTCTATGATCAATCTGAGCAAAAGGTGTTTGTTTCCAGAAATGCCACTTTTCTTGAGGAATCGTTCCTTAAAGAAAAGAAAGGAAAGATCATAGAATTAGAAGAAGTACAAAGTGACCCCACACCACCCACTGAAGAAACGTCCCACTCTGATCAACCACAACCAATCACGAATTTCGATACACATGTAAATCCTCCTCTAAGGCGTTCTGAACGTACTCCTAGACAGCCGGAGAGATGGTATGGATTCTTCCATGAAATCTCTCAAGAGGATAATGATCCTTCCACATATGAGGAGGCACTTTCAGATTCTGACTCTGAACAGTGGATAGAAGCCATGAAATCCGAAATGGATTCCATGAACTCCAACCAAGTTTGGACCTTGGTAGATTTGCCGGATGGGGTCAAACCCATAGGTTGCAAATGGATCTTTAAGAGAAAGCTTGGAGTTGATGGAAGCATTGCAGCCTACAAAGCAAGACTGGTTGCAAAAGGATTCACTCAAAGACCTGGCGTGGACTTTGACGAAACCTTTTCACCAGTTGCAATGCAAAAGTCCATTCGAATCATGCTTGCCATTGCTGCATATTATGACTATGAGATATGGCAAATGGATGTGAAAACTGCCTTTCTCAATGGTGACATTGACAAAGACATTTATATGGAGCAACCCATAGGTTTCACATTCAGTGGGAGTGAGCAAAAGGTTTGCAAACTCCAAAGATCAATCTATGGATTGAAACAGGCTTCTAGGAATTGGAACATTCGATTTGATGAATCAGTCAAAGCGTTTGGCTTCATCCAAATTTCGAATGAATCATGTGTGTATAGAAAGGAATTGGAGACCTCAGTGCAATTCTTAGTACTTTATGTTGATGACATCCTTCTTATTGGGAATTCGAAGGATGACATGAAAGTGACTAAGTTATGGTTATCGAACCAATTCGAGATGAAAGATCTTGGTGATGCGTCCTATATCCTTGGAATTAAAATCTATAGAGATAGATCTAGAAGGTTAATAGGACTATCACAGTCGATGTACATTGACAAAGTATTGAAGAGATTCAATATGGAGTCTGCAAAGGTTAAGAACCTTCCTATGAGTGTAGGAACATGTCTTTCAAAGAAGATGTGTCCTAAGACTAACCTTGAGAAGGAGAGAATGACTCATACACCTTATGCATCAGCAATAGGTAGCATAATGTATGCAATGTTATGTACTCGACCGGATGTGGCTTATGCACTTAGTGTGACAAGTCGTTTCCAATCTGACCCTGGAGATGGTCACTGGGCTGCCGTGAAGAATATTCTTAAGTACTTGAAAAGTACTAAAGATTTATTCTTAGTTTACGGAGGTCAGAAAGATCTTACTGTCGAAGGATACTGCGATGCAAGCTTTGCATCTGACTTAGATGATTTTAAGTCAATGTCAGGATACATTTTCTGCCTAAACGGCGGAGCAGTGAGTTGGAAGAGTTCCAAGCAGACTACCACTGCAGATTCGACCACTGAGGCCGAATACTTAGCTGCAAATGATGCAGCTAAGGAAGGTGTTTGGATTAGAAACTTCATTCAAGAGTTGAATGTTGTTCCTAGCATGAAAGACTCCATTACTGTGTTTTGTGACAACACTGGGGCGGTTGCTCAAGCAAGAGAACCAAGATCTCACCAACGGACCAAGCACATTATGAGGAAGTATCACCTAATCCGTGATATTATCAAAAGAGGAGATGTGCTAATTGAGAGGGTCACATCAGCAGAGAACGTGGCAGATCCACTTACTAAACCCCTTAGTCGAGAAGCTTTCCAAGGTCATCTTCAGAAGATGGGACTTAGAGTAGCTTTAGAATGGCTTTGACGGGCAAGTGGGAGATTGTTAGGAATAGTGCCCTAGAAAGCCGATTGTATATCCGCTTTGTGCTTTTCCTTATTGTAATCATAGACAATCTTTGAATAAAATAACGAATTGAGGCAACACTTCTTTATATGCTCTTGTTTGGTATGCGTTTACTTTAGCTGTGCATGTATGAGAACTCCCCTAATCCTGATGACTTTAGGACTCTACCATTTAGGTGAAATGGTTAATGAAACGACCCCTATATCACATAAGTCATGATTAGTAAAATACTCCAAGCCGATGAGTCCTACAGACAGTGGGAGTGTCAACCTGACTCCTCTAAGGCTTGCTTGTGGGATCACGCCCTTAAGAAGGACCACCTTGTTTCATGGAGGTGGAAAGTGTATAGTTGATACGTGCGTGATACATGAGGGTGCTTACTTTAATAAGTAAGTTCACTGAGGTGCCCCGTGTGAGAACATTCCTAAATGGGAAAGGAAGTTTCTATTTCAGGAAATGGAAACTCCCAGATTAGGAAATATCTCACGAGTCATTGATGTGATTAATTGATCCTTAGACTTGAGGTTCCTTGTCACTTTATGAGTTAACTCTGTAGTCTTAGGTATAAGCTTTAAAGGGTGTCGCCTTAGACAACTGATTCAAGGCTTATGCTGGGGCTGCACAAGTGATTCATGAAAGTGAATGAGAATCAAGAAAGGACCTACACTTGCATTTGCAAGGTGATCTCTTATTGTGTAAGTCATTCATATGCCATATGGAGTCCTTGGCCAAGGCAGTAGATCAAGACATCAAGAAAAGGGTTTCTTGGATTGAGATCAAATGGATATGAAATGCACTTAGCTTTAAGACCGGATTATTAGGGTTCTGATTATTCCCTTGCCCTAGATCTTGGTTGAGAGATAGTAAGTAGGAGGATTGTATCTCACATGAATCGATGACTTAAAGGTTCTGTCGAATCCGAACATTCCAATTCAGCTAGGGGTTAAACACCTGTTGCTAGACTATGGTCGTTTAATCTGTGGACTGATTAATTAATTAGTGAATTAATTAATTGGGGTCACTGCTAATTGAATTGAGAACCTAGAGGGTCACACATAACAACTTGGTTACATGAGTTGAGGCTTGAAAAAGATTAAACGAGTTAATCGGGCCAAGAGGGTTCCACACGTGTGAATTCACACGTGTGGCTCACGTGAGTGACACGTGTCACTGTGACACGTGTCACACACGTGTGTATATATATATATATATATTAAATAATTAATTAGTTAATTATTTAATAGACTTTGGTTTAATTTTGAATTAAAAAGAAAGTCTAATTTTGGAGAAAATAATCTAGTTAATTAATTATGAATTAATTAATTAGATAAAATAAGTTATTTATTTTATAATAAATAAAGTATAAAATTATCCAAAAATAGTTTGGATATTTTAGCTCTCTTAAAAGTTGACTAGAATTAGAATTCAAAGTTAAAGTTGGAAAATACTTGATCTTCAAGTAATAGGAGAGAGAGGAACCAAATCCTTTCCCAACAAGGATTTGGATCGGCACTCCCTCCTATATATAGGGGAGCTCGAGCTCCCCTTTAGAGCTAATTGACAATTCTTGGTTCATGTGTTGAACACCTTCCTTTTCTCCAAGATTATATTAAACCCTAGGTTAAGCCTAAACACTAACTAGAGAACTAGCATCCTTACTAGTTAGATTGTGATCAAGTTGGTGGACTTTCTCTAGAGACTTCAAGTTAGAAGTTTGAAGATTCGAGCTTTACCAAGGAGAGGGGATCAAGCCGCGAGAAGAGCGTTCTTGGGTGGCTTGAAACGCTTCAAGAAAGAATAAAAGAAAAGTAAGTTTTCTATCTTTACGAATTTGGTTACACGATTGCGAGTTCTAGGTCCTTTTGTTGGGAAATTTTTTTAAATTCCGCTGCTTTCTGATTCGTGTTTTCCAACAGGTGCGGCAGAGGAGCTGAGCGTAACTTGAGCAGACTCCATTAGATCTTGCATCAAATCCTTGATATGTGATGAGTCAGTGTGAGAGGAACGCCGACGTTTACTACCGTTTTTTCTGGACCCCACGCCATCAATACTTGGCGGGCTCCTAGATGTGGCGTCATCCCCTTCATCTTCCAAGTCAATAGGAGTCTTCGAGTGTGGCGTGTTGCTGTCAATTACTCCTTTTCCTCGGCTGGAAGCGGCTGGCGTTGAACGGTTTCTAATGTCGACTGCCGCATCACCAACATCTATGGCTGCATTCCCTGTTGCCCGATCCACCCCAAACAAAATGTTCCATTTCTCCAACCATGGAAACGATTTGCCACGCACCAATTTCACGCCCTCTTTGTACACCTATGCATATAATCGAACAAGTTCCAGTCAGTATGATATAACAATGGGAATGCAGATTAAAAGTAGTTACGTTTCAATGGACGGCAATTATTCTTCGAAAAACATTAGAGAGATAAGATACATTTTTACCTTCTCTTGATCAGCCCATGCTTCCGGTTTGTCCTGCACGATCATGTGGGTGACTGAATCGAAAGTGAATCCCGCCCCCCCACTTGCTACGAGAATGGTAACTATGGCACTATGAGTTCGCTGCCAGACTGCTAACTTTGACTTTACATGTTTAGGCTCGATTCCACATCCCGGAAGCATGTCACCGATCATATTTGACAGCCTCAACATATATTGACTACGAAGCGAACCATCCAGTTTCACCCCCTCGGCGTATAGAACCTCTAATGACACTAACAAGCATTCCTCCTCCTTATTCGTCCAGAATCTACGAGCCACATTGGAACCCTTTTCGGTATCAGTCCTCACACTGGAAGTAGCTCGTGCTGCATCCATTTCCTGCAAGTAGGAGGCAAATTATAATATCCAATGCACACGACTAAAAATAACAAGTGAAAGGTGCATGAAAAAATTAAGGGACAACTGCATTCATGTAACACCAAAACAGACATAACAGGATTTAATGACAAATTGGCATACATATAGCATTAAAACATCTGAATACAAACCAACAAGCTCTCATCACCAACATGAGTAAAAACAACAGCAACTTCACAACGTAGCAAACAAGCTTGGCATAAGATAGTAAAGACTAAAAGAAGCAACCAACTAATTGTAACAAGGTCCGAACAAGTTAAAATAAACAATTTAATGGTGCCTCCATGACTGGAACATGCTATTCGCCATATTGTCTCGAAAATTAGTCCATAATGGCGTCGCATCGACACAGCCTATATATTCCATGTCATCACCAACATTTTTCTCCAAGTCCCGCAACACTTGTTCTTCTATTGGGTCAACCTCCATTTGGGTACGGATGAAGTTATGGAGCATCGCACAAGCAAGAATCGTCCAATTCTGGACCTTGATTGGGTACCATGATCTACTGCGCAGGATTCCCCACCGTCCTTTTAACAGACCAAAAGCTCTCTCTATGACGTTCCTCGCCTTGCTGTGTGATGGGTGTCGAAACCACCAATAATAAAGTCCCGAATCTTGCACACAAATGAATTGTAAAACAGCGGTAACGGGTGTCGAACCACGAGGATTGGATGAATTTATAACTTTTTATATACCAAGGAAACAATTAAAATAGGGGGGGGGGTTTAGATATATGACTAACTACTAATGCAACGAACAAAACGAGACTAAATGAAAAAATAATTAACAACTAAACTCAGCTGATACTTAAATTAATTCAGTAGATAACAAATAGCCGGGACTTTCCTACGCATGCATCAGACTATGATCACGGACAGGGTGATTAACTCCTTGTTAGGCTAGCTATAGTTACCAGTTACCTTAGGCTCCCTCGTTTCTTCGTATTTTTAGAATAATCTGAAGAAACTCCTAAAGACTATTCCCTAATTAGCTAATAACCTTTTCAGAAACTCCTTCCAAGATTCAATTAACTAATTGCTTTACGATCTAAAGAAACACTAACCCTAACCGACTAAGTAGAAACTCCTACTTTGCCTAATTAGACCGTAATATTCCACAACACAAAATCAGCCGAACTTAACAACCTAGTGTTGATTGCTACTTCGTTAATTGCCCGGCTAGACTCCACCAAACGAATTAACTAGCTGTATGTGAATTGCTAACTCTAAGATTCGGCGCCAAAATCAAAGGATATGGCAAAACCCAATGGCATGAAATCGGAAATAAAACGGATAACTTGAATTAATCAACCCCAAACAAATTGTCTCACACAATCTAACACATGCTTGGAAAATCCCAACTAAAAGATAACTTAGCTACTCATGACGAAATTTAAAGACAAATATGAAATGGAAAACATAATATTCAACTAAGCTAAGAAAAGAGGAAATGAACTAGTGATGCCCCCTAAATCTCTTCCCGCCTGCGTGTCTTATAAAGTGTAAAGGGGCTGAAATTCTCTTCCACCTCTTCCCACGTACAAGGCCATGACCACAAATCATTACTGCCACTAACTCCCATAATTGGCACCATTTAACCTTCATGTCCACTAAGGCCATTAATCACCCTTTAATAGCAAAATTGGAGTCATAATATCTCAAAGTAACTTCCACCTTTTCTCCCACATATGGCTGCCACATTCTCATCATCAAGTGGGGCTTTTAATGACCATAGAAAACGTGCTGCTCCCATACTTGTTCTCCAAAATTAATTCCCAAAAAGTAGGCTAGGAGCTGGACTCTCCATTTGATTTATTAACAAGAATTTGGGCCTCCTTCATAAGGTAGCACGGACATTCCCAATAAGCACCAAGTGACATCCCTATTTAATTATTTAAGTCAATGGGCCGTAAACATATTTGTTCTCCAATTTGGTCCAAGAAGTGGGCCTGCGTGACAGCCCTTTTGTTACAAAATCTCCTTCAAATTCTTCCAATGATATATCCTACAGAAAATATAGAATATTAGACAATTATCCAAAATTAAATCAAATAGTTGGGTAAAACATAGGAATTCTAAGATTCAAAAATAAAGGAATATGCAACATATCAAATCCCCCCACACTTAGGCAATGCTTGTCCCCAAGCATAACATATAATCAAGGTTGTTATCACACTCTAAATTCCAACTACAGCAGCCCGTTGTGTAAACTAGGAAACTTTCGCCGTCACCAAAGACTATGTACAAAAATGCAATCAACCAAGCCAAGTTTGAAATCAACCTTCCAAAGCAAGAATAAATGAGCTTGAATTCCAATTATAATCATGCATGATTAGTTTGATTCCATTAATCCAATGCAAACAAGGGAAATAAGTATAAAGTAGTTAGTTTAATCGAATATCAACCAATTTTGCGCATATGTTAAAGAATACCAAAGATAAGTGAGGAGCTAAGTTTCGTTCTTCTAGATAAGCAACCTATAAAACCTAGAGAGCTTTTAAAACAAATACTTCCTTTTTCAATATATCTCTCCCTTTTTTTTTTTGTCCATCGTTGTTCTTTTTTTTTTTTTTCTTCTTTCAACAACTTTTTTCTCTTTTTTTTTTTGTCTCGTTTCTTTTATGAGTTTTTCGCAAAGCAGGACGAACTCCAGTTGTTTGTCCCTTTAAGTGTGGGAAAACAATTTCGAGAGCGGCCGGCATTCGGCCCTACTCATGGCACTTTAATGATTTGGAATTCTTCCAAGGCCAGAGGAGTAGTCGCGCGAGTTCTACTGACCAACCTTTCTCTAGTTGGCCCCTCGCAAGCTCCCCCTCACACTAAATGTTCATCAAGTCAAACTTAACTTAGCTCAATACCAACCTACCGTTTTTCAACATACTTGCAAAAATTTAAAAGATATTAAATCAACCAATCACTTTAGACAAGATTCACTCGTAGCATGGTTCCAATTTAGCACACACAATATTTAGTTTAATTATTTATGCTCAAGCTCACATAATTCCTACTATGTCAAGTGTCAAACAAACCGTACTCTAAATCATGCAAGTTGTAAACAATCAATGGTCTCAGATTCAGTTTCCTTTCAAAATTAAATTCCATCACAAGCAAGGAGCTGTAAGAAGTTCATTAGAGAGGATAGCACCCTAAATTCCATGTTATACAAATTTGTAAATCTTCAACCAGCCCTAGAAATGAACTAGCACAACCACAAAAACAACTTATCATGCAAAAACTTGTCCAAAAACGTAGTATAATAGCAGATTTATCAACAGCAGCATAGTATCAAAATGATCAGCTCCTAACACCCGCGAAAATTATCCCAAAAACATGCAAAAATGGACCTCCATTCATCCCTAGTACCCCCCCCCCACACTTAAAGCATGTTGTCCTCAACATAAAGTAGAGCAGAAATGAAAAACCGAGGACTTCCCTGAACCCGGGGGGTGTGAGTCGAGAGTCAGACAAGAAGAATCGTGACTGTGATCACGGATAGCCTTCCTGTCAGTAGCATCCGACCATTTTTTCAATGTTGTCTGACTATTCGTTGGCCTTGATTATTTTCGAACTGGAGGTGGAGGAATGGAAAGGGATGGCGTGGATGGTGGTGAAGACGAGGCGGAGTTGGTGGTGCGGCTTCTGAGACGGTGGTGGAAGCGCGGCGGCGCTTTTGTGCAGGTGGTGCGTAGGCGGTGGATCAGTTTATGAGTTTGGGTTCCGTGTGGGAAAAACGGGTCCAGTATGCTGTCCGTGACCTCAGACAGGTTTCCTCACAGTAGCTCTAAACCAAATTCACCAGTCTTTTGCATCACCAAAATTCAAAAATCAAGCAACCTGGAACACTCCCCCACACTTATCCAAAGATGTCAGCTTCACATTATCCTGAAAACACGCGAGTAGAAGACATTACAACGGGCAAGGAAAATGAGCAAAGAAAGAAAATGAAAAACAAAAGAAACTAAAGCAAGGGGAAAGAAATATGGGTTGCCTCCCATATAGCGCCCTTGTTTAACGTCATGGACTCGATGAGTTTTTGTTTTCACACTCCAGCCCCTAGAGGAGCATCCTCTTGAGTAATACGTTCAACAATGTGCGGTGCAAATCCTTCATAAAACGGCTTGAGTCGACGTCCCTTCACCTCACTATACAAATTTTCAATCATTTGATCAGGGGGTTTAAGGATCTCCATTTTCACCGTCTCCATTATAGATGGGTCTAGCCTTCTTTGGGTTGCTCTACGGGACTTGGATCCTCGTTCCAAAACAATATCATGCATGTTCCCCAAAGGCATCAGTCCCTTGGCATGTGTGATGGTCCATTCAACTACCTTACTGCATTTTTGAAGTACTTCGACCAATTTTTCCTCTTCCAGACTGTCAAGCGTTCTAGCTATGATCACTGGCAGTGGCTCTTTTTCTCCCAGATACGCGCATTTCAAAAGCTCAGGTAGCTTGTCGAGTTCCAGAGTTGGAGCCTGCAAAATGGAAGGTAATAGTTTAGTTTCAGACCGAGATAGCTCAATAGGTTCAAATTTTGAACTTGTAGTCTTAATGCCCTCTAAAGTATGAACTTTATCAAGATTAACATCAACAGATATGTCATGACAAATAGTAGAATTCAACTCAATGTTATTATTTAAACCAAGATCCTCATGAGTCAAATTCTCAATGACATAAAAACTCTAAACTCTAGATACATCATCAACATGCTTAGTGGAATCATAAACATTGAATTTCACTACTTCACTATCAAACTCTAAGGTTAATGAACCGCTATGCACATCTATCTTTGCCTTAGCTGTACTAAGGAAAGGTCTACCAAATAAGATATCAGAGGACTCGGATGAATAATTGTTTTCCATGTCAATTACAAAGAAATCAGCAGGAAAAATCAATTCATTAACTTGTACCAAAACATCTTCTAAGACACCTTCAGGATAGACAATTGATCGATCAGCTAATTGAATAATAACTCCGGTACTAGCTAATGGACCAAGACCCAAAGAATTATAGATAGATAAAGGCATCACATTGATAGAAGATCCTAAATCACACATAGCTTTACCAATACCAATATGTCCAATCTTGCATGGGATGGAAAACATACCTTTGTCGTGACACTTAGGAGGTAATTTTCTTTGTAAAACTGCTGAAACATTCTCACCTACACTCACCTTCTCATTACCTGTCAACTTACGCTTGTTGGTGCACAATTCCTTAAGAAATTTTGCGTAGTGTGGAACCTGTTTAATGGCCTCAAGGAGTTGAACATTCACTTCAACTTTTTCAAAAGGAGCCAAGATGTTCTTATTTTCTTTGTCCTTCTTTCTCTGAACGAACCTTTCAGGGAATGGTGGTGGAACTACCAGTGGCTGAGGCTTCTGATAGACTTCAGCTGGACTGGAATTCTGTCTGTGATCTCTGGCAGGATCCTTCTCAGCCTTCTTCTCAGTTTCTGCATTTGGGCCCTGTTCCTGGTCATGTTTGGGATACCTGTCGACTGGAGGTTGTAATTCCTTTCCGTTTTGCACCATAATCGCACTCACGTTATGGCTTAAGTCGAGCTTTTGCGATAGTAGCTTGCCTTGGGTCTCCACTTTGCTGACCGATGATGCAATTTGTCCCACATGAATCTCCAAACTCTTTATACTCTCTTCCACCTTCTGAAATCTCATCACAGCGTCCTGTTGAAATTTCTCTGCGTTAGTAGCTAGCATATGGACAATATCACTAAGAGATGTACCTGAGCCTAAAGGCTGTTGTGGTGGTAGTATCAGATGGAAGTTCTGATTGATCGGTTGGTTGTTTGCATAGCTGTGGCTTGGGTAACTTCGCCATCCAAGGTTGTGGGTGTTTGAATAGGGGTCAAACTGCATTTGTTGGTATCCAATGGTATTCACATTCCGAGGTGTCTTTTCGTGTAGAGTTGGGCATGCATCAGTGAAGTGAGCGGGGCTAGTGCAAATGCCACAAACTCTTGCCGGTGGAGTAGGACCTACATTCATTTTCTGCACCAAGGTTGTTAGCAAAGACTCAATTTTATCAAGTGAATTAGTATTTACCTCATTTACCCTTCGGGGGGTGTCCTGTCGAGCTTCAAATTGTTGAGAATTTGCAGCCATGGTCGATATGAGCTCTCTAGCTTCGGTTGGTGTCTTGCTAACAATTGCTCCGCCACTCGCGGCATCCATCATTCTACGTTCCATCGGAGTTAGTCCTTCATAGAAGTATTGAATGACCAATTGATCCGAAATTCCATGTTGAGGGCAACTTGCTAGTAACCTCTTGAACCTTTCCCAATATTCGTAGAGGCTCTCGGAATCCCTTTGCTTCACGCCACAAATTTCTCGCCTAATGTTTATAGCACGAGAAGCCGAAAAGTATCTCTCAAGGAATTGTCTTGACATGTCCGCCCAAGTTGTAACCGTACCCGAAGGTAAGTAATATAGCCACTCTTTAGCCGCATCTTGCAATGAAAAGGGAAAAGCCCTTAACTTGATTTGATCCTCCGTCACATTGTGTGGCTTCATGGACGTGCACACAAGGTGAAATTCCTTAAGATGCTTGTTTGGGTCCTCATTCTCCAACCCTCGGAAAGTTGGCAACAAATGGATGAGTCCCGACTTCAGTTCGAAGCCTTCTTGCAGTTCTGGAAAAGTTATGCAGAGTGGATGTTGTGCCTCAGTAGGTCGGGCAAGCTCCCGAAGTGTTCTGTTCTGAGCCATATCCTGTCCGTGATCACTGTCAGGCTTCTTGTCAGTAAGCTGTGCAACTGCAAACTCCTGCTCAGAATTAGTATCAGTTTTCAGCTTCAAACAATTCTGAACTTTCGCCAATTGCTGCTTGCTCACGAAGGTTCCTAAGCATAAGAAAAAGAAACAAAATTAGTTACCAATCCCCGGCAACGGCGCCAAAAATTAATGGGTGTCGAAACCACCAATAATAAAGTCCCGAATCTTGCACACAAATGAATTGTAAAACAGCGGTAACGGGTGTCGAACCACGAGGATTGGATGAATTTATAACTTTTTATATACCAAGGAAACAATTAAAATAGGGGGGGGGGGGTTGAGATATATGACTAACTACTAATGCAACGAACAAAACGAGACTAAATGAAAAAATAATTAACAACTAAACTCAGCTGATACTTAAATTAATTCAGTAGATAACAAATAGCCGGGACTTTCCTACGCATGCATCAGACTATGATCACGGACAGGGTGATTAACTCCTCGTTAGGCTAGCTATAGTTATCAGTTACCTTAGGCTCCCTCGTTTCTTCGTATTTTTAGAATAATCTGAAGAAACTCCTAAAGACTATTCCCTAATTAGCTAATAACCTTTTCAGAAACTCCTTCCAAGATTCAATTAACTAATTGCTTTACGATCTAAAGAAACACTAACCCTAACCGACTAAGTAGAAACTCCTACTTTGCCTAATTAGACCGTAATATTCCACAACACAAAATCAGCCGAACTTAACAACCTAGTGTTGATTGCTACTTCGTTAATTGCCCGGCTAGACTCCACCAAACGAATTAACTAGCTGTATGTGAATTGCTAACTCTAAGATTCGGCGCCAAAATCAAAGAATATGGCAAAACCCAATGGCATGAAATCGGAAATAAAACGGATAACTTGAATTAATCAACCCCAAACAAATTGTCTCACACAATCTAACACATGCTTGGAAAATCCCAACTAAAAGATAACTTAGCTACTCATGACGAAATTTAAAGACAAATATGAAATGGAAAACATAATATTCAACTAAGCTAAGAAAAGAGGAAATGAACTAGTGATGCCCCCTAAATCTCTTCCCGCCTGCGTGTCTTATAAAGTGTAAAGGGGCTGAAATTCTCTTCCACCTCTTCCCACGTACAAGGCCATGACCACAAATCATTACTGCCACTAACTCCCATAATTGGCACCATTTAACCTTCATGTCCACTAAGGCCATTAATCACCCTTTAATAGCAAAATTGGAGTCATAATATCTCAAAGTAACTTCCACCTTTTCTCCCACATATGGCTGCCACATTCTCGTCATCAAGTGGGGCTTTTAATGACCATAGAAAACGTGCTGCTCCCATACTTGTTCTCCAAAATTAATTCCCAAAAAGTAGGCTAGGAGCTGGACTCTCCATTTGATTTATTAACAAGAATTTGGGCCTCCTTCATAAGGTAGCACGGACATTCCCAATAAGCACCAAGTGACATCCCTATTTAATTATTTAAGTCAATGGGCCGTAAACATATTTGTTCTCCAATTTGGTCCAAGAAGTGGGCCTGCGTGACAGCCCTTTTGTTACAAAATCTCCTTCAAATTCTTCCAATGATATATCCTACAGAAAATATAGAATATTAGACAATTATCCAAAATTAAATCAAATAGTGGGGTAAAACATAGGAATTCTAAGATTCAAAAATAAAGGAATATGCAACGTATCACTGTGACGGAGGTTGAAGAGTTCCTTCGCATTTTGTGGTGCAGCCGTACCTGCACCCCATTCTTTAAGATGGTATCGGGTTCCATGGTAAGGGGTGAGGAATCCATCGGCGTTTGTGTAACCGCAATCAGCCAGGTAATATGAACCTCAATAAATAGAAAGAAAGCTCATTACAAACTGTTCAACAGAATAATGGTGAGGGAATAGAGACAACTTTAATAAATTTCATACCACTTGGCACCCTAAGGCCGTTCGGACGATGTAATGCATCCCGTAAAACCCGGCTGTCAGCAGCGGAACCTTCCCAACCGGCGAGAACGTAAATAAAATTCATCTGGGGGTTACAAACGCCCAACACATTAACAGCAACTGTGCCTTTCCTAGTGCGATACTTAGGTTGGTCCTTTTGACGGACAATAACTTCGACGTACGTTCCATCCAAGGCTCCGAGACACCCCTGCTATTGGACAACTAAACACAATTACTAGAAACTATATAAAAGGCTGATCCATTAAAACAGGCAAAAAAGTTACATATGTAATTTCACAGAAACGTATACGTATTAACATAAATCTTGGAACATTGATTTCTGCGTACCCTTTAAACCCATAAATTCAACTCATTACTAAGAAGAAGCTAATTGGTAATGCAATGGCTAGATACGTACTTAAAGAAAACATGATGTATGTATTACAATAAATTGACCAACAATGTACAATTTGGTAGCCGGAAGCGGAATGCTATGAGTTAAAAGAAATGAAACTGACCTTGAAATACTTCCATGGTTCGGTAGAGCAAGATTGTGGGACCGCAACCGGTTCAATTAACAGCATCTGGCTGATGCGGAGGACAGCCTTCAAAGTCTCCCGAAAATACCGGCTAACCGTATATCCGGAACAAAAGAAATCACCCTTAACGGTCCGGTTTTTATGATGGTGTGCAAGGATATTCAAAAACATGGCAAGCTTACACGGTATACTCACAAACCTCTCATGTGTCAAACCGCCAAAATGTTCGAGAAGATAACTCAAACGACAGAAGGCATTCCTATCCATCCTAAGATTGTCAATGCAGTTTTGATCGCTCACTTCGGTAAATCGACGCAAATGTTTCAGCTGATCGGGTTGATTAGCAAGGATTGAATATTTACGCTTACGTGATCTTCTCTCATTCTCAACTGTTTCATTATACCACACATGCAACAAGTACAACAACGAAAGGGTAAGCACCGTTCGTTTAAGAACAAATTCAACCCATCCTAAAAAACGCAATCTTCTGTGGGAATCCATGGAAGGGTATACTATAAAATCTGCAAATGCCATCCGAATTCCAAAATGAAACCATCTTTATACAACGAAATCAAAGTACAATATACCAATATTCAACGACACCAAAGCAACAACCCATTCGTTAGTCATAAATTGAACCAATATTCCACAAATCCAAGAGAAAAACATACATAACAACAACAACATGTAAACTAGGACAAAATTTAATGGAGGTGTCGGTTGCTAACCTATTCCACAGCGGTGTCATTTTTCCCAAATTTCACAAACAGTGCAAACTCATATGGTGATACTACCAACACATCGTATGAGAAAGTAAAGAATCCCAAATCGGTAATTGATGTTACCGGAGTCTAAGAAATTCTTACCACAGTCGTCTTCTTTCCCTCCGCTTGCGGCTGAATCGTCGATCCCCAAACCTTTAAACCCTAGCCCAAGAAGCAAAATGAAAAGCGTATCTAATAAGCCATATTTTAGGGGCAGCAAATGGAAGAGAAAATTGTGAACAATGACGTGGAACAGTAAATTACACCAACGCAACTTAATAACAGCTCATTCCGGATATGAGATTTAACACCTAATTCGTGAACATTAGCGGGCTACAGCCGGGCCAGGTATTAAAATGAGTTGGCCCGCATGGGGTAATATTTGATACCAAACGGAATATTATCCTTTCTTGTTCATATCTATGTGGGCTAATAACACCTAATAACACTACCAAACGCCCCCAAAACACTTTTAAAAATATTATTTTATTATATTTTATCCTATTGTGTGAATATTCACTAAAAAAAGTGTATTTTATGTCATATCCGTATCATATTACTTGTGCTAGTACCGTAGAGTGAAAGCAACGTACTATTTTTTATTTTGTTTTTACAAAAACTCAAAATTGTACGTTTTTATAGTAAAAAAATTTATTTTAAATGTTTTTCGAAATTAAGCACCTCATCAATATAACATTGCATTATTTCTGGGTTCTCGTAATGTGGGCGTTCAAGTAGTTTTAGTAGACCAACTGATCTCCCAAAAAATAATTAAATAAAAGTTAACATTTGTTTATGGTTAATTAAATTAAATAAATTACATTGCTTTGGCTTATGGGCACGACAAATGGAAGGATTAGGAGACATAAACCGCTGCGCTGGCAGGATTAACCAGAAATTAGTCAAACCTAAGACCATGTTATTAATTACGCTAACTTGGAGGCACACTATTCTAAATTTTGAAATGTGTGCAAAAATAAAGCAATGTTAATTAGTTTCTTAATGTGGTTTAAACCAAATGATTGATTTTGATGGTTTTTATAATCATATGTAATTTCGAAATGAGAAAGGGGAAAAAAAAAATGTTCCCGCGATTTATGAGTACTTTTATAAACGTATAATTTTAATTATATTACAATATTTGTATAAACCCTATATTACAATATTTGTATAAATCCTAGACTTTATTTGTGTGTAAAAGATTAATTAAAAAAGTTAATATTTTAATGAGATTTTTATTGTCAACACAAAATTTTGATAACCGTATAAGCAATAAGCAAAATCATTAAGCATATCTTAAGATCATCATGTTGAACAATGTGTTTGATCTAACTCACCCTAAAAATTAGCTTTCGAGGAGAAGGTTGTCAAATTATTATATATCGAACTCCACATCTTTGATTATTCGATGTGGGATACTTGACACATCCCTGCTATGCCCAGAGCCATAGAATTTGGAATAAATTGGAGTGTGAACATTATAGGAATCGAAACATCCGACTCCTGCTTTGATACCATGTTGAATAATGTATGAATTCTACTTATTTCTACTTAGTCAAAGTAAAAGTGGGTTTTTCAAATACTTTACCAAATGCTTATTTTTAGAGTTTGCAACCAATTACGTGTGGATGAAGTCCGAGCTTCTTGGATTTCACTAAAAACAGAAATTTATACCAATGGGCCTACGAGGCTTGTCTTGATTCCAGAGCACACATTTGCCTTACAGGCCCTTATTGAGGTATTGTTAAGGGCCTTAATCTCATATTGCAAAGCCCACATTTCGAATATCCAAGACTCAATGTTAGCTACTTAGCTTAAATAGAGACGTCGAATGCTTAAAAACACAAGACAACTATTATAATAAGGGATAAATACAGCCACCCCCCCATCCTTTGGGGTCATGTGCACTTTCCCCCTCATGCTTCAAATCGGTGCACATTGCCCCCTAACCTTTGCAAAATGGAGCACTTTACCCCTTTCTAACAATTCCGGTGGAATATTCCGGGTATATTCCGAGTGGCATCAGCCACGTGATTTAAGCGTGAGGTTCCTAAGGGTGTTTTTGTCAATTCAGGAAGCATCAGTCATTTCCCCTTAATGTCGTTCAATGTTTTCAGACTTGTACCCTAATTTCTCATTTCAAGTTTGGAGAAGGCATCAACCATGGACAGAGGCGATGATGGCAATTGCTACTGTGGAAGGCACACTGTTCAAAGAACATCGTGGACGGACTTGAATCCTGGAAGACGGTATATTTCTTGCGAGAATTTTCGGGTAAGATCATTACTAAAAAAAAATTTCTTTCTCAAATCCATCTCATCCCAAATCTGAATTTCCCATTCTTTCTCAAACATTGGTAGTCTCAAGGTGGATGCAATTTCTTCGTTTGGAGTGACCCACCAATGTGCGAGCGTTCGAGGCAGATCATACCAGGGTTGCTTAGGAAAATCAACAGCCTTGAAGCCGAGAAGGAGCAAAGAATGAATGGCATTGATGCTGAAAATGAGCAAAGAAAGATTGGAAAAGGCTTACCTGTTTCCCTAGTTGTGTGGGTTCTTGTAATTGTTGTTCTGTTTTATATGGTTTTTATGTAGGCAATTTGTATCTTGTTTAGATATGATGCAATCTTTTTTTGTTTAGACTTATAGTCTAAATCAGCTTGGTGTATCTACTGTTGTAATGTACCTCTTCCATGATATGAATATGAAAATTGTAATGCAAATTGGGCCATCAGTATATATGTAAATAGACATTCCATTGCCATTGACTAAGCATGTTTGTGTATAGCAGGAAACTAACAACCACAGGTTTATGGACAAAAACATGGGAATAAACTGTTCTCCAACCCAAAAGATCTATCTACACAACATGCTCAAAGACAAAAAAACCATTTACAATCAACAACTAGTAAAGCTTCTTCTTTGATTGTCCAGGTGGCTTGAATTTTGAGGCATATGTTTTCCTAGTTGGTGTTCTTGATGGAGCATTTGGTTTAGACTTTGAGGTGCTTGCATTGTTTGATGAAGCTCCAGTTTTTTTCCTGCGTGGAGTTAGCTTTTTTGCAGGCTGTGTGGTTGATCTTTGGCTTGTAATCACGTGGTCACCTTGTTGCTGAGTTTGAAGTGACACTGAACTTCTGGTAACTCTCTTCGTGGGCGCGAAGCATGTTTGTGTAGATGCAGCAGAGGGCCTCTTCTTTGGGACCTAATATAAAAACAAAGATCAAAAAATTGAATTGGATACCGACACATGAACTTTAAACTAGCACTCACCTTTTTCTTTGATCTTGATGGTCCCGGTGGTACTTCTAATCTCTCTGGGATGTTTTGATTCTTGGGGTTTTGATTGCAACCTCGTTTATTGTGGCCTGCAGTACCACACAATTTGCATTTGATAATTAGTCCTTGCTTTCCTAAACGTCCAGACTGCTGTCCAACTCCAGATAGCCTTTTTAGCTTCTTCTTTGCCCTTTCCTCTGCAATTTCCTCTGTCCTTTTTCTTCTTTTTTGGTGTTTTGGTCTTCCAGGTAATATTTCTTTGACAGGGGGGTGTAGTTTCTTCAAGACAGTTGGCCACTCATCAGGTCCATTCAATGGAACCATGAGATGACTGTACACCCTCATGAAAGTTTCCTTTTTGTAGCATTCGTTAACATAATCCTCTGCATCCTTATGCATGAACCATATGGAAGATATGGCATGTGGGCAGGGTATGCCTGATAACTGCCATGCCCTACATCCACATGTTTTCTCACCCAAATGTACCTTGAATTTGTCTCCAAAACAACCAATAACATCAAACTGGTCATGCCCATTCCAATGCGCCATGTAATTCATACTTTTTTTTTTGTTTTCTTCCAATATCTTGTCTATGTTTGGGCATATTTCTAAGTTATGATTTCTCATTTCATCCCTCTTAACATAAATGCGCTTCATCAGTGTCATTCTAATACTTTCTAGCATATCAATAATGGACATACCCCTAGCCTTAACAATCAAAGCATTAAAACTCTCACAGAAATTATTCAACAACAAATCACAATTAGAGAAGCACCTGAAGTATGATCTTGACCAATGTGCAGCTGGTCTCTTGGCAAGCCATTTAAAAGCTTCTAAATCCCTATCTCTTAAATCCTTGATGATGGTCTCAAACTCTGAAATCCTTGTTGCTTTTGCAGCCCTCCAAACAATCTGTTTCAATGCTAATCCCTTGTGTGAAACTTTGAAATTATTGTATAAGTGCATGACACAAAACCTGTGCTCACAGTTTGGAAGCAAAGAGTCAACTGCATCAATGATACCTTTCTGTTTATCTGACATAATTACCCAGTCAGAGTGATCAGCTCTTATCCCTAAATCATTCATTAGCAACTCCAAGAACCACTTCCATGTAGCACTCTTTTCCTTCTCAACTATTGCATAAGCAAATGGGTAGATACAATCATTAGGATCAACACCAACAGCTACTAATAATATCCCACCACACTCAGTTTTAAGGTGACATCCATCCAGGCAAATGACAGGTCTACACCCATCCAACAACCCTTTCTTTAATGGACCCCAACAAATGTAAAGTCTCTTGAACACATCTTCACCATTCTCTACTTTTGTTTTAAGTTTTACAGTTGTATCAGGACTGCTCTTAACTATCTCAGCTAAATAACTGTATAAATGAGAATATTGAGCAATTGTGGTACCTGCAGCCCATGTCTTTACCTTCTTCTTGGCTCTGTACATTTGAAATATGCTGAATTGCAGTTGTTGCTCATGTTGTATTACTGTAACCATAGAAGAGACTGGCCACTTGGGATCACTGTTGATTTTGACCTTGTATTTCTCTACAATCCATTTAGAGTTAGCAGTTGATACCTTCTCAACTCTTGCACACTTATGTTGATCATGCAAGGTCTTAATTTGCATAGTGTCCTCTCCACATTTCAAAGAAGCAAAAAGGAACCAGGGACATTTTTCATCCTTGCAACCAACTCTGATTCTATCTGGATCATTCTTAATCCATGTTATGTCTCTCCCATTGATTCTAGAATGTTGTCTGATGGCATCTCTGAGTATTTCAGTCTCTTCAAATAACAAGCTCAGCTCAAACTGTGGGTTTTCCATGTCAACCAAAGGATTGAAGACCCTGCAACCATCATGTCTTCTAACTGATGCGATGGATTTCCTTATTTTCCCCTGCTCTGTATTGTGAATCAATGACCATCCTTCTAAACCACCTATGTTAACACCATGTTCAAACACTACCTCCTCATCACCTAAATGCTCATTGTCCACCAACTGGTCAGAGTAGACAGAGTCATCGCCCAAAGACTGCTTATCATCACTTCCCCATTCATGCTCTGCTTCAATTACACCCTCAAGAAGAGGTTCTTGTTCATCAGCAACCACCTGTTCAACTGTCTCTACATTTGGCTCAGAAGGTAATGAACTTTGTTCTGCATTTGAAGCATTATGCTCTTTCCCTTGCTCCACAATAGGCTCTTGAATTTCATTGCACGACTCTGCATTTACCCCTGTATTTTGGTCATTATGATCAGCTTCAGCTACAACAGGTGCATCATTCATTTCTCCAGCAACAGCTTTACCTTTCTCGGCATACATCCTCTGTCTTATATCTTCATCCCCTGAGCTCTCCTCATTATCAAGAATGCCCAGAAATCCAAAAGGATCGTTCACTTTGCCTGTTTCCTCACCATCTTCACTAGAAGACTCAGATTCCTCAACTGGTATTGGATCACAGAAGACTCCAACCATCCTCTCATCATCAACATGATTCACCAAATCCATTGCATCTACATCTCTTGATAGCAGTTTTACAGAGTAACATTCATTGATCCCACCAAAGCTATAATAGAAATTGGTGTCCCCCACTGATACTCCAAACTTTTCGGCCATGGCATGAATCTCAATCATTGAGATCAGATCCTCACTACAGTAGTCGACATATCCAAATGTGCCACCCACATAGACCTTGCACCCTAAATTACAAAATTTACCACCATAATGCATGCGTATGGTGAACAAGTCAGAGTTTGCACCTACACAAAAACCCATCCCATACAAAAATTCAGTTATTGCCATGGAAACACAAAATTGTTAAAATAAACTCACATATCACCAACATAGGAGACAATATTCATCAATTTTCACAACGCAGACCATAAAATAGTGTTTTATGTACCACATGCATAAATAAAAATGATCTCATCCACCATACAGTCAAAAAATTCCGGATCTTTCCAAAATAAAAACAAAAATTTTGAAGTCTCTAACTCACCGTGCGCGGGAGCATTCTTCCCGGGCGGTATATCACCATTATCTTCGCGCACCCTCCACTCCATTCTCAGCGGGATGAATCGATTCACATGAAAGAAGAAGTTGAATGGGCAAAATGCTCTGTTCCTTAGTTTTAACCCTATGTAAATTGGGGGTTTTTACCATAGTGTTGTGTCAAGAGTGGCGGGAATGACTGATGCTTCCTGAATTGACGAAAACACCCTTGGGAACCTCACGCTTAAATCACGTGGCTGATGCCACTCGGAATATACCCGGAATATTCCGCCGGAATTGTTAGAAAGGGGTAAAGTGCTCCATTTTGCAAAGGTTAGGGGGCAATGTGCACCGATTTGAAGCATGGGGGGGAAAGTGCACATGCCCCCGTGACTGTATTTATCCCTTATAATAAAAAGTGTTTTGCACCTCCGACTTAACTCGAGTCCATAACATGAGATATAGGAAAAAAATAAAAATAAAAATAAAATCAAAATGTAATCTCATATAAAACTTTCATAAATATTAACTTTTATTTCAAAAAAAAGAAAACTTTAATATTAATGGTGTTCAAACTCAGCTGTTTTTCCAGAAGGCAGATGTGACCTCGCGAATTACCTAATAGTTTATAAAGTGGAAAGATCTGCATCTCCTTGAAATTGCAAGATTGAGAACGATCAAATTAGTCAAATGGTTCGAAAAAGGTCGATTGAAGTGAATAGGTACTAGTGGATTTAAGATGGCAAGAATGACGTACTTGAATTATAAGTGAAGAGTATGTATAGTTGAGAGTCTAGTGTGTGCTTAGTACAAACAATCAAAGTTGCATTAAATGTAGACATGGTGTAGGTAAGGTGCAGTGTGACTCCTCGCACCTACCTTGCTGGAGTATTTACAGAGGATTTGCAGGAATATGTGGTGCACTTAATGCGCCTGTAGGAAGCGTGTCCCACATTAAATGCGGTCGTAATACTCTGGATCGAATCGACAATCCACTCCAAAGACTAATCGATCGGTAGGCCATCCTGCTCGAGAGCAGTGGGACCAAACAAATGACCGGAAAGATGCATCCCATTGCTATAAGTACTCTAAGTGCTCGGTCTAGAGGGGAATCTTGGGTTGGAACACCTACATTGAAGGATTATTACGTGGGGCTTGTCATGATTTACCATGCGACGTCAACAGGCAATTCGAGATATATCCCTATAAAATATATAGCTAACTACTTAAAAGCTTCCATTTTTTCTCATTGGCTAATAACATTAATAATACTCAAAAGAGTTTTGATCTAATGGTGGTAGGTTAGATAATAAAAATTTTACCTAATTTTTTAATAATTCAGAAAATTAGGTATCGGAAGCCTATTTATTGAAAAAATTCATTACAAAGTATTTTCCATGCGGTTGGACTCAAATTTAATTAAATAAAAAATATTGATAATATTTGAACTCAAAAACGAGAGAGAGAAAGGGTGGGACTATGATTGGACAAAAAAAAAAAAGGGGACAATTTTAAAAAACTCCCCATTAGTTTGAAAACTTTTACTTTAACTCTGCGAAAATTTATACTACATAACAGGATATAAATATTGCATTAGAATATTTTAGTTATACATTATGTGAAATTTATACAATATATTTTGAGAGTTAAGAAAAATTATATAACATAATAAAATATAAATATTGTATTATATCATATTTGCATTACACATATGGAGTTAAGGAAAAATATGATACCAATTAAGGAGTTAAGTAAAAATATAATGCATAAATGGAGATTTATCCAACATTACCAAAAAAAAAAAAAGGCACGGAAAAGGGGGTCTTTTTTAAAAAGTACCTAAAAGTTGAAAAATTTTGCTTTAACTCCCCATTTTTAAAAAAGTTCCTCTTTGCTCCCTAGATGACAGGCCAAATTTGCTTTAACTCCCCATGGTTGTATTAAAACTCAAGAATCTCGTACCCGAACCTCGAAATCACGTACTTAAATGCCCAAATTTAAGTACGTGATTTCGGGGTTCGGGTACGAGATTCTTGAGTTTTAATACAACCATGGGGAGTTAAAGCAAATTTAGCCTGTCATCTAGGGAGCAAAGAGGAACTTTTTTAAAAATGGGGAGTTAAAGTAAATTTGAGTTCTCATTTGGGGATTTTTCGGGAATTTCCCGACGGAAAAGAGGATATATATCATTTTTTTTTTTAAAGAAAAGAAAGGGTTATTGGCTTCTGGATCCTTCTGCGAATACGTGAAACAACTGGTTCACAACTCATCTCTTCTAAGAATTTTGCTATAAATAATTCCAATCCCTCTCATCTCTTGTTGTCCCTAAATCTTCAATCCTAGTCAACGGTGCCACTACTTGTATCCTCCCAAATTTTCTTCACAGCCATCGTAATCCACCATTGCTGCTTCACTAAGGTATTGTTGTTCTTCCCTTTTGAGTTATCTTCTTTTCGTTTTCGCCCATTTGACAGTTTTTTTTTTTTTGTTTATATTGGGCCTGTTTATGAATCTTTATGTAATTATGTTTGATTGTTGGGTGGTTTCCTGTGTGTGCCCAGGTCGTTTTCTTGAGCTTTTTGGTGTTAGATTTCTTGTTTGGCTGTTCGAAGAATCGAGAATGACTCATATCCTTCCGATATGTTTCTCCTCTCTGATTTTAGATCATCAGTTTCTTGTTACATATTTATTGTAATTTTATGATTTTTGAATAGTTATGTAGATTCTTGGTAGCAAAGAATTTGCAGCAGAAATTGAATTGATTTTCACAGCTTTTGATTAATGGGGTTTGTGCAATTCTTCAAAAGATCAAATCTTTGAGTGCAGAACTTCAATGAAGTTGGAGCATAACTTGAATAGATTTTCACAGCTTTTGATTAATGGGGTTTCTGTAATTCTTCAAAAGATCAAGTCTTTGAATGCAGAACTTTAAAGAAATTGCAAATTTGATCTCATGATCATCAATGTTTGAAGTTAATGAAGATAACCATACCCTTGTTAGTAGTTGATCTACCTTTTGTTTTTGTTTTGTGCCTTAACTTAAGCTAACGTGGAAACCAAAGAGAACGTGATCGCGAAAGGGCTCAAGCCCGTGCTGGCAACAAGGGCAAGAATTCGAAAGACGATGGATTAACCCCGGAACAAAGACGAGAGAGGTATATACATGTAAATATTCATTTTGTGATTCTACATTGATGAGTTCGGATCGGTTCTCAGAATGGCAAATGTTGTGTATCTGTCTGTGTGTATGAACAGGGATGCCAAAGCGCTGCAAGAAAAGCTAGCTAGAAAAGCAGCACAAGATAATGGGAAAGAAAATGCAGGTGGCAACAAGAATAACAAGAAGACATAGCTTGAGGGATGATTTGATTGAGTTGGATTTAGGGATGTTGTAACGTTGTTTTCTGGTTGTTGCGTTTGAATGATCGATCGAGAATTTGATAGTTTCGTGTGTATTTAGCTGTCGAACCCTTAATCTTGTATCTGATTTTCATCAATGCAATTCCCTTCTTGTTTATCTTATGATATGCCAATCTTGTTGCCTGTTATTCCCTTCCGGCTTTTGATTTCTCCGATATGGAGACGAACTTCCCGATTAAGTTGCTTCATTCAGAAAGACTTGAGACAGTATATCAGATAATTTTTGGTAGAAAATACAAGTTCCCTTGTGATATCATCAAGGAGCATCTTGCATGATAGCTTTGACAAAGCCATCAATGTTGGTTTGGAAAGATAGGCCACTTTCAAACTCGTTTTGACAAATGTTCTTTAATTTTCTTGCATTTTTGGTAAGCTCTTTCCTCTCAGGATTCTCCAGGTCCATAAACCTCTGCACCAGCTCTGCTATTTCACCACTCATCACCAAGTTTTGCTCATCAAATTCACCCTTCATCACTCTCCATCCGATTTTCCAGTCTTCAACGATCACCTTCGCATTAGGTGGTTGATCCATTAGTATTGGTGAGGTGAGCATCGGCACGCCAGCCAGTACTGCTTCTTTAGTCGAATTCCACCCGCAGTGCGACCAGAAGCCACCGATAGAGGGGTGAGATAGGGCGCTTAATTGATCACACCATGCCACAACAAACCCCTTCTCCCCACACATCTCCTATAATATTACAACATTCATAAATATAAATATTGATTTACAGAACTTTAATGAAGCCCTTTACAGATTAGCTATGTTTGGGAGGCTTGTTATGTCTCCAAAAGTCCTTTTCCTGAGGGGAAGCAATGGGGCTTAATGTAATTTTTGGAATTAAGACTATCCGAGGAAAATTTTGGTAGTTTTACACGTCTATTCTATGTGTCAGGATTAAACTATCATTTCTCAAATTAGACAAACTAACTTGTAATTTGACTTAATTTTAGGGATAACTACTGTAATTTGCACAATGTTTGAAGAATAATACTATAGCCATTAAAAGATCACCTGCAATCGAGACGTCTCACGCCGCGCTACCCACAAAAACCTAACACCACTGCCGCACAGCCCCTTAGCAATTTCATCCATTTGAGCACTTGAAATGTATAGAAAGCTGCCCAGAGAGATGTATAAAACCGAGTCCGGTTGCTGAAGGTTTAGCCATTTCAGGTAGGCAAACTTCGTGTCATGATCATCCTCATTCGGAGTTGAATTGTATGTGTCTTTGATCTTCAAATATTCAGTGACTGGGCCAATATTGTAGATTGAAAATCCACATTTTTGCTTGAGAGCATCAAGAACCTGGGATTCAAGTTCATATATTGTATTGAAGACGAGGTACTTTGTGTTGGATTCTTGTGATGGGAGTATTCTCATGAAACTAGATGTGATTTCTTTCTCTCTCAATATTGTAGGAAGATCATCAAGACGAGTTGGAGAGAGCCCCGGGATGTCGTCCACCATAGCATCACCGTTAACTGCAAAGATCACGCGATAATAACACAGACATACCTCGAAATTTAGCAGGATGACACAAACTTCTTGTGGTTTCAGAAATTACATTCTCCCCCAACCACCCTAATAAAATCCCTCAAACCAAACAGTCTATACATACAACTCACCTGACAAATCAACCGGGAAGTGTCCATTCTTCACCATAAGGTCAAAATGGTAAAACAACGTGTACACTGATGCCGACATGCTCCATAGGTAAACCACCGGAATATTCCTCCTTCCCGCCACCTCACCCGCCCAAGGCAAGAACGCATCGGCTATGATCACGGCCGGGGGGAGGCTTAGCCCTTCGAGAAGCCCCTCAAACGGCCCCTTCACTTTGGTCAACACCGCCATGCCAAAGCCGTTGATGTCATCGCCACGGACATGCTCCGAGGGTAAGATGTTGGGGATGGTGGCGAAGCTTATGTTACTCGGCTTGTGCATGGTGCCGAGGAAACCGAGCCATTCCTCCGTCACGACGAAGGTTATGACGATATCGGCACTGCCGTGTTCCGCCATCTCTTTACAGAGGTTGAGCATGGGGTTGATCTGGCCGCGGCCGGGAAATGGCACCGCCACCACGTGGCGGGGGAGGTTCTTGTCCGGCTGAGCCATGGATGTATGTTTGAAAGTGAACTTTTATATTCTAAGTAGCCCTTTTGCTTAGCCTAATGATTAAGGCATACCATTTATAGGGTTGAAACTTGAAACAACACACAATTATAAGTTAATTTTATATATTTTTAATAATTACTATGTAATATAAAGTTAAAGTTGATATATAAAAGGATATTGAACCTGGCCGGCTGCTTTATATTGATGATCCCTTTTGGCCTTCTCATTTGTCTTTTATCATTTGGACTCAGGACTAATCAAGTGGAAAAGGGACTATATTAAGTATTAAAATTGATCATAAATTAATTGAATATTTCTTTGTAAATAGGTAATTAATTCAGTAAATTAGGATAATGTTTGACTAGAAGTATTTAGCCGAAAATAATTTAATACGACGTACTTTTTTGAAATTATCATAACTTCGCATATCTTATAATTTTTTTTTAAACATTTATGATATGTTAAATTTATTTGTCATAAGATATCAAAGTATATTGGACAAGAAAGATGGATTTTCAGAGTATTGATCCTAACATCTATCTTTTTTTTTTTTTTTTTTTTTTGGTGGGAAGATCCTAACATCTATCAGCCTGACTCTTTTGCTTATCTTGCGTGACTTTAAGCTTTTGTCGCCAATCTATCTATATTATAAAAGCATATAAGTTTCTTACAAAATGTTCATCGCCTAAAATACCCTCTTAATAGTTCTATTAATAATTATTAGTTAGGGACAATTATGTAAATACATGTTACAAATTATTAAATTAAGTACCTTAAAAAGTATTTATTTCAACAGGACTCTTCCGAAAAAAGAAGTCGCCTAAAATACCCTCTTAATAGTTCTATTAATAATTATTAGTTAGGGACAATTATGTAAATACATGTTATAAATTATTAAATTAAATACATTAAAAAGTATTTATTTCAATAGGACTCTTCCGAAAAGAGAATTATATAAGATGCTGATCGCTTAAAATATCCTCTTAATAATTATATTACTAATTATTAATTAGGGCCAATTATGTAAATACATGTTATAAATTGTTAAATTAAATATATTAAAAGATATATTAATATACTTTAGTCCCCCGGTGTTAATTCGTATAAATTGTTAAATTAAATATATTAAAAGATATATCAATATACTTTAGTCCCCCGGTGTTAATAGGTTGCAACATAACTTCCTTTGTCAGAATTTAGATGGAAATAGTTATTCCTTTGATAATTCTTCAATTACCATTAATTCTAAAGAAATTAGATTTTTAATTCCATCGTGCATGAAAGGTTTTCTTCTCAATTTCAGTTTCGTTTGCTTAAAAATAAGAGCATTTAATTTTCTAATATTTTTTTTCCGATGTTATAGTCCACTAGGGATTTTCTAATTCTTGTGTGTGTTTTTTTACTCATATTACATATTCAATTGTAATTATGGCTAATTCTTCTAATTATAATCAAATTTATGTATATTAGAAATATAATTGGATAAGGTTTCCAAATTATAAAACATTATAGCGTAATCCTACTCAACGAATCTAGACTACTAATAATTCTAATTCTAATCAGATTTTAATAAATCTCTTTTAATATCTATAAATACTAACCTAATACTTAAAATTTATAACAGAAAATTTTGTTTTTCTATCAACATGAGATTTGAGTATTTGGTTCCATCGAACATCCTATACCAAAAGACATTTTGTTTTTCTATCAACACAGTTTTCTATCAACACTTGAGCTACAATCGAACAAAAGAATACTCATCATATTTTTAGGTAAATTCTTAAATTACATATCTTCTATTCAAAAGTGTGAAAAATATTGTGTTAGATACTTCTATCTCATCATATTTTTAGGTAAATTCTTAAATTAACTATCTTCTATTCAAAAGTGTGTGATAAATATTGTTTTAGATACTTCTATCCAAAAGTGTATTTACCTAAATTGTGGAGTGTGATATTGTGTTAGATACTGTTCACTAGAAAATTAAAGAAAAAAAATGATATCTTTATATTTGTAAGGAGTGAATAAAATAACTAAATAACATTCTATTGGGAAAAATGGTTGCGCCAGCCATGCATATGTTAGTAATTTTTTCTTTTACAACTCTTGATTATAGTAAATAGTCAAAAAGTCCATAAATAATATTAAAAAGTAGAGAAAGACTGATAAATATAAAGATATCATTTTACAACTCTTGATTATAGTAAATAGTCAAAAAGTCCATAAATAATATTAAAAAGTAGAGAAAGGCTGATAAATATAAAGAAAATATTTAGATACTGCTCACGTAAGAAATTAAAGAGAAAAAAATGATATCTCTATATTCGTATCCTTTTTTATAAATTAATACTCAAATATATAATTTTTATAAATTTAAATTAATCATAATTCACAAGCATTTAATTGGTGGGTCAACTATTTAAAATGATTATATAATTGGTGGAGGTTTGATCTATACACACAAATTTCACCTGAAGTTTCAGAAATTACAAAAAGCCCCCTTGACGTACTGTATGATTCGGCCTAATGCATGCTATTGATAAGTAAGTTTCAAGAGCGAAGTAGGATATTTATAAAAACAATATTCATCAATTCGGATGTAATATACATATTTTAATGTGGAAAATTTTGTAATTTCTCAAACTTTAGGGGAATTTTGTGCAATTAGGTCAAAACTTAGGGTAAGCTCGGGTAATTATCCCTAAATTTTTTAGATTCTTGAAAAAAACTAGACCTAATAAAAGATAAAAGAAGGGCAGGAAAGACTTTCTTTATTTGAAGATCGCTACTTTAATTAGCTTAACTCACCACACTTCCCTAACATTCTTAACTACTCTCCACTCACCCTCACACGCATATATAATCGACAGAGTCACAAAACCTCCATGCTTTTTCAGCTCCATCCTCAGAATTTTAGAAATCTTTTCAGCAAGATCTCTCCTTTCATGGATTTTGCAGCCATTGAGGAAAGCTCCATTAGTTGAATAAGTGAGGTCCGCCCCAATTTGTTTAACAATATCATAAGTCTTCTCTATTCTCCCATAACGACACAAAAGATCAATAAGTACATGAGTAATGCTTATAATGTAAAAATAGGATTCTTCATAAAATATAATTAAAACTCCTTCAATTTAGAAAATATATAAATGTACTAGAGTGATGAATACAAGCTCAAAAAAATAAAATTTCTATTATCAAATGAAACACATTACCTTTCTCTACATGCACATACAAATATTCGTGTTTAAGAAATATTACTCATTAATAGATTATGAGTGTAATCAAACGTAACGTTGTCACATTAGTTGATGTTAAATATGTGATTAACACTTATGAAAGAAAAGTGAGAGTTTGTCGAAAGGACCTAGAGCAAATACAATTAGATAGTACCCTATCATGCCGGTAGTAGAGAAAGATATACAGTGACCATGGAAGAAGTTATGGTATAAAATTAGGAGGTTTGGATGAGGCTTATACTTAACCTAAAAACTAATTAGTACATATTACCAATAATAATTTTTTATTATAATTAATTAATTAATTAAAATAATAATTAAATTTCACATGAGATCTCATTAGTATATTTAAAATTTAAAATTTTGATATTTTCAAATAATTTTATTTTAATATTTTAATAATTAAAAATTTTAGATACTTTAAGTTGGAATCATTGTTCTAATACAATGGTCAATTAGCACTTTTTAATATGCTAAAAAAAAAAAGGAAGTTTTCTTAAAAAGAATTTTCAAATGTTATATATAAGAAAAACAAGATAAGTATTGAATAGATTTGAAGAAAGAATTGATGGCGGAATTTAACAAACTATTGAAACAAGAAGATATTATTTGGTTTGAGAAGTCGAGAATTAACCGACTTCAATTTGGGGATAAAAATACACGCTTTTTTCATCTCTCAAACATAACCAGAAGGAAGAATTGTGTAAATGCTTAAAAATAGGTGATGAATGGAATAATGACCAACTAAAGCAACACACTTGGGAGTACTATACCAAACTATTCGATGGATATACCATCGAATGGTCACGAACCTTAGGGTGGTAGCGGAAATATAACTTGGCAAGACCGACCTCAAATGAGGAAACCCTAAGGGTAGTGAAGAGCATCCACCCATATAAAACGTTAGGATCAGATGGTTTCTAATCATACTTTTTCAAGACCTATTAGGACATAACGAGAGACTCTCGGTGGTGAAATTCACAAATGATTGCATGAAGAGAAAATCAATTCCCATGTAGGCTTGCTAAATGTTTATTTGCCATATTTCGAAAGTTAATGCTAAAAAAAAATAAAAAAAATTGACCCATTACAATATCTTGGTACTTCAAGAAGTGTTACACACGTTACATCACTCCAAAGACAAAAAGGGGCCATGGTGCTAAAATTGGGTCTTGAACAAAGTTAACATATTTGAAGTGATATGCATTTGAAGTGAGGTTTAGGCGTTTGCAAGGTACCAGACCTCAAATTGAAATTGATCAGATCACACGTATTGTTCGCACCTTATGTATCAAATAATTTAGAACAATAGGTTAGTAAAATTTTGGGTATGGAAAGTACAACCAACTTAGAGAAATAGGGAGTGCAGACGAATTTTAATCGAAACTATAGTGAGCTTTTCTCAAAGGTGATTGAGAGGGCAAAAAAGCTCATTCGGGATAGAAAGCCAAAATGCTAAACATTGTCAGACAATTATATTTATTCGGTTTATCATGAGTCAAATTCCATCTAACATATGTCTACGAATTGACTCACCAATCACGCGTGCGATAAACTTAGTCGACTCAATCGCAAGTTTCTTTAGGTGACTAACATAATAAAGAAATGAACTCATATTATAGGGTGAAACAAGGTGACTAAAAAGAAGCGAGAATGAGAAATGGGTATTAGAGAAGCCAACAAAAAAATAGCGATGTTCGCTAAAATAGGATGGGGAATGCTCAACAAGAAGACAACGCTGCGGAGTTAGATATATAAGAAAAGATATTTAAAAGAGGGGGGGAAGGGATATTCTTGAAAGTAAGCCTCAACTTTTGGCTTCTCCAGCATGAAAGAGGATTGTTACAAGTATTTGGTTCGGTAAACCATTTTACAAATACTGGAAGATTGGAAACGGTGATGGGGTGTCTTTATAGAATGATAGATGGTTATCACAAGGAAAACTAACCGACATATTGAAAGATAACATTTATGAGGAAAATAAAGTTTTTATGACATATGATCTCAATGGAATATATAAAAAATAGAGTATAGCTAAGCTAAAAATAAAAGGAGACGAAAATTAAATATAAATAATATAAAGTATGGTGAAACTAATGGTAATTCCTCCAATAAAATAATCTATAATCTACTTTATGGTGTCGAATGAGATATGCGAGAAAATACTAGAAACAAATTTAGAAATTATCTTGCCCTTAAAAGTTCAAGATTTTCTTGTGACTTTGCCAGCATGACTGCTTGCACACGAATGCATTGAAGTATGACTGAAAATTTAGGGAAACCGATATATGTACATGTTGTTGTACAAGACGTGAAGATGTGGATCACGTGTTGAGAAGCTGTCCGCTTGCATTTCAGGTGTGGAACAAGATTGTTGATATGTAGACTGTTCGAAATCTTCGTGACTTGTAAGGTTCGAAATGGCTCGAAGAGACCTTTTAACAACAAAGTTCAAAGCAACATGTTACCAGAAGGTCCTGGGTAGATTGTCTTGATCTCAACGCTCAACAATCTTTGAAAAATACGAAACTGATGAAGCTACTAGAATATTATGAAGTCTAGCAATGTCATTATTCACCACATAAAAGAGTTATCTGAGTCCTTGGTACTAATTAGTGAGGACAAAAAACATAGGCAAAAGAAAACATGCGTTGAGTTACCTTGGAATAAACGCTAGAAGGGATGGGTGAAACAAGATTTAGATGAAAGTTTTATAGCCACATCAGCAATGCTTCGACTAGGAGCATCATTCAAGATGACAGTGGAAGATGGGTGATAAGATATTCTATAAATTTTGGTAGAGTTTCAACAAAAGTGATGAAGTTATTAGGCTTACGTGAAGGATTAAAGCTAGCTTGGGAGAGACGCATTATGAAGATTAATATGGAGATTGATTCGGAGACGGTGGTGAAATGTATAATAAAGAAGGATTATAAAGAGCACCCCATAAAAAATTTAATATTTGATTGCCGAAATTTACTCCTCAAGCTCTAGGAAGCTCAGATTGAGCATATTCCGATAGAAAGAAACATTATGGTGGATAAATTAGTGAGGATAGACCACAAGGTTCGAAATGGTTACTGAGTCTAGGATGGTCTACCAACGTACTTGAATAAATCTTAACTTGAGGCTACTATTCCTCTGTTGGTTTACAAAAAATCCAATACATTAACATACAAATGTGAAAAGGGTGATTCTTATAGAAAATGCAATAACCTTTACATATTGAGTTATAGCAAAGAAACATTTCAAGGAAGAAGACGATCAACACATGCGAAGACGAGAGAAGGAGAGAAGTAAAATAGAAATTCTATAAGATTTAAAGGAAATAAAATTTGATTTGGGTGGAAGATTGAAATTTGAAACGCATGTATGTCTATCGAGATAATATAAAAGAAAGAAAAAGAAAAAAGAAATTGAGGCGGCCACGCATATAATAATGAGAAAGAAAAGGAAAAAAAAAAATTGAGGATTATTTTCTTAAAAAAAGACTTGGGCATCCCTTGGGAGTTGGGACCTAATTCTCTCCACGTAAATGTTTTTGGCGTAACACGATAATATGCTTTCAAGCAAAAAGAGCACCAAATCATTTAAAGAAAACTATTTCATAGCACGTAAAAATTTATCTTAATTATTCAAACACCACCTCTATATCAACGCATAACTAAACAAGTAAGAATGTTTCCACCAATATTTCACTATGATTCCGCCACTCATTTCCAACCCCTACTATTTTAGCAGCTTCACATGCTTTAGTTCTCACTTCTCACTTCTTGTTCATGATCTATAGATATAAGAATCAAAATCAAACTAGGAAAAGAAAACTCGAAGAGATTTTGAGCGGACAATGGAGGTTGATTTGAGGCCAAAGTTGGGGCGGCGGGTTTACGGCGAAGAGAAAGAGGGCGGCGTGTATTATGAGTGGGACCCGAATGACATGCCCATACTCCGCCAAGCTAACTTTGGCGCCAGCAAACTGACACTTAAGCAGTGGGGATTCGCGGTGCCAAGATACTACGATTCTACCAGGTTCGGCTTTGTCGTTCAAGGTATGTATATAATCATCACCTTTAGTATAATTTCCGGGGATCTCTGTGTTTTGATTTATGGGTTTTGATTCTTTTTTCTATTTTTTTGGTCATTTCTGAATTGGGTAATTAATCACAGGTAAGGGCACATGCGGACTAATCCTGCCGGAGAAGGAAGAGAAGAGAATCGAACTAAAGAAGGGCGACACCATCTGCCTCCCCCACGGTTGCGTCACGTGGTGGTACAACCGCAACTGCAAGGAGCACATTGACTTCGCAATCTTCTTCCTCGGGGACACCTCAAAGGGCAACAAGCCCGGGATTCTAACCGAATACCTACTAACGGGCTCCCATAGCATCCTCAGCGGATTCTCAATCGAGTTCGTGAGCCGCGCATTCGACTTGGATGAAGAAACGACAAAAGCCCTAATCGAGACCCAGAAGAAACGGGGTATAATCAAACTCAATGAGGAGTTCAAGATGCCGGAGCCTAGGAAAGAAGATTTCGAGGGTTTTGCAGTTAGGTGCGAGAACGAACCTCCCCAGGGACAGGAGGACTGGTATGATGACAGTGGAGATAGATTGTACGAGTCAAGTTATGTGATGGTGGATTCGAGCAAGTTGCCATTGGTGGCTGAGACCGGTTTGGCCTTGGATTATGTGAAGGTGTTTAGGGACGGGTTGTACGTGCCTATTTTCTCCAACGATGGGGCGTTTAGGGTTACCTACGTCTACAGAGGGACCGGGAAGTTTCAGGTGTGCGGGCCCGATGGGAAGCTGGTGCAGGATACGATATTTCGGCCCGGGATGGTGTTCGTTCTTCCTAGGTTTTATTCTGTTTCGAAGCTAGCCAATGTGTGCGGGATGGATTGGTTCTCTATCTTGACACATCCTACGTGAGTAATATTTACTATATTCTACTATCATATGAGAATTCATAAATGGGTTAAAACCACTACATTCCGAGGGTATATATTTTGCAATTTCAAATTTGCACAATTAATCAAGTCTAACCCTAAAGTCTTGTTTATTATGAAATTTTTGAGGTTCGTCCCTGCTTATTGAAAAAAAGGTAGCTACATTTCTTAATTATTTATGATTTCTTATTCATCATATTTTTCCTCCTTACATGGTAGTCCAAGTTTCACTAGTTTGGCCGGAAAGAATTCAGTTTTGAGGAGGATTTCTCCAGAAACACTGCAGGCATCTTTTAACGTGCTTCCACATTTTGAGCAGAGGTTGCGCTCCAAGGGGAATAAGGATGACGAGATGTTCTTTTAATTAGCTGTTTTTATATAGATCTTTTTTTTTCAATGTTGTAAAACTATTCTGCTGCTGTGCTTAATAAAGATATAACCAAAGTTTTTTCTTGCATGTAGCAACAAGGTTTGGTCTTAACACAAGTACGTCTTAATTAATACACTATATATATATATATATATATGCATGCAAAATGGAAAATAGAAAATTAGAAATACTATGGCTGTAAGTGTATACTTATGTAAAGAGAAAAATGAGTAAAAAAAATAAAGATATCAACTACTTTTTCTTAATATTTTCAGGACATATTATTTTTCTAACAACCAAAAAAGCAATTAACTATCATGAAATGTTTTAATTTCTTGACAAAATGCGCCGGAAAAATGATATGAGGCTTATATGCGTTAGTGACATTTAATACAACTCAACATCAATTATTCATAATTGTATTTTTATTCAAAAAAATGGTTCTTTTATCCTTCAACCCACTAACGTTTGTCCGTTATATCTGTTCGATAATCCCTTAATTGAAACTGTCATCATACTCGAAATTGTTTTCTTTGAAATGAGCAACTCTAGTACGAGAATGTGTCCGAACATGTTGTTCATATTCACCTTGAAGTGACTGGTCAGATCAGTGGCCCTGTGCCTTTGCTTTCCAATTTCCTTTCTAACCCCTTTGAAGTCCGAACCCCATTTCCTATCTTGTCCCATCCTTATAACCCAAAATCATTAACACTTTTAACTCTGAAATCCCCTTTCCCGACTCTGTCTTAACCCTGCCATTCAAAACACTTTTCTTGGACTCGATTCGATAGGACTTTGGTTGAAGTGATAGTTGAAGTATAAGTTGGAGAAGGTATCCTAACAAGCAAACATTAAAACAATGCATGTCGGGTTAAGATGCCAAATGCATGAAGCACATATTTCAACAATTGAAATTGCAATATCAGATCAGCAATTATAACACTAAAGTGCGTAAAGTAAGAATTGAAATAATTCAATGTAATGTATGATACACGTGGTATGAATGCAATAAACCTGTCACTATAATAGTGATTTTAGCACGACATCTTATCCTTTGATCTCGATGTTGCAAGCACGGGTGGTGATGGTTATTCCTTGATTGTATATCAATTCTCCTTGGATCCTTACTTGCCACGTTGTATCATTGTGTGCCCAAAATGTTAGAAATAATTTTAGGGAGCCAGAATCACACCATGAATGTAGAACACCTAATACGTAGAAGAATTAGGATTACCTGATTCTGCCATCTCTGATGATCTCTCGCAATCCTCAAATCAACACCTCAGGCTAGGTCTTCCTCTCCTTCTCTCACAACGGCAGTTGACAGCTTAATGGGAAAGCAATATCAGAACGTGGAGTGGAGAGGGGACCTAGCCACGATATATAAATTCCTAGAAGCCCTCCCATCATGGGCTTTCTAGAATGGGCCTACACCAGCTGTCGGACCACGTCTATTAAATTAGGCCCTTTATCGAAAGTGGGTCAATCAATGAGCCCATTTAGTCTTGTCTCAATTAACCGTGTTATTTAGCTCGTTTTATTTAATACAATCATCAATTAATATAAGTCCAACAAGAGAAATTCTTACAGTCTCCCACTTGGACAATGTTAATTGAAGTTTTGACTCCAAAAGATAAGAAAAATTACACTATTTTTTAAAAATGACTCTCGGGCTAAATTACACAAAAATAGTTTTGACTGTGGCCACAGATTTTAAAAAGACAATACGCTAACAGAGAAGACTTTCAACAATCCGGTCCGGCGAAAGTCACCAAATATCGGATCATGGCGGTAATTGTATCCTTTATTGATACAAGACCTTCCATGGTCACAAATACCAACAACTTTCACTGACATGGATTTAGACGTGGTGGTGTAACAAGAAATAGCATCCAAATACGACCCCAAATATTGCTATTTCATTGTCAGTCCTCCGATTTTCTTGTAAGATACGAATTTCTATTCAATATGAAATTCCAAGAAAATCCAATTTCCTTGTCATATACGGGCCTCAGAAACAATAGGAAACCCAAAGGAAATTACAGTTTTCTTGTAAGATATAGGTTTCCAAAACAATATGAAATCTCAAGAAAACTCAACAACTTCTCAGGAAGTTATGTATGTCTCATTTAATGTTCAACATTCAATATGGTGTGTTTGTGAGACATACCCAACATTCTTAAGAACAACACCCAATCTTAAGATAAACATACATGCGAGATACAAAACTCAATCAAGTGCACATAACAGAATCATTAATGAGTAAAAGATAGTCTTGCATTAAACATCAATGTCAATCAAAATACATTGCCAAAGAGTTCAGCATATATATAAAAATGAACAACTCATTCAACCTAAATATTAAAAGACTCAATTACACCCATGTGTTCGACATGTCTTTTAAAAGCAATAGGTCTAAGTCCCTTGGTCAAAGGATCCGCCAACATAGAATCTGTGTCAATATGATCTATCAAAACAGTACCATTCTTGACCAAGTCCCTTACAGTGAGATACTTCAGTTCCATATTCTTCGACGCACTAGAGGATTTGTTATTCTTAGAAAAGAACACGGCAGCGGCATTATCACAATAAATCCTCAAAGGTCTAGAAATCGTGTCAACTATAGAAAGTCTAGAGATAAATTTCTTAAGCCAACCAGCATGTGTGGCAGCTCCATAGCAAGCAACAAACTCCGCTTGCATAGTTGATGAGACCGTCAGTGTTTGCTTAACACTTTTCCATGAGACCGCCCCACCTGCCATCGTAAAAACATAGCCCGAAGTTGACTTTAGATCATCCGAACACCCAGCAAAATCAGAATCTGAGTATCCAACAACCTCAAGATGATCAAGCTTTCTAAATACGAGCATAAAATCTCTGGTTTTCTTCAAATACCTCAAAACATTTTTAACAGCAACCCAATGCTCATGCCCAGGATTAGAAAGGTAACACCCAAGAACTCCAACAACAAACGCTATATCCGGTCTCGTACAAACTTGCGCATACATCAAACTTCCCACACACACTCGAACATGGGATGTTCTTCATTGATTCTCGCTCAAACTCATTTTTCGGACATTGTGCAAGACTAAGTTTATCACCTTTCACAATGGGCACATCACCCGGTCTACAATTTTCCATGTTAAATCTAGCCAAAACACGATCAATGTAACTTACTTGAGAAAGTCCCAATAACCCACGGGATCTATCACGTCAAATTTCAATACCAAGTACGAAAGATGCCTCACCTAGATATTTCATATCAAAATTACGACACAACATTTTTTTGGTTTCATGGAGTAAACCTAAATCACTACTAGCAAGCAATATGTCATCAACATATAACACGAGATATATGAATTTACTCCCACAGGTCTTAAGATATATGCAATGATCCACTTTATTCTCCTCAAGACCCAACGAAGTCACAACATTTTCAAACTTCAAGTACCACTGTCGAGAAGCTTGTTTTAGACCATATATTGACTTCTTAAGTTTACATACCAATTGCTCCTTCCCTTCTTGAGTAAATCCTTCGGGTTGAGCCGTGTAAACCTCTTCTTCTAAGTCACCATTTAGGAAGGTTGTTCGTACATCCATTTGGTGAAGCTCCAAATCGAAATGAGCTACAAGACTCATTATAATCCTAAATGAATCCTTAGAAGAGACAGGAGAAAAGGTATCACTGTAATCAATTCCAACCCTCTGTGTAAAACCCTTAGCTACGAGTCGTGCCTTAAATATCTCAACATTGCCTTTAGAGTCTTTCTTTGTCTTAAACACCCATTTACAGCCGATGGCCTTACATCCCTGAGGCAAATCAACTAACTCCCACACTTCATTATTTTTCATCGAGTCAATTTCATCTCTCATTGTCTCGAACCACAAGTGAGATTGAGGACTAGACATTGCACCCGAGTATGTTACTGGATCAATTATATTTCCAATGTCATAATCATTCTCAGTAAGGTAAACATAATAATCATCAGGAATGGCTGAACGTCTTTCTCTAGTGGAACGCCTCGAAGGTTCAGCTGGGAGTTGATGTTGAACCGGATTAATATCAACTTCCCCCTTAACATCAGTTCCAGGTGAATCAGTTAGTTCACTAGTACCCTGATCAGAAATTGGCAAAGAAAGTGGAACATAATCGGTTTGATCTTCTAAGGTGATAGAACGAGAATTTTCACTTCTTTCAGGAACATCATTCTCCAAAAATTTCACCATCTGAGATTCTACTACTCTAGTTCCGCGAGAAGGACAAAAGAATCTATATTCTTTAGAGTGATTTGGATACCCAATGAAATGACCGCGAGTAGATTTAGGGTCTGTCTTTTTCTCAAAAGGGTTATAGATTCTAACTTCAGCAGGACACCCCCATACACGAAAATGGTTCAAACTAGGCTTTCGACTAACCCACAACTCAAAAGGTGTTTTAGGAACAGATTTGGTAGGAGCACGGTTTAGGATATACATAGCAGTTCTAATTGTCTCACCCCAAAGAAAAGTAGGTAACTCACACCAACTCATCATACTCCTTATCATCTCAGCTAGGGTGCGATTACGCCTTTCAGCCACACCATTTTGCTCAGGACTACCAGGCATGTTATATTGGGCAACTATTCCGGATTCTTGTAAGTATTTGGCGAACGGTCCCATATGTTGCCCTGTTTAAGTATGTTTGCCATAATACTCACCACCGGGGTCAAACCTCACAATCTTGATGACTTTTCCTAATTGTTTTTCTACTTCAATTTTAAAAATCTTAATTTTTTCAAGAGAATCTGATTTTTCTTTGATCAAGTAGATATATCCATATCGAGAAAAGAATGTGATAAAATACCTATTACCACATAAAGTAGGGATGTAAGGACCAGAGATATCCGTATGGATAATCTCTAAGAGTTTAGAACTACGAGTGGCTCCCCTTTTCTTAGACTTGGTTAATTTACCCCTAATACAGTCAACACAAGTTCCCATATCGCCAAAATCAAGAGAAGGAAGAATATCTAGTTTCACTAGTCTTTCTATCCTTTCTCTAGAAATGTGTCCAAGACGTCTATACCATAACACTGAAGAATTATCAGCCACTAAGGATCTCTTAGACACAACATTTTCAACATTGAAAGAGGAATAAATTTGAATGGAAGCCAAATTCAATCTGTACAAGCCATTAGACAAAATACCAGAACCAATAATTTAGAATCAAAAACCAAATCAACTTTCTTTTTACCAAAAGAAATGTTATAACCCAAATTGTCTAAAGCAGAAATAGAAATCAAATTTCGAGTAAAACTCGGAACATAGAAAACATTCTCAAGAACTAGTCTGAAATTTGTGTCTAAATTCAAAATAACAGTTCCTACACATTCTACTACTACTAAGGCTTCAATAGCTACTCCAATTTTAGACTCTTCTTCACTTGACTTCCTTTGGCTTATAAACCCCTGCAATGAAATGGCAACATGGACATTTGCCCTGCTGTCAATCCACCAGGAATTAATGGGAACATTAACTAAATTTGACTCAAAACAAACTAGGGCTAAAGGATTACCTTCTTGTTTCTTCTTCTCTAACCAAGCTTCGAAATCAGGGCAGTCACGTCTTTTATGGTTTGGTTTCTTACAAAAGTAATACTACTTCATTCCCTTTTTAAACCATCTTTCTTCACCCCTAAGTTTTGGTTCTGACCAGCACCATGCCTGTTAGTTTTCTGAGCATCCCCTTTGTTCTTATGATGAGGATTTTTAGAGTTAAAGTTACCTAAACCTTTATGAGGTTGAGGGCCACGGTGATGGGCAAGAAAAGTTGTTTGACCACTCTCTCTCTTAATTTTCTCTTCCTCAGAAACACACTTTGAAATAAGGTCAAGGACACTCTAGGATTCATATTGAGTATTATAGGCTGTTTTGATTTGGCTGAACTCAATAGGTAAGGAATTGAGGGCAGTGTGAACTATGTAGCTATTAGGGAGAGAAATATCAAGATCTTTGAGTTTGGATTGAAGGTGAACCATTTTCAGGATGTACTCCCTAATTCCCCCGGAATTATCGTATCTCATACTCGCTAAGTCACTCATCAGATTTCCAGCCTCAAACTTGTCAGACACATGATATCTTTGCCCTATCGCATCGTAGAGCTCCTTAGCATTTTCAGTCTCAGGCAACGAACTAGCTAGATGCTCACCAATAGATTTCTTCAAAGCTAGGAGACAAAGGCGATTTGATCTCTCCATTTGGGCAAAAGCCCTTTTCACAGCATCAGTGGCATCATCAGCAGGTTGAGCAGGCTTATCCTAACGCAGTGCCATATCTATGTCAGCTAATCCCAAAGCAAAATCGATATCGCGTTTCCACTTCTTATAATTTCCACCATTCAAGACATCAGCCATAGCAGTACCACTATTCAAGTTTATCGTAACTGATACAAATAATAAGAATGCAACAAATTAGATCAACATACAATAATTAGAATAAGCTTGACAAATATAGCTTTATTCATTTGAGAGTTCAGAGTGTCTTGACAAACTCCCCTTTGGGCAGAGTAAGTCACACATATTAGTTCTCCCTGTGCAAAACTATATAGAAATACTCCAACTTTCGAAAGCTAATTCTTTTGGGAAACAAACTTCCTTGATTGTTGTACCCTATCAATATGTTTTGCACAAACAAATGAGATTATTGTACACATCTCACCCCCTTTGGGCAGGTAAGAATGCACAACAATCCATTGACTCGAGATATGCGTGTTACTAAGTTTACAAATTCCAATAAATAGAACACTTTGGTGAAACTATATACCGAAATTTGTAAAATAAGCACACGACCGAGCATAAATAAAATTGCCTAAATTACATACGCGCAATATGTGTGTAACACTCCCACAAAATAAAATATCAACGACATGTATTTTTTAGAGTTATAAATATAATGTGTTGTATCCAAATTATTTGTTAAATCAAAAAAAAAAAAACCAAACTGATATGATGTATTCAATATGTAGTACGCCTAGGGGAGAACAATATCTATATCCCACTAAAACTCAGATGTCGGCCATATATACATATAATACACATGATAATTATAAGCAAAAGGTTTAAACTGATTATGATTCACGAGGGGAGTTTCAAAATTTTACACGATTTTGATTTGAAGTCAAGGGCCATAGATATTCGGAATTAAATTTGTTCAGGTATATGTTTAATGCATAAATTGACGGAACCTTCAAATCATCTCAGACACAATTGTACAAGCATAAAAAATTTCCGTTTTTAATTATATATACAAGAGCTAAGCTATGCATTCTTGTTTATCAGATTTATCAAACAAAGGAAAAACTAGCATGCCTCATTAATGTGTGGCCCACCACAATTCGCCTAATCACCAAGAAAGTAATTGTAATCTCATGTATGGTCAACATAGCAGTTCACAGTTCACGACAAGAATTCAAGATTAATGTGATTAATGTATTTATGACTGATCAATGCATATGTATGTCATACAATGGATTTACCCAGCATAATCACATATAACAAAAGCAATTACCAATCACGTTTATACACGCGGAATTTAAATTTCAGAGATCACAAGAACAATAGGTGAAACTGACGAAATTTAAATCTCATAAATTAGAGAATATCATATATATATATATATATATATATATATATACTAGTATAAACCCCGTGCGATGCACGGAAATTATTTCAATATTATTTTTTATTGACATTTTTCTTTAAAAAAGAAAAAAAATGATCGATAGAAAAAAATATTTTTAAATATTTTTTTTCACTTCATGCAGAGATAAGAGAGAAAGAAAACATTTGCATGTTTTATATTTTATTTAAAAATTAAATCACACAATAAATGCAAGAAATATACGGATACTTTCACTCTTGTTGATAGTTATTTAGGATATTTACCTATTTTGATGCTATGTATTCAATCTAAGGATATTAAAGATAAGAAAAGAAAAATGACATAAACAAAAATTTTAAAAAGTAATAAGGTTAAAAGACATCATAATATCATTCTTCATGTAAACTATACGAAATATTAGAATCGAAAGAATGCTAAGTATATAATTTCTTTTTTGGTGAAAAACCACGTATATAAATGCATTCAAGAAGATAAAAATTATAAAATAAAAATAAAACAATGTAAAATACTTTGATTGATAAATCTCAAAATGCAATGAAAATGATAAATGTAAAGGTCGGAGAAAAACTACAAAAATCTTAAAATGAAATAAGAAATATAGAAAAAGGTTAATATATGTATCTAAGAATATAAAACCTATCAAGATGGAAACTTAAAGATAAGAAAAGAAAACCGACATGAACAAAGATTTAAAAAAGTAATAAGGTTAAAAGGCATTAAAATATCATTTTTCGTGTAAACTATATGAAATATTATAATCGAAAGAATGCTACGTATATAATTTCTTTTTTTGGTGAAAAGATACACATATAAATGCATTCAAGAAGATAAAAATTATAAAATAAAAATGAAACGATGTAAAATACTTTGATTGATAAATTTCAAAATGTAATGAGAATGATAAATGTAAAGGCCGGAGAAGAACTAAAAAAAAAATCTTAAAATTGCAATAAAAAATATAAAAAGGTTAATATATGTATCTAAGAATATAAGACCTGTCAAGATTGAAACTTAAATCATTAAAAATGAGTAAAAGAATATAAAACTCATAAAACTATAAAATAATGACTTTCAAAATCTTAAGAAAATCTTCAACATAATAAAAAAAAAAGTAGTAAATCAATTAAATGTATAGGAATTAAAAAGTGAAATTTCAACCTATCAAAAAATACCAATTTATTCTTAGAATTTAATTACAAATGGATTATTATTCACCATTAACTGTGCTTATTCTTCAATTTATTTTTCAAGATATAGAGTTCAAACTTTTATTACTTTCTTAAACATATTAAATAATGGATTTTAGTTATGGTAGAAATAATATTTTAAACTATAAAAGTTTGAAGAAAAAATCTCAAATTTTGACAGTTACCATAAATAATAAAGTTTTTAGCTAAGATAACTATGATTATTGCTTAAATTAAGGGATTCCATAAACATTATTTTAAATTTGATTAATAGTTTAAATATTTCTTCTAATAAAATAATATAAAATTTTAAAAAGTCACCACTTGATCATAATTGAATTAATTATGGTTTAAAAACATTCGTCTAAATATATAATTTGATTTTTAAAAGAAAAGAAAGATTTGACCAATACGATATATAAAGACTCAACGTCCAAAAGATGTTGCCCTTAACTCTTAACAAAGGAAAATTTTGACCAAAACTAATATGGAAAAATCCATAATACTTGAATTAAAGTTATTAATTATTTTCTTCATCCAAAAGATATCGCCCTTAAAGACTCAAAATTAAATATAAACCTTTAAATAAGATTTAAAAAGATATTTATTATTTTAAAAGATGATTAATGATGGTTTCCCAACTACACTAAAAAACATCTATTTAAATTCAGATATATATATATCAAACACCGAAATAATATAAAACATAAAAAAAGGTATTTGATGGTGCAGAAACTTGTGAAGGACTTAAACACCAAACACTTTAGAATTTGTTGATAGGAAGGAAGACCATCACAGGCACAAGAGCCTCAGGAACTGGGTTTCCAATGAGTGTGGGTTCTTCCAGCTAGGATAACACCAGGAAATCGTGCAGTGAGAATGCAGAAAAGGGTGAGATTCAGGAAGCTTTTGGAGAAGTTGCAGAGGAAAAATGGTGCCCCGTTCAATACGTGGTATTTTCAGTGAGGAAGATGACTTGGGGGATAATGAATGTGTTCTCTCTTATTTATATGTTAGGGACAGGGAAATGGGTAAATTGACCATGTGGTCCCAAACCTGTGTTGCCCTAACACGCGTCAGCCTTTGGTGGGATGAGAATGACATTCCCGAAAAGGAGACGGCGTGTCAGGTGCACTGTGCACAGTACCTTTGTGTCAGAGGTTGTTGACGAGGGTCGTGTGGGATGAGGGACTAATGTCTTCTCCTGACGGCTAGGATCCACCGTATGAGAGGTGGAGTCATCCTGAGCGTTGATGACGCTCGATAAATCCACGGATGGGCTCCCCACGGTAGATGACCTTTGAGCGACGAGATCCCGAGCGTCAATCGTGGGACCCCCTGTAGGTGCTTCCCTATGAAGGGTAACCCTGAGGGCCGGGACACGAGCGTCAGGCTCGTCGGATCTGGACTTTTACCGGAGTAGGCGTTCGAGGCTTGACGGTCTATCCTTATTTACAGATGAGTGGGCTGGGAAGGCCCACGAGCCCTTCAAGGCGAGCGTCCGGGATTTAGTCAGCGATATGCTGACACGTGGACGGCTCTGATTTGAGAGTGTTTTTAGGCCTCATCAGTATTATTATTTCATAATTAATAATATGGTGAAGATGGACAAAATAAGAATTTAAAAACCACAAACTTAAAATAAGATAAACTGAAATACACTTAAAAAGATATGAAAAATGCGTAGAATTTAGAAAAAAATAGGGCGAAGAAAAAATAAGTATATATATATATTTATTTTGTTCTATATCAAATTAATGAATTCAACATACATCTCTCCATTTTATAGAAAAACACCTTTCAAAATAAAAGTTCATAAAACAAAATCAAATCTTTCAGAATAAGATTCACATCGACTAAACCCACAAGAAGTAAATTAAGTCCCAAAGGATCTTAAAAAGTCTAATTTATAACTCTCAATAGGCATATGAACCATCACTTTGTTCATCTTCTCTCTCCGGAGGAAGATCACGTGACAACAACATTTTCTGCATAAAATTGTATCCCTCCTGACCAATAGATTCGTTCTCGGTGATGATGAAGTAGACCAACATCGGATAATGGCCAACATAAAATGCATAACTATCTTGATGGATGTTCACCGCCCTTTCAAATCGAGTCAATTCGACATGGCCAGTGCCGGCATACCTGACCTGCAAGTGCTCGAGCTAGGAGTTGATGTTAAACCTGTCACTAAGCTCCTGAGTAACAATAAGTTAATTACATCAAAATAATCATGAATGATTATATATAAAAAAAAAAAAGAAAAACAGATTGACAAAACTGAAAGAAAAAATATAAATATCGAATAATTAACCTAAAAGGTTAAATAACAACAATAATCTACTATGAAAAAAAAAAAAAAAAATCAAAACACATAATGTAACAACACAATGAAGGAACACATGCGAGAAAAAAATTGTTTGTTAAAGAGAGAGAGAGAGAGAGTAATATAATAAAGTTAGTAGTATAAAAGATGAATGAAAAGGAAGAAGTACGTCTCATTTTATAATGTAAGATAAATAAATATTTTGTAATTATGTAAAAATATTACTATGTATAAAATCAATCAGCATTAATTATGATTTTCAAATTTTGAAATCATATAGTGACAAAAAATTAGGTATGGATTGGTAGATAATTATTTACATTTATAGATTAGATTTCATCCAAATTTATTTATATGTGTATATATAAATAATGCATTCCAAATAAATAAATTAATAATAATTTTCTTAAGTAATTAAAAGAATTTGAAGTGAAATGAATTAATTTTTCAAATTAATTAAATAGTATAGCATTTAGTTCGTATTCCATATTTTAATATATAAAAATTTTAATTCATTTAATTTAATTATCACATTTTGGAATGATCATGCATAGAATTTCCTTTTTCTTTTTTCAAATGATTTAAGCAAAATGTAAGGGATTAATTATATTCACAGTAATAGTGGATAATTAGGATAAATAAATATCAATTTACAACTCATAAAAGAATTAATAATAAAATTATATCAAAAAAGAAAACAATTCTATTTGGTCAAAATTGTATGATTAAAGTCAAATATCGTTATTAAATATATAATGATATATTTAATAACGATATAAATTTATTAAGTATTAATTTTAGATTTAAAAAAATTAATTAATTTGATGGAGTAAGTTAATTAATTTGTGTCAATTATATATATATATATATATATATATATATATATATATATATATATATAAACTATTAACTTTAGATTTAAAAAAATTAATTAATTTGATGGAGTAATTTAAGAAACATAATTAATTCTCTGTATTTTGTAATGTTTGAATTTAAATTTAAAATTGTAGTGATTTTTTTTATGGAAATTGTATCCGTGATTTAAGTAATTAGCCATTAAAATTAATTTAATAAATTTATAAAAATATCAAATACATGAATATAATATTAACCTTATTTAATTAATAGAAATATCAAAATTAATTTCATTCGGTCAAACTTACCAAGATTAATTATTTTTCTTAGTTACTATTCTTTTTTTAAATAATATACAAAATAAAGATAAGCCAATCACTGATTTTTTTTATGGAAATTGTATCCGTGACTTAAGTAATTAACCATTAAAATTAATTTAATAAATTTATAGAAATATCAAATACATGAATATAATATTAACCTTACTTAATTAATAGAAATATCAAAATTAATTTCATTCGGTCAAACTTGCCAAGATTAATTGTTTTCCTTAATTACTACTTCTTTTTTTTTTTTTTTACTTATTTTTATAAAAAAATAATATACAAAATAAAGATAAGCCAATCATATTTTTTCTATCTAATTAAAAACTTCAAAAAAACCACAAAATTCCACGTCATCAAAATGTACAATAAAAAGTCAAACATCGTTATCAAATATATAATAGTATAGATATCAAATTACGGATTTAATGCGATCAAAATTTTGAATCCGTATTTTGATATTCAGGTTGATTGAATAATCTCAATTAGGGTTCTAAATTCATGAATGTTTGACTTTGATACCAACTATTAGAAATAATTTTAGGGAGCCAGAATCACACCATGAATGAATGTAGAACACCTAACACGTAGAAGAATTAGGATTACCTGATTCTACCATCTCTGATGATCTCTCGCAATCCTCAAATCAACACCTCAGGCTAGGTCTTCCTCTCCTTCTCTCACAACGGAATGGGAAAGCAATATCAGAACGTGGGGTGGAGAGGAGACCTAACCACGATATATAAATTCCTAGAAGCCCTCCCATCACGGGCTTTCTAGAATGGGCTTACACCAGCTGTTGGACCACGTCTAGGCCCTTTATCGAAAGTGAGTCAATCAATGAACCCATTTAGTCTTATCTCAATTAACCGTATTATTTAACCCGTTTTATTTAATACAATAATCAATTAATATAAGTCCAACAAGAGAAATTCTTACACAAAAGACTCGAAAATGTTGAATAACCCCGAACTCTTCCAAGTAAAGCAAACTAGTTCCAAAAAGGGAAGTTGGGGGAGGTATCCCAAATTTATATTTTCCCCAAGGTATAATCCACGATTATACGTTATCAAACCAGTGTTTCACTGTTTTGTGTTAAAAATAAAAAATAAAAAATTGCACGGACAAATAAAACAGGTACTAAAAGATCACTTGCCATCAGGACGTTTCACGACGAGCCACCCACAAAAACCTAACGCCACTCCGGCACAACCCGCTAGCAATTTTATCCATGTTGGACCCTCGAAGCCGATAGGAAGCTACCGATCGAGACGTATAGAACTGGCCGTGTGGCTGAAGGTCCAGCCATCCCAAGTAGCCAACACTGTGTTCATGATCATCCTCATGGAAAGGTACTGGGATTGTACATGTTTTTGAGCTTGATATTCGAAGTGACAGGGCCAATGTTGTAGATTGAAAATCCAGATTTCTACTTGAGAGCATCAAGAACTTGGGATTCAAGTTCATAAATTGAAGTAAAGATGAGGTAATTTGAATTAGATTCCTGTGGGAGTATCTTCATGAATATTGGGGTGATTTTTTTGTCACTCAAAACAACTGGAAGATCTCTGACACGAGTTTGAGGGAGTCCTGGAATGTAGTCTACTACTGCATCTCCATTAATTGTGAAAATTCGTTAAAGAGAAGTGCAGAGTCAGAATTTTACCCGAGAGATGAAAGGCAAAATTCATAAGAGAAATAATAATCCTCATTTGGAGTCGAATTGTATGTGTCTTTGAGCTTCAAATATGAAATGACAGGGCCAATGTTGTAGATTGAAAATCCACATTTTTACTTGAGAGCATCAAGAACATGAGATTCAAGTTCATATATTGTATTGACGATGAGGTACTTTGTGTTGGATTCTTGTGGGAGTATTCTCATGAAACTAGATGTGATTTCTTTCTCTCTCAATATTGATGGAAGATCTTCAAGAGGAGTTGGAGAGAACCCCCGGATGTAGTCCACCATTGCATTGCGGTTAACTTCGAAGATCAAGCGATAATTACACAGACATACCTCGAGATGTAGCAGGATCACACAAACTTCTTGAGGTTTGAGAAATTACATTAACCTCCCCCAATCACCTTAATAAAATCCCTCAAACCAAATAGTTTATACATACAACTCACCTGACAAATCAACCAGGAAGTGGCCATTCTTCACCAAAAGGTCAAAATGGTAAAACAACGTGTAGACCGACGCCGACATGCTCCATGGGTAAGCCCCCGCCCAAGGCAAGAATGCATCAACTATGATGCTCAGCCCTTCGACAAGCCCCCTTCATTTTGGTCAACACAGCCATGCCAAATCCGTTGATGTCGTCGCCGCGGACATGGTCCGAGGGCAAGATGTTGGGGATGGTAGCGAAGCTGATGTTACCCGGCTTGTGCATGGCGCTGAGAAACCGATCCATTCCTCCGTCACGCCGAAGGTTATGACTTATGATGATATCGACGCCGCCGTGTTCCACCATCGCTTTGTAGAGGTTGAGCATGGGGTTGATCCGGCCGCGGCAGGGAACTGGCACCGCCATCACGTGGCGGGGGAGGTTCTTGTCCAGCTGAGCCATGGATATATATATATATTTGAAAGTGAACTTTAATATTCTAAGTAGCTCTTTTACTTAGCCTAATAATTAAGGACTTAAGGTATACCATTTATAGGTTTGAAACTTGAAACAAATACACAATTATAAGTTAATTGTACATATTTTAAATAATTACTATGTAATATAAAGTTAAAGTTGACATACAAAAGGATATATTGAACCCGGCCGGTTACTTTATATTTATCCTTTTGGCCTTCTCATTTGTCTCTTATTATTTGGGACTACTTAAAAGTTAAAAGGGACTATACCAAGTATTAAAATTGATCATGAATTAATTTAATATTTCTTTTTAATTAGGTAATTACTTGTGTGTGATTAAGACAATGTTTGAATAGATCGTAATGAATCGAATACAACTTAACGCGACATATTTTTACGAAATTATTACAATCTCGCACATTTTATAACTTTTTCTAAATTTATAACATGTTAAATTTATTTGTGAAAAGATCTCAAAGTATATTGGAGAAAGGCGATGTAAAATAAGGGACGATTTCGGTATTTAAACTCTTTTCTTATAAAATACATGCATTTCATATAAAAATACGATTACACGTCATAAATTATCAAATACATACGATACTTATAACTTACAATAATTTTAATTTTACTAATCTAATAAAATACGAAATATTTACCAAATAATTAGATTTTCATGGCGCTATCATCCCAACATCTATCGGCATAACTCTTTTGTCTATCTTGTTTTTCATTCTTTGTCACCAATCAGTTGAAAATCATCAATCGACAAATGACTACTCATCTTATATCACATATTATAGTCACTGTGTAATTATCATGAATTAATATTTTCGAATAGCATTATTACACAAGTGTTGTTTATAAGATTTATTATGTCATTTCTGAGCTATGTGCATCAAGAACTATTTTTCAGGATTGATTGAACGAAGCCATCAATGTTGGTTTGGAAAGATTCGCCACTTCCAAACTCTCTTTCACTAGTGTTCTTCAATTTTCCGGCGTTTCTTGTAAGTTCTTCCCTCTCCGGATCCTCCAAGTCCATAAACCTCCGCACCAGCTCCGCAATTCCGTCCCCCGTAGCTAAGTTTTCTTCGTCGAACTCCCTCAACACTCTCCATCCGATCTTCCAGTCTTCAACGACTGCCTTCGCGTTAGGCACTTGATCCATTAGTATTGGTGAGGTGAGCATCGGCACGCCTGTCAGCACAGCTTCTTTAGTCGAATTCCACCCACAGTGCGACCAGAATCCCCCCACAGAGGGATGAGATAGGACCCTTAATTGATCACACCACGGCACAACCAACCCCTTCTCTCCGCACATCTCCTACATTATTAATTATAACAAATATCAACTTTGAGGAAATATTGTTAAAGATCGAAAGTTCTTAAATGAATGGGGATTGACTCAATAAACAAATCAAAATTTCCTAATTAAGGTTCCAAAATTTTATTTTAAGTTCAAAAATATAGTTAAGGTATATATATCTTTGTAATTTTGTAAATTTTGATAACATGTTTTACCTCAGGTATAGACTGTATAGTAGTTACATTGATTAAAATGAACTCTCCTCAACTCTTATTTTGGGAGTATATTTTCTGACCACATGTTTGCCCTCTAACTCTAAAAAATTAGCATTTTTTAGGTAAGTACTCGCTGTAAACATGATATGTACACCAGAGACTAGACATGTATGCCACATCGATATGAGCTAATTAGAAAAATAAAGAAAAAATACACGCATTGTCATACACCTCATGTTTCCGGTATACATGTTATGTTTCTAATGAAAATTTACTCAAAACTGCGAATTTTTTAGAGTTAGAGGACAAACTTACGGCCTAAAAATGTAAAGTTCCAAAAAGGCAAATTCTGTGGAGGTATCCAGATTTTATATTTTCCCCAAGGTACAATTCACTGTTATCAAACAAGTGTTTCACTGTTTTGTGTTAAAAAGAAAATAAAAAATTGCAAGGACAAGTAAAACAGGTACCAAAAAATCACCTGCAATTGGGACGTTCCATGACAAGCCACCCACAAAAACCTAACGCCACTCCGGCACAACCCGCTAGCAATTTCATCCATTTGGGCCCTCGAAACCGATAGGAAGCTACCGAGTGAGACGTATAGAATCGAGCCGAGTGGCTGAAGGTCCAGCCATCTCAAGTAGCCAACACTGCGTTCATGATCATCCTCATGGCTTCTACTAAAGGTACTGGGATTGTACATGTCCTTGAGCTTGACATATGAAGTGGCAGGGCCAATGTTGTAGATTGAAAATCCAGTCTTCTGCTTGAGAGCATCAAGAACCTGGGATTCAAGTCCATATATAGAAGTAAAGATGAGGTATTTTGAATTAGATTCCTGTGGGAGTATCTTCATGAATATTGGGGTGATTTCTTTGTCTCTCACGACCACTGGAAGATCTCTGACACGAGTTTGAGGGAGTCCCGGGATGTAGTCTACTACTGCATCTCCATTAACTGTGAAAATTCGTAAAACACGAGAGCAGTAACGGAATCAGAATTTTATCGGGAGAGGGAAGACAAAATTCATAAGAGAAATAATAAAAGTTTTATTTTTTAAATAAAAAAACAACGTATATATAATAGGGAGCAACTGTCTGCATTTTCTTAGTGAAATTAATTTTCCCAATTGAATATTTAAACTTCTACTTGCGTTGTCATTTATATCAACCCAATTCACTTTACACATAGTAAGAATTTATAGTTTATTTTCTTCCTTATATATTTATTGTAATAATTTGTTAACCAAAATTCTTATCATAAAAAATGGATGAAAAAAATAAGGGTAAATTCTGTGTTAGACTTCATCATTATGTGATTCATTTTTCTTTAAATCAATTTAACAAAAACGTGCAAAAAAAAACGGAATATAAAATACTAATTTAATTGAATTAAATTCAATCTAGAGTGTTATGGTGAACCTTCGACTTATAAAATTCTTTTAGCCTAAATTCGACTCAATTAAAATCAATTAATTTATTATTCTTTATAAATTTTTAAAATATTAATCCTCTCATTATTATATTAATTTGATCAAATTAAATTGAAACTAGAATATTGTGATTTACGGATCTACGAAATCTAGATCTAAATTGGAAAAAAAAAAAAGAAGAAACTATTTGGTGCTCTTTTCCACACCAAAAATGTCGACATGCCCTTGTCTTTATTATTTCTTTAATCATATTCCACGTTCAACGAAACTTTTAATTTTCAATTTGACTTAATGACATCTACTCTGTAATTATATTTATATTTCTTTAAAAAAATTTAATTACCGTATTTTATAGATATACCTATTTTTTACATAATTAATATATTTTAATTGGAATTATATATAATTAATACATTATTCGTGAGTTATATATAATTAAAATTTTTAAATAAAATATAATTTTAATTATATCTTTTTTTTTTAAAGGAAAGATAGGTCAAGACCCATCGTGGTTTTACCGAGTACCACCCCCTTATATATAATTTTAATTATATTTAAATATAAAATATAATTTATAATTATCTCATTTTAATTGGAGGAAATGTGACATAAATTCTCGATGCAGCATCATATTTTGACATAACTCCCCTGTACAAATTTCATATAATGTAGTATAAAAATATTATAATGCAGTATTTATATCCTATTCTATAGTATAAATTTATGGATTTTGTTGTTCTGGGGATAAATCACCACATCTAAATGTTATCTAAACGTTTAAATGTGTGTTATATGAATTTCACATAATGTAGTACAAAAACGTTTAAATGCAGAATTTATATTCTATTATGTAGTATAAATTCATGAATTATGTTTTGAGGAAGTATGCGAAAATATTTCAACCCCATAGGGAATTATTTAAGACTGTACCTTTAAATTGAGGTTAAATGTAATTTATGTAAGTTTATTTAATATAAATAAACATAAAAATGTAACAATCATCTAAAATGAACTTCCAAAATTACCCGACAAGTCAACGGGAAAGTGGCCGTTTTGCACCAGAAGGTCAAAATGGTAAAATACAGTGTACACCGACGCCGACATGGTCCACAGGTGAGCCACCGGAATATTCCTCCTCCCGCCACCTCAGCCGCCCACGGCAAGAGCGCGTCGGCTATAATGACCGCCGGGAGGCTTAGCTCGTCGAGAAGCCGATCGAACGGCTCTCCCATATTGGTCAACACCGCCATAACGAATCCGTTGAGATCATCGCCGCGGACATGCTCCGACGGCACGACGTTGGGGATGGCGGCGAATCTGACATTTTCCGGCTTCTCCGTGGACCCGAGGAAGCCGAGCCACTCTTCCGTGACGACGACGGTTATGAGAATATCGCCGGCGGCGCTGTTCTCCGCCACCGCTTTGCAGAGGTTGAGCATGGGGTTTATGTGGCCACGGCCGGGATACGGCATCGCCACCACGTGGCGCGGCGGGTTCGGCTGAATTGCGGATCGGGCCATGGCAACTTTGCTGTAAACTCAGGGCCGGTTTTATTGATCCGATTCTGTGGTCATTTGGCAATTCCACTATTGTTGTATTATTGGACTTTTATAATGGCCTCTTACTTTTCTCGACTAATTTAAATTATTAAATTGCCATCAACATAGTTCTTATTTCTCCCGCAAAAAAAAAAAAAAAAAAAAAAAAATCTATCTAGAAGTCGTCCTTTCTTAAATATTTGTCATGAGGATCTGGATCTTTGGATTATTTTCTTATATAATTATTTGTTTTTCTTTCCTTTTTTTTTTTTTATTTTTTTATTTTAGAGATTGTTTCTTACTCCCAACATTGCAAAGGATCAAGTGGTCGCCTCTCTCATGATCACTTGTGAATGATTATGTCTACTTTAGGAATCAAATCAGATAGAGACACGTCTAATTATGAGAACTCGGAAGCTCGTTGGGCGAAAATTAATTTAGATGGAATAATTTTAAAAAATAAGAATGATGAATGTCAAACCAAGAGTATGGAAGAGAACTTTTCCTCCCTTGGAATATTTCTTTGGAAAGCGCTTTTCTTGATTCCATCGGAAAGCTTCAATCAAGGGAGACATATTGGTCGGAATTCAGTAAGATAATGGATGATATCAAGTTGTTACTTTCGGACATTTCAAAGGTTGAATATAAAGTGATACATCACGTGACACTTAATACTTCTGATGGAAATTAAACTCTGAACTCCATGATATAGTTTTTCTTTGTATCGCGGAAGATTTAAGTTGTTTGTAGCTTATTCTTCCGTCCGTCTTTCAAAAAAAATAATTAAATTGCTAAATGTAAGTGCATTATGGGGGTGCTGTTTGCAAACTCTACTGGATAATTAGAAGTTAAAGCGGAAATTAAATTTGTAAAAATTTATAGTAGTAAAAGCAGTGAGTGTTTGGAAAAAAAAATGAAAAGCAAAAAAATAATTAGTTTGAGTGTTTGCAGAGAAAAATTGAGAATCACTTTTAATTTTTATAAGTTACCGAATTAACCCTGAAACTTTCTAATCATTTTTGTTATTATAATCTTATTTAAAATAAAATATTAATATAAAAATTTGTTTAAAATAATTATGTTTTGTATAATATTATTTATAATTAATAAAATATATTATACTATACTATTTTATATATATATACACCTTAGGTTATTCTAATTATTTTACGTTTATAAATAATAAAATAATACATAATATCATTCTAAACAAATATAACATATTTATTATACAGAATGAAATATAGTACAAATTAACATATTTATATATAATTATAATCTAATATATAAATTAGGGCGATTTACATCTGACTACCCTGCTATTTGGGGTAATTACAACGTAGTCCATCTGTTTCAAGAAATTACAATATAGTCCCTGATGTTTATGTTCCGTTAGAGATCCCTGGAGACCGTTAGGGTTCCGTTAATAGTTTGGCCTGTTCTTCCAAAAATGCCCCCAGGACTGTATTGTAAAATTCGTAAAAGTTAGGGATCGTTTTGTTATGGAAAAAAACACCAGGGACTTATTTATAATATTATACAATATTTACAATTAATCGTTAAATATAAATTATTTATTAATTTAATAAATATAATATTGCTAATTATTATTTAAATATTTTTAATGAATCATTAAATACAAATTGTTTATTAATAAAAGGAAATTTTTTAATTTAATCAAAAAACCCTAACTATTTATATTTCTATTCAAATTAATTAAATTCCTATTCAAATTTAAAAAATTAAATTAATTAAATTCATAATTCAAATTAAAAATCCAAATTCAAAAAATCTAATTAAAAATCTAAAAAAACTAATTATCTTAGCATCTTTAATCTGTTTTTTTATTATTATTTCTTTGTTCCATTGAAACCCCACTGGCGGCCGGCGGGATTTATCATTTTGCTCCCCATCACCCAAATCCGGAGGGATTTATCGAAAGTTCTCTTAATTTTCAAATTAAAAAACAAAATGAGAGATTAAGGTAAAACACAAAAAGCAACATCCCAAAGATTTGATGCCTCAAATGCGATATAGATTTGCAAAATAAAACTCTTGAATGCAATTGAGCGGCGAATAGAGTAGAAGGCCCAAATAAAAATGAATTCAGACTACCTTCATATGTAATTAATATACATTGTCTTTGTAGGAATCCCAAAAAATTTGTTCTAAGCTGAAGGATAAGAACTAAGAAGAGGGAGATGAAAACTCAAAAAATTCCATAAAAAAATCAATTTTCTTGGAATAAACCTAGCGGTCCTCGCTGAAATTAAAACTAATTATAGCTTCAAACCTCTGAATCGAAACTCTTGACAACAAATTGGCCAGAAAATCAGCTCTCAAAACCCAAAATCACCAATAAAATTTACATTCTCTTCGAGAAACCCTAGCAAAGAAAGGCCCCAAAACTTAACTAATCTCATATGGAAAATATTGTAAATATTATAAATAAGTCCCTGGTGTTTTCTTTCCATAACAAAACGATCCCTAACTTTTACGAATTTTACAATACAGTCCTGGGGGCATTTTTGGAAGAACAGACCAAAATATTAACGGAACCCTAACAGTCTCCAGGGATCTCTAACGGAACATAAACATCAGGGACTATATTGTAATTTCTTAAAACAGATGGACTACGTTGTAATTACCCCAAATAGCAGGGTAGTCAGATGTAAATCGCCCTATAAATTAATTATATTGCTATATATTTATATAATAGCATGCGTATACAATATATATAGCAATGAAATGCATGCGGATTTACAAATGAAAATGATGACTAATTATGTTTATTCGACCATAATTTAATTAACATAAGAGTAAGTAGCTATTGTCCCTCAAATAAATTAAACATAAGAAAATAAAAATAATCTTTAGATATAATTCACAACTTCTTTTTACATCGAATTCATTGGAATCCCAAGCCTTGCGAATGTTATAGACATGCATATATCATCTCTTATTTTATTCATCTCTCGGTCATTTGATTCACTTCCCATGTCTTGTGAACTATTATCATCACTTTCATCTTCGCCAAATTGGGAGTTAGAATTGTTCTCAACTTCAACAAAATCAGGATTTTTAAAATTATGTTTACGGATAAAATTGTGTATCGCCATTGTAGCTGATACTAGGGCGACTTGATCAGGCCAAGGAATATTCACAGGCATATCATTAATCATCTGCCATTTGGCTTTCCATATGCCAAAGGAACGTTCAATGATTGAACGCAAAGACGAATGCAAGTGATTGTAGGTTTCTTGATAATTGTTATATGCCGATGCACGTCGGAACTCCGGTAGATGATACTTTTGCCCCTTGTATGGAGCAAGGAATCCTTTTATATTAGGGTAACCCACATCAACCAAATAATATTTTCCTATAAAAATTTTAAAATAAAATATAAATGACAGTCAAACTTTTTATGTAAAACATTATTTACTACAATGATACATACCTTTAGGGGGCATTGGGAAACATTTTGAGGGATCTCTGATCGCATTAAAAAAAAACTCTTGTATCATGAGCACTGCCCTCCCAACTCGGCAACACAAATGTGAAACACAAGTCAAAATCACAAACAACCATTATATTTCTGTAGGAAATCCTTTTCTCCCAATAAACGGGATTTGCTCATTCTCTGGTAATTTTGCCTTGATATGAGTACCATCGATAACACCAACACAATCCTTTTTAATACAGAAAAAAAACATGAATCAATTAATTATTAAAAGAACTCAACCATTAAAATAAATAATATTATATTAAAATATACCTTGAAGTGAGGGTAATATCTTGCATTCTCTGTAATATAAGGATGAGTGATTGAGTTGTCGCTAAAAGGCTTAATCCAATCGATTGAAATTTTTGTACATGCTCGCAGTACATTATGGAATGATCGACTCACTGTATATCCAGATCTTTGAAAATACTCTTGTATTTGCCTATTACCTTCCCTCAATCCGACAATCATTAGGAAAGTTGCAACTTCTTCCTCGATAGTTATATATTTCGTTGGTTTAAGTCCATATTTTTCGACCAATATTTTACACAATGCAAAAAAAACATTTTTATGCATCCTCATATTTTCATGGCACCGACGAGGATGCCCATTCAATATGGACATCAACCATGACCAACCACTATAATTTCTATCTCGACATGACTTCTTATGTAAGTAATTTTGATAATAAGTTAGTGCACCAATAGCCATGGCATATAAAACTTTATTTTTCCTCTTAGTGGAAGAATTGTTAGAACTATTACCTTCATCATACTCGTCACTGCTTGTATCATCTAAAAGCATCATACTTTGATAATGTTGATAGAGAATCCAATCTTCTATCACAATCGAAATCTTTCATTTTGTACATATACATCAACCTATTACCACTATATAAAATATTAAAGACATAACAACAAATAATAATAATAATAATAATAAATCAAACAATAAAAATTTCAAGGTAGTTCAAATAAAAGTTAAGACACAATCTCATATATTGAAAAATAAAAACTTAAACAATCACGAGATTCAAAATGAGTTTCCACCAACTCTAGCTAAGACATAATATGAAATGACAACAAACCATCCAGATGATGCATTATCATGTTGTTGTGATGTCCCACGTGATGTATAAGCAGAAGTCATAGAAGGAGCCCTTCGTTGCATGTCTCTTTCCATTTGATCTTGTAGCCACCTCAAACGAATCTCATCTTTTTTAATTGTTAAGAATAACTCTCTAATTGAAGGCTTCAAAATCAAACGGGTTGCATACATCCACAATTGGTCACCTTCTTCAATACCAGACATCTTTTCCAAAATCTCCAAACACTCACGAATACTATATTGGCGTTCTATATTGCCACTTGAATGAGATGCCGATCATTTTCCATCGTCTCAACCATGCGCTCAAGACACTTTGCAATCTTATCAGCAGTTGTTATCTTTTTATGTTTCTTATTACGGACAAGCTGAAAAGTTTCGCGAGATCTTCTCCTACCACTTCCAGTGAATTCGGGTTCTACGTTATTATTAGTGGTAGTATCTACTTCAACATTAAATTCATTATTCAAGTTAATGAATTCTTCAGTTTGAGTTTCTAGGGGTGCTTCTACTTCTTCGTCCATGTGAGGTGGCATCAAACCTGAACTAGGTGTCCATGCACTTTTTCCCGTTGCTACAACATCAGAGAACAAGATTTCTTGTTCAGGTAATAATATTGGTCCTCGTTCTCTAAATTTAGCTGCATCAGGACATGCCTAAGAAAACCAACACATCTTTAGAAATTTTTTTTTATTGATGATTCTATCTACAAAGAAACTATAAAATTACAAAGTACCTGTATCTTTCTTTGCCACCATTCTGGAGTTGCATCTACTGTGCCTTTCTCATTGTTCCACCCAATCCCAGTTTCTCCTCGCAGCATAGTTTTCCATACCCCCCATTCTTTCTTCAAGTTATCCCAACGATCCTTTAATTGTAGTCTTGTGTAATTACGATTTGATAAATGTGTAAATTTACGAACAATTTTCTCCCACCCTAGTTTAGTGAAGTGAATTCCTGGTCGATTTCCTACTTGTAGTCCTCAACACAGATTTTTATAAATATCTTAGTTGTCTTTGTATCCCAACGACTAGCCTTTTCCGTTATTTCAAAGTTTTTTCCTTTGTGTCGTCTACTACTTTCCAAACTTTAAGAAGATTGATTTTGTGATGATGATGGAGAGTTCATTCGTTGGGTTAACTCAAATAATCTTAGTATTGGTAATTGCGAATCCATAATAATAAAAAGTTGAAATCTTCACAAAAACAATAAAAAATTCAAATCTTCATAAAAACAAATAACAAAAAAAATTTATAATATAACGAAAAAGATGATAAAAGATAAACATTTACCTGGTAATTGCAGATTTTTGAGCTATGAGATTTTAGTGGAGATTTTCAGCTTGAGACTTCAATTGAGAGATTAGATTTTTTAGTTTGAGAGTTTAATTCATTTTTAAGATTGAGACGTTATTTTCATGGAGATTTTTTAGATTTTCAAATTTTTCTGTTTGAGATTTTAATGGATATTCTTGAGAATTTTAAATTCTAATCGGAATACGAGAAAAGATATGATTTAAAAGGTTAATTATATAATATTAATAAATTAATGAGATGAAGATTCGTGAGAATTTTAAATTGAAATCGAAATATGAAAAGAAAAGTTATGATTTAAAAGGTTAATTATATAATATTAATAAATTAATGAGATGAAGATTCTTGAAAATTTTAAATTCTAATCGGAATATGAAGAGAAAATATATGATTTAAAATGTTAATTATGTAATATGATTAGATTTTTGAATTTGAGAGTTTAATCCATTTTTAAGATTGAAATGTTCCATCAGATTTTTCTGTTTGAAATTTTAATGGAGATTTTTTACATTTTCAAATTCTTCTATTTGAGATTTTAATGGAGATTCTTGATATTTTTTAAATTATAATCGTAATATGAAAAGAAAAGATATGAATTAAAAGGTTAGTTATATAATATTAATAAATTACTGAGGTCGAGATACTTGAGATTTTTAAATTCTAATCGGAATATGAAGAGAAAAGATATGATTTAAAAGGTTAATTATGTAATATTAGTAAATTAATGGGGATATTATTGTCTAAATAAAATATAGAAAATCGTATAATCTATAAGCAGAATCCAGAAGCATGCCTTGAGGTGCTTCTGGATTCTAGCTTATTTCTACTTAAAATAATCAGAAGTTGGTTTTCCAAACATTCCAAAACGACTGAAAATAATCACTTATCCCATAATCTCTTAATTTTAGAGATTGCAAACACCACCTATATTTATAATGGGAAAACTATATTTGATTACCTTCAATTTAAGTTTAATTACATCTTCTTCTTTCTTTAAATTTTACCATGTAGTTTCTAAAGTTTGATTTTGTTAGAGGTCCATCCCTCCCGTTAAGGTTCCTTTAGATTTTTTAATCTATCCTTCCAAAAATACACATTATCATTTTATTATTATTTTTGAAATAACCCAAATGTTTCCAGAAATTGTTTTGTGTAATCCATTAAAAACAATGATCGTTTTATTATGAAAAAAAAAAATAGAGATTTATTTGTAATTTTTCTTACATATTGCTATTTAGTTTTTTATAGTCGTTAGGACTTGGGACTGTGTCTATATATGTTTCTAGACTTTCTTTCAACCATTACACATTCTAGAAATCATGGGAAGCTCACGCAATTCAACTAACACATATAATACTTGTTTGAAATACAGGAAGAATAGATGTAGAGAAGGAAATTGGAACCTATATGGACTACAATCAAGGTGGTGAGAAGAATAATGATAACTGAGTCAAGCTATCCTGTTGCTTCGATACACATGGTTTTTCCCACCCGCATATTCCTATAAATGAGCAGCCTTTCAATGCTAGAAGGGCAAGTTCTCCTGTTATGACCCATCTTTTAACCACAACTTGCATCTAACAACAATTGATTTGAAAACATGCATGCGATGCCTCAACTTGAGCCACTCAAGAAGGTTGATAAGATTTTGTCCAAACTGAGCAAAGGTATAAGAAAGAAGTCATACAACCAACCCACAACAAGTTCCAAGAAAAAAAAAAAAAAAGAGGAGGTGCCCAGTGTTGCTGCCAAGCAGGGACGGAACCAGGATTTCATGGGGGGGAGGGTGATAAGGCTAAATCACGCTCGTGACACATAAGTGACACGTGGCCCAATCCTCGCCCCTGGCACTCCAAAATCCCCCCTCGAGAACTAGGTATTCCCCTCGAGGAAATGACCATCCCATCTCCACAAGGAGCCTTGGCCTTCCCCGAGCGCATGAACAAAGTTTCAAGTACACACTGTTCGACCCTCGAGGATGCTCTCATCCTGCCCTCGAAGGCGCTCCCAAACTAGCGCTCGAGGGTACCCTTCCCAACATCACAAGGGTAAAACTACTCTCTCCATAACCATGCTTTTGGCCCAGGCGTCCCCTCGGACCAAGCGAGCCCATGAAGCCCCTATCCAAACCCGAGCGTGCCTAGCCCTAGGTAATAACCCAAAAAGCTCTCTGACACATAGTACATGCCACTGTTGCCGCCACCAACCTTTTCATAGGCTTTTGCAGGAGATCCCTTTCAGAGACTCTTCATTGCGCCACGTGTCTAGGGCAACATCAATGCAGGACCACAGGGCAACAATTAACAAAAGGGTCTTGACCCTCAACTATAAATATACAAATCTCACACATGCTCTGTAATCAAGCTTCTATTACTTGAGCTCTGTTTTATCTACTTCATCTTCTTCATTCACCGTCTGACTTGAGCGTCGTAGAGCCAAACTGGGTATCACCCCCCATTCCCCCAACTTGATCTTTTGATCCTTTTGTGTTTGTTCCAAGCAGGTAGAACCCAACCATCGCCGGCAACCTTCGCCTGAAGTTTACAGTCTCTGTTTCCCCACATGATGGGTGTCGAAGCCACCAAAGATAAATCCCTTGTACCGAGCACAATTAATATTGCAAATAGTAGTAAAAAGGGGCCGAACCCACAGAGATTGGACGAATTTGTCACTTTATATTAAACCAAGGAACGAAAACAAATAATTCAGAAGGGGGGGGGGGGGAGGGGGAAGGGGGTTTGAGATTTTGATTAAACTAATAATAATTAAACTAAACAATTAACAAGGAATAATTAAACTAACTAAATATCAAAGTAAGCTCAAGTAATTCAATGGATAACAAATAGCAAGGGAAATTTCTATTCATACATAGACTACAATCATCGACTCAAGATTTTCAATGGTTTAACGCTAGATTAGCTATGGTTACCAACTATCTCTGGCTCCCCCGTTTCTTCTTAGTTTTAGAGTAATTAAAGAAACTCCTAAAAATTACCCCCTAATTAATCAATAACCTTTTCGAGACTTTCTCCAAGATTCAATTAATTAACCGCGTTAAGAACTAAAGAAACACTAATCCTAACCGGTTAGACATAGACTCCTGCTTCACTTAATTAGACCGCAAGCTCCTCGATACGAAATCAGACAATTATTATGTCCTAGTATCGATTGCTACAAATTCTAATTATTTAGCTAACACCGCCAAATGAATTAGATAGCTATATTGCAAATTAACAATTCAAGATTTGGCCAGAATCAAAGAATTAATTATACAACATTGACAAGAATACGAAAGCAATGCGGATAGCATAAACCAACTAATTAAAATAGATTAGTCTCACAAGTCTAGCATAATCATGGAGAATCCAAACTAAAAAGAAACTAGCAAATCATAAAGGATTTGGGCAAAACTAGGTTCAAAATCATAATCTAAAATAAAGAAAAGGAAGAAAGAAAACTCCCGTCTCTGCGTTTTTGCCCCAAGACCCGAAGCTGCTGCGTTTCTTTCGTGTGAAGCCTGTTTAAAGTGTAACAGCCCAAAACCACCTTCCTGTGAATATTGTCCGCTTTGCACGCCTTTAATCGAAACGGCCTCACGATTTTGTTCCTGCGCCCACTGGAGAACCCAGCCATGGCGCAGAACGCGTGCACAGGGTGAGGTATCCACCTCTCCTTATAAGAGGAGATTTCGTTCTCCTCACTTCCGATGTGGGACATTACATCCACCCCCCATAAGGGCCCAGCGTCCTCGCTGGCACATCGGCGGGCCCCGGCTCTGATACCATATGTAATAGCCCAAAACCACCTTCTTGTGAATATTGTCCGCTTTGCACGCCCTTAATCGAAACGGCCTCACGGTTTTGTTCCTGCGCCCACTGGAGAACCCAGCCGTGGCGCAGAGCGCGTCCACAGGGTGAGGTATCCATCTCTCCTTATAAGGGGAGATTTCGTTCTCCTCAGTTCCGATGTGGGATATTACACCATTTGTAACAGCCCGAAAACCCGCCTGTCGATATTGTCCGCTTTGGTGGGCTAAGCGACACCACCCTCACGGTTTTGTTTCTCCCGCTGGAATTTAAACCCGAAGGTGCCCAGCTAGGAAAAGGCCTCAACAGTGGGAGGTTTCCACCCACTTATAAAGTGGGCTTAGTTCTCCTCCCCAACCGATGTGGGACAAGCACTTTAAGCTTTTACAGTCCACCCTACTATAAGGGCCCAGCGTCCTCGTTGGCACACCGGCCCGGGTCCCGGCTCTGATACTGTAACATCCCGATCGTTCGGATTCCAGGTACGCCGTAACGGGAGAGTTTTGTGCGCATTTAAATTATTTAATTACGTATTTGAGAGTTATTTTGATGCTTATTTGATTATTTGAATTAATATGAAATTAATTGTTTATATTCTTGAACTTTGAATTTTAAACGTTTAAGTTTGCATGCTCGTAAATTGCTCGTTATGTGCCGGAATTCAATTCCGATTTTTGTGAGATTTTGATATGCGTGATATATGTGAGTTATGAATGTGTTTGCATGCTCGTTTTAAGTTTTCGTGTTCGTTTGTCGAGGTTTTAAACCTTAAGTATTTGACGAGGGACATGAGGGCCTAACTAGTTTTAGCGCGCCTCGTGTTCCGGAGGCCATAACTTGAGCTCGGGAATTCGGATTCGAATTCCGGAAGAAGCGTCGGACTCGCAACAAAGAGATGAAACCAAGGAACCTGATTTGGTATTTTTCTAAGCCCATTTAGACCCTCGTTTTTCACCCGAAACGAACAGCTTGTGCTAAAGCCACCTTCTTTGACTAGTCTTGGACTTGTGGGCCCAATTTAACCATACTCAAGCCTTGAACCTTGGTTTATATGATATTAACTCAGCCCTACCCCTTCCCTACCCTTTCATTTCGTCCCATAACACCCAAGAGAGAAGGAAAGAGCAGCTGATCCATGGAGGAAAGAAGAAGAAAGAAGCCCCTTTCCATGTCTTGAGATTTTGAAGACAAATCTTCTCCATACTTCTTCATATCTTAAAGGTAAGTATATTTATGTATTCTCCTCTCTTCTATGCTTCATTTGATCCTTGTAATTCATGAAATGCATCAGATTTAATAAGGGAATGGAGGCTTGCATGAATAGTTAGGGTTAGACTTCATTTTTTTGAATCCTTGTCTTAGCTTGAGTTTCATGGGGGTTTGATGCATGTTAACTGATTATTTGAGCTTCTTAATCTCAATATATGACTTATACTTCATGTTAGTTGTGTAATATATGATCTACCATTGATAACTTGAAGAAAAGCTTGAGTATTTAAGCATGAAACTGGAATCCGAACTGCTGGTGCAAATCTGCTCATTTTCACCAAACTGCTGTCATGTTTTTGAGATCAAATGGATGAATTCTTGCCTCCAATTCCGTATGCTAATGCTTGGTAATGTAGTATACATGTTTTTCTATGAATATGCCCTGTTTTCCCCTGATTTTATGCCCCTTTTCAGCTGGATATATGAGTTAGAATATGACTTGTTTTCATGCCTTTCTTGCATCAGTTTTGTGTGGCTGTTTTGGGGTGCTAAATCTGATCATATGAACTTATTATGCTCCATTTTTTATGTCTAATACTTGGTGGTTATGTAAGGAATGATTTTCCATTAAAACCTTTGAAGAAATATTGAGTTTTGAGCATGAAACCTAGCATACTATCTGCTCTACGGGATCTGCTGCTGCTGTGTGGATTTGTGCTTTGTTGCTTGAGTTAATGACTTCCAATTCGTGTGAATTTGCATGGAGATGTTGTATACTAATTGATTTACATTTTAACCTTGCTCTTGCAAGCTTTTAGATCAATTTTCAGCTCCTAAATCGAAACATGAGGCCTGTTTGTATGCTATGCGCGAACCTAACTGCTATTGTGATACTTGAAGCGTTTGGTTGATCTCTTGTACTTATTTTCGTGTGAATTTGCATGAGCATGAAGTATATGAATTTCTCTTTATGTTAGCTTTGCCCTTTCTAGCTTTTAACTTGCATTTTGACCCAAATTTGAAGTGCATGGACTGTTTGTAAGCATGGTATAACCGAACTGCTGCTATTGCATTTTTGTGATTACTTGGTGGTCCTAATGTGCTCCAATTCATGTCAATTTGGATATACATGGAGTATTTGAGTAGCTTAGCATGTTAACATTTATTTCCCAAAATTTTAACTCCTAACTCAGCCCCTAAGTTGGTGATCATGGCATGAATGCATGGTTTGCTCTTCTTTGTCCAATTTTCGTTGCTTGATTTAAATGATCTTTGTTGCTGCATTCTTTGGCCTTTTAATGTGATTCTTTTGTGCGTATTTCATGCATGTTATGTGTGTATTTGAGGCCTAAGAAGTTCCCCAAGAGCTGCTCCCGAAATGCCCTGATTTTGCCTTTGAAAATGTTGCTGCGCCAAAAACCGTTTTTCAGAAATTTGAACTGGACAGGCCGTGTCCAGTTTGTGTTGATTAGTGACACGGCCGTGTCAAGGCCTCGACTTGGGCATCTTATTTATTTAAATTCGGACACGGCCGTGTCCGTTTCCTTTGTGTTTTGGACATGGCCTTGTCATATGTCATGGTGGTGCCTCAGGGGAGTTTCTTTCGTCGTTTCGTTGCTTTTAATTACTTTCTTTTGTCCCGTTTGTGACCTATATGCATTGTTAGCTTAACGTATTGTGTGTTAACTTATGTTATATGAATTTAAGATTTGATTTATGTGCTCATTTTTTAATTATGGCTTCATATGTGCGATATGCTTCTTTAACGTGCGTTTATGACCTTCTGTCTCGTTTATATGCCTTGCATGATCAATCGTTGCTCTTTATATGATATGAATACGTTGATAACATGTTGTATGGTATGATATGTTCGTTATATGAAATCTATGAATTCGTTTGACATGATTTATGAGACTTATGAAGAAATATGAACTCGTATGCATTATTTGTCAATTTGTTAAGCTTCATAAGCATCATTCGCATTCATATGAATTTTCCGAGCATCAATATGGTTCATTTTGAGTCTAAGTTTGCCTCTTGCTCTTTGTTTTGCTCTTAGGATCGTTCCGTTGTTGAGGAGGGGGTCCTTTGGTTTGCTTTCCGTCCGTTTTGTTCGGTTTGGTCGACAAGGTGAGGTTTCCTTTCCTTTTAGTTATTATGACCTAAAACCTTATTGGTATTTCGAACCCGCATGCGACTTATATAAGTATATATATAGATATGTGTTTGGATACGTATTTTGTGGGATTTGTCCCATTTGTCTTGAGACTTTGAAAACGCTTTTATAAGTATATACGCTCTCTTTTCGTTTGTTTTGACAAGCTTTGATAAGAGTGTGTGTGTGTAAGCGTGGTATGACCTATGGATAAGCTTCGTGTGGTAAGTATGATAAGTATGATCAGCGTAAGAATATGTGTTTGTGTGATGGGCCCCGGAGTTGTGGGTAAGGGAGACCCAGGACGGCCATGGGGTCGCCGGTTACCACCCCTGTGCACTTCTCCACAAAAGGGAGACTTAGCTCATCCTCGGGAGGTCGAGGGGAAAGCGGGTTTTCTTGAGCCGACGGCGTGCTTCGTGACCCGTCGAAGGAGCGGGTGGATCCCCCGTTTCATTTCGTGTATATGTGGGGGTTGAGAAGGGCACCTCTCTTCCCCAAACGGTGTTGGGGTGGGAATGATTTATGATTTGTTTTGTAATTCGCTTCGCCTTTGCTTCTGGAGTAAGTGGGATGGATTTAAGCTTTCGGTTCGTTATGTTTCGTTTATGGTTGTGAAACGGGGGCGAATTTCTAAACTCTAAAACTTGACTTGATTTGGCCTTCGGCCCCAAACTTCTTTCTTTATATATATTACCACGGGTTAAATGTTTTAGAATGCAAAAATCGTGCCCGGTTCATGAATCCTTTCAGCTTTGTTTATGCTTTGCTCTTATGTATATATATATATGGGTGCGTGTGTTAGCCCCCTCACCAGTCTCTAGGACTGACCCTCGTTATTTCTATCTTTTTCCCCCTTTGATTTGAATTTGCAGGTATTCGTTCTGAGGAGTTGGACCTAGGCGGTTGTCTTTGAGTCTTTATTTTGGGAAAGCTTGAGTCACATGCATTGTATTTTGTTTATTTATGCATTTTGCTAAGTTATGATATATGTATAAGTTTTGACGTTAAATTCGAAATTATAAAGGTTGTATAACTTGAATCGTTAATTTCGATTTGTCTCGAGTTTATTTATTTATTTTGTGAGATTCTGGTGCTTCCGCATTCGTTAGTTGTTTTGTTGCGCACTCTGAGTAGGGTCTGGACCGCCTAGCTTAGGTTGGATTTTGTTTGTCACCCGTTCGCCATGGCTTGATGCGTGGACGGAGTCTCCATTTCGTTTCACGTGTTGGGCTACGGTGCGGGGGATGTGGTGCCCTTCGCTCCGGGGTGTTACAGATACCATATGTAATAGCCCAAAACCACCTTCCTGTGAATATTGTCCGCTTTACACGCCCTTAATCGAAACGGCCTCACGGTTTTGTTCCTGTGCCACATAAAGCCTGCGTTCTGCAGTCCTGTTCTCTCCTATAAAAGCCACTAACTCCCAAAACGTGCACCCAAGTTGTTGTCTTTTCCTTTGCGTTAATTAATTGCCCCTCCAAAAAACAATCAATATTGCATCCAAAAGAGAGTTGTGAGTGCAAAGATTTCTTCCAACCGAATTACGTGGCTGATTTCCTCTTGAATTCCAAAAACAATTGGAATTAGTGGGCCAATTGCAAGCCCTCAATAACCTATAGGAAGTGGGCTTGGAATAAAGTTGTCTGATGCCGAAATAATCAAAGCCCAAAATTCTACAATTAAATTAGGTGTTCCCCTTTCCAAACACATGGCTGCTGTTAAAGGCTCTATCTTTTTGCTAATTTCCCTTCAAAAGTCTTCCACTTATGTTTTTCTACAGAAAACATAGAGTTTAATCAATTATCCACAATCAAATTAAATAGTGGGTAAAATATAACAATTCTAAGCTCAATGGTTCGACGAATATGCAACGTATCAAATCCCCTCACACTTAGGCAATGCTTGCCCTCTAGTATAAACTAGGGTCAAGATAAAAGAAAAATTCAATTCCACTCAATGAAAACACGGAGATAAGCAATATAACTAGGAATGAAAGCATAGTCTTGTCCAACACCACAAAATATCAACTAATGCAATGGAATTCTCACACGAGGAAACACAAGCCCGGTCACAACTTAAAGCACATGCATGATTTACCGAAGTTGAATTACAAACCATTCAATCCTAGAACTCATATTCTACTTGTTAGATGGCCGGTATGCACAAAGAATTTCCAAATGAAGTGGTAGGTTATGGGGAGTTCGGGCTATTCACAATTAATTAATTTAAAGGACCTTAGCTAGAAATTGTTTGAAATTGTCATTAGCCGTTTTACGCGAACGCAAATATTTGTGATGAATGCCATTCGGTTACTTAGCCAATCACAACGCCAAGTGGCTTAGCCATACTCATAACTACCCATGCTATTGTAATTTATCACTTATTCGGTCGGGGAATTAGCGGAGTATTCATATTTTACCTCACTCGTCAAGATTATTTGGGACCGTTTTACACGAGCACAAATTTTTGTGATGAATGTCACCCGGTTACTAAGCCTAGTTCAACCATTTTGACGGATTTTTGGCTGAATACAACTGACTTTAATATTTAATATCCAAGCTTATTTATTTCCCTAGCTCCACCACAATTCCCCACAATCAAATGAAAAGTCATCATGCATACCAACTCAACTTCTAAGTTTCATATGTTTCTATTCTAAAACGGTGTCAATTAATCACACAATTTAATGTTCCAACCAATTAAACCGGGCATGTAATTTTCAATATGTGAAAACATCATTAGCAATTAGTCAACATAAATCAATGCAAGACTCAACCATACTCCATATCCTTTAAAAATAAACCATCATTGCCTAAGTTATATAAATTCATCAAGTAAGAAACAAATTTAGCCAAATCTTATCACCTAATCATGCATTTAGAGAGCACAACATTTAAACCTACTATTCACAGCCCTCAAACAGTCTCAATTTTTCTTTTCTAAAACACCCCTAGTACATCCCCCCACACTTAAAGCATATGTTGTCCTCAACATAGAAATAAAGATCAGGTGTAAATTGAGGACTTCCCTGAACCCGGGGGGTGTAATGGTTGGGAGTCAGACTCGGGGAATCTTATCTATGATCACATGTAGGCTCTCCGCCAGCAACAGATTCTGGTTTGAGGCGCAGTGCAGTTTCAGGCCATAGACAGGTTTGTTCGCATGCCATGGTGTAGGTCAGGTTTATTAAAACGGATCAAGAATCCTGACCGTGACCTCAGGTAAGCTTCCTCACAGTAGCATTTTGTCAATTTTCACCAAATTTGACAAGTTTTTGGCCTTGAATACTCCCCCATACTTATCCAAATATATCAGTTGCACATTCACCTGTTAAAAACGAGAAGAGAGTAGAATTACAATGGGACAAGGAAACGAGAAAAGTAAACGAATGAAAATAAAGAAAACAAAAAATAAATAAAAAAAAACATGAGTTGCCTCCCATTAGCGCCCTTGTTTAACGTCATGGACTCGACTTGTCATTGTTGTGCACTTAAGCTCCTAGAGGAGGATCCTCTAGATTGATCCCTTCAACCATGTGTGGATCAAAGTCTTCATAAAAAGGATTCAGTCCATGCCCCTTCACCCCACTTTCCGAATTTTCAATCACTCGATCAGGGGGCTTAAGGATCTTCTTTTTCACTGTCTTCATTATAGGTGGGTCTAGCCTACGTCGGGCTGCTCTATAGGACTTAGCTCCATCCTCTAGAATAATCTTATGCATGCACGTGGAAGTGCTCAGTCCCTTGATGTTGGTGACGGTCCATTCAATTGCCTCCTAGTATTTCTGAAGTACTCTGATCAGTTTCTCCTCTTCCAGGCCATCAACCATCCTGGCTATGGTCACTAGTAGGGTCTCACAGTCACCCAAATGTGCACATTTTAAAAACTCAGGTAGCTTTTCGATTTCCAGCTTTAAAACCTGTAAAATTGAAGGTAAAAGCTTAGATTCTGATCTAAAGAACTCAATAGACACAAATTTTGAACTTGTAGTCTCATTAAGCCATTCTAAAGCGTGAACCTTTCAAGAATATCATCAGAAGATTTAAAACGATCAGAAAATCTCTTAAGCCAATCAACAGATATGTCATAACATATAGCATAATTCAACTCAACATCATTATTTAAACCAAAATCCTCATGAGTCAAATTCTCAATGACATCAACACTATAAACGCAAGAGACATTATCAGCATGCTTAGTGGAATCATAAACATTGAATTTCACAACATCACCATCGAATTCTAAGGTCAGTGAACCACTATGCACATCTATCTTTGCCTTAGTTGTATTAAGGAAAGGCCTACCAAACAAGATATCAAAGGACTCAGATGAACAATTATTTTCCATATCAATTACAAAGAAATAGACAAGAAAAATCAATTCATTAACTTGAACTAACACATCCTCTAAAACACCTTCAGGATAGACAATTGATCGATCAACTAATTGAATAATGACTCCGGTACTGGCTAATGGACCAAGACCCAAAGAGGTATAAACAGATAAAGGCATCACATTAATAGAAACTCCTAAATCACACATTGCCTTTCTAATACCAATATTTCCAATCTTGCAAGGAATGGAAAACATACCTTTGTCGTGACACTTAGGAGGTCATTTTCTTTGTAAGACAGCTAAAACATTCTCACCTACACTTAACCACTCATTACCTATCAACTTACCTTAAGGAATTTGGCGTAGCACGTAACCTGTTTAATGGCCTCGAGGAGTGGGATGTTCACCTTAACCTTTTCAAAAAGCTCCATGATGCTCTTATCCTCTTTTTCCTTCTTGCTCTGAGCCAGCCTCTAAAGAAATGGTAGTGGAACTACCAAAAGTTTGGGTTTTTGAGTGTTTTCAGCTGGACTGGAATTCTGTTCGTGATAACGGTCAGGCTCTTTCTCAATCCCCTGTTCAGTTTCTGCATGAGAGCCCTGTACCTGTCACGGTTGAGATTCCTGTCGACTGGAGACTGTAATTTATTTCCGTTTTGCACTATAATTGCACTCACATTGTGTCTAGGGTCATGTGTTTGCGATGGTAGTTTGCCTCGGGTCTCTAATTTGCTGACCGACGATGCAATTTGTCCCACATGAGTCTCCAAAGTATTTATAGTGTCCTCCATCTTTTGAATCCTGGTCGCAGTGTCCTGTTGAAATTTCACAATGTTAGTAGCTAGCATATGGACAATATTGCTAAGAGGCTTACCTGAACCCGGAGGGTGTTGTGGTTGTGGTTGTGGCTGTGGTGGAGGTGGTGGACGGAAGTGCTGGTTGTTCGGTTGGTTGTTGGCGTAGCTGAAATGCGGGTGGTACTTCAATCCGGGATTATAGGCGTTCGAATAAGGGCACACATCAGTTTGGTGCTCGAAGCTAGTGCAAATGCGCACGCCCTTGCATGTGGAGGAGTACCTACATTCATGTTCTGCACCAAAGTTGTTAGCAAAGACTTAATTTCATCAAGTGAATTTGTTTTTACCTCGTTTACCCTCTTTGGTATATCCTGTCGAGCTCCAAATTGTTGGGAATTTGCTGCCATGGTTGAAATAACCTCTCTAGCTTCAACAGGTGTCTTGCTAACAATAGCTCCACCACTCGCTGCATCCATCATTCTGCGCTCCATCGGAATTAGGCCTTTGTAGAAGTACTGAATGACCAATTGATCCGATATTCCATGTTGGGGGGCAGTTTGCTAACAATCTTTTGAACCTTTCCCAATACTCATAGCTCGGAATCCTTCTATTTAATGCCACAGATCTCACGCCTGATGTTTGTGGCTCGGGAGGCTGGAAAGTATCTCTTAAGAAACTGTCGAGACATTTCTGCCCAAGTAGTGACTGTCCCCGAAGGTAGATAATACAACCAATCCTTAGCTGCATCTTGCAATGAGAAAGGAAAAGCCCTCAGCTTAATTTGATCCTCCGTGACATCGTGTGGCTTCATGGATGTGCAGACAAGGTGAAATTCTTTCAAATGCTTGTTCGATCCTCATTCTCCAACCCACGAAAGGTAGGCAACAAGTGGATGAGTCCCGACTTCAATTTAAAGCCTTCTTGTAGGTCTGGAAAGGTTATGCACAGTGGTTGTTGTGCTTCAGTGGGTCGGGCAAGGTCCTGAAGTGTTCCTTTCTGAGCCATATCCTGACCGTGATAACTGTCAGGTTTCTCGTCAGTCAGCTGTGTAACTGCAAACTCCTTTTCAGAATCAGAATAAGTATCCAGCTCAAACAATTTCGAACTTTCAACCAACTGGTGCTTGCTCTTTCCTTTGTCTAGTCCACTTTTCAAACTTCCTAGCAGTCTTTTCGATCTCGGGTTCGTACAAGGCAAGTTGTCCTGTATGAAGGTTCCTAGGCATAAGCAAAAAAAAAAAACAAAACAAAATCAATTAATAACGAATCTCCCCGGCAACGGCACCAAAATTTGATGGGTGTCGAAGCCACCAAAGATAAATCCCTAGTACCGAGCACAATTAATATAGCAAATAGTGGTAAAAAGGGGTCGAATCCACGGAGATTGGACAAATTTGTCACTTTATATTAAACCAAGGAACGAAAACAAATAATTAAAAGGGGGGTTTGAGATTTTGATTAAACTAATAACGATTAAACTAAACAATTAACAAGGAATAATTAAACTAAATAAATATCAAAGTAAGCTCAAGTAATTCAATGGATAACAAATAGTCGGGAAATTCATAATCATACATAGACTACGATCATCGACTCAAGATTTTCATTGGTTTTAACGCTAGATTAGCTATGGTTACCAACTAACTCTGACTCTCTCGTTTCTTCTTAGTTTTAGAGTAATTAAAGAAACTCCTAAAAATTACTCCCTAATTAATCAATAACTTTTTCGAGACTCTCTCCAAGATTCAATTAATTAACCGTGTTAAGAACTAAAGAAACCCTAATCCTAACCAGTTAGGCATGGACTCATGCTTTACTCAATTAGACCGCAAGCTCCTCGACACGAAATCAAACAAGCATTATGTCCTAGTATGGATTGCTACAAATTCTAATTATTTAGCTAACACCACCAAATGAATTAGATAGCTATATTGCAAATTAAAAATTCAAGATTTGGCCTGAATCAAAGAATTAATTAAAGAACATTGACAAGAATACTGAAGCAATACAGATAGCATAAACCAACTAATTAAAATAGATTAATCTCACAAGTTTAGCATAATCATAAAAAATCTCAACTAAAAAGAAACTAGCAAATCATAAAGGATTTAAGCAAACAAGGTTCAAATCATAATCTAAAATAAAGAAATAGAAGAAAGAAAACTCCCGTCTGCGTTTCTGCCCCAAGACCCAAAGCTGCTGCGTTTCTCTCGTGTGAAGCCTGTTTAAAGCCTGCGTTCTGCAGCCCCGTTCTCTCTTATAAAAGCCACTAACTCCCAAAACGTGCACCCAAGTTGTTGCCTTTTCCTTTGCGTCAATTAATTGCCCCTCCAAAAAACAGTCAATATTGCATCCAAAAGAGAGTTGTGAGTGCAAAGATTTCTTCCAACCGAATTACGTGGCTGATTTCCTCTTGAATTCCAAAAACAATTGGAATTAGTGGGCCAATTGCAAGCCTTCAATAACCTATGGGAAGTGGGCTTGGAATAAAGTTGTTTGATGCTGAAATAATCAAAGCCCAAAATTCTACAATTAAATTAGGTGCTCCCCTTTCCAAACGCATGGCTGCTGTTAAAGGCTCCATCTTTTTGCTAATTTCCTGACAGGTGTCGAATCCATCAAAGATAAATATAAATGCGGTTTACGACTAAAATAGAGTATAGTGCAAACGGGTCGAATCTACAGAGATTGGTTGAAAATAATTCTAATTAATCACAGGAAAATTCACTAAAATTAACAAGTAAAATCAGGGGGGTTTAAGATTTAATTAAACTAACTAAATTAACTAACAATTAAATTAAACTAAAGGAAAAACAATAAATCACTTAGAAGTTGGGTTTTGATAAATCAGTGGGGAAACCAATACCTAGCTAGGAATCACAATTTAGTTTAGGACATCGATCACAGACGCAAAAATAAATTCAGTTATTCAAATAGACTAGCTATAGCAGAGAGACACTCGACTCCGCCTCGTTTTCTCGTACATAATAGAATAACCTAGAGACACTCGACAATTATTCCCTAATCAACTCACAACCCGTAGAGACACTCGATAGGATTTAATGAGTCAACAACATTAAGAATTAAGAAAACACTAGCCCAAATTAACCTAGTCACGACACGTGCTAAATTTAAATCTGATTATTAACTCCCTTAACAAGTTGAGAACTGCAACCAATCCTTCTCGTTAATGTACCACAAATATCAATCTCGCATTACATAAACTTCATGCAATCAAGAATGGCTATATGCAATTAAATCTACTTAGATGATCGTGCACTATCACTAAGCAAACAAATCACAATAAACACTACACTCGGAGAATTAATAAATACTTGAAATAAAACTGAATTATAAAAACCAATTAGGTCTCACGATGTCAAAACATAAATTGTAAATTCCTAACTAGGTACTAAAGAAATTAGCTACTCATAGTTCTAAAATACGAAAATATAAAACAGATCAAAAACAAAGTCTAATTAAAAACAAGGAATTAAAATAAGGATTTGTGAAGAATGATTTTAGCTCTCGACGACGTCTTCAAGCCGCTGCCTCAATCCCCAATTTCTCGAACTGCTGCGTTGCCTCCATAAAGTGGCGTGAAAGTCTCTCCCCCAAAACTACTGTACCACGAGATATAAATATAGGGCAAAGTCAACCCCAACTTCAACCGGACTCCCATTCCTTATGCAAATTGGAATCTACTCCTTGTTCCCCAAGTCTTCAACTACTGGACGTCTTCCCAATTAATTCCAAATAAGCGGCAGGCCCAACACAAGGTAAATTGGGCTTCTCCAATTAAATCTTGGGAGCAGACCATAAATTCAAAATCCCATCATCTAATTAAAATCGAATTGGTTCATTAATTTCAAATGCTACATGCATGCATGCCCATGACTCATGAGATTTTGATTGTTGCCAATTAAATAAATTCCATGCTGCATTGAATCTCTCCAGCCCAATGTTAGCAATAATAAGCCACACATCCTCACCATAATAATTCAAAGCTTTTCCAAATTGATCTCCTGACGGCATACACCCGGCATAAATTGATCGACACACAGGAGCTTGGCCCAGCTATATATAAATCCCCTTAATTCGGCCCAAACACTCCAATATTTCATAAAATAGCCCTGCTGAACTAAAAACACGAAAATACATCATGGCACCAATTTATATCAATTAAAAGCACTAAAAACAAAGCCATATACTCATGAATATTTGAGAATTATACACACTAACATTTTCCTTCAAAAGTCTTCCAATTATGTTTTTCTATAGAAAACATAGAGTTTAATCAATTATCCACAATCAAATTAAATAGTGGGTAAAATATAACAATTCTAAGTTCAATGGTTCGACGAATATGCAACGTATCACCACACAAATAAATTACAAAGTGTTGGAGGTTGACACTGGATTAAACCCCATCAGAGGGGGCGAAAATTAAAAATATAAAATATTTTTTTAAAAATAAATATTATTTTATTTGATATATATATAAATAAAATAAGTATATCTTAAAACTTTAATTTGATTAATAATGGGCTAAAAAGTGTCTCAAATCATTACATATTATAACTATAATATTCTATCTATTATTTAACCTATTCTATTCTGATAGTCATCGAGATAAAGATACCGTTAACAAATTAATTATAAATTATCCAAAATTAAAAAAAAACTAAAATTTATTTAAGATATAATCTTTTAACTAAATAATTTATTTATAATAAAATAAAAACTAAAATTAACATAATTATTTCATAATAAAAAACGAACTAAAATTACTATTTAGATAAAATCTTTTAACTAAATAATTTGTCCAAAAAAGAAAAACTAAAATTAGCACAGTTATCTTATTTTCTCAATATAGAGAACTCATATCAACATTAAATTATCTAAAATTAAACACAATATATTATTTAAAATTAAACACGTTTATTTTTACCCTATAATTAAACAAAATTATCTTTATCCTACAAAATTTAACACAGTTATCTACTTATTTTTAACCAATTTTCATAGAGATACAATCATTTCTCAAAATATGTTTTATAGAGGTAAAATCTTTTCTCAAAATATTGAACTAATTTACTATTAACAAATCAATTATAAATTTTATCTAAATAATTTATTCATAATAAAACTATAAAAGAAAATTTAAAATTAAGTATAAGTTAATACCATGATCAACTTCTTTTTCCCAACAAGTGTAGATTTTGAAGAATAGAAAAATAAGAGTTTTTAAGTTGAGGAGTAGATTTCGAAAAATAAAAAAATAAGAGTTTTTAAGTTGAGGAGAAAAAGAAAGGAAGAATAGAAAAATGAAAGAGGAAGAAGACGGTAAAGAGAGAGAAAAAAAGAATAACTAGAGATTTTTTAATATCTGAAAGAAGAAAATAATATCAAAAGACTTTTATTGGGAAACATAAAAAGTGCATTTGGATTGAGAAAAGAATTGAGAAAAACTAAAAAGAATCCGAATTAAATTAAAGTAATACTAAAATTCAAATTAATCTAAAAATAAATCCTAATTATTATGATTGGTGAGTTGTAATTTAGGAGGGTGGGGGCAAATTTATAAATTTTGGGCATAAAATAATGCCCCCCAAATTTTTAAATTTTTTTTTTTATTATATATAAATTTATAATAGAGACAACTTCACACAACCCTAATTTGATTAAACGTGGTTTCGAGCTGCTACCTACATCTAAGAGCAAGAAGCAGCTTCACTTTGAGACTGTACATCTTAAACATATCTTTGGGGTGTAGGAGGATGTATGTTGTTTTTTAGTCTTATGATATCGATCATTATGAAGATGATACAATATTTCGGTCATCACTGTTTTTTTGGATACTGTATGTGAATGATTGTCATGTTTTTTTGGGGCCTATGTTCCTAATTAAATTAACTGTATGTATGTGAATAGTTGGGAAGGTTTATGTAATCTGTTTTCTTATTCCTATATGCTAATGTTACATAGTTGAATTACAATATCATCTGGAATATGTGAAATAATAATAGCAGAGCTAATAGGAACATATTCAATATTAAGAGCTTGTAAAGAAGCCGAGGATTAACTGTTTCTCCTACAACATGATTGACACTAGTTACTTCATCTTCAACGTTGATCTTGATCCCCCCATTGAAGGGCTGCTCATCTATAGGAATACGTACACCAGTTTAAAAAAAAATTATGTATATCCCAGCAACAAAATAATTTCCTTCCCTACATCTCTCTCACCTGTATTTCAAACAAGTATTATATGTATTTGTTGAGTTGAGTGAGTTTTCCATGATTTCTGGGGTGTGTATTAACAGTTGAAAGAAAGTCTGAAAAAATACATAAACACCATCCCAACTGCTATATTACGGTGAAAAATGAAACTTGACTGACTGATTTATAATTAGACAATTAAATTTCAGGGAATGTAAATAAAAACTTTCCTTTAATTTATTTGCATTGATATTTCGGCATGACATTTTCTGTTTCAAGTTAGTATTTCATCTTATTTTTTATTCATATATATGCGCTAAGTGTATTAATAGACAGTCAAGATTAGTATAAAGAAATAATTATAATATGGAAAATATTAAGGGAGAATAACTGTAATATGTATGAAATTTAAAAGATCTCCCTACTAGTTTCGGTCATTTATTAATATATTTGACGCGTGTATGAGAGTGAAATAGTAGATGAATCATGAAACACGAATTTAAAATAGAAAATCCCCAATCTGATATTTCCATCACTGAAAATGGAATGAAGCTTCCTGCAATGTGATTTCCCTCGTGTTATCTATGATTCTAATATTGCCGTTCCTGATATGTTTCCAGAACTATTTTCCAGGATTGATTGAATAAAGCCATCAATGTTGGCTTGGAAAGATTGGCCAATTTCAAATTCTTTTTCGCAAATGTTCTTTAGTTTTCTGGCGTTTCTTGTGAGTTCTTCCCTCTCCGGATTCTCTGAGTCCATAAACCTCCGAACCACCTCCGCAATTTTGTCGCCTGTCACCAAGTTTTCTTCGTCGAATTCCCTCAACACTCTCCATCCGATCTTCCAGTCTTCAACGATGGCCTTCGCGTTAGGCACTTGATCCATTAATATTGGTGAGGTGAGCATTGGCACGCCTGCCAACACAGCTTCTTTAGTCGAATTCCATCCACAGTGCGACCAGAATCCCCCCACAGAGGGATGAGATAGGACCCTTAGTTGATCACACCACGCCACGACCAACCCCTTCTCCCCACACATCTCCTATATATTAAAGAAAAAAAATTTATTATTAATTTTGTGTAGTTAAACATTGTTTAGGTCAATTGTAGTCGACAAAATAAATATTAAATAACCCCTCAATATATTATTTCTTTTTACCGTATTATGTCAAAATTGAAACAAGAGATCCAAGTCCCTCATGTGACATATATAAACCAACTAGTACAGAGTTTACCACTGTTTTTAAATTTTCGAGGACAAAAAGTAAAATAATTTCAAAAATTCACCTGCAAGCGAGACGTTTCACGACGAGCCACCAACAAAAACCTAACGCCACTTTGGCGCAACCAGCTAGCAATCTCCTCCATTTGAGCCCTCGAAACCGATAGGAAGCTACCTAGCGAAACGTATAGAACCGAGCCGTGTGGCTGAAGGTCCAGCCATCTCAAGTAGGCAGCCCTGTGTTGATGATCAAGATTGGAGTCGAACATGTCTTGGAGCTTGACATATGAAGTGGCAGGGCCAATGTTGTAGATTGGAAATCCAGATTTCTGCTTGAGAGCATCAAGAACCTGGGATTCGAGTTCATATATAGAAGTGAAGATGAGGTATTTTGTTTTAGACTCTTGTGGGAGCAGCTTCATGTAAATTGGAGTCTTTTCCTCGTCCCTCAAGAGTGTTGGAAGATCCACGAGACGAGTTGGAGAGAGCCCTGGAATGTAGTCAACTCTTGCATCTCCATTGACTGCGAAAATTCGTAAAAGAGAAGGGCTTACAATTAGCCAACTGATGATTGATATTATGCGCAGGGACGGAAACAGGATTCTCGTTAAAATAGGGCCATATTGATGGGCGACGGCATCCGATTTCATATTTTAATTAAGTGTTCCGGTGTAACGAGGGAGCGAGTGTTTTACACTTGTCGTGTGGTTGGTGGAAAGTTTGGGGAGAGTGAACAATCAAATGGCAAGTGTAATACACTTGTCTTTTTAATTGGTTGGGTCCGGCCAAGCCGGATCTAGGCTAGAATTTTCCGTTTCGTATTATGTTTTATTCAATCACACCCTTTAAGTGTATTGATCTATCAATTTACTGATAAGTAAAATAAAAAATAAAATACAGGAAATCCAATCTTTAGATTGATATGTAAGGGGCTAAAATTACTAATTTTTAAATCTTACATATTAAAATCTATACTATCTATTAAGTCAGAAACTCAAGTTTAGTCTCTTGGACTTCTAAAATAATTTATTTTCTATTAGTTTTTTTTTTCCACTACTTCATTAACAGCTTTCTCTTCATTCTAAAGTTCTTTTCTTTTTTATTTGTTTTTTTTTCCACCACTCTCACACAGTATTGCCTTTTAATTTATCTCTTTACTCTTTTTTTTTTATTTTTCTAAACTCATTCTGATTTTTTCTATTATATTTTTTTTATCTTTTTTCTCCTATTTTTAAATTTCTATTTTAACTATCATTTTCTACTAATGTGATATTATTTTATTATATTTTTATTTATGTATTTATCATAAATTATAATTATATTAAAGAAAATTACTAAATAAAGATTAACATGAAGAATTCAATTTAATATATACCTAAATAATAATTATTATTTTATTTGCACGCGCAATGAGAGTGCAGGGTTACTAGTTAAAGATTATGAATCTATATATGTATAGAAAAAAATCTTAAGGCCACAAAGACTAGGGAGGGACGGGCGCCGCCTCCACCTATTCCTGAATGTGGCTCTGTCTACCACTCTAGCAGTCTAGCTGCACATAATTTTAGGGTAATTCTAGTTTGAATTTGGTTCGACCATATCGGTATAATGAAGGATGGGTATTTTATACTTATCGTGAAAATGGTAGAAAATTTAGGACGAGTGACAAATCAAATAGCAAGTATAATGCATTTGCCATTATAATTGGTTGGATTCTCAGTCAAATCGGATTTAGATTAGAATTTTTCATAAGGTCATTTCATGAAAATGTTTTATATATATCTAGTTTTCCATAATCATGCTTGATTTTTTACTATTTTTAATATATATGGAACTGAAATCGCTAATTTCATATAGTATGAATTTTGGATCATTATTTTCATTATTATTTTATGATAATAAATTATCCTCAGTAATTATTACAATATGAAAATGTAACATATAAATAAATAAAATCTTGAATCAAATAATAACATAAGAAAGTCTAATAATGTTCCCTAAGTTTTATTTAATTACTAAAGAAAAACAAACAAAAGAATACCTAACCCCACTATTAATTTATTAAACTTACCTGGAAAATCAATAGGAAAGTGTCCATTCTGAACTAGAAGGTCAAAATGGTGAAACACCGTGTAAACCGAGGCCGACATAGTCCACATGTACGCCACCGGAATATTCCTCCTCCCCGCCACTTCAGCCGCCCACGGCAAGAAAGCGTCGGCTATGATAAGTGTTGGTGGTGCCGGTAGGTTTAGCTCGTCCAGAAGCCGATCGAACGGCTCTTCCATTTTGGTCATCACCGCGGTGACGAACCCATGTATATCATCTCCGCGGACATGCTCGGATGGCACGACGTTAGGGATGGTGGCGAAGACCATGTTATCCGGCCTCTCTATGGAGCGAATGAAGTCGAGCCATTCCTCTGTGATGACGACGGTTACCAAAAGGTCGTCGCCGGTGAAACCGTTTTCGGCCACCGCGTTGCATAGGTTGAGCATGGGGTTGATGTGGCCGCGGCCGGGGTACGGCACCGCCACCACGTGGAGTGTTGCGGTTGAGAGGGCCGCCATGGAGATATTGGTGGTTGATATGAGTATGGTTTTATCGATCCGAGCTCTTTAATAACAGCGGGAGAAACATTCTTAACTCTTTAAGTTTGGTCTTTCTAGCTCTCAAAAATCTAAATTCATTGCAACCACAAAATATTGTACTAATTTGGACTTCTATTACATTTTTGACCAAGTTGAGTAACAAAAGTTGCAAGATTATCGAAAAATAAATAAATAAATTTGAGTAAAACAAGGCGGCCATGACTTCATTTATAGAGAGAGAGAGAGTTGATTCCACTTAACCGTCCTTGGGTCATTGGACGTTTTGCCCCCAATCATTTCATTTTAGACAATTAATTCTCCAACTTTTTTAAAACTTAACATTTACCTCTTTTCGATGAAATCTTGGGGATTATTTATTTATTTTTTTCATGATTTATAAAGTTAAATTTGTATAAATCAAATTTCAAACGTGTTAATATTATACATCAAATCGAAAATTTCGACACAAAGAACAAAACGGTGGTTTTAAAATTAAAATCTGACAACCAGCGAAAGAGGAATCGCGGGTAAAAAATGGCATAACGTTGACGAAGCTTTGCAACCGAATTTCAATACTTTCAGCTACCAATAGGGTCAATTGAGAAATTAATTTTGTTCTTCTTGAAGAGAGAAACACGTTGTTAGTGGTCTTGACTCTTGGGCCGCCATGATGAAAGAGAAATCAATGGTTAAAGTTCTACTTGAATAGAATATTCCTCTAGAATTGTTTAAAATGGGTTAATTAAGGGTTACGTTTTAAAAGGTTAATCACCCAAAATGAAATTAGGATGGGGGGCAAAGCGTCCAATGACCCAAAGGATAAGAATTCACCCATATATATATATATATATATATATATATATATAAATAGTTGGATTATTAAACTATTAAAGCATCGGAGAGATGAAAAAATTTCTTAATTTTCAATTAGCAATTCACCCTGAATTTTTTTAATTACCAAAATACCTCCTCATCTTTTAAATAAACATGAACATTGCCTCCTCCTTACAATATAGGCTAAATATTCTTGCTTACAGACGAAAATGCCTGTTTTCTGAAATGATGAAAGGTCTTTGGCATGTATGAATGAATGAAGTAAGAGATAAAACATGATCAAAACAAGAAATCTAATATGATTAATGTAGATATCTTTCAATACGGTAAGCACATATCTATTAAGGGTTCTCAACAAGGTAAATTGTCCTCATTCCTCATTCAAGCTCCCAAAACATTAAGAAAAGATCCAAGATTCATCCTAAAACACCATTCATCCCTAATACCTTGATCGAGCACCCCCTTTCGAACTATCGCGGAAAGCTCTCTCGCCCTTCTTTCCATTTCTCTCCTCGTCGGGCTTTCCAAATCCATAAACCTCTTCACCATCTCACAAATTTTCGCACCTCCAAGCAGACTACCACTCGTAGGTCTAGCCTCTCGCCTAGCATCCCACCCGATTCTCCAGTCCTCCACCACATGCTTGCTTATCGTCGTCTGATCAGCCAATAGAGGAAGAGTAATCAATGGCACGCCAGCATAAATACCCTCCATTGTCGAGTTCCATCCACAGTGCGTCCAGAATCCACCAACAGATTGATGACATAACACCCTCAATTGCTCACACCAAGCCACTGCCCTACCAACGCCCCCACATTTCTCCTGCAGCCTCGTGGCCTCCCCCCGCACCACCCATAGGAACCTAACGCCACTCTCCCGCAGACCATCCGCAATTTCATCCATTTGGGCACGCGAAACAGAGATGTAACTTGCCAAAGATATATATAAAACCGATGCCGGAGGCTGAGAGTCCAGCCATTCAGAGTATGCGAAAGGGGTACTCGTTGCAAGATTGAAATGAGGTATGATAGGGCCAAGAGTGTATATCGGGGTCGGAACTCGGTCACTTAAGGCATCATAAACATGAGGTTCGAGCTCGAGGGTGGAGTTGAATAGGAGATATTGTGCCCTCGGGACGAGGGAGAAAATACGAAGAATTATGCGAAGGCGGCGGTGGTACTCTTTCCGGAGAAACGGAGTAGGAAGATCAGCTAGACGGATTGAAGGAATGCCGGGGATGTACTCAACTCGTTCTTCACCTCGTTCTGCCCCGCATTCAAACAAAGATAGTGCATTAGCAAGACTTGTTTCTTTACAGTTCAAATTCACATCTTCGAAGTAAAACCATGAAACTGATATGTACTCATTCCCATCCTTCTCTAAACTATGTCAAATAATCCATCATTTCTGCAAGTCGAAAAACTCACCAGATATATCAAAGGGAAAGTGGCCGTTCTCACAGACGAGGTCAAAATGATAAAATATCGAGAAAACGGACGCCGGCATCGGCCACAGCGACGCCACCGGAATATTCCTCCGATTCCCAACATCAACAGCCCAGTTCAAGAAGGTATCAGCAATGATAACATCCACCGGCGGCTGAAGCCGGTCAAGCAGCCGCTCAAACGGCTCAGCCATCTTCGTCTGAGTAGCATCCAGGAAGTCGGTCATGTCGGCGGCGCGGTCGAGCTCCGACGGCAGAACGTTGGGGATTGTGGCAAAACGAATTCTTGGAGGCTTCTCCTCCGAGCCGATTAAGCCGAGCCACTCCTCTGTTATGACGAAGGTGATGAGGAGGTGAGTTTTGGCGTTGATGGTGAGCAGTTTGCAGAGATTCATCATGGGGTTGATGTGGCCGCGGCCGGGATACGGCGCCGCCACCACGTGGCGGGTGGGATTTGGTTCGGATCCCGCCGGAAACATATGAGTTGACTTGATTGTTTTCTTGTTTTCTGCCGACTAAATATGACTGTTAAATGAGGCTAACAAGTTAGATAATGCCCAATGCAGTTTACTAAATATTCTTTGCGAATATTTCCTTTTAGCTATGATGTTAAATTTTGATTCTTACAAAAATAATATTTTTAAAAATATCATTGGGTATATATTATAACAATGTTGAAAGTGTAAGTATATTTATAATGTTGGTTAAAATCATATTTTTAAATTTAGAAACTTATAGTTTAGTCCAATATTTATATTTTATCTATATTTATGAATTGAAATTTATATTTCATGTATATTTATTCCTATAAAATATGTTAAAAAAATTACATATTCCACATTATGCTTATATATTAGTTTTACATATATTTTGTATAAGTTTATTTAAATTTTGTTCATTAATTTGAAATAACATTTTTTCCCGAAATAGAAAACCATAACCCGACATCAACATCGGACAATACATTAAATTCACATAAATATCCGTTAAAAATATTTAAACAAATATTTCAGACGTTTGTAATTCCTAATGCATCTATTTTAAATATAGTGAAATAACATTTCAATATAAATATATATGTCCAATATTTACAAAAAAAAAAAAATAATAATAATAGACATCTATAAACTCTAGGCAAGGGTGTTCACTCGGTCGGTTTGGACTGATTCGAAAATTCGATTCGGTTAACCGGATTTTTCGGTTTTTAGAAAACTAAATTGAAACCGAACCATTCCTCATATGGTTCGGTTTGGTTTTAATTAAAAAAAATCGATTAAATTTAATAGAGTAAATAATAGGTCGGGAGAAACTCATAATTTTTCAAACCTTATAAAGAATCCGTTTTTTCTTCATAATTCAGGGTACATTCGTAAATATCTATAAATGGCAATATGTTTGGCCTAATTGAGCTAAAAGGAAATAGTAGATGACAATGACGTTAAATTAATATAAACTTTGACGTAATTTACGGGTGGATAGTTTAATTTAGCATGACAGTGACGTTAAATTAATTTTGCTGATGTTGGATTATGTGTTTTGCTTTAGTTTGGACCTTTGTTATGCTCTCTGTTTTGGTTTCCATTTTGATGCAACCTTTTTATTTTGTCGTGTCTTATCGAATCTATATCTGATACTTTTTATATGAAAAATTAAAAAAAAATAATTTATATTATCATATCTATGTCGTTGTCTCCGTATCCATGCATTACATATTCAAATATATCAATCAAAAAGATTTGAATATGAGCATTTATTTTAACTCTCTCATTCGTATGCTCTCACAATGCAGATTTCTTCAATGCAATAAGCACACATCAATTAAGGGTTCTTTAGCAAGGTAGATCATCATCATTCCTCGCTCAAACCCCCAAACTATTTAGAAAAGATACAAGATTCATTTGAGAACACCCTCCATTCCCAATACCTTGATCGAGCACCCCCTTCCGAACCACCATCGAAAGCTCTCTCGCCCTTCTTTCCATTTCTCTCCTCGTCGCGCTGTCCCGATCCATGAACCTCTTCACCATCTCACGAATTTCTGCACCTCCAAGCAGATTACCACTCGCAGGGCTAGCCACTTGCCTAGCATCCCACCCGATTTTCCAATCCTCCACCACATGCTTGCTTATCGTCATTTGATCAGCCAATATAGGAAGGGTAATCAAGGGCACGCCAGCATAAATACCCTCTAGAGTCGAATTCCATCCACGGTGCGTCCAGAATCCACCAACAGATGGATGGCATAACACCTTCAATTGCTCACACCAGGGCACTACTCTACCAACGTCCCCACATTTCTCCTGTAGCCTCGTGGCCTCCCCCCGCACCACCCAAAAGAACCTAACACCACTCTCCCGCACACCATCTGCGATTTCGTCCATTTGGGCACGTGAAACGGAGAGGAAACTTCCCAAAGATACGTATAAAACCGAAGCTGGAGGTTGAGAGCCTAGCCATTCAGAGTATGCAAAAGGAGTGCTTCTTGCAAGATTGAAATGAGGTATGATGGGACCAAAAGTGTAAATCGGGATCGAAACTCTCTTACTTAATGAGTCAAAAACATGGGGTTCGAGCTGGAGGGTGGAGTTGAATAGGAGATACTGTGCCTTGGGGACGACGGTGAAAATACGAAGAACTACACGAAGGAGTCGTTGGTCTTTCAGGTGAGCCATAGAAGGAAGATCGGCTAGACGGATTGAAGCAATGCCGGGGATGTAGTCAACTTGTTCGTCACCTCGTTCTGCCTCACATTCAAATAAAGACAGTGCATTAGAAAGACTTGTTTCTTCACAGTTCAAATAATCCTTCTCTGTTTTCGATCAAACAATCCAAATATTTCTTCAAGTCAGAAAAACTCACCAGTCACATCAAAGGGAAAGTGGTTGTTCTGAGAGAGGAGGTCAAAATGGTGAAGTATTGAGAAAACAGATGCCGGCATCGGCCACAGCGACGTCACCGGGATATTCCTCCGATTCCCAACGTCAACTGCCCAGTTCAAGAAGGTATCAGCAATGATAACATCCACTGGCGGCTCGTCAGGGATGAGACGGTCAAGCAGCCGCTCAAACGGCTCAGCCATCTTCGTCTGAGTAGCCTCCAGGAAGCCAGCCATGTCGGCAGCACGGTCGAGCTCCGATGGCAGCACATTAGGTATCGTAGCAAACCGGATTCCCTGAGGCTTCTCCTCTGAGCCAATGAAGCCGAGCCACTCCTCTGTTATGACGAATGTGATGAGGAGGTGAGTTTTGGCATTGATGGTGAGCAGTTTGCAGAGATTCATCATCGGGTTGATGTTGCCGCGGCCGGGATACGGCACCGCCACCATGTGGCGTGTCGGAATTGGTTCAGATCTCGCCGGAGACATATTGGTTGGCTTCTTGTTATCTGCATAAATATGACTACTGAATGAAGCTCACTAGCTGCTGCCCAAGGCATTTTATTAAATCCTCTTTCGAATAAACTTTCCAATTCCCTATAAATATTCATACTATATAAAGTTCACGATTAACCAAAAATTCTTGATTCTCTTTCAAATTGAGCTATACAGTTAATATAGGAAGACTTAATCACACGACAAATATAAAATTATTTTCAATTGCAATGAACAACAGTACATTGTCAACACAAACTGACATATGAAATGCCGAACTAAACCACCATTATCAAAGGAAAGCAAGAAACAAAGCTACAAACTTGATCAGCAGAACGACATAATATCATCAAGAAGAGAATTGAGGTTGGCCTTCGACGACCCTCCATCGGAAACCGCTCCACGAACCGCCTCCCGAAGTTCCTTCGCCCTCCTCGTCAACTCCTTCCTCTCCTCACTCTCCAAATCCATAAACCTCTTCACAAGCCCCACAATCTTCCCGCTCCTCAACAAATCCCCCGGCGCCAACCCCCTCTTGGCATCCCACCCGGTCTTCCAATCCTCAACGACATGCTTACGCACGGTAGTCTGGTCCATCATGATCGGAAAACCTATAATCGGTACACCCGCAAAAATACACTCCATAGTCGAGTTCCACCCACAGTGCGTCCAGAACCCGCCCACAGCAGGGTGGCACAACACCTTCAGCTGCTGGCACCACGGCACCACCCTCCCGTTCGGCCCACATTTCTCCCCCAACCTCGCGGCCTCCCCACGCGCCACCCACAAGAACCTAACACCGCTCTCGCGCAGCCCAACGGCAATCTCATTCATCTGCGCGCTGGACACCGAGAGAAAGCTGCCCAGAGAGACGTAAAGCACGGAGCTCGTCGGCTGTGCGTTAAGCCACTCGAAATAGTCGGAGTCGGGATCGATTTGACCGTCGTCGGAAAAGGAGGTGGCTTTCTGGAGGTTGAAGTAGGGGATGGCGGGGCCGAAGGTGTAGACGGGGAATGAGAATTCTTGCTGTAGAGCATGCATGGCTTGAGATTCAAGCTCAAAGATGGAGGAGATCAAGAGGTATTGTGACTTGGGCACGTATGGGAATGCTCGAAGAGCGAGACGAATGAGACGTTGATCCTTCGTTTGGGCGATTGTGGGAATGTCGGCAAGACGGATTGAAGGGATTCCGGGGATGTAATCCACTCGCTCCTCCCCTCTCTCTGCAACACAGTTTAAGAGAGAGCACGTAATTAATTAGATTATGCCAATGATAACTTAATTTAGGAATAACGCTACATTTAATGTTAGAGAAATTTGTACTTTTTGGTGCATAATTCTCAATTTTTAGTCCTATATATATATATATATATATATATTTTATTTTATTTTTTTAATTTTTTGCATTTGCACCTCTAACGAGATTGTATAATTAATTACAAGTGACATCCGATTAGATAGAAATATTATAAACTACGAGGAAAAAATAATTTATCCCCATATTATGATTGTTCTTTTAAATTTTATTCGAACTTTTAAATTTTCGGATTGTCATCTCGACCATTTAGGTATTAACACATGTCTAATTTTTAACGGAAAATTAACAATTTCAGACGGGAAATTAGCCAAATGTTTATACCTAAATGACGGAGATGAAAATTTAAAATTTTTTATAAAGTGCATGTAACAATCTAACATTTAAAAATTCACATAGAAAGTTAAAAAAAAAAAAAAAAAAAAGGGAGGGCCCTCCTTCATGAGCGCCCAGCTAGTCTATCCATCTAAGCTTTCGAGTCACTCATCTGATATTGATGGCTTAAGTTGTTTTTTCCTCATAAACTACCCTTACCGGCTTCAAAAATTATAGATTGTTAGACTTCATTATGGTTCAACTTATTTTTTGAGTAAACCGACCATTTTATCACAATTTAAAACCTTTTTAAAATAAAAAAATCATTTATTTATAAAATATTCAAATTCAATTTAATTTTTAAAGTTACTTTAACATTAAATTAATTTTTTAATTTTACCTTTTAAGTTAAGAATAGAAGTTCGGTTCATCCATTAATTAACCAAAAACCTAACGAAAAGATATTATTTGTAATTTTTAAAACTCATCGAAGGAGAATTTGTAATATTTTCATTTAACTAGATATAAGTTATAATTATGTAATCTCGTAGAGAGCATAAAAATAAAAATAAAAAACCTTATAATTTAATATCATAAAAATAAATTTTTTTAGAAATCACTCTCATGCAAAATAATGGAAATATTTTTATTCATCCAAAAAAATTAAAAACGCATTCTTCCCTTGCAATTCACCCAAAGAAAAGTTAATGGACATCCAACAATTCCCATCCACAACTTAACGATAGACTAACATTTCAATAAATCAAATACTACGGGACTAATATGCATATTATTAAAATAACGGGTCTAAATTGAGAACATAATATTATTAGGGGCAAAAAATGCAATTTCCTCTTATTACAAGTACAACTCACCAGATAACTCAAACGGGTGATGTCCATTCCGCGCAAGGAGGTCAAAATGGTAAAACACCGAGAACACCGACGCCGGCATCGCCCACAGCGACGCCACCGGAATATTCCTCCGATTCCCGTACTCCACCGCCCACACCAGAAACGTATCGGCGATGATGAAATTAACCGGCGGGTCGAGCCGGTCCATCAGCCGCTCGAACGGCTCCCCCATCTCCGTCTGAGTGGCCTTCACGAAGCTCGGCATATCGGCGCCGCGATCCTTCTCCGACGGCAGTACGTTGGGGATGGTGGCGAAGCGTATGTTTGGCGGCTTCTCGTCGGAGCCGATGAGGTCGAGCCACTCCTCTGTTATGACGAAGGTGATGAGGAGCTGATGATGGGGCTTCGACTCGGCGAGAAGCTTGCAGAGGTTCATCATGGGGTTGACGTGGCCACGGCCGGGGTAAGGCACGGCCACCACGTGGCACGGCGGAGTTGGATGGTCTGTCGCCGCCGGCGCCATCGGAGTTTGGAGTTTGGAGTTGAGAAGGTTTGTGATTTAGTGACGAATTGCCGGCTTCTTCCTCGTCCATTTATTTATATTTGTGTCTCATTCCTCACCTACTTCTTATTATAAAGATAATGATTTTTCGCCGACTTATATACACCGGCATTCAATAGTATTTATAAAATACTGTTGTTTAATATTGTTTAATTTTCTTTTATCTAACAAATTAACAAGACACTTGATACATTTATAGGATATAAACATTAGTTTTTTCAAGCCAAAATTTTTTGAATTTTTTTTGAATGATGATATATGTTACAGGTACAAAAATTAAAGAGTTATTTACACCATATCCCCTGTGTTAGGTGAAATGGGCAAAAAAACTCTGTGTTACAAAAATTAACACAGGGAACCCTGTGTTTTCAAAATATTTGCATGCCGAACCCTGAATATTTCTAGTATTGATAGAACACTAATTTTCTCTATTTATTGGATGCGAAATAACTAATTTAACCTTTTATATTATGATATGGATCATCTCACATCTCTCTATATACAATTTTTTATACTTGTTTATACGGTTCTTCACGCAATTTTTATTTTGTACAGGATTTCAGTGCATATAAAAAATGGGTTTCGGTGCATATAAAAAAATATTAAACAATATAGAGAGATTTAAGATACCAATACTAGAAATTTTCAGGGTTCGACATGTAAATATTTTGAAAACACAGGGTCCCTTTGTTAATTTTTGTAACACAAGGTTTTTTTTTGCCATGTCACCTAATATAGGGGGTATGGTGTAAATAACTCAAAAATTAAATGATGATTTGTAAATTCAAATAATTTGTTCCATGAATTAAAAAAAGAACACGATAGTTCAAATGACAAAAAAGTAATTATTCCTTTATAATATTTTTTTTTTATTTCAATTTTTTATTAAATTCAAAGAGCCATATTAGTTTCATTAATTATAATTACAACAAATAAGACGTAAATGTTTTAATAAGTTTGAAAGCCAACAATTGTAACTCATTTTATAATAATAATTAGTGCAAATAATATTTTATCACCCCTCAATTTTGGTGAAATTATAGAAAATACCTTAACGTTTTTTTCATATATATATATATCCCCTTTGAGATTTCGCTGCACGTTTAAATTATTTATGAAAAAATGAAAAACAAGACGAACAGAGATTTTGATCGACATAAATCACATGATCGAGTTTTTAAATTGCATTAACCATCGTGGACACAAATACAATACGTAATACATTAGTTAGTAAATAATTATAATTAATACGCAACTATTGTTACTCAAATTTATAGTGTTTTGCAATTATAACGAAGTAAAAATTCTTAATAATAATATGTATCATTAGTACGTAGAACTTTAGTAGTGTCTTTAAATTACTTTCCCAACTAATTTGGTAATTTGGTTGGGGAAAGTAAGGGGCTAAGGGCTCTAGCCAATGATAAAGAGATTCTATTGTGTTTATCCTTGAGAGTTTTTGTTTTTCCTCATTAGATACCTCAAGAAGTGGTTGAAAATGAGGTCTTGATGATTAGACATGGGAAATTTGATTTTTGTAAGGCCCAAATGAGTTAGGTAGCCACCTAAGTTACTCATTCACACGTGGAAAGAGTAAGTGAGTTTAATTTATCACTTTTTTTTTTTTTTATTAAATACACGATAAATATAAAATATTTATTTTTTCATTATATCAGTTAATGGAGTCAAACTGTGGCTAAAATTACCCGTTAGACATGGAAATTTTGATATTTGCAAGGTCCAAATGAGGTAGGTGGCCACACCTAATTTGCTCATTTGCTCTATAGTCTTTTGGTTAATAATGTATTTGTATTGGAATTGTGTCGTATACATCTCTGTCTCAAGCATTCAATAATCAGCTGCAAATTCTTACATGCACTTCGTGTATGTCTTTCTTATACATGCACCTAATGTTCAACACCCTCATGTGTGCAGGCCTATTTCTTTCTTTTCGGGAAATTGTCGATCACAAAATCTCTTTGAATTGACTTTTGATACCATATTAAATGATTACCTTTAGATCACATGGTTTCAATAGAAATCTTGCTATTTTGAATCAAGGAACTCGCATATATTAAGAAGTACATATTTGATTTAAATTTGAGAATTGTCTAAATACTTACAAATAATAAACAGCGTAGTCAATATATATCTAATAGTATTAAAGTACGAGATTGAACACCAAACTCACATCAAAGTAATTTTCCAACCAACCCCACCTTTGGTAAAGACTAAAGACAATATGTATATCCAAAAGCTTAAGCCCCATCTGGTGGAGTATGACAAGGAACGTACTCCCTAATGTAAGACATCAGCCATGACCTCACATTTACTTTTCCAATTTTCTCTTTACTTTGCTCTTGTTTTCTTCCTAAGCTAAGGTAATTTAGGCCTGGCAATGGGTGGATTTTATCCAATTCATACCTAAATATTTATCAAATCCAAATCCAAATTCAAAGTTGTTTAATTTTATCCAAATCCAATCTAAACCCATAACTCATTTATAAATGGGTTTGGATCAGATCTAAATCCAATGGGTATCCAAACCTTTAACTATCCAATATTTTTTTTTAAAAAATATTAATTATTTTAATTTTGTCTTACTATTTCAAATATATTTATCTAGACATACAAAAATTATTTTAGACCCATTTTCGATGCACTTTACTATTTTGGATCTGTTTGACCCAATTGTTCCGTTCTTCGACACGTTCGACCTGTTTGGACTCGTTTCACCCGTTTTTAAAGCGTTTGACCTATTTTACACATTATCGATCCGTTTCAATCGTTTTTCGACTCGTTCGACCTATTTTGAACCTATTTCAACCGCTTTTCGACTCGTTCGATCTATTGTGGACCTATTTCAACCGTTTTATTCATTTTTGACATATTTTGGACCTGTTTGGCCAGTTTTTAACCTATTTTACACATTATCGATCCGTTTCAATTGTTTTTCGACACATTCGACCTATTTTGAACTTATTTCATCCATTTTTCGATAAGTTCGACCTATTTTGGACTTATTTAGCCCGTTTTATTCATTTTCGGTATATTTTGGAATCGTTTTACTCGTTTTTGAAGCGTTTGGTCCGTTTTAGACCTATTTTGCACATTATTTAGCCCGTTTTATTCATTTTTGACCTATTTTTTACTTGTGTGGTCCGTTTTGGACCTATTTTGCCTTTTTTGGACTCGTTTTTGACCCATTTCACATGTTTTAAACCCGTTACATCTATTTTTCATCATGTCGATCTATATTTAACCTTTTTTCACCCGTTTGGCTCATTTTCAAACATGTTTTATTTATTTTGAACTCGTTTGACCCATTTTAGACCTTTTGGTTGGTTTTGAACATAGTTTTGACCCGTTTCACATGTTTTTGGTTTATATCTCTTATTTTCGACCCATATTGAACTCGTTCCACTAGTTTTTTTACTTGTTTGGCTTATTTTGGATCCATTTTATTTGTTTTTCGACATGTTCAATCTATCTTGGATACGTTTGACCCATTTTCGACCTATTTGACCCTCTTTGGATCCGTTTGATTTATTTTGAATGGATTGAACGGATCCAAATTGGTCAAATGGATTGAAAATGGTCTAACGAGTCCAAATTGATGAAATGGGTCGAAAATGGGTCAAACGAATCCAAAACGCTCAAACGGGTCAAAGATGGATCGAACGGATCCAAATAGATCAAATGAGTAGAAAATAGACCAAACGAGTCCAAATAAGTCAAATGGGTCGAATGGATCCAAATTGGTCGAACGAGTTGAAAATAGGTCTAACGGATTCAAATTAATGAAACAGGTCGAACGGATCCAAATAAGTCTAACGGGTCGAAGATGGGTCGAATAGATCCAAATTGGTCAAATGGGTTGAACGAATTCAAATATATTAAACGGGTCAAAAATGGGCCGAACGGGTCCAAATAGGTCAAACGGGTCGAAAATGAATCGAACGTAACCAAATTGGTCAAATTGATTGAAAATGGACCGAACGGATCTAAATAGTAAAATGGGTAGATAATGGGTCGAACGGGTCCAAATAAGTTTAACGGGTCAAAGATGGGTCTCATTGATCCAAATTGGTCAAATGGATTGATAATTGGTTAAACAAATCCAGATGGGTCGAACGGGTCTAAATTGGTCAAATGGGTTTAACGAATCCACATATGTCGACGGGGTCGAAAATGGGTCAAACAGGTCTAAATAGGTGGAACGGGTCAAACATGGGTCGAACATGTTAAAGAATGGTAAAACGGGTCCAGAATGAGTCAAATTGGTCTAAACAGATGAAATAAATCGAAAAATAAGTAAAACGGGTGCAAAATGGATTAAATGAGTCCAAAACCGAACCAATAAATCGAACAGGTCAAAAATGGGTGAAAGATGTCCAAAATTGATTAAACGGATTCAAAGTAGATAAAAAACGAATTAAATTGATCATAAACAGCTTCAATTTTTATAATAGTATAGATTTTGTTTTTTTAGTTTCAAAATAAAAAATTTCTATTTTTAAATGAATTTTATAATTATTAATTTTTAAACATTAATAAATAGAATATATAAAACATGAAATGAATATTGTCATGCCTACAATCATCCAATGGGTTTGGTATGGATTTGAAACTTTTAAATGGGTTTGGATATCCAATCCATTTAAATGGGTTTAGTTTGGATATAAATTTGATGGGTTTAGTTATATTGGATTTCGATTGGTTTGGATTTTAGAATATTGGATAATGTTTGGATTTGTGTATGGGTGGGTAATACCCACCCATTGTCAGGCCTTTATTACAATAACTAATTTCAATGTTTGAAATGTAGATTCCTCGAAGGATTAAGATTTAAGAGATTTAAGATTGTTTCAAACTTAGAAGTTGGAATTCAAACTTATGACATTTAATTAAGGTTGGATGAATCTCTCCCAAAGTTTGCTCTCGTAATACAATTACTTCCCCATTATGTGTCATGGTAGCAATATATTCAACTAAATCGAAAGATATATGCATAAAATTCATATGAAATGAAATGTGTTGACCTTAAATCAATGTTTTAAAAACCAGACCGTTAAGCGAACCGGAAAATCAACTGGATCAAGGGTCACTGGTTTAACCGTTGGATCAACCGTGGTCGAACCGGTGACATCATAATTATGACATAAATAATATTAAATATTAAATATTTATAAATAATAAATAATAAAATATATTTTAAAATTTACTTTTATATTTTCTCAATTTATATACAAATATAATATGCAAATATAAGAATATTATAAACAATGAATTAAAAACCAAAGATTATGAACTAAAATAAAACACAAATTCATAATTCATGATTCGTAACATGAACATTTAAAGTTTAAAAGTCCGAGACAAGAAAATAATCATCCCAAATTAAATAAAAATACATAATACATTAGTTTTGAAGAAGTGGTCGCATAAAACATATAGAAATAGTGGAGAAAAATATAGAAAATTAGAGAAATTGGGGTTTAATTTTATCAATTTATTGTTTTTTAAAAAATCGAACGGTTCACTTGACCCGGGAACGGTTTTACGGTCCGAACGGTCTAAACGCGATTCGAAACGGTTTTCATAAAATAGAGCGGTTTTTTAGTGCGAACGGTTTTGGGGTGATGACCGGTTCGTCCATCCGGCCAGTCGACGGTCCGGGCGGTCCGACCGTCCGGTCCGGTCCGATTTTTAAAACATTGCCTTAAATATGAGTTAATTCTAAAATTAAATGGTGTTTTGTATATTCAGTAAATGAATTAAATCCATATCAAGTGCAAGCAAGAATTTATATAGTGTATAGTTATATTTATCAATAGGATGCTCTAATGTATGAACACTTTTAAAAATCTTATTTTATCGCGTTGTGTTGTGTTGAATAGTCAATCGGATACGGTGTCCGATACTTCCAATGTAAAATCTTTTTTAAAAATATATGAAATTGTATCCGTATCGTATCGTGTCTATATCCGCACATCATAAATAGGATGTTAAAAGAAAGATAAACATTAGCATATTTTCATAACGAAAGGTTAACTTTAGAGGGTATTGATCGTGAATCGTGATGGATCGAGTGTGCATATTTGATGCGTAGACCAATTGGCCAACTTGACCACTCAAAAATTAGGAGATTCTCAACTTGAAGGTCGACAAAGAAGAGCACCCAATAAAGTAGATCGAGCCAATTTGGAACAGATTAGCGTTTTCACTCCAAAATTCAAGTTAATAATTTACTCAAAGAGAGAATAAAATAAAAGAAAGCTAGACGAGTGTAATAAATATGTGGGAATGTCTCCTGCTCAACGAACATTTACAAAAAATTTACATTGTAACTCAACTTATGGAGACTGTTTGCACAAAAAATTTACGTTTATTGATTTTTGGTCAAAACCGGATAAATAGTACAAATATTTCATGAATTTAACTATGAAAGTGGGCCTTCGATCTTCATCTTGAACCTCTGATTCTTCCTTCAAATTTAAAGTTGAAATTCGAAAGGTTTGAAACGCCTTCATTGACTTTGGAGTTTTGATCTTCCGTTGGATTTGATTTGCTTCTTGAAAACGTTAATTGCGGGTCTTTCGACTTAATAGCGAATTAAATGTCTTGATTTCGGTGAACGCCGAAGAACACCGATAAACACCTTTGAAGTTGATTTGAATTTGACTTGGATTTATTGAGGAGTAACGCCAAAATACGAATTTGATGCATGCTTCGATTGCGGATTTAACACCTCGATTTGCTAACTTTCACGAAGAACGCCGAAGAACACGTTTGAAGAACCTTCGAATTTGATTGAAGAAAACGCCGAATTCGCAGACTTAATGCCTTGTTGCGGATCGGACACTTTGATTTCTTGATTTCCATGAAGAACGTCTTGATCCTCGCTTCGATCGATTTGAATTTGACTTGAGTTTGTTTGAGGAGAGCAACGCCGAAGCACTACTTCGATGCTTCGATTCCGAATTGAATGCCGAAAATGTTGACTCCCACGAAAAACGCCATCGAAGATGCCTGAGAACGCCGAGGAACTTCTTTCTCCTTATTTCGTTGCTTGCTTCTCCGAGTTGTGTGAGTTGTGATTTTTGGTTTTGTAGAATGCCTCTATTTATAGGCGTAGGAGAGGCAAATCTTTTCATAATCGTCGAGAGAAAACTTCATTCTGATTGGTACTCGTCGATTTTGTAATATCTTCTATAAATCAAAAGATATTATTTGATTTCTTGAATATTTGACTTACTTTATTTAGCTTGATTTGATTTTATTGCAAAATATGAATTTTAACACATTTAAATATATATTAAAATATCAATTAATTGACTATTTAATTATAGGAATTTTATTTGATTAAATCCCTAAAATTAAAATAGAAAATATAATTTTGATATTTAATATATATTTAATTTACATGTGTCATATTTTTATTGGATATAAAAATTCATGCTTCCACAAATACCCCCTCGTGACTTGTTCACGGACGATGTCTTTGAGAGCATCTTCAAGTGAATAAGTCACGAAATTTATTTATTTATCGGACTTGATTTTGATTTGGGCTCCATTTTCCACTTCCGTCTGGCGCCAGAAGTCATGGGCTAAAGTCTGAATTGACTTTGCTTAGCCTATTATTTTCCTTATCCATTTGCTTTAATGAGGACCTGCCCATTTAAATAAGATCAAGAGGGCCTTCTTTTATCGTCCTTGTTTTGGGATATGGGCCAAATTATTTAGCCTGTTTAACTTACACTTTTTTTTTCCCTAGAACTGGCCCATGCAGCCCACGTATTTGCCAAGGAAAATCAGATTTCCTTTTCCTTCCGTGGCAGAAGAATAGCAGAACGCACCAAGCATCCAATTTTTCTCTGATTTGGCAAAGGAAATTAGCATTTCGTCGAGATTCACACTTCCCTTGATGATTGGCACGCCCAGTGGGACCGATCTTACCTCTCATCTCTTCCTTTTCATACCGAAGTTTAACGAATACTCAAATGGCTCCTAAAATCCAACTCAACCCGAAGAATAATGGAGTTGATGGAGCGAACCAACCTAATCTGAAGACCAAAGGAGTTGATGGCACTGTGCGGTCTTCTACAGACGGTCGTGACTCAAAATCATCGGATGGTTCAACTCCTTCAACCCCCAAGGAAGCTAAATCAAAAGAAACTCATTTTATTGAAGAGACGGAAACTATGACTCTCAAAGAGTAAGTTACCCAAATGGCTCAAGCAATGGCTAACTTGCAAAAGGCTTTGGAGGATAAAGACTTCCAGATTGCTCAAAATAAGTTAAAAAATGGCGATCCTGGTCAGTCTAATCGAAATCGTCAAACTCTTTTGGTTCAAGTCACCGATGGAAAGCGAGTGAACTTGTCTTCTCAACATGACTCTGGGCCAAAGCCTAACTCTATCGCATCCATCGCCGCCCTATCTGTGCAAGAACTGCAAAATAAGATAACCGATGCAATTAGAGCTCAGAAATGGCATACCCTCGCAGAATTCTCCAACATACTCAAAGTCATACACTAAATGCATTGATTCTTTGAGGATGCCGATCGGTTATCAACCACCGAGTTTTCAGCAATTTGATGGAAAGGGCAATCCGAAGCAACATATCGCTCATTTTGTGGAAACATACAGCAATGCGGGGACGTATGGTGATCATTTGTCGAAACAATTTGTGAGGTTACTTAAAGGAAATGTTTTCGATTGGTATGTTGATTTAGAGCCAGAATCGATCGACAGTTGGAACCAAATGGAAAGAGAGTTCTTGAATCGTTTCTATAGCACTCGTCACACTGTGAGTATGATCGAGCTCACTAATGCAAAACAGTGGAAAGACGAACCAATCATCGATTACATCAATCGTTGGTGAGCATTAAGTTTAAATTGCAAGGGTAGACTTTCAGAGATATCTGCAATCGAAATGTGTATTCAAGGCATGCAGTGGAGGTTGCTCTACATCTTACAAGGTATCAAGCCCCGTACATTTGAAGAATTGGCTACGCGAGCTCATGATATGGAACTGAGTATTGCACACTATAGTACTAACTCTTCTGCTGAAAATCAAATAAATGATGAAAAGGATGTCCGAAAGAGTGAGAAGTTCGTCAAGTCCATTACAAAGGAGTCTATGGCAGTAAAGGCAACACCTGTTAAAATCACCTCCAAGGAAAATAAGGTTGAAGCCAAAACAGGAAGCCAACTTGCGCAAGATAAAAGACATCGTCTTACATTGAAGGAGATGCAAGAAAAAAGACTATCCATTTCCAGACTCAGATGTCTCATACATTTTTGATGAATTACTGGGTGTGTCAATCTGTTTGCACTAAAAATTCACTTTTATTGATTTTTGGTCAACACCAGATAAATATTACAAATATTTCATGAATTTAACTATCAAAGTGGGCATTCGATCTTCAGCTTGATCTTCTGATTCTTCCTTCAAATTTAAAGTTGAAATTCGAAAGGTTTGAAACGCCTTCATTGACTTTGGAGTTTTGATCTTCCGTTGGATTTGATTTGCTTCTTGAAAATGTTAATTGCTGGTCTTTCGACTTAATCGCGAATTAAATGCCTTGATTTCGGTGAACGCCGAAGAACACCTTTGAAGTTGATTTGAATTTGACTTGGATTTGTTGAGGAGCAACGCCGAAATATGAATTTGATGCTTCGATTGCGGATTGAACACCTCGATTGGCTAACTTCCACGAAGAACACGTTTGAACGACCTTCGAATTTGATTTGAAGAAAACGTCGGATTCGCGGACTTAATGCCTTGTTGCGGATCAGACACTTTGATTTCTTGATTTCCATGAAGAATGCCTTGATCCTCACTTCGATCGATTTGAATTTGACTTGATTTCGTTTGAGGAGAGCAATGCCGAAGCACTACTTCGATGCTTCGATTCCGGATTGAATGCCGAAAATGTTGACTCCAACGAAAAACGCCATCGAAGATGCCGGAGAACACCGAGGATGCTAAAGAACGCCGAAGAACTTTTTTCTCCTTATTTCATTACTTGCTTCTTTGCTTCTCCGAGTTGTGTGAGTTGTGATTTTTGGCTTGTAGGATGCCTCTATTTATAGGCGTAGGAGAGGCAAATCTTTCCATAATCGCCGAGAAAAAACTTCATTCTGATTGGTCCTCGTCGATTTTGTAATATCTTCCATAAATCAAAAGATATAATTTGATTTCTAGAATATCTGACTTTCTTTATTTAGCTTGATTTGATTTTATTACCAAATATGAATTTTAGCACATTTAAATATATATTAAAATATCAATTAATTGACTATTTAATTATAGGAATTTTATTTGATTAAATCCCTAAAATTAAAATAGAAAATAGAATTTTGATATTTAACATATATTTAAGTTACATGTGTCATATTTTTATTGGACATAAAAATTCATGCTTTTACAGAGACAAAGGGGGTTGAATGTGCTTATCTACTGATATTAACAGCATGATTGGTATGCATGAATGGAATGAGACAGGAAATGAATGAATTCTGGAATGGAATGGACAATGAAATGGAATGACTTTATTATAGCATTCCTATGATTGGTACGTTCAATAATAAAGTTAAGAATAGAAAAAAAAATTTACATTTATTTTCGTCATATACATGATTAAAATACTTTATATATTAATATAATTTTTAATTTTTTTATTTTGAGCAATATTATGTTTTTGTATGTAATATATTGTAACTATTTTATATCAAATGCGTTATACATATGACATTGATTTTATGCACAAATCAAATATATGTGTGTGTGAGAGAGAGAGACAGAGAAAGAGAGATTTATATATACGTATAAACATTATAAAGTTATTAATATGAAAGGTATTAATATTTTCATATTTATACGTAGATTATATGATTTTATTATATTTAATATAATGTATGATATTTAAAACTAAATTTAATATAAATGCCAAATTTTGTATTTAATGAATATTTTAATCTATTATGCATGATGGTGCAGGAATCTGAATTTCCTAAATGCAACAACACTTTCTATATTTATGTGAAAAGGTAAAGACCATCACAGGCGTGGAGCCTCAGGAACTGGGTTTCCAATGAGCGTGGGTTCTTCCAGCTAGGATAACACCAGGAAATCGTGCAACAAGGGTGCAGGAAAGGGTGAAATGTATGAAGCTTTGGAGAAGATGAAGATGTAGAGGAAAGTGGTGCCAGTTCAGTAGTGGGTGTATGTAAGATCACTTGGGGGAGAAAGCATGTATTCTCCCCTTTTTATATGTTAGGGGTGAGGGTAAAGAGGTAAATTGACCGTGTGGTCCCAAACCTGTGTTGCCCTAACACGTGGCACCCCGTGAGGGTGTGAGAGTGACGTTTCTGAAAAGGAGATGGCGTGTCAGGTGCAAGGGGTGCACTACCTTTGTGTCAGAGGTTGTTGGCGAGGGTCGCGTGAGAGAAAGGCCCAAGATCCGTTCTGCTAGGGTTCGGATCCACCATGGCGGCGGAAGGTCACACATGAGCGTTGTTGACGCTCGAAGGATGGTCGGACCGGTTCCCCACGGTATATGGCCTTTGAGCGCCAAAATCCCGAGCATCAAGGATGGGCCCTCGTGTGGGTGCTTCCCCGTGAAGGGTGACCCTGAGGGTCGGGACGTGAGCGTCAAGCCCGTCAGCTTGAACCCTTTACCGGAATGGTTGGCCGAGGCTCATGGGCCTGTACTAGTAAGCGAGGGAGTAGGTTGGGGTGACTCGCGAGCCTATCAATGCGAGTGTCCAGCTCCTCTATCGCCGGGTGTTGACACGTGGACGGCTCTGATTCGAACGTAGTTTTAGGTCCCATCATTTTGCCCCCCAAATTCTGTAGTAACGTTCGAGCGTACTGTAGAATTTAAAGGAAGGGAGTCTTGAATTTTGAATATCCGAGGGTCAAACCTCCGCAAGGGGGGTGACCGCTTGACTTCCGTAACGGGCACAGTCTGACACTGCATTAAATGGTGTCATGTCCGCATTTAATGCTGAGTGGGAACGTGGGCGCGTGTACTCCGGGAGGCGTGAGGCGGTTACCAAAAGTGGGAGTCTCCCAAGGCGGGAAATGATTGCTTTTGAATTTTTAACCCTAATCAATGTAACTCCCCTCCTATAAATAGGGATTTACAGAATTTTGGGACCTCTTTCACGCCTTCCGTCTTCTTCAAGCATATACGCAGCAAGAATTCTCTGCAACTTTTACCGATTCCGGCAAGTTTCTGTTCTTCAAACTTTAGGTAAAACTCCATAAACACTTATTTTCTGTACTAACTTTAGATTTAGGTTGTGCGTGAGTGAAACTTTCTAAGTGAGGGACTGTTTTTGTTTCTACCATTGAATCCCTTCCAGACGCTTCCTTCTCCGTCAATCTTTCTGAGAGAAATTCCAATCTCAAGAACCAATAGAAACCCCAGATATGGCGGATAGCAACGCAGAAGCTTACGTGAGGGAAATAGATGAGATGTCAGTGGGGAGCTCTTCCCCTCACGGTGACGTGCCCATGGCCGTCCCGCTGGCTAGAGCCTCTCCTGGCGGCGAGATCCCAATCGCCATCCCAGTGGCCAGGGCTCCGGCTGAAGCCAGGGACGAAGACGTTGATGCCGCCGTTCAAGGAATGAATGAGCGTGCTCCCGTGGGTATGGATGATCTATTTGAGGAGATGGGAAACGCCATGGAGATGCAGAGACAGGGAGAGAGGGTGTTCCCTGCGCTTAACAGTGCTGTGCGGCCTCAGGATCATAGAATCACAGTGGCAGTCGCGGCCCGCGAGGGTGGTGCAGGGCCTTCCGAGCGTCATGCTGAGGCTGAACCTCCCAGAAAGCGCCAAAGAAGGGGAAAGGAGCCTGCAACGCGAGTGAGGCAAGATAACCGTCACCAAACCGATAAATCTCCGGATGAGATTGAGAGCATCCTGACGCTCGATGATTTGGAGGAGTTGAAGGCAAAAGTGTATGGGGATGAAACAGTATTTCCTATGCGACTTCCCGAGGAGGGAGAGAGGGCCAACCGACCGCCGCTTGGGATGTTGACGGTCTACTGGGACGCGGTCCTGGCCGGGGGCCTGAGGTTTCCCATCCCACACGCCGTCGCCACCATCTGTCACCACCTTGCTCTTTGCCCTTCACAAATTTTGCCGAACGGCATAGCCCTAATCAACACTTTTGTAATTATGATGAGAGTTCTGGGCCACGAACCCTCGATCGCCAATTTTGACAGTTTAATACAAGTGGCCCGCTTAACACGCTCGTCCCCTACAGATGGGTTCTATTACGCCCAGGCCAAATCGGGCTTTAAGATGATAGATTCTCCCTCCACCTCCTATGGCGAGCATTGGAAAGAGAAATACTTTTTCGTGGGGGCTCCAGGGGAAATTTTTGGGGTTCACCGACAGTGGTAGATACATGGCGAGGGGCCATTGATTAGGGAAAGGATAAGGAATAAGGTTTTTGAGGACTGGGCAAAGGGGTTAGCCCTCGAAATGAGGAGTGAGAAGAAGTGGATCAAGGCTGAGGTCTTGATGAAGGACGAGAGAGTGCTATTCCGTTACGGCTTATCTTGCCCCCCCAGTATGATAACCAATCCACCAGCTGATATCATGGCCCTCGATGGTTAGGCTCTAGGAACTAACTGCTCTAACTCTTAGAATAGTTTATGATTTGGCTTGATTGTTATACTTCTGTGTTTGTTGTCCATATAGTCACCTTCTGATGCTCATGTTTTCTCATTTGCAGGTGTCCAGATATTATCATTAGGGATGAATGCCGAGGCTCTTTCTCGTATCCTAGGCGCTCAGGGACGGGGCGCTAACCCTCAGCAACAACAGGAACGAACCCTCAATACCCCGAGGGGCAGAGGAATTCGACGGAGGCAAGGGCGAGGCGACGGAGGCAGGGACGCTGGAAGAGAGGCTCCAGTCGTTGGCCCCGTTGAAGATCTTACCATAGGTGGCGCTCGGGAGGTTACTCCGCCCCCCGCTGCTCCCGAGGGGCCCATAGCGCTCAGCTCCAGCACTTCCCGTAATCGGTCAGGGGAGCTGGTCCGCTTCCATGAGGCGATTAGGGCCGAGCGCCAGGGAAAAAGAAAGAGGATGCCGGACTCCATCCCAATCTCCGGTAAGGGAAAGGAGGTGGTTGTAGGCCACCGGGGCGAGGGTAGCGATACTTCTTCCTCTGAGGACGAGGATTTCTGGAAGATAGGCTGCCGGGGAGACGCTCGGTACAAGCGCCAAAGAAAGGATGGTCCTGTCCTACTGAAAAAGAGCGCATTCTCTATCAACATGGTCTCCGACATCGTCGGGAAGCTCCAGTTCTCCGCCGACCATGATAAATTAAACGAGCATGATGCCGCTCGGGTCGCAGATGACGCATGCCACGCACTCCTGACGGTTAGGCCTTAATTCCCTTTGTAAAATTCCCACTTTTTCCATCTTTATTCTGATAGTGACTCTCGCTTATGGCCTCCCAGGAAGTAATCCCAAGGCTGAAGAATTTGCAGGGTCGAGTGCAGGCCTACTCCAACCATAAGGCCAAATACAAGAAATTTCTGCGAGTCTCTGACCCCGGCCAACTGCAAGAGGATTACAATAACGTCCACGCTCAACTGACCAGCGCCAACCTGGAGAGGGACCGGTTAAAGGAAGACTTGAAGAAGTCCGATGATGCTTATCTAGTCCTTGACGAGCGTCATAAGAAGCTGAAGGAGGAGCGTGACCAACTGAGGGCTCAAAACGGGGAACTGAGCACGCAGCTAGCGGAAAGCACTCGCCAAAACGAGGAGGCTAAGAAGGCCCTCGCGGACCTGCAGGGGAAAGTGGAAGGTCTGGCGGCGAAGGTTTCCTGGGACGCAGTAATGAAGTTCGTACGCTCCAAGGCCTTCGTGTTCGCAGTCAACATCCACTGCTTCGACAACGCCCGACGTTTCTTCCGCAAAGCGATTGGGCAAATGGTGAAACTAGGGCTGGCTCCTGAGAGAGCTTGGACCGACGAGCGCCTGCGCATGGATCTGGATGAGAACTGCGAGCCCATGGTCCAAGACGAGGATCCCTCTGAGAGCCTGGCAGAGCCGGAGTACCAGGATCTGGTGACGATGCTCCATCAAGAGTTCATAGCTGCCAATACCCTCGGCCCCGAGCCCCTCCAGATAGAAGACGAGGGTACCGTCATGGAAGCGCTGGATGAGGAGGAACCTGGGGAGGCCCAGACTTCCGACGCCAATGTGTTGGCCCCCGTTCCTCTTGCGACCGCCCTTCCGGAGCCTGACAACCAAGCCCAGTGATAATCCTCCAGCTGTTGTTCCCCAATCATGCTTGCTAGATCTCCCTTCCTGCTTATGAACATTCAGTATCTGTATTTAATTTTTAGGATTTCTTTAGCACATTTGAATTTCTTTATGCTTTTCCCCATATACTTGGACCTCACTACAAGAAAACAGGCAAATTCCGAGGGAAATTTCCGAGGGAATTCCGAGGGATTCCCTCGGAAAATGCTGTTTTCCGAGGGAAACCATTCCCTCGAAAAAAGCCTCCTCGGAATTGGTTCCGAGGGATTTCCGAGGGAATTCCGAGGGAAATAAAAATGATTTTATTTCCCTCGGAATGTACCCAATGACGATATTCCCTCGGAAAATAGAATTAAAAAAAATTGGACAAAAACATTTCCGAGGGAATTCCCTCGGAAAATAGAATTAAAAAAAATTGGACAAAAACATTTCCGAGGGAATTTCCGAGGGAATTCCCTCGGAAAATAGAATTTGAAAAAATTGGACGAAAACATTTCCGAGGGAATTCCCTCGGAAAATTTAAAATATATATACTTTTTTTTATTAATTATTATGCCTGATTTGAATATAAAATTTTGAAATACATTCTTCTAATTCTAATTACATTCTATATATGAGTGATTAAATTTTCTTTTTACTCAAAATCTTCAAACACTGTTTGCATCGAAGTCAATCCAAACTACAAATGATGTAATAAAAGTAAACAAATCTATATAGCCATAATCCAACAAACTTATGCAAAACCATACAATGTCATCTAATTCATTACTCCAACCAAGTATATTACAAGGCAATCTTATAAAGCCATAATTCAAAACCATACAGTTTCATCTCATCACCCCTCCATCAGCCTTTTGCCCTCTCATGAGCATCCCTTCTAAAATACCAATATACTTGACATGTGTTGGTGAATGAACCCTGAAATGAAAGCGTAATAACTATAAATATAAAGAAGAAAAAACAAAAACAAATCCCCAATATTTTAGAACTGGAATTTTACAATAAGAATTCTTGAGTGTTGGGATATGTAATAACCTCAAATTTTTCGTAGTTCATTTTTAGAAAAGGAGCTCATAAGCTCCTAGAAGAAAGGAAAAGCTCCAACAACTCTTTCTGAAGTATTTATAAGTTGTTTAATCCCAATTACTAAAATGACACAAATAATCTTTATTTTCTTTCAGTTTTATGATTCTATCATCTCAAAAAATAATCATTTATGTAGAATTAACAGTATTATTTTATTTTCCATCATTATTTACTAAAAAAACTTATAAGCTCTCATCTTTACCAAAAAAAAGTTCACAACAGATAAGCTATTAGATTTTATTTACACACACACTTTAAACAAGAGATTTTTACAACAAGATAAGGAGCTTATAAGCTATTAAAAATAAGAATTAACCAAAGGATCTGTTCCAGATCAATATATATCTATAACAAACACATGGACTAATCAACAACCATTTTATCATATTTATCCAATAAAATTAAAAACCCACACCAAAATACCATATGCTCATTTACATTCTTGCAATTGGAAAACCAAGAAATCAAAAAGAAAAGAAGAATCTTATGTACTGATTAAGATATTTACCACGTTGGAGGCAAGTCTTCGGAGTTGAGAATCAGAAGATGGTGAAGTGTTGCTTATGTGTGGTAAATGACGAGAATGCATATTATGGTTTGAAACATCATCAACTTTGCCTCCTCCTTCCATATCAAAAAGAAAATCTGAATCATTATGAGCATCTAAGAAAGTATCAAGATAAATTATTTTAAATTGAATGTCTGTTACCTGCCTAAGGACTTGTACCAAACTGTGTTTTTTCTCATTCAAAATTTCCAACTTCTCCTTAACCTCATTTATGCTTTTCTCTACATCACTACCACCATTCTCTGCATCACTTTTCTACCAAAGAAAGCAAAAAATGTATATGCAATCAGTGAAGTTTAAGAAGAAATGGTAAGAAATGTAACCAATAAACCAACAGATCTTAAAAGATAATATAATGTGTTATGCAAACATTAGAAACTTCAATATCTCAATAAATTAAATGCTACAATTAATCATTCTAGCGGATCATACTCATAAACAATCAGTCGAGCAATTGAAATGGCAAAAGAGTATATTCTTATACTTCTTAAAGATGAGCAACAAGCGTCTTAAACGAATGGTGTTGGAGCTTAATGAGATTCTGCCCTAATGGAAATGAAACATATAGTTAACTACCAATGAGCAAATGTTCATGAAATCTCCCAGAATATATTTTTAAGCTCAGGCTCAACTCGAGGAAAGTTCGAGTTCAGCTCAAAATCCACACATATAATGTTCGTTAACCTATCACAATCCATAACAAGTCTTAAAATACCAAAATATTCATCACAATTCAATGGTCTCTAAAACAATCCACCAAAAAACTATCTTAAATCATTTGAGAACATCATGTAGCTCTTCATTCACCGATTGGCATCATTATCATTTATCTTTTTCATTAGCATTATACTGAAACATCAGCCACTTCTGGATTTGGGAACGATAATGCAACATTTTCATAAAGGAAAATAACCCACTGATACCTATACTTGTTACAGCTAAAGCAAAGTTATATCTATTCCTCAAAATCCCCACATGATTATACTTCAAGTTACAGGAATCAATAAGTCTAATAAACATAATCTAGTATAAAAAGCATACTAAATAGAAATTATAAGCACCAACGAGGGCAACGTACATTGCGACCGAGTCGGCGGTGATGGCTGACGGCGGCGGTAGAGTCGGAGAGCTCCAAATAGGCTGGTGCACACTTCCAAATACTCCCATTTGTTGGAATATCTGCCCAAAAATTGAACTAAATACCAACACACACAAACATATATATATACAAGGAAGGAGTAAAAGGGGACGAGAACTGACCAGTTGTTGAAAGAAACCAGGCCACATGAACTTCTAGAAATGTTTTGTTACAGTTGCTGCTTCTTCTTCTTCTTCCACATGAACTGACCAGTTCTCGGTCTTGCGAGATCCACTAATCGACCCAGAAATGGACCTGAGCTCAGATCTGATGCTGATGGAAACAACAACAAAGCGAAATTTTTACATTTTACATTTGATGAAAACAACAACAAAGCGGGATCCACTAATAGTCTGCGCTCAAAAAAGGATTTCCCCCAATAGTTTCAAATTTTTATCGACCCATCAATCAAAATCGAGTATTTTCAAAATATGCAGTAAAAATATATTGGGATAAACATCGAAGACCTTGAGATCCGCCGTCAATGACCTGCGATGGAAGCTCCGCCTTGAGATCGAGATCCTCCGTCAATGACCTGCGATGGAAGCTCCGCCTTGAGATCCGCCGTCGACAACCTGCGCTGGAAGCTCCGCCTTGTTCCGCCGTCGAATGCAACTGCTGCTTGAGGAATTTTCAGCTGAAATGTATGAGGGATTGAGGAAATTTCAACTCGAAAAGAAAACGAGGGTTTGAGAAAATAAAATTTTTGCCGCGGTTGGCTTTGGGGAAGACGAAAGGAAAAATTCAAGTTTTGGACCCATAATATAATTAGGCCAAATGGTAAACCGGTTTCCGCCAAACAATCGTAGCCGTATGCACCTAAACTAAGACACAAATTTATAAGATGTAAAATATTAATGCTTTTCAATTTTATTTTAATAAATTCAAAATAATAAAAAATTAGAAAAAATTGTTTTTAAATAAGAAAAAATTCTCTTCCAAAAATATGTGAAAACGAAATTCGATTTCAATTTAAAATAAAACGAATGTCCTTAACGTTATGATTTCGTTCGAAATACTTACCGAATATTCGATTGCATATGTATAACCATCAATTCAATCATTTAATAACTAAAATTATCTTACTTTATTCACTAATTATACATATAATTGCCATGGATTGTATTAAAACTCAAAAAATTATTATATAGTGCTTAATTTTAAAAAATATATATTGCCATTTTCCCTTGGAATTCCCTCGGAATTTGCAAAATCCTAAATATTAAAAAAAAGAAAAATGTTGTTTTTAAATATTAAATGTAATAACATGATGTTTTCTTTGTTATTTAATTAAATAAGAAAAATTTCTCTTCCAAAAATATGTGAAAACGAAATTCGATTTCAATTTAAAATAAAACGAATGTCCTTAACGTTATGATTTCGTTCGAAATACTTACCGAATATTCGATTGCATATCTATAACCATCAATTCAATCATTTAATAACTAAAATTATCTTACTTTATTCACTAATTATACATATAATTGCCCTGGATTGTATTAAAACTCAACAAATTATTATATAGTGCTTAATTTTAAAAAATATATATTGCAAATTCCGAGGGAATTCCGGGGGAAAACCATTTTCCCTCGGAATTCCCTCGGAATTTGCAAAATCCTAAATATTAAAAAAAAAAAAAAATGTTGTTTTTAAATATTAAATATAATAACATGATGTTTTCTTTGTTATTTAATTAAATAAGAAAATTTTCTCTTCCAAAAATATGTGAAAACGAAATTCGATTTCAATTTAAAATAAAACGAATGTCCTTAACGTTATGATTTCGTTCGAAATACTTACCGAATATTCGATTGCATATGTATAACCGTCAATTCAATCATTTAATAAATAAAATTATCTTACTTTATTCACTAATTATACATATAATTGCCATGGATTGTATTAAAACTCAACAAATTATTATATAGTGCTTAATTTTAAAAAATATATATTGCAAATTCCGAGGGAATTCCGAGGGAAAATGGTTTTCCCTCGGAATTCCCTCGGAATTTGCCATAGAATGAATTTTTGAATAATTGAAAAACATGTTTTTAATTATTCGATTTAATGACTTAAAGTTTTATTTGTTAATTAATTAATTAAAATAAATCTCTTCCAAAAAATATGTAAAAACGAAATTCGATTTCATTTTAAATAATTAAATACTAACATATTGCTCGAAAAATATACTATACTCGAAAGTTCGACTATATATATATATATATATATATATATAACTTCCAATTACTAATTTAATAGATATCATTATAGCTCTTAATTCACTAATGATATTTATAATTGCCATGGATTTTACCTAAGTTCAACAAATTATTATATAATTAATAATTAAAAAATAACTATTCAAAATTGCGAGGGAAAGTAGTTTTATTTTAATAATTAAATAACTTTCAATTTTCCGAGGGAAGTTTCCCTCGGAAAGTATTAAATTGAATTATGCGAACATTTCCGAGGGAATATTTCCCTCGGAAATCCCTCGGAAAATAACTTTAATTTAGAAAATAAATAACTTTCAATTTTCCGAGGGAATTTTCCCTCGGAAAATACTAAATTGATTTATGCGAACATTTTCGAGGGAATATTTCCCTCGGAAATCCCTCGGAATATAATTTTAATTTAGAAATTAAATAAATTTCAATTTTCCGAGGGAATTTTCCCTCGGAAATTCCCTCGGAAAATACTAAGTCTAAATATGTGAACATTTCCGAGGGAAATTTTCCCTCGGAAATCCCTCGGAAAATATTTTTATTTTAAAATTAATTAAGTTTTAGGTTTCCGAGGGAATTTCCCTCGGAAAATCCCTCGGAATATTATTTTAATTTAATAAATAAATAACTTTTATTTTTCCGAGGGAATTTCCCCTCGGAATTCCCTCGGAAACCTTGGCGGCTAACCTTGGCGCTGAAATTTCCGAGGGATTTCCGAGGGAATGTTCCCTCGGAAATTAATTTGCCGAATTCCCTCGGAATTCCCTCGGAAGTCCCTCGGAAAATTCCGATGGAAAAAATCCCTCGGAATTCGCCTGTTTTCTTGTAGTGCCTTTTCTCTTACTGCCTGGATGTTTATGTGCATTTCTTCCGTTTTTAAATATTGATCACTGTTGTTTCATCGCGCTCGATGTTTGTACATTTGTCTTTCTTGCTTGAGTGTTTACGATGGGTGTGTGTGCGCACGAGGGCGTTTCCTTTGAAGGTTCCCTGGCGTTTATCACAATGTGCCATCAATTTAGAATTTGGTAGCGTCTAGTGACTTGAGAGATGCAAGTATGGGCGTGAGGGTGTTCTCTATGGGGGGTTCCCTGGCCGTATTCGTAGTGAGGCTCGAATTTGAACTTAGGAAACCTCTGAGGATTTGACTAAGTATTGGCCAAATGACGTGCACCTTCATCTTGAACGTCCCAGTGAATTGCACGTACTTAGAAACCACCAGTAGGATTTGCTAAGTATGGGATCAAAGCGAGCGTAACCGTAGGGTTAGCGTCATTTTGAGGGACCCATGAAAGGATTGGTCTAGGATCCACTATTTTATGATCGTGCTCTTACCCAAGGGGTTGAGGGTCATCGGGGGGTTTACGAACGCGAACTGGCGAGGTGAGCACCCAATTGGCGTAAATTAAGCGTTTAGCATCCCGCCATTTGACACGCTCGTTCTTAGGACTTTTACACTTCTGAATTGTCAAACCATTCAGTGTGGAGGGTTCTCAACACACAGATGGCGTTGTTTCGAAACGATTGGGGGTATTACTTAAGCCGTTCGACGTGGAGGATGCTCGACACGGAATAGGCTTTCGGTTGCCCGAATCATTAGCCAAAAAGAAAGAAAATAAATGACATAACAAAGAATCAAATACTTACTGTTATACTTGCAATTTTCAAAATGATTACAATATGCTTTCTGTCGAAAGAAAGTACACCATGCCGCGAGCGGGCAATTACAAAGACTGACGTTTACACGTAGAACCTTCTGAGATTGCACGCGTTCCAGGGTCTCGGGAGACGCTCCCCTTGCAAAGTCTCTAGCAAGTAGGTGTTGTTTGCTCGTACTTGGACAAATTTGAAGGGGCCTTCCCAATTGGGATCCAACTTACCCACGTGTTTAGAAACTTCAACTTTTTTGAGGACCAAGTCCCCTAGTTGGAAAGTCCTTTCTTTGACACGCTTGTTATACTGGCGGACTACGGTTGCCTTGTATTTGTGGATGCGAGCCCAGGCTAGGTTCCTCCTCTCGTCTAATAAGTCCAATTCGAATGTTCGTTTGACTTCGTTGGTGGCAGGCTCGAAGTAGGCAACGCGTGCGGATTCTTGAGCGATCTTCGCAGGTATCATAGCCTCGGAGCCGTACACCAGAGATAAGGAGTTTTCCCAGTCGCCGTTCGGGGGGTGGTGCGATATGCCCATAGGGCACCTTGAAGTTCTTCGGCCCATTCCCCTTTCTTACTCTCGAGCATCGTTCTCAAGTGCTGGAGTATAGTTCGGTTAGTCACTTCAGCTTGACCGTTGGCTTGAGGGTGGCCCACGGAAGTGAATCGTTGCTCAATTCCCAGTTTATAGCACCACTCCCGTGTGTTAGCAGCGATAAACTGGGAGCCGTTGTCTGATATAAGTACCCTCGGGATGCTATATCTGCAGATGATGTTTTTCCAAATGAAATCTCTCACAACTTTGAACGTTATCTTGGTGACCGCTTCAGCTTCAGCCCACTTAGTGAAATAATCCACAGGGAGGATCACAAATTTCTTTTGCCCGACCGCTATTGGAAGGGGTCCCACAATGTCGATGCCCCACTGATCGAATGACCAAGAAACATCAATAGGGATCATCTGAGCCGCCAGCAACTGGGGTGTGTTAGAGTGAAATTGGCACTTAGGACACTTTTTGGAGTAACTGATGGCATCCTGTAATAACGAGGGCCAGCAAAACCCACTCCTCAAGACTTTCTTGGCCAATATTCGACCTCCCGAATGATTCCCGCAACTTTCGCTGTGCACATGTTCCAACACTTCCTTAGCCTGCGAGGGTCGTAGGCATCTCAACAGTGGACCTTGAAAAGATCGTTTGAATAGCCGACCGTCGCTATCAAGAGAAAAGCGAGGGGCTTTACTCCTAACCTTCCGAGCTTCCACCTTATCGCTCGGACAAGTTCCCTCCCTGATAAACTTAACGATGTCATCCAACCAACAAGGTTCAGCGGGGTCTATCATGCCCACCTCGCTCGAGGGTTCTGCCTCCCTAATCAGTGGTCTCTCTGTCCTGAGGAAAGTAACTGAACGCTCACACGAGTCGTTGAGGGCTAAAGCGAACTTGGAAAGAGCGTCAGCACGTTCGTTTTCTGCTCGGGGGACCTACAAAAAATGGAACTCTTTGAACTTGGCGATCACATTCTTAGCCCTCGCTAAATACTGCACCATAGTGGCTTCTCGAGCCTCATAAGTGCCATCGATCTGGCTTGCGATCAGCTGGAAATCAACATAAGCAGTCACGCGGGCGGCACCATTCTGGAGGGCTATCCATAGCCCTTGGATTAGAGCCTCATACTCAGCCTCATTGTTGGTAACCTGGAACGCCAACTTAATAGCGTAATCCACTTCTGAACCGTGAGGATCTCTGAGGGTCACCCCGGCTCCTTCCCCTTGCGAGGTTGAGGAGCCATCTGTGTGCAGGAGCCATAACCCCTCTTCCGCTGGGGCCTCGGTATCCCACTTAAATCGTTCCACTAATAAGTCTGCTACTGCCTGAGCCTGTATCGCCGTACGAGGCTCGAATGTGATGTCAAATTGGCTGAGTTCAATGGACCATTTGATTAACCTTCCTGATACATCTGGCTTGGACAGTACTTGCTTGAGGGGTTGGTCTGTGAGCAATGTGATAGAATGAGCCTGAAAATATGGCCTTAGCCTTCGGGACGCATTGACGAGTGCGAGAGCGAATTTCTCTATTTCCATATATCTTTTCTCCGCACCCTGCAAAGTTTTGCTCAAATAGTAAACCGGCATGTGTTTATGCTCACGGACTGCCACTAAGACAGCGCTCGTAGTCTCCGCGGAGACTGAAAGGTAAATAATCAAGTTCTCTCCAGGGCAAGGCTTGGTCAACAGTGGTGCGCTGGCGAGGTATAGCTTCATATCTTGCAAAGCTTTCTCACATTTCTCATTCCAGGCGAAATTGCGAGCGTTACGCAAAATTTTGAAAAAGGGTAGGTTCCTGTCCGCCGAGCGGGAGATGAATCTGTTCAATGAAATAATCTTTCCCACTAACACTTGAACTTCCCTCACATTTCGAGGGGAGGGAATATCAAGGATTGTCATAATCTTCTCCGGATTCGCCTCTATGCCCCGCTGACTGACCATGTATCCCAGAAATTTACCACCCCGAACACCAAATGTGCACTTGGAGGGGTTCAATTTCATTCCATACTGGCGTAGGATGTTGAAAGTTTGTTTGAGATCCTCCAGATGGGATTCCTGACGCTCGCTCTTGACTATCATATCGTCCACATACACCTCCATAGACTTTCCTATCTCGTGCTCGAACATTCTGTTTACGAGGCGCTGATAAGTCGCTCCCGTATTTTTGAGTCCGAAGGGCATGACTTTGAAACGGTAAACTCCTATGTGCACCACGAACGAGGTCTTGGGGCGGTCCTCGGGCGCCATGAAGATCTGATAGTATCCCTGGAAAGCATCCATCATGCTCATGAGCTCGCATCCTGCGGTCGAATCTACCAATTGGTCAATCCTCGATAGGGGATAAGAGTCTTTGGGGCACGCCTTATTGAGGTCCGTAAGGTCATTGCACATTAACCATTTGTTGGCGCTTTTGGGGACGAGCACCACGTTGCAGAGCCATTCTGGATATAAAATTTCCTCAATGTACTGGGCGTCAAGAAGTTTACCTACTTCTTCTTCAATGACTCGCCTTCTAAAACCGTGGACGTCCCTTTTCTTCTGTTTAACTGGCTTGAAGGTCGGGTCCACGTTGAGCCTGTGGACTATGACGCTCGGATCTATCCCAGTGAGATCAGAAGCTTTCCAAGCAAATACATCGGGATTTTCCCGGAGAAAATCAATCATCATAACCTGGGAGGGACCGTCGAGGTTAGAGCCAATCTGGGTGGTCTTATCTGGGTTCCCCGACTCCAACTCGATGGTCATAAACTTTTCGATCGGCTAGATACGAATCTCAGGCCTTGGAGCCTCGAGCGCCCTCTTTTTTCCAGTAAGCCAGCCCCCTTCCTCACCCGAGGGCCCATCTCCCTCGTTCTCGGAGGAAGATCCTTCGACGGCCCCAAGGGGTCCGTCTTCCGGGCGCTGGACTCCACTAGGGGTCTTCTTTTTATTCTTCTTTTTGTACAACTTGGCCCTTTTGCGTTCCGGACCATCCCCATTCAATTCGGGGAAGTCAACCGACTTTTTGGTGGATCCCGTTTGAATGGTTTGTTTGGGCTTATGGCTTCGAAGGGAAAGGACGTAACATTCCCAAGCTTCTTTGACATTGCACAGAACTTCGCCCGTGCCCTCGGGAGTGGGGAACTTGACTTTCTGATGATAAGTGGAGATTATAGCTTTGAAATCCACGAGGGTTGGGCGCCCAATGATGATGTTGTAGGGGAGGTCCACCTCAACGACGGTGTAAAGTACGCTCAAAGTTTTTCGCTGTGGGGCACGACCGAAAGAGGTGGCCAAGCGAATCTGTCCGCGAGGGACAATCTCAGAACCCCCAAAGCCAACGAGGGCTGTTCTGAGGGGTTCGAGAGGAATATTCGTTATGTTCATTTTTTAAAACGTTGAGTACGGGAGAACGTTCACAGAGCTTCCACTATCAACCAGAACCCTCTTTACAACATGGTTAGGAACGTCTAAACTAACCACCATGGGACAGTCAGAGGTTTCACCGATCCCATGGGGTGTTACAATGTGTTCCAAATCTTTCTCCGTAAACCCTACAACTTCATCTTCTTTCGAGCGTGGAGAGCTGTCGACAGAGAGCACGGGCTTGGGCAGGGATGAACGTTGGTCGTAACTCCGAAAGTGGCGGCGACGGGAAGCATTAGAATCGCCCCCCGAAGGTCCGCCGGCGATCATATGGATGACTGCAAAAGGTTGATTTTCGACATCCGCAGCTTTTCCCTTACCGTGGTCGCTTGATTCGGTGTGGTGGTGACGAGGGCTGCGTGAGAGCGAACGGCTCCTTCCTCTACCTCGCGCTCGCTCAGCGCAGTGTTCATCGTATCTTTCCAGCACCCTCACAAACTCCTTGAGGTGCCCCCAGCGATAAGCCTCTGAATCTCACTCTCAAGCTGGCGGCACTCGTTGGTATCATGCCCCTTCTGCTTGTGGAAAGCGCAGTACTTTCCTGAGCGCTTCTGAGCCTCAGTCTCCCTCAGCTTGGGCGGTCGCTTGAACAGCTTTTTGTCCGCCGTGGAATATACTTCGGCGATGGGGCGGTTGAGGGGAATCCGCTCGAATTTACGCGGAGGCGTAGAATTACGACGAACTGGAATAGGGCTGCGACGGCGACCCCTGTTAGAATCTCCTCTGTCCTCGGGGGCTTGCGGCCCCTGTTAGAATCTCCTCTGTCCTCGGGGGCTTTTCTGGGGCGAGGGGCGTTTGCCATTTTCTGATCCCTCGCGATGTATATATCCTCGAGGGTAAAGAACGAATCAGCTATGTCCCTGATCTCCATCAACGAGCGTGGCTTTTTCTTGGCCACCTCCTCCACGAACTCTTTACTGACATAGTGCTTCATATTGATGGCTCCAAAAAGAACGTGCCTCAAGAAATCCATCGAGGGCTTCTCTACCAACAAGATTTCCTTGTTGTACCTTCCCATGAAGGACCGGAGCGTCTCATTCGACCCCTGGACCAAGCTGTAGAGAGTCGTCGCAGCTGGGGCCGGTGCCTTCAAGGAGCTAAAGTGGCTTATGAAGGCGTCAGTCAGATCATAGTATCCTCGGATTGAGCGCGGGGGAAGTTTCTTGTACCAATCTTGAGCCATTCCAGTGAGGGAAGTGACAAACACCTTGGCCCTATAGTTGCTCGGATGATCGTACAAATGCATCAGGTGCACAAAATGATCCAGATGCTCAGCTGGATCAGTGGTTCCATCATATCTGTTGACAGACGTGGGGATTTTGCCTTTCCCCGCGCGGGTCATCACTACCTCCTCGATGAGGGGGGAATCGCCCGTCACGATTCTGTAATCCCTGTCCTCGGGATCCTCATAGCTGGCTTCCCTTCGGTGGCAAGAAATTGGGCTATGTGGTCGGCGAGCGTCTCTGGCCCTGGACCTCTCGCCCCCCTCGCGGGGGACTTGAGACCTTGCTCGAGAGAGCTACTCCACCACATTCTGGAGCCCCTTAAGCTGATCTTGCACTGCGGCAAGCTGAGGGTCACCGATATTTCTGCGGTTTGCCCTTTCTGTGGCCCTCGATTGGACCTCTTCGTTGTTCCCAGCTCCCTCATTTTGAGGGGCCCTCTCATTACCCGCTAGTTGCTGCCCTTGCTGGACCCTCGGCGGGGCCTCATTTTCCTGAATCGGTGGCGGGGGTGGTTGTTGGGCCCTCAATGCAGGCTGCGTCCTTGTTAGAGGATGAGCTGGGAGTCCTCCAAGGGGCGGAGCCACACAACCGCCTGCCATGGAAGGAAAATACGCGGAAGTGAAGGATCCCAGGCATTTTGAACAGCTTGCTCCTCGCACTGAGCGTAGAGCGCCTGCAGCTGCTGAGGGGTGATTTGTGGCATTTCCACCCCTTGTATTTCCCTTGGCAGCGATGTGGGGAGGTTTAGGGTCCCCACTTGATGCGGCTGGACCACGGGTACCATTCTGGGCATCATCCCCGGCTGCATATAGGCGTATCCCGGCGGGGGCATGACCATGGAGTACATGCCGAGATGAGAGGCTGGTACGTTTTGTGTGAGGGTTGGGGAAGGAGGGTTGGAGCCGGATACTCCTGCCTCGTTTCTTTCGGGGGTGAGAGTTGCAGCGGCGACCTCAGCATTTCCGGTGGGTGGAGGGGGCGTACCGCCAGCGGCGGCGTCGTTCCCTATATTCTCTTCGTTGACAGGGGGATGAGCACCCTTACTTCCTACCGCTCCTGAGTCGCAGTCACCATGTTGAGAGTTGCTGGCGTCACTTTTCAACTAGCTTTTAAGGAAGAAACTGATGATGATGAAGAAGGTGGTGATGGATTTCCTACAGACGGCGCCAAAAATGATGGTGCAGGAATCTGAATTTCCTAAATGCAACAACACTTTCTATATTTATGTGAAAAGGGAAAGACCATCACAGGCGTGGAGCCTCAGGAACTGGGTTTCCAATGAGCGTGGGTTCTTCCAGCTAGGATAACACCAGGAAATCGTGCAGCAAGGGTGCAGGAAAGGGTGAAATATATGAAGCTTTGGAGAAGATGAAGATGTAGAGGAAAGTGGTGCCAGTTCAGTAGTGGGTGTATGTAAGATCACTTGGGGGAGAAAGCATGTATTCTCCCCTATTTATATGTTAGGGGTGAGGGTAAAGAGGTAAATTGACCGTGTGGTCCCAAACCTGTGTTGCCCTAACACGTGGCAGCCCGTGAGGGTGTGAGAGTGACGTTTCTGAAAAGGAGACGGCGTGTTAGGTGCAAGGGGCGCACTACTTTTGTGTCAGAGGTTGTTGGCGAGGGTCGCGTTGATGGGAGGCGGGCCCAGAACAGTAGCGGTCCGGGACCACATTTTAAAATTTTTATTTATAGTACAAGTATTAAAATATTTCTAAAATATTTTTAATACAAAGCGGAAGACTTAGCCGGATCTACTCAAGTATATACATGCAATTGATAATAAATTTTAAATCACTTAAGCAGATAAATATCTAACATGCAATTAACGCTTAAGAGCACATAATTTATCATGCTTAAAATAAAACAACTGCAAAATATTACCGTACTGCAAACATGGCTATCTAACGGCATTTTTCCAGCTCCTTGCCCTTTCGTGAGACCGGCAGAGCTTCCCCGCAATATCCCCGATTCAACCCTCGGAGTGTGGGCTCCGCGAGTATTTCTCTAAATACTCGAGAAAAAATTTTCTAGAAAAAACATTTTTCTAAAACTAGAAAATCCCTATTTTCTAATAATTAAGTGGATTATATATTAATTATATAACCACCTAATTATCTATTAATTAATCCTTTAATTAAGGATTAATTAAACTAAAAAGGAAGGGAGCAATTCTTCAACCATGCAAGGCCGAAAATTTGCTGCCAATTCTGAATAAGAAATGAGGGAATGCATGGCCCTATATATAGGCAAAAACTCAGGGGCAAAATGGTCATTTTAGGCATAAAATTGAGGGGCATTTTCGTCATTTGTACAACCGCGTACCGTCCGGCCAATCAGATCACGCCACGTGGTAGCTCTCTCCGCCGCGGACACAACGCCGCCAACCACGCGCCGACAGGTGACCGCACGCGCCCCCACGCGCCGCCACAAGTCGGCCAAGTGGTTGGCGCGTGTGAAAACGCGTAGCTTCCACCAGACGTCGACACGTGTCCGGGTCTGGTCCTACCCGGACCGGACCCGGTTTGACCCTATCCGAATAGGATCAAAGCCTACCCGTTGACCCGATAAACCGACCCGTTGACCCTGCCCATCCCAGAACGCATCCGGACCGTTCGAGGCGCTGACGCGGCGCGATCTACGCCGTCCACTTGGTGCGCCACGCGGCGTTGCGTCAGCGCCAACTGGGACCCAACCCGCTGACGTGGCGTGACACGTCAGGTGCCACGTCAGCGCCACGTCAGCAATATGCCACATCAGAATTTTTTTTTTTTTAAATTTAAAGTTTTATTTTCTCCAAAATAAAATTCCGGGCATTTCCAACTCTTTGGAACTTTAATTTATTTTCTTAAAATAAATTCCTTGGCCATTTTCAAACACTTTGAAAATTCATTTCTCTTTCTCCTTTTAATATTTTCTCTTTGGGTTTTCAATTGGGGCTTGCAGGGGGACCTGCAGGACTAATTAATTTTAGCTCCAAACGGATTAATATATTATCATCTCATGATAATAATTAATTACCGTTTAACAATATTTAATTCCACTAAATGAATATTGTTGCACTCTAAAATTAATTAAATTATTCACGAATTTCTCGATCTAGAATAATTTCGCATTTTACTCCTCCGTGTAGATATCCATGAAAAATAAATTGTAACTACTATCATTTATTTTTCATTTCCAATTTGAAATTTATTGATTCGCCTTAAGTTCAAATTCTCTGTATGTGAAACACATTCATCATACAACTTCGGTGACGTATCACTCGAAGTGCTTTGGCCAAAGTCTTAATTCGAACTTTTGCAAATCTATTTCAAGGATACCTCTTACCTTCCAACAAGGCCACAGATTCCTCGATCAATATAACTCTTTAGCACATTTCATGCTATCACCGAATCATACAAAGTATTTTGGCCACCCGTTACCGAGACCTCACTTCGAGTATGTTACAGTGACTAACACTACATGCCTAAAGCCGAAATATTATCAGGATTAAGAGTACAATGCTTCCTGAGATTTTATTCATTTTAGATAGCAGTATAAAATAAATAATCTCAGTGGTCCAGTTCGATGTTTCCAATCCTATTGAAAATCATCAACGTGTTATAATTGGAATCACCATTCCCTATGACGAAAGACTAATCATCTTATATAACCGCGTTATAGTCACGATAAGAACATATTCTTATCTTACCGACTAGAACTTTAATGACACGTGATTTCGGTATTCAAAGTCTTTTCCTATGAAACACATTTCATATAAGAATACCATCACACGTCATTAATCATTAATATGTGAAATACTCATAACTTGCTGTAAATTCAGTTTTATTAATTCAACAAATTGAATTTTCAGGGCATTATTCCCAACAATCTCCCACTTGCCCTAAATTCAATTTGGCCATACATCTAAGTCTTACTCCTTTCACACGAGTGTCAAAACTCGTTTTGCACTCTTTTACGCCAATACTTTAATGAAGGAATCTTTTAGATGTTTCTCCGAGCCAACAACTAGGAAATCATAAATCCAATACATCTAACTGGCTGCTTCTCAAGCCACCATGTATTTGACTTCCATGGCGGTGTAAGCAATACAAGTCTGCTTAACATTCTCCAATTAACAGTTGCTCTTTCTAGAGTAAACACGTGTTTTGATGTCAAACATCTAGAATACAAATCAGATTGTATATCCGAACCTGTGTACTCTATTAAAATGAGCTCACCACTGTGGTAGACAAGCATATAATCTCAAGTCCTTCTCAAGTACTCCAATATATGCTTTCACTACTACCCAGTTTCAGATTATAGGGTTTGACTAATATCTGCTGACTTAGACCTATTTCATAATAGACATCTGGCCCTGTACATAATATGACACACATAAAGCTTCCGCTGCAGAACTCTAATCATGTCTTCTATCTCTTCAGTTGTCTCGGGACACTGATCCCGAGATAGATAAATTCCAAATTTAAAAGGTAATGAACCTTTCTTGGAATCTGTCATATTATACCTTACCAGCATCTTATCTATATATGCTTCTTGTGATAAACCAATCTCCTTATTCCTATGATCACGATAGAATTCTGATCCTTTGAATGACATTGGTTTCAAATAGGTCTTTTCTTGTCAAAATGATTTGACGTTCGAATCTTGACCACTGACAAAATTCTTGCATCATTCCCAATGAGTAGAATATTGTTTACGTATAAAGTAAAAATATTACAACGCTATCATGATGTCATTTTGTACACTTCATGGTTCATCAGGCAATTATACAAATCCAAGGAATTTAAATTGCCTTATAATTCTGATGCTCCATAATCTAGACGCTTGCTTAAGATCATAAATCGATCTATTAAGCTAACATTATATGCACCTGATTTTTGGCTGTGAAGCCTTCAGGTTGTACCATGTATCTCTTCTTATTGAAATTTTCCCGTTCAAGGACATAGTCTTTACATCCATTTATCTAATCTCATAATCGATAATGAGATAAAATGGAGAGGATAATGGACTTAAGCACTGTTATAGGCGAGAAGATCTCATAAATGATTTCTTCTTTGTGGGTAAAATCCCTTGCCATAAGCTTTGCTTTAAAGTCTCTACTTTTGTCCATTTCTCCTTTTATCGTCTTGTAGAACCTAATTTTATCTAATAGGGTTTAATGCCTTCAGGCGCCTCTACAAGTTCAAGACTTTGTTAGAATACAGAGATTCTAACTTAGATTCCATGGATATTGACCAAAAGGTCAGCGTCTATATCTTCCACAGCTTCATTACACGTGACGGGATCAGATACGTTAGATTCAACCACTTGGGTTAATCTTTAGGTATCTTGTCAGGTGTCCTGACAATCCTCCCACTACAATGATGCTATCGTGTACACGTCTCCACATCACATGTTGTATTTGGTACATCACATGTATCTAATACATTTTCAGTTATCACGGGTTCATGGAAATCAGTATCTAATACTGTTATTTCTTTTAACACTACTTTGCTTCCACCCTTTGTGGTTGTCTATGTAATTATATTTGAAACCTTCACAAACATCTTTTGTGATTTCTCAAATTACAAAATATACCACCTCTTGTTCTTCTAGGATAACCTTAGAACAAGTAAACCTTTGTTCTTTATTCTGATTTGTCAGGATCCATCCTTTACTCGTGGACCAGGCTACCTTAAATCCGAAGATAAAAAATACAGGGTTTTCACCCTAGCTACAGATCCATCAGTGTCTTAGGAACCGACTTAGATAGAACTAGGTTTGTCGTTTTGTGTGTAAGACCCCAAAACGAAATTCATAGGGTAGCATGACTCTTCATGAATCTTACCATCATTATCAGAGTTTTATTTCTCCTTTCTGCAATACATCTTTGCTAAGACGTATCTCATATATATGGTTGAGATCTAATCTCATTTGAGAAATTCTATTCAACTCTGAACTTAGATACTTATCACTACTTCGATCTAATCGAAGTGCCTTGATATGTTTTCTAATTTGACTCTTTGACTTCAGTCTTATATTCTTTGAACTCTTCAAAATTACAGACTTAAGTCTCATCCAATAAACATATCTGTATCTAGAGTATTCATTCAAATGAATGATAAAGTACCCAAAAACTTTCTCTTGCTTGAACATTCATAGTATCATATGTCCGTATGAACTAACTTAAGCAAGTTCATGGCTTAATACCTTTTGTCTCAAAAGGATTCTTTTTGGTCATTTTAACCTTCTAAATAGGATTCGTAGATTGATACTGTTTTCAAGTCAATAAGACTCAACAATCAGTCTTTGGATCCTATTCAGATTCAATTGACCAATACGTTGATGCCACGTAGAAGTTTTTCTTCTTAGATGGTAAGTCAAGCTTCTTTAATGTTAAACTTAAAATAGGTTTTTCATTGAGGTATAAAAGACCATCTTTTATTGTGCCAGAGTAAATAAACCTTTTATTTTGTTTAATGGTAAACTTTTGTTCAAAACAAACTGTTATACCATTAATTATCAAATAACTCACAGAAATCTAATTTCTGTATATGTGGCACGTATAATATTAAAACCCTATTGCCAAAATACGACTCTATAGTCCTTACTGCTAACACAATTAGACTTGTATTATCCTCAAGCAGTAGTTGTGTGTTGGCCGTTTTTCAAACTTCCTGATCAGTTTGAATCTTCGCAACGAAAATATGATTAGTTGAGCTCGAATCCACACACCAGGAATCTGGTGAATTTTCAACTAAATATATTTTCAATAAATAAGATATCTCCATATCTAAACGGCGTAGCAAACAAACAAACTAAGTATTTTGGATAATTTCTTTTTCAATACCCGTTACCACCGAAATAGAAACACTTTTCCATTGTCGAATTTGACTTTCTATTTCTGAACCTTGGATTAGGAACCTTTCCTTTTCCTTTTCTTTCACTTACTGGCTTTCTAAGCCGTGGATATTGATGTCTGATTAAAGAGAACTTATTCCCTTAGTCTATATCACCCTTTCTGCCATATTGAGATCGTTCATTGGTTTTAAAAAAATTTATTTAAAATAATCTTGAACGTTCAAATGACTTAGGCAGAGAGTATAGGATCGTATCCTATCTGTTAAGATTCTCTTTAAGCACAGAGGCTTTCAATCTCGTTCAGATCAGTTATCATATTCATAATATGATTCTGAAACAGTGATCCTTCAAACATCTTTAACTAACAACCTTCTCGTAACTCGTACCTTCGTACGATTCTGTCTTCAAAACATGTTCTTATCAGTGGACATCTCATGCGTCTGATGCTCAAGAACTTTTAAGACAGATGTCAGGATATAAGACTAGCCAGATCATCACACTTGATCCATTTAGAATAAGCGTCTTCTAATCCTGACTGGTTGTAGTTTCTGAAATTTTCGGATAAGGTTCAGTGAGTACGTAAACTTTCGTGTCTCAACACAATGTCAAGATTCATTTCCTAATCAGCATAGTTGAACCCTTACTAGCCTATTTCCTTATAGACAAATAGTTTGGAGTGGGCTAAGAGAGATCGTAATTATAAAACTGAAATAAATAAATAAATGCAAGTTATGATTATGTATTTCACTTTCTTTTGCGTCTAATCAATAAATGAAATCCACGTAAGCATTTTGATTTACGCAATGGTGACTTAACTAACTGCAGTTAACTCCCCGGAGGCGAGGTCGAAAACCGCTTAGAAAAGCAAGAACTATTCTTAATTAACATGTCATCTAGACAACTCTTACCAAACAATGTTAATTCACCACGTCAACCCTTGGCCTCTAAGTAAATGTAACAGAGCTCCGAAGGGAGGTTAATACATTACTCAGTCAAGTGTGCACCATTACCTAGAAGTCCGTACTAGTAGGTCAAGACACTCCACGGAGGCGTGGTCGAGCTGACTTTCCCGTATTTCATTCTATCCGCAGAAGTCTAATCTTGTATACCATGAATACATACCCGCCGAAGGGAGTAGTATATATTCACTATACTATAGACGGGTAATGGAGGCCGTGAGAATCCAACTCTTTTCATCTCGCTCCCACTTGAATTTTTAAAAGGTGTGATTTTCTTTTGATTATTTAATAATCACTTTTGGCGTCTTATAGTTGGAAGTAATTAATATAATTAATACCCTCCCACTAGGATTACTAAATCATATTTAAAATCCCAATAATAATATTTTAAGGCAATTTAATAACTATTTATTAATTAAGCCGAAAAATATTAGTTCAATTATGCATCGCGTCTAATCTCTATTAAACAATATTATTTAATCACATTAAATAAAATATACATAATTGTAAATAACATAATATCTCATATTATCATGGTCATGCCATAAAATAAAATAATTAAGCATGCTTTCATATAATTATCACATAATTATCATGCTTAAAATTTTAAATGACACAAAGTAAACATGTTCTAAATAAATTATCTCATAATTTAAATCATGTTTACTGATTCGGTAATTAACCAGGAAGATTATTGAAATCGATTCCCAGAAAATTACCATTCCACGTAAATTCCCAGGAAACACTGGAGGGGTCACAACGGTCCCACTTAAAAACCAGCCTCCTTTGACAGAATTTACGTGCACAGTATCAGATTTAAAATTATGCATCACATGCATCATATCAATGCATGTATATATCTAGAGCACGACTCTGATACCACTTGATGGGAGGCGGGCCCAGAACAGTAGCGGTCCGGGACCACATTTTAAAATTTTTATTTATAGTACAAGTATTAAAATATTTCTAAAACATTTTTAATACAAAGCGGAAGACTTAGCCGGATCTACTCAAGTATATACATGCAATTGATAATAAATTTTAAATCACTTAAGCAGATAAATATCTAACATGCAATTAACGCTTAAGAGCACATAATTTATCATGCTTAAAATAAAACAACTGCAAAATATTACCGTACTGCAAACATGGCTATCTAACGGCATTTTTCCAGCTCCTTGCCCTTTCGTGAGACCGGCAGAGCTTCCCCGCAATATCCCCGATTCAACCCTCGGAGTGTGGGCTCCGCGAGTATTTCTCTAAATACTCGAGAAAAAATTTTCTAGAAAAAACATTTTTCTAAAACTAGAAAATCCCTATTTTCTAATAATTAAGTGGATTATATATTAATTATATAACCACCTAATTATCTATTAATTAATCCTTTAATTAAGGATTAATTAAACTAAAAAGGAAGGGAGCAATTCTTCAACCATGCAAGGCCGAAAATTTGCTGCCAATTTTGAATAAGAAATGAGGGAATGCATGGCCCTATATATAGGCAAAAACTCAGGGGCAAAATGGTCATTTTAGGCATAAAATTGAGGGGCATTTTCGTCATTTGTACAACCGCGTACCGTCCGGCCAATCAGATCACGCCACGTGGTAGCTCTCTCCGCCGCGGACACAACGCCGCCAACCACGCGCCGACACGTGACCGCACGCGCCCCCACGCGCCGCCACAAGTCGGCCAAGTGGTTGGCATGTGTGAAAACGCGTAGCTTCCACCAGACGTCGACACTTGTCCGGGTCTGGTCCTACCCGGACCGGACCCGGTTTGACCCTATCCGAATAGGATCAAAGCCTACCCGTTGACCCGATAAACCGACCCGTTGACCCTGCCCATCCCAGAACGCATCCGGACCGTTCGAGGCGCTGACGCGGCGCGATCTACGCCGTCCACTTGGTGCGCCACGCGGCGTTGCGTCAGCGCCAACTGGGACCCAACCCGCTGACGTGGCGTGACACGTCAGGTGCCACGTCAGCGCCACGTCAGCAATATGCCACATCAGAATTTTTTTTTTTTTAAATTTAAAGTTTTATTTTCTCCAAAATAAAATTTCGGGCATTTCCAACTCTTTGGAACTTTAATTTATTTTCTTAAAATAAATTCCTTGGCCATTTTCAAACACTTTGAAAATTCATTTCTCTTTCTCCTTTTAATATTTTCTCTTTGGGTTTTCAATTGGGGCTTGCAGGGGGACCTGCAGGACTAATTAATTTTAGCTCCAAACGGATTAATATATTATCATCTCATGATAATAATTAATTACCGTTTAACAATATTTAATTCCACTAAATGAATATTGTTGCACTCTAAAATTAATTAAATTATTCACGAATTTCTCGATCTAGAATAATTTCGCATTTTACTCCTCCGTGTAGATATCCATGAAAAATAAATTGTAACTACTATCATTTATTTTTCATTTCCAATTTGAAATTTATTGATTCGCCTTAAGTTCAAATTCTCTGTATGTGAAACACATTCATCATACAACTTCGGTGACGTATCACTCGAAGTGCTTTGGCCAAAGTCTTAATTCGAACTTTTGCAAATCTATTTCAAGGATACCTCTTACCTTCCAACAAGGCCACAGATTCCTCGATCAATATAACTCTTTAGCACATTTCATGCTATCACCGAATCATACAAAGTATTTTGGCCACCCGTTACCGAGACCTCACTTCGAGTATGTTACAGTGACTAACACTACATGCCTAAAGCCGAAATATTATCAGGATTAAGAGTACAATGCTTCCTGAGATTTTATTCATTTTAGATAGCAGTATAAAATAAATAATCTCAGTGGTCCAGTTCGATGTTTCCAATCCTATTGAAAATCATCAACGTGTTATAATTGGAATCACCATTCCCTATGACGAAAGACTAATCATCTTATATAACCGCGTTATAGTCACGATAAGAACATATTCTTATCTTACCGACTAGAACTTTAATGACACGTGATTTCGGTATTCAAAGTCTTTTCCTATGAAACACATTTCATATAAGAATACCATCACACGTCATTAATCATTAATATGTGAAATACTCATAACTTGCTGTAAATTCAGTTTTATTAATTCAACAAATTGAATTTTCAGGGCATTATTCCCAACAATCTCCCACTTGCCCTAAATTCAATTTGGCCATACATCTAAGTCTTACTCCTTTCACACGAGTGTCAAAACTCGTTTTGCACTCTTTTACGCCAATACTTTAATGAAGGAATCTTTTAGATGTTTCTCCGAGCCAACAACTAGGAAATCATAAATCCAATACATCTAACTGGCTGCTTCTCAAGCCACCATGTATTTGACTTCCATGGCGGTGTAAGCAATACAAGTCTGCTTAACATTCTCCAATTAACAGTTGCTCTTTCTAGAGTAAACACGTGTTTTGATGTCAAACATCTAGAATACAAATCAGATTGTATATCCGAACCTGTGTACTCTATTAAAATGAGCTCACCACTGTGGTAGACAAGCATATAATCTCAAGTCCTTCTCAAGTACTCCAATATATGCTTTCACTACTACCCAGTTTCAGATTATAGGGTTTGACTAATATCTGCTGACTTAGACCTATTTCATAATAGACATCTGGCCCTGTACATAATATGACACACATAAAGCTTCCGCTGCAGAACTCTAATCATGTCTTCTATCTCTTCAGTTGTCTCGGGACACTGATCCCGAGATAGATAAATTCCAAATTTAAAAGGTAATGAACCTTTCTTGGAATCTGTCATATTATACCTTACCAGCATCTTATCTATATATGCTTCTTGTGATAAACCAATCTCCTTATTCCTATGATCACGATAGAATTCTGATCCTTTGAATGACATTGGTTTCAAATAGGTCTTTTCTTGTCAAAATGATTTGACGTTCGAATCTTGACCACTGACAAACTTCTTGCATCATTCCCAATGAGTAGAATATTGTTTACGTATAAAGTAAAAATATTACAACGCTATCATGATGTCATTTTATACACTTCATGGTTCATCAGGCAATTATACAAATCCAAGGAATTTAAATTGCCTTATAATTCTGATGCTCCATAATCTAGACGCTTGCTTAAGATCATAAATCGATCTATTAAGCTAACATTATATGCACCTGATTTTTGGCTGTGAAGCCTTCAGGTTGTACCATGTATCTCTTCTTATTGAAATTTTCCCGTTCAAGGACATAGTCTTTACATCCATTTATCTAATCTCATAATCGATAATGAGATAAAATGGAGAGGATAATGGACTTAAGCACTGTTATAGGCGAGAAGATCTCATAAATGATTTCTTCTTTGTGGGTAAAATCCCTTGCCATAAGCTTTGCTTTAAAGTCTCTACTTTTGTCCATTTCTCCTTTTATCGTCTTGTAGAACCTAATTTTATCTAATAGGGTTTAATGCCTTCAGGCGCCTCTACAAGTTCAAGACTTTGTTAGAATACAGAGATTCTAACTTAGATTCCATGGATATTGACCAAAAGGTCAGCGTCTATATCTTCCACAGCTTCATTACACGTGACGGGATCAGATACGTTAGATTCAACCACTTGGGTTAATCTTTAGGTATCTTGTCAGGTGTCCTGACAATCCTCCCACTACAATGATGCTATCGTGTACACGTCTCCACATCACATGTTGTATTTGGTACATCACATGTATCTAATACATTTTCAGTTATCACGGGTTCATGGAAATCAGTATCTAATACTGTTATTTCTTTTAACACTACTTTGCTTCCACCCTTTGTGGTTGTCTATGTAATTATATTTGAAACCTTCACAAACATCTTTTGTGATTTCTCAAATTACAAAATATACCACCTCTTGTTCTTCTAGGATAACCTTAGAACAAGTAAACCTTTGTTCTTTATTCTGATTTGTCAGGATCCATCCTTTACTCGTGGACCAGGCTACCTTAAATCCGAAGATAAAAAATACAGGGTTTTCACCCTAGCTACAGATCCATCAGTGTCTTAGGAACCGACTTAGATAGAACTAGGTTTGTCGTTTTGTGTGTAAGACCCCAAAACGAAATTCATAGGGTAGCATGACTCTTCATGAATCTTACCATCATTATCAGAGTTTTATTTCTCCTTTCTGCAATACATCTTTGCTAAGACGTATCTCATATATATGGTTGAGATCTAATCTCATTTGAGAAATTCTATTCAACTCTGAACTTAGATACTTATCACTACTTCGATCTAATCGAAGTGCCTTGATATGTTTTCTAATTTGACTCTTTGACTTCAGTCTTATATTCTTTGAACTCTTCAAAATTACAGACTTAAGTCTCATCAAATAAACATATCTGTATCTAGAGTATTCATTCAAATGAATGATAAAGTACCCAAAAACTTTCTCTTGCTTGAACATTCATAGTATCATATGTCCGTATGAACTAACTTAAGCAAGTTCATGGCTTAATACCTTTTGTCTCAAAAGGATTCTTTTTGGTCATTTTAACCTTCTAAATAGGATTCGTAGATTGATACTGTTTTCAAGTCAATAAGACTCAACAATCAGTCTTTGGATCCTATTCAGATTCAATTGACCAATACGTTGATGCCACGTAGAAGTTTTTCTTCTTAGATGGTAAGTCAAGCTTCTTTAATGTTAAACTTAAAATAGGTTTTTCATTGAGGTATAAAAGACCATCTTTTATTGTGCCAGAGTAAATAAACCTTTTATTTTGTTTAATGGTAAACTTTTGTTCAAAACAAACTGTTATACCATTAATTATCAAATAACTCACAGAAATCTAATTTCTGTATATGTGGCACGTATAATATTAAAACCCTATTGCCAAAATACGACTCTATAGTCCTTACTGCTAACACAATTAGACTTGTATTATCCTCAAGCAGTAGTTGTGTGTTGGCCGTTTTTCAAACTTCCTGATCAGTTTGAATCTTCGCAACGAAAATATGATTAGTTGAGCTCGAATCCACACACCAGGAATCTGGTGAATTTTCAACTAAATATATTTTCAATAAATAAGATATCTCCATATCTAAACGGCGTAGCAAACAAACAAACTAAGTATTTTGGATAATTTCTTTTTCAATACCCGTTACCACCGAAATAGAAACACTTTTCCATTGTCGAATTTGACTTTCTATTTCTGAACCTTGGATTAGGAACCTTTCCTTTTCCTTTTCTTTCACTTACTGGCTTTCTAAGCCGTGGATATTGATGTCTGATTAAAGAGAACTTATTCCCTTAGTCTATATCACCCTTTCTGCCATATTGAGATCGTTCATTGGTTTTAAAAAAATTTATTTAAAATAATCTTGAACGTTCAAATGACTTAGGCAGAGAGTATAGGATCGTATCCTATCTGTTAAGATTCTCTTTAAGCACAGAGGCTTTCAATCTCGTTCAGATCAGTTATCATATTCATAATATGATTCTGAAACAGTGATCCTTCAAACATCTTTAACTAACAACCTTCTCGTAACTCGTACCTTCGTACGATTCTGTCTTCAAAACATGTTCTTATCAGTGGACATCTCATGCGTCTGATGCTCAAGAACTTTTAAGACAGATGTCAGGATATAAGACTAGCCAGATCATCACACTTGATCCATTTAGAATAAGCGTCTTCTAATCCTGACTGGTTGTAGTTTCTGAAATTTTCAGATAAGGTTCAGTGAGTACGTAAACTTTCGTGTCTCAACACAATGTCAAGATTCATTTCCTAATCAGCATAGTTGAACCCTTACTAGCCTATTTCCTTATAGACAAATAGTTTGGAGTGGGCTAAGAGAGATCGTAATTATAAAACTGAAATAAATAAATAAATGCAAGTTATGATTATGTATTTCACTTTCTTTTGCGTCTAATCAATAAATGAAATCCACGTAAGCATTTTGATTTACGCAATGGTGACTTAACTAACTGCAGTTAACTCCCCGGAGGCGAGGTCGAAAACCGCTTAGAAAAGCAAGAACTATTCTTAATTAACATGTCATCTAGACAACTCTTACCAAACAATGTTAATTCACCACGTCAACCCTTGGCCTCTAAGTAAATGTAACAGAGCTCCGAAGGGAGGTTAATACATTACTCAGTCAAGTGTGCACCATTACCTAGAAGTCCGTACTAGTAGGTCAAGACACTCCACGGAGGCGTGGTCGAGCTGACTTTCCCGTATTTCATTCTATCCGCAGAAGTCTAATCTTGTATACCATGAATACATACCCGCCGAAGGGAGTAGTATATATTCACTATACTATAGACGGGTAATGGAGGCCGTGAGAATCCAACTCTTTTCATCTCGCTCCCACTTGAATTTTTAAAAGGTGTGATTTTCTTTTGATTATTTAATAATCGCTTTTGGCGTCTTATAGTTGGAAGTAATTAATATAATTAATACCCTCCCACTAGGATTACTAAATCATATTTAAAATCCCAATAATAATATTTTAAGGCAATTTAATAACTATTTATTAATTAAGCCGAAAAATATTAGTTCAATTATGCATCGCGTCTAATCTCTATTAAACAATATTATTTAATCACATTAAATAAAATATACATAATTGTAAATAACATAATATCTCATATTATCATGGTCATGCCATAAAATAAAATAATTAAGCATGCTTTCATATAATTATCACATAATTATCATGCTTAAAATTTTAAATGACACAAAGTAAACATGTTCTAAATAAATTATCTCATAATTTAAATCATGTTTACTGATTCGGTAATTAACCAGGAAGATTATTGAAATCGATTCCCAGAAAATTACCATTCCACGTAAATTCCCAGGAAACACTGGAGGGGTCACAACGGTCCCACTTAAAAACCAGCCTCCTTTGACAGAATTTACGTGCACAGTATCAGATTTAAAATTATGCATCACATGCATCATATCAATGCATGTATATATCTAGAGCACGACTCTGATACCACTTGATGGGAGGCGGGCCCAGAACAGTAGCGGTCCGGGACCACATTTTAAAATTTTTATTTATAGTACAAGTATTAAAATATTTCTAAAACATTTTTAATACAAAGCGGAAGACTTAGCCGGATCTACTCAAGTATATACATGCAATTGATAATAAATTTTAAATCACTTAAGCAGATAAATATCTAACATGCAATTAACGCTTAAGAGCACATAATTTATCATGCTTAAAATAAAACAACTGCAAAATATTACCGTACTGCAAACATGGCTATCTAACGGCATTTTTCCAGCTCCTTGCCCTTTCGTGAGACCGGCAGAGCTTCCCCGCAATATCCCCGATTCAACCCTCGGAGTGTGGGCTCCGCGAGTATTTCTCTAAATACTCGAGAAAAAATTTTCTAGAAAAAACATTTTTCTAAAACTAGAAAATCCCTATTTTCTAATAATTAAGTGGATTATATATTAATTATATAACCACCTAATTATCTATTAATTAATCCTTTAATTAAGGATTAATTAAACTAAAAAGGAAGGGAGCAATTCTTCAACCATGCAAGGCCGAAAATTTGCTGCCAATTCTGAATAAGAAATGAGGGAATGCATGGCCCTATATATAGGCAAAAACTCAGGGGCAAAATGGTCATTTTAGGCATAAAATTGAGGGGTATTTTCGTCATTTGTACAACCGCGTACCGTCCGGCCAATCAGATCACGCCACGTGGTAGCTCTCTCCGCCGCGGACACAACGCCGCCAACCACGCGCCGACAGGTGACCGCACGCGCCCCCACGCGCCGCCACAAGTCGGCCAAGTGGTTGGCGCGTGTGAAAACGCGTAGCTTCCACCAGACGTCGACACGTGTCCGGGTCTGGTCCTACCCGGACCGGACCCGGTTTGACCCTATCCGAATAGGATCAAAGCCTACCCGTTGACCCGATAAACCGACCCGTTGACCCTGCCCATCCCAGAACGCATCCGGACCGTTCGAGGCGCTAACGCGGCGCGATCTACGCCGTCCACTTGGTGCGCCACGCGGCGCTGCGTCAGCGCCAACTGGGACCCAACCCGCTGATGTGGCGTGACACGTCAGGTGCCACGTCAGCGCCACGCCAGCAATATGCCACATCAGAATTTTTTTTTTTTTTTTTTAATTTAAAGTTTTATTTTCTCCAAAATAAAATTCCGGGCATTTCCAACTCTTTGGAACTTTAATTTATTTTCTTAAAATAAATTCCTTGGCCATTTTCAAACACTTTGAAAATTCATTTCTCTTTCTCCTTTTAATATTTTCTCTTTGGGTTTTCAATTGGGGCTTGCAGGGGGACCTGCAGGACTAATTAATTTTAGCTCCAAACGGATTAATATATTATCATCTCATGATAATAATTAATTACCGTTTAACAATATTTAATTCCACTAAATGAATATTGTTGCACTCTAAAATTAATTAAATTATTCACGAATTTCTCGATCTAGAATAATTTCGCATTTTACTCATCCGTGTAGATATCCATGAAAAATAAATTGTAACTACTATCATTTATTTTTCATTTCCAATTTGAAATTTATTGATTCGCCTTAAGTTCAAATTCTCTGTATGTGAAACACATTCATCATACAACTTCGGTGACGTATCACTCGAAGTGCTTTGGCCAAAGTCTTAATTCAAACTTTTGCAAATCTATTTCAAGGATACCTCTTACCTTCCAGCAAGGCCACAGATTCCTCGATCAATATAACTCTTTAGCACATTTCATGCTATCACCGAATCATACAAAGTATTTTGGCCACCCGTTACCGAGACCTCACTTCGAGTATGTTACAGTGACTAACACTACATGCCTAAAGCCGAAATATTATCAGGATTAAGAGTACAATACTTCCTGAGATTTTATTCATTTTAGATAGCAGTATAAAATAAATAATCTCAGTGGTCCAGTTCGATGTTTCCATTCCTATTGAAAATCATCAACGTGTTATAATTGGAATCACCATTCCCTATGACGAAAGACTAATCATCTTATATAACCGCGTTATAGTCACGATAAGAACATATTCTTATCTTACCGACTAGAACTTTAATGACACGTGATTTCGGTATTCAAAGTCTTTTCCTATGAAACACATTTCATATAAGAATACCATCACACGTCATTAATCATTAATATGTGAAATACTCATAACTTGCTGTAAATTCAGTTTTATTAATTCAACAAATTGAATTTTCAGGGTACTATTCCCAACACGCGTGAGAGGAAGGCCCAAGATCCGTTCTGCTAGGGTTCGGATCCACCATGGCGGCGGAAGGTCACACATGAGCGTTGTTGACGCTCGAAGGATGGTCGGACCGGTTCCCCACGGTATATGGCCTTTGAGCGCCAAAATCCCGAGCATCAAGGATGGGCCCTCGTGTGGGTGCTTCCCCGTGAAGGGTGACCCGGAGGGTCGGGACGTGAGCGTCAAGCCCGTCAGCTTGAACCCTTTACCGGAATGGTTGGCCGAGGCTCATGGGCCTGTACTAGTAAGCGAGGGAGTAGGTTGGGGTGACTCGCGAGCCTATCAATGCTAGTGTCCAGCTCCTCTATCGCCGGGTGTTGACACGTGGACGGCTCTGATTCGAACGTAGTTTTAGGTCCCATCAATGCATATCTATGAATTTATAAGTAAATAAAATAATATATTGAACATGTATTTTTAAATATATAATATATAGTATATTTATATTTATATTTATTTTTACATATATTAAATGTAATTTATTAAAATTTTAATCAGTATAAATATTCGTAATAATAAAAAATAATTATATACCATACAAGTAATAAATATGGGGCCATTATATAAAAAGTAAATAAAATTTGAAGATTGGGAATAACTAATAATACCATAGGGTACCTAAGGAATGGATAAACTCATGTTTGTAGGAATGGACATTACCTCAGTAATGAGCATTCCCAATCACATTTTGTACAAATCAAGGGTTTAAGAATGGATGTAGGAATGCTCATTCCATTCCCACCTCATTCCATCATACCAATCATACCGTAAGATTGAACGTATTTATAGCAGGACTCCATGTGCGTGAAGTATTGCGAGGTATATTTAGTGCACCTGTGCGCAAATGGTACAGTCTATAACGTAGCCGATAGAACAAAGAAAGTGTCAGGGAACGGAATATTCTGCGAATCCCGTGTATTAAATGCAGATCCATTGGCTTCCAAAGTCCTTGATCGACCCCATCATAATAGATCTGCATTGCAGATGATCGATTCCGAGTAGGTCTAGTTAACTCTATTGAACAATTCGCATCTACTCATGAACGAAAACACCAACATGAGTGGCTGACGTAATATGACTTGAATGACGGAAAAGATGCCACACGTCGAAGTAAGACCATGCCACGCCAGGTACAATCATAATCTTTTATAAATAATACAAACTAGCAACCGGGGCACACTCGTTGCGTGCGCAACATAAAAATAATATTATTCGACATGAAATGTAAATTGTACCTTATTATTAGCGTAACATTTAATAAATAGAAGTTTGGAGTGATTTAAAAATATTTTTTAAATATATTAAAATGAAATACATTTATATAAATTTTTTTATCTGAATCTTCCAATACATAAAGAAAAAATAATGTGAAAGATTAAAAAAAAAAAGTAATGTGAAAGATTAAAAAAAACCTAGTCCGTAAACAAACGCAAACTATAATATACTAATGTACTTCATATAAAAAGTACAATAATGTACTACTAAACTTCATAAAAAGAATTTGCAATGCAAAGTTAATATATACAAATCGGTCTGATCATACTATTATACTATTATTATTTGTTACTAACTTCAACCATAGACCTGCATTTTGAGATAAAAAGATTATATTAGTGGTCAAACCGTTGAGATAAAGAAAGTTTGCATAAATAGTCAAACCTTAATAATTAATGAGGTACTAATAATAAAATAATGTACTTACTTTGTAATAGTCTTGCAAACACACTTATATTCCTTGACATCCATGCACCACTTTCGATAACGATACTTAAAATACTACAATCGAATACATTTAGTTAGAAGATATATGGACATGGTAATACATATAAAAAGCAATAATTAATACATACCACATCAATGTCTTCATTATTAGCACTTTGTATGCTTTCCCTGCCCAAAAAAATTGATTAGGATACATACTATATATAGTTTTCAAGATTATTTAAAAAAAAAAATCCAAATTAGTTGTGTTCACATACTTTTATGTTCTTTGTATTCGTAGTACTCGTAAAATCCATCTCCCTAAATCTCTTCCATTTATGCCGACAATGATCTTCCAACCTGGACTGAGTATTTGCAATTTTGACGGCTACAAAAACACGATTAGAACAAAGAATGTCATTCTTACAAACTCGTCGATAAGGACTAAACACTTTAACGACATGAAATTCGTAATTATTTATTTACCCTTTGATTAGTGTTCTGTAACACCCGCATCGGAAGGCGTCACATCCCCCGCACCAAGTGTCTAATCTATGCATGAAATTAATTTCCATACACAAATCAAACACGTGGCGAACGAGTGACAATTAAAAGCCAAAACCTAGCTAAGCGGGGCTAACCCTTAACCAATTAAAACCAACGATGCGATAATATAAAGCGGAAGCGTATAAACATATTTAACATATAATTAGGTTATACAATCATAAGCCATCCCGGCTACCACATAATAATTACATTAACAATCCAAGATAAAATAAATCATAACAAAACACGAGTATTTATGCTAAAAGTAAGAAAAGCTAGGACTCAAGGAACTATTACAAAAGACTCCCAAGTCCCCGCCTAGCACAACCTGCAAAAGTCTAAAAACGTGGGTGTCAGTCCTAAGATTGAGTGAGGGGCTTAATACGTATATCACATGCACATGCAATCCATAATCCCGAGTAAAGTGTTAGAAAAATCCCAAATGGGTAGTATAAGAAAGGCAATGCTCGGAATTACGGATATCAAATTATTACTTGAAGAAAAATAATTTACGTGGCCCGGCGAGTGTGCAATTCTCCAACCTTACTCCCATAGTGTGTGATTTAAAACATAACTTAGGCGTTCATGCATAAATAACCATATCATAATCATAATCATATTCATAATCATATCGTGAGAAAATATAATTTTCCATCCTTCTTCCTCAAGGGTGATGGAAGGGTTTGCAAGGCCCTAACCATCTCATGAGATAATATCAAGACGGGGGATCATGACTCCTTCCCGCTCCTTTGATGGGTTAACCATCGGCTCAAGAGTATCCCACCTCCCACACTACACGGTCGCGTAAGATACTCTCAAAGGGTACTATATGCAATGGCTTATCCGACGACCCGATGTCGTACCGGTCTCCATTCACACATTTTCCCGGGGCCCAATAACATGTGCGTGATTCTTACCAAAACATTTTCATAAAACATTTGAAAATCATTTGAACAAAATCCTTTTCGAAAGTATACCTATATTAATACATTTTGGCTTAAAAGATCACACAAGGAATTAAGGTTCAAAAATAAACAAAGTAAAACCTCACCTTGACCAAAAGAGAAAGGATACGAGAAGCCTATGGACCCTGCTCCTCGACCGGATCGAGCTCTGTGCAAGAAACACGACTGTACATAAGACTCTAGACGAATGAACCAAATAATCGACGAACGACATGCTTATGATATGGGATGATGATAATTATAAGTCATGAGAATGCTCATTCACAAATAATACTTCAAATAATCATATATGGGAGCCAAGGGAGTGAAAGAAATGCAAAAAGAGGTGTTTTGGCGAAGTTTGGCAAAAGTTGACAATTTTTGGAAGCGCGCAAGCTGTGGAAAATTGGGAATATCTTGATCTCTAGAAGTTGGAATGGAGTTTTGTTTATTGGATATGAAAGTAGACAAATAGAGCTTTCCAAGAATATATGGCTCAAATTCTAGTTCAAATCGGAGTGAAAATGGCGTAGGTCCGAAGTTGGGTTAACCCAGATTTCTGGAAAAATGGCGACATCAAAAATAATTGATCATATCTCACAATCTAGAAATTATATTGAGGTGATTCCAATTGGAGTTTGTTATAGACTTCAAGAGGTTTCCAACGGTTCAAAAATCAGGTCAATCAGAGTTCGTTTGGGGTAAACGGGCGTTTGAAAAATGAACTAAAAGCAAAAACGGGCGTTTGGAAATCGTCTGTCAATGCAGTAGCATCTCACACGGGCATTTGGAAAATGAACTAAGGGGCCAAACGGGCGTTTGGCATGTCGCTGGGCGAAAAAACAGGGGAAAAACAGGGTATGGCTCGGAAAATAGCTCCCAAATGCATCTAACACCAAACAACAACAATAAAACACCCCAAAACTAACCTATAACACCAATATACATCTCATACTTCCTCAACAACTCATAAAACACAAGTTTGGGCAATTAAATTCATCCAAGCAATCATATAAACCCTCCAAGTTGTCATGAGATCAAATAACCAAGAGTTCAAAATATTCATGCACTAAATTCAAAATACATACCCACATGATCTCATATTCATGCTCAAAGGTCAAGAAAATCAACTAAATCATCCAACCCTATCTATTCATCTCATATAACAATTATGAATCAACAAACCTTGTAATAGAAGAGAAGAAATGGTGAGATGATAATGATGAAGATGATGCTCTTGATGATGGTTATGATTCTTGACAAGGGCGACGCCACGTTGTTTAAAGTGGGGTCAATTGACCCCACTAAACAAACAATTTGGTTATATATATTCATATATATTTTATGTAATTTTTAGTTTGTGACTTTAAAATAGTTTTTTGACCCCACATAAATAAGGTGAAGATTGTATTGACCCCTTAAAGTTGTGTGGAAAAAAAAAAAAAAATACACGGCCTAAAAAAAATCTATTTAATAATATCTTAAAGAGCAAAATGCATTTTTGGTCCCATACTAATGGACCATTATCGCTTTTGGTCTCATGTTTTTCAAAAGTGGTTTTTTTGGTCTCATAGTAATTTTTTTTTATCAATTTGAGGACTTTCGTCAAATATTTGACGGAAGTCACTGTTCATCCATTACTGTTCATCCGCGGGTAGAAGTCACTGTACATCACTGTTCATCCACGTGTAGAAGTCACTGTGCATCACTGTTCCATCCAATTTAACGGATGAACAGTGACTTCCGTCAAATATTTGACGGAAGTCCTCAAATTGACAAAAAAAAAAATTACTATGGGACCAAAAAAACCACTTTTGAAAAACATGGGACCAAAAGTGATAATGACCCATTAGTATGGGACCAAAAATGCAATTTGTTCTATCTTAAATATTAAAACATTCTAAAAAAATACTCTTCGTTGTTTTTTTTTTTTTCAATTTCAAAAGATATTGTTAGACATTGAAAAATATTTCAAAAGAAAATCACAATTTCTGGAGAAGTCTAAAAAAGTAATCAATATTATTTGAATCGCAATTAGGAATTGATCGAATTTGAAAAATTTTCAACAGATCCTGAATTGCATAAAAAAATGATAGATTATCTTCAAAATGATGGAGATTAGATACGAAAATGATATATACAAAAGGTTTCGTACCAATCTACAAAATTTGACAAATATTCATGTAGTAGTTTATCAATACATTAAACACATATATTGAGAATATTGTATTTAGTACAATTAGTAATTATAAAATTATTGCGACAAAAAAAAAAAAAGTAATTATAAAATTATGGTACAATTTTAAAATATGAAAAATCATAGAAAATAATTATAAAAAAATTCTTTTTAAATAAAGTATTATTTTTAATAATATATTTTATTTAAAATTAAATTTTTCTGACCCCACTCCCTTGTCGTCCTGGAGTCGCCCCTGATTCTTGATAAAAGATCCTTCCTATCTTCCTCTTCTTGCTTGATGATCAAAGTGTGTGTGATGGGAGTGTGTGTAAATGGTGTTGTAGAGATTTTATGTGTGTTTGTGTGTGTTCTTGCATATAAGATATAATGTATATAGTATGTAATATAATTATAGATATATAATATATATGTATAAAGGTAATAAAGTAGAGATATTATGTATATAATATGTATATAATTCTCTTAGTGCTTATATATATATATATATATGTATATTTCATGAATATTGCATGGAGTGAATGAAAATGTTATTCTTAAGAAATTAGTTTAAGTATATATATATCTATAAGTGTATATATATAAAATATGTTATGAAATGAATGTATGAATTATGCATATGTTGAATATGAAATGAAGTGGAATGGAAATACAATTAAAATAAACAATTAGGCAATTAATCCACATAATTCAAATAAACACATAATTCTTAAAGCATGCTTACTATTTCTAACACTCAACTCACACATGTCGCATGCGTACCTGAATCAAAGATACGGGGCGTTACAATCCTCCCCCCTTAAAAGAATCTGGTCCCCAGATTCACTCGGCCTGAAACAACTCCGGATACAGACCCTTCATCTTGTCCTCGATTTCCCAAGTAGCTTCCTCCGTTTTATCACTTCGCCATAACACCTTTTCCAAAGGAATTTGCCGGTTCCTTAATACTTGAAACTTGCGATCCAAAATCTTTACCGGCTTCTGAACGAAGGTCAAATCCGGTTGTAGATCCACTTCTTCAATCTCATCAACGGGAAGAATTTCAGACTCATCGGGAAAATAATTCCTTAACTGCGACACATGGAAGACATTATGAATTCCGGTTAAGCTTGGTGGTAGGTCCAACCGATAAGCAACTTCTCCAACTTTTTCAAGAATCTCAAATGGACCTAAAAATCGAGGGTTAAGCTTCCCTCCTCTACCAACCCGAGCAAAACCCTTGCGAGGAGACGCCTTCAAGAACACTCGGTCTCCCACCTCAAATTCCAAGTCTCTTCTCCTACTATCCGCATAGCTTTTCTGTCGATCCTGAGCCGCTTTCATCCGTTGTTGGACCATTTGAACCTTCTCGATCATATCTCTTACAGCCTTAGAAGGTTTTTCCACTTTCTCACCCTTCTTCTTCTTAACACCCTCTTGCTTTGTCCATTTCCATTCCTCAAGATCAAAATACAACGGGGATCGACACTTCCGTCCTTAGAGTAACTCATAAGGTGCCATGCCTATAGAAGCTTGAAAGCTATTGTTGTAGGAGAACTCGATCAACGGTAACTGCTTATCCCAAGAGGTTTGATAATCCAACACACAAGCCCTTAGAAGATCCTCAAGGTACCGAATCAACCTCTCGGACTGACCGTCTGTCTGTGGATGAAAAGCAGTGCTGAACTTAAGTCTCGTACCCAATATTCCTTGTAACTGTTGCCACAACCTCGAAGTGAACCTAGGATCTCTATCCGACACAATACTAACCGGAATCCCATGAAGACGAACAATCTCCTTCTTATAAAGCTCGGCTAGCTTATTGATCTTATCGGACATCCGAACCGGTAAAAAGTGAGCTGACTTAGTCAAACGGTCGACAATTACCCAAATTCCGTCGTAACCGCCCTTAACTCTTGGTAACCCCGAAACAAAATCCATAGTTACTTGTTCCCATTTCCATTCTAGAATTTGTAATGGCTGAAGAAGACCTCCGGGCTTTTGATGTTCGGCTTTCACCTTCTGACAAGTCAAACAATGTTTCACGAACTCGGTAACATCCTTCTTCAATCCATTCCACCAGTAATATTCTTTTAAGTCCTTATACATCTTATTACCTCTCGGGTGGATAGAATAAGCCGATCTGTGAGCTTCTTCAAGAAATAACCTTCTCAATTCCTCAGGAACAACCACTCTGTTCTTAAATCGAAACAAGCCTGTTTCATCATACCCAAACGGACATCCTGGATCATCCCTTGCCTTGGGCACAAGTTTTTGAATTCCCGGATCCTTTGTTTAAGCCTCGAATAACCGGTGCTTCAACTCCGGTTGTATGGTGATATTAGTCACCCGAGCCTTCACCACAATTGGCTCATCCTTACTTCCTTCATCCACTTTCAAACTCCACACACTAATCTTCCTACTAAGTGCATCGGCAACGTCATTGGCCTTACCGGGATGATATTTGATCTTGCAGTCAAAGTCCTCAAGAGTCTCCATCCATCTTCTTTGCCTCATATTCAAATCTTTTTGGGTGAATAAATATTGAAGACTCTTGTGATCCGTAAAAATCTCGAAAGGAATTTCGTACAAGTAATGTCTCCACTGTTGGAAAACGGAATCAGAAAAGCAGCGGAAATTTAAAAATTTTCCAACAAAAGGATCTTAGGCTCGCAATCGTGTATCCAAATTCGTAGAGATTAGAAACTTACTTTTCAATAATCTTTCTTGAAGCGTTTCAAGCCACCCAAGAACGCTCTTCTCGCGGCTTGATCCCCTCTCCTTGGTAAAGCTCGAATCTTCAAAACTTCTAACTTGAAGCTCTCTAGAGTTAGTCCACCAACTTGACTACAATCTAACTAGTAAGGATGCTAGTTCTCTAGTTAGTATTTAGGCTTAACCTAGGGTTTATTTTATCTTGGAGAAAGTGTTGGAAAACACGAATCAGAAAGCAGCGGAATTTAAAAAATTTTTCCCAACAAAAGGACCTTGAACTCGCAATCGTGTAACCAAATTCGTAAGGATAGAAAACTTACTTTTCTTTTGTTCTTTCTTGAAGCGTTTCAAGCCACCCAAGAACGCTCTTCTCGCGGCTTGATCCCCTCTCCTTGGTAAAGCTCGAATCTTCAAACTTCTAACTTGAAGTCTCTAGAGAAAGTCCACCAACTTGATCACAATCTAACTAGTAAGGATGCTAGTTCTCTAGTTAGTGTTTAGGCTTAACCTAGGGTTTAATTTAATCTTGGAGAAAGGAAGGTGTTCAACACATGAACCAAGAATTGTCAATTAGCTCTAAAGGGGAGCTCGAGCTCCCCTATATATAGGAGGGAGTGCCGATCCAAATCCTTATTGGACAAGGATTTGGTTCCTCTCTCTCCTATTACTTGATCACCAAGTATTTTCCAACTTTGACTTTGAATTCTAATTCTAGTCAACTTTTAAGAGAGCTAAAAATATCCAAACTATTTTTGGATAATTTTATACTTTATTTATTATAAAATAAATAACTTATTTTTATCTAATTAATTAATTCATAATTAATTAACTAGATTATTTTCTCCAAAATTAGACTTTCTTTTTAATTCAAAATTAAACCAAAGTCTATTAAATAATTAACTAATTAATTATTTAATACATATATATAATATATATATACACACGTGTGTGACACGTGTCACAGTGACACGTGTCACTCACGTGAGCCACACGTGTGACTTCACACGTGTGGAACCCTCTTGGCCCGATTAACTCGTTTAATCATTTTCAAGCCTCAACTCATGTAACCAAGTTGTTGTGTGTGACCCTCTAGGTTCTCAATTCAATTAGCAATGACCCTAATTAATTAATTCACTAATTAATTAATCAGTCCACAGATTAAACGACCATAGTCTAGCAACAGGTGTTTAACCCCTAGCTGAATTGGAATGTTCGGATTCGACAGAACCTCTAAGTCATTGATTCATGTGAGATACAATCCTCCTACTTACTATCTCTCAACCAAGATCTAGGGCAAGGGAATAATCAGAACCCTAATAATCCGGTCTTAAAGCTAAGTGCATTTCATATCCATTTGATCTCAATCCAAGAAACCCTTTTCTTGATGTCTTGATCTACTGCCTTGGCCAAGGACTCCATATGGCATATGAATGACTTACACAATAAGAGATCACCTTGCAAATGCAAGTGTAGGTCCTTTCTTGATTCTCATTCACTTTCACGAGTCACTTGTGCAGCCCCAGCATAAGCCTTGAATCAGTTGTCTAAGGCGACACCCTTTAAAGCTTATACCTAAGACTACAGAGTTAACTCATAAAGTGACAAGGAACCTCAAGTCTAAGGATCAATTAATCACATCAATGACTCGTGAGATATTTCCTAATCTGGAAGTTTCCATTTCCTGAAATAGAAACTTCCTTTCCCATTTAGGAATGTTCTCACACGGGGCGCCTCAGTGAACTCACTTATTAAAGTAAGCACCCTCATGTATCACGCACGTATCAACTATACACTTTCCACCTCCATGAAACAAGGTGGTCCTTCTTAAGGGCGTGATCCCACAAGCAAGCCTTAGAGGAGTCAGGTTGACACTCCCACTGTCTGTAGGACTCATCGGCTTGGAGTATTTTACTAATCATGACTTATGTGATATAGGGCTCGTTTCATGAACCATTTCACCTAAATGGCAGAGTCCTAAAGTCATCAGGATTAGAGGAGTTCTCATACATGCACAGATAAAGTAAACGCATACCAAACAAGAGCATATAAAGAAGTGTTGCCTCAATTCGTTATTTCATTCAAAGATTGTCTGTGATTACAATAAGGAAAAGCACAAAGCGGATATACAATCGGCTTTCTAGGGCACTATTCCTAACAATCTCCCACTTGCCCGTCAAAGCCATTCTAAAGCTACTCTAAGTCCCATCTTCTGAAGATGACCTTGGAAAGCTTCTCGACTAAGGGGTTTAGTAAGTGGATCTGCCACGTTCTCTGCTGATGTGACCCTCTCAATTAGCACATCTCCTCTTTTGATAATATCACGGATTAGGTGATACTTCCTCATAATGTGCTTCGTCCGTTGGTGAGATCTTGGTTCTCTTGCTTGAGCAACCGCCCCAGTGTTGTCACAAAACACAGTAATGGGGTCTTTCATGCTAGGAACAACATTCAACTCTTGAATGAAGTTTCTAATCCAAACACCTTCCTTAGCTGCATCATTTACAGCTAAGTATTCGGCCTCAGTGGTCGAATCTGCAGTGGTTGTTTGCTTGGAACTCTTCCAACTCACTGCTCCGCCGTTTAGGCAGAAAATGTATCCTGACATTGACTTAAAATCATCTAAGTCAGACGCAAAGCTTGCATCGCAGTATCCTTCGACAGTAAGATCTTTCTGACCTCCGTAAACTAAGAATAAATCTTTAGTACTTTTCAAGTACTTAAGAATATTCTTCACGGCAGCCCAGTGACCATCTCCAGGGTCAGATTGGAAACGACTTGTTACACTAAGTGCATAAGCCACATCAGGTCGAGTACATAACATTGCATACATTATGCTACCTATTACTGATGCATAAGGTGTATGAGTCATTCTCTCCTTCTCAAGGTTAGTCTTAGGACACATCTTCTTTGAAAGACATGTTCCTACACTCATAGGAAGGTTCTTAACCTTTGCTGACTCCGTATTGAATCTCTTCAATACTTTGTCAATGTACATCGACTGTGATAGTCCTATTAACCTTCTAGATCTATCTCTATAGATTTTAATTCCAAGGATATAGGACGCATCACCAAGATCTTTCATCTCGAATTGGTTCGATAACCATAACTTAGTCACTTTCATGTCATCCTTCGAATTCCCAATAAGAAGGATGTCATCAACATAAAGTACTAAGAATTGCACTGAGGTCTCCAATTCCTTTCTATACACACATGATTCATTCGAAATTTGGATGAAGCCAAACGCTTTGACTGATTCATCAAATCGAATGTTCCAATTCCTAGAAGCCTGTTTCAATCCATAGATTGATCTTTGGAGTTTGCAAACCTTTTGCTCACTCCCACTGAATGTGAAACCTATGGGTTGCTCCATATAAATATCTTTGTCAATGTCACCATTGAGAAAGGCAGTTTTCACATCCATTTGCCATATCTCATAGACATAATATGCAGCAATGGCAAGCATGATCCGAATAGACTTTTGCATTGCAACTGGTGAAAAGATTTCGTCAAAGTCCACGCCGGGTCTCTGAGTGAATCCTTTTGCAACCAGTCTTGCTTTGTAGGCTACAATGCTTCCATCAACTCCAAGCTTTCTCTTAAAGATCCATTTGCAACCTATGGGTTTGACCCCATCAGGCAAATCTACCAAGGTCCAAACTTGGTTGGAGTTCATGGAATCCATTTCGGATTTCATGGCTTCTATCCACTGTTCAGACTCAGAATCTGAAAGTGCCTCCTCATATGTTGAAGGATCATTATCCTTTTGAGAGATTTCATGGAAGAATCCCTACCATCTCTCCGGCTGTCTAGGATTGCGTTCAGAACGCCTTAGAGGAGGATTTTCATGTGTATCGAAATTCGTGATTGGTTGTGGTTGATCAGAGTGGGACGTTTCTTTAGTGGGTGGTGTGGGGTCACTTTGTACTTCTTCTAATTCTATGATCTTGCCTTTCTTTTCTTTAAGGAACGGTTCCTCAAGAAAAGTGGCATTTCTGGAAACAAACACCTTTTGCTCAGATTGATCATAGAAATAGTATCCTATGGATTCCTTAGGATAACCTACAAAGTAGCATAAGTTAGAACGAGATTCTAACTTATCTCCCACTGTCCTCTTCACGTAAGCAGGACAACCCCAAATTCTTAAATAAGAATAACTAGGGATTTTACCATGCCACATTTCATAGGGCGTTTTAGGGACTGACTTAGAGGGAACTAGATTCAACATCTTTGCTGCACTTTCTAGGGCATAACCCCAGAAAGAAGGTGGTAAGTCAGTGAAACCCATCATGGAACGAACCATATCAAGTACGGTTCGATTCCTTCTCTCAGAAACTCCATTAAGCTGAGGAGTTCCCGGAGGAGTCCACTGAGAGATAATCCCATTATCTTTGAGATGATTAAGGAATTCTTCACTAAGATATTCGCCTCCTCGATCAGATCGAAGTGCTTTGATCTTGTGACCGGTTTGGTTCTCAACCTCCTTTTGAAATTCTAAGAATTTCTCAAAAGCTTCAGATTTATACTTCATTAAGTATACATAACCATACCGACTAAAGTCATCAGTAAAGGTTATGAAATACTGATGATTGTTTCTAGTGCTTACACTAAGCGGTCCACAAACATCAGTATGGATCAAATCCAAAACCTTAGTGGCACGTCCCACAGTTCCTTTAAAAGGAACTTTGGACATCTTTCCTTTGAGACAGGATTCGCAGGAAGTCAACTCTTTGAGATCATTTTCAGAGAATGATCCTAAAGTGTTTATCTTGCTAATTCTGTTCTTGGAAATGTGTCCTAATCTAGCGTGCCATAAGGAAGCTGAAACTTTGTCATCTCTATTACGCTTTGTTTCTCGTTGTATATTCATAATATTGATATTTTGAGTTAGGTAAAGTCCATTACTTAGAGTACCGATATGAACGGAAGAGTTGTTCCGTTTGATAAAATATTTACCATTCTTAATATAAGTTTCATAACCTTCACAATCTAATATTGGAACTGAAATTATATTACGAATAATGCTCGGTACATAAAGGACTTTATTTAATACTAACTCAAAACTACCTAAATCTAATCTAATTGTGCCTAAAGCTCGAGCTTCAACGTTTGAGCCACCGCCGATCTTCAAGACACATTCTCCTTCTTTTAGTTGTTGAACATCACTTAGCATCTGTACATCATTACAGATATGAGTTCCACAACCGGTATCAAGTACCCAAGAACTAGAATTAATAGACAGATTTACTTCAACGAGAAAGATACCTTTCTTTAGAGTAGCCTTGTACTCTCGGCAGTTTCTCCTCCAATGTCCCGCTTTGCCACAATGGAAGCAAACACCCTCTTTCTGATCACGCTTCTTCTTTTGGGCCTTCCCCTTCGATATGCCACCAGTGGGCCTAAGGGGTTTCTTCTTCTTCTTTTGGGCTTTCTTGCCCTTACCTTTAGAAGGCCCAGAAGAGGAAGATGGAGCATTCACCATCAAAACCTTATTGTCCTTCTTGATCGTGCTTTCAGCAGTCACAAGCTGACTAATCAGCTCAGCTACAGTAGCACCAGCATGATTCATGTTGAAGTTAAGGACAAATGGGTTGAATGATGGTGGGAGCGAAGCTAGCAACAAATCCACTGAAAGCTCATCTTTCAGCGGCATGTCCATGGAAGCAAGTTTCTCAGTAAGGGCAAGAAACTTGAGTCCATATTCATGGACACTTGAACCTTCCCTCATTCTCAAGTGGAACAATTCCTTTGAAGTGTTATACCTTGTAACACGTTCATAAGGGCGGTAAAGTTGCTCTAAGTGGTCGTAAATCTCCCAAGCAAATTCCATGGCCTCATGTTGCCTTTGCAAGTCCGGAGACATGTTAGCCAACATAAGGCAACGGGCTTGGAGATTATCATCCTTCCACTTCTGAATCGCATCCCGCTCGGCCCGAGTGGGAGCCTCCCCTTCGGGACTAGGCTCCCCTTCGAAGAGAACATAAGTTCTCTTCTCAGAATCTAAAATGATTTTTAGATTCCTCAGCCAATCAGAATAGTTGGGACCAGTCAACTTGTTTGACTCGAGGATCGATACAAGAGGGTTTTTGGTTGCCATTTCAAAACACGTAGAGAATCACAGAATCTACGACCTAAATGGTAATACAGAGAACTAGTGAGCATGCTGAATTATAACGATATACAAAAGATAAGGTCTTTAATCTATTGTAGCTCCCACTGTTTTTCAAAGATCTATAATTCCCAAAGATCTAAGAGGAACACGTTTCCCAATGGGTACTAAGATCGTAGGCATTTTACCTCGAACCCACGACTCGCGGACATTCTAAGTAAGAACCCTAGGTAGGTACAACTTACCAATTCTAACACTTTTAGAATTCTTAGTAGTTGTTTTTGCATCACCTATCTTTCAATATGGACCCACGACTCGTGCGACATCTATATTTACTTAGGCGTTAAGCTAGACCCATCAATCATAAGATCATGACCAAAACTTAGTTCGAACGACCCACGACTCGCGGACATCGCCCTTGCTAAAATTGACCACGAAATATTGATCATTTAAAATGATCAATTAGGTAACTAAGAACTAATAAGCTCTACTAGCTATCCCACGACTCGCGGACAATAACTAGCTTTACTTACTAAACTTAAAACCTATTGATGGAATGCTAGGAATTTAATTCAAAATTTGCATCTCGAATTAAACACCTATTTGTTCGAAATTAGCTTAATATTTAATGGGAATTTTCGAATCAACCGGAGAGTTGTCCGGTTCGACCTCACCAACATATATGTTATCCAATTTTATTAGTCTTGATTAATGCAAGTACACTTAAATGCATTTCAAACAAGCACATAAACAGATAACATGTCCTAGCATGATACTAACATGTAATGATCATGGGTTCTACCTATCTTATGCGTGATATGTGGGAGCCACTCCACAATCACAAGTTCTAACATACATGCCACATAAACAGTTTAAATCACATAAGGGAAAGCGGTAACAAAATACGAGCCCTATTTCTATTACATTTAACAATTGAGATTCCCCTCCCTAACATTTTGAGGGGTCTTCACTTATGGCCTCCTTGTTACTTGAATGTGGTCCATCTTACTCCTTGGGTGCATTGTCTCCAAAATGAAAATAAAAACCTCACCACCTATCTTTACTCTCAAATTACAATAAAAAGAAAAAGACATAAAGTAATAAGGCTCAATCTTCATATTGGCCTTAGACAATTACACGGGGCATACCCCGGCCTCAAAAACAGTAATATGGAAAGCCACATAATAAATCACATAACAGTACGCACATAAGTGAGGCTCCAACCTCAATTGAAAAAACGCAACTTTAGGGCTCCAACCCCAATTTAAACCATCCATGTGCATAAATTAAAACCATACATAGATCTAAACCCATGATCACCTAACATGCTTTTGCAAGAATTTAAATTTAGCCAATAAATTAAAATTCTCGTTTCAAGTCCTAATGACTTAAAACACGACTTAGATGCAATTCTTGTTCAAGAGCCTTTTCAATAAAACCCGAAAAACAACAAACCAATAAAATTCCAAAATTAATAATTTTATTCTTTCATTATTTTCAGAAAATAAAGTTCATAATTTTCCCAAAATCCAAATCGCTTCAATTTCTCAAAAATCCCAATTTAATCAAAAATTTTAAAATAATTTTATTTTAACAAAACTGATTTTAAAAGATAAAATTAAAATAAAATTAAATCGGGATTTTACGGACTGAAAACACGAAAAACACGAAACACGAAAACGGGCCTAGCCGCGCGAGGCACAGAAGCGCAGCAGCGCGCGCACTGCGCACGGCAGTTGCCGCTCGCGTGCGCGTGCCGGCCGCGCAACATGCGCCCGCCGCGACTAGGCGGACTGGGCAGGCGTCCCGCGCGGTTGCGGGACGGGCTGGGCGGGCGCGCCTAGGCGCGCCTGGAACGGCTCCCGCGCTGTTGCGGGAGGAACTGGGCGGCGGCGACGGGCCTGGGCGTGCGACGTGCTAGCACGCCTAGGCTCGTTGCTTTTCGTGTTCGTTTCGTATTTCTGGGTTTCTCGAAAACCCGGTTCAATCCAAAATTAAAAAAATTCGATTTAAACATATTTTTATCAAAACAATTTTCAAAAAACACAATTTGAGAAAACAGTTTTAGAAATTCAGGAAAAATTACAGTTTCGTAATTCAGGCTTTCTAAAAGAACTCATGAATACCTAATTCGCATCTAAGCCTAAGAATTTCTACCAAATTCAGAATAATTGAGACGAATCAGAAACACGATTAACGAGGTGGCTCTGATACCACTTGTTGGAAAACACGAATCAGAAAGCAGCGGAATTTAAAAAATTTTTCCCAACAAAAGGACCTTGAACTCGCAATCGTGTAACCAAATTCGTAAAGATAGAAAACTTACTTTTCTTTTGTTCTTTCTTGAAGCGTTTCAAGCCACCCAAGAACGCTCTTCTCGCGGCTTGATCCCCTCTCCTTGGTAAAGCTCGAATCTTCAAACTTCTAACTTGAAGTCTCTAGAGAAAGTCCACCAACTTGATCACAATCTAACTAGTAAGGATGCTAGTTCTCTAGTTAGTGTTTAGGCTTAACCTAGGGTTTAATTTAATCTTGGAGAAATGAAGGTGTTCAACACATGAACCAAGAATTGTCAATTAGCTCTAAAGGGGAGCTCGAGCTCCCCTATATATAGGAGGGAGTGCCGATCCAAATCCTTATTGGACAAGGATTTGGTTCCTCTCTCTCCTATTACTTGATCACCAAGTATTTTCCAACTTTGACTTTGAATTCTAATTCTAGTCAACTTTTAAGAGAGCTAAAAATATCCAAACTATTTTTGGATAATTTTATACTTTATTTATTATAAAATAAATAACTTATTTTTATCTAATTAATTAATTCATAATTAATTAACTAGATTATTTTCTCCAAAATTAGACTTTCTTTTTAATTCAAAATTAAACCAAAGTCTATTAAATAATTAACTAATTAATTATTTAATACATATATATAATATATATATACACACGTGTGTGACACGTGTCACAGTGACACGTGTCACTCACGTGAGCCACACGTGTGACTTCACACGTGTGGAACCCTCTTGGCCCGATTAACTCGTTTAATCATTTTCAAGCCTCAACTCATGTAACCAAGTTGTTGTGTGTGACCCTCTAGGTTCTCAATTCAATTAGCAATGACCCTAATTAATTAATTCACTAATTAATTAATCAGTCCACAGATTAAACGACCATAGTCTAGCAACAGGTGTTTAACCCCTAGCTGAATTGGAATGTTCGGATTCGACAGAACCTCTAAGTCATTGATTCATGTGAGATACAATCCTCCTACTTACTATCTCTCAACCAAGATCTAGGGCAAGGGAATAATCAGAACCCTAATAATCCGGTCTTAAAGCTAAGTGCATTTCATATCCATTTGATCTCAATCCAAGAAACCCTTTTCTTGATGTCTTGATCTACTGCCTTGGCCAAGGACTCCATATGGCATATGAATGACTTACACAATAAGAGATCACCTTGCAAATGCAAGTGTAGGTCCTTTCTTGATTCTCATTCACTTTCACGAGTCACTTGTGCAGCCCCAGCATAAGCCTTGAATCAGTTGTCTAAGGCGACACCCTTTAAAGCTTATACCTAAGACTACAGAGTTAACTCATAAAGTGACAAGGAACCTCAAGTCTAAGGATCAATTAATCACATCAATGACTCGTGAGATATTTCCTAATCTGGAAGTTTCCATTTCCTGAAATAGAAACTTCCTTTCCCATTTAGGAATGTTCTCACACGGGGCGCCTCAGTGAACTCACTTATTAAAGTAAGCACCCTCATGTATCACGCACGTATCAACTATACACTTTCCACCTCCATGAAACAAGGTGGTCCTTCTTAAGGGCGTGATCCCACAAGCAAGCCTTAGAGGAGTCAGGTTGACACTCCCACTGTCTGTAGGACTCATCGGCTTGGAGTATTTTACTAATCATGACTTATGTGATATAGGGCTCGTTTCATGAACCATTTCACCTAAATGGCAGAGTCCTAAAGTCATCAGGATTAGGGGAGTTCTCATACATGCACAGATAAAGTAAACGCATACCAAACAAGAGCATATAAAGAAGTGTTGCCTCAATTCGTTATTTCATTCAAAGATTGTCTGTGATTACAATAAGGAAAAGCACAAAGCGGATATACAATCGGCTTTCTAGGGCACTATTCCTAACAGAAAGGATGGTGTTCAACACATGAACCAAAAGAATTCTCGATTAGCTCCAAGGGGAGCTCGAGCTCCCCTATATATAGGAGGGGAGTGGCCGAAAATCCTAGTCCTTATGGGCTAGGGTTTTTGTCCCTCTCTCCTATTACTTGATCATCAAGTAATTTTGACTTTGACTTTGAATTCAAATTCAAATCAACTTTTAAGAGAGCTAAAATATCCAAACCCTTTTGGATATTATCATACTTTATTTATTAATAAATAAATAACTTATTTTTATCTAATTAATTAATTCATAATTAATTAACTATATTAATTTTCTTCAAAATAATACTTTCTTTTTAATTCAAAATTAAACCAAAGTCTATTAAATAATTAATAAATTAATTATTTAATATATATATATATATAATAAATTAATTATTTAATATATATATATATACAATATATATATATATATTCACGTGTGAGACACGTGTCACTCACGTGACCCACACGTGTGGTTTCACACGTGTGGAACCCTCTTGGCCCGATTAACTCGTTTAATTATTTTCAAGCCTCAACTCATGTAACCAAGTTGTTGTGTGTGACCCTCTAGGTTCTCAATTCAATTAGCAGTGACCCTAATTAATTAATCAGTTCACAGATTAAACGACCATAGTCTAGCAATAGGTGTTTGACCCTTAGCTGAATTGGAATGTTCGGATTCGACAGAACCTTTAAGGCATTGATTCATGTGAGATACAATCCTCCTACTTACTATCTCTCAACCAAGATCTAGGGTAAGGGAATAATCAGAATGTAGCACCCGCACGGTGGGTCACCACATCCCCCGCACCAAAGTCCGATCCACGTACGAAATGGAGGGTCCGTACATGAGCCAAACAGTGGCGAACGGGAGACTGACAGACTCACACCTAAGCTAGGCGGAACTTAGACCCTGAACAAACAAAACCAAGCTACAAGCATGCGGAAGCAGGAAAGTAAGCCATGCAAAAATCAAACATTCAAAAGCAGTTGACGGGTTCAACTAGCATAAATACCTAATCCCGAATCAAACAATAATCATAAATCCAACGGGTTCAACTAAACAGAGCAAACCTGTCCTAACCTGTCCCGAAATATTCATATCAATCCGTATCATAATTCAAATTCAACATATACATAATTTATACAAAAATCATAAGTACTGAAATGCAGATGTAAGACAACCTAAAACAAAACAAAGACTCGAAAACAGACTCCAACTGACTGACATACTCCGCCTAGCACGAACCCCAAGCAAAACCTGCAAACTAAACAAAAGAGGGGAGGGGTCAGTCTTAACTCGACTGTGTGAGGGGTTAACACACGCACACTATATATATAGGAGAGCAAAGCAGATACAAAAGTCATAATGTTCATGAACTCAGGGACAGGTTTTTCATACCAAAGCATTTTCCCGTGATATATACATATAGGATAATTGAACAACTTTAATTAAAACACTGTAACTTATAAAACGCTCAACTTTTAGCTTAATTTAGAATCTATCCCTGTTTCACGAACTTTAACCGAACAAATACATAATAGATAACTCGGCGGGTACGAGCTCAGACACTCCCAAACTCCTCAGAACATATCATATCAGAAACAAAGCAGAAAACTTACATACATATCATAACATATCATCCTCAACTCCGGTGATGGAAGGGTGTATACGCCCAAACCATCCATACAAACGAGGGGAGCGCCTTGCGAGCACTCGAACCCTCAGGATTCCTTCCCTCACCAAACCTCCTGGTGAGTTCAGGGGTGATCCTCTGCAGACATATGGAGACTATGCACAGGTTTAACCTCGACGGCCCTATACCGTCCCGAGGGCTCCTTACCCATAGCTCCGGGGCCCAACATACATATCATATCACAACCCGCTACAACAGAGATAGACAGACCGAACTTATACGTATATACATACCACTTCCCGTGTCAATCAAACTCGGTCCTTGCCAAACTTGGCTGATGAGAAGTATACGGTTAGAAGCATAGCTTCACGTGGCAAAACATAGCAAATCAAACCAAAACAAGCATACATAGGCTTGTATATTGCTTAACATACTTGCAAATCTTTGACGTATCAAACAAATACGTATCCCACACCTATTTACGTACATATAAGGCTTTATTAAATCACATGCATTAAAATCGAGCACATTTTATTAAGGAATAACTATATCATAACCTCACCTTACACCGAAGAGGCCGAAGACAAGACACTTGATCCACCCCGGAATCAACACGGCCGACAAAACACCACCCCGGGTGTACCTGGACAAACTGAACACCGGAACAAGACTTAGACACATGAATGAACCACATATACGCACGGCAATGCTCAAGCACTTAAAGGATGCAATCACATAAGCAGAATTCAAATTCATATCAATTACATGCAAAAGAAAACATTATATAGCTCAATCAAGTAATATTATTTCATATCAATTCATCTAGCACATACCAAATTCCAACTAAGCCATTTAACTATTCAATTCTTGCAAAATCATAAATTGCATAACAAATTCTTATATCATATAATAAATTCCAATTCAATCGACAAATATTAATTAATTGAAGTCATACAATTTATAGGTTTAGGGAAATTACACATACACCCCTTCAAGTTAGACAAATAGCTCAAATTCGGCATATCGGAATTCAAATTGCAAATCAAAGCATCAATACATTTCATAATTCATTTAATACATGATTTCGTACACATTGGAATACAATTCGATCGACCAATCAAGCAATTAACAATTAAAACAATTAATTTCAAATAATCACAATACGCAAATAAATTCACAACAAATCAACCGGACATCCGATTGACGAACGGAAAGTGGCGTTGGACTCACCACGACGAGAGGAACTTGCTGTCCAAAAGGTATCGGAACACCGCCACCGGAACTAGCCGAACCGCCACGTACAGCTGCCGGACCACCACCTCCGGTGGTCGAAAAATTCCCCGGAAGGACAGAAACATGCGACTCGGCCTGCTCGATAAAAGCCCTCAACTAATTTCAGAAAACACCAAGTACACCGGATTTCGTTGACGAAAAACCGAACTAAAATCCTAGTACGAAAACTGAAATTAAATACAAACCGCTAAACGAAAATAAAATCCGAACATACCGTTGGAAAGCCCGTAACGAGCCCTACGAAAGCCCACTAGCCAAACGCCGAAAAAGTTGCCGAATAATCGGACCGCCGGTCCAGAGCCGATCTGCCACCGGTTCGCCGCCGCCGGCCGGTTCTCGAGTCGGGGCCAACGCCACCCGCTAGTTTTCGTCGTTCCAAGTAACTTTTGTAAAGGCTCCACCACCAAAACCAGCCGGAAAAGGGCCCTACGCCGCCGCCGAAGGATTGCCACCGTGCCACTGCCGATTCCTCCATCTACAGCCCCCGGTTGCTCGATCTGAGGTCGGAAATGGAACGGGAAGGGTAAAAAACGTAGGGTAGGGTAGAGATTGGCCGGCGAAAGCCGCCGGCGAAATGGTGGCGCCACACGCCAATTTCAGGCCGCCTTTGTGCCGCCGTCGGTCTTCGGTTGGCCACGATCTTGGTACGGTTGTGACGGGCTCGTCGAGTAGATAAATTTCGACTATTGATTCGTCGAATTCCGTCGAGAAACGAGGGAGAACGGGCATGTGTGTGAAATCACACCTTCATTGTGTGGACAGTACCATGCGGGAGGAAGACGATGCAGGAAGGCTGATTTGATTTTGGCACGCAAAACGAGGAAATTCGAGTATATATCTCGGGTCCTCGTACGCAAAAACGATCAAACGAACGAGCTAACGACCTCCGAATTGGGCAAACTAAGAGTCTATGGACTCGTTTCGCCGCCCCGGACGCGTTGAAGGGGTCAAAGAGGTCAAAATCTCGACCGAACGAGAAGTGACCGGAAAACCCCTAAAAGAGAAAATTGCAAACAAGCCCCTAAACTCTTAAAGAGTTCAAAATAGGGTCACGCAAAGCACAAAATTACATAATTAAACACACAAGGAGGTTGAAACGTGGCGTACCTTATTTGTAGGGCGAGCGGGCTGTTACACAGAACCCTAATAATCCGGTCTTAAAGCTAAGTGCATTTCATATCCATTAGATCTCAATCCAAGAAACCATTTTCTTGATGTCTTGATCTACTGCCTTGGCCAAGGACTCTATATGGCATATGAATGACTTACACAATAAGAGATCACCTTACAAAAGCAAGTGTAGGTCCTTTCTTGATTCTCATTCACTTTCATGAATCACTTGTGCAGCCCCAGCATAAGCCTTTAAAGCTTATACCTAACACTACAGAGTTAACTCATAAAGTGACATGGAACCTCAAGTCTAAGGATCAATTAATCACATCAATGACTCGTGAGATATTTCCTAATCTGGAAGTTTCCATTTCCTGAAATAGAAACTTCCTTTCGCATTTAGGAATGTTCTCACACGGGGCACCTCAGTGAACTTACTTATTGAAGTAAGCACCCTCATGTATCACGCACGTATCAACTATACTCTTTGCACCTCCATGAAACAAGGTGGTCCTTCTTAAGGGCGTGATCCCACAACCAAGCCTTAGAGGAGTCAGGTTGACACTCCCACTGTCGGTAGGACTCATCGGCTTGGAGTATTTTACTAATCATGACTTATGTGATATAGGGCTCGTTTCATGAACCATTTCTCCTAAATGGTAGAGTCCTAAAGTCATCAGGATTAAGGGAGTTCTCATACATGCACAGCTAAAGTAAACGCATACCAAACAAGAGCATATAAAGAAGTGTTTCCTCAATTCGTTATTTCATTCAAAGATTGTCTGTGATTACAATAAGGAAAAGCACAAAGCGGATATACAATCGGCTTTTTAGGGCACTATTCCTAACATCCACTTACCAAGAGCAAATACCACAGAACCAAGTTCCAAATCATGTATGGGATAGTTCCTCTCATGATCCTTTAGCTTCCTAGAGGCATATGCAATAACTCTCCCATTTTGCATCAAGACACAACCCAATCCTTCCTTAGAAGCATCCGTATACACAGCGTAACCCTCGGAGCCTTCGGGAAGTGTCAAGACCGGGGCTATAGTCAACTTCTCCTTCAAGAGATTGAAGCTTTTATCGCACGCCTCATCCCACATGAATTTCACCTCTTTCTTGGTCAATCGGGTTAAAGGAGCGGCGATTTTCGAGAAGTCTTTCATGAATTTTCTATAATATCCCGCTAATCCCAAGAAACTTCGAACTTCAGAGGCGTTCTTAGGTCTCTCCCACTTAGAGACGGCCTCTGTTGGAAAACGGGAATCAGAAAACAGTGGAAATTTAAAAAAATTTCCAACAAAAGGATCTTGGACTCGCAATCGTGTATCCAAATTCGTAGAGATTAGAAACTTACTTTTCAATAATCTTTCTTGAAGCGTTTCAAGCCACCCAAGAACGCTCTTCTCGCGGCTTGATCCCCTCTCCTTGGTAAAGCTCGAATCTTTAAAACTTCTAACTTGAAGCTCTCTAGAGATAGTCCACCAACTTGACTACAATCTAACTAGTAAGGATGCTAGTTCTCTAGTTAGTGTTTAGGCTTAACCTAGGGTTTGGTTTATCTTGGAGAAAGGATAGTGTTCAACACATGAACCAAAAGAATTGTCAATTCCTCTCTAAGGGGAGCATGAGCTCCCCTACATATAGGAAAGGGAGGGGTGGCCGAAAATCCTAGTCCTTATGGACTAAGGATTTTGTCCCTCTCTCCTATTACTTGATCATCAAGTAATTTCCAACTTTGACTTTGAATTCTAATTCAAATCAACTTTTAAGAGAGCTAAAAATCTCCAAACCCTTTTGGACATTACTATACTTTATTTATTAAAATAAATAAATAACTTATTTATCTAATTAATTAATTCATAATTAATTAACTAGAATAATTTTTCTCCAAAATAAGACTTTCTTTTTAATTCAAAATTAAACCAAAGTCAATTAAATAATTAATAAATTAATTATTTAATATTTAATCAAATAAACACGTGTGGCACACGTGTCCCAATGACACGTGTCCAGTCACGTGACCCACACGTGTGGTTTCACAAGTGTGGAACCCTCTATTAACTCGTTTAATCATTTTAAAGCCTCAACTCATGTAACCAAGTTGTTATGTGTGACCCTCTAGGTTCTCAATTCAATTAGCAGTGACCCTAATTAATTAATTCACTAATTAATTAATCAGTCCACAGATTAAACGACCATAGTCTAGCAACAGGTGTTTAACCCCTAGCTGAATTGGAATGTTCAGATTCGACAAAACCTTTAAGTCATTGATTCATTGTGAGATACAATCCTCCTACGTACTATCTCTCAACCATAATCTAGGGTAAGGGAATAATCAGAACCCTAATAATCCGGTCTTAAAGCAAAGTGCATTTCTGATCTCAATCCAAGAAACCCTTTTCTTGATGTCTTGATCTACTGCCTTGGCCAAGGACTCCATATGGCATATGAACGACTTACACAATAAGAGATCACCTTGTAAATGCAAGTGTAGGTCCTTTCTTGATTCTCATTCACTTTCATGAGTTACTTGTGCAGCCCCAGCATAAGCCTTGAATCACTTGTCTAAGACGACAGCCTTTAAAGCTTATACCTAAGACTACAGAGTTAACTCATAAAGTGACATGGAACCTCAAGTCTAAGGATCAATTAATCACATCAATGACTCGTGAGATATTTCCTAATCTGGAAGTTTCCATTTCCTGAAATAGAAGCTTCCTTTCCCATTTAGGAATGTTCTCACACGGGGCACCTCAGTGAACTTACTTATATAAGCAAGTACCCTTATGTATCACGTGTTAGGAATAGTGCCCTAGAAAGCCGATTGTATATCCGCTTTGTACTTTTCCTTATTATAATCACAGACAATCTTTGAATGAAATAACGAATTGAGGCAACACTTCTTTATATGCTCTTGTTTGGCATGGGTTTACTTTATCTGTGCATGTATGAGAACTCCTCTAATCCTGATGACTTTAGGACTCTACCATTTAGGTGAAATGGTTCATGAAACGAGCCTTATATCACATAAGTCATGATTAGTAAAATACTCCAAGCCGATGAGTCCTACCGACAGTGGGAGTGTCAACCTGATTCCTCTAAGGTTTGCTTGTGGGATCACGCCCTTAAGAAGGACCACCTTGTTTCATGGAGGTGCAAAGTGTATAGTTGATACGTGCGTGATACAGGAGGGTGCTTACTTTAATAAGTAAGTTCACTGAGGTGCCCCGTGTGAGAACATTCCTAAATGGAAAATGAAGTTTCTATTTCAGGAAATGGAAACTTCCAGATTAGGAAATATCTCATGAGTCATTGATGTGATTAATTGATCCTTAGACTTGAGGTTCCATGTCACTTTATGAGTTAACTCTGTAGTCTTAGGCATAAGCTTGAAAGGTTGTCGCCTTAGACAACTGATTCAAGGCTTATGCTGGGGCTGCACAAGTGATTCATGAAAGTGAATGAGAATCAAGAAAAGACCTACACTTGCATTTGCAAGGTGATCTCTTATTGTGTAAGTCATTCTTACGCCATATGGAGTCCTTGGCCAAGGCAGTAGATCAAGATATCAAGAAAAGAGTTTCTTGGATTGAGATCAAATGGATATGAAATGCACTTAGCTTTAAGACTGGATTATTAGGGTTCTGATTATTCCCTTACCCTAGATCTTGGTTGAGAGATAGTAAGTAGGAGGATTGTATCTCACATGAATCAATGACTTAAAGGTTCTGTCGAATCTGATCATTCCAATTCAGCTAGGGGTTAAACACCTGTTGCTAGACTATGGTCGTTTAATCTGTGGACTGATTAATTAATTAGTGAATTAATTAATTAGGGTCACTGCTAATTGAATTGAGAACCTAGAGGGTCACACACAACAACTTGGTTACATAAGTTGAGGCTTGAAAATGATTAAACGAGTTAATCGGGCTAAGAGGGTTCCACACGTGTGGGTCACGTGAGTAACACGTGTCTCACACGTGAATATATATATTGTATATATATATATATATATATATATATATATAAAATAATTAAAAGTGTTAATTATTTAATAGACTTTGGTTTAATTTTGAATTAAAAGGAAAGTCTTATTTTGGAGAAAAATAATCTAGTTAATTAATTGTGAATTAATTAATTAGATAAAATAAGTTATTTATTTTAAATAAATAAAGTATAATAATATCCAAAAGGGTTTGGATATTTTAGCTCTCTTGAAAGTTAATTTGAATTTGAATTCAAAGTCAAAGTCAAAATTACTTGATGATCAAGTAATAGGAGAGAGGGACCAAAATCCTTAGCCCATAAGGACTAGGATTTTCGATCCTCCCCTTCCTATAAATAGGGGAGCTCAAGCTCCTCTTAGAGCTAATCGAGAATCCTTTTGGTTCATGTGTTGAACACCATCCTTTCTCCAAGATAAACAAAACCCTAGGTTAAGTCTAAACACTAACTAGAGAACTAGCATCCTTACTAGTTAGATTGTAGTCAAGTTGGTGGACTATCTCTAGAGAGCTTCAAGTTAGAAGTTTGAAGATTCGAGCTTTACCAAGGAGAGGGGATCAAGCCGCGAGAAGAGCCCTCTTGTGTGGCTTGAAACGCTTCAAGAAAGATTATTGAAAAGTAAGTTTCTAATCTCTACGAATTTTGATACACGATTGCGAGCCTAAGATCCTTTTGTTGGAAAATTTTTAAATTTCCACTGCCTTTCTGATTCCGTTTTCCAACAAGTGGTATCAGAGCCACCTCATTAATCGTGTTTCTGATTCGTCTCAATTATTCTAAATTTGCTAGAAATTTTTAGGCTTAGAGGCGAATTAGGTATTCACGAGTTCTTTTAGAAAGCCTGAATTACGAAACTGTAATTTTTCTTGAATTTCTGAAACTGTTTTCTTAAATTGTGTTTTTGAAAACCATTTTGATTGAAATCTATTTAAATCATATTTTTCTTAAATTTGGATTGAACCGGGTTTTGGAGAAACCCAAAAATATGAAACGGAACACGAAAAGGACGAGCCTAGGCGTGCTAGCACGTCGCACGCCCAGGCCCAGGCCCAGGCCCCGTCGCCGCCGCCCATCCCTCCCGCAACCGCGCGGGAGACCCTCCCGCCCGCGCCTAGGCGCGCCCGCTTGCCTGTCCCGCAACCGTGCGGGACAGCCGCCCGCACCGTCCCGCAACAGAGCGGGACGCCCAGGCTGAGACCGCCCGCCATCGGGCGGGCACTGTTGCGGCGACTAGCACACTGGCCGCGCGCCCAGCGCGCGCACGCGGGCGGCAATTGCCGTACGCTGTGCGCGCTGCTGGCGTGTGCGAGCGTGCCTGATGCCGCGTGGCGGTGCCCCCTTGGGCGGGTGGTTTCAGACCAATCTTCGTGTTTTCGTGTTTCGTGTTTTCGGTCCTTGAAAATCCCGATTTAATTTTATTTTAATTTTACCTTTTGAAATCAGTTTTGCTAAAATAAAATTATTTTAAAATTTTGATAAAATTGGGATTTTTGAGAAATTGATCGATTTGAATTTTGGGGAAAAATTGCAAACTTTATTTTCTGAAAATATTGAAAGAATAAAATTATTAATTTTCATAAATTAATTGGAATTTTATTAGTTTATTGTTTTTCGGGTTTTATTGAAAAGGCTCTTGAACAAGAATTGCATCTAAGTCGTGTTTTAGGCTATTAGAGCTTAAAGCGAGAATTTTAATTTATTGGTTAAATTTAAATTCTGGAAATTTATGCATGTTAGGTGATCATGGGTTTAGACTTATGTATGGTTTTAATTTATGAACATGGATGGTTTAAATTGGGGTTGGAGCCCTATAGTTGCGTTTTTCAATTGAGGTTGGAGCCTCATTTATGTGCGTACTGTTATGTGATTTACTATGTGGCTTTCCATATTACTGTTTTTGAGGCCGGGGTATGCCCCGTGTAATTGTCTAAGGCTAATATGAAGATTGAGCCTTATTACTTTGTCTTTTTCTTTTTATTGTAATTTGAGAGTAGAGATAGGTGGTGAGGTTTTATTTTCATTTTGGAGACAATGCACCCATGGAGTAAGATGGACCACATTCAAGTAACAAGGAGGTCATAAGTGAAGACCCCTTAAAATGTTAGGGAGGGGAATCTCAATTGTAAAAATGTAATAGAGATAGGGCTCATATTTTGTTACCGCTTTCCCTTATGTGATTTAAACTGTTTATGTGGCATGTATGTTAGAACTTGTGATTATGGAGTGGCTCCCACATATCACGCATAAGATAGGTAGAACCCATGATCATTACATGTTAGTATCATGCTAGGACATGTTATCTGTTTATGTGCTTGTTTGAAATGCATTTAAGTTGTACTTGCATTAATCAAGACTAATTAAAATTGGATAACATATATGTTGGTGAGGTTGAACCGGACAACTCTCCGGTTGATTCGAAAATTCCCATTAAATATTAAGCTAATTTCGAACAAATAGGTGTTTAATTCGAGATGCAAATTTTGAATTAAATTCCTAGCATTCCATCAATAGGTTTTAAGTTTAGTAAGTGAAGCTAGTTATTGTCCGCGAGTCGTGGGATAGCTAGTGGAGCTTATTAGTTCTTAGTTACCTAATTGATCATTTCAAATGATCAATATTTCGTGGTCAATTTTGGCAAGGGCGATGTCGCGAGTCGTGGGTCGTTCGAACTAAGTTTTGATCATGATCTCATGATTGATGGGTCTAGCTTAACGCCAAAGTAAATATGGATGTCGCACGAGTCGTGGGTCCATATTGAAAGATAGGTGATGCAAAAAACGATTACTAAGAGTTCTAAAGGTGTTAGAATTGGTAAGTTGTACCTACCTAGGGTTTTACTTAGAATGTCCGCGAGTCGTGGGTTCGAGGTAAAATCCTTAGGATCTTAGTACCCATTGGGAAACGTGTTCCTCTTAGATCTTTGGGAATTATAGATCTTTGCAAAATAGTGGGAGCTACATTAGATTAAAGACCTTATCTTTTGTATATCGTTATAATTCAGCATGCTCACTAGTTCTTTGTTTTACCATTTAGGTCGTAGATTCTGTGATTCTCTACATGTTTTGAAATGGCAACCAAAAACCATCTTATATCGATCCTCGAGTCAAACAAGTTGACTGGTCCCAACTATTCTGATTGGCTGAGGAATCTAAAAATCATTTTAGATTCTGAGAAGAGAACTTATGTTCTCTTCGAAGGGGAGCCTAGTCCCGAAGGGGAGGCTCCCACTCGGGCCGAGCGGGAAGCGATCCAGAAGTGGAAGGATGATAATCTCCAAGCCCGTTGCCTTATGTTGGCTAACATGTCTCCGGACTTGCAAAGGCAACATGAGGCCATGGAATTCGCTTGGGAGATTTACGACCACTTAGAGCAACTTTACCGCCCTCATGAACGTGTTACAAGGTATAACACTTCAAAGGAATTGTTCCACTTAAGAATGAGGGAAGGTTCTAGTGTCCATGAGTATGGACTCAAGTTTGTCGCCCTTACTGAGAAACTTGCTTCCATAGACATGCCACTAAAAGATGAGCTTTCAGTGGACTTGTTGCTAGCCTCGCTCCCACCATCATTCAACCTTTTTGTCCTTAACTTCAACATGAATCATGCTGGTGCTACTATAGCTGAGTTGATTAGTCAACTTGTAACTACTGAAAGCACGATCAAGAAAGACAATAAGGTTCTGATGGTGAATGCTCCATCTTCCTCTTCCGGGCCTTCTAAAGGTAAGGGCAAGAAAGCCCAAAAGAAGAAGAAGAAACTCCTTAGGCCCACTGGTGGAGTTTCGAAGGGGAAGGCCCAAAAGAAGAAGCGTGATCAGAAAGAGGATGTTTGCTTCCATTGTGGCAAAGCGGGACATTGGAGGAGAAACTGCCCAGAGTACAAGGCTACTCTAAAGAAAGGTATATTTCTCGTTGAAATAAATCTTTCTATTAATTCTAGTTCTTGGGTACTTGATACCGGTTGTGGAACTCATATCTGTAATGATGCTAAGTGAAGTCCAACAACTCAAAGAAGGAGAATGTGTCTTGAAGATTGGCGATGGCTCAAACGTTGAAGCTCGAGCTTTAGGCACAATTAGATTAGATTTAGGTAGTTTTGAGTTAGTCTTAAATAAAGTCCTTTATGTACCGAGCATTATTCGTAATATAATTTCAGTTCCAATTTTAGATTGTGAAGGTTATGAAACTTATATTAAGAATAGTAAATACTTTATCAAACGGAACAACTCTTCCGTTCAGATCGGTACTCTAAGTAATGGACTTTATCTAACTCAGAATATCAATATTATGAATATACAACGAGAAAATAAACGTAAGAGAGATGACAAAGTTTCAGCTCCTTTATGGCACGCTAGATTAGGACACATTTCCAAGAACAGAATTAGCAAGATAAACACTTTAGGATCATTCTCTGAAAATGATCTCAAAGAGCTAACTTCTTGCGAATCCTGTCTCAGAGGAAAAATGTCCAAAGTTTCTTTTAAAGGAACTGTGGAATGTGCCACTAAGGTCTTGGATTTGATCCATTCTGATGTTTGTGGACCGCTTAGTGTAAGCACTAGAAACAATCATCAGTATTTCATAACTTTTACCGACGACTTTAGTCGATATGGTTATATATAGTTAATGAAGTATAAATCTGAAGCTTTTGAGAAATTCTTAGAATTTCAAAAGGAGGTTGAGAACCAAACTGGTCACAAGATCAAAGCACTTCGATCTGATCGAGGAGGCGAGTATCTTAGTGATGAATTCCTTAATCATCTAAAAGATAATGGGATTATCTCTCAGTGGACTCCTCCGGGAACTCCTCAGCTTAATGGAGTTTCTGAGATAAGGAATCGAACTCTACTTGATATGGTTCGTTCCATGATGAGTTTCACTGACTTACCACCTTCTTTCTGGGGTTTTGCCATAGAAAGTGCAGCAAAGATTTTGAATCTAGTTCCCTCTAAGTCAATCCCTAAAACGCCCTATGAAATGTGGCATGGTAAAATCCCTAGTTATTCTTACTTAAGAATTTGGGGTTGTCCTGCTTACGTGAAGAGGACAGTGGGAGATAAGTTAGAATCTCGTTCTGACTTATGCCACTTTGTGGGTTATCCTAAGGAATCCATAGGATACTACTTCTATGATCAATCTGAGCAAAAGGTGTTTGTTTCCAGAAATGCCACTTTTCTGGAGGAACCATTCCTTAAAGAAAAGAAAGGCAAGATCATAGAATTAGAAGAAGTACAAAGTGATCCCACACCACCCACTGAAGAAACGTCCCCTTCTGGCCAACCTCAACCAATCACGAATTTCGATACACACGCAAATCCTCCTCTAAGGCGTTCTAAACGCACTCCTAGACAGCCGGAGAGATGGTATGGATTCTTCCATGAAATCTCTCAAAAGGATAATGATCCTTTAACATATGAGGAGGCACTTTCAGATTCTGACTCTGAACAGTGGATAGAAGCCATGAAATCCGAAATGGATTCCATGAACTCCAACCAAGTTTGGACCTTGGTAGATTTGCCTGATGGGGTCAAACCCATAGGTTGCAAATGGATCTTTAAGAGAAAGCTTGGAGTTGATGGAAGCATTGCAGCCTACAAAGCAAGACTGGTTGCAAAAGGATTCACTCAAAGACTCGGCGTGGACTTTGATGAGACCTTTTCATCAGTTGCAATGCAAAAGTCTATTCGGATCATGCTTGCCATTGCTGCGTATTATGACTACGAGATATGGCAAATGGATGTGAAAACTACCTTTCTCAATGGTGACATTGATAAAGACATTTATATGGAGCAACCCATAGGTTTCACATTCAGTGGGAGTGAGCAAAAGGTTTGCAAACTCCAAAGATCAATCTATGGATTAAAACAGGCTTCTAGGAATTGGAATATTCGATTTGACGAATCAGTCAAAGCGTTTGGCTTCATTCAAATTTTGAATGAATCATGTGTGTATAGAAAGGAATTGGAGACCTCAGTACAATTCTTAGTACTTTATGTTGATGACATCCTTCTTATTGGGAATTCGAAGGACGACATGAAAGTGACTAAGTTATGGTTATCGAACCAATTCGAGATGAAAGATCTTGGTGATGCGTCCTATATCCTTGGAATTAAAATCTATCGAGATAGATCTAGAAGGTTAATAGGACTATCACAGTCGATGTACATTGACAAAGTATTGAAGAGATTCAATATGGAGTCAGCAAAGGTTAAGAACCTTCCTATGAGTGTAGGAACATGTCTTTTAAAGAAGATGTGTCCTAAGACTAACCTTGAGAAGGAAAGAATGACTCATACACCTTATGCATCAGCAATAGGTAGAATAATGTATTCAATGTTATGTACTCGACCGGATGTGGCTTATGCACTTAGTGTAACAAGTCGTTTCCAATCTGACCTTGGAGATGGTTACTGGGCTGTCGTGAAGAATATTCTTAAGTACTTGAAAAGTACTAAAGATTTATTCTTAGTTTACGGAGGTCAGAAAGATCTTACTGTCGAAGGATACTGCGATGCAAGCTTTGCATCAGACTTAGATGATTTTAAGTCAATGTCAGGATACATTTTCTGCCTAAACGGCGGAGCAGTGAGTTGGAAGAGTTCCAAGCAAACTACCACTGCAGATTCGACCACTGAGGCCGAATACTTGGCTGCAAATGATGCAGCTAAGGAAGGTGTTTGGATTAGAAACTTCATTCAAGAGTTGAATGATTGTTCCTAGTATGAAAGACCCCATAACTGTGTTTTGTGACAACACTGGGGCGCTTGCTCAAGCAAGAGAACCAAAATCTCACCAACGGACCAAGCACATTATGAGGAAGTATCACCTAATTCGTGATATTATCAAAAGAGGAGATGTGCAAATTGAGAGGGTCACATCAGCAGAGAACGTGGCAGATCCACTTACTAAACCCCTTAGTTGACAAGCTTTCCAAGGTCATCTTCAGATGATGGGACTTAGAATAGCTTTAGAATGGCTTTGATGGGCAAGTGGGAGATTGTTAGGAATAGTGCCCTAGAAAGCCGATTATTTATCCGCTTTGTGCTTTTCCTTATTGTAATCACAGACAATCTTTGAATAAAATAACGTATTGAGGCAACACTTCTTTATATGCTCTTGTTTGGTATGCGTTTACTTTAGCTGTGCATGTATGAGAACTCCCCTAATCTTGATGACTTTAGGACTCTACCATATAGGTGAAATGGTTCATGAAACGAGCCCTATATCACATAAGTCATGATTAGTAAAATGCTCCAAGCCGATGAGTCCTACAGACAATGGGAGTGTCAACCTGACTCCTCTAAGGCTTGCTTGTGGGATCACGCCCTTAAGAAGGACCACCTTGTTTCATGGAGGTGCAAAGTGTATAGTTGATACGTACGTGATACATGAGGGTGCTTACTTTAATAAGTAAGTTCACTGAGGTGCCCCGTGTGAGAAGATTCCTAAATGGGAAAGGAAGTTTCTATTTCAGGAAATGAAAACTTCCAGATTAGGAAATATCTCACGAGTCATTGATGTGATTAATTGATCCTTAGACTTGAGGTTCCTTATCACTTTATGAGTTAACTTTGTAGTCTTAGGTATAAGCTTTAAAGGGTGTCGCCTTAGACAACTGATTCAAGGCTTATGCTGGGGCTGCACAAGTGATTCATGAAAGTGAATGAGAATCAAGAAAGGACCTACACTTGCATTTGCAAGGTGATCTCTTATTGTGTAAGTCATTCATATGCCATATGGAGTCCTTGGCCAAGGCAGTAGATCAAGACATCAAGAAAAGGGTTTCTTGGATTGAGATCAAATGGATATGAAATGCACTTAGCTTTAAGACCGGATTATTAGGGTTTTGATTATTCCCTTACCCTAGATCTTGGTTGAGAGATAGTAAGTAGGAGGATTGTATCTCACATGAATCAATGCTTAAAGGTTCTGTCGAATCTGAACATTCCAATTCAACTAGGGGTTAAACACCTGTTGCTAGACTATGGTCGTTTAATCTGTGGACTGATTAATTAATTAGTGAATTAATTAATTAGGTTCACTGCTAATTGAATTGATAACCTAGAGGGTCACACACAACAACTTGGTTACATGAGCTGAGGCTTTAAAATGATTAAACGAGTTAATCAGGCCGAGAGGGTTCCACACGTGTGAAACCACACATGTGGGTCACGTGAATGACACGTGTCATTATGACACGTGTCTCACGTGAATATATATATATATTATATATATATTAAATAATTAATTTGTTAATTATTTAATAGACTTTGGTTTAATTTTGAATTAAAAAGAAAGTCTAATTTTGGAGAAAAATAATCTAGTTAATTAATTGTGAATTAATTAATTAGATAAAATAAGTTATTTATTTTAAATAAATAAAGTATAAAATTATCCAAAAATAGTTTGGATATTTTAGCTCTCTTGAAAGTTGATTTGAATTTGAATTCAAAGTCAAAGTCAAAGTCAAAATTACTTGATGATCAAGTAATAGGAGAGAGGGACCAAAATCCTTAGCCCATAAGGACTAGGATTTTCGGTCCTCCCCTTCCTATAAATAGGGGAGCTCGAGCTCCTCTTAGAGCTAATCGAGAATTCTTTTGGTTCATGTGTTGAACACCATCCTTTCTCCAAGATAAACAAAACCCTAGGTTAAGTCTAAACACTAACTAGAGAACTAGCATCCTTACTAGTTAGATTGTAGTCAAGTTGGTGGACTATCTCTAGAGAGATTCAAGTTAGAAGTTTGAAGATTCGAGCTTTACCAAGGAGAGGGGATCAAGCCGAGAGAAGAGCGTTCTTGGGTGGCTTGAAACGCTTCAAGAAAGACAATTAAGAAAGTAAGTTTCTAATTCCTTCGAATTTGGATACACGATTACGAGTCCAAGATCCTTTTGTTGGAAAATTTTTAAATTTCCGCTGCGTTCTGATTCGTGTTTTCCAACACCACCTCCCACACTACACGGTCGCATAAGATACTCTCAAAGGGTACTATATACATTGGCTTATCCGACGACCCGATGTCGTACCGGTCTCCATTCACACATTTCCCCGTGGCCCAATAACATGTGCATGATTCTCGCCAAAACATTTTCATAAAACATTTGAAAATCATTTGAACAAAATCCTTTTCGAAAGTATACCTATATTGATACATTTTGGCTTAAAAGATCACACAAGGAATTAAGGTTCAAAAATAAACAAAGTAAAACCTCACCTTGACCAAAAGAGAAAGGATACGAGAAGCCTATGGACCCTGCTCCTCGACCGGATCGAGCTCTGTGCAAGAAACACGAGTGTACATAAGACTCTAAACGAATGAACCAAATAATCGACGAACGGCATGCTTATGATATGGGATGATGATAATTATAAGTCATGAGAATGCTCATTCACAAATAATACTTCAAATAATCATATATGGGAGCCAAGGGAGTGAAAGAAATGCAAGAAGAGGTGTTTTGGCGAAGTTTGGCAAAAGTTGACAATTTTTGGAAGCGCACAAGCTGTGGAAAATTGGGAATATCTTGAGCTCTAGAAGTTGGAATGGAGTTTTGTTTATTGGATATGAAAGTAGACAAATAGAGCTTTCCAAGCATATATGGCTCAAATTCTAGTTCAAAACGGAGTGAAAATGGCGTAGGTCCGAAGTTGGATTAACCCAGATTTCTGGAAAAATGGCGACACCAAAAATAATTGATCATATCTCACCATCTAGAAATTATATTGAGGTGATTCTAATTGGAGATTGTTATAGACTTCAAGAGGTTTCCAACGGTTCAAAAATCAGGTCAATCAGAGTTCGTTTGAGGGGTAAACGGGCGTTTGAAAAATGAACTAAAAGCAGAAACGGGCGTTTGGAAACCGTCTGTCAATGCAGTAGCATCTCACACGGGCGTTTGGAAAATGAACTAAGGGGCCAAACGGGCGTTTGGCATGTCGCTGGGCGAAAAAACAGGGGAAAAACAGGGTATGGCTCGGAAAATGGCTCCCAAATGCATCTAACACCAAACAACAACAATAAAACACCCCAAAACTAACCTATAACACCAATGTACATCTCATACTTCCTCAACAACTCATAAAACACAAGTTTGGGCAATTAAATTCATCCAAGCAATCATATAAATCCTCCAAGTTGTCATGAGATCAAATAACCAAGAATTCAAAATATTCATGCACTAAATTCAAAATACATACCCACATGATCTCATATTCATGCTCAAAGGTCAAGAAAATCAACTAAATCATCCAACCCTATCTATTCATCTCATATAACATTTATGAATCAACAAACCTTGTAATAGAAGACAAGAAATGGTGAGATGATAATGATGAAGATGATGCTCTTGATGATGCTTATGATTCTTGATAAAAGATCCTTCCTATCTTCCTCTTCTTGCTTGATGATCAAAGTGTGTGTGATGGGAGTGTGTGTAAATGGTGTTGTAGAGATTTTATGTGTGTTTGTGTGTGTTCTTGCATATAAGATATAATGTATATAGTATGTAATATAATTATAGATATATAATATATATCTATAAAGGTAATAAAGTAGAGATATTATGTATATAATATGTATATAATTCTCTTAGTGCTTATATATATATATATATATATATATATATATATATATATATATATATATATATATATATATATATATATTACATATGAAATTGTATATTTCATGAATATTGCATGAAGTGAATGAAAATGTTATTCTTAAGAAATTAGTTTAAGTATATATATATCTATAAGTGTATATATATAAAATATGTTATGAAATGAATGTATGAATTATGCATATGTTGAATATGAAATGAAGTGGAATGGAAATACAATTAAAATAAACAATTAGGCAATTAATCCACATAATTCAAATAAACACATAATTCTTAAAGCATGCTTACTATTTCTAACACTCAACTCACACGTGTCGCATGCGTACCTGAATCGAAGATACGGGGCGTTACATGTTCGGTGCTCGAGCTTCTTTCCACATATACCAATCTTCCAGTTGTTTATTTAATTCTTCAGAGGTAGCCAAATCAATAGGAGTATTCATTTGTCTGTAAGGGAAACATCTACCTGTATAAATCAAATTAGATTTATCAGCAATTCTTAATAAGACTTTATATAAGGCAAGTAGGTCACATTTTACTCTAAAAGTAAATTAGTTCTCAATTTAATTATATAAAAAAAATAAAAAATAATATGTAAATAAATGTTTGAAGTATACATTTAAGATTGCATATAATTATATATCAAACTAAATAATTTTTCGTTTAGAATATGGAATCATGCCACAATATGATAATATAAATTCTCATGTTTTAATGAATTTTATATATGTACCACGTGTTCTTCTATTTTGATTGTTTCTCCTTCATTGAGTCAAATACGCTTCTCTTCCCTCTATGTTCATGTCATTACGCCGTTGACGGTCGTTTATTCTCCATTCCTCTAGAACCTCTACAAAAAGTAAATCATGTTTAAAATAAAATATGGACCACAAAATAAATCAAAGACTGTTATAAAATATTTTATATAAAATGCTTTAGGGACTAAAATTTGTATTTATGTAAGTAATGTTATTTCTGTTTTGATTACAAATGATAAATTCTTAAATAAAGAAAAATTAATATTAAAAATATAACTAAAATAAATAACCACAACATATAAAATAATATAAACTTTTTAAATTTTAGTTCAAAATAAATATAGATAACTGTACATAACGCTTTTAGGCTAAAGATTTACTAGATCTAGGGGTGGGCGCGGGACGGGGAGTTCGGGATCGGGGAGTTCGGGATCGGGATGGGAAATTAGGTGCCCGAGCCAGTCCCGAAAATGACGGGTACCCGACTAGTCGGGGAGTTCGGGATTCGGGTTCGGGCTCGGGGAGCCCGACTTATTTTCTTTTTTTTTTTTTTTTACATTTTTATTGGGCCTATTTTGTGATTCACGAAATGGGCTCCCAACCAATTAATTTGTTGGGCCAAATCTTCATGTAATTGAAATCTAAATAGGTTTAAATAGGGTATTAATGGTTAAAAATTAGGCTAGTATTAGCTATTAACTCAAGGGGCAGCGGAGCGTGCCTTGCCGGCTGTGGTTATAAGTTATTAATTGTTAAATATTAGGGCTAATATTGGAGCAGTGCCTTGCCGACGGCGGTTGGAGATGGCGTTGGTGCAGGGTTGGCAGGAGCTAAGTTGTGGCGTGGGTTGCTGAGAATTGAGATATGGACCATTGGCCCTTCGCGTGAAGAACAGAGGAGATTTGTGGTTGTGACATGAGAGAAGGGGAGAAACTTCAAAATTTTGAACAGCAAAGACGATGGCATGAGAGAAGAGGAGAAGCTTCAAAATCTTGAACATCGAAGAGGATGAATTCATAAGGTATTAAGGTGAGAATGGAGAACTGAGAATGGGAAGCGTCTGGTTAGACAAAAATATACGTATTGTATATATATATATATCTATATCTATATATATATATATATATATATATATATATATATATATATATATATATTTTATTATTATTTTTTTTTTTTAAATTTTAAGGTCGGGGAGTTCGGGTACCCGATCGGGGAAAACGGGTACCAAATCACTCCCCGATCCCGAGCCCGAAATATTATTCGGGATTCGGGTACCCGTCCCGAACTCGAAATTTCCCGAACTCCCCGTCCCGTTCGGGAAATACCCGATCGGGTCGGGATGGGGCCCGAATTCCCCGACCCGAACGCCCACCCCTAGCTAGATCTACCAATATTTTCCCTTTCTGCAACATTTTGTGTTCTTGTACGTTGGTAGTTTCTTCTACGCTGTGCCAAATGAGCATCCCTTTGCTCATTATTCATGTTATGGCGTCGGTGATAATCCATTGTTCTCCATTGCTCTTGAAATTCAACAAATATGAAAGAGGTGTATCAAATACATTGTTTCTTTAAAATATTTTACAGATTTATAAATTGAATATTTTGATCTAAATTAATAACGTACTAAAAGGATAGTAGTTTGATAAAGAAATAGGACTCAATATTATCTTCAACAGAAAAATAAAACCATATCTCATGTTCATGGTGACAAAATAATCTACCTTTATATTTCCAAAAGCAAAAATTAAATAAAAAAAATAAATGATTAAAAAATGATATTATAATACATAAAAGATATAAAGTTTTAAAATTAATTACAAAATAGATATGGATATTGATATTAGTTTTAAAGTTTGGTGTATTACGCATGTTTTCTCCTTGTGTAACAATTTGCATTCTTCTACGTTGATAGCTTCTTCTACGTTGAGCTAAGTGAGCACTCCTTTGTTCATCATTCATGGCATGATGGCGATGCCGGTCATTTATTCTCCATTGCTCTCGCCGCTGAGTGATTAAGTGAATCGAGGATCCATTTGATGTTCTTTCCCCATTTGAAAGTGATTGATCTATATATATACCTGCAAAAGTCAAAAATATGAAAAACCAAAATTTCCAAAAGCATATTGATCCTCCTTGACGATAGAATTATTAATTTAGTCAAATCCTAAGGGAAAGTTGTAATCCCCAATTCCAACTCTAAGCAGGTAACAACTAACAACTACGGCAACTCACATTTCTATCTAGTCACAAAAAAATTTTAGACACCTCTTAAACACATCCCAACTTTAATTCCATAAATTTCAATAAACGTCGTATCAATAAAACTTTATACAAATCGATCTCAAATGCATCTTTCTATTTTAAGACATTGAAAATATATTGATCATGATATTTTAGGTTGAATAGAGCCCTTTAAACTAAGAATGCGCTGAATAGTATTTCTTATGTAAACTAATAGGTTGAGTTTCTAACTAAATATGGAATAAAAGTAAGCATTTTAAATCACACAAATACAATATATAATATTTTAAAAAACACCATTGTGAGACACAGGATTGTGATATTGTAAGAGACGGACTGTCTTCCTTAAATTTAAATCTAATTACAGATTGATTGTTTTGGTATTAATAACGGTAAGGTTCCAAACATTTCATTTTTCCATGAAAAGTATTATCAATAAAAATTGTGATACTGAAATAAAACATTCTTTTTATAAGCATAACTCCAACTAAGATAAATCTAAATACAATTTGTATTAACTTTTGAATTCTATAAAATAAATTCAAAAAAAAAAATCAAAATTAAAATCAAAAGAACGTAACAAAAAAAACCATCATGAATGTGTAAAAAAAAAAAAAAATCAAATACCATTAGAATTTTTTTTTAAAAAAATGAATGCATAAAAAAATCATTATAGAAAATGGTAAAAATAATATATATTCTTGTCGAGTAATCTATAAGTTTAAAAAAATATATATTGATATCTGAGAGTTTATCTCAAAATAAAAACTAATAATAATTTAATCAAAACACTTTTGCAAAACGTTAATATAATTTAAAATAGGTTAATATTGAGATAAACTTACCTATAAATAACGTTACAGGGTTGATCTTCTTCAACAGACGCCTCACATCCAATATGAAATTCTACTTTGAAAATTAAATAGAGGAAATTAAATATAGGGTAAAAAGTTAAAAGAAATTTTAGGATAAGAAATTATAAGTAATTTTATCAAATCTAACCCGATAATGTTGAAGGGTAGTTATCGAATTTTTTACAACAGATTTCTTTTCTGAGGATAGATTTCTCCTATGAAAAATAATGGAGGGTAAAACAGATAAGTAAAAAAACAAAAAAATAATAGAGGGTAAAACAAATAAGTAGAAAACAGAGTTCAAACGTCAATAAAAAAGAAATCATATCTTATGCCATCGGAATTCTATTGTGTGAAAATGAGATAATAATATTGTGTTCCTACCTTGCAAATTGTTACAAACTTTACAAAATCGCAGATAATGTTGAATAGCATTACAAACTTTCAATGCTCTTCAACTGATTCAATGGTCAGATCAATTATGTAATTAAATACATGTGAAGTAATTAAACGAAATTTTAGGATAAAAAGTTTAAAATAATCCTGTCAAACGCAATCTTGAGGAGCAATTTTCTGGTGGGAGCGAGAGTTTGCGGAGGGTAAAACAATCATGCATACAAAACTATTAAATAATGTTGGTAGAGTTTGTGTTGCAATCCAAAACTAAATAAATAAAAATTATATTAGCGAAATTCTAATGTAAGGAAAAGTTATCATGAATTTTGAGATAATAAAATTATGTTTTCTACCTGTTCCAAACTCGACAGTATTCTTCAACAATGCATCCAAAACTCAATCCTCCGCACTGAAATTCTTCTGCAAATGGAATTATAAATCTTAGAATTCTGCATTAAAAATTAAATAAATGTTAAGAAATTTAAAAAGAATCAAAAATAATAATGATTTGATCATTGTAACCTTGATAATATTAAATAGTAGTTCTGCAAGCAGAGTTCTGATGCATGATAAATAATTAAACGCGAGAAAATAATCACAAATGAATTTTTATTGAATTATTTGAACTTTGCGGGTACAATCTCTAATTCTTCCTTTGATTCTTCCTACAAGAATTTGCTGAAATTCGAAAGGTTTGAAACTCCTTTGTTGATTTTGGAGCTTCGATCTTCCGTCGGATTTGATTTGCTTCTTTAAACGTTAATTGCGGGTCTTTAGACTTAATCGCGAATTAAACGCCTTGATTTGATGAACACCGAAGAACACGCCGATGAACACCTTTGATGTTGATTTGAGTTTGATTTGAATTTGTTGAGGAGCAACGCCGAAATCTGGATTTGATGCTTTGATTGCGGATTGAATTCCTCAGTTTGATGACTTTCTCGAAGAACGCCGAAGAACACGCTTGGAGCACCTTCGAATTTGATTTGAGGAAAACGCCGGATTCGCGGACTTAACGCCTTGTTGCGGATCGGACGCCTCGATTTGGTTGATTTCCACGAAGAACACGCTTGAATCTCGCTTCGATCTTTGAGGAGAGCAACGCCGAAACACCACTTCGATGCCTTGATGCCGGATCAAACGCCGTTGATGTTGACTTCTACGAAGAACGTCGTTGAAGATGCCGAATAACACCGAGGATGCTGAAGAACACCAGAGAGCTTCTTTCTCCTTGCTTTGTGGCTTGCTCCTTCGTATCTCCAAGTTGTGAATTGTGTTGGTAGAATGCCTCTATTTATAGGCGTAGGGTGGGGCTTTTTGATAATTATCCCTTAATTAATTAATTTGTTTATTAAAGAGATAATATCAAATTTATTTATTTATTTATTACTTTAATATTGATTTATATTAAAGAAAATAAATAAATGACATATGTCTTGACTTTGATTGGTCCACGTGTTGAGATATGTCACGTGTCATCATTTGATTGGTCACCACTATCTGAGCTGCAAGACTTGATTTGATTGGCCGGAACACCTCAATTTTGACACATGTCAATACTTGATTTGATGACAAAATAAATATTAAAATTATCAATTAAATCAACTATTTAAATATTTTATGGATTTTAATTTAATATTTATCTAAAAAATATAAAAATAGAATGAATTAAATTTGATAATTAATATTCAATTTACACATGTCACATTTTAATTAGATGAAAATAATTCGTCTACACCCATTTTCTATTGAAATTTGCAGGTTTCCGGCGGACCTCTCGGCGCCTTCTCCGGCCATTTTCAATAGACGTGATTGGTACCAATGAAGTCGCGTCGTCGAAATGAGTTAAAACACGTAGGTCCCGTCTCAGGAAAGTGGCCGGAGACGGCGCCGCCGCCGCCACAGGAGTTCCTGCGTATTCAATAGAAAAAGGAGGAAGAAGAAAGGGAAAAAAAAAAAGAAAAAGAAAAAGAGAAAAGGGAAGAAAGAAAAGGGTATTGGGGGGTAATTTTTCATATTTTATTAAGGGCATTTTAATCTTTTTACGTGAATTAGGGGGGTTTAGGAAAACTTTCATGAATATTTGATACTTAAAACATGTAAAAAATCAATTGGGGGTTTAGGAAAAGTATTGGGGTATATTAAGGATCTTTAATTAATTATCTGTTGAAACAATATTTCTATTCATTTTCGTCCAAAACATATTAATTTTTTATATAAATGTCGTAGTTATAAATTTAATTCTAATTATAATATCTTTCCATAATATTCATTTTAATATTTATATAAACACAACTAAAAGAAATTAAATAATATATAAACACAACTAAAACAAATTAAATAAAAATATATCAGTATTCCAAAGTAAAAAATAACTAGTATATAAGCAACTTAGATAACAATTTTTTTTTTTTTTTTAATCCTTATTAACAAATTATTAATAATAAAAATTGAAACAAATTATCCTTATTTTCTCATAATAAACATATAATATTTAATTAAACTATAAATAAAATATTATATTGTAAAATAAATGATAAAATAATATATATACTTTTTCGAAAAATAATTATTTGATATCAATAGTTCCTTAGCCAGTTAGCCTCAATTCAGAACAATAAATATCACTCTTAAGGTCGGTTGCTTCACAACAATGGCGTCCCTCGCCGGACCCACCGCCGCATTACCGCCAGAGCCAGACCCGGAACAATCTGAAACCTAACCCACAACCATCAAATGTCCCGTCAACCGATAGTTACGACAGTAGCTCGGCCTCTGTAACTGAGAGAAGATTCGAGCTCGCGAAGACGAAGGAGAGAGAAGCTCGAGAGAGAAAAGAGGAAACAAACAGAAAGATAGCTTCCCAGAAGGCCATCTCAATTATACTACGAAGAGAAGCCTGCTGTCATCGAAAAGAAGAAGGGCAATTCCAAGAAACTGCTGCCTCGAACTGTTCTCGAAGCCCTTCACGAACGCATCACCGCTTTGCGCTGGGAATCTGCTCTCAAGGTTTGTTGCCCAGATTAAGAGGAACCCTTTTGCTTAATTTGGTTTCTTTTGTGTTAATTGGTGTAAAGCTTCAGTCTTTTGTTTTGTTTTGGCATCTGTATTGTGGTTTGTGAAAATGTGAGCCTTAGGTTTGGCTGCTGCTTAATTTGATTATGTGAGTGTTCTATGGAATGATGTGTGTTTTCTCACTAAATTTTGTCTGTATCATAGACGGAGTCAGAAACTCAACTGGGAAGGCAAAATTTTCTAATCTCTGATATCTGTCATTTTAGGTAGTATAATGTTTAAACTTGATAATTGATATATGTGTGTGTGTGTGTTGCTTAGAATGATAGAAGATTAGGAGGAGAACGACTTCCTCGAATTGCCTCAGTAGTTATAATTATGTAGATGATAACATATTTCTTCTGAGAAAATGATCAGTTGGGAGAGGAAACTGCAAAAATGCATTTGAAATGGAGATGGAAGGTAAAGAGTTGAATAGTTAAGTTATAGTTGGAGAAAATGTTTATCAGCTCCACGAACAAAAAGAACAAGAAAATAAATCAAGCGGTCGTGGAAACATGCTCTAAAAGAGTTACAGTGAATCAACATGAAGAGAATCTGTTAATGAGTTTTGAAGTTTATGATAGTCATGTTTTCACTTTCAAATTCTTATAGCATTGTTTTTCAGGTTTTCGAACTCCTCCGTGAGCAGCTTTGGTACAAGCCCAACTCTGGTATATACATCAAGCTTATTGTCATGCTTGGGAAATGCAAGCAGCCTGAGAAAGCTCACACCTTATTTCAGGCAATGATTGATGAAGGCTGTATTGTGGACCGTGAAGCTTACACTGCTCTTATGTCTGCCTACAGCCGAAGCGGCCTTTTTTACAAAGCATTTTCCATTCTTAAACAAATGAAGAAGATGCCCAACTGTGCCCGATGTCTATACTTACTCGATACTCATAAAGTCTTGTGTCCAAGTTTATGACCTTGACAAAGTACAATATCTGCTGTCAGAAATGGAAGTTCAGGGAATCAGGCCGAACACGATAACGTATAATACTCTCATTGATGCTTATGGGAAAGCAAAGAAGTAAAGTCCCCTTTTTTGCCATTTACTAGTTTGATTATGAACACATGGTTAAATGATGTCATTATTCAAATCTTCTTAAGCTTTTCAGTTTTAATTTTGTTTTACAATCTCAAAAGGGGGTATTACAAACTTTTAACTAAGGCTAAGAGGGGAAGTTTGTGTCATTCACATAGTTACAGGGGAAGTCAGTGTAAATAGCCCTTTATAGTTTGCACAATGTGTTCCCTTTGTAACCTAATGCTATTCTCACCTTTCTTGAAAATAGGTTCACGGAGATGGAATCAATTCTTGTACAGATGCTTAGGCAAAAAGACTGCCAACCCGATGTTTGGACAATGAACTCCACACTTAGAGCATTTGGAGGCAGTGGTCAAATCGAAATGATGGAAAAATGCTACGAAAAGTTCCAACGAGCCGGAATTGAGCCCTCCATTAAAACATTCAACATTCTCTTGGATTCCTACGGTAAAACAGGAAACTACAAGAAAATGAGTGCCGTGATGGAATACATGCAGAGATACCACTTCTCATGGACCCTCATAACATACAACATCGTTATAGATGCATTTGGGAGGGCTGGAGATATAAAACAGATGGAGTTCTTGTTTAGGCTAATGCAGTCGGAGAGAATAAAACCCAACTGTGTAACCCTCTGCTTGCTCGTTAGAGCTTATGGTCGTGTTGGAAAAGCTGAAAAGGTCAAAGTTGTTTTGAGGTTCGTTGAGAATTCTGACATTACGCTTGACACGGTGTTCTTTAACTGCTTGGTGGATGCTTACGGCATTATGGGGTGTTTCGGAGAGATGAGAGGAGTGATTTAGATGATGAAGAGGAGTGGTTGTGAGCCGGATAAGGTCACGTTTAGAACGATGATTAAAGCATACGAGATTGGTGGGATGAACAGCCATGCTAAGGAGATCAGGAATCAACTTGCTTCTTTGTAGATAATCTGCTTCAAGATTTTATCCTGTGATCTTGTTGTAGGCTTTAACCATTGTAGTTTTGTCACCACATTGATTAATGTAGATTAGATATGTAATTATATTTGTTAATTGTTGAAATTTCTTGTTTATGAGCTTGTAAAATAGTTGACTACTTGAGTGCCATGAGGCTACAGTAAGTGTTTATAGACAAAATTCTCTTTTTACCCCCTAGTGAAGTTAAGTTTATGTTGGTATCGCTTTGATTGATCAAACACTTGCTTTTCTCTACTTTTGACCACCGATAATCATTATCTTGTCCGGAAATCAATTCGAATTTATTTTAAGCTAAAATAAACTAGAAACACCGAAAGATCAATATTTGAATTTAACATTTTTAACATTTTTTTTTCTTTTTCCCCTTCTTAAAACTCCATGGTTTTAGTTTCTTTTTTTTTTTTAAAAAAACTCCATGGTTTTTCTAAGCTAAAAAAGAAAAAAATAACTCTTTTTTAAAGAAAAGAACACTCTTTTTTTACTTTATGGAATTTACAGCCACTTTTTATATTATTTAAAAGTGTTTTTGTATTTAAAAAAATAATTTTTTATATTCTATGAACAATACTTTTTGCATGAAATCAAAATATATGTAGACCCAAAAAAGCCCAAAACGTAGGCCCAAATCCCACTCACAAGGCCCATAGTTTAACAAAAGGCCCAATTCTGTCATCGTATGGCCCACTTTTCTCACGCACAAACAGAGCGAGAGGCGAGAGCTCCAAAATAATTTTTTTTTTCCTTTTATCTTTTTTTTTTACATTATTTTTTACAGAGAAAATAAATAAAATATAAAATAAATAATTTGCAAATCTTGCTAGAGAGAGAAAGTGAAAGGAGCACGACGAAGGAGGAACTTGAACACCATTTTTACATTAAAATCTCGCGCAGAACACACACTGGCATATACATACACGTATTTGTATCTCTATCTGGTTCATCTCAGGGAATGCTCTGATGATTTTACGTACTCTAGGCCAGATAATAGTCCCCTTGCTTTGAGTTGAGGTACCTTGTGCATCAAAGGCAAAACCCTAGGAGCAGAAACCAATTTTCAGAGGGCACTCCGTTTCTCTGTCACTGGATTGCAATTCATTCTTGATTAATCGCAATTAAGGTAATATATTCCCGTCCCAGCTCCGGAAACCCTAGAATTTTGAGCTCTGCTCAAGTCCGCTCTAACCCTAAGGATTTTGCACTCATTGTTCATTGTATTTGGGGTTTAATTTTGGGGGAATGGGTGGGGAATTGTTGATTGGGCATTTGATTTCGTGCATTTTGTTTGAATTGCGCCGAGGGCTTCTGCTGCTGAGTTTGAGCTGCACATGTGAGCTCCTGAAATGATGGGCATTTGAGTAGTTACGGGAATTCTGTATTTCATGCCGAATTAGTTGAGCTAGGCGTTCCTTGCCTGCCCTTATACTCTTCTGAAGCGTTGAGTTGGTTGATATGAAATTTAGTGAAGTTTGTGCAGTTACATTGGCAATCATTGTGTAATTTTTGGTCACTCCTCTAACTTTGTCAATCTGTTTGTGGGGTCTAGTTCTCTAATAAGCAAACAAACTTTAACTTGCTTTATTTATAGTCTTCGTATTAGTGACACGTCAGATGGGAAATTAATGATGGATGTGGCAGCATCAAGTCACTCTGTAATGCAAATGCATGCGTACATTTTTCATACTTATACTCTGTTTGGGGGAGGTTCCAGATTTGTTACCAATCTTTGGAAATGGGAAACGAAATCGCTGTAACTCTTGTCCACTTACCTTCTTAGTGTTAGGAAATCTATATGTGCACTATGCTGCTTGCCTCTCTCTTTTTGCGTGTAGTGCGCAATTGCATGTTGCAACCGGTGTGAACATAGGTCCTATACCTTTATGTGCGTGCGCTTTAGGATAATGAATTCATAAGACTGTTTGTTTTGACATTATATAGGATCTATAATGCACGGATATGCAAGAAATTGGTTCGGCTAAATATCTGATGCAGATTGAACGCTAATGCGTACTTGTGTGGCACTTATCCAAGATTACCTGAAGTTTAGAATTAAGTGGAAATGTTAGATAAGATGTACCCTCGTGGACCGTGGTATATTGCACTTACCAATGCATCCACAAATTTTGAAATAAATTTTTATGTCTTTTGGAAAAATAAAGGCATGCTCAGATGTCCTGTGATAATGAGAATGCCAAACCATGGTGACTTGGAGAGGAAGAAAGTTTGGTATTCTCTAGAAAGGATATTGTTTATCTATTTCAAATTAGAACCTGTTTATTTGACAGCTCTTCAACTTTGTCTGGACAAGTGGTTGAGTGAAATGAATAGGCCATGTAGGTTGTTTATTGGGCACAACTTTACTTTTACGTAAAAATAAATAATGTATCTCTAAATTAGGTCATGTGTTGTCGCCATTGGTTTTGCGTTGGGTGGTTGGGTTATTATCTATGCTAAAACCGTCTTGCTAACTTCTCTACATCCTACATCTGTTCATGCAATGGGTTACCACCGTGAGCAGTAGTGTAATATAATGTCAGGGACTCGGGATGACGGTACTCTCTTTCTAGACTAATGAGCCCTACAAAATGTTTGGATTATGTACATGATGAATTCAATTACAGGTCATATGACTCCTATCTTTATTTATTGTTGTATTACCGTACATTGTACTATTAAACAGTCTCAAAGTTAAGAACCATGAAGGCTGTTGTAGTTAATGGCTGATGATGGCTAATCTCAAAGTTTGATTTGTTTGACACTGTGAAATTGAACTCTCCTGGGGTGATTGGTTTTCGGAATTGTCTTTGCTATTAATCAGTCTCTTCCTAGGCTTATGTGATCAATTGCATGATTACTGAACCTCATATTTCTGGTGCACCCTGGCTGAGGCTGCATCTACTTTATGAAGATCAGTCAGTCAACAAAAGAAAAAGAAAGAGGGTTTTGGTTTCAGACATTGCTCTATCTGTGGATATTATGTGCTCAAGTCCTTTGTCTTTTGATGTGATCTTGTACTTTGCTTGTATTAAGTCTTTCCATCATTGTTTTATAGGAGATTACTTCTTAAGTGAATGAAGGAGACCGTATGTAGCTGTTGAAGTGGGGCATGCATGGATGTGGTCATCTGTTCTCGTAGTCAATGCCGAAGTTGATTCTATGGGAGGAGTTGTTGAAGGCGGAGTTGGTATTGCTAACAAAACTTCTCCGCGAAAAGCAGCAATTGAGAAGGTTCAAGCGGAGCTCAGGTAATATACTATGCTACTTACGTTTTATATCCGGTGAGCTGCATTTTCCTGTTAACAAATTATGGATATGAACATTTTTTCTTGTGATAACAGGCAAGAATATGGGGTTCGGGATGAAAGGAAAAGAGAATTGGAATTTCTTGAGAAAGTATGGAGCTTAACTTAAATTCATATTTATCAATGTATAGCGCATTTCAGATTTCTAACCTTGTTATTTGCAGGGAGGAAACCCCTTAGATTTTAAGCTCGGGAATGGCTCTTCTGTTAGTGTTCAGTCAACTTCAATTAATGATCAACATCCTGATCAGTTTGTGACCAGGTACTTTCCATTGGTCTGCTCCAATTAATATGTTTTATTGGATTATGCTTCTGTTTTCGATTGTCTTACATTGTTTTTCTGGCATTGTAGTGAAGCAAAAGGCAGTTTTGCAGTTACTGCATCACCTCATGGGGATTCTGTGGAAAGTAGTGGTAGACCTGGGCCAGTTCCCTGTGAGCCCAATAGTGCAGATAATCTCATGTTATTTGATGCTGAGCATGAATTTTCTGAAGGTGCTCGGGGTTTGTTGCATCCTAGCAGGAGTAAAGTTGTGGCATCTGAACCTTCACCCTGTATGGATGGGAATAATAAAACTCAGGAACATGGGGATTCAGCTGCTTTTAGTCTCCCTAGGAAAGCATACAAGAGGCGGAACAGGTCCCGCCTGAATCGTGATGGATCTAGGTCAACTGATGTAAATCTAACTCGTGGCAGTCATGTCTCTTCTTTACCTTCCCGTCATGGCTCTAGGGATGTAAAAGCATTGGCATCAGATTCAGAAAATCAGAAACAATCCTTGAGTAGGAATTTGAAGCCTACTAGTCCAGGAGATGGTAGCCTTCAGAAGACTGTGATTACAGATGGTCAGGAGGATACTGAGTTGAATGGTTTAAAGCCTGCTGAATTGAAAAAGGGCCTGACTGAAGTTGTTCCGTTGGGTGCTGTGCCAGAAGCTGTTGCTTCTGAAAGCCCTCTAGATGAACAAATCAACCAGCAATCATTCTCAAGTGCTGCAAAAAATCAAAAACAAATCAACTCTATTGGACCTGAAACAATCCAGATAATGGAAGAGAAGATTTCCCCAGTTACTGTGAGTCGGCCTAGTATGACACCCACAAAAACAGATAATCAATGCCAGATGAATGGTTTTAATAGAAACAAGGTGGATGAGATGTCAAACGATGCTCACACTTTCCGTGGTACTCGCAGTGTAAGGATTTTGGACTCCGAGTCATCTTGCACCCCGACCAGCCTGAGTGTAGATGGAAATATTGATGGTGAAATGTGTACTAGAATGAAAAATGTTGACTCTAATGGGAAGCTTAAAAATCAAAGCTTACACAACGGGACCTTTGTTGTGGAAAGTGATGAACTTGTAAAAGAAAAGAAAGATACCGAGGGAATGGATAGTACTACTGTGGTCAATAAGGAGGGTGCTTCTGCATGTGAAAGCCAGCGAGAGAATGGTTTTTCTTCAAAATTGGAGAAAGAATTAAATCAAAGCGAATCGACTTCAAAAAATGAGGTGACAGAAGTTCTCAACGAAGGAGAGGAAACCTGCGAGCGGTTAGAGTCTGGGAGAGAACCTAAAGATAGTCTGGTTGATGATGCTTGTCCTGAGAATGAAAAATCTTCTGATGTTATGCATAATGATGTGTCGAAGTCAAATCTGCCTGAGACTGGATTGCTGACTCAGGCTTCCACTGCTTCCCTCGAGCAGACTTCTTCTGGGTCTGACTCAAAATTGCTCAGCAAAATTGACGAAGATTCGATTTTGAAAGAAGCACAAATTATAGAGGTTCTCCTTGTGCATTTGACCTAATTAGTGTCATCTCTCTAGTCTCTATGCTTGAAAAATATTTTTATTTAATGTATGGTTGGACTAAAAGAACTAATACAATTGTAAATAGGCAAAGCGAAAGAGGATTGCCGAGTTGTCCATTGTGACATCTCCAACAGAGATTCGCGGGAAATCTCATTGGGATTACGTGCTTGAAGAAATGGCATGGTTGGCAAATGATTTTGCACAGGTCCAACTTCATAAATTTCCAAGCCTTTAAAAAGTTCACTATGAAGATTCCGACATTTTAGTATGCAGCATTTTAGTACATATTTATGAGGAGAGAGATTTAATATATTTTTTCTGGGCAAATTAAAATTTCATCCTTAAAGGCTTTCCTACTTGCATCTTTTTATATAGGAGCGTATCTGGAAAAGAGCTGCTGCATCCCAAATCTCCTATCGAGTTGCTGTTGCTTGTCAGTTGAGAAAACCAGAAGAAAGTTTGGGCATGGATGCGAAGAAAGTTGCCTGTACCTTGGCCAAAGCTGTTATGGAGTTCTGGCACTCTGTGGAGGTCCAAGCTCAGGTTTGGATTCTATCCTTAAAATGTTTTAGTGTCTCTGATTCCATTATGCTGTTGGGTGTTGATCAAACTCGTTTCTTCTTCCTGATACTGAGTTACAGATTGGAACAGTATACTATAATCTTCATGAATTTTATAGCTGATATTTGTATTCCTGCAATCTCATTTTTACTCATTATTTTGACTTGATATTGATTTAGTTGAGACTAAGAAAATTGTGTTATAATGTTTCCTGTGGTGCCCGTTATGTAGTGGTTGGTAGATAATTGCATGACTCATTATTATATTCTGATATATACTTTTCAAGTTTGAGGTTATCCTGCTACATGCAGAAAGGAATAGTAGTGAAAAAATTGGGGACAATGAGTTATTATTATCACTCACCGAAGCATTCCATCTGAGTAGTTTTCTGAAAGATGCATATTGCACGAACCACAAACTTTAAACCTTACATTGATGGGCTAGTTTCTAATTCTAAAAACTTAAAAATGTTGTTTATATTGATATCATTTTCGTAGATGCATCCGGTGAATTTATTTTCTAAAAAACCAATTTGTATTGTAAATCATAGTATAGTATTTTAGAATTTGGAGGATTACATAAAATGTAATGTAATGAGTATTTGCCAATTTGCTGAATTTTGCAGGATGCAAGTCAAGAACTGGAGCAGAAACTTCAAAATAATGGGGCGCTTTCTGTTCGGGCTTATGCGTTCAGATTTCTGAAAGCTAATAAAACAAATGCATCTCGTAACCAAACTGAGGTTCCATCAACACCAGATAGAATATCCGATTCAGGAATCCAAGACGTGTCATGGGATGATAGTTTAACAGAAGTACGAATCATGACTTGATATCTCAATTTATTTGTTTTATGTAAATCCTCTTCTTCCACCCCAACTCTAGGAAAATAGCAAAAAGAAACAAGCAAAAACAGAGAAAAGGAAAAAATGCCACACCTGCTAACACCAGGGATTCTTCTGTGACAAATCCTTTTGTTTATTTTATCATAACCAATTCTTCTTCTGATGATTGATTCAACCTCTCATCAAAAAGATATACCTTGGTTATATTTCATCTCTTCAACAGGTTTAGTAATGAGCATAACGGCCCTATATGTGAAATATATGTTTAGGTGTGATGCTATGAAATTTCCTGGTTTTCTTATCTATTTTGTTGCGTCATTATCTTTCAGGAGAACCTCTTCTATGCAGTCCCAACTGGAGCTATGTTGACTTATAAAAAGTCAATTGAATCTCATGTGGCTCAATTAGAGGTAAAAAAGTTGCTCAATCTGTGTGTTCTGTACTTTTAGTTATTGCTTATATTTTGATCATTGCTTCATGTTTTGTACTTTTTAACCCTTATGATAAATGGTCTATCAAGCAAACCATAAACAAGAAAAACTAACACTGTCGGGAATTCTGAATAGCAAGGCTACTTAGTATAGCCAGCTTATGGAAGTCTAATTTGGTGATAAGAAAGCCATTCCACAACACTCTGGACGTTGATATGTGAAACTTGTGCGTGACCTTTTAAAGATAATGCCATTACTTTAGAAATCACTATGATAACGACTTTTGCTTCTTCAATTGTAAAAGCTAGGGAAATATGGGAGTGAAGTAGCTTTTTTTTGTTGAACTGTAATAGTTTATGGATGCTTGTGGTGGCATGGAGGCTGTAGATTCTTACTCTACTTGCTCTCTGGAGCTTTGCAATTGTTGCAGAAATTTGTTTATTAACCAACCTTCTAACTTTAAAATGTTTTTCTTTAATTACCTTTCAGTAAGATCTAACTATTTACAGTAACTCAAGAATTCAAGAGAAAATGGAAAAGATGGAATATAGTCCTTACAGCTCTCTCCAGTGATAGCTAATCCATTAATGAAATTTACCAGAAAATCTTGTTCTTATCCTTTTGGAGTCTGACCTTCCTACTAGTCATTCTGTTAACTTATTTCAATTGTTCCTCAGAGAAATGGGAGCATTGGGCAAGAGGAAGTGGAGTCATCTGCATGTAATGCTGCAGCAGGTAAAACCTGATACAAGTTCTGCTTGTTTCTGTTTTGTTTTCTTTTTATTATATGTTTTGAGAAAATATTGCTTTCCGATGCAGATTTTGAATCTCAAGATACTGCATATGATGAGGATGAGGGTGAAACAAGCACATATAACATGCAAGGGGCCTTTGAACGCAGCAAATCTTCAAGATATGGCCAAAAGAAGCGGAAACACTTGACACATGCATACAGTGCAAGTTCGTATGAAATAGGCTCTGATTTGTTGCCTATGAAGTATGCTGACAATAAAGTAGGGAATCAACAATCTGTGTTACTGGTTAAACGCCCAGGCAGCAATCTTAATGTGTCCATCCCAACAAAACGGATGCGAACTGCTTCCAGGAGAGTTATCAGTCCCTTTGGTGCTGGAGCGTCTGGGTGCATTCAGTTACCAAATAAAACAGATGCTTCAAGTGGTGATACCAATTCATTTCAGGATGATCAGAGTACTCTGCATGGTGGATTGCTTGCTTCAAATAATATGGAAGTTGAGTCAGCTCGAGATTTTGAAAAGCAATTGCCATTTGACTCGGCCGAAGTATCAACAAAACCCAAGAAGAAGAAGAAAGCAAAGTATCTGGTACATTATGTCATACACTATTAAGCCTGTTAGGTCTCCATTGTAGTCAAGTTGTCAAATTATTGATTCTCTTTGGTATGTTTTGGCAGAATGCTCCATATGAACAGAGGTGGTCGGTTGATTCGAATTTTCAAAATGAGCAGGTATTTCTTGTCATTGATAACTCAGCTTTTCGGCATAGAACCTTAAAAGAAGGCTGTAGAAACTTACTAAGAGTAAATATACTACTGAGGGTAACAGTTGTGTATTTTATGTATGTCTATTTTACAGTTCCAGAGGGATCATTTTAAAAAGAGGTCGGAGAGTCATCCACATGAGTCCAATGGAAATAGCGGTAAGGTTTTTCCAGTAAAAGCAAGTTTAGACATTGAATGTCGATCATCTTTCACGGCATCTTATGTATTTACAAAATCTCTTGTGAAGGCTTATTAGGTCAGCCCGTGATGAAGAAGCCAAAGATCATGTGGCAATCTCAAGATAATTCTTTTGACAATATCCCACCAAGTGGTGGGTCTGTTCCTTCTCCAGTAGCCTCCCAAATGAGTAACATGTCCAATCAAAATAAATTTATGAAAATGCTTGGTGGCAGGGATCGGGGAAGGAAAGCTAAAGCAGTTAAGGTATATATACTATAGCGACTACCTTTTTGGCCCTTTCAACTTTCCTATCGAGACTTCCATAACATGGTTAAAATTCTGAATTTGAGCATTTTCATTTCCTTCAGATGCCTTCTGCGCTGCCGGGCTCGAGAAGTCCATGGTCACTTTTTGAGGATCAGGTTGATTTACTTATGGTGCATAGCATGTTCATTTTAGCAAACAGACAAGCATGTCTTTCAAACTTAAGATATGTTTGTTTCCTTATAGATATGGTCTTATGATACATTTTTATGTAATATTTAGGCTCTTGTTGTCCTGGTGCATGACCTCGGGCCCAACTGGGAGCTTGTAAGTGATGCTATTAACAGCACTTTGCATTTCAAGGTACGATTACAGAATTATTTGTATATTTCTTTCTCAAATGATATTTTAATAGCTGTGGTAGTGTGGTGATAATATCCAGCTACTCATATATCCTTGTTGTGCTTGACCAGTGCATATTCCGGAAAGCCAAAGATTGTAAGGATCGACATAACTCTTTGATGGATAGAACTTCTGGTGATGGGGCAGATAGTGCTGAAGATTCTGGATCCTCACAGCCTTATCCGTCCACTTTACCTGGAATTCCCAAGGTAAAATGCCATTTCTTTAGTCCTTGTTTGCTGGGTAATCTACTTCTGATTTTATCATGTAATCCCATCTCAAGCCATTTGTTTGAATAAACTACCAACCTTCACAGAAAGTCCTATTTTCTTGTCATCGTTTTGATAGTAGTATCAATGGTTATTTCTTCTGCCTGTTGTGCAGGGAAGTGCCAGACAGTTGTTTCAGCGTTTACAGGGTCCAATGGAAGAAGATACCCTCAAAGCTCACTTTGAGAAGATAATAATGATTGGGCAGAAGCAACATTACCGCAGGAATCAGGTGTCTATTTTGAATCAGATGTACTATTGGCACACAAAACCCTGTCTGAACATGGATTGAGCATTTTCTATTTTTATGTGCTTACAGTTGTACTATGATTTTATGACCAGCATTTTTGGTAAACTAAATATACTCAAATCTTTTTTCCTGATTCCTACATGCCACGTGCCCTCGTCTACTGGGCTTATTATAACTAATGATTCAATCATAATTAGTAACATTAGCGGATGTAAAGCATGGGCTCATTGGTTTTATATGCATCTTTTTGATACAGGTTATTGTAAATTTGATTTGATTACTAACATGATTTCTTTCAAGAATGATAATCAGGATCCCAAACAACTCCAGCAACCTCATGGCTCCCATATGTTTGCTCTTTCCCAAGTCTGTCCAAATAATGTAAACGGAGGACCCATTTTAACGTAAGATTAGTGTGGTACATGGACTTTCTTATGTCGTATCAATACAAATTGCATTTTGCATTGGACATTTCTCTTCTTAAAGTGACTTATTGACTTTTTTTCTTTTTCACAAATTTTAAAAACACTTGCTTTTCTCAAGGCCTCTGGATCTGTGTGATGCCAGCACTTCTGGTCCTGATATGCTTAGTCTGGGGTATCAAGGGCCACATTCTGGTGGTTTGGCTCTTCCAAATCAGGGTAATGTGAACCCAATGCTTTCTGCACCTGGTGCTGGTTCTGCATTGCAAGGATCCCCTAATATGATGATTGGAAACAACTTTTCATCCTCACCTGGCCCTCTCAACTCATCTGCGAGGTGATTTGCATTTCATTACTCAAAAATCATCTGTTGATTTTATTGTTTTGTGATAGTGGACAATTTTTTATTTTTATTTTTTATTCTTCCAATAGGGACAATCGATTTGCAGTTCCCAGAGGTGGATCATTATCAGCTGATGAACAGCAAAGGATGCAGCAGTATAATCAAATGATGCCTGGTAGAAACATACCACAAGCCAATCTATCTGCTCCTGGAGCTCTTTCAGGACCTGAACGTGGTGTTCGCATTCTTCCTGGTGGCACTGGCATGGGAATGATGGCTGGTGTTAATAGAAGCTTGCCAGTGGCTAGACCTGGCTTCCAAGGAATACCTCCTCCATCTATGGTAAATTCTGGCAATTTGGTTTCCCCTGGAATGTCATCAGCAAATTTGCATGCTGGAGTGGGTGCTGGTCAGGGAGGCTCGATGTCGAGACCTCGTGAAGCTTTGCACATGATGCGGGTAAGTCATTTAGGATTCATTTACTATGCAATTTATCTTCCTCATTCGTATCTGGCATCTTCTAGAATGGTAGATTCATCCATTGGATTTTGAGAACTTTTCAACACGTATATTTCACATCTGTTCCTATACCTAACAAACAATTGTCTGGTACTTTTTAGCCCGGGACGAGTCAAGATTCACAGAGGCAGATGATGACACCTGACCTTCAGATGCCCGGAAACACTCACTTTGGTGGTTTAAGTTCCTCATTCCCCAATCAGAATGCTTCGCCACCAGTCTCTTCATACCCTCTCCATCATCAGCAATCCCATCCAATATCTCCACAACACCCTCATGTTCTTGCTCCTCATCACCCTCATTTTCAAGGACCAGCCAACCACCCCCCCACCCCGCAGCAACAAGCTTACGCGATTCGCTTGGCTAAAGAGAGGCAGCAGCTGCAACACCGTTTTCTGCCCCAGCAACAGCAACAGTTTGCTGCATCGAATTCTTTGATGCCACCTCATGTACAGTCACAGCCTCAACTTCCCATATCATCTCCTATGCCAAATAGTCCCCAGGTTCAGCCCCAAACTGGTTCCCCACGTTCTCCGTCAGTCAACTCAATGCCTCAGAAGCAGCAAACAGCTACTCAAGGTGGTGTACGAAATGCACAACCTGGGTTAACCAATCAGACGGCCAAGCAACAAAGACAAAGACAACATCAGCTTTCGCAAGCAAATAGGCAACATCCTCAGCAAAGACAGCAGCAGTTGCAAGCTCAACAAGCCAAGGTACCAAAGGTAATTGGTAGAGGGAATCTGACTATGCCTCAGAATATTCCAACTGATGCTTCCCCACTAAATGGGGTTTCTACGAATTCCGGGAATCAGAATACGGAGAAAGGTGAATCTGCCTCTCAATCAATGCAAAGTCAGGGGATGTACGCTGGTGCACCACCACTAAATTCTTTGCAACCAGCAAGGCAATATTCTATCGCTTCGCAGTCCACTAATCCGTCCCTGCCTCAAAAAAAGATGTATCCAGGCCAAACATCATCCCTTTCATCAAAGCTTACTCAAATTACTTCTGATAACAGCAGTCAAGGTGGTGAAGTACCGTCTCACCAGAAGTCAGTTAATCAAAATCAATCACCTCTTCAGAGAGTGGTTCAATCAAGTCACCAGATTAACAATTCTGACCCATCAACTAAATCGCAAGGTAAAGATTCCCATAGTGATCAGCATCCAACGAGCAGCTCTGCAGAGATGGATTCAGTATCAGCATTGCCTCCGGGCTGCAAAAATACAGCAAATGCAGCTCAATGGCGTCCTCCAGAACCAGCATTCGAATCAAATCCAGTAAATTCACAAACAAATACAAAAGATTCTGGGTCTCAAGTGGGGCAGAGACCAGCAACCAGTTTACCCTCGATTAGGCACGACGTTAGTACACAACAGCAACAGCAGCAGCAGCAGCAGCAATCACAAGTACAGCAGCCTCACTCGCCAGCACCTCAACCTCAGCAACCGCTACATTCTCAGCAACAGCAGCAGGCGCAGCTTCTCAAAACAGGGAACAGTAGATCCAGTGACCCTAGATCGGAATGAAGCCTAGCCAACAGATTGTTGCACTGAATATCGGCCATGCCTCCATCGGGTCAACATATTGCTAAGATAGCAATGTACAGGTTTGCCACACAAAGTTTATCTTCAATATAATAGAGTACGTTCCATTACAAGAGGTAGCAGTGTTCAGTCCCACTTTACACTTCTTAAACTTTCACATGTTACCAATTGCCACACAAAGTTAGCCATGCTGTTGCAACTTACCTATTAACCACACTTCTCCAGCAAAAAAAGCTGCCCGGCACTTTTCGCTGGGAAAGTGGGGTTAGGAGGTAAACTCCTATAAAATGCAAACTTTAAGTGGCAAGTTATAATTTGGGTGGTAGTATTTTCTCTCAATGAAAAAGATGCCATGGGTTTCCTTTCCAATTTTGCTATTGGTGATGCAATTAGTATAGTTTTGTCTGTAATTGTCATCTTTAATTGTGTCCCCCTTTTCACAGAAAAGCTCACGAATGGCATGGGAAGGTGATGTGCTGGTCGAATATGAGGGTTCTCTATAAATGTGAAGAGACGATGGCCGGATCAAATTTTTTGAGAATATTGTATATTAGCTTGGCCCTATAGCGCTTGGGGAGAGAGAGACAGATGATAGATTTAGGTGTACAGGTTCTCATCTCTCCCATTGTAGCCTTTTCTTTGTGCCCCATATTATCACACAAAGGGCCCATATCTGTTTTCGCCTGCGTAGATCAGACATGTATCGTCGCTCGTAAGTTTTAGAAGGGGTTAGTTTATCATTGTTATGGCCGAAGGCTGTGGTATTTTTGTGAATATTAGTCTCCTTGTGTATACTCTAGAAAATATTATTTGACAAAATTAGTCATCATCCACACTTCCTGAGCCTATGCAACTTTCTGTATATTATTAACTGCAAATCTCAGACGATGATTAATTCTAGTTTCATTCTTCCTTTTTCCAGTTTCATTCAAGAATTTCTAGGCCTTGGCTTGAAAAAGATTTGGTTGACTTGCTAATTTCCATCTTCGAAATCTGATCAAGATTAATGAAAATAAACAGCAATTTGAAATAGAAGATAATCAAGATGTGTGTAATTTTCGGTTCAAGAAAAGGGCCATGATGGTGACATACTTTCATGTTGTATTTTACATATTTTTCGAATCAGTGCATTGGTACTGGAATGCTGAAGTTAGTCGCCTAGATTCATTCCAGATTTTGTATTTCATGCATATTTTTCGGACGGCTTAAGTTTGTTGCTTAGATTCATTCCAGATTTTGCATTTTATGCGTATCTTTTAGCTAGATTTGTTGGAACTTTTTAGAAGCATTTAGCAAAGTCTTGACAAGACAATTGTAATAAAAATTCCTTGATATTCACTAGCAAATGAGATAATTATAAAAATGGTTCTTCCCCAACATTACACATATATAATTCTCTAGTTATTGGCTGTAATAGTGAACATTGCAATGTTCATGGTTGCTCAATTCAAGTAATTATAGAAACATGATTAATGTTTGCAGCAGAACTCCAATGATCTCTTGTTGATTCTGTAACATATACAGCAGAACAAAATAAACGTTACACTTAACAAACAAAGGAAAAAAAACACAAACAAATAACGAAAGAGGGACACAACACAAAAACCCTAATGCTTTAAAAAAGTTATGAAGATGTTCTGATATCGACTCCTCCATTACGAATACGAACAATACCCGAAGCAATAGGACCGCCTCCGGTGGCTTCTTCAACGGCTTCTGCTTCTGCTTCGATATTGACTCCTCCATTACAAACACTACTCGAAGCAACATGACCACCTCAGGCTTCTTCAACTGCTTCTGCTTCTACTTCTGCTCTGATATTGGCTCCTCCATTACTAACACTACCCGAAGCAACATCACCGCTTCCAGCTTCTTCAACTGCTTCTGCTTCTACTCCTACTTCTGCTTTCCTAAATTCGAAAGCCACACGAAACTTGTCACCCTGTCGATAGCCCCACAAATACACCGAATCACCTTTCACGACCTTGTTCTCAGCAATCATTCTGCACCACCCTGAATTAATAACAATTTTCTTCACACTCCCCCAATACCTCAGGCGAAGATCGTACGCTCTTCCCATTGCGTCGATTCCAGAAAAGCCGTAGCCTTTATCATTCATTGCATCACTCCTTTCCCCTTCCCTCAGAAAATCCATCAATCTGGACCTTCTAATTATGGACAACCTGTTTTGCTGCTTCTCCACATCAGAAGCTTCAAGCCTTTTCCTGTACAGGAAAACAGGCATTGTAGTGTCATCTTGAGACCTGATTATTTCCACGAGCCCTGGAATTTCATCAACCGAAGGAACGATCTCTACTTCTTCTTCGGGTTTTCTAACTCTCTTCTTCGACAGTCTGGGCTTCTTGTTTGAAGGACTTGGTGCAGAAATATCATCATCAACATTGGGATAATATCCTGGAAAGGGTAAACGAGGGTTTGGATGATCTGATGCAGAAATATCATCAACACTAGGACGAGAACATCCTGGAAAGGGTAAAGAACGGTGAAAATATCCTGGAAAGGGTAAACCAGGTTTTGAATGATCTAATGCAGAAACATGAACACGGGGATTGGAATATCCTGGAAAGGGTGAACAATATCCCCCTGGAATAAACCCTGGAACATGAATAAGTACTGGCAGTATGGGATTGTTATAGACGAAATTGCTAACTCCATGCAACGTCAAACTATTATTTTTAGGTCTTTGATCTTGATCACCAGAATTAATATCAGGGTTTTGGTCATCAGGCTTTCTCGGAACTGGAATATCCACGCCGAACAATCTCACGAAACTACTGTCTTCTTTACCCTCCATTGTAGTTGATGCAGAAGTTTAATGATGAATGAAGAATTTGTGTAGAGAACTGCAATTACGCAGTATATATGATGAGTTATATGATTATCCTTTTCATTCTTGTATTAGAATCCTATGGAATGAGTTGTTTTGTTGCCAATAGTATTTGATTCCGATTTGGAAACAGCTACCTAGGTAGCTACTTCCATGTAAGTAATTAATTCTAACTCGAATCTAGTTCCATTAAATCATAACTGAACCAGTATGGTAACGATCAAGGGTACAAGTGTTTATATATATATATATATAAATAAAAGAAAAGAAAACAATGAAGAAGTTTGTTATTAATAGAGATCTTTCTGTGTACATAGTGTTTCTAAACCAACAATAGATATTGTTGTAATCTTGATACATATTTGAAAGGAAAAAAAAAGGGATAAAGACACTTTGCCCCTCATTTACATCTTCTTTATTAATTTACATTAATAATAACATATAATTTCAATTTCAAAATTTTTAATCCTAGCAGAAATATGAGTAATTCTAGCCCGAGTTTGGCTTGACCAAATCGATGTAATGAGAGAGCAAATATTTTGCTTATTTTTTGTTATGGTTTATTGCTTGTATACTTTTAATTTCTCGGTTGCTAATAAATGAGGATAGATCTCGATAATAACCCACGGTTGTTGTGACCGATTTTTTTATAAAAAAAAATGCAATACATTTACCCTTTAATTAGTTAGGTTTCCGCCGGATCGGGTTTGGACTAAAATTTTGTGGGAAATATACCCATCGCATATATTATCGATGCATAACATTAGATTTGGTGCAGCTTTTTTTACTTTTTTCCCTTTTTATCATAAAAAGATTGAACCAAAAGTGTAATCGGATTATTATGTTATGATTTAAATTATTTGTAAAATTTAAAAACAACAAGCCGTCTTAGCTCAGCCGGTAGAGCGCATGGCTTTTAACCATGTGGTCGTGGGTTCGATTCCCACAGACGGCGTTTTTAATTTTTTTTATTAATTTGTTTACTTACAAAATTTAAAATATTAATTAACATTCCTGACAAAAAATTCGAAATATTAATTTGTTACCAAAGAAAAATATATTAATGTATTTTTATTTCTTCTAAAATTTAAAATATTAATTTGTTACCAAAAGAATATATTAAAATATTAATTAACATTCCTTATAATTTGAAGTCTTGGCCTTTGTAATTAATTCAACAATTTCAAACTTAAAATATTCCTTACATTTAAATTTTGACAATTTCGAAAAATATATTACTTTAATATTCCTTACATTTAAATTAAAAATGTTAATATTCCTATTTTAAAATATTAATAAAAATATTAATATTCCTTACATTCATTGAATTATAAATATTTACTTTACCTTTTAATTTTTTTCCTAAACATATTCAGAAATCGGAATTGTAAGCGAAAATGTAAAGCGTTTCATGTTGATCTTTTTATAACATCAAATGCTTTTGGAAAAATGGTTTCTCAAAAACATCAAATCTTCACTCTTAGCCTGCAGAGACAGATTATCCGTTTCCAAGATCCATGCCATTGTTATTACATCTGGGAACTTCAGCAATGGAGGTTCCGCCGCCCAATTAATAGCGTCGTATGCTCGAATAGGTGACTTACATTTAGCCCGCAAACTGTTCGACAATTTGCCCCACAGAGGCATTGATTCTTGGAATGCAATGCTCATCGCCTACTCCCGTGGAAACAACCCGCTTCAAGTCATTAACCTTTACAGGAGAATTAGTTTGGAAAGAATCAAGCCTGATAGCTCGACTTTCACTGTGGCAATCAAGGCCTGCACTAGCTTGTTTGACTTGGAGTCGGGCCGGGAAGTCTGGAGAAATGCGAAAGAGAGTGGGTATGGGGATGATATCTTTGTGGGCTCCTCTGTTTTGAATTTGTTTGCGAAATGTGGGGAAATGGATGAGGCAATGAGTGTTTTTGAGAGGATGGGGAAAAGGGATGTTGTTTCGTGGAGCACAATGATCACGGGTTTCGTGAAGAGTGGAAGGGTAAGCGAGGCAATAGATGTGTACAGAATGATGCAGAAAGAAGGACTCGAAGGTGATGGAGTTGTGATGTTGGCTGTGATACAGGCTTGTGCAAATATCCAAAACTTGAAAATGGGTTCCTCTTTGCATGGATATATGATTAGGCGAGCTTTCCCTATGAATGTTGTGGTTCAAACAAGCCTTATCGATATGTACTCCAAGAATGGAAACTTAGACGTTGCTTCCCGTCTTTTCAGGACTATGAGTAATACGAACGTGGTTTCTTGGAGTACTCTGATTTCTGGTTATGCACAAAATGGATATCCAATTGAAGCACTTAAACTGTTAATTGAGATGCAGAACTGTGGATTGGAGCCTGACTCAGTTTCACTTGTTAGTGCGCTTCTAGCTTGTTCTCAGGTGGGATATCCTATATTAGGAAGGGAAATACACGGATACATAGTGCGAAGACTTGATATGAGTCAAATTATTGGAACTGCACTAATTGATATGTATGCCAAATGCGGTTCTCTTCATCGTGCTCGTTTATTATATGATGGAATAAGCTGTCGGGACCTAATACTTTGGAACACAATTATTTCTAGTTATGGGATTCATGGACGTGGAGAGGAAGCCCTCTTGATTTTCCATCAAATGATTGAAGACGGACATGCAAAACCAGATCATGCCACTTTTGCTTCTCTTCTCTCAGCAATGAGTCATTCTGGATTAGTAGACCAAGGGCGGTATTGGTTTAATGTTATGATTGACAAACACAAGATTCAGCCGATGGAGAAACATTATGTTAGCTTGATTGATCTCTTAGCTCGGGGCGGTAGAGTTGAGGAAGCCAGGAGTTTGATTGAGTCCATGGAATTTGAGCCCGGCATTGCTGTTTGGGTTGCCCTTTTATCGGGCTGCCTCAACCATAAGAAGTTCTTGATAGGAGAATTCGCAGCAAAGAAGGTTCTTGAATTAAAGCCCGAACTCCCGGGAATTTACGCACTCGTTTCGAATTTCTTTGCTGCAGCAAGGAACTGGGGAGAAGTTGCTAAGATGAGAAAGGTTATGAAAACAGAAGGGATGAAGAAATTTCCAGGCTATAGTGCTGTGGAAGTTAATGGGAGACTCCATGCATTTATGGTGGAGGATAAGGGCCATCCTTGGTATGAGGAGATTGCACGAATACTGGAGGGGATGGAGGAGGAAATGAGAGGTATGGGTTATGTACAAAAGTTAGATTTTCGAGATAAGATTTCAGGAATCTTGGAGGAGGAAATGAGAGGTATGGATTAATGGTTATGTACCAGGTACAGAATTTGAGTCATACATCAATGGTCCTAACTCAGGTTGGGGACAACCGTTCTCACCCTCAAGTTCTACAAATGCAGAAGCTTACGATTTCTCAGTTCGCCGGTTCACCCTCAAGTTCCACGAACGCAGAAGTTTTCGATTTCACTGTCCATTTCAACTTTGAATCGGTTCACCCTCAAGTTCTACAAATGCAGAAGCTTACAATTTCTCAGTTCGCCGGTTCACCCTCAAGTTCTACGAACGCAGAAGCTTTCGATTTCACTTTCCATTTCAACTTTGAACTGTCAATTTAACGGGTGCGGTTTGTAATTTAGAAAATACCTGGTTTCTGCCAATCTGTGAAATATGTAATTTAGAAAACCACAGGGTTTTCTGGCATCGTGGCTAAACCCTCAGCCGGTTGAGCCGGCAATCAACGATGCAATTTGTAATTTCAAAAACCATAGTTAACAGATGTAATGTGTAATTTCAAAATCATAGGGGGCTATTCTGAGTGGCTAGACCTCAAGTTGTAATTTAGCATGAGCTTGTAACCTGAGAAACTAAGATTAATTATCAAAAGTCATGTTTGGCAAATTCTATTAATAGAAAACCACTATTATCCAGAAACATAAATCATCAACATATTTGTGACTAAACCAACCACTCCCCAATCCATTCATCCTAATACCATGAAGAACACGCGCTTAATCGAGCATTTCCGCCAAAATTCAAAATTTCTAGCATCACCTGATTCTACAATCTCAACCCCGGTAACCAAGAGCTTGGTTCTGAAGATTCTGGTTATCTTCCAAGAGGCGATCGTATTCCAGAAGCAGATCAGCAGCTTGTTTCTGGAGAGCAGCAACATGGGCTTCTGCTGTTTCGACTTGCTTGTCCTTTTCAACTGATTCCGACTTCAGCTTATTCAGATTCTCGGTTAAGCTAGATACTTCTTTCTGTAATCGCTTAACTTCTCCAGCAGCTTTTTCTTCCTTTTCTTTAAACTGCAGCTTTTCTTTCTCCAGCTTCTCGACTTCTTGCTTTGAAACTCCTGTGTTGCTCCTTAATTTGATAAGTTTTTTAATGTAGTGATGCATACGGTCGATTAAGAATCCAAGGAAGAGCGAAAATCCTGCAAAACGAAGTAATGTGATCTTGAATACAACAGTTTTAGCTGCAAATATGCACACACATTCCAATTAACAGGCTCAGTTGTTTAACTTATAGCATTTCACATTGATTACAATGGTAAAGATTTAACAATCCAATACAATTATTACCCGAAAAAGAAGAATCGTGTGTTCAATATCATTAGTATGTAAGGTAACCAACCATAATTGAAATGAATCATTTTCCTCAAATAATTTGCTTCGAAAGATGAAAACAAAGGTCCTGAGATTTTTGAATTGCAATAGCAATCCCATCTTTCTCTTGAATGACAAAATTATCATTATCGTCTAACACAACCCTTTGATGAATAAAACGCGATCAAGGTACTAAAGTTCCCTATTCTAGCAAAAACTTTGTTATCCAATCGTATCATACAAGATTTTTACCAATACAAGCCCACCCCACAGAAATACTCATTCCAAGTTTAATTTAACTAAACATAGGAGTGAGTTTTTCATGTATAATCAGATTCTAACAGCAAATTTTTTGGAGACATAAATTTGAATCAACTAAGCAGAAAAGCAATTAATCAAACAATCACTAGCCGTTTCGTTAGTTCCATGTTTGGTTCTTGGATTCCGGAAAGAAAAATCTTTTCCTCACTTCAAAATTCAAATTCAAATGATACTCTTATCCTCACCAAAATCCAAGGTCTAAACACAGCAAACAGTCACACGTAAACCTCAACTAAGAAAGCACAGTCTTGTTTCAAAGATCAAGTTACTTCCCAATTGAATCTTCCCTACCATAATATATAAAACAACACGAACCATGATCCGGGTAGCATTCATTACATTATAAACACAAACACACAAGAGAAACTGATATAGCAATTATAAGCAATATCATAACCATATAAACAAGAAACAAGAATTACAATCAAACCCCATTCGAGTATTAAAATTCATTACATCACACACACACACAGACCCAACAAGAAACAGGAATTGGAATCATACCCATAAGAGTTGCCTCGAGCAAGTTGGTTCTCCAAAGAACCTGATCCATAGGCGTCATTGTACCATGCTTAGCACCCTTGTTCTGAATCTTGACTATGCTAAACAAATTTGATAATAAAATCACAGAAATAGTGCCAGCAATTGTTAAAACTGTAGCCCTTCTCATCTTCACTTGATCCAAACCCTTAATCACCAATTCCCTCAATGGCCCAATCTTAACCATTAAAAGGAATGCTGCTAGACCCTCAGCACAGACAACCAAAAAGAACAAAGGAATCATCTTTGGCACACAAGAGTACTAAAACTATCTACCACAAACTAAACAAGCTCAAAATCTTCCTGAATTGGAGAATATGTTCATGAAAAACAACTAAACCCCACTTCAAATCCCAGATTATACTTATGCTTTTCAATAAAATAAGCAAAAGAAGCAAGAAATATTAATTTTCTACATAAACCCTTTTTCTTTCCATCAATCGAGAATCATATATAAGATACTTTTTCTGCTTAAGAGACTGAAAAAAATTAAATCTTTGAAATAACAAACACAGAAGCTGTGGAAAAAGGAAGAATCTTTAATCCTCTTTATTTAAATAAACCCAACACAGACGCTATGAAAAAGGAAGAATCTTCAATCCTCTTTACGAAAGCAAAAACCCCATTTCTGAAAGTCAGGTCTTCAGCAGAATGTGGGGGGTTAAGGCCGGAGATCTGTAAAAATTGAACCCCAATTCTTTTTCTTTTTTACTATTTCCTAATGGGGTTTGCTTTAAAGGTAAACTAATGGTGTGGTATTTGGGGATTAGTGGGCTGGTTATGCTTTACAGGGCAACAAAGGACAAGCAATAAAAGCAAAAAATGGAGGGGATCTGCTCAGCAGTCAATAAAGTTAATAGAGAAATTACAGAGTACTTATAGCAAGAACTGGAATTTTGAAGGCAAAGCAAACCATCCTTCTACCTATGTCTGTGTTGGGAATTGGGGGGTGTTGAGTAAACTTGCAGCATTCATATACACAAGTGGATTCATAGAGTAAAAACTTGAATCTCCAACTTTAAGGATTATCCGTATCTCGATATGACGAAATAAAAGAGAGGAGGTAAATTAAGTATTTAGTGATCTATAGGAGAGGTGTATTTTCCAAGAGTCCACCTTCAAAGTTTACGATATGCTCTAGAATAAAATTTATACATCCTGCAAATTGAACCTGTTTAGGCCTTAGAGTAAATTTGCCCTTTCGAAACCAATTGAACTTACACCGTACTAGCATACACAAGTGGATTCTTTGGGTTGTGGAATGGAGGTTTAGGCTAAGATTTGGGCATTGTGCCAGTTCAGTTCTTTTGACAAATCCCAAGAATGAATGATGTTGTTGATTAGATAATTTGATTTTCTTGTTAATGTTTTCATGAATGCTATAATTGTTTTCTTAGTAACCGGATAACATTAGGCTATGCAACAAATTAAAATGATTGATGTGATGAATTAGACGAAATTACGGCTTAGAATCTCCTCTTTGATATTTGTGTTTTAGTTTTTATTTTATTTACATACACGCGTTACCGATATAAATAGGTGATCAGATTAGTAGAAAAAAATAATTATGATATAGAAAAAAATTTAAAATTTTCTCCTACTCTGGACGCATATATACGCAACTGTATATATAAATGAAACAGGAGATGAAACATAAAGATGAAACGGAACATGGAAACGATGAGCATTTATTTGGTAATGAACTAGGAGCAAAAAGAATTATTATTATTATTATTATTATTTTTTTTTTTTTTTTTGTCTACGCAAAAAGAATTATTTGATAATGGACGAGTTGGCAATAGGGCTTGGGCTGGTACGAAATAGATATCTAAGGCCTAATCTAATACTATGGGCCCTCTTCCTCTGTAAATGGGACCAATTTTCATAACCCTAGTAAGCGGTATCTAATAAATAATGTGGTATCAAACTTCATTTATGGTCCAATTACGATATATGGATACGAAGATAAAGATACCGACATGATATGATATTTATTATCTTTTTTATTCTTAATTTTTTTCCGTGGGTTGTATCAGATATGGTTTCCGAGATGATACAATACAACAAAATGATATTTTTAAAAGTGTGTCGGTGCACTGAAGAGATATTATAAAATAAAAAAAAAAGCTTTCCAAATTTGAGGAAGCAATTAAATGATTTTAAAAAATCATAAAATTTATAAGGTCAACTCAATTTCATAACTTTTCTCTCACGTACAATTTATTAAAATCGTTATTTCTTAAATGAACAGCTATACCTTTACTTTTTAAATTTTATTTAATAGCTATATAGTTTATTTACATTAAGAAAAAGTATTATTTAAATTCCACTTGAAAAATAATAGTATGACCACTTGTTACAACCTGTAACTGAAATCATTTCGTACAATTCTACGTACTTAGGTAGAATCATTGAATGAGGAAGAATTCAAAATGGCCAATTTGGTAATTTCATCTCCCGTGGTCCTTGAAAGTCTTCTATTTCTTGGTCATTGTTACAACTTACAAGTTGACCTATTGAATGGGTAACCTGAACAGACTAATTTGCCAGCTATTTGTTTGCATAGATAAATTATAAATTTTTTAAAATAAGATTTCAGTTTGATAATTTAAAACATAGGGAAATAAAATTTTGAAAAATGGCTAGTCGCCGCGATATTACAGATGGCAAGCAGTCTCCAATCAAATCAGATATCCTGCTATATTTTTCGGCTTCATCCCCCATTTCATCCGTCAATACACGGTAAGTGTATTAATTCCTAATTTTAACCGTTCATCAATACACAAAGTGTGTATGGGACCTGTGGATGAATGAGACAAAAAATGAAACAAAAAAATATAGCAAGAAATTTAACGGAGTCTCCAATCGTCCAAATTCTTTCAGATGTCCTGACTTCGGATCTTTTAATAAGTATTTATCATTCATTAATAGAGATTTACAATTTAATAGTCATAACTGAATTCATAATAAATGGGATATAATGCTAAAGAAAAAAAGGCAAACTTATGAATGTGTCGACTATATATTTTACCACTTACTGGTGATGACCAGGGTTCTAGGGTTAGTCATTGTTTATTCGGATACAGATTAATCTCTTAAAAGTACGAAATTGTTCTATTAACTTCAAAATATTACAAATACACCCCACTTTATAGGTTTTAGAAATAGTAAAATGATCCATAGAAACTTAAAAACGGTAAACTCTACATATATTAATTCTTTCGTGATAAAACTAATAGGGATTGATTCAAATAGTTAAAAATATTTCTTTCTAGGGCAATGAATCAAATTTGAATTCTTTTGAACATTTGGTGGTGCCTTTTTTTTTTTTATAAATATTTGGTGATTAAATATGACAAATATGTGTTCAAGTCAAGTACTTAGGTAAGGTCTATTATCATGCACAAAACGCTTAAGCACGTAGATATGTTGAATATTGTCAAGGTCAAGATATATATGTCTTGCTTTTAAGAATCAAATATTGTTTAGTCTCACCTAATTATTGACCAATTAAACCTACAAATATAATCACATTTTATAAACCTACCAGCCCATGGCAAACTCTCTTGAATTAAATTAGTTTTAGGATAAAAGATTTTTTTCTCATTTGAATTTTCCTATTTTTTGTAATTTACCATTTTGATAAACATTTGTTGTATATCGATATTCAATATTTGTATTTATAATCTGCCGTCATTTAAACTTTTTTTAGTGGTTTTGATTAAAAAATATGATACGTTGTGAGTTTATAAAACATACATGTCAGTTGTTTTTTAACCAACCATTAAAAAATAATTTATAGTATACACAAATATTGAATGACAGTATTCAATGAAAATTTATCGGGATACTAAATTGAAAAAAAAGATGGGGTTCGATGAAATTCGAGATTTATGGTTAATTTTTTTAGATTTTTAATTAAATAATTATAGTCAAATTACCAAACTACATCATTTATACTATTTCTTGACATAAAATTAAGTTTATGGGGGGTTTATAACGTGTCTTGGTTCGATAAAGTCAATGTTGTAATAGAGTTAATTAATTAGGGTTGACCTGTTAATCAACTTGTTAAGCAGTCAATATGGCCTTAATTATTCAAATCTTCTTCGCGTGTTCACACTGAATTGTGTGTTTATTTATATTTTCTAAAAAAGAGGTATTATTATTCACTTTTAGTACGTACGAGTTTATTCCTCCATGATGATTGATGACATGCTAAACAACTTTCGATGATCCATGGTGATATTTTTAGATGATGGTCTTCTATATCAGAAAACGTTATGAGCTATGATGTACGAACACGGCGACACGGACACGACACGATACGGATACGGCGATACGGATTTTTTCTTAAATTTTCCACGTAAGGAGTGTCGGACACGGTGTCTGACACGACACGGCATGACACGACACGGCAAAATGATATTTTTAGAAGTGTCCGTGCATCATAGGTTATGAGGGAGACGATCGATATATCTAAATTCTACTCAACTATAGTTTTCTCGTGCTTTTAAACTTCCCGTACTTTTAAACCCAAAACAAGTCGATCAGTGACACTTTCTAATACCAATTAATTCAACAACAGTAATAGAAACATTGCCCAAACTATATGAATAAATTCAAAATTTGAAGACCGTTTTATTACCCCTGAAATTTTAAGTTATAAAAGAAACAATACTGTAACTAGAAAAAAAATATATATATATATGACTTCAATATATATGAATAAAACATTGCAAAAATTAACTAAATAATTATGAAATAAGACTTGCAAACTATGAAAAATGCCATTTATATACTCAAAATATAATAATTATAAACAAAAAAGGAATAATGTTAAATAATTTCCTTATGGAATATTTTGAATTTCTTTTTATATTTTAATATGATCATAAAATAAATAAAAAAACCAAGAAAAGAAAATTTCAAGACGAGTAAAGACTTGGTTATGGCCTTCGTGATGAATGCGAATAGTCAACCATAACTGGTCAATGGTTGATAAACCTCTTCTTCTCATCATCTCATAAATACATAGCCTCTCTCTCCTCTTCATCTTCATCTCTCTCCCTTCTTCTTGTTGTGGGAGTTTTGGAAAATCATTGGGTTCATCTCAAAAGATTCAATTTTTATTCAATTTTGAAGCTTTATTTGGACATTTCTTTTCTGGGTTTTGGGATTTGGCTCTAAGTCTTGCTGAAGTAAAATGGCTGTGAGTTTGCCTCTCTTTCTCATCAGTATTGTTCTGTTTTTTTTTTTTTTTTTTACTTTTTCAAATTTATTCCTGGGGTGCTGCTGCTTGCTGGTTTTGATTATCTGTCTGAAGCTTTGTGTTTTTCTTGATCATGTCCTGTTTGTGTTGATTTTCTCTAGAAATCACGGTTTTGAATCTTGTGCTGATGTCGTTATCTTTCGGTTTCCATTGCCTGCCTTGAATTCTTGAAAACATGGATTGAAGGGCAAACCTTGCAAGCAGCAATCATAGGTTCATGTTCATACGTTGAGAGTTGGTGTATGTGCTGGATGGATTCCTGTAATTCATTCTTTATTTTCGTGTGATCTTTTTTGTCTTTTGTTGATTGTCAGCTTATTTGTTAAATTCAGCAAAAGTACTTCAGTATTTTGGTATAATCCTTTTGTCTTTTGTTGATTGCTTTCTTTCTTTTTTTAGTTTTTGACTTTTGAGATTGATGGTTTAAGGCTTTCTCAATGAAGAACTGGATGATCTCGTTCCTGATTCATAAACTGCATTAGTCTGTTCTACATGTTCATCAATGATCTCTTCATGTTGAATTATTGATTTTCCTCATCATTTCCGAGTGTTTTCAGCTGAAATCTGTATGATGGTAGTGAACTTTCAAGAGAAGTGAAGATTTTACATAAATGTTGCTAATCAGCTGAATAACATCATCATTTTTCTTGCCAACAATGCAGCGTTCGAATGTGCCGAAATTCGGCAACTGGGAAAATGACGATAATGTCCCTTACACGGTCTACTTCGATAAGGCAAGGAAAAACCGAGGTGGTAAGATGATAAATCCGAACGACCCCCAAGAAAATCCTGAAATGTTTCACAAAACGGTCCCCGCCCCTGCCCCCACCCCTACCCCTGCCCCTCCAACGAGACCTAGAACACGACCGGATGAACAAAATGGTAGAGCAGCTGTAAGGCCGACCCCAGAGCACAGAGTGAACAAAGATGATGGTGATTTTAGGCAATATATCAATTCACCGGCCCGGAATGATAATGTGGGCCCACGTGGCCAGAGGGGGGGCCGCACCCCCGGTAGGCCTACTGCAGGATCAGAGCAAAAAAGCTTTGATAAGTCGCCACTTCATCCACATTATCAGGCGAAGGTTATGGCGGGGAGAGGAGGTGGTGGCTCTCCTGCATGGGAAGGAGGAAGAAGCCATGATAGCAGTCACGGTAGCAGTGCAAAATCTCGGCTAAGGCCCGATGAAAGTGTAAGATTTTCCATATTTCTGGTTTATGTTTTCCATTGATCTTTTCGTTTAGGAATAGTAACAACTAGATGCTCGAGGTATAGGTCCAGTATCCGTTAGTTCTGGGAAATTACATTTACACCCCCTGACGTTTTGGACTTGTCTTGCAACATTTACAGCCCGAACGAGGCGCTGCAGTTCCAAGATTCGGTGATTGGAAAGAGGACGATCCTCAATCGGCTGAGAATTACACTCACATATTCAACAAAGTGCGTGAGGAGAGGAATACAGGCGGCCCTGCAAACATAATAGGCACCCCTAAGAATTCGTCATACGGCTCTCAAATCCACTCATCCAATGAACCTAAGGTTAGTTTGCCATCGAAGTTCTACTTTATCTCGATGATCTATTACGGCCTCGCGTGCTTATACTTGGTTTCAATGCAGAAATGCTGTTTTCCATGGTGGTAGAACGAGATGATCCTTTTGCCATAGATGTGTAAATAGCTTTGAAATGCTATTATGATGCGGAGATGGTCATTTGTTTTCGGTTAGCTTGTGTGTTTCTTCTTAACAATAAGCATCAAATTTGTTGCTTTTTTCTTCAGTTTTCCACTTGGTCCTTTATACTGTACTCGTAGATTCTTCATTTGTTCTCATGTATTGCAATTTTTTGTTTACGTCTTTCCAACCAACGGTAACTGCGTTCCATAAATTTGAATACGAGAGCTTTGTACCATGGCGTCCAACTGTCAACTTACTATACATATACTTGGTAGCAACTGATTTCATAATTATAAAAAGGTGAGATGAATTCTGAATAAGAATACTAATAAATATAATCGTTTATGCAATCTTTCTACTTGTTTATTTTAGATAAAAAATGTAAATTTGGTCCACTAAGTATTTTATTTTGATAATTTAATTTCATTAAAATCCTATTTTGCAACTAAATTATATAATTTTTATTTGATTTTTGCCGAAAAATTAATTTGCTGCTGGAAATGTTTACATGATATCTATGTCAGTTATATGAATCGAGGGAAAATGCTAACTTAACTAATTCGGGGGTATTTGCGACGGGACCCATTGTGGTTTGCGAAAAGTAAAAAAAAAAAAAAAATCCTATAATATGAAATATAATTTAAAAACCTTTAAAGTTTTAAAAATTGTGCACGTAGAACCCTGAACCCATCAAATGTATTGCACGCGCATATTTTGAGATTGGGATTTTATTTTTTATGCATAATTGAACGTGAAATGTTTTTTATATCCTTATCAACACTTGAAATCAAAACTCCTCAAATAATGTTTTTATGTTGCCAAAAAAAACCTTCTGTTTTAAATAAGTTGCGGTAAAACATCCACCATTTACAGCCCAGCACCACCACGCCTGACGCCGCATTTTTGCACCACCACAACTCATCTTTTTCTCGCCTTGTCATTCAGCCACCCCCAGCGCTGCCACCCACCATCAAACAAAAGAAGCAGGGGCAGCCATACGTGAGAAAAAATAATTACCTCGAGGCTTAATAGAATCATTTGCTACTGAAGCCATTTGATTCTGCCAGAAATATCCGGAACCTAAGTGCATCAAAAATTGAAAATTTGTAAAAGAAGACAACTCTAAATGATGGAAAATGATATGAACAAAATCGTTTTCCATGAAATATGCAGAAACCAAGAAAAACCAGAATCCAAGAACCTAAATTGAAATAAAAGTAAAAAAGATTGCGGAGTATAAGATCAAATTTACCAAATCTGGGGGTGTGGATCTGGGGCCGAGAGAGTTGCGGTGGTGGTTTTGGTGGTTGTGAGGGTGAAGGGGTTGGGGAGGGGGGGGGGGGGGGGAGGGGAGGGAGAGGGCGGATCTTGAGGGACTGTGGTGGATCTGGGGTCGGGAGGGCAGCGGCAGCGATACCTTGGGTGGTGATACGAGAACTAGCGGTGATGGAGGACCTGGGAAGAGAGGTGGTGGTGGTGGTCGGCCGCAGCAACGGATTCAGAGGTGGTGATCGGCAGTAGCAACGGCGTCAGAGGGGCGTCAACAGAGCTGGGGAGGGGTGGGGTGTTGCGGCGTCGGGCTTGAGAGAGGAGACCGGCGGCACGGTGGTGGTGCTGCCTCGCCTGGTGTTGTGTTTGGGGTTGGGAAGGGCTGAAGGGGATGGGTGATTATTATGTATAAATGTTTTATTTTTTTATTTTATAATCTTAAAATAAAATTCATATAATTTTATGAATATACTTTAAAAGATTTATTTTTAAAAATCATGTAAATCATATTTTTTATAAAATTTGATCAAGTGAATAAATTTTTTCTTTAAAAGTTTTTATATTTTAAATTTTTTATTATATTGAAAAATAAAAATAATTAAAACAAAAAATAAATGATAAGAAAAAATGGGTAGAATGTTGTTGTATTTGAAGGGGCAATTACGGAATTTCACCCTTCAAAACGTAACTGAGTGATGTGAGGGGGCGGTGAACAAAAGTTTAAAACCATGGATTATATTTCAAAACTCAGGATTTTTTTGTATGACTTTTGAAAATCACAAGGTTTTTTATGCATATAACTCTTAGATAAAATGTTCACTAAAAGAAAAACACAATTGATTCTGTAATTTTTTATTTTACAAATTTAGTCATGTTCTTATTATCTTTGCAATTAAGACCCATAACTTTTAAAATTTTGTAATATATATCTGATTTTCGCCGGATAAGTAATTTATTGCAAAAAACATTTACGTAGGCAAATTAATTTTCCAGCTAAAATCAGATATATATTGCAAATTTTTAAGAATTATGGGTCTTAATTGCAAATGATAGTACAAAGATGACTAAATTTGTTGATATAAACAATTTACGGTTAATTAATAAAACATCCCCAATATATCCCAATACTGTTCCTAAACCCCCCAATTGATTTTTTCTATCTTTTAAGGACCAATTATTTATGAAAGTTTTCCTAAACCCCCTAATTTGTGTAAAAAGACTAAAACGCCCTTAAAAAATATGTAAAATTACCCCTGATGGTGCAGAAACTTGTAAAGGACTTAAACACCAATCACTTTAGAATTTGTTTGTGGAATGGAAGACCATCACAGGCGATGAGCCTCAGGAACTGGGTTTCCAATGAGCGTGGGTTTTTCCAGCTAGGATAACACCAGGAAATCGTGCCGCAAAGGTGCAGGAAAATGGTGAAATATATGAAGCTTTGGAGAAGATGAAGATGCAGAGGAAAAATGATGCCCAGTTCAGTAGTGTGGTATCTTGTGAAGAAGATGACTTGGGCGAGAATGTAGGTATTCTCTCCTATTTATATGTTAGGGGGAGGGTAGATTGGGTAATTTGACCGTATGGTCCCAAACCTGTGTTGCCCTAACACGTGGAGGTCTGTGATGGTATGAGAGTGATGGCTTCTGAAAAGTAGGCGGCGTGCCAGGTACGAGGTGCACTCTGCCATGGTGTCAGAGGTTGTTGGTGAGGGCTATGTGTTGAGAAGACCCAAGGTCCGCCTTACAGGAGTACGGACACCCTATAGAGGAGAGGATCCTAAGCGAGCGTTGGCGACGCTCGAAGGGTTCACGAATGGGTTTCCCCCGATAGACGACCCTTGAGCGCCAACTATACGAGCGTCAGAGATCGGGCACCCTCGTGTGGGCCTCCCTAGGAAGAGTGGCCCTGAGGACCGTGATGCGAGTGTCATATCTGACACCCTGAACTTCCCGCTTGAATTGTGGGTCGAGGGTCGTGGGCCCGTATTAATTGACAAGGGAATGGGCTAGGTCAGCCTGCGAGCCCATTGTAGCGAGCGTCCAAGCTCTAAGTCAGCGGATGGCGACACGTGGACGGCTCTGATACAAGCGTGGTTTTACGCCCCATCATTTTGCCCCCCAAATTCTGTAGTATCGCTTGAGCATACTGTAGAATTTAAGAGAAGCGAATTTTGAATCCTTTGAATTTCCGAGGGTCAAGTTTCAGCAGGAGAAGTGATCGCTTGACTTCCGTAACGGACACGCTCTGACATTGCATTAAATGAATTCATGTCCGCATTAAATGCTGAGTGGGAGCGTGGGCGCGTGTGCTCCGGGAGACGCGAGGCGGTTACCAAAAGTGGGGGGTTTTCAAGGCGGGAAATGATTGCTTTTTTGAATTCCCAAACCCTAACTGATGCAGGCCTCTCCCCTATAAATAAGAGCTGCAAACCTCTCTCCACTCTTTTTACGTATTCAAAGAGTTCTTTAAGCAAAAGAGCAACAAAAATCTTCTGCAATTCCTGCAATTCTCAGCGGTTCCCAGCGACTTCTCCTTCAATCTTTAGGTAATTCTTCCAAAACCCTTATTCTCTGTGCTAACTTTAGATTTAGGTTGTGTGTGAGCAATCTTTCTTAGTGAGGAATCCTTTCCTACTATCGAATACATTCCAGAATTCTCCTTCTTCATTGAACTTCTTTGTGAAAAGCTGCAATTTTCAAGAATCGGAATCCGGACATGGCAAACAACAACGCAGACGCTTTCGTGAGGGAGATAGATGAAATGTCAGTGGGGAGTTCTTCCCTCCATAATAATGTGCCTACGGCGATTCCAATAGACAGAGCCTCCCCAGGTGATGAGATTCCTATTGCTATCTCTGTGGCCAGTGGTTGATGCTGGAGATGAAGAGGTTGATGCCGCCGTTCAAAGGATGAATGAGCGCGCTCCCGGAAGGGTAGATGATCTCTTCGAAGAGATGGACAATGTAATGGATATGCAGCGACAAGGGGAGAGGGTGCTTCCTGTGTTGAATAGTGCCGTGAGGCCTCAGGATCACCAAATCACGGTGGCAATTGCAGCTCCCGAGGGCGAGGCAGGGCCATCCGGGCGTCAAATTGGTGGTGAACCCCCCCGCAAACGTCAGAGGAAGGGGAAAGAACCTATAATCCGGGTGAGGCAAAACAACCCACATCAGACTGATAGGTCTCTGGATGAGATTGAGAGCATCCTGACGCTCGCCGATTTGGAGGCTTTGAGGGAAAAGGTGTACTGGGACGAGGCTGTCTTTCCCATGCGACTTCCTGAGGAGGGAGAGAGAGCCAACCAACCGTCCCCGGGGATGATGACCATCTACCTAGATACGGTCTTGGTCGAGGGTATGAGATTTCCGATCCCATCCGCTGTTGCCACCTTCTGCAACCACCTTAGGCTCAGCCCTTCTCAAATCCTTCCGAATGGCATCGCCCTAATAAACAAATTTTGTGAAGCTGATGAGGGCCACAGGCCATGAGCCTTCTGTAAATAATTTCGACAGCTTGATCCGGGTGGCCCGTTCGCCGCGCTCGTCCCCCACAGATGGGTTTTACTACGCCCAGGCCAAATCCGGCCTTAAAATGATAGACTCGCCCTCCACCTCATATGGCGAGCATTGGAAGGAGAAGTACTTCTTCGTGGGGGATCCAGGGGGAATTTTTGGGGCCAACAGAGGGTGGTTGATACACGACGAGGGGCCATTAATTAGAGAGAGGTTCAAGAATAAGGTTTTCGAGGATTGGGGAAAGGGTTTGGCCCTCGCAATTAGGAATGAGAAAAAATGGATCAAGGCCGAGGTGTTGATGAGGAGTGAAGAGGTCTTATTCCGTTATGGCCTCTCAAATCCCCCAGACATGATAGCCAATCCTCCCCCTCAAATTATGGCCCTCGACGGTTAGATCCTAGGAACTAACTCCTCTAACTCATAGGATAGCCATTAACTTTGTTTGATTTGTGATGCTTTTATAGCCACCATTCCAATAGTTGCCTCTTAACGCTCGGGCTTTCAATTTTGCAGGCGTTCAAATACTAACAGCTGGGATGGATGCAGAGAGTGTTGCTCGGATGATGCGCGCTCAAAGGGCGGGTGTTAACCCGCAACCACAACAGCAACAGCAGGCACAACCCCCCAACGCCCCGAGGGAGAGAGGGGTCCACCGAGGGGCTGGGCGAGGCTATGGAGGTAGAGGGGCTCATAGGGGTGCTGGGAACGAAGTTCCAATCGTTGGTCCCATAGAAGACTTAACCGTAGACGGTGCTCGAGGGGCCACTCCTCCTCCGGCCGCTCCTGAAGGGCCAATTGCGCTCAGTTCTAGCAACTCCCGTAACCGCTCGGGGGAGTTAGCCCGCATCCATGATACAATAAGGGCTGATCGCCAAGGGAAAAGAAAGAGCCTGTTGGACTCTATCCCCATTTATGGGAAAGGAAAGGAGGTGGTCGTGGGCCACCGAGGTGAGGGCAGCGATACCTCATCGTCTGAGGATGAGGATTTCTGGAAGATAGGGTGCCGGGGGGACGCTCGGTACAAGAGGCAAAGGAAGGACTGCCCAGTCCTCCTGAAGAAAAGTGCAGCCACCACCAACTTGGTTGCGGACATCGTTAGGAGGCTTCAGTTTTCTGGCGATCATGACAAGCTAAACCAACACGATACAGCTCGGGTTGCAGACGACGCTTGTCATGCTCTCCTGACGGTAAGTCCCCGATTCTCTTTATAAAGTTCCAACCTTTTCTATTTTAATACTGATAATGACCCTCGTTTTTGGCTTTTTAGAAGGTCATCCCAAGGCTGAAGAACTTGCAGGGTCGAACGCAGGCCTATTCCGAACATAAGGCCAAATACAAGAAGTTATTGTGCATCTCTGATCCCGGCCAGTTGCAGGAGGATTACAACACCGTTTGCACTCAACTGACTGACGCTAACCTTGACAAGGACAAGTTAAAGGAAGACTTAAAGAGGTCGGATGACGCATACTTGGCCCTTGATGAGCGTCACAAGAAATTCAAGGAGTAGCGTGATGAGTTGAGGGTCGCCAACAGGGAGCTTGGCGAGCAGCTGGCCGAGAGTACATGGCGAAATGAGGCAACCCAGAAAACGCTCGCTGAGTTGTAGGAGAAAGTGGTCGGCCTGGAGGCGAGGGTGTCCTGGGAGGCAGTAATGAAATTCGTGCGCTCGAGGGCTTTCGTTTTTGTTGCTAACCTCCAATGCTTTGACAACGCTAGGCGCTTCTTCTACAAGGCGATCGGGCAGATGGTGAGGCTGGGGTTGGCACCTGAGAGCGCTCGGACCGACGAACACCTACGCATGGACCTGAACGAGAATTGTGAGCCAATGGTCTGCGACAGGGATCCCTCGGAGGACCTGGCGGAGCCGGAGTACCAGGAGCTCGTGACGATGCTCCAGGGGGAGTTCATGGCAGCAAACCCCATAGATCCTGAGCCCCTTCAGATTGAGGACGAGGGTGGCACCCTAGACGCTCAGGACGGCGAGGATCCGGGTGACGCGGAAACTTCCAATGCCAACGTACTGGCCCCAGTTCCCATCTCGAACGCTCTTCCTGAACCGAGAGCCAGGCTTAATGACACCTCCTAATTGCTGCTTCAAGATTCCTCCTGTTTATCTTTCAATCCATGTATATTTTGCCTCTGTACTTGATCTTCATGCCCTTTTCAGTGTACTTAAACTTTCCTTTTATTACTTGAATGCTTATATTGAATTCCTTCTGTTTCTAAATGTTGAGCCCTGCTATCTTTTTGTATTTGATGTCTGCATGCTTGTCTCCATTGTTATTTGAATATCTGTGATGGGAGTGTATGCGCGCGAGGGTGTTTCTTTTGAGGGTACTCGGGCGTAAGTCATTGTGTATCCTAAGCTTAGGATTTGGAAATGCTTTAGAGATGGATGTATGGGCGCGAGGGTACTCCTTACAGGGATACCCAGGCCATAATTGTAGTGAGGCTCGAATTTGAACCTAGGAACCCCCAGAGGAGTTACCTAAGTATTGGCCTTAAATATGTGACGCATACCTCTGACTTGAACGCTCCAGTAGTTTGAGGGAACTTAGAAATCGATTGCAGGATTTGCTAAGTATGGCATTAAAACGAGCGTAGCTATAATGCTAGCCTCGTACTTAAACGTCTGTGCAAGTATTAGATCAGAGTTTGCTTTTTACTAGTGTAATCTTACCTAAGAGTGTGAGGGTCATCGGGGGGTTTACGAGCTCGAACCGGCGTGAAGAATGTCCAGTTGGCGTAAATTAAGCATTTAGCATCCCACCTTTTTGACACGCTCCTTCTCAGGATTTACCCACTTATGAGCGTCAGAATGTTCAGTGTAGAATGTTCTTAGTACGTAGATAGTGTCGATTTGGAATTAGTAGTTTGTTCGTTAAACCGTTCGACGTGGAGGGCACTCAACACTTAGTAGGTTTTAACGGGATCAAATATTCAAATCACTTAATCAAAGAAAGAACATATACACGACATAATAATTGGCAAAGTATTTAGTGCCACCCTCTTAATATATAATAACAATTATGCTTTCTGTCAAAAGAAAGTACATGGTTCTCTGCGGGGAAATTACAAAAACTGATGTTCACACGTAGAACCGTCTAAGGTTACATGCACTCCAAGGTCGAGGGAGACGCTCGCCTTGCAAAGTCTCTAGCAGGTAAGTGTTATTCGTGCGTACCTGAATGACTTTGAAGGGGTCTTCCCAATTAGGGTCCAACTTACCTACGTGTTTGGAAACTTCAACTTTTTTGAGGACCAGGTCTCCCAACTGGAAGGTCCTCTCTTTAACACGCTTGTTATACTGGTGGCCTACGGTCGCTTTATACTTATGGATTTGAGCCCAAGCAGTATTCCTTCTTTCGTCCAATAAATCCAATTCAAACGTCCGATTGGCCTCGTTGACTGCAGGCTCGAAGTAGGCAACGCGTGCGGATTCTTGAGCAATTTCCGCAGGTATCATAGCCTTGGAACCATATACGAGGGAGTATGGGGTCTCCCCTGTCGCCGCTCGACGGGTAGTACGGTACGCCCAGAGGGCTCCTTGAAGCTCCTCTGCCCATTCTCCTTTCTTACTTTCGAGCATCGTCTTCAGGTACTGAAGTATGGTTGGGTTGGTCACTTCAGCTTGACCGTTGGCTTGAGGGTGGCCCACGGAAGTGAAGCGTTGCTCAATCCCAAGTTCATAACACCAATCCCGTGTGTCAGCAGCAATGAATTGGGAACCATTGTCCGAGATGAGTACCCTCGGGATGCCATACCTGCAGATGATGTTCTTCCAAATGAAGTCTCTCACAACTTTGAATGTTATCTTCGCTACCGCTTCTGATTCGGCCCATTCGGTGAAGTAGTCCACAGCGAGGATTACAAATTTCCTTTGTGTGACCGCCATTGGTAGGGGTCCCACTATGTCAATACCCCATTGGTCAAAAGGCCATGAAACGTCAATAGGGACCATTTGCGCCGCCGGCAGTTGAGGGGTGTTGGAATGAAACTAGCATTTAGGGCATCTTTTGGAATAGTTGATGGCATCATGCAGTAACGAGGGCCAGTAGAAACCGCTTCTCAAAACTTTCTTAGCTAGAATTCGACCACCAGAATGGTTCCCGCAACTCCCATTGTGCACATGTTCTAGTACTTCTTTGGCCTGCGAGGGTCTCAAGCATCTTAAAGGCGGACCCTGGAAAGACCGCTTAAATAACCGCCCATCGCTGTCAAGAGAGAAACGAGGGGCCTTACTCCTAACCTTCCGCGCTTCCACTTTATCGCTCGGGCAAGTTCCATCCCTCAGAAACCTAATGATGTCATCGAGCCAATAAGGTTCGGAGGGGTCAATCATGTTTACCCCACCCAAGGGTCCCGCTTCGCGAATCAACGGCTTCTCCGTTCTAAGGAATATGACCGACCGCTCGCAGGAATCTTCCAAAGCGGATGCAAATTTGGAAAGAGCGTCTGCACGCTCGTTTTCTGTTCTCAGGATCTGCAACAAGTGGAACTCCTTGAATTTGGAGATCACTTCCTTAGCTCTTGCCAGGTACTGCACCATAGTGGCTTCTCGAGCCTCATAACTGCCATCAATTTGACTTGCGATCAGCTGGAAGTCAACATAAGCAGTGACCCGAACGACACCATTCTGGAGGGCTATCCCTAGCCCTTGGATTAGAGCTTCATATTCCGCCTCGTTGTTGGTGACCTAGAATGCCATTTTGATAGCGTAATCAACTTCCACACCATGAGGATCTCTTAGGGTCACCCCGGCTCCCCCCCCTTGTGAGGTTGAGGAGCCATCTGTGTGCAGAAGCCATAGCCCTTCTTCCACCGAGGGCCCAATATCCAAATTAAAGCGTTCCACCAACAGGTCTGCCACTGCCTGAGCCTATATCGCGGTGCGAGGCTCGAAAGTGATATCAAATTGACTGAGTTCAATTGACCATTTAATTAACCTCCCTGAGACGTCCGGCTTTGCGAGCACCTGTGTGAGGGGTTGGTCTGTGAGCACGATGATAGAATGAGCCTGAAAATAAGGCCTTAGCCTTCGAGATCCATTAACGAGTGCAAAAGCAAACTTTTCTATCTCCATATATCTCTTCGTCGCCCCCTGCAATGTTTTGCTTAAATAGTACACCGGCATATGTTTACGCTCGCAGACCGACACGAGGACAGCGCTCGTAGCCTCTGAGAAAACTGATAGATAAATGAATAAGTTTTCTCCAGGGCTAGGCTTAGTCAACAGTGGTGCGCTCGCGAGGTATTGCTTCATGTCCTGCAAAGCTTTCTCGCATTCCCCGCTCCAGGAGAAGTTGCGAGCGTTGCGCAAAATTTTGAAGAAAGGTAAGTTCCTGTCTGCCGAGCGGGAGATAAACCTGTTCAGTGAAATGATTTTTCCCACCAGCACTTGAACTTCTCTTACATTTCGTGGTGATGGAATATCCAGGATTGCTTTAATCTTCTTTGGGTTTGCCTCTATGCCTCGCTGACTGACTATGTATCCCAAGAATTTGCCACCACGAACGCCAAATGTACACTTGGAAGGGTTCAATTTTATTCCATAATGACGTAGGATGTTGAAAGTTTGTTTGAGATCCTCTAGATGGGAAGGTTGGCGCTCGCTCTTGACTATCATGTCGTCTACATACACGTCCATGGATTTTCCTATTTCACGCTCGAAGATCCTGTTGACTAGGCGTTGATAAGTTGCGCCCGTATTTTTAAGTCCGAACGGCATGACTTTGAAACAGTAAACGCCTACATGTACCACGAACGAGGTTTTGGGATGATCCTGGGGCGCCATGAAGATCTGATAATATCCCTGAAAGGCGTCCATCATACTCATAAGCTCACATCCCGCTGTTGAATCTACCAGCTGATCGATCCTCGGTAAGGGGTACGGGTCTTTGGGGCACGCCTTGTTGAGGTCCGTGAAGTCATTGCACATGCGCCATTTGTTGACGCTCTTGGGAACGAGCACCACGTTACAGAGCCATTCCGGGTCCAAAATCTCCTCAATGTACTGAGCGTCCAGGAGTTTGCTGACTTCTTCTTCGATGACTTGCCTCCTGAAACCATGGATGCCATTTTCTTTTGTTTGATCGGCTTGAAGGCCGGGTCCACGTTGAGCCTATGAACTATGACACTCGGATCTATTCCAGTGATATCGGAGGCCTTCCAAGCAAATACGTCGAGGTTTTCCCGAAGAAAATCAATCATCATAATCTGTGAGGGGCCTCGAGATTTGAGCCAATCTGGGATGTTTTATCTGGATTCCCTGGTTCCAACTCGATGGTCAAAATTTTTTCGGGGGGCTCAATGCGAACTTCAAGCCGTGGAGCCTCGAGCGCTTGTTTTTTCCCAATAAGCCTGTCGCCTTTCTTACCCGAGGGCCCATCACTCTCGTCTTCGGAGGAAGATCCTTCGACAGCCCCAGGCGGCCCATCCTCCGTGCGCTGGGCCTCGCTGGGGGTCTTCTTTATGTTCTTCTTCTTGTAAAGTTTGGCCCTCTTACGCTCGGGACCATCTTCGTCCAATTTGGGGAAGTCAACCGATTTTTTGGTGGATCCTGACTGAATGGTTTGTTTGGGCTTGTGGCTTCGAAGGGAAAGGATGTAGCATTCCCAAGCCTCTTTGACATTGCATAGAACCTCGCCCGTGCCCTCGGGAGTGGGAAATTTAACTTTCTGGTGACAAGTGGAGATTACTGCTTTGAAGTCCACGAGGGCCGGGGTCCAAAGATGATGTTATAGGGGAGGCCCACTTCAACGACTACGTAAAGGATGCTCAATGTTTTTCGCTGTGGGGCACGACCAAAAGAGGTAGCCAAGCGAATTTATCCGCGAGGGACAATCTCGGAACCCCCAATGCCAACGAGGGCTGTTCTAAGGGGTTCGAGTGGAATGTTTGTTATATTCATTTTTTAAAACGTTGAATAAGGGAGAACGTTCACAGAGCTTCCACTATCAATCAAAACCCTCTTTACAACGTGGTTATGAGCGTCTAAACTAACCACCATGGGACAGTCAGAGGTTTCACCAATCCCATGGGCTGTTACAATGTGTTCCAAGTCTTTCTCTGTGAACCCTACAACGTCATTCTCTTTCGAGCGTGAAGAGCTGTCAACGGAGAGCACAGGCTTGAGTTGGGATGATCTCTGGTCATAACTCCGGATGTGGCGGCACCGGGAAGCATTAGAATCGCCCCCCGAGGGTCTTCCAGCGATCATGTGAATGACCGCAAAGGGCTGGTTCTCCACATCTGCAGCTTTCTCCTTGCTGCGGTCGCTGTTCTCGGTGTGATGATGGCGGGGGCTTCGTGAGCGCGAGCGGCTTCTTCTTCTAGCACGCGCTCGCTCAGCGCAATGCTCATCATACCTCTCTAATACCTTTACAAACTCCTTGAGGTGCCCCCCTGCGATAAGCCTCTGGATCTCGCTCTCGAGTTGGCGGCATTCGTTGGTATCATGCCCCTTCTGCTTGTGGAAAGCGCAATAGTTTCCTGAGCACTTTTGAGCCTTGGTCTCCCTCAACTTTGGCGATCTCTTGAAGAGTTTCTTATTCGCCATGGAATACACTTCAGCAATCGGGCGGTTGAGGGGAATCCGTTCGAACTTACGTGGAGGCGAAGAGTTGCGGCGAGCGGGGATAGGACTTCGGCGGCGACCCCTGTTAGAATCTGCTCTGTCTTCGGGGTCTTTGCTGGGGCGAGGGTCGTTCGCCATTTTCTGATCCCTCGCGATGTACATATCCTCGAGGGTGAAATAGGAATCGGCTATATCCCTGATCTCCATTAACGAGTGCGGTTTTTTCTTGGCCACTTCCTCGACAAACTCCCTGCTGACATAGTGCTTTATGTTGATAGCGCCAAACAGCACATGCCTCAGGAAATCCATAGAGGGCTTTTCAACCAGCAGGATTTCTTTGTTGAATCTACCCATAAAAGACCGAAGGGTCTCATTGGGACCTTGCACCAAGCTGTAGAGAGCTGTGGCAGCGGGGGCTGGGGCCTTTAAAGAGTTAAAATGGCTCATGAAGGCGTTGGTCAGATCATCGTACCCTCTAATGGAGCGAGGGGGCAGCTTCTTATACCAATCTTGTGCCATTCCTATGAGGGAAGTGACAAAAACTTTCACCCAGTAATGGTCGGGATGCTCGTACAGGTGCATGAGATGCACGAAATGATCCAGGTGATCGGCTGGATCGGTGATTCCGTCATAGCGGTTGATGGATGTGGGGATTTTGCCCATCCCCGCGCAGACCATTAGCACCTCATCGACGAGGGGTGAACCGCCTGTCAAAGGCCTCAGGTTCTCGCCCTCGTGATCGTGCTCGTCGTCTTCCTCCCTCTAGCGGCTTGGTGCCAGGTTCTTGTTGGCGCGAGTGTCTCTGGCCCTGGACCTCTCATCCCCGTCGTGGGGGATTTGAGACCGTGCACGAGAGAGTTGCTCCACCAAGTTTTACAGCCCGTCCAGTTGGTCTTGGACAGCTGCAATCCGAGCGTCATCTGCTCCCCTTTTGCTGGTTCTTCCTGTGGCCCTCGATTGAACCTCCTCTTCATTGTCCCTTCCTGGGGGGATTTTCTCCTTCTCCATGGGGTGCTGTTCTTTATCCGCCCTCGGGGGAGAATCCTTTTCCACCGCAGGAGGAGGCGGCGGTGGTTGGGCCCGCAGTACATTCTAGGCTGCCGTTATGGGATGAATCTGTAATCCACCCAAAGGTGCTGCCATTTGGGCCCCCGTGCCCGAGGGGAAATACACAGAGGTAAAATACGTCCAGGCCTTCTGTGCTGCCTGCACTTCACATTGCGCGTAGATCGCCTGTAGCTGCTGCTGGGTTAGCTGGGGCGCCTCCACTCCTTGTATTTCCTCCGGTAAGGACATGGGGAATTGCAGCGTGCCCACTTGGTAGGGCGGTATTACGGGTACCATGGTTGGGACTGCTCCGGGCATCATTCCGGGTTGCATATAAGTGTATCCCGGTGGTGGCATGGCCATGGAGTACATACCGGGATTGGGGATTGGAACATTAGGGATGAGGGCCGGCTGAGGTGGGACAGAGCCAGATCCTCCTGCCATGTTTCCGCTAGGAGGGAGAGTTGTAGCTGCAGTTTCAGTGTTTCTGGCCCCATTATCGGCAGTAGGTGGGGGAACGTCTCCGACAGGGGTATTGTTACCCAAACTTTCCTCATTGACGGGAGGAAGAGCTCCCCTATTTTCCAGAATCCCAGACCTTATCGCCGTTACCATGTTGGGAACAGGAGGTGTTATAACTCAACTAGCTTGAAGAAGAATCTGAGGAAGATGGGGATGGACTTCCCACAGACGACGCCAAAAAAATGATGGTGCAGAAACTTGTAAAGGACTTAAACACCAATCACTTTAGAATTTGTTTGTGGAAGGGAAGACCATCACAGGCGATGAGCCTCAGGAACTGGGTTTCCAATGAGCGGGGGGTTCTTCCAGCTAGGATAACACCAAGAAATCATGCCGCAAAGGTGCAGGAAAATGGTGAAATATATGAAGCTTTGGAGAAGATGAAGATGCAGAGGAAAAATGATGCCCAGTTCAGTAGTGTGGTATCTTGTGAAGAAGATGACTTGGGCGAGAATGTAGGTATTCTCTCCTATTTATATGTTAGGGGGAGGGTAGATTGGGTAATTTGACCGTGTGGTCCCAAACCTGTGTTGCCCTAACACGTGGCGGCCCGTAATGGCATGAGAGTGATGACTTCTGAAAAACAGGCAGCGTGCCAGGTACGAGGTGCACTCTGCCATGGTATCAGAGGTTGTTGGCGAGGGCCGTGTGTTGGGAAGACCCAAGGTCCGCCTTACAGGAGTACGGACACCCTATAGAGGAAAGGATCCTAAGCGAGCGTTGGCGACGCTTGAAGGGTTCACGAATGGGTTTCCCCCGATAGACGACCCTTGAGCGCCAACTATACGAGAGTCAGAGATCGGGCACCTTCGTGTGGGCCTCCCTGGGAAGAGTGGCCCTGAGGACCGTGATGCGAGGGTCGTGGGCCCGTATTAATTGACAAGGGAATGGGCTAGGTCAGCCTGCGAGCCCATTGTAGCGAGCGTCCAAGCTCTAAGTCAACGGATGGCGACATGTGGATGGCTTTGATACAAGCGTGGTTTTACGCCCCATCAACCCCCCTACCCCTTTCTTCTTTTTCCCTTTTTCTTTTTTCTTTTTTTCCTTTTCTTCATCCCTACGTTTTCTATTGAAAATGCAGGTTTTCCGACGGTGGCCGAGGCGCCGTCTCCGCCCACTTTTCGGAGACGGCGACCTACGTGTTTGAACCCATTTCGACGACGCGACTTCATTGGTGGCAACCACGTCTATTGAAAATGACCGGAGAAGGCTGTGGGGAGGTCGACCGGAACCTGTAAATTTTCAAAGAAAATGGAAAATGGGTCTCTCATTTTTGGCGATATTTTTCAATGGTTTTTATATGGATCTTGAAGATCTCGACAAGAAGAGTCCATTGCAATTTACGGAATCGATTTTCGTTAAGCCTTTTGTAAGTTATGAACATTTCTTTTTTAGATCTAAAATTCTTATATTTGAAATTGGGGACAAATAGATTCGAATTTTGAAAAACTAACCGAAGATATGGAATGAGGACGAGGAGTACGTTCTCGGTTAATTTTTCAAGAATTTTTGGACCACCTCCGGCGGCGGCCGGCAGTCTGGTGTGGTGGCGGCGGCGCTCCTGCTAAGCTAAGAGAGGAAGAAGATGATGAAGAAGATGAGGTGTGGAGGAAGTAAAAAGTGTGTGGAAAAAGTAAAAAAATGGGAATAAAATAGACTTTTTAGATGATTAGGGGGTTTAGAAAAAATGTTTTGTGTATTGGAGATTGTAAATGTATAAAATTCCAATTGGGGGGGTTTTGGATAAAAATTACGGATTATTGGCACTGTTCAAAAATTTCCCCAAAAATTTATAGGACCAATTTTGCATTTTTTAGTCAACATTTTTTCCAATTCATGTTGTTGGCGTGGCTGTCACGTAAACATTTTCACCGATAAATTAATCGAAATTATAGGAGTTAATTACAAATGAGTCCTAATATTGTCCAATTTTTTCTTTTGAGTTCTAGGCAAATACCATACATTTTTTTTTTTTGGTCTAATAAATAAATGAAATCCTTTGAAAAAAGTTAGGCACGTGAGAACTGCAATAAAGCACATCTAATATGGCTAGCTCCTCATAATGCCAAGAAAAATGTTCTATTACCAGAGCAATTTTCAATAGTTGACACTTTTACCCTTGTATATAAATTTCCAGCCTTGACCTTTTTTTAATTTCTCTCATTTGATAGTAACTTGTAACCACAAAATTTTCACCCCCAACCCCAAAGGCCAAAATTGACAATCATAATTAATATCTTTCAAATTTCATTGTGAATTAAACTTTTAGACAACTAAAAAATTAAAAAATAATTTATGTTGATTGAGATCGAAAAATTCGAACCCTTTTCTCTTTTTCATTTCAAAATTTTTTGTTACAAGCAATTTACGATCAATAAAATATTGTGATATTTTTCCGACTCAAGAAACAAAATAAGAAGTAATGTGAAATGAGAAAACATAATATACAATAAAATAAGTTCTCATTTTTACCAAATGAGAAAATGGAGCTTGTCTATTATGATGTTGGTTTTGTACTGACCTTATGGAGGATAATTTGCAAGACGGATAGTTTGATTGTATGTTACTTCCTCTTCCCGAATGCTGAGGTTTGGGATGCTCCTTTGGGACGGGTACCGTCTTTCACTTGGAGACGCCTTCATGAGGCTAGATACCTTATAGTAGGTGGCGAGTGGGAGATGGCTCGAATATATATTCATATCTAGAGGGACCAATGGCTCCCCCGTCACTTGGATTATAGACCGATATTCAGACCGGATGCTTCTATCTCTCCGGAATGGGTGTCGGATCTTTTGAAGCAGGGAGTTTTGCAATGGGAAGAGGAGCTAGTAGCGAATGCTTTTCTAGATCGTGATATTTGCTCAATTCTTAGCATCCTGCTTGCTTCGATGAGGAGGAAGGATGTGATGATATGGCATTTTAATAAGAACTGTGTGTTTTCCGTGAAGAGTGCTTACCACCTTGCGGTGACGCGAGAGGGCTTCTTCTTCATCTTGCGGTATGGGGAGAAATCTGGAAATTAAAGGCTCAACCCAAAGTTAAAAAATTTATTTGGCGCCGTTGTCAAGGCATTTTGCCGACGGGTACCCTCCTCAAATTCCGACACTGCTCCTTGGAGGACCTCTGCCCTATGTGTAATACTCCAGTTGAGGATTTGATGCATGCTATCATAAGCTGCCCCTTTGCGCGTGTTGAATATATATGCCTTATAGATGTATAAATAATTAGTTGTTGGAGAACTAATTATTAAGTATATCTAATAAACAAAGGCATATGAAAGGTTGTTTGGAAAATTGTGTCCCACATTGGAAAAGTAACATATTGAAGACAGCTTTATATAGCAATATGTTGTGTATGTTATTAAATCGTGGAACTCGAGAGAGGACTAATGGACTCACACACGGTGCGGTGCACCGCACCGCCCGCACCCGCACGCGTGCGCACGGGCACGAGGCCGGGGCCGTGGGCCTGGGCTTGGGCGACTATGGCGTTTTGATGGCGCACTTTGCACTTCGGAAGGAGCCTTGCCTCCGAGCCCAGAGCCTATCTTTTTAGGCCAAATTCATTCGGAATGAACCTAAATTAGCCCGACAATCTGAATTAGACTGTTGAGTGGCAAATTGAAACTGAAAAGTCAAGAGAATTGAAGCCACAAATTAATTCAGGGGCTAGTAACAGCCCATTGATGCTGAATTAATTCCCAACAACCATAATTCAAATTGGTCCGTTTTTAACACCCGACAACCTTATATACACATCCCTGCAGCTGAAGAAATATATAACACAAGCCTCATTTTGATTTCCTGTGCAGTTCTATCACACGAAATTCTCCCAAGAGCTTGACATATATCCTGGAAGTGTATCGCCTGAAACCTTTAGCACACTTCCCAGAAAGTTAGGGGCGATAGAAACTTTAAGGACAAGGAATACCCGTGTCTAGCTTCTGATTTTGCCCAGATTTCTCAACAAACTTAAAGTTTCTATTTCGTGAAAATGGAGTCTGAATCCTTCAGAATCATGAACCAGCAAAAGCTAGACTGTTTCGATAGCAACAACTTCAGCCGCTGGCAGGACAAGATGAAGTTCCTGCTTACTGTCCTTAAGCTTGCCTATGTTCTAGATCCCAGCCTGCCACCGATTCCAGAAGATCCTCCTGCTCCCCAGCAGCCCGTTGATTTGGATCCTCCAGCCACTGCAGCAGGCGTTGCTCCTCCTACTAATCCCACTACAGCAGCTGGTGCTCCTCCTGCCAATCCTCTGACAACAGGCGTTGCTCCTGCTAACACAACAGCAACAGGTCCTTCAAGGAATGCCTTGCAAATCCACCAGGAGATCGTAGAGACTCTTCAACAACAAAGGAAAACGAGAGCAGAAGATGAACAATTGGCTCGTGGACACATTCTGAATACTTTGTCCGACAGACTGTACGATCTCTACACAAACGTGCAGTCACCTAGAGAACTGTGGGAGGCCTTAGAGTACAAATACAAGGCTGAGAAAGAAGGTACAAACAAATATTTGGTTTTTAAATATTTGGATTTCAAAATGGTTGATATGTCAACAAACTACGGATGGTGAAAATTGTCCTTCCAGAAGCCTTCCAGGTAGGAGCTATAATTTCAAAGCTCACTCCTGTCTGGAAAGATTATGCAAAGAGATTGATGCATAAATCTGAGGATATGTCCTTGGAACAAATTTAGAAACATCTGCGTATTGAAGAGAAGGCTCGGAAACGCGATGGCAAGAATTTGGTTCAAGGACAATCCAGCGTGAATTATGTTGAGGCTGGAAGTTCTAAAAAGAAGCCTTTCGGGGTTAAAAAGAATCAAGGACAATTTAAGAAATCCAGACAGAAATCTAAATCTGTTCATGTTGCTAACAAAAGAAAAGGCAAGTGTCATGTTTGTGGAGAAACAGGACATTATGCGAGAGAATGCCCACAACGGAATAGTGGATCCGGAGTTGCAAACATGTTTAAGGAGAACCTAGTTGCCATGGTGATTGATCTTAGCCTCGATGTGGCTATGATTTCTTAAATCAAAATGGCAAGTGAACTTTCTGGATGGTGGTTGGATTCTGGAGCAACGATTCACATTTGCAACGATCGAAGGCTTTTCAAGACCTTTGAAGAAGTTGTTGGGCAAGAGGTTCAGATGGGTAATAGCTCCAAAGCCGGTGTTGGAGGCAAAGGATCTGTCGAGCTCAACTTTACCTCCGGGAAGAATTAACTTTGATTAATGTCTTGTTTGTACCAGATGTTAGGAAAAGTTTAATTTCTGTTGATTTGTTAGATAAGAAAGGTTTTAAGATTTCTGTTGAGTCTGGCAAAGTCATCATCATGAAAAATGGTGAATTTGTTGGAAAAGGTTATGCTTGTAATGGGATGTATAAGATGTCTATCAATAACATGAATTCTGTTTCTACTTACATGATTTCTTCAAGTTCTTTATGGCATAGTCGATTAGGACATGTTAGTGCAAAGAACTTGAAAAATATGCATGCAATGGGATTAATTGATATTGGTAAAAATGAACTTGATAAATGTGAAATATGTGCAAAATTAAAATAGTAAGAAAACCTTTTCCAAGTGTTAAAAGAGAATCACAAATATTAGATTTAATTCATGCGGATATTTGTGAGCTAAATGGAATTTTAACTAGAGGTGGTAAAAGGTATTTTATTACTTTTATTGATGATGCTAGTCGTTTTTGCTTTGTGTATTTGCTAAGAACTAAAGATGAAGCTCTTAGTTCTTTTGTGAAATATAAATCAGAAGTAGAAACCTAACTTGAGAAGAAGATTAAGGTTCTACGTTCTGATTGAGGCATGGAATATTGTTTGAATGCTTTTGATACACTTTGCGAAGAAAGTGGTATCATACATCAAACAACTGCCTGTTATACACTGTAGCACCCGGAACGCTAGGTAGCTACATCCCTCGTACTATAGTTCAATCCACATATGGAACGAGCACCCATACATGAATCGAGCCTATAGCGAACGGGAGACAATAAAAAAAAACTCACTAGCTAGGTGGGACTAACCCTCAATTAAATACAACCATGCATAACAGTAAAGCGAAAGCAAAGTACTAAACATTCATTATCATATTCGGGTCAATCACTTCAATATATACAACCATCTTCCATAACAAGTTATGATATACAAAGGTACCAAAACAATTCATAAGTCATTCATATATTAACATGAAAAGGGAATGCTAGACTCAACAAGAAATACCCAAAATAAAGACCAACTCCCGCCTAGCACTCAACCTGCAAAACTGAAAATGTGAGGTGTCAGTCTATGAAAGACTGAGTGAGGGGTTTATAAATATATGCGCAATTATCATGCAAGCCATAATTTCGGGTAAGAGTTTATAAAAACAATGTAATTTAAGAATAGATTATATTCTCGCCCGAAATTACAACTAAGTCACTTTAGCAATGAATCATTATCAATTCAGTCCGTGGCTCGACGAGCGAGGGTAATCTCCAACCTTACTCCAAAAGTGAACAATCATGAATGTTTCAATTTATTAAGTGATCATGCAAGTCATTACGTGCGATCAATTAGCAGTTTCATGAACCCTTCTTCCTCCGGGTGATGGTGGGCTTGCAAGACCCAACCATCCAATCATGGTGTACGTCAGGAACATGACTCCCACAGACGGGATTTCTTCCTCCACCAAACCTCCTAGTGGATTCAGAGGTGATCCCAAAAAGGTGAGGATAGTGCAAGAGTTACCCGCCAGCCCTTGCTGTCCCGGTTGGCTGAATACACTACCCTCGGGCCCTCAGTGCAATACAATAACTCGCCAAAACAATCAATCAGTACAGTACTGTAATTCAGTTGAAAGTCATAAGATTTAGAAAGCTATAGCTATATAGATACGTTTTGGTCGAAAGCATCACATAGGGTTGTAAAGGGTCTATAGATCTAGGAATTAAACCTCACCTATACTTTACCAACCAAAAAAAGCAAGAAAACACCCTAAGGAGCGTGTTCCTCGTCACCGGGAATGTGATCTGTACAACAAGGACAAGTGTACGTGAGACTCGACTCGTATGAACCATTGCCTTTACAATCAACAATTTTCATGAATGAGTCTAAATTCCCAAACAAAGTATCAATAAGTGTCAAATAGGAGCATACTTATTAATAAATCAAGTGTATAACTCATATAAGTCACACAAAGGAGCCAAGAAAGTGAAAGGAATGCAATATGAAAGGTTTGACAAAGTTTGGTAAAAGCTGACAGTTTTCGGGAATGCGCATGCTATAGGAAAATTGGAATATCTTGAGTTATAGAAGTTGGAATTAAGTTTTCTTTGTTGTAAATGAAACTAGACACATTGAGCTTTCCAAGGATATATGGATCGTTTTCTAGTTCAAAGCGAGGAAAAAATGGTGTAAGCTTGAAGTTAGGTGAATGCAGTTTTCTGGCGAAGTGGAAACACCAAAAAGAATTGATTATATCTCACAAATGACAGAAGATAATGAGGTGATTCCAATTGGAGGTTGTTCTAGACTTCAATAGGTTTCCAACGGTTCAAAAATCAGATCAATCGGAGTTCATATGAGGGGGTACCTGGCCGGGTAAAGTTTAAGGGAAAAGTTCCCCGGCGGGGGAAAAATTGTCCAGAAACTTTTTGGACCACTTTTCCTCACGAAATTTACCCGCCCGGGTAACCCTTTTGGACTGGAAAACAGGAGTAAAATAGGGGCTATGCACGAAAATTGCTCCCAAGCCAACCCAACACCCAATCAAGGCAAGAAATCAACTCAAAACTAGCATATATCATGCATATAACTCATATATATCAACTTGGCATCAAGTAATCCATCCAAGCCTGCTCAAATCATCATGAAATCACCATACCAGTCCCATAATATTCATGTCACCAACTTTCATATAAACTCATTCTTTCATGCAAGAGTTCAACTTTAATGATCATAATCATGCTCTTAACCACAATTAAGCAAGGAAGCATCACATAAACATCAAACCCTACTCATGAGTGATTCAAGAATTCAAGAAAAATCTCCATTCATACCTTTAGATAATAGAGAGAAAGGATAGAAGGATGGTATGATGTTGATGAAGCTTTAAGGCATGCAATTCCTCCAAAATTCTAGCTTGAAATATGAGATGAAATCTTCCTTTCTCTTCTTGGTGTTTTTGATCGGGTATTAGTGTGTGTGTGTGTGTGTGTCTCTTGTTGATGAAAATATATGGAATGAAATGCAATGTAAGAGATGAATATATTCCAAAGTCTTCCAAGAAAATGGATGAATCATCATATTTTGCACATAAGTCCTCAAGTTATTTAGATTCATGCAATCAAGTTCCATTCCATGGAATATGATCAAATAACTCCAATTCATGTTATGCAATTAAGTCCACACATTTATGCAATGGTCAAGTAAGGTCACATAATAACAATTAGGCACGTTATCACTTAATTCACGTAAATTTCACGTTAACGACAATTCATATAAATGCATGAAGATGTAATGCATATAATATGATGAAATTTATCAATAAACGAATAAAATAATTAAATTAAACCTCCCAACTCCCGAAGACCCGCACGTGGCGTGCTTACCTGAACTTCCGTAAATTGGGATGTTACATACACCCCAGCAGAACGGTGTAGCTGAAATAAAAAATCGTACCTTTCTGGACATGATAAATTCCATGTTAAATCATGCAAACTTACCTCACAACTTGTGGGGTGAAGCCCTTCTGTCTGCGTGCCATATTATGAATAGGAAGCCTAGTACTGTTGTGAAGACTAGTCCCTATGAAATATGGAAAGGTAGAAAACCCAACATCAGCTATTTTAAAGTGTGGGGGTGTGTGGCTTACTTTCGGGTTCCTGATCCCAAACAGACTAAGTTAGGAGCCAGAGCTATTAAAAGTGTATTCGTTGGATATGCTCTTAACAGCAAGGCTTATAGACTTCTTGATTTGGAGTCTGATGTGATAACTGAGTCTAGGGATGTTGAGTTCTTCGAAAATACATTTTCAAAAGATGTTGGAAATGAATCTGAGCCACCCCAAATTGAGCCTAGAGGTCCTATAAGGCCGGTTGTGGAAAATAATGTTTCTACACAACCAATTGAGCCTAGAAGGAGTACCATAGCAAGGAAAGATAAAAACTTAAACAAAGACTTTATCTCTTCTGAAGCTTTACAGTTCTTGGTGGAGTGGGACCAGGATAATAAAGTGGTAAGTGAAATACCGTTTGTGTTTACACTTGAGATGGATCCTAAAACATTTTCAGAAGCCATGGCTTCTCAAGATGCTTCTTTCTGGAAGGAAGCTGTAAATGATGAAATGGATTCGATCTTGGGTAATAATACTTGGGTATTAGCAGACTTACCTCGTGGTTCTAAACCCATTGGGTGCAAGTGGGTATTTAGAAGAAAACGGAACACCGACGGCACTATCTCAGCTTTCAAAGCTAGATTAGTTGCCAAAGGGTTCAGACAAGTAGAAAGGATTGACTACTTTGATACTTACGCACCGGTGGCTCGAGTTGCTTCCATTAGAATTCTTCTGGCCCTAGCTTCTCTTTATGATCTGTTTGTTCATCAAATGGACGTAAAGACAACATTTTTAAATGGAAATTTAAAAGAAGAAATCTATATGGAACAACCTGAGGGCTTTGTAGCACCGGGAACAGAAAACAAAGTATGTAAGTTAGTCAAATCTCTGTATGGTCTGAAACAAACACCAAAACAATGGCACGAGAAGTTCGACACTGTATCCTGAAATTCGAGTTCAAATATAACAGTGCTGACAGATGCATATACTCCAAAAGTACGGCTGACTATATGGTGATAGTCTATCTATATGTCGATGATATGTTGATCATCGGGACGAATATGTTTGGAGTAAGCGAGACTAAAAAGTATCTATCCTCGGTCTTTAATATGAAAGACTTAGGTGAAGTAGATACTATTTTAGGCATTAAAGTTAAAAAACATAGTGGTGTTTTTCAATAAACCAATCTCACTATATTGAGAAAGTTCTGAGTAATTTTAATCACCTCGAGATCAAGGAGGTGAACACTCCGTTTGATAACGGACTGAAACTTAAAGAAAATACTGGTAGAGCTATTGCACAGCTTGAGTATGCAAGAGCTATTGGCAGCCTTATGTACGCAATGCATTACATTAGACCAGATATTTCCTTTGCAGTTTCAAAACTTAGCAGATACACGAGCAGTCTCAATGCTAATCATTGGAAAGCTATTAGTAGGGTACTTGGGTACCTTAAGAGAACTATTAGCGAGAAAGATGATGATACACGAGCAGTCTCAATGAGAATGATTATAATCTCTCGCACTTAGATGATGATTCTATAGCGAGAAAGATAAGGGATTTATCAAGAGATGATTCGAGTCAATTTTCTCTACGTGTTACACACCCCTAAGTGATTAGAAGAATTCGAACCCAAATCATTATATATGTCTATTTCATTATATATGTGATAGAGCCAAAATATGGCATAGCCATGCCACGACACGTGACCCTGTTTTAACAGAATACTGAGGCCACACTGAGCCCCATGCCAGGATGGCCGCTTTTGTGTCATGGAGGCCTTATCCATCCCCTAGAGCGGGTAAGCCTCACTAGGGGGTTCCGGGCCCTCGAGGTCGCCCTAGAATCACCCTCGATAATTTTAGCACTAGGAGGCGGATCACCCTCTTCGCGTAATCCCCTCGGACTTCACATTCACCCTTTCATGGGGAATCTCATGGGCCCGTACGCCGAGCGTGTATCCCCCTCGACAACGGCCCTACTGTGCTCTCTAACACACCGTACAGAAAGTGCGCACTTGCCACAGTTGCTTTTCGCCTACCTTTTTGTGGTCTTGCAAGTGTTTTCTATCAAAAGCCCTACAGAGGACCACGTGCCTAGGGCAGCATTTATTTGGGACCACCTGACATAAAATTACTGAAAGGGTCCTCACCCTCAACTATAAATACGTCAAGTGTTATCCCCTCACAGGGGATCTTGGACCTCAGGCATTCTCTCACTAAGAACCCATTGAATTGTTGTATCCTCAATCCGTGTTAGCTTAGCCGGTAGAACTCACTCGGATACGCCTTCCCTGTCGGAGTCATCTCCCCGGTGGTTTTCCTCACTCTAAACAAATCGTAATTGTTGGTGGCTTGAGCCACATCAGATCTAACCCCATTAGATTATATTGATGCTTAGTATGTTAAATATTAAAATATTTCCTCATAAGAAATGTGTAAATTCGTACATATATTTATTTACTTGTATCATTAAAGATGTGATAAAAATGAATAAATAAATAAATCTAAATTTCATTTTATTTTCTCTTAAAAGTTAAATCAAATATAAATAATTTTGTATATGGAAAAATAGAGCATAACTAAATTTCTTAAATAACTTAAAAGATTATGTTTAGGTCGGATAATTTTAAGGTTTTCGAATTTAAATTAATTTTATTTTGCTTTAACTATATATTAAATTTTCAACCATTATAATTAAGAATTTGATGTTTAGTATATAAAAAATTAAAATATTATAATTCTTATTGAGTATCTCATGCTAAATCCATAAATATATATACCTATTTTAATATATTATCTAACTCTTTAAAGATGCAATAAAATAAATAAATAAATATAAATTTAATTAGATGTTGTTTTAAATTTAGATTATATATAATGATAATATTGTATGTGACATAATAAAGCATAATTACCGACTGTCAATTGACTTAAGTGGAAAAGGGACTTGAGTTCAGTTAAGTAAGGTTTCGGGTTCAAGCTTTGTGGATGTAATGAACTATATTGAGAACTCGGAAGATTAGTTATTCACTCAATTGAATGTGGTAACATCCTGGGAGGGAAAAAAAAAAGAAAGAAAAAAAAAGTAGCCCATCTATATAAGTTAATATGTTACTTAAATTGGATAATTTTAAGGTTTTGGACTAATTTTAAACTAAAATTATTAATTATTATCCTATTTTGATTCCATTTATTTGTACTTTTTTAATTAGCATTTTCCCTTATTCATTGAGTCAGTATTTTCCTTTAATTTATGTTGCTGACGTGGCTATATTGGGATATGACATAATAAATTGTCAAATAAAAAACATATCAGATTAATTTTGTATTATTACCTAAAAAGGTATATTAAAGACTAGAAAAATTATCCAAAAGCTTGCTGCCTAATTTTCATTTAAAACTGAAAAATAAAATAAGTTGTAATCCCCGACATCTCCTGCGGCACAGAATCCTTGCCACCCGATCATAATGTTGTACGCATCGCCACAATCATTCTTCGCATCCAATAGGGAGCTTTCATACAATATCTCTAAACAAGCTCATGATAAAAGCATACACACAGGATCCCTCGCATTCGGAAAGGGAGACTCTCAAGTCTCAATTGGCGCTGTCCTTTAAAACTGACGTTGCTACCATTCAAAAGCTCAAAGCTTGGCTACTAAGGGTAGAACTTAGAAGTATTGTTTTTGGAGATATTGTGATGAGGAAGGGGTTTGAGAGTAATATTACCATAATTTGAATAAAGTTTTGATTATATTGTCTCAACTTGTTAGGTTTTGGCACTTCATATTATTTTTTCTTGTTCCTTTTTAATAATGAAAAAAGGAAAAAATGCAAAATCGGGATACCAACTGACCTCAATTAGCATTTTTATGACACTTTATTTTCAGACGGCAAAATAATCTGTTAACTTCTAAAATGTGTCAATTTAATGACAAATTCGCCGGAAATTGCCAAATCATCGTCGGAAATCAGTTGACATGTCCAAATTGATGACGTGACATTAACACCCCTTGCCACATCATTGCCATATATTTTTTGAATTTTTTTGAAATCAACCTAATACACTTTAAATATTATAAAAAAATAAAAACAAAAAAATAAAATGAATATATAATATATTTATATATTTTTTGATGTAATTGTAAATAAAAAATTGGGGTCAGTTGGTATCCCGATTTTAAAATTTTAAATTGGGGTCAGTTACATATACTCATGCATGGAGGGATCTCCAATCATAAGGTCAAGGGTTTATTATATGACCCAATCAATCTTTATATTTTTTATCGAATTTTGATTACCAAGAAAGATGATCAGTTAATCTGTTGTGACCTATCCATTATTGAGCGTTCATGTGATCGATGAATTAATCAAGAAATCAAGTGAAACATGAACAGCTATGGCTAATAATCAATATGAAATATAAAAGATGTAATCATTCTTTTTAAAGAAACAAAATGAAGAATCACTCCAACAAAAAAAAAAAAAAAGTCTATAATAATAACAAAAATATAAATATATCTAGAGCAATTTTTCTATTCTATTTCTTCTTATCAAATAAGAAAAGGGTTTTTTTTGTGGGAATAACAAAATAATCTAATTTCCTAACAATGGTTCCTAATTTAAAACTCAAATTCTTGCCATCACAAGAACCATAGTAAATCAAAACCCATTTACCATTGGGGCCGACTATAATGTGACCATCCGTCGTCTTCTCATACGGTATCCTGAACTCCTCTACTCCCGGAAGATCAACACTTTTAGCCTCCCAAGATGATGATCCAGAGTTTGATTCCTTGTTTATGTAAATCTGCACTTTGATCGTCCCATCATCGCTGCTAACAGGACTCCACACAACAAGGAATCCATTGATAACCACAAGACTATGTGCCATGTTGGTTCCAGTGGACTGGACCGCTATCTCCTCAAACCTTTCCTCATCCAAATCAAACCTCAAAATTAGATACGAGTGCCTGTTTGCCCAGAATGAAACTAACCAGTAGATAGATCCATCCAAGTAAACAGAAAACTCGAATCTAACCTTCTCATTGTCGTCCATGTATTTGAACCTGGTCGGAGGAGGTTTGATTCTTCTCCACGAATCCGATGCCAATGAGTAAATCTCCACTTCACTCAAGTGGTCGGCACTACAGACCAGCTTTACGATCCTGTGATCCCGGCTCTTAGGAGCAAAACCAAATCCCAAGACTATGCTGCTATCAGGAGCAAAACCAAATCCCAAACCTCTCTTAGATTCGGTATTTAAAGGAATTTCGCCCCCATAAATTTTCTTCAAGCTTGTTCTAATAAAAGGATTCCACAGGAAAAAAACGGATGTGGATTTGAAGCAGATTAAACCCTCACTAGAACCAACAAGCGTGGCCCGGCGTCCTATTTTGAGGACCGGCTTGTAATTAGGAATTGGGGTACTACTAGCATCGGGTATCAAGTAACAAGTTTGCTTGGGATGCCAATAAGGTTCTGGCATCAAAACGACATGGGAAAATGAACGACTTTCGTCATAATGATGATGATGGTAGGAGGATATGAAACTAGGGTTTCTGATAGAAGCTTTCCATGATTTGGGGACCGTCATGAATCTCACGAGACTGTTTACCGGCAACCTCTCAAGAATTTCCAAGAAGATATCATCGGGAAGACGATTCTGCAACTGCATACTAGGTCTCTTCCTTTTCCTAGCCATGGCCGCCGATACCTTGTTATTTTTGACGAATTGAGAGCGGTGAGTGGAATAATTTATAGGGTGTATTCTCACATGTATTCAATTGGATTGTTCTGTTTGTCTTTGAAATTTTACAATTTGCCCCCCTATAGTCTTCCAACTTCGCCTAAAAGCCTCTCTAAATACATATATTTTTTCTTCTTACAGTTTACAAATGCTAAACTATGATGAAGATTATTATGGCAAGTTTCAAGCACCTTTACAAGAAATTCAAGTCGAGCTTTCAAAACCAAACTAGCTCTTTAACAACCAAAAGTCTTCAGAAATTGGATGTCATCTATCGGCCCAAAAGAGTTGGTCATCGACTCTAATAAGATAAATTCTGACTACAAGACTCTCCTCTCTTTCTCGGATAAGAACAAATAATACTTAATTAGATAAAGAATCAGCATCCAAAGTAGGAGTCTAAAACTTACCCACTCTAACTCTTATTCTATAAATACAATAATCTAATATCTTGATTAATATCTCTTTATTATATTTACTTATTTATTGTATTTGGGTTGAAAGCATCATTATTTATCCATATGAACAGTCGAATAGTCGATTCTTCATTAAGAAAATAATTGTTATCATCTTATCAAACAATTTATATCGACACCTTTATATCCATAGAATGCCATTAGTTTTAGAATTTGTATTTTCACCCTTAAAATTTTTTAATGAATTATTGTTAATTTTCTCTTCCATTGAGCTCGCATAAGGATTTTAATGAAAAATTGTATCCAATATACGTTGATAACTTTTGAGATCCAGTCATCAACATTCGACACGGTTAAAGTCTCAAATTAATATTTATAAAATTACAAGCACTATCAAAACTTTTTAAAATAATTCATATAAAACAATACATCAATCACTGTGCATAATTCATATAAAACAATTGAAATAAAGTTATAATCACTATGTGAATGAGTTGTTATGCTGAAATAACTCTGATACTAATTAACGGTAGTCACTGTGCCAATGAGTTGTTACGCTGAAATAACTGTACTAAAGGTAGCGTTGTCAATATAACTTACACAATTTTATTATTATATAAACACTTTTTATCATAAAAAGTAGGTCAAAATGAAAAACTGGTCCCATATAATTTTGTATTTTAACAATTTAATCTTATCAGATTTTATTTTGCAATTAAGTTCCACAGCTTTTAAAATTTTACAATGTAGCTCCGAAAAATACTGACTCAATAAATTGGGGAAAAAAATGCAATTTTGGTTGTCACATCAATTGACACATAGTAGTACGTTTTTGAATTAGCATTTCCCATTTTCTCAAATATATGTTGCTAATGTGGCTATTACATAAATATTTCGACGCCAAACTAATTTTTGGGCATATTCAACATCCTGATTAGAAATTCTATCTCCATGCCTAAAGGCAATGTTTTAAAAACCGGACCGTTAAGCGAACAGGAAAATCAACTGGGTCAAGGGTCACTGGTTCAACCGTTGGATCAACCGTGGTCGAACCGGTGACGTCATAATTATGTCATAAATAATATTAAATATTTATAAATAATAAATAATAAAACATATTTTAAAATTTACTTTTATATTTTCTCAATTTATATACAAATATAGTATGCAAATATAAGAATATTATAAACAATGAATAAAAAACTAAAGATTATGAACTAAAATAAAACATAAATTCATAATTCATGATTCATAACATAAACATTTAAAGTTCAAAAGTTCGAGACAAGAAAATAATCATCCCAAATTAAATGAAAATGCATAATATATTAGTTTTGAAGAAGTGGTTGCATAAAACATATAGAAATAGTGGAGAAAAATATAGAAAATTAGAGAAATTGGGGTTTAATTTTATCAATTTATTGTTTTTTAAAAAATCAAACGGTTCACTTGACCCGGGAACGGTTCTACGGTTCGAACGATCCAACCGCGGTTCGAAACGGTTTTCACAACATAGAGCGGTTTTTGAGTGCGAACGGTTTTGGGGTGATGACCGGTTCGTCCTTCCGGACGGTCGACGGTCCGGGCGGTCTGACCGTCCGGTCCGGTCCGGTTTTTAAAACATTGCCTAAAGGTATTCAAAGCATCAATGGAACAGTTCTCCGCCCTAAACGTACGTGCAGTGTGTCTTGTACGCGGTCCTCAATTACCCTCCTGACACGGTGAAGCCGGTCCACATGCTCCAGCGGTCAGCCGAGCTGTTATTCGTTGCTACAGGTCGGGTTTGTCGACTCGACAAATAAGCTCTTCACTCAGATGCTTCAGCAGGGGGACATCTTTTGTTGACTAAGAGATAATTATAGGAATTATTAGAATCCCTAAAAATCAGGAATTAGTTTAGCTTGGGTGTATAGGGTTTCTATTCTTTATATTACGTCTCTATAACCTTGTTATTCATTCAGAATTTCCAGAACAAAGAATATGAATAAATCTTCTTTCCCTTCCTTTATGTGTTCCTTTTATCATGGTATCAAAGCCAAACGATTCTGAGGATCGATAATTGGCATCATCATCTACCAATTCCCTAAAACCGACAATGGGCAACGAGGGAGAAGTATCATCATCCTCGTCGCCGGCACTATCAGAGGCAGCCACCATATTATCCCAACAACTAGCCAAATTACTGGATCACCACAGAACACCAACTCAATCACATTCCGATGGGCAAGTTACCATCGATTTAAAACTAAACAACAGCAACTACGTTCTCTGGGCAAGAATGTTAGAAATTGCTATTGGTGCTCGCGGACGCCTCAGCCACCTGACTGGACATCCGGCACCGCCCCAAGAAACTGATGAATCATATCAAACCTGGAAACAACGTGACCTCCAAGTCTTCGGATGGATCACACAGGCAATCGACTCATCCCTCGTAACCCAATTCATTCACTATCCCACTGCAAAGGATCTGTGGAACGGACTGTCCGTTACTTACCAATCTGGCGAAGATAGCTTGCAAATTTTTGATCTAATGACAAAGGCAGACCGAATCAAACAAGATCAGACGAGTTTGGAAGAGTATTATAGTATTAGCCGGAGTATATGGGCAGAAATCGACCGGCGTAGGCCAAATCCGATGGAATCACCGGCCGACATCACAAAATACAATCAAATGCAAGATGAACATCGTCTTTTCAAATTTTTATCGGGATTGAACCCTGAATACGATGCTATTGTACGGGAAATCTTAAGGGAAACAGAGTTACCCTCAGTCGATGCCGCCTACGCCGTGGTCCGCCGGGAAGACACAAGGAGGGTCATCTTAGGACAGACGGCAGCCTCCTTCGAAGCGCACCCATCATCGGGTATTGGGTCAGGGATGGTGATACAGGGGCAAAAATCGCTTGGACAGAATCGCAGATTTCCCCGCCGGTCAGATCTGGCGAAAACCCCGCCGGATTCCTCATCCCGGCGCAAGTCCGACGTAACCTGTGATCATTGTGGAAAGCCAGGGCACCTTGAGAAGGACTGTTTTGAGGTTGTCGGGTACCCAGATTGGTGGGACCTCAAGGGACGAAAGCCAAATCCGGAGAAAGGAGGAAAGAATAGAGGCGTGGCAGCCATCGTCGACGGAAGTAGTGCCGGAGAAGACAGTCAGAGGGTGGGCAAGGTGGCGGCGGGGATCTCGCAGCAGAGAAGCTTCGCGGAGGTAACCCGCACCAACCATCCGGGTCAATTGAGAAATGCCCCAACTGTGGCGGATCAATCTCCAGGTATAGGGCAAGAAGGACCTAAATTACCTACTTGCCCTTTGACTTATGCTTCTTTAAATTCCAGTGCTTTTAATTCCCTTTGCCCGTCTGTGAATATTATGAACAAGTCAGAGGTTGAAACAAATAAGAATTCTGCTTGGATATTTGATTGTGGTGCTACGGATACTGTTACTTATGATTGCACAGATATTATTTCTCCTCAAATTCCCCGACGGGATATTATGCAAACTGCCAGTGGTGAACTTGTTTCTGTTGAGGGTGGTGGGGTTATTGAGTTTAGTCCTAATTTGAGATTGTCAAACTGTCTTCTTGTTCCCGCATTATCAAACAAGTTGTTGTCTATTAGTCATGTAACTAAAGAACTCAATTGCACAGTCATAATGTACCCCACCTTCTGTGTATTACAGGATATTCGTTCGAGGGAGATAATTGGGCGTGGCACTGAAAAGGATGGCCTGTACTATGTTGACGAGGTCACTTCTGAGGGACGGACTTTAATGGTACGAGGATCAAATGATAGACAAAGTTGGTTGTGGCATCGACGTCTTGGGCATCCCTCTGAGGGTTATCTCAAAAAACTTTTCCCTCAGTTTTCTAGTAAACATCTTAATTGTGAGACTTGTGTTTTGGCCAAAAGCCATAGACAATCTTTTTCTCTGAATAATACTCGTGTTGAGATTCCTTTTTCTTTAATTCATTCTGATGTTTGGGGCCCAGCCCCGGTTAATGGGGGTGGAGGGTTTCGATATTTTGTGCTTTTTATTGATGATTGCACCCGAATGTGTTGGATATACTTTATGAAACACAAGTTCGAAGTCTTTGACAAATTCCTTCACTTCTATCGTTTGATTAAAACTCAGTTCGATTCCCAAATTAAGATTCTTAGGTCCGATAATGGGGGGAATTTGTTACTCAGAAATTGCAAACATTCTTTTTCGAAAATGGCCTAATTCATCAAACCACTTGTCCCCACACACCCCAACAAAATGGGGTAGCTGAACGTAAGAATCGGTTTCTTTTAGAAATTACCCGAGCCTTGATGTTTGAAGCACACGTCCCAATAAAATGGGGTAGCTAACCGCTTGCCAACTAAGATCCTAAACTTTCGTACCCCGATTCAAACTCTAAGTGACTTCACCAAAATCCCACCGTCCTTAACTCTAACCCCCAGAATTTTTGGGTGTTCGGTCTTTGTTCATATCCCGAAAGTGAACCGAACTAAGCTTGAGCCTTGTTCAGAAAAATATGTGTTTGTGGGGTATGGGGTTCATCAGAAAGGATACCGCTGTTATAATCCTCAAACTCGACGGATGTTTGTCACAGTGGATTGTGACTTTGTTGACTCTGAATATTATTACCTTGCCCCTGTCCATTCTCGGGTTCAGGGGGAGATGGAAATCAGGAATGACCCTCTCGAATGGTTGGGTACAAGATCCTTGATTGATTCAAATGATCCACCTCCCTCAAGTCCTCTTGAAAGCATAGTGCAGATCAATCAAAACGTGCAGGAGGCCCCTCCATCTCCCTCAAACGATATCCCCGAGGTTAGTGATGTGTCTCATATAAGTTCTATTGCTTCTTCTACTGCATCTTCTTCAAGTGATAACAATGCAGATAATACTGAGAGTACAGAAGAACACAGGGTCGACATATTTACACTTTCACATCGGAGTACTCGCGGAGTCCCTCCCAAAAGGTACTCCCCTGAACGGGAACCCAGATTAAAGAAATATCCTGTGGCAGATTTAGTCAGGGGGAGTCTGACAAACGCTGCGAAGGCCTTTGCTGGAGCTATCTACACAGATGATATTCCACGAGATGTGGAAGAAGCAATGGAAAGACCGGAATGGGTACAGGCAATGAACGATGAGATGAGTGCACTGAAGAAAAACGGGACTTGGGAAAAATGTTTGTTACCATCCGACAAGAAACCGGTTGGGTGTCGATGGGTGTTTACAATAAAGAGAAAGACTGATGGGTTAATCGAACGGCACAAGGCCCGATTAGTGGCAAAAGGGTACACTCAAACCTATGGAGTGGATTATGGAGAGACGTTCTCACCCGTAGCAAAGATTGACACAATACGGGTCTTGTTCTCTATTGCAGTGAATTTAGACTGGCCACTCCACCAGTTTGACGTTAAAAACGCCTTTCTTCATGGTGAGTTGACAGAAGAGGTGTACATGGATTGCCCTCCAGGATTCTCCTGTGAGTTCGAACCCCCAAGAAGTGTGCAGATTGAAGAAGGCACTGTATGGACTAAAGCAATCTCCTAGGGCATGGTTTGGGAGGTTCACCGCTGCGATGAAACGATACGGGTACAGACAGAGCAACTCAGATCATACTCTGTTTCTAAAGCAGAAAGGTGGGAAAATAACATGTCTTATCATTTATGTGGATGACATGATTATCACTGGAGATGATGTCAAAGAAATAGAGAGCCTTCGGGAAAATCTATTCAGGGAGTTTGAAATGAAAGATTTAGGACATCTGAAATACTTCCTTGGAATTGAAGTCATGAGGTCAAACCAAGGGGTCTACATCTCACAGAGAAAGTACATTCTGGACCTGTTAACAGAGACAGGGATGCTGGGTTGTAAACCAGTTGATACACCTATGGTGCTTAATCATGGATTGAAGATAGAAGAGAAAGCTGAAGCTGCTGATCAAAGGAGATATCAGCACTTAGTTGGGAAACTCATCTACTTATCACATACGCGGCCTGACATCGCGTATGCTGTAGGAGTGGTTAGCCAATTCATGCATAGACCATAGAAAGAACACATGGAGGCAGCCTTGAGGATACTGAAATACTTAAAGGGGTCACCGGATACAGAGATACTCTACAGGAAAAATGGCCATTTGAGAGTTGAGGCGTATACAGATGCTGATTGGGCAGGGAACCTTGTTGATCGGAGGTCCACATCAGGGTATTTCACCTTTGTTGGGGGCAATTTGGTTACCTGGAAAAGCAAAAAACAAAAAGTTGTAGCGCTCTCAAGCGCAGAAGCGGAGTTTAGAGGGATTGCTAAGGGACTGTCAGAGGTTCTGTGGCTTAGGAAACTGATGGAAGAACTTGGATTTCCACCAAACGAAGCCTGTCCCTTATGGTGCGACAACAAAGCAGCGGTACAGATCTCTGAAAATCCAGTACAACATGATCGGACAAAGCATGTTGAGATTGATAGACATTTTGTTAAGGAAAAACTTGAAGGGAAAGTCATCACTCTTCCATTCGTGCGATCAGAAGACCAACTGGCTGACATTCTCACCAAAGCCACTACAAGCCGTATCTTCCATGGGTGTTTGGGCAAGTTAGGTATCGGGTGCCCCGTGACCCAACTTGAGGGGGAGTGTTGACTAAGAGATAATTATAGGAATTATTAGAATCCCTAAAAATCAGGAATTAGTTTAGCTTGGGTGTATAGTGTTAGGAATAGTGCCCTAGAAAGCCGATTGTATATCCGCTTTGTGCTTTTCCTTATTGTAATCACAGACAATCTTTGAATGAAATAACGAATTAAGGCAACACTTCTTTATATGCTCTTGTTTGGTATGCGTTTACTTTAGCTGTGCATGTGTGAGAACTCCCCTAATCCTGATGACTTTAGGACTCTACCATTTAGGTGAAATGGTTCATGAAACGAGCCCTATATCACATAAGTCATGATTAGTAAAATACTCCAAGCCGATGAGTCCTACAGACAGTGGGAGTGTCAACCTGACTCCTCTAAGGCTTGCTTGTGGGATCACGCCCTTAAGAAGGACCACCTTGTTTCATGGAGGTGGAAAGTGTATAGTTGATACGTGCGTGATACATGAGGGTGCTTACTTTAATAAGTAAGTTCACTGAGGTGCCCCGTGTGAGAACATTCCTAAATGGGAAAGGAAGTTTCTATTTCAGGAAATGGAAACTTCCAGATTAGGAAATATCTCACGAGTCATTGATGTGATTAATTGATCCTTAGACTTGAGGTTCCATGTTACTTTATGAGTTAACTCTGTAGTCTTTGGTATAAGCTTTAAAGGGTGTCGCCTTAGACAACTGATTCAAGGCTTATGCTGGGGCTGCACAAGTGATTCATGAAAGTGAATGAGAATCAAGAAAGAACCTACACTTGCATATGCAAGGTGATCTCTTATTGTGTAAGTCATTCATATGCCATATGGAGTCCTTGGCCAAGGCAGTAGATCAAGACATCAAGAAAAGTGTTTCTTGGATTGAGATCAAATGGATATGAAATGCACTTAGCTTTAAGACCGGATTATTAGGGTTCTGATTATTCCCTTGCCCTAGATCTTGGTTGAGAGATAGTAAGTAGGAGGATTGTATCTCACATGAATCAATGACTTAAAGGTTCTGTCGAATCCGAACATTCCAATTCAGCTAGGGGTTAAACACCTGTTGCTAGACTATGGTCGTTTAATCTGTGGACTGATTAATTAATTAGTGAATTAATTAATTAGGGTCACTGCTAATTGAATTGAGAACCTAGAGGGTCACACACAACAACTTGGTTACATGAGTTGAGGCTTGAAAATGATTAAACGAGTTAATCGGGCCAAGAGGGTTCCACACGTGTGAAGTCACACGTGTGGCTCACGTGAGTGACACGTGTCACTGTGACACGTGTCACACACGTGTGTATATATATATATTATATATATATTAAATAATTAATTAGTTAATTATTTAATAGACTTTGGTTTAATTTTGAATTAAAAAGAAAGTCTAATTTTGGAAGAAAATAATCTAGTTAATTAATTACGAATTAATTAATTAGATAAAAATAAGTTATTTATTTTATAATAAATAAAGTATAAAAATTATCCAAAAATAGTTTGGATATTTTTAGCTCTCTTAAAAGTTGACTTGAATTAGAATTCAAAGTCAAAGTTGGAAAATACTTGATGATCAAGTAATAGGAGAGAGGGACCAAAATCCTAGCCCATATAGGACTAGGAATTTCGGCACCCCCTCCCTATAAATAGGGGAGCTCGAGCTCCTTATGGAGCTAATTGACGATTCTTGGTTCATGTGTTGAACACCTTCCTTTCTCCAAGATTAAATTAAACCCTAGGTTAAGCCTAAACACTAACTAGAGAACTAGCATCCTTACTAGTTAGATTGTGATCAAGTTGGTGGACTTTCTCTAGAGACTTCAAGTTAGAAGTTTGAAGATTCGAGCTTTACCAAGGAGAGGGGATCAAGCCGCGAGAAGAGCATTCTTGGGTGGCTTGAAACGCTTCAAGAAAGAATAAAAGAAAAGTAAGTTTTCTATCTTTACGAATTTGGTTACACGATTGCGAGTTCAAGGTCCTTTTGTTGGGAAAATTTTTTAAATTCCGCTGCTTTCTGATTCGTGTTTTCCAACAAGTGGTATCAGAGCCACCTCGTTAATCGTGTTTCTGATTCGTCTCAATTATTCTGAATTTGGTAGAAATTCTTAGGCTTAGATGCGAATTAGGTATTCATGAGTTCTTTTAGAAAGTCTGAAATACGAAACAGTAATTTTTCTTGAATTTCTGAAACTGTTTTCTTAAATTATGTTTTTGGAAAACCGTTTTGATAGAAATTGATTTAAATCGTGTTTTTGAATTTGGATTGTTTTGGTTTTTGAACTAAAAAATACGAAACACGAAATCGCGTTACGAAAACGCGAGCCTGGACGTGCTAAGGCGTAGCCCGCCAGGCCCGCGCGACCACCCGCCCAGCAGTCCCGCAACCGCGCGGGACTGCCCGCCGTTGCCGCCCGCCAGCGCCTAGGCGCGCCCGCCAGCACCTCCCGCAACCGCGCGGGAGCCTTTCCGCCGCCCGCCTGCCTACCTCCTAGGCGCGGCGCGCGCCTTGCGCGCGAGAAGGCGTGCGCGCTGCGAGCGCGTGATGCGTGCTCCAGCCTGGGCTGGGCGCGCGGGCGAACCCGGGGCCTTCGTTTCGCGATCTTGATTTTCGTGTTTAGTCCAATCCAATCCCGATTTAATTTTTCTAAAAAAATTTTATATTTATTAAAATTGAATTATTTTTGAAATAATTGTTTAAATTGGGATTTTGAAAATTTTGAGCGATTTGAATTTTGGAAAAATTACAATCTTTATTTTCTGAAAATATTGAAAGAATAAAATTATTAATTTTCATAAATTAATTGGAATTTTATTGGTTTATTGTTTTTCGGGTTTTATAGAAAAGGCTCTTGAACATGAATTGCATCTAAGTCGTGTTTTAAGCTATTAGAGCTTAAAGCGAGAATTTTAATTTATTGGTTAAATTTAAATTCTTGCAAAAGCATGTTAGGTGATCATGGGTTTAGATCTATGTATGGTTTTAATTTATGCACATGGATGGTTTAAATTGGGGTTGGAGCCCTATAGTTGCGTTTTTCAATTGAGGTTGGAGCCTCACTTATGTGCGCACTGTTATGTGATTTATTATGTGGCTTTCCATATTACTGTTTTTGACGCCGGGGTATGCCCCGTGTAATTGTCTAAGGCCAATATGAAGATTGAGCCTTATTACTTTATGTCTTTTTCTTTTTATTGTAATTTGAGAGTAGAGATAGGTGGTGAGGTTTTATTTTCATTTTGGAGGCAATGCACCTATGGAGTAAGATGGACCACATTCAAGTAACAAGGAGGCCATAAGTGAAGACCCCTCAAAATGTTAGGGAGGGGAATCTCAATTGTTAAATGTAATAGAGATAGGGCTCGTATTTTGTTACCGCTTTCCCTTATGTGATTTAAACTGCTTATGTGGCATGTATGTTAGAACTTGTGATTGTGGAGTGGCTCCCACATATCACGCATAAGATAGGTAGAACCCATGATCATTACATGTTAGTATCATGCTAGGACATGTTATCTGTTTATGTGCTTGTTTGATATGCATTTAAGTGTACTTGCATTAATCAAGACTAATAAAATTGGATAACATATATGTTGGTGAGGTCGAACCGGACAACTCTCCGGTTGATTCGAAAATTCCCATTAAATATTAAGCTAATTTCGAACAAATAGGTGTTTAATTCGAGGTGCAAATTTTGAATTAAATTCCTAGCATTCCATCAATAGGTTTTAAGTTTAGTAAGTGAAGCTAGTTATTGTCCGCGAGTCGTGGGATACCTAGTGGAGCTTATTAGTTCTTAGTTACCTAATTGATCATTTTAAATGGTCAATATTTCGTGGTCAATTTTAGCAAGGGCGATGTCCGCGAGTCGTGGGTCATTCGAACTAAGTTTTGGTCATGATCTTATGATTGATGGGTCTAGCTTAACGCCTAAGTAAATATGGATGTCGCACGAGTCGTGGGTCCATATTGAAAGATAGGTGATGCAAAAACAATTACTAAGAATTCTAAAGGTGTTAGAATTGGTAAGTTGTACCTACCTAGGGTTCTTACTTATAATGTCCGCGAGTCGTGGGTTCGAGGTAAAATGCCTAGGATCTTAGTACCCGTTGGGAAACGTGTTCCTCTTAGATCTTTGGGAATTCTAGATCTTTGAAAAACAGTGGGAGCTACATTAGATTAAAGACCTTATCTTTTGTATATCGTTATAATTCAGCTGCTCACTAGTTCTCTGTTTTACCATTTAGGTCGTAGATTCTGTGATTCTCTACGTGTTTTGAAATGGCAACCAAAAACCCTCTTGTATCGATCCTCGAGTCAAAAAGGTTGACTGGTCCCAACTATTCTGATTGGCTGAGGAATCTAAAAATCATTTTAGATTCTGAGAAGAGAACTTATGTTCTCTTCGAAGGGGAGCCTAGTCCCGAAGGGGAGGCTCCCACTCGGGCCGAGCGGGACGCGATTCAGAAGTGGAAGGATGATAATCTCCAAGCCCGTTGCCTTATGTTGGCTAACATGTCTCCGGACTTACAAAGGCAACATGAGGCCATGGAATTTGCTTGGGAGATTTACGACCACTTAGAGCAACTTTACCGCCCTCATGAACGTGTTACAAGGTATAACACTTCAAAGGAATTGTTCCACTTGAGAATGAGGGAAGGTTCAAGTGTCCATGAATATGGACTTAAGTTTCTTGCCCTTACTGAGAAACTTGCTTCCATGGACATGCCACTGAAAGATGAGCTTTCAGTGGATTTGTTGCTAGCTTCGCTCCCACCATCATTCAACCCATTTGTCCTTAACTTCAACATGAATCATGCTGGTGCTACTGTAGCTGAGCTGATTAGTCAGCTTGTGACTGCTGAAAGCACGATCAAGAAGGACAATAAGGTTTTGATGGTGAATGCTCCATCTTCCTCTTCTGGGCCTTCTAAAGGTAAGGGCAAGAAAGCCCAAAAGAAGAAGAAGAAACCCCTTAGGCCCACTGGTGGCATTTCGAAGGGGAAGGCCCAAAAGAAGAAGCGTGATCAGAAAGAGGATGTTTGCTTCCATTGTGGCAAAGCGGGACATTGGAGGAGAAACTGCCCAGAGTACAAGGCTACTCTAAAGAAAGGTATCTTTCTCGTTGAAGTGAATCTTTCTATTAATTCTAGTTCTTGGGTACTTGATACCGGTTGTGGAACTCATATCTGTAATGATGTACAGATGCTAAGTGAAGTCCAACAACTCAAAGAAGGAGAATGTGTCTTGAAGATCGACGATGGCTCAAACGTTCAAGCTCGAGCTTTAGGCACAATTAGATTAGATTTAGGTAGTTTTGAGTTAGTATTAAATAAAGTCCTTTATGTACCGAGCATTATTCGTAATATAATTTCAGTTCCAATATTAGATTGTGAAGGTTATGAAACTTATATTAAGAATGGTAAATACTTTATCAAACGTAACAACTCTTCCATTCATATCGGTACTCTAAGTAATGGACTTTACCTAACTCAAAATATCAATATTATGAATATACAACGAGAAACAAAGCGTAAGAGAGATGACAAAGTTTCAGCTCCCTTATGGCACGCTAGATTAGGACACATTTCCAAGAACAGAATTAGCAAGATAAACACTTTAGGATCATTCTCTGAAAATGATCTCAAAGAGTTGACTTCTTGCGAATCCTGTCTCAAAGGAAAGATGTCCAAAGTTCCTTTTAAAGGAACTGTGGAACGTGTCACTGAGGTTTTGGATTTGATCCATACTGATGTTTGTGGACCGCTTAGTGTAAGCACTAGAAACAATCATCAGTACTTCATAACCTTTACTGATGACTTTAGTCGGTATGGTTATGTATACTTAATGAAGTATAAATCTGAAGCTTTTGAGAAATTCTTAGAATTTCAAAAGGAGGTTGAGAACCAAACTGGTCACAAGATCAAAGCACTTCGATCTGATCGAGGAGGCGAATATCTTAGTGAAGAATTCCTTAATCATCTCAAGGATAATGGGATTATCTTTCAGTGGACTCCTCCGGGAACTCCTCAGCTTAATGGAGTTTCTGAGAGAAGGAATAGAACCCTACTTGATATGGTTCGTTCCATGATGAGTTTCACTGACTTACCACCTTCTTTCTGGGGTTATACCCTAGAAAGTGCAGCAAAGATTCTGAATCTAGTTCCCTCTAAGTTAGTCCCCAAGACGCCCTATGAAATGTGGCATGGTAAAATCCCTAGTTATTCTTACTTAAGAATTTGGGGTTGTCCTGCTTACGTGAAGAGGACAGTGGGAGATAAGTTAGAATCTCGTTCTAACTTATGCTACTTTGTAGGTTATCCATAGGATACTATTTCTATGATCAATCTGAGCAAAAGGTGTTTGTTTCCAGAAATGCTACTTTTCTGGAGGAACCGTTCCTTAAAGAAAAGAAAGGCAAGATCATAGAATTAGAAGAAGTACAAAATGACCCCACATCACCCACTGAAGAAACGTCCCACTCTGATCAACCACAACCAATCATGAATTTCGATACACATGTAAATCCTCCTCTAAGGCGTTCTGAACGCACTCCTAGACAGCCGGAGAGATGGTATGGATTCTTCCATGAAATCTCTCAAAAGGATAATGATCCTTCAACATATGAGGAGGCACTTTCAGATTCTGACTCTGAACAGTGGATAGAAGCCTTGAAATCCGAAATGGATTCCATGAACTCCAACCAAGTTTGGACCTTGGTAGATTTGTCTGATGGGGTCAAACCCATAGGTTGCAAATGGATCTTTAAGAGAAAGCTTGGAGTTGATGGAAGCATTGCAGCCTACAAGGCAAGACTGGTTGCAAAAGGATTCACTCAAAGACCCGGCGTGGACTTTGACGAAACCTTTTCACCAGTTGCAATGCAAAAGTCCATTCGAATCATGCTTGCCATTGCTGCATATTATGACTATGAGATATGGCAAATGGATGTGAAAACTGCCTTTCTCAATGGTGACATTGATAAAGACATTTATATGGAGCAACCCATAGGTTTCACATTCAGTGGGAGTGAGCAAAAGGTTTGCAAACTCCAAAGATCAATCTATGGATTGAAACAGGCTTCTAGGAATTGGAACATTCGATTTGATGAATCAGTCAAAGTGTTTGGCTTCATCCAAATTACGAATGAATCATGTGTGTATAGAAAGGAATTGGAGACCTCAGTGCAATTCTTAGTACTTTATGTTGATGACATCCTTCTTATTGGGAATTCGAAGGATGACATGAAAGTGACTAAGTTATGGTTATCGAACCAATTCGAGATGAAAGATCTTGGTGATGCGTCCTATATCCTTGGAATTAAAATCTATAGAGATAGATCTAGAAGGTTAATAGGACTATCACAATCGATGTACATTGACAAAGTATTGAAGAGATTCAATATGGAGTCAGCAAAGTTTAAGAACCTTCCTATGAGTGTAGGAACATGTCTTTCAAAGAAGATATGCCCTAAAACTAACCTTGAGAATGAGAGAATGACTCATACACCTTATGCGTCAGCAATAGGTAGCATAATGTATGCAATATTATGTACTCGACCGGATGTGGCTTATGCACTTAGTGTGACAAGTCGTTTCCAAACTGACCCTGGAGATGGTCACTGGGCTGCCGTGAAGAATATTCTTAAGTACTTGAAAAGTACTAAAGATTTATTCTTAGTTTACGGAGGTCAGAAAGATCTTACTGTCGAAGGATACTGCGATGCAAGCTTTGCATCTGACTTAGATGATTTTAAGTCAATGTCAGGATACATTTTCTGCCTAAACGGCGGAGCAGTGATTTGGAAGAGTTCCAAGCAAACTACCACTGCAGATTCGACCACTGAGGCCGAATACTTAGCTGCAAATGATGCAGCTAAGGAAGGTGTTTGGATTAGAAACTTCATTCAAGAGTTGAATGTTGTTCCTAGCATGAAAGACCCCATTACTGTGTTTTGTGACAACACTGGGGCGGTTGCTCAAGCAAGAGAACCAAGATCTCACCAACGGACCAAGCACATTATGAGGAAGTATCACCTAATCCGTGATATTATCAAAAGAGGAGATGTGCTAATTGAGAGGGTCACATCAGCAGAGAACGTGGCAGATCCACTTACTAAACCCCTTAGTCGAAAAGCTTTCCAAGGTCATCTTCAGAAGATGGGACTTAGAGTAGCTTTAGAATGGCTTTGACGGGCAAGTGGGAGATTGTTAGGAATAGTGCCCTAGAAAGCCGATTGTATATCCGCTTTGTGCTTTTCCTTATTGTAATCACAGACAATCTTTGAATGAAATAACGAATTAAGGCAACACTTCTTTATATGCTCTTGTTTGGTATGCGTTTACTTTAGCTGTGCATGTATGAGAACTCCCCTAATCCTGATGACTTTAGGACTCTACCATTTAGGTGAAATGATTCATGAAACGAGCCCTATATCACATAAGTCATGATTAGTAAAATACTCCAAGCCGATGAGTCCTACAGACAGTGGGAGTGTCAACCTGACTCCTCTAAGGCTTGCTTGTGGGATCACGCCCTTAAGAAGGACCACCTTGTGTCATGGAGGTGGAAAGTGTATAGTTGATACGTGCGTGATACATGAGGGTGCTTACTTTAATAAGTAAGTTCACTGAGGTGCCCCGTGTGAGAACATTCCTAAATGGGAAAGGAAGTTTCTATTTCAGGAAATGGAAACTTCCAGATTAGGAAATATCTCACGAGTCATTGATGTGATTAATTGATCCTTAGACTTGAGGTTCCATGTTACTTTATGAGTTAACTCTGTAGTCTTTGGTATAAGCTTTAAAGGGTGTCGCCTTAGACAACTGATTCAAGGCTTATGCTGGGGCTGCACAAGTGATTCATGAAAGTGAATGAGAATCAAGAAAGAACCTACACTTGCATATGCAAGGTGATCTCTTATTGTGTAAGTCATTCATATGCCATATGGAGTCCTTGGCCAAGGCAGTAGATCAAGACATCAAGAAAAGTGTTTCTTGGATTGAGATCAAATGGATATGAAATGCACTTAGCTTTAAGACCGGATTATTAGGGTTCTGATTATTCCCTTGCCCTAGATCTTGGTTGAGAGATAGTAAGTAGGAGGATTGTATCTCACATGAATCAATGACTTAAAGGTTCTGTCGAATCCGAACATTCCAATTCAGCTAGGGGTTAAACACCTGTTGCTAGACTATGGTCGTTTAATCTGTGGACTGATTAATTAATTAGTGAATTAATTAATTAGGGTCACTGCTAATTGAATTGAGAACCTAGAGGGTCACACACAACAACTTGGTTACATGAGTTGAGGCTTGAAAATGATTAAACGAGTTAATCGGGCCAAGAGGGTTCCACACGTGTGAAGTCACACGTGTGGCTCACGTGAGTGACACGTGTCACTGTGACACGTGTCACACACGTGTGTATATATATATATTATATATATATTAAATAATTAATTAGTTAATTATTTAATAGACTTTGGTTTAATTTTGAATTAAAAAGAAAGTCTAATTTTGGAAGAAAATAATCTAGTTAATTAATTACGAATTAATTAATTAGATAAAAATAAGTTATTTATTTTATAATAAATAAAGTATAAAAATTATCCAAAAATAGTTTGGATATTTTTAGCTCTCTTAAAAGTTGACTTGAATTAGAATTCAAAGTCAAAGTTGGAAAATACTTGATGATCAAGTAATAGGAGAGAGGGACCAAAATCCTAGCCCATATAGGACTAGGAATTTCGGCACCCCCTCCCTATAAATAGGGGAGCTCGAGCTCCTTATGGAGCTAATTGACGATTCTTGGTTCATGTGTTGAACACCTTCCTTTCTCCAAGATTAAATTAAACCCTAGGTTAAGCCTAAACACTAACTAGAGAACTAGCATCCTTACTAGTTAGATTGTGATCAAGTTGGTGGACTTTCTCTAGAGACTTCAAGTTAGAAGTTTGAAGATTCGAGCTTTACCAAGGAGAGGGGATCAAGCCGCGAGAAGAGCATTCTTGGGTGGCTTGAAACGCTTCAAGAAAGAATAAAAGAAAAGTAAGTTTTCTATCTTTACGAATTTGGTTACACGATTGCGAGTTCAAGGTCCTTTTGTTGGGAAAATTTTTTAAATTCCGCTGCTTTCTGATTCGTGTTTTCCAACAAGTGGTATCAGAGCCACCTCGTTAATCGTGTTTCTGATTCGTCTCAATTATTCTGAATTTGGTAGAAATTCTTAGGCTTAGATGCGAATTAGGTATTCATGAGTTCTTTTAGAAAGCCTGAAATACGAAACAGTAATTTTTCTTGAATTTCTGAAACTGTTTTCTTAAATTATGTTTTTGGAAAACCGTTTTGATAGAAATTGATTTAAATCGTGTTTTTGAATTTGGATTGTTTTGGTTTTTGAACTAAAAAATACGAAACACGAAATCGCGTTACGAAAACGCGAGCCTGGACGTGCTAAGGCGTAGCCCGCCAGGCCCGCGCGACCACCCGCCCAGCAGTCCCGCAACCGCGCGGGACTGCCCGCCGTTGCCGCCCGCCAGCGCCTAGGCGCGCCCGCCAGCACCTCCCGCAACCGCGCGGGAGCCTTTCCGCCGCCCGCCTTCCTACCTCCTAGGCGCGGCGCGCGCCTTGCGCTCGAGAAGGCGTGTGCGCTGCGAGCGCGTGATGCGTGCTCCAGCCTGGGCTGGGCGCGCGGGCGAACCCGGGGCCTTCGTTTCGCGATCTTGATTTTCGTGTTTAGTCCAATCCAATCCCGATTTAATTTTTCTAAAAAAATTTTATATTTATTAAAATTGAATTATTTTTGAAATAATTGTTTAAATTGGGATTTTGAAAATTTTGAGCGATTTGAATTTTGGAAAAATTACAATCTTTATTTTCTGAAAATATTGAAAGAATAAAATTATTAATTTTCATAAATTAATTGGAATTTTATTGGTTTATTGTTTTTCGGGTTTTATAGAAAAGACTCTTGAACATGAATTGCATCTAAGTCGTGTTTTAAGCTATTAGAGCTTAAAGCGAGAATTTTAATTTATTGGTTAAATTTAAATTCTTGCAAAAGCATGTTAGGTGATCATGGGTTTAGATCTATGTATGGTTTTAATTTATGCACCTGGATGGTTTAAATTGGGGTTGGAGCCCTATAGTTGCGTTTTTCAATTGAGGTTGGAGCCTCACTTATGTGCGCACTGTTATGTGATTTATTATGTGGCTTTCCATATTACTGTTTTTGACGCCGGGGTATGCCCCGTGTAATTGTCTAAGGCCAATATGAAGATTGAGCCTTATTACTTTATGTCTTTTTCTTTTTATTGTAATTTGAGAGTAGAGATAGGTGGTGAGGTTTTATTTTCATTTTGGAGGCAATGCACCTATGGAGTAAGATGGACCACATTCAAGTAACAAGGAGGCCATAAGTGAAGACCCCTCAAAATGTTAGGGAGGGGAATCTCAATTGTTAAATGTAATAGAGATAGGGCTCGTATTTTGTTACCGCTTTCCCTTATGTGATTTAAACTGCTTATGTGGCATGTATGTTAGAACTTGTGATTGTGGAGTGGCTCCCACATATCACGCATAAGATAGGTAGAACCCATGATCATTACATGTTAGTATCATGCTAGGACATGTTATCTGTTTATGTGCTTGTTTGATATGCATTTAAGTGTACTTGCATTAATCAAGACTAATAAAATTGGATAACATATATGTTGGTGAGGTCGAACCGGACAACTCTCCGGTTGATTCGAAAATTCCCATTAAATATTAAGCTAATTTCGAACAAATAGGTGTTTAATTCGAGGTGCAAATTTTGAATTAAATTCCTAGCATTCCATCAATAGGTTTTAAGTTTAGTAAGTGAAGCTAGTTATTGTCCGCGAGTCGTGGGATACCTAGTGGAGCTTATTAGTTCTTAGTTACCTAATTGATCATTTTAAATGGTCAATATTTCGTGGTCAATTTTAGCAAGGGCGATGTCCGCGAGTCGTGGGTCATTCGAACTAAGTTTTGGCCATGATCTTATGATTGATGGGTCTAGCTTAACGCCTAAGTAAATATGGATGTCGCACGAGTCGTGGGTCCATATTGAAAGATAGGTGATGCAAAAACAATTACTAAGAATTCTAAAGGTGTTAGAATTGGTAAGTTGTACCTACCTAGGGTTCTTACTTAGAATGTCCGCGAGTCGTGGGTTCGAGGTAAAATGCCTAGGATCTTAGTACCCGTTGGGAAACGTGTTCCTCTTAGATCTTTGGGAATTCTAGATCTTTGAAAAACAGTGGGAGCTACATTAGATTAAAGACCTTATCTTTTGTATATCGTTATAATTCAGCTGCTCACTAGTTCTCTGTTTTACCATTTAGGTCGTAGATTCTGTGATTCTCTACGTGTTTTGAAATGGCAACCAAAAACCCTCTTGTATCGATCCTCGAGTCAAAAAGGTTGACTGGTCCCAACTATTCTGATTGGCTGAGGAATCTAAAAATCATTTTAGATTCTGAGAAGAGAACTTATGTTCTCTTCGAAGGGGAGCCTAGTCCCGAAGGGGAGGCTCCCACTCGGGCCGAGCGGGACGCGATTCAGAAGTGGAAGGATGATAATCTCCAAGCCCGTTGCCTTATGTTGGCTAACATGTCTCCGGACTTACAAAGGCAACATGAGGCCATGGAATTTGCTTGGGAGATTTACGACCACTTAGAGCAACTTTACCGCCCTCATGAACGTGTTACAAGGTATAACACTTCAAAGGAATTGTTCCACTTGAGAATGAGGGAAGGTTCAAGTGTCCATGAATATGGACTTAAGTTTCTTGCCCTTACTGAGAAACTTGCTTCCATGGACATGCCACTGAAAGATGAGCTTTCAGTGGATTTGTTGCTAGCTTCGCTCCCACCATCATTCAACCCATTTGTCCTTAACTTCAACATGAATCATGCTGGTGCTACTGTAGCTGAGCTGATTAGTCAGCTTGTGACTGCTGAAAGCACGATCAAGAAGGACAATAAGGTTTTGATGGTGAATGCTCCATCTTCCTCTTCTGGGCCTTCTAAAGGTAAGGGCAAGAAAGCCCAAAAGAAGAAGAAGAAACCCCTTAGGCCCACTGGTGGCATTTCGAAGGGGAAGGCCCAAAAGAAGAAGCGTGATCAGAAAGAGGATGTTTGCTTCCATTGTGGCAAAGCGGGACATTGGAGGAGAAACTGCCCAGAGTACAAGGCTACTCTAAAGAAAGGTATCTTTCTCGTTGAAGTGAATCTTTCTATTAATTCTAGTTCTTGGGTACTTGATACCGGTTGTGGAACTCATATCTGTAATGATGTACAGATGCTAAGTGAAGTCCAACAACTCAAAGAAGGAGAATGTGTCTTGAAGATCGACGATGGCTCAAACGTTCAAGCTCGAGCTTTAGGCACAATTAGATTAGATTTAGGTAGTTTTGAGTTAGTATTAAATAAAGTCCTTTATGTACCGAGCATTATTCGTAATATAATTTCAGTTCCAATATTAGATTGTGAAGGTTATGAAACTTATATTAAGAATGGTAAATACTTTATCAAACGGAACAACTCTTCCGTTCATATCGGTACTCTAAGTAATGGACTTTACCTAACTCAAAATATCAATATTATGAATATACAACGAGAAACAAAGCGTAAGAGAGATGACAAAGTTTCAGCTCCCTTATGGCACGCTAGATTAGGACACATTTCCAAGAACAGAATTAGCAAGATAAACACTTTAGGATCATTCTCTGAAAATGATCTCAAAGAGTTGACTTCTTGCGAATCCTGTCTCAAAGGAAAGATGTCCAAAGTTCCTTTTAAAGGAACTGTGGAACGTGCCACTGAGGTTTTGGATTTGATCCATACTGATGTTTGTGGACCGCTTAGTGTAAGCACTAGAAACAATCATCAGTACTTCATAACCTTTACTGATGACTTTAGTCGGTATGGTTATGTATACTTAATGAAGTATAAATCTGAAGCTTTTGAGAAATTCTTAGAATTTCAAAAGGAGGTTGAGAACCAAACTGGTCACAAGATCAAAGCACTTCGATCTGATCGAGGAGGCGAATATCTTAGTGAAGAATTCCTTAATCATCTCAAGGATAATGGGATTATCTTTCAGTGGACTCCTCCGGGAACTCCTCAGCTTAATGGAGTTTCTGAGAGAAGGAATAGAACCCTACTTGATATGGTTCGTTCCATGATGAGTTTCACTGACTTACCACCTTCTTTCTGGGGTTATACCCTAGAAAGTGCAGCAAAGATTCTGAATCTAGTTCCCTCTAAGTTAGTCCCCAAGACGCCCTATGAAATGTGGCATGGTAAAATCCCTAGTTATTCTTACTTAAGAATTTGGGGTTGTCCTGCTTACGTGAAGAGGACAGTGGGAGATAAGTTAGAATCTCGTTCTAACTTATGCTACTTTGTAGGTTATCCATAGGATACTATTTCTATGATCAATCTGAGCAAAAGGTGTTTGTTTCCAGAAATGCTACTTTTCTGGAGGAACCGTTCCTTAAAGAAAAGAAAGGCAAGATCATAGAATTAGAAGAAGTACAAAATGACCCCACATCACCCACTGAAGAAACGTCCCACTCTGATCAACCACAACCAATCATGAATTTCGATACACATGTAAATCCTCCTCTAAGGCGTTCTGAACGCACTCCTAGACAGCCGGAGAGATGGTATGGATTCTTCCATGAAATCTCTCAAAAGGATAATGATCCTTCAACATATGAGGAGGCACTTTCAGATTCTGACTCTGAACAGTGGATAGAAGCCTTGAAATCCGAAATGGATTCCATGAACTCCAACCAAGTTTGGACCTTGGTAGATTTGTCTGATGGGGTCAAACCCATAGGTTGCAAATGGATCTTTAAGAGAAAGCTTGGAGTTGATGGAAGCATTGCAGCCTACAAGGCAAGACTGGTTGCAAAAGGATTCACTCAAAGACCCGGCGTGGACTTTAACGAAACCTTTTCACCAGTTGCAATGCAAAAGTCCATTCGAATCATGTTTGCCATTGCTGCATATTATGACTATGAGATATGGCAAATGGATGTGAAAACTGCCTTTCTCAATGGTGACATTGATAAAGACATTTATATGGAGCAACCCATAGGTTTCACATTCAGTGGGAGTGAGCAAAAGGTTTGCAAACTCCAAAGATCAATCTATGGATTGAAACAGGCTTCTAGGAATTGGAACATTCGATTTGATGAATCAGTCAAAGCGTTTGGCTTCATCCAAATTACGAATGAATCATGTGTGTATAGAAAGGAATTGGAGACCTCAGTGCAATTCTTAGTACTTTATGTTGATGACATCCTTCTTATTGGGAATTCGAAGGATGACATGAAAGTGACTAAGTTATGGTTATCGAACCAATTCGAGATGAAAGATCTTGGTGATGCGTCCTATATCCTTGGAATTAAAATCTATAGAGATAGATCTAGAAGGTTAATAGGACTATCACAATCGATGTACATTGACAAAGTATTGAAGAGATTCAATATGGAGTCGGCAAAGTTTAAGAACCTTCCTATGAGTGTAGAAACATGTCTTTCAAAGAAGATATGCCCTAAGACTAACCTTGAGAAGGAGAGAATGACTCATACACCTTATGCGTCAGCAATAGGTAGCATAATGTATGCAATGTTATGTACTCGACCGGATGTGGCTTATGCACTTAGTGTGACAAGTCGTTTCCAAACTGACCCTGGAGATGGTCACTGGGCTGCCGTGAAGAATATTCTTAAGTACTTGAAAAGTACTAAAGATTTATTCTTAGTTTACGGAGGTCAGAAAGATCTTACTTTCGAAGGATACTGCGATGCAAGCTTTGCATCTGACTTAGATGATTTTAAGTCAATGTCAGGATACATTTTCTGCCTAAACGGCGGAGCAGTGAGTTGGAAGAGTTCTGATGTATCAGTTTATTGCATGGATTTGTAGGGCAAATTTAGCTAAATTCAAGCAGTTTTAAGAACTTATAACGTGATTTATGCTCCTTATTAGGTACCTTTTACCTTGGAGTTGAAAAGACGGATAAAAGCAAAACCATGCAATAACGGGCGAAAAACGAGAGATTTCTAGGGGACACGCCCGTGTCCCTGTGGAAGAGCAAACTGAGACACGCCCGTGTCTCAGTACAGAGAAGTGATCCTCGGAGTTCAGGAGGTGACACGCCCGTGTCACCTATGTAGTGTAATTTCGTGCACGCCCGTTACAAGGTACAGAGAAGCCTGGAATCATGACACCCCCGTGTCATCAAGCAGAACAAGTTTTGACACCCCCGTGTCAAGTGGAAAAGCGCAAACATGATTTTATTATGTGACACGGGCGTGTCACATTTGAAGGCATAATTCTTGCACGCCCGTGTCACGGGGCGGTTTCAGTTTTCAGAGTTCTATATTTATACGCGGACTTGAGGCGGATTGAGGGAGCTTTTGGACTACTCTTTTCCCAGAAGTTCAAGCACACTAGGAGATAGAAGAACCACGAAGATAGAGAGTTGAAGACTCATTCCAATCACAAGACTTTTGTCAATTTGGTTTTATTTACTGCTTTCCGATCAAACTAATTCCTCAAGTTTTGGTTTTCAATTCTAGTTTAGTTAATTTCTTGTTTTAGATTCGTTTTTTGGATAATTAGGTTAAAATTCAGAATTCTTAATTCCTTTTTGATGTTTATGTTAGACATGATTATTTTGAATGCAATTCCTTTGATCTTAATGAGCTTTGATCCAATTATGAGGAACTAATCTCCTAGGGTTAGGGGGTAAGGATTATGCATCTAAGGTGTTTGAATTAATGCTTGAGTAAATTTGTGTGATTCTTTGTTAGGAAAACGGTATTGAATAAGCTGGGAATGGATTGGCCATCCATGAACATGTTGTAAATTACCCGATAATCGAGAGATTGAGGATAATTGAGAGTGTTTTCTGAAACATAGATCTTTTGGGCTTAAAGAAATTTAACCCTAATTTCTACAACCCGTATTTAGAATTCCATGCCAAGCCGCTAGGTTTTAAATACACTAATCTTGCTTTATTCGATTAATTTGGTTACTAAGTGATTGTGAGAACAACACTTGGCTTAATTAATTAGGCATCTAGCCTTCGAAAGAAGCTAGATATAACATCGTGATTAGGTTGAAGAATCATACATCCGTACCTAAGTATTGATTTGATCATAAAAGAGCATATGACTTATCCCCCGACCTGTTTTAGTTAAGTGGTTAATTCTCGTGTTTATTTATTGATTCGTGCGATTGAGTTCTTAGTAATTAAGTTAATTTTGTCATAAGTAGTATAACACAACCTTATCAATCTTTTCCGGTCTCTAGATTAGAAATAATCATAAAAGTGGTTGTTGAATTCCCTTCCCTGTGGATACGATACCTTAAGTGTTGCAATCGGATTTAGAACTTACACTTGGGTTCAAGATTTGTCTATCAAGTTTTTGGCGCCGTTGCCGGGGAAGGCGTTTAATTCAATATTACTTTAGTGATTTTTCTGGTGCTTTAGACCACCCTTTCTGTTTGATTTCTTTTTGATGCGCGTTGAATTTGACCACAGGTTTTCCCCATTTGCAGGTACCTAGTTTATGCTACGATCGAAAGGCTTGGAACCCCTGCCTTACGATCCTGAAATTGAGAAGACTTGTAGGGCGAATCGAACGAAGCGAAAAAAGGAAAAGAAGCAGAAAGTAAACCCAATTCCAATGGCACAACCCGTAAACGAGCAACCAACCACACTCCAGGATTATGCCATTCCTAACATTGGCTTAATCCAGAACAACCTGACTCGCCCCGCCGTGGAGGCAAACAACTTTGAAATCAAAACCGGGTTCATCAACCTCTTACAACAGAACCCGTTCGGAGGTTTACCACATGAAGACCCCGCATCACACTTGTCCTACTTTTTGGATGTCTGCTCGACCTTTAAGATCCACAACGCCTCTGATGATGCGATCCGAGTTAGGCTCTTTCCTTTCTCCCTAAGGGACAAAGCCCGGACATGGATTTCGACCTTGTCAAACGAGACACTTCAGACATGGGCAGACCTCTCTAAGGCCTTTCTAGCCAAGTTCTACCCTCCTAGTAAGACCATGAGGTACAGAGATGAAATAACGAGCTTCAGGCTCTTTGAGGGGGAAACATTGTACGAAGGATGGGAAAGATATAAGGAACTACAGAGGAAGTGCCCGCATCACCGTGTTCCAGGATGGCAACTGGTACAGATCTTTTACAATGGAATGACAGAAAACATGAAAATTATGGTCGATGCAGCAGCTGGAGGAGCATTTATGGCACTGTCTGAAGAAGTAGGAATGCAACTGCTGAACAAGATGGCAGCAAATAGCAGTTGGACAAAGGAGAGGAGCAATCCTCCTCCAAAACCTGAGGCAGGCATACTCGCCACTGACACTGTGACAGCTTTTAATGCCAAGTTCGACGCACTGAATCAGAAGTTAGACCGACTTGCATTAGCTGCAGCACGAAACACTGTGGCACAGTCAAACGCCCTACAGGTATTATGTGAAATTTGTGGTGGTCCCCATTCATTTGATATTTGTCCTTCTACCAATGCAGGTGCACAGGTTGCTGTTGGTCAAGAACAAGTCAATTACGTGCAGAATCAAAGACCAGCAAATGATCCTTACTCAAACACCTACAACCCAGGTTGGAAGAATCATCCGCACTTCTCGTGGTCGAACAATCAGAATGTTCAAAACCCAAATCCAAATCCAAGACCACAGTTCCAACCAAGACAACAGGGACAACATCCACCACATCAGAATCAGCAGAGATTCGCATCCCCTCCACAACCACCGCAAGAACAGAAACCAGGATGGGAGGCGGCCCTCGAGAAGTTCATAAATGTTTCGAATGATAGGTATCAGAAACTCGAATCTCAGGTAGAACAGGTCCTGGTTCAAAATAAAAATTTGGAGGTGCAGGTGGGCCAGTTGGCTAATTCAATCAATGTTAGAGCCCAAGGAATGTTTCCAAGCAAACCTGTGGAAAATCCGAAAGAGCAGTGTAAGGCCATTACACTACGAAGTGGCACGACTTATAAGGAGCCTGCAATACCGGTGGAAACCGAAGTGAGAAAGAAAAAGGACCCCGTAGCAGAACCTGAGAAAGTAGTCGAGGCATCGAAGGAGGAGGAAGAAGTACTGACAAGTGAGCCCCCTTCTAAGCCAAAGACATCAGTGGCACCCAAACCGTATGTGCCACCACTTCCTTTCCCGCAGAGATTTCAAAAGCAAAGGTTGGAGAAACAATTTGAGAAGTTCTTGAATATCTTCAAGGAGCTACATATCAACATTCCCTTTGCCGAGGCCCTCGCTCAGATGCCCACTTACGTCAAATTCTTGAAGGAGATCCTCTCCAACAAGAGAAAATTGGAGGATTATGCCACGATTGCACTTACTGAAGAGTGCAGCGCCATTCTACAACATAAGCTTCCACCAAAGCTTAAGGATCCAGGGAGTTTTTCAATTCCTTGCACAATTGGTCATATGTCTTTTAATAAAGCTTTATGTGATCTTGGTGCCAGTGTGAGCCTAATGCCATTATCTGTTTGCAGGAAACTTGGACTGAATTCATTAAAGCCAACAACCGTTTCCCTACAGCTAGCGGATCGATCGGTCAAGTACCCCACGGGAGTCTTGGAAAACGTGTTAGTCAGGGTTGGGAAGTTCTACCTGCCCGTAGACTTCATAGTGTTGGACATGGAAGAAGATCAAAACATGCCGCTCATTTTAGGAAGGCCTTTCTTAGCCACAGCAGGAGCTTTAATTGATGTGAAGAGTGGCATTCTAACTCTTCGTGTGGGAGACGAACAGGTGGAGTTTAATCTGTTCAAAGCAATGAAAGGACCAGTGATCGAAGAACAATGCAATATGGTGGAAATCAGAGCACAGACACCGATGCCCATGAGCAACGAGGACCCTCTCGAACTCTGTTTAAGAGGACTCACTGACCACATTGACGGGGAAGACATTTTAGAAGAATTGGCTGCCTACGCTAAGGCACTTGAAGCCACCCCGTACGTACCATTCCGGAAGAGGTTTGTATATGAAGAGTTGGGTACAGGTAAGCCCACTCTTCGTCCTTCTATTGAGACAGCTCCCAGGTTAGAACTAAAACCCCTCCCCGCTCATTTGAGATATGCTTATTTGGGTGAATCTGAAACACTGCCTGTTATAGTTGCCTCTGATTTAACTGATTCACAACGTGATGCCTTGTTGAGGGTTTTGAGAGAACATAAACGAGCGATAGGTTGGACTATTTCTGACATCAAAGGGATTAGCCCATCTATTTGCATGCATAAAATTCTTATGGAAGATAACCATAAACCCTCTGTAGAGCATCAGCGTAGATTGAATCCGAACATGAAAGAGGTAGTTAGGGCTGAGGTACTGAAATTGTTAGATGCCGGGATAATTTACCCTATCTCGGATAGCAAGTGGGTTAGCCCTGTACAGGTAGTACCTAAGAAAGGGGGGATGACTGTAATTAAAAATGAAAAGAATGAGTTAATACCAACTAGGACAGTCACGGGTTGGAGAGTTTGTATAGACTATAGAAAGTTGAACAATGCCACTCGTAAAGATCACTTTCCACTTCCCTTTATTGATCAGATGTTAGAACGGTTAGCCGGACATTCTTATTATTGTTTTCTGGATGGGTATTCAGGGTATAACCAAATTGCTATAGCTCCAGAAGACCAGGAAAAATGTACGTTTACCTGCCCTTATGGTACTTTTGCGTATAGACGTATGCCTTTTGGGTTGTGTAATGCCCCGGCTACTTTTCAACGATGCATGATGGCCATTTTCTCTGACTTTATAGAACGCACAATGGAAATTTTTATGGATGACTTTTCTGTGTTTGGTTCTTCTTTCGATTCTTGTTTGCATAATCTTGCTCAAGTTTTGCAGAGATGTGAAGAAACCAACCTTGTGCTAAATTGGGAGAAGTGCCACTTCATGGTAAAGGAAGGGATCGTGTTGGGACACAAGGTTTCGGAGAAAGGCATTGAGGTGGACAAGGCCAAGATTGATGTGATTGCAAAATTGCCTCCACCCACCAATATCAAGGGAGTGAGAAGTTTCCTTGGTCATGCCGGGTTTTATCACCGGTTCATCAAGGACTTTTCGAAAATTACTTTACCTTTATGCAAGTTACTGCAGAAAGACACTGAATTCGTATTTAATGATGATTGCTTACTTGCATTTGATAGGTTGAAGAAGGAGCTTACCTCGGCACCAATCATGGTTGCACCGGATTGGACGATACCGTTCGAGCTAATGTGCGATGCGAGCGATTTGGCCATTGGAGCTGTACTTGGCCAACGAAGGGAGAAACGTTTACACGTTATCGCATATTCTAGCAAAACTTTAAATGATGCACAATTAAATTATGCTACCACAGAAAAAGAATTATTAGCTATTGTGCATGCTTTTGATAAGTTTCGGTCATATTTGATAGGTTCAAAGACAATTGTCTACACGGACCACGCAGCAATCAAGTATCTCCTTTCGAAGAAGGATTCCAAGCCCCGTTTGATTAGATGGATTCTATTGCTTCAGGAGTTCGATCTTGAAATTCGTGACAAGAAGGGGACAGAGAACTTAGTTGCAGATCATTTGTCAAGATTAGAGGTTGGGGACAAGGAGGATGAGTATGAGGAGGAGATTACTGAGAATTTCCCAGATGAGGAGTTGTTTGCAGCAGATGCAATCGTCCCTTGGTACGCAGACATCGTGAATCATATGGTTTGCAAAGCTCTACCACCGGGCATGAATTTCCATCAGAAACAGAGATTCTTATCCGAAGTGAAACGTTACTATTGGGAAGAGCCCTATTTGTATAAGCACTGTTCAGATGGTCTAGTACGGAGATGTGTCCCGGAGGTTGAAGCTGATGAAGTGCTTGAGAGATGTCATGCAAGCTTGTATGGAGGGCATTCTAGTGGGCGGAAGACAGCAGCTAAGGTATTGCAGTCTGGGTTTTGGTGGCCAACGCTGTTTAAGGATGCTTACAAATTTGCCAAGGAATGTGATACTTGTCAGCGATCCGGGAACATTAGTAAAAGAGATGAGATGCCCATGAAGTATATCTTGGAAGTTGAGTTGTTTGATGTTTGGGGGATCGATTTCATGGGACCCTTTCCACCGTCGAATGGAAATCAGTATATCTTAGTGGCAGTGGATTATGTATCCAAGTGGGCCGAAGCAGTGGCAACTCCAACCAATGATTCAAAGGTGGTGATTAAGTTTTTGCAAAAGAACATATTCAATAGGTTCGGAGTTCCACGGGCATTGATCAGTGATAGAGGTACGCACTTTTGCAACAAACCCTTGGAAGCTTTGTTGAAGAAATATGGGGTCCAACATCGGGTAACTACTGCATATCATCCCCAAGCAAGTGGGCAAGCGGAGATCACGAATAGGGAATTGAAGTGGATTCTGGAGAAGGTGGTGAGCCCCTCTAGGAAGGATTGGTCCTCAAAATTGGATGACGCATTATGGGCCTACAGGACCGCGTTCAAGACACCTATAGGAACTTCTCCGTATCAGTTGGTTTATGGTAAAGCTTGTCACCTCCCAGTTGAGATCGAGTATAAGTCGTATTGGGCCATCAAGGCTATAAATTTTGATCTCACAAGAGCCGGAGAGAAAAGGATACTTGACCTGCAAGAGTTGGAGGAATTAAGGTTGGAAGCGTACGAAAATGCCCGGATTTATAAGGAGAGAACGAAGAAGTGGCATGACAAGCATATTCGGGTCAAGGAGTTTGTCGAGGGTCAACTGGTGTTATTGTACAATTCTAGATTGAAGCTTTTCCCCGGGAAACTTAAATCGAGGTGGTCAGGTCCATTCAGAGTGATAAAAGTTTTAGTGAATGGAGCGGTGGAGATAGGCAATGAAGGCTCACCATCCTTTGTGGTGAATGGACAAAGACTCAAACCATATCTCGCCGGAGACCGAATTGGCGAACACGTCTCATGCGTGTTAACAGCTCCAGCACCTTAGCCGCAGTCAGGAAGTCAAGCTAACGACTATAACTTAGAACTATTTTTCTTCCCTTTTTCGTTTTTCTTTTCTTTCGCGTTAGTTAGTTAAGCTTGTGATTGATGATCTCTTTTGTCTCATGTTCAGGTATTTTGGTTCGATTAGAGAGGACGGATTGTGAAAAGAGTGGATGATTTTGAGCTAATAGGTGCGGACTTTTGAGCAAAAGTCCAAGTTTGGGGGAGACACGGGCGTGACTCCCACAAAGCATAAGCCGAGACACCCCCGTGTCTCGGTACAGAGGAGTTTTGATGATTCGAAGGTGACACGGGCGTGTCACTAATCTTAGGCATTTTGTGACACCCCCGTGTCAAGGTACAGAAGTTGCCAGCCGAGAAGATGACACGGGCGTGTCAAGTTCCTTAAGGAAAAATCGACACCCCCGTGTCACGGTACAGAAATTGCCAGAATAAGGATGACACCCCCGTGTCATCCATACAGCATACTAGATGACACGGGCGTGTCACGTCCGATCGGTTGAATAAAAAAGGGGGTTCCTCACACTTTTCTTATTATTACAACAAGAACATCCCCTTCTCTTCTCCATCTCTCTTCTTCCCCATTCCCACACGGCACAAGCACCCACCATCACTTTGGTTCTTAATCCGGCAGGACACACACCCACTTTGCACTTTACATTTTAAACCAATCGGGTAAGTCTTCTCTTCTCTTGGGTACGTTGAATTCTTGTATTTCGATTGAGAAAAGTTAGATCCTAATTCTTGAACCATGCTTGTATTGTGAATTCTTCGGAATTCTTGCTTCTAGTTTGAGTTTTAGCATGATTGGAACTAGAAATTGTCACAATTTTGCAATTTTTAGGCACTAACCCGATGAACCCTAATCTCTTGTTTAAGCATGTTGGATATAATTCTTATGAATACTTGCTCTTTGATCGAGTTTTGTGCATGCTAGAGTTAGGTAATTGGTCTGTATTGGAAACTTTGGCCTTTGCTCTTACACATTGTCATGAATTTTGCACATTTTGGAGAATTGTTGTTGGGTGATATTGTACACGTTTGGTGAAGAAATTGAGTCCCTCTGAGCTTTAAATGATTATGGTGGCATTTGGGGGCTAGGTCTAGGTATTTGGTGATGAAATGCTATGCATGATTTGATGAAATACTATGCCCCTTACTGGTGCTTACAAGGTGTTCGATAAAATGCCCCTTTGAACTTGAATTGATTTTCTTGTTGAATTTTGTAGGAATATGGGACGCAATAAGAGACCCGCACCTCTGCAACTCACTTCTTCGTCCGGGCCAACCGGCCGCCAACCAAGGGACTCAGTTAATGTCACCTTAGAAGGGCTTGGGAACCCTTACAACCGAAATACAACGCGTAATATAATGCCCACGAAATTCCCACATCTCGCCACTCTTCGGCGATTGGGAGTTTGGGAAGAGATTGAGGTGATGTTCAACAATATCGGGTGGAGGAGGTTTATGATGGTTCCGGCCAATACATACCCGGAATTGACAACAGCTTTCTTCACGACCATGACTTGGGACCAAGTCGACACCAAGCTCGCCTTCACATTAGATGGAGAGGATACCGAATCTTTAAACTTAGATGAGATTCGGGATGCCTTAGGGTTTCCTTCGTGCGAGATGACCACGTCGCCAAATTGGTCAACGGCAGATAGAGAGGCGGTGTGGCGGTCCTTCCCTCTCAAGGCTGGAGCCCCGGCGTACAACCCCCGAAACACTAAGGCCACTTGGATTGATAGTTTAGTTTGGCGGTTGGTGCATCGACTCCTAGCTATGGGCATATGCGCGAGGCATGAGAGTGATGGCAATATAAATGGATTCGAGTTGGCCATCATGTATTTCATGAAGGAGGGGATGCAGTTTGATGCCACAACGGAATTCATGTATAAGTTAAAAGAAGTGGCAGGCAGGGCGTCGGGAACTATAGGTCATGGGGCCTATGTGACGAAGCTCGCCAAAGAGGTGGGATGGCTTGAAGAGGATGCGGAACCCTTATCCAACTTTCCCTACGTGGAGGAGCAGACATTCATCAAAATGGACTTATTTATCCGATGGTCTGCCGGGAGCCTAAAGGACAGGGTTTTACCCTGGTATCCGGAAAGGGAAAGGAACCGGTTTGAGCGAATGTATAGGTGGGGTGTGGCCAAATACGATGACCTCACCCTTGATCAGCAGAGAAGGCTTGCTCAGATACCGGATAGGGAGGAAGGCGGACGAGGAGCCCAAGTGCCAATGGTCCAAGAAGATGATGAGGAGATCCCCGCTTACATGCGGGATTATATGGCATCTCAGAATGCGAGGATGGATAGCTTCGTTGAGCATGTGGACTCCCGGCTTGATGCCTTGCAGCTCCACATTGACGGCCAGTTCGAGAACCTCCATGCATACCTCGCCAAACAATTTGGAGGCGCCGGAGCGAGTAGCTCAAGCCACCCGCCACAATTCCCGCCATCTTTTCCTTGAGTGCTTTCTTTTCTAGTCTTTCATTTCTTTTTTTTTCTGCCTTGGTCTGTATGAAGATATATTTCACCGCACTAACCTAACCGATTGCACTGTGCTAATTATTCGTTTGGTTATTTGAGATACTTGACGACAGGGCATTCTTGTTGATTGCATGTTGATTATCATTTGCTTTGCTTATGATCCGTGTTTTAGTCGTTAAGTGCAGGTTTGGGATGATGATTAGCTTGTTGCCGGTTCTGCGCTGTGTTGAGGGAGTTTTCTTTTTGCCTTCTTTCCTTTTTCTTTTATGCATGAGGACATTGCATGTTTTAAGTTTGGGGGAGAGGGGCAAAAAAGTTTTGGATTGTATAGCTAATATGTTGCATAGGAAGATGCGTTGGGGGATAACTTACTTGAAATTGTGATATCTTTGAGTGTGAAAAGATGATTGCTGAAAATAGGCCAAAAATTTTCGATTTTTCGATGAGGTTTGATTGTTGGAACTTTGCCAAAGTGAGTTAGGCTAGTTGAATGCATGAAGTTAGGTGTGAGTATTGGTACTTTGGAACGGTGGAATATCCTTATTTTTGTGCACATTGGAACAAGGTCATGTACTTAGGTTAGGATACTGAATTAGTAATTCTTGAATAATACTGAGAAGTGGATTAGGATGCATTTTAGTCCTATTGAAGCGAAATTTTGAATTGACGAAGAGTTAGGGAGATGACTTAGGCATTCATGTCGGAGGTAGCCTCGCTATTGAGCCATTTGTACTAAAGAACGAAATCCTGTTGACCCCACTGAGCCAAAGTGTTGTGCCAATAAATTTTTGTAGCCACATTATAAGCCATAGGCACAACACCATAAACCTACCCTAGAGTCACACTTTGCTCGCTCGTTTGAATCAATTGAAGATGTTGCTGATTTCCTGATGTAGAAAAAAAAAAAAAAAAAACAGAAAATAAGATATAATCTGAGATGCTGAAAGAAAAGAAGAAGTCAAAGGGAAATAGTAAAAGAACGAGTTTCAAAAGCAGAAAGTAGACAAAAGAAGAAAAGAAAAAAGAGAGATAAAAGAATAATGAAGAAGTAGTTGAGTTAGATTTGAAATAGAAAAATCTCTTAGACTGTCTGCATGTGACAAAATTGGACAAGGTCCAAGTTTGGGGGAGTTTGATGGGGAAGACGAAGATGGCAACCATGGAAATTTGAATGGGCGAGCTAGGTGTGTTGAGTCACTACTATGCTAAAAATTCCATAACCTTAACCCCGAGCCCACAGTACAAGCCTCGAAAGACCTTCCGATCCTTAATTCTAGGTCAATTCCATTAGTGGAGATAGGTGCGAAGAATGTTTTCCGAAGTCTATCATTGGTACTTAGGAAGGAATCATTAATTTGGTGTTCTGACCATTGTACATTTTCTTATTCGAATTCACACACTACACGAGGATATTTGACTTGAACCACTGTGTTGATACTTGTGCTTGATTGAAATGTGTTTGATGAGTTAGACTTGTTTTAGTGAAATTCTGAAAATTGCCCCATTGGGAGATTGATTTTGAGGTTGGTTTGACGTAATTTCTTTGATTGCTCGAGGACGAACAATATCTAAGTTTGGGGGAGTTTGATGTATCAGTTTATTGCATGGATTTGTAGGGCAAATTTAGCTAAATTCAAGCAGTTTTAAGAACTTATAACGTGATTTATGCTCCTTATTAGGTACCTTTTACCTTGGAGTTGAAAAGACGGATAAAAGCAAAACCATGCAATAACGGGCGAAAAACGAGAGATTTCTAGGGGACACGCCCGTGTCCCTGTGGAAGAGCAAACTGAGACACGCCCGTGTCTCAGTACAGAGAAGTGATCCTCGGAGTTCAGGAGGTGACACGCCCGTGTCACCTATGTAGTGTAATTTCGTGCACGCCCGTTACAAGGTACAGAGAAGCCTGGAATCATGACACCCCCGTGTCATCAAGCAGAACAAGTTTTGACACCCCCGTGTCAAGTGGAAAAGCGCAAACACGATTTTATTATGTGACACGGGCGTGTCACATTTGAAGGCATAATTCTTGCACGCCCGTGTCACGGGGCGGTTTCAGTTTTCAGAGTTCTATATTTATACGCGGACTTGAGGCGGATTGAGGGAGCTTTTGGACTACTCTTTTCCCAGAAGTTCAAGCACACTAGGAGATAGAAGAACCACGAAGATAGAGAGTTGAAGACTCATTCCAATCACAAGACTTTTGTCAATTTGGTTTTATTTACTGCTTTCCGATCAAACTAATTCCTCAAGTTTTGGTTTTCAATTCTAGTTTAGTTAATTTCTTGTTTTAGATTCGTTTTTTGGATAATTAGGTTAAAATTCAGAATTCTTAATTCCTTTTTGATGTTTATGTTAGACATGATTATTTTGAATGCAATTCCTTTGATCTTAATGAGCTTTGATCCAATTATGAGGAACTAATCTCCTAGGGTTAGGGGGTAAGGATTATGCATCTAAGGTGTTTGAATTAATGCTTGAGTAAATTTGTGTGATTCTTTGTTAGGAAAACGGTATTGAATAAGCTGGGAATGAATTGGCCATCCATGAACATGTTGTAAATTACCCGATAATCGAGAGATTGAGGATAATTGAGAGTGTTTTCTGAAACATAGATCTTTTGGGCTTAAAGAAATTTAACCCTAATTTCTACAACCCGTATTTAGAATTCCATGCCAAGCCGCTAGGTTTTAAATACACTAATCTTGCTTTATTCGATTAATTTGGTTACTAAGTGATTGTGAGAACAACACTTGGCTTAATTAATTAGGCATCTAGCCTTCGAAAGAAGCTAGATATAACATCGTGATTAGGTTGAAGAATCATACATCCGTACCTAAGTATTGATTTGATCATAAAAGAGCATATGACTTATCCCCCGACCTGTTTTAGTTAAGTGGTTAATTCTCGTGTTTATTTATTGATTCGTGCGATTGAGTTCTTAGTAATTAAGTTAATTTTGTCATAAGTAGTATAACACAACCTTATCAATCTTTTCCGGTCTCTAGATTAGAAATAATCATAAAAGTGGTTGTTGAATTCCCTTCCCTGTGGATACGATACCTTAAGTGTTGCAATCGGATTTAGAACTTACACTTGGGTTCAAGATTTGTCTATCAAGTTCCAAGCAAACTACCACTGCAGATTCGACCACTGAGGCCGAATACTTAGCTGCAAATGATGCAGCTAAGGAAGGTGTTTGGATTAGAAACTTCATTCAAGAGTTGAATGTTGTTCCTAGCATGAAAGACCCCATTACTGTGTTTTGTGACAACACTGGGGCGGTTGCTCAAGCAAGAGAACCAAGATCTCACCAACGGACCAAGCACATTATGAGGAAGTATCACCTAATCCGTGATATTATCAAAAGAGGAGATGTGCTAATTGAGAGGGTCACATCAGCAGAGAACGTGGCAGATCCACTTACTAAACCCCTTAGTCGAAAAGCTTTCCAAGGTCATCTTCAGAAGATGGGACTTAGAGTAGCTTTAGAATGGCTTTGACGGGCAAGTGGGAGATTGTTAGGAATAGTGCCCTAGAAAGCCGATTGTATATCCGCTTTGTGCTTTTCCTTATTGTAATCACAGACAATCTTTGAATAAAATAACGAATTAAGGCAACACTTCTTTATATGCTCTTGTTTGGTATGCGTTTACTTTAGCTGTGCATGTATGAGAACTCCCCTAATCCTGATGACTTTAGGACTCTACCATTTAGGTGAAATGATTCATGAAACGAGCCCTATATCACATAAGTCATGATTAGTAAAATACTCCAAGCCGATGAGTCCTACAGACAGTGGGAGTGTCAACCTGACTCCTCTAAGGCTTGCTTGTGGGATCACGCCCTTAAGAAGGACCACCTTGTTTCATGGAGGTGGAAAGTGTATAGTTGATACGTGCGTGATACATGAGGGTGCTTACTTTAATAAGTAAGTTCACTGAGGTGCCCCGTGTGAGAACATTCCTAAATGGGAAAGGAAGTTTCTATTTCAGGAAATGGAAACTTCCAGATTAGGAAATATCTCACGAGTCATTGATGTGATTAATTGATCCTTAGACTTGAGGTTCCATGTTACTTTATGAGTTAACTCTGTAGTCTTTGGTATAAGCTTTAAAGGGTGTCGCCTTAGACAACTGATTCAAGGCTTATGCTGGGGCTGCACAAGTGATTCATGAAAGTGAATGAGAATCAAGAAAGAACCTACACTTGCATATGTAAGGTGATCTCTTATTGTGTAAGTCATTCATATGCCATATGGAGTCCTTGGCCAAGGCAGTAGATCAAGACATCAAGAAAAGTGTTTCTTGGATTGAGATCAAATGGATATAAAATGCACTTAGCTTTAAGACCGGATTATTAGGGTTCTGATTATTCCCTTGCCCTAGATCTTGATTGAGAGATAGTAAGTAGGAGGATTGTATCTCACATGAATCAATGACTTAAAGGTTCTGTCGAATCCGAACATTCCAATTCAGCTAGGGGTTAAACACCTGTTGCTAGACTATGGTCGTTTAATCTGTGGACTGATTAATTAATTAGTGAATTAATTAATTAGGGTCACTGCTAATTGAATTGAGAACCTAGAGGGTCACACACAACAACTTGGTTACATGAGTTGAGGCTTGAAAATGATTAAACGAGTTAATCGGGCCAAGAGGGTTCCACACGTGTGAAGTCACACGTGTGGCTCACGTGAGTGACACGTGTCACTGTGACACGTGTCACACACGTGTGTATATATATATATTATATATATATTAAATAATTAATTAGTTAATTATTTAATAGACTTTGGTTTAATTTTGAATTAAAAAGAAAGTCTAATTTTGGAAGAAAATAATCTAGTTAATTAATTACGAATTAATTAATTAGATAAAAATAAGTTATTTATTTTATAATAAATAAAGTATAAAAATTATCCAAAAATAGTTTGGATATTTTTAGCTCTCTTAAAAGTTGACTTGAATTAGAATTCAAAGTCAAAGTTGGAAAATACTTGATGATCAAGTAATAGGAGAGAGGGACCAAAATCCTAGCCCATATAGGACTAGGAATTTCGGCACCCCCTCCCTATAAATAGGGGAGCTCGAGCTCCTTATGGAGCTAATTGACGATTGTTGGTTCATGTGTTGAACACCTTCCTTTCTCCAAGATTAAATTAAACCCTAGGTTAAGCCTAAACACTAACTAGAGAACTAGCATCCTTACTAGTTAGATTGTGATCAAGTTGGTGGACTTTCTCTAGAGACTTCAAGTTAGAAGTTTGAAGATTCGAGTTTTACCAAGGAGAGGGGATCAAGCCGCGAGAAGAGCGTTCTTGGGTGGCTTGAAACGCTTCAAGAAAGAATAAAAGAAAAGTAAGTTTTCTATCTTTACGAATTTGGTTACACGATTGCGAGTTCAAGGTCCTTTTGTTGGGAAAATTTTTTAAATTCCGCTGCTTTCTGATTCGTGTTTTCCAACATATAGGGTTTCTATTCTTTATATTACGTCTCTGTAACCTTGTTATTCATTCAGAATTTCCAGAACAAAGAATATGAATAAATCTTCTTTCCCTTCCTTTTTGTGTTCCTTTTATCATCTTTGTCATCCCTAAGGGATTGGTGCATTTTTATTTCAGTAAAATGCTGATGCTAAGGTTCCTGCTTTGGCTATCTCTACCTTTTGGGAGTGCTAATGCCGACACTGTATCGTTGCCAAACGCGCTTTTTAACTCTACTGTTGATGACATGGTGTAGGCACTGTCCTTTAATACTGATGTTGCTACTAATCAGAAGCTCAAAGCTGGGTTACAAGGGTAGAAGTATTGTTTTGGGAAATAATAAGTGTTTTGAATAATGTGTATCCTTTTCCTTGGACGAAGGGGTTTGAGAGTAATATTACCATAATTTGAATAAAGTTTCGATTATTTTTTGTCTCACCTTGTTAGATTTTGGCACTTCATATTGTTCTTTCCTTGTTTTCTTTAATAATAATACAAAAATGACAAGTAAATATTGCAGCTCTGTCCTCATAAATTCAGATCAGCTCTCTCTTCATAAATCCAGATTCAATCAAGTTCAAACTCAGAAAAAGATGATCTAAGTTTCATACTCATGGATTGGATCTCCAATCTTATGGTCACGGGGTTTATTATATGATTCGAATTAATCTTTATGTTTTTGATCGGATTATTGAGTAAGCAAGAAGATCAATTAATGGGCGACACTTTAAATTATTGATTGTTCATGTAATTGGTGAAAAAAAGCAAGAAATCGACGACATGAAACATCCACGGCTATATGTAATAACCAATATGAAAATAGAAGATGTATTTTTTAAACAAACAAATAAAAAATGACTGGAACAAAATAACAAAAATATAAAGAAATCTAGAGCAAATTTTCCTTGAATAGATCTATTCTATTTCTTATCAAGTAAGGAAAGTGCTTTTTTTGCTGGGAATAAGTAAACAGTACTCTCATTCCTCCACAATTCCTAAATCCTTTTAACTTAAAATTCAAATCCTTACTATCACAATAAACCAAATCCCTGTACTTGCTGAAGATCAACACTTTTAGGCTCCCCAAGATGATGATCCAGAGTTTGATTTCCTGCTTATGTAAGCCCGCATTTTAATTGCGGTATTGCCACTCCAGTACCCACACCAATACCTGCAAACACTAGTACTCCACACAAAAGGAATCCATTGATAACAACAAGCCTATACGCCATGTTGCTTTTGAAAGACAGGGCCGCTATCTCCTTAAACCTTTCCTCCTCCAAATCAAACCTCAAAATCAAATCAGAACTGCTTCTGTTTCCCATAATGAAGCCAACCAGTAGACCAATGACGGAGCTTTGGGGTTCCCACCCCCACCAAAAAAATAATAATAATAAATAAATAAATAAATTTGCTCTCCTTTCCAAATAAAATTACAGTTCATCAATTTAAAATTTATTTTTAGTATTTGTTTACTTTAATTCTAATTATTTTTCTCAATCCAAATGCAGTTCGTTTCCCAATAGAAGTTTTTGATCTTCTTTTGGATATTAAAAAATCTCAAATTAATCTTTTCTACTTTAATTCTAATTATTTTTCTCAATCCAAATGCAGTTCGTTCCCAAATAGAAGTGTTTTGATTTTTTTTTAATATTAAAAAATCTCAAATTAATCTTTTCTCTCTCTTTAGCGGAAGACTACGTCTTCTTCCTTTTTATTTTTCTGTCTTCTTTTCTCTTTCATTTTTCTATTCTCCGTTTTTTTTTCTTTTCCTCAACTTAAAATTTTCCTTTTTTTTATCTTTAAAATCTATATTTGTGGGGGAAAAAAAAAAAGTTGATCGTTGTTCAAGTTATTCAATAAAACCAAATGTAACCTTTTTGGTGTTCTCGTCCATGTATGTAAACTTCGTCGGAGGAGGTTTGATTCTTTTCCACGAACCCGATGCCAATGAGTAAATCTCCACTTCACTTAAGTGGTCGTCATTACAAATCTAACTTTACAACCCTGTGATCGCGGCTCTTAGGTGTAAAACCAAATCCCAAGACTAATGCCAATGGTTCACCTCTCTTAGGTTTTGTATTCAATGGAATCTCGCCCTTACAAACTTTCTTTTAAACTTGTTCTGATAAAAGGATTCCATACATATAAAACGGATGTGGTTCCGAAGCAAATTAAACCCTCACTAGAACCAACAAGCGTGGCCCAACCCCTTATCTCAAGGATCGGGTTGTAATTAGGACTCGCGATGCTACTAGTTTTGGGTATCAAGGAACAAGCATGCACACGATACTGAAGAGATTGAAGAATGCGAGGGTGGCGCACAACGGAAGCAAGAGAGAATTTAAGGTTTGCACTTTGCAGAGTAAGAAATCCTATTTCTGAATAATGAATACTGTACATTACAAAGGCGTACAAGACCCAATATATACACACATCTCGAACGGCTAGTAGGGACGCTTAACAAAAACGCAAGAGAAGAGAAACAGAAACACGACTCTTAATAAATACAAGAAAGAAAAAGGAAAAACAGAAAAACGCCAACAGTCTCCCTCAAGTTGGAGCTTCATTGAACAAAATACGGCTAACTGCTGCGAATTAGGCACATGTTGAAGTGAAATAAACCCTTCTTGTACTGATTTGGGACAATACGACGGTCTATTTCAAGATGCTTGGTGCGAAACACTGGATTTTCTGTGAGGTAAAATGCGGGCTTATTAATTATCACACCAAAGAGTAATAGGTAGAGAAACTGGAATGTGAAGATCTCACACCAATGAGTAATAGGTAGAGAAACTGGAATGCGAAGATCTCCGAGCAGATAGCTCAACCATGGTAACTCTACCACAGTAGCTCCCAAGCTGCGGTACTCTGTTTAACAGGAGGATTTGCTCACGTTTGGCTGCTTCTTGGTCTTCCAGGAAACTAAGGAACTACCTAACAAAATACAAAACCCTGTCAGCGAACGCCTAGTAAGAGCACAAGTAGCCAGTCCGCATTATTGTAAGAAACAAGCTTAAGTGAACTGTGTGCTGGAAAGAAAAGCCCGGTTGTCCTGGTGGTCCCAGCAAGATAAAAAATGTATTTATTTATATTTAAAGATATTAGTGATATATATTTGTATATAAAAAAATTTGTATAAAGAGAGGTAATGTGGCTTTTATATGGATAGTATAATATGACATGTGTCAATCATGTGTGATTTCTGAAGTACATGTCATTTTTCGAATGATGATTATCCCGAAAATAGAGCTCTTTCTAAGTTACGGGTTGATTTTGCTAAAAATAAAATATATATTCCAAAAATACAGATAGAGTAGTTGGTATCCCAATTACATTTTTCCTCTTTAATTTCTGATGTTTTGTTTGATTTGCTCTGTATACTGGGGAAGTTGGATGAGGCCGAGAGATTTTCCCTGCAAATGGTGGATAAAAGGCAGAAACCTAGCCAGCCCTCGTTTAGGACAGCTGATGATGATACAGCAAGAAAACTAATAGCTTACATGACAAAATTAAAACATTGTGGCGACAGCTGAGGAAGGCATTTCATGTAGACTCAACCAACTGCTTGGACAAGTGTCCTTAACCAGACCAAATATAACCCTTAAATTCTTCTTCTTTCTCCACTCTCTCAAATATATACGTAATATGCCAGTGTTACTGTTACCAATATTTTCCTTGGGTTTCATCAGCATTTCGGACACAAGTGCAACAAGTTAAACAACCCTCTTAGGGAAAAAAGAGTACTGATTAGCTAAAAGATGAGGGAGAGATAAAAATCCCATCTTTTCTTTTCTTCTAGTTATTTTCACACTAGAGCTGAAATTTTGATCTCATATATTTCCTGTCTTCCTTTGCGGTGGTCACAGTACACCTCCATATCTCCTCCTTCACCACTGGTTTTTGCCTGTCTGCAACTCCTGCCACCACCCCCATAATTCTGTTATGCCCTTTTTCCCCACTTCTTCTCTGTTAAGCTTCTTTCTCTTCATGAATAAATATTTCGAGGTCATCCCTCTATCAACCTCACGTTTTTCCCATCTGGGCTTCATTCTTCTCAAAGGTTTATAGCTAAATTATCTTTAACTTGGTCGATTAGTGTTTTGATGGATCACCTGTAATTTTAACTTCTTGAAAATTCATGAACTCTTGCAACTATGGCATCAGTCTTCGGTTCCGGAAGCTCTGTTTCGTGGAGCCAGCCAAGTTTGCCTCATATGATGAGAAAGGAAACACTACTAAAAAGCAGCTCTTTGAGGACCCAAAAATTGATCAGAAAAGCTACGATTATACCAATACAGCTCTTTCAGAATTAGAAAATTCAAAAAAGAAGCAGCTGAAAAAAGCTCCTAAAGAGTGGAGGTGCATAGACTCTTGCTGCTGGACGATCGGATACTTATGCACAACTTGGTGGCTGCTCTTGTTCCTCTACCATTCTTTGCCTGCGAATTTGCCAGGGCTACAGGCCCCCGACCCACCGGGGACGAGGCTGACCCGCCACGGCCTCACGGCGCACCACCCCATCGTTTTGGTTCCGGGCATTGTCACCGGCGGCCTTGAGCTCTGTGAGGGCCGGGCTTTTCCGGCAGAGGCTCTGGGGCGGAAGCTTTACTGAGATTTTCAAGAGGTTTGATTGGATTCTTAAATTCTGTTTTACTAAGTTAAATTTTGAGCATTTAATTTTGGAGTTTTGATTAGGCCCATGTGTTGGTTGGAGCATCTCTCCTTGGACAATGAAACGGGCCTTGACCCGCCTGGAATTCGGGTCCGGGCTGGTTGCAGCTGACTATTTTGCTCCGGGGTACTTTGTTTGGGCTATTCTTATTGAGAATTTGGCCGGCAATGGAAATATATGAGGGGAAGAACATGTACATGGCTGCTTTTGATTGGAGACTATCCTTTCAGAACACTGAGGTATACTTGCATGATTAAAAGGCTTGAAATGTTTATTGTAAAGCTATATCTATTAGTACATTCCCATTTAAGTAATGTTTTCTGGGAGAACTTTACCTATAGCTAACCTAGAGAGCTTTGGTTCCAATTAATGATGCATCGGTTCCAAATAACCTAGAGAGCTTTACTTTAAGATAGCTCGGGCAGGCACTCTTCTTCGAAAAGAGGAGTTGCTTGCCTTACCCCACCAACCACCTTAGCGCCGGAAGTTCTAGACCACAAGGCAGTAACCAGGCTAAAAGACGAGATTACACTGACATGAGTAACGAGAACATAAACAGGATAGATGAGATTGGTCAGGTGGCTCAGTTGGAGATTTCCAATAATTCCAAGATTAATTTCCTGTAACATACAAAGAAACCTTAAAGCTGCAGTCTGATGCTTCCAAGCAATTCAATTTGAGACTTTATCAATAGTAAAGTCCCAAGTTAGCTGTATAAACTATCTATGTATGCAGTAATTTAAAGTGTCACTTACAGTAATACGTGAGGGTCGAGAACCCAAAAGATTAGCCAAAAGAACTTCAAGAATTAGATTTTGAACCTACAGAGATATTTAAATATCTATATGAGTAGCTATAAGCATAAATATCTACAAAACAATATCAATAGAAAAGCTCAACTCTATCTTTGATATGTGGTTATGTTCATATCTATACCAGAAAAAATCTTTGAAATTTAGACTGATAAGCTCATACAATAATCGGTTTTAGAAAAAACTGATTAATTTTAGTAATAAACAAATAGAAGAATGATGAGAAACAAAGTCCAGAATGACGCTGACAGGTTCCATAAATTGAGCATGATCATCACTTGCGGCAAGATCCCATAAAATACATCCACACTCTTCCCATATGCTTGTCTTGTTGATCCACCTTGATTCTGATCTTCATTTCTTGGTCAGATTTACTATAGATTCCATAACTTCAGCTTCTGCATTTTCAGGTATATTGTTGGCTTCCTCTTTTCTAGCTTCGGTTTTTGGTTCTTCACGAACCAAACCACTTTGAGCACTAAGTTCACCATCTTTGGCATCTGATCAATACGTCAAATGACTGCACAAATCAGAAATTCACCACGAACACCCTAAGTTAGTTAACCACAAAATTTTCTTAAAACTTCCAAGTACAATGCTCTAAGAAAACAACAAGACAAATCACAATTCAAGATAGTATTTTTGATCGTCCTCAATCAACCAATACCAAACCAGCTCAGGCCTCAGCAGCTAAACAAACCTACCCATTGTTATATAGTATAATATAAGCTAATCAAACAAACAAGAGACTACTTTCGTGAGTTTCATCCTTCAAAACAGCCATTCTTCCTCTCTTGGCCAATTTGTTAAACAGTTGAAATACACAGTAGTAACGGGAGACAAGTCGTTCCAAAAGAAGGCATGCGAAAGAATCTTTATTATGGTTTTAACATACTTCATACACATAGGAAGTGCTCTTTTACTCTCTTCAAACAAAAAAAAAGTGCTCTTTTACAAAAGAAAGAAGAAGAAAGCAACTAAAATAGCAGTAAAAAATTACGAACAATTACCTGGTCAGGGGGTGCGGAAGGGTGCTCAAATTCTTGTTCTTGGTCATTCTCCAGGCCCTGGGCGAAGGGAATTAGCTTTCTAATTTTGATCTGCTCTACTTCCAAGCTCCAACTCTTCATTTGTCACATCTGGGATCTGAGAAAGTTTATATATAGGAGGGACAGCTACTGGCCAGTGGCCACACGTGACGCAACAGTATAATTGTTTTGCAATTATTTTGTTGAATCAAACATTTTCTGGGAAAGAAAAGCCAGACCTTAATTACTATCAGCCAAATTTAAGATTTTATAGAAATTATATACACTTTTCAAAGTTTTCGGCCTAAAAGTGTAGTTATATTTCGATATAATGACTCAATATTCTTCTTAAATATCATTCAACTCGATATCATAAGTCAAGTCATAACAAGGTTTGAGATCCAACCACATGGTAAGTAAAGTGATTAGCCTTTTCTTGTTTGTGCAACATATAAGAAGATCTACTATAATTGGAGTACGTTATGGGCTACACAGTCCAGCGACATTAAAAAAATGATATGCGAAATAGAGAATTCAGTCCACAAAATTTAATAGTCTCTTTCTTGCTGTCTTCAATTCACATATTATTATTATTATTATTATTATTTTTAATAGGACTAACATCTCGCTAAATAATCACAAAAAAAAAAAAACAAATAAATATGTATATAATTTCGATTGTATCGACATTTGATAGATATGTGTGTCATTTTTCTCAAATAATTTACTGCACTGTTCGAAATTAAGAATTTTTAACTCTATTCTTTAAGTGACGAATTACAACTTTGAAAAATGAGATCGTTTTAATTTTCTTATTCATTAATTATACTTTTAAAGTGTCTATAATTCAATAAAAGGATCAATCACTGTATCATATGATGGATGATACAGATTTTTTTAAAAAAAAAAGAAAAAGCCAACATCAATTACAATAGAAATCTTGGCCAAAAAAAAATTACAATAGAAATGAACTCCCTCATAATTTTTTCTAAATGGCAAAGAGGGGCCATTTTTACAAATTGGCCAAAATAATTGGTATTATTCTATAAAGTAAGATGGATATTTTTTTTTATTTTTTTTTTTTTAAGAGAATCGGCCAACGAGACCGTAGGGTTATTACTGAGGTCCCCCCCCTCATATATAGCAACCGAAAAGCCCCAAAAATACATCGAGTGGAAAGCAATCCACAAGTCCATAAGCGAAAAGCAACAGAAATGCCCAATAAAAACACATAAAGCTTTATACACATCATGGGCATCATAAATTAAACGATCCCTCATCCTAATCGACTCATACGGAGCCCCTATTGGCCTACACAGGCGCCCAGTCTTCCGGGCAGCAGCACAAGTCGACGTGACATCATGCTTGCAACAAGAGCTCTCCACTATGTCGAAGGTGTCCACAGGATCATAGCGCCAAAACCCTTTACGAATTGGGTTCCAGTTAATAATTAACTTAAAGGCGAAGGTCATGCAATTCGGCTGCCTTTTAAATCTCCAACCGTCAATTTCCAAGACTGGCTTCCGACAGCATGCCCCAGCTTCCTCCTGCATGCTAGTACCAATAACCTGAATCCAAGGAAAAACAGAGCCTTCCTCGCCCTCATAAGCATAGACCATATAGCTATCATTAAGAATAATAATTAATCTCACGTTATAAATGTAATGATGACACAGCAAATAGAACACTAACCCAATAACTTTATCACCACCCATGTTTGCTATTAGACCAGCCAATTTCATCCTTATCCGATAAACCTCCATTAAAATCGAATTGCGGCTAGCTCCCATTTGTCCACCCTTAATAACCCTCTTAGTTCATCCATAATCGGCTCTTCTGGGAAATTCCATTGTTGCTGAAACTCCGATCCCTTATTAGCCAAGAAATCCGCGACCGCATTTCCTTCTCGAAAGATGTGAGATATCATAATCCTCATTCCTTTCATGTAATTCTTTAACTTTGTGATGAGATGCTAAGTTCTAATACAAGTACAACCACATACACCACGGTTAATTATATCGATCACAGCTTTTGCATCTATTTCAATCCATAAGTGCTGACAACCAATTAATTTAGCTTGATGCACCCCTTCCACCAAGGCTGATATTTCTGATACAACGGTCGTGCTTTCTCCAATTCCTTGACAGTATGCTAGCACCACATTGCCCTGTTGATTCCGTATAACTCCTCCTATTCCCGACGGTCCTGGATTCCCTCTAGAAGACCCATCTGAATTGAGTTTGAGCCAATCTTACCTCACAATTTGTGGCGCCTTTTTTTTCTTCTTGATCACTATAATTCCGAGTTTATTCGCCACTTGTACGTCCCCTCGCCACCATGAGTATTGGAGCCTGTTTACCCTGCAAAGGTTAAACACATGGTTACTAACTTTACGAATAATGCTATAGGAAGAAAACGTACCTCCATTATGTCTGATGGCGTTTCTTTCAAGCCATGTATACCAAAGTATCAATATCGGAATTACAATCCGAATATGTTTCGAGGCGCTGTAAGGAGCTGAGTTTGTCCAGTGATTCAGCATCTCAACTGGATCTAATATACCATCAGTACATATGCCAAAGAGTTCTCCAAAATACTCCCAGACGTGCCTTACTTTAAGAGAATCCACAAAAAGGTGCAGTCGATTTTCACCACTTGAACAACACTCACACTTAGAAACCAGTTGTATGCCTTTCCTCTGAAGTCGGTCATCTAGCGGCAGCCACTCAAACACCATTCTCCAAATAAAAATGTGTATCGTGGGTGTCAAATTTGCCGACCAGATTGCTCGCAGCGTCTCCGACGGTTCCCGTCTCTGTCTTGGAGCCTCCCAGGCTGACTTTACAGAGAAAATACCTATCGCTTCCAATTTCCAAATGGCGATGTCCCTAGAATCAGCATTGATTGGAATTCTCAAAATCTGTTGTCCTACCTGAGTTCCAACTGTATCCAAAATTTTATCTTCTATCCACCTCCCCTGTTGGCAAAAATCATACACCTTTTTATCTTCGTTACATCCGCCCAATAGTTCTCTTAAGTTAACTTCACCCACCCATCTGTCATAAAAGAAAGAAATATCGCCAGGGCCAATACTCCACACTATATGTTTCTCTACCTCATTACGAACAGCACACATCCTCCTCCATATTGCCGAGTGATGCGGTTTCGTTTCAGCAACTGTTGGATGTCCCTCTTTGCAATATTTTTGTTTCATGAAATCCGCCCAAAGACAGCTTGTTGTCCGAAATCTCCACCACAATTTCCATGTGCAGACTCTAAATATGTCTGATATGTTTCTCATCCCCAGTCCTCCCTCCATTATTGGATAGCATACCCGTTCCCATCTTGTCCAATGTATCCTTTTAATCTCCGAGTCCGAGCCCCATAGAAATTTATTACATGTACGTTGAACCATATGTAACACTGCTAAAGGAGGCTCCATGACCTGCAGTAAATGCATAGGCATCGAATAAATGACAGCCCTAAGCAGCTGCAATCGCCCTCCAAAAGATAGCATTTTTGCCTCCCATCCCTGAATGCGAGCTCTGATCTTGCTTATCATACCATCAAATAGCCAGATTCGTTTTCTTCCTTCATGAAGAGGAGCCCCCAAATACGTTATAGGCAGGATACCCCCCCTAAATCCAAAAATTTCTCGCAGTCTCTCTTTCCCAGCCTCCGAGTTATTCCCAACTAAAAATTCGCTCTTCTCAATATTAATTTTTTTACCAGACAGTTGGTCATAAGATTTTAATACTTCCCTGATCATATATAAAGAGCTTAACCTTGTGTTTGTGAACACAATTGTCTTTTCGCAGAAGATGGATATGGGGACATTAGCTAGCACAAGACATACCTAATGTTACTATTATTTCTATTTTTTCCCCTAAAAAATTGAATCTTTAAAATGTGAAGAATGTGATGGAGTCCATCAAATCTTGATCATTAACCGTAATTATTTGGGTTAAAATACCAACTTTTCTTTTTACTTCAATAGAAAACACTTTTGTTATATAAGCTTATTTTAGTAATTCCTTTACTTTTCGATATTAAAAACCATCCTCTAAGAGCATATTTTCATTTTTGCCCTCATTCAGAGATCACGATTTATTCATAAAGGAGACCCAATTTCTGTTAAAATTCAGAAGATGAGAATTAAAGATACCAGAAAATATCAAGAGTCCATAAAACTTCAAACAGCAAAATCAATCCACTAATAAATTCCTAAAAACATCAAATTCATATAAAATTAATTAAAAATAAAATGACAAATAAGAAAAAAAATGCCTAAAATTTATCCAACACAACTCTCAAAAATTAAAAAGCAGAAATCTGAAGTAGAAATAAACTGAAGTTGAATAAAAAAATTTACGATTAAATTCTTTCAACAAAAATAAAAAAAGAAATATAGAATAAGGAGAGAGAAAAACAATATAACTAAATAATTATAAGTGGAGAGATAGAGCGAGAAATCGGGATAAAAAAGTAAATTTCTCCTTGGCCAGAAACGCTGGTAATTTAGCAACGACTTCAAAATGAGATTATTTAGGTGTACATATTCTGTTCAAAACCCGGGGCTCCGAGAAAAGGACATATTTATTTTCTATTAAAGTAAAGCGTGGATTATAGGTCTTTATTTTACCAAACCCACTTATTCTTGTAAAGTAAACTCGCCCTTAAACTCTTCATAAGACCCTTTTCTTGTTTCTGTATGTGAGAGAAGGTGGAAAAATATGTGTTTTTATGGTTTGACTCTTTTTTTTTTTTTTTTTTTTATTTGCTTCTTCTCTATTTGAACAAGTTGTCTGATTTTTTCTTTCTGGTCTTAAATATATATGATACGCACACATTCACATGTCGTGGATTTGGGGTTTGAGATTTTCTATTCCCTTTTCCCTTGAAAGAGACATTAATTGGTTTTATTCCTGTTGGGCTCATAAAGATTGAATCTTTCGATTTAAAATCCAACTTGGGTTTGAAACAGGAAGCCACTGTGTCCCTAGGACACCTGGTTGGGGTTGTTATGAACGAGATTATTTTGTTGAGGTTGTATCTGAAAATCTCTCCTGGAATTAATTTAGATTAGTATGTTACAGAGAGATGTGCTAATGTTGGCTATTCAGACTATAAAGGGTTTTCAGAATATTTACTTTCTAGGTGAGTGTGTTGCTTCTCTTAATCTTCGTTTTGGTGTTTTCACTCTCACATTTGTTGAGCTTAGCCTACTTTTTCCATGTGTTATGTACGTTTGACTCTTATCTGTTTTTGAATTGATTGAAATCATATAATTGTCGATAGGTTATGTGGAATCACTTTGTTAAACTGTTCAATGTGGTTTTGGGTTTAGAGTTCTGGTTATTTTCTAGTTTCAATTTATGTCTTTTATTTGCAGTGTATGCTTGTCATTCTGAAATCTCTATACTTACACTTCATGTATTTAAACAATTTGACTTGGTATGTAATCTATTTAAAAGATGCTTCTCCCCAGATATGCTTTTCAAAATGCTGTTGGAGCCCAGCTTGCCTGCAGCTGCCTTACTGGTATGTTTATCCAGTATTCTTTTGGGTAGTTAGAATTGTCTTTCAACTCAACAATTAGAGACATTCAAGAGGGTTTAGCATATCACCTTTCAGTAATCATTTCTTATCGGAATTTATGTTGGACTTTATTTTTGGGGCAGCATTAATGAGTATTTAGAAAATAATTCAAATAAAATAACATCTTTTAATTCTTGGGAAGCTAATTCCATAATGCATGCAGAATCCTGAGGATGTAACTCTTCTACATAAAGCATCGTATGATGCTTTTATTTTGGTTGAGACGTTGAGTATTCATTTTATTCTGGGAGGTGGGTCCAATCATCTGAAAGTTACTCAAAGAAGTTGGCTTTGGTTTGGATATTAGTTCCTGAAAGAGCCATTCAGTTTGCTAGGTACTAGGAAAACTACTTAAGCACATCACTTAGTATTTCAAATGTCTCTTGTATGAACATGCTAAGTTTGTTAATTGCAGGGCCACAATTGATGAAGATAGAGCAAATCTTATATTCATGCATTTTGCCAATCTCAATTGGTTGCTGAGTTAATTAAGTGGGTGAGTAATCAAGTTGGAATGGTGGACCAAGGCACTAGACCTGACATTTCCTCTCCTAAAACCCTCATCAGTGAGTTATTAATCCACTTTTTACTTTTTCATTAGTTTACTTCACATAGAGCTTTTCTTGTTGGGAAATTCTAACTGAGTATGTTCACCATTGGATATCTGGGTGGGCAACAAAGGCATTTAATGGAAGAAAATGATCTGAATTTTGTCAAAATTGAGATGGGTTTTTTTGTATTTATGTTAAAATATTGTTGCTTTATTGATTTTTTTCTGTGAATTTGTCAACATAGTTATACCTAGAATATCATTCTGTGAAACATTGATTGATTACATGTTCAAATCGCAAGGGTTTATAATGTGGTCTGTTGCCGTCCAGGTTATATAGTTTATACATGCATTACAGACAGAAATTGATTTAGGTGTATTTGTTCTAAATTTAATTTCTAAAATGAATTTGTTGACACTTCCAAATTTTCATCTTTATGCTGACAAGAAGATAGTGGGTGTAAGTTAAAATCACGATTAGTGATGTAGCTATTAGACTACTTGATTTGGAAGCAAGATACTTGATTTTGGTGGTTCAATTATTTTATCATTTTTGTTTAATATTTTGTATGCAACTTTTATTCACTTCAAGTTTTATACATACTTCCATCTATAACCTTAATATGATTTTTGTTTTATCATATATATATATATATATATATATATATATTTGCAGCATAAAGCAAGATGCATCAAACTCTTGTTCCTATTACTGAAATTACACCAAATTCTAAAAGTTGGACCGCTAAAGCTCTTGTGATGCAAAAGATCAGCCCTCGACAATCTCAATCAAGCTACGAGGTACCAAATATTCTTGTTCATTAATAAAGATGTAAGTATATCTTCTATATAGTTTGGTTTATAAGGTTTATCATTACTTTGTGCATATATTTTTCATCTCAAATGTAATTGTTCCTTAAAATTATCTTATTTTTTAATTATTTAAATTTGAAATTAACAATTCTTTTGATCGCAGATGTTTTGACAATTATCAGTGATAAACTTGAGCAGAGGACTATAAATAATGGCACGTCAACTTTGCAAGAATTTGTTATCGTTAATGATGATAACTTTTCATCCATCGCAAATGTTATAACTAATAATGTGGTAAGTTATTTGATTTTTCCTTCAGCTTTTTCTATTTGATTTTTCTTAACTCACTTCCAGCATTTTTATAATTCATTTTTATTATTACATTACTAATCTATTGTTAGTAAGACCCAAAAAATTTTACTATTCACTATTTTTGTTTAAAAATTTATATACTTAGAATGACAAATTACATCTCTTCCTCAATAATTATAATTAAGAGTTTAAAACACTTCAACTAGATATAATTATATTTATACTCTCTGTGGATAATTTTTATTTACACATAATCCTCGAAATGCTAGCACTTTAGTCTGTCCTCGTTCTCATATATATCTCGAGCCCGCGAACTCGTTGAGCACGAGGGTAGTTTGTAAAACTATCTGAGTGTAACATGAAATTGAATTTAAAAACTCTAAAAAGATATTCTTTGGTTATATTTGAAGTCACAAAATTTATATTTCTTGTGACAATAATATGTTACTCGTACTCTCCAAATAAAGTATTTTGCAAAAAAACCATATTTTTTTCAAAAAAATAACAACTAAATTATCTTTCGAATTTCTTTTGTAAATTGTCTAATTTTCTTTTAATTTAAATTTCTTAGTAGTACTTGCAATTGTGAAGGGGGCCTCATAAAAGGGGCCTATAAGAAAGCACAGGCGGTTAGAGGCAGAGAGTGGAGTAGGAGACTGATTTTTCTAGTGGTTTCCTGCAAAAGACCCCACAATGTTTTTTTCTTTATTACAAACTAATGTTGCTTTTTATTACATTATTTTGATTATTAATAATGTTTTGTTAGCTGAATGTACCGGACCGACCGAATTCGAGGGACAATCGAGGCTATTTTCCACATTCGGGCAGATTTGGAGGTTCGGACAAGTCTAGATTGTTCTAGACTTAACTTTTGCTAGAATAGCTTGGAATTCTCTAGAATATCCTAGAGAAGACTTGTAAATACTAGGAAACTCTCCATAGTACTTAGAATTCTCTAGAGTAGCTAGAATTGTACGGAATAGTCTAGAGGGTTATTCTTAGCCGTTGGATCGAAACGATCCCAACCGTCCATTTCTTAGGCAAGCCCTATAAAAGGGGGAAGCCTCATTCATTAGCACTAATCAAGAAAACTTGTAAGCATTCAAGCTTTGTAAAGAGTTCGAGTGAATAAGGTTCTCTTCTTACACACTTTCATTCCTTGCCTTTGTTCTTTCGTTTCCTTCACACTTTCGGGAAAAGTTTAAGGCTGCTTAGCTAGATTCGCGAGGGGCGAACGAGGGGCTAAGGCCGCACGCGTCCTTGTAAGGGACAAGTCCGTGACACGTGGTATCAGAGCCCGGTTTGGGCTTAAAGTGTGAAAGAAAAGCATCATGGCGAAGGATGATAATGTTTCGGCGATAACGGAAGAGACCCGCGGGCGGGAAAGCTCAACCCAACCGCCCAAGGACAAAGCAAAGAAGCCCCGCGATCCAAGCAAGGGCCGGGAGGCTGTTGTCTTGACTTCGGCAGTAGAGGATTTGGGAGAACGAGTGGAACGGCTCGAGCACAACGTCGAGACACTGGAGGGTCACGTGTTCCAGCAACTAGACTCGTTCAAAGATGATCTCCAACTATGCGTTGAGGCCGAAGGCATGCGGGAGCAACGTCTTGCTAAGGTGGAATCCGTCCTACAAGAGGCAATCCAATCCTTGCAAGCAAGCATCGAGGGGATGCGCAAAGAACTAGCATTGTGCAAGCAAGTTGCTGCTAGCGGGGGAGCTAGCTCTAGCACTATGGGGCCAAGGGTCGAGCACCCAAAGCCCAAGACCTTCGATGGGCGAAGGGATGCCAACGAAGTCGAGAACTTCTTATGGCAAATGGAATCCTACTTTGAGGCACTTGGCTTATTGGATGAAGCAACCAAGGTACGCACCGCTTCACTTTATCTTTCCGGCATAGCAGCACTATGGTGGCGTCGGAAGCATGCCGATGCGGAAAGGGGAATAAGCCGGATAGAGACGTGGGACGACTTCAAGAAGGAGCTTAAGAAGCACTTCTATCCTGAGAACGTCGTCTATGAAGCCCGAAAGAAGTTGAGAGAATTGAAGCAGAAGGGAGGCATAATCGACTACGTGAAGGAGTTTACAACACTTATGCTTCAAATTCCCAACATGTCCGAGGAAAATCTTTTATTCTACTTCATAGACGGGTTGCAAACATGGGTCAAACAGGAAGTGCAACGAAGGGACGTAAAGTCGGTCGATGAGGCGATAGCCGTGGCGGAATCCATGACCGAGTTCCAAAGGAGCCATGCACCGACCAGCTCTTTCAAGAAGCCCGAGAGGGGTAACCCAGCTAAAGGTGGGGGAGAGAAACGGGAGACCAAAGTTGTCCGAGAGAAGCCGGCTTTCAATCGTAAAGAGTACGAGGAGAAGAAAGCTTCGTTCGTGCCGATAGGAGGATGCTTTGTGTGCAAGGGGCCACATCAAATGAAAAATTGCCCAAAGCTAGGATCTTTGTCGGCAATTGTGGAGGAACATGAGGCCAAGGCCGATCATGAGGCGGGTCATATGGGGTCGTTGCAGCTTCTTAACGCCCTCAATGCCAAGGCCGTGCCCACGACAACGAGCAAGGGGCTGTTGTACGTGGATACTATCATTAACGGGACATCCACTAAGGCAATGGTGGACACGGGAGCAACACACAACTTCATCACGGAGGATGAAGCTAAAAGATTGGGCCTTAGCATGACCAAGGGGGACGGATGGCTCAAAACTGTTAACGCAAGTGCCAAACCTTTGCACGGGACCGCCAAGGGGGTGGACATGAAGTTAGGCACTTGGAAAGGGCGAGTGGATTTTTCGGTAGCACCGATGGACGATTTCAAGGTGGTGCTAGGCATGGACTTCCTTCGGAAGGTAACCGCTATCCCTATGCCATACTTCAATTCCGTATGCATTTTAGATAGGGATATGCCGTGCATGGTTCCCGCAACGGACGCACCCACCAAAGCATCCGAAGCGAGACAACTATCCGCAATGCAAGTTGCTAAGGGAGTGAAGAAGGGCGAGCCAACTTTCCTAGCAACATTGAAAATTGAGGGAGAGAAGTCCGTCGAGGCCAATGATGATATACCACCAATCATCGAGGAGGTTCTACGGGAGAACCAAGATGTTATGCCACCCGAGTTACCCAAGAAGCTTCCACCTAGGCGAGAGGTGGATCATAAAATCGAGCTAGAACTTGGCGCTAAGCCACCCTCGATGGCACCTTATCGGCTAGCTAAGGAAACAACTGACCGAGCTGTTGGATACGGGGCGAATCCGACCATCAAAAGCACCTTATGGCGCACCGGTACTATTCCAAAAGAAGCACGATGGATCATTGAGGATGTGCGTGGGCTACCGGGCGTTGAACAAGGTAACCGTTAAGAACAAGTACCCGATTCCTTTGATAGCGGACTTAGTTGACAGACTTGGAAGTGCCAAAGTTTATACCAAGATGGACTTGCAAAAAGGCTACTACCAAGTCCGGATAGCTGCGGGGGACGAGCCAAAGACGACGTGCATCACTCGCTACGGCTCTTATGAATGGTTAGTCATGCCCTTTGGCTTGACTAATGCGCCGGCAACATTTTGCACGCTTATGAACAAGTTATTCCAACCATACTTGGATCGGTTTGTGGTGGTATACTTAGATGACATCGTGGTTTATAGCAACACCTTGGAGGAGCATGCTGACCACCTCCGTACCGTATTCAAGATATTGCGGGACAATGAACTTTATGTCAAGAAGGAGAAGTGTGCATTCGCAAAGCCGGAGGTACCATTCCTTGGCCACATCATTGGGCATGGAACGTTGAAGATGGATGAATCGAAGATTAAAGCTATCATGGAGTGGGAACCGCCCAGTAAGGTGACGGAGCTACGGTCATTCCTTGGATTGGTAAACTATTACCGACGGTTTATTAGTGGTTACTCGGCGCGGGCAGCCCCATTGACTGACCTTCTCAAGAAGAAGAAGGCGTGGGAATGGTCCGACCCATGTCAAGAGGCCTTTAAGGACTTAAAGGCCGCCGTGAGCAAGGAACCGGTGTTAGCATTACCCGACTTCGGTAAGTCATTCGAGTTACATACCGATGCTTCCGATTTTGCTATTGGAGGGGTGTTAATGCAGGAGGGACACCCGATAGCTTTTGAAAGTCGTAAGCTCAGTGACACGGAGCGACGGTACACCGTGCAAGAGAAGGAAATGACGGCCATAGTACATTGCTTGCGAGTATGGAGACATTATTTGTTGGGGTCGAAGTTCGTGATCAAAACCGACAACGTTGCCACGAGCTACTTTCAAACACAAAAGAAGCTCACGCCAAAACAAGCAAGGTGGCAAGATTTCTTAGCCGAATTCGACTACCACTTGGAGTATAAGCCGGGCAAAGCAAATGTAGTGGCCGATGCACTAAGTCGCAAGGCGGAGCTTGCAGCCATCAGTGCAATCAAGGGAAGCATTCCGGATATGATTAAGGAAGGTTTGGAGCACGACCCTATGGCGAGGGAGCTCAAGCGCTTAGCCGAGGAAGGGAAAACCCGGCAATTTTGGATCGAAGAGGGACTCATTTTCACCAAGGGACACCGTCTCTATGTTCCAAGGTGGAATAATCTAAGGCGAAGCCTTATTAAGGAGTGCCATGATACAAAGTGGGCGGGACATCCGGGACAAAAGAGGACGCTAGCACTTCTCGAGAACGCCTACTTCTGGCCTCAAATGAAGGATGAAGTGGAAGTCTACGTCCGGACATGCCTTGTTTGCCAACAAGACAAGATAGAGAACAAGCAACCGGCGAGACTGTTGGAGCCTTTACCCGTGCCTGAGCATCCGTGGGACTCAATCTCCATGGATTTCATTAGTGCATTGCCCAAGTCCGAAGGGTTCGGTTCGATCATGGTCGTGGTGGACAGGTTTTCCAAGTACGGGACGTTTATACCATGCTCGAAGGACTGCACTGCGGAGGAGGCGGCACGGGCCTTCTTCAAGAATGTGGTGAAGTATTGGGGGCTACCAAAAAGCATCATAAGTGACCGAGACCCCCGCTTCACGGGTAAGTTGTGGACTGAACTTTTCAAGTTACTCGGTTCACAATTGTGCTTCTCTACTAGTTTTCACCCGCAAACCGATGGGCAAACGGAGAGAGTGAACGCGCTCTTGGAAGGATACTTGAGGCATTTTGTGAGCGCGAATCAAAAGGACTGGTCTAAGCTCATGGACGTGGCACAATTTTCATATAACTTGCAAAGGAGCGAAGCCACGGGGCGAAGTCCATTCGAGCTAGCAACGGGGCGGCAACCAAATACTCCACATACTTTAGCATCAACACTTGATAACGGGAGAAGCCCCGGAGCAACAAGGATGGCTAAGTCATGGGAGGAACAAGCGGACTTAGCCCGATCGTGTCTTGAGAAGGCACGAAACAAGATGAAAAAGTGGACCGACGAGAAACGAAGACCGATGGAGTTTCGAATAGGCGACCAAGTCATGATAAAGCTTATCCCACAACAATTCAAGGCGCTTAGAAGCGTGCACAAAGGCTTGGTTCGCAAGTATGAGGGTCCGTTTCCGGTCGTGGCGAAGGTAGGTAAAGTTTCTTACAAACTCGAACTACCTTCAACCTTAAAGATTCATCCGGTCTTCCATGTGAGCATGCTTAAACCCTACCAAGGAGACAAGGAAGACCCAAGTAGGGAAGAATCCCACCGAGCACCTCCCGTGGTAACCAAGTCTTACGACAAGGAAATTGAAGAGATGCTAACATCCCGAATCATAAGGCGACGAGGTGTGCAACCTAGCACACAATATTTGATTAAGTGGAAGGGACTACCCGAGTCAGAGGCAACGTGGGAACCAAGTGAGGACTTGTGGCAGTTCCGAGACAAGATTCAAGCCTTCGAGACGACGAGGGCGTCGTCGGCTTAGGTGGGGGAGAATGTACCGGACCGACCGAATTCGAGGGACAATCGAGGCTATTTTCCACATTCGGGCAGATTTGGAGGTTCGGACAAGTCTAGATTGTTCTAGACTTAACTTTTGCTAGAATAGCTTGGAATTCTCTAGAATATCCTAGAGAAGACTTGTAAATACTAGGAAACTCTCCATAGTACTTAGAATTCTCTAGAGTAGCTAGAATTGTACGGAATAGTCTAGAGGGTTATTCTTAGCCGTTGGATCGAAACGATCCCAACCGTCCATTTCTTAGGCAAGCCCTATAAAAGGGGGAAGCCTCATTCATTAGCACTAATCAAGAAAACTTGTAAGCATTCAAGCTTTGTAAAGAGTTCGAGTGAATAAGGTTCTCTTCTTACACACTTTCATTCCTTGCCTTTGTTCTTTCGTTTCCTTCACACTTTCGGGAAAAGTTTAAGGCTGCTTAGCTAGATTCGCGAGGGGCGAACGAGGGGCTAAGGCCGCACGCGACCTTGTAAGGGACAAGTCCGTGACATGAAGCCCAGAAAGGGCCAGGATTTGTGAGACAGGTTTGAAAGGACAAGATTTCTTGTACCATGACTTGAGTTTCAATTTTCTGATCCTAATAATTACTACACTTGCCCACACTACATCATTTCACAGATAAAGCAAGAGAAAAAACTAAAAAAAAAAAAAAAAAGAGAATAATCAGACACTTTTCTTCAAGAATGAGAGAGAGAGAGTGAAAGCTTAGACAGAGGCCGTTCTTAAGTTCAAGAATTGGAGAGAGAGAGAGAGAGAGAGAGCTCTTAAGATCAGCAATTGCAAATTCTCACACAGAGAGAGAGAGAGAGAGAGAGGGAGAGAGATTGGGGCTGGACCCTCTCCTGATTTGGTGGCTACAACTACTTGGAATCCATATTTTGACAAGAAAATTTTGGTCTTGAGCTTTTTATCAATCTCCCAGTTGAGTTTTCTGCCTCAAAAAAGTTTAGAATTTTTCATGAAAACTCCAAAGTTTCAATTTCTATCTGATCTTTTTGGTTGTGTTCTTGCCATTCCCTGGTGCAGTTTTCTTGGAAACCATGAGCATGGCCTGAAGGTTGAAGAAAGAGACCATCTTTGTGCATGGCGAGTCACAGTCTTGGATCGGACTCAGGACCCTCACATCACCCTCAGCATATTCCATACCCACTGCAACACATGCTTCACCACCCCAACACAAGTTTCTTGTAAAACACCAAAATAAAGATTACATTTTTCAGCTTTTTTGCTATGTTTTTTCATGTTTTCTGACTTGGGTTTTTGTATTTTTGGTTGGTTTTTGAAGAAATCATGAAGGGCCATCTTTCCACCACTAAAGGGTTGGAGCCTGAATCTCCCATTAGCAGAAAGCCATCATCTTCTACGTCGGAGCACCACCACCTTCAGCCAGCTGCGCCGCCTCCACCGGCGCCGCAGATGGATACATCTTCACAGGCTCAACCAGCTGGCAAACAAGGCTCGGAAAAGGTTATTTTGCTGTTCTTGTCATTTTAACGTAATCCCATTTACTCTGGGAGAAAAGTTGGCATCTTTAATTACCATACTACTACCTCCCTCTCTAGTTCTTTCTCTCTCATCCCAAATCCCAACAACTGCAGAAGATTTACATCAAAAGTGGGAGAGTAACTTCTGATTACAGAGGGATTCTCTGATTCAATATATTTCTCTTAATTCTGACATGTAATTACAGATAAAGGCAGAATCTTTACAGAAGAAGTCTTAAGTTTTTAATCTTTTTCACTTTATGTGGGCAAGTGATCTAGTTGAAGTCCTAGTTCATAATTATTATCTACTTTTTCCCATCCCAAGAACTGTACTTGAGTTCTTTATATTCTTTCGTTCTTTTTGGCTTTTTGGGCTCTTTTTGTTTCTCTTTCTTTATATTTTCTTTGAGGAGTAATCTTTATAGGCATTTGAGAAACAAAATCTACGAGAATATACAGTGTTACTGTGGTAATTAATTACTATTGTGGCTTATGATAACAGAAGAATCTATTTTTTAGGGCCAACCAAGTATACAGTACTAAGTTTCTAAAATCGAACACACAAGTCATCAGATTTTCACGGCATACAAAAGATTGAAGAGCAAGCTAAGGGTGTTCTGTTCTCATGCAAAAGAGGTGTGTGAATTCGGAAATTGTTAAGATGGGGTGACAGGACCATACCACACATAATAACGAATCATCCCTGCCGATTTCAAAAAGAGATAAGAGTAATATGCAGGATCATATAGCCTCCATCAAAAAGAGATAAGAGTATTATGCAGGATCATATAGCCTCCAACAACATCATCAGAATCAGAGGTCCGTCCAACTATAGAAGGAGTTCTAGGACTAAGGAAACTATTTCTCAAATCAACATCTGCATCTCGTGGAAGAAGCACCCAATCTGTACATCTGCACCCATAATAATGAAGATGACTTCACTGAAAATCCAGTTATTTGCATTGTGAGAGTGAGCTTCACTGAAAATCTAACAAAGGTTCCATAAGTCACGGAATGTGTCTGCCCATATAATATGAAAAATAAGTAACAGATGAAAGGAAATGAATATAAATAAAGGTGATGAAAAATGAGTAAGAGATCAAAGGAAATGATTATAAACAAAGGTAATGGTCATTTTACTAAGTTATTCACATTGTGCAAGTGCAAAAAGAGAGGTATCAAGACCGATAACCAGTCCTATGAGCATCTCCTACATTTATATGGTGAAAAGTAGACACACATATAACATGCCAAAATATAAGTTGCAGTAGCAATATTTTGACCATATAACCCTCCACAGGCAAGCTAAAGCGAAATAATTATGTAATTTTACAAATATGCCAGTCCATATAAGTATTTTTGACCACCAAACTTTCTACTTTCATTATACAACTGACAAACAACTAATTGCAACTCCAACTACATATAATTTTGCAGTACCTAAAAGTTCTCTCATGCTCTTCAATCTCCGACAACCAGACCACCAGTTTTGAATCACTTTGCAGGATAACTGATAAGCCAAAATTAACACATAAATCTGGGAAACCCTGAAGTTATTCATATAACAGAGGTTGGTCTTTAATGAACTTTGAAGGTTATATTCTTCAGAATTTTGGATAATTCTTTCAGTCTTATTTCTTCATGTTGTTTCAGAAGAGAGGTGATGACTCAATCCATTTTGGTTCAGAAATATTTCCGAAAATGAAAGGAAATGGCCAAGGGAAGTGTATAGTAATCTAAATGTGTCTGGTTTAGCATAGGCATGCATAATGGAAGTGGTGGAATTAGTTGATATGGAAGGTAATTGTTAATGTGGCACTTTGAGGAAACAAGTATGTTTGGTTCAGGCATTCTGAAAGCATATTCACAAAGTTATTGAAAATGGTTCATCTGCTTTCTATATTATGACCGTGTATTCTAAATTTTCCTAAAATGCAATGAAAGTGGCCAAACCAAATGCATTTTAGACTTTCAATCTCTGAAAAAAAAATGGCAAATGCTTTTGAGAGACTGCACCAAAAGGAGTGCCACAAGCTCTCAACCTCCCGTTCATAATGGAACACTAAAATCTTTTAAGATCAAATCCAAGGTACCCTCAACAACTGAAAAGCTTAGATATTCAAATTAGATTAGATCAAATCCAAGGTACCCTCAACAACTGAAAAGCTTAGTGCATATGAGCCATTTTATAAAAGTAAAACATATATAGAATTATGTATACAGCTAAGATTGGTATAAAGCAGACAAAGAAAGTAATTAAAAGAAAATAACGTCTTAAGAGAATCAGAATGCAAAAACAACAAATGGCCCATGAAAAGAAAAGCAAACATACCTCAATTGCGGCGGCCCAAAAACTTCACATCCAGCACAATTTTATTATTATCGCCACGACGAGCCATCACCACCGCCCGTTGGCCTGGTTTTGCTTTGTATTCGTCACACAGACGCTTCCAGTGCACTGAGTAGAGGACAATCTTGCTTTGCTTGCTTATCCACTTCGTGATATTCATTTTATAGACCCTCCCACCTTCATCATTCACTTCTACTGGAATTCTTTCCTGCGCCTCCACACTTTCCAATTCTGCCTCTGTCAGAAAATTTTTCATAGCTTCTTCATCGGTAAAGGCCAATCTATATCTATTAGTACCATACCCAAAAATGTCCTCTGTACTCAACTCGCCATCAAAGAGTACAGCAATATCACATTCAGACACATCACCTGACGCCATGGTTTCACTCCCTTGTTGGAATTTGAGGAAGATGTTAATGCACTTTAATTAGAAAGTTTGGCTTGGGATTTGTAATATGAATTTGAATGGGCTTGGAATATATTTGAAATGATGGAATGGGACAAGAAGGTCACGGAAATGGGGAAGAATATTTTGGCAAGGATTTGGAAAATGCTATGCTTTTCATTTCATTGCAAATGCAAGGATATTACATATATTTATAGTTTCTTTAACCGACTTGCATTATGTCGGTTTACAATGTAAATGTATTTTTTATTCTTTGATTTTTATCATGTGCTTAGCTCTAGACATTTCTAGTTTATTATTCATTATTTTAGAGTAATCTAGAATATAATCTAAGGCTTATATCTAGATAATTCTTATAGAACATATTTCAAGATTTTTCTATAGATGATTCTAGATGTATATTCTAATTACTATGAGCACCAATATTTTAATACTCCCCCTTGGTGCTCATTCCGATCTTTTTTCGTAGAGTGATGAACTTGTCTCGTCCGAACAACCGGTGCGAATCAATTCCGGGTTGTTGTGAATATCCCTTGGCAACTAGTCGGGCTTTATACTTTTGGATGCTTCCATTATCATTGCGTTTGATCTTGTATACCCATTTGAGCCTGATAATCTCCTTGTTTGGAGGTTTGTCTGCAAGCTCCCATGTTTGATTCTTCTCGATCATGTGAATTTCTTCATCCATGGCCTTGACCCATGCTTCTTCCTTAGCTGCTTCTTCATACTTTGTTGGTTCTCCAGCGAATAGAGCATATGCAGCGACATTAGTAAGATAATCCTCATAGTATGATGGAGGTCGTCTATCTCTTTGGGATCGCCTTAGTGTTGGTGCCGAACTTGATTCTTGAATTTCTGTCTGATTTGGCCCTGGAGTTGGTGATGATGGGGTCTGATCTAGATCAGGACTTGGTTCTTGTCTTTCCATTATAATGGCTGGGACTGGTGATGTGTCTGAGCTCCATTGCCATTCTGACATTTCATCAAATATCACGTCCCTTGATATGATCAGCTTCTTCGTATCTGGGTTGTAGAGTCTGTAGCCCTTAGTTTCGTCACTGTAGCCAATGAAGATGCATTTTTCTCCTCTTTCATCGAGCTTTGAACATGTTTGTCTAGGAATGTGGGCATAAGCAATACATCCGAATATTCTAAAATGCTCCACAGTCGGCTTTCTCTTACTCCACGCCTCGTAGGGTGTCTTATTGAGCACAGCTTTTGTGGGGGACCTGTTGAGGATGTAGACTGCGGTGTTGACAGCTTCTGCCCAGAACTTCTTTGGAAGATTTTTGCCTTGCAACATGCTCAAGGCCATTTCTACAATCGTGCGATTCTTCCGTTCTGCTACTCCATTCTGTTGTGGTGTATATCTGGCTGTCAACTCCCTTTTGATCCCGTGCTGTTTGCAATACTGGAAGAATTCATTGCTTGTGAATTCTCCCCCTCGATCTGTTCTCAGAGTTTTTAGAGAGCGCTCACATTGATTTTCTGCGAGTGCCTTGAAGTGCTTGAAAAAGGAGAATGCTTCCGATTTTTGCTCCAAAAAATAAACCCATATCATTCGGGTAAAATCATCGACAAATAATAAAAAATATCTTTTTCCTCCCAAAGATGGATTTTGAGAAGGACCCCAAATATCTGCATGCACCAACTCTAATGGGTTCTTTGCCCTCCAAGATGTTTTAGGAAAGGGTAGTCTATGCATTTTTCCATAAATACATCCCTCACAAATTTTCTTTTCATTATTTATTGAGGGAAGACCCTTCACCATATCCTTTAATACTTTGAGGCTATTAAAATTTAAATGCCCATATCTTAAATGCCATAATGTGGATTCATCAACTTCTCCACATTTTAAAGAATATTTTTTATCTATGGGCATTTTTAGAGAAAATGTTTTATTATGGGCCATTTTTATCGTAGCAATCGGCTGACCCTTTTCCTTATCAATAATGAGACATTTATCATTATCAAAATTCACCTTATAGCCTCTTTGAATTAATTGACCAACACTTAACAAATTTTGAGTCAGACCAGGGACATAAAAAACATCATGAATTTTTCTAGTGGAGCCATCTTTAGTTCTAACAGCAATAGTACCCATTCCTTCAACATTTTGACTCCTCCCATCACCAAGAGTAATTTGACTCTTAATATTTTCATCAAGTGTAATGAAAGATTCACGGTTGCCTGTCATATGATTAGAACAACCGCTATCTACATACCAGATATCATGTAACTCTTGGTGTCCATTTAAGCATGAAAGAAAAACATGATCTTTAGAATTATCTTCCGTAGTAAATCTGGCTTCATCCTTTTGCCGATAAAAACAATCTTTTTCAAAATGAGTATGATTTTTGCATCTCTTGCATTTAAATCGGCAATTTTGTGTATTATGATTATTTTTCTTGCATAATTTGCAATATGGGCCAGATTTACTATTTTCATAATTTTCTCTCCCCTTTCCATAATGATTTGAATTTCCCTATGATGCACGGATACGGACACGGCGACACGGACACGACACGACACGACACGGATACAGCGACACGGATTTTTTCTTGAATTTCCCACATGAGGAGTGTCGGATACGCTGTCGGACACGAGTGTCCGACACGACACGACACGGCAAAGCGATATTTTTAGGAGTGTCCGTGCATCATAGGAATTTCCTCTTTTCTGAAAATTCTTTTTACCATGCCCATTTTTTTGGTTACCATCCTTCTTAGAAAAATTTAATTGACTTTGGAATGCTCGATCTAGTGGCTGCTCATTAAATCGGCGCATTCTATCCTCATGCGCTTGTAGTGAGCCCATTAATTCCGTTAAAGTTAATACCGATAAATCTTTAGATTCTTCAATTGCAGCCACTATATGATCATACTTAATGGGAAGACTCCGTAATATTTTTTGAATAATTTTCTTGTCCTCAATCGTATCTCCATAACTTCTGATTTGATTAATTATATTTGAGACTCGATTAAAAAATATTTCAATCGACTCATCTTCCTTCATCAATAACGTATCAAAATCTCTCCATAAGGATTGAAGTTTAATGGAGATTACCTTGTCTGAGCCCTTATATGCGTTCTTCAAGATCTCCCAAGCCTCTTTTGCTGTCGTTGCGACCATGATCCTTGGAAATATGGGTCTCGTAACCCCTTGTTGCATGTATGACAATGCCTTTGCATCCTTCCTCCGATTCTCATTGTATTCCTTTTTTCTGTTGTTGTCCCAAGACTCCAATTCGGCAGCATCTCGGGGTTGCTCGTAGCCATTTTCTATTAAATCCCAAAGACCCTGTGATATGTATAGGGACTTCATTTGGATACTCCAAAATTCATAGGCCTCCCCCTCAAATATCGGTACCATAGAGGAGGTGTAATTAAACGTTGTAAGATTTTGGGCCATTTGGAGGTAGGAAAGTTGGCTCTGATACCAAATGTTGGAATTTGAGGAAGATGTTAATGCACTTTAATTAGAAAGTTTGGCTTGGGATTTGTAATATGGATTTGAATGGGCTTGGAATATATTTGAAATGATGGAATGGGACAAGAAGGTCACGGAAATGGGGAAGAATATTTTGGCAAGGATTTGGAAAATGCTATGCTTTTCATTTCATTGCAAATGCAAGGATATTACATATATTTATAGTTTCTTTAACCGACTTGCATTATGTCGGTTTACAATGTAAATGTATTTTTTATTCTTTGATTTTTATCATGTGCTTAGCTCTAGACATTTCTAGTTTATTATTCATTATTTTAGAGTAATCTAGAATATAATCTAAGGCTTATATCTAGATAATTCTTATAGAACATATTTCAAGATTTTTCTATAGATGATTCTAGATGTATATTCTAATTACTATGAGCACCAATATTTTAATAAAGAATTATCTAGATATAAGCCTTAGATTATATTCTAGATTACTCTAAAATAATGAATAATAAACTAGAAATGTCTAGAGCTAAGCACATGATAAAAATCAAAGAATAAAAAATACATTTACATTGTAAACCGACATAATGCAAGTCGGTTAAAGAAACTATAAATATATGTAATATCCTTGCATTTGCAATGAAATGAAAAGCATAGCATTTTCCAAATCCTTGCCAAAATATTCTTCCCCATTTCCGTGACCTTCTTGTCCCATTCCATCATTTCAAATATATTCCAAGCCCATTCAAATCCATATTACAAATCCCAAGCCAAACTTTCTAATTAAAGTGCATTAACATCTTCCTCAAATTCCAACATTTGGTCTCCACAGCTTCCGGCAGGAAATTTCACCATCTGATCAGCTCCCATGGTTTTTTTCCCCTCCCTTTTTTCCCACCGGTAAAGAACGCTGTCGGCTATGTCCTTAAATTTTTCCATAGGCGGAAACGCCATCTCACCCTCAAGATCTACCACTCTCTGTTTTTTCGCTCCCCTCTCATCAGAATCACCAAGAACACGATTGGCCCTTTTCATCAGTACATCAGTAGGTATAGATATGAAGGGTTTCTCAGGCTCGGGCTCCACTTTGATAACCGCCTCGCATATCTTCTGCATTTTCCTCTCCAACTTCGTAATCTTCGCTGAAACTCCCTCAACTTCTGTCGCGAGGGCCATGGTACTCTGCATGGTCGTAATTTTGGCGTCTACCGCCTTCAGATCATCACCCATCTGATTCAACTTAGACAAGAAACCAGACTCTTTCAGTTCTTGACAAATATTCTTCGCCAAAAGACTAGCAACTGTGTGATCACCCTCACCCATATCTTCTTTCTCTTTCGACGAACTCTCAGGAATTGATTTCTCCATTTTTTCTCTCTCGGAATCACCAGAACACGAAATGGAGTTGGGATTATGTGTTTTTGGGGAATCGTAGATCAGAATCGCAGCAAGAACACGAAAAGGAGTTGGGATTATGGCTTTCTGGGAATCAATGGAAGCGTGGATAGAATCGCAGCAAGAACACAAAATGGAGTTGGGATTTTGGGTTTATGGGAATCAGTGCGAGCGTAACAGTAGCTTAAACCCTAAGCCAAAACCGCACGTTCTTGAGGTGTAGTGTGTGTTCTTGAGCTTATGCAGTTGCAGTGTATGTAATATGTGCGGGGTGGTTTTGCTTCAGGTATACGGCAACGGCATGCATATATAGGGAAACTTCTTTTGATGCTATTTCTGAATTTATTTTAGGTACAAATTTTTATTTAATTTTTTTTTTGGGTTCTAATTTATAAATATTTATGATTAGGTGGTTTTATCTGGTATAACTATAATAATATTGGTTGAAACTAATATTTCTTTTCTAAAATTAGAAAGAAAAGAAAAAAATGAAAATTTTATTACCTTGGACTAAGCCCAAATTGATTCCAAGTGGGCTAGCATAATCGAAGCCCACTTTGGATTCAGCCCTCTAGTGTTTGAATACCGAAATTTCTAGACCCACATGCTATATAGGATAAGATTACATGTTTTGGGCCATAAGGAAAGTTGGGTAGCATGGTATATGGGCCACGTTAAGTATGGGCTTGGGCTTTGAGTTTAGCCCGATTAAGTGGATTCTCTTATAGGGCTCTCAACTGGCTGAATTCAGATTGGATCATGAATATCCGAATCCGATTTCGATAAACAAATCGGATCAGAATCGAATTCAGTAATATTGAATTCGGTTTAATAATTGGTCGGTTCAAACCCAATAAAAAATTCCTTAAATTTTATTATTTTAGCCTATAATTAATTTAACATCAACATAAATCGCATAAGAATAAAGCAAAAATTAGCATTTAGCGAAAGAACTAAAAAATTAAAAAGGAAAGAAAGGACAGAAAACCTTGGAAAGAATTATCTGCCCAGAACCCCAACTCTCCTTTTCATTGTTCCAGATCCATATCAATATCCCAGTACTACAGGCACCCAAAAAATAAATAAATACAAATCCCAGTACATTATATTTTTATGACGAAAATAAAATCTAATATTATGTGTGATTAATTTCCACATTAAAAGTGTATCTTAATTAATTAAATCTCTATTCTAAATTTTTAATTGATCTGGTCAAACAAAATGTACGGGATAGAGTAGTATAGGTATAAAAATGTACAAAATGTTACCCAAAAAAAACAAAATTGTACAAAATAGAGTAGTGTAGGTATAAGACTATTTGCACATGGATATTATTCAAATTTATTATTATATTATTATGAAAAAGTCCAGACCCATTGAAAGACAACCCGGACCAAAACCCATTTGTAGGGCCCGACATATTATGAGCGGTTTTATTCAAATAGCCTAAATGGCTAAATCTTTGCTACCCTTGCGTCCCCAGTGTTTCCTACTGTTAAAAAAAAAAAATATATATATATATATATATATATATATTGCAGTTTTAGAAAACAAAATTATAAGGTTAATTATATTTAGACTCATGTAAGTATATCAAATTATAATTGATGACCCTCTAAGCCAAAATGTTACTTACACCTATATTGATTGAAAAGTTTTAAAATTACACATAATTCCATTTTAAAATTCCTCAATAAATGTAGATGTATTTTACTAAGAAGATCACCGATTATGATTTTATATACTTATATGGGTCCGAATGTAATTTTACGTAGGGAATATGTTTGTTGACGTGAGGTCCATCCCATGCTAATCATACTTCAAATAATTATTTCTAAAGCCAATTTGTTTGGATTAAATTAATATAACTATGATAAGAATCATTCTATATTTATCAAGTGATTCTTTTAAAATTCAATTAACAAATAGGTATAATAAATTTATTATTTACCCATATTATTAGGTGAATTCGATCAAACCATGATCGGATAAGAATTATCTTTTTTATATGTGTATGTGTAGGAATGAAGTAATTAAAAAAGGAGTGTGATTCTTTTAAAATTTAATTAATTAATAAATATAATATATTTTTTATTTACCTATATTATTAGGTGATTTCGATCAAACCATGACCGGATAAGAATTATCTATTTATATGTGTAGGAATGAAGTAAAAAAGGAGAAGTCAATAATTAGGAATGGTGGTTTTTAGAGAGTCAATAATTAAGAATTATCTATTTATATGATATGAGTCAAATGATTGGTTTCGTATATGAAGTTTAATTTAGTTTGTACGGTAATTAACGTCTCAATACCCTATATTTAGTCTTAATTATAATGTAATATATTTAAATTGAGAAATTATATTTTGGTGAATTTAAATTTTGTTTGGTTTGAACGTTCTAACAAGATTTTATAAAAGTATACGTGTATTCCTGACGATTGTATGAGTTTTGCATTGAATACATCATCAAAATTAATGTAAACAAAATGATCTCTACAAATTACAAATTTACTAACAAATTAAGGGTATTTTTAGAATGTTACAATGGAACTGTAACGCCCCAATTTCCGGCTTTCCAGGTACGCCTGTCATGTACGAACTTTCAAGAGCTAGACTTATTTTAATTCTTATAATTCGTGACAAAATTGTATAAATTATATTTCAATGTTCATTAATTGATCATTATTTTAAATTGAGGACCAATTACATGATTATCTTTAGGGACTAAATTGATTAATTTCCAAACTTGGCATATCTAATTGCATAGATTACTAACCTTGGAGGACTTAATAGCAAATGATACATTTCATCAACTTTGAGGAGATATATCACGGTATATCTCTACCATCTTCCATTTCATTCCATATCTATCATATACACACCTCCATACTTGCTTCCTTCTACCGAGACTCAACCAAGAAAGAAAAGGGAATCCATCATTCATTCCAAGCTAGTATTTTGGAGGAATTGAGAGTCTTGGATCTCCATCATCATCATCTCAACTTCAACTTCATCTTCTAAGTCCTTTAATGGAAGAGAGGGAAGCATATTTGAATTCTTGAATTTATATATAGAGCTAGGGTTAAGATTTGTATGAAATATTATGTGTTTTAATTGTTAGAAGCATGATCCTAAGCTTTAGACTTGAATTTCATGCATGATTCTTGAGATTTATGGAATTATATGTTAATTGGATATTTAAGCTTGAAGGGAGAATTGTGATGATTAAGGCATGAAACATATGTTTATGTTTGGTTTTATTACCTCTCAAACAAGTGTACATACTTTTCTTCATGAGTTATAGCATTAGGAGTTGAATTATAAGTGTTTGGGAAGAATTTGGTATAGGTTCGAGCTTCCCCTGTTCTGCTGCTCTGTTTCTGCATCTTCTGTAAAACGGGAACGGCCCTTCCCGTTCCCTTTGTAAATGGGGAACGGCCGTTCCCATTGTTTGAGTAATGTGTCAGGCGGCGAGGGCGGGAACGACCGTTCCCACTTTGTCTCACAGACGGGAACGGCCGTTCCCATCTTCGGGAAGCCCGACAGGCGGGAACGGCCATTCCCATTTTGAACTAGAGCCTGGAACGGCCGTTCCCACCTCTCTGGTAGTGCAGAAACTTTCTGCATAAAATGTTAATTTTAGCCCCTTGATCCGATGGTTTATTTGATCCCAAAGTGCTATTATATGATTGATTATATGTCAAAACGACATGTTAGCATGCTACATTGTACTTTTCTCGATTTCTCGTGATATACCATTGGGATCAACTAGGTATAGGAATACCTGTTTATTACTAATCATTTCCACGTTCTCAAGTATATAGCAAGCAGGTCTTGATCGTGCAAAGCAATGCGCATACCAGATCGAGTCGTGCAATGGATAACAATCAAGTCAAGCTCATGCAAAGCAATGCGTGTAGTTTGATAGGTATCATGTTCATGCAAAGCAATGCTTGAGATATGATTAATGCCAAAACCGGGATGACCCCTGAATCCACCAATAGGTGGAGGAAGGAATCCCGCACGTGAGATTCATACTCTTGACGTGCGTAGCATCGGGATGACCCCTGAACCCACCAATAGGTGGAGGAAGGAATCCCGCACGTGGGAACCATATTCCTGACGTGCGTAGCATGGATGGATAGGGCCTTGCAAACCCACCATCATCGTGATTAACTTGTTATCGTGACTGGAGTGATGTAGATATTGGAATGACGGAGGGTTTGGAGTGAAGAAGTATTGGAGTGATTGGGTGTATTGGAGTGACGGGGTGGATACGGAGAAATGAGAATTATTGGAGTGATGGAGGTATTTATAGAATCGATATACATGCCGTGTTCTTGCAGGTACATTCTAGGCGGGAATCAAGTTGAGTCAAGTCCTTGCATTCAAGCCATACGGTGCAGCTATTTAATTACCGTATCAAAGAAATTATTGTTAAAGTTACTTGTATATATTTAGGAGATGATAATGTATTGATATGTAAAATACAAGTATACATTACTTGATAAATGATCGATAGTATAGCATGCTTCCGTTTGATTCCATCGCATGAATAAATGAATTTTCCACTTAGCATGTCATTTTGTTTACATTGTTACCGTTCGCTATAGGTTGGTTCATGTACGGACATTTCATTTCGTATGTGGATCGGCCTATAGTGCGGGGGTGTGGCACCCTTACGTGTTGGGGTGCTACAGGAACTCTAAACGAATTTCAGGGATCACAAACGGTTCTCAGAGACTAAAATGTAATTTTTTTAAAATTTAGATGGATTGTGTTGTAATTAGGCCTAAATATAAAGTAGTTAAATATAATTATTTCTAGCTTTTATCATATTATGTTCAATTTTCTAAAGTGAAATTCAAAATTGTTATTAGACCTTTCGGTGGACGAATGAGACCGAGACCCAGACCCAGACCGAAGTTGAGATTGATTGAATGCAATAAATCTCTTCAGTTTTCACACGCCCTCACCCCAACACATCCACGAGCGAAATCAAAATCTTATAATAATCGATAAAAAAATAAGTGTAATACACTTAATTGTATAAGCGTTAGATTTGAGCCAGCCATACAAATAATATATGTACATAGATGGAAGTTATTACAACCCTTAACAGATTAAATCATTTCTGAATTCTGATAGCAGTACATTTTCATTATCTTTATATGAGAATGTAACAAAATGGTATGATAACATACACCATAGTGGTATTTGTAGGTACATACATATAGGACAGTACTATATTGTATGCATAAATCAATCAATTTCAGTCCAATTTATGGGACCCTTGTCACCTTTTCCTTTCGGATACGTTATGTATAAATGTTTAAATTCTAAATTTATGAGTACGTTATGATATGATTTTCGGGACAGGCTTCTAGGGATAGTTGAACTCGTTGAATTTATGTTTATTATTTGATATTCGGGATTAGGTATTTATGCTTGTTGAACCTGCCACCTGCTTATGTGTGGTGAATTTTGTATGACATATTTATGCTTCCGCACTTTGTGTTGTTTGAATTTTGAAGTTCAGGGTCAACGTTCCGTCTAGCTTAGGTGTGTGTCTGTTAGTCTCCCGTTCCCCACTACTTAGTTCATGTACGGAGGCTTTGAATGGGAAAGCTATCTTAAAAGAATAACAAGGCTCTGAATTATTCTCATGCCTTATTTTTTGATTGAGAGATGGAGTTGTGGGAGGATCGTATTTTAGTAATTGTCATTGACTGGAAGGTTCTTCGATTAATTTCGTTATTCGGCTACGGGTCACACCCATTACTAGATTACGTTAGTGTGATATGTGAACTGATTAATTAATTATTGAATTAATTAATTAGTGTCACTGCTAATCGAATAATGAACCTAAAGGGTCACACACAAATGCCAGGTCACGAGGGTTTTGACAGGAAGTTAATTGGATTAACGAATGATCAAAATGTTGATCGAAAAGGGGCCACAAACGTGGACCTCTGCCACGTGTCACGCAGCGTACGTGACTGCCACGTTGTTAATTAATTAATATTGATCTTTTTAATTAGTTATGAATTGATTATTAAGTCCACTATCAAAATAATTAACCCAATAAATAATTAATTATGAATTAAGTTATTTATTGAATCATGATATTTGACTTTATGTAAGATAAAGTTCAGTAGTCAAAACTTTCTATTGTAGGGAGGAGAAAGATTTCTTGGATTATCTTGGGGAATAAGTTATGATCTTATTTTCAATTAAAAGATAATAATTAATTAGTGAATTAGTGAGCAAGAAATCAAAACATATTAGGTTTAGGAAACCCTAAGGGGTTCGAACCCCCTATTATTTATACTAGGAGTGGGGCTTTTCTTACACTTTAGACCAACGTTCTTGAAATGATTTTGAGAAAATTAAAAGAAAAGTTTTCAAAGTTAATTCCTAGCCAAAACACAAGCCACATAACTAGCATTCTCAATAGTTTGATCGTGTTTTAGGACTACTGTGGATACGCTTTGGAGGATTACCTACTTTGGGATCTATTCGAGAACCGTTCGAGGGTCAATTCGCACGAATAGTGTTTGATAGGCGGTATCAACATCACTAGAAAGCTTCAATATTCGTAAGTCGCTTGAAACCCTTATTAGATTCGAAACGAACATTGCAAGATTTACGATTTGCTTTTGGAAATTTTTTTAAAATCCCGCTGTGCAAACTCTTTGTATTCCAACAGGAGGAGCCCCTTAAGGGGAGCGGAACACGTAATAGCCAAGTGAGGGAACATACGTTGAGGAGTCCGCCATAGGGGAATGCGCACGCGGGATCCCGTAATGAGGGAACGCGCATTAAGGAACCCCCAATGAGGGAACGCATGTTAAGGAGCCCGCCATGGGGGAACGCGCATTAGGGAGCCCGTAATGAAGGAACGCGCGTTAGGAACCTGCATTAGGGAACCGGTAATTAGGGCCGCGCGCTAGGGAACCCGCCACGGGCGAACATGCATTAGGGATCCCTTAATGAGAGAATGCGTGTTAGCGAACCCGCAATGAGGGAATGCGTATTAGGGAACCCGTAATGAGGGAGCGCGCTTTAGGGAACCCGGGAATACGCGTTAAGGAACCTATAATGAGGGAACATGCATTATAAATGAGCCGGGAGTGCTTCAGCGTAAAAGAGGAGCGCCATACTTGAGTGCTAGAAGGAAACACATAAATCGGAACGCTAAAGGAGGAACATGACGTTTGGGCGCTAGAGGGGAGCGCATAAGAGGGAACGTGATGCCTTAGCCTCGAAGGGAAACTCAATGCTTGAGCTCCAAAAGGGAACTCTATCCAGCGCATCAAAGGAGAATGTGACAGGGGAACAGGATGTTTGGGTGCCAAAGAGAGAACAGGTCCCTTGGCTTATTTTTATTATTTTTTTGGCACTATCAAATATAATATAGTACAATCTTGTACAAATCGATCTCATGTGAGATTAGTACAAATTGAACTATTTGTAGACATTCCCGAGAAAATATATAATATAAAACTTTTAAATACTTTTCTAAAAAAATAAAAATAAAAATAAAGGGTAAAAATGCCATATACCCAAACTACAACTCTGGCAATAGTAGAAATACTCTGGCAATATCATGATTATTTCCATCGTCCCGAAAACATGTTCTCCAAAACCAAAATTTCAGCGCCAAATTCTTGGCGGCCATTCAAACTTTCGAAAAATTTCCCAAATTTTCAATCATTCAAATCAAGTAAAAACGTCAACGGCATTTCGAAATCATTCAAATCACATCTGTTCTCCAGTTTCACCTCCCTCCTCGAAAGAGAAAGATTGCAGCTGAAAATGGAGGAGAGAAGGGTTCGTCAATCCTCAGCTTGAATCCCCTTTTTTGTCAGGTAATTTTTACCATAAACCTTAAATCAATCCATGTTTGAGTTGATCTACCCTCATTTCAATCGTTTAGTAAGAGCCCATATTGAAAATCTCCCATATGTTGTGTTAATTTCTGCATTACTCCGGTTAATTGTCTCAATTTGAGCAATTAAGTCACTGCTGAGGTGAAATTCAACTGTTTGATGAGAGCCCGCGTGAATTTTACGGGAAAGATTTATTTTTTGTTGAGATTGAGGTTATCCCTTTGAGGAATTATGGTGAGGGAGCAAAGTATTGAGTCGTTTTACACAAGGCTGAGGGAGTCTGCAATAGCCTCAGCTTCCTGTGCTCCTCTGCTGATATTTCCCTCAACTTCAGATGTGGATTCACTCTGTGCTTTGAAAATTATAGGGCATGTTTTAGAATCAGATTCAATTCGATACGCTTGTTACCCAGTTTCGAGTTTCAAAGAAATTCTCAAGTATGCTGGGCCTAAACTGACCTCATCAACAGATGAGCCCATTACCATTTTGTTGATAAATTGGGGTTGCCATAGGGATCTGAGAAGGGATTTAGAAATTGGCCCCTTGGCGCGTGTTTTTGTTGTTGATAGTCATAGGCCGATTCATCTGCACAACTTGAGTGATCAAAATGATAGGGTGGTGGTGCTGTACACTAGAGATGATGAGCATCAAGCTGATTTGGCATATGATTTTGACTTAACGGCTCTAGCTAATGCTAGTGATTTGAACAGTGATGATGAGATTGAAGAAGATTCAGACGGTGAGGATGAAAATGATAGTGACAGTGAAGAGGAGGAGGAGGGGGGTTGGGGTAGAAAGAGGAGGAGAGTCTTGGATGAAGACGAGAGCAACCCGGTTAAGCTTTTCAGAAAATTGAAAAAAGAGTATTATTACATGGGCACTTTCCATGGGAAGCCTTCGGGTTGTTTAATGTACGAGCTTTCTCACTCTTTGAGAAAGAACAAGAACGAGCTACTTTGGTTGGCTTGTGTGGCTTTAACCGATCAATTTGTGCATGAAAGGTTAACAGATGAGAGATACCAAGCTGGAGTTATGGAGCTTGAACAGCATATTAACAGTTCAGGCAACTTAGATGCTGTTACTTCAGTCACACTCAAAGATGGGACAAAAGTCAACGTGCCTGACTCTTCAAGAATTGCTTATGAAGACGAGCCAAGGCTAATGTTACTTCAAGAATGGAACTTGTTTGATTCAATGCTCTGCTCTTCTTACATTGCCACTAAGATGAAAACATGGAGCGACAACGGGTTGAAGAAGATGCAGCTCCTTTTAGCCCGCATGGGGTTCGCACGAGAAGAATGCAAGCAGAAGTTTCAATATATGAGCGTGGAAATCAAACACAGAATGAAAGATATGTTTGAGCAGTATTTACCTGAATTCGGGCTCACAGATTTCTACTACAGAGGATTCTTGCTTTTACATGGCTATAGCTCTAAAGTCTCTGCTGCAGATGTGGTCTACGGAGTAACTGCCCTTCTAGAAGCTTCTGTAGAGTCTGATGGTTCTTCTGGCTCCAAGCAGTTCGGCATAGCATACGATGCTCTCTCCTTAAATAAGCTCGATAAGCTTGAAGTGGGAATGAGACAGGCCATCAAGGTCCAAAGAGCCGTTTTAAGACAAGGAAGCACGGCCATAACCAAAAAAGGGTCGATCAGGAGTGGGAGCAAGTTTAGATGGGTGAAACTCGAGGATTCGGCCGACACAAAGCTCTTGTGTCACCCTCAAGCCTTGACTAAATTCGGGTACTTCATAATGGATGCATTGCGCGAAAAGGGCGCGAGGATGAAGCCTCTGGTTTGCGTTTGCTACACCGAAGAACATAAGCAGGTTTTGATCGTCGGCGTCTGCGGAAAGCCGAGGCTTGGAGCAGTCCAAGGGAATGCATTTGGGATTGCTTTCAGAAGCGCTGCTGAGGAGACTGGAGCTGAGTACTTTCATGAGCTTTTTGAATCTTCATGGATTGTGTTGGAAGCTGTTGCTGTGAATTCATTCATGATTAGGCTGACTGAGAAGCTCTTGTGATTGATTCTTAACTAGGTTTGTGTCTTTCTTGGTTCTGCAAATGTATGTTTCTGTTATTCATAGGTGTCTGTTGTTTGACTTGGAACTATAATGATTTTCTTTGCCTAAATAGTCTTTTTTATTTTTTATTTGATATAACTTGTTTGTAATATTGGTGGAAAATAATGGGATTTATTGCTTCCACCATTGTTTGATGACCTAAATCAACTGTGAAATTACTAGGATTGAATGGTAGCTTAATTTCGAATCATTTCAAGAAGATTGTGTTTTAACTTGTGTTTAAACGTCAATTATTTTATTTGAAATTTGAAAATATAAAGATTAATTCTTTGTTGGGTGAGTAGAAAATTTTTAATTCAATTTAAGAGGAAAATATCGTTATATTTGATATGGGTACCTATATTTTGAATTTAAATATTTTTGACTAACAAAGTTTGAGGAGATAGTGGATTTCTACACCACTTTATATTTGAAGATTTCTGCACCACTTTAAATTCTTCAAATAATTTTAAATAAACACGTACTCGAATTTTGAATTTTTAAATTTTAGTTAAAACTTAAAAATATATACATTTGAAGAACCAAATGTGCACATACATTTGACGAATTTGTATCTTTCTTGGTATTCATGAATTTGTGTGCATATACATTTAAAGCCAGAAATATTTACAAATTCTAGTATAAAGAATTAAATTTTAAATCGTATAAAATGAGCAATGAATATAAATTCACAAGTTGGATGAACTGAATGTGAGTGCTTTAATTATAATAGAAGGATTATGTAATTTAATTTTTTATTCACACACAAAAAAAAAAAAAATAAAAAAAAAAATAAAACTTTAAAGTAAAATATAAATAAGGAATATTTTGAACATCTTGTACTATCGAGATTTTTAGAGTTTCCATCTAAACTATTATTTTGCAAAAAAATACAACCTGATTCCACTCATCCTGCGACGTTGAATAAATTTCGTATACGTGTCATATATCCATTGTAATCAGATTGTACTTTTTTATAAAATAATAATTTAAATCGTAAACCTAACTTGTTTAGGATGAAACTCTAAGGATCGTAATAATACATAATATTCAAAATATTTATCCCTATAAACAAACCAACGCTAGATTTACACACTTTATTTTTGAAGGAAAACCCCTTTTCTACCAATTTTATTTGCAACCAAACACGGCCTTAAATCAGAACGGCATTCGAATTTCGTGTGTGCTTACGTGTTGGACAGCCGTGAAGACGTGTCTCATTTCCTTTCCGTTGCTCTTCTCTTCTTCGCACCGTAAACACACACCACTGTGTGCAAAAATGGCAGTATCCACATAACTTCCCTCACCAAATCCCTATATATCTCTCGAGAAAGAACAAATCCTTTTCCCCTTATTCCTCTTTCATTTCTCTCTCTCTCCCCATTTCTCACTGCGCTTCAATTCGGAGAAATCAGGTTAGGTTTTGCGCTTCTTCAATCGCCCCCTTTTGGGAAATATTGGGCGAATTTTGTAAAGAAATGTTTACCGTTTTAGGTTTTTCTGGTGCGTTTCTGATTGATGTAGGTCGGTGGCTGCAGGGCTGATGTTTGACTTTTGAATTTATGCATTTTTTTTGTGTGTGTGAATTTTGAGCTGCGTTGATTGGTTTTAGTGTGTGGTTCTAGGTTGGGGTTTATTGAGTTGGTGCTTTTGGAGGTTTTTTCCTCCGATCTTAGGGTTTTGTGAAGCTGGGTTGTTTATTCTATCTTCTCATTTCTGGAAATGAAAGAAGGAAAAGAAAATTGGGACTTGTCTGATCCTGAGCTTCGTTGATGTTGTTGTCAGGAAATGTTGAATTTGAGATTTTTTTCGTGTCAGTTTTCTGTGATTGGGTTAGGAGACTGAAAAAGATTAAATCTTGTAATGATGTCCTACTGATTGCAGTGTGTTGTGATGGTTGTGCAATTTTTACTGATATCTGATATCTATACACTTATGGTCCTTTACTTGCATAAGCATTCTTAGCTATGCCAGCATAAGAGGCAAGTACTAGCCTTCAGAGTACTGATTGGACTTTATGCTTGTGGAAAATCACACGGTTCTAGTATTTTTGTGGAACACAGAGATAACTTTTGTAAAAATACTTTCTTTATGCCATATTGACATTATTAGTCAATGCTCTGTGGAACATGCTTCTGGGAAAATGAATTTGGATAACATTGTTAATTAAAGATTTCATAGAAGTATTGGAAGGGAAAAAGAAATATACCTAATTTTTACATTTTACACTGTCCAAGTCTTGCATCAATAGCTCATAGCAGGAGCGCGGGATAGTGATTCCATTAAATAGGATAATTTCCGGCTTCCTTCAGCTAGAATCTTGACATTTACTGGATATTCATATACCCAACAATTTGCCTGAATTTTGGTATCATGTATATTCTCAGGAGATCTGAGCCTTTCCAATCTGTTAAATCATGAGCAACCAGGAACCAGTTAGGAGGTATACAAGGGCTAGAACTAAGAAACGGGTTTTAGATGTCGACCTTAATGCTGCACCTCCGTTAGAAAACCGAGATCAGGAAGGCACTTCAAGTAATTCTAGGTCCCAGGAGAGGCAAGCTGCACCTGAAGTAGACCCTACATTGCCTCCACCAATAGATCTAGAAGCATTTGATGATGATGTCATTATTTCGTCGCCGAGAGCTTTTGCAGAAGTATGTAATAATCATCTCTTTCTACCCCTTCTCCTTTTACTGCTTTTCTTATATGTAATAACCATTTAATTTTTTGTATCAAACTTCTTTATTTCAGGCCAAGAATAATTCTAGAAGGAACAACAACCATGGACGTACACTCGTGGTTGATGTAGAGTCTGGTAATTCAAATTCCATTTGGTTCATTTCTCTTTTAATTACATTATGGGAAATTGCTTGCTGATGCGTCTCATGATCACTGCAGAAGAAAGGTCTGCCCGCAACAAGCGGCGAAGATATCCTATGAACCAAACAATTATCAATTGTGACCGTTACATAAACCTTGAGGGCGATAGCAATTCAGTGGTGGGCCTTCTTTTAAGAGCTATTCCTTATTTTACTGGTTTAATGTTATATCTTGTTTGTTCTCATCTGTCATCTCTCCAATTTAGTCATTTCCTGATCAACTGATATGGTTATTTGTATGCATCTTGCTCTTGTCCCATTTTAGAAGTGGGCTCTTTTCCATTCTTATACCTAGAAGAAATGAAAACTAAAAGCAATCTATAAGTTGTGTTCTTGTGATTGGCGTCTTTGACTACTACTTTTCAATCAAAACGTACTGAAATGGTCTATTCAGATGACTACAAATTGCACTTGGTAAAGACATGTTTTAATATGTAAAAATTCAGACTTGTAGACGCATTATTAGTTAACTAAAACTTCAATAAATTTTCTGACTCATTTGACTAGTGATATGGTGCATGAATTTTAGGGAAAAGGTGGACAGGGCATGGCGGTGCCCCCAAAACCTTTATCACCGCCAAAGGAACCTACATTCAATTGTCCGATTTGCATGGGCCCGTTAGTTGAGGAGATGTCCACCAAATGTGGTCACATTTTCTGCAAGGCGTGCATCAAAGCTGCCATCGCTGCTCAGAGCAAATGCCCCACGTGCAGGAGAAGAACAACTGCCAAAGACATCATTAGAGTCTACCTTCCTACCTTAAAAAACTCTTGAGGTCTCCTCTCGTTCTTGATCTTTGTTTACTTGAGGTTGCCTCAGTTGACCAAGTCATGCTCTCTTCCTGTTTATTATGGGTATAAGGCATAATCGTGATGTATTATAACGCTGGTTCATTCTTCTTGTACTTTCTCCTGCAAAATCCAGTAATTGGTACAAAGATGGTACGACTTCGTAATGTATTGATAATGAATCGCTTACTCATCTTGTGCTCCGCTTGCTCTACCCAATGAGCAATTCTTACCTGTTTCAACCCCTCATTGGGAACGTGGTCAGGCAAAAGGGTTGGTGATAGCTTAGCAGTTAATTTGCATGTCTTTTGGTAGTCAGTGTTGAAAATTGTTACAGAATTGTAGACGTGACAAGATTTGAACCTGGGGGGCGGGTTTTTGGAGCTTCTAATTCGCGTGTATGTGTGTGCTTTCATGACTAATGTATCGCTTATCCTGTAACAGATCCAATATGTGCTTTCATGACTAATGTATCGCTTATCCTGTAACAGATCCAATATGTGCTTTCATGACTAATGTATCGCTTATCCTGTAACAGATCCGAAGTTCGATTTCATGCTTCCGAATGTATTGTGGAAGCTGGGCAAAGGTGGTTGATGAAAGGATTGGGTCTGATGGGAATATGGGAGATTGATTTTTGGTCTTAAGCAATAGATTATTGTGATTTGAGGGAGGTTTTGTTCTTGTATTTTGTGATTGATGCATATCCAAGAAATATGCACCTTCTTTGTATGATTAGGTTGCATTAAGAGAGCATGAGAAGATGACACTATTACTAGTATAACTGTAGTCAAATTGTTGGCTCATTTTCTTGCTTTTTTATGCCCTTTCTCCTTTTCCCCGTTTATAGGATACACACTACTCTCCTATTTGTACTTTTAACTGGGACATCTAACACACTTGGTGGATGGTTATATTAATGGAAATCGATTGAATTTATATAGCACACATATGTATCATGAATGTGTACGACATATATCTTTTTATGAAGTGTAGTGAATAAATTAATTAAATTTTGGTATAATTACTCTTTGTTTTAAAGGAAATAAGTTGTAGTTAGAAACATGGTTTTATATTTGCTATTTAATCAGTAATTCTTCCTGTATTTTATAAATTGTACTTGGTTATATCGGTGGATCCGTTCTTCTATGTTGTAGAGGTTGATTCCAATAAGATTGCATATCCAAATTCTCTTTATTTATATGGGATGAAGTACAATATAAGTACTTTGCAAGGGTTCACGGAGTTCGAATACATTCCTGACCTCGTGATTTACTTGAAAAGGTTCAAAATGAGATTCCTAGTAAGTTGTTTGAATTGAGTTTCGACTGAAATTATTTTGTTATATGCTTTGTGGATTATCTTAGTCGAGCAAATTTCTAATAAAATAGTTATGCATGAACTAAACAGTTATATATATATATATATATATGAAAGAAACCAAGAACGAACTTTGGTAGAGGATCGAATGAATTGAATTGATCAATAACTAACATAAGAAATTAACTAAGAAAACTAAAGGATTATTATTTGAGATAAATCAATCAACTAAGAAATTTAATTACAAAAAATGAAAAGGAAAAAGTTTACTAGGAAAATAATAGAATCCAAATAATAATAATAATAATAATAATTTGAGCCTTGGAAATTGATTTCACATAATCATGCACCCGTTAGGATTTTCGTCACTGAAGTAGCCACCATGGTAAGGCGGGGGATCATAATACGGAGGCGGAGGCCCGTGGTGGTTATGCGGAGGCGGTGGGCCTTGCTGCGGCGGCGCATGGTGGTAGTCCGGCGGTGGTGGAGCCGTGGACTGCGGCGGCCCTGCCTGATCGTAACTTGCTCCACCTGCAGGATAGTGGCTATGATGACCATGATTGTGATTCTGATAATTATCTCCATTAGATTTCATCCACCATGGTCCGGGGTATGTGTGCTCCATGGGGGTGTACGGCGGCGGCGGAGGTGGCGGTTTTGGTGCTGCATCCGACGGCGGTTGATATTTGGGTTTCTTGGGGGGCTTTGGCCTCCGTATCTTAGAGCAATCCATAGATGTTCTTCCAGAATAGTGTTATGGGGTTGGAGTTTTAATATTTTCTTGATTTAATTTAGCCCTTTTTATAATAGTATAGATTCTTTTGAATATGGAAAATTAAATAATCGATATGATTCTATAATTAATATATTCTTGCACAAGGTAATAATAAGTTCTTGTGTTAATACGAATATATTTCAGTTGTAAATAGAAGATCTTTAATTGGTTTGTTGTATTCAGTTTATGAGTGGATGTATTTGATGTATACTCGATTCGATTTGAGATTGATCGTACAAACTATAGAATAAGTTAATTTTAGACAATTATGTTCGTCCGATAATGAACCTTGGTTCAACCACCTCCACTCGAGCTACAATTAGCAAAAATAGGAAAATATTGTTAAGTTCGACTCGAGTAAAGCTCTCATTTGAGTTCTATTTGTTCGTCTGCGTGTAGATAGATAGATAGATCGATCAATTAACACTCACAAAGGGTTTTCATTAGTTTTTCAACAAAATTCCACAAGATTGTGTATTTGTCAAATATATTTTTTTTAACCAAGGACATTTGAAATTCATGACATCCAATTTTTAGGCTTCGGCTTGCTTTAATTTCTCTATTATTGCTTTTTGTATTTTTCTATTTGTTCCTCTTGATTGCAATAATATTCCCGTTTAAGGGATTTGGTTTAAAAAAAAATAAAAATTTAAATACAATAAATTGTGATTAAATATTATTATAAGAAAAGAAAGAAATGTAATGTTGGTAGCCAAACATGCCTCAAGAGTTTGCTTGAAATCTACTACCAAAATGTGTGCATATAAAGGCCACAAGATGGCTTGAAATTGAGTTTATTTTTGCAGTTTTCTTCTCCACACAGTTCTGCCCCTGCTTGCTTCAGAACCGTCTCTTGATAATTTCAACAAATGCCTAAATTGAAGAAAGCCATTCTCATTTTCGTCCGGAGGAATTTCCTCAGGACTTGTGAGTGAATCAATCACGTCGCGTTGCTGACATTCGCGTCGGTATTCTAACGTCAGGCTCTGAATCTCGTAACCGTTGATGATCTCTCGAGGCATACTCTGTCAACGAGTTAATAGTTTATAGCGATGGGATAATTATGCAGACATACTCTGAGTTATGGTTTAGTGACATATATACCTTTCTAACGTTTGAGAAATTACGACAACTTCCCCATACATGAGTTATGGTTTAGTGACATATATGTCTTTCTAACGTTTGAGAAATGATGACAACTTCCCCTGACACGAGTTATGGTTTGGAGAAATATATAAGATATGGTTCAGTGACATATATGTCTTTCTAACGTTTGAGAAATTACGATAAATTCCCCTGACATGAGTTATGGTTTAAAGACGTATATGTCTCCTAACGTTTGAGAAATTACAACTACTTCCCCTAACGTAATCTGAAGTTGGCGTCGATACTCACAAATTAGAGCTTGACGTTATGGATCCATTTACCTCAAGAATCCACCCAATGTAGGTTACATTGTTCACGTGCTGATTCATATCCAGATCGGCTCGTCTAGGCTGCCGGAACGATGCATGAAAAATTACTCGCAACGAAAACTCATATGGTACTCTTCGAAGAAACTAAATGGTCTTAGTATTTTACCACGAGCCCGAGCTTGGAATATCGTGCAAAGTCATCCAGCTTCTCGATTTTCCTTGTGCTGGCTTTATTCTCTTCCGGAAACGCTAATCTGTCATTCACAAAAACAAATTCACCAGAAATTGAGTTACGAACAACTCACTTGTAAAACATTACAGGGAGGGGTTCGTCAAAAAGATATACGTGTTATAAAACGTTTACTTTTTTAGTATTTAATCGACGTGGGATGGAGTATTACAGATCCATTGTTTGTGAGGGTAAAAGAGAGTACTTGCCTAAGTGATTTAGGGGAATTCTTGAGAACATCATGAAGAACATCATCAGTGAGTTTCTGAACCCTTCTTGTGTCTTTGTTCATTATAAACCACTTGCTGAGGAAAAATAAGCAAATAAAGAATTATTAAACTAAAGAATTTATGCATAAATGTCAAAAAAATAAAATTTATTTCTTAAATATTTTTTTATTTTTCTTCTTTCCCCCCTTAAAATTTTGAACTCCTCGTATATTTTAATTTCGTCCCCCTCTATTAAAATCCTCTCGGCTCCGGCCCCGCATGCCAATAGGCAACATCTTACCTCGTACTTCTTCCGATGACTTCGCTTGTCGCGTAATCCTTGATAATCGAATCGCGCCTGACGTTGACCCTTCCTTCGCTTTGGCACCACGTCTCTAATTCGACTACGTCATTCCTGTACTTCTTACGGTCAAAATGTCTAATACGTATACGTATAATACAACAAATTTTGTCGTGCCTAAAATACGAAATAACTATGGTAGATGCAATATTACCAAGAAGGGTATTTGTAGACCTCAATATGCATACGAGAAGTCACCCATATGAGGTGCTTTTCTCTCATGCTTTGTGTAGTTGACAATCCATCGTTGGAGCACCCCGCACTTAGAGCATGGTTGCAGAAAACCTCCTAATATTAGAATATTTAATTATATATTTTTATGAAATAGTTATTTATTATTTTAATAGGGCAAAAGTTTGATTTTAATAAATTTAAGATGAGAATCGCCCGAAAATAGGATAATAATACAAATTTATATATGAATATACAAAATTAATATTAATTAACCTTTGCATCCTCACGTTTACATGAACCAAGAGCATCATGTCTTGAAGCAAATCAAGAAAACCACAACCATACTATCATCGTGGCTGAGCCGATTCCGCGAAGTTAGGACGGTCACGATCAATCGAGCACCCTGATTTTGATTTCTATACCACGGGTATTAATCTAAGCCGTCTTTTCTCTCTTTGGAAGAAACTAAACTACATATGATGAATATTAATTTAGTCTGTTTTTTTCTCTATTTGTTCTGACTTACCTAATGCTTAAAGTAAAATTTTCTTTTGTAGACGACGTCTTATTAGGATTTAACTCTTTCTATTCCTCATCACCCGAAATTTTAGTATTGAATAGCGTTCCATAACACTTGAGCTCACGATCTAACCTAACATATATGTTTGCTCGGGAATATGACCACGTGTCCCTTACGGTGGGATCACATCAATATACGCAAGATTTAAGATTGATTTTAAAATCGGGGATTATCAACACCTCTCAATTATAGGTGGCTCCGCATGTCTGACTACAAAGCTTCTATCGCTAGCTGAGCAAAAACTTCAAATATATAAACTTACGATACAAATACGATACTGATACACGTAATCAGCCATAGAAACCTACCTGCAAGTAATTGGCAATGGTTTGAACAGTGGCGGTTGTGTCAATTCCCAGCTCATACCACCTCACAGTGAACTTCTCTTTGTAGCTCAGCCCATCCTCAGCCAAGCCGCCAAGACGTTGTAGCCGATGATCACCTCGGCTCGGCTCGTGGCTGAACTCCTCTTCCTTCCCGTCGGCTGGTGACGAAGTCTTAAGAGCTCGGCTCATGGGAAGCCGGCGCCAAACTGTTTCTCTACCTGCTCGAATATCAGTCAAACGGCGGCGGCTCTGAGCCGAGCCAGATATACTGTATGCCGAAAATACCCTTCCCCTGAGCGACATTGATGTGTGTTATTATCGTCGTCCTCGAAGAGCGTGATACCTTGTAGGGGTTGAGGGTGGACTTACTGTGGTATATGTGTACTTACTTTGATTTTGTCAAGTTAGGTATTAATGAATTTAATAAATTTGTCATTTTATAAAAAGTTGAGAAATCTTTGTGAATTCTTATATAATTATGATCTTTGAGGTACTAATATTGAAAAAAGTTCCCAATTTTTATTTTGATGAAATTTTTTAACTCAAACCTCACTCGATCGAACCTAATTAATTATAATAGTAAGTATATTATATTTGTTATTTGATTTGTCATTCTCCTTAAAATTTCTACTAATTACACGATAAGTATAAAATAATAATTTCTCTAATTTAGCCAAATCAAGTTTGAACTATTACTTTTTGAGTGAACTTAACAGGTCAATTTCTTTTTTTAATAATGGGCCTCGATAAGATATTAATACTATTTTTCCCCCCAATTTTGGGTGCTTATATCATTTGTTTTTTAACCGCAGATACTCCTATTGACCTGAGCGCTTATATCAATGTTGAAAGTCCGCTCATCTAAAAATTAAAGCTATAGGGATGGGTAGGGCTGTCAACGGGTCGGATTCGGGTCGGATTAGGGGATTCCGGATCCGAATCCGAATCCGAATCCGAATCCTATAGGATTTGATGGGGTCAAAATACGATCGTCCCACGTTAAGACACGTGGTATCACCGAGATGATGACATCTGTCTCCCCAAGGCTGCACCCATCAGTGCACGAGCGCTAAGCGCAACGAGCGCAATCCTTCTTCAGGAGTTAAGCCCAACGAGCGCTATCACTCCAACGAGCGTCCTACATACTAAATGATTGGTACGCCCACGTGCCAAGGGGGCCCTCTTCGAGCGTCACACTCCCTCAGAGTGGCCTCCCCTATTGGCTCGTCATTTGAACTGAAGCCTTCGTTTCCCTCAGCGGATGTCTTGGCTTCCAGTACTCCAGGTTGACACGAGCGCGCTCTCAAGCCCTCGTTACCAACCGCCTAAATGGCTCTCTGACACAACGTACATGCCCGCGCACCTGCCACTGTTGCCAGCACCAACTTTTAGCCGCTTTTGCAGAAGATTCCTCCTAGGTTTCTCTCTCATGGCGCCACGTGTTAGGGCAACATTCGGCCAGGACCAACTTTTAGCCGCTTTTGCAGAAGATTCCTCCTAGGTTTCTCTCTCATGGCGCCACGTGTTAGGGCAACATTCGGCCAGGACCACTTGAGGCAAATGACCAAAGGGCCCTTGACCCTCAACTATAAATAGCTAAAGTCATCTTCTACACTGGTAAGCATTCTTCATCACTGCAACTGTGACTGAACTTACATTTCTTCATACCTTGAACTGACTTGAGCGTCGGAGAGCCAAACTGGGTATCACCCCCAGTTCCCCCAGCTTGGCCTTCTGACTTTTCTTGTGCTTGTCCCAACAGGTAGAACCCCTTTCTCATTTCCGGCGAAGCTCCGGTGGTTTCCTCCACAAATACAAATCGTAAAGTGATCGGATTCGGATCCTCACCTTTCTGAACCCATCATTTTTGGCGCCGTCTGTGGGAAACCAGTCCTCCATCTTCTTCCTTTCTTTTTGTTGGTAGAAAAGCAAGCACACCCTTACCTTTAACAGTCATGGTTGCTACAAGATCTGGAGCTGTGGGAGGAGGAGATAATGCCTCCCAGGATGCCAATATCATTATTCCCTCCACCGCTACTGGTGGAGCCCCGCCTCCTTCCGTCGCCGCTGGTGGAGCACCTCCCGTCGCAGGAGTGACTCCACAAGCAGAGTCTTCCGTACCTCCACCTGCACCGCCGGCACTGCCGATTCCCACCACCGCTGGAGGAGTCTCTCTCTCTGCTCCTCCGCCGCTTGCACAGAACCCCTGGGTCCATCCCCAAGTGAATCTCGGAGTACAGGGTTATATGATGCCTCCACCCGGATATACCCTTACTCCGGCCGTTATGATGCCGCCGGTCCAGCCGTATCATGCTGGACAGCTCCAGCTCCCGGTGGTGGTCCCCAGGGAGATTGAGGGAGTGGAGTTACCTCCATTGACCACCCAACAGTTGAGGGCTCTCTATGCCCAGTGTGAGGTTCAGGCGGCTCAGGGGGCATGGGAAAGGTTCCATTCCATGTACTTTCCCTCTGGGCAGGCCACTCAAGTTGCAGCCCCTTTGGGCGGACAACAAAACTTTCCCCTCAGAGAAGCCCAGGCTGTCCTGAGGGCACAACCACCACCACCACCAGCCAGAGAAGTGCCACAGCAGGAGGGCAACGAGCGTCCCTCCATGGGCAGAAATAAAGAGCCCACAGAACGAGTAAACGAGAATGAATGGGACTCTCATGTCTCCAGGAGGGGCTCACGAGCCCACAGGCACGGAGACAAACAAGGGGACGTAAATCCTGACATCCTCGCGGCTGTGCAAGACCAGCTGCAGGGTCTAAAGGATATTGTGGGACAGCTCTCACGAGGGCGCTCAACTCAGATCTCCCCTAGTCGGGATGAACGGGTTGACGCCAGAAGCACCCGCACCAAGGACCCTCCACCAAAGGTCCCCCGCCGCAAGGAGCCGGAGGAAAACTTCGGCACGTATGAGTACCACCCATTGGCGAGGGGTTCACCCCTCGTGGAAGAAGTTCTGATGGCCCAAGCAGGCATGGCCAAAATCCCCACTTCCATCAACCGTTACGACGGGACAACTGATCCAGCTGAACACTTGGATCATTTTTTGCATCTTATGCACCTTTACGAGCATTCCAGCAACTATTGGGCGAAAGTCTTCGTCACTTCCTCGGTAGGAATGGCTCAAGAGTGGTACAAGCGACTGCCGCCGCGCTCGATTCACTCATATGAAGAGCTGGCTCATGCTTTCCTCAACCACTTCAATTCTTTGAAAGCGCCAGTCACCGCACCCACTGCCCTGTACAACGTGGTGCAAGGCAAGAGCGAATCTCTGCGCTCGTTTTTTGCCCGCTTCAACAAGGAGATCCTACAGGTGGAGAGGCCTTCTATGGATTTCTTGATCCCAGTGCTCTTTCAGGCTGTGGATCACAAGCAATATGTGAGCAAAAAATTTGCTGATGCCATTGTGGAAAGGAGGCCCCGGATCCTCATGACCTTAAGAGAAGTAGCCGAGCCGTTCTTCGCGCTCGAAGACATGTATGGGACGAATGGTCCCCGGCATCACAGCCCGGCCAGGAACGAGCGACCTCATCACGAGCGGGGACAGGATGTGGCCATCAAGAAGGAGCGCCCTCAAGAGCGCAGGAGGTCGCCACCACCCCCTCGTCGATTCGAGCGAATTCCGCTCACCAGGCCAAATTCAGAAGTCTATAACCTCTCCGATAAGAAGCTCTTCAAAAGACCCATCAAGATGAGGGAAACAGACTCGCTCAGGCGCTCGAACAAATACTGCGCATTCCACAAACAGAGGGGGCACGACACGGATGAGTGCCGCCAGTTAGAAGCTGAAATCCAGAGGCTCGTCGCAGGGGGCCACCTGAAGGAGTTTGTCCGGGTGCTTGAGCGTTACGATGAACGCTGCAGCGAGCGCGCTGGGGGAAGAAGGAGGAGTCCGTCCCGTTCGAAGAGCCCAAGGGGTAGGGGACCCCCGGAAAGCAGCAGCCGCCGGGGCAATAAAGGAAAAGCCCCTGAGCAAGAAAACGAACCTTTCGCAGTCATAAATATGATTGCAGGAGGCTCGTCAGGAGGGGATTCAAACGCCTCCCGACGGAGGTACGTCCGGAGCTACAACCAACGCCCAGCAGTGCCTAAACCTATCTATGCCATCCAGAGTCCAAGCGCTCAACGATCAAGAGAAAATGATGTAATAGGCTTTGATGATAGGGATTTAGAGCACATTGTAACACCCCGTGGGGAGAGTGTAACCTCTGATTGCCCCATGGTGGTTAGTGTAGATGTTCATAATCATGTTGTAAAAAGGGTGTTGGTGGATAGTGGAAGCTCCGTTAATGTTTTGCCTTATTCTACGTTCTTAAAGATGAAGGTTGATCTTCCGCTCGAGCCTCTCAAAACAGCCCTCATTGGCTTTGGAGGCTCTGAAGTTGTCCCACGAGGGCAAATTCGCTTAGCTACTTCATTCGGCCGAGCCCCTCAGCGCAAAACACTCTTGGTAACATACGCGGTGGTGGAGATTGACATCCCTTATAACATCATAATTGGGCGCCCCGCCCTCGTGGATTTCAAAGCCATCATCGCCACCTACCACCAGAAGATTAAGTTTCCTACCTCCGAGGGTGTGGGAGAAGTACTGTGCAACGTGCAAGAGGCTTGGGAATGTTACATGCTGTCCCTCAGGAAGCCTAAAGCGGAGAAAACCTTCCAAATTGGTTCCACCAAGAAGTCAGTAGACTTCCCCAACCTAGATGAGGACAGCCCAGCACGGAAAAGGACGAAATTGAACAAGAAGAAGAACAAAAAGAAGAGGGGAAACAACGAGGAGAATTCCCTCGAAAGTGCACCACCAGGAACCGTCGGGGGATCATCCTCAGAAGGAGACGAGCCGGGAGAGGGTGAACCAGCACCCGGTGATCGTTTGACAGGAAAGAAGAGGGCGCTCGAACTTCCTCGCCCTGAGATAAGGATCGAACCCTCGGAGAAGTTCCTTACCATTGAGCTGGAGCCCGGAAACAAGGATAAGACTACACAGATAGGATCCAACCTCTCGGGGCCTTCTCAGATTATGATGATCGACTTCCTCAGGGAAAACAGTGATGTATTTGCATGGAAAGCTTCCGACCTCACAGGGATTGACCCGAGCGTCATTGTCCATAGGCTTAATGTGGATCCCTCTTTCAAACCCATCAAGCAGAAAAAGCGGGATGTACATGGCTTTCGAAAGAAAGTCATTGAAGAGGAAGTTAATAAACTCCTGGAGGCTCAGTATATCGAGCCCATCTTGTATCCGGAGTGGTTGTGCAACGTCGTCTTGGTGCCCAAGAGCGCAAATAAGTGGCGCATGTGCAACGATTTCACTGATCTCAACAAAGCCTGCCCTAAAGATCCTTACCCGCTGCCCCGGATTGATCAATTGGTGGATTCGACCGCTGGCTGCGAGCTCATGAGCATGATGGACGTTTTCCAGGGATACTATCAGATCTTTATGGCCCCGAAAGACTGCCCCAAAACCTCGTTCGTTGTCCATTTGGGGGTATATTGCTTCTTAGTCATGCCTTTCGGACTCAAGAACGCAGGAGCTACGTATCAACGGCTCGTCAACAAGATGTTTGAAAAAGAAATTAGAAGGTCCATGGAGGTTTACGTGGATGATATGATTGTCAAAAGCGAGCGCCAGGATTCCCACTTGGAAGATCTCAAGCGCACTTTTTCAATCCTGCGTCAGTATGGGATGAAGTTGAACCCCACGAAGTGCACCTTTGGAGTGCAAGGGGGAAAGTTCTTAGGGTACATGGTCAGTTAGAGGGGAATTGAGGCCAATCCAGAGAAGATCAAGGCCATTTTGGAAATTCCCTCCCCTCGAAATTTACGGGAAGTACAGGTCCTAGTAGGAAAAATCATCTCGTTGAACAGGTTTATCTCGCGCTCGGCTGACAGGAACCTTCCCTTCTTCAAAGTTTTGAGGAACGCACGTAACTTCGCGTGGACAGAAGAATGCGAAAGGGCACTGCAGGATATGAAGGCTTACTTATCGAGCGCACCACTGCTGACTAAGCCTGTCGAAGGCGAGAGGTTATTCATGTATCTTTCCGTTTCTCCCGAAGCCACAAGCGCGGTTCTGATCGCTGTGCGGGAGCGGAAGCACTTACCCGTTTATTATCTGAGCAAAACATTGCAAGGAGCCGAAAAGAAGTATTTGGAGATTGAGAAATTCGCGTTCGCTCTTATTAACGCCTCAAGAAGGCTAAGGCCTTACTTTCAAGCGCACTCCATAACGGTTCTCACCGACCAACCCTTGAAGCAAGTGTTGTCCAAGCCGGACGTATCTGGTAGATTAATCAAGTGGGCCATCGAATTGAGCCAGTTTGACCTATGCTTCGGGCCCAGGACCGCGATACAGGCTCAGGTTGTGGCGGATTTGTTGGTTGAACGCTTTGGTTTCGAGTCCACCGTTGCGGAGAATGAGGGGTTATGGGTACTGCACACAGATGGTTCCTCAACCTCTCAAGGGGGAGGAGTAGGAGTGGCCCTCAGAAACCCCGATGGGATTGAGCTGGACTTTGCAATCAAGCTGGATTTCCAAGTCACTAATAACGAAGCAGAATATGAAGCCCTCGTGCAAGGGTTGAATATTGCTTTTCAGAATGGAGCCTCCAGAATCACTGCTTATGTGGATTCACAATTAATAGCGAGCCAGATTGAAGGGACTTATGAGGCTCGAGAAACCACCATGGTACAGTACTTAAATAAAGCCAGAGAAATCATTGGGAAGTTCAAGGAGTTTCATCTACTTCAAGTGCCGCGAGGAGAAAACGAGCGTGGGGACGCTCTGTCAAAGTTTGCTTCAGCTTTAGAGGGCACTTCCGAACGTTCTGTTACGTTCCTTAGAACTGAGGAACCTTTGATCAAGGAAAGGGTCGCCACCAAGATAATCGCCATGATTGATCCAAACGAGCCCAGTTGGCTTGACGACATCGTCATTTTCCTTAGGGATGGAATCACTCCCGCTGACAAGGTGGAAGCTAGGAAAGTCCGAAGTAAGGCCCCTCGTTTCGCTTTGGATCCCGAGGGGAGGTTATTCAAGAAATCATTTCAAGGACCCCCAATGAGATGCCTAAGGCCCTCACAAGCGAAGGAGACGCTCGAACTCATCCACAATGGAAGCTGTGGGAATCATTCCGGAGGGCGTATCTTGGCAAAAAAGGTTCTGAGAAGTGGGTTTTATTGGCCTACAGTTCTCCAAGATGCCATCGAATTTTCGAGGAAGTGCCCCAAATGCCAATTTCATTCAAATCTCCCTCAATTGCCAGCCGCACAGATGATCCCAATAGACGTCTCTTGGCCTTTTGACCAGTGGGGAATAGACATTGTGGGCCCCTTGCCCATGGCTGTGGGACAAAAGAAGTTTGTCATTTTAGCCGTCGACTACTTCACCAAGTGGGCCGAGGCCGAAGCTGTTGCAAAAATCACTTTCAGGGTTGTGAGGGACTTCATTTGGAAAAATATCATTTGCAGGTACGGCATACCGAGGGTGCTCATTTCTGACAACGGATCCCAGTTCATAGCTGCTGACACACGAGAATGGTGTTCTGAGTTGGGGATCGAGCAGCGATTTACCTCTGTAGGACATCCTCAAGCCAATGGGCAAGCAGAAGTTACCAATAGGATCATCTTGCAACATCTGAAAACCATGCTTGAGAGCAAGAAAAGTGAATGGGCTGAGGAACTGCAAGGAGCGCTTTGGGCTTATCGCACCACCCCACGAGCGGCCACTGGAGAAACCCCTTACGCGCTCGTTTATGGATTAGAAGCAATGATACCAGCGGAGATAGTAAATGAATCCGCTCGTGTCGGATATTTCGAGCCTCAGCTCAACGATGGAAACAGGAGCTTGGAGTTGGATTTGCTGGATGAAAGGAGAGACAAAGCCTGGGCTAAGATCCACCATTATAAAGCCGCTGTGGCCCAACAGTACAACAAGCGTGTGAGAGAAAGAACTTTCCAGTTGGGAGATTTGGTTTTAAAGAAAGTGGAAGTATCCAAGCACGTGGGAAAATTGGACCCCAATTGGGAAGGCCCATTCAAGGTCGTACAACTCAGAGCTAACAACACTTACACCCTGGAGACACTTCAAGGTGAGCGCTTGCCTCGCCCTTGGAACGCATGTAACCTCCGGCGGTTTTATGTTTAAAAGCTCTTTACAAACCCTGATGTAACAACCCTCTTTGACGGGTTCTATGTACCTCCAATCACAAGTAAGCGGTAACATAATCTTTTTAATTTCTTTAATATTCCTGTTTCTTTGGTTGCTTGAATGGATAAGTCCCACGTCCCTCGTCTTTGCGAGCGTGGTTGGCAACTCATTCCAATATGTATGCTGTTATCTCGTATGGGTTACGCTTGCCAGCACTCTACTCCATATGGGGGGATGCCCTCATAAGGATAGACTGGTTACGCTCACAACCAATTAGGCAAATTGGAAGAAGATTATGAAGAAAATCCTAGTAGGCCTTGGCTGTTTCTTAAAACGCCTTGCGCTCGAAAACGGGATCTCCTACAGAGAAAATCCTAGTAGGCCTTGGCCGTTTCTTAAAACGCCTTGCGCTCGAAAACGGGATCTCCTACAAGAACAAATCCTAGTAGGCCTTGGCCGTTTCTTAAAACGCCTTGCGCTCGAAAACGGGATCTCCTACAAGAACAAATCCTAGTAGGCCTTGGCCGTTTCTTAAAACGCCTTGCGCTCGAAAACGGGATCTCTTACAAGAGCAAATCCTAGTAGGCCTTGGCCGTTTCTTATAACGCCTTGCGCTCGAAAGCGGGATTTCTTGCAGAGCCAGAAATACGACAAGAGCCAGAGCGCTCGAGCAATGGCCTCAAAGTCAAGAAGGTATCGCACAAGTCTTGAACGAGGGCAACCACTCAGTAAGACCCTCGCACACACTCAAGACTTAGCCAAATTCCCCCAAAGCAAAAATTTATACAAGTCTTGAGTGGGGGGGCAATCTCACCATAAGACCCTCACGATCGCTCAAGACTTAGACAAATTTTCAAGGCTTATGTCAAAGGCAAAAATTTATACAAGTCTTGAGTGGGGGGGCAATCTCACAATAAGACCCTCACGACCGCTCATGACTTAGACAAATTTACAAAAGCAGAAATTTATACAAGTCTTGAGTAGGGGGGGCAATCTCACAATAAGACCCTCACGACCGCTCAAGACTTAGACAAATTTTCATTGCATCAGAGAAATAAAACATTCACGGAGTATGCTACACAGTCTTATTATATGATTCATAAATGAACAGAAGAACAAAGTCATGAAAAATGGATATTTATTCATTGCAAAAGAAAAATCTTACAAGATAAGGGCTCAAAGGCCCATGAAATATTGTTTCAAGAGAAAGAAAAGAGACAGAAAAGCTGGAAAATACATGAGAGAGTTTATAAAGGGAAAAGCTTCAGGCGGCTGGGGCGATGTCTTCAGCAACGATCACCAGAATGTTCTGGGCCACGGGGCCATGAACTGGGCCCTCAGGCTCTTGCTGTTGAGCTTGGGGATCGTTGGGCTCGTTTGCACCAGGATCGGGAACGTTGGCACCTTCAGCAACTAGGACCGGGGCTTCCTCCATGACGGGCGCTTGAGGCTCATCTTCAGGATCATCATTTTGAGCCGCACCCCCTTCCCGATGAGCGTCGGTGTACTCATCTTGGATCAGTTTAACCAAGAATTCGTACTCCATCTCTGCAATGGCGTCCGCGGGGTCGTTGGGGTCCTCATCCACCTCTTCACAGCGCTCGTTGAACATGAGCCCGTGCCCTCAGCTCCCTTCATAGCCGGATCAGTCAGCCCCTTGTGGATGCCCTGATCCACTGCCAAGTTGAAGGCATTTTGGGCCTCATCCAAGCAGTGTAACGAGGCTGCGAAATTAAAGGCTTTGGAGTGGCAGAACTTGATAAGAGCCTCCTTGTTCGCACGCTCCAGACTTCGAGGCCACTCGTTCACGGCGTCATTGAATTTCCTCTCGGCCTCCAGGGCCCTCGTTTTCCAACTTTCCCGCTCCGCCTCTGCCTTCTGGCACCGCTCGTTAGCCTGGGCCAACTGGTTGCCCAAACCGATTCGAGCGCCGTCTACCGCCACGAAATCCTCCTTCAGCTTTCCCAGCTCCTCCTCCGTTTTGTTGTACAAATCCTTGAGGGATTCATACTTGGCAATTTCTGCGTCCAGCTCTGATTGGATCTGAGCCGGGTCATTCGAGCGGGCCATCTTCTTGTACTTGGCCTTGCGCTCGGCGTAAGTGGAGGCTCGCATTTGCACATTCCGGAGCCGGGGAAGAACTTGCTGCATAAGTGGGAGGAAAAGGAAGTGTTAGCCAAAAAAATGATAATTTACAGAAATAAGCAAAGAAAGCAAGGAGTGAAGACTTACAGAGATTAGAGCGTGGGCCGCATCAAGGGTCACTTTCTCCACAGACTCGCTGTAGAGATGCCGGTGGTCCGCCGAGAATTGAGCTTTGCTGAAAAGATTCTCGGTGACAGCCTGAGCGACCGTGCCAGGCCTCAGCAAAACCGGCCCACCATCGGTGGCGCCTGCAAAGTCTCTGTCCCCTCGACGGGGGAACTCCCACAGATGTTCTTCCTCTGAAGAGGAAGTTTCCCCCTCGCCCCTGGGGCCCTCGACTACTTGTTTGCCCTTGCCCTTGATTGCAGCAGAATCGGGCATCCTCTTCCTCTTGCGGGAAGGCCTGCTAGCGCTCGGAGGAGCCTCGGTTATCGCCAGTGTGGTTACTGGCCTTGTTTGTTCTGTAGGCGGAGGGGGTTGAACATCTCCCGCTCTCTCTGACCGCCCCCTGGTCTCTCTGGTGACCAATCTACGCTCCCCTCGGCCACGAGGGGGTTGGACCTCAGGATTGGCGCTCGAACTGGCGCCGCTACGAGCGTCCCCTCGATTGTTACGGTTACGAGGGCGCTGTTGCTCACGCTGTTGGTCCCCCTATTGGGCTTGGTTCCTGTTAGCATGGGCGAAACGAGCGGCTTGCCTGATCCCTCCTGCCATCTCTAGTATAGCGGCTCCTGCAAAAATGGAAGGTACAAGGGTTATAAATCCTTAGACAAGAATTGTTAAGTGTGCAAGTTACAAGTACAGAAAGGCAGTTAGTATTCATTCCTATCTAAAGTCAGTGCCCTAAGAATCTAACCATCTCTCTCTATATCACGAGCCGGAGGGTTGTCAAGGTAATGAGGGTCGTTGGAAAGACCACACAGGAACATGAGTTCCGCATCGTCTATCCAATCTTTTGCTTGAATGAGGTGGCCCTCGTCCCTCAGGGTTGCTGCCAGGCTCTTGGCCCAATCTTTAGGGAGTGCGGGTGGCAAGCGGCTCTTTGCAAACGAGCCCCAGTGCGTGGGCACCCCAAAGCCCTCTTCTGTTGGAGCTTTGACGAAGATAAACTTCTCCTTCCAATCTGGGCCATAAGTGCTCGAGGGCGAGTTGATCAGCTTCATATGGGCCTTCGCTTGAACATAGTAAAAACCCGCCTCGGGAGATGAACGAGAGGAGCTGACCACTTGAAAAAGGGCGTTGAAGTTCCGCAAGTAGGGCTCGTAACCCATGCTCCTCATCAAAATCACGAAGCAGGTCAACAAAGCCAAGCCGTTGGGCACGATTTGTGATGGACAGAGACCCAGATCATTCAACAGGTGAGCCATCGAGACCGAGATGGGGAACCTCAAGCCTCCTGAACTCACTGTGTCCACATATACAACCATTTCCCCAGGAGGCGGATTATTAGCACGCTCGTGGCTTTCTGGAATTCTCCACGAATAGCGTTCGTCCCAGTAAATGGGCGCCATCATCGTTTTCACGTCTCCCACGGTAACTGTGCTGGGGGTTTCATCGGGCGTGCGCTCGGTAGCCTGGTAACCTGATCCTTCACCCTCGTTAGGCCCTTTGGATTTTTGGGATTTCTTGCCTTTTCCTTTATCACGGGCTCTTTCTGAAGGCCCGGTTATGGCTTCAGCCACTGGAAGCGGGTTCGCGACAGCCACGGTCACGTTATGGCGGTGGGGATGTGTGGCACTCTGAGTTATGGGGAGAACAACCCCTTGCCTCTCTGCCTCCATTACCAGATTCATCTCCTCAAAAAGAGGATCCATTCCGCCTGGATTCCTATCCTCCATAGCCATCACCGCCGTCCCCAACTCTTCATCTCTGGGGGAATCGGGGGAAGAAGAACTTTCAGTGGCCATTTCTTGGATTTCACGGGCAAATTCCTCAATATGTTGGTCGGCCATGGCAGAAACTGGGATTTGGAAGTTTTCCGGAAAGAGATTAGGGTTTCCTCAAGGAGAAAAATCTAAGGGGTTATGGAATCCTAAGGTCCGAATCTACGGTTAGCAAAGTTAGAAAGTTACACTGGAAGTTTACCTTGAAGGTTTCTGAGAAAGTCTGGGAGAAAGGTTGAAGATGCTCTAAGAACTGGAGTGCGAAAGAATTCTTTTTGCAAAGGATGCTTGGAAGTTCTGAATGCGTAAAGAGTAGCAAGATTTCAGAATCCCACATTTATAGGGATGGGAGTTGGTACCTTTTTCGGCAATAAATTCAAAATGGTAATCATTTCCCGCCTAGGAAACCGCCCACTTTGTGGAACCGTCACATGCTTCCCAATGCTCACGCGCCCCACGCGCGCCCGCATTTAATGCTCTGACGTTTCGGATACTCAAGAATAGTACAACGCTCAGTGTGGAAGCATTACGAGCGGTCGGTTGAAAAGACCGCATTAATGGCACCATCAGAGGAAAAATTGCTCAACACACCAAGTCCTATACGAGCGTTGCATACGAAAGATTGAACGTGTTAAAATTCTACAGTCCTTATCACTAAGGACTACAGAATTGGGGGGCAAAATGATGGGGTCAAAATACGATCGTCCCACGTTAAGACACGTGGCATCACCGAGATGATGACATCTGTCTCCCCAAGGCTGCACCCATCAGCGCACGAGCGCTAAGCGCAACGAGCGCAATCCTTCTTCAGGAGTTAAGCCCAACGAGCGCTATCACTCCAACGAGCGTCCTACATACTAAATGATTGGTACGCCCACGTGCCAAGGGGGCCCTCTTCGAGCGTCACACTCCCTCAGAGTGGCCTCCCCTATTGGCTCGTCATTTGAACTGAAGCCTTCGTTTCCCTCAGCGGATGTCTTGGCTTCCAGTACTCCAGGTTGACACGAGCGCGCTCTCAAGCCCTCGTTACCAACCGCCCAAATGGCTCTCTGACACAACGTACATGCCCGCGCACCTGCCACTGTTGCCAGCACCAACTTTTAGCCGCTTTTGCAGAAGATTCCTCCTAGGTTTCTCTCTCATGGCGCCACGTGTTAGGGCAACATTCGGCCAGGACCACTTGAGGCAAATGACCAAAGGGCCCTTGACCCTCAACTATAAATAGCTAAAGTCATCTTCTACACTGGTAAGCATTCTTCATCACTGCAACTATGACTGAACTTACATTTCTTCATACCTTGAACTGACTTGAGCGTCGGAGAGCCAAACTGGGTATCACCCCCAGTTCCCCCAGCTTGGCCTTCTGACTTTTCTTGTGCTTGTCCCAACAGGTAGAACCCCTTTCTCATTTCCGGCGAAGCTCCGGTGGTTTCCTCCACAAATACAAATCGTAAAGTGATCGGATTCGGATCCTCACCTTTCTGAACCCATCAGGATTCGGATTCATTTATTTTGAATTCATGCATAATCGGATCGGACTATATCCGATTAAAGATCCGACCCGATTAGCAATGAAATTTAATTTTTTTATTTAACAAATTTAATATAAAGAATAAATATAATTGCATAATATTAATAAATAATAATTATTTAATGGATTATTTGATGATTTTATTTATATTTGTTTAAAATAAGTTAATTTAAACTTATTAATAAAGGAAAATATATACTTTTAGAGCAAAATAATTCAAATTTTATTGTTATTTAAAGTGATAATTATGTGAAAATTATAATTTTAGTCATTTTACTTAATATTATGTACTAGTAAATAATTTATTTTAATTAAATATTATATATATAATCGGATTCGGATTCTAAACGGATCGGATTCGTTAATTCCATATTCGCTCCATTTATTTCGGATAACGAATATTTATAATCGGATATGATCCATCGGACATTTTTATCGGACGGATATGCTAAAATTCGGATCGGATTCAGACCAGATTCGGATTAAAATCCGATCCATTGACAACCCTAGGGATGGGTGGTTTACACAAAATAAAATTGTACAAAAACAGAAATTAACTATGTTGTTTTATTAGTGCCAACGGGGGTTGCTACAAATTGTTAATGGATTCATTCTCCAGGATAATGATCTGAGTTCGAATCTCACTTGAATGTATGTTTAAAAAAAAAAACCTATGTAGTTTTATTACATATTCAATAGGTATTTAAATTCAAAAAAAAAAAAAAAAAGGAAAGAAAATAGAGTTATTTAAACAGAGGACACTAGCTAGATTGGATAGGCTTAATTTTGCCCAAGTATGTATTATTTTACCAGAAATGAAAATGAGGCAGCAAGAAGGACATGCAAAAGTTGACTCGAATAGCCCATTAAAGAAGGACCAAACATTTTTAAGTCTATAATCGCGACAACTAATTCAACTTTAAAGTTAAAACCAACGTTATATTCATTAATAATTAGGTATACTTTATGACAGCTTTAACAAAAAATTTTTTTTTGGTCAACCATGACAGCTTTAACAATGTTTGTTGCATTATCTTGCATTCATATTATATTGGCTATGGTTGAAAGAATTGTCTTGCGGTATATGTATCGTGTCATGTTGTACTTATATTATCGTATCTAGGTACATGTCTGACTGCCCGTCCATCATCTGTTATGATACAACAAAAATAAAAGGTGTCGGTTTTATCTTACCAAGATATTTGAAGAGGTTGTTGGACAAAATCTTACATCATCTAAGGCTTAAAACTTGAACAAAAACGAAATGTTAGAAGACTCAATGAGGATAACCTCAACGAAAATTCCCAAACGCTCAAATAATAAGAGCGAATAAATTACGTTTTCCCAAATGTATGGTGTATTATTTTTAATAGTTGGTATGAGCTATGAGTTAATTATGTTACATTAGGCAATCTTGAATTATAAATAACTATATAATGAAAGGTGAAGATTAAGTCTGTACACAAATATTTTTAAACATATTATTTTATCGTGTCATGTTATGTTTGACATTGTGTCCGATATTCCTCATGTGAAAAATTTAAGAAAAAATTTGTGTGGCCGTATCCGTTTCATATTGTGTCCTTGTCGTCGTATCTATATTGATGTATCATAGGCTGGGCTTGACAATAAATGAGACTAATTTGGGCTTCGAGCTGAATAACTATTTAGCAGCCCAATACAAATTGGAAAACCTAGGCCATACTCCAACCCAGGTATCACGTGCAAGCCTCAACAAGTCAACAAGTCAACATTTTTTATTTTTTTTCCCCATAAAGTCTTTATAAATGCACAATTTTAAATAGAAAATTTTGCAAAAATCTTATTAAATATGTAAGCCTATATAATATACACTTGTAATTTCCGCACCCTGCATGTACAAAGAAAAAAAGAATATTATTAAATATATTAAAATTAGTTTCCATACTAATATATATTTTATAATTATTTTTAATATAATTATTAAATTATGATAAATAAATAATACAAGAAAAGGCATATTACTATTATTATTATTTTTGAAAATATGGGGGAAAAAGATAAAAATTATATTTAAAAAAAATGAAAGTGAGTTGAAAAGAAAAAAGAAGTTAAGAAATTATTTTTGAAGTGAGAAAATAAATAAATAAATAAATAAAAAAGAATGAAAGAGAATTAAACAAAAAAATAAAATTAAAAATAAAAAAGGGACACTAGGAGATCAAAAAAATTTCTATTTATCTCTCTCGCTTAATATAATAATATAGATACTTCATACTTATTATTCGAGAATTCATAACTATAAGTGAAGGTTAAAAATATTGGGACAAATGTAATTCTCTTGGTAAGTTTAGTAGAACGACAGATATATACTAAATTATGGGATCAATTTTACTTTTGGTGCATGATTACGATTTATTCGAAAATGTATTATTGGATTCAACTATCACTATAATATTGGAACTCCTAATCTACATGTTCAAAAGTGTAGATATACTTACTATTAAATTTTCTATTTGTCTTGCCTTTTGCTTCACGAATACCTACCAAAACACGATAGATGTATCAAAATTGATATAATAGAAATTTATGGTATATAGAGATCATCGATACACAATATCAAAATTTACTTGAAAAGTATTTATGAATAGAAAATCAAAACTGAAATTATAAGTAGCACCCAACCACAACTTCCTAACCATCTGCACATATATATATATATAATTTTTAAAGAACAATAATGTTGTTGAAGCGAAAATGTTATTTTAAGGTTTCTTGTTATGTTGAGGCGTTTACTTACCATAATTTACAAATCATTTATAAGTTATCAGACAGCCCATGTTTGGGCACCAACTGTACCAGATACGATTAATTTATTTTAGTTGAAAATAATTAACAATCTTAATTAATTAAGGACCATGGGAACATAATCTTGTCAATATATATAACTCAAAGATGTGACCGATAGAATTATTTTTCATGAATTAATGTATAAAAATGACCTAGACTTGGTTGTATTAATGGAGTACACCCGTAATATAGTAAACAATTGGCCACGTTGTGAGCATTCTTGATAACCTCAAAGGTTGAAATTATTATTTTATGTTTCTTAGATCATGTTGTTCAACATGTATAGCTATGATTATTCAATGCATGTGACGTGACGTTCACATTAAATTTGAACATACCACTCCCTCCATGTTTTGTCGTGGGTTCAGTCGAGTTAAAATATCTACCATAGCGAAATGGTAGATACACGAAACTCAAAATCACGTGCTAAATATATCTACTGCAACGTATCATGAAATCTTATTGATCTTCTCCATCTAATGAATGCGAATTTGCTTAAAAATCGTCCCTCCTGCACCCAATAATTCGATAGGAATCACACAAAGGTAGATCATAAACCTATGATAATATATTCTCACCAGCGGATAGGGATGCAAATAAGTCGAGCCGCCTCGTGACAAACCCGAACTCGAACCCCTTTAAGTCTGGTTCGTGCCTCGCGAGTCTATATATTTAAATAAAAAAATATATATTAGTTTTTATATATATATATATATATATATATATATATCAATACTTAATTAATAAATAAAAATCCGGGATTAAGAAAAGATATATATATATTTTAAAAAAGAGATTAGAAAGAATTTTTTTTTTAATCTTGGGATGGGATTGACATTTTTTTTAAAGATTATAAAAATTTAGGAGTATCGGTCACTCTCCCACTTGTTCAGGAAATGGTTCCATCTGTGATTGCGAATGACCTAATCACCTCGATGAATTATAAACATGGTCCAAGAAAACCAGTACATCTGAACAGAATATTTGAAAATGCAAGAAAACCAGTACATCTGAACAAAAAATTTGAAAATGCTCCACACAATAAGTTAGAATCAAATTCTTAATATATATTTGGCATGTGAGTTCTATTTGACACAACCTGTAATGGTTCCTTAATATTTTAATAAGTTAAAACATATTGACTTTGAAATTTTGGCTATAAAAGTCTTAATTACTTGCTAGGCATTTGCGCCAGACAAAAACAAAAGTCAGAGAAATTAAACAGGTGATTTCTCATTGTTCAGCTGGTGATCATGGCGGAAGTGGCGGTGCAACGCCCCGTGCAGGAGGATGTGGTGGTGGAGCAGCCGCAGGTGTGGCGGTCCGACCACACTAATGGTGGTGGTGACACTAACAGTGTTTACTATGACAAGAATGAAGGTAACTATAGTTTCTGATCCGACCCTTGTCATTTTTTCTACGGTTATTAATTAGTGGTGTAATCCCGTTCCATTCATCTATGACATTCATAATGCATGACACTTGTACACACCCGTTAGTGGGATACACGATAAATAACGACCTCGACACCGTGATTTCACGATTTCACTAAGTGAAACAGAAGATCCGATCCCCAAAATATCCGCTATGAAATTTTTGTTTAAAACCCTAACTATGAAACCCTATTTAATTTCTTTCTTGTTCATGACCACCACATAGTTATGTAATACTTGGTTATTATTTCTTCATCACATATCTAATTAAGATACTAGTGAATTTTGAACTAATTAAGTTGGTAAAATTGGGGCCTATTTTTTCCTTTGTTTTGTGACAAGGAATGTGGAAATGCCACCATTGCCTTTGGACCTACAAAAATGGAAATTCTTGGGTTGATCATGTTAATCACAAACCATTGATCAGTCATGCCAGTAGAGGTCAGTAGATTAATCCCAATCATAAATGCTAATTAATCTTGATTAATTCCTTATTGTGAGTAGGGCTGGCAAGTGGGTCGGGTTTAAACCTGAATTCTAATCATTAGCACGCTCATGGATCATATATGATTATAAGTACCATAATTCGAAATAAATGGATTGAATATGATATATGCAGCTTGGTTCGTTAATCAAGCTGTAAATGACGTGCATGTTCTAAGCTCGGCTACTTTTTTCCCTTTTAGACAAGAACCTCGGAGTATTGGATGACATCAACATTCCCGAGCTGATGAATGCTGTCATGAACAACCAGAACAATGGAACTGTTGCTGATGAGGATAAGACCTTGTCCGCTTCGAAAGCTTCCACTAGTTTAACGGTGAAGGAGACTAATGTGGGAACTAGTATCGAACGTGTGGACGAAAGTGACGATGATATTGAGGAAGTGGAGTTGGAATTCGAGAGGTCGTTCGAGAAAGTTCACACGCACACCCCATTCTGTCCTAAATGTAACACTCAGATCACAAAGGTTGTTCTACGTAGAAGAATCAAGAAAAAGGAAAAGGTCGTGCAACGGGATGACAAACAGGATCTGCTTGGATGCTTGTCATGCTTCAGAGTCTTCATACCTTCAGGTACATTGTTACTTACTACTTTAATTGTGTGTGTAAATTGTTTCCATTCTTTCAAGTCGTATGCATATTTGTGTATGATAAACTGAAAGGATAATTATACCGATATACACCAAGGTTTGGCCTAATTACACAAACTTCCCCTAAATTTTGAGAATTACAACTATTTCCCCTGTCACGGAATTAACTTTAAATGTGGATCGATTAGTTTTGCTGAATTACTGATTTTTTAACTTGTGAATATTAAATTCTATGTCATGATTGTAAGAAAGAGTATAGGTTATGCAAAACCTCGAAAGTATATGAGAGTTTCCTGATGGTCGTTAGTTTGAGGGGATGTAGATGTAATTTTTCAAACTACACGGATATTGGTTGTATTTACGGCTAACCCAGGGATTGAGCGTTAACTATCCCAAAATAATAAGTATCATTAAGACCGATAAATTAGCAATTTCATAAGAGAGATAAATTTCAAGTCTAAGAATTGTATGTTTTGAATGTCCGACCAGGGGGTGGCACTCTAAATCCTTTTAACATTTTTGGACCAAAACCAAAACCAGATATCCAAGAAATTTTTGAAGATCAGCGCAAAAGTCCCGAAGGTAGCACTCCAGGTCTGTAGTTTTGCTGCTAATATTTTTTACCATCATTTGGATTGAAAGAGAACATCAATAATTTAACACAAATTTCTTTTTCCGACGTACTCTGAATGTCTTTGCATGCAGGTGGTGATAAGGGTAAGACACCTACTGTAAGCAGTGAGGAAGGGCAACTTTCCACGGATGAACCAGCTGGAAAACTGCCCGTCTCGAGTTTTCATGCCCCTCTGCTGCATGGAATCCAAACACGTGGAGACGTGATTATTAATGTTGGAGACAGAACAGGTAATTATTATAAATCAATCAACATATATATGTAATTCTTGATTTTGGCAGTTGAAAAAAGTGCTAATTTTTCATGTTTTTTTATATTCTTTTTTACTTTTTGGATACGAGCAGAAAACGCGGGTACTGATGGATCTACGTCGCTGGAAATCTTGAGGTGTATGGTTTATGGAGGTTTGATGGAGTTGATTGCAAGCCTGAGTGTTGTTTCATCTGCAGCTGCTTCTGATACTAAGACATGTATGTATATCTTTTAATTTTGGTTTTTCCAGTTTGAACATGATGATGAATTAACGAAATCGATAATATTTACGTTCAGCAGTAGCTTTAGCACTTATATCTGATATATGTACAAATCTCTGCTGTAGTGAACATTATTGCCATTGGATTCGCAACCGTCATCAGTAGCATATTCGTCTTCGGTAACAATGTAAGTACTATTCCAAAATAAATAATATACGGATAATTACGCTGGCATACCTTGAGATTTCACCTAATTACTTAAACTTCCCCTGTGAGATTTGAGACATTACAATAACTTCCCCTCTCTAAAAATTTAGGTTACATGTGGATTCACATATTATGATGACATCATATCTAATTTTTTCACAAATCCCTTATCTTTATCTTTTCATTTATTGGTTGATAATTGAAATTAAATTCATGATGCGTGTTAGCCGAAACATAGGCTATGCCGGGGTAAATTTGTAATTTCTAAAATCTCAAAGGAAGTTTGTGCAATTATACAAAAGTCAGTGTTATTATCCTTAAATAACACAATTGTCTTTCCCTACTTCATAAAAGTTCAAAATGAAAAATTCCGGTTCCATCTCTGATTGCAACTTCAAATCTACAGCTGTTTGAGATGAAAAACGAGAGCCCTTCAAAGAACAAGTCGGACGAGCAAGAACTAGCCGACAGGTACGAGGAGCATCTCGGAAAGAGGGGCAACTTCACACTCCACGCAACGCTTGCCCTGTTATCATTTCTAGTTTTTGGCCTAGTACCTCCCGTTGTTTATGGCTTCGCGTTTCGCGAGAGCGACAACAAGGATTACAAGCTTATAGCAGTTGCGGCAGCTGCCTTTGCATGCGTTTTCGTCCTTGCAATCGGAAAGGCTCACGTGGGACGGAAGAATACGTTGGGCGGCTACGTCAAGACAATTCTTTATTATATGACTATGGCAGTTTCTGCCTCAGGGGTTTCATATGCAGCTGGTGATCTTGCCAAAATTCTCATGGACAAGTTTGGCTGGTTTGAAACAACTCCAACTCCTTCCAACAATGTTGCAGCTTGGGCTTCTTATTGAGGATGGAATCAGAATTTTTTCATTTTCTAGGGACCTTGTTGAAATTTTCATAAAATATCATGCTTTGTGAATTGGAGCCTCTCCCCCCTCCTGCACTCTTGTTGTGAATTGTGATCAATTATTTGCTATATTATAATTGTTTTGTGAAATTTATGAATTTATTTTTGTGATGTTTTGTATCTAAGGCAACATGTTGAGGTGAATGTGATCCATCATGCATAGTATGATTTTTTTGTTCCGATCGAGATATTTAACGTCGACTGCAGTGCTTAATTTTCTCACCGAATTGGACCAGACTCTTCCACCTAACTCCACTCCCCTCTGTTTAGGTTGATGTTTTGTCATGTATGTATGGGTTGATGTAGTAGGAATTAGGGTTGATCTTATAATTTATATTATATTTGTTGTTTGATTGATTTATGCTTATGGAACGATAATCAATCAAAAATTGACATATTCAAGTGTGCACAAGAATTCCCATAGGAATTACATATATCCTTGCTATGTAGTTAAATATGTTAATATTGTTTATAATATAATCTTTTAACAATCTATAGAATCTAAATTTCGGTTGTTGACCAATAAAAATAGGGTTGCCAATGAATCATACTCAAATCGAATTTAAATTTGATTACAATTCAGGAGGTTGATCTAGGTGAGAAATTCCGTAAGACTTTGCGTATTCAAATAATTGTACACTGTTATGATTTTGTTCCTCTAAAATTTTAAAAATTTCATATTATTCATATCGTCCAGTCAAATAAAACTCGGACACCATCACTATATGATACATTTGCGCAATCGATAGTTCATTTGAATAATAATGCAACGTTTATGTTTTGGAATATTTAGTGAAAAATGACGATTTTTTTTTTTTTTGACACACGTTTTCAAGTGACCAGAAAGATTCAAAGTCGTGCCATTACCTTAAATAAAAAACTCTTTAGTTATTTGGACCGACCCTTTTGATGTAAAAAATGACAAAGTTAAAGTCCATATGAACTTATATTTATATAAATAAATCAAGGATACGGTAGATAGAATAACCTAGAAGTTCATAAATCAATGTAAATAATTGACCTACCTAAACCTTGTAGAGCATGCTTGGAACGCGTTTAATTTTGTTAGTAATTTTTGACTTAGGTATAATGTGTATACCTATGCATCGACATTTTTAAAAATATCATTTTATCGTGTCGTGTTACTTCGTATCGAACACTCGTATCGGATACCTTGCCAGATACTTATCATGTAAAAAATTCACAAAAAAGTCTATTTCACCGTATCAGTATCATATCGTATCCATATTCATGTAATATAGTTGTACTAGCATAAAACCCGTGCGATGCACGGAAATTATTTCAATATTATTTTTTATTGATATTTTTCTTCAAAAAAGAGAAAAAATGATCGATAGAAAAAATATTTTTAAATATTTTTTTTCACTTCATCCAGAGATAAGAGAGAAAGAAAACATTTGCATGTTTTATATTTTATTTAAAAATTAAATCACACAATAAAAGTAAGAAGTATACGGATACTTTCACTCATGTTGATAGTTATTTAGGATATTTACCTATTTGATGCTATGTATTCAATCTAAGGATATTAAAGATAAGAAAAGAAAAACGACATAAACAAAAAATTTAAAAAGTAATAAGGTTAAAAGACATCATAATATCATTCTTCATGTAAACTATATGAAATATTAGAATCGAACGAATGCTAAGTATATAATTTCTTTTTTGGTGAAAAGCTACGTATATAAATGCATTTAAGAAGATAAAAATTATAAAATAAAAATAAAACGATGTAAAATATTTTGATTGATAAATCTCAAAATGCAATGAAAATGATAAATGTAAAGGTCGGAGAAGAACTACAAAAATCTTAAGATGCAATAAGAAATATAGAAAAAGGTTAATACATGTATCTAAGAATATAAAACCTATCAAGATGGAAACTTAAAGATAAGAAAAGAAAACCGACATGAACAAAGATTTAAAAAAATAATAAGGTTAAAAGGCATTATAATATCATTTTTCGTGTAAACTATATGAAATATTAGAATCGAAAGAATGCTACGTGTATAATTTCTTTTTTTGGTGAAAAGCTACACATATAAGATAAAAATTATAAAATAAAAATAAAACGATTAAAATACTTTGATTGATAAATTTTAAAATGTAATGAGAATGATAAATGTAAAGGTCAGAGAAGAACTAAAAAAATCTTAAAATTGAAATAAGAAATATAAAAAGGTTAATATATCTATCTAAGAATATAAGACCTGTCAAGATTGAAACTTAAATCATTAAAAATGAGTAAGAGAATATAAAACTATAAAATAATAGCTTTCAAAATCTTAAGAAAATTTTCAACATAATAAAAAAGAAAAAAGGTAGAAAATCAATTGAATGTATAGGAATTAGAAAATCAATTGAATGTATAGGAATTAAAAAGTGAAATTCCAACCTATCAAAAAATACCAATTTATTCTTAGAATTTCATGACAAATGGATTATTATTCATTGTTAACTGTGCTTATTCTTCAATTTATTTTTCAAGATATAGTGTTCAGCAATCGAAACTTTTATTACTTTCTTAAACATATTAAATAATGGATTTTAGTTATGGAAGAAATAATATTTTAAACTATAAAAGCTTGAAGAAAAAATCTCAAATTTTGGCAGTTACTATAAATAATAAAGTTTTTACCTAAAATAGCTATGATTATTGCTTAAATTAAGGGATTCCATAAACATTATTTTAAATTTGATTAATAGTTTAAATATTTTTTCTAATAAAATAATATAAATTTCTAAAAAGTCACCATTTGATCAAAATTGAACTAATTATGGTTTAAAAACATTCTGATGGGGTCAAAATACAATCGTCCCGTGTCAAGACACGTGGCATCACGAGAAGATGACATCTGTCTCCCCAAGGCGGCATCCACCTTCGCACGAGCGCCAAGCCAACGAACACAATCCCACTCCAGGGAGTTAAGCCCAACGAGCGCTATCACTCCCACGAGCGTCCTACACAATAAACGTTGGGTACGCCCACGTGCCAAGGGAGCCCTCTTCGAGCGTCACACTCCCTCAGAGTGGCCCCTCCTTTGGCTCGTCACTTAAACTGGAGCCTTCATCCCCCTCAGCGGATACCTTGGCCTCCAATACTCTAGGTTGTCACGAGCGCGCTCTCAAGCCCTCGTTACCAACCATCCACATGGCTCTCTGACACAACGTACATGCCCGCGCACCTGCCACTGTTGCTAGCACTAACTTTTGGGCCGCTTTTGCAGAAGATTCCTCCTAGGTTTCTCTCTCACAGCGCCACGTGTTAGGGCAACATTCGGCCAGGACCACTTGAGGCAAATGACCATAGGGCCCTTGACCCTCAACTATAAATAACCCAAGTCATCTTCTACACTGTAAGCATTCTCTGAGCTTTCTTCATCACTGCAACTGTGACTGAGCTTACACTTATCTTCATACATTGAACTGACTTGAGCGTCGGAGAGCCAAACTGGGTATCACCCCCAGTTCCCCCAGCTTGGCCATCTGACCTTTCTTGTGCTTGTCCCAACAGGTTGAACCCCTTCCTCTTTTGCCGGCGAAGCTCCGGTGGTTTCCTCCACAAAATACAAATCGTAAAGTGATCGGATTCGGACCATCCATTCCCGTACCCATCATTTTTGGCGCCGTCTGTGGGAAACCAGTCTTCCTTCTCCTTCCTTTCTTTTTGTTGGTAGAAAAACAAGCACATCTTCACTTTCAACAGCCATGGTTGCAACTAGATCTGGAGCTGTGGGAGGAGGAGAAAACACCTCCCAAGATGCAAACATCGTTCTTCCATCCACCGCTACTGGTGGAGCACCACCTCTTTCCGTCGCCGCTGGTGGGGCACCTCCCGTCGCAGGAGTGACTCCACCAGCTGAATCTTCCGCGCCGCCGCCTGCACCGCCGGTGATGCCCATTCCCCCCACCGCGGGAGGAGTTTCTTTCTCAGCTCCACCGCCGCTTGCACAGAATTCCTGGGTCCATCCCCAGATGAACCTTGGAATACAAGGTTACATGATGCCTCCGCCTGGCTACACTCTTACTCCGGCTATGATGACGCCGCCAGTCCAGCCATACCATGCCGGACAGCTCCAACTCCCAGTGGTGGTCCCCAGGGAAATTGAAGGAGTGGAATTACCTCCACTGACCACCCAACAATTACGGGCTCTTTACGCCCAATGTGAGGTTCAGGCGGCTCAGGGGGCATGGGAAAGGTTCCATTCCATGTACTTTCCCTCTGGGCAGGCCACTCAGGTTGCGGCCCCTTTAGGCGGACAGCAGAACTTTCCCCTCAGAGAAGCCCAGGCTGTCCTGAGGGCACAACCACCACCACCACCAGCGAGAGAAGTGCCCCAGCAGGAGGGCAACGAGCGTGCCTCCGTGGGCAGGAACAAAGAGCCCACGGAGCGAGTGAACGAAAATGAAGGAGACTCTCATGTCTCCAGGAGGGGCTCACGAGCCCACAAGGACAAGCAAGTGGAAGTAAATCCTGACGTCCTCGCGGCTGTGCAAGACCAGCTGCAGGGCCTCAAGGATATCGTGGGACAGCTCTCACGAGGGCGCTCAACTCAGATCTCCCATAGTCGGGATGAACGGGTTGACGCCAGGAGCACCCGCACCAAGGACCCTCCTCCAAGGGTCCCCCGTCGCAAGGAGCCGGAGGAAAACTTCGGCACGTACGAATATCACCCACTGGCGAGGGGTTCGCCCCTCGTCGAAGAAGTTCTGATGGCCCAAGCAGGAATGGCAAAAGTCCCTACATCCATCAACAGATACGACGGGACAACCGATCCAGCGGAGCACTTGGATCATTTTGTGCATCTCATGCACCTTTACGAGCACTCCAGCCATTACTGGGCGAAAGTGTTTGTCACTTCCCTGGTAGGGATGGCTCAAGAGTGGTATAAGCGCCTGCCGCCGCGCTCGATCCACTCGTATGAAGAACTGGCTGATGCCTTCCTCAACCACTTCAACTCTTTGAAGGCACCAGTCACCGCACCCACAGCCCTTTACAACGTGGTGCAAGGCAAGAGCGAATCACTGCGCTCGTTCTTCGCCCGCTTCAATAAGGAGATCTTGCAGGTGGAAAGGCCCTCGATGGACTTCTTGATCCCAGTACTCTTTCAGGCTGTGGATCACAAACAGTATGTGAGCAAAAAATTCGCTGATGCCATCGTGGAGAGAAGGCCTGGGACCCTCATGGGCCTGAGAGAAATAGCCGAGCCGTTTTTCGCGCTCGAAGATATGTATGGGACGAATGGTCCCCGGCATCACAGCCCGGCCCGGAACGAGCGACCTCATCACGAGCGGGGGCGAGATGTGGCAGTCAAGAAAGAGCGCCCTCAAGAGCGCAGAAGGTCGCCGCCACCCCCTCGTAGATTCGAGCGCATTCCGCTCACCAGGCCAAATTCTGAAGTCTACAATCTCTCCGATAAAAAGCTCTTCAAAAGACCCATCAAAATGAGAGAAACAGACTCACTAAGGCGCTCGAACAAATACTGCGCCTTCCACAAGCAGAGAGGGCACGACACGGATGAGTGCCGACAGTTGGAAGCTGAAATCCAAAGGCTCGTTGCAGGGGGCCACCTGAAGGAGTTTGTCCGGGTGCTCGAGCGCTACGATGAACAATGCAATGAGCGCTCCGGAAGGAGAAGAAGGAGTCCTTCCCGGTCAAAGAGCCCCAGGGGTAGGGGACCCCCTGAAAGCAGCAGCCGCCGAGGCAACAAAGGCAAAGCCCCTGAGCAAGAAAACGAGCCCTTCGCGGTCATAAATATGATTGCGGGAGGTTCATCAGGAGGGGATTCAAACGCCTCCCGACGAAGGCACGTTCGGAGCTACAACCAGCGCCCAGCAATGCCCAAGCCTATCTACGCTATCCAGAGATCAAGCGCTCCAAAATCAAGAGAAAATGATGTAATAGGCTTTGATGATAGGGATCTAGAACATATTGTAACGCCCCATGGGGAGGGTGTAACTTCAGATTGCCCCATGGTGGTTAGTTTAGATGTTCATAACCATGTTGTAAAAAGGGTATTGGTAGATAGTGGAAGCTCCGTTAATGTTTTGCCTTACTCTACATTCTTAAAAATGAAGGTTGATCTCCCGCTCGAGCCTCTCAAAACAGCCCTCATTGGCTTTGGAGGCTCGGAAGTTGTCCCACGAGGGCAAATACGCCTGGCTACATCATTCGGCCGAGCCCCTCAACGTAAGACACTCCTGGTGACGTACGCGGTGGTGGAGATTGACATCCCTTATAACATCATAATTGGGCGCCCTGCCCTCGTGGATTTCAAAGCCATCATCTCCACCTACCACCAGAAGATTAAATTCCCTACTTCCGAGGGCGTGGGAGAAGTGCTGTGCAATGTGCGAGAGGCTTGGGAATGTTACATGCTGTCCCTCAGAAAGCCAAAAGCGGAGAAAACCTTCCAGATTGGTTCCACCAAAAAGTCAGTAGATTTCCCCAACTTGGATGAGGATAGCCCAGCACGGAAAAGGGCAAAGTTGAACAAGAAGAAGAATAAGAAGAAGAGAGGAAACAACGAGGAGAATCCCCTCGAGAATGTTCCCCCAGGGACCGTTGGCGGATCGTCCTCAGAAGGAGACGAGCCGGGAGAGAGTGAACCAGCCTCTGGCGATCGTTTGACGGGAAAGAAGAGGGCGCTCGAACTTCCTCGCCCTGAGGTGAGAATCGAACCCTCGGAAAAATTCCTCACCATTGAGCTGGAGCCTGGAAACAAAGACAAGACTACACAGATAGGCTCAAGCCTCTCAGGGCCTTCTCAGATCATGATGATTGATTTTCTAAGGGAGAACAAAGATGTATTCGCGTGGAAAGCCTCTGATCTCACAGGAATTGACCCGAGCGTCATTGTCCATAGACTTAATGTGGATCCATCTTTCAAGCCTATCAAGCAGAAAAAACGGGATGTACATGGCTTTCGAAAGAAAGTCATTGAAGAGGAAGTTAATAAACTCTTGGAGGCTCAATATATCGAGCCCATCTTGTATCCGGAGTGGCTGTGCAACGTCGTCTTGGTGCCCAAGAGCGCAAATAAATGGCGCATGTGCAATGATTTCACTGATCTCAACAAGGCTTGCCCTAAAGATCCTTACCCGCTGCCCCGGATTGATCAATTGGTGGATTCGACCGCCGGCTGCGAGCTCATGAGCATGATGGACGCTTTCCAGGGATATTACCAGATCTTTATGGCCCCAGAAGACCGCCCCAAAACTTCGTTCGTTGTCCATATGGGGGGTGTATTGCTTCCTAGTCATGCCCTTTGGACTTAAGAACGCCGGAGCTACATATCAGCGGCTCGTAAACATGATGTTTGAAAAAGAAATTGGAAGGTCCATGGAGGTCTATGTGGACGATATGATTGTCAAAAGCGAGCGCCAGGACTCCCACTTGGAGGATCTCAAGCGCACCTTTTCTATCCTGCGACAATATGGAATGAAGCTGAACCCCTCGAAGTGCACCTTTGGAGTACAAGGGGGAAAATTCTTGGGATACATGGTCAGTCAGAGGGGAATTGAGGCTAATCCGGAGAAGATCAAGGCTATTTTGGAAATTCCCTCCCCTCGAAACTTGCGGGAGGTACAGGTCCTGGTGGGCAAGATCATCTCGTTAAACAGATTTATTTCGCGCTCGGCGGACAGGAACCTTCCCTTCTTCAAAATTTTGAGGAACGCACGTAACTTTGCTTGGACAGGGGAATGTGAAAAGGCGCTGCAGGATATGAAAGCTTACTTATCGAGCGCACCACTGCTGACTAAGCCTGTCGAAGGCGAAAGGTTATTCATGTATCTTTCGGTTTCTCCTGAAGCCACGAGCGCGGTTCTGGTCGCTGTACGAGAGCGGAAACATTTGCCTGTCTATTATCTGAGCAAAACCTTGCAAGGAGCCGAAAAGAAATATTTGGAGATTGAGAAATTTGCGTTCGCTCTTATTAACGCCTCAAGAAGGCTAAGGCCTTACTTTCAAGCGCACTCAATAACGGTTCTCACCGACCAACCCTTGAAGCAAGTGTTGTCCAAACCGGACGTATCTGGCAGATTAATCAAGTGGGCCATTGAATTGAGCCAGTTTGACTTATGCTTCGAGCCCAGGACCGCGATACAAGCTCAGGTTGTGGCGGATCTGTTGGTTGAACGTTTTGGTTTCGAACCCGCCGCTGCGGAGAATGAGGGGTTATGGGTACTGCACACGGATGGTTCCTCAACCTCTCAAGGGGGAGGAATAGGAGTGGCCCTTAGAAACCCCGATGGGATTGAACTGGACTTTGCGATCAAGCTGGATTTCCAAGTCACTAATAATGAAGCAGAATATGAAGCCCTCGTGCAAGGTTTGAACATAGCTTTTCAGAATGGAGCCTCCAGAATCACTGCTTATGTGGATTCACAGTTAATAGCGAGCCAGATTGAAGGAACATATGAGGCTCGAGAAACCACCATGATACAGTACTTAAAGAAAGCCAAAGAAATCATTGGGAAGTTCAAGGAATTTCATCTACTTCAGGTGCCGCGAGGAGAAAACGAGCGTGCGGATGCTCTGTCAAAGTTTGCTTCAGCTTTAGAGGGCACTTCCGAGCGTTCTGTTACGTTCCTTAGAACTGAGAAACCTTTGATTAGGGAAAGGGTCGCCACCGAGATGATCGCCATGATTGATCCAAACGAGCCCTGTTGGCTTGACGACATCATCATTTTCCTGAGGGATGGAATCACTCCAACTGACAAGGTGGAAGCCAGGAAAGTCAGGAATAAGGCCCCTCGTTTCGCTCTGGATCCCGAGGGGAGATTGTTCAAAAAATCATTTCAAGGACCCCCAATGAGATGCCTAAGGCCCTCACAGGCGAAGGAGACGCTCGAGCTCATACACAATGGAAGTTGTGGGAATCATTCCGGAGGGCGTATCTTGGCAAAAAAGATTCTGAGAAGTGGGTTTTATTGGCCTACGGTCCTCCAGGATGCCATTGAATTTTCGAGGAAGTGCCCCAAATGCCAATTTCATTCAAATCTCCCTCAATTGCCAGCCGCACAAATGATCCCAATAGATGTTTCTTGGCCTTTTGACCAGTGGGTAATAGACATTGTGGGCCCCTTACCCATGGCTGCAGGACAAAGGAAGTTTGTCATTTTAGCCGTCGACTACTTCACCAAGTGGGCCGAGGCTGAAGCTGTTGCAAAAATCACTTTCAAGGTTGTAAGGGACTTTATTTGGAAGAACATCATCTGCAGGTACGGAATACCGAGGGTGCTCATATCTGACAATGGATCCCAGTTCATAGCAGCTGACACACGAGAGTGGTGTTCCGAGTTGGGGATAGAACAGCGATTTACCTCTGTAGGACATCCACAATCTAACGGACAAGCAGAAGTTACCAACAGGATCATTTTGCAACATCTGAAAACCATGCTTGAAAGCAAGAAAGGTGAATGGGCTGAGGAGTTGCAAGGAGCCCTTTGGGCTTATCGCACCACCCCACGAGCGGCTACAGGAGAAACACCATACGCGCTCGTGTATGGGTCAGAAGCGATGATACCAGCGGAGATAGTGAATGAATCCGCTCGAGTAGGCTATTTCGAGCCTCAGCTCAACGATAGCAATAGGAGCTTGGAATTAGACTTACTGGACGAAAGGAGAGACCGAGCGTGGGCTAAGATCCACCACTATAAAGCCTCTGTGGCCCAACAGTACAACAAGCGCGTGAAGGAAAGAACTTTCCAGCTGGGAGACTTGGTTTTGAAGAAAGTGGAAGTATCCAAGCACGTAGGGAAGTTGGACCCCAATTGGGAAGGCCCGTTCAAGGTCATACAACTCAGAGCTAACAACACTTACACCCTGGAGACACTTCAAGGTGAGCGTTTGCCTCGCCCTTGGAACGCATGTAACCTTCGGCGATTTTATGTTTAAAAAGCTCTTTTGCAAACTCTGATGTAACAACCCTCATTGACGGGTTCTATGTACTTCCAATCAAAGTAAAAGGTAACATAATCTTTTTAATTTCTTTAATATTCCTGTTTCTTTGGCTGCTTGAATGGATAAGTCCCACGTCCCACGTCTTCGCGAGCGTGGTAGGCAACCCATTCCAATATGAATGCTGTTATCTCTTATGGGTTACGCTGGCCAGCACTCTACTCCGCATGGGGGGACGCCCTCATAAGGATAGACTGGTTACGCTCACAACCAATTAGGCAAGTTGGAACGGGATCTCCTACAAGAACGCATCCTATTAGGCCTTGGCTGTTTCTTACAACGCCTTGCGCTCGAAAACGGGATCTCCTACAAGAACGCATCCTAGTAGGCCTTGGTTGTTTCTTAAAACGCCCTGCGCTCGAAAACGGGATCTACCACAGAAAAAGTCCTAGTGGGCCTTGGTCGTTTCTTAAAACACCTTGCGCTCGGAAATGGGATTTTCTGCAGAACCAAGAAAACGACAGGAGCCAAGGCGCTCGAACGATGGTCTCAGAATCAAAAAGGAATTATACAAGTCTTGAGCGTAGGGGCAATCTCACAGTAAGACCCTCACGATCGCTCAAGATTTAGACAAATTTTCAAAAGGAAAAATTTATACAAGTCTTGAGCGTAGGGGCAATCTCACAGTAAGACCCTCACGATCGCTCAAGACTTAGACAAATTTTCAAAAGGAAAAATTTATACAAGTCTTGAGCGTAGGGGCAATCTCACAGTAAGACCCTCACGATCGCTCAAGACTTAGACAAATTTTCAAAAGGACAAGTCTTGAGCGTAGGGGCAATCTCACAGTAAGACCCTCACGATCGCTCAAGACTTAGACAAATTTTCAAAAGGAAAAATTTATACAAGTCTTGAGCGTAGGGGCAATCTCACAGTAAGACCCTCACGAGCGCTCAAGACTTAGACAAATTTTCAAAAGGAAAAATTTATACAAGTCTTGAGCATAGGGGCAATCTCACAGTAAGACCCTCACGAGCGCTCAAGACTTAGACAAATTTTCAATTTCAAGAGCAAAAACAAAATTTATGCAAGTCTTGAGTGGGGGGCAATCTCACAATAAGACCCCCACGATCGCTCAAGACTTAGGCAAATTTTCATTGCATCAAAGGAATAAAGCATTCACAGGAGTATACTACACAGTCTAATTATACGATTCATAAAGGAAATGAAGAACAAAGGTATGGAAAACGGAATCTTTATTCACTTGCAAAATGGAACTATTACAAAGCAAAAGGGCACAAAGGCCCATGAAATTCTAATACGAGAAAAAGCAGAGAATCAGAAAAATACAGAGAAATGATGGAGGAAAAGTCTTAAGCAGCTGGGGCGACATCTTCATCAACAATCACCAAAACTGGGCCTTGAATTGGACCCTCAGGCTCTTGAGGATGGGCTTGCGGATCGTTGGGGGCATTGGCATCTAGAGCAGGCTCATTGGCATCCGGAGCGGGGGCGTTGGTACCTTCATCAATTGGGATTGGGGCATCCTCTACAACCGGCGCTTGTGGCTCATTCTCGGGATTGTCGTTTTGAGCAGCATTACCCGCCGGATGAGCGTCCATGTACTCATCTTGAATGAGCTTGACCAAGAACCCATACTCAGGCTCTGCGATGGAATCAGCAGGGTTATCGCCCTCGTCATCTTCCTCCTCGCAGCGCTCATTGAACATGAGCCCCGTGCCCTCGGCCTCCTTCATGGCAGGATGGGTTAGCCCTTTGTGTATGCCCTGCTCGATGGCCAGATTGAAGGCCTTCTGAGCCTCCTCCAAGCAATGCAGGGAAGCAGCAAAGTTGAAGGCTTTGGAGTGGCAAAATTTGATCAATGCCTCCTTGTTTGCACGCTCCATGCTCCGAGGCCATTCATTCATGGTATCGGCAAACTTCCTCTCTGCCTCCAGAGCCCTCGTTCTCCAACTTTCCCTCTCTGCCTCAGCCTTCTGGCGCCGCTCGTTGGCCTGTGCCAGTTCGTTGCCCAAACGGATCCGAGCGCCATCAACCGCTAGAAAATCCTCCTTCAGTTTCGACAGCTCTTCCTCCGACGTATTGTATAGACCCTTGAGGGTCTCATACTTGGCAATTTCAGCATCCAACTCCGCTTGGATGTGAGCCGGGTCATTCGAGCGGGCCATTTTCTTGTACTTGGCCTTGCGCTCGGCATATATGGAGGCTCGCATCTGCACATTCCGGAGCCGAGGAAGAACTTGCTGCGTAATCGAGGGGAAAAGTGTTAGCAAAAGAATGGTGAATTACAGAAAAGAAGAATGCAAGGAATGAGGACTTACGGAAATTAGGGCGTGGGCTGCATCGAACGTCACCTTCTCTACAGACTCACTGTAGAGATGCCTGTGGTCTGCTGAGAATTGAGCCCGGCTGAACAAGTCATCAGTAATAGTCTGGGCGACCGAGCCCGGCCTCAGCAAAACCGACCCGCCGTCGGGGGCGCCAGAAAAGTCTCTGTCCCCTCGACGGGGGAACTCCCACATGTGTTCTTCCTCCGAAGAGGAAGTGTCCCCCTCACCTCGGGGGCCCTCAACCACTTGTTTGCCCTTTCCTTTGATCGCGGCGGAGTCAGGCATTCTCTTCCTCTTGCGGGAAGGTCTATTTGCGCTCGAGCTCAGAGGAGCCTCTGTAATCGCCAGAGTGGTTACTGGCCTCGTTGTTTCTGCAGGAACGGGGGGTTGAACGCCATCTGCTCTCTCTGATCGCCCCCTGGTCTCCCTTGGGACCAATCTACGTTCCCCTCGGCCACGAGGGGGCTGCACCTCAGGGTTGGCGCTTGAACTCGCGCCGCCTCGAGCGTCCCCGCGGTTGTTACGGTTACGGGGTCGCTGTTGTTCACGCTGCTGATCCCCCTGAGGGGCTTGATTCCTCTGTGCGTTGGCGAAACGAGCCGCTTGTCTAATTCCACCGGCCATTTCTAAGATAGCGGCTCCTGCAAAAATGAAAATACGAAGGTTATAAATCCTTGGACAAGAATTGTTAAGTGCAAATTACAAGTACAAGAAAAGCAGTTAGTATCTATTCCTATCTAAGGTTAGTGCCCTAAGAATCTAACCGTCTCTCTCTATGTCACGAGCCGGAGGGTTGTCAAGGAAATGAGGGTCGCTGGTAAGACCACACAAGAACATGAGTTCCGCATCGTCTATCCAGTCCTTTGCTTGTATAAGGTGACCCTCGTCCCTTAGGGTTGTTGCCAGGTTTTTAGCCCAGTCTCGGGGGAGTGAGGGTGGCAAACGGCTCTTTGAGTACGAGCCCCATTCCGTAATCACCCCAAAGCCCTCTCCTGCAGGAGCCTTGACAAAGATGAATTTTTCTTTCCAGTCAATGCCATAAGTGCTCGAGGGCGAGTTGATCAGCTTCATGTGGGCTTTCGCTTGGACGTAATAAAAACCCGCCTCAGGAGAAAAGCGAGAGGAGCTGACCACTTGGAAAAGGGCATTGAAGTTCCGCAAATAGGGCTCGTAACCCATGGTCCTCATCAGAATTACGAAACAGGTCAGGAGGGCCAAGCCGTTGGGCACTATTTGGGATGGACACAAGCCCAAGTCATTCAGCAAATGGGCCATTGAGACTGAGATGGGGAACCTCAGGCCTCCTGAGCGCACGGTGTCCACATACACTGCCATTTCCCCAGGAGGCGGGTTATTTGCACGCTCGTGGTTTTGGGGAATTCTCCAAGTATATCGCTCGTCCCAGTAGATGGGGGCCATCATTGTCTTTACATCTCCCACAGTGACGGTGCTGGGAGTCTCATCAGGCGTGCGCTCGGTAGCCTGATAACCTGAGCCCTCCCCCTCGTTGGGTCCTTTGGATTTCTGGGTTTTCTTACTCTTGCCCTTGTCACGGGCCCTTTCCGAAAGCCCGGTTACGGCTTCCGCCACTGGAAGCGGATTTGCAACACGGGCCCTTTCTGAAGGCCCGGTTACGGCTTCCGCCACTGGAAGCGGATTTGCGACGGCCACGGTTACTCTATGGCGGTGGGGATGCGTGGCACTTTGAGTTATGGGGAGAGTGACTCCTTGTCTTTCTGCCTCTATCACCAAATCCATCTCCTCAAAGAGAGGATCCACTCCGCCTGGGTTTCTGTCTTCCATAGCCATTACCGCCGCCCCCAACTCTTCATCTCTGGGGGAATTGGGAGAAGAAGAACTCTCGGTGGCCATCTCTTGGATTTCACGGGCAAATTCTTCAATGTGGTGGTCGGCCATGGCAGAAATTGAGGTTTTGAAGGTTTTTCTGGGAGAGAGTTTAAGGTTCAGAAAGACGGGAATCTGAGGGATTACAAAATCCTAAGGTCCGAATCTACGGTTAGCAAAGTCAGAAAGTCACACTGGAAATTTACCTTGAAAAGTTTCTGAAGAAAACTGAAGAAGAGGTTGAAGATGCTCTAAGAACTGGAATGCGAGAGAATTTTCTTTGCAAAGGATGCTTGAGAGTTTTGAATGCGTAAAGAATGTGAAGATTTCAGAATCCCATATTTATAGGGATAGAAGTTGGTACCGTTTTAGGCAATAAATTCAAAATGGCAATCATTTCCCGCCTAGGAAACCGCCCACTTTATGGAACCGGCACATGCATCCCAATGCTCACGCGCCCCACGCGCACCCGCATTTAATGCTCTGACGTTTCAAGGGCTTCAGAATAGTACCAACATTTAATGCGGAAGTGATACGAACGGTCAATTGAAAAGACCGCATTAATGGCGCATTCAGAGGAAAATTGCTCAACACGCCAAGCTTTACACGAGCACTATGAATAAGAGATAGAGCGTGTCAAAATTCTACAGTCCTTATCAATAAGGACTACAGAATTGGGGGGCAAAATGATGGGGTCAAAATACAATCGTCCCGTGTCAAGACACGTGGCATCACGAGAAGATGACATCTGTCTCCCCAAGGCGGCATCCACCTTCGCACGAGCGCCAAGCCAACGAACACAATCCCACTCCAGGGAGTTAAGCCCAACGAGCGCTATCACTCCCACGAGCGTCCTACACAATAAACGTTGGGTACGCCCACGTGCCAAGGGAGCCCTCTTCGAGCGTCACACTCCCTCAGAGTGGCCCCTCCTTTGGCTCGTCACTTAAACTGGAGCCTTCATCCCCCTCAGCGGATACCTTGGCCTCCAATACTCTAGGTTGTCACGAGCGCGCTCTCAAGCCCTCGTTACCAACCATCCACATGGCTCTCTGACACAACGTACATGCCCGCGCACCTGCCACTGTTGCTAGCACTAACTTTTGGGCCGCTTTTGCAGAAGATTCCTCCTAGGTTTCTCTCTCACAGCGCCACGTGTTAGGGCAACATTCGGCCAGGACCACTTGAGGCAAATGACCATAGGGCCCTTGACCCTCAACTATAAATAACCCAAGTCATCTTCTACACTGTAAGCATTCTCTGAGCTTTCTTCATCACTGCAACTGTGACTGAGCTTACACTTATCTTCATACATTGAACTGACTTGAGCGTCGGAGAGCCAAACTGGGTATCACCCCCAGTTCCCCCAGCTTGGCCATCTGACCTTTCTTGTGCTTGTCCCAACAGGTTGAACCCCTTCCTCTTTTGCCGGCGAAGCTCCGGTGGTTTCCTCCACAAAATACAAATCGTAAAGTGATCGGATTCGGACCATCCATTCCCGTACCCATCACATTCGTCTAAATATATAATTTGAAATTTAAAAGAAAAGAAAGATTTGACCAATACGATATATAAAGACTCAATGTCCAAAAGATTTTGCCCTTATCTCTTAACAAAGGAAAATTTTGACCAACACTAATATGGAAAAATCCATAATACTTGAATTAAAGTTATTAATTATTTTCTTCATCCAAAAGATGTCTTCTTTGAGAAAAGAAAATTTTGCCCATAAGATAGTTGCCCTTAAAGACTCAAAATTAAATATAAACTTTTAAATAAGATTTAAAAAGATATTTATTATTTTAAAAGATGATTAATGATGGTTTCCCAACTACACTAAAAAACATCTATTTAAATTCATATATATATATATATATGATGGTGCAGGAATCGGAGTTTCCTAAAATGCAACAACACTTTCACTATTTGTATGAAAAGGGAAAGACCATCACAGGCGTGGGAGCCTCAGGAACTGGGTTTCCTTTTGAGCGCGGGTTCTTCCAGCTAGGATAACACCAAGAGTGTAAAATGTGGTGGTGATGCAACTGTGTTGAAGGTAGTATGCAGATTAATGGAGGAAAAGACCAGTTCAATGGGTGTTTTTATGGAGAAGATGACTTGAGGAAGAAAGCATGTGTTTCCCCCTATTTATAGGTTAAGGATGAGGGCAGATTGGGTAATTTGACCGTGTGGTCCCAAACCTGTGTTGCCCTCACACGTGGCGGCCTGTGTGGACATGAGAGTGACGGCTCTGAAAAGCAAGCGACGTGCCAGGTACGAGGTGCGCACTGCCATAATGTCAGAGGTTGTTGGCGAGCGTTGAGCGCTGGGAAGCTCAAACCCTGTCCTGCAGGCGTACGGACGCCTTAATAGGGGTTGATCATACTCGAGCGTGGGTGACGCTCGAAGGGATGCACGAGGGGTCCCCTGTGACTAACGACCAATGAGCGTTGGATAAACGAGCGCAGGGTAGAACGTGCCCTCGTGGCACACTTCCCTGGGAAGATAGCCCATGAGAGGACCGTATCACGAGCGCTGGGTTCTCTAGCCTGAATCCCCCGCTTGAATAGTGGGCCGAGGCACGTGGACCTGGACTAGTCATCAAGTGAATGGGCTGGGTAGGCACACGAGCCCGTTAATGCGAGCGTCAAAGTTTTAGGTCAATAGATGGCGACACGTGGACGGCTCTGATACGAGCGAGGTTTTGTGTCTCATCAATATATATATCAAACACTGAAATAATATAAAACAAAAAAAAAGTTATTACTATTTCATAATTAATAATATGGTGAAGATGGACAAAATAATAATTTAAAAACCACAAACTTAAAATAAGATAAACTGAAATACACTTAAAAAGATATGAAAAATGCGTAGAATTTAGAAAAAAATTGGGCGAAGAAAAAATAAGTATAAAACAAAAAAAAAGTTATTACTATTTCATAATTAATAATATGGTGAAGATGGACAAAATAATAATTTAAAAACCACAAACTTAAAATAAGATAAGCTGAAATACACTTAAAAAGATATGAAAAATGCGTAGAATTTAGAAAAAAATTGGGCGAAGAAAAAATAAGTACATATATATATATATATATATATATATATATATGTAAATTAATGAACTCAACATACATCTCTCCATTTTATAGAAAAACATCTTTCAAAATAAAAGTTTATAGAACAAAATCAAATCTTTCAGAATAAGATTCACATCGACTAAAGCCACAAGAAGTAAATTAAGTCCCAAAGGATCTTAAAAGTTTAATTTATAACTCTCAATAGGCATAAGAACCATCACTTCGTTCATGTTCTCTCTCCGGAGGAAGATCACATGACAACAACATTTTCTGCATAAAATTGTATCCCTCCTGGCCAACATGTTCTCGGCGATGATGAAGTATGCCAACATCGGTTAATGGCCAACTTAGAATGCGTAACTATCTCGATGGATGTTCACCACCCATTCAAATCGAGTCAAGTAGGCATGGCCAGTGCCGACATACCTGGCCTGCAAGTGCTGGAGCTAGGAGTTGATGTTAAACCTGTCACTAAGCTCCTAAATAACAATAAGTTAATTACTTCAAAATAATCATGAACGATTATATATAAACAAAAAGAAAAACAGATTGACAAAACTGAAAGAAAAAATATAAATATCGAATAATTAACCTAAAAGGTTAAATAACAACAATAATCTACTATGAAAAAAAAAATCAAAACACGTAATTTAACAACACAATGAAGGAACATATGCGAGAAAAAAATTGTTTGTTAAAGAGAGAGAGAGAGAGAGTAATATAATAAAGTGAGTTGTATAAAAGATGAATGAAAAGGAAGAAGTAAGTCTCATTTTATAATGTAGGATAAATAAATATTTTGTAATTATGTAAAAATATTACTATGTATAAAATCAATTAGCATTAATTATGATTTTCAAATTTTGAAATCATATAGTGACAATAAATTTTGTATTGATTGGTAGATAATTTTTTACATTTATAGATTAGATTTCATCCAAATTTATTTATATGTGTATATATAAATAATGCATTCCAAATAAATAAATTAATAATAATTTTCTTAAGTAATTAAAAGAATTTGAAGTTAAATGAATTAAATTTTCAAATAAATAAATAGTATAGCATTTAGTTCGTATTCCATATTTTAATATATAAAAATTTTAATTCATTTAATTTAATTACCACATTTTGGAATGATCATGCATAGAATTTCCTTTTTCTTTTTTCAAATGATTTAGGCAAAATGTAAGGGATTAATTATATTCACAGTAATAGCGGATAATTAAGATAAATAAATATCAATTTACAACTCATAAAAGAATTAATAATAAAATTATGTCAAAAAAGAAAAAAAATCTGTTTGGTCAAAATTGCATGATTAAAGTCAAATATCGTTATTAAATATATAATGATATAGATATAGATATAAATTTATTAAGTATTAATTTTAAATTTAAAAAAATTAATTAATTTGATGGAGTAATTTAATTAATTTGTCTCAATTATATATATATATATATATATATATATATATATATATATATATATATATATATTAAATATTAAATTTAGATTTAAAAAAATTAATTATTTTGATTGAGTAATATAAGAAACTTAATTAATTTTCTGTATTTTGTAATGTTTGAATTTAAATTTGAAATTGTAGTGATTTTTTTTTATGGAAATTATATCCGTGATTTAAGTAATTAGCCATTAAAATTAATTTAATAAATTTATAGAAATATCAAATAAATGAATATAATATTGACCTTACTTAATTAATAGAAATATCAAAATTAATTCCATTCGGTCAAACTTGCCAAGATTAATTATTTTCCTTAGTTACTACTTTTTTTTAAATTTATTTTCTTAAAAAAATAATATACAAAATAAAGATAAGTCAATCACATTTTTTCTATCTAATTAAAAACTTCAAAAAAACCATAAAATTTCACGTCATTAAAATGTACAATAAAAAGTCAAACATCGTTATCAAATATATAATAGTATAGATACATATACATTTAGTACAAAATTCATTAATCAATGTAAATAATTCACCTACCTTATACACGGATGGGATCTTCTGCTCCAATTTTATATTTCATCTGCTGCTCCACTTATCAGATGTGGGACACGTGTATATTTAACATATTTCACTTAACATAGAGAAATAACTCATTAACGGGTTCTGTTAACGGAGGTCATGCTCATCTTCTCTCTCCCCTAAATTTTCAGAGTTCTGGTTCTCCTACAAAAATTCCCCGAAACTCTCAAAGAACAAATAGTCAGTTTCTTCTCCCCAAAACAGGGAAAATACCCATTCCGATGCTTTTTCTCTCAAACCTCCAACATTTGTTTTCTTTCTTTCAAATATGGCAAATTCGGGGAATCTTCAGAAGATTTTTCTCAAACCTCCCACATTTAAGTCTTCTTCTTTCAAATCCCCAAATTCTCAACCCAGAAATTCAATCTGAATCAAAACTCATGTCTATCCCCAAATCCCAAGATTTCTCAATTTGGATCACATAATTAATTAAATTAGACGATTTGATCGTAACTCTTTTATGTTGCATGGATTAAATCTGTCTATGTATATCTGATTTGTTGAAGATATATGAGATGTTTTTTTAGTTTTTGTTTACTGAATATATCTTTTTTTTTTTTTTTTTTTTTTTTTGGAGATATATGCTATGTTGCACGGACACGGACACGGCGACACGGATTTTTTTAAAATTTTAGGACACGACACGACTATATTTTATATAAATAAATATATTTTATATATAAATAAAGATATTTTATATAAAAATAAAAATATTTTATAAGTATAACGGGGAATTCCCGAAAACTCCCCAAATGATAAGTCCAATTCCTTTTAGCTCCCCATTTTCAAAAATGATGTATTAAAACTCAAGAATTGCGTATCTAAAACCCCAAATGATGTATTTGAAATACAAGGAAAAAATCACGTATCTAAATTCCAGAATCGCGTATCTAAATCCCACAATCGCGTATCTAAATACCAGAATCAGGTATCTAAAACCCCAAATGATGTATTTGAAAATGGGGAGCTAAAAGGAAATTTTCAAACGCATGGGGAGTTTTCAAACATTGCCCCGCAGTATAATCTATGTAACATAAAATATTTATAAAAATATATAATATTAAAAACTAAAATAAGTTTTGTTATTTCAATTTTCTCTCCAAAAAATTCAAAAAATATTAAAAAAAGTATAAAAAATGATCAAATTTGCTCCACCGTGTCGGACACTCCACCTCGCCGTGTCCGACACCGTGTCCCAATTATTATTATTTTTTTTTTTTCGGACACTCCTTCAGCCGTGTCCGTATCCGACACGTGTCGGACACTGCACGGGCCATTTTTTAGGCGTGTCCGTGCTTTAGAGGATATATGAGATAGATGAGGATTTTTTCTTTGTGATTTTCCGAAGATTTTTTTTGTTGAAGATTTTCACAAGATCTGATAAGTTTTTTTTTTTCTTACATACCGTTAACACCCCATTAACGCGGTAGTTTCTCTTAGTTAACATATTATTTTTATTGTTTAATAAAATCACACGTGTCACAGATCTGATAAATGGAGCAGAAGATGAAGTATAAAATTGGAGCAGAAGATCCGGTCCGCCTTATACACCCATATAGTACAAAATTCATTAATCAATGTAAATAATTCACCTAAGGGTATTAATCAATGTAAATAATTCAGCTATGTATCCACTTAGTACAAAATTCATTAATCAATGTAAATAATTCACCTACCTTATACACCCATATAGTTACAAAATTCGTTAATCAATGTAAATAATTCACCTACCTTATACACCCATATAGTTACAAAATTCATTAATCAATGTAAATAATTCACCTAATGTACTAAGTGGATACATATACACATTACCTAACTCAAAAACTACTAATAAAATTAAACACGTTCCAAGCATGCTCCGATTACCTAGTCAGGTAAGCTTAATTAATATCTTCATTAATTTAATACCACTTTAAATCCTAAGATGGACACGTATAATTAATATCGATGCGTGTGACATAATCTTGTTCACATTATTTTTAACATACGATTATCTTTATTTGTTTAATTAATTATTTAACTAATTAATTACCTAGAAAGTGAGTGCTATAAGAGTGTCGAGCCACTATATATCCAAGCATTTGCACCGTAGACAAAGCAAATTAATTGAAACAATATTATTAAATAAAGGTACTGTTACGTTTCTTGTTGCAGCTTAGTACTGTGCATGATGGAGGTGGCCGTCCACAGCCGTATGCAGGCGGAGGAAGTGGTGGAGCAGCCGCACACGTGGCCGCGGAATGACATTGCCGGTGGTGGTGATACTACTGCAGACAAGAATGGTATGTCATCAGAAGAGAAGAATGAAGGTAAGCAGATTATGGTCCGGTTGACATCGGTATATTTTCCATCCGTTTAACTGACTGAAAATAGTGTCGTATGACCTTCGTTAAAACCTCAAGGTGTTATATGTAATTTCTCAAGTTTTACGAGACCGTATATGTAATTTTAAGTCGTTGATAATAGTTGGTTTTCCGTCAGGAATTCCAACAAGAAATCAATGGAATTTTGCTTTTTTTTTTTTTTTTCAGTTTTCGACAAATTTTTTGTAGTGTTTATGTATCTCTAAAGTTTTTCGTCGTACATAGCACAGGATTTTAGGTACCGTAATTGTTTGGTACGATGTTTCACAGGTAACATTAAGCTCCCATCGTCTCTTTCGGACTACAGCCCCTACCCTGCAGCAAAAGACATCAACTTTCCTAAGCTTAGGAATGCTGTCATAAACGTTCAAAACATGACTGAAAATAATTCTAAGGACAAAAACTTAAAAGCTTCAACTAGTTTAACAACAAAGGAGACTAATGTGAGGATTGATCATGTGGTGGAAGAACAAGATCACGATATCGAGGAGATTGAGATGGAATTCGAAAGATCGTTCGAGAAAGTTCACACGCACACTCCAATCTGTCCTAATTGTAAGTCTGAGATCAGGAAGGTTGTTATGCGTCGAAGAATCAAAAAACAGAAAGAACCAACGCACCCCCCTGGCGGAGGGCAAGATGGGTACGGATGCTTGTCGTGCTTCAGATTCTTCTTCCCTCCAGGTATCATTTTTAATGCTACTTATATATCAGCTTGTTCTGGTCCAATAACGATGAAAGGGAAATGGATAGTTACACTAACATACCCTGAAGTTTGAGATATTACAGAAATATCCCCTGAGAAACACTCACTTGGCTATTATGCACTTGTTATTTGTTAAAACTAAAATAAGGAAAAGAATAATTTTTTCGAAGAAAATTTGAGACGGATGTCATCAAAATACGTCCATCTGTATAGCGTATGTACTAGGGGATGTATCTATAATTTTCCAGTGGGAAGTTTGTGCGATTAGGTAACACCTCAGGGTATGAAAGTGTAATTATCCCAATACAAAACGTTACGGCAAAACAGCTTCAAAACGTCTCTGGATTTACTTTAAATTACCATTTTTACATGACATTTTTTTGCACTTTAATGGTAAACCACCTTTGTCCAATGTCCCTGGAACGAATCCACCAAATGTCTCAGTTGAAGTCCCTGGAACAGGTAATAATTAATTAACAGACTGATTTTTTTCATTAACGGAATATTTAAAAAGAATTAATTATTCAAGCACATTTTAATCACAGGACCACCTGGTGCTGGTGATCATCGTGTATCTCCTAACTATAAGTCACTGGAAATCTTGAAGTGCATCATTTACGGAGGTTTAATGGAGACGATCGCAAGCATGAGTGTCGTCTCGTCTGCAGCTGCTTCCGATGCAACGAATTGTATGTGTATTTTCTTAATATTGATTCTCAAGTTTGAATGAAAAGCTACAACATTAGTTCTAACTTATCAGTCTCTGCTGCAGTGAGCGTTCTTGCCATTGGATTTGCGACCGTTATAAGTAGCATATTCATTTTCGGCCACAACGTGAGTATTTTTCTGCATATTCTTATTCAAATTTACTTTTGGAATAATTACCCCCAACATACCCTGAGTGGACTAGTTACAAAAACTTCCCTGCGATCTGCGAAATTACAAAAACCTCCCTGCAATACTCCAAAATTTGACCTGATGTAGTCATGAATCTAAATTCAAAATATCGATTAGAACTGTCAAGATAAATATTGGTTATTCATAAGAAATCAGGCATCAAATCATCAAAATTCATCAATAAATTATTTTACAGGGGATGTTATTGTAATTTCTCAAACCACAAGGAAAGTTTGTAACCAACCTTAGGGTATGTGAGTGCTATTCTTCCATCTAATATTGCTTTGTGTCACAGTAACTTCACGAATCTTGCATTTTTCACATTACCCCTCTTCACTGACAATCAAATTTTACAGCTGAAGGACATGAAAAATGAGAGCCCTAGAGAAATCTCAAACCAGCAAGTCGGAAGGTACGAAGAACTAATTGGCAACAAAAACAACTTTCCACTCCATGCAACCTTTGGGATGTTATCGTTCCTCATATTCGGTCTCATACCTCCCATTGTTTATTGCTTTGCCTTCCACGAGAGCAACAACAAGGACTACAAGATCATTGCAGTTGCAGCAGCTTCTTTTGCATGTGTTGTCGTTCTTGCAATCGGAAAGGCTTATGTTGGAGGGAAAAAGAAGTTGAGTGACTACGTTAAGGTGATTCTTTATTATATGACCGTGGCAATGTGTGGTTCCGGTGTTGCGTATGCAGCTGGTGATCTCATCGAGCTGCTCATAGAGAAGTTTGGCTGGTTTGAAATAGCTCCAACTGCTTCAGACAATGTTGCATCTTGGGTTGCTTCTTATTGATGTCGTCTACAGTTGAGACAGAGTTGGAAATTTTGATTTTAGGGGACGAGATTAGATTTTGTTAAAATACGTTGGGCACTTTCATTAATATTAGTATAAGTATTTCTGAAAACGTTTTTTATTAAGGGGGCGACTGTTTGTACCGGTCGTTACATCCACTAAGATGGCTCAAGTTTTGGTGTTGTGAACTATGAGCCAGCAAAATACTGTTGCTATTATGTAATAAATAATGATGTTGTGTTTCATATGAATAAATTTGGGTGGTTTATATATTATATAATTCACATTAAAAAGATTGTGTTAAATTTTATTAGATTATTAAAGTTGGAAAATACTGAAATTGTAGTTAGATTCATGCCATTTAATGTTTAAAAGTAATTGTAGTTTGCATAATAAAGTAATTTCCCTATGAACAAATGTGAATCTTTAGTTCAAATACTGATCCAATCAATTATGTCACTGGGAGACTATATTAATTCTTTCACTCACTAATAGTATCGTGACGGAGTCAGAGACCCAAATTTTATTTGAGACAAGTAATGTTGATATAATGAAAATTTTAGAATTTTAGGGAAGAAGAAAATACAAATATATGATTTTTAAGTAAAAGTTTTATTTTTTAAAAATTTTAGTATATATCATAGGGATATGGAAGTGGGTTTTTTCCTAAAGGCCAGTATTCAGTGATAATTTGATAATTGGAATGGCATAGTTGCGACTATCATGTTAGCAAGAGATTTCGAATGGAGCCAGACGTATCAAGTTGGAAAGAATCTGCTTAAACATTATCTATAAAATACACTCCTAACTCTTAGACAATGACTATTATATCGAAAAATATTATTTCAGACATTAGTCATTTTGAGGTAACTCCTCATTTACAAAAAAATATTTAGTTAACTCCCCGCTTAAGATAAATTTTTGTTTCACTTCCTAAGTTGATATTTAATTTTTTATTAACTACATACTAACTTAGATTATTTATTTTACAGGAAAAATATTTGATTCATCCCAGTTCTGATCCATTAGTCTTACTTGAAATTTTTGGACATGATTTTGGGATTTGGCGAATTTGATCTTTCAATTTTGAATCTGATGAAATTATAGGATTTTTTACTACCAAAATTTCTTGTAGTGTTTATATATGGTAAAGTTTTTCTTTGTACATAACACAGAAGGTACAGTAATCGTTTGGTACAATATAATGTTTCACAGGTAACACTAAGCTCCCGCTCTCTCTTTCGGACTACAACCCTTACCCTCCAGCAAAAGACATCAACTTTCCTAAGCTTATGAATGCTGTCATAAACGACCAAATCATGACTGGAAGTAATTCTAAGGATAAGACCTTGAAAGCTTCAACTAGTTTAATAACAAAGGAGACAAATGTGAGGATTGATCGTGTGGTGGAAGAACAAGATCATGATATCGGGGATTTTGAGATGGAACTCGAAAGGTCGTTCGAGAAATTTCACACGCACACTCCAATCTGTCCTTATTGTAAGTCTCAGATCACGAAGGTTGTTATGCGTCGAAGAATCAAAAAGCCGAAAGAAACAACGCACCCCCGTGGCGAAGAGCGGGATCTGTACGGATGCTTGTCGTGCTTCAGATTCTTCTCCCGTCGAGGTATCATTTTTAATGCTACTTATATATCAGCTTGTTCAGTGCAATAACGACGAAAGGGCAGTGGAGGAGTTACACTAACATACCATGAAGTTTGAGATATTACATAAATATCCCCTGGGAAACACTCAGCTGTTATGTACTTGTTATTTGCTAAAAACTAAATGATAAGGAAAAAAAAAAAGGATTTTCGAAGAAAATTTGAAATGGACGTCACTAAGCTGCGTCCATCCATATAACGTATGTATGATTTTCCAAATCTGAGGTGGGAGTTTGTGTGATTTGGTAACAGCTCAGCCCGGTATGAAAGTGTAATTATCCTAATACGAAACGGCAAAACAGCTTAACAACCATTTTTACATGATATTTTATATATGCACTTTCACGAATGTGATTGTGGGTGGCCTTTTCCAAGTTTTGCTGGAACTCCGTGGAGTCCAAATTAAGCAGTTTCCCGGGCAACCCACACGGCATCGGCATATTGCTGACCAACAAAATTCTCCGGAAACTCTTGAATAGCCTTCAAATGTGTTTTCTTCAGTTTCTTCTTCAGATTGTCTTGATGCTTTTTCAGCTCTTGCTCCAGCTGGGAGACTTATTTCTCTGCAGATGTTGCCTTAGTTTGCCCATTGAAATGGGATTCTGCAAAGTTTGAAAAGAAGATGGTTGGCATAAGAATCATTTTAACCATTTGTGTTCAGTTGGATAAAATTGTAAATGTATACCTTTAGTGTTGTTTAAAAAACCAACAATGTAAAAAGTCTAACAATCTAGTGTATTTAAGAGCAATGCTTTCCAATCAAAGTAAAGTGGGCACAGGTTTAAATAACCAAAAAAATAGTCATAAACAACCATTGACAATGGTTAACCAATTAGAAAAGTAAAGGCTCCATTAAGTCTATAATCGAGACAACTAATTCAATTTTAAAGTTAAAACCAACATTAATTATTAGGTGTTACATTGTCTTGCATTCATATTATATTGACATAGGGCTAAAAAAAATAGTCTTGCGGTATATATATATTATGTCATTTTGTATTTATATTGTCGTATTCATGTACATTCATCATCTATTATGATACAACAAAGATGAAAGATGTCGGTTTCATCTTACAAAGTAATCCGAAGAGGTAGTTGGGCAAGATCTTACAACATCTAAAACCTAACACTTGAACAAAAATGAAATATTTGAAGGCACAATGAGGATAATCTCAACAAAGATCCCCAAAACACTCAAATCGAATCGAAATAATAAACTTTAAAGAACAATCAATTCAGAATAATAAGATGTCTGATACCTTACAACTTACATACAAGCAAGAAATCTATGTATCTATATTAAATGATAAAATTATAAAAATTTAAAAAACCCTAGCCCCCACACGAATTCTCTCTCTGAACAAGACAAAAGCTTCCCTCTCAACTTCGATCCGGCGGTGAAGAACACAGTTTCACCGCCGGATCGACCCAAATCTGTTCTTTACTCACAATTCTATTTCGTCCGTCGGGATCCGCTTGTCACTCTCACGGATCTACGGTAAGTTTCTGGCTTCCTCCCAGATCTGACGAATTCCTCTGTTCACAGAGGATTTCTTTATCTGTTTTTTTCTTTTTGGTTTGTTTTCTTTCGTTTCTTCCGTATGGAAGTTTTATTCCTTCCGTATGGAAATTTTGTCCCTTCCGTTTGGAAGTTTTGTTTTCTCTTTTCCTGTGTTTATCCGGGAGAGTTTTTGGCCGAGTTATCTGTTGTAGGCCCAGCTATTTGTGCTCAATTCGGAGAAAAAGCGACTGTGGAACTACAGCCGTATCAGAACGAGATCAACTTGAGAGGACCAATCTTCAAAGAGTCGTTTTCTTTTACTAAATGTGATGCTAATATAATAGCTCACAAATCTGTTAGAATTGCGGCTTCGGCCTGCGTTAATTTTTCTGTTGTTGATTCGTGTATTCTTCTTATTGTTCCTTATGATTTGCTATAATATTCCCCTTTGAGGGATTTGGTTGTCAAAAAAATTCAGAATAATAAGAGCGTATAAATTACGTTTTCTCAAATATATGGTGTGATATTTTTAATAGTCGGTATGACTTGTGAACTATTAGTTAATTATGATACATAAGGCAATCTTGAATTATAAATTACTATATTATAAACAACTGTTAAATTAGGAGCCCAAATATAAATTGGAAATCCTAACCCATACTCCAACCCAAGTATCACGTCCAAGGCTCCAAGCCTCAACAAGTCAACTTTTTTTTTTTTTTTTTCCAATCAGCAAGTCAACATTGTTTATAGGCCGATCCCATAAAGTCTTTATAAATGCACAATTTTAAATAGAGATTTTTGCAAAAAAAACTTATTAAATATGTAAGCCTATAATATATACTTGCAATTTTCGAGTTACAAATATATTAAAATTAATTTCTATATTAATATATATTTTATAATTATTTTTAATATAATTATTAAATTATGATAAATAAATAACATAAAAGAATGTCATATTAATTATTTTTTTAAATATATAGGAAAAAAGATAAAAATTATGTTAAGAAAAAGAAAAAAAAATCTAAGTGAGATGAAAAAAAAAAGTAGAAGTTAAGAAACTATTTTTGAAATGATAAAATAAATAAATAAATAAATAAATAAAAGAAAAGAATAAAAGAAAAAATAAAACTAAAAAAACAAACAAAAGACCAAAGCGATTTTTATATGTTTCACTCACTTAGACTTGATACAATAACATAGATACCAACAAAATGGAAACTCATAACAATAAGTAATGTAAAATTATATTGGGACAAACGTAATTCTCTTGGGAAGTTTACTAGAACGACATATATATACTAAATTATGGGATCAATTTTGTTTTTGGTGCACAAGTATGATATAGTTTAATTTTAATACCACACAAGCCACTTCCCTCACTGCGTATAGTAACTTTTTAAAATATATTATGCGACTCAACTATTCTCAATAATATTTGAATTCGTAATTCGTCTTTCCAAAGTGTAGATGTCTATCACTAAGTTATCTGCTCCATGAACGCTTACCAAAATAAAACAGATGTATCAGAATTTATATAATAGAAACTTATTTGAGATTAACTATACACAATATCAAAATCTACTTGAAATGTAATTACGATTAGAGAATCAAAACTGAGAAACCTAAATTATAAATAACAAATTATTAGTATCACCCGACCATTGCTTCCTAACCAGTGGCGGAGCCACTCGTATTTGAGATAGTACAATTGACGCCCCTCAAAAAAAAAAAAAAATTATTATGTATATATATATATATGTGTTATTGTGTATGTAATTTTTTTGAGTTTTTCGTTATTGATCCCTAAAAAAAATTAAAATTAATATTAGTGTGGTTCAATATAATAAATTAATAATAATTGGGATAAAAAAATAAAATATTATATATATATATATATATATATATATATATATATATTGAGAGTCCAAAGACTAATGGACTAAAAAAAAAAAACACAAGCTCAATAGACTAATGAGCCAAAAAAAAAAAAAACAAACAAAAAGCTCACTTATCCAACCCAATTAATAGTCAAAATTTGATCAAATATATAAAAGTTCCCCATTGCAGCCGCCCCGCATTGCACGGTGCACTAGAAAGGAAAACCCAATTCCTCATTCTTGATTCTCCATTAATTCTCCATTTATTTCGGCAATTAGTGTTGGAATATCAAGGTAAATTTAATAATTGTTATATTGTTTACATATATTTTGGTTCTTTTTCCTTTAATAATTAATTTTACTTTTTTTTTTTTTAAGGGTTTGTTTTACGGATAATTCCTCAAAAATCCCCAAGTGTAAACTTAATTTCCTTTTCACTCCCCAATTTTGAAAAAGTTCCTGTTCACTCCCCAATTGAAAAACAAAATTTCTTTTCACTCCCCAAGGTTGTATAATAATTCAGGAATTGCGTACATTTTTTAGGGAATTGCGTATAAAAATCCCGGAATCTCGTATATACGACATTTTGAGAATTTTATACGCAATTCCCTCAAAAATGTACGCAATTCCTGAATTATTATACGAACATGTACTGTTTGTGGGGACCTAAAAGGAATTTTGTTTTTCAATTGGGGATTGAATGAGAACTTTTTCAAAACTGGAGACCTAAAAGGAATTTTTTCAACTTTTTGGTACTATTCAAATATTTTCCCGTTGTTTTATCAATTATCAATATGGAGAAGTTTCTTATTAGAAAGTTAAAGGATTCGATTCAATCAGTTCCACCTCCTCAAGAAAGTCAAAAGAACAAGAGGATACGAATCGAATTGAGCGAGCTTCCAAGTGATCCGGGATTAAGAAATAAAATTTCCGAATATGATCCAATCAACAAGTTAAAATTAGAAAAACTTACCTCCGAAGAGGACCTTGTCAACCACGCAAGCATAAGTTTTCACAAAGAAATATCGGTAATGTCATGCGTCGTTTTAATCCTGAGTGGTTTAATATTTATGGTAGTTAGTTAGAGTATAGCATAAAAGAGGATGTTGCATATTGTTTGTTTTGTTATTTGTTCAAACAAGCTATTGGAAAACAAGGTGGGGGTGAATCTTTTGTTGGTATTGGCTTTAAAGCTTGGAATAAGATAAATGGATTTAAGAAACATGTTGGAGGAACCATCAATGCCTTGGCTTTGCGTTATGTTGATAAGAGGGGATTTATCATAAAAAGAGTACTTGGAATTGCACATGTTACAGAAACTAATGCATTATCACTTAAGAGTGCAATAGAGAATTTGCTTTCAAAGTTTGGTCTTAGTTTATCAAGAGTATACGTGGACAAGGATACGATGGTGCAAGTAATATGCGGGGAGAATTCAATTGTCTTAAAAGTTTGATTATGAACAAAAATCCAGAGGCACACTACATTCATTGTTTTGCTCATCAGCTTCAATTGACTCGCGTAGCAGTTGCTAAAAAACATGTTGACACTGCCTAATTTTTTAACTTGACATCGAATATTGTTAATGTGGTTGGAGCATCTTACAAACGTCGTGACATGGTCCGTGAGACACAAGCTATAAAGGTATGTGAAGCATTACAAAATGGTGAGATTGAAATGGTCGTGGACTAAATCAAGAAACAACTTTGAAAAGAGCTGGTGATACTCGTTGTGTAGCACCACGAGCGGTGGGGCACCACACCCCCGCACTATGACCCGACACGTGTACAAAATGGAAAGTCCGCACACGTACCACGTCACAGCGAACAGGGGACAAACGAAAATCCAACCTATGTAAGGCGGAACATAGACCATGAACTTCAAAATCAAAACATGAAATGAGTGTAGAAGCGGAAGCATTCAAATCAAATTAGATCATGCAAGAACAATTGACGGGTTCAACTAGCATAGATACCTAATCCCGAAATTAAACATAAATCATAAATTTATGGGTTCATCTAATCTGAACACCTGTCCTAACCTGTCCCGAAATTCATACATTCAGATCATAAGCTTCAACCTGTACAGAAAATATCATATACAAAATTCCGAACATAAATTGAAGCAAAGGACATAACAGATTCAGACGGACTGACACAGACTGGACAGACACAACACACAGCCGCCTAGCTCGAACTCCAAGGACCTGAACCTGCAACTAAAAACATAAAGGGGGAGGGGTCAGTCCAAAGACTGAGCGAGGGGGCTAACGCACACCCACACAATATACATAATAGAGCAAAACACGTATCAAAAGGATGAATCATGAACCGGGAATAGGTTTTGCACACCAAAATATTTTTTTAAAAGAAAACCGATACATATACATATACCTAATATAAAATTATTTCATAAAACTATCCCCGTTTCACAATTCCAAGACATAATCATAATGCTCGAGCGAGTAACGAGCTTCCAACCTTACTTACATATTTAACATAAGAAAACCGAAATCATACATACCAATCCACCCAAGTTCCGAGATAGAAGGGCTACGTAAACCCAAACTATCCATACATACATAACCTCGAGGGGTAGCGATCTCACTACGAGTCTTTCCCGGTTTTTACACCGCGAGCTCGAAGAGTACGCCTTCCCCGAACTCCCAGGGTCGTGCGTGACACTTCGGATCATATGGAACTATGCTAAGGAGTGATGATCCCGATGGCCCGATATCGTCCCGGGTGTCCTCGCTCATAGCTCCAGGGCCCAATCATACGGAACAGAACATACATATACCAATCTTTCATGGCTTAACTCGCTTACATATCATAACTTAGCATATCAGATCATATCATATCGTAACATATCATATCCTATCATAAGGGTTTCAAAACTTAAGCTTACATACGCTCGTATACATATTTTCAAAATCCAAAGGTGTTCAAAAGATCATAACATATCATACTTAGCATATATTTAACTATATATATAATATATAGTCGCATGCTGGCTAGAAACATGAGCACATAAGGGTTATAGGTTGTTTAGCTAAAAGAAAAGATCCTAACCCTCACCTGGTACCAAACAAAGTTGAAGACACAGCAAATGGTTCACCCCGGAACCTGCATGACCCACTTGTCATCACCCCGGGTGCACCTGAGCCAACTGGACACACAAAACACAACACAGGGCTCAGACTCAGACTCTGACAACCACACAGGGACGCACGGCAATGCTCAAGCACTTAAGAAATGCAATCACATAAGCAGGATTCAAATTTATATCAATTACAGGCAAAAGAAAACATTAGAGCACGTTCAGGTGAACAATTAATACAAATAGAAGGAAATGAAAGGTGATGCAAATCATATTATTCCATATCAATTCGTTCATGGCATAATTAATTCATATATATATATATATATATATATATATATATATATATATATATATATATATTACCTAATAGATTCAATTAACAAAGTTTAGTTAATTCATATCATGTAAATTTACATATCACATTTCATACAAATTTGCACGTATTACAAAGCTAAACAAATCATAATAGTATGCTTCGAATTCCATATAAATCTCACGAGGTTACATATCAAATTCCAACCATACTAAGTTCATATAATTCATACATGGCATACCCAATTCATATGTTACGTAATGGATTCAATTAGCAAGGTTTAACTAATTTAAATCAAACAAATTCATCTCGTTTTAAAATTACACAAACACCCCTTCTAATTTAAACAATTAGCACAAATTTAACAAATCAGGATTCAATTTACAAATTACAAAATCCATACCTATCATATTTCATGCCATATATGATTTCATACACATTGGATTACATAATGATCGACAATTTTAAGCATATCGCAATTAATTAGCATTTAGAACAATTAAATCAAATAATCACAAATACACAAATAAATTCGCAACAAATCAACCGGACAACCGATTGGCGAACGGAAAGTGGCGTTGGACTCACCACAACGAGGCGGACAAACCGTCCGAAGCCCGCCGGAACGCCGCCACTGGAACCGCCGGAACAGTGGCGGGTCGGCCCTCGGCCGCCGCCGGAGCGTGTTGAAAAAATCCCGAAAAATCACCCATGCTAGTACTCCTCGTGCTCGTTCCAATTCCTCGATCAATTTCTAAAAATTCCAAGCCAAACGTCTCCAATTTCAGATCTAACCACACGAAACCCTAAAATCTTTAAAATCCAATTACTTCCAAACCGGTGAACGAAAATCGAATCCGTAAGAGGCATTGTCTTACCCATAACGAGACCTTCGAAACCCCTATAGTGGTCGCCGGAAAATATCCCCGGAGCAAGCCCCGCCTCTGTACCACTGCGATCCGCCGCCAACGGCATATTCGTGAACCGGGACCTACACGAATAGCTCAACCTCGTCGAGTTGAGCAACTTCTCTGAAGGACCCAACACCAAAAACTCGACGGAAAAGCCTCAAATCGCCGCCACACCCACGCCGCTGCTGCCTCGCTGGAACCACCACTTGCGATGGTTTTCGCGCCAAACCGAGGCCGGAATCAACACCAGGGGTCGGAAAACGTGGGGTAGGGTGGTTGTTGGCTAGCGAGGGTTGCCGGATTGTCGCCGGAGATGAGGTGGCGCAAACCGCCACCTTCGAACCACCACAGCGCCGTCGTCGGCCATTTTTAGGCCATGAAACTTGTATCATCGAAACGGGCTCGTCGAGATCTTCGAAAAGCACTGTGGGTTCGTCGAATTCCGTTGAGTATCGGCCGAGTTTGAGTAGTGTGTGAAATTACATCGTGAGTATGTGTGAATAGTGATTGCATCGCGAGAGAGAGAGAGAGGTGCTGAAGCTAGAGTATGGCACGCAAAACGAGGATCAGGGTATTTTATCCCGGGTCCTTAACGCACGAGAACGACTGGGGAAGAGTTAACGACGTTGGAAATATGCAAACTTAGAGTCTACGGACTCGTTTCGCTGCCCCGAACGCGTTGAAGGGGTCCAAAAGGTCGAAATCTTGATCGAACGAGAAATGACCGAAAAACCCCTTAAAAGAGAAAATTACAAAAAGGGCCCTAAACTCTAAAGAGTTCAAAATAGGGTCACGCCAAGTACAAAATCACATAGTTAAACACGCAAGGAAGTTGAAACGTGGCGTACTTTATTTGTAGGACGAGCGGGGTGTTACACGTTGGGGTTAACACTATGAATCAATTTTGAATTTACTTGATCTGTATTCTACAGTGTGTGATGTGCTTGAGAATATCGAAGAAGAGGGATTAATTCCCGAAAAAAGAGTTGAAGCACATGTCTTGATAGATTATTTGCAGTCTTTTGAGTTTGCTTTTAGTTTACATTTGATGAGACTGGTTTTGGAAGTGACAAATGAACTATCTCAACTTTTGCAAAGAAAAGACCAATATATTGTAAATACTATGAAGCAGTTGAAAGTGTGCAAAACAAGGCTACAAAATGTCAGAGATGAAGGGCGGGACTCTTTATTGGATGATGTTTTCTTATTTTGTAGTGTTCATAACATTTTAGTCCCCAAGATGGATGATATTTTTAAGGCCCGCGGAAGATCTCGACGAAAGACTCAACAAATCACTAATGCACATCGGTTTCGGGTAGAGATTTTTAATCAAGTCATTGATATGCAACTTCAAGAAATGAATAACCATTTTACAGAGGTAAACTCACAGTTGCTTACTCATTTAGTTGCTTGAGTCCCGTTGATTTATTTGCCTCTTTCAACAAAGAACTTCTAATCCAATTGGCCAAATTTTATCCGATAGAGTTCTCTAATGTGCAAATATCAATATTTGAAAATCAACTTGAGAACTATATTATTGATATGAGATCAGATGAAATATTTTCTCAATTGAAAGGGATTGGTGATCTTGCCCGAAAATTGGTGGAGACAAAGAGAAATGATGTATATCCATTTGTGTACTTGCTTCTAAAATTGGCTTTAATTTTACCAATTGCAACAGCTACAGTGGAAATAGCATTTTCTGCAATGAAATACATCAAAAATCGATTGAGGAATAGGATGGCCAACGAATGATTGAATGATTGTTTGGTTACATATATTGAAAAGGATATGTTTGACGGTGTTTCCAATTATTTGATTATGCATCGTTTTCAGAATATGTGTAACCGATGGGGACATTTGTAATATACAAAATTGTAAGTGCTTTAAATAAAAAAATGAATTTCACTTGTTATTTTTTTTTAGTATTATACTTTGGTCAATCCCCCTGAATAAAATTTTTGCCTCCGCCACTGTTCCTAACCATCTACGCATATATATAATTTTTAAAGAACATTAATGTTGTTGAAACGAAAATGTTATTTTAAGGTTTCTTGTTATGTTGAGGCGTTTACTTACCGTAATTTATAAATCATTTACAAGTTATCAGACAGAACATGTTTGGGCACCAACTGTAGTACTGTACTACATACGATTAATTTAATTTAGTTTTTTTTTTTGAAGGACGATTAATTTAATTTAGTTGAAAATTAATGACAATCTTAATTAATTAAGGATCATGGGAACATAATCTTCTTAATCAGGGACGGAGCTAGGATTTGATGTAAGGGGGTGAAAATTAAAAATATATATAATATTTTTTAAAAAATAAATATTATTTTATTAAAAATAAAAATATTATTTTATTCGATATATATAAATAAAACTAGTATAACTTAAAACTTTAATTTGATTAATAATGCACTAAAAAAGTGTCTCGAATCTTTGCATATTATAACTATAATATTCTATCTATTATTTAATTTATTCTATACCGATAGTCATAGAGATAAAAATAATGTTTATTCAAAATAAACATACTGAACTACAGTTAATAAATTAATTATAAATGTTATCCATAATAAAAGAAAAACTAAAATTACCTACAATCTTTTAATCAAATAATTTATTTATAATAAAAGAAAACTAAAATTAACACAGTTATTTCATAATAAAAGACAAACTAAAATTACTATTTAGATACAATCTTTTAACTAAATAATCTATCCACAATAAAAGAAAAACTAAAATTAGCACAGTTATGTTAATAATGGATAAAGAAAAAATTAAAAAGTATGAGACTCCTCTCTTCCTCTGTCTTAGGCTAAAAACCTAATCTACGTGATTCAAACTCAAGATAATCAATTGAAGTTTCGATCTGGCGGTAGAGAATACTATCATTGTTCCACCGTCGGATTGACACAATTCTATTCCGTCGTCAGATTTGTTGTCACTGTCTTTGATCTTCCGCAAGTTTCGTCCCCACTTTTCAGATCTATTGACATCCTCCCACATCTAGCGGGATTTTCTGGTACAAAGATGATTTGCGTCTCTATTTTTTTTCTTTTCGGTATGTTTTTTTTTCGAGTCTTCCGTATGAAAATTTTATCTCTTCCGTATAGAAGTTTTGTCCCTTTCGCATGGAAGTTTAGTTAATTTGTTTAGGTTCATTTTTATCTTTTTCTATTATTCTCTAAAAAAATTTTTGACCGACTTATCTGCTGTAGGCCAAGTAGTTCATCTCAATCCAGAGAAAAAGCGGCTCCGGAACTTCACCCGGATCAGATTGAAATCAACTTGGAAGGAACAATCTTCAAGGAGTCTTTTTCTTTTATTAGACGTGATGCTAATATAATAGCTCACAAATCTGTTGGAATTGCGGTTTCGGCTGCGTTAATTTTTCTATTATTGCTTCTTGTATTTTATTGTTCCTCTTGATTTGTAATAATATTCCCCTTTAAGGGGTTTGGCTTTCAAAAAAAAATAAATAAATAATGGATAAAGAAACCATATTTTCTTAATATACAGGACTCATTAAATTATCTAAAATTAAACTATGTTTAACCTATAATTAAACACAATTATCTTTATCCTATTGTTAAAGCGATACTAAATTATCCAAAATTAAACACATATCAAAGTTATCTACTTATCTTTAACATATTCTCATAGAGATACATTCTTTTTTCAAAATTGAACTAATTTATAATTAACAAATTATTTATAAATCTTATCTAAATAATTTATTAATAATAAAACTATATAAAAGAAAAACTAAAATTAAATATAAGTTAATATTACCTTTTCGTTTTATTTGATAACTTGGGAATTCCATAGATTTTGAAGATTAGAAAAATAAAAGCTTTAAGTTGAGGAGAAGTAAAAGAGAAGAATAGAAAAATGAAAGAGGAAGAAGTCGGTAAAGAGAGAGAAAAAAAAGATTGATTTGAGATTTTTTAATATGTGAAAGAAGAAAAGAAGATCAAAAGACATTTATTGGGTAGCCACGTAAAAAGTGCATTTGGATTGAGAAAAAAAAATCGAATTAAAGTAAACTAATACTAAAATTCAAATTAATATAAAAATAAATCATAATTATGCAAATTTATAAATTTGGGGGGACAAAATAATAAAATCTTTCTCTAGCTCCGCCTCTGTTCTTAATACATATAACTAAAACTCTCAAAGATGTGACAGATAGAATTATTTTTCATGAATTAATGTTTAAAAATGACCTAGACTAGGTAGTATTAATGGAGGGCACCCGTAATATAGTAAAGTATTAACCACTTACAGCTATGATTATTCAGTGCATGTGAGTTGTTAGGGTGATGTTCACATTAAATTTGAACATATCACTCCCTTAATATTTTGTTTCGGGTCCGTAAGATTGAAATATCTACAGTCAATTATAGATACGAGCATGAACCAAAATTATAAAAGAAGAAGAGCGTTAGAAGGAGATTTCTTTTTTGATGTTGGGACGAGATTGTTATTTTTTTTTAGAGATAACACAGATTTACGAGTATCGGTCACATGCTCACTTGTTCGGGTTACGGCTCCCTCTACGACTACAAATGACCTAATCACCTCAATGGATTATAAACATTCCTCTAAGAAAAATAGTACATCTGGATAGAAGATTTGAAAATGCTTGGTACTTAGTAATCGAATTCTAAAAATTTGGCATTTGAGTTCTATTTCACACAACCTGTAATGGTTCAATTCCTTAATATTTTAATAAGTTAAAACATATTGACTCGATATTTGTTGGCTATAAAAGTCTTAGCTACTTCCTAAGCATTTGCACAGAACAAAAGCAAAAGTCATAGACATTAAAGAGGTGATTTCTCATTGTTCAGCTGGTGATCATGGCGGAAGTGGCCCTTCAATGCCCCGTGCCGGAGGAGTTGGTGGTGGAGCAGCCGCAGGTGTGGAGGCCCGGTGGTGGTGACACTAACAGTGTTTACTATGACAAGAATGAAGGTAACTAGTTCTTACTATCATTTTTCTACTGTTAATAATTAGTGGTGCAATCCTATTCCACTCATCTATGACATTCAGAACGCATTATACTTGTTCGTCCCCGTAAGTGGGATACACGACACATAGAGACCCGTAATTTCACCTTGGACATGCATCATTAATTCATCCGATTAGTGGATCATAAAAAGTGAAACAGAAGATCCGAACGGTAAAATATCCACTATGAAATTTTTGTTTAAAATCCTAACCATGAAACCCTATTTAATTTCTTCTTGTTCATGACCACATACCACCTCATAGTTATGTAATTCTTGATTATTATTTCTTCGTCACATATCTAAGATACTAGTAATTTTGAACTAATTAAGTGGGTAAAATTGGGGCCTCTTTTTTCCTTTGTTTCTTCTGTGAGTGAAGGAATGTGGAAATGCCACCATTGCATTTGGACCTACAAAACTGGAAATTCTTGGGTTGATCATGTTAATCACAAGCCATTCAGTCATCCCAGTAGAGGTCAGTATATTAATTCCAATCATAAATACTACTAATTAATCTTGATTAATTTCTTTCCAGATTAGTTTGTCCATAATATTGTGAGTACTGAGTAGGGTTGGCAGTGGGTCGGGTTTTAATCTGAATCCTAATCATTAGCACACTCATGAATCTTCTATGATTATAAATACCATAATTCGAAATAAATGAATCAAATATGATACGCAGCTTGATTTGTTAATCAAGCTGTAAACGACGTGCATGTTCTAAGCTCAGCTACTTTTTTCCCTTTTAGACAAGAACCTCGGAATACTGGATGACATCAACATTCCCGAGCTGATGAATGCTGTCGTGAACAGCCAGAAGAACGAAAATGTTGCTGATGAGGATAAGACCTTGTCCGTTTCGAAGGCTTCCACTAGTTTAACGGTGAAGGAGACTAATGTGGGGACTAGTATCAAACGTGTGGTGGCCAACGAAAGTGATGGCGATATTGATGAAGTGGAGTTGGAATTCGAGAGGTCGCTCGAGAAATTTCACACGCATACTCCATACTGTCCTAAATGTAACACTCAGATCACAAAGGTTGTTCTACGTAGAAGAATCAAGAAAAAGGAAAAGGTCGTGCAACGCGATGACAAACAGGAGCTGTTTGGATGCTTGTCGTGCTTCAGAGTTTTCAACCCTTCAGGTACATTGTCAATTACTGCTATATATATGTGTGTGTACATTGTGTTTAGCTTCATTACTTAAACTTCCCTTAAGGTTTGTAAAGTTACGGATATTTCCCCTGTCATAGAATTTACTTTACATGTGGATTGATGAATTTTGATGGCAACATCTCTAATTTTATTATGAATACCTTAATTTTCTTTTGGAAATTTCCATTATTTAATTTTAAGTCATGATTACAATAGCATGGATTAGGCCAAACCTCAATGCATATGAGAGGAAGCTTTTCAAAATTTCCATTTCCAAACCTCAGGGGAAGTTTACGTAATTAGATCAATTTCAGGGTATCTCACTATGATTATCACTAAAGTTGAATTAGCATTTGCAAAGTGTTTTTTTGAGTTTCAACTAATAATATGTGTGATTGTGGTAAAATATTGAGCCCGGCAGACTTCCATAAAATAATTACTATACATAATCATTTGTTTGTTTTACATGTCCGAGCAGCGGGTGGCAGTCTGAATCCTTTTAACATTTTCAGACCGAAACCAAAACCAGATATCCAAGAAAATTTTGAGGATCAGCGCAAAAATCCTGATGGGAGTACTCCAGGTCCGTAGTTTTGCTGCTAATATTTTTTACCATCATTTGGATTGAAAGAGAACGTCAATAATTTAAGACATATTTCTTTTTCCGACGTACTCTGAATGTCTTTGCACGCAGGTGATGTTAAGGATAAGAAAACTGTTGGAAGCAGTGACGAAGAGCAACTTCCCGCGGATGAACCAGCTGGAAAACTGCCTGTCTCGAGTCTTCATGTCCCTCTGCTGATTGGAGACAAAACACTTGGTGGCGTGATTATTAATGTTGGACATGGAACAGGTAATTAACGCAAATGAATCAACATATATATTACTTGTTTTATTATTGGTTTACTTGATGTAATTCTTGATTTTGGCAGTTGGAGAAAGGGCTAACTTTTTCTGTTGCTTTTATATTTTCTTTCACTTTTTGGGACACGAGCAGGAAACTCGGGTACTGATGGATCTAAATCAGTGGAAATCTGAATGTCTTTGCATGCAGGTGGTGATTCGGGTAAGAAACCTGTTGTAAGCAGTGAGGAAGGGCAACTTTCCGCGGATGAACCAGCTGGAAAAGTGCCTGTCTCGAGTCTTCATGTCCCTCTGCTGATTGGAGACATGATTATTAATGTTGGACATGGAACAGGTAATTAACACAAATGAATCAACATATATATTACTTGTTTTATTATTGGTTTACTTGATGTAATTCTTGATTTTGGCAGTTGGAGAAAGGGCTAACTTTTCCTGTTGCTTTTATATTTTCTGTTACTTTTTGGGACGCGAGCAGGAAACTCAGATACTGATGGATCTAAATCAGTGGAAATCTGAATGTCTTTGCATGCAGGTGGTGATTCGGGTAAGAAACCTATCGTAAGCAATGAGGAAGGGCAACTTTCCGCGGAAGAACCAGCTGGAAAACTGCCCGTCTCGAGTCTTCATGCCCCTCTGCTGCACGGAGTCCAAACACATGGAGATGTGATTATTAATGTTGGAGGCAGAACAGGTAATTATTACAAATCAATCATCATATATATTAATTCTTGATTTTTGCAGTTGAAAAAAGTGCTAGTTTTTCATTTTATTTTATATTCTTTTTTTACGTTTTGGATAGGAGCAGGGAACGCGGGTACTGATGGATCTACATCGATGGAAATCTTGAGGTGTATAATTTATGGAGGTTTAATGGAGTTGATTGCAAGCCTGAGTGTAGCTTCATCTGCAGCTGCTTCTGATACCAAGACATGTATGTATATCTTTTTATTTTGCTTTTTTCAGTTTTAACATGATGATGAATTAACGAAATCAATAATATTTAGAGTCATCAGAAGTTTTAGCATTTATATCTGATATATGCACGAATCCCTGCTGCAGTGAACATTATTGCCATCGGATTCGCAACCGTCATTAGTAGCATATTTGTCTTCGGTAACAATGTAAGTACTATTCCTAAATAAATAATATACCTTGAGAACATGGAAGTACTATTATGTTGACAATATATACTATTCCCAAACAAATAATATATCGATAATTACACTGGCATACCTTGAGATTTCACCTACTTACTCAGACTTCCCCTGTGAGATTTATGAAATTACAAAAATCTCCCCTCTCTAAAAATTTACATTACATGTGGATTCGTATATTATGTTGACATCATTTATAATTTTTTTACAAATACCATATTTTTCTATTTTCGCGTATCGGTTAATATTTGAATTTAAATTCATGACATGCGCCAGCAGAAAACTTGGACTATACCTGGGTAAATTTGTAATTCTGAAACCTCAAGGGAAGTATGTGCAATTAAACAAACTTCATGTTTTTATCCTTAAATATATAACACAATTCTCTTTCCCTACTTCATAAATTTTCAAAATGGGAATTCCTGGCTCCATCTCTGATTTCAACTTCAAATCTACAGCTGTTTGAGATGAAAAACGAGAGCCCTTCAAAGAACAAGTCGGACGAGCAAGCACTAGCCGATAGGTACGAGGAGCATCTCGGAAAGAGGGGCAACTTCACACTCCACGCAACGCTTGCCCTGTTGTCATTTCTAGTTTTCGGCCTAGTACCTCCCGTTGTTTATGGCTTCGCGTTTCGCGAGAGCGACAACAAGGATTACAAGCTTATAGCAGTTGCGGCTGCTGCCTTTGCTTGCGTTTTTGTCCTTGCAATCGGAAAGGCTCACGTGGGACGGAAGAGTACGTTGGGCGGCTACGTCAAGACAATTCTTTATTATATGACTATGGCAGTTTCTGCGTCAGGGGTTTCATATGCAGCTGGTGATCTTGCCAAAATTCTCATGGACAAGTTTGGCTGGTTTGAAACAACTCCAACTCCTTCCAACAATGTTGCAGCTTGGGCTTCTTATTAAGGATGGAATCAGAATTTTTTCATTTTCTAGGGACCTTGTTGAAATTTTCATAAAATATCATGCTTTTTTATTTTTAAGCCTATGTGTTGGAGCCTCTTCCCCCCTCCTTCACTCTTGCAATAAATTATTTGCTGTATTGTAATTGTTTTGTGAAATTAATGAATTTATTTTGGTTATGTTTTGTATCGAAGGCAACATGTTGAGGTGAATGTGATCCGTCATGCATAGTATGATTTTTTTTGTCCCGATTGAGGCATCTAAAGTCGACTCTGAATTGGACCAGACTCTTCCACCCAACCCCTACTCCCATCTGCTTAGTTTGATGTTTTGTTATATATGTATGTGTCGGTTGACATAGTAGGAATTGGGGTTAATCTTGTGATTTGCATTGCATTTGTTCCTTGATTGACGTATGTTTACGAGAGGCTAATCAATCAAAATAATATAATTGACATATTCGGGTGTAGATAAGGATTTCTCAACGAATTACTTATATCCTTGTGTAATCTATCTAATACTATTATATATTTGAAAACCATGTTTGACTATTTGACCTTTTAGCATTTTGATGATGTGGAATTTTGTGGATTTTTTGAGATTTTTAATTAAATAGAAAAATGTGATTGGTTGATTTTTATTTTATATATTATTTTATTATGAAAATAAGTAGTAACTGAATAAAATAATTATCTTGGGCAAATTTGACTAAATGATATTTTGTGTTTTTTTATTTAGATTTTCAATTAAATAGAAAAAAAAAGTGATTGGTTTATCTATATTTTGTATGTTATTTATATATATCTATACTATTATATATTTGAAAAAGACGTTTGACTTTTTATTGTGCATTTTGATGATGTAATTTTGTGAGTTTTTTGTTATTTTTAATTGATTTAAAATTTTCTCATTGGTTGATTTAATTAGATTTATATTATTTGATTATATACATAAAAGATATCAATCAATCCCTAATTTATTGTCAATTTTCACAAATTTAAGATTTAAAATTGATAATGATTTTATATATGGTGATTTTATATATGTAAAATCTTGACCAAATAAAATTTTTATTAACATCTTACCAAATCAGAGAAGAAAAAAAAATCATTGTCTCTTGAATATTAAACCCATGAATTTTTCTCATAAAATTACTAATTGACATATAAATAATAAATGTTAAGTTTATATTAAGTAATTAATACCATCTAATTTGCCTCAAATTATATATTTCCATAAAATCTATCGGTTAACATTATTGCATATGTAACAACTTTTGATAGTTAATTTTTTATTTTTTGAATTTCTATCCATATAAAATGGAATTTCTTAATGCATGCTAGCTTAATTATAGCGATCTTCCAAATTAATAGAATATATAGTTAACTTTTTTATGAATTTACATGTTATGGTTAGGTTTTTGTATCATTTTTTAAATTTCTCTTTCAAGTATTTTTCTGATACAAATCTCCATTGCTGGCGAGAAATATGAACTTCATATCTCAACTTTCTTTAATCAAATGATTGAAAATTAGAGAGAAGAAGGGAACTCTTCTAAAGAAAAGTGAGTTATTTGTCGGTGTTCAATTTTGTGCTTACTAATTGCGTATTAAATTTTCATTAATTATTTTTTTGAGTTATTTATCTTATTTCATTTAAGTTTTTTACGAATGATTTGAAATTTTGGAGTTTTTTCAGTTCTGCCTATTAATTTTTCCAATATGAACTTCTTTTGTGCTAATCTTTTTTGTTTATGATTTTTGTAGTATAATTGGGTATTTTTCATATTATTTTTCGATTTGTTATTCGATTTTATGTTTTCTTTTCAATTTATGGGCTATATCTTTTTTATTTCATACTAACTTTTTTATGAAATGTTTGGAATTTTGAAGTTTTTCTATTTCGATCTACATATTAAAGTTTCTAATGTTTGGAATTTTTACTTTAATCTTTTTTATTTGTGATTTTTGTAATATAACTAAGTGTTTTTCACGTTATTTTTCGATTTTTTTTTTCACGTCAGTTTTCAATTTGCTATTGATTTTTATGTTTTTCTTTCCACATTTTAGTTATATATTTTATTTGATTTTAAATTTTTAATGAATCATTTGGAATTTTGCTGTTTTTCTATTTCTATATATTAAAGTTTCTATCTCAAAATTGGAAGAGTGCAAGGATACCTTTGCAGGCAGCTGAAGATCCGGTATTTTTGTTATTTGATAATTGAAATCATATATATATATATATATATATATATATATATATATATATATATATATATATATATATATATATATATTATTTAGAATGTTTCATCACGTTATTTATCAATTATTTATTAGGTTTTATGTTTTTCTTTCCAAATTTTGGGTTATCTATCTTATTTTATTTGAAGTTTTCATGAACAGATTTAAAATTTTGGAGTTTTTGCATTTCTACATGTTCAAGTTTTTAATATTATTTGACAAATTAAATCTTATATATATTTTTTGTATTTTTTTTATTTCTTTTGCTTTAACATTTTTTTATTTACGATTTCTATAGTTTAACTAAGTGTTTTTCACGTTATTAATTATCTATTTGCAATTAGGTTTTATCTTTTTTTTTTTTTTTTAATTTGTGCTTAATCTTTGTTTCTTCCTTTATTTGTATAGTATAACTAAATGTTTTTTTTTTGCTTAATCTTTGTTTCTTCCTTTATTTGTATAGTATAACTAAATGTTTTTTTTGCTTAATCTTTGTTTCTTCCTTTATTTTTGCTTAATTTTTGTTTCTTCCATTATTAAGTAAGTTTCTCATACTTTCTATATTTTCTTTTATTCAATTCAAATTGAGTATATTAAAGCAATAAAATTTTATTTTAGCAGTAATTTATTTATTATTTATAAAAAATATTTTTTTGGGTGGAATTTACAAAAAATATATATGACATGGATTATATTTTCTTCTATATGATTTAGTTATTTTAAAATTGTTTTAATGTACAAAATTCATATTTAATATTATAAGTTATATTATATATTAATACCATGGATTTAATTCAAATTCAAATTCAAGAACCAATTGTAAGAAGGTCTTTTATGAACCAAAAGGTAAGATTTTTTCCTTCCATATCCACGATGTATTGTTATTTCAATTTATGGTATTTATTTGTATACTAAATTTTAATTTTTTTTTCTCTGTTTTGAGGTTTTGTTCAAGTTCCAGCATTGATAAGGTAATTTTATACATATTTTCGTTGAATGATAAAATATGTATTATTTATATATATATTTTTGAAATTATAAGGTCTTTTGAAATTTTGTTCAAGTACCGATTGTGAAAAGGTAATTTTATACATTGATTTGTTCAATGATAATTATGTATTTATTGTTATTAGCATATTACCCATGTGATCTTTATTTTTTGTCTCAAAATATTTATTATCATATTCGGTATTTATAATTTCATTATATTTTTATTTCAATTGTTTCATTGATTAATTTATAAATTACTAAGGATTTTATTATATTTACTGTTTCTTCAATCTAAATAATTTACTTAAACATTAACTACATTATATTTGTGTTAGTCATTTTTGTGTTATTTTGTATGTTTGATTTATATGTGTAATAATTAATTGACTAGAATTATATATTTTTATCTTTGTTATTAAATTTCGTGTAGTGAACTAATACATTTATATATTTATAACTAATATTATAAATAAGATACTCTATATTATTACCGTGCATAGCATGGGGCATACACTAGTACCATTATATATTTGAAAACCATGTTTGACTATTTGACCTTTTAGCATTTTGATGATGTGGAATTTTGTGGATTTTTTGAGATTTTTAATTAAATAGAAAAATGTGATTGGTTGATTTTTATTTTATATATTATTTTATTATGAAAATAAGTAGTAACTAAATAAAATAATTATCTTGGGCAAGTTTGACTAAATGATATTTTGTGTTTTTTTATTTAGATTTTCAATTAAATAGAAAAAAAAAAAGTGATTGGTTTATCTATATTTTGTATATTATTTATATCAAATAAGGAAAGATTTGGTTTGGAACTACTAATATATATATATATACACTATAATATATAGAAAGAGTGTTTTTTGACCAAATTAATTCAATTTTGACCGAATGTTGAATTCTTAGAATTTAGAATTATTTTTAATTAATAAATAAAATTAATTGAGTTTAAGAATAACCGCAGATTTTTTAATTTTTCTAAATATACTCTCTTTCAAAATTCATTTTTATTTATTACTTGATTATAGTTTGTTCATTTGAACATATTATGTTAGTATGTTTACTTTCGTTTTGTTGTGTTTGCTCATTTGCTGAGTTTTTCTATATTTTTTTGTTATTTTAGTTTTATACTTTGTGATAAAAATCCTTGCCTTATTTTTTAAATGAATTTATAAAGTATAAATTATATCTCAATTAATATTATTATTCTTATATATACTGTTTTTTTATTCATTCAAGCTTTCTTTTTTTTTTTTTTAAATATATCGATCAATATATTTTCGAAGTAAAATACCTTGTGGTATTTGAAAAATCTCTTCCATAAAAGACAAATAATATGGAATTAGATTTCAATAATTTTTAAAAACTCCTCCATTCATAAATTGTTAATTATTTTTCTTTGAGTTTTGTATTCAAAATTAATTAAAATAATCTTTAAAATCTTAACTTTTATGTGTTATGTCAAATAATTTTTTAGTATTTAATACTTTTGTTTATTTGATTATATGTTTAGTATTATAACTTTTTCACATTGAATTTGTAATCTTATTTTTTGTTTGTTTCTCTTTTAAAGTTTATATTATACCTTTTTATTGATTTTTTTATGTTATTTCAAGTTAGCACATTTAATTGAGTTTAAGAATAAATGCAGATCTTTTAATTTTTCTAAATATACTACAAATTATTTCAATTCAAATTACGTTTTAATGGTTGATTGCTTAAATTAGTTATATTTCCATAAAAAGTCACTATGTCTAAATTTAAATTCAACCATTTAAATAAAGAAGTTTAATTAGATTGCTTAAATTACTCATTAAATTAATATTGAAATTTAAAATTAATACTTAATAATTTTTTTTTATATATAGTGAATAGTGATATCTTTTGCATAATAATAAAAGATTTGTCACTAAAAAAAAATTGGATGCATATAAAAACCACATCTTACCCTAACTTCCCTTATCTCTCTTTGTCTAGCAGCAGTCTCTCTTCTTCTACGGTATGTCTAACTATCTACACATTTCATTCTGTTCTTTTATTTTGTTTTTCACATTTATTATGTTTTAATCTTTATCGATTGTTATTTTATTCTATACTCTCTTTCAAAATTCATTTTCGTTTATTACTTTGATTAAGTTTGATGTTGTTTGTTTATTTAATTTGAACATATTATGCCAGTATGTTTACTTTCGTTTTGTTGTGTTTGCTCATTTGCTGAGTTTTTCTATATTTTTTGTTATTTTAGTTTTATACTTTACGATATTTTTAAATGAATTTATAAAGTATAAATTAAATGTCAATTAATATTATTATTCTTGTATATACTGTTTTTTTATTCATTCAAGCTTTCCTTTTTTTTTTTTTTTCTTTTTGTCAATATATCGATCAATATATTTTCGAAGTAAAATACCTTGTGGTATTTGAAAAATCTCTTCCATAAAAGACAAATAATATGGAATTAGATTTCAATAATTTTTAAAAACTCTTCCATTCATAAATTGTTAATTATTTTTCTTTGAGATTTATATTAAAAAATAATTAAAATAATATTTAAAATCTTAACTTTTATGTGTTATGTCAAATAATTTTTTAGTATTTAATACTTTTGTTTATGTTGATTATATGTTTAGTATTATAACTTTTTCACATTGAATTTGTAATGTTATTTTATGTTCGTTTCTCTTTAAAGTTTATATTTGATGGGGTCAAAATGCGCTCGTCCCATGTTTGGACACGTAGCACCTCAAAGATGACGACACCTGTCCTGTGATTACGGTAGTCATACACTAGCTTTGAAACCCCTCAAGCATCAGTATCCTCCAAGAACACGTGCCGTCTCTGTCACATTTGCACGTGATCAATGTTACCGCTCTATCACGAGCGCCATTCACACTACATGTCTAACGTTCCAATCAATCAAGGGAGTCCTCTTCGAGCGCCACATACCCTCAGGGAGGCTTCCACTCCAACTCGTTACACAAGCCTTGGCCTTCATCCCCTAACGGATTCCTTGGCTTCCAAGGCTTTGGTTGACACGAGCGTGCTCTCAAAGCCCTCGTTACCAACTCCCCAAACGGCTCTCTGACACCCCGTACATGCCCGCGCACCTATCACTGTTGTCAACACCAACTTTCACCAGCTTTTGCAGAAAAGATTCCTCCTAGGTTTCTCTCGCAATGCCACGTGTTATGGCAACATTCGGTCAGGACCACACTATGCAATTGACCAAAGGGTCCCTGACCCTCAACTATAAATATGCGAGGTCATCTTCTCCACTGTAAGCAACTTCCATTACAACAACTCTATACTTAGCATTTTCTCTCAGATCTTCATCTGACTTGAGCGTCGAAGAGCCAAACTGGGAATCACCCCCACTTCCCCTAGCTTGGCCTTCTGACTTGTGTCTTTGTGTTTGTCCTAGCAGGTAGAACCCCCATCTTTTCCGACGATCTTCCAGTGGTTTCCTTACTTAAACAAATTCTAAAATGATCGGATTCTGTACCCCATATTCAGACCCATCAATATTATACCTTTTAATTGATTTTTTATGTTATTTCAAGTTAGTACATTTAATTCTTTTTAGGTGCCTCTTTACATATTTTTTTGGTTTTATATTATTATATTAAAATATTATAAATATTTAATGTGTTTGATTTTCTTATAATTTTATTTCACTTTTCATACGTGTGCTGATGTTTTTTATATTTTTTTAGTTTATTTTTTAAGTATTTGTACAAACTTTTTATATTCCACCTAGTTTTCTATTTTGTTTCTTACATTTTATTTTCTTGATTTTATTCGTGTAAGTTTTTTAATTATTTTAGTTATTCATTTTCTTCTCTATTTTATAAGTTCAAAATGCTTGGAATTTAGATAATCATAATATATAATATTCATATGATTCCGGAATTGATGTAGGTGAAAATTTTGGTAAAACCTTGCATATTCAAATACTCATACCCAATTATGATTTTACTCCTTTGAAATTTTAAACTTTTCATATTATTCACACCTTCCTGTCAAATAAAAATCTGACTCAGTCACTATACGGTACATTTGCGCAATCGATAGTTCATTTCAAGAATAACGCAACGTTTATGTTTTAGATTTTAATGCACGGATACTTCTAAAAATATCATTTTTCGGTGTCGTATCGTATCGTGTCGAACACTCGTGTCCGATACCGCATCCGACACTCCTCACGTGGAAAATTTAAGAAAAAGTCTATATCGCCGTGCCCGTGTCGTATCGTATTTGTATCATCGTGTCCTTATCGATGCATCATAGGTTTTGGAATATTTATCGAGAAATGACAAAGTCCATATGAACATATATTTCTATAAATAAATCAAGGATATGGTAGATAGAATAGCCTAGAATTTCATTAATCAATGTAAACAATTGACCTACCTAGACCTTATTTGTACTAATAGTATACGTATACACATTACCTAAGTCAAAAATTACTAAAAAATTAACCACGTTCCAAGCATCCTTGATTACCTAGATAGGTAAACTTAATATCTTCATTAATTTAATAACAATTTAAATCCTAAAATGACACGTATAATTAATATCGATGCTTGTGACATAATCTTGTCCACATTATTTTTACATATGATTCTTTTTATTAGTTTAATTAATTAATTAATTAACTAATTAATTACCTAAAAAGGGATGGCTATAAGAGTGTCGAGCCACTATCCAAGCATTTGCACCATAGACAAAGCAAAATAATTGTAACAATAATAAAGGCGTTTCTTTGCAGTTTAGTGTGCATGATGGAAGTGGCCGTGCACCGTCGCATGCAAGCGGAGGAAGTGGTGGAGCAGTCGCAGATGTGGCGGCGGGATGGTGGTGATACTACTGATGACAGCAGCAGCGGTGACAATGGTGTGGGTCCAAAAACTCCCATTAATGGTATGTCACCAGAAAAGAGTACTGTTTACTTCGACAAGAATGAAGCTGGTAAGCAGATTATGGTTTAATATTAGGAAACATGCATTAACCATTGCAAATAATAGTTAGTTATGTTGATGTCAGTATTTTTCATGGGGAAATTGTAAATTTGGTATATGAATTCGATCTGACGTGGCACGTACCCGCTGTCGACCTAAGCCAATCACCTTGCCCCACGTGGACGATCGAGGGTCAAGCCTCGCTCGAGGACCACACTTCGACCGTCCTACTCAGAGGCCCATTTACCCCGCAAGAATTACCTCACAAGAGTATCGACCCAGGTGCTCGGACTTATCGCATATGTCGAGATCGACCCTTCATCTCCGACTGACCAGCGCATCATTCCACTAGCGTAGTGGCCGACCGAGCATTTAATGCAAGGCCTTAATGGGGCACCTGTCAGCTCCCCATGCCGCCACGTCGATGCGGTAACTTCTCTGTCCTCTCCATATAAATACCCCCTCCTCATTTATTGCACGGGAAGTTTTTCTACCTAACTCTTTTCACCACTCAACCTCTCCGATCGTCTTCATCGATCCTGACTTGAGCGTCGGAGAGCCAACCCGGGTCTCACACCCACCTTCCCCGAGTTGGCCCCGGAGCTCATGTTTGTCGACCTTTTGCAGAATTCGAGCAGTCAGACGGCCGTTTCCCCACCAACAAATAGAGTGATCGCGTCGGATCTCTCGGACAGTCGACAGTCGGGTTCCTGCCAAATCTTGTGATGAAATACTGATGACTAACCGACAGATGTGTGGTCGGTAACATTTTTGAGTCATCGGAATCCATTAGTTTCCTGAATTCGATAGAAAATCAATGAATTTTGACCTATCGAGACAAGTAAACAGTTTAGTAGTAAATATCTGCACCTATTATAAATCGATTACGGGTTCGAATCTTATTGATCCATTGCCGGTTCGAATCTTATTGTGTAGTTGGAGAACCAGTAACAATCTCTTTCTTTAAAAAAAAAACAATAAAATTTGATTGCTTTTTTTTTTTTTCTTTTTCTTTTTCAGTCGGTTTTCGATAAATTTCGTGTAATGTTCATATTTTAAAAATTTTCGTCATACATAACACAGGATTTTAGGTACAGTAATCGTTGGGTACAATATGATGTTTCACAGGTAACACTAAGCTCCCATTGTCTCTTTCGGACTACAGCCCCTACCCTGCAGCAAAAGACATCAACTTTCCTAAGCTTATGAATGCTGTCATAAACAACCGAAACATGAGTGGAAGTAATTCTAAGGATAAAACCTTGAAAGCTTCAACTAGTTTAACAACAAAGGAGACTAATGTGGTGGAAGAGAGTGATCACGAATATGATATTGAGGAAATTGAGATGGAATTCGAAAGGTCGTTCAAGAAAGTTCACACGCACACTCCAATCTGTCCTAATTGTAAGTCTGAGATCAGGAAGGTTGTTATGCGTCGAAGAATCAAAAAACAGAAAGAACCAACGCACCCCCCTGGCCCAGGGCAAGATGGGTACGGATGCTTGTCGTGTTTCAGATTCTTCTTCCCTCCGGGTATCATTTTTAATGCTACTTATATATCAGCTTGTTCTGGTCCAATAACGATGAAATTAAGGGCAATGGATAGTTACACTAACATACCCTGAAGTTTGAGATATTACAGAAATATCCCCTGAGAAACACTCACTTGGCTATTATGCACTTGTTATTTGTTAAAACTAAAATAAGGAACAGAATAATTTTTTCGAAGAAAATTTGAGACAGACATCATCAAAATACGTCCATCTGTATAGCGTATGTACTAGGGGATGTATCTGTAATTTTCCAGGGGGAGGTTTGTGAGATTAGGTAACACCTCAGGGTATGAAAGTGTAATTATCCCAATACAAAACGTTACGGCAAAACAGGTTAAAAAGGTCTCTGAATTTACTTTAAACGACCATTTTTACATGACTGTTTTTGCACTTTACATGCTTCTGTGCAGGAACTGATGAGGCTAAACCACCTGTGTCCAATGTCGACCCTGGAACGAGTCCATCTGATGTCGTATTTGAAGTCCCTGGAACAGGTAATAATTAATTAACAGAATAATTTTTTTCATTAATGGAATAATTAAAAGGAATTAATTATTCAAGCACATTTTAATCACAGGAACATCTGGTGGTGATGGTGGTCGTTTATCTACTAATTATAAGTCACTGGAAATCTTGAAATGCATCATTTACGGAGGTTTAATGGAGACGATCGCAAGCATGAGTGTTGTGTCGTCTGCAGCTGCTTCTGATGCAACGACGTGTATGTGTATTTTCTTAATTTGTGATTCTCAAGTTTGAATGGGAAGCTAGAGCATTAATTCTAACTAATCAGTCTCTGCTGCAGCGAACGTTCTTGCCATCGGATTTGCAACCGTTATCGGTAGCATATTCATTTTCGGGCACAACGTGAGTATTTTTCCACACATACCCTGAGTGAACTAATTACAAAAACTTCCCCCGAGGTTTGCGAAATTACAAAAAACTCCCTGCAATACTCTTAAAATTTGACCTGAGGTATGCTATTGCTATCATAGGCATGAATCAATTCAAATCTTGATCAAAAGTGTTAAGGGAAATATTGGCTATTTATAAGAAATTAGACCTGAAATCATCAGAATTCTGCAATATATTTTCACAGGGAATGTTTTAGTAATTTCTCAAACCTCAAGGAAAGTTCGCATAATTATTTTGAAACTTATTGTATGCGAGAGTAATTATCCCTCTAATTTTATGTGTTTTGGCTCTGTCACAGATAGCATTGCTCTTTTTCACAGTAACTTCACAAGTTTTCATTTTTAACATTACCCGTCTTCACTGACAATCAAATTTTACAGCTGAAGGACATGAAAAATGAGAGCCCTCGAGAAATCTCAAACCAGCAAGTCGATAGGTACGAAGAACTAATTGGCAAGAAAGCCAACTTTCCACTCCATGCAACTTTTGGGATGTTATCGTTCCTCATATTCGGTCTCATCCCTCCCGTTGTTTATGGCTTCGCCTTTCGCGAGAGCAACAACAAGGACTACAAGATCATTGCAGTTGCAGCATCTTCTTTTGCATGCGTCGTCGTTCTTGCAATCGGAAAGGCTTATGTTGGAGGGAGAAAGAAGTTGAGTGACTACGTTAAGAAGATTCTTTATTATGTGACCATGGCGGTGTGTGTTTCCGGTGTCGCGTATGCGGCTGGCGATCTCATCGAGCTGCTCATGGAGAAGTTTAGCTGGTTTGAAACAGCTCCAACTGCTTCGGACAATGTTGCATCTTGGGCTGCTTCTTACTGATGTCGTCTACAGTTGGGACGGAGTTGGAAATTTTAACTTTAGGTGACGAGGTTAGATTTTGTTAAAATACGAAGGACACTTTAGTATAAGTATTTCTGAAAACGTTGTTTGTTAGGGGGCGATCGTTCCTACCGGTCGTGCTCGTATCGTTATATCCTCTTCGGTGGCTCAAGTTTTGGTGATGTGAGTTATGAACCAGCAAAATACTGTTGATGTTATATAATAAATAATAATGTTGTGTTTCATATGAATAAATTTGGGTGGTTTATATATTATATAATTCACATTAAAAAGATTGTGTTAAATTTTATTAGATTATTAAAGTTGGAAAATACTGAAATTGTAGTTAGATTCATACCATTTAATGTTTACAAATAGGGATAAATATTTTTTTATCATCCGAACCATGTCAATTTTTACAATTTACCATCCAAACAAACTTTCATTGCAACCGTAATCCAATCTTTGTATTTGTGACAAAACGTCATCTGAAGGTGGTTTGGTGTGACGTGTATATTTTAGGAAAATACCACGTGTCAATTTTTTTCCCAAAACCACCAAAAAAAATGGTTTAGATGGCGTTTTGTCACAAATGCAAAGATTGGATGGCGGTTTGCAATGAAAGTTTGTTTGGATGGTAAATTGCAAAAATTGGCATAGTTCGGATAACAAAAAATATTTATCCCTTAAAGTTTTAAAAATAATTGTAGTTGTGCATAGTAAAGTAATTTGCCTATGAATAAATGAATTTTTAGTTCAAATATTGATCAAATCAATTGTCAGTAGGAGACTATGTTAATTCTTTGACTTGGTAATAGTATTGTGAAGGAGTTAGAAACCCGAATTTTATTGGACATAAGTAATGTTGATATAATGAAAATTTTAGAATTTTAGGGAAGAAGAAAATACAAATATATGGTTTTTAAGTAAAAGTTTTGTCTTTTTTGATAAATTTAGCATGTATCATAGGGATATGGAAGTGGGATTTTTCTAAAACTATTGCCTTTTTTCTAACCTATTTTCAACTTTGGGGTACTTTTTGTAGATAGAGTAAATTTATGGCGAGAAATATTTTTAGAAAAACCCTATGGAAGTTGAGAAATATCAAGTTGGTGTTTTCGAGAAGCTAATAAGAGTTGGTTCAAGTGGTTAATGAGTTTATTCTCTAATGCAATGTTTCGGATTCGAGTGTATAAGTAAATAGAAAAAGTTGGTCTTTTCAAGAAAATTGATTCAATTTGTCAAGTTGAACTTCGTTCGGATAGTTTTCCGATCAAGTGAGAAATATTATTCAAGCATTCGATTTTTATTCAGTCAGTTTGATTCAAGTTTCTTTATTTATATACAACGAAGTTCATTCATTATTAAAAATACAATCTCAAATTTGCATATGATTTTTTAAATTTTGATTTATGTCGAGTCACTTGTATTTCATGATTTGTCTGCCTAATTTTCCGAATGAATAATTGAAAAAAAGCATAAAAGATATATATATATTTTTTATAATTCATAGATCATAAAAGAGGAATATTTTATGAGTTTTTAGAGTAATTTACAATTTTGGGATATATGTGTATCTTCCTTCGACGGTCTTCCTATTTTCCTAAATCAAAACCCTAATTGCAGAATTTCCAAGCCCTAATTGAGTGGCAATGGGGAGCAGCGCGGGCAGTGATGTGGAGGCAGGCTTCGCGAAGCTACAAGGTGAAGATTTCGAGTATTACATGCAGACATACTCCATAATCCTCGGTCGCAACTCCAAGAAATCATCAGTCGACGTCGATCTCTCCTCCCTCGGCGGCGGAATGAACATCAGCCGCCACCACGCCCGCATCTTCTACGACTTCCAGCGCCGTCGTTTCGCGCTCGAGGTTCTGGGCAAAAACGGGTGCTTCGTCGAGGGCGTTTTACACCTTCCGGGCCACCCTCCGGTGAAGCTCGATTCTCAGGACCTTTTGCAAATCGGAGACAAAGAGTTCTACTTTTTGTTGCCGGTTAGGAGTATTTTAGGTGGACCAATCGGGCCTAGGCATCACGTGAATAATTATCAAACGGGTTCTGGGCATCAGTATCATGGAGCTCAGAATTTGGGGTTACCTCCGCCGGCCGGCGGTGGAGGGTCAGGTTATGGGAAGAAGGTGAGAGGGAGACCGGAGTATTATGAGGAGGATTATAATGAAGAGGAGAGCGGTGGCGGTGGTGAAGATGGATCATTGGGAGGGAAGAGAATGAGGAGAATTGATGGTGGCGATGGTTCTGGTGGTGGTGGTTATGGGTATGGTTCAGGCGGCAAGGCGGGATCGGCAGGTAAATTCGGTGAGCGATCTTACTTCTCTCTATTTGTTTTGATTTTATATTTGTCATGAATTTTGAGAATTCTCGTTGTTTTTTCTGTGGTGTTCTGTTCTAATCAAATGGATGTTGGAGTATTTTGATTTTGTCATCCATTTGCAGTTCATGTAGAAAATTGATGTTCATATCTTGCTAGAAATCTGCTGTTGCAATTGCATCATACTATTGAAACCGAGCTTTTGATCCATAATGATACTAGTTTCATGGATTCTTTTGTTCCATGAGTTATGCTTTAATCTTGATCTCTTGATTCGTGCAGATAAAAAGGGTGATGGAAGACCCCGAGCTGATAGAGATGTTGACAACCAGCAACTTCTTCAGTTGGAAGAGAAGGAAGTTGTATCATCAGTTGCCACAGTGCTGTCTGATTTATGTGGTCCTGGGGAGTGGATGCCGATGGAGAAACTTCATGCTGAGGTAAAATTTTCTCCATTGTAATCCAATGCAAGCCATGTTATGTGTTCGTCTATTGCTCAAGATAATAGTTCGATGCTGTAATTATCTTGTATTTTTTGACTGAATGAGTAGATATATTGTAGAGAAAATTACATTTACATACCTGGGGCTTTTGCATAATTGCTCAAACTTTCCTGAGGTTTGAGAAAATAACTCCCTTGTCAGAGAATTTACATTACATTTAGATCGATGAATGTTGGTTACGTCAATCTACTTCTTTTTTTTTTTTCAGTGAGTGCCTGATTTTGCACTTGGCACTTACTGATCGGTAGTTGAATTCATGACGTATGTGTTAGGGCAAACCTAGAGGGAAGTTTTTGTAATCTCATAAATTTGTGTGATTATCCCTCTGTTGTGAATGTCTGATTATTTTAGTGGCTCGTAGTCGCTCTAGTATTTTATAAAACGCGACTTCTATTCATTTTAGTAATATAGTTTTTGTTTGATGTGATTTGATCTCATTTTTAAACCACTCTTAGCATTTTATTTAATTTATTCAAAATCATATGTTGTGTTGCTCTACACTCACTTGATCCTATCTTTGTACATATGCAGCTGTTGGAACAATTCAATGATGTGTGGCATCACAGTCGTGTGAGGAAATACCTTACTTCTGAGGATTATTCAAGTCCAGAAGCGGTTGGAAAACCATGGTTTGGATTGCTTATGCTGTTAAGGAAGTATCCCGAGCACTTTGTTATCAACACAAGATCCAGAGGACGGGTTACATTGGAGTTCGTCTCTCTCGTCTCGCTACTCTCTTAGAGAATTGCAAACATCCTCTGCAATCTCACAAGTTATTGCCTGGAAAATTGCAAAAGTTGTTGAATGTGTTGATTCTTCGTATTGTGAATTAAGGTTCGTAGGACGCGCTCGCTGTAATGTAAATCCTGTTTTACAATCTATTTCATTCACCTGGCATTGTTGTTTCAGGTGGATGAAGAATTAATCATTTTGTTGTTGCAGCTTGCTATTGTTTGTTCATGCTGAATCTAAGGTATTGAAAATCGATTAAAGCCTAAACTTTACCATTATGTTTCCCAAAAAGGGCCATATATTTTGGGGTTCTTGAGTGATAAGATGCACGAACACTTTTAAAGATATTATTTTGTTCGTATTGGATATCGTGTCCGACATACCTCATATACAAAAATTCAAGAAAAAATCTATTTCGCCATATTGTTTCCAAGTAGCCATGGACACTTCGAACACTTTTAAAGATACAATTTTGTCGTATCGCGTCGGATATTTGTGTTGGATATCGCATCCGACACACCTAACACGAAAAATTCAAGAAAAAATCCGTTTCGCCTTATTCGTATTGTGTCCGTGTCGTTGCGTCCGTGCATCGTAGGTGATCATATAACCTACTCGCTTAGTGTTTTTCACTGTTATAACTAATGAAAATTCATCCACAACAATTGAATATAAATAGGCAAGATTATCAATATTATGAATGCAACATTCAAGTGTTACACCATCCTCACAATGTTACGAATGTTAGGACAAAGACAATCATAATCTCAAATCATGTGATTCATCTGTTACTTAAAAAATAAAACATAGTAACTAGTTCTCCTTCCTTATGGAGAACTCGAATGTGACCTTTAGCCCTAATAGGGGCTCTTATATATACCAAGAATTGAATAAAACTATAATTGGCTTCAAAGCTAAACATAATACGTGTTACGGGGTAGGTGCATCAAGGGGCCAACATGTCATCGTCGGAAGCCGAAAAACCATTGAGCCCTTGCTCGACTTCCCAATCAGTGTCTTGAAGTGATTTTCTTCTTGAACCAGTCCCTGTTCTTCTGTGGCTTTCTGGTGAATTAGGAATTGCAGAGAACCATAAAGTTGTGATGAGTGTTTGGAAGAAAACGAACACAGTTTTTATTAGGTTAAACAAACTTTCATATGTATGCAAAAATAATCTAGAAGCTCGAAGTTGAAGAAAGGCAAAAGCTGTTTTAGACTTTTAGATGTTTCTAGCTTCTGGCGTATTTTTGCTTAAAATAAGCAAAAGCTGTTTTCCGCACACTCTCAAAGTGCTGACAAAAGGCAAAAAGTAGAATAATGCACACTCATAATATACAAGGCTTACTCTTGTTAGTGATGGCGGAACGAGTAATAGCTAAAAATTCATCCCAATTGAACTTCCTAAGTTCTTGTTTTTCCTCCTCGGATAATTCAAAGTTCGGCTCCCTTCCGCACATGAATGCAGCCCTGCAAGTATAATGGTGTGTTAAAGTTATATTTATTAGTCACGAAAAGGTGAACATTACTAGCATCTTCCACTCAAACGATATAATTACACGAATATCCCCCATTGGTTTTGAAATAACATATACCTCCCTCATAACGTATTTCCACTTCATCATCATTGATATGTTTTCACCATATAATATTTATCTCATCTTAATCTAATGTTTAAGTACAAAATTTCGTTTTAAAAGCAGGTTTTCAGAAAAAATACCTGTCATATAATCTAGCAGCCTCTTCTTGAGAGCCAACTGTTCCTAAATGGATTTGTTTCTTGTCAACTTTTATAGCAGCTTGCCATTTCAAATTCTTAAAATAGACGCCCCGCATAATGCATGGTTCTTGGTTTTCCACGTGCTTTCTCCTGTGTCTTTTCCTGCGTTTCACTTCTGAGAACAAACAAAAATGTACAGATTTAGATCAAAATGAAAGCCCCGGAAAAAACATACTGTGTAAAATGGATTTTAGGTACCTTATTCAAACAAGAGAAAATGATGGAGGTCATTTAATTAACATGGAAATTATATTTATACAAAAATTTAAACCCAATTTAATAACAGGAGTAAAGATGCGTAACTTGTTAAATAAGCCAAGACTTCTATTTTGCTTCAACAAGGTTGAAAAAATGCTAGGAGGACATACTTTTAGAATATATGACTTGATTGATGCATTAAGTAATATATTGGTTAATTCATGATTCAAAAATAAGCACATAATTGTCGAACCACGAACGGATAGCATAAATGATGAGAACAAACCAGGGAACTGCTGAACAACATGCTCCTTTGATGGACTTGAAGCAGACACATTTGAAGAACCATGACCATTTTCCGAGGTGGTTTCCTAACAATGGAAGCCTATGATTTAATGCATATTCTTCATGAACAATAAATAGGATTGAATTGGGGTACAAAATACCGAATGAGACTTTCACACAGAATAAAAGTGTACAAATAATCAACGAAGATTTCCATGTGTTGAACAGCATAAATCCGTATGAAAATTCTACTGGCATGCTGTGTATAAACCAGGCATTCTTGAGTAAATGAAATATTATGAAACAGGATCCTAAAGTGCATTATTTTTCACGTGAAAAAGAATCCATCTTCATTCCTATGTGTCTCTGAAATTAGAGATAACAGATCCGTAAGCATCCCAAAGAGAATTAAAGAAATGGGTACCAAAATTAAAGATGTTATATAGCATTTAACATTTATACTTCTGCTCACTCCAAACTTTAACGAATAACAACTTCATATTTGAACCATATATATATGAGCTAATCAAGTCAAGAATCAAAAAAGCGTACCTCTTTTGGTTTGTCATTCAAAGGCAGAGGATGAATGCTGACTCGTTTTGTGTTATCAGAGTTTTCAGGAGTGTGGCCATGCTCAAAAGAACCACAAGAAAATGGAGCCAAGAACGAGTTTCGCCCTAAAGAATTATATAAAGTACCAACAGTTAGCACTCATATGAAAAACAATGTTAAAAATAAATTATAATCAAGGCTAAATGCGGCACTCTTCATTTCGGATTACCAGAGCACATTGCTAAGAGCCTGCGCCTTCGGATGCTGACCATGGCTATCTTCAGTTCCCCTAAAAGGCAAAAGGAAAAATGTAAGTAAAAACAACTTGATAACTGAAAATGGAAAATACTTATCACAGTGCAATAAATGGACTAATGGAGTTAAATGGAAATGAACTCCTTACTACATAAGAATGTAAATTACAATCATCCCCATATTCTGAACCAAAGTTCATAACATTATACAACTTCAACCCATAAAAACGATAGTGGATATTTCTTAACTGCAGTCATTGTTGGAGGTAATATATTAAAGGAAAAAAAACTTCAACTTCAACACCCTCAAATTGGACAGACAGCCAAAGTTGACCAGAAAGGGTAAAAGATAGAAATTTGAAAAATCTAGAAATCGAGTAATATACTTTAATGAAGGGATCCTGAAGTAAGACACAGCCATCAACAGCTTCTTTAGAGACGAACTCGATAAATAATTAAAAGAAGCTACTACCAATCATTTCAATCAAGAAACCTCATCCATAAACCATAATTCTGAAAAGGGATGCCAAATCCAAACTTATAATACCAAAGGTGACAACAAATCTTGAACCCCAAACTAGCCTCACCAAGAACATAAAAGAAAGGTGGCAACAGGTGTAATTCCCCATAAAGATAAATCCCAAATCACTCATCAACCTAAACACAGAAAGAATTGCATCGAATCTACATAAATGCCCAAAATCTTGATTTTGGATGAACTCTAAGTCAACCCCACCAACCTACCACCTTTCATGGAGACAATACAATATAGAAAAGTAAAAACAAGAAACCCAATAATCTCCAACAAACAACACAAGCAAAAATCAAGAAACAAAAAAAAAAATTCAGAACCCATCAACAACCAGCTCAAGAAGAAACAGAAACTCGTCCCCATTGAGAAGCCAATGCCATGGCGACCCACAATTGGTGCAAGAGCATAAGTCAACCGATGCAGACAAAACAGTTTACAGCACACACACACAATTACTCCACAAATAAAGACAACATTTTTATCCATCCATCACACACACACGCATCACAAGATGCCATTACAAACAGTTGGGAGTTAAATTTCTTCCGAATTGCGGCAATACATACCTCTGAAGAAACAAAGCGAAAGAGGGAAAAAAGGGAGGATAACACAGGTAGTTGGCGGTGCGTGGAAACCGAGGCAGAAATCAAAATCAAGAAGGGGGGTGGTGGGGGTGGTGGTTTTAATTTGTGTGGATTACAAAAGGAAGATGGTAAGAATAAGAAAAAGAAAGAGAGAAAGGGAGTTGATTTGTAATATACACAAACAAGTAGTTGGTGTTTTACTCATGCATCTACCACCTTTTGTTTATTTTTACTATCATAATGTCGTTTGTAATTGGGGAGGGTGCTGACAGAGAGACACTATCAGAGAGAGAGAGAGAGAGAGATGAATGAGAGAAGGAAAAGCCTATGATTCTACAATTCTAATTTCTATGTGCTTTCATGAAAAGAATTTATGGTTGAAATGACGGAATTGCCCTTGGGAAACTTTCCCAAGTTACATCAGTTCTAGGTATCTTTGGGTGGCTGTCAATTGACCAAAATGACCTTGTTATGGAAAACTAGTGCATTGATGATCCTAGTACACTACCAACTTCTAATTTAATAGCTTTCCAACTTTTAAAAAGTGTGTGCAGCTAAAAATATCAACCCAAGCTATATTGTCAAGTTCGTATCGTATCGTGTAGTGTTTATATCGTTCGTATCGTATTTTGTATCGTTGTATATGTATTCACGCATAATATGTTTGCACCTCTTATTTTTTATTTTTGATCAGTCAGAGTTTTTCGCCACCCTAATTGAGTGAGTGACTAATCTATCGAGATATTGGAGAAGCTTATTAATGGGACCTCCTATCTGTTATTGAATACTAATAATAATAACACCATCCCTTTTCTTTGAATTTTGGATGCCCTAATTATTTGAACAAGATTAGCCTCAACTCAAGGGCTTCCTTAACCATTCTTTTAACAAAAATAATTACATTTTTCAATTTTCAAAGTAAAAGTTGTTGCAGTCTCATATTATTTGCTACGTAATATTACGGAAATCTAAGTGTGTATGATCGTTTACGATTCCCGTAACTTTATAATCATTCCTATATATACGACGTGTATAGAATAATTATAAGAAAAAATGATATCTATATTTGTACAATACAAAAAATAAATATTAAATTTTGAGAAAACAATCTGCCGAAAGGCGAAAAGCCATCGAAAATTACCAAAATCGATAAATTTATGACGCATCAAAATCTATTTCTTTAACATGCTCATCGGAAAATCGTATCGATCAGGTTTTTTGATGTACAAGAGTGGAGTCAACAAGGGGTAACTTGATTAACTAATAAAATGACAGCTAATGAACAATTAGTTTGGCATCCATGTGGGCTAATCCTCTTGTGAATTTAATGACACTGTTCCTCAATACTCTATACAACTAATAAACTAATATTCCAATGCTACCCCATCATCTTGTCTATTGTAAGCCTTTGCCTCTACCAAACAAGTAGTGCAAATATTTATTAATTAGGCACTCAACTTGTGGATATTTGCACTTTTACCCCCCTAAAAAATAAAGGCTACTAGATGAGTTGACTTGTTTATTTATGTAATTAATTAATTAATATGTGGGGAAAATTACTATTTGCTTTTGTTGTGGGTCTTGTGACTCTTAAAAGATAATGCAACTAATGTAAAACTTTTGGCTTGGATTTGTTTGGAGATTCCTATGTTTGTCTTCTTGCCGCTTTCTACTTATGATTAAGCTCCAACTCTTTAATTTAGTTATTTGTATACTATAAGATTTTTGTAATAATTATATCAGATACGTGTGTCGAACACTACGTAGAAATTTTAAAAAATTTACTTATTGTCGTGTTCATACCGTATTTTCTATGCACTCGTATTATTTGTATCTATACATTATAAAATATTATTGTGTTGTTGTATTTAAATTGTGTCTTGTACGTAACGTAATATTGTTATGTATTTATACACCATAAACTCAAGTGTATCAAACATGAAAGAATATGAATTAGTAGTCATATATTTGAAATGAATTTGCATGGAAAAGTCCATCAATGACAAAATATCCTCAAAAATACTTGTGGGCGAATCGCATGTTCTAAATTTCAACCACAAAATAGTCCTCTTGTGGATAACATATACCCTTTTTTCTTTCTTTCTTTTTTATTTTTCATTACTGAAAAATCAATTTTTGAGGGGAAATAGACTATTTAAACTTCATTATATAATAGACAATAGGAGTTAGTTCAGGTGGTTAAAGCATTATTTCTCTAGAATAATAATAATTCGGGTTCGAATCCCTCTTGTCACTTGGGGGTGCGTGTATTTAATTAAAAAAAAAAATCATTATATAACAATGGCATAGACCATATTCACATTATGAATTCTTCAATAATTTTGGATACAATATCATCTTTACCTATGTGCTATACCAAATTGAATCATTAAAGATTTAAATACTATAATTTAAATATTAAAAACTCAAAGTGTTTAGGAAATAAGGTTGTGTTAAAACATATGACTATTAGTATGGGACATATTATATTAGTTAATTCCAAAATACAACTATTAATTATGTAAAACAATAAAATAGTTTGGAGTCAAAATATTCTTTAAAGTTCACTTATTTACATTAATTTACCTTAATGTCCTTGTTTAACTTTACTGACCTAATATAGACATATATAATTCTACATTTGCCCAACGTTGCCTAACCTTGAGGTTTCTTTAAAATCTTTATATATATAAATATATATAATTAACCTATATATGCTGCCAATATACCAACTCCATTGCCAGCCTACATATATGAATTATGATGTGCGTTCGAATTCACATGTATTCCATGCGTTCCCTTAGAATTGTCATAATATGTGGCTCAAAAGAATACTATTTCACAAATTTTCCCCCTTTGCATGCTCATGTTTAGGTTTATGGCTACCTATGTTTAATTTCATTAATTAAATACCGTGCGAAAAATTTCCGGTGTGAACTGAGATATTTGAAACTACGCCACGACCATTTTGGGTGGATACAGGGTCAGGATTTTAATATTAATACCCTTATCCTCGGCCCATACCTGTCCTAATGATACCCTTGATTTCATCACTACATATTGTCAAGAAAAAAGTTGAATAAAAACCCGAAAGAACACAACTTCAAAAGATTCTATTTCAAAATTTAATTGAACTGACAAACATAATATACGAGTCTAAGTCGAACCCGAAATTCTCCCTCAACTTGCCCATTGAAAAAGTAAAAAGGGGAGGAAGAAGAAGACCACCATAGACAATGTGAAGGAATCAAGATTGGAATTGACATAGGAATAAGAAGTGAGGATTGGAGTTTGGAAGGGCAATTATGTAAAATAACAATCTTGTACCACAATTCAAGTGTGGACAAATATTAAAAGTGAGAGGGAGAAAAAGGGTATTTTAGTAAATGTAGAAAGAGGAAGGATAATTTAGGCAATAATTGAGGAGGTGGGCTGGTTGGTGGCAGCAAACCAACACCGACGAAACTATTGATTGGATAGCCCGCCAGCCATGTAACCAACTTCCCTTCCTTTTGGATAACCCCCACTTTTCTATTTTATTCACACATGCCAAATTTACGTTTTAATCCACGAATGTCTTTAAAAATATCATTTTGTGTTATCGTGATATCGTGTCATGTCACATACTTATGTTGGATACAGTGTCCGACACTCTTCACATGAAAAATTTAAGAGAAAATTTATGTCGTCATATTCATCATATTGTTTAATGTCATATTTGTATCTGTGCATCACAGCAATTAGGTTTCAAAGTTGTCAACAAAGTTTGATCGAAGTGGTTTCTTCCAAGGATAATGACCAAAATTTGAACCCCACTTGAAGGTGTGTGTTTAAAAAGAAAAGTTTCAAAGTTTTTTTATTTTCAAGTTTATGTATTATCGGTTATAATGCATGGATACGTATGGATATAATTAAGCGGATTTTTTTTTTTTTGGTTAGGCGTGTCTGATATGCGTGTCCGATATGATACAATTCAGTAAAAATAATATTTGAATTTTTAATTTTGGTTAGATGGAAGAATAGTATCTGAAAGTTTGCCTTGCCTTCAATTTATGAATATTATATATATATTGATATATAGCCATGAGCCATCGGAGGACACGAACCTGTACCTTGTGGTAGAAATCTAACTGTATTTTCTTGTACATTTGAAAGCGGAAAAAATACTATTTAGTACAATAATAAAACTGGCTTAATTAGTTGAAGCTTCCATCAATATTGCAGGTATGGTTAGTAGTTGATTAATTATTATTCTCCTAACACCGTACAATGCAATAAGCACCACGTTTTATACACAAATATTTTTAAAAATATTATTTTATCTTATCATGTGGTATCGTATTAAATATTCGTATCCAACACTTTTAATTATGTGAAAATTTTTATATCGTTCTATTATGTGACTACGTCGTATTATAGCATGTTCGTCTCGTTATATATGTAGTTGTGTGTCATACATACCAATATTTTCCGGAAAAAAAAATGACATGTTCTTAGAAGGCATGCACATTTAAACAATGGGCAATTTGAAATAACTCCCCATCAGTTTGGAATATTTTTACTTTAACTCCCCATAAAACTATAATACATAATAGGATATAAATACGGCATTAAAACGTTTTAGTACTACATTTTGTGAATATTATACAACATATTTTGAAAGGTATTTTAAGTACTACATTATGTGAAAATCATACGATATTTTGCCCAAATAAGAAGTTAAGTAAAAATATGATGCCAAATTGGGAATTTATCCCATATTACCTTGTTTAAACAATTAAAATAACAAAATAACCCAAACGATATATTATTTTATTTGGACGTATGAAATTTGTGGATCAAAGTGTAGATATTATGAGCCAAAAAAAAAGTGTAGATATTAGATAATTTGAATGAAAAGAAGAATTAAAAATTTAAATAGACCTCGATGTTATCAAAGTCAACCTGAAATGAATTCAAATTATTAGAATTAGATTAAATCATCATAGAACAGGTCAAGATTTCCACGGTGATTGTTGAGGAATTTTTAGGTTGACACACAGAATTTTAATTATATATTTCGGTAACGGAATCAGTTCTAAAATTCTATCGAAACTAGTTGCGAGTAAGACTGCAAACGAGCCATGATGAGTCTTAAAAGATTGCCTCGATCTCAAACATGAAAATTAAAAGTATGACTCGAGCTCGTCAAGCTATTCAATTTGTAGTTTGAAATCAGCTCATGCCAAGTCCAGACTCGATTCAACTTGATATTTGATATATATTATAAATTAAATTAAATATATAGTTTTTGAAAATATTTTGAACATATATTATAAATTAAATATCAATCTTGATCAGGACCGCCTATATCAAACTCGATGGAGCTTGACTCCAACTTGATCCATTTCGATTTCAAGTCGAACTAATTTGAGATCGACTCGCAAGTTGGTTCGACTCATTTGCAACCCTATACTCTATAGTAAGTAGTAACATTTGAAACTAAAAAAAACAAAGAAATGTTTCATTTGAGTCAAATATAACCATTAAGAAGAAGTTCTTTTCTAATTACATTTTGTAATATAGTTTAAAAAAAAATAAATATTGGAAGTAATATTTTTATAAACATTTTACTTTTGATGTATATCTAATTAAAAGTTGACTCGAATAAGGTCATAATTTAACCTTTGATGGGAAAGTTCAACCACATCAAAAAACATTAATAAACTATTGTCCCACGTATTGAAAGACTTCTATTTTTATTCATTTTAATTCTAGAGTCTAGGCCACGTCCAAGTGGCAAGTATGAAAAGTTGAACAATTCAAATAAAGAGTACTATGAAAAATACACAATAAAATATTTTATTATCCGAGTTCTAATATGAATCTGATTCGATAAAAATAAACGTAAGAATATACTATATATGTATTTTTATAGATTAGTTGATTAGTTGGTTCGCTAAAATAAGGTATTATTGTAGATTGTATATGTGAAGTACATTTAAGAGTTCTGATTTATGGATAGTGAATAGAATTTACTTATTAAGTATTTGACAGGGTCGTTTATTAAACGGAGCCTCAACAATATCTAAATTCAAACTTATTGGAATTAAATAGAAAATTAAACACGTAAGTATAAGAAGTTGTTACGTGAATTGTAGGTTCTCTAAACTCGAATAGTTGTATAAATGATTTAAGTTGTTTTATACCCTTTTTAGTTCAATACAAAGTAGAATTATTCGAATAATATTTCATATTTACTTGTAATATCAATGGCAAAATGTTAGTAAAATATTTAATAAATAACCCTTAATTACTTTTTATTTAACTCTTAACTTTTTTGTTACAAATACTTATATTTTTACCACTTCTTTTTTTTTTTAACAACTTTAGCTTTTCACTTTTCCAAAAGCAAAAGTTGTTACACCTCCCACGTATTTTTTCGGTTCTATGACATATATTTATGAGTCGAATTAGGTCCAATCACTTAGATATTAAACTTTCTCTATTAATAATAGGCTACGTTTTTAAGGGTTCGAATTAAAAAACTCTAATTAAGCTAGTATAGCGACGAACCCCACTCCTAATTGTTGTAAAATAGATCTTTTTGTTCTAACTTTTGAGTATACAAACTACTTATTTGGGCCAAACCAAAGTAAGTTTAATTGGGCTGTAAATTCAGGTCCGGCCCAATTTCCCTATCAAATAAATATCCATTACAAGCATTGTCTTCTACCCAGATCGAAGTTTGTTAACCAGAGCTAATTAGGGTTTGATATTGAAGAAATTCGGATTTTGTTGGCGCCGTGAAATCGATCCTTCAGAATGATTTACGACGTGACTTCTCCACTTTTCCGGTCCTTCCTCAGCCAGAAGGGAGGCACTTCCGACAGGAGGTATTTCTCCTCCGATTCTCCGAGCTAATTAGGGTTTTCATGTCACGTAATATTTCTGATGATTTTAGAGGTCTTTGGTTGTCACCTTACGAAAAGTGTTTTCGTTTTTGCGGGTTTTGTTGTTTTGGTCGATGTGTTGCTTGAATATTTGACGCAGTTTGGGGAAATAGTTGGGCCTATTGAACATACCTTCATGTGCGAATTTGGAAGTGAAAATTGCTGCTTTATGAACCAATTTTTATGCATATTTTGTTAATTGAGCGAGCACAAACAAGTTCAAGATCCTTATGGCTGTATGTTTTAATTGCTTTAACGGGCTAGTACATAGAAATCTATGTTGGCTATGTAGAGGCTGGAGTGATTTTGCTGTCTTTTTTTGGATATTTGAGATTATGGTTTAGGTGCATTTGAAGTTTTGCTTTACCTAGCTGTTGCCCTTTGTTGTTGCTATAAGTTTTTCTTGGTTTAACTTTCTTGAATGGTGTGTTTCTCATTCTGTCAATTATAAATTAGAATTGGTCTGTGGTCATTGTTGAGAAGAATAACTAGTACAGATTTAATTTCTTGTCTGCTTTTATTTACTTAAACATGTCTCTATCTGTGGCCCTTTGCGATTACTTTTACTCTTATCAACTATTTGGGTAAGAATGGAATAAAGTTATGTGATTATGTGTGTCCTTTTTGCCTGATGTTCATTTTACTTGTTGATGCAAATCCAGGAAAGTTGAAGAGACGAAGCCAAAGGAACAGAAGCCCAAAGCTAATGAAAATAAACCTGTTATGAATGAGTAATGGGATTCATGATGTAAGCCTTTTAGCTTGTATGGAGTGTCCAGAACTGTTCTGGAAATGTCGTGAAGAAACTACTTTTGATGCTAAAAATGCTGTGCTGTAATCCTGAACCTTGTTTTTGCACCACATGTAATCTTGAGATGTTGGTTTGGTGATCAAGTCTTTTTATCCCTATGATGCGTTTTTACCCTTTTCTTGCTTCAGAAATTAGGAATCATTTATGAATTTTGTTTGCTCTTCTCTGTTTTTTCTCATGATTTTGGAGAGTTGGGTCCGGATAGTACTTCACCTGTGCACGGCTCGGTTAAATGCTGTCGTTTATGGTGACAGTTGAGTTTTGTTTTGTTTGGTGACATTGATGGTTACTGGTTTTGGGGTGCAATTGATAAGTAATTGCTATGTTCACTGCTATTGAATAGAATGAAAATTGCATACATTAACAGGTAAGCTGTCAGTTTTGTATATCCACTGTCAAACTTAGTCACATTTATGATTCAATTTATTGCTGCAAACATTTGGCATGACTAATGCACATCTTGCACCTTTGAAGTGTGTTTTCAGCCCCAGCCCCAGATGTAGCTTCAAGTGACTTGGTATGGTGAAATACATGCACATTTCCATATTTTATCATTATCTCATGTGGTATTGTATCAAACACAAGAGTAGTAGACACTTACTATGCGGTAAATTTAAGAAAAAGTCGTGTGATCGTGCTCTTGCAGTGTAGCTCGTGTTATGTTGTTTCCGTATCTCCGTGAATGTGGATTGAGCATATCATAGGTGTGTCCAAGGAGACTGCAATGCCACTGTCGGCATGCATTATTCACTCTTCACTTCCCATATAGTTAAAGTCATGAATCATGCAATCTTTCCATCCTTTTGAAGTAACCAGAATGGCTTTATTTCCCTTTTCACATGTCTGGCTTTGACTTTGTTCAGAACATTTGTAGGTTCAATCACAAATAATGTAATGAAAATGGCAACAGCAGACAAATGGGGGGTCCCTGCCCCCCTCCCTACATCAGAAAAGCTTGGGGGGTGCAATGGAGTAGTACTTGAGTAGTTTCCCATGTGAAGTGGAGTCACTTTTCAAACCAAAAACTCCCTTTAGAATTCACCATCAATCAACCTCCTGTCTTATGCACTTTTAATCACTAGCTCAACGAAAAATAGCACTGATAATTGGAATCCCGACCAAATATCTTCATGATGTTTGCAACATGGTATAAAGTATTCGTGTAATGTATACAATACATCACTTTCTTGCATATTCTTCTGCTTGTGATAACCTGCATGTGGAAATCTGATTGGTCAAAACTGTCTTTCTACACTATATATAGATATATATATTATTGCATATGGGCACGTTGTGATCAAGTATTATATACTCCTATGGAATAACATGAAGAGGGTCGGTACAAATCTATGACTTCCTAGCATGTTAGAATTTTAATTTGGACCCGATTCGGTTAAATTCCAACCAATCAAATGGTAAACGTAACACACTTGTAATTTAATTGATCAATATCTCTAAATTTTTCACTGATTAAAACATTTATTCTCTCATCATATTGATTTGATTGAGTCAGACTCGGAATAAAATCACCCTTTTGGAAGTTAGAACTAGTTGAAGATAGTAAGTGCCTTAAAAGGGTATATAAGTGAGGTGTTATATGGGCGATTTGCAGGGCATGCAGAAGACTTTGCTACATTTTATGGGGAAATTTGCTGTCATTCAATAGATTAGCTACAAAGGACTAAGTATTTACTTCATATAAAAGTGACAATAGTTATGCATAATTGCACACAACCTTCCACATGTGGAATGTCAATAGATGACAACTATATACAAACCGGTTACATTAAGTTGCGCTTTTATATTCTTTATTGTGGAGCTTTCCGCACGAGAGTCATCTACATTGTATCGTGTCGTGTCTGATGAACACGAGAAGTATTTTATGTTATAGCATGTCAAGTGGAAAAGAAACCTATAAAATATAGAATGCTGCATAGAGACTCCTGAATACATATATGATGATACTTGCACTGAAAATACACGTGTATTGTTTTTTTTGGTCGACAAAATTTTAAGTTGAGGGGATGATGCTCCTGTTCAAAGCGGGGAATGTTTTCGGGCTCAACCAGTACTTCCAAAGAATTTACATAGCACCTCATTCCATCGAAACAAACCTATGACCTTTTCAAGATTGAACCTTGTCATGCTCCGCTTGATCAACCCCACGAGCTTAAATACACGTGTAATATGAAGTGTATACACTATACACCTATTTAATCTAGTCAAATCCGATTTGAGCTGAAAATTTGAGCTTGTGATGGTGCGTAATTAGCATTGTTGCAACATTAAATGGCATCTTAATTGGCCTATCTATTAGGATGATGATATAATTACTTCATAAAAGGCTAAACTTTAGGTGGTTAGAGACAGAGACTTGGATGGAGCTTAATAAGCTTTTTTCCAAAAGAAATGATCTTTTTCTCTTCCAAGTCCCCATTGTTAGTTAGTCTCTCTCTCCCATCTCTCTCTCTCTCTCTCTCATATTAATAATTCTTCTCCTTTATTCACGCCGCATTCACTACTGCCATCACAACTTCCCTCTGCTTGTGAGTAAAAAAAGCAAGAAAGAATCTTCTTCTTCTTCGTCTTTGGTCATCTTCTTCCCCATTTCTTCACCATCTCCCATTTTTCTAATCCCTATCCCTGTCTCTCTCTAGACTTTTGCACAACCAAACAGAAATGTCTGAGTTGTGCAATCCCAAGAACCATTTCTCTAGTCTTGTCATCTCTGACTTACTTCTCCTCTCTTCTTTCCTTCTTTCCCACCCTCTCTACTTATCCTACTTCATTTTCTTCTCCCCTTACCTTCTCAAGCTCGTCTCCTTTCTCTCCCCTCTCTTCGTCACCACTTTTCTCCTCTGCCTCGCTCTTCTCACGGGCCTCGTCGAATCGTCTCAATTGAATCATAAAACCCTTTTCATTATCTACACTTCTGTCAGGGAGAGATTCGGGGCCAAGCAAGATCCCAACAATGGAGGAGATTCTCAGGGCCTGGAGGATCTTGGTTTGTATGAAATCCTGTTCGGGCCGGCAATGATGGAGGGTAGAGTAGACGAATGTGAATTCTTGGTGGAAAATCCAGAAGAAATTCCGCTCCAGGTTTTGGAACCAGACAGGCCAGAAAATCCAGGCATGGAAAATGTTACCATTGCTAAAAGTGAAGATGCCTGCAAAGTGGAGAAGAATCCAGGCCCCGGAGAGAAAACCAGGCCTGTAATTGAAGAGAAGAGATTGGAGAATTTCTTGAAGATACTCGACGAGTTCGAGAGGATGGCTTCTTCGGCTTCGGATGAGAAGAAGAGAATTCCGCCATCAAAGGGGGTGAAAACCGATAAAGCGGTTGAGAAACAGAAACCAGGGTGGGCCCCGGAGAAAAATGGATCCGAGGGGCCAACATGTGACAGAATTAGTGGTGTTGCTTCAGCTAAAGAAGGTAAAAATCACAGCACTTCGCTTCTGAAGTCTCACTCTCAGAGAATGAATTCGAATGTCGAAGACGGTGGCTATGTCGTCGACAATCTTGGCACGTACGGGTCCATGAGGAGGGAGAAGGAATGGAAGAGGACGCTCGCGTGCAAACTGTTTGAGGAACGGCACAATGTGGATGGGGGTGAAGGGATGGATTCGTTGTGGGAGGCTTACGAAATGGATTCGAACAAGACGAAGACGGCGACGAATACGAAGCAGAGGAAGGCGAACGAGAGGAGGAAGAAGAAGAAGAGTGAAATCGAGGTGTTTGAGGATGACGAGATTGATGATCCGGCGCAGTTGTGTTGCTTGCAGGCGTTGAAGTTGTCAGCTGGGAAGATGAATATGGGCATGGGAAGACCAAATCTTGTTAAGATTTCAAAGGCCATTAAAGGGTTTGGGTGGTTGCATGGTGTGACCAAGAGCAAGAAAGTGCATAATAGCAATGGAGACAGGTATTAGCGAGCGTTAGATAACTTTACAATGTTGAATTTGGATGGAAAAAAACCAAAAAGAGAAAACCCTGTATTTTGATTTCAAGAAATTGTCTTTTACATGAGGTAAATATATGAGAATTAATGTTCTATAATTTGTTGTATTTAAATCGTGGAGGAAGATGAACCTATAATGCATGAATACAAACACAACAATACAAATATAACCGACACGGTTACATCAACACAAATATTTTCAACAACTGTCGAACACAACGTCAGAACAAAATAATATTTTTAGAAGTGTTTGTGCTCGATAAATGTATACACAAGAATGTACCACAATTCAAGACTTCAAAAAACACAAAAAGAACATAAAAGCCTCAGGCACCTGTTCAACTAAATTATGAAATAAGCAGACTACTTCATTGCAAGACATCAAAAGGAGGTGATGCTGTGTGAAAAATGATAAAATCAAAAATACATTTTAAAAATAATAACCAAAAAAGACTCCAAAATAATTCAAGAATCTTCTCCCTGGGGCCTCTGGTGTCACCAATATACTAAAAAACAAGGGGAAAAAAATCCTACTTAACCTCATCTACCGATCCGCTATACCCACAAACGGGGAAAATGTGAAGAAATTAGTGACACGGACTGCTCAAAGACGGTCGGAGTGTGACGGACTAATCCCGACCCAAATGATTTCCAACCATGTAACAATAACTAAAAGGCGAAAAGAAGGAATCCTAGTTGAAACAGCTCATCTGAAATGGTTACTCAAGCAGTAGCCGAAACCCGGGGTATCATATTTTTGGCGTTGCCATTGGCCATTCCGCCATTACGGTTGTTCACACGACCGCCACCGTTACTGTTGATGTTTTCTGATCTTTGATACCCATCGCGGTTTGAGGAGGCTCCTCGATTGCCACCTCTGTTGTTGAAATCGTTTCTGCCGTTGAAATCTCCTCTGTTGTAACCACCCCTGCCGCCTCCATAGTTGCCACCACGCCCTCGTGGTCCATCGTTTCTGAACCCAGAATTTCGTCCAGATTGGAATCTTCCCCTGTTATTTCCTGTTTGTGAAAAAATAATAAATGTGTTAATGAGAGAGTGGAAAATTATAGATGTCAGGATATCAGAATTCGTTTCGAGATCCATGCATTCAAGAAGAAAAGGCGAAATCATTAATTCAATCTTACCTCGTGAATTCGTAGACCTCTTTTCTTCAACAAAGGCTTGTCGCGCCCCAATTGTCACTGGAGAAGCCTGAAACGAGAGGATACTAAGATGATACATACATATACATACTTCAAGAATAATACATTTCACTCACAAACACCAAGGGCGGGTATACAAGCAACACACAAGATAACATATAATCATAGCTTGCTACAAGGAGAAAAGGGAAAGATAGAGACCCCAAGAAATTTCAGATATTAAATTATATGTATCCCACACACAAGAAATGCATACCTCGAGAGCTTTTTGCACGGAACTTGCATCCTCAAACTCCACAAAGCCAAAACAAAAACCTTGTTGCTGCAGAACAAGAATACATATTCAATTTTGCAATTCTTCATTCACTAACTTCCATCAACTAACATCGACTAAAAAGAGTAAAAAGGTTGATTGAACATACGCGGTTGCTTCTAACTTGAATTCCATCAATCTTGATATTCCCAAATTTCTTGAATACCTCCTCAAGTTGGGCCTCTGTAGCATTCATTGGAAGGCCCTTTATATATATTGAGTAACCGTCAGCTGCATAATTAGAAGGATTACATAATTTTAGAATCCAAGAGGTTCCAATTTAAACAAAAAAACAACTTATATGAATGCAGGGAATTTAGTGAATGAAAAATTCAGATAATCATGCCTTCACCCTCTTGGCTATTCCCATTTTCAACAGGCTCTGAATTGGAAATTGGTCCATCAGTTGGTGGGGCCACAACCTGGTTCACTTGTTCAACTTTCTTTGGCGGAGCTTTCCTAATAGCAGCTGGTGGAGGTGTGAAAGTTGCTGCGCTTTCCTTGAGATGCATAACCTGAATAATATCGAGTCAGGGATACGTGCTGGACAACCAATACTAGGGCAACCAGAAAGAATCATGTCTTCATGATAGAGATAGAAGGGGCTTAAACTGACATGTATAGAATATTTTCCATAAACTGATAAACGCATAGCTCAATTTCACCAAATATCTCATAGCCACTTACAATAGAGGCATAAGACTTCTTCGGTACTTCTTCAATTTTAGCATTGGACTCAACCACCACTTGTGCATCATCATGTACATCGTCCACAACCTCAGGCACAGGGACTTCTTCCTCAACAACTGCCACATCACCATTCTCAGGCGGGTTGTAAACTTCTGCAACAGCTTCCTCTGCTGATGGAGTGCTTTGCTCAGAAACATGATTCTCCTGAACTGGGGCAGGAGCTGCCACAACTATAAATGGAAAATGAAATCTATAAATTTAAGAATGGAAATAGAAAATATACTAATTTTGAGGATGAATTGATTGATTACTTGGTTCAGCAGAAACAGGCACCACCACCTCAGTGACAAAGGCTGGGTTCACAACACCAGTATCCACATAACGGAACATGTCATTCAAAACAAAGTAACCCTTGTCTTGTGGTGCAAGGAAGAAAGATTGAGCAAAATTGCGAACTGTGTTCTCCTTTCCTGTCAGGTAGCCAGTTACAAGAACATTAACTCCACCATTGAATGACTCCTGAGCATCCACCGACTTAATCTCAGCTCTGAAGTCCCCATAATTGAGAGAAACAATCTTCTCATTAATGGCCTGTGTAATCACAACCCACATAAAGGGAGTTTTAAATTTAACTTGCTAATTCAAATCAATTAACATCTGAAATTCTGAACCAAACTAGCGGAGAAACCAGTAAATCACATAAACACACTTCCGGTACAAACTAGCGGAGAAAATCTTTTGCTATGTATCTTTTCAACTTTAAAATCCCCCCCCCCCCCCCCCCCCCCCCATATTCACAGCAACAAACTACTCAAATACTTGAGCCAAAAAAAAAAAAGTAACTTTCTAATCCCCATCCCATATCCAATAATATAAAAATTAGATACCGCAGAGCCAGCTCCTAAAATCAATTAAAAATAGCAGCTTGTGAAATCCAATGACGAATAACATTAAAGCATGAGAAATGTGTTACCTGCATAGTTGTTGTGATGCTCAAGGAACCATCCTCCTCAGGACGACCAAGCTTACTTATGTCCTGATAAAACCGATAGACAAGTCCCGGAGAGTGATGCAGAATGTGATAATACTGCTGCACAAATGCGTTTCCAACCTGTTGCCGCCGAAATTAACAGGGAAAAAAAAAATTAACTAAGAGACGCACACCATATTCATAAAAACCATATCATAGAGCTAGAAGAACAAAATAGAAAAACAAGCCAAACGAAAAACTTACAACTTGAGCAGAAACTGGCTGCTGAGCCGCCGCTACCTCCGGTGCCGCCGCCATCACCGATCACTGATCTCACCTAAGACCTACAAAATCCCTAACCACATAAAAATGAACTCTTTCACACATAAACCCTAGCTTCACAGATCTTTCTCTCCCTATCAGTATCCATCATCACACACCTACATAAAAAACTTCGAAATCATGGATCTAGGATCCGCCATACCTGGAAGCGAAACAGAATAAGCTACGAAATGAGAGCACGAGAGAGAAACCGGTGCCGGTATCGTTTCTCTCTCTACTTCCAAATTCCCTTCAAAACCTCCGACAAAAATCCTGCAAGTATCGCCGCAGCTCCGACGGCGGAATCTAGGGTTTAGGAGGCTTAAACGGCGGCGGAGCGGTGGATCTCGGGGAGTAGACAAGCGAGAGAAGAGGGGTTCTCAGATGAAATATTATTATTATATATTCGGTATGAAATCTTTGTGTGATAAAAATAAAAATAATAATTCTTATTAGAGTAAAGTTTTTAATATTTAAGTCTTTTATTAATCAATTATTATTTCTTAATTAATCTTTAATTATTCAATTATTATTGCTTATTAATTATATGTTATGGATTTGATGAGATTTCATTAGATTCTAGAACTTTCTCTTGGTGCAAAGGCAAAACTTTTATTATTTAAATCTACCAAATTATTTATTGGAAAATTGGAATAACATTGTTAATATTTTAATTAAATAATAGAGTGAATAGTAATATAATAAAGTTATATTGTATGATAATCTTTTTGGTAGAATGTGGATTATAATTCAGCTAATTTAGTTATTGGTTTGCATCTATAGTTTTTTATATTTGATAATTAATTATTGAAATGGTACTTTATATATTTTATATTTGATTTGTTGATATAATTAAATGAAATAAGGTTGTTGATAACTTGATATAATAATAAGTGGGCCTGGGCCTGAAATAAACTGAGCCCATTATACATCATGGCCCGTAATCCCCTATTCGCTGACTGTTTGATTTAGGCACCATTGGATATGAATATCTGTCGGATACGAATTCGAATACGAGTATCCGGCCTGAATTCGAACACGAACACATTGGACTCTGGAGTTTGGTAAAAACTGAGGGTCAATGCCGCCAAGTCTAAGTGGACATACTAGCGAAGCAACTGGTACTTAATGGGGGTGGGGGACGGTTTGGCTTCGTGCAACGCCCTCGCAGCAAGAAAAATCAATTGTCATTTGAAAGGAAAGGCCCTTTATATCGATGGGATACATATTCAAATGTTACATGCTAATCGGTGAAAATATCACTTGGATACGACTTCGAGTATTCCATCCCAACACCTATTGATTCAGAATCAAATGTAGATATCGAATATGCTAATCAAATACGAGTACCAACTCATCTAACAGTTCAAAGATCAAACTCTAGTAAGTCCCATTTTTGTATACCAATATGTTCCCAGAAAATGAACAAAAAGTGAAATCATCTTTTTTCCCTCTTTTATTGTTGGGCCACATTCTGAAGCTGAGGCCCAGTGAGAAATTAGCTTCACTTCAAGCCCATTACATTGTAGGCTTCAAACCAATAAGGGTTAGCCCAACAAAAATGGGTTGGGTCCTAAATGAACTTACCCGCAATGGCTGGAGTTCAAAACCTAAGAAACCCTGTTGGATAGGTGTCATACCGTTTAACCACGGATTATACGTTTGTAAGGTATTGTGTGTCCGATAATAGGTCTCATTCTTCTACCCTTTTCACGAAGTCGATGACTATTCTACCTCGACACTGAAGAAGAATGGGACCTATCCCAACCCACCCCCACCCTCCCTATTTAACCCCCCAAAAAAACATTGTAAACTTCATGTTTCTATACAGAAGAAACAAACAAATGACTTGACGACAAATATATGTACTTGTGAACATATAGATCATGAATTCGAATCGTTAAGGGTAGTTGGGAAACCAGCTCAACGTAGGCAAAGCATTAAACCTTAACGGATCGAACCAATTCGAACTCATAACAGAATAAAAAATTAAAAAACATTCCTCATTTCAATATATATTTTAAATTTTTTTGATATGTACATGTTCATGCATGGTATATGTTCTTCAAAATCAATCAATTACTATTGAATACTACATAGAATGCAAAATATAGTAAGGGCTTTAGTATCAAGGGGAGTTTTGAGAAAACTCCCTATGGGTTGAAAAATTTTTAGTTTGCTCCCTAGGTCTAAAAAAAATTTAGTTCACTCCCCAATTCACATGCATAATTTGAGTTAGCTCCCCAATTTTGGGGGTTAGATACACCATATGACGAATTAGGTACACGATTATGCGTGTTTAATAAAACTCAAAAATCGTGTACCTAAATCGTCATATGGTGTATCTAAATCGTCATATGTGGTATCTACCCCCAAAATTGGGGAGCTAACTCAAATTATGCATGTGAATTGGGGAGTGAACTAAAATTTTTTTAAACCTGGGGAGCAAACTAAAAATTGACTACAGGAGTTTTCTCAAATTACCCCTAGTATCAAAGATATTAACTTTGAAGGATATCTAGCTACAACTTTGTAAAATGATCCAACCATGATCACCATCTATCAAAAAGCATATAAAGATACACAATCCTACAAGTCTATCAAAAGGAAATGTTAGTTGCTTCCCATGATACTTAAGCTAAGAAGGTTAAGCCAAAAGAGATAAAACCTGCACACATTAACAAGAACAAAAACCTCATGAAGCCGATTTTGTAGCAACTATGGTGATGTGCCGGAGAGGGTTCGTTACCTCTACACCTCCGGCGTGCTCCACGAATCCCGCGGGTGAAAATGAGCTCCCATGGCAAACACACATGATACTGACTTCGGTTGCAGAGTATTTGTACAAGAATCCGGTTATGGTTTTTCCATTCGGCCCATTCCCCGTGGTGGAGACACACGGGAAACGTTGAATAGAGGCACCACCGCGGTGGTTGGTTGATGGCTTGGGAGGTTTCTTGATGGACTCGGAGGCGTTTGTGTCCTTCGATATCGGAGTGGTGGGATCGTCGACAGTGGAGCTAGTCTCATTCGATGAATGGGTTTCGAGTTTCGGTTTCTTGATCCTTTCACTTGAGCATGAATGATCATTTTCTTTAAGATCAACCTTATTACTTCCCGTGTTGCTATCATTTCCCCCTAAAGATATATGCAATTTGTCACAACACTTCACAATTATATAATACAATAATCAATCACCCTAATCATGCCAACTAAAGAACACAAATACGAGCAAAGCACTCACCTTTATGGGACAAGCTGTGATAATTCGAAACCGCCGGAGAGCATGGCTCTAAAGACCCATCCACCGCCGGAGCAAGCGGCGCCACCGTCCATTTGCCCATATCACAATTCCGGCCCCCATTTTCCGGCACGGCCCGAACCACATTCATCCTCACCGGCAGAACCTCAACACGACCCGTATAACCATTATTACCCGAATTGTCACCATTCTCAGTAAACAAGGAGATATTCAAGTCCTGTACTGCTTCTTTCGTGCCATTCTTCTCCCTCTTCGAGCCCGAAACCCATTCTCTCTCCCTAGCTTCTCTCTCGTGAACTCGGGCCCGAAATTGCTGAGCCTCCAAAACCAGTTTATCTTTATCCTCCAGGAAAACCCCGCCATTGTCCACCCCTGTCGATTTCTTGACCCTCTCCTCTGTTTTTATTCTTGCTTCTTCTCTTCTCAAATCCTGAATCTCTCTCCTCGCCTCCAGATCCGCCGGACAGAACCCGTTTCCCGATCCCACATCGCCGGCAAAATCAGATCTCGAAACCCCGGGATTATCAATTCTATCGTCTTTTTCCACGAAAGTGGAGAAATCCCCTGTTTTTTCCCCTGGTTTTATCAGGGCACCTGATTTTGCGTAACCGTAACTCCCGCCTATTGATAACTCCAAACTCAGCTCAATTTCATCATCCCCCATTATAGCAACCTCTCTCCCCATTCTCTTCTCATGAATGCCTCAAAAATCAGGAAAAGCCTGAATGCAAACACAACAACATTGTTCTGTTTGAGCGATTCTTTTCTTTTTCTTGTGTTTGGACTAGGTTTGAAGTTTGAACGGTTTGGAGAGAGGAGAATACACCCAAAATTACAGAAGAGAGAGAGGAGGGCGCCAGGTGGAGGGAGGAGAGAAGAGGAGAGGGGCGGTAGGGCAACACGTACGAGGAGGAGAAAAGGTTGAATCCTAATTCTTGGGTTATGAGTTAAGTACGGATATTAGCTTTTACCCTAATCCCATGATTAGTTTGCCAGATAAGAATCGACACGTGTCCCGATTTGGTTTAATAGTGACACGCGGAGATATCCCACGCGAATCTGAGCCGTCGCTTTCGCTTCCTCAAGCAGGTGTTGCGTGGCGGAACCTGGAGCAGACACGTGTCCCTTGTTTGTGTGTGTCACAACTCACAAACCAAGAATTTTGAATATTACACTTTTCCCAACTTATTTTGATTGATTTTATATTTTTTATATTCTATACGTTCGTTTTTTATAAATTAAACTAGTGTATGCCCCATGCTATGCACGGTAATAATATAGAGTATCTTATTTATAATATTAGTTATAAATATATAAATGTATTAGTTCACTACACGAAATTTAATAACAAAGATAAAAATATATAATTCTAGTCAATTAATTATTACACATATAAATCAAACATACAAAATAACACAAAAATGACTAACACAAATATAATGTAGTTAATGTTTAAGTAAATTATTTAGATTGAAGAAACAGTAAATATAATAAAATCCTTAGTAATTTATAAATTAATCAATGAAACAATTGAAATAAAAATATAATGAAATTATAAATACCGAATATGATAATAAATATTTTGAGACAAAAAATAAAGATCACATGGGTAATATGCTAATAACAATAAATACATAATTATCATTGAACAAATCAATGTATAAAATTACCTTTTCACAATCGGTACTTGAACAAAATTTCAAAAGACCTTATAATTTCAAAAATATATATATAAATAATACATATTTTATCATTCAACGAAAATATGTATAAAATTACCTTCTCAATGCTGGAACTTGAACAAAACCTCAAAACAGAGAAAAAAAAATTAAAATTTAGTATACAAATAAATACCATAAATTGAAATAACAATACATCGTGGATATGGAAGGAAAAAATCTTACATTTTGGTTCATAAAAGACCTTCTTACAATTGGTTCTTGAATTTGAATTTGAATTAAATCCATGGTATTAATATATAATATAACTTATAATATTAAATATGAATTTTGTACATTAAAACAATTTTAAAATAACTAAATCATATAGAAGAAAATATAATCCATGTCATATATATTTTTTGTAAATTCCACCCAAAAAAATATTTTTTATAAATAATAAATAAATTACTGCTAAAATAAAATTTTATTGCTTTAATATACTCAATTTGAATTGAATAAAAGAAAATATAGAAAGTATGAGAAACTTACTTAATAATGGAAGAAACAAAAATTAAGCAAAAATAAAGGAAGAAACAAAGATTAAGCAAAAGAACCATTTAGTTATACTATACAAATAAAGGAAGAAACAAAGATTAAGCAAAAAAAACATTTAGTTATACTATACAAATAAAGGAAGAAACAAAGATTAAGCACAAATTAAAAAAAAAAAAAAAAGATAAAACCTAATTGCAAATAGATAATTAATAACGTGAAAAACACTTAGTTAAACTATAGAAATCGTAAATAAAAAAATGTTAAAGCAAAAGAAATAAAAAAAAATACAAAAAATATATATAAGATTTAATTTGTCAAATAATATTAAAAACTTTAACATGTAGAAATGAAAAAACTCCAAAATTTTAAATCTGTTCATGAAAACTTCAAATAAAATAAGATAGATAACCCAAAATTTGAAAAGAAAAACATAAAACCTAATAAATAATTGATAAATAACGTGATGAAACATTCTAAATAATATATATATATATATATATATATATATATATATATATATATATATATGATTTCGATTATCAAATAACAAAAATACCGGATCTTCAGCTGCCTGCAAAGGTATCCTTGCACTCTTCCAATTTTGAGATAGAAACTTTAATATATAGAAATAGAAAAACAGCAAAATTCCAAATGATTCATTAAAAATTTAAAATCAAATAAAATATATAACTAAAATGTGGAAAGAAAAACATAAAAATCAATAGCAAATTGAAAACTGACGTGAAAAAAAAAATCGAAAAATAACGTGAAAAACACTTAGTTATATTACAAAAATCACAAATAAAAAAGATTAAAGTAAAAATTCCAAACATTAGAAACTTTAATATGTAGATCGAAATAGAAAAACTTCAAAATTCCAAACATTTCATGAAAAAGTTAGTATGAAATAAAAAAGATATAGCCCATAAATTGAAAAGAAAACATAAAATCGAATAACAAATCGAAAAATAATATGAAAAATACCCAATTATACTACAAAAATCATAAACAAAAAAGATTAGCACAAAAGAAGTTCATATTGGAAAAATTAATATGCAGAACTGAAAAAACTCCAAAATTTCAAATCATTCGTAAAAAACTTAAATGAAATAAGATAAATAACTCAAAAAAATAATTAATAAAAATTTAATACGCAATTAGTAAACACAAAATTGAACACCGACAAATAACTCACTTTTCTTTAGAAGAATTCCCTTCTTCTCTCTAATTTTCAATCATTTGATTAAAGAAAGTTGAGATATGAAGTTCATATTTCTCGCCAGCAATTGAGATTTGTATCAGAAAAATACTTGAAAGAGAAATTTAAAAAAGGGTTAATCTTTCTTTGCACCCCAACCTTTGAGCCTTGTTGCACTTTGATACCCAACCTTTGAATTTTGACAAATCAGTACCCAACCTTTGAAATTTGTTTAATTTCAGTACCTTGGTCAACATTCCGGTGTATTTTTCCGGTCAAAGCAAAACATGTGACTTTCACGTGATTTTTTAAGGGTGTTTTTGTCATTTGCATTTTTTTCACATTAAATAATAAAAAAATGGAAAAAAAAATGGGAAAAAATGAAAAGGAAGAACCCAGGTCTCCATCTCTCTTCCCCAAACTGGATAACCTCTGCCTCTTCCACAATGCAATGGCCATGGACTCCATCAATTTCATGCGCCGACAACCACGACGCAACCTCATTCACTAAATCACCAATCTTCTTCTCCAATTTCCACCCCCCAAATCAAGTGACAGTACAAATCTCCAATTTCCTCCCCAAATCAATCTCCAATTTCGTTCCCAAATCACCAATTCTTCTTCTCCTTCGCCCCCAACTACCAGCATCACCATCGCCACTTCAGGAGCTTCATCACCTCCAAAAACAATCCCACTATCCCGATTATTAACAGCTCCTCCTAAAGCGAAATGCCACCAGAAAGAGATGTCATTGGAACCGAAAAAAACGCGATCGAGATAATCGCCGGAGATGGAGAAATTGGCAAAATGGGTAGGCCCAAAAACAGGGAAAGAGTTGAAAATTGCTCCGGGGAGGAAATTGGGGGACGATTTGTGATGTGAGAGTGAAGAGAATCGATGTGGAGAGCAGATTTTTAGGGGTTTACGATAGGGGACGTGGAAATGGGGTTTTTTTAGTAGAAGGGCGTGGGGAAAATGGCGATTGGTGGAAATCAAAACGCAGCCGCAAGCTGCCATTGAAGGGAGCTCTGAAGAATCAATGTTGTGAGTGAGAGATATCAGAGCAAACAAGAATGTGTATTCATCTACGGTGAATAATTCGATGCTCCCAATCACACAAAAAGGGGACAAAAGCCTTTCGGCACCACCGAGCCCATCGCCGCCGCCGTAGCTGCAATGGAAACTTGATTGGAAACTCAGAAGAGCTCTGCCACAAGAGCTGCAACGGAATGAAGATGGAGACCTGGGTTCTTCCTTTTCAAATTTTTTCCCATTTTTTTTCCATTGTTTTTATTATTTAATGTGTAAAAAATGCAAATGACAAAAACACCCTTAAAAAATCATGTGAAAGTCACGTGTTTTGCTTTGACCGGAAAAATACGCCGGAATGTTGACCAAGGTACTGAAATTAAACAAATTTCAAAGGTTGGGTACTGATTTGTCAAAATTCAAAGGTTGGGTATCAAAGTGCAACAAGGCTCAAAGATCGGGGTGCAAATAAAGATTAACCCTTTAAAAAATGATACAAAAACCTAACCATAACATGTAAATTCATAAAAAAGTTAACTATATATTCTATTAATTTGGAAGATCGCTATAATTAAGCTAGCATGCATTAAGAAATTCCATTTTATATGGATAGAAATTCAAAAAATAAAAAATTAACTATCAAAAGTTGTTACATATGCAATAATGTTAACCGATAGATTTTATGGAAATATATAATTTGAGGCAAATTAGATGGTATTAATTACTTAATATAAACTTAACATTTATTATTTATATGTCAATTAGTAATTTTATGAGAAAAATTCATGGGTTTAATATTCAAGAGACAATGATTTTTTTTTCTTCTCTGATTTGGTAAGATATTAATAAAAATTTTATTTGGTCAAGATTTTACATATATAAAATCACCATATATAAAATCATTATCAATTTTAAATCTTAAATTTGTGAAAATTGACAATAAATTAGGGATTGATTGATATCTTTTATGTATATAATCAAATAATATAAATCTAATTAAATCAACCAATGAGAAAATTTTAAATCAATTAAAAATAACAAAAAACTCACAAAATTACATCATCAAAATGCACAATAAAAAGTCAAACGTCGTTTTCAAATATATAATAGTATAGATATATATAAATAATATACAAAATATAGATAAACCAATCACTTTTTTTTTCTATTTAATTGAAAATCTAAATAAAAAAACACAAAATATCATTTAGTCAAATTTGCCCAAGATAATTATTTTATTCAGTTACTACTTATTTTCATAATAAAATAATATACAAAATAAAAATCAACCAATCACATTTTTCTATTTAATTAAAAATCTCAAAAAATCCACAAAATTCCACATCATCAAAATGCTAAAAGGTCAAATAGTCAAACATGGTTTTCAAATATATAATAGTATAGATAGGAGAATTCATCCCAAATAATTAATTTAATAAATATATTAGAAAATTTTATTCCAAAAGACTAGCCTAAAACAATTAGATATAAAGCTCGGACAAAGTTGTAGCTTTTCCCAGGCTGAAACAATTGGATAAAGAAAGCCTTCACTGCGGTTCGACTCTAATATCAATTATTATAGTCTAAAGAGGACATCACAAAAGACTAATCTAATAGGAGAGAAGAGTCTATTTAATCTATAAACCCCTCACTGGATTGCCCATACAATCCATGTGGAAAAAGTTTCATACCTTGCGATTGGTCTAGATCCATAATGATCTCTAGACCAACAAAATTCATCAATGGCAAGGGATATATAACTTTCAAGAAAGACAGATCATGCAACTCATGAGGCAACAAGAAAGGCACAATAGAAATTTGCACAACTCCATTTCATCCACAAAACATCAGAATCTTGAATGAAAATGTACATAGTATGTGATCATACAGAAACACTCGATTCCGTGGTTTGAATTGGGTCGGAACACTTAGACTGGCAATGGGAGAGTTACGAGAAGCTGACCGTTCACCACACTGCAAAACCACACACAACACATGCAACCTAAGAGGTCGTTGAGAAGAAGGAAAAATTATGAGAAGTTTCGTCTTACTGCCTTAGATATTTACCTCTTGATGTAATAGTAACAGAAGTCTGCTAAGATCAATGTCTGCACAGCTTCTGCTAACAGCACCATAGGAAGCCATACGTAGCCGGCTCCAACCAAGAAAAGATAATGTCCGGCCGACTCATACACCTGCAATGGGGTTTGAATCAGGGGTGAAACCATAATTTTTGCCAAGAAATATTAGTCGAAGTTTGATCAAGAAATTACATGTCTTTTACCTTAATGATCCAATGGGCGCATCCTAGAAATCTCGCCATCCCAAGGGCGAACACGTAATTGGCCGTAAAAGGTTCGATCATCTGTAAGTAAATAAATATATTTGTATACATTACCTGTAGTTATAATTAATAAACTGAAAAATAAAGAAATGTGCAAACCTTGGCGTTCTGCATCATGCGGAGCTGTGGCAATACGGAGATGGCTTCCAAGTAGACAGAAAATGCCCAAAGGATACGGCCAACGCGAGCATGGTGCGTGTAAGGATGGATGAGGACGGCTAGAATTGCGGGAGGCACCGCCTATAAATCAAATATGTAGGAGTTAATTTTTCAAGATATTACTCTAATGAAAACTAATTCAATTAAAAACATTTCCCGTATAACACCATAACTTTACCACGTAATGCAATGCCCCAATTCATGTATGAAGCCTATATGTTATTTATTTGGGCCGTCAAATCTCCCTATTAGTCCTTTGTATTCGATATAGAGTCAAGGAGGCCCGAAGGAACAGTAGCGTCGTTGTTAGATTCATGGTGTTTAAAAAAAACACACACACACACAAATAATAAATTTGTTCAATAAATTCCTTAGATCACTAATTCGAATCCAGTAGGTCTGAATTTTTCATATTTTTCAACAGTTTCACAAATTTTTAATCCAACAAAGTTCAGGATGTGATGATACTAATCACATAGAACATTTTTTTGCTACTTTCAACTGGCTAACATCCACACAAGAAACAAGGAAACCATATGAGAAAAGGGCAGAGAGAGAAGTCTCTAATTACCACATAGTACAAGGGCATATTATCGAGCTCAACAATGTAGGTCGATTTGAGCTTGAACCGTATCATGTATATGACCCATAAGGTCGACACGAGCGTCGCGAAATCAAGAACAGTGTGAATGTCGCCCTCCATCACCAAACTACAGCATAGCCGCGCACCCAAAAACATTGCCGTGAGCTCCTGAGTCTTGAGAGAAAGGCCTAAAATGCACAAAAGATCGCGCCAATTCACACATTGAAGATGCACTAAATGAAAAAGAACAATCTTTATCGCGAGCTGTATTCTCTTAAATCCTCCAATTCATATAGATTACAGAGGTTAATTATGCTGCTTTTGTGTTGTATATTCAAGTCAAAATCTCATAGTAATCTTCTACACGTATTGACTCAAATCAAGCCATTGATTCAAGGGCTGTAAACAGTTGAAGCCACTTTTATTTATATATATATATATATAACCAATCTTTCAAGTTTCAACTATAAATAGCAAAGACCAAATCAAATAACAAGATGATGAAGATGAGAGAGAGAGAGAGAGAGGGGTCAAATTAACAGCAGATCATTTCGATTAGATCAACATTAACTAAACCAAAGGTCAAAACTCAAATTCCACACACACATATGAAGAAGAGACCACAAAATTCAAACCAAAACACGAATAAAGATTCAAGCTTTATTCTAAAAAAGCAAAAGCCCATCACTCAACAACACATCAAAACCCAAAATTCAACAAAACATTAAACAAAAAAGAACTCCTCCGACATCATTTCAAGAATCACATACCAGAGCAAGTCTTCTTCGTGGCGAGCTTATAAATCAGCACCAAAATCCCAGCAAAATGGATGACCTCAGAGGCCACGAAGAAGTGGTTGTGATCGTGAATCAACAGCTTGAGCGCCACCAGCGCCGCCATCGCCAGCGCCGCCGCCAAGAAAGTCTTCACCTTGGTAGACTGCCGCCGCACCCATACAAAGAGCCTGTTCAACGGCGCGTTCCTCTTCCTCCCCATAACTTTTTTCTCAAAATTTCTCTACAAAAATACAATCTTGTAATCTTGCAAGATTATATTCCTTTGTGGGGCAGACGACACGAAGAGGGCATGCAATGGAAGAGGTGAGATTGGTGGCAATAAATGGGAAGTTTTGTGTTTTCGTGAAGGAAGGGGAGCGTAACGGCTTGCTCACGGACATTTAATGGCGTAGTTAGGCAGACGATTCTGACATTAATTTAATTTTAGGACCTGATCAATGACTTGGGTGATCTGTCTGTTATTGTTATATTTTTCTCGTGGCTAATAAAAATAAATTTTGTTTATAAATTAGGATTAGTATTACTATATAATTATTAGGAAGTGCTCAATGTGATTTAGAAATAAAAGCAAAAAGGAAAATTTCGACTTGTATGTCTTCATCATTCTCAACTTCTAAAATATGAAAATAATAGGAGTGCAAGACGATCGAATTTAAAATATATGAAAATAATAAGATGATCAGTCACTATAAGCGACGGTAGCCGATGAATGTTTTGGTCGGGTTTGATCCTTTTATTTCATTTTCTATTTCACTTGTATACGCACGTTAATAAACTATTGAAATTATTAGAGAGAAACAATTGTGATATAAAAAAAAAAAAAAGTTTAAAAACTCTCATGTAATTTCGATTGTTTATTAATATACTGGACCCGTGACAAGAAATGAAACACATAATTGAATTAAGAAATCCAATATTATTTTGATGTATAAAGAAGGAAAAAAATAAAGAGCGGAGTATATATTTCATCTATTAAATTGCCATCAAATGATATAATTTAACCATTCAACGTTAAGCTAATTTAACCCAATATCTCATATTCGAATCTCTGGAGACATAATTGTTATTGGTATCAAAAGTTTTACACTTTAACAATTCAACCCGATTCAACCAATATGTGGTATATAAATTACTAGTTTCATGAATTTTAATAAGATTTTTGACCCGTGATTTATTAATTTCCATTCCATTCAAGACGGTAATCTCATAATTACTTTTCACTAACAATTTGCATATTTTGATTTTGTAAAGGATTATGGTTGAGAGTTGTGACTTTCCAATTAATAACTACTAACAATGCCAACTAACTCAATGTCATGTTCACTTTGGTCACCTATAAAAGAAATCAACATTGTTTAGTTACCAAACATCACAAAATAAAGTCCAAGACTTTCATGCTTTGACAAAACCATGAAATATGTTATAAGAAATTACATCTAGACCCGTCACGGTTAGGCATATTTATACATGAACACCTTAATTTTAAATGTTACACTTTCTAACTTCTATAATTTGCTAATTATTCACAAACGTCCCCTCGAGCTTTATTAGGAATTAAATAGTTTTCTGTTACAAATTTGATCTATATTATGGTATTACTGAAGTTCTACGCATGACTACAAACACGGTGATACAGACACAACAAAATACGATACAAATAATGCAACACAAGTATTTTTTTTTTAATTTTCAAGTGAAAAGTATTGGACACAATATCTGAAATGAGTTTCCGACAAGACAAAATAATATTTTTAGAAGTATTCGTGCATCACAGCTTACATTTATCAAACTGATTAATATAAAAACACCATCGCCATTAAAGTTTCTCCAAATTTAATCCTCGTAAAAGCATTGATCAATCAAAACCGTCAAATTCTATATACTCGAATCCATTTACAATCCCGAGTTTCCAAAACTCTCACACTTCTGCTCGGGCCGAGGTTGTTGTTCGGTCCTAAGATGGATCAAAGAAGAGTGGGGAAACTCTCGTTGGTTTTTGAAATTCGACATCACAAAGTCTTTTCCCACCATCGACCAACATCAACTCATCTCAATGTTTAAGGAAGAGATCGACGAATAATACATCATTATACCAAGGTAACCTAAACTTCCTACAACTACTCAGATATAGTGAGGTACCTAATTTTGCTAAGCATCTATAGGGCTAAACTACCACTTAAATGCTAAATTTAATAACAATAATAACTAGCTTAAGCTATGACAAGGTCAATCCAAAATTTTCATTCTGCACTTCTATAGTACTATTATATCTGACTATTAAGTTAACATGATGTGCCAACACGCTGCAAGAATTGATAAAGTTATCTATCTACACAAATTTCCAAGATCAAATTCTTTTACCAATTGGTAGTGGCAACCTCAAGTCGAACGAGCACAGCTGATGGCGGGAGGTGCAATGAATAGCTTCGTGCAGAAACCGGGCAATGTCATTTGGAACTTCTATCAATCACGCGCCAAACGACAGTGATGATTCTCTGTAGTTAAAAATCACATAATCAGATAAAGCAAACCAGGTGATGTGGAAATTAGAAGCACATTGAAAGAAAGAAAGCAGAACAACACAAACACAGCACGAACATATTTAAGGGTTCAGTCTTAAATAGGGGGAAAAATGTGTAAGATGGGAAATAAACTTACTTTTTCAAGTTTTTACACCTTAATGTTTGAAATCAGATTAGTTATCCAAAACAAAAACAAAAGAGAAACAGGTGAGATCAGCACCATGAAGAACAAGCGGGAAATTAGCCATTATCTTTTGTTATATATGAGCAAATACGTCTAAAATAACATACGAATTAGAACTTTCGCCACGATTTTATCCCAGAAAAGTTATATTTAGCTCACAAAGTGGTCCAAAGTTCAAATATATGGCCGACAATTATCAATGCAAGTTACAGAAGAGTTGCAAGTTATAATCAAGACAATCATTGGCAAAACACCAGAAATAAATGTACCTTAATAAGCCGGATTTTATGCAGTCACTTCCTCCATCTGCTGATTCTGCAATTTTTCTTGCTTTCTTCTGCAAAACAGAATAAGATGAAGTTGTCACTACTGTTTGAACAAATAACTTATTTATCTACTTTGAATACAATACAATTTGAATACTTTACTTCTCTTTTAATTGAACAATCGACATTGGCCTTTTATAACCATCTTCCTTCTCTTTTGGCTTTGACTTCCCTGCACTTCTTGATTCGGGCTTCCAGCATGCCTTTATGAGTGATTCTCCCAATAACTCAGCAATATCAGTAGCCATTGTCTCAGCCTTCTTAGTAAAAGGAAACCTTTCCTCCTCAAATTGATTAGACAACCATAAATACATAGACACAACTTGATGCCTAGTTTCAAGATCCAAGAGCTCTGAATCATTTCGCGCAGCACATTTAGGCATACCCATAGCTATATTAACTGGAAGCTTCTCCGAATACAAAGAAGCAAACCTCACAAGATGGTACATTGCTTTAGGATCCCTAATATTAACAGGAGCAAAGCAAAAGTTGAAACGGTCTTCCAGAGACAACCCTTGAATTTTCTCCAACATATTAGCTATTTTCCTTATATGCAGATGCTGACATAGAAAATAAATCCCATCTAAGCGGCAATTCTCACTAAATTTTTCGAGAAGTTTGGCGAATTTCATACCCGGAAGCTGCCCTGCAAATAACTCAACTTGCTCATAGAAGGGAAAAAGTCCAACTCTCTTAACATCATCAAATGGCTTCTTTAAACACTCAATTAAATAGTCCAAATCTTCTAGATGTAGTGTTGTGGTTAGCCCATCTGGGTAACGGCTTCCTCTACGACCAGCTCTTCCAGCAATCTGCTTCACCTGTGTTGCTGGAACAGGAACCATTCTGTCTCCGTTGTATTTTGAGAGGTTATAAAAAATAATTCTTCGTATATTCAAATTCAAACCCATCCCTACAGCATCGCTAGCAACCAACACATCGAATTCATTATCTTGATTGTTGAACAGAGACGCTTGCTGCCGACGGGTTTCAGGTGGCAAGGCGCCGTATATCACACAGCAGCGGTGTTTAGTGTGTTTCTCAATTGCCAATTTAACCTCAAATATTTCTCTCCTCGAGAATGCAACAATGCAATCCCCAGATCTCACGTTCTTCAAATCTCCTAAGAGTGTCTTCGCCTCAACCACAAGAGGCTTAAATCTCTCGTAGTTCTGTTCTATCAGTTCATCCCCTGTATCAGAACAAATCTGCCTAACTACATTGAGAACACTAGGATCGCCACATAGATGTATCTCACCAGCCTTGAGCCCAAGCAAAGCTCTAGTCCATGCATAACCTCTGCTAGGATCGGCCATCATTTGAATCTCATCAATAACAGCAACATCATAGAGCTCATCAGTTGATACCATCTCAACAGTACACGCAACATGGTTCGAGAATGGAAAAACCTTCTTCTCTTGTCCTGTGAGAAGACTACAATAAACCCCTAATGCATTCACCTTATCAAAAACCTCCATAGCTAACAACCTAAGGGGACTACAATATACCCCTTTCTTTGCTTCCATAAATCTCTGCAACGCGTTATATGTTTTCCCACTGTTAGTCGGACCACAATGATAAATAATTTTTCTCTTCATCGCCCTAGCAAAAGGGAACCAAGTCTGCGGCTTAGTCATATCAGCCGAGTCAACCATACTCCTAAACCTCTTAATTTCATCTGGGAACTTTTCCATGCAAAACTCAACAAAAATTGGGAACAAGAACTTATCAGCCTCACCACCAGGGCCGAGAGATACCACATACTTAACTAAATCAGTATTGGCCTTCTTCAAGAAAAAACTACCAAACTTACGCGCTGCAGTGGGGAAGAATGAAGCACCAATATAAATAGCAAGAGCCTGGTCTGTAGCCCAACCAGACTGGGCAAAACACCTAAAAATCTCATTCAAAGTATCCCAATCACTGCGTGACTTGTTACATTTCAAGGTATCATTAAGCTCTTTATATATTTCCACAGGATCCTTATTTGCTACATGCGCAAAATTAATGGTTTCTTCCTCCGGCTCTATATTTTCAGCTGAAGGCTCATGCACTATTTCTGCTTCGACTTTACTAAAGTCCGCTTCATCCTGAATATTATCTGTGGAGTCTGAAGTTGGTGCTCCATTTTCTGACATGGAGCAAAACCAATGCCCATGAAAGCCAGGGGAAATGGGAAATTTCGAAAATTCATTGAAGCCAGGTGGTGCAAACCCCAATTGATTAGGGATTTGGGGAGGAGGAGGGGAAGGATAAACTTGGGAATTTAACGGGTGAGAACGATGGACGAAACGACTAGAAAGTAAATTTCTAACCCTAATGAAATTGCCATTCTTGCTGGAATAGAAGGAGAATAAACGTTTTGCCTGGCCCCTTGCCATCGGTAATCGAATGGCGACAATCAAATATTCAAATTAATTCCTCAAAGGTAAACAGAAATGACCTTACAGCACATAATTCGACCAAAGGGAGGTGTCAGCCGTGTGGTCGGAGCTCCGATTCTCGGTGCGGCGGTTGGCGGTAGAGACAAGCTGAGGCCAGCAATTATGTAGGAAGATTTCTGGAGAAAATGAGGACTGCTAAAAGTGGCAACGACAGAAATGGAGGTGACTCTGCACACGAGACGAGTATGTGTGATTGTGTTTGTGTGTATGAGAGAGAGAGGAGAGAGAAGGGTTTATAATCAGCTAAAACCCTCGGATTTTGCTCAAGAAGATAGAAAAAAAAAAAAAAAAAAAAAAATTCTAACCTTTAAATTATTATTTATCTCTGATTTTTAAAAAATATCACACTTAATTCATTCGGATCGAATTTTTGGAAAGTATTCAATTCAACATTTTCAACAAAAATTCTACATAATTTATAAGGTCAAATATATAGAAAGCATATCTCAAATGTGTCAATATTATACGCCAAATCAAAGTTCTCAATACAAAGAACATAATAATGGCCTCAAAACTAAAATCCAACAGCCAACGAAAAAAAAAATCACCAATCAAAATCAGCGCTCGACATGTAGAGCTTTGCAGGCATCATGCGGCAGCTTCCTATAGTCAATAGGATCGAATGAGGGTAATGGTGTCTAAATTTGGCTATTTACAGAACGACAGACGTAGACTCTCAATCACCCGAGATATTTGTTGATGTGGAGAGAAGGAGCAAACGTAAGCTCAAAAGCCAAAACCGGGGAATGTAGGGCTTGTTGAATGAAAGGAACATCATTCTGGGGAAAATTATCTGTGTATACATTGTATTGTGTAAAGAGATACAGAGATTACATGTATAAGTAGAGTACAGTAGACTAATCACTGCCTAACAATCTGCTAATTACACGGGAAGATAATTAGGGTAAATCTCTACCATAAATAGCATAATATTCCAACATTCCAACACTCCCCCTCAAGTTGGATCATGGGGGTCCGACATGTTCAACTTGGACAACGAGTCATGAAAGTTCTGACTACTGATGGCCTTCGTCAAGATATCTGCCAGTTGATCTTCTGATTTTACGAATGGAAGTCTGACAGTCCCTGATTCGATTTTTTCCTTGATGAAGTGACGATCTATCTCCACGTGCTTAGTTCGATCATGCTGAACCGGGTTATGAGAGATACTTATTGCTGCTTTATTATCACAGAATAGGTCTGTGCTTCTGTCTGGCGTGAACCTGATCTCCGTTAAACGCTTTCGGATCCATAGGACTTCCGTGATTCCCCGTGCTATTCCCCTGAATTCTGCTTAGGCACTTGAGAGTGCCACCACTTTTTGTTTCTTACTCCGCTATGTAACCAAATTTCCTCCCACGAAGGTAAAGTATCTGGAAGTAGATCTTCTATCAGTGATGCTACCCGCCCAATCAGCATCCGTGTAGGCTTCGATCAGAGTGTGCCCATTCTTAGCAAACATAAGTCCTTTTCCGGGAGAGGACTTTAAGTACCTCAAAATCCTCATAACTGCCTCCATGTGTTCCTTGCTTGGGTTATGCATGAATTGGCTCACAACCCCAACAACATAGGCAATATCTGGTCTAGTATGGGCCAGGTAGATAAGTTTGCCTACTAACTTCTGGTATCTCTCTCTGTCGGTTGGGATCTGATCTGGAAATATTCTCAAATGGTGATTCTGGGGAATTGGGGTCTCAGCTGGTTTGCAGTCAATCAACCCGACTTCTGTCAGAAGGTTGAGGATATACTTTCTCTGAGAAATGAAAATGCCCTTGTCTGATCGCATCACCTCAATGCCAAGAAAGTACCTTAATCCACCCAAGTCCTTCATCTCAAATTCTCGTGACAGATTCTCTTGGAGACTCGCTATCTCCTCATTGTCATTCCCAGTTATCACCATATCATCAACGTACAGGACCAATAGGGTGACTAGACTGTCTCTCATCTTGATGAACAAGGAGTGATCCGAGTTGCTCTGACTATACCCGTATTTCTTCATAGCGAGAGCAAATTTTCCGAACCAGGCTCTGGGTAACTGCTTGAGTCCATACAAGGACCGTTTTAGTCTGCACACCAAGTGTTTGTTCCGGTGATCCTCAAATCCAGGTGGAAGATCCATGTAAACTTCCTCTTCTAGGTCGCCATGCAGAAAAACATTCTTCACATCGAATTGGTGTAGTGGCCAATCATGATTAGCAGCTATGAATAAGAGTATCCTGATGGTATCCAGCTTCGCCACAGGAGAGAACGTCTCTGTGTAGTCAATCCCATATGTCTGGGAGTATCCTTTAGCCACTAACCTGGCTTTATACCTTTCGATCGTGTCGTCCATTTTGTACTTGATGCTGTAAACCCATTTGCACCCGACGGAATGCTTTCCTGCTGGGAGTGGGCAAACCTCCCAAGTCTGGTTTTTTTCCAGAGCGTTGATCTCTTCCTCCATGGCTTATTTCCATAGCGGATTTTCCCGTGCTTCTTTGATGGTTCTGGGGGTTTCGTGAGAGTACACTGCGTGGAGAAAAGATTGCAATGGTGGTGAGCAGTTTAAGGCCACATGATGAGCTACTGAGTACTTGGATCTGCTTGTCCTTTCTGGACTGTACCTGTTTGGTGGGATTCCCCTATTCTGTCTAGGGAGGCAGAGTGTATGTACGCGGAATGGAAACAGAAGGGTCAGAGTCACTTACCTCAGGGATATTCGGTGACGGGGGATCTTCCGGGGCGGGCGAGAGAGATGGAGAGTCAGAAGACACAGGCACCCTATATTCTTGGAGGGGTTCTAACCAGTCACACATCCAATTCATTCCCTCACTTGTATCATTCTCCCCCTGAGGGGTGGAATTGGATTCCCCTTTGAAGTAGTACTCGGTTTCGAGGAAGTCCACGTCCATGGTAATATAATGACGGTCCCCAACAGGATCATAGCAATGATACCCCTTCTGAGTAGGATTAAACCCGAGATATGCACATCGGATTGCACAGGGGTCTAACTTAGTCCGTAAGTGCTTCGGAGTGTGGACAAAGGTGACACATCCAAAGACCCGTGGCGTGAGGAGAAGTACCGAGGGGATAGAGTGAAACCCTCTGAGGGCATCCAAGGGGGTCTTGTATTTCAGAGCCCGTGTAGGTAATCGGTTCATAACATATACCGCCGTAGAGACAGCTTCCGACCAAAAGGAAGTGGGGACATGGGCCTCGAATAGGAAAGCCCGAGCACTTTCGAGAATATATCAGTTTTTTCGTTCTGCCACGCCGTTCTGTTGTGGGGTATGAGGACAAGTGGTCTCATGTATAACCCCATTCTGAGAGAAGAAGCTTTGAAGGCTCTGATTGATGAATTCCCCTCCATTATCGGAACGGAGGACTTTGATCGAGACAGAAAACTGTGTTTGGATCATTTGAAAGAATTCCCTGAACTTACTTGGCACATCGGATTTTTGTTTCAGAAAATAAATCCAAGTGAACCTGGTGCAATCATCGACAAACAAGATAAACCAACGAAACTTGGAATTAATATTACTTGGGACTGGCCCCCAGACATCAGAATGTATCAACTCAAATGGAGAATTTGTTTTATTCTGAGAACTCGGATAAACTGCTCTGTGACTTTTAGCAAGTGCACAAGTGTCACTATGTAAAGTACTTGATTCTGGAACTAAATTTGGAAACAAATGTCTCAAATACTGAAAAGAGGGATGCCCCAATCTACGATGCCATAACCAAAGTTGTTTATCATTTCTGCCTTGAGAGACAAAGCTTGAACCCAAGTGTGAAACATCTCTGATGTAGTACAGACCATCTCTCTCAATACCACGCCCAATGATCGCCCCCGTATGAATATCCTGTAAGAGGCAAAATGAGGAAAATATTAGCACTGCGCAGTTTAATTCTTTGGTAAGTTGGCTTACAGAAAGCAACTTGTTGGTGAGAGATGGCACAACAAGACAGTGTGAGACATTTATTTTTTCGGATAAAGATACACTGCCTGCCCCAATGACAGGATAGGAAAGACCATTAGCGTTAATCACCGAAGATCTCCGAGGGGAGGAGGTGGTTCGGATATCACTTGCCTCATTTGTCATATGATCTGTGGCCCCACTGTCAATAAGCCACTCGGTATCCGAACCCAAGTGGCGGGCCTGCATAAAGGTTTTTCCTTCCGTAGTTTTATTTGGCCCAATCTCATCATCATTCTTAATTCCCAGCCCACTATGCAAATCAGGCCCAACTGAATTATTTGATGTAGCATTAATTTTATGAGATAAAATTGACCCATGAGTTAAGTCCAACCCACATTTTCCATTACTCATAACCGGCCCATATTCTATGACATTTAGGGTTGGTGAGAAGGAGCTCTTACCATTCTCATTTTGGGCAGCAGCTGCTGCGTCGACCTGCTTACCATACCGGGAATTACCGCAGTCTATGGTGGCGTTGTCGCCGTCGTAATCTGACCGGCTGGTGGTGCCGCCGGTGGTATGACTCCCCTGCACCAAGGCTGCTCGTCCCTGTCCCCCGATTTCAGAGCTTACCGTCGCAGGGGTTATCTTTCCAGCCGGTGGCCCAGTGGTGCCGCCGCCGCCACGGCTTGAGGCTTTCTTCCTAGCCATATGGTCGGCCCACCAATCGGGGTATCCCACTACCTCGGAACTTTTTTCCTTTGCGTGTCTTGTTCCTCCGCAAACAGAGCACTTGGGGGTTCCTGTTCCGGAGCCGGCACCAGGTTTCCTTCCTCTGTCGCGGGATGATGAGGTCTCTGACCGCATCTTTGCTACCATCCCAACGCCGCCGGAGGATTGATCGTTCATTGCTGAAAGGCGACGATCTTCTATCCGGACGGCGCTGTAAGCTTCTTCCAAGGTGGGAGATTGCTGGGCTCTGAGCAAATCGCGTTTTATGGCATCGAATTTGCCGTCCAATCCCCACAAGAAAGCGAACACTCTATCCTCCTGTTTCTCCAGATTGTAGATCTTTCTGTCCTCAGAGCATTTCATCGATTGGGGCTTTCGAAAGTCGATTTCTCTCCAAATCCCTTGTATGGTTCGGTAATATTGATCAACGGACATATCGACTTGATTCATTTGGTATGCCCGTTGTTTCAATTCATAGAGTTTCAGTTTGTCACCGCCGTCATGGTAGGTGGCTTCGATCTCGTCCCATAGTTCCTTCGCGTTGGGACAGAGAATGAATTGGGCAGCAATCTAGGGTTCCATTGAGTTGAGTATGAGGCTTCGGACGGCTCCATCAGTTTGTTCCCAAGCTTCATAACCGGCATCGTCAGGGTTGGGGGATACGGTTTTTCCGGTAATGTATCCCGTTCTTCCTCGGCCAAGTAGTACTAATTGAACTGTTTTTGACCAAATAGCGTAGTTGTTGTCATTGAGTTTGATGTTGATCGTGGTTGGATTGGTTGGTTCGGGTTGTTTTTGTTGGAAAACACGAATCAGAAAGCAGCGGAATTTAAAAAATTTTTCCAACAAAAAGATCTTGGACTCGCAATCATGTATCCAAATTCGTAGAGTTAGAAAACTTACTTTTCTTTTATTCTTTCTTGAAGCGTTTCAAGCTACCCACGAACGCTCTTCTCGCGGCTTGATCCCCTCTCCTTGGTAAAGCTCGAATCTTCAAACTTCTAACTTGAAGCTCTCTAGAGATAGTCCACCAACTTGATCACAATCTAACTAGTAAGGATGCTAGTTCTCTAGTTAGTGTTTAGGCTTAACCTAGGGTTTATTTGATCTTGGAGAAAGGAAGGTGTTCAACACATGAACCAAAAGAATTGCCAATTAGCTCTAAAGGGGAGCTTGAGCTCCCCTATATATAGATAAGGGAGAGGGACGCCGAACCCAATCCTTGTTGGGCAAGGATTTGGTCCCTCTCTCTCCTATTACTTGATCATCAAGTATTTTCCAACTTTGACTTTGAATTCTAATTCAAATCAACTTTAAGAGAGCTAAAAATATCCAAACTATTTTTGGATAATTTTATACTTTATTTATTTAAAATAAATAACTTATTTTTATCTAATTAATTAATTCATAATTAATTAACTAGATTATTTTTCTCCAAAATAAGACTTTCTTTTTAATTCAAAATTAAACCAAAGTCTATTAAATAATTAACAAATTAATTATTTAATCACCAAATAATTATTCACGCACATGCACACGTGTCCATGAAGGACACGTGTCACGCACGTGACCCACACGTGTGATTTCACACGTGTGGAACCCTTTGGCCCGATTAACTCGTTTAATCATTTTAAAGCCTCAACTCATGTAACCAAGTTGTTGTGTGTGACCCTCTAGGTTATCAATTCAATTAGCAGTGACCCTAATTAATTAATTCACTAATTAATTAATCAGTCCACAGATTAAACGACCATAGTCTAGCAACAGGTGTTTAACCCCTAGCTGAATTGGAATGTTCGGATTCGACAGAACCTTTAAGTCATTGATTAATGTGAGATACAATCCTCCTACTTACTATCTCTCAACCAAGATCTAGGGTAAGGGAATAATTAGAACCCTAATAATCCGGTCTTAAAGCTAAGTGCACTTCATATCCATTTGATCTCAATCCAAGAAACCCTTTTCTTGATGTCTTGATCTACTGCCTTGGCCAAGGACTCCATATGGCATATGAATGACTTACACAATAAGAGATCACCTTGCAAATGCAAGTGTAGGTCCTTTCTTGATTCTCATTCACTTTCATGAATCACTTGTGCAACCCCAACATAAGCCTTGAATCAGTTGTCTAAGGCGACACCCTTTAAAGTTTATACCTAAGACTACAGAGTTAACTCATAAAGTAACAAGGAACCTCAAGTCTAAGGATCAATTAATCACATCAATGACTCGTGAGATATTTCCTAATCTGGAAGTTTCTATTTCCTGAAATAGAAACTTTCTTTCCCATTTAGGAATGTTCTCACACGGGGCACCTCACTGAACTTACACTACAAGAAAACAGTCAATTTCCGACGAACATTTCCGACGAACTTTTTAGGTCTGAAATATTCCGATGAATTTCCGACGAAACGAATAACAATGTACTTTTCTTACATGATTCAAAATTTCCGAGGAATTTCAGACGAATTTCCGACGAACTAAAATTTTAATTAATAAAATAAATATTTTTGGTAATTCAGACGAACTGTTTGCGACGAACTTTCGCCTCAAATTCTTAAAAAAAATTTTTTTAAATTTTCAGACGAAATGTCGTCTGTAATTCGTCTGAAATGTCAGACGAAAACTCAGACGAAATATTTCGTCTGAAATTATTTCATATTTGCGGCCAAACAGCGATGAAAGCCTCGTCTGAAAATATTTGGGGCTTTTATAGGAAAACTCAGACCAATCTTCGTCTCAACCGCGTCTGAGTAAGCCGGCGATACTGCGATGAAACCATCCGCCAGAAAACGAGCACTGAAATCGATTTTCCGGCGACGAAATGCAGACCAAAACATGTTCGTCTGAAATGTTTCCAAATTTTGTGAAAAGAAATTGAGAAGGATCTCTCAATCAGATTATCCATGCCCTAAAATCAACCCGTTCCCTTATCCCGCCTCTCCAAATCACATTTCAAGCTTTCCTTCCCATGGCTGCTGCTATCAAACTCCCTCATTGAAAAGCTTGTCGTTATTCTTCAGAAAGGGTTTCAGCACTCTCAACCTTGGCCCCTTTTTTCCGCCCCGCCGAAGACCCTGTCTCCATCATCTGCGCCTCAGAACGAAGAATAGGGTCTTCTCCCTTTTACCATTTTCTTGTAACTTCTGTGAGGGTGAAGGTCACAGCTCAACTGAGCTGCCATTTTGATCGGTTCGGAGAAAACACAGCTCAGATTCGTAAGTGGTATGTCTGTTTGACTTCTCGCTTTTCATTGAGCAAAGCACCCAAAAGATTATATGTTTGTTTGTCATTTCGTTTAAGTCTGATCTTTTATTATCAAAATTTCATTTTTTTCTTGGAAGATTGGAACCTTTTTGGTCGATTTTGCAATGTTGGTTATTTATGTGTGTTTATGCTCATGTGTGTCTCTGCTAAGGCTCATGGGTTGTTGGATTTGAAGTTAATTAAGATTGAAACTTAGATAAAGCTAATTTCTTTATATCTGAACTGTCGAATTAAACAGAGGGTTATTTGTGTTAAGAGATTCTTCCCATTTTTCCTTTTTTTTTTGTTTTAAGTTCATAGGTACTTAGATCTAACATGCTTTAGGTTGAATCTTGTGTTAAGTGGTGTTGAATCTGAGTTTTTGCATGACAAGATATGAGTATCTTGAATCTTGTGTTAAGTGGTGTTGCATCCTGAATAAGAACAGGACTACGTAAATGCTTTTCAAAGGCTTTGCTGAAAATGAAAATAGAACTATAGCTTACTCCGGATTAATTAGCAATTTTAAAACTAGAAAGCTTTTGATCTTTTTGTTGTTTCTTGATATTAGGTTCTTTGTTTGAATAGAGAAGCTTACTACTTCAGTTTTTTTTACTTCATTATAGATTGGAAAGCTAACTACTTCAGACTTTGTTTCAGAATATTATGAAGCATTAAATTAAGCGTGCATCTGTCATCGGACATCAACGAGTTATACGAACTGCAGATTATGTAAGTTACAGCCTTTTGATATGAAAAGCTCCTGAAATTTGATTATTTGTGTACGTTTGACATCAAATATGAAGTTACATTCTGCCACTTTTGTTTGACAAATCAACAAAATATGTAGTCGCATTTAATTGATTGAAAACTGGAAGGTGTATGCCTTTTGTTTGTGAATTGCATCTGCTGAAATACATGAAGTTTGTGTGCAGTTTTGAAAGTGGAATTTTAAGCAGCAGTTTTGTTTATATAGTTGCAGTTTTGTTTATATAGTTGCAATTATTTTCATGAATTAATGTTATATACTCTGGTTTGGAATTTAATGAACAGTTTTGCTAGGTTGTGATGAGGTATTAAATGTCAAATCCGGAGAAGTTTGCATTCTGCCACTTTTGTTTGAAGAATTAACACTTTTGCATGAAGTGTTGTTAACTAGTTCATTGTGCTTTACATGATGGATATATGTTATACTAACACTGATAGTCAATTCCTGGTGGATCTAATGATTTGAGTGTTTTTTGACCAAATAGGTAGCAATATCTTGAAGAATCGGGAAGACAAGGCTTGCAGTGAGTGGTGGGCTGGCAGGTGAGATTGCTTCAGGCTGTTATAATAATTTTTTGTTCTGTTGTTGTTGATATGTGTAACTAAAAATGAGAACTTTGAATTTTTGGTAAAATCTACATAATATCTTGTTGTTTTGTTGTTGATATTTGTAACGGGCAAGGTAAACTTTGGATTGTTGGTAAAAACCTGAACATGATGTTTTGAATTATTGTTAAAAATCTAAACATGATGTTTCTTTCATAAAAAAAGGGGATGTTTCTTAAGGGGAGGTTTCTGTAATTTGTAAAATTCCTAAGGGGAGGTTACTGTAATTTAGCAACAAAAATTCAACAAAAGTTTCTTTTAAAAGTTACATAGCATCATCCAACTAACTATTAGATATATTAAACAACTAAGGGGAGTTCTGCTCTTAAATGAGAAAGGGTACAAGTTATATTTTAAATTCTTTGAGAAGATTGATCTCAAATGTGCAAATTGATTTCTTGAAAAGTTATTGGATATTCATCTTAGAGTTCACTAATGACTGGTCGTCACCTCGCAGGACTTGTAGAAACTAGAAACTGTTGGTCTTGTTTTTTAAAAGGGATTATATTCGTCTTAGAATGCATAATATTTATCAATTTTAATGTTTGGGATGAAGCGAACTGCCGGTATTCTATGCTAGGATGCACATTCTATACTTTTTATGTGCATTCCTCGCGATTTTATCTGTTAGGAGTGCTAAATGAACTTAGTCATTGATAGGAGTACTAAACAAAATTATGCTTGTCATGGTTTACTATTTTATCTGTCAGAGTATAGTTTTGTTGCCAATATGCAGTATATAATTATCTGATAACCAAATCTTTTATCTGCTCCTTGTTCTTGCTAAGGCTTATCTTTTTTACTTGGATTGATGGTAAACTACATGAATGTATTACGTAAAAAGCTTTCTAGATTTGTAGAAATGCAGTTTCTTATGCTTTCATAACCAAAATCTTGTCAAAATGTAAAACAAGCAAAAAAAAAAAAAGAAATCTGACTTTCATTTTTATGTTGCAATCAAAAGAAAAATAACATAAATTTCAGCCCCCTCCTCTCTAACTATTTAATTACATAAGTGTTCCAGCTAGTTTTCAAAATTAGAGTTACCTTGCTTGTCTTGTAACTTTCCATTCTTACAGTTTCCCCAGGTAATTGTTCTTAGTTAGTTGGATGATGCTATGCAAGTTTTTAATAAATATTTTCCAATTGTTCTTGGTTATTTTGATCGTTTCTTAATCTCTGCCAAAAAGTTCATGTTGCTGATTATTCTTAATATGTGCTGTTGAATGAGTCACAAGTTGGATGTTGTTGAACTTGATTACGAGCGTAAACTGCTGCTCAAGTTGGAGCTGCTGTAATTTCTGAGAAAGCCTACAAGATACAAGCACCGAACTCGTAAGTTCTTTCCTTTTAATAAATGTTTGACACTTTGATTGTACAAAAGTAAGCTTACTTGTTTCCTAGCAGGTTACTTGTTTCCTCTGCAGTTATGTTTATATAGTTGCAAACGTTGAAGAATTAATGTTATATGTTATGGTTTTGTAATTTAATGAATTTTGGCAGCTTGTATGCAGTGAGTTCAAACGTAAATTCCGAACTCAAACGAACTCTTTTTTAAAAACTGTTTTAGTGGCATGTACCCTACATACTAAGCTTTATATTTGTTAAATTTTGTGTTCATCCGAGCCCATTTGATACCCGAAAAAAATTCCGAACCTCGCTGCTGTCCCTTTGTTTCTGTTCTGAATTGTGCAGGTTGTATGCAGTGAGTTCACACGTAAATTCCGAACGCATACAAACTATATTTGTAAAACTGTTTCAGTGGCATATACCCTGCATACTAAGCTTTGTCTGTGTTGAATTTGGTGTTCATCCGAGTCCATTTGATACCCGAAAAAAATTCTTGTTCCTAGCTGCTGGCACTTGTTGTCTTTAATGAATTTTGACAGCTTGTATGGGGTGAGTTCAAACGTAAATTTCTAACTCAGACGAACTCTTTTTTTTAAACTGTTGCAGTGGCATATACCCTACATACTAGGCTTTATCTTTGTTAAATTTCGTGTTCATCCGAGTCCATTTGATACCCGAAAAATATTCCGAACCTCACTGCTTTAATTTGTTTCAGTTCTGAATTGTGACAGCTTGTATGCCGTGATTTCACACATAAATTCCGAATGCATACGAACTCTTTTTTTAAAACTGTTTCAGTGGCATATACCCTGCATACTAAGCTTTATCTTTGTTAAATTTCATGTTCATCCGAATCCATTTGATACCCGAAAAAAATTCTTGTTCCTAGCTGCTGTCACTTGTTGTCTGTTCTGAATTTTGACAGCTTGTATGCGGTGAGTTCAAGCGTAAATTCCGAACTCAAACGAACTCTTTTTTTAAAACTGTTTCAGTGGCATATAGCCTACATACTAAGCTTCTTTGTTAAATTTCATGTTCATCCGAGTCCATTTGATACCCAAAAAATATCCCGAACCTCGCTGCTTTAATTTGTTTTAGTTCTGAATTGTGTCAGCTTGTATGCAGTGAGTTCACACGTAAATTCCGAACGCATACGAACTCTTTTTTTAAAACTGTTTGAGTGGCATATACCCTATATACTAAGCTTTATCTTTGTTAAATTTTGTGTTCATCCGAGTCCATTTGATACCCGAAAAAAATTCCGAACCTAGCTGCTGTCACTTGTTGTCTTTAATGAATTTTGACTGCTTGTATGCGGTGAGTTCAAACGTAAATTCCGAACTCAAACGAACTCTTTTTTTAAAACTGTTTCAGTGGCATATAGCCTGCATACTAAGCTTTGTCTTTGTTAAATTTCGTGTTCATCCGAGTCCATTTGATACCCGAATAAAATTCCGAACCTCGCTGCTGTCACTTGATGTCTTTAATGAATTTTGACAGCTTGTTTTCTGTTTTCTGTTCTGAATTTTGTGTTCAATTAGTAAAATAACTGATGTACTTTTCATTGAAACCAGATTTGAGAAGATTACATTTCGGAGGCCATTGGAGCTCTCAAATTTCACTTAGAGGATCAAAGGTAGGATTTTTACCACTTTTTTGCTAAATATGGTTTGTCTAAAAGCAAAATGTTTGTTTATGTTGAATATGTTTGATGTTTAAACTCATGCAGAAGCTTGCCAGGTCCCACCATTATTATAATGTTGAAATTCAATCTCTTTATATCTCAAATAATTTTAGTTTAGCATATGTCCATAAAAAAACACTCAAATCATATTAGTATATCAGCTTAGTTATTGCTACCTATCAGCTTATTTATTGTTACCTATGGATTTGGTCTTATTTATTTCTGCGTGAAGTATATCAGCTTCTTTATGGAGAAATTGGTTTTGGAGTTGGAGAAATTGCTATTTATGGAGAAAACCAATTTCTGAGTTGGATGTAGTGAACATAACTATCCATTTACTGATTATTCTTAATATCATGCTGGGCTTTTGTTTTGTATGGGTTGTATAGTGGCTGAGGGTTTTAATTACATAGTAATGATACATGAATTCACTAAGTAATTAGTCAATCAAAGTAATCTTATTTTGAACAAACCTATTAAGTTCATTGAGGTGAATTTGTATGCTGCGAGAATGGGAAGACCGTAGTGTTCTTTAATTTAATTATACATAATTTCTAACCTTTGGTGTGTAGATGGATAATATTCCGTTGCATAGGAGATGGATGTATAATAGGACTTACCCAAATCGTGTCGGCCTAATGCCAGAATTTGTGGCTGGGGTTGACTCTTTTATAGAATATGCCAAAGGGTTACGACCATATAGTTTGATTCTTGAATTTGAAGATTCTTGCATGAGCATTTGGAATTTCTGAAGTTTATATGTTTAGTTAGTTTATGGACTAGAGCATTTGTTGAGTTAGTTTAAATTCTTAAATTCAAGTGGAATTGGTGCTTATACGCTTGATTTTTGTTGTATTTTATGTTATGTCAGATCGATGAACAAGCAAGTGATGAAAGGGAATTTAGAAGCAGCAGTGAAAAAAAGGTTTGTTTTGTGATGAAAAGGAACTTGATGAATTTAGAAGAAGAAGCAAATGATGAAGAGGAACAAAACTACTACGACGTATTTGTTTTATGTTTTGAAAAAAAGGTTATCAGATTGAAACTTGTCCCACTCCTTTTATTATGTAGAAGCTCTCAGGTTGTTAGAATTTGTCAATTTTCATGTATGAATTTATCTATGTAGGATTTGGAATTATAATATTGCTGGATGTTCTTGTACGGATTTATCGTTGAAGGATTTGCAATTGTAATGTTGTCAGATTTATCTCTATTATTAAATTTCTAATCATCGGTTTTATATGGATACAATTGACAAAGAATGTTATTAAAAACAGGTTAAAAATAAAAAATTCGAAAATATATTTTAAAAAAAAAATTACATTTGCGACGAATTTGCGACGACAAAGTTCGTCTGGATTTATAAAAATAATAATAAAATTCTGAAAGTTCGTCTGAAAGTTGGTCTGAAGTTCGTTTGAAAAATAATATTAAAAAAATAAAATTCTACAAAGTTCGTCCGAAAGTTCGTCTGAAATTTCGTCTGGATTTACAAAAAAAATAATTGAATTATGAAAGTTCGTCTGAAAGTTGGTCTGAAGTTCGTCTGAAAAATAATATTAAAAAAATAAAATTCTAAAATGTTCGTCTGAAAGTTCGTCTGAAAAATTAGAAAAACTAATAAAATAATAGTATTTCGTCGGAAAGTTCGTCGGAAAGTTCGTCTGAATAAAACTGGTCCGAAATTTTGCGGTGGTATGTTGCGTCGGAAATTCGTCGGAAGTTTGGCCGGGAAGTTCGTCGGAAAAAAAGTTCGTCGGAATTCAATAGATTTCGGACGACATAATTGTTCGTCGGAATTTGGCCGGAATGTTCGCCGGAATATATGTTCGTCGGAAATTTGGTCTGAAAGTTCGTCTGAAATAGGTTCAGACGAGTGTTTTTCAGACGATGGGAAGTTGGTCGGAAATTCGCCGGAAGTTCGTCGGAAATTGAATTTTCCAGACGAAATCGTCTGAAAGTTCGTATGAAAAGTTCGTCTGGAAATGGCTGTTTTTTTGTAGTGTTACTTATTAAAGTAAGCACACTCATGTATCACGCACGTATCAACTATACACTTTGCACCTCCATGAAACAAGGTGGTCCTTCTTAAGGGCAAGATCCCACAAGCAAGCCTTAGAGGAGTCAGGTTGACACTCCCACTGTCTGTAGGACTCATCGGCTTGGAGTATTTTACTAATCATGACTTATGTGATATAGGGCTCGTTTCATGAACCATTTCACCTAAATGGTAGAGTCCTAAAGTCATCAGGATTAGGGGAGTTCTCATACATGCACAGATAAAGTAAACGAATACCAAACAAGAGCATATAAAGAAGTGTTGCCTCAATTCGTTATTTCATTCAAAGATTGTCTGTGATTATAATAAGGAAAAGCACAAAGCGGATATACAATCGGCTTTCTAGGGCACTATTCCTAACAGTTTTTGTCGGAAGAGTTCTGCCATTTGGGCAAGAAACTCTGCCGGTATCGGGTTCGATTTTGGGGGTGAAGCCATCGGTAGATGATGAGCAAGATATTCGATTCGTTTATTGAATCGAAACCCGCTCTGATACCATGTTGAATGAAAGGAACGTCATTCTGGGGAAAATTATCTGTGTATACATTGTATTGTGTAAAGAGATACAAAGATTACATGTATAAGTAGAGTACAGTAGACTAATCACTGCCTAACAATCTGCTAATTACACGGGAAGATAATTAGGGTAAATCCCTACCATAAATAGCATAATATTCCAACATTCCAACAGGGGTTGTATTCGTTTTGGTACTTTGACGCTCAAGTCAGACAACTAAGTCGAGACTGGGTCGAGAATGCAAAGAATATGAGAATGCAATTAATACATGAATAGTTGTTTACTTGAGTAATAAATGAGGAGTATTTATAACTGGGAGCCTTGTGCGTGTAGGTACACACTGCAGAAGGTGGAAATGCCATCATGACAAAGAATGGCGTGGCGTGACACAGTACTTTTCGGTAAAACATCTTATACCTGCTTCGTTAGAGTTGCAGTAGGTTTGGAAGGCGTGGGATGCATTAAATGCAACCTGCAGAAGGGGTGTCCGATAAAACACTTGGCTCAGGAAGGCCTCTCAGTCGAGGACCTTCCTAGGTCGAAGTGAGTAGGACCAAGTAAAGGAGGGAGTCAAGACTCTCCAAATTATTGGTGCAAGTGCTGGTTTGGAAAAAAGAGTGAGTTAGGTCAAGATAGTGATGTGGTTGGAAGTCTCCAACTAAAAGGCTCGTAGGACTCTCACACGGTAACACGTGGAGCCACGTCAACACTTCCAAATTTACCCCTATAAAAGGGTATCAACTTAATTAATTTGTTTTGGAGAGATGAAGACGATGGTGATAGTCGAATGGGGAATGGGCCATTGTCATTTATAATTTCTAACTAGTAATTACGTACACTTAATGCGTGTGCCCAAAAAAAATATTATTATTAAAATATATTAAAATTAAACTTTTATTATTAAAAAAATTAAATAATTATTAAATGAGTCTAGCACCCTATATAATATTATAGATAAAAATAAATTAAGAATACAAAAAAAAACAAATCAGAATCATATCAGTCAAAATAAAAAAAAAATAAAAATAAAAATAATAAAAAAAATAATATATATATATATATATATATATATATATATATATATGAGAAAAAAAGATTAATGTGATGCAATAGAAAATGGGAATTAAAAGATAATACTTAAATAAATTAAAAAAGAAAGAAAAAAATTTAAAAATTTAGGGTAGAAAAAAAAAAAAGTTCATGAGTCGAAAATACAAATACGGTTTCTATCTACCCTTATAAATAACAAGTGATTTTTATTTTAAAACGGTATATGCATGCAAATTATATGTTTATTTATGAATATTTGCAAATTATGTAACTTGAGATGTATCTACAAACTGAAATATAAACTTAATTAATAACGTATATACAAAACTCACACTACATACATAAAATCCTTTTTTTTTCTTTTTTTTTTTCAAATACACACACCCCAAGTGGCCAGAGGATATATAAAATCCTACTTAGTTATTACAAATCATACATCATCAAAAGTCAAAACTAAATGTTTGATTATTTACATATGACCTTGTGAGTTTGTGAGAATCTCATTCATCTCAACGGCTTCATCACTTTTCTCTAGTTTCTGGTTCCTCACATACATCCCAAACAAATAAGAGCAGAAACCCCACACGCAGAGCACGGTGGCCACCACCTTAACTCCGCCGAAAGCATCACCGTACACCACCACACCTCCAACGACGTTTATGGCCAGCAACGCCGTCATGCAAATACCTCCGGTGAGCGACGTCGTTAAGAACACCATTCCCGCGGTGCCCAAAAAACAGAACTGCCAGAAAACAAGATTTCCGGCGATCGTCAGCCAGTACGCCGCCGGCCCTTTATCAAAAATAGTTGCAGCCTCATACTATAAGAGAGAGAGAGTGAGAGGGAAAAGGAAAAAGAAATTAGTAATATTATATTTAGAATTAAATCAATAATTGAAAGGGAGTTTATATCTCATAATTATGATTTATGATACATCTACACTTTTAAAAATATTATTTTGTTGTATCGTATTATGTTTTATACTTTTCACATGAAAAATTTTAAAAAATATATATATGTATCATCGTATCCGTTTCGTATCGTGTCTGTATCGTCGTGTTAGTTCATAAATTACAATTTACAATGACAATTATTTCTTCTCTATCGTTAATTAGTTTCGTTATGAGGATTGATGCTTAGTAATTATTCTCAATTTTGCAAAAATTTCTACTTTTATAAAGATAGAAGTAAGAAGCTAAAATTATAAAAAGTATAATAGTTGAAATTATGAGGGTTTAAAATAAAGATATGAAAAGCCTAATAAAAAGAAGTTTAGCTTTTCTTTGTAAAATAACTTGAGAAACACTTTTGATAAATTATCAAAATTCGTATTTATTTATGAAAAATAAAATAAAAGCTATAAACAAAAATAAAAGCGAAAGCAAAAGGCAAAAAACGGATCCTTAAGTTCATTCTAGCTTTCAATTTATATTGCTTAATATAAACAAGAGTTCTATTTTCAAAGTTGACTTCGTTCTTTGTATTTATTTTGATATTGAAAATTTCTAATTCAAACCTCAGCTCGAATCGAACTCAACTAATTATAAATTTTTTAGAAGTCATAATAAGTGCAAAAAACCATTTCTCCTTATACTGATTTAAACCAAGTTTTGACTAAAATTATACTGCACCATATCAATACGAATGCAGGCTATGGTGCACGAATGCAGACATGTCGATAAGGATACGATACAAGTGATACAAAAATTTTTTAAAATTTTTTACATGAGAAGTGTCGGATTCAATATTCGACACGATACAATACATCAAAATAATATTTTTAAAAATATACATGCAATATCATATAATGCAAGAATAAAATAAAATGCAATTTTGTTGCATGTCTAAAGTAAATTCATCCTATAAATGCATGGTTTTCTATCCGATAATAAAAGAATATATTTACGGTAACTTTTATGAATTAGTTTTTTTTAAAAAAAAAACACTTTATTAATTAGTTATTAATTATCATCACGAATATTTTTTTTTTCTTATAACGTCAACCTTCATATCCGAGAACCCGCCGTCCGCCGCCATGCCCACGGTAGCAAACGCCGTGGCCGCGATCTCCATCACCAGCTGCATCTCCACCACCATGGCGTAGCAGTAAACTTTCCGGTAAACCATCTCCATTATCGGCAAATACAGCGCGAACAGCAACCCCGCTCCCAGCGTCGAGAAAAACCCCACCAAATATTTCCGGTGAGTCAACCCAGCTGGTCTGTCGCGACTCGCTCCGAGTGCTAACAGCACCGAGCTCAGCGTTAGAAGCACCACGCAGTTGAGGTTCATGAAGTTCACTTTCTGCCCAACAATGATCATGGAAAGAATGAGATTGAAGGCCAATTGGGATGAGAGAACGAGGGAAGAAGTTGAAACCGGCAAATAAGAAGTCCCCCACGAGAAAAGGAGATTGTTAACCCCGAGAAGAACGCCGATGAGGATCGACAGGAGGAGGATTTTTCGATCGAATCGAGAAAAGGGTTTTCTTTTCGTCGATTCGAGGAGGTAATAGGGGGCGTAGATCGGAGGGATGAGCAGAGGGAAGCCTGCAGATTGAACCCATGTTGAAACCCATCTGCTCGAGCCGTTGTGGATGAAGTAGTATTTGGAAATGAGGCTTGAAGAAACGGAGCCGATGAAGATTAATCCGTAATTAAGAGCTAAAAGGAGTTTGTAATTCTTGCTGGATTTTGGGGGGTTTGATTTTTCTTGATATTGATGATCAGTTTCACGAGTTGGAAAGGTGGTTAATGTGTCTGCATGTTGGTTTTCTTCCACTTCTTGGAAGATGTTTGAGGGTGGTGGTGGTGGCGCCGCCGTGTCCTGGGACGGCGGCGGTGGTGGAGGGGAGGGGTGCAGTGAGGAGGAAGCCATGAAGATTTGATGGAACAGTTATAGGGTTTAAAAGGAAGAGGAAAAAGGGGAAAAGTTGGTGGGATGCAGTCAATCTTCATGGGAACGTCATGAACCCAAATCGAATAAGCTGTAATGAGACAAAAGTTGTGTTATGAGCACGAGAAATGTTTATAGGTGGCACCAATATCAGTAATTCTATCCCGAGTTTGAGTAAGTCAAATCGTTGTGATATGGGCACGAGTGTGTTTTATACTTATCGTATACTTGATGGAAAATTTTGGAAGAGTCATAAGTCAATGCATTATAATTGATTGGGTACGTTCGAGTCGCATTTGGACTAAAATTTTCTCACCAATATGATGCACCATTACTAATTTATTTGTTACCGAAAATTCAAATCCAAACTTAATTTAGAGGAATGACTCGAATCTTATGATGTACAGATCTACAAATACGACAGTACGAATACGAGATGAATATATAATATTTATCTTGCAAAAGTATTCGACGTAATATCTAATACATATCTGCAAATATAATAAAATAATATTTTAAAAAAAGATATTTTGGCATCACCACATCGACCTCCCGGTAAATATGCATGAGCTTCAATCTTTGTTCAATAAAAGACAAATATTCATGACAAAATTATGTTGGCGTGTTCAAAAATTAAATGACTCCTTTTTCTTTTTCTTTTGTCTTTAAGCTAATTAGTTTTAATATATCCAAGAAAATTTGATTATTTTAGCTGTTTTTTTTAAAATCATTAATTAATCTTTTTTCTTCCTTTTATATTCCATAAATTGTATGTTTAATTAGAAAATAAGCGTTATAATTATTAATTTTAGGAGGAAAATTTTAATTGTTTTTTCTTTTTAAATTAAAGTATTTATCGTCGATTATAGTGAATCAATAACTATCGACTATAGTGATTAGTGACTAAAAGACTTAAAATTGTTTCATAATAAAATTCATAATTCAAACATCGGACATTTGTAAGATGAAGGTGTACTTATTTTCCACTTAACTACATGCTTGTCATCAAAATTTTACCTTTTTTTTATTTTCCCTAAACGAAGCAAAACCTACACAGGGGTCATGGACCAACTAGCCAAAATCATCACTATATATTCTCAATTAACACAAGGATCATCCCAGACAACCAAACTCTGTTCAAGTGAATGTCGATCCCCGTCTAGCAAACTTGTTAGTGCTCATGGTGAAGTGTATTATAACTTGGACTTCTTCAAATTAAAATCATCTTAGGTAAGTCCATGCATGGCTGAGACCCGAACATTAAGAAAAATATTTTTCGATAATCAGATAGTCACGAATAATCGCACACCCAACATCCCCAACTAATATATACTATATATAGAGTGAGAGAATTAATTTTAAAATCACGAGAATTATTAATAACCTTAAATTATATATGTACGCACGTAGCAATTGCCAATTAGGGTGATTCATGTGAAGTTGACGAATATCTTTAAATCAGTAATCATATACATAGCTTTAATTTGACTCCAAATTAATGTCTTGGACTTTTGGGATATTTACTTTTAAACAAGTTAATAATAATTAAAAAATATTGTTGTAAACACTTGTACCGTCAGATATTTATTGTAAAGTATATCCTACAAAATTAGAAAAAAGAAATGCCAAAATTTAGTTTCTAACAGCTCTTACCTTCGTTATAACCTATAATTCTATCACGAATCTAACTCGGTCAGGTCACTATAAGAAGGAGACGATTATTTTATAGTTTGAAATGGTTGACGCAAATTTCAAAAAGAAAATTAATTTAATTATTAATATATATATTATATAATCAATTTTCTTTTTGAAATTTGCGTCAACCACTTCAAACTATAAAATAATCGTCTCCTTCTTATAGTGACCTGACCGAGTTAGATTCGTGATAGAATTATATATATTTATTTCTTTCTTTGGTCAAGAAGGGTGATCAATCACAAGGTATGGATGTTTAATCCACTCGATATGATCAAGAAACTCATGGTCAATTTCAATTAAGACATTAATATAAGAGTTGTCATCTCGACGAATATATCGAAAACGGTCTAATATAACATAATTATGATATTATTAATTAGTTTCGACCTTCGGATCTGGATTATAATTTTTGTACGTAAACAGATGGTGCAAAAGGCCCATGAAAGGGTATAGCCCATTAATGTGTTAAACAGAATTGGCCTTTTACTTGAATGAGAATCCTTATATCCACAGGCCCAATTAAAATCTTTGAAAGATTCCAATGTGATATTGTGATATTATATATATATATATATATATATATATATATATATTTAACAAATACACAAGTGGAATTAGAATTCAGGCCATTGTATTGGAAAATGAATCATAACCACTTGATATGGTGATATTGTCGATTGAGCTTAAGTCGACTTCATCACAAGCCAGTGACGTAATTTAATAACTCCATACTATATTAATCTAATTGAATTTTTTAGTTCGAATTTCAAAAAATATAGTTACTACATACCGAGAAGAAGACCTTTATACTTAAATAATCCGATCTAACTCAAACTTAAATAAAACCGATCATTAGACAAAATATTGATATTAATTTTGTGAGCTGATTTTAAGCTAAATATTGGTATTTAGTTCTCTCACTGTTGATTCATATAACTGTAGCGAGGGTCACGACCCTATAATTGGGAAATAGTCAAAGTACATATGGTATCTGACGTGGCACGTACCCGCACCTTCCCCGAGTTGGCCTCGAAGCTCACGTTTGTCGACCTTTGCAGAATTCGAGCAGTCAGACGGCCGTTTCCCCATCAACAAATAGAGTGACCGCGTCGGATCTCTCGATCAGTCATCAAACAGAGATTTAGGCTCGATCATTTGGCGCCGTCTGTGGGAAGCGCAACAGGAAGCCATCGAACATGACTACTCGAAACGTTGTAAGCAACCGCCTATTCGACGAAAACGGTCGGGAGGTCATTCCTCAAGTTCCCCTACAAGTCGTTATCCCCCCTTCCCTTCCGACACAGCTAGTCTACTCGACGCCCGAGATAGAAAAACATTTGAAAGCTTGTCGCGATGAGGCTGTTGCAGCAGCTGCGGAGGGGAGAGAACCTCGTATGCCAGAGTGCCCGGAGGCTCGACCGGTGGAAGTCCTTCAACCCCCGATCAGTCATCCGGGATACCTGCAACCAATTCAGTACCCTCCGCCCGGAACATATTGGGCTGGAATTGGGCAGAATGTACAGCCTCAGCTTCCCCGACAACAACCATTACCCTCTCAAGGAAATGTACGCAAGTCAGTTCAGGACAGATTATCATTTCGACCCGAGGAAGAGGTCGACTCTAGAACTCCAACTGACACCAGAATACATCGGGGCGGCAATCGTCGGGAGGAGGATGAATCGCAGCAAAAAACTCGATTGTCTCATCCCAGTGGGAGACATGGCGATCGTAGATTGTCTGGATCCCAGAGAGATCGAAGCCCCACTCAACGCAACTCACCCCTGCATGGATCGAACGGCGTCTTTAACCGACTCGGGCCACACGGTCGGGTTAATCAGATCAGAAGATCGAACAGGGGTCGCATCGTGAGGTCGAACGACCTTCGAAACCAAATACCCCCACGTTCCGATCGACCGGATAACCGACAGAGGAATGATAGCCAGGGGTCCTCCAGCCGATCGCCCCGCCGATCACACTCCGTTAGGCGGGAACGTTCTAGATCACCACGACGCACACCGTCGGACCCAAGGCGTGTCCGCCCATGGAGGTATCGCAGTGAGAGAGAGGCTCAGTCCCCATTTTGTGACTCGATCATTGAGTCCACTACTGATGAGAAAATCCCTACCGGACTACCCGTATATAACGGATCGACTGACCCAGAAAAGCATGTGTCGCGCCTCGAAATGCAGCTCAGCATGTTTGGACACTCGCCTCATATCTGGGCTAAGATCTTTGTTACCACACTGGATGGCCCCGCTCTTGAATGGTTTTCAAGGCTCCCCCCTCGATCGATAACCTCCTACAAGATACTCGTCGATCGATTCAAGGCTCAATTCTCGTCCATGAAGGGAGACAAGCTTCCGCCGACCTACTTGTACACCGTCAAACAAGCTCCTGGTGAATCGCTGCGAGATTTCTTCACTCGTTTCTCGCAAGCTGTGGTCAAAACGGAAGAACCAAGCATCGATCTTTTGAGACCCATTGTCCACAAGGCCCTGGTCAACATCGAAGCTGCTCGATACATCTTCCTACAGAAACCAAAGAATTTGGCAGACATCCAGGCCGCTGCCTGTGACTGGATGCAACTCGAAGAATTGGAGAGTTCTCAAAGGAGCCCGGTACCCAATCGAAAGACAGATATCCATCGACCTGTTAAGCAGGATGTCCGACCTAAGCCAGAGGGTCCGACTGGGCCTACCGCTCGAAAACATTACACCCAGCTGACGCGCCCGCTCGATGAAATCTACAATGTTATCGATCCTGCCCTGCTGAAGAAGCCTAAGCCGATGCGGGACACTCCCAAGAATCGAGAGAGCAGTAAATTTTGTAACTTGCACCAGCAGAAAGGCCACAACACTTCTGAGTGTAATGCTTTGCGAGATGAGGTCGAACGACTGATCAAAGGGGGCCTCCTCCAGGAGTTCGTGAAAAAAATGGATGACCATGCTCGAAACCGAGATCACACCGACCGGTCGCCTCCCAAACAACGGTAGGCTAAGCCACCAACAGAGAGAGACCCTCACAACCGGCCATGCCTCGGTCGGATTGACATGATTTCAGGAGGACCTTCCGGTGGAGATTCGAGGTCCGCTCGGAAAAAGACGCGACGAGCCGCTGCTCAAGGATTCTGTAGTCCCCGAGAAGTGATGAATATTCGGCCGGAGGACGCCTGGATCAACAAAGATATAGTGTTTAACGAGAATGATGTAATAAACCTACCGGGACGCTCGAGCGAGACACCTAGTTGTCCTATGGTTGTCACGCTCGACGTCGCCAACTTTGCTGTATCTCGCACTTTAATCGATAATGGAAGCTCGAGCAATATTATCCTTTATTCGACTCTTGTTCGCATGAATTTACACGATAAATTGCTCCTAGATCCCATTCGAACCCCTCTCACAGGATTCGGAGGTGCAGAAGTATACACCAAAGGTCGAGTACGGTTAATCACATCCATGGGCACTCTGCCCCGACGAGCAACCCGCGAGATCGAATATCTTGTCGTCGAAATGCCCTCTGCATATAATATTATCTTTGGTCGACCGGGCCTCATCGATTTTCGAGCGGCTATATCCACCTATCATCAAATGGTCAAGCTACCCACTCCGGCCGGAGTCGGTGAATTGAGGTGCGACATACCAACCGTCTGGAGTTGCTACTCTATCTCGTTAGACAAACCCAAGCCTTCTTCGGAGAAGCACCTCCCTCTGTTGGTCGACGATCCTTTCATCGAGGATGAGTTCGTGGACCCGGGGGCCATCGACCCTGAGAATTCACGAAAGATGAGTTCTTCCCATGCGGCAAAAAGAAAGAAGCAAGAAGACAAAAATCTCGAGCCCACAGGAGAACTCGAAGAAATTCAACTAATTCCAGGGCAAACTGAAAAAATCACTCACATCGGAGCTGGTCGAAAAGGAAAAGAACAGTGCATGCTCATTCAGTTCCTGCGTGACAATCTCGACGTCTTCGCGTGGAGTGCTTCTGATCTGGTGGGAGTGGACAGGAAAGTGATCGAACACCACTTGAATGTTGATCCCTCCTATAAACCAGTCAAGCAAAAGCTATGCTCACAAAGCGACTCCCGAAATGCCATCATCGAGGCGGAAGTCAACAAACTCTTGGACGCCCAATACATCCTGCCAATCCAATACGTCGAATGGCTGTGCAATGTCGTCCTCGTACCCAAACCGGGAGGAAGATGGCGAATGTGTAATGACTTCACTGACTTGAACAAGGCGTGCCCGATGGACCCCTATCCGTTACCTCGAATCGACCAACTGGTCGACTCCACGGCCGGATGCGAACGATTAAGCATGATGGACGCCTTCCAAGGATACTACCAAATCTTCATGGCCCTCGAGGATCGGCCCAAAACCGCTTTCATAGTCTTCAATGGCATTTACTGCTTCAAAGTTATGCCGTTCGGACTCAAAAATGCGGGTGCTACGTACCAGAGAATGATGAACAAAGTTTTCGAGTCTGAAATCGGGGATACCATCGAAGTATACGTCGATGATATGCTGGTCAAGAGTGAAAAAGCCGCCGACCATCTGGACCACTTGAAAAGAGCTTTCAACCTCCTTCGAAAGTACAACTTAAAACTTAACCCGGCTAAATGCACCTTCGGGGTCGACGGTGGTAAGTTCCTCGGATACATGGTCAGCCAAAGAGGGATCGAGGCCAACCCCGCAAAGATAAAAGCCATCCAATTTTTGCCAGTCCCCAACTCGATCCGCGACGTACAGAGACTGGTGGGTCGGATAATATCCCTTAACCGCTTCATAGCCCGATCGTCGGAAAAGAACTTGCCCTTCTTCAAAATCTTGCGCGACATCAAGAATTTCGAATGGACTCCAGAGTGCAACCAAGCTCTTGAAGACCTAAAAAGGTACCTTACCTCCCCCCCTCTGCTCACGAAGCCCATCGACGGGGAGACCTTATATCTGTATCTAGCTGTGTCAAACGAAACCATCAGCTCGGTCCTTGTCACCATTCGAGATCGCAAGCATCTCCCCGTGTATTACGTCAGTAAGGTTCTCCACGGACCAGAGATACGATACCTCGAGATCGAAAAGTTTGCTCTTGCAGTAGTTCATGCTTCCCGTAAACTCCGACCGTATTTCCAGGCGCATCCAATCGTAGTCCTCACCGATCAGCCATTAAGGACCGTTATGGACAAACCAGAAGTGTCAGGTCGACTCACAAAGTGGACAATCGAGCTCGGACAATTCGAAGTTACATATCGACCCCGGGTGGCATACCAGGCTCAGATCTTAGCCGATTTCTTGGTTGAGAAAGACCCGCACTCCACAGTAAAGGGTGACCCAACCGTTTGGACCCTTTCGGTCGACGGCTCTTCAACCTCTTCTGGGGGGGGTGCCGGGATATCCATCATTGGTACAAACGGCCAACAGGTCGAATACGCCATCGCCCTCGAGTATCCTGCAACAAACAATGAGGCTGAGTACGAAGCTCTTTTGGCGGGTCTGAAAATTGCAAAGATGCAGAACATAAAAAAACTTCGAGCTTTAACCGATTCCCAATTGGTTGCTAGCCAAGTCAAGGGCGAATACGAGGCTCGAGAGGAGTCTATGATCAAATATCTCGCCCTGGCCAAAAGGGCAATCACTGAGTTTGATGAGTTCGAAATCTCCCAAATCCCTCGAGAGGAAAACAGTCGAGCCGACGCCCTTTCTAGATTTGCCAGTGGTTCGCTCGGCACCCAAGATCGGACAATCACCTTCATGACCTCATCAACTCGGTCGATAGATCACATTCCATCCGAAGTCAACTCTATCGATGCAACTGAGCCGTGTTGGCTCGATAACATAGTCTTGTATCTCCAAGATGGCACCCTACCCGAGGATGCGACCGAAGCAAGGAGACTCAAGCAACGCGCGTTGAGCTATACGCTGGACCAGGAGGGTCGTCTGTACAAGCGTTCATTCATCGGTCCAACTAAACGGTGTCTTCGACCATCACAGGGTCGAGAAGTTCTAGCCGAAATCCATGAGGGATCCTGTGGAAATCATACTGGGGGGCGATCCCTAGCCCTAAAGGTATCTCGATCTGGATTCTTCTGGCCTAACCTACGCAAGGATGCACTCGATTTTGTGAGGAAGTGCGATCGCTGCCAGAGGCATGCCAATTTGACCCATCAGCACCCCTCACACATGATTCCGATCGAGTCATGCTGGCCCTTTGAGCAATGGGGAATTGACATAATTGGACCCTTTCCGATAGCAACCCGACAAAGGCAGTTCATCATTGTGGCGATCGACTACTTCTCCAAATGGGTCGAGGCGTTGGCAGTGGCGAAGATTACTTTCTACTCCTTACAGGACTTCCTCTAGAAGCACATCATCACCAGATTTGGAGTACCTCGAATCATAGTATGCGATAACGGACCACAATTCCGGAGTTCAAGATTTAGAGCCTATTGCTCCGACTTTAAGATCGATCAAAGATTCACCTCGGTCGGACATCCCCAAGCCAACGGTCAGGTCGAGGTTACCAATCGGACCATCATACAGAATCTGTGCACGCGACTTGAAGCGAAGAAGAGCCATTGGGTCGATGAACTGGACGGCGTCCTTTGGGCGTATCGAACCACCCCTCGAGTCCCCACGGGACAAACACCTTTCGCCATGGTATATGGCTCGGAGGCCATGATTCCGGCTGAGGTCATATATCAGTCTCCCCGGGTGGCTCACTTCCAGCATGCTCAGAATAATGAACTAAGGGCTTTCGATCTTGACACCATAGATGAAACTCGAAGAAAGGGAGACATGAAGATGCAACAGTATCGAGCCACGACTGCTCGGGCCTACAATAAAAACCTGAGGCCTCTCCACTTTCAAGTCGGGGATCTGGTCCTCAAAAGGGTCGAAGTTACCAAACACGTAGGAAAGCTCGATGCTAATTGGGAAGGACCCTACCGTGTCATCGAAATAGGTAAAAATCGGGCGTATCATCTCGAGGACCTAGATGGACTCCCGCTTCCTCGATCATGGAATGCTCACAACTTGAAGAAATATTACTTGTAATTAATCGTTGTAATTTCTCTCGGTCAATTAAATACCGTATGTAAACTCCATGGTCGATTAATCGATAAAGCATTCTCTTGTCTTTTAGCAACCATGTTATTGGATCACATACTCGTAATTATACGATGCCCGTACTAATTTCTTGTATACTTCGAAAGATTAAAAGCGACTTGCCTTGACATCTTCTCGATCGCTATCTTCGATTAACATAAAAAAAGGTAAACGCCAAAAAGCTCGAGAGAACACATAAAACAAAAAAGTAGAGAACTTGCATAATATATTTAAAATAAGGAAGTTTACATCGATCACAACTCTTCGATCATAACCTTACAAATTTGGATTTTACAACGGGAGCAACAAACGCTCGGATTCCTACCTATTTACACATGAATCCCGAGCCAACAACTACTAAAGTCCGACCCCAACAGTCGGAACTTCGAAAAATTGGGTTCCCTTTCACCAGTCCTCCGAGTACGAAGATAGGGCTAGTCCATTCTCTCCGACTAAATCCTCGACCGCTCATGGTCCGGTCGCTTCCTCGATAGGAACAATGGCACTCTCCCCAAAGTACTCCGGGCACATATCCTTGGGGTCGAAGGAAGCATCAAGGTCGAGCTCTTCCGTGGCTATGTTGTCCGGTTCCCCCGCCGCTCTAGACCGAGCCAACTTCACAGCAAAGCCAAATTCATCGGTGTCCCAGTTTGGCTCGGGAGTAGGGGGTCGGGTGACCGGATCAACTGGACGAGGGTCATCTTGGAATAGGCCGACCTTCTCTTGATCATAGTCGAGCGGAAGATACTTGGCCGCCTGCACCTGAGCCAAGCACAAGTTGAAGCCCTCCTCGACATCTTTGAAGCTTGCGATCGACACGGCCTTCTCGTAAGCCTTGGACTTCATAAATCTATAAACGCCTCGACGCTCGAGGTCGTTCACGGATTCAGCCAAGCCCCTCTTGCATCGCTCCAGAGCTAGCTTGGCACCCTTCCTCTCCCCCTCGATCAGGCCGCGGTTTCGCGCTTCAGCCTCTTCTTGGATCGACCTAGCCACCCGATCCTCGGCCACCTTCAGCCTTTTCTCGACCTGAGAGAGATTTGTTATGGCATCCAAGAGCTCACGGTCGAGTTTCTCCTTGTCCTTGGTGGCCTCGGCCAGCTTCTTATCTTTCTCCTCCAGCTCAACCCTCATCATCTCCACCTGTCGCTCGGCCTTCGCCCTCAACTGCCGATGGACCCACCCTCTCCGAGCCACCTGAAAGAAGTCCTGGCCCATCTGCAAGACATCATCGACCATTAAAAACTCCGACCATACACATGAAATAATTTCTACAGATATAATTTCTATCGGCGCTTACCGCAAAGTACTTCTGGACCCAAGACGCCTCGATCTCGTCGTCGGAGAGCGCCATCCTCTCCTTGTGATCGACCGTTGTCTGGATCGAGCTATACAGGGCTCCGAGCGCCTGGTAGTCTTTGGGGGCAGTCCCGACCCGTCTGGGCTCGCCCCTCTCGTTGACGCTTGCCAGGCCGCATGGGAAATGGGGCTCCTCGAGGATTGGATAGTCGAAGAATAGCTTCTTCTCTTCTTCGCTCGACTTCCATTGAACCGCGCTCGAGGGTCCCGGGCCATGCCTTCTCACCCCCGCCAGAATGCTGGCCACATTTCGAGGCACTATTGCCCCTCGACCTTGGTTCGGAGGGGTCGAATAGGCCCCTACCTGGACCTCAACGATCGGCCCAAGCCCCGGTGGCATGGGAAGCAGGGGGCTCTTCTCTCGACCCGTGTTTTTATCGGCCCCGGCCCCAGACTTGGCCTGGCCCTTTGTTTTTTGCTTTTTTGATTGGGGGGCTCCATGGTCCTTGTCGGTGGAAGAGCCCCGACCTCTCTTCTCGGGAGCGTCCTTGGTCCTCAACGCCAGAACGTCCGGAAGAGCCTCGACCGTCGCATCGGTCGATGCAGACGTCTCGGCTTGGGTAGGAGGGGGCATCTTCTTCTTCTCGGCCGCCTTCTTTAACTCGGCCATCTCCTTCCTCCTGGCATTCAATGCAGCCGACATAATGTATTGCTCTGCACAAAAGGACATTTGATTAAAAAAAAAAAAAAAAACAACAACAACAAAAGCGAGCATAAAGAGAAACAACAACAAACAAATGGTCGGAATGTCTCGAGGGATTCGTTCGGAATACCAGGGTCGAAATGTTTTCTAACTCCTGGCGCGAGCCCCAGCTCGATTAATGACTGTGGAGCCACCATGTCCTCCGACTCCACACTTCCCATCTTCCTCAAGGCCGCCATCAAAGTGTTGGGCCAACCCGGATGCCCCCTCGGAAGGTCCGATCGAGCAACCCAGCTCCATCCAGGATATTTCAGGCCGGGCCACCCCTTTTCACTCTCGATGAAAACAAATCTTTGCTTCCATCCCTTGCCATTCGATGAGGTAGGCGACCTAACAATCCGATAATTACTCTTCGATTGCAGTTGAATGTATCCCGGGCCAGACTTCGAGGTCTCGGTCGTTAAGCCGGCCTGGAAGATCTCGGAAATGCAATAGATGTTGACCTTCATTCCCAGGCATCTCAACAAAGCCCTCAATCCGTTTACCATGGCGTAGGAATTGGGCATCAACTGCAATGGGCTAATCCTAAGGGTATTAAAGAAACCGACCATCTCCTCGGGAATGGGCACCCTAAACCCATTTTTGACCGCCAAATAGTTGACCGCAATACAGTTGGGCGGTGGATCGGTCATGCGATCTCCTGATTGGGGCCTAATCACTCGATAACCCCCATACTCCGGAGCCCCCCCAAACAACCAATTCTGAACCTCTCCAAGTTTGTCCTCGGATATCGAGCAGGTAATGGCTCGAGGGTCGTTTTGTAGCCAACCTTCTGGCTCTAAATTCTCCATCTCCTCCTCTTCCTCCTCCTCTAATCGACCTGAAGTCGACGTCTCCTCTCCAGAATCCCGAGGTACTGACATCACTGTTGTCTCATCCTCGGACAAAGGCTCTGAAACCTCTACAACCTCGACGAACTCATCCCTCCCCTGAGGATTCGTCGACCTCGTCTCCATGGTCTCACCGGAATCTGACGTCGAACTCGACCCTGATGTGTCCGAACTCGACCTATCACTCGCGGTCACCACTTCCTCCACTCCGGGGCCAGCCTCCACTCGATTTGTTGACATCCTACAGGACAAAAACCTCATTTTCATGGTGTAGCTCGGATACAAACAAATCGAGGGAGAGGAAGCCTTCGAAGAGGGAAGTGGTACACCTCTCCCTCGAGGCAAGCGAAAAGAAAAATAAAAGGCACAGAGAAAGAAAATCGAACAAAAGATCGGAGATGTTACCTTTTGTTTTCTGAAAATCCGAACGGTCCTCTTATAAGGCAATCGACCCCGAAAGTCAACACACAAAGGACTCTTTATCGATTGAAAATGGCTCGAAACTCTCTTCAATTCTCTGTCGCAAAAGTAACAAATGGATTTACAAAGGGAACTATTTATAAGGATAAAAATGGGCGGGAATCGAGAAGGTGAAACGGCGTAATGATTACAGCGGGTCCCACTCTTGAGATTTGAAACGCCTCTGCCACGTCAGCCCTAGCAGTGACGTTTCGGGGGGCTTATGACGTGGCACGTACCCGCTGTCGATCTAAGCCAATCACCTCGCCCCACGTGGATGATCGGCGGTCAAATCTCGCTCGGAGATTACCTCTCGACCCTCCTACTCAGAAGCCCATTTACCCCGCGAGAATTACCTCACAAGAGTATTGACCCAATGCTCGGACTAATCGCATCTGTCGAGATCGACCCACAATCTCCGACTGACCAGCGCATTATTCCACTAGCATAGTGGCCGACCGAGCATTTAATGCAAGGCCTTAATGGGGCACCTGTCAGCTCCCCACGCCGCCACGTCGATGCGGTAACTTCTCTGTCCTCTCCATATAAGTACCCCCTCCTCATTTATTGCACGGTAAGTTTTCCTACCTAGCATTTTTCACCACTGAATCTCTTCGATCGTCTCCACCAACCCTGACTTGAGCGTCGGAGTGCCAACCCGGGTATCACACCCACCTTCCCCGAGTTGGTCTCGAAGCTCACGTTTGTCGACCTTTGCAGAATTCGAGCAGTCAGACGGCCGTTTCCCCATCAACAAATAGAGTGACCGCGTCGGATCTCTCGATCAGTCATCAAGCAGAGATTTAGGCTCGATCAGTATCCATACGAATAATTTTGAAATTAGAAGATCATCGATCGTCGTATTTCATGTGTTTTAGTCATTGATCTAAAAAAATTTTTTGAGGGCGACTCAAAATCGAGTACAAAATATCTTACATGTAGGATAAAAAGCCCCTCGTTGGATATTTATAATTGCTTGTTTAACTGAAAAGTTGGCCTATTTATTTTAGGATAATCAACTTGTGGCTTACAGGCCCACATAAATTAAGCTACGGCACGAAAATATTTATGAGTTTTGTCCACAAAAATATGACTAAATTCATATTATAGTTGACTGCAAATTGAGTTCAAAACTTGAATATGAAAACAAGTTGTTTCATTTTTAATAATAAATCAAAATTGGGGTGGAAATTATCACAAATACGATAGCATAATTAATATTTATATACACATGTCATTCATCTAAAAAAAAACTCAATTGGATATAATATGTGATAGGAACTACCCTATAGGAACACGTGGCAACCCCTGGAGTTAAGGACATACGAGAAGTTTACGGGTAGACGATTTCCTTGACTAGACGACTCGTAGTAGAAGAGAACTCTGCAGGTAAACGAGTAGAAAGGACTCTACCGATAGAGTAGAAACTCTAAGTGAACTCTTTCTTCCTTTCCTCGACGATTAGTAAACCCTAGATGAACTCTTGTATGTATTCGCCTATATGAAGGGGGCGAACAAACCTAACTAACACACAAAACAAAAAGTAAGAGAGAAAGAGGAGCCTCCCAGTTGATATTATCGATGCAAAATGTAGAAAATGTAATATAATACTCTATCCAAGTAATTAACATTTAACAACACAAGTCACACAATAACAATGAAATTGATACGAAATGAATATAAAAATCAATTTACGCTCGTCTCAGCAACTGTTACTAGAAATTTATATAAAAATTCAAAATTTTAGCAATTAAAGTCAAGATTAAGATACACTTTGCACCTTTGAACTGTACGTAGTTCATTATGTGTTTTAATTTCTTTGTAGTTCAAAATTAACTTCGGAGATATTCCAAAAAGTATATATCTTTTTAATATTTCATTATGAGTTTAAATTGAATCGTACTATTAAAATATAAAATTCTTTTTATTAATTTTAATTGCGTATACATAAGCTCAAATAGAAAACATCTTATTAAGTTAGTATAACTCTTAATAACTAAATTTCACTATTCAGAAATGGTTGGTTATGATTGGTTGTGTCGGATCGATTAAATTATCACCCCTATAAAATTGTTTACTTAATTTTTGTCTTAACCATGTGTTAAAAGAGGAGCTCGGTGAATCTAATATATTATACAAGGGTTTTGTGTCATACAATTTAGAGTTATTAATTAGTCTATTGTTAACTAATAATGTTATATTTACATTCTTGCTCCAGTATTATTAGTGACTTTTCACTGCTCGATGAAACCCAAATATTAGTGATTTTTCAAGATAAAATGGGTTTTAATCGAACTATTAAAATAAACTAGTCGATTGAGAGGAATAAATAAATTTAAAATCAAATCAACCTATTTAATAATTTTGTATATTTTCGCGACCCAAACCAATTAAAATACGATTTATCAAAATAAACCAATTAAACTATTATATATCCAATATTGGGTGGGTGTCTTGTGAGCCCGTGCGACGACTTGGTTAAGTAGACGATCCACATCTTAATTAATATAAAGTTATGATATTTTGAGATAAAAGATTAAATTTAAGTCACAAATTGAGATTAAGGGGTTAGAATTATTAAAAATTTAATGAGATCGCAATAATTTATAATTTTAAGTTAATTACAGGATCGGTAAGCTTATAAAAATTAGATATAAGTATTTCTGTAATTTACATAACAAATTATTTCGACTTACAAATAGTCATCTCTCATCTAACTATTATTTTTTTCGATTATTTTACGTGTTATGAATCTCTCACACCTATATAAGGAAATAAAGAGAAAAGTATTCATTTAAAAGTATTATTTAAAAGAATTGGATTCAATTCACTTGATACCCGAGTTTTGGAATAATCGTAGACCACTTGTAATCATCAAAAGGGGGAAATAAGAATAGTTGCATGCCTAGTTGAAGCTTGGTTTCCTTTATTTTGGAAAGATATTTTTTAGTATTAAATAATATAATTTTAAAAGAAAAAGATTTGAACAAATGATAAAAGGAATTTTTTTAAAAAAAAAATGCATGTAGAATTGGATTTGAAAAATAAATGAAATTTAAATTCAACGAATGGGATGAAATATAGAATTGAAATAAAAAAATAGGATACTATTTTAGTCTTACAAATGTAAATAGTGATAATATCGTATTGCTATAAATACTCAGCAACACCATGACATTGAAACAACTCAATCTAAAAAAATAATAATAAAAAAATAAGAAATAAAAAGTCTTTCCGGTCCCGAAAGAATCCACAAATCTAAAATGCAGAAACGAAGAATGCAACACTTATCGATGAGAATAATTTTATGCTTAAATAATTTGACTCGATTGGAATCGAAATTAATTAAATAATAAAACACAATAAAAAAGAAGAAAAAAAATACTTTCACAATCAATACCACCAAGTTGAGTAATTTGCTTAAATAATTTGACTCGATTGGAATCAAAATTAATTAAATAATAAAACACAATAAAAAAGAAGAAAAAAAAAATACTTTCACAATCAATACCACCAAGTTGAGTAATTTAATTTACTAAAAAATATAGCTTAAATTGTTATATTAATTTAATTAAAAAAAATTGTGTTTAAATTCACTACAACAAATTCGTAATGATTTTTTTAGCAATAATTTTATTTTTGTTGTAAATAATTATGTTTTGGCAATGAAAAGTGATTTTACTTGTCTTTTTTCTCACTTATTAGCACGAAAAAAATATTTCGTTGCCAAAGTCATGTGTCTCTCAACCGTTACTTTTAAATCTTATTTGGCAACAATTTTGATAAATTACAACAAAAAATTTTGTAGTTAAAGTACAACTCTTTTGGGAATAATATAAAATCGTTACCGATAATAAATTTCTGCAACAAAATATAATTGTAGCTAATAATGCCCTTTGTGCAATGAAATTTGTCGTTGAGAATTATTGTAAAAAATTAGCTACAATATTTAATAGTTGCTAAATATTTAACTTTTCCCAACAAAATATTTTGTTGCGGTTGTAGCTTTTTCAGCGACAAAGTATATCGTTGTTAATACTTTTCTAGGTTAGCAACGATTATTATTATTGAAAAATATTAAGTACTTTTGGTGACAAAAACTTTTGTGGCAAATGCATATTTAACAAAATTATAAAAACTAAATTAATTATATAGTGATCTTTTTTTTTTTTAAACATTACATCTAACAAAATTGGTTTAGGGGCACTTATCTCTTATTGTCAACCCGAGTTGGACTCGTTCAAAGAACACAATTAAATAATATATTTTAAAATTACATTTGGCATCAAAATTTATTTTGTGGTTGTAAAAAAATACATTTAAGCACGAAAAGTTTTTCGTTGTAAAATATCATGTATTTTGCAATGAAATATATCGTTGTAAATAACAATAAATTATAACTTTAAAACAATTTATAGGCAACGAAATGTTCAATTTGCCTACAAAAAAATATAAAATTAGCAACAACAATATTTGTTGCAACGAAAAGTATATCATTGTCAATTTTATATGTATACGCAACGATATTGACGTTTCGTTGCCATGAACTTTTAGTGACGACACGAAGCCGGCAATAAAAATATTTATCGGTAAAAATAAAATTTCTTCTAGTGATTATTAAATCCGCAGTTAGTATCGGTCTGTAAGAACTTTTTACATTAATAATTACATTCATGCTAGAGTTCGGGAATATTATTTATTTTTTATAGCCAGAATATATATCACGTGTATAAATATAATTTTAAAATTATAGGATCACCGGAAATAGTGTATAATTTTAGCCACAAACATAATATTAATTTCGGAGGGACACCCAAAATCGAGCACCAAATATCTTAAATAAATTCTGCGATTTTGTCTAAATTTATTAACATGATTTAATATATATATATATATATATATATTTTGTTTTATGGCGTATTTCCATGGGTTGATGCGGGACGGACCACTTAACTACTTCCTAAAGACTCATATCCAAGATCACTGCTTAAGCTAGCATATCATCAAATCGTTAAATTGATGATAAATGATTTAATAATTAATGTTATATCAAATATGGGGACAAAACACTATTAAATGAACCCACGTTGGATAATTAATATAATTGTCTTTTTTAACTAAAAGTTGGCGTGTTTGCTTTGATAATCATCATGTGGCGAAAAATATTTATGAGTTTTGTCCAAAAAAAAATGGCTAAATTCAGATGATAGTTGACTGCAAATTGAGTCCAAACTTTAATATGAAAATAAGTTTTTTCTTTTTTTCTAAAACAATAAAGATTAGGATGATAATTAGGTATGCGATGTGTGAGTTTATTCGTGTACGTTCATCCAAACCAATCGAATATAATACGAAAAATGGAGAAAGTGGAATATAATATCTGATCTAATTAATTAAAGACGCTAGTCACACAATAACGATAAATTCATTGATACGATAGGAATATGAAAATTGCTCAACAGTAAATTTTAATAGAAATTCAAAATTTTCGTAATTGAAATTAGTATTTCATAATGTGTGTTAATTTCTTCATTCAAATTAACTAGGTAAAAGAATGCTTAATGCCCAATATTAGTTTTTTTTCGAATAATATTTCATTATGATATTTGTGCCGCATTGTATCATTAAAATATAATTTTTTTTTTCTGTAAATAATAATTATGTATTTAAATACTAAAAGATAAATCTTATAATTAAATTAATATAATATTGAATTGTTAAATTAATCGAGATTGGTTGGGGTTTGAAAGATTAGGCCTCGATTCGTAGCAACTATTGTGAGCCTCAAAATTTGGGGAATATCACGTTCATACAACTAATTTAAATGATTAATGAATTCATTTTTCAGAATGATGATTTTAATTTAAATTTTATTTGGGGATGTATACAGTAAAAAAAACAAAAACTAATCCATCTGATCGATAAATGCGGATCTTAATTAATAAAAAGGTTATGATATTTTAATAAAAAGTTATGATTCTTTTCATATATTTTGAAATAAAAGATTAAATTTACGAGACCAATGGACGGGTCTTATATGTCGTTGTGTAATCAGGATAGTTGTCAAATTTGGATCATAATAATCCATTATATGAATACTTGGCATTGTTTTCAATTTGATTTATATATGAGGGTGAAATTTCGGTATTAATCCTACGGTCGCTCCGACCGATTTACTTTAAAAAAAGACCAAATTTACCGATAATTTAAGATTAAGGGGTTAGAGCGACTAAAGTTTAATAGCAACACAATGATTATTTTAAATTTAAATGTAGAAAAATATTCATTTTAAAGAATTGGGTTCAATTCAGTTGATAATAGACAACCATGGATTGGAAATTGGAACAATTGCAGACCACTAGTTACCATCAAAAGGGGAAAATAGGAATACTTGCATGCCTAGACGCTGCTTGGTTTCCTTTATTTTGGCAAGATATTTTCATATTTTGATGTATTAAATAATACAATTTCAAAAGAAAAGAAGAAATCGAATGACAGATTTTTGGAATTTAGGAAGGTAAAAATTTATAATACACTTACCCCTTTTAAAAATATTATTTTATTGTGTCGGAATCTAGTGTGCAAAACTTTTCAAGTAAGAAATTCAATGAAAAATTCGAATAATTGTATTCACATCGTGTTGTGTCCGTATTTATACATTATAGGTAAAAATACTATTTTAATCTTACAAAGTGTAAAGTATGGCATTATATGTACTGTTATTTTCATTCGAGATGACAACTGAAGATGAGTGCTAGGATTCGCTATGAATTTTAGTAGAGTTTTAATAATGTAGCGGAGTTATTGAGATTACGTGAAAGATTAACACCAGCTTGGGAACGACGTTTTTCGAAGATTATTGTGGGGATTGATTCGAAGATGGTCGTAAAATGGATAACAACGGAGGATATTGAAATGAAACAAACAAGAAATGTAATTTTAATTGGCAAAGTTTAATCCAAAGCCCCTAAAAAACTTGAATTAAATAAATTTCTAGAGAAAGAAACATGATGACGGATAAATTGACGAGAATAGGTTAGAAGTTTCAAGATGGTTTCTACGTCTAGGATACTCTACCGACAAAAGTTTTTGATCTTTTAGGTTTTTGTCATAATTTTTACATATGTCTTTTCATTTATTAAATATATTTGAAAGTTATAAATTGCTATTTATGCTTAAAAGTTAAAATTATTTGGGCAAATTATTATACACTTTAAATATTTTGGTTTTATTTAATAACATAGTTTCAAATATTTTTATTGTTTATTTATTTGGATGTTCTCTACTTTGAATTCTACTTATTGTAAATGATTTGAAAGAGAAATTTCATATAAATATTTTTGTATGTGTATATTTATTTAATCAAATTGAATGTTTTTAATATCCTAATTTATTCAATAAACATAATAGCTAAATTTATTGAAATAAAATTAAATGATAAACGTGCAACACACGTTCACTTCACTAGCTAGTAACTAAAAGGGAATAGGTAAGCACCATTTTGAAGAGGTATATCATCATTTATAATAACCTCCACCATTATGCATTTTCAATCATTTAATTCAATTATAGAATTATATACAAATACACATAGAAACATTTAAGTTCTAAGAGAATTCGAAACCCTTAGAGTTGGTTGTTCTCGTAATTTGTAGTACTACTATTACGAGAAGTGGTCTTTGTATCTTGGGAGATAATTGCAGCTAATCTTTAAGCTCCTGAACGGGGCAATTTCATCGTAAGGAAAAAAAGTTGAACTCTCGTCTCGACCTTTACCATAATCATATTAAAATCGCACCCTTTGTTGCTCAAAATATCCAACAAAAATAACCCAAAAATAATAGTAAACAAATTTCAAAAATTAAACAAAAATGTCTAATTCATTTCATTTAATAAATCGCAGTAAAGTCATCCTCACAAGCCGCCATGTCAACCCGGACGTGAACCTGTTCCTTCCTATAAATACACATATCATGCCAAGAACACCATGACATCAAAACAATTCAAGCTCCAAAACTAACTCACAAACACCAAAACAGAATCTTTCCAGGCCCGAGACTTCAATCCCGAAATCTAAACCCGAAGAAACGATGAACACCGCTGTGATTTCACGTAGTGAACCAAATACCCATTTCTGCTCGAACCCCGGAAAATTTTCCAGGCCCGGAAACGTTTCCAGCGCCATTTCGTTCCCTTCCCAGCCGACAAAATCGAGAATTTCAATCGATAACCCGTCGGGGTCTTGCCGGGCCCGACGGGGTTGCCGGGTTCAAGCATTATACACGCCAGCCGCGGCGACAGAGACACTATACGAACTACTGGGAATCGCAGATGTCGGAAGTACGCTTTCCGACATCAAGAAAGCGTATAAAAAGATGGCGAGGAAGTATCATCCCGACGTATCGCCGCCGGAAAGAGTGGCGGAGAACACCAGGAGGTTTATTATGGTGCAGGAGGCGTATGAGACCCTCTCCAATCCGCAGACGAGGGCTTCCTACGATAGAGATTTGGCTTGGCGGGGTTCGGGCTTCCAATATTCTGCGATAAAATCTCGAAATAACTATTATCAGGTAAATTTTTTTCACCATTGAGAAGAGGTTTACTTGTTGCTCGTTCAGAGTGGTGTTTCTTGGTTCCGGCAAAAGGGAAAAAATATGGAGTTTAGTTTATTTGAATTAATAGTGATCGTTTATACTTTATTGCCATTAATTATTTCATACTTTTCGAATTTAAATATAAAAAAAAATCAATATCTCTATAAATTTGTACTGATTTTTCTATGTTTATATGCAGCAGAATAGGGAGGAAAATGGGTTCTGGAGAACGAAGTGGCAGTCTCAACTTGATGGACTTAAGCAAAGGGATTCTAACAAAGGGTCAATGGGCAGAATGTCGTGGAGTGCTAGAATACGCAACCAAAAATGATTTAAATTAGTTTATTGTATTTAATCTTTCTCATTTACTCTACGTAAATAAATAAATAAATTTGTGTTATATATATTACAAATTCGTTATTTTAGCGTAATTTATCCCGATTCTCATTCGGTCAAACTGAAATCACGCCTAACGAGAGAATATTTATACTTGTCATTCGATAAAATTTTCGAGATTGACCAATTAAAGAGCATATGATCGGTTGAGTTCAGCTGGCGCCGGTGAATTTGACTAGAATTTATTCTTTCCTTGCTACTTCGGGTGATCATTGGACATTTTTAATAGACTTTTTATATACAACAATGCATAAATGTTTTATAACATTTACATTTGTTTGGTTGACGTAAACTTTTTGAATTTAACCTAGCAAAAAGCTTATGATTTATTGAGTTCAGCCAATGGATTTGAATTGGAATTTATCCTTTCCTTATTACTTTGGGTGATTACCTTACATTTTTAAGAGACTTCTATTTACACGCATAAAATTTATTTAAGTTATTGATGAATTAACTTGGCAACATAAGTAACATGGACTTAAATTATGAAGAAATTATTGAGAATTTACGGATAAATTATCAAAAATAAATAAAGGAAATTTTGGACCATGACTAAGTTCTTTTGGGGGGTTTTCAAACTGAAATCTCAAGTAAATACTATAATATTGAATGCAAATTAAATGTTACTTTTGACCATTGGATCATATGATTAATTAAGTTCTTAATTAAGTTCATGATTACCGAGTAGCGTAATTTGACATTTCAACGTTATTATAGTTTGATTAGAAATTTGTGTTCAAATTTCTTAATGATTATTTTATATTTATGTGGTCTGATCGTATTTATAAGGAGAGTGGGGGTCGTGCATATTTTCTTCTTTTTTTTTCCAGCAACCCACATATTTAATTTTTCACTCGCTTTCAGGCCCCCAAGTATCAATAGTAGCTATGATTCTATATTAGAGCTTGGTAAAAGCTAATGTTTTAGCTGAGGGGAGGCAGTGGGCATACACAAGAGTAGATCAGGCCATTTAGTTGTATTTTAATTAATAGAACTTTGCTTTTCACTACAAAAAAATCAGCCGAATTCCGACGGGAATTATTCTATTGGTTTTTCGTTGGAAAAATTGATTTTCGACGGAATACCGACGGGGATGACGCCCGTTGGATAAAACATCGTCGGAATTGGGTACCGACGGGTCAGTTCCGTTGGAAATATATTTCCAACGGACAAATTATTTTTCCAACAAAATAATTCCCAACGGAACAAAAATGATTTAATACAGAATTCCAACAGAATTTTCATTTGTGAGACCCGAACCACACCAACTCCTCGGACGAGCCAGAGCCATTGCTGCTAGAATTAATTCTTAACGTTTTCTTTATCTAAGCTATATCAACATAGCCAATTAGAAAACTCATCCGCTTGTCAATTCTTGGTGTAATACTCACTACTCCTAAATGATTGGTGTCAGAATTCTCATTTTTCACTTCCTATTTGATTTTTTGAATTTCATTATCCGTGTAAGAATTAAGAATTCCTCTTCCAACTCGTCCAAGAATGGACGTTATGGCAAAAAAGACAAAGAAAAGAAAAGGAGAAATTTGTCCAATAGTGTAATGCCCCGTAAATTATCATAATCATAGATATTATATATTTGTGTGTTTACGATATATTAATATATTATTAATTATATTTACTGGGCCTAGATAAATAAAATAGGAAGTTTTGGGGTTGAAATTAGAAATTAGGAAAGTTGTGAGGCAAAAGAAAAAAAAAATAAATAAATAGACATCAGGCGTGAAGCCTGATATCATTCATGCCTCAACACAATAACACACACACTCTACACATTGAAATACACACAGAAAACCCACAAACCAAAAACACGCGACACCGCCATTCTCAACCTCTGACGATTCGCAGCCGAACCTCAGTAATTTATTGTGACTTTCAATCGCCTCGATGCGGAGAACACCAAGATGCAATCGGATTCAAGTTTCGTTCAAAGACGAAGGAGAAATCGAGCCGTAAAGCTGGTCGAGAAACTTTGCCGACGGGGACGATCTCGCCGGAGTTTTGACCGGAGACCATAGGGTTATTGAAGAGCTCGACAAGATGAGTTTACTTCTTATAGCTGACCATTGAGAATCGCAACGGTGGAGGTGCGGTGGTGTCGCAACCATAAACGAACTTACGGCAACAGCGACTAGTTTTTCCGGTGACTTTTTCAGGCTAACTCAAGATGGGTTTTGACGGGTTTATTATGGATAATCTATCTGTGAAATCTGTTTTGATTAATTTTGCCTGATTTGGGTTTAATTTGAGAACCAAATTTCTAGGGTTTAGGTTACGTATTAAAAGGGGGTTTCTTAAATTTAACTTGAATATGTAATAATATGAGAAAATTGACTGGAGATTGTTAATGAGCGTGAAGAGGGATTAATTTGGTTATTTTTGGGGAATTTTCCGATGACGTGAAGTGGCGGCCAACGGCGGCAGGCGGCCGATGGCGGTGGTTTGACGACGATAACTCGCTTAAAAAATATCAGAATGTTTCTCTCGTTCTCCTAAACGAATTCATGTGATAATTTTGACAATTCTGTAGACAATTGATATGATTTGAGGTTTAATTGCCCTTGAATTACATAATAATAATAATAATAATAATAATAATAACCGTAACAATGAAATTGATTAATTCTTATTAATTATAAGTGCAATATTAATTCTTATTAATTATAAGTGCAATTAGAAGGAATAATTAAAGTTTAACCTTCATTCTGAAATTTGTTTTAACCTTGGCTTTGATATAGGCCTTACATATTGGACTGTACTGGACAACGGATAATTCTAGCTGTTTCGAGGACAATCTGATATCTGATAATACGTTTTAAATATTTATCAAAATTTATATAGTTGTTAGTAATAACAAAAATTTGAAATTTATTTTGACCCTTACTTTGACTTTGGTCTGGACACCTATAAATTGGAAGTATATTGGATATTAAAACTGTTTAAACAATATACTCTGATATACAATAATACTGATTAAATATTTATCGGGATTTATATAATTGTTGATAAAATATGACGATAATTATGCATTGTTGCTAATTAACCAATTTATTATTAATTGAGTTAAGATTAAGTTCTTAATTAGCAAACTTTGTATTAGATACACTAAAATCAACTAACTGATGTCGGTGTGTCACTGAAGTCGGTAATTTAGAAACTGTTAATACCTGAAAATAGAAAGTGAACTAAGGAGAACTTTACGCATAGTGCCCATAGACTGATTTGAATAAAGTAGCAATTAAATCTCAGGTGAGAATATGCTAGCTCAGATGAGTTAGCCGGTCTGGAGTGACGACTAGCATTATTATACTTTTGAACTTAGACGAGGGTGTCTTATATAAGTGTGTTATCGTTGGATATCTTTGGTTTTATATATATTTGTAAATTAGACATGGCTTTTGTATTAGTGTTTACACAGGTTTCGAGGAGCGACTGGTATCACCAGACGCCCGGGCCCGTGGGCATACGAAGGCCTCGGGTCGGGACGACACACGTGGTATCAGAGCTTAGGTTGGATACCTAAGCTGCTGGGATAGGATCCTTAGACTGTGAAGTATGGGCTCAACAAATAGTAAGTTCCATACTACAGGAAACCCGAGACTAGAATTTTGGTAAGTAACCTGTAGAAAGAGAGTGATAGATCGCGCTTGGGCCACCTAGTTTATTTCAAAGCAGTGATAGAGACCCTTTTTGCTCATAGATTGCTTAGAATAGATATAGATTGATTGACAGTTAAGTATAATCACGATTTCGGGGTATATCTGACACTGGGAGTTGTCTTTTGATAATTGAAACGTGGTTTTATATATTATAGTTAAACTTATATGCGTGAAGGAGTGGTTCCTTATCGAGTCTCTGAGCCAAAAGACTCGTGGCTCCTTGACTCTTCTGTATGTGTTTATGTTTGACTTTGAGTCTCGTACTCGAATTTTGGGTCTCCCTTGACTTTCCTTAAGAATCCATCTTTGGTTTTACACGAGGATTCTAGCTGATACGGAAGTGTCACGTCAATCTTTTATCTCGCGTGGTCCTCGATGGGCATATATACACGTGTCTTAGAAAATGGTATTGCGATAAGGTTCTCAAACTAACTCTTATGGTCGTTCAACACAAAGACGAAGACCTCCAATTTCACCAGCATCAACGATCGTGGACGAGAAAGAAGTGAAATGAAACTCACAGATGAAGAGCATGGCGTTAGTAACTTCCCACATAGTTCTCCACCCTGAGATGCCCACCACCAACCTGCAGCTGAAGACACGTTCGACATGATGCAACGATTTATGCAGTTTTTCCAACAGCAAGGGTGCACAGGTGGCACTCGAGACAACAACGAGGGGAACATGGGAGAGAACAGGTGGTTTTAAACTGTTTTAACCTAAATTGATTTGAATTGTTTTAATTCGAAATTGGAAGTTCTGAATTTGCTGAAATTACGAAACTGAAAAAAGGGATCGAAACGGGTTCGCCCGCACGCGTTGCGTGCGAGATTGAGCGCACCTAGTACTCGCATGGGGCTGCACATCGCAGCCCCGCACAATCAACCTGCCGCGCGGCAGACGCCCGGACACGCCTAGGCGTTGCTGCGCGGTTCCCGCCCCTCCTGCCCGACATCGCCCGCGAGTGGCGCGCGGGCCTGTTCGCGAGGCGCCCGCGAGAGCTCAACATTGCTGCGCGGCGCCTGCCGTTGCCTCGCCGAGAGCCCCGCACGGGCTGTGAGCGCGGTGCTGCCTGCTCGCATGCGCTTGCGGGCAGCGGCAGCGCGCCTCGCGCGGGCTTTCCCGGGACTGTTTTTCGTTTCGTGTTTTCCAAATTTCGGTAAAACCCTGTTTTGTAAAATCTGGTTTTATTTTAAAATTGGATTTTAATTTTATAAAATTATTTATTTGACATAATTATAAATTTTGGAATTTTTTGAATTAAAGTCAAGTTCTTATTTTTCGAGAAAATTACGAAAATCACTTTGAATGATTTATTTGGCAAAAAATTAATTTTGAATTAATTATTGTTTTTGTCATAATCCGGTGAATTCGATTTTGAATAAATTTGTGAATAACGAACTATATTCAAATTACTTAAGTTAATTGTAGCTTGAAGTCAAGGAAATTTAAAATTTAATTGGTAAATTTAAATTCAAGCGGAATCATGCTAGTTTGGTGATCATGGGTTAGTCTTATGTATGGTTTTAAATTCTGCACATGGATGATTTCAATTGGGGTCGGAGCCCCATAGTTGCGCGTTTTCAATTGGGGGTTGGAGCCCTACTTATGTGCGTACTGTTATGTGTTTATTATGTGGCTTTCCTTATTATTGTTTTTGGGTCGGGGTATGCCCCGTGTACTTGTCTATGGCCAATATGAAGATTGATCCATATTACATTATGTAAAGATAGTAGAGCTTAGGAAGTGAGGTTTTTATTTTCATTTTGGAGACAAGCACCCATGGAATACGAAGGATCCACAAGGAGCACTTGAAGAACGGTGGCCATAAGAAGATCCCTCAAAATGTTTAGGAGGGTTTCTATTAATGTAATAGATAGGGCGTTTTATCCATTAAATTTTGTACCCCTATGTGATATGAATTGTCTTATGTGGCATGAATGTTAGAACTAGTGATTTTGAAGTGGCTCCCAAATTCACATATAAGATAGGATACCCATGATCATCTCATAATTAGTATCATGCTAGGACATGTTATCTGCTAATTGTTTCTGTGATGCACTTTATGTGAAACTGCATTAACAAGACAATTAAAATTTGGATAACATTATATGTTGGTGAGGTCATTCGAAAATCTCATTTAAATATTGAGCAAAATTCGAATAAATAGGTATTTTATCACGGTAATAAAATCCCTAGCATTCCATCAATAGAATTTAGGACTTAATAAGTGAACCTAATTGCTGTCTCACGAGTCGTGGGGTAATTAGTGGATCTTGTTAACTCTTAGTTTCCTGATTAATCACTTTAAGTAATCAATATTTCTTGACCATTTTAGAATGGGCGATGTCTCACGAGTCGTGGGTTGTTCCGGACTAAGTTTGGTTGAGATCTTATGATTGATGGGTCTAGCTCAACACTGAAGTAGATATGGATGTCTTACGAGTCTTGGGTCCATAGTCGAAAGATCAGTGATGCAAAAACATTACTAGGAATTCAATGAGAGATAGAATTGGTAAATAGTACCTACCTAAGATTCTTAAACTTTTGGATGTCTCACGAGTTGTGGGTCCAAAACTAAGATTGCTTGGGATCCTAGTACTCACTGAGAAAATAAGTTTCTTCTAAAGTCGAGATTTCTAGACTTTCTAAAAACAGTGGGAAAACATATTTTTAAAGACCTTGATAATATGTATAATCGTTATTATTCAGCATGCTCATGATTTCTCTGTTTTTCCATTTAGGTTGTAGTTATGTGATTCTTTACAAACTGAAATGGCAACCAAAAACCCTTTGGTATCCATCCTCGAATCAAACAAGTTGACGGGGCCCCAATTACTCTGATTAGCTTCGGAATCTAAAGATAGTTTTAGATTCTGAGAAGAGAAGATATGTTCTTTTCGAGGGAGAGCCTACCCCTGAGGGTGAGGCTCCGACTCAAGCCGAAAGAGACGCGATTGCGAAATGGTCTGAAGACGATCTTCAAGCCCGTTGCCTCATGTTGGCTAACATGTCTCCGTACATGCAAAGGCAACATGAGTCTATGGAATACGCTTAGGAGATTTATGACCATCTCGAGCAATTGTACCGCCCCAAAGAGCGTATTCTAAGGTACAACACCTCTAAGGAGCTCTTTCATCTCAGAATGAAAGAAGGTACAAGTGTCCACGAACATGGACTTAAGTTCCTCGCTTTGAACGAGAAGCTTACTTCTATGGAGATACCTCTAAACGAGGACCTCACTGTGGATTTGTTGCTCGCATCGCTTCCACCATCATTCAATCCTTGCGTACTGAACTTCAACATGAATCATGCTCATGCTACTGTCGCTGAGTTGATTAGTTAACTTGTGACTGGTGAAGTTACGATAAAGAAGGATAACAAAGTAATGATAGTCATTTCCTCATCTAGGCCTTCTAAAGGCAAAAGGAAGAAAGTTCCCAAGAAGAAGGGATCTCTTAAACCCGATAGAGGGGTTAAAAAGAGAAAGGCCAAGAAAAAATGGGATCAGAGAGAGGACGTTTGTCACCACTGTGGCAAGAAAGGACATTGGAAGAGGAACTGCAAAGAGTACAAAGATACTCTAAAGAAAGGTGTGTTTATTGTTGAAGTAAATCTATCTATTGATTCTAATTCTTGGGTACTTGATACCGGTTGTGGAGCTCATATCTGTAATGATGTACAGATGCTAAATGAGGTTCGGCAGCTCGAAGAAGGAGAATACGTCTTGAAGGTTGGGAATGGATCAGGCGTTCAAGCTCAAGCCATCGGGACATGTAGATTAGATTTAGGTGTCTTCACTTTAGTTTTGAATAAAGTCCTTTATGTACCTTCTATTATTCGTAATATAATTTCCATTCCAATATTAGATTGTGAAGGATATGAGACTTTCTCCAGAAATGGAAAATTTTATCTTAAGAAGAATAAAACTTCCGTTTTACTTGGTACATTGTCTAATGGACTTTATACAACCAAAAACACCTGTAGCACCCCTTACACGTGGAGGTGCCACACCCCCGCACTATAGGTCAATCCACATACGAAACGGACAATCCGTACATGAACTAACCTATAGCGAACGGGTGACAATGCAATACACGACAAGCTAGGCGGGATTAATGTATACATACAACGAATGAAAGCGGAAGCATAAACTATTCACTATCAAATATAAGTATTAAACATGTCATGATGTTTCTCGTTCACCAAATAACATATGTTCTAGTTTCACATATCAATACATTATCATCTTTGAATATAAATAACAATTAGCTATAATAACAGCTCTAAACAACGATAAACAATATGTACCGTGATTGACTCGACTACATGGACTAGACTTGACACGACTCGACTCCCGCCTAGCGTGCACCTGCAAGAACCTGAAAGGTGGAGGCGTCAGTCTATGGAAGACTGAGTGAGGGGCATACATATATATTAGCTCAAATAACATGCAAGTTATAACCTCGGGTAAGGTTTTGTAACTAACATAATATAAGTGCAATAATATCAAGAGCTCGTCCGAGATTACAACTATCAAGTTTAACACGATAATCACGTTTATTATAACAATCAGTGGCCCTGGCGAGGGGCGTGCACGATCTCCAACCAACCTCGACAGTGAACAAGGGTTACACTTTCATTTAATTAAGTTATCATGCAAGTCATTATAGTGCACACGATCAATAACACGAAATTCTCCTTTCTCCAATGGTGGTGGGTTTACAAGGCCCGAACCACCCACGATATCACGTTGCATGTCGGGAGCATGACTCCCACGTACGGGACTCCTTCCTCCACCAAACCTCCTGGTGGATTCAGGGGGCATCCCCACGGTTTGAGAGAGGTGTGTGAGTTACCCGTCAGCCCTATGCTTTCCCGGTTGGCTCAAACACTCACCCTCGGGCCCATAAACACGATACACGATAGTTCGCCAAACACGATCACGGTAACACGATAACACGATACACAACTTGCTTGTAACACGATACACGACTTGCTTGTAACATGATACACGATTGCTTTTCATGAACATGACTTGTTTTCCAAGAACACGGTTTACTCTTAAAGAACACGATTTGATAGTTTAGAAACACTTAGCATTATATATTTATCTCTTTTTGGCTCAAAAGTCACATAAGGTTATACAGGTTCTAAGTAACTAGCAATTAAACCTCACCTGACAGGCGACACGATGACTCATGGATGCGTGAACATGCTCTGTTGATCACAATCTCCGTCCCAGGAGAATAACTGGATAAGAAACAAGACATGGTGTACTCGTGAGACAATAACTCATCAATGTTACCAAATAGGACGCACGACTTAACTATGCAACGAGATAACATGCATTCACGAATGTAGCATGATATATTCATATTATGACATGTAATTGATCATATAATAGCATGTTGGGATCAATTAAGGCATTGGAATTAAATTCTAAAATTACATTTTTATGCAGAAACTTTCTGCACTTCTAGAGGGCTGGGAACGGCCGTTCCAGGTTTTAATAGAAAATGGGAAGGGCCGTTTCCCACTCCCGAAGCTGCTCCCGAATGGGGAACGGCCGTTCCCGTCTTGTGAGACAAAGTGGGAACGGGCATTCCCGTCCTCGCCGCCACGAACACTGTTCACATATGGGAACGGCCGTTCCCAATTTACAAAGGGAACGGGAAGGGTCGTTCCCGTTATGCAGAAGATGCAGAAACAGATCAGAAGAACAGGGGAAGCACGAAATACATTCAAATCACTTCAAAACACTTATGATTTCCTTCCAACTGCTATAATTCATGAAAAGGAATATGTATGCACGCTTATAATACAATAAAACCAATATAATCACTTCTATAACTCATGGATCATCAAGATTTCAAGATTAAACCTCATGAACAAATATATCATCAACTCCATGATTCTCAAGAATTCATGCCTCAATTCAAGTTAAAACCTTAGAATCATGCCTCTAGCATCAAGTAATCAAGTTAACATGTTTAATTACTAACCCTAGCTTCATATATAAATTTCAAGAAATCATATTTATATCCATGGCTACCTTGAAAGAGAGAGATGAGATGAGAAGAGATGATGATGATGATGATAGAGCTTCGAAGCTTGTAAATTTCTCCGGAAAACTAGCTTAAAATGATGAAATTCCTCTCCCTTCCATGGAGGTTTAGGTTCGGTGGGGCAAAGAAGCAAACATATATATGTTTTTGATGAAGAATGAAATGAAGATGAAGCTTGTGGAAGAGATGTATATACCGACATATTTGGGCAAAAATGTAATGTTTATGATCAAATCCTCCAAGTTTTATAAGTCATGCAATTAAGGGTAGAAGGTTTGGAAATGATCAATTTAGTCCACAAGTTTTTCATGCAATTTAATCCTTAAAGAAAAGGAAATGAGCAATTAAGGACAATTAAGCACTTAGATCATGATTGGCAATTAATTCATGTAACAAATGAATCCAATTCATGCCATAATGCTCAAATTGATACATATTTCACATAATCATATTGAAATATAATTTATATAATTTATCATAAAATGTAGGAATTTAATAAACAAAAAGATTAAATAAATCCTAAATCTCGGAAAATCACACGTGTCGTGCGTATCTGAAATTGGGGCGTTACAACACCAATATTTTGAATATACAACAATCAAACAAACGCAAAAGAGATGACAAGATCTCGGCTTCTTTATGGCACGCACGTTTAGGCCATGTTTCTAAAGATAGGATTGCTAAGTTAACTAATTTAGGATCATTCTATGATAATGAACTTAAAGAGTTAACTCATTGTGAATCATGTCTTAAAGGAAAAATGGCCAAAACTCCCTTTAATGGTAAAGTGGAGCGTGCCACTAAAGTATTAGATTTAATCCATACTGAAGTTTGTGGACCACTTAGTGTAAGTACTAAAAAAAATCATCAGTATTTCATAACCTTCATAGACGACTTTAGTAGCTTTGGTTATATATACTTAATGAAGTATAAATCCGAAGCCTTTGAGAAATTCTTGGAATTTCAGAAGGAGGTTGAGAACCAAACTGCTCACAAGATTAAGACACTTCGATCTGATCGAGGTGGCGAGTATCTAAGTGATGAATTCCTTAGTCATCTCAGAGATAATGGAATTATCTCTCAGTGGACTCCTCCGGGAACTCCTCAATTAAATGGAGTTTCGGAAAGAAGGAATAGAACCCTACTTGATATGGTTCGTTCCATGATGAGTTTCACTGAATTGCCACCATCATTCTGGGGCTATGCCCTAGACTCAGCAGTTAAGATTCTGAATCTTGTTCCCTCCAAATCTGTACCCAAATCCCCATATGAGATGTGGTTTGGCAAAATCCCTAACTATTCTTACTTGAGAATTTGGGGTTGACCTGCTTATGTGAAGAGAACAGTGGGAGATAAGCTTGAAGCTAGATCAAGCTTATGTAACTTCGTAGGATATCCTAGAGAGTCAATAGAATATTATTTCTACGATCCTTTTGAAAACGCCACTTTTCTTGAGGACTCGTTCTTTAAAGAAAAGAACGGCAAGATCGCAGAACTTGAAGAGGTTCGAGACCAAGGTCCCACGCCTAGCTTGGAGAATAACGTCTTTATCCCTACCCAAGAGAGTGACACACGCAAAAATCCTCCTCAAATAAAACATTCTGAACGTATTCCTAGACAACCAGAGAGATGGTATGGTTTTCTCCACCAAACATCTCAAATGGATAACGATCTATTAACTTATGAGGAGGCACTGTTAGATTCGGACTCTGAACAGTGGAAAGAAGCAATGTAATCCGAAATGGATTCAATGTACTCTAACTAAGTTTGGACCTTGGTTGATCCACCTGATGGAATCAGGCCTATAGGGTGCAAATGGATATATAAGCGCAAGCTTGGAGTAGATGGAAGCGTGGCGGCCTTTAAAGCAAGATTAGTTGCTAAGGGTTTCACTCAAAGACCAAGTATAGACTTTGATGAAACCTTCTCCCCGGTTGCAATGAAAAAGTCCATTCGGATCTTGCTTGCCATCGCTGCATATTATGACTATGAGATATGGCAAATGGATGTGAAAACTGCCTTTCTCAATGGAGACATTGACAAAGACATATACATGGAGCAACCCATGGGTTTCACATTCAGTGGGAGCGAACAAAAGGTTTGTAACCTCCAAAGATCAATCTACGGATTGAAACAAGCCTCTAGGAATTGGAAAATTCGATTTGATGAAGCAGTCAAATCGTTTAGCTTTATTCAAAATCCGAATGAGTCCTGCGTGTACAAGAAGATTTGGAAACCTCGGTTCAATTTCTGATACTTTATGTAGATGACATCCTCCTCATTGGGAATGCGAAGGATGACATGAAAGTGACAAAGTCTTGGTTATCGAACCAATTTGAGATGAAGGATCTTGGTGATGCATCCTACATTCTCGGTATAAAGATCTATCGGGATAGATCTAAGAGATTGTTAGGATTATCACAGTCGGTTTACATAGATAAAGTACTAAAGAGATTTAGTATGGAAGAATCCAAGAGTGGAAAACTTCTGATGGGCCCGGGAATAGTTCTTTCGAAGAGGCTGTGTCCCAAGACTGAACTTGAAAAGTCTAGGATGTCCAAAATTCCTTATGCATCAGCTATAGGAAGCATAATGTATGCGATGCTATATACTCGACCGGATGTGGCTTATGCACTTAGTGTGACTAGCCGATTCCAATCTGACCCTGGTGAAGGTCACTGGACTGCTGTAAAGAACATCCTTAAGTACTTACGAAGAACTAAGGATTTATTCCTAGTTTATGGAGGCCAGTAAGATCTTGTCATTAGAGGATACTGTGATGCAAGCTTTACATCAGACATAGATGACTTTAAATCCATGTCAAGATACATATTCTGCCTGAACGGCGGAGCAATGAGTTGGAAAAGTTCCAAGCAAGCAACCACTGCGGATTCGACCACTGAGGCCGAATACTTAGCTGTAAACGATGCTGCTAAGGAAGGTGTTTGGGTAAGAAACTTCATCCACGAGCTGGGTGTAGTTCCTAGCATTAAAGACCCCGTTACAGTGTTTTGTGACAACACCGGGGCGGTTGCTCAAGCAAGAGAACCAAGATCTCACCAAAGGACCAAACACATTTTGAGAAAGTATCACTTAATCCGTGATATCATCAAGAGAGGAGATGTGCAAATTGAAAGGGTCACATCGACAGAGAACATGACAGATCCACTTCCAAAAGCCCTTAGTCAACAGGCATTCGAAGAACATCTTCAAAATATGGGTCTTAGATTAGCACCGACGTGCAAGTGGGAGATTGTTAGGAATAGTACCCTTAAAGCAGCTTTTGGCTTTACTATTTCCTTGTAAAATCACAAACAGTCTTTGAATAATAAACGAGATGATTTTGTTCATAGGCATTCACTTCTTTATGTGCTTATTTATGTCTGTTTGGGTTAACTGTGTTTTTGCATGTATTGAACTCCCCTAACCCGATGAGGCCATTAAGAACTTTGTTGTTATGGGAACGACACATGAAACAAGTTCTTAACTCCATAGGCGAGGATTAGAAACTTCTCCAAGTCGAGAGTCCGACAGATAGTGGGAGTGTCGACCTTGACTCTGCTGAGACTTGCTTATGTGATTATGTCCTTTAAGGATCACTCAGTTTCATGGAGTGATAAGTGCATACGATGATGCGTTCATAATACATGAGGGTGATTGTTACTAGAACTTCATCACTGAGATGTCCCGCGTGAGAACATTCCTAAAATGGGAAAGGAAGTTTCCAGAAACTTCCAGATTAAGAAATATCTCACAGTCACAGATCAATAACGTGATTCATTAATCCTTAGACTTGAGATTCTGTAATATCACATATGAACTAACTCTGTAATCTTTGATATAGGCTCAAAAGGGTTTCGACATACTGAAACCTGAACCACGGCCTATATTGGGATTACACAAGTGGCATATGTAGAATTAGTAGAATCGACAAAGGACCTACACTTGTTGCAAGAACAAGAATGATCTCTTACTGATTGAGTTGTTCGTAGTCCATTAAACTTAAACCCTTGGCCAAGGTGGATAAAAGATCAAGACATTAAGAAAATGGGGTTTTCTTGGGTTGAGGTCTAAATGGATATGAAACGAACTTAACTTTAAAGATCAAGAATATTTAGGCTCTAAGAATATTCCCATGCCTTAGTTCTTGATTGAGAGATGGAGTTGTAGGAGGATCGTATTTCACTGTATGTTATTGACTGAAAGGTTCTTCGATTTATTTCGTTATTCGTCTAGGGATCACACACCCATTGCTAGATTACGGTAGTGTGATCTGTGAAGTGATTAATTAATTAGTGAATTAATTAATTGCTGTCACTGCTAATCGAATAATGAACCTAAAGGGTCACACACAAATGTCAGGACACGAGGGTTATGGTAGGATGTTAATATGATTAACGAAGGATCAAAACGGTTGATCAAAATGGGCATTAGACGAGGCTTGTACTACGTGTCAAGTACACGTGGCTCACGCGTGTCCCATTTCGTGTAATTTTATTACAGTTGAATTCTTTTCTAGAATTAATTAATTACATTGTAATTAATTAATTTAAGTCTTTTAATTCATTTTGAATTAATTGTTAAGATTTTATTTCTCAAGCTTAACCCAATAAATAATTAATTGAGAATTAATTAATTTATTGAATCTTGACTTTTAGCTTTAGGAAAGTTGAAAAGTCTAACTTCCTATTGTAGGAGAGAGAAAGTTGATTCTTGCAAGACTTGGAGAATAAGTTGGGAACTTATTTTCTCCAATTAAATTAAATAATTAAATTAGTTAATTAGTGAGCAAGAAAACAAAACCCACTAGGTTTATGAAACCCTAGGGTTCGAACCCACCTTGTATAAATACAAGGGTGGGGCTTCTCTTATTCTTTAGACCAACACTCACGAAGTGTTAAGTTTTTGAGAAAAATAAAAGAAACGTTTTCAAAGCAAAAACCCTAGCCATTAACACAAGTTATAGAACTAGCATTCTCACTTGCTTGATCGTGTTCTAGGACTGGTGTGGATACGCTTTGGAGGATCGCTGCTTTGGGATCTATCGAGAACCGTTCGAAGGACATTCCGCTTGAAGGATGTTCAGTAGGCGGTACTGACATCACTAGAAAGCTTCAACCTATGTAAGTTTCTAAACACCCTGTGATACGATACGAGAATTGCAAGTCCATGATCAATCTTTTGGAAAAATTTTAAATTTCCGCTGTGCTTACTCTTCTGGTTTTCCAACATCTTATTGAGCTTCCTATTGAAGGTTATGATGTTATTTTGGGTATGGATTGGTTATACCATCACCAGGCACAAATTGATTGCTTTAATAAGCAAATCAAGATTGGAAACCCAATGACTACCCCTATAAAACCCGATAGTAGACCGATGTCTATATCTTTAGCGTCATTTGGGGAAGCGAAACAATGGAAAAGGGAATCATGGGATTTTGGCCTACTTGATTAATAAACCTAAGGATAAGATCAAGTTAGAAGTAGTAAAGATTGTGAAGGAATTTCTCAAAGTAGTCCATGAGGATTTGAAGTCCTTACCAACCCATAGGGTAATAGAGTTTGTCATTAAGCTAACACTAGGTGCGGAACTGTACTCTAAGACTCTATGTATGGCACCAGCTGAGTTATTGGAATTGAAGAAACAACTCCAAGAGTTAATAGATAAACAATTTACTCGACCTAGCACATTATCTTGGGGTGCTCCAGTGCTATCATTAAGAAAAAAGATGGACTAAAGTGTACGTGTATTGATTATCGAAAGTTAACTCGAATAACGGCCACGAATAAGTATTCATTGCCTCCTATTGAGGAACTCTTTGACATACTTCAAGGTTCTAAGTCTATTCGAAGTTGGATTTACGACAAAGATACTACCAGCTAAGGGATCGAGAAGGAGATATTCCCAAGACTGTGTTTAATTTTTGATATAGTCACTACGAGTTTGTAGTGATGCATTTTGGATTAACTAACGCACCAGCTACGTTCAGGGACTTGATGCATCGAATTTCCTAACCATTTTTAGCTCGATTCATGGTGATATCTATTGATGATATCCTAATTTACTCAAAGTCAGAGGAGGAACATGAAGAGAACTTACGAATGGTATTGCAAAAGTTGAAAGATTACCAACTTTTCGCAAAGCTTAGTAAATGCAAGTTTTTTGCTAGATCGAGTTACATTCTTGGGTCACATCATTTCGCAAAATGGAATTGAGGCAGATCCTGCCAAGATCGAGACCATAACCAATTAGAGACAATCCAAGAACGTACCTGAAGTTCGTAGCTTTTTGGGCTTAGTATGGTACTATCGAAAGTTTATATCACGTTTTTCTAAACTAGTTTGATCTTTGACACGACTCATCCACAAGGATCAACCTTTTAAGTGGAGAGCAGACTACAAAAAAAAAGTTTTGAAGAGCTCAAGAGAAAGCTAACTTCAGCACTTGTGCTCGTATTACCAGAAGGCTTTGTAGGGTTTCTAGTATATACAAATGCCTCAAGAGAAGGATTAGGTTGTGCGCTCATGCAAAAAGGTTGAGTTTTGGCCTACGCTTCAAGAAAATTCAAGCCAGATAAGCAAAATTATCCCATGCCTGCCCTGGAACTAGCTGCAATAGTTTTTGCGTTGGCGAAATGGAGGTACTATTTATACGATGCAACCTTTGATGTGTATACAAATCACAAAAGTTTAAAGTACATATTCACCCAAAAGCAATTGAATATGCGACAAAGGAGATGGATGGAATTCCTGGAGGATTACGATTGCAACATTATTTATCATCCAGGTAACGCTAATGTGGTGGCAGATGCCCTGAGCAGGAAAAGTGGAATATCACACTTAAGAGTGAAGAAGATTTCAGAAGCCCAAAATCTCCAAAGAGAACGAGTGACAGTAATGACTAGATGTCAGGTCGCGGGTTTAGTAATATATACTAAGATAAGAGACGCGCAACCAGAAGACGAAGAAGTTCAACAATTAAAGAGAACCTTACAAGCTGATGAGAATACAAAATTCAAAATTGATGATATAGGGATTCTTTGGTTTGGGCGACGAAATTGTGTGCCGAAAGAATTGTGAGAAGATGTGTTAAGAGAGGCACACAAAACTCATCACGCAGTACACCTCGGCGGAACCAAGATGTATCGAGATCTTAAGCAACACTTTTAGTGGAACGGGATGAAACAAGATATTGAAAATTATGTGCAGAAATGCTTAACTTGTCAATTAGTTAAAGCAGAGCATGAGTGACTGTTTGGAATGTTGCAGCAACTGTCGATACCCGCGTGGAAATGAGCATATCATAATAGACTTGTTGTTTGCTTACCAACCATTAGAGGCGCTTATGATAGTATTTGGGTAATCAACGATAGACTTACCAAGTCGACTCATTTTCTACTTCTAGGAACACCTTATAAACTAGAAAAGCTGGCAACTATATATCTCAAGGAGATCGTGCGACTTTATAATATATCGATGAATATCGTGTCCGATAGAGATCCGAAACTTACCCTTAGGTTATGGAAAAGCCTCTAGGAGCAAATGGGAACGAAATTGTGTTTTAGTTCTGCTGCTCATCCTTAAACCAATGGCCAGTCTGAAGGGACTATTCGGATATTACAGGACATGTAACGAGCATGCGTACTTGATTTTGGTGTAGGATGGGACAAACACTTACCCCTCGTGGAGTTTGCTTACAATAATAGCTATCAAGTGACCATACAGATCGCTCCATATGAGGCATTATATGGACAAAATGCCGATCCCCTATACATTGGGATTTAAGAAAAGAGAAGTAATTAACTAAGTTGGAAAACGAGATGACCTAGTCCAAGCTAATGCAAGAAATAACAGAAAAGATCCAAACGATTAAACAAAACATGAAAGCGGCACATCACAGACAAAAGAGTTACGCCGATAAGAGACGAAAAAGTTTAGAATTTGAAGTTGGAGATAAAGTATTTCTGCACGTCTCTCCCAGAAAAGAGTTCTCGAGGATCGGAAAGGAAGAAAGTTGAGTCCAAGGTACATAGGACCCTTCGAAATCCTAGATAGAGTAGACCCTGTAGCTTACTATCTTCTTTTACCTGCCAACCCCATTAAAATCAACAGCGTGTTTCACGTATTGCAACTACGAAAGTACTACCCAGATGAAAAACATATTATACCACTCGATGACGTCCCCTTAGAAGGAAACCTAACCTATGAAGAGTTTCCTGTATGCATTCTAGATCGAATATATCAAGAACTCCAAAACAAGAAGATCCCTCAAGTAAAAGTGTTGTGGAGAAACCACGATGTAGAGGAGACGACGTGGGAACGAGAGGACATAATGGAGAAACAATATCTTGGATTATTCGACGATATAGATACGAATCTGGGGACCAGATTCTTTTAAGGATGGGAGTATGTAATGCCCTGTAAATTATTATAATCGTAGATATTATATATTTTTTTGTTTACGATATATTAATATATTATTAATTATATTTACTGGGCCTAGATAAATAAAATAGGAAGTTTTGGGGTTGAAATTAGAAATTAGGAAAGTTGTGAGGCAAAATAAATAAATAAATAGACATCAGGCGTGAAGCCTGATATTATTCACACCTCAACACAATAACACACACACTCTACACATTGAAATACACACAGAAAACCCACAAACCAAAAACACGCGACACCGCCATTCTCAACCTCTGACGATTCGCAACCGAACCTCAATAATTTATTGTGACTTTCAATCTCCTCGACGTGGAGAACACCATGATGCAATCGGATTCAAGTTTCGTTCAAAGACGAATGAGAAATCGAGCCGTAAAGCTGGTCGAGAAACTTTGCCGACGGGGACGATCTCGCCGGAGTTTTGACCGGAGACCATAGGGTTATTGAAGAGCTCGACGAGATGAGTTTACTTCTTGTAGCTGACCATTGAGAATCGCGACGGTGGAGGTGCGGTGGTGTCGCAACCATAAACGAACTTACGGCAACAACGACTGGTTTTTCCAGTGACTTTTTCAGGCTAACTCAAGGTGGGTTTTGACGGGTTTATTATGGATAATCTATCTGTGAAATCTGTTTTGGTTAATTTTGGCTGATTTGGGTTTAATTTGAGAACCAAATTTCTAGGGTTTAGGTTACGTATTAAAAGGGGGTTTCTTAAATTTAACTTGAATATGTAATAATATGAGAAAATTGACTGGAGATTGTTAATTAGCGTGAAGAGGGATTAATTTGGTTATTTTTGGGGAATTTTCCGATGAAGTGAAGTGGCGGCCAACGGCGGCAGGCGGCCGACGGCAATAACTCGCCGAAAAAATATCAGAATGTTGCTCTCGTTCTCCTAAACGAATTCATGTGATAATTTTGACAATTCTGTAGACGATTGATATGATTTGAGGTTTAATTGCCCTTGAATTACATAATAATAATAATAATAATAATAATAATAATAATAATAATAATAATAATAATAATAATAATAATAATAATAACCGTAACAATGAAATTGATTAATTCTTATTAATTATAAGTGCAATATTAATTGTAAGTGTAATTAGAAGGAATAATTAAAGTTTAACCTTCATTCTGAAATTTATTTTAACCTTGGCTTTGATCTGGGCCTTACATATTGGACTGTACTGGACAACGGACAATTCTAGCTGTTTCGAGGACAATCTGATATCTGATAATACGTTTTAAATATTTATCAAAATTTATATAGTTGTTAGTAATAACAAAAACTTGAAATTTATTTTGACCCTTACTTTGACTTTGGTCTGGACACCTATAAATCGGAAGTATATTGGATATTAAAATTGTTTAAACAATATACTCTGATATACAATAATACTGATTAAATATTTATCGGGATTTATATAATTGTTAATAAATATGACGATAATTATGCATTGTTGTTAATTAACTAATTTATTATTAATTGAGTTAAGATTAAGTTCTTAATTAGCAAACTTTGTATTAGATACACTAAAATCAACTAACTGATGTCGGTGTGTCACTGAAGTCGGTAATTTAGAAACTGTTAATAACGAATAATAGAATATAAGCTTAGCCAATTACATTATTCTTGTCAGGTAACTTAAAGCAACAACAAGCAAACAAGGAAATGCAACCACCCTGACGGAAATGTGGGAATAACCCCTTCTTGCTGGAGACAAAACACAACCCTCGTACCCTACTTCTTTCTATCTGCTTCTATTATTCTATTTGCTTCTATTCTTTCTTTTTTGTTTCTTTTATTCTATGTGCTTCTATTCGTTCTTCCTGCTTCTATTATTTTATCTACTTCTATTATTCTTGGACTGTTCCTTGGCTTATCTTTTGCACTACGCCTTGAACTATTCTGAATTACCTTCTGAGTTGTTATTGATCTAATTTGTGAACTATCTTCTGAATTGTTTATTAATTTGTTACTGGGCTGTCTATTGATCTGTTACTGAATTGTTACTGTACTGCCTACTGCATGTTCACTGCCTTGTGTTCTGAGCTTCTGATTGATAACCCATTTTCTGAACTGCTTTGTAAGCCTACCCTAAGCCTACCTAAGCCTGATTTTGTAACCGATTTTGTAAACCAATATGAAGGAGAATAACGACTGCGGGGACCCCAAAGTTCGTTAATTCCTTGGGTCGCGCCCTTGGAATGACCATGCGTGCGTCGCTGGTCTCTGTACTACCACTGCCCGCTGACTACTGCCTGGACTGATCATCTGGGAAGGCGATACAAGGCGGGACCTATAACACTTGACCCTCAGTGAACATTATCTGTTGTTACCGTTATTCTTCTGATGTGCTCTGCTACCTTTCTGTTCATTATTCTTTTGATTTGTTCTACTATCTTTCTGTTTTTCATTATTGTGATAATTCCCACTGAGTCATTTGGCTCACCCTATATTTCCCTCTGTTTCGTTTTGTTCTCCAGAGTGTGTAGATAGAGGATGCTACCTGGAAATGGAAAGTGAGCTAAGGAGAACTTTACGCATAGCAATTAAATCTCAGGTGAGAATATGCTAGCTCAGATGAGTTAGCCGGTCTGGAGTGACGAATAGCGTTATTATACTTTTGAACTTAGATGAGGGTGTCTTATATAAGTGTGTTATCGTTGGATATCTTTGGTTTTATATATATTTGTAAATTAGACATGACTTTTGTATTAGTATTTACACAGGTTTCGAGGAGCGACTGGTATCACCAGACGCCCGGGCCCGTGGGCATATGGAGGCCCCGGGTCGGGACGCCACAAATAGTCACAAATGGTGGTTAATTACGCGAATGGGGATTTATGTAAGGATTAGGAACTCCTCTTCCAACTCGTCCCAGAATGGGCGTTATGGCAAAAAAGAAAAAGAAAAGAAAAAGGAGAAATTTGTCCAATAGTCACAGATAGTGTTAATTGCGCGAGCGGCGATTTGTGTAAGAATTAGGAATTCCTCTTCCAACTCGTCCCAGAATGGGCGTTATGGCAAAAAAGAAAAAAAAAAGGAGACATTTGTAAAATAGTCACAAATGGTGGTTAATTGCGCGAGCGGGGATTTGAATTAATTCCTAACGTGGAGAAATTTGTAAAATAGTCACAAATGGTGATTAATTGCGCGAGCGGGGAAGGAAATTGAACTCGGGTCTCCAAGGAAGAGTAATGACTCCCTTACCAACTTGGACAAGTTCCTTCTTATTAATATTATGTCTTTAAATATATTTATACACTAATTTCAATTAATTATTTAAATACTTTTTGTTATTAATTTAAAATATAAAATTTTATATATATGATTATTGATATTAAATATAATCACATTTATTGAGATATTATATAAAAATTGTTAACTTATATACTTTTGTATTTTAATTAATAATGTATATACTTAAAATTATATTAATAATTTATAATTTGTATATTATATAATTTTTAAATATATAATTATTTGTATTAATTATAATCGTATTTTTCTAATTAAATTTGATAGAAAATTTTTGACGGAAAACCAATGGAAAATATTACAATGAAAAACCGACAGAAAACCAACGAAAATTTTGTTTCATTGAAAATTCTAATGGAAAACCAACGAAAAAATTCCGTTGGTTTTTTTATGAAGAATAAAATAAAATTTTCCCGTCGGTTTTCCGTTGGAATTTTTATTTCATTATATTGCAATTCCAATGGAAAACTAACGAAAAAATTTCATTGGTTTTTTTATGAAGAATTAAAAAAAACCGACAGGATTTTCCTGTCGGTTTTCCGTTGGAATTTTTATTTTAACGGAAAGATTTTCATTGGTTTTTTTTATGAAGAATAAAAGAAAACCGACGGGATTTTCCCGTCCATTTTCCGTTGGAATTTTTATTTCATTGAAATTCCAACGGAAAACCAACGAAAATATTTCGTTGGTTTTTTTGGCGCAATTTTTTTTAGAATTGCGCCAAAATTTCCGACGGAATTCCGTTGGAATTTTTGGCGCAATTTTTTTTGAAATTTCACCAAATTTTCCATTGGAATACATATTTTCTTAGCCGTCGTAAATTCCAACGGAAAACCGACAGATTTTTTCGTCGGTTTTCGGTTGTTTTCTTGTAGTGTTTATGACTTGCAACCTTATCTCAAACACAACTTAGGATTATAAATGAAATTTTAAGCTCACGTGATTACGGAAAATTTCAACCTCTCACCGTCAGCTTGTCCGATCCAATTAGGTCCTTAAAGTTGATCCATGACTAAAATTAATGGAAATCGATCTGAATTCGGTTAAAAGACCGGATCGGCTCTCTCAATGGGTATGCAGGATTTCAAACCTACATGCTCTGAGATAAGAAATGAATGTGCCAACAAATTGGAACATATTAATATATAGGGCGATTTAAATCTGGGTCCCCTAAAGTTTGGTGCAATTACAAATTAATCCCTGCACTTTCGAAAATTACATGTCAATCCCTATTTGTTATGTAACGTTTGAAGTCCCTCTTCTCAGTTAGGGTTCCGTCCATTTTTAATTATGAAATGACCAAAATGCCCTGAAGGACTATTTTGTTAAATAACTTATATTCAGGGCTCGTTTTATTAGAATGACTAAAGCACAAGGATGTTTTCGGGCAAAACGCAAATTTTGTTATTATTAATTTCAATGAAATAAATTTAATAATGAAATAATATTAAAATATAAAAAAATAATATAAAAAATAAAAAAATTTAACTAAAAAGTTACTACTTGTTCTTAAAATATTTTAAATTAATTATTAAATACAAGTTATCTTATATAAAAACTACAAAAATACAACTACATAGAAAAAAAAAAACTTAAAATAGACTTATAATTAATTTTAAATTGAAGAATCATAAAAAAATATATTAAAAAAAAGCTAATTTCAAAAAAAAAAAAACCTAGATTAAAATAAAAAAAAAAGAAAGAAAATCAACGGCTATGACTTCAAAGTGGAGAACGCCGCTCGTCGGCCAGCTCCGTCGCCTTCGAGGCAGTTCCAGCCAAATCCACCACCTATCACTGCCAGATCTACTCACTAAGGTGTTGAGCACTGCTCGTCGGCCTGCTATGCTGTTCTCCGCCCATATCCACCACCCACGACCGCCGGATCTACTCATCAAGGTGTAGAACAGCGCTTGCCAGCATGCTTCGTGGTCCTCCACTCAAATCCACCACCCACCACCACTGGATCTACTCATTGACACCAAATCGGCCATCGCCTCGTCAAATCCCCCATCATATCCACAAAATCGGCCGAATCGACACACCACTTCCACCATCGTAAAAAATCAACAACACCACTTACTACCACCACCACCAAATCCTTCGCTACCACGAAATCGATGTTGATACCATCACACCTTGAAGATAACCCACCACCACCGCCACCACAAAAACTAGAATGGTGTGAGAGAGAAAGATAATGGGAAGATGGTCAGAGACTGAGAGGCGCGGAGGAGGGAGATGGGCAAGAAGATGGGTCTAGTGCCGGAGGCATGGGGCTAATCTTGTTCCGGAGGCAGCGATGGTGGTGAGGCTATGGCAACGGTGGTGGGGTTATGAGCAAGAAGACGGTCTTGCTCCTCCTTTCCTTCTTTTTTTGTGGGTAAAATTATGCAAATTGGACGGTGAGTACATGAACATTATAGTGGATTCTTTCGTAGCAGCAGATTGAAATATTAAAATGATAAAAATATTACAAAAACAACTCTGTGCTTTAGTCATTCTAACAAAACGAGCCCTGAATATAAGCTATTTAACAAAATAGTCCTTCAGGGGCACTTTGGTCATTTCATAATTAAAAATGGACAGAATCCTAAAGGAGAAGAGGAACCTCAAACGGTACATAAAGGATAGGGACAAATATGTAATTTCCAAAAGTGCAGGAATTAATTTGTAATTATATCAAACCTCACGGGCCCTAGATGTAAATCGCCCTAATATATAATATGTAAAAATTAAATTAAATTGAGATTCTTATTAGTTTTTCATTGGGAAGAAATAGTCCTTTTTTAACGTAATTTGTTGGGAAAAAATTCCATAAATAATAAACCCATCAAATCTATAGATTATATTTAAAAATTGGGTTTAGTAAACAATTAATTGTGACTAGATATTATAATATATTGTAAGAATTAATTTAAACATAGATAAAATAATGTATAGTAGTTTATTTTTATAATATATATATATATATATGTAGCACCCTAACCCCAAGGCGCCACATCCCCCGCACTGTAGCCTCGATCCACGCATGAAATGGACAGTTCATACATAAACCAAGACCACAGCGAACGGGTGACAATAAAAACGACGCTCTAGGCGGGACACTCTCCCCAGCATAACCAACAAACATGAATAGAAAAGCGGAAGCAATTAAGTCATTCATATATATATATAGGTACCATACTAATTGCATAGATACATATAGGTACCAGTTAACTATCACTACATTATCATATCTCAATAATATACATACTGAAGTACCCAAAATGTGTCAATCGTGAACATAACATGAGATCCGGAAAAATATACATGAAAGGTGCAACACTAGACCCGTGATAATGCAGGACTCGACCAACTCCCGCCTAGCACAACCACGCTCAAAGGGTACCTGAAAAGTGAAGTATCAGTCTACTGAAGACTGAGTGAGGGGCAATAAATATATATACACACATCACATGCAAGTTGTAGCCTCGGGTGAAGACTTTGGAATAAAATAGATATATAATTCAAGAACTTAATTTTTGCCCGAGATTACAACCAATCATTTTAACACGTTTATTTAATCATGCTTGTCAATGTCATGAACATGTGGCCCCGGCGAGCAAGGGCAATCTCCAACCGAACTCCCAATCGTGAACAATACGTGATCATGCTTGCTTGCTTGATAAATATGTGATCATGCAGTTTATTTAGTGCTCATATAACAAGTTCATGCTTGAAATCATGCAATAACCAGAGGATAACCCGACATGCCGGATTAATCCCCAGTCTCCTTCTTCCTCCGGGTGATAGCGAGTTTGCAAGGCTCGACTATCCACGACATGGTGTGTGTAGAGGACATGACCCTCTAGACACGGAACTCTTTCCACCACTAATCTCCTAGTGGCTTCGGGGGTGATCCCAACAATGTGAGGATAATTCAGGAGTTACCCGTCAGCCCTTGCTTTCCCGGTTGGCTCAAGAATTACCCTCGGGCCCACGTGCAATCATGTACTCGCCAAACATGCTTGAAATCATGATAATCAATACTTTCTTGCTTAGAATGTTCATGGTTTGAAAATCATTTATAAGTATAATACGTTTTGGCCGAAAACTAGCACATAAGGGTTATAGGGTTCGTTTTACCAAAACAAAACCTCACCTTTCTTGCAAAATATAATAAATAAGCGTTCTAAGGAGCTTTCTCCCCGTCCACGCCCTCGTGACCTGTGCAAATACGATGTACATTCGTGAGACATGACCTAAAATGACCAAAATATGACGAATGGCGAAAATGTGTCGAGACGACCACGAAAATGCAATGTGGTATGATAACTTTTCGTTTCACATCATACTAACACATATTATAGCAATTCGGGGTCAAAGAAGTCGTCGGGTCGAGGGGCTAATTTCGTAATTTTATGCAGTGAATTTTACACTGCAATACAGGTGGGAACGGCCGTTCCGGTCCCCTTTGAAAAATGGGAACGGTCGTTCCCATAACCCCCCCAAAGCGCGCCAACGTTTTCCCATTTTAAAAACGCGCCTAGCCGGGAATGGCCCTTCCGGCTCCAAGGCCAAAATGGGAACGGCCGTTCCCGTGGTCGGCCGCCTATTTCCATTTGAAAGGTGGGAACGCCCGTTCCCACAAAGCCTTGAGGCTGGGAACGGTCGTTCCCAGTTTCTGTAAATGGAAAACAGAGCAAAAACAGAGCATGCTCTCGGGGAAGAAGCAACAAAGCAACAAAATTTCATTTTTGATCCCAAAATGCTATAATCTCTGGAATTATGATATAAACAACTTCAATACATGATAATATAACACTTAGACACCTAAAACCATGAAATATCATCACATATTCATGCTCCATGCTCATGATCAAACTTGATCATTTTTGCCAAATATCCAAGAATTTCAAGCTAGAAATCATGCAATAATTCATGATATGATTATTGAATCATGCTTTGCACAACACCTAATTCATCTAGCACATCAAGCTCAAACCCTAACCTATTCAAATGTGATCAAAATCATCATTTCCATGCAAACCAACCTTGAAATGAAAGAAATGAAGAAAGTGGATGATGATGATGATGATCTCCTAATTCCTTGGAACACTTCTTGAAATCTTGATGATTGAAATGAAAAATCTCTTCCTTCTCCTTGCTTCTTGATACCGAGAGAGAGAGTGAATGAGTTGGGAAATATTTTTGATGAAATTGTTCAAGGAAGCTTAAGGAAGCCTATACCGTTGCATTCCATTCTTGATTTTTGTGATAATTGCCAAATTGCCAATTAATCCTTGAAGTCTTTAAGTTATACAATTAGGTATGCCACCCTTTAAAATATGCTCAATTTGGTCCCTACAAGTTTATGCAATTGAGTCCCTAAAATTTTAGAAAATATTTAACTAGGGACAATTTGGTAGTTTTATCACTCTCGGTAATGGTTTTCATGCAAGAAATATTTTTCGTGCCATGAAATAATATTTTTGATGATATGAAATCAAATGATTTATATAAACAATGTTTCATGAATTTTTTAAAATGTATGAATGCCACGTAAGAATATATTATAAATTAAAGAAATAAAATAAACCTACGCTCAAAACGCACACGTGGCGTGCTTACCTGTTCATCCGGAAACCGGGGCGTTACAACTCTCCCCCCCTTAGAAGAATCTGGTCCCCAGATTCTCTAGTCTTGCTCGAACAACTCCGGGTGGAACCGTTTCATTTTATCCTCTGTTTCCCAAGTAGCTTCCTCGGTTTTATCGCTTCTCCACAAAACCTTAACCATGGGAATTCTCCGGTTTCTCAACTCTTGAAATTTCCGATCCATGATTCTAACCGGCCTCTGAACAAAAGTTAAATTCGGTTCCAGTTCAACTTCTTCCACGGGGAGAATCGTAGTCTCATCGGGGTAATATTTCCTTAGTTGTGAAACATGAAACACGTTGTGAATCCCCGTAAGACTCGGTGGTAGGTCCAGTCGATAGGCTACCTCGCCTATCCTTTCCAGAATCTCGAACGGACCTAAGTAGCGAGGATTAAGCTTTCCTCCTTTCCCGATCCGGGTGAAACCTTTCCTTGGTGACACCTTCAAGAATACCCGGTCACCAACTTCAAATTCTAGATCTCTTCGGCGCTTATCGGCGTAGCTCTTCTGCCTATCTTGCGCGGCTCTCATCCGTTGTTGAATCATCAGAACATTTTCAATCATAGCTTGAACAACTTTGGAAGGCCTCTCAAATCTTTCACCTTTCTTTACCCCTTCCTGTTTCGACCATTTCCATTCTTTCAAGTCGAAGAACAACGGAGATCGGCACTTTCTTCCATAAAGTAACTCGTAAGGAGCCATCCCGATCGAAGCCTGAAAGCTGTTATTATAAGCAAATTCGATCAAGGGAAGCTGTTCTGCCCATGAGTTCTGAAAATCCATCGCGCAAGCCCGAAGAAGATCTTCCAAATACCTGATTAGCCTTTCAGTTTGGCCGTCGGTTTGTGGGTGAAATGCTGTGCTGAACTTAAGTTTCGTTCCCAAGACAGCCTGTAATTCCTGCCACAACTTAGAAGTAAACCTCGGGTCTCGGTCTGATACTATGCTCACCGGAATACCATGAAGTCGAATGATCTCTCTGCTATAGATTTCAGCTAACTTCGGAATCTTATAGGACATCCGAACCGGTAGAAAGTGAGCAGACTTCGTAAATCTATCCACGATCACCCAAATTCCATCAAACCCGCCTTTAACCTTCGGTAATCCGGACACAAAGTCCATCGTTACTTGTTCCCACTTCCACTCGGGAATAGGTAACGGTTGTAGAAGTCCCGCGGGTTTTTGGTGCTCAGCTTTCACTTTCTGACAGGTCAAGCAATGTTTCACATACTCTGCCACGCCTCCCTTCATCCCGTTCCACCAATAATATTGTTTCAAATCCTTGTACATCTTATTTCCTCCTGGGTGGATCGAGTAGGCTGACTTGTGAGCTTCTTCGAGTAGGACCCGTCTTAACTCTTCAGGTACTACTACTCTGTTCTTAAACCGAAGCAACCCGGTCTCATCAAACCCAAACGGACTCTCCGGGTCATCCTTAGCTTTACTTACAAGCCTCTGCACTTCCGGATCCTTATTCTGAGCCTCAAATAGCTGATACCTTAATTCCGGCTGAACTGTGATATTAGAAACCCGAGCCTTTAATACAATCGGGGCGACTTCCTTACTTTCCTTTATTTCCAAACTCGATACACTCGCCTTCCTGCTAAGTGCATCGGCGACCACATTGGCTTTCCCGGGATGGTATTTAATTGTACAATCATAATCTTCCAACTTTTCCATCCAACGCCGTTGCCTCATTTTCAAATCCTTCTGTGTGAATAAATACTGGAGGCTCTTATGGTCGGTAAAAATCTCAAAGGAAGTCCCGTAAAGATAATGTCTCCACTTCCCGAGAGCGAAGATCACGGCTGCAAGCTCTAGGTCGTGTGTTGGATAATTCCTTTCATATTCCTTTAGCTTTCGGGAAGCATAGGCAATCACTTTTCCCTTCTGAGTCAAAACACAACCTAAGCCTTCTTTAGAAGCATCTGTATACACTGCATACTCTTCAGAACCCTCGGGGAGCGTTAACACCGGAGCTGAGACTAACTTTTCTTTCAAAAAGTTAAAGCTTTGATCACACTTCTCATCCCAGACAAACTTAACATCCTTCTTTGTCAACCGGGTTAACGGTGCCGCAATCTTGGAGAAGTCCTGAACAAATCTTCTATAGTAACCGGCCAATCCCAAGAAGCTTCTAATTTCTGAGGCATTCTTTGGTTTCTCCCACTTAAGCACGGCCTCAATTTTCGAGGGATCGACTTCCAACCCTTTTCCTGAAATCACATGCCCCAAGAATGAAACCCGATCGATCCAAAATTCACACTTGCTGAACTTAGCAAACAACTGATGCTCTTTTAGTGTCTGAAGAACGAGCCTGAGATGTCTCGCGTGCTCCTCGGCTGATTTCGAGAAAACCAGAATATCATCAATGAAAATCACCACGAACTTGTCGAGGAAAGGCCTGAATATCCGGTGCATCATATCCATGAAAGCTGCAGGGGCATTAGTCAATCCAAAAGGCATAACCACGAACTCGTAGTGCCCGTACCGAGTATTGAATCCTGTCTTTGGAATGTCCTCTGCTCGGATTCGCAGCTGGTAGTATCCCTGTCTTAAATCCAATTTCGAATATACCTTAGAACCCTGGAGTATATCGAACAACTCCTCAATATGTGGGAGGGGATACTTGTTCTTAATAGTCATCCTATTCAACTCCCTGTAATCGATGCACATTCTTAGAGTCCCGTCCTTTTTCTTTACAAACAACACCGGTGCTCCCCACGGCGAAGAACTTGGCCGAATGTACCCAACTTCCAACAATGCCTCAAGCTGAATCTTTAATTCCTTCAACTCAGCTGGAGTCATCCGGTACGGAGTCTTTGAATACGGCTCAGCATTCGGAAAAAGATCGATCACAAATTCAATCTCCCGTTCCGGAGGCAAAGAATCCAACTTCTCTGGGAATACCTCGGGAAATTCCTTTACCACTTCTGTGTCCTCTAATTTCACCTGATCCTTTGGCTTGTTCAGAATATAAGCAATGAATCCTGTAGCCCCGTCTCTGACTAATCTCTGAGCCTCTGAAAACGAAAGTAAGGGCACGGTCTTTGAAGTACAGCCCGTAACAACCTCTGAACCCAACTGAACCTTCTTAGCCCGGCAATCAACTGTAGCACAATGTCTGTAAAGCCAATCCATCCCCAGAATAGCCCCGTATCTCTCCATCGGCATAACAATGAAGTCTGTCAGAAACTCCCGGCCTTCAATCACAACTGGAACATCCCTGTAAACCTGATCCGTCTCTCGCCTACTACCGAAAGGAGTACTAACTATATAGCGCACAGAAGTACACATAGCAGGCAAAGACAAAGTAATAGCAATAGAATGCGCAAGAAAGGAGTGTGTAGCTCCTGGATCAAATAATGTATGGATGTTCGTGCCATGAATGCAAATAATACCTTCAACTACTGCAGCGGGGTCAATATCAGCATCCTGCTCCTCTCCCGCAAGTGCATAAGCTCGAGCCCTCACAAGTGGCCTCGGTCCTGCAGGGGGTGGATCCTGGCGATCCGGACAACCGTCAACCAGGTGCTCGTTACTCCCACAGATCAAACATAGGCCCAACCGGCGCCTGCAGTTATCATAGGTGTGCGTAGTAAGTCCACACCAGCTGCATCTCGGTCTCTGAGGTGGCTGGGGTGGTGCCGGAGCTCTTGGACCTCTCGGAAATGGCCCGGTGTACTTAGGTTTCTTCCCGATGTCCCTCTGAGATGGAGGTGTAGGGTAAATCATCGGCCTTTTTCCTGAACTCGAACCCTGGCCTGATCTCGAGCCTGAAGCCTGTCCGGTCCGTGCAGTAGCTTTCCTAGCATTATCAGAATCCTCAACTTTTAGGGCCTTTGAAGTGGCTTTCGCCCAGGTGCTGGTATTAGTCGCTTTCAGTGCATCCTGAATGTCTGGTCTCAACCCCTGAACGAACTGCATCGCCTTGTGAAAGTCGTCATTCGCTATGTTGGGTGCATAGCGAGAAAGCCTCTCGAACTCGGCGATATACTGACCCACAGACCTGCCTCCCTGCTTTAATTCTGTAAACTCCCTCAACCTGCGAGTACGGGAAGCTGGAGGAATATACTTGTTTCTGAACTCCCGTACGAAGACCTCCCAAGTAATCTCGGTCCCGGCTGCCTCCAGAACAATCTGAGTGCTCTCCCACCAGGAGTAGGCCTCGCCCTGAATAAGAGTGAGGGTGCAACGAGCCTTCTCCTGACTGTCGCAAGGAATAAGCTGCCAAATCCTCTCGATCTCTTTCAACCACATCTCTGCCTGTATATCGTCTCCCTTATAGAACTTCGGGGGACGCTGATTTTGAAACTCTCGCAAAACAGCCGAAATGGGGTTCTCCGGAGGTGCTACCTGCGCTGGTGGTGGTGGTGGAGGTACCCGTTCCTGTAGCCTCTGATCAATTAGCCCCACTACTGCATTCATGAAGTCCTGGGGCTGTGCCTGAGCAGGCGGAGGAGGTGGCGATCTCTCGCGGCGATGGTGTCGGCGGTGATGATGCCTGTGCCTCGAGGATCGGTCACTGGAACGTCTATCATGCTCCATCCTGAAATTAGATCACTAAACATGCGTGGCTTGGTCAATAAATGCAAATGTGTGCACACAATTTCCATAGTATCAAATAGCACACGTTCAAGGAAGATCAAGTAGCTCAAGTAATGTAAAGAAATAAATAATTCAGGTAAGTCAACCCAATGCAGACTCCCAAATACCACATAATCCTATGCCGTGCGACTTAGACTGACTTGACACGACTCGCGAACCTCGGTTTTGCAACCGGGCTCTGATACCACCTGTAGATGTAGCACCCTAACCCCAAGGCGCCACATCCCCCTCACTGTAGCCTCGATCCACGCATGAAATGGACAGTTCATACATAAACCAAGACCACAGCGAACGGGTGACAATAAAAACGACGCTCTAGGCGGGACACTCTCCCCAGCATAACCAACAAACATGAATAGAAAAGCGGAAGCAATTAAGTCATTCATATATATATATAGGTACCATACTAATTGCATAGATACATATAGGTACCAGTTAACTATCACTACATTATCATATCTCAATAATATACATACTGAAGTACCCAAAATGTGTCAATCGTGAACATAACATGAGATCCGGAAAAATATACATGAAAGGTGCAACACTAGACCCGTGATAATGCAGGACTCGACCAACTCCCGCCTAGCACAACCACGCTCAAAGGGTACCTGAAAAGTGAAGTATCAGTCTACTGAAGACTGAGTGAGGGGCAATAAATATATATACACACATCACATGCAAGTTGTAGCCTCGGGTGAAGACTTTGGAATAAAATAGATATATAATTCAAGAACTTAATTTTTACCCGAGATTACAACCAATCATTTTAACACGTTTATTTAATCATGCTTGTCAATGTCATGAACATGTGGCCCCGGCGAGCAAGGGCAATCTCCAACCGAACTCCCAATCGTGAACAATACGTGATCATGCTTGCTTGCTTGATAAATATGTGATCATGCAGTTTATTTAGTGCTCATATAACAAGTTCATGCTTGAAATCATGCAATAACCCGAGGATAACCCGACATGCCGGATTAATCCCCAGTCTCCTTCTTCCTCCGGGTGATAGCGAGTTTGCAAGGCTCGACTATCCACGACATGGTGTGTGTAGAGGACATGACCCTCTAGACACGGAACTCCTTCCACCACTAATCTCCTAGTGGCTTCGGGGATGATCCCAACAATGTGAGGATAATTCAGGAGTTACCCGTCAGCCCTTGCTTTCCCGGTTGGCTCAAGAATTACCCTCGGGCCCACGTGCAATCATGTACTCGCCAAACATGCTTGAAATCATGATAATCAATACTTTCTTGCTTGGAATGTTCATGGTTTGAAAATCATTTATAAGTATAATACGTTTTGGCCGAAAACTAGCACATAAGGGTTATAGGGTTCGTTTTACCAAAACAAAACCTCACCTTTCTTGCAAAATATAATAAATAAGCGTTCTAAGGAGCTTGCTCCCCGTCCACGCCCTCGTGACCTGTGCAAATACGATGTACATTCGTGAGACATGACCTAAAATGACCAAAATATGACGAACGGCGAAAATGTGTCGAGACGACCACGAAAATGCAATGTGGTATGATAACTTTTCGTTTCACATCATATTAACACATATTATAGCAATTCGGGGTCAAAGAAGTCGTCGGGTCGAGGGGCTAATTTCGTAATTTTATGCAGTGAATTTTACACTGCAATACAGGTGGGAACGACCGTTCCGGTCCCCTTTGAAAAATGGGAACGGTCGTTCCCATAACCCCCCCAAAGCGCGCCAACGTTTTCCCATTTTAAAAACGCGCCTAGCCGGGAACGGCCCTTCCGGCTCCAAGGCCAAAATGGGAACGGCCGTTCCCGTGGTCGGCCGCCTATTTCCATTTGAAAGGTGGGAACGCCCGTTCCCACAAAGCCTTGAGGCTGGGAACGGTCGTTCCCAGTTTCTGTAAATGGAAAACAGAGCAAAAACAGAGCATGCTCTCGGGGAAGAAGCAACAAAGCAACAAAATTTCATTTTTGATCCCAAAATGCTATAACCTCTGGAATTATGATGTAAACAACTTCAATACATGATAATATAACACTTAGACACCTAAAACCATGAAATATCATCACATATTCATGCTCCATGCTCATGATCAAACTTGATCATTTTTGCCAAATATCCAAGAATTTCAAGCTAGAAATCATGCAATAATTCATGATATGATTATTGAATCATGCTTTGCACAACACCTAATTCATCTAGCACATCAAGCTCAAACCCTAACCTATTCAAATGTGATCAAAATCATCATTTCCATGCAAACCAACCTTGAAATGAAAGAAATGAAGAAAGTGGATGATGATGATGATGATCTCCTAATTCCTTGGAACACTTCTTGAAATCTTGATGATTGAAATGAAAAATCTCTTCCTTCTCCTTGCTTCTTGATACCGAGAGAGAGAGAGTGAATGAGTTGGGAAATATTTTTGATGAAATTGTTCAAGGAAGCTTAAGGAAGCCTATACCGTTGCATTCCATTCTTGATTTTTGTGATAATTGCCAAATTGCCAATTAATCCTTGAAGTCTTTAAGTTATACAATTAGGTATGCCACCCTTTAAAATATGCTCAATTTGGTCCCTACAAGTTTATGCAATTGAGTCCCTAAAATTTTAGAAAATATTTAACTAGGGACAATTTGGTAGTTTTATCACTCTCGGTAATGGTTTTCATGCAAGAAATATTTTTCGTGCCATGAAATAATATTTTTGATGATATGAAATCAAATGATTTATATAAACAATGTTTCATGAATTTTATAAAATGTATGAATGGCACGTAAGAATATATTATAAATTAAAGAAATAAAATAAACCTACGCTCAAAACGCACACGTGGCGTGCTTACCTGTTCATCCGGAAACCGGGGCGTTACAATATATATATATAAATGTGCATGAGGTATATTTTTTATTTTTTTATAATAAAGTATGATATTTATTAAATTAATCTTTTATCTATATTATTAATTTGCTAAATATTGATTATTTTGCTATTTAGTTAGACAATTTATCTACATATTTATAGATTTATAATTCGAAATCTTATTATTAGAAATGTTATTTGAAAATTAATAAATATTTGAAGTAATCTAAAACTATATCTAATTTTCTATATTATTTAGCTTATTCGATTATTTTAAATTAATATTTATAATATTATATATATAATTATTATGTAATTATGACATCATACTGATTCAATCGGTGATCCGACCGCTCAAACCAGTAAAATCAGTAACCAATAAGAGGTCCTGATTCGACTCTTAATCTAGATTTCAAAACATAAGATTGAACTCAACCAATTAGCAAGTGCATTACATTTGTTATTTGATTTATCACTCCCCTAAATTTTTCACCAACCACACGAGAAGTATAAATCACTCGTTCCTGGTTACACTAATTTGACTGAACCAGGCTAAAATTATCCCATAATTACATACATACTTTTTAGTGCATAATCAATTATTTCATAAAAATCGGACACACCATTTCCACGAAATTTTGAGTCCCTTGAGGGAGCCCAACTAGTAGTTCCCTTTGGCATTTATTAGCAAGCCATCGGCAGCGACGAAGTTAGAATTTTGGAATCCAACTCCCATTGACATAGTCCTTAGTTGTCTACTCCCGTTTTTCACCTATCGACATTTTCAACCCTCGCGCAATTTTCTCTGTCTTTCAAGCTCCACGAGTCCTACACGAGCAATTTAATGTTAAAGAGGGCTGTATCATATGTTACGACTTACGACTTTTATTGATAACACCATTTATTTCTAGCTTCCAAAGACTCCAATACTTCAAAGCATCTAGAATCCAAGATGTCCCGAAAAGAAGTTCTTGTGTCGCTCTCAATCCAGTATGCCTCCAGAAGGTTTGTAAAAGTAGGATTGAGTGTTGCCAATTTCACTTAGCATATGTGTGTGCAGTGACAATTTTAACTCTAACAAATATGTCAAACTTTATTATTATTATTTATTTATCTCCAGCAAATTCATAATCGATCAGTCCATGGACATAGTTGTATATAAAGAATTTTTAAAATTGGAGACAACTCATTGAAAATTTAAATCAGTTTCATAATATTTAGTCAAGTAGACTGTAACCCAATCTTATGACTTAATAAAACCCAACTTAACTATGATCAATTCATGCACATGTGAACTGATATGTCAATAATTCGAACCCTATTAGGTCATGTGTGGGTGCATATAAAAAAAAATTATGATCAACTCGTGTAAATTGGCGTATGATGGGCTTATGGACACTTCGAATGAGAAGGGGTACCGGAATTGGGCTTGGATCAGGTGGCTCCTCTGCCCCCATAAGCTCCCACAAGAAATGTGATGATTATCAACCTTTATTCCAATATAATTTCATATTGTTTCATTAATTTTGGACACACACAAACATTACTAAACACAAGTTTAAATAAAATTAGTAATCTAATCATTATTAATCCTACAAACTAATTAAACATATCAGTAGAGGACTTGAAAAGGTTGGAAGCAAAGGCACGAGTGAGAGAATAGCGGGAGCCATGGGAAAAACTCAACGCTTGGAATCGTTTCCCATAATTAATCGCTTGGAAAAAACCTCCTGGGAGAATAGCGGTTTGTAAGTCGAAATAGTGTGTTCTTTTGAGTACTAAGAACTGGGAGCGACGCGTCCTCAAGATTATGGTCGAAGTTGACTCAGCCCTTGTCTGAGTATCTTGTGAACAAGGCCCACATCAGAGGACGCGCTCTGCAATTACTCGTGGAAGACGAGCCTCCTCCATAGGCCCTTGACCATTAAAAAAAAAAAAACTCATGTGGTCAACTCCATATTTCTAGAACAATGCTTCGAGAACACCACGTGTCAAGATGCCGGCCCGAAGAAGAAGATAGGGCAAACTGGCAAAGGGAACATCTAGAAACAAAGCATTATAATTTCACACATAAATACGTGGAATTATGTCATCACTGCTTACGTAAGACAGATATGTACATAATTAATCCTCAAGAACAAGCTTAAAAGTTAAAACCAACCATCAAACTCGCTCCCAAGAAAGAAAGAAAAAAGCCCAAGAAAATGAGTTGCAAAATCGCATCAAGAACGCCCTTTTACGCATTCCCAAACACAACCCAGTATTCAACCCGAACCCTCGTTGCGCCCGAACGCACTTCCTTCACTACAAAATATTCTAAGAGAAACGCGTTTGGGTCGAGCCGAGTCAGGCACACGTCTCGGGTTCAAGCATTTTACGCCCCGGTCGAAACCAGCAGGGAGACGCTGTACGAATTGCTGGGAGTTGCAGAGAGTGGAAGCACGCTTTCGGATATCAAGAAAGCGTACAAACAGATGGCGAGGAAGTATCATCCCGACGTGTCGCCGCCGGAGAGGGTGGAGGAGTACACCAGGAGGTTTATTATGGTGCAGGAGGCGTATGAGACCCTCTCCAATCCCCAGAGGAGGGCTTCTTATGATCGAGATTTGGCTAAGGGGTTGGGCTTCGGGTTCTCTGCTAGAAAGAGTGCATATCGCTATGATGATGATGACAAGGTATTTTAATCCCCGTATATTATATCCTAATTTTGTTTAATTAGTATCATAATCATATCATTTTTCACATTAATCAACATTGTAATTTTGGATTCATCTTTAATTGGGTTTGAAAATAGTAGTAGAAATTATAAAAGTCTAGCTTGTTTATGACGGCATGAATAGTAGAAGCTGTATATTTATTTAATTAAAGAATTATAACGTATAAATATAAATGCGACATGGAGATAGTAATATAGATTTTTATTTAAATTAAATGTGTCTAATGCAGAATTTGATACAAATATTGTTTTTATCGGATAGTATGATAATTTTTTTTTTTTTTTAAGTCCTCACTCGTCATAGTAATGCTTTGGATGTTGCAAAGGAAGTTTATTGCTTTAATGTAGGAATATCTTTTAAAATGTTATTTTATTATGTGGTGTGGACATTTACTTTGAAAATTGTATCAAGACTTTATGTGAAAATGTCGAGTAAAACAAAATTCTATCATCGGCTCATCGCATCAGTGTCGTGTAATATTTATGTATCATTAATTGGTTTCGTCAAGTGGAAAAGATTTAATCTTCTCAATCTTCTAGCTACAAAGAATTTTATGAGAGAACATCTAGCTAGTTCGCCTTAGTCTTTGTGGGCCAATTAAATAAGTTTGATAAGTCTTGTTTTACTAATCATATCAAGCAGATAAAAAAAATTCGATTGGAAAAAGTCGTGTTTTTAATTTCATTCAAGTTTTACAATGTTTAGGGGTAATTAGTAATTAATTACTTTTGTTTTAATTAAAATATGAGCAGGAAATGGAGGGATGGAAAAGGAGGTGGCAATCTCAGGTGGACGAGTTAAAGAGAAGAAGCATGAACCCTAATCCAAATTCTTGGGGTGCTAGAATGCGAGCTCAGAGATCATCAATTTAGCCTTAATATATAATTACTCTGTATATATTTAATTGTAAATTTGTAATTATAATGACTGTTATGAAGTAATTTAGTTTAGCCGATATTTTTTTTTTTTCATGTAATATATACTAAATGGTTTATCATATATTTAATTGTAATATATGCACTAAGACAGATATTAAGTTTAGAAAAATATTCACACTAATTTTCTAAGTTTAACCTTTCCGAAGAAAATTAAAGAAAATTGTAGACAGTATCTAGATCACATAATGCGGATACAGGAGCAAATATGGGTGCGGGTGCCTAATGTGCAAAATTCTTAAAAAGAATTAAATACGAAAACGCTTTAAAGCGTCAAACAAAAATATATTTTAAATAATTACGTATATAATATAACTTTATTTATATATAGTTTCAAAATAAGCTTCGAAAAATAATATTCGACAAAACTTAATTTTATTTAACTCTTAATAATAATTATCAAATTCCATCTGTTTACAATGATCATAAGTTAAATCAAATTAAAAATAAAATTCGTCTTCAGATTGTTCAAATATTTTTAATGGGCTTTCAAAAAATATATATATTTTTTTTTAATAGATATAATTTTATCGTATTATATCATGTTAAATATCGGGTCATAAACATGTTGTGCAAGAAAAGAAGAATTGTATCCTCGTAACCCACCCATATCATATCTTCTCAAGCGACATGAAGGCTTATTCACAACTCTTTTATAGTTCTATCAAAAATAGAAATCTCTAATGTACTAATATTTATAAAAATATTATTTATGGTATCGTTTCACGTTAGACATTTATATTTTTTATATAAAAAATTTAAAAAAAAATTATATTATCAATATTCATATCATATATCCCTAAATCATATATTATGGATGCTAAGAATTGATTATAAATTCTTGTACCATTATTTGTTCATTGAACATAACGAAATGTCTCCTTCTATATTTTGTTCCGGTTGGAAACTCCAAATCCAACGCACCTCATTCTTATCCATTTCATCACTATATTCTTTTCCAAGTGGCCACCTCTTCAATTCCATGAAGATAAACATAATTTCTTTTTCTTTTAATAAAACAACTGTCACCAATAATTTGACTCAAGCTCAAACCTTTGATCCACGATTCAACATATACGAATATTTTTAAAAATATTATTTTATATTATTGTATCGGACATTGTATTGAGCGAACACCTCTCATATCCTAAAATTTTAAAAGAATTTATATCATCGTGTACGTGTATTGTTTCTGGTTTTTATATCTGTATCCGTGTATCATAAATTGTGACCTCTGAAATGGGTTTTCTCGGTTCGATTTGCAATTATTGATGACTAGCTGGGGCTAACGTGAACAGAACAAAACTGACTTGGACTTTGTTTTTTATTTTGGAAAGGATTTTTCCAGGACTTAAGGGGTGTAGGTAGGGCTGTCAACGGGTCGGATTCGGATCGGATCAGGAGATTCCGGATCCGAATCCGAATATCGGATCCGAATCCGAATCCTATAGGATTCGGATTCATTGTTTTTGAATCCATATATAATCGGGTCGGATCCAATCCGACAAAAGATCCGACCCGATTAGTAATAAAATTTAATTTTTTAAATAACAAATTTGATATAAAAAATAAATATAATTACATAATATTTAATAAATAATTATTATTTAATGAATTGTTTGATAGTTTTGTTTATATTTATTTAAAATAAATTAATTTAAACTTATTATTAAAAGAAAATATATAATTTTAGAGTAAAAAATTTAAATTTTATTATTTTTTAAAATGATAAATATGTGAAAGTTTTAATTTTAATCATTTTACTTAATATTATGTACTAGTAAATAATTTATTTAATTAAATATTATATATAATATCGGATTCGGATTCTTAACGGATCGGATTCCTTAAATCCATATTCGCTCCATTTATTTCGGATAACGAATATTTACAATCGGATATGATCCATCGAATATTTTTATCGGACGAATATACTAAAATTCGGATCGGATTCGGATCGGATTCGGATTAAAATCCGCCCCATTGACAGCCCTAGGTGTAGGTGTTATTATGCAGACAGAAACTGGTTGGAAAAGAAAAATATTGGGCCCAGTGTGGGCCCATTAACCGAGTGACGACAGAAACCGAAGAGCAAATTCAATCCACTTTTATCCACTGTCAAGATTGGGCCCACCAACGTCGTTCTTTTGTAGTTTTGTTTGGGGAAATTAATGTTCACTAGTTTTGGATCATTAAAATTTAGGTTTTTGAGGGGGGAAAAAAAAAGGGGTAATCAGGAAAATTAAATTTATTCTATTTTTAATATTCATTTTTGATGTGTTCCAACTCCAAAACCTTTAAAATTAATCTCTTTCTTCAAAATTTTATTGAAGTAAGTCAGGGTTTCGAAGAGATTAATCAAGAGATCAGACTGTCATATCTCAAGGGTCTTATTTATAATATCTTGGGACTTAGGGTTTTACTTATTCACATTACCTTTTTCTTGTTATAATTTGAGATGTTCTATTCGATTTGTTGTGATCTTATCAGATTATCTTGTATTTTTCTTAGTTATTATTTCTTGCACAATACTTCTCCAAATTTTCTTCTTCTCCAATCTCCACGATCAATGCTCCCAATGAACTCATCTGTTCTGATCTTATCAGATTATCTTGTATTTTTCTTAGTTATTATTTCTTGCACAATACTTCTCCAAATTTTCTTCTTCTCCAATCTCCACGATCAATGCTCCCAATGAACTCATCTGTTCGTTAGTTCTCCTAGCGGACCGAAGACCAAGCGAACCAGTCTGTTCCCTTGTTCTCCTAGCGAACTCTTCTGTTCCCCTCAGGCTATTGACTTAGGCTTCCGACCTTATCCACGTGTTGAGCTGAACCTTAGACTAGATGGGTAGGGCCTCCACACTAGTCCTCCCCTCAAGCCCGCTATATTCGTAAAACAGAGAGGATTGATAGAAGGTTCAGGGCAATAGTTCTGGTTTTGTTCACTAAACTTGTCATCAATCAACAAATAATTCCTCCATGTCTAGTTTACCCCATCTTTCATCAATACTCCTTCCTATTAGCAACGGTTTCGTCGCGTTGTTCATCAACATTCAACATTCTCTCATGTTCGTCTGTTCTCAACAATCTATGTTGTTCGTCTATCTGCGATAATATAATCTCCTCCTCAGCTCTTTTATCATTCGGACAGTGTCATCACGTGCGCTCAATTCGTTAATCATAATATAACGAGCTCATTTTTTATATCAAACTTGTCTTCCTTGCGAGAGAGTCACCTCTATGTTCACGATTTCTCAGTTTGTTTTTATCAGTGTCTTTTCATGTGTCCTCACTTAGGTGAACACCTATTCAAAAAATTAGATTTTCAAATCTCTATCGTGCTGAGTTACAACCTCCTTCGAGAAAGGTCCCTAATATCCCAGCATGCATACAATTGCATACAGATACAGTTAGAGGATTAATTTTAAGTTATTTGGGCTGGTTATATAATTGTATGAATAGCTGGGCTAGGTTGTTTAGTTATTGGACTATGTTAACAGGCTGATGTAAAGCCCATTACTTAACTTCGTCTTTCAATTGAGATTGAGCTGTCCTTTTTAACTTAATTAACTCCTGCACATTCAATGCATGTACAAATATCAACAGGCAAAGAGCTTGAATTCACTTAAACAAATCTCGAGTTCGAACCTTGTGAATGTAAAAAACTACGTTGGGAGAAATCGAAATTATAAGAAAACTTACGGATAATAAAATTGCAGTGGAACTAAGTTCTATTTAAAGAGGTATTTCTTTCACTTTCATCCCCAAATATCAGAATTAGGGTTTTTTCACCTCTTCCTCCCCAATTTTACAAATGGTTGTTGTACCGGTTTACCAACAAAATTCAACAAATACGAGCCATGTGCAAAACACATGACTTTTTTCGTCTACTTACTAAAACATTTTAGTCCTATAAGTGTCTATAAAAAAAATATATATATACAAAAACGTAGAATAAATGAGTGTATTATGGCACGAGCAGTCTCTCACAACCACGACGTTTAGAATTAGATTTAAGGGTTAAGGTGCCTCCGACATCATGACCAAAATTGAAAAAGGTTATTCGTTGAGAACTAAAAATGACAGTGTCCTTTCAAATGATTCATGTTAAAACTTTATTGTATTGTAAACTGTAATAGAGTTAATTATTGCACTACTTGCACCGTGCGTTCCATACCGTTCAGAAGTGGAAGTAGCTTCATACTAATTTTGATAAGATTTTATAGTATCAATTGTTTAATACGTGAGAACATTTTGGAAATCCTTATGGATACGAATAATTTGATATTTGGATGATATCCTCCAAATATGAGCACACATTGTGTTTTTATTATCCGTTGGATAACGAATACGAAGTTCGGATAATGGATGCGCTAAACAAATTCGAAAACAAATATCGTACACTCAATCCATTTATTATCCGTTTATGACCACCACCAAAATACATTTTTTCCAAGTTCGATTTGTGTGTGTTCCTTCTTTTCTTGTTTGATCTCTGGATTCAGTCAATCAGGGCAGAAGCTTCCAGCCCAATTTCGAGGCGAACTCGAGCTACATTTGCTTGTTAGGCTCATGTTTGAGTCAAATAAGTCGAGCTCGAGCCTAAAAAACATGGGTAAGGCTCGCTCAAACTCATTCTCATCCCTACTCACATTTGTTCTCGAAGAGAAAAACACATCTTCCCCTAACAAGTGATCGTAAATGTGAAAAAATTACAGAACTCAATAATATTAAATCAAAATGAAAGGTCCACAATCACATTCTACAGCAAAAGCCTGCTTACCTAGAAAGGAACAAGGCTAAAAAATTGTCACACTTCTCAATTACAAACTATAACAATATAAATCATATCTTTTCTTCAACATTCTTGGATAATATAATCTTTCTAGCTCAGAAAAAATGAACATTTAGACTTGGGTCTGAGAAACTACTAGATCTCTACAAATCTAGGATCAGATATCAAAGAATGGAGTTCTTTAGCTTTCTCAGCATTGAATCCAAAAGTATCCAACAATTGATGACCTGGTGAATTTACCTGCTGCCACACTCCAAGAAGTAGATGAGTAGTAGTGATTTCCCCATCTCCACCTGCATAGAAATGTACAAAAAGATCAACTTTGAATCAACTTAGGATAATTGTTTACATCTTCCAATATGCGAGCTCCCCCGATAATCTTTCTTACAAGAAACCATGATGGTTCATGTTCGAATCAAGTAAAGAAATACAAACCTCAAATTCTAACCAAGTAGCAAGCACTAGCAACAAACAGAAACAAAAGGTATAAAACCAAATAAGTAACGAGAAATTAAATGCATGTCTTGAATTAAATGCCTAAAATAAAACGATATAGTTGAAATATGAACTTGAATGTTTTTGAGGATCGAACTGCTTAATCCTAAATCAGATTCAATGCGACTCCTCTAACTTTTTAATCGTCAAAGAGTCTAAATCTTACATGGATTAGTGTAAGGTGCATTGGGATCAATCATCGATGGATTTTAAGCCTTTTGGATCAAATCCATTTCACTTGTTTTAGCTAGACAAGGTATTTAAAATGAAGAGAGGGAAATAGGGATTTGAGAAACTTATGTTTGTCTTTAACCACAGTAGGTTTGAAATCCTTTCTACAAGTCTAACACAAATAAACAAAAGAGAGATCTTAAACTATGTGGATTTCAAATCAAAGGAGTTCAGAACTCTTTCTTTTACAATTCCATAATCAAATCCAAATCCATCACTAACTAGATTAATAATCAATTAAAGAATGTAAATCTCAAAATTCATATTACAGCTTGAATAATTATTGAAAAGTTCATATTGGAGGACCCCATACAGGTCTAATTCGCAACAATTTTCACTGTGCACCGATCAAAAGTCACAATCAGAATTTAGAATCTTATACTAGAATTCTACCATTCTGATTTCTGAATTAGCTTATAACGGATACACAAAGATGCACACATTCCATTAGTATTTCCGTAGCACAAACATTTTTAGGAGGAAAGCCAATGGAAAATTCAAAAATTTCTAAAGACAAATTTTAATATGAACCAATTAAATCAGGAAAAATAGGAACTCACCAGATTTAATTTTTTCATCAACAGCCCAATCAAGTGCCTTTTGAGCCTTTTCAGTTAATGGAGGTCTCATAATATTTACAGGACTAAGCTTTCCACGACGCTTCAGGATTTCATCACGAACTTTAGAAAGTGTTATTCCATTCGCACGCAGGAATTGTGAGGCAAAACTCGTTCCTGCAATAGTTACACAATTTTCTCAAGCAACTAAGTTTCTTACTAAAACAAATGTTATAATTAATTAAGTCATTAAAACAGTAATTTTTTATGGAAAAGGAAATAAAATGATCGACCATCAGATAAGATCCCCACGAGAAGAGCATCTGTCCCAGTCTTTAGAGAATTCTCCCTGATGGCTTCCAACTCAGCCATTGCAAATGCCCTCATTGCCTTGATTGACCATCTGTTTCACTCACACAAAATTTATAACACTTAAGATAAACCCCAACATGATGACACGAAAAATTATCCATCAATCAAACTCTTAAGGCTGAAATTTAGAACAAAAACTGGAAATTTAATCCAAATTCAACTCACTTGGGAATTTTATCAACGGCAGCAAACTTCTCCGGCTCTCTGCAAGTTCAGTAAGAAAACATCAACTTCATTCATAAGGTCAAAAAACTCGATGCTTAGAGCCAGTTAGGTTTCATGTTTACACAACATAATTCAGGATTGACAACGCAAATCAGGATTCCTAACAACCATTAAAATTCAGAATTTCATCACAGAGTTAATTTCCCAACAAGTATACAAGTACTCACAAAGCTTTTTTAGCTTATTTATCACACATTTCATCAACCCTCAGCAGTTCGAGCAGAAATGCATCAATTTAACAGGAAAAAAAGGGGCCCAACATAACACAAACACATATATAGAGCCATATATGTCCAAAATATTTCATTCTCCCTGTATGAAAAATTGAAAATTTACCCAACTAACAAAATTAAAAATCTGGGTTGAACAAAAACACAATTTCAGAGGAAACGACGAAAATTCACCCAGTGGGAAGTGCGAGCGAAAGTGAGGCATTGATGGGAGAGCGTTTTGCGGAAAAAGGTCTGCCATTAGAACACTGGAGTGAGAAGCAGTTCGTGGATATGGTGCCAAATCCAAACCATTCGCTCCTCAGAGTAATTTGGGTGGGTTTAATCGGGAAGAATTGCCTATATCCTGGTCGGGTTATTGAGGTAGCCGAGAGAGAATGAGCTGCCATTGTCGAAGAAAATGAATTCTTCTTTTCTACTGTGAACTCTTTTCAGTGGAAACCCAAAGGATCTGGCTAGGCGAGACGACGACGTTCTGGACTCAACTCAATTCAATGAATTAGATGGGCTAAGCTCCTTAGTAATTGGGCTATGTTAATGGGCTGCATGGCTAGTATAAAGCCCATTATTTAACTTCCGTCTTTGCGGAGAATTGCCCTTCAATTTTTTTTTTTATCTCCCTAAGTTTCTCCCACCCATCCGTGAAAAAATAATTTTTCGAAAAAAACACAATTAATAGTTTTGGAAAGGATCGCAAGTTGCTTTCTATATGGCGGACTCGCGAGAATCTCTGAGTGGTCAGGTATCCAATCAATATCAGATTAGAGGGATAATTAATTTTTATAGAAAGGGGAGCAAAAAGAAAGAACTTATTTTCAGCGACCCCGGCCAGCCCCATCTTTCCTAGCGATAATCGGGAAAGGAGGCACGGATTAGATCAAATGGGTAAATAGAGATGTGTAATAAATAACAATTTCTCTTTTTTAGAGATTTCTCCCCTTCTGTTTTTACTTAGCAAGGTCAACAAAATAAAAAAAAAAAAGAATAGGCAGGCCTTATTATTCTAATTCCTACATATTCCCATTCCCTTGGGATGCTACCTATTTTGTTTGTGTTTAATATTTCCATATTCAAAATTATAATCGATTAATTGAATTGGTTTCTCAATAGTATTAGGTCAAAATCCCTTTTGACTATGCACCGTTGAATTTGATTCCACTAATAATAGTGAGGAGTAATGGAATAATTTCTTCGTATTTATAGAGATGGGGTACATAATTCGCATGGCTATAGTAAATCTCGCTTAGGCTGCTTTAGTGACGGTCTTTATGTTTTCCCTTTCACTAGTAGTGTGGGGAAGAAATGTGCTCTAGAAGTACTCCCAATTAAATGAGAGAATAATCTCTCGAAACACTGAATGTAGTTTTCACGACCAACTTAGTTTTTTAAGTCCACAAGATTCGAACTCAATACCTTACTTAAATAAATTCAAACTCTTATCTACTTGAGCCAACTATCAATTGGTGAGTTGCCTTTTAATAGAATGCAATATGTATTCATTAGGATAAAATTATATTGTTATCCCCAAGGTTTGACCAAATTACAAGAATTCTCCTCGGGTTTGTTTAATTTAATTAGGTCAGCCTAACGCAGATTATCCTAGTCATGAATTCGAATTCGAATTCGAATATAATTAATATTCATAAAAAATTAGAGACGAGTCATCAAAATGGATGAAACAAGATGTAATGAAAATTCTTTCACTAGGGATGTCTCAAAGCACGAGGGAAGTTTGTGTAATTTTACCAAACCTCAGGGCATGTCACTGTAATGATCCCTATTCATTAAAATGCACTGGTTTTTATTTGCTTGAAGTCATTTAAAAATTTTATACATTTCTTGGATATTAAAAGATAATCTTCTACTTATTTAACTTGAATTTTCAGATGAAGTTAAATTTGATTATTTATTCTTAGAAGCTTTATGAGAAACCGAATATCCGACTAGCATTTTCGAATTTTCATTGTGATTCTATGAAATTTTGGGATGGATTCGACATCGTATGAACCAGAAGATGATTGAATTTTGAAAATGTTGAGCACATAAGATCGATAAGGTAAAATGCGATCATCTTTTGTAGAATTACAGAGGACCAAAGAGAAAACTGACCTACATATCATCCATAGAATCTGATCGGAGGCAATGCACAGAAACAAAACTCAAATGGGGTTCAGGACATTACGGTGAATTACATTGAACTATTTAAGATCTTCCACTTCATCTTGTAAGCTCAAGAACATTGCAACGACGAGTAAATTGATGTCGGGAAATTAACTCTTCTTCAAGTTTTCTGTTTCTTGGCCTGCTTCTTTGCTGCCATGACATGAACATGAAACTGTAAGATTAATGTTTCAATGATCTAAGACAAACATTGAAATAAGGGATGTAATGAAGACCTAGTTTCCTCTTGGCCTCGGACTTCGCAAAGAAATCCCTCCATTCGTCAGTAAGAACGAAAATAGGTTCTTCCTCTTCCTCAGCTTCCAGCTTCTCAATCTCATCCTGCATCATCCTAACAAGCGAGAGAGAACGAGAAAGAGGCTAGTTAATTTTCAAAGACTTGATGAAGTGTGTTCGGGTATGTGTTAAATTTATTTCTCATACATATATGTATGAGAATTCATTGTGAATGAAAACTTCCACATTCCCACAGCCTTACCAAACACTAAAACAAGTAAACTCCATAGATGTACCTCAAGTTTTTTCGGGTCGAACAACATTGCTGCCGACGATTATTTCATCAAACAACCAACATTTGACTTTCAAACAATTAATTGAACACCAACCATTCAAGTTTCAACAAACGCTACTTTCCAACATTCACTATCGCATCAAAAATACCTTCCGAGCCAAATGAACACATTACAACTGCCAAGAATCCCAAGAAACCGATCTACTGAACTGATAAAACCATCTCAAAACCTATAAATCAATATTATAGCATCCTTACACAACCCTCAAACATCCCAAATCTCAATTGCAGACTTGCACAACAAATTTCAGCCCAGGCCCTTCACCTAATGAGTACTTAATCTACATCAATAAAAAAAATTCCATCTTTAAAGCTTTAACGCAGCACAGAGAACAAAATCAAGAATTTAAATCAAGGGTTTTTGAAAGAAGTAAAACTTACTCCGACCCATCGATTGCTTCATGCGGCTGAGCATCCTGAAAGCTTGAAAACGGGTGGGATTGAACAGAAGAAACGGGTTCGGGGTTTTGAGGAGAGGGTTGGGAAGTGGAGAAAGAGCATGAAGGAGAGTGATTCCTTGGCTCTGCAATGGAGCGGTGATGTGGGCAGTGAGGCGAAATGTAAAAGAAATGATGGTGGTGGTGGTGGTGGTGGTGGTGGCGGTGGCGATGGTGGCGGTGGGGTGGCGGAAATGAGCTGGGAATTTTCTCACTGCTGTTGAACTCCATTGGCGTTTAACAGAGTTTGGTAATTTTTACCTGGCCAATAATTTTGTATTTATGTCTTGGAAGTTGAATTTTTGTTCCCTAAATATAATTTTATTCAACATTAAACTAAATTTGATGCAATTTTATTGAAAATTAAGTAAAAAGTTAAAACTTTTGGAAATATTTATTTGTTTTTCTATGAATCCTAAAAGAATGTGTAAAGTTTTCTAAGATTATTTTGCTGAAATCTCAAACAAGAGTGGAGAGCTGAGTCGTTTTTTTCTTTTTCTATACTCATTTATATGGGTGGAATCCAATAATTAAGGTGTACATAAAATTCTTAGTAATTAAATACGAAAATTTTAATTAAACTAATATAATATCGAACCATTAAATTATATTAAACGGTAATTATACAACTTGCTGATTAATATTTGAACATAATTATTTTTAAAAAAAAAGAACATACGTTGTTAAATGACTAAAGGTATTTGAACTGAATCATTATCTTGGAGGAAATACTTAAACTATTTGGATCAAATCCGGTTGATATTAATATTTGAACATCATGAGTAGCTGAGTACGCCCGACACGAGAACACCCTATAGAGTGTAGCCCAATTAGCTAAATTGAAGTCCTATCAAGATATACCAATCTTTACAGGCCCAAGTAACATTTTCTTTCAGATTATAGTTAGTGGTATTCTTTTCTCTCGCATGAGAGACTTCTTTTCTCTCGCATGAGGGACTTCACTCAAAATTGATCAGCTAGTTCTCAGAGGCTCATCCGGAAGAACCCTACGCACGGTCATCCGCCTTCATCTCAAGACTTGTCGCCGGCCTCCCTGGCTCTCTCTCTCTGTTTCTTCCTTTCTTTTGTTCTGTATTGTTGTGGTCGACCTCTTCTCAAATTTTCTCTCTCTCTCTGTGTTGCAGCAAACGGACGCAGCTGGACTCTCTTCTCCTCGACTCCGACTCCGATTAACGATAGTGATATCTCTCTCCCCATGGAAGACAACTTGTCCTGGGTTAACAGAGCCCTATCTCTCACTTCTGAAGAGGAGCAGGGGTGGGTAGCCCCAGATGAAGCATGGATAGGTGAACATCCTAAAAATAAGTTCTGGGTGGTCGGGAGAATCCTATCTCAGAAAACGTTCAAGTTTGAAACAGTTAGAACTACTCTGCTCAACGCCTTCAATCCCATAAAAGGCATGGCTCTGAATAAGCTTGACAATGGCCGATTCCTCATTATCTTCCATCATGAGGTAGATAGAAGAAGGTTCCTAAATGGGATGCCTTGGACTTTTGAAAAAAATCTCATAGTTTGCAGATCCGTTGAAACTAATGAAGACCCTCTCTTAGCAAATCTGACCCAGTGCGATTTTCATGTCTTGGTGTATGGTTTCCCATTAGCTAAGCGCAATCCATCCATGGCAAAATATATTGGCAACAAAATTGGGATTTTCAAAGAACTTGACAATAACACTAAGAAAGGCTAATGTTTCTCTTCAGCTCTTCGAATTCGCGTGGGTTTGGATGTTACAAAACCACTCTGCAGAGCCATGAAGATCAGAAATCAGGAAGGCAATGAAGAGATTTTAGTCACTTTCACATTCGAGAAGCTGCCCAATTTTTGTTATATTTGTGGAAAATTAGATCATCTCGCACAAACATGCCCCAATCTTTGTGAAGATGGCTTCAAGGACCCTTACCCAGATTATCCTTTTGGCGCCTGGCTCAGGGCGACGCCATCGTCCACCGGCTCCGGATGGAAGGAAGACACCGCTGGTCGGTCATCCACATCTCTTCGTCCTATTTTCACGGTTCCCAAGGCAAATCAGAACAACTCCAAGAACAGTGACCCGTCAGAAATTCAAATCTCCTCTGCGAAAAAGCCTGCTTACCTAACCCACACCTTACCCCAGCTTTCCTCTGAAGTCGCACACCATACCCTGTACCATACATCCTGCAGCACACAATCAGAGCCCACTCTTCACTCTTCTAGTGACGCTGAAGCGGACGCTTTTCCACAACAACTCTATAATTCTCCCTACTTTCAAGGAACAACTGCTACTACAGTTGACCACCTCTCTCCCTTTCCTGATTTGCAGTCCGCCTCCCCTGGAACACTCGAGAAAACAATTGCTACCCCAAACTCTAATTTATCTACCTCGATTTTGGGCCCATATCCAATCTCTATTGGGTTGGGCCATGACTTCCCTCTAAATACAACCCTTAAACCCTCTGAATTAAATTCCCAACAGCCCATCCCGCTTACCTCAATTTCAGTAAACCATGATAAGCCCCAAAGCCCAATCCATGCAATTACTGCTCCTATGGTGATTGATTCCAAGCCCAATAAATCAGCCCAAGCTCTAAACTTGGACCAGCAACCCTTACCTGCGTGTGACCCAGACCCCAAGACCCATACTCAAGAACAGTCTCTTACCAAAAATCCTGAATCGATAATTCCTCCCTTTATCCCAAATTCTCCATATCTGACCAAATCCTCCCCTCTCAATCTGATTAAGGCTTTGTCTTCCTCAACTACAGAAATTATAAACCCAAATCCTTCCAACACACAAAATTCTTCGTCTATCACCTCTCCCACCAAAGATGGTCTCTCAAAAGAAAATACTTCTCGCTCCCACCCCAAAGATACTCTTCTCTTCAACCCCGACAATTTGGTTAATGTTCCCCTCATGGTCGATCATCATACCTCTGCTTCCTTGTTTGTTGCAACTACTCCACCAACTCAAACACTCCCCTCAAAGAAACTCAAATCAATTCAGCCCAAGTCACGACCTTCTCCTTCTTCCGAAGCCCTGGTAACCCGAACTTCACTGAAAATCGCAGAGAAGAGAAAGTCTCTTACTGATCCGATCGACACTTCTTCCCCCCATTTGCAGAAAAAGCGACTAGTTGATTTGGATTCTACTTCCATCCAATTCCCTTCTGATCCGGCGGAGGCTGCGAGACAGCCCCGCCCTTCCCAATGAGTCTCCTATTTTGGAACTGTCGAGGTTTGGGAGGACCTCGCACAGTTCAAGAGCTTGAGGCTCTCATTAATGCCCACTCTCCCGTTATTATTTTCATCTCAGAGACAAAGTGCAGATACCGTAGAATTGAATACCTAAAGTCCAAGTTTAACATGTTCGGTGTTGGTGTGGATGTCGTGGGTCGAAGTGGAGGTCTTGCGCTGTTATGGCAGAAAGATATCGATGTCACACTGCTCAGTTTCAGCCGTAATCACATTGATGTTGCTGTCATTTTTTATCCAAATCAACCCTGTTGGCGCTTCACCGGGTTTTATGGAAATCCAGATCACTCTAACCGTCACAGTTCGTGGAAGGTCCTGTGTCACCTAAGTAACCAGTACAATATGCCCTGGCTGTGTGGAGGGGACTTTAATGTGATATTGTCCAATTCTGAGAAAAGTGGGGGTGAACCCAGGCAACCTGGCCTCATTAATTCCTTCTGCCATTGCATCTCTAATTGTAGCCTTACTGATCTTGGCTTTGATGGATCTCCGTTCACTTGGTCAAATAATAAGAAGTTCCCTAATACCATTCGTGAGCGTTTGGATAGATGTTTCGCCAACCAAACGTGGATTGCCTCCTTCCCTGATGCCCACGTTTCACACCTGGCAGCTGTTAATTCTGACCACGTTCCCATTCTTGTTTCTCTTTGTGCTCCTCAGATTCGTTGCAATTCGGTTGGAAAGCGCAAGTTTAAGTTCGAGGCCATGTGGCTTCGGCACAATAGTTGTGATGACGTTGTTACCAATAGCTGGGATTCTTCTTCTGCCCCAAGTGGCGCCGGATCTTGCTGGAAAAAACTGTTTAAATGTCGCTCTGCTCTCGCTCGTTGGAAGAAAGCAGAATTCACGGATCCTAGGAAACACATTGAAGAATTGGAATCAAGGCTGATCGACCTCCGTAATGGTCTTATCACTGATTATACAAAACAAGAAGAGAGGAGAATAAAAGCAGACATAGAAGAATGCCATGCTCGTGAGGAATTAAAGTGGAAGCAAAGGGCGAAATCACACTGGCTAACTGAAGGAGACCGAAATACTGCCTACTTTCATGCACGGGCGTCTAGCAGACATAACAAAAATAAAATCACGAGGCTAAAGGATGAAGATGACATTTGGAGGGACTCTGAAGAGGAGATCAGAGGAGTGGTGGAAAGGTATTTCACAAAAATTTTCACCTCAACTCAGCCTTCCCAAGAGGAGATAGATATCACTGTTGATTGTCTGGAACGTCGAGTGTCCCCGACTATGAACTCCAGCTTGAGCGCTCCGTTTACTGCTGCTGAGATTGACAGGGCCCTCTCCCAAATGGCCCCTCTTAAATCTCCTGGGCCGGATGGCATGCCACCAATTTTCTTCCAGAAATATTGGTCTCTTATCCGTACTGATGTCATTGCATGCACACTTGAATTTTTAAATAATGGTCGTTCCTCTAGTCACCTGCATCATAACCATATTGCTTTGATTCCTAAATGTAAGTCTCCGGAGTCGATGTCCCAGCTTCGTCCGATTAGCTTGTGTACTGTCATTTACAAATTGGCTTCTAAAGCCATCACGAATAGGCTTAAACCATTCATGCATCACATTATCTCTTTTTCTCAAAGTGCTTTTGTCCCGAGCCGACTTATCTCTGACAACGTTCTTGTTGCTTTCGAGTTAAATCATTTTATTAAGCACAGGAAGGCTGGCAAAGAAGGTTATCTAGCCCTTAAACTCGACATGAGTAAGGCGTATGACCGCGTGGAATGGACTTTTTTGGAGCGGGTTCTCTTGAGGTTAGGCTTTTGTTCTTCTTTTGTTGATTTAATTATGCGTTGTGTTTCTTCCGTTTCTTATTCTTTTGTCCTTAACGGTTCCCTTTTTGGTCATATCACCCCTACTCGGGGTCTCCGTCAAGGGGACCCCCTCTCTCCTTATCTGTTCCTTTTCTGTGCAGAGGTCTTTAGCCATCTTATCGAAAAGGATCACCGGATCCAGGGAGTGGCTATTTGTAGACGGGCCCCCCGTGTTTCTCATCTTCTGTTCGCTGATGACACTATGATATTCGCAAAAGCAAACTCTGACTCGGTGGATGGAATTCGGGACACTATTAGTACGTATGAGAAAGTTTCTGGCCAATTGGTAAATTATCAGAAATCGTCTGTTGTTTTCAGTCCGAATGTCACAAGGGAGACTCGTGAGAGACTTCTGCATCTTCTCGGGGTAATCAAGGTTCTCAAACACGACAAATACTTGGGATTGCCTTCTGTGTTGGGTTTAAAGAAAAAGGAAGTTTTTGACAACATTCGTGATCGCGTCTGGTCCAAGATTCAAGGCTGGTCTGAGAAGTTTTTATCTCAAGCTGGGAGAGAAATTCTTATTAAGGCAATTTTGCAAGCCATCCCAACCTACGCTATGAGTTGCTTCCGTTTGCCGGACTCTCTCATCTCTGACATTGAGAGAATGATGCGTGATTTCTGGTGGAATAATGGTAAGAAGGACAATATTCATTGGATTAATTGGCAACGTGTCTGTGAGAGTAAGAAAACAGGAGGTATTGGCTTTCGCGATCTTAAAGCTTTCAACTTAGCCCTCCTTGCTAAACAATGTTGGAGAGTTTCTACGAACCCGGATTGCCTCCTTGCACAACTTCTGAAAGCTCGCTATTTTGCTCATACTGATTTTCAAAATGCCTCGCTTGGTCACAATCCTTCGTTCACTTGGAGGAGTCTTCTTGCTGCACGTCCGGTCTTCTTAGCAGGTTTTAGATGGCGGGTTGGAAATGGTGCTTCTATTCCTATTTGGCAAGATCATTGGATTCCCCGAGCTGGCTCATTTAAGCCGCTCTCCCCTCGCCCTGCAGATAGCACAGTCACTTTTGTGAAGGATCTTTTGGAACCCAATACGGGAGCTTGGAATCTTGAGCTTGTTCAGAAAAATTTTCTCTCGATTGACTGCGACCACATTCTTTCTATTCTCCCAGGCAGCTCCTCACAGCAAGATCGAATTGTTTGGCACTTCAACAAATCTGGTATCTTCTCAGTTAAGAGTGCATATCAAGTTGCCCTCTCTTTGCTCTCGCAGAGAAATCTCGCTGCCGGCCCCTCATCTCGGGTTGATTGGACCTTCATTTGGTCGGCTAAAGTGGCTCCCAAGGTTAAGGTTTTTATTTGGCGGTTGTGCTCCAATGCACTCGCCACCTCTTCGAATCTCCTCCGTCGCGGTTGCTCTTTGTCTCAGGTGTGCCCGTTTTGTGACTGCTCTACCGAAGATCCTCCTCACTTGTTCTTCTCTTGTGATTTTGCACGCCAAGCTTGGGCTCTTTCAAATTTGCCTAGTTCCAGCATCTCTTTTCGTGGCGGTGACTTGTTTAGTTGGGTCTCTTCGGTCTCCTCGTCCCTTGATGCTGAGGGGGTTGCCTTGTTCTTCACCTTGTTGTGGTCAATTTGGTGGTCGCGCAACAAAAAAATTTTTGATGGAAAGCTTTTTCTCCCCGGTGATACTGTTTTGTTCGCACGTAACTTTTGCTCTACCTTCCTTGCTGGTAATCGTCTTCAAATTGTCCATCAGCCTTCTAATGCCCCTTCTCGCTGGACTCCCCCGCTCCTAGGTACTTACAAGATTAACTTTGATGGTGCGAAGTTTGCTGACTCAGGAGAAGTTGGAATCGGAGTGGTTGCCCGCGATTCTTTTGGTGTTTGTGTGGGCTGGCTTTCTACTCGGATTCAGGGTCGTTTTAGTGCCGAGGTTGTGGAAGCACTGGCTGCCCGTGCTGCTGCTGAACTAGCAGTTAGGTTTGGCTGGATCTCGGTTTCGTTGGAAGGGGATTGCCTCAACATTATTAATAAGATCTTGGAGCCCGGCGATGATTGTTCGGAGACCGGGAACATTGTTGCAGACATTCGTAATCTACTTGCACGGGTCCCCTCTTCTTCTCTTTTGTTCATCCGTCGGTCGGGTAATAGGGTCGCACACTGGCTCGCCCCCGTAATGCTTCTTCTCCTCATGGAGGTGTGGTTTACCTCCCAGCTGCTGCTCATAGACTTTTGATTGATGATCTAGTGTGCTGATCTCCGGTTTTGGGTCTTTGTTTGTTGTTGTTGCCCGCGGGGCCTCTTTTCTCTGTTGGTTTTGTCTGTTGGTGGCGCCTTCTCCCTTGGGCGCCTTTGCTGTTCAAAAAAAAAAAAAAAAAGTAACATTTTCTTTCACCCATTATTTCATTTAGCAAATATATATATAATGAAATAATGTGTAATATCTTATACTATACAATTGAAAACTTAATAAAGAGAAAAAATTCATAATATGATGATAATTTATTAACTTTCAGGTGATATCACATAGTGTATAAAAATAAAAGATTTGAGAAATCGGATAGCCTTTTTGTTTAGGACTGAAATTCGTTTTCTCATAATTTGTATTACCGAAAAATTAAAATTTTGATCTCATAATAATAGCCTGTTCTTAATTTTAGTTAGTCCTTTTGTTAAATTTTTGACGAAAACTACTTGACGTTCGTTTATTTTTTTGGAAAAATACGCAGAGAAAAAATATATCTTTGAATCGGTGAAATACTAAAATTATTTTGTATGAGACTAATTTTTCAACAAAATATAATCTTGTGGGACATGCAATGCATTTTCTCCCGAAAATTAAAAGTTAACGAACATCCAACAATATCCGTCAAAAATTTTACGGAAAGAATAATTTTGGGATTCAACGTGCAAATTATTAAAATGATAGGACTAAAATAGACAACAATCTATTTATTTCGGGTCCAAAAATTCAAATTTCATATTATTAAAATTTTTCCCGTAATTTCTCATATATTCTTGGTTGGGAAAGTGCTCTATTTATATTGTGTAACTGAGTTAATATTAATTATAATAATTTTCAATAAAATTTAATTGTGAATAAAAGGACAAAAGCCAAGATTATTAATTTATTACATAGCACAATATTTTAAAAATCATATAGTATAATTTAATAATAATTCGGTGCATACGTTCGTACACCAAACCAGATCTATCCTAGTCCTAAGTTGGTACTTAAATTATGTATTTTTATTTTTTAGTGCCCTTTTCAACAATTCTATTAGAATTGCATTTGCACCCCTTCTATCATAAGATATTTTCATTTTCATCCCCAAACTATTGAAAACTTTCATTTTTCATCGTGATTACGAGATAAAGACGTTTACGACCTATTTAATTTTCATTTGAAACTCAATGTAATACATAATGACTTAGAACCTAATCACCAATTAGTGCATTAGTCACTAAAATAGTTATCCAATTGGTTAGTGAAATCTCACTCATTCTAATTATGAGATTAATTCATATTTCTCAATCATATATTCTCCATCATTTTCACCAAATATTCCCACTTCTTGAAGTCAAAACCTTCTAATTTTGACTTCTTTATCTTTCCATACCCCAAATCATGACAATACTATCCCACTATCGGAATAAAATTAACATTTGATGTCAATCAAAATAAAATGATCATACATTTTATATAGTGATTTTGACTAGCATACTATATTTTTAAAAGTCGATAGATACTTACGAGTTAGATTTATCAAATAATCAAAGTACGTATTTAAAATTCTATCTCACATCCTAATTTAGTGACATATTAAAATGACAACTATGTAATTAACATTGCGGATTATCCTTTTTAAATACCAAATCTCTCTATTAAACTCATATCATAACACGCAATAATAATATAATCAACTGAATCAAAAAATACCACACATAGCTATTAATGTCAACATCTTAGTTATTATTATCAACACATCAAACAATAATTCACTCAATAAATTCTTATTTAGACAACATAAAATTTAGAGATAATGATTCTTTAACATTGGGAGTATATAACATTTTTTTGTAATTCGTAAAATAAATTATTTCAACTTATAAACCGACGTACAATGTTTGTATTTGTGACACATTTATAAAATATATACGTCAATTGTTTTTTAGCAAAAAATGATGATATATTACAACCACAAACATTATATGGAGCCACGTTAGTTTGCAAATTGAAATAGTTTATTTTGCGAGGTGCGAAAAACCGTCATAGTTCCGATATCACAAAATCTTTATAATTTATGAAGGCAACATTTGTCACATTTCTACAAATGTGGGACTAAAAAGACAAATTTCAATAGTTGAAGGGGCCAAAACAAGAACCTCATTTTATCAGAATGACCAGCCCCCACCAACCGCAAACTTTGGTTGGGAGCTTGGCCGCCACCATGCTATATTGGGCCAATGATGCTTTCTTCAATGAGGAACATTTTCATACGCGAAAGGGATTCTTCATCGACCCCAGATCTTGCGGCCATCGTACAAAACAGGCACCAACTCTCGCAATCCTCCGTCGATCAGGGCCCCACTTGTTGATGAGCCAAATCTAAGCAAATTCTTGTTGAGAAAAGGTGAAGGAAAAAGGATTAAAGAAAAAGAGACTGGTCTTGCCACACATTCCAAAGATTAACTGCAACCCTACGTTTTTTATATATAGATGATATAGATCCTGCGTCAATCTGCGCGCACACATCCCTATCCCTCACCCTCGCCTCTTAATACCGGCCCTTCACGTCTTGTTTGTTCTATCTTAACGGGTTTGTGGGGGTTTGATTTGATTTTTCTGAGGTTATTTGTGTTTGTGTTGTTTTTTCTGATCTGGGGTGGGTTAAAGCTTGAATCTTGAGTCGTTTTCTGCATTCGGGAGCGGAAAAGGTTGCATCTTGGGATAAATCTCGAGTGGGTTTTCGATTTGTTTTGTCTCAGAGGATTGGATTCACTTTGGGATCTTGGTGCTCTGTGGTTGAGATTTGATATTATTACCTGTCAATGGGCGCTTTGGATGAATGTCATTATAATGTTGAGCTAGAGAATGGAGTGAATCTTGAGCTGGGTTCTGATACGGTGGACATTGAGGATGCTGTGAGAGTACTCCTGCAAGGTTTGGGTGAAGATATCAACCGTGAAGGTATCCGAAAGACCCCTCTCCGGGTGGCCAAGGCCCTTAACGAAGGGACCAGAGGTGATTTTTTGTTGCCCTCAAACTGTTGTTTTGAATCTGTTGATTTTTAGTAACAGAGCCAGTGAATCTGATCTGTTGTTTCTTTGTAATGTGAGGAAATATTAAAGACACTGAGGATTAGCATATTGGGCTTTTGCTTTTTAGTGGAGTTTCTAACTTTCAAGGAGTTACTTTGGCCATCATTTGATCTGTAGACTGTTCAAATGTTCTTGTTTAAGTTTGATATACTGCTGCAGAATGTTTTTGGGAGTGAATGGATGCAAAAATTTATTCCTTGGGTTTGGGCTTTGAAGTTTTTTGTGTTCCCCTTTATTAGAATTCCTGTGTTACCTTCATAATTTGCAGACCCCAATCATTGCATATGATCTACATGCTTCTAAATCTTTCCTTCGGCTCTAGGATGCTTTGTTTTTGTTTGATTAACTTGAGTGTTAGGATTTTGCTCAATATTCTAACATGAATCCTAACCTTTTGATCTACGTGAAGGTTATAAGCAAAAGGTGAAGGAAATAGTTAGTGGGGCTTTATTTCCTGAGGCCGGTTTGGAGAGCAAATCTGGTCATGCAGGAGGAGCAGGGGGGCTTGTTATCGTCCGTGATCTCGATCTCTTCTCCTACTGTGAGTCTTGTTTGCTTCCTTTCCAAGTCAAGTGCCACGTAGGTTACATCCCATCTGGCCATAGGGTTGTTGGCCTAAGCAAACTGTCTCGAGTTGCTGAAGTTTTTGCCAAACGCCTCCAAGAGCCACAGAGATTAGCCAATGAGATTTGCACATCACTGCAAAACGGTATCAAACCAACTGGGGTTGCTGTCATCCTCCAGTGTTCCCACATCCATTTTCCCAATTTCGGGTCGGCCCTTTTCGACCCAAATCACCAAGGATGGGTAAAAATGTCAGTTTCCTCTGGTTCGGGAGTTTTCGAGGACAACAAGGATGATTCTTGGACTGATTTCCTCAGTCTTTTGAGATTCCGAGGTATAACTGTTGAGAATACCCATTTTGAAAAACCATGGTGCCCGTCTCACAACTTCTGCAAAAATGGGACGACAGCTGATTCAGCAATGCTAGGGGCAGTTTCATCAATTCTTTGTTCTTTAGGCGAGGACCCCTTGAGGAAGGAGCTTCAAGAAACTCCAGCCCGTTTCTTAAAGTGGTTGATGAATTTCAAGAACTCCAACATGGACATGAAGCTATATGGATTGATTAGAACCAAGAACGGGGAATTGAACTCCAACGAAGAACGCATCATCTCTTCTGAGGTTAATTTACCATTTTGGTCACAATGCGAGCATCATTTGCTCCCATTTCATGGAGTGGTTCACATAGGTTACTACGGTTTCAATCATGTTGGGAAGTCCCTTCTGCAGTCTGTAGTGCATTTTTACGGTTTCAAACTCCAAGTGCAAGAAAGACTGACGAGGCAGATAGCTGAGACGGTTTCTTCATTCTTGGGCGAAGATGTAATCGTGGTTGTTGAAGCTAATCATACGTGCATGATTTCCCGTGGCATCGAGAAATTTGGCAGCAGTACGGCTACCATTGCTGTGTTGGGTAGATTTTCGACCGATCCAACAGCACGGGCCAAGTTTTTGCAGATAATCCCAAGCTTCGGAGCTTGAAGCTTGATTTTTTATTCAGATAGGAAACAATTCTTTATACCGGATTACAAGAAGGAACACACAACTTTTGATGATTTGCAGACAAATTTGGCTTCTTTCAGGAGGTTCAAGCTGCAATGGTGCAATGAGTTGAGCTTAAGATAAGACCCTTTTTGTAGTTTCAAAGAAGCAGTTGTCCCATGCCTTCAGTATGACAAATGTTTTCCCTGTTCAGCAACTTCATATTCAGAACTATGTTGTTTTATGTACCATTTCATGCCTAAAATTGTTCAAATGGCAGAAAGTGTACTGTATGAAAGGCTTTGATGCCCAAATTTTGTCTTGCCGTTTAATGTCTTGTGGATTTCTTTGACCTTCTTGGAAGTTTTTCTGGTTTTCTTGTGATGTAATGATGCATTTTTCAAATGAAATTTCAAGTTAGTTAATAGCATAACCCAAATTCCAATTGTACTTGGCTCGACTCAATTCGATTTGTTTGCACATATCTTGTACAGGACCGATGACATATCTAGTATCGCACCGATGATTTGAATGATTACGCCTTGGTTTATTTTTTACGATTTGTTTGCACATATCTATATGCCTCGGTTTATTTATTTTTCTCAATTCATTTGCACATATCTAGTACAGGACCGATGATTTGAATGATACACCCCGGTTTGTATTTGAATTTTTCAATTTGTTTGCACCAACAATACACGGATACGAACACGACAACACGAACACAACATGAATATGACGACATAATTTATTGTTTTTTTTGAATTTTTCATGTAAGAGGTGTCCGACACGATATAGAAAAATGATATTTTTAGAAGTGTTCATACATCATAAGTTTGCAGATATCTAGTACAGGACCGATGATTTGAACGATAGACCCCGGGACCGATGATTTGAATGATACACCCTGGTTTGTTTTTTTAGGACATCAATTTCGTTGATGCCATCCAACTGAATCCAATTCATTCGATTCGATGAGTGAATTGACCAGCTCAACCAAGTTGAGCTTTACTCAGACAGTAGATCATGTAGTTCAGCTATGTACATTACGGGACCATGTTCAAGCAACAAATTTATGCAAATCTACAATGTTGCGTCACATGCCAACAATTCATCCAAGATCAGTAACAAATATTCGACTAGTCCGACCACAAATGTCGCATTTTATGCCAATCGACTTTCACCTGTTGATTGTGATGTCGAGGTTTATGCCAACCCAGCATCTCTGGTCGACGACGATGAAGGGAAAGCAGAGTCAGAAAGACAACCAGAATTGCAACAATATTCAAGCATAGGCGAAAGTGAAACCATTCCGACATGGATACCTGTTTGCCACAAGTAAAAACAAATTTCCAAACACAATAATAAAGTTAAGGTTTTTTTTATAAAAAACTAAAAAGAAAATCAAATCCAAAGGAATAATTCATATTTGTTGTCCATCTAAATCATCAAATGTACTCTGAAAGGCAAAGACATGCATGAATGTTACCCACAAGCAATATTTCGTCGGATTGTAAATCGAAATTTTTGTAAAACAGCAATGTATTGAAGGGATGAAATCTGTTCTTTCAAAATTCAAATGGTTCGACTTATGAGGCTGGCGATTTCAAGACAGGGATTTGATGCAAACAATGTTTTTCTAAATTGCAGTTCAAGGAAAAAGCAACCATACCTTTCTCCAAAAGAGGCCTTTAACAGGAAGATTTCTATCAGCGCGCTCAAGGCAATAGAGCAACATATCAGCTATTGCCATTGCAGTAGCTTGATCATCATTCTCTGCAGCTGTTGATGTGAATAATAATGTCCAAAATCTTATTCTAAAGAAAACGAAGCATATCAGAGTGATATTTACCTGGGATGTCGAATATTTGCCTTGCCGGAGGGATACCAAGCAACTCCCCCAGATAGACACGAATTTTCACACGATCCGTAAGTGAAAGTATATCTCCATGTGTGACAATAACAACAGGTTTGTCGTCTGAGGCAAGAATCGAATATATTAAACAATTAAGACAAATTCGAGCCCTTCCCAAGAGGATAATAAAAATAACAGTTAGTTTTGTAGCTAGTACCTTTAAATGACAATATGGGATTGTTAAAATTTGTAGCTATCATTTGAGAGTACTCTTTGGCCTTTTCGTCAGCACCATCCATTGATTCCAGCACGGAAAGCCCATTCACAACGAATATCACATAGTGAATTGCCCTAACTTGACTATAAGAACAACCCCTTTGAGCCTTGCACTTCAGCCGGTCTCTTAAAGCTTTGCTATCAGATTTTCTAATGAAAAGAAAAAGAACCTGTAAATTAAAAGATATGCAAAAGCAGACAACATGTGTTAAGCAGACACAAGGGCAAACCAGCGAAAGTTTTTTTAATTCCTCAAACCTCAGGGAGATATGCAAAACCTTAGGGTGTGTCGGTGTAATTATCCAAAAATAAATGGAAAAGTAATAACGTCTATTAATTGAAACAAAATAGACGAATCTATAGACCTTCGAACAAGTTCCCCGCCACGAACACCTTTTGTCATCCAATGGCTAAGCATTTCTTGGTTTTCAGACTGATCAGCAGACAAACTGCGTGTATCATATAAACAAAAAGAAGTCGACCCTCTTGGGATCATGTAGTCATGGAGGAAAAAGGTTCCACCTCGATTACAAGCGTTAACTTGTGCTCTTTCTGACGGAAATATGTCCCCCTCCTCGAGTGCGCGTGAAATTTTGTTAACAAGACTGCTCTTACCAGAACCTTTTGGCCCTATTAGTAAAAGTGAGGTAGTTTTCGGCACATCATATTTCTTCAAGTTCATGCCATATGCCTTTTCACCCCATGAACCAGGAGTATAGCTGAAATGTAAACAAAAACACCACATTTCAGTTCATGTTAGAGCATTAAAAAGTAGGCTCTAAGCGTAGTTTGAGGTCGTCAAGGACATAATCATTATAGAACACTGCAAGCTTCGTTCTTCAAATCTCACAAACCAACCAATGTCTGTGCGAATACCTCAAGATTTTACTTTTCGCCTCCTCGAATTTTCGGGTTCGAAACTGCAATTCCTCGTAACTCCTCATAACCTCTGAATAGGCTTTGAGTTTCTGTTTCTCTGCGGCCTGAGAAATCACATCCGGAAATTCTCCCGAATTTAATCGGCTAGGATCCTCGCAATCAAATTTAATATTCTCATAAAAAACCAGCCTTTATCCAAGAAATTTGATGAAAATATGAAAAGGGTTGGGAAATAAACCACCTGAAAACACTGGAATTAATTGATTCTTGCGGCAAATCATCATCGTTAAACAATGATTCCTCCTCTGATCACATAATCACACAAACAAAATTAAGCAGATAACCTATATATCTCAACATATCAAGATATTTCTGTACAGCAAAAAAAACATATCCAGATATTTAGTTCATGCCCAGAAAGTGAAATTCAAAAACGTACCAGTCGGAGGCGACGGAGCTAAGAAACTGTCGCCGCCCATGGTCGTTCCCACGGTCCGGTTGCAGGGTTGCAAAAGCTCTAAATCCTTGAGAGAGAGAGAGCGTCAGCGACTTTCAAGTTTCAACAGCTGCAAAACCTTCCGGTATATACATACATACATACATATATACATAGAGAGAGAGAGAGAGATTTTGCTTGCTTGTCGCTAATCCAATCCGGATTTGATGAGAGAGAATCGAAGGTGAAGTGCGAGAAAACTGGGTTTCGGTGATGAGCGACAGTGATGGCTCACACCTGTATGGGATCTTTGGTGACGTGCCACTCTGCTCATCTGCTGGATTTCTAATATTTTTCGTTGACATTTCACCTAAACGACTTCGATACATCGACAAGGATATGATGCCACAAAAATACGAAAATACAAATTTGTTTTTTTAATTTTCTCACATAAAGAATATAGATGCAGTATCCGACACGATACAAAATAATATATTTAAGGGTTAAACTTTTTTTGCACCCCAACGTTTGGGGTGTTTTGCATTTTAGTACACAACCTTTAAATTTTTACACTTTAGTACCCAACCTTTGAATTTTGTTGTACTTAAGTGTCTAATATCAGACGTGTCATTTTATTATTGGTTGGTTGGGTATATGTGTCATTTTCTTATTGGTTGGGGGCACTTAAGTGCAACAAAATTTAAAGATTGGGTACTAAAGTATAAAAATTTAAAGATTGGGTACTAAAGTACAAAACACCTCAAATATTGGGATGCAAAAAAAATTTAACCCTTTAAAAGTATACGTAAATCCTAACATCCCACCAATTTTGGTTGATTTCAAATGAATTTCCGGACAGTGATGTTACAATCATTCAATGTTATATTATTTTAAATTGAGATTAAAGCTAATACAGCAATACCGTATGTTACTATTATATTAAGCAAAAAAATTCTCATTTATATTAACATAGAGATCATAGAAATCATTTTGATGCATTGGTGTTTTTTTTTTTAAATTTAATTTAAATTTATTTGATGAGATTGGTAATGGCACTCTAGCTAACCAAATGGGTACTGATCTGGCTCAAATCCGATCGATGTGAGGTGGACGATCTGAGGGTCAGATTTGGGTCAATCAGTCAATAATTTGTTTGAGTGGGCTCTTTATCGACCTGAAAGCACCAGCAAACGTGAGCTAAGTACCAGCTTGGGGAACTTGGGATTTTGCCCAAGTTTGGCACTCCGACACTCAAGTCAGTAATGGAGCTCTTTAGGGAGAGAATAAATGCAATTTAATGCGGAGTAAAGGCTTACCAACTACTGTTCAAGGGGCGAGTATTTATAGCCTTGGCCAAATAACACAGTAATGCGTGTACCGCAAGTGTGCATTAATGGCGTTGCCAGTCGTCGATCTGGGTGTCGGACAATGGAGCAGACTAAAGTGGGATCGATTGTACCTTATTTCCCCTTTGGGTAGAGACTGGGACTGGCGGGCAATAAATGCGCCGCAGTGCGCCTGTCTCATGGAATGAGAAGGTTACACGTGTCCCGACAGGAGTGCTTTACAGTATTCGGGTGTCTGGTGACGTATGTAATCGATCTGGAGATCGATATTGTCTTCCGGGAACCTTAATACTGTTTGGGTTTCCTCATAGGGGAGGGCAGATCGATCTAATGATCGGGCGATATGTGAATCGATCTGATGTCCTAAAGTAGATCTGATGATCTGAGGACCTGATATCGATCTGTCCAAAAGGCCATTTCTGGTTTATCTAGGTTGGCGTGGGGTCCACGTGGTGCCCACGTGTTCTTGTATTATCATGCCATGTCAGAGGCCCCCCCTCCCAAATTACCAGTGTGAAATTTCGCAGTGGTAATTTCATTGATATGGCATTGGGCAGGGGAACCGTCGTGACCGTTGTAATCGAGTTGCCACTTTAATAATGAGGCGCAACTTTTGAGTTTATCGATCTGACGCCGCATTTAATGCGACGTGACCTTTGAGGGGGGGGGGTGGCGTATCCGGGGTAATTATGGCATCGTTTCGTATTTCGAGACGTTACTTTTTCATCTCTTATAAATAGGAGGCCACCCTTTTCCCATTTTCACTATTCTCACACCCAGAGTCTCGAGTTGCTCCGATATGAGTGTTTTGCGTGCGTCTCTTGAAATCAATTCGATCGCTCTTTTAAGGTAATTCCGTCGTTTCTTCTCCCTTCTTCTTATGGCCCGTGGTCAGATCGAAGCGGGAATGGGCTCGGGTGAAGCCGCTTTTACGCCGTCCCCCGAACGGGAGGTCGATCAGAATGTCCCCCCGCTTCCGGATGCGAGTTTTGAGTCACTCATGGGGTCGGGTGGTACGGCCAACCGGGGGGGGCCCGCTTCGACCTCGAGAAGGAGGGGCTCGCTGAGATTGGTGGACGAGCCGGAGGCGCAGGAGGTCGAGAAATAAGGAGAGATTCAAGAGCAGGCGAATCCTTCGGTGGTGGAGCAGCCACGCCATGTCTACCGCATTCTAACCCATGTGACGCAGAGGGCAACAAAGATAACCCCTACGGAGTTCGTGGAAGTGGTGAGAAAGCTGGGTTTGGGCCCCCAGTATGTGGTTCGAATTGTTGGGAATAGTGCCCTGAAAATTCAATTTATTGAATTAATTAAACTGAATTTACAGCGAGTTGTGAGTATTTCACATATTGATAATTAACGACGTGTGATGGTATTCTTATATGAAATGTGTTTCATAGGAAAAGACTTTGAATACCGAAATCACGTGTCATTAAAGTTCTACTCAGTAAGATAAGAATATGTTCTTATCAAGACTATAATGTGGTTATATAAGATGATTAGTCTTTCGTCATAGGGAATGGTGATTCCGATTATAACACGTTGATGATTTTCAATAGGATTGGAAACATCAAACTGGACCACTGAGATTATTCATTTTATACTGCTATATAAAATAAATGAAATCTCAGGAAGCATTGTACTCTTAATCCCGATAATATTTCAGCTTTAGGCATGTAGTGTTAGTCACTGTAATATACTCGAAGTGAGGTTTCGGTAACCTGTGGCCAAAATACTTTGTATATTCAATGACTGCATGATATGTGCTAAAGAGTTATATTGATCGAGGAATCTGTGGTCCTGCTGGAAGGCAAAAGACATCCCTGAAATAGATTTGCAAAAGTTCGAATTAAGACTTTGGCCAAAGCACTTTGTGTGATACGTCACTGAAGTTGTATGTTGAATGTGTTTCACATACAAAGAATTTGAACTTAAGGCGAATCAATAAATTTCAAATTAGAGATGAAAAATAAATGATAGTAGTTGCAATTTATTTTTGATGGATATCTACACGGAGGAGTAAAATGCAAAATTATTCTAGATCGAGAAATTCGTGAATAATTTAATTAATTTTAGAGTGCAACAATATTTATTTAGTGGAATTAAATATTGTTAAACGGTAATTAATTATTATCATGAGATGATAATATATTAATCCGTTTGGAGCTAAAATTAATTAGTCCTGCAGGTCCCCCTGCAAGTCCCAAAATTGAAAACCCGAAGAGAAAATATTAAAAGGAGAAAGATAAATGAATGTTCAAAGTGTTTGAAAATAGCCAAGGGATTTGTTTTAAGAAAATAAATCAAGTTCCAAAGAGTTGGAAATGCCCGAAATTTTATTTTGTAGAAAACAAAATTTTAAATTTAAAAAAAAAATGATGACGTGGTAGGTGTTGATGTGGCACGCCACGTCAGCAGAGTGGGGCCCAATTGGTGCTGACCCAGCACCCACGTGGCAAGCCACGTGTGCGGCTGAGATTGAGTCACGTGGCGTGAAGCAACGGTCCAGATTTATCTGGACCGGGTCGGTCAAACGGGTCAACGGGTCGTTTCTCGGATAGGATCGGACCGGGTTGGACCAGAACCGGATACGTGGCTGCTTCAGAAGAGGCCACGTCAGCTGGAACCCTAGGCCGCATGTGATACACACGCGCCGCCAGATGGCGGCGCGTGAGGACGCCCCCAGTGGGCTACCGGCGCGTTCTCGGTGGCTCTGGATTCGTAGCGATGAGACCTTGAATGTGGTTATCTCGGTTTTCATGTCCAAGTTGGCTACGCAAGTGGGATGTGAAATTACCATTTTGCCCTCGGTTTTTTCCCTATAAATAGGGGTCTTGGCCTTCATTTTTTCATTCACAACTTTGGGAGGTGGTTTTGGCTAAGTCTAAGCTTTGAAACCATATCCCTTTTCTCCTAGTTAATTCCAATTTGTTTTGGAATTAATTTTAATTAGGTGTTTATATAAAACGCCTAATTTCGGGAGATTAAACCCTGAAAAGGGTTTTCTAGTTTAAAGTTTGTTTTCTCTAAGTATTTAGAGAAATACTTTCGGAGCCCACACTCCGAGGGTTTCTCTGGGGTTATTGCAGGGAAGCTCTGCCGGTTTCACGAGGAGATCGGGTATCGGGTTCACAGAAGGTGAATTCGGGAGCTGAAAAAATACCGCTAGATAGCCATGTTTGCAGTACGGTAATATTTTACAGTTGTTTTATTTTTAAGCATGATAAATTATGTGCTCTTAAGTGTTAATTGCATGTTAGATATTTATCTGCTTAAGTGATTTAAAATTTATTATCAATTGCATGTATATACTTGAGTAGATCCGGCTAGTCTTCCGTTTTTTTATTAAAATGTTTTAGAAATATTTTAATACTTGTATTATAATAAAAATTTTAATATGTGGTCCCGGACCGCTACTGTTCTGGGTCCACCTCCCAGCAACTGGTATCAGAGCCAGGCTCTAGATATATACATGCATTGATATGATGCATGCGATTCATAATTTTAAATATGCTACTGTGCACGTAAATTCTGTCAAAGGAAGCTGGTTTTTAAGTGGGACCGTTGTGACCCCTCCAGTGTTTCTTGGGAATTTACGTGGAATGGTAATTTTTTGGGAATCGATTTCAATAATCTTCCTGGTTAATTGCTGAATCAGTAAACATGATTTAAATTATGAGATAATTTATTTATAACATGTTTACTTTATGCCATTTATTTTAAGCATGATAATTATGTGAAAGCATGCTTAATTATTTTATTTTATTTTATGGCATGATCATGATAATGTGAGATATTATGCTATTTTCAATTATGCATATTTTATTTAATGTGATTAGATAAATAATGTTTAATAGAGATTAGACGCAATGCATAATTGGACTAATATTTTTCGGCCTAATTAATAAATAGTTATTAAATTGCCTTAAAATATTATTAGGATTTTAAATATGATTTAGTAATCCTAGTGGGAGCGTATTAATAAGATTAATCACTTCCGACAATAAGACGCCAAAAGTGATTATTAAATAATCAACAGATAATCCACACTTTTGAAAATTCAAGTGGGAGCGAGATGAAAAGAGTTGGATTCTCACGTCCTCCATTACCCGTCTATAGTATAGTGAATATATACTACTCCCTTCGGCAGGGTATGTATTTGCGGTATACAAGATTAGACTTCTACGGATAGAATGAAATGCGATGAAAGTCAGCTCGACCACTCCTCCATGGAGTGTCTTAACCTACTCGTACGGACTTCTAGGTAATGGTACACACTTGACTAAGTAATGTATTAACCTCCCTTCGGAGCTATGTTACATTCACTTAGAGGCCAAGGGTTGACGTGGTGGATTGACATTGTTTGTTAAGAGTTACCTAGATGACATGTTAATTAAGAATAGTTCTTGCTTTTCTAAGCGGTTTTCGATCTCGCCTCCCGGGAGTCAACTGCAGTTAGTTAAGTCACCATTGCGTAAATCAAAATGGTTACGTGGATTTCATTTATTGGTTGGACGCAGAAGAAAGTGAAATACATATTCATAACTTGCTTTTATTTATTTATTTCAGTTTTATAATTACGATCTCTCTTAGCCCACTCCAAACTATTTGTCTATAAGGAAATAGGCTAGTAAGGGTTCAACTATGCTGACTAGGTAATAAATCTTGACATTGTGTTGAGACACGAAAGTTTACGTACTCACTGAACCTTATCCGAAAATTCCGGAAACTACAACCAGTCAGGATTAGAAAGACACTTATCCCAAATAGATCAAGTGTGATGATCTGGCTAGTCTTATATCCTGACATCTGTTTTAAAATGTTCTTGAGCATCAGATGCATGAGATGCCCACTGATAAGAACATGTTTTGAAGACAGAATCGTACGAAGGTACGAGTCAATAAGAAGGTTGTTAGTTATGAAGATGTTTGAAGGATCACCGACTCAGAATCATATTATGAATATGATAACTAATCTGAACGAGATTGAAAGCCTCTGTGCTTAAAGAAACAATCTTAACAGATAGGATACGATCCTATACTCTCTGCCTAAGTCATTTGAACGTTCAAGATTATTTTAAATAATTTTTTTTTTAAACTAATGAACGACCTCAATATGGCAGAAAGGGTGATATAGACTAAGGGAAAAGTTCTCTTTAATCATACATCAATATCCACGGCCTAGAAAGCCAGTAAGTGGAAGAAAGAAAAAGAAAAAGTTCCTAATCTAAGGTTCAGAAATAGAAAGTCAAATCCGACAATGGAAAAGTGTTTCTATTTCGGTGGTAACGAGTATTGGAAAAGAAATTGTCCAAAATACTTAGTTTGTCTGTTTACTACGCCGTTTGGATAAGATATGAAGATATCTTACTCGTTGAAATTATGTTTAGTTGGAAATTCACCGGAATACTGGTGTATGAACTTGAGATCAACTAATCATATTTGCAATTCATTGCAAAGATTCAAACCAACCAGAAGGTTTGAAAAATGGCTAACATGCAACTACTGCTCAAGGATAATACAAGTGTAATTGTATTAGCAGTAGGAACTGTAGTATTATATTTTGGCAATAGGGTTTCATATTACACGTGCCGTATAAATAGATGTTAGGAATAGTACCCTAGAAAGCCGATTGTATATCCGCTTTGTGCTTTTCCTTATTGTAATCACAGACAATCTTTGAATGAAATAACGAATTGAGGCAACACTTCTTTATATGCTCTTGTTTGGTATGCGTTTACTTTAGCTGTGCATGTATGAGAACTCCCCTAATCCTGATGAATTTAGGAATCTACCATTTAGGTGAAATGGTTCATGAAACGAGCCCTATATCACATAAGTCATGATTAGTAAAATACTCCAAGCCGATGAGTCCTACAGATAGTGGGAGTGTCAACCTGACTCCTCTAAGGCTTGCTTGTGGGATCACGCCCTTAAGAAGGACCACCTTGTTTCATGGAGGTGCAAAGTGTATAGTTGATACGTGCGTGATACATGAGGGTGCTTACTTTAATAAGTAAGTTCACTGAGGTGCCCCGTGCGAGAAGATTCCTAAATGGGAAAGGAAGTTTCTATTTCAGGAAATGGAAACTTCCAGATTAGGAAATATCTCACGATTCATTGATGTGATTAATTGATCCTTAGACTTGAGGTTCCTTGTCACTTTATGAGTTAACTCTGTAGTCTTAGGTATAAGCTTTAAAGGGTGTCGCCTTAGACAACTGATTCAAGGCTTATGCTGGGGCTGCACAAGTGATTCATGAAAGTGAATGAGAATCAAGAAAGGACCTACACTTGCATTTGCAAGGTGATCTCTTATTGTGTAAGTCATTCATATGCCATATGGAGTCCTTGGCCAAGGCAGAAGATCAAGACATCAAGAAAAGGGTTTCTTGTATTGAGATCAAGTGGATATGAAATGCACTTAGCTTTAAGACCGGATTATTAGGGTTCTGATTATTCCCTTACCCTAGATCTTGGTTGAGAGATAGTAAGTAGGAGGATTGTATCTCACATGAATCAATGACTTAAAGGTTCTGTCGAATCCGAACATTCCAATTCAGCTAGGGGTTAAACACCTATTGCTAGACTATGGTCGTTTAATCTGTGGACTGATTAATTAATTAGTGAATGAATTAATTAGGGTCACTGCTAATTGAATTGAGAACCTAGAGGGTCACACACAACAACTTGGTTACATGAGTTGAGGCTTTAAAATGATTAAACGAGTTAATCGAGCCTAGAGGGTTCCACACTTGTGAAGGCACACGTGTGGGTCACGTGAGTGACACGTGTCCTTGTGACACGTGTCCCACACGTGTGAATATATATATTGCATATATATATTAAATAATTAAATGTGTTAATTATTTAATAGACTTTGGTTTAATTTTGAATTAAAAAGAAAGTCTTATTTTGGAGAAAAAAATAATAATCTAGTTAATTAATTATGAATTAATTAATTAGATAAAATAAATTATTTATTTTAAATAAATAAAGTATAAAATTATCCAAAAATAGTTTGGATATTTTAGCTCTCTTGAAAGTTGATTTGAATTAGAATTCAAAGTCAAAGTTGGAAATTACTTGATAATCAAGTAATAGGAGAGAGAGGGACCAAATCCTTGCCCAACAAGGAATAGGTTCGGCCGTCCCTCTTCCTTACCTATATATAGGGGAGCTCATGCTCCCCTTTAGAGCTAATTGGTAATTCTTTTGGTTCATGTGTTGAACACCTTCCTTTCTCCAAGATTAAATAAAACCCTAGGTTAAGCCTAAACACTAACTAGAGAACTAGCATCCTTACTAGTTAGATTGTGATCAAGTTGGTGAACTATCTCTAGAGAGCTTCAAGTTAGAAGTTTGAAGATTCGAGCTTTACCAAGGAGAGGGGATCAAGCCGCGAGAAGAGCGTTCTTGGGTGGCTTGAAACGCTTCAAGAAATAATAAAAGAAAAGTAAGTTTTCTATCTTTACGAATTTGGTTACACGATTGCGAGTCCAAGGTCCTTTTGTTGGGAAATTTTTTAAATTCCGCTGTTTTCTGATTCCTGTTTTCCAACAATAGAAATTAATTTCTATAAGTTATTTGATAACTAATGGTTTAACTGTTTGTTTTGAACAAAAGTTTACCGCTAAGCAAAATAAAAGGTTTATTTGCTCTGGCACAATAAAAGATGGTATTTTATACCTCAAAGAAAACCCTAATTTAAGTTTAACATTAAGAAGCTTGACTTATCATCTGAGAGGAAAAACTTCAACGTGGCACCTATCTATTGGTCAATTGAATTTGAATAGGATCCAAAGACAGATTGTTAAGTCCTATTGACTTGAAAACAGTATCAATCTGCATATTCTATTTAGAAAGTTAAAATGAACAAGAAGCTTTTTTGAGACAAAGGGTATTTAAGCCATGAACTTGCTTAAGTTAGTTCATACGAACGTATGATATTATGAGTGTTCAAGCAAGAGAAAGTTTTGGATACTTCATCATTCATTTGAACGATTACTCTAGATACAGATATGTTTATTTGATGAGACTTAAGTCTGTAATTTTGAAGAGTTCAAAGAATATAAGACTAAAGTCAAAGAGTCAAATTAGAAAACATATCAAGGCACTTCGATTAGATCGAAGTAGTGATAAGTATCTATGTTCAGAGTTAAATAGAATTTCTCAAATGAGATTAGATCTCAACTATCAGTATGAGATACGTCTTAGCAAGAATGTATTGCAGAAAGGAGAAATAGAACCCTGATAATGATGGTAAGATTCATGAAGAGTCATGTTACCCTACGAAGTTCGTTTTGGGGTCTTGCACCCAAAACGACAAACCTAGTTCTATCTAAGTCAGTTCCTAAAACACTGATGGATCTGTGGGCAGGGTGAAAACCCTGTATCTTTTATCTTCGGATTTAAGTTAGCCTGGTCCACAAGTTAAGGATGGATCCTGACAAGTTAGAATAAAGAACAAAGGTTTACTTGTTCTAAAGTTATCACTAGAAGAACGAAAGGTGGTATATTTTGTAATTTGAGAAATCACAAAAGATGTTTGTGAATATTTCAAAGATAATTACATAGATAACCACAAAGGGTGGAAGCAAAGTAGTGTTAAAAGAAATAACAGTATTAGATACTGATTTCCATAAACCCGTGATAACTGAAAATGTATTAAATACATGTGATGTACCAAATACAACATGTGATGTAGAGACGTGTACACGAGAGCATCATTGTAGTGGGAGGATTGTCAGGACACCTGACAAGATACCTAAGATTAACCCAAGAGGTTGAATCTAACGTATCTAATCCTGTCACGTGTAATGAAGCTGTGGATGATATAGACGCTGACCGTTTGGTCAAAAGCCATTGAATCATTGTTAGAATTTTAGTACTCTAACAAAGTCTTGAACTTGTAGAGGCACTTGGAAGGCATTAAACCCATTAGATGCAATTGGGTTCTACAAGACGATAAAAGGAGGAATGGACAAAAGTAGAGACTTTAAAGCAAGCTTATGGCAAGGGATTTTACCCAGAAAGAAAAAATCATTTATGAGGTCTTCTCGTCTATAGCAATGCTTAAGTCCATTATCCTCTTCATTTTATCTCATTATCGATTATGAGATTAGATAAATGGATGTAAAGACTATGTTCTTGAACGGGCACCTTCAAGAAGAGGAGCTACATGGCATAACCTGAAGGCTTCACAGCCAGAAATCAGGTGCATATAATGCAAGCTTAATAGATCGATTTATGATCTTAAGCGAGCGTCTAGATTATGGAGCATCAGAATTATAAGGCAATTTAAATTATTTGGATTTGTATAATTTCCTGATGAACCATGAAGTGTACAAAATGACATCATGATAGCGTTGTAACATTTTTACCTTGTACGTAATTAATATTCTGCTCATTGGGAATGATGCAAGAATTTTGTCAGTGGTCAAGTTCGGACGTCAAATCATTTTGATAAGAAAAGACCTATGTGAAACCAATGTTATTCCAAGGATCAGACTTTTGTCGTGATCATAGGAATAAGGAGATTGGTTTATCACAAGAAACATATGTGGATAAGATGCTGGTAAGGTATAATATGACAAATTCCAAGAAAGGTTCATTACCTTTTAGATATGGAATTTATCTATCTCGGGATCAGTGTCTTGAGACAACTGAAGAGATAGAAGACATGATTAGAGTCCCGCAGCGGAAGCTTTATGTATGTCATATTATGTACAAGGTCAGATGTCTATTATGAATTAGGTCTAAGTCGGCTGATATTAGTCAAACCCTAGAATCTGACACTGGGTAGTAGTGAAAGCATATATTGGAGTACTTGAGAAGGACTTGAGATTATATGCTTGTCTACCACAGTGGTGAGCTCGTTTCAATAGAATACACAGATTCGGATTTACAATCTGATTTGTATTCTAGATGTTTGACATCAGAATACGTGTTTACTCTAGAAAGAGCAACCGTTAATTGAAGAATGTTAAGTAGACTTATATTGCTTACACCGCCATGGAAGTCAAATACATGGTAGCTTAAGAAGCAGCCAGTTAGATGTATTGGATTCATGATTTCCTAGTTGTTGGCTCAGAGAAACGTCTAATAGATTCCTTCACTAAAGTCTTGGCGCGAAAGAGTGCAAAACGAGTTTTGACACTCATGTGAAAGGAATAAGACTTAGATGTGTAGCCAAATTGAATTTAGGGCAAGTGGGAGATTGTTGGGAATAGTGCCCTGAAAATTCAATTTATTGAATTAATTAAACTGAATTTACAGCGAGTTGTGAGTATTTCACATATTGATAATTAATGACGTGTGGTGGTATTCTTATATGAAATGTGTTTCATAGGAAAAGACTTTGAATACCGAAATCACGTGTCATTAAAGTTCTAGTCAGTAAGATAAGAATATGTTCTTGTCAAGACTATAATGTGGTTATATAAGATGATTAGTCTTTCGTCATAGGGAATGGTGATTCCGATTATAACACGTTGATGATTTTCAATAGGATTGGAAACATCGAACTGGACCACTGAGATTATTCATTATATACTGCTATCTAAAATAAATGAAATCTCAGGAAGCATTGTACTCTTAATCCTGATAATATTTCGGCTTTAGGCATGTAGCGTTAGTCACTGTAATATACTCGAAGTGAGGCCTCGGTAACGTGTGGCCAAAATACTTTGTATATTCAATGACTGCATGGAATGGGCTAAAGAGTTATATTGATCGAGGAATCTATGGCCTCGCTCGAAGGTAAAAGATATCCCTGAAATAGATTTGCAAAAGTTCGAATTAAGACTTTGGCCAAAGCACTTCGTGTGATACGTCACTGAAGTTGTATGTTGAATGTGTTTCACATACAGAGAATTTGAACTTAAGGCGAATCAATAAATTTCAAATTAGAGATGAAAAATAAATGATAGTAGTTGCAATTTATTTTTCATGGATATCTACACGGAGGAGTAAAATACGAAATTATTCTAGATCGAGAAATTCGTGAATAATTTAATTAATTTTAGAGTGCAACAATATTTATTTAGTGGAATTAAATATTGTTAAACGATAATTAATTATTATCATGAGATGATAATATATTAATCCGTTTGGAGCTAAAATTAATTTGTCCTGCAGGTCCCCCTACAAGCACCAAAATTGAAAACCCGAAGAGAAAATATTAAAAGGAGAAAGAGAAATGAATTTTCAAAGTGTTTGAAAATAGCCAAGGGATTTGTTTTAAGAAAATAAATCAAGTTCCAAAGAGTTAGAAATGCCCAGAATTTTATTTTAGAGAAAACAAAATTTTAAATTAAAAAAAAATGATGACGTGGTAGGTGCTGACGTGGCACTCCACGTCAGCAGGGTGGGGCCCAGTTGGCACTGACACAGCACCCACGTGGCAAGCCGCGTGTGCGGCTGAGATTGAGCCACGTGGCGTGAAGCAACGGTCCAGATTTGTCAGGACCAGGTCAGTCAAGCGAGTCACAGGTCGGGTCAACGGGTCGGTTCTCGGATAGGGTCGGACCAGAACCGGACACATGGCTACTTCAGAAGAGGCCACGTCAGCTGGAACCCTAGGCCGCATGTGATACACACCGGCGCGTTCCCGAAGGGTGTTTCTAGTGTTAACCATTGCGACTTAAAAATGAAGGTGCGGAGGGGCTTTTATCTAGGTCGATGTGAGAAGAGGGTTTCCCACAGACGGCGCCAAACTGATCTGGCTCAAATCCGATCGATCTGAGGTGGACGATCTGAGGGTCAAATTTGGGTCAATCAGTCAAGAATTTGTTTGAGTGGGCTCTTTATCGACCTGAAAGCACCAGCAAACGTGAGCTAAGTACCAGCTTGGGGAATTTGGGGTTTTGCCCAAGTTTGGCACTCCGACGCTCAAGTCAGTAATGCAGCTCTTTAGAGAGAGAATAAATGCAATTTAATGCGGAGTAAAGGCTTACCAACTACTGTTCAAAGGGCAAGTATTTATAGTCTTGGCCAAATAACACAGTAATGCGTGTACCGCAAGTGTGCATTAATGGCGTTGCCAGTCGTCGATCTGGGTGTCAGACGATGGAGCGGGCTAAAGTGGGATCGATTGTACCTTATTTCCCCTTTGGGTAGAGACTGGAACTGGAGGGCAATAAATGCGCCGCAGTGCGCCTGTCTCAGTGAATGAGAAGGTTACACGTGTCCCGACATGAGTGTTTTACAGTATTCGGGTGTCTGGTGACGTATGTAATCGATCTTGTGATCGTTATTGTCTTTCGGGAACCTTAATACTGTTTGGGTTTCCTCATAGGGGAGGGCAGATCGATCTAGTGATCGGGCGATAGGTGAATCGATCTGATGTCCTAACATAGATCTGATGATCTGAGAACCTGATATCGATCTGATGATCTGTCCAAAAGGTCGTTTCTGGTTTATCCAGGTTGGCATGGGGTCCACGTGGTGCCCACGTGGGCGTGCCACGTGTTCTTGTATTATCATGTCATGTCAAGTACTATGGCAAATTTGATAAAAATGTTTGTGTCATGATGTATGTACTCGTCAAGAAGAACAAGAACCTCTCATATCAAGAGTTGATAAAATCTGACGTAACATGATAAAGACACATGACGGGAATAGAATGTCATGTGAAATCCGATTGAAATATAGGATTACTTAATTTTATTTATTTAATCAACTATATATTTTAATAAAGTGATTGTCAGTAGAACTAACACTCTATTAGAAAATCAAATTAGCAACTTTTACACGAATTTTCAAGTGGATGAGATCGGTCAAGTGGCCTCGATTGGAAATGGTATTGCACGTGTTTATGGATTAAACAAAATTCAAGCTAGGGAAATGGTTAAATTTTCCAACCATGTAAAAGGGATAGGCTTAAATCTTGAGAATGAGAATGTAGGGATTGCAAAACCTAACCAAACTCAAACTCGTTTTTTTTTTTTTTTAATTTTATTTTAATATATTTATTTTTGAAAAAAATTGAATCATTTTGATATTTTAAACCTTTTTTTTTTTTTCTATTTACTTTCTTTTATTTTTTAATAATATATATATATATCTTTTAATTTGCGGGCGAATTACTAGTAAAATCTTAATTCTTAAACCTCAATTCTTCATCGTTAAGTTAGCCCCATATTATAATAATCTCAAACCTATGGGGAATATGTGACATATAGCTTAAAAGATGACATATTAAGCCAAAACCAAAGAAGAGGCAAAGTAAACAATTCAGGTATGAACTAGTCGAAAAATATATAATCAAGAAAACACCTCCTTCCTTCTTACTCTGAAAAACTCGTATAACATATAACAGGGACCACCATAATTTACACATCAAAATTGCACAGTGGTGCAGTACACCACAAAACAGAACAAAAGAAGAAGCAAAAAACTCTTCTCTTGGTTGAGGAGACAAATACGAATCCCTCTAGTAGAGCATGGCGATCAACCAATATCACACCCCCTCGTCTGGTCATCTCTTGTTACCCGATCATACACCAGTAGAGCACAGCGATTAACCAATATCACGCACCTTCATTTGCATGTCATCTCTTGTTACCCAATCATACAACGGTAGAAAACAAACATAGAGCACGGCGATCAACTGATATCACGCACCCTATTCGTCTGCATGTCATCTCTTGTTACCCAATCCATACAACACCAGTAGTAGACAAACATACCCAGCTGAATTGTAGCCGGTTAGATCATACATCATGATGTCAGAACTAAATCATCGTATTCATCATCCAACAGCTGACAATGCACTTGGGTATATTATACATACATACTTGGCATGAAGATCACCCTTAGTAGCAAGAGGAATTCATAGCAAAGAGCTTCTTTACATATGACCAATAACCTGCAAAAATGACGCTCATCTGCAGAATTAACCTTCAAACAAAAAACTCGATTCAAACCCCATTCAACCAAGAATCAATGTGGAAGAAATTTATCTAGTAAGGAATAACATATGGCAAAGCAGTAATATCAGCAGATTCCAATTGCACTGCTTCAGCCCAAACATGTTTCGTCTCCTCAATCTCAGGTGGGCCCAATTTGGGCCTTTTGGGCCGCGAATCCCAATCCTCACAGCCAAACAGCCAATCCTGATCATCACATTGAGGCAATTCTACTGTAGGAACAGTGAGTATCTGGCTCAAGTATCTCGTATCAGGATGGGGAGGTTTCATAGACATTGAGCTGACCTTTTTCTCCTTCACTTCTGCAGAGGAAGATGAAGACCTTGATGAGCTTTCTATTTTACCCTCACATAAACCATTCATACTCAATTCTTTATTACCCGTCTTATGGATAGGATCGGGTATTTTCCTTCCATTCTCCACAAGTGGATGTGGGGTTGGAAATTTTTCATTGAATTGGATATTGTTGATGATTTTCTCTAATCTGCCCTCGTTACCCACAATATGTGAGGAGTTAAGCCCATTGCGGCCCACATGACTATCGCCTTTGGCCTTCCTGTGGTCAGCTGTGGTGCTATTTGCAGACATATTCCTAACATTTTTAATAAGTGATTGAGGAGATGATGAAAGCACACCATCGACCTTCCGGTTCACGACAACAGCTTCTTTTTCCACAGCCAAGTTTGTGTTAGTTTGAGAAGGGTGACAAGTACCACTTCCATTTTGACTAACTTGAAGAGAGGAAAGGGCGGGCCTTGATGAACTATTCGGCCGTATCCTATTGTCTTTTACAAAGGAAAATATACAAAATATATTAGGTGAAAAAGAATTGAAGCATATAATAAAAAATATTATATACCTACAGATAAAGGAAAGAACTCACCATGTAAAAAACCATTAGGTACAGGCTCCTTGTGTTTTGGAAGCTTTGTTCCGCTGTCACCGCTCGCTTTCACAAGGTCTAATTGACTATTATTATTATCATGAAAATCTAGAGAACTACCTTCGCTTGCTCCCTGTTTGGCCTTTTCTTTACTCCTCTCTTTTTTCTTTTCCTTTTTCTTCTCCTTTTTCCTTTTCTTCTCCTCTGCTTTCTTGTTCTTATGTTCATCTTCATTCTTGCACCCATATCCTTTACCAACATCATCTTTGGTTTCATTTTCGTTTCTGTTTTTGCTTTGGTTCGTATCTTTAACCTTGATTTTATTTTCTCCAGATCTGGGAGTTTCTCCATTTGCCATCCAACTCTTCTCTCTTCTGTTATTGATATCGCCAAACGGCTCAACCAACACATCACTACTGCTGAACTTCCTTTGCTCGGTGAGTGTGATCTTGTGAACTGCCTGATTATTTGTGGCTCCACCATCATCTCTAACTCTTTTTCCCAATTCAACCAGCAATCTATAATCATCGACCCCATTATTTGGTTTTCTATCTAAAACAAGCTTCTCGCTTTTCTGATTATTATCCAAGGATCCTACAACAATTTTCTTCTCTTCTGGGGATGCTAATGTATCTGTCTTCCTATCCTTTTTGTCTTTGTGCTTCTTGTGCTTTCGGTCCTTGTCTTCTTTGTGTTTACCTTCACTTTTCTCCTTTCCCTTATCCTCTTTGTGTTTACCTTCACTTCTCTCCTTTTCCTTACCTTCACTTTTCTCCTTTTCCTTACCTTCACTTTTCTCCTTTTCCTTTCTCTCACTTCTATCTTTCTTCTTCTTATCCTTTTTATCCTTCTTGTCCTTGTGCTTTTTCTGCTTGTCCTTCTCCTGATACAAGATGTGCATTGATTGAAGATTAGAGAAAGAAAGGGTTTAAAAAAGGAACCAAGAGAAAACCTGTACATGTTGTGTATCAAAGAGAATACACAAGAGAAGGATGCAATATAATAAGCAAGCAAAGACACATTGATCAAATATACTGTTTCATCAGATTATCAGCATGATGTAATTAAGCCAATAAGCAGATATGCTTCCAGTCACGATATAAGCATCTTAGGTGCCCTTCAATAGTGGCCTATTTCCAAATTATTACTTACTACTCACTAGAATAGCTAAACGGTCGAAGACCAATATCACACTAACATAACATAATTTAGGCTCATCCACAAGACTTAAAACCCTTGAAAAGGCTTCTTTCACAAAGAAATACAAACAGCATGTATAGCAAATATATGTGAAGCCACAAAATTAAAAGAAAATTTGTTAGAAAACAGATAACAGTTGATTAGCTTGTTTGCATGAAGCAAACCTTTATTGGGAGGTTCACGTCATCGGGTTTAGCCTTAATCTCATAGCCAGGAGGTGGAAATGGGAAACAACGAGACATCGCATGTGATCAAAACTCTCCACCAAGTCAAGCTTTCCTATTTTCTGGCGGGAAAGAGATACCGACCAGAAACAATTATGCTGTCCATGCAACATGTCCATGCATTCATTTCCAGTCGCGGCGTCAACCCATGGCGTCCATCATCACTCTCACCCTGTCAAAATAAAATGCAGAAATATGTTCATTTCACTGACTCTGTGATTGAAATTTGAAACAAGAAATAAAGAGATTTAAGGAACACATGGTAAAGAACACTCCAAATGCTCCAGAGTTTTTAATACCTAAAGAGTGCATATGTTAATCAAGTGTGCAGGAAAGTGGGCCTAGCTACAGAACCGAACTGCCAAATTAGCATTCACCATAATCTTAAGATTTCTGCGAATGGAAAACAGGCCCTATTCCAGTGGACCACACCCTGAACTATATAAGTCCACTTATTGGAAAACAACTATCGGTCAATAGAAAAGAAACAAGAAAAAGAAAAAGAAAAGAAGAACAAAGAAAGAATTCGAAGCACCCATCTTGATGTGTGGCAAAATATCTTGGAATAGCAAAAATGCCACAGAAAAAAGAAGGGGAAAAGAATGAGACAAAGTTCAGAATTGTTTGAAATCAAATCCATATCATTCTGAAACAAATCAAAAAAACCATGGAGAAAGGACATGAGAAAAGAGAAATCCAGACAAGGTTCTCTCTTTTTCCCTACCACTGTATCGGTTTCTCCATGAGAAAAGAGAAATCCAGACAAGGTTCTCTCTTTTTCCCTACCACTGTATCGGAATTTTTGTTCATATATATAAATATGCATAAATGTAACTACAATCTTCTTTTTGGGGGTTCCCCAAGTGAGTGTGTTCTGTTTATCCTCCTTGGATAGTGAAAATAAAAAATTTTAATTATTGCTATAATTTCTTCTCAAAATGGGATTGACTCTCGAGAACCTCAAAAGGGAAGAGGAATTGGAAAGCTAAAGAGGAGGGACGAGAAAAGAAAATTCCATAAACCGGCATATAAAAGATTGGGTGGGTAATATCAAAATTGAAAGTAAGCCAGTTCTTTTATTTTGTCGCCCTTCCCGCATAACTATATGTAGTTATGCAGCACACTGAAGGAGGCTACCCCAGACCAATCGCAATACAAGTTATACCCAAATGTTCTCAAGCGAAGCACCAAATTCAATCTAATAGCTCAATTGTAAAATTACAAAAACAAAGCTCACTAAAATTCCTAGACGATTTATAAAATAAAAGTCAGAAATTACAGCTAAGCATCACATACCAGTTCTGCTTCGCATTTCACTTAACAAAAGTCACCCAGCAATCTAGCACACTACACATCAAACTTACATTCACCTACCAAAAGCTTTAATTTCACTCCAGCTCTGTACTTGACACTTGACAACATTGACAACCATTTCACCAGTTGAATTGCACTGAAGAAAAGAACAGAACAAAGTAAAGAAATGAGTCCTAACGACTCAGTCAGGCATACATGCACTTGAACAAGTTACAAACTCAGACTTAAAACAAGTTTTAGAACAAAAAATTTAATTTCATAATTAGGATGCATTTCGTTAACTTAAAAAAGTTTCAAAAATCGTCATAGAGAAACAGATATTTACAAGGAAAACCGTACGCTTCATTCTTGCTCACCCAGTTGATCCATCTCATAACTCTCCCATCCCACTAAGGCGAGCCTCAAATCTCAATGAACAGGTCAGTTTCAGAACAATAGTTCCAATAAAAAGGAAAGTTCTTCAATGCAGTAAGAAAGGCACTTTGTAATAGGACACGTGTAGAAAAATATGGTTCTTGTTAACAGCCTAACAGATTAACAAATACACAGATAAAGTCCTCAAGCAACAGAATTGACTCTAGCAATGCATGATGGTACAAATGATGCTTGTGTACAATCAGCACAGTACAGTCAATAGAAAAAACACAGAAAATTGATTCAGTACATAATCAGTAGTCCAGTGCAATCAGAGTATAATTGATAATTGGTACATCGTAGCAAATCAGTACATGTCAAGGGGGAAAAAAAGGATACAAACAGTTCAATTAGCAATACCAGTGCATATCAGTACAAATATGTCAGTGCAAGCAGCAATAATGATAATGAGATCATACAAGAGATACAGCAGAACACGTCTTGCGATACAATAAAAACAATAGGTCCAACCATCAATTTATCATTCAAATAACATTCAATTAGGAAACATCACAACTCATTCAACGTTAAAACATGGTTCCTCAGTAATTCTCTTGTGTTTGAGCACACAACTACTCTATTTTGCTTTTCCCAGCAAAACATCAATTACAAAGTACAATACCTTGGTTTCATAAAAACAATACATGCACCCATGTCATGACAACTATTCACATACGGTATATAGACTCTTTCGCAGCAAAAAGTTCTCATAATATCACGTATCAACCTCACCTGTCAGTCCACTACTCACTGCAAGCCTTTGTCTCCCCGATTCTTCAAGATATTGCTACCTATTTGGTCAGAAATCACTCAAATCAGCTCAACCAGGGTTGTAATATAGTGGCAACTACATTGCTTAAACTGTCATCAAAGTCGATCAATCACATAACTGCTGGAATCATTGATTTGCAGTTGCTAAGTGATATTAAATGAAATGTTTTCCCTGTGATCTAATTAAGGAAAACATATTGTATCATATCAGTAATCATTGACTAGCAACCCAAAATGAACAACATACATATTCATCTAAACACTAATCCATCCACCTATGAGATCATATAATCCAGAATCATTTTCTTTTCTAGTTTACAGATTACATTGATAGAGCAAAAAAATATGATATCCGGTAACAGTTGATACTAGAGTTCCTTCATAGTAACGACTAAATTCACCTTATATTAAAAATAATTTTTGGCTAATTCACTGATTTCACAATACAAGGCTGGTTCACATTCTGATCAAGAACTAACCCCATCGTTTTTAATTAGTAAACCTACAATCGATTAGGCTAAATTTAATTGATTTCATATAAAAAATTAGGTCCCAGAATTAAGCGATTTACACAATAACCCAATGCTAGGTTGGATATTACCCAAACTGAATTGAGATTGAAGCCCGATTCAAAACCCCGAATTCTCTGGATGTATCTCGTTGCCCACAGCCCCTAACGCCGCCGCTAGCTGTTGCCGGAAAATTACTCCGGAGCCACCACTAAGCGCGCCTTATCGGAGCCAATCCCCAAATGAATTGCAAGAAATAACTGTCCTTTGCCAGCCAATTTGCCCCCCCTCCTCGTCCAAAACCCACCCCTCGTACCACAGCTGACTTTTTCCCCAATTTGAAGCTACCAATAGCTACAACCTAATCCCGCAAATCCTACCCAATAATCCCCCCTCAAAGGCCCCCCACATCCGCCGGAAACACCGCTAGCGCCGCGGGTCCGCCGCCCCTCCAAACCACCGCTTCCGGCCACTAATTCCGACTTCTTCACGCACTATATTGTTCCCCGCGTTGAGGAGAGCACAGATCCCGGTTTGATTTCAGGGTTTGGAGAGTAGAAATTCAGATTTGTACGTGTGTATATGTGTGTGTGTCGCGCTGTACATGTGTGTGAGAAGGGGAAAAAGATGTTCGTTTTCAGAAATGAGTGTGGGAGACCGATATATTATATTTTCCTATTTTCCCATAACTACAGATGGGCCCCGGGAACTCACTCTTATTACAATTAAGCCCCGTATTCTTTTCACCGCCTTTATTTCTGCACCCAAGTTTTTTAGAATATCTGATTTTAACCACAGATTGGCTAATTCGACCCCCATATATTTTTATTCTCGAGGATTGGCCCCGAAATATATATATTTTTTTTTTCAAGAATTAACGTTTCTTGGCAATTACATTGTGGCCCCATAAATATTATTATTTTGACCAACCAGTCCAGGGAGGGAGAGCTAAATTCGATAGCCAATTTGGGAACGTTGACAGTACAAGTCTTCTTCAGCAAATATGAGTCCAACTACTAAGACTCGAAATAAAACAATTAAATGAGAAGCTTATGTAACTGAAAATGCGATTATCTGATGTGGCCCAATCTGTCAGCCCAATAAGCCGGCTCCGGTAGGACCATCTCACGGGAAAAGCTCAAGAAGTTCGAGTAACGATTACTGGGAAACATTAACTAAGAGTTTGTAGAACGAGCTTGATAAATGAAAACTATACACTCTGTAGTTCGAAAGAATTTGAGAAAAAACCAACAAATTTGACAAGGGATCACGTTATCGATGCAAATAACTAAAACAAACTCTTGAAATATGACGATGCTTAGATAGTCAAGCATATTAACTATTAAGCATATCCCTAATTTCAGATACCTAAGTGAATCATGTACACTTACTTATCTCCCTTTTGAGTACAAGGATCATTCATTTGTTGGCTGTACTTTAGGGCAGACTTCTTTGGTTGGACTTGGAAATATATGGACCAGAATTGCTTATGTTTTTCCCTTAAATTATCACTGAAAAAGTAGGCCCAAAGAAGCCAACTTGATCCCATCTCCTAAAACAACTAAACAATTCAAGATTCAATTTCTCTCAAGTTCATTTTTCATTTTCTTTACAAAATCTTGAGAAAAGGGATTGATGTAATATACAACAAAGAAAAACATCATTCCCGCCAACTAATGCGATTTCTCAAAGGGTGAAAAATGCTTCTTCCTTCTTACTCTGCAACACTTGTATACATAGGTATGACAGAATCACCATAATTTACACATCAAAAATTATTTAAGAAAAGAAACAACTCTCCTCGTGGGTGAGGGCCGAAGATCAATCAGAAGCCCTCCACTCGACTCCCCCATCAATCAATATCGAGCACCATTCATCTTCCTATCGCCCTTGATAACCCGAGATACCCAACTGATTAGTGGACCGTCCGATCATACAATGATCATCATATTCAACATCCAACGGTTGGGCATGCACATACTCAAGGTCCGATCATACAATGATCATCATATTCAACATCCAAAGGTTGGGCATGCACATACTCAAGGGGCGTGAAACGTACCTCGAGTTGCAAGAGGGATTCATCAAAAGTAGCATTTAATCGTTCAGGGACATGCAAGATGCACATGGATTCCACAATCTTCAACCCAATTTGATCAAGAAATGACGTGAAGATATATCATTTAGTAAGGAATGACATATGGCATAGCAGTAACATTTGCAGACTCTAACTGCACGGCTTCGGCCCAAACGGGCTTTGTCCACTCAATCTGGGAAGAAGCCAGTTTGGGCTTTTTTGGTTGGGAATCCCACTCCTTGCAACCAAACAGCCATTCTTGATCATCAAATTGAGGCCATTCTTCTACTGTAGGAACAGTTAGAATCTGAGTCAAATATCTCAAGTCGGGATGAGGTGGCGGCTTGACAACCTTCTTCTCCTCAACTTTCACAGAAGCAGATGGAGGCCTTAATGAATTGTCTAGTTTAACCTCGCACACACCATTGCTTTTCAATTCTTGATTTTTTCTCCCATTCTCCACAAGTCGATGCGGGGTTGGAGTTTTTTCATCAACTTTGTGATTATTGATGATTTTCTCCATTTTTACCACATAAGTAAGTTTGCATGGTTCCTTTTTAAGACCGTTGCGGACGAAATGATTATCAATGGTGGTCCCCACCCCTGGTTCGATATTCCTTGCCTTTTTAATCACTGATTCAGAAGGTGATGTAAGCATCTTACCATTAATCCTCTGATTTGTAAAAACAGCCCCTTCATCCACAGCCAACTTTGCATTATCTTGAGAAGTACGAAAACCACTTCCATTTTGACTAACTTGAAAAGAGGGAAGGGCAGGTCTCGACATATTATTGGGTTGAATTCCATTGTCTTAAAAAAGAAAAAACACAAAATTATATTAGGCAAAAATATATGAGAAGCATCCAACATTTTACAGATATTGTTTTGACAGTTAACTATGAGTGATAAAGGAAGGAACTCACCGTGTAAAAAACCATTAGAAACGGGCAACTTATGTTTTTGAAGCTTCTCTTGACCATCACGTATCTCCTTGATAAGGTTCATTGCATTATTATTACTGTGATTGTCTATCACACTTCCATGTTTTGCAATTTCTTTAATCTTATCTTTACTCTTCTCCTTTTTTTTCTCCTTTTTCCTTTTCTTCTTCTCTGCTTTACTATTCTTATCTCCATCTTCATTCTTGTACCCATCTCCTTTACCAACATTGTTTTCGTTCTCTTTCTTGCAATCAATTTGATTTTCTCCAGAAAAATTGAGCCTTTCTCCATCAGCCAATGACCTGTGCTCTCTACTACTACTGATGTCACCATAGGACTCAACCAAAACACTACCATTATTGGGATTTCTTTGCTCGGTGGGTGTAATCTTGTGAACTGTCTGGTTATCTGTTGCATCACCATCATTACTAATTCTTTTTCCCAATTCAATCAAAACTTCATAATCACGGACCCCATTAATTGGTCTGTTTTCTAGAACAAGCTTCTCACCATTACTATAATTTTCCAAAGATCCTGCAACAATTTTCTTCTCTTCGGAGGACCTTCGTTTGTCTTTCTTCTTATCCTTCCTCTCTTTGTGCTTCTTGTGCTTTCGGTCCTTCTCCTCTTTGTGTTTAGCTTCACTTCTCTCCTTTTCGTAGCTCACACTTCTTTCTTTCTTCTTTTTGTTTTTATCCTTGTGCTTTTTATGCTTGTCCTTCTGATACAGAGTTAGGGAGGGGATTTGTATATGGTAAACATAAACATAATGGAGTATGAAGCTAGAGAAACATTATTAAATGTGCACAAGTACAGCAGCAAAGTTACATGCTATTTTCATGGAACCATGCAAAGCTAACAGTTCCCTTTCAAAGTTCATTCATTTAATATTTGTACATTACATTCAAGAAGCTGTGGAGTTCCACACTTTACAATTCCCAGATAAAGACGAACCGAAAGTGTATTAGTTGACATCCCTATGACCTCTGTCTATCATACATGGTCAAACCACCATGTAGCATATATCCATATGATGTAAAGCAAACCAATAACAAGATACCCTTCTACTTCACGCTGCATACCCATCTTAGGTGCTCCTGAACATATCATGCCAAAAAAACAATATTTCTCTAAATTTCCAACTTGATACTAATAACTATATGCAAGAAAAACCACATCCTCTAAAATCATTGGCATTTGGCAGTTCTCAAGCTCAGGCTCATCTAACATACTTAAAACCCCGTGAAATGCTTATAGAGAGCTACAACAATTCAACGCATGCAACTTTATAAAATTAAAAGTTAAACGAAAAACTGCTCAAAACCTTTGTTATCGCCAAGTTCAAGTCATCCGGTCTAGCCTTAATCTCATAGCCAGGAGGTGGAAATGGAAAACAACGAGACATCGCATGTGATCAACAAACGGACCGTGAGAACCTTCCAGAAACAACTATGCTGTACATGCAACATTGCATCATATCCATGCATTCATCTCCAGCCCCAGCCAATCAACCCCAAACATCCATCATCGCTCTCACACTGCCAAAGTTACACAAATTCATCTCAATGCCCCGTGATTGCATTTTGAAAGAACAATAAAGAGATTTAAGCAACACATTGTGATGAATACTCCAAGAATGGTGCAGGGGTTTTGCATTACGTATGAAGATTTGACATTAACACAAGAATGCAAACTTCAACCAACTTTCAACACACTTTAAAAGCATTAAACACCAGCCCACCACTGAAAAATCTAAATCACGGGGTTTTTAGAACTACAAAGGGCGAATTAAATCAACACTATAATACTTAAAAAGCAGAAGATATTAGGATTATCCATGCTTCAATTCCTTAATCATGAATACTATCCCAATCCCTACCGAATGTACATGCCAAATCAAACGTGCAGGAAAACACAGCTAGCTGCAAAACTAGCATTGATATCAAATCCATGAATTATCAGAATGCGAATCAGGCCTTGTTTCAGTGGATCAAACCCTGAGCTACCGACCCAGAAAACACACACTACACCGAGCAAACCCTGCAACAGGGAGGGTGGGAAAAGGCAAACATGATTCCAACAAAACCCAACTCAAGAACCATAAACTTAGAACTCCATTGATAAACAATTGAGCATCTCTAAACCGGGTAAAAAAAACAACTCAGCAAGCAACTCCCCTGACGTGTGGCAACACGCAAAACAAGTGATGATAACCCAAATTGCCAAAAACAAAACCCCAGAATTCATTTAAGCTTATTTGGAAAACGTTTTAGCAACAGACATAGAAGATCACGGAGAAAGAACAGGAAAAGGATGAAATCTGAAAAAGAAACGCATTCTTTCTCTCCTTCCCTACCTCTCTGCCTCTGTAAATTGTACACACACACATACATATAACTACAATCTTAAATTTTTTTCCTTTTTTTCTTGTGGGTTCCTCCTCAAGTGAGCGTTTAGGGTTAATCCTGCTCAGATCGTGAAGATTTCTCTTCAATTGGTGATATGGGTTTCTGTTTTGTTCGCTCAGAAAGGGGCCGCCTCTCAGGAAACCCCAAAAGGGAAGAGAAATCTAGAAAGCAAGCAGGAAGGCCATATTTATAGGAGGAGAGAGAAAGGACGAATCAATTCAATAAATAAAAAGGATGGGTAATGTGGAAATAGAACGTGGCTTCCTCTCGTTAACGAAGTTCCCAAATATAACGAGCAAATATCATATTTAGTTCCTATAATATTATGTCGATATTATTTTAGTTTATAAAATTCTAAAAATAATCGATAAGTTCTTAATATTATTAATATATTTTAAATTAATATTTGAATAATATTTTTAATAAAAATGTGACCATGAAAAATTTAAGAGTAAAAGATAAAAATATTCTTATTAATTACATATCTAACACATAAAAAAAAATAAAATTCAATCATATTTTTATTGGAGAAGTCATAAAGGGGTTAACTTAAGAAAGATTAATAATATTAGAAACTTATCTATTACTTTTGAAATTTTGTGGATTAAAGTAAAATTAAAAGCGTTGAATTACATATAGGTCCCTGAGGTTTGACCTAATTACAAGTCGATCATTTTTTTTTTTAATTTTGCACACAAGTCCCTAAGGCCTAAGTTCCAGTTGATGAGTTTTGGACTACTATGTAAAATTCATCAAGTGAACCTCAAACCTTAGGGACCTATATGTAAAATTTTTAAAAAAATGGATCAGCTTGTAATTAGGTCAAACCTCAAGGACCTATATGTAATTCTCCCTAATTAAAATTTTAAAAACTTAAACTGACATCTGCTTATTTTGTCTTGTCAATATTTCGTGAGATAATTATATTAGATATAGTATCCCATATATTTTTATATGAAAATTTCCAAAAAACAAAAATCATGTTATTATATTCATATTTTATCATGCATATCTCTTCGTATTCATATCCACGTGATATAAGTGGGTTCAGTTATTTTTGTCACCCACACCCCCTCTTTAAATTCATGCAAATATGTAACCTAAAATTAAACATTTGAGTCCAACTACAATGACCCTACATATGTAGTCATTCTCTTTGTAAATGATAATTATGAAAATTTTAGTGATTTACTAAATCATTTATTTATTTTATTATTTTTTTTAACACAGACACACTCAAGTGGAATTCGAAGCTAAAACTTTAACTTATAGAATAAACTCATTAACTATTTGAATCAACCCCTATTGACTACTAAAGGGTGCAATATGATAGTTTCTCGTCCAAATTTAATTTTTAAAAATATAGTTGTCGTTTATTAAAAAAAATAGATCTATTGTGTTGATTCAACTAAAAGCGAAATAAATAAGACTTAAAGTCTAGAAGAAATGTGCTCGATAAATTTAACCTAAGAGGAATTTAAAATAATTTAAACTATATATTCCGCTCAATTGCAAATGATGATCATAATAGTGTATACAATAATCTTAACTTAAATATTCTTAAAGAAATTTAAGGTTATATCATTTGAAAAATAATAAGAAATTATATTTATTATATTTCATAAAAGTAATGGTCATCCTAGTAAAAATCCTTTTTCCATTATTGATAATTCTTTTTCATTAATGCCACTTCTTAGCAGCAGCCAAGACAAAATTTGCCCATATGAAAAATATTCTCCTCTTCTCTTTAATTCTTGATCCCGTCCTTTTTCACTCTTTCAAAATTTTTTTAATTTTATTTAAACACTTGACAACATGGAAATATTTTTAATAATATTATTTTATCGCATTATATAGTTTCATATCAAACACTTATAATATGATATAACTATAAAATTTTAAAAGATCTGAGTTAAAATAACCGTATGCAAACGTATTTGACGTGGGGAATAACGTATTAGGCCAAAGTTGATTTTGCAACCGAATACTTTGGCCCGCTTAATAAGCCAAACTCCATTTAAGAATGAATTAAGCCCGTGAAATCTTATCCCTACATTCTCTTGAAGAAGATAGACTATAAATCTAGCATTATTTACTATAAATATCTTAAATTCAAACGAGAAAAGATAAATTTCACAATCACTCTAAATCCTTACTTACTTTGTTTCCAAGCTTTTCACTTTAATCCTCGAGCTGCTTTAACATTAGAGTGTCTAATCTGAGGACGATTGGTGTGTTTACTGACGACGTCTTCTGATTTTAATTAGGTAATAGGTTCGTGGAGTTGAAGCTCAACCTCTTCTTCCAGAATATTAGTTGGGCTTTAGGTAGAAATGACTCAATTAAGTCTTATCATTATATATACGATTAATATAAAATATTTATTTTTCCATTACACTAACTTAATTGAATCAAATTCGAATTAGAATTACGGCTTTCTACGTAATAAAAGCACACCCTTAATGTCTCCGATATGCGCCCATAATTAGATGTTCTTGTTAGTCCAAAGTCCGCACAAAGATAGATATCAAACAGGTGGAAATAGCCCAGCTGCAAGTCAATAAACCAATCTTGGAATTTCTTCAATGATATTTAAGGTTATCTTTACCTAACTTTGTTACACATGTCGCATGATCCTTATCCTCTTTTAATTTTCGTGTTAAGAAACTAAGTTCTTTTTACAATGAAATTGATTTTTCCTATACTCAATCAACCAATGGAGTCTTGACAAGTGGGGTTGCTATTGGACTGCATGTTCACATGGGAGAAGAAGGGTTGTTTTACATGATGTTTGATATTGATGTAAATATTGCTAGGGCTGTCAATGGATTGGATTTTAATCCGAATCCGATCCGAATTTTAGTATATTCGTCCGATAAAAATATCTGATAGATCATATCCGATTATGAATATTCGTTATCCAAAATAAATGGAGCGAATATGGAATTAACGAATCCGATCCGTTCAGAATTCGAATCCGATTATATATATAATATTTAATTAAAATAAATTATTTACTAGTACATAATAATATTAAGTAAAATGACTAAAATTATAATTTTCACATAATTATCACTTTAAACAACAATCAAATTTGAATTATTTACTCTAAAAGTATATATTTTCCTTTATTAACAAGTTTAAATTAATTTATATAAATAAAATCATCAAATAATCCATTAAATAATTATTATATATTAATATTATGTAATTATATTTATTCTTTATATTAAATTTGTTAAATAAAAAAATTAAATTTTATTGTTAATCAGGCTGGATCTTTAATCGGATATAATCCGATCCGATTATGCATGGATTCAAAATATTCGGATTCGGGTCCGATTGTCGGATCTTCTTGTCGGATTCGGATCCGGAATCCCTTGATCCGGCCCCAGTCCGAGCCGTTGACAACCCTAAATGTTGTTGTCTCAGAAAAAGCAGCATTCTTGCTTGGTTGGGGAGTTGTACAAATATACCTGAATTTCAGTTACATCATAGCTGGTGACATTCTTGGGTTGCGCTTGATTTTGCCCGATACAAACGCATCTTCTACATGAAGAGTATCAGACATGACCTAATATAATATTTACACAGATATCGCAACCTTCTACACGATGATGGTGTTTCTAAACGTATTTGGATCAGAACTACCATGTAATTCTTTTACTCTGTATATTTGCACCTCCCATTGTAAGATGTTGAAAGCAAATTACATTTAACACCAACCACCGGGGCAAATTTATACTGCTGGTGTGGCTTAGTCCTAACCATTTGGTGTTTCAACACTTCCCAACAATGATACACAGATACTTTTAAAATTGTCATTTTAACATGTTGTGTCGTGTCGAATATTCATTTCCGACACTCCTCACGTGAAAAATTAAAATAAAAAATCCATATAATCATATCTGTGTCATGTCGTGTTTGTATTGCCGTGCCTATAATGATGCATCATATTCATAGCTTCCCAACAAAGAATAGATACAAAGATTCTTTCAAAAAAATCCAGACTCCAATTTATTAGAAAGATCAAGTCACATTATTGCTCCAAAATCTAGAGAAAGTATATCATTCAATGTCCACAAAGAGTCTGGTTAAAACAGCAGCCAGTACAGTACAGTATAAGGTGTTTGTCTGGTGGGGGTCCCAGAAGAGTTAGCCGCAAAGAAAAGAAAGTGTGAAGCTTTACAAGTGAGAAACCGTATGGACAAAGAGAGGATAAAACCAAAACTGAAAATAGATATAATTACAAGTGTTGTGTGTTTATTTCAGAGGTGTTGGAAAGGGGCCGAAGTGGCCAGTAAAGGACGGTCTAACATGTTCGACTGGAACGAAGCCATTGAAAACGTCCCTGCCGACTGTGATGGATTTGGAACTGAACTGCAATGCTCAAAACAGCAAAAGGAAACACAAATGAGCACAAGGGAGATTAACTATTTATGATCTAACATTGATGGAGCCCGAATTTGGGGTGAGATTGTTATTTTCTAAATTTGGGGTGGGAGAAAGTACAAAATCTTAAAAATCTGCGGATAAAAATTAAGGATTCAACAAATATATGATATATCAATAGGATTGCCGTGATAAGTTAAATTCGGGGTGGGAGAAAGTATAAACTTTTAAAACTTTGTGGATAAAGTAAGGATTTAACGAAGATATGAGATATCAATAGAATTGTCGTGATAAGTTTTGTTTTTTAAATCTAAATGGACAGATCAAGATAGGGGTAGCTCCAAAAGCAATCACTCGGGTCTATGGCGTCTATAAACGAGTACAGATTTGTATACACAGAGATAAATTCTGACTTGCCTGAAAGATAAAGATAGTGAAGGCTCTGCTGATGAAGTAATTACATGGTGATTTGAGGGGAATAGTGACCAGAAAACTGAAAAGCAGCAGGAATTACCATTATTGTTGCTTTCTGAAGAACGAAATTTATTACATGGAGCATATCCGTAAAAGGACTGAGGAAATGAATACAAAACAATACTTCACCCAAAAAAAGAATATAAAAAGACAACAATATAATACCTGATTGTTGTGAATGGTCAATAAAACCAGGGCAGATCATCACATCCTGTACAAACAAGGTCACAAGTTTAGTAAACAAAATTTAATTCTGGGTTTTCTTTATCTTACTAACAGAAAGAGAAGACATGAACACATCATCTTAAACTCACCTCTTTCGCACCTTGGTTATTGTGGACCATCTCTACAAGAAGTAAAATTACTCATCAGAAGGGGAAAAAAAGGTGATGTTCACAAAAAGGCAACATCGAACATGCAATTGAAGGCAGGATAAATGCAGGAAAATAGGAATATGAAATGAGATCAACTAAATCTAGAATCTAAAGATTATATGCCATCGGACAAACCAAAATAAAAGAACAAATGCAACTGGAAATGATCTCTTGATTATTGCTTTGCTTCTAATTGTGCTAATCATACAGCACATCATTTCTTTCTCCAAACAAAACATTACCCCCGCACATTTTTTTGGCTCGGAAAAGAATGCATCTATATGTGCCATAATATAAAATCCAACCATCACAATACCAAAAATAGAACTTGTACCCAAGTTTGGTGCACTAGGATTTACTGCCAATGTCAAGCCAAGGAAACAATCGTCTTTTGAAGTGCCGAAGTCCCAGAGGTTCAGTTCAAGATTAGGTTCAGATCCTACACAAATATTCATGTATAAGAATAGATCTTGTTTCATCATTGAGAGAAATGCCAAATACCAAAATAGTTACCTAGACTTAGTTGAAGTCTATCTCCAGGTGGACGAGGAACCCACGTGGAAACCTAATAATTGGCAGAAATTAAGTACCTATACAGAATCAGAGTAAAAGCTTACACAAAACTATGAAGCACATTTACATGGAAAAATGGATGTTGCAGGCATTGTTCTGCAGTTGGCCTCTTTGATGGATCCCAGGAACAGAGTTGCTGATATTGGAGAAAAATTTAGATTAAGGATTCTTATTCTCACCAAGTTATGCAAAATTAAATACAAATAAGATAAGTCAGACTGACTGAAGGCACCTTGATCAAGTCAATTGCTTCCAAGCTTGCATTTGGAATAATATCAGAAAGATCAGCAGGGACCATCTGTCAACAAGATTGACACCAAAATCCATGTCTAAGTATGAAAAGGGACAGGGCTATATAATAACCAACATATGTGTCAATGTTCAAGCCAACTCACATCGGAATAAGTGATATTAACCAATCGAGAAATGTTTGTAGCCTCGGGAAAGGTATTCCAATCTGGTGCTCCAAGTACACAACATATCTTGTATAATTGATCAATTTCACTGTCCATACAGGAACAAGATTCACATGCTATATAATATCTCCAGATACTTTAATCACCTAAACATTTAGCTTGGTTGGATGACCCTAGGATGTATAATGGCATACATACAGCAAATTATACAAGAATATACATCTGATATGCAAGAAAGTATTTTCCATTCACAAGGTGAGATCTGAAAAGAACAGCTTTCGAGAAACTAACAAGTAATTGGCGCATGCAAAACATTATTCGAACTACACAATATATTCAGAAATTAGATCAGGAAATCACCTTTCCCCAGGAAAAATCGGGCTCAAAGTGAAAAGCTCAGCCAGTATTGCACCAACCGCCCACATATCTGTGAGAAGACAAACAATATCATAGAATATCTTCTCAAGAAAAACATATAAAGCAAGATTCATTACAACCCAAATACCAAATACAAGTCTATGGTCTTGTCTCGGCTGAGATTTCTTAACTGCAACATGTCACTTAAGAAATCATGATAGTGGCACGACGACCATAAACTAACACTAAAGAAGACAACAGCAAATCACAGTTTTGATAAACTTCATGCTATAGAATGGCACAGGATGCAAGTGAAGAGCAGTCTTGCATACCAATGGCAGGGGTATAGGATGAAGACTGCAGCAATACCTCTGGAGCTCGATACCTTGCCCAAAACGAAAAAAAACATATAAGGCATAAATTTGACAGTTTTGAATGATCAACACATGTAAAGATTGACTCACCAGCGAGTAGAAACATAGTCAGTAAAGGGAGGCGTAGATGATAATTCTCTAGCCAGTCCAAAGTCAGCAATCTTTATTGTGTTATTTGTCACCAACAAATTCTCTGGAAGTAAAAGATTTTAATGAGTTAGCTTTACAGCCAAATATCCTTCTATATTCAAGAAAGAAAAGTAACGCCCAATCCAAATGATTATGCGTTAAAAAATTAATACCAGGTTTTAAATCACGATGAAAATATCCTTGTTTATGCACATGTGAAAGCCCTTGCATCACCTGAGACATCAAAGCTCGAATCTCTTCTTCAGAAAAGGATCTTTCCCTTTCTTTCATTATTTGGTATAAGTTATATTCCTGAAAATAAGATGTCCACATTCAAGAATATGTTAGGAAGTTTTCGTTTCGCAAAGTATTCCACTCAAGATTACAATGAGTTCAGGAGAAAGAGGCATAAACCATGTCAGTTATGTGCTAACATACGAGAAAGGCCCCTCAATGCCTTACATAGCAGATTAGCAGTTTATCATGCAAACTTTGCACGTGAAAATTTAAATTTTGATATCTGCTTCAACCATATAACAGTGTAGTTGACATGGTGTCCACTATCATTTGGAGGGATACAATATCTCCACAGATTTAAGTCTCGAAGTCATGCCCGGCTCCTAAACTTAAATATTCATTATTAACTGACATGCCTGATGTTCAACGTGTACATTACCCCCAAGGTAAGTTTTCATATTAAGACTAGAAAGGTCAATGAAATGTGCATCTTTCATTATGCCACTCTTATCTCTAATTTCGTTCAGCGCCAAAATCTGGAGATGTTCTGCAACTTGCATATTTCCCCATGTTCCACTGGATCGATTCATTATTCTTTTACTTTCCCCAACAAAAAGAAAGGAAAAACTCACTTTTTGGGCTCATTCTTTTCTTTGTATTTAAATTTTGCAGTTAGCAAGTCAGCTGGGACCCATACATAGAAACCTCATCTCAACAACTTCGCTTACACATTGATGATTGTTCTCATTTATAATTTCCAATTACAAATTATTACGAGTTTACAGTGTGCATAATAGTATTATTCTCATCTATAATAAAAATGACCATCCACCACCCAAATGATCATCAAGCAGATACCTTATTATTATCTATAACAATGCAACTTCCATTGCAGGGAAATGCAAATGTGTCAAAGCGAATAAATGATAATGGAAAAAAGAAAGAATTATCAAGAAGAAACATTTAAAATTTTAAGAAATTTGTGTAACTACTTGCCCAATTAAATTAAAGGAATGTATGCTCCAAATCATTTTAATGGTGTGTTTTAGCAGATAATGAAGAAACAAAGCTATCAAAGGTCTATCCGTAGCATATTTAAAAAGAAAAAGTTGCACTTAAGAAACAGAAAAATAATTTGCATGGAAATTAAGTTCAACCAAACTATACCATGTATTCAAATATGAAGAAAAGCTCGTTGTTTTGTCTGACAATCTCCAACAATTTGATGATATTAGGATGATTTAATCTGCGGAGGGACTGTATAAAAGAAAATGGAAAACCATTAATCAAAAGAAATGAAAGTGCCAACATATCTAACTTCGAGGTTCAATCTTGTTTATAAACTTCTTATAAAAATCTACCACCAAATAACGCACATACCTTTACTTCTCGTAGGTTCACACACTCCTCCCAATAGTAGAATTTTCTCTTCATTTTTTTTACTGCCACCTGGAACAATAGTACAATAGGAGTCAAAATGACTTCCTTTTTACATAACATTTCTATAGGCTGTAGCACTTCACCAAGATATGCAAAAGAAATGGAGAGTAAGTGTTACTCACAATCTCAGATGTTTCAGTATTTACGGCTTTATACACAGTACCACAAGTTCCATCACCAAGCTCGAACAAAATTTTATATCTGGAAGGAAAATGAATAGGAAACAGCACCTTAAAACTTGCATAATGACAGACGAAAGTCATAGCTGCACAGAGATCAGTATTAGGAAAATACTCACCTTTCCATCTTCGATTTACAAAATTTCACAGCCGGAGTTATTTCAATGGAGTTCTATCCTCTTTGAAGAGGTATCTACACTGTTTAAACAGTGCTCTTTAACTAATTGTATGTACACATCTGAGCTTATCTCCACCAAATAATACAATATGTAATAAAGTGCTGGCTTTTCATTGTAAGAATGGTTAAATATTAACCAAAATGATATCAACATGCTTATATGCAGCCTCTACTAGCTGCAAGCAGTGGTTATCATCTAAAAACGGCCACTGTGTCCTAACACGCCCTTGCTACAAGAACTTCAGCACGGATATCCAAATTTATCACCAATCATCATCCAGAAACTATTGACGAATCTCAAATTCCATCCATCTGTCAAAAATTTGAAGAAATCAAAAATCAAATTGCCATAGAATCATTGCAGCCTAAGTGGTTCCAAAATGAAATTTGGAGATGTAAACGGCGTCTCAAGAATGCAAGAATGTCTGAAATCCACTAAAAATTAAAAAGGCCAATATAAAATAGATGTTAATCCTGCCCACGAGAAAAAAATAAACCCATATATGCGAGTAAAAATTTAACCCCTTATTGGTTTTGGATAATAAATTATTGCATAAAGAGCCCATACAATAATATTATACATCCATCAACAATAATTAATCACCAATAACCAACAATTTCAAACAAATAAAATTCCCACATGTATGAGCCGGATACCCTTACGTTTGTTGGCCTCAGACCCCTGACCTTACGATTATAGACAATTAGGAGTTAGGACCCTATCCTTAAACCCGATAGGCCAAATTCTCATCAATAATTGCTTCCCAAGTTAAGGACTACAAGATCTATTCTCCAGCGCAAACAAAGAAATAAGACCTATGTATAGATTCATATATGCACATGATAAAATTGCATATGCAAAGTTACCCCTAACTTGAAATTTATGATCCTCCTTACCATAAAAGTATAGGATTAATGAGAACTCCGAGATTAACAAGATGACGAAAAGAGAACACTCTAAAATACAAAATAAATCTCAATTCATTAGGTAAATATTTTACAAGAAATCACATATTCGGTTAAAAATCACTACTTCAAGATGAAATACACTCCGATTGAAAAATTCATCACAACAAAGCATTCAAAAAATCTAAACTTCAAACAAATTCAACCTCAAACACTAAAGGGGAAAAGAAAAAAAAAATTAATTAAAAACTCATTAGAGAAAATTAAAAATCAACAAAATAACGCGGCGAAAAATTCAAGCCTGAGAAAATAAAATCAACAGAAACCACGATCAACTCAAAATTATAAAAAAAAATATTAATAATTAAAGAAAAGGGGTAAAACCCAGTATTCCAATTTTCAAGGCACAGCACAAAATTCAAATTGCAGATACCTCACCACCCAATTAACAATGAAAACGCGACATTACGCATAAAAACTCTTCAGCTTCCCAAAAACATTCGTTAAAACTGCAAAACTTAGCGGCAAGCGAAACCCACCTTATAGGAAAAGGCAAAACGCCATGAGTGGAAAAGGGAAGATCTAGAGAGGGAATATGGGTGTATGTATAGAGCGATGAAATTGGATATTCGGATCAGGAATGCAGTAATAAGACAGATATCGTTGAAACCAATGAAGAGATAGAGATAGAGATAGAGATAGAGATAGAGAGAATTAACGGAGCTTTGCAATGAAATATATCAACAGAAAAATCCGCAGAAGTAGCGTTGGGGAAGAAACCAAAAAGCATATAAAAATTGAAATTAAATAATATAAATATAAATATGGAAATGGATATTTTAATTATTAATATTATTTTAATTTCATATTGGTTTATTTTAGTGGGAGGAAACACGAAAAGTGATGGCCAAGGAAGAATTGGTCCCCGGCTTTCGTAAAAGACGATACTACCCTTCATATCTTAAAATAATTGCACTTAGGATTTGACGATTTGTCAATGAATTAATTTTCCCCTATACTAATTATGTCGCAATCCAATAAAAATACGGGGAATTCCCGAAAACTCCCCAAATGATAAGTTCAATTCCTTTTAACTCCCCATTTTCAAAAATGATGTATTAAAACTCAAGAATCGCGTATCTAAAACCCAAAATGATGTATTTGAAATACAAAGAAAAAATCACGTATCTAAATCCCAGAATCGCGTATCTAAATCCCAGAATTGCGTATCTAAATCCCAGAATCGCGTATCTAAAACCCCAAATGATGTATTTGAAAATGGGGAGCTAAAAGGAACTTTTCAAACCCATGGGGAGTTTTCAAAAATTGCCCCATAAAAATAAATAAAATTTATATCATAATTAAGTATGTGACATGATATGGGGCCACGTGGCATCACCGCTCTCCACTTACTTGTCTAGCTTACACGTCTCTGATCGATGCGCTTCGATCGACGCATGCCATCTCAATTCGATTCATGAAGTGCACATGTGAGATTAGTTTTGATCAAAATCTTGATATGTAGAGTTGGTTGAATGTCCATGGCATGGACTAACACCACCTTATTATTTGACGATCAACTTGTTATGGATTTAGTATTAAATGAGTAAATAACAGTTATCGAACTTCACACTCGAATTACATAAATGACGGCCCAATAATTCTTCATTTCTCGACATGAATCAAAATTTCTATAATTGTGGCAACGGTTCAACAATTGAAAGAACACTTGTAGTACTCTCTGTAGCGGTGATCAGGCATCCAACAAATCCATGGTTGACATGGCGCCACCCACAAAATCCCAACTTTTGGGAGGTTTGCGTGGAGAAGGAATTAAATATTTGTCGGATTTTATGTATTTCGTTATACGTTTTTATCTAACAAATTTAAAAAATAATATAATATATTTGTTGGGATTCTAGATTCCGAAATTCTGAATCTCGACTCTGGAGTTTATATAATTATACGTCATACATTCGTTTCATCCCTCCGCAAGTTGGGTTAAAACAACCACTAAACCTTTAGGGTGCATTAAATGCACATCAATTTGGCCCTTTCGACGCATTTACTTCATCTCATAAAGTGTATTTCTCACGCACATGGATCAACTTGTAAATACTTCACGTATTAATTGGTAAGCACATCTGTTACCCTTTCGAGCACACTTAAATCCTTTTCTTCTTTGTTCAAATTATACACTGAAGAATTAAAGTTGGAGCTGACACTCATTTTCCTAACTTGGTTCGAGTGTGCGTTCGTTAACTCCTATCATCCGATTCACAGATCGAAAAAAATTCCTCATCAAATACAAATTTTTTAATGACTGAGTGCAAATTTGAAACACTGTGACAAGTCAAATACGAATACGATTAGTATATATATTAAGTGTATTAATAGGTCGTTAAAATAATAAAAAAAACAATTATATTGTGTGAAAATTTAAAAGATTCTCCATGGTATTCTCAACTTTATATCGATATAATAAATGTATGCGCATAATTCATTCATTTGTAAAATTGAAACAGTAGTTAAACACAAAATTGAAATAGAAAATATACGGACCTAACCTAGTATTCAAGGCGATAAGATAAATTAGAATAAAGTTAATAGGCAATAAATGATTAATGCACGTGTTTTAGTTTTGATTTATTTGAAACTCCTATATAAAGGATAAAAATGTAAATTAAATCAAATTATTAATTCATTGTGTCCACATAAATCATGTGGATATTATCTAAATATGAATGGAGCCCAAATTCAATTGGGCAGAAGTTAGATGGGCTAAGTCTCGAGAGGCCCATTGGGCTATATGACAATATCCATATTCGAATGTTTTGGGTTTGGGGTATTTTGTAAGAAGCATATTAAGAGAATATAACAGATCACGTGGAAATTTGGGAAATAAGAATATGTTTGATTATATTCCGGGAATATTCTTATATGAAAAGTTTTGAGCATCAATCAAGGGGTGCATATTATCTTACATTTATGATGTATGAATACGGATACGGAAATACGAATATGACATAAATATGTCGATACAATTTTTTTTTTAGAAATTCTCATATGAGAAGTGTCCGACACGATACGATACGACAAAGTGATATTTTTAGAAATATCCGTACATCATAATATTACATATTTTATTTATTTGTAAAAAGAAAAATATTTAAGTATAAATGTAAACAATTTAGACGGTTGAGTGCATACATGGTCCAAAACACGCGTGACAGAATCATGACAAACTCATAAAGTTATTAAGAGGAAAATACAACTTTATCCTAGTACCATTTTTTAAATTTTTTATCCAAACTTTCAAATATTACAAATGATAATTTATATTTTGTAAAAAATTTAAATTGTCATTTCGTCCATTTAGATATCAACACGTATCTCATTTATCGTCGAAAATTGTTAATTTTTTTTTATCGAAAATGAAACACGTGTTAATAATTAAAATTTAAATGACAAAGATGACAATTTGAACCTTTTACAAAATACGAATAGCAATCTGAAATATCTGAAAAATTCTAATAGAAATTCGAATAAACACTCGTACCTAAGTTGTTTTTTGGCTGAACTTTCTTCAATTGAAATCCAATACTTATACAAATCCACTGATAAAATCCCAACCTAATCATGCAAATTACAACATATACTATTGTTACTGTAATTCGTATTTACTCGTTCACTCTTTCTAAAATATGTATCAATCACACATGAATTACTCGTATTAGAATTCCACCATAATCTTCCCGGTTGCATGTCCATCAATGCCCTTACGCCAAGCTTCTTCAGCTTCACTCAAAGGATGCACTGAGTCGATGACAGTCTTAAGCTTCCCCTCTGCTACCAGATCAACGAGACAGTTCAAACTATCGCCTTTGGGGCTTACAATAAAAGTCGCCAACTTCTTCTTAGAGAACGTGAGCTTCTTCACAGCAAGAGTGCACATTGCACTAGGCCCTGGTGTCAGATCTACTACAATCCCGTTTTCACTGAGATTCGGCTCGAAAACTGACCACGAAACCGCTGAAGTACAGTGGACTACTACATCATATTTCCTGCCGGATGGACTCTTAAGGGCTGCTCCCTCCGGAGTCTTGTAATCAAGAACCTCGTCCGCCCCCAGGCTTTTGACTAGTTCGATATTTCGAGCCCCACATGTAGCCGTTACGTAGGCGTTCCCCAATTTTGCAAGCTGAACAGCATATTGGCCTACGCCACCTAAAATTGGGATAGAGAAGGAAATTTTAAAAAATGAAAGGAGCATAATAGATACATTAAGAAATATACAGATAGATAGTTTTAGAGAGAAAGACAGACATGTATGTGCTATGATTTTATATAGATTCAAGCACAACTGCTTCTAAGTTCTGCCAGTCGCTCATCTTGAAAATGAAGGAAATTTATATTATTGGCTTCATATCACTCAATAACAGGCCCTGCCAGCCTCCTAGCATGAAAATCTTAAAATATAGGGATACACTGACATACATACGTTGAGGATTAGCCACAAAAACATTCCTGTCAAATAATTTATATTCATGGCTATAATAGCATGCGTTTTGCCAAAACTAGGGTATATCTGGGGAAGTTCTTGTAATTTGTAAAACCCCAGGGGAAGTTTATGTGATTAAAAAAAACCTCAGGGTATGTTAGCGTAATTATCCCTAAAATATAAATGGAGCAGAATTTCAAATTTTTAGAAATATTTTATATATGTGCTATAGTCTATACAGACTTATCATCCCCTAAATCTTGATAGTTAAAGAAAGGGATGGCACTCCTATACCAGCCTCCTAATCTCCAAACCTGAAGCAGCGGTAACAAGAATGTTCTTCCAGGGGTCTGTCCCATCGAGCTTTAACCCTGCAAATTTGGTGAGGGCCCTGTAAGCCGTGAGGCCCGCAGTTGGAAGGCCTGCAGCTTGAGCAGCTGAAACTTCAGGAGGCCTGCACACTATCAAGCTTTCCTTGGCCACGGCGTATTGGGATAAACCACCTCCTGTCTGTTGAATTTCACCTTATTAACATCTTGAAAATAGATGTAGTGATAAAAAAAGGGCCTAACACGCTTTGGAAAATTACAAGCTCTCATCTCGCCATGAAAGGTTCTAGGTTCAAACATATGCTCTCTTGATGTCCAATGAAGTTTAAAGAAAGAAAAAAGAACAGATGTAATTAAATTAGATGTGTGACTACTTACTAGAAAATTCAGCACAGCCACAACTTTATCACCGGGTTTGAAGTTTTTGACTTGAGATCCTATCTCTACTACCTCTCCAGCCACATCAGTAGCTGCTCAAAAATGCAGAGGAAAGTAAGCAAAAGAATTTAATTAAGCAGATAAGTTGTTTGGGAAATTAAGATACACTGAGCAGTAATAAGTACTTAATTACCGGGTATTAAAGGAGAATTCCTTGCAAGAAAAGGACGTAGCAAGCGTTTGAGCTGGTAAGCTTTCCAATCAACTGGATTTAAGCTTGTGGCTTCCAGCTTTATTAGGACTTGGTCGGGACTTGGAATAGGAATTGGTACTTCAACATGCTGAAAACAAGATAAAAATCAAATCAACAGAAATGGTTAGGAATTCCTCTAGAACAGGGGAGGATACATGCTGCGACAAGATTTTGAATTCAGGGGTGATGTTTCAACTCCAAGAAATGGCATTATGTATGATTCTATAACTATATATAATGATAAAGATATGCATTATTTTGGTAATTTTATTAATATTAGATGAGTAATATAATTGGATTTTAGCTCTTTTGCTTAAACTTAAATAATCATCTAGGTCGAATTCGCGAAAGATGTTTTGCATTTCTCATACAAACAAAAGTGAAAAGCCATAAGCAAAACTTCATCCAACTTCCCCAAACCCTAGCTTCTTTGTATCTCTACAGATTTGTTGATGTTTTCCTATCACATTCATTTCTTCTTTCTCAGTCACTTTCTCAAACAGCTAAACTACAAAATTATACATCCTATCCATCACCGATTACACTCATCATAACACTCCCAAACCTTATTCTTCCCCACTAGCCGCACAGGATCCTCTCTTCACAACACAAAATCCACAACAACATTTCAATTGAACAAGGAAATAGTCAAGATCATAAGCTCCAAATTCCAATACACAACCAACCAATACAGGAACCACATTTCATGATTTCATCCATAACTTAAGACGTTCCAAGCAAAATCCTAATTCTATCACAATTTCTACGCCTTGGTACAACTTCAACTAGTACGAACATCAAATATTCAAGACTAACCAAGCCAAAACAACAGAACCTGATCAGAAATTTGAATCGAAATAATCGTGATTTACCTTCAAGCGAACAACTCCACCAGCAGCATAACCGTCGTAAACAAAGGCTCGCATAAGCTTCCCCGTCGCCATGCCAACTCCGAATCAACCTTGGTTTCAACAATCCGGGAGAGAGAACACAGCTGAAAATCAAAGAGAAAAAGGTTTTCGTCTGCAATGGTTGATAAGTAGAGTAGATGGTGCTTAGTGCTTACAGCTTTATAAGAAAGGAAAGAAACCAAGGTCCAAGATGCATTTGCGCGCGGCCGCGGGGAGGAGGAGACGAAATGACGAGAATACCCCTATTCATGCATTGGTGGTGAAACCACGATCGCTCATGAATATGACGGGAAAAGTAGGACATTTTTGAATATTCGAAATCGGTCCCAGACACATGTTACTCTTTAATTTCAGGACTTTAGAATTGTCAAATTAGATATGTGGTCCACCTTAAGAAGACCAAATCCCATTCTACTTCCATTTTCACGAGCTTAATATGATACCAGGTCAAGATTTAAAAGACTATATTCGATTATAAATATTTGTAATCGAAATAAATGAATGGAATATAAATTAAGGAATGCAATTATTATAATTTTGAATTAGTTTTTCAGATATTTACCATCGGATTAAATGAATGGAAAATAAATTAAGATTTACAATTATTATAATGTTGAATTATCTTTTAAAATTGGATAAGCCAAATATGATACCCAAGAAAAGACTCAGATCATTGTATCCGATTATAAATATCTATAATCGAAATAAATGAATGGAATATAAATTTGGGATCTTTTGAAATTGTATAAGTCGAATATGATACATAAGAAAAGATTTAAATGACCGTGTCTAATTATAAATATCTATAATCAAAATAAAACGAATGAAATATAAATGGAAGAATGCAATTAGTATAATTTTAATTTTCGTTTCAAATTGTATAACTGGCATGGTTCATAATTTTTTTTTTTTTTTGGGCATGGTTCATAATTACGAAGCCTTTCTTTCAGAAGGAGGCCCCTGAACCAACCATGATTGGTTAGTTATTCAACACATCATAGGATCTAAATTAGATTTTCTTATGAAAATGTATGTATATATATATTTTTTTAACTCACACACACCCAAATGAGAAATTAGATTTTTTTAATGAAAATGTATATAATTTTTTTTTTAAAAACTCACACACAAATCATAATGATGAGACACGAAAACACGCTTGTATCAGGGCCGTCCACGTGTCACTGTCTGCTGACGTGAAGACTATACCCTCGCATTGATGGGCTCGTGGGCCGATCCAGCCCGCTCACTTGCCAACTAGTACAGGCCTTTGAGCCTCGGCCAACTATTCAGGTAAAGGGCCCGAACCGGCAGGCTCGGCGCTCCCATCCCGGCCTTCGGGGTTACCTTTCTCAGGGAATCACCCGCACGAGGGCCATATTCTTGTCGCTCGGGACTTCGGCGCTCAAAGATCATAAGCCGTGAGGAACCCGTCCGAGCACTCTGCGAGCGTCACATATGCGCTCGTGCGTGATCCCCCACCGCCGTGGTGGATCTGAACCCTCGTAAAACGGATCCGGGACCTTCATCTCACGCGACCCTCGCCAACAACCTCTGACACAAAAGTGGTGCGCACCTTGTATCTGACGCGCCGCCCCTTTTTCAGGAATGTCACTCTCATGCCCTCACAGGCTGCCACATGTTAGGGCAACACATGTTTGGGAACACACGGTCAAAATACCCACAACACCCTCATCCCCAACATATAAATAGGAGAAACTCCCTTCTTCTCCTCTAAGGAATCTCACGCATACATTTCACATACCGGGCATTCCTCCATTTTTCCTGCATCTTCCCAAGCTCCGTAATCCATTCACCACAGCTGCATCATCATCATCCCTTACACTCTTGGTGTTATCCTAGCTGGAAGAACCCACGCTCAAAAGGAAACCCAGTTCCTGAGGCTCTTACGCCTATGATGGTCTTCCCTTCCCTAAACAAATCTTAGAGTGTTGGTTGCTCTTTGGGAATCCATTTCCTGCACCATCATTTTTGGCGCCGTCTGTGGGAAACCATTGATGGGATGCGGGCCCACAACAGTAGCAGTCGGGGACCACATTTTAAAATTTTTATTATAATACAAGTATTAAAATATTTCTAAAACATTTTAATACAAAGCGGAAGACTTAGCCGGATCTACTCAAGTATATACATGCAATTGATAATAAATTTTAAATCACTTAAGCAGATAAATATCTAACATGCAATTAACACTTAAGAGCACATAATTTATCATGCTTAAAATAAAATAACTGTAAAATATTACCGTACTGCAAACATGGCTATCTAACGGCATTTTTCCAGCTCCTTGCCCTTTCGTGAGACCGGCAGAGCTTCCCTGCAATATCCCCAGGGACACCCTCGGAGTGTGGGCTCCGAAAGTATTTCTCTAAATACTTAGAGAAAATAAACTTTAAACTAGGAACCCTTTTCAGGGTTTATTCTCCCGAAATTAGGCGTTTTATACAAACACCTAATTAAAATTAATTCCAAAATAAATCGGAATTAACTAGGAGAAAAATGGGATTTGATTTCAAAGCCAAAGTTTGGCCAAAACCATCCCAAAACTGAATGAGAGAAATGGGGTGGGTATCAACCTATTTATAGGCAAATATATGAGGGTAAAACGGTCATTTTGGATACAAAAGCAAGGGTATAATGGTCATTTCACCTCTCCACTTGCGTGTACAACTTGGACACGAAAACCAAGGATACTACGTTAAAGGTCTCGTCACCACGAGTTCAACGCCGCCGAGAACTCGCCCATCGGAGCACGCACGCGCCCACACGCGCCGCCTTTGTCAACCACTCGAGGCTAGGGTTTGAGGCTGACGTGGCCTCTTCTGAAGCGGCCACGTGTCCGGGTCGGTCCGGCCCGAAACCGGACCCGGTCCGACCCTATCCGAAAACCGACCCGTTGACCCGATACCCTGACCCGTTGACCGGCCCGGTCCAGACAAATCTGGACCGTTGCTTTGCGACGACGTGTCTCAATCTCGGACGCACACGTGGCGGCCATGCGGCCGCCCAGTCAGCGCCACTTGGGCCCACCCTGCTGACGTGGCGTGACACGTCAGTGCCACGCCATCTGCCACGTCAGCATTTTTTTTTTTTTTAATTAAAAATTTATTTTCCCCAAAATAAAATTTCGGGCATTTCCAACTCTTTGGAACTTGATTTATTTTCTTAAAATAAATCCCTTGGCTTATTTTCAAACACTTTGAAAAAATTCATTTCTCTTTCTCCTTTTAATATTTTATCTTTGGGTTTTCAATTGGGGCTTGCAGGGGGACCTGTAGGACTAATTAATTTTAGCTCCAAACGGGTTAATATATTATCATCCCATGATAGTAATTAATTACCGTTTAACAATATTTAATTCCACTAAATAAATATTGTTGCACTCTAAAATTAATTAAATTATTCACGAATTTCTCGATCTAGAATAATTTCGCATTTTACTCCTTCGTGTAGATATCCATGAAAAATAAATTGCAACTACTATCATTTATTTTTCATCTCTAATTTGAAATTTATTGATTTGCCTTAAGTTCAAATTCTCTGTATGTGAAACACATTCATCATACAACTTCGGTGACGTATCACTCGAAGTGCTTTGGCCAAAGTCTTAATTCGAACTTTTGCAAATCTATTTCAAGGATATCTCTTACCTTCCAGCAAGGCCACAGATTCCTCGATCAATATAACTCTTTAGCACATTTCATGTTGTCACCGAATCATACAAAGTATTTTGGCCACCTGTTACCGAGACCTCACTTCAAGTATGTTACATTGACTAACACTACATGCCTAAAGCCGAAATATTGTCAGGATTAAGAGTACAATGCTTCCTGAGATTTTATTCATTTTAGATAGCAGTATAAAATGAATAATCTCAGTGGTCCAGTTCGATGTTTCCAATCCTATTGAAAATCATCAACGTGTTATAATTGGAATCACCATTCCCTATGACGAAAGACTAATCATCTTATATAACCACGTTATAGTCTTGATAAGAACATATTCTTATCTTACCAACTAGAACTTTAATGACACGTGATTTCGGTATTCAAAGTCTTTTCCTATGAAACACATTTCATATGAGAATACCACCACACGTCATTAATTATTAATATGTGAAATACTCATAACTTGCTGTAAATTCAGTTTAATTAATTCAGCAAATTGAATTTTCAGGGCACCATTCCCAACAACCATCACTACCATCCTTGACATCATCAGTTTCTTCCTAGGAAAGTTAGTTGAGATATAACACCTCCCATTGCATAAATGGTGACAGCAACGAGATCTAGAGCCATAGGAGACAAGGGCGCTCTTCCCCCAGTCGACGAAGAGAACGCAGAGAGCAACATCCCCGCCGGAGGCACGAACCCACCAGCTGCGGAAAATGGGGTCGAAAATGCAGAAACGGTGGTTGCAACTCTCCCACCTGACGGGAACGCTGTGGGAGGACCCAGTTCCGTTCTTCCATCTACGGGTCCCATCACCAATGTTCCCGTCCCGCATCCAGGCATGTACTCTATGGCCATGCCACCTCCTGGGTACCCTTACATGCAACTCGGAATGGTACCCATGGTCCAGCCTTACCGAGTGGGAGCATTAAATCTTCCTCTGTCACTGCCTAGGGAGATACTAGGAGTAGAAATGCCTCAGGTCACTACTCAGCAACTTCAGGCGTTGTACGCACAATGCGAAGGCCAAGCCGTACAGAATGCTTGGGAACATTTCACTGCGGCCTACTTCCCCTCACTGGCGGGTGCACGAGTGGCCCCTCCCCTTGGAGGACTCCCGGCTCACCCGTTGACGATGGCTCACAATGCGTTGAGGGCCTAGCAACCTTCTCCCCCCCACCGCTTCAAGAAAATGAGGCCGCTCCGAGGGTCCAACAAGGGCAGCAGCCAGCGGGAATCGAGAGAGCCCCTCAAAATGAGGTCCAATCGAGGGCCACAGAGAGGGCAAATCGTAGAGACGTCGGCGACCCTCAGCTTGCTGCAGTACAAGATCAGCTTAAGGGGCTCCAGAATGTGGTGGAGCAGCTCTCTCGAGCAAGGTCTCAAGTCCCCCGCGACGGGGGCGAGAGGTCCAGGGCCAGAGACGCTCGCCGACCACGTAGCCCCACTTCTCGGCGCAGAAGGGAAGCCAGCTACGAGGATCCCGACGATAGGGATTACAGGATCATGACCGACGACGGGAAAGGGCAAAATCCCCTCATCTGTCAATAGATACGATGGAACCACCGATCCAGCCGAGCATCTGGATCACTTTGTGCACCTGATGCACTTATATGATCACCCTAACAACTATTGGGCCAAAGTGTTCGTCACTTCCCTCACTGGAATGGCTCAAGATTGGTACAAAAAACTTTCGCCGCGCTTAATTCGAGGGTATTATGACTTGACCGATGCCTTTGTAAGCCATTTCAATTCCTTAAAAGCACCAGCCCCGGCCGCAACTGCCCTTTACAGCTTGGTCCAGGGGCCGAATGAGACCCTCCGGTCTTTCATGGGAAGATTCAACAAGGAGATCTTGTTGGTGGAGAAGCCCTCGATGGATTTCTTGAGGCACGTTCTCTTTGGAGCCATCAACATGAAGCACTATGTCAGCAGAGAATTCGTGGGGGAGGTGGCCAAGAAAAAACCACGCTCGTTGATGGAGATCAGGGACATAGCTGACTCGTTTTTCACCCTCGAAGATATGTACATCGCGAGGGATCAAAAAATGGCAAAAGCTCCTCGCCCCAGCAAAGCGCCCGAGGACAGAGGAGAAACCAACAGAGGTCGCCGTCGTAGCCCTATTCCCGCTCGGCGGAATTCCTCTCCCACACGCAAGTTTGAGCGCATTCCCCTTAACCGCCCCCTGGCAGAGGTATATTCCATGGCGGATAAGAGACTCTTCAAGAGGCCGCCAAGACTGAGAGAAACAGAGGCCCAAAGGCGCTCGGGAAAATACTGTGCTTTCCACAAGCAGAAAGGGCACGACACCAACGAGTGTCGTCAGCTTGAGGGTGAGATCCAAAGGCTAATTGCTGGGGGGCACCTTAAGGAGTTCGTGAAGGTGTTGGAAAGGTATGATGAGCATTGCGCTGAGCGAGCGCGTATCCAACGAAGAAGCCGCTCACGATCGCGGAGTCCGCACCACCATCAGCCAGAGCTAAGCGACCGCGACAAAGGGAAAGCCTCAGACATGGAAAATCAGCCCTTCGCGGTCATCCACATGATCGCTGGAGGACCCTCGGGGGGCGATTCTAACGCTTCTCGGCGTCGCTACTTTCGGAGTTACGATAAAAGATCTTCTCAGTCCAGGCCAGTGTTTTCCATCGATAGCTCATCACGCTCGGAAAAGGATGAGAGCGTAGGTTTCAGTGAGAAAGATTTAGAGCATATTGTAACACCCCATGGGGTCGGTGAAACCTCTGACTGCCCTATGGTGGTTAGCTTAGACGTTCACAACCACGTTGTAAAGAGGGTCTTAATTGATAGTGGAAGCTCCATGAATGTTTTGCCTTACTCCACGTTTCAGAAAATGAACATCACCAACATCCCGCTCGAACCCCTCAGAACAGCCCTCGTCGGCTTTGGGGGTTCCGAGATCGTCCCTCGCGGACAAATTCGCTTAGCCACCTCTATCGGTCGCGCCCCACAGCGAAAAACCCTAAATGTTCTCTATGTAGTGGTCGAAGTGAACCTGCCATACAACATCATCATTGGGCGCCCAGTCCTCGTTGACTTCAAAGCTGTAATTTCCACCTATCATCAGAAGGTCAAATTTCCCACTCCCGAGGGTACCGGAGAGGTACTGTGTAATGTTAAGGAGGCATGGGAGTGTTACATACTGTCCCTTCGAAGCCACAAGCCAAGGCAACCTACGCAAGCAGGCTCCACCAAAAAGTCTGTTGACTTCCCCAAATTAGATGAAGATGGTCCCGAACGAAAGAGGGCCAAACTATACAAGAAGAAGAATAAAAAGAAGGCCGCGGGCAAACCCGTAGATGCGGGGAATTCACCCCTCGGAGCGGTTGGGGATTCCTCCTCGGAAGACGAGGATCATATACCCTCGGGCGATACCAACGAGAAAATTACAGGCAAGAAACGAGCGCTCGAACAGCCGAGGCCCGAAGTGCGGGTAGAACCTACGGAGAGCTTTCTGACCATCGAATTAGAGCCTGGGAATCCTGATAAGACTACGCAAATAGGTTCCGGCCTCGACGGTCCCTCTCAGATTATGATGATTGAATTCTTGCGAGAAAATATTGATATCTTTGCTTGGAAGGCTTCCGACCTCACTGGCATAGATCCGAGCGTTATTGTCCACAGGCTGAACGTGGATCCGGCCTTCAAACCTATAAAGCAAAATAAGAGAGATGTTCATGGATTCCGAAAGCAGGTCATAGAAGAAGAAGTCAATAAACTGCTTGACGCTCAGTACATAGAAGAAATTCTATATCCCGAATGGCTTTGCAATGTGGTGCTCGTTCCGAAGAGCGCCAACAAGTGGCGTATGTGCAATGACTTCACGGACCTCAACAAGGCATGTCCTAAGGATCCGTACCCACTACCTAGGATTGATCAGTTGGTGGATTCGACCGCTGGGTGTGAACTTATGAGCATGATGGACGCTTTCCAAGGATATTATCAGATATTTATGGCTCTTGAGGATCGTCCCAAAACGGCGTTCGTAGTCCATATGGGTGTTTATTGCTTCAAGGTTATGCCCTTTGGGCTCAAAAATGCGGGGGCGACATACCAACGCCTTGTCAACAGAATGTTCGAGTGTGAAATTGGAAAGTCCATGGAGGTATATGTGGACGACATGATCGTCAAAAGCGAACGCCAGTATTCTCATCTGGAAGACCTCAAACGAGCGTTCAATATCCTGCGTCGTTACGGTATGAAACTGAATCCTTCCAAATATACATTTGGCGTGCGGGGTGGCAAATTTTTGGGATACATGGTCAGCCAACGGGGCATAGAGGCGAACCCAGAGAAGATTAAAGCAATCCTGGACATACCCTCCCCTCACAATCTGAGAGAGGTCCAGGCAATGTTTTCAAAACCGGACCGGAGATCGAACCGTTAAGCCTACTGGTTACTGGTTCAACCGGTTCGACCGGTTCAACCACTGGTCGAACCGGTATGACGTAATAAATAAATAATTATTATTTTATTAATTAAATATATAAAATCAATTTAATATTTTGAATATTTAAAATACAAATTAATATTTCACTTTACAATATCTAAAAAGAATATCTTATAATTAAAACACAAAATTATATTATTCCTTGCTATATCAATATTTGTTATTCTTTAAAATGTCAATTCCACCATCCTAAAAAGCCCAAAAGGCAAAAGGCCCACCAAACAATTATAAAAGCACATACTGAAATTCTATCAAACCTAATTCTATGAGACCTATTGAGATCCGCAGCCGCACAAACCAGGCTCCAGACTCCAGAGTTCTTTTGTCTTCATTTGTGTTCAGAGTTCAGTTGATTTATTCAAAATTCCTCATGCTACAATTCACTCCACCTTTTGGTAAGATGAAAATATCATGGAACAATCATGATAACTCTCTCCCCCTCTCTCTGTGAAGTGGCAGCAAGGATTTGGAGGTTTAGTCACTGCTGAAACTTGATGCGTGAGATGCCGAGGGGTAAAACAAAAAAGGGGGGGATTTTTTTTTTTTTTTTTGAAAATAAAAAAAGAGGCATTTACCAAAAACCGGCGGTCCGGTCCGGTTCCGAAGCTCAAAACCGCCGGTTAACCGGGTGGTTTTTCCGGTTCCGGACTGGTCCGAACCTCGCCGGTTTTAGGGGGTGTTTCGGACCGGACCTGGCACCGGTCACCGGTTAAACCGGTCGAACCGGGCGGTCCGGTCCGGTTTTCAAAACACTGGGTCCAGGTGCTTGTGGGTAAGATCATTTCATTAAACAGGTTCATCTCCCGCTCAGCGGACAGGAATCTACCCTTCTTTAAAATTTTGCGTAACGCTCGCAACTTTACATGGAGTGGGGACTGCGAAAAAGCCCTGCAGGACATAAAGCAGTACCTTTCGAGCGCGCCTTTGTTGACCAAACCTAACCCGGGAGAGAACTTGTTTGTCAATCTGTCAGTTTTCTCGGAAGCGACGTTCGCTGTCTTCGTGGAGATTCGCGAGCGTAAGCATATGCCGGTATATTATTTAAGCAAGACTCTACAGGGAGCGAAGAAAAGATACATGGAAATAGAGAAGTTCGCTTTTGCGCTCGTTAATGCCTCTCGGAGGCTAAGGCCTTATTTTCAAGCGCATTCCATCGTGGTGCTTACAGATCAACCCCTCAAACAGGTGCTTGCAAAGCCGGACGTCTCAGGAAGATTAATTAAATGGTCAATTGAACTCAGTCAATTCGACATCACCTTCGAGCCTCGTACGGCGATACAGGCTCAGGCCGTGGCCGACCTATTGGTGGAACGTTTCAACTTAGATACCGTGCCCTTGGCAGGAGATGGTTTATGGCTTCTGCACACAGATGGCTCCTCGACCTCACAAGGGGGAGGAGCCGGGGTGACCCTCAGGGACCCTCTCGGAGCTGAAGTTGACTACGCAATCAAGCTGGCGTTCCAAGTCACTAACAACGAAGCTGAGTATGAGGCCCTCATCCAGGGGCTCAGGATTGCACTCCAAAATGGCGCCACTCGGGTCACTGCATATGTTGATTCGCAGTTGATCGCGAGTCAAATTGACGGTTCTTATGAGGCCCGAGAAGCCACCATGGTGCAGTATCTGGCGAGCGCTAAGGAGGTAATAGCCAAGTTCAGGGAATTCCACCTTTTGCAGGTCCCAAGGGCAGAAAACGAACGTGCTGACGCTCTCTCAAAGTTCGCATCCGCCCTGGATGGTTTTAGCGAGCGCGCTGTTACATTTCTTAGAACAGAGGAGCCGCTAATAAATAGAGGCGAACCTTCGAAGGAGGTGAATATGATTGACCCCTCCGAGCCTTGTTGGCTCGACGAAATTATCAGATTCCTCCAGGATGGAACCAGCCCAAACGATAAAGTTGAGGCTCGAAAAATCAGAAGCAAGGCCCCTCGTTTTTCATTGGACGCGGAGGGTCGATTATTCAAGCGGTCCTTCCAGGGCCCACCGTTGAGATGCTTGAGACCCTCGCAGGCCAAGGAAGTTTTAGAACATGTGTACAGTGGAAGTTGTGGGAACCACTCGGGCGGTCGAATCTTGGCAAAGAAAGTCTTAAGGAATGGGTTCTACTGGCCCTCGGTGTTGCAGGATGCCATTAGCTACTCCAAGAAATGCCCTAAGTGCCAGTTTCATTCTAACACCCCTCAGTTGCCGGCGGCTCAAATGATTCCTATTGATGTTTCATGGCCTTTTGATCAGTGGGGCATTAATATTGTGGGACCCCTCCCAATGGCGGTCGGACAAAAGAAATTCGTAATACTCGTTGTGGATTACTTCACTAAGTGGGCCGAAGCTGAAGCAGTCGCGAAAATAACGTTCAAGGTTGTGAGGGACTTCATTTGGAAGAACATCATTTGCAGATATGGCATCCCGAGGGTAATCATCTCAGATAATGGATCCCAATTCATCGCCGCTAACACGCGGGATTGGTGCTACGAACTTGGGATTGAGCAACGTTTCACTTCGGTGGGCCACCCTAAGGCCAACAGTCAAGCGGAGGTAACTAATAGAACCATACTCCAGCATCTGAAGACGATGCTCGAAAGCAAGAAGGGCGAATGGGCTGAAGAACTTCAAGGAGCCCTGTGGGCGTACCGTACTACCCCGCGAGCGGCGACAGGAGAAACTCCCCATTCCCTCGTTTATGGCTCCGAGGCTATGATACCTGCGGAGATTTTGCAAGAATCTGCCCGCGTTGCCTTTTTCGAGCATGCTACCAATGAAGCCAACCGAGCGTTCGAATTGGATTTGCTGGACGAAAGGAGGGATGCTGCTTGGGCTCGAATCCATAAGTACAAAGCGACCGTAGCCCACCAGTACAACAAACGAGTCAGAGAAAGGACTTTCCAACTGGGGGACTTGGTCCTCAAAAAAGTTGAGGTTTCTAAACACGTGGGCAAGTTGGATCCCAATTGGGAAGGCCCCTTCAAAGTTGTCCAAGTACGAGCGAACAACACCTACTTGCTAGAGACTTTGCAAGGCGAGCGTCTCCCGAGACCGTGGAACGCATGCAACCTCAGAAGGTTCTATGTGTAAACGTCAGTCTTTGTAATTGCCCATTGGCGGCATGGAGTACTTTCTTTTGACAGAAAGCGTGTTGTAATCATTTTGAAAATTGCAAGTATAACAGTAAGTATTTAGTTCTTTGTTTTGTCATTTATTTGCTTTCCTATTTGATCAAATGATTCCGGCAACAAAAGGCCTACTCCGTGTCGAGCATCATCCACGTCGAACGACCTACGTAATACCTCAATCATCTCAAAGCAACGTTATCCGGTTGATTGAGAACCCTCCCCACGAAATAGTCTGACAATTCCTAAGAGTATAAAGTTCTAATAATGAGCGTGTCGAACAACGGGGAGCAAAGTGCTTAGTTTACGCCAGCTGAGTGCTCGCCACTCCAGCTCGCGCTCGTAAAAACCCCATGACCCTCAACTTCCTGAGTAAGAGCACACTCGTAAAATAATGGATCCAAAATTATTCCTTTCATGGGTCCCTCGGAATGACGCTAATCCCACAGTTATGCTCACTTTGATCCCATACTTAGCAAATCCTACTGTTGATTTCTAAAGTACATACAACTCACTGGAGCGTTCGAGATGAAGGTGCACATTATTGGGCCAATACTTAGGCAAATCTTCAGAGGCTTCCTAAGTTCAAATTCGAGCCTCATTACGAATACGGCCAGGGAACCCCCTGGAAAACACCCTCGCGCCCGTACTTGCATCCCTCAAATCACTAGACGCTACCAAATCCTAAATTGATGGCACATTGTGATGAACGCCAGGGCACCCTCAAAGAAAACGCCCTCGTGCGCGCGCACGCCCATCTCAAACGCTCAAGCAAGAGATACCAATATAAAAACGTCGAGCGCAATGAAAAAACAGCAGTCACCATTTAAAAATAAAAGAGAAAGCGCGCAAACATTCAAACAGTAAGAGAAGAGTTCAAATATATAGGAAGAAGCATAAAGGAGTCCAAAACATTCAGGAAAATAGCTGGAGGATTAAGTACAGACATTAATTGTTCATAAATAGGAAAAGGAAATTAAACTGGCAAAAATAGGGGATTAACAACCAGGGGATCATCACTGGGCTTGAGAGTCAGGCTCTGGAGGGGCAGTCGCGAGAGGAACTGGGGCCAAAACGTGGGCGTCAGAAGTTTGAGCCTCGCCTGGTTCCCCGACATCCGCTGCATCCATGACGGTGCCCTCGTCCTCTATTCGGATGGGCTCGGGACCTAGAGTATTGGCAGCTATGAATTCCCGTTGGAGCGCTTGCACCAACTCCTGATACTCCGGCTCCGCCAAACTCTCAGTGGGATCCTCGTCTTGGACCATAAGCTCGCAGTTTTCATCAAGGTCCATGCGTAAACACTCGTCGGTTCGAGCGCTGTCAGGAGCCAAGCCAAGTTTCACCATCTGCCCGATAGCCTTATGGAAGAAGCGTCGAGCGTTGTCGAAACACTGCATGTTAGCTGCAAATACGAAAGCTTTGGAACGCACGAACTTCATTATTGCGTCCCAGGAAACCTTCGCCGCCAGTCCTTCCACCTTACCCTGCAGATCAGCGAGAGCCTTCTTAGTATCCTCATTCTGACGAGTGCTCTCTGCCAGCTGTGTGCTCAACTCCCTGTTCTGGACCCTCAGTTGGTCGCGTTCCACCTTCAGCTCCCTATGACGCTCGTCAAGAGTAAGGTAGGCCGCGTCCGCCTTCTGCAGATTCTCCCTCAGCTGATCCTTCTGAAGGTTGGCGGCGGTCAGTTGGGCGTGGACTTGGTTGTAATCCTCTTGCAGTTGGACGGGGTCAGAGATTCGCAGCAGTTTCTTATACTTAGCTTTATGCTTGGAGTAGGCCTGCGCTCGTCCCTGCAAGTTCTTCAACCTAGGGATTACCTCCTGGAGAGGCAAAGATTAGCGTTAAAATTGGAACAGTGGAAGTGGGAATTCTCCGGAGGGTACTAAGGACTCACCGTTAGAAGGGCGTGACAAGCGTCATCAGCAACACGAGCGGCGTCATGCTCGTTCAGCTTATCGTGATCGCCGAAAAATTGGAGTTTTCTGACGATGTCCGAGACAAGGTTCACGGAGTAGGCATTCTTCTTCAGAAGTACCGGACCCTCGGTACGCTGATGCTTGTAGCGGGTGTCGCCCTTGCAGCCGATCTTCCAGAAATCCTCATCCTCTGATGAGGAAGTGTCGCTGCCCTCGCCCCTGTGCCCCACTACCACTTCTTTTCCCTTGTCAGAAATTGGAATGGAATCTGGCAGCCTCTTCCTCTTCCCTTGACGGTCGGCACGAAGGGTTTCATGGATACGGACCAGTTCCCCCGAGCGGTTTCGGGAGCCGCTCGAACTCAGTGAAATTGGACCCTCGGGGGCCACCGGCGGAGGAGTAGCCCCGCGGGTACCATCCACCGTCAAATCCTCGATAGGGTCCCTAGGGGGAGCTTCGTTCCCAGCGCCTCCACGAGCGCCGTTATGGCCTCGGCCGGTCCCTCGTCTAGTTCCCCTACCCCTTGGAGCGTTGGGAGGGCGAATCTGTTGTTGTTGCGGGGGTTGAGGGTTAACGCCCTATCCCTGAGCACCAAGCAAGCGAGAAAGAGCCTCGGCATTCATACCTTGCGATAGTATTTGAACACCTGCAAGTAAGAAGAAACGAGCGTCAGAAGTTGGTTGCTCTTTGGGAATCCATTTCCTGCACCATCACATAAGTAATTAGATTTTCTTATGAAAATATATATAATTTTTTGAGCAAATTGCATTTTTAGTCCAACACTGTAAGACCGTTCTCACTTTTGGCCTCGTGGTTTTCAAAAGTGGTTTTTTTAGTCCCGTGGTTTTTTTTTTTTTTGTCATTTTATGGACTTCCTTCCAAAAATAGACGTAAGTCATTGTTCATCCGTTAATTTTATATATTATATATTTATTGACTCACACACACCAAACTGAGTTTCGAACTCGAGACATTGCTCTAGAGAATGAACTCATTAACCACTAGGATCAATCCCTGTTGACATGAAAATATATATAATTAATTATTTTATAAATAAAGATGACTAAAATTAAAAACCTAATACATTTATAATTGTATGTAATAATATATTAAAAATGGGTGTTTAATTTTAATTATTATCTAATTTCCAATTTTATAATACATTTAATTTTAAATCAAATTCGATTCCAATTTTATATTTACCAATCCAGATTTATGAGATTCGGAATCCAACCCGACCCTTTTTTTTTCCCGACTCGTTAACAACTATCACATTTAACATTAAGGAGGTTTTTACTTTTATTTATTCTACAATGAGAATATGTTTGGTGATAGCTTGATATTTCGTCATCTTTATAGTTGGTTTATTGTCCCGTTTAGTGTTTTAGTTAATATAAATTTGGAAAGGATTAATGTTTTGTTAACTTCATTGTAGAATCGGGACCCGGAGATGAAATTAAAGCTTATTTGGTCATTTTATGAAGAAATCCACGCAAAAGGCGAACTCTCTTTAATCTTGGAACGTAGTTGCGGCTTGGACTGATAAAGATTATTCAATTTCATAGCAATTGGGAACTTCAGAAGGTGCATGCATGCACGTGAGTGGGCTTTGGGGGATCAATTGGTGAAGTTGGATTAATTTGTTGAAGTGGGCCTTGGTAATTGGGCCCGTGCTGCTTTTGAGATGGGATTAAAGAGGCCTTTTTCTTGTAACTTGGAGAGCACGGTAGAATTCCTTTAGCAATAGACTTGGGAGTTTTGGAAGACAAATATATATCACACTTTCACGCAATAGATTTGAGGAGGGACTTTACACGCAGCAATTGGAGATTTCCGCCACCACTTGGAGACGCAAGAATCCGGGACCTTCTTCACGCAGCAGTTGGAGAAATTGGGGGATTGAGGCAGCAGCTTGAAGCCGTCGTCGAGAGCTAAAATCATTCCTCACAAATTCTTATTTTAATTCTTTGTTTTTAGTTAGACTTTGGTTTTGGTCTATTTTATGGTTTTGGATTCATGGTTTTGAATAGCTAATTTTGTAATACTTAACTAGAGATTTATGATTCGGTTGGGACATCGTGAGACCTAATTATTTTTAATTTTTAATATAATTCGAGTATTTATTAATTCCCCGAGTATCATGTTTATTGTGATTTGTTTGCTTAGTGATAGTGCACAATCATCTAAGTAGATTTACTTGCATAGTGCTTTTCATGATGTATGAAGTTTATGTAATGCTTGATTGATATTTGTGGCGCGTTAACCATAGGAAGTTAATAATCGGATTTTAAATCTTGCACGTGTCATGATTTGGTTAATTCGGGTTAGTGTTTTCATAGATTTTAATGTTGTCGGTTCATTAAATCCTGTCGAGTGTCTCTAGAGGTTGTGAAACAGATTAGAGAAAATAGCTATCGAGTGTCTCTAGGCTATTGAGAATTTAAGTGAAAACGAGGCAGAATCGAATGTCTCTATCTGCTATAGCTAACCCATTCGAATTGTTTGAAATTATCTTTGCGTCAGTGATTGATGTAGAAAGTGAATTATGATCTCTAGACTCTAGCTAGTGTTATCTCCTCTCATTGATTTTAAAACCCTCTTCCAACGTGCTTAACCGTATTCTTTTAGTTATTAATTTTAATTATTTTATTAGTTTAGTTTAATTAGTTTAGTTAGTTAACCAACTCAAAACCCCCGACTTTTACTTGTCATTTCTTGTGAATTATAATGTGATTTTAATTAAATTAATTTCTTCCAATCTTTGTGATTCGACCCGTTTACACTATACTTTGTTTTAGTCGTAGACCGGAATTTATATGGTTGTATTGTTAGGTACCTAGGTGGTGAAATTCTAACTCTAGCGCACTATTCACAAGCATAGTTTAAAAATGGTGTATTTTTTCAGGATATTTTAATTCTGGTGTAAGACGTGTTTTTGAAAAACGTCTTCACTGTACATATGATGAAGACGTTTTTCTGAAAAACGTCTTCATCAGGTTTGCACTTTGACTAAAATTAAGTGGTCCGCGGACCAAAAAGCAGATGAAGGCGTTTTTTCAGAAAACGTCTTCTGAAGACGTTTTCTCAAAAAACGTCTTCACAGCTTTTCACTTTGACCAAATACTATTTCAGAAAATTAACAAACTGTAATGATTTAAACAATACATATTCGAAAATAAAATGCTATTATTTATCCTCATTAAAAGAAAGAGAGAAGTACCTATAGAATTTCATTCCGATAACATTTAATAATAATAATAATAATAATAATAATAATAATAATAATAATAATAATAATAATAATATTAGCATATGTAACTAATATTTAGTCTTGTCTATTATTTGGTTTTATCTATTTTATAACTACTTTACTCTTATCTAGATTTATAGGATAATAACCATTGTAAATAGAATATATATGTACATCAGATTGTATCTTAGAGTCAAGACAGAATATACAGAATATAGATTCTCTCTGTCATTACGATTATTATTATTATTATTAAATGAGGAAAAGTAATGAATTATCAGAATGAAATTCTATAGGTACTTCTCTTTCTTTTAATGAGAATAAACAATAGCATTTTATTTTCGAATATGTATTGTTTAAATCATTACGGTTTGTTAATTTTCTGAAATAGTATTTGGTCAAAGCGAAAAGCTGATGAAGACGTTTTCTCAGAAAAGGTCTTCATCAGCTTTCTGGTTCATAGACCACTTAATTTTGGTCAAAGCGTAAACTTGATGAAGACGTTTTTCAAAAAAACGTCTTCATCATATGCACAGTGAAGACGTTTTTCAAAAACACGTCTTACACCAGAATTAAAATATTCTGGAAAAATACACCATTTTTGAAATATACGTGTGAACAGTGCACTAAAATTAGAATTTCACCTACCTAGGTTGTGTATTTTATTTTACCTAACCCAATGACAAAAGGATCACAAATTTTCGAGCTAATTTTAGGGCATAACTTGTAAATAACAATTGAAGAAAAAGGGTAAAAAAGTAAAACCATCTAATTCTTTCCCACTATGCTAAATAGCAACAACATTTTTGGGTGGCTAAAATGACCTCCCATTTCCCACCTTTTCTCGGGCTCCAAGAAATGACCTTATTGGCTACCAATCAAAGTAAAAACTATAAAAAAGCTCATTAAATAACCAACCACCCTTATTCTTGAAAAGTAAAGAACTTCTAAAGGCCCAGCCTATATCTCTACCTCACCACTTACAACACTTTTATGTATCCATTCTATTACCCAATGCGGGTTAGCCCAACCGCAACGGATGTGTATTGGATCTTAAGCGAACTTTATTCATACCATTCGGAGGTTTTTAGGTGAGTAATTTATAATGCACGAACATTTTTTAAAAATATGTATTGAGAATTCCTAAATCTCAATATATTTAAATTATCTAGAATGTCTTTACAATAATCTGTCCTTATTTTTTTTATATATGCATTTGAAATTTTTTTTAGAGGGACACGGATTAGTGGGGTGGAGGTGGAGAGGGCGGGATAGGGGGGTTGAACCCCTCTCCCAATCCTTCACTAGCTCAATCCTTCTCCCAATCCATCACTAGCTTCGCGCCTTTATCATATCTGACATTTTTTATATAGAAAATTAAAGAAAAAAATTATATCACCGTCAATATCGTGTCGTATTTGTTCGTATTCATGTACCATAGGGAGGAGTCATACTGTTTACAACTCCTGAGTCCCGACCCTTGGGGTTGGGCTTTTCCTGTCTAATTTTTCTTAAAAAAAAACATCTACATATCCCTAAAGTTTCACTTGGATTACAAATTACACACGTTCATGCAAATGACTTGAATTAACATACTTATATACAACTCCATTTAACTCTTACACATGAAGGGGAAGAAAATACACACAAAATAAAGATACTGTGAAGTTCTCCAATACAAATTAAAACTTGATAATGAAATTACACGACTAAATTATCAAATTGATAAGACTTATAGGATCAAAAGTGCTTGTTAAGGTTGTTCCGCAAAATAAAGCCCAAAATTTTGAAAAATGAAGATGTTAGAATAAATTGGGCCAATGTGATTTAAGTATTTAAGGATTAGAAAATGTAGGAATAGATATTGGAGGAGACAGAAGTTAGAAAATTGAATAGAAGGCTTTTAGTGGAGGTTTTGAATGAAGTTTTTCATTCATTCCAAAATGATCCAACCTTACATATTTATAGGAGAGTCACCCACTTGTTATTGTAGATTAATGAAGTTTTTCATTCATTCCAAAATGATCCAACCTTACATATTTATAGGAGAGTCACCCACTTGTTATTGTAGATTAATAATTCTTTACAATTCTTTAATATTGATATTTTAGCTATTTGAGCATGTGATTATTTTCTAGATTATTTTACATGTATTTAGTACTTTTCTATAATAATCTAAAACATTAAATCTAAATAATATCGAGCTAAATATCTATGGAAAATTCTAGAGATTATTTTAGAATATACATTATAATTTAACGGTAACGATACTAAGAAATCCACCAGATCGCCCGTCAGTGTACCCTGACCGGCCCTGTGCATAAACGATACTTTAATCAAGTTTAGATATATGCATGCATGCAGAAGAGAAACAAGCTAAGAGTTTATCAAGGGTGCATGTACCATCAAGGAACTCTTAGTGCTACACCCACGGCGACGTCGCCTCCATTCTTTAATAGATGGCGAGCACCTTGGCATTTTTCGGCGTTTGCCGCCGTCACCAAAAGAATGAAAAATAGGCATGCATAGTACCTGATGCTTAGAGGGGCGGAGGGGGCCATGTGTAATTTCTGAAATGTAATCAATGTTGTTGATGGACAACCTTGGATATTTATATATAGCTGAGTGTCCAGTATAAACTTTAAACTTGCAGATTCAAATTTTCATGTATCCCACGTCTATCAATTTCTTTTCCTTTTTTTTTTTTGGGATAAATAATCACAATTATTAAGCAAATTACAAGGGCATATTTGACCTCGTGGAATTTAAAAATTGGCAAATTAATGAACACCCCCTAGTAAGGTTGAAAACTTTTGCTAAACCCCCCAATTCAATAAATAGATATATTCCATCCCTATTATCCCTTCCATTTTTTGTAAACCCCTCAAATCTTGTAAAAGTACCATAATACCCTTAATAAATTGAAGAAGGACATAGATGTCGATTGTCTTCTTCCCGCCTCTGATCTTTGCTTCTTCTTCCCGCGTCTGATCTTTTCGGCGACTCTATTCCGGCAACCAATTTCCGGCGAGTCTTTTGCGAATGGCCTTTCCGGCGACTCTTTTTAGAAACGGGTTTCCGGCAACTCTGTTTCGAAACGCTATTTTATAATTTCTGAAATTATTTTTCTTTAACTAGACAAACAGACCTTTCAATAACTAATAAAATGAATATTTACAATACAAACTTAATAGATTGTTATGCATTCCCGATGAGATGCTTGAATTAAATGAAAAGCTGCCTGCACTATTTCCCGAAATTTGGACCGGCCAATCAACTTTACAATGCGACGAAGGGGTGCGATTGTTGGTATACGACCTAATCACCTTTATTAGTCTCTTCAATGTTGCCCTGTACGCAGACTTCTGCAAAATTTTCATCCCCATTTCATCACCTGCAAGAAACCCTGCTTCTCTTTCTTTCCCAGATCTCAATCCTTGACAAACAAAGTCATAAATCCCCCTCCAATACCTATTCTGGCATAGGTGGAAGCGTACATGGTTGAACGTCTTCGGATATATGCCGAAGACAACGAAATCGATCGGCTAGAAGTCTTCGACACAGTGCTGTTTAATGTGTCGTGTGATTTAACTCAGCGATTCAAAATAAGATTCTGGCCCCGAGATGTTGTAGCAGCGGTGAAAGAACTGTGGATAAAATTTTACGAATTTCGTAGATTATTGGCGTGTCCTGGAGTTAAAATGGGTGCTAATCGTATTCATGCCGAAATTGAGACCCTAGTATATTATGATGTGAATACCATTGAGGTAAGTCGAATTCATCCGTGTCCCCATTTTTTTTTAATATTTGTTCATTATTCAATGTTTAATCTTACATAGGTTATTCGTCGGGATTCCAACGCCAGGGTATTTGGATGCCGTTATTACGACGACCTTAGGTATATCTTCAAAGTGCGGCAGACAAACCTTTTGGAGGGCGAAGAGGAGCACCTCCACGCGTTCCACATAAGTGATAGGGACTCGGAACCCGAGTCCTTTGACGGCGTGGTTTACCCCGGGTCCTCTGAGGAGAGTGTTAATTCTAATATCCTTCGAGATGATTCGGAGGAGGTTAATCAGTTTTCTCCCCCATAAAATATTTAGTTTGATTGTAGTGTATTTTACTGGTTTTGTAATGAAATATTTAGTTTGATTGTAGTCTATTTTACTGGTTTTGTAATGAAATATTTAGTTTGATTGTAGTCTATTTTGCCCTTGTATATATTCTATGCTGTAACTGAATGTTGTTCTATTTTTATTTTTAAATATGCGTAATTTAAAGCAGACTTCGATGCGTAATGGGATGGGGACTTTGTCCAGTTAATCAGCCTTAATGAGTAATGGGATGGGGACTTTGTGTCCAGTTAAATAGGTTTAATGCGTAATGGGATGGAGATTTTGTCCAGTTAAACAGGCTTAATGCGTAATGGGATGGGGACTTTGTCCAGTTAAACAGGCTTAATGAGTAATGGGATGGGGACTTTGTCCAGTTAATCAGGCTTAATGCGTAATGGGATGGGGGCTTTGTCCAGTTAATCAGGTTTAATGCGTAATGGGATGGGGACTTTGTCCAGTTAATCAGGCTTAATGAGTAATGGGATGGGGACTTTATCCAGTTAAACAGGTTTAATGCGTAATGGGATGGAGCTTTTGTCCAGTTAATCAAGCTTAATGAGTAATGAGATGGGGACTTTGTCCAGTTAAACAGGTTTAATGCGTAATGTGATGGGGATTTTGTCCAGTTAAACAGGTTTAATGCGTAATGGGATGGGGACTTTGTGTTAGGAATAGTGCCCTAGAAAGCCGATTGTATATCCGCTTTGTGCTTTTCCTTATTGTAATCACAGACAATCTTTGAATGAAATAACGAATTGAGGCAACACTTCTTTATATGCTCTTGTTTGGTATGCGTTTACCTTAGCTGTGCATGTATGAGAACTCCCCTAATCCTGATGACTTTAGGACTCTACCATTTAGGTGAAATGGTTCATGAAACGAGCCCTATATCACATAAGTCATGATTAGTAAAATACTCCAAGCCGATGAGTCCTACAGACAGTGGGAGTGTCAACCTGACTCCTCTAAGGCTTGCTTGTGGGATCACGCCCTTAAGAAGGACCACCTTGTTTCATGGAGGTGCAAAGTGTATAGTTGATACGTGCGTGATACATAAGGGTGCTTACTTTAATAAGTAAGTTCACTGAGGTACCCCGTGTGAGAACATTCCTAAATGGGAAAGGAAGTTTCTATTTCAGGAAATGGAAACTTCCAGATTAGGAAATATCTCACGAGTCATTGATGTGATTAATTGATCCTTAGACTTGAGGTTCCTTGTCACTTTATGAGTTAACTCTGTAGTCTTAGGTATAAGCTTTAAAGGGTGTCGCCTTAGACAACTGATTCAAGGCTTATGCTGGGGCTGCACAAGTGACTCATGAAAGTGAATGAGAATCAAGATAGGACCTACACTTGCATTTGCAAGGTGATCTCTTATTGTGTAAGTCATTCATATGCCATATGGAGTCCTTGGCCAAGGCAGTAGATCAAGACATCAAGAAAAGGGTTTCTTGGATTGAGATCAAATGGATATGAAATGCACTTAGCTTTAAGACCGGATTATTAGGGTTCTGATTATTCCCTTGCCCTAGATCTTGGTTGAGAGATAGTAAGTAGGAGGATTGTATCTCACATGAATCAATGACTTAAAGGTTCTGTCGAATCCGAAAATTCCAATTCAGCTAGGGGTTAAACACCTGTTGCTAGACTATGGTCGTTTAATCTGTGGACTGATTAATTAATTAGTGAATTAATTAATTAGGGTCACTGCTAATTGAATTGAGAACCTAGAGGGTCACACACAACAACTTGGTTACATGAGTTGAGGCTTAAAAATGATTAAACGAGTTAATCGAGCCTAAGGGGTTCCACACGTGTGAAATCACACGTGTGGCTCACGTGATTGGACACGTGTCATTAAGACATGTGTGCCACACGTGATTATGTGATGTTAAATAATTAATGTGTTAATTATTTAATAGACTTTGGTTTAATTTTGAATTAAAAAGAAAGTCTAATTTTGGAGAAAATAATCTAGTTAATTAATTACGAATTAATTAATTAGATAAAAATAAGTTATTTATTTTATAATAAATAAAGTATAAAATTATCCAAAAATAGTTTGGATATTTTTAGCTCTCTTAAAAGTTGACTAGAATTAGAATTCAAAGTCAAAGTTGGAAAATACTTGATAATCAAGTAATAGGAGAGAGAGGAACCAAATCCTTGTCCAACAAGGATTTGGATCGGCACTCCCTCCTATATATAGGGGAGCTCGAGCTCCCTTTAGAGCTAATTGACAATTCTTGGTTCATGTGTTGAACACCTTCCTTTCTCCAAGATTAAATTAAACCCTAGGTTAAGCCTATACACTAACTAGAGAACTAGCATCCTTACTAGTTAGATTGTGATCAAGTTGGTGGACTTTCTCTAGAGACTTCAAGTTAGAAGTTTGAAGATTCGAGCTTTACCAAGGAGAGGGGATCAAGCCGCGAGAAGAGCGTTCTTGGGTGGCTTGAAACGCTTCAAGAAAGAATAAAAGAAAAGTAAGTTTTCTATCTTTACGAATTTGGTTACACGATTCCGAGTTCAAGGTCCTTTTGTTGGGAAATTTTTTTAAATTCCGCTGCTTTCTGATTCGTGTTTTCCAACAAGTGGTATCAGAGCCACCTCGTTAATCGTGTTTCTGATTCGTCTCAATTATACTGAATTTGGTAGAAATTCTTAGGCTTGATGCGATTGAGTATTTGTAATTGTTTTAGAAAGCCTGAATTACGAAACTGTATTTTTTCCTGAAAGTTTCTGAAAATTGGTTTTTGCAAAAAAAATTAAATTTTGAAAACAATTTTAGATTTGAAACTGTATAAACTTTTTTTGGATTTCTTGGATTCGTTTTGCTTTTGAACGAAAACACGAAACGAAAACCCGGATCACGACGAACATGCGAAACCCCGCGATCGAAGGCGTCGCGCGCGCGGGCTTCGCGCGCCACCCTCCCGCAACCGCGCGGGAGGCCCTCCCGGGCATGCCGCCCATCGCCGCCCAGGCCTGGCCGGGACAGACCGGCCAGTCGCCCAGCACCTCCCGCACGCCTGTGCGGGAGCCTTCCGGCGCGCCCGCCCAGGGCGGCCGAGACTGGCCGCCCACCCCGCCCGCATGCTTGCGGGAAAGCCGCGCCCAGCAGCGCGCAGCTTGCGCGCCTGTCGCGCGCCCGCGCGCGCCCCGCGTGCGTGCGGTCTTCTCCGCGTACGGGTCCCGTTTTCGCGATCCGGCCTTTTCGTGTTTCGTGCAATCCAGTCCCAATTTTATTTGAATTTTAAAATTTTATTTTTTTGAATATTTATTTTAATTTTGAATAAAACTTAAAATTGGGATTTTTTGAGAAATTGAAACGGTTTATATTTTGGGAAAATACATCTTGATAAAATTATTAATTTTCAGAAATTAATTGGAATTTTATTTGTTTTGGTAATTTGGGATTTATTGAAAACTTTTATAAATAAGACTCGCATCAAGTCGTGTTTTAAGCTATTAGAGCTTAAAGCGAGAATTTTAATTTATTGGTTAAATTTAAATTCTTGCAAAAGCATGTTAGGTGATCATGGGTTTAGATCTATGTATGGTTTTAATTTATGCACATGAATGGTTTAAATTGGGGTTGGAGCCCTATAGTTGCGTTTTTCAATTGAGGTTGGAGCCTCACTTATGTGCGTACTGTTATGTGATTTATTATGTGGCTTTCCATATTACTGTTTTTGAGGCCGGGGTATGCCCCGTGTAATTGTCTAAGGCCAATATGAAGATTGAGCCTTATTACTTTATGTCTTTTTCTTTTTATTGTAATTTGAGAGTAGAGATAGGTGGTGAGGTTTTATTTTCATTTTGGAGACAATGCACCCATGGAGTAAGATGGACCACATTCAAGTAACAAGGAGGCCATAAGTGAAGACCCCTCAAAATGTTAGGGAGGGAAATCTCAATTGTTAAATGTAATAGAGATAGGGCTCGTATTTTGTTACCGCTTTCCCTTATGTGATTTGAACTGTTTATGTGGCATGTATGTTAGAACTTGTGATTGTGGAGTGGCTCCCACATATCACCCATAAGATAGGTAGAACCCATGATCATTACATGTTAGTATCATGCTAGGACATGTTATCTGTTTATGTGCTTGTTTGAAATGCATTTAAGTGTACTTGCATTAATCAAGACTAATAAAATTGGATAACATATATGTTGGTGAGGTCGAACCGGACAACTCTCCGGTTGATTCGAAAATTCCCATTAAATATTAAGCTAATTTCGAACAAATAGGTGTTTAATTCGAGATGCAAATTTTGAATTAAATTCATAGCATTCCATCAATAGGTTTTAAGTTTAGTAAGTAAAGCTAGTTATTGTCCGCGAGTCGTGGGATAGCTAGTGGAGCTTATTAGTTCTTAGTTACCTAATTAATCATTACAAATGATCAATATTTCGTGGTCAATTTTAGCAAGGGCGATGTCCGCGAGTCGTGGGTCGTTCGAACTAAGTTTTGGTCATGATCTTATGATTGATGGGTCTAGCTTAACGCCTAAGTAAATATGGATGTCGCACGAGTCGTGGGTCCATATTGAAAGATAGGTGATGCAAAAACAATTACTAAGAGTTCTAAAGGTGTTAGAATTGGTAAGTTGTACCTACCTAGGGTTCTTACTTAGAATGTCCGCGAGTCGTGGGTTCGAGGTAAAATGCCTAGGATCTTAGTACCCATTGGGAAACGTGTTCCTCTTAGATCTTTAGGAATTCTAGATCTTTGAAAAACAGTGGGAGCTACAATAGAGTAAAGACCTTATCTTTTGTATATCGTTATAATTCAGCATGCTCACTAGTTCTCTGTTTTACCATTTAGGTCGTAGATTCTGTGATTCTCTACGTGTTTTGAAATGGCAACCAAAAACCCTCTTGTATCGATCCTCGAGTCAAACAAGTTGACTGGTCCCAACTATTCTGATTGGCTGAGGAATCTAAAAATCATTTTGGATTCTGAGAAGAGAACTTATGTTCTCTTCGAAGGGGAGCCTAGTCCCGAAGGGGAGGCTCCCACTCGGGCCGTGCGGGATGCGATTCAAAAGTGGAAGGATGATAATCTCCAAGCCCGTTGCCTTATGTTGGCTAACATGTCTCCGGACTTGCAAAGGCAACATGAGGCCATGGAATTTGCTTGGGAGATTTACGACCACTTAGAGCAACTTTACCGCCCTCATGAACGTGTTACAAGGTATAACACTTCAAAGGAATTATTCCACTTGAGAATGAGGGAAGGTTCAAGTGTCCATGAATATGGACTCAAGTTTCTTGCCCTTACTGAGAAACTTGCTTCCATGGACATGCCGCTGAAAGATGAGCTTTCAGTGGATTTGTTGCTGGCTTCGCTCCCACCATCATTCAACCCATTTGTCCTTAACTTCAACATGAATCATGCTGGTACTACTGTAGCTGATCTGATTAGTCAGCTTGTGACTGTTGAAAGCACGATCAAGAAGGACAATAAGGTTTTGATGGTGAATGCTCCATCTTCCTCTTCTGGGCCTTCTAAAGGTAAGGGCAAGAAAGCCCATAAGAAGAAGAAGAAACCCCTTAGGCCCACTGGTGGCATTTCGAAGGGGAAGGCCCAAAAGAAGAAGCGTGATCAGAAAGAGGATGTTTGCTTCCATTGTGGCAAAGCGGGACATTGGAGGAGAAACTGCCCAGAGTACAAGGCTACTCTAAAGAAAGGTATCTTTCTCGTTGAAGTAAATCTTTCTATTAATTCTAGTTCTTGGGTACTTGATACCGGTTGTGGAACTCATATCTGTAATGATGTACAGATGCTAAGTGAAGTCCAACAACTCAAAGAAGGAGAATGTGTCTTGAAGATCGGCGATGGCTCAAACGTTGAAGCTCGAGCTTTAGGCACAATTAGATTAGATTTAGGTAGTTTTGAGTTAGTATTAAATAAAGTCCTTTATGTACCGAGCATTATTCGTAATATAATTTCAGTTCCAATATTAGATTGTGAAGGTTATGAAACTTATATTAAGAATGGTAAATATTTTATCAAACGGAACAACTCTTCCGTTCACATCGGTACTCTAAGTAATGGACTTTACCTAACTCAAAATATCAATATTATGAATATACAACGAGAAACGAAGCGTAAGAGAGATGACAAAGTTTCAGCTCCCTTATGGCACGCTAGATTAGGACACATTTCCAAGAACAGAATTAGCAAGATAAACACTTTAGGATCATTCTCTGAAAATGATCTCAAAGAGTTAACTTCTTGCGAATCCTGTCTCAAAGGAAAAATGTCCAAAGTCCCTTTTAAAGGAACTGTGGAACGTGCCACTAAGGTTTTGGATTTGATCCATACTGATGTTTGTGGACCGCTTAGTGTAAGCACTAGAAACAATCATCAGTACTTCATGACCTTTACTGATGACTTTAGTCGGTATGGTTATGTATACTTAATGAAGTATAAATCTGAAGCTTTTGAGAAATTCTTAGAATTTCAAAAGGAGGTTGAGAACCAAACTGGTCACAAGATAAAAGCACTTCGATCTGATCGAGGAGGCGAATATCTCAGTGAAGAATTCCTTAATCATCTCAAAGATAATGGGATTATCTCTCAGTGGACTCCTCCGGGAACTCCTCAGCTTAATGGAGTTTCTGAGAGAAGGAATCGAACCCTACTTGATATGGTTCGTTCCATGATGAGTTTCACTGACTTACCACCTTCTTTCTGGGGTTATGCCCTAGAAAGTGCAGCAAAGATTCTGAATCTTGTTCCCTCTAAGTCAGTCCCTAAAACGCCCTATGAAATGTGGCATGGTAAAATCCCTAGTTATTCTTACTTAAGAATTTGGGGTTGTCCTGCTTACGTGAAGAGGACAGTGGGAGATAAGTTAGAATCTCGTTCTAACTTATGCTACTTTGTAGGTTATCCTAAGGAATCCATAGGATACTACTTCTATGATCAATCTGAACAAAAGGTGTTTGTTTCCAGAAATGCCACTTTTCTTGAGGAACCGTTCCTTAAAGAAAAGAAAGGAAAGATCATAGAATTAGAAGAAGTACAAAGTAACCCCACGCCACCCACTGAAGAGACGTCCCCTACTGATCAACTACAACCAATCACGAATTTCGATACACACGAAAACCCTCCTCTAAGGCGTTCTGAATGCACTCCTAGACAGCCGGAGAGATGGTATGGATTCTTCCATGAAATCTCTCAAAAGGATAATGATCCTTCAACATATGAGGAGGCACTTTCAGATTCTGACTCTGAACAGTGGATAAAAGCCATGAAATCCGAAATGGATTCCATAAACTCCAACCAAGTTTGGACCTTGGTAGATTTGCCTGATGGGGTCAAACCTATAGGTTGCAAATGGATCTTTAAGAGAAAGCTTGGAGTTGATGGAAGCATTGCAGCCTACAAAGCAAGACTGGTAGCAAAAGGATTCACTCAAAGACCCGGCGTGGACTTTGACGAAACCTTTTCACCAGTTGCAATGCAAAAGTCCATTCGAATCATGCTTGCCATTGCTGCATATTATGACTATGAGATATGGCAAATGGATGTGAAAACTGCCTTTCTCAATGGTGACATTGACAAAGACATTTATATGGAGCAACCCATAGGTTTCACATTCAGTGGGAGTGAGCAAAAGGTTTGCAAACTCCAAAGATCAATCTATGGATTGAAACAGGCTTCTAGGAATTGGAACATTCGATTTGATGAATCGGTCAAAGCGTTTGGCTTCACCCAAATTTCGAATGAATCATGTGTGTATAGAAAGGAATTGGAGACCTCAGTGCAATTCTTAGTACTTTATGTTGATGACATCCTTCTTATTGGGAATTCAAAGGATGACATGAAAGTGACTAAGTTATGGTTATCGAACCAATTCGAGATGAAAGATCTTGGTGATGCGTCCTATATCCTTGGAATTAAAATCTATAGAGATAGATCTAGAAGGTTAATAGGACTATCACAGTCGATGTACATTGACAAAGTATGGAAGAGATTCAATATGGAGTCAGCAAAGGTTAAGAACCTTCCTATGAGTGTAGGAACATGTCTTTCAAAGAAGATGTGTCCTAAGACTAACCTTGAAAAGGAAAGAATGACTCATACACCTTATGCATCAGCAATAGGTAGCATAATGTATGCAATGTTATGTACTCGACCGGATCTGGCTTATGCACTTAGTGTAACGAGTCGTTTCCAATCTGACCCTGGAGATGGTCACTGGGCTACCGTGAAGAATATTCTTAAGTACTTGAAAAGTACTAAAGATTTATTCTTAGTTTACGGAGGTCAGAAAGATCTTACTGTCGAAGGATACTGCGATGCAAGCTTTGCATCTGACTTAGATGATTTTAAGTCAATGTCAGGATACATTTTCTGCCTAAACGGCGGAGCAGTGAGTTGGAAGAGTTCCAAGCAGACTACCACTGCAGATTCGACCACTGAGGCCGAATACTTAGCTGCAAATGATGCAGCTAAGGAAGGTGTTTGGATTAGAAACTTCATTCAAGAATTGAATGTTGTTCCTAGCATGAAAGACCCCATTACTGTGTTTTGTGACAACACTGGGGCGGTTGCTCAAGCAAGAGAACCAAGATCTCACCAACGGACCAAGCACATTATGAGGAAGTATCACCTAATTCGTGATATTATCAAAAGAGGAGATGTGCGAATTGAGAGGGTCACATCAGCAGAGAACGTGGCAGATCCACTTACTAAACCCCTTAGTCGAGAAGCTTTCCAAGGTCATCTTCAGAAGATGGGACTTAGAGTAGCTTTAGAATGGCTTTGACGGGCAAGTGGGAGATTGTTAGGAATAGTGCCCTAGAAAGCCGATTGTATATCCGCTTTGTGCTTTTCCTTATTGTAATCACAGACAATCTTTGAATGAAATAACGAATTGAGGCAACACTTCTTTATATGCTCTTGTTTGGTATGCGTTTACTTTAGCTGTGCATGTATGAGAACTCCCCTAATCCTGATGACTTTAGGACTCTACCATTTAGGTGAAATGGTTCATGAAACGAGCCCTATATCACATAAGTCATGATTAGTAAAATACTCCAAGCCGATGAGTCCTACAGACAGTGGGAGTGTCAACCTGACTCCTCTAAGGCTTGCTTGTGGGATCACGCCCTTAAGAAGGACCACCTTGTTTCATGGAGGTGCAAAGTGTATAGTTGATACGTGCGTGATACATAAGGGTGCTTACTTTAATAAGTAAGTTCACTGAGGTGCCCCGTGTGAGAACATTCCTAAATGGGAAAGGAAGTTTCTATTTCAGGAAATGGAAACTTCCAGATTAGGAAATATCTCACGAGTCATTGATGTGATTAATTGATCCTTAGACTTGAGGTTCCTTGTCACTTTATGAGTTAACTCTGTAGTCTTAGGTATAAGCTTTAAAGGGTGTTGCCTTAGACAACTGATTCAAGGCTTATGTTGGGGCTGCACAAGTGACTCATGAAAGTGAATGAGAATCAAGATAGGACCTACACTTGCATTTGCAAGGTGATCTCTTATTGTGTAAGTCATTCATATGCCATATGGAGTCCTTGGCCAAGGCAGTAGATCAAGACATCAAGAAAAGGGTTTCTTGGATTGAGATCAAATGGATATGAAATGCACTTAGCTTTAAGACCGGATTATTAGGGTTCTGATTATTCCCTTGCCCTAGATCTTGGTTGAGAGATAGTAAGTAGGAGGATTGTATCTCACATGAATCAATGACTTAAAGGTTCTGTCGAATCCGAAAATTCCAATTCAGCTAGGGGTTAAACACCTGTTGCTAGACTATGGTCGTTTAATCTGTGGACTGATTAATTAATTAGTGAATTAATTAATTAGGGTCACTGCTAATTGAATTGAGAACCTAGAGGGTCACACACAACAACTTGGTTACATGAGTTGAGGCTTAAAAATGATTAAACGAGTTAATCGAGCCTAAGGGGTTCCACACGTGTGAAATCACACGTGTGGCTCACGTGATTGGACACGTGTCATTAAGACATGTGTGCCACACGTGATTATGTGATGTTAAATAATTAATGTGTTAATTATTTAATAGACTTTGGTTTAATTTTGAATTAAAAAGAAAGTCTAATTTTGGAGAAAATAATCTAGTTAATTAATTACGAATTAATTAATTAGATAAAAATAAGTTATTTATTTTATAATAAATAAAGTATAAAATTATCCAAAAATAGTTTGGATATTTTTAGCTCTCTTAAAAGTTGACTAGAATTAGAATTCAAAGTCAAAGTTGGAAAATACTTGATAATCAAGTAATAGGAAAGAGAGGAACCAAATCCTTGTCCAACAAGGATTTGGATCGGCACTCCCTCCTATATATAGGGGAGCTCGAGCTCCCTTTAGAGCTAATTGACAATTCTTGGTTCATGTGTTGAACACCTTCCTTTCTCCAAGATTAAATTAAACCCTAGGTTAAGCCTATACACTAACTAGAGAACTAGCATCCTTACTAGTTAGATTGTGATCAAGTTGGTGGACTTTCTCTAGAGACTTCAAGTTAGAAGTTTGAAGATTCGAGCTTTACCAAGGAGAGGGGATTAAGCCGCGAGAAGAGCGTTCTTGGGTGGCTTGAAACGCTTCAAGAAAGAATAAAAGAAAAGTAAGTTTTCTATCTTTACGAATTTGGTTACACGATTCCGAGTTCAAGGTCCTTTTGTTGGGAAAATTTTTTAAATTCCGCTGCTTTCTGATTCGTGTTTTCCAACACTTTGTCCAGTTAAATAGGGTTAATGAGTAATGGGATGGGGACTTTGTCCAGTTAATCAGGTTTAATGCGTAATGGGTTGGGGATTTTGTCCAGTTAAACAGGTTTAATGTGTAATGAGTTAATCAGGCTTAATGCGTAATGGGATGGGGACTTTGTCCAGTTAAACAGGGTTAATGAGTAATGGGATGGGGACTTTCTCCAGTTAATCAGGCTTAATGAGTAATGGGATGGGGATTTTGTCCAGTTAAACAAGTTCAATGCGTAATGGGATGAGGACTTTGTCCAGTTAATCAGACTTAATGCGTAATGGGATGGAGACTTTGTCCAGTTAAACAGGTTGATTGATTATCATAAGTGTAATTGGATGGGGGCAAGAATATTACAATAATGATACTCATAATTGATTGATTATCATAAGTGTAACGTTGTGGACAAGAATATTACAATAATGATACTCAAGATCGATTGATTATCATAAGTGTAATTGGATGGGGGCAAGAATATTACAATAATGATACTCATAATTGATTGATTATCATAAGTGTAACGTTGTGGACAAGAATATTACAATAATGATACTCAAGATTGATTGATTATCATAAGATCGATTGTTTAACTAGACAAAGTCCCCATCCCATTACTCATTAAGCCCGATTAACTGGACAAAGTCCCCATCTCATTACTCATTAAGCCTGATTAACTGGACAAAGTCCCCATCCTATTACGCATTAAACCTGTTTAACTGGACAAAGTCCCCATCCCATTACTCATTAAGCCTGATTAACTAGACAAAGTCCCTATCCCATTACTCATTAAGCCTGTTTAACTGGACAAAGTCCCCATCCCATTACGCATTAAGCCTGTTTAACAGGACAAAATCCCCATCCCATTACGCATTAAACCTGTTTAACTGGACAAAATCCCCATCCCATTACTCATTAAGACTGATTAACTGGACAAAGTCCCCATCCCATTACTCATTAAACCTGTTTAATTGGACAAAGTCCTCAGCCATCACTTAACGAAGTCTGCTTTCAATTACGCATATTTAACCCAAAACTGAACAAATTATGCTTTCAATTACTCATATTTAACCAAAAAATTTGAGAAAACAACATCAAGCAATTTATTAACATAGTTTCAAACAAACAAACAAAAATAATCATAAAATGGAGTGTATATGATTACAACAACAAATAAAAAAATATGTCTTAAGAAAAAGTGAAATCCATAAAATCAAATCAATCCTCAACTCCAGAAAAAGGTCGTGGATCTGGTCAATCTTCAACTTCAAAACGAACAGTAGCCAAGCATGAACCATAGTCGTAGGGGTTATTTCTTCTCTTCCTGACACAGAATGAGATTACTGACCAGAATTAATATAATGTTAATACCTTCTCATAGAATAAATTTAAAATCTCATACCTTCTCTTCGATGTCTGCTTCTCACTTGAACAGGCAGGAGGCCGAATCGCTCTCATCTCAACAACGTTGAGTTTAGCAAGTTTATGTAGTTGGATCATAGTCGGAATCTGCCCGTTGCGTTGCAAACTAACCCACAAATCTTTTTTATGGGGTGCGAGGTACCACGTAGGCAGTAGAGTTGAAGTCTGACCACTCTTCACCAAGTTGCGCGTGAATCTCCTCCACCGACACACTCCTCCCAATTGAAAATACCGTAATTTTGCCGTTAAACCAACAACTTCCCAGGATTTTCTTGTCTTGAGCTTCATCACCGACCAACACCATCTTCAGAGTACCAATTTGAACTCTCAGTTTCCAGAGGATCAGCAATTTGATTCAATACAAATTTGCAGTGAAATATACTGTATAATTGACATAATTAACATTCAATTAAAGCCAAGAATACATTCAATTAACATCCATACGCGGAGAATACCTTAGAGCAACACAGGAAATAGGGCACGATGACTAAATCGATTCTCGTTACCGCCGTTTATCGATGTCTGACTGTCTATGTCTAGCAGTCTTTGTTGCCATTGTCGCCGCCTTCTTTATCCTGCAGTCGTTGCCGACGAATGGAAATGTGGTTGCAGGCTTGCCCAAACCAAATTGGGAATGAATCTATTTAGCGAGGTTGGGGAAAAAAAAAGGGAAAAAAAAGGGGCAAAATAGACTTTTCAGGGCTATGGGGGGTTTAGGAAAAATAAGTTCTAGGGGAAATTACATCCAACTACCCTACAGTTAGGCCTAATTACAATCCAGTCCAATATTATCGCGAAATTACAAATAAGTCCCTAACTTTTAGGTTCCGTTTGAGGTCCCTGGAAACAGTTGGGATTCCGTTAGGGTTAGGACCTGAAATGACGAAAATACCCCTGAATATTTTATTATTTTACCAAAGTACCCTCAGGGACTGCAATGTTATTGTCACATTATTCAGGGACTGATTTGTTAGAATATGTATTATATGGGGACTATTTTGTAATTTTTAGGCAAAAGCTAATATGACCGTTTATAGCCGTTAGAACCTTTGCTTATATATATTATGGGCGTTCTTGTTCTGTTTTAAACCCAAAAATCATGGTTACATCACATAGCTCAACCCATATAACATGTAGTTCATTACGATATCGAAAAGAGAAGTGTAAGGAACGTTATTGCAATCTATGGACAAACATCAAGGTTGTTGAGAAGAATACTCCTAATCGTGGAAAGCTTTTCCATTGCTGCGACCTCCATGGGTTTTCCCACTGGTGCATCCCTATCCAAGAGCATACATTTCAAGATACAACTCAAGATGAAGATGAAGCTACAAGCCAATCACCTACAACATTTACAACAAGACATGGAGGAATGGAATCACAGTTGATGCACAAGTTGTTAGTGCTGAATTTGTTTGTGCTGTCACTGTTACTTTTCTTTCACTTGATGAAACTCATTCTATACTAAAATCTGTGAAAGTTGTAACCAAATTTCTAGAACAATGTATGACATTCAATAGATCAAAATAGTTTCCACATATTCCGTTGTTCAAGTTAAATGACATTAAATGCCCAAAATACCAACACATAAGTCACCCCATCATTCACAGAAGCAAAATACTACAAGAACAAAATAACTGTGTCAATTGTATCTAGGGCTTATAAGACAAAAGGATTGACTGATCAGACAAATATTAGACCCCAAACATACGTTTCAAGTGCATTTTTTCGAAGTTCAGCTTTTTCTTGCTTGTGGACTTTGGTGGGAGGCTCAAAGTCTGACTGTGAGGCTTTGCAGTTTGTGATGTTGCACCAGCACCCTTTGCAATTTGCATTTGCACTTTTCCATCAGCACTTGTAACAATTTTTTTCTCCTTCATAGCAGTACATGGCACCAAGGTTTTCTGTTTACCTATGGAGCACACAGTAGGTTGAGTGTATGACTTGACCCCTCCATCCTTTCTCAATCTTGACATAATCTCTGATGTATTACTGACAGGGACCGACTGGGATGCATACATTGGTGATTTCCCTTTCCCCATTGCACTTGCATCTTTAATATTTTTTGGATTAGAAGGGGTAGGCTCATTAATCACTGAACACTTTGCAGGGGACTTTTTATATCTCTTCTGCATGGTCAACTTTGATTTTTTTGTTGGCCTTTGTACTTCCTCCTCTGTAAAATATAATAAACAAATTAATAAATATCACATACATACAGTGATCACCACATATCCATAAAATTACCTGTGGAAATGATGTCCAAATCTTCAAGCCTCCTTTTCTTTGTGGTCTCCATTCCTGGAATTTCATTGTCAATGTTGGCGCCTTGCTCTGGTGCATCATTGACAACTGATGCATCCATTGGTGCCTCATATTGATCCAAAGATGCATACAAATCTTCCAAATCTTCACCATTCCAGTCGTCAAAGTCATCTCCTAACTCAACATTGTTTTGATTTCCATTTTGCTGGAATAAGCTTAAGTTAGTGTCAGAAGTAAATTTGAAAATCTAAGAGAATTAAGTTTGCAAAAGTAAACTTTAAAAACTACTGAAAAGGCAGGTAAACAAACATTCTCTTCAACAGATGCATTCATGCCATTGTTAGCTGCCCTGTTTCCAGAAGGAATATGTGATTCGGATTCTTCCTGCAAAAAAAGGAAAACCATTTTAAAACCTGAAATGTAATATGACTAACATAAATTAGTTAACAAAACTTACACCAACAGTAGAAGGGCATGTTCTCCTATTGTGGCCAACATTATGGCATTTTTTACACCTAACAACAGCTTTTCTTGGTAAATTCTGACTTGCTTCACCAGGTTCTTTCCTCCTATTCTTCTTAGGCCTCCCTGGTAATCTTTTTCTTTCTGGTGGCTTCAAATCTTTAGGAATGACATCAGGCATGTCTTCCCAAAATGACTGATCAGGGACAAGAGTTATCATGTGGCTATAACAATTCATGTATGTCTCTCTTGAATAAACATTTGTTGTATAGTCCTCAAGCCTCTCTCTCCTATAGGCAATGCAAGTATGTGCATGCCTACAAGGGATACCAGAAATATCCCATTCCTTGCACTGACATGACTGTGCAATCATATCAACCACATAATGAGTACAACCATCTTTTATCTCATATTTGTCATCCCCAGCAATTAAAATGGAGCACTTCCTAGTATCATTCCTGATATTGTTCAACTTCTTAACAACAGTAGGCACTATGTGATTTTTCCAAGATAATCCCCTAGTTCTTCTTTGATTCAATCTACTCATCAATTTTCCTCTTAAACCATCCACAAGTGTGAGAACAGGCTTACCTCTTAACTTACCTACCCAGTGATTAAAGGACTCAGAGATATTGTTAGTGCAATGATCATTCTTCACAGCAGGATTGAAGGCATGTTTGGACCACGTGGAAGCTGGAATCTCAGCCAAGTATGCATTTGCCCTTGGATTTAATTCCTTTATCTTCATCATAGCAAAATTATATCCTCTTCTGTTGTAGTTCCTAGCTGCTTCCCAGAAGTATCTCTTCAAAGCATGCCCTAAGAATTTCATCCTGAAATTTGCATATAAATGCCTAGCACATCTCCTATTCTCTGCATGAGGCACAATTTCATTGATTGTCTCTGTCAATCCCTGCACATAGTACAAACTAGAGTAAGTATATTTATGTAACATATGTATAAAGTACAAAGAATGCATCAACATTAACAAATACCTTCTGTCTATCACTCATGAATGTCTATGGAATATTTTCTGCAAAACCTCCTAAAAATCTTGATAGATTTTCAAAGAAAAAAGTCCAGGAATCTTTGTTTTCAGTTTCCACCACAGCATAGGCTAGAGGGTAAAGACCATTATTACCATCAAGAGCAATAGCAGCTAAGAGAATACCCCAAAACTCACCCTTCAAATGGCACCCATCAAATCCAATAAAAGGAGTACAGCCAGCAAAGAATCCTCTCTTCAATGGATCTAAACCAACAAAAAACCTCTGAAATGTTGGGATCACATTCAGACTTGGGCCAGGGGGAAAGTAAGACTATAGAGTCAGAACACTACCACCCATGAGTTCTTGGACTACCCTTGCATAGTATGGCAACTTACCATATGACTTGCTATGGCTGCCTTCCATCTCAATCTGAGCCAACTTTCTTGCCCTGTATACTTGCATATAAGAAGGGTTTATGTTATACTTTTGCAGCTTACTTTGAATTTCTTTGGGAGTGATATTTGGTGTCTTCCTTAAAATCTTAACTATCTTATTAGCCATCCACTCAGCACTAGCCTCTTTGGTACAGTCACTTCTCAAGCAAGTGTGAACACCATGATAAGTTTTGATTTGAAATGTTCTTCCATCACAAAAGACAGATGCATGAAGTCTCCATGCACATCCATGATTCTCACATTCTACTGTTACCCTCCGTAAATCATTCTTTTTCCTAATCATCGTGAAACCTTCTTGAATTACATAATCCTTAAGCTCTTTTCTAAGATGCTCAACATCAATGAAATACTTGCCCAGATATAAGTTAACCTTACCATCCACCTCACTCAACTCTTCAACTGGATAATTAAATGTCCCCTTATAAGGATCATTATCAAACTCCTGATCAGACAAGTTTTCAGCCTCACAATGGTCATCAGAGTCATAGTTTGACATATCATCAGAATCTGAATCATCAAATGCAATATTATCCACATTCTCAAGATCTAACTCAGGCACATAAAGACTATCATCAGCATTATAGTCTTCATCTTCAGAAAATGTACAAGCATTATCCCTAACAGTACTACATCCAGCTTCATCTTTGCCCCTTCTACAGCTTGCTTTCCCATTCTTTTTACTTGATTTGTTAACTTTAACTTTACCTTTACTTGTACTATTAGGATTAGACCTTCCCCCCCTCTCTCTCACTGCATCAACTTTGTTCCCATGACCAACAACATTGTTAACATTGAGTGTGCCATGCATTTCATTAACTAGTATTATAGCATCCATCCTACCCACATTAATTGAATCATCTACATTTTCAACTTGCACATTAAAAGCACCCTCAGTAGACAAAACATGCACCTTAAATAACTTATCATCACTGTTCATATCAAACATCCTAATAACATCTGAGTCAGTATAAACAGGGAACTTTGCTTTGCCACCATGTATACTTACAACTACGGAGAAGGGGCCATGATCTAAAGTAAACAAGTCCTTCAAATCGCCATGGAAATCAAAGATATTGTACCTATCTGGGTCAATATCATATAGACTTGCGATTCTGTCTTTGTAATGACACACGAGTGTGTAAGTTTTTGAAGCCATAGCTCCTGAAAAAATAAAAAATCAACCACAACACTTTTAGTGAATGAAATAAACATGGAACCATGTTTCAAGCATACAAATTTCAAACCAGACATCCTAGATCAGAAATTTTAACTAGAAAATAAAACCCTACATCAAAAAATTAGGGATTTTTTTTGAAAATCCAACAAACCAACATCTACAAATGATAAGATGATGTTATATAGGGTTTTTAACCGAAATTTTTTTTTTTTCCAAAAACCCCCAAAAATTTCACCAAGACTCACACGCAAACTCCATCAGCTACCTAAAATGTTAAGTTCAAGGACATAATCAAGGGTGTCAAACGTCAAACCACGATTTTATTGAGGATAATGTTTAAACCAAACCCTAATCACCAAGAATTTTTGCATGCAGTATTCTCAACTCACCTCAAACTTCTCTCGCGTAACCAAAGAACCCAGATATACAACCCCTACGATGCGTGACGGTAAAACATGCAGCAAACTTGCAGATTTTCAAGCTCAGAGCAGTCGATCAAGGTTGATGGGTGATCTGCCTTAGGGTTTGTCTTTTTCGCACAAGGAAGAGAAAAAGGCAGCAGCTTGGTACTTGGAAAGGTTTTTTGGAGGGATAAATCCCGCCTTTTTGGTATACATCATAGAAAGAGGGCAACATTGTCATTACACAATTTTAATAATCAATTAAAAAATATGAGGAAAAAGAGTGGGAATTCCGTTAGGGGTATGACGGTAAATTTGCATATTCCGTCAGGGACCTCACGCCAAACGGAACTTATAGGGACTTATTTGTAATTTCGCGATAATGTTGGACTGGATTATAATTAGGCCTAACTATAGGGTAGTTGGATGTAATTTTCCCTAAGTTCTATATTGGTAACCTAAAACATACATTTTTCAAAGTAGGGGGTTTAGGAAAACTTTTGACCATATTTGGTCCTCATTAATAACCGCCCCTTTAAAAATTGGGCATGCCAACTACATGGAGTTATTCGATTATATTGTCAATGATTAAGTCGGTTTATACAAAACAGAAAACCAAATTACATTTTTCTGTAAAGGAAAAAAATGCATTTTCCGCCAATTATTTGACGAACTAGACCAAAATTGTAACTTTTTGAAAATAATAGAACTAAATGTGTCTAATTTTAAATATATGAGACTAAAATTGCAAAAGGCCTAATCTTGTGGGACCAAAAATATGATTTGCTCAAAATATAATTGTATCGAGAAAATTACAATTTTGGTATACCAACTCACCTTAATTCATATTTTGGTACAAAAATTTTTTCGGTGAAAAAACTAGTCCACAACTCTAGAATTTCACAATTTCATGCACTATTTGACCCGTATATGACCCATTGGAAAACCACCCGGATCTCCACGTGTCCGTTCGAGAATTTGCCACGAAGCGGGTTTTGTAAGGTTCGGGTGATTTTTCCGAAGGGTCATATCTATTCGGGTCAAATAGTGCATGAAATTGCGAACTTTTAAAAGTTATGGTCTAGTTTTTTTATGAATTTTTTTTTTCCACCAAAATTACGTATAAGCGTGAGTTGATATACGAAAATTGCAATTTCCTCTTATTGTATCCAAAGTCTTTAAAATTCGTTGACTTTTATTTTGATATTATAAATGCTTTAGTGAAAGTGCTAAAGACATGGCGAGTTGGAACAGACTTGCACCTCCAAACGGTTAACTATTAATAAAATTTTTAATCCATCAAACCCAACCCAACTATTTAAAATCGTAAATATATTATACAACTAAATTGCTAGCAATATGTTCTATTTCCATGAGAAGTTTCATTTCAAAATATTTTCTTGAACGTAAGTTAAAGCCTCATTACAATTGTTCCAACAATCACTAACAATTTTCCCGACCATCTCCGTGAAGGCTTCCAACACCTCCGGAACCGCCTGCATCGCCTCGTAGAGAGATGTCCGCGACTGCTCCACCAACCCCGCCACCGCTCCGGCCAATCCCGACGACGAACTCACCACCCCTTCTTTTACGAGCTCGAATATCGAAGAGAAGACCGTGCTGATCACCTCGATCACGAGGCCTACTAAGTACTCTAAGCATGTTTTGATCATATCTTTAACCTGTAAAGAAAAGAGTCTGAGAATTTCACCTTTCATCATGCTTGTGTCGTGTCATGTCGTGTACGACCATTTAAGAAAGAACTTCTGGATGTAATGAAATCAAACATAAGTTGTACTTATTTACCTGTTCAATGATGCGTTGGCTGTTTTCTCCAGGAACTTTGAGGGCTTGGAAGAACTGCACGATTACCATGGCCGTCGCGTTGAATATCAGACGAGTGACGAGACTCGACAAGATACTCATAAAGGTGAACACGAGCTTCAATAGGATGACGGCCATCGCTGGAGGAGACGAGTTTCTTATTCTTTTGCTTCAAGGATTGCACAACTTTATGAGATTATGCTTCATTATGTGTAAAATTGGTTTTGAGTTAATATTATAGTTTTGAGTTAATATTATGCTCTGTTTCAGGTGCAGGGTTTTTTAAAGGAGTAGTTGTTGCCCACACATTCCACCAATTCAAAGTCATCAAGAAAAACCAATTTTAAAAACAGGGGATTTTGAAGATTAGTATTACAACATTAAAATGTTTTGAGGTCGTGTGATGGAGTTAAGAAAGACTTGCAGAGCCAGGTCTTCAATCTGACTTTATTTAGGAAGTTTCTGCATAAATTTCTTGAGTTGTGGAAATTATAAACTTATATGAATCTGTCGCTTTTTAATGACTATAATAACATGCGTTAAAACTAATTTTCAAGTGTGTCGGGAAACGAAGTTGGTAATTTTTAAAGCCTCTTCAGAAATATCATAACCTCTAATGACACTTTTAAAATTATCATTTTATCGCATCATGTCGTGTCGGATACTCATGTCTAACAGCGTATCCAACACTTTCCATGTGAAATGTTTTTTAAGAAAAATTGTGTCACCGTATCCGTCATGTCGCGTCCGTATTGTCGTATTCATATCTGTGCATTATAGATCATAACTATGAAAGAATCTAAAACTACAGAAAAATGGCATAAATTCATTGCCTTTACCATTGGAAAAGTAGGAGTAATAGACCTAACAATTCTCACAAACCTCAAGAAGTTCAAGGGATAAGCTCATTTACATACCTTCAGGTTTGCCATCATTACAAAGACCTCCCCTGAACTTTTAAGAAATTACATAAAACTTTGTGTCAAAGAATTTACATATGGGTGCGCCATTTTCTTTGTATATTCTAAGAATACCCTGTTTTTCAATTACACTTGTCAGTCAATATTTACTTTTAAATTCATGATGATATCATTTTCTTTGTATATTTAAAGACCTCCCACATTATGCGTGGGAGTCATGTTCCCGACGTACACCGTTCATGGATGGTTGGGCCTTGCAATCCCACCACCACCGGAGGAAGAAGGAGTTCGTGAAAATGCTAAGTGTGCACTAATGATCGTATGATAATTATTAAAATAAAACCTAAAGATGGTATTGTTCACTAATTGGAGTAAGGTTGGAGATTGTCTTCACTCGCCGGGCCACTGATTGAATTGAATTGAATTGATAACGTTTGTATTGATTAAATGGATTAGTTGTAATCTCGGGCGAGATCTATTTTAATATTGAACTTATATTGTTTCCTTTATTAAAAACCTTACCCGAGATTAGAACTTGCATGTTAATTGCGTTAATATTTATTTATACCTCTCGCTCAGTCCGTGTTGGACTGACACTTCAACCTTTCAGTGTTTTGCAGGTTCGTGCTAGGCGGGAGTCAGAGTCCTGTTCTGTTTTCAGTCGAGTCTAGCACTACACGTTCATGTATTGTATCTATTACTTTTGGACATGTTATGTATTTTGGGAGATGATAATGTTTTGATATATGGAGTTAGAAGATAGTATAACTTGAATACTTGGAAATTAATATTGAAAATTATTATGCTTCCACTCGTTTTATTGCATTGTGGTTTTCCGGTTGAGGTTAGTCCCGCCTAGCTAGCTGGGTTCTTTTTCTTTGTCACCCATTCGCTATAGTTTGGTTTATGTACGGATTACTCATTTCGTATGTGGACTAAGTTATAGTGCGGGGGTGTGGCATCCATACGTGAAGGGTGCTATATTTTTCTATTTAATTAAAGAGTTTTGCTAGATTTAAATCCTTTTAGTAGGTAGATATATTTTTAAGCATTCTTGCGATATATTTTTTAAATGGTTTATGGTTAGATTTGTATATTGTTATGCCATAATTCCCTTTTTTTTAACCATAATTATATGTGTAGTTTTTCATAATTTTGATGTGTTTTTACTAATCTTCGTTTTCTCTTTTTTAAAATTATCGTTTTATCTTTGAAATGATTTATCAGTTTTTCATATCTTTATATCCTTTGTTCTCTATATCCTTTGTTTTATTTTTGCTATTTTCTATCATGAATCTTCATTTTTATTTGAATCTTGATTTTAGAAGAATTTCTTTTGTATTTTTCTATAAAATTTAAGATTTTAAATTTTTGATAGTTAATGTTTTATCAAATAATTATTAGCCTTTGTCAAATTTTATTTCTATTTTTAATTTTATAAACTATTTATGTAGTCCACGTTATTCGACATGTTTTAATTGATTACTTGCGTAAAATCAATAAGTTTAATTTAAAAAAAGTATTAAAATTTATAAGTTAAGTAAGGTAGTTATAACGCAAAATTATATTTATATATACGATTGACATATATTGTGCATCATGACTCTTGAGAAAGTCATTCTTCATAATCATACAAATGTATTTATATATTATATTTTGATAAATATATAAATATGCATGTATAATTATGAAAGTTTCTCAATTAACTTCCCAAGTATGTATTCTTTTATTCGTTAAATTGATGCTTTTCTTTTTGGAATTTTCACAATTTTGTTAACATTTTAACTTTTTAAGTTCCTAATAAAAATGCGAAACCTCATATTTTAATTATTTTTATTTTTAATCAATTTCCCCAGGTAAGTATTATTCTAATTTATTCAATTAATGATTTTTTCTGTCACTCTAAAAATTGACAAACTATCAACATTAACGTAATGATATTTGACCACAATTACTCAAATTATTCATTAGTTGATATCTTTTAGATTATATTATTCAATTGTCTAATTAAATATCACTAATTGACCAAGAAAAATAATAAAACATCTATTAATATTGTAATATTCTAAGTTTCAATTGAAAAAAAAGCTCATTCGTATTAAACAACATTGATCTGTATTATTAATTTTTGACATTTATGATTTAAAAGTTTTAAACAATTTTTAACATGAAATTCATTTAAATAACCCTTCATTTTATCTTCTTTGTAGTCTATAATTTTGTGATTTACTTCATTTTCATTTTTATTTATATGAACATGATTATTTATTATATAAATATGTTATAACTCTTTTTAAATGATTCCGTGCATAGCACGGGGCACACACTAGTATACTGATATAGAGTAAAGAAGAAAGAGGAGAGATTATGTCTGAGAAGGAAAAGTGGTCTTCAATTATGGTGGTGACAGGTGGGGACATTATTCAAGGTGGATTTCTAAGATTAGTATCTCCAGAACCCCAAAAAATACAGGCAGCGAAATCAGTAAAGATACGAGGAAATCAGTGCTCAAGGGGAACTCCGTTGGAGCGGAGAATACACGGTTCACCTTTTCGGCAACAGAACACCCTAATACTTCCGGGGTCAAAGAGAAAGGTACAACTCAGAAAGACATCCCTACTGTAAAGGGACGCACTGCCCTCAAAGATATTACCCCTTCAGAGCCCCAGGAAACACTGAAACAGGACCATGGATATGGACGTGGAATATGTGGAATACGACCTGATCGAGGAATTTCTGGAACACCCGGGGACTCGGGATGGATACGATTTAACAATCCCCTTCATACGGGATCTGACGATCAACCCTCTCTTTTGGCAAGTGACGGCAAGCTTGACCACGAGTTTGATTGGGAACCCGGCTCGCAAGATGTGCGTGATGGAAGTAGACCTACCACCACAGGAGATTGCGAGGCAGCGCAGGCTAACGATGAGCCTATGGCATCAGATTCTGATGGAGGTGACAGGGGGAACGCTTATTGACCCTTTAACGGTTCGTAACCTTCACTCTAATCCTATGAAGATTCTTTCTTGGAACTGTCAGGGTACGGGTAATGCCGAATTTAGGAGGAACTTCCTAGATATCACAAGAGAACAACGTCCAGACGTGGTTTTCCTTCTCGAAACCAAAGTCAATGAGGATCGGGCAGATACTATAGCAGCTAGTCTTGGGTATCCTAATGTATGCAAAGCCCCTACAGATGGTCGTGAAGGGGGGATTTGGATGCTGTGGGACAAAGATAAGATTCAGGTTGAGGTCGTGCAAATTGATCGCCAGGCCATTCACGCGATCATTGGGCCTCGCCAATCTGCGATGCTGTGTTCGGGGGTGTACGCTAGTCCGAACAGCAGTCGTAGGGATGAACTTTGGGTTGAATTAGAACGACGAAGCGCTGCCAACCGACTTCCGTGGATGCTTACTGGGGACTTTAATGATATTCTCGGACCAAGCGAGAAGAGAGGAGGTCGAGATGTTGACTGGAACCGGTGCTTGAACTTTAAAGATAACCTGGATAAATGTGGTCTCATGGATATCGGGACAGTAGGACCAAGCTTCACCTGGACAGGACACATTCACGGTGGGGAAGAAATCCATGAGAAGCTTGATCGAGTCTTGACTAATACGGATTGGAGGATACAGTTTCCGGAGGGAGTGGTCCGGGTCTTGCCCCGAACGCACTCTGACCACCATCCAATCATCACTCATTGTTATGGGATTGAACCACCACCCTCCAAACGCCCTTTCAGATTTGAGGCCATGTGGCACTCTCACCCAGGCTGCAAGGAAATCATTACCGGTACTTGGAGGAGAGAGTCTTCTATTATTGAGGCAATTTCTCGGCTGCCCGAAGCGCTGCTAAGTTGGAATCGAGATCAGTTTGGTAATGTATTTATTAAGAAAAAACAGTTGAAAAGCAGAATATTGGGTATTCAAAAGATTGATATCACCCGACGACACCCGAACCTACGTGATTTGGAGCGGGAGCTTATTCATGAATATAATGAGGTGTTGAAGAACGAGGAAACGCTTTGGTTCCAGAAGTCTAGAATCAATTGGCTTCAAGATGGTGACAAAAACACGCGCTTCTTCCACGTCTCAACTATTGCACGGAGGCGGAGGAGCCGTATCAATGCACTGAAAATTGGTGATAATTGGGAGAATGACTCGGATTTGCTTCGACAACATGCACACTCCTTTTTTGAATCCTTATTCACTTGCAGCGAGGATAGCACTGTTCCACAGTTGCCCCGCAGCTCGCTCCAGCGGGTTCTGGGAGCCACATGCAAGGAGAAATTGGCGGAAGATACGAGCCTGACGGAGGCCACATTGGTAATTAAAAGCATGCATCCAAACAAGGCGCCGGGGCCAGACGGACTGCAAGCTCTATTCTACCAAACTTACTGGACTACTGTAGGGGCCTCAGTTGTGGATTTCTTGAACAACAGCCTTTATGGGAAAGAGATACCTGAAACGGTTGGCAGATCCTTTATTGTGCTTATCCCAAAGAAGGACAATGTGGAGGTAATCAATGATTTCCGCCCTATAGCGCTCTGCAACGTGCTTCTCAAGCTTGTCACAAAGCTCCTCGTACAACGGCTTAAACCGTTCATCAGAGATGTGGTGAGCCCGAACCAAAACAGCTTCATCCTGTGCCGAAGTACGCATGACAACATCCTGGTATTGCAGGAAGTTATGCACACGCTACATCAATCGAAGGGGAAGAAAGCTGGGATGGTTTTGAAACTGGACCTGGAGAAGGCTTATGACAAGATAAGGTGGGATTTTTTGAGGGAGACCCTCCAGTTCTTTGAATTTCCTTCACCAATTGTCAACCTCATTATGAGGTGCATCGAGAGCATCAAACCGGAGATTTTATGGAACGGCGAGCCGTCGGACAAGATCACTCCTAATTGTGGTATCCGTCAAGGTGACCCGTTGTCCCCGTACCTTTTTGTGCTTTGTATGGAACACTTGTCTTACTCAATCGATGAAGCTGTCAATAATGGGACTTGGAAACCAATCCCGGTTTGTCGTCAAGGACCTAAGATTTCACACCTTTTGTTCGCCGATGACATTATACTTTGTGCTAGTGCAACCGTTGAGGATGCGACAGTCATTCGACATGTCATGGATCATTTTTGTGCTGCTTCCGGTTTAAAACTCAACCTGACTAAATCACGGGTGATCTTTGCCCCCCACGTGCCAGCTTTAGCACAGGGCAACATCACCAATTGTCTGGGAATTGCGAGCTCACCTACTTTGGGTACTTATTTGGGCGTTAAACTGGGGTTTGGCAGAAATAATAGCAGCAACTTCTCAGCCATCATTGAAAGAGTGGAGAGGAAGCTTGCGGGTTGGAAGGCTAAGAATCTTAATCTGGCGGGTCGGACAACGCTTATTCAATCAGTTACCAACTCAATCCCGGTCTATCATATGCACACGAGATGGTTCCCGGAACGTGTTTGTGACACCTTGGATCGCCTTAATCGGAGCTTCCTTTGGTCGACGGATATCAGCAAACGCAAGACTCACCTTGTTGGTTGGGATAAGGTGATTAGAAGGAAGGATGACGGTGGGCTTGGGATACGGGAAGCCAGGAAAAACAACGTCGCGATGCTCGCTAAGGTAGGATGGCGGGTTCTGCAAAATGCTGATACTACTTGAACTCGCATTTTTAAGAGCAAGTACTTAAAAGATGAGGATATATTAATGCATACCCCCAAGCAAACGGCGTCACGACTCTGGAAGGGTGTCGTGAAGAGCACCCATATGGTTGAACCGCTGATCAAATGGCGTGTAGGAAAGGGTGCCAGGGTCTCGCTCTGGGACGATAGATGGCTCCCAAATGGTAAACTCCGAAGCCGTATTGATGACCGGGTGTATGCTTCTGAGGAAGACCTCATGGTCAGTGATATTCTGGGACATGAGGGTCGGTGGAATGTGGATCATCTTCGTACGCCACTCCCAGCGTTAATTCAAGAGGAAATTAAGAACTTGACCACAGCTGGGAGAGTTCTGAAGATTTGCGTATATGGGGGGGGCACACCCAATGGTAAATTCTCCTGTGGCTCTGCTTATCGCTTACTTATGCCGGAGACCCAGGATATAGGCCGGAATTGGCGTTGGATTTGGAAATTGAAGTGCCCGCAAAAATTTAAATTCTTTCTCTGGCTTATAGGGCATAACAGCTTGTTTACTAATGCACTGAAATTTGACCGAAACTTCGGCACTAGTGAGACGTGCACAAGGTGTCGGGATGGACGTGAAAGTACTGAACACCTGTTGCGCAGCTGCCCAGTTTCACAGCAGGTTTGGAAGAAGATTATTAATCCACTGGATTGGGATGTGTTCAATGGAGTTAGGGGCAATGAGTGGATTGAAAAATTAATGCAGAAGGAGCTGCGTAACATGATTTCTGCTACTTGTCCTTGGTGGATTGCCTTCACTGCGGGACTCTGGAGTGTTTGGAAATCCAGAAACCGCTGGGAGTACGAACATGAGAAGGAGCCAACCGACATAACAATGAATAAAATTAAGAGTTTGATGTCTGACCTTAGCATATGCATGGCTAACACTCTTCGCCATGCTAGCCGGATCAATAGGAGCCAGCCATGGAGAGCAGCGGGCTGGGTTAAACTCAATTCTGATGGCAGCTTTTTCACTCACTCGGAGTCTGCAGCGGCGGGAGGAGTTATTCGTGATGAGAGGGGCGATTGGATAGTAGATTTCGCCCTGAAGGTACAGGGTAATTCGATTGACGTTGCTGAGCTCTTGGGCATCCGGGAGCGGCTTCGCATTGCTTGGGAGCGGCGCTTCCCTCGCATCGAGGTGGAGACAGATTCTGAAACCGTTGCTAACTGGATCATGAACGAGGAAGTGGATGAGCACCCTCTCAAGGATATCATCATGGACTGTCGGAAGTTGCTCCACAACCCTTGGAACTTTGTTCTCAGGCATGTCCCGCGGGAGAGGAACATTTTGGCAGACAAGTTAGCCAAGTTAGGTCACTCCGTGACTAACGGTTTTGCTGTTTGGGATACACCTCCTGTTGAGGTGATGCTTAGCTAGTCTTGTGCTGTCTCGTTAGGACCGAAAAAAAAAAAAAAAAAAATCTCACATCGCAATTTTTACCCCTTTTTTTATATTTTTTATATTTTTCCTTTTGTATTTCATTTATTTATTTATTTCTTGTAGTGGTTAATGACTTCATTACCGGATACAAGGTCCCCCGCTTCGAACTCGCTTGGGTGTGCGTATGTTAAAAAAATATATACATATATTTATTTATTTTGATAATTTTTGTTTGATTTATTGTTTATATTATAGGCAATTAATTTTAAGTTTTTTTGTTTTTTCAAAAAAACAAGAGAAATATCATATAATCAATCAGGGCAACGCGGTAAAAGTCGGAATAACACAAGTCTAAAATTATAATTTTTGAGAGCATTTTTTTTTTTCAAAAAAACAAGAGCAATATCATATAATCAATTAGGGCAACGCAGTAAAAACTCGAATAATGCAAACAGAAAATTATAAGTTCGGATAACAAATGGGCTACACCGTTAATCTCACCCTGAATAGAATTAGCTTAAAAAAAATTGAACTTAAATAAAATAACTAAACTTCTTTTTTTGTTTGTTAATAAATGAAACATCCCATCAATAAAAAGTTGGATCATATTCGAAATATCTATAATTCTAAACTAGAGATTTTTTTGTTCTGAATCTGAAGAAAATGTATTAGAGAACGACTCACAAAAACTATGTATTACATTTTCAACGATTAACCATATGAATTTACAGGATATCACGAAGAAGGAAACGAATATCACATGAAGCTATGTATTACATTTTCAACGATTAACCATATGACTTTACAGGATATCACGAAGAAGGAAACGAATATCACAAGAAGCTATCTTCAATCATCTGGAACCCTAAAGTGGAAATCGAGAACAATTGGCCCATCTTCACGCCCATCTTCATGCCCAGCATAAAACCAAAGCGTTTCATTCTCACGTGCATTGTTTTCTCGGCATATCTTGTGCCAGAGGTCGGGGTACAAAACAAGACCTTCTTCCGACGGCCAATCTTTCAGCATCAAAGTGCCACTTGGCTGCTTGACACGAACTGATATCCCACCTTTCCTCTGAAGGTATACACGATTCACTCCATCGTAGGTCAGGAAAGAAATAAGTTTGGAATTACAATCTTTCAATTTCGGTTCACCAAGTAAGGCCAGTCTAGATTTAGATTTACAACATTTCACGTCGTCGACGGTGAGAATTCCACTCCAAATCAGCTCATAATCAACTGCATCCGCCGCATCGGGAGCTCCAATTGCCTCCACCAGTGTAAATAACAATGGAAGAAAAAGGGCAAAAAAGTAAAATCATCTAATCCTTTCCCACTATGTTAAATAGCAACAACATTTTTGGGTGGCTAAAATGACCACCCATTTCCCAACTTTTCCCGGGACTCCAAGAAATGACCTTATTGGCTACCCATCAAAGTATAAAAACTATAAAAAAGCTCATTAAATAGCCAACACCCCTTATTCTTGAAAAGTAAAGAACTTCTAAAGGCCCAACCTATATCTCTACCTCACCACTTAAAGCACTTATTTGTATCCATTCTATTACCCAATGCACGAACATTTTTAAAAATATGTATTGAGAATTCCTGAATCTCAATATATTCAAATTATCTAGAATGTCTTTACAATAATCTGTCCCTATTTTTTTATATATGCATTTGATTTTTATTTTTTTTTTAGAGGGGGACGGGTAGTGGGGCGGAGGTGGAGGTCGAAAGAGTATTTAACAAAATGGTTTTGAAAAAGGAAAATGTTAGAATAAGGAAAATGTTGGAATAAATTGGGCCTGATTTAAGTATTTTAGGATTAGAAAATGTAGGAATAAATATTGGAGTAGAAATTAGAAAATTGAATAGAAGGCTTTAGTGGAGGTTTTGAATTAAGTTTTTCGCTCATTCCAAAATGATCCAACCTTACATATTTATAGGAGAGTCACCGACTTGTCATTGTAGATTAATAATTCTTTACAATTCTTTAAGCATGTGATTATTTTCTAGATTATTCTACATGTATTTAGTTCTTTTCTATAATAATCTAGAACATTAAATCTAAATAATATCTAGCTAAATATCTATAGAAAATTCTAGAGATTATTTTAGAATATACATTATAATTAACAGTAACCATACTGAGAAATCCACCAGATCGCCAGTCAGTGTACCCCTGTGCATAAACGATACTTTAATCAAGTTCAGATATATGCATGCATGCGGAAGAGAAACAAGCTAAGAGTTTATCAAGGGTGCACGTACCGTCAAGGAACTCCCTGTGTCGACGACATCTATTGCTGCACCGACGGCGGTGTCGCCTCCATTCTGTAAGAGATGGCGAGCACCTTGGCATGCATTTTCGGGCGTTTGCCGCCGTCACCAAAAGAATGAAAAACGGGCATGCTTAGCTTAGAGGGGCGGAGGGGGCCATGTGTAATTTCTGAGTGTATGTTTTCTTTCTTCTCAAAATTATGTAATCAATGTTGTTGATGACAACCTCGGATAGTTATATATAGCTGAGTGTCCAGTATAAACTTTAAACTTGCATATTCAAATTTTCATGTATCCCACCACGTCTATCTTTTCCTTTTTTTTTTTTTGATAAACAATCACAATTATTAAGCAATTACAAGGGCATATTTGACCTCGTGGAATTTAAAAATTGGGCATACCAGCTAGATGGAGTTATTCGATTATTGTCAATGATTAAGTCGGTTTGTACAAAACATATTACGGTTTTTGTCCTACGAATTGCTCTTATTTTTTCCGTTAATTATTTGATGGATGAGACCAAAATTACAACTTTTTAAAAATAATAGAACTAAATGTGTCTAATTTCAAATATATGGAACTAAATTTGCAAAAGGCCTAATCCTGTGGGACCAAAAATATAAGTTGCTCAAAACATAATTGTATCGAAAAAATTACAATTTTGATACACCAACTCATCTTAATTCATAATTTTGATACAAAAAAAAAAAATTTCGGTGAAAAAACTAGCTCATAACTCAAAAGTTCGCAATTTCATACGCTATTTAACCCGAATAGGTATGACCCGCTGGAAAACCACCCGAATCTCCACGTGTCCATTCGAGATTTGCCACGAAGCGGGTTCTGCAAGGTTCGGGTGGGTTTTTCGGCGAATCATATCTATTCGAGTCAAATAGTACATGAAATTGCGCACTTTTAAAGTTATGAACTAGTTTTCATAAATTTTTCTTTTTTTTTACCAAATTTACAAAAAAGCGTAAATTGATATACCAAAATTGCAATTTCCTCTAATTGTATCCAGAATCTTTAAAATTCGTTGATTTTTATTTTGATATTATAAATGCTTTAGTGAAAGTGCTAAAGACATGGCAAGTTGGAACAGACTTGCACCTCCAAACGGTTAACTATTAAGAAAAATTTTAATCCATCAAACCCAACCCAACCCAACCATTTAAAATAATAAATATATTATACAACTAAATTGCTAGCAATATGTTCTATTTCCATGAGAGGTTTCATTTCAAAATATTTTCTTGAACGTAAGTTAAAGCCTCATTACAATTGTTCCAACAATCACTAACAATTTTTCCAACCATCTCTGTGAAGGCTTCCAACACCTCCGGAACCGCCTGCATCGCGTCGTAGAGAGATGTCCGCAACTGCTCCACCAACCCCGCCACCGCTCCGGCCAATCCCGACGACGAACTCACCACCCCTTCTTTTACGAGCTCGAATATCGAAGAGAAGACCGTGCTGATCACCTCGATCACGAGGCCTACTAAGTACTCTAAGGATGTTTTGATCATATCTTTAACCTGTAAAGAAAAGAGTCTGAGAATTTCACCTTTCATCAAGTTTGTGTCGTGTCATGTCGTGTACGACCATTTAAGAAAGAACTTCTGGATGTAATGAAATCAAACATGAGTTGTACTTATTTACCTGTTCAATGATGCGTTGGCTGTTTTCTCCAGGAACTTTGAGGGCTTGGAAGAACTGCACGATTACCATGGCCGTCGCGTTGAATATCAGACGAGTAACGAGACTCGACAAGATGCTCATAACGGTGAACACGAGCTTCAATAGGATGACGGCCATCACCGGAAGAGACGAGTTTCTTATTCTTTTGCTTCAAGCAATGCACAACTTTATGAGACTATGCTTCATTATGATGTAAAATTGGTTTTGAGTTAATATTATAGTTTTGAGAGTTGAAAATTTCATGTGTATGCTCTGTTTCAGGTGCAGGGCTTTTTAAAGGAGGAGTTGTTGCCCACACATTCACCAATTCAAAGTCATCAAGAAAAACCAATTTAAAAAACAGGGGATTTTGAAGATTAGTATTACAACATTAAAATATTTTGAGGTTGTGTGATGGAGTTAAGAAAGACTTGCAGAGCCAGGTCTCGAATCTGACTTTATTTAGGAAGTTTCTGCATAAATTTCTTGAGCTGTGGAAATTACCAACTTATATGAATCTGTCGCTTTTTAATGACTATAATAACATGCATTAAAACTAATTTTCGAGTGTGTCGGGAGACGAAGTTGGTAATTTTTAAAGCCTCTTCAAAAATATCATAACCTCTAATGTAACGACACTTCTAAAATTATCATTTTGTCGTATCATGTCGTGTCGGATACTCATGTCTGCAGAGACGGAGCCAGGATTTAAGATAAGGGGGGGGGGGGGGGGGGGGGCGAAAATTAAAATATACAAAATTAAGGGGGCGAATTTTTAATTTTGGGGGGGCGAAAATATAAAAATTTCAAAATATATATACAAACTTAAAAAAAAAAAAAAAAAATTAGGGGGGGCGGCCCCCCCCCCCCTAGCTCCGCCCATGCATGTCTGACAACATATCCAACACTTTCCATGTGAAATGTTTTTTAAGAAAAATTTGTGTCGCCGTATCCGACGTGTCGCGTCCGTATTGTCGTATTCATATCCGTGCATCATAGATCATAACTATCAAAGAATCTAAAACTACAGAAAAATGGCATAAATTCATTGCCTTTACCATTGGAAAAGTAGGAGTAATAGACCTAACAATTCTCACAAACCTCAAGAAGTTCCAGGGATAAGCTCATTTACATACCTTCAGGTTTGGCATCATTACAAAGACCTCGCCTGGACTTTTCAGAAATTACATAAAACTTTTCAGTGTCAAAGAATTTACATATGGGTGACTCCATTTTCTTTGTATATTCTAAGAGGGAAAATTGCAATTTTAGTCCCATTGGATTCAAACTGTTGCAATAAAGGTCCCATTGGTTTAAAATATCCAAAACACATCCCATTTGATTCTAAAACATTGCAAGATTAGTCCCATATTGATCAACTAACAAAATAACTAGATGTTTCGTTAGTGTAAAAGATTTTTTTTTTTTTTTTTTTTTGGGAAATCACCATTTTTTTTTCTAAAATATTTTATTTTCACCCATATTTATTCAAATTTTTAATATTTTATTTTCCCTCATATTTTTCTCCTAATTTTCACCTCATTTATGTCATTTTATTAAATACTTTTTTTAAAAAAATTAATTATTTCCTTCCCTATATCTTTTGATTTCCACCAAAATTTTCTATTTTTTTATTATGAGTATTTTTTTTAAAAATTTCTATAATGCACTATGGATTACAATGAAATAAATAACTCCTATTGTAAGTAATTCAAAAGGAGATTTTCATTTCTCACATCAAAAGTATCATATATATATATATAAATGTGCCAAACAATGTTTTCATTTATAAGGGGGAAAAATGTAATTTTTTTAAAAAATAACTCTTTAATAAAATGATAGAAAAATACTCTTAATAAAAATTAAAAATACTCATTAAAAAAATAATAATAATAAGTCCTCTAATGAGTAATCGAAAAGGAGATTTTCATTTCTTACTTAAAAAAATCATATAAATGTGCCAAACAATATTTTTTATTTCCTTCCCTATAAATAAAAACATTGAAAAATTTGAAGTTCTTTTTAATTTTTATTAAGAGTAATGTAGAATTTGGAGAAAAAAAAAATACTCTTAATAAAAAGATAGAAAATTTTGATGGAAATCAAGAGATATGGGGTGGAAATAATTAATTTTTTGAAAAAGAACTCCTTAATGAGACCGTAGAAATAGGGTGAAAAATAGGAGAAATATGAACGAAAATAAAATATTGAAACTAAGAGAAATACGAGTGAAAATAAAATATTTTATAAAAAAAGGTTATTTCCCAATAAAATAAGTAAAAAAGATAGACACTAATGAAATAGGTAAATATTTTGTTAGTTGATCAAATATGGGACTAATCTTGCAATGTTTTAGAATCAAATGGGATGTATTTTGGAATTTTAAACCAATGAGACCTTTATTGCAACCTTTTAGAATCCAATGGGATGTGTTTTGGATATTTCAAACCAATGAGACCTTTATTGCAACGGTTTGAATCCAATGGGACTAAAATTGCAATTTTCCCTATTCTAAGAATACCCTGTTTTTCAATTACACTTGTCGGTCAATATTTACTTTAAATTCATGATGATATCATTTTCTTTGTATATTTAAAGAATTCCCTACTTTTCAAATTACACTTATAGGTCAATATTTACTTTTAAATTCATGACTATAATGACATTCATTTGGCAAAACCTTGGGCCTTAGAATATACAGGAAAAGTTTTATAATTTCTTGGAAGTTAGGGGAAGTTTGTGCAATTAAGTCAAACCTTAGGAAATGGCAGAGTAATTATCCCAAATTTTGACAAACCAAACATCAAAATTTTTCCTACATGCATACTTCTAAAAATGTCATTTTATCTTGCGATGTCCGACACAAGACAGAATAAGTATCCCAAATTTTAACAAAACAAACATCAAAATCTCTTATGCATAACACTTCTAAAAATATCATTTTACCTTGTCGTACCCGACACTCCTCACGTGAGATATTCAAAAAAAAAATTTGTGCCATGTCGCCGTATCCGTATCCATACATCATAAATCAAAATATAACAGTACCAGTATAAGACAAGAACAAGAGTTTCTTTGCCAATAGCCATATAAGACTACAAGAATATGTACATATATGGTATATCTGCTACCAAGACCATATATACTTACTAATTACTATAAACCTATATACATATATACGCAGAAACCAACAACAGTAATATGCACAGAAGCATCCGCTAAAGGCCTCGCTCACTTCTCCTCAAACACAAACACATCACTCACAAAATTCTCCGTCTCCCACAAGAACGACCCAAAAGCAACACCTTCCAGAAGAAATCTCTTCAGACATCCAAACGAGGTTGTAATGACATCATCGCTCTCGAGCAATCCCATCTCCTCATCTCCAAACAAAGCACAACTATGTCTCTCTATCAAATCCACAGCCTCCTTTGATTTTGGTTTTGCACACATTAGAATCATATCCGGTTCAAATCCCATCAAGTAAATCCTCAGATACGATACCTGACCCACAGGGGGCAGGGATCGTGACCCCTCTGCCCCTGGAAGTAGAGAACATACCCCAACAAGGGCAGATCTTGGGTTCAGAACACGCTCCATTTTGTGCCTTAAAGAAGCGGACTTCAAGAAATAGCCATATAAGATAGAACTAGCATAGAGTTTGCATAGACGAAGCCTTTGAATGTTTGTTACTTGCCAGATGTCAGTTATGTTTGAATTTGCTTTGTATCCAAGAACAGCTGTTAAGTGCTCTCTCACCATTTGAAGAGCTTCACGACTATGAATGGACTCGAGTTCGTAATCCTTTGATGGCCATATTTCAAGACGGTTATTATAGAGACATCTGGACAGACGGGGTACCATGTGAACTCTTAGTTCGTGAAATTTGGGGATTATGTTTGTGTACATAATGTCTTCGACCGAGTCTTGGTATTCTTGTTTCTTGAACTCCGCAATTCTCCTGATATTTGAAACTTGGTGAGAGCGAAAAAGGGTGGGATATCAGATGTTTCAGTTAAATTTGACAACACTACCACGCGTTTTCTCAGAATTCACCATTCGTATTGGCTTTAGAGTTAATTATGTCAAGAAGTGAAACAAGGCCTTGGGAACATAGTATAGTGCACCCTTCTCTGGCCCATGCTCATTCTCAACGAGTTCTGCACTTTATCCAAAACGTACCATCCAGTTCATAAAATGAAATACTAACATATGGCTAAAATATATAGGAGAATAAATTTCCATGGATACTGAAAGTTGCATATTCGATCAAAGAAGAGAAATAACATACAACTAGAACTTGATTGCAAGAACTTACAATTTTCGAGAAGTCGAGAAGATAAAAAGTAAAATCTTGTAAAAGTTGTAGTAGTAAACAAAATAGGACTTTTTGGATAAAAACTTTGACTGTTAAAGATTTTTTGAAAATCCACTTAGAAGCTCTAAAGGGTATTTTTCAATTTCCAGCTTATCTTAAAGCTTGAAGCAGCAAAAAACACACTCAATTCTGCATTCCTTTTTCCAATTAAAAGCAGAGAAATCACTTTTCCTTCTTTCAAAAGTTGGCAAATACTCACCAAGCTTTTACAAAGATCTGTTTTTTATGATCTTCCCTCAATTGAAAGCCACTTAAGATCCACATTAGTCTATGAAGTAGAGCTCTATCCTCAACTCTCTTATTCATGAATATTACAAATAACTGTATAAATGGAAAATCAACGAACACAGACATCTAGGCTTGCATACATCACATCCAAAACTGGAACTAGCTAATCTCTAAGCAAACAAATCATAACAAAATCACAGCATGAAATCCAATCAACATCACTACCAGTTAATGCAAGAACTAGGAACAACAAAGAAAAACAAAACAAGAAAGGGGCATCTGCAAGCAACCAACCTATGCAGGCAAGCTTCATCAGAGCCGAGGCTGAGCTGCAGACGAGCCGCGGCTTCATCCCTCTCGCCCGCAAACCGCTCCAGCTCCTTCCTCGCAGCCGCCTGAAAGCTCTCACCATCATCCATTAACACACCCGTCAGAAACTTCCCCGCCGGCGTCCTCGGCTCCAGCGGCGCGTCCAGGCCGCCATACTGACGCCTGCTGGTACTGCTCGTACTCGCCGCCACAACCAACGGCCTCCGCCCAAAACTCAGCCCGACGGTGATCGGATGGCGGAAATCCCCGCCGGGAATGGCCGGAAACCAGGGTTTGGCGTAGGAAAGGCAACAGTCCATTCAACAAACAGTTGGTGTGCAAATGATGAATAAAGGAAGATTGTGGGAAGGGTTTAAAGGGTTTTGGAAGGAAGTTGATGATAAGCGCTGAGAATCAAGAACCAGTTGGATTAGAGAGTATTGAGTACAGATTGGTCTCCTATGGGGGCGGGCGCCGGGGTAGAATAGATACATATATACATGAGTGTATAGAATATAGTGATATAGAGTAAAGAAGAAAGAGGATAAGGTGAGAGATTATGACTGAGAAGGAAAAGTGGTCTTCTCCAATTATGGTGGTGGCAGGTGGGAACATTATTCAAGGTGGATTTCTAGTTCATCAAAATCTCACATCACAATTTTTACCCTTTTTTTAATAATTTTTTTTATTTTTCCTTTTGTATTTTATTTATTTTAGTGGTTAATGAGTTGAGTTCATTACCGAATGTAAGGTCCCGAGTTGGAACCCGTTTGGGTGTGTGTGTTAAAAAAATATATACATATATTTATTTATTTTGATAATTTTTGTTTGTTTTATTGTTTATATTATAGGCAATTAATTTTAAGATTTTTTTTTTTTTCAAAAAAACAAGAGCAATATCATATAATCAATCTGGGCAACGCGGTAAAAGTCGGAATAACACAAGTCTAAAATTATAATTTTCGAGAGCATTTTAAAAAAAAAAAAAAAAAAAAGAGCAATATCATGTAATCAATTAGGGCAACGTGGTAAAAACTCGAATAACGCAAGCCAAAAATTATAAGTTTCGATAACAAATGGGCTACACAATTAATCTCACGCTGAATAGAATTAAATTCCATAAAAAATATAGTTAAAAAAAATTAAACTTAAAAAAATAACTAAACTTCCACAGAAAAGTAAAACGATAAAAAGACCAACCACTAAACAGATTTTCGCTAATTTTGGGAGGAAAACACTTCTTTGAGATAATCAAACTAGCAAAATGGTGAATTGAAATTTTATTTTTGATAAATTATTATTATTAACGATAGTTATCCTTTGAAAAGAGTTGAAGAAGCCGACTCCAAGGCGTCAATACTGGTTGATTCAAGTGGTTATTCCCCAGGGTAAGGTTCCGATGATTCAAGTGGTTATTCTCAAGGGTAAGGTTCCGATTTCGAATCCCACGTGTGTGTGAGGAATAAAAAAAAAAAAAAAAAAAAACGAGAGAAGTTTTGCCAAAAAATTCTCTCTCTAAGATAGGAACAAAAAATACCCGATAATAAGGAATAATATGTACGATACAAGGAGATTAAAACTTAGAAAATATTTACTTTCTTAGTTTATTATATAGTTGGATTTAATACAACTATATTAAAATTTTGTTAAATACCCAATTTATTTTGTTTACTATAATAGATTATCCTAATTAATTAATTAAAACCTCATTTTTAGAGTTGTTAAATAGTATGGTGTATTCTTATAATGTCTTGGACTTTGCCAATAGCATAGGACTCTTACAATTTTTTAAATTGATGTCTTAAATATATATATATATATATATATATATTTTTTTTTTATTTTATATAACTCACACACCCCAAGTGACCCAAGGGATTCGAACCCGGACCTTGTCTTCGAGAAAGAACCCTCAGACCATTTGACCAATCCCTGTTGACGTTAAATAACTAATATATCTGTTTTTAATAAAGTAAACTATATCTTAAGCTTTAGATTAATCCATAACGAATATTATATAGTTCAATCTCTAAATCAATCTCTCTTAAATTTTAATCTATCTTAAAAAAGAAAAGTTAATCATCTATTTTTTGTATTTGGATGAAATGCATTAATTATTATTATTATTCTTCGTTGGGTTTGCCGATTCCACTTAACCTCCTTTAAAAAGAGAAAAAGATAACTTAGGACTTAGGAGTGACATCTTACCATATTTATCTTTTGTTAATGAATGAACCATCCGATCAATATTTTTGGATCATATTCGAAATATCTATAATTCTGAACGAATATAAAATATTTGGAGATTTTTTTGTTCTGAATCTGAAGAAAATGTATTAGAGAACGACTCACAGAAACTATGTATTACATTTTCAAAGATGAACCATATGAATTTACAGAATATCACAAGAACAAGAAGGAAACCAGAAAAACTATCCAAGCTGTCTTCACTCCTTTGGAACCCTAAAGTGGAAATCGAGAACAATTGTACCATCTTCACGCCCATCTTCACGCCCAGCATACAACCAAAGCATTTCATTCTCACGTGCATTGTTTTCTCTGCAGATGTTGTGCCAGAGGTCGGAGTACAAAACAAGACCTGCCGACGGCCAATCTTTGAGGATCAAAGTACCACTTCGCTGCTTGACACGAACTGATATCCCACCTTTCCCGTGAAGGTATACACGCTTCACTTCATTGTCGTTCAGGAAAGTCATAATTCGGGAATTACAATCTTTCGAATCACCCAGTAAGGACAGTCTAGATTGAGATTTAAAACATTTCACGTCGTCGAAGGTGAGAATTCCACTCCAAATCAGCTCATAATCAACTGCATCCGCCGCAATTGCCTCCACCAGTGTGCTCGCCGCCGGATCGGAAGCTCCGGTGTTCTGCTTCGCCAGTTCCGTCATCCTCGCCAGCGCCTTCTCCTTCGCCTTGCGCATCGCCGGCGTCTTCTGACGCTGTGCGGCATCTGAAGTCTCCGCCAGTGCCTTCTCCTTCGCCTTGCGCATCGCCGGCGTCTTCTGACGCTGTGCGGCATCTGAAGTCTCCGCCAGTGCCTTCTCCTTCGCCTTGCGCATCGCCGGCGTCTTCTGACGCTGTGCGGCATCTGAAGTCTCCGCTGGCGTCTTCTTCGCCAGCGCCAGCGCCAACATCTGCTTTGCTGCATCTGACGTCTTCGCCGGCGTCTTCTGATGCTGTGCGGCATCTGAAGTCTCCGCCGGCGTCTTCGCCAGCGCCAGCATCATCTTCGCCAGTTCCAGCTGCTCTGCTGCATCTAACGTCTTCGCCGGCGTCTTCTTCTGTGCTGCATCTGACGTCTTCGCCGGCGCCTTCTCTGCAAGCTTCGATTTGATCGAAGCAACATCCGCCTTCACGGCGGCAACGTCCGCCTTCATCACGGCAATGTCGGTGGCCACCTCCGTAAGGCGCGACTCAATGTTATCGGCCACAGCCATGAAATCCCTAGCGAGCTGATCGATCGTGGTGTGATTCGCCATCGAAATATCAAATATGGAAAGTGAGTAGTTATGTTGTGAATTCATGCATGTCGGCTATTATATAAGAGCCAGCCGTAATTGTCAAAACGACGTCGTCTCTGAAAGTGAAGGGGCTGCATCGCACGTGTCTCTGAATAGTTAGGGCTATCTTTTCCCCTTTCCAGATAATTTCGTTGACATCTTTAAGTTGAGCTATGCCGGGAAAGTACTTCACCTCACTCGTTCACCCACTCCGCCACCGCCGGACCACCAACTATCCGCCGTCGAAATCAATATATTTTGCTAATGGGGATCGTGAAACTGGGTTTTCTCTAGCTTCATTCTGCCAGCGCTTACAATGTTGGGGATCGCGTGCCCCTTTTCGTCAGCTTCATAATCCCAGGTATTGTTTTTGCGTCTATGGTTCTGATTTTTAATTCTATTTCTCTTAGGAAATGCATTTTGTGATTTCCCCTACCCTGAAGGTTGGATTATCCTGTTTTATTGGATATTGATAATTTGATAAGCCAAAAGGATTAAACTATATGATGTGTTTTTGTTGATTATCATAGGGTTATGGAGTTCCAGGTTTCTTCTCTGTCGAATTCGATTGTTTTTTTGTTTTGTATTTTGTTCGTGGAGCAGTATAATTAGGTCTTTGGATTTTAGAGTCGTTCATTTCTGATTCGTTATTGAATCGGAGATTAGTTGTTGATTTACTGGAACGATGGGGGAGAGGCGAGACGGGGTGACTTCCCGGCGGCGGTCTCCATCGCCTCGGCGTCCGCGGCCGCCAAGGTCTCCGGATTTTAGTCCGTCGAGGCATCGCAGGAGTTCCTCATATAATCATCGTGGGCAAGAAGACTATTCGAAGGAGGCTCAGACATCACGGAGGGCCGGGAGAAGGGATATCCTTGATAGGGATTTTCTGAATACGATAATAGGGATAGAGATGGGTATGCAATTGGTGCTAAGCGATCGAGGAGTCCTCGGAGAATTGAGAGAAGGGATAATTTTGATGGGATATCAGCAGGCGGCCTGCAAGAATTTCTGAGTATGAAGATGGAGGTAGAGGGTAAATATAAAAATGAGGTCGCACCCTCAAGGAGATCATACGATGAGGACCCATATCTGCGTGATTCGGGTTTAATGAAGTTTGAATGGGATCATTCAGATGGACCCTTAAAATCAGATCATCTGAGCATAAAGGATTTCAGCCACGCTCGTGACTACAATACTGATGGTTATATAAACATCCCTAGTGGTGGTGGCAAGAGGGACTATTATTACTCTGATTCTGTTCAAGCTGGACTATTACCAGCATCACAGTTTGTCGATCGCACCAAGCCTCTTTCTCAAGAATATGATAGGGGTGGAAGGATGAACTCTCAGTCATACACATTAGCACGTGGTGATGTTGATGATTTATCCCTAAGAAACCTAAGTGGTGGTGATGGGAGCAGTCGCATCTCATCTGTGGCATCACGGTATCTGAATACTGATACTGAGAAACAGGGATACTTTAATTTCCGAGATGAGCTTCATTTGGGGGGAAAAGAGATGTTGGCTTACGTGATCAAAAAGATCATCTTTTATAAAAGAAAAAGACACCGTTTATTTCCAGGATGAGTTAATGGGCGTAGAGAAAATGGCGGGTAGAGAAATGTACAAATTCAATGAGGAAGAGGACTTTCTGCCTTCACGTGGCTTTTTGAAGGGAGATTCTGAGTATATGGTGTCATCATCTCAGCCTAAGGATTATGTTCCCAGTTACTCTGCTTCTGGAAACCTTCACATGCCAACACATGTGATAGGAAGAGGGCGTGGATTTGATTCTCAGCCTATTGACCTTGATGGATATAATGAAAAGAGGCAAGATATTTTCCCTAGAGGACCTGGAGGTCTTTTAGATGATACAAGGAGCAGCTCAAGGTGGTATACAGGGCGTGCTCAGGAAAAACAGGGAGATCAGTTATATGCAGAATTTGGTGGAGCTAAAATAGACAGAACGAGTACAAGGCTCGATGATGTTGAAGAAGAATATAGAGGCGAGCGTGTGTCAAGAATGGATGTTTTAAATCCTAATGTTGATGAAACCTTGCACAAAAAACATGTGATGAATGATGTATTATGGGACCCATATTCTTTTTCTCAGGCGCGGTTGACACCTGATAAATTTGATGAAGCAAGTAAACGTGATCTGGATATGTTGGGTACTGGAGGTTCTAGTCTGACTAATGAAACTGGATATTCAGCATATGGAAGTTTTAAACCACGTGAACTTCATGCGGGTGATAGTGTCCGGTGGCCTAATATGGAAAGATCAGATATATTTCAATCAAAAGAATATGACCTTACATTTGGGGGAGTTGATGATAGCCCCAGAAAGAGGTCTGCCTTTGTAGATTTGACCATGGTTGAACCATCTGAAAGGACGGTTAGACCCAGACAAGTTAGAGATGAGATATTGTACGAGCATGATTATGGGAATAGAATATCCACTGATGGGAATGGTGCTCGAAAGATATACGACCAAGTAGATATGGGAGATGAAATTGATCATTTTAGGTTATCAAAGAAGCCCAAACCGAGTAAATATATCTACGAGAAAGCATGAGGGGCATCGCCTGAGATTGCCGGTGATAGGCCATCATCATCAAACTTTGACACCAGTCGGTTAGTCAAACCTCATAAATCTGATTCTAGAGATATAAAGAAAAGACTGGGACCTGCTCTTCGAAGGCCTCATGTCTCAGAACGCTTAGAGAAATGTAGACCCTCGATAAGGAAATGGCGAGCACCTCCTCCACCAATGAAACGTTCTGTACTTCCATGGCAGAAAATTAGGAGTTCTAACCAAGCGGTAAGCCTACAAGAAGATTCAAAAGGAAGTCATCAAGGTCATGATCGAAACCACTTGGGAGACCATATTACACCGGCAAAGCCTGAACCACCTGAAAAGTCTGAGGAATTTAAGCAGCTGCTGCAAAGTGCATTTTTCAGGTTTCTTAAACTGATTCATGAGACACCTGCAAAAAGAAAGAAATACGTGGATAAAGGAAAAGCTGGTGATTTAAAGTGCATTGTATGTGGCAGGTCCGTGTTCTGCCTTATGAATTGGTTTCATAGATGGAGCCGTATATTCTTCACCCTTCTTTGGTTGAACTTATTCTTCTTTACAGCCCTGAATTTATAATTTGGTAAGTCAATTTATTCTTTGTGCTCGTGTAGTTTGGACACGAATTCCTTTTTACTGTCATTTTGAAATCCAGTAGCTTTGGTTGTTGATTAACTGTTTGGTACAAGCTTTGCCCTTGTCCTGGATGATTAGAAAATGATTTTGCTCGCATAACGAGCTTTACTTTTGTTGTTGATGAAGTAATTTGCTGGAATATCTCATGTTTAATCCGTCTCTATGAATGTACTGTTGTAGGATCGGGTAGTACTTTCTTGAGTTCTTCATACTTCTGTCGTCTTTCGTGCATTTGCTCGAGATGACAAACATACTACTATAATAATTGAGAAAGAAACAACTAGTTTTTTAGACTATCCATTCACAACATTTAGCATTTGTATGAAGTAATTTCTACCATGATACTATGTCGTGGAGAGCCGAAAAGAACAGTTTAAGAGAATTTTGGACAAAACTTTTTATGCCTTTGGAAATTGGAATGGATCATTGCATGTTATCTGCCCAGAAAAAAAGGGGTGTAATAGATTGGGGGCTGTTTCGGACATGGTTAATGGTAGAAATATTGCAAGTTTCATTAACATATATGTATACCATTGATGCAGGATGTCTGAACAACCCTTCAGCCAAGAGAAAAGCTCGTTGAGAAGCAGAAGTATTTCCAGAGGACCAATGGATAAGATCACCTCTGGCTTTGGTTGGTTCTTGCCTTTATATGATTGTGAGTACTTATCTGATCTTCCTATGATCCATTTCTCATGTGCACGTGTGCGCGCGTAGGCTTGCCTGGCTTGGCATTAATGTTGTTTGTAATGTTCTTAAGGGAAGAGGGGTTTATAACATGTCTCATGGGATCGGGAAGAAGGAATGAGGAGATATCTTCTTTTCAATGAGGGCCCAGTTCGGAAGATCACTTCAAAAGCATTGTGATTTGAAAACGAGTTTTTGTTCATTTGAGTATGTTAATAATTTGTGAGACCGCTGACATGCTGTGAGTTCTTGATGCGTCATCTTCGTCACTAGTGACATTATTGTACTTTCCGGGATGTTTGGTTTTGCCTTATGTTCAAGTTGATAAGTTTTCTTTGGCACTAAAGATTTATCATCCATGCTTTTATGCTATTATCTTCCTTTTAGATTTATCACACACAAAGTTTATAGAGCAAGAATTTCAATTAAATTACAATAAACGAGCAAGAGATGTGCATATATTGTTCATGGGAAGACAAAGAACAGTGTGAACTCACAATTATATGCACCTTTCCATTCACATGCTGTAAATTTACACTATCCACATTCTATAAAAGAGGTACAGCAAGGCTTAAGTATTACAAACAACCTCCTAACCTATTTCTCTCCAAGCTTCAAATGTTCCTAAAACATCTCAAACTGTATATCAGGACAGCCACCATCTCCCAAATCAAACATCTTAGGCACCTCAGGCGGGGTCTCGCACCGGATCAGAGCCCAATTCAACCCATCGAAGAGCAAATGCTGCTTAATCTCAGCTGCCCCTTTAGACGACCCCATCCTATTCTCTGGCTCCTTCTTCAGCAGTCGTCTGACCAAATCCCTAGCATGAGAACTCACCGTTCGGGATTGAGGAAACTTAAGGCACTGGGACCCGATATTGGACATGGTTTCCTCATTGGTTGAGCCCTTAAACGGCGTCCTACCATACAAAAGCTCATAAAGAAGAATCCCGAAAGTCCACCAATCAACTTGACTCCCGTAGCCTTCCCCTTTAATGATCTCCAGGGCAAGATACTCGTATGTTCCAACGAAGGAGTTGGATCTTGCTGCGGTGGGCTCCACCACAAGCTGTCGAAGTGGAATGACTCGGGCGGCTTGGGCAACATGGGCAGCTAGTTTGGATTTGAGTTTTTTTGTTCTTGATGCGGTGGATAAAAACCTTGGGGCCGGGTGAAGCAGGAGAGTTGGAAGTCGGGGTGGAGGCAGAAAGGGTCTATGCAGCTGGAATCGGAGCGTGCGCTGGAGATCTTGTTTGGAGGTTCTGGAGAAGAAGAAGAAGATGGGTCGAGAAGTGTGGGATTAGTCGGACATCTAAGGGATAGGTCGAAATCTGACAACGTTATGTGACCATCTTCCCTGACGAGAATGTTTTCGGGCTTTAAGTGGTAGACCTCCAAGCATGTGTAGGTATTCTAGTGCAAGAAGAACTTCAGCAGCATAAAACCTGCATGTTTTGAAACCACGAGGATTTTACCAATTTAGCAAAATCAGATAGCATACAATAAAATATGAAATTTGCAAACAAATCCCCTCAATATTGGTCTAGTTACAAATACAACTGCCCCCTTGTCTGAAAAATAATCTGAGATTATTCAATGTGTCTCATTAACAGGTTAAATTTGCGGATAAGGCAATCATTCAAATATGATAACAGATCAAGTGAAAAAAATCAAAGATCCAAACTCAACACCACCACCTAATTATGAAAAGCAACATAAGGAATCCTATCTGCATGTGAGGAGACAGAGAGATATAATTTAAAATAAAAATTAAATCAGAGAAACCGTACCTAACCGCATGTTCGGGAAAACCCTTGGTAACCTGCTTTTGGCGAACAACATGCAGATCACCCCCGGACAATACTCCGTAACCAAACAAGAAAACTTATTCATACCAAAATGCGCAGAGTGTAGGAAGAAAGGGATGATCCAAGATTTCAAGTGTCTCTTTCTCAGTTTGAGCCCTCATCATTTTCTTCTTGCTGCTCAAAAGAACATTATCCATAACTTTCAAGGCAAAGAGAGAGCTTGACCCTCAGCTCTGCAAGGTAAACTATGCCAATATCTCCACCACCAAGCTTCCTCAACAGTTTGAAGTGTCGCATCCCCACGCTTCCATGCTGCTCCTCAACACAGTGGATCGCTTCCCATCTCAAGTCCTTAGACATATGAGGCCGGCATAGATGGGAACCACTGGGACAGCTGTCCTCACTGCATTCCCCAGCACTACTTTTCGAACTTTGAGACGTCTCATTTTTTGTCTTGCTAGAGCAATGTGAGACGAGAACTCCATCATTATGTTCAACAACAGTTTTGGAGACAGATGTCGGTTTTGGGACTATTTTCTTCTTGTAAAAGCTTTGGCTTTTCAAACCCTGTTTGCTTGAATCAAGATCTTTGCTTGGGTTTTTGACGGGTTTGCCCTTATGAGCACCACTTGTGTCGATTGTTTGAAATTTGTGACAGGCTTTTTTCAGGAATTAAGGTTACCTCCACCAAATTCTTGACAGCCGCTGACGGTACGACATCTGGTGAAGCAGATGATGGCCTTGAAATTCACTTCTTTACTGCTGCCAGCTCAGATGCTTGAGAGATACATAATCCTCTAAGAGCCTGTTTTAGACTAACTGGTTCTGCAATTCCAATGTGGGATATTTGAGCTGGACCAGGTTGTATCATTGGTCTTTTCATGGCACTCTTGCTAATGGGACCCATTCCCCGACTGGAGTTCCTGATGTCGATAGCTTCAAAGAGCTTGTCAATGTCATCCTCTATGGAGTACTTCTTCAAGGGCTTATCAGTAATTTCACTAATCTCGTAGTTGGAATCGCAAGCTTCTGCCAGCTCCACGATTTCATGACTCACAGCCGAGGTAGTCATAACTTTTAGAGACATGTACACAGAATAAGTGGTGTTCTTATGTCAAGATGAAGTCTTCATCATGCTGAAAATGAAAACGAAATCAAAACCAGCTCAGCAAGATAAGGTTATGCAATCATTCTTCGCCTACTCAAGATCAATCATCTTTTACCAATCAAGTTTCTCACACAGAACAATTTTCTTTATGTTATCGAATCAAAATTAAGATAATCAGTGACCAACCCCTTCAGAGGTCTCAATTCTGTTTGAATTACTTAACATTCGAAGAAAGAAAACAAGCAACTTCTCGCTGTTTGAATTTGTAACTTGTAAGCTAAAGAAATGATCTATATTATATGGAAAAGGAGGAAAGACAGTATAAACCAAGAGTTGACCTAAATTATTTCCTCTTCAACAATAGAACAAAAAGCCCACCACAATAGAGGATGAAAACAACGAAAAGAACAGTCTCCCTCTCATTTATTTCACATAATTTCATCTTCAGACCACTAACAACGATAAATCAACAAAAGGAGCACCACTCTCACGCCAATACCATCAAAACTTTAGAAAACAAAAGAAATTACCCACCCAAAACCAAAAACAACCACCCCAATTCAAATACAGAAAAGAATTAATAATAATATGCAAAGGGAAGGGAAGAACACACCTGAGGAAGGATAAAAACAGCTGCAAGACTGGATTTTTCATCCACAAAAAGAGGACCTCTTTGGTCTTTCACTCCTACGAAGGTCAAAAACTTCAAAAACAGTAAAGAAATCAAGAACAAAGCGTGGGAAAGGCAAAGCCCAGAAGGGTTTCGAAATGATTTTTCGGGTTTTTTATTCAAAAATAGAAGAGAAAGCGGGGGGTCCCGTTGTGGTGGTAAATTGGATTCGGGGCAGGTGAAAAACAAGAAAGTGTAGAAGTGAAAAGTGTAGAGAAAATCCAAGGTTTTCGTGGAAAAAGTCCTCACCCTACGTCGTGCGTGCAAATTAAAAAATTAAAATTCCAAATATAAAGAGATAAAATTAAAATTTTAAATTTAAAAAGAGGATCAATATCCATAAAATATGCGAAAAAGATTAAGATTAAAATTAGGGCGAATTATATTTAGGTACCCTAAGGTTTGCCCTAATTATAAATTAGTCCCTCTTATTTCGAAAATTACATATTAGTCCCTACATTTTACAGACCGTTTGAGGTCCCTCGGCACCGTTAGGGTTCCGTCAATTTTATAGTTTATATATATATATTTTTTATTTTTTTTATGATCAACTCGTATATAATTAATATGGACAATTTTCCAAAACTCCTTATGGGTTGCAAAAATTTTAGTTTGCTCCCCAAATTCAAAAAAAATTTAATTCACTCATCAGATGAGATGCATAATTTGAGTTTGCTCCCCATTTTATGGTGCAGATACCACATATGGCGAAAAATATACACCATATGATGATTTAGGTACACGATTCTTGAGTTTAGTTGGGAATGAACTAAATTTTTTTTGAACCTGGGAGCAAACTAAAAATTGACTCCATAATTGAGAATTTTTTCATAATTCCCCATATAATATTAATCGAAATCGAAAAATTTATATAGCTAAACATAATCTAACAATCAAGAATAACATAGAACCAAAAGTGTCAAACAAAAACTGAAGTCATACAAGGCGGGTGGGAAACATTAGAACTAACATCCCTATTACAAATTGGGAACGTTTAATCATTCGGCTTCTAAATATCACAACAAATTATTTGTTTTGCTCTAACTTATAATGAGATATACAATTTTAGTTTCTCAATTACTTCCAACAAGATTCGAATCCATAATTTATCAATTTATAGGTGTAAACGTTTGTCACTTAACTCATCTACCCGTCTTAATAATTTGAACGGACTTGAGCACATAATAAAACATAAATTTTATTGTATTTTATTTTTCTTTAAGTAAAATTATAAATATTTAGATTTTTCAAACTGTGTTAAAAAAATTGAGTAATTCTAACTTAAATCTTGCTTATTCTCCCTGTCACGAAAAAAGTATATTTTATATTTGTTTCATTATGTGATTAAAATAAAATGTATGAGGATGATCAATCAAACACTAAATGTAGTATTTGATTGTATAATTAATTTGGTGCAGTCTAGCAAATGTGAACTATAATTTTACACAAAAATATGATATTCCACGGGACTAGAGGAAGTCGTAGTCAAAAGATGGGACCAAAAGGGGGGGGGGGGGGGGGGGGGGGGGTTCTTTTCTTTAGTTATAATATTGCAAATTCTAATTACTAAGTACCTTTTCAACTCTCTGTTGTCCACTAATTATGATTAATAATCTATACCCAAAAGCCTAAAAGTAATGCTTTTAAATATCCACAAATCCTTTTTCTATTCTATGCACTTTGAGGAATCTTGAATTTTGAGTTATGTGTTGTCAAAACTTAAATTTTTTTTATTATTATTATTTTTTTTCAAAAACCGATCAAGGAGACCGTAGGGTTGTTACCGAGGTCCCCACCTCATATATAATCAACCAAACCAAACCGAAATAAATACAATTATTCATGATCCATGCATCGGAAATGCTAAACATGCCAGAGTGCCCACGAAAAGAAAGGACAACAATACAATGCTTATGGGCTAAATTAAAATTTCTCGAATTCCCACTGTCCAAGAAAATGGAATTCTTATTGTGGCTACTCCATAAGTTCAGGCCCCTCATGCTAGGCGAAGCTATCGGATCACCCGCTGGCCTCAAAAGGAGGCGCCTAGACTTCCAGGCAAGATTGATGCGTGTCAGCGAGACTAACATCGGGCAACGAAAAATTGCATACGTGTCGCTAGCGTCCTCAGGGCTATACATCAATGTGTTTGGTTGATGTCGGACAATATGTACATAGTGGATACCATAAATTCCAAAGTTGCAAACTGGCCCCTTGTGGTGACCATCTCTCTTCCAACAATGGTTATCCCCGTTGTTTCCCTGCGTAAGATGAACATATACCCTCTCGACAGAGCCTTGATCAAATCCACTATAAGCTACAATCTTCTTACTCTTAATTAAAAAACAATCAACTGAGATAATGCTTGTACTCACCTTAGTCTTATACGTGTCGTGATTATTTACTTATTACACAGTCTGAAACTTTCCATAATTTTTCTCTCCCAATATTGATGGCCTGAAGCAATTGCCTGTTCAAAAGCCTTAAAGCTACACATTGGGTGCTTATGGTTATTTGTCATAGGGGTCTTAAGCAAATACGACATATCAAGAAAGAGACACTTATACATATCACACAGCTTCCAAGTCATTGCCTCTTCTCTATTAGTATTACCACTTGTCCTAACCTGCAAAGAAACCATACCTCTCTCAAAAGACCAAATGTGGTAACTGTTATGCATGTGGAAAATTAATAAAAATTTCATATGATCTATCAGCATCATACCTTGATCAGCTAGTTTTTTCCTTTGCATCTTACATTTGCAAGCTCCCATTTGTCGAGTATTACTCGCCCTTTTAATTCTTTAGGCATCTCATTTTCTGGAAAACCCCATCTACGTTGTGTTTAAGATCCTTGTTTAGCCAACCAATCTGCTACTCCATTCCCCTCTCTGTAAATGTGAGTGAGCCTGACATTCATATCCTTGGTATAATGTCGGAACATATTGATCAGCTGTTGATTGTCCTTTCCCCTTGCTCTTCTTTTCCTAATTATGGAAATCACGGCCTCCGAATCTAGTTCTATCCACAGATTTCTGTAACCACACTCCGCTGCAAGCCTAACTCCCACCGTGACGGCGCATAACTCCGCTGTCGTGTTAGTTGTTTCTTCAATCCCTGCACTGAAAGCCATCATAACTTTTCCATTATGATTCCGTAACACTCCCTCAATACCTGCTGGCCCCGGGTTTCCACGAGACGCTCCGTCCGTATTAAGTTTAACCATTCCTTCTTCGGGTCTTTGCCACACGACCTCTTTAGGTCGCGGTTGTTGCTGCCTCCTAAACCATATTCCGAATCTGCCTGTTGTATGAAGATCTCCACGCCACCAGTCTTGTTTTACTTTCCAGAGGTTGTGTACGTGTTCATTAACCCTCCTAATAATTTCGTTTGGTGATATACGGGTTCCTTTGTGCCTCTTACGATTCCTAGCAAGCCAAATAAACCAAAGAATTAATATTGGAATTATAACCCGAATATGCTTACCTGTTATGTGAACCGAGGAGGTGAACCATCTTTGCAATAACAGCGTTACTGATGCCGCCATCGGGATATACGCTAACCGCCACCGTCATGTTGCCGCCGGTTCAGCCCTATCACGCCGGCCAGATCCAGCTCCCAGTGGTGATTCCCAGGGAGATTGAAGGAGTGGAGTTGCCCCCATTAACCCATCAACAGCTGAGGGCTCTTTACGCCCAATGTGAGGTTCACGCGGCCCAAGGGGCATGGGAGAAGTTTCACTCCATGTACTTTCCCTCTGGGCAGGCCACTCCCGCTGCTGCTCCTTTAGGGGGTTTGCAAACATTTTCGCTCAGGGAAACTCAGGCCTTCCTGAGGGCTCAACCACCACCGCCACTTGCCAGAGAGACGCCCCACCGAGGCGACAACGAGCGTCCCCCTGTGGACAGGAACAGGGAGCCCACGGAAAGAGTCAACGAAAATGAAGGGGACTCTCATGCCTCCAAAAGGGCCTCCAGAGCCACAAAACAGGGGGACAAAGAAGGAGATGTAAATCCTAACATCCTCGCGACTGTGCAAGACCAACTGCAGGGTTTAAAGGACATGGTTGGACAACTCTCTCGAGCGCGGTCTCAGATCTCCCATAGCAGGGATGAACGAGCCGATGCCAGAGACGCTCGTCACAAAGACCGCCAGCTACGAGTCCCCCACCGCAAGGAGCAAGAGGAGAACTTTTGCACTTATGAGTACCATCCCCTGGCGAGGGGCTCTCCCCTCGTGGAAGAAGTTCTGATGGCCCAAGCAGGAATGGCCAAAATCCCCACTTCCGTCAATCGCTACGACGGAACAACTGATCCGGCTGAACACTTGGATCATTTTCTGCACTTGATGCACCTATACGACTACTGGGCCAAAGTCTTTGTCACTTCCCTGGTGGGAATGGCTCAGGAATGGTACAAGCGACTGTTGCCACGCTCGATACATTCATATCAAGAGTTGGCTGACGCTTTTCTCAACCACTTCAATTCTCTGAAGGCTCCAGTCACTGTGCCCACTGCCCTTTACAACATAGTGCAAGGCAAGAATGAGTCTCTTCGCTCGTTCTTCGCCCGCTTTAACAGGGAGATCTTGCAGGTGGAGAGGCCGTCCATGGATTTCTTGATCCCAATGCTCTTTCAGGCTGTGGATCACAAGCAGTATGTGAGCAAAAAGTTTGCCGATGCCATTGTGGTGAGAAGGCCAGGAACCCTCATGGCTTTAAGGGAAGTTGCCGAGCCATTTTTTACGCTCGAAGATATGTATGGGACGAATGGGCCCGGGCACCACAGCCCAATGAGACCCGAGCGTCACCAAGAGCGGGGCCGGGAAGTTGTTGTCAAGAAGGAACACAAGAGATCGCCCCCGCCCCCTCGACGTTTCGAGCGCATCCCACTCACCAGGCCAAACTCGGAGGTTTATAACCTCTCTGATAAGAAATTCTTCAAGAGACCCATCAAGATGAGGAAAACGGAGGCACTGAGGCGCTCGAACAAATACTATGCTTTCCACAAGCAGAAGGGGCACGACACGGACGAATGCCGCCAGCTGAAGGCGGAAATTCAAAGGCTCATCGCTGGGGGGCCACTTGAAAGAATTTGTCAGGATATTGGAGCGTTATGATGAACGCTGTAACGAGCGCACTGGGGAGAGAAGAAAGAGCCCGTCGCGTTCTAGGAGCCCGCGGAGGCGAGGCCCCACGAAAAGTAGCCACCGAGGCAAAGGGAAGGCTCCTGAGCAAGAAAATACCCCTTTTACGGTCATCAACAAGCAGGGGTTCCTCACGTGGAGATTCTAACGCTGCCCGACGACGGTACGTTCGGAGTTATGACCAGCGCCCATCAACGTCCAAATCCGTCTACCCCATTCAGAAGGTAAGTGATCAATGCTCGAGAGAGAATGGTGTAATAGGATTTGACGATAAGGATTTAGAGCATATTGTAATGCCCCTGGGGACAGTGAAACCTCTGACTACCCCATGGTGGTTAGCATAGATGTCCACAATCACGTTGTAAAGAGGGTGTTAGTGGATAGTGGGAGCTCTGTTAATGTTTTACCCTACACTACGTTCCAAAAGATGAATGCCAACATCCCGCTCGAACCTCTCAAAACAGTCCTCATTGGCTTTGGAGGTTCTGAGGTCGTCCCGCGGGGGCAAATTCGTTTGGCCACTTCATTCGGCCGAGCCCCGCAACGTAAAACGCTCATGGTCACTTATGCAGTGGTAGAAATTGATATTCCCTACAATATCATAATTGGACGGCCAGCCCTCGTTGAGTTCAAAGCTATTATCTCCACCTACCACCAGAAAATCAAATTCCCCACCCCCGAGGGCGTTGGAGAAGTATTGTGCAATGTGCGAGAGGCCTGGGAATGTTACATGCTGTTCCTCAGAAAGGCTAAGGCTGAGAAAACTTTCCAAATCGGGTCCACCAAGAAATCTGTTGACTTTCCTAGTCTAAATGAGGATGGTCCCGTGCGCAAGAGGGCCAAGTTGAACAAGAAAAAGAACAAGAAGAAAGATCCCAAAGGCTCCCTCGAAAGCGCTCCACCAGGAGCAGTGGAAGAATCCTTCTCAGAGGAGGACGAGCGTGAGGGTGGCGAGCCCCTTAATGATGGGCACTTGACAGGAAAAAAGAGGGCGCTCGAGCTTCCCCGTCCAGAAGTAAGGATTGATCCCTCGGAGAAATTCCTTACCATCGAGCTAGAACCAGGAAACAAGGATAAAACTACTCAGATTGGGTCCAACCTCTCTGGGCCCTCGCAGATTATGATGATTGACTTTCTCAGAAAAAACATTGACGTCTTTACATGGAAGGCATCCGACCTTACAAGGATTGACCCGAGCGTCATAGTCCACAGGCTCAACGTGGATCCCTCGTTTAATCCCATAAAACAGAAGAAGCGGGATGTACATGGTTTTCGGAAAAGAGTTATTGAGGGAGAGGTTAACAAGCTTCTGGAGGCTCAGTACATTGAGCCCATCTTGTACCCAGAATGGCTGTACAACGTGGTGTTTGTACCCAAGAGTGCAAACAAATGGCGCATGTGCAATGATTTTACTGATCTTAACAAGGCTTTCCGTAAGGACCCTTACCCATTGCCCAGAATAGACCAATTGGTGGATTTGACCGCTGGCTGTGAACTCATGAGCATGATGGACGCCTTCCAAGGGTACTATCAAATCTTTATGGCGCCAGAGGACCGCCCCAAAACTTCATTTGTCGTCCACTTAGGGATATACTGTTTCTTAGTCATGCCCTTTGGGCTGAAGAACGCTGGAGCCATTTATCAGCGCCTTGTTAATAAGATGTTTGAGAAGGAAATTGGGGGACCCATGGAGGTTTACGTTGACGACATGATTGTCAAAAGCGAACGTTAGGGTTCGCATCTGGAAGATCTCAAGCGCACTTTTTCCATTTTGCGCCAGTATGGGATGAAATTGAATCCTTCGAAGTGTACTTTTGGAGTACGAGGGGGAAAGTTCTTGGGCTACATGGTCAGTCAGAGGGGAATTGAAGCCAACCCTGAGAAAATCAAGGTTATCTTGGAAATCCCCTCCCCTCGAAACCTCCGGGAAGTGCAAGTGCTAGTGGGAAAAATCATTTCCCTGAACAGGTTCATTTCACGCTCGGCTGACAGAAACCTTCATTTCTTCAAGATTTTGAGAAACGGACGAAATTTTGCTTGGACTGAGGAGTGTGAAAGAGCACTGCAAGACATGAAGGCTTACCTTTCGAGCGCTCCACTTCTAACCAAACCCGTTGAAGGCGAAAGGCTATTTGTGTACCTCTCCGTCTCGACCGAGGCAACGAGCGTGGTATTGATAGCCGTGCGGGAATGTAAGCATTTGCCTGTTTATTATTTGAGCAAAACGTTACAAGGGCCGGAGAAGAAGTATTTGGAAATCGAGAAATTTACGTTCGCCCTTATCAATGTATCAAGGCGATTGAGGCCTTACTTTCAAACGCACTCAATAACGGTCCTTACTGATCAACCCTTGAAACAAGTTTTGTCCAAACCGGACATATCGGGAAGATTGATAAAATGGGCCATTGAGTTGAGTCAGTTTGACTTAAGTTTCGAGCCCAGAACCGCTATACAAGCGCAGGTAGTAGCGGATCTGCTGGTTGAACGCTTCGGTTTAGAACCTGCTCCAGAGAACGAGGGACTGTGGGTCCTACACACGGATGGTTCCTCAACCTCTAAAGCGGGAGGAGCAGGGGTAACCCTTAGAGACCCCAATGGGATTGAGTTAGACTTTGCAATCAGGTTGGATTTTCAAGTCACAAATAACGAGGTAGAATATGAAGCCCTGATACAAGGATTGAAGATTGCTTTTCAAAACGGAGCTTCCAGAATTACTGCTTATGTTGATTCACAGTTAATTGCGAGCTAGATTGAAGGAACTTATGAGGCTCGAGAAACCACCATGGTCCAGTACTTGAGCAAAGCCAGGGAGATCATTGGGAAGTTCAAAGAATTCCATCTACTGCAAGTCCCACGAGCAGAGAACGAGCGCGCTGACGCTCTATCTAAATTTGCTTCGGCATTAGAAGGCACTTCTGAGCGTTCAGTCACGTTCCTTAGAACGGAAGAACCTTTGATCAAGGAGAAAATTGCCAGGGAGGTAGTCGCTATGATCGATCCGCAAGAGCCATGTTGGCTTAATGATATCATCAGATTTCTTAAGGATGGTGTTTGTCCCACTGACAAGGTAGAGGCTCGAAAAATTAGAAACAAGGCCCCTCGGTTTTCTATAGACTCTAAAGGAAGAGTGTTCAAGAAGTCATTTCAAGGACCTCCAATGAGGTGTCTAAGGCCCTCGCAGGCAAAGGAAACGCTCGAACTTATTCACAATGGGAGCTGTGGGAATCATTCAGGGGGGCGTATCCTAGCTAAGAAAGTTCTGAGAAGCGGGTTTTATTGGCCCACAGTTCTCCAAGACGCCATTGAGTTTTCCAGAAAGTGCCCTAAGTGCCAGTTCCATTCCAATCTCCCTCAACTGCCAGCCGCTCAAATGATCCCTATAGATGTCTCCTGGCCAATTGACCAGTGGGGAATTGACATTGTTGGCCCCTTGCCCATCGCGGTCAGAAAGAAGAAGTTTGTCATTTTAGTTGTCGATTATTTTACCAAATGGGCCGAGGCTGAGGCCGTAGCAAAAATTACCTTCAGGGTCATGAGGGATTTTATTTGGAAAAACCTTATCTGCAGGTACGGTATACCAAGGGTGCTTATCTCAGACAACATATCCCAATTCATAGCAGCTAACACACGGGAGTGGTGTTCAGAGTAGGGGATTGAATAGCGCTTTACCTCCGTGGGCCATCCTCAAGCCAACGGACAGGCTGAAGTTACCAACAGGGTTATTTTACAGCACCTGAAGACAATGCTAGAAAGCAAAAAGAGTGAATGGGCAGAAGAACTGCAAGGGGCACTCTGGGCTTATCGCACTACCCCACGAGCGGCCACTGGGGAAACATCTTTCGCACTCGTATATGGGTCAGAGGCCATGATACCAACGGAAATTGTAAACGAATCCGCTCGTGTAGCCTATTTCGATCCTCAACTTAATGAAGATAACAGGAGCCTGGAGTTGGACCTACTGGAGGAAAGAAGGAACAAGGCCTGGGCCAAAATACACAGATATAAAGCAACCGTGGCACACCACTACAACAAGCTTGTGCGAGAAAGAACTTTCCAGCTAGGAGACTTGGTTTTGAAGAAAGTACAAGTATCCAGACATATGGGGAAATTGGACCCCAACTGGGAGGGTCCGTTCAAAGTCATACAAGTCAGAGCTAACAACACCTACACCCTGGAGACACTTCAAGGTGAGCGTTTGCCTCGTCCTTGGAACGCATGTAACCTCCGGCGGTTTTATGTTTAAAAGCTCTTTAGAAACGATGATGTAACCACCCTGTTAATGGGTTCTATGTACTTCAAATCTCAAGTAAGTCATAATACATTCTTCTCAATATCTCTGTACTTTTGCCTTTTTAATTACATGAATGGATAAGACCCACGTCCCTCGTCTCTATGAGCGTGGTTGGCAGTCCATTCCAAGACGTATGCTGTTATTGCGTATAGGTTACGCTTGCCAGCACTCTACTCCACGTGGGGGGACGCCCTCATAAGGATAGACTGGTAACGCTCACAACCAACTTGATGAATAGGAAGAGAAATACGAGGAAAATCCTAGTAGGCCTTGGCCGTTGGTCACAACGCCTTGTGCTCGAAAACAGGATCGTTGACAAACTCTGAAAGGTGAACAGGCACAAGAGCGCTCGCCTAACGGCAGTGTCGTTCGGAAGAAATTTCACAAGTCTTGAACGGGGGCAGTCTCTCAGGAAGACCCTCGTCATCACTCAAGACTTAGCAAAATTTCCCAAGATTGAGAAGAAATTTCACAAGTCTTGAACGGGGGCAGTCTCTCAGTAAGACCCTCGTAATCACTCGAGACTTAGCAAAATTTCCCAAGATTGAGAAGAAATTTCACAAGTCTTGAACGGGGGCAGTCTCTCAGTAAGACCCTCGTAATTTACTCAAGACTTAGCAAAATTTTCAAGATTAAGAAGAAATTTCACAAGTCTTGAACAAGGGCAATCTCTCAGTAAGACCCTCGCAATTGTTCAAGACTTAGCAAAATTTTCTAAGTGAAAAAGCAAAAATTTGCAGAAGTCTTGAATGGGGGCAGCCTCACAGTAAGACCCTCAGGATCACTTAAGACTTAGTAAAATTTTTCAAGATTCACGAGATTTAACAAAATCTTTCAAGTTTCAAAGACTTATCTGAGTAGTGCAATTTTTTAAGCGTGTTACACACAATCTTATTACTACAAGATTTGTTCACAACAAGCGCAAAGTAAAACTTCACAACCAAGAAAAAGGAGCACACTATGAAGAAAAGGAAGGAATTTTATTGATCAAGGCTTTCGCCAAAATTGCAAAGTAAGGGCTCAATGGCCCATAATATTATTACAAAAGAAAGGCACTAAACTAAGGGAAGAAGAATTGCAACGTAAATTGGTAAAGAGGAACTTCAAGCAGCTGGAGCGACGTTTTCATCTAACACCATCAAGATGTTTTGAGCCATAGGGCCATGAACTGGACCTTCCGCCTCCTGTGCAAGGGGGGACATTGTCTTCTTGGTGTTGGGCAGCTGGGGGCACAGGCTCATCGCCTCCCGGCGCTTGGGGAACGTGGGACTCGTTGGCGTTGTTGGCATTTTCAGCAGCTGGAAGGGGGGCATTCTCCGCAGCGGGCTCTGAGGGCTTGTTTACAGAAAGGTCTTCAGCATTATTATTCCCCTCATTTTGAGCGGCCTGGGAGGCTCCTTCTAGGGGATGGGCCGCCATATACTCATCCTGAATGAGCGTGACCAGGAAATTATACTCCGGTTCGGAGATGTTAGATTCTGGGTCTTCATGGTCATCGTCTTTAGTGCACTGCTCATTGAACATAAGCCCCGTGCCCTCAGCTGTACGCATCAACTGATCTATCAAGCCCTTGTGGATGCCTTGCTCAACAGCCAAATTGAACGCCTTCTGGGCTTCATCAAGGCAATGAAGGGAGGCCACAAAGTTGAATGCCTTGGAGTGACCGAATTTGATGAGCGCCTCCTTGTTTGATCGCTCGAGACTTTGAGGCCATTGGTTCATAGTATTTGTAAATTTCCTTTCTGCATCTACGGCCCTCGTCTTCCAACCATCACGCTCAGCAGCAAGCTTGTTATGCTTCTCATCAAGCTGGTTAAATTGGTGGCGCCAACTCCTCCGAGCGTTCTCAGCATTTGTATAGTCATCCTGCAGACTCTTCATCTCGGCCTCCATCTTATTGTACTCCTCCTTAAGGGAGATGTACTTAGTCTTCTCTAAATCCAACTTCTCCTGAAGCTGGGCGGGATCGTTCGAGCGCGCCATTTTCTTATACTTAGCCTTCCGTTCAGCGTAAACCAGGACACGCATTTATATGTTCTTGGCCCTCGGAAGCACTTGCTGCACGGGCACAAAAAAGACAGATGTGTTAGTAAAATGTTTGAAAAAGACATCTTCAAAAAACGACCGCACAAAAGGGAAAAGGGGAATTTACAGAAATTATGGCATGCACCATGTCGCTTGCCACCCTCTCCACTGGCTCGGAGAACAGATGCTTGTGGTCCGCAGAAAATTGAGCCTTTTCATACACTTTGGCTGATACCCTGGGCCAATGTCCCGTGCCTCAGTAATACGGCACCTCCGTCAGCGGAGCCATTGTAGCTCCTATCCCCTCGGCGGTCGAAGTTCCATAAATATTCCTCCTCCGAGGAAGAAGTGTCGCCGTCGCCGCCCTTAGGGCCTTCCACCACTTGTTTACCCTTGTCTGTTATAGCAAAGGCGTCGGGCATCCTCTTCCTCTTGCGGGAAGGTTGGCTGGAGCCTCGTTTATTATAACGCTCGCAGAGGGCCTAATTTGGTTGGCAGCATTGGGATTGGCCGCCCTCGAGTGGGCAGCGGTTGGTGGCCGCACCACTATTCGATTCTCTGTGTTTGGTGCTCGGTTTTCCCCTCGTCCATGCGGCACTTGAGCGCCCGTTTCAGCGCTCGAGTTGGCACCCCTGTGGCCGCCAAGTCCGTCACCTCGGCCTGCTCCACGGCCTCGGGGATTTTGTTGGTTATTTTGCTGAGCCTGATTCCTGTTGGCGTTGGCGAATATGGCTGCGCTTCTAATACCTCCAGCCATGTTTAAAATTTCTATTCCTGAAAAGAAAGCAAAAACGAGGGTTAGGAACCCTTAAACAAATTTTGTAAAATACAAGTTACAAAGCAAAGTATGGTTAGCATCCCTATCTAAAAATTAGCGCCCTAAAGTCTAACCATCTCTCTCCAAATCTCAAGCGGGAGGGTTACTGAGATATTGGGGATCGTTAGTGAGCCCGCAGAGGAACATGAGTTCCGCATCGTCCATCCAATCCTTGGCCTGAATTAGACGGCCCTCGTCCCTCAGTACCGCAGCTAAATTCTTGGCCCAGTCCTTGGGAAAGGCAGGTTCCAAGCGGCTCTTTACGAGGGATGCCTTCCCATGAGATACCCACTCTCTAACCACCCCCATAAGAAAAATCCAGCCGTCGCTTCCCCTCTCTCTCCCTCTCCGATCTCTGTGTTAGGAAACTTGAAAATTAGGGATTTCATTATGTATATTATAGTTGACTTCCCTATTTAGGTCCTACCTTGTACAATATTTACATTGTATTCTTTTGTATAGTGTATTACAGAATTACAGAATCAATATAGAATAATTTCCTCCCAAATTATGTCTTCTCTAAAGTTTAACATGGTATCAGAGCGGACGATGATCCATTAACGGATCCGACCCTTGCTCATCACGTACCGTTACCTCTCCTAGCCATGGATATTAGCAGCAGTACACCCAATTCCGGCAAGGAATCGCAACAGCCGGTCGATTCCTTGGCCACACAACTAGCCAGCGTCATCGAAATCAAATTCCAAACCCTACAACTTCAAACAGATACCAATCAGTTCCAAATACCCCAAGCAGTAAACATAAACACCAAGTTGAATCAGTTCAATTTTTCCCTATGGTCCTGATTAATTAGATTGGCAATCGGGGGGCGTGGGAAACTCAGTCACATCACCGGCATACCTGCACCTCTGGCAACCGATCACCCAACTTACCATAGGTGGGAACAAATCAATTTAATTATTTGTTCATGGATTCTCGAAAACATGGAATCGGACCTAGTTCCCAACTTCGCCGAATACCCCTCGGCAAAAGCCTTATGGTAGGGTCTGACTGCAACCTACGGTTCCAGTGGGGATGGATTCCAGATCTTCGATTTGACAGCCCAAGCGAATAGCTTGAAACAAGGAGTCGAAATAATAGAGTAATACTACAGCAACCTACAGAGAATCTGGAGAGAAATAGAGATCAGGAAACCAAACCCGATGTCTTGCGAAGGTGATATCGCGGTGTTCAACTGCCTCAGGTCCAAAACCTGACTGTTCCAGTCCCTTGCCGGGGTAGATGATCGCTACGACACCGAACGACGAGATCTCTTGATAGAAAACCCGTTGCCGTCGGTTGAGAAAGCCTACGCCACCATCCGGAGAGAGTCATCACGGTGGGAGATTATGGACCAGACAACATCATTGGCGGGAAACGGAAACCATGGGGTCGGAGTCGGCCTTGTCACGAAGAATCAGTCCTCAAGAGGGTCTGCCACAGCCTCACCGGTGGGCGCCTCTCAATCTTGGTCGAAACCACTACCATCGAAGTGGAGCCCTTCCACCTTTCCCCAATCCAGTGGCGGATTTGACCGTGGAAGGCCTCAGTGTGGGAAGTGCGGCCGTATTGGGCACAAAAATGAGGATTACTATGAGATTATTAGATTCTCCAAAAGGTGGCGCAGCCGATGGCGTGATGGTGGCATGCCAGGCTACGGCGGGGCTAAGCTGATGATGGCCGACGACCAAGGTGGAGCTGAGACAGGAGCCGTGATAGGGATAGCCGCACCGGGGGCGGCTGCACAAGGGGCTGAAACCACGACGGGGATGGCGGCGCACATGTCTGGTATGCTCCTGAACAGGCGAGAGGAAGAGCAGATGCAAGCAGCGGCTGGTGCAAATGAGGAGAGAAATGCCCAATTAGGTATTTGGGAAGAGATCGAAAATTTCCCTAAATGCCCCCCAACGAATTTCTCTTCCCCTTTTAATTTCAATTTATGTTCTTCATTTAACTGATCTCATAAAAGCACAGAAAATGATGTAACACTTCTGGAATGTAACCAAGCTTGTACTAATGGTCCTAGAATTAATTATTGTGATGCAGGAGTAGCCCTTTGTACCATCACTGGTCAACCAAGTAAGAGTGGTCAGTGGCTCTTCGATTGTGGGGCCACCGACACCATGACATATGATCCTACAGATTTCTCTAACAGCACTCCTCCGAATAAGCCAACCATTCAGAGTGCTATAGGTGGTCTCAACTCGGTTCATGGAGCGGAAACTATAGCTCTTTCCCCCAGTTTGAAATTAAAAAGTTATCTATATGTACCTGATTTATCCTGTAAGTTGTTATCTATTAGTCATGTAACGAAAGAGCTAAATGGTATGGTCCTAATGTATCCCACTTTTTGTCTGTTACAGGATATTCAGTCGGGGAAAGTGATTGGGCGTGGTACTGAGCAGAATGTGTTGTACTAAGTGGATGAGGTGGCTCAACAAGGAACTGCAGCGCTTATTCATGGGACAGTGAACCGCCAACAGTGGTTGGGGCATCTCCGGGTAGGTCACCCATAATTAGGGTATCTTCAGCTTTTATTTCCTAAGATTTTTCCACAGAATAGTCAGTTGTCTTGTGAGACTTGTTTACTTTCGAAAAGCCATAGATAACATTTTTCGTCTTCGAACTCCAGAGCTAAGGATGTTTTTTCTTTAATTCATTCAGATGTGTGGGGACCTGCCCCCAGTATTGGTGATCATGGTTTTAAGTATTTTATTTTATTTGTGGATGATTGTTCTTGCATGATGTGGATTTATTTCCTGAAAAATAAGTCTGAAGTACCGGTCAAATTTGTGGAGTTTTTTAAAATATTCCAAACTCAGTATAAATCCCAAGTCCAAATTCTTCGGTCTGATTACGCCGGGGGAGGGGGGGGGGAGGGGGGTGGGGGGAATATGTGAACTCCACACACCCCTCAGTAGAATGAGGTAGCTGAGTGTAAGAACCGATGTAACGCCCCAATTTCCGGAAGTTCAGGTAAGCACACCACGAGCGGGGTCTTCTGGAGTTGGGAGGTTTAATTTAGTTATTTCATTCGTTTATTAACAACTTTCATCATATTATATATGCATTACATCTCCATGTATTTATATGATTTGTCATTAATATGAATTATATGAACTAATTGGTATATGTGAATTAATTGCACTATATGTCCTTAATTGATCCTTAGGGTAAATTTGTATACTTAATTGCATAACATGAGATGAATATAAGTGATCTTTTGTGTAGAGATGAAACTTGATTACATGAATTTAAATAGCTTAGGGACTTATGTGCAAAATGTAATGAATCACACATATTCATGCAAGACATTGGGTTATCTTCTTATTCTTCCATTTCATTCCATCATATTCCATTTCATTTCAAGAGATAAGAAAATCTCACACATTTACACACACTCAAGATCGGTATTTACACCAAGGAAGAGAAGGAGAATTTCATCCCATAATTCAAGCCAGTTTTTGAAGGGATTTTGGAGCTAGGATTATCATCATCATCTTACCAACTTTTCATCTCATATTTCTTTCATTTCAAGGTATAACTTGAGAATTGTATGAATTTCTTGAATTTGTGATTGAGTAGGGTTTATGGATTAAATGATGAATTCTTGCATGTTTGGAGCTAGAAGCATGTTTATGATCAAAAGGATTGAAAGCTTGCATGAAAATTTTGAAGTTTTATGGAAGTTGGAAGCATGAATTTATATGGGGTTTTGGAGATGAATTCTTGATGAGTTGATGCATGTTTCATGGTTAGTTTGATGTATAAGTGAAGTATAATGTGTTTGAGATGTGTTGGATTAATTGCTTTGGAATGAATTTGCTTTGATTGTTGGTTTTGTGGTATATTGGTTCGGACTCCCCTGTTTTCCCTCTGTTTTTATGCTGCTGCGTAGTAGGTCGCGGCTGCGACCAAAACCAGGGTAAAATTGGTCGCGCGCGCGACCCACTCACAGTTCTGGCAGGACTTTATGTCGCACCCGCGACTGAAATGATGTGTAATTTTAGTTGCGCCCGCGACCCGTTTTTTGCCAAGTTTAGAAATTTTGAAAACTTGGAGGAAAATTCGGCCAAAAATAGGTGGTCGCGACCGCGACCGTTTTATGAAGGAAATTGGTCGCGCCCGCGACCCTATAACATTCTGCATGAAAATGTGAATTTCAAGTTTAATTTGCATGGTTTTCTTGATTCATTTCCGGTATGAGCACTTCATTGATATGTCATATAATGCATGATATTATGTGTATCAATTGTGATCTGGCTCAAATCCGGACGATCTGAGGGTTAGATTTGGGTCAATCAGTCAAGAATTTGTTTGTGTGGGTTCTTTATCGACTTGAAAGCACTAGCAAACGTAAACTAAGCACCAGCTTAGGGAACTTGGGGTTTTGCCCAAGTTTGGGACTCCGACACTCAAGCCAGTAATGGAGCTCTTTAGAGAGAGAATAAATGCAATTTAATGCGGAGTAAAGGCTTACCAACTACTGTTCAAGGGGCGATTATTTATAGCCTTGGCCAAATAACACAGTAATGTGTGTACTGCAAGTGTGCATTAATAGCCCTGCCAATCGTCGATCTAGCTGTCGGTCGATGGAGCTGGCTAAAGCGGGATCGATTGTACCTTATTCCCTTTTGGGTAAAGACTGGGACTGGCGGGCATTGAATGCTCCGCAGTACGCCTGTCCTAGGGAATAAGAAGGTCAAAAGTGTCCCGACAGGAGTGATTTATAGTATTCGGGTATCCGGTGACGTATGTAATCGATCTGGAGATCGATATTGCCTTCCGGGATCAATGTTGTTTGGGTTTCCTCATAGGAGGGGAGCAGATCGATCTGATGACTTGGCTATCGAAATCGATCTGATGATCTGATGATCTCATGAAGATCTGATGATCGGAGGACCTGATATCGATGTGATGATTTGTCCAAAAGGCCGTTTCTGGTTTGTCTAGGTTGGTACGGGGTCTACGTGGCGCCTATGTGGGCATTCCACGTGTTCTCGTATTATCATGCCATGTCAGAGGCCCCCCAAATTACCAGTGTGAAATTTCGCAGTGGTAATTTCATCGATCTGGCATTGGGTAGGGGAACCGTCGTGACTGTTGTAATCGAACTGTCGCCATAATAATGAGGCGCGACTTTTGAGTTCATCGATCTGACGCAACATTTAATGCGACGTGACCTTTGAGGGAGGTGGCGTGTCCGGGATAATTATGGCGTCGTTTCGTATTTCGAGACGTTACTTTTTCAACCCCTATAAATAGGGGGTCACCCTCAGGCCTCATTTCACTATTTTCACACACAAGCCGTCGAACTGCTCCGATCTGCAGACCTTGTCAGTCGTCTTTTTGGAGCTTGTTCGATCTGCTCTCAAGGTAAAATTCCATTTCTTCTCCCATTTCTTATTGCTCACGATCAGATCGAAGTGGGTGAGGGATCTGTAGAAGCGGCTTTCACGCCGTCTCCCGAACGGGAGGTCGAACAAAGTGTCCCTCCGCTTCCGGATGCCAGCTTTGAGTCACTCGTGGGATCTGGCGGTACGGCCAATCGCGGGGGGCCCACTTCGACCTCAAGAGGGAGAGGGCCGTTGAGATTGATGGACGAGCCGGAGGTTCCAGAGGTCGATGAAGAAGGGGAGATCGAAGAACCCGTGGCGAATCCTCCAGTGGTGGAGCAACCGCGTCATATCTACCGCACTTTAACCCATGTAACCTAGAGGTCATAAAAAATAACCGAATCTGAGTTCGCAGAAGCGAGAAGGAGGCTCGTTTTTGGATTTACCGTATGTAGTTCGAATGCCGCTAGAGGGGGAGACAGTAGGTAGCCCACAGAGGCCGAGGTCGATTGGGATCTACTATCACGCAGTCAAGTACGGATTTAGGCTGCCGTTACCTCCGATTGTCTCCGACTTCCTGTTAGGATTTGTGCCCGAGAAAGCCGATTGTATATCTGCTTTGTGCTTTTCCTTATTGTAATCACTGACAATCTTTGAACGAAATAACGAATTGAGGCAACACTTCTTTATATGCTCTTGTTTGGTATGCGTTTACTTTAGCTGTGCATGTATGAGAACTCCCCTAATCCTGATGACTTTAGGACTCTACCATTTAGGTGAAATGGTTCATGAAACGAGTCCTATATCACATAAGTCATGATTAGTAAAATACTCCAAGCCGATCCTACAGAGAGTGGGAGTGTCAACCTGACTCCTCTAAGGCTTGCTTGTGGGATCACACCGTTAAGAAGGACCACCTTGTTTCATGGAGGTGCAAAGTGTATAGTTGATACGTGTGTGATACATGAGGGTGCTTACTTCCATAAGTAAGTTCACTGAGGTGCCCCATGTGAGAAGATTCCTAAATGGGAAAGGAAGTTTCTATTTCAGGAAATGGAAACTTCCAGATTATGAAATATCTCACGAGTCATTGATGTGATTAATTGATCCTTACACTTGAGGTTCCATGTCACTTTATGAGTTAACTCTGTAGTCTTTGGTATAAGCTTTAAAGGGTGTCGCCTTAGACAACTGATTCAAGGCTTATGCTGGGGCTGCACAAGTGATTCATGAAAGTGAATGAGAATCAAGAAAGGACCTACACTTGCATTTGCAAGGTGATCTCTTATTGTGTAAGTCATTCATATGCCATAAGGAGTCCTTGCCAAGGTAGTAGATCAAGACATCGAGAAAACGGTTTCTTGGATTGAGATCAAATGGATATGAAATGCACTTAGCTTTAAGACCAGATTATTAGGGTTCTGATTATTCCCTTACCCTAGATCTTGGTTGAGAGATAGTAATTAGGAGGATTGTATCTCACATGAATCAATGACTTAAAGGTTCTGTCGAATCGAAACATTCCAATTCAGCTAGGGGTTAAACACCTGTTGCTAGACTATGGTCGTTTAATCTGTTGACTGATTAATTAATTAGGGTCACTGCTAATTCAATTGAGAACCTAGAGGGACACATACAACAACTTGGTTACATGAGTTAAGGCTTTAAAATGATTAAATGAGTTAATCGGGCCAATAGGGTTTCACACGTGTGGCTCACGTGAGTGATATGTGTCCTTGGGACACGTGTCTCACACGTGTGAAAATATATATGTGTATATTAATTTATGTATTAAATAATTAATATCATTAATTATTTAATAGACTTTGGTTTAATTTTGAATTAAAAAGAAAGTCTTGTTTTGGAGAAAATTAATCTAGTCAATTAATTATGAATTAATTAATTAGATAAAAATAAGTTATTTATTTATTAATAAATAAAGTATAAAATTATTCAAAAGGAGTTTGGATATTTTTAGCTCTCTTAAAAGTTGATTTGAATTAGAATTCAAAGTCAAATTTGGAATTACTTGATGATCAAGTAATAGGAGAGAGGGACCAAAATCCTTAGCCCATAAGGACTAGGGATTTCGGCCGCCCCTCCCTTTCCTATATATAGGGGAGCTCGAGCTCCCCTTAGAGAGTGATTGAATTCTTTTGGTTCATGTGTTGAACACTATCCTTTCTCCAAGATCAAATAAACCCTAGGTTAAGCCTAAACACTAACTAGAGAACCAACATCCTTACTAGTTAGATTGTAGTAAAGTTGGTGGACTATCTCTAGAGAGCTTCAAGTTAGAAGTTTTGAAGATTCGAGCTTTACCAAGGCGAGGGGATCAAGCCGCGAGAAGAGCGTTCTTGGGTGGCTTGAAACGCTTCAAGAAAGATTATTGAAAAGTAAGTTTCTAATCTCTACGAATTTGGATACATGATTGCGAGTTCAAGATCCTTTTGTTGAATTTTTTTTTAAATTTTCGCTGCTTTCTGGTTCCTGTTTTTCCAACAAGTGGTATCAGAGCCACCTCGTTAATCGTGTTTTTGATTCGTCTCAATTATTCTGAATTTGGTAGAAATTCTTAGGCTTGATGCGATTGAGCATTTGTAACTGTTTTAGAAAGACTGAATTACGAAACTGTATTTTTCCTGAAAGTTTCTGACAACTGTTTTGTTAAAATTTGTTTTTTGAAAACTGTTTTAGATTTGAAACTGTATAAACTGTTTTTGGATTTCTTGGATTGGTTTTGCTTTTGAACGAAAACACGAAACGAAAAGCCTGGATTACGAACACTTGAAACCCCGCGCGCGAAGGTGTTGCACGCGCGGGCTTCACGCGCCACCGCCTGCCGCGAGGTGCGCGCATGGGCGTACCGCCCAGCACCCTCCCGCAACCGCGCGGGAGGCCTTTCGAGTGCCCCGCCCAGCAACGCCCGCAAGTGGCCGGAAGGGCCGCGCAGCAGCGTGCGGCGTGCGCGTGCAGCCCTTTTGCGTACGGGCCTCGTTTTTCCCCTTGTGATCCATTTTCGTGTCTCGTGCAATCCAGTCCCAATTTTATTTATTTTATTAAAACTTTTTTTTAATTAAATTAATTTTTTTTTTTATTAAAATCAAAATTGAGATTTTTTGAGAAATAGAAACGGTTTATAATTTTGGGAAACTACATCTTTGATAAAATTATTAATTTTCAGAAATTAATTGGAATTTTATTAGTTTTAGTAATTTGGGGTCTATTGAAAACTTTTATGAACAAGACTCGGATCATGTCATGTTTTAAGTCATTAGGACTTGAAATGGGAATTTTAATTTATTGGCTAAATTTAAATTCTAGCAAGAAACATGTTAGGTGATCATGGGTTTAGACTTATATATGGTTTTAATTTATGCACATGGATGATTTAAATTGGGGTTGGGGCCCTATAGTTGCGTTTTTCAATTGAGGTTGGAGCCTCACTTATGTGCGTACTGTTATGTGATTTGTTATGTGGCTTTCCATATTACTACTTTTGAGGCCGGGGTATGCCCCGTGTAATTGTCTAAGGCCAATATGAAGATTGAGCCTTATTACTTTATGTCTTTTTCTTTTATTGTAATTTGAGAGTAGAGATAGGTGGTGAGGTTTTATTTTCATTTTGGAGACAATGTACCCATGGAGTAAGATTGACCACATTCAAGTAACAAGGAGGCCATAACTGAAGACCCCTCAAAATGTTAGGGAGGGGAATCTCAATTGAAAACGTAATAGAGATAGGGCTCGTATTTTGTTACAGCTTTCCCTTATGTGATTTAAACTGTTTATGTGGCATGTATGTTAGAACTTGTGATTGTGGAGTGGCTCCCACATATCACGCATAAGATAGGTAGAACCTATGCTCATCACATGTTAGTATCATGCTAGGACATGTTATCTGCTAAGTGCTTGTGTGAAATGCATTTAAGTTGTAATTACATTAATCAAGACTAATTAAAATTGGATAACATATATGTTGGTGAGGTCGAACCGGACAACTCTCCGGTTGATTCGAAAATTCCCATTAAATATTAAGCTAACTTCGAATAATAGGTGTTTAATTTGAGATACAAATTTTGAATTAAATTCCTAGCATTCCATCAATAGGTTTTAAGTTTAGTAAGTGAAGCTAGTTATTGTCCGCGAGTCGTGGGATAGCTAGTAGAGCTTATTAGTTCTTAGTTACCTAATTGATCATTTTAAATGATCAATATTTCATGGTCAATTTTGGCAAGGGCGATGTCCGCGAGTCGTGGGTCGTTCGAACTAAGTTTTGATCATGATCTTATGATTGATGGGTCTAGCTTAACGCCTAAGTAAATATGGATGTCGCACGAGTCGTGGGTCCATATTGAAAGATAAGTGATGCAAAAACAATTACTAAGAGTTCTAAAGGTATTAGAATTGATAAGTTGTACCTTCATAGGGTTTTACTTAGAATGTCCGCTACTCGTGGGTTCGAGGTAAAATGCTTAAGATCTTAGTACCCATTGGGAAACGCGTTCCTCTTAGATCTTTGGGAATTATAAATATTTGAAAAACAGTGGGAGCTACATTAGATTAAAGACCTTATCTCTTGGATATCGTTATAATTCAGCATGCTCACTAGTTCTCTGTTTTACCATTTAGGTCGTAGATTCTATGATTCTCTACGTGTTTTGAAATGGCAACCAAAAACCCTCTAGTATCGATCCTCGAGTCAAACAAGTTGACTGGTCCCAACTATTCTGATTGGCTGAGGAATCTAAAGATCATTTTAGATTCTGAGAAGATAACTTATGTTCTCTTCGAAGGGGAGCCTAATCCCAAAGGGGAATCTCCCACTCGGGCCAAGCGGGATGCGATTCAGAAGTGGAAGGATGATAATCTCCAAGCCCGTTGCCTTATGTTGGCTAACATGTCTCCGGACTTGCAAAGGCAACATGAGGCCATGGAATTTGCTTGGGAGATTTACGACCACTTAGAGCAGCTTTACCGCCCTCATGAACATGTTACAAGGTATAACACTTCAAAGGAATTGTTCCACTTGAGAATGAGGGAAGGTTCAAGTTTCCATGAATATGGACTCAAGTTTCTCGCCCTTACTGAGAAACTTGCTTCTATGGACATGCTACTGAAAGATGAGCTTTCAGTGGATTTGTTGCTAGCCTCGCTCCCACCATCATTCAACCCGTTTGTCCTTAACATCAATATGAATCATGCTGGTGCTACTGTAGCAGAGCTGATTAGTAAGCTTGTGACTGCTGAAAGCACGATCAAGAAGGACAATAAGGTTCTGATGGTGAATGCTCCATTTTCCTCTTCTGGGCCTTCTAAAGGTAAGGGCAAGAAAGCCCAAAAGAAGAAGAAGAAACCCCTTAGGCCCACTGGTGGCATTTCGAAGGGGAAGGCCCAAAAGAAGAAGTGTGATCAGAAAGAGGATGTTTGCTTCCATTGTCACAAAGCAGGACATTGGAGGAAAAACTGCCCAGAGTACAAGACTACTCTAAAGAAAGGTATGTTTCTCTTTGAAGTAAATCTTTCTATTAATTCTAGTTCTTGGGTACTTGATACCGGTTGTGGAGCTCATATCTTTAATGATGTACAGATGCTAAGTGAAGTTCAACAACTCAGAGAAGGAGAATGTGTCTTGAAGATCGGCAATGGCTCAAATGTTGAAGCTCGAGCTTTAGGCACAATTAGATTAGATTTAGGTAGTTTTGAGTTAGTCTTAAATAAAGTCCTTTATGTACCGAGCATTATTCGTAATATAATTTCAGTTCCAATTTTAGATTGTGAAGGTTATGAAACTTATATTAAGAATGGTAAATACTTTATCAAACGAAACAACTCTTCCGTTCACATCAGTACTCTAAGTAATGGACTTTATCTAACTCAGAATATCAATATTATGAATATACAACGAGAAACGAAATATAAGAGAGATGACAAAGTTTCAGCTACCTTATGGCACGCTAGATTAGGACACATTTCCAAGAACCGAATTAGCAAGATAAACACTTTAGGATCATTCTCTGAAAATGATCTCAAAGAGTTAACTTCTTGCGAGCCCTGTCTCAAAGGCAAGATGTCCAAAGTTCCTTTTAAAGGAACCGTGGAACGTGCCACTAAGGTCTTGGATTTGATCCATACTTATGTTTGTGGACCGCTTAGTGTAAGCACAAGAAACAATCATCAGTATTTTATAACCTTTACTGATGACTTTAGTCGGTATGGTTATGTATACTTAATGAAGTATAAATCTGAAGCTTTTGAGAAATTCCTAGAATTTCAAAAGGAGATTGAGAACCAAACTGGTCACAAGATCAAAGCACTTCGATCTGATCGAAGAGGCGAGTATCTTAGTGAAGAATTCCTTAGTCATCTCAAAGATAATGGGATTATCTCTCACTGGACTCCTCCGGGACCTCCTTAACTTAATGGAGTTTCTGAGAGAAGGAATCGAACTCTACTTGATATGGTTCGTTCCATGATGAGTTTCATTGACTTACCACCTTTTTTCTAGGGTTATGCCCTAGAAACTGCAGCAAAGATTTTGAATCTAGTTCCCTCTAAGTCAGTCCCTAAAACGCCCTATGAAATGTGGCATGGTAAAATCCCTAGTTATTCTTACTTAAGAATTTGGGGTTGTCCTGCTTACGTGAAGAGGACAGTGGGAGATAAGTTAGAATCTCGTTCTAACTTATGCTACTTTGTAGGTTATCCTAAGGAATCTATAGGATACTACTTCTATGATCAATCTGAGCAAAAGGTGTTTGTTTCCAGAAATGCTACTTTTCTTGAGAAACTGTTCCTGAAAGAAAAGAAAGGCAAGATCATAGAATTTGAGGAAGTACAAAGTGACCCCACGCCACCCACTGAAGAAACGTCCCCATCTGATCAACTACAACCAATCATGAATTTCGATACACACGTAAATCCTTCTCTAAGGCATTCTGAACGCACTCCTAGACAGCCGGAGAGATGGTATGGATTCTTCCATGAGATCTCTCAAAAGGATAATGATCCTTTAACATATGAGGAGGCACTTTCTAATTCTGATCTGAACAGTGGATAGAAGCCATGAAATCCGAAATGGATTCCATGAACTCCAACCAAGTTTGAACCTTGGTAGATTTGCTTGATGGGGTCAAACCCGTAGGTTGCAAATAGATATTTAAGAGAAAAGTTGATGGAAGCATTGCAGCCTACAAGGCAAGACTGGTAGCAAAAGGATTCACTCAAAGACCTGGCGTAGACTTTGATGAAACCTTTTCACCAGTTGCAATGCAAAAGTCTATTCGGATCATGCTTGCCATTGCTGCATATTATGACTATGAGATATGGCAAATGGATGTGAAAACTTCCTTTCTCAATGGTGACATTGATAAAGACATTTATATGGAGCAACCCATAGGTTTCATATTCAGTGGGAGTGATCAAAAGGTTTGTAAACTCCAAAGATCAATCTATGGATTGAAACAGGCTTCTAGGAATTGGAACATTCGATTTGATGAATCAGTCAAAGCGTTTGGCTTCATTCAAATTTTGAATGAATCATATATGTATAGAAAGGAATTGTAGACCTCAGTGCAATTCTTAGTACTTTATGTTGATGACATCCTTCTTGTTGGGAATTCGAAGGATGACATGAAAGTAACTAAGTTATGGTTATCGAACCAATTCGAGATGAAAGATCTTGGTGATGCGTCCTATATCCTTGGAATTAAAATCTATCGAGATAGATCTAGAAGGTTAATAGGACTATCACAGTCGATGTACATTGACAAAGTATTGAAGAGATTCAATATGGAGTCAGCAAAGGTTAAGAAACTTCCTGTGAGTGTAGGAACATATCTTTCTAAGAAGATGTGTCCTAAGACTAACCTTGAGAAGGAAAGAATGACTCATACAACTTATGCATTAGCAATACGTAGCATAATGTATGCAATGTTATGTACTCGGCCGGATGTGGCTTATGCACTTAGTGTAACAAGTCGTTTCCAATCTGACCCTGGAAATGCTCATTGGGCTGCCGTGAAGAATATTGTTAAGTACTTGAAAAATACTAAAGATTTATTGTTAGTTTACGGAGGTCAGAAAGATCTTACTGTCAAAGGATACTGCGATGCGAGCTTTGCATCTGACTTAGATGATTTTAAGTCAATGTCATGATACATTTTCTGCCTGAACGGCGGAGTAGTGAGTTGGAAGAGTTCCAAGCAAACTACCACTGCAGATTTGACCACTAAGGTCGAATACTTAGCTGCAAATGATGCAGCTAAGGAAGGTGTTTGGATTAGAAACTTCATTCAAGAGTTGAATGTTGTTCCTAACATGAAAGACCCCATTACTGTGTTTTGTGATAACACTGGGGCGGCTGCTCAAGCAAGAGAACCAAGATCTCACCAACGGACCAAGCACATTATGAGGAAGTATCACCTAATCTGTGATATTATCAAAAGAGGAGATGTGCAAATTGAGAGGGTCACATCAGCATAGAACGTGGTAGATCCACTTACTAAACCCCTTAGTCGAGAAGCTTTCGAAGGTCATCTTCAGAAGATGGGACTTAGAGTAGCTTTAGAATGGCTTTGACGAACAAGTGGGAGATTGTTAGGATTAGTGCCCTAGAAAGCCGATTGTATATCCGCTTTGTGCTTTTCCTTATTGTAATCATAGACAATTTTTGAATGAAATAACGAATTGAGGCAACACTTCTTTATATGCTCTTGTTTGGTATGCGTTTACTTTAGCTGTGTATGTATGAGAACTCCCCTAATCCTGATGACTTTAGGACTCTACCATTTTGGTAAAATGGTTCATGAAACGAGCCCTATATCACATAAGTCATGATTAGTAAAATACTCCAAGCCAATGAGTCCTATAGACAGTGGGAGTGTCAACCTGACTCCTCTAAGGCTTGCTTGTTGATCACGCCCTTAAGAAGGACCACCTTGTTTTATGGAGGTGCAAAGTGTATAGTTGATACGTGCGTGATACATGAGGGTGCTTACTTCCATAAGTAAGTTCACTGAGGTGCCCCGTGTGAGAAGATTCCTAAATGGGAAAGAAAGTTTCTATTTCAGGAAATGGAAACTTCCAGATTAGGAAATATCTCACGAGTCATTGATGTGATTAATTGATCCTTGGACTTGAGGTTCCATGTCACTTTATGAGTTAACTCTGTAGTCTTTGGTATAAGCTTTAAAGGGTGTCGCTTTAGACAACTGATATAAGACTTATGCTGGGGCTGCACAAGTGATTCATGAAAGTGAATGAGAATCAAGAAAGGACCTACACTTGCATTTGCAAGGTGATCTCTTATTGTGTAAGTCAGTCATATGCCATAAGGAGTCCTTGACCAAGGCAGTAGATCAAGACATCAAGAAAAGGGTTTCTTGGATTGAGATCAAATGGATATGAAATGCACTTAGCTTTAAGACCAGATTATTAGGGTTCTGATTATTCCCTTGTCCTAGATCTTGGGTGACGGCGCACGAGCCGTCTAAAGTCGCGGCGGCGGCGGCTTGTTACTGTAGCGGCCGAATTCTTGACTTTTCGGCCATTTTCTCCAGTGATCAACTTAAGGGTTTCGAAGAGCACGTCATGGGTAAGTCGATGCCTTTTACGAATTTCATTTTCGTTCACCGGATTGGAAGTAATTTGATTTTGAAGTTTTTGGGGTTTTCGTATTCTTGGATTTAAGATCTAGGACGATTGGTTTGGAATTTTCAGAAATTGATCAAGGATTTGGAATGAGCACGAGGACTACCTTATGGGCTAAGTTTTCGGGATTTTTCCGGTGACTTCCGGCGGCGGCCTAGTGGCTTTTCGGCGGCTCTGGTGGCGGCACTCCGACGACTTTCGGACAGAATGTCGGTCTCGATATGGTGAGTCCAACGCCGCTTTCTGTTCGTTAATTGGACACTCAGTTTTTTTATTACGAATTATTTTGGATAATTGTGATTATTTGAATTAATTGTTTTAAGTGCAAATAAATTGTTTATTGTTGGTTTGTTGATCGAGATGTATTCCAATCGTATCTCACATGAATCAATAACTTAAAGGTTCTGTCGAATCGAAACATTCCAATTCAGCTAGGGGTTAAACACCTGTTGCTAGACTATGGTCGTTTAATCTGTGGATTGATTAATTAATTTGTGAATTAATTAATTAGGGTCACTGCTAATTGAATTAAGAACCTAGTGGGTCACACACAACAACTTGGTTACATGAGTTAAGGCTTTAAAATGATTAAACGGGTTAATCGGGCCAATGGGGTTTCACACGTGTGAACCGCACGTGTGAAAATATATATGTGTATATTAATTTATGTATTAAATAATTAATATGATTGATTATTTAATAGACTTTGGTTTAATTGTGAATTAAAAAGAAAGTCTTGTTTTGGAGAAAATTAATCTAGTTAATTAATTATGAATTAATTAATTAGATAAAAATAAGTTATTTATTATTAATAAATAAAGTATAAAATTATCCAAAAGGAGTTCGGATATTTTTAGCTCTCTTAAAAGTTGATTTGAATTAGAATTCAAAGTCAAAGTTGGAATTACTTGATGATCAAGTAATAGGAGAGAGGGACCAAAATCCTTAGCCCACAAGGACTAGGGATTTCGACCGCCCCTCCCTTTCCTATATATAGGGGGGCTCGAGCTCCCCTTAGAGAGTGATTGAATTCTTTTGGTTCATATGTTGAACACTATCCTTTCTCCAAGATCAAATAAACCCTAGGTTAAGCCTAAACACTAACTAGAGAACTAGCATCCTTACTAGTTAGATTGTAGTCAAGTTGGTGGACTATCTCTAGAGAGCTTCAAGTTAGAAGTTTTGAAGATTCGAGCTTGACCAAGGAGAGGGGATCAAGCCGCGAGAAGAGCGTTCTTGGGTGGCTTGAAACATTTCAAGAAAGATTATTGAAAAGTAAGTTTCTAATCTCTACGAATTTGGATACACGATTACGAGTTCAAGATCCTTTTGTTGGAAATTTTTTTAAATTTCCGTTGCTTTCTGATTCCTGTTTTTCCAACACTTCCTAGTTCGATTCAACATGTGTCCGGCCCAGCTGACTCCGAACTCGTTCTCCCTGATCCATTGCATGATAATTATCGTGAAGAGCCTTGGGTTCGCGACGGAGGTCTAGGATTTTGGGGAATTCTTTACCCTGAATAGCGCCGAAAAATCTGGTCCTGGGTACTTCAATCCCCAGTCGAAACCTCATAGAAAGATGGTATCGATCCCATCAACGTTGCACGGGGTAGATTGGAAGTCGAAGTATTTCTTCGTCGATCTCCCAATTGTCCCTTCATTCCGAACTACATGGGGTTCAGACGATCCGAAGCGCCTCCCTATCAGATCGACCTCCTGGCTCCATAACAACTTCGATCTGCTTCTCCGCTTGGGCCTGCTAGACCATACTAACCTGATGAGGAGGGGGAATCTGGTCGAAGCGGGCATAATCCTTGGAACCCGATGGGAGAACTTCCACCTTGGTATGCTCCTACTTTGATTGGATCCCACCTCGATCAGGGTTCCTTAAAACTTTGAATTTCCTTCTCTTTATTATCGATCTGATCATTAATTTCTCGATCTATAGACCTCCGTAGTTTAATCATGTCTCGAGCTGCCAAGATGAGGGCGAGAAACCAGAAGGAGGTTCCTGCTGCCGAGATGCAGCCCGTGATCGATGCGGCCCGCTCGATACTTAATGCCCTTCCTGCGGTGCAACAGGTACATCATGAGAGGTTCAGAAAGGAGCTGCATGACCAGGGTGCTCCCCAGATCGATTCGATCGTGGCGGCACAACCAGTTCGAGGTCCAGAATTCGTTGATCGGGCAGGGTCTTCAGGGGTTCAGGTCGAAGACGGCATGGAGCAAGTAATAAATTTAGACCACTTAGACTTATATTTTGATGAAGACATTGACCCTTATGCCCAGTTTGTTCAGGCGAGGCATGGCGTTGGGAAGAGGCCCTTTAGTGAAACAGCCCATACGGTGGAGAAATCGGAAGATTCAGACGAAGAGGCTGAATTGATGGCTTTCCCTACGACCCCACTTCCGCAATGGCCAGCAGGACTCGAGCTGGAAATGGAGGATGGATCCAAGCGACCTCTCGCCTTTGGCAAGCCGGACATCGATCTCATATCTGCCTTGTTCAACACCGGCTGCATCATAGATGAGTAGAAGAAGCTCTCTACGAGAGCGGCGGATCAAAAGAGGGCCAAGGTCGCTCGAGGGATCTTCTGTGTGAGTACCCCAGTTTTGTTCCTGTCGATATCGATCTCTTTTATACTTGTAGAGCTCGAATTGTTCTTCGGTAGTTTTGCTTGTTCTCCTCTCCTTTCTCTCTTCTCTTTTTCTTGAATGGATCTCGTTGTTGCCTTCCCAGGATGTCCTCCCCGTGCTAGTCAATTCGATCCAGGAAGCAGAGGTCTTTAAGGTGGGCAAACATAGGTACAAGGAGAATACCAAACGGCTAAGGCCCAGCTCGCCTCGATGGATCCTTAGGTCATTCATTAGCTCGAGGAAGACCTCCGCAAAGCCAGGGAGGACAAGAGGGTCCGGGTTGAGGAGAAGGAGTCGATGGAAGCCCAGTGGAGAAGTGCCCAGGAGGCCCTGGAATGAGCCGAGAAGCAGCATGAGGCGGCCCTTACTAATCTAAGGGGAGAGTTCGCTAGGGAGCTTGAAGATGCAAAAGCGTCCGCTAAGGAGGATTGCAGATCGGAGATCTTCGATCTCGCAAGGGCCAAAATCAGCAAAGCTGCTGATGATCTGAGGAAATGCAAGCTCCAGATCGAACGGTATGCAGTTCGAGAGTTCATGGAAGGCCCTGGGTTCGAGGAAGCTAGTCTGATCGTGGGGGAAAGCGACCCCACGGAGGGGTTCCAAATTGCTATTAACCAACTCAAGGCTCAGAATGTCTTCCGTCCTAATTTCAACTTTGATTCGATCGGCCCTATGCTCCCCGATCCAGAAGCTGTTGATCCACCTGAAGAGGAGGAGTCAATTCATATTGACTGGGCGACCTACAAATATGGTCATGCCATTGAGATGGCTTAGGCCAAAACGACCAAGTCCCAGGTAACATGCGAGCTGCCTTAGCCGGTCGAGGTCGAGCACTTCCTCCCAAGTGCTCGTGAGTTCGAGAGGGCTAGGAATCGAACCGCTCATGAATCCACTTCGGCACACGTCGAGATCGACTAATCCTCTGAATTTTTCCTGTAATTACTTTTAAAACATTCAATTCGACTTACTAGTCGGGCTGTGGCTAGGTGAATATTTGTTATATTTCAGCTGTTTTTGAACAATTTGCCCATCGAGCCACGTCGCATGGTGAAGTTGGAGATCGCCTTTGCATGGATGAATTTTAAGTTTCCCATACTTGTGTTCCCCTATTTTTGTTTTACAAGTTGAGTACTTATTCGATCTAGCAAGTGTGTGGTTTATCGATCTGGGATTAGCGAGACCTCGTCGTTAGCTAGATTTTACTCGCGTTCGGATCGATAAGTGAAACACGTTATCGATCTCGTTTGGATGCTCATCTAGTCTCGTTGGGTGCTCGTATTTTTCTTTAGCCGTTTTACCAACTGCTGCATTCTCGTCGGGTTGATTGCGATCTCTGAGATGAGTTAGCTTTTTTAGGATTTGGCTACCTATTTGGATCTCATCGGATCTAAACCGATCTCCTTGGATCTCTAGATTACTAATCTTGGAGATCATTAAACTCTGGATCTCATTGGATCTAAACCGATCTCCTAGGATCTCTGGATTATTAATCTTGAAGATCATTAATCTCTGGATCTCATTGGATCTAAATCGATTTTCTAGGATCTCTGGATCATTAGGTGCGTTGGGATTTTTTAGGATCTCTTCGGGTCTTAGAAGACCTCATTGGATCTCGATCTCTAACGGAGATTTGAAAGCATTAGATACGTTAGGATTTTTTAGGATCTCTTCGGGTCTTAGAAGACCTCATCGGATCTCGATCTCTAACGGAGATTTGAAAGCATTAGATACGTTAGGATTTTTTAGGATCTCTTTGGGTCTTAAAAGACCTCGTTGGATCTCGATTTCCTAAACCCAAAATAAAATAAGAACCATTTATCTTTTGACATTCTCGTTGGATCGAAATCGATCTCATTGGGATTTTAAACGTGTGTTAGGATCTCTTTGGGTCTTAAGACAACCTCCTTAGATCTCAATTTTCTAAATAACGCTTTGGGGAGGGGGGGAAGCTCGCTCCCTTCTCGACTCATGACCGTAGGTCGAATGAGCGCTTAATCAAGGGGATAATAACCGTTACAGTTCTAATCGGATGCCATCCCAAAAACATGTATATTAATTCGCTGATTAGGGGTCGATTCTCAGGCGAATTCGACCTCTGTAATCGTTACACTTCTGGAATAATTTGGAAGCTAACTGTAAAACTTCTTCAAGTTGTGCGCATTCCAGGGTCTGGGTAATGGTTCCCCGGCCATGTCTTCAAGCCGGTAAGCCATGTTTTTCCCAATCTCCGTGATGTGATAGGGTCCTTCCCAGTTAGGCTCAAGTTTTTTGACATGCTGTAAGACTTCAACCTTCTTCAACACTAGATCGCCGATCTGAAACGATCTGGGCTTCAAGTGTTTGTTGTATGATCGAGCCGCTGCTGTCTTGTATTGTCTAAGCTTTTGATAGGCACGCTCTCTGCTTTCTTTGATTACATCTAAATCTTCAGCTCTGATCTCCGTGTTTTGGTCGAGCTGATACTGCGACACACGGGCTGTTTCATGTAAGAGCTCCGATGGGATCACGGCTTCGGATCCATAGACCAATGAGTATGGGGTCTGCCCGGTGGCTGTTCACGGAGTAGTTCGATAAGCCCATAGTACACCATCGAGTTCGTCCGTCCAAGCACCCAGTTCGCGTCGAGGCGGATCTTGAGATTCTGGATAATGATTCGGTTGGTGACTTCAGCTTGGCCATTTGCTTGTAGATGACCAACAGTGGTGAATCTGAGGTCGATCCTGAGGTCTCGACAATAGCTCTTGGTGTTCTCAGATCGGAATTGAGGACCATTGTCGCAGATGAGTACCCTCGGAACCCCAAAACGACAGATTATATTCTTCCAGAGGAAATTCCTTATCACTGCATCAGTAATTTTGGGGACTGTTTCGGTCTCAACCCATTTTGAGAAATACTCGACGCATACTATGGCAAACTTTTTTTGTCTGGGTGCCTAGGGGAAGGGACCGATGATGTCGATCCCCCACTGGTCGAAGGGCCAATAGACATCGATCGGGATCATGGATACCGGGTGAGTATGGATGAGGTTGCCGTGTTTTTGGCACTTGGGGCATTTCCTAGAGTGGAGCTTTGCGTCCCACACCATGGTTGGCCAAAAATACCCGCTCCTTAAGATCTTTTGAGCTAGAGATCGACCTCCGGCATGGTTTCCGCAGCATCCTTCGTGGACTTCTTCCAGGACATCTTGGGCTTGGCTAGGTCGTAGGCACCTTAGAGGGGTACCTGTGAAGGACTTTTTGAACAACCTACCTTCGCGATCTATCATGTACAGCAAGGATCGATATTTGACTCTTCTGACCTCAATTCGATTTTGGGGCAGAATTCCGTCCTTGAGGTAAGCGATCAGATCGTCCATCCAGCAGGGTTCCAGCGGATCGATGGTGGCGACATCGACCTTTTCTTCATCGATCGCCCGGCTCCCCGAGGCCATGAACGAGATGGTTACATCTTTTGTTCCTTGGAATCCGTTTTCCAGCTTTGACAGTGCATCATCCTCGCAGGGAGCCTATTCAATTTTGAACACTTTCAGCTTCGAGGCCAGCTCTTTTACCATCTTGAGATACGCTGCCATGGACTCTTCCCGAGCCTCGTACGTGCCATTGAATTGGCCGGCAACGAGCTGGGAGTCAGTCACTACGGATAGCTTATCGATCTTATTTTTCGTGGCGTATCTTAGTCCTGTCACAAGTGCTTCGTACTCGGCCTCGTTGTTAGTTGCTTTAAAATCGAGTTTAATAGCGAAATCGAGATGGGGTCCATCTGAGCTTGTAAGGGATATGCCCGCTCCCCCTCCTTGAGAGGTCGATGAGCCGTCAGTATACATGGTCCAGCTCGGTGAGGTAGGAACGATCTCCGTCGAGCTGGTGTTCTTTTCGACCAAGAAGTCAGTCAGAACTTGAGCTTGCTGGGCGGCTTGGGGTTGATAGCTGACGTCGTGCTAACTTAACTCGACCGCCCACTTCATTATGTGGCCCGATACATCGGGTTTGGATAAGACCTGTTTGAGGGGTTGTTCTGTCAAGACGATTATGAGATGTGCTTGGAAGTACGGCCTGCATGCGTAAGGGCGAACACGAACTTCTCGACCTTGAGATAGTTTCGTTCCGCGTCGTGCAAGATCTTACTCAGATAGTAGATCGCTAGGTGTTTTCAATCTCGGATGGCGACCAAAACCGAGCTGAAGGTTTAATTAGAAAAGGCCAGATAGAGGTACAAGGTCTTGCCCTCATTTGGCTTTGCCAGCAATGGGGGAGACGCCAAGTACTCTTTTAAATGATCGAACACTTGAATGCATCCTTCGTTCCACTCGAACTTCTTCAGATTCCTCAAGACTTTAAAAAATGGAAGGTTGCATTCGGACGATCGCGATATGAACCGGTTGAGAGAGATTATTCGACCTACCAGAGACTGCACCTGGTTGATGCATCGAGGTCGAGGGATGATCTGGATTGCTTTGGTCTTCGTAGGATTGGCTTCGATGCCCCGTTGGCTCACCATGTATCCTAGAAACTTCCCTCCTTCGACCCCGAACATGCACTTATCAGGGTTGAGCTTCATCCCATATTGTCGTAAAATCTCAATCGATCTACGTAGGTGATCTAGGTGATGGTATGCCCAGTGACTCTTTACGATCATGTCATCGACGTAGACCTCCATGGTCTTTCCGATCTCGTCTTTAAACATCATGTTGACCAGCTTTTGGTACGTGGCTCCGGCGTTCTTCAGCCCGAAGGGCATGACTTTGAAACAATATATTCCCTTGATTACGATGAAGGCCGTGTGCTTCCGATCTTCGGGTGCCATAGAGATCTGGTAATAGCCTTAAAAAGCATCCATCATGCTGAGCATCTCGCATCCAGCTGTCGAGTCGACGAGCTGATCGATGCGAGGCAGTGAATATGGACCTTTCGGGCAAGCCTTGTTAAGGTCGGTGAAGTCGTTGCACATTCTCCATTTCCCGATATTGAGCTGGAGTAACCTATCCCGCGTCGAGGAGTTTATTGACCTCAGCCTCGATGATATCATTCCTTGCCTGGCTTTGAGGTCTCAGCTTTTGCTTGATGGGTTTAACTAGCGGACCGATCCCGAGCCGGTTGCAGATCACTTTCGGATCGACGCCGATTAGGTCTTTCGCTGCCCATGCGAAGATGTCCGAGTTATCTCGCAAGAAGTCTATCATCATGATCTCATGTTGGGGATGCAAGTTTGCCCCAATCCTAGTAGTCTTGCTGCTATCTCCGGAGACAAGGGCAATCTCCTTTAGTTCTTCGTCGGGTTCGAGCCGCTCGCTAGCCTTCCTCTTTCGAGCTGTGGGGGCTCTCTCGGCTTCGCTTTCCTTAGCGGGGAGCTCGATCTCCCCATCAGCGTAGGTCTGGAGGTCGAGATCTCCCGCTACCTCTTTTCCTGAGGGCTTCTTCAGGATGATGGCGTAGCAAGCCCTGCTGTCCATGACCTCGCAAGTCACCTCCCCGACCCCGTCCGGAGTCTAAGTACATAGGCAAAGTGAGGATACTTACTTTTCTTTTGGCTTTCTTTGAGCTTGCTTCACCCTCTGGCTGTATGGATCCAGAGTCCTCTTTCCTCTTCTCCAAAGTTCTCCCCCTTGGAGTCATGGGTTGGCTCCTCTCATTTGTCTGGTAGGCATTTTCAACTTTTGGTGATATGTTGAAATGATTGCTTTAAATTGTATGAGGCCGGGTCGTCCGAAGATCATGTTATATGCTAGGGGCATGTTGACAATAACGTACTCGACCTCCTGGGTCACCCTCTTGGGGGATGTTCCCATCGAGGTGAGGAGTCGTATGCGCCCTAGGAGAACAACTTCCGACCCACCGAACCCAGAGAGCGGTGTTCGGATCGGATCGAGCTTGAGGTTATGCAATTTCATTTTAACAAGAGTCGAGTAAGGGATAATGTTCGAGTTGCTTCCATTATCAACTAGGTATTTGGTTACATCATAATTAGCCACGCCTAAGGTCACCACCATCGGACAGCTAGGCGCTCCGCCTTCCCGATGGGGGCCTGGGCGGCTATCACTCTCACTAAAGCTAACCTCCTGCCTTTCTCATTCTCTACTCTGGTCGATCTGGAAGACCTCTTCGTGGGGGCCGTTGAATTCTCGAGCCGCTCATCTGATGTTCCTCTTTCGAGTTGCTCTTGAGTCGCCGCCCTCGTGTCCCCCAGCTATCATGTAGATCTTGCCTTGGGTATGGGGATTATCTTGAGCTCTTTCCAGCAGCTGCTTTCTGGATTTTCTCGTGGGGGACCTTGACTTGCAACGATCGCGGTCACTCGACCTCCCGGCCTTCTCAGAGTAGTGGTCGATCTTACGAACAAAATCCTTCAGGTGCCCTCCTTGACTGAGTCTTTCGATCTCATCACGGAGGACATTGCATTCGGCAGTAGTGTGACCCCGTTGTTGATGGTAGCCGCAGAATTTTCTCGATTTCTCAGCCTTTGGGCCCTCCCGGATGGGCTTTGGTTTCTTCAGAAGGCTCTGATCCATGACCACGTAGATCTGGTCGATGGGCTTGGTCAAGGGGATATAGTTTCGTCGATCGACCTGGGTCGGTAGGTCGATTTTTCCCTTGATCTTCTTCTGCTCGTTCCCCTTTCGGTTGAGGGGCGAGCTCGACCCAATGGCCTGCCTCTCAGATCAAGGCGGAGGCCCATGCGCGAGGGCTATCTCTTCTACGCGCATGAAGCCGTGGGTGATATCTTGTATCTCCGTTAGGTTACGGGGTTCGGCCCTGACGATCTCATCTGCCCATAGGCGATTGCGAAAGGCCCGATGGACTACGGAAAGCAGAGTGTCCATCGTTGGATTTTCGACTCGAACCACTTCCCTTGAGAAGTGAGTCATGAAATCTCGCAGGGACTCACCCTCCCTCTGGGAGATGTTGTTGAGGTAGGAGGGGGGCAGTTTCTCCCCTGAGATCGAGGAGAAGTGCGCAAGAAAATGATCTATAAACCGGTTGGAGGTCGATATGCATCGTGGCGGCAAACGGATAAACCAATCTTGTGCGGGGCCCGTCAGCGTTGTGACGAAGAGTTTGACCCAAATTTGTTGGGGATGGGAGTGCAGTAACATGCGGTTTTCGAAGGCCGTAACATGTTTTTAGGGATCTGTGGTCCCGTTATACATGGGCATGCCCGTCGGGATTCGATCTCCGTCGCAGGTCATGCGGAGAATATCTTTGCAAAAGGGGGAGGCTTCCTTCCGATCGCTGCGGTAACGGAGAGGGAGTCGGTTCGACCCATCACGAAGGTCGACATGCCTCTTGGTGGCCTGAGAACCTCGGTCTCCCAGGCGGTCTTGGACCCGTCTGAGTGGTGGATCCGCGTAACGATTCGGCTTGTTTTCAAAGCGAGCCGTGGCGATTCTGGCGGTTTCCTCCCTTGCGGATTGGGCGGGGATCCGCGTTCGGAGGTTGTCGAACTCCTCGTGGTTTTCATCGACCGCGCACTTACCGCGATTGTTGTGGCTAGGGTGCTCGGATTCCCCATGGCCCTCGCGCGGGACCTCTTTGCTTGCCGCGGGGGATGGTGACGGTGGAGCGAATTCTTGGACCTGGCCCGCTCCGATCTAGGGACTGAGGCCCCAAATGATGTGGGCGGGATGTCCATCGAGGCGCTGGAAGACATAGGGAATTAGGTTCCCATATGCTTGGACCGGGGGGCCCAACTCGTTGCCCAACACTGGGCTCGGGATAGTGGTGGTTGGCCTGGCCCTCGGTAGCTCGGGACGCCTTGGTTCGCGGCCCTCCGTCTGGGCACGCTCGATCTCGACCCGCCACTGATCGAGGAACGCATCCAGGTCCGCCTGGGTGACGGTGATCCTGGGAGTAGCCTCAGGCGGAGGCATGGAGATGTTGGTGCTGGGCCCGACCGGGGGGCCAGTGGAGACGTTGCCAAGCGGCGCGTTGTGATCATGCCTACCTTTGGCTACCTCTTCCATGTCATCCTCCCGATGGGTGTTTCTCGTGTTAACCATGGTGTCTTGAAAAGAAGGGAGTGAAGGGGCTTTTATCTAGGTCGATGTGAAAAGAGTAAGTTTCCCACAGAAGGCGCCAAACTGATCTGGCTTAAATCCGGTCTATCTGAGGGTCAGATCTGGGTCAATCAGTCAAGAATTTACTTGTGTGGGTTCTTTGTCGGCCTGAAAGCACTAGCAAACGTGAGCTAAACACCAGCTTGGGGAGCTTGGGGTTTTGCCCAAGTTTGGCACTCGGACGCTCAAGTCAGTAATGGAGCTCTTTAGAGAGGGAATAAATGCAATTTATTGCGGAGTAAAGGCTTACCAACTGTTGTTCAAGGGGTGAGTATTTATAGCCTTGTCCAAATAACATAGTAATGTGTGTACTGCAAGTGTGCATTAATGGCGCTGCCAATCGTCGATCTGGCTGTCGGACGATGGAGCTGGCTAAAACGGGATCGATTGTACCTTATTCCCCTTTGGGTAAAGACTGGGACTGGCGGGCATTGAATGCTCCGCAGTACGCTTGTCCTAGGGAATGAGAAGGTCACACGTGTCCCGACAGGAGTGCTTAACAGTATTCGGGTGTCCGGTGACGTATGTAATCGATCTGGAGATCGATATTGCCTTCCGGGATCAATGTTGTTTGGGTTTCCTCAGAGAAGGGGAGCAGATCGATCTGATGACCTGGCTATAGAAATCGATCTGATGATCTGATGATCTCATGAAGATCTGATGATCTGAGGACCTGATATCGATTTGATGATCTGTCCAAAAGGCCGTTTCTGATTTGTCCAGGTTGGCACAGGGTCCACGTGGCGCCTATGTGGGCATGTCACATGTTCTCATATTATCATGCCATGTCAAATTGTATTATGAGATTCCATGTTTAAATTCCATAGGGTAGGTTTGTGTAATATTTTTATAATTTGATTTATACCTTGAATACTTGATCATTGCTACCTTATTTGATAAAGTGAATATGTTTATGATATCTATTGATTGTAATTACATGATTAACATTATTGGAGTAGGCCGTTCGTCTTAAATGGTTCATGCGAGTCGAGTCTTACGAACACTTGTCCTTGTTACACAGATCACATTCCAGGAGACGAGGAGCACGCTCCATAGGGTGTTTCCTTATTTCTTTTGGTCGATAAAGGTGAGGTTACTGCTAGATATAAAGAACCCTTACAACCCTATGTGATCTTTCGGCCAAAAATGTATCTATATATATATCTATAATTTCCAAAACTTTATTGATCTTCAATTGAATTACTGAATTGTACCGATTGACCGATTGATCGACTGAATTGATTGATTTGGCGAGTATATTGTTCACTGTGGGCCCGAGGGTAGTGTATTGAGCCAACCGGGAAAGCTTGGACTGATGGGCAACTCTTGCACTATCCTCACATTGTTGGGATGGCCACTGAATCCACTAGGAGATTAGTGGAGGAAAGAGTTTCAAGTATAGGGAATCATGAACCCTATGCTCACACTGATTGGATGGTGGGGCCTTGCAATCCCCCATCACCCGGAGGAAGAAGGATGGACTATTGAAATTGCTAATTGTGCACCGAATCGTATTGCTTGATCACTTAATTAATCACAACTGAATTATTGTACACTGTCGGAGAAAGGTTGGAAAATTACCCCACTCGCCGGGCCACTGATTGATTGAACTGAATTGTACCGAATTGATTGAATTGTAAATTGATTAGTTGTAATCTCGGGCGAGTATTGTATTCTTATTGAACATATACTGTTTTCTTTTATAAAACCTTACCCGGGATTACAGCTTGCATGGTAATTACGGTTTTAAGTTATAAACCCCTCACTCAGTCTTTCATAGACTGACACCACACAATTTCAGGTATTGCAGGTTGAGTGCTAGGCAGGATTGAGTCGAGTTTTGCTTCTTTTGGGTCTAACATTGTCTTCCTCATATTTCATGTATATTACGGATACATTAAAAGCTCATATGAGGTGTTTTGGGTATCTATGTATATATTATGATACGTACTTGGAAAATATTGGCATGTTTATGGAATTTTTGAGAGATGATAATGTATTGATATGTATATGGAAATATGGTTTTGGAATCAACGATGGATAATGAATTGTATGCATACTACTATGCTTCCATTCTATTACATATATGTTGGTATTGAATTGAGGGTTAGCCCGCCTAGCTAGTGAGTTATTGTCTTTAGTGTCTCCCGTTCGCTATAGGCTTGATTCATGTATGGGTGTTCGTTCCATGTGTGGATTGAACTATAGAGCGGGGGATGTGGCTACCTTGCGTTCCAGATGCTACATATTAAGGTGGTATCAGAGCCCAATTGCGAAACCGTGGTTCTAGTGTCGTGTCTTTTGAGTCTAAGTCGTACGGCATATGATTATTTGATTAATTGTGAGTCTTGCATCTTATTTGAATCTACTTGGACCTACTTGAATTATTTGAATTATGTGATTTAGGTGTATTATAAGCTTTACTACATTCATTTGAACTTGTTAATCGAACATGCATGTACAGTGTTTGAATTTCAGGATGCCTCGTGGAAGACCTTGTAGAGAGCATTCTCCGGGGCATAGGCATCATCGTCATGATCATTCTCCTCCACCTCCATCCCCTCAAGCTCAAACTTAGGATTTCTTAAATTCTATGGCTCAGTTAATAGATCAGAGGTTGCGAGATTATGTGCCTCCAGCACCTCCAGCTCCTCTACCACAACCGGCCCTGATTTCAGCTATTTTATGGGAGTTTCAGAATCAACATCCACTGAGGTTTTTCAAAGGAAACGATATGTAAGCCGAACAATGGCTTAAAGAAGTTGAAAGGATTTGGAACCTCATTCCTTCTGAATCCGGGATAAGGCTCGATGCACGCTCACTTTAATTCAAGGGGCGACTTATTCTTAGTGGGAAAGTACTAAAATTGTTTTGGATGCCACCGGGGAGGAAGTCACGTGGGAGGTCTTTGTAAGGGAATTTAAGAATAAATTTATTCCATCCTCTTCTCATACTCGGAGACGTAGGGAATTTACAAAACTTAAACAAGGTGGGAGATCGGTTGTGGAGTATATAGCTGAGTTTGAGAGGTTATCCAAGTATGCTCCTAACATTGCAAGTGACAACTTTGACAAGGCTATGCAATTCGTGCAAGGGTTGAGGCCGGATATTCAATCAACAATTGAAGCAGTTAATACTAGTACTTGGAAGAAAGCTACCTCAAAGGCTCTAAAAGTTGAAGATTCAGTCAATGCAAGGAGATCTACTTATAGATCGGGCCAGGGTTCAGGTTTCGGGTCGAAACCAGGTTATAACACGGGCAAGAGGCCAAACACTTATGCTATAGTTTCTCTACAATTTAAGGGCCTGGTAAAGAAGTTTAAACAAGCGGGACTGATCCAGAAGACTCCTCAGCCTCCTACTTTGCCACCACCACCCGAGAAACCCAAGTGTTCCTTCTGCGGACAACCAACTCATCATTATGATAATTGCAGAACATGTCTCAGGTTATGTTTGATATGTGGAAATGCCGATCATAGGGTGGATACGTGTCCGGATCGTCGGGATCAGCCTGCCGGGGGTCAGAGGCCGGTAATTAGAGCCCGTGCGTATGCTTTAGAAGGAAAGGAAGTGGATGCCGACGTGGATCCCGCAACAGTTGTTGAAGGTACTATTTGCATTCATGGCATAAATATACATACTCTATTTGATCCGGAAGCTACCCTCTCCTTTATTTCTCGTGATATATCTATGAAATTGCCTTTATGTGTTACTTTCTCTACTGCATGTTATGTTGTTAGTATTCCTTTCGGTGGTAGTACAGAAACTAATCGGGTTTTTAGAGAGGTGCCGGTGAGTATTGAGGGTCGGGTTTTCTCGACGGATTTCATTGAATTACCGATGTCTCGCTATGGTTCTATCTTGGGAATGGATTGGTTATTCAAACACTGTGCTACCGTGGATTGTCGGGCCAAAAGAGTACGGTTGGGTTCAGAAGTTGTTAGGGGTTGGAGTTCTAAAACGGTACCTCTATTATCTTTCTCTAAAGCTCAGAAATTGGTTCGTGATGGGGCTACAGGATTCATAGCCTATATTCTTAATCAGCCTAAGGATCAGGTGAAATTAGAAGAAACAGAAGTGGTTAAGGAGTTTCCCAAAGTGTTTCCGGAAAAATTGGATTCGTTGCCGCGGGATAGAGAAATAGAATTTGTGATTGATTTGTATTCGAATGTAGAGCCGTATTCTAAGACTCCGTATCGGATGGCTCTGGCAGAATTGAAAGAATTGAAGATTCAGCTTGATGCTTTATTGGAAGTGGGGTATATTAGACCGAGCTCGTCGCTGGGGGTTACGCTGGTATTGTTTGTGAAAAATAAAGACGGTACTTTAAGGATGTGTATTGATTACCGGGAGCTTAATCGGATGACTATAAAGAATAAATATCCTCTTCCACACATTGAGAAGTTATTTGATATACTCCAAGAATCCAAAGTATATTCAAAACTTGATTTACGACAAGGATATTACCAATTATGGATCCGAACCGAGGATATTCCGAAGACGGGCTTCAACACAAGGTATGGGCATTATGAATTTGTGGTTATGCCGTTTGGTTTGACAAATGCTCCCGCTGCTTTTATGGATATGATGCATAGAATTTTCCGACCGTTTCTTGATAAGTTTGTTGTGATATTTATTGATGATATTTTGGTTTTCTCCAAGTCGGTCGATGAACATGTAAGGCATCTCGAACTTGTATTGAAAACTTTGAAGGAACATCAATTATTTGCAAAGTTTAGCAAATGTGAGTTTTGGATCGACCGGGTATCTTTCTTGGGTCATATTATTTCGGGAAATGGGTTAGAAGTCGATCCTTCTAAGATTGAAGCGGTGTTGAAATAGAAGAAACCAAAGAACGCTTCCGAGGTTAGAAGTTTCTTAGGATTGACGGGTTATTATAGAAGATTTGTGCAAGATTTTTCCAAAATTGCCGCTCCTTTAACTCAGTTAACAAAGAAAGATGTTAAATTTGTATGGGATGATAGTTGTGATAAAAGCTTTGGTGTTTTGAAGGAAAAGTTAGTTTCAGCTCCAGTTCTAACTCTCCCAGAAAGTTCTGAAGGATATATTGTTTATACCGATGCGTCAAAAGAAGGTTTAGGGTGTGTTTTAACTCAGAACGGGAAAGTGATTGCTTATGCCTCCCGAAAATTGAAAGAGCATGAGAAGAACTATCCTACACATGATCTTGAGCTTGCCGTCGTGATATTTGCCCTCGGAAAATGGAGACATTACTTGTACGGGGTGACTTTTGAGATTTTTACCAATCATAAGAGCCTCCAATATTTGTTTACACAGAAAGATCTTAACATGAGGCAACGACGATGGATGGAAAGACTAGAAGACTATGATTGTGTTATTAAATAGTATCTCGGGAAGGTTGATATGGTTGCCGATGCGTTAAGTAGGAAGGTGGGTATTATAAATTTGGAAGTTGAAGAAAGTAGTGGAATTGAGCCATTGTGGTTAAAGCTTGGGTTTTTAATATCTCCATCTACCCGGAATTAAAACATAGATTGTTTGAGGCTCAAAATAAGTATTTGGAAGTTTAGAAATTAGTTGTTAAAGCAAGAAAAGATCTTGAAAGTCTATTCAGGTTCGATGAAACTGGTCTTCTTCGTTTTAAGAACCGAGTGGTAGTGCCTGATGAATTGAAAAGGGTATTGCTTGAAGAAGCTCATAAATCGGCATATTCGGTACATCCGGGAGGAAATAAAATGTATAAGAATTTAAAGCAATATTATTAGTGGTATGGATTAAAGAAAGATATAGCCGAGTTTGTAAGACATTGTTTGACATGTCAGAAAGTTAAGGCCGAACATCAGAAGCCAGGAGGTCTTCTCTAGCCGTTACCTATTCTCGAGTGGAAGTGAGAACAAGTGACGATGGACTCTATATCCGGATTACCAAGAGTGAAAGGTGGCTATGATGGTATTTGGGTAATTGTAGATCGGTTAACTAATTCTGCTCATTTTCTACCGGTCAGAATGTCTTACAAGATCCGTAAATTGGCCGAGATCTATAATAGAGAAATTATCCGACTTCATGGGATTCCAGTGAGTATTGTTTCTGATAGGGACCCTCGATTTACTTTAAAGTTATGGTAAGAGTTGCAAGGGATTTTGGGCACGAAACTCCAATTTAGCACGACATTTCATCCTCAAACTGATGGTCAATCCGAGAGGGTTATACGATATTTGGAAGATTTGTTTCGGGCATGTGCATTGGATTTTCAAACTTCTTGGCATGAACAACTTCCGTTGATTGAGTTCGCATATAACAATAGTTATCAATCTTCTATTGGTATGGCTCCATATGAAGTGCTTTATGGTCGGAAATGTCGGTTACCATTATTCCTTGATTTAGAGGAGTGAAAATGGACTAAACAAGAAGGGGTAAAGAAAAGTGACAAACTTAAGAAACCTTCCAAGGCCGTGAGAGCTATGATCGAAAAAGTTCAATAGGTACAACAACAGATGAAAGCTGAACAAGATAGACAGAAAAGTTATGCCTATATTCACCGGAGGGATCTTAAATTTGAAATGGGGGATCGGGTTTTCTTAAAGGTATCTCCACGAAAAGGTTTTTCTCGAATTGGAAAGGGAGGAAAGGTAAATCCCCGTTATTTGGGTCCGTTTGAAATTCTTGAGAGAATTGGGAAAGTAGCTTACATATTGGATCTACTGCCTAATCTTACCGGAATTCACAATGTTTTTCACGTATCTCAGCTAAGAAAGTATTGTCCGGATGAAACTGAAATTCTCCCCGTTGAAGAAGTTGAACCGAAACCGAATTTGTCATTTGTTCAGCAGCCGGTAAGAATTTTAGAAAGAAAGTATCAAGAGTTGAGAAACTGGAGTATTCCTATGGTCAAGGTATTGTGGCGTAGTGATAAAACCGAAGAAATAACTTGGAAACCGGAAGAGAAAATGAAGAGGTTTCACCCAGAGTTATTTATTTCCGATCAGTGAATCTGAGGACCAGATTCTTCTAGGGGGGAGGGAGAGTTGTAACACCCCAATTTCTGGAAGTTCAGGTAAGCACGCCACGAGCGGGTCTTCGGGAGTTGGGAGGTTTAATTTAGTTATTTCATTCATTTATTTACAACTTTCATCATATCATATATGCATTACATCTCCATGTATTTATATGAATTGTCATTAATATGAATTATATGAACTAATTGGTATATGTGACTTAATTGCACTATATGTCCTTAATTGATCCTTAGTGTAAATTTGTATACTTAATTGCATAACATGAGATGGGTATAAGTGATCTTTTGTGTAGAGATGAAACTTGATTGCATGAATTTAAATAGCTTAGGGACTTATGTGAAAAATGTAATGAATCACACATATTCATGCAAGACTTTGGGTTATCTTCTTATTCTTCCATTTCATTCCATCATATTCCATTTCATTTCAAGAGATAAGAAAATTTCACACATTTACACACACTCAAGATCGGTATTTACACCAAGGAAGAGAAGGAGAATTTCATCCCATAATTCAAGCTAGTTTTTGAAGGGATTTTGGAGCTAGGATTATCATCATCATCATACCAACTTTTCATATCATATTTCTTTCATTTCAAGGTATAACTTGAGAATTGTATGAATTTCTTGAATTTGTGATTGAGTAGGGTTTATGGATTAAATGATGAATTCTTGCATGTTTGGAGCTAGAAGCATGTTTATGATCAAAAGGATTGAAAGCTTGTATGAAAATTTTGAAGTTTTATGGAAGTTGGAAGCATGAATATATATGGGTTTTTGGAGATGAATTCCTGATGAGTTGATGCATGTTTCATGGTTAGTTTGATGTATAAGTGAAGTATAATGTGTTTGAGATGTGTTGGATTAATTGCTTTGGAATGAATTTGCTTTGATTGTTGGTTTTGTGGTATATTGGTTCAGACTCCCCTGTTTTTCCCTTTCTTTTCTGCTGCTGCGTAGCAGGTCGCAGCCACGACCAAAAACAGGGTAAAATTGGTCGCAGTCGCGACCCACTCACAGTTTTGGCAGGACTTCATGTCGCGCCCGCGACCGGAATGATGTGTAATTTTGATCGCGCCCGCTACCCTTTTTTGGCCAAGTTTCGAGATTTTGAAAAATTGGAGGAAAATTCGGCCAAAAATAGGTGGTCGCAACCGCGACCGTTTTATGAAGGAAATTGATCGCGCCCGCGACCCTGTAACATTCTGCCTGAAAATGTGAATTTCAATCTTAATTTGCATGGTTTTCTTGATTCATTTATGGCATGAACACTTCATTGATATGTCATATAATGCATGATATTACGTGTATCAATTGTATTATGAGATTCCATGTTTAAATTCCATAGGGGAGGTTTGTGTAATATTTTCATACTTTCATTTATACCTTGAATACTTGATCATTGCTACCTTATTTGATAACGTGAATATGTTCATGATATCTATTGATTGTAATTACATGATTGACATTATTGGAACATGCCATTCGTCTTAAATGGTTCATGCGAGTCGAGTCTTACGTACACTTGTCCTTGTTACACAGATCACATTCCAGGAGACGAGGAGCACACTCCATAGGTTGTTTTCTTATTTCTTTTGGTCAATAAAGGTGAGGTTACTTCTAGATATATAGAACCCTTACAACCCTATGTGATCTTTCGGCCAAAAATGTATCTATATGTTGGAAAACGGAATCAGAAAAGCAGCTGAAATTTAAAATTTTTCCAACAAAAGGATCTTAGGCTCGCAATCGTGTATCCAAATTCATAGAGATTAGAAACTTACTTTCTAAATTATCTTTCTTGAAGCGTTTCAAGCCACCCAAGAACGCTCTTCTCGCGGCTTGATCCCCTCTTCTTGGTAAAGCTCGAATCTTCAAACTTCTAACTTGAAGCTCTCTAGAGATAGTCCACCAACTTGATCACAATCTAACTAGTAAGGATGCTAGTTATCTAGTTAGTGTTTAGGCTTAACCTAGGGTTTATTTTATCTTGGAGAAAGGATGGTGTTGAACACATGAACCAAAAGAATTCTCGATTAGCTCCAAGATGAGCTCGAGCTCCCCTATTTATAGGAGGGGGAGGGACGCCCAAACCCTAGTCCTTTTGGGCTAAGGATTTGGTCCCTCTCTCCTATTACTTGATCATCAAGTAATTTTGACTTTGACTTTGAATTCAAATTCAAATCAACTTTCAAGAGAGCTAAAATATTCAAACCCTTTTGGATATTATTATACTTTATTTATTAATAAATAAATAACTTATTTATCTAATTAATTAGTTCGTAATTAATTAACTAGATTATTTTTCTCCAAAATAAGACTTTCTTTTTAATTCAAACTTAAACCAAAGTCTATTAAATAATTAATAAATTAATTATTTAATATATATATACAATATATATACACATGTGTGAGACACGTGTCACAATGACACGTGTCACTCACGTGACCCACACGTGTGGTTTCACACGTGTAGAATCCTCTTGGCCCGATTAACTCGTTCAATCATTTTCAAGCCTCAACTCATGTAACCAAGTTGTTGTGTGTGACCCTTTAGGTTCTCAATTCAATTAGCAGTGACCCTATTTAATTAATTAATCAGTCCACAGATTAAACGACCATAGTCTAGCAACAGGTGTTTAACCCCTAGCTGAATTGGAATGTTCGGATTCGACAGAACCTTTAAGTCATTGATTCATTGTGAGATACAATCCTCCTACTTACTATCTCTCAACCAAGATCTAGGGTAAGGGAATAATCAGAACCCTAATAATCCGGTCTTAAAGCTAAGTGCATTTCATATCCATTTGATCTCAATCCAAGAAACCCTTTTCTTGATGTCTTGATCTACTGCCTTGGCCAAGGACTCCATATGACATATGAATGACTTACACAATAAGAGATCACCTTTGCAAATGCAAGTGTAGGTCCTTTCTTGATTCTCATTCACTTTCATGAATCACTTGTGCAACCCCAACATAAGCCTTGAATCAGTTGTCTAAGGCGACACCCTTTAAAGCTTACACCTAAGACTACAGAGTTAACTCATAAAGTGACAAGGAACCTCAAGTCTAAGGATCAATTAATCATATCAATGACTCGTGAGATATTTCCTAATCTGGAAGTTTTCATTTCCTGAAATAGAAACTTCCTTTCCCATTTAGGAATCTTCTTACACGGGGCACCTCAGTGAACTTACTTATTAAAGTAAGCACCCTCATGTATCACGCACGTATCAACTATACACTTTGCACCTACATGAAACAAGGTGGTCCTTCTTAAGGGCGTGATCCCACAAGCAAGCCTTAGAGGAGTCAGGTTGACACTCCTACTGTCTGTAGGACTCATCGGCTTGGAGTATTTTACTAATCATGACTTATGTGAAATAGGGCTCGTTTCATGAACCATTTCACCTAAATGGTAGAGTCCTAAAGTCATCAGGATTAAGGGAGTTCTCATACATGCACAGCTAAAGTAAACGCATACAGACAAGAGCATATAAAGAAGTGTTGCCTTAATTCGTTATTTTATTCAAAGATTGTTTATGATTACAATAAGGAAAAGTACAAAGCGGATATACAATCGGCTTTCTAGGGCACTATTCCTAACACTATATATATATCTATAGTTTCCAAAACTTTATTGATCTTCAATTGAATTACCGAATTGTATCGGTTGACCGATTGATCGACTGAATTGATTGATTTGGCGAGTATATTATTCACTGTGGGCCCGAGGGTAGTGTATTGAGCCAACCGGGAAAGCTTGGACTGACGGGCAACTCTTGCACTATTCTCACATTGTTGAGATGACCCCTGAATCCACTAGGAGATTAGTGGAAGAAAGAGTTTCGGGTATAGGGAATCATGAACCCTATGCTCAGACTGATTGGATTGTGGGGCCTTGCAATCCCCCATCACCCGGAGGAAGAAGGATGGACTATTGAAATTGCTAATTCTGCGCCGAATCGTATTGCTTGATCACTTAATTAATCACAACTGAATTATTGTACACTGTCGGAGAAAGGTTGGAGAATTGCCCCACTCGCCGGGCCACTGATTGATTGAACTGAATTGTACCGAATTAATTGAATTGTAAATTGATTGGTTGTAATCTCGGGCGAGTATTGTATTCTTATTGAACCTATACTGCTTTCTTTTATAAAATCTTACCCGGGATTACAGCTTGCATGGTAATTGCGCTTTTAAGTTATAAATCCCTCTCTTAGTCTTTTATAGACTGACACCTCACAATTTCAGGTATTGCAGGTTGAGTGCTAGGCAGGATTGAGTCGAGTTTTTCTTCTTTTGGGTCTAGCATTGTCCTCCTCATATTTCATGTATATTATGGATACATTAAAAGCTCATATGAGGTGTTTTGGGTATCTATGTATATATTATGATACGTACTTGGAAAATATTGGCATGTTTATGGAATTTTTGAGAGATGATAGTGTATTGATATGTATATGGAAATATGGTTTTGGAATCAACGATGGATAATGAATTGTATGCATACTACTATGCTTCCATTCTATTGCATATATATTGGAATTGAATTGAGGGTTAGCCCGCCTAGCTAGTGAGTTATTGTCTTTAGTGTCTCCTGTTCGCTATAGGCTTGATTCATGTATGGGTGTTCGTTCCATATGTGGATTGAACTATAGTGCGAGGGATGTGGTTACCTAGCGTTCTGGGTGCTACAACCGACAACTTCTTGAAATGTCTAGGGCACTTTTGCTTGAGTCTCAGTGTCCTAAATATCTTTGGCCCGAAGTAGTTGCTACCGCGGTCTACCTTGTTAATCGCCTGCCTACTAAACCATTGCAGTTCAAAACCCCACTAGAGTTTCTGAGTAGTCAGGTCATCATGCCCTATTCCTTAGCTCTTCCTCCTCGAGTATTTGGGTGTTCCGTCTTTGTTCATATCCATAAGTCAGAAAGTACCAAACTTGATCCTTGCTCTCTCAAATGTGTATTTGTGGGCTATGGGGTTAACCAGAAAGGGTATAGGTGCTATCACCCTTCTACTCGCTGCCTCTATACAACTATGGACTGTGATTTCCTTGACACAAAATATTTCTTTACCCAACTCAGTGTTCCGGGGGAGACACGACAACAGGAACAACGGGATCCACTGAGTTCCCTTTGTTGGCCCGACACAGTCCTAATAGAGTAAGTAAGCGGAACCACTGAGCCGGCCCCCACGGTACAACCCCACGTGACATCCCCTGTCCTAATCACTCCGACTGGTAATCCTAAGGTACGTAGTTGTGATTCCAGTGATTCCACTTGTATTTCTTCGAGTCAGTGTGAGTTTAACAATGCAGGACATAACGGAGATTCAGAAGAAAGTGAGATACAGATACAGGTGGAGCTACGGTAAGAAACGGTACAAGAAAACAGATATGTCTTGCCACCTAGAGCCACTCGTGGGGTGCCACCAAAGAGATATGAACTAGAGTTGGCGGGGAGAACAACCAAGTATCCGATAGCTGACCTAGCTAGAGAAAACTTATCTCAGCTGGCTCGTGCGTATACCACCTCCATCTACTCCACTACCGTTCCGAGTAAAGTAGAAGAGGCACTCACAGATGAGAAATGGGTACGCGCTATGAACACTAAGATGGAGGCGTTAGAGAAGAATGAAACGTCATGGGAGAAATGCTAGCTACCTCCAGAAAAGAAAATAGTGGGGTGTAGATGGGTCTTTACCATCAAGCACCGAACAGATGGGAGCATTGAAAGGTATAAGGCTAGGTTAGTTGCAAAGGGGTACACACAAACCTATAGCATCGATTATTCAGAAATCTTCTCCTCCGTGGAAAAGATTGACACGATCAGAGTGATATTCTCGATTGCAGCCAATCGAGATTGGAAGTTGCACTAGTTTTATGTTAAAAATGCATTTCTGCATGGGGATCTTAAGGAGAAGTGTGTATGGAACGTCCACCGGGTTCATCAGCAGGTTCAGAAGCGGGGAGGTATGCAGGTTGAAGAAAGCTCTGTTGGGATTAATGCCCTGTAAATCCAATTATATTGTAAATATTTTGGATTAATAAAACTGAAATTAAAGCAAGTTATGAGTATTTTACAAATTTAATAATTAATGACGTGTGATGGTATTTTTTTTATGAAATGTGTTTCATAGGAAAAGACTTTAAATACCAAAAATCAAGTGTCATTAAAGTTCTAGTCAGTATGATAAGAAAGTGTTCTTATCAAGACTATAATATGTTATATAAGATGATTAGTCTTTCGTCATAGGGAAATGGAGTTTCCAATTATAACACATTGATGATTTTTAATGAGATTGGAAACATCGAACTGGACCACTGAGATTATTTATTTTATACTGCTATCTAAAATAAACAAAATCTCGAAAGCATTAGACTCTTAATCCTAACAGTGTTTCTACTTTTGGCATGTAGTGTTGATCACTGTGATGTACTCAGAAGTGAGGTCTCGGTAACGGGTGGCCAAAATACTTTGTACGTTCGGTGATTGCATGAAATGTGCTAAAGAGAAATATTGATCGAGGAATCTGTAACCTTGCTGGAAGGTTAAAAGATATTCCTGAAATAGATTTGCAAAAATTTCAAATTAAAACTTTGGCCAAAGTACTTCGTGTGTGCGTCACCGAAGTTGTATGTTGAATGTGTTTCACATACAAGGATTTTGGACTTAAGGCAAATCAAGAATTTCTGATTGAAAGTGAAAAATAAATGATAGTGGTACCGATTTATTTTTCATGGATATCTGTGCAGAGGAGTAAAATGCAAAATTATTCTAGATCGAGAAATTCTTGAATAATTTAATTAATTTTAGAGTTCAACAATATTTATTTAGTGGAATTAAATATTGTTAAACGGTAATCAATTATTGTCATAGGATGATGATAGATTGACCCGTTTAGAGCTAAAATTAATTAGTCCTGCAGGTCACCCCCGCAAGCACTAACAAAGATCAAAGAGAAAATATTAAAAGGAGAGAGAGAGAGAAACGAATTTTCAAAGTGTTTGAAAATAGCCAAGGATTTATTTTGGGAAAATAAATTAAATTCCAAAGAGTTGGAAATGCCCGGAATTTTATTTTGGAGAAAATAAAATTTTTCAAAAAAAAAAAAGTGTTTTGATGACGTAGCGAAGTGCTGACATGGCAGGTGACATGTCACGCCACGTCAGTAGGCAAGTGGCGCTGACAGGGCTCCAGGTGGCAGCCGCGTAGACGACCAGGATTGCACCGCATCAGCGCGTGCCAACGGTCCAGATTTGTTCTGGAACGGACTGGGTCAGGAGCGGGTCGGAAAAAGGTTCGAATAGGACCGGATCAGGATCGAACCAGATCCGGACATGTGGGCGAATGAGATTACGACACGTGGCGTTACTTGCAGCCCAAGTTGAACCGACCGGTTCATTGCTGAACCGGTCTGAGACTTGAACCGACGGTTGGACCGGATCGGACCGCCACGTGGCAGCTGCCTATTGCGGTGTGTATACCACACGAGCCAAGCATACAGTCGCCACATGGGCGGCGCGTCCGGGCTCGTGCGGCGGTCTCTAGGCCCGTGCTTGGTGCCGCCTTGCTCGTCTTGGAGTGCACTCCACTCCGGTGGTCTCTGATTGGCCATCAGGCCTTGGGAGCTACGGCATAAATTGAAATAATACCTCGGATGTCCCTCATTTCACAAGTATAAATAGGGGCTGCCATTTCTTTTGAAGAACAACAATTCCAGTAGCATTCCTTTCTCAGTTTCAAAGCCATTTCGGCTGCTCTCTCTCTCTAACAATAATTAATCCTAATTTTAGGATTAATTAATTACTTAATTAGGTGGTTATATAATTAATATATAATCCACTTAATTATTAGAAAATAGGGATTTTCTAGTTTTAGGAAAAAGAGTTTTTCTTGAAAAATATTTTCTCAAAGTATTTAGCGAAATACTGCCTGATGGGTCCGGAAATGGGTGAATCCGAATCCGATCACTTTACAATTTATATTTGTGGAGGAAACCACCGGAGCTTCGCCGGAAAAGAGGAAGTGAGTTCAACCTGTTGGGACAAGCACAAGAAAGTCAGAAGGCCAAGCTGGGGGAACTGGGGGTGATACCCAGTTTGGCTCTCCGACGCTCAAGTCAGTTCAGTGTATGAAGAAAATGTAAGTTTCAATCACAGTTGCAGTGCTGAAGAAAGCTTAAAGAATGCTTACAGTGTAGAAGATGACTTGGGTTATTTATAGTTGAGGGTCAAGGGCCCTTTGGTCATTTGCCTCAAGTGGTCCTGGCCGAATGTTGCCCTAACACGTGGCGCTGTGAGAGAGAAACCTAGGAGGAATCTTCTGCAAAAGCGGCCCAAAAGTTAGTGCTAGCAACAGTGGCAGGTGCGCGGGCATGTACGTTGTGTCAGAGAGCCATGTGGGTGGTTGGTAACGAGGGCTTGAGAGCGCGCTCGTGACAACCTTGAGTCTTGGAGGCCGAGATATCCGCTGAGGGGAATGTTGGCTCCAATTCAAATGACGAGCCAAGGGAGGGGCCACTCTGAGGGAGTGTGACGCTCGAAGAGGGCTCCCTTGGCACGTAGGCGTACCCATCGTTTGGTGGGTAGGACGCTCGTGGGAGTGATAGCGCTCGTTTGGCTTAACTCCTGAAGAAGACTTGCGCTCGTTGGTTCCGGCGCTCGTGAACTGATGGTACAGCCTTGGGGAGACAGATGTCATTATTTCGTGATGCCACGTGTCTTGACGTGGGACGATCGTATTTTGACCCCATCATTTTGCCCCCCAATTCTGTAGTCCTTATTGATAAGGACTGTAGAATTTTGACACGCTCTATCTCTTGTTCATAGCGCTCGTGTAAAGCTTGGCGTGTTGAGCAATTTTCCTCTGAATGCGCCATTAATGCGGTCTTTTCAATTGACCGTTCGCATCACTTCCGCATTAAATGCTGGTACTATTCTGAAGCCCTTGAAACGTCAGAGCATTAAATGCGGATGCGCGTGGGGCGCGTGAGCATTGGGAAGCATGTGCCGGTTCCATAAAGTGGGCGGTTTCCTAGGCGGGAAATGATTGCCATTTTGAATTTATTGCCTAAAACGGTACCAACTCCCATCCCTATAAGTAAGGGATTCTGAAATCTTGTCATTCTTTACGCATTCAAAACTTTCCAAGTCTCCTTTGCAAGAAAAATTCTCTCGCATCTTCAGCATCTTCAACCTCTTCTCCAGTTTTCTCTAAAGCTTCCAAGGTAAATCTCCATTGTAACTTGCTAACTTTGCTAACCGTAGACTTCGGACTTTAGGATTTCATAACCTTCTCCGATTCTCGCCTTCCTGAACCCTAATCTCCTTCCAAGAAAAACTTTCAAAACCTCTGCTTCTGCCATGGCCGACCAACACATTGAAGAATTTGCCCGTGAAATCCAAGAGATGGCCACGGAGAGTTCTTCCTCTCACGATTCCCCCAGAGATGAAGAGTTGGGGGCGGCGGTAATGGCTATAGAAGACAGAAACCCAGGCGGTGTGGATCCTCTCTTTGAGGAGATGGATTTGGTGATAGAGGCAGAGAGACAAGGAGTCACTCTCCCCATAACTCAGAGTGCCACGCATCCCCACCGCCATAGAGTGACCGTGGCCGTTGCAAATCCGCTTCCAGTGGCGGAAGCCGTAACCGGGCCTTCAGAAAGGGCCCGTGTTGCAAATCCGCTTCCCGTGGCGGAAGCCGTACCTGGGCCTTCGGAAAGGGCCCGTGACAAGGGCAAGAGTAAGAAAACCCAGAAATCCAAAGGACCCAACGAGGGGGAGGGCTCAGGTTATCAGGCTACCGAGCGCACGCCAGATGAGACTCCCAGCACCGTTACTGTGGGAGATGTAAAGACAATGATGGCCCCCATCTACTGGGACGAGCGGTATACTTGGAGAATTCCCCAAAACCACGAGCGTGCAAATAATCCGCCTCCTGGGGAAATGGCAGTGTACGTGGACACCGTGCGCTCAGGAGGCCTGAGGTTCCCCATTTCAGTCTCAATGGCCCATTTGCTGAACGACTTGGGCTTGTGTCCATCCCAAATAGTGCCCAACGGCTTGGCCCTCCTGACCTGTTTCGTAATTTTGATGAGGACCACGGGTTACGAGCCCTATTTGCGGAACTTCAATGCCCTTTTCCAAGTGGTCAGCTCCTCTCGCTCTTCTCCTGAGGCGGGTTTTTATTACGTCCAAGCGAAGGCCCACATGAAGCTGATCAACTCGCCCTCGAGCACTTATGGCATTGATTGGAAAGAAAAATTCATCTTTGTCAAGGCTCCAGCAGGAGAGGGCTTTGGGGTGATCACGGACTGGGGCTCGTACTCAAAGAGCCGTTTGCCACCCTCACTCCCCCGAGACTGGGCTAAAAACCTGGCAACGACCCTAAGGGATGAGGGCCACCTTATACAAGCAAAAGACTGGATAGACGATGCGGAACTCATGTTCTTGTGTGGTCTTACCAACGACCCTCATTTCCTTGACAACCCTCCGGCTCGTGACATAGAGAGAGACGGTTAGATTCTTAGGGCACTAACCTTAGATAGGAATGAATACTAACTGCTTTTCTTGTACTTGTAATTTGCACTTAACAATTTTTGTCCAAGGATTTATAACCTTCGTATTTTCATTTCCGCAGGAGCCGCTATCTTAGAAATGGCCGGTGGAATCAGACAAGCGGCTCGTTTCGCCAACGCTCAGAGGAATCAAGCCACCCAGGGGAACCAACAGCGCGAGCCCCAACGCCCCCGTAACCGTAATGATAGAGCGGACGTTCGTGGGGGGGCCAGTTCAAGCACCAACCCTGAGGTGCAACCCCCTCGTGGCCGAGGGGAACGTAGGTTGGTCCCCAGGGAGACCAGGCGATCGGAGAGAGGAGATGATGTTCAACCCCCCGTTCCAGCAGAAACAACAAGGCCAGTAACCACTCTGGCGATTACAGAGGCTCCTCCGAGCTCGAGCGCAAATAGACCTTCCCGCAAGAGGAAGAGAATGCCTGACTCCGTCGCGATCAAAGGAAAGGGCAAACGGGTGGTCGAGGGTCCTCGAGGCGAGGGGGACACTTCCTCTTCAGAGGAAGAACACATGTGGGAGTTCCCTCGCCGAGGGGACAGAGACTTTACTGGCGCCCCCGACGGCGGACCGGTTTTGCTGAGGCCGGGCTCGGTCGCTCTCAGTCTTACTCAGGATTTGTTTAGCCGGGCCCAATTCTCAGCAGACCACAGGCATCTCTACAATGAGTCTGTAGAGAAGGTGACGCTTGATGCAGCCCATGCCCTGATTTCCGTAAGTCTCCATTCCTTGCACTCTTTTTTTCTTTTCCATAAATCACTATTTTTCGCTAACACTTCTCCTCTCGTTTACGCAGCAAGTTCTCCCCCGGCTCCAGAATGTGCAAATGCGAGCCTCCACCTACGCCGAGCGCAAAGCCAAATACAAGAAGGTGGCCCGCTCGAATGATCCAGCCCACATCCAAGGGGAGCTGGACGCTGAGATAGCCAAGTACGAAACCCTCAAGGGTTTGTACAACAAAAATGAAGAGGAGCTGTCAAAGCTGAAGCAAGACTTTGTGGCTGTGGACGGCGCTCGAATCAACTTGGGCAACCAGCTGGCCCAAGCTAACGAGCGGGTCAAGAAGGCTGAGGCTGAGAGGGAGAGCTTGAGAGCAAGGGCTCTGGAGGCCGAGCGCAAGTTTAATGATACTGTTAGCGAGTGGCCTCGGAGCTTAGAGCGTGCGACCAAGGAGGCGTTGATCAAATTTTGCCACTCCAAGGCCTTCAATTTTGCTGCTTCCCTGCATTGCTTGGAGGAGGCTCAGAAGGCCTTCAATCTGGCCATCGAGCAGGGCATACACAAAGGGCTAACCCATCCTGCTATGAAGGAGGCCGAGGGCACGGGGCTCATGTTCAATGAGCACTGCGAGGAGGAAGATGAAGATCCAAACGACCCCGCAGACAGCATAGCGGAAATGGAGTACGACTTCCTGGTGAAACTGATCCAGGATGAGTACGCTGATGCCCACAGGGAAAGGGGTGCGGGTCCATCTGATGTTCACGAAGACGAGCCCCAAGCTCCGGCCATAGAGGATGCCCCCGTTCAAGTCGCTGAAAATGCCAACGCTCCAGATGCCAATGAGCCTGCTCCTGCCAATGCCCCCAACGATCCGCAAGAGCCTGAGGGTCCCATTCACGGCCCAGTTCAGGGCCCAATTCAGGGTCCAGTTCTGGTGATTGTTGATGAAGATGTCGCCCCAGCTGCTTAAAATCCTTCCTTTATCAATTTTCCTGTAATTCTCAGTTTTTCTGCTATTTCTTGTAATAGAATTCCATGGGCCTTTGAGCCCCTTTTGTCTTGTAATACGCTTCCTTTTTAATGAATAAAATGTCTCTTTTTTGATGACTTTGTTGTTCTTCTTGTCCATTTATGAATCATATAGTAGGACTGCGTAGCATACTCCTGTGAATGCTTTACTCCTTGTGATGATGTTTTGCTTCTGTGATGAAAAATTTGTCTAAGTCTTGAGCGATCGTGGGGGTCTTATTGTGAGATTGCCCCCCACGCCAGACTTGCATAAATTTTGTTTTTGACACAAACCTTGAAAATTTGTTTAAGTCTTGAGCGATCGTGAGGGTCTTATTGTGAGATTGCCCCTACGCTCAAGTCTTGTGTAAATTTTGTCTTTGTAAATTTATCTTAAAAGTTTGTCTAAGTCTTGAGCGGTCTTGGGGGTCTTATGGTGAGATTGCCCCTATGCTCAAGACTTGCGTAAACTTTTTCCTTTTGAAAATTTGTCTGAGTCTTGAGCGGTCGTGAGGGTCTTACTGTGGGATTGCCCCTACGCTCAAGACTTGAGCAATTCCTTTTTGATTCTGAGGCCATCGTTCGAGCGCTCTGGCTCTTATCATTTTCTTGGTTCTGCAGGAAATCCCATTTTCGAGCGCAAGGCGTTTTAAGAAACGACCAAGGCATACTAGGACTTTTTTTTTTTTTTTTTTTTGGTAGATCCCGTTTTCGAGCGCAAGGCGTTTTAAGAAACAACCAAGGCCTACTAGGATGCGTTCTTGTGGGAGATCCCGTTTTCGAGCGCAAGGCGTTGCAAACAACAGCCAAGGCCTACTAGGATTTTCTTCGCGACCCCCTTCCGTCTTGCCTAATTGGTTGTGAGCGTAACCAGTCTATCCTTATGAGGGCGTCCCCCCATGTGGAGTAGATTGCTGGCCAGCGTAACCCATAAGAGAAAACAGCATTCATATTGGAATGGGTTGCCAACCACGCTCGAGAAGACGAGGGTCGTGGGACTTATCCATTCAAGCAACCAAAGAAACAGGAATATTAAAGAAATTAAAAAGATTATGTTACCTTTCACTTTGGTTTGAAGTACATAGAACCCGTCAGAGAGGGTTGTTACATCAGAGTTCGCAAAGAGCTTTTAAACATAAAACCGCCGGAGGTTACATGCGTTCCAAGGGCGAGGCAAGCGCTCACCTTGAAGTGTCTCCAGGGTGTAAGTGTTGTTAGCTCTGAGTTGTATGACCTTGAATGGGCCTTCCCAATTGGGGTCCAACTTGCCCACGTGTTTGGATACTTCCACTTTCTTCAAAACCAAGTCTCCCAGCTGGAAAGTTCTTTCCTTCACACGCTTGTTGTACTGTTGGGCTACAGAGGCTTTATAGTGGTGGATCTTAGCCCACGCTCGGTCTCTCCTTTCGTCCAGTAAGTCTAATTCCAAGCTCCTATTGCTATCGTTGAGCTGAGGTTCGAAATAGCCGACACGAGCGGATTCATTTACTATCTCCGCAGGTATCATTGCCTCTGATCCATAAACGAGCGCGTACGGGGTTTCTCCAGTGGCTGCTCGTGGGGTGGTGCGATAAGCCCAAAGCGCTCCTTGCAGCTCCTCAGCCCATTCGCCTTTCTTGCTTTCAAGCATGGTTTTCAGATGTTGCAAAATGATCCTGTTGGTAACTTCTGCTTGTCCGTTAGATTGTGGATGTCCTACAGAGGTAAATCGCTGTTCTATCCCCAACTCAGAACACCACTCTCGTGTGTCAGCTGCTATGAACTGGGATCCATTGTCAGATATGAGCACCCTCGGTATTCCGTACCTGCAAATGATGTTCTTCCAAATAAAGTCCCTTACAACCTTGAAAGTGATTTTTGCAACGGCTTCAGCCTCGGCCCACTTGGTGAAGTAATCGACGGCTAAAATGACAAACTTCCTTTGTCCCGCAGCTATGGGCAAGGGGCCCACAATGTCTATTCCCCACTGGTCAAACGGCCAAGAGACATCTATCGGGATCATTTGTGCGGCTGGCAATTGAGGGAGATTTGAATGAAATTGGCATTTGGGACATTTCCTTGAAAATTCAATGGCATCCTGGAGAACTGTAGGCCAATAAAACCCACTTCTCAGAATCTTTTTTGCCAAGATACGCCCTCCGGAATGATTCCCGCAACTCCCATTGTGTATGAGCTCGAGCGTCTCCTTCGCTTGCGAGGGCCTTAGGCATTTCATTGGGGGTCCTTGAAATGATTTCTTGAACAATCTCCCTTCGGAATCCAGAGCGAAACGAGGGGCCTTATTCCTGACCTTCCTGGCTTCCACCTTGTCAGTTGGAGTGATTCCATCCCTCAAGAAAATGATGATGTCGTCAAGCCAACAGGGCTCGTTTGGATCAATCATGGCGACCATCTTGGTGGCGACCCTTTCCTTGATCAAAGGCTCCTCAGTTCTAAGGAACGTAACAGAACGCTCGGAAGTGCCTTCTAAAGCTGAAGCGAACTTTGAAAGAGCGTCCGCACGCTCGTTTTCTCCTCGCGGCACTTGAAGTAGATGAAATTCCTTGAACTTCCCAATGATTTCTCTGGCTTTCTTTAGGTACTGTACCATGGTGGTTTCTCGAGCCTCATATGTTCCTTCAATCTGGCTCGCTATTAACTGTGAATCCACGTAAGCAGTGATTCTGGAGGCTCCATTTCGAAAAGCTATGTTCAACCCTTGCACGAGGGCTTCATATTCCGCTTCATTATTAGTGACTTGGAAGTCCAGCTTGATCGCAAAGTCCAGCTCAATCCCATCGGGGTTTCTGAGGGCCACTCCTATTCCTCCCCCTTGAGAGGTTGAGGAACCATCTGTGTGCAGTATCCATAACCCCTCATTCTCCACAATGGTGGGCTCGAAACCAAAACGCTCAACCAACAAATCCGCTACAACCTGAGCCTGTATCGCAGTCCTGGGCTCGAAGCATAAGTCAAACTGGCTCAATTCGATGGCCCACTTGATTAATCTGCCAGATACGTCCGGCTTAGACAATATTTGCTTCAAGGGTTGGTCGGTGAGAACTGTTATGGAGTGCGCTTGAAAGTAAGGCCTTAGCCTTCTTGAGGCGTTTATAAGAGCGAACGCAAATTTCTCAATCTCCAAATATTTCTTTTCAGCTCCTTGCAAGGTTTTGCTCAGATAATACACGGGTAAGTGTTTCCGTTCCCGCACAGCGATCAGAACAGCGCTCGTGGCTTCAGGGGAAACAGAAAGATACATGAATAACCTCTCACCTTCGACAGGCTTAGTCAGCAGTGGTGCGCTCGATAAGTAAGCCTTCATATCCTGCAGCGCTCTCTCACATTCCTCAGTCCAAGCAAAGTTACGTGCGTTCCTCAAAATTTTGAAGAAGGGAAGGTTTCTGTCCGCCGAGCGCGAAATAAACCTGTTCAATGAGATGATCTTGCCCACCAGGACCTGTACTTCCCGCAAATTTCGAGGGGAGGGAATTTCCAAAATAGCCTTGATCTTCTCCGGATTAGCCTCAATTCCCCTCTGACTGACCATGTATCCCAAGAACTTTCCCCCTTGCACTCCAAAGGTGCACTTCGAGGGGTTCAGCTTCATTCCATATTGTCGCAGGATAGAAAAGGTGCGCTTGAGATCCTCCAAGTGGGAGTCCTGGTGCTCGCTTTTGACAATCATATCGTCCACATAGACCTCCATGGACCTCCCAATTTCTTTTTCAAACATCCTGTTTACTAGCCGCTGATACGTAGCTCCGGCGTTCTTAAGTCCAAAGGGCATGACTAGGAAGCAATATACCCCCATATGGACAACGAACGAAGTTTTGGGGCGGTCTTCCGGGGCCATAAAGATCTGGTAATATCCCTGGAAAGCATCCATCATGCTCATGAGCTCGCAACCAGCGGTCGAATCCACCAATTGATCAATTCGAGGCAGCGGGTAAGGATCCTTTGGGCAGGCTTTGTTGAGATCAGTGAAATCATTGCACATGCGCCACTTATTTGCGCTCTTGGGCACCAAGACGACATTGCATAACCACTCCGGGTACAAGATGGGCTCGATATATTGAGCCTCCAAGAGTTTATTAACTTGCTCTTCAATGACCTTTTTCCGAAAGCCATGTACATCCCGCTTTTTCTGCTTGATGGGCTTGAAAGAGGGATCCACATTAAGCCTATGGACAATGACGCTTGGGTCAATCCCTGTAAGATCAGAGGCTTTCCACGCGAATACATCCTTGTTCTCCCTTAGAAAATCAATCATCATGATCTGAGAAGGCCCTGAGAGGTTTGAGCCTATCTGGGTAGTCTTGTCTTTGTTTCCAGGCTCCAGCTCAATGGTGAGGAATTTTTCCGAGGGTTCGATTCTCACCTCAGGGCGAGGAAGTTCGAGCGCCCTCTTCTTTCCCGTCAAACGATCGCCAGAGGCTGGTTCACTCTCTCCCGGCTCGTCTCCTTCTGAGGCCGATCCGCCAACGGTCCCTGGGGGAACATTCTCGAGGGGATTCTCCTCATTGTCTCCTCTCCTCTTCTTATTCTTCTTTTTGTTCAATTTTGCCCTTTTCCGTGCTGGGCAATCCTCATCCAAGTTGGGGAAATCTACTGACTTCTTGGTGGAACCAATCTGGAAGGTTTTCTCCGCTTTTGGCTTTCTGAGGGACAGCATGTAACACTCCCAAGCCTCTCGCACATTGCATAGCACTTCTCCCACGCCCTCGGAAGTAGGGAATTTAATCTTCTGGTGGTAGGTGGAGATGATGGCTTTGAAATCCACGAGGGCTGGGCGCCCAATTATGATGTTGTAAGGGATGTCAATCTCCACCACCGCGTACGTCACCAAGAGTGTTTTGCGTTGAGGGGCTCGGCCAAATGATGTAGCCAGACGTATTTGCCCTCGTGGGACCACTTCTGAGCCTCCAAAGCCAATGAGGGCTGTTTTGAGAGGCTCGAGCGGGAGATCAACCTTCATTTTTAAGAAAGTAGAGTAAGGCAAAACATTAACTGAGCTTCCACTATCCACCAATACCCTTTTTACAACATGGTTATGAACATCTAAACTAACCACCATGGGGCAATCTGAGGTTACACCCTCCCCATGGGGCGTTACAATATGTTCTAGATCCCTATCATCAAAGCCTATTACATCATTTTCTCTTGATTTTGGAGCGCTTGATCTCTGGATAGCGTAGATAGGCTTGGGCATTGCTGGGCGTTGGTTGTAGCTCCGAACGTGCCTCCGTCGAGAGGCGTTTGAATCCCCTCCTGATGAACCTCCCGCAATCATATTTATGACTGCGAAGGGCTCGTTTTCTTGCTCAGGGGCTTTGCCTTTGTTGCCTCGGCGGCTGCTGCTTTCAGGGGGTCCCCTACCCCTTGGGCTCTTTGACCGGGAAGGACTCCTTCTTCTCCTTCCGGAGCGCTCATTGCATTGTTCATCGTAGCGCTCGAGCACCCGGACAAACTCCTTCAGGTGGCCCCCTGCAACGAGCCTTTGGATTTCAGCCTCCAACTGCCGGCACTCATCCGTGTCGTGCCCTCTCTGCTTGTGGAAGGCGCAGTATTTGTTCGAGCGCCTGAGTGAGTCTGTTTCTCTCATTTTGATGGGTCTTTTGAAGAGCTTTTTATCGGAGAGATTGTAGACTTCTGAATTTGGCCGGGTGAGCGGAATGCGCTCGAATCGACGAGGGGGTGGTGGCGACCTCCTGCGCTCTTGAGGGCGCTCTTTCTTGACTGCCACATCTCGCCCCCGCTCGTGATGAGGTCGCTCATTCCGGGCCGGGCTGTGATGTCGGGGACCATTCGTCCCATACATATCTTCGAGCGCGAAAAAGGCTCGGCTATTTCTCTCAGGCCCATGAGGGTCCCAGGCCTTCTCTCCACGATGGCATCAGCGAATTTTTTGCTCACATACTGTTTGTGATCCACAGCTTGAAAGAGTACTGGGATCAAGAAGTCCATCGAGGGCCTTTCCACCTGCAAGATCTCCTTATTGAATCGAGCGAAGAACGAGCGCAGTGACTCGCTCTTGCCTTGCACCACGTTGTAAAGGGCTGTGGGTGCGGTGACTGGCGCCTTCAAAGAATTAAAATGATTGAGGAAGGCATCGGCCAGTTCTTCATACGAGTGGATCGAGCGCGGCGGCAGGCGCTTGTACCACTCTTGAGCCATCCCTACCAAGGAAGTGACAAACACCTTCGCCCAGTAATGGCTGGAATGCTCGTAAAGGTGCATGAGATGCACAAAATGATCCAAGTGCTCCGCTGGATCAGTTGTCCCGTCGTATCTGTTGATGGATGTGGGGACTTTGGCCATTCCTGCTTGGGTCATCAGAACTTCTTCGACGAGAGGTGAACCTCTCGCCAACGGGTGATATTCGTACGTGCCGAAGTTTTCCTCCGGCTCCTTCCGACGGGGGACCCTCGGTGGAGGATCCTTGGTGCGGGTGCTCCTGGCGTCAACCCGTTCATCCCGAGTATGGGAGATCTGAGTTGAGCGCCCTCGTGAGAGCTGTCCCACCATATCCTTGAGGCCCTGCAGCTGGTCTTGCACAGCCGCGAGGACGTCAGGATTTACTTCTACTTGCTTGTCCTTGTGGGCTCGTGAGCCCCTCCTGGAGACATGAGAGTCTCCTTCATTTTCGTTCACTCGCTCCGTGGGCTCTTTGTCCCTGCCCACGGAGGCACGCTCATTGCCCTCTTGCTGGGGCACTTCCCTGGCTGGTGGTGGTGGTGGTTGTGCCCTCAAGACAGCCTGAGCTTCTCTGAGGGGAAAGTTCCGTTGTCCGCCCAAAGGGGCGGCAATCTGAGTGGCCTGCCCAGAGGGTAAATACATGGAATGGAATCTTTCCCATGCCCCCTGAGCCGCCTGAACCTCACACTGGGCATAGAGAGCCCGTAGCTGTTGAGTGGTCAACGGAGGTAATTCCACTCCTTCAATCTCCCTGGGGACCACCACTGGGAGCTGGAGTTGTCCGGCATGGTATGGCTGGACCGGCGGCGCCATCATAGCCGGAGTAAGAGTGTAGCCAGGAGGAGGCATCATGTAACCTTGTATTCCAAGGTTCATCTGGGGATGGACCCAGGAATTCTGTGCAAGCGACGGTGGGACTGGGAGAGAAACTCCTCCCGCGGTGGTGGGAGTGGGCATCACCGGCGGTGCAGGTGGCGGTGCAGAAGATTCAGCTGGTGGAGTTACTCCTGCGGCGGGAGGTGCTCCACCAGCGGCGACAGAAAGAGGTGGTGCTCCACCAGTAGCGGTGGAGGGAAGAACAATGTTTGCATCTTGGGAGGTGTTTTCTCCTCCTCCCACAGCTCCAGATCTCGTTGCAACCATGGCTGTTGAAAGTGAAGATGTGCTTGTTTCTCTACCAACAAAAAGAAAGGAAGAATATGGAAGACTGGTTTCCCACAGACGGCGCCAAAAATGATGGGTCCGGAAATGGGTGAATCCGAATCCGATCACTTTACAATTTATATTTGTGGAGGAAACCACCGGAGCTTCGCCGGAAAAGAGGAAGTGAGTTCAACCTGTTGGGACAAGCACAAGAAAGTCAGAAGGCCAAGCTGGGGGAATTGGGGGTGATACCCAGTTTGGCTCTCCGACGCTCAAGTCAGTTCAGTGTATGAAGAAAATGTAAGTTTCAATCACAGTTGCAGTGCTGAAGAAAGCTTAAAGAATGCTTACAGTGTAGAAGATGACTTGGGTTATTTATAGTTGAGGGTCAAGGGCCCTTTGGTCATTTGCCTCAAGTGGTCCTGGCCGAATGTTGCCCTAACACGTGGCGCTGTGAGAGAGAAACCTAGGAGGAATCTTCTGCAAAAGCGGCCCAAAAGTTAGTGCTAGCAACAGTGGCAGGTGCATGGGCATGTACGTTGTGTCAGAGAGCCATGTGGGTGGTTGGTAACGAGGGCTTGAGAGCGCGCTCGTGACAACCTTGAGTCTTGGAGGCCGAGATATCCGCTGAGGGGAATGTTGGCTCCAATTCAAATGACGAGCCAAGGGAGGGGCCACTCTGAGGGAGTGTGACGCTCGAAGAGGGCTCCCTTGGCACGTAGGCGTACCCATCGTTTGGTGGGTAGGACGCTCGTGGGAGTGATAGCGCTCGTTTGGCTTAACTCCTGAAGAAGACTTGCGCTCGTTGGTTCCGGCGCTCGTGAACTGATGGTACAGCCTTGGGGAGACAGATGTCATTATTTCGTGATGCCACGTGTCTTGACGTGGGACGATCGTATTTTGACCCCATCACTGCCGGAGCCCACACTCCAATTTTTTAATCGGGGATATTACGGGGAAGGTCAGCCGGTTTCACGAGAAAATATCGAGATGCTGGAAAAGTGCCTTTGATAGCCATTTTTACAGTACGGTAATACCGTTATGCTGCCAAAATTATTATTTGCATATTGTGATTATATGCTAGATGATTTAAAATTATGTTATCGATGCCTGTATATATTAGAGTTATGCTGCCCGATTTGTTCTGCTGTTTATTGAAATATTTTAGAAATATTTTGATAATGAGGTTCTGACGAAATTTTTTGAAATATTACGCTATACCGCCACTCTGTCTCGGGCCCGCTACACCAACAAGCTCTGTATGGGTTGAAACAGTCACCCCAAGCCTGGTTTGGAAGATTTACTGCTGCCATGTAGAAGTGTAGCTATCGAGAAAACAACTCAGATCATACACTATTCCTTAAAAAAAAGAGATGGGCTGGTTACGTGTCTCATCATCTACGTGGACATCATGATTATCACAGGAGACGACATAGATGAGATTTCCCAATTACGGGAAAACTTGTTCAGGGAGTTCGAGATGAAAGATCTCAGCGAGTTGAAGTATTTCTTGGGGATAGAAGTGTTGAGATCTAAGCAAGGCAACTTCATCTCACAGCGGAAGTTTATTCTGGATATCTTAGCTGAGATTGGATTCTTTGAGTACAAGCCAACTGATACACCGACCGTTGTCAATCATGGACTACAGATAGTAGAAGGAGCAGAAGAAGCTGATAAGGGCCAGTACCAGCGGTTGGTTGGGAAACTGATTTACCTGTCCCATACTCGGACAGATGTAGCCTATGTAGTAGGAGTTCTCAGCCAGTTTATGCATCAACCTCAGAAAGAACACATGGATGCAGCATTGAGAGTGTGCCGTTATCTAAAAAGGCATTCAGGGAGAGGTGTTATGTTTCAGAAACATGGGCATTTGGACATCGAAGCTTACTGATGCAGACTGGGCTGGAAATCCAATGGACAGAAGGTCCACAAGAAATTCTGCAAATTCCGACGGAAAATTCCGAGGGAAACAGGCCGTCGGAATTCCCGAGGGAATTCCGACGGGATTTGTTTTTTTTTTTTTAAAAATAAAAATTAAATAAATCCGACGGAAATTCGGTAGGAATTCCATCAGATTTTTTAAAAAATAAAATTAACAAATAATATTAAATAATTCCGACGGGATTCCGACGGAATTCCCATCGGTTTTTTAAATATAAAAATTAAAATTAAATAATTCCGATGGGATTCCTGTCGGATATTTTAAAAATAAAATTTAAAAATAATATTAAATAATTCCGACGGAATTCCGATGGGATTCCCGTCGGTTTTTTTAAATATAAACTATAAAAATAGAAATTAAATAATTCCGACGGCCATTCCGTCGGAATTCCATCGGATATTTTAAAAATAAAAATTAAAAATAATATTAAATAATTCCGATGGGCATTCCGTCGGAATTCCGTCGGATTTTTTAAAAATAAAAATTAAAAATAATGTTAAATAATTCCGACGGGATTTCCGTCGGTTTTATCTATGCTTAAATTGAATTCTTATGACGTATTATAATATTTGTAGTTATAATTAATATTTTCTTAGAACTTAATTTTTAATATAGTCTACAAAATTTGTGATTTTATTATTTCAAATGATATATAAATGTTTGTATCAAACTAAACCAATGAATTGATCTAGCTCAACTCGTTTTCCTTGGTTTCCATAATTTCTTCCTACCACTAGGTTGGGTGTTCGAATCCCCAGTGACTCATTAAGTTTTTATTTTTCCAGTAAATTCCGACGGAATTCCGTCGGAAATAATTAATTAAAAATTTTTTTAAAAGCAAATTCCGAGGGGATTCCGAGGGGAATTCCGTCGGGAGATATATTTTATTTTTTAAAAAATACGACTATTCCGACGGGATTTCCCTCGGAATTCCGTCGGAATTTTTTTAATTTAATTTTTTTTCCTGATTTTTGTCCCTCGGAATTCCGTCGGTTTTCCGTCGGTTTTGAATTCCGAGGGAGGGTTTTCCTACGGCATGTGTCCCGTCGGAATTCTCTCGGAATTCCGTTGGAATTCACTATTTCCGTCGGATTCCCTCGCAATTTTCCGTCGGAATTTGCAGGATTTCTTGTAGTGACCGTTATGCTGCCAAAATTAATATTTGCATATTGTGATTATTTGCTAGATGATTTAAAATTATGTTATCGATGCCTGTATATATTAGAGTTATGCTGCCCGATTTGTTCTGCTGCTTAATGAAATATTTTAGAAATATTTTGATAATGAGGTTATGACGAAATTTTTTGAAATATTACGCTATACCGCCACTCTGTCTCGGGCCCGCCACACTAACAAGCTCTGTATGGGTTGAAGTAGTCACCCCAAGCCTGGTTTGGAAGATTTACTGCTGCCATGTAGAAGTGTGGCTATCGAGAAAACAACTCAGATCACACACTCTTCCTCAAAAAAAGAGATGGGCTGGTTACGTGTCTCATCATCTACGTGGACATCATGATTATCACAGGAGACGACATAGATGAAATTTCCCAGTTACAGGAAAACTTGTTCAGGGCGTTCGAGATGAAAGATCTCAGCGAGTTGAAGTATTTCTTGGGGATAGAAGTGATGAGATCTAAGCAAGGCAACTTCATCTCACAGCGGAAGTTTATTCTGGATATCTTAGCTGAGATTGGATTATTTGAGTACAAGCCAGGTGATACACCGACCGTTGTCAATCATGGACTACAAATAGTAGAAGGAACAGAAGAAGCTGATAAGGGCCAGTACCAGCGGTTGGTTGGGAAACTGATTTACCTGTCTCATACTCGGCCAGATGTAGCCTATGTAGTAGAAGTTCTCAGCCAGTTTATGCATCAACCTCAGAAAGAACACATGGATGCAGCATTGAGAGTGTGCCGTTATCTAAAAAGGCATTCAAGGAGAGGTGTTTTGTTTCAGAAACATGGGCATTTGGACATCGAAGCTTACTGATGCAGACTGGGCTGGAAATCCAATGGACAGAAGGTCCACAGGTAGATATTTCACACTAGTTGGAGGGAATATGGTGACCTGGAGGAGTAAAAAGCAAAAAGTGGTAGCACTGTCGAGCGCGGAAGCAGAGTTTTCAGGCATTGCAAGAGGGGTAACTGAAGTCTTGTGGTTAAGAAAGTTACTCGCAGAACTTGGTTTTCCTGCACCAGCGACTTGTAAGTTGAGATGTGACAATCGGGCTGCGATCAGCATATCAGAAAACCCGGTTCAACATGATCGAACCAAGCACGTGGAAGTAGACCGACATTTTATTAAAGAGAAGTTGGAGGAGCAGGTGATTGATATCCCGTTTGTCCGGTCAGAAGATCAGTTAGCGGATATCTTAACAAAGGCAGTAAATGGGAGGATCTTCGCTGATGTTCTAAGCAAGTTGAGCATCGTCGATCCGATACTCGACTTGAGAGGAAGTGTTAGGAAAGCTGGAAATTAGGGATTTCATTATGTATAGTATAGTTGACTTCCCTATTTAGCTCCTACCTTGTACAGTTTTTATATTGTATTCTTTTGTATAGTGTATTACAGAATTACAGAATTAATATAGAATAATTTCCTCCCAAATCATGTCTTCCCTAAAGTTTAACACTCCGCTTCCTCCAACGCCTCGGCTCCGGCGACACCGGGTCCATCTTCCTCGCCGAACTCAAATCCGTGCCGGAGCCGCCTAAACCGCCGCCTCTGGCCACCCTATTAGCGGCGAAGGTGATGGACAGAAAGGTGCTCGCGCGCCGTAACAAGGAAGCGTTTATTAATAACACAAGCTTAATAACACAAGTACTAAGTGTTAGAGTTGTAGAGGACAAATGGGGCTAATGATTCCCAATCCTTATTAAGATATATCTCATTTTTTTTATTTGACATTTGGTGGGGTGGGGTTAGGGGTGGGTGGGGAGCCTAAACACACCACAAAACATAGTTCACAGAGAGGGAAACACATTGGTCCCTTACTCAAATGATTAACACATGATGGAGTGCTTTAGATATAGTGGCATATGTGTGCTTAGTATTATAGTAATTCTATATAATATGCTTAGGAAAATAATGTTGTTGTGTTTTTGACTTTTAATATGTTTATTTGTTGGAGAACTGTCACAAATAGGGCCACAAACTTTGGTATAATGCTAACTTATTCAAATTCATGTGTTGTTAACCAATTTTTATTTGTTTAAGACTTGGTTACATCTACATCCCTTAATGGGCTTATCATATTTACAATTTCTTGAGGAGTTAGTAGTTTTTTCAGACTTGCACTTGCTGATAACGATGTTATAATTCCTCTGAAGGGGTGTAGATGTAATTCTTGAATCTATGAATAACCAGTATGTTTCTGGTGTTGTATCAGTATTTTTCATTTCATCTTGTGCAAAATGACTAGGTTCTATGCATCCGAGGTCGTGGTAGCCCTGGAATACGTCCATATGATGGGAATCGTATACCGTGACTTGAAGCCTGAAAACGTGCTGGTCAGATCGGATGGCCACATAATGCTGACGAACTTCGACCTCTCCCTAAAATGCGACGACGCCACCTCCACTCCGACCCAAGTAATCCCCCAACAAAACCAGCCCACCGCTCCACCCCAAAACGAATACGCCCTCGACCCTTCCAAATTCAGCTAGACCACTTGTATCCTTCCGAATTGTATAGTCCCATCCGTCTCGTGCTTCCACCACAAGCGCCGGCGCAAGAAGAAAACGGACCAGCATGGCGGGCCCTAGTTTGTGGCCGAGCCGATCGACGTTCGCTCAATGTCGTTTATCCGGACCCACGAGTACCTTACCGTGGAGATAGTCTCAGGCGAGGGCCATGGTAGCGCCGTGGAGATATTTATCTTCGAGTTATTTTACGGCGTGACCACATTCCAGGGTGTCGATCACGAGGTAACCCTAGCTAATATCGTGGCTCGAGCACTCGAGTTCCCTAAGGAGCCGGCGGTACTGGGCCCCGTAAAGGATCTGATCTCCCAGCTGCTGGCGAAAGATCTGGCATGGCGGTTGGGATCGACTATGGGCGCGCCCGCCGTGAAAGGCTACCCGTTTTTCCAGGGAGTTAATTGGGCACTATTGAGGTGTACCACACCGCCGCACGTTCCTCCTCTTTACAATAGAAACATCCGATGAAAGCTATTCGGACACTCCGGTGGAGTATTATTAGTTAAGGGAGGGAAATTTAGGTTATTTGAAAAACAAATTTATGTAAATAATGCTCCATCTTTTTAATTCCACTTATATTAATCTTTTAAATAATGCTATATACATATTTGGCAATTTATTTGAAAAAGAAGTACGTGTTGAAAATTGTTAGAATATATAATATAGTGAACCCATGGAAAACAATGATGCACAAATATTATAAAAAATATTATTTTATTGTGTCAATCTTATAGAATATCATATTAAATTAAAAAAAATATTATTATATTTATTTCGTACTATATAGAGGGCGTTTGATACGCATGATTAGGGTATTTTGATTGACTTTATTTTGGTTAATTTCATGTTTGATACAACATATTAAATAAGCTTGACTCGATTGATTTAATCCTTATCCCGCAATAATCTTAGCACTATTCATAAATTAAGTCTGGAATTGCAGCTTAGGTGGGTGTGTGTGTGTGTGATTATCTAAGATTATCTAACCTTTTGATTTGTTCGAGGACTGTCAGTCCAATTTTACCCTCGACTACGCCAGATGCACGACACCCCATGGATAATCTTTAATAACAAACATGAAATAAGTCTCACTGGCTGGAACAAAATAATGAAGCAAAGCATATCAAACAAAAAATTATTATATTAATGTATATCGATTCACAAGACGTCATTGAATATATGCAATGTATTTTGTGTCCCGCTGCAATGATAAAGCAAAATAGAAACTTGGTTCTCAATTCTTTAAAGTAAAGTTGATTAATTAATTATATCTTAAAGTCAAAATTTGGTTTAGTTTATGGGATGGGATGGGATGCCGACAATGTAGATGCATGTGATGGGAAAAATATTTGATTCATCCGTTTGATTAGTCCGACTTAAAATTTATAGACACCATTAATTTGGGATTTGGTAAATCTGAGGCTTTAAATTTTAACACCTGTTATCGTTCGAGGGTTAGTTCTTTTTCTTGAAATTATATTCATGTTCATTTTTCCAGAGAATTAGACCAATTTCTTGATTATTTCTTCTTTTTTTGACGTTTTAGAGTGGTGGGTGTCGCAATTTCTCGTGGGTCGATCCACCGTTATTTGAGAGGTAAAAAATCATCATTGGCGGTCTTCTAAGGAATATATGAGCTAAGGATGAAGAGATTTTAGCCATGAGAAATCGTCAGAAGAGCGCATTCAACTGGTTGATTCTGTCGTGGGTGATAACCCTCTTTCTACTATTTTCCATTTTCTCCACTAGTACTGCAGATTTGAAGAAAAACGTTTAACTGACTTTTATAATGTTGATGTAATTTCTGTGTTTGGTTGATAGGTTTGTGTTTAGGTATGTTAGTGTTCATGTTTGTATGAACTTAAACCAGCACTGATCATTTTGATCTTGTTGTATTAGCATGGAAACTTTTGTCTATTTTCCATGCCCATTTTGGTATGTATAGGAAGGATGTCGTTCTAGTTTTCTATATTATTATGTGTTATTGAATGAAATTGGCTGCTAACTGTATTAATATTTTATCAATGAAAAGGTGTGTTTGTGTTAATATTTTTGCATTGTTGTGTAATAGTTGTTGTAACGTTTGTGTAACGTTTGCTAAACGTTTAGGGGTGGTGGTTGTAATATTCTGGAAACCAACTAATCTACTATACGGTGGTTTGTGTAATTATTGCAAAACTTTTAAGGGTGGTTGCTGTAATAATTTCAAACCTCAGAATTTTACTTGATTGGGGGTTGCTATAACAAGTATCATACAAAAACTTGTCTACTTAAACATAATAGCAGCTTCTGCAATTAAACATACAAAATATCTGTATTTCATAGCAAAGCATCAGCTCAGAATTGACAATTCCATAGGACCAAAATATAAATAATATGAAGTCATATTACCATTCAAATTGTCCATAAGACCAAAATATACATGATACTACATAGCAGAGTTGTTGCATCACATATGCTACACCAAAATATAATTAAAGCTTACCTAATAAAGGATCCCCTACTAAATTACATTTCAATACTGTTACCTCACATGTGAAGCAGTACCATAACTTAACCATCACATATTAAAACAAAAGAATTGATATATCTCAGATGCATTGCAAACATACCCAAAAGACAAACTAATAACATGCATCTCATATGCATAACACCACTACAGGAATTACCAATATTGTTTATCAAAAGAAACAGTTTAAATCATCCAAAAGCCACCACAACTTTCACTTTCACTTTCACCTTTCACATTCAGAGCATGCACCACGTACTTTTCAAGCAGCAGAAGTGACTGAAGCAGTGTCAGAGCTGCTCGGAGACATGTCTTTAGTTCCAAGCCCAGCTGTGAATGAAGGCCCATTGTTCGCGGAGGTTGATATGGGTGGCGACGCCTCCGCCCCCACCGTCCGCGCCACCATGGTTCAGGCGGCCACCGTGTTCTATGATACCGCCGCCACTCTTGGTTTGTTTCTTGTTTTTAATTGGATTCCTGAAATGAAGTGGGGATTCTTGGGTTTTGTTGTTTTTTATATGATTGTTTTCGAGTTGCACGCTTGTTTGAGTTAATTACAGGCAATTCTGAAATTTTTTAGGATTTTTAATGCTGGGTTAAGTGAACTGTGAAACATTGGAACTTGTTTCTTGGGTAGTGGTTTGTGATTGACGTTTGTGAATTTGGATAATGGACAAGTCTTTCACTGAAGTGAGTGTGTTTGCTGCACTGATAGAATTTGTCTTTGAATTTCATAGAGAAGCAAAAAAGATTATTTTTTATTGAAATTGGAAGAAAGTTGAAATCTTTAGTGAAGGGGGCATGTAATATTATCAATTTTCTGGATTTTATATGCAAAAGTTACAAAATTGATCAGGAAAAGAATAAAGGGTCATGAAAATAACGAGTTGTCGATCGTTAGAATTATTGAAACATTTTGTGATGATGCAGCCACTCTGCATTATCGATTCATTGTGATATGGATGCATTCATATATGATACAAGAGTTGATTGGGTATGCACTTTCCTTATGATATGTTAATTTTCAAATAAGGCTGAAAGGTTGCTAGCTGAAGCGGCCTCATACGGTTGTCAGTTAGTTGTATTTCCTGAGGCATTCATCGGTGGGTACCCCCGTGGCTCGACTTTTGGTGTCACAATCAGTAACCCTACAGCAAAGGGAAAGGAGGAGTTTCGAAAATACCATGTTTCTGCAATTGATGTTCCTGGTAACAATCTTGTTCTACAAGTGGATTAGCATGATTTGATGTTTATATATTTCATGCTAGTGGCTTGAGGTTTTGAACTGGGAATGTCCAATTACTTTGAATGTTATTTGAAAATGGTGGTTAGATTATGATCATGGTTCGCCGTCGCCGTCGCGGGGAACGGAACGGAGGCCACCGTTCCAGTTCCGTTGCAATGACGCGGAACGGTCGCGGCAAAATCACGGCCATTTCCTAAAAAATATATAAAATTCCAAAAAATGTTTAAGACTTATTAATTTATCAATTTATGTTAACATTAGTTTGTATTGTATGTACATTTGGCAATTGCATCATATATTTCAATCTAAATAGCATTTAATTTCGTTTCCTTTTCTTGTTTAATAATTTTTTTCTCAATTTTTGAATCTTAAACGTGTTATATTATCATTTTTCCAACTCCATTTTGAACCTTTGTGCAAGATTCCATATTTCCACTCACATGTGGAATATATTGTTTCAATCTTATGGTATCCTATAATATTAGCTTCGTTGCAAAATCTACATTTTATATTCTTACGATCCTCACAAATATGTCACGCTAAAATCCCAATTAATAAACCTATTAACCGTTTCGACAAACTCCTGTTGTCAAATAAAATTATAAATAACAAAATCAAAGTTGTTAAAAAATTACTAGCAAAATAAAATATAAAAGAAAATGCATTCACAAATATATATCAGATGTAACGCCCCGATTTCCGGACATTTAGGTACGCACGTCACGTGTGAGTTTTTCGAGAGTTAGGATTTATTTTAATTCTTTCTTTTATTAAATTTCTACATTTCATGAAAAATATGTGAATTATATTTCAACATGTTTATGTGAAATTATATGAAATTATATTAATTTGAAAATTATTGCATGAATTGAATTCAATTGCTACGTGAATTAAGTGTGGAACGTGACTTAATTGGTTATGTGTCCTTAATTGATCACTTTTCATAATTTGAGGACTTAATTGCATGATCTTAATTTGGACTTAATGGCCAACCTTTCATAAGCTTAGAACTTAATTGCATAACTTACACATTTGAGGGACCTAATTGCAATTAGTGCCATTTCATCTAATTTAAAAGATGAATCACGTAATATCTCTTTCATTTTCATACAAACACATACACACACCTTCTTCATGCTTCCATGGATCACGGTTGAAGCACAAGTAGGGGAAGAAGAGATTTTATCAATTTCAAGCTATTTTACCGGAGAAATTGCATAAGTTGAAGTTCAACAATCATTTCATCTACATCTCTTTTCTTCTCCTTTGTCATTCAAGATATATGAGCTAAGTGTAAGAATTCTTGAATTGCTGATTGAAGCTAGGGTTTATGATTTTGGAGTAAATCACTTATGTGTTAATTGTTAGAAGCTTGATTACATGCTCTTGACTAGAAATTATGCATGAATTCTTGAATATTATGGAGTTAGTTGATGAAATGATATATAGCTTGATATTGATGATTCTTGAGAATCAAAGCATGAATTAAGTGTTTATGCTAGTTTTTATTGTACCTTAAGTATATAAGTATGTTTCTTACATGATTTAAGGCATTTGGTGGAAGTTTTGATGATGTTTTGTTGGGTTTGAATGTGATCCGAGAGCTCCCCTATTTTCTGCTCTGTTTTGAGCTTTCTGCACAGCGGGAACGACCCTTCCCGTCCCCTTTGATTTCCCGGAACGGCCGTTCCCATCCTTTGAATGTTTTGGCCAGCGAGACTGGGAACGGCCCTTCCCATTTTGGCCTAAAGCCGAAACGGCCGTTCCCGTCTTCAGCACTGTTACAGAAGATCACACAGCCAATTCTGCATTTATGCCATTTTTTCTAAATGACCGTTTACCACACAAACGTACTCCGATTGACCTAAAATTGGAACTGTGAACCTAGATTGAGTCTAGAGTATTATCCAATTGGAATCACTTCAATATCATTTCTGGTTTGGGAGATATAATCGATTCATTTTGGTGTCGCCACTTTACCGGAAATCTGCATTCACTCGACTTCGAGCTTACGCTATTTTCTCCTCACTTTGAACTAGAATACGAGCCATATATCGTCGAAAAGGTATATTTGTCTAGTTTTATATCCAACAAATGAAACCCAATAGATATTCCAGTTTTCCTACAGCTTGTACATTTCCGAAAACTGTCAACTTTTGCCAAACTTTGCCAAAACCTCTCTTCTTGCATTCCTTTCACTCTCTCGGCTCCCGTACACGATTTATATGATTGTCATACTTGAATAATTGATGATTATGTGGTTATTTTACATTTTATGGTCTTTACTTACTTAATTGTTAACTCCTTGCTTTATGTAAAACGAATTTGTATGATTGCATGCCTTGAATACGTGATCTCCGTGAAATAAATTATCTTCTTGTAAATTATTCCATTCCATCTATAAGTATCTATATGATCATTACATGCAAGTATACGTTCATTTCATACAAGAATATGTTCATTATTAAGTCGTGCGTCCTATTTGGTAACATTATTGAGTTATTGTCTCACGAGTACACAATGTCCCGTTTCTTGTCCAGTTCTTCTCCAGGGTAGAGATTACAAGTCAATGAGCACGTTCACGCATCCCTGAGTTGTTGTGTCGCCTGTCAGGTGAGATTTAATTTCTAGTTATATAGAACCTATACAACCCTTACGTGAGATTTCAGCCAAAAGGTATTTATATCTATAATTTTCCATGAAATTACTCATGATTTCAAGCAAGCCAAGTTTATTGAAAGCAAGTCATGTTCATTGCAAGCAAGCCATGTTATTGTCATGAATCAAGCATGTTTGACGAGTAATCATGTTCACTTTGGGCCCGAGGGATAGTGTATGAGCCAACCGGGAAAGCATAGGGTTGACGGGAACTCTGCACTCCCCTCATCATGTGGGATCATCCCTGAATCCACCAGGAGGTTGGTGGAGGAAGGAGTTCCGTGCGTGGGAGTCATGTTCCTGACGTACATCATGTCGTGGATGGTGAAGGCTAGCTACCTTCCTATAATTGGAGGGAGAAGGAGACTGGGGATGGGTTCGGCACCACAGATTGTCCTCGGGTTATTGCATGGTTTCCATTTCTTGATTGTATTGCCTGAATACACTATTGCACTAATGCACTGTAACTAAATTGCCTGATCACTTGTTAATTAATCATGCAAGCATGTATTGTTCACTTTTGGTGTAAGGTTGGAGACTTGCCCTCACTCACTGGGCCACGTATTGAATGCATGAAAATGATCAAAGTATTTAATGTTGATAGTTTTAATTTCGGGCCAAGTGTATTGTATCATGTTTTGAACTTATATTACTTTTAGTTATAAAACCTTACCCGAGATTATAACTTGCATGTTATCTGCACTAATATTTATTTAAAACCCTCACTCGGTCTTCACAGACTGACGCCTCCACCTTTCAGGTTCTTGCAGGTGCGTGCTAGGCGGGAATCAGAGTCGAGTCTAATCTTTGCATTCGAGTCAAGCACGGTGTATTTTATTTATTGTTGCGTAGCAATGATTGTTATTGTAATTTGCTATTTATTGTATAATTTCGGGGATGATAATGTAGTGATATGTGGAGATAGGCAAGATAGCATGTTTTAATAGTTGGTATTTGACACTGGATATGTTATGCTTCCGCTTTATTTCTACTGCATGTTTGAGTTAGTCCCGCCTAGCCTGTCATTTATTTGTATTGTCACCCGTTCACTGCAGGTTGGTTCATGTACGGACTATCCATTTCGTAGGTGGATCGGCCTGTAGTGCGGGGGTGTGGCATGTCCATGTGTAGGGGTGCTACATCAGACATAAAAAATATATTATAAATAAAACTCTAAATTCGAAAATTCGGTCTATTAAAATAAAACGTAGCCCATTACTCACTTTCATACTTTAGCCCATTAAATATTAAATACTTTAGCCCATAAGTTCTATTTATTAAATGAAAACCCTAGTTTTATCTATGCGGGAGGAGAAAGCCACCCTGTTTATCTGTATCCGCCGTCTTCTTCCCCATTTCTTTCCGATCCGTTCCATTCCACCGTTATAACGCCACAGAACGACGTTCCAAGACACAAAAATACCGTTCCAGGTCGATTTCCGTTCCATACCGGAACAACGGAACGAAGGCTGCCATTCCCGTTCCGGCAAACCATGATTATGATCAATGTCGATGGATGAGCTTATTGAATGACCGCCTTGTGTAAAAGTTTAAGCTGTTAAGATTAAAAAAGTCATTTAACTTTGCTTTTAAAGAAGCTAAAGTTGAAGCAGTAAAAGTTGGGAGTGTTTAGACGAAAAAAACACAAGCACGTCTACAAAATATAAAAAAGAATCCAATTCTCAGAAGCTAAGAAACACCCATGAAGAGTCTTCTTGCTTCTGACTTATATTGGCTTGTTTAAAGCAAGAGCAACAAAACAGAACACTCTCTGCCAACTTGTTCAAAGTGAACGCTCTCTTCCAACTTGTTTTAAGCTAAACCTAGAAAATTATCTTCTTTTTATAGTTTGCGAACACTCCCTATTAAGATTTCGACGGCAAAAGGAAAATGACACAGAAAAAGAAAGTTAAACTAAAGAGATACAAAATTTCAAGTTCTAGTTAGTAGTTGGTTTGGTTATTTATGAATTATGTTAAGGAATTGAGTGGAAAAGATTACTAATACATTAGATGAATTGAGAATACAAATAAGTTTTCGGTTTCTTGACTAGATTGTGAGGCATTTTCTTTCATTTCCTAAATTCCCCGAACCATACGTATTGTAAATATTTGATATCTCTAACATTTCACATTCACATGGAGACTGTATAGCTTTTCTATCGAGCCTTGTGCTTATTCTTTTTATAGGGGCTGCGATTTCAATGTTACTCATCTACGTTCATTCCATTTATATCCCATTATCTACCTATTTATGTATTTATTTATTAATACATTTTAATGCAGGTCCTGAAGTTGATAGATTGGCTGCTATGGCTGGAAAATATAAGGTGTATCTAGTGATGGGTGTCATAGAGAGAGATGGATATACCTTATACTGCACCGTTTTGTTCTTTGATTCTCAAGGTCATTACTTAGGAAAGCATAGGAAAATCATGCCTACAGCTTTGGAGCGTATAATTTGGGGATTTGGAGACGGATCAACAATTCTCGTTTTCGACACGCCCCTTGGAAAAATTGGTGCTGCAATTTGTTGGGAAAATAGAATGCCACTTTTGAGAACGGCAATGTACGCTAAAGGTCAATCTTTGGAAATCTTCTTGTGTTTATTCTTTTCGACTTCGATGATCATTTTATTGGGAAATTATAGTTACTCCTCTTGAGTTATAGTCAAATTACAAAGCAAGACCATCTGATAATTTACCATACATCCATGGCCATGGGGTATTTGTAATTTACCCTTGTTTTCTTTTACAGCGATGAGGGGTATTTTAGCCATATTTTTTACCATATATATGTTCATGTTTGATGTTTTTCAGGTGTTGAAATATAATGTGTGCCGACGGCTGATTCGAGAGATGTGTGGCAATCATCAATGACACACATAGCTCTTGAAGGCGGTTGTTTTGTTCTATCGGCCAACCAATTTTGCAGAAGGAAAGATTATCCACCTCCACCAGAGTATGTTTTTTCCGTCCAAGAAGATGAACTTCTGCCGGATTCTGTTGTTTGTGCTGGTGGAAGTGTTATCATATCTCCATCTGGCGTTGTATTGGCCGGTCCCAATTATGAAGGGGAAGCACTCATCTCTGCTGATTTAGGTTTGTCAATTGCTCTTGCGTCTTTGGTTTCTAAAAGAAAAATCAGGAAAATGAAATTATCGTGCCATGTTATATTTTTTCCAGACACAACTGATGGATCAAATGGTTTGGGTCCTACTGAACTTGGATGCATGAATCTATAATGTCTGAACTTGGATGCATGAATCTATAAGGTCGAAGTAGATATTTCCACTTCTTACATCACATCGACCTTGGTGGTTGTTATTTGAGGGATAACTACGCCGAGATACTAATTACGGAAACTTCCCCTAAGGATTTGAGGAACTACAGAAACTTTCTCTAACCAAAGAATTTACATATGATCAATAAATTTTAATGACAACATCTCTATTGTTTTTTTCCCTTTTCACATTGTCTTTAACACTTACCAATATTTGATTTTAGATTCATAACTTTAACAAAATGCGTGACTTCAAATCTAACTTGACGAGTATAATTGTAGGATATCGTGGGGGAAGTTTCTTGTAATTTCTGAAACATTAGGGAAAGTTTGTGTAGTTAGGTGCCAAACCTCAGGGCATGTCGGCGCAATCCCTTAACTTAATTGCATCATTATATCCACTTGTTTGGAGTTTCACGAGTAGAGTATTTAATATCTTCTTGATTGTGTGTAAGTCATGGCCATTCTTACTTTTACATTCAACAAAACCACATCTAATCTACTATATTTTATCCTATACACAGATCTCGGAGACATCGCTCGTGCAAAATTCGACTTTGATGTCGTTGGCCATTATTCTCGACCCGAAATCCTCAGTTTGGCTGTTAAGGACCATCCAATGGCTCCAGTTTCCTTCACTTCAGCTTCTGGAAAAGACGGAAGTCCATAGAAATCGAACCACTAAAGAACTTCGTGGATTAATCATTCATACATGGGATCCCAACTCCTGTCAGTTGCCTAATCTCGTCTACTTGTCGCATAATCTCTTGGATAAATCCTGTGATCTTATCTCATTCGTTGGCTTGATGCATGCTAATTCTGAGTATGCGGTCAGCATTGTGCATAGCCATGGTAAAGTAATGGTGCTTACAAACAACAGCATAATGCTACAAACATGTGTAACTGGAAAAGGCAAATATAACGTGGTGTTTTTTAACTTCTTTGGTGTGTGTGCGTGACCAAACCTGTGTCTGTTTCTTTTTGGTTTTGTCTGTTCTCGTGTTTGTTTCTGTTGGTCAGGATTCAATGTACCTTGTTCGCGTATTAGATTGCAAATAGATAGGATTTCGGCACTTACAAAAATCTAGATCCAACCAAGGTCGGACTCAAGAGGAACTCATAAATCTAGATCCAACCAATCTTGAACTCGGAGGAACTCAAGGTCGGACTCAAGAGGAACTCATAAATCTAGATCCAACCAAGCTTGAACTCGGAGGAACTCATAAATCTAGATCCAACCAATTAGCTGGAATCTTTATGTTTATTTTTCAAATTATTGAGTACTGTTCGTGCGATTGGTGAAACAAGCAAGAAGATCAACAAATCGTCGATAACCCTCGCAAATTATTGAGTTTTCATGTGATTGGTCAAATAAGCTAGAATCGACAAGATGAAACATCACAGGTGATGGGTTCATGTTTTTCCTCGAATTGGTGAGTACTACTCGTGAGATTGATAAAATAAACAAGAAGATCAATTAATCACACAATTCTCTCAAATTATGTGTGGTTCGCGAAATAAGCAAGAAGTCGACAAGATGAAACATGAACTGCCATTAATAATAATCAATATGAAATAATGTAAAAATCAATATGGAATGTAAAAGATGTATTCATTTGTTTTTAAACAAACAAAATTTCCCCGGTTCCGGGGCTTGGTCGTCAAAAAAACGAACAAAATTAAAAATCACTAACAAAAAATAGTCACTAGCAATAACAAAAGTATAAATATATCTGGAGCAATTTTGCTTTGAATAGATCTATTCTATTTCTTATCAAGTAAGAAAAGGGTTTTTTTTATGGGAATAAGGAAATGCTTCCAATCCACACCAACAGTTCCTAGATCCTTTAACTCCTTTAACTTAAAACTCAAATTCTCGCCATCACACGAACCGTAATAAACCAAAACCCTATTACCTTTGGAGCCAACTATAATGCGATCATCCCCGGTCTTGTTGATGAGCATTAACATAATCTCCTCTACTCCGGGAAGATCACTACTTTTAGCCTCCCAAGATGATGATCCAGAGTTTGATTCATTGTATATGTAAGCCTGCACTTTATTCGTCCTACAGCCACTCATTCGAGCAGAACTCCACACAACAAGGAATCCATTGATAACCGCAAACCTAGGCATGTAGTTCCCACAAGACGGGGCCTCTATCTCCTCAAACCTCTCCTCCTCCAAATCAAACCTCAAAATTAGATACGATCTTCCGTTTCCCCAAAATGAAACTAACCAGTAGATAGATCCATTCAAGTAAACAGAAGGCTCGAATCTAACGAATCTAATATTCTTGCTGTCGTCCATGTATTTGAACCTCGTCGGAGGAGGTTTGATTCTTCTCCACGAATCCGATGCCATTGAGTAAATCTCCACTTCACTCAAGTGGTCGTAAATACAGATCAGCTTTACGACCCTGTGATCGCGGCTCTTAGAAGCAAAACCAAATCCCAAGACTATTCTGCTCCCACGACTCTTAGATTTGGTATTCAACGGAATCTCACCCCCACAAATTTTCTTCAAGCTTCTTCTAATAAAAGGATTCCAAAGGAATAAAACGGATGTGGATTTGAAGCAGATTAAACCCTCACTAGAACCAACAAGCGTGGCTTGGCGACTTATTTCGAGGACTGGCTTGTAATTAGGAATTGGTGTCCTACTAGTTTCGGGTATCAAGTAACAAGTTTGCACGGGATGCCAATAAGGTTCTGGCATCAAAACGACATGGGAAAATGAACGACTTTCGTCATGATGACGATGATGGTAGGAGGATATGAAACTAGGGTTTCTGATAGAAGCTTTCCATGATTTGGAGACCGTCATGAATCTCACGAGACTGTTTACCGGCAACCTCTCAAGAATTTCGAAGAAGATATCATCGGGAAGACGATTCTGCAAGTGCATACTAGGTCTCTTCCTTTTCCTAGACATGGCCACTGGTACCTTCTTCTTTTTGACGAATTGAGAGAGAGGTGATCTGAACAAGTCTTTGGAAATTGTATCGATGATGGATTGTCATAAATTCTAACTAGAAAAAACTCTCTCTCTCAGATTATAAGAACAAATGATACCTACTCAGATAAGGAATCAATTATGTAATTGAAGGAGAAGACTAATAAACCCTAATTCTAAGTCTTATTATATAAGTATAATTCTAAGGGTAAGTTTACTTTAGCAGAATAAGGGAGTTTGGTAAAATAAAAACCCATATTCTAAGTTTTACTTTAATAGAAAAGAAATATGTTCTTTTCTTGGAGCCCCTACATAAGGATGGAAAAAAACTTGAATATATAATCTTGGTTTAAAGTACACGCTAAATAACCAATTTTTTCTGGAAGAGTGTTTTTACTCTAATGTCCTTTTTTTTTTCTTTATATCTAAATATCATGTTCTTATTTTTGGAGATAATTTAGTTGTTGTTAGATTTTTTGTATTCTATATATTCTGCTATACTTTTAAAAAGAACATTAATGTGTCATTAATTTAGTTTAAAAACATATATTATTTGGATATCAATTATTTTAGTAAAATAAGGTAAGGATAAATATGGAAAGATAATGATTATAAAATAGAAAAGTAAAAACATGAGAATTTAAGGTTATTTAAACGGTAACTTATCGATTAAAGTAAATGAGAATTCTTGGTATATTTCCAATATTTTTATATTTTCTAACCCACTCACGTAAACTCGCCCTAAGTCTTATTATATAAGTGTAATTAAGTAGGATGTGTATTCTCACATGTATTCTTTTCCTATACATGGCCACTGATACCTTGTTCTTTTTGACGAATTGAGAGCGGTGAGTGGAGTAATTTATAGGGTGTATTCTCACATGTATTCAAATTGGATTGTTCTGTTAAAAAAGAAAAAAAAAAAATTGGATTGTTCTGTTTCTCTTTGAAAAATTACAATTTGCCCCCTATAATCTTCGAACTTCGCTAAAAAGCATCTCTTTTTTTTTTCTTTTTTCTTTTTTTAAGGGAAACACGGGAGACAAAATTAAACAGCGTTGATGTCTTCTTGTAATACGATCTCAAACAGAATCAGGGAGATGTCCCCGTAACTAGAATTTAGGCCTAAATATGCCAAAGAATGAGCTACTTTGTTCCCGGTTCGGCCAACGAAAAAGAAAGAGACCGGATATCATCCCGTCTCCGACCAATTTTCTTCCATTCCCTGTAACTTTCTAATCAAATTAAGATTATCACTTTCCAAGATTACCTTCACAAAGCCATGACTCGGTACCATCTTGGCAGCTTCTCTTAAAGCAAAAGCTTCAATCAATTCCGGATTAAAACAACCATGGAGCCTAAGACTTGACCACCTCAACCTCTTTGTTGTTCTCGTCCATGTATGTAAACCTCTTCGGAGGAGGTTTGATTATTCTCCACGAATCTGATGCCAATGAGTAAATATCCACTTCACTCAAGTGCTCTTCATTATAAATCAGCTTTACTACCCTGTCATCGCGGCTCTTTCGAGTAAAACCAAATCCCAAGGCTATTGACAATGGCTTACCTCTCTTAGGTAATTTTGTATTCAAGGGAATCTCGCCCATACAAACTTTCTTCAAACTTGTTCTAATAAAAGGATTCCATATGTATAAAACGGATGTGGTTTTGAAGCAAATTAAACCCTCACTAGAACCAACAAGCTTGTCGCAGCCCCTTATTTTGAGGACCGGGTTGTAATTAGGAATCGGGGTGCTACTAGTTTCGGGAAGCAAGGAACAAGTTTGCACACGATACCAAGAAGGTCACGGCATGTAAACGAGATGGGGACATGAACGACTTTCGTCATGATGATGATGGTGTTTGGAGAATATAAAACTAGATAGAAGTTTTCCATGATTTGGAGACCTCGTGAATCTCAGGAGACTGTTTACTGGCAACCCTCAAGAATTTCGAAGAAGATATCATCAGGAAGACGACTTTGCAACTGCGTATTAGGTTTCTTCCTTTTCATAGACATGACTTTAGCATTTGTTGTTTTTGCCGAATTGAATCGATCGAGAGCGGTGACTGAAATAATTTATAGTTTAATCGCAGATGTGTTCAATTGGAATGTTGACCAAAAAAAAAAAAAAGTTCGATTGGAATGCTTTTAAATATGCGGGAAATGTGGAATAACTCCCCACATGCTATGCCAAATTTTAGTTTGCTCCCCCATTGAAAAACGCTCTTTACTGACTCCCCAATTCACTTTGCCAATTTTACTTCACTCCTTATTTTGGATGATTTTACCAACACGCCTCTATGAAGGCTATGACTTTCTCTCCCAAAACCATCACTTTCATTAATGTGAAATCAAAAAACGAAAAAATATGGCTGACGGGGAGGAGGAGTTTTGAGCCAAAAACCGACGGTCGGAGGAAGTGAGTTTTAGCCAAAAATCAACGGTGGTTACCGGAGAAGTGGGTTTCAGCTACGGAGGTCAGAGATTTCAGCCGTTGAAGGAGTTCCGCCGCCGACGAGAGTCTACCGCACTAGGGTTTTCACTGCTGAGGTCTGAAATCGAAGTTCAGGGGTTTCAAACGCCGACGAGGACGATGACCACGATAAGCAAAGGTATTTTCCCCATTTTTTTTTTTTTGCCTTTTTCCCATTTTTGCTCCAATATGAAATATCTAGATTTGAATCTGAATGCCCTGCTTTGGTTGGGTGTTGATTGAATCTGAATGCTCAAATTTGTGTGCATGTTGTTTGAATCCAAAAGCCCTAACTTTTTTTCCCCATATTTTGCTTTAATATGTTATGTCAGTTTTTAAATACCTTATTACACCATTTTTGTACACGGAATTGTCATTTAGTTGAATGCATTGAAATGCCCCGACTTCTTTGGAGGTTCCTTGAACCGAAATGACCTGATTTATTTGTAGGTTGTTTGAAATTGAAAACCCTAGTTTTTTTAGTCTGCTCCAATACTATATTGTTGTGTTTAGATACGCTATTTATTCTTATTCGTACACGAATTTGTTATTAACTCTTTGATGTTATATTTAGCAGAAATGTCTAGCCTTCAAACTCATTGTTCCCTCGTGGCACTTTGCAAAGAAATGGAACATATTCGGGTTTTAATGAAGCCCGTACACCATGAAGCCATTTCTAGATGTCTCTTTGGATTTTTCTTGAACATGCCATTTGCATATACTTTCAATAAGTGGATAATTTGTATTTTTTTTTTTTTTTGTGTGTGTTGTTGTCATGGACTGTAATTTTTTGGGGTGTGCCCTTGTACATTATGTTGTCTGTTGCTCAGGGATATGTAAGTGGTATTGTTTCAAATTATTCATGTTATGATGTATGAAATTATCGTAACTTCGTATTAAAAACATGTAATGCAGTATTTGTAGCATATTATGTAGTATAAATTCTTATAATTCTAGTATAAATTCATATAATTCTGGCAATAGGCAGTATAATAAAGCACGAATAACGTATTTAAGAGTCCATATTTAGTATAAAATCATGAAAAGTATGGATTCGCTTTTATCACCCCCAGGAGTTGGAAGCACAACATTCAAACCTAAGTATAAATTTGGCAATATGTCGTATAATAAAGCACAACGAATAATGTATCTAATTGCCCACATGCAGTATAAAATCATTAAAAGTATCATGTATAAGTTTGTTAATATGTAGTAAAATAAAGCACGAATAGTGTATCTAATCACCCATATGTCGTATAAAATTATGAAAAGTATCAGGTATAAGTTTGTCAATATATATGTAGTATAATAAAGCATGAACAATGTATCTAATCGCCCATATGTCATGTAAAATCATGAAAAGTATCAGGTATAAGTTTGGCAATATGTAGCATAATAAGGCACGAATAGTGTATCTAATCGCTCATATGTCGTATAAAATTATGAAAAGTATCAGGTATAAGTTCGCCAATATGTAGTATAAGAAAGCATGAATAGTGTATCTAATCTCCCATATATCGTATAAAATCATGAAAAGTATCAGGTATAAGTTTGGCAATATGTAGAATAAAAAAGCACGAATAATGTATCTAATTGATCATATGTTGTATGAAATCATGAAAAGTATTGATGGGACTCAGAAACGCGCTCGTATCTCAGCCGTCCACGTGTCACCTTTAACGCGCTTGAAGATTATACGCTCGGATTGAGGGATTTGTGGGCTAACCTAGCTCATCCGCTTACCAACTAGTTTAGGCCATCGGGCCTCGGCCGATTGTTCAAACAAGGGGCCCTGGCCGACCGGCTTGGCGCTCACATTTCAGCCCTCGGGGGAATCCTTCTCAAGGAAACACCCACACGAGGGCCTATTCTTGATGCTCGGTATTTCGGCGCTCAAGGGTCGTCTATCGTGGGGAGGCCATCCATACACTCTTCGAGCGTCACCAACGCTCGTGCATGACCATGCCCCGCTGCGTTGGATCCGAACCTCGGCAGAGAGAATCTTAGGCCCATCCCCCGCGTCACCCTCGCCAACGACTTCTGACACAAAGGTAGTGCGCACTACGCATCTGACACGCCGCCTCCTTTTCAGAAACGTCCTTCTCATACCTTCACGGGCCGCCACGTGTTAGGGCAACACAGGTTTGGGACCACACGGTCAATTTACCCTTCTACCCTCACCCCTAACATATAAATAGGGAGAACTCATGCACTCTCCCTTAAGTCATTCTCTGCATACACAATACATACATTTTTCTGGGCATTCTTCCTCCATTTCACCGGATCTTCCCAAGCTCCTGATCCCGTCACCATAGCTGCACCTACTCTACATTTGCACTCTTGGTGTTATCCTAGCTGGAAGAACCCACGCTCAAAAGGAAACCCAGATCCTGAGGCCTTCCCGCCTGTGATGGTCTTCCCTTTCACAAACAAATCTTAAAGTGATTGTTTCATTTAGGAAACTCACATTCCTGCACCATCATTTTTGGCGCCGTCTGTGGGAAACCATCATCATCTTCTTCAGCACTGCCAATTTCTTCCTTTTAAAGCTAGTTGAAAAGTAACACCTGTAGCTTTCATCATGGTGGCAACGAGATCCGGAACCCAGAGGAACAAAGATGCTTTTCCTTCTGTAGAGGAGGAGAATACTGAGAATCACACCCCAGTAGGAGGGAATCCGCCGCCTGTTCCTGGAGCCGTAGGAACAACTGGTACAACTCCCCCTCCCGGAGGAAATGAAGCAGGAGGGTCTGGCTCCCATCCTCCTCCCACAACTATTGCCCAAGCGGCCCCAGCACCTCATCTCGGCATGTACTCCATGGCCATGCCACCTCCAGGGTACGCCTTGGTGCAGCCTGGAGTTATGCCCGGAATAGCACCCATGGTCCATCCCTATCAAGTAGGGACCCTGGACCTCCCCCTGTCGCTGCCTAGGGAGATTCAGGGAGTGGAAATGCCCCAGGTGACGACACAGCAGCTTCAGGCGCTTTACGCGCAATGCGAGGGCCAAGCGGTCCAGAATGCTTGGGAGCATTTTACTGCAGCATATTTCCCTGCTCTGGCGGGCTCCCGAGCGGCACCGCCCCTTGGAGGACTTCCAGCCCACCCGCTGACAAGGGCGCAAAACGCGCTAGGAGCCCAACAACCTCCCCCGCCGCCAATCCGAGGGGACGAGGTCCCCCCGAGGGCCCCACAAGGGCAACAACATGTGGGGAACGATAGGCCCCCGCGAGGCGAGAGGGCAGAGGATACTGAAGAGGTCCAGTCGAGGGCCACGGGGGGCGCGAGCCACAGGAATGCGGGAGACCCTCAATTGGCCGCCGTGCAAGACCAACTCAAAGGGCTCCAAGACGTGGTAGCGCAGCTCTCTCGAGCAAGGTCTCAAGCCACCCATGGTGGGGGCGAGAGGTCCATGGCCAGAGATGCTCGCCGGACACGCAGCCCAATTCCTCACCCTAGGATGGTCGCGAATGATAGGGAGTACAACCCTAAGGGAAGATCCAGGGCCAGAGATGTTCGCCGCCCACGTAGCCCAGATACCCGACGAATAAGGGAGGCCAGCTATGAAGATCCCGACGAGCGAGACTACAGGATCATGACGGGCGATTCCCCCCTCGTCGAGGAGGTTCTAATGACTCGCGCAGGGAAGGGTAAAATTCCCTCGTCCGTCAACAGATATGACGGAACCACGGATCCAGCCGAGCATCTGGACCATTTTGTGCACCTAATACACCTGTATGACCATCCGAACAACTACTGGGCCAAGGTGTTTGTCACTTCCCTCACCGGAATGGCCCAAGAATGGTACAAAAAGCTCCCCCCCCGCTCAATCCGAGGGTACTATGACCTGACGGATGCTTTTGTCAGCCACTTCAACTCGCTGAAGGCACCAGCTCCGGCTGCGACCGCTCTTTATAGCCTGGTCCAAGGGCCGAACGAGACTCTCAGATCCTTCATGGGGAGGTTCAATAAAGAGATTTTGTTGGTAGAAAAGCCCTCGATGGACTTTTTGAGGCACGTTCTATTTGGGGCCATCAACATGAAGCATTACGTCAGCAAGGAGTTTGTGGAAGAAGTGGCCAAGAAGAAGCCGCGCTCGTTGATGGAAATTAGGGAGATTGCCGATTCTTTCTTTACCCTCGAGGATATGTACATAGCGAGGGATCAGAAGATGGCAAATGCCCCTCGCCCCAACAGAACCCACGAGGACAAAGTGGAGCCCAACCGGAGTCGCCGCCGCAGCCCAATACCCGCTCACCGTCATTCTTCTCCTCCGCGGAGGCTCGAGCGTGTCCCCCTCAACCTCCCAGTTGCCGAAGTTTATTCCCTGGCTGACCAGAAGCTGTTTAAGAGACCGCCCAAGCTGAGAGAAACCGAGGCTCAGAAGCGCTCGGGGAAGTACTGCGCTTTCCATAAGCAGAAGGGGCATGACACTAATGAATGCCGCCACCTGGAGAAGGAAATTCAGCGGCTGATTGCTGGGGGGCACCTCAAAGAGTTTGTGAAAGTACTAGAGGGGTACGATGAACATTGCGCGGAACGAGCGCTCGGGAGGAGAAGAAGCCGTTCACGCTCCCGAAGTCCTCGTCGCCAGCGCCCTGAGACCAGCGAACGCGGCAAAGGGAAAGGGGCGGATATGGAAAATCAGCCCTTTGCGGTCATTCACATGATCGCTGGAGGGCCCTCAGGAGGCGATTCCAATGCTTCTCGCCGTCGCCATGTCCGGAGCTATAACCAAAGAACGTCATTCCCTCGCCCAGTGCTCTCCGTGGACAGCTCGTCGCGCTCGAAGGAGGATGATGTCATAGGGTTTACTGAAAAAGATCTTGAACATATTGTAACGCCCCATGGGATAGGAAAAACCTCTGACTGTCCCATGGTGGTTAGTTTAGACGTTCATAACCACACTGTAAAGAGGGTTTTATTTGATAGTGGAAGCTCTGTGAACGTTCTCCCGTACTCAACGTTTCAACAAATGAACATAACAAACATCCCCCTCGAACCTCTCAGAACTGCCCTCGTAGGGTTTGGAGGTTCCGAGATCGTCCCTCGCGGATAGATTCACTTGGCCACCTCTTTTGGTCGCGCCCCACAGCGAAAAACTTTGAACGTCCTCTACACCATCGTTGAGGTGAATCTTCCTTACAATATCATCATTGGGCGCCCAGCCCTCGTGGATTTCAAGGCCGTAATTTCCACATATCACCAGAAGGTCAAGTTCCCTACCCCCGAGGGTACCGAAGAAATTCTGTGTAACGTCAAAGAAGCTTGGGAATGTTACATACTTTCGCTTCGAAGCCACAAGCCCAAGCAGTCCATTCAACCTGGGTCTACTAAGAAGTCCATTGATTACCCCGAATGAGACGAAGACGGCCCCGAGCGCAAAAGAGCCAAGCTGTACCGGAAGAAGAATAAAAAGAGGACCCCTGGAGATGCTCAGTGTTCAGAGAATAGGCCACCGGGGGCCATCGAGGGTTCTTCTTCAGAAAACGAGGGTGATGAGCCCAAGGGCATGCTCACCGGGAAGAAACGAGTGCTAGAGGCGCCGAGGCCGGAGGTTCGGATTGAACCCACCGAGGAGTTTTTGACCGTTGAATTGGAGCCTGGGAATCCGGATAAAACCACCCAGATTGGCTCGGGCCTGGATGGGCCCTCGCAAGTTTTGATGATCGACTTCCTACGGGAGAACCTAGACGTTTTTGCGTGGAAAGCTTCTGATCTCACCGGGATAGATCCGAGTGTCATTGTCCACAGACTGAACGTGGATCCAACCTTCAAGCCCATCAAACAAAAGAAGAGGGACGTTCATGGCTTTAGGAAACGGGTCATCGAAGAAGAGGTTAGTAAATTGCTTGATGCTCAGTACATCGAGGAAATTTTGTACCCAGAATGGCTTTGCAATGTGGTGCTCGTCCCAAAGAGCGCCAATAAGTGGCGTATGTGCAACGACTTCACAGATCTCAACAAAGCGTGCCCCAAAGACCATTACCCACTACCGAGGATCGATCAGTTGGTAGATTCTACAGCCGGGTGTGAACTCATGAGTATGATGGACGCCTTTCAGGGATATTATCAAATCTTTATGGCACCCGAAGATCGCCCCAAAACTTCGTTCATTGTGCATTTGGGTGTTTACTGTTTCAAAGTCATGCCATTTGGGCTCAAAAACGCGGGAGCAACCTATCAACGCCTCGTCAATAGAATGTTCGAGCGCGAAATTGGAAAATCTATGGAGGTATATGTAGACGACATGATAGTCAAGAGTGAGCGCCAACGCTCCCATCTGGAAGATCTCAAGCAGACTTTCGATATCCTTCGTCGCTACGGAATGAAGTTGAACCCATCAAAATGCACCTTTGGCGTTCGAGGCGGTAAATTTCTGGGATACATGGTCAGTCAACGTGGCATAGAGGCAAACCCCGAGAAGATTAAAGCAATCCTGGACATACCCGTCCCTCGCAATCTGAGAGAGGTCCAGGTGCTTGTGGGTAAGATCATTTCATTAAATAGGTTCATCTCTCGCTTAGCGGATAGGAACCTACCCTTCTTTAAAATTCTGCGCAACGCTCGCAACTTTACCTGGAGCAAGGAATGCGAAAAGGCCCTTCAGGATATGAAGCAGTACCTTTCGAGCGCGCCTTTGTTGACCAAACCTAACCCGAGGGAGAACTTGTTTGTCTATTTATCAGTTTCCTTGGAAGCCACGAGCGCTGTCCTCGTGGCAATCCACGAGCGTATGCATAGGCCGGTGTATTACCTAAGCAAAACCTTGCAGGGGGCTGAGAAGAGGTACATGGAAATTGAGAAACTTGCCTTTGCGCTCGTTAACGCATCCCGAAGGCTGAGGCCATATTTTCAGGCTCACTCCATCACAGTGCTTACAGATCAACCACTCAAACAAGTGCTATCTAAGCTGGATGTTTCGGGAAGGTTAATTAAGTGGGCGATTGAACTCAGTCAGTTTGATATCTCCTTCGAGCCTCGTACAGCCATACAGGCTCAGGCAGTGGCCGATTTGTTGGTAGAGCGTTTCAATTTGGAGACTGTACCCTCGGCAGATGAGGGTTTATGGCTTTTACACACGGATGGCTCCTCGACCTCACAGGGGGGAGGAGCCGGGGTGACCCTCAGGGATCCCCTCGGGGCAGAAGTTGACTACGCAATCAAGCTGGCGTTTCAAGTCACCAACAACGAAGCTGAGTATGAGGCCCTCATCCAAGGGCTCAGGATTGCACTCCAAAATGGGGCCACTCGTGTCACAGCATACGTTGATTCGCAGTTGATCGCGAGTCAAATTGATGGTAATTATGAGGCTCGAGAAGCCACCATGGCACAGTACCTATCGAGCGCCAAGGAGGAGATAGCCAAGTTCAAGGAATTCCATCTTTTGCAAGTTCCGAGGGCTGAAAACGAACGTGCTGATGCTCTCTCCAAGTTTGCATCGGCCCTAGAAGGCTCTAACAAGCGTGCTGTTACATTTCTTAGGACTGAAGAGCCCTTGATAAGTAGAGGATAACCTTCGAAAGAGGTACATATGATTGACCCCTCCGAGCCTTGTTGGCTCGACGAGATTGTCAGATTCCTCCAGGATGGAACCTGTCCGAGCGACAAAGTTGAGGCTTGTAAGGTCAGGAGCAAGGCCCCTCGTTTCTCATTGGATGCCGAGGGTTGATTATTCAAGCGATCCTTCCAGGGCCCACCGTTGAGATGCTTGAGACCCTCGCAGGCCAAGGAGGTTTTAGAACATGTGCACAGTGGAAGTTGTGGGAACCATTCGGGCGGTCGAATCTTGGCGAAGAAAATCTTAAGGAGCGGTTTTTACTGGCCCTCGGTGTTGCAGGATGCCATTAGCTACTCTAAGAAATGCCCTAAGTGCCAGTTTCACTCTAACACCCCCCGGTTGCCAGCCGCTCAAATGATTCCTATTGATGTTTCGTGGCCTTTTGATCAGTGGGGCATTGACATTGTGGGACCCCTCCCAATGGCGGTCGGACAGAAGAAATTCGTAATACTTGCTGTGGATTATTTCACTAAATGGGCTGAAGGCGAAGCGGTCGCCAGGATAACGTTCAAAGTTGTGAGGGACTTCATTTGGAAAAACATCGTCTGCAGATATGGCATCCCGAGGGTGCTCATCTCAGATAACGGGTCCCAGTTTATTGCAGCTGACACACGGGATTGGTGCTACGAGCTAGGGATTGAACAGCGATTCACCTCCGTGGGCCATCCTCAGGCCAATGGTCAAGCGGAGGTGACCAATCGAACCATACTCCAGCACCTGAAGACGATGCTCGAAAGCAAGAAAGGAGAATGGGCTGAAGAACTTCAAGGAGCCCTGTGGGCATATCGTACTACTCCACGAGCGGCAACAGGGGAAACCCCTTATTCCCTCGTTTATGGCTCCGAGGCTATGATACCTGCGGAAATTACCCAAGAATCCGCACGCGTTGCCTATTTCGAGCCTGCTGACAATGAAGCCAACAGGGCGCTCGAGTTAGATTTGTTGGATGAGAAGAGAAATGTTGCTTGGGCACGTATCCACAAATACAAAGCGACCGTTGCTCGCCAATATAACAAGCGTGTTAAAGAAAGGACTTTCCAGCTGGGGGACTTAGTCCTAAAAAAAAGTTGAAGTCTCCAAACACGTGGGTAAATTAGACCCCAATTGGGAAGGCCCCTACAAAGTCATCCAGGTACGAGCAAACAATACTTACCTATTGGAAATTTTGCAAGGCGAGCGACTCCCTAGGACATGGAATGCATGTAACCTTAGAAGGTTCTACGTGTAGACATCAGCTCTTTTGTAATTGCCCATCCGCGGCATGGAATGCTTTCCTTTGATGGAAAACGTGTTGTAATCATTTCCAAAAAATGCATCTATATAACAGTAAGTATTTAATTCTTTGTTTTTGTTATCTGCTTGCTTTCTTATTTGATCTAAGGATTCGAGCGAGAAGAGGCCTACTCCGTGTCGAGCACCCTCCACGTCGAATGGCCTACGCGATACACCAATCATTTCAAAGTTACACTGTCCAAGGTGTTGATAACCATCCACTTGTAACAGTTTGAACGCTCGCAAGAGTTTAAACCCTAGGAATGAGCGTGTCGAAAGGCGGGATGCTAAACGCTTAATTTACGCCCACTAAGTGCTCGTCACGTTAGTTCGCGCTTGTAACCCCTACTTAGCAAATCCTACAGGCGATTTCTAAGTACGATCAATTTTCTGGAACAATCAAGATAGAGATGCACGCCAAATGTCTAAGGCCGATACTTAACTAAATCTGTAGGGATTTCCTAAGTTCAAATTCGAGCCTCATTGAGAATACAGCCAGGGAACATTCATAAGGATCGCCCTCGTGCCCATATTTGCATCTCCCAATATTCCAGCCATAAGCCAATTCTTGGCTAAAGATTTCCTAAGTCTGGATTCGAAACTTCATTTCAAAAGTGGCCAGGGAACCCTCTTAAGGGTCACCCTCGCGCCTGTATTTCCTCAAAGGTTTTCTAAGTCCAAATTCAAGGTTCATTTCTACTATGGCCAGGGAACCCTCCTAAGGGTCACCCTCGCGCCTATATTTGCAATAGGCTAACTGCCTAACGTCGTGGGCTTCTAAGCTTAATATGCATGGTGATGAGTGTCAGAGGACCGTCGTAAAAGACACCCCTGCATGCTTACACTAGCATCGCAAACGTTCCAAACAAAAGACATTAATATAGAAACGGCGAGCGTAACAAAGCAGCATCATTCACCATTCAAAAGTAAGGAAGAAAGCATTCATACATTCAAACAGTAGAAAAGAGTTCAAATATATTAAAAGAAGCATCAAGAAGTCCAAGACATCCAAAGAAATAGTTTGAAGATTGATTACAGATATAAGTTGTTCGTGGGGTAGACAAGGAAGTGAACTGGCAAATTAAGGAATTCATCAATAGAAGAAGCTTCACTGGGCTGGAGCATCAGGCTCGGGGGGAGCAGTCGCAATGGGGACAGGGGCCAGCACATCAGCATTAGAAGTTGGAGCCTCGTCTAGTTCCTCAACATCTGCTGCATCCATGACAGTACCCTCGTCCTCAATTTGGATGGGACCAGGACCTATAGTGTTAGCAGCAATGAACTCCCGTTGGAGTGTTTCCACCAGCTCCTGATATTCTGGCTCCGCCAAGCCCTCATTAGGATCCTCATCCTGGAGCATCGGCTCGCAGTTTTCGTCCAGATCCATTCGTAGGCGAGCGTCAGTCCGAGCGCTTTCAGGGGCTAAGCCAAGATGCACCATTTGTCCGATGACTTTCCGGAAGAAACGCCGCGCATTGCCAAAGCAATGAATATTGGCCGCAAACACGAAGGCTTTGGAGCGCACGAACTTCTTCACCGCCTCCCAGGATACCTTCGCTTCCAAACCCTACACTTTGCCCTGCAAGTCCGCGAGGGCCCTTTTTGTCTCCTCGTTTTGGCGGGTGCTTTCCGGCAACTGCTCGCCCAGCTCTCTGTTCTGTTCCCTCATCTGATCCCGCTCGTCCTTCAATTTCCTGTGGCGCTCGTTAAGAACCAGATAAGCTTCATCAGACTTCTTTAGATTCTCCGTCAGATTAGCCTTATCTTGGTTGGCGGCAGTCAGTTGGACGTGGAGGTTGTTATAATCCTCTTGCATCTGGGCAGGGTCAGAAGTTCGCAACAGTTTCTTATACTTGGCCTTATGCTCGGAGTAGGCCTGTGCTCGCCCTTGCAAGTTCTTCAGTCTGGGGATCACCTCCTGGGAAGTCAGAAACAAGGGTTAGACTCAAAATTGGAGTACAGAAAACCGGATCTCCCCGCAAAATATCAAAGACTTACAGTTAAGAGGGCATGGCACGCATCATCGGCTACACGAGCGGCGTCATGCTCGTTCAGTTTATCGTGATCGCCGGAGAATTGGAGTTTTCCGACGATATCAGAAACTAGGTTCGCCGAGTAGGCGCTCTTCTTCAGGAGCACTGGGCCCTCAGTCCGTTGACGCTTGTAGCGAGCGTCGCCCCTGCAGCCGATCCTCCAGAAGTCCTCATCCTCTGATGAGGAAGTGTCACCGCCCTCGCCACGGTGCCCAACCACCACTTCTTTACCCTTGCCAGAAATTGGGATGGAGTCTGGCAGCCTTTTCCTTTTTCCCTGACGGTCGGCCCTGATAATTTCATGGACTCGGACCAACTCGCCTGAGCGGTTGCGGGAGCCGCTCGAACTTAGAGAGATTGGGCCCTCAGGGGCCGCCGGTGGAGGAGTAGCCCCGCGAGCACCGGCCACAGTCAGGTCCTCAATGGGGCCCCTGTGCTCCTCATTATCTGCGCTCCCACGAGCGCCGTGGTGGCCACGACCGGCCCTTCGTCTGGTCCCCCTCCCCCTTGGAGCGTTGGGAGGGCGGTTTTGCTGTTGCTGCGGTTGTTGAGGGCCGGCGGCGGGTCCTTGTGCGCCCAGCATGCGGGAGAGAGCTTCAGCATTCATGCCTTGGGATAATATTTGAACACCTGCGAGGGGAAGGAAACGAGCGTTAGGAGCTGGATGCCTGGATTGTATATACAAAAATACAGTAATTACACCAAGTTAGGAGGCTATTCTAAAAGTTAGTGAAGTTAGTTCCTAGAATCTAACCATCGAGGGCCATGATGTCAGCTGGAGGGTTGAGTATCATTTCTGGAGGGCAAGATAATCCATAGCGGAACAATACCCCTTCGTTCTTCACCAATGTCTCCGCCTTAATCCACTTCTTTTCAGCCCTCATCTCGAGGGCTAACCCCATCGCCCAGTCCTCAAAATCCTTATTCCTCGTCCTTTCCCTAATCAAAGGACCCTCGCCATGAATCATCCATTGCCGATGAACTCCAAAAATCCCCCCGGGGGCTCCCACAAAGAAATACCTCTCTTTCCAATGCTCGCCGTAGGAGGTTGATGGGGAGTCTATCATCTTAAAGCCTGATTTGGCCTGGGCGTAGTAAAATCCGTCTGTAGGCGACGAGCGTGGCGAGCGGGCTACTTGTATCAAGTTATCAAAGTTGACTATCGAGGGTGCTTTGCCCAAGGCCCTCATCGTTATTATGAATGTGTTGATTAGGGCTATGCCGTTGGGTAGAATTTGTGAAGGGCAGAGCCCTAGATGATGATAAATGATGACGGCATCGTGAGCGATTGGAAACCTCAGACCCCCAGCTAGAACTGCATCCCAATAGACCGTTATCATCCCTGGCGGTGGTCGATTGGCCCTCTCCCCTTCCTCAGGAAGTCGCATGGGAAATACGGCTTCATCCCAATATGCTTTCGCTCTCAACTCCTCCAAATCACCGAGGGTCAGAATACTCTCAATTTCGTCCGGAGATCTGTCAGTCTGATGGCGGTTGTCTTGCCTTACTCGAGTGGCAGGCTCCCTTCCTCTCCTGAAGCGCCTTCTGGAAGGTTCACCCTCAAATTGACGCCCGGATGGCCCTGCTTCGCCCTCGGGAGCCATCACAGCCACTGTGATCCTGTGATCCTGGGGCCTCACAGCACTATTCAGCACCGGGAACGCTCTTTCTCCCTGCCTTTGCATCTCCATCACATTGTCCATCTCTTCGAAGAGATCGTTGACCCCCCTAGGAGCACGCTCGTTCATCCCTTGAACGGCGGCGTCCACCTCTTCGTCTCCGGCACCGGCCGGGATTAGGGCCACTGGGATCGCCATGGGAATCCCTTCACTGGGGGGCGCCCTGGCTATCGGAACTGCAGTTGGTACATTGCCATGAGGGGATGAACTCCCCACCGACATCTCATCTAATTCCTGTACGAATGCTTCAGCATTATGGTCTGCCATATCTGGATTTTGGGCACTAAAGATGAAATCCTGTGCAAGAACTTAGGTGGTGATGGAAGATTCTGGGACGGTTTCAGTGGCAGAAAAGGTCTTACACTTAGCAAATCTCTCGCTTACAGCCTAAATCTAAGGTTAGTAGAAGAAATGAAAGCTTGCAGGTTCTTTACCTAGAAGATTGAAGAAGAAGTTTACCGGGATTTGCAAAAAACGCAGAAGTCTCTTGCCTTTTTCGAATTGCTATAGAGGAAGTTGAATGCGTGAAAAAGACTCCCAGATCCTGAAAATCCGTATTTATGGAGGAGGATTTACACCATCAAAGGCTGAGGATTTCAAATGGCAATCATTTCCCGCCTAGGAAACCCCCCACTTTTGGTAACCACCTCACGACTACCGGAGTCCACGCGCCCACGTTCCCACTTAGCATTGAATGCGGACATGACACCATTTAATGTGTTGTCAGACTGTACCCGTTACAGAAGTCAAAAGGTCACATCCCTTGCTGAGGCTTGACCCTCGGATAATTCAAAATCCAAAGCCCTTCATGGCAAAATTCTACAGTACGCTCGAGCGATACTACAGAATTTGGGGGGCAAAATGATGGGACTCAGAAACGCGCTCGTATCTCAGCCGTCCACGTGTCACCTTTAACGCGCTTGAAGATTATACGCTCGGATTGAGGGATTTGTGGGCTAACCTAGCTCATCCGCTTACCAACTAGTTTGGGCCATCGGGCCTCGGCCGATTGTTCAAACAAGGGGCCCTGGCCGACAGGCTTGGCGCTCACATTTCAGCCCTCGGGGGAATCCTTCTCAAGGAAACACCCACACGAGGGCCCATTCTTGATGCTCGGTATTTCGGCGCTCAAGGGTCGTCTATCGTGGGGAGGCCATCCATACACTCTTCGAGCGTCACCAACGCTCGTGCATGACCATGCCCCGCTGCGTTGGATCCGAACCTCGGCAGAGAGAATCTTAGGCCCATCCCCCGCGTCACCCTCGCCAACGACTTCTGACACAAAGGTAGTGCGCACTACGCATCTGACACGCCGCCTCCTTTTCAGAAACGTCCTTCTCATACCTTCACGGGCCGCCACGTGTTAGGGCAACACAGGTTTGGGACCACACGGTCAATTTACCCTTCTACCCTCACCCCTAACATATAAATAGGGAGAACTCATGCACTCTCCCTTAAGTCATTCTCTGCATACACAATACATACATTTTTCTGGGCATTCTTCCTCCATTTCATTGGATCTTCCCAAGCTCCTGATCCCGTCACCATAGCTGCACCTACTCTACATTTGCACTCTTGGTGTTATCCTAGCTGGAAGAACCCACGCTCAAAAGGAAACCCAGATCCTGAGGCCTTCCCGCCTGTGATGGTCTTCCCTTTCACAAACAAATCTTAAAGTGATTGTTGCATTTAGGAAACTCACATTCCTGCACCATCAAGTATCAAGTACGCTTTTATCACCCTCATGAGTTGGAATGACACAACATTCAAACCTATTATTGATCATTTTTTGTAGTATAAAATCATATAATAACATTTTTTTGTAGTATATGATCACATAATAACGTTTGTGTATCAATCGGTACATTGTCACACAACATATATGTTCCTTTTGTATGTTCCTTTAGTATGTATCATTGACCAATCTCATTTAGTATATTGATAATCGTATCACTTAGTGTAGTGTCACATAACATATCATTTGTACCAAATCAGTATTTATACGTATCCTTTGGTGCTTTCACAAATCTTTCTTCATGTAATATAAAATAGGTGGAAGTAAAAATAACATATCTAATTGCCCATATTTCGTATAAAATCATGAAAAGCATGGAATTACAAAACTTTCTTCATGTTGTATAAATCTGGCGATATGTAGTATACAAAAGACCAAATGATGTATTTAAATGTCTATATGTCGTATAAAATCATGAAAAGTATGGATTCGCTTTTGTTACCCCATGAGTTGGAATAACACAATATTCAAACATATTATTGATCATTTTTTGTAGTATAAGATCACATAATAACATTTTAAATTGTATATGATCATATAATAACATTTGTGTATCAATCGGCACATTGTCACACAACATATATGTTCATTTAGTATGTATAATGTCACAGATTCTTGTATTGATCAATCTCATTTAGTATATTGATATCCGTATCACTTAGTATAGTGTCACACAACACATCATTTGTACCAATTCAGTATTTATACGTATCCTTTGGTGTTTTCAAACAACTTTCTTCATGTAGTATAAAATAGGCAACATGTAGTATGCGGGAGTAAAAATGACGTATCTAATTGCTCATATGTCATATAAAATCATGGAAAGCATGGAATTACAAAACTTTCTTCATGCCATATAAATCTGGCGATATGTAGTATACAAAAGACCAAATGATTTATTTAAATGTCCATATCTTGTATAAAATCATGAAAAGTATGGATTCGCTTGTATCACCCCCATGAGTTGGAATTGCACAACATTTAAACCTAAGTATGAATTTGGCAATATGTAGTATAATAAAGCACGAATAGTATATCTAGTTGCACATATGTCGTATAAAATCATGAAAAGTATCATGTATAAGTTTGTTAATATGTAGTATAATAAAGCACGAATAGTGTATCTAATCGCCCATATGTCGTATAAAATCATAAAAAGTATCAGGTGTAAGTTTATCAATATGTAGTATAATAAAGCACGAATAGTGTATCTAATTGCCCATATGTCGTATAAAATCATGAAAAGGATCAGGTACGCTTTTATCACCCCCATGAGTTGGAATTACATAACTTTTTTCATAATATATAAATTTGGCAATATGTAGTATAGCAAAGACCAAATGATGTATTTAAATATCCAGATGTCGTATAAAATCATGAAAAGTATCAGGTACTCTTCAATGAGTTGGAATTACACAACATTCTTCATGTAGTATAATTCTGGCAATATGTAGTATAAGAAAGCAAAAATGATGTATCTAATTGCCCATATATCGTATAAATTCACGAAAAGTATCTGGGACGAAAAAACCATCATTCCAGTCCAACTAACACTGGCCAGCACAAATGAAGGAAAAAAGTATGTAATATATATAACAAACACCATTCCAGTCCAACAAACTAAATTACACAGATTATTCATAAAGTAAACAGACTGATACATTTTGCATATGATGTAAAATTACGATTCAAGGGGCTGTGTGCAGCTACATTGATTATGACCATTTTGCTTGCACCGTGAACATGTAAGATCCCTTTTGAATTCATGCACATAATCCAGGAATTCAGGAAATTTGATTGCTTAGCATCAGATTGAGTTGTTAGTGTCATTCCCGCATCCTCTGCTCCATGCCTAACAAGACTGACAAAGAAAACGTTGAAATAGAATAAAGTTGCAACAAAATATAAAGGATAAAGAATTTATTATTGAATTACCTGAAGCTAGTCTATCCCAATGTGCTCAATGTCATCCCTATCAGTTGCCCTAAGGTCCGCGTATGTCAAATTGAACGCTCTATGAAGTTCAATCATATTATCAACATCACCATCATTCAATAACCTAAAATAATGACAGTCTACAAGGATGTTGTGCTCGCGGGAGGTTTGAGGTTTCCAATCCCTGCCCCGATCGTCAACCTGCTGAATTCCTTAAATCTGTGCCCTTTCCAGATTCTGCCCAATGGGATAGCCCTGTTGAATGCTTTCGTGATGTTGATGAGGGTCACGGGTCAAGAACCTTCCATTAATAACTTCAACAGTTTGATTCAGGTGGCCCATTTTTCGCGCTCGTCCCCGAGAGATGGTTTCTACTACGTTCAGGCCGAATCAGGGCTAAAAATGATAGACTCGCCCTCAACTTCGTACGGAGAGAATTGAAAGGAGAAATTCTTCTTCGTGGGGGCACCAGGTGAGACCTTTAGGGTACCCCGAGAGTGGGTGATACATGGGGAAGGGCCTATAGTCAAGCATAGATCTGGGGACAAGGATTTCGAGCACTGGGCAAAGTGTTTAGCCCAAGTTATGAAAAATGAGAAGAGATTGATTAAGACCAAGGAACTAATGCGGAATGAGGAAATCTTATTCCGCTATGGGCTCGTGAGCCCCCCGGAGATGATAACCAACCCTCCCGCTCGAATCATGAACCTTGATGGTTAGATTCTAGGAACTAACTCTGCTAGCTTCTAGAATAGAAACGTTTAACTCTTCCAATTCCGTTCTGTTAATGAGCATTTCTAATATGTTTTTCTGACGCTCGCTCATCCCTTGTTTGCAGACGTAGACATTCTTATGGCGGGAGTAAGTGCAGAGAGTATTGCGGCATGATGCGCTCTCACCAGGAAGGCGGAAACCAGCAACAACAGCAGCAACGGCCCCCAAATGTACCACGAGGGGGCTGGGGCATGAGACGAGGATCCGGCGGCCGAGGGGAAGGCCGCGGAGATAGACGTGGTAGCCGCGGAGATGGCCACATCGAGGACTTGACAGTTGGGGATGCTTGCGGAGCCACCCCTCCCAGCCAGGAGTAAGTATTAGTAGCTCCTATTGCTCCTCGTAACCGCTCGGGGATAGTAATGAGGGCCCTAGACGAGGAGAGGGCCCAACAATCACGCAAGAGGAAGAGGATGGCCGACTCAATCCCCATTTCTGGCAAGTGGAAAGAGGTTATCGTGGGCGCTCGAGGGGAGTAATGTGACACTTCATCCTCTGAAAATGAGAACTTCTGGAGGTTTGAGCAGGCCGGAGACGCTCGCTACCAGCGCAAGATGGAGGAGGGTCCCGTGCTCCTGAAGAGGAGCTCATCCACCCGGAATCTGGTCTCGGGGACAATTCACAAGCTTCAATTTTCAGGAGACCATCAAAAGTTGAATGAACAGGATGCCGCTCAAGTCGCGGACGATGGCTGCCAAGTTCTTTTGAGGGTGAGTGTTTCAGATCTCCCAAAAACTTCAGCCTTTCCTAAGTTAGCCCTGTACTTAATAAAATTTATGCTGTGTTAGGAGGTGATTCCCAGGTTGAAGAACCTGCAAAGGCGCTCGGAGACCTACTCCGAGCATAAAGCCAAATACAAGAAGCTCTTGCGCATCTCCGACCCTGGCCAGCTGCAGGAGGATTATGATAACGTCTCTACCGAGCTCACAACCACCAAAATCGAGCGTGATGCAGTGAAGAAAGCGCTCGAAGAACGAGAGGATACATAGCAGAGGTTGGACAAACAGCACAGCGATTTGAAAGAGGTGCGAAGCAAGCTAGAGGAGGACAATGAGCATCTCACCCAAGCGCCATACGAGCGTGACCAACAACTGGGGTCGGTGAGGAAAGAACTCGCTGACCCCCAAAGCAAGACTGCAGATTTGGAGTCGAGGGTGGCTTGGAACGCTGTCGTCAAGTTCGCATATTCAAAAGCCTTCGCGTTCGCAGCCAATCTTCATTGCTTCGCTAATGCTAAGCCATTTTTCTGGAAGTCCGTGGGTCAACTAATCAAGTTGGGAGTGGTACCCCCCAGCACCCGCAACGACGCTCGCCTACGCATGGATCTGGATGAGAACCTAGAGCCGGTCGTGTCAGATAGGGATCCGGCCAAGGATTTAACAGAGCCGAAGTATAATGACTTGGTCGTCATGATCCAAGATGAGTTCATGGCTGCTAACCCTCCTGATCCAGAGTCCATAACGGTCGACGAGGATGCTAAGGAGGATGCCCCAGACGAAGAGGGCCAAAATGATGCTCGAACCTCAAATTCAGAAGTTTTGGCTCCAGTACCTTTGGCAACCGCACCTCCTGAGCCCGAGACCATCCAGGCGCCAATTTCGAACGCCGGAGGTGACTCCCAAGAAGCTTCGTGAAGTCAACCCTCAAGACGCTGCCCGTTCCTGCTGCCCATCATGGACTCCTGTTACCCGTTTTCACCTATTTCTGTTATGAACATCATAGAACACCTTTTGAATTCTTGTAATTAACTCCAGTGTTTTTGCAATGTACTCTTTTCTGCTTTCAGTACTGTAATCTCTTTTCGTCGATGATGAAACTCGTTCTTTAGTTGACAATGCAATTCGTTTTTTCTCCATTTGTGTGGTGTTATTTTGTATGTTGTTTGTTGATTTCTTTTTGATGCTTGGTTGTTTGTGATGTGTGAATGTATGAGCGCGAGGGTACGCAATATATGAGGTACTCTGGCCTTGTTCATCATAAGGCTTAAACTTGAACTTAGAAATCCGTTAGGGGTTTTGCTATGTGTTTGCCCTTGGTGAAAATTAATCTAAGTGTTGATTGATAATGAGCGTAGCTGTAAAATGCACTTGAACTTATAAATCAGCAAGGGGATTTGCTAAGTGTTTAACACTTATGAGCGTACGCAGGCCCGATCAGATAAAAATCTTTAAAGCAACATTGCGAGCGCGAAGCAGAACAGTCAAGTTCCAGCTGGTGCAATAAAACATGTATCACCCTAAACCCTGATCCGCTCGTTTAAGGAGGGTTCATGTGTCTAAGATCATCAAGCTGTCTAGTGTGGAGCACCTTCGACACACTATTAATGCTGTCACACAGAGGAGGCATGCTCGCTTAAAAACGACCGTCGCGAAGATAGTCATCAAGCCGTTCGACATGGAGTACCCTCAACACAGAGTGGGCCTTGGGGTGTTCGCAATTTTGAATTACCATTAATTGAATCAAGAAAATGATGAGCAATGTATGGAAACACTTACTGATGTATTTGTATTTCTGTCAAAAGAAGATACAGTGTGCCCCGAGCGGGGAGTTACAAGATTTAGCCCTTAAACAGAGAATCTTCTTAGATTGCAGGCATTCCATGGGCGAGAGAGACGCTCGCCTTGCAAAGTTTCCAACAGGTAGGTATTGTTCGCTCGTACCTGGAGGACTTTGAAGGGGCCTTCCCAGTTGGGGTCTAACTTACCCACATGTTTGGATACTTCAACCTTTTTGAGGACCAGGTCCCCTAGCTGGAAGGTCCTTTCTCTGACACGCTTGTTGTACTGGTGGGCTACGATCTCTTTGTACTTGTCGATCTGGGCCCAAGCAGCATCTCTTTTCTCGTCTAGTAGGTCTAATTCGAGCCCCCAGTTACTCTCGTTTGCCGCAGGCTTGAAATAGGCAACGTTTACGGACTCTTGAATGATTTCTGCAGGTATCATGACCTCAGAGCCGTAAACAAAGGAGTAGGGGGTTTCACCCGTTGCCACTCGTAGGGTAGTGCGATATGCCCAGAGGGTTCCCTGAAGCCCCTCAGCCCATTCACCTTTCTTACTCTCGAGCATTGTTTTCAGATGCTGGAGTATGGTTCTGTTGGTGACCTCAGCTTAACCGTTGGCCTGAGGGTGGCCCATAGAAGTGAAGCTCTGCTCAATGCCAAGTTCTGAGCACCATTCTCGAGTGTCAGCAGCAATGAATTGTGAGCTATTGTCCGAGATTAGTACCCTCGGGATGCCATACCGGCAGATGATGTTTTTCCAAATGAAGTCTCTTACAACCTTGAACGTGATTTTTGTGACCGCTTCAGCCTCGGTCCACTTGGTAAAGTAGTCCACAGCGAGGATCACGAATTTCTTTTGTCCGACCACCACTGGAAGGGGTCCCACTATATCAATGCCCTACTAGTCAAAGGGCCACGAAACATCGATTGGGAGCATTTGGGCCACTGGCAGCTGAGGGGTGTTGGAGTGAAACTGACACTTGGGGCATTTCTTGGAATAATTGATGGCGTCTTGTAACACCGAGGGCCAATAGAATCCACTCCTCAACACCTTCTTAGCCAGAATCCGACCGCCAGAATGATTCCCACAGCTTCCACTGTGCACATGCTCCAATACTTCCTTGGCTTGCGAGGGTTGTAGGCACCTTAACGGCGGGCCTTGGAAGGACCGCTTGAAGAGTCTGCCCTCACTATCTAGCGAGAAGTGAGGGGCTTTACATCTAACCTTCCGTGCCCTTCAAGAGCAGATGCAAACTTAGAGAGGGCATCAGCATGCTCGTTCTCCGTCCCTCGGGACCTGTAGTAAATGAAACTCTCTGAACTTGGCGATGATTCCTTTAGCCTTCGCCAGATATTGCATCATGGTGGTTTCTCGAGCTTCATAAGTGCCGTCAATCTGACTAGCAATCAATTGAGAGTCTACGTAAGCAGTGACCCGAGAGGCTCCGTTTTGAAAGGCAATTCTGGGTCCCTGGATGAGGGCTTCGTACTCAGCCTCATTGTTAGTGACTTGGAAGGCCAGTTTGATCGCGTAATCAATTTCAACTCCTCGAGGGTCCCTGAGGGTGACCCCAGCTCCCCCCCTCTACCCCTCTTGTAAGGTTGAGGAACCATCCGTGTGCAGAAGTCATGACCACTCTTCTACCGGGGGCACTGGATCCAAGCCGAAACGCTCGACAAGTAGATCCGCTACTACTTGAGCCTATATGGTTGTCCTAGGCTCGAAGTTGATATCAAATTGTTTGAGTTCTATGGACCATTTGATTAGCCTGTCTGAGACGTCCGGCTTCGATAGTACTTGCTTGAGCGGCTGATCCTAAGCACAGTGATGGAATGAGCTTGAAAATAAGGCCTCAATCTCCTGGAGGCATTGACGAGGGCGAAAGCAAATTTCTCTATCTCCATATATCTCTTTTCTGTCCCCTGCAAAGTTTTGCTTAAGTAATACACTGGCAAGTGTTTACGCTCGCGGACTGCGACAAGGACTACGCTCGTGGCCTCTGAAGAAACGGAAAGGTAGATGAACAGGCTCTCTTCGGGGACCGACTTCGTTAGTAAGGGTGTACACCAGAGGTATCGTTTCATGTCTTGCAATGCCCTCTCATAGTCCTCGGTCCAGGCAAAGTTGCGAGCATTTTGCAGAATTTTGAAGAAAGGCAAGTTTCTGTCCGTCGAGCAAGAAATGAACCTGTTCAAAGAGATGATTTTGCCCACCAGTACTTGGACATCCCTGACGTTCCGAGGGGAAGGAATCTCTATGATCGCCTTGATTTTCTCCGGGTTGGCCTCGATACCTCTCTGACTGACTACACATACCAAAAATTTTCCCCCTCGAACGCCAAATGTATACTTAGAAGGGTTCAGTTTCATACCATAGTGACGTACGAGGTTGAAGGCTCGCCTGAGGTCCACCAGATGGGAATGTTGGTGCTCAGTTTTGACGATCATGTCATCTACCTAAACCTCCATGGATTTTCCAATTTCGCGCTCGAACATTCTGATAACGAGGCGTTGAAAGGTGGCTCCAGCATTTTTGAGCTCGAACGGCATGACTAGGAAGCAGTAGACACCCACATGGACCACGAAGGAGGTTTTGGGGCGATCCTCGGGTGCCATGAAGATCTGATAATAGCCCTGGAAAGTGTCCATCATACTTATAAGTTCGCAACCAGCCGTCGAATCTACTAGTTGATCGATCCTCGACAGAGGGTAGGGATCTTTGGGGCATGCCTTGTTGAGATCTGTGAAATCGTTACACATGCGCTATTTGTTAGCGCTCTTAGGCACGAGGACCACGTTGCAGAGCCATTCAGGATATAAGATCTCCTCTATATACTGGGCCTCGAGGAGTTTGTTGACCTCCTCTTCAATGACTTGCCTCCTGAACCCATGAACATCCCTTTTCTTTTGTTTGATTGGTTTGAAGGCTGGATCCACGTTGAGCCTGTGAACAATGACGCTCGGATCTATGCCCATGAGGTCAGAAGTCTTCCAGGTAAAGACATCCAGGTTTTCCCGTAAAAAGTCGATCATCATGATCTAAGAGGGGCCATCGAGATTGGATCCTATCTGTGTGGTCTTATCTGGATTCCCGGGCTCCAATTCGATGGTTAGGAAATTTTCGGTGGGCTCAATCCGCACTTCTGGCCTCATGGCCTCTAGCGCTCGCTTCTTGCCGACTAGTCGGTCGGTTGCCCCTGCTGAGTCCCCATCCCCCTCGCTGTCCGAGGAGGAGTCTCCTACGGTACCCGGGGGATGGTTTTTTGCACCCTGGGCGACGCTCGCCTCTCGCCTCTTGTTCTTCTTCTTATAGCGTTTGGCCCTCTTACACTCGGGACCGTCCTCATCCAACTTGGGGAAATCCATAGACTTCTTGGTGGACCCCGCTTGGATTGCTTGCTTAGGCTTGTGACTCCTTACGGATAGAATGTAGCACTCCCAAGCCTCCTTGACATTACAAAGTACCTCTCTAGTACCCTCGGGGGTGGGAAACTTAACCTTCTGATGATAAGTTGAAATCATAGCTTTGAAGTCCACAAGGGTCGGGCGTCCAATGATAAAGTTGTATGGGAGGTCCACCTCGACCACTGCATAGAGAACGCTCAAAGTTTTTCGCTGTGGGGCGCGACCAAAAGAGGTGGCCAGGCGAATTTGTCCACGAGGGACGATCTCAGAACCCCTAAAGCCAACAAGGGTTGTTCTGAGGGGTTCGAAGGGAATGTTTGTAATATTCATCTTTTGAAACGTTGAGTAAGGGAGAACATTCACAGAGCTTCCATTATCAATAAAGAACCTTTTTACAACATGATTATGAACGTCTAAACTAACCACCATGGGACAGTCAGAGGTTTCACCGACCCCATGGGGTGTTACAATGTGCCCTAGGTCTTTTTTAGTGAATCTCACCACCTCATTCTCTTTCGAGCGCGGGGACTCCTCCAGAGCATACAAGGTTTGGGTCTTGAAGATCTCTGGTCATAGCTGCGGATATGGCGACGCCGAGAGGCGTTGGAATCTCCTTTCGAGGGTCCGCCAGCAATCATGTGGATAACGGCAAAGGGTTGGTTTTCCATTTCAGCGGCCTTCTGCTTGCCGCGGGTGCTCGCCTCAGCGTGATGGTGACGGGGACTCCTTGAGCGCGAGTGGCTTCTTCCTCTCGCCCTGTCCCGCTCGGCGCAGTGTTCATCGTACCTCCCCAGCACCTTCACAAATTCTTTAAGGTGTCCCCCCAGCGATGAGCCTCTGGATCTCGCTTTCCAGCTGGCGGCATTCATTGGTGTCATGCCCCTTTTGCTTGTAGAAAGCACAGTATTTTCCTGAGAGCTTCTGATCCTAGATTTCTCTCATCTTGGGCGGCGTTTTGAATAGCTTTTTATCGAAGGTCTATTGAGAGGAATACTCTTGTACCAGTGAGGGGGTGGAGAGTTTCTTCGAGCGGGCACTGGACTGCGACAATGGTTCTTGGACTCTCCTCTGTCCTCCAGGCCCCTATTGGTCCAAGGGGCATTTGCGAGTTTCTACTCCCTTGCGATGTAAATGTCCTCCAGGGTAAAAAAAGAGTCAGCTATATCTCTGATTTCCATCAGCGAGCGAGGCTTTTTCTTCGCCACCTCCTCCACAAATTCTCTGCTGACGTAGTTCTTCATGTTAACCGCTCCAAAGAGTACGTGCCTCAAGAAATCTATCGAGGGCTTTTCTACTAGCAGGATCTCCTTGTTGAACCTGTCCATGAAGGACCTGAGAGTCTCGCTCAGCCCCTGCACCAAGCTGTAGAGGGTCGTAGCTGCGGGCGCTAGTGCTTTCAAGGAATTGAAATGGCTCATGAAGGCATCAGTCAAACCGTTATACCCTCGGATGGAGCACGGGGGCAGTTTCTTATATCACTCCTGTGCCATTCTCACGAGGGAAGTGACAAAAACTTTTATCCAGTAATGACTGGAATGCTCATAAAGGTGCATCAAGTGCACGAAATGATCTAAATGCTGGGCCGGATCAATGGTTTCGTCGTAGCGGTTGACGAAAGTGGAGATTTTGCCCATCCCTATGCGGGCCATCAAAACTTCATCAATGAGGGGCGAACCGACTGTCAAAGGCCTATGGTTCCCGCCATCGCGGTTGTACTCCTCATAATCTTTCTCCCTCCAGCGGCGAGAGACTTGGTTGCGCTGCGAGTGTCTCTTGCCTTGGACCTCTTGTCCCCAGCGTGGGGGACTTGAGACCGTGCTCGAGAGAGTTGCTCCACCATCTGCTGCAGACCTTCGAGTTGGTCCTGGATAGCAGCCAGACAAGGGTCATCCCCTTCCCTCCTGTTTGTCCTTCCAGTGGCCCTGGACTGAACCTCTTCTTCAGCATCTCCCCTTGCGGGAGGGGCTTTCTCCTTTTTCGCAGGGCGAGCTCTTGATCTGCCCTTGGAGGTGCATCTTTTCCTTGTACTGGAGGTGGTGGTGGCGGCTGGGCCCCTAGTGGATGAGTTTGTAGCCCCCCCCCCCACACAACGGGGGAGCCATCTGAGCGCCCACTCTCGAGAGGAAGTAGGCGGAGGTGAAGTGCCTCCATGCATTCAATGTAGCCTGTACCTCGTGTTGGGAATAGTGCCCTGAAAATTCAATTTATTGAATTAATAAAACTGAATTTGCAGCAACTTATGAGTATTTCACATATTAACAATTAATGACGTGTGATGGTATTCTTATATGAAATGTGTTTCATAGGAAAAGACTTTGAATACCGAAATCACATGTCATTAAAGTTCTAGTCGGTAAGATAAGAATATGTTCTTATCAAGACTATAACGTGGTTATATAAGATGATTAGTCTTTCGTCATAGGGAATAGTGATTCCAATTATAACACGTTGATTATTTTCAATAGGATTGGAAACATCGAACTGGACCACTGAGATTATTTATTTTATACTGCTATCTAAAATAAATAAAATCTCAGGAAGCATTGTACTCTTAATCCTGATAATATTTCGGCTTTAGGCATGTAGTGTTAGTCACTGTAACATACTCGAAGTGAGGTCTCGATAACGGGTGGCCAAAATACTTTGTATGATTCTGTGACAGCATGAAATGTGCTAAAGAGTTATATTGATCGAGGACTCTGTGGCCTTGCTGGAAGGTAAAAGATATCCTTGAAATAGATTTGCAAAAATTCGAATTAAGACTTTGGCCAAAGCACTTCGCGTGATAACGTCACCGAAGTTGTATGTTGAATGTGTTTCACATACAGAGAATTTGAACTTAAGGTGAATCAATAAATTTCAAATTGGAGATGAAAAGTAAATGATAGTAGTTGTAATTTATTTTTCATGGATATCTACACGGAGGAGTAAAATGCGAAATTATTCTAGATCGAGAAATTCGTGAATAATTTAATTAATTTTAGAGTGCAACAATATTTATTTAGTGGAATTAAATATTGTTAAACGGTAATTAATTATTATCATGAGATGATAATATATTAATCCGTTTGGAGCTAAAATTAATTAGTCCTGCAGGTCCCCCTGCAAGCCCCAAATTGAAAAAACCAGAGAGAAAATATTAAAAGGAGAAAGAGAAATGATTTTTCAAAGTGTTTGAAAATAGCCAAGGGATTTATTTTAAGAAAATAAATCAAGTTCCAAAGAGTTGGAAATGCCCGGAATTTTATTTTGGAGAAAATAAAATTTTCATAAAAAAAAAAAAATAATAATAATAATAATATTTCGGTGATGATGTGGCAGCTGACGTGGCATGCCACGTCAGCAAGATGGGTCCAGGTGGCGCTGACTGGGCAGCCGCGTGGCACGCCACGTGTACGACACGTGGACGACCCTCATTGCGCCACGTCATCATGTTGACCGGGTCAACGGTTCCAGGGTCGGGTCAACGGGTTGGATATCGGATAGGGTCGGACCGGGTCAGGTTCCGGGTCGGACCAGACCCGGACACGTGGCAGCCTCTGGAAAGGCCACGTCACCCAAAACCCTAGACCGAGAGTACATCACACGCGCCACCTTGTGGCCGCGCGTGAGGGCGCGTGTGAGCTCCGATCGGGGCGTTCTCGGCGGCGTTGAACTCGTGGCGATGAGAGCTTCAACGTGGTCACCTCGGTTTTTCGTGTAAAAGTTGGCTACGCAAGTGGGGGTGTGAAATGACCATTTTACCCTTGCTTTTATATCCAAAATGACCAAAACGCCCTCGATTTTTCCCCTATAAATAGGGGCCTTGGGTCCTCATTTCTCATTCAACATTTTGGGAGAGGTTTTGGCTAGAGCATAGCTTTGAAACCATATCCCTTTTCTCCTAGTTAATTCCGATTGATTTTGGAATTAATTTTAATTAGGTGTTTGTATAAAACGCCTAATTTCGGGAGAATAAACCCTGAAAAGGGTGTTCTAGTTTAAAGTTTATTTTCTCTAAGTATTTAGAGAAATACTTTCGGAGCCCACTCTCCGAGGGTGTCCTTGGGGTTATTGCAGGGAAGCTCTGCCGGTCTCACGAGTGGGATAGGAGCTGGAAAAATGCCGTTAGATAGCCATGATTGCAGTACGGTAATAGTTTTCGGTTATTTTATTTTAAGCATGATAAATTATGTGCTCTTAAGTGTTAATTGCATGTTAGATATTTATCTGCTTAAGTGATTTAAAATTTATTATCAATTGCATGTATATACTTGAGTAGATCCAGCTAAGTCTTCCGCTTTGTATTAAAATGTTTTAGAAATATTTTAATACTTGTATTATAATTAAAAATTTTAAAATGTGGTCCCGGACTGCTACTGTTCTGGGCCCGCCTCCCAGCATGTGGTATCAGAGCCGTGCTCTAGATATATACATGCATTGATATGATGCATGTGATGCATAATTTTAAATCTGATACTGTGCACGTAAATTCTGTCAAAGGAGGCTGGTTTTTAAGTGGGACCGTTGTGACCCCTCCAGTGTTTCCTAGGAATTTACGTGGAATGGTAATTTTCTGGGAATCGATTTCAATAATCTTCTTGGTTAATTACCGAATCAGTAAACATGATTTAAATTATGAGATAATTTATTTATAACGTGTTTACTTTATGCCATTTATTTTAAGCATGATAATTATGTGATAATTATAACAACAAGCTTAATTGATTTAATTTATGGCATATTTATTTTGTGTCATTTAAAATTTTAAGCATGATAATTATGTGATAATTATATGAAAGCATGCTTAATTATTTTATTTTATGGCATGATCATGATAATATGAGATATTATGATATTTACAATTATGCATATTTTATTTAATGTGATTAAATAGTAATGTTTAATAGAAATTAGACGCGATGCATAATTGAACTAATATTTTTCGGCCTAATTAATAAATAGTTATTAAATTGCCTTAAAATATTATTATTGGGATTTTAAATATGATTTAGTAATCCTAGTGGGAGGGTATTAATTAGATTAATCACTTCCAACAATAAGACGCCAAAAGTGATTATTAAGATAATCAACAGATAATCCACACCTTTTAAAAATTCAAGTGAGAGCGAGATGAAAAGAGTTGGATTCTCACGGCCTCCATTACCCGTCTATAGTATAGTGAATATATACTACTCCCTTCGGCGGGTATGTATTCGCGGTATACAAGATTAGACTTCTACGGAGAGAATGAAATGCGATGAAAGTCAGCTCGACCACGCCTCCGTGGAGTGTCTTGACCTACTCGTACGGACTTCTAGGTAATGGTGCACACTTGACTAAGTAATGTATTAACCTCCCTTCGGAGCTATGTTACATTTACTTAGAGGCCAAGGGTTGACGTGGTGGATTGACACTGTTTGGTAAGAGTTACCTAGATGACATGTTAATTAAGAATAGTTCTTGCTTTTCTAAGCGGTTTTCGACCTCGCCTCCGGGGAGTCAACTGCGGTTAGTTAAGTCACCATTGCGTAAATCAAAATGCTTATGTGGGTTTCATTTATTGATTGGACGCAGAAGAAAGTGAAATGCATAATCATAACTTGCATTTATTTATTTATTTCAGTTTTATAATTACGATCTCTCTTAGCCCACTCCAAACTGTATGTCTATAAGGAAATAGGCTAGTAAGGGTTCAACTACGCTGACTAAGTAATGAATCTTGACATCGTATTGAGACACGAAAGTTTACGTACTCACTGAACCTTATCCGAAAATTTCGGAAACTACAACCAGTCAGGATTAGAAAGACGTTTATTCTAAATAGATCAAGTGTGATGATCTGGCTAGTCTTATATCCTGACATCTGTCTTAAATGTCCTTGAGCATCATACACATGAGATGTCTACTGATAAGAACATGTTTTAAAGACAGAATCGTACGAAAGTACGAGCCACGAAAAGGGTTGTTAGTTAAAGATGTTTGAAGGATCACTATTTCAGAATCATATTATAAATATGATAGCTAATCTGAACGAGATTGAAAGCCTTTATGCTTAAAGAGACAATCTTAACAGATAGGATACGATCCTATTGATGGGATGCGGGCCCACAACAGTAGCAGTCCGGGACCACATTTTAAAATTTTTATTATAATACAAGTATTAAAATATTTCTAAAACATTTTAATACAAAGCGGAAGACTTAGCCGGATCTACTCAAGTATATACATGCAATTGATAATAAATTTTAAATCACTTAAGCAGATAAATATCTAACATGCAATTAACACTTAAGAGCACATAATTTATCATGCTTAAAATAAAATAACTGTAGAATATTACCGTACTGCAAACATGGCTATCTAACGGCATTTTTCCAGCTCCTTGCCCACTCGTGAGACCGACAGAGCTTCCCCACAATATCCCCGATTCTACCCTCGGAGTGTGGGCTCCGCGAGTATTTCCCTAAATACTCGAGAAAATATTTTCTAGAAAAATTCATTTTTCTAGACTAGAAAATTCCCTAATTTTCTAATAATTAAGTGGATTATATATTAATTATATAACCACCTAATTATATATTAATTAATCCTTTAATTAAGGATTAATTAAACTAAAAAGGGGAGCAATTCTTCAACCATACATGGCCGAAAGTTTGCTGCAAAAATGGAATGAGAAATGAGTGGAAGCATGGCCCTATATATAGGCAAAAACTCAGGGGCAAAATGGTCAATTTCCACATAAATTGAAGGGCATTTTGGTCATTTGGAAACCGTGTACAAACCGCGTCCCCATCCGACCAATCCGAACATACCACGTGGTAGAACTCTCCGCCGCGGACTCAACGCCACCAACCACGCGCCGCCACGTGGCCCCACGCGCCGCCACAAGGTGGCCAAGTGGTTGGCGCGTGTTATTACACGCACAGGCTACCAGAATTCGACACGTGGCCGGGCCGGTCCGAACCGGACCCGGCCTAGCCGACCCTATCCGCGACCCTGCCCTTTTGACCCGGATTTGACCCGACCCGATGACCCGTTGACTCGCCCGGTCAACAATCAATCTGGGCCATCCCTTGCGCTGACGCGGCGCGATCTGCACCGTCCACTTGGCGCGCCACGCGGCGCCCTATCAGCGCCTGCTGGGCCCATCCCGCTGACGTGGTGCTGACGTGGTGTGACACGTCATGTGCCACGTCAGCAAAATGCCACGTCATAAATATATATATATATATTTTTTTTTTTTTTTTAAAATTCAAAATTTTATTTTCTCCAAAATAAAATTCCGGGTATTTCCAACTCTTTGGAACTTGATTTATTTTCTCAAAATAAATCCCTTGCCTATTTTCAAACACTTTGAAAAATCATTTCTCTTTCTCCTTTTATTATTTTCTCTTTGGGTTTTCGATTTGGGGCTTGCAGGGGGACCTGCAGGACTAATTAATTTTAGCTCCAAATGGATTAATATATTATCATCTCATGATAATAATTAATTACCATTTAAAAATATTTAATTCCACTAAATAAATATTGTTGCACTCTAAAATTAATTAAATTATTCACGAATTTCTCGATCTAGAATAATTTCGCATTTTACTCCTCCGTGTAGATATCCATGAAAAATAAATTGCAACTACTATCATTTATTTTTCATCTCTAATTTGAAATTTATTGATTCGCCTTAAGTTCAAATTCTCTGTATGTGAAACACATTCAACATACAACTTCGGTGACGTTATCACGCGAAGTGCTTTGGCCAAAGTCTTAATTCAAACTTTTGCAAATCTATTTCAAGGTTATCTCTTACCTTCCAGCAAGGCCACAGATTCCTCGATCAATATAACTCTTTAGCACATTTCATGTTGTCACCGAATCATACAAAGTATTTTGGCCACCCGTTACCGAGACCTCACTTCGAGTATGTTACAGTGACTAACACTACATGCCTAAAGCCGAAATATTATCAGGATTAAGAGTACAATGCTTCCTGAGATTTTATTCATTTTAGATAGCAGTATAAAATAAATAATCTCAGTGGTCCAGTTCGATGTTGCCAATCCTATTGAAAATCATCAACGTGTTATAATTGGAATCACCATTCCCTATGACGAAAGACTAATCATCTTATATAACCACGTTATAGTCTTGATAAGAACATATTCTTATCTTACCGACTAGAACTTTAATGACACGTGATTTTGGTATTCAAAGTCTTTTCCTATGAAACACATTTCATATAAGAATACCATCACACGTCATTAATTGTTAATATGTGAAATACTCATAACTTGCTGTAAATTCAGTTTAATTAATTCAACTAATTGAATTTTCAGGGCACTATTCCCAACACCTATACTCTCTGCCTCAGTCGTTTGAATGTTCAAGATTATTTTAAAATTTTTTTAAAACCAATGAACGACCTCAATATGGCAGAAAGGGTGATATAGACTAAGGGAAAAGTTCTCTTTAATCAGACATCAAGATCCACGGGCTAGAAAGCCAATAAGTGGAAGAAAGAAAAGGAAAAGTTCCCAATCTAAGGTTCAGAAATAGAAAGTCAAAATCCGACAATGGAAAAGTGTTTCTATTTCGGTGGTAACGGGTATTGGAAAAAGAAATTATCCAAAATACTTAGTATGTCTGTTTGTTATACCGTTTAGATAAGATATGAAGATATCTTACTCGTTGAAAATATGTTTAGTTGAAAATTCACCGGACTCCTGGTGTGTGAACTTGAGATCAACTAATCATATTTGCAAGTCATTGCGAAGATTCAAACTAACCAGGAAGTTTGAAAAACGGCTAACACACAACTACTACTCGGGGATAATACAAGTGTAATTGTATTAGCAGTAAGGACTATAAAGTCGTATTTTGGCAATAGGGTCTTTAATATTATACGTGCCATATAAACAGAAATTTAATTTCTGTGAGTTATTTGATAACTAATAGTTTAACTGTTTGTTTTGAACAAAAGTTTACCGTTAAGCAAAATAAAAGGTTTATTTGCTCTGGCACAATAAAAGATGGTCTTTTATACATCAATAAAAACCCTAATTCAAGTTTAACATTAAGAAGCTTGACTTACCATCTAAGAAGAAAAACTTCTACGTGGCACCTATCTATTGGTCAATTGAATCTGAATAGGATCCAAAGACTGATTGTTGAGTCCTTTTGACTTGAAAATAGTATCAATCTGCGAATCCTATTTAGAAGGTTAAAATGACCAAGAAACCTTTTTGAGACAAAAGGTATTTAAGCCATGAAGTTGCTTGTGTCAGTTCATACGGATATGTGATCCTATGATTATTCAAGCAAGAGGAAGTTTTGGATATTTCATCATTCGTTTAGAACGATTACTCTAGATACAAATATGTTTATTTGATGAGACTTAAGTCAGTAATTTTGAAGAGTTCAAAGAATATAAGACTAAAGTCAAAGAATCAAATTAGAAAACATATCAAGGCACTCCGATTAGATCGAAGTAGTGATAAGTATCTATGTTCGGAGTTAAATAGAATTTCTCAAATGAGATTAGATCTCAACCTTCTGTATGAGATACGATTTGGCAAAGATATATTGCAGAAAGGAGAAATAGAACTCTGGTAATGATGGTAAAATTCATGAAGAGTCATGCTACCCTATGAATTTCGTTTTGGGGCCTTGTACACAAAACGACAAACCTAGTTCTATCTAAGTCAGTTCCTAAAACACTGATGGATCTGTAGCTAGGGTGAAAACCCTGTATCTTTTATCTTCGGATTTAAGGTAGCCTGGTCCACGAGTTAAGGATGGATCATGACAAGTTAGAATAAAGAACAAAGGTTTACTTGTTCTAAGCTTATCCTAAGAAGAACAAGAGGTGGTATATTTTGTAATTTGAGAAATCACAAAAGATGTTTGTGAATATTTCAAAGATAATTACATAGATAACCACAAAGGGTAGAAGCAAATTAGTGTTAAAAGAAATAACAGTATTAGATACTGATTTCCATAAACCCGTGATAATTGAAAATGTATTAGATACATGTGATGTACCAAATACAACATATGATGTAGAGACATGTACACGAGAGCATCATTGTAGTGGGAGGATTATCAGGATACCTGACGAGATATCTAAGATTGACCTGAGTGTTTGAATCTAACGTATCTGATCCTGTCACGTGTAATGAAGCTGTGGAAGATATAGACGCTGACCGTTTGGTCAATATCCATGGAATCTAAGTTAGAATATCTGTATTCTAACAAAGTCTCGAACCTTGTAGAGGCGTCGGAAGGCATTAAACCCATTAGATGCAATTGGGTTCTACAAGACGATAAAAGGAGAAATAGACAAAAGTAGAGACTTTAGAGCAAACTTATGGCAAGGGATTTTACCCAGAAAGAAGAAATCATTTATGAGGTCTTCTCGCCTATAGAAATGCTTAAGTCCATTATCCTCTCCATTTTATCTCATTATCGATTATGAGATTAGATAAATGGATGTAAAGACTATGTTCTTGAACGGGCAATTTCAAGAAGAAGAGATACATGGTACAACCTGAAGGCTTCACAGTCAGAAATCAGGTGCATATAATGCAAGCTTGATAGATCGATTTATGGTCTTAAGCAAACGTCTAGATTATGGAGCATCAGAATTATAAGGCAATTTAGATTCTTTGGATTTGTATAATTTCCTGATGAACCATGAGTGTACAAAATGACATCATAATAGCGTTGTAACATTTTCACTTTGTACGTAATTAATATTCTGCTCATTGGGAATGATGCAAGAATTTTGTAAGTAGTCAAGATTCGGACGTCAAATCATTTTGACAAGAAAAGACCTATGTGGGACCAATGTTATTTCAAGGATCAGACCTTTGTCGTGATCATAGGAATAAGGAAATTGGTTTATCACAAGAAGCATATATAGATAAGATGCTGACAAGGTATAATATGATGAATTCCAAGAAAGGTCCATTACCTTTTAGATATGGAATTTATCTATCTCGGGATCAGTGTCCTAAGACAACTGAAGAGATAGAAGACATAATTAGAGTTCCACAGCGGAAGCTTTATGTATGTCATATTATGTACAGGGCCAGATGTCTATTATATATATAGGTCTAAGTCAGCAGATATTAGTCAAACCCTAGAATCTAACACTGGGTAGTAGTGAAAGCATATATTGGAGTACTTGAGAAGGACTTGAGATTATATGCTTGTCTACCACAGTGGTGAGCTCATTTCAATAGAGTATAGAGATTCGGATTTACAATCTGATTTGTATTCTAGATGTTTGACATCAGAATACGTGTTTACTCTAGAAAGAGCAATTGTTAATTGGAGAATGTTAAGCAGACTTGTATTGCTTACACCACCATGGAAATCAAATACATGGTAGCTTGAGAAGCAACCAGTTCGATGTATTGGATTCATGATTTCCTAGTTGTTGGCTCAGAGAAACGTCTAATAGATTCCTTCACTAAAGTATTGGCGCGAAAGAGTGCAAAACGAGTTTTGACACTCATGTGAAAGGAATAAGACTTAGATGTATAGCCAAATTGAATTTAGGGCAAGTGGGAGATTGTTGGGAATAGTGCCCTGAAAATTCAATTTATTGAATTAATAAAACTGAATTTGCAGCAACTTATGAGTATTTCACATATTAACAATTAATGACGTGTGATGGTATTCTTATATGAAATGTGTTTCATAGGAAAAGACTTTGAATACCGAAATCACGTGTCATTAAAGTTCTAGTCGGTAAGATAAGAATATGTTCTTATCAAGACTATAACGTGGTTATATAAGATGATTAGTCTTTCGTCATAGGGAATAGTGATTCCAATTATAACACGTTGATTATTTTCAATAGGATTGGAAACATCGAACTGGACCACTGAGATTATTTATTTTATACTGCTATCTAAAATAAATAAAATCTCAGGAAGCATTGTACTCTTAATCCTGATAATATTTCGGCTTTAGGCATGTAGTGTTAGTCACTGTAACATACTCGAAGTGACGTCTCGGTAACGGGTGGCCAAAATACTTTGTATGATTCGGTGACAGCATGAAATGTGCTAAAGAGTTATATTGATCGAGGAATCTGTGGCCTTGCAGGAAGGTAAAAGATATCCTTGAAATAGATTTGCAAAAGTTCGAATTAAGACTTTGGCCAAAGCACTTCGCGTGATAACGTCACCAAAGTTGTATGTTGAATGTGTTTCACATACAGAGAATTTGAACTTAAGGTGAATCAATAAATTTCAAATTGGAGATGAAAAGTAAATGATAGTAGTTGTAATTTATTTTTCATGGATATCTACACGGAGGAGTAAAATGCGAAATTATTCTAGATCGAGAAATTCGTGAATAATTTAATTAATTTTAGAGTGCAACAATATTTATTTAGTGGAATTAAATATTGTTAAACGGTAATTAATTATTATCATGAGATGATAATATATTAATCCGTTTGGAGCTAAAATTAATTAGTCCTGCAGGTCCCCCTGCAAGCCCCAAATTGAAAAAACCAGAGAGAAAATATTAAAAGGAGAAAGAGAAATGATTTTTCAAAGTGTTTGAAAATAGCCAAGGGATTTATTTTAAGAAAATAAATCAAGTTCCAAAGAGTTGGAAATGCCCGGAATTTTATTTTGGAGAAAATAAAATTTTCATCAAAAAATAATAATAATAATATTTCGGTGATGACGTGGCAGCTGACGTGGCATGCCACTTCAGCAAGATGGGTCCAGGTGGCGCTGACTGGGCAGCCGCGTGGCACGCCACGTGTACGACACATGGACGACCCTGATTGCGCCACGTCATCATGTTGACCGGGTCAACGGGTTGGATATCGGATAGGGTCGGACCGGGTCCGGTTCCCGGTCGGACCAGACCCGGACATGTGGCAGCCTCTGGAAAGGCCACGTCACCCAAAACCCTAGACCGAGAGTACATCACACGCGCCACCTTGTGGCCGCGCGTGAGGGCGCGTGTGAGCTCCGATCGGGGCGTTCTCGGCGGCGTTGAACTCGTGGCGATGAGAGCTTCAACGTGGTCACCTCGGTTTTTGTGTAAAAGTTGGCTACACAAGTGGGGGTGTGAAATGACCATTTTACCCTTGCTTTTATATCCAAAATGACCAAAACGCCCTCGGTTTTTCCCCTATAAATAGGGGCCTTGGGTCCTCATTTCTCCTTCAACATTTTGGGAGAGGTTTTGGCTAGAGCATAGCTTTGAAACCATATCTCTTTTCTCCTAGTTAATTCCGATTGATTTTGGAATTAATTTTAATTAGGTGTTTGTATAAAACGCCTAATTTCGGGAGAATAAACCCTGAAAAGGGTGTTCTAGTTTAAAGTTTATTTTCTCTAAGTATTTAGAGAAATACTTTCGGAGCCCACTCTCCGAGGGTGTCCTTGGGGTTATTGCAGGGAAGCTCTGTCGGTCTCACGAGTGGGATAGGAGCTGGAAAAATGCCGTTAGATAGCCATGATTGCAGTACGGTAATAGTTTTCGGTTATTTTATTTTAAGCATGATAAATTATGTGCTCTTAAGTGTTAATTGCATGTTAGATATTTATCTGCTTAAGTGATTTAAAATTTATTATCAATTGCATGTATATACTTGAGTAGATCCGGCTAAGTCTTCCGCTTTGTATTAAAATGTTTTAGAAATATTTTAATACTTGTATTATAATTAAAAATTTTAAAATGTGGTCCCGGACTGCTACTGTTCTGGGCCCGCCTCCCAGCACCTCGCACTGAGCGTAGAGCGCCTATAGCTGCTGCGTAGTCATCTGAGGTATTTCCACTCCTTGGATTTCCTTAGGAATGGAAACTGGAAGCTGTAGCGTGCCCACCTGATAGGGCTGTATCATGGGTACCATGCCCAGCATCATTCCGGGCATCATAGCGGGTTGCACGTATACGTACCCAGGGGGCGGAACGCCCCTGCACTGGCGAAGTTGACAGTGGGAACGAATGTCACAGGACCTGCAGAACCTCCAACTTGGGCTCCTGCAATTGGAAAAGATCCCACCTGCACTCCTTTATCTCTATTTTCTCCGGCAGCTGGAGGCATACTCCCATCCACAGGGGTGTTTCCGGCTGGGGCAGGGGTGATATCAACGATGATAGCTCCATCCCCCCGGTTCTCCTCATTCACCGGAGGAAGAATGCCCCTGATGTCCAGGGCCTCCGATCTGGTAGCTGTCACCATGATTAGAGCTGCTGGTGTTGTTTCTCAACTAGATTAAAGAGGAAGAATCTGACGAAGATGATGAAGACGACGATGGTTTCCCATAGATGGCGCCAAAAATGATGGTGCAGAAACTTTATAGGGGTTTAAACACCAAACACTTTAAGATTTGTTTGTGGAAGGGAAGACCATCACAGGCGTTGAGCCTCAGGAACTGGGTTTCCTTTGAAGCGTGGATTCTTCCAACTAGGATAACACCAAGGGTCAGAAAGCGGTATGGATGCAGCAATAGTGTGTGTGGAATGCAGAGCTTGAAGAAGAAGAAGAAAAATGGAGGAGAATGCCCAGTTCAGTGCAGGGTGAGTCAGAGAAGATGACTTGGGGGATGTGTGTATGAATCCCATATTTATATGTTAAAGGCAAGGGTATCTTGGGTAATTTGACTCTGTGGTCCCAAACCCTGTGCTGCCCTAGACACGTGGCATCATGTGACTGTGTGAAAGTGATGGCTTTGAAAGCCTGTGGTTTTCCAGGTACAAAGTGCGCACTACCACTGTATCAAAGGTGGTTGGAAAGCAGCGAGTGTGGAGATACGCAGCAGCGCTCCTCGTTCCTCAAAGAATGCCTTTAAGAGGGACTCTCCACTAAGGTGGGGTTGACCCCCGGGGTGCATAGTGTCATTTGTCGCTGAGCCCGAGCGCTGGGATGCTCGAGAGGGGGGTTCCCCCCGGCGGAGGACCACGAGCACTAGATGTGGTAAGCGTAGAGCGTATGAACCCGAGCGCATTTGCAGCGGGTGTCCCTGGCGTGGTAGAGTAGGGATCTAGGCGTGGAGTGTCTCTTGGGACCATAATGCGAGCGTCCAAGGCGATTGGTGGACGGTTCTCGCGCTCGTGACTCAAGCCGAGGTGCGTAAGTCTGGATTAGATATGCAATGGAGGAATGAGCCGGGTCAATTCCGCTAGCCCACTATCACGAACGTTAAAGCTCTGGGTCTCATCAATTATAACTAAATAACCATTTAAGATTAAAATTGGGAATTATTTACAATATATATAATCAAGCTATGTAAACTTAAGAAGTAACCCCATAATATTAGATCATATAAAAATAAAATTAATTAACAAATCACTGAATAACAATGGCATTTACAAAACCACAATTTCACAAACATGGAATTCACGATCCATTTTTTTTTCTCGTACGATTAAATAACTTATATGTAACCAAATTAGAAAGATTTATTTATAGAAAGATAAATAGAAATAATTTTTCAAACTATATTATTATATTTAAAATAAAAGAACATAATTATGATATATTGTAGAAATTATTTGTGGACAATAAGAACACGTGTTATTTAATAATTACGGAAATATTCCAAAAATTGTAATTCGTGATCGTATAACAGAATACTAAGAAATAATCCAATGTAAAAATTTTCGCAACATCACATACCCAACAAAATTCAAAAATAGACGGAAAGAAAGTATTTTAAGGATCAGTTTCGTACGTGGTTGAACATTGCATTCACTCATTAAATACTAAGTTGTAATTCATTGACTCGGTTTTCAAGGAAGACTTGAAACTGTTTTTTTGAAGAAAGACTTGAACTTATTAAAGAACTACTGGTATCTTTCAGAAAAAAATAATATTATATAGCTTTTTTATATTTAACTAAAGTCATGTTAAAACATTACTTAGTTGCATTCACACCTTCAAGCAAACATGGGTTGTAAATCGCACCCCAAAATTGAAAAGACTGGCAAAAAATTACTTGCTCCTATAGTTATTCAAAAAGTAATTATCCTAAACAATGGTCATTATGTTCAATTTCTGCACAACCACTATAAAAATGAGCAATAAATTGTAATAGAACATTAGGGTATCATTTCTTTATAAACACCAACGAACACAAAACTAAAATTTCTTACGGTGCAAATTGTCTCTAAATTAAAAATTGACCCAAAAAGGTATCATTCCATGTAAATGTAATCTAATTCATTTGCTTGTACTTTTTGTTTTAAAAGGTATAATCTCATTCTGTTGATAATGCTCAATTTTAATATAAAAATGTCAAAAAAAATACTTTAATTACTTATTCAATTTCCTAAATCTAGTTAGCGAAACGAACCACGTCAAATTTTCTTGTATCCTTGCCTTCTAGTGGTATATTTCTGAAAACCTAATCTCAAATTTCTTATATTGTTTCAGCACAGTTTTCAAACAAAAATCTCAAATTACTTCTACTCTGAAATCTCAAATTTCTTATATTGTTTTAGCATAATTTTGAAACAAAAATCTCAAATTACTTCTACTCTGAACTTACTGATGGGACCAAAATACTCAGGGCCCACGTTTTGACACGTGGCACCGCCAGTTGAAGGCACACGGCCACTTGGTCCCAGCCAAGCCACCCTCGACCGCTTCCGCGCTCGTACCACGTTTTGACACGTGGTATCACCGTCACTAGGCACGTGGAATCCCTTGCGGCTCACACACGAGCATCGCCCTTGTTTCCAGGGATGCCCTAATTCCCCATGGAAATGAATTTCGAGCGTATAACGCCCTCGGTGAAGGCATTGTCATGATAACGAACCAAGAGACCAAGTTTTCCTCATCGTACAGCCTTAACGAGGATCTTTATCTGGATCCACAAGCCCATCAAGCTCATGGTTGACACGAGTGTGCCCCTGGCCCTCGTTACCAACCCCCCAAAGCGGCTCTCTGACACCCCATACATGCCTGCGCACAACCTTTTTCACCAGCTTTTGCAGGAGATTCCTCCTAGGTTTCTCCTCATTGCACCACGTGTTAGGGCGGCATTAGGGAAGGACCACAAAGGGTAAATTACCAAAGGATCCCTGACCCTCAACTATAAATAAGAGACTTCATCTCTTTCACTGTAAGCAATCTCTACTATAGAAAATCTGCATTCATTTTGTTTCACCTTCTCTTTCAGATCATCATCTGACTTGAGCGTCAGAGAGCCAAACTGGGAATCACCCCCAGTTCCCCCAGCTTGGCCTTCTGACTTTGCTTTGGTGTTTGTCCAAGCAGGTAGAATCCACAGTTTTTCCAGTGAACATCTGAGCATCCTCCGTCGTTTCCCCGCTTCAACAAATAGAAAGTGATTGGACTCTGTCTCGCACATTCAGACCCATCATTTTTGGCACTGTCTGTGGGAAACCACTTTCAATCCATCTTTCTCTCTTACTAGTTGAAAAACAAACACCGCTTGCCTCTTAAACCATGGTCACCACCAGATCAGGTGCGGTGGGGAGAGAAGATGACCTTCCCCCCGATACCAACGTCAAAACCCTTCCGTCAGTCGTGACTAGTGGAGCGCCGTCCATTGGAGGGGTACCTCCCCCCATGGAGTCAATAGTGCCCTCAATGGAACTCACACCTGAGCAGCCCTCCACCGCCACAGTTGGAGGTTCTAGGCTTCCAACCCTCCCTAATCTTCCCCAGAATCAATAGCCTAACACCCAAGTTAACCAAGGAGGGCACCCCTATATGATGCCACCCCCTAGAAACATGCTCACTCCGACCGTCATGATGTCCGCTATTCAGGCGTACCACGCAGGGCAGATCTAGCTTCAGGTGGTGTTACCAAAGGAGATTGAAGGGGTGGAGTTACCCCCCATGACCCCTCAACAGTTACATGTTATTTACACGCAGTGTGAGGTCCAAGCGGCCCAGAGTGCATGGAAAAACTTTACTTCTATTTATTTTCCTTCTGGGCAGGGCACTCAGATTGCCCCACCCTTGGGGAATTGCAGGTGCACCCACTCTTGGCGGCACAGGCTGTCTTGAGGGCCCAACCGCAGCCTCCGCCTGTGAAAGACAAGGAAGTCCCCGCGCGAGGAGGGGAAGAACGTCCCCAAGAGGATAAGGGCAAAGAGCCCATAGAAAGAATAAACATCGACGAGGAAGCCCATTCCCAAGCTTCAAAACGCGGGCCACAAGCCTCCCAGCGAGGGAGCCAGGCAAGAAAGGAAGATCCCAACCTCCTCGTGGCTGTGCAAGACCAGCTGCAGGGGTTGCAGAAGATGGTGGGGCAGCTCTCTCGAGCGCGGTCTCAAGTCCCCCATGCTAGGGACGAGCGAGCCAATGCCAGAGACGCTTATAGCCACGCCCTCCAGCAGCAAGTTCCTCGTCACCAGGAACAGGATGAAAATTATGAGAGCCATGATTATCATCCACTCGCGAGGGGCTCACCCCTCGTGGAGGAAGTTCTAATGGCCCAAGCCGGAATGGGCAAGGTCCCCACTTCCATCAACCGCTACGATGGGACCACAGATCTAGCTGAACACCTGGAATATTTCCTGCACTTGATGTATTTGTATGAGCATTCGAGCCACTACTGGGCCAAAGTTTTTGTTATGTCCCTTGTGGGGATAGCTCAGGAATGGTACAAGCGGCTGCCGCCCTGCTCGATCTACTCATATGGCGAACTCACCAATGCTTTCCTCAATCATTTCAACTCATTGAATGCACCTGTCACTGCACCCACTGCTTTGTACAACTTCATCCAAGGCGAGCATGAATCCCTTTGATCCTTTTTCGCTCGTTTCAACAAGGATGTGCTCTTGGTGGAGAGGCCCTCAATGGATTTTTGATACACGTACTTTTCATGGCTTGCAATCACAGACAGTGTGTGAGCAAGAATTTTACGGATGCTATCGTGAAGAAACGCCCCTCGTCTCTCATGGCAATGAAAGAGATTATCGAGCCCTACTTTGCGCTCGAAGACATGTACGGGTCGAATGCTCCTAGATATTCTGGGCCCCTTAAGAGCGAGCGGGGGCAAGAAGAGCCTCATAGAGAACGCTGCAAATCACCGCCCTCCCCCCCCCCCCCTCACACGAAGGCTCGAATGCGTCCCACTCAACAGGCCTAATTCAGAGGTCTACGCTCTGTCAGACAAAAAGCTCTTCAAGAGGCCCCAGAAGATAAAGAAGACAGAGGTGCTAAGGCGCTCAAACAAATATTGCATCTTTCACAAACAAAAGGGACACAACACGGATGAATGCCGCCAGTTGAAAGCTAAAATTCAAAGACTCATTGCGGGCGGACACTTGAAAGAATTTGTAAAGATATTGGAACACTATGACAAGAACTGCAACGAGCGGGCTAGGAAAAGTAGAAAGAGCCAGTGGCACTCAAGGAGCCCGCGAGGGCGAGGACCTCCCAAGAGCAGCCACCGCGGCAAGCAAAAAGCGACGGAATAGGAAAATACCCCTTTCCCGGTCATCAACATGATCGCTGGAGGCTCATCCGGAGGGGGGATTTTAATGCTTCCCACCGTCGATATATTAGGAGCTATAATCAACGCCCCTCGGCACCTAAGCAAGTCTATGCTATCAAAGAAACAAGCGACCACCGCTCTAAGAAAAATGAGACTGTTGCGTTTAGTGATAGGGACCTAACGCACATTGTAACACCCCATGGGGTCAGTGGAACCTCTGACTGCCCCATGGTGGTTAGCTTAGACATCCATAATCATGTTGTAAATAGGGTTTTGGTCGATAGTGGAAGCTCTGATAATGTTTTGCCTTATACCACGTTCCAAAAGATGAATGTTACCAACATCCCGCTCGAGCCCCTTAAAACAACCCTCATTGGCTTTAGGGGCTCTGAGGTTGTCCCTTGAGGACAGATTCGCTTGGCCACCTCATTTGGTCGTGCCCCACAACAAAAAATGCTCATGGTCACCTACGGGGTAGTGGAAATCGAAATCCCATACAACATCATCATTGGGCGTCCAACCTTTGTAGATTTCAAAGCAATCATTTCCACCTACTATTAGAAAATCAAGTTCCCCACCCCCGACGGGGTTGGAGAAGTTTTGTGCAACGTCCGAGAGGCATGGGAGTGCTATATGCTGTCCCTCAAGAAGCCCAAAGCAGAGAAAGCATTCCAGATTGGGTCCACCAAGAAGTCTGTAGATTTCCCTAATTTGGACGAAGATGGCCCCGTGCGCAAAAGGGCCAAGATAAACAACAAGAAAAACAAGAAGAAAGATCCCGGCGCCGGAGACAACCCCGAGGGCATCCCCTTCGGAGCGGTCGGGGAATCTTCTTCTGAGGAAGATGAGAACGAGCGCGAGCAGAAAGTGGAGAGCGGCCATTTAATCGGGAAGAAAAGGGCGCTCAAACTCCCTCGACTAGAAGTGCGAATCGAGCCCACGGAGGAATTTCTCACCATTGAGTTGGAACCTGAGAACAAGGATAAAACCACTCAAATTGGGTCCAATCTCTCAAGGCCCTCGCAGATCATGATGATTGACTTCCTTAGGGAAAATATTGATGCATTTGCTTGGAAGGCATCTGATCTAATCGGGATTGACCCGAGCGTCAAAGTCCGCAGGCTTAATGTGGATCCCTCTTTCAAGCCCATTAAACAGAAGAAGCGCGATGTGCACAGTATTCGAAAGAAGGTTATTGAAGAAGAAGTTAACAAGCTCCTCGAGGCCCAGTACATTGAGCCCATACTGTATCCAGAATGGCTGTGCAATGTGGTACTGGTACCAAAGAGCACTAACAAATGGCGCATGTGCAACGATTTTACCGATCTCAACAAAGCCTGCCCCAATGATCCCTATCATTAACCCCGGATTGATCAGTTGGTGGCTTCGACCGCGGGGTGTGAGTTAATGAGCATGATGGATGCTTTTCAGGGGTATTACCAAATCTTCATGGCCCCTGAGGATCGCCCCAAAACCTCGTTTGTGGTACACATGGGAGTATATTGTTTCTTAGTCATGCCTTTTGGGCTCAAGAACACAGGTGCGCCTTGTTAATAGGATGTTTGAAAATGAGATAAGAGGATCCATAGAGGTGTACGTGGACGACATGATTGTCTAAAGCGAGCGCCAAGGCTCGCATCTAGAGGATCTTAAACGCACATTTGCCATTCTGCGCCAATACGGCATGAAGTTAAATAACTCCAAGTGTACTTTCGGAGTACGAGGGGGAAAATTCTTGGGCTACATGGTTAGCCAATGTGGGATTGAAGCTAATCCTGAGAAGATCAAGGCCATCTTGGATATTCCAACCCCTCGCAACCTCAGGGAAGTGCAAGTGTTAGTGGGAAAGATAATCTCTTTGAACCGATTCATCTCCTGCTCACAGATAGGAATCTCCGTTTCTTCAAAATTCTACCCAGCCCTCGAAATTTCTCTTGGACTGAAGAATGTGAAAAGCCCTTGCAAGATATTGCTGGGAGGTGGGCCCAGAACAGTAGCAGTCTGGGACCACATTTTAAAATTTTTATTATAATACAAGTATTAAAATATTTCTAAAACATTTTAATATAATAGGGGAAGACTAACCGGATCTACTCAAGTATATACATGCAATTGATAATAAATTTTAAATCACTTAAGCAGATAAATATCTAACATGCAATTAACACTTAAGAGCATATAATTTATCATGCTTAAAAAAATACAACTGTAAAAAATTACCGTACTGCAAACATGGCTATCTAACGACATTTTTCCAGCTCCTTTCCCTTTCTTGAGACCGGCAGAGCTTCCCCGCAATATCCCTGACTCAACCCTCGGAGTGTGGGCTCCGCGAGTATTTCCCTAAATACTCGAGAAAATAAACTCTAGAAAAACTCATTTTTCTAGAACTTGAAAATCCCTATTTTCTAATAATTAAATAGATTACATATTAATTATATAACCATCTAATTATATAACTAATTAACCCCTTAATTAGGGATTAATTAAAGAAATAGAAGCTCAGCCTTGCAAGGCCGAAAATCTGCCAAAAAAACTAAATGAAAAATGAGGGGAAGGGATCAGCTATTTTTAGCCAAAACCACAGGGGCAAAAGGGTGTTTTTTAGGCATAAATTGAAGGGTAAAATCGTCATTTCACACTCCCGCGTACAAACCGCGTCCCGGAAGGCCAATCCGATTACACCACGTGGAAGATCTCATCGCCACCAATCACGCGCCGCCACACGCGGCCGGAACGGTGCCAGGTGGTTGGCGCGTGTTCACACACGCGGAGGCTACCAGATCGTGACACGTGGCCGGGTCGGTCCGAACCGGACCCGGCCTGGCCGACCCTATCCCCGACCCTACCCTTTTGACCCGATTCGAAACCGGTTTGACCGACCCGTTGACCCGCCCGCCAAGATCGCATCTAGACCGTTTATGGTCGTTGACATGGTGCGATCCTGGCCGCACACGCGGCGCGCCACGCGGCACCCAGTCAGCGCCACCTGTGGCCCAATCTGCTGACGTGGCTTGCCACGTCAGCTGCCACGTCATTTTTTAATTTTTTTTTAAATTCAAATTTTATTTTCTCCAAAATAAAATTCCGGGCATTTCCAACTCTTTGGAACTTGATTTATTTTCTTAAAATAAATCCCTTGGCTATTTTCAAACACTTTGAAAAATCATTTCTCTTTCTCCTTTTAATATTTTCTCTTCGGGTTTTCAATTGGGGCTTGCAGGGGGACCTGCAGGACTAACTAATTTAGCTCCAAATGGATTAATATATTATCATCTCGTGATAATAATTAATTACCGCTTAACAATATTTAATTCCACTAAATAAATATTGCTGCACTCTAAAATTAATTAAATTATTCATGAATTTACTGATCTAGAATAATTTCGTATTTCACTCCTCCGTGTGGATACTATCATTTATTTTTCATCTCCAATCTGAAATTTATTGATTCGCCTTAAGTTCAAATTCTCTGTATGTGAAACACATTCAACATACAACTTCGGTGACGTATCACACGAAGTGCTTTGGCCAAAGTCTTAATTCGAACTTTTGCAAATCTATTTCAAGGATATTTCTTACCTTCCAGCAAGGCCACAGATTCCTCGATCAATATAACTCTTTAGCGCATTTCATGTAATCACCGAACATACAAAGTATTTTGGCCACCCGTTACCGAGACCTCACTTCAAGTATGTTACAGTAACTAACACTACATGCCTAAAGCCGAAATATTATCAGGATTAAGAGGACAATGCTTCCTGAGATTTTATTCATTTTTAGATAGCAGTATAAAATGAAAAATCTCAGTGGTTCAGTTCGATGTTTCCAATCCTATTGAAAATCATCAATGTGTTATAATTGGAATCACCATTCCCTATGATGAAAGACTAGTCATCATATATAATCACGTTATAGTCTTGATAAGAACATATTCTTATCTTACCGACTAGAACTTTAATGACACGTAATTTCGGTATTCAAAGTCTTTTCCTATGAAACACATTTCATATAAGAATACCATCACACGCCATTAATTATCAATATGTGAAATACTCACAACTTGCTGCAAATTCAGTTTTATTAATTCAACAAATTGAATTTTCAGGGCACCATTCCCAACAATCTCCCACTTGCCCTAAATTCAATTTGGCCATATATCTAAGTCTTATTCCTTCCACATGAGTGTCAAAACTCGTTTTGCACTCTTTTGCGCCAATACTTTAGTGAATGAGTCTATTAGATGTTTCTCTGAGCCAACAACTAGGATATCATGAATCCAATACATCTAACTGGCTGCTTCTTAAGCTACCATGTATTTAGCTTCTTTGGCGATGTAAGCAACACAAGTTTGCTTAACATTCCCAATTAACTGTTGCTCTTCCTAGAGTAAATACGTATTCTGATGTCAAACATCGAGAGTACAAATCAGATTGTAAATCCGAATCTGTGCACTCTATTGAAATGAACTCACCACTGTGGTAGACAAGCATATAATCTCAAGTCCTTCTCAGGTACTCTAATATATGCTTTCACTACTACCCAGTGTCAGATTTTAGGGTTTGACTAATATCCACTGACTTAGACCTATTTCATAATGGACATCTGGCCCGGTACATAATATGACATACATAAAGCTTCCGCTGCGGAACTCTAATCATGTCTTCTATCTCTTCAGTTGTCTCAGGACACTGATCCCGAGATAGATAAATTCCATAACTAAAAGTAATAAACCTTTCTTGGAATTTGTCATATTATACCTTACCAGCATCTTATCTATATATGCTTCTTGTGATAAACCAATCTTCTTATTTCTATGATCACGACAAAAGTCTGATCCTTGGAATAACATCGGTCTCACATAGGTCTTTTCTTGTCAAAATGATTTTACGTTCGAGTCTTGACCACTGACAAAATTCTTGCATCATTCCCAATGAGCAGAATATTAATTACGTACAAAGTGAAAATGTGTCAACATTATCTTGATGTCATTTGTACACACATGGTTCATCAGGCAATTGCACAAATCCAAAGAATTTAAATTGCCTCTTTAATCCTGATGTTTCATGATTCAGACGCTCGCTTAAGATCTCAAAATGATCTATTAAATTTGCATACTATATGCACCTGATTTCTAGCTGTGAAGCCTTCAGGTTGTGCCATGTTTTTCTTCTTGAAGGTGTCTGTTCAAGAACATAGTCTTTACATCCATTTATCTAATCTCATAATTGATAATGAGATAAAATGGAAAGGATAATGGACTTAAGCATTGCTATAGGCGAGAAGATCTCATAAATGATTTCTTCTTTCTGGGTAAAATCCCTTGCCATAAGTTTGCTCTAATGTCTCTACTTTTTCCTCCATTTTTCCTTTTATTTTCTTGTAGAATCCAATTGCATCTAATGGGTTTAATGCCATCAGGCACCTCTACAAGTTCAAGACTTTGTTAGAATACTAAGATTCTAACTATGATTCAATGGCTTTTGACCAAAGGGTCAGCGTCTATATCATCCACAACTTTATTACACGTGATAGGATCAGATACGTTCGATTCAACCACTTGGGTTAATCTTAGGTATCTTGTCAGGTGTCCTGATAATCCTCCCACTACAATGATGCTCTCGTGTACACGTCTCTACATCACATGTTGTATTTGGTACATCACATGTATCGAATACATTTTCAGTTATCACGGGTTTATGGAAATCAGTATCTAATACTGTTATTTCCTTTAACACTACTTTGCTTCCACCCTTTGTGGTTATATATGTAATTATCTTTGAAATATTCACAAACATCTTTTGTGATTTCTCAAATTACAAAATATACCACCTCTCGTTCTTCTAGGGTAACCTTAGAACAAGTAAACCTCTATACTCTAACTTGCCAGGATCCATCCTTAACATGTGGACCAGGCTATCTCAAATCCGAAGACAATAGATACAGGGTTTTCACCCGAGATACAGATCCATGAGTATTTTAGAAACTGACTTAGTTAGAACTAGGTTTAATGTGCTTTGTCGTTTTGAGCGTAAGACTCCAAAACGAACTTCGTAGGGTAGCATGACTCTTCATGAATCTTACCATCATTATTAGAGTTCTATTTCTCCTTTCTGCAGTACATCCTTGCAAGGAAGTATCTCATAAAAATAGTTGAGATCTAATCTCATTTGAGAAATTCTATTTAACTCTGAACATAGATACTTATCACTACTTCGATCTAATCGAAGTACCTTGAGATGTTTTCTAATTTGACTCTTTGACTTCAGTCTTTTATTCTTTGAACTCTTCAAAAATACAAACTTAAGTCTCATCAAATAAACATATCTGTATCTAGAGTAATCGTTCAAACGAATGATGAAATTCTCAAAACTTCCTCTTGCTTGAGCATTCATAGGATCACACATCCTTATGAACTGACACAAGCAACTTCATGGCTTAAATACCTTTTGTCTCAAAAAAAAACTTCTTCGTCATTTTAACTTTCTAAATAGGATTCGCAGATTGATACTGTTTTCAAGTCAATAGGACTCAACAATCAGTCTTTGGATCCTATTCAGATTCAATTGACCAATAGATAGGTGCCACGTAGAAGTTTTTCCTCTTAGATGGTAAGTTAAGCTTCTTAATATTAAACTTAAATTAGGGTTTTCATTGAGGTATAAAAGACCATCTTTTATTGTGCCATAACAAATAGACCTTTTATTTTGCTTAGCGGTAAACTTTGTTCAAAACAAACAGTTAAACCTTTAGTTATCGAATAATTTACAAAAATCAAATTTCTGTATATGTGGCACGTATAATATTAAAACCCTATTGCCAAAAACGACTTTATAGTCCTTACTGCTAATACAATTACACTTGTATTATTCCCGAGCAGTAGTTGTGTGTTAGCCGTTTTTCAAACTTCCTGGTTAGTTTGAATCTTCTCAACGACTTGCAAATATGATTAGTTGATCTCAAGTTCACACACCAGGATTCTAGTGAATTTCCAACTAAATATATTTTCAACGAGTAAGATATCTTCATATCTTACCTAAACGGCATAGCAAACAGACAGACTAAGTATTTTGGACAATTTCTTTTCCAATACCTATTACCACCGAAATAGAAACACTTTTCATTATCCGATTTGGCTTTCTATTTCTGAACCTTAAGATTGGGAACATTTCCTTTTTCTTTCTTCCACTTACTGGCTTTTGAGGCCGTGGCTATTGATGTCTGATTTAAGAGAACTTTTCCCTTAGTCTGTATCACCATTTCTGCCATATTGAGGTCGTTTATTGATTCAGATTAGGTTTTAAAAAATATATTTAAAATTAATCTTGAACGTTCAAACGACTTAGGCAAAGAGTATAGGATTGCCTCCTATCTATTAAGATTGTTTCTTAAGTACAGAGGCTTTCAATCTTGTTCAGATTATTTATCATATTCATAATATGATTCTGCATCGGTGGTCCTTCAAACATCTTTTTTAACTAACAACCTTCTTATTGGCTCGTACCTTCGTACGATTCTGTCTTCAAATCATGTTCTTATCAGTAGACATCTCATGCGTCTGATGCTCAAGAACTTTTAAGACAGATGTCAGGATACAAGACTAGCCAGATCATCACACTTGATCCATTTAGAATAAGCGTCTTTCTAATCCTGACTGGTTGTAGTCTCTGAAATTTTCGGATAAGGTTCAGTGAGTACGTAAACTTTTGTGTCTCAACACGATGTCAAGATTCATTTCCTAGTCAGCACAGTTGAACCCTTATTAACCTATTTCCTTAAAACTATTTTGAGTGGGCTAAGGGAGATCGTAATTATAAAACTGAAATAAATAAATGCAAGTTATGAATATGTATTTCACTTTCTTCGGCGTCCAACCAATAAATGAAATCCACGTAAGCATTTTGATTTACGCAATGGTGACTTAACTAACTGCAGATGACTCCCCGGAGGCGAGGTCGAAAACCGCTTAGAAAAGCAAGAACTATTCTTAATTAACATGTCATCTAGGTAACTCTTACCAAACAATGTCAATCTACCACGTCAACCCTTGGCCTCTAAGTAAATGTAACAGAGCTCCGAAGGGAGGTTAATACATTACTTAGTCAAGTGTGTACCATTACCTAGAAATCCGTACGAGTAAGTCAAGACACTCCAAGGCGTGGTCGAGCTGACTTTCATCGCATTTCATTCTATCCGTAGAAGTCTAATCTTGTATACCGCGAACATATACCCGCCGAAGGGAGTAGTATATATCCACTATACTATAGACTGGTAATGGAGGCTGTGAGAATCCAACTCTTTTCATCTCGCTCCCACTTGAATTTTTTAAAAGGTGTGGATTATCTGTTGATTATTTAATAATCACTTTTGGCATCTTATTGTTGGAAGTAATTAATCTAATTAATACCCTTCCACTAGGATTACTAAATCATATTTAAAATCCCAATAATCATATTTTAGGCAATTTAATAACCATTTATTAATTAGGCCGAAAAATATTAGTTTAATTATGCATCGCGTCTAATCTCTATTAAACAATACTATTTAATCACATTAAATAAAATATGTATAATTGAAATATCATAATATCTCATATTATCATGATCATGCCATAAAATAAAAATAATTAAGCATGCTTTCATATAATTATCACATAATTATCATGCTTAAAATAAATGGTATAAAGTAAACATGTTATAAATAAATTATCTCATAATTTAAATCATGTTTACTGATTCGGCAATTAAACAGGAAGATTATTGAAATCGATTCCCAGAAAATTACCATTCCACGCAAATTCCCAGGAAACACTGGACGGGTCACAAATGGTCCCACTTAAAAACCAGCCTCCTTTGATAGAATTTACGTGCACAGTATCAGATTTAAAATTATGCATCGCATGCATCATACCAATGCATGTATATAACTAGAGCATGGCTCTGATACCAGTTACTGGGAGGTAGGCCCAGAACAGTAGCAGTCCGGGACCACATTTTAAAATTTTTATTATAATACAAGTATTAAAATATTTCTAAAACATTTTAATACAATAGCGGAAGACTAGCCAGATCTACGCAAGTATATACATGCAATTGATAATAAATTTTAAATCACTTAAGCAGATAAATATCTAACATGCAATTAACACTTAAGAGCATATAATTTATCATGCTTAAAAAAATACAACTGTAAAAAATTACTGTACTGCAAACATGGCTATCTAAAGGCATTTTTCCAGCTCCTTTACCATTCGTGAGACCGGCAGAGCTTCCCCGCAATATCCCCGACTCAACCCTCGGAGTGTGGGCTCCGCGAGTATTTCCCTAAATACTCGAGAAAATAAACTCTAGAAAAACTCATTTTTCTAGAACTAGAAAATTCCTATTTTCTAATAATTAAATGGGTTATATATTAATTATATAACCATCTAATTATATAACTAATTAACCCCTTAATTAGGGATTAATTAAAGAAACAGAAGCTCAGCCTTGCAAGGCCGAAAATCTGCCAAAAAAACTGAATGAAAAATGAGGGGAAGGGATCAGCTATTTATAGCCAAAACCACAGGGGCAAAAGGGTTTTTTTAGGCATAAATTGAAGGGTAAAATCGTCATTTCACACTCCCGCGTACAAACCGCATCCCGGAAGACCAATCCGATTGCACCACGTGGAAGATCTCATCGCCACCAATCACGCGCCGCCACGTGGCCTCACGCGCCGCCACACGCGGCCGGAACGGTGCTAGGTGGTTGGCGCGTGTTCACACACGCAGAGGCTACCAGATCGTAACACGTGGCCGGGTCGGTCCGAACCTGACCCGGCCTGGCCGACCCTATCCGCGACCCTACCCTTTTGACCCGATTCGAAACCGGTTTGACCGACCCGTTGACCCGCCTGCCAAGATCGCATCTAGACCGTTTATGGTCGCTGACGTGGCGCGACCCTGGCCGCACACGCGGCGCGCCACGCGGCACCAAGTCAGCGCCACCTGTGGCCCAATCTACTGACGTGGCTTGCCACATCATTTTTTTTTTTTTTTTAAATTCAAATTTTATTTTCTCCAAAATAAAATTCCGGACATTTCCAACTCTTTGGAACTTGATTTATTTTCTTAAAATAAATCCCTTGGCTATTTTCAAACACTTTGAAAAATCATTTCTCTTTCTCCTTTTAATATTTTATCTTCGGGTTTTCAATTGGGGCTTGCAGGGGGACCTGCAGGATTAATTATTTTTAGCTCCAAATGGATTAATATATTATCATCTCATGATAAAAATTAATTACCGCTTAACAATATTTAATTCCACTAAATAAATATTGTTGCACTCTAAAATTAATTAAATTATTCACAAATTTACTTATCTAGAATAATTTCGCATTTCACTCCTCCGTGTGGATATCCATGAAAAATAAATTGCAACTACTATCATTTATATTTCATCTCCAATCTAAAATTTATTGATTCGCCTTAAGTTCAAATTCTCTGTATGTGAAACACATTCAACATACAACTTCGGTGACGTATCACACGAAGTGCTTTGGCCAAAGTCTTAATTCGAACTTTTGCAAATCTATTTCAAGGATATCTCTTACCTTACAGCAAGGCCACAGATTCCTCGATCAATATAACTCTTTAGCGCATTTCATGTAATCGCCGAAACACAAAGTATTTTGGCCACCCGTTTACCGAGACCTCACTTCAAGTGTGTTACGGTGACTAACACTACATGCCTAAAGCCGAAATATTATCAGGATTAAGAGTACAATGCTTCCTGAGATTTTATTCATTTTTAGATAGCAGTATAAAATGAACAATCTCAGTGGTCCAGTTCGATGTTTCCAATCCTATTGAAAATCATCAATGTGTTATAATTGGAATCACCATTCTCTATGACGAAAGACTAGTCATCATATATAACCACGTTATAGTCTTGATAAGAACATATTCTTATCTTACCGACTAGAACTTTAATGACACATGATTTCGGTATTCAAAGTCTTTTCCTATGAAACACATTTCATATAAGAATACCATCACATGCTATTAATTATCAATATGTGAATACTCACAACTTGCTGCAAATTCAGTTTTATTAATTCAATAAATTGAATTTTCAGGGCACCATTCCCAATAGATATGAAAGCTTACCTTTCGAGCGCTCCCCTCCTGACAAAGCCCGTGGCAGGTGAAAACTTATTTGTGTACCTTTCTGTGTCCACTGAGGCCACGAGCACAGTTTTGGTAGCCATGCGCGAGCACAAACATCTACCTGTCTATTACTTGAGTAAGACATTGCAGGGCGCTGAAAGGTGGTATTTGGAAATTGAAAAGTTCGCTTTTGCCCTCATTAATGCATCAAGAAGGCTGATGCCTTATTTTCAAGCGCATTCCATCACCGTCCTTACAGATCAACCTTTGAAACAAGTTTTATCCAAGCCAGATGTCTCCGAAAGGCTGATAAAATGGGCCATTGAACTGAGTCAGTTCGACCTAAGCTTCGAGCCCAGAACGGCCATACAAGCGTAGGTAGTTGCGGAGTTACTAGTTGAACGCTTTGGTTTAGAGCCTATTGTTCCTCAAAACCATGGTCTATGGGTCCTGCACACAGATGGCTCCTCGACCTCTCAAGGGGGAGGAGTAGGGGTGACCCTCAGAGATCCCAACGGAGTGGAAATCGACTTTGCAATCAGGTTAGATTTCCAAGTTACGAACAATGAAGCAGAGTACGAGGCTCTCGTATAAGGGTTGAGAATTGCTTTTCAGAGCGGAGCTTCCAGGGTCACGACTTATGTTGATTCGCAGTTAATTTCAAGTCAAATTGAAAGAACGTATGAGTCTCGAGAAGCCACCATGGTGCAATACTTGGGAAAAGCAAAAGTGATAATCGGAAAGTTCAAGGAATTTCACTTACTTTAAGTCCCCTGAGCGGAGAACGATAGTGCAGACACCTTATCCAAATTCGCTTCTGCCCTCGAGGGATCCTGTGAACACTCTATCACATTTCTCATAACAGAGGAATCACTAATTCAGAGGAAAGAGCCCGTCCGAGCGGTAGCTATGATTGATCCCACTGAGCCATGTTGGCTCGATGATATCATCTGGTTCCTTAAAGATGGTACTTGCCCTACCAACAAAGTGGAGGCATGGAAAATCCGGAACAAGGCCCCTCTTTTTTCTCTAGACAACGAGGGTAGACTCTTCAAGAAATCCTTCCAAGGCCCGCCAATGAGATGTTTGAGGCCCTCGCAGGCCAAAGAGACCCTCGAGCACATTCACGGAGGGGGTTGTGGGAATCACTCTGGGGGACGCATTCTTGCCAAGAAGATACTGAGAAGTAGATTCTATTGGCCCACAGTTCTCCAAGATTCCATAGTATTTTTCAGGAAATGTCCTAAGTGACAATTTCACTCTAATGTTCCCTAATTGCCAGCAGCTCAAATGATTCCCATAGATGTCTCGTGGCCCTTTGATCAGTGGGGTATTGATATTGTTAACCCCCTGCCTACGGCGGTCGGACAGAGAAAGTTCGTCACTATAGCCATTGATTACTTCACCAAGTAGGCTGAGGCCGAGGCCGTCGCAAAAATCACCTTTAGTGTGGTACGGGATTTCATATGGAAAAACATCATTTGCAGGTATGGCATTCCGAGGGTCCTTAGTTCGGATAACGGATCCCAATTCATAGCAGCTGATACCCGGGAATGGTGCTCGGAGTTAGGCATTGAGTAATGCTTCACCTCCGTGGGCCATCCTCAGGCAAACGGTCAAGCAGAAGTCACCAACAGGAACATCTTACAATATCTAAAAACCATGCTTGAGAGCACAAAGAACGAGTGGGCTTACAAGGGGCTCTATGGGCTTATCGCATCACACCACGAGCGGCCACTGGTAACAGAGGATAACAGAGCATTGGAATTGGATCTTTTGGAAGAGAAAAGAGACAAGGCCTGGGCCCGTATTCATTAATACAAAGCATCCGTCGCTCGGCAATATAACAAGCGGGTTAGAGAAAGAACTTTCCAGTTAGGAGACTTGGTTTTGAAGAAGGTTGAAGTCTCAAAGCATGTAGGCAAGTTGGACCCCAACTGGGAAGGCCCTTACAAAGTTATACAAATCAGAGCTAACAACACATACACGCTCGAGACATTCCAGGGTAAGCGTCTCCCGCTTCCGTGGAATACATGCAACCTACGAAGGTTTTATGTTTAATTATTTATAATTTTGTAAAAACCCATTTCTGGGCTCTATGTATTTCCTGTGTACAAGCGTTATCTATTGAAGTGATATTTATGTGTGAAACGTCTTTTGAGGATGGTAAGAGATTCCCCCTCGGAAACCTAGGCAATTGCCACACAGGTCCGAAGCGCGCGAATCCCCCTCTAGAGGGTGAAATACGCCTACCAGAAGTGGAAAGGTCACACATAGAGGTCCACCCTCTTTGGGAATCGAACCAGCGATGGCCACGAGGCGAAAAACGAGCCTAACTAGACCTCACTGCCAGTTCGCGCTCGGATAGTACAACACTCGGGAGGAAACTTTTAGATAAGTTTCCACAAGTCCTGACCAAGGCACCCTCGAAGCGTGACCTTTGCATTCACAGGCATTTGAAGGATGTCTTGCTTACCAGGGTTCCCTCGCAAGAGAACTCCCTATGACCAAACACTTGTGGAAAGAAACTTTTAGATAAGTTTCCACACCTTTCTGACCAGGGCTCCCTCGAAGATGGGACCCTCGTAGCATAAATCCCTCGCATTCAAGCACTTGGATGGAAAACTTTTAGACAAATTTTTCACAAGTCTAGACCCTAGCGTCTGCAATGACTTGTTAAAATTCCTAAGTGACCAACAATTCTCTCGAGTTTATTCCTCACGTCCTTCGCTCGCGAAAAATGAAGATCAAACTTATTTTTACTAGCTGTAAGCAGGGCACCATCAAAGGTGGACCTTCGCATACCCAAATGCTTGGCGAAAAACCTCAAATTGACCAGGGACCCTCGCGGAAGCTACCCCTCACGTCTTACATTAGAAAACAAACTTTTTAACAAGTTTTTTACAAGTCTCAGACAGGGTGCCCTCGAGTTGTCAAAAGACTTAACAAAAATTTGCAAATCTCACGTATCATTTTTACTTAGCTTTTTTACTCAATTCTTACATCAAAAGATTTTGATAAAACAAGCACAAAGTAAGAATTCATGTTATAACATTACAAAGTGTAAACGACACCCAATCATGAAAAAGAAACTTTCATTAATAAGGAGCAAAACGTACAAGGCTACAAAACAAAGGCATCATGGCCCATGGAATCCATCAGAAAGCAAAGAAGATACAAGGAAATTTTCTCAAGAAACAGAAGGAAATTTCAAGCAGCAGGGGTGACGTCATCCTCTAGATTCACCATCTAGTTTTGAGCGGGAGTTACAGGTTCTTGCGCTTGAGGGACAGGCACGTCTGAATCTTGAGCACTAGGAGCCGAAGCGCTTGGGGGCACAGTGGCCTCAATCGCTGGAGCGGGAGTATTCTCACTGGCCTAAGCAGGAGTATCATCAACCATTGGCTCTTGGGGCACGTTTCCCTAAGGGCCAGGGGACAATCACAGCATTGTTAGTCCCCTCATTCTGAGCATCCACACGAGACTCTTCTTCTGGCGGGTGAGTGGCCATGTATTCATCTTGAAGAATTTCCACTATGTAGTTGTACTCTGGCTCGCTGATGTTGGCCTCTGGATCACCCACCCCCTCCTCGGACTCTGCGCAAAGCTCATCGAGGGCTAGTCCCATATCCTTTCTCTCTCTTGAAGAAACGTCTGTTAAGCCCAAGTGGATCAGCTGCTCGATGGCCAAGTTAAAAGCCTTCCGAGCCTCACCATAACAATGAAGCGAGGCAGCAAATGAGAAGGCCTTGGAGTGGCAGAATTTGATGATGGCCTCCTTACTAGCCCTTTCTATGCGCTGGGGGAGCAACCGCTCGAACTCCTCCTCACAAGCCTTCCTAGTGGCCTCGGAGGTTTGCCTTTGGACCTCGTTGTGTCTACGGATCCACTCGTTCGTTTTCTCCATCAACTTCTTGTGGCTCTCGATGAAGGTATTGAAATCCATTCGGTATTTTCTCTGAGCGGCCTCCGACTTCTTAAAGTCTTCCTACAGATTCTTCAGGTCCGTCTTCACTTTATTGTGCTCAGTTATGAGGGAGAGAAACTTGGCCTTTTCCACATCAAGTTCCTCTTGAATTTGGGCAGGATCGTTTGCACGCTCCATCTTCTTGTATTTCGCTTTGCGCTCGGAATCAGTGGCTCGCATCTGGAGATTCTTCACCCTCGGAAGCACTTGCTGCATTTACAAGGGGAAGTGTATGTATTTAGAATTTCGCAAGGGAAAACATCTAAAGGAAATGTTTGAATAAAGTAAAATAAGAAGACTCACAGAAATGAGGGCATGGATCATGTCCCCAGCCACCTTTTCTGTGTTCTGGGAGAATAGCGCTTGGTGGTCCCCTGTGAACTGGACCCTCTCATAGAGCCCATGGGTGATGGACCTGGAAGGTGTGCGCTCGCTCAGCAGGATGGGACCCTTGTTGGGTAAACGCTCAAAATGCCTATCCCCTACTCGGTCAAAGTTCCATAAACAATCCTCCTAGAAAGAAGAAGTGTCACCGTCACCTCGTGTGCCCTGAACTACTTGCTTGCCCTTGCCCAATATGGGGATGGCATCGGGCATCCTCTTCCTTTTTCGGGAGACTCGGACATCATTCCCTTGGTGCTCCCTAATGACCACGTTCGAGCGTGGCCCCGTTGACTCAATGGCTAGATGTGTGGCTCCCGTTGTGTTGGTAGTATCGGCCAGTCTTGGGATTATCCTCGTTTCAGTGTTTGGCGCACGGTTATCCCCGCAGCCGTGGGGTTGTTGAGTAGTACTTAAACTTGCTCCCTGATGACCCCCACGGCCATTACCGCGACCAGCCCCTCGGCCGCGTGGGTTTTGCTAGTTGACTTGGAGTTACGGGCGTTGTTGGCGGTTGAGGACGTTGACAAAATTGGCGACATTGCACATGTTTCCTCCTGACATTATGATATTTGCTCCTGAAAAATGAAAGAAGACAAGGGTTAAGCTTAAGTGTAAAATTCACAAAGTGCAAGCATAATTATGAAGTTAGTAGCCCTATCTAGAGTTAGTGCCCTAAGATCTAACCATCTCTCTCCAAGTTCCGAGCGGGAGGATGTCTGGAGAAATGTGGGTCATTTGTAAGCCCACAGAGAAACATAACCTCTGCGTCATCTATCATATCCTTAGCTTTAATCAACCAGCCCTCGTCCCTCAAGGTACCCGCTAAATCTTGAGCCCAGTTTTCAGGAAAAGTGGGTTCCAAATGGTGCCTCACAAGGGAACCTTCCCCATGTGAAACCCACTCTCGTGGGACCCCAAAATCGTCATCCTCCGGGGCCCTCACAAAGAAGAACTTTTCTTTCCATTCCACTCCATAAGTTGATGAGGGGGAATTAATCAACTTCAAACCAGCCTTCGCTTGAATATAAAAGAAACTCGCCCTCGGAGACGAGCGAGGCGAGCGGGCTACTTGGAATAAAGTGTTAAAATTACGCATGGAGGGTCGGTTTCCTATGCACAGCATGAGAATGACAAAGGTAGTTATGAGTTTCAGGCCATTAGGAACAATTTACGAGGGGCTCAGGTTGAGATCATTAAGTATACTGGCCATTGGGACTGGAATGGGGAATCTTAAACCCTTAAACGCCACTGAGTCCTTGAAAACCGCCATTTCTCCGGGGGGGGAGGGTTGTTAGCCCGTTCATGGGGGGTTGGGATCCTCCATCTGAAGCGCTCATCCCAAAATATTGGTGCCATCATAGAGGTTATTTCCCCCAAGGTAATTATGCTTGGAGTCTCCTAGGGTGGCCTCTCAGTGGCCTGCATACCGGAGCCCTCACCCTCGGCTGCTCCTTTGGTTTTCTTGGACTTTTTCTTGTGCTTGGCTGGTGGTTCTTCTGATGGTCCTCCCGTGGCCTTCTCCTCGAGGGTCGGGGGCGGTAGGGCTACTGTTACCGTATGACAATGAGGGTAGGTTGCGCTCTCAGTTATTGGGAGGACCACCCCTTGTCTCTCAGCCTCCATCACCAACTCCATCTCTTCAAAAATATGCTCAACGCCCCCTGGATTACTCTCTTCCATGGCGGAAACCGCCGCATCTAATTCCTCATCCCTTGGAGAGTTAGGATGGAATGAGCTTTGAGTGGCCATCTCCTCCACTTCACGGGCGAATTCTTCAACATGGTCTCCAGACATGGTTTTTTGGGAATTTAGAGGAGATACCGAAAGATGGGGATCTGAAGATTTTCAGAAGCAAATGGAGTTTTGGGAAATATTTGATCCTATTACTCTAGGGTTAGCAGGAAGAAGTTAGAAGGTGAAGAAGATTACTTACGGCGAAAAAATTCTTGGGAAGTCTGGTTGCTGGGAATTTCTCTGTAGACTGCTTTGGAAGCTTGGGAATATACTCTGAAAGTTTTGGATGCATAAAAGATTAGAATGATTTGGGATCCCCTATTTATAGGGGAAGAAGTTGGTAAGTTTCTGGCATTTAATTTCAAAGTGCAATCATTTCCCGCCTAGGTAACTGCCCACTTTTGTGAACCGTCACCCACATCCCAATATTCACGCGCCGTTTCCTAGAACGTCGCACCCACTCCCCCATCAGCATTAAAAGCGGAATGACGTAAGCGGTCAGTTGAAGGGACAAGCATTTAATGCTTAATCAGCAAAAGATTTCCCAGTAAGTCACCTTTTTTCCCGAGCGCTGCCCTCAAAATATTTGAAGGATTTGAATTCTACAGCCCTCATCACTAAGGACTCCAGAATTGGGGGGTAAAATGATGGGACCAAAATACTCAGGAAGGCACACGGCCACTTGGTCCCAGCCAAGCCACCCTCGACCACTTCCGAGCTCGTACCACGTTTTGACACGTGGTACCACTGTCACTAGGCGCGTGGCATCCCTTGCGCCTCGTACACGAGCGTCGCCCTTGTTTCCGGGGATGCCCTAATTCCCCATGGAAATGAATTTCGAGCGTATAACGCCCTCGGTGAAGGCATTGTCATGATAACGAACCAAGGGACCAAGTTCTCCTCATCGTACAGCCTTGACGAGGATCCCTACCTGGGTCCACAAGCCCATCAGGCTTATGGCTGACACGAGCGTGCCCCTGGCCCTCGTTACCAACCCCCCAAAGCGGCACTCTGACACCCTGTACATACCCGCGCACCTGCCATTGCCCGCACCACCTTTTTCACCAGCTTTTGCAGGAGATTCCTCCTAGGTTTCTCCTCATTGCGCCACATGTTAGGGCGGCATTAGGGCAGGACCACAAAGGGTAAATTACCAAAGGATCCCTGACCCTCAACTATAAATAAGAGGCTTTATGTCTTTCATTGTAAGCAATCTCCACTACAGAAAATCTGCATTCATTTTGTTTCACATTCTCTTTCAGATCATCATCTGACTTGAGCGTCGGAGAGCCAAACTGGGAATCACCCCCAGTTCCCCAAGCTTGACCTTCTGACTTTGCTTTGGTGTTTATCCTAGCATGTAGAATGTACAGCTTTTCTGGTGAACGTCTGAGCATCCTCCATTGTTTCCCCGCTTCAACAAATAGAAAGTGATTGGACTCTGTCTCCTATATTCAGACCCATCACTTACCTGCAGGGGGAAAAATATATCTATTTTTAAATTCAATAATGTAGGAAAAATAAAATAGGATAATTCTCATCTAAATTATTATATTAAGCGAGAGACCCTCTACTCTTTCTTTCTTTCTTTTATTTTTTGAATATAAATTCTTGTCACGTATTTTAATAGTTTTCTTCTTAACCTCTTCTCTTTTCTATATTCACCGGGCTTTCAAATTCTTTTTTTTTTTTTTTTTTTTTGTATCTATATCACTTATTTATCTTTAATTCTTTTTTTTCCTCAATTTGATATTATCACTTTAATAATTTTTCTTTTGCACACGTATCGGGTGTGCAGGGTTGCTAGGCTTAAATTAATTCCCACAAATGTTCTTCACACCTCCATTATACAATGCAACCACATTGAGAATCGGAAGAAAGCAATTGCAATATGTAGCGACGTGAATAAGATTTACCCAAGACATTGAAAGACCTTTACTACAGGTGAAATTGCATTTATGGGGTTTTTTGACTTTTCTAGTTTAAGTTTGGTATATAAATGATTTATATTTTATTTGTAGTGTAAAACGTTTTTTCCACAAACGTCTTTATCATATTTTTCCATTTTTTGTATATTTTATAAATATGACCCAAAGTTTCTAAATATTTTCAATTTGGTCCTTTAATTTCCCTTTCTTGTATATTTCCAACAAACTTGTTATTTATATTATTTATTATTTTTTCTTGCTCTTTTATACCTTGTAAAACTGTATCTTTATTTATTACAATTTTATTTAATGTTCGTTCGTAATTTTTCTTATATATTTTTTCTTTATGTATGGCTGATTCTAAATCGTTTCCCATATGTTTAATATTTTTAGTGCTCATAATTTTATTATGCTATTGTTAAACAATTTATAATTTTTATTCTTTCTTCATACCATTTTATAGCTTTATTATTTTCTTCTAATAAATGTCTATTTTCCATATTGTAACGAGGTATATTTTTTATTGTCCATTCTAAGGATTCATTATATTTTTTAATTGTTTTAACACTTTTTTCCAAATCTAATAATGTATTCTTACAAACTTCTCTGTATTTTATCAGACCTTTTTCTTTTGTTTTTAATTCCTTCATTATTTTTTCATTCATATATTTTTCAAATTCATTATTTATTTCTTTCAATTTTTCTATTTGTTCTTTTATGGCTTTCCTTACTAATATAAGTTCTTGTCTATTAAGTCGTTTCTGATATTGATCCATTTTTAAACTTTTATTTCTCTTTGATATATTTTCTTAACTAGCTTTTTGTTTATTGTTTTAACTTGTTTATATTCTTCTTTTGCATCTTCTGATAATTTATTTTCTTCATCAAGCATCTTGAAAATCTTCATCATAATCCATGAACTTGTAAATCTAGATATTATAGATTTTAGTCTTAATCCTAACCTTTTTATATCTGCTTTTATTTCTCTAGAATTCATTTTATTTTTTATGAATCTGAAGATTCTTCTTGTTCGTAGATTTGTTCTATAGCAAAAATTATTTTATTTATGAAATTTAATTTTCTATTAGTCTTTCTGCAATTTATATCACTATCTTCTTCTTTAATTTTATGTTTATCTGCATGTTTTTGTACTAAAGATCTCATTTTAGAATTTGTTTTATCATTTGTCTAAAATGTTTATTAGATGTATCGTCATCAAAGCACTTGCCAAATTTATAAGCAAGGTTTAATCCTTCTCTGAAGTTATTATCCAGATTAACATTCATATTTATGTAATTTATGATTATGAGCAAGGGGTTATATGTGAAATAACCAGATTTAATAACAAAATTCATCAATAATTTATTTTAACAAGAGTACTCTAAAATCCATTCTGAAATCATAATTTAGAAAATATTTTGAGTAAAGTTTATTACCTTTCTTTATCTCCTTCGTCTTCTATAAAGATCTATCGGATTCTTCTAAGACTCGTCTTCTTCTTCCTTGATCAGTTCATCCTTCCAACAGTCCTGACGGCCTCCTGCCTATATGGACATCAACGGAAACAAGCTTCGATCTCCAACGGAAAATTCACTACGGCTTATCGGAACCAGATATCTTTTTGGAAAGGATAAAAAGGAGTAAAGAGATGTAATAAGCTCAAAACAAAATAAGACTCGTGAATTATAAAAGAAAGGATTTTATTTCCCCTTTAAGGGTTTATTTTTCCATACTCAGTACAAAAGACAAACACTTAGAATTACAATTCTTACAGACACTTTTTCTCACTCTTGACTCAGTGTTTTTTCGATTCCTCTTTCTATTACAGACTCTAACAATTTATAGAACTCTAAAACGAGTAAAGGGATAAGATTCCTTCAGATAAGAAAATCCTAACTTTTATTTGTATCCTTCAGATCTATCTTTTTCTTCAACGGCTGAGATCCTGCCGACAGTTTGCAGACGTCATGGCTTACGTCTCTCTATTGGTTGCAGACGTCATTGCTTACGTCTCTCTATTTAGACTCTTCTCTGTATGCAGTCACATCCTAATTTCTGTATGGCACCCAATCAACTTGCATGCCTCTTGTCTTGTAGCAGTGGAGCAAATAGTTCTATGGGTAACAAGGCACCTGTAGTATTCCTCTAGTAATCCAGATCTTGGATCATTTGGAGAGCCTTTAGTAACTAGTAACCAGTTACCAGCAGCAAAGATGGTTTGAAAACCTTTATTCAGAAGATTCTCTGAGATACTTTGTATGGCTTTTATCCCAAGAGCTCTTCTTGTAACAACCCATTCCGGGGAATATATTGCAGCCTTGAAACTTTTTCTTCCAACTTCCAAGCTGACGTTGCTATATAATGGATTTATTGAGACAATATGAAGTGACTCATACCATCTATTTCCATCTAATTCTGGAGATATGGTGTAGAATTTTAAAACGCATTGTCTTCCTTTAGCAAATTGGGAAACCTTGGACTTGAATGTATCCTCAAATCCACTTATTTCCTTCTGTTCTTTGCTCAGGTATATTAAATCAAGAAAACCAAATTCTGCAAGTTTTAGAACTTGGTTTGGATCAGCCCCATTGATCGCAGTTAACCTTGGGTATATTGTGTTTCCACTAGAGTAAAAGATTTCATCACAATCTGGATAGTTATATGCCAGATCAAACATTCGCTTGTATTCTTTATCATAAGAGTGTTTTGGTATATATTCACCCTTTACTTGCACAGTTTTGAAAGAACCAGATTTTTGCAGTGGTTCTATTTTTATTGTTCTAGTAGAGGATGTCTTTTTCTCTTCCTCGACTTTTATCTCTTTTTTCTTATTTTCTTCCTCTATTTTTACAGGCATCTCTGGCTTTTTACTGCCTGAACACTCTGCCTTTTCTTTATCATTTTCTAATTTTTCAATTCTTTTATATAAATTATCCATTCTTTTTGCATTTTCTATGACAAGATCGGATAAAACTCTGAGACTATCTTGTATGGAGTCTTCAAAGATGTTTAGTGCTTCATTTATATCAAGAGAGATTACTCTCAGTGTATCAACTTCGGTCTTTCTTTCTGCTAGTTCCTGTATATCCTTCATTCTTCAAAATGAAGATGAATTAAAACTTTATTAGCCTTGAAGTGATTTTTGGGAAATCACCACCCTTCAACGGATTTGTTATTGTCTTTACCATCTACCGTTTGAGATGGACTAGGTATATGTATACGCATATACTCGTCTCAACATGATTTTTGGGAAATCATCACCCATTAACGGATTTGATAATGTCTTTACCATCTACCGTTTAAGATGGACTAGGTATATGTATACGCATATACTCGCCTTTAATCAAGACCAAATTCAACATTTCGAGAAAGGAAATCTGCTAAGAAATCATCAATTCCTCTAATATGTTTTATCTTAAAATTATAGTGTATAACATAGGTTTTTCTTTTATAATTACATTTTCAGTTAATTCTATTTTAGCCTTGGGATGACTTTCTTTCCAAAAAGCTAATGGATTATTATTATAGTTTTCTTCTATTTTCTTTTTAATAACATCTAAGTTTATCCTTTTTATAGAAATGGTATTTATCTGTATTGGAATTTTCTCAAACACCTGTCGTCCACCACGCTCAGCTGGCTGAACTCTGAATGGTTTATTGACTCGTGGTATTTTAAGAAGATGTCCGCAAGATGTTTTTAGTGTTACCATATATACGTTTTGTGTATAGAATTGAAATTGTTCAAGAATATCATTTCCTAATAATATATCTGCTTCTAAAGAATTGTATTCATATACTTGTTTAATAAGAATTATCTTACTTCCCAATATTATTTCTACATCTTTAGCTACTTTATTAATAGCTTGAGATTGTCCCGTTATTCCTTTAATTCTTATATTGCTATCTGTTTTCCATTCCTTAATTAAGAATGTTTTAAATATTGTTATTTCTGATCCCGTATCTATCAAAGCACATGTCGTTATATTTCCTTTTAAAAGTGTTAATTGTATAAAAACACTTAAAGGAAAGTTAATTCCTTTCATATTTAGGACAAAATATTTCATTTTCTTGTATTTGGAGTGTAACTCCATGCTTTTCTATTTTGTAATATTCACAATTATTGAGAAATTCATTTCCTAGAATTATATCAAAGAATTCTCCATTCATGTATGTATCTATACAACATTTAACTTTCAATTTTATTCCTTGTATAGTAATTGGGACATATAACTCTTGATTACACGTTGCCTTATATCCTTCTAAGGTTGTATATTGGATTGGTAGGCTAGTAATCATTCCTATTAGTCCTTTATTTTTTACTTGAGCAAAGCGATTAACACTAACTCCTGTGTCTATCAAAATTTTAGGTCCAATTATTCTATCAGTTCCATTAAAATATTCTCCTTCTATAATCATTGAATTTGTATATCTCAAAGATTTATTAACAGTTAACTTTCTTTCTATTTTTATACCAGAACTTTCTTCAGTAAGAGAATATTTAGAACTTCCTCCTAATAATCTGTTTCCTTGGAAACTTAAACTAGAAGGTAATAATCTTTTTTCCATTTCAGGTTTATTATTAATTTCTATTTGATAGGGTTCTATTTCTTGTATTTCTTCTAATAAAGGTAATTTCGCTGTGGCTATATCTTTACATTCTTCATCTATTTTTAAGTATGGTTCATTTTGATAAGTTCTACCATAATTACTATTACTTAACACATAAAGTGCTCTATAGTAGATAGTGAAGGCTTTACTTCCATCTTTTAAGCCTATATCTTTTAGAAATTTATAATGTAAGGTTAAGACTTCATCTATATTTTCATCTTGTAAGTTGATACTATATTTCGGAAAAACATCGAAAAGAAATTATTTATAAAACAAATTTCCTTCAATTGTTCCAAGATGACTAGTTTTAGCATCTCTAAATCTTTGATCATGTAAAGATAGAACTAATGGACTATCGATACATTCTCTGAATAGAGATTTAACTAAAAATTGTACTCTTCCCAAATATACATATTGTATTTTTGGTCTAAGAGATTTTTTCACTTTATTTATAGCATTATTAGCAATTCCTCTTGTTATAAGACTTATCTTGACCTTTCCAGAGGTATTTTCTATACTTATAGCTTTTTCTACCTCGTGATAGTCATAGATATTTATCTTATTTCTTTTTACTAAATTTGTCAATCCAGTGAATATATTATTTGTTGGATTTGCTGCACTTAACTTTAAGTTTTTTATTTTGTCAAGTGTTTCTTGACTAAAAGTTATTCTTTTAGCATATCCTGTTGTACTTTCTTCTTCTATTATTTCTTCTTCGTTATAATTCTGTATTTCAGAATCCATTTAATCAGATTCAGATTCTAGTTCAGAATTTTCTGAAGAACTTATTTCAACATATATTTCATTTCCTATATAATTTTCTATATCTGAAACTTCTTCTAGTTCGTCTTTTATTTCTATAAATTTGGCTTCTATCGTTCTTACCTTCTTAGGCTTAGGACATTCTGGTGATTTATGACCTTCTTCACCACAATTCCAGCATTGGCATTTTGTAGGTTTTTTATTTGGTTTTCCTTTTCTCTTAAAAAATTTTCTTTTAGGTTTTATATTTTTTCTATCAAACTTCTTATATTTTTTGTATCGGTTCCTTTTGAATTTTCTCTTTCTATAAGGTTTATTTCTATTTTTCTCTAAACAACCCCATTGGGTAGGCATCTCTAATTTTGAACAATAAAGTCCAGAAATTTTTCTAGATTTCTTGTATAAATCTTGTTCATAACATAGCCTTTTTAATTCATCTATTAAAACTCTTATTCTTCCTCCGAGATTATTACTTACATTTTCTTTTTCTTTTTCCCAAACTTTATTTATATGTGTATTCCATGGATTTGGGAGTTTCGAATAGAACATTTTAAGATATATGTCTTGTGACTCTCCACTCCAATATTGTCTATAATAATAGTCACAGAATTCTTCTATATAATTTCTAAGGAATTTCATAGAGCATATTGAAAGATTTATAAGATCATTTCTAGCTTCCTCTTTTTCTTTTAAATATCCTTTTTCAGCATCATTTATCCAAGGTTCTCCTAAAAATTCATCAGCTATATAGTATGCCATTCGCTCTACTCCAGTTCTAATATCTTTATCAAAACCAGTTTCTGTTTCAGTTCTCATTATTCCTTGTACGTCAGAAGAAATTCCTTTCCACCAACTGTTTATTATTCCATCAAATGTAGATATTATATATTCTGTTCTTCTAGTTGTTGTAGCGTATATTTCATCTTGATTTAGGAAATATGCAATCATATCATTAATCCATTTGGATAGGGCTTTTCTTTTATCTCTTTTATTATTTAAATTTAATTTGCTTCCATTTACATTTATAGGTTCTGAATAATCATCATTTAGTTGATATTTAGCACTATATCCTTTATTTCTTTTATCTTGATTCTTATTTTTCTTTGTATTAAAATAAGTTGGATAACTTTTTGGTTCGTTAGATCCCATATATTCATCTGGATCTTCTAATGTTGATCCATCTTCTCTTTTAGTTCCCGAAGAACCGGCGTTATTCATTCTTACTTCGTATTCTATTATATCATCCAAGTTTATTTTTTCAAAATCTTCTATTAAATCATTTATTTCATTCATGTTTATATTTGATTTTGATATTCTTCTTGTTTATTTTCATTTTCTAAATTAGCTCCTTTAGCTTTAAGCCTTTCAAGAGATTCTTTAGAACTCTCTTCTTGTTCTTTTAACATTCTTGGAACTATTGTATTTAGCATATAATCATCAAAAGAGCCTTTTTCATATGGTTTGGCCTTTTCTAAATTTATTACTTTAAAAGGAGTTTTTATTTCTTTTTCTATATCTTTTAATTTTTCAGTTTTAGATCTTTTTTCTCTTTATTTAATAGTTATTTCTAACTGCTTTACGCTAACTCTATTTAGTTGAATTTCATTTTTTACTTCTCTTATAGAATCTTGAAGATTTAACATTTCTTCTTTAATTCTATTAACAGATTCTATTATAGATTGAAGGTTTATGTCTATCGTTTCCATATTTTTCCAGCTTTTATTCTGTTTAATAAAGCCTTATTCTTTTCCTTTTTTAATAAATTTTTCAGCTTCTTTATATCATTTTTATTTTTATTACAAAGATCTTTATCCACTGAAGTTTTTATTTCATCTCTTAATTTATCTATTTTAGTATCCAATTCCAATATTTTATTTATATTGTTAATCCAATCTTTCCAATAACTATTCATATAGAAAGGAGGTTTGAATAATAATTTCTTTTTATTCTAAACTTCCTTATCTTCTTTTTATAATAATTGGAAGGATTTAATTTATTCATTTTTATAAAATATTTTAGCATATCTTCATAAAAATTATATAAATTAGCTAACTCTCGTTTATCTAAAATTCTCATATTAAGGCGAAGGATATTGCCAATCTGTATCATCATAGGATATATCTGTATAATAGCCATCGATATCTAGATAATTTAATTGTTCTTCTATTTCATTTAATCTTTTATCTTCATCTAGAATTTGAAACCATATAATAATTCCAATTTCAAATAATTTATACATAGTAGTTATAATTATTTTTATCAAATTTTTATATTTTTTATCCCAAAAGACATCGTCTTCTAGGCTTTGATACCATCTAGACAGGGGGTGTATTGACGTTTTGTCCATTACAATTTATTACAATTGATTAAAAGTTTACAATAAAAATTTATATATTTTCAAACTGAATTCTCTTCTTGTAGTAGAATGTAAGTGTTGGGGTAGGATTTATAATTTTAGAAAAGTTATTTATCCATTCATTTCCCTTTGATATATTTTTTCTATTAATTTTGTATTTATTATATTAATTTGTTCGGCATTATCTGTTATATTTTTTATTTCTTTAGGATATACAAAAATTTCTTTCATAATAGAATCGTATTTAGTTGCAACATCCAATTTCTTTCCCAATTTTCTTATATCGTTTTTTATTTTTCTTTGTTTATCCATTTATTTTTCAAATCGTTTTAGTATTGAAATAGTTTTTTGTATTTGTTCTTTATAATATTCTGCCCAATATTCATGATATTTCGTGATATACCAATGTCCATTATTTTTAGCTACTAAGTATAAGTTTTTATGATTATTATATTCTTTGTATAGATCTGTTAAATATTCAGTGTATTTTTTCATGAAAAGTATTGTGGTTGAAAATATAATTTTCAAAAGTTATTGCATTGATTTGTAAGAAAATATCAACAGTGTCATGATTTTTTGAAGACGCTTTTCAGGTAAGCTTCTTATACCAATTTTACACTATATTAAAAAATTACCCTAGTTTTACAAATGGGTTTGTAAAATACACTAGAATTAAAAAGTCTCCTTTACTACACATTTTGTGGTAAAGCAATATATTTTGGAGGCCACACAATAACAAATTTGGTTAAGATTATGGTTTTATGTCAAACACCGTTTTAAAATTAAAAACATATTAAAAGTTGAAAATTAAACTAAAATAATATTTATTTATTCTTAAATTTAAAACAAATTAAATTAAAAATAAAATAATTTAATATTATGGCTTTATTTTTAAATTTTAAAATAAATTAAAATTATTACTAAGTGTTGGACTCTTTAACCGAACCTCTTCTTCTTTGGTTTGCTCCCACATTAATCCTTATCCTAATAGTTAGGAGTCTATGTTCACTTCTTAGATTTCTAACTTTGTTGGACTTTTATTTTTAATTTTTTTAACAATATTAAATAGTATTTTATTGAAAACCCTAAAGCAAAATTAATATTTATACTGTAAGAATCCCGAAGGGTCTAGAAAAATATTGTTATAGAAAATATTGCCCCGTAAATAAGTGTAAATTGATTAAACAAATTATCAAACTACAGACATAGATAAGACTAATTTCACACAACTTAGTCATTTAATTTTCTAAATCCAAGTAAATGTTAATTAATTAAACAAAATACCATACTATATAGAAGACAAATTTCACATAAATTAGTCATTCAATTTTCTAAATCTGGTAAATGAAATGACATGGTAAGGTTTATGTCGATTTTCACTTGATATTTGACATTATTTATAGATTAGAAATTTTAGTTTATCCCACGTCTTAATCCCCCTTGAACCTTTAATCAGACCTCTCTTATCCCAAATTTATTCTTATCCAATAGTTAGAATTCTATGTTTAATTCTTAGAATTCTAGTCTTTTTTGAATTTTATCTGAATTTTTTTAACAAAAATAAAGAGGATTTTATTGAGAACATAGTAGAGAAAAATTAATAAAATACTGTAAAAAATATCGAAGGGTCCAAAAAATATTGATATAGAAAATATTTTTCAATAAATAAACACTTAAAAATAAATTATCACTTAATTGATTAAACAAATAATCAAACTACAAACATGGTGAAGACAAATTTATTTAACATAAATTAGTCATTCAATTTTATAAATCTATTAAATGAAATGAACCTGTGAGCTCATTTTTTTTTCTCTAACTAATGCACTTTTGTTGGAGAAATCTCATATTTCCTATATTATTAAACGCAGGTATGGAGCAAAAAAAATCTATTAATGTGTTTTTAAGTTCATTAATATAGGAAAAAATAAAATAGGATTGTTCTCATCTTCAATTAATTCCCACAAATGTTATCCACACCTCCATTATACAATGCCACCACATTGATAATTGGAAGAAAGCAATTGCAATATCTACTTACCCAAGACATTGACAGACCTTTACTCAAAATATAAAGCAATATAATTTGGAGGCCAAACAATAACAAATTTGGTTAAGATTATATCTTTATGTCAAACACCGTTTTAAAATTAAAAACATATTAAAATTTAATAAATAAACTAAAATAATATTATAATTTTTTTTTAAATTTAAAACAAATTAAATTAAAACTAAAATAATTTAATATTAGGCTTTATTTTTAAATTTAAAAACCAATTAAAATTAAAATCATTACTGGAGAAATAAGCGTTGTACTCTTTAACCGAACCTCTTCTTCTTTGATTTGCTTGCAAATCAAACCTTATCCTAATAGTTAGGATTCTACGTTTAATTCTTAGATTTCTAACTTTGTTGGACTTTTATTTTTAATTTTTTTAACAAAATTAAATAGTATTTTATTGAAAACCCTGAAGAAAAATTAATATTTATACTGTAAAAATCCCGAAGGATGCTATAAAAAATATTGGTATATATAGAAAATATTGCCCTATAAATAAGCACGTAAAAAAATATTGGTATAAAAAATATTAGCCTATAAATAAGCACCTGAAAACAAATTATTACATAAGTGTAAATTGATTAAACAAATTATAACATAGATAAAACTAATTTCACAGAACTTGGTCATTTAATTTTCTAAATCCAAGTAAATGTAAATTAATTAAACAAATTACCAAACTACATAGAAGACAAATTTCACATAAATTAGTCATTCAATTTTCTAAATCCTGCAAATGAAATGACATGGTAAGCTTTATGTCGATTTTTTTTTTCACTTGATATTTGACATTATTTGTAAATTAGAAACTTTTAGTTTCTCCTACCTCTTAATCCCCCTAGAACCTTTAACCAGCCCTCTCTTATCCCAAATGTATTCTTATCCAATAGTTAGGATTCTAGGTTTAATTCTTAGAATTCTTGTCTTTTTTGAATTTTATCTGAATTTTTTAATAAAAATAAAGAGGATTTTACTGAGAACATCGTAGAAAAAAATTAATAAAATACTGTAAAAAATATCGAAAGATCCAAAAAAATATTGATATAGAAAATATTTTCCAATAAATAACCACTTAAAAATAAATCATCACATAAGTATAAATTGATTAAACAAATGATCAAACTACAAACATGAAGAAGACAAATTTATTTAACATAAATTAGTCATTCAATTTTTTAAATTCATTAAATGAAGTGAACCTGTAATCGAGCTCGTCCTTGTCTCTAACTGGCGCACTTCTGTTGGAGAAATCTCATATTGGCGAGATTATTCAACGTAGGTAGGGAGCAAAATTCTCAAATTAAATGTTGCCTGAGTGAAAAAGAAAATCTATTTTAATGGAAAAATGAAAAAAAAAAATAATCTCCTCTTAAATTAATTCCCATTTTCCACACCTCAATTAAAAATGCTACCAAATTGAGAATTAGAAGAAAGCAATTTCAATATGTGGTTAGATTTACCTCTAATTGTGCAGGTCAAGACATTAAAAGACTATTGCTGCACATTCTATGATAAAACAGTATATTTTGAAGGCCAACCAACAATAGTCCTGCAGTGATAAAGCATTCTAGCATTTTATTATGAAATATATATTATGTGGGAACTATAAAATATGCGAGACCCAGTAGCATTTAACAGATGACGAAATATATATATCTAATCTATATTTGAATTTACCTGAAAATAGAGAAACGTCTGAGTAGAAGAACTTGAAAATAGAGAAACATCTGAGATGATTACCAATTCTCAAATAGAACACTCATTTAGCTGCAAAATAACAGGTGAAGAGTTACCTTAAATATGAGAATCTAGAACTATGCATAATTACTTAGTTGCACACACAAATAATTAACTCTTTATAAAGCCAAGAAAATAAGTACACATACAAGGTATGAAATTAGGAAGTAAAAGCTTAGAATTTAAAGAACATATACAAAATCGAAAAAGAAAATTTACTTAGGTAATCCCAATATACCTTGGTTGCTAGGCAAATTTGAGGAAGCGACTAAATTCATGAAAACAACTTTCCAACAAAACAACTTTCCAACTTAAACCAGCTCTTTGACACTTGTGCGTGTTTTGGGGTGAGACGGGTCGAAGCAAAATCTCAATTGATGCCTAATGAAAATCTTAATAACCTAAGAAGGTTGATCGCCCAACAAAAATCTCAGAATCATTTGAGAAGAAGGTGGGTAAATTATAATCCTGCAGTTTAAGAGTTTGTAGGAACGTGAGAATGAGTTTGAGAAGAAGGTGGGTAGATTATAATCGTGCAGGTTGAGAGTTTGCAGGAACATGGATTCATTTAAAATTGTGAATTTTCCCATAACGACCTTTAATCATATATAGATTTTGCAATGGTGTTGAGGGTATATATGTGATGGGTCTGAATATATGGTCCAAAGTCCGATCACTTTAGAATTTGTTCAAAGAGGGGGAAACCATTGGTAATCGTCGGAAAAGATGGTGGGTTCAACCTGCTAGGACAAACACCAAAGAAACAGAGGTCAGATGGCCAAGCTGGGGTAACTAGGGGTGATTCCCAGTTTGGCTCTCCGACGCTCAAGTCAGATGATGATCTGAAAGAGAGAATAAGAAAAATGCGAAGTTGCAGTAATGGAGATTGCTTACAGTGTTGAAGGTGAAGACTCATATTTATAGTTGAGGGTCAGGGACCCTTTGGTCATTTGCACCGTGTGGTCCTGGCCAAATATTGCCCTAACACGTAGCGTTATGGGAGAAACCTAGGAGGAATCTTCCTACAAAAGCCGGTGGAAGTTAGTGTTGGCGACAATGGCAGGTGCGCGGGCATGTGTCAGAGAGCCGTTTTAGGGGGTTGGTGCGAGGGCTTAAGAGCACGCTCATGTCAACCAAGGGCCTTGGAGGCCAGAGAATCCGCTAGGGGATGGAAGCCAAGGCTGCGTGATGAGGGGAAGTGAAGGCTTCTTCGAGGGATGATAACGCTCAAAGAGGACTCCCAAGATAAGATGGGATTGTGTTCCGTTTTGGGAGGTGCGCTCGTTTTTGAGCGGCGAAGATGACCACGAGTGCCCACAGCAGAGACGACACGTGTTCTTTAGGGGTTTCGACTCTCGGGGGATTTGGACGCTCGTTGATAACCTGTCCCAGTCAGGAAAGGCCATGTGTTACTTTCTCTTGTCGCCATGTGTCCAAACATTGGGTTGAGCGTATTTTGACCCCATCATTTTGCCCCCCAATTCTGTAGTCCTTAATGATAAGGGCTGTAGAATTCTGCCAATGTAAATCTTCGAGCGTTGCGCTTGGGGAAGGCATAGCATGTTGGGCAATTATCCTTCTGACTGCGCCATAAATGCGGTCCTTTCATCTGACCGCTTGAAACTCTTACGCATTTAATGCTGATGCGTGGGGCCCTTGGGATATGCGTGACGGTTCAATAAAGTGAACGGTTTCCTAGGCAGGAAATGATTGCGATTTCAAATTACCTATCAGAAACGTACCAACTTCCATGCCTATAAATAAGGGATTCCGTATCCCTTTTGCTCTTTATGTAATCAGAACTCAGAATCCTCTAGTGCACAAAATCTTCGGAGTAAACCCAGCAATCTCCCAACAATCACAAGCTTTTCCAAAAATTTCTTAAGGTAACACCCTGTATTATTACTAACTTTTGCTTTCTAACCCTAGTAATCACCTAGGATCGAGTAATTTCTCAAGCTCCACCTTCTCTTAGAAATCCCAGATTTCTCTGAACATCCTTTGCCTTCGAACTCCCTGTATTCCCTCCAGATTCCATAATAGCCATGGCCAGAGATCATGTAGAAGAATTTACCCATGAGGTTGAGGAGATGGCTACCCAGAGTTCATTCCCAACGGGCTCCCCTAGGGACGAGGAATTAGACGTTGCCATCATGGCCATGGATGAAAGAAACCCAGATGGTATTGAACACCTTTTCGATGAAATGAGCATGGTGCTTGAGGTGGAGGGGTAAGGGAGCGTATTGCCATTGACGGAGAGTGCCACTCATCCTCACCGCCATACCGTGACTGTGGCCGTCGCGACCCCGGCCCCCGAATTCGAGGGAGAAGCGGGGCCCTCAGAAAGAACCCATGCCAAGGGCAAAGGAAAGAAACCCCAGAGGCCCAGAAAAGCTAAGAAGGCCAAAGGGTCAAACGAGGGTGAAGGCTTAGGTATGCAAGCGACCGAGCGCACTCCTGACGAGACTCCCAGTACAATCACTCTGGGAGAGATAAAGACCATGCTAGCGCCAATATATTGGGATGAGCGCTTTTCCTGGCGAATCCCTGAAAAGCATGAGCGTGCCAACCGTCCGCCCCCTGGAGAGATGGTTGCTTACAAAGATGCAGTCAGTTCTGGAGGATTGAGGTTTCCGATCCCGGTCCACGTATGCCAATATTTTGAATAACTTGAATCTGTGTCCCTCGCAAATTGTACCTAACGGACTCGCCCTTATAACCTGCTTCGTGATCCTCATGAAGTGTACCCTATACGAGCACTCAATGCAGAATTTCAATGCTCTACTCCAAGTCATTAGCTCACCGCGCTCGTCCCCCGAGGCAGGTTTCTTCTACTATGTTCAAGCAAAGGCCCATCTGAAATTGATCAATTCGTCGTCATCCACTTATGACCCAGATTGGAAGGAGAAGTTTATCTTCGTTAAAGCCCCAGTGGATGATGATTTCGGGGTGACACGAGAGTGGATTTCGCATGGGAAAGGCTCCCTTGTGAAGAATCGCTTAGACCCTTCTTTCCCCGAGAACTAGGCTAAAGACTTGGCTGGAGCGTTGAGGGACGAGGGCTGGTTGATTCATGCCAAGGAGTTGATTGATGATGCGGAACTTATGTTCCTCTGTGGGCTTACCAATGACCCTCACTACCTCAACAACCCTCTCGCTCGAGATTTGGAGAGAGACGGTTAGATTTAGGGCACTAACTTTTAGATAGGGATGCTAACTGTTTACTTGTATTTATAACTTGTATTCTAAAAAAGCTTGCCTAAAGATTTCTGACTTTTGTTGTTTTGTTATTTGTTTGCTATTTTTTCTTTTTGCCCAGGGGCAAACATTATCATGGCTGGAGGAGGAATTCGCAATGCTGCCCAATTTGTCAACCCTCGCAACCGTCAACAACATCAGAATGCCCAAGATAACCAGCAGAACGTTCAAGGCCGAAGGGCCGGAAGGGGTGATGGACGAAGTGGTCACCAAGGGGCTAGCTCAAGCCCCGCTCAAACCTCGCAAGACTGTAGAGACAACCGAGTGGCAAACACGGAGAACAGAATTGTGGCCCGGCCTCCGGTAGTAGCGGACACAAGGGTAGCCAACCCCAACACTGCCAATCTGCCAAGGCCTCCCACGAGCGTAGCTATCAGAGGGTCTCAGGAGAGTGACGGCCAAACTTCCCGAAAGAGGAAAACGATACCCGACCACGTCCCCATTTTGGGCAAAGGGAAGCATGTGGTTGAAGGCTCGAGGGATGTCGGTGACACTTCCTCGTCGGAGGAAGACCCTTTGTGGGAGTTTGAGGGCATGGGAGATAGAAGTTTTAGTCGTCCCCCGGAGGAGGGTGCTGTTTTGCTAAGCAATCGCTCGCCCTCTCGCACCATTACTCAAGGGCTCTACAAGCAGGTCCAATTTACCGGGGACCATCGAGCGCAATTCTCCCAAACTACCGAGAAGGTGGCTGCGGACATGGTCCATGCCCTCATTTCTGTAAGTTTCTTACTTGCTCTTTTCTTTGTTTTCTTATAGCCCTTTTTTCCTTGCTAAAATATTCTAAGTGTCAACTCTCTTTTTCTGAAAATACAGCAAGTGTTGCCAAAGGCCAAGAACATCCAAATGCGAGCTTCCATCTACTCTGATCGCAAGACTAAATACAAAAAAGTGGCGCACTCCAACGACCCTGCACAGATTCAAGAGGAGCTTGACGTGGAGAAAGCCAAGTTCCGCTCCCTCGAGACGGAACATGAGAAGTTGGAGGCAGAGATGAAGAAGCTGCAGGAGGATTTCACGAACACTGAGACCGCTCGGAGGAGTTGGCGCACGCAATAAAATAATCTCAACGAGAGCACCCAGAAGCTGAAGGCAGACTGCGACAGATGGGTCGCCAAATTCAATGGTGCAGAGAAAAAGTATGCAGACACGATGAGCCAGATCCCTTATCGCATAGATCAAGCCAATAAAGAGGCGCTCATCAAGTTTTACCACTCAAAGACGATCAACTTTGTAGCCTCCCTTCATTGCCTTGATAAAGCCCAAAAAGCTTTTAACCTGGCGATTGAGCAGGGTATTTGCAAGGGTCTGACTGACCCGTCCGCTCGTGGAAGGTCAAATATGGGGCTCATGTTCAACGAGCATTGCGTTGAGGAGGATGAGGATTGTGAAGACCCTGAGTCAAACCTCTCCGAGCCGGAGTACAACTTTTTGGTCACGCTCATTCAAGATGAATATATGGCTGCTCAACCCTCGGAGGAAGCCTCTCAGTTGGAACAATATGAGGGGACTAACAATGCCAGCGCCATTCCTGAAAATCTTCCAACAAATGAGCCTCCGGCGCCTGTTGACAACGCTCCCGCTCCAGCAAACCAGAACGTTTTGATTCCACCGGCTGAGGGCAATGAGCCCATAATTCCTCCAGCACCAAAAAACAACGAGCCTGTTCCTTCGCCAGCTGCCCAGCATCAAGATGAACAAGCTCACCAAGCGCAAGAGCCGACGGCTCCAGTATATGGTCCTGTGGCCCAAATATTCTGGTGGTTCTGGACGAAGACATTGCTCCTGCTGCTTGATGCTCTTCCTCCATTTGCTCATGCTGTAATTCCCTTCCTTAGCTTTATTTCTAATTTTGCAGGAATTTTACAGGCCCACGTGCTCTTATTTTGTAACTTGATGAATAGCTTTGATCAATGAAGAATTTTCCTTTCATAATAATGTCTCCCTTTATTCTTTGCGTTATTTGATTGTGAATTCTTTATTTTGCGCTTGTAGTAACAAAATCTTATGACGCTAAGATTCTGAGTAACATGCTTGTGAAAACCTTGCTTTAAAACTTAGAAAATTTTACTAAGTCTTGAGTAATCATGAGGGTCTTATTGGGATGTTGCCCTTGTTCAAGACTTGTGAAAATTTTGCCTTTTTAACTTAGAAAATTTTACTAAGTCTTGAGTAATCACGAGGGTCGTAATGGGATGCTACCCTCGTTCAAGACTTGTGAAAATTTTGTTTTAAAACTTAGAAAATTTTACTAAGTCTTGAGTAATCACGAGGGTCTTAATGGGATGCTAACCTCGTTCAAGACTTGTGAAAATTTTATTTTTAAAACTTAGAAAATTTTACTAAGTCTTGAGTAATTACGAGGGTCTTATTGGGATGTTGCCCTTTAATTACGAGGGTCTTATTGGGATGTTGCCCTTGTTCAAGACTTGTGAAAATTTTGTTTTAAAACTTAGAAAATTTTACTAAGTCTTGAGTAATCACGAGGGTCTTAATGGGATGTTGCCCTCGTTCAAGACTTGTGAAAGGTAATTGTGCAACGAGTCCCGTTTTCGAGCGCTAGGTGCCCATAGTAAAGGGCTACCTGGGTCTACTAGGATGCTCGTGCATACGGAGTGGACCTTGGAAGGATTCTTAGAGGAGCTGGATAAGCACGCTCGTGAGGTCATGCTGATTCCTAAAGTACGGGGAAATTCATGCACTTTGGCCTTAGATGTTGGAAAACACGAATCAGAAAGCAGCGGAATTTAAAAAAATTTTCCCAACAAAAGGATCTAGGACTCGCAATCGTGTAACCAAATTCGTAAAGATAGAAAACTTACTTTTCTTTTATTCTTTCTTGAAGCGTTTCAAGCCACCCAAGAACGCTCTTCTCGCGGCTTGATCCCCTCTCCTTGGTAAAGCTCGAATCTTCAAACTTCTAACTTGAAGTCTCTAGAGAAAGTCCACCAACTTGATCACAATCTAACTAGTAAGGATGCTAGTTCTCTAGTTAGTGTTTAGGCTTAACCTAGGGTTTAATTTAATCTTGGAGAAAGAAAGGTGTTCAACACATGAACCAAAAGAATTCCATTAGCTCTAAAGGGGAGCATGAGCTCCCCTATATATAGGAAAGGGGAGGGGCGGCCGAACCTAGTCCTAATGGACAAAGGATTTGGTCCCTCTCTCTCCTATTACTTGATCATCAAGTATTTTCCAACTTTGACTTTGAATTCTATTTCAAGTCAACTTTTAAGAGAGCTAAAAATATCCAAACTATTTTTGGATAATTTTATACTTTATTTATTATAAAAATAAATAACTTATTTTATCTAATTAATTAATTCATAATTAATTAACTAGATTATTTTCTCCAAAATTAGACTTTCTTTTTAATTCAAAATTAAACCAAAGTCTATTAAATAATTAACTAATTAATTATTTAATATATATATATAATATATATATATACACACGTGTGTGACACGTGTCACAGTGACACGTGTCACTCACGTGAGCTGCACGTGTGAATTCACACGTGTGGAACCCTCTTGGCCCGATTAACTCGTTTAATCATTTTCAAGCCTCAACTCATGTAACCAAGTTGTTGTGTGTGACCCTCTAGGTTCTCAATTCAATTAGCAGTGACCCCAATTAATTAATTCACTAATTAATTAATCAGTCCACAGATTAAACGACCATAGTCTAGCAACAGGTGTTTAACCCCTAGCTGAATTGGAATGTTCGGATTCGACAGAACCTTTAAGTCATTGATTCATGTGAGATACAATCCTCCTACTTACTATCTCTCAACCAAGATCTAGGGCAAGGGAATAATCAGAACCCTAATAATCCGGTCTTAAAGCTAAGTGCATTTCATATCCATTTGATCTCAATCCAAGAAACCCTTTTCTTGATGTCTTGATCTACTGCCTTGGCCAAGGACTCCATATGGCATATGAATGACTTACACAATAAGAGATCACCTTGCAAATGCAAGTGTAGGTCCTTTCTTGATTCTCATTCACTTTCATGAGTCACTTGTGCAGCCCCAGCATAAGCCTTGAATCAGTTGTCTAAGGCGACACCCTTTAAAGCTTATACCTAAGACTACAGAGTTAACTCATAAAGTGACAAGGAACCTCAAGTCTAAGGATCAATTAATCACATCAATGACTCGTGAGATATTTCCTAATCTGGAAGTTTCCATTTCCTGAAATAGAAACTTCCTTTCCCATTTAGGAATGTTCTCACACGGGGCACCTCAGTGAACTTACTTATTAATGTAAGCACCCTCATGTATCACGCACGTATCAACTATACACTTTGCACCTCCATGAAACAAGGTGGTCCTTCTTAAGGGCGTGATCCCACAAGCAAGCCTTAGAGGAGTCAGGTTGACACTCCCACTGTCTGTAGGACTCATCGGCTTGGAGTATTTTACTAATCATGACTTATGTGATATAGGGCTCGTTTCATGAACCATTTCACCTAAATGGTAGAGTCCTAAAGTCATCAGGATTAGGGGAGTTCTCATACATGCACAGCTAAAGTAAACGCATACCAAACAAGAGCATATAAAGAAGTGTTGCCTCAATTCGTTATTTCATTCAAAGATTGTCTGTGATTACAATAAGGAAAAGCACAAAGCGGATATACAATCGGCTTTCTAGGGCACTATTCCTAACAATCTCCCACTTGCCCGTCAAAGTCATTCTAAAGCTACTCTAAGTCCCATCTTCTGAAGATGACCTTGGAAAGCTTCTCGACTAAGGGGTTTAGTAAGTGGATCTGCCACGTTCTCTGCTGATGTGACCCTCTCAATTAGCACATCTCCTCTTTTGATAATATCACGGATTAGGTGATACTTCCTCACAATGTGCTTGGTCTGTTGGTGAGATCTTGGTTCTCTTGCTTGAGCAACCGCCCCAGTGTTGTCACAAAACACAGTAATGGGGTCTTTCATGCTAGGAACAACATTTAACTCTTGAATGAAGTTTCTAATCCAAACACCTTCCTTAGCTGCATCATTTGCAGCTAAGTATTCGGCCTCAGTGGTCGAATCTGCAGTGGTTGTTTGCTTGGAACTCTTCCAACTCACTGCTCCGCCGTTTAGGCAGAAAATGTATCCTGACATTGACTTAAAATCATCTAAGTCAGATGCAAAGCTTGCATCACAGTATCCTTTGACAGTAAGATCTTTCTGACCACCGTAAACTAAGAATAAATCTTTAGTACTTTTCAAGTACTTAAGAATATTCTTCACGGCAGCCCAGTGACCATCTCCAGGGTCAGATTGGAAACGACTCGTTACACTAAGTGCATAAGCCACATCCGGTCGAGTACATAACATTGCATACATTATGCTACCTATTGCTGATGCATAAGGTGTATGAGTCATTCTTTCCTTCTCAAGGTTAGTCTTAGGACACATCTTCTTTGAAAGACATGTTCCTACACTCATAGGAAGGTTCTTAACCTTTGCTGACTCCATATTGAATCTTTTCAACACTTTGTTAATGTACATCGATTGTGATAGTCCTATTAACCTTCTAGATCTATCTCTATAGATTTTAATTCCAAGGATATAGGACGCATCACCAAGATCTTTCATCTCGAATTGGTTCGATAACCATAACTTAGTCACTTTCATGTCATCCTTCGAATTCCCAATAAGAAGGATGTCATCAACATAAAGTACTAAGAATTGCACTGAGGTCTCCAATTCCTTTCTATACACACATGATTCATTCGAAATTTGGATGAAGCCAAACGCTTTGACCGATTCATCAAATCGAATGTTCCAATTCCTAGAAGCCTGTTTCAATCCATAGATTGATCTTTGGAGTTTGCAAACCTTTTGCTCACTCCCACTGAATGTGAAACCTATGGGTTGCTCCATATAAATGTCTTTGTCAATGTCACCATTGAGAAAGGCAGTTTTCACATCCATTTGCTATATCTCATAGTCATAATATGCAGCAATGGCAAGCATGATCCGAATAGACTTTTGCATTGCAACTGGTGAAAAGGTTTCATCAAAATCCACGCCGGGTCTCTGAGTGAATCCTTTTGCAACCAGTCTTACTTTGTAGGCTGCAATGCTTCCATCAACTCCAAGCTTTCTCTTAAAGATCCATTTGCAACCTATGGGTTTGACCCCATCAGGCAAATCTACCAAGGTCCAAACTTGGTTGGAGTTCATGGAGTCCATTTCGGATTTCATGGCTTCTATCCACTGTTCAGAGTCAGAATCTGAAAGTGCCTCCTCATATGTTAAAGGATCATTATCCTTTTGAGAGATTTCATGGAAGAATCCATACCATCTCTCCGGCTGTCTAGGAGTGCGTTCAGAACGCCTTAGAGGAGGGTTTTCATGTATATCGAAATTCGTGATTGGTTGTGGTTGATCAGAGTGGGACGTTTCTTCAGTGGGTGGTATGGGGTCACTTTGTACTTCTTCTAATTCTATGATCTTGCCTTTCTTTTCATTAAGGAACGGTTCCTCTAGAAAAGTAGCATTTCTGGAAACAAACACCTTTTGCTCAGATTGATCATAGAAGTAGTATCCTATGGATTCCTTAGGATAACCTACAAAGTAGCATAAGTTAGAACGAGATTCTAACTTATCTCCCACTGTCCTCTTCACGTAAGCAGGACAACCCCAAATTCTTAAGTAAGAATAACTAGGGATTTTACCATGCCACATTTCATAGGGCGTTTTGGGGACTGATTTAGAGGGAACTAGATTCAAAATCTTTGCTGCACTTTCTAGGGCATAACCCCAGAAAGAAGGTGGTAAGTCAGTGAAACTCATCATGGAATGAACCATCTCAAGTAGGGTTCGATTCCTTCTCTCAGAAACTCCATTAAGCTGAGGAGTTCCCGGAGGAGTCCACTGAGAGATAATTCCATTATCTTTGAGATGATTAAGGAATTCTTCACTAAGATACTCGCCTCCTCGATCAGATCTAAGTGCTTTGATCTTGTGACCAGTTTGGTTCTCAACCTCCTTTTGAAATTCTAAGAATTTCACAAAAGCTTCAGATTTATACTTCATTAAGTATACATAACCATACCGACTAAAGTCATCAGTAAAGGTTATGAAATACTGATGATTGCTTCTAGTGCTTACACTAAGCGGTCCACAAACATCAGTATGGATCAAATCCAAAACCTTAGTGGCACGTTCCACAGTTCCTTTAAAAGGAACTTTGGACATCTTTCCTTTGAGACAGGATTCGCAAGAAGTCAACTCTTTGAGATCATTTTCAGAGAATGATCCTAAAGTGTTTATCTTGCTAATTCTGTTCTTGGAAATGTGTCCTAATCTAGCATGCCATAAGGGAGCTGAAACTTTGTCATCTCTCTTACGCTTTGTTTCTCGTTGTATATTCATAATATTGATATTTTGAGTTAGGTAAAGTCCATTACTTAGAGTACCGATATGAACGGAAGAGTTGTTCCGTTTGATAAAATATTTACCATTCTTAATATAAGTTTCATAACCTTCACAATCTAATATTGGAACTGAAATTATATTACGAATAATGCTCGGTACATAAAGGACTTTATTTAATACTAACTCAAAACTACCTAAATCTAATCTAATTGTGCCTAAAGCTCGAGCTTCAACGTTTGAGCCATCGCCGATCTTCAAGACACATTCTCCTTCTTTGAGTTGTTGGACTTCACTTAGCATCTGTACATCATTACAGATATGAGTTCCACAACCGGTATCAAGTACCCAAGAACTAGAATTAATAGAAAGATTTACTTCAACGAGAAAGATACCTTTCTTTATAGTAGCCTTGTACTCTGGGCAGTTTCTCCTCCAATGTCCCGCTTTGCCACAATGGAAGCAAACATCCTCTTTCTGATCACGCTTCTTCTTTTGGGCCTTCCCCTTCGAAATGCCACCAGTGGGCCTAAGGGGTTTCTTCTTCTTCTTTTGGGCTTTCTTGCCCTTACCTTTAGAAGGCCCAGAAGAGGAAGATGGAGTATTCACCATCAAAACCTTATTGTCCTTCTTGATCGTGCTTTCAGCAGTCACAAGCTGACTAATCAGCTCAGCTACAGTAGCACCAGCATGATTCATGTTGAAGTTAAGGACAAATGGGTTGAATGATGGTGGGAGCGAAGCTAGCAACAAATCCACTGAAAGCTCATCTTTCAGTGGCATGTCCATGGAAGCAAGTTTCTCAGTAAAGGCAAGAAACTTGAGTCCAAATTCATGGACACTTGAACCTTCCCTCATTCTCAAGTGGAACAATTCCTTTGAAGTGTTATACCTTGTAACACGTTCATGAGGGCGGTAAAGTTGCTCTAAGTGGTCGTAAATCTCCCAAGCAAATTCCATGGCCTCATGTTGCCTTTGCAAGTCCGGAGACATGTTAGCCAACATAAGGCAACGGGCTTGGAGATTATCATCCTTCCACTTCTGAATCGCGTCCCGCTCGGCCCGAGTGGGAGCCTCCCCTTCGGGACTAGGCTCCCCTTCGAAGAGAACATAAGTTCTCTTCTCAGAATCTAAAATGATTTTTAGATTCCTCAGCCAATCAGAATAGTTGGGACCAGTCAACTTGTTTGACTCGAGGATCGATACAAGAGGGTTTTTGGTTGCCATTTCAAAACACGTAGAGAATCACAGAATCTACGACCTAAATGGTAAAACAGAGAACTAGTGAGCATGCTGAATTATAACGATATACAAAAGATAAGGTCTTTAATCTAATGTAGCTCCCACTGTTTTTCAAAGATCTAGAATTCCCAAAGATCTAAGAGGAACATGATTCCCAATGGGTACTAAGATCCTAGGCATTTTACCTCGAACCCACGACTCGCGGACATTCTAAGTAAGAACCCTAGGTAGGTACAACTTACCAATTCTAACACCTTTAGAACTCTTAGTAATTGTTTTTTTTTGCATCACCTATCTTTCAATATGGACCCACGACTCGTGCGACATCCATATTTACTTAGGCGTTAAGCTAGACCCATCAATCATAAGATCATGACCAAAACTTAGTTCGAACGACCCACGACTCGCGGACATCGCCCTTGCTAAAATTGACCACGAAATATTGACCATTTAAAATGATTAATTAGGTAACTAAGAACTAATAAGCTCCACTAGCTATCCCACGACTCGCGGACAATAACTAGCTTTACTTACTAAACTTAAAACCTATTGATGGAATGCTAGGAATTTAATTCAAAATTTGCATCTCGAATTAAACACCTATTTGTTCGAAATTAGCTTAATATTTAATGGGAATTTTCGAATCAACCGGAGAGTTGTCCGGTTCGACCTCACCAACATATATGTTATCCAATTTTATTAGTCTTGATTAATGCAAGTACACTTAAATGCATATCAAACAAGCACATAAACAGATAACATGTCCTAGCATGATACTAACATGTAATGATCATGGGTTCTACCTATCTTATGCGTGATATGTGGGAGCCACTCCACAATCACAAGTTCTAACATACATGCCACATAAACAGTTCAAATCACATAAGGGAAAGCGGTAACAAAATACGAGCCCTATCTCTATTACATTTAACAATTGAGATTCCCCTCCCTAACATTTTGAGGGGTCTTCACTTATGGCCTCCTTGTTACTTGAATGTGGTCCATCTTACTCCATGGGTGCATTGTCTCCAAAATGAAAATAAAACCTCACCACCTATCTCTACTCTCAAATTACAATAAAAAGAAAAAGATATAAAGTAATAAGGCTCAATCTTCATATTGGCCTTAGACAATTACACGGGGCATACCCCGGCCTCAAAAACAGTAATATGGAAAGCCACATAATAAATCACATAACAGTACGCACATAAGTGAGGCTCCAACCTCAATTGAAAAACGCAACTATAGGGCTCCAATCCCAATTTAAACCATCCATGTGCATAAATTAAAACCATACATAGATCTAAACCCATGATCACCTAACATGCTTTTGCAAGAATTTAAATTTAACCAATAAATTAAAATTCTCGCTTTAAGCTCTAATAGCTTAAAACACGACTTGATGCGAGTCTTATTTATAAAAGTTTTCAATAAATCCCAAATTACCAAAACAAATAAAATTCCAATTAATTTCTGAAAATTAATAATTTTATCAAGATGTATTTTCCCAAAATATAAACCGTTTCAATTTCTCAAAAATCCCAATTTTAAGTTTTATTCAAAAAAATTAAAATAAATATTCAAAAATAAAATTTTAAAATTAAAATAAAAAATTGGGACTGGATTGCACATAACACGAAAAGGCCGGATCACGAAAACGGGGTTGCCAGCCCCAAGTGCGGCGTGTGCGCACAGCATGCGCGCACAGCGCGCGGCCAAGGCCGCGCGAGTACGCGCTGGAGCGCGCAGCTCCTGCCGGGCATTGGGCGGCCAGTCTCGGCTAGGCACGCCCGGAAGGCTCCCGCACAGGCGTGCGGGAGTTGCTGGGCGACTGGCCGGTCTGTCCCGGCCAAGCCTGGGCGGCGACGGGCGGACGGCGTGCGGGCGACTGGCCGGTCTGTTCCGGCCAGCCCTGGGCGATGATGGGCGGGCGCGCCGGGAGGGCCTCCCGCGCAGTTGCGGGAGGGTGGCGCGCGAAGCCCGCGAGCGCGACTCCTTCGCGCGCGGGGTTTCGCGTGTTCATCGCGATCCGGGCTTTCGTTTCGTGTTTTCGTTCAAAAGCAAAACCAATCCAAGAAATCCAAAAACAGTTTATACAGTTTCAAATCTAAAATTGTTTTTCAAAATTAAATTTTATAAAAACCAATTTTCAGAAACTTTCAGGAAAAAATACAGTTTCGTAATTCAGGCTTTCTAAAACAATTACAAATACTCAATCGCATCAAGCCTAAGAATTTCTACCAAATTCAGTATAATTGAGACGAATCAGAAACACGATTAACGAGGTGGCTCTGATACCACCTGTTGGAAAACACGAATCAGAAAGCAGCGGAATTTAAAAAAATTTTCCCAACAAAAGGATCTAGGACTCGCAATCGTGTAACCAAATTCGTAAAGATAGAAAACTTACTTTTCTTTTATTCTTTCTTGAAGCGTTTCAAGCCACCCAAGAACGCTCTTCTCGCGGCTTGATCCCCTCTCCTTGGTAAAGCTCGAATCTTCAAACTTCTAACTTGAAGTCTCTAGAGAAAGTCCACCAACTTGATCACAATCTAACTAGTAAGGATGCTAGTTCTCTAGTTAGTGTTTAGGCTTAACCTAGGGTTTAATTTAATCTTGGAGAAAGAAAGGTGTTCAACACATGAACCAAAAGAATTCCATTAGCTCTAAAGGGGAGCATGAGCTCCCCTATATATAGGAAAGGGGAGGGGCGGCCGAACCTAGTCCTAATGGACAAAGGATTTGGTCCCTCTCTCTCCTATTACTTGATCATCAAGTATTTTCCAACTTTGACTTTGAATTCTATTTCAAGTCAACTTTTAAGAGAGCTAAAAATATCCAAACTATTTTTGGATAATTTTATACTTTATTTATTATAAAAATAAATAACTTATTTTATCTAATTAATTAATTCATAATTAATTAACTAGATTATTTTCTCCAAAATTAGACTTTCTTTTTAATTCAAAATTAAACCAAAGTCTATTAAATAATTAACTAATTAATTATTTAATATATATATATAATATATATATATATACACACGTGTGTGACACGTGTCACAGTGACACGTGTCACTCACGTGAGCTGCACGTGTGAATTCACACGTGTGGAACCCTCTTGGCCCGATTAACTCGTTTAATCATTTTCAAGCCTCAACTCATGTAACCAAGTTGTTGTGTGTGACCCTCTAGGTTCTCAATTCAATTAGCAGTGACCCCAATTAATTAATTCACTAATTAATTAATCAGTCCACAGATTAAACGACCATAGTCTAGCAACAGGTGTTTAACCCCTAGCTGAATTGGAATGTTCGGATTCGACAGAACCTTTAAGTCATTGATTCATGTGAGATACAATCCTCCTACTTACTATCTCTCAACCAAGATCTAGGGCAAGGGAATAATCAGAACCCTAATAATCCGGTCTTAAAGCTAAGTGCATTTCATATCCATTTGATCTCAATCCAAGAAACCCTTTTCTTGATGTCTTGATCTACTGCCTTGGCCAAGGACTCCATATGGCATATGAATGACTTACACAATAAGAGATCACCTTGCAAATGCAAGTGTAGGTCCTTTCTTGATTCTCATTCACTTTCATGAGTCACTTGTGCAGCCCCAGCATAAGCCTTGAATCAGTTGTCTAAGGCGACACCCTTTAAAGCTTATACCTAAGACTACAGAGTTAACTCATAAAGTGACAAGGAACCTCAAGTCTAAGGATCAATTAATCACATCAATGACTCGTGAGATATTTCCTAATCTGGAAGTTTCCATTTCCTGAAATAGAAACTTCCTTTCCCATTTAGGAATGTTCTCACACGGGGCACCTCAGTGAACTTACTTATTAATGTAAGCACCCTCATGTATCACGCACGTATCAACTATACACTTTGCACCTCCATGAAACAAGGTGGTCCTTCTTAAGGGCGTGATCCCACAAGCAAGCCTTAGAGGAGTCAGGTTGACACTCCCACTGTCTGTAGGACTCATCGGCTTGGAGTATTTTACTAATCATGACTTATGTGATATAGGGCTCGTTTCATGAACCATTTCACCTAAATGGTAGAGTCCTAAAGTCATCAGGATTAGGGGAGTTCTCATACATGCACAGCTAAAGTAAACGCATACCAAACAAGAGCATATAAAGAAGTGTTGCCTCAATTCGTTATTTCATTCAAAGATTGTCTGTGATTACAATAAGGAAAAGCACAAAGCGGATATACAATCGGCTTTCTAGGGCACTATTCCTAACATTAGAGTCCTAAGAGAGAATTTTCAATAGCCTGCACACTCATATGAAATAAATAAGAGGAGCAATTTCCATTATAAATTCCTGAAAGATGACAAATACATCACGCTTCTTCGGGAGCTTTTTTAAAAATTAACTTAAATAAAAAATCTCCAGAGATTGCACGTATTCCAAGAGCGTGGGAGATGCTCGCCCTGTAGAGATTCGAGCGCGTATGTGTTGATTGCCCGTATTTGTATAACTTTGAACGGACCTTCCCAGTTGGGATCTAGCTTGCCCACATGCCTTGAAACTTCCACTTTCTTCAGGACTAAGTTCCCCAACTGAAAAGTTCTTTCCCTCACTTTCTTGTTATATTGTCGAGCGACAGACGCTTTGTATTGATGGATAAGTGCCCATGCCTTATCTCTCCTTCCTTCCAAGAGATCCAATTCTAGCGCTCTACTATCCTCATTGGCTTTGGGTTCAAAGTTTGCCACTCGAGCGGATTCTTGGGCAATCTCCGCAAGTATCATTGCTTCTGACCCATAAACGAGCGCAAAAGGTGTCTCGCCAGTAGCCGCTCATGGAGTAGTGCGATAAGCCCATAGGGCTCCTTGCAATTCCTCTGCCCATTCGCTCTTCTTGCTTTCAAGCATGGTTTTCAGATGCTGTAAAATGACCCTCTTAGTGACTTCCGCCTGCCCATTAGCTTGGGGATGACCCACGGAAGTAAAGCGTTGATCAATCCCTAACTCCGAACACCATTCTCGTGTGTCAGCTACTATGAACTGGGACTTATTGTCTAAAATGAGCACCCTCGGTAGGCCATATCTGCAGATAATGTTTTTCCAAATGAAGTCCCTCACAACCCTGAAAGTAATCTTTGCTACGGCTTCAGCCTCGGCCCATTTGGTAAAATAGTCGACAGCTAAAATGAAAAACTTTTTCTGTCCGACCGCCATGGGCAAGGGACCCACAATGTCGATCCCCCATTGGTCAAAGGGCCATAATACATCTATAGGAACCATCAGAGCGGCTGGTAGTTGAGGGAGGTTAGAGTGAAATTGACACTTAGGGCATTTCTTGGAAAACTCAATGGCGTTTTGGAGAACTGTGGGCCAATAGAACCCACTTCTCAAGACCTTATTTGCAAGGATACGCCCTCCTGAATGATTTCCACAGCTTCCATTGTGAATAAGCTCGAGCGTTTCTTTAGCTTGCGAGGGCCTTAGACATCTCATTGGTGGACTTTGAAACGATTTCTTAAATAGTCTCCCCTCAGAGTCTAGAGAAAACCAAGGGGCCTTGTTTCTGATCTTTCGTGCCTCCATTTTGTCAGTGGGACAAACGACATCTTTCAGAAATCTTACAATATCATCAAGCCAACAGGGCTCATGCGGATCAATCATGGCTATCACTCTCTTGGTGTCTTGCTCCTTTATCAGAGGCTCTTCAATTCTAAGGAACGTGACAGAGCGCTCACTGATGCCCTCCAAAGCCGAGGTAAATTTCGATAGCCCGTCAGCGCGCTCGTTTTCTGCCCGTGGAACCTGGAGTAGATGGAATTCCTTGAATTTCCCAATGATTTATTTGGCTTTACTCAAATATTGCATCATGGTGGTTTCTCGAGCCTCATAAGTTCCTTCAATCTAGCTCGCAATTAATTGTGAATCAACATAAGCAGTGATTCTGGAGGCTCCGTTTTGAAAAGCAATTTTCAACCCTTGCACAAGGGCCTCATATTTTGCCTCGTTATTGGTGACCTGGAAATCCAACCTGATTGCAAAGTCTATCTCAATTCCGTTGGGGTCTCTAAGGGTTACCCCTGCTCCTCCCCCTTGAGAGGTTGAGGAACCATCCGTGTGCAGGACATATAGGTCGTCGTTTTTTGGAACAGCAGGTTCTAAACCAAAGCGTTCAACCAGCAAATCCACTACAACCTGCGCTTGTATGGCGGTCCTGGGCTCGAAACTTAAGTCAAACTGGCTCAATTCAATGGCCCATTTTATTAATCTTCCCGATACATCCGGTTTGGACAACATCTGCTTTAAAGGCTGATCAGTGAGGACGGTTATTGAGTGCGCTTGGAAGTACGGTCTCAATCGTATCGATGCGTTGATGAGGGTGAAAGTGAATTTTTTAATTTCTAAATACTTCTTCTCAGCCCCTTGCAATGTTTTGCTTAAATAATAAACAGGCAAATGCTTATGCTCCCGCATGGCTATTAGAACTGCGCTCGTTGCTTCTGTGGAAACAGAGAGGTATATAAATAACCTTTCACCCTCAATGGGTTTTGTCAGGAGGGGAGGGCTCGAAAGGTAAGCCTTCATGTCTTGCAGTGCTTTCTCACACTCTTCAGTCCAAACAAAATTCCGAGCATTACGTAGGATCTTGAAGAAAGGGAGGTTTCTGTCTGCTGACCGTGAGATGAATCTGTTTAAAGAAATGATTTTTCCTACTAGCACCTGTACTCCCTTGAGATTACGAGGGGATGGGATGTCCACAATAGCCTTGATTTTCTCCGGATTAGCTTCAATCCCCCTCTGGCTGACCACGTAGCTCAAGAACTTCCCTCCTCGTACTCCAAAAGTACATTTCGAAGGATTTAATTTCATCCCATACTAGCGCAGAATGGCGAAAGTGCGCTTGAGATCCTCCATGTGTGAGCTTTGACGCTCGCTCTTAACGATCATATCATCGACGTACACTTCCATGGATCCTCCAATTTCCTTCTCGAGCATTTTGTTAACGAGGCACTGGTAAATGGCCCCAGTGCTCTTGAGTCCAAAAGGCATGACCAAGAAGCAATATACACCCAAGTGGACAACAAATAAAGTTTTGGGGCGGTCTTCCAGGGCCATAAAGATTTGATAGTACCCTTGAAAGGCATCCATCATACTCATGAGTTCGCATCCTGCGGTCGAATCCACCAACTGGTCTATACGGGGCAATGGGTAAGGATCCTTAGGGAAACTCTTGTTAAGATCAGTGAAGTCATTGCACATGTACCATTTATTTGCGCTCTTGGGCACCAATACGATGTTACACAACCATTCGGGATACAATATTGGGTCGATGTACTGGGCCTCGAGAAGCTTGTTAACTTCTTTCTCAATAACTTTCTACTGAAAACCGTGTACATCCTGTTTCATCTGCTTTATTGGCTTAAACAAGGGGTCCACGTTGAGCCTATGGACTATGACGCTTGGGTCGACCCCAGTAAGGTCAGATGCTTTCCAAGCAAAAACATCAATATTCTCCGGGAGGAAGTCAATCATCATGATCTGCGAGGGTCCAAAGAGGTTGGACCCAATCTGGGTAGTTTTATCCTTGTTCCCTGGTTCTAACTCAATAGTGAAAAACTTCTCTGAGGGCTCGATTCGTATTTCTAGACGAGGGAGCTCAAGTATCCTCTTCTTTCCTGTCAAACGTCCATCATTAACGGGCTCGTTCACACCCCGCTCGTCCTCTTCAGAAGAGGACTCTCCTACCATTCCTGGTGGAGCCGTTTCGACGGAGCTTTTGGTGTTGGGATCCTTCTTTTTGTTCTTCTTCCTGTTCATCTTGGCCCTCTTTCGCACGGGACCATCCTCGTCCAAATTGGGGAAATCAACGGATTTTTTGGTGGGTCCAATATGAAACGCTTTCTCTGTATTAGGCTTTCTGAGGGATAGCATGTAGCATTCCCAGGCCTCCCGTACGTTGCACAAAACTTCTCCTACACCCTCGGGGGTGGGGAATTTAATTTTCTGGTGGTAAGTGGAGATGATCGCTTTGAAATCTACAAGGGTCGGTCGCCCAATTATGATGTTGTATGGGATGTCAATTTCTACCACCGCGTAGGTGACCATGAGTGTCTTGCGTTGTCGGGCTCGGCCAAATGAAGTGGCCAAGCAAATCTGCCCTCGTGGGACAACCTCAGAACCCCCAAAACCAATGAGGGCTGTTTTGAGGGGCTCGAGCGGGATGTTGGTAACATTCATCTTCTGGAATGTGGTGTAGGGCAAAACGTTAACAGAGCTTCCACTATCCACTAACACCCTCTTTACAATGTGATTGTGGACATCTAAGCTAACCACCATGGGGCAGTCAGAGGTTTCACTAATCCCATGGGGTGTTACAATATGCTCTAAGTCCTTATCTGTAAATCCTATCACATCATGCTCCTTTGAGCGTTCATCTTTAGATTCTCAGATGGCATAAACTGATTTGGGTTCCAAAGGGCATTGATCATAACTCCGGATAAACCGTCGTCGAGATGCGTTGGAATCTCCTCCTGAGGATCCCCCTGCTATCATGTTGATAACTGCAAAAGGGGTGTTTTCTTGCTCTGGAATCTTCCTTTTGCCACAGTGGCTACTCTCCGTGGGGCCACGCCCCCGTGGACTTCTTGAACATGAGCGACTTCTTCTCCTTTCCCTTGAACGCTCGTTGTAACGCTCATCATAACGCTCCAACATCTTAACAAACTCCTTCAAGTGGCCCCCCGCTATGAGCCTTTGAATTTCAACTTCCAACTGGCGGCATTCATCCGTGTCATACCCCTTTTGCTTGTGGAAGGCACAGTATTTATTTGAGCATCTCAAAGCCTCAGTGTCCTTCATCTTCATGGGCCTTTTGAAGAGCTTCTTGTCAGATAAGGTGTAAACTTCTGAGATAGGCCGGTTAAGGAGGACACGCTCAAGTCTCCTTGGGGGAGGCGGCGACTTGCGGCGTTCCCTGTGGGGAGGCTCCTCTCGTCCTCGCTCGCTTTTAGGGGGCCCGAAATACTTTGGAGCATTGGACCGTACATATCCTCGAGCGTGAAGTAAGGCTCGACGATTTCCCTCAACGCCATGAGGGAGGTGGGGCGGTTCTTCACAATGGAATCGGCAAACTTCTTACTCACATACTGCTTGTGATTGCAGGCTTTGAAAAGAACGTGGATCAGAAAATCCATGGACGGTCTCTCTACAAGCAGCACCTCTTTGTTGAAACGAGCGAAGAATGACCGAAGGGATTCGTGCTCGCCTTGAATCAAGTTGTACAGGGCAGTGGGTACGGTGACGGGAGCGTTCAAGGAGTTGAAGTGGTTCAGGAAGGCGTTTGTGAGCTCACCGTAGGAGTGGATTGAGCCTAGCGGCAGACGCTTGTACCACTCTTGGGCTATTCCCACGAGGGAGCTAACAAAAACCTTGGCCCAGTAATGACTAGAGTGCTCGTACAAGTGCATCAGATGCAAAAAATGGTCTAGATGTTCTGCTGGGTCGGTGGTCCCATCGTAGCGGTTGACTGATGTTGGGACCTTGCCCATGCCTGCTTGGGCCACCAGGACTTCTTCTACGAGAGGAGATCCTTTTGTAAGTGGATGGTGGTTGTAGCATCCGAAATTTTCTTCCTGATCCACATGGCGTGGAACGTGCTGCTGGCGAACATTGTGACGGGCATCTTTAGCTTTTTCCCACTCGTCCCCAAAGTGGGGGACTTGGGAACGCGCTCCTGAGAGCTGTCCCACCATATCTTGCAACTCCTGCAGCTGGTCTTGCACAGCCGCGAGGAGGTTGGGATCTTCTCTTCTTACCTGGCTCCCTCGTTGGGAGGCTTGTTGCCCCTATTTTGATGCCCGAGAGTGGACCTCTTCGTCGACATCAATCCTTTCTAGGGGCTCTTTGCCCTTGTCCCCTTGGGGATGTTCGACTCCCCTTGGTTGGGAACTTCTTTTTCTTTTGCGGGCAAAGGTGATGGCTGAGCCCTCAACACGGCCTGAGCCTGCATAAGCGGATGCCCTTATATTCCTCCCAAGGGCGAAGCTATATGGGCAGTTTGTCCAGGTGGAAAGTATAGGGAATGGAACTTTTCCCATGCATTCTGGGTTGCCTGAATTTCACATTGGGCATAAATGGCCCGTAATTGCTGAGAAGTCAGGGGGGCCAACTCCACCCCTTCAATCTCCCTTGGAACTACCACCGGGAGCTGGATCTGGCCGGCGTGGTAAGGTAGAACCGGTGGTATCATGACGGTGGCGTAAGTGTATATCCTGGAGGCGGTATCATGTAATGTTGCCCTCTTGGATTCGCATGAGTGTGGACCCATTGGTGCTGGGGAAGTTGGGGAAGAGAGGGAAGTTGAGCACCTCCAACGGCGCTAGAAGCGGGCAGTGCTGGTGGTGCTGGTGGCGGAACCATTGATTCCATAAGCGGAGGCACACCTCCGGCGGGTGGTGCTCCACCAATGGCTGCAGATGGGATGGTGGTGATATTGGCATCATGGGGAGGATCTTCTCCTCCTCCCACGGCTCCTGACCTTGTAGCAACCAACGTCTGAAAAGTGTTGGGTGTTTGTTTTTCCACTAGAAAAAGAGAGAGAGATGAACTGAGAACGGTTTTCCCACAGACGCCGCCAAAAATGATGGGTCTGAATATATGGTACAGAGTCCGATCACTTTAGAATTTGTTTAAAGAGTGGGAAACCAATGGTAATCGCCGAAAAAGATGGTGGGTTCAACCTGCTAGGACAAACACCAAAGAAACAGAGGTCAGATGGCCAAGCTGGGGGAACTGGGGGTTATTCCCAATTTGGCTCTCCGACGCTCAAGTCAGATGATGATCTGAAAGAGAGAATAAGCAAAATGCGAAGTTGCAGTAATGGAGATTGCTTACAGTGTTGAAGGTGAAGACTCATATTTATAGTTGAGGGTCAGGGACCCTTTGGTCATTTGCACCGTGTGGTCCTGGCCAAATGTTGCCCTAACACATGGCGTTATGGGAGAAACCTAGGAGGAATCTTTCTGTAAAAGCCGGTGGAAGTTAGTGTTGGCGACAGAGGCAGATGCGCGGGCATGTGTCAGAGAGCCGTTTTAGGGGATTGGTGACAAGGGCTTAAGAGCACGCTCGTGTCAACCAAGGGCCTTGGAGGCCAGATAATCCGCTAAGGGATGGAAGCCAAGGCTGCATGACGAGGAGGAGTGAAAGCTTCTTCGAGGGATGATAACGCTCGAAGAGGACTCCCAAGATAAGCTGGGATTATGTTCCGTTTTGGGCGGTACGCTCGTTTTCGAGCGGCGGAGATGACTACGCGTGCACACAGAAGAGACGACACGTGTTCTTTAGGGGTTTCGACTCTCGAGGGATTTGGACGCTCGTTGATAACCTGTCCCAGTCAGGAAGGCTATGTGTTACTTTCTCGTGTCGCCACGTGTCCAAACATGGGTTGAGCGTATTTTGACCCCATCAATATGGAAAATCAAAAAATTGGTCTTGCAGCTTAGAAAACTGTCGTTTATGAGAGAAAATGCGCTTCCTTTTTTATATAGTATAGAAAATTTTAATAATTAAACTAAAATAATATTATAATTTTTTTTTAATTTAAAATAAATTAAATTAAAACTAAAATAATTTAATATTATGGCTTTATTTTTAAATTTAAAAACCAATTAAAATTAAAATCATTACTGGAGAAATAAGAGTTGTACTCTTTAACCGAACCTCTTCTTCTTTGATTTCCTCCCAAATCAAACCTTATCCTAATAGTTAGGATCTATGATGCACGGACACGGACACGGACACGGCGACACCGACACGACACGATACGGATACGGCGACACGGATTTTTTTTTAAATTTCCCACGTAAGGAGTGTCGGACACGGTGTCCGACACGACACGGCATGACACGACACGGTAAAATGATATTTTTAGAAGTGTCCGTGCATCATAGGTTAGGATTCTACGCTTAACTCTTAGATTTCTAACTTTGTTGGATTTTTATTTTTAATTTTTTTAACAACATTAAATAGTATTTTATTGAAAACCCTAAAGAAAAATTAATATTTATATTATAAAAATCCCGAACGATGCTATGAATAATATTGGTATATATAGAAAATCTTGCCCTATAAATAAGCACGTAAAAACATATTGGTATAGAAAATATTAGCCTATAAATAAGGAGACTTTTTAATTATGGTAGACTTTTCAAAGCAAATTACAAGAATGGTGTACTTTTTGTACATATAATATAAAAGGTATAAAACGCTTACCTGAAAAACGTTTTCAAAAATTCATGACACAGTTGATATTTTCTTACAAATCAATACAATAACTTTTGAAAATTATATTTTTAACCACAATACTTTTCATGAAAAAATATACTGAATATTTAACAGATCTATACGAAGAATATAATAATCATAAAAACTTATACTTAATAGCAAAAAATAATGGACATTGGTATATCACGAGATATCATGAATATTGGGCAGAATATTATAAAGAACAAATACAAAAAACTATTTCAATACTAAAAAGATTTGAAAAATAAATGGATAAACAAAGAAAAACCAAGAACGATATAAGAAAATTGGGAAAGAAACTGGATGTTGCAACAAAATACGATTCTATTATGAAAGAGATTTTTGTATATCCTAACGAAATAAAAAATATAACAGATAATGCTAAACAAATTAATATAATAAATACAAATTTGATAGAAAAAATATATCAAAGGGAAATGAATGGATAAATATGGAACAATATCAAAAACAATTAATACGTGAAAGACTTATACAAAAAGAGAATTCAGTTTGAAAATGTATAAATTTTTATTGAAAACTTTTAATCAATTGTAATAAATTGTAATGGACAAAACGTCAATACACCCCCTGTCAAGATGGTATCAGAGCCTAGAAGACGATGTCTTTTGGGATAAAAAATATAAAAATTTGATAAAAATAATTATAACTACTATGTATAAATTATTTGAAATTGGAATTATTATATGGTTTCAAATTCTAGATGAAGATAAAAGATTAAATGATATAGAAGAGCAATTAAATTATCTAGATATCGATGGCTATTATACAGATATATCCTATGATGATACAGATTGGCAATACCCTTCGCCTTAATATGAGAATTTTAAATAAACGAGAGTTAGCTAATTTATATAATTTTTATGAAGATATGTTAAAATACTTTATAAAAAGGAATAAATTAAATCCTTCCAATTATTATAAAAAGAAGATAAGGAAGTTTAGAATAAAAAGAAATTATTATTCAAACCTCCTTTCTATATGAATCGTTATTGGAAAGATTGGATTAACAATATAAATAAAATATTGGAATTGGATATTAAAATTGATAAATTAAGAGATGAAATAAAAAATTCAGTAGATAAAGATCTTTGTAATAAAAATAAAAATGATATAAAGAAGCTAAAAAATTTACTAAAAAAGGAAAAGAATAAAGCTTTATTAAACAGAATAAAAGCTGGAAAAATATGGAAACGATAGACATAAACCTTCAATCTATAATAGAATCTGTTAATAGAATTAAAGAAGAAATGTTAAATCTTCAAGATTCTATAAGAGAACTAAAGAATGAAATTCAACTAAATAGAGTTAGCGTAAAGCAGTTAGAAATAACTATTAAAGAAAGAGAAAAAAGATCTAAAGCTGAAAAATTAAAAGATATAGAAAAAGAAATAAAAACTCCTTTTAAAGTAATAAATTTAGAAAAGGCCAAACCATATGAAAAAGGCTCTTTTGATGATTATATGCTAAATACCATAGTTCCAAAAATGCTAAAAGAACAAGAAGAGAGTTCTAGAAAAGATCTTGAAAAACTTAAGGCTAAAGGAACTATTATAGAAAATAAAGATGAACAAGGGAATAATCAAAATCAAACTAAAGAAAATTAATCATGAATGATCTGACTGAATTAATAGAAGATTTTGAAAAAATAAACTTAGAAGATATAGTAGAATATGAAGTAAGAATGAATAACGCCGGTTCTTCGGGAACTAAAAGAGAAGATGGATCAACATTAGAAGATCCAGATGAATCTATGGGATCCAACGAACCAAAAAGTTATCCAACTTATTTTAATACAAAGAAAAATAAGCATCAAGATAAAAGAAATAAAGGATATAATGCTAAATATCAACTAAATGAAGATTATTCGGAACCAATAAATGTAAATGGAAGCAAATTAAATTTGAATAATAAAAGTGATAAAAGAAAAGCCCTATCCAAATGGATAAATGATATGATTGCATATTTCTTAAATCAAGATGAGATATACGCTACAGCAACTAGAAGAACAGAATATATAATATCTACATTTGATGGAATTATAACTAGTTGGTGGAAAGGAATTTCCTCTGACGTACAAGGAATAATGAGAACCGAAACCGAAACTGGTTTTGATCAAGATATTAGAACTGGAGTAGAGCGAATGGCATACTATATAGCTGATGAATTTTTAGGAGAACCTTGGATAAATAATGCAGAAAAAGAATATTTAAAAGAAAAAGAAGAAGCTAAAAATGATCTTATAAATCTTTCAATATGCTCTATGAAATTCCTTAGAAATTATATAGAAGAATTTTGTGACTATTATTATAGACAATATTGGAGTGGAGAGTCACAAGACATATATCTTAAAATGTTCTATTCGAAACTCCCAAATCCATGGAATACACATATAAATAAAGTTTGGGAAAAAGAAAAAGAAAATGTAAGTAATAATCTCGGAGGAAGAATAAGAGTTTTAATAGATGAATTAAAAAGGCTATGTTATGAACAAGATTTATACAAGAAATCTAGAAAATTTTCTGGATTTTATTGTTCAAAATTAGAGATGCCTACCCAATGGGGTTGTGTAGAGAAAAATAGAAATAAACCTTATAGAAAGAGAAAATTCAAAAGGAACCGATACAAAAAATATAAGAAGTTTGATAGAAAAAATATAAAACCTAAAAGAAGATTTTTTAAGAGAAAAGGAAAACCAAATAAAAAACCTACAAAATGCCAATGCTGGAATTGTGGTGAAGAAGGTCATAAATCACCAGAATGTCCTAAGCCAAAGAAGGTAAGAACGATAGAAGCCAAATTTATAGAAATAAAAGACGAACTAGAAGAAGTTTCAGACATAGAAAATTATATAGGAAATGAAATATATGTTGAAATAAGTTCTTCAGAAAATTCTGAACTAGAATCTGAATCTGATTAAATGGATTCTGAAATACAAAATTATAACGAAGAAGAAATAATAGAAGAAGAGAGTACAGCAGGATATGCTAAAAGAATAACTTTTAGTCAAGAAACACTTGACAAAATAAAAAACTTAAAGTTAAGTGCAGCAAATCCAACAAATAATATATTCACTGGATTGGCAAATTTAGTAAAAAGAAATAAGATAAATATCTATGACTATCACGAGGTAGAAAAAGCTATAAGTATAGAAAATACCTCTGGAAAGGTCAAGATAAGTCTTATAACAAGAGGAATTGCTAATAATGCTATAGATAAAGTAAAAAAATATCTTAGACCAAAAATACAATATGTATATTTGGGAAGAGTACAATTTTTAGTTAAATCTCTATTCAGAGAATGTATCGATAGTCCATTAGTTCTATCTTTACATGATCAAAGATTTAGAGATGCTAAAACTAGTCATCTTGGAACAATTGAAGGAAATTTGTTTTATAAACAATTTCTTTTCGATGTTTTTCCGAAATATAGTATCAACTTACAAGATGAAAATATAGATGAAGTCTTAACCTTACATTACAAATTTCTAAAAGATATAGGCTTAAAAGATGGAAGTAAAGCCTTCACTATCTACTATAGAGCACTTTATGTGTTAAGTAATAGTAATTATGGTAGAACTTATCAAAATGAACCATACTTAAAAATAGATGAAGAATGTAAAGATATAGCCACAGCAAAGAAATTAATAATAAACCAGAAATGGAAAAGAGATTATTACCTTCTAGTTTAAGTTTCCAAGGAAACAGATTATTAGGAGGAAGTTCTAAATATTCTCTTACTAGAGAAAGTTCTGGTATAAAAATAGAAAGAAAGTTAACTGTTAATAAATCTCTAAGATATACAAATTCAATGATTATAGAAGGAGAATATTTTAATGGAACTGATAGAATATTTGGACCTAAAATATTGATAGACACAGGAGCTAGTGTTAATCGCTTTGCTCAAGTAAAAAATAAAGGACTAATAGGAATGATTACTAGCCTACCAATCCAATATACAACCTTAGATGGATTTAAGGCAACGTGTAATCAAGAGTTATATGTCCCAATTACTATACAAGGAATAAAATTGAAAGTTAAATGTTGTATAGATACATACATGAATGGAGAATTCTTTGATATAATTCTAGGAAATGAATTTTTCAATAATTGTGAATATTACAAAATAGAAAAGCATGGAGTTACACTCCAAATACAAGAAAATGAAATATTTTGTCCTAAATATGAAAGGAATTAACTTTCCTCTAAGTGTTTTTATACAATTAACACTTTTAAAAGGAAATATAACGACATGTGCTTTGATAGATACGGGATCAGAAATAACAATATTTAAAACATTCTTAATTAAGGAATGGAAAACAGATAGCAATATAAGAATTAAAGGAATAACGGGACAATCTCAAGCTATTAATAAAGTAGCTAAAGATGTAGAAATAATATTGGGAAGTAAGATAATTCTTATTAAACAAGTATATGAATACAATTCTTTAGAAGCAGATATATTATTAGGAAATGATATTCTTGAACAATTTCAATTCTATACACAAAACGTATATATGGTAACACTAAAAACATCTTGCGGACATCTTCTTAAAATACCACGAGTCAATAAACCATTCAGAGTTCAGCCAGCTGAGCGTGGTGGACGACAGGTGTTTGAGAAAATTCCAATACAGATCAATACCATTTCTATAAAAAGGATAAACTTAGATGTTATTAAAAAGAAAATAGAAGAAAACTATAATTATAATCCATTAGCTTTTTGGAAAGAAAGTCATCCCAAGGCTAAAATAGAATTAACTGAAAATGTAATTATAAAAGAAAAACCTATGTTATACACTATTGAAGAAAGACAAGAATTAAAAAAACAAATAGAGAAATTAATGAATAAAAAACTCATTCGAAAAAGCTTCAGTCCGTTCTCTAGTCCTGCTTTTATGGTTATGAATGAAGCAGAAAAGAAAAGGAATAAAGCTAGAATGGTAATAAATTTTAAAAGGTTAAATTATTTTACTAAAACTGATAGTTATTCTTTACCAAATAAAGAAGTTATCATAAATCTAGTAAAAAACAAGTCTTTCTATTCTAAATTTGATTGTACTTCTGGCTTTTGGCAAATAAAAATGGAAGAAAATAGTATTCAATACACTGCATTCAGTGCTCCTCAAGGACATTACGAATGGCTTGTAATGCCTTTTGGGCTAAAAAATGCACCTTCGATATACCAAAGGAAAATGGATAATATCTTTTCAAAATACCATAAATTTATGATAGTATATATCGATGATATCTTAATCTCTTCAGATACTGAAGAAGATCATAGAAAACATCTTTTACTATTTGCAAAAATTTGTAAAGAAAATGGAATTGCTCTCTCTGAGAGAAAAGCCATAATAGAGCAAAAAGAAATGGAATTCTTAGGGTTAAAATTGAGTGCTGCAGGAATAAAATTGCAACCTCATATTTCCCGAAAAATCTTAGAATTTCCAGACAAACTAGACAATAGAAATCAAATAGAAAGGTTTCTGGGATGCTTAAACTATGCTGAAGGATTTATTCCAGAATTAGCAAAGAAAAAGCATGAAATACAAAAATTGCTTAGGAAAAATAATACTAAAGGATGGAATTCTAGACATACAGATATAGTTGTTAGTCTTAAAGAGGAATGTAAAACACTGCCAGAATTAAGACTACCTGAAGATAAAGACAATCTTATTGTCCAAACCGATGCTTCAGATTTATATTGGTCTGCAATTCTAAAAACAGATCTAAATGAAATTTGTAGATATACCAGTGGAACTTTCAGTCAAGTTGAAGTAAATTATACAACACATGAAAAAGAACTACTTGGTATAATAAGAGGAATAGAAAAGTTCTTACTTTTTCTTTTACAAAAACCTTTTGAAGTTCATACAGATAATACTCAAATTCAGAGTTTAATACAAAATAAACTTCCAAATAAACCTCAATATAGGAGACTGCATCGTTGGCAAGTTTTCTTGTCACACTATAATTTTAAGGTAAAACATATTAGAGGAATGGATAATTTCTTAGCAGATTTCCTTTCTCAAAATGTTGAATATGGTCTTGACTAAAGGCGAGTATATGCGTCTACATATACCTAGTCCATCTCAAACGGTAGATGGTAAAGACATTATCAAATCCGTTAATGGGTGATGATTTCCCAAAAATCATATTAAGACGAGTATATGCGTATACATATACCTAGTCCATCTCAAACGGTAGATGGTAAAGACAATAACAAATCCGTTGAAGGGTGGTGATTTCCCAAAAATCACTTCAAGGCTAATAAAGTTTTAATTCATCTTCATTTTGAAGGATGAAGGACATACAGGAACTAACCGAAATAAAGATAGAAGTTGATACACTGAGAGTAATCTCTCTTGATATAAATGAAGCACTAAACATCTTTGAAGACTCCATACAAGATAGTCTCAGAGTTTTATCCGATCTTGTCATAGAAAATGCAAAAAGAATAGATAATTTATGTAAAAGAATTGAAAAATTAGAAAGTAATAAAGAAAAGGCAGAATGTTCAGGCAATAAAAAGCCAGAGATGCCTGTAAAAATAGAGGAAGATAATAAGAATAAAGGAATAAAAGTAGAGGAAGAGAAAAATACATCCTCTACAAGAACCATAAAAATCGAACCACTTCAAAAATCTGGTTCTTTCAAAATTGTTCAAATAAAGGGTGAATATGTACCAAAACATTCCTATGATAAAGAATACAAGCAAATGTTTGATCTGGCATATAACTATCCAGATTGTGATGAAATCTTTTACTCAAGTGGAAACACAATATACCCAAGGTTAACTGCAATCGATGGGGCTGATCCAAACCAAGTTCTAAAACTTGCAGAATTTGGTTTTCTAGATTTGATATACCTTAGCAAAGATCAAAAAGAAATAAGTGGATTTGAGGATACATTCAAGTCCAAAGTTTCCCAATTTGCTAAAGGAAGACAATGCGTCTTGAAATTCTATACCATATCTCCAGAATTAGATGGAAATAGATGGTATGAGTCACTTCATATTGTCTCAATAAATCCATTATATAGCAACGTCAGCTTGGAAGTTGGAAGGAAAAGTTTCAAGGCTGCAATATATTCCCCGGAATGGGTTGTTACAAGAAGAGCTCTAGGGATAAAAGTCATACAAAGTATCTCAGAGAATCTTCTGAATAAAGGTTTTCAAACCATCTTTGCTGCTGGTAACTGGTTACTAGTTACTAAAGGCTCTCCAAATGATCCAAGATCTGGATTACTAGAGGAATACTACAGGTGCCTTGTTACCCATAGAACTATTTGCTCCACTGCTACAAGACAAGAGGCATGCAAGTTGATTGGGTGCCATACAGAAATTAAGATGTGACTGCATAAAGAGAAGAGTCTAAATAGAGAGACGTAAGCAATGACGTCTGCAACCAATAGAGAGACGTAAGCCATGACGTCTGCAAACTGTTGGCAGGATCTCAGTCGTTGAAGAAAAAGATAGATCTGAATGATACAAATAAAAGTTAGGATTTCCTTATCTGAAGGAATCTTATCCCTTTACTCGTTTTAGAGTTCTATAAATTGATAGAGTCTGTAATAGAAAAGGGGCATCGAAAATCAGAGAGTTAAGAGTGAGTAAAAATATCTGTGAGAATTATAATCCGAGTGATTATCTTTTGTACTGAGTATGGAAAAATAAACCCTAAAAGGGGAAATAAAATCCTTTCTTTCATAAATCATGAGTCTTATTTTGTTTTGAGCTTATTACGTCTCTTTACTCCTTTTTATCCTTTCCAAAAAGATATCTGGTTCCGATAAGCCGTAGTGAATTTTCCGTTGGAGATCGAAGCTTGTTTCCGTTGATGTCCATATAGGCAAGAGGCCGTCAGGACTGTTGGAAGGTTGAGCTGATCAAGGAAGAAGAAGACGAGTCTTAGAAGAATCCGATAGATCTTTATAGAAGACGAAAGAGATAAAGAAAGGTAATAACCTTTACTCAAAATATTTTCTGAATTATGATTTCATAATGGATTTTAGAGTACTCTTGTTAAAATAAATTATTGATGAATTTTGTTATTAAATCTGGTTATGTTATATATAATCCCTTGCTCATAATCAAAAAATTCATATAAATAAACATGAATGTTAAATTGGATGATGTTTTTAGAGCAGGATTAAACCTTGCTTATAAATTTGGCAAGTGTTTTGATGAAAATACATCTAATAAACATTTTAGACAAATGATAAAATAACTTTTGAACTTTAAAATAAGATCATTAGTACAGGAACATAAAGACAAACATAAATCTCAAGAAGAAGATTGTAAAATGATAACTAAAAAATTAAATTTCAAAAATAAAATAATTTTTATAGAACTAATTTACGAACAAGAAGAATCTTCAGATTCTTAAAAATAGAATGAATTCCGGGGAAATAAAAGCAAATATAAGAAAGTTAAGATTAAGACTAAAATCTATAATATCAAGATTTACAAGTTCTTGGATTATGATGAAGATTTTCAAGATGCTTGATAAAGAGAATAGTTTATCAGAATATGCAAAGGAGGAATATAAACAAGTTAAAACAATAAACAAAAAACTTGTTAAAAGAATATATCAAAGAGAAATAGAAGGTTAAAAATGGATCAATATCAGAAAAGACTTAATAGACAAGAACTTATATTAGTAAGGAAAGCCATAAAAGAACAAATAGAAAAATCGAGAGAAATAAATAATGAATTTGAAAAATATATGAATGAAAAAATAATGAAGGAACTAAAAACAAAAGAAAAAGATCTGATAAAATACAGAGAAGTTTGTAAGAATACATTATTAGATTTGGAAAAAAGTGTTAAAACAATTAAAAAATATAATGAATCCTTAGAATGGACAATAAAAAATATACCTGGTTATAATATGGAAAATAGACATTTATTAGAAGAAAATAATAAAGCTATAAAATGGTATGAAGAAAAAATAAAAATCATAAATTGTTTAACAATAGCATAATAAAATTATGAGCACTAAAAATATTAAACATATGGGAAACGATTTAGAATCAGCCATACATAAAGAAAAAATATATAAGAAAAATTACGAACGAACATTAAATAAAATTGTAATAAATAAAGATATAATTTTACAAGGTATAAAATAACAAGAAAAAATAATAAGCAATATAAATAATAAACTTGTAGGAAAACTACAAGAACGAGAAATTAATGGACCAAATTGAAAACTTTTTAAAATTTTGGGTCTTAATTATAAAATATACAAAAAATTGAAATCTTTTGATAAAGACGTCTAAAGGAAAAGCGTCTTATACTATTATTAAAACATAAAAAAAATTTACACTTGTTCTACAACTTCTCCAAATAAAAACACTATGATTGCAATTTACCCTATAAATAAGCACCTGAAAACAAATTATTACATAAGTGTAAATTTTTTGACAACCAAATCCCTCACAGGGGAATATTATAGCAAATCATGAGGAATAATAACAAGAATACAAGAAGCAACAATAGAAAAATTAACGCAGGTCGAAGCCGCAATTCCAACAGATTTGTGAGCTATTATATTATCATCACATTTAGTAAAAGAAAAGGACTCTTTGAAGATTGGTCCTCTCAAGTTGATCTCGATCTGATGCGCCTGTAGTTCCACAGTCGCTTTTTCTCCGAAACGAGCACAAATAACTGGGCCTACAATAGATAACTCGGCCAGAAAATTTCCCGGATAAACACAGGAAAAGATAAAACTAAACTTCCATACGGAAGGGACGAAACTTCCATACGGAAGGGATAAAGCTTCCATACGGAAGAAACCAAAGAAAACAAACCAAAAAGAAAAAAACAGATAAAGAAATCGTCTGTGAACAGAGAAATCCGCTAGATCTGGGAGGATGCCAGAAACTTACCATAGATCCGTGAGAGTGACAAGAGGATCCCGACAGCTATTGGAGTAAGACAGAACAGATTTTGATCGATCCGACGATGGAACTGTGTTCTTCACCGCCGGATCGGAGTTGAGAGGGAAGCTTTTGCTTTGTTCACATAAGTGTAAATTGATTAAACAAATTATAACATAGATAAGACTAATTTCACAAAACTGTCATTTAATTTTCTAAATCCAAGTAAATGTAAATTAATTAAACAAATTACCAAATTACATAGAAGACAAATTTCACATAAATTACTCATTCAATTTTCTAAATCCTGCAAATGAAATGACATGGTAAGCTTTATGTTGATTTTTTTTTTCCACTTGATATTTGACATTATTTGTAAATTAGAAACTTTTAGTTTCTCCTACCTCTTAATCCCCCTAGAACCTTTAACCAACCCTCTCTTATCCCAAATTTGTTCTTATCCAATAGTCAGGATTCTAGGATTAATTCTTAGAATTCTAGTCTTTTTTGAATTTTATCTGAATTTTTTTAATAAAAATAAAGAGGATTTTATTGAGAACATCGTAGAGAAAAATTAATAAAATACTGTAAAAAATATCGAAGGATCCAAAAAATATTGATATAGAAAATATTTTTCCAATAAATCAATCACATAAATATAAATTGATTAAACAAATGATCAAACTACAAACAAGAAGAAGACAAATTTATTTAACATAAATTAGTCATTCAATTTTTTAAATTCATTAAATGAAATGAACCTGTGAGCTCATCATTGTCTCTAACTGGCGCACTTCTGTTGGAGAAATCTCATATTGGCGAGATTATTCAACGTAGGTAGGGAGCAAAATTCGCAAATTAAATGTTGCCTGAGTGAAAAAGAAAATCTATTTTAATGGAAAATTGAAAAAAATAAATAAATAATCTCCTCTTAAATTAATTCACATTTTCCACACCTCCATTAAAAATGCTACCAGTTTGAGAATTAGAAGAAAGCAATTTCAATATGTGCTTAGATTTACCTCTAATTGTGCAGGTCGAGGCATTAAAAGACTATTGCTGCACATTCTATGATAAAACAATATATTTTGAAGGCCAACCAACAATAGTCCTGCAGTGATAAAGCATTCTAGCATTTTAATATGAAATATATAATATGTGGGAACTATATAATATGCGAGACCCAGTAGCATTTAACAGATAACGAAATATATATATCTAATCTATATTTGAATTTACCTGAAAATAGAGAAACGTCTGAGTAGAAGAACTTGAAAATAGAGAAACGTCTGAGTAGAAGAACTTGAAAATAGAACACACATTTTGTGACGCCTCGATATTTCGGCCGTACAGGTATTACGCAGGTGTTTACCAAATTGCGTGAATTAATTGGTTATACGTGCTTTGTTTTTTTTTTTTATTAAATATTAAAATGTTCATTGGTTATAACCTAAGTATTTAATATTAAATATTTATTTCGTGCATTGACTTTAAATGAATTTAATTCATGCACTTTGTTTTTAAAAGTATGATTAATGCATGCACTTTATTTATAATTTATATATGAATTTAAAATTTTATATTTATTTGGGAATGTATGGATTTATTTTAAATGCATTACTCATGAGTGTTATAAACGCGCTTCGTTTTTATATGATTTGATATCGAAATTTCGTGAAAATTTAATATGTCAAAGATATACGTATTATGAATATGAATATGTGTTCGTTTCATGTTTTCAGGTTCATTTGCATGAGTTTCAAATTTATTTTGACTTTGGAATCCAAATCGGGGGCTAACAAGCAATTAGCACACCCTTGGTTCCGTATTTGATATCTTGAGCTAGAAAACTCGGATTCGAGTTTCGTCAACTTCGTTGAACTCGTATCAAAAATTCGAGTTTAATGAACTTAGCCTTATATTTTTCCAAAGTTATTTGAACCTCCGAAATTCAACCGAAAAACGAAACGGAAACCAAATCTGCCACAGTTTATCAAAATGACCATAACTCATTAAAACCTTGACCAAATTAACCATGGTTTAATTCCTTGGAACCCTAACTCAACCCTATAGCCAGCCTTAATGACCCCAAACCGAGATACCCTCTTCACTTAGAGAAATTTCAGCAAAAATCCCTGTTTTCCAGTCATTCCCGTAACTCAAGCCAGCCTTGGAGATTCAAGCTCAAATCTCTTCCAAACCTTCATCAATCCACAAGGTACGCTTAGGGTTGTAATATACATTCAATATGTATCATTTTAAGTTATGCATCCCCAATTTTGATCATGTTTTCATGGGTATTTGGCTGACTGGAAGAAATAGTTAGGTTATAAGCATGGTTGTTGATCTCATCCACTTCTTGATGAATTTGATTGATTCCAAACATGAATATGATTGCATTGATCTCTTCTTTGCATTTATGGTGATGTTTTAGCTGGTAGTTGAAGCATTCATGAGCTATCATTAATGAAATATTGGAGATATATCATGAAATGATCACCACACCCTCTATTTCAGGTTTCAATGTTTTGGGAGCATGTTTGTGTATTACTTTGGAGTGGTTTCCTTGCATATTTCTGACCTTAATATAACTGAACATGTTGGTTGGAGATTGTTGCTCTGTTTTTCTGCTGGTTGCTGCGTCAGTTTTGCTGGTGCGATCATGGTCACGCCCGCGACCTTCTTCTCCTGTAATTAGAGTCGCGCCCGCGACTGAATTTTGGGCTGCTCTCGTACTTTGGAAAAATTGTTCAAAAATTCAGATTTTAAACGGGTAGCGGCCGCTACCATTTCTTGAATAAAATGGGTCGCGTCCGCGACCCTATTCAGTTTTGCGTGAGTTTCAGCTTTCCATTCTTTGCATGGCTGTTAATTGCTTCCTAATTCCTTCCTTGCATGGTTTAATTGTTAATGCATGCTGCATGCATGAGATTAGATTAGGTGATTTTATTTTAGTTGATAATGCATGTCATGAGTTTATGTGTTTTGTTTTAGTATGCATGCTTTGATTTTTTTTTAGTTGTTGACTCAATATATGCATGCATAATTATCATGTTGTACGTGCATAGTATATAGATCATATATATATATGATCTATATATATATATATATATATATATATATATATAGTATTAATGCCTGTTTAATGATATATATATATCTAATTATGGTTTAATTTATTTAAATTTTAGAATTTAATTGTTATCTATTTCATGTTATTTAATTTCCGAATATAACTTGAATGTTTCTATTTGCCTATTTTCTAATTGTGAACATGCTATCCTACGTGTTATGATCGTTATTTGAAATTCGTGGATCAATTTGATTTAAATATGAAGGTTATGAACTTGAATGACTTTAAACGTTTCTTGAAAGGGATGAAATGAATGTTTATTTGTCTTTAAGACATTAATAGTGCACATGAACGTGTTCATTACATAATATATTCTTTTATGCATTCATATCATGATCATTTCAGTGCTGAGCGTCTTAATTGGTCATTTTGAGTCTCACTTCACCTTTCTTGCACAGATTTTGATCCTGTTGGAGACGAGGCCAGTCCATGAGGCTTTTGTGTCTTCTTTTGTCGTTTTAAGGTGGGTTTCTCTTCTATCTAGATATATGACCCTATATATCTTCAACGTGTAAAGTTTTCGACCAAAATTAATATATGTATATAGAGTCGTTTCAAGAGTAAATGTTTGCAACGTAAAGCCTTTACTTTATGAATCCTACCAAATATTTGGCGAGAAATGAATGAATGCACGAATGGGGCCCAGGGACTTAGTGTGAGTGGCTATCCAGGGAGGTATGGGCCGACGGTGATCCCTCACATTAGTTCCACCAATTAACGGCATAACCGGATCTCGTTAGGAGTTAGCGAGGAATGGACGCTGAGTGCCATATGGGGAGTCATGTTCCCCTTTTGGTCAATGAATGGGTGGTCCGGCCTTTGAAACCCGCCACCAACCCGGAGGAAGAAGGTGTAAATGTTATTGAATGTGCACGAAAGAATGTTATGCATGAAAAGAAAGAATGAATGAATGTTTAATGAACTACACAAGGTGTTGGTTGGAGATAATGCACGCCCACTCGCCGGGCCAAGAATGACCTAATGTAAATGAATCGTTATAATCCCTTTTGATGATTTTTCTATTTCACCCACTTGGGAAATTCTTTAAAAACCTCACTTGGGATTATAGCTTGCATGTGAATGTTTAAATACAGTCGTATATTATACTTGCCCTGTTTTTATACCCACCAGTCCCTTTTGGACTGAACCCGTTTGGTTTTCAGTTGTTTTATGCAGGTGTCAGGGAGCTAGGCGGGAATTCGAGTCATAAGTCTTGCATTCGTCTCTAGCTCTTGTATTTTGGGTCTTACACTTGCATACTCTTACTTTTAATCATTGTATATGAATATTGTTATGGAGCGTACATGTTTTGGGCCGTGACGGCATGTGATGATGTATATGAATTATTTTTGGAGCTTTGATGCTCATGGTATACATATATATGATATATGTTCAGTTTTGCTTCCGCTTTTATGTTTAACTCTGATTCGTATAGTTTAAGGGTTAGCCGGCCTAGCATAGTGTGTGTGTATGTCCCCGTTCGCCGTGATTTAGCTCGGGTATGGATTGTCCATTTCATATTCGGGTCGGGTCTCGGTGCAGGGGATGTGGTACATTGCGCTCGAGTGCTACATATTTAGCTGCAAAATAACAGGTGAAGAGTTACCTTAAACTAGCAATTCCACACATTCGATGCATGTGCAAATAAAAAACTATTAATATTAAAATATATTAATTTTTTTTATTAATATATATTTTATAATTATTTTTAATATAATAACCAAAAGTAAAAAGAGATAAAAATTATATAAAAAAGAAAGAAAAAGAAAATAGTAGAAATAATGAGAGAGAAAAAAGAAGTTACAAAAACACAGGAGTTATAAAATAAAATAAATAAAGAAAAGAAAAATAAAAGAGACCAAGAGTTCATGACACCACAATGGACTCTGGTGTTTAATAATATAGATAGATATGAGAATCTAAAACTATGTATAATTACTTAGTTGCACACACAAATAATTAACTCTTCATAAAGCCAAGAATATAAGTACACATATAAGGTATGAAATTAGGAAGTAAAAGCTTAGAATTTAAAGAACATATACAAAATCGGAAAAGAAAATTTACTTAGGTAATCCCAATATACCTTGGTTGCTAGGCAAAATTGAGAAAGCGACTAAATTCATGAAAACAACTTTCCAACAAAGCAACTTTCCAACTTAAACCAGCACAAACAACTTTCCAACAAAACAACTTTCCAACTTAAACCAGCTCTTCGACAATTGTGCGTGTTTTGGGGTGAGACGGGTCCAAGCAAATCTCAATTGATGCCTAACGAAAATCTTAATAACCTAAGAAGGTTGATCGCCCAACAAAAATCTCAGAATCATTTGAGAAGGAAGGTGGGTAAATTATAATACTTCAGTTTAAGAGTTTGCACGAACGTGAGAATGAGTTTGAAAAGAAGGTGGATAGATTATAATCGTGTAGGTTGAGAGTTTGCAGGAACGTGGATTAATTTAAAATTGTGAATTTTCCCAAAACAACCTTTAATCATATATAGATTTTGCAATGGTGTTGAGGGTATATATGGAAAATCAAAAAATTGGTCTTAGCAGCTCGTTTGTGAGAGAAAAGGCGCTTCCTTTTTTATATATTATAGATAATAAGACTTAGAATTATACTTATATAATAAGACTTAGAATTAGGGTTTTTTAGACTTCTCCTTGAATTACATAATTGATTCCTTATCTGAGTAGGTATCATTTGGTAGGTATCATTTGTTCTTATACTCTGAGAGTTTTTTCTAGTTAGAATTTATGTCAATCCATCAGATCGATACAATTTCCAAAGACTTGTTCAGATCACCGCTCTCAATTCCTCAAAAAGAAGAAGGTACCAGTGGCCATGTCTAGGAAAAGGAAGAGACCTAGTATGCACTTGCAGAATCGTCTTCCCGATGATATCTTCTTCGAAATTCTTGAGAGGTTGCCGGTAAACAGTCTCGTGAGATTCATGACGGTCACCAAATCATGGAAAGCTTCTATCAGAAACCCTAGTTTCACATCCTCCTACCATCATCGTCATCATGACGAAAGTGGTTCATGTTCCCATCTCGTTTTGATGCCAGACCCTTGTTGGCATCCCGTGCAAACTTGTTCCTTGATACCCGAAACTAGTAGCACCCAAATTCCGAATTACAATCCAGTCCTCAAAATAGAATGTCGGCCCATGCTTGTTGGTTCTAGTGAGGGTTTAATCTGCTTCAAATCTACATCCGTTTTATTCGTATGGAATCCGTTTATTAGAACAAGCTTGAAGAAAATTTGTGCGGGCGAGATTCCGTTGAATACCAAATCCAAGAGAGGTTTGGGATTTGGTTTTGCTCCTGAGAGCAGAATAGTCTTGGGATTTGGTTTTGCTCCCAAGAGCCGTGATCACAGGGTCGTAAAGCTCGTCTCCCTACAAAAAAACAACTGAACTTCCGTCGGAAATTTGGCGGAATTTTTTTTCCAACGGAACTCCGTTGGGTTTCCGTCGGAAATTTTGGAACAATTCTAAAAAAATTGCACCAAAAAAACCGACGGGATTTTCCCGTCGATTTTCCGTTGGAATTTCAATTGAATAAAAATTCCAACGGAAAACCAACGGGAATAACCCGTCGGTTTTTTTATTCCTCAATTAAAAAAAAACCGATGGGATTTTCCCATCGGTTTTCCGTTGAAATTTCAATTAAATAAAATTTCAAACGGAAAACCGAGGGGAATAACCCCGTCGGTTTTTTTATTCCTCAATTAAAAAAAAAATCGATGGGATTTTTCCGTCGGTTTTCCGTTGGAATTTCAATGAAATAAAAATTTCAACGGAAAACTGACGGGAATAACCCATCGACTGCAAGTAGCACATGGAAGTGGCCCCCCAAAAGATGCTTGATCCTCCAATAGTGCACATGGGCAACCTTGTTTGGATCCCAATTATCAGTCACTCTATTCATTTAGGACACAAGACTAAGCATATAGGAGGACCCAATTTCATGCTGATTTCTTGCACTTTAACAACTTGTACCCCTGTCTGCTTACCATGGAGAATCTTCTGGACCAGCGCTTTATGGCAACTTTTAGTACCTCTCAGCCAAAATTCACCAATTCACGGGCTGGTTTTGTACCTTTTCCTGCAATCAATCTCAACATCCACAAAAGGCATTTTGTCTTGGAAATGATTGGAGTGAGCAGTACCAAGCTCTGAATAGGTTTACAGCCAAGAAAGAAACATACTGATGGGTAGTTCGGGGGTAAATAGTGTAAGGCCATAAAATGGAATAGACGGGTGTATAGCATATACCAACTGCGTTCTAAGTGGTTAGATCATATTCCGAATTTTTAGCATCACACGAGTGATCGTATACATCATAGAACTGGAAAAGGACATAAGAGCAGTTAGATCCCGGTAAGCTAAACAAGGTAATAAGTGAACATAAAATCCTTGCAGTCGTGTGTTTTAAGTAGGGGTGGCAAATGGGTGGGTTGGGCTGGGTTTGGGTTGGGTTCATATGGGTTGGGTCTAAATGGATTGGGTCAAAAATGGATTCTATACTAATGGGTTCTTAATGGGTTGTGGTGGGTTTTAATGGTTTGCTAATGGGTTCAATAATGGGTTATTAATGAGTTCCAACTCAATTCAAGTACTTAAATGTCCAATATACCCTTCACTAATATATTTAACTTATTTTGGATTTATTTGACCCAATTAATATATTTTCAACCCATTTGGTCTATTTTGAGTCCGTTTTTTCGTTTTTCGACATGTTCGTTTTAATTTAGACTCGTTTAACCCATTTTTGGTCTGTTTCATCCGTTTTTCGACATGTTCGACCTATTTTGGACTCATTTGACCCGTTTTGGGCCAATTTCACCCAATTTTCAACTTGTTCGACCTATTTTTGACTCGTTCGACTCGTTTTGGGCCTCTTTCACCCGTTTTTCGACCTATTCGACCTTTTAGGAATCATTTGACCCGTTCTGGACCCATTTCACCCAATTTTCAACCTGTTCGACCTATTTTGGACACGATTGACCCGTTTTGGACCCATTTCACCCAATTTTCAACGTGTTCGACCTATTTTGGCTCGTTCGACTCGTTTTGGGTCTCTTTCACCCGTTTTTCGATCTATTTTGGAATCGTTTGACCCATTTCGGGATCGTTTCACTCGTTTTTCAACTTGTTTGTCTTATTTAAGACTCGTTTGACATATTTTTGGCCATTTCAACCCGTATTTCGACCTATCTAACCTATTTTGGACTAATTTGACCCGTTTTTAACCTATTTCGCCCGTTTTTTTATACGTTCGTTCTATTTTGGACTCGTTTGGCCCATTTTGGGCTATTTTAACCCTTTTTTGGACCTGTTAAATCTATTTAGACTCGTTTTGAACCGTTCGAAGCCCATCTCACCCGTTTTTCAACCTGTTCGACCTATTTTGGATTCGTTCTACTTGATTTAGGCCCGTTTTTGACCTTTTGATCTATTTTGGACTCTCTTTTAACTTGTTTTTTTGACCTATTTGTCATATTTTGGAATCGTTCGACTCATTTTGGATCCATTTTACACACTTGGATCCATTTTTACCCATTTTGGATCCATTTTACCCATTTGGATCCATTTTACCCACTTGGACTCATTTTACCCATTTTGGAAACATTTTACACACTTGGATCCATTTTTACCCATTTTGCATCCATTTTACCCATTTTGGATCCATTTTTACCCACTTGGACTCATTTTACACATTTTGGATCCATTTTACCCACTTGGATCCATTTTACCCATTTTGGATCCATTTACCCATTTTGGATCCATTTTACCCACTTGGATCTATTTTGCCCATTTTTATTCATTTTACCCATTTTGGATCCATTTTACCCATATTTTACCCATTTGGATCCATTTTTTCCATTTGGATCCATTTTACTCACTTGGACTCATTTTACCCATTTTGGATCCATTTTACCCATTTTGGATCCATTTAACCCACATTTTACCCACTTGGATCCATTTGACCCATTTGGATCCATTTAACCCACTTGAATCCATTTAACCCACATTTTACCCACTTGGATCCATTTTACCCATTTGGATCCATTTTACCCACATTTTACCCATTTTGGATTCATTTTGCCAATTTGGATCCATTTACCCACATTTTACCCATTTGAATCAATTTTACCCATTTGGATTCATTTTACCCACTTGGATCCATTTTACCCATTTGGATCCATTTTACCCACTTGGATCCATTTTACCCATTTTGGATCCAGTTTACCAACTAAAATCCATTTTACCCACTTGGATCCATTTTACCCATCTAGATCCATTTTACTCATTTGGATCCATTTTACTTTTTTTGGATCTATTTGGCCCATTTTAGATCATATTCACCAAATTTGGATATATATGATACGTTAGAGTAAACATGCTAAAAATAGGTTGAAACAAGTCCAAATTGGTTGAACAATTCAAAAAACGGATCAAATGGGTCTAAAATAATTCAAACACATAAAAAAATCGGTGAAATAGGTCTAAAATGGGCCAAAAGAGTCCAAAATAGATCGAATAGGTTGAAAAACGAGTGAAAGAGGTCCAAAACTGGTCAAACGAGTCCAAAATTGGTCGAATAGGTCGAAAAACCAATTAAAATGGTCCGAAATGGGTCAAATGAGTCCAAAATAGATTGAACAAGTTGAAACAGGCTTGAAACGGGCTCAAAATGGGTCAAATAAGTCCAAAACAGGTCTAATAGGTCGATAAATTGATGGAACGGGTCCAAAACTGGTCAAACGAGTCCAAAATAGGTCGAATAAGTCGAAAAACTGGTTAAAATGGTCAAAAACGGGTCAAACGAGTCCAAAATAGGTTGAAAAAGTCGAAAAACGGGTGAAACTGGCTTAAAACGGACAAACGAGTCAAAAATAGATTGAACGGGTTGAAAAATTAGTGAAATTGATCCAAAATTGGTCAAACGAGTCTAAAATAAATAGAGCAGGTTGAAAAATTGGCAAACGAGTTAAAAATTGTATTCGTGTGTGAAAATACGTGTAAAATTATGTTAATGTGTAAATGTGTGTAAAAAATGTGTTATTGTGTGAAAATATGTGTAAAATTGTGTTAGTGTGTGTAAATATGTGTGAGTATGTGTAAAAAATATGTAATTATGTTTAAAAAGTTTATGAATAGAAATATAATATTTAATTTATGGGGAGGGTAAAATAGTAATAAAACATTAAAATTGGATAATTAATCTTAAACCATTAAAGACCCAATTCAAACCCAATATCAACCCACCATAACCCATTAAGGACTCATTACTTTCCTAACTCATTATTGACCCAACCCAAACCAACCCAATTTAAATTTCATCAAAACCAACCCAACCCAACCCACCTATAATGTGTTGGACCCATTGGGTTCAACCCATTTTGCCACCCCTAGTTTTAAGTAATATGTGTGTGGTGGAACTCACCCCAAAAGTTAGCTAATAAGGTGAGGGTTGGACAAACATTAGTAGGTAGTTAGTCCATATGGATAGTGCCTAGGGGCTAACACAAACTCACCCCAAAAGCTAGTTAATAACGTGAGGGGTTGCCCGAACATTATAACTTAACAATTCAAAAATGTTGTGATGCTGAAAAGGGGCGTATTTAGGGGTGTCAATTCGGGTGGGTCGGGTGGGGTCGGGTCGGGTTGAGGTAGGGGTATTACACGAAAATTCTCAACCCGAACCCGACCCGACCCGAATTTGAACCCGAAAATCCCAACCCGAACCCGACCTGATCGGGTTCGGGTTGGGTTCGGGTTGACCCGAACACTGTTCGGGTCACCCGATAACCCGACCAACCCGAATAACCCGAACCCGACCCGACCCGACCCGAAACGATTTTCTTTTTCCTTTTTTTTTTTTTTTTGATTTTTTTTAATTCTAATTTATGTTTAAAGTATTTTAAAACTTGATAACAATATATAAAAATATATAGTTTGTAAGGTTTGACATAATTGCAACTAATATAAGATAAAAAAAAAAATTAATACATAAATATTATTAAGTTCTAATTCTAAGTGTAATTATAACTAAGTTCTATATCAACTCTATTTAAATTCCTCTTTATATAAATTCAATCAATAAGGTAATTATGTAAAATAAAAATTAGATACATAAACATTATTTAGATCGAATTATATATTTTCTACTAAACTAATCATAATGTAATTCAAATTCTTTAAGTCCAAATAAATACATCTATTTTTGTCCATAAACTCCGTTTAATTCTAATCATATTACAGTCATATATGTCTTTCTAATGAACAAAACTATACAATTTAGACAAATTATATAATATTGACATTATAAATCACATTTTTCTTAGATAATAATCACATGTTTATAGAAAATAATATTTTACTAGCCCTTTTTTTAATAGTCTATTATATTATATTATAAAAATACAAGTTGATTTTTGGATTTTTTTTACAATTTATTGGTCGCCAAAATATCCTTACAATAATGATTGCCCACAAATTTGTTAGAATTGAAGTCTCGAGTCTGTGTTACTTTGATTGTCTCTTTGTGGGTAAAATGGATCCAAATATGTAAAATGGATCCAACATGGGTAAAATATGGATAAAATTGATTAAAATAGGTAAAAAGGATACAAGTAGGTAAAATGGATTCAAAATGGGTAAAATGTGGGTAAAATGGATCCAAATGGGTAAAATGAACCTAAATGCACAAAATAAATCCAAAATGGGTAAAATGGATCCAAAATGGGTAAAACAGATCCAAATGGGTAAATGGATCCAAAATGGGTAAAACAGATCCAAATTGGTAAAATGGATTCAAAATAGGTAAATTGGATCCAAATGGGTAAAATGGATTCAAAATGGGTAAATGTGGGTAAAATAGATCCAAGTGGGTAAAATGGATCTAAATGGATAAAATGAATCCAAAATGGATAAAATGAGTTCAAGTGGGTAAAATGGATCCAAAATGGGTAAATTGGATCCAAGTGGGTAAATTGCATCCAAAATGGCTAAAATATGGTAAAATGGATCCAAGTGGGTAAAATGAACCTAAATGCACCAAATAGATCCAAAATGTATAAAATGGATTCAAATGAATAAAATGGATCCAAAATGGGTAAAATAGATCCAAATTGGTAAAATGGATCCAAATGGGTAAATGGATCCAAAATAGGTAAATTGGATCCAAATTGGTAAAATGGATTCAAAATGGGTAAATGTGGGTAAAATAGATTTAAGTGGCTAAAATAGATCTAAATGGATAAAATGAATCCAAAATGGGTAAAATGAGTTCAAGTGGGTAAAATTGTTCAAAAATGGGTAAATTGGATCCAAATGGGTAAAATGGATCCAAGTGGGTTAAATGGATCCAAAATGGGTAAATTGGATCCAAATGGGTAAAATGGATCCAAGTGGGTTAAAACGATCCAAAATGGCTAACATTTGGTAAAATAGATTCAAGTGGGTAAATTGAATCTAAATGCACAAAATAGATCCAAAATGAGTAAAATGGATCTAAATGGATAAAATGAATCCAAAATGGGTAAAACAGATCCAAAATGGTAAAATTGATCCAAATGGGTAAATGAATCCAAAATGGGTAAGTTGGATCCAAATGGGTGAAATGGATTTAAAATGGGTAAATATGTGTAAAATGGATCCAAATTGGTAAAATGGATCTAAATGGATAAAATGAATTCAAAATGGATAAAATGAGTTCAAGTGGGTAAAATGGATCCAAAATGGATAAATTGAATCCAGATGAGTAAAATGGATGCAAGTGAGTTAAATGGATCCAAGTGGGTAAAATGAACCTAAATGCACAAAATAGATCCAAAATGGGTAAAATGGATTCAAATGGATAAAATGGATCCAAAATGGGTAAAACAGGTCCAAACTGGTAAAATGGATCCAAATGGGTAAATGGATCCAAAATGGGTAAATGGATCCAAAATGGATAAATTGGATCCAAATGGGTAAAATGGATTCAAAATGGGTAAATTTGGGTAAAATGGATTCAAGTAGGTAAAATGGATCTAAATGGATAAAATGAATCCAAAATGGGTAAAATGAGTTCAAGTGGGTAAAATGGATCCAAATGGGTAAAATGGATCCAATTGGGTTAAATAGATCCAAGTAAGTGGGTAAAATAGATCCAAATGTGTAAAATGGATTCAAAATGAGTAAAATGAATCCAAAATATGTAAAATATGGATAAAATTGATTAAAATGGGTAAAATGGTTCTAACTGGGTAAAATGGATCCAAGTAGGTAAAATGTGTCCAAAATGGGTAAAATGCAGGTAAAATAAATACAAGTGGATAAAATGGATTTAAATGGATAAAATGAATCCAAAATGGGTACAATAGATCCAAATGGGTAAGATGGATCCGAATGGATAAAATGGATCCAAAATGGGTAAATTGGATCCAAATGGATAAAATAGATTCAAAATGGGTAAAATGGATATAAGTGGGTAAAGAAGTAAAAAATGAGCCTAAAACAAGTAGAACGAGTCCAAAATACGTCGAACAGGTTGAAAAACGGGGTGAGATGGGTAGGGATTTGGTTACAAGTCTAATCTTAATCAAATTCTAAATCCAACTCGAATAAATTGTATTCACATTAAAAACTTGTTTATAATTTTAATTAAGATCTAATTCTAAGTGTAATTATAAGTAAGTTTTATATGAACTCTATTTAAATTCTTATTTATATAAATTTAATAAAATTCAATCAATAGGGCAATTATGTAAAATGTAAATTAGATACATAAAAATTATTTCGATCGAATAATATATTTTTTACTAAACTAATCATAATGAAATTCTAATTGTTTAACTTTAAAAAAACGCATCTCTTTTTGTCCGCAAACTTTTGGTTAATTCTAATCATATTACAATCATGTATGTCTTTCTAATTAACAAAATTGTATAATTTAGACAAATTTATACAATATTAAAATTATAAATCACGTTATTCTCAAATAATAATCACATGTTTATAGAAAAAAATTATTTTACTAACCATTATTTAATATTCTATTATATTATATTATAAAAATACGAGTTAATTTTTGAATTTTTTTTTGAAATTTATTGATCGCCAAAATATCCTTAAAATAATGATTTCATAATGTCTAATTAAGTTAATTATGTAAACCAATACGTATTATAAATTATTATTGAAATTTTATAAGTACTTAATTATGGATAGAAATTTGGTTACAAGTCTAATCTTAATCAAATTCTAAATCTAACTCTAATAAATTGTACCCACATTAAAAACTTGTTTATAATCTTAATTAAGATCTAATTCTAAGTGTAATTATAATTAATTGTCATATCAACTCTATTTAAATTCTTATTTATATAAATTTAATAAAATTCAATCAATAGGGCAATTATGTAAAATATAAATTAGATACATAATAATTATTTAGATCGAATAATATATTTTTTACTAAACTAATCATAATGCAATTCTAATTGTTTAAGTTTAAATAATACATCTCTTTTTTTTTCCGTAAACTCCGTTTAATTCTAATCATATTACAATCATGTATGTCTTTTCAATTAACAAAATTTTATAATTTAGACATATTATATAATATTAACGTTATAAATCACGTTATTCTCAAATAATAAATTAATTATTATTTTTTAAGTATATCTAATCCTAAACCAATTATCATTTCATAAATTTTTTATCTAATTATAATACACCATATAATTTAAATATATTAAATATATATTAAATATTTTTTTAAAAAATTTCGGGTCGGGTCGGGTTGGGTCGGGTGAGTTCGGGTTGTTGGGTCACCCGCCTAATTTTTCGGGTTGAATCGGGTCAACCCGAACCCGGCTTCTCTCATTCGGGTCAATTTCGGGTCCGACCCGATTTCAACCCGACCCGAAAACCCCCAACCCGAACCTGATATTTTTCGGGTTGGCGGGTCGGGTCAAGAATTGACACCCCTAGGCGTATTCAATACGATCAAATTTGGAAAGAGGACCTTTTTACACGGTTTGAGCGAACTTTACATGTAATTCCAGCATTTGTAAGTACACATTCGATGTGCATATATGGCTAATTGTAGAAATTACTTATGGTTCCAACCAAAAGTTGTATATGAGAGGAATACAACCCATATATGCTTATATTAACTAAAGAAACTGAGAGTTCATAATGGTCGAACCCTTTAATTCCTCCCTTCATTAGTAAATAAAGTGGGAAGAATATTCCAGATTGGGTAATTTTTTCAGGCTTTATGAGGATGAAGGTGGAGACGACACAACGGCATGATAAGATGAAGATACAAGTTGAGCTAGAGCTGGAATGGAACCACCTGCACATAAATATGTGAAACGCATGATATGTACTGGGGCCAAAGGGGTGTCATAAGCATGGTAAGTGAACAGTAGAAAGTAAAAGATCGAATATTGTATTTTATGGTAGGTCAGCAAGAACAAACCACAAGACCTTTCTTAGGAATTTTGCATACTTCCCTGAACCAATATGTCTATGGGCGAAGGCATTAACTTTCTTACATGAAAATGACTATGCACTAATTTATAGCCAGCTCAATATCCATTTATGTTGCTTTTCTTACTCGGTATGTGCTTAAAAAAAATAGGTAAACATGAAAAACAATATCTGTGGCTAATAAAGTTGCACATCTATATTCCCTAAAACCTGAGAACAAAAATATGATTTGTTCTTCCTAAGTTCCTAATTAAGCATCCACCTCTTTCCAGTTTAAATCTTCTTAGTTTTTCAAAGAGAAGATAAAATGGAAAGCTCCTATATTAGAAACTATTTTTCTAGAGATTGAATTCCGTGATAATAGCGTGGCGAAAGTTGCATGAAGGTTACTCGATTCCATGTGGATTTTTCATGATCCTAATGTTTTGGGGTTGCAAGTATGAAACAAGAAATTCGCTTGTTGACTCACTCCTTTCAAGTTTCAACACTATATCAGCAAGTATTAATAGGAGGAACCAAATATTTTACAAGTCACATTTCAAGTATTCACAGTTCTATGGGAAGCAAATCGCACCTGCTAACCCGGCACATCCAGATGAGAAAACAATGAGCACAAAAGATTTACAGAACATAAGAAAAAATAAGAGGAAGAGAGAACACAATCACAAGAGAAGTTAAATGATAGTTAGATATAACATATTTGATACTCCAGAAAAGAGTGTACTGGCTAACACAGAAACAAGGACCTCCAAACAACAGAAAGGGTGTTGACTGCAGTGTCACAACTCACAAGCCATTGGTGAAACATATAGCAGCAAACATATTATCACTTCCAGTGAAACTAAATCAATAAAAGACACTTCTACTTAACTTACCTCCTTAAGCAAAAAACAAAGAGAATGCCATTACTAATTTGAAATATTAATAACTGCCAAAACCCACTACCCATAGTACACGAGGAAAGCAAACAAAAGGAGAAACAAGGTCCAGTGACAGACTCGATTGCAGCATTCAAGAAATACAAGAACAGACATTGAAACACTTACACCAACAAGGAATTGCAACCACATGGGTCCTTTAATCCACCTCCTCACAATCGGCATAGCTGCAAAAGTATTGATGTAGGAGAGGATGAAGTGAGTATATATTTGTCAATAACTCACACACCAGCAGAACAACTAAAATGCACAGATCAGCATGGACATTAATTAACTTCAAGTGAATATATGAAAATATGGGAACACAGTTGACTTGATGATATACAAATCACAAAATCAATCTCCGACGGTCTTCTTTCTAGCATTATTACAATGTGGTAACGATTGTATGTCTACAAGTAAAGGAAATGTAAAATTTGCATCTTTCAATCAAAATAAAATAATAAAAAACACATCAATAAGCTTTTGCAGCTACAGCCAAACAGGTTCAAGCAAAAGACCAAGCATTTATGATGCATATAATCGGTAATAAAAAGAGAATTTATGACACATGTGGTTCACCTCTCCACCTGAAATTTCTCCATTAAGATGTTGCCTGATCCTCACGTTATCCAAACTCAACACTTTTCCAATTGATGGGATTTTCTAACATCCAACAGCTTCATGAAAACGGAAAATCAAAATAGCAAACTATAGGGCAATGTATCTCCCCGAGGATTGAATGCATGCTGAAAAAGTGCCACAGCAGATTAATAAACTGATTACCAATCAGAAAGTATGACTTCCCATAAAACTTTTACAAATTAGTAGCTTCAGTTTGGCCATTTGGGTTCTGAGTGACTAAATAAAGAACATAGCTAACAATCTAAAACTCCACCAACAGATACCCTGACAGATGCAGGCAAGAGATACAAATAAAAATCCATCTCCAAGAACAATAATCCAACAAATCAATTTGCATCAACCGAAAATCATAAGCACCTACAATCCAGCTAAAGGAAACGCAATTGAGGAATAAAAAAATCATCACAAACAGCTGCAAAAACAAATGCATACCAAAGTTGAAGCCATAAAAAGCTCCTGCCGTTCCGCCGATCCAATCTGATTTAATGACAGAAAAGAAATTGAAACGACTCTAAATTAAAATACCCTAACAAATGTATAAACACATACATGTATAAACGGAAGAATAACTATATCCACACCATGGAAAAGCTGTCTCTGATGAGCGGAGGAACAGTCCACTCGCTAATCTCCTGCAACCCAATCAAAACTCAGGAATCAGGACACCATACAATCACAAAGCAAAAAATCAAAGCAATTGTAAGGTTTACCATCTCCTTGGAAAGGGGGCCGGCGCAGTGCGGGCACCTGATGCTTCTAACGTCAGCTTTTCCACCACTTGGGCTAGGTTTTAGCTCCGCCATAGCTGCAATTCAGTGTAGATTACTTCACAATTACATACAGATTTTGTACGTATAAGTCCCCTGAGAAGAGAAGTTTTGGCGGGGGGTGTTCTGCAATCTGCAGAAGAACACCAGAAAATGGGTTTGGATATGTATTTACACAGCCCAATAATAGTGGGTCTCAATTCCCTCAATATTGCGTCCAAAAATGCTGGGTCAGTGGCCCATTGGGCTTCCGATTGTATTGTTAACCAAGCACCGAAATAGGGCCGTCAACCGTTCGGATTTTAATCCAATCCGAATTTTGGTACCCACTAATCAAAGGGATTAATAATTGCCTATGTATAAGCAGTGGCCACCTATGCAACGACAATAAGAGCAGGATTATTGCAGGAATAACTAATTAAGCATTGTACTTAGGAGAAAAATACGTAATTATTTAAATTCTCTTTGGCGAAAAAGCCTAGAAATCCGGCCTGTTTCCGATAGCATATTAAACTATTTGAATTTTTATATTCAAATTTAATTTGATAAGATAAGAATAAGCTATCAAAATGTTTATTCTATATTTAGGATTCTAGAATTGTGCAGACAGTCAACAACGTTGGGGAGTCTTCGAATTTCATTTTGAATAATTGGAAAACCAAGGATAATTTAAAAAAAAAAAAAAAGTAATAATCCAAAATAAATATCGAAAGACTCTAAAATTATTGATAAATAATTAGTTATGTGTGTGTGTGTCGTACTTTTTTTTGGTAAATTAAATATCTGTTACTAGGTATTTGCAAGCCTCCAAGGCCGGGCACATGCTTGACTAAAATGACTAGGCCCCAAAGTAATTATGGGCTTCAGATTATTTAGCATAATTTCTTACAGGCCCGTGAAGCAACACGGTTGGAATTGGACCCCTTTGAATTATGGATAACTAGCATACGTCTTCAAGGATATTCACCTTGCCTCTTCACATTTGCCTAGGTGGCATAATGAGTTGTCTTATAAAAAAATATTTTTAGTAATTAAATATATCGGTAAGTACTCGTCGAATCCATTCTCTCATTTTCTTTCGTGTTCTGTGTTGTATTCCGTATTCACCTAAAGTACCCCTCTTGACCCAAAGTTCTGTCATTAGTATTCTAACTACCTGAGTATTCTCTCATATGTAGAGTCGTAAGGAACGAGCTTACCAGACGAGCTCCCAAACACAACTCTTCACAAGCGAGCTCCCCTCATTGTATCTCGCGTGAGGCCGTGTCGCGTGTCCTAATTGGGTAAAACCCCATCATATATAATATAACTTTATTTTATATATAGTTGCAAATAAATTTTAAGAAATAATATAAGAAAATCAGTTTTAGGATTGATAATAACAACCTAAGTTCAGCATTTCACACTAAATATATATTAAATAAAAAAATTATATTATTAAATGCCTAAATTAAAAAAATTTGAGTCATTTTAAAATAAAAAATCCATACAAATTCGTTAAGGTGAATAACTAAAATCTTAATTCGTTTTAAAGCGATAAATACAGTAAATTGACAAGTGGAGAGATCTGAGCACATATTTTGGGTTGTTAATGGACTTGTTAAGTAGGTTTGGATCTCCATAGACCATAATATATACTACCATTACTGAATAGCCAATTGTAAAGCGAAGATGCTCCATAAGAAAAATCACTCGACAATTTTGACATTTCTCAAAGTCACAATATTCCATCGCTTTCTCTTTTTTCCACTCTCCTTTTGCTTTCACACATGACACAACACTTACTAGTTCTAGACTTATATATATGCCTTTTCATATATAGATGATGACAAGTTAAAATTTTCCACCAATCACATGACAAGAATAAAATATCCATTCTTTTATTACAATGATTTAATCGAGTCAGGTTCGAAATACAATTTTGCTAGTCAAACGAACAAGAAATTATTGTGTACACGGAAAAATTCTATTAATTTAATGGATTTGATAACTTAGGTTTGGTACTAATAATACAAATCACTTTATGACATCCCCAATCAAATAAGTAATTGGGGAAGACAAGCTTAGTTGTACACTCCTACATCGTAAAACCAAATATTGCAAAAGAAGGAAAAGAACCTAAAAGTCCTCGAAAGGTATTGAAAAGTGGCCAATGAGGCCCATGTTAATACACTGCCCATCTCAAAATAGCCTTCTATTCGAACTGGTTGTACAACAAAACCAGTCACTTCCCATGAAAATAATGATCAATAAGTCAATAACAAACAATTAAGGTCAAATAAATCAACCAACATACTAGCAATCGATCTGCTATCTTTACACTTGGAAACTTGCAAGATCCACAACCTGCAACACAACAAGATCATCAAGATTCCATCAATTTTCCCCACCCGAGTCGAACCCAAATAAATGAGATATAAACCGAGCAAACAAACTAAAAAAGTTGCAATCTTTAGCCAAGTTTGGCAAGGCCAAGTAATCAACATTGACCTAATAAATCAATTAATTAGTATAATTATCCATCTTTAAACATGTAATTAGTGAAAAAGTTGACTTACTTGGATCTTTTGAGGTCAACTTGGCTAACCCATCAAAAGAGCAAGTCGCCCCTGCCGACAGCATCTGAGCCCAGTACGAGCTGAAAGCATAGCTCGCATGGTTCATCAATGTATTCGGTTTAAAGCACTTTCCACCGGGTTGGATCGGGTCGCAGGTCCGGTTCCCCTGTGTGCAAGCCCAGGATAAAGCTCCGGCCAATGCGGTCCAGTTCTTCGCGTTTCCGGGATGCACCAGAACCGGCCGTTTTGGCCGGCCGGCTTCGGGATAGGGGGGTAGGCGGAAGGGGGAGTTTTACCTGATAAATCGATCGGGTATGACGTGTCAGGATTTCACCTGACCACGTGGCAACAAATCTCACCACATGATCGACCTGCTTAGGTCAACACGCCCGATGGACTTGGTCAACTATCGACCTATAGATCAACTATCGACCTACAAATCAACCATCGATATAAAGGTCAACTATCAACCTACAGGTCAACAGTCGACCTACAGGTGATAAGTGGGCCACTGATAACAAGGGACCTACCACCGCAGGGCATTAAATGCTCCTCGTAGGCTATGCACCAACCCTACATGACCCAGGGGTATAAATACCCCACTCATTTGTTCCAAGGGGTAAGCGCATTTCACTCGCATTTTCAGCTTGAATCTCTCTCCTAAATCAAGACGTTGACTTGAGCGTCGAAGTGCCGACCCTGGGCCAACCCCCACCTTGTCCTAGGTCGGCCTTCAGCTCACGTTTGCTCCTTCCTTTTCAGACAAAACTTCCAGGCCAAGGCTTTCCCCTCAATATAAATACTTGGGTGGTCGACAATCTCCAGCTCGAGCACCAGCAGCCGGATTTTTGGCTCGATCATGTATAATTGTATGTAATAATATATTATATAATTACATAACAATTTTAATTATTATCTAATTTCAAAATTTATAGTACATTTTATATTAAACCGAATCCAATTCCAATTTTATATTTACCAATCCATATTTATGAGATTCGAATTTAAAATTTTTTAGATGCTAATCCAACCCGACCCATTAACAACTCTCACAATTAACGTTAAAGGCCCGGCCTATATTCTACGACTCTACCTCACCACTTACAACAATTATCATATCCATCATATTACCCAATGGGGGGTAGCCCAACCGCAACGGATGTGGGTTGGATCTTAATCGAACTTTATCCATAATATCCCGAGGTTTTTTTGGTGAGTAATCTATGATATACGAACATTTCTAAAAATATGTATCTCAATTAAAAAATTAATAACTAATTAATTAAAATATTCAAATTATTTAAAATGTCTTTACAATAATCTGCCCCTAATTTATTTTATATATGCATTTGAAATTTTTTAGAGGGGGCGTATTAGTGGGGCGGAGGTGGAGAGGGCGGGATTGGGGTGCTCAACCCCTCCCCCAATCCTTCATTAGGTTCACACCTTTACCATGTCTGACATTTTCCGTATAGAAAATTATAGAAAAAAAATTATATCACCGTCAGTGTCGTGTTGTGTTTGTTTGCATCTATGTACCAAAGGGAGGAGTCATACCGTTTACCATTCCCAAATCCTGACCTTTGGGGTTAGACTTTTCGTGTCTAATTTTTCTTGAAAAAAAACATTTACATATCCCTAAAGTTTCACTTGGATGACAAATCACACATTCATGCAAATGACTTAAACTAACATACTGATAAACAACTCTTACACCTGAGGGTAGGAGTGGACGTTTGCTTCTATAGTAGCAAATAAGAACTTTGGAAGGGAACTGCAAAGAGTATGAGTACTCTGAAATGTTACCTCGTTTAGTAATTCTACTAGGAATAGAATTCACTAGTCTTTAGTTGATTCTGCATAATCCGTTGTGCAAAGACTCAAAGCACTAATGTTCTGAACATACAACGAGATAACAAAAGTAAGTGAGACGACAAAGCTTCAAATTACTTTGGAACGTTAAGATATAAAAGGATTAGCAAGTTAGACTTCTTAGGATCATTTCACGAAAATGAACCTAGAGAGTTAACTTCCTATGAATCCTATCTTAAAGGGAAACGTTCCCGAAACATTGTTTATGTGAAACGTGGAACGTGCCAAAATTATAGTGGATTTCGATCCATGCTGATGACTATAAGATGCTTAATGTAAGCACTAGATACAATCGTCAATTTAATCATTGTGAATGAGTGTACTTGTTGAAGTACAAATTCGAAACTTATATGAAATTCTTAGAATTTCAGAAGGAGGTTAGGAACCGAAGTAGTCATAAGTTATAGGTAAATCGATATGATCGAGATAGCCAATATCTTAGCAACTAATTCCTTAGTCGTCTTAGAGATAATAGGATTATCTCTCAGTGAACTAATTCGAGAACACCTTAGTGCTTCCGAATGAGGGAATGAAACCTAATAGGATATGGTGCATTTCATAGTAGGCTTTACTGACTTATAATCATTCTAGGAATGAACTCCCAGAATATGCAGTTAGAGATTTTGAATTTAGTGCATCCTTTAGTTACACTATGCAATGTGGCATACTAAATTCCCTAATTATTCTTGTCAAAGAATCTAGTGGAATCCTCTTAAATGAAGAGGATAGTGGGAGATAAGCTTGAAACGAGTTCAAGTTTATACAACAATACAGGATATCGTTTCTGCGATTCCCTTGAACAAAGGTTGTTTGTCTCAAGGAATGTACCTTTCTTATGGAATCGTTCCTATAGAAGAAGAAAGGCAAGCAAGCAGACCTCAAAGAAATTTGAGGATAAATATCCACGCCACATATAGAAGAAACGAGCCCATCTGATAAAACTTAGCTAAAATTTTAGAGTAAGTACACGTATGAAAAACCCTCCTCTTAAAATGTGTTTAGAACACATTCCTAGATAGCTGAGGAATTACTTAAAGAGGAAGCACTGTCAGATTTGGAATCTGAGTAGCGTAAGCAAGCCTTGAAATCCAATGTGGATTCCATATACTCAAGCCAAGTTTGGAACTTTGTTGATCCACCTGATAGGATCAAGCTCCTAGACCTTCGAGTAAATGAAAGCATTACAACCTTCTTGACGGTTGAAATGCAAAAGTCCATTTGGATTGTATTTACCACATCCTCATATTCTGACTATGAGATATGATAAATGAATATGAGAACTATCTTGTTCAATATGAGATTGAAAGAGACTAAAATAAGGTATTTGAATAAATCTCATATTCAGTGGGAGTATGCATAAGGTATGCAAATCCCTAAAGTCAATATGTGGATTGATAAAGGCTTCTAGGAGTTAGACAGTTCGATTCCATAGGATATTCAAATCGTTTGACACAGATGGAAGTCGAATAAGTCTCAAAAGTGTACATATGAAAGTTAGTGATGTAAGAGTCAATTTTTGGTTCTTTAGAAGACGACATCCTTCTCATTAGGAATGTCAAGGATGACATGAAAGTTACCAATTCTTGTTTAAGAAACAATTTGACATGAAAGATCTTAGTGATTATTCTTGATTATCGACAGTGAGATCTATGGAAGATAGATCTAAGAGAATAAAAGGATTATCACAAAAGAGTGCATAAACAAAGGTACTAAAAGGAGTTTAGTATGGACATTGGAACATCTCTTTTGAAGAGGAGTATCCTAAGATAACTTTCAGAAAGTTGGAATGTCCAAATGCCCCTTTAAAGGAAAGGGTGCATATTGTATGAAAAGTTATGTACTAAATTAGATATGAGGCAACACTAAGCGTAGTGGGCCGAAACTAATACGACCTCAGAGAAGGTCATTAGATCTCTGTAAAGGATGTCCTCGGAGTACTTGAGAAGAAATGAGGATATATATTAGTTTACAGAGCCCAAAAGATCTTATCATTGAAAGGATATTTTAATGTAACTGTTGCATCAAACATAGATGATTGTAAAATGTAAATCATTGAAAGGATGCAATTTTTGCCTCAATGGCAATGCAACGTGTTGGAAACATTCCAAGCACAAACGTGGCAAAATCTCGACTATTGTAGTTGAGTACTTAGTCATATTAAATACCGCTAAGGTAAGTGTTTGGGTAAGAAACTCCATCTAACTAGTTAGATGAAGTTCCTAGCATGAAACAACACCATTATTATATCGTATGATTAAATGGATGGCTACTCAAGTAAGAGAACCAAGACCTCACCAAGAGATTGAACACGTGATTATGAATCACTTTATAAGGAAAATGTGTTTCCTTAGAGATGTATAATTAAGAGGGTTACATCAGCAGAGAGAACATTGCAGATCCACTTTGGAAACGCCCGAAGTCAATAGGCTCTCAAAGTACATCTTGAGAAGATGGGACTTAGAGTACCTAAATGGCTTTTACGGGCAAGTGGGAGATTGTTAGGAATAGTGCCCTAGAAAGCTGGTTTAGCGTAATCTGCTTTGGGACTTTCCTTATATCACAGACAATCTTTGAATAATATACGATTTATTATAATCTAGGCAAACACTTCTTTATATGTCAATACGTGTTTTTTGTGTTTCCATTACGTGCGCATGTATGAGAACTCCTCTAATCCTGATGACTTTAAGACTCTACCATTTAGGTGAAATGGTTCATGAAACGAGCCCTATATCACATAAGTCATGATTAGTAAAATACTTCAAGCTGATGAGTCCTACAGACAGTGGGAGTGTCAACCTGACTCCTTTAAGGCTTGCTTGTGGGATCACGCCCTTAAGAAGGACCACCTTGTTTCATGTAGGTGCAAAGTGTAGAGTTGATACGTGCGTGATACATGAGGGTGTTTACTTCTATAAGTAAGTTCACTGAGGTGCCCCGTATGAGAAGATTCCTACATGGGAGAGGAATTTCTATTTCAGGAAATGGAAACTTCCAGATTAGGAAATATCTCATGAGTCATTGATGTGATTAATTGATCCTTAGACTTGAGGTTCCATGTCACTTTATGAGTTAACTCTGTAGTCTTAGGTATAAGCTTTAAAGGGTGTCGCCTTAGACAACTGATTTAAGGCTTATGTTGGGGGCTGCACAAGTGATTCATAAAAGTGAATGAGAATCAAGAAAGGACCTACACTTGCATTTGCAAGGTGATATCTTATTGTGTAAGTCATTCATATGTCATATGAAGTCCTTGGCCAAGGCAGTAGATCAAGACATCAAGAAAAGGGTTTATTGGATTGAGATCAAATGGATATGAAATGCACTTAGCTTTAAGACCGGATTATTAGGGTTCTAATTATTCCCTTACCCTAGATCTTGGTTGAGAGATAGTAAGTAGGAGGATTGTATCTCACATGAATCAATGACTTAAAGGTTCTGTCGAATCCGAACATTCCAATTCAGCTAGGGGTTAAACACCTGTTGCTAGACTGTGGTCGTGTAATCTGTGGACTGATTAATTAATTAGTGAATTAATTAACTAGAGTCACTGCTAATTGAATTGAGAACCTAGAGAGTCACACACAACAACTTGGTTACATGAGTTACACGTGACTGGACACGTGTCATTGGGACACATGTGCCACACGTGTTTATTTGATTATAGGGTAAGGGACACATGTTTATTTGACTGGACACGTGTCATTGGGGGGGGGGGGGGGGGGGGGAATTCTAACCCAGATCAGGCTCGGCCGAACCCCAACCAATTAAAGAGCAAGTGTAGATTGGTCACTTTCCCTAAATTTTCCACCAACCACAGGGCAAGTGTAAAACACTCGCCCCCTCATTACACCGGTTTGGCCGAGCCAGGCTCGGGCTAGAATTACCCCATTGGGGGCTAAACACCTGTTGCTAGACTTTGGTTTAATTTTAAATTAAAAAAAAAGTCTAATTTTGGAGAAAATAATCTATTTAATTAATTATGAATTAATTAATTAGATAAATAAGTTATTTATTTATTAATAAATAAAGTATAATATTATCCAAAAGGTTTGGATAATTTTAGCTCTCTTAAAAGTTGATTTGAATTAGAATTCAAAGTCAAAGTTGATAATTACTTGAAGTTCAAGTAATAGGAGAGAGGGACCAAATCCTTAGTCCATAAGGACTAGGATTTTCGGCCCTCCCCTTCCTATATATAGGGGAGCTCGAGCTCCCCTTAGAGAGTGATAGAGAATTTTTGGTTCATGTGTTGAACACCTTCCTTTCTCCAAGAATCAAATAAACCCTAGGTTAAGCCTAAACACAAACTAGAGAATTAGCATCCTTACTAGTTAGATTGTAGCCAAGTTGGTGGACTATCTCTAGAGAGCTTCAAGTTAGAAGTTTTGATGATTCGAGCTTTACCAAGTAGTGGGGATCAAGCAAAACGACCAGAAGGGCTGGTGAAACGATTCTGAACCCAACAGAATACAAGTGAAAAAATCGAACCAAAGAAGATGGCGAAAACCGTTCGTCCATATCCTAAAGGACGAATTTTTTTCACGAGGATTTTATGACTGACAGATTTCTACTTTCGCAAAACTGGTTTTCGAATGGAGTTTCAATCATGCTTTTCTCGTTTCATGTTTCTTTCTTTATGTTATATCGTTAAGAACTTCCCTAACATGATTTGAATCTAGGTTGGTGTGAATTGTTATCCCTACAATGGATTTTGAAGTAGAAAGAGATTTCGAGGGACGGGTTGTCATTACCGCATGAAGCGCGTTTGAGGGCGGCTCAAAACGTGTCAAGAAAGCTACTACCTAAGTGAGTTTCTTGATCTCTACGAATTTGGATTCACGATTGCAAGTCTAAGATCCTTTTGTTGTAAAATTTTTAAATTTCCGCTGCTTTCTGATTCCTATTTTCCAACAAATATTCCTTTAAAACAACCAAAAAAATAAGCAAAAATAAAAACAAAAAAAAATGTGGCAATTAATTGGGTATCCGAACCCGAACCGACCGGGTACCCGACTATTTCGGATCGGGCTCGGGTAGCAAATTATGCTACCCGACATTTCGGGTACCCGACCCGAAACCCGAAAAACCCGACCCGCGCCCACCCCTACCTGTGGGGAAACAAATACACATGCATCAATTGCATAAAATAAAGCAACACAAATTAAAATTTGATAATGAAATTACACGACTAAATTGTCAAATTGATAAATTTATATGACTGAAAGTGCTCGTTAAGGTTGTTCCACAAAAGAAAGCCCAACATTGACAACCACATCTCCGCCCGATACCGAGAAATCCACCGGATCGCACTGTGCATAAACGAAACTTCATCTTTCTAATAGATTCATTTACATATAATTACACTACAAAGAGATATTAGGTAGGAACCTGCTTATACTTTTTAATCAGGTTTAGATATATGCGGAAGAGAAACAAGCTAAGAGTTTATCAAGTGTGCACGTACCGTCGAGGAACTCCCAATGTCGACATCTATTGCTGCACCTACGGCGTCGCCTCCATTCTGTAACAGATGGCGAGCACCTTGGCATTTTCCGGCGTTTGCTGCCGTCACCGAAAGGATGAAAAACAGGCATGCATAGTACCTGATGCTTAGAGGGGCGGAGGGGGCCATGTGTAATTTCTGAAATGTAATCAATGTTGTTGATTGGACAACCTCGGATATTTATATATAGCTGAGTGTCCAGTATAAACTTTAAACTTGCATATTCAAATTTCTTGTATCCCACGTCTATCTATTTCGTTTCCTTCCTTTTTTTTTTTGATAAATAATCACAATTATTAAGCAATTACAAGGGCATATTTGACCTCGTAGAATTTAAAAATTGAGCATGCCAGCTACATGGGTTCACTCGGTTATATTGTCAATGATTAAGTTGATTTATACAAAGCATAATTGTATCCAAAATCTTTAAAATTCGTTGATTTTTTATTTTGATATTATAAATGCTATTTTGATTTCCAGATTTCGTTGCCTTTCAGATGATGACTCCCCCATAGGGAACTTGGTTTTTGAAGTTAGACGTCTCAGCAATCTTTTTATCTAGTGTGAGTTTAGCTTTGTTTGTCGGGAGAGCAATTGTGTCCCTCATTTCCTTGCTAGGCACTCGGCTTCAGCCTACACTAGTGACCCTTATTTATTAACTGTTGTTTTGAGTTTGATTCTGTTCTAGTCGGTTATTTGATTTGTGGCTCGTGTTTGCCTAAAAAAAGAAAGTGCTAAAGAGTAAAGACATGGCAAGTTAGAACAGACTTGCACCTCCAAACTGTTAACTATTAAGAAAAATTTTAATCCATTGAGCCCAACTTAACTAATTAAAATAATAAATGTAATATACAACTAAATTCCTAGCAATATGTTCTATTTCCCTAAGAAGTTTCATTTCAAAATATTGTCTTGAACGTAAGTTAAAGCCTCATTACAATTGTTCCAAGAATCACTAACAATTTTTCCGACCATCTCCGTGAAGGCTTCGAACACCTCCGGAACCGCATGCATCGCCTCGTAGAAAGACGTCCGTGACGGCTCCACCAACCCTGCCACCGCTCCGGCCAATCCCCGACGATGAACTCAATACCCCTTCTTTTACGAGCTCGAATATCGAAGAGAAGACCGTACTGATCACCTCGATCACAAGGCCTACTAAGTATTCTAAGCATGTTTTGATCATATCTTTAACCTGTAAAGAAAAGAGTCTGAGAATTTCATCTTTCATCATGTTTGTGTCGTGTCATGTCGTGTACGACCATCTAAGAAAGAACTTTTGGATGTAATGAAATCAAACATAAGTTGTACTTATTTACCTGTTCAATGATGCGTTGGCTGTTTTCTCCAGGAACTTTGAGGCTTGGAAGAACTGCACGATTACCATGGCCGTCGCGTTGAATATCAGACGAGTGACGAGACTCAACAAGATGCTCATAACGGCGAACACGAGCTTCAATAGGATGACGGCCATCCCCGGAGGAGACGAGTTTCTTATTCTTTTGCTTCAAGCAACGCACAACTTTATGAGACTATGCTTCATTATGATGTAAAATTGGTTTTGAGTTAATATTATAGTTTTGAGAGTTGAAAATTTCATGTATATGCTCTGTTTCTGGTGCAGGGCTTTTTAAAGGAGGAGGAGTTGCCCACACATTTCACCAATTCAAAGTCATCAAGAAAAACCAATTTAAAAAACAGGGGATTTTTAAGATTAGTATTACAACATTAAAATATTTTGAGGTTGTGTGATGGAGTTAAGAAAGACTTGCAGAGCCAGGTCTTGAATCTGACTTTATTTATGTAGTTTCTGCATAAATTTCTTGAGGTATGGAAATTATAAACTTATATGAATCTGTCGCTTCTTAACGACTATAATAACATGCGTTAAAACTAATTTTCGAGTGTGTCGGGAGACGAAGTTGGTAATTTTTAAAGCCTCTTCAGAAATATCATAACCTCTAATGCACCGACACTTCTAATATTTTCATTTTATCGCATCATGACTTGTCGAATACTCGTGTCTGATAGCGTATCCAACACTTTCCATGTGAAATGTTTTTTAAGAAAAATTGTGTCGCCGTATCCGTCGTGTCGTGTCCGTATTGCCGTATTCATATCCGTGCATCATAAATCATAACTATCAAAGAATCTAAAACTACAGAAAAATGGCATAAATTCATTGCCTTTACCATTGGAAAAGTAGGAGTAATAGACCTAACAATTCTCACAAACCTCAAGAAGTTCAAGGGATAAGCTCATTTACATACCTTCAGGTTTGGCATCATTACAAAGACCTCCACCGGACTTTTAAGAAATTGCATAAAACTTTTCGTGTCAAAGAATTTACATATGGGTGACGCCATTTTCTTTGTATATTCTAAGAATACCCTGTTTTTCAATTGCAATTGTCAGTCAATATTTACTTTTAAATTCATGATGATATCATTTTCTTTGTATATTTAAAGAATACCCTACTTTTCAATGACACTTATAGGTCAATATTTGCTTTTAAATTCATGACTATAATTACATTCATTTGGCAAAACCTTGTGCCTTAGAATATACCAGGAAAAGTTTTATAATTTCTTGGAAATTAGGGGAAGTTTGTGCAATTAAATCAAACCTTAGGGAATGGCAGAGTAATTATACCAAATTTTGACAAACCTAACGTCAAAATCTTTAATACATTCATACTTCTAAAAATACCATTTTTATCGTGTGGTGTCCGGCACAAGATAAGCATAATAAATATCCCAAATTTTAACAACGGAAAAAGATTTTTTGCCATCCGAATTATGCCCATTTTTACAATTTATCATCCAAACAATTTTTCATTGCAAACCGCCATCCAACCTTTGTATTTGTGACAAAACACCATCTGAAGGTGGTTTGATTCGACGTGTATGATTTAGGAAAATGCTACGTGTCAAATTTTTTTTCCCAAAACCACCAAAAAAAATGGTTTAGATGGCGTTTCGTCACAAATGCTAAGGTTGGATGGCGATTTGCAATGAAAAATTATTTGGATGGTAAATTGCAAAAACGGGCATAGTTCGGATGACAAAAAATATTTATCCCTTTTAACAAAACAAACATTAAAATCTCTGATACATAACACTTTTAAAAATGTCATTTTGCCCTGTCGTACCCGACACCATGTCCGACACTCCTCATGCGGGATATAAATCAAAATATAACAGTACCAGTGTAAGACAAGAACAAGAGTTTCTTTGCCAATAGCCATATAAGCCTACAAGAATATGTACATATATGGTATATCTGCTACCAAGACCACATATACTTACTAATTACTATAAACCTATATACATATATACGCAGAAACCAACAACAGTAATATGCACAGAAGCATCCCCTAAAGGCCTCGCTCACTTCTCCTCAAACACAAACACATCACTCACAAAATTCTCCGTCTCCCACAAGAACGCCCCAAACGCAACACCTTCCAGAAGAAATCTCTTCAGACATCCAAACGAGGTTGTAATGACATCATCGCTCTCGAGCAATCCCGTCTCCTCATCTCCAAACAAAGCACAACTATGTCTCTCTATCAAATCCACAGCCTCCTTTGATTTTGGTTTTGCACACATTAGAATCATATCCGGTTCAAATCCCATCAAGTAAATCCTCAAATACGATACCTGGCCCACAGGGGGCAGGGATCGTGACCCCTCTGTCCCTGGAAGTAGAGAACATACCCCGACAAGGGCAGATCTTGGGTTCAGAACACGCTCCATTTTGTGCCTTAAAGAAGCGGACTTCAAGAAATAGCCATATAAGATAGAACTAGCATAGAGTTTGCATAGACGAAGCCTTTGAATGTTTGTTACTTGCCAGATGTCAGTTATGTTTGAATTTGCTTTGTATCCAAGAACAGCTGTTAAGTGCTCTCTCACCATTTGAAGAGCTTCAGGACTATGAATGGACTCGAGTTCGTAATCCTTTGATGGCCATATTTCAAGACGGTTATTATAGAGACATTTGGACAGACGGGGTACCATGTGAACTCTTAGTTCGTGAAATTTGCGGATTATGTTTGTGTACATAATGTCTTCGACCGAGTCTTGGTATTCTTGTTTCTTGAACTCCGCAATTCTCCTGATATTTGAAATTTGGTGTCAGCGAAAAAGGGTGGGATATCAGATGTTTCAGTTGAATTTGACAACATTACCACGCGTTTTCTCAGAATTCACCATTCGTATTGGCTTTAGAGTTAATTATGTCAAGAAGTGAAACAAGGCCTTGGGAACATAGTATAGTGCACCCTTCTCTGGCCCATGCTCATTCTCAACGAGTTCTGCGCTTTATCCAAAATGTACCATCCAGTTCATAAAATGAAATAAAAACATATGGCTAAAACATATAGGAGAATAAATTTCCATGGATACTGAAAGTTCCATATTCATGTAAGGAAAAAAAAAAGTTGAAAGAGGATCAAAGAAGAGAAATAAAATACAACTAGAATTTGTTTGAAAGAACTTCTAATTTTTTACTGTTATGATTTTTCAAAAACCCACTTAGAAGCTCTAAATGTTATTTTTCAGCTTCCAGCTTATCTTAAAGCTTGAAGCAGCAAAACAGAACACTCAATTCTGAGTTTCTTTTTCCAATTAAAAGCAGAAAAATCACTTTTCCTTCTTTCAAAAGTTGGCAAATACTCACCATGCTTTTACAAAGATCAGTTTTTTATGATCTTCCCTCAATTGAAAGCCACTTAGGATCCACATTAGTCTATGAAGAAATAGAGTTCTATCCTCAACTCTCTCTTATTCATGAATATTACAAATAACTGTATAAATGGCAAATCAACAAACACACACATCTAGGCTTGCATATATGATATATCCCATCTAAAACTGGAACTAACTAATCTCTAAGCAAACAAACTACAACAAAATCACAACAGGAAAATCAAATCAACATCACTACCGGTTAATGCAAGAGCTACGAACAACAAAGAAAAACAAAACAAGAAAGGGGCATGTTCAAGCAACCAACCTATGTAGGCAAGCTTCATCAGAGCCGAGGCTGAGCTGCAAACGAGCCGAGGCTTCATCCCTCTCGCTCGCAAGCCGCTCCAGCTCCTTCCTCGCAGCCGCCAGAAAGTTCTCACGATCATCCAACAACACACCAGTCAGAAACTTCCCCGCCGGCGTCCTCGGCTCCAGCGGCGCGTTCAGGCCGCCATACTCACGCCTGCTGGTACTGCTCGTACTCGCCGCCACAACCAACGGCCTCCGCCCAAAACTCAGCCCGACGATGATCGGACGGCGGAATTCCCCGCCGGGAAGGGCCGGAAACCTGGGTTTGGCGTAGGAAAGGCAACAGTCCATTCAACAAACAGTTGGTGTGCAAGTGCAAATGATGAATACAGGAAGATTGTTGGAAAGGTTTAATGGGTTTTGGGAGGAATTTGATGATAAGCGCTGAGAATCAAGAACTAGTTGGATTAGAGTATGAGTGCAGATTGGTCTCCTATGGGGGCGGGCGCCGGGGTAGAATAGATACATGTATATACATAAGTGTATACAAATATACTAATATAGTGATAGAGAGTAAAGAAGAAAGAGGATAAGGTGAGAGATATTATGTCTGAGAAGGAAAAGTGGTCTTCTCCAATTATGGTGGTGACAGGTGGGGACATTATTCAAGATGGATTTCTAGCTTATCAAAATCTCACATATCAATTTTTATCTTTTTTTTTTTTTTTTAATTAATTTTTCCTTTTGTATTTCATTTTTTAAAATTTTATTTTGATAATTTTTGTGTGATTTATTGTTTATTTTATTGGTAATTTCAGGAATTTGGATATTTAATAGTATTTTTGGTGTTTTTTTAAATAATTAAATAAAACGGTGAATAAATCATTACTATCTTATAAGATAGAAACAAATGATACTTGATCCAATAAGAAAACATGTGTAACGTTTAAGAAGATTAAAACTATTTATTGCCAAAAGATTATCTTTAAAGATAAAAATAAATAATACCTGATCCAATAAGAAATTATGTGTACGATCTAAGAAAATTAAAACTACTTAAGCTCTAGATTAATCCCTAACGAATATTATATAACTTAATCTCTAAATTATACTCTCCCAGATTTTAGAGTATCTAAATTAAATGCATCAATAATTATTATTATCGTTGTTATTATCATAATTATTATTATTTGGGCGCGATTGGCGACTCCATTGAACGAACCCCCTTTAAAAAGAAAACAAATATTAAATTAACGCTGACATTTTACCTACTTTCATTCAAACAAATTCTGTTTTTGATACGATATATATATTTTTCACATAATAGTTTGGTGGAACCATCACGAATTAATTAATTATGATCCCAAAGCGTACTAATCATCGATACCGCAATATTAATTTAACCAAATGATTTATATTTGAATCTATTAATAAATAATTATTATCAACGGTGTTCAATTATATTAAAAAATATTTACTCGTTAAAAAACTCAAATCCATAATAAACCAAATTAGAATATCAACACGAGTAAATTTAGAATATAGGATAAATTAAAACTGTACATTTAAATGGTTAATAGAAAATTTGTACGGGTAATGTGGGATAAATCCCCAATTGGGCATCATATTTTTACTTTAACTTCCCATTTTGGTAAAATATTGTATAACTTTTATATAATGTAATACTTAAAATACCTCTCAAAATATGTTGTATAATTTTTACAAAATGTAGTACTAAAACGTTGAATGCAGTATTTATACCCTATTATGTTGTATAATTTTATAGGGAATGAAGTAAAAATATTCAAAATTGATGGGAAGTTATTTCAAACTGCCCCAAATTTGTAAAAAAAAATATTAATTAATGAAATATAAAAAAGATAAATAAATAACAAAAGAAAAGTCGATATTCTGTTAATAATTGAACCCCACTAATCAAAGTGATTAATAATTGCCTATGTAGTGGCCACCTATGCAACGACAATAAGAGCAGGATTAATTAATTAAGCATTGTACTTAGCAGAAAAATACGTAATTATTTAAATTCTCTTTGGCGAAAAAGCCTAGAAATCCGGCCTGTTTTCGATAGCATATCAAACTATTTGAATTTTTATATTGAAATTTAATTTTATAAGATAAGAATAAGCTATCAAGTTGTAACATTTAATTTTATTGTTTATTGACTATTGTAGATTCTAGAACAATGCAGCCGTTAGAGTTTAGCCCTTTTACAGTATTTGGTCCCACTTCTGATATTTATCTTATAAAAAATATCTAAGTTACAGTCACTCAAGGCTGCCACTATTCATCAAGCCAACGGGATTGGTCAAGTGGTCTGAGAGTTCTATCTCGAAGATAAGGTCCCGGATTCGAATCCCTTGGGTCACTTGGGGTGTGTGAGTTTAAAAAAAAAAAAAAAAAAACTGCCACTATTCATCATAGATTGGGACTAAAAATCGAACATTTTGAGTATATATAGGGATATATTGAGAGTGTCTTTTTTTCAACTAATAATCCAAAACAAAGACAAATAGACATATTAGTGGTAAGTATTTATATCGATGAACATATAAGGTATAAATTCAATTCGAGTCTTATATAGAAAAGACACGAGTTCAGGTCTCACTTTGAATAATATGGAAATTAATATCCATTTTTTTTGGATAAATTAAATATTTTGTAGCAAAATATTGAATTTCCAACTCAAAGGGGTCCGCACACCCCGATCTGATAAGGCAGCTGGGAGGATGTAAATTAATTACTCAATGATCCGTTAAGGGAGAGGTGTGTATTGAGCTCAAGTATAATGCTCCCACATAGCAGGCTATGAGATTTAAACATTGCACCTTGCATCAAATTTATCCATCTGAAACCAACTGAGTTACGTCATGCCGCGGATAAATTAAATATATGTTACTAGGCTAGGGCTGTCAATGGGTCGGATTCGAGCCGGATCAAGAAATTTCGGATCCGAATCCGATAAGAGAATCCGAAGATCGGATCCGAATCCGAATTCTATACATAATTACATAATCCTATATAGGATTCGGATTCATTTTTTTTAATCCATACATAACCGGGTCGGATCCAACTCGATAAAAAGATCCGACCCGGTTAACAATAAAATCTATTTTTTTAAATAACAAATTTGATATAAAAAAAATAAATATAATCACATAATATTTAATAAATAATCGTTATTTAATGAATTATTTGATATTTTTGTTTATATTTATTTAAAATAAATTAATTTAAATTTATTAATAAAAGAAAATATATACTTTTAGAGTAAAAAATTTAAATTTTATTATTATTTAAAATGATAAATATTTGAAAATTTTAATTTTAATCATTTTATTTAAGATTATGTACTAGTAAATAATTTATTTAATTAAATATTATATATAATATCAGATTCGGATTTTTAATGGATCGGATTCCTTAATTCCATCGGATTTTTAATTTATTTCGAATAACGAATATTTATAATCGGATATGATCCATCGGATATTTTTATCGGACGAATATGCTAAAATTCGGATTGGACTCAGATGGAATTCGGATTTAAATCCGACCCGTTGACAGCTCCGACCCATTGACAGCTAGGGCTGTCAACGGGTCGGATTCGGGCCGGATCAGGGGATTCCGGATCCGGATCCGACAAGAGGATCCGACAACCGGATCCGAATCCGAATCCTATAGGATTCGGATTCATTTATTTTGAATCCATGCATAATCGGATCGGACTATATTCGATTAAAGATCTGACCCGATTAGCAATAAAATTTAATTTTTTTATTTAACAAATTTAATATAAAGAATAAATATAATTACATAATATTAATAAATAATTATTATTTAATGGATTATTTGATGATTTTATTTATATTTGTTTAAAATAAGTTAGTTTAAACTTATTAATAAAGGAAAATATATACTTTTAGAGTAAATAATTCAAATTTTATTATTGTTTAAAGTGATAGCTATGTGAAAATTATAATTTTAGTCATTTTACTTAATATTATGTACTAGTAAATAACTTATTTTAATTAAATATTATATATATAATCGGATTCGGATTCTAAACGGATCGGATTCGTTAATTCCATATTCGCTCCATTTATTTCGGAGAACGAATATTTATAATCGGATATGATCCATCGGATATTTTTATCGGACGAATATGCTAAAATTCGGATCGGATTCGGATCGAATTCGGATTAAAATCCGATCCATTGACAGCCCTATTGACAGCGAACTAGGCATTTGCAAGTTGCAAGGCTTCAAGAATCAAGGACATGCTTGACTAAAATGATGAGGCCCAAAGTAATTTTGGGCTTCAGATTATTTTGAGGTAATTTCTTACAGGCCGGTGAAGTAACAAGGGCTGGAATTGGACCCATTTAACTAGCATCTGTCTTCAAGGATATTCACCTTGCCTCTTGCATTTTATCTATCTAGCATCTCTCGTGTTCTGTGTTGTATTTCGTATTCACCTAAAGTCCCCTCTTTATATAGACCCAAACAAGCTCCCAAACACATCTCGTTACAAGCGAGTAGGGATGCAAACAAGACGAGACGAGACGAGGCGAGGCGAGCCCCCCCCCCCCCCCCCCCCCCCTCCTCTCTCTCTTTTTTAAAAAATAATTTAATATATATTTATTAAAAATATTATAAAATATTTTATGATAATATTTTAAAATAATAAAATATTTATATATATAAAAATAAAAATATTATTTTTTAATTAAATATATTGGCTCGCGAGCCACGAAACTAACTAAAAGGGACTTGAGTTCGGACTTGGCTCGAGCTTGCTCGTCAGGCTTACGAGTCGTCTCGGCTCGTTAGCATCCCTGCAAGCGAGCTTCCCTCATTCAATCTCATAGGAGATTGTATCACATGCTCTAGTTGGGTAGGATCCCAACATATATAATATAAATTCATTTTATATACGGTTTCAAATAAATTTTAAAAAATAATATAAAAAAATTACTTTCAAGATTAATAATAATAACCTAATTCCAACATTTCACCCTAATTATATGTTAAATAAAAAAATGTCATTGTTAAATGCCTAAATTAAGAAATTTTGAATCGTTTTAAAGTAAAAAATCTATAGAAATTTATTAATGCGAAGAACTAAAATCTTAATTCTGTCTTAAAGTGGGATATACATGTAAATTGACAAGTGCAGAGAACTGAGCATATTTTTGGGTTGTCACTTGTCAATGGACTTGTTAAGTAGGTTTGGAGATGCAATGATCCATAGACCATAATATATACTACCAATACTGAATGGCCAATTGTAAAGTGAAGATGCTCCATAAGAAAAATCACTTGACAATTTTGACATTTCTCAAAGTCACAATATTCCATCGCTTTCTCTTTTTCCACCGTCCTTTTGCTTTCACACAATGTTTACTAATTTTCGACTTATATAATGCCTTTTCACTATATATATAGACAAAATTACCTCAAGCTGAATAGTCTATGGTAAATTTAAAACACTCCCTCTAGATCGATTTAATCAAGCTAAATTCTAAACATCAATTTAATCAAGTCAAGTTCAGGGTAGAGTTTTCCTCGTTAAACAAGCAAGAAATTATTGTGTACACAGGAAAGATTCAATCAATTAGTTATTAGTGGATTTGATAACTTAGGTTTGGGGTACTACTAATAATACAATCACTTTATGACATCTCAAATAAGTTATTGGGTGAGACAAGCTTCAGTTGTACACTCCTACATCGTAGAATCAAATATTGCAGAAGAAGGAAAAGAAGAACCTAAAAGTCCTCGAAAGGTATTGAAAAGTGGCCAATGAGGCCCGTGTTAATACACTTCCCATCTCAAAATAGCCTTGTATTCTAATAGCTTGTACAACAAAGCCACTCACCTCCCATGAAGATAATGATCAATAACAAACAATTAAGGTCAAATAAACCAACTAAGATAATAGCAATCAATCAGCAATCTTTACACTTGGAAACTTGCAAGATCCATAACCTGCAATACAACAAGATCATCAAGATTCCGTCAATTTTCCCCATATTTGTTCGACGAGAGTCAGAACCCACATAGATGAGATATATACCAAAGTAAAAAAGTTGCAATCTTTAGCCAAGTAATCAACAGTGACCTAATAAATTAGTATAATTATCCATCTTTAAACATGTAATTAGTGAAAAAGTTGACTTACTTGGATCTTTTGAGGTCAACTTGGCTAAGCCATCGAAAGAGCAAGTCGCCCCTGCCGACAGCATCTGTGCCCAGTACGAGCTGAAAGCATAGCTCGCATGGTTTATCAATGTATTCGGCTTAAAGCACTTTCCACCGGGTTGGATCGGGTCGCAGGTCCGGTTCCCCTGTGTGCAAGCCCAGGATAAAGCTCCGGCCAATGCGGTTCGGTTCTTGGCTTCTCCGGCGATGCACCAGAACCGGCCGTTTCTGCCGGCCGGCTTCGGGATTGGGGGGTAGGCAGAAGGGGGAGTCTTGCCTGATAAATCAATCGGGTATATTGCGGTTTTATTCGGGTAGAGTAGACCGAAATGGCGCTCAGTACCCGGACCGGGTTTCTGGTTTTCGTTGTAGAGGGCGAAGATCAGGGTGTGGATGACGGCGCCGGGCCGGGCTGGGGTTCCGATGGGCGGTTTCGCGGCGAATTTTTTGACCACGTTGCGGTTGTAGGTGGCGGCGTTGTAGATATTGGCGCCGAGTTGGCCGGGGTCGCCGCCGTTGGGCCAGCCGGTTTCCGCCAGGTAGAGGCGGAGATCTTGGTAGCCGAGGCGCTTCATGGCGAAGATGAGGGCGTCGAGCATTTGGTCCAACAGATTGGTGTACGTCAAACCTGAAACTGGATCTGTGTATGTGATGTTCGTGGGTTGGAGAAGGGCGTAATCGAGGTTAATCTGGAGGGGTTGAGATGCCCAGGCGAAATAGGGGTAAACGTCGACGAAGAAGAAGGATTTGGTCCGGTTTAAGAAGCGAAGCATCGGTTTCATGACGCGATCGCTGACGTCTGCTCGGAAAGTGCCGTTGGACGGAGGGAACGAGGATTCGAGAACGTCGATGGCTAATGGCGTTCCGATTTTGATCTTTTTGAGGCCGTATTTCTTGACGGAGCTCCGGATTTTGCGCATGGCGGGGACGAGCTGGAACCAGGTGGAGTTGGGCTGGTTGCTGAGGATCTCGTTGCCGACGAGGAGGTATCGGATTTTGGATTCGGGGTAGAAAGGGACGACGTTGGATTTCACCCATTGATCGGCTAGGGCTTGGTTTGTTGAAATCGCGGGTATGAGCTGGTTGGGCACCATGATCGAGATTTGGAGGTCTGTGCCTTGAACAGCTTTGAGGATTTTCGGATTGACGCCGTAGATTTTGACGATTTTACCGTTGAGTTTCTGGATGAGATCGATGGATTTCTGCGGTGAGGGGAGGTTGTTGCCGAGTTCGCCGTAGCAGACGCCGAGCTTCGGCTGCATTGCTGCAGTACCTGTAAATGTTGAGAAGGAAATCAGTAAATGAAACACGACAATGGCGGCAGAGAGAGAGATAGAAGGGATACTTACAGCAGGAGAGGGAGAGGAGGGAGATAAGGAGGAGAGAAGCGAAGAACTCCATTGCTGCCGTCCCCTGTTCTGTGGTGCAGCTACAGAGACATAGTAGAGTATTTGAAGAAGGAGGGAGGAAATGGTGTTATATTAATGGTCAAATGAGTTGTAATTGATGAACAATTAATACGTGTGGATATCACTTATCAGGGAGTGACAAATTTAATATTATAATTTATAGAGAAAATTACATCCAACTACTCTGAGGTTTGCCCTAATTACGAATCAATCCCTCTTATTTCGTTTATTACATATTAACCCCTAAAAATACTGTTCCAATTACATTTTAACCCCTAAAGAGGGACTGATTTGTAATTGAAACAGTGTTTTTAGGAGTTGATATATAATAAATAAAAAAAGAGGAACTGATTCGTAATTAGGATAAACCTCAGGGTAGTTGGATGTAATTTGCCCTAATTTATATGTATAATATTTAAGTGTATATATAATGTGTGTGTGTGTGTGAGAGAGAGAGAGAGAGAGAAAGAGCGTGTATGGGACGTTGAGCTTGACGAAGACGGGGGAAGCAAAAGGTGAGGGCCTGAGGGGTTTTTTGGGGTTTTAGGAATTAGGAGGTCTCTAAGATTTGACAAGATTTAGGGGCAACATTATAAGTACTATGTACGATAAACTTGCAAATATATATATATCTATGTTTTAAAACCCGGACCGGACCGGCCGGTCGGATCGGTTCAACCGGTGATCGGCAGCCAGTCCGGTCCGAACTCCCCTCTAAAACCGACGACTGGTCGGACCAACGGGAATCGATGGAGACCAGTTAAAAACCGGTTAAAAAATCGGATCGGACCGGTTTGCGAACCGTTTGGACCGGTATTTTAGAAAAGAAAAAAAAAATGAAAATTCAGCCATTTGAGAAGAGCTTGAGCCATCCGCCATTGCCAGAAAATCTGAAAATTGTAACCATGAAACAAACCGCTCAATAATTGTTCTCAATTTGTTTTCATTTATTTTTGATTCTGGGTAATTCAAGAAAAATGTGAGCCAATTTGCTAAAATAAATTGAACAAGAAACTGGAGAACAAGACGGTAGGAGAGAGACAAAACGCAACAGTTGAGAAAATGAGCTGTGAAAGAGACGATAAGCAGCAGTCAAGTTAAAGAAAACCCTAATAATTGAATGGAATTTTTTTTTTATACATTAGGTTTTAGGATGGTGGGCCGTGGGCTTGGGCCTTGGTGTTGGGTTATTATGGTTTAGTTAATTAAGTCCTAAATAGCTATTAATCAAATTTTCATTACTTAGATATTTTATTTACATAGCTATTATTATCATTATTTTACTTGTTAATTGAAAAATAATGAGTAATTGAAATGTGTTTAAGATTATAAATATATATTTATATTCTTATATACCAATTAGTTGTTTTTATATGTCTTATTAATATTAATAATATTATATTTATAAATATATAATTAAATATAATTATTATATAATTATTACGTCATACCGGTTCGACCAGTGGTCCAATCGGTCGAACCAGTAAAACTAGTAACCAGTAGGGCTTCCGGTTCGACGTCCGGTCCGGGTTTTAAAACATAGATATATATATATATAGAGAGAGAGAGAGAAAATTGTATTTTTAGCCCATAGGAAATAAGTCAATTTTTTTTTTGATCCCATAGTTTTTAAATCGTCTCACACTTTTAGTTTTTCGACAAATGTACTCCCAAAGTGAAATTTTTTTAATATTAGTCCCAAAAAATTTAGAAATATATATTTATAATATTTTCCCTTAATTAAAAAATACATATCAAATATTAGGAACAATTTAAAAGAATATCAACCACATGATATGCATTTTATTTTTGTAATAAATAGTAATTATTACATTTTAAATTATAAGCATTACTTTAAAATTATAAAATTATAAAATAAAAAAATAAAAATATTATACATAATAACATAATTAATAAAATAATTTTCAATATTGTATTTAGTTAAAAATATATAAAATAAAAAATTGAAAAATAATTAATATTTATAATATTTAAATATTTCTTATATATATAACATTGCACTTGTTTAAAATAATTAACGTTGGGTTTATTTATGGCTACTAATTACTTTTTAATTTTTTAATTATATTATAAATATTAATTATTTTTTAATTTTTTATTTTGCATATTTTTAACTAAATGCAATATTGAAGATTATTTTATTAATTACGTTATTATGTGTAATGTCTTTATTTTTTTATTTTATAATTTTAAAGTAATACTTATACTTTAAATAATTATTATTTATTATAAAAATAAAATGCATATCATGTGGTTGGTATTCTTTTAAATTATTCCTAGTATTTGATATGTATCTTTTAATGGGCTAATTACAGACACCCCCCCAACCTTGGGGGGGTTGTGCGCTTTCCCCCTCAACTTTTGGATCAGTGCGTTTTACCCCTTTACCTTTGTAAAACGTAACACTTCACCCCTTTGAACACACTTTGATCGTCGATTTCTCTTCCGTCACGGCGACCCAAGCTTCAAGACCACCGCCATCATGTTCGTCTTTCCAAGGAGAACAAAATCCATACCCCGCTCAACTCTATTAGCCGCTAAAAGTTTCATTCATCGTGCGTCGTCTTTAACCGATAATTTCTGCTTCGTCAATTGTCGGATTTTGATTTTAAGACCATTGTTGTGTTCCTTGCGTCTAGAGCTTCAGTTTGATATATAATATCAACACATTTGAAATCAGATTTATACAGATTTGCTTTGTTAAAGTGCGTTCAAATGGGTGAAGTGTTACGTTTTACAAAGGTTAAGGGGTAAAACGCACCGATCCAAAGGTTGAGGGGGAAAGCACACAACCCCCCAAAGGTTGGGGGGGGGTGTCTGTAATTAGCTCTTTTTTAATTAAGGAAAAATATTATAAATATATACTTCTAAATTTGTTGGGACTAATATTGAAAATTTTTCACTTTGGGACTATATTTGTCAAAAAACTAAAAGTGCGGGACGATTTAAAAACTACGGAACCAAAAAAAAATTGACTTATTTCCTATGAGACCAAAAATGCAATTTTCTTTATATATATATATATATATATATATATATATATATATGTATATGTATTTTTATACGCTTATCCATGAGCGGGGTTCAAATTCGATAAATTATCCCGAAAAATAATCATTTAGATCAATTTCTATTGATAACAAAACTTGTAGATACTTGTTCATGAATAATGTTCTAATTTTTTGGGACGACTGTTAGAATAAAAACATTATTTATTATTGTATTGGAGTAGGTTTTGCTATAGATTTGTCTCTACAAATACTTGTTGATGAATAATGTGCTAGTTTTTTGGGATGATTAGACAAAAATAATATTTATTATTATATTAGAGTAAATTCTGTTACAGATTTGTCTCTTCAATTCTCGCAGATATTCTGATTTTTGTAAAGTTTAACTTTCAGTTTGTCTCGCATTTTGGGATTTGGGCGTGACGACAATGTATCAAATATCTACTTCAAAAGTTTAAAGATGAGATGTTCAATTCATAATGATTTGATAATTCTTCCCTTAGTAATTAATTTTTGGAGCTGAATGCCCAAACACATTATTCATTGATCGTAACTAACTTTTGAAAGTTAGTTTGCTCAAATATATTATTTATCGGTCGCAATTGAAATTAAGGACTTGGGAGGAGATAGAAAATGAAAAGTGATAAAAAATGCGTCTCTTCTATATAAGTGATAAGGGGAAAATCGGGATGTCAGACTAAGCGCCATGTGTCATTCTTACGTGGCAATCTGTGCCACGTCAGCCCGTAGTGCCCGACCCAGGCCAGTTGTCTTTCGACCCAGCACTTGGAGAAAACGACCCTGTGCCAAGCGACAGGAGCTCTCGTCCTGGAGTCCCTTTCCGACCCAGAGAGGTGCGACCCAGCGGTCAATCGACCCAAGTGCTACAGGACAAACGCATTCAATGTGCGTACTGTTCCCTGTGGGCTGCATTAATTGCAGCCGTGCCAAGTACAACGGGCCTCTGTCAGGGGTAGGGAACAGTGCTTTAGCCGTAAAAGCACTGTTCCGGCCATAGGAGTCCCTCTCCCACCAGACAAGATCCACACCTCCCTGAGGGTGTAATTGTGCGCACTAAGGCTTCCTTGCCCTATAAAAACCAGTCTCCATCACCATGGAGTTAAGCTTTCCTTCATACACTAAGTTCCTTACTTCCAACGCATTCTCATCCCTCAACTCACTGACTTGAGCGTCGAAGTGCCAAAACGGGTCCAACCCCCTCATTCCCCTGTTTTGGCCTTTGAGCTCATGTTTTGTCCTTCTTTTCAGTCTAGGAAAGCATCGGAGTATCCCCACTTTACAAATATCTTAGGTGATTGGGAGTCTTAATCGGCAGTCCTGCACATAGCCCGGATTTTGACACCATCATCTTGGCGCCGTCTGTGGGAAACTCTGAATGGAAAGCCTAACTTCCTTCGCGACAAACATCCCATTCAATAATTATCATGGTTCAAACTCGCCACGGCCGACGTGTCTACGGTGAAAACGGGGAGGAGATCTTCCTTGACCTCAATACCTTTGGTGGCAACTTTCAGCCCCACCGCGGTAGGAGTAGCTACCATGGAAGCCAGCCCCAATAGTCAGGGATGACTGGTCCTGACAGAGGCAGACCTGACCGCCTACATGGAACAATGTAGGGTGGAGGTCAGAGAGAATAGAGAGCCCCATATGCCGGCCCCACCGCGAGGGAGCCCCTTAGCGCTAACTCCTCAGAATGTTGCCTACCCTACCGTCCAAGGCCCTTCTGCCCCTTTGGCGTACGCTGTCCAACAGCCTGCCAACCAACCCAGTTTTTGGGGATACCCACCTCTCTCGTACGCGCAAAACCCTTATGTCCAACCGCAGGCTATTTACTTGGCCCCAGCCGCAGTGGTCCAGCCTTAAGTCCATCTTGGGGCCCATGGGGAGGAAGGGGTGGATGATAATGGCAATCTCCAACCTCGCCGAGAGCCAGGGAGGAGAAGGCGGGAATTAGAGTAGGAGCACTGTAGCACCCACACGTAAGGCCACATCCCCCGCACCATAATCCGAACCCGAATACGAAATGGAATGTCCGCACCCGAATCCGAATCATAGCGAACGGGAGACCAAACACACACTCTAGGCTAGGCGGAGCTAAACCAAACGGAAACAGAGTGCGCGGAAGCGAATAAATAAAAGCAACAAACAAAACATCACATATACATACGTATAGGTACCAACACTTAATTAGTCATATAGTATTTACATATAGGTACCAACACATAACCTGTACAAAAGCCATCACGGCTCGAACAAAATAGTATGTAAGTATATACAAATCAGAACGATACAACTACAAAATAATAAAGTGCAGGTATGTAAATGCACCTAACGAGACCTAGACCGACAAGTGTATAAAGCAGACACACTTCTCCGCCTAGCTCACGCTCCCAAAACCTGCAACTAAAAGAGTAAACGAGGAGTCAGTCAACTGACTGAGTGAGGGGGCTAACGCACACCCACACCCTACATATATATAGAGCAGAGCACAAAGCAAAGGGCGAAATGATGAATCGGAATAGGTTTTACAAACTAAAACTTTCCAAAACAAATACATATACTTTAAACATTTCATAAACACTATCCCGATTCATACTTATCAAACATACATAACAAAACATAATGCTCGGCGAGAACGAGCTTCCAACCTTTACTCCTCAGAACAAACAAAACAGAAATCATACATATCAACCTCTACACCAATGATGGAAGAGCCACCGGCGGCCCTAACCATCCAGACATATACAGACTCACGAGGGGTAGCGAACCCACATCGTGCCCTCCCCGGTTTTTACGCCGAAGGCATCGAAATATCACACCTTCCCAAACTCCCAGGGGTCGCGTGTGATATATCGGATGGAGACTATGCACAGGCCGAACCTCGACGGCCCGAACCGTCCCGAGGGTTCCTTACCCGTAGCTCCTTGGATCCACATATACAAATCATATCATATCAAATGCCAAATCTTTCATGGCAATCTCGCTAGCAGAATTGTAAAGCCTTTTCCAAAACATAGCTTACATAAGCTTATTTAATATCTTTTCCCAAAGCAAAGTTGTTCACAAGATCATAAACGTATTCTAATCAACACGTACATATCTATATATATATAATATAGTCACATGCACGGCTTGAAAACATCACATAAGGCTTTAGGTCGTTTAGCTAATAAAATTCCTAACCTCACCTTGTGCGTGACAAAAAGCGAGCCAACGTGAACAACCTACGCCTCAGGCTCGTCAACTGGAACCTCCTCTGAAAAGAAAACACGAAAGCCCAAGACTTAGACTCTATATGAACCAAAGAAGACGCTCGGCAAAATGCATGATTTATGTTCATAGATAAAATGTCACCATTAAGTCATACAATTCACAATTCATATGCATAACATATTTATATACAATCCAATATGCAAAACAATTAATTATAACCATTAATATACAAAAGAAAAGCATTTAAAATCATACAAATGCATAAACAAGGCAAAGAGAAAAAGTGGCAAAATCCACCCCCATGGATTTTTCCAAAGGGGAAAATCCACCCCCATGGATTTTTCTTGAGCTACTGCCTCAAATCCACCCTCGCGGATTTTTCCAAAGGGAAAAATCCACCCTCGCGGATTTGACCCAGTAGGAGGGTTCCGGCCATGGGAACGGCCGTTCCCGTTCCCAGTACAAACTGGGAACGGTCGTTCCCACTCTCGGTCATGAACAGTATGGCCTGGGAACGGTCGTTCCCAGTTTGAAACTGGGCGGGAACGGCCGTTCCGGCCTGGTTCGAAAGCTGGAACAGAATTTCATTTTACAGAAACAGGGGAAGCTCATTTTTGAGCCAAAAATGGCCAAAAACCAACCTTAAAAATTGCCACAACTTCTCAAAATGCACAAACAATACATATAAATCATGCTTGACATATAAACACTCAAATAACGCAAGAAAATGGAATTAAAAGCCATGATCAAAGGATTGCAATATTCAAGCAGAAATTATGATCATCAATAAATACTCCACCAACCATGGATTTAATGCAATAAAGACAACACATACAACATATACAACTCATAAATGAAGCTAGGGATCAATTACAACAAGCAAAGAGCAAGAAATCTCATTTTTCATTAAACCCTTACTATTCACGTAGGGAAGCAAAGGCATGCCAAACTCACTCCAAACTCAGAAATTAAACCATATAAATGACGAGCACGACGAGGGGATTCCGAAACCTACCTAAGTTCGAGAAAAGACGAAGAAACGAGAGAGAACTTGGCTTGGGAAGTTGGATGATCAAACTTGAGGTTTTAGCTTCTTTCTTGGCTTGGTTGCTGAAAATGAACGTGAAGAATGAGGGAGGAGAGAAATGGTTCAGCCTTTAAGGCTGGACCGGTCGGTTCACGGGTTCGGTTCAAGGTTTCCGGTTCAAGTTGGTTCGGTTCAACAAATACAGGTTCAAATAAGGCCAACTCAAATTAAAACGAATAAATCACATGCAACATATAGTTCAAGTAATTCATATAAGTTCAAATAATTCAAAATAGTCCTATACAAATAATCTAAAACGCAAATAATATTAAATCACATAATTTACCTGTACCGACTGTGAGTCGGGGTGTTACAACCTCCCCCCCTTCGGAGAACCTGGTCCCCAGGTTAACTGTCTGACCTGAGAACAACTCTGGGTACAACTGTCTCATCTTCTCCTCAGTCTCCCAAGTAGACTCTTCAGATTTCTGATCTCTCCAAAGAACTCGGACCAAGGGAATCTGTTTATTCCTCAACACTTGTATCTTCCGGTCTTGAATCTCAACCGGGTGCCTTACTATTGTCAAATCCGTCTCAAGTTGTACCTCTTCCACAGGGAGAATGGTTGATTCTTCGGGATAAAATTTCCTGAGCTGCGAGACATGAAACACATTATGTATCCCGGTCAATCTCGGCGGTAGGTCCAACCTATACGCCACTTCTCCAACCCTCTCAAGGATTTCAAAAGGTCCAAGGTATCTAGGGTTAAGCTTCCCACCTCGACCTATTCGAGAAAATCCCTTCCTCGGAGATGCTTTCAAGAACACCTTATCTCCGACTTCAAACTCAAGGGGCCTTCTCCTCTTATCCGCATAGCTCTTCTGACGGTCCTGAGCTGCCTTCATTCTTTGCTGAATCAACTTAACCTTAGCAGTGGTCTTATCCAATCTCTCTCGAGGTGTAGCCCTTTCGAGCTTGTTCTCCTCTGTCCACCGCCAATCTTCCATATCCCAAAATAGAGGCGATCTACACTTCCTTCCATAAAGTGCCTCGTAGGGAGCCATACCAATAGAAGTCTGAAAACTGTTGTTATAGGCAAACTCAACCAGAGCTAAATGCTTATCCCACTTTTCCTTGAAATCCAAAGCACACGCCCTCAACAAATCCTCTAAATACTTAATCAGTCTCTCTGATTGTCCATCTGTCTGAGGATGAAAAGCGGTGCTGAAATTAAGCCTCGTGCCCAACCTACTCTGAAGATCCTGCCAAAACTTAGCTGTGAACCTCGGATCACGATCTGAGACAATACTAGCAGGCGCCCCATGCAGTCTCACAATCTCATTACAATACAATTCTGCCAACTTCGGAGTCTTGTAAGACATCTTCACCTTGAGAAAATGAGCAGACTTGGTCAATCGGTCGACTATCACCCAAATTCCATCATAACCTCCTCTTGATCTTGGCAAGCCGGACACGAAGTCCATAGTCACTTGCTCCCACTTCCATTCAGGAATCGGAAGTGGTTGGAGAGTTCCTCCCGGTTTCTGGTGTTCTGCCTTCACCACTTGACACGTGAGACACCGCTTCACAAAGTTCGCGACATCTCTCTTCATGCCATTCCACCAGAAGTATTCCTTCAAATCTCGGTACATCTTCGTACCACCGGGGTGAATGGAATATCCAGAACGGTGTCCTTCCTCAAGTATTAACCTCTTGAGGTCTTCTGGGACACAAACCCTGGTCTTGAACCTGAACAAACCGGATTCATCAAACCCAAACTTCGTCTCGGGGTCTATCCTAGATCGAACCACTAATCTCTGAATCTCTGCATCCGAAGCCTGAGAATCCAACAACCTCTGTTTCAAATCCGGCTGAACTGAGATGTTAGCTAACCGAGCCACTGAAACCAAAACTGTCGAACCCTGTCCTGAAGACCCTGCACTCAAACCTGAAACACTTGCTTTCCTGCTCAAAGCATCTGCCACGACATTAGCCTTGCCTGGATGATACTGAATTGTGCAGTCATAATCCTCTAAGAATTCCATCCAACGCCTCTGTCTATTATTCAGCTCCTTCTGAGTGAAAAGATACTTGAGGCTCTTGTGATCCGTGAATATCTCGAAAGTCGTCCCATAGAGGTAATGACGCCACTTCCTCAAAGCAAATACCACCGCTGCAAGCTCAAGATCATGAGTGGGGTAGTTCTTCTCGTGTTCCTTCAACTTCCTAGAAGCATAGGCCACCACTCGGCCATTTTGCATCAATACACATCCGAGTCCTTCCTTAGAAGCATCTGCAAAAACCGAATAGCCCTCGGATCCCTCGGGTAGGGTAAGAACTGGTGCTGAAGTTAATCTTTCCTTCAACGCTTGGAAACTTCTCTCGCACCCATCATCCCACTCATACTTCACCTCCTTCTTGGTTAATCGAGTCAACGGGCAAGCAATTTTGGAGAAATCCTTCACAAATCTCCTATAGTAACCCGCCAACCCGAGAAAACTTCTTATCTCGGAGGCATTCTTCGGTCTTTCCCACTGAACCACGGTCTCAATCTTGGAAGGATCAACTTCAATCCCCTCACCTGAAATTATGTGACCCAGAAAAGACACTCTGTCGAGCCAGAACTCGCACTTGCTAAATTTGGCATAAAGCTTGTGCTCTCTAAGGGTCTCCAACACAATCCTGAGATGTGTTGCGTGCTCTTCTGCAGACTTAGAATACACCAAGATGTCGTCTATGAAGATGACCACAAACTTGTCAAGATACTGTCTAAACACTCGGTGCATCATATCCATGAACACGGCTGGAGCGTTAGTTAACCCAAACGACATCACTACAAACTCGAAGTGTCCATAACGGGTATTAAACGCAGTCTTAGAGATATCCTCTTCCCGGATACGAAGTTGGTAATACCCTTGCCTCAAATCTAACTTAGAGTACACCTGCGACCCTTGCAAGATGTCAAACAACTCTTCGATATGAGGTAAAGGATACTTATTCTTCACTGTCATCCGGTTCAACTCGCGGTAGTCTATACACATCCTCAAAGTCCCATCCTTCTTCTTCACAAATAACACGGGAGCACCCCACGGGGATGTACTCGGACGGATGTAACCGCAAGTCAAGAGCTCATCCAGCTGAGTTTTCAACTCCTTCAACTCAGCAGGAGCCATCCGATACGGTGTCTTAGAGAAAGGCTCAGCTCCAGGATAAAGGTCGACTACAAACTCGATGTCCCTATCAGGTGGCAAAGAACCCAAATTCTCAGGGAAAACATCGGGAAACTCACTCACGACCTCTGTCTCCTCAAGTTTGGCCTGATCCTTCGGTTTATTCAAAAGATAGGCCACAAAACCTGTCGCACCGTCCCGGAGGAGCTTACTTGCTTCCATAAAAGACACAAACGGGCTGGACTTCAACCTCTCACCCGTAAAGACCACTGACCCCAACACAACCTTCTTCTCATGACAGTCCAACTAAGCTCGATATCTGAAGAGAAAATCCATACCAAGAATAACCTCATACTTCTTCAACGGAAGAACTATCAAGTCTGCAGGAAAAACTCGGCCCTCAAACACCACCGGACACTCCCTGAACACCCTGTCAGCTTCCACAGATCCTCCCAAAGGAGTATTCACCACATACACATGCGCAGATAAATCATCAAGTAAAGGCAAAGAAGCAACAATATCCCGGGAAATAAATGAATGCGTAGCCCCGGGATCAAACAATGCATGTAGTGATATGCCATGAATGTTTATTGTACCTTCTATCACGGCATTCGGGTCGACATCAGCAGCTTCCTCCTCTCCCTCCAGAGCAAACACGCGAGCCTGCACAACCGGCCTCCTATTCGGGCAAGCATCAACCAAATGGTCAGAAGACCCGCACGCATAACATTTACCCAGAAGTCTCCAACACCGCTCCACCGGGTGTCTTCCCTGACAATGAGAACAAACAGGTGGTCCCTGAGCTGGAGCCGGTCGAGCTGGAATAGCAGGAGGTGCTACGGGACCGGTAATACGGGGCTTTTTGTTCCCTAAACCCTGGGGACGAAAAGCCGGTGAGATAGGAGCTCGTGGAGCATAAGAAATGGGCCTCTTACCCAATCCAGAACCTGATCCCGATCCTCGAGTCGAAGAGAAAGGCGGAGGCTTCAACCGAGCCATTTGGGCCTCAACTTGTATTGCCCTCTTTGTAACCTTGGCCCAAGTACTCACGTTAGTAGCTTGTAAAGCTTCTTGAATATCCCGGCGAAGTCCATGAAGAAACGCTCGGGCCTTATGATCATCGTGGTCGGTGATGTGAGTGGCATAAGGAGCTAACCTCTCAAACTCCAAAATATAATCCTCCACCGTCCGATTGCCTTGCCTCAAATTGGAGAACTCTTGGAGGCGACGTTCTTGTGCACTATGAGGGATATATTTCTCATGGAATTCCTGCACAAACGTCTCCCAGTTGAATTCCATACCCGTTCTCTCAAGCTTGGACCTCACACTCCTAAGCCAAATAGCCGCTGGCCCTTGAATAATACGACCCGTGCAAATAGCCTTGTCCTGGGAAGTCCCCGGACAGATCTCCCATATGCCTAGAATCTCAGATAACCACTCTTCCGCCTTAATATCATCACCTCCATACCACTTTGGAGGGTTGTTGTTCCGGAAGTCCCTGTACACGGCGGAAATATCTTGTCCTTCACCCGGATTTGCATTACCCCTTTGATTGTTTTGGAGTTGATTGAGTAGGGCTTGAACAATATTCTCCGCATTCATAGGTGGTGGCGGAGGTGCGTTATGTAGAGCCGGTTCATTCAAATCAGGGGTTTGTTCACGGTTGTTATGTCTTCTTGGAGGCATCCTGAAATTCACAAATTCAAGCAATATAGATGCATGTAGATTAGAGTATGAATATGTATACAATTTAAAGAAATAATCAAGTAATCAATTAGTCAAGTAATCACATACTCAAAGCACACATGCACATAATCAAAAGTCACATTATCCTAAGCCGTACGACCTAGACAGACCCACACGACACTAGAGCCCGGTTTTGCAACCGCGCTCTGATACCACTTCAGGATGTAGCACCCACACGTAGGGCCACATCCCCCGCACCATAATCCGAACCCGAATACGAAATGGAATGTCCGCACCCGAATCCGAATCATAGCGAACGGGAGACCAAACACACACTCTAGGCTAGGCGGAGCTAAACCAAACGGAAACAGAGTGCGCGGAAGCGAATAAATAAAAGCAACAAACAAAACATCACATATACACACGTATAGGTACCAACACTTAATTAGTCATATAGTATTTACATATAGGTACCAACACATAACCTGTACAAAAGCCATCACGGCTCGAACAAAATAGTATGTAAGTATATACAAATCAGAACGATACAACTACAAAATAATAAAGTGCAGGTATGTAAATGCACCTAACGAGACCTAGACCGACAAGTGTATAAAGCAGACACACTTCTCCGCCTAGCTCACGCTCCCAAAACCTGCAACTAAAAGAGTAAACGAGGAGTCAGTCAACTGACTGAGTGAGGGGGCTAACGCACACCCACACCCTACATATATATAGAGCAGAGCACAAAGCAAAGGGCGAAATGATGAATCGGAATAGGTTTTACAAACTAAAACTTTCCAAAACAAATACATATACTTTAAACATTTCATAAACACTATCCCGATTCATACTTCTCAAACATACATAACAAAACATAATGCTCGGCGAGAACGAGCTTCCAACCTTTACTCCTCAGAACAAACAAAACAGAAATCATACATATCAACCTCTACACCAATGATGGAAGAGCCACCGGCGGCCCTAACTATCCAGACATATACAGACTCACGAGGGGTAGCGAACCCACATCGTGCCCTCCCCGGTTTTTACGCCGAAGGCATCGAAATATCACACCTTCCCAAACTCCCAGGGGTCGCGTGTGATATATCGGATGGAGACTACGCACAGGCCGAACCTCGACGGCCCGAACCGTCCCGAGGGTTCCTTACCCGTAGCTCCTTGGATCCACATATACAAATCATATCATATCAAATGCCAAATCTTTCATGGCAATCTCGCTAGCAGAATTGTAAAGCCTTTTCCAAAACATAGCTTACATAAGCTTATTTAATATCTTTTCCCAAAGCAAAGTTGTTCACAAGATCATAAACGTATTCTAATCAACACGTACATATCTATATATATATAATATAGTCACATGCACGGCTTGAAAACATCACATAAGGCTTTAGGTCGTTTAGCTAATAAAATTCCTAACCTCACCTTGTGCGTGACAAAAAGCGAGCCAACGTGAACAACCTACGCCTCAGGCTCGTCAACTGGAACCTCCTCTGAAAAGAAAACACGAAAGCCCAAGACTTAGACTCTATATGAACCAAAGAAGACGCTCGGCAAAATGCATGATTTATGTTCATAGATAAAATGTCACCATTAAGTCATACAATTCACAATTCATATGCATAACATATTTATATACAATCCAATATGCAAAACAATTAATTATAACCATTAATATACAAAAGAAAAGCATTTAAAACCATACAAATGCATAAACAAGGCAAAGAGAAAAAGTGGCAAAATCCACCCCCATGGATTTTTCCAAAGGGGAAAATCCACCCCCATGGATTTTTCTTGAGCTACTGCCTCAAATCCACCCTCGCGGATTTTTCCAAAGGGAAAAATCCACCCTCGCGGATTTGACCCAGTAGGAGGGTTCCGGCCATGGGAACGGCCGTTCCCGTTCCCAGTACAAACTGGGAACGGTCGTTCCCACTCTCGGTCATGAACAGTATGGCTTGGGAACGGTCGTTCCCAGTTTGAAACTGGGCGGGAACGGCCGTTCCGGCCTGGTTCGAAAGCTGGAACAGAATTTCATTTTACAGAAACAGGGGAAGCTCATTTTTTAGCCAAAATGGCCAAAAACCAACCTTAAAAATTGCCACAACTTCTCAAAATGCACAAACAATACATATAAATCATGCTTGACATATAAACACTCAAATAACGCAAGAAAACGGAATTAAAAGCCATGATCAAAGGATTGCAATATTCAAGCAGAAATTATGATCATCAATAAATACTCCACCAACCATGGATTTAATGTAATAAAGACAACACATACAACATATACGACTCATAAATGAAGCTAGGGATCAATTACAACAAGCAAAGAGCAAGAAATCTCATTTTTCATTAAACCCTTACTATTCACGTAGGGAAGCAAAGGCATGCCAAACTCACTCCAAACTCAGAAATTAAACCATATAAATGACGAGCACGACGAGGGGATTCCGAAACCTACCTAAGTTCGAGAAAAGACGAAGAAACGAGAGAGAACTTGGCTTGGGAAGTTGGATGATCAAACTTGAGGTTTTAGCTTCTTTCTTGGCTTGGTTGCTGAAAATGAACGTGAAGAATGAGGGAGGAGAGAAATGGTTCAGCCTTTAAGGCTGGACCGGTCGGTTCACGGGTTCGGTTCAAGGTTTCCGGTTCAAGTTGGTTCGGTTCAACAAATACAGGTTCAAATAAGGCCAACTCAAATTAAAACGAATAAATCACATGCAACATATAGTTCAAGTAATTCATATAAGTTCAAATAATTCAAAATAGTCCTATACAAATAATCTAAAACGCAAATAATATTAAATCACATAATTTACCTGTACCGACTGTGAGTCGGGGTGTTACAAGCACCCCTCGCAAGCCCTCAGAAATATTGGGAATAGTGCCCTGAAAATTCAATTTGTTGAATTAATTAAACTGAATTTACAGCTAGTTGTGAGTATTTCACATATTGATAATTAATGGCGTGTGATGGTATTCTTATATGAAATGTGTTTCATAGGAAAAGACTTTGAATACCGAAATCACGTGTCATTAAAGTTCTAGCCGGTAAGATAAGAATATGTTCTTATCAAGACTATAACCTGGTTATATAAGATGATTAGTCTTTCGTCATAGGGAATAGTGATTCCAATTATAACACGTTAATGATTTTCAATAGGATTGGAAACATCGAACTGGATCACTGAGATTATTCATTTTATACTGCTATCTAAAATGAATAAAATCTCAGGAAGCATTGTACTTTTAATCCTGATAATATTTCGGCTTTAGGCATGTAGTGTTAGTCACTGTAATATACTCGAAGTGAGGTCTCGGTAACGGGTGGCCAAAATACTTTGTACGTTCAGTGACAACATGAAATGTGCTAAAGAGTTATATTGATCGAGGAATCTGTGGTCTTGCTGGAAGGTAAGAGATATCCTTGAAATAGATTTGTAAAAGTTCGAATTAAGACTTTGGCCAAAGCACTTCGCGTGATACGTTACCGAAGTTGTATGTCGAATATGTTTCACATACAGAGAATTTGAACTTAAGGCGAATCAATAAATTTCAAATTAGAGATGAAAAATAAATGATAGTAGTGACAATTTATTTTTCATGGATATCTACATGGAGGAGTAAAATGCGAAATTATTCTAGATCGAGAAATTCGTGAATAATTTAATTAATTTTAGAGTGCAATAATATTTATTTAGTGGAATTAAATATTGTTACACGACAATTAATTATTATCATGGGATGATAATATATTAACCCGTTTGGAGCTAAAATTAATTAGTCATGCAGGTCCCCCTGCAAGCCCCAAATGAAAACCCGAAGAGAAAATATTAAAAGGAGAAAGAGAAATGAATTTTCAAAGTGTTTGCAAATAGCCAAGGGATTTATTTTAAGAAAATAAATCAAGTTCCAAAGAGTTGGAAATTCCCGAAATTTTATTTTGGAAATAATAAAATTTTAATTTAAAAAAAAAATGACGTGGCAGGTGCTGACGTGTCACGCCACGTCAGCACGATGGGGCCCAACTGGCGCTGACACAACACCCATGTGGCAAGCCGCGTGTGCGGCTGAGATTGAGCCACGTGGAGTGAAGCAACGGTCCAGATTTGTCTGGACCGGGTCGGTCAAACGGGTCGGTTCTCGGATAAGATCGGATCGGGTCCGGTTCTGGGTCGGACCAGACCCAGACACGTGACTGCTTCAGAAGAGGCCACGTCAGTTGGAACCCTAGGCCGCATGTGAAACACATACGCCGCTTTCTGACGGCGCGTGAGGGCGCGTCCGGTGGGCTACCGGCGCGTGCTCGGCAGCGCTGGATTCGTGGGGACGATAAATCGGAATTAATTTTAATTAGGTGTTTATATAAAACGCCTAATTTCGGGAGAATAAACCCTGAAAAGGGTTTTCTAGTTTAAAGTTTTATTTTCTCTAAGTATTTAGAGAAATACTTTCAGAGCCCACACTCCGAGGGTGTCCCTGGGGTTAGGGAAGCTCTGTAGGTTTCACGAGGAGATCGGGTATCGGATTCTCGGGAGGTGAATTCGGGAGCTGGAAAAATGCCGTTAGATAGCCATGTTTGCAGTACGGTAATATTTTACAGTTGTTTTTATTTTAAGCATGATAAATTATGTGCTCTTAAGTGTTAATTGCATGTTAGATATTTATCTGCTTAAGTGATTTAAAATTTATTATCAATTACATGTATATACTTGAGTAGATCCGGCTAGTCTTCCGCCTTTGTATTAAAATGTTTTAGAAATATTTTAATACTTGTATTATAATAAAAAATTTAAAATATGGTCCCGGACTGCTACTGTTCTGGGCCCACCTCCCAGCAAGAAATGTAAGGGACGAGGACAAAGGTGCCCGCCACATCACAGGAACAGCCAGCGAAATGAATAGGGATGCGCCTGTTCCAAAAAATGTCCCAGTTTTGATCGCTTGGGGGCTAGGGCCCATCCCGACGCCTACTTGCGCGTCAACCGTAGTCACTGGGTGGGCCCAGGCGACCTCCGAAATCAGCTCCCTGGGAGGCAGCAACAACAACAACAACACTATCTCCCCGACCCAGCTCATGGGTCGGAATATTTCGATCCCCAAGAGGAAGTGTCATCACACGTTCCTCGCGGGCAGGCCCAAGAGGTTAGGGCGCCCGCTTACCAAGACGAGCATACTCCCCAGTGTCAAGGAAGGGTGTATCGCAGCGAAAGGGAGACGAGGTCCCCTTTCTGCGATGCCATCATTGACGCAAAGATGGTGGATAAGGTTCCCACCAACCTGCCAACCTATCACGGGAATACCGATCCTGTAAAACTGTAACGCCCCCATTTTTCTTATTTTGTATAGCATGACATATGTGTTTACCTTATTGCGCAAATTAATTGGTTTTTAGTGTTTTCTATAATTAAATTTCATTGTTTAATTGTTAAATAAGTGATTAATTGAAATATATGCAATATTTGATTTTTAATTTATGTGAATAACTTGTGTGCTCCTTAATTGCGCGAAATAATTATTTATACGTGTTTTACATATTTAATTTTATTTGTAAATGTATTAAATGTTAATTATTTAATTTTAATAGTATTAGTATCATGTATATATATATATATATATATATATATATATTGTAATTGTGTACGTGTGCATGAATTTGTAATGCATGCATTTTACAATTTTAAATTAATTATGCATGCATGTATTATAAATTATATATATATACGTATGCATGCATTAATGTATATATATAATATATTATATATGAATTTAATTGCATATTGTAAATATTATGAATTCTTTTGATACATTGCGTATGAGTGACATTTACGTGCTTCGTTTCTATTTAAATTGATACAGGAATTTTATGCGAATTTAATATGTTGAACGTATACGTGTCTTGTATGTTAATATTTGTTCGTTTCGTATTTTCGGATTCATTTGCATATGTTTCGGATTTAATTTGAATTTTGGAATCCAAGTCGGGGGCTAACGAGCAATTAGCGCACCCTTGGTTCCGTATTTAATATCTTGAGCTCGGGAACTCGGATTCGAGTTCCGTCAACTTCGTTGAACTCGTAACGAAAATTCGAGTTTAGTAAACTTAGCCTTATATTTTTCTAACGTCATTTGAACCCCCGATATTCAACCGAAAAATGAAACGGCGACGAAACTGACCTTGTTGCACCAAAATAACCATATCTTGCTCAAACCTTGACCAAATTAACCATGGTTAGACTTTTTGGAACCCTAACTCAACCCTTTATTCAGCCATTAACCCCCCAAACCAAGATAACCCTTCCCACTTGCTGAAAATTGGCCAAACATCATCTGCTTCCCAGTTTTTCCCGTAGCTCCAGCCCTACCAAGAGATTCAAGCTCAAATCTCCTTCCAAACCTCCATTAATCCACAAGGTAAGCTTGGATATGTTATGTACATTCAATATGAGTCATTTTCATCCCTTCATCCCCAAATTTGATCATGATCTCATGAGGTTTGGACTGATTTTCGAAAAATGTAGGTTTTGAGTAATTTGGTTGATCACGTTCAATTCTTGATGGTTTTGATTGATTCCAAGCTTGAAAATGATTGTTTTGACATCCTCTTATCATTTATGATAATTGATTTCATGGTAGTTGAAGTATTTATGAGATATCATTTATGGTTTCTTGAGAAATTTTCATGAAATGTCACGTATGACAGCTTTTCTTGGTTGAGCTTGTTTGGAACTGATTTATAGGTTGAATTTGTGTTGTTTTCCCGCATTTTGGATAGCCTAACTTATATGAACTTGTTGGGATTAAGGGAGATCAATCATGCCCTGTTTTCGCGTGAGTTTTGCCCTGTTTTTGGGACTGAAAAGTTGCTGTCAGCTGCTGCGTTCTTCCCTTGCTTTTGCTGTCAGTTTTGGAGGCTTGTTAGGCTGAGTTGTTGCTGCATATCATGCCATTTATTGCTGCATCATATGGCCTTTTGTTGTTGCATCTTGCTGTTGCTTTTCATGAAGAAAACAGGGGTATGTCTGCGTTTTTGTTGCTGCGTTGTGAAGGTCGCGCCCGCGACCGATTTGCTTGTATTTTGAGTCGCGCCCGCGACTCATATTTAAGCTGCTCACGTATTCTGCATAATTGGAAGGAAAATTCAGATTTTAAACGGGTAGCGGCCGCTACCATTTCCTGAAGAAAATGGGTCGCGGCCGCGACCCTGTTCAGTTCTGCAAATTTCAGTCTTTCAAACTCAGTTGCATGCCTTTAATTGCTTCTAATTCTCCAATTTTACATGCATGTTGGTCACGTAATTATATATATATATATATACACGTAAATGTTGCATGCATGATGTTATGATTTAATTTGGTTAATGCATGCTTTGAATTTAAATTGTTTTGTTTTAAGTTTTGCATGCATATTTGTTCATGCATGTTACGTACACACCTATATACATATATATAGTATGATTTTGTATATTTACTAAAGTATTATTTAATTTATTTAAATTTTGGAATTTAATTGTTATTTATTTTATGTTAATTAATTTCCGAATGTGACTTGCACGTGTCTATTTACCTATTTCCTAATTGTAAAGATGTTATACTACGTGTTATGATCGTCTTTAAAATTCGTGAATCAATTTGATCTAAATGTGAATATATATATATATATAAAGTAATTATGTATATTATATATATGTTTATGATATATTAAATATTGTTTGATTTAATTAAACTATGGAAACTAAATTGTTATTTATTTCATGTTCCTTTCTAATTTCCAATTTTAAATTGAATGTAATTAATTGTCTATTCTTTAATTGTAAACGTGATATAGTACGTGTTATGGTCGTTATATTTGAAATTCTTGAATTGAATTGATTGAAATGTGAAATTATGATTCGGATGAAAGTGAATGAAAGATTGAACGACTTGATTATATAATTTAAATTTCCTTTGACGTGAAATGTGAAGGATATGAACTCGTTGAATACGAATGCTTCATTAAATGAATGAATTTAATGTTTATATGTCTTTAAGACTTTAATAGTGCACATGAACGTGTTCATTAAAGACATATAAACATTAAATTCATTCATTTAATGAAGCATTCGTATTCAACGAGTTCATATACTTTAATAGTGCACATGAACGTGTTCATTACATTATAGCATCTCTTATACATTCATATCATAATCATTTCATAGCCGAGCGTCTTATTTGGTCTTATTGAGTCTCACCTCACCTCTCTTGCACAGATTTTGAGTCCGTTGGAGACGAGGTCGGTCTGTGAGGCTCGTGTGTTCTCCTTGTTGCCGTTTAAGGTGGGTTTCTCTTCTATGTAGATAGACGACCCGATATATCTCCCTATGTGAAAAGTTTTAAGCCAAAGTAATACGATATATATATATTGAGTCTTTTATCGAGTAAATGAAGGGCCAAGACCCCTATTTATAGGGAAAAAACCGAGGATAAAATGGTAATTTCATATCCCACTGGCGTAGCTAACTTGGACACGAATTCCAAGGTGACTACGTTGAAGATCTCGTCACCACGAGTCCAACGCCGTCGGCCGCTTCCCAATCCGACGCCGCATGCGCCCATACGCCCGGCCTGAAGGTGGCGCGTGTGTGACACACAAGGCTAGGGTTTGCAACCTTCAAACCGGTCCGACCGAACCCGGTTCGACACATAGCCAGTCCTGGTGATGCTACATGTTCTGTCCGATCCGGCCCTATCCGTTGGCCCGACCCGTTGACAGACCCGGTCAACATGCAATTTGGGCCGCCCGTTACGCTGACGTGGCTCAATCTGCACCGTCCACATGCCGTACACGCGGTGCCCAGTCAGCGCCACTTGGCAGCTGACCCGCTGACGTGGCATGCCGCGTCAGTTGCCACGTCATAAAAAAAAATTTTGATGAAAATTTTATTTTCTCCAAAATAAAATTCCGGACATTTCCAACTCTTTGGAACTTCAAATTCCTTGGCTATTTTCAAACACTTTGAAAATTCATTTCTCTTTCTCTTTTTAATATTTTCTCTTCGGGTTTTCAGTTTGGGGCTTGCAGGAGGACCTGCAAGACTAATTAATTTTAACTCCAAACGGATTAATATATTATCATCTCATGACAATAATTAATTACCGTTTAACAATATTTAATTTCACTAAATAATATTGTTGCACTCTAAAATTAATTAAATTATTCATGAATTTCTCAATCTAGAATAATTTCGCATTTCACTCCTCCGTGTAGATATTCATGAAAAATAAATTGCAACTACTATCATTTATTTTTCATCTCTAATATGAAATTTATTGATTCGCCTTAAGTTCAAATTTTCTGTATGTGAAACACATTCATCATACAATTTCGGTGACGTATCACGCGAAGTGCTTTGGCCAAAGTCTTAATCGAACTTTTGCAAATCTATTTCAGGGATATCTTTTACCTTCCAGAAAGGCCACAGATTCCTCGATTAATATAACTCTTTAGCACATTTCATGTTGTCACCAAATGTACAAAGTATTTTGGCCACCCATTACCGAGACCTCACTTCGAGTATATTACAGTGACTAACACTACATGCCTAAAGCCGAAATATTATCAGGATTAAGACTACAATACTTCCTGAGATTTTATTCATTTTAGATAGTAGTATAAAATGAATAATCTCAATGGTCCAGTTCGATGTTTCCAATCCTATTGAAAATCATCAACGTGTTATAATCGGAATCACCATTCCCTATGACGAAAGACTAATCATCTTATATAACCAGGTTATAGTCTTGATAAGAACATATTCTTATCTTACCGACTAGAACTTTAATGACACGTGATTTCGGTATTCAAAGTCTTTTCCTATGAAACACATTTCATATAAGAATACCACCACACGCCATTAATTATCAATATGTGAAATACTCACAACTCGTTGTAAATTCAGTTAATTAATTCAATAAATTGAATTTTCAGGGCACTCTTCCCAACACTTTCGACCTGCTACGAAAATATAGAATGAAGCCGAACCCCAACAAATGCTCCTTTAGGGTGGAAGGGGGAAAGTTCCTTGGCTACATTATCAGCCAGCGAGGGATAGAGGCCAACCCATAGAAGATTTTGGCGCTAAAGAGCATCAACAGGCCCCATACCATTCGATACGTTCAGCATCTCGTGGGTCGGATCATTTCCCTAAACAGGTTCATCTCTCGCTCTTCTGAGAAAAATCTTCCACTCTTTAAAATTATACGCAATATTAAGAAATTTGAATGGACTGACGAATGTGATGAGGCCTTCGAAAGGCTCAAAGAGTATCTTGCTTCCCCTCATTTGCTTGCCAAACCTATTGCAGGGGAAACCATATATCTCTACTTGGCAGTCATAGAGGAGGCAGTTAGCTCGGTGCTGGTAGCATTACGCGAAAGAAAACACATGCCAGTGTATTATGTGAGCAAGATACTACACGGCACAGAAGTGCGTTACTTAGAAATTGAGAAGTTTGCCTTAGCCCTCGTGCACACTTCTAGAAAGTTGAGGCCCTATTTCCAGTCGCATTCTGTCGTAGTCCTCACAGATCAAAGCCTGCGCCAAGTCCTGGAAAAACCAGAAACATCGGGGAGAATTGTAAAATGGGCTATTGAGTTGAGCCAATTCGATATCAATTATCAACCCAGAGCCGCATATCAAGCCCAGATCCTTGCAGATTTCCTCATTGAGAAGAGTGACTCAAGTAGAAAGACCCCGCGCTTGGTGTTGTGGACCATATCGGTCGATGGCTCCTCAACCTCTCGGGGGGGGAGGGGGTGGGGATATCCCTGATAAGCACAGAAGGCCAGGAGCTTGATAATCATTGCGCTGACAGGAGGAAAACCTAGCGTTTCCAGTCTAGGAGTCTCCAGAAGGCATGCGCGCGTGACCTCACCACCCCCTTGGGTCGATGTTAACTACTGGGTCAATGGATATTGGCTCGAAGTTTTGGCTCGAATAGTGTGTTATGCAACCTAGCTTCGCTTAAGACATTGAGTAGCCCGTCTTCCCTATTTCCCTCAGCGATCACAACGCCTTCCTCAAGGTCCGTCGCCACACGCTGAGTGCCACCGGACCTTGGGGGGAGGGGGGGGAGAGAGATGATAAGGGGAAAATCGGGATGTCAGACTAAGCGCTAGGTGTCATTCCCACGTAGCAATCTGTGCCACGTCAGCCCGTAGTGCCCGACCCAGGCCAGTTGTCTTTCGACCCAGCACTTGGAGAAAACGGCCCTGTGCCAAGCGACAGGAGCTCTCGTCCTGGAGTCCCTTTTTGACCCAGAGAGGTGCAGCCCAGCGGCCAATCGACCCAAGTGCTACAGGACAACCACATTCAATGTGCTTACCGTTCCCTGTGGGCTGCATTAATTGCAGCTGCGCCAAGTACCACGGGCCTCTGTCAGGGGCAGGGAACAATGCTTTAGCCGTAAAAGCACTGTTCCGGCCACAGGGAGTCCCTCTCCCACCAGACAAGATCCACACCTCCCCGAGGGTGTACCTGTGCGCACTAAGGCTTCCCTGCCCTATAAAAACCAGTCTCCATCACCATGGAGGTAAGCTTTCCTTCATACACTAAGTTCCTTACTTCCAACGCATTCTCATCCCTCAGCTCACTGACTTGAGCGTCGGAGTGCCAAAATGGGTCTAACCCCCTCATTCCCCTGTTTTCGCATTTGAACTCACGTTTTGTCCTCCTTTTCAGTCCAGGAAAGCACCGGAGTATCCCCACTTTATAAATATTTTGGGTGATTGGGAGTCTTAATCGGCAATCCAGCTCATAGCCCGGATTTTGACACCATCAATAAATATGGATGTAACTTTTGTTTTTTTAAATTTTCTTATAATATTTGTGTTCAATTGAATGAAAGACTAATATTTTAATATCTTAAAAAATCTCACTCAGCGTTTAAAAAGAGTTTCAAACAGCTAATATAAAAATAATTCATTAGAAAGACGAACAAATGATGAGCACAAATAAATCGCACGCACACGTTTTTATCCAAATTAAAATACTTAATGCCTTTTATGATATTTTATATTTGTTACTATATGTCTTCAGAGGACTCCTGGTTAGTATTTTGATCATATATTCGTAATTACTAACATTTTTTTAAATTATTTACTATTGTTGACACTTGACTTCAATGATTGTAAGTTCTGAAGTCACCCATTAAGCTGTACAAAGGAATTTAACATTACTTTATTCTAATTATGTTAGTTTATTTTCAATCAATATCTTGATCATTTTTATGTTCAAATATTTTTTATTATTTTATTATATTGTATTATATTAAATATTGTGTGAGCCCCTTATCACATGTAAAATTAAAAGAAACAGTGATTTAAGGTAATAATCCATATCATTAATTTTGTGTTGTGCGACTGTTATTGACATGGACGGAGCTAGATGGTGGGTGGCCCCGTTCTCCTAAAATTTGAATTTCTTTTATTTTTATATATATTCTTTAAAAATATTTATAATTTTATTTTTAAATTAAAATTTTTGTCTCTTTTATTTTTTATATTTTAATTTTTGTCCCATTTATATTAAATTTTGAAGATGTGTTGGTGCATAGTTCATGATTGCCCTATTGAATGTATATGGTAGTCTGCAGTCTGCACTAGAGAAAATATAGGGCAGAATAAATGATGAATGTGGGGGACTGATCATCTCCTAAGTTGAATGTGAGTGGTGGGTCTTTAATATTTAATTTTCTTCACATCAATTGATCTTTTTGTTGGAGTTATGCATTTGTTGTCTAATGAGGTGGCACAAAGAGAAGATTATCGGGGCCCATCAACTGAACGCTTCGTAATTTCTAGTCACATTTTTCCAATTAGCCGTTGCAGATATTAATCAGTAATCAGATGGGTCCTTCAGTCTTTTCCCTCTTTATTTGGGTACACTTTACCGTTTATTATTATTATTATGATTATTGGGAACATATCCAGTAGACCCATCAAACTCAAGTTCAAGGGAAATTGATCAAATGCTTTGTGGTCTGATCAAAGCCGATGATCGTAACCTATGTCCTCCATCACCATGTTGAAAGAAATTATACATGGAATTGTGCACCGTATAAAATGTAGATTATCGTCGTTTTTAATCGAGACTCAAGTTAAGTTCCGTCTCGTAACTTTATGGGGTTAAAGTAAAGCATTCCTAGGTTAACGCATCTCATTGAGTTTGGAGAAGTATTAAGAATCCCAATTTCTTTCTTCGAAGCCGTTTCTTTTCCCATCCCCCTCCCCGGCATAGCAGTTGGCTTCCGATTCTTTGGAAGAATCCACTTAAGTCTTCCTTTTTTTATTGATATAGAGAAAATGAAAGGTCTACCAATTGGGAAGTTGAATATCAAATAAGTGGTTTGATGAGGATAACTAAGCTGACACGTTGGAGATGGCTGCTGGCACAAGAGGGTGGTGCCTTACCGCACCACATGCGGACTCCACTTGGTTAAACTGGTGTATTTGAGAGGGTGAGTGTAAAACACATGTCGTGTGGTTGATAGAAATTTTAGAGAGAGTGACAAATCAAATGATAAATACAAAATACTTGTCATTTTAATTAGTTAGGCTCAATCGAGCCATGTTTATGGTAGAATTTTTCTAAGTTGTTCAATTAGCTCTTAGAAAGAAAACTAAGAAAGAAGAGCTATCAAAAGAAATTCAAAAATAATAATTATTAGATTTTTTATGCCTAGATTAATCATGCATATCTAATTAGATAAAAATATTATAAATTCAGTATCTATTTAGACAAAAATATTACTCACTCTATCTTATGAATTTTAAGACCTACAAATGATCCGACTCCTTTTACTAAAGTAGATTCATTAGAGTAGACCGATTTACATTCAACTTCAAAACAAAAAAAATGAATTTTAAAATGTAATTCTTATTAAAAATAAAATTTTAATATTAAATTAAATCGGAGCATTTCACTTACAAAATCAGTTGCACACTAATGAAATGAGGTGATTAACTTGTAGTTTTTAAAACTTTAAAAGGTTCTTTCAAATGAAAAAATTTACAAGTGAAATTTGTAATAGTTTTATCTAAATAAGTATGAGTTGTAATTATACAATTTGATGGCAATCGGTGCAAAAACTTCTTGTTCTATCAAGAAAATTTCTTTATCAATATTCTTACTTATTTGTAATCACATTATTGACCCAATAGTTATTTAAATAAAATAAATCTTCTAAACTTAGGATCCTAAACTTTCCAAATAGCGACCTACTAGACCAAAATTTTACCATCTTTATTCCCCTACCACCAAAAGACCTTTGTTTGCAATTATTCCTTCCTTTTTCAGAGATGTCCATGCTTTTTCTCTTTTTCATTTTTAAGTCCCTCAACTTTTCCCACACTTTTCATTTGCTATATGGTGTGAAATAGTGAAAGTGAAACCCTTTCTTTGATTCTTCACTTTTCATATATGATGTACCATCTAAGTAGTGGAGTTTAACAATTTAACATTATATTAGTTTAATTAAAGATTTTGAATTTGAGTCCCTGAGAATGTAGTTTTCATTGGTAGAAAGAGCTATACACTCTAAATGGTATGTCTCGGCATGGAAATAGGTTATCACACAAAAAAAAAAAGATAAATAAATAAATAAAAATCTATGATTGCACGAGTATTTTTAAAAATATCATTTTTTTTTGTACCATGTCATATCAATACTTTGTCGGATACTATGTGCAACACTTTTCATATGAAATTTTTTTTTTTTAAATCGCCGTATCCGTATTCATGTATCATAACTTTTAAGTCTCCACCATTTGAGATATTATCTGAATGCATATTGTTAATTTAATGATCGGAGAATAATGTATTTGACTTAACTTATCCACAAAAGCCAACTATCGAAGAGAGAATTGTTAAAGTCAAATTATTATAAATTGAACACCACGTATTTAAAGTTTTGAGGTGAGATATTTAACACAGATAATTACTATTACTATTTGATTAAATGAGGGCTAAATCATTAGAGTAATTTAGCCCCTAACTCGTCATGCCACGTTCTATTTCTCAAGAAAATGCCAATATTAGGTGTATACTCATAATGTTATTATTAATTAGGCTGTTACTTGTTATCCACATGCCACAACTTGCTTACAGTGACACCAATGCAACACATAACAATCACATTGTTGGAGCATTCCAAAGGTAACACGTTGTGATTATCGATACGTGCTCGTCAGATTGTTGGCAACTGATTCCGCAAGCTATGTGGCCCAGATTTTTGAAAATTGAGAACCATAAAAAAAAAATAAAAATAAATATATATATATATATATATATATATATATAGAAATCCATAAAAAATCTACATCTTTCGAAATATATCTTAATACGAATTAGGAAACACAGAGTTTCAATCACTAACATTAAGGGTTAAATGAATTAAAAAATTGGCATTTTATTATTTTCCCGACGAACAAAACTAAACGAGACATCCTGCATAGAAGAAAGGAGCTACCAAGTGTCATTTATAATGTTTCTAGTAGGGGACTAGTCAACTTCTAAGTTCGGGATCTTGTTCACCAAATGAAGGCAATCACATTTGATGATAATACGGTGGTAGCCATTCCGTCTTGCCACCTCGGCTGCTTCTTTCACGGCCAACGCCTTGATCACTTCCGATTCAAACAACCCACGTTTCCCGGCAACTCATCCAAGTCACACACGCACCAGCACATTTCCGGGCAAACAAAAAAGGTATATTGCTATGTGTAATTGAAACTATAACCCTAACTCTACAAGAAAAAAAAAAAAGGTATTATAAAATATACTGTGTAATTAAAACTATAACCCTAACTCTACGAGAAAAAAAAAATGGCATTACAAAAAATAAAGTAGTACTACAAAATATAAATTTAATGCCAGTGCATTGGGCCCATTATATAGGCCTAGTCCTATGGCCCATATTAGTTGGGCTTTCTTTCTAGCTTCTCTCCATTTCCAACATTTTAATGTTGATAAAACAAGCCGATTGATATTAGTCCTTGCCCTTTTCTTTCTGGTTACAAAGAAGGCATTAGTTCATTGATATTTTCAGCGAATTAAATACTAAATATTTAAAAATAATAAGAAGTCGGCTAATAACCATTAACAAATAACTGCCGATTGGGGTTGTAACAAATTAATGAATTCATTCTCCATGATAATATTTTGGGTGTGAATTCCAAAAAGAAACCTTTAGCTTATTTAGGGATAATATGAAGAAATAATTACATATGACTACCTGTATTTAGTCTAGTTACAACGCAATCCATTATTATGGAAATATTATATTTTAATCCCTAATTTTGAGAACTGTTTGTGGTCCATAGGATTCCGTTATGTCATTCCAAAAATATCCCTGATTTATTTGTTGTTAAATTTATAATTTGTAGGGATCGTCTTGTTTATATTTATAAACTTTATGGATGATTTTGTAATTTTGATCATATATTTAATGTAACACTCATAAAACCGTCATGAGCATAAATGTACTTTTATAAATTTTATTAAAAACCCTCAGACCAAACAAGATTTATAAAGATTAAAATATAATTTTTTAATATGATATATTTTTTTAAAAAAAATGATAATAGGTGAAAATGATGAATTTTGGGGGATTATAGTCCAATTTTAACAAACTTCAAAATCACCTGGAGTCGATAGCCACGTCACATGCTGACATGGCGATTTCCCATTGGCGACTCATCGCGTTGCTGCGTTGGAGCTCCAATTTATTACTGATAAGAACTCCGGCGCGTATAAATTGAGAAGCAAAACAAGCAGTGCACAAGAACAGATCAAAACGGGAAAAGGAACAAATCAAATTCTTCCAAAATGAGGCTCAGTTCTGCGTTCGTCGCTTCGATTTTCCTTCTTTTGGCACTGATAACATTAGGTAAATTGAGATTTACTATTGATAATCAGCATTTTTTTTTTTTCGCAATTTGGTATTTTATGAAATATATATAGATCTGGATTTCTGGATATCTGAATCGCGTAATTTTCCAGGAACAGGAAAAGTTTGAAATTAAACGCGATAAGCAATGAGCTGATGGTAGTGTATGTTCTTGTTGCTCTATGCAGGTTCGGCGAAGAAATCGGGGGATGTGAAGGAGCTACAGATCGGTGTGAAGGTATTGGTGTTTACATTTTAGTCCTAGATCGGTTTTTGATTTTAAATATAGTTTGAAAATGCAAGATTATTGAGTATTTTCCGCCTGATGCTGAATTACTTATCTGTAGAAGATGTCGTGGATCGTGGTTGTGTACTTAATCTATAACTGATAATCAGCTAAAGTATCTTCGGTGTTGTGGATTTCAATTAAGGAGAAGTAAAATGATTGAGTTTAACGTTAGTTTTGAAGCTCATAAATAGTGTTATAGTTACTGGATTTGTTGACCCTTTAGGTTGACATACTGGAAGTTGTTATGTATATTGAGGCGTGTTAGCTACATATCTATATTCACTTAATCATGTCTCTTGATCTTGTATATTCTTATATTTATCATGTTATCGTTGCTTATCTTGCAGTACAAGCCGAAGACTTGTGAAGTTCAGGCTCACAAAGGCGATACCGTTAAAGTACACTACAGGGTGAGTGAAACTATAGCCTTTAATGCCTCCTCTTATTTCCTTTTTGTTGGAGTTAAAGAGCGCTACTGTTTTCGTTATATGCATTTTCCGGTCTTGAATGCTTTGTCTTGGGGGAAGTTTAATTGTCTATGGCAATTTGTAATGCCAATCTTTTGTTTGAGGCTAAAGTCTAAACTGTTGTGAATTTTCTAATTGCTTCTTTGGTGTTATGAAATTTGGATGATAAGTGTCGTGGCAGTGTGAGTGTTCCCTTTAAACACAAGGATCATGAGAATATTCAGCTCAACATGTGATTCTTGATGTCAAGAGAATCAAGTGTTCTGTGTGTATTTTTATATTGCTGAAACTGAGAAAACCAAATATGTGCTTGTCTTATTTTCAGACATGAAAACCTTTTTTAGAACATGTACGGTGTACCGTGAGAGAAAATAATTGTTTGTTTGCCAAAATTTGCAGATTGTGTCCATGGTGTTCTGGTTCTAATCTCAGTTAATTATTTAGATATCTGTGTTTATTTGTTATCCTGAATTTTGATGGATGTTTTATAATCAATAAAAGTTTGAATCTTATTTTAGCTGCTCGGCAAATGTAAATTCTTAATGGTTTTTGCAGGGAAAGCTTACAGATGGAACTGTGTTTGACTCTAGCTTTGAAAGGGGTGATCCAATTGAATTCGGACTTGGTAGCGGACAAGTGATAAAAGGTCAATACCTATAAGTCTTTGACATTATTCGTCTTACCTTTAGCTGGCAACCTGCTCTGGTGTCTAGCAATCTCAAAGTCTTATGAGAATAAACTTATGAGAATTGCAAAGGCTTACTAAAATGTTCCTGTCTATATTTTCGACAAGGCTGAGACTTGAAGTCCTTGCATTTTTTTTTAATTTACCTAATAATGCTTTTATTTTGCAGGATGGGATCAAGGAATCTTGGGAATGTGCCTGGGAGAGAAAAGAAAGCTGAAAATTCCATCCAAACTTGGTTATGGAGATCAAGGTTCCCCACCTACCATCCCAGGTACAGATTTCTCATGTTGTAGTAACTTCATCTCATGCATCAAAACTTCTTTTCTTTTTAGAAATCTAAGTCTTTGTCAGACTTCCAACTAAAGTGGCATTTACGACGGTTTATCTTCAATCTTTCTCACTATTCTTTCCGACAAACAAACCATCCTGAGATTAAATTCATAGATGAAGTACTGCACTGCTTATTTAACTAACTGTTAATGCTTGCAGGAGGCGCCACACTCATCTTTGACACTGAGTTGGTCGGGGTGAATGGTAAAACATTGAATGACGATAAACCAGATAACAGCGAACTGTAAATCATGAAGACGGCTTCTCTGTTATCTCTTTAGGTATTGCAGGTTTCGAAATTCTTAAGAGAACTTAGTCAATGTTAGACATTTTGCTTCAAGAATGAGTAGAAATAGGGTTGGCATAGTTTCCTCTTTGTACGAGTTTCTTATTCAGTTCAAGCCCCAACAATGGTGGCTTTTTACCTTAATGTGGGATGGAAGACCTCCTGCGGTTATTTACTGTTGGGATCTATTAGAGTGCAGTGCACAATTTTATTTATATTACATACTTTCATAACCGAATTTCTTTTTAAAATAGGATCGTTGTGGTTTTTCGATTACCATCGGTAAGATTCGAACTCGTGATAGGTATAATCTTGTCTATAGACATATGCATGATGAGATGATGGCAGCTCAGTTAGTTTCTGGTCATGTTCCCATTAATTAGATTAATCTTGACACATTTCTGTTTAATGGATACATATGATGCACATAAATGAACACGACACGGATATGTCTGGCACAAATATTTTTTTAAAAAATTTCATATGGGAAGTGTTCAACACGAATGTTCGACATGACATAATGATATTTCTAGAAGTGTCGGCAAATTAAAAGTTGGGTTGAACTAAACATTAGCTTGACTATCAATCAGTTTTGTGTGTAAATCTCAATTTCAAATCGTTCAAAATGGAGTTCCAGCAGAAAGTTGAAGATCATTCTTGAAAAATCATGATATGCAATGTGACAATGTAGAACAGACTTAGCAGTCCTACAAGATCATTAGAAGTAAATTGGAACCTCTTATTACATAATTATACCATCATAATCAAGGCCGAAGCTAGCATTTTACGAGCAATTTTGCGCACTTGGTGCGTGTAAATTGCTCTTGGTGCGTGTGTAAAATTATAATAATATAGTGTAATTTAATAATAAAATTATATTCTTACCATGTTGAATTAAAAACAAATTCATTAAATTTAGGTTCATAATATAACAATGAAAATTAACTTCAATAGTTGTGCCCTGCGTTATCAAATGGGAAAACTAAATGGAAAAACCATACTTGGGATCCCTTGGCAGCGAAGGCTCTCGTGGCGCCCTCATCTGCCCGTTTGGCCCGGGATTTCGATTGGCAAAAGGTTATTCTCAGGGGCGAATGCCTCATGATCATTAACTTGTTCCAAAACGAGGACAACCTTTTTTTTTTTTTTTTGGTCAACTAAAACGAGGACAACTGCTCAACGGTTGAACATACTTATTTTTTGCTCGATTATGTCTGCTTTAGTATTGTTTCAGATATTAAATAGACTTGTTTTTGTTCGACGAGGGCTATCCGAGAAATTCTGATATTATTGAATAATATTATTTTTCGAGATTCAGTCAATGTTCATATGATTTGTCTTCTTTCGAGTAATGGTCTTTCGCCATATTTTCGTTTTGCAATGGTGATGCTAATTTAGTAAGTCCAAATTTTCCTTCCTTTATACAATTTCATAAAATCTTATCTAAAAAATTAAATATATATTTGGCTTAAATTAAGAGTACTAATCAAGAAAAATTAAGGAATAATGGAAATCAATATATCTGGAATCATCCCGACATTTCTTCGGAGATAAAACTTTCCCTCCCACGCCTAAACCCTCGTAGAACTCTCTAGAACTCCTCACTCTACTTAAGGCCTCTCTCTCCAATCTCCTCGCCAAGCTGCAGAATCTGTACCGATTGTTGTTAGCTTTCGTTTCTCGAATTCTTTGGCTGTATATTCTTTTGTTGAGCTAAGCAGAAGTTATGGATTACGACGATCTCGATATGCCGCCGGCTGAGGGTTTGGACGAGGAAATGGATCTGCCGGAGGGGACCGCCATGAAGGTCGGGGAGGAGAAGGAGATTGGTTCGGAAGGTTTGAAGAAAAAGTTAGTTAAGGAAGGTGAAGGCTGGGAGACGCCCGATAATGGCGATGAAGTTGAAGGTGATTGTTGGGTTTTTTGACAGTTAGTGGTATTGTTGTTGTTGTTATTGTGATTTGAGTGTTGATGATTTGATTGGTTGGGTGTGATTTGATCAGTTCATTATACGGGGACGCTGCTGGATGGGACGAAGTTCGATTCGAGTCGTGATAGAGGGGAGCCTTTCAAGTTCACTCTCGGCCAAGGTTAGTGTAAGCTTAGTTTGATTGTGTTTCGTGATTCTCTGGAGTTGTTGGATAGCGTTTCTGTGCTTGGTTTGGGTTCAAGTCACTGTTTTTAAAGGTTGAAGTGCATCAATTTGCCCCCTTTTTGCTGGAATTTTGAATAATCTGTGAAATCTTGTGCACGTTTTGTCTCGTGACAGGACAAGTCATCAAGGGATGGGACCTGGGTATCAAAACAATGAAGAAGGGTGAAAATGCCTTATTCACAATACCGGCAGCGTTGGCATATGGTGAATCTGGTTCTCCTCCTACGATCCCTCCGAATGCAACTTTACAGTTTGATGTTGAATTACTGTCCTGGGTCAGTGTCAAGGACATCTGCAAAGATGGCGGCATATTCAAAAAGGTTTTGAAGGAGGGAGAAAAATGGGAGAACCCCAAGGACCCTGATGAAGTGCTTGGTATGCAGAAATGTGCTATCGATCGACAGTTATCAGATGTTTTCTTGAGTTATTACTAACTCTAATGTGATCTGTGATACAGTCAAGTATGAAGCTAAACTGGAAGATGGAACTGTTGTTTCCAAGTCAGATGGTGTTGAATTCACTGTTGAGGAAGGTATGTTTCTGAGCGATCATTTTCATAAAGGAAACCGTAGCAATCCGTTGCAATTCTGAATGAGAAGTAATTTATTTTCTTCAGGTCACTTTTGTCCTGCCCTTGCCAAGGCTGTGAAAACAATGAAGAAAGGCGAGAAGGTCCTTCTTACAGTCAAGCCACAGTGTAAGTGGTGAAATTTCTAGTTATTGAGAATGTAAATTGGGTTTTCGACGTGATGCCAAATCTTGTATGCTGATATTTTTCTTGTGATGCAGATGGGTTTGGTGAAAAAGGCAGACCTGCCTCTGGTGATGAAGGTGCTGTCCCACCCAATGCTAACTTAAATATTGAATTGGAGCTGGTGTCGTGGAAGACAGTTTCCAATCTTACAGATGACAAGAAAGTACTGAAGAAGATACTCAAAGAGGGGGAAGGGTATGAGCGCCCCAATGAAGGAGCTGTAGTCAAATGTAATGAGCATGTTTATAGCACCACTTAACTTCTTTTTATTTTCTTTGATTACTCTTGATGGTTAACCTGATGTTGATGTGTCTAATTGGCCAGTGAAATTGGTTGGTAAGCTGCAAGATGGTACCGTCTTTGTAAAGAAGGGTCATGGTGAGAATGAAGATGATCTCTTTGAATTTAAAACCGATGAAGGTATATAGGCATGCCATCCTCTTTTCGTGAGTGTCATACGTACATGCTTGTGAAAGTTTGTAAGTTTACACACATTTATGGAACAGAGCAAGTTATTGAGGGGTTAGACAAGGCTGTTACTAGCATGAAGAAGGGAGAGGTGGCACTCTTGACCATTGCCCCAGAGTATGCGTTTGGTTCAACCGAATCAAAGCAAGAGTTGGCCACAGTTCCTCCAAACTCAACAGTGTACTATGAAATTGAGCTAGTCTCTTTTGTAAAGGTGAGTTCTGATGTGGATCTTTATTGGTGATAAACACTTCGAATTAGTAGGGAATGATAATCTTACGCGCTATTTCATGTTTCAGGAGAAGGAATCTTGGGACATGAACACTGAAGAAAAGATTGAGGCAGCTGGTAAGAAGAAGGAAGACGGCAATGCCCTGTTTAAGGCTGGGAAATATGTGAGAGCCTCTAAAAGATACGAGAAGGTAATTATTCGGAAAAATGATGACTATTTAGATTAATTGGTATCTTTCAACTTGCCATGATTGCTTATGTTGAGATTTCCAATGCAGGCTGCCAAATATATCGAGTATGACACTTCTTTTAGTGAGGAGGAAAAGAAACAGTCCAAAGCATTGAAGATCACATGCAACCTGAACAATGCAGCATGCAAGCTGAAACTGAAAGACTACAAGCAGGCAGAGAAGCTTTGCACAAAGGTTTCCCACATTCTTTAATTTCTTAATCATCATGTGGCAACTATTTAAGGATTTGTTCACCTAATATGGATTTTGCCTTTGAAGGTGTTGGAACTTGAGAGTACAAACGTGAAGGCATTGTACAGAAGAGCTCAAGCATACATGAACATGGCTGATTTAGATTTAGCTGAATTTGACATCAAGAAAGCTCTTGAAATCGATCCCAATAACAGGTAAATTAGATTTTTCCCTATGACACTTGAATTCATGTCGAGGACTACACCACTGAGGATTGTATTTGTATGTTATGAATAGGGATGTAAAGCTCGAATACAAAGCTCTTAAGGAGAAGATGAAGGAAATCAACAAGAAAGACGCCAAATTCTACGGAAACATGTTTGCGAAACTTCACAAGACCAATGTAAGTTGTATGATTTCAACATTGCAAATACTCATGTGCTGTAATAGTGTCGCTATAATGGAGACTGAACTAAGATTATTTGTTATGCAGAACACAACCCATAAGGAGGCCGAACCGATGAGCATCGACAGCAAGGCTTGAAAACCCCTTGAATTTAGAGTTTTTATTTGGCCATTGAAGGCACTTCTTCCTCATTTCTTTTACCTTTTTCATTTGTAAAAGATATAATGTGTTCAGGTTCTCTTATCTCGTGAAGATCATCCTTGGAGTGTTGTCTGTGCTTTTACGTTCACCTTCTCTGAATTAAGAACCTATTTACCCAGTCAAGATCATGTCTTCCTCCTCGTGCTCTCTTTTGTTTTCTTTGTTCTTTCTAATTTGTTGCATGATTTGATAGTCTGATTTAGCAAGTCGCCAGTGTGATCTAGCGAATTGGGTATATTGGGTACCTATGATATTTTTTACGTGAGGAGAGTCGAATATAATGTTCGATACGAGTATCCTATATGATATAAAACGGCAAAATGTGCCTCTTAGGGGTATGGATAAGACCGACACGTGTGTGAAATACAAATTTATTTTGTCTATTTGAATAGTATCCAATTTAATTTCTTAAACTTTTAATGGAACAAATCAAGTTGAACTCTCACTTCATTCTCTAACAATAAACTCGAGTAATTGTACGTCGCCTGTCAATTACAACAATAAAGAATGAGAAATCCTGAGAAAGAATCTAAAGTGGGAAAGTCCGCAAAATTTATACAGTCCACTTGCACAATAAATTACATCAAACTAACACAATATAGGGTAAGTCTGATTATCGTCCTACCACACTTAGCTATACTAGTTTTTCTTTCACTGTTTTCTCACCACAGCAAGATCAATCTGCATAACAGCCCATATAGTATCAAAATGGTTCCAATCCTGTTCCCAACGCATCAACACGGCAGAAGAGAGCGCATATCATAGCTCGAAAGTATAGTGAGTCAAAAATGCACCTGATTCTGAGGAGAAATACCCCGGAATCACCAGCACAATGCGGCAGATTTGCTGAATTTTGCTTTTCCTCACTTTAATTTGACTTAGCTTACTTGTTCTCCAATCAAATCAAGACCAACAATAAGAAAAGTGATCCCTTGAAATAACAGGAAGTAAAAATGAATTCCTTGTGCGGATAGCAAGCTTCTAACCGAGGCGGTCAACAAAATAAACGAAAGAGCAAGTTCCTTCCTGTACAATCGGTTTCTCTTTTTTTTGCCAGCTTTTTTGGTCATTTCCATCTTGTTGAGTTCAGCTAGGCCCGACTCTGAAGAGGATCTTGTCACACCATTCTCGATCAATGGTGTGGATTCACTTTCCACAATGGCAACTAAATCTGTTTCTGATGATCTCCCTAATTTCTTGGTAACAATCCACTCGTAAGAACTTCCAAAACGAAAGAGGCCAGATATCATGGCATTGAATTTGGTCACAGACATGGTGTTTTCGAATAGAAGGTAAGGGACTATGAATGGAAATGATTGTGGGGATGGAAGAATGTTTAGAATAGAGACAAGTCCGGGAATGTAACAGACGACCCAAAATGGAATCTGGGCTTCTGGAAGGAACATGGTCAATGGGAGAATTATGCAGAATAGAGTGAAGGAGTAAAAAGGTAGGATGAGCTTTCGGAGTAGGAAGAAAAGAAATATCATGTTTGCTTTCTTGATGATACTCACCTGAAATATTCAAAAGAATGAATTGAGGTTAACACAATTGTCGGAAGGAAACAAACACAAAATCAATTTTAATGAATTCATCACAGGCAACTGTAATGTGGGTCAGCGAGCAATATCTTTGAATATGCACATAATCCAATAACAGTCTATTTGATGCACTAAATAAAGAATGGAAATAGAAGTCCATCCTTTAGCAGATTTCCGTTCAAGATTCTTGTAAGCGCTCAGATTGGCTAGATAAAGTATTCATTCATTTGTGCAGAAGCAACTGCTACTTTAGCTTGAAAATGCATATTCCTTTTCTTTTCCTAGAATAACCACAATTATGGAGGGAAGTTTAGGAGTATTGGTTGGAGCTTCGTGCCTGAAAAAAGCTAGAGCTGTATCCAACTTCAAATCTGGATAACATCAGTTCTGATGGTAAATGTAATGACAAAGTGGATCTACTAACCTTAGAATGAAGTATGTCAAAGAAACACAAGCGGAATAACTGCATGGGTCCTGAATGCCAGCGGTGTTGCTGCTTTTTGTATGCCTCATAAGATTCCGGAAGTTCGCATAGGCACTGTAGAAAGATGAAATGGGTTGAGTATGATATTCGTATAATGCATGTGGGAATATTCATAAATTTTAATGTGCACAAACCTTAACATCATTTAAATAAATGAATTTCCAACCACATAGGTGAGCACGAACAGCAATATCCATGTCTTCAACAGTTGTCCTGTCCAACCAGCCACCGCAGTCTTCCAAGGCTTTGATTCTCCAAACACCAGCAGTTCCATTGAAACCAAAAAAGTTAATGAACCATCCATTGACCTGTTGCTCAACCTCAAAATGGAAGGCAAGATTTATGTTCTGTAATCTTGTAAGTAAATTCTCTTCTTTGTTGACAAAAGACCACCTGGTTTGCACCAATGCAACATCGTCTTTGCCCTTCAAATATGCAGTTGACAAATTAGTAATAACCTATGATTACTACTCTACAGCCCTCTAATCATTTGAAAATGTTCTTTAGTTTACAAATTTACACATAAAGTACCTCAGTTTTACCGACAGAAATACTAACACATCTAGAAACTAGACCACACATTAGAAGTTTCACAGAAGGTAGATAGGTCTGCAATGTTTTGCACCATCCAGCCGGACTTAAGACGGATAAAAAGATTGTTGATGAGTAAGAGATTTCAATGAGATGTGCAAGACCAAAGCCTAGCTTTGTCAATCATGGTCCATCTTCTGACCAAATCAGTGTTACCAGCTGAAGAATATCTTAGGCAATTTGCTGTCCATATTTATGACACGAACTCAATACTTGATAATAGAAGGAATATATTTGAGACCCTTAATTACATTACGTAGTCATATAGACCTTCATGACATCAAAAAATTTGTTTTTTTAATGTGCGTTTCTGACATGAGGCAACCCGATTACCTTGAAGTAAGGAACAGTACTCTTCAGGAAATCGGCTGCCGGCTGGAAATCCGCATCAAAGATAGCTACAAACTCATAATCTTTCACATAATCACAACTCATTGCAGACTTAAGGTTCCCCGCTTTATATCCTGTGCGGATAAGACGATGTCTATAAATGATGTGCACACCTCTCTGTTGCCATTTCTGCACTTCTGCTTTAATAAGTGACTGAACATCCGCATCATCGGAATCATCAAGTATTTGTACAAGCATTCTCTCCCTAGGCCAATCCTGGACGCACACAGCAGCAATGGATTGTTGGTATACCTGAGCAGCATCAGGAGAGAAAGAGAGAAAATTTAAGTAACTGGCAAACATAAATAATTTCCATAATGTTATTGAAAACATGGAAGCCAAGATGAAAATCTCAAATGGCTTTTATCCTTTTTCACTCTTGTTCCTTTCTGCTTTCAGTAGTTGTGGTATCAATTTACATGTTTGTGCAAGACAGATGAAAATGCCTTCTTCACAATGTACTCATATTTAAGTGGCATATGTGCCATAACCCGAAAAGGGCAGTATTTATGAGGAACTTATCTAGTCAAGAAGTATGGGAATCGATACATGCTTGATAATATACTATCATAGACAAATATCATAAACTTGTATTGAAAAACAAAGGAATGAGTTAGTTTTGAATTATGCCTAAGATAATTTCATAAGATGCCAAAACAAGGATTAGTAAATACAAAAATGACAAATCTATATAGTGTAACAGAACATCATGTCGCCTACCAAAACAGAATTAAACAAATAATGCAGATGAGTTCCCAAGACAATTAGTTCACTACCACTGTTATATCTCCAATCTAACATAATATCCTGAGAGAGTTAATTTTGCTAAATCATTTCGTATGTCACCGATTAAAATGTATAGTATCCTCTATAGCCCCGACGGCTCTAACTTCCCACTAACTATCAGCAAGGATCCTAGTTCCTAAAGCAGTAATTTCCTACTAAGAGACACATTTCAGATAAAAACAAACAAAAGCCAACAAAAATTTACTTCAATAAATGAAAACTACTTTCAATTCAAGAATTATTTTAAAACTTCCCAAAAATAAAGAACACTTAAATTCTCAGGAGGGACTTGAAAAACCTACATCTTCTTACCTCCCTCTCGTTGCACATTGGTATCTGCACCAGCACCATTGGATAATCTTCAGCATTCATATCATCATTCTCCATATCCTCTTTATAATCCATCTCTGCTACAGGCCTTAACCCTCTAAGCTTAATGTAGAAACAACCCAGCACCAAAACCAAGCGATCCACGGACTGAATCAAAAACAAAACAATGCACACACTAATCAAGCTCTGCAGCAGCGGCGCCAAATAATACGCCCTAATTACCAACCACTGCGCGTAGATATACTCCAACGAGTCCTCCACACCGGATTCCAGAGTAGGAGGACTGAAATGCAACCCCTTGTAGTACGCAACAAGCTCAAACGAAAGAAGGACGACGCTCAATATCATGAAGAATTTAATGATCTTGTAGAACCTAGATTCCCCTCGAGGCACCGCCGGCGAGCTCGTGATGCGACGATTCGCAGTGCGGATGATGGAAATGAAGCCATTGGTCACGAAAGCCAACGAATTCGCGATTTTGTGCACCTTAAGGAGGTAAATCCAGGACAGCTGCCGCGCGCTGCGTGACCGGTCCTTCGCCGCCGCGGCTGCGGCGGCGGGAGAATCGGAGGTGTGGATATCGATGGTTAGCAATCTCAATTCCTCGGAGGTGGACGTCGAGAAGTGGTCGTCGGCGGGGTTCGTGGCTCGCTGCTTGTTCCACCATTCCTGAAACTCGTAGTTAGGTGGACGAGACATGTATATACAGAGAATGTGTAAGAATACGTAACGACGGCGGCGGCGGCGGCGGTGGCGGTGGGGATCTGTGCATCAACGGTGGATGATTGCACGCAGTGTGTGGTGTAGTGTGTGTATGTTGGATCCGGAGAAGTGGTAAAGATATATCTAAATTTAACAACATTCAAATGACATATGTTTTACCTGTGAGCCCCACTTCATGTGTCTTTGCTATTATTTAATTTATATATTTCAAAATTAAAATACTATTTTGATCTAGCAATTTTTATATTATTTAATAAAAAGTAAAGTAATAAAACACATTTTAAAATTGTAATAATAGTAAGTATTTTTTAATATTGTTTTTATCAAATGACGGAACATAATTAGATAAAGAAAATAACTATAGTGGGATAAGCAAACGATTGAGTGGTAGACATCTGTATTTATGATCAGATAAATTATGAACTCGAGTTTTATTAGTGTTTGTATATGTCTACAAGAAAGAAAAGAACGTAACTATAGTGTGTCGCGGGTTATGTTAGGGTTTGATTTCTAATTCCGATTATTTGTCCGGTATTTGTAGTGTTTATAATTCATATAAAGGGTTAATTTCTAATTTTGATTATTTGTCTAGTATTTGAAGCGTTCACCATCTCGATAAAAAGACTAATCACTATAATCGACACATGACGACTTATACTAAATAATTTTCTTTTAAAAAAAAAAAATACAACTATTATTTATAAAAAATATTCTTACATTTAATTTCTTAGATAAATTGTATAATTACACCTAATACTCGTTTAAATGTAAATATTATAAATTTTTACCTATATGAATTTTGAAAATTACAAATGTACCCTATTTTATTAGTTTCTATACAAATTTATGAGTAAGTGGTGGTTTTATCCTTAACTTTATAATTATTGCTCATTCATCTTTTTTCACAAAATGCCCCTACATCTAAAATTGCAATTCTCAAAAAAATAAATAATAAAATAAAATAAATAAATAAATAAAATAAAAATGAAAAAACACTAGAAGTAATCAATTATAGATGTTACCATGATTAAGAGTATATATTAATGGTCTCCTAACAGGGATTAGTGATCTTTCTAAAGTTGTTAATCATGGGAATCACAAAGTATTTTCCTAATCATTTGAATCAATCCACCGTTTCCTTGTTACATTTATTACATCATGGTACAAATGATCATCATAATTCAAACAAAACTAAATTCAAGTCTTATATAAGTTGAATTGGACTACTTTAATGATTTAACACTACTAAATGTGTTCCCCAAAAATTCTTCAAATAAATACTTTTAATTAATAATTTCATTTCAAACAAAAGCAAAAGATTTGGGAAGTGAGGTATGGAGCGAAATTAACTTTTAGGATACGTTGCACAGATACGGATACGGCGTTACAAAAATGACACGGCACGGTGTAGATACGGTGACACGATTTTTTTAATGAATTTTTTATGTGAGAAATGTCGGATATAATGTCCGATACGAGTGTCAAATACGACACAACACGATAAAACTTTGAGCTTTTAGGAATAAAAAGTGAAAATAGAAAAAATACTATGTTAGTGTGGGCAATGGATAGGTAGCAACATATATTAAATGGATATTGGGCATTGGTGGGCTTTTTAGTTAGTAAGTGCTAGGGCATTGGTTCTCTTCCATAGTTCCATAAAACATGAATACAAATATAGCGCATTATAACGTGGTATGAATATGGTGATACAAATTTATTTTAAAAAAGTTTATATGAAAAATATCCGACATAACATGATATGATAAAATAATATTTTAAAAATATTCGTAAATTATCGATTCTCACTTCCGAAAATATCAGGATGGATTTTCATTAAATAGTTTGAAATTAAGAATGCTAAATGACATGGATTAGGTTATATATTTAACATATAGTCAATATTCAAATTTAAAATTAAAGCAGATAAAAATTAAACAATAGAAAGATTGACAAATAGAAAAGAATGTTCATAAAATTTAAAGAAATATTTACGACAAAAAGTTAATTGAAGTGTCAAATGATTATTGAGACAATTAGAAAAGAAATAATGTCAGGCAACTAAAAAGAGGTAAAAACTAAAAACATATATATATTGTGCTAACTGAAGAGAGGTAATTAATTAGAATATTAAAAGTCACCATTAATATCAAACATCCTACTATTAAAATAATTTTATAAATAAAAAAAATCAAAATTATCATAAAATAGTGCTCGGTCAAAATTAAAAACTAATTGATCTAATCTTGACGAGCCACCGGGGAATAATTAAACAGGAAATTAATTTTAGTTCGAATCTGACTCCGGTAAACTAGTATAATGAGGCCAAGGATTGAGTATTTTACAAATTTCCTGTGGTTAATGAATTTTTTTTTAAAAAAAGTGATAAATCACATTGTAATTAATTGTGTTTGATCGAGTTGGATTTGAGCTATCGTCCAAAACTATATAACAGGAAAAGACTCCCATATTGAACCTTATTGCATTATATATACACTCGAAACAATATATAATTGAAGTAGTTTTTTTTTTTCTTTTTTTTTTAATAATAACAAGTGGGATTCGAACCTGAAACCTTACCCTGAAGAATGAACCCGTTAACTATTTAGACCAACCCTTTTGCCTAATTGAAGTAGTTTATTGTTGGTAGTTTGTCATGAAATTCTTGTTGGGATATAATAAATTAATTAGATTTTCTTGTGTAAGGTAATGACTAAAATTATGGGGATAGAATAAAATTTTCTTAAAATACCACGTCGTTAACGAGGGGTGAGTGTTTTACACTTGTCGTGTGGTTGGTGGAAAATTTAGGGAGAGTGACCAATCAAATATCAAGTGTAATGCACTTGCCTTTTTAATTGATTGAATTCAGCCAAGCCGGGTCTGGGCTAGAATTTTCCCGTTGGGGAGAGGTCCATTCAGTACTTCGGGAGATTAGTCTCTCACTCAATTTGGGCTCTGAGATTAAAAAAAAAAAGAAAAGAAAAGTATATTTGAATCTTTGCATGCAAGGGCTTGATCAATTTAATTTTATATATAATTTCTTGCCATATTGACGTGGTTTAATTTTTTAGGGAAAATATCATTTTTAATCCTCTACAAATGCCATTTTTTCGCTTTTCGTCCTGAACTTTTCACTTGTCTCAAATTGCATCCTCTACGTTTCCAAAAATATCAATTTAAGTCCTTTTAGTAACTGCCTAACTGGCGTTAAATATTGGACGGAAAATGTCACGTGAAGCACGTGGCCCGCTAGGGTTAATTTTTTTAGCCCGCGAGGTTGTGAAATGGAGCCAAAACTCAGTTGTATTAAAAAAGGAGGGAAAATTGGGGTATAAATAAGGTTTATTACACCCCCTCCCCACCCCCTCACACCCAAACAAAAAAAACTCGAAATTAGGGTTCAGGCTCATCTCTACTCTATGGATGCTGCAAATGGTACTGTAATGTGTTTCTGTGGGCGGGCTTCAACATTGTGCACGTTGTGGACTCCATCAAGCCCAGGGAGAAGATTCTACACCAGCAATAACACTGATGGCGCATGTGGGTTCTTTGGTTGGTAAAATCCACCTTATGTGTGCAAGATCTAAAGTTATCATCCCTGGGCTCCTACGTAAGATCAATGACCATGAAGTTGAGGTTGCTAGGTTGAAGAAGAGAGAGGGCCGCTTGATTTACATCATTGTTATGCTTGTGTTATTTTCAATTTTCACCCTTCTTTTCTGAAATTTGCAACATATGTATGTAGTTTGTGATCCTTTGTGGCTCAATGTAATTTCCCAAACTAATCGGAATGTAATGCTAATGTACTGATATTGTACTAATGTTTTGTAATGCTAATGATAATGTAATGGATTTTATGTGTTGTCAAATTTGTGTCAATTTGCGAGGTTGATTCAATATGTTCTGAATATGTATATCAATTCACCAACAAGCACCTACTCATCAAACAATCCCAATTCTGATGCAAAAGACCAACATTCATTCATCGAATAAAGAAAATTCCTACATAACAAGTGTGCAAATATCTGGTTTTTCAAAACATTCCAATTGGTTCTGCAAATATGATCATCATTAAACATCAACCAACCAAAAACAGATCTAAAGCCATGGACAAAAGTTTTTTACTTTCGGTACAGAATTAGAGCACTTAGAACTTCCTGCATGTCCCTTTCTAATCCTGTCCAATGCTGCACCAAGGTTCTTCATGGTAACATACTTCTTTCCATCATTTTCAAGGATCTTGCAATTAGCGGGCTTATTTGGTTGTGTCACCAAAGACACTACCACTCTGGGATGGTTTGGGGAAAATGGAATTCTCCTGTTTGAAGGCTCAACCTTATCAATGAAACTTGAGTCATCTAGTTGTCTTGGAGCTTTGAATCCCTTAGGATTTGTCACTTTCTTTCTTGCCTGAAAAACAAATATAACATCTAAGTTGAAACCAATATGCATAACAGACATAACAAACAAATACCAGACTTGCAGTTTGCTTTCTTCTTGTAAATTTAGGATGTGCAGCAACATCAGTCATCACTACTGAATTTGTTGTACCAGAAACTTGCTCTGTTGCTTCCAATCCTTCATCCCCTTGCACTTGAGAGTCAACTGGTGGGATAGATAGAGACACCTCTATCTCCTCTTGTGCGTAATATTGTGCTTCAGCCTCCTACATTAAATTGTCAATATGAGGATCCATTGGCTCAAACTCCTGATCATTATCTCTATGGGATATCTTCTTCTTCTTGCAGCTTCTTTTGTTATGTCCTGGTTCACCACAGAGGCGACACTTTATCACAGGATATCTTTTCTTCAATCTTTGGGTGCCTTTCTTTCCCTTCCCAATAGGTGGCTCCTCACTTTCCCTTCTCTTTGATTTCTTAGGTCTGCCAACCCCTCTCTTAGGAAGAGAAGGTATGTACTTAATCGAGCTTGTAGAACGCCACTTCTCTGGCCCATTCATAGGATAAATAAAAGGTTCATATACCCTTCTGAAATACTCCACAGTGTAGCAATCAGCTAATAATCTTCACCATCATACCTTTGAGCTTGAATGACACTCATTGCATGTTTGCAAGGAATACCTTGCAAGTCTCACATTCTACATGAACATGTATGGTTGGATAAATCAACTACACATATGCTGCCATCATAGCCATGGATTTCATAGTGCACATCATTTGACTTCACAGCCCTGCACTCTATACCAGCTCTCTCTGTATTTTTAAGCAACAATTTCCTGATCTTAGGACATAATTTCTTGCTCCATTTTGCAGTCATGTCCCTGTTCTCCTTTAATCTCTCTATGAAGTGATTTCTGATCCACTCACACATAGCAAAAATTTCTTTATCCCTTGCCTCAAGTATGTTAGAATTGAAAGACTCACAGATGTTGTTCAATAACAAGTCACATCTGGGGAAAGTATGGAAGTGGGATTTACTCCACTGAGAAGGAGGCTTGTCATTCAACCATTCAACCATGCTTTTGTCAATTTCAATTATCTCCCTCATTGCAGCTTCAAACTCAGGGATTGTGGATGCCCTTGCTGCCTTCCATAATGCATTTCTATGAATTGACCCTCTGAATCCTGCACTCTTCATGTTCCCATGCAAATGTCTAACACAAAATCTAATTTCAGAAGTAGGGAACACTAACTCAAAAGCTAGAACCAAACCCTTTTGTTTATCACTTATGAAAGTGTACTCATGCCCTACATGAATATTCAAGTCCATCTTCAATAATTGCAGAAACAATACCCATGTGTCTTTATTTTCACCATTCACAATAGCAAAACAAATTGGATAAGGATCATTATTTGGATGAACACCAACTGCACTCAGAATTACCCCACCATGAGGTCCTTTAAGGTGACAACCATCCACCCCAATAATTGGCTTACAACCATTTAACCATCCTTGTCTCATTACATTAAAGCATATGTACAGTCTATTAAACACCTTCACATTTGGAAGCAAACTAGGCTGCATCTCTAATACAACATTGGAACTAGGATTTGATCTTCTTAACTCATTATAGTAGTCAAATAACATTCCATATTACTCTTTAGTGTCACCTTCAATGTTCTCTAAAGCTTTTCACTTTCCTATAAGCTTGATTCCTAGAAATATTCACATTAAGGCTAGTGGAAACATCTCTTTTAAACCCTTTAACCTTTCTTTCAGCATCTGTTCTGAACCCTTTTTTCAAATTTCTCTGCAATCCAACCTGACTTAATATTCTTGCAATGATAATCAGGAGCACATCTGTGTTTCTTGTGATATTCCCTAATTCTGAACACCCCTTTACTCCCAATTGATATAGCATGTAACCTCCATTTACAACCTGGTTCCAGACACTTAGCATGTACTCTAAGTTTGTCATTCTTTGTAAACTTAAGGTTTCTTCTAGTATTAACAACATGAGAATGAACAGACTTGAACAACAGTTTCTTATTTGAGAACTCTAGTCCTAAAACAAACTTAGTCTTCAATACATCTGCAGGATTAAATTTAGGATATTTTTTAGTATTCTCCTCCTCATCAGACAATTTGTCACTGAAAGTCATCTGAATGATCAGGGACAGCAGGCCTAGACTCTTTCTCAACTACTTCATCCTCATCAGACTCTGTTTCAGATTGAATTCTCTTCCCTTTATCTTGATCATTACTCACCACCCCATACTCAACTCTTTTGTCTATGTTTTTAGTGAATTGATTGCCATCTTCATCAGTAGACACTTCTATATCACTATCTTTAAAGACATCATATTCATCTGAATTATCACTCTCAACATTATCATCTACAGCATCTCCACTGTCTAACTGATACAAATACCTATCCAAGTAGACATGCACAACCCTATCTTTGTGATGTTGAAGACATATACTTAGTAATTGTTTACCATCCACAACCAACACAAAACCATGTTCATTCTTAGTGTAATACTTGTTAGGACCACCAAAACCTATTTTCTTAGCCATTTGATCAATATAATCCAAGCTCATCCCATTTAACTCGACATAATCAAAGACACTAAATGTACCATCAGTATACATACCAACAATATTGTCAAATTTACCACCATGATGAAAAACCATACTCACAACTGGATCCAAATCATCTGGAAAAAAACAGAGCACAAGACAAAACACAAAAATTAAACAAATATATTACCAACATTGATGCCCCACTCAACACAAATGCAAATAAATTATGACAACGCCAAGGGACCACATCAATAAACAAATTAGCACACATACTTCAACATATTCCGTCACAATACAACACAATGCAAATTTACCCAAGCCACAAACCATAAAACAACCAAAAAGGATCAGGCTGCTTACTGTATTTAGGGGGTGGGAACCCATTTAGCTTCACATTCATAGACTCATTCTCCCTCATAGATTCTATTTCATCCACGCCAACTCCAAAGCAAGTAATTTCTTGAGGGAAATCAGAGAGGAACAAGCTCTGGTTATGAGAGAGGTGCAAGAGGAAGATGTGATTTTTTGAATTTTAACCCTAGGTAATAAAATTAGGGCTTTTACTCAAACCCGTTGTGTTAATTTCGGGCTTCATTCAGGCCACGTGCGTCACACGTGACATTTTCAGTTCAATATTTAACGTCAGTTACTAAAAGGACTTAAATTGAGATTTTTTAAAACGTAGAGGATGCAATTTGAGACAAGTGAAAAGTTCAGGACGAAAAGCGAAATATGGCATTTGTAGAGGATTAAAAATGATATTTTCCCAATTTTTTATCTATACTATCAACTTTCACACAAATTACACAAAACTACAGAAGCAAGAACAAAGCTTATATACAATAACAGCTTCACGAAGATGGCGTTTGGCTATCCCTCTGTCTCATTCGAAAACAAGCAACGACATAATCAAGTTATCTGTGAACTTCGAGAATCGTGTAATGGTAGCAGAAATGCTCTATCTCTCCACTGTTGTTGGGTTTTTTGTCGAATCATCATCGGCGCCAAATGGTAGTACTATTAGAGTCCTTGGATACTACACGACGCATGATTTCTTGTTGCCGTCCAAGGAACTCTTTTCCGAATAATACCGTGCTGGAATTCTAGAGAAATTGATGGATCTCATGAACATCTCGTTTCCCTACAAGGATGAACCCGTCAAGTGTTGGTTTGAGGACGACCCCTCGGCTTGTTTCCGGTGAAAGAAGACAGTGCCGTTCGAGAAGGGCATTGAAGAACTGATCAGGGTATTGAGGGAGGTTCGGGGGCGAATTGAGAAAGGATTAATCTATGCTATTCTGAAGATAGATAAGGTCATCGAGTTAGGGTACGACCATCTTATAAAATGGATGCCCTATGAGCATGAGTACGATACTGTCGTGCACAATTTGCCGGAATCGTGGACGCAGTGGCAAATGACGGCACTAAACGTTCATGAAAATAGCCGCGATTGTTCCATATGTTATGAGGTTGGTGATTTGAAGTTCATAAGGCTACCCTGCAACTATGCATTCCATCAGTAATGCATCCTTAAGTGGTTCGTGTCCCCTTTTGGACGACGATGATTGAAGTTGAAACGATCGAAAATGTACCGTTCAGAATTAGTTGTTGATCTCCGTGTCGGTTTCAATTGCCGAGAGTTTCAGTTTAATAAGGTTCGATTCCTGTCATATGATATTTTTAAGATACCAGAATTCCCCAAGAACCCTAACTCACAAAGCACATGTCAAAGCAAACATACCGATCTTATAAAAGGTTGTTGGAACAGCCAATCAAGGACAGGTATCTTCTGCAGAAACACAACCAACGTAGGCCAAAGCACATTTATACATATGTACATCAACGATAAGTCACGGGTTCGAGTCTTATTGGGGTAGTTGGAGCCAAAATGGGTAAGATATCTAAATTTAACAACATTCAAATAAACATATATTTTACTTGTGGGCCCCACCTCATGTGTGATTGCTATTATTTAATTTATATATTTGAAAATTAAATACTATCTTGAGACTTGAGCTAACATGTTTATGTTATTTAAATAAAGTAATAAACAGATTTTAAAATAAAATTATGGGAAAATTACATCCAACTACCCTGAGGTTTGCACTAATTACGAATAAGTCCCTCTTATTTCGTTTATTACATATTAACCCCTAAAAATACTGTTTCAATTACATTTTAACCCCTAAAGAGGGACTGATTTGTAATTGAAACAGTGTTTTTAGGGGTTGATATGTAATAAATGAAAAAAGAGGGACTGATTCGTAATTAGGGCAAACCTCAGGGTAGTTGGATGTAATTTGCCCTAAAATTATATCTCATTGTCTTTTAACTGTAACAATTGTACCATTCATCCTTTTTCTTAAAAATTATTATTGTCTTAATTGAATGATGGAACATGATAAGATAAAAGAGGAATAACTACAATGCGGAGCAAAATGAAATGATAATTGTTTTAGAAAAATAGACAAAAAATTTATGTGTTCAGCTCGATAAAATAGCCGACAATAGGGCATTCGTCTTGAACCACAGTACGCAAACAGATGTTAATGTAAGTGGTTAAAAGGTTTCTTTTCAACGACAATAACTCGGGTTTGAATTACTCGAATCACTAGGAAAAAGAAAATCTTGAACCACAGTTCGACTCCATTAGAGTTCATCACATGTGAAAAAATAATAATTGCTTCACAATAGGCCTTTAAATGATTTTGGCCCAACATAGACTCGTATTATGAAGCTGGGCCAGTATATATATATATTCACTTTTCTATTCTTTAGAACTATGGGTCTTTAAATGATCTCGGCCCAAGATAGAGTAGTATCAGAAGGGCTATAGGCACAAAGGTTACTCAGACCCAAAACCAACTATTCACTCTACCAAGTGCATTGAATAGTTTTACCTATAATAATAATAGTAGTAGTAATGGTAAAGTTACATGTAGAGACAATCAGACAATCGAACACAAAATACATAAACATGTATATTAAAATTTAAAAATGTCCCCTAAGATGTTCTTTTTTAATATCCTATATTTATTGGGTTCGAGTCGAATCAGATCATTAAAGTATAACTCTCAACTAGTAACGATATTCCCAAAAACTCAAACATGAATAATCTGATTAGGTTAAAATAATATCAAACCACTTAAAATTATCAAGGAATGATGTCACACTCTAATGTTAAATGTTACAACAAATATCTTGCTATGCTTAGGGTTTCCAAGAAATAATGCAGTTTTGTAAATTTGCACTACTATATGATGCATGAATATGGACAGAGGGACACAAAAATTTTTTAAATTTTTTATGTGAGAAGTGTTCAATACGACACGACACGATACGATACGATAAAATAATATTTTTAAAAATATTGGTGCATCATAATTAGTGCTTTTAGCTTCATGAATTGTACACAGAGGACATAGTGAACTTGGACACGAAAATTCATAATCATTGTAGCCTTTTGTGATGGGAGTATTCATTCATGGAAGGTGATCATCATTTTCACAAGAACCCTGATGTTGATATTCTTGCTTGTTGTTTTTCTTACCTTTTTTTTTTTGTGTGAATAAATCCCTTAATTAATCATGAATATTAATTAAAACCCTAATTAATAATAAGTTTATCCCACAATTATTATGTTTGAGGCCATGTGTAGGATGGATCTAATGGCTAACATGTCTGATTAAATGGACTACTTATCTTACACTTGAGAAGACTATGAACTACAAATGGAGACGCAATTTAATTTTATTAGAATTTAGAGTGGAAAATGTTCGAATTTTTTAAAAATATAAGTATAATATAACAGTATATTTAATTTTTTTTTAAGAAAAAATTGTTTTTATGATATTAAATGATGGGGTCGTACCCAATTAGGACACATGGTCATCTCTACGAGAAATATGACAGATAAGATGATAGCTCATTGGATAAGGCATGGTAGTTCTGGAGCTCACGATAAGGGGAGCTCCCTCAAGATGGAGGCAGTTTAATTGATTGAGACTGCGGCTCCCTCAAGATGGAGGCAATTTAATTGATTGAGAATACGGAAAGTAATTGTTGGGACCGCGCGCCCCTTCACCCCAACTCCACAATTAGTATGATATTGTTCGCTTTGGGCTAAGCCCGCACGAATTTGTTTTTGAGCATCTTCCAAAATGCCTCATACTAATGGAGTTGAGTGAACATTTATATATTGGACAAATTTCCTCCAATCTTCCGATGTGGGATGGGTTTGGAACCCAACAATCCTCCCCTCAAACCAAGACCACACCACTTGGACCTCCCCTTCAGGTCAATGCATTTGATCTGCCAACCATCTTGCACAGCCGCTACTCCTTTGCGGGACCTGCTGCCTGACCTCCTTAATATCAGGAAGACTTTCGACAAAAGGCATCAACCATAGATCTTCAATTGCAAGTTCACATCACCTGACCTGCCAAACATAGGTCACTTTACCTGCCAAACATCTTGTACCGCAGCCAAACCTAACGGGACCCGCTGCCTGACCACCACTTACCAGGAAGACTTTCGACACAAGGCACCCCTGCAGGTCTATGGTCTTGTTACCACATCGGGAACTCCACATAACACCAATTGCAAGGTCACATCACCTGACCTGCCAAACATAGGTCACTTCACCTGCCAAACATCTTGTACCGTCGCCAAACCCAACGAGACCTGCTGCCTGACCACCACTTGCCAGGAAGACTTTCGACACAAGGCACCCCTGCAGGCTTCTGGTCTTGTTGTCACATCGGGAACTCCACATAAGACGCAGTCCACCCCTTTGACAAGCCCGAACCTGGTCTCTGATACTACTTGTTGAGAGCGCGTGCACCTTCACCCTAACTCCGCATTAGTATGATATTGTCCTCTTTGGGCCAAGCCCGCACGGATTTGTTTTTTGGCATATCCCAAATGGCCTCATACTAATGGAGTTGGGTGAACACTTATATATTGGACAAACTTCTGTCAATCTTCCAATGTGGGATGGGTTTGCTTCCCAACAATCCTCCTCTCAAACCAAGACCACGCCACTTGTGACCTTTCCTTCAGGGTCAACCCATTTGATCTGCCAACCATCTTGCACTGTCGCTACTCCTTTGCGGGACGCTGCCTGACCTCCTTAATGTCAAGGGACTTTCGACACAAGGCATGGCACCCCTGCAGGTCTCCGGTCTTGTTGTCACATCGGGAACTTCGCACCCCTGCAGGTCTCCGGTCTAGTTGTCACATCGGGAACTCTACATAACACGCAGTCCACCACTCTGACAAGCCCGAACCTGAGCTTTGATGCCACTTGTTGGGACCGCATGCACCTTCACCCTAACTCAGCATTAGTATGATATTGTCTGCTTTGGGCCAAGCCCGCACAGATTTATTTTTGGGCATATCCCAAAAGGACTCATACTAATGGAGTTGTGTGAACACTTATATATGGGATAAATTTCCTCCAAATTTCCGATGTGGGATGGTTTTGGTACCCAACAGTAATATGACAAAGAAGCAAGAGAATCCTGGTAATATAGTTAGATGAAAGAAAGTTAGGGATAAAAACTCTAGTGGCAACATAAGGAAAAAATCCTGGAGAGAAACAATCAAGCTATAAAGAGATCAAAGAGATGAAAAATGTTGATTGAACGGATACTCAACATTAAATCATTAATAATATAAGAAGGGTTTAAATTAGAGAAACGATCAAGTTATAAAGAGAGAAAAGGAAAAATGTCTGATTGAGTGGATACTCAATATTAATAATAAAGTGCTAAATGCCACAATATCTTAGTGGAAAAAAAGAAACATAATTTCTTTTATTAATGCACGATTACTTTTAAAAATATCATTTTGATACGTCTTTTGACATGTATAGTCGTGTCAACCATTCATATCAAGCCATAGGGGTGTTCATTCGGTAATACCGAACCGAACCGAAATTTCGGTACACCGTTTTGGTGAAGTTCGGTTCGGTTCAGTAAAAAACCGTTCTACCGAAATTTTATATATAAAGAAAAAATGAAAAAACATATATTATATCATATATATATTATATATTAAAAGTATTATATATATATATATATATATATATATATATATATATATATATATATATATATATGGTGGTGTAAATACTGGAAATGTACTAAATCACCAACATGTTGGGAAAACACAAGGGAAACGCAGCGAAAATTTAAAATTTTCCCAACTAAACAAGGATCGAATCTTGCAATTTCTATTCCCAAATTCGTAGTGATCAAGAAACTCAGTTGGATAGTAGCTTTCTTGACACGTTCTAGCCGCCCAAGAGCGCTCTTCACGCGGCTTGATCCCCAAAAGCTCCTTCGAATCTTTCTAGACTTCACGATAGTAGTCCTCTAGAGAATAGTCCACCAACCATAACCACGATCCGAATAGGGAGGATGCTAGTTCTATATTTGGTGTTTAGGCTCTAGGGTTTAGTGTATAATTATGGAGAAGGAGAAATTGTATATCATCTTCCTATGTGGTTCGAACCCCTCTATTTATAGGGCTAGGGTTCGAACCCCACTCCTTGTTGGACAAGGAATTCCAAACTCTTTTGGAAAGGGATTTCTTGCTTGGAGACTAAGTCTCTTACTTTGACCAAAAGTATTTCTTTTGATCAACTTGGAAAGCAAGATTCTAATCTAACTCTTTTAGATTATTAATTTTACTTTATTTATTTTACAATAAATGACTTGAAGACTAATAATATAATTAATTCATAATTAATTATTTATTAGACTTTATTTCTCCAAATTAGAACTTTAATATTAATTCAAAATTAAATCAAAGTCCATTAAATAATCAACACATTAATTATTTAATGTTTATACACATACACACGCGTGACTACACGTGTCGATAAGGACACGTGTCATACACGTGTGGCTCACACGTGTGGACCCCACCATTCGCTTAATGATTCAATCAACTCGTTTAATCGATTCAAGCCTTAACCCACATGACCGGGTTGTTGTGTGTGACCCTCTAGGTTTTTAATTCAATTAGCAGTGACCCTAATTAATTAATTTTCTAATTAATTAATCAGTCCACAGATCAAACGACTATAGTCTAGCAACAGGTGTTTGACCCCTAGCTGAATAAGAATGTCTCGATTCGAGAGAACCTTTAAGTCATTGACATATGTGAGACACAATCCTCCTACGTCCCATCTCTCAATCAAGATCTAGGGCAAGGGAATAATTAGAACCCTAATAATCTTGATCTTAATGCTAAGTGCATTTCATATCCATTTGATCTCAATCCAAGAAACTCTTTTCTTGATGTCTTGATCCACTGCCTTGGCCAAAGACTCCTAGATGGCATATGAATGACTTAGGCAATAAGAGATCATCATCTTGCTAATGCAAGCGTGGGTCCTTTATTGATTCTCATATACTTTTATGTGCCACTTGTGCAGCCCCAGCATAAGCCTTGAATCAGTTGTCTAAGGCGACACCCTTTAAAGCTTACACCTAAGACCACAGAGTTAGCTCATAAAGTATCAATGGAACCTCAAGTTTAAGGATCACTTAATCACATCAATGACTCGTGAGATATTTCCTAATCTGGAAGTTTCTATTTCCAGATATAGAAACTTCCTTTTCCATTTAGGAATCTTCTCACACGGGGCACCTCAGTGTACCTACTTATAACAAGTAAGCACCCCCATGTATCACGCACGTATCAACTATACACTTTGCACCCCGCGAAACAAGGTGGTCCTTCTTAAGGGCGTGATCACACGAGCAAGCCTTGAACGAGTCAGGTTGACACTCCCACTGTCTTTCGGACTCATCGGCTTGGAGTGATTTCTAATCATGACTTATGTGATATAGGGCTCGTCTCATGAACCACTTCACCTAAATGGTTGAGTCCTACAAGTCATATTGATTAGGGGAGTTCTCATACATGCGCAGTCAAAAGGAAACACACAATCAAACAAGAGCATATAAAGTAGTGTTGCCTTAATTCGTATTATTCAAAGATTGTCTGTGATTTACAAAAGGAAAGTACTAAAGCTGACTATTATATCGGCTTTCAGGGTACTATTCCTAACAATCTCCCACTTGCCCGTCAAAGCCATTCAGGAGCTAATCTAAGTCCCATCTTAGCAAGATGACCTTCGAAAGCTTCTCGACTAAGGGGTTTAGTAAGCGGGTCTACCATGTTCTCTGCTGATGTGACCCTCTCTATTTGCACATCACCTCGTTTGATGATATCACGGATTAAATGATACTTCCTCATAATGTGCTTGTCCGTTGGTGAGATCTTGGTTCTCTTGCTTGAGCAACCGCCCCAATGTTGTCACAAAACACAGTAATGGGGGTCTTTCATGCTAGGAACGACATTCAATTCTTGAATGAAGTTTCTAATCCAAACACCTTCCTTAGCTGCATCGTTTGCAGCTAAGTATTCGGCCTCAGTGGTCGAATCTGCAGTGGTCGTCTGCTTGGAACTTTTCCAACTCACTGCTCCGCCGTTAAGGCAGAAAATGTATCCTGACATTGACTTAAAATCATCTAAGTTAGATGCAAAGCTTGCATCGCAGTATCCTCCGATTACTAGATTTTTCTGTCCTCCGTATACTAAGAATAAATCCTTAGTGCTTCGTAAGTACTTTAGGATATTCTTCACGGCAGTCCAGTGACCTTCTCCAGGGTCTGTTTGGAAACGGCTCGTTACACTAAGTGCATAAGCCAGATCCGGTCGAGTACATAGCATTGCATACATTATGCTACCTGTTGCCGAGGCATAAGGCACATGAGTCATTCTTTCCTTCTCAAGGTTCGTCTTAGGACACATCTTCTTCGAAAGAGATGTTCCTACACTCATGGAAAGAACATTATTTGTCGCATTCTCCATACTGAACCGTTTTAGTACTTTATCTATGTACATTGATTGTGATAGTCCTATCAATCTCTTAGATCTATCCCTATAGATCTTTATCCCGAGAATGTAGGACGCCTCATCAAGATCTTTCATCTAGAATTGGTTCAATAACCAAGATTTGGTAACTTTCATGTCATCCTTCGAATTCCCAATTAGAAGGATGTCATCAACATAAAGTACCAAGAATTACACTGAAGTCTCCAATTCCTTTCTATACACGCAGGACTCATTCGAATTTTGAACGAAGCCAAACATTTTGACTGCTTCATCAAAATGAATGTTCCAATTCCTAGAAGCTTGTTTCAATCCGTAGATTGATCTTTGGAGTTTGCAAACCTTTTTCCCACTCCCACTGAATGTGAAACCTATTGGTTGATCCATATAAATGTCTTTATCAATGTCTCCATTGAGAAAGACAGTTTTCACATTTATTTGCCATATCTCATAGTCGTAATATGCAGCTATGGCAAGCATGATCCGAATGGACTTTTGCATTGCAACCGGTGAGAAGGTTTCATCAAAGTCCATACCGGGCCTTTGAGTGAAGCCTTTTGCAACCAGTCTTGCCTTATAGGCTGCAATGCTTCCATCTACTCCAAGCTTTCTCTTAAAGATCCATTTGCAACCTATGGGTTTAACCCCATCAGGCAAATCTACCAAGGTCCAAACTTGGTTGGAGTACATGGAATCCATTTCGGATTTCATGGCTTGTTTCCACTGTTCAGAATCCGAGTCTGACAGTGCCTCCTCATATAATAGAGGATCATTATCCTCTTGAGAGATTTATGGAAAAAAACCATACCATCTCTCCGGCTGTCTAGGAGTGCATTCAGAACGCCTTAGATAAGGATTTTCACGTGTATCGAAGTTCGTAATTGGTTACGGGGTATCTGAGTGGGACGTGTCCTCTAAATGTGGCATGGGAATATCTCGAATTTCTTCGAGTTCTGTGATCTTGCCTTTCTTTTCTCCTAGGAATGATTCCTCAACAAAAGTTGCATTTCTTGAAACAAACACCTTTTGTTTAGTTTGATCATAGAAGTAGTATCCTATGGTTTCCTTAGGATAGCCAACAAAGTAGTATAAGTTAGAACGAGCTTCTAACTTATCTCCCACTGTCCTCTTCACATAAGCAGGACAACCCCAAATTCTTAAGTAAGAATAACTAGGGATTTTACCATGCTACAATTCATAGTGCGTTTTGGGGACTGACTTAGAAGGAACAAGATTCAAAATCTTGGCTGCACTTTCTAGAGCATAGCCCCAAAAAAAAGGTGGTAAGTCAGTGAAACTCATCATGGAACGAACCATATCAAGTAGGGTTCGATTCCTTCTCTCAGAAACTCCATTAAGCTGAGGAGTTCCTGGAGGAGTCCACTGAGAGATAATGTCATTATCTCTGAGATGATTAAGGAATTCTTCACTAGGATACTCGCCACCTTGAGCAGATCGAAGTGTCTTGATCTTGTGACCAGTTTGGTTTTCAACCTCCTTTTGAAATTCTAAGAATTTCTCAAAAGCCTCAGATTTGTACTTCATTAAGTACATATAACCATAACGACTAAAGTCATCAGTGAAGGTTATGAAGTACTGATGATTGTTTCGAGTGCTAACACTAAGGGGTCTACAAATATCCGAATGGATCAAATCTAAGGTCTTTGTGGCTCGTTCCACACTTCCTTTAAAAGGAGTTTTGGACATCTTTCCTTTGAGACAGGATTCGTAGGAAGTCAACTGTTTAAGGTCATTTTCAGAGAATGTCCCTAAGGTAGTTAACTTGCTAATTCTATTCTTAGAAATATGCCCTAATCTAGCGTACCACAAAGATGCTGAGACTTCGTCATCTCTCTTACGTTTTGTTTCTCGTTATATATTCAAAATATTACTGTTTTGAGTTAGATAAAGTCCATTGTTTAATGTACCAAGATGTATTGAAAAATTATTCTTTTTGAAGAAAAAGTTACCATTCTTAATATTAATTTCATAACCTTCGCAATCAAGTATTAGAACTAAAATAATATTACGAATAATGTCTGGTACATAAAGGACTTTATTTAAAACTAAAACAGAATGACCTAAATCTAATCTAATTGTGCCTAAAGCTTGAGCTTCGACCGTTAAGCCGTCCCTATCTTCAAGACACATTCTCCTCCCTTCAGCCGCCGGACCTCACTTAGCATCTGTATATTATTACAGATATGAGATCCACAACCGGTATCAAGTACCCAAGACTTAGAATTAATAGAAAGATTTACTTCAACGAGGAACATACCTTTCTTTAGAGTAGTCTTGTACTCTTGGCAGTTTCTCCTCCAATGCCCCGGTTTGCCACAATGGAATCAAACGTCCTCTTTCTGATCACATTTCTTCTTTTGGACTTTTCCCTTCATGATGCCTCTATTGGGCCTAAGGGACTTCTTATTCTTTTGGGCTTTCTTGCCCTTGCCTTTGGAAGGCTTAAAAGAAGATGGAGTAGTGACCATCATAACCTTGTTGTCCTTCTTGATCGTGCTTTCAACAGTCACAATCTGACTAATCAGCTCAGCTACACTAGCATTTGCATAATTCATGTTGAAGTTAAGGACAAAAGGATTGAATGATGGTGGGAGCGAGGCTAGCAACAAATCCACTGAAAGCTCATCCCTTAGTGACATGTCCATGGAAGCAAGTTTCTCAGTAAGAGCAAGAAACTTGAGTCCATATTCATGGACACTTGTACCTTCCTTCATTCTCAAATGGAACAATTCCTTTGAGGTGTTATACCTTGTAACACGCTCATGAGGGCGGTAAAGTTGCTCTAAGTGAACGTAAATCTCCCAAGTGAATTCCATGAACTCATGTTGTCTTTGCATGTCCGGAGACATGTTAGCAAGCATGAGACAACGGGTTTGGAGCTTATTATCCTTCCACTTCTGGATCGCATCCCGCTCAGTCCGGGTCGGAATGTCCCATTCGGGAACGGGCTCCGTCTCATAGAGAACATAAGTTCTCTTCTCGGAATCTAGAACGATTTTTAGATTCCTAAGCCAATCAGAATAGTTGGGACCAGTTAACTTGTTTAACTCGAGGATCGATACTAGAGGGTTTTTGGTTGCCATTTCAAAACACGTAGAGAATCACAAAATCTACGACCTAAATGAAAAAACAGAGAACTAGTGAGCATGCTGAATAATAACGATATACATGAGATTAGGTCTTTAATCTATGTAGCTCCCACTGTTTTTCAAAGATTTATAATTCCCAAAGATCTTAGAGGATACTAATTATACCAATGGGTACTAAGATCCTAAGCACTTAACCCTGAACCCACGACTCGTGACCATTCTCAATTAAGCCTAAGGTAGGTACAACTTACCAATTCCAACACTGTGGAATTCTCAGTAATGTTTTTGCATCACCTATCTTTCAATATGGACCCACGACTCGTGCGACATCCATATTTACTTAGGCGTTAAGCTAGACCCATCAATCATAAGGTCATGATCAAAACTTAGTTCGAACGACCCACGACTCGCGACCATCGCCCTTGCTAAAATTGATCACGAAATATTGATCATTTAAGATCAATTAGGAAACTAAGAACTAATAGGTTTCACATAGACACCCCACGACTCGTGGCCAGCATCTAGCTTCCCCTATTAAACTTAAATCCTATTGATGGAATGCTAGGAATTTAATTAAAAGTTTGCACCTCGAATTAAACACCTATTTTCGAAAATTAGCTTAATATTTAATGGGAATTTTTTATGTAACCGGAGAGTTGTCCGGTTCGACCTCACCAACATATATGTTATCCAATTTGATTAGTCTTGATTAATGCATGTACAACTTAAATGCATTTCACACAAGCACTTAGCAGATAACATGTCCTAGCATGATACTAACATGTGATGATCATGGGTTCTACCTATCTTATGCGTGATATGTGGGAGCCACTCCATAATCATAAGTTCTAACATACATGCCACGTAAAACAGTTTAAATCACACAAGAGAGTTGGAAATAAAACGATGTCCTATCTATTACAATAATAGAAATCCTCTCTAACACTTTGAGAGGTCTTCACTTATGGCCTCCATCTTGTTACTTGTTGTGTGGATCCATCTTACTCCATGGGCGCATTGTTTCCAAAATGAAAGAAAAAGACCTCACCACCTATCTCTACTCTCAAATTACAATAAAAGAAAAAGACATAAAGTAATAAGACTCAATCTTCATATTGGCCTTAGACAATTACATGGGGCATACCACGGCCTGAAAAACAGTAATATGGAAAGCCACATAATAAACACATAACAGTATGCACATAAGTGAGGCACCGACCCCAATTGAAAAACGCAACTATGGGGCTCCAACCCCAATTTAAACCATCCATGTGCATAAATTAAAACATACATAAGACTAAACCCATGGTCACCTAACATGCATAAATTGCAAGAATTTAAATTTAACCAATTAATTAAAATTCTCGCTTTAAGCTCTAATAGCTTAAAACACGACTTAGATGCAATTCTTGTTCAAGAGCCTTTTCTATAAAACCCGAAAAACAATAAACTAATAAAATTCCAATTAATTTTTGAAAATTAATAATTTTATTCTTTCAATATTTTCATAAAATAAAGTTTGTGATTTTCCCAAAATTTAAATCGCTTAATTTCTCAAAATCCCAATTTAAATAATTATTTCAAAAATAACTTTTAATTTAATAAAATGGAATTTTTTCAGAAAAATTAAATCGGGATTGGATTGGACAAAACACGAAAATCAAGGTCGCGAAACGAATGGCCCGGAATGGACTGCATGCCCGCCCGAGACCATGTCCGACAGCCGCGCAGCATCACGCGCATGGACGAGCGCACGCATGGATGCGCGTGTTGCGCACAGCCGCTGGGCGGGAAGGGCGGACGTGGCCCGGTAGGCTCCCGCACGGTTGCGGGAGGGGCTTGCGGGCGCGCCTAAGCACTGAGGGGTTGCCTCCCGCACAGTTGCGGGAGGGATGGACGGACAGTCCCGCGCGGCTGCGGGACTGCTGTGCGGTGGTGGCGATGCCCTAGCATGCCTAGGCTCGCGTTTTCGTAACACGAGCAAGCCTCGAACGAGTCAGGTTGACACTCCTACTGTCTTTCGGACTCATCGGCTTGGAGTGATTTCTAATCATGACTTATGTGATATAGGGCTCGTCTCATGAACCACTTTTCCTAAATGGTTGAGTCCTACAAGTCATATTGATTAGGGGAGTTCTCATACATGCGCAGTCAAAAGGAAACACACAATCAAACAAGAGCATATAAAGAAGTGTTGCCTTAATTCGTATTATTCAAAGATTGTCTGTGATTTATAAAAGGAAAGTACTAAAGCTGACTATTACATCGGCTTTCAGGGCACTATTCCTAACACAATACCTTAATATTTGTTTGAGGAAGGGAAGACCTTCACAGGCATTAGAGCCTCAGGAACTGGGTTTCCAAGAGAGCGTGGGTTCTTCCAGCTAGGATAACACTAGGGATCGTGCAGAGTGCAAAAAAGGTGAAGTATGCAGAGCTTGGGAAGAGGAAAAATGGATGAGTGAATGCCCAGTTTAGGAGTGTGTGTAGGCAATTCTCTATATGAAGATGGCTTACTTTGGGAATGTGTGAGAATTTCCATATTTATAGGTTGAGGGTGAGGGTGATTTGGTAAATGCAACCAAGTGGTCCCAAGCCCGTGTTTCCCTAGACACATGGCGTTGTGTGATGGTCTGAAAGGGACATTCCTAAAAGATTCCTACGGATAGGTGGCGACAGTGTGTCAGAGGAATGTGTTTGCACTACCTTTGTGTGTTGGAGGCGGTTACAAAGCTGTCAATGAGCGTCGAGGAGCTCACTCCTCACGCCATTGAGTGTACCTTCATTGGGAACCCCTTGTCGAGGAAGGACTGGCCTTCAGAGATCTCGAATGCCTCGTTGTAGTGACGGTATGGACATCAAAGGAGTTCCGAGCACAGATCGACTCTTGGAGGAATTATCCGAGCACTGGGGGTGCTCGAGGAGCGAATTCTCCCGGCGACTTTATCCGACCGCCGGGACGCTCGGGGCTGGTGAGACACCCGACCGCAGAAGGTCCTCAAGGGAAAACTTCATGGTGCGAAGGGGAGGGTCTTCCCAGGGGTAGTGAACTCATTATGAGGCTTCAAACGCGAGCGTTGTATGGGACCAACGGAGAAGCCTACGCTCGATGTATGGGCCAGGACAGCGAGTTGCATGGGCTGGACATGTTTCACGAGCCCACACATACGAGCGTCTAAGCTCAGGTATTTCTGGGCCCTCTCAATAGACCGCCTGGATTGTGACACGTGTGTGAATCTGACTCAAGCGTGATTTGGGCTCATCAATATATATATATATATAATATTAGTCAGATTATTAATTATATATATATATATAATACATATTATATTTATATATATTAGTCAGATTATTAATTTATTACCCATATAATATAATTTATTACCCATATATATATATAATTTCGGTATTCGGTATGGTACGGTATACCGTATCGGAATATCGATATCGAACCGAATACCGAAATTTCAAAAAAAAAAAATAATCGAATTCGGTTCGGTAATCGGTACCGATCGAAATTTCGATTTCGATCAATTCGGTCGGTTTTACCGAATTGTGCACATCCTTATCAGGCCATCCTATTTAATACTTTTAATGTAAGAAATTAAAAAAAAAAAAAAAAACCTATATTGACCACCATCATACGGTAACATTCAATGTTTGTAGACCCATGATACTTAAGTAGATGTTGCTCGCATCTAACCGATGAAAGGAATACATCATCGCCCCTAAAAGAAAAGTCATGAAAGGAATTATTCAGATTGGACAAAAATAAATTGAGAATTAATTATATTTCACTGTATAAAATAGTTTCGTACAAATACGGTATTTCGTGTAAGTTGCAGTCGCTTCGGGGTAGGCGGATGGAACTATCCGACGAGTACAATTGGTTTGAAAATTAATTCATTAATTATTTAAATCAATGAATAATGTATTTTGTGTAACTCATTCCAAAAACTAATTATCAAGAGGAAGAGTTGTCAAATTATTATATATTGAACACCACTTTTTTAAATTTCGATGTGAAATATTTAAAATAAATTTATGGAACAAAATTAGGGTAAGATAATTGTGTCAAAATAAATATTAATAAAGTTAAGGAACCATTATTGTGACTAGAATAATGATTCTATCTACAAAGTAATTCCATGGACATTTTCACCTAATAAAATGATTATTAGCTTAGTACGATTGCCCCCCAAAGGGCCCAAAAATCGTGTTAGAAGAAAATGTGGACCAAAGCGAGAGGATTGAAAAGGTTCCTAGTACCATCGCATCTCGTAATTTAATGATTTAATATCACGCTAACATGATTAAATTGCCTTGATTTTTAGATTTTGTGAGAGAAAATTACACTTTGGAAGTAATTTTTTTTTTTTTTAATTTTAAGAAAAAAGTGACTTTTTGCTATTAACTTAGTATACCATGCACTTTTCCCTATCATTTAAAATTATTTTTGTTATGTCTATTATATTTTTTTGTGAACATCACCGATTTTTATACTTGAAATCATCGCGGTGTAATTGTAGCCTTTTCAAATACTTTTATTTTAACGGTCTCGGTGGACTCAGATGTGAAAACAAATTCTATTTGAAATGATAAAATTAAAAAAAAAAAAACAATAAAAGAAAAATCTCAATAAAACATAGTTCGATTGAATCAATCAATTATATGAATAAATGTGATGGGGTTTGAATCAGGATGGATCAAACTCCGATCACCTTCTATTTGATATAGTGGGGAAAACGGAAAACACTCGCCGGAAGTGAAGTGGATTCTACCTGCTAGGACAAACACCAAGAACAAACAGTCAGAAGGCCAAGCTGGGGGGACTGGGAGTGATGCCCAGTTTGGCTCTCCGACGCTCAAGTCAGTTAAGGAATTGAAAGACAAGTATTTGCAGAGCTCAAGTATGGAAGCTTGCTTACAGTGAAGGAGATGAACTCGTATATTTATAGTTGAGGGTCAGGGACCCTTTAGTCATTTGCACCATGTGGTCCTGGCCGAATGTTGCCCTAACACGTGGCGTTGCGAGAGAAACCTAGAGGGAATCTTCTGCAAAAGCTGGTGCCAATGTAGTGCGGGAAGCAGTGGCAGGTACGCGGGAGAGTTGGTGGTGTCAGAGAGTCGTTTTGGGGAGGTTGGTCACGAGGGCTAAGAGCACGTTCGTGGAAACCGAACGCCTTGGAAGCCAATGAATCCGCTAGGGGGTGAAGACCAAGGCTTAAGCAACGAGGGGGAGTGGAAGCTTCCCTGAGGGAGAGGAGCGCTCGAAGAGAGCTTCCTTAATAGATTGGAGCTTAGCCGAATATTTGCGAAGTGCGCTCGTTAGAGAGCGGTAATGTTGATCACGCGTGTGAGATGACACGTGTCCATGAGGAACCTTGACGTTCGGGGGGATTGAGCGCTCGTGTGTAACTTCTTTAATTACAATAGAACACGTGTTACTATCTCGCGTTGCCAAAACGTGGGACGAGCGTATTTTGACCCTATCAAAGTGTATTACATTTGTTAGTTTTTTTTTTTTTCTTTTAAAACGAAATGGTTAGCAAGAGTGTGGTATATCTTTAAGGAGCACCCTCATATACAGCAATCAAAACCAAAGTTCTTGAAGTAATCTCAAGTAAAATGAACCACCTATACTTATTATTATTTTTTAATCTAATTAATAATATTCATTATCAATTACAATAATTAATTTTCTCATTAAATTATAGACACCTCATAAGGTGAGACAGCTGGTCAAGAGATTTAAAATGCTTCATACCTATACTCATTATTATTTTCTTTTTATCTAGATCAGGACATCTACCATCGACTACAATAACTAATCTTTTCATTGAATTGTAGTCACCTTACAAGATGAGACAACTAATCAGAAAATTTAAAACTGCTCAATACCTATACTTATAACTTAATTGATTATTTTATCTAAATTTTCCGTCAATTATCATACAAATTTACGAGATTCACCTCTCGTCACATCAGCTTAACATCGTGGGTTTTGAGAGTGCAAAAAAGACTTGTTTCTAAAGTGAAAAAGGCCCAAAAATAAGGTAAGGTGAGGTGAGGTGGTGACAACTTGCTCAATTGGACACCTACTTCAATTACATCTAAGACAACCAAAGTACTCTCAATCTCAATTAAAGCATTATGATAGCAATTTATATCTCCTTTGTCATTTTCCACTCTAATGTTCTTGCTGGTTTCCAAAGCCTTTTCCTTTTATTGGCTGAAATTCCCATCAATTACGACTATTTACCAATCACATGTCCCTTTTGTTGTTATTTACATTTTGGGCTTGGAAAGCCATTTATTTCTTTCTCGAAAGAGAATTACGGGACAATTGTGGGGCAGATATGCAGTTAATCAAAAGTTTGGGAATTCTTTATTTGCAGTATGTTCAAATTGTGAAGCAATTTGGGGTGGGGTTTAAATTGTAGCATTAAAGAAGAAATATTTTATTTGATTTTTGGTTGTGATTACTGATTATGTCTCCACTAATGGGGCTAAAATATCACCCCACAAAGAAGAAATATTGCAGAACATAACAAGATACGAGTAGGACAATACAATTTTTTTTTTAAATTTTTTTTATGTAAAGAGTATCAGATACGAGTATCCAACACAATACGATACGATAAATTATTTTTAGAAGTATTTATTTATCATAGGAGTCCTGGTATTTTTGTTATTAATTTGGTTTTTGTGTTTTGCAATTCCTAGAATATAGGGTGCTGTATATATGAATTTGAATTGGTTTATGATGTACAAATACAATACGTTACGAATATAATAATATTAATTTTTTTTTTAAGTATTAGAGCATAATACGACTATGTCACGATCATACTATATATAAACAAATATGCTATATAAGTATTAATTTATGTAACTTAAGATAATGAGAGTATTCAATATAACAAGTACAATAAAATACATACATATATAATTCGGAAATGAAAAATATTATGAGGTTTCGTTATTATCAGTTTCATTTTGAAAGAAGTTCTGAAAATATCAGAAGAGGCATACATTATTTTTTTTATAATTATAAAATGTGTTTCGTCTTATTCAATTTGTATCGACTACTTCACTTCATTGCATCATGTCCTAATCCATTTTTATTTTTTATATCAATTCAATCAAATCACATTTGTCGTGTGTCGGACACATCTTTAATATGTGTTCGTATCCAAACATTACACGTAATCTATTTCTGAAATGTCTATATATTAAAAGGAACTATTAATAATAAATATATTTCTTAATAATATGACCCGTTTCAAACTTTAATATATGAGATAGAATACCAAAAATAATAAATTTATTCATTGATAAATTCATCGAGGATCACCCTCGTATCGAATGTCTTTAGTAATCGAATCAAAACAAACCAAGTGAAAAAGAAAAAATAATAACTATGGCAATTAATAAAGAAACAAGCAATGGATGCTAGTTTTTCACTAGTCATTTCAAAAAAATAATTATTGTAATTATAATAATTTATGGGGGGACATATACTTTATTCTTTAATAAATCTACTTTTTTCCAAATTCCAATGTACAATTGAGACATAATAAATACATCTACTGCTTAGAATGCTCGAGGGGGAAGACAAGACTAGCAAAAGTCAGCATCTTCTCCTCCTCCTCCAATTATTTAATTGGAAAAGTAATAATATTAATTAAATTATTTTATTATATATTATTTATGATGTATTGATCCACACAAATATAATAAGATATGAATATAATAATATATTATTTTTTTAGAATTTTTCATGTAAGAGTGTGATATACGAATATCTCATCCGACACGATAAGATATAATGATATATTTAGAATTTATTTATAAATTAAAGCATACAATTTTACAAATTATTCATAAAAATATTCGAAAAATTTTACATTTTTACACACTTAGTACATCTCAGATTTATTAATATTTTGTGAACAAAACAAAAAAATATTATTTTTTTATTTTATTTAAATATAACAAAAGGTACTTTCTTAATTAAAATAAAAGGTATCTCAATTATTACTTTTGAAAGTAATAGATACAGAAAAGTGGTATCTCAATTATTACTTTTGAAAGTAATAGATACAGAAAAGTTTTAATCTAGCTTAATTTCGATATTATTAACAACACAATGTGCCGACATTTTGTCGCATAAATAGATTTAAAAATGGCTAATGAGGACAGGGACTGCTTGAGGTGATATAAAATTTGCTGGAAATTATTAATTATATTCTAATTTTTTAATGATTATTATTAGTTGGAAATATGAAATTATTCTAAAAAATTAATAAGAACAAATTTATTTGCATTAAAACTAAATTATATGAAAATAAATGCAATTAAAAACCAAAAAAAAAACCCAAGTTTAATGGACCAAAATGGCCCTAAAATTCCATACAAATGCCAACTTCAACTCATGAGATTTACAAGTAATCTTTCTTCACCTACAGCCGTAGACAAATAGGTTACGACTTACGGTTCAAATCTCCTTTTTCATAGTTAGAAAATCAATATTAATAAAAAAAAATCTTTCTTCTCCAAAACTCACAAAGATTGCTTAGGCAACAAGGGAAGGTCGAAGGGCACAACCGTCAATTCACAATTAATACATTAATGCCAAAGACATTTTCTTGCATGATTGTGTATAATTTAATAATTATGAATGAAACCTAAAAATATAAAATAATATATGTTGTTTAACTCATATATGCAAAAGATCATTATCAAAGAATCTTTGAGATAATTAACTCACTGTCATCAATAATGGAACCCTAATTAAAATAATTAAAGGCTGCAAAAAGCAGAAATCTTTTGTTAATCCCCACCCCACCCACAACATTAATATAAAATATATAAATTATTTTGTTTTTCACTAACCACCTCTAATCAAATGATTAATCTATCTTTTAAGGGCATCTTTACTCCCACTACTTAACCCTTTTCCTCTTCTTTTATTTTTATAATATTAGCTACCAATTTTTTAAATTCTTGATTCATTGTGCCTAGTCAGAAATCTCACCATTGCCAACCTGGGATCCTTCCTATTTGTATATACCGTCTACCGTTAATTATAATAACCATCGTAAACACTTCAAAATATCAATACATTCATTGTCGATTACAGTGACTAATTACTCATTACTAAAATCATAATTGTTTGAAACGAGCAAGTAGGGTGACTAAACCCTGCGCTCTTAATATGAAATTGTCTAAATTAGCATTGCATACATTGTCGATTACAATCACTGTCACCGTTGTTTCTAAATTGTAGACATTATGGTATGCGGAATTTTACTCCTTTAATTTTTATTTTCCTTTATATTAAATTCAGGTTTCATTTCTGCCGATCTTAGTGATTAATCTTTGTGTGAAAATTCTAGGGGCCCTTTTTCTCCTGAAAATGTGGCAGATTTTATGATTGACAATCAACCAAAATTTTATTAGGAGTGATTACCATCAAGACTTTACAAATGCGTCTCACTCACAACAGCTGGTTACAACATAAGTAACCATCATAACCACCAGAAGAAAACTGGGGATTTATTGCTGTAACCATGTCATAATTAATTAAATTATGGAAAATTAAAGATTTGCAGTGGATTTTGCATGACTAAAAAAATAAAAAAGGTCTACTTCTTGTACTCATTTTATCTATAACTAAGAAATTAAATATATTAATATCTTACATCTTATACATATAGTACAAATATGCTGGTGCTATGATGAAGAATTGCACCAGAGGCTACAAAAAAGTAAAATAAAAATAAAAATTGCGAATACAGCATCAAATTAAGTACATAATTTTCTTGCAAAAAGCATATAGAAAATGCCCAATATTTTTTAAAAAATATTAATAATTCTTGGACTAATTCTAATAATCCAGGCCTCAGTTATATACAGCAGAGCATTCTTCCTCATTCCTCCAGGTCTTCAATATTTTTTTTTTCATTTTTTTTACCATGGATCAGGGGCTGTCACCTCTCAACTTTCATGTTGGAAGTTTGAGCAGAAACTGCAAGAAAATAGACAATTTACCATCAATAATTGTCACTTTGTAAATTACAGTAAACCCTTAAAAATTGTGTTCAATTCTATAGTTTTTTCTGTATTTATTGCATTATTGTTATTACCTGAAAAGCTGACAGGATTCTGCACAAACCCCATCTGAACAATGCTGTGCAAATCATCTTCACTAAATGATGGAAACTGCTACAAATGATGCCCACATCAAGAAAACACCAAATCAGCCACTTCCTTCATATTTTTTTCAAATTATTTTATACACGAAACAATACGGATATGGCCGTTTCTCACTTTATCAGGACGTAAATTTTTTTTTACCTGAGAGAGATTTTCGCCGAATCCATCAAGAGGAAGCAGATGGATTAATTGATGAGGGTCCCCTGAAGATTGGGAGGAAATGTTGGCACTGTTATTGTTATTATTGTTGTTGTTGTTTTGTTGTGGTTGATGATGATAGAATGGTGCTGGTGCAGTGGAATCCAAAGGGTACATTTGTTGGGGCAGAGTTCCATTTTGTTGAAACATCTATAACATCATCAGACATGGTCCCATCGAATCATTGATCAAACAAAAACATTTATTTTTCTAAATGTTTTTGAAAAGAATTAAATGGATACAGTGATGAAAGATCGCTTACATCCTTGGAGACGAGGTTTTCCATGTTGAAATCCAGGCCTGGATTCACTGAGGACAGCTTCATTGACAAGAACTGCCAAAACAATGGTTTCAAGAAATACCAAAATGTCAATGAAGACGTGAACTGTAAAATCGACCGCGATTAACCGAGCTTGTTATCGTTGTTTTACCTCAACCTGGCGCTGCAACGACTGCACGTAGTTTATGATTTCATCGAGCATCAGGGCTTTTCCGGTCACCTAACAATGGAAAAAGAAACTAAAATTATTACAGAATTCGACTCTGGAATTGTGGTTACATCAGATGTTTGAATTTGTGCAGACCTTGTTGCAACCAGGGACAAGATCCTGGAGAAGTTTCATCCTCTCACTGATCTTCTCTCGCCGGACCTAACGAAAACATCAATGAAAAAAATAAGAAAAACCCATTAATAATAAATAATCAAAGAATTGAATTTTGGTAAATTCTTTAAGAAAAATTGAGTTTTAAAAATGAAATTTGCTTTACCCTTTCTGCAAGACTATGACTGTCAGTGGCCTGGCCCCTTCTTGCCCTGACATGAATGTAGTCCTTTGGTGGTTCAGGTGGCTTTTCATTAACCTTTTGCTTCTCATTTCCATCATTTGCAGCTTTTTCATCTTTCTTCGTTTCGTTTTCTGTGGCCTTCACACGTTTTGCATTCTCATCCTCGTCGCATTTGATTCCCTGAATAACATGATTTTCTTGAATTAAGTTGAGCTAATTTGGAACTGTTTGCAGCTTAAGACAGAGCAACAGTGCCATAATTTGAACCCAGAAGCTGATAATTACAGATTTTTTACTTTTTTGATTAGCTGAAAAAGCTGAAAAGCGATTTTCATAAGTTGTTGTCAATGACTCGATACATTATACATCAGACAATAATGTGAACAGTGATTTGAAATAAAATTGCAGGGAAAAATGTGTACCTTAGCAGGGCTTGATCTGTTGTTGTCTTCTTTAGATTTTCCTCTGGAAACCCCTTTTCTCTTTCTAGAATTCATCTCGTTCGAGGTTTTCGACCCTGTTTCGCCGCTTTGGATTTGCTCAGAAACAGAGGATTCCTCGTTAGAATTTGCAGCTGAACCTGATAGTCTACTCAATTTCTTCTCGGAACCCATTAAGTTCCCATTTCCAGGGCTCTTCTCCATCTGGGTTCGAGCTAAATGAGCTGAATTATGGTTTTCCGGCGACGATCCGCCATTTTTAAGAACAGGGCTGCTGGAAACCCTAGACAGCTTCAGCTGGTTCCCGGATCTATGACCTATTTCAACGTTGTTAGCTCCAAAGGGAGATGTTCGGCCATTGAAGCTCCGACTTCCGAAGCAGGAAAACTTCGCCGCCCTCTCCGCGAATCCCGGATCAGCCGACAGCGACGGCAGCGGCGGCGTTGGGGGCAAATTGGGGATATTTATTTGGTCGAGAATTGGGAGGTTCAGCTTAGGTGGGCTTAAAGGGCTACCAGCAGTATTACTCCCCGCAAATGGGCTCGACGCCGCCGGGAAAGCAGCCCCCACGGCGGAGGTACCCAGTTTCCCGATCAGTTCGCGGAGGACGAAAGCGTCGTCAGACATGGCGGAGCTGGCAGCAACCGCCGGTGAGGACACCATTGAGCTGAAAGGCGGCTCGAAATGCGAGTATTGTTCCATAGACGAGGTGGAGTCCATGAACGGCTGCTCCGCCGCTGAACTCAACCCACTCCATGGAAATGGCGACGTCGTGTCGAACTGCGGCTGTGGCGGTGGAATTCCGGCATTCATGAAGTAATCCCTATCCATTATCAAGAAAATCAAACTACGAAATCCCACTAAAACAGAGACTTAAAACCAGAATTCTGATAGTCCGAACTCCGAACTTCAAGAAAACTGAAAAAAGAAACCCAGGTGAAGTTGTGATCAAGAAATGTAAGTAATGCAGGTATTTGTTCTTCAAAGATTGAGGGGTAGATAGATACACACACATATATATATATATATATATATATATAGAAATGTGGGGGTCGGGGAAGAAGAATGAATCAAATTGAAGGAGGTGAGAAGGGAGAATAATGTATGTTGTTGCAGTAAAAGGAAAGGAAAAGAAGAGAGCAGAGTGGAAGAGGAAAGAGAAAAGGGGAAGGGAAAAGGAGGGGCTAATGTGAAGTTATATAGCACTAAAGGAAAAGAGTCATTTTGACCTTTTCTATTTTTTAATGCCAAAATTTAGATACAATTACATACATCTTACATTGGAAACTCTAATAATTATTAATCATGTATTAGTGCGTTGTAATAATTATAATTATAATATATATAATTATTTCCAAAAATGTTGAGTTGAGTTCTTAAAGATGTGATCGTGATACCAACTGTGGTTGTTGGCTCACGCTCAAGCCATTAAAGGTTCTTTCTTTAGGAAAATGATTTGAAGTTCGAATTCATTTGACTATTTTGGGAGTGCGTATTAAAAAAAAAAAAAAAAAAAAAGTGACCGTGATTCAATTCAACAAGAAGAATATAGTGTACTTGATATTTGTATCATGATACATTGTATATAGTTTTAGTTTTTTCAATTATATACGAGGAGGATGCCTCAATAATAATTCCACGATCTCACTGACCGATTCATTTAAAAAAAATATATTTGGAACCTAAAACACTTATTAATTGGGTAAGAAGTTCGGTATTTTATATAGGGTTAATTACAAATCCCCCCCCCCCCCGCCCCCGGGGGGGGGGAGGGATTTGTAATTAAACCTTTTATATATTAGAGATTTAGAGTTTGTATGGCCGTTAAAAGCGTTGGAAGAAGGGGGGTGAATGCCGGGCCTTGAACGTCAAACCACCACATTATGAAAAACCTCTTTCTTGAAATTACCACTTGTCTAATTTTATCAACTTCTAATAATAAAAAATTAAAGTGATTTTTACGTTTTCTATAAAGGGGTTAATAAAAAAAATATATTTCTTTGAATGGATTAATAAATTCTAATTTAGACAGAATAAAAAAAGAATTTTTTTAATGTACTTTTTAGTACAAAATAGGACATAAATCGATGAGTGCATTGGCCGATCAAAGGCAGAGCTACTTGGTACTAAGGAATGATTCAAATTGACTTGGGATACTAAATGTCAACGAATTGAGGTAGAGTGTGATTTGAAAGTTATTATTAAACTCGTTCAAGCCCTAGTTCAGACGAACCACTTCCTTTATCTAATTTTGGAAGATCGCAAGAATCTGTTAGTTGTTACTTGTTAGGCATGTTGTGTGACTGCACAATCAAACATATCACACGAACGGACAATAATCTCGCTGATAAACTGGTTAAGATGAAACAAACTATAGATATCGACAAATGCGTTTGGGATTAGGGATGCAAACGAGCCGAGCTGGCTCGCGAGCCTATTAAGCCAGCTCGAGGCAAACTCGAATCCAAGCTCCTTTGAGCCTGGCTCGCGAGCCAGAATATTTAATTAAAAAAATAATATTTTTATTATAAATATGTATATATATTATTATATATAAAAATATATTAATTATTAAAAAAATGAATTTTTAATTTAAAATAATATAATTTTCCCGAGTCTCAAGCCGAGCCGAGCAAACCTCAAACCTTGATCGAGCCAAGTTCGAGCCATAAAAAAAGGCCAAGGCTCGTCTCTTCTCGTCTCGTTTGCATCCCTATTTGGGATGATCGCCCCAAAAACCTCCATTAATGGCTCATTTTCTCGGTTTTGGCAACTTATTTATAAGTTTCTTGTTGAAAAAATAAATAAATAAAAATGTTAAACTATTTTACACTCATGAGTCGCATAGCCAAAATCACTTTACTTACTCTTTCACTTAGATAATTATTATTTAACTATAGTCACTTGGTACAAAATTACGGAAATGTACCAAAAATCCCTAAATGGGGACTCAAATTTGCTTTTGCTCCCCATTTTCAAAAAATTTTGCGTTTGCTCCCAAAATGAGAGGCAAACTTTTCGTTTACTCCCAATTTTTCGTGATATTGCAAAAAATATACAACATTTGGGGATTCAGTTACGTGATCCTTGAGTTTTTATACCACGTTTGCAAAAAATGGGGAGTAAACAAACATTTTGTTGCTCATATGGGGAGCAAACGAAAAGTTTTTGAAAATGGGGAGTAAACAAACATTTTTTTCAATTCATGGGTACTATTCAAAAAAGACCCCACAAAAATTAATACTTTATATTTTAGTATATATCAAGTTCTCAATAATTACTCTTTAATAGACTACAAGTCTGATGTTTTTTAACATTTAATATTTAAATATAAATGGTGGTGGCCTAATTATTTCCTAATTTATTTGGTGAGAGAAAGGAGTCCTTATTTCCTAATTTATTAATAAAACTATATGATCACTTAATTATTTATTATATTTAATAAAATTTGTACACGTAAAACGGTCATTTTCTAAAAGATATTGCTTTTGTCTCCATCTTTTTCCGGTGGGCTGAATTTTTGGTTTTCCAAACTACAATACAATTGTTGACATTGCCTCTACATCTTAAATTAATAACAAATATCCAACCTAATTTATACTTCTTAATTATTTGACAATATTATATATGCAAAATTAAGATATGTAATTAAAGATCAAGAAGGGAGACTGAAAATTTATAAAAATATAAGGAAATTTAGTTTATCTATTATAAAGTTCTAAATTCTAATAAAACTATATATATATATATATATATATATATATATATATATATATATATTAAAAGTATTGAAGCCCTAGTCCACAAAATATTGATTGTTTTGGAAATTAAAATGTTAAACAAATTATTAAAATAAATGAGTTGGAAAAATACATGTAACAAACTAGTTGTTCTGTTTTGAGGAAATAGTAAGTTCCCTGATATCATGACTGATGGTATACTTACATCACCCCCAACCCCATTCCCCCATTTCCCGCATGTATGTAACCTTCCCTTAAAATTTCATGCTTTTAAAAATATTATTCATTATATTAGATCATGTCGAATATTTATATTAGACCTTGATTGAACACTTTTACATAGCAAATTCGAAAAACAATTCATATTGTTATGTTTGAACCATGTTATATTCGTATTTTTATATCAGTGTCGATGCATCATAAAAAATCTCTCCATTTTTTTATTTTTATGTTTTTTAACACATACACACCCAAGCGGGATTCGAACCCAAAACTTTTTTTTTTTTTTTTTGAGAATCAACACATTAACCACTTGGATCAATCTTTATGGATACAAAAAATCTCTGCATACTATATATATATATATATATATATATATATATAAAATAATAATATTTATAGAAATTGAAGCAAGTGGCCCTGCACAAATTGGGCTGGCAGGCCTCGAACTCCACACTCTTTCCTGCTTTTCATTTGGCCAAAGCCCACTTATTTAATTAATTTCCTTTTACAAATATTTTAATTCTCAATGATTGGAGTCAACACAAGTTGTTTCCTTGGGGTTAAAAGTCAAATCTGGTTAAAATATTTTTAATCAAAAAATAAATAAAAATCCCATGTTACCAGAGACGGTTAATTTTTAATGTAATTGAAATTAAACAATTAATTTTATTTATTTAATTAATTAATTTAGTACATAGGGAGAAATGAAGGATTGAAAAATTCGTTAACGTGTTTTGAGTAGGTCAATCATTGCATTAAATTCCAACTCCTCTCCCACTCAACCCGGCTTTGGTCGGGTTCTCACTTTAAAGATAATACCAATTTACTCCCCTACGTTTAAAGAAATTACAATATCACCCCCAACCGGTTTGGCAATCACTATCATTTCTGAAGCACCGATACTTTCAAAAATATTATTTTACCATACTATATCGTATTGGACACTCGTATCTGATATTTCTCACGGAAAAAATCTTAAGAGAAAATTAATATATCTGTATCATGTCGTATTCATGTTGTTGTATTCGGATTCATTCATGGTGAATTATAGTTTGACGGGATTAAAAAATTTCAAGGAACTCTTTCAAATATTGAATATAATGATATATTTCTTGGTATTTTATTTTTGGTATAAAATATTGTTACTCTAAAATGATTAATTTCTAAAATAATGGAGTCTTTACAAAGTGAGGGCACCGGCCTACCTCTTCAAAGTGTGTCTAGTGTTCTTTTTTTGGCAACTAACATTGGCAAATGACAACTTTGATTGTAATTAAAGCTTGAGAGGTAAACCCTCAGAAGCACACTAATAATTACTAATACATACAAATTATTTAATTGTGCATGTAGTTATGCCAATTAGCTTTTCCATTTTCACCTTAATGAAGTTATCATATCAGTACTGCCCTTGACATGCCGCAAGGAAATGGGTGCCACTTGGCCGTGGAAAATATTAAATATGTCAAAAACAGTATCAGGTCGCATTAAATGCTCGACCGCTGTGTGCTACCAGCCCAATTGTTAAAATATGAATACTTACTCATTAACATCGGTAGCTACACACATTTAGTACGCCTTTTAGTTCAATTATATTTATTCGCACTCGAGATAATGACTTGAGCGTCGATCCTAAGTCCACCCCCCGTCTTGTCCTAGACCGGCTTCTAGTTTACGTTTGCTTCTTTTTCACAATCAAACTTTCAAGTCGAGCAGTTTTCCCGATTAAAAATTCTCGAGTGATTGACCAAGTTCCACCTCGAACACCCTAATAGGAATTCTGCACGATCAAGTACCTATCATGCACCACACCCGTTAGACTATTATTAGTTTTTTGTGTTTCGTATGATACCATGTTCGTATTTCTGTATCTAAATCAACTATCAAGACTTCAAGATCAAGTAGGTCACGTCGCTTTAGTCTACAAAAGAATCACGAATAGTTAAATACTCCCCGACTCTACCATTACTCTTCCATATATTTACTTTTGAAATTAGGAGTTATCAACACCCCAACATACATGTGATTTCGTTGTAACCATCTCCGTGGATCACATATCGACATTATTGCTGAATTGCAAGTACCTAATACATTTCAACGGGGCGTAGCATGCATCTAATCGGTAACATTGACACACTAAAAACATGCTAAAGAATTGCGCGCGGTTGTTACGAGAAATAATTGGTGTACCTCTTAACGTTGTTTGATATACCAGAGGTTAATAATCACGGACACACAATAAATTGCTCTGACATATATATATAATGAAAAATGAATGAATAATGGCAAAATAGACGAATAATCACATGTTAAATGTGGAGACTGGTGTGCCTTAGAGTACCTAGTTTTGTTGGTTTATAATAAATTGTCTTCTGTTAACAACGTTATCTTTTTCTTTCATTGTGTGGTCTATGCATATTTGATATTTCCATTACAGATATACATTTGTCTCATCACAAGTGGGGAAAAAACACAGGAAAAATACGGAATATTCTACTCAAATTCGATTAAGTAGTATTCAATCAGTTAAAAGGGTAATATTACCCTAGTTACACAATAAATATAAAATACTTACCCCTCGTTAGACTGATTTGGCCGAATCAGACTTGAACTAGAATTATCTGGACAAATACAGTTAAGAAATCCTTTAACCGGAATAAAAGGGAATTAAAATAAATAGGAAGCGTTGAACTCCATCAAAACAAAGCCAATGAGAAAGTCATCTAACCAATATTTACATACAATTTTTTTAATTTGTCGGAATCAAAATATTTATCGTTGATTATAATAATTAATTCTTTCACTGAATTGAAGGTAACTCAAATAGTGAGATAGCTGATTAGAAGATTTACAATTGCTACGATCCATAAATAAAATTAGAATTTGTATCTCTGATTGGGGCAATTAGGACTGTACTAAATCTGTAATTAAGAAAGCAATAATTATAATTCATATTAATTAAGATGATGAACAAGTAGCAATGACAAGCCTGTGGTTAATTGGTTATTAATTGATTGCAGAGGTAGTTTAGTTCCAACTTGTCACAGATTCTTTACACCTTGTCATGTACTTTCTCCATTAAATATTTAATCGAAGATTTTGGATAGAAAAATCTCATCGATCATCATTAGCACCATCATATAATATATATATATATATATATATATATATATATATATCTCGAGATCCCCCCATATATTATTGAATCAGAAGGCCCAAAGTTAATACAATGCTCAATATAAACATAAAAAATGATACAATTTAGGTGGACGACATTATTCTCATCCCATTACGCATCGATTCTATCGGATCATTCGCTAGCCTTTTAGTGAGATGTTCAGTCATCCATATATATATATATATATATATGCTCTCATATATGTATAACCCTAACTCTACATTCTGTTTGATCGCCATTATGCATATTAATTTGTATAAATAATATTTTATTATGTCAAATCGTTTAATTAAAATACTGCATCAAACATATCTGATATGATAGATTTAGGAACGAAATTTAATTAAATTTTTTTTTTGTTGTCAAACTACCCCGACAGGTTTTGAAAACAACATAAAATTTACTGGAACTCAAATCCATCGACCCAAATAAACAAAATATATGAAATAACAAAATAAAGATTAGAGAGGTGATAAATTTTATGAAAGTTATTTAATTTGTGGGAACATATATAAATCACATAGCTAGAGAGATTGTAAAATTCGAAAAATATGTAGATTCTTTTGAAATTCAACTCTGAGAAAAGTTGCTTTAATGCATGGATATCAATAAAGGTCTGTTTGGATTTATGATGCTTCAACAATCTTTGCCAACCCTCCTGCATCAATCATGCATATATATATATATATATATATATATATCGTCTCCTATATTTGACCATCCTTTTCACACCATTTAACAACAACAACAACAATAATAGGACGATAAATGAAAATAGTTGATCATTTTGAAGTCCTCGAGCACAAATTGATACACAATGATTAGACAACGCATATATGAGAACTGAATTTATATTTTACGGAACAAAAATACGTGCACAATATAAGTGCAACAATATCGATTCTTTTATTTTGATTTATTACAATCAAGTTAAATAATTTACAAAGAAGATATTGTATAGAATGTTCCCTAAACATTTACAAATTTTATTGAATTTATTCAATTAATAGGTCTAGCTATGAGGTGTGTCTGAACTAGCTAGGTAGATAGCTAAGAATTTCAAATGTGTATGTACTATATGTGTAGCAGTGTAGGCAATAACATTAATTACAAGCTTACATAAAGAGAAGGGATGCATGAATTTAATTCTATTTGGTCAAAATGTGAGGAATATTAATGCTGTCCTACCACGACAACTAAATATATACTTTGCATGGCTGACCCGGAAACCTTTTCAATTTACGCACGTCAAATATCTATTAAATTTTTTTCATATATCTTTAGATGTTTCGATCTCAAAATTAAATTTGATCAAATCGGTATAATAAGAGGACAATTATTTTACATTTATTATATAATTGATAAATAGCAAGAATAGAAAATTAAATGATGAATATAATATATTTATCGTTATATTAGTTGGATTTTGCCCCAATTAAGGTTTTTCTCTAAAGTCTAACCGTCAACAGAGGTTGACCAAGTGGTTTAAGGGTTCTTTATCGAAGACAGTGACCTGAGTTCGAATCCCTTGACCACTTGAGGTGTGTGTGTTTATAAAAAAAAAAAAAGTTTTCTCTAACCAAAAAAATATATAATTAATTGGGTTCGTTTCGAATCGAATGTGTATTAATATGGTCCATATGTAGGACCACATATATGATCCTGGATCTTTTTCATTAGTTAAGTAGGCTAAGATTTTTGTTAATAGGGTCTAGGTTTAGCTACTAATAATATCTATTTAAAAAATTATTGTTATATCAAAACGAGTCAATGGCTTATATATATAGTTAACTTGTTGCTAATATTATTTAATGGGATATTGGGATTCGTAATTATCGTATTGGATATTATATTAATCACATATTATATGATAAATTAAAATGAAAAAAAAAAAAGAAAGAAAATAATTCATATCGTACTTCACAATATAGAGAAACTTACCTTTCATAATATTAATAACCCCAAGGCTTTGATGAAAAATTCTAACTTAAACGCAATTCGATCGAATCAAACTAATTAACTCCCTAAATTTTTCACCATTTAAACAATCACATAAATGTAAAAAAATCGTTCTATCATTACACTAATTTGATCGAGTTGGATTCAAATTACAATTTCTTGATTTTGACTTAACTTTATGCAGCTGGGATATATATATATATATATATATATATATATATATATATATTGATTGATTTGTTTTGTTGTTGTTGGGATATACATATATATGTTCATACACCTGCCAAAATAAATTCAAATTAATTTCCAAAATAATAAAAAAAATATGGCAGTAGAAAATAATAATTTCTTTTAGAGATGGGTCGGATATCGAGAGTGACATTAATAAAACTAAATCAATGAAGACGAAGAAAAATTAATATTTTTTGGCTCTATGTTTCGAAAAAGCACTTAATACTCAGCAAAATTAAAATTAATAAATGTCCTTTTTGCCAACATAAATATTATAATCTCATGTCTTACAGTTATACTTCTTCACGATTTTAGAACGATTATTTATATCAACATTCATTGAATCTCAACATAAAGGCCATACTTTCGTATTTGTTCCACGAATTCATGCACCGCAGCCAATCCCAAGTTGATTTCACCAAAACATTAATTTATAATTTCAAATCTATAATGAACAGATTCGCGTATGACGATATGTACAGACACAACGACACGAATTTTTTCAAAAATTTTCACTTAAAAATTAAAATATATTCATACGACACGATACGACAAAATGATATTTTTAAAATTATTCTTATATTAGATCTACAAATCTAGCTGCCCAAATTATTTTAAATTAATATTAATGTTTATATATACATAGATATATATCATCGAATAGATGAATAAAATGACCAAAATTTAATTGATTTAGTGAAATGAGATACTTTATTTTACAAATATACAATTATTTGGAATCATACAAAATATGGTATTGATTAGTTAGTAAATGTTGTACTATATTTTGTGTGTGGGGGGGGGGGGGGGGGGAGGGAAATTAAGATACCATAATAATATAATAAAAAATTAAGTTTGATAAGATTCGAATTCATTATTATTTTTTAATTAATTTACTAGAAAATCATTGTAAATAATCTCAATTTCCATCGATGATAAATACACATAAAATTACTCATATGTACAGAATAATATTTTTAAATTATAAAAAATGTGTTCTTCCACCCGTTACAAATTAAATTTCTCATAGTGAAATTAAAACAATATAATGATTCAAAATATTTATTTATTTGCTATATATGTTTCTTTCAATCAAGAACTTTGAATAATAATGCAAGTCCAATAAATATTAGCTAGAAGCCATTAAGGTTTCTTTTAAATAATTAAGACGTACGTGACAACATTTGTCGTGTGCTCTTTAATCATAACATCTAGGAAGCACTAAACCATATTATAAACCCGACAAACTAAGCTTAATTACAACATAAACTAGATTAAGATAATATTAGACAATACTAATTAAGCACGTAACAATTAACATAACCATGCATCGGAGAATCACTTGTACCTTAACAAACAAACACACGTTAACGTTACGCAAAAAATGGGGGAAATTATAAATTAATTAAGCTTACATTGCTTCCGAAAATTCCACTTCCAACCCCAATCAATCGAATCAAATTAATCATAATTATATATTTTATGTTTTCAGCTCAAACACAACTTATCAAACTTACACTGGTTTCACCTATGAGCTAAATATAATTGTAATTAAAATAAAGGGTTAATTATATTTAACAACGTTTGAAGTTTCGAATATTACAATTGGATTCATATTAGTCATTTTATTACATTTTGACATTTTCTTAAAATTATAAACTACATCAGATCAGCTTTTTGTTAAATTCGAGATAAAATGAAAAATTTAAATCCCAAAATTTACGTCACCCTAAATTTTAACGAAAACTAATATGGTATAATTTATAATTTTGGATCGCTTTTCTGACTCTGACCTAGCACCGCCCCCCTTCAATGAATTAGAACCCATTGAGGGGGGCCTCGGCCGGGGAAGGGGAGAGTGGCCGAGTGGTCAAAAGCGACAGACTGTAAATCTGTTGAAGTTTTTCTACGTAGGTTCGAATCCTGCCTCTCCCACTTCTTTGTTGTAGACTTCAGAGAAAAGAGGCATTCGTCAGCGTAGGAAGGCCAACCGAGTGAAGCTCTTTCTTGTTTTTGGCCGTGAAGTAAAAAGAGCCTAACTGAGGTCCATTTATAATATTCAAAACTTTAAATTTCTGCTAAATATAATTAACCATAAAATAAAAATTAGAACAAAACTAACAAAATACTTAGATTATCAAAAGTATTTTTGGTACATGTTAAATAAAAATACTAAATTATACATAGAGTAGTTGTCACACTACTCAATTTATTAAATTATTGTGCAAATATCTGTTATAATTTATAAATTATTATTATTATTATTTTATTCCATGGCCGGTTTGCTTTGTCCCTTCACGGCACCTGGTTTTCGCAAACTAGGGGCGGGCCATATTCTTTTATAGTTTAATTATAACGGGCTGGGCCCAATTACAACCTCATCATTCAAGCCCATTTCAGTGAAAAGACAAATTATTAAATTAGAGGTGCAGGTACAGTATATATAAATATAATTACACGTTTGCGCATATAATATTCAAATAAAGACAAATATCAATATTTTATATTCGAATAATTAAACTTATAATTTTTTTATAATGGAAAATCGCGGCTGCAAATTTATTTGTAGTACTAGGATTCAAAAGTCTGCGAGCCGACTCGAACTGAATTTGAATTCGACTCGAATCGAGTTTGTGAATGTTGGGATTTGTAATATGATGGTAAATTTAGTTTGAGATCATGCTTTAAATATGTAAAAATATTAAAATTCTCAAATAATTACTTATAAACTTGAATTAACCGAGTTGAGCTCGAACATGAAGCTTGATTAAGTTTGAGTTCGTTTAGTTTGGTTCGAGCTCCAACCCAATTTTTATTTTAAAAAACGGGTTAATTACATGGGCTAATTCTAGTCAACTTCAACTTTTGGGGGGTGTGGACTTTGCCCCCTCACCTTTCGATTGGTGCGTTTCCCCCCTTCACCTTTGTAAAACTTAACACTTTGCCCCTTTTTTACATTTCCGACGGCATATTCGTGGAATATTCCGGTATAAGTCACACGCGTGACTTGGGCTTGATTTTATTAAGGGCTTTTCAGCCCATTCATGTACCCTACTTTCTTAACCCCAATGTTTGTTGAAATTCACCCCACACGAACCCTAAATTCTCAATTGAGCTCTGGAGATTGCAACAACAATGGAGAGGGACGATGATGGCAATTGCAACTGTGGAAGGCACGTTGTTCAGAGAACGTCTTGGACAGACTTGAATCTAGGACGACGCTACATCTCATGTGAGAATTTTCGTGTAAGAATAGGTTGCAATGGCTTCAATTATCACCCCCCTTTTCCATAAATCTTATTTTTGTTGCTTTTCAATCTTTGGTAGGCTCCAGCCTCCAGGTGGATACAATTTCTTCATGTGGGTTGACCCACCCATGTGTGAGCGTTCTAAGCAGATCATTCCGGGACTTCTTAGGGGAATCAATAGTCTTGAAGCTGAAAAGAAGCAAAGAATTCATGGCTTTCAAGATGAAAATGAGCATAGAATGCTTAGAAAAGGCATACCTGTTTCCGTATTTGTGTGGGTTGTTGTAATTGCTGTTGTAAGCTATATGTTTTTTATGCAGTAAGGTTGTATGTAGTGTAGACATGATATAACCTCATTTTGTTTGAACAAAAAGTTTGAACCGACTTGGTATATGTAATGTTGCAATGTACCATTTTCATATTTCAATGAAATGTTTGTTAGATGGCAATTTGACAGTCTGTTTGTAACAATATGCAGAATGTACAAAGGATGTGCAGAATATGCAGAATGTACCTATTTGTAACCATTCTCATATTTCAATGAAACAATATGCAGAATGTAATTTCATTGAAATTGAGCAAGCCTGTTTGTGTACAAAGGATAACAAAACACCACTGTTTTAGGGACTAAAACATGTGAATAACTTGTACAAGGTGGACACTAAAACTATATACACAACAACTTGGCAGACAAAAAACATAGCACACTAAACAACTACCCAAGCTTCCTCTTTGTTTGTCCGGGTGGCTTGAACTTTGAGATGTATGTCTTCCTAGTAGGTGTTCTTGAAGTGCTTGGTTTTTCTGATGAAGCTCTAGATTTTTTCCTTTTAGGTGTTAGTTTTTTTGGAGCTTGTGTTGTTGATCTCTGACTTGCAATCTGGGATTCACTTCGCTGTTGTGTTTGGAGAGACATTGAGCTTCTTGTAATTCTTCTTGTTGCTTGGATGCTTGTTTGTGAAGGGGCAGTAGATGTCTTCTTTTTTGAGACTTAATTGAACAACAAATATCATTGATTTGAATTGGAGCATAGTGTAATATGAGCAACAAATATTATTGCTTTGAATTGGAGTATGAACAGCAAACTCACCATAAGATTGCTGTAAACTCTCATAAAAGTCTCCTTGTGATAACATTCATCAACAAAATCTTCAGCTTTTTTATGCATGAACCAAATGGAAGAAATTGCATGTGGGCAAGGTATACCGGATAACTGCCAAGATCTACATCCACATGTTTTCTCTCCTAGATGGACCTTAAATCTATCTCACTAATAACCAATAACATCAAACTGGTCATGTCCATTCTAATATGGCATGTGGTTCATACTATTCTTTTTATTCTCTTCTAAAATCTTGTCTATGTTAAGGCAAATGTCTAAGTTTGTAGACCTCATTTAATCCCTCTTAACATAGATCCGTTTCATCAGTGTCATTCTTACGTTTTCAAGCATATTAGTAATTGTCATACTTCTAGCTTTAATTATCAAAGAATTAAAATTCTCACAAAAGTTATTCAATAGAAGATCACATTTAGAAAAGCACCTGAAGTAGGCTCTGGACCAGTGTGCAGCAGCTCTTGGCAAGCCACTTGAAAGCCTCTAGCTCCTTGTCTCTCAGATCTCTGATGATTGTCTCAAATTTAGAAATTCTGGTTGCTTTTGCTGCTCTACACACAATCTTCTTCAATGCTAATCCCTTGTGTGAAACCTTGAAGTTATTGTATAAGTGCATCACACAAAACCTGTGCTCAGCATTTGGAAGCAATTAATCAATTGCATCTGTGATCCCCTTTTGCTTATCTGACATAATCACACAATCTGAGTGATCACTTCTAATGCCAAGATCTTTCATGATCAAATCCAAAAACTATTGCCAAGTAGAACTTTTCTCCTTTTCAACTATTGCATAAGCAAACGGGTAGATATAGTTATTGGGATCAATCCCTACTACCACTAACAGTATACCCCCACACTTAATCTTCAAGTGACACCCATCTAGACAAATTACAGGCCTACACCCTCCCAATAACCCCTTCTTCAGTGGACCCCAACAAATATACAGTCTCTTGAACATATCCTCACCATTCTCAACCTTTGTTTTTAGTTTGACAGTTGTATCAGGGCTACTTCTAACAATCTCAGCAATGTAACTATATAATTGACAATATTGTTGAAAAATAGTACCTGCTGACCATGCCTTCACCTTTTTCTTTACTTTATACATCTAAAATCTACTGAATTGCAGCTTTTGTTGATGTTGTATCACTGTCACCATGGATGCAATTGGCCACTTAGGATCACTTGATATTTTAACTTTGTATTTTGCTACTATCCACTTGGAATTTGCAGTGGATACCTTTTCCACTCTAGGACATTGATGTTGATCATTTAATGTCTTGATTTGCAAGGTATCTTCTCCTGATTTCAAAGATGCAAATAAGAAACATGGATATTTTTTACCTTTACTTCCAACTTTGACTCTATCAGGATCATTTTTTATCCATCTAATGTCTCTTCCATTGATTTTAGAGTGTTGTCTAATAGCATCCCTTAAAATGTCAATGTCTTCAAAGAGTAAACCAAGCTCAAACTGAGGATTTTACATGTCTACTAAAGGATTGAAGACTCTGCACCCATCATGTCTTCTAACATATTCTTTAGTTTTCTCTTTTCTCCTCTGTTCTGTATTGGTACTCAGTGACCATCCTTCAAGCCCACCTGAGTTAACACTGTGTTCAAACACTACTTACTCATCACCTTCCAGGTCACTATCAACTAATTTATCAGAATAGTTAGAATCATTACCGAAGGATTGCTCTTCATCACTTCCTCATTCCTGCTCTGCTTCAACAATACCTTCAAGCAAAGGATCATGTCTCCCAATAACCCCTTCTGTAACTTGCTCTACATTTTGATTAGGAAGTTCCTCACCTTCAGGTATAACTAGCTGATCATATTCTGTACCTTGCTCTTTGTTTGGCTGATCATGTTTTGTACCTTGTTCAGGATGTACATCACTTTGGCATGCATTTATATGAGGATCACGATTTTGATCAACTTCATTTTGGACATGTTGATGACTTTCAGGTGCAGCAGCTGATTCTCCCATCCCCCCAACAATAGTTTTGCCTTTCTCAGCATATTTGTTTTGCATCTATCTCCTAGCTTCATCATCTGAGCTCAACTCACCATCTACAATGTCAAGAAATCCAAAATGATCCTTCAATTTATCTGAATCACCATCCGCTTCACTAGATGATTCAGACTCCTCAATGGGTATTGGATCACAGAATATACCAACCATCCTCTCTTCATCAAGATGGTTCACCAAATCCATTACATCTACGTCTCTTGATAGCAAACGTAAAGAATAACACTCATTAATCCCACCAAAACTATAATAGAAATTAGTCTCCCCCACTGATACTCCAAACTTTTCAGCCATGGTATGAATCTCAATCATTGAGATTAAATCTTTACTACAGTAGTCTATATGACCAAATGTCCAACCAACATACACCTTACACCCTAAATTACAGATTTTACCACCATAATGCATGCGTATAGTGAACATCTCAGAGTTTGCACCTACACAACCAAAAAAAAAACTCAGCTACCACCAGGGAACCACAAAATTGTTAGGAATAGTGCCCTAGAAAGCCGATTGTATATCCGCTTTGTGCTTTTCCTTATTGTAATCACAGACAATCTTTGAATGAAATAACGAATTAAGGCAATACTTCTTTATATGCTCTTGTTTGGTATACGTTTACTTTAGCTGTGCATGTATGAGAACTCCCCTAATCCTGATGACTTTAGGACTCTACCATTTAGGTGAAATGGTTCATGAAACGAGCCCTATATCACATAAGTCATGATTAGTAAAATACTCCAAGCCGATGAGTCCTACAGACAGTGAGAGTGTCAACCTGACTCCTCTAAGGCTTGCTTGTGGGATCACGGTCTTAAGAAGGGCCACCTTGTTTCATGGAGGTGCAAAGTGTATAGTTGATACGTACGTGATACATGAGGGTGCTTACTTTAATAAGTAAGTTCACTGAGGTGCCCCGTGTGAGAGCATTCCTAAATGGGAAAGGAAGTTTCTATTTCAGGAAATGGAAACTTCCAGATTAGGAAATATCTCACGAGTCATTGATGTGATTAATTGATCCTTAGACTTGAGGTTCCTTGTCACTTGATGAGTTAACTCTGTAGTCTTAGGTATAAGCTTTAAAGGGTGTCGCCTTAGACAACTGATTCAAGGCTTATGCTGGGGCTGCACAAGTGATTCATGAAAGTGAATGAGAATCAAGATAGGACCTACACTTGCATTTGCAAGGTGATCTCTTGTTGTGTAAGTCATTCATATGCCATATGGAGTCCTTGGCCAAGGCAGTAGATCAAGACATCAAAAAAAGGGTTTCTTGGATTGAGATCAAATGGATATGAAATGCACTTAGCTTTAAGACCGGATTATTAGGGTTCTGATTATTCCCTTGCCCTAGATCTTGGTTGAGAGATAGTAAGTAGGAGGATTGTATCTCACATGAATCAATGACTTAAAGGTTCTGTCGAATCCGAACATTCCAATTCAGCTAGGGGTTAAACACCTGTTGCTAGACTATGGTCGTTTAATCTGTGGACTGATTAATTAGGGTCACTGCTAATTGAATTGAGAACCTAGAGGGTCACACACAACAACTTGGTTACATGAGTTGAGGCTTTAAAATGATTAAACGAGTTAATCGGGCCAAGAGGGTTCCACACGTGTGAAATCACACGTGTGGCTCACGTGAGTGACACGTGTCACTGTGACACGTGTCACACACGTGTGAATATATATATGTATTAAATAATTAAATGTGTTAATTATTTAATAGACTTTGGTTTAATTTTTGAATTAAAAAGAAAGTCTTATTTTGGAGAAAATAATCTAGTTAATTAATTACGAATTAATTAATTAGATAAAAATAAGTTATTTATTTTTATAATAAATAAAGTATAAAATTATCCAAAAATAGTTTGGATATTTTTAGCTCTCTTAAAAGTTGACTTGAATTAGAATTCAAAGTCAAAGTTGGAAAATACTTGATGATCAAGTAATAGGAGAGAGAGGAACCAAATCCTTGCCCAACAAGGAATAGGTTCGGCCGTCCCTCTCCCTTTCCTATATATAGGGGAGCTCATGCTCCCCTTTAGAGCTAATTGACAATTCTTTTGGTTCATGTGTTGAACACCTTCCTTTCTCCAAGATTAAATAAAACCCTAGGTTAAGCCTAAACACTAACTAGAGAACCAGCATCCTTACTAGTTAGATTGTGATCAAGTTGGTGGACTTTTTCTAGAGACTTCAAGTTAGAAGTTTGAAGATTCGAGCTTTACCAAGGAGAGGGGATCAAGCCGCGAGAAGAGCGTTCTTGGGTGGCTTGAAACGCTTCAAGAAAGAATAAAAGAAAAGTAAGTTTTCTATCTCTACGAATTTGGTTACACGATTGCGAGTCCAAGGTCCTTTTGTTGGGAAATTTTTTTAAATTCCGCTGCTTTCTGATTCGTGTTTTCCAACAAAAATCACAGAAAAAACATAGCTATATCCAACATATGAAACCAATATTTATCAAATTTCACAAAAAATTGATAAATTACCGCATGAGTAAAGAAATATGATCACCCCATAAAACGGCTAAAAGGTTCAATTTTTTTTTTACAGTAAAAATAAAAAAATCTCAAGATGAAAACTCACCATATGCGGGGGCATTCTTCCCCGGCAGTATATCGCGTCACCTTCGCGAACCCTCCGCTCCATTCTCAGTGGATTGAAGGCAATCACAAGGAAGAAGAAGTTCAAGGGGCAAAGTGCTTTCAAAATGAGAATTAACCCTAGGTAATTTGAGGGTTTTAACAATGATCGTTGGGTTACAGAGGCGGGAAGAAAATAAGGTACATGAATAGACTGAAAAGGCCTTAATAAAATCACGCCCAGGTCACGTGTGTGGCTTATACCGGAATATTCCATGAATATGCCGACGGAAATGTAAAAAAAGGGTAAAGTGTTAAATTTTATAAAGGTGAAGGGGAAAAACGCACCGATCGAAAGGTGAGGGGGTAAAGCGCACACTCCCAACACTGGAATTAGCCCTAATTACATTTAGTTTCAATCTTTAGCTCGATTTATTTATATTTTTTAGCTCAATCATTTTCACGGCGGTATGATTTTCGTATCGCTGATGTCTTTAATGGATGTGTGGTGTTGCTATTTGTTGAGCGATTGCGACCAAAATAAAATCGGTTTAACTTGTTTTGCCATTATATATTAGAGTATATTTTCATATATTTCAAAAGTATCAATTTGTCTCTATATTTCTAGTTTATTATTATAAATAAATCAAAGTGGTTATTTGGGATCATCTTACGGTGAATAATAAGGTTTGATTCGAGATAAATATATGAAATGTAAACTGCTAAAGCAACAGGGTTAAAAATCAAAATTAAAACTTCAATAAGGGAATTACAACGATTCTCGAAAACGATCTCCTCTTTCTCTCTCTTATTTCATTGTTGTATCTCTCGTGCTCCTCTTTCATTTTAGTGTTTGCGGTGTGTTTACGGTAGAGTCCCGTTAGGGTTTAATTTTATTTATTTATTGATTTGCTTACTTAAATATGCCAGAACCTATTAGAGTTTATTTATTTGTTTGTTTCCTTGCTCACGTAATTTGGTTTGATTTCTATCCTTTATTCTCAAGAGATCTCCTATATTATTATATCATGTCGTGCAAGGATTAATTAATATCTATGGTTGGAATGCTTCGAGACTCTTATGCGAGTTCACGTGTCCATTGAACTCCCAAACTATTATTCGCATCGCCCTTCTTGCAACTAGGCACGTGTATTTAGGTAGAGCCCCATCATAACCATAATTGATTAAAAGAAATAACTCTTTTTTATTATATAATTCATTTATATGAGTTTGAATCGGGTCGGACTACTTAAGTTTAAAGTTCTTCCTATCCATAATAGTTGGCACGTTCTTCGTACCCATAATAGTCGTGTGCCATGATATTAAAATAAATCACTTTTAAAGCTTACCCTTTAAAATAAAAAAAGCTTACCAATTAGAAAAATAAAAAGTAAGCTACTTTTAGTGCTCAATGTCAAGTCTTTTAATATACTTTGAATATTGGACATTTGGGGCCCAGAACTAAGGTTACTGCATGTATATTTTGGACTATAATGGGCTTATCCAATCTGGACTTATTCTTTGACATCAATATTGGGCCAAATATTGCATTTTACTTTTACAGACTATTATATGGGCTTTTTCCTGAGTTGCAGGATTTATCATATAAAGGCCCAATTATCTAATGTTAAATTGAAGATCTACTTTATGGGGTGTTTCATGTTTGCTAAGTGTTTGTATTGAAGTATAAATAAAAGCTAAAGTTGCAAAATGTTGAGTTAGAAGAAATAATGATTAGTGAGTATATGGGGGAAAAAAAGGTTAGAAAGAGAATAAAAGAAAGAATGAGAACAATTGAGTATTTGAAACTAAAATTAAAAAAATACTTTTATTAAACTTAATTAACTTCCATTTATTAAAAGAAAACAAAACTAGAAATTAGAATAAAAACTAAAAAACATGCATGTACTTGGCCAACAATAAATTTTAGTTTACTTCTATTTAAAGGGGGGTTTTGAGAAAACTCCCCATGGGTTGAAAAATTTTGAGTTTGCTCCCCATTTTTAAATACATCATTTGGGGTTTTAGATACACGATTCTGGGATTTATATACACGATTCTGGGATTTAGATACATGATTTTTTTCCTTATATTTCAAATACATCATTTGGGGTTTTAGATACACGATTCTTGAGTTTTAATACATCATTTTTGAAAATAGGGAGCTAAAAGAAATTTGACTTATCAATTGGGGAGTTTTTTCAAATTCCCCGCTATTTAAAATGATTAGAAGTTGGCCATTTGTGTTGAAAATAAATTGGGAATTATTTTTTTTTCAATATTGAGTCAAACGAAATGGGTTTATCCCGAGTGATACAAGAAGAATGAAGTCATGGAGGATGATCCCGAGACAATCAAATAGATTACTTGTTTTAAACAATCAAATTTGTTTAATAAAAATATGGAGAAGACATCTTTTTTGCAAGAATTAGTGAAAAACTAGTCTTTTGAAAAAATCTTTATCCAGAGAAGCTCTTTTCGATTGACAGGTAATTTATAAAGATAGAGATAATAAGTGACATGGCATAAATCCAATGGGCCACGTGGCACGCCCTCCCAGGAGCCACGTGGACCCCGCGCCAATCTGGACAATCCAAAAATAGCCACGCGGACCACACGTGGCACTAAACCCGCTTTAGATCGAACGATCGATCCCAGCCATCCTAGCGGTGTACCTATAACAACGGGATCAATGGTCGTATCGATCTGACTGCGTTGAACTACGACCTAGACCTGGCTATTCCTAAGTCGATCCAAAACCTGACTATCTTGGTACGGGTAGTGGAATGTCGATCCCCGGATCGATGCCCTACGTCACCAGACACCAAGATACCAAAAAACATCTTTGTCGGGACACGTGTGAACCTCTCATTCCCTAGGACAAGTGTACTAAGTAACATTCAATGCCCTTTTGTACCTGTCTATGCCAAAATGGGAAAGAAGGTACAATCGATCTCCACTTAACCAGCTCCAGCATCCGACCATCAGGTCGATCGTCGGCAACGCAATTAATGCATAATCGCGGTACACGCACTACTGTGTTAATTGGCCAAGACTATAAATACTCCTCCCATGAACAGTTGTTGGTAAACATTCAAGAGCATTTATTTCGCACTTATTGTACTTATTTCTCTCACTAAGAACCCAATACTGACTTGAGCGTCGAAGTGCCAAAACTGGACCACAACTCCAGTCCCCCAATTTTGACCTTCTAGCTTACGTGTGTTAGTGTTTTTAAATCGATAAAGAGCCAACTCATACAAATTCTTGACTGATTGACCTCTGCCACGTAGTTCGACAACTCGGATCGACCAAATTTGAGCCGGATCAATAAGAATATTAATGAAAATACCTTTAGTTTAGATTGCTTATTATTAAAAGAGTAGTGCTTCCTTTTATTTATTCTTTTGTCCAAAAAAAAAAAGAAAAAAAGTTGGTTTTCTAACACCATATTCTCGTAATTTTATTTGATCTCTATAGATTTTGATATAATATTTGGATAACCCTAATTAATCTTGTTAGTTAGGAATATTCATTGAAATACTTTCTTTATGTTCGGGAATGTAGTGTCAAATGTCCCTCATTGAACTTTTAAAAATATGTTGTTCAATTTATAATGAGAATCCTCCTTTCTACCGTTAGCTAAATGTAAAGTAATGATCCCATATTAATTTGTTTAAGGTTGGATATAAGATTTTAATAAAAAATAATTAATTTGAATTTATAGTATACTACTTGGGGATTGATATTTCATTAACTAATTATAAGAAACATTAATTTATACAAATTATATTTCATTAATCTGCCATAAATATTATCTGCATCACTGCATGTATACAACATGAAGGAATTGTTGGCCTAATAAGGAGGAAGGACAATATGTTGTGTCCTTTTTCAGATGTATTTATATTTTAATTTAATCTTAATATTTATTATATTATCTTTAAAGATAAAAAGCGCTTTCAATATAATTATACCAATCTTTTTGACGTGCATTAGTTGATACTAATTTTCTTTTATAATAGGATTGTTTTTTAACCCACACACATTCAAATGAGATTTGAACTTATCGACAATGGTTAGTAATACAAGTGGTTAATGGGTTCATTTTTTAAGACAAAATCCTTGGTTCGAAATTCGAATCCCTTAGAGAATAAACTCATTAACCATTTTAATTAATTATGCTCGCTCTTTTGTAATAGCATTGAATTAATTGAGTTCACCTACTTCACTTGTTAAACAATTAATTACACCTACTAATTTTGTCCATCAAAGTAAATTATTTCCAAGAACAAAATTATTAGCGATTTTTTTTAAAAATAAATTATGTAAAAATTGAAATTAAGAAGAATAGATTTTCACAAAGGGATTGGTTACGTCACAAATTAATAAAAAAAGTTTCGGAAATAATAAAATAATTTATACAAACAAAATATCGGAATCGGACGGCTTCCAATCAAAAATATTTGGCGACGATCGGACGGTCCGATTATGATCTCGTAAATTACACGTGGCGCATGGCTAATTTGCGCCGTCATGAACACGGCGTACGTTTGCCGCGTACACTACTAATCCGATAATGCTGAACAAAATAAAAAATACATAAATGTTTGCTATTAACATTGAACACAAAGCGACAAAATACCCTCAATAAAACTAATAATTATGTAATTTCAAAAAAACTTTAAAATATTCCACGGATATCATCTCGTTCGGGCTGCCGCCGGACAAAACAAAAGACCGCCACCGTTGACGGCGGCAGCGTCAAACCCGACTGCGCGGCACTTGACGGCGGCATTGGTTAGCGACGCCACCGCCGGGAAAACATTGGTCGTGCGGCGGTATGGACCGAACCACTTATTCTGCATGAAGCGGTGTTTCCTCCACGGCGGCAGATGGAGGCCTCCGGTCTTCATCGACCTCTTCGAGGCGGCGCTCACCGCCTTCAGAATCCTCTTCAGATCCTCGCTTTTACCGACGAATACTCTAGGCAAATACTGCACCATCCTCTCGTAACCGCTGGTCGGCCTCGCAATCTGAAACTCGGCGGCGAAATCCAGATCAACGAAGTACCTCGCCGCCGAGGAACCCCCGCCGTCCCTGACAACATCGACGAACTCATAGTTCCCGGCGGTGAGCCCGCCGCAGCTTGGCCACTTCGTCTTACACACCGCCGCATTATAACCACAGTCCCTCAGAAACGCCATCACATTCCTCCGCATGATCTGCCTATCCGATCTGACGCACGAAAACACCTCCACCGCCTGCAGAACCCTCGCCGTGAGAACATTCTGGAACTCATCCGTCCGATCCACCACAATCGGCCTAACCACATCCACATTCCCGGAACTCAAACCACACACCGCCAAATCACCACCGCAATCGGACTCGTCATCATCCACCTCCGGCGACAACAACTCCTCCCCACCGCCGTCAGCGGCGGCGAAACCGAAGAAAAGCTCAGACAAACTCGGCGAGGTGACGTCATCATCCGCCTGCGCACTGTGTTCACTTCCGCTGCTTCCGACGATCCTCGCCTTGACCCGATCATCAAAGGGGTCAGTCACCTTCTTCACTCTCGTAAACTCGTACATTATTGATTTACTGCTTTTCAGCTGTTTTTTAAGGAAAAGTGATTCTGCTTAAGTGCTTCTTAAAAGCAACTGCTTTGAGCTTAATAAAAGGGATAAAGCCGGGGAATTTAGGGCGAATATTCTTAATAAATAAATAAATGAAAAAAAAAGGGAAAATAAGTGAAAGGGGATATACTGTGGTGTTATCCGGGTGGGGATTTAAGTAGTGTAGCATGAGGCATATCCGTTGGATTGTTCTGCCATTAGACTGCGTGTCCACATGGAGCGAGGGAATTGGGACACGTGGATTGGGGGGAGCACGAGGAGGTCACGTGTGTGCACGAGCTCGGGGTGTGATAGTGTATGCGGTTTCGTGAGAACTTTGTATTGATGCTTCTGTGTTGCATGGATTTGTCACCATTCGGAATTCCACGCAGATTTCTGCTTTGCCTCGGTCTTTGGTCCAGAGCTTCATTCCAATTAATGTATTAAAGATAAATTTTCTTCATATATCTTGTGACGGAAGCTGTAGAAATAAGCCTTCCGACTACTGATATATGATTTTTCAAAGATTAATCCATGTTGTAACCTATTGCATGTTCAATACAAACGAAATTATATAATTTTTTATTAATTAAAATGTTTTGCAACATATATACAAACTACTACATTTTTCCAAATAATTTACAAGCGGAAAGTTATGAAGAAACTTTTTTTTTTTTTTTTTTTTTTAATTATGAAGAAACTTAACTTTAAGAAGATAAATTAAATTATTCAAAGTACTGAATTTATTATTTATAAATAAAAATAACAAAATAAAAATCGAGAAATAAGCAATTGACTAAGATTTTTTTGAGTTTAATTAGGGTTTGGCTTATGGAATGTATAACAGGTCGCATGGCATGCATGGCTTTTGGTGGGATGCAAAAGGTAGAAATAGAAACAGAAACTACGGGTTTCCATTGGCTGATAAGTTGATAATTTGAAGGATTAAGGATTTCCATTTGAATCTTGACTATTGAGGTATGCCATCTTCTTATAATATATCAAGAATCTGATTTAATTTTAATATATGCTTTGACGAAATGATTTTATTCAATTTAATTTTAGCCAGCTGATATCCAAAGATTTGACTGTGTGTTCAAATCTTTTGTGCTTCACGACTTCTTAATCTTATCCTTGATCCATTTGCAGCCCCACCTCAAAGATTATAGTGATGATCTAATTTTCATCTTAATTATGAAGTATTTGTTGTTTTTTGTTTTTTTGTTGCTTTGAATTTTAGGGTGTATATCTAGTTAGGGGATCAATAACTTTTATTTTAAAAAAATCAATTAAATATTAAGTATAATATACTTATTCATATTATTCGAAATAAAATTTCTAATAGTAATGCTTCAAGACAAGAAAATGCATGCCCGAGTAACAATGGAAAATTTTTAGTCAGATCGAACTCAACTAAATATACTTATTATTTGATTTGTCTATCTTCCTAAATTTTTTACCAACTACACGACAAAGGTAAAACAATCCCTCACATTAATTATCATCGACAATGTCATAAAGTTTTGATATTGTCATTATGCATTATCGTTATTATAATATAACATATTAGTTAACAATACATTTTCATAAATTAAAATAATCGAATAAATGTATATATATACATATTTATTCATTCGTATACATATTTATTCATTCGGCAGAATTGAAATTCTAGGAATTATTAACTGCATGCTCTGCAAAAACTAAGAAAAATTATGTCTCTAAAATCACATATATTTTCATGAAACAAAATCCGAGAATCGTGTCAATTGTCAAGTGCATATATGCAAGAAGTAACAGACCAAAAGTACCTAACCCATACCAACAAGTTTATGAAACAACTCATTATATCTCCATCATATATTCATATTCATACCTAAAAGCTAAACTGCGTAAGGATCAAACATTAACTGCAAAACCAAAGGTGAATCATAATCATCATGCATTTCTTGAACCACCAAGAGCTGGAAACTCTGTTTCATCTTGTATTGCAGGTGGCAAATCCGCTCTCGTCCTTGAAGAATGCCCAACATACGATCTTCCACTCTGTTTGTCGGAGTAACGTGCTCGATAGTGTCTGAAACCCGGGATTATTCGCTGGAGAGGAAACAAAAGTTATTTGGTCACAAGTTCGAGTCCCATTAAGGGTTGGTGGGAACCGATAATAGTCGTCTTTAAAAATTAGATCCAATGCAGGGAAAGGCAACCTTACCTTATGAGCTTGATCATCATAACTGCCCATTGCAGCCTTCTTCTTTTTGTCCCTGTCAGTGTTCTGAACTCAAAAGCAACATTAAAATCAACTAATTAAGACTATGGTTACTTGAAACGACAATGATAACAACAGTATAACATCAAGAAAAGAAAACACTAACATTCTTAACTGCAGAAGTGCTTTCTTCTTTGCTCTTCTTTCCAACAATCTGCATGGATTCAAATTCCTTATCAGGTGTTACTTTCCTCTCCTCCATTTTGACAGATTCCAAAGCTTTCCTCCTCTCTTGATTCTGCTCCTCATATTCTTTGAGTGTCATTCTCTGTAATGTACAACAATGAAGAAATAAGATCATTATATGCACTTAAAGCAAATCTAAGCTGTTGAAGAAGTTACCTTTGCTTCTAACTCCATTTGTGCTAATCTCTCAGCTTCCTCTTGGCTTAGCTCTTTAGCTTGCTTCTCCTTGTTCGGTTCAGGTTCCGTGGAAGCCCCAACAGCAGCCACATCACCATACCTGGACAAAATCACATAGGGAATTATTAACACGACACCTCGAGATTACACAATCTACAAATGATTTAGCAGTTCACTGTTGGAATTCGTCAACCCTAACGCAGCGGAAATTAAAATTTTTAGGGATTATAAAACAAGTTTTATCGGAATTCCAATTAAGATCGGCCTTTGATTCAGATTTACGATTTAAACAAAAGAAGAATCAAATACCTCTTTCGCTTCCAGTTGATGATGATGACAAGAAGGTTTTCCAAAACCTACCCGGTTCTCTTCTATCCGATCTTCTTCCAAGAATCCCACGCGGAATTCCTCTAAGGTAGTCCACGACCCGTAATTGAACAACTATTCAATTAGCACACTAGAACACTAATTAGATATTGATTATCTAATAGCATTCTCAATACAATATTGAGAGATGAGAGAGATGAGAGAGAAGAGAGACTTGGAGAGAAAGCAGAAAAGAAGAAAACAAGGATGATTGATTTCTCTCCCTTATCTTTCTTAAATACTTAGCCCTAGGTTAAAAACCCTATGGGCTAGTCAATGTGATGGGCTTTAATTAAATTACTACTAATTAAATTAAAAGGCCCAATATTCATTTAATTTGTGGACTCAATTTAATAATTAAACCAAAAGTCCAATGTCTAATTAAATTGATGGACTTAAAAATTAATTACTCTTAATTAAATTTCAAGCCCAACATAATTTAAATACACTTATTTAAATTAATGTTAACTCTTTAACATCTATTCTCAACAGCTTAACAATTAAGCATAAATTAATTAATATAATTATTAATTAATTACTCTCTCAAAAATTAAATTCTTTTAATTTATTAATCAATCTCTATTGATCTTTAGATAATCTTGTTGTTCAATTCGAGTCATTGTGTGACCCCTTAGGTTCACCAATGAATAGCAGTAGGCCCACATTCTTAATGTGGTATTTCAGATAATCTTTTATCTTATTGATTTAATTGAACTCTTTCAATTAATCACTGTTTAATTAAAACTCCTTTTAATTAATCAGTACCTACAGATCATGATCGATGTCTAGTGACAAGCTCATGACCACCCATCCAACAGGTGAAGTTTATGCTGTGAACCTTTCAGTCTCATGGATACCGTGAGATAAGATCCTTCTATCGTCCAATCCCCGATTAGGACCTAGGGCATGGGAATAATAGAACCCTATTAGTCCTAATGCTATGAATTAATTCTAATAGCAATTCCATTTGATCTAACACTCTAGGAAACTCATTTCCTAATTTAGATCTCACTACCTTGCGCAAGGATTTAAGTGGAATGTACTACAATAGAATTCATGGGTGATTCACTCGTTCTTCCAGACGAGCGATAGATTCTATGTTGGCATCTCATATGCCCCCATACATGATTCGAACAATACCAACATACAACCATAACGAGATTCATGGAACCCATGAATCTCAAGGCGCATATCAAACATTGCCCTTGTCATGCACAGAGCATCAATGGAGCCTCAAGTCTAAGGACCATTTAAACACTACCATTACTAGGGAACCAACCTCATCATTAAGGCATAAAAGCCTTACCCCATTGAGGTGTTCCTGTCGGGATCCTCAGTGTACTTGTTCCCTAACAAGCACCCCCATACGCGTGTGAATGTCTCTACATTCAATACTTACGAAACAAAGTAACTTTTCTTAAAGGCACGTCGTATGAGCAAGTCTCAAACGAGTCAAGTCAACATCCCCGTGCTTATTAGACTCTTCGACTTGGAGTTGATTTAGGTCACGCCATAGACACTTGTTTCATAACCTCCATCCCTATGCGAGGTCAAGTCCCGTAGCTTAATGTGACCTTGGGGTTTCATCCATACACAAACAGTTATAATATGCAATTAATAAACTTGAATGAGATATGATGAATTGGCCACATAGAATTAAACGACTATGAAACGTTACATTTATTATTTCATTAATGTCACAAATTGCTGCTAATAAGAGTAGTTTACAAAAAGAGGCCTAAACTATTTGGCTCTTCTAGGGCACTACTCTAACAATCTCCCACTTGCCCTCAGAGCCAATTGCCCATAGTCTTAAGGCCCATCTCCTGGAGATGCCCTTCAAAGAACTTTTGGCTAAGAGGTTTAGTAAGCGGGTCTGTTACGTTTTCTGCTGAGGACACACGTTCCACAATAACGTTGTCTCTATCTACGATTTCTCTAATTAGATGAAATATTCTCAGGATGTGCTTAGACCGTTGATGAGCTCTTGGTTCCTTTGTTTGCGCAACCGTTCCGTTATTATCGTAAAAGACAACAACCGGGTCAGCAATGCTAGGCACTACATCCAACTCTTGGATGAAGTTTTTCATCCACACACCTTCTTTCGCTGCCTCTGATGCAGCTATACACTCCGCTTCACAAGTGGAGTCGGCAGTAGTTTCCTGTTTAGAACTTTTCCAACTTACTGCACCACCATTTAACCGGAATATGAATCCGGACGTGGATTTAAAGTTGTCTACATCCGACTAGAAGCTTGAGTCGGTGTATCCTTCTAATTTCAGTTCTCCCTTTCTGTCATATATAAGAAATAAATCCTTAGTCCTTTTCAAGTACTTAAGGATATATTTCACGACAGACCAATGACTCTCACCAAAGTTTGACTGAAACCGACTTGTAATGCTCAAAGCATATGCGACATCAGGTCTAGTACATAACATAGCATACATTATGCTCCCTATTGCAGATGCATAGGGTATACGAGACATCTTATCCTTCTCATCAATGTGTCAGGACACATTGATTTAGAGAGGATCAACCCATGTCTCATTGGCAGGAATCCCCTCTTAGATTCCTCCATACTGAACCGTTTCAGTACTCTGTCTATGTACTTAACTTGGGATATACCTTTTAATCTCTGTAATCTATCTCTATAGATTTTTATACCGAGAATAAAGGAAGCTTCTCCCAAGTCCTTCATGGAAAACTGAGTAAACAACCAAGTCTTTGTTGTTTGCAGCACATCTTTCTCATTCTCCCAATGAGTAAGATATCATCTACATACAACACCAAAAATTGTACGACTCGCTTACTGATTTTCTTGTAAACACATGGTTCATACTCGTTCTTGATAAAGCCAAACGATTTGACTGTCTCATCAAAACGGATGTTCCAACTTCTAGACACCTGTTTGAGTCCATATATGGATCTCTGAAGTGTGCAGACTTTCTGTTCGCTCCCACTGGATGTGAAACCTTCTGGTTGTTCCATACAAATATCTTTATCTAAATCTCTATTTAGAAAAGTCATTTTCACATCCATCTGCCATATTTCGTAATCATAGCACACAGCTATGGCTTAAAGTATCCGAATGGATGTAGGCAGTTTAATTGTCCTCACGGATCTGCGAGGGCTTGTGTTTACTTCTCGTTGTGGGAAAGAGGTAGGTTCCATTGCTTGATCATTTGTAGGTTCATCTTGAACTTCACTAAGTTCTGCTATCTTGCCTGACTTTTCAACTAGAAACTCTTTTTCTAGAAAAGTGGCATTCCTCGAAACAAACACCTTTTGTTCCGAGGGATCATAAAAATAATAACCCACAGACTCTCTAGGGTATCCTACAAATTTACACAAACTGGATCTGGAATCCAATTTGTCTCCCACTAGTCTCTTGACGTATGCAGGACATCCCCAAACTCTAAGGTATGAATAAGTAGGGGGTTTTGAAAAACACATCTTATATGGTATTTCGGGTACAGATTTGGAAGGAACTAAATTAATTATCTTCTCCGCCGTTTCAAGGGCATAACCCCAAAACGATATTGGAAGATCCATGAAACTCATCATGGATCGGACCATATCCAATAAAGTCCGATTTCGTCGCTCGGACACCCCATTTAACTGAGGAGTCCCGGGCGGAGTCCACTGTGAGATAATCCCATTATCTTTCAAATAACCAAGAAAGAGATTACTTAAATACTCGCCACTTCGATCTGATCGAAGAGCCTTCATTTTGTGATCCGTTTGGTTCTCAACCTCCATCTTATACTCTATGAACTTTTCAAAGGCCTCAGACTTATGCTTCATCAGGTACACATACCCATATCTACTGAAATCATCAGTAAATGTGACGAAGTAATTACAGCCGTTTCGAGTACTAACATTTAGTGGTCCGCAAACGTCTGTATGGATCAAATCCAAAAGATTTTGGCTTCGCTCTACATGCCCTTTAAAAGGGGACTTAGTCATCTTTCCCTTTAAACAGGATTCACAAGTGGTTAACTCGTTTAGATCATTCGTACTGAATGATCCTAAGTTACCCATCTTTAGAAGCCCATTCTTGGAGATATGTCCAAGTCTAGCATGCCAAATCTTCGCTGAAGTTTGGTCATTTGATTTTCGTTTGTTATCTCGTTCGATATTTAGGAGATTTAAATTAGTATTAGTTAAATACAAACCATTTTGTAAAGACCCTAATGCATGTGAAGAACCATTCTTCAAAATGTAAAACATGGCATTAGTAATAGAGAAGGAAAAACCTTCCAAGTCTAGTACAGGAATGGAAATAATGTTTTTAACTAACTCAGGAACAAATAAAACATTGTTCAATACTAAAATAAAACCATCTCCTAACATTAACCTAACATGTCCTATGGCCTTTGCTGCAACTCTTGCTTCATTTCCCACTCGAAGAACATGTTCTATTTCATCAACCTCACGGACGTTGCTCATTCCCTGTAACGTATTACAGACGTGAGAAGCGCATCCAGAGTCTAATACCTAATTATTAGAATTGAATGAAAGGTTAATTTCGATGAGATTTATACCTTTTGTAAGGGTAGCTAAGTACTCCTTACAGTTCCCTTTCCAATGCCCTTGTTCCTTGCAATGGAAGCACTGATCCTCAGCTTGATAGGTCTTTTTCTTAGTGTTCGCTTTCTTAACCCCACCGGTAGGCTTAAGAGTCTTTTTCTTCTTTTGGAAACTCTTTCCTTTGCCCTTCTTAGGCTTTGCAGCCTTAGTCTGGGATGAAGATGAACCTACTAAGAAAACAGCCTTGTCCTTCTTCATAGTTCGCTCGGCAGTTACGACCATATTCATCAGTTCCTCAACTGAAACTTTAGCTCCATTCATATTGAAGTTTATTATGAACTGTTTGAACGAAGGTGGCAGAGAGTTTAAGATCAAATCTACATAAAGCTCATTATCCATGATCACCTCGAGACTTGCAAGCTTTTCAATAAGGCCTAAAGCCTTAATGCAGCGTTCATGAACACTCGATCCCTCAACCATCTTAAGTGAGAATAACTCATTAGAAGCTGCGAATCGATCAATCCTATTGATCGGCTTGTAAATCTGTTCCAAGTGAAGATGGATCTCAGCCGAGTGGCGCATCTCAACATGCTGCCTCTGCAACTCGGGAGACATAGTGGCAAGCATTAGACATCTAGCCTGTAGATCATCTTCTTGCTACTGGAGAGCTGTTTCCCTCTCATCGGCTGCCATGTCATCAGGTATGACATCGGGAGGAGACTGTGTCAATACACAGGTCCTCTTTTCAGAATCCAAGACAATCTTGAGATTGCGTAGCCAATCAGCATAATTCGAGCTAGTCAATTTATTGGCCTCAAGGATAGCACTAAGTGGATTTTTAGACATCACGATTTTAGCAGAAAATCTACATGTAAGCAGAAAACGTAGTATGAGTGACGGATATGAAATAATAACAATTACAAATGATATGAACTTTTATCAAATGTAGTCTCCCACTATTTTAATCAAACTCCTTTGACCCCCTTTATAATATTAGAAAATCATGTTTCTCAAATAGTGGGTATTAAGACCCCCAAGCACTTATCACCGGACCCACGACTCGTGAGATATCCGACTTTAAGCCTCAAGGTAGACGATCTTATCATCAATTGTATCTCTATACAACTCTTAATATTATTTTGCATTACCTTTCATATAGACCCACGACTCGTGCGACATCTATACTAATCAGTATTTAAATCCGACCCATCAATCCCTAAGATTTCTCCATCGCCATTACGAATATCCCACGCCTCTTGGCCAATACCATAATTTTGACTTTGAAAAATTGCATCTTTTATGCAAAGAATTATTTTAGTTCAATTAATCTCGTCATTTCGTATCCCACGCCTCGTGGCCAATACTTAATGATTTGATTAATTCTAAAACAAATAATTCTATTAACGGAATGCTTGGAAATTTATAAAATCGAATTTTATCCTTCAATTTCCATTTGGATTTAATATTTATATTGTCTGAGACTATCTAAGACGGTTCGGGGTATAAGAATTTCAAAAATTCTACCAAAACTCATAAATTGTAATTATTATCTTATTTTATCTTATTTAATGCATGAACACATTTATGCACATAAAGATAACATACACAACAAGATAATAAAAGCCTAGCATGCTCCTATAATATGGATAATCATGGGCTCCCTATGCATGGTCCATAATAGCCATTTTATGGACCATGGTTCTATTCATGCATCAAACGGAATTAAACACACAAAGAGAGCACTCAAATAGAATCCTATTCTATTACATCAAAATAATTGCACCCAAACACTTTTGGGGCCTTGATGGGCTTCTTATTCCGTTGCTTGCTCCGTCTTGTTTCTCCATCTCCTAATCTAATTAGAGATCTCACCCTAAAACTACTCTCTTTACAAAATAAAGGGGGATTACATTTTAAGGGGGAGAAAATAAAAAAAACAATGCTTACAACAATTGAATAAGAGGCTCGCAGGCTCTCGTTTAAAACCAATATCCAAATGCATAAATTAAAATAAAACCATACATAGCGCAAATAAAGCCCATGATTGATCCAAACATACATCCAATGCATAACATAAAATAAATTTACCAAGTAAATAATCATTATGCGATTTAAAGTCTTTAAATAATTTCTAAAATTATTTATTGACCAAGGATTATCTTTTAATTCCCAAATTAAATTAATCCTTCAATTTTAATTAAATTGAATTCTCTAATCCAATTTAATTGCCATTAGATCTCAATCTAATAAAATCATGCTTCTATTTTAATAATTCTTATTTGGGCAAAATTAATTAATTTTCAAGTAAAACGATTTTACAAAATTAATTACAAAAAATTAGTTTTAAAACAATTTTAAAACTCTAGCAATAAAGTAAAATTAAATTTTACTAAAACTAGACCAACAAATGGCTTGTGGCAAGGTGGTCTGAAGCTCCCACTAAATAATGGAGGTCATGGGTTCAAACCCCATTCCTTCCATTTTTGCAGAAATAATGGGGGCCTGGGCTACTTCCCAAAGTAGTCCGTCGGTTTAAACAAAATAAAATAGTACCATCAAGAACTCAACAGGTGAGTTAGCTTAACTGGTAGGGAAAGCTTCCCCATTCACGCGGTCGCGGTTCGAAACCCTGTAGCACCCATTTTATAAAACCTTTTTTTTTTATTTTGAAAAAATTGTTGTTGCCCTAGGCAGCAGCCGCTGCCCACCACACGCACACACTGCGCACGGGACTGCACAGTGCAGTCCCCTTTTTTTTTTTGTTTAATTTTATTTTAAAACTATTTTAAAATAAAACACAAATAAAAATTATAATTTTACGAAACTACGAAAAAAAGTTTTTCGATTTTCACAAAATCTCATAATTCTTTTACAAGTTTTAAAACAAGAACTTTTCTTCAAATTTTAAAACTTTGCCCAAACGAATCTCAAATTAAAACAAGTACGACACGCATCAACATATTAATCAAATTAATACAAGGAACTAAAATCGTAAATCAATCAAAGTATGGCTCTGATACCACTGTTGGAATTCGTCAACCCTAACGCGCGGAAATTAAAATTTTTAGGGATTATAAAACAAGTTTTATCGGAATTCCAATTAAGATCAGCCTTTGATTCAGATTTACGATTTAAACAAAAGAAGAATCAAATACCTCTTTCGCTTCCAGTTGATGATGATGACAAGAAGGTTTTCCAAAACCTACCCGGTTCTCTTCTATCCGATCTTCTTCCAAGAATCCCACGCGGAATTCCTCTAAGGTAGTCCACGACCCGTAATTGAACAACTATTCAATTAGCACACTAGAACACTAATTAGATATTGATTATCTAATAGCATTCTCAATACAATATTGAGAGATGAGAGAGATGAGAGAGAAGAGAGACTTGGAGAGAAAGCAGAAAAGAAGAAAACAAGGATGATTGATTTCTCTCCCTTATCTTTCTTAAATACTTAGCCCTAGGTTAAAAACCCTATGGGCTAGTCAATGTGATGGGCTTTAATTAAATTACTACTAATTAAATTAAAAGGCCCAATATTCATTTAATTTGTGGACTCAATTTAATAATTAAACCAAAAGTCCAATGTCTAATTAAATTGATGGACTTAAAAATTAATTACTCTTAATTAAATTTCAAGCCCAACATAATTTAAATACACTTATTTAAATTAATGTTAACTCTTTAACATCTATTCTCAACAGCTTAACAATTAAGCATAAATTAATTAATATAATTATTAATTAATTACTCTCTCAAAAATTAAATTCTTTTAATTTATTAATCAATCTCTATTGATCTTTAGATAACCTTGTTGTTCAATTCGAGTCATTGTGTGACCCCTTAGGTTCACCAATGAATAGCAGTAGGCCCACATTCTTAATGTGTGATGGGGTCAAAATACGATCGTCCCACGTCAAGACACGTGGCATCACGAAATAATGACATCTGTCCCCCAAGGCTGTACCATCAGCTCACGAGCGCCGGAACCAACGAGCGCAAGTCTTCTTCAGGAGTTAAGCCCAACGAGCGCTATCACTCCAACGAGCGTCCTACACACAAAACGATGGGTACGCCTGCGTGCCAAGGGAGCCCTCTTCGAGCGTCACACTCCCTCAGAGCGGCCTCTCCTTCGGCTCGTCATTTGAATTGGAGCCAACATTCCCCTCAGCGGATATCTTGGCCTCTAAGACTCAAGGTTGTCACGAGCGCGCTCTCAAGCCCTCGTTACCAACCACCCACATGGCTCTCTGACACAACGTACATGCCCGCGCACCTGCCACTGTTGCTAGCACTAACTTTTGGGCCGCTTTTGCAGAAGATTCCTCCTAGGTTTCTCTCTCACAGCGCCACGTGTTAGGGCAACATTCGGCCAGGACCACTTGAGGCAAATGACCAAAGGGCCCTTGACCCTCAACTATAAATAACCCAAGTCATCTTCTACACTGTAAGCATTCTTTAAGCTTTCTTCATCACTGCAACTGTGACTGAACTTACATTTTCTTGATACACTGAACTGACTTGAGCGTCGGAGAGCCAAACTGGGTATCACCCCTAGTTCCCCCAGCTTGGCCTTCTGGCTTTCTTGTGCTTGTCCCAACAGGTTGAACTCACTTCCACTTTTCCGGCGAAGCTCCGGTGGTTTCCTCCACAAATATAAATTGTAAAGTGATCGGATTCGGATTCACCCATTTCCGGACTCATCATTTTTGGCGCCGTCTGTGGGAAACCAGTCTTCCACATTCTTCCTTTCTTTTTGTTGGTAGAGAAACAAGCACATCTTCACTTTCAACAGCCATGGTTGCAACGAGATCTGGAGCTGTGGGAGGAGGAGAAAACACCTCCCAAGATGCGAACATTGTTCTTCCCTCCACCGCTACTGGTGGAGCACCACCTCTTTCTGTCGCCGCTGGTGGAGCACCTCCCGCCGCAGGAGTAACTCCACCAGCTGAATCTTCTGCGCCGCCGCCTGCACCGCCGGTGATGCCCACTCCCACCACCGCGGGAGGAGTTTCTCTCCCAGTCCCACCGTCGCTTGCACAGAATTCCTGGGTCCATCCCCAGATGAACCTTGGAATACAAGGTTACATGATGCCTCCTCCTGGCTACACTCTTACTCCGGCTATGATGACGCCGCCGGTCCAGCCATACCATGCCGGACAGCTCCAACTCCCAGTGGTGGTTCCCAGGGAGATTGAAGGAGTGGAGCTACCTCCGTTGACCACTCAACAGCTAAGGGCTCTCTATGCCCAGTGTGAGGTTCAGGCGGCTCAGGGGGCATGGGAAAGATTCCATTCCATGTATTTCCCCTCTGGGCAGGCCACTCAGATTGCCGCCCCTTTGGGCGGACAACAGAACTTTCCCCTCAGAGAAGCTCAGGCTGTCTTGAGGGCACAACCCCCACCACCACCAGCCAGAGAAGTGCCCCCGCAAGAGGGCAACGAGCGTGCCTCCGTGGGCAGGAACAAGGAGCCCACGGAACGAGTGAACGAAAACGAAGGAGACTCTCATGTCTCCAGGAGGGGCTCACGAGCCCACAAGGACAAGCAAGTGGAAGTAAATCCTGATGTCCTCGCGGCTGTGCAAGACCAGCTGCAGGGCCTCAAGGATATGGTGGGACAGCTCTCACGAGGGCGCTCAACTCAGATCTCCCATACTCGGGATGAACGGGTTGACGCCAGGAGCACCCACACCAAGGATCCTCCACCGAGGGTCCCCCGTCGCAAGGAGCCGGAGGAAAACTTCGGCACATACGAATATCACCCGCTGGCGAGAGGTTCACCCCTCGTCGAAGAAGTTCTTATGGCCCAAGCCGGCATGGCCAAAGTCCCCACATCCATCAACAGATACGACGGGACAACCGATCCAGCGGAGCACCTGGATCATTTTGTGCATCTCATGCACCTTTACGAGCATTCCAGCCATTACTGGGCGAAGGTGTTTGTCACTTCCTTGGTAGGGATGGCTCAAGAGTGGTATAAGCGCCTGCCACCGCGCTCGATCCACTCGTATGAAGAACTGGCCGATGCCTTCCTCAATCATTTTAATTCTTTGAAGGCGCCAGTCACCGCACCCACAGCCCTTTACAACGTGGTGCAAGGCAAGAGCGAGTCGCTGCGCTCGTTCTTCGCCCGCTTCAATAAGGAGATCTTGCAGGTGGAAAGGCCCTCGATGGACTTCTTGATCCCAGTACTCTTTCAAGCTGTGGATCACAAACAATATGTGAGCAAAAAATTCGCTGATGCCATCGTGGAGAGAAGGCCTGGGACCCTCATGGGCCTGAGAGAAATAGCCGAGCCGTTTTTCGCGCTCGAAGATATGTATGGGACGAATGGTCCCCGACATCACAGCCCGGCCCGGAACGAGCGACCTCATCACGAGCGGGGGCGGGACGTGGCCGCAAAAAAAGAGCGCCCTCAAGAGCGCAGAAGGTCGCCACCACCCCCTCGTAGATTCGAGCGCATTCCGCTCACCCGGCCAAATTCTGAAGTCTACAATCTCTCCGATAAGAAGCTCTTCAAAAGACCCATCAAAATGAGAGAGACAGACTCACTCAGGCGCTCAAACAAATACTGCGCCTTCCACAAGCAGAGAGGGCACGACACGGATGAGTGCCGACAGTTGGAAGCTGAAATCCAAAGGCTCGTTGCAGGGGGCCACCTGAAGGAGTTTGTCCGGGTGCTCGAGCGCTACGATGAACAATGCAATGAGCGCTCCGGAAGGAGAAGAAGGAGTCCTTCCCGGTCAAAGAGCCCAAGGGGTAGGGGACCCCCTGAAAGCAGCAGCCGCCGAGGCAACAAAGGCAAAGCCCCTGAGCAAGAAAACGAGCCCTTCGCAGTCATAAATATGATTGCGGGAGGTTCATCAGGAGGGGATTCAAACGCCTCTCGACGGAGGCACGTTCGGAGCTACAACCAACGCCCAGCAATGCCCAAGCCTATCTACGCTATCCAGAGATCAAGCGCTCCAAAATCAAGAGAAAATGATGTAATAGGCTTTGATGATAGGGATCTAGAACATATTGTAACGCCCCATGGGGAGGGTGTAACCTCAGATTGTCCCATGGTGGTTAGTTTAGATGTTCATAACCATGTTGTAAAAAGGGTATTGGTAGATAGTGGAAGCTCCGTTAATGTTTTGCCTTACTCTACATTCTTAAAAATGAAGGTCGATCTCCCGCTCGAGCCTCTCAAAACAGCCCTCATTGGCTTTGGAGGCTCAGAAGTGGTCCCACGAGGGCAAATACGTCTGGCTACATCATTCGGCCGAGCCCCTCAACGCAAAACACTCTTGGTGGCGTACGCGGTGGTGGAGATTGACATCCCTTACAACATCATAATTGGGCGACCAGCCCTCGTGGATTTCAAAGCCATCATCTCCACCTACCACCAGAAGATTAAATTCCCTACTTCCGAGGGCGTGGGAGAAGTGCTATGCAATGTGCGAGAGGCTTGGGAGTGTTACATGCTGTCCCTCAGAAAGCCAAAAGCGGAGAAAACCTTCCAGATTGGTTCCACCAAGAAGTCAGTAGATTTCCCCAACTTGGATGAGGATTGCCCAGCACGGAAAAGGGCAAAATTGAACAAAAAGAAGAATAAGAAGAAGAGAGGAAACAACGAGGAGAATCCCCTTGAGAATGTTCCTCCAGGGACCGTTGGCGGATCGTCCTCAGAAGGAGACGAGCCGGGAGAGAGTGAACCAGCCTCTGGCAATCGTTTGACGGGAAAGAAGAGGGCGCTCGAACTTCCTCGCCCTGAGGTGAGAATCGAACCCTCGGAAGAATTCCTCACCATTGAGCTGGAGCCTGGAAACAAAGATAAGACTACACAGATCGGCTCCAACCTCTCAGGGCCATCTCAGATCATGATGATTGATTTTCTAAGGGAGAACAAAGATGTATTCGCATGGAAAGCCTCTGATCTCACAGGAATTGACCCGAGCGTCATCGTCCATAGACTTAATGTGGACCCATCTTTTAAGCCTATCAAGCAGAAAAAACGGGACGTACATGGCTTTCGAAAGAAAGTCATTGAAGAGGAAGTCAATAAGCTCTTGGAGGCTCAGTATATCGAGCCCATCTTGTACCCGGAGTGGTTATGCAATGTCGTCTTGGTGCCCAAGAGCGCGAATAAGTGGCGCATGTGCAATGATTTCACTGATCTCAACAAAGCCTGCCCAAAGGATCCTTACCCGCTGCCTCGAATTGATCAATTGGTGGATTCGACCGCTGGTTGCGAGCTCATGAGCATGATGGATGCTTTCCAGGGATATTACCAGATCTTTATGGCCCCGGAAGACCGCCCCAAGACTTCGTTCGTTGTCCATATGGGGGTATATTGCTTCCTAGTCATGCCCTTTGGACTTAAGAACGCCGGAGCTACGTATCAGCGGCTCGTAAACAGGATGTTTGAAAAAGAAATTGGAAGGTCCATGGAGGTCTATGTGGACGATATGATTGTCAAAAGCGAGCACCAGGACTCCCACTTGGAGGATCTCAAGCGCACCTTTTCTATCCTGCGACAATATGGAATGAAGCTGAACCCCTCGAAGTGCACCTTTGGAGTGCAAGGGGGAAAGTTCTTGGGATACATGGTCAGTCAGAGGGGAATTGAGGCTAATCCGGAGAAGATCAAGGCTATTTTGGAAATTCCCTCCCCTCGAAATTTGCGAGAAGTACAGGTCCTGGTGGGCAAGATCATCTCGTTAAACAGATTTATTTCGCGCTCGGCGGACAGGAACCTTCCCTTCTTCAAAATTTTGAGGAACGCACGTAACTTTGCTTGGACTGAGGAATGTGAGAGAGCGCTACAGGATATGAAGGCTTACTTATCGAGCGCACCACTGCTGACTAAGCTTGTCGAAGGTGAGAGGTTATTCATGTATCTTTCTGTTTCTCCTGAAGCCACGAGCGCTGTTCTGATCGCTGTGCGGGAACGGAAACACTTACCCGTGTATTATCTGAGCAAAACCTTGCAAGGAGCTGAAAAGAAATATTTGGAGATTGAGAAATTTGCGTTCGCTCTTATAAACGCCTCAAGAAGGCTAAGGCCTTACTTTCAAGCGCACTCCATAACAGTTCTCACCGACCAACCCTTGAAGCAAGTATTGTCCAAGCCGGACGTATCTGGCAGATTAATCAAGTGGGCCATCGAATTGAGCCAGTTTGACTTATGCTTCGAGCCCAGGACTACGATACAGGCTCAGGTTGTAGCGGATTTGTTGGTTGAGCGTTTTGGTTTCGAGCCCACCGTTGTGGAGAATGAGGGGTTATGGGTACTGCACACAGATGGTTCCTCAACCTCTCAAGGGGGAGGAATAGGAGTGGCCCTCAGAAACCCCGATGGGATTGAGCTGGACTTTGCGATCAAGCTGGACTTCCAAGTCACTAATAATGAAGCGGAATATGAAGCCCTCGTGCAAGGGTTAAACATAGCTTTTCAGAATGGAGCCTCCAGAATCACTGCTTACGTGGATTCACAGTTAATATCGAGCCAGATTGAAGGAACATATGAGGCTCGAGAAACCACCATGATACAGTACCTAAAGAAAGCCAGAGAAATCATTGGGAAGTTCAAGGAATTTCACCTACTTCAAGTGCCGCGAGGAGAAAACGAGCGTGCGGACGCTCTTTCAAAGTTCGCTTCAGCTTTAGAAGGCACTTCCGAGCGTTCTGTTACGTTCCTTAGAACTGAGGAGCCTTTGATCAAGGAAAAGGTCGCCACCGAGATGATCGTCATGATTGATCCAAACGAGCCCTGTTGGCTCGACGACATCATCATTTTCCTGAGGGATGGAATTACTCCCACCGACAAGGTGGAGGCCAGGAAAGTCAGAAATAAGGCCCCTCGTTTCGCTCTAGATTCCGAAGGGAGATTGTTCAAGAAATCATTTCAAGGACCCCCAATGAAATGCCTAAGGCCCTCACAAGCGAAGGAGACGCTCGAGCTCATACACAATGGGAGTTGCGGGAATCATTCCGGAGGGCGTATCTTGGCAAAAAAGATTCTGAGAAGTGGGTTTTATTGGCCTACAGTTCTCCAGGATGCCGTTGAATTTTCAAGGAAATGTCCCAAATGCCAATTTCATTCAAATCTCCCTCAATTGCCAGCCGCACAAATGATCCCAATAGATGTCTCTTGGCCGTTTGACCAATGGGGAATAGACATTGTGGGCCCCTTGCCCATAGCTGCGGGACAAAGGAAGTTTGTCATTTTAGCCGTCGATTACTTCACCAAGTGGGCCGAGGCTGAAGCCGTTGCAAAAATCACTTTCAAGGTCGTAAGAGACTTTATTTGGAAGAACATCATTTGCAGGTACGGAATACCGAGGGTGCTCATATCTGACAATGGATCCCAGTTCATAGCAGCTGACACACGAGAGTGGTGTTCTGAGTTGGGGATAGAACAGCGATTTACCTCTGTAGGACATCCACAATCTAACGGACAAGCAGAAGTTACCAACAGGATCATTTTGCAACATCTGAAAACCATGCTTGAGAGCAAGAAAGGCGAATGGGCTGAGGAGCTGCAAGGAGCGCTTTGGGCTTATCGCACCACCCCACGAGCAGCCACTGGAGAAACCCCGTACGCGCTCGTATATGGGTCGGAAGCGATGATACCAGCGGAGATAGTGAATGAATCCGCTCGAGTAGGCTATTTCGAGCCTCAGCTCAACGATGGCAACAGGAGCTTGGAGTTGGACTTGCTGGATGAAAGGAGAGACCGAGCGTGGGCTAAGATCCACCACTATAAAGCCTCTGTAGCCCAACAGTACAACAAGCGTGTGAAGGAAAGAACTTTCCAGCTGGGAGACTTGGTTTTGAAGAAAGTGGAAGTATCCAAACACGTGGGCAAGCTGGACCCCAATTGGGAAGGCCCATTCAAGGTCATACAACTCAGAGCTAACAACACTTACACCCTGGAGACACTTCAAGGCGAGCGCTTGCCTCGCCCTTGGAACGCATGTAACCTCCGGCGGTTTTATGTTTAAAAGCTCTTTGCAAACTCTGATGTAACAACCCACTTTGACGGGTTCTATGTACTTCAAATCAAAGTGAAAGGTAACATAATCTTTTTAATTTCATTAACATTCCTGTTTCTTTGGTTGCATGAATGAATAAGTCCCACGTCCCTCGTCATTGCGAGCGTGGTTGGCAACTCATTCCATTGTGTATGCTGTTATCTAGTATGGGTTACGCTGGCCAGCACTCTATTCCGCATGGGGGGACGCCCTCATAAGGATAGACTGGTTACGCTCAAAGCCAATTAGGTAAGTTGAAAGAAGATCGTGAAGAAAATCCTAGTAGGCCTTGGCTGTTCCTTACAACGCCTTGCGCTCGAAAACGGGATCTCCTACAAGAACTGATCCTAGTAGGCCTTGGCTGTTTCTTACAACGCCTTGCGCTCGAAAACGGGATCTCCTACAAGAACTGATCCTAGTAGGCCTTGGCTGTTTCTTAAAACGCCTTGCGCTCGAAAATGGGGTTTCCTGCAGAACTAAGAAAATGATAAGAGCCAGAGCGCTCGAATGATGGCCTCAGAATCAAAAAGGAATTGCTCAAGTCTTGAGCGTAGGGGCAATCCCACAGTAAGACCCTCACGACCGCTCAAGACTTAGACAAATTTTCAAAAGGAAAAGTTTATGCAAGTCTTGAGCGTAGAGGCAATCCCACTGCAAGCTCTCCCTCTCAGCCTCAGCCTTCTTGACCCGCTCGTTAGCTTGGGCCAGCTGGTTGCCCAAGTTGATTCGAGCGCCGTCCACAGCCACAAAGTCTTGCTTCAGCTTTGACAGCTCCTCTTCATTTTTGTTGTACAAACCCTTGAGGGTTTCGTACTTGGCTATCTCGGCATCCAGCTCCCCTTGGATGTGAGCCGGGTCATTCGAGCGGGCCATCTTCTTGTACTTGGCCTTGCGCTCGGCGTAGACGGAGGCTCGCATTTGCACGTTTTTGAGCCGGGGAAGAACTTGCTGCACAATCGAAAGGAAAAGTGTTAGCCAGAAAATGGTAATTTACAGAAGATAAAAGAGTGCAAGGAATGGTTACTTACAGAAATTAGGGCGTGGGCCGCATCGATGGTCACCTTCTCCACAGACTCATTGAAGAGATGCCTGTGGTCCGCTGAGAATTGAGCCCTGCTGAACACATCTTCAGTGATAGTCAGGGCGACCGAGCCTGGCCTCAGCAAAACCGGTCCGCCGTCGGTAGCGCCCGAAAAATCCCTATCCCCTCGCCGGGGGAATTCCCATGCATGTTCCTCCTCTGAGGAGGAAGTTTCGCCCTCGCCTCGGGGGCCCTCCACAACCTGCTTGCCCTTGCCTTTGATCGCGGCAGAATCGGGCATTCTCTTCCTCTTGCGGGAAGGCCGGCTTGCGCTCGAGGGAGCCTCAGTGATAGCCAGAGTAGTCACTGGCCTTAGTTGTTCCACGGGAGGGGGGGCTTGAACATCGCCCGCTCGTTCAGCAGAAGACCGCCTCCTTGAATCGCTGGTGGTCAACCTCCGCTCCCCTCGCCCACGAGGGGGTTGGACCTCTGGTTGAGCGCTCGAGCTAGCGCCACTACGAGCGTCCCCGCGACGGATGCGAGGGCGCTGCTGGTCACGTTGTTGATCCCCCTGTGAGGCTTGGTTCCTCTGGGCATTTGCAAAACGAGCCGCCTGTCTGATTCCGCCTGCCATTTCGAGTATAGAGGCTCCTGCAAAAATGAAAAATTTTGAGAAGTTAGAAATCTTCAAATCATATACTCAAATTGCAAATTACAAGTACAAGAAAAGAAGTTAGTATTTGTCCCTATCTAAAGTCAGTGCCCTAAGAATCTAACCGTCTCTCTCTATGTCACGAGCCGGAGGGTTGTCAAAGAAATGAGGGTCGTTGGTAAGACCACACAAGAACATGAGTTCCGCATCGTCTATCCAGTCTTTTGCTTGTATAAGGTGGCCCTCATCCCTTAGGGTCGTTGCCAGGTTTTTAGCCCAGTCTCGGGGGAGTGAGGGTGGCAAACGGCTCTTTGAGTACGAGCCCCATTCCGTGATCACCCCAAAGCCCTCTCCTGCTGGAGCCTTGACAAAGATGAATTTTTCTTTCCAATCAATGCCATAAGTGCTCGAGGGCGAGTTGATCAGCTTCATGTGGGCCTTCGCTTGGACGTAATAAAAACCCGCCTCAGGAGAAGAGCGAGAGGAGCTGACCACTTGGAAAAGGGCATTGAAGTTCCGCAAATAGGGCTCGTAACCCGTGGTCCTCATCAAAATTACGAAACAGGTCAGGAGGGCCAAGCCGTTGGGCACTATTTGGGATGGACACAAGCCCAAGTCGTTCAGCAAATGGGCCATTGAGACGGAAATGGGGAACCTCAGGCCTCCTGAGCGCACGGTGTCCACGTACACTGCCATTTCCCCAGGAGGCGGATTATTTGCACGCTCGTGGTTTTGGGGAATTCTCCAAGTATACCGCTCGTCCCAGTAGATGGGGGCCATCATTGTCTTTACATCTCCCACAGTAACGGTGCTGGGAGTCTCATCTGGCGTGCGCTCGGTAGCCTGATAACCTGAGCCCTCCCCCTCGTTGGGTCCTTTGGATTTCTGGGTTTTCTTACTCTTGCCCTTGTCACGGGCCCTTTCCGAAGGCCCAGGTACGGCTTCCGCCACGGGAAGCGGATTTGCAACACGGGCCCTTTCTGAAGGCCCGGTTACGGCTTCCGCCACTGGAAGCGGATTTGCAACGGCCACGGTCACTCTATGGCGGTGGGGATGCGTGGCACTCTGAGTTATGGGGAGAGTGACCCCTTGTCTCTCTGCCTCTATCACCAAATCCATCTCCTCAAAGAGAGGATCCACACCGCCTGGGTTTCTGTCTTCCATAGCCATTACCGCCGCCCCCAACTCTTCATCTCTGGGGGAATCGTGAGAGGAAGAACTCTCCGTGGCCATCTCTTGGATTTCACGGGCAAATTCTTCAATGTGTTGGTCGGCCATGGCAGAAGCAGAGGTTTTGAAAGTTTTTCTTGGAAGGAGATTAGAGTTCAGGAAGGCGAGAATCGGAGAAGGTTATGAAATCCTAAAGTCCGAAGTCTACGGTTAGCAAAGTTAGCAAGTTACAATGGAGATTTACCTTGGAAGCTTTAGAGAAAACTGGAGAAGAGGTTGAAGATGCTGAAGATGCGAGAGAATTTTTCTTGCAAAGGAGACTTGGAAAGTTTTGAATGCGTAAAGAATGACAAGATTTCAGAATCCCTTACTTATAGGGATGGGAGTTGGTACCGTTTTAGGCAATAAATTCAAAATGGCAATCATTTCCCGCCTAGGAAACCGCCCACTTTATGGAACCGGCACATGCTTCCCAATGCTCACGCGCCCCACGCGCATCCGCATTTAATGCTCTGACGTTTCAAGGGCTTCAGAATAGTACCAGCATTTAATGCGGAAGTGATGCGAACGGTCAATTGAAAAGACCGCATTAATGGCGCATTCAGAGGAAAATTGCTCAACACGCCAAGCTTTACACGAGCGCTATGAACAAGAGATAGAGCGTGTCAAAATTCTACAGTCCTTATCAATAAGGACTACAGAATTGGGGGGCAAAATGATGGGGTCAAAATACGATCGTCCCACGTCAAGACACGTGGCATCACGAAATAATGACATCTGTCCCCCAAGGCTGTACCATCAGCTCACGAGCGCCGGAACCAACGAGCGCAAGTCTTCTTCAGGAGTTAAGCCCAACGAGCGCTATCACTCCAACGAGCGTCCTACACACAAAACGATGGGTACGCCTGCGTGCCAAGGGAGCCCTCTTCGAGCGTCACACTCCCTCAGAGCGGCCTCTCCTTCGGCTCGTCATTTGAATTGGAGCCAACATTCCCCTCAGCGGATATCTTGGCCTCCAAGACTCAAGGTTGTCACGAGCGCGCTCTCAAGCCCTCGTTACCAACCACCCACATGGCTCTCTGACACAACGTACATGCCCGCGCACCTGCCACTGTTGCTAGCACTAACTTTTGGGCCGCTTTTGCAGAAGATTCCTCCTAGGTTTCTCTCTCACAGCGCCACGTGTTAGGGCAACATTCGGCCAGGACCACTTGAGGCAAATGACCAAAGGGCCCTTGACCCTCAACTATAAATAACCCAAGTCATCTTCTACACTGTAAGCATTCTTTAAGCTTTCTTCATCACTGCAACTGTGACTGAACTTACATTTTCTTGATACACTGAACTGACTTGAGCGTCGGAGAGCCAAACTGGGTATCACCCCCAGTTCCCCCAGCTTGGCCTTCTGGCTTTCTTGTGCTTGTCCCAACAGGTTGAACTCACTTCCACTTTTCCGGCGAAGCTCCGGTGGTTTCCTCCACAAATATAAATTGTAAAGTGATCGGATTCGGATTCACCCATTTCCGGACTCATCAATGTGGTATTTCAGATAATCTTTTATCTTATTGATTTAATTGAACTCTTTCAATTAATCACTGTTTAATTAAAACTCCTTTTAATTAATCAGTACCTACAGATCATGATCGATGTCTAGTGACAAGCTCATGACCACCCATCCAACAGGTGAAGTTTATGCTGTGAACCTTTCAGTCTCATGGATACCGTGAGATAAGATCCTTCTATCGTCCAATCCCCGATTAGGACCTAGGGCATGGGAATAATAGAACCCTATTAGTCCTAATGCTATGAATTAATTCTAATAGCAATTCCATTTGATCTAACACTCTAGGAAACTCATTTCCTAATTTAGATCTCACTACCTTGCGCAAGGATTTAAGTGGAATGTACTACAATAGAATTCATGGGTGATTCACTCGTTCTTCCAGACGAGCGATAGATTCTATGTTGGCATCTCATATGCCCCCATACATGATTCGAACAATACCAACATACAACCATAACGAGATTCATGGAACCCATGAATCTCAAGGCGCATATCAAACATTGCCCTTGTCATGCACAGAGCATCAATGGAGCCTCAAGTCTAAGGACCATTTAAACACTACCATTACTAGGGAACCAACCTCATCATTAAGGCATAAAAGCCTTACCCCATTGAGGTGTTCCTGTCGGGATCCTCAGTGTACTTGTTCCCTAACAAGCACCCCCATACGCGTGTGAATGTCTCTACATTCAATACTTACGAAACAAAGTAACTTTTCTTAAAGGCACGTCGTATGAGCAAGTCTCAAACGAGTCAAGTCAACATCCCCGTGCTTATTAGACTCTTCGACTTGGAGTTGATTTAGGTCACGCCATACAGTGGCGGAGCCACCTTGTATGGAGGGGGTACAATTGACCCCCCTCAAATTTTATGTTTTTTAATTATTATATAGATATATAGATATATGTATATGTAATTTTATGGGATTTTTCATTATTGACCCCCCTCACCAAAGTTAAAATTAATACTAGTGGGGGTCAATAAGTAAATTATTAATAATTGATCACATTTTAAAAATATTTTATGGAATTTTTCTTTAGTATTATACTTTGGTCGACCCCCCTAAATAATATTTCTGGCTCCGCCACTGACGCCATAGACACTTGTTTCATAACCTCCATCCCTATGCGAGGTCAAGTCCCGTAGCTTAATGTGACCTTGGGGTTTCATCCATACACAAACAGTTATAATATGCAATTAATAAACTTGAATGAGATATGATGAATTGGCCACATAGAATTAAACGACTATAAAACGTTACATTTATTATTTCATTAATGTCACAAATTGCTGCTAATAAGAGTAGTTTACAAAAAGAGGCCTAAACTATTTGGCTCTTCTAGGGCACTACTCTAACATTCACAACACAAACTGATAAAGTTTTGTTGTCACAATCAATTCATCAAACACTTGCCCTCCTTCCGCATCACCAATATCCTTCTGGAGTTCGTCATCACCACCGCCCCGCCTGTACGCAGCAGAACTGGAGCCCTCGATTCCGTATTCCTTCTCCTCACGATAAACTGGAACCTATTCCTCCACAATGCCTCTAGGATTCCTATACTTCCCCTGCCTTCTATGATATCCTCTGTATCCACCAGAATTCCAGTTCTTGATTCTATAATCCTTCCTTTCATCTTTACCGACAGGCCCCAGTTTCTCCACAATGCCATAAGAATCATCACTTCCCCACTCAATTTCTTGATGCCGCTTATCCTCAACCTTGAAATGTCTACGTGGCTGATTGTAGTACGTATCGTTTCTGTTGCCACCAGCATTAGACCTTCCACTGTCAAACTTCACACCCTTATTGTAGCTAATATCTTGTCCTTCATAATGCTCCAAACCAGCAAATTCCCTGTTAGATTGACCTCTTCTATTATGCATTTCTGGTCCAGTGCTCCTCTCGTACCTTTCCATTTCTGATCAAGATTTTACCATATCAATATCAAAAAATTCCAAAAATTAAACACAATCATAAAATTAGTCTGAAAATTAGCATTAGAAGTTATAACCCATTCTGCTGGTTCAAAACGATATCAAGAAAACAGAACAATGCCCATCATTTCAGATTCACAGACATACACATTTCCATTGTTTCCCACTTGGCAAAATTTCCCAGAATCAGCATCAAACCCGAAGAAACTTTACATTTCTAACCACGAAAAGCACGCCCACAATGTACATTGTACAAATATACGTAACAAAACAAGTAAACAACTGACATCTTATACGATATATCATATACGTACGTACCACCATGAAAATGCTCTGGATACGCAGCGGCGGCGAAGGGTTTCTGGGTGTCGCGCATGTTAGCAGTTTGTGGTCCGTTGGGATTCCTAACTGCATAAGGATAATATTTGTTTATTAATATTATAATTCTCACACTATTTATGACGTAATAAAAGGAGACCCACTAACCAAGTAACTCCCACTATTCTAGAATTATCGGGAGATAACCACTAAAGAAAACCGCTAAAGTAATACGTAACTGATGGAGTTACGTATATAAAAGATAATAGAATCCCTAAGGTCCCTAAGCACAAAAATACACATACAGAACCAATCCATCAGGTTGTGAGGGTCGGTGCTTAGAAGAATCTTAAGGGCAAAAGGACTACGAGAATTCTACGAGGAAGAGTACGCATCGTGGTCATCTGGCGATTGGATTCTCTCGATCACATCAATTTCTGAGTCGGCAAAATAAGAGCAATGGCGGGAGGTATTTCGATTCCTAAATTTCGCTGCGTTAAATTCATAATAAAGTTTCTATGAATTGTTAAAGTTATGCTTACATGTGGTATCAGAGCATACCATATATCTCTGCCTTGCTCGTTTATATGCTGATTGGTCGGAAAAATTACTGTTACCTTGTCATGAATTTGGTTTCCGAAATCTGGAATAATTTGCGATTACGGGTTTTGTTCAGTTCATTGATATGCCTTCTACTGCTTTAATAATTCTATGAGAACATTATGCGCCGTAATAAGCTTGTTAACGGCATATCATTGGTTGAAATTGTATGAACATATGCATGATTAACAGATTACAGATGTCTTCTAAATATTTGAAGTTTTGACTATATATGTCTCTAGTCTCCAGAATTACCTTGATTTGTTTATGTAATTCGAATTCGTATGCATGTGGGAGACATTTAGTGCCCAAAGTTCTGTGATGGCATATTTGGAAATCTGTTGTTTGCATATGTATACAACTTGAGTATTTATGTGTTGGAATACGTGTGAAGTCTGGACACATATTTGGGATTATTGCTTAGCATATATATATGTATGCAATTTGATGTCCTATTCTCGGAACATGTGCAAATCTAAGTCCTTTTACATCTAGAATGTTGATGACTGATGACATTAGTTTATTGTCGGCAATTATAGTTGGGTGGATGTCATACGACATTGTTGTTGAAATTGTTGGTATGCATGAATAATTATCTGTTCAAATTCATTCGTGTGATATATGGGACTTTTATTGCTGGATAATTTTAAATTGTGATTACATATGGTTTTTGGTGATCAGAGTCGAAGTACTAAATTAAGTGTATGATACCATAAAGTTTAATATTGATCATAAAGAATATGCATTAGATAATTTTCAGTGGTTCATATGATTTTATTTAATTGGAGATTAGCCACAGCAACTCTAATTAAATTTAATCATATGATAAAGTAAAACCACATATAGTATTTTAAATATCTAATATTTTGTGCATATTATGAGGCACAGATTTTCAGTGATCAATTGAATTTTATTTTATTAAAGATTAGCCACAGCATCTTTAATCGAATAAAATTTGTTTTTAGGGATCAAATATGGTACTTCATTATATTATTAAGATAAAATATTAAATGCCCTTTCACAATTACCCACAGGGTTGTGGAATTGAATTTAACATTTTTATCAAGGGATAGAAATTATCTCAAGTTTTCGATAATTCTATCATCCGGTAATGAATCTTATTGAATTAAAAGTTTAGCCACAGGCAATTTTTATGTCACTTGATTCATTTATTTATGGTTTGCATTGGTAAATCATAGTTAGTTTATTTGCCTCAATTTAAGTATTAAGCATGTTTATATGATTTTGCAGTTAGGAAACCTGTAGGTGTCTCTGATTTTAATGTTGAACTCCCTGAACTGAATGGTGAGAATTATAAGATATGGAAGGATGGGGTTCTCCTCCATTTAGGGTGTATGGACATTGATTATGCTATTCGGAAAGACAAACCACATATCACTGAAACCAGCACTCAAGCAGAAAAGAATCTTTATGAACAGTGGGAGCGGTCTAACCGACTCAGTGTCATGTTCATAAAGACTAAAGTTCCTGCTGGTATTCGTGGTTCTGTGGAAAAGCATGACGATGTTCGGGCATTACTGAAGGCACTGGATGAACAGTTTGAGACTTCAGATAAAGCACTTGCCAGCACCCTAATAATGAAATTCTCAAACTTAAGACTCACCGGAGTTAAAGGTGTGCGTGACCACATCAATAAGATGAGGGATATAGCAGCTCAGTTGAAGAATCTTGAGGTTGATATGTCTGAAACTTTCCTTGTGCACTACATACTGAACACCCTTCCTAATCAGTACGGCCCATTTAAGATCTCTTACAACACACATAAGGAAAAATGGTCAATTAATGAACTTATGGCCATGTGTGTTCAAGAGGAGGGACGATTGGTTATGGAAATGGGAGAGAGTGCATTGGTGACCACCCAAGGAAAGAGAACTTCTCATGCCAAGTATAAGGTGAAGGAGAAATTACTTCCTAATGCTGATATCAAGAAGGAATCCAAGTGTTTCTTCTGTAAAAAGAAGGGACACATAAAGAAGGATTGCACCAAGTATAAGAAATGGCTTGAGAATAAAGGTAATTTAACCTCATTTGTCACGTATGAAGCAAATATGGTTGATGTTAATTGTAACACATGGTGGATTGATTCTGGTTCTACAATCCATGTCTCAAATTCCTTGCAGGGATTAACCAACCTGCGAAAACCAGTGGGAAGTGAACGATGCATCTATTCGGGAAACAAGATGCAGTCACATGTGGAAGCTATTGGAACATGCAATTTAGTTCTTAAGAGTGGTTTTGTTTTGACTTTAGAAAAGACTTTTTACATTCCTAGTTTTTCTAGAAATTTAATTTCAGTTTCAAGACTTGTCCCTTTGGGATACTCCTTTAATTTTTCAAACTCTTGTTTTAATTTGTCTTATGAATCTGAAATTGTTGGACAAGGAATGTTATGTGATGGTCTTTATTCCCTTGATTTGCAAAATGATACCACTCATAATGTTATGCATGTTCAAACTGGTATTAAGAGATGTGTTACAAATGAAAATTCTTCTGTTTTATGGCACCGAAGATTGGGACATATCTCCATTGATCGAATTAAGAGATTAGTAAATGATGGGGTACTTAGTACTTTAGACTTTACTGATCTTGATACTTGTATAGACTGCATTAAGGGCAAGCAGACTAACAAGTCAGAGAAAGGTGCCAAAAGAAGTACAACCATATTAGAAATCATACATACGGATATATGTTGTCCAGATATGGATGCATATGGTCAGAAATACTTTATCACCTTCATTGATGACTACTCACGATATATGTACCTCTACATGCTTCACCACAAAAGTGAAGCGTTAGAAGCCTTTAAGGTTTATAAGGCTGAAGTAGAGAAGCAATGCAGTAAGCAAATAAAGATAGTGAGGTCTGATAGAGGTGGTGAGTACTATGGTAGATACACTGAAGATGGACAAGCTCAAGGTCCATTTGTGAAGTTTCTTCAAGAAAATGGGATTGTTGCCCAATACACTATGCCTGGTTCTCCAGACCAAAATGGTGTCGCAGAAAGAAGAAACCGAACTTTAATGGACATGGTGCGTAGTATGCTTAGTGGTTCTAAGCTACCTAAGTCTTTATGGATTGAAGCTCTCAAAACGGCAGTGTATGTATTGAATCGAGTTCCAACTAAGGTTGTTCCTAAAACACCATTTGAGTTATTCAAAGGTTGGAAACCGAGCTTAAGACATACACGAGTATGGGGATGCCCATCTGAAGTGAGAGTTTATAATCCTCAAGAAAAGAAACTTGATCCAAGGACCATTAGTGGGTATTTCGTTGGATATGCCGAAAGGTCTAAAGGATACAAGTTTTATTGTCCATCTCATAGCACTAGATTTGTGGAATCAAGAAATGCAAAATTTCTTGAGAATGACTTGATCAGTGGGAGTGATCAATTGCAGGATTTTATTCCTGTAAGGGATCAACCTTCTACTTCAAGTGATAGATTAGTTGTTATTCATAACACCCCTCAGGTACAATTGGGTGTCGAAGAACAACATAATGAAGATCCACATATTGCTGAAGATACTCAAGTAGATCAAATTGTTCAAGAAACTCCACAAGTTATTGAACAACAGGTAGAGCAGCAGCATGACCTTAATGAGAATGTTGGTCAAGCCTTACGGCGATCCACTAGAGAAAGGAAATCAGCACTCCCTAGTGACTATGTTGTGTATTTACAAGAATCTGACTGTGATGTTGGAGCTGAAAGTGATCCCGAGTCCTTTTCACAAGCTATGAGTTGTAATGAGTCAGAATTATGGTACAATGCTATGAAGGATGAGATGAACTCTATGAAATGCAATGAAGTCTGGGATCTTGTCAAGTTGCCTGACGGTGTAAAACCCATTGGTTGTAAATGGGTGTTTAAAACCAAGAGGGATTCATTAGGCAACATTGAGAGATACAAGGCTAGACTTGTTGCGAAGGGGTTCACTCAAAGAGAAGGAATCGATTATTCAGAGACATTCAGTCCTGTCTCTAAGAAAGATTCCTTACGCATTATATTAGCATTAGTAACCCAATTCGACCTTGAATTGCAACAAATGGATGTGAAAACGGCGTTTCTGAATGGTGATCTAGAGGAAGAGGTTTACATGAAACAACCTGAAGGATTCTCCTCTAGTGATGGTGAGCAATTGGTGTGTAAGTTGAAAAAGTCCATATATGGATTGAAACAAGCCTCCCGACAATGGCATTTAAAATTTCGTGATGTTATCTCTTCATTTGGTTTTGTTGAGAACATAAAGGATGAATGTATATACCGTAAGGTTAGTGGGAGTAAAATTTGTTTCCTTATCTTATATGTGGATGATATCTTGCTTGCTACCAATGATAAGGGGATGCTATATGAAGTGAAACAATTTCTTTCTAAAAATTTTGAGATGAAGGACATGGGCGAGGCATCTTATGTCATTGGCATTAAGATCCATCGAGATAGACATAAGGGAATTTTAGGTTTATCTCAAGAAGCCTATATCAACAAAATTTTAGAAAGATTTCGGATGAAAGATTGTTCGTCAAGTATAGCTCCCATAGTGAAGGGTGACAGATTCAATTTGAATCAGTGCCCGAAGAACGATCTTGAGAGGGAACAAATGAAAAACATTCCTTATGCTTCTGTTGTTGGAAGCTTGATGTATGCTCAGGTCTGTACAAGACCTGACATTGCATTTGCAGTTGGAATGTTAGGGAGATATCAGAGTAACCCAGGTATTGACCACTGGAAAGCTGCAAAGAAAGCCTTGAGGTATCTTCAAGGGACTAAGGATTACATGCTTACATATAAGCGATCAGACAATTTGGAGGTGATTGGGTACTCCGATTCAGACTTTACTGGCTGCGTTGACTCTCGTAGGTCAACATCAGGATACATTTTTATGCTTGCCGGTGGAGCTGTATCATGGAGGAGTGCAAAACAGACCCTAATTGCTACTTCCACTATGGAGGCTGAGCTCGTTTCATGTTTTGAGGCTACCTCACAAGGATTGTGGTTAAAGAGTTTCATTTCTGAGCTTGGAATTGTGGATTCAATTTTCAGGCCAATAAAAATACACTGTGATAATTCAACTGCTATTTTCATGGCTAAGAATAACAGAAGTGGTAGTCGAAGTAAGCATATCGACACCAAGTATCTAGCCATAAGGGAACGTGTCAAGAATAAGGAAGTGGTCATTGAACACATTAGCACTGAATTGATGTTAGCCGATCCTTTGACTAAAGGCATGCCACCATATAAATTTAAGGATCATGTAGCTGATATGGGACTTGTTTCTCATATGTAAAGTTTCGTTGTTGGACGAATGTTGTGAAACTCTGAATTTATGGATATTTCTCATGTTTTATGGATATGTGCACATTTATGTTGTTTTGAGAGATATCAATACGGTTAGGACCTCGAATGAACATAAGGTTTATTCATAAAGATTATGCGGTAAAGTTGAAACCATAATGCATAGTAATACATGGAAGATACTACTCGTCCATAAGAGGAACTATCGCCATGATTCATGTATTGTGTTTTCTAAAGTTTGGGTAAATGTGGGTTTACGGACCAAGTGGGAGAATGTTAGCAGTTTGTGGTCCGTTGGGATTCCTAACTGCATAAGGATAATATTTGTTTATTAATATTATAATTCTCACACTATTTATGACGTAATAAAAGGAGACCCACTAACCAAGTAACTCCCACTATTCTAGAATTATCGGGAGATAACCACTAAAGAAAACCGCTAAAGTAATACGTAACTGATGGAGTTACGTATATAAAAGATAATAGAATCCCTAAGGTCCCTAAGCACAAAAATACACATACAGAACCAATCCATCAGGTTGTGAGGGTCGGTGCTTAGAAGAATCTTAAGGGCAAAAGGACTACGAGAATTCTACGAGGAAGAGTACGCATCGTGGTCATCTGGCGATTGGATTCTCTCGATCACATCAATTTCTGAGTCGGCAAAATAAGAGCAATGGCGGGAGGTATTTCGATTCCTAAATTCCGCTGCGTTAAATTCATAATAAAGTTTCTATGAATTGTTAAAGTTATGCTTACAGCGCAGCCACTTGTCCAGCGAGCGCTGCTGCTCCTTTGCCGCTGCTTTGGAGGCCCTGACGTTAACGAGTATGGTTTCTTCTTCATCGCCGCGATGGACACGCAAAACCGCGCGCGAAAGTGTTGCTGCGAGATGCCATTTTTCATTCACGGATCAGAATCACAGCAAGAACACGAAATGGAGTTGGGATTATGGATTTCTGGGAATGAATGGGAGTGTAACAGTAGCTTAAATCCTAAGCCAAAACCTCACGTACTTGAGGTGTAGTGTGTGTTCTTGAGCTGATGCAGTTGCAGTGTGTGTCATGTGTGCGGGGTGGTTTTGCTTCAGGTATACGGCACTCGGATATGTATATATAAGGAAACTTCTTTTCATGCTATTCCTGAATTTATTTTAGGTACGAAATTAAAACTTGAATAATTATTTATTTTTTTGGGTTCTAATTTACAAATATTTATGAGTAGGTGTTTTTTTTTTTCCGGGAAATTCCCGAAAAATCCCCAAATGGGGACTCAAATTTTTGTTTGCTCCCCATTTTCAAAATTATTCATCTTCACTCCCCAGATGAGACTCATAATTTTCATTTACTCCGTATTTTGTACAGTACATACTACATATTGCAAAAAATATACAACATTTGAGGATTTAAGTACTTAAATCCCCAAATGTAGTATGTGCTCTACACAATAAGGAGTAAACGAAAATTATGAGTCTCATCTGGGGAGTGAAGATGAATAATTTTGAAAATGGGGAGCAAACAAAATTTTTTTCAGCTCATCGGGAGTTTAAAAAAATGACCATTTTTTTTTTCTTTATCTTATTTAATCAAGCTATTATAAAAAAAAAAGTTCAACATTTTGAAGCAAACATATATGTAGGGGTGTCAATTTCGGACCCGACCTGATAACCCGACACGACCCACTGGTCAAAATATCAGGTTAGGATTCGGTGTTTTCGGGTTCGGGTCAAATCGGGTCGGACCAGATAACAACCCAAAGAAGAGAGAGAAAATCAGGTCAGGTTCGGGTCCAACCCAGGTTGACCCGAAAAATATTTAATATAAAAAGAAAAAAGTCCCCAAACCCTACCATTATCTTAATATGCGGCGTCATTTCTCACCCCTCTCTTCTCTGCACCTTTCTCAATTCTCACCGTTCCCTTCTTCAATTTGTTGCGCGTTTCTCACCATCTTCTTCTCTTCTCTCTCCACCACCATATCTTCTTCCCCGTCACTTCGCGCCTCCTCCATCACCATCATCTCCTCTCGCCGCCTCGCCTTCCTCATTGTTTCCTGCTTTGATCAAGCCACAACAGTCTCCGCCAAAATGACCTCAACTTGTAAACCCTTCATCACCGGCGAGGGTTTCTCCGCCTTGATTCGACAAAAAATCAATCGCTACCACACGAGCAGAATCTTGTAAACCCTTCATCTAGGGCCCATACGAGCAGAATCTTGTTCCATGAGTCAGTTTCAAAGAGAGGGTTTGATTTTTCTTTATTCTTTGAGCAATAAATTGGCTGGTTTAATTTGTGGGTTTATTCTTTGAGGAATAAATTGGTTGTTTTAGCTTGTGTTAGAATCTTGTTCCATGACTCAGTCTCAAAGAGAGGGTCTCATTTTTCTTTATTCTTTGAGGAATAAATTGGTTGTTTTAGCTTATGTGCTTGAAGTTAGGGTTTGTTTCGAAGGAAAATTACTTTATTGCTTGAATCTAGTATGTTCAGAAGTAGGTCGGGTCGGGTTTATCAGGTTGGGTCGGGTTATCGGGTGACTCAAAAATATATCAGATCAACCCGAATGCAACCCGAACCCAATAATATCAGGTTAGGGTTGAGGGTATCAGGTTGAATTCAGGTTCAGGTTGGGTTGGGTTGAAAATTTTAATGTTGTACCCTTACCTCAACCCTTCCCGAACCCACCTGACCCACCCGAATTGACACCCCTACCGTGCTTGGTGCTCAGGCGCTTATCAGTTTTAGTTGCGACAGTTGCCTTTACACACGCGCTTCTCAATTAGCCCTTCTCCTAATTTTGTTGCTATATATAAACTCCAAAATCAAAAGATACGTACAGAGAGAAAAAGAAATGGCAAATGATGAAATTCTGCAGAAGATATTGAAGGAGTTGGAAAGTATGGGTGCGGAGGTGAAGGTGGAGGTTACTGAGGTAAAGGTTGAGGTGGCGGCCATTGCGCGCCACTTCTATCAAAATATCTCTACACTAGATGTTTCTACATATTATCTCTCCATTATTAGAGTCTAGAATTATCTCTAGAATTATTTTAGAATTTTAGAATTATGTATTAGGAAATCTAGGTTTATCTCTTCAGTATTAGGGATCTGAAATTATCTTCCAATTAATTTATTAGGTATTTAGAATGTTCATTGAGTAGTATAAATAGAGCTAGTCCCTTGTTCTTTGTGATCAAGCAAGCCAAATTGTAAGTAAAAGACCTCTAATAACAACTTTCTTTCCTTCATACTTTTCTCTTGAATCATTCTCCTTTATTTTTGAGGTTATTTTTCTTTTTGGTTGTTTTCATCCACCCCTTTGGTTGTCCGATCTTGGCCCAGTAGGTTTTCTCTATTTTTCTATTGTGTTAATCATATATTTTTACATGGTATCAGAGCCATAGGGCTCTAGTATTGTGTGTCAAGATCCCTTGGTGGAAAAATCAACTGGTGCCTAAAAAATGGATTCAAGTGGTCGTAGTGGACTTGGTATCGAATTGTTAAACCAATCCAACTACAGGGTATGGAGGACTTGTATGGAGTCTTATGTCGTTGGTGAAGGTTTGTGGGATGTTGTTAATGGCAATAATACAACATTTCCCACGGATGAGCCAAAAAATGCCGATGCACTCAAGAAATTGAAGCAATTGAATGCAAAGGTGGAGTTCGTTTTGAAGCGGACAATTTCTCACGGCCTATTCGATTACATCATGAGGTGTAAATCAGCCCACGAGATTTGGCGGACTCTTGACAGACTCTTCAACAAGAAATATGAAGCACGACTTCAAATTTTGGAGAATGAGCTCGCCAACACTACGCAGGGTAATCTTTCCATTTCTGAGTATTTCCTTAAGATAAAAAATCTTTATTCGGAAATTTCTTTGTTAAATCCAAAAAACAAATTTCCGAAGCTCGAATAATAGAATTATTATTCGAGGATTGAAGCCAAAGTACATTCCCTATGTTACGTCGATACAAGGACGGGTTCAACAACCATCTTTGGAGGAGTTTGAGAATTTACTATCTTCACAAGAGTCACTAACAAAACAAATGGCTAGTGTCTCTATTAAGGAAGAAGAAGGGAGTGCTCTTATGGCTAGAAAGAAACTTTTAAGAGTAAAGGAAATCAAAATAGTCCGATCCCGCGTCAACAAGGCTAAAACAGCTCGAGCTCACGTGGAGTTAGTGGTGAGTCTTCTAACACTACCTCTAATAAGAAGATTTTCAAATGCTATTGGTGTGTCAGAACTAGGCATATCAAAAGATTTTGCCGAGCTAAATTACAAGAGAGTAACGTAGCCGACAAGGTTGTGGAGGAAGAAGACTGGGAAAAGTGCTTCGTGGCAGAAAAAAAACCCGTGGATGCCTTGGCTTCAATCAACTTTGAAAATGATTGGATCGTCGATTCTGGTTGTGGCCATCATCTTACGGGAGACCAATCCAAGTTTTCTAGCCTCCAAGAGTATAGTGGAAAAGATGCAATTGTGACGGCCGACAACACAGTCCATCGCATGGAGAATGAAGACACTGTTGTTATTAATGGAAAGCAAGAAGACTCCATTACACTTAAGAGTGTCTTCCATGTTCCAGGTATGAAGAAGAATCTTTTCTCAGTTGCAAATGCTGTGGATGCTGGAAATTTTGTGTTGTTTGGCCCACGTGATGTGAAGTTTTTGCGGAACATTAAGGAGATCAAGGCTGATGTCGTCCACACCGGTAAGAGAGGATGATTTATTTGTTTTGTCGGCTTCCGCTTCATATATTAAGAAAATGAGCAACAATGACAATACATATTTATGGCATGCTAGACTTGGGCATCTTAGCATGGATAAATTAAAGGCCATGGTAAAATTAAAAAAATTGGTAAATGGTTTGCCTAATTTGTCAAGTTTTGGTGGAGGAGAAGTGTGTGATGGTTGTCAATTTGGGAAATCACATCAGCTTCTTTTTGACAAATCCACTTCTCGATGTAAGGTCCCGTTAAAGCTTATCCATAGTGATTTGATGTGCCCGACAAGAACTCCTTCATTTTCTGGATACTTGTTGATTTTTATTGATGACTACAGCTGATTCACAGGGTGTACTTTGTTAAGCACAAATCAGAAGAGTTTAACAAATTTTTTGAGTGTAAGGAGCTGGTTGAAGGAGTTCTTAGTTCCAAAATCAAGCGGTTGGGGACAGATAACGGAGGTGAGTTTATTTCTGAAGAATTTCTAACTTTTTGCAGGAAACATGACATCAAGAGAGAGCTCACCTGTGCCGACACCGTAACAAAATGGAGTTGCAAAGAGAAAAATTAGGCATTTGACGGAAACTTGTAAAAGTTGGTTACACGCGAAGAATTTACCCAGAGCACTATGGGCGGAAAGTATGAAATGTGCAGCTTACGTGATTAATAGAATGCCTCTTTCTCCAATTAACATGAAGTCACTATTGAAAAACAGGAATCAGAAAGCAACGGAAAATTAAAAATTTTCCAACAAAAGGATCTTGAACTCGCAATCGTGAATCCAAATTCGTAGAGATCAAGAAACTCACTTAGGTAGTAGCTTTCTGGACACGTTTTGAGCCGCCCTCAAACGCGCTTCATGCGGCAATGGCAACCCGTCCCACGAAAATCTCTTTCCACTTCAGAATCCATTGTAGAGATAATAATCCACACCAACCTAGATTCAAATCATGTTAGGGAAAGTGCTTAACAATATAACATAAAGAAAGAGACATGAAACGAGAAAGGCATGGTTGAAACTCCATTTGAAAACCAGTTTTACGAAAGTAGAAATCTGCCTGCCATAAAACCCTCGTGAAAAAATTCATCCTTCAGGATATGGACGAACGGTTTTCGCCATCTTCTTTGGTTCGATTTTTTCACTAGTATTCTGTTAGGTTCAAAATCGTTTCATCATCCCTTGTGGTCGTTTTTGCTTGATCCCCAAAAGTTCCTTCGAATCTTTCAAGACTTCATGATAGAAGCCCTCTAGAGAAAATAGTCCACCAACTTGACTACAATCTAACTAGTAAGGATGCTAGTTCTTTAGTTAGTGTTTAGGCTTGACCTAGGGTTTATTTGATCTTGGAGAAAGGATGGTGTTCAACACATGAACCAAAAGAAAACGATCAATCACTCTCAAGGGGAGCTCGAGCTCCCATATATATAATTGGAGAGGGGTGGCCGAAACCCTAGTCCTTATGGGCTAAGGATTTTGGCCCCTCTCTCCTATTACTTGATCTTCAAGTAATTTTCAACTTTGACTTTTAATTCTAATTCAAATCAACTTTTTTAAGAGAGCTTAAATATCCAAACTCCTTTTGGATAATATTATACTTTATTTATTAAATAAATAACTTATTTTATCTAATTAATTAATTCATAATTAATTAACTAGATTAATTTTCTCCAAAAATAAGACTTTCATTTTAATTCAAAATTAAACTATAGTCTATTAAATAATTAACACATTAATTATTTAATGTACAAACAATTATACACGTGTGGCATACGTGTCCCAAGGACACATGTCCAGTCATGTGACCCACATGTGTGGTTTCACATGTGTGGAACCCTCTTGGCTCGATTAACTCGTTTAATCATTTTAAAGCCTTAACTCATGTAACCAAATTGTTGTGTGTGACCCTATAGGTTCTCAATTCAATTAGCAGTGACCCTAATTAATTAATTCACTAATTAATTAATCAGTCCACAAATTAAACGACCATAGTATAGCAACAGGTGTTTAACCCCTAGCTGAATTGGAATGTCTCGATTCGACAGAACCTCTAAGTCATTGATTCATGTGAGATACAATCCTCCTACTTACTATCTCTCAACCAAGATCTAGGGTAAGGGAATAATCAGAACCCTAATAATCTGGTCTTAAAGCTAAGTGCATTTCATATCCATTTGATCTCAATCCAAGAAACCCTTTTCTTGATGCATGTCTTGATCTACTGCCTTGGCCAAGGACTCCATATGGCATATGAATGACTTACACAATAAGAGATCACCTTGCAAATGCAAGTGTAGGTCCTATCTTGATTCTCATTCACTTTCATGAGTCACTTGTGCAGCCCCAGCATAAGCCTTGAATCAGTTGTCTAAGGCGACACCCTTTAAAGCTTATACCTAAGACTACAGAGTTAACTCATAAAGTGACATGGAACATCAAGTCTAAGGATCAATTAATCACATCAATGACTCGTGAGATATTTCCTAATCTGGAAGTTTCCATTTTCTGAAATAGAAACTTCCTTTCCCATTTAGGAATCTTGTCACACGGGGCCCCTCAGTGAACTTACTTATTGAAGTAAGCACCCTCATATATCACGCACGTATCAACTATACGCTTTGCACCTCCATGAAACAAGGTGGTCCTTCTTAAGGGCGTGATCCCACAAGCAAGCCTTAGAGGAGTCAGGTTGACACTCCCACTGTCTGTAGGACTCATCGGCTTGGAGTATTTTACTAATCATGACTTATGTGATATAGGGCTCGTTTCATGAACCATTTCACCTAAATGGTAGAGTCCTAAAGTCATGAGGATTAGGGGAGTTCTCATACATGCATAGCTAAAGTAAACGCATACCAAACAAGAGCATATAAAGAAGTGTTGCCTGAATTCGTTATTTTATTCAAAGATTGTATGTGATTACAATAAGGAAAAGTACAAAGCGGATATACAATCGGCTTTCTAGGGTACTATTCCCAACAGTCACCATATGGACTTATCTTTGGAGCAAAACCTAATGTTAAACATCTTACAGTTTTTGGGTCAGTTTGCTATGTCCATGTGCCCGATTCCCAAAGAACTAAACTTGATGCAAAAGCGAGAAAATGCATTTTTGTCGGGTATGATGAAAGGAAGAAAGGTTGGAAATGTATGGACCCAAAAACTCATCTTTTTGTTGTCTCCAGAGATGTTATTTTTGTTGAAATTTCACTATATTACGAAGGGATGGTGACTAACCAAAGAGTAGGGATGCAAACGAGTCGAGCTGGCTCGCGAGTCGGGCGAGCAAGCTCGAGCCAAGCCCGAACTCAAGCCCCTTTTAGTTAGGCTCGTGGCTCGCGAGCCAAGATATTTAATTAAAAAATAATATTTTTATTTTTATATATATAAATATTTTTATTTTTATATAATATTATATATATTTTTATTGATTTTTATATAAAATTAATAAAAAATTAATATATTTATAATATATATGTATATATATTTAATAAATATATATTATTATATATAAAAATATATTAAATTATTTAAAAAAAACTAATTTTTACTTAAAAATAATATAATTTCATTTGGCTCGAGCTCAGAAAAAAAAAGCCCAAGGCTCGGCTCGTTTGCATCCCTACCAAAGAGGGGCTCAAAACTCAAGGCCGAAAATTATAAAATTAGCCGTAACAGAAAATACTTCAGAGAAGCACAGTGAAAGGGGGAGTTCAAGCACTCAACAATCTGAGTTGCAATGACAGGGGTGGTAATATGGATTGAAAATATCCATGGATTCAACCCAATCCATTTGGTTTGGGTTGGATTGGATTTAATAAGTTTTAAATTGGATCAATTATGGATTGGATTATGTGGATTTGAAGAATAATGGACTACTAATGGATTCAATTGGGTTAAAAATGTATTTGAAATAGATTGTTAATGGGTTAAGCCCACCTAATTAATTTTAATATAATATTACTATTTTACCCTTGCCATTAATTAAAAATTACAATACTATCCTTAAAAACATATTTAAAATGTTAAAAATAAAAAGAAATAAAAGTTTGAAATTAAATGTATTTATGGTGTCCATAAATTAGACGTGTTAGGCTCATAAACTCGTATACAACACTTCTCATCTAAAATAATTTGTAGCATTGTATTAATATTCGAATATTCAAAACTGAACTTATAACATCTTCTAAATGACTTATAAGTCTTCCGGGGACTTCCAAAATATTCGAAAATATTTGACCATTTTTTTTAAAAAAAGAAAAGATTATAATAAGCTCTTTAAATGAATATCTTTATCATTTTCCAAATATTTTAACATTTTGTTTCTAGTACATATAATAAGGTCATTTATGACTAGTTGTGGAAGGATCCAAATCAAGGAATAATTGTTATTGGCCTTAAAAGTATTAAGGTAATTCTACTTATTTAAGTACAAATTGTTTCTTAATTTCATAAATCAGTATAAATATCATGTTTGAGAATACTGAAACAAGCTTGAAATGGGGTGAGTATTTTACTATTTTTATTTCTTCATTGTCTGCCCATCATGTTTGAGGAAAAACTCCAGCCCTAAGACAGAATATATATATATATATTTCAAAAATAAGATGTGAGAGCTTATAATATTTTCTCCTTTTTTTTCCCCCTAATTAACGTAATTCTTTAGATTCCTTTTGGAATTTTCAATTTTGGCCAAAAATGATTAAATTAATTTTCAATGTAAGTGTCAAACGGATTCAAAACGAGTCAAACAAGTCGAAAATAAGTCCAATAATATGACATATAGGTTCGAAACGGGTTGAACATAGGTCCAGTGTGCCGAAAAAGGGGTCAAATGAGTCCCAAACGGAACACAAATAGATCGAACAAGTCAAAAAAATGGGACAAACGAGTCGAGAATAAGTCGAACGGGTAAAAAATAGATCAAACGGTTCGAAAAACGGATAAAATGGGTCGAAGATGGATAAAACAAGTCAAATATGATAGTGAGGGGCATTTTGGTTATTTAGACATTAAGGTCAAATATGAATCCATTAAAAACTTGGTGTTAAATCCATGAATGATCCAATAAAATCTATTATAATCCGCCAAAATCTATTATAATCAAATCCGTTAAGGATCCACTAATATTTCAACCCATTTTGAATCCAATCCATATGGATCCAATCCATTTAACTCAATCCAAATTTAATCCAATCCATCCATTTGCCACCCTTTCCAGAAGAAGCCACCAATGTAACCAGATCCGAGAGGCCTCGAAGAAATATTGTCAAACCTGCCCGATACAGAGATGAAAATTTTATAAGCACATATTCTTGCTTATTTGCAGGTCCCATTGATGATGAGGAACCTCGTTCCTTTGATGAAGCAAAAGGAAACAAAGAATTAGAGCTTACAATGGATGCTGAAATGGAGGCACTAGAGAAAAATCAAACTTGGAGCCTTGTTCCCAAGCCAAAAGATGTGCAACCCGTTTCTTGTAAATAGGTATACAAAATCAAAAGAAAAGCGGATGGGAGTGTCGAAAGATATAAAGCGCGGTTGGTGGCTCGAGGCTTCTCTCAGAAATATGCAGAAGATTATGAAGAAACTTTCAGCCCCGTAGCCAAGATGATTTCAATTCGCATGGTGTTAGCCTTGACAGCATCTCATAATTGGAAATTATGGCAACTTGATGTGAAGAATGCGTTCTTATACGGGGAGCTAGATAAAGACATCTACATGGAGCAACATCCAGGTTATGTTTCTAACTCTCATCCTAATTATGTGTGCAAGCTTAAAAAGGCTCTCTAAGGACTCAAACAAGCTACACAAGCACTACAAGAAATCCTGCATATTCCGACGGAAAATTCCGAGGGAAGCCTTCTGTCGGAATTCAATCGGAAAATCCGAGGGAATTCTGATGGCATTCTGACGGGCTTTAATTTTTTTTAAAAAAAATAAAAATTAAATAATTCCGACGGGATTTCCCTCGGAATCCCGTCGGATTTTTTAAAATATAAAATTTTAAAAATAATATTAAATACTTCCGATGGGATTCCAAGGGAAATCCCGTCGGTAGTTTAAAATATAAAATTAAAAAAGTTTTCCTAAATAATTCCGACGGGATTTCTCTCAGAATCCCATCGGTTTTTTAAAATATAAAATTTTAAAATAGAAATATAAATAAAATTTAAATAATATATCTTTTTATTAAATAAAGAAAAAATTAAAATTTAAGAAAAAATATGATAAATAGAAATTAAATATTTTCGACGGGATTCCGAGGGAAATCCCGTTGGTTTTTTAAAATATAAAATTTTAAAATAAGATTAAATATTTCCGAAAAATAATAAATCCTGAGAGTTAAAATTGAAATTTGAGCATTTCATTTGCAAGCCCTTGCGTAAAAAAAAACCCTCCCCCAAAATTCATTTTATACCATTTGAAATCCCTACGTGAACAAACTCTCCCACGCCCACCTCTGATTGTGCCGCCACCGCCCGTCTCCTACTGCACTCGCCACCACTCGTCATCACCTGAGTAGGACACCGACGCTCGTCATCGCTTGAGTAGGGCAAGCGCAAAATCCCTTTTCTCTCCTGCACCTCCGCCTCAGCTTGCACGCACCTCTGCCCACACCGCCGCTGCTTGCCTCTTCCTGCACCACCGCCGCTCTCCTCTGCTACCGCTCAGCCTCCGCTATTCTGCTCATCGCCACCGCAGTGCAAGGTCAATTACACCTCTATTTTTTTTAATCTTCCCAATTCTGTTGCATAATTCTGGAGGAGTTTGTTTGCGAATGGCGTTCATCGTTAGCAAGGCTTTGATTTGATGGTTATTTTTTGTGGTTATTTTTGGTGTAATTGATATGGAGATCAATTATAATGCAATGTGTTATGTTGTTTTGTATTTTGATCATTGTTTCAGGTGAATGGTTGCACAGGAAAAATAGGGAGGGTTGTGCTTGAAGCCGCCATGTCTGCGGGGCTTAACCCTGCTCCTGTAGCACTAAGGGGTTTTGAAAATGAGGGTAAAATCTTGGATTTCAGTGGGAAGCAGATTAAAGTTCATGGTCCATCTGACAGAGAATCTATCTTATCTTCGGTGTTTAAAGATTATCCAAACCTTGTTGTAGTGGACTACACAGTGCCAACTTCTATCAATGGTAATGATTTATTTGGTTATTACTTCGAAAGTATGTACAACTATTAACTTGTAGTTGTAAATGAAAGCAAGAACAACATTTGGAGTTAGTGCGGTCACAAAGGCATCTTCTCTTGTAGTCGCGTAAGACCCTTTTTATTTCCGAGAGCCTTTCTTAGTTAAATTGCTTATGAGATTTGCAATATATTGTAAAATTGATGTTGCCGGCTGAGAATCATTAACGTTTAATGATGTGAATTCATATGAACCCCGTGCAAAATCACAGCTTCTTTTCATAAGCTTTTGGAATTTTCGAGCCATGTCTTGTTTGAAATGTATTTGGGTGGAAAATGAAATTTGTCTCATAATTGAGAGAATTAACCATTTAAAGGTGTTTGAAACTTTGAAGTTTGGATTCTGTCAAGAAAATAAAAGGGAGTGGCATATTTCTGCATGATAGTGCAGTAGAATACTATTAAATGTACTTGTGCTGGGATTATTTGAATCTTGTTTAACTATAGCTAGTGCAGATTTGCCTCCCAAGTTTAGTGGCTATTATTTGTATTGTCAAGAAAGGGGAAATATATCCAGGCATAGGGATTTGTATTCTGAGCAAACATAGTTGTGCATTATTGGGAGAAAAATTTGTTGATCAGTTGCTTTGGAGTTTGATCATGTATCTCATTCAACTTGAAGTATTGAATTTCCAGTGTAACCGACCTTGTATTTTTGAAGCAGAATGAGCATGAGAATACTAGTGAATCAATTACAATCTATATATAAATGGTTGTTGGGACTGAAACTTATCATTTTTATGATGATATTCGGATCAGATTACATTTGATCTGCCGTGTCAATAAACATTTATATCTTCTTGTTCTTTTTTGTTGTACTTGTGAATAAATTTTTGGATACCTCTTGCTTGTTATTTGTCTAATTCCTCAATGTTATTTGCAACTTGTGTGTCTTTCCCCCAACCAAAATGAGGATGGCTCTTTGCTATTTGCATAGCATACCTTCATTCATATCCTGTACCTTGTGCTGATGCTCCTTTTGCCATGTTCATTTGTTGTTTGTCCTTGGCCAAATCATTATGCCTTTTGTTTTGCGTTGCTGAACTTGAGAGCTAATAAGTTCTTATTTGTGGTCTATCTATTCCCTTTACTGAACATCATGATATGAATAATTTCCTTGCTGACATTAATGCCTCAAGACATTCAGTTGATCAGTTGCAAACCATGGAGAAAGAGTTAGCTCGTTTAAGATCTGAGCTTGAGGTCAGATTATCTAAAAGATTTTCCTGCTCTTCACATGGTTTATTATCTTTATATACGGGATAAGACACATGAATCTTGAAATTGATAGAAAGAATCAAAGTTGAGGAATCAAGAGAATCAACTCCTAGCAGAGGAGAAGGCCCGGACATCCGCCCTTAACATGCAGAAACAAGAGCTAGAAGAGAAACTTGCATTTGTCTAAAAAAGGGTTACAGGTATTACCAATTACTTTGCTGGGTCTATGTTTAGAAATGAAGTTGTTGAATGATATGTTGTATTCTGTTAATTGGATCGCAGCCCTTGTATTCAGCCCAATCTGGTGTATCAGTTTAATTAATTTATGCTAATATGCTATATATAAGGTTTCTATTTCTGAAAAGGAAAAACATTTTCATCTACCTAGGGTGAATACCATATTCTAGTCCTAATATTTGCAACCCTCATATGGTTTTAACATAGTCCCTCCAATTTCTTCGTGCATGAGTGGGACATGATTAAATTTAAGGGAAAATTTGTCAAATTGTGGATTCCTTAATTTTGTATTGGTCCGCCCCAAAATAATTGGAATATTTCATAGTTCATTCCTTGTTTATTATGTACTGATCAACCATGTTTTTTTCTTATAAATGTAACTTAGAGGCAGAGCAAATAATTTAGAGGTTACTGAAAGCTAAAAAGCAAAGGTTAAATAGTTACTTGTCAGCATTGTGATTGTTATTCATTTGCTTACTATCTTTTAGTGCAGAGATGTAGTCTAGCTTATTTTATTTCTATCTTATTTTCTGTGTGATGGTTCGGATTTCAGATAGAAAAAGGCTTCAGCTCTTTGTATGATCTCTACAAAAACGTTTGTCTACAACAATGGAATTCATTATTGAAACTGAAAAGGGTATGAATTAGTTTCTTTACTCTGTTGCCTTTTTTATGAGCAGAGATGGTGACTCTATTTAACATTGCCAAAGTTTTAATGAAATATATAAATCTGGCCAGGTGGATTTCGATTTACAGGTAGTATATGCACTCAATGTTCATAGCAGATCCTATTGGACACTAGAAGCAGCTTCTATTCCCATTTATGAATACTTGCTTCAAGTGGAGTCCATCTTAATTGGAGATAAAGTAGCTACTGAAGATCTGATACAAACAACACAGGTATTCAAATGTTAATTGCTTTAAGTTATATTTGTTGTTATATTAGTAGATAGGAGTGGTTTTTATATTTGTTGTTACAAGAATTTTTTGTTTAGGTGATGGTGTTTACTAAATTGATGTGGCAGCTATGGGACAAGAATTTTTTATATGGATTGGTGTGTATTTGAAATGTTATTTGATGAATTGATTTTGAATAAATAATTTTGAATTGTTGTAACATAATTTTTTTTAATAACCTCGGAATCCCGTCGGAATTGTTTAATTTTAATAAATCCGACGGAATTCCGTTGGAATTATTTGATTTTATATTTTTATTTTAATAAATCCGACGGGATTCCGAGGGGATTCCCGTCGGAATAGTGTAATTTAAGTTTTTTATTTTGATTATATTTAATAAATCCGACGGGATTTCCCTCGGAATCCCGTCGGAAATATTTTATTTTATTTAAAAATTTTGATTTTATTATCCCTCGGAATTCCGTCGGTTTTTGAATTCCGAGAAGGGTTTTTCCTACGGATTGTGTTCCCTCGGAATTCACTTTTTCCGGCGGAATTCCGAGGGAACGTCCCGTCGGATTTCGCAGGATTTCTTGTAGTGGGGCATGGTATGGTAAAATCTCTCAATATTTACAATTTGTGGCTATCATGCTTCGGATTCAGACTCTAGCTTGTTTGTTAAAAAACAAGGAAGCGTGCATCTTGTTGTGTTGTTGTATGTGGATGATATGATAATAACAGACAACGATGCAATAGAAGTTGAAAAGCTTCAAGATGAGCTTGCCATCAGATTTGATATTAAGAAGTTGGGGGAGCTGCATCACTTTCTTGGCTTAGAGGTGACAAACTTGGCAAATGGTATCTTTCTTTCTCAAGAAAGTTATGCTAAGAAGTTAGTTGAACGGTTTGGAGTGAATCAAAGCAAAAGGTGTTCAACTCCACTAGAGGCCAACATAAAGCTAAGGAGTGAAGAAGGATCACTTCTGGCCAATCCGCAGCCTTATCAGTAAGCTTCTATATTTAACTATCACAAGACCCGATATTGTCTTTTTAGTTGGTTTGGTTAGCAAGTTTATGCAGTCACCAAGAAAGCCTCACTTAGAAGATGTAAAAAGAATTTTGAAATATATCAACTCAACCCTGGATATGGGCCTACTTTACAAGAAGAAAGCTACCGCCTCTGTAGTTTGGTTTCACGGATGCTGATTTTGGTAAAGACTTGAATGATCGGAGGTCCACTTTAGGATACATTTTTCTTAGTGACGGTACAAGTATTTCTTGGTGTAGCAAGAAACAAAATTCAGTTTCCTTGTCAACTACGGAGGCGAAGTACAAATCTGTTGCTTTTGCTGCTCAAGAATGCATTTGGCTGCAAAGACTTGCGGACGATCTACATCATCCTATAACTAAGCCAACTGCACTTTTTGGAGATAATCAGAGTGCTCTCAAGCTCACAAATAATCCAGTATTCCACGGAAGAACCAAGCATATTGAAATCGAGCATCACTTTATTAGAGAAAAGGTTCTTGATGGTACCAACGATGCACTGGCAGTGCGAAGTGAGGATAATGTCGACGACATTTTCACTAAGTCACTTTCCAAGGCTTCCTTTAAGTTCCTTCGTGCGAAACTCGTGTTAATATCCAAAAAATCACTTTAAGGGGGAGTGTTAAAGTTAAAGTTATTTTTTGGATAATATATCTAGAAAAATCTACACTAGATACTTCTATCAAAATATCTGTACACTAGATGTTTCTACATAATATCTATCCATTATTGGAGTTTAGAATTATCTCTAGAATTATCTTAGAAATCTAGAATTATGTATTAGGAAATCTAGGTTTATCTCTGTAGTATTAGGGATGTAGAATTATCTTCAAATTAATTTATTAGGTATTTAGAATGTTCCATTGAGTAGTATAAATAGAGCTAGTCCCTTGTCATTTGTAATCAAACAAGTCAAGTTGTAAGTAAAATTACTCTAATAAAAACCTTCTTTCCTACATACTTTTCTCTTGAATCATTCTCCTTTATTTTTGAGATTATTCTTTGAGGTTATTCTTCTTTTTGGTTGTTTTCATCTACACCTTTGGTTGTCCGATCTTGGGCCAACAGGCTTTCTCTGTTTTTCTGCTGTGTTAATCATATATTTTTATATTCTTGATGGGCTTGGACTGGCTGGAAGAGATAATAAGCAACAGAGGCCCACATTTGATACCCATGGCGATAGCACAGGGCCCTCTAATGTCCAATATGTCGTCGAGGGCCAGAAAACTCTGGTGTATGAAGCGATTCTTAACTCCAAAGACTTAAGAGGAGTTCAAGGGAACAAACATAGGCTCATTATTGAGGATGACAAGATTTAAGAGGAGTTCAAGGGAACAAACATAGGTTCATTATTGAGGATAACACAAAAATAAGAGACTTGATGACTAGTAAGGAAAGGCATCAGGTGTATGAGGTGAAGACACGACAACCTCCAAAGGTTGAAGTGAGAGATGCAGATGGAGGTAATTTTACTCCCACTCTTTCTATGTGGGACTCTGATGGTTTAGTATTGAATTCGAACAAGTGACTAGAGCTGTACCACAAGTACGGTGCAAAAGAGAAGGATGGAGTGTTCATATATAGGGAGTGTAGCTCTGCTTTAAATAAACTGGTTCTTCAACTGGAGTTTAAAACATTGGTTTAGAGACTCAGGTCAGACTTATGTTCATATTAGTAGTATTCTTACTTGATGACATCTGGATTAATGGTGTGATTATGTAGAATGACGATTTTAGTATTCTTACTCGGATGACATCACTTCTCTTGGATGGTGTAGCATGATTTTTTTGTGGATTGCTTTAATTTCTCTCTTTTATCTCTGTGAAGCTGATTCTTGTATCTCTGTGATGTAACATATGTGATTTACCTCACTTGTTTCGTCAGTTATCTGTAGCTTGAAATGACACAAAGTTTGTGGTGTCTTAGTCTCCTAGAAAAGATTTGATTTATACATATTACAAATTGGCCTCCAAACTTTTCCTCAGGGTAATCGGTAATTATCAGTATGGATACTTGAAATTGAGGTAGCTTTGATAGTAAATTGATATTTGACAGGAGCAATGTAAGCCCCTTTATTAGGTTGTTTGCTTGTTTTTGCTCATTGAAGATTCTACCTACAAAATAATGTTAATAAGGGATAATCACCATTTTATTGCATGCCTTTGTGGAAGAAGTTAAATGTAGATACAATTGAAACTAGGGGTGTCAATTCGGGTGGGTCGGGTTGAGGTAAGGGTATTACATGAAAATCCCCAACCCGAAAATCCCAACCCGAACATGACCCGATCGGGTTCGGGTGGACCCGAAAACTGTTTGGGTCACCCGATAACCCGACCAACCCGACCCGATTTTCTTTTTCCTTTTTTTTTTTTTTGAATTTTTTTAAAATTCTAATTTATGTTTAAGTTATTTTAAAACTTGATAACAATATATAAAAATATATAGTTCGTAAGGTTTGACATAATTGCAATTAATATAAGATAAAAAAAAATTAATACATAAATATTATTAAGTTCTAATTCTAAGTGTAATTATAATTAAGTTCTATATCAACTCTATTTAAATTCCTATTTATATAAAATCAATAAAATTCAATCAATAAGGTAATTATGTAAAATAAAAATTAGATACATAAACATTATTTAGATCGAATAATATATTTTCTACTAAACTAATCATAATGCAATTCTAATTCTTTAAGTCCAAATAAATATATCTTTTTTTGTCAACAAACTCCGTTTAATATAATCATATTACAATCATATATGTCTTTCTAATAAACAAAACTATACAATTTAGACAAATTATATAATATTGACATTATAAATCACATTTTTCTCAGATAATAATCACATGTTTATAGAAAAAATATATTTTACTAGACCTTTTTTTAATAGTCTATTATATTATATTATAAAAATACGAGTTGACTTTTGGATTTTTTTGGAAATTTATTGGCCGCCAAAATATCCTTACAATAATGATTTCACTAATGTTTAATTAAGTTAATTATGTAAACTAATATGTATTATAAATTATTATTGAAATTTTATAAGTACTTATTTATGGATAGGAATTTGGTTACAAGTCTAATCTTAATCAAATTCTAAATCTAACTCTAATAAATTGTACTCACATTAAAAACTTGTTTATAATCTTAATTAAGATCTAATTCCAAGTATAATTATAATTAAGTTTTATATCAATTCTATTTAAATTCTTATTTATATAAATTTAATAAACTTCAATCAATAGGGCAATTATGTAAAATGTAAATTAGATACATAAAAATTATTTCGATCGAATAATATATTTTCTACTAAACTAATCATAATGTAATTCTAATTGTTTAACTTTAAATAAACACATCTCTTTTTGTCCGTAAACTTTCGTTTAATTCTAATCATATTACAATCATATATGTCTTTCTAATTAACAAAATTGTATAATTTAGACAAATTATATAATATTAACATTATAAATCACATTATTCTCAAATAATAATCACATGTTTATAGAAAAAAATTATTTTACTAACCATTTTTTTAATAGTCTATTATATTATATTATAAAAATACGAGTTAATTTTTGAATTTTTTTGAAATTTATTGGTTACCAAAATATCCTTACAATAATGATTGCCCACAAATTTGTTAGAATTGCGGTCTCGAGCCTGCGTAACTTTGATTGTCCCTTTGTAAGTTTTAATTCCCGTTGATTTAGTTAATTTCCCTTCTGGGGTTTGCGTTTCAAAAAAATAAAAAATAAAAAATTAAGTTAATTATGTAAACTAATATGTATTATAAATTATTATTGAAATTATATAAGTACTTAATTATGGATAGGAATTTGGTTACAAGTCTAATCTTAATCAAATTCTAAATCTAACTCTAATAAATTGTACCCACATTAAAAACTTGTTTATAACCTTAATTAAGATCCAATTCTAAGTGTAATTATAATTAAGTTTTATATCAACTCTATTTAAATTCTTATTTATATAAATTTAATAAAATTCAATCAATAGGGCAATTATGTAAAATATAAATTAGATACATAAAAATTATTTAGATCGAATAATATATTTTTTACTAAACTAATCATAATGCAATTCTAATTGTTTAAGTTTAAATAAATACATCTCTTTTTTCCCGTGAACTACGTTTAATTCTAATCATATTACAATCATGTATATCTTTCTAATTAACAAAATTATATAATTTCGACAAATTATATAATATTAACATTATAAATCACGTTATTCTCAAATAATAAATCAATTATTATTTTTTAAGTATATCTAATCCTAAACCAATTATCATTTCATAAATTTTTATCTAATTATAATACACCATATAATTTAAATAAATTAAATATAAATTATATTTTTTTTTAATTTTCGGGTTGGGTCGGGTCGGGTTGTTGGGTCACCCGCATAATTTTTCACCCGAACCCGGCCTCTCTCCTTTGGGTCCATTTCGGGTCCGACCCGAAAACCCCCAACCCGAACCTGATATTTTCGGGTTGGGTCGGGTCGGGTCTAGATTTGACAACCCTAATTGAAACAATTCATTGCAGAATGACAGAAACCTAAGTTTTATCCTAATAATGTACAGAAGATTCTTTAACAAATCAAAGTTAGAACAAACTATATATTTAGCAGTTTTTGTAATGCACGAGAGTGTGAAGAAGTTGCAAATCTTTAGCAGGTTTGTGGTGATGAAGATTTATTTTTCTTTGTAGGAGCTTTGTGTTTTTATGTGTAGGTAATTTTTTGGGAAATGACATGAATTGTTATGAAACTATTGATTAAAAGCAAGAACAGTAACAAAATAATGCTAAGAGAATAGAGGGAGAAGAGAGGGATTTTATTAATTCTTGAGTGTATGCAATAATCAATAAGTCTCAATTTATAGGTATTATAATACAAGAGAAAAGGAAAGGTCGACTAATCAATTAACCTTAATCATGGATATCAATCCTATAGATTAATCAATTACACAATCAATGGGTATTCATAATATCCATTATTTATAACACTCCCCCTTGAATGCCCATTGTGGTTTGATGCATCTTGCTAAAAATATATATTCATGGAGTAGACATATTGGGTTGCCTCGTTAAAAAGCTTCACTAGGAAAACCCAATGGGATAAAACCTCAATAAAGGAAAAGAGTACAGCGCGTATCCACTCCCCCTCATGATGACATCACTTAATATCTTTATATCGATGCATTCCAATCTTGTATATCAACTTTTCAAACGTTGTACTAGGTAATGCTTTTGTAAACATATCAGATAGATTATCACTCGAACGTATTTGTTGGACATTTATGTCTCCGCTCTTCTGAAGGTCATGTGTGAAAAAGAACTTCGGTGAAATGTGTTTTGTTTTGTCTCCTTTGATATATCCTCCCTTTAATTGGGCGATGCATGCGGTGTTATCTTCATATAACACTGTTGGGATCTTCTCTTTTGGTGTTAAATGACACATTTCTTGAATTTGTTGCGTCATCGACCTTAGCCAAACGCATTCACGACTCGCCTCGTGAATTGTAATGATCTCTCCACTTATGAATAGATAGTCTGTTTCGGATCGAACTTTATCAGGATTCCCATGTCTTCGTGTTGGAAATGAGCTGAACCTTGATAGTAAACTCATTGAAAACGCTATGTCTGGCCTTATATTATTAGCAAGGTACATTAATGCCCCAATAGCGCTAAGATATGGTACTTCAAGATCGAGAATTTCTTTATCATCTTCCTAAGGTCAGAATGGATCTTTTGTTATATCAAGTGATCTCACAACCATCGGGGTACTCAATGGATGTGCCTTATCCATATAAAATCGTTTTAAAATCTTTTTGGTATATGTCGATTGATGAACAAATATTCCATCTTTGAGATGTTCAATTTGTAAACCAATGTAAAGTTTTGTATCCCAAGATCTTTCATTTCAAATTCTTTCTTTAAGTAATTTATTGCATTTGATAGCTATTCAGGAGTTTCCTGATATTTAAGTCATCGACATACACAACGGTTAAAACAAATTTGATCCAAACCTCTTTATAAGGACAAATAGGATCATTTTGTATCCTTCTTAAATATTCATTAAGGCGATTATACCATATTCGCCCAAATTGTTTTAATCCATATAATGATTTTTGCAATCTTATTGAATACTTTTCCTATAAACTTTTATATGCTTCAGGCATCTTAATATAAATTTCATTATCAAGTGATTTATTTAATATGTTGCAACAACGTCTAATAGATGAATATCAAGTCTTTCATCTACTGCCAGACTAATGAGATATCTAAACGTGATTGCATCCACCACAGTAGAATAAATTTTTTCATAATCAATGTCAGGCCTTTGTGAAAATCCTTGTGCCACAAGTCGTACTTTATACCTTACGACTTCATTTCACTCATTTCTTTTCCGTACAAATACCCATTTGTACCCCACTGGCTTTATATTATCAGGTGTTTGGATTACAGGTCCAAAAACTTCACGTTTAGAAAGAGAATTTAATTCTTCTTGAATTGCATCTTTCTATTTTGGTCAATCATCTCTGTTTCTGCATTCTTCAACAGATTTTGATTCAAGATCCTCATTTTTCTTATAAAATATTTGTAGCTACATTATGTGCAAGGATATTGTCGACAATTGTATTCCCTCGGTTCCATTTCTATTTCTGACATAACTAATTGAGATCTCTTCATTTTTCATATTTACAGGTACATGTGCTTCTTCTAAAGTTTTATTCGTAGTTATGTCTTGTTGAGCATTAGCCTCCTCACTGTTGATCATTTTGATCATTTGCTCATTTCCTTTTCCAATATTCTTATCTTTGGAACCGATTGATCTTCCACGCTTCAACCGTGGTTTAGATTCATAGACTGTCCGTGTGGACTTCAATTCTAATTGGAGAATTTACAGCTAGAATATAAAACTTGGTAACTCTTTTTAGGTCAGTAAATGTATCTGGCAGTTGATTTGCAATATTTTGTAAATAAATTATCTTCTGAATCTTTTGTTCATGTTGTTTTGTTCGAGGATCTAAATGATTCAAAGATAATGTATTCCAAGTAATTTCTTTTCCTAGCTATTTATGTTCTCCCCCAAACGTTGGAAAAACTATTTCATCAAAATGAAAATCAGTAAACCTTGTTGTGAGTAAATCCCCAATGATTGATTCAAGATATTAAATTATAGAAGGGAAATCATATCTAACATATTTGTCTAGTCTCCTTTGAGAACCCATTTTTGTGCAATGTGGTGTTGCAATAGGATCATATACCGCACATCTAAAAATTCTGAGATGGGAAATATTAGGCTCCTGACCAAAAGCCAATCATAATTGGGAGAATTCATGGTAATTTGTTTGTTTGATGCGTTTAAGTGTTACTGCATATAGCATATCCCCATGTAGAGATGGAGAGATTTGTTCTCATAAGTAATGGTCTAGCTATTAATTTGGAGGCATTTAATAAGTGATTCTGCTAAACCATTTTATATGTGTACATGAGCAATAGACTTTTCTACTTTTATTCCATAGGCTTATAATAATCATTAAAAGCCTAAGACATAAGCACACCTGTATAATCAAGAATGAATTATTTCCGCTAATAATCTTGCAAAGGCTAGGTTGCAAGTTGATAATCTACACACATATATGTGACCATCTCGTAGATGCATCAATTAAAACCATAAAGTACCTAAATGGTCCACGTGGTGGATGAATATGCCCACATATGTCACTTAGAATACATTCCAAAAATTCAAGTGACTCAATTCCAACTTTAGTTAATGATGATCTCATGATCAATTGACATTGAGAACAAGTAGCACATGAGAATTCCTTATCTTAAAGAATTTTAAGGTTCTTTAATGAATGCTCTCATGAATTCTCACTAATTTCTCGCATCATAATTGATCCAAGGTTACTCGATCGATCATGCCAAATAATAAATGTATTTGGATTAGTAAACTTTTGGTTTACTATCGCACGTATTTCATGCCTACTAATATTTGTGTAATACAAACCGAAGGGAAGTGTGGGGGATTCTTACAAGGCATACTTTTTACCCGACAGAGTTGCAGTAATATAAAGATATTCAATCTTCCCATCATTAGAAGTTTTATTGTGATATTCATTTCAACAAAGATCCTTGAAACTCAATAAGTTTCTTTGAGGTTTACTAGAAAATAAGACATCTTCTATAATAAGTTTCGTTCCTTAAGGGAACATTATAGTATCTTTCTCAAACTCTTCATAATTATTTTGTACTACCTTTGCTTCTTTCATAAGTAAAGAAGAATACTTTTTATCTTTATTGTAGCACTGTCTGCGAGACATTTATCTTTTCATTCGTTTTTTGATCCAATTGAATGTTAGGGAAAATCCTTACTCTTTATTATAAAAGAAAACAAATTAAGAGAATGAAGCTAGTAATTAAGAAAAAAACTTTGATACTTGAGTTGTAAACAACATTAGGAAGAATAACATAAACGAAATTCAAATTATAAGTTTATTCCCCAATAAAAAAAATTATATCGATATATAAATGTCATTGAAGTAAACTTGTCCATATGACAATTTTATTTACAGATATTTATATAATTGAAAAACTTGATAGTTTAATTAAGTACTCAATCGGACGTACTACAGATACATGACTACATGTTATGTGGATAAAGTCGAATTTCATAATCATTTTAATGGGGTATCTCCTTTATATCCTTTATATCACTTCTGGTGATGTGGAGAATTATAATTATAATCATAAGAGTGATCATCACAGTCTTACCCCAATTCGTACTTGTTGACTCATTTGTCTTATTTATTTATGATTCATTTATTGCATTATCTCATTCACTTCGGGGAATGGAGATGATTTAATGGTCAATCGTTCATCAATAACTTTTTTTTAATATTTCAACCCAAAATGATACGAAAACAACTTAAAATGTTGTTCACATCTTTCTCAACAGAGTTACTCCTTCGAGAGCATTATGAATTGCTACTTCGGAAGCATTATGAATTGAAATAAAATTCTCCAATAAACTTTGATCGACAAATATAAACCAAAAGCTTCCAATATTCAGAGCGATATATAATAATATTGACATATTGATATTATTCATTTCACATCAATATATATTTGATATGATATAACACTAATATACTAAGAAGTTAATATCAAGAACAATGATATTGATATCAAGTAGTCAATCGACTTTGTTAAGCGTCGAAAACTTAAAGTTTCATAAATTTCATATTTCAAATTGAACAAACATATATATCACTATGAACAAATGATATATTAAATAATTAATCAAAGAAATCGCTCAACTAATCATAGGTTCAATAATATGGGCTATCATTCAAAAATTATGGAAGCAAAACTTAGGATCATAATATGTATCTCACATTGTCAACCCACTTTATAAATAATTCTATCTCTATTGAATTATCTTTGATTTCATAAAGGAATTAATCAAGACAGATCATCCGGTGTGTATATACAATATATTAAACAATTAAGCATGTCTAATCAAAGTATTATGACGTACTTAATAATAAAAGTATTCTCGATATGATGTTTAATTGTTCATGATTTAAGCATAAAAATATGTTACATGATAGAGTGTCCATAAGCAGTTCATGTATACATAGAGAAAAAAAAACATTACCTTTGTTGATGCTCAACACATATTTAGACTTAAGCTTAGCAAATTAGGAGATTGGAAAACATCAAAGGTAATACCAATATACATATATATATATTCAGTAGTATAAAGCTAGTCTCAACTCCCAACAATATTAGCAATTCAAGAATACAATTAATATTGGTCAAGCATAGGCAATTCATTCATTTATCAAGATTATATATATATAATTGTCAAATAAGAAATAAATGTGAAATCAAATGGGTAAAATAATGGTGGTCTTTCCCTAATTAAATTAAGGAGCTCCCGTCAAGAAACTAGTCAAAAGCAATTTATATTATGGGCTAATCACAGAAATCCCCCATCCTTTGGGGGTTTTGGCACTTTCCCCCCTTTTCTTTCATTTTTGGCATTAAACCCCCTAACCTTTGAAAAATATCACACTTAACCCCTTGTAACAAACTTTAACAAAGCAAATCTATAAAAAGTTGATCTCAAATGTGTAGATATTATATATCAAATCGAAGCTCTCGACGCAAGGAACACAACAATGGTCTCGAAATCAAAATCCGACAACCGACGAAGTAGAAATTATCGGTTAAAGACGACGCACGACGAACGAAGCTTTTGGCGGCCAATAGGGTTGGATGGGGTATGGGCTTTGTTCTCCTTGGAGAGACGAACACGATGGTGGTGGTCTTGAAGCTTGGCTCGCTATGACGGAGGAGAAATCGATAATCAAATTTTTTTGAAGGGGTTAAGTGTAATATTATTCAAAGGTTAGGGGGTTTAATGCCAAAAATAAAAGTATAAAGGGGAAAGTGCCAAAACCCCCAAAGGATGGGGGGGTTTATGTGATTAGCCCTTATATTATTACAAGATGTTGTAATACAAAAATACTCATCGACTAATACAACATTAACATATAATTGATAATTTTAAAGCAAAATAACTAACGGAACAACATGCTTGGTAGAATAATAAAATCACATAATTAACAAATAATTATTGATTAACTCAATTTTCAACAGATTCCGATTTCACATAATTTCATATTACCGTAAGAGCATGAGATAATTAAAAGGTTATATTTATCTTATAAAGACTACTATAAGATTCGAGTATAATCTCACAAAAGATTAACATATAACCTAAGCATAATCGAAATAACGATTAACATATATTTATGATTAACACATAATTTTATTGAATTACATTTTTTATAACAGAGATCTAAAACGAACAACTTAGGCTCTGATATCACTGTAGGATCACGTAATCAAACTGATATTTATGCTTTTGTGTGGATCGTTTTATCAAATTGAATCTACCTCCAACCTTCAAGCTAATCGTGCTGATAACGTGTTATGAAACTATTAATTAGAAGCAAGAACAATAACAGAATAATGCAAAGAGAATAGAGAGAGAAGAGAGGAATTTTATTAATTTTTGAGTGTCTACAATAATCAAAAAGCCTCAATTTATAGGTACTATAATACAAGAGAAAATGAAAGATTGACTAATCAATTAACCTTAATCATGGATATCAATCCCATAAATTAATCAGTTACACAATCAATGGGCATTCATAATATCCATTATTTATAACATGAATGAGTATGTTTTGCCTGGTAACATTGAATGATTGTTTTGAGCATAGGTTTTCTTGTGTATTGATGAGCTAGAGATCTAGTTAACATAATATATAATATGACAAAATCAATAGAGTTATCGGAAATGGCTGAAGATACATAGATTTGATCACTGTGGACGATGTATTTCCTTCTTATTGCTTAAACCCTCGTAAGGGGAAAATTATAGAAGTCGTTGTTTATTGCGTACGACTCTCTCTCCCCCTCTCTCTTGCTGTCTAAACTATAAACTTGGAGTTTGTTGTATAGAGTTCATTAGTTTAGACTTTAGCAGATTGTTTATGCTATGGAGCTGACAGCCGTACATTTTAACTTTTTTCACAAAAATGGAGGTTAAGGTGAAGTGGTCAAAATTGGAATCATAGAGGTAGGCATAGAGATTTTCCTGGAAGTTTCAAAAATTACAAAAATTACCCTTGTTAAAGACTTTACAATACATATGCATTGATCAAGATCGACTGTGTTCTCTCTAATGGATATTGTATTTTGCTATTAACATTACAGATCGATATTTAATTTTGAATTCATGATTATAAAATCAGACAGTTTTGCAATAAAATCTCCACTCAACTCCCTTTCTTTCAAGAAAGATTGCATTACATCATCTCCAGCAAATTCATTCACTTCCATTCAGAAACCAAAAATCAAAACAATTATCATAGTAAATGGGTTGTCATAAAAGAAACAATAGCCAGAAAAATTGAGAAGGGTTCAAAGGGCAGCTACCAGGAGGAGGTGAAGCTTTGAGGGTGGCGAATGCCGCCGGTAATCTGGTGCAAACACGAAGACGTTTGATGATGTGGAAGACTGGATATTTTGGGAGAAATCCAGTAGTATAAAGGGAATTCATTTTATTGAACTCTGCAACTGAAGAATACTCAAAGCAGTCAACAGTTTTAAAGATAGGGTGATGAATATGATAATGCCAGGGCGATACTTGTCCAGCCAGAGGGAAAATCTTTTAAATGATGGATTTGCCCATAAACAATTTTGGTAAGTTAACTCTCATATTCCATTTTGTCATACGGTGTTGTATTGCATATTTGCCCAAGTAGAGATTTTAAAAGCAAAATAAACATTGTTATATCTGTATTATGTTGTATATATCTTTATATCCATATTTAAGTTGTGGATTAGACACAAGCATATATTTAAGCAACTTATACTGTGTAGGGATGCAAACGAGCTGAGCTTTGGCCTCCCTTTTTTTTTTTGCTCAAGCTCGGCTTGACCAAAGCTCACTCGGCTCGGCTTGACCAAAGCTCACTCGGCTCGGCTCGAGCTAAAACAAAATTATATTATTTTAAATTGAAAATTAGTTTTGTAATAAATTTAATATATTTTTATATATAATAATGTATATTAATTGAATATATATACATATATATAATAATATATTACTTTTTTTATTAATTTTGTATAAAAATCAATAAATATATATGTAATATTATATATATAAAAATTAAAATATTATTTTTAATTAAATATACCGGCTCGCAAGCCAAACTCAAAGTGGTTTGGATTCGAGCTTGGCTGGAGCTTGCTCATGAGGCACGCCAGTTGGCTCGGCTCGTTTGCACCCCCTAGTACTGTGTAAAGCCTAAACATATAGAAGTCCATGGATAGATAAATAAGTATACTTTAGTATTAGGTTACACTAAAGACCTTTGTAAAATTGTTATTTAAACAAGATTATGTATATATGTTGTTGTCCACTGTCACGTGGTGTAGGTGTACTTTAGTGGTTACGCATTATGTTAGCTTAATTTTGGAACGCATAGAATGTTTGATGAGCCAAATAAATGGAATATAGAACTAAAAGAATATATATGTTCATATTCTACGGGTAATGTGGGATAAATCCCCAATTGGGCATCAGATTTTTTCTTAATTCTCATTTGGGCAAAATATCGTATGATTTTCACATAATGTAGTACTTAAAATACTTCTCAAAATATGTTGTATAATTTTCACAAAATGTAGTACTAAAACGTTCTAATTCCGTATTTATATTCTATTATGTAGTATAATTTTATGGGGAGTTAAGTAAAAATATTTCAAACTGATGGGGAGTTATTTCAAATTGCCCCTTCATTTCACACCGAAATAATTTAACAATTTTTTTTCGTCTTTAAACCGCTCATTTTGTTTGGAAGCGATCAGATCATTAAGAAGTAAAACACAATAAAAAAATATACATTATTTATTCTACACCGAAATAATTTGACAGTTTTTTTTCCGTCTTTAAACGCTCATTTTGTTTGGAAGCGATCAGATCATTCCAAAGTCATCTTTAGACCGTTCATTTTGTTTGGAAGCGATCAAATCATTAAGAAGTAAAACACAATAAAAATATATACATTATTCATTCTACACTAAAATAACTTGATAGTTTTTTTTCTGTCTTTAAACCGCTCATTGTTTGGAAGCGATCAGATCATTAAGAAGTAAACCACAATAATTGGACAGGGTTTTTTCATCTATAAACCACTCATTTTCTTTGGAAGCGATCAAATCATTAAGAAGTAAAACACTCTGATGTGACATAAAAATGGTGAAGTTTATCGACATCTTCAATGGGGTGAAAGTGAGAAGGAGGCTTCCTTGCTGGTCTGGCCAATGAAAAACAAGGTTGATGAGTGTGAGAGTGGAAGTTGGTTGCTCAGATCTCCGGGATCGAAGATGTGAATGAGAGTCAGAGTTGCAAAGAGGGGGACCACTTGACTCGATCGTGTGGTAAATATGACTACAATCTATCCTTCGGTGGACAGTGCCATGTAGGACTCAAGGAACATTCACGTGGCTCCCTCCTACGTGGATTGGAACAGAACCACAACGACCTGGTACAGAATGTTAGGGTCCTGGTGCTACAAAGTGGGTGGTGGTGGTAGTGGTGCAGCAATAATACGATTGTAATCGTTTTTTATCCTCATGCGAATGAAAATGATGTCCAGGACTCGAAAGGAGGACCCTCGAGTCACTGCTTACCTTCCATGAATAGCGTTTTAGTACTTAGAGGAGGATATTATTGTTGGAAAACATGAATCAGAAAGCAGCGGAATTTAAAAAATTTTCCCAACAAAAGGACCTTGGACTCGCAATCGTGTAACCAAATATATATACAATATATATATATACAATATATACAATATATATATATACACACGTGTGTGACACGTGTCACAGTGACACGTGTCACTCACGTGAGCCACACGTGTGACTTCACACGTGTGGAACCCTCTTGGCCCGATTAACTCGTTTAATCATTTTCAAGCCTCAACTCATGTAACCAAGTTGTTGTGTGTGACCCTCTAGGTTCTCAATTCAATTAGCAGTGACCCTAATTAATTAATTCACTAATTAATTAATCAGTCCACAGATTAAACGACCATAGTCTAGCAACAGGTGTTTAACCCCTAGCTGAATTGGAATGTTCGGATTCGACAGAACCTTTAAGTCATTGATTCATGTGAGATACAATCCTCCTACTTACTATCTCTCAACCAAGATCTAGGGCAAGGGAATAATCAGAACCCTAATAATCCGGTCTTAAAGCTAAGTGCATTTCATATCCATTTGATCTCAATCCAAGAAACCCTTTTCTTGATGTCTTGATCTACTGCCTTGGCCAAGGACTCCATATGGCATATGAATGACTTACACAGTAAGAGATCACCTTGCAAATGCAAGTGTAGGTCCTATCTTGATTCTCATTCACTTTCATGAATCACTTGTGCAGTCCCAGCATAAGCCTTGAATCAGTTGTCTAAGGCGACACCCTTTAAAGCTTATACCTAAGACTACAGAGTTAACTTATAAAGTGACAAGGAACCTCAAGTCTAAGGATCAATTAATCACATCAATGACTCGTGAGATATTTCCTAATCTGGAAGTTTCCATTTCCTGAAATAGAAACTTCCTTTCCCATTTAGGAATGTTCTCACACGGGGCACCTCAGTGAACTTACTTATTAAAGTAAGCACCCTCATGTATCACGCACGTATCAACTATACACTTTGCACCTCCATGAAACAAGGTGGTCCTTCTTAAGGGCGTGATCCCACAAGCAAGCCTTAGAGGAGTCAGGTTGACACTCCCACTGTCTGTAGGACTCATCGGCTTGGAGTATTTTACTAATCATGACTTATGTGATATAGGGCTCGTTTCATGAACCATTTCACCTAAATGGTAGAGTCCTAAAGTCATCAGGATTAGGGGAGTTCTCATACATGCACAGCTAAAGTAAACGCATACCAAACAAGAGCATATAAAGAAGTGTTGCCTCAATTCGTTATTTCATTCAAAGATTGTATGTGATTACAATAAGGAAAAGCACAAAGCGGATATACAATCGGCTTTCTAGGGCACTATTCCTAACAATTATAAACATAGGTCTTAATCCTCAAGTTAAGGGTGCATGGGTAGACTAGAGGTTAGTGATTAGAGGGTCGAGCTGGTTCCCTCGGTTGTGTTGATCTCCTCGATATCCAAGAATACCTTGAGGGTCCGCCTCTAAATTGCCCCTCAAACCTTGCCTGCAGGTGAGAGACTCCGCGCCTATGTTTTGCCTACGCGGTATTGAAGGTCTGTATATCGGTATCAAATTCGTGCCGCGTCACACTCGTTACGAACGTAGTTGTACAATAGAAAAATCTTTAATTAGTGTAATATTGAGTTACTAACCTGTGTCGTTTGATGATTACTGTGTCAAGTAAACAATAAGATAGAAAACACAGAGAAGATAGAATTATTTCCAAACATTAGAACAATCCCCTCGTTTATTCATAAATCTTATCACACAAACACCAATACTAAAGATTTATTTCAAAAGCTCAACAAAAGTTGCATCCTTTATTCTTACAACTAGCTTAATAGTGATGCAATTAAATCAATTTCAAGCTACACTTGGAGTGTAAAACCTGCGGGACAAAGTAGCTGGCCCTCAAGAACCCGATCTGTGCAGTTCTAACGAATTGGAGGTTCGATACAAGGCCGGTTGATGGTAGCTTTGGGTTCCAGTTCGAGAGAGGTGTCGTAACAAAAATGCGACAATCAGAGACGATTAAACCAACTGTTGCATTGTTCCGAGGGAAAATATATGAGTTATTTACGCCATACCCCCCGTGCTAGATGAAATAGGCAAAAAAAACTCTGTGTTACAAAAATTAACACAGAAAACCCTATGTTTTTAAAATATTTGCATACCGAACCCTGAAAATTTCTGGTGTTGGTAAAGCACTAATTTTCTCTATTTATTGGATGCGAAATAACTAATTTTACCTTTTATATTATGATATAGATCATCTCACATCCCTCTATATTGTTCAATACTTTTTTATATGCACCGAAACTGTAGCACCCCAAGCGAGGAGCACCACATCCCCCGCACCATAGACCGACACGTGTGACGAAATGGGAGCTCCGCTCACGCACCAAGCCATGACGAACGGGTGACAAATAAAACACACCTAACCTAGGCGGTCTAGACCCTGAAACAGAGTGCGCAATAATTCAAAAACCAAAAGCGGAAGCACAGGATCAACATACACACATGCCAGGCCACGGGCCAGCAGAAATTAAAGCGTACACTCCACATGCAAACTTGGGCACACAAGCCAAGTTTTGGGACATAAGGTAAGGCCCAGCAAGGGCAATTTTAATCATATACATATCAGATTTGAATCAAATTACAAACTTATACATAACCTCAGAATGAAAAGGCAAAAGCAATAAAGATATCAGATTTAAATCAAATTACAAACTTATACATAACCTCAGAATGAAAAGGCAAAAGCAATAAAGATGCAGAATGTAAAGACTCGACCCGAACGACTCAAAAGAAGACCACCGCCTAGCATGAACCCAAACCTAGCACCTGCAACTGAGGGGGGAAAGAGAGGGGTCAGTCTACAACTCGACTGAGTGAGGGGGCTAACGTACACCCAACACGTATCTACATATAGAGCAAAGCACGTATTAAACAAAAGACTATGAACCGGGAATAGGGTTTTACATACCAAAGCTATTTTCCAAAAGTACTCATACTTATTCATATATTCGTATATTCTTAAGTTTGAAAACTCGTAAGGATTCATAGATTCAAGAACGCATATGGATTCATATTAAAAACTCATAGGGATTCATATTGTAACTCATAAGGATTCTTATATTCAGATCGATTCATAAACTAGCGTACAAATCTCATATTGAAAACAAACTCTCCTATCCCGTTTCATAATCAACGTAACAAAAGAATTCAAATACCCGGTGAGTACGAGTCTCTAACCTTACTCCTTAATCAAAAGACTCAAAGGATTCATAACGAAGTATAAACTCATAAATTCATAAGATTCATAAATTCAAAGATTCATATTCCCGTATTCCAACTTTCTCCGGAAGTCTGCTCGCGGGTTACGGGCCCACATCGTGCAACTCAATATACGTGGGGTCGCGAACCCACAACGTACCTTCTCCGGCCTCAGCCGAAGGCTCAAAGCACTACGCCTTCTCCATCCCCCTCAGAGTCGCGCGTAGGTACTTCAAAGGAGCGTGTGCACAGGGGTGATAACCGGCGACCCCAACAGCCGCACCGGGTCTCCCTTACCCATACCTTCGGGGCCCAGGGATTCATAAGATTCGTAAGAAACATAAGAATCATATGAAACATACCTAACTCGCGAAACCTAGAAACATACGATTCATACTTAAGAAACATACCTTACCGTGCAACTCGGCATATGCTATACACGTACCTTTCCGTGTCTTCCAAGTTCATATGATACTGAGGGAGATCCACAGTTCGCTTGACACTACACTGTTTGGAGCATAGCCTCGTTGCAAAACCATTTTAAGCTTATATATGCCTATACGTACAATTTCAAAAGAATTCATATGAAATCGAATAACAAGATTCATAACATATCATAAGACACATATTTAATATACATATAGTATATATTCGCATGCGGGGTGAGAAAACATCACATTAAGGTCATAGGTCGCTTATCTAAAAGAAAAGATCCTAACCCTCACCTTACACCGACGTGGCCAAGAATGAGACAAATGATTCACCCCGGAATCAACTCGAATCACGAAACACCACCCCGGGTGCACCTGGACAAACTGAAGACAAAATGCAAAACTTAGACTCGAGGACGAACCATATAGACGCACGGCATATGCTTAGTCGCGTAAGAGATGCAAATACTTAGTCAAAAGCTCATACACGTATCAAATTCATACAAGACGTGCAAAAACACACATATCATAGCTTAACAAATTCATAATATGCATTAAAGCATGTTCATGTGCGCTATTAATGCATAATGAAGCATCTAAAACATAACAAGGCGCATAAGGGATTCGTGCAAACAACTCACATTACTTAAGAAACATAAAATGCATAAAAAGAGAAAATGCATCTACATAAACATGCTAAAACAATTTAGGAATAAGTTTGGAGGTGGAAAGATACGAGAAAAACGGAATAAGAAAACAAAAAGGGGTTCCGAGTGAAATTGGACTAAAGCTGACAGTTTTCCAAGATGCACAAGCTATAGGAAAATGATCATAACTTGAGTTTGAGAAATGGGAATTAAGTTTTGTTTGTTGGAAATGAAAGTAGACACATATATCTTTAAAATGGTAGGTGGCTCGAATCATGGTTCAAAGTGACCCGAAAATGGCGTAGGTTTGAAATTGAACGAATGCAGAATCTTGGCCAAGTGGCGACACCAAATTAAAACGATTATAACTCACAATATTGAAACTTTTGAAACTTTTTGTTATTGCTATTCACCATTGTAGATAAGAAAATAAACTTTATGTTATTAATTTAATTTGCTATTTAATATTTTGAAATTATCCTAAATTTAATTTCAAAGTTAAATAGTTAAATTAAATTGATATTATAATGTTTTATTTTATCAACAAATCAAGTGATGACACATGTCAAAGTGACATGTTTTGACCAATTAAATCAAGTCTTGCAGTCAAAGAAAGCCAGGACAAATCATATGGTGGCACGTGGCGAAATAAATACTTATGTGATTCTATGCGATATTATCTCTTTAAAAAAAATAATAAAATATTAAAGAGATAAATATTTATATGATTTATTTGATATTATCTCTTAAAAAATACAAGAGATAATTATTAAATAAAGATTGACTTGGGCTACAAGTCTTGAATCTTACACCTATATAAAGGGTTCATGTTTAGTTCATTCAACACACAACACGAATTCAAGAAAGGCTAAAAACCTCTCTACGAGTTCAAAAAAGACTAAACACCTCTCTACAAGTTCAAGAAAGGCTAAAAACCTTTCTTCCCCGAAGTTATCAAATCTAGGCGTTTGATATACCGGCGAATCAGCGTTATATTCAAGCTAAATCCACGGAGTTACCGACGAGTTCGAAGGTGTTCTTGGTGTTGGGATTAATGCCCTGAAAATCCAATTATATTGTAAATATTTTGGATTAATAAAACTGAAATTAAAGCAAGTTATGAGTATTTTACAAATTTAATAATTAATGACGTGTGATGGTATTTTTATATGAAATGTGTTTCATAGGAAAAGATTTTAAATACCAGAAGTCACGTGTCATTAAAGTTCTAGTCAGTATGATAAGAAGATGTTCTTATCAAGACTATAATGTGTTATATAAGATGATTAGTCTTTCGTCATAGGGAAATGGAGTTTCCAATTATAACACGTTGATGATTTTCAATGAGATTGGAAACATCGAACTGGACCATTGAGATTGTTCATTTTATACTGCTATCTAAAATGAATAAAATCTCGGAAGCATTAGACTCTTAATCCTGATAGTATTTCGACTTTAGGCATGTAGTGTTAATCACTGTGATGTACTCAGAAGTGAGGTCTCGATAACGGGTGGCCAAAATACTTTGTACGTTCGGTGATTGCATGAAATGTGCTAAAGAGAAATATTGATCGAGGAATCTGTAGCCTTGCTGGAAGGTTAAAAGATATCCCTGAAATAGATTTGCAAAAGTTCAAATTAAAACTTTGGCCAAAGTACTTCGTGTGTTCGTCACCGAAGTTGTATGTTGAATGCGTTTCACATACAGGGAATTTGAACTTAAGGCGAATCAAGAAATTTCAGATTTAAAGTGAAAAATAAATGATAGTAGTATTGATTTATTTTTCATGGACATCTGTACAGAGGAGTAAAATGCGAAATTATTCTAGATCGAGAAATTCGTGAATAATTTAATTAATTTTAGAGTTCAACAATATTTATTTAGTGGAATTAAATATTGTTAAACGGTAATCAATTATGGTCATGGGATGATAATAGATTGACCCGTTTGGAGCTAAGATTAATTAGTCCTGCAGGTCCCCCCGCAAGCCCCAACGAAGATCAAAGAGAAAATATCAAAAGGAGAGAGAGAAATGATTTTTCAAAGTGTTTGAAAATAGCCAAATAATTTATTTTGAGAAAATAAATTAAATTCCAAAGAGTTGGAAATGCCCGAAATTTTATTTTGGAGAAAATAAAAATTTTCAAAAAAAAAAAAAAAAAAGGTTTTTTGCTGACGTGGCAGATGACGTGGCACGCCACGTCAGCGGGTCATCGCCAAGTGGTGCTGACTAGGCTCCACCGTGTTCGACACGTGGACGGATGAGATCCAACCACGCGGGCGCGAAGGAACGGTCCAGATTGGTTCCCGCGCGGGTCAAGAAAGCGGGTCTCCGGGTCGGGCCTCCGGTTAGGGTCCGGGTAGGGTCGGTCATGGTTTGACCGACCCGGACACGTGGATGAATGAGATTTGGACACGTGGCGCTTCCGGAGCCCAACTTGAACCGACCGGTTCATTCCTGAACCGGTCTGAACCGCGAACCGCCGGTCGGACCGGACCGGTTCGACGCGTGGCAGCTGCCTGTTGCTGCGTGCGTGCCACACGCGCCAAACACACAGCCGCCACATGGGCGGCGCGTGTGGGCGCGTGCGGGACCCGTTCGGCGCGTGCTCAACGCCGCCGTGCTCGTGGCGGCGTGTGCTTCCACGTGGCGCCTCCAGATTGGCTGTATGAACTTGGGGTGCACGGCAAAGTTCCGTTTTTGACGAAATTAACCCTCAATTTCACCTATAAATAGGGCCTTCCTATTTCATTTTATACAATCAAGCTTTGGCAATTCATTTCTTGGCAACAAATGCCTCTCGGCTCTCTCTCTCTCCCACTTGATTAATTAATCTTTAATTAGATTAATTAATTACTTAATTAGGTGGTTATATAATTAATATATAATCCACTTAATTATTAGAAAATAGGGATTTTCAGGTTTTAGAAAAAAGGGTTTTTCTGAAAAATATTTTCTCAAAGTATTTAGGGAAATACTGCCGGAGCCCACACTCCAATTTCTTAATCGGGGATATTGCGGGGAAGCTCTGCCGGTTTCACGAGAAGATATCGAGGTGCTGGAAAAGTGCCGTTGATAGCCAATTTTGCAGTACGGTAATACTGTTGTGCTGCCAAAATTATTATTTGCATATTGTGATTATATGCTAGATGATTTAAAATTATGTTATCGATGCCTGTATATATTAGAGTTATGCTGCCCGATTTGTTCCGCTGCTTTATTAAAATATTTTTGAAATATTTTGATAACGAGGTTATGGCGAAATTTTTTGAAATATTACGCTGTACCGTCACTCTGACTCGGGCCCGCCACGCAACACCAACACTTGGCGGAATTCTCCAAAATTCGGCGTTTAATTCGTAAACAAGTCGAAGGACCTACGGATTAATGTTATCACAAGCTAAATTTGAAGTTGAGGAGGATCAAACCATCAAATCCATCAAGGAGCGTTTGAAGATTCAACAACTTTAAATTCAAAGGAAGAATTAGAGGATCAAGCTGAAGATTGAAGACCTACTTTTACTTAAATTCTCAAATATTTGTATTATCTATTCGGTGTTAACTAAAAAGCAATAAACGCGAATTTTTAGTGCTAACAACCATCTTTAGTTCGAATGATTTTCAATTTTGTTTGTTTAGAAAAAATGAAAACATCTTTTATATTTCATATTGATTATTATTCTTGTTGATTTCTTGCTTATTTCATCACACGAACACTCAATAATTTGAGAGGGTCACTGTTCATAAAATTTTGTATTGAATCTGTTTTTTCAAAAAACGGATTCACTGTTCACTACAGTGATTCCGTTTTTTCAAAAAGCGGATTACATCAAAGTTGCAATACTTTTCAAAAATACACCAAAAGTACAATATACGGAAAAAAACAAACCATTTTTATAAATTGTCCTGTAATTTACCACGATTTTTACGATTTTGTCTTATATTGTACGGCATATGCCTGCTTGTAAACTTACTATACTGGCATTTACCACGATTTTTATGATTTTGTCTTATATTGTACGGCATATGCGTGGCTGCTTGTAAAGTTACTATACTTGCATTAAGCCTGCTAGTATACTTAGAAGTCGTTTGGTAGGCTATATTAGCCCCAATTAAGTGCCTGTAAGAGCACTTAATATCGTGTTTGGTAACTCCCATTACCAGCTTCGGGCCAATTGGACTTAGTAGTCAGCCCGCAAGAAGCCCGCTCCTGTTCATCGATTAGGCCTCCAAATGAATCTCCAAAATCAGGTGAGATTAGCTCACTTATGAACAGTTCCACATATTGTTCATATTTTTGCCCCAATTGATGCTACCAAACAAGAAATTAGTTACACCACAAATGCAGTTAATCTACCTTAATGGGCCCGATGGTGATTAAGTCTCAAAAAATGAATATAGTCTACCAAACGACCTCTTACTATACTTGCATTAAAAAAAAAAAAAATTCTATAGCCAATTTCCATGTGTCAAGTCGGATCGAACCATTTGGATGTAAAGTTTACTTATTAATGATAGTTTTGTTCTTAAGAGCTTGAACTCGAAACCTTTGATTAAAATAGCGTAGGGACGAATTGTTACACCACTTGATAGTCCATACTTGCCTTAATAGTAGTACTTAGTTGCAACACAAACAAGAGGAATTCTTCTTCAATTGTGAGAATAGACTCTTCTAAATCATCCAACTCCTCTCCCTTGACTCCATTAGGCAATCCTGATATTCGCCAACACATACTCGATATATTACTTTTCATAATTGGATAATTGTTTTTCTCATTTCAAAAGATAAAGTACATCGATTATATATACAGAGAAATCCCTAAATACTAGATATAGGAAATTGTAAAAGATAAGATAGAAAACTGATTAAAAAACTCTATATACCCACTAACTTAATTATGCAATAAAATAATTAAACAAAATATAAATTATTTATTCTTAATACGATATATAATCATCGTTGAAAAATCAATTTCGAACAAATTCTCCTACCAGCCCCGACCCCAATCAATTAGTCAAAGCCAAACCCTTTATAGTCTAGTCTATAGAAGAATGAACGAATCTCATTGGCAAAAACTTATTCGGCTCGACCATCGTCTATTATCCGTCAATTATGAGGAATTTGACAACAAGCATTATTTCATTCAACAAAATGTCATTTTTTCAGAAGTGCATTGAGTTTAGGTTTTAATGTAATATCTCAAAATTTCAGCACTTCTCATAGTTATTGAGTCGAATTTGGTTCAGCCCGATCAATGTACATAAAGAGAAATTTTCTTTACATATACTTGTGATGGAAGCTGTAGAAAGAAGCCTTCCGACTATTGATATATAATTTTTCTAAAATTAATCGATGTTGTAAACTATTAACTATTAATGCATGTTTCATACAAATGAAATTATATCATTTTTCATTAATTAAAATATTTTGCAACGTACAAGCTACGACCTTTTTTCCTCATAATTTACTAGGGGAAAGTTATGAAGAAACTTAGCTTTAATAAGATAAATTAAAATATTCAAAGTACTGAATCTATTATTTATAAATAAAAACAACAAAATAAAAATGGAGAAATAAGGAATTGAATGCGTGCAAGCGGAGAATTAAACTGAGTTTATATAATTATAGAGTTTGGCTAATGGAATGTTTAACGGGGTGCATGGCATGCATGGATTTTGGTGGGATGCAAAAGGTAGAGATATATAGAAACAGAAATTACGGGTTTCCATTGGCTGATAAGTTGATAATTCGAAGGATAAGGATTTCCCTTTGAATCTTGACTAGTGATATCTTCTTAATATATATATTAGGAATCTTGATTAATTTTAATATATGCTTTGACGAAATGATTTTATTTAATTTAATTTTAGCCAGCTGATATTCAAAGATTTGACTGTTTGTTCATATCTTATGTGCTTCCCCACTTCTTAATCTTATCCTTAATACATTTGTAGCCCCACCTCAAAGATTATAGTGATGATCTAATTTTCATCTTCATTATAAAGTATTAGTTGTTTTCTTTTTTGTTGCTTTGAATCTCAGGGTATATCTAGGGGATCAATAACTTATATTTAAAAAAAAAAAAGATCAGTAAAAAATTAAGTATAATATACTTATTCATATTATTCAAAATAAAATTTCTATTTTTTTTTTTTTGATGGAAAATAAATTTTCTAATAGTAATGCTGCAAGAAAAGAAAATGCATATCCGATTAACAATGGAAAATTTTTAGTCAAACCCAATCGACCGAACTCAACAAAATATGCTTATCATTTGATTTGTCTATCTTCCTAAATTTTCTACCAACTACACAACAAGTGTAAAACACTCCCTCTCATTAATTATGCCGATTTAATCAAAACATATTGAGGCTAGAATTATCCTTGAGGACCTTGACAATGTCATAAAGTTTTGATTTGTCATTATGCATTGTCGTAATTATAATATAACATAATAATTAACAGTACATTTTCTTAAATTAAAATAATCGAATATATATATATACACACACATACATATTTATTCATTCGGCATGATTGAAATTCTAGGAATTATTAACTGCTCTTCAAAAACTAAGAAAAATTATGTCTCTAAAATCACATATATTTTCACGGAACAAAATCCAAGAATCGTGTCAATTGTCATATGCATATATGCAAGAAGTAACAGGCCAAAGTACCTAACCCACACCAACTAGTTTATGAAACAACTCATTATATCTGCATCATATATTCATATTCATACCTAAAAGCTAAACTGAGTAAGGATCAAACATTAGCTGCAAAACCAAAGGTGAATCATGATCATCATGCATTTCTTGAACCACCAAGAGCTGGAAACTGTGTTTCATCTTGTATTGCAGGTGGCAAATCTGCTCTAGTCCTTGAAGAATGCCCAACATACGATCTTCCACTCTGTTTGTCGGAGTAACGTGCTCGATAGTGTCTGAAACCCGGGATTATACGCTGGAAAGAAAACAAAAGTTCTTCGGTCACAAGTTCGAGTCTCATTAGGGGTTGGTGCCTGGTGGGAACCGATAATAGTCGGCCTTTAAAAATTAGATCCAATGCAGGGAAAGGTAACCTTACCTTGTGAGCTTGATCATCATAACTCTCCATTGCAGCCTTCTTCTTTTTGTCCCTGTCAGTGTTCTGAACTCAAAAGCAACATTAAAATCAACTAATTAAGACTATGGTTACTTAAAAGCACAATGATAACAACAATTTAACATCAAGAATAGAAAACATTAACATTCTTGACTGCAGAAGTGCTTTCTTCTTTGCTATTCTTTCCAACAATCTGCATGGATTCAAATCCCTTATCAGGTGTTACTTTCCTCTCCTCCATTTTGACAGATTCCAAAGCTTTCCTCATCTCTTGATTCTGCTCCTCATATTCTTTGAGTGTCATTCTCTGTAATGTACAACAATGAAGAAATAGGATCATTATGTGGACTTAAAGCAAATCTAAGCTGTAGAAGAAGTTACCTTAGCTTCTAACTCCATTTGTGCTAATCTCTCAGCTTCCTCTTGGCTTAGCTCTTTAACTTGCTTCTCCTTGTTCGGTTCAGGTTCCGTGGAAGCCCCAACAGCAGCCACATCACCATACCTGGACAAAATCACATAGGGAATTATTAACACGACACCTCGAGATTACACAATCTACAAATGATTTAGCAGTTCACAACACAAACTGATAAAGTTTTGTTGTCACAATCAATTCATCAAACACTTGCCCTAGCTCTTTAGCTTGCTTCTCCTTGTTCGGTTCAGGTTTCATGGAAGCCCCAACAGCAGCCACATCACCATACCTGGACAAATCACATAGCGAATTATTAACACGACACCTCGAGATTATCACAATCTACAAATGATTTAGCAGTTCACAACACAAACTGATGAAGTTTTGTTGTCACAATCAATTCATCAAACACTTGCCCTCCTTCGGCATCACCAATATCCTTCTGGAGTTCTTCATCACCACTGGCCCGCCTGTACGCAGCAGAACTCGAGCCCTCGATTCCGTATTCCTTCTCCTCACGATAAACTGGAACCCATTTCTCCACAATGCCTCTAGGATTCCGATACTTCCCCTGCCTTCTATGATATCCTCTGTATCCACCGGAATTCCAGTTCTTGATTCTATAATCCTTCCTTTCATCTTTACTGAAAGGCCCCAATTTCTCCACAATGCCATCAGAATCATCACTCGCTCCCTCAATTTTTTGATGACGCTTATCCTCAACCTTGAAATCTCTACGTGGCTGATTGTAGTACGTATCGTTTCTGTTGCCACCAGCATTAGACTTTCCACTGTCAATCTTCACACCCCTATTGTAGCTAATATCTTGCCCTTCTTCATAATGCTCCAAACCAGAAAATCCCCAGTTAGAGGAGCTCCATTGGCCACCTCTGGTATGCCTTTCTGGACCACTACTATTCCTCTCGTACCTTCCCCTTTCTGATCAAGATTTTGTCATATCAACATCAAAAAATTCCAAAATTAAACACAATCATAAAATTAGTCTGAAACATAGCATTATAAGTTATAACCCATTCTGCTGGTTCAAAACGATATCAAGAAAACAGAACAATGCCCTTCATTTCAGATTCACAGACATACGCATTTCCATTTTTTTCCCACTTCGCAAAATTTCCCAGAATCACATCAAACCCGAAGAAACTACAAATTACATTTCCAATCCCGAAAACGCACGCCTACAATGTACATTGTACAAATATACGTAACAAAACAAGTAAACAACTGACATCCTATGAAGCTAAACAAAGATCGAGTACGATATATCATATACGTACGTACCACCAGCAAAACGCTCTGGATACGCAGCGGCAGCGAAGGGTTTCTGGGTGTCGCGCACCCAGTTGTCCACCGTGCGCCGCTTCTCCTTTGCCGCTGCTTCGGTGGCCTTGGCGCGAGCGAGTATGGTTTCTTCTTCATCGCCACGATAGCCACGCAAGACCGCGAAAGCATTGCCCCGAGACGCCATTTTTCATTCACGGGTCAGAATCACAGAAAGAACACGAACAGAGAGGGAAATGAAGCTCAGCGTATGGGTTTTTGGGAAATCAATGCGAGCGTAGCAGTAGCTTAAACCGTAAGCCAAAACCTCACGTTCTTGAGGTGTAGTGTGTGTTCTTGAGCTGATGCAGTTGCAGTGTGTGTAATGTGTGCGGGGTGGTTTTGCTTCAGGTGTACGGCAGTGGGATGTATATATATATAAGGATACTTCTTTTCATGCTATTTTTGAATTTATTTTAGGTACGAAATTAAAATTTAGAATATTTATTTTTCGTTTTTTGGGTTCTAATTTTTAAATATTTATTATTAGGGTTTTTTTTATTTTTTTTTCCCCTATATCTTATTTATTGCGGTTTGAATAGGAGGATGAGTAAAACTCTTTAGAATTAGTGAAATCTATATCTTGTAATATAATCTATCATTGTTGGATAAAAATTCGACTTCGGATCTCTTATTTTTTATTCGTGTTTCATTTTATATTTCAGTCATATACTCGCGCCACGTGTAATCTAATCTATCTTTGTTAGACCAAAACCTAACTTAAAATTTCCTATTTCATCTCATGTTTTAGTCATATAAATACACCACATGTATAAATGGACGGTCAAGATCTTGAATCTTTCTCCTAATCTGGAACACTCATTTATGCATGTGACTCTTATATATGTGTGAAATAGAAGATAAAATAAGAATATGAAACACAAGATCTCAAGCCACAAAAATCATCACATATGGGCAAATGGTATTCGATTAGTCATATATGAATTAATATTGATTCCAAGTGGGCTAGCATAATCGAAGCCCACTTTGAGTTTAGCCCGTTAACTTATTGGACCTCATGTTATTTTTTATTTTGGGTCCAATGAAAAATTCAAGATCAAAAGTGGAAGTTTTGCCTGCATGCATGATCAACATATGAATGGTTGAGAAATAAAATCCCTAATCCCTATAGCAAAATTATAAATAATAATCAATGGAATATTAGTTATAAAAACAAAAATCCCAGTAGTGAAAAAGACTAAATAACGGCACATTAATTTTAATGTGATGTCGTTACACTGAAAATTAAGATTGAATCGGGTTGAATCACTGAATTGTAAAGCTCGTTTCAGTATATATTTATAAACATAAACACGAGATTTTTAATTAAACTAACTTAGTTGTATCAGCGCAATTATTATAACCCATGACTGATTATATGACATTGATGTCTCTTCCCCCATCTCTGGTGTTGGTATAGAAGCGCACACACAGAAACATGACATGTTGAATAGCTAAGATCAATCACTGTGTCTGAATTCATATTATGGGATGTTAGTGGCAGAAATGCCTACTTTTGCCAATGGTGCTATGTGGGAAATCACCAACCACAAATATAGATAAATAAACACATAAATTAGGGTGCTAGGAAAAGACACTTCCAATGAATAATAATATGTCACTTATTTAAATTAAGTCAACATCATGTAAGGGGAGGTAGTCGAGTCAAGTCAAGTCCAATTGACCCGATTTGTAATGAGTTTAATTTAAATTCAAATTCAAGACTCGTTAAGTAAAAGTTGAATCTGAATAACAATTTTCAATTTCAAGCTCTAATATAAAATTTAGGGTCAAACTCTGTTCGGATCAGCTCGTGATATTGAAATTTAGATATTAAAAATTGTTTTTCTTGGATTTTTGTCAAAAATAAAAATCATTTACTTTTATATACGGTTATAATCAAGAATGTCTTCATTATTGTCAATGACTTATAAACCTTGAGATGAGATTCATATACTTTTTTAAATGTTAATGCCAATATAATGCGTTTCGGGTTTATAAAAAATGAATAATTATTTTATTTTCAAAATTAATTTCCGTTTGCAAATAATTAAATTTTATAGTTTGCAGGAGAATGGCACGTGGCTTTTCACCAAAAAGAAAACAAGAATGACACGTGGATGGGTATTAATGCTGGGCAAGAAGGGACCCACATGGCGGCGGTCGGACGGTTGGTGTGAGGCCCACCGCCACCTCACCGCCGTGGGGTTGGACGACAAAGATGGTAAGATAATTGCATCCCAACAAATTTTAGTGTTTGGCGACCCCATCAAAACTCAAAAGTCATTTACAATATATCCTATCATAAAAGTAATCATGTTGGTGCAAGCCTAATAATATATATAGATGATAATGAAATTTGAAAAAAAATTATAATATGATTTGTATTTGGTGGTTGATATTTCAATATTATTGTTTCAATTTTCACTGTAAGCACATTGTGTACTGTAGTGAAATAGGTCGAAAGATGTCCTTGATAAGAATTGATTAAAATGAATTGTTTGTAAGGATGAAGTACAGAAATTACGAAAAATTTTCTCGTCTTTAACGGCATGATTGGTATGATGGAATGGGGTTGGAATGGAATGGGCATTACTGCGTCCATTCCTAAACCCATGATTGGTACCAAAATATGATTAGGAATGCTCATTCCCGCGGTAATGCCCATTCCCACAAGCATGGGATTACCCATTCCTTTGGTCCCCCATGGTATTAGGCATTCCCAATATTTAAAATATATTATTATTTTTATATTATCGTCACATATTTGTTAATTGCATATTATATTTTATTATTTTCATAAATAAAAATTAAATACTATTAATCACTTTGAAAATTTAATAAATTATATTAAATATATGTAAATATAAATATATTATATATTTAAAAAACATGTTCAAAATATTATTTTATTTATAAAATTTTATAAATTTAAATATTTTATAAAGAACGAATTTTGATATTTATATTAAAATTTATTTTTAAATATCAAGAAATATATTAAATACAACAAATTAATTAATACATAATTTATGCATGAATAGAGAAATTGTAAGTATATATATATATCTCCCAAACTCACTCTCACACTCACATATATATAGTACATGTAATAAATGTCATGCATATAATACGTACGTTCGATATAAAATAGTAATAATATATTTATATATGAAAATATATATTTACTCAAAATAGAAAATTTAAAAAATTTATTTAATATAAAAATATTTTAATTATTATTATTATTATTATTATTAATGAAATAAGTTTAAAATTTTTATTTCATTCCTAACTTTATTACTTGACCTACCAATCACAACAATGCCATAATAAAGTCATTCCATTCCTTTGATCATTCCATTACAAAGTTCATTCCTTTTCTGCCTCATTCCATTCATGCATACCAATCATGCCGTAAACGTTTAGTGTACTTTGTCTTTTAATCTTTAAGTGGTATGAGTTCTCCTCAAACATTTGTAAAATAGAATTTTGAAAATATTTGTCCTAATTTTTTTAATAAAATTTTGCCGTGATTTCTAAGAGCACATTTATACAGATCAAATATTAAATGTGCTGATATTATATCTTAAATTGAAACTTCTACGTAAGGAACACAAACGACGAATGAGGAATTATCAGTTAAAGACATATCGTGGCGGATAGAGCTTTTTAAGTGAATTCCAGTGGCTTTCGACGGTCAATAGAGTCGAATTGAGTATGGATTTTGTCCGTTTTGGAGATAGGAACACGATAAGTCGATAACAATGATCTTCACTCTCGAGTGGCTACGATGAAGGAAAAATCGATGGTCAAAGTTCATTGAATATTCCGTCGGAATTATCTAAAAGGCGTTAAGTATTATATTTTATACAAATTAAAAAGAACTTACATTGATTTAAAAATTAAGAGATAAAATACTCGTAAAGTACAGAGGATTATTTTGTAATTGACCCTATTTTTAGATAAATTTTAGTACATAGATAATCGAACAAGATAACATGTCCTATACGCATTAAAACTTAAAAGGTGTATGTGGTGAAGAAGATTGAGCCATCAACCAAGCTAAATGGCAAAATTGAAAAAATTAAGGTCATGTTTGGTAGCACCTACCCTAATTGTGGTGAGACATTTTCAAAAATAATATTTTTTCTAAAATATATTAATAAAATGGTATCCCTTTTTTACCCTTTAATAAAAAAATAAAAGTTGCATATCTCATCCACGACTCTAAAAAATCATTCAACCTTGGGTTTTTTCCTTTACTGTTCATGAATAGTAATAATATAACAATTTTCTAGAAATTATATTTTCAACCTAACCTTTTTATAAAAAGGCCTATATATTTTCTAAAATTATCAAATAAGCCCCTAAAATCAAAAAACTTATATATTATCATATGGATGATAATTCTGATGATGATTATAGTAGAGGGTTACTCCTTGCATGTAAATTTTGTAAATGTTTTGACGGAAATACATCTAATAGACATTTTAGACATTTTGTAAAACAATTTTTAACTGATAGAATGAGAAGGCTAGGAAAAGAACATACAGAAAAGCATAATATAAACCAAATAGACTGTGATGCAGATTGTGCAAGAACAAATAAAAAATTAAATTTTATAAATAAAATTATAATAGCTATAGAACAAATTTATGAACAAGAAAATTAATTTGAAAAAATAAATAATATGAATAAAGAAACTTTTAGAGCTATGGTTTTTAATATATTAAATGCATATATACAGTTATATCATATTCGGTCTTTAACAATTGAAGAATTATCACTTTGTTTAGAATTTGTTTGGCACAATTTATAAGTATAAATATGCCGAGTAAATATTATAAAAGGATCCGTGAATTAATACGAAATATACAAATAAGTATAGATTTTCAACGAGCTAGAATTAATATAGAAAAAGAAAAATTACAACTTATTAGTACTATTAATAAAGATAATTTATTTCATATTGAAGAATATCATATCATTAAACAAATAGAGTTTCATGAAGCAATGTTAGCTTCTGAAATAAGAAGACTAAAATATATTGAAAAAGCAATAATCTAATTTATAAATAATCTTGTTAATATCATTTAATATCATGTTTAATATCACCCAAATACAAAATATATTCCGCGTCTACGTGGTATCAGAGCCGGTTATCCAAATAAATAATAGATAAAATGAAGATATTTGATAAAAGGAAAATAATTGAATCTATAAAATATTTTGATTCAATGTATAAATGGTACAAACATCAATATAAAAAATATCCTAGTAAATATTATTATGATAGGATGAATAATCATAAAAAAGATAGAGATTATTATATAAATCTTTTGACTATATAAATGGTCAGATTAGTTAACTATTTAAATAAATGGATTGGAAATATAAATAATATTTTAAGATTAAAAACAATATTAGAAGAATATAAAAGAGAAAATAAAATTAATAAAGAAAATAAAGAGATAAAAAATAAAATAAAATTGTGTAAACAGAAAATAAGAAAACAAAAAGAAGAAGCCATAAACAACTGGCAAAAATGGAAAAACTCATAAAATCAATAATAGAAAGTTATATAATAGGAATATTAATACACACAGCTTTAATATATTTAAATTTTTGTTCAGATAAATGGAATTTAAATGAAACATATACAGAAGGAGGATATGAATCCTACGATGATACAGATTGGCAACTCTCTTCACCATAATGAATCATATTGAATCGGTTGCAAATGCTATAAATACATTATTAGAAGAATTAGTAAAATTAAAATCTGAAATAAAGAATATAAATACAGAAATTCAAGTTATTAGAATTGAAATAAAGCAATTAAATAACCTTATTCAAGACAATATTAAAAAGACCAAGTTAGACAAGAAAAGGGAAATAGAAAGAACAATAAAAACACCTACAAAAATTGTTACTATACCAACAGAAAAGAAATATGAACCTGGATCATTTGATGAATATATGTATACAATATACCTCCCTAGATTATTAAAAGAACAAGATGATAGAGAAAATAAAATAAAGGAAGAATCAAAATTAAAGGAAATTATAGAAGAAGCTAAACTAGAAGAAATAACTGAGGATAATGAATGAAGTAAATAATTTAATAGAAGAATTTGAAAAGATAAATTTGGATGATATAGTTGAATATGAAGTTAGAATGAATACAACCGGAGGACCTTCAGGAGTAACTAATGAAACTCCAGAATCCTCTATGGGTTCTAACGATAATTACCCTAAAACATATTATAGACCCAAGAGAAATAAAGAGCAAAGTAAGAAGAATATATCTTATAATCCAAAATATCAACCTACTGAACAATATAGTGAACCTATAAATCTCCAAGGAAGTAAATTAAATCTAGATTGTCAAGTAGATAATAGAAAAGCCATAGTAAAGTGGCAGAACGATATGATAGCATTTTTGTTAACCCAAGATGATATATATTGGGGAGCTAGTAAAAAGAGCGAATATATTATAACTACGTTTGATGGAATAGTTCTTAAATGGTGGGAAGGAGTATCTCCTGATATACAAGGAATAATGAAAGTTGGAATGGAAACGGGATTTGATATAGATATAAGAACAGGAGTACAAAGTATAGTTGCAAATATATCTGATGAATTTTTAGGTGAATCATGGATAGCTAATAAAGAATTAGAAATAGAAAGGGAAAAAGATGAAGCAAGAAGTAATCTAATAAACCTAAGCATACTCTCAATGTGCAATATAAAAAATTATGTATGTGAATTTAGAGATTATTATTATACCCAATATTATAGTACCGAATCTCAAGAAATAATGTTAAATATGTTTTACACTAAACTTCCTTATCCCTGGAATAATCACATGAATAAAGTATGGAGAGAAAAGAAAGATAAATACCCTCAAAATCTAGGAGGAAGAATAAAAGTATTAACATCAGAACTTAAAAGAATATGTGGTGAACAACAATTATATAAAAAATCTAAAAGAATAACTAGACTCTGTTGTGATACAGTAGAATTACCTACACAATGGGGAAGTAATAGAAAAACATACCCTAAAAGGAATAAAAGAAAATTTTATAAGAAAAAATATAAAAAATATAAAAATTTTCAAAGAAAAAATATAAAACCCAGAAGAAAGTTTTTAAAGAGAAATAAGTATGAAAATAAACCTAATAAGGAAAGAAATAAAAAATTAACTAAATGTCAATGCTGGAATTGTGGAGAAGAAGGTCATAAATCACCTGAATGTCCAAAACCTAAAACTAAACATATTAAGAATATAGAAATGGAATTTTTAGAAATAAGAGATGAACTTGAAGAAATTTCCGATATAGAAAACTATTTTGGAGAAGAAATATATATAGAAGAATCCGATATATCAGAAAATGGAATATCTTCAGAATTAGATACTGAATCAGAATGAGTTCTGAAATAACAGAATTATCTGATGAAGAAATAGATATTTATGAAGGACCCGAAGGATATGCAGAACGCATTACCTTCAATAAAGAAACTTTAGATAAGATAAAGAAACTAAAATTAAATGCTACTAATCCCAGTCAAAGTATATTTAAAGGAATATCAAGTCTTATAAAAAGAAAGAAAATAAATATATGACTACCATGAAGTAGAAAAATCTATAAACACTGAACATACTTCAGGGCAAGTTAAGATTAACTTGTTAACTAGAAATACAATAAATCAAGCTTTGAACAAAATAAAAGATAAAAAAGAAAAATGTAAAATACAATATATATATTTAGGAAGAGTTCAATTCCTAGTAAAATCATTGTTTAGAGAAGGAATAGATAGTCCTATAGTACTTTCTCTTCATGATCAAAGGTTTACAGATGCAAAGAGAAGTCATCTAGGAACAATAGAAGGAAACTTGTGTTATAAACAAATATTATTTGATTTATATCCTAAATATAGTGTGAATATAAATGATCAGAATATAGACGAAGCTTTAAGTTTACATTATAAATTCATAAAAGATATAGGATTAAAAGATAAAAGCAAAGCTTTCTCAATTTACTATAGAGCATTATATGTTCTAAGCAATAGTAATTATGGAAAGATTTATCAAGATAAACCTCATTTAGAAATAGATGAAGAATGTAGGGAAATAGCTTCGGCTAAATTACCTCTTCTTGAAGACCCTAAGGAAATAACAAATTATGAATTGGAAATCATAAATAAACCTTTAATAGAAGAAGGATCTTCTAGTAAAACTCCTCAAATAGAATTTGGGAAAAATAGTATAGCTAGAAGGAGTCAAAGAATGAATATAACCAGAACTTTAAGTATAAATAAAAACTCAGTAAATAAAACAATGATCATTTTAGGAGAATACTTTAATGGTCAAGAATATATTAAAGAACCAAAAATATTAATAGATACAGGAGCAAGTGCAAATCACTTTGCTAAAATAAAGAATAAAGGTTTGATCATAGAAACCTTAACTGAAAAATTTTATTATGAAAACTTTGAAGGAAAGGTAGTTGTATGTAACCAACAAATATCTATCCCAATAAACATTGATAAATCCAGAATAATTGTTAAATGTTATCTAGATGAAAATATGACGGGAAGTTCCTATGACATAATCTTAGGAAATGCTTTCCTAGATAGTTGTAACTACTATAAGATAGAAAAAGATGGAGTAACACTCTGTATAGAAGATAAAGTCATATATTGTCCAAGAATAAAATGAAAGGATATAACTTTACAATTAGTGTTTTCATTCAGGTAGGAATAAGAGAAACCCCTGAAAATGAAATAATAACTTGTGCTTTAATAGATACTGGATCTGAAATAACTATTTTCAAAACCTTCTTGATTAATAAATGGAACGAAGATGGAAAAATCAGGATAAAAGGAGTGACTGGAAAATCACAGGATATACACAGATCAGCAATAGATGTTGATATTGTCCTAGGAAGCAAAATAATAATGGTTCCTAGAATATATGAATATAATGAACTAGAAGTTGATATATTATTAGGAAATGATTTCCTACAACAATTTCAATATTATATGCAAAATGCATATTCTATTGTACTTAAAACAAAGTGTGGTCACTTGTTAAAATTACCACGATTAAACCATCCTTTCAGAGTTCAGCCAGCTAAGCGTGGTGGACACTCCATATATGAAAAAATACAAATACCAATAAATAAAATAGTTATAAAAAGAATAAACTTAGAAACGGTTACTAGTAAGATAAAAGAAAATTATAGTGACCATCCATTGGCTTTTTGGAAAAAGAATTATCCAAAAGCTAGAATAGAATTAACAGATAATATAATAATTAAAGAAAGACCTATGAGATATACCTTAAGTGAAGAAGATGAATTTAAAAAACAAATTAAAGAACTTTTGGATAAAGGATTAATTAGGAAAAGTTTTAGCCCCTTTTCTAGTCCAGCTTTCATGGTAATGAAAGAAGCTGAAAAGAAAAGAAATAAAGCAAGAATGGTAATAAATTTCAAAAGATTAAACCATTTTACTAAGGGTGATAGTTACCAATTACCCAATAAAGAAGTATTAATAGACTTAGTAAAGAATAAATCCTATTACTCAAAATTTGATTGTACATCTGGTTTTTGGCAAATAAAAATGGAAGATGACAGTATCCAATATACAGCCTTTAGTGCCCCTCAAGGACATTATGAATGGTTAGTAATGCCATTTGGATTAAAAAATGCTCCATCAATATATCAAAGAAAGATGGATGATATATTTAGCAAATATAGAGAATTCATGGTTGTTTATATCGATGATATTCTTATTTGTTCAGATACTATAGATAAACATAGAGAACATCTTTTGCTCTTTGCTAAATTATGTAAAGAGAATGGTATAGCCCTGTCTGAAAGAAAAGCAGTCATAGAAACTAAAGAAATTGAATTTTTAGGATTAAAACTGAGTGCTGCAGGTATAAAATTACAACCGCATATATCTAGAAAAATAGTTGAGTTTCCTGATAGATTAGAAAATAGAAAACAAATAGAAAAATTTTTAGGATGTCTTAATTATGCTGAAGGTTTCATACCTGAGTTAGCTAAGAAAAGACATGAAATACAAAAGTTATTAAGAAAAAATAATACAAAAGGATGGGCTCCAAGACATACAGAAATTGTTATAAAGTTAAAGGAAGAATGTAAAACTCTTCCAGAATTAAGGCTTCCTGATAAAAATGATAACTTAATTCTTCAGACTGATGCGTCTGATTTATATTGGGCTGCAATCTTGAAAACAGATCTTAATGAGATTTGTAGATATACAAGTGGTACTTTTAAATCAGCAGAAATAAATTATACTACACATGAAAAGGAGTTATTAGGAGTAATAAATGGGATTAAAAAGTTTTCACTTTTCCTACTCCAAAAACCTTTCATTGTTCATGTGGATAACACTCAAGTTCCAAGTCTTGCTAAAAATAAATTACCCAGTGAACCAAATTATAGGAGGCTACATAGATGGCAAGTTTTCCTATCTCTATATGATTTCAAAATCATTCCCATAAAAGGAACTGATAATTTTTTAGCAGATTTTTTATCCAGAAATATAGATTTTGGTTCAGAATAAAGACCAATATATGGGTATGCATATATCTAGTCCATCTCAAACGGTAGATGGTAAAGACAAAATCAAATCCGTTAATGGGTGGTGATTTCCCAAAAATCATTTATCGAAATTTAGAAGACCAATATATGGGTATGCATATATCTAGTCCATCTCAAACGGTAGATGGTAAAGACAAAATCAAATCCGTTAATGGGTGGTGATTTCCCAAAAATCACTTATGGAAAATCTTAAAAAGAAATTTAATAAACCTTTCTCTCTTTTACAGATGGAGGATAAAATTGATATTTCTGAAATAAAAGAAGAGATCTCATATATCAACAGCATGGCTGAAGATCTCTATGAAGGAACTGTGGTTCTTGAACAATATCTATACAAAAATCTCCCTCCATTGATAGATTTGGTAACTGAAAATCTGGAAAAGGTAAATAAAGTGACTCAAAGGTTAGAAAAATATATTGAGAAATTTGAGTCAATAAAAATAAATGAGACTGAGTCATCTGGCGAGAAAAATAAAGAAGAAGCAAAAAATAAATCTCCCTCAGTCATTGAAATAAAATTGGAAAGAGAGTCTTCTTCAAAGGAAATAAAGATTGAAATAGAAAAATATGTTCCTAACACTGAATGGGAACATATGTATGTTCATACAGTTGATGAAGTCTATAGTATGGAAAATACAGACACTATATTCTTCTCTAAAGGCAAGAATATATATCCAAGGTTGACTTGCATAATGGGAGCATGCCCAGAAGCAGTTTATAGATATGCTTGTTTTGGGTTCCTTGATATAATCTACCCAAGTAAAGATCTCAAGGAAATATCCAGATTTGATGATACCCTAAAATCTCAAATCAGTAAATTTGCCAGAGGAAGACAGGTGGTTCTCAAGTTCTATACTATATCTCCGGAACCAGAGAAGCATATATGGCATGAAGCTTTCTTCATGATCACTGCAGATCACCTTTCTGACACCATAAAGCTTGAGCAAGGAAATAAACCTTTAAAGAAGATCCAAGTTACTAAAGAATGGATTGTCCAAAGGCGTGCCTTGGGAATAAAAGCTATTCACAGTGTTGCAGAAAATCTGTACAAATATAAGTTTGAAACGCTGATGAGTAAAGGAAATTGGATTCTACTCACCAAAGGAGGAAAAATAAGCTCTCCTCTTTTAATGGAATTCATAAATAAATTTGAAAAACATGAATTTTTCTGCACTGCAGAGACTAGACAAGAAGCTTGCAAGATGATGGGCTGTAACCATCAGTGATGTAAGCACATACATCAGCAAGGAAATGACGAATGTCATGACGTCATACTCCAATTATCAAGTGGCAGATAAAAGTGTCGGCAGAATCTCAACCATAGAAAAGTGTCGGCAAGATCTGGATCGTTGAAGGATAAAGCAGCGGATTCCAAATAAAAATTTCAAGTCCAAACAGTCGCAAGAATATAGTCTATAAATAGAGTGCTCTTGTATGGTGATAAACACCTTGTCTGAAATCCAGAGAGTCATATGTAAAATAATCTTTAAGTCTTTCAGTTTCTGAGTGTTGAGTGTTGTATTTCAAATAAATATTTTTTTAATGTTTGTATAAACCTCTTTTGAAGGAAATAAAATTCTCCTTTTCATATACACGAGATAAATACTTTGTTAAGAGTTTTATTAAACCTTTTTACTCCAGTCTATTTCTACAAACCTTTTATTAAAACTCACAAGCCGTAGTGAGATTTTCCGTTGGAGGTTGAAGTCTGTTTCCAGTTGATGTCCGTGAAAGCAAGAAGCTGTGAGGACTTTTGGAACAAGAAGGGCTAACCGAGGAGAAACGAAGACGAGTCTTGGAGAACAAATAAATCAGAGTTGTAGAAGAGGAAGGAGATAAAGAGAGGTAATAAAATTTTTACAAATTATTTAAGTGTTTTATGAATTATAGGATGAATTTTAGAGTACTTCTATTATTAAAGTATTATGGCAGAAGAATCAGAAAGAATATCAATTGATAGTATAACAACAGATAAAGACAACTATGAATACTAAAAATACTAAACAAATTGGAATAAATTTAGAAACATCTTTACAAAAAGAAAAAATATACAAGAAAAATTATGAACGAACTGTAAATAAAGATGTATTAAATAAAGATACAATTATACAAGGTATAAAGGAACAAGGAAAAATAATTAATTATATAAACAATAAATTTGTGAGAAAAATACAAGAAAGAGAAATTAATGGATCTAATTAAAATATTGGGGTCTGTATAAGAATAAAAATTAACTCATATACTTTTCAAAATAAATAAGAAAACTTTGGGGTCAAACCTATAAATAGCCTAAAGTATATAGTAATAAAAGAAAATATTAAAAAATATTTTAGTGGAGTTGCAAGAAGCATCCACGACTTATACCAAAATATTAATACTTTCATAAAAAATACTATTTTATTAATAAAATAAAAATCAAATACTAATTTTGTAAAAAACTCTAATTGTGGTCTAATCTACCAATAGACTACCTAGGAAGAATAAATGAGATTTTGGATAAAATTTCTTCATTAGTCAAATTGCACCTCCTCTTTTTTTTAGGAGTCACGCTTCCACTCCAAGATTTTAAATGTAATTAAAATTGGATAAGACATTCTTTAAGGGCATTAGGTCACAATAAACTCTGCACCAATAACTTGAGTGTGGGACAATTTGTTCCATGGCCGAAAGTGTAAAATTCATGTAGAATAATTTTCTGAATCGGATTGAATTATTAAAACGTAAAATTCTCCCTAACATTTTGGATGTGGAATATTTTTGAAATCGTGTCAAAACACTAAGATATAAAACTCTCCCTAATATTTTGGATGTGAAATAATTTTTGAATCGGGTAGGATACTAAAGTGTAAAACTCTTCCTGTCTTTGATAGTTGATAGAGACGGAACCAAAATTTAACATAAGAAGAAAGGGACAAAAGTTAAAATATCTAAAATTAAGAGTGCGAAATTTCGAATTTGAGAGGATAAAAATATAACATTTCAAAAAATATATATAAATTTAATAAATTTTTTTTTTAGGGAGGGGGGGGGGGGGGGGGGGGGCTCCGTCCCTGATAGTTGCATCTCAAATTTGAATATAAAATTTCCAATTAAATTAATTTAACATTGAATATCTTTTTTTTTTTTTTTTTTTTTAAGGAGAGATGGAAGTGAGCTTCTTCTGAAACCTAATACTTAGATAGCACAGAATGTTGTCACTAACATTAAGAGCGAGACAGACAAGGAACATAACGTCAAATATCTAAACTACGCTACTTATTAATACAATTAGATTAAGTAATGATAACATATGGTTTCCCTAAGAAAACATAATTATTAATTATCTTGATAATCCATTGCTTTTCTTTTTGGCTTTTGCCAAACATTGTCATCATGTCATTTAAAAAATTTAGGAAACTGTGAGGGGTTTGATTTTGATCACCAAAATATGCGGCAATTCAGTTTGCTAATTTTTAGGATTCTTTTCTTCAACTTTGAACCATCTTCTGTACTAATTTTAAATATCCTTCTTTTTATTTAATTGTCATATTAAATAAAAGAAATGATTAATTATTTGTATATTAATATTTTTCCTTTTCTGGTGATGGAAGATTAATTAGCTTAATAATTAAGGAAAGTGAAAGTTAGTCTAAAGGTGTATTTGACTTTGTAAACGTAATTAATTGGCCTAATAATGCCCTGCATTTTTTATTTTTTTTATCTTAAATTTATATACTTTAACAAGAAAAGTAAATTAGTGCGTTTTTACTGTAGCCTCTTGATCTTGTAATGAAATACGACTCGATTATTGAAAACTGATTTTGAGTATGTATATTTTTTTTTATTTTTTTTTTGTTCAATTATCTCCTCTAATGAAGTGTTTATATTTTATTAAAGGTATTAATTAGTATAATTGACGATATATGTTTGGTTTGGATAAAAAATTATATATAGTAATAAAATATTTGTTAATTTTATTAGAAGGAAAATTGATAGTTAAGTAGGTCGTTGAGGAACATATCCGAGTCTCATTAAAAATAATTGAGAAATCAATAATGATCCTTTTAGATAATTATTATAATTGAAAATAGCACAAATATGAAGCCATCATGAAAATAATTAAAAAACTTGACAGACGTGACAATGGATGTCTGATTTGGATAAAAAATTATATATAGTGATAAAATATTTATTAATTTTATTAGAAGGAAAATTACCAGTTAAGTAAGTCGTTGACGAACAGATTCGAGTCTCATTGAAAAATCAACAATGATCTTTTTAGATAATTAACCAATTATAGTTGAAAATCGCACAAATATACCGTCACCGTGAAAATAATTAAAAAAATTGACAAGGATGCTCAAATTTTGTTTTAGATTAAGAAAATATTTAATACTATAAGTTTGACTCCTTTAAAAAAAAGAAAAAGAATTTGCTCGTGCATAATAGAATTTTGACTAAATATTTGGAAAATTTTATGAATTATATTATGAATCTTATCTTTGTGGGTTGGAATAATAAGGTTCTACATTTACTATTTTGGAATTTTTATGTCCTTTAAACTACTATTGTAGGCTAACTACAAAAAACACTTTAATTGGTGAAATTCAAAGAATGACCCACTAATGTTATGATTATGAACAATAATTTCTTTTGGATTAGTCAAACAAAAAATCACCTCTACAAATGTGAAAATAATATTACGGAATCATTTAAAAATATTATCTTGTTCTATTGAAAATTCATCATCATATATTTTCATAGTAAAATCTTTAAAAAAAAATACTATATTTTATGTCGTGTTTTGTCTGTATATTAATATTTGTCTATTCATCCACCACCATAGATAAACATTCACTTAAATAACTAATGTTGCACATTAATAATAATATTCTAAAGAAATAAAATATTTTTACCAAACTAACAACAATAATCTATTACATATGTCGTGTTCATGGTATTATGATAATAATTAATATAATTAAAATTTGTTACACATGTCTTCCTCTCACTCACCACTTAGTCCACGTGTCCCATTCAATCCCTGCCCCCACATGCAAATAATTATTATCATTATTTATTGTGTATGATCAATATTAATGGTATTATGATGTTGGAATCCACATTGTGCATTTTTGGATTTTACACAAAAACCCAAAAAATTTTGAAATTTAAGGTTTAATTAGGAAAAGGTGGGAAAATGGCTGTTGTAATTAATGTTATTATTAACCATTTAAATGAATAATATATCTAAAATAGAAAGTCACTTTTTTGAAAAAAAGATGAAGCACTAATATAATTGTGAAAATGATATCTTGTTATTTGTCTTTAAACTTCAATTGGCTAATCATAATCTTGAAAATGAGTTAATCAACACCAACCTTTTGAGTAACACTAGACCTCTTGATGTACTAGAATTTAAACAAATCGCTTGAATTATATGCTTTTTTTTTTTTTTTTTTTGAAGTTGCAAATGAATGATTATATTTCCCGAACCTAATCGATACATAAAGGAATAAGAACACGACGATAAAATCTTTTTTCTTCCAATTTTCTACATAATATTTGTTTGATTATATTTGATACGACACAATACAATAAAATGATATTTTAAAAAATTTATGTGTAAAGATGATAATCAAATAAGAAGATTTATTATTAAGATTTCTAATATACGAGTACTTTTAAAAATATTATTTTATCTTATCATATCGTGTCATGTCGGATACCTCTTAAATGAAAAAAATAAAAATAAAAATAAAAATTCATAATGTCGTGTTTATACCATGTCATATTCGTATTGTCATATTTGTATCCATACATCATTGATTAAGATTAACTCCCCAGAAATTAACAAAAAACCTATCACAAACGAATCAGCTACAAAACATACAATTTTCAAGTGAAAAATATTTTTTGCTCCTATAATGAAAAGAAATTAGTATAAACAAGAAAAATATCTTTATTTATAGGAACTAGATTTCAACACCTTATGTATCTAGTCTCTTCCTCATAAAAGTACTAGATATTGTATGAGTAATAACTAATAACACTATCGACCGGTGCAATTAAGCAGTTGATCGTTATATTAATTTAATTAAAGATTTTATATTTGAATACTTTTATGGAGATTATGATACACACGGATACGAATACAGATTTAATGATACGGGTATGATACTATACTGATATTATTAAAATTTTCATGTGATCAATATCAGACAACGGGTTATATTCAATACGATAAGATAAGGTTATATTTTTAAAAGCGTCCGTAGACAGCATATCATAGATCCGACATAAATGGACATGGACCATTAGAAAGAAAAATTGTACAAGTAAAAACTAAAAACTAAAAAGAATGAAAACCGTAAGAAACGGTAATTACAGAAAGGCCCAAAAGGAAAGACAAAATAGTACTGTAGTTAGTAGTATTTATGCATGACGAAACCCTTGTATTTCCCTTCCGCGTAGCTCGCCAGCTGTCCGGCCATGGATTCCCTGATTGCGTAACCCACCACAGACCCTCACTCTCTCATTCTTATTCCACACTTCACTCGCATTCTCTCCAGGATTTATTTTCTCAATTCGAATTTTGGAAATCAAGTCAAAATTCTGAATCCCGTCTCCGGTAAATGGTGGTGGGAAATAGGAACAGGGGAGAAGAAATTGATGAGAGCCCATCAAGATTTACGTAATATAGCAGGAATCAGCAATTGGGTTTTTTGTTTTTGTTTGGTTAGTTTGAAGGTGGGGTAAAAATTTGTGGTGATGGCGAAGAGTGGTGTGTTTGAAGGCGATCCGACGACGGTGGTGAAGGCGGTGGAGTTGAAGAAAGAATTGCAGAAATTGGTGAAGGCGATTGCGGATGCAGAGGATGATGATTTTAGTTTGGAGGCTATTGATAGAGCCCAGCAAATGCTGTTGGCTTTGAAGGAAATGAAATTGAAGAAAACGGTTTCTTTGAAGAAGCTCCATAGTCATCATTATAATCAGGAAATGGCTTCTTCAGCGGTGCCGGAAGAGTTTAAGTGTCCCCTTTCCAAGGAACTCATGAGGGATCCTGTGATTGTTTCCACAGGAGAGGTATTTTTTCTATCTCTTTGACTGAATAAATAGTGATTGTGAACTGGGTTTATCTGAATTTGTGTGAATTTTGATGATGATGATGATGATAAGGAGTTTTGGTGGAATTATGTCAATTTTCAATGTTTCTTTGAGTTTGAAATAATGATTATTGAAAAGGATATGATTTCTTCTTTGATTTGGGGATAGTGGATGGATATAATTGAAGATGAATAAGATTGAATTCTTACTGATGTTGAATTTTCAGAGTGTTCTGGAAAATAATTGTTGTTTTTTATTATGTTTTGTCATTTTTCACTCATTCCCTGTTCTAAGTTTGTCAGTTTCTTTGTTTCTTTCTTGAATGTTAACTTCTGCCACAAATTTTGCAGACTTATGATCGGCCATTCATTCAAAAATGGCTAAAATCCGGTAACCGAACGTGCCCTCGTACGCAGCAAGTTCTCTCCCACACAATCCTCACACCCAATCACATAATCCACCACATGATAACACAGTGGTGCAAGAATCATGGAATCAAATTACCCGACTCTATCCAGTGCATCAACGATGATGGCCTAACAGAGGCCGACCGAGACCATTTCCTCGCACTCCTTAGCAAAATGTCCTGCAATCTGGCTGAACAGGAGGAAGCTGCTAAAGAACTTCGCCTCCTGACAAAAAGAATGCCTTCGTTCCGAGCCCTCTTCGGTGAGTCTGTAAATGCCATCCCTCAATTGCTTTCTCCACTCTCCCATAGCGAAATTGGGTCCCACCCCGACCTCCAAGAAGACATAATCACAACTCTGCTGAACCTCTCTATTCACGACAACAACAAGAAGCTCGTGGCCGAAACGCCCATGGTAGTCCCACTACTCATGGAAGCGCTACGATGTGGGACTGTCCACACTAGGAGCAATGCGGCAGCCGCCCTCTTCACGCTATCGGCCCTTGATTCGAACAAAACCCTGATTGGGAAATCCGGAGCGTTGAAACCTTTGATTGAGTTGTTGGATGAAGGGAACCCTTTGGCTATGAAGGATGTTGCTTCAGCTATCTTTAATTTGTGTATAATTCATGACAATAAGGTGAGAGCTGTGAAAGATGGGGCTGTCAGAGTGATCTTGAAGAAAATTGTGGAGAGGGTTCATGTTGATGAGTTACTGGCTATTCTTGCAATGCTCGCAACCAATCAGAGGGCGATTGAGGAAATGGGAGACCTTGGAGCTGTTTCTTGTTTGCTTGGTATAATTAGAGAGACTTCTTGTGCTAGAAATAAGGAGAATTGTATTGCTATACTGCACACCATTTGCTTTAGTGATAGATCAAAGTGGAAGGAGATGAGAGAAGAGGAGAACATGAACCGGACGATATCTCAACTTGCACAGAATGGGACTCCAAGAGCTAAGAGGAAAGCTAGTGGGATTCTTGAGAGATTGAACCGAGCTGTCAATCTCACGCACACTGCATGAGATTGAGTATAGTTTAAAGCACATAGTTTGTAAATTCTACCCCAACTAGGAAAATCGAGGTAATGATGCTTTTCGCCTTCTTGGACGTTTTTTCTTGTGTATATTCTACCTCTAAGCAGGGTTTGATCTAAAATGTTACGGGTTATAGTCGCATTTAATAATAACTATCTGAAGCTTTCCAAATTTCTTGGTCAATAATTTGATACACATGGTTTTGAGTAACTTTGCCTGATCGATGACATTTGTTTCTTGACGACCGCTCCTTAAGTTAGTCCGAAAAACTCAGCACATGGGTGTTTTGGTAAGATTGCTTAAACTTAAGTTTCAGTTTGAAGCTTTAGATACCTGTTTTAGAACTGTCTGTAGATCATAAGTACTTGCTTTCTTGTATAAGTTCATGAAATCCAGTATTTGTTGTCCATCCTCTTCCAAAAATTTCACATGTCTTACATGACACGTACATACACACACAGAAGGTTCAAGCTCACCGTAGGCCGTTGAGAGTCAAAAGTCGTAACTCTCGTACTTTTTTACGGTTTTTCGTTTTCATTTTTTCTTTTTATTGCTTATCGGTTAGGCATCATAGAGTGATTCCTGAGATTTCTGTGAGTTCTTGAATGTGAGGAAATGCAACGGGAATAATGTGGCCATATTGAATGGCTGTGTTGTCTTTGTTGTTGTGGTCCCTTGGGGATTAGAATAGCACCAAATCTTTTCTTTTGTGAAAGTATTGGATCTAAAGGCCCTTATCTTTTCTCTCTTCAAGAAAACCTTTCATTTTGTCAATCTTCATTGTACTCTTGGTTCTTACCCCTTAAGGGAGGACTCCTATGTTACCTAAATTTGTACGTGCTTATTCGTATTCGTATTACAAGTCGTTATGATCATAGCGATAAAGCGAAACGCAGATATTATCATGTTTGATTCAGCGAATTACGTCGCGGTGTAGTTCGCTCTCTCCTCTGGCGTCGGATTACATATGTCGATGTCGGTATTTTATTTTATACATTAAAAGTGAATAATTTTCCCTCCCTTTAGTAGTAAGGTTATAAATGAATATGTTCCAAATTTTCACTTGGGATGGCTGCAAGTCAGTCTGGGAAATGATAAGGTTCTGTTTGGATATCCTATCTTTGACATAGTTAATTCAACTTTTAGTGTCGTCCTCCCTAAGTCCCTATGATATGTTTTTTGAACCTTGCCAAACACGTGCTACCCTTGTGGTCCTCCATTTGTGGTGAATCCAACACCCAAAATAAAGGAAAAGAGAAAATTATGGAAAAATGATCAAGAAATATAATTGGAGGCTAATTTTGAGGAATAAAATCTAAGTGGTCTCTAGTTGATGTTGTTTCTCACTCTCTCAATGTCAAAGGAGCCTTACTTGGCCGTGATATATTCACACCGATTGATATAATAACAACGATATAGTCATATAAATACAACGATAGTTATATGAATAATGATACGGTTACACACAATTAATTCAATATATATATATGATGTACGAATTTAAGTACAACGATATATGATATGAATTTTTTTCCTTTAAGTTTTTTACATAACAAGTGTCGAATATAGTGTTCAAGATAACGAGACTTATATATATACATACAAGTTTTGTCCAGAGGAATGAGAAACAATACAAAAATAATGCCACCTCACCTTGAATCACATGGCAGATGTAGGTGGAGTGGGTCTGAGTCTAACCAACAATTATTTGGAATGAAATGACTTTTATTTGTGAGTATTATATTATTTATCATATTAAAAAAAAAAAAAAGATTTATCTATATTGAATTTGAGTCCTCCAATGAAGAACTCCTCATATGGTGGAACCCCTAAGAGCTTTGTACCTTTCCCTATCTTCCAAAATAAGACAACACATTTAGATAAGAAGAGAATCAAAGGTAGAAGAAAAGTGAAGGAATTATTAAGGCTTTCTTTTATGTTTCTATCAAAATTTTAAGTTACATTACACCGTTAACCACGAATATTATAAATTTATGTTTATTGTTTGCTCTCTAAAATTACAATCTTGATTTCATTGCCGATTCTCAAGACTTGTACCGTTTTGGGATATTATGACACCCCTATAGGGATGCAAACGAGCCGAGTCGGCTCGCGAGCCTGATGAGCAAGCTCGAGCCAAGCCCGAATCTAAGCTCTTTTGTGTGTGGCTCGTGGCCCGCGAGCCAATATATTTAATTAAAAAAATAATATTTAAATTTATATATATATAATATTATAAATATATATATTATTTTTTTATAAAATTAATAAAAAAATAATATATTTATTATAAATATGTATATATATTAAAATAATATATATTAATATATATAAAAATATATTAAATTATTAAAAAAACTATTTTTTAATTAAAAATAATATTTCCGCTCGAGACTCGAGCCAGGCTCAAGTCTTGGTCGAGCCGAGCTCGAGCCATGAAAAAAGGCCAAGGCTCGGCTCGGCTCGGCTCATTTGCATCCCTACACCCCTATCCCATATCGAAAAAATATAAGAATTAAGTTCAGTATATAAGTTAAAGAGTTGTAGTCTAATCAATGGATATCTCTTTTGATCACTAGTTTAAACCCAATTTCAGGTTATATTATGTGGGTTTGGAGACTTGCCCTCATGTTCAATGAGCCCGTGGGCTCGGGGCATGACATATATGTTTATATGCTTGTAGCGCGTACCGTTTTGTGCACGAAAACCTAAAAACTAGAAATTAATTAAAACAACAAAAATTCACTACAAGAAAACTGTCATTTTCCGATGGATTTCCGAAGCTCCATTGAATTTTATTTTTGCATTTCCAACGGAAATTTCGTCGGAAATTTTTATTTTTATTTTAATATTTTTTAGCAATTTCCGTCGGTATTCCGTCGGAAACTTTATAATTTTCCGACGGCTTTGATTCCGTCGGAAATTTCCCTCAGTAAAATTTTAAAATATAGAAATTGATATGGCATAATAGTACAAGGCCACGTGGCCGCCCCCGGTTGGTGCCACGTGGACCCCTGCGCCAACCTGGACGAGCCAGGAGCAACCTTTCTGGGCAGATCGTCAGATCGATGCCAAGTCCGTAGATCATCAGATCTACATGGAGTCATTAGATCGATTTACACCTCGCTGGATCATCAGATCGATCTGCTCCTCTCTCTTGAGGAAACCCACAGCATTAAGGATCCCGGAAGACAATACCGATCTCTAGATCGATATCATACGTCACCGGACACCCGAATACTGTAAAGCACTCCTGTCGGGACACGTGTGCCCTCCCCATTCCTTGGAACAGGCGTACTACGGCTCTTTAATGACCGTCAGTCCCTGCTTTTACCCAAAGGGGAAAGACGGTACAAACGACCCGCCTCAAGCCGGTTCCATCGTCCGACATCCAGATCGACGACTGGCAACGCCATTAATGCACACCTACAGTACACACACTACTGTGTCATTTGGCCATGGCTATAAATACTCGCCCTTTGAACAGTAGTTGGTAAGCCTTTAATACTCATTCAATTGCATTTATTCTCTCACTAAAGAGCCCCATTACTGACTTGAGCGTCGGAGTGCCAACCTTGGGTCAAACCCCAAGTCCCCCAAGTTGGTTTCGAGCTCACGTTTGCTAGTGCTTTCAGGTCGATAAAGAACCCACTCAAACAAATTCTTGACTGATTGACCCATATCTGACAGTCAGATCGACAAGTCAGATCGACCAGATTTGAGCCAGATCAGTTTGGCGCCGTCTGTGGGAAACTCTCTTTTTCACATCGACCTAGATAAAAGCCCTTTGATCTCTTTTTCAAACACGATGGTTAACACAAGGAACACCAACCGTGACGAGGACCTGGAGGAGGTTGCCAAAGGCAGGCATGACTACAACGCGCCGCTTGGCAACACCTCCGCTGTCCTGCCGGACGGTCCCAGCACCAACATCCCCCAGCCTCCACTGGAGGCCACTCCCAGGTACACCGTCACCCAGGCGGACCTGGAAGCCTTCCTCGACCAATGGCGGGTCGAGATCGAACGTGCCCAAACGGAGGGCCGCGAACCCAGGCGCCCGGAGCTACCAAGGGCCAGCCCGGCTACCACCATACCTAGCCCCGTGGTGGGCAATGCGTTGGCCCCCACTGTCCAGGCATACGGGAACCCTGTTCCCTATGTCTTTCAACCGCTCGACGGGCGACCCGCGCAGATCATTTGGGGCCTTAGTCCCCAGGTAGGGGCGGGGCAGATCCAAGGAATCGCTCCGCCACCACCACCTCCCGCAGCAGACAAAGTTCCTGGAGAAGGCCACGGGGACTCCGACCACCCCAGCCGCAACAACCGCGGCAAGCGCGTGGTCGACGAGGACAACGACGAATTCGACGACCTCAGAGATCGGATTCCCCCTCGATCAGCCAGGGAGGAGGCCTCCAGAATCGCCGCGGCTCGCGCGGGGAGAGAACAAGACTACTGTGAGGACCCACCCCGAAAAAGGGTCCAAGACCGCCTGGGTGACCGTGGCTCCCACGTCACCCAGAGGCAGGTCGACCTTCGGGAAGGGCTGAACCGACGACCTCTCCGTTACCGCAGCGACAGGGAAGAAGCTTCCCCTTTCTGCGAGGACATTCTCCGCACCACCTGTGATGGAGATCGAATTCCGACCGGCCTGCCCATGTACAACGGGACCACAGATCCCGAAAAACATGTGACGGCCTTCGAGAATCGGATGTTTCTACACTCCCATCCCCAACAGATCTGGGCTAAGCTCTTCGTCACTACGCTGACGGGCCCCGCTCAAGATTGGTTCATCCGCCTGCCGCCACGGTGCATAACGACCTACAACCGGTTCGTAGATCGATTCACGGCACACTTCTCCTCGATGACAGGAGAAAAACTCCCCCCTTCCTATCTCAACAGCATCTATCAGAGGGAGGGTGAGTCCCTGCGAGATTTCATGACTCGCTTTTCGAGGGAAGTAGTTCGGGTCGAAAACCCGACGATGGACACCCTGCTCTCTGTGGTCCATCGAGCTCTCCGCAACCGCCTATGGGCGGATGAGATCGTCAGGGTCGGGCCACGCAACCTGACGGAGATCCAGGATATCGCCCACGGCTTCATGCGCGTTGAGGAGATCGCCCTCGCGCACGGACCTCCTCCTCGATCTGAGAGGCAGGCCATTGGGTCCGGCTCGCCCCAACACCGGAAAGGGAGCGAGCAAAAGAAGATCAAGGGGAAAGTCGACCAACCGACCCAGGTCGACCGACGAAACTACGTCCCCTTGACCAAGTCCTTAGACCAGATCTACGTGGTCATGGACCAGAGCCTTCTGAAGAAACCAAAGCCCATCCGGGAGGGCCCGAAGGCTCAGGCATCCGGGAAGTACTGTGGCTACCATCAGCAATGGGACCACACGACCGCGGAATGTAACGCCCTCCGAGATGAGATCGAAAGACTCATCCAAGGGGGGCACCTGAAGGATTTTGTTCGACGCATCGACCACTACTCTGAAAAGGAGGGGAGGTCGACCGACCGCGACAGGTCCAGATCTAGATCTCCCCCAAAACGATCTGGGAAGCAGCCGCTGGAGAGAGCAGAAGACAATCCCCCCACTCACAGCAAGATCTATATGATAGCCGGGGGGCACGAGGACGGCGACTCAAATGCGGCTCGAAAAAGGAACATCAGGCGAGCAGCTCGAGAGTACAACGGTCCGTATGAAGAAGTCTTCCAGATCGATCACGGTAGAGAGTGGAAAAGGCAGGAGGTTAGCTTTAGTGAGAGTGATAGCCGCCCGGGCCCCCATCGGGAAGGCGACACGCCTAGCTGTCCGATGGTGGTGACCTTGGGCGTGGCTAACTATGATGTAACCAAATGCCTAGTTGATAATGGAAGCAGCTCGAATATTATCCCTTACTCGGCTCTTGTAAAAATGAAGTTGCATAACCTAAAGCTCGATCCGATCCGAACACCACTTTCCGGGTTCGGTGGATCGGAAGTCATACCGTTAGGGCGCATCCGACTCCTCACCTCGATGGGAACATCCCCCAAGAGGGTGACCCAAGAGGTCGAGTACGTCATCGTCAATATGCCCCTAGCGTATAACATGATCTTCGGCCGACCTGGCCTTATCCAGTTCAAAGCAATCATCTCAACGTACCATCAAAAACTGAAGATGCCCACCCCGAACGGGGTCGGAGAGGTGACTTGCGATGTCATGGACAGTTGGGCTTGCTATGCCATCGTCCTGAAAAAGCCGTCCGGGAAAGAGGTGGAGCAAGAGCTCGACCTCCAGACCTATGCAGACGGGGAGATCGAGCTTCCCACGAAGGAGTGCGAGGCGGAAAGATCCCCCGCAGCTCGGAAAAGAAAGGCCAGCGAGCGGCTCGAGCCCTCTGAAGAACTGAAAGAAATTGCCCTAGTCCCCGGAGACAGCAATAAGACCACCAAGATCGGGGCGAATATGCATCCGCAACACGAGGTCATGATGATAGAATTCTTGAGGGACAACTCTGACATCTTCGCTTGGGCTGCCAAAGATCTGATCGGAGTCGACCCGAAGGTGATCTGCCACCGGCTCGGAATCGATCCATCGATCAAACCCATAAAACAAAAGCTAAGACCTCAAAGTCGGGCGAGGAATGATATAATCGAGGCCGAGGTCAATAAACTCCTCGATGCAGGATACGTCACTCCAGCTCAATACGTTGACTGGCTGTGCAACGTAGTCCTCGTACAAAAAACAGGCGGGAAATGGAGAATGTGCAACGATTTCACCGACCTCAACAAGGCGTGCCCAAAAGACCCGTATCCACTGCCCCGAATCGATCAGCTCGTCGACTCGACAGCTGGGTGCGAGATGCTCAGTATGATGGATGCATTTCAAGGCTACTACCAGATCTCTATGGCTCCCGAAGACCGGAAGCACACGGCCTTCATTGTAGTAAAGGGAATATACTGCTTCAAGGTCATGCCCTTCGGGCTAAAGAACGCGGGAGCTACGTACCAAAGATTGGTCAACCTGATGTTCAAAGACGAGATCGGAAAGACCATGGAGGTCTACGTCGACGACATGATCGTGAAAAGTCGATGGGCGTACCATCATCTAGATCATCTGCGCAGATCGTTTGAGATCTTACGGCAATACGGTATGAAGCTCAACCCCGACAAATGCACGTTCGGGGTCGAGGGAGGAAAGTTTCTAGGATACATGGTGAGCCAACGAGGCATCGAGGCGAATCCTACGAAGATCAAGGCAATCCAGGTCATCCCTCGACCTCAATGCATAAACCAAGTACAGTCCCTGGTGGGTCGCATAATCTCACTCAACCGGTTCATATCACGATCGTCCGAACGAAACCTCCCATTCTTCAAAGTTTTAAGGAATCTCAGAAAATTCGAGTGGAACGAAGAATGCGACCGAGCGTTAGATCAACTGAAAGAGTACCTGGCCTCCCCGCCATTGCTGGCCAAGCCGAATGAAGGAGAGACCTTGTACCTCTACCTGTCCCTCTCTAATGAAACCTTCAGCTCAGTCTTGGTCGCCATTCGAGATCGAAAACACCTACCGATCTACTACCTGAGCAAGATCCTACACGGCGCGGAGCGAAATTATCTTGAGATCGAGAAGTTCGTATTCGCTCTGACGCACGCGGCTCGGAAGCTACGTCCGTATTTCCAAGCTCATCCCATAATCGTCCTAACGGACCAACCCCTTAGGCAGGTCTTATCCAAGCCCGACGTGTCGGGTCGAATGATGAAATGGGCGGTCGAATTGAGTCAGCATGACATCACCTACCAACCCCGGGCCGCCCAACAAGCTCAAGTTCTGGCTGACTTTCTAGTCGAAAAGAACACCAGCTCGATGGAGATCGTCCGTGCCACGCCTAGTTGGACCATGTACACGGATGGCTCATCGACCTCTCAAGGAGGGGGGGTGGGCATATCCCTTATAAATTCAGACGGACTACAGCTCGATTTCGCCATTAAGCTCGATTTTAAAGCGACAAACAACGAAGCTGAGTACGAAGCACTGGTGGCAGGGCTAAGGTACGCCACGGAGAACCAGATCGACAGGTTAGCCGTTGTAACTGACTCCCAGCTCGTCGCGGGCCAAGTCAACGGCACGTACGAAGCTCGGGAAGAGTCCATGGCAGCGTATCTCAAAATGGTGAAAGAGCTGGCCTCTAAGCTGAAAGAGTTCAAAATCGAACAGGTCCCTCGCGAAGAGAACGGTCGAGCGGATGCCCTATCGAAGTTGGCCAACGGATTCCAGGGAACAAAGGATGCGACCATCTCGTTCATGGTCTCGGGGGGCCGTGCGATCGATGAAGGAAAGGTCGAGATCGCGACCATCGATCCTCCGGAACCTTGCTGGATAGACGATCTAATCGCTTATCTTAAGGACGGGCTTTTGCCCCAAAATCGAACTGAGGCCAGGAGAATAAAATATCGATCTCTGCTCTATATGATGGATCGGGAAGGCAGGTTGTTCAAAAAATCCTTCACAGGTCCCCCTCTAAGGTGCCTGCGACCTAGCCAAGCCCAAGATGTCCTAGAAGAAGTCCATGAGGGATGCTGCGGGAACCATTCCGGAGGTCGAGCTCTAGCTCGAAAAATCTTAAGGAGTGGGTATTTTTGGCCGACTATGGTGTGGGATGCGAAGATCCATTCTAGGAAATGCCCCAAGTGCCAAAAACACGGCAACCTAATCCACACTCACCCTGCGTCCATGATACCGATCGATGTGTGCTGGCCCTTCGACCAGTGGGGGATCGACATCATTGGTCCCTTCCCCTTGGCACCCAGACAGAAAAAGTTTGCCATAGTATGCGTCGAGTACTTCTCAAAGTGGGTTGAGGCCGAGGCAGTCCCCAAAATTACTGATGCAGTGATAAGAAATTTCCTCTGGAAGAATATAATCTGCCGTTTTGGGGTTCCGAGGGTACTCATCTGTGACAATGGCCCTCAATTTCGATCTGAGAATACCAAGAGCTATTGTCGAGATCTCGGGATCGACCTCAGATTCACTACAGTTGGTCACCCGCAAGCAAATGGCCAAGCTGAAGTCACCAACCGAATCATTATCCAAAATCTCAAGACCCGCCTTGATGCCAAACTGGGCGCATGGACGGACGAACTCGACGGTGTGCTATGGGCTTATCGAACTACCCCGCGGACAGCCACTGGGCAAACACCATACTCTCTGGTTTACGGATCCGAAGCCGTCATCCCATCGGAGCTGTTACACGAAACTGCTCGTGTATCACAATACCAGCTCGACCGGAATACGGAGATCAGAGCCGAAGATCTAGATGTGATTGAAGAAAGTAGAGAGCACGCCTATCAGAAGCTCAGGCAGTACAAGACAGCAGCAGCTCGATCATACAATAAGCGCGTACGGCCCAGATCGTTTCAGATCGGTGACCTAGTGCTAAAAAAGGTCGAAGTCTTGCAACATGTCGGAAAACTTGAGCCTAACTGGGAAGGACCTTATCGCGTCACCGAGATCGGGAAAAACATGGCCTATCGACTTGAAGACATGGCCGGGGAACCGTTACCCAGACCGTGGAACGCGCACAACTTGAAGAAGTTTTACACTTAGCCTTCAAATTTATTTCAAAAATTGTAATAGTTGAAGAGGTCGAATTCGCCTGAGAATCGATCTCTGTAGTTAAAGAGGTCAAATTCGCCTGAGAATCGATCTCTGATCAGTCAATTAATTCACATATTTTGGGATATCCGATTAAAGTCAATCCGTAATCCCGCGTCAGGCCACTATCCCTTCGATTAAGCTCTCATTCGACCTACGGTCATGAGTCGAGGAGGGAGTGAGCCACCCCGCATTCGATCGTTAGAGACCGAGATCCAACGAGGTCGTTTCTAGACCCAAGGAGATCCTAAGTCCTAACGTATTTAATGCTCTTAAATCAGTTAGAGATCGAGATCCAACGAGGTCGTTTTTAGACCCAAGGAGATCCTAAGTCCTAACGTGTTTAATGCTTTTTGAATCATCGTTAAAAATCGAGATCCCACGAGGTCGTTTTCAGACCCAGCGAGATCCTAAAAATCCTAACGTATTGAGTGATTTTAAACCCTTGTTAGAGATCGAGATCCAGTGAGGTCGTTTTTAAGACCCAAAGAGATCCTAAAAAGTCCTAACGAACCTAAAGATCCAAAGATCCAAGGAGATCGTTTCAGATCCGAGGAGATCCAGAGATTAATGGTTTTCAAAAAATAATCCAGAGGTCCAAGGAGATCGTTGTAGATCCGAGGAGATCCAGAGATTAATGGTTTTCAAAAAATAATCCAGAGGTCCAAGGAGATCGTTGTAGATCCGAGGAGATCCAGAGATTGATGGTTTTCAAAAAATAATCCAGAGGTCCAAGGAGATCGTTGTAGATCCGAGGAGATCCAGAGATTAATGGTTTTCAAAAAATAATCCAGAGGTCCAAGGAGATCGTTGTAGATCCAAGGAGATCCAGTGACTCATGATCTTCGAAGAGGTGAATCCTAAGACCTAATGAGATCAACTTAGATCCAAGGGGTCCAGAGATTTGCGCGTCTCAGAGATCGCTATCGATCCGACGAGAATGCAGCGAAGGGAAAACGACTAAGGAAAAATGCGCACGCCCAATGAAGCTAGATCGACATCCAAATGAGATCGAATAGCTCCGTGAACCTATCGATCCGAAAGCGATAAAAATCTAAGCTAAGGGGTAAGCAAAACCCAGATCGATAAGCCACGCGCATGCCAGATCGAATTAATGTTCAACTTGCAAAGTAAAAGAGAGCACAAGTATGAAAAACATAATTCATTCATGCGAAAGTCGATATAAAAAATTGACAATGATCGATTATACCTAGCGCATCGAGCTCACCACGCGACGTGGCTCGATGGGCTGATGTTCAAAACCAAAATTAAAGCAAATATTCACCTAGCCACAACCCCGGCTAGTAGGTCGGATTTAATGTTTTAGAATCAAAGGTACGATCTAATCAAGCTCAACAGGAGCAGAGGATTCCCTACCAGATCCGGTCCGCGACCCGTCGAACTCGCGGAGAGGAGGAAGGAGATGCTCGACCTCGACCGGCTGTGGCAGTTCGCACTCCACCCGGCTCTTCGATCTCTTGGCCTTGGCAATTTCTATAGCATGGCCATACTTATGAGTCGCCCAATCGATCAGAACGGGCTCCTCCTCCTCCTCCTGCTCAGTAGCTCCGGGATCAGCCAGGAGAGGACCTATTGTGTTGAAGTCGAACTCCGGAGGGAAAATGTTTTGGGCCTTAAGCTGGTTCACACATATCTGGAACCCTTCGGCCAGGTCGCCCTCGCCAACGATCAGGCTCGCTTCCTCAAAACCAGGGCCCTCCATGAACTCCCGGACCGCATAACGCTCGATCTCGAGCTTATACCGTTGCAGGTCGGAGGCAGCCTTCTGGATCCTCGACCGGGCCAGATCGAAAACCTCAGCCCTACCCTCTTCTTTCGAAGCAGCCTGGGCATCTGCAAGCTGCTTGGCAAACTCCTCTTTCATCCTAGCCAGCTCATGCTCGTGGCTTTTCTCCGCCTTCGCCAGGGCCTCAATAGAACTCTGAAGTTGAACCTCCATCGATTGCTTCTCCTCAGTCCGGACCCGCTTCTCCTCTCTAGCTTTGCGAAGTTCGTCCTCGAGCTGCAGAAAAGCATCAGGGTTCATCGAGGCGAGCTGGGCCTTTGCAGTCTGGTACTTCTCCTTGTACCTCAGCTTGCCAGCTTTAAAGACCTCTGCCTCCTGGATCGAATTGACCAACACGTGGAGGACATCCTGAAGAAGGGGCAAGGGTGAGAACGAATTTAAGTGAGATCGATGGAGAAAGCAAGGAGGAAAAGATACTAACACAAAAAAGCCCCCTGGCAGCCTTAGCCCTCTTCTGGTCGAAAGATCTTGTGAAGGAAAGCTTCTTCTGTTCATCTATGATGCATCCAGTATTGAACAAGGCCGATATCAGGTCGATGTCCGGGGTACCGAAAGCGAGATGACGCTTCGATCCGTCTGCCTTCTCTAGCTCGAGTCCAGCCGGCCATTGGGGAAGTGGGGTCGTTGGGAAATCCATCAGCTCAGCTTCTTCATCTGATTCCTCAGATTCTTCGACCTGGCGAGTTGTCTCACTAAGGGGCCTTTTTCCCACACCGTGCCTTGCCTGAACAAACTGGGCATAAGGGTCAATGGCTTCATCAAAATAAATGTCTAAATGATCTAAATTTATATCGACCTCTTCCCGACCCCCTGAAGGCCCAACCAGATCGGCGAACTCTTGACCACGAGCTGGCTCCGTCGCCACATTCTGAGCGACCTGTGGAGGGCCTTGATCCTGCAGCTCCCTTCTGAACCCCTCCTGGTGGACTCGCTGTGCGTCGGGAAGAGCATTGAGAATCGAGCGGGCCGCATCGACCACGGGCTGCATCTCAGCGGCTGTAGCCTCCCTTTGACGCCGTGCCCTCATCTGTGAAGCTCGAGACATGATTAGCACCCGAAGATCTGCGGATCGAACAAAACCATCGTCAGATCGATAATGATGAGGAAAATTCACTATTAAAAGGACCCTGATCGAGGTGGGGTCCGGTCAAAGCAGGAGCATACCAAGACGGAAGTTCCTCCGACGGGTTCCAAGGATAATGCCCGCTTCGACCAGATGCCCCGTCCTCGTCAGGTTTGTGTGGTCAAGAAGGCCCAAACGGGGAAGCAGATCGAAATGGTCATGAAGCCAGGAGGTCGATCTAGTCGGAAGACGCTTCGGATCATCAGAGCCCCAAGTAGTTCGGAACGAGGGGTCGACGGGGAGATCGACGAAGAAGAACTTGGATTTCCAATCCACCCCATGCGACGACGATGGGATCGATACCATCTTTCGATTGGGCTTCGACTGAAGGTTAAAGTATCCAGGGCCAGATTTTGCAGCGCTATTCAAAGTAAAAAACTCTCCGAAATCTTCAAACTCTGGCGCGAACCCCAAACACTTCACGATTATCATCATGCAGTGGACCAAGGAGAACGAATTTGGGGTCAGCTGGGCAGGACACATATTGAATCGGACGAGGAGATCGGAAACGATCCGCGGCAAAGGAAGGTGCAGGCCGTACTTGACTGCATGGTAATACAGCCCGATCAATCTCGGCCTCAGAGGGTTGCCCACAGTCTCCCCAGTCACCGGCATTCGAACCACATACTGGGGGCCCAAACCCAGCTTTCTTTCTACTTCCGTGAACTCAGTAGGGGTCAGCTTGGTTGCCCTCTGCGTCACGTGGGTGAGGGTGCGGTAAACATGGCGTGGTTGCTCCACCACCGGAGGATTCACCCGTTCCTGAACCTCCTCTTCTTCCGCGACCTCCTGCGCCTCCGACTCGTCCACCAATCTCATCGGACCTCTCCCTCTTGAGGTCGAAGCGGGTCCCCCGCGATTGGCCGTACCACCCGACCCTGTGAGTGACTCAAAACTCACATCCGGGAGCGGGGGGACACTCTGATCGATCTCTCGTTCAGGAGATGGCGTAAAAGCAACTACACCCGAGTTCCTTCCTGTTTCGATCTGGCCACGAGCCATGAGAAGATGGAAAGAGAGGGAAATTTACCTTGAAAGCAGATCGAATGAGCCTCGAAAAGAGCGGCGGGCAACTGTTGCAGATCGGAGCAGATCGTTGGATTTAATATGAAAACGGTGAAGTGTGGCTTGAGGGCGACCCCTTATTTATAGGGGTTGAAAAAGTAACGTCTCGAAAGGCGAAACGACGCCATTATTACCCCGGACACGCCACCTCCCTCAAAAGTCACGTCGCATTAAATGCGGCGCCAGATCGAGGAACTCAAAAGACGCGCCTCATCATCAAGGTGACGGTACGATTTTAACAGTCATGACGGTTCCCCTACCCAATGCCAGATCGATGAAATTACCACTGAGAAAATTCACACTGGTAATTTGGGGGGCCTCTGATATGGCATAATAGTACAAGGCCACGTGGCCGCCCCCGGTTGGTGCCACGTGGACCCCTGCGCCAACCTGGACGAGCCAGGAGCAACCTTTCTGGGCAGATCGTCAGATCGATGCCAAGTCCGTAGATCATCAGATCTACATGGAGTCATTAGATCGATTTACACCTCGCTGGATCATCAGATCGATCTGCTCCTCTCTCTTGAGGAAACCCACAGCATTAAGGATCCCGGAAGGCAATACCGATCTCTAGATCGATATCATACGTCACCGGACACCCGAATACTGTAAAGCACTCCTGTCGGGACACGTGTGCCCTCCCCATTCCTTGGAACAGGCGTACTACGGCTCATTAATGACCGTCAGTCCCTGCTTTTACCCAAAGGGGAAAGACGGTACAAACGACCCGCCTCAAGCCGGTTCCATCGTCCGACATCCAGATCGACGACTGGCAACGCCATTAATGCACACCTACAGTACACACACTACTGTGTCATTTGGCCATGGCTATAAATACTCGCCCTTTGAACAGTAGTTGGTAAGCCTTTAATACGCATTCAATTGCATTTATTCTCTCACTAAAGAGCCCCATTACTGACTTGAGCGTCGGAGTGCCAACCTTGGGTCAAACCCCAAGTCCCCCAAGTTGGTTTCGAGCTCACGTTTGCTAGTGCTTTCAGGTCGATAAAGAACCCACTCAAACAAATTCTTGACTGATTGACCCATATCTGACAGTCAGATCGACAAGTCAGATCGACCAGATTTGAGCCAGATCAGAAATAATTATAAAGTTTAATATTTTCCGACGGATTACCAACGGAATTTTCCGTCAGAAATGTTTCCGACGGATTACCGACGGACTTTCCGTCGGTAAATTTCTATTTTTATTTTTATATGTTTTTCGCAAATTCCGTCGGAAAACCGTCGGTTTTTAATATTTTCCGACGGACTTGATTCCGTCGGAAATTGACAATTTTCTTGTAGTGATTATTGGAAAAATGATTCTTGATAGGTTTTATCCAAACCCAAGGAAAAAGGGGTTCACCTATAATTCTTGAAGGGTTTTTTTCATGGAGACCCACGGAATAAATTAAAGGGAAAAAAAGAGTTGAAGGGGTCTACCATGTGAGACTACAGAACTTGATTCTTGAACAAATATTGTAGGAATTGGGACATAGCCACCACATTAGCTCCTATCTTTTTGTGTCACAAGGCAAAGAATGATGATAACAAGAAGTATGTGATTCCATTGGAAAGTATGATGCCATTTGTATTGTGCTTGGATGTGTCAAAGAATGGATAAGTTACACATTTTTGGGTGTACCCTTGATGAAGCATTGAGTGTCAAAATGTCATTGAAATATTACCTATTTCAAGAAATGGGATGGAATTGGTCATCAATAGGTTGCATATAATTGTTTGTGGAAGTTCCTAATTTCTATTTTCGGCCAAAGTTCGGTAAATCTGATTAAGGTGATTTTCGTATTTAGTACTTGTACCGCAAATCGTTTCTGAAATATCATTTTATCGAGGGTACGAAACTGAATAAAGCTATCCATGCACACATACTATTCATGTGATCCTTCATTTTAGCCCGTTTCTCTGCCATTTGCCCTACGTGAAATGGTTATCATGAGTATACATGAGTTCTAACACTTTTGGCAGTTAGAATTTTCTTTTATTAAATCGAATGAGCATATTCCTATGACCTTATAAACTTACCTACAACATTCAAATTGACATTTTTCACAAGATAATGGTGGTAAGAACAAAGACTCCAACTGTCATTATTCTTGTGAATGCAATAATATCTGGAGATGTTCCATTTTCCAAAGGGTTCTAAGAAAGTAGGGAGTTATAACCTGTAATTCACGAACACTTCTAAAAATATTGTTTTTCATATCATGTCATATTGAATATTTTGCACATGAAAATTGAAGAAAAAATATAAGGGTTATATAGCCCATGGACAAAATATAAAGGTTACTACATAACATAAAATTACTACTAAGTGATATATAACTTAACATATCGACATTATACTAGCTGAACTAGAGGTATTGCATTCTAGTCCATCGTTACGCAATTACCGGTGGTAATAAATTATCTAACTGAATTAGAACCCGTAATGGAATATAACACACGCACATATTCTAGTATAAATTTTAAGCATTACACAAATACACCCCTTCACAACTTACTTTTGGATATTTGAAATTTTCAAAGTTTGAGAACAGAGTTGATAATTACACCATTCATAGGGGATGTAAGTGTAATTAATAGTACAAAAAGTTCAATGTTCTGCTCATTGAAAACAATGTGCATCAACCGTAATATTTGAAGATAAACCCAATCTTGACCCTTTAAATTCAACTGAAAAACAGCGTTTCGGCACATAATTTACAAGATTATGGGACTGCAAAATCACATTCATTATAAATGCAACTCAATTCACAAACTTATGCAACAAAGTACTCAAAAATGAATATCATCATCCATTTCATTGTATAAACCTGATACAATATACAACAACATATCAAAATTTGAGGAAACCCACTCTTTAATTCCCAATAAGAGTTGGCGTTTGGCCTTTGGCATCTTCATATTCGTTCACAAACGATAGATTTCCACGAATGCAATTTGCAAGCTGTGAAGCTTCTTGATCTTCAAGCTTCAATTGCCGCCTCCGTATGCTCTGTAAATTTTTATCAACAATTCACTCATCGGTTCAAGTTCAAGATACAAAGAGAACACACCAAAAAAAACAACAATGAGAGACAGAGAGACAGAGTAAAGGTACCTCAGAATTCCATAAGCAGTCATGTGCCTTTCGCGGGATTATGTGAATGTGTGTCTGAACTTGCCAAGACCGCATAAAATTACAACAAATATCAGTAATCTCAATCCAAATAGTTTGGGGGAATGAATTTTGCAATCTTCTTAGCAATAATTAGAAATATCTGAGGTTTGATCTAATTACACAAACTTCCCCTAATTTTCCCTGATGTTTGAGAAATTACAAAAACTTCCCCTGCCAACGAAATAAACATCTAGATTGATGAATTTTGATGTCGGCATTTCTAATTATTTGTAATAACCTATTTTCCATTGACACTTATCAGTCAATATTTGTCTTCAATTCATGTCTATATTAGCATGTGCTAGGCCAAATGTCATGATATGTTAGGAGAAGTTTTTGTAATTTCTTAAACCTGAGGGAAAGCTTGTGCAATTAGGCCAAACCACAGGGGAAGTCTGTGCAAGTATCCCTTCTTTTCAATAGTTTTCTGGAAAATAACAAAACCTGGAACTTACATGATATATAACTTGACCTGCATCCGCACCGTTGTTAACTAGCAAGTTGAACGAATCTGCATGAGATGTAATTTCTTAGCCAACATACTTTTTATGCAAGACACATGAGCACATGAGCACACACAAATGCACAGAGTGAGAGAGAGAGAGAGATTACCACATCCAGTAGCTTTCATGACAGCATTACTAATCAAGGGCACTTTCGAGCACATGGCTGCTATAACCTGCATTGTTGGATTTTAAGTTAAGTGAAATACAATGTATACTTTCACAAGATTATGCCATTTTTTTATTTCCAACTCAAGCTATAAGCAAGAACACCGAAGCACATGTATGATAAATCAAACTTGTGCACGAGAAAAATATTAGTTGGTGTAGGATTGTGGCGATCTACTAACCAGGTAACATATAGCATCATACACCAAATATAACAATTTCATTGAAAAAATTAAGGAATTGGCTCAAACAAAACATGATTAGAGAAAATACATTAGATACTTTCTCTATAACAGCAAATTCGAAAAAATGAAATCAGACGATATGATAATATAGAACAGTTTTACGAGACAACTTACTGAAGGAGGAGTTGAATCTAGTGAAGGAAAATGACATTTTGGGATAATAAGCGCGTGCCTGCGAGAAATTGTAAAACAAAAAACAGTTTGACATCCCCATTTTGTGATAAACACAATAAATGTAAAGTCGGATGAAATTAAAAGTATTGATCTAACACCAAAGGAGCCGCATTTCTGCAGCGCGATAAGATGCATTCACAAATATGTTGGATTTTCGCATGCAAACTTCCATAAATCAGAACCAGATATATAAAGACAACATGCACACACACACATATAAATATATTTATATATGAAGTGTTTTAGCATATGATACCTTACCCATGACACAACGGATATGTATCCAAAATGCAGAGGCAAGCATCATCTTCATATACCTGCATCCATAATACGAGCTCTCGTCATACTTCACAAAATAAAGTTCTACTTCTCAGTTCTGACAACAGAAATTTAAGTCCCAATAAACAACATGTCCGCCGCTTTGACAAATTTCAATAAATACAAGCCAAACTCAAACTCTTAAAGAAATAGAGCTACTTGAGACCAGAAATACAAAGTAAACCTTCTTTGTTAACTCCAATCTCGAACAACATAAGCATGAAAGGACACAAGGAAACAAGATTATAAAGCTGAGAGCTGATTATCAGTTAAAATTCAGAACCAAGGCTCATACCTTTTCCTGCATCACAGAATCACATTTTCAGAAAAATTAATCAAATTCCACTTGATTTTCCATCAGGCCCATAGAAATTTTCTCCAAATGTAACATTGATATCAATTCTTTTTCACCATTGTTGCCAATGAAGACATAGAACTACCCCATCCCACCCCACCAACCCCACACACAGAGAGCAAGGAAGCTACCCAATAAAGTGTTGCCAACAAACAGAAACGAATCATGCGTATACGCAATAAACAAACCTCAACGAATCCGAACTGAACCATAACACAGCATTAGCAAGAAAAAAAAAATAAAAAATTTAGAAAAAAACAAACAAAGGCAGCACCTTTAGTGCAGGAGCTTCATCACGAATAATCTTGCAGAAAACACAACCCTCTTGTCCCTTTGCATCCTTATCGCCATTACCGTCGGAAGAAGCGCAGGAAGAAGCCGATAAGCAACTGGGCCGTGGAGTTTCGGCCCGGGGGTTGATGTGGGAAGAGAGGAGGGCCAAACGACGCCGTGTGGAGGCCTCCATTCCAGACAAAAATGATATGAAAGTGTGTCCCTTGGTTATGGATAATTTATCGCCATGGATTTCGGCAGGAAACAAGAAAAGAATCAATTTTGACACGAAGAAGGCGAAGAATTGATAATATCACAGCTTTAATTATCCACAAAAAAACAGAAAAAAAATGGGGAGAAAATCATTTGGGGGTTGGGAGTTTGTTGTGTGATGTTATCCACAAAAAACACCTCACCTAAAATTGAGGTGGGATGGCTTCACATTTGTCCACTTCAAAGCTATGTTTTAAAATCTGGATCGGACCTCGAACCCAAAGTTTTATTGGTTATTGATTTTACTGATTCGATCGGTCTGATCATCAATTGAACCGGTGTGACATCACAATTATGTCATAATTATATTTAATTATATAAATTTATATAATATTATAAATATTAATTAAAAATAACAAATAAGTTAAATAATATAAAAAAATAAATATAATTTTAAGTCACTTACAACTCCTCATTAATTTTCAATAACATTTTCAAATCATAAATTTTCAAATTATAAATTTACAAACAATTTAGTTAAAGATAGATTTAAGTTTTAACAAATATCATACTATTTATTGTGGAAAAAAATTAAAAAAAAATTATCACATATACATTTATATTTTTATAGATATATATTACAAGAAATAAAATATTTCATATTATTTTATCTATATTTAAATTTAGTTCATACTTCCTATATAATACTTATAGTTGTAATAAATATTTTCTTAACACTCAATTTGAAATATAATCTATAAATTTAGTGAGTTAGCAGTTATTAAAATATTTTTAACAAAAGTATTGCCAAATAGGATACTAGTCCAATGGGTTTGAGGCTTTGAGCATGTGTTTGGGTCGAGTGTTCAACACCCAACCATTGCAATATTTTTGGGATTAGAAAATTTATTTAAAAAAAAGGAAAATTCGGGTCAACTGGCCCATGAAGCGATCCGGACATATTTTTTAATCGGTTTTCGATCGGTTCATCCCGGACCAGACTGGTCCGTGAGAAGAGCTGTTTTAAGGGGTCACTCAGACCGAAAAGCTAATCGGTCACCGATCGGCCGATCCGATCCGAGTTTTAAAACATAGCTTCAAAGGCCAATTCCAATAATATAGTAATGTATTAAGAGTACAAAATAATTAATTATTAGTAAAGTAACACAAGTTTTTTCAACAAATTTTATACTAATACTTAATAGGAGCAGATGGTTTAAGGGTAACTACCTTATTAAAGTGGTTAATGGGTTCATTTTCCTCCCGAATTTGAATCTCACTTGTGTGTTTAAAAAAAAAATTTGGTAAGCATCTACATCTGTAAACTTATAAGTCACCAGTTCGAATTTTATTAGGAATAGTTGAGAAATTTGCATTGACTCTTTAAAAAAAAGTATACTAATACTTTAAAAAATACCTTTTTCTTGGTCTGTATTGTGCTGATCCTATGCCGAAAGCTTATAACATGGAAAAAAATACAAATATATTTATTCGTATTCGTGTCGCATTTGTATCGATAGAATTTACATATCTATACATTATGTTAAAATTTCCCAACTTATTTTTGCAATAGTGAAAAGCCTAGAGTAATTATATTATAATTTTACTAAAAGTAGCTAGAAACAATAAAGTAGTAGAAAAGGAGGTGGTGTGGAGGTGAGGACTGAGAAAACAAAGTTTGTTGGTAATTAAAGCAAGCAAACATCATGTGTTTTAAAGCAAAAACGTGAAGAATCGTTGAACAAGAAAACACAACATGAGTAAATAAAAAATTATTATTATTAAAATATATTAAAAAGTAATATTTATATTAATATTTATTTTATTATAATTTTTACCAAGATTCATATTATTAAAAATAAAAATTATACTATACGAGTAAAAAAAGTTAAAAAAATACGGAATAAATTTGAAAAAATATATATATTAAAAGATAGAGACATAAAGAAAAAAATCGAATATATCAAAATGGTTTCTATCGACCAGTGCCGCTACTAATATAATAGTACAAATTCTGCGTCCCAAACGATTCGATTTATTTGGGCCCATATAAAAAGGACCAATTTTTGTGGTGTTGTTGTAAATGTTAACTGCCGCCGGACTTTCAATAAAGTTCGAGGCTTTGAGCCTTTTTTTCCGCAGTTAAAGCCCAATTTTTTATTTTTTATCTATACTATATTATTAAGCGCGAGAGATAAAGGTGGTCTCTTGGTGTTCTCTTTTTCTTTTTTTCTATTTATTTGTTTTTTATCCTGTCAATTTTCTTCTTTTACGATTTTCTCTCTTCTTTTCTATTTATTTATTTTTATGCGTTTTCTTATCTTACATTTTTTTATCTTATCTTTTCTTTTCTCTCACCTTATTTTAATTTTTTTTTCTTTTGTATTTTTTTTAAAAGATAATGTTGTTTGATATTTTATGCTTTTATGTTATTTTTATATTAATTCAATAATTATATTAATAGTTTATATTTATCTGTTTTCTTCTCTCACGTTCTTCTCTCACGTTCTTTTCTCTTTTTGTTTCTCTATTTGTTTATTTTATCACTTCAAAAATATACTTCTAACTTATCTTTTCTCTTATCACATTTTAATTTTTTTTTCTTTTATATATAATTTTTATCTTTTTTTAAAGATAATGTTGTTTGGTATATTATCTTTTCATGTTATTTATTTATTATAATTTAATAAATATATTAAAAATAATTTTAAAATATATATTAATATAAAAATTATTTTTAATATATTTAAATAAAAATAAAATAATTTGCACACGCAACGAGTATGCCACAATTACTAGTTTTAATTAAGAATAAAAAGATATTATTGTTATTATTAATATTATTATTAAAGTGTGTATGTGCACCCGTCTAAGATTTACCCCACTATATGTAAATTACGAAGGAAAAATTTCATATAAAATCTCCGTCATTTTATAATTTGAAAATTTTACCCCACTATATATTATATTGACCTTCCCCTAAAAACTAAATATTTATATTAACAACAAACCTAAAAATATTAAACAATAAAGTTTCAATTTAGGGTGAAAAAAAATATGAAGAAGATGAAATTAGGGTAACATTAGTAACAGATTTTTTACCCTACAAATATTTTTCCAACTACGAAAAGGGACATTGAGATCAATGATAGACGGATACAGATAGAGCGATACTAACACGACATTACACAAATATGACAATACGATTTTTATTTTATTTTTAATTTTTCCACGCAAAAATTAACTAACAAATGTGTCTGACAAGACACGATACTGTTATTATATTAAATCTAGTTTTCCAAATTCAAATTAGTGACTTTGTATGAGGTTCGAGAACCCATGAAATAAAGAACACGAATTGATTATGAACCAAATTTTTATTGTAGTAGAAACCTAACATTTCAAAGGCATATTAAATGTACTTAGACTATTAAAGCAAGTTCAATGGAATGACCACCTTTTTGGTAGGCAGCCTAAGTAGTTTGTGGGCATGGGTTTTTTTGTAATTTACCAAAACTAACCTAAAGTCAAAACAAATATATTAATAATTAAAGTTGTTATTTTAATTTATGGACGAAGTCCTTTAATAGTACATGTCGTATCCTATGATGCACGGACACTCCTAAAAATATCACTTTGTCGTGTCGTGTCGTGTCGGACACGCGTGTCCGACACCGTATCCGACACTCCTCACGTGGGAAAATAAAAAAAAAAATCCGTGTCGCCGTATTCGTGTCGTGTCGTGTCCGTGTCGCCGTATCCGTATCCGTGCATCATAGGTCGTATCTCATGTATATGAATACCACATATTATTAATAAGTTGATTAATTAAATGCATGACGTTTTGAGTTTATCTGCCTTAATATATGAATGGTGATTAATTAAATGCATGACGTTTTGAGTTTATCTGCCTTAATATATGAATGGGGTTCACATCAAATATGTGGAATAATTTTTGGTACTTTTGTACTGTATCTTATGGGAAAATTTACAATTATTGGCTGATAATTTAAGATTTTTTTTGTAATTTTATTTGCCCCATAGCGATTTTAGTATTGTGATTTTTATATGGTGATGATATTGTCTCGAGTTGAGAAAATATACGAAATAAATCAGGTATATAAGTGAAAGAGTTTAATTGCAATTATTCATGGATAATTTAACATTTGTTTTGTGATTTAATTTGCCATATATTTACTATTGTCTAACCGGCTCTGGTGACATAACAAAATAGTATTGGGGTCCACTCATCAACTATTTAACTGCCTGGCCTAAGTGTTCTTTGTACGGTGAAATATTACACATGTAGGAGCTATTTTTTAAATTTGCAATACAAAATTAATTACTACATGTTTGAAAACCACCTTTTGAGTTAATAGAAGTTATTGTTCGAACCCTAATGCAGATGGGTCAGGTATGTACTCACCGCTAACACTCTTGGGCAAATGAATTAGTCATGGGCTATACCACACCATGACGAAAATATCATGACTCTAAATGAGGGATCGAGATGATACATTTTTGTATATAAATTAAAAAATTTAAAGTAATAAATATTACTTTTGGACAATTATCGAATATCAATTTTAAATTACATTCAATAAATTTTAAGATTGCACTTATCTCTATCGAGCTAACACGTCCAAGTCCGGTTAAAATTTTACACATTTCATCCAAGGTTAACACAAAACAAAAATTAGAGACAAAAAATAATGAAGTTAAAAACAATTATAATTTCATTTATATGATGAGATAGAATATTACTATATTACATTTTTAACTAAGGTTTAAGATTTAAATTTTGACTATATGAATGGCTTAATTTATTATCAAGTACCCGAATATTATTAATTATATTTACGGCCAAAATCGAACCAACCAGACATGAGAAAATTGAGAAAAATTATCCGTTTTTTCTGTTGGGTTCCTTTTTTTTTTTTTTTTTTTTTTTTAACACACACGCTCCAAATGATCTGACTTTTGAGTTCTTTTTTTTTTTTTGTTTTTTTTTAATTTAATTTTTTATTCTATTACTCTAATAATATTTTTTAACTTATTTTTTTCCACATCTTACTTCAATTCTTTTCTTTTCTTTTTTATATAATTTATTTTTTTTAACGATAGTGTTGTTTGATGTTTAATTCTTCTATGCTATTAATTTTTTTTAGTTAATATAATTTAATGATATATTAAAAATAATTATAAACATATATACTAACATAAAAATTAATTTTAATATATTTAAATAATAGAATTTTCCAACCTGCACACAACGAGGGACCAAAATTACCAGTAATAATTAAGTTTAGATGCAAAAAGAGGCATAGACGAAAATATTAAAATTCGCCTTTTTCTTCCCAGACGACCAACTTTCAAGGCTGAAGCATTCAATTTTTTGTGACTAAAATCAGACTCCAATTCAATCACTTTATGCTTTCGTACTTTCCATTATCCCTTTCTTGTATTCATGATGCTTTGCCTTCAATTTTCGAACTATTTAATTAAATTAATTCGTACTTTAATTTAAGATTACTTACCTATAATGCAACAATAATTTTTAGCGCATCAAATGTTAGTCTTATGTCGCAAAATTATTAAATGAATGTCAGCCTTTCAATACTATATGCTTTCTTTAAAGTTTGTAAGATCTTAATATTCTCTTTATTAAGATATTTAATATTTTTATCACATGATTCTATAATCGTGACCCAACAAAAGTTAAATTTTGATTACATCAAAATAATTTAATTAATCTAGAAATTGCATTCTTTATACATAAGATTCGGTTTAAGTTGTAAGTAAAATGTACAATTCATACTTTATAATAATATTTTAGGGAAAATTACATTCAACTACCTTCAGGTTTAGTCTAATTGTCTAATTACAACTCAATTCCTATTCTTTACGTATTTATAATATAGTCCCTAAACTTTACATTTTGTTTGAGGTCCCTGACGTCCGTTAGGATTCCGAAATTTCAAAAAGAACACTGATCGTTTTGTTATTAAAAAGAAACTGTAGGGATGTATTTGTAATAAATTTAGAGGCAATTTAGGAATGACAACTAACTAACCTAACGGACGTCAGGGATCTCAAACGGACGTAAAGTTTAGAGACTACATGGTAAATATAGAAAGAATAGAGACTAACTTGTAATTAGACCAAACATATGAATAGTTGAATGTAATTATCCCTAATATTTTATTGAATTGAATGTTCGTGGAAATCAATAATTCATGGTAACATCAGTGTTTCTTAATAGTTAAATATCATTTCATATGTCTTATAAAAAAAAAAAACATATACATATCATTTCATATTCCAAGTTGGAGATGTTTACATCCTTAAGGCACTCAAACTTTTAAAAATATCATACCATGTCATGTCGTGTAATATTTAATACTTTTTACGTAAGTAATTTAAAAAAAATTTATTTCTCTATATTCATACCGTATCTATAATATAGACCTTGATACCATCCCAGTCAGAATTAACAAGTTAGTAAGTTATAAAAAGAAAAATAACAACGCGTCAATAACAATACCACAACTATAAAAATATGTTAGCAAAAAATTACATCCCAATTAAACAACCTTCATAATTTACCCAGTTAGAACAATATTGGTATAATTTTATGTTCACATATATTTACTTAAAATTTTAAAGAGTCAATATCGTCAGCCCTTCTAGAAGAACAACACCACACATTTAATAAAATACAATTCCAGGAAGAATCCTCTGCATGTTTGACTTGTGCTTAAATTACGTTTATTTTTCTATCCTATTATTCAAAACTGACACCTTTTATTCCGGGTTACGACGCCGTTTCGTAAGCATCTACTTCAGCATTTTTCGCCCAAATTAAATCCTTCCCCAGCACGCAATATTTTACCCCACCCGCCCAGGCCCCTACCCCGCATACAAGTACAACAACATATATATATATATATATATAAAAGGGCCCTGACAATTTCATAAATTTTATTTATTCGCCATCTCTCAGAAGTGAGAACCCACAATTTTACGCGGAATTAAAGTCTGCATACGGAATTACTGCAGCTGGTGTTTGCCGACCACGCTCCGCCATGCACGACGGCCGCAGCCGCCGACACTGCTACGAGCAGGACGAGGATGATGACACTCTGTATCTGGATTTGAAGAAGCTCAGATTGATTTCGCCGCTAGGCCGCGGCGCCAAAGGCGTGGTGTTCCTCGTTCAGACCGAGGAAGGGGAATTGCTTGCGCTTAAAGCGATATTGAGATCTTCTATTGAGAAGAGGAGTAAAAGGAAGGCCGGGGGAAGTAGCTCCAGCGATGGGAATGAGTACCGGAGGGTTTGCTTCGAGAGAGAGGTGTTGGCAGGTTTCCGCCATCCCCTGCTGCCGAAGCTTCATGGAGTTTTGATGACGGATAAAATCGTCGGTTACGTCATTGATTACTGCTCCGGCCGTGATCTGAATTATTTGAGGAAGAAACAGACGGAGAAAATGTTCTCCGACGATATCATCAGGTGAATTTTAATTTCGTGATTTCTGGTAAATTCGAAATGTTTTTGGGGAAATGGTGTTAATCCGTGGGATTTTTTCTGCATTTGGTTTGTTCAGATTTTACGCGGCGGAACTGGTGCTGGCATTGGAGTATCTCCACAATTTAGGCATCGTTTACAGAGATTTGAAGCCGGAGAATGTGATGGTACAGGAAAACGGTCACTTAATGCTGGTGGATTTCGATCTCTCCACGAAACTCTCCGCCAAATCCCCCGAAAATCGCTCCGCCTCCTCCGCCGGATCGAAGACGCCCCAAGCCAAACCAAACAAGAAGAAGAAGAAGAAGAAGAAGAGATTCGGTTGTCTGTTCCAGCGCCGCGACTCAGGAATCTCGCCGGACGACTCGGTTCCGCCTCGCGAAGACGACGGCCTCGTGTCGGACTCACTGAGTTCCGCCTCCGACTCGGTGGAGAAATCCAACTCCTTTGTCGGCACGGAGGAATACGTCGCGCCGGAGATCATCCTCGGCGAAGGCCACGATTTCTCCGTCGATTGGTGGTGCTTAGGAGTCATGCTCTATGAAATGCTCTACGGCGCGACGCCGTTTCGGGGCTCCAACAGGAAAGAGACCTTCTACCGGATCATAACCAAAGCTCCCGATTTAACGGGAGAACTAACGCCGTTGAGGGACTTAATCGGGAAACTACTCGAGAAAGATCCCCGCAAGAGGATCACCGTCCGCGAGATCAAGAACCACGAGTTTTTCAGGGCCGTCGATTGGGACACCATAACGGAGATGCCTAGACCGCCGTTCATCCCTGAATTAACGGACGTCGATGGCATGGTTGGAAATAACGAAATTGATGTGGAGAAATACGTCCAAGGAGTTTTCCAGGTTGAGGAACAAAGTAAAGAAGAGAATATGAATAAAGATGCGTGGGTTAAAAATCACCCCACGCAAATTCAAAATGATAATTTCTTAATTTTTTGATTTAATCATTTTGTAATTAGCATATATATATATAATTTAGTAATTTATTTACATTTTTTTGGGTTTTTTTTTTTCCTTTGTGTATGGATTAAATATAATTTAATTGAAGTCGTAGTTAGTCATAAAGTAAGTATTTATTGTAAGCGAGTTGGGGGGAATATAGTTATGAAGCAAGTGTTGTATACATCATCACAAGTTGGTTGATGGTTACAGGAATAAGTTTTTTGATAATTAAAAAAAAAAAAAGGTAAAAAAATAAAGAAGAAATCATTCGTCATATTTTATGTTTGTTAGCGATCTCGTGTCAGAATTATATGTTTGCGGCAAAAAACATGTAGCTTCTGATGACATGTGAGAATTGGAACGCGAGGGAAATTAATGGATACAGCCATAAAGGACCACTTATAAAGACTTCATCTTTAATTTGGATTTTATAATGTGTCACCTATTATTGGTCGATAAATCGATCTCGATTATATGCATCGGATATATATAACATGCTAAAAATTAAGACAAATTTTTTATGATCGTATCTTTATTGTGTAGATCTGTATCATTGTGTCTATTTCTGTTATATTGTGTAGATCTTTATCGTTGCTATTTCTATTATAAGATAGATTGAATCGTTGCATAAATTTAGAGGGACTGACTCCCCTACCCACCCCATCTATGCTAGTGTACATTTATCAAACCCTACGCGGAGGTATATTACTTTGGCATCTAAATTTGAACATAATAAGTACCACGAAAGTCCAAAAGATTGTGCCAAGTGAAAATTTTATTGGAGGAGGATTGTAGATCACAAAAGGTGTGTCTCATTCATATTAATTAGCATCAAAGTTACAAGAAGACAGCATCAATTGTTTCGTACAACATCACAGTTGGAAGATCACGACCATTCCATTCCCACACCAACATCCTCATTAAAACAAAACCAAGAAAACATCATCATCATATATATAGTTTTAATAGCACTTACGAGGGATGTACCGTGGGATTGTATCCAAAATCTGATTGTCTTATCTAGCTAGATCTAGTAAATCATTTAAAATTTGTATTGTTGGGATATTCTCGACCTGAGATATGAGTTGTGAGAAGGGAACAAATGTAAGTTAAAGTCCGACCTAGTACAAGATAGAGGTAAACTCAAGATCAATACTTAAACGCTCAAATCAGTATATTGAGTATGCAAAGATATTAAAGAAAGGATTAATAAATGTGCTTACATAACGATATTAATGAGGAAATATTTATACCCTAACGGTTGGAGGTGGTTAGGCATGATGACCAAGAACATATTTAATGCTACTAGGTACTGTTTCGATACACTTAATACTAACGACAACTAGGTTGATCCCTTCTCCGTGCCGAGTGTCAGGTGCAAAGACAATTGGATTTGACGGTTGGCCGTTCTCAACCCCGACCTCCTTTAGGGGCTCGTCGGTCGCGAGGCTAACCATTTGGCAAACGTTATGAAGGACGGTTAGATTTCCTACCTCGACTTGGGAGGTAGATGTGTGCAAAGCTTGCTCTGTTGGATGCTTGTAACGTGATGAAGTGGAATCGGACCACGTCATTGTATACGTACATAATATACCATCGATTCTTTATTATACTGACTTGATCATAAATCTCGTATTTAAATTTTGAATGCCTTAAAAATATAAAAAACTTTAGGCATAAACGTTTCGATCCACCACCCCAAATAAATGGATTACGACAAGGTTTCAAACAAGATTGTATTAATAACTATTTATTTTATACATAATTATAAAGAACAAAATTCAGACATGAATGCACATGTGTTGGAAGCTTGGTTTTTAACCAATGAATTGCGATAGAGTGGCCCCAAATAAGAATTAATTAAAGTTTATGCAGAATTGAAGTAACTACTCAACAGAGGAGTGGTTCTGCTGTAATATATGCACATTTATGTATGCGGACACCAGCTAATAATAATGTCACCAAAAATATTATTTAAAAAAAAAAAAAAAATCTTGAAAAAATAATTAAAAATAAAATTGTCATGTGGACATTTCTAAGTTTGCAACTATTCAATGGTCAATAAATACCACCAACAATAATCTGCCACAACTTGCGGTATCTAATTTTCACATAGGGGAAATTACATCCAGACCCCCTGAGGTTTGCCATAATTATAATTTAATCTCTGCTTTTTCATTTATTACAAAAAAACCCCTATAAACGCTGTTTCAGTTGAGATCCCTGTGTAATAGTGGAAAAATCAGGCATATATTTTTTCATATTTTACAAAAAAGTCCCTGGGAACAGTGTTCATAGGGGTGTTTTTGTAATAAACGAAAAAGCATGAATTAAATTATAATTATAGCAAACCTCAGGGGGCCTGTATGTAATTTCCCCTTTTCACATATTCAAAAGCAAAACCAAGAAAAGTTTTACGAGTCGAAATACTTTATTTTTATATCATATTTATTAGGTTCGAGAAGCCCGATTCATTTGTTACATATCATTTAGATGTAAAGTTTTTTTTAATTATAACAAATTTTTTTTCAGTGACCGAATATGCAAAAGCAAAACCAAGAAAAGTTTTACGAGTCGAAATACTTTATTTTTATATCATATTTATTAGGTTCGAGAAGCCCGATTCATTTGTTACATATCATTTAGATGTAAAGTTTTTTTTAATTATAATAATTGTTTTTTCAGTGACCGAATATATATGAAATTTTTATTTAAATTAATGGGCTAACCGGCTAATATTGGACGTATCCCATTTCTTGATTTTGGGTGTATTTTGTTTCCTAATCTTTGAATTTAGTATAATTTATTTCATATCTTTAAAACATATTACACTTAACTCCTTTTTAATAAACGTTGACAGTTGATTTTTTCTCCATCATGGCAATCTAAAGTTCAAAACCTCCGCCATCGTGTTCCTCTCTCAAGAAAACAAAGCTCATGCTCCGATTGACTCTATTGGCAACCGGAAATCACAGCAAAACTCCGTCTATCGTGCACCATCTTTAGCATGTGATTTATCTTTCGTCGGTTGTCAGATTTTGCTTTTGAAACCACATTTATATTTTTTGCATCAAGATTTTCGATTTGACATATAATATCGACACGTTAAAAATTTGTTCCATATAAATCTAGTCTATTTAAAGGGATTAAATATGATATTTTTTAAAGGTTAAATGAACAATCGCATTAAATTAAGAATTAAAGACAAAACGCACTAGATATCAAAGGATGAGAAGGCGTCTGGAATGAACCGTAAATTGATTAATATTGTGTTGAATTACAAAATTACACCAATAATTTATCAATATTACCATTTTATAATGTAACCAGTATACTTTTCTATAAACCGACAATTCCTAAAAAATCCCCAAGTGTAAACTGAATTTCCTTTTCACTCCCCCATTTTGAAAAAGTTCTTGTTCACTCCCCAATTGAAAAACAAAATTTCTTTTCACTCCCCAAGGTTGTATAATACGAGATTCCGGGATTTTTATACGCAATTCCCTAAAAAATGTACGCAATTCCTAAAGACAATGTACGAACATGTACTATTTGTGGGGACCTAAAAGGAATTTTATTTTTCAATTGGGGATTGAATGAGAACTTTTTCAAAACAGGGGACCTAAAAGGAATTTTTTCAACTTTTTGGTACTCTTCAAAGATTTTCCCTTCTATAAAAGTAATATTAGGGTCTAGTGTTTTTTTCTTTTTTTAATGTATTGATAACTTGGGAGGGGGACAAAGTCATAAGAAATACTTTTCTTAGTTCAAATAAACTAAGTAATAATAGCTAAATAGCATAAAATCTTTGACTCTTTGTGGCCAAATTTCTTGGACCTTGGCCCCCTCGAAGTTAGTTAAAGTATCAAACTTTAAATAAGCGCTCTTTAATTAATTAATTTTCTAAATCGGAATTGTAAAGTTTTTTGATTGAATATTAATTGATCAATTGGTGGGGGAATTTTTTAAAGGGAAATGATATTAATATTTTGATAAACCTATTTCGATATACACAATATTTTAAATATTGATTCTCGAATTAATAAATCAAGATTGCAAGTCTTATTTTAATATTTTGACGAACCCATTTCGGTACATATTCTTTTAATTAATCCTATTATTGTAATAATTAATTTCTATTTATATATTTCTAGTGAGATATTCTGCACTCGCATAGAAATATTACAACCCCCCCAATAAAGTAACATTAAAACTAAATTACATTTAAACCTCCCGTGATTAGTCATATTCACACATCGATCCTTTTTAATTTTAAAAATTACAATTTTATATTTTAAATCAATAATTTTTCATTTGCCGACCAAAAATTTAAGATTGTATCGAGCTAGCATAGGGAACATATTTAAATATTTATAAATAATTTAACTTATTTATGTAATTGTATAAAATCCCACAAAAGTATGATAGATTAATATAGGACGGTGTATTATTATAATAAGTCCAAAGTCGTCACCTACGTATAGAAAAGAGATGAATGTCATTCTACGGTCTACAAAAATAATCTACACTTATTTTAGTTCAAAATATAACTAAATTATTGATATTATTAATTTATAAAACTACACAACAATTGCTAACCATCCTTTCAACTACCCACCACTCATTTATACAGAATAAGATATCACCCTATGATCTGAAATTGATACAGTTTGACGGTTTGATCTATCCTAATTTAATCAAAAATTTTGAATTCTGAATCGCGGTTTTCATTAGTTGGGCGTGTTTCAAATCTTAGCGATCAATCCAACATGGCCCAGAATATATATACCGATAGGTATTCATCAAATTTCTTCTCTTCTAAATATGTATATATTGATGGGTACTTATCGAATTTTTTCTCTCCTTTTCTTCTCTTCTATTTTCGCTATTCTTCATATGGAGCTAAGTCCCTCGTCATATAGGTCTGAAATCCTATTAGAATTTAACTTTATGTCTAATGGCTTAGCTGAACTCCTTATAATCTTTTTCCTCTCTATCCTGATTTATTTAGACTTCCTTATTGTTCAACAAAATCATTTCTAATATCCATAACAGAACAAAGTGTCCCTTCACATACAAATTCCCACGTGCGAGCTTAGTCAGCGAGCTCCTGAACAGGCAAATTCTCCGTGGTATGCTACTCGCAGGACTGATCACGTGTCTTACTTGGGAAGGCCGCATCATATACATACATACATATTAATGCTCCTGAAGGAGACACACATACGACTAACATCTGTCTGAGAGTGATTTCTGCCCATACATGACATATTAATGCTGATAAAGACGAATAACCAAATCCATCGATATTTTGACATATAAATATTAATTAATTGAGGCCATCCTTGATAGGAAATGATATATGTTACAAAAACAGAATAAAACTTATTGAATGGAGGTTGAACAGATTATCAAACTTATAGTGACAAAGTATTTGTTTAATTATTTAACATTGCAAATGATAAAAAAGTATTCAACTTTTCAAGTTCGATGATATATTGATATATGTACTAAAGTCAAAATTACTTCGACACCAAAAATTCCAACCGCCGAGAAAAACATAGAAACATCACTATAACTTAAGAGCAAAGGCTTACTCGTCTTCCCGGCTGCGCAACCTTACGCAATTTGTTGGTTACAAAAACATCCAGCAATGCCGCTCGTTCGACGATATCCTTTCTCTTCTTGGTAGCGACATTGTATATGTGCTATCTCAGCACAGTATGTTCTGAAAATCATGATCACCAAAGAGTTAAGACCCTCATTTAGAAAAGAATATTGGGACTCATGAAAATGATGTAAAGAAATATGAGAAACCTATTGTGCAAGAAACAAGAATAATCAAAGTTCAGCAGAAAATAATGGGAAGAACAGCAACCAATAATCCTTAGTCAAAGTTATGTGAGGTGTTTGCAGAAACTTCTGATTGGGATAACTTAAAGTAGAAGCTAATGTCCTAAAAATTTGAAATAGTAAAAGTGACGAATGTTTGGAAAGAAAAAAATGACGAGCTTAAAGTAATAATCGAGGAGAACTTCTATTAGATTCAAGAAACCGTCATTTATTCATGAAAGTCTCTGGAAAGCTAGCAGTTGAATCTTCATATACTTCTGAGCTTGCTTTACAAACAATCCCAAAATGTTCAAGAAAAGCAAGAAGTACATCTAACACATTGGGTTAAAGTTTGCAAACAGTCCCATTTCTTGCTTCGTTTTTTCAAAAGGAAATGCGCGTGCCGAATGCAGAAAAAGAGAGGTGATAGAACATGCTTCACAAGCACCCCAAATTCACAGAAACATAGCAATCACTCTGGTGACTCTTGAACAACCTTCTCGACAGTCTTCTTGTCGAGCTACGGCACAGCCAGCCATGGCTTCTATATATCCAGCCAAATGAGAAATGATGATCAAGAAACAGATTTGCATATACAACTTGATTGCACCTACAAAATAGTTCGCACAGCCCTCTACAATACGTATGAAAATCTACAAGTTGTTCGAGCTAAGGATGAGCCGTTGTACTGAAAAGCAACTTCGTTCCTAATTGCTCTTGCAAAAATTGAGAAGTGAACTTCGGATCTCTGTCTGATACAGTCTTAGCTGGCAAGAAATGAGCTGACTTCATTTATCGATCAACGATCACTCATATGCTGTTATACCCTCCACATTTCTAGATAAATGCAGAAACGAAGATGAAAACAGTCCAATCTCTATAGACCAAAAGATTCAACAGAAACTCCAGCAGAGAAATCAGGCTAAACATGATCATACCTAGACTAAAACAATCAAGATACTTCCCAAGGAAATAGCAGATTCGAAGAATTCATTAACTAACACAGCTCCCATGGATGCAAAATTCTACATTTGGTCAGTTAAGCTATTTAATTCTTTCATCAAACTGAAGACAAAGCATAGCATCCGTTTCAACTTGAGAAAGTGATTAATAACTCAACTAAGTGACTAAATCATCAACTCAACACGTACATATTATAGAATATCATATCAATTAATAAATAATAACGCAATTTTAGGAGAAAAAGGGTAATGAAGGCTCCGACCTATGATGCACGGATACGAATACGAATACGACACAACATAGATGCGATAATACATATTTTTTTTTAAATTTCCCTCGTGAGGAGTGTTGGACAAAATATCCGACAGGGCGAAATGATATTTTTAGATGCTCACGTATAGGGTTGTCAACGGGTCGGATTCGGATCGGATCAGGAAGTTCCGGATCCGAATCCGATAAGAAAATCCGATAACCGGATACGAATCCGAATCCTATAGGATTCGGATTCATTAATACTAAGTCCGTATGTTAACGGATCGGATCAGATCCGATAAAAGATCCGATCCGATTAACAATAAAATTTAAATTTTTTTTATAAAGAAATAAATTAAAAAAATATAAATATAAATATATAATATTTAACAAATAATTATTACTTGATGAATTCTTTAATGGTTTTGTGTATATACATTTAAAATAGGTTAAGTTAAGATTTTTAATAAAGAAAAACATATTTTTTAGAATAAATAATTTAATTTATTATTATTTATAGTGAACATATGTGAAATTTTTAATTTTAATTATTCTATTTAATATTCTTTATTAATAAAATAATTAATTTAATAAAATATTATAAAAAAATCGGATCGGATTCCTTAATTCCATATCCGGTCCATTTATTTCGGATAACGAATATTTATAATTGGATATGATCCATCGGACGGATATGATAAAATTCGGATCGAATTCTTATTAAAATCCGCCCCATTGACAGCCCTACGCACGTAGAGTACAGCATGGTCTTTTTGCTTTTTTTTTTTTTTTGGTTGGGTTGGGTTGGGTTGGGGCCTCCGAATTTGGGCCGGGCTTTCAATTTATTGCTTTTTTTAAATTTTAATGATTATTTGGCCAGAAATGGTTAACAACCCACATCACCAAAAAAAGTCCATTAAGAAAGAAAGCTCAATGAAGGTTAGGTTCTGTAATGGACTGGTTAAAATACCAAAGCCCAGTGAGGTCATATATAGGTTCTATCTTTGAGTGTGAACAATACTAAGCACGTTCGAAGCATGCGTACCTGAATCCATAATCTCACGCCTATAATGCACGAACACTTTTAAAAATATTATTTTATCATATTGTATTGGACATTCGTATCGGACACTGTGTCCGACACTCCTTATATGAGAATTTTTTTTTAAAAAAAATGGTATCGTTATATCCGTGTCGTACGTGTTTGTATCGCCATGTCTGTATTCGTATCTATACATTATAATCTCAGACTAATCAACGGTAAGGTTATTGAACTTCCAAACTGATTGACACAATCGACAGGGAGCTCTCGTGCTTCTCTTAATAAACAATAACGAAAAATAAACGAATATGCTACGCATATAATTAATAATCGATCAAATTGCGCTAGTGTACTTTTCAGGAAATTATAATTTGTAATAATCATTTGGTTATATCAAGATTTCAAAGTTGGTTATATCAAGATTTCAAAGTTGGGGTTCGGATCTCATGTTTAATTTGTATTTTATATTCCATTTTGTTAGAAGATAATATATTTTTGGGATGTTTGACTAAATCCCGGTACATAGTAATTAGGCCTGATTTGTAGGGGTTTGTTACCTCATCAGTTTTATATATTCTCTAAGGCTCGTGTACTATTGGATCAGAAAAATACATCATGAATTCAATACTAAAACTTTCCCGAATACCATGTTTAACATGGTATCAGAGCAGCGTTGAAACCCTAGGGACTCAGTATTAACATCATCGTCCCATACCAAATCTCGAACCCTCTGAACTCAGACCTGCAAACCAACCAAAGATGACAACTACAACCAATACCAGCCAAGAACTCTCAATCCAACTCGCAGATTTACTGCGCAACAACAATATTCAACCAACCATGCCCAACACCGATAATCTGTCGATAGGAATCAAACTAAACAACGACAATTACCCGGTGTGGGCTAGGTTAATGAAGATGGCAATCGGCAGAAGGGGATGTCGATCCCATCTGACCGGGAACCCACCAGCCCCTGAAGAATCAGACCCGAAAGACGATCAATGGGAGCAAATTGATCAACAGGTGTTTACCTGGATTGTGCAGAATATGGAAGCAAGCCTCGTGAACAATGTACTCCAATATCCGACGGCGAAGGCGTTGTGGGAGGGACTCACCACCACCTACGGCACCGGCGGAGACCCATTGTAACTCTTCGACCTACATCGAAGGGCTAACACACTAAGACAAGGACTAGACTCCCTGGAAGAATTCTGGAACAATCCCCAGAATATCTGGATGGCTATTGACCGACGGCAACCTAATCCCATGAAGTGCCCGGAGGATATCAAAACATTCAATCAATTGATTCAAGAGCAGAGGTTGTACCAATTCCTTACCGGGATCGATGGGAAATATGACAATATCAGGAACGACATACTCAAGCAAGAGACGAAACCATCAGTCGAGTCGGCCTATGCCACCATTCGAAGGGAGGTGGCTCGCCTCCACATCTTGAAGGCGACAACCGGCACAGGAGGCGACAGTGATTCCGATGCTCAAAGGATCCGATCTGGACTAATTGCAAGAAGGGAGAAGGGGAAAACTGTGAGCTCAGGGGGTTCCGGCTTGGCTGACTTCTCCGGCCACCGCACATCATCACGCGAGGACAGATCCAACCTTACCTGTGAGCACTGTGGGAAGCCAAAGCATACGAAGGAAGAGTGCTTTGAAATAGTTGGCTACCCGGACTGGTGGGTGGGCAATCGGAAGCCTGGCGCTAGCGGCGCAATGAAAAACAACAGTGGCGGAACGAAAGGGGAAAGACGGGCCAATGCCGCCATAAGCGGCGGACAGGTCACCGACGAATCAGGTGAAGGAGATGCCGGTGCAGCGGCGGAAGGCATCAGCCGCGCCAACGCGGCGTTCTTCTCCGGCGGGACCATCTTGGACAGAGGCAGTGAAATAGGTACAGGGTTTGGGGGTAATGGCCCAAACCCTAACTTTCCTTATTCTTATAATAGCATAAATGCAAGAATACCCCAAAGTTCTATGAAATTACAGAATAACCCCCAAAGTTATGTGAAATTGCAAAATAACCCCCAAAGTTTTGCTACTTGTGGATTTTACACCCAAAATAACTCAGAAAAATTATCTCAATGGATATTTGATTGTGGGGCGACCGATTCTATGACCGTTGAATTATCTGACATAATTGATCCCAAGAACCCGGAAACTTTTCATATTCAATGTGCTAATGGTGATTCGGCTATAGTAGAGAAAGAAGGATCAGTGCTTGTTACGCCCAAACTCAAATTAAGTAATTGTCTTTATGTGCCATCATTATCATGCAAATTGCTATCCTTGAGTCAGATTACGAAAGAATTGAACTGTGTGGTCCTGATATATCCTCGTTTTTGTTTGATACAGGACATTCATACAAAGGAGATCATTGGGCGTGGTACTGAGAAAGTTGGCCTATATTATGTGCATGAAATAGAGAATCCGTCTCAAGCTCTCCTCTCAGTAGGGTCTGCAAACACTCAAATCTGGTTGTGGCACCGGCGTCTCGGTCACCGGTCACTGGGGTATTTGAAATTGTTATTTCCATCATTATTTCAGAATAATCAAGCATTGAAGTTAGATTGTCAGACTTGTCTTGCTGCGAAGAGTCACAGAACTGTTTTTAAACCCAATAATACTCGGGTGGACACTGTTTTTTCTTTAGTTCATTCTGATGTTTGGGGATCGGCTCCCGTTGCGAACCAATTTCAGTTTCGTTACTTTGTTATGTTTGTGGATGATTTTTCCCGTATGACTGGGGTTTATTTTTTACGACACAAGTCTGAAGTTTTTGATACATTTGTGGCATTCTTTAAGATGGTGGAAACACAGTTCAATCACAGAATTAAAATCCTCAGATCAGATAATGGAAGAGAATTTGTCAATCAGGAGATGAGCAAATTTTTCCGTGAACAGGGCCTTGTCCACCAAACTACTTGTCCCAACACCCTGTTAGGAATAGTGCCCTAGAAAGCCGATTGTATATCCGCTGTGTGCTTTTCCTTATTGTAATCACAGACAATCTTTGAATGAAATAACGAATTGAGGCAACACTTCTTTATATGCTCTTGTTTGGTATGCGTTTACTTTAGCTGTGCATGTATGAGAACTCCCCTAATCCTGATGACTTTAGGACTCTACCATTTAGGTGAAATGGTTCATGAAACGAGCCCTATATCACATAAGTCATGATTAGTAAAATGCTCCAAGCCGATGAGTCCTACAGACAGTGGGAGTGTCAACTTGACTCCTCTAAGGCTTGCTTGTGGGATCACGCCCTTAAGAAGGACCACCTTGTTTCATGGAGGTGCAAAGTGTATAGTTGATACGTGCGTGATACATGAGGGTGCTTACTTTAATAAGTAAGTTCACTGAGGTGCCCCGTGTGAGAACATTCCTAAATGGGAAAGGAAGTTTCTATTTCAGGAAATAGAAACTTCCAGATTAGGAAATATCTCACGAGTCATTGATGTGATTAATTGATCCTTAGACTTGAGGTTCCTTGTCACTTTATGAGTTAACTCTGTAGTCTTAGGTATAAGCTTTAAAGGGTGTCGCCTTAGACAACTGATTCAAGGCTTATGCTGGGGCTGCACAAGTGATTCATGAAAGTGAATGAGAATCAAGAAAGGACCTACACTTGCATTTGCAAGGTGATCTCTTATTGTGTAGGTCATTCAGTGCCATATGGAGTCCTTGGCCAAGGCAATAGATCAAGACATCAAGAAAAGGGTTTCTTGGATTGAGATCAAATGGATATGAAATGCACTTAGCTTTAAGACCGGATTATTAGGGTTCTGATTATTCCCTTGCCCTAGATCTTGGTTGAGAGATAGTAAGTAGGAGGATTGTATCTCACATGAATCAATGACTTAAAGGTTATGTCGAATCCGAACATTCCAATTCAGCTAGGGGTTAAACACCTGTTGCTAGACTATGGTCGTTTAATCTGTGGACTGATTAATTAATTAGTGAATTAATTAATTGGGGTCACTGCTAATTGAATTGAGAACCTAGAGGGTCGCACACAACAACTTGGTTACATGAGTTGAGGCTTTAAAATGATTAAACGAGTTAATCGGGCCTAGAGGGTTCCACACGTGTGAAACCACACGTGTGGGTCACGTGACTGGACACGTGTCATTATGACACGTGTGCCACACGTGATTAATTAATTAGATATTAAATAATTAAGTTGTTAATTATTTAATAGACTTTGGTTTAATTTTTGAATTAAAAAGAAAGTCTTATTTTGGAGAAAAATAATCTAGTTAATTAATTATGAATTAATTAATTAGATAAAATAAGTTATTTATTTTAAATAAATAAAGTATAAAATTATCCAAAAATAGTTTGGATATTTTTAGCTCTCTTGAAAGTTGAGTTGAATTAGAATTCAAAGTCAAAGTCAAAATTACTTGATGATCAAGTAATAGGAGAGAGAGAGACCAAAATCCTAGCCCATAAAGGACTAGGAATTTCGGCACTCCCCTCCCTATAAATAGGAGAGCTCGAGCTCCTTATGGAGCTAATTGGCAATTCTTTTGGTTCATGTGTTGAACACCTTCCTTTCTCCAAGATCAAATAAACCCTAGGTTAAGCCTAAACACTAACTAGAGAAATAGCATCCTTACTAGTTAGATTGTGATCAAGTTGGTGGACTATCTCTAGAGAGCTTCAAGTTAGAAGTTTGAAGATTCGAGCTTTACCAAGGAGAGGGGATCAAGCCGCGAGAAGAGCGTTCTTGGGTGGTTTGAAACGCTTCAAGAAAGAATAAAAGAAAAGTAAGTTTTCTATCTCTACGAATTTGGTTACACGATTGCGAGTCCAAGGTCCTTTTGTTGGGAAATTTTTTTAAATTCCGCTGCTTTCTGATTCGTGTTTTCCAACAAGTGGTATCAGAGCCACTTCGTTAATCGTGTTTCTGATTCGTCTCAATTATACTGAATTTGGTAGAAATTCTTAGGCTTGATGCGATTGAGTATTTGTAATTGTTTTAGAAAGCCTGAATTACGAAACTGTATTTTTTCCTGAAAGTATCTGAAAATTGGTTTTTGCTAAATTTAATTTTTTGAAAACTATTTTAGATTTGAAACTGTATAAACTGTTTTAGGATTTCTTGGATTGGTTTTGCTTTTGAACGAAAACACGAAACAAAACCCGGATTACGACGAACACGCCAAACCCCAAGCGCGAAGGCGTCCCGCGCCAGCCGCCCGCCTGCCCAGGCGCACGCATGGGCGACGGTGCCCAGCACCCTCCCGCAACCGCACGGGAGGCCCTTCCGGGGGCGCGCGGCCGAGACTGGCCGCCCATCCCCGCCCGCCACTCAGCCGAGAAAGTGTGCGCACTCGCGCGGCCTTGGCCGCACGCGGTGCGCGCCTGCTGTGCGCGCGCGCGCGATGTGCGCGGCTCTTTCGTGTGCGGGCCCCGTTTTCATGATCCGTCCTTTTCGTGTTTCGTGCAATCCAGTCCCAATTTTTTATTTTAATTTTAAAATTTTATTTTTTAATATTTATTTTAATTTTTGAATAAAACTTAAAATTGGGATTTTTGAGAAATTGAAACGGTTTATATTTTGGGAAAATACAATCTTTGATAAAATTATTAATTTTCAGAAATTAATTGGAATTTTATTTGTTTTGGTAATTTGGGATTTTTTGAAAACTTTTATAAATAAGACTCGCATCAAGTCGTGTTTTAAGTCATTAGGACTAGAAACGGGAATTTTAATTTATTGTCTAAATTTAAATTCTCGCAAAAGCATGTTAGGTGATCATGGGTTTAGACTTATGTATGGTTTTAATTTATGCACATAGATGGTTTAAATTGGGGTTGGAGCCCTATAATTGCGTTTTTCAATTGAGGTTGGAGCCTCACTTATGTGCGTACTGTTATGTGATTTATTATGTGGCTTTCCATATTACTATTTTTTAGGCCGGGGTATGCCCCGTGTAATTGTCTAAGGCCAATATGAAGATTGAGCCTTATTACTTTATGTCTTTTTCTTTTATTGTAATTTGAGAGTATAGATAGGTGGTGAGGTTTTATTTTCATTTTGGAGACAATGCACCCAAGGAGTAAGATGGACCACATTCAAGTAACAAGGAGGCCATAAGTGAAGAACCCTCAAAATGTTAGGGAGGGGAATCTCAATTGTTAAATGTAATAGAGATAGGACTCGTATTTTGTTACCGCTTTCCCTTATGTGATTTAAACTGTTTATGTAGCATGTATGTTAGAACTTGTGATTGTGGAGTGGCTCCCACATATCACGCATAAGATAGGTAGAACCCATGATCATTACATGTTAGTATCATGCTAGGACATGTTATCTGTTTATGTGCTTGTTTGAAATGCATTTAAGTGTACTTTCATTAATCAAGACTAATAAAATTGGATAACATATATGTTGGTGAGGTCGAACCGGACAACTCTCCGGTTGATTCGAAAATTCCCATTAGATATTAAGCTAATTTCGAACAAATAGGTATTTAATTCGAGATGCAAATTTTGAATTAAATTCCTAGCATTCCATCAATAGGTTTTAAGTTTAGTAAGTGAAGCTAGTTATTGTCCGCGAGTCGTGGGATAGCTAGTGGAGCTTATTAGTTCTTAGTTACCTAACTGATCATTTAAATGGTCAATATTTCGTGATCAATTTTGGCAAGGGCGATGTCCGCGAGTCGTGGGTCGTTCGAACTAAGTTTTGGTCATGATCTTATGATTGATGGGTCTAGCTTAACGCCTAAGTAAATATGGATGTCGCACGAGTCGTGGGTCCATATGGAAAGATAGGTGATGCAAAAACAATTACTAAGAGTTCTAAAGGTGTTAGAATTGGTAAGTTGTACCTACCTAAGGTTCTTACTTAGAATGTCCGCGAGTCGTGGGTTCGAGGTAAAATGCCTAGGATCTTAGTACCCATTGGGAAACGTGTTCCTCTTAGATCTTTGGGAATTATAGATCTTTGAAAAACAGTGGGAGCTACATTAGATTAAAGACCTTATCTTTTGTATATCGTTATAATTCAGCATGCTCACTAGTTCTCTGATTTACCATTTAGGTCGTAGATTCTGTGATTCTCTACGTGTTTTGAAATGGCAATCAAAAACCCTCTTGTATCGATCCTCGAGTCAAACAAGTTGACTGGTCCCAACTATTCTGATTGGCTGAGGAATCTAAAAATCATTTTAGATTCTGAGAAGAGAACTTATGTTCTCTTCGAAGGGGAGCCTAGTCCCGAAGGGGAGGCTCCCAGTCGGGCCGAGCGGGATGCGATTCAGAAGTGGAAGGATGATAATCTCCAAGCCCGTTGCCTTATGTTGGCTAACATGTCTCCGGACTTGCAAAGGCAACATGAGGCCATGGAATTTTCTTGGGAGATTTACGACCACTTAGAGCAACTTTACCGCCCTCATGAACATGTTACAAGGTATAACACTTCAAAGGAATTGTTCCACTTGAGAATGAGGGAAGGTTCAAGTGTCCATGAATATGGACTCAAGTTTCTCGCCCTTACTGAGAAACTTGCTTCCATGGACATGCCACTGAAAGATGAGCTTTCAGTGGATTTGTTGCCACTACAAGAAAACAGGCGAATTCCGAGGGAAATTTCCGAGGGAAATATTCCCTCGGAATTCCCTCGGAAATTCCGAGGGAATTCCGAGAGATTTCCGAGGGAATATTTCCCTCGGAATTTTCCGAGGGACTTCCGAGGGAATTCCGAGGGAATTCGCCAAATTAATTTCCGAGGGAATATTCCCTCGGAAATCCCTCGGAAATGTTAGCGCCAAGGTTAGCCGCCAAGTTTTCCGAGGGATTTCCGAGGGAAAATTCCCTCGGAAAATTAAAATTTAATTATTTTTTAAATTAAAACTAGTTTCCGAGGGATTTCCGAGGGATTATTCCCTCGGAAATGTTCTAATATTAAATCTTGAACTTTCCGAGGGAATTTCCGAGGGAATTTTCCCTCGGAAAATAAAAAATTATTAATTTTTAAATTAAAATTAGTTTCCGAGGGATTTCCGAGGGAATAATTCCCTCGGAAATGTTCACTTATTTTAAATCTTGAATTTTCCGAGGGAATTTCCGAGGGAAAATTCCCTCGGAAAATTAATACATAAATAAATTTTAAATTAAAACTAGTTTCCGAGGGAAAATTCCCTCGGACAATTAATACATAAATAAATTTTAAATTAAAACTAGTTTCCGAGGGAATTTCCGAGGGAATATTCCCTCGGAAAATAAAAAATTATTAATTTTTAAACTAAAATTAATTTCTGAGGGATTTTTAAATTAATTTTTATTAATTCCCTCGGAAATCCCTCGGAATTCCCTCGGAAATTGCCAAATTATTTTTAAAATTAAAGAATTATTAAGATTTATTAATTTTAACTATAGTCAATGATAATTGTATGTATTATTAGTGAATTAAATAAGGTAATGATAGGTATTAAATTAGTAATTGCTAGTTATACATATGTGATCAAACTTTCGATAAGTATTTCCAACGATATCATTGTAGATGTTCGTGTTCGTTTAAGTTGAAATCGAATTTCGTATTCAAATATTTGAGCGATATCAATTTTTTCTTATTTAATTCATTTATAAACCAAACATTGTATTATTCAATTGAATTTTTAAAAGAACGATTTTCTCTCATTCTTTTTTGTTTTTTTTTTTGAATTTTATTTTATCCCAATTTCCGAGGGAATTCCGAGGGAAAGTGGAAATTCCCTCGGAAATCCCTCGGAATTCCCTCGGAAATTACCATAATTATTTTTAAAATTAAAGAATTATTATAATTTATTAATTTTAACTATAGTCAATGATAATTGTATGTATTATTAGTGAATTAAATAAGATAATGTTAGGTATTAAATTAGTAATTGCTAGTTATACATATGTGATCAAACTTTCGATAAGTATTTCCAACGATATCATTGTAGATGTTCGTGTTCGTTTAAGTTGAAATCGAATTTCGTATTCAAATATTTGAGGGACATCAATTTTTTCTTATTTAATTCATTTATAAACCAAACATTGTATTATTCAATTGAATTTTTAAAGGAACGATTTTCTCTCATTCTTTTTTTTTTTTTTTTTGAATTTTATTTTATCCTAATTTCCGAGGGAATTCCGAGGGATTTCCGAGGGAATTGGAAATTCCCTCGGAAATTCCTCGGAATTCCCTCGGAAATTGCCAAATTATTTTTAAAATTAAAGAATTATTATAATTTATTAATTTTAACTATAGTCAATGATAATTGTATGTATTATTAGTGAATTAAATAAGCTAATGTTAGGTATTAAATTAGTAATTGCTAGTTATACATATGTGATCAAACTTTCGATAAGTATTTCCAACGATATCATTGTAGATGTTCGTGTTCGTTTAAGTTGAAATCGAATTTCGTATTCAAATATTTGAGGGACATCAATTTTTTCTTATTTAATTCATTTATAAACCAAACATTGTATTATTCAATTGAATTTTTAAAGGAACGATTTTCTCTCATTCTTTTTTTTTTTTTTTTTGAATTTTATTTTATCCTAATTTCCGAGGGAATTCCGAGGGATTTCCGAGGGAAATTCCCTCGGAAATCCCTCGGAATTCCCTCGGAAATTGCCAAATTATTTTTAAAATTAAAGAATTATTATAATTTATTAATTTTAACTATAGTCAATGATAATTGTATGTATTATTAGTGAATTAAATAAGGTAATGGTAGGTATTAAATTAGTAATTGCTAGTTATACATATGTGATCAAACTTTCGATAAGTATTTCCAACGATATCATTGTAGATGTTCGTGTTCGTTTAAGTTGAAATCGAATTTCGTATTCAAATATTTGAGCGACATCAATTTTTTCTTATTTAATTCATTTATAAACCAAACATTGTATTATTCAATTGAATTTTTAAAAGAACGATTTTCTCTCATTCTTTTTTGTTTTTTTTTTGAATTTTATTTTATCCCAATTTCCGAGGGAATTCCGAGGGATTTCCGAGGGAAAGTGGAAATTCCCTCGGAAATCCCTCGGAATTCCCTCGGAAATTACCATAATTATTTTTAAAATTAAAGAATTATTATAATTTATTAATTTTAACTATAGTCAATGATAATTGTATGTATTATTAGTGAATTAAATGAGGTAATGTTAGGTATTAAATTAGTAATTGCTAGTTATACATATGTGATCAAACTTTCGATAAGTATTTCCAACGATATCATTGTAGATGTTCGTGTTCGTTTAAGTTGAAATCGAATTTCGTATTCAAATATTTGAGGGACATCAATTTTTTCTTATTTAATTCATTTATAAACCAAACATTGTATTATTCAATTGAATTTTTAAAGGAACGATTTTCTCTCATTCTTTTTTTTTTTTTTTGAATTTTATTTTATCCTAATTTCCGAGGGAATTCCGAGGGATTTCCGAGGGAATTGGAAATTCCCTCGGAAATTGCCAAATTATTTTTAAAATTAAAGAATTATTATAATTTATTAATTTTAACTATAGTCAATGATAATTGTATGTATTATTAGTGAATTAAATAAGGTAATGTTAGGTATTAAATTAGTAATTGCTAGTTATACATATGTGATCAAACTTTCGATAAGTATTTCCAACGATATCATTGTAGATGTTCGTGTTCGTTTAAGTTGAAATCGAATTTCGTATTCAAATATTTGAGGGACATCAATTTTTTCTTATTTAATTCATTTAATTCCAACGATTTTCTCTCATTCTTTTTTGTTTTTTTTTTTGAATTTTATTTTATCCCAATTTCCGAGGGAATTCCGAGGGATTTCCGAGGGAAAGTGGAAATTCCCTCGGAAATCCTTATTTTTAAAATTAAAGAATTATTATAAAAAACTAATCAATAATTTCTATAATATCTTAAAAGTTTAACAATTAATATTACATTTCTTTATTTCTTTAAGGAGTTTAGAAATAGAATCAAATATACAGCAAAACCCAGCGCACACAAATCATTTCAAAGAGTTTCAAATTTCATACCCTAACATCCAAATCCAATCTGCCGCCCCCATCAGCCACGTTGCCACAACCCTAGAATCGCCGCCACCATCAACCACGAGCCCACCACCACATCGCCGCCACCCTAACCGCCGTGTCTTCACTCGCCACCAACATCGCCGCTACATGGCCACTCTCCACCATCCCATCTTCCCCGTTGCTACTTCTCACTTCGCGCCGCCACCGCTACTCTTGTTCCCCCTGTCAGTGCTCTCGAGATGGCATGGGATGAAATCGAAGAGCTCAGGTAGGCCAAGGAGAATCCACCACCTCAAACAGGATCCCTCTCGAGCAACCAAGAGAATCCTGTAACAGACGAGTGTCGTATTTATGAGTATTAATTGATTGATTGATTTCGCATCTAATTAACATGATTACCAGGTTTGTAAATTATTTATTTTGTATTTTCCAGCTTAATTTCTGCTAATAATTGTTACAATTGTTGCTCAATTTTAGATTTTCTCAGAAAGAATGATTGTCTTAAGGCCTGATATGTCCGAAGATGAATGCCTTGCTTTCACCCAGAAATATGAAGATGTAATTCATTTGGTACCGTTTTTTGCTATGTTCTTTATGTTTTATGAAGAATTCAATTCATGGTGTTTTAGTGTTTCTTTTTCTGGGAGTTATAAAATGTCGTTCTTTCATTCAAATCTAGGCACAATAAGGTTTATTTGAGTATATGTTTGATTACAGATGTGTTTATATCTCTATCTGACAATTGCATTCGCCACATTGGATTTTACTGATTGGTTTTTGAAAAATTCCAGTTTCTTTCTTTTTTCTCAGTGAATTCGGGAAGATTAGAAGATCTTGAGCCATGAGGTATGATGTTAACATGTGTTTTGATGTGCGTTATTGCCGTTGTGAAGGTGCTTTGGGTGCGTTTGAATACCCAATTGTACTGGTCATTGTTTTGTACAACAAAAATTTTAGCTTTTCATGTAAAAAAGCTCATAATTTTGGTTTCTTACTATTCGGTTTGATTGTTTGAAGGGAAATTGATTAGGTAAATGAAGTTTCGGCGTAATGCATGGTGGCATGATTTGTAAGACATGATCTTTGTGTTTTTAATGTTTTTTGTGCCATCTTCTCGAGTTTTGATTTGAATATCAGATATGGTGGAATGCATGTTGATGAGTATTGCTTGAGACAGTGATATTGTTGTTGTTATTGTTATTACTGATCATGAAACTCTGTTTTTTCATGCTTTTCCTGATATGTTATATGTTATATCTCTGTTTTGATTTTGGTTGAGTTGTGGCTTCAAGTATTTAGTTTGGGAGTTTTGGCTGCTGAAGTAGAAGTGGGTTGGAGTTCTTGAATGGCTTTAAGTTGAAAATATGACATATCTTAGCTCTTAAGGAAGATTTTAGCTTTCTTGTTTCTATTGGAGAATTTATGTGTCGGGAACGGAATAGGGTCTTCCTTTCCGTGCTCATGCGGACTACGAGCTGCTTTAAAGTTTGTTGCTAATTCTGTATCTTTATTGTCGACCAAGTTCAAAATTTGATTGCTTCCGTTGATCGTTTTGGATGAAAAATAATTGATAGCTGAGAATCTGCAGTTGGACCTAGACTCTCTTCAATCAAAGTTGATCAGACTCGATATCTATGTGCAGAATTTGCTTCGAAGAAGAGTTTGAGAGTTGTAAGAAGCTGGAGAGGCCATGCGCTTGCTCTGGAACTAGAAAGGTTTTTCTATCCTTTTTTTTTTTTTTTTTGTGTTAATCGATCATATTATGCTTCGGAATTATCTTTATTGTTATTAATTAAAGTTTTCTGGATTGGAAAATTGATTTTCTGACCTTTTTTTTCCATTTTTTTGGATTCCAGGTTGCGCATAGAGATTGTGTCCAAAGATGGTGCAATGAGAAGGGGAACACAATTTGCGAAATTTGCTTACAGATGCGTATGAGAAGTGGAGCCTGCCCATTGTTTGTTGTTAGAGAAAAATGTATGTAAATTTATTTATTTATTTGGATGGACAATTTTTTTTTTTTTTTTTTTAATTGTACGAACAGAATGCTTTTGCAAATTTTGTGGATTAATAGACTTTATTGTAATTATATTCAGATTTTCATATTTGAGAATTAATATACAATGGATATTTCATATTATGAATACATATATTTACAATAATTATATTTAAAATAAAAAATATATTTTATTTCATTTTCGAGGGAATTCTCCCAAATAATTATATTTAAAATAAAAAATATAATAAATTTTATTTCAATTTTCCGAGGGAATTCCGAGGGAATTCCCTCGGAAATAAAGTTTCAAAAAAGTAAATCAACATAATATTCCGAGGGATATATCCCTCGGAATTCCCTCGGAAATTCCGAGGGAATAATATTTCCGAGGGAATTCCGAGGGAATTTTGGGGAAAACAATTATTGAAAACTTCCCTCGGAATTCCCTCGGAACCAATTCCGAGGAGGCTTTTTCCGAGGGAATGATTTCCCTCGGAATTCCCTCGGAAATTGACATTTTCCGAGGGAATCCCTCGGAATTCCCTCGGAAATTTCCCTCGGAATTCGCCTGTTTTCTTGTAGTGTGCTAGCTTCGCTCCCACCATCATTCAACCCATTTGTCCTTAACTTCAATATGAATCATGCTGGTGCTACTGTAGCTAAGCTGATTAGTCAGCTTGTGACTGCTGAAAGCACGATCAAGAAGGACAATAAGGTTTTGACGGTGAATGCTCCATCTTCCTCTTCTGGGCCTTCTAAAGGTAAGGGCAAGAAAGCCCAAAAGAAGAAGAAGAAACCCCTTAGGCCCACTGGTGGCATTGCGAAGGCGAAGGCCCAAAAGAAGAAGCGTGATCAGAAAGAGGATGTTTGCTTCCATTGTGGTAAAGCGGGACATTGGAGGAGAAACTGCCCAGAGTACAAGGCTACTCTAAAGAAAGGTATATTTCTCATTGAAATAAATCTTTCTATTAATTCTAGTTCTTGGGTACTTGATACCGGTTGTGGAACTCATATCTGTAATGATGTACAGATGCTAAGTGAAATCCAACAACTAAAAGAAGGAGAATGTGTCTTGAAGATCGGCGATAGCTCAAACGTTGAAGCTCGAGCTTTAGGCACAATTAGATTATATTTAGGTAGTTTTGAGTTAGTCTTAAATAAAGTCCTTTATGTAGCGAGCATTATTCGTAATATAATTTCTGTTCCAATTTTAGATTGTGAAGGTTATGAAACTTATATTAAGAATGGTAAATACTTTATCAAACGAAACAACTCTTCCGTTCACATCGGTACTCTAAGTAATGAACTTTATCTAACTCAGAATATCAATATTATGAATATACAACGAGAAACGAAGCGTAAGAAAGATGACAAAGTTTCAGCTCCCTTATGACACGCTAGATTAGGACACATTTCAAGAACAGAATTAGCAAGATAAACACTTTAGGATCATTCTCTGAAAATGATCTTAAGGAGTTAACTTCTTGCGAATCCTGTCTCAAAGGAAAGATGTCCAAAGTTCCTTTTAAAGGAACTGTTGAACGTGCCACTAAGGTTTTGGATTTGATCCATACTGATGTTTGTGGACCGCTCAGTGTAAGCACTAGAAACAATCATCAGTATTTCATAACCTTTACCGATGACTTTAGTCGATATGGTTATGTATACTTAATGAAGTATAAATCTGAAGCTTTTGAGAAATTCTTAGAATTTCAAAAGGAGGTTGAGAACCAAACTGGTCACACGATCAAAGCACTTCGATCTGATCGAGGAGGCGAGTATCTTAGTGAAGAATTCCTTAATCATCTCAAAGATAATGGGATTATCTCTCAGTGGACTCCTCCGGGAACTCCTCAGCTTAATGGAGTTTCTGAGAGAAGGAATCGAACCTTACTTGATATTGTTCGTTCCATGATGAGTTTCACTGACTTACCACCTTCTTTCTGGGGTTATGCCCTAGAAAGTGCAGCAAAGATTTTGAATCTAATTCCCTCTAAGTCAGTCCCGAAAACGCCCTATGAAATGTGGCATGGTAAAATCCCTAGCTATTCTTACTTAAGAATTTGGGGTTGTCCTGCTTACGTGAAGAGGACAGTGGGAGATAAGTTAGAATCTCGTTCTAACTTATGCTACTTTGTAGGTTATCCTAAGGAATCCATAGGATATTACTTCTATGATCAACCTGAGCAAAAGGTGTTTGTTTCCAGAAATGCCAATTTTCTTGAGGAACCGTTCCTTAAAGAAAAGAAAGGCAAGATCATAGAATTAGAGGAAGTACAAAGTGACCCCACGCCACCCACTGAAGAAACGTCCCCTACTGATCAACCACAACCAATCACGAATTTCGATACACACGAAAAACCTCCTCTGAGGCGTTCTGAACGCACTCCTAGACAGCCGGAGAGATAGTATGGATTCTTCCATGAAATCTCTCAAAAGGATAATGATCCTTTAACATATGAGGAGACACTTTCAGATTCTGACTCTGAACAGTAGATAGAAGCCATGAAATCCGAAATGGACTCCATGAACTCCAACCAAGTTTGGACCTTGGTATATTTGCCTGATGGGGTCAAACCCATAGGTTGTAAATGGATCTTTAAGAGAAAGCTTGGAGTTGATGGAAGCATTGCAGCCTACAAAGCAAGACTGGTTGCAAAAGGATTCACTCAAGACCCGGCATGGACTTTCATGAAACTTTTTCGCCAGTTGCAATGCAAAAATCTATTCGGATCATGCTTGCCATTGCTGCATATTATGACTATGAGATATGGCAAATGGATGTGAAAACTGCCTTTCTCAATGGTGACATTGACAAAGACATTTATATGGAGCAACCCATAGGTTTCACATTCAGTGGGAGTGAGCAAAAGGTTTGCAAACTCCAAAGAACAATCTATGGATTGAAACAGGCTTCTAGAAATTGGAACATTCGATTTGATGAATCAGTCAAAGCGTTTGGCTTCATTCAAATTTCGAATGAGTCCTGTGTGTATAGAAAGGAATTGGAGACCTCAGTGCAATTCTTAGTACTTTATGTTGATGACATTTTTCTTATTGGGAATTCGAAGGATGACATGAAAGTAACTAAGTTATGGTTATCGAACCAATTCGAGATGAAAGATCTTGGTGATGCGTCCTATATCCTTGGAATTAAAATCTATAGAGATAGATCTAGAAGGTTAATAGGACTATCACAATCGATGTACATTGACAAAGTATTGAAGAGATTCAATATGGAGTCAGCAAAGGTTAAGAACCTTCCTATGAGTGTAGGAACATGTCTTTCAAAGAAGATGTGTCCTAAGACTAACCTTGAGAAGGAAAGAATGACTCATACACCTTATGCATCAGCAATAGGTAGCATAATGTATGCAATGTTATGCACTCGACCGGATGTGGCTTATGCACTTAGTGTGACAAGTCGTTTCCAATCTGACCCTGGAGATGGTCACTGGGCTGCCGTGAAGAATATTCTTAAGTACTTGAAAAGTACTAAAGATTTATTCTTAGTTTACGGAGGTCAGAAAGATCTTACTGTCGAAGGATACTACGATGCAAGCTTTGCATCTGACTTAGATGATTTTAAGTCAATGTCAGGATACATTTTCTGCCTAAACGACGGAGCAGTGAGTTGGAAGAGTTCCAAGCAAACAACTACTGCAGATTCGACCACTGAGGCCGAATACTTAGCTGCAAATGATGCATCTAAGGAAGGTGTTTGGATTAGAAACTTCATTCAAGAATTGAATGTTGTTCCTAACATGAAATACCCCATTTCTGTGTTTTGTGACAACACTGGGGCGGTTGCTCAAGCAAGAGAACCAAGATCTCACAAACGGACCAAGCACATTATGAGGAAGTATCACCTAATCCGTGATATTATCAAAAGAGGAGATGTGCAAATTGAGAGGGTCACATCAGCAGAGAACATGGCAGATCCACTTACTAAACCCCTTAGTCAAGAAGCTTTCCAAGGTCATCTTCAGAAAATGGGACTTAGAGTAGCTTTAGAATGGCTTTGACGGGTAAGTGGGAGATTGTTAGGAATAGTGCCCTAGAAAGCCGATTGTATATCCGCTTTGTGCTTTTCCTTATTGTAATCACAGACAATCTTTGAATGAAATAACGAATTGAGGCAACACTTCTTTATATGCTCTTGTTTGGTATGCGTTTACTTTAGCTGTGCATGTATGAGAACTCCCCTAATCCTGATGACTTTAGGACTCTACCATTTAGGTGAAATGGTTCATGAAACGAGCCCTATTTCACATAAGTCATGATTAGTAAAATGCTCCAAGCCGATGAGTCCTACAGACAGTGGGAGTGTCAACCTGACTCCTCTAAGGCTTGCTTGTGGGATCACGCCCTTAAGAAGGACCACCTTGTTTCATGGAGGTGCAAAGTGTATAGTTGATACGTGCGTGATACATGAGGGTGCTTACTTTAATAAGTAAGTTCACTGAGGTGCCCCGTGTGAGAACATTCCTAAATGGGAAAGGAAGTTTCTATTTCAGGAAATAGAAACTTCCAAATTAGGAAATATCTCACGAGTCATTGATGTGATTAATTGATCCTTAGACTTGAGGTTCCTTGCCACTTTATGAGTTAACTCTGTAGTCTTAGGTATAAGCTTTAAAGGGTGTCGCCTTAGACAACTGATTCAAGGCTTATGCTGGGGCTGCACAAGTGATTCATGAAAGTGAATGAGAATCAAGAAAGGACATACACTTGCATTTGCAAGGTGATCTCTTATTGTGTAAGTCATTCATGTGCCATATGGAGTCCTTGGCCAAGGCAGTAGATCAAGACATCAAGAAAAGGGTTTCTTGGATTGAGATCAAATGGATATGAAATGCACTTAGCTTTAAGACCAGATTATTAGGGTTCTGATTATTCCCTTGCCCTAGATCTTGGTTGAGAGATAGTAAGTAGGAGGATTGTATCTCACATGAATCAATGACTTAAAGGTTATGTCGAATCCGAACATTCCAATTCAGCTAGGGGTTAAACACCTGTTGCTAGACTATGGTCGTTTAATCTGTGGACTGATTAATTAATTAGTGAATTAATTAATTGGGGTCACTGCTAATTGAATTGAGAACCTAGAGGGTCGCACACAACAACTTGGTTACATGAGTTGAGGCTTTAAAATGATTAAACGAGTTAACCGGGCCTAGAGGGTTCCACACGTGTGAAACCACACGTGTGGGTCACGTGACTGGACACGTGTCATTATGACACGTGTGCCACAAATGATTAATTAATTAGATATTAAATAATTAAGTTGTTAATTATTTAATAGACTTTGGTTTAATTTTTGAATTAAAAAGAAAGTCTTATTTTGGAGAAAAATAATCTAGTTAATTAATTATGAATTAATTAATTAGATAAAATAAGTTATTTATTTTAAATAAATAAAGTATAAAATTATCCAAAAATAGTTTGGATATTTTTAGTTCTCTTGAAAGTTGATTTGAATTAGAATTCAAAGTCAAAGTCAAAATTACTTGATGATCAAGTAATAGGAGAGAGAGAGAGAGACCAAAATCCTAGCCCAAAAAGGACTAGGAATTTCGGCACTCCCCTCCCTATAAATAGGAGAGCTCGAGCTCCTTATGGAGCTAATTGGCAATTCTTTTGGTTCATGTGTTGAACATCTTCCTTTCTCCAAGATCAAATAAACCCTAGGTTAAGCCTAAACACTAACTAGAGAACTAGCATCCTTACTAGTTAGATTGTGATCAAGTTGGTGGACTATCTCTAGAGAGCTTCAAGTTAGAAGTTTGAAGATTCAAGCTTTACCAAGGAGAGGGGATCAAGCCGCGAGAAGAGCGTTCTTGGGTGGCTTGAAACGCTTCAAGAAAGAATAAACGAAAAGTAAGTTTTCTATCTCTACGAATTTGGTTACACGATTGCGAGTCCAAGGTCCTTTTGTTGGGAATTTTTTTTAAATTCCGTTGCTTTCTGATTCGTGTTTTCCAACACACCCCACAACAAAACAGTGTCTCTGAACGACAAAACCGTACAGTGCTCGAAATGACGCGTGCCATGCTCACCGAGTCTCATGCCCCTAACCACTTTTGGCCTGAAGCAGTTGCCACAGCCGTTTATCTCATGAATCGGCTCCCTACCAAAGCCCTAGACCACAAAACACCTATCTCTGTTCTCCAAACTCAAACTACCAACCATCTCATCTTACCCTACCGCCTCGGATTTTTGGATCCACTGTGTTCGTCCATATTCCAAAATCCGATCGGAACAAACTGGATACCTGTGCAATAAAGTGTGTTTTCATGGGCTATGCTCCACATCAGAAAGGGTATCGGTGTTACAACCCTACTACGCGGCGCACTCACATCACGATGGATTGTGATTTTGTGGAAAATGAGTACTATTTTCTCACCTAGTCTAAGGGTCAGGGGGAGACACAACATGACCCACTATACTGGCTGACTTATTCTGATGAAAACAATTCAAGGCCTTCCCCCGAATCAGCACACGACAAAGAAATTCTCAGTACCACCACACCAACACCCAATGATCCTCCTCCGGATGATGTCCAAAACGAGGTAAATGAAGCTCTGAACTCTAACTCTGTTGTTCACCATCATATTGATAATGATACATCTGGTGTTGCTAACACTATTCCTGAGGATCTCATAACAAGTCACAGGTATTCTTTGCCACAGAGGAGTAACAGAGGAGTTCCCCCACACAGATATTCTCCTGATCGTCCTTCCCGGACAGCCAGATATCCTATAGGGAACATGGTCAGGGAGAGTATGTCCAGCGTTGCTAAGGCTTTCTTTGGGAACCTATGCACAGAAGATATCTCGAAAACTGTATAGGAAGCCAACCAAAGCGAAGAATGACAGAAAGCCATGAGAACAGAGATGGATGCCCTGATAAAAAATGAGACTTGGGAAAAATGCAGACTGCCAAAAGGAAAGAAGCCAGTTGGGTGTAGATGGATATTCACGGTAAAACACAACGCGGATGGCTCAGTTGAAAGGTATAAGGCCAGACTGGTAGCAAAGGGATATACACAGACTTTCGGAATTGATTACTCTGAGATATTTTCCTCAGTGGCAAAGCTGGATACAGTACGGGTCTTGCTCTCAGTAGCTGCTAATCAGGATTGGCCCTTGCACAGTTTGATGTCAAGAATGCCTTTTTGCACGGTAATTTATCAGAGGAGGTTTATATGGAGCCACCTCTGGGATTTACCGATAGCTTTGACAAGGATGAAGTGTGTAAGCTCCGTAAGGCACTGTATGGGCTGAAACAGTCTCCGCGGGCCTGGTTTGGCAGGTTTACCTTGGCAATGCAACGCCATGGGTATGTCCAGAGTAACTCCGACCACACTTTGTTTCTGAAACGACGAGGAGAGTTGATCACATGTTTGATTATATATGTGGACGACATGATCATAACAGGGAGTGATACAGAAGAAATGGGCCGACTTCGAGAAAATCTTTTCAAAGAATTCGAAATGAAAGACCTTGAGGGATTGAAGTACTTTCTGGGAATCGAAGTGTTAAGGTCAAATAAGGGAATTTTTCTCTCACAAAAGAAGTACATCCTCGATCTGCTTGCGGAAACTAGAATGCTTGATTGTAAGCCAGTTGAAACTCCGATACAACTGAATCACAAGCTGAAAATAGAAGAAAGTGGGGAACCAGCCGACAAGGAACGATACCAACGCCTAGTTGGTAAACTGATATACTTGTCACACACAAGGCCGGATATTGCGTATGTTGTGGGAGTTGTGAGTCAATTTATGCATCGACCACAGAAGAAACACATGGAAGCGGTTGTTCGGATTATTCGGTATCTTAAAGGCACTGTCGGGACTGGAATTATGTTCGGGAAGCATGGTCATCTAGAGATAGAAGCCTACACTGATGCAGATTGGGTAGGGAACCCAAATGATAGGAGGTCCACTTCTGGGTTCTTCACACTAGTTGGGGGGAATGTAGTGACATGGAGAAGTAAAAAACAGAAGGTAGTAGCTTTATCCAGCGCAGAAGCCGAGTTCAGAGGCATAGCTAAAGGAGTGGCTGAGGTACTCTGGGTAAGGAAGCTACTGTCGGAGATTGGGATGAGTCCAACGAGCCCAAGCACCCTAAAGTGTGATAACAAGGCTGCCATCAGCATTTCCGAGAACCCAATCCAACACGACAGGACGAAACATGTGGAAGTGGACAGACACTTCATAAAAGAAAAGCTGGAGAGTGGTGCTATTCCGTTCGTCAGATCCGAAGATCAACTTGCGGATATCTTAACCAAAGCGGTCATGGGTCAAATATTTCAGATGGTACTAAGCAAGTTAAGAATTGGCGACTCCATCACTTAACTTGAGGGGGAGTGTTAGAAGATAGTATATTTTTGGGATGTTTGACTAAATCCCGGTACATAGTAATTAGGCCTGTTTTGTAGGGGTTTATTACCTCATCAATTTTATATATTCTCTAGGGCTCGTGTACTATTGGATCAGAAAAATACATCATGAATTCAATACTAAAACTTTCCCGAATACCATGTTTAACACATTTCAATTACGAACACATGCTATTAGTATATCGGTAGACAATCGAGATTTATAGAGCTAATTGATTAATATGGGATAGAGTAGCAAGAAGACTTAGTTATTACGCCTCAAATTACTTAAATAATGTTATTGTTATTAAGAAGAGGAGGAGAATGAGGATGCATGCACAAGCACAATGCACATCTAAGCAAAATGATAATATGGTTTGCACGTTAAATACATTCCTTATTCATGCAAATCCCATCACCCTATATTTATTTGTTGTTTTGTACGTAAAGTCAAATATTATTACACATTGAATAACCCGTAGAAGCACAACTATAACGCATAAATATGGACACGATGCGATTCAAATGTGACAATACAATTTTTTTCTATGTAAAAAAGTGTTTGATATGAGTATTCTATAAAAAACGATAAAATTATATGTTTAGAACGATAAAATTATATGTTTAGACGTGTTCGAATATCAAAGGAAGTAAAACCCATTAAAAGGGAGTATTTTACGCAATTACACCTAAATGGTTCTGACACGCCTGCAACAATAATCAAAAAGCTTTTAGACTATCTAAGTAGTATACATGTGGACTGTCCATCGAAGCTTATTCCCCCAAAAGATGGCAAAGTGCATGAATTTGTTATTTGTTATTTAATTCTATCCAAAATAAATAAAAATTTCCATATAAATATGGTAGTTACGAATACAATTCATTCAAATATCTTCTTTTACATGTTATCCATTTATACTTATACAAATTCAATGTCACTATATTTAATTTATAATTAACTTAAAATAAATTAGATGATAAAAATTGTCGGGTAATATGGGATAAATCCCCAATTGTGTATCATATTTTTACTTAACTCCTCATGTTGGCAAAATGTCGTATAATTTTCGCATAATGTAGTACTTAAAATACCTCTCAAAATATGTTGTATATTTTTCACAAAATGTAGTACTAAAACGTTCTAATGTAGTATTTATATCCTATTATATTGTATAATTTTATGGGGAGTAAAGTAAAAATATTCCAAACTGATGGAGAGTTATTTCAAAGTGCCCCATAAATTATTTGTATCAATAAAGAGAACATAACTTTATGATGATTTAAATGCATATTGATGGGGTCAAGATCCGCTGGGTCCACGTTTTGACACGTGACGCCATCAGCAACTGACACATGGCCTTATGATGATCCCCGGGACAAGTCTCCTACGAGCGTCCCCACCCTCGAAGTACTGAGACCATGAGTGACACGTGTCACCGTTTCCACGAGACACGTGGCTGTCATAAGCCGCTCTCCAACAAGCGCTACTAAGCGAGACCCAAGTGTACCAAGGGAATCACCCACGGGCGCTCACTTCCCTCGTATGTGCTTCTGCAGGCAAGCGAACCAAGGGACCCAGCTCCCCCTCATCTCATCACCTTGGCCCGGATCAACCCTCGGTCCGCTGGTCTATCAGATACCCGATTAACACGAGCGCTTTAATGACCCTCGTTACCAACCCGAAACGGCTCTCTTACACCCTGTACGTGCCCGCACACCTACCACTGTTGCCCGCACCACCTTTTACACCAGCTTTTGTAGGAGATTCATCCTAGGTTTCTCCTCATTGCGCCACGTGTGAAGGCGACATTAGGGCAGGACCACAAGGGGACAAATTACCAAAGGGTCCCTGACCCTCAACTATAAATACGGGACTTCACCTCTTTCTCTGTAAGCAATCACTCATCACTGAAGTTCTTACATTCTTCATTTTTCACCTCTTTCAGATCATTATCTGACTTGAGCGTCGGAGAGTCAAACTGGGAATCACCCCCAGTTCCCCCAACTTGGCCGTCTGACCTCTGTTTCTTTGGTGTTTGTCCTAGCAGGTTGAAACCTCCATCTTTTCTGGTGATCATCATTGAGTTTCCCTACCGTAAACAAATTCTAAAGTGATTGGACTCTGTACCTTCTATTGAGACCCATCACATATATCAATTATATATATATAAAATGCATTTATATTTTGTCAATATATATAATAAATTATATTTAATATAGTTAGTTAGTATTTTTCCATATATGCACAGTTCATTAATTGTGGGGTAAAATCTTAGCCATAATATTCGCCCCCAATATAACATTATATAAACCCCACCATCACCACCACCGGCTTATCTCCTCAGAACCTCAAACCACCACAACAATGGCGGCATCCCTGTACCTATCTTGCGTTCTCCTCTTCCTCGCCGCCGTGGCCACGCCGGCGCTTTCTCTCACCTGCGCGTCGCAGAAACTCACCACCAAATACGCAAACTGCACCGACCTTCCCACGCTCAACGCCACCGTGCACTGGACCTACAATGCTGCCTCCAAGCCCAAACCCACCCTCGCAGTCGCATTCGCCGCCGCGCCGCCAAAACCAGACGGCTGGGTTGCCTGGGCGCTCAACCCGACCGGATCCGGCATGATCGGCGCCCAATCTCTCATCGCCTTCAAGGATTCGAACGGATCTGTCGTCGTGAAGACGTACAACATCTCCGGCTACGGTCCGATCTCCGAATCGAAACTGTCTTACGACGTTCCCAACAAATCGGCGGAGTTTTCCGGCGGAGTGATGACGATCTTCGCGACGGTGGCGTTGCCGGAGGCGGCGGTGGAGGCGAACCAGGTGTGGCAGGTGGGGTCGACGGTGAGGAATGGAGTACCGATGAAGCATGATATGGCGCCGGCGAATATGGCCGCGAAAGGTACGTTGAAATTGGGGGGTGGCGGCGGTGGCGCTCCGGCTCCAGCGCCGGCGAGTAATCATAGTGGCGGAAGCTCGAGGGTTTTGGAGTGTGGAATGTGGTTGCATGGAGCTTCGGTGCTACTAGGTGTCATGTTATTTGGATTTTAGATTTTTTCTTTTTTTTTTAATTTTAGATATGGTATTATCGAAAATAAAAAAATTAATTTTAATATCTTTTGTGATAGGAATTAGGAAATGTGATTTTAGCGGAAGAGAGAAAAAAGTATTTTTTTGTTGGGATATTATATATATATACATATATTTATGTATATCTATATATATCCTATTTAATTTATTATTTCCTATTTGGGAGGTAAAAATAATGAATGTAGTGTCTATTTGTGGGGTATGTATTTGTACTTATTTGATTTGTGGAGGCCCTAACTTATGAATTAATTAATGTCCATTGGAACATAGTTATCAATTGGGTAATTTGGGATTTGGAATGTTGTTGTCACAAGATTGAACCAAGATGTCCCCATTCCTCAAATTTTGTATTGCATGGCAAGTGTATGTAGTTTAATTTGTTTTTGAAATGCATTGCATGCTCATGAATTATTACAAAATTTGAAATAACCAGTGGAATACAGATTAAAATAATGTGTCTTATTCATCTCTAATGCATGAAATTGTTATTCGTTGTAATGCTGAGTCGTATTCATCTCTAATGCATGAAATTGTCATTTGTTGACTGTTGAGTCGTATTCATCTCTATTTGCGTGCGCCATCCACACGCCCCTTGAGGGACGCGCAAGCCGTGGCCCCTTCGTGCGTCGAGAAGCTGTTTATCATCTCTGATGCAAGAAATTACGTTTCCGTATCCGTTTCATTTCTAAAACACGTACATTTGTAAGAATATCTATGCATGGACATTTTTAGGAATATCTCCGTTTCATGTTTTATTTCTATTTAATATAGGAATTGAATCATGTTTTTATTTGCCAACTCTAAACCTTGGTTCCCTACATAGCCAGAAAAATAGCATTCATGACGCTCTTTTCCGGTTTTCCCTCGCCTTTTGTTTTTCTTAAATAGTAATGTTTCCTTTTGGCAGAGTAGTACATGATTAGGGTTTAGCTTGGAAGGAGACAACATATCATGTGTCTGCCACTTCTCACTTCTTTTACTTTGTTAAAATTCATATATATTAGCTGTCTATATTAGCGGTAGACGTGCATGCTGGTGAACTAATTATGTCTACTTAATTTTGGGGATAATTATATTTTAGTTAATTAATATATGCATAGTTTTGTGGGATTAATTCTTCGTATTTTTAACGTATAATTATATTATGATGTTTTAACGTATAAGATCCAAGATAATTAATCAACACGTCGTTATACTGCTCTTTCGTGAAACGCCTCGCCTTCATATGCAATTAATAAATTTTGCGGGTATTAAATTATTAAAATATAAAATTTGTATGATTTTAAATAATGGGTAAACGATGTCTTTGATAAAATTAGACTGGAACTACTACGCTATGGAGAATTTTAAATGGAATTTGGTTCAATTAAACTAGTATAATGAATGAAAAATTATTTTATCTTATGATCTGATAGTTGTGTCAATTATCCACGTCGAATAATCAAAGATGTGGACTTTAATATATAATTTCTTGTATGCCACATTAAATAATAAAAAATATTTAATATATAATGGTTTGACAACCCTCTACTCAACAACTAACTTTTGGGATGAATAAGGTCAAACACATTAATGTATCCCACATCGAATAATTATGTTTGTCCAGAGCAATACAAGAAAGTGTCAACTATTTCATATCGAATAATTATGCTTGCCCAGAGTCCACTTGGGAGTGTGTTAAAATTTAAAAAAATAAATAAAAATGCTTGTCCATGTAAATAGTCAGTTTTATTTTATAAATGTCTATGTTAAACTTTTAAATTTTTACTATAAGAACGATGAAAACATGCTTCATATTTTATAAAGAAAATTCCTATATAATAATTAAAATTTCTTTCGCTCCATTTCTATATTATTAGGTTTCCCACAAGGCCATAAACACTCTACTTTCTTTTGATTGAGAAAGCGCATTAAATGAAGAAAAAAGGTAGAAAAATAATACATCGACAGTTGCAACCGAAAACGCAGACGAGACCATTTTCAGAGTCATTAGATGTGTCTCATACGTATTTAATTGCCCTTTTTATTAATGTCATCGACTTTGATCGATGTAATATACACATTACGATAAAAATGCGATACTATAAAAACAATATAAACTATCTAGAAGCATAATGTACTAATCTAAAAATAATAATTTTTTTAAATGTGTTCCTTTTTTTATTAGTACTATTCTTATTTACGCCGACCACTTTAATTTGAAAATTCACAAGTTAATTAATTAGGTGAATGCCGTTGTATAAGAAAGAAAGCAGGTTTTGCTGCATGTTAGATGATTATGTTTGGGATTAGGGCACATAATGATGATTTTTCACACAATATTAATAATATTAATACTTATTTTCATTCTTAGTAAAGTATTAACACAAATTTAATTAACATTAAGCATTAATCAATATGATTCTGTGGCATGCAAAGATTCTAAGAGTGGATGGTCCCATGTTGTCAACAACAATCCATAGTTAATAAATAAATAAATAATTTAAAAAAAAAAGTGTCATTTAGTTCCATATTTAATTGGTTTCATCATGGGTGCGTCATCATTACATGCAAATTATGACAATTGATCATACTTAGTAATTCATTAAATTAAATATTTGTCGACAGTAAATTTCCATCTAGTTTATTCGATTCACATGATTTTTTTGGGTGAAAATTCGATTCACATGATGATGGCCAAGCATTAAATTAATTAAATATTTGACTAAAAAAGATGAAAAATATGACACAAAATTTCCTCGAACCGAATCCTATATATTAAGTCACATCAATAAAAATTGAGTTTTGGAGAATTTTGAACTGTCCCACTAAGTCCACATTAAGAGAATTTTAGAGAATTCTTTTAACACTCCTAAGAAAGATGTATGGTCCAAAATTTTAGTCTCGTGATGACAGCAACATGATCGAGGCCGTCATTTTTATATTGAGTCTCTATAATATCGGATCTCGAAAAAAAATTAAATTGATAAATTCAAAGAATTTTAGAGATTAATGGGGTTTTCATATTGAGTTTTACCATAGTTGAATATTGAAATATCAAAAAATTCATAAAATTAGAGAGTGCATGACGCTCCTAAGTCCTAACAAATAAACATTTTTTAAATTATTTTATTTTATATTCAGAATACTACTTATTAATCATTGAGGTAGAATTATTATTATTGTTTTTTCACAAAAGATTAATCAATAAACATAAAGTGGAAACCAAATCATGAAAGATGAAAAAATTTCACACTTCCAAAAGAGAAGGAGACGCGTGGTTTTGGGATTGAGAAGACAACCCAACTAGCTGTCTCTGTCTCTGACATGCAAATACGATACTATTTAAATATAATAATATGATATTTTTGTTTTAATGTTTAAATGAAAAGTGTTTGATACGATATTCGATATAAGTATCTAACATGATATAATACGATATAACATGATAAAATAATATTTTTAAAAATATTAATGGATCTGATAATACTGTTAGGGCATCTTAAGTTTATTTAAAAAAGACGCACGAATTGGAAAAGAACCAAAGGCTATGACAGTGAAATGAGTGGTCATTATGATGATGGTTTGGACCACTTTATTCAAATTTCAAATCACACACTAAAGTTTGTCAATAACTTTCGTCTTTTCTACGTGCATAATTCAAGTCTTTTGTCCCCTTAATAAAGTGGTTTAGTGGTTAACGTTACGCGGATTTAAGTTGATTCATATTCTAATATGAAATAACCATAGGTTAATTTAATAGTTCCAACGTTATGTTGATTTAATAGTTTAGCGGTGTAACATTATACCGTGTCCTAATTGACCGATAACGATTGCGACATAAATGCGAGAAGTTCAAGAAAAAAAAGTCCCCCGAGCTAATTAAAGAAAAGACTCAGGTTCGAGTCTCATTGAAGGTAGTTAGGAACCAACAAACAACAATGTAATGGTATAATCATATATTAACTTAAACTAATTGCTAAGACACCTGAAGAGATCGTCGATATGGAACGAGAAACGAGAAAATAGAACTTTTGAATAGGCAACATGGGCATGAGATGAATCCCAAAAGTAAAGGAAATGAACATAGATTGAAGCAAGCAACAAAGACAAAGAAGATCTCTACATGTAAGGCCACATTCATCTTCTAACGTAAGATGAAGGAAACAAGAAACCTAATATTGAGGTTGGCACATGCCATCTTACAAGAAATTACAGATGAGTCCACCATGTGCCTACATACCTACATATTACGGGAGAGATCACATCTCCGGTGCTCCGAATCGCTTCTAAAAACGTCAAACTTAAAAACAGCTACAAATAAGCACACTAGATTATACAAAAAGGATATATAGAGAGAAAGATTCAAGTTCGTATCATGTCGTATGCCAAGAGAAAGGCTATCGTACAAGGAATTTCATCAGAATTACAATATGCTTAAAACGTGTTGTGAATATACATAAATAGTTTTGGTCATGGAGCTAGAGGTTCTTGCCTTGCATTGTTGAAGCTATCGTAGGGTTTGGTGGAGGCATCCGACTTTTTCCTCTTCAAAACGACAATCCAAGTTACCGCTTCCAAGAAGAGAGCAATTCCACCAAGAGTGGAAATCACAACAATATACGAATTTCTCCACTTCTTTTCAGGCTGTAATATGTCAAATCCTTTGAACACGTTTATGATGCCAAGAATGATGATTGTGTATCCGAATCCGTGATGGTAGATGTTCCAGTAAAATCGATACTTGTGGTCCTTTTTTGGTCTCAAAAACAATGCAAATACCTGAACGAACACAGAAAATTCACAGAGACGCTCATAAAAGGTCAAGATATGCACCTGATGAAATCGATTAATTACAATAGCACCTCAAATCAAGATAGCAATCAACTCATTCTTTGTAAATCATTTCTCCTAGTCAAAAAGAAAGCCTAAATTGGACTTATCAGATCATACATGGTGAAGTCAAAATTTCCCTAAACTGATCCAAACTGCTCACAAATTGGGCATATTTGAGTCAACAAGGTAGCATCACGCGAACAAACTATAATGATTTTCTGATATAGCATCCAACAAAATAGAAGTTTGGCAACTTCCCACATCATTCTAAATATAATACTTAATTCTTGATTCAAATTAAGAAATCTCACTCCAGAAACAAATCAAAATAATACGAAAACAGTTCCATCCACCACGAAAATAAAGTTACCTGAATAGTTGCAAGACAAAAAAGTGCAATCCCGATATTGCGATGGACGGAATAGGTCATGCCCTTGGATTCGGATCCAAGTTTGAGACCTGTTGCCCAACCTGAAACTCCAATGGCGTATGCAGAGACTTGGCACGAAACGTGCGAATAAAACCATGCTGGATCAGCAGATGGAAACACCTTCAAGTACCTCGCAATGATGATTCCAACAGGAAACAGAATTCCCCAGCTCACAACATTCAGTATTCCATGAATCTGATTCAATTATCTCAGAAATTAGTGTTTCCCATCAGCAGAAACTATGAACATAGATCCTAAACCTAACATCACCCAAGTATATAAATTCAAATCATGAAGTTTAAACTACTCTACACAGATCCCTCTTCATAGTTATGCCCAAAAAGCTTTCTAAAAGCGCAGAAATCGTAACATAGAAGAAAAAGCAAGCAGATTAAGAACAAGAATGTCGATTTTCTTCATACTGGTTTCATCTAACCCCAAAATTTCTTCAATAGCAAATAGGCAGAGTACTAATTTACAAAAACGAAAGCGCACAACACAAATTAATAGAACAAATCGAAGAACTCACATTCCTCTTCTTGCTTCTAGAGTTTCCACCGGTAGTAGCAACAGTGCTCTCTCCTTTCAACAAATCCAAACTACCTTTCGAATTCAAATTCGCCGGCTGAAAAGCATGCTTATCCGGCACCCCACCAGTCACCGAGGGCCCCACCTGCCACACCTGGTTCACCGCCGTCTTCCCCTTCTCCGGCAACACCACTGTCGCGAACAGCCTCATAACCCCGCCGGAAAACTCCGCCGACGACTCCTTCACATCGTACCACACCTTCGACTCCTTCAACGGGCCGTAAGACTTGATATCGTAGGTCTTAACAACCATCCCACCTTTCGCATCCCTAAACGCAATGAGCGCCTGAGACCCCGCCATGCCGGTGCTCGTGGGGTTAATGGCCCACGAAATCCACCCCTCCGGCGACGGCGGAGCGGCGATGAACGCGATCGACAGCGTGGAATTGGCCGGATCGAAGGTCCAGTGGAGGTAGGAGCTGAGGGAAGGGAGGTCGTTGCAGAAGGAGTAGAGCTTGTTGGTTGTGAAGGTCTGTGAGGTGCATGTGGCCGCAAGTGACGGTGAGATTAGTGAAGACGCGGTGAGCACCACCAGTACGGCGGCGGAGAGAGATACTGGAGACGCCATTAACGGAGAGGAGAGAGAAAGGAACTTCTGCTGAACACACGAAAATGCTTTCTGTAAAATTGTTAGGATATATAATATAGGGGTGGGGGGGGGGGGGGGGGGGTATGGGAGTGAAGTGATTCCAAACTACAGAATTAGCGGAGATTATGGGAATATTAACATTTTAATATATAGTTTAGACTTTAGACTACTAGGTTTAGAATTTAGAAATCTCTTTTTATTATGAAAATATGTCCTAGTTTTTAACTCTTGTTAATTTTGTGTTTTTTTTTCCCTAATTTTTTCTTGATTCGAGTAATGCAAGGTCTGTCACTGGGTCGGATTCTGATTTGAAAAATCTGAATGCGATTGTAAGATACGTTATAAAGATATTTATAAAAATATTGTGCTCATTATACGACGTCAATTACTAAGACTCGAATATTAAAAATTCGAATGCAATTACAAAATTCGATAAGTGAATGTTTATAAAAATATAATTTTTACTACGCGAGGATTTTAAGAAAAAATTATTTATTTGCATTCACTTATCATTATACGACACAATAAAAAATAATTGCATTCACTTATCAATTCTAAAAACATAATACGATACAACACAAATGCAATGATCTATATAACACAATATAAATACAGTGATGTAAATTTATTTTTAAATTTTCTATGTAAAAGTATCGAACACGATATATGACACAATGATATTTTTAAAAGTTTGTGTGTGTGTGTGTGTGTGTGTGTGTGTTAGAGGCTATAACATAAAGTTTCCCATCTTACGCGCATATATAAATCATTGAAATTTGACCTTAGCAATCAACACCAACTTCAAGTCTTCAACTAATGTTACAAATTACAATCAATATATTTGGATAAAATTATCAAAACAAACAAGAAAAGAACATCTCCTTGTAGCTTCAATAAAACATACTACAATCTGTTCCAACAACATTAAACGCTCTCGTATAACAAATTAAATCGAATTACAACCAAAAACTCATGTCGAACAGCACGAGAAGACGCCGTTGTTTTGCTTAGACAAGTCGACACCATTAGCCAAGCTAACCCGATTTACAGACAATTCGGCCTTGTAAGAATCTGAGTTGAGGATTTTTCTGCTAACCTTATCGTAAACTTCACGGATAACAATCTCAAAGGCCTTTAGGACGTTCGTGGAATCGAGAGCAGAGGTTTCGATGAAGAACAGCTTCTCTTCTTCTGCGAGGCCTTTGCCTTCCTCGATGCTCACCTCTCTGATGTTCTCTAAATCACACTTGTTCCCAACTAGCATTTTTGCAACCGCAGTGTCGCAGTGAGCTGCATTTGTTTAGTGACAATGTTAAAAAGAAAATGTTGTGAAGTGTTGGCTGTCTTAACAAGAAAGTTATTTTAGAACAAGAAAGAAACTACAACGGTCGTAATAGATCTATTGTCATGCCCCAGGCAGCCAGGCCCACGACCACGCCATATACCACTCTAAAATTACTTAGAAATTGAGCTAGGAACAATCAGTAAAAAGATATATTACACCAACACACACTGCTGTTTGACCTAATTACACAAACTTCCCCTTACGTTTGAGAAATTACGAAAACTTCATAAATCATAACTATAATAGCATGAAATAGACCAAACAGTATGCCAAGGGAGTTTCTGTGATTTTTCCAATATCACGAGAAGTTTGTGTAATTATATCAAATCTCAGGTCTGCCGGGGAAAGTTTTTGTAATTTCTCAAACCTCATGGTATGCCAAGGGACGTCAGTGTAATTAGACCAAACCTCAGGCTACGCAAGTGCTATTATGCCTCGTCGAAATGGAGATTCAATTGATGCACATGGGGTATTCATCATAAGCTTATAGAACTTTCATCTTTTTGTCAACTTTTAGCTCATGTGGGATGGGGCATATGCTTATCTGTTGTTCCATCAATGACATATATATATGAACTTCATCTACATGTCAGTATCAAATCCAGAGATGTAAATGCTGCCTTTTATGACATGTAGGTTAGAATATTATTAACCATCCTGCTTTTCTTGTTGTATCTACCCAACAATTTAATTAATGACATTATCAAAATACACACACAGAGACTAACATTCTTCGGTAATCCGAGTGATGTTTCCGTGATCCAAATGCCATATAAATAGCGACAAATCACTTCAAAGTTCAAAAAGAACCTTCAACTTCATGAAACTAAGAGAAATCACGGGGCTTTTTACTAACTTAGAGCATTCAATATAGCCTTAAACAGGAAAAGAATTTCCTTCGACTACAAACCAGCTCAGGTATCATGTTATTACCAATCAGACAAGTAAAAAAAGAATGATGTAGTTCATTATAAAACAACCTTAGCATCGGACACAATTTGGTACACCATCAGAAGGCATCCGAACGGATTTCTTCAGTTCAGACGATTTCACCTTCATTCCATCTTTACTTATATCTAATTACACAAACCTCCCTCTAATAGTCTGGAATTTAAATCCCCTATCTAAAATCAAAGTCAGATCAAAGTTCGAACCAGATACAATTCAGTTGGAAGGTTGGACGGGCAACGGTCGAATAGACAAGATTACAGAGTCCAAAATTTCCAATACATTATTCCTAACTCAGAACTGGAACCATAGCTAAGATCACCAAGCACAGAAGACGAAATCCACAATCCAAAACAGATGAACACCAAGAACACATGTAAACCAAAACCACAACCACCTCAACAGCCATCTCAAAGCAAGCAGAATCATAAAAAACAGCACAAATTCCTCAAATTTCCGGCAACCGAGAAAACACAATCACGAGATTCAAGCAAAAATCCAGGAAACCCACAAAGGAATCAACTCAAATCAGAGAAAAACAGCTAAAAAAGAGAGAGATAGGACCATACTGTCAAGCTCATCAAGCCACCGCTTGATGCTCTCAAAAGTGGTTTTCCGAGTAATATCATAGACAATGAGCGCCCCCACGGCGCCGCGGTAGTAGGCGGAGGTGACTGCCCTGAACCTCTCCTGGCCGGCGGTGTCCCAGACCTGAGCCTTGACTTCTTTGCCGTCGACCTCCACCACCTGCGTCTGAAACTCCACGCCGATGGTGGCTTTCGAGTGGTGGTCGAACTCATCTCGAGCGAAACGTGAGAGCAAATTGGATTTCCCCACAGCTGAATCGCCTATCACCACTATCTTGAACAAGTACTCGTCCCCTCCGCCGCCGCCTTCTTCCGCCATTGCTTCGCTATCTGTATTCCGGCTGTGTGTAGAGAAAAAGTGGAGATGAAGAGGGGAGGGGAGAGAGGGTTGGGGTTTGTATATAAAGAGAACAGAGCACACATTCGTTCACGCTGATGCACTGCGTAATTCTCGTTAATGGCGTCGTTTTCTCACCATTTCCGCCATTATTAAATCTGCAATTAATAATAGTCTTCTTCAATTCATTCAGACAGTTGTAATTAATTGAATCCAAGAGACGAACCTGTTTCAGATCGTGCTAGCACGATTCTGAGTCGCTCGTTTGTTGTCTGAAATCAGTCTGGATTTTTTAGTTTTTAAAAGTAATTTTTTGTCTTGATTATATATTGAATTTTGTGGACAAAAGAAGTAATTTTTCGATTAATAACTTAGCAGTTTGGCGTTATGCTAATTTAATTAGAGATATCGAATTCAAAACCTGAGAAAGCAGTTAGTTTTATACACTAAGTGGTTCGTTCCTGTTTGATCCATAGAAATTAGTTATAGAACCAAAAAACATAAGGGAAGGGTTCGAATTCTAAATTTAAATACGAATTAGTTTTAAATTCTTTGATCAAATGTCTCACCGTATAAAACAACTATCATTGAACGATAAAAATTATCGATGTACTTCTAATAATTAAATTCTTCGATCAAATGTCTCATCATATGGAACGACTATCATTGAACGGAAAAAATAATCTTTGTATCTGTAATGCACTTAAGAAAAAAGTTTTAATTATTTTATGTGTATTTTAAATTAAATGACAAATATAATAAATTTACTAGAAAATTTTGAAAGATGGAATTTTAGATCTAATTGGTTTGACCGAATTAAATTAAAATGAAGTCTTCTTTTCTCTCTTCTTTTTCTTTGATGAATTTATTATATCTACAAAATATAAGTAACATTCGCAGCTATATTGATTAACTTAAGGGCTTGAAATTATATTAATTTAATTAAAATATCATGTATTCAAATATTTGAAAATCTAAAAAGAAACCAAAAGTGGTAAGTAATATTCCAAAATGCATGAATTAATCACTTAGAAATGTGATAGATAATGGAAAATTAAACAAATGAAAATTGACTTGTGGCATGTAATTAAATTATTTAGCTTGTTTTAATGTTGTGTGCCTAATAATAATAATAATAATAATAGGGCGTTTATTATATTGATAGTAGGGGAGGGGGTGACTAGAACGTGGCCAAGGAATAATATGGTCTCTGTAATTGATGTCATTAATTAATATTTTTGTACTATCTTAGTTGCAAGATAAGAATTTTTAGGACCAAAATAAATAAATAAATAATCCGCAACAGTTTGCATAAAGACCAAAAAAACCTAATCAAAATTCTTCCCCCGCCGCCATTGCTCAGCCGCCTCTGAGTGTGATCTCCTCTTCTTCCAGTTTTCATCCGCCGCCGCGAGTCGGGAATATTGTAATGCAGCGTTATTCATCCATACATATGCTGGGTTTCACTTCATCCCTGATCTAGCTCAGCCGTTTTCATCGTTTCTGTTTTTCCGTTTTCGGTCTCTCCCGCTTTCACTCTTTTGATTCGTCGACTTTCCGGTCATGGCTTCCGCCATTGGGTGCTGTTCTCTCAAGGCTTCACATAAAGGTATGTTTGTTTTTGGGTTTCCAATATTAGGAACTCGACATTTGACGGTATTACTGTTTCTCCTCTTTGTATTGGTCGGTTTTAGCTCGATTGATGTCTTATTACATGAGGAAGCTTTGTTTCTGTGTCGTTGGGATTAATGAATTGTATCATATTATAACTATTAGGTACTATGATCTGTGAATATTGTTTTGTCCTGAATAGATATGCACACACTCTTACTGCAATGCACATTGATTTCTGAACATATAAGAAGCTGCACTTGGTTCTTGATACACGCATTCACATAATGACATTGGCAGAAGGGTCTTCATCACTTGAATTTTCAGGCATTTTTCACTGAACAACACTTTAACACCTGTTGATGTGAATTTTCTTGATTTAGAAGGTGTTTGGCTAGGCTTGTTTTAAGAGCTTATATATGCAAAAGGATGTGTTTGTAGCTTATCCGATGTTAGATCTTATTGTAAAAGTGAATGTGTAAGCTTCACACAAGTTGAAGCTAGAATCTTTTTGTGTACATAATTCTGATGTTGTTCCGTGATGCTATAATGCAGGCAGAATCCCGAAATGGAGGTCGCCTCGAGCGGCTGTCATTCCCAATTTTCATCTCCCAATGCGTAGTTTCGAAGTTAAAAATAGGTAAGCATTCAACCTAGTCTTTCTCAGCAAGTCAAATTTGCTGTCTTTATTTCTCGCCGCGCAGAATAGAACATACAGGTCATTCCATTTGACGGTTTTTGCCACCACTGTAAATCTTGTGTCGTGTAGTTTTTCAAGAAAATGACATCGTATCCGTAAGAGATCCAAGACTACAAATGTCAAACGTTTTACCTATTTCCATCTCATGTGTTAACTTACTCATAACTGACATGCGAACCTTGTATTTGCAGAACTAATGTCGACACCATAAAATCAATCAGATTGATTACCGCCATCAAAACCCCATATCTCCCGGACGGGAGATTCGATCTAGAAGCCTACGATGCTCTTGTCAATATGCAAATCGAAGATGGTGTTGAAGGTGTAATTGTGGGTGGCACCACCGGCGAAGGCCAGTTAATGAGCTGGGATGAGCACATCATGCTCATCGGCCACACCGTAAACTGCTTTGGCACATCAGTCAAAGTCATAGGCAACACGGGAAGCAACTCCACACGAGAAGCCATCCATGCAACTGAACAAGGTTTTGCAGTCGGAATGCACGCATCGCTCCACATCAACCCCTACTATGGCAAAACATCCTTAGACGGTTTGATTTCCCACTTCGAAAGTGTCCTTCCGATGGGCCCCACAATCATCTACAACGTGCCTTCAAGAACTGGCCAAGATATCCCACCCCACGTGATTGGAGAATTGGGCCAAAGCCCAAATTTCGCCGGCGTGAAGGAATGCATGGGGAATGATAGGGTGGAGCGGTACACAGGTAAGGGCATGGTTGTTTGGAGCGGGAACGATGATGAGTGTCACGATTCGAGGTGGGATTATGGAGCCACGGGTGTGATTTCAGTTACCAGTAATTTGGTTCCCGGTTTGATGCACCAGTTGATGTTTGAAGGGAAGAATGAGGCTCTAAATGCAAAGTTGCTGCCTTTGATGAAGTGGCTGTTTTGCGAGCCGAACCCGATTGGGCTGAATACGGCACTGGCACAGCTCGGGGTCGTGAGGCCCGTGTTCCGGCTGCCGTATGTGCCGCTTTCGGTGGAGAAGAGGAAGGAATTTGTGAATATTGTGGAGGGGATTGGGAGGGAGAACTTTGTAGGGGAGAAAGATGTTAGGGTGATGGAGGATGATGAGTTTATCTTGATCGGTCGCTATTAAGGTGCAATTACATGTAGGTTTTTATAGGTTTTCAAGTTGTTTGGGTTTGTTTGCAGCTCTGAAACAGTTCTTTAAAAGCTAGAAATACTGTTGGCAGTGCTTTTTTCAATATTTAGCTTCTTTTCTTTATTTTATTCAGAATGATTTTATACATTCTGTTTCCATAAACTCCTACTTTTCCCTATTGATCAGAACTTCTATCACAGCTTTTAGCTTTCCAAAAGCAAAAGTTTCTGCAAAAGTTGTTACAAATGCCAAATTATTGAAAGAGAATAAAAGAGAAGTTTTGCAAGTTCTCTCCCTCAATAAAAATGAAAGCTGATAAGCTCTTTTTTGTGTAATAATGACAAAAAATAATCTAGTAAATAAGCTATAGAGGATGCTTATAACTTGTAAACTTTTACATTGCAAACTTAACAGTCGACAATTTAGAGCAACCTCAACACAATGTCTATGTATCACCTGCAATAGAAGCTAGTGATGTTTCCTGCTGCTCTTCTTCTCCGACCGCTTCTTGCCGCTTCCCACACGGTCATCATCTGAGCCACTGATGTCGGAATCAGAAACAGAGTGTGCTCTCCTACTTCCACGCTTACGGCGTTGTAAGTCAGCAGAATCATCAGAGGAATCATCCGAATGGCGGTGACTCCTTCTCCTTCTCCTCTTGTCCTTCCTACTCTTCCTCCGTCTCCGTCTGCGTTCTTCCTTGTCATTGGAAGAATCATCATCCCGTGTTCTCCTTTTCTCCTTCCTTGTCTTTCTTCTGCCTAGATCATCCTCATCCTCAGAATCACTGCACCCTCTCTTCTTCGACCTCCCCTTTTTTCTTCTTCCCTTTTCACCATCTGAATCATCACTCCCATCCCTCTTCCTACTAACCCTTTTCCCAAATTTCGCTGCAATTGCCCTTTCAATCTCCGAATCATAATCCGAATCCGAACTCTCGCTTTCCTCCTCCTCGCTGCTCTCCGCCGCCTCATTCGCCTTCGCCTTCGCCTTCTCCAATCCGGATAACACAGTGTCCAAATCCTTCCCTTCCTTCTCAGCCTCATCCTTAGCACTCAAGAAATTCCTACACTGAAACGTCAGATGCCCAACCCTCCCACACTTCTTGCACGCCCCACGTGCCTCATCAGCATTGGATCCCGTGATACGAGCGAGCTCAATCAAACCTCGGAAACTATCGTATGCATTCTCAGTTTCAGGCTCAGGTGCTGCCGCGCTTTTCTGAGAAGATGCGCTCTTCTTCTCGTCTTTGTTCGGAGCGTAGGGATCATACCCAATCGCGCTCTGCCATATGCCGTGGGTTTGTAAGGCGGCGCTACTGTGCACCCGGTTGTTCGCCGGCATGCGAACCCTTCCTGCGGTGGCCGGCATCTTTGGAAACTACTCCTACGCACCTACAACTGGGATATTGAAAATTTGGGAACCACAATTGAGGGTTCAATCTCGCCGAGATGATTGCCAACCAGAAATGATCCGCTGTTATTCAAGAATAAACACAACACACAGAGAATTCCAATGCTGATAACCAGAGACGAGAGAATTAGGGTAGGGAAAGAGGGATTAGGGGAGAGAGACACGCCTCTGATTTGGGGATTTTACAGAGATGAAACGACGTCGTGAACCTCTAACCGACCTTGATACTCGCCTACCCAATTTGTCCTGTGTCGACTAAAATTAGGAAACTAATATTTGCAAAATAAAAGAAAATTTCTAATTTTGGAAAGGGCGGGCGATGGGTTGGATTTTAATCCGAATCCGATTCGTATTCAATCAGAAATTTAGCATAGTCGGCTAATAAAAAAGTTTGATGATCACGTCCGAATAGAAATATCGTTATTCGAAATAAATGAATCGAATATGAAATTAGTGAATCTTATTCGTTAAATATCTAAATCTGACATTTTATAATGTTTATTAAATTAATTATTATATAAATAAACAATCTTATCGGTGACCATTAAAATTAAAATTTCAACACATATATCATGATATTTAATGAGACATCTTTCGCTATTTCTAAACAAAATATGGTCATGTTTTGTTAATAAATTTTAAATTAACAAATATCTCAAAAATATATAAGTATAAATAAAAATAATTTCCAACAAAAAGAATAATTCATTAAATAATATTTTTTTAAATAAAGATTTTATATTTATATTTGTTCTTTTCAATAGTTATTATTTAAAAGATTAGTAAATTTTAAATTTAAACGGTCAGATCTTTTATCGAATCTAATCTGAACCATTATTTACCGAATTTAGTATTGATGAATCCGAATCCTAAATGGATACTAATTCGGATCCGATTATCAGATTTGCTTATCGAATTCGAATCCGAATCCGAACTTTCATGATCCGGTACGAATCCGACCCGTTTAGCCGCCCTAATTTTGGAATAAAATTTGTACTTCTTGAGTGTCCATGAACTTTGTTGTCTTAATACTATACAGTTCTGCAATAAGACTTTGTGCTGGATGATAGCCATGATCTTATTTTCAGAACTTATTTATACACATGTATGTATACTTATTGTCTGTAGTTTACATTATGTGTTGGTACAATCTGTGTACTTTGAACTATGTTGTCTTAATAACACTATACATTTTTGTTGTAAGACTTTGTGCTGGATTGATGTCTTTCCCTTTTCTTGATCATAAATTGGCTTTGCCGTAACTTCTGGGGAATGGGACTGCATCTCTCACATCATTGAGTCCAGTTGCATACAGAACTAATGGATCAAACAGCAAGCTGAAGCCAGAACTTTCCGCGGCGCCTTGCTTATGGAGATCAAGATACCATTCGTACTGCTGTTTTTCCAAGCCCGATTCGTTGATCCTGCGCAAGAATGACGAGGAATTAGCTCGCGACTCTAGTTAAGTCAGCCTCGGCTCTGAGTTTTTATATGAAGCTATATCTTGTCTATACATTAAGATTTGGTGAAATTATGAACAACTCTATTTGGTTTCGTTTATTCATAACCCCCACTAAGGTGTCAGACTGGGTTTAAGCCATGTTGGTGATTTGAACGATGAACTACAGGAGAGGAAGCGCTTCTAGTGATGTGAACATAACCAACATTTGATGAAGATTTCATATGAATAATAAAACCTTAGGATGTTTACGTAATAATCGAAACCTGAGGGGTAGTAAATGTAATTCACCTTAAAAAAATTGCCTACTGAAACATAACAAAAGGGTCCTTCTGTGTGTTGCAAAAATTTCAATCAAGTTAAAAATTTCTAGCAATTTTATAACGGGGAGATCGTATCACCTTGCGCTTAACATATCGAAGCGTTCCTCATTTTCGCTTCCTCGTATCAAAGTTCCAACCTGAAATTACCATTAAATGTCAAAATCTTGAGCAAAGAAAACATACAGATCTCCCTAAGTTTTGATGAACAGGCGATTCATATATTCTATGACCTTTGGTAGAATCACATCAAATGCTGCAGCTGTCCTTCTATCATCGTTCAACCGTGCGTTGAACGGCGTAAGTTCTTTTGGATGGTCGTAAACAATGACTGGTTTCTTGAACACCTCATCTGTCAAATAGCTGCAGTGCATCAAAAGAGTACAAAGGTTATCAATATGCATTCAATCTGTGTACTGTATTCAAGCTTCTGAGTTCTGATACATGTTTGTATACCTTTCGTGTTCTTCTTGGAGAGGAGCACCCCATTCGACTCTCGTCTGGAATTTCCTTTCGGAAGCCTGATTCAGTACAACCAACAAGTTACATAAGGTAAATCTTAGCTATTTTGAAAGAGAAAGAACAAGATGGCTAGATGTGAGGTTTACCCTCTTCAAAACTTCAACAGCCTCTGTATAAGAAATCTTTTCAAAGGGACTCGCCGCGACCAGCTGAAGACGATCTACGATATGTTTATCGACACGCGTTGATAGGAAATTTAAATCTTCCATACAGTTTTCCAGCATCCATTTGCATGTGAACTTCAGAAAATCCTTGGCACATTCCATGGAATCCTTAAAAGTTTGCATCAGGAAAAAAAAGAATAATGGAGAAGTTAATATGTCAAAATACACCTCCAATAACAAGAAAAATTATACTTTAAATAAGAAGAAGAATAACAAGAATTCCATACCTCTAGATGGGAGAAAGACAATTCAAGATCAACTGTCCACATCTCGGCCAAAAATCTCTTAGAATCCGATTTCTTCGCATGAAATCTCGGCCCAAAAGAGTAAACGCTGCCTAAAGCGTATGCATAGCTCTCCAAATGCATACGGCCGTTGCCCGTCAGATAAGTCTGGCAACGAAAGAAGTCTTCAGAGAAGCTGATTCTGCTAGTTTCGACAGCTTTTCCACGTTTGTGTTTAGCTTCCAGCTGCGAGACAAGCTCGGTTGTTTTATGGAGGTCTTGAATGGCAACTGCAAGAGCTTCTTTATTGCTGTCACTTCTCTTCAGCTCTTCTACCTTTCTGCTCTTATCTATGATCGAAGCCTTAATGGTCTCGATATTCACCCATTCGCTTTGATCCTCGACTGCATTGTCTTCACCGAGAAGAGTAGTTACTTGAAAAGTTTCTCCCAATCCTTCACAATCTGTGCTGGTGATTATAGGCACTTGCACGTTGAGAAAGCCATTCTCTTGACAGAAGCCGTCAGTTGCTTGCTTGAGCGTGTTTCTTATCCTCATGACCGAGGCCACCTGAGACGGGATTGAATGCTATTGGTGAGGGGAAAAATGGTCTTTTTACAACATCCCAAATAAAGTTGAACAGCAGGAGTGCAGGACATAACTCTAACATTAGGGGCTCCAGATGTAATTATTCTTAAATCATTTTTATGAATGTGACATGTTTATGCAATTCTTACAAATAAATGAATCAAAAACACAAAACAATTTGAACTGTAACACGAAGCAACACGACATGTATTGCATTTACCATAATTGTGCGCGGTCGGAAGTGTGCGAAATCGCGCAAGGATTCGAGGGGTATACGCTTCCTGGCCAACGGATACGTATCTCGATCAACTGTGCCAATGTGAAGGATTCTATCTGCTTTAAGCTCAAGCTCAGTTGTCTGTTTTCCCTGCAATATTGAAGGTTTCTGCAGTATCCCTTCGGCTAATATACAAGTCCCTCCCGGCGTAACATCATTCGGAGAAGCTAGAGATGACTCCACTGTAACCTGAAAAACCAACAACAAAGCTAAAAACCAAAAGCCAAAAGCTAAAAGCCCACCATAGTCGGTCTTGACAAAATTTTCACAGCATCACTTTCAAAAGAACATCAAATTTCTCCAAATGCACTCCAATTTGACATAAACATACCTGCAGACTGAGAACGCCGGATCCGTCGTTGATCTTCAAGACTGAGATCGCCGGCAATGGCAGCATAGGCGGCGTGATTGCGTCCAACTTGTCACGTACACGCTGCTCCCCTCCAAAAGCCTTCATGATCGACCTGAAAAACGGCAACTTATTTTGAAGAACTTCGACACGGTTAAAATCTTTACCCTCCACAATCGTCGGGTCTTTCCTGACCTCGCGGGACACCTTAACCCACCCCCCTACGACCACCCTCTGCCCGAATAAGCCCACCCCCTTGTCGGGGCGGTCTAAAAGGGTCTTCAAGAGGACCCTTTTGGAGTACATTGAAAAGGGCAGCTGTTGTTCAACAGGATTGGATTGTTCAGAAGCCATTTTTCTTGAAAATGGATTTAATTTGGAGAAAGTGAAGACTTTTGATGGGATTAAGAGAAGAAGCTTTGAGGTGAGGGGTTTTGGCCGACTTTTCTTGGAATGGTCTATATGGAGTTTGTATGTACATGTACACACACACATACGCATGTGTGTGTGTGTGTGTAAAAGGATGCTTTGCTTGGGAAATAGTTGGGGAAGACTGTTTGAAGAGAGAAGGGAAAAGGGATTGTGTGAAAGGGAGTACCATATATGATGATCAAGAAAAAGGTTTGGTATTCTTGAAAAGGTGGGATTTCGCGGGAGTTTTCATACTTCTAACTGTTTTTTAAATATTTTCCTAATTTCTTTTGTTTTGTTTTTTATAATTTCCCTAGCATGGGAATAACCGTTAATAATTTCATTCAAAAATAAACAAAATTTTAGGCTAAGGTCAGATACGTTAATCTCCTTAATGCTAACAAGACAACCTTTGCTTATTTGTTTAGAAAATGTTAGTCTGAGGATTAATCTTTTTATCTGATTTAATTCTATTTAATTTTGCGTTAGTTAAATACTATTAGATTATTCAAACTTGAATTAGAGAGATTAGATGGATTTAATTCCACTAATAATATTAATTAATTTCTATTACAAATCACGGGGGTGGGTGTGATTAGATTAGATTGTATTATAATGGGGTGAAACTGCAATTCATTGAAAGTAAAGGTAATTTAAGATATCTAATATAATATTAATTATAACTCATTAAATCTAACATTTCTAACATAATATTAATTATAATTAATTAGAGTTTTTTCACAAACTCAAGTATCAAACAAAAGATAGTCTTTTGAATGCTTATATATAAACACAACTTAATATTAACTAAATATTAAGCGGCTTATTATGAAGTTATAGGCCAGATAGAGATTTAACCCCAAAAAATAATAGGGACAATTATTCACCAGTACCAAATATCCCTTATACTTATTCAAAACCCCCTATTTCAATTTTTATACATTTACAATCCCCAATACACAAAACATTTTTTCTAAACCCCCAATCACCTAAAAAGTCTATTTTACCCCCATTTTTTTACTTTTTCTTCTCCATTTTTACTTCTTCCACACCATCATCTTCATCATCATCTTCTTCATCCTTCTTCTCACCGGAGCACCGCCGCTGCCGTTCCCGCCACCGCGCCGCCACCGGAGGTGGTCCAAAAAATCCCAAAAAATTCATCGGGAACGTACTCCTCGTTCTCGTTCCATATCTTCGGTTAGTTTTTCAAAATTCGAATTCATTTGTCCTCAATCTCAAATCTAAGAATTTTAGATCTAAAAAAAAATGTTCATAACTCACAAACCGCTTAACGAAAATCGATTCCGTCAATTGCAATGAATTCTTCGTGTCAAGATCTTCAAGATTCGTACAAAAAATATCGAAAAATATCGCCGGAAATGAGAGACCCATTTCCCATTTTGTATTGAAAAGTTGCAGGTTTCCTAAGCGATTCCGGCGCCTTCTCCGGTCATTTTCAATAGACAAGGTTACCACCAATGAAGTCGGGTTATGGAATCGAGTTGAAACACGTAGGCGCCGTCTCCGGAAAGTGGCCGGAGATGGCGCCGGATTGTTGGCCAGAGGCCTGCGTTTTTCAACAGAAAAACGCAGGAGAAGAGAGGAAAAAAAAAAAAAGAAAAAAAGGAAAAAAGGGAAGAAGAAAAAGGGCATGTGTGGTAATTTTACATAAATTATTAAAGACATTTTAGACTTTTTACATGAAATAGGGGATTTAGGAAAACTTTGATGAATAATTGGTCCTTAAAATATTGAAAAAATCAATTGGGGGTTTTGGAAAAGTCTTGAGGTATGTTGGGGACCTTTCATTAATTCTCCGAAAATAATATTACATAATTAACACTTACTTACTTTATTTATATTTCCCTTTTTTTTCCAACTTTTATGAAATTACCCAAAAATGGGCTCTGTTTTGCAAGATATGGCCCAATTCTTGAAAAATAATCATAAACCCGATTCAATTTTCAAATTTGATGAAGGATGATGTCAGAGAATGATTTTTTGAGATTTGAAGGGTTTTTTTTTTTTTTTTTGAATAGTACCCATGTTTACTCTCTATTTTCAAAAAAAATTTCGTTTGCTCCCCAGATGAGAGGCAAAATTTTCATTTACTCCCCATTTTTCGCAAACGTGATATAAAAACTCAAGGATCACCACGTTTGCGAAAAATGGAGAGTAAACGAAAATTTTGATTCTCATCTGGGGAGCAAACAAAAATTTGAGTCCCCATTTGGGGATTTTTCTGGAATTCCCCGTTTGAACTATTACATTTTTTATAACTCACGAAATAAACTATTTCGATTTGTAAATTTTTATTCAATATTTGTATTTGTGATACGTCACCATTTATACTCGGTTTTTTTAGTGTTTTTCCAAAAACAAGACATGCGACATATTTTACTTTCATAAATTATTTTGAGGCAACTTATATAAGCTTTACCATCTTATTTTGCAGAAATTATATGTTTCCTTACTAATAAATTACATAAAATCTTACCATGATATTTTCTGAAGAAATATACATTCATCAACATCGAATTGGTACAATACATTATGTTTACTTATTGATGTCTGTACTGTACATTATGTGTTGGTACAATCTGTGCACTTTGAACTATGTTGTCTTAATAATACTATACATTTCTGCTGTAAGACTTTCTGCTGGATTGATGTATTTTCCTTTTCTTGATTATAAATTGGCTTTGCCATAACTTCTGGGGAATGGAACTGCATCTCTCACATCATTGAGCCCAGTTGCATACAGAACTAATGGATCAAACAGGAAGCTGAAGCCAGAACTTTTCGCGGCGCCTTGCTTACGGAGATCAAGATACCATTCGTACTGCTGCTTCTCCAAGCCCGATTCGTTGATCCTGCACAAGAATGGCGGGGAATTAGCTCGCGACTCTAGTTAAGTCAGCCTCCCTCAGCTATATCTTTTCTGTACTTCTATGAAATTTCTGTATCTTTGGTTTCACTTATTTACATAAACCCCCCCACTAAGGTGTCATTGTTCATGTAAATTTGTAAAGTTTGTGTCAACGAGAAACCATATTGGCGGTTAGGACGATGAGCTTCTGGAGAGAGGAAGCGCTTCTCGCGATGCAAACACAACCAAAAATCCGATGAAGATTTTATATGAACAATAAAACCTCAAGATGTTTACTTAATAACTGAAACCGAGGGGTGGTAAATGTAATTTATCATAAAAGAATTTCCAACTGAAAATTAACGAAAGGGTCCTTCATATCTTATCACCTTGAGCTTAAAATATCGAATCGTTCCTCGTTCTGGCTTCCTCGTATCAAAGTTCCAACCTGAAATCATCGTTATATGTCACAACCTTGAGCAAATTAAAGAAAACGTACATATCTCCGTAAGTTTTTCATTACTAGGTGATATTCATAATTTTATAACCTTAGGTAGAATCACATCAAATGCTGCAGCTGTCCTTCCATCGTCGTTCAAGCGCACGTTGAACGGCTTAAGTTCTTTTGGATGGTCATAAACAATGACTGGTTTCTTGTACACCTCATCTGTCAAATAGCTGCAGGTGCATCAAAACAGTACAAAGGTGATCAATGTGCAGTAAATCAGTGTACTGTACTCAAGCTTCTGATATATGCCTGTATACCTTTCGTGTTCTTCTTTGAGAGGAACACCCCATTCGACTCTCGTCTCGAATTTTCTCACAGAAGCCTGATTCAGGACAACCAACAAGTTACATAAGGTAAATCTTGGCTATTTTAAAAGAGAAAGAACAAAATGGTTAGATATGAACTATGAAGTTTACCCTCTTCAAAACTTCAACTGCCTCTGTATAAGAAATCTTTTCAAAAGGACTCGTCGTGACCAACTGAAGCCGATCTACGATATGTTTATCAACGCGCTTCGATAGGAATTTTAAATCTTCCACACAGTTTTCTAGCATCCATTTGCATGCAAACTTCAGAAAATCCTTGGCACATTCCATGGAATCCTTAAAATTTTGCATCAGAAAAAAATAAATAAATAATGAAGAAGTTACTTAAAATATCAAAATACACCTATCAATAACAAGAAAAATTATACTTGAAATAAGAAGAAGAAGAATAACAAGAATTTAATACCTCTAGATGGGAGAAAGACATTTCAAGATCAACAGTCCACATCTCGGCCAAAAATCTCTTAGAATCCGATTTCTTTGCATGAAACCTCGGCCCGAAAGAGTAAACATTGCCTAAAGCGTGTGCATAGCTCTCCAAATGCATACGGCCATTGCCTGTCAGATAAGTCTGGCAATGAAAGAAGTCTTCAGAGAAGCTGATTCTGATAGTTTCGACAGCTTTTCCACCTTTGTGTTTAGCTTCCAGCTGCGAGACGAGCTCAGTTGTTTTATTGAGGTCTTGAATGGCAGCTGCAAGAGCTTCTTTATTGCTGTCGCTTCTCTTCAGCTCTTCGACCTTTCTGCTCTTCTCTCTGATTGAAGCCTTAATGGTTTCGATATTTACCCCTTCGCTTTGATTCTCGATTGCATTGTCTCTACCGAGAAGAGTGGTTACTTGAAAAGTCTCTCCCAATCCTTCACAATCCGTGCTTGTGATTATAGGCACTTGCACGTCAAGAAAGCCATTCTCGTGACAGAAGCCGTAAGTTGCTTGCGTGAGCGCGTTTCTTATCCTCATGACTGAGGCCACCTGAGACGGGATTGAATGCAGTTGGTGAGGGAAAAATGGCCTTTTTGCAATGTCTCGGATGAAGTTAAACGGCTGGACATAACTTTAAGGTTGGACGACTGTAATTAACTTTTAACGTTGGGGGGTCCAGATGTAATTTTTCCTAAATCATTTTTACAAATGTGACATGTTTATGCTATTCTTGCATGCAAAAGTGGATAATATATAAAGCAATTTCAATTGTAACAATAATACGACACTACCGTTGCTGAATGATCGATAAGGGGCAAAATAGTCTTTTTATAATATCTCGAAAAAAGTGAATGACTGGATCTAATTGTATGGTTTGGCTGTATTTAACTACACCTCAGGGGGTCCAAATGTAATTATCCCAAAATATGAAGCATTCAAAATATAATAACAATAATCATATCACCGTTACCGAATGATCAATAAGAGGCAAAATGGTCATTTTACCGTCGTCGAGCGCGGTCTGAAGTGTGCAAAATCCCGCAAGGATTCGAGGGGCAAACGCCTCTTAGACAAAGGATATGTGTCTGGATCAACTGTGCCAATGTGAAGGATTTTATCTGCTTTAAGCTCAATGGTTTGTTTTCCCTGCAATGAAGGTTTCTGCAGTACGCCTTCGGCTAATATACAAGCTCCACCGGGCATAACATGACTTGGGGAAGCTAGAGATGAGTCCACTAGAACCTGAAAAACACAATGCATTTGACATTTCAATGGCAAGAAGTTTTAAATTGCTTGCATTCCATTCTGTTTTTATAGTATGCCAAAAAGCTCAAAGCTAAAGCAAAAAGCTAAAAGCACACCATATGCAACCTTAACAAAATTTTCACAACATCATTTCCAAAAGACATCAAATTTCTCCAAAATGTACTTCAAGAAAAGCAAAAGCACTCCCCCTGAAATCACACAACATACCTGCAGACTGAAAACACCGGATCCATCGCTGATCTGCAAGATCGAAATCGATTCCTGTGGAGGCTTAGGCGCCATGATAGCATCCAACTTGTCACGAACACGCTGCTCGCCCCCACCAAAAGCCTTTAAGATGGACCTGAAAAACGGCAACCTATTTTGAAGAACTTCCACACAGCTAAAATCTTTAGCCCCCACCACATGGGCGGGCTGTGGAGGCGGTGCATCCGCTGCAACAGGAGGCTCTTTCTTGAACTCGCGGGACGACTTAACCCACCCCCCCACGACCGCCCTCTGCCCGAATAATCCCACCCCATTGTCGGGGCGGTCTAAAATGGTCCTCAAAAGGACCCTTTTGGAGTACTTTGAAACGGGCAGCTGTGGTTCAACAGGGTTTGATTGTTCAGAAGCCATTTTTCTTGAAAATTGAGGTGATTCGGAGGAAGTTAAGATTCTTGATGGGATTAAGAGAAGAAGCTTTGAGGTGAAAGGTTTTCTTGGAGTGGTTTCTATGGGGTTGGTATATGCGTGTGTATATATATATATACACACACAGTGTGTGTGTGTGTGTAAAAGGATGCTTTGCTTGGGAAGTAGTTGGGGGAGACTGTTTGAAGAGAGAAGGGAAAAGGGATTGTTTGAGACAGAGTACTATGATGATGAAGAAGAAGGTTTGGTATTCTTGAAAAGGTGGGAATTTCGCGGGAGTTTTCATACTTTTAACTGATTTTTAAATATTTTTTTTCTATGGATAAATATTAATAATTTGATTTTTTTTTTAAGAAAAACTTTTAGGCTAAGGATATATACGTAAATCTCCATATTTTAAGAAAAACTTTTAGGCTAAGGATATATACGTAAATCTCCATAAGGCTAACAAGACAACACTTATTTGATTATTTATTTATATTTTCTTTTCTTTTTCCAACTTTTATGAAATTACACCCAAGAATTGGGCTTTTTTTTTCACATGACTTGGGCCAAATCTTGAAATATAAATAGATAATTATAATTTATAAACCCTATTCAATTTACAAAGGGTTTTTCTTTTAAATACACGATTCAATTTACAAAGGATCAGAGTGGCCAGAGAGATTCGAAGAAAAAGGACCATAACCTTTTGGACCAACTACTGTTGACAATTTACAAACGGTTGATGTCAAAAGAAATATTACTCTTTTAAATATCTATGAAAGGACATAAATATAATATATTTTGTTTGATATATTCATTTATGCATGCCTATAACATTACCAATTATTTATTTATATTGTTATATATTTGAAGTAGTGGTTAAAGTTGTTTAAAAATATCTTGAAGAAATATATATTTTTTGAAAACATCTAGTATTTTTAAATGGTTAATTTAAAATTTCTTTTTCTTCCTCTCGTGGGAATAAGTATAACGAACATATTCTTGAAAGAACATCAAATCATTGGGTTTCAGCTTTATTGGTAGGCCCATCTCTAGTAAATTTTATTTTCTCATCTCAATCTTGTCCCTTTCTTCTATTTTGAGGCCCTTTAAGATATGGTAATTTAAGATGTATTAATTGAATTTCTTTTACAAAATTGAAAAAACCCTTTAAATTAAGGGGCATATAATATGTTTGATTATTTCAATTTTGAAAAATTAATTAGAAATTTGAGATAAATTTCAAGTTTTCTTTTAGCATTAGTATGTCTTGCATTTGGGAGGAGGATGGAATCTATTCTTTTCTTTGATGGCCCACTTAAAATCTTCTTGTCTAACTTGCATTTTTGTTTGGATTCCCAAGTTTCAATTTTTTCAATAGACATTTTTTGTAACCTCAAAAGTTTTAACCTAATTCCCCCGACAATTATTGGGGACTGGGGAAGGATTCCGTCTAGAGACGTAAACAAGTCGAACTCTATGATGCACGGACACGGCGATACGGATATGATACGATACTGATACGGCGATACGGTTTTTTTCTTGAATTTCCCACGTAAGGAGTGTCCGACACGGTGTCCGACACGACACGGCATAATTTTTCTTGAATTTCCCATGTAAGGAATGTCCGACACGGTGTCCGACACGACACGGCATAACACGACACGGCAAAATGATATTTTTAGAAGTGTCCGTGCATCATAGGTCGAACTTTTAAACTATTTTTAAATTAAATTTGTATTTATCGTTAAAATTTTGAAAATTTGATCTCGAGCTTTGAGTAAGTAATTAAACTTATTTTCAAATGTGTGGAGGGAGAGCAGTCATGACTATCGACTGTTCTTTTTATTCTAGACATGTTATAATATTTGAAAATTTAAAGAAAAACATAAATGAGTTATTTCTAGCGTATCGAGCAGTAAATTAGTCGAGCTTTAAATCTCCATAATAACAACAAATTGTTAATGTTGTTTTGTACCTACAAGCACAATCCCACTTGCACAATAAGCTATTGACTACAAACATGCACAAAAGTTGGACCATTAAGAATTTGTTCCTAAGTCCAAAAAGAAATAAATAATTTGGAACATCCCCTTACTCTTACATCATTTTCCTTAACATGAGGCAGAAATAAAATAATGGCAATTTTGAAAGATACTATACAAGATTTTGTAGGTCTATGGAAAGCACTACACACACATATATATAATTTCAAACCGGTCTTAGATGCCCATTTTTTACCGATGACATTGACCCCTTATATATAAAAACGACACCTAAAACGGGATACATCCGAATCATGTACAATCCAAATAAAAAATCGAGTCTCGTAGCACACAAGTTGACATCCAATAACAGCCCCACAACATGACTATCATAAACAGAAATCTTACATAAGCCCGTTACGCCTATCATATATAAATATCGTATAATGATACATATGTGCATGTATATATATATATATATATGATTTTATTTTGATATATTTGAATTTTAATTTATTATTATTTTTGCCAGTTGGGGACCTCTTGTGTTTTTGCAGTTCTGCATATTTAGCCAGTCTATCTCCTTATGGTCAGTATTCATCCACAGCCAGCTCTATTCTTTCTTCCTATCTATATTTCATATCCCTTTTGTCCTTTGAACTATCCATATTCCACACATACATACTTACTGTTTGGCATCAACAACTACTATTGTTCCTATACGAATAAGGCAACACAATTATGGCAAATGTGAAGAAGCATCATCCCATCTTTCAGCTGCTCTTCGTCGCCTCGTTTTTCGCAGCCCTCCTCGTCAAAGGTACCGATTCATACGCTTCTTTCTTCTCTCAGTTCTTGCTACTCATGTCATGTTGCTTTTTCTGCATTGCTGATAAGATGCAATTTAACATGTATATGTTTGTTTCTTTGTAATGCATAATCTGACTGGGTTTTTGTGTAATTTCAGCTTAAATGTTTAGTTTGGTTATGCATTTCACATTTCTTGTGTTCTTTCTCATTTGGATGCTCAAAACTAGCTAACTTTTCATTAAAGTTATCCATATATTTCCCATTTTCTTGCACTTTTAATGCATAAACTAACTCAAAACTTCACTTATTTCTACATTACATTGCAAAAGTTTTCATTTTCTTATCTAACTCTCAGCATTCTACCCAATGCCAGATGCCACAGGGTCTAGAGTTCACATGGTACTTCACAATCACAATCCAGATTACCACACTTCATCACCACCACAAGTAGAAGCAAACCTCAAGGTCAGACAAGAGGCATTGCACTTGTTGATAAGTTTTTCTTGATTTTCCTCGATTTCGTAAGAAAAAATAACAATAAGTAAGCGTGCAGGATAATCCGAGAAGATTATTGATCGGATCAGTAGCTCCAACGTGCACCTACAACGAATGCAGAGGATGCAGATACAAGTGCAGGGCCGAGCAAGTGCCGGTTGAGGGCAACGACCCCATAAACAGCGCCTATCACTACAAATGCGTGTGCCATAGGTGATGGCGTCGTTTCTTTTCGCACATTTTGGTGTTCCGCCTCGACGAATTTTGGTCCCGAGTTTGTAGAAAATATATGGTGCAGATTTGAGATGTCTGAATTTACAATACTAGTATTCCTTCTACTACTACCGGAAAAGATAGATTAATTTTGTCCAGAGTAGTTGCTCTTAAGCAAACTATGTGAAGTTTTTTTCTTTTTTTTTTGCAGTATTTATTCTAGCTTTCTTGGTTGGTGAAGCAAGATTTTATTGTGTCTGTATTGTTGCTCTTCCCTCTTTTTGTCTGTATTGGTGCATGAGATGCAGGGGAGAAAGGTAGTTCTGGTTTTGAATGACACCATATCATGAAAAAGAAGTTGGATTCATGACAGTTTCAAGATTTTTCTAGTGCACACTATTTTAGAGTTTTTGAAATATGTCCGACCCATGGTAGGGAAACCATACAGTCAGGGAGCGGAGCCACGAACTCTGCCGGTGGGGTCGTACTCTGATGCACGAAAATTTTTAAAAATATTATTTTATTATATTGGATACTTTTCCTTTAGAAAATTTAAAAAATTATTATATCATTTTGTTCGTATCGCCGGGATTTATTGTACGATATATTAGCTCATGGTAATTTATTCATAGAGAAAATTGCATTTTTTGTCCTATAGGAAATAGGCCAACCGTAGTTTTTAAATCGTCCCGTACTTTTAGTTTTTCGACAAATGTAGTCCCAAAGTGAATTTTTTTCAATATTAGTCCCAATAATTTAGAAATATTTATTTATAATATTTTTCCTTAATTAAAAAATACATATCAAATATTAGGAAATTTTTAAAAGAATACCAACCACATGATATGCATTTTATTTTTATAATAAATAATAAATTATTATATTTTAAAGTATAAGTATTACTTTAAAATTATAAAATAAAAAAATAAAAACATATACATAATAACATAATTAATAAAATAATCTTCAATATTGAATTTAGTTAAAAATATGTAAAATAAAAAATTGAAGATAATTAATATTTATAATACTTAAATATTTCTTATATATATAAGATTGTATTTATTTAAAATAATTAACGTTGGGTTTAGTTAAAATTGAAAATAACAGAAAATTTATATATATTTTATTCAGTAATATAATATTAATTAAAAAATTAAAAAGTAATTAGTAGCCATATATATTTAATGAGAATTCAAAAATAACATCAATATTTTATTTTCAATTAGTAGCCATATATATTAATTATTTTTTATTTTATATATTTTTAACTAAATGCAATATTGAAGATTATTTTATTAATTATGTTAATTATGTATATGTTTTTTTTTTATAATTTTAAAGTAATACTTATACTTTAAAATGTAATAATTTATTATTTATTTTAAAAATAAAATGCATATCTTGTGGTTGGTATTCTTTTAAATTTTTCCTAATATTTGATACGTATTTTTTAATTAAGGAAAAATATTATAATATATATTTCTAAATTTTTTGGGATTAATATTGAAAAATTTTCACGTTGGGACTATATTTGTCAAAAAAACTAAAAGTGCGGAACGATTTAAAAACTTCGGGACCAAAAAAAAAATGACCTATATCCTATGGGACCAAAAATGCAATTTTCTCTTTATTTATATATAGATAATTTTGAAGGGGGGAAGTCCTTTTTTATCTTTTAATGTGATACATGATTTTTTTTTTTTTTTTTTTTTTTTTTTTTTTTGAAATATGATACATGATTCTATTCCATGTAAATTTCAAACTTTGTTAGTGGGGTCAATGAGAGAAATAATATAATACCTAGATATTCATGTTTCCGATCAAAGCATCAATCTTTTAATTATTTATATGCATTCCCCATCAAAGAAATAAAGATTTGACAAGTTTGCTCATTGTGGACCGAAAGAAAAAAAAAAAGAAAAAGACAAGTTTGCTCATTTTCCGCCCAACATCCCTCCAAATTCACAATTATGAGTAGAGTTCGAAATCGTCAACTTCCCTAACAATGTACATATCTTTTTGGGTATTTAACTCGAATCCACCCCACTTTTACTAATGTTATTTTATCGTATAGTATCAAATAATCATGTCGTCGTATCCAGTGGCGGAGCCACATTAGACTGAGGGGTACAATTGACCCCTCTCAATTTTTATTTTTGTTTTTTATTATATAAATATATAGATATATGTATATATAATTTTATGAAAATTTTCATTATTGACCCCCTCACTAAAGTCAAAATTAATACTAACAAGGATCAATATAGTAAATATGGGTAATCGACATAGACATTTGTAAGATATAAACTTATAAGTACTTTAAAAAAATAGTTTGAATTTCACTTGTTATTCTTTTGTTAATATTATGCTTTAGTCGACCCCCCTTACCGAAATTTCTGGCTCCACCACTGACCGTATCCATATCATGTCCTGTCCATATCGCCGTATTTATATTCATACATTATAAATGTGCACACACATATATGATATAACCTTGTATATGAAAAGGTACGACTATTCTTACCATCCCTCTCTCTCTCTTCCGTCTCATTCTGATTATACGTACATGATTATTCGTACCTACCCTCTTCAGTCTCATTGCAATTACTATACTTACGTATGTATAACCTCAAATACGAGAAGATACGATACGATCGTTCTTACCGGCCCCGGCCCCCTCTCATCCCATCCTAACTTACACTGTTTCCCTATGGGGGAAATTGTGAATGGAGAAGTTTACAGTAGTGTTTAAGAGTAAGAAGAAGGAAGGAAGAAAGAAAAAGAATCAAGGACTGCAAGTAGCACATGGAAGTGGCCCCCAAAAGATGCTTGATCCTCCAATAATGCACATGGGCAACCTTGTTTGGATCCCAATTATCAGTCACTCTATTCATTTAGGACACAAGACTAAGCATATTGGAGGTCCCAATTTCATGCTGATTTCTTGCACTTTAACAACTTGTACCCCTGTCTGCTTACCATGGAGAATCTTCTGGACCAGCGCTTTATGGCAACTTCTAGTACCTCTGAGCCAAAATTCACCAATTCACGGGCTGGTTTTGTACCTTTTCCTGCAATCAATCTCAACATCCACAAAAGGCATTTTGTCTTGGAAATGATTGGAGTGAGCAATGCCAAGCTCTGAATAGGTTAACAGCCAAGAAAGAAACATAAACCCGTCTTTTCTGACGGGTAGTTCGGGGGCAAATAGTGTAAGGCCGTAAAATGGAATAGACGGGTGTATAGTATATACCAACTGCGTTCTGAGTGGTTAGGTCATATACCGTATTTGTAGCATCATACGGGTGATTGCATACATCATAGAGCTGGAAAAGGACATTAGAGCAGTTAGATTCCCGTAAGCTAAACAAGGTAATAAACGAACATAAAATCCTTGCACTTGTGTGTTTGCTTATACATGTTACGTAGTATGTGTCTAGCCTAACTCATCCCGAAAGCTAGCTAATAAGTGAGGGTTCGACAAACATTAGTAGGTAGTTAGTCGATATGGATAAGGCCTAGGGGCTAACACAAACTCACCCCAAAAGCTAGTTCATAAGGAGGGGTTGCCCGAACATTATAACTTAACAATTCAAAAATGTAGTGATGCTGAAAAGGGACGTATTTTGAAAGATAAAAAAAGGTTAAATTTAGAAAGAGTACCTTTCTAGACGATTTGACAAACTTTACATGCAATTCCAGCATTTGCAAGTACACATTCGACGTGCATATATGGCTAATTGTAGAAATTACTGGTGGTTCCAACCAAAAGTTTGTATATGAGAGGGATACGGGCCATATGTGCTAATATTAACTAAAGAAACTGTTGAGAATTCATAATGCCCGAACCCTTTAATTCCTCCCTTCATTAGTAAATAAAGAGGGAAGAATGTTCAAGAATCAGTAAATTTTTCAGACTTTATGAGGATGAAGGTGGAGACGACACCACGGCATGATAAGATGAAGATGCAAGTTGAGCTAGAGCAGGAATGGAACCACCTGCACAAAAATATGTGAAAGGCATGATATGTACTGGGGCTAAAGCGGTGTTATTGTCATAAACATGGTAAGTAAACAGTAGAAAGTAAAAGATCAAATATTGTATTTTACGGTAAGGTTAGCAAGAACAAAACCACAAGAGCTTTCTTAGGAATTTTGCAGACTTCCCTGAACCATTATGTCTATGGGCGACAGCATCAAATAATACGTGGCTAATAAAGTTGCACATCTAAATTCCCTCAAACCTGAGAACAAATATATTATTTATTCTTCCTAAATTCCTAATTAAGAATCATCCACCACCTCTTTCCAATTTAAATCTTAGTTTTTCATAGAGAAGATGAAATGTGAAGTTTCCATATTAGAAACTATTTCTCGAGAGATTGAATTTATGATAATAGAATGGCAAAAGTTGCATGAAGGTTTCTCGCTTTTCCCATCCTTTTTTTTTTCTCAATTCCATGTGGATTTTTTATGCTCCTAATATTTTGGGGTTGCAAGTATGAAACAAGAAATTCGCTTGTTGACTCACTCCTTTCAAGTTTAAACACTATATCAGCAAGTATTAATAGGAGGAACCAAATATTTTACAAGTCACATTTCAAGTATTCAGAGTTCTATGGGAAGCAAATCGCACCTGCTAACCCGGCACATCCAGATGAGAAAACAATGACTGGAGGGGCCTGCACAAAAGATTTACAGAACATAAGAAAAAATAAGAGGAAGAGAGAACACAATCACAAGAGAAGTTAAATGATGGTTAGATATAACATATTTGATACTCCAGAAAACAGTGTACTGGCTAACACAGAAACAAAGACCTCCAAACAACAGAAAGGGTGTTGACTGCAGTGTCACAACTCACAAGCCATTGGTGAATCATATAGCAGCAAACATATTATCACTTCCAGTGAAACTACAATCAATAATAGACACTTCTACTTAACTTACCTCCTTAAGCAAAAAATAAAGAGAATGCCATTACTAAATTTGAAATGTTAATAGATGCCAAAATCCACTACCCATCGTACAAGAGGAAAGCAAATAGAAGGAGAAACAAGGTCCAGTGACAGATTCAATTGCATGCATTCAAGGAAATACAAGAACAGACATCGAAACACTTACACCAACAAGGAATTGCAACCACATGGGTCCTTTAATCCACCTCCTCACAATCGGCATAGCTGCAAAAGTATTTATGTAGGAGAGGATGAAGTGAGAATATATTTTTCAATAACTCCACACACCAGCAGAACAACTAAAATGCAGAGATCAGCATGGACATTAATTAACTTCAAGTGAATATATGAAAATATGGTAACACAGTTGACTTGATGATATACAAATCACAAAATCAATCTCCGACGATCTTCTTTCTAGCGTTATTACAATGTGCTAACGATTGTATGGCTACACGTAAAGGAAATGTAAAATTTGCATCTTTCAAGCAAAATAAAATGATAGAAAATACATCAATGAGCTTTTGCAGCTACAGCCAAACAGGTTCAAGCAAAAGACCAAGCACTTCTGATGCATACAATCGGTAATAAGAAAGAGAATTCATGATGCATGTGGTTCATCTCTCCACCTGAAATTTCTCCATTAACATGTTGCCTGATCCTAACGTTATCCAAACTCTAACACTCACTTTTCCAATTGATGGGATTTGCCAACACCCAACAGCTTCATGAAAAAAGGAAATTAAAATAGCAAACTATAGGGCTATCAGCTATGTATCTCCTCGAGATTGAACACATGCTGAAGGAGTGCCACAGCAGATTAATAAACTGATTACCAATCAGAAAGTATGACTTCCCATAAAACTTTTACAAATTAGTAGCTTCAGTTTGGCCATTTGGGTTCTGAGTAACTAAATAAAGAACATAGCTAAAAGTCTAAAACTCGACCAACCATACCATGACAGATGCAAGCAAGAGATACAACTAAAAATCCATCTCCAAGAACAATAATCCAACAAATCAATTTGCACCAACCGTAAATCATAAGCACCTACAATCCAGCTAAAGGAAACGCAATTGAAGAATAAAAAAATCATCACAGACAGCTGTAAAAACAAAAGCATACCAAAGTTGAAGCCATAAAAAGCTCCTGCAGTTCCGCCGACCGCCGATCCAATCTGATTTGATAACAGAAAAGAAATTAAAACAACTCTAAATTAAAATACCCTAACAAATACATGCCCATACACATAAACTGAAGAATAACCATATTCACACCATGGAAAAGCTGTCTCTGATTAGCGGAGGAACGGTCCACTCGCTAGTCTCCTGCAATCCAATCAAAACTCAGGAATCAGATTACCATACAATTAAAAGCAAAAAATCAAAGCAATTTTAAGGTTTACCATCTCCTTGGAAAGGGGGCCGGCGCAGTGCGGGCACCGGATGCTTCTAACGTCCGCTTTTCCACCACTTGAGCTAGGTTTTAGCTCCGCCATAGCTGCAACTCTGTGTAGATTACTTCACAATTACATACAGATTTTGTACGTATAGGTCCTCTGAGAAGAGAGGTTTTGGCGGGGGTGTTATGATATGTATTTACAGCGCCCAATAATAATGGGCCTCAGCTCCCTCAATAATGCGTCCACAAATGCTGGGCCCATGGCCCATGGGCTTCCAATTGTATTGTTAACTATTATAGAAATAGGACGGTTACCGAATTTTGATTTGATACATTCCACTGATAAAAAAGTTCGATGGATCATATTCGATTAAAAATATCCGTCATTCGAAACAAATGGAACGAATATGGAATTAAGAAATGGGGGAATGAGGCAAAACTCCCCAACGGCCAGCGCACAAGACAAATTAGGCATCACTCTCTCATGAAAAAAACTATCAATTCTAACTCCCCAATTCAAATTTATAATTAGATTTCACTTCTAATTTCGGCAAAAATACCAAAATAGTCTTGAAGAAACATTAAATGACATATCACATCACTTTTCGCTTCCACGCAAACTATTTTATTAACATAATATCTCATATACACGATTTTATACTTTTATTTTGTATGTTAATACTTCAAAATATAATTTTTATACTTTATATATAAATAAATATATCAATTGAAAGGAAGTTATTAATTATGCCCCTTAAGAAATTCAGTCCGTTAAAATATTCGAACCTGACTTCTTATGATATTTTACCAAATTAATTATTTTATAAAATAAAATGTAATTATAATTATAATTACAACATATATATCTCTCTTGTATTTAATAATAGATATTTCACTATTTTTTTTAGAAAATATAGTCATCCTTTATTAACAATTTTAAATTTACATATCTTTCAAAAATAATATAAGTAAAAGTAATAAAAAAATTCATTAGATAATAATTGTTTGCAGACAATAATCCGGTACGCTCGTTGGATTTAGATACGGATTTTTGTAATATGAAAGCAATTAGGACACCCAAGTTGAATTGTAAGTGGGGGATAAGTTTAGCTGAACTCAGTTCGATAAATCTAATGTAACGAGATAAGAGTTCTTTTATATTTATTGTGTAATTAATAAAAAATAAAAATTATGACGAAGTAAATAGCAAATACAAAATATTTGTCTACATAATTAATTATATTCGATTGAGTGAGTCTGACCTAAAATTTCACATATATTTGAGGGGACAAAGGTAATCTCATACTCTAAAGTCCAATTCTCCAATTTATGTTTGGTTAGAGACTTAGAGTCATTGTCTATAACAACATGGATTGCCGATTGCCTAACCACGTTGGGATATTTGTCCCACTAAGCTACCTTAAAATTTCAACTCGACTTGGTCAATTTCACGTGCCTCAGTATCATAGGTCCAATTTCTTTTGACATTATTATGCTCCAAAGTCCAAACAGGCAAACTTTATGCAATTTATTTCGTATTGGTAACAAACGTTATGATTATAATCGTAAAGTGGAATTTCTTTAGAATATAATTTCGTCCTTTCCTCCCTTTTTTGTTTTTATGTTTTTTGAAAATTAATATAATTATCTAAACATGTGATGTCTATTATAAAAAAAAAAAATGGTAATTTATAAACTCATTTCGACGTCGTGACTTCATTGGTACCAACCACGTCTATTGAAAATGGTCGGAAAAGGCGACGGGAGGCCCGGCGGAAACCTGCAAATTTCAATAGAAAATGGGTTTTCTGTCCGGTGATATTTTCCGACCAAAATGGTATGGATCTTGAAGGTCTCGACATGATAAACATATTGCACGGAACGAATTCGATTTTCGTCAAGCGGTTTGTGAGTTATCGTCATTTCTTTTTTAGATCTAAAATTTTTAGATTTGAAATTTGGGACAAATGATTCCAATTTTGAAAAACTAACCGAAGATATGGAACGAGGACAAGAAGTACGTGCCCGGTGAATTTTTTGGGAATTTTTGGACCACCTCCGGCGGCGGTCCGGTGGTGGCGGCAGCGGCGGAGCTCCGGTAAATTTCTTGAGGAAGAAGATGATGGTGTGGAAGAAGTAAAAATGGAGTGGAAAAAGGAAAAAAAAATAGGGGTACAGTAGACTTTTTAGGTGATTGGGGGGTTTAGAAAAAAATGTTTTGTGTATTGGGGATTGTAAATGTATAAAAATTGAATTGGGGGGTTTGAATAAGTATTAGGGATATTTGGTCCTTTTAAAAAAATTAGCCCTAATTTATATCCTTCTACAAATATACATTGTTAAAATATGAAATATTTGAATGATAATTGTTGGAAAATTATAACCTAAAATCAATATAACCGTATCTCAACCAATTAAAAATTTAAAATAATAAGTGTAAAATATTGGTAGGACTGCGCGCATCATTCACCCTAACCCCACGTAAGTATGATATTGTCCATACGGATTTATTTTTAGATATCTCTCAAAAGCTACCATACTAATGACGTTGGTTGAACATCTATATATTCAATAAATTTCCTCCGATCTTCTAATGTGAATATGTTTGCTACCCAACAAGTACATTCCTTCAGGCTTCGTGTTGCGCTAATCCCACAAAGACAAATTTGGGTTATAATTATAATTATTTGGTTTCATCCCTATTCATACGCTGATACGCTATATATTTCAAGCACATAAATTTATCAAAAAATTGATCGAATATGCTTAAGGACTAAGGTGCAAGATTCGTCATATGTGGTCGGATGTTCAAACACACAACTATTATTTAGCGAATTGTTTAATTTAATAGTTTAATAGTTTGATTCATTTCAAATTTATAACAAATAGAATACAGAAAGTACAAGTTATAGCGAGTAAAATAACATTCTATACAATAAGATTAAAAAGTTTAAAGAATTATCTTTTCCTAGTTAAATATTTCATATCTATACTATTATATATTTGATAACGATGTTTGACTTTTTATTGTACATTTTGATGACGTGGAATTTTGTGGTTTTTTTGAAGTTTTTAATTAGATAGAAAAAATATGATTGGCTTATCTTTATTTTGTATATTATTTTTTTATAAAAATAAGTAAAAAAAAAAAAAGAAGTAGTAATTAAGGAAAATAATTAATCTTGGCAAGTTTGACCGAATGAAATTAATTTTGATATTTCTATTAATTAAGTAAGGTTAATATTATATTCATGTATTTGATATTTCAATAAATTTATTAAATTAATTTTAATGGTTAATTACTTAAGTCATGGATACAATTTCCATAAAAAAAATCAGTGATTGGCTTATCTTTATTTTGTATATTATTTAAAAAAAGAATAGTAACTAAGAAAAATAATTAATCTTGGTAAGTTTGACCGAATGAAATTAATTTTGATATTTCTATTAATTAAATAAGGTTAATATTATATTCATGTATTTGATATTTTTATAAATTTATTAAATTAATTTTAATGGCTAATTACTTAAATCACGGATACAATTTCCATAAAAAAAATCACTACAATTTTAAATTTAAATTCAAACATTACAAAATACAGAGAATTAATTATGTTTCTTAAATTACTCCATCAAATTAATTAATTTTTTTAAATCTAAAGTTAATAGTTAATATATATATATATATATATAATTGACACAAATTAATTAACTTACTCCATCAAATTAATTAATTTTTTTAAATCTAAAATTAATACTTAATAAATTTATATCGTTATTAAATATATCATTATATATTTAATAACGATATTTGACTTTAATCATACAATTTTGACCAAATAGAATTGTTTTCTTTTTTGATATAATTTTATTATTAATTCTTTTATGAATTGTAAATTGATATTTATTTATCCTAATTATCCACTATTACTGTGAATATAATTAATCCCTTACATTTTGCCTAAATCATTTGAAAAAAGAAAAAGGAAATTCTATGCATGATCATTCCAAAATGTGATAATTAAATTAAATGAATTAAAATTTTTATATATTAAAATATGGAATACGAACTAAATGCTATACTATTTAATTAATTTGAAAAATTAATTCATTTCACTTCAAATTCTTTTAATTACTTAAGAAAATTATTATTAATTTATTTATTTGGAATGCATTATTTATATATACACATATAAATAAATTTGGATGAAATCTAATCTATAAATGTAAATAATTATCTACCCATCCATACCTAATTTTTTGTCACTATATGATTTCAAATTTTGAAAATCATAATTAATGCTGATTGATTTTATACATAGTAATATTTTTACATAATTACAAAATATTTATTTATCTTACATTATAAAATGAGACGTACTTCTTCCTTTTCATTCATCTTTTATACTACTCACTTTATTATATTACTCTCTCTCTCTCTCTTTAACAAACAATTTTTTCTCGCATGTGTTCCTTCATTGTGTTGTTACATTATGTGTTTTGATTTTTTTTTTTTTTTTTCATAGTAGATTATTGTTGTTATTTAACCTTTTAGGTTAATTATTCGATATTTATATTTTTTCTTTCAGTTTTGTCAATCTGTTTTTCTTTTTTTTTTATATATAATCGTTCATGATTATTTTGATGTAATTAACTTATTGTTACTCAGGAGCTTAGTGACAGGTTTAACATCAACTCCTAGCTCGAGCACTTGCAGGTCAGGTATGCCGGCACTGGCCATGTCGAATTGACTCGATTTGAAAGGGCGGTGAACATCCATCAAGATAGTTATGCATTTTATGTTGGCCATTATCCGATGTTGGTCTACTTCATCATCACCGAGAATGAATCTATTGGTCAGGAGGGATACAATTTTATGCAGAAAATGTTGTTGTCACGTGATCTTCCTCCGGAGAGAGAAGATGAACAAAGTGATGGTTCATATGCCTATTGAGAGTTATAAATTAGACTTTTTAAGATCCTTTGGGACTTAATTTACTTCTTGTGGGTTTAGTCGATGTGAATCTTATTCTGAAATATTTGATTTTGTTTTATGAACTTTTATTTTGAAAGGTGTTTTTCTATAAAATGGAGAGATGTATGTTGAATTCATTAATTTGATATAGAACAAAATAAATATATATATATATATACTTATTTTTTCTTCGCCCTATTTTTTTCTAAATTCTACGCATTTTTCATATCTTTTTAAGTGTATTTCAGTTTATCTTATTTTAAGTTTGTGGTTTTAAAATTCTTATTTTGTCCATCTTCACCATATTATTAATTATGAAATAATAATACCTTTTTTTATGTTTTATATTATTTCGGTGTTTGATATATATATATCTGAATTTAAATAGATGTTTTTTAGTGTAGTTGGGAAACCATCATTAATCATCTTTTAAAATAATAAATATCTTTTTAAATCTTATTTAAAGGTTTATATTTAATTTTGAGTCTTTAAGGGCGATATCTTTTGGATGAAGAAAATAATTAATAACTTTAATTCAAGTATTATGGATTTTTCCATATTAGTTTTGGTCAAAATTTTCCTTTGTTAAGAGTTAAGGGCAACATCTTTTGGACGTTGAGTCATTATATATCGTATTGGTCAAATCTTTCTTTTCTTTTAAAAATCAAATTATATATTTAGACGAATGTTTTTAAACCATAATTAATTCAATTATGATCAAGTGGTGACTTTTTAAAATTTTATATTATTTTATTAGAAGAAATATTTAAACTATTAATCAAATTTAAAATAATGTTTATGGAATCCCTTAATTTAAGCAATAATCATAGTTATCTTAGCTAAAAACTTTATTATTTATGGTAACTGTCAAAATTTGAGATTTTTTCTTCAAGCTTTTATAGTTTAAAATATTATTTCTTCCATAACTAAAATCCATTATTTAATATGTTTAAGAAAGTAATAAAAGTTTGAACTCTATATCTTGAAAAATAAATTGAAGAATAAGCACAGTTAATGGTGAATAATATTCCATTTGTAATTAAATTCTAAGAATAAATTGGTATTTTTTGATAGGTTGGAATTTCACTTTTTAATTCCTATACATTTAATTGATTTACTACTTTTTTTTTTTTTATTATGTTGAAGATTTTCTTAAGATTTTGAAAGTCATTATTTTATAGTTTTATGAGTTTTATATTCTTTTACTCATTTTTAATGATTTAAGTTTCAATCTTGACAGGTCTTATATTCTTAGATACATATATTAACCTTTTTATATTTTTTATTGCAATTTTAAGATTTTTTTTTAGTTCTTCTCCGGCCTTTACATTTATCATTCTCATTACATTTTGAAATTTATCAATCAAAGTATTTTACATCGTTTCATTTTTATTTTATAATTTTTATCTTCTTGAATGCATTTATATGTGTATCTTTTCACCAAAAAAAGAAATTATATACGTAGCATTCTTTCGATTATAATATTTCATATAGTTTACACGAAAAATGATATTTTAATGCCTTTTAACCTTATTACTTTTTTAAATCTTTGTTCATGTCGGTTTTCTTTTCTTATCTTTAAGTTTCCATCTTGATAGGTTTTATATTCTTAGATACATATATTAACCTTTTTCTATATTTCTTATTTCATTTTAAGATTTTTGTAGTTTTTCTCCGACCTTTACATTTATCATTTTCATTGCATTTTGAGATTTATCAATCAAAGTATTTTACATTGTTTAATTTTTATTTTATAATTTTTATCTTCTTGAATGCATTTATATACGTGGTTTTTCACCAAAAAAGAAATTATATACTTAGAATTCTTTCGATTCTAATATTTCGTATAGTTTACATGAAGAATGATATTATGATGTCTTTTAACCTTATTACTTTTTAAAATTTTTGTTTATGTCATTTTTCTTTTCTTATCTTTAATATCCTTAGATTGAATACATAGCATCAAAATAGGTAAATATTCTAAATAACTATCAACAAGAGTGAAAGTATCCGTATATTTCTTGCATTTATTGTGTGATTTAATTTTTAAATAAAATATAAAACATGCAAATGTTTTCTTTCTCTCTTATCTCTGCATGAAGTGAAAAAAAATATTTAAAAATATTGTTTTCTATCGATCATTTTTTTTCTTTTTTGAAGAAAAATATCAATAAAAAATAATATTGAAATAATTTCCATGCATCGCACAGAGTTTATGCTAGTAAATATAAATACAACGATGATAATACAATACGAACATCGAATATAAATTTTTTCTTAAATTTTATCACATGGGCGGTGCTAAAATAGCATGCGATCGTAATACCATAAATATAATATTAATTTTATGTTGTAACTTTGCAATATGGAAGACCGAAGACCAAATACAATGTGGCGGTGACACTGTGGAGTCACGCTTAGGTCAGAGATATTATTAATTTAATAAATTGAGTATTTTTATAATGTAATACGAAACACAAGAAAACAATTGTGGGCCCCATCTAAAGCCCGCAAATCCCTCCCGTCACCTACTTGTCGGACGGTCTACATACTTTTCAGGAAATATAATTAATTTATTTTGATTACAGTAATTTACTTTAGCAAAATAATAAAATAACAAATTTTCTTTTTGAAAATCAAAATCACAAGGAAAAATTTACTAAATCAAAAATACAAAGGAACAATAGAAAAGATAACGTAGGTTTAAGGCCGTAATTCTAACAAATTTATGAATAATCATAGTTGCTCCATATCTAATAGAACAAAACCTAACAATCCAACTAATACTTGAATAGGTAATCAAACTTAATTTCAAATCTTAGTGAATGTAGATTCTTTAACACTTAAAGCTCGAGTCATACAAATCGACTCGTGATCCAACGTGTCTCCATTTGATTTGGTTTTGAAGTAGATGCAGTCGTCTATAAGTGATAAGAGAGACGGACGGTTGAAGCACCAGTAGAAGTATTTGTAAAGATATGGAAAGCAAATAATAAGCAAGTAATTAAGGATTTGTATAATCGTGTAAATCATAGGCGTGATTGTATTTCCTTTCTTAGCATAGTTTTGTACGTATATTTAGTCTCCCTTGTACAGTGCTCTTTTCATACAGAAATTCAATAGAAAATACTTCCCACATTATGAATCCTTCAATAGCAAACATGGTATCAGAGCGGGTGACGATCCAATAATTGGATTCGAACCTTGCTCATCACGTACCGTACCTTCCCCGGCCATGGCCGAAGACAGCAACAGCAGCACCGGCAAGGGATCGCAACAGCCCGGCGACTCCCTAGCCATGCAACTAGCCAGTATACTCAGCAGCCTACAACAATAGCCCGAGATTAATCAAAACCACACCCAAATGCCACAATCCATATCAATCAATATTAAATTAAACCAGTTCAACTATTCCCTTTGGTCACGACTGATGAAGATGGAGATTGGAGGAAGGGGAAAGTTGCACCATCTTACCGGAAACCCACCAGCCCCAGCGACAGGTTCACCAGCTTATGCAAAATGGGAACAGACGGACTTAATAGTTTGCACCTGGTTATTACATAATATGGAACCAGACCTGGTAACGTTATTCGCCGAATACCCATCGGCGAAAACGCTGTGGGATGCCTTGAACTCCACATACAGCCAAAGCTCAGACGGCCTACAGATTTTCGACCTTACGGTCAAAGCCAACAACTTAAGACAGGGGACGGATAGCATCGAAAAATACTACATCAGCCTCCAACGAATCTGGAGAGAAATCGAACTCCGGCAACCGAATCCGATGGCCTGTGATCGGGACATTACGGCCTTCAATCGCCTCAGATCGGAGACCCAGTTATTCCAATTTCTCGCCGGGATAGACGATAGGTACGAATCGGAGCGACGAGACCTCCTGAAAGAGGACCCACTTCCGACAGTTGAAAGGGCCTATGCCACCATCCGACGAGAGGGAAATCGACGGGACATATTAGGGGGTCGAAGCTCTTCATTGGCGACGGGAACAGGAGTCGGAGCCGGCTTAGCAGCAGGGGGTCAGGTGCGCGAAGGATTCGGACGTAGTAAGTCACGAAACCCTCCGATTAAATCAGCCGCGGCTGGTGGGCCGCCAAGACAGATGCCGGCGGCTCCACGCTGGAATTACAGCAACGAAGCAACGCCAATTGTCTGTGGTCAGTGTAGGAGGGTCGGCCACTCGAATGAAGGGTGTTACGAGCTCATTGGGTGGCCGGAGGGGTGGAAGAGCCGCCGCCGGGATCACTCAAAGCCGGCATATGGCACGGCGTCGGTTGCCACCGGAGGGGATGAAGTTTCCACAGAAAAGAAGAAGGAAGAAGACTCAGCGGCGGATGGAGTGAATGAGAGCATGGGTCACGCCAATTTAGGTATAGGGTCTTGGGCGAAATTACCGTCCTGCCCTTTACATACTTTATCTTCCAATATTTCATCCCCCAATTGTAAGTTGGCCCCCCAATGTAATAAGCTTTTCAATTTAACCCCCGATAATTGTTCCCCCAATAGTTGTGAGGTCCCTTCTTCACATTTTTGTACAAGGGACCCATGTGTAAAAAGTAATATAGCAGGTTCAGCTTTGCAGACTCACTCACAAGGAGTGGGGCGGATCTCACGATGGATTTTCGATTGTGGAGCCACTGATACGATGACCAATGATCGTACAGATCTAGAAGATTGTCGTACCTCATCAAGGAAAGGGATTTTTAATGCCAGTGGTGACGTTTGCCCGGTTGAAGGCATGGGGACCGTGACACTTTCCCCGGAGCTAAAATTAAAAAATTACCTTTATGTGCCCAGTTTATCTTGCAAGCTACTTTCTATAAGCCAAGTTACTAAAGAACTCAATTGCATGGTATTGATGTTTCCTACGTTCTGTTTATTGCAGGATATTCGATCGGGGAAGGTGATTGGGCGTGGTACTGAGGAACGGGGGTTGTACTACGTCGACGAGGTGTCTCAACACGGAACTGCAGCGCTTGCTCACGGGATAGTGGATCGCCAACAGTGGTTGTGGCACCGGCGCTTGGGTCATCCTTCGTTAGGGTATCTTAAGTTATTATTTCCAAAGTTGTTTTCTTCAGATAGTAGTTTTTCTTGTGAGACTTGTTTACTCGCAAAAAAGTCATAAGCAGTCTTATCCTGTGTCAAACTCCAGGTCTGAGTCAGTTTTTTCATTAGTACATTCTGATGTATGGGGTCCTGCCCCGAACACCGAGTCAAGTCATGGTTTCAAATATTTTGTTCTCTTTATTGATGACTATTCACGTATGACTGGGATCTATTTCCTTAAAAATAAAGCTGAAGTATCAGTAAAATTCATTGAGTTTTTTAATATGGTTCGCACACAGTTTCATTCTCACATTCAAGTGCTTCGGTCAGATAATGGGGGGGAATATGTGAACTCTGTTTTAAAACAATTTTTTCAGGACCATGGGTTAGTGCACCAAACTTCGTGCCCACACACCCCACAGCAAAACGGTGTAGCTGAACGCAGAAACCGTCAGTTACTTGAGATGTCTAGGTCTCTTCTAATAGAGTCCCACTGGCCTCAGTATATGTGGCCCGAGGCAGTAGCTACCTCTGTATACCTTGTGAATCGATTGCCCTCCAAACCCCTAAGTTTCGAAACACCACTGAAGTGTCTAGCCAGTCAGGTCACTGTTCCCTCTGTCATGACCCTCCAGCCACGGGTATTTGGGTGCTCTGTGTTTGTCCACCTCCCTAAAGCTGTCCGTTCTAAACTCGACCCGTGTTCTATTAAGTGTGTCTTTGTCGGGTATGGAGTCAATCAGAAGGGGTATAGGTGTTATCACCCCTCTACTCGGCGTTTGTTCACCACGATGGATTGTGATTTCGTGGAATCCGAATATTTCTATCATTCCCCACTCAGCGGTCAGGGGGAGATCAGTCAGGATCCACTGAGTGGGGTGCCACCCCTGTCCTGGCCCGACACAGTCCCCAAAGAGCAAGCAGGCGGAACCACCGAGCCACTACCTCCCGAAGTACAACCCACGTCTACCTTCACCGAGCCCACTACCCCGACGAATAATCCTGAGGTGAGTAATAAAACTTTGAGTTCTGCTGTTTCCCCTATTCCATATGGTCCTAACAGTGCAGGGGACATGGAGGTCCAGGGGGAGGATGAGTTGGAAAGGGAAAATACTATACAGGACACAGAACGATACGTGTTGCCTGTACGGGCGAACAGAGGGGTCCCACCCAGACGGTATGAGGCTGAGCATATCGGTCGTACTCCGAGATATCCAGTAGCTAACTTAGTCCGAGGTACCATGGCAGAGCAAGCCCAGGCGTATACAATGGCCATACATTCTGTCACCATACCAAGTAAAGTAGAAGAAGCTCTCGGAGAGGAAAAGTGGGTGCAGGCTATGCAGGTTGAAATGGAGGCACTCGAGAGAAATGAAACGTGGGAGAAATGTATGGTTCACCTAGGGACGAGACCGGTAGGATGCCGGTGGGTCTTTACTGTAAAGCACAGAGCCGATGGAAGTGTAGAGCGGTATAAGGTGAGGTTAGTGGCAAAAGGGTATACACAAACGTATGGTGTGGACTATTCAGAGACCTTCTCACCTGTTGCCAAAATTGACACTATCAGGGTACTATTCTCGATAGCAGCTAACCGAGATTGGCCTCTTCATCAGTTTGATGTGAAGAATGCGTTCCTGCATGGGGATCTTCAAGAAGAAGTTTACATGGAACCCCCTCCGGGGTTCACTGGGGGGTTCAGAAAAGGAGAAGTGTGCAGGTTAAAGAAAGCTTTGTACGGGTTGAAACAGTCGCCCAGAGCCTGGTTTGGTAGGTTTTCTGCAGCGATGAAGAAGTATGGCTACCATCAAAGTAATTCGGATCATTCTCTCTTCATCAAACGAAGGGAAGCACTGGTGACGTGTCTTATCATCTACGTAGATGATATGGTGATTACAGGGGATGATTCTGAAGAAATTTCGCGCTTAAGGAAGAGCCTATTCGAAGAATTTGAAATGAAGGACCTGGGACAGTTGAAGTACTTTCTTGGGATTGAAGTACTGCGGTCCAAGAAAGGGATATATATTTCTCAGAGAAAGTTTGTTCTTGACTTACTCGCTGAGACAGGGCTATTGGACTGTAAACCAGCCGAAACTCCTATGGTGGTTAATCATGGATTGAGAATTGACAAAGAAGCAGAGGAGGTAGAGAAGGCACGATATCAGCACTTGGTAGGGAAACTGATCTAATTATCCCATACCAGACCTGATATTGCTTATGCTGTGGGCGTGCTTAGTCAGTTCATGCACCGACCTCAGAAGGAACACATGGACGCAGCAATCAGAGTGTGCAGGTATCTGAAGAGTTGTCCGGGAAGGGGTGTTGTGTTTCAGAAGCATGGACACCTAGAGATTGATGCCTATACAGATGCAGACTGGGCTGGGAGTCCTAGTGATCGGAGGTCGACTTCTGGCTACTTCACATTGGTCGGAGGTAATGTGGTAACATGGAAAAGTAAGAAGCAGAAAGTAGTGGCGCTGTCAAGTGCAGAGGCAGAATTTAGGGGTATCGCCCGTGGAATAGCAGAAGTGCTCTGGTTAAGAAAGTTGCTTACAGAGATTGGAGTTCCACCTACTGGAGCATGTAGGTTGAAATGTGACAATAGGGCGGCAATCAGTATATCCGCGAACCCTGTACAACATGATAGGACCAAGCATGTAGAAGTGGACCGACACTTCATTAAAGAGAAGATTGAGGAAAGGATTATTAAACTTCCATTTGTGAGGTCCGAGGACCAACTGGCAGACATCTTGACAAAGGCCGTGAATGGGAGGATATTTGCAGAAGTACTAGGCAAGTTTACATCGAGGACCCGACGATACAACTTGAGGGGGAGTGTAAAGATATGGAAAGCAAATAATAAGCAAGTAATTAAGGATTTGTATAATCGTGTAAATCATAGGCGTGATTGTATTTCCTTTCTTAGCATAGTTTTGTACGTATATTTAGTCTCCCTTGTACAGTGCTCTTTTCATACAGAAATTCAATAGAAAATACTTCCCACATTATGAATCCTTCAATAGCAAACAGTATTGTGCATTAAACATAAGAAAGTAAAAATACTATCATACAAGAGAGAAAAACAACACTCATACGAGAGAGAAACAACCAAAAAAGAGAAATAACCATAAAAAGAAAATAGAGATCCAGATATCTCTTTTTACACATCCAGATCTCTTGAAATCTGGATCTCAATTGGAAAACAAATATGAGAGAAACAACAAAAAAAGAGATATTACGTAAAAAGAAAATAGAGATCCTGATAAAATAAAATAAAAGAACAAATTCTAGGTATAAATATATATTTAATTCTGAGGTTATACATATATATATTGAGATTTCGCCAATTGTATTTTGGAATATATTTCAAAAGAGAAACGATAAAAACAATTCAAATGACTATGATTGTGTTTGAAATCGGAAGGATGCGTTGGATTCTAATTACTCAAGAATTTGTATGTTGAAAAAGACTTACAACATGATTGGTATGATGGAATGGGGTGGGAATGGAATGGGCATTACCGCGTCCATTCCTAAACCCATGATTGGTACCAAAATATGATTAGGAATGATCATTCCCGCAGTAATGCCCATTCCCACAAGCACGGGATTAGCCATTCCTTTGGTCCCCCATGGTATTAGTCATTCCCAATGTTTAAAATTTATTATTATTTTTATATTATCATCACATATTTGTTAAATGAATATTATATTTTATTATTTTCATAAATAAAAATTAAATACTAAAAATTTAATAAATTATATCAAATATATGTAAATATAAATATATTATACATTTAAAAAACATGTTCAAAATATTATTTTATTTATAAAATTTTATAAATTCAAATATTTTATAAAGAACGAATTTTAAAATTTAAATATATATCTCACAAACTCACATATATATAGTACATATAATAAATGTCATATATAAAACACGTTTGATATAAAATAGTAATAATATATTTATATATGAAATAAATATATTTTTACTCAAAATAAAGTACTTAAAATATATATTTAATATTAAAATATATTTAATTATATATATATATATATATATATATATATATATTTATTATTATTATTAATGAAATAAGTTTAAAATTTGTATTTCATTCCTTACTTTATTACTTGGCGTACCAATCATAGTAATGTCATAACAAGGTCATTCCATTCATTTATTCATTCCATTACAAAGTTCATTCCTTTCTTGCTTCATTCCATTCATTCATACCAATCATGCCATTAGACTAATGAGGAAACTCTGAAAGTAATAGCAAACGTGAGTTCAAAATCAAAACAAAGGTTGTGGCCCATTTTGATTATTCAACCCTTAAAACAGTAAAAATTGGTCAAGAAGGTGTCGATAGAAAGAGTAGTTAGGTGATACTGTATTGAATCTGGTAATGATGTTTTACTTGAGAAATAAATGAGGGGTATTTATAGGAAGATACACATAATCAACAGTGCATTTAATGCATCGTATAATACAAATAAATATCAACATGGTTCCTCGTACTTGCTTTGTCAGAATATTTGTAGGGGAATTTCAGACATTTAATACACTTGGAGATAGGTTGTCCTGCATTAAATGTTATCTCCACACCTGACACTTTGGGTCAGACCGTCCGCTCGAGAGGATTTCGATCGAGAGACTATCTTGTTCGAGGGAGGTTTAACCAAGTTGGTAGCTTTGAGGAGGTGTCCCAGAGTATAAGTACATAGTCGAGAATATGGTTGGAGGCAATGTTTTCAAAACCGGACCGGAGGGTGAACCAGCAGCCTCACTGGTTACCGATCGGATCGGTTCGACCAGTTCAACCTCCGGTCGAACCGGTATACCTTAATAAATAAATAATTATTTTTTTCATTAAATATATGTATATTTATATAATATTATATAACAATAAAATAGATTTAAATTTTAAATATTTGAAGAAAAATAATAATATTTTCAAAAAATATCTAATAAAATTCTATAATTTAAAAATACAACAATTTAAAATTATATTTAAAAATATACCTAAATTACGAAATAAAAAAATAAATTTAATTTAAAAAGATTTGGAGATTTAAACAAGAAAAACTCTTAATCAATGATTTACTTCCTAAAATGAAAGGATATGCATTTATAAAAATTAATTATTTTCTATAAATATTAATTATAATTTATAAAGAGAATCCTTCTGCAATCTTCTTCTTCCACTCAATCTTCAACCTATTTTTCCTTTTCTCTTTTCTTATGATGTTTCTCACCGGTGGGTTAGAACAAAAATCAAAAAGCTAAATCAATGACCCAACTTTCAAAGGTTTGAACATATTTGCCTTATTTTATCTTTCTCACCCATAAAAATGTTGAAGACGAAGGTGGCTGCCTGGGGTTGATGATGAAGATTTCGTTCAGTTGGTTCAACTTTCAGATTTTGAGTTTTGTTTTTTTATGTTTTGAGAAAGATTTGAGATGAAAAAGAAAGCACAAAAAAATAGATCAAAAAAACAAATGCAAAACAGTGAAGCGGCGCTCCGATCCGATACTCAGAGCCAAAACTGCCGGTTAATCGGCTGATTTTCCCGATCTTGAGCGGTCCAAACCCTGCCGGTTCTAGAAGCCTATTCGGATCGGACCTTATACCGGTCAGCGGTTGAACCGGCCAATCCGATCTGGTTTTAAAAACACTGATTGGAGGTCGAAGCATCAGATGCTGGTAGATGTTCAACGACATTTCCATATCATCATTATGTGGACACATATGACACCAATCGGTAGTTTGAGATATTTTTCCCTTGGATTATAAAATTTTAACTAGCTGATAGGTGCGCACAATTATTGAGGACTTAAAATTAATCTTAAGATTATTCGATTAATCATGAATTTTGAAATACATATTTTACGACATTAAAAGTTATAATTAATTTTATCGTTTTTGTGCTCTAAAATGCCTGCGTATACGTATTTAATAATATTTTAGGAATAAAGTGGTATTAAATAAGGACATTCTATTTGCACACCGCATAAGATCCAATCAATTGGGCCCATCACCAAATAGTGGAAATCCTTAATATTTCCTCGTACCATGGTACATCTGAATTTATATTTTTTAAAATTATATTTCTTTCTAATATTAAATTATTAAAACTACGTGGATTTAAATTTTATTTTGGAATGATATTTTTGACGATATCTTAAGAATATCTAATAATTTGTTTTTTCTCCACTAATGGAGAATCTTTTGGCTTAACGTCTCATTAAGGCGTTAGTTTTTTGTTAACTACTATATTATTTTTATTATTTAGTAAAATTATATGTGTAGCAGATCTGAGAAGTGGAGCAAGAGATGAAGCACCAATTGGAGCAGAAGATCCCGTTCGCTAATCTTCAATATGTTTTTAATTTGACCATTGAATCAGTGATGTAGAATGAAATTTAATATAATAGGCTTGTGGATATTGTGACATTTAGGTACAAAATTGTCAACCTTAAAGGTATTCGCTCACATTTATGGTATAGTTAATCAATTCATTTATGAATATTCACAAATCACATCACAAATATATAACATAAAAATAAGGTCAATTTATTATATAGTCTACCCGAATCTAATATACATTTAAATTTTTTTGAGATACTTTGTTTCAAAAATTATACGACGTTATACTATCTTAACTCGAGATCTCAAATTCAAGTTCTTTAAACATGTACCAACTACTCACAGAGAGAATTTCACCTAAATGACCCGACCTTGCCCAAATTCTAAATATATATAGGGAAATTTATATATGATTATCCTACTATTAGACCTAATTATAACCCAGTACACCTTTATCAGGAAATTATAATATAGTCCATTTAATTTATGTTTCGTTAGTAGTCCCTCCATTCCATTTGAGTTCCGTCATGATTTTGCCATGTAATCCCAAAAATACCCTTAAATATTTACACAAATTTTGAAATTACCAAAAATCCTTATATGAAATATCTGGAAAAAAAAATTACAAAAACATCTTTACCTATTACATACTCCAACAAAATAACCCTTTCAATTTTTAAAAATTACAAAAATAATTAAGGGTATTTTCGGAATTAGAATGTAAAATTATGACAGAACCAGCATGGAATGCAAAGACTACTAATGGAATATAAATTAGAAGGATTACATTGTAATTTATTTATTTATTTATTTTTAAAATGATATTATAATTTCGTAATAAAGATGAATTACACTATAATTAGACATAATAACATTAGATGTACATTTCCCATATTATATGTATAAAAGTTGAAGTTGCGAACTATTTCTATAATCATTTAAAAGTTTTATTGGTTCGTAATGCGGCGGGGGAATGGGTGTTTGGTTTTTCACTAAATCTCGGGAAGACGTCCATTAATGTGGCGGAACTCTTAGGCCTTCGCAAAGGGCTTCAGCTCGCGTGGGAAAGACGGTTCCCTAAAATTGAGGTTGAAATTGACTCCGAAACAATTCTGAGGTGGGTCACTTGTGATGACATCGAAGATCATCCGATGAAAAATATTATCCTGGAGTGTCGCCGGCTTCTTCGGATGCCTTGGGAAGCTAAGATTAAGCATATTTACCGGGAGAAGAATGTTTTGGCGGATAAACTTGCTAAGATGGGCCATACGATCCAAGAACGTTGTTGCGTCTGGGAGCTGCCTCCTGAGGCCGTTAGCTGAGTTGTGTTTGTTTTTGCTGTTCTCTTCGCCCGCTTGTTTGGGCTCTGCTTGACCAAAAAAAAAGAAAATTTAAAAGTTTTATTTAATTATAAAATAACCTGAAATAAAATTTCAACAATAGAGTCAAAGACAAAAAGATTTTGACAATATAATAACCTAAATGCAACCGGCTAAGCCGGTAGCCGGTAGCCTCCCTGGGCCCTGCAAACCCTTTTAAATATGAACTCCTCCTCCGCTATGTATTCTATTCACATATTCAGTTCACAACCCTGAAATTAAGCACAGAAATCTCTCTTCTCAGTTTCATCTCTCTATTCTTGATTTCATCCCGAAGACGACGTCGGCCGTAAATATATATAAAAAAAGGAAAAATAAAAAATGACTGCTGTGGAACAAGGCGGAGGAGAGGGAGAGAGGGTGACCCTTGATCTTCTCCGGAGGAAAATGGATGAGTTCGCGAAGGAACGCGACTGGGAGAAGTTCCACAGCCCAAGAAACCTTCTCCTCGCTCTGGTAAATCATTAAGAAAAGAAAATAGTAATGATAAATGATAATAATCAATCCATGTGATTTTTTACTGTTTTTTATTTTATGTTTTGAGTTGACATGATTCTTGTGTTCACATATGGGGTGGGGATGTTCTGTTTCTTGATTTCTCAGATTGATGGTTGCTTTTGGAGAAGAAAGCTTTGATTTAGAACTCATTCTTTCCGTTGTATTCCTTGTTGCATTTTGCAAAGTTGTGAACTTTTTGAGTTATTGTGTCGTGTTTCACGGAAGAAGGTTGATGGTTAATGTCAATGTCATAATCATAATCTCTCTCTCATGTCCCCTGTTTTTTCTTGATTTCTTGAAAATCTTCATCTTGTTTTTACCCCTTACCTTAGGACCCAAGTAAAAGATTTGAACTTTGGATGTAAAGGTTGTCTTGAAAGGGTTGTTCTCCCTGAAGTCAAAGAATTTCAGCACCACATCAACTCAGCATACAGGCTCTACAGCCATTCTTTGCCCTTTGTCCTTTTTGCAAAAACTTATCCATTTCACCGTCCCTTTATTTCCCCTTTCCCCTTTTCTCCTTTCCTGTCAGTAGACTGTGCACCAAAAAGCATGAAAAATTACCATCCCAACCCCACCCAAAAACACAGAAAACCCCTTTACCTGAATTCTTGACAATTTATTTTTTGTTTTAGGTTGGTGAAATCGGTGAGCTTTCGGAGATATTTCAATGGAAAGGAGAGGTTCCCAAGGGCCTCCCCGATTGGAAAGAAGAGGAAAAAACCCACCTGGGAGAAGAACTCTCAGATGTTCTGCTATACCTCGTTCGGCTCTCTGATATCTGCGGCATTGATCTTGATAAAGCTGCGCTCAGGAAAATCGAGCTGAATGCACTGAAGTATCCAGTTAATACCTGCAAAGGGTCTTCAAAGAAGTACGGCGTTAATAATGACAATGAATCTGCCGCTGCAGCCGAAGATTGAGATTTCTGATTTGCATTTCGTCGAACACTTGATGGGCTTTCCGTTTCCGCCAAAATTCACTCGTTTTTAACCTTTTTACCCTGCGCTGGAAATGGAAAGTTTAGGTCTTTTTTAGGGGTTGATGGGATGGGATTCTCTTGTATGGGGGGTGGGTGATGAGGTGCATGTTTTGTGACAGATGAACTGAACTGAATCATTATCACCACTTTTGGCTGATTTGAAGCTTTTATTTTGTGTGTACTCATTTTCTTGACTTTGTCAGCTCCCATTCTATTTTTCTTGAATGTTTTCTAAATCAGTGCAAAGTTGATTAAGATGGGTTTATGTAGCTTTAATCCCCCATTAAAATATGTTAATGCTTTTACGGTTGTTTCTTCGTATCGTGATATAAGGTTTAGGATATTGAAATACGTTCACATATCGTGATATAAGGTTGTATTTCTTGTATCGTAATATAAGGTTTAGGATACGGAGATCGATGAGTTATCGTATAATGAAGGGAAATAATGAGTTGAGCACTTGAACTCGTAACTACTTTTTAAAGAGGATGGCCTACTTGATATAAGCTCTAGGATATTGAAATATGTTCATATATCGTGATATTAAGGTTGTGTCTCTAGTATCATAATATAAGGTTTAGGATATTGAGATCATTGAGATGTAGTATAATGAAAGGAAATAATGGATTGAGGACTTGAGCTCGTATTTTATTTTTAAAGAGGACAACCTAAGCGTGAGTTGATTGTAGTTGATTTTCGGAAGAGTGGACTTCTTTTCTAAAGAAATATTGTTTAGAGCTCAGAATTAAACACATTAATTAAAATATAATAAGATATATATAAAACTAATTAGTTTTAATCCATTTTGGGGACAGTGAAAGTCCAAATAATTCAAACAGCTATGTATGAAATCCCTAAATAATTTTAGATTTGAGTATGAAAAAAAAATAATATATGATAACGCCGGAAATTGGTCGCCTTTAAAAGTGTAATCGGCTTCGAATCTCCGATGAATCAATTGAGTGTGGGTTCTTTCACCAATTCGGTTGTTCGAATTGAGGACAATTGAATAGAAATTTCGACAGAGTTTTGGTATATTTTTGTGTGCGTGTCCTGTTCTGGTGAAAGAAAACGATTTTTATACCCTAGGTTAGAGAGCGCGCGAGCTCGTTCTAACATAGTGGGCGCGAGAATTACGGACCACGTACTTAGAATGCGGGGTGTTGGAGAGTGGGAGGCAATCGTCGACGTTGGGCTCGTGCTGAGTACTCAAGGGGCAAGCACTTACACGCTGAGCACTTATAAGACGAGCACTTGCCTTAGCCACTTTTAAGGGATATACCAAGCTCTTACGAGGTGAGCGCTCTTACGAGGTGGACACTCTTACGAGGTGAGTGCTCTTACGAGGTGGGCACTCTTACGAGGTGGGCGCTCTTACGATCCTACGAGGTGCACTCTTACGAGGTGAACACTCTTTAGAACGAAGTGGGCTCTCTTACGAGGTGAACACTCTATAGAACGAGAACCTTAGCTAGTTTATAGAACGAGAACTTGCCTTAGTCAATTTTAGCTAGTTTATAGAACGAGGTTCATAGATAGTCTAAAATATGAGAGAGTCACTTAGTTATTTTTACCATTATCATTTGCCCCCCCGCTCCTCGAGTACGGAGTGTGCGAGGTTCTCGTGGAGCGAGAGTGTCAAGTCCTAAAACTTTGAAAATTTTGAACACTTTTTGCGTCGTTTTGTAATAGTATTATTCTGTATTTTAGGGTTTTGACTTTTCAAAAAATATTACCATGGTGAACTGAATTCATTTTTACCATGAGTGTTGAGTGCTCGGATCCATTTGAGCAGAAAGAGGGGCTGCTTAGATTTTCCCTAGCATTGAGGTAATCTCTGAGCTCTATCCCTGAGTTATTTTCCTTGAATTGCTTGGATTGGGTTTCTGTATGTCGAGATGCTTTCCATGCCATAATCCTTATTCGTCGGGTTGGAATAGTGAAGTTGATATGAGTCGCGAGCAGGGTGCTCAGATTGAGTGGGTTGTTGAGAGCTCGGGTGTTGGCAACGAGGCCATCGAAGAAGTAGTATAATTTAATTCCTTATGTTTATGTTCGTCCAGTATAGCTATGTCGAACAATCATACCTGGCTTATTTTCAGAATCTTATGCCGGGAATCGAGCACTCTTCTCGCCTTGCCTCCCACTATAAGAATGGAAAAAACGAGCATAGACATTTGTATGGGCAAGCCACCTCCAATCTCGAGTTGCACACTAAGGCCTTTGGAAACTTTTAAGACGAGTTCGAGAGGGCGAAAGAAAGAGTCCAGATGAGGGAAAATCATATTCTAGCTCAATCGACATTTGCTTCCAGGAACTATGTGATGGCTCAAGCACTTCAAGGCAAGATGTCGGCTCTTGCGGAGAGAGTCGAAAAAATGGAAGAGAGTCGACGAGCGACATTCGCTGGTTGCTTTCATCCAAGAGGAGATTCAACGAGAGAGAAAAGGCACGATCGGAACTTAGCACGAAGCTTGAGGAAGGTGAAAAGATGTGTTCTGAGCTGAGCGCAAGGCTTAAGTAGAGCGAGATGGTGCGCCTTGAGCTGAACGCAAAGCTTGAGGAGTTCGAGTGCGCATCCACTATTCAAACTCGTACGGACGTGGTCGAGGGCGTGAAGCGCTTCATGAGGAGTCCATTGTTTGACGTTGTTTGTGCTCTTAACAATATCATTGGATTCCAGGCCGCATTTGAGCATGCGTACAACCAACTCAACTACTTGGGTGTCATTCGTGAAGGTACGGAGGTTGATGCGATTGATCTTGAAAAAGATGATAAATGAGGCCGATACTTGGTCGTGAGTATGGCCCAGGTTCGACCTTACAGGGTGTTAATGCTAATGAGCTCGGATTTTCCATTGATGAGATCAGAGCCATAGTCGCTGAGAGGGGTGCCACTCGACCGAGGATGATGGCATTCCAATCGAATGTGAAGTTGAGGATGAGCGAAAGTTGGTCGCAACTCGAGGCGAGCGTGGCGATAGGGGTGCCATAACCTGTGCGACCGAAGATGAAGCTCAGGATGAGCGAGAGTTGGTCGCAGCTTGGCGCGAGCGTGACGATGAGGTTGTCGTGGTCGAGACGACCGAAGGTGTTGCTCAGGATGAGCGAGAGTTGGTCGCGGCTCGGGGCGAGTGTGGCGACGAGGGTGCTGTTATCGAGACAACCTAAGGCGTTGCTCAGTGAGAGTTATCATGGCTCGGGACGAGCGTGGCGACGAGGGTGCCGTGGTTGGGACGACCGAAGGTGTTGCTCAAGAGGAGCGAGAGTTGGTCGCGGCTCGGGACGAACATGGCGACGAGGATGTCATGGTCGGGGTGACCAAAGGCGTTGAGGGGTGCAACATCGGTGAGCACAATGTTGACAACGAGCTCCTTGGTGATGTGAAAATTGACTAAGTGTTGTGTTTCAACTCCATGCATTGTGTGTAGTGCTCGAACCTTCTGAGCGCAGTGCTCGAACTTCGAGTGTTTGAACTTTGGAACAAAATTTTGTGTTTAGTTTTTTTTTTTTTTAATATCGGAGGGGCTTGGCTTCCCCCCTCGACTAGGCTTCTTGAGCCGAAGTCATATTGTAAGAAAAATTGTTAAGTATCAAACACGAGATAGAAACGAGCAAAGTTGTGAGGTCCTCGTTTTTCATTGAATAAAATCGAACCGAGCACTTGTGCAATACAAATGTCTTTGTTTCCCAACATGAGCTGGATGCAGAATTTAACTAAATGATAAAGAAAACCAAGCATGATGCAGAATTTAACTAAATGATAAAGAAAACCAAGCATGATACTCAGATAAAATGCGACAAATTTTACGAGTAGAGTTCTTCCAAGTTGATTGCATTCCAAGGCCTAGATGGAGAACTCAATAAGCATGACTTGTTCCTTCTCCTTGGGTTGAGCCCCAACCTTAGTTGTTTTCGAACTATCACACAGGCTGAGCTCGATTCCTTTGACATCTCCGGTTGGCTTTAGCCTTGTTTCTTTGTGCTCATTCTGCTGAGCCTCTAACTTGCGTTTATTCAGATGAGGGATTTTCTCTATATCGAACATCTTATCTTCATCCTCATGAACGACTTCTGATGGCTTTGGAGTCTCATGAATCGGTTTAGGCTTCACAGTTGAGAGTATGTAGCACTCCCAAGCCTCTTTTAATTGACAATTTATTTCTCCGATTCCGTTAGGAGTTGGAAACTTCATCTTGTGGTGGAACGCGGATGAAAGGTTTTAAATGTCGCAAAAGCAGGTCTCTTAAGGATCACGTTGTATGGGAGATTAACCTCGACCACCGTAAAGATCAATGGGACCGTGACTCTCTTCGGCGGGCAGCCTAAGGAGCTCGCCTATCTTACTTGACTGAGCAGGTATAACTCTGATCCGCCGAAGCCGAGGAGAAGAGTCTCTACGATATCCAGCGAGACATCATTTCCACATAACTTTTTGAAGATGGAGAGTGGCAAGACGTTTACTGAGCTTCCGCTATCTACCAATACCCTTTTGACTTGGGTGTTGCAGATATCGACATCGATTACCATTGGATAGTCCGAGCACTCACCATCTTCATCAACCACGACATTATCAAAATCTCGATCGGTGAAGCCTAAGACCTCGCCTTCTCACCATGGAAGATGTGTTGAGCAGGAGTGTTAGGCTCGTGGCTAAATTGGCGTCCTGCTTTCTTTTGCGAGGTCTTGGTATCACCATTCGTTGCTCCTCCGGTTATCATATTAACCACTCCTCGAGTGGGCATGTTATCATCAGGTGCCTGCTTAGTGCCTTTAGCTGCTCATCGTTCGCGTCGGGGGCTACGCGAGCGTGACCGACGAGGGCTGCGCGAGCGAGAGAGAACTCAATCTCCTCACTTCCTATGATTTCGATCCATGGACTTAACAAATTCTGATAACTTTCCACCGGCTACCAAGCGCTGGATCTCCTTCTCTAAGCTGATGCACTCGTCTGTATCATGTTCGTTCTGTAGGTGGAACGCACAATACTTGTTAGAGAGAGAGTTTTTTTCGCTTTGGGGCATCGGGCGAGGCTTATGGAATGTCTAAAAACAAAAAATGTTCAAAGTCTCGGAGTTGCATTTGGTGAGTTCAACTCGTGGCCCCCCAGGAAAGGGTTTCGCTTGTTTCTCTCTTTGCCCTCCTCCCGATCGGAGCTCCTCGACAATCTATCTTGGATGCATGCTCGTTTCATGCGCGCCATGTCCTCTTGTTCCATGTACTCGCTTGCTATCTTTTGGAGCTTAATCATATATTTGGGCTTTTTACGAGCGATAGCATCTCCATATTCCGTACTGATCTTGGAATTATTCAGCCCTTGGTAAACTGCCTGCCTTAGGAAATCGTCGGAAGGGGTCTCCACTTTAGTTAATTCGGCACCAAAGTGAGTGAAGTACTTCCGTAGAGTTTCATTGGAGCTAAAATGGCTATCGAACTATCTGCACAGGTCATTGAAGCTTTGAATTGAACCAGGTGAAAGCCGCTTGAACCAATCATAGGCGGTTCCCATGAGCGAAGTGATAAAAATCTTGCACCAGAAGTCCAACGGATGCTCATATAAGTGAATGAGGTGCTCGAATGCTATCACGTGTTCCTCCGGATCACCCGTACCATCGTAGTGGGGCAGATTAGTGGGGACCTTAGAATTTTCCGCTCGGGCCATCAGGATTTCTTCGCAAAGTAGTGAAGCTGGCTCAACCCTCGGTCCCCGAGGTCATCTACGTCTCCGACGTGGGGGGAGTTTGATGGGTTTCTCCCAATCGCCTCGGGCTGGACGACGCAAAGGTTTGTCGACCACCTCTTCGGCGAGCCTCTTCGTCACGATGTCGTGCAGCTCGACGATGAGTCTCCTCCTGATCCACTACAAGAAATCCTGCAAATTCCGACGGAAAATTCCGAGGGAATTCCGACGGAAATAGTAAATTCCGACGGAAATCGGAGGGAATTCCGACGGGACACATGCCGTAGGAAAACCCTCCCTCGGAATTCAAAATCGACGGAAAACCGACGGAATTCCGAGGGACAAAAATCATAAAAAAAAAATTAAATTAAAAAAATTCCGACGGAATTCCGAGGGAAATTCCGTCGGAATTTGCTTAAAAAAAAAATTTTAATTAATTATTTCCGACGGAATTTCCCTCGGAATTCCGTCGGAATTTACTGGAAAAAAAAATTTTAATTAATTATTTCCGACGGAATTTCCCTCGGAATTCCGTCGGAATTTACTGGAAAAATAAAAATTTAATGCGCCCCTGGGGATTCGAACACCCGACGTTGTGGTAGTAAGACCTTATGGAAACCAAGGTAAACCAGTTGAGCTAGATCAATTCATTGGTTTAGTTTGATACAAATATTTATATATCATTTGAAATAATAAAATCATAAATTTTGTAGACTATATTTAAAATTGAGTTCTAAGAAAATATTAATTATAACTACAAATATTATAATACGTCATAAGAATTCAATTTAAGCATAGATAAAACCGACGGAATTCCGACGGAAAGTTCCGTCGAAATTATTTAATATTATTTTTAATTTTTATTTTTAAAAAATCCGACGGAATTCAGACGGAAAGTTCCGTCGGAATTATTTAATATTATTTTTAATTTTTATTTTTAAAAAATCCGACGAAATTCCGACGGAAAGACGGAATGCCCATCGGAATTATTTAATTCCTATTTTTATAATTTATATTTAAAAAAACCGACGGGAATCCCATCGGAATTCCGTCGGAATTATTTAATATTATTTTTAAATTTTATTTTTAAAAAAATCCGATGGAATTCCGACGGAATTTTCGTCGGATTTATTTAATTTTTATTTAAAAAAAAAAAAACAAATTCCGTCGGAATTTTCCGTCGGATTTCGGCGAATTTCTTGTAGTGATCGCCAACCTGAGACCCTTCAACAATCTTGCTCAGGGCGGCGCGTAGGTTTTGGTTCTCTATTTCCAACTGAGTGAGGCGGACATGCTCTCTCTCCCCGCTCGAATTTCATCATGTTGAGAGGGGTCGAGAGGATCCGGTTCCTCCTCATTTTCTTCCATGGGTTGCTTCTCGTCACGTCGCAGAAAAGGGACCCGATCACCTTCGCCCGGAGGTTGAGGATGGTCCTGCACTCAGCTCGGTCCCGTTACCATCGGATTCGCCGCGTTGCGAATGGGTGGGGGATCCGTTCGGACGAGCGGTTCCTCTTATAGCGGCCGGTTAGCCTTGCGTTCTGCCCTGCTCGTCCGGACGATAACGCGAGGTGGAGCGATAGTGGATTGAACTCCTCCAACCTGGGCTTGCGCTCCACCTTGAAGCCCCCATACCGGGTCAAACAACAATAGGTTCAGTAGCAACGGGTTTATACCTGCCGGAATGTTTAAGTTTTGGTTCATTCCGGTGCCGAGGGCTTCCATAGGTTGCACAGGTAGACGAAAACCTACGGTAGCTCCTGTTCGGTTTCTCTTACGCGGGAATACCGGTGGAAGGCGACGCAACATGTCGACATTCGCCTGAGTTACTCGTGTTGGGGACAAACGTGGCGACAAGCTGGAACTTCGCTCGCCACGGTTATGATTATCAGATCCGGTCAGCTTCAAATAAAACAAAAGAAAAGTTGCGATAAGATTAAGAAATCCGGTGGTTTCCCACAGACGGCGCCAAACTGATAACGCCGAAAATTGGTCGCCTTTAAAAATGTGTAATCGGCTTCGAATCTCCGACGAATCAATTGAGTGTGGGTTCTTTCACCAATTCGGTTGTTTGAATTGAGAACAGTTGAGTAGAAATTTCGATAGAGTTTTGGTATATTTTTGTGTGCGTGTCCTGTTCTGGTGAAAGAAAACGATTTTTGTAACACCCCAAACGGAGGATGCCACATCCCCCGCACTATGACCCAGACCCGGAACATGAAATGAAAGTCTATGCCCGAATCCGAATCAGAGCGAACGGGAGACCAACTCACACACTAGGCTAGGCGGATCTAACTTGACCAAAACTCAGAGTGCGGAAACAATTAAAACCAACAACAATAGATAGCGGAAGCATTTAAAACAAAACATGCAAAGTAGGTGACGAGTTCAACTAGCATAGATACCTAATCCCGAATAATAGATCAACAAACATAACAAGTGACGAGTTCAACTAGCGTAAGTCCCTAGTCCCGAATATCAACATAAAGTAATAATCATCAAGTGCCACATGGGGCCGAATGAGAGTGCCACGTAGGGCTACCGAATAGTAAAGTATAATCTCAAGTCTACGAGTCAAAGCATAAGTAAGGTGTATGAAAAGACAAATGCAAATAGAAAGACTAGACCGACGAAGTGCAACTCAAATGACTCACTTCCGCCTAGCAAACTCCAACAACCTGCAACTAAAAGTGTAAATGAGGGGTCAGTCAACTTGACCGAGTGAGGGGGGTAACGCACACCCACATTATATATATATAAGGAGCATAGCACAAAATAAAAAGGATGGACTCATGAACCCGGGATAGGTGTTACATACCAAAACGTTTTGAAAGAACCCGAATAAGATATAGATATAAGTTTAGAAACCATTTTCCAGAAAGACTCTATCCCGATTCATAATTCCATAACATAACATAATCAACTGCTCGGCGAGTACGAGCTTCCAACCTTTACTCCTCAGAATCATAAATAAAAAACAATCCAACCGCTACACCAGTGATGGAGGAGATGTACAGTCCCCAAACATCTAATAATAAACCGTCTAAAAATAGACTCACCCTCAAGGGGTAGCGAACCCACAAGAGTCCTCCCCGGCCATAGCCGAAGGCTCAAGATACCACACCTTCCCTACATCACGGGTCGCGTGAAGATATCTCAAATGGAACTACGAAATGGATAAATGCCTCGACGGCCCTAACCGTCCCGGGGTACCCATTCCCGCAGCTCACCAGGATCAGATCCACACACATATCACAACTGATCACAACAGAACAGATCACAACGGATCACATACGCTAATCTTTTATGGCAATCTCGCTACATAATCACAACACAACTGTTTTTCCAAAATAGCTTACATATGCTTCAAAAACTGGTTTTTATAAGTATTCCTACGCTGCAGGGATAGCCCGCCCATGCAGGACTCACGCACTTACATTCCCACGCTGCAGGGATAGCCCGCCCACGGAGAAGTGCAAACATAAGATCATAAAAATATCTTATTCAACACATACATATCTATAGTAAGGTATACTCGCATGCAAGGGTTGAAATGAGCATATTAAGGCCATAGGTCGCATAACTATACAAAATCCTAAACCTCACCTCGTAGTAGTAGAGTCTGAGAGTGTGAAGGGCCAAACACTCTAAACCTCGGGCCCACCAGCACCACCAAACTCTGTGACAAGACATACAGAAGCCCAGACTTAGACTCTATATGAACCAAACAAGACGCACAGCGTTGCTCAACATGATCGTGGTTATGCAAAAGTGTTCATGTTGTGCTTGAATGAGGTGTCGTGGTCATTCATGGCATATCAATGCTCAACAAGGTCATATTTACAAGCAACCATCATGCAATTCCATATCCAAAGATGCAAGATCAATTTAGGAAGTCAATGTATTCACAAAATGCATATTAAATCATCCAATATCACAGGGGTCAATTATAATATTAGAATTAAGCATCAAGTTCATGACGAGTTGTAAAGTGCATAAGTAAGAGCAACTTGATCATATAAACATACAAAGTTGTTGTACGTAGATAGCATGCTTGATACAAATAAAGAGTGCATTTAATTCACTTAAGATCATACTTTACAACTTCACAACATGTTTGGTACACAAGCTCAAGTCACATTCATAGTTTCATAAATATTACACTTACATCCCCTAAGTTATTTATAAAAGTTTAGAATTATTGCACATACATCCCCTTAGTCGATTGCTAAACATAATTGTTCGTTTAAAGTGTTTATATAATTATTCAACTAGGAATTAATTACTTACAAGCATGACAATTATCAATTTATCGTAATTCATAATATACCATTTTCGAGTAGTAAGAGTAAATCAAGATATTACAATTCTAACTCTTATCATGCATAAAGTCTCAAGTTGTTCAAGCATCTTTCATGTATCTCAATTTTATATTTGAAACACAATTTAAAACAAACATAACATTGAGAACGTCTCAAATCCATATAAAGAAATCATAACATGTTCGTTCTTCTAAAATATTATTCAAGTTCATTTAGTCACATAAAAGATTAGTTTCTAAATATTACACTAACACCCCTTCATATCTAAACACATAGCATAAATTCATCACATCGGGATTCAAATTGTAAATCGAAACATTCATGCATATCACAATTCATTCAATACATGTTTTCGTATACGATTGGAATACATCTCGATCAACAAACCAACAATAACCCATTTATTTGCACTTAAAACAATTAATTCAAATAATCACAATTACGCAAAATAATTCGTAATAAATAGATCGAGTGTCCGATTAACGAACGGAAAGTGGCGTTGAACTCACCACAACGAGAAGAACATTCCGACCAGACGCCGCCGGAAGGCCACCACTGTAGCTACCGGAATTTGGCCGGACCGCCGCCGGAAAAATCCCGAAAAATCAGTCCTGAATGAAGTCTTCGTACCCGTTCCGAATCCTCGATCAATTTCTGGAAATTCCAAGCCGATTGTCCTAGATCTAAAATCTAAGAACACGAAAACCCTAAATCTTCAAACTCAAATTACTTCCAAACCGGTGAACCAAAATGTGATCCGTAAAAGGCATTGTCTTACCCGTGACGAGCTCTTCGAAAGCCCTAAGGTAGCTCGCCGGAAAAATCCTCGGAGCTAGCGCCGCCGTTGCACCGCCACTATGCCACCGCGATCCGCCGCCAAACCACCGAATCTGGAGTCGCGTGATCCCGAGCCACTAGTTCTCGTCGTTCCGAACAACTTTCGTGAAGAGCCCGAGACCAAAAGATGGCCGGAAAAGGCCCCCGTTGGCCGCCGAATATTCTGCCACCGCACACGTAGCCGGAACCACCACCTACGGCCAAAATCTGGTGAAATTGATGCCGTAAATGAACTCAGGGGGTCGAAAAAACTTGGAAACCATCAAGCCCCGTCGAAAACCACCGTCGGAAGGCGGCGAAACCCGCCGCTACAGTAACTCGCGCCCCGAGCTTTGGGCGGCGCGTGTGGTGCCGTCGATGCTCCGATGGCCGATCCGCCGACGTCAACCGCTTTGCCGGGAAGTCCTCTTTCTGGTCATGGGACGCGTGCACCAAGGAGAGGGCCGGAAACCTCCGCGAAGGCCGGCGAAGTGGCGGCTGTCTGACACCTCCGCGGCGGCTACTAAAATCCGACCATAACTCCACCACCGTTCGTCTTTAGGCCGTGACATTGGTACTCTTGCGTCGGTCTCGCCGAGATAATCGAAATGGGCTATTCGTTTGTTGAATTCCGTCGAGAAACGATCGAGTTATGGCTCGTAACCGAAGCCGCGCATAGTACCCTCGGGAGAGAGAGTGGGAGAGGAGAGAGAGAGAGAGATTTGGGAGAAATGTGTCTTGTACACAAGCTATATACAACCGGGTATCCTTATCGCGTAGCAAAGAGTAATATCACGTTCAAATAATCGTAAATAAAATTGGTAAAGTTACGAATAAACATTCAAGCTCCGAATTAATTTTATAAATTAAAATGAAAGAGAGATTTACCAAATAGAGTTTAATTCAAATTTAATTTTTAGAAACCTTTCGTACAATTTGATGACACTTCGTAAACCCATGATTGACAATTAATCTCGAGAAATTCAAGTAAACCGAAATTAAACAAGTTAAGTAACATGATGGATTTAAATTCAACTTGACAATTATTTCATGGAATAAATTTGAATTAAATCAAATTAGACAGTTAGGGTTACATATGTGCGTAATTAATGAAGTTGACAATTAGTCTTAGAATAATCCGAATGATCACATATTAAATTGGATTTACATTTAATCACATAATTTAAGAACTCTTAAATTAAACACACACAAGTGTAGAGACTTACTTGTTAATGTCGTCAGGACGCCCTTCGAGAATACGGGGCGTCACAACTTTTGTACCCTAGGTTAGAGAGCACGCGAGCTCGTTCTAACATAGTGGGCGCGAGAATTACGGACCACGTACTTAGAATGCGGGGTGTTGGAGAGTGGGAGGCAACCGTTGACGTTGGGGTGCTGAGTACTCGAGGGGCGAACACTTACACGCTGAGCACTTATAAGACGAGCACTTGCCTTAGCCACTTTTAAGGGATATACCAAGCTCTTACGAGGTGAGCGCTCTTACGAGGTGGACACTCTTACGAGGTGAGCGCTCCTACGAGGTGGGCACTCTTACGAGGTGGGCGCTCTTACGAGGTGAGCACTCCTACGAGGTGAACACTCTTTAGAACGAAGTGGGTTCTTGTAACGCCCCGACTTTTCCGACGTAAAGGTACGACGTATGTGTTTACCAATTTACGGGAATTAATTGTTTTTACGTGTTTTATATTTAATTTTATTATTGTTGGGGACCTACCCTAGAGCCCAAGGTTTAGCCCAACGCATAATAAAATCAAGCCCAAGTCTCAACCCAAAGGTAGCAAGGAATCAGATTAGCCCGAACAAAAGGCGTGTCGTGCAAGTAAGGTAGTGAATTCGGTAAGATCTTGATAAAGTAGATAAGAACAAATCTGGAAGATAATTACGTAATGTGAATAACTAAACGATAAGTCCTAATATCCTATAAATAAAGCCCTTGAGATATGACGATCTAAGCTTTTTGGTCTGATCTCTTGATTGATCTCTCCTAAACTCTGGCTTACTTCGGTAAGATCCTTGAGGAATGAGGATTAATCATTAAGGGTTTGGGGTAGAACGCATCATTGGCGCCGTCTGTGGGAAATAGATATAAAAAGTTTTACGTGCTTTTCGTTCTTGTTCGTAAATTTTGATTGATCAACGGATTTAAGCAAAGATGTGAGGTCAAGAGCCAGAGATTTTTCAAGATCCCCAAATCCTTCTTATTTTTCACATTATTACGGAGAAGGAATTCATTCCTCTAGACCCTTTCAATCTGGTTTACCAATACGAACATTCTGTCGAACAAAATTGTTTTCTATTCATGTCCTTTGTTTTAATCCAAGGTCCAAACTTGAAGTTTCAAACTTATTGACTCTAAATAGTAAATCCTCTCTTTCATTCCAAATTGCGTTGACTCCAAAATTCTCTCTTTCACTCCAAATTGCGAAGACGTGTGCGACATGCAAATCTGCGCCTGCTATGGTGATTCGCTGCACTAACACTGCCTTCCTCAAGCCACCGACAAGCTTGCCACCCGTCACAGTTAGTGTATCTGGGTGAGAGGCCTAGAAGCAATCGCCAACCGTCATGACCTGCAAAGTCGACACCGCTGCCCCCCGTGCCACCTACGACTCCAACATACATTCGGCGAATCCCCTCGCTCACCGCCATGAGCGCCTCACGACCGATCGCTGCAAAGTTAGTCACCTCTTCCACCGACACCGAACAGAAAGTCCCTTCTCGTGCCTCCTTCTCGGATTTGTTCAGCGATATGAACTCGTATATTCCTCCAATGTAGTCGTGCCGGAACAGATAAGTTTTCAATTACAAATTTGCTCTTCAATATTATTCATCGTCTAATCTCAGTTGTTTGTTTATAGATTCTGCCATTGCGATTGTTGTTGATCGTTTTATCGTTTTCTACTAGAGCAGAAGAATCCTGGTATGATGGAAGAAGAGATTTATGTCAATCTCACGCTGCACCTTGTCTGAGACGAACAACGTACTCGAAGATGGGGTCACACGAGCGGGTGATCTGTTCGCACAATCGCATGATCAGGTTGGTCTTGACGCCATGGAGATAAGTTTTAAGTTTTAAGTTATTCTAGTTCGAATACGCCATGGAGAGGTAAAGATAAGATTTTCTAGTTTGAATGCATTTTTCGTGTTATAATTCGATTATATTCGTCATTAAGTTTTCTAGTTTGAACGCATTTTTTATTTGCACCACCTCACAACACGATCTAAGTTTAATGTTTTTCGGATATTCAACTTTTAAGAAAAAATCCTTGTAAATTTTAACCAAACATATGCTCATGCTTACTCTACATTTTGAGGGAGTCAAAGGTAAATCAAGGAATATGTAAAAATCTTAAGTAGTTCTCATCTGTGAGGTTAAGGTTATGACAGTGATACCATAACCTTTTGCAGTTCTTTTTGTAGTTCTTCAGCAAGCTCGTCGACACTCGGTTTCTCAGGTTTAATCACATACATATATGCACCGATCCTAAAAATATTCGATCAAATCTGCTACAATTTTAGACATATGTAGAACTCATTTAACCAAGTACTTAGCTTCTAACTTATTCGACCCATATTTTCACTAAATTTGATTGTACTAATTATTTAGTCAGTTTCTTATGCATTAAAATTTTGAAAAAATCTAGGGTCAGTCTTATTTGTTCATAGAGGAGCTAAGATGATAATTTCAAAGTTATTGTATTAGAATAGTTAAGGAATGTTGTGGAAATAAGTGCATATATATATGTGATTAACTTCGTAATTTATATTGAGTCTTGGCATTAATTATCGGAAAAAAAAAAAAAAAAGCTGAGTAATAGAGTAACAAAGTAATAATCTTTGATTGATAATAGTGGAGAGCATACTCTTTATAATCAACTGATTTACAAAGATATATCGTTGATTCGTTAGCTGCATTGTAAACATCATTTTGGAAAGATAAAAGAAAAAGTGATAAAGAAAAAAAAAAAAAAAAAAAAGGGATATTGAAACAATTTTAATGTTTTATCCAAATATAATTGATGATGAGAAGTTTTTGTTCCCAGATATCCATTCGCTTATTCGTCATTCAGAAAAAGTTTTAATTTGATGACTGTTTCATGTGATATCACAAAATTGATATTAAAACCCTTTTTGTATATATATATATATATATATATATTTTTTTTTTATGAGTATAATTAATGAAAAGCAATGTGTTATATGATAATAACTTAGATAACTTTCAAGGACAATGATCAACTTTATTGGATTATTTGAAGTACATGTTATATCTTTAGCATATTCAATTTGTTAGAATACATCTTTAGTGTATTTTGTTCGGTTAAAGAATTACAATGATCATTTACTATTTGCATTCTCAACTAGAATTAAATATGTTGATATTTCCTAAATAAGGGATCTTGAAGATGATTTATGTGCGTAGATTTTAGCTCATGAGATTTGAATGAATTGATTAAGTCGATCATGCTTGAATACATTTCTCAAATGATAATTGATGAGAGATCTTCTGCTCGAATTTATCAAGAAGATGAAAGATATTTGATAATATAGTTTCGCCTCGGATCCCAAACGTTTGGGCAAACACTTATTCGGATCCCAACTGAATAGAGCAAGCAATACTTCGGATCCCAATCGCCAGGGCAAGTATGTGCTTCGGGTCCCAACAAACAAGGGCGAATATTTGTTTCGGATCCCAACCGCTATGGGCAGGCATGGAGACTGACAAGTTGATGAGTTTTGACATAAAAATAAATTCGAGCAGAAATATAACGTGTTTTACTAGAAAAGTTTTTACATGAATCTTAAGCGAGCTGATAAATAAATTTTAGTTTCTTACTTCGATCCGTATTTAGACTATTATTCTCACCCTCATTCTTGTTTAGCGGAAAAAAACAAAAACAAAAACAAAAAACAAAAAACAAAGAATGACGTTGCTGTCTATTGAGATGACCAAATAAGAATTATTTGGATAGCAAGAAGAAATCGTGAAGTTTACCTGTTAGTAACCATAGAAATTAGCAAAGAACAGTTGATTCACTCTTTAATCCACTCAGCTCGTCACGATCTCAGTGGACTGAGGAGGGGGAGTAGGGATGGTATCCCATCTCCCATTTGAATTGGATGATTAAATCAATTGGACGAGGTTGAAAGGAAGTTCGACGAACTGACTTGCATTAATAGTGTGTTCGCGAGTGCGAGAAATAAGGAGTTCTGAATGGAAACAAAGAAATCAAAGTCGCATCAGTTTCTCGCGGAATAATTCAGAAAGAAGTAAGATATTGAAAAGAGAGATGACTTATAAGATTAAACAAAGAGAAGTGGCAAGATGACGAAAAATATGGAAAATTATTTATCCTGGAAAAGGCTCCGGAAGTATCTGCTCGGAAGGGAGCAAACTAAGGAACATGAAAATCTTTGAGGGAGGATTATGGCGAACAAACGAACACCACAGAGAAATCTTAGTGAGGAGGAAGGAACATTGATGGAAGATGAGCTAAATTAAATACAAGAAGTGATCCTCTTTTGATTGACGGCAAGCTCAGTACCTGATTGAAGGCAAGCTCAGTACATTGAAACAAAATTTTTGGGCTGAACCTTATATTAATCCTCGATGTTCGCATCTCTCTATTCTGCGAACATCGCGGACTTGTAGGGGGGAGTAGTGTTGGGGACCTACCCTAGAGCCCAAGGTTTAGCCCAACGCATAATAAAATCAAGCCCAAGTCTCAACCCAAAGGTAGCAAGGAATCAGATTAGCCCGAACAAAAGGCGTGTCGTGCAAGTAACGTAGCGAATTCGGTAAGATCTTGATAAAGTAGATAAGAACAAATATGGAAAATAATTACGTAATGTGAATAACTAAACGATAAGTCCCAATATCCTATAAATAAAGCCCTTGAGATATGACGATCTAAGCTTTTTGGTCTGATCTCTTGATTGATCTCTCCTAAACTCTGGCTTACTTCGGTAAGATCCTTGAGGAATAAGGATTAATCATTAAGGGTTTGGGGTAGAACGCATCAATTATAAATTGTTATTATTTATGTTTATAATTTAATTTGAGTTATTTATTTAAATTTTATTATGCATGAATTTTTATGAAATGTGCATGGAATTTATAAAATGTGCATGAATTGCATGAATATGAGCTTGGTTGTTTATTTTGTGCTTCGTTCTTATACGAAATGATATCGAAATGTCGTGAAATTGTAGTATGTCGTAAATATATGTGTTATGAATATTCCTATATGCTCGGTTTATGTTTTCGAATTTATTTGATATGTTAACGAATTTATTTTTAATCGTGGAACCAAATCGGGGGCTAACGAGCACTTAGCGTACCCTTGGTTCCGAATTTAATATCTTGAGCTCGGGAACTCGGATTCGAGTTCCGTCAACTCCGCTGAACTCGTAACGAAAATTCGAGTTTAGTAAACTTAGCCATATATTTTTCCGGAATCATTTGAACCTCCGAAATCCAACCGAAAAACGAAACGGCGACCAAACTGACCTTGTTGTACAAAAATAGCCATATCTTACCCTAACTTTAACCAAATTAACCATGGTTTGATTCTATTGAACCCTAACTCAACTACCTAACCGTATATAGCATGCCCTAACCAAACCAATCCTCACACAATCCCCAAATATCAGCCAAAGTCTCTGGAATTACAGTCATTCCCGTAACCCTTCATTCTTTAGAGATTTTGGGGCTCAAATCTCATCCAAACTTCATCCAATCAACAAGGTAAGCTTAGGGTTGTAATATATGTTCATTCCTGATCATTTTAATCCTTTTATTTCCAAATTTGAGCATGGTTTCATGAGGTTTTGGATTGCATTCGAAAATAGTGCGTTTTGGGCAAATTGTTGATTTTATTCAATTCTTGATGGTTTTGATTGATTCCAAGCTTGAGAATGATTATTTTGACATCCTCTTTTCATTTATGATCATTGATTTCATGGTGGTTGAAGTATTAATGAGATATCATTTATGGTACTTGAGAGAACATTCATGTAATGTCACGTATGCTTCCTTTTCTTAGTTGAGCTTGTTTGAAACTGAATTATATGTTGAAATGGTGTTGCTTGGCTGAGTATTTGTTGGCCTAAACTGATATGAATAGGTGGAGATGAAGAGAATCCTTCCTGCCTTGTTTTTTTCGTGACCTTGCTCTGTTTTTGGCTTGAATTTCTGCTGTCTAAAACTGCTGCGATAAGTCTTGTAAGTTGCTGTCATTTTGTGAGTCTTTGTGGCTGGTTGTTGCTGCATTTCATGCCGTTCTGCTACTGCTTTTCATGCTTATTTTTGCTGCCTTTCTTGCCTCCATTTCATGCGTGAGTTGCTGCCCCTTTTCTGCGTTAGTTGCTGTCAAAACAGGGGTTGTTGCAGGCGAGACACGGGGGTGTCATTCTTCCTCTTACCAACGTGTAACGGGGGTACGATTTGGGCTAGAGTTGCTGTACCGAGACACGGGGGTGTCTCAGTTTGTGCTTTGGAGGTGACACGGGGGTGTCACCCTGTTTTTCCCGAACTTACACCTACGTTGCATGTGTGTGTTTGCTGCTGTATATATATGTGCTGTGTGTGTGTTGTTGTGCATGCATGGCTGTGTATTTGTGTGTGCATGGTTTGTTATCTTAATTGCATGCCTAGTTAAGTATATATATGTAGTATATGTGTTACTTATAATTTATGTATGCTTGTGGACCTACGTATATATATATATATATATGTTTAATATATAATTATTATATGTTTATTATATATATATTTATTATATATTTTAAATATTATTTGATTTAATTCAAATTTTGGAATTAATTGATTTCTATTTCGCGTATTTATTTTGCCGATTATTGTTTGAATGTTTCATTTATCCTATTCTAATTATCAACATGAATATTACTTGCTATGATTATTAAATGGATTCTTGGATTAAATTGATATGAGTTATGAATTATGAATTTATGAATTCATGAAATGAATGAACGAATGGTTTGATTATGTGCTTTAAATTCCTTAATAGTGCACATGAACATTTCCATGATATAATGTGATCTTTTATGCATTCATGTCATATTCACTTCATTGTCGAGCGTCATATGTGGTCATTGAGTCTCATACCTTTTCTTTTGCACAGATTCGGGTTTGGTCGGAGACGAGGGCGAGCATTGAGACGCTTGTGCTTTTCTTTTGCTTTTAAAAGGTGGGTTTTTCTTCTACTAGTTAAAACAACCCGATATATCCCTTATGTGCAAGCTTTTAAGCCAAATTAGTATATTATATAAATCGAGTCATTTCGTGTAAATGATTTCAAACGTATGACCCCTTTTATTTATGAAACCCTACCTTATGTTTTGGTGAGACATGATTATGATTGCACGGGCCCCGGGACTTAGTATATGTGGCTAACCGAGGAAGCAAGGGCTGACGAGGATCCCATATACTAGTCCCAACCAAACTACGGTGCTACCGGCCCTCGCTAGGAGGTTTAGCGAGGAATGGGAGCTGAGTGCCCTTGGGGGATTCATGTACCCCAATTGGCCTATGTATGAACCGATGGCCGGGTCTTGCAAGCCCGTCCACCACCCGGAGGAAGAAGGTGTATATGAATGATTATGATCATGATATGTATGAGCACAAAAGATATATGTATGATAATGAATGATTGAATAATTGATTATGAATACACAAGGTGTTGGTTGGAGATTGTGCACGCCCACTCGCCGGGCCATAAACCCTTATGAATAATTATGAATGAATATGAACGTCGTAATCCCGTTGATGTTTTCTTTTGTTTTAACCACTTGGGAAATTCTTATCAAACTTCACACGGGATTAGGGCTTGCATGTATGTGCTTAATTTCTGCAATATTATATCTTATGCCCCGTTTTATACCCACCAGTCTCTTTTAGACTGAACCCGGTTTGTTTTCAGTTGTTTTGTGCAGGTATAGGAGTGCTAGGCGGGAATACAAGTCTTATAGGTTTTGCATTGTTGTTTAGCACTTCTTTTCAGTATCACATACTCATACTCTTATTGCTATTTTGTATATGATCATAGTATAGCATGGAGCGTCATGATTTTGTAGGCCGTGCGTGCCGTTGAACACTTGAATGATTTTGTATATCTATTTTTGGAGCTTGGTGGCTCGTTGTATATATTATATGTCGTTCTTGCTTCCGCGTTTTATTTTAACTCTGATTTTATATTGTCTTGAGTTGACTGGTTTAAAGGTTAGTCCCGCCTAGCATAACATGTGTGTTGTGTCCCTGTTCGCCGTGGATTTGGCACGTGTATGGACTTACATTTCATATACGGGTTGGGTCTCCGTGCGGGGGATGTGGTACCTTACGCTCGGGTGCTACAGTTCTCTTACGAGGTGAACACTCTATAGAACGAGGACCTTAGCTAGTTTATAGAACGAGAACTTGCCTTAGTCAATTTTAGCTAGTTCATAGAATGAGGTTCATAGATAGTCTAAAATACGAGAGAGTCACTTAGTTATTTTTACCATTATCAATATAATTTATTTTACATTTTTTGGTACAAAAGTAAAACAAAAAGAAATGTAGAATAATGCGTTGGTGGAGTTTTTTTTTTTTTTTATTATTTTATATACATACGCTCTAAAAGTGGTAGGAGGAATTCGAATATCAAATCATTATATATAAAAAAAAGAACTTTTAAATATTTAAGTTAACCTGTGTCCATGGAGTTGATTTTGACTCTCAGACGCCCATACATAAATGTCAAATTCTTGTGGTCAAATTTTGGTAATCATAATCAAATAATTACTCATAAATATAATGCCTTTCACTATATTATGAGTCATGGAAAACAATTTTGAAAGCGAGTGAGTGAGATTGAGTATACAAATTTTGCCCAAATTCATGGATAATTATTGTGCGGTTGTACCCAATAATTAATATTGAAAATACTCATGCATGCACTCAAAATTGATATGAAGTAATATAACTTATCGAAACTGAGTAATTTGTAGCCATTTATTATGAATCGGTTTCTTTAAAACAATTGCAGATACCAAAGCTTTTAAAAATGATTCGTTTTAAATAGTTGTGATTGTCGATTCTTGTCAATAATAAGTTGCTCTTATCATTAGAATTTAGAACTTATGAAATTCACGTTGCTAGTAGCGAGTTGGATATTATACTACACATAAAAATGTTAATGAAAACATATTCGGTCTTCTAATATAATTAATGGAAGAGCTAGTTTTAATCTGTTTGTAAATCATAAGAAGTGAGAGTGTACAATATGAAATTAAATGATGTTTATTTACAATGTAATTTTACTCTATACATATAATATAAATGATGAAGGCATTTTTTTTTTAAAAAAAAAGAAAGGAAAAAATAAAAAATGGGCTGAAACTGAAAGAAACATGCAACGGATAGCAGCCCAATACCTTTAATTTTGATTAAAGCCCACAATTGTATTATGGCCCAAAATCATGCATCATGCATGACTACGAGGATGGCTAGGGGTGTATTTTGAGCCGAGCTGGCTTGTGAGCCGCACGAGCCGAGGTCAAACTGGCTCGACTCGAACTCGAACGATGTCAAGTTCAAGCCAAGCTTAATCGAGATCGGTTTGTGTGTCAAGCCAAACTCAAGTCTATTTCTTTGAAGCTCGAGGCTTGCAAGCCGACTCGCAAGCTAGTATATATTTATTATATATACATATATTGATATGCATATTGTATTGTATTGTATTATATATATATATTATAATATTTAATAATTTATATATATAAATATGTTGTAAATTAATCTACATTTATATGATTTAGTAATACTAAATATATGATATATTATATATTTTTATCTACTCGTTTTGATAATAAATATGATTTATTAATATCGCAATTCAATAATTACAACAACATATCATTCTATACAATACTACTAACATATTACTATGATAATATATAATATTTATCCAAACAAATAATTTAATAAAATATAGATTCAACTACTATGATAAATAATTAATTATATAAGTATATATCTTAATAAAATATTATTAATAGTTTATTTGGTATAATTACAAGATATATAACATAATCTATTACTATATTATATATTATCTATAATATATGTATAATCCTTGTGTACTAAATTATGTATCATAATATGTCTTAATAATATATTATTTTACAATGACATGTTAGACCATATAATATTACTAATACAAAAATATATTCATAAAATATTCACTCAGATATTTAATATAATAAAATAATAAAAATCATATACCATAATAACTAATTAATAAGATAAGTATATATTTTAATAAAATATTAGTTAATAATTTGTATTGTGTAATTACATAATTTATAGTTTATTATAATATAATTAGTAATACTCATACATAATCTAAAATATCAAGTATATATTAATGACTATAATTTATTAATAATGATATAAAACTTAAAAATATTAATATATTATATATCTTAATATTTTTGTTATTGTTTAATATTATTATTGAATGAGAGTTAAAAAATATCCAATAAAAATCTATTGGCTTGTCGAGTCGAATCGAACTCGGCTCGATTTTTGGGCAAGCCAAGCTCAAGCTCTCAAAAAACAAGCTTGACAAGCTCAAGCTCAATATCAAGTTATGGAAATAATTTTCAAACTTAAGCTCAAGCTAGATTTTTTTTTGTCAAACTCGACTCGACTCGAAACGCACCCCTAAGATGGCCCCCACGGCTCCACTGAAGTTTTTGTTTATTTAAACACACGCGTACCAAATGGGATTCAAACTCGTATATTGCCCTAAAAAATAACTCATTAACAACTTGAACAAATCTCTTTTGGCTTCTTTTTTTTTTTTTTAATTTAAAAAATATAACTTAACAATTTAATACTATGCTGAGTGCTGACAACAAAAAATTATATTTTTCTGTATTTCACGACATAACATTTTGCTTCTCATTAACGCTATGTCAAAATAAGGCGTACATCAATCAAAATACAGGTATTTTTAAAAGCGATCAGACAAGGCACATACACAAAGAAATATTCCAACTAACTACAGAAAATAGAAAAGGGCTAAACAAGAAATACAGCAATACTGTCTCTTCAACTTTGCCAAAGCCAAAATTTCTCAGTATTTCGTTGATTCTTGGCATTGGAATTTACACACCCAATGTTAGCTTAGAGTTTAAGAACACTTTAAAAAAAGTTAAAAATTCCTCTTGTTTGGAATAAATATTTCAAACTCTTATATATATACATAAAATCTTTCTTTAATTATGTATTAAAGTAAGTGGAGGTGCTATGTTTTGGCTTCTTAAGATGTCCAATTTAGCAGCAATATTAGTGGTAATTTTGTGGTTGTTGTCACCAACTTGTAGTGAGTACATGAGATACAAAGATCCCAAGCAGCCATTGGATGTTAGGGTTAGGGTTAGGGATTTGATGGGAAGAATGAGCCTTGAAGAGAAGATTGGCCAAATGACAAAAATCAACATGAGTGTAGCATCCCTTGAGGTTATCAAGAAATACCATATTGGTTTGTGTTTTTTGCCCACCATTTCATATATGATATACAGATACCTTTCATTTGAATCGATCTGCCGACGTAATGGTTATTGTGTTATTTATTTAATTCGAAAATCGCTTGTAATTTTATTATTGATGTTGTTGGAATACTACTTATTTTTTTTATTTATCCGAGAAATAATTGTCATTGATCGTTGTTTAGCAATATCGAACATGAATTATCATTGGTGGCATAACTATAAATCTTTTTCATAATTAAATCGTGATTAACTTCTTCTTTTTTTTTTTCCCCTTCTGTTATAAGCTTAAATTACTGTTTTTACCATGTAAACATTTGCTGTTTATAAAATTTGTAGGAAAAGGTTAAGCCCTTAGCGTTTGCAATTCTTTTTTAAAAAAAAAAATCTGCACTTTTTATATTTTTTTAAGCACCGTCAAATATATATATATATATATATATATATATATATATAAGGTTATACACTTTTTAAAGATACAATAATATAAATACGACATGATATGAATATAACTTTTTTTTTTAAAAATTCTCATACAAAAAAATATTGAATATAATATTCGATATGATACTGTACCTTTAAATAATATCGTTAAAAGTCTGTCAAATAATATCATTAAAAAGTTTTTGTGTATATATTACAGCCTCTTAGAAATGTGACTAGCTTTTCATATTTTAGCTTCATTTAAGGGGGAAAAGATTTTTTAACATGTAAACTTTACACCAGATACAAACTTCAGATGTTAGTTTGCGATCCACGTTTGTTGGCATGGTGAATTATAAAAAGGCGTGGTAAATTATAAAAAGGTGTAAGGTTCGAATGAAAAAAAATATTTTTTGCTAATTTAAATTACAAATTACAGATAAAAATTCTAATATGTATAATAATTGGTGAAATTAAATTATAACTAAAATTGAGTTTATTGAAACAATGATGCTGCAGGTCACTGTAGGGATGCAAACGAGCCGAGCCGGCTCGCGAGCCTGATGAGCAAGCTCGAGCCAAGCCCGAACTTAAGTCCCTTTTAGTTAGGCTCGAGGCTCGTGAGCCGGTTCGCGAGCTAATATATTTAATTAAAAAATAATATTTTTATTTATATATATATAAATATTTTTATTTTTATATAATATTATATATATTTTTATTGATTTTTATATAAAATTAATATATTTTATAATATATATGTATATATATTTAATAAATATATATTATTATATATAAAAATATATTAAATTATTTTAAAAAAACTAATTTTTAATTAAAAATAATATATTTTCATTTGGTTCGAGCCGAGCCTTGGTCGAGCCGAGCTCGAGCCAGAAAAAATGCCAAGGCTCGGCTCGGCTCGGCTCGTTTGCATCCCTAGCAGGTGGCATTTTGATAGGTCCGGGAACTTCACCGGCGTATCACGCCTCCGCCGAGACATGGATGAACACGGCGGATGATTTCCAAAAATGGGCTCTTTCCGATCGTCTACAAATCCCTTTAATCATAGGCGTCGACGCCGTTCATGGCCACAACAACGTCTACAACGCCACAATTTTCCCGCACAATGTCGGCCTTGGCGCCACCAGGCAAAGTCTATAAGTAATTCAGTCTTCATCGTGTTTTGTATTCGTGTGAATCCATGGCTGAATTTTGTGAAAAATGCTAATCAGAGATCCGGAGCTTGTTAAGAGGATTGGAGCTGCAACTGCTCTGGAAGTTGGAGCTACTGGAATTCCCTACACTTATGCTCCTTGTGTAGCGGTATGGATAAGATAGAGTAAAAAATTAACTCATATGAGGAAGATTTGTGCTATTTTGATCGAATTGGTTTGATTCATTTCGTGTTGAAGGTGTGTCGGGATCCAAGATGGGGTCGGTGCTTTGAGAGCTACAGCGAAGATCCTAAGATTGTTCAGATGATGACTGAGATAATACCTGGTTTACAAGGGGATGTGCCCACCAACTATTCGACAAATTTCCCCTATGTGAATGAAAGGTATATATAGCTATATAAGTATATAACTGCACAATTCATGCTTTCAAAGTCTTGCAAGATTTCGTCGAGTGTTAAGTTTTTCCTTTTCTGATGAATCAATTCTTGCTCGTGATGTGTTTGACAAAAAGGCCCAAAATAGCAGCGTGTGCAAAGCACTTTGTGGGAGATGGAGGAACGGTCAATGGGATCAATGAATCTAACACGGTTATCGACTGGGATGGCTTACTGAATATCCACATGCCACCGCATGTGGACTCCATTAGGAAGGGTGTTGCTACGATCATGATTTCATATTCTAGTAGGAATGGAATCAAGATGCATGCTAACTATAACCTCATCACAGGTTACCTCAAGAACACACTTAAATTCAAAGTAAGTTTTTAGCTAAAGGATTCAAATACATCAAGAATACCGTGGAAAATGCTTGGTGAACTTGTCTGTGATAGTGTGATGGGTAAATGTGAATTATCTCATTTTTCCAGAGAATTGTCATATCAGATTTGGAGGGTCTTGATCGAATCACCACTCCTCCACATGCTAATTATACTTACTCGGTTCAAGTTGCTATTCATGCAGGAATCGACATGGTAAGACATATACATGTACCAATTTTTTCGTGTTAGGGATAATCACACAGATATACCCTAAGGTTTGGTCTAATTACACAAACTTCCCCTGAGGTTTGAGAAATTACAATAATTGTCAAATAATTTACATTACATTACATTTGGATCGATGAATTTTTTATGATTACTTCTCTGTTATTTTATGAATACCCTATTTTTCCCTTGACACGTATTGGTCAATATTTTTGACTATAATCTCGTGCGTTAGGCCAATATTAGAATATGCCAACAGCAGTTTTTGTAATTTCTCAAACCATGGGAAATTTGTGTAATTTGGTCAAACCTCAAGGTATATCAATGTTATTATCCCATTTGTTTTAGAGAAAAGATAAAAGGCTGTTTATATATTTACAGGTCATTGTTCCTACCAAGTATATTGAGTTTACCGAAGAGCTAACTTCATTGGTGAAGAGAAACATAATCCCCATGAGCAGAATTGATGATGCTGTGGAGAGAATATTAAGAGTCAAGTTCATCATGGGCCTCTTTGAGGAGCCAATGGGTGATCGTATGATGCTAAATCAACTTGGACATCAGGTCCCTAAACACGAATTTATATCTTTTAACAGCAAGAGATTAACAAATTAAGGAGTATTGGTTGACAAAATATGATTCTTAAACAATGTTGTTAGGAGCACAGAGAATTGGCCCGTGAAGCTGTAAGGAAATCACTTGTCCTATTGAAAAATGGGGAAAAAAACGATGAGCCGTTGCTTCCTCTTCCAAAGAAAGCTACAAAGATACTTGTAGCAGGAAGCCATACCGACGACATTGGCAACCAGTGCGGAGGATGGACTATAAAATGGCACGGCCAGCCTGGCAATATTACTATTGGTATGTTTGAAGTATGTCAAGCTAGTGTTTGCAAACTTTAACGAAAAGTGATTTTCTAAATCCATTTTGCCTCTAAAACAAGTTCATCATCTTGCCAATTTCTCATTCCTAAATAGGTACCACGATTCTAACAGCTATCAAGAACAGCGTTGATCCTCTTACCGAGGTCATCCACAGCAAAAACCCTGACACGGAATTCATGAAGTCCCACAACTTCTCCTACTCCATTGTGGTAGTGGGAGAATTATCTTACTCAGAATACACCGGAGACAGCATGGATCTAAGAGTAGTCGATCCAGGTTACAACACCATCACAAATGTCTGCCGAACAGCCAAATGTGTTGTCGTAATAATTTCAGGACGTCCCGTAGTAATAGAACCTTACCTTAAAGGCATGGATGCCTTGGTGGCTGCTTGGTTACCAGGCACCGAAGGCCAAGGCATTGCTGATGTTCTGTTTGGTGATTATGGCTTTACGGGTAAGCTTTCAAGAACCTGGTTTAGGACGGTTGATCAGCTTCCCATGAATGTGGGGGACCCACACTATGATCCTTTATTTCCATTCGGCTACGGTCTCACAACCGAGCCCAGGGGGCTAATCGCAGCGCAGTGAATGCTCGATTAGGTGTTTGTGTTTTTTTAACGTTGTCGATGTACTAGTGTGTATGTGGTTGGGAAATTCTTGCGTGCATCGGACGTGGACCTTTTATGCACCTAGTATGGTCAAGATTAGCTATGCTATGTTAGAGAATGGGTATATTTCGACCCTATTCATATCCTTAATGAGCGCTGCAACTATATTTAGGGAGTGCCTGGGACACTAATGAGCATTATATGCAATATTAATGCTACTGGACCACTTCCTCAATCGATATGTTCCATGTATTACGATCGCCAAGGCAGATCACGTTTCAGTTCACCACCGGTCTTTCGATTGGATTTATGTGTACTTTTTATTATATTGGATATTTGATATATTAGAAATAATCACATATTCTGTACCTTCTGCAGTTGATCAAGTAAAAATATATGGAAAAAGTAGTATAATTGCATTTGTTTCCATTTATCAGTTATTTCTCTAAAGTTGTCATCATATCAATAATTAAATTTAAAGGCCAGTTGGAAAGATAAACTCAATTATGTAATGTTTAATGGATAACGTTTCCTCGTCGGATACAAGTTGGTTATTAGTTTAAATCTTTTTTAATGGATAATGTCTTTCTTTCCTTTTTTTTTTTCTTTTTTTTATATATAAAAATGGCACAAAATCGTAAGGTTATTACAGAGGTCCCTCCTCATATATATCAACCAAATGAAACGAAAACAATTATTTAATATTGACGAATCAATGATACTGTTCATGGATAATGTCTTCTTTTAGCTATTTTGTACTCGGATATCATATGATCAATTAAATCATTAGAATTCAAATGGATCAAACTATTAAAATATGAAATTCTCTCTTCAAATAATAGTTAGTTTTGCATCTCAATAAACTAATTGTTGACGAGAAAGAATAGAACTACGAAAAATTAATTCCCAACTGATTGTTTCAAATAGTTAAATGAAATTCTTCCTTTTTCAAAAATATAATCTAAGAGTTCCTAATCGATTGGTCCAAATAATTAAATAATTCATTTTTCAGGACAATGATCTAATAGTTGAATAATCCTAATTCATTTTTCAGGATAATGATTCAATAATTGAATAATGCAAGAGTTTCCAACAGAGTTGGTCTAATCTCCAAATAGTTAAATGATTCCTTTTCTAGGACAATGATTTAATATATATTTTTTTAAGTAATAATTCAAATTCGAATTTTTCTGGGTACTTTAAGATGTGTGTGTGTTTTTTTAAATATTTGTTTAATTTTTAACTTCTTTTTTTTTTTTTTTACGTACACACCCCAAGTGGCTAAAGGGATTTGAACCCGGGTCATTATCTTCGAGAATCAACCCTCAAACCACTTGACCAATCCCTGTTGGCTAATTTTTAACTTATTTCCCCAGATAAAAAAATTGAGAAAAAACAATGTTTCGAATTATCATATGTAGTTTAAAAGAAAATTTAAATTGAAATTGTCATCTAGATTAATTAGGTGTTAACACGTGACTATTTTGTATTAAAATTTTGTCGAAAATTAGCTATAAGTCTATAACACCTAATTGGTCGAGATGATTATTATTATTATTTTTTAAATATGGGGACAAATTATTTTTTTTTTTCAATTTCTTCAAAAATAAATATCCCAAATTTCTTGAAAATGTAAATACATGTTTTTTCTCCGTCCAAAAAGAAAAAGAAAAAAAAAAAAAAAATCAGCAAACGTGTTTTTCATTCATGAATCTAAGATTGCCCTTTACAGTTTACACGCCATCATGAGAATAAGACATGAAAACCCGTGGAACAATGAGCAGCAGTAACTGCAACAACAACTGAAGTAGACGCAGGCGCAGGCGCGGCGCCGGTCCACCACCGTGTACCTCCACCCCACATCCACCGCAGTTCAGCCGGCTGCAGAGATACTTCAGAATCGGTATTGAAAGCTACATTACAACTAACCACCAATAATTCTAGATTAATTGCTCTTTCCTGTTGCTTCTCGTGATATGATAGTATCGATTTCGACGTATTCAGGGTATTACAATAGTACAATAATTTCTAGATAAGGGGAAAGCCGGGGTCCCTCTTCAAGTGGTTATAATTTCTCGATTTAGTTGTTTGAAAAAGAGGTAAAGATTCGATCTTTTTCAGTATATTTTACTGTTCGTTGACTTTATACGCTGTATTTATTTGCTTCAATTAGAACCCATTATCGGTGCAAGCAATCCCTTTGAGCTTGTGACTGATTTCTTTACTGAAAATTTTCTGGTTGGTTTTTGGAGCTATTTTTGTAGGATTGATTTCTGGTTGTGATACATTCTGGTAATGCACATGGCTGCTTTGCTAATGAGAGTGGTGGCGGTGCTGCTCTTGTTCATCTCAATAGAATGTGTGGAGTATGTGAAATACAAAGACCCAAAACAACCGTTGGATGCGAGGATCAAAGATTTGATCAGCAGAATGACCCTTGAAGAAAAGATTGGTCAGATGATTCAGATTGATAGAGAGGTTTCGTCGGCAGATATCATCAAGAAATACTTCATTGGTATTGTTGTGTTGTTTTTCGAGATTTTACAGCAGTTTTGAAGCATAAATTTTTGTCTTGCTTGTTTTGGTTTCTTGTTTTGAGTTGAAAAGGCATCAATATGGGGTTGTTCTAATTATCTCTTAACTTCTTATTTAGGAGATTGTGTAATTATGGCTCATATATAGTTTGTATGATTGCATATAAGGTTGATTGTTCTAATTATCTCTTAAGTTTTCTGTGAATGAAATTGTGTATTATAGTTCATTATAATTTGTATGGTTGCACATGATCTTAGGATTCTTGTAACTATCTCTGATTTCTTTTTTCCTCGGGAAATTTGTGTAATTATAGCTTATTTATGCGCTCGTGGCGTTTGTAGGGAGTCTTCTTAGTGGTGGAGGGAGTGTACCCGCTCCAAAGGCTTCTGCCGAGACTTGGATCAATATGATTAATGATTTTCAAAGGGGTGCTCTTTCTACCCGCCTCGGGATACCTATAATATATGGAATTGATGCTGTTCATGGCCACAATACGGCATATAATGCCACGGTTTTCCCCCATAATATTGGGCTCGGAGTTACCAGGCAAGTTATAATAATTGTAATTTACCATAAAATTTGATGAGTTCGTTGTTTACCCCCAAAATGTTAGCTGCATTGCTTCAAAAATAGTCTTTTTTCCTCTTTTTGGATATGTACACATTCTCATCATTATGTTAGCCAGCAATATCTATGAATCTTTTTTATTCAAATGATTAAAATCATATGAACTGTAATTAGGGATCCCGAACTTGTTAAGAAGATAGGAGCCGCGACTGCTCTTGAAGTTAGAGCTACAGGAATTCAGTATACTTTTGCTCCTTGTATAGCGGTGACTATAATACACACATGCCCCGACTATATTCCTAATGTTCCTCTTAGGCCAAAATGTAATTCTTTTTCAATTTATTTTATTTTCTCAGGTCTGTAGGGACCCACGATGGGGTCGTTGTTTTGAAAGCTATAGTGAAGATCCTGAAATTGTTCGAGCAATGACTGAGATCATCCCTGGTTTACAAGGAGATCTTCCAGCTGATTATCCAAGCAATTTTCCATATGTGCACGGGAGGTTAAAACCGTCATTTTGACTCTCTTATTATAGTTTAGAATCTTGCTAACTATTTACTAATTTTCATTTAAGTTAAGATCATTTATTTTCCCCTTTTTAGCATTTAACAATCCTGAGTACATAACAAGAATTTGCATTGTTCCAAATTTAGGTAGTTCCTCGATATTTTGTCATATTTCACCTGATTTGGAACCAGAAGTCGCCGTGCATTCCTTTTTGTGTGTAATTGGGATTGCTTAAAAAATTGACTAGATGGTGAAATGCAGAATCTCTCATACTTCGGATTAGCAACGATTCTTTTCCTCGAATTTTCATCATATCCTCGAAAACACTACAACGTAATAGAAACTCGGTTGAGATAGATTAAGAGATATTTTTTTTCCATCTCCTTTGATGAAGGACAAAAGTTGCAGCATGTGCGAAGCACTTCGTGGCAGACGGAGGTACAAATCAAGGTATTAATGAAGGCAACAGTGTTTTAGGCTGGAACACAGTTCTCAGCATCCATATGCCTGCTTATCTTGATTCGATTAAAAAAGGTGTAGCAACAATTATGGTATCCTTTTCGAGCTTGAACGGGACGAAGATGCATGCCAACTATGATCTCGTCACGGGATACCTTAAGAAAAAGCTCAATTTCAGAGTATAAAAACCGTACAAAGATTTTTACATTTCTTGTTTGATCTTCATGTGCAAGTATGTAATTTTCTTGTGGTTGTCTTCTAGGGTATCATCATGTCGGATTCTGAGGGTATTGACAAGATAACCACCCCTCAGTGTGCTAATTATACTTATTCAGTCGAGGCTGGTATAAATGCTGGAATCGATATGGTTAGTGAAACTGTTTTCAATAGTACTCTTTTTGCTGGCTATATACGTGCCCTTTTATTGCTCCTACTGTGATGCGGGTTTCGTGTTTTAAAACTTTATTTCGCCAAGTAGTCTCCATGCTGGAATCTTTGCAAAAACTTGTAGTTTTGCTTTTGGAGAAGTTAAAGCTGTATCAAGTCGGAAGTATTAGGATCAAAAAGTGCAAAATCACTTTAGATAAAAAACCTTCAATCTGAAAAATTACGCCAAAGGTGCTTCTAACTTGTTTGTATCTTTACCCTCTAAAACATTTTGGTTTTAACTTGAGGAGTTTAGAAGACCAGTTGTATTCTTGATCAAACAGAAATACGTCAACGATATCTTGAGTTTCCAAATTTGTAATTATTGCAGGTTATTATCCCCAAGAAGTTCATGGAGTTCATTGACACCCTGAAATTACTTGTTGAAAAGAATATTGTCGCTATGAGCAGAATTGACGATGCTGTTGAGAGGATACTGAGGGTTAAATTTGTCTTGGGCCTGTTTGAGAACCCAATGGCTGATTTCACCTTCGTAAACCATCTCGGTAGCCAGGTAAAAACACCATTGCAACTGCCTTTTTCATATTCTCCTGTTACTATTCAACGAGAAAGAGTTCATTTTGTGAATTGCTTTCAAGCAGGAGCACAGGGAGTTGGCTAGAGAAGCCGTGAGGAGATCGCTTGTGCTTTTGAAGAATGGAGAAAATGCTGACGAGCCGCTCATTCCTCTTCCAAAGAAAGCGGCCAAGATTCTTGTGGCGGGAAGTCATGCAAACAACATTGGCAATCAGTGTGGAGGGTGGACAATAACATGGCATGGTCTCTCCGGAAATATTACAGTAGGTATGTCTCAGAAAACCCCGAAACTTTGGCACTAGTGCCATTTATGAAACTATGCCAAATTATGTAACCTAGTTTAATCCATAGCTCCTTCAAATTAAAATTTTCCTATCAAAATAACATCCATTTTCCTTCTGGTTGATAGGCACCACAATTTTAGATGCAGTGAAGAACACCATAGATCCCGACACCAAACTCGTCCATAACGAAAATCCCGACTCAGAATTCATGAGATCCAACCGCTTCTCCTATGCAATTGTAGTCGTTGGCGAACTACCTTATTCAGAAACCGTTGGAGATAGCGACAACCTCACCATAGCCAAACCAGGGTACGACACCATCACAAACGTGTGTCCAGCTGTTAAATGTGTTGTAGTAATAGTTTCAGGACGGCCTGTTGTTATAGAACCTTACCTTAAGATCATCGATGCTTTGGTGGCTGCTTGGTTACCGGGCACCGAAGGCCAAGGCGTTGCTGATGCTTTGTTCGGTGATTATGGTTTTACGGGTAATCTTGCGCGAACTTGGTTCAGGACCGTCGACCAACTTCCGATGAACTTGGGGGACCCACATTATGATCCTTTGTTCCCATTCGGATTTGGGATCACTACTACACCAAGGGAGATGAAAGACAGCCAGTAACAGAGTATATAATCAATTCAGCAGCGGAGCTACGTATAAGTGAGGGAGCGTACGTACAGTATGTCCTCGTTTTAAAATAATTATATCGTGTATGTATAGTATTTTCCATTTCATTGCGCCCCTAAATTTCATGTGGCGTGCGATTCTTTGAGTCGGGTGTTCCCTCTGCTCTGGGGTCCTGCTCCGCCACTGACTGTATTAAATTATTAATCAACACATTTGGAAAATGATTATTTATGTGTTGTATAATTATTTGAAATTGAAGTGTATGTATCTTGAGTTGGGGTCCCTTTGCTCTTGTTTCATTAATATGAATTGTTTCTAGTTTAATTTCTTAAAATAGTATTATTGCTCATTTCATAATCTTTACCACATTATGGGACATGTTATCTATCAAGATAATGTATAATAAATACCCATTATCATCATTAATATTAGTGGCTTTTTTTAAATAAATATTCTTAATATAGACTTCATATAAAATAATATTCGCGCATATTACACACAATTTAGGTGAACATTAATGATATTTCCTATTAAAAGAAAACGGGGATAAGTTTATGGGAAAATTACATCTAGATCCCTCGTGGTTTGGGATGATTACAAATACTAACCTCTTATTCTTTTTTAGATATACATCGTTAACATTTATATTCTGTATGTAAAATTATAATTTCGTTCTGTTAACTGTCATGTTATCTTACTAAACTTGAATGCTTGTTTTGTAGGACGTTATATACCTGAGAGCTATATCGTAAGAATGTCCCATATTTTCAAACCAATCGTTTATAGCTATTGGGGCTGAACTCCCGTATATATTATATTTGATCAATTTCTTTTAGCTCAAACCACAAATATCAGGAGTGTATTTGTAGAAAACGAAACAAGAGGTCCGTATTTGTAACTACTCCGAACCACGAGGGATCTAACTGTAATTTTTTCTAAATTTATTTAGTTATATAGCAATTGGCAGCTCAATACACCAAGACTAGGGACAGACAAGTTGGCATATATATATAATTCTGAAATATGTAATAAAGAAGTTAGGCAGGCCAATGAATAATGAATATTTTTCGAATAAACTAATTCTAGCGCCTCCAATAATTAATTATATTCACACATGAATTTCTCTTAATTCCAATTTCTCTCTTATAATTCACTAACAAAAATATAAAATACAATTTGCAATATATTAAAATATTAAATAATTTTTAATAATAACTTTGTCACAATACAATACAGTCTAATTTGTAATATATTTCAGAATTCATATACTTTAGACATTAATATGCAATAAATTGTCTCGCAATATTTCAGCAGACAAAATATATCTTTTCTTTCAGAAAAAAATAACAAACAGAATCGGATAATGTAAACACGTCAAGTTGAAGGGGGATAACATATTTTATATGATTATAGAAGTCCGATTTAAATTATTTAATTCCTAAGTTGGACGTGACAAAGTTATTAATGATTTCCGAAATAATAATAGTATAAAATGGAAAAAGATTTCGTATGAAATTGTATAACTCCGTTATAAAATGCCAACATATACGCCATTTTCGTATGGAATCGTATCAATTACTCCATTATACAAAAAGTGAGATTTAAATTTCCTTACCAAAAAGTGAGAGATTTTCCCCACATTCTTGAATCTTGATACCCTTTTCAATCTTTAAGATCGTGTAAGTATAGATATATATATACGGAAAAAAAAAACACACACACACACAAGATTATACGTTACACTTATATCTCGAATCGGAACGGTGTGGTTTTGCGGTTCGTCGCCATGCTGTTTTAGTTAGAGTTATCGTGTTCGAGTCTTTAGGGAATGCAATAACGATTAGTAGGGACTAACATTACATACATTTGATCGTAATCATGGGATCAATATTGCGGCGGCTTGCCGGGGCGGGATTGGTGGTGCTGTGGCTGTGGACGGCGGTTGTGGAGGCGGAGTACATGAAATACAAAGACTCCAAGCAGCCATTGAATGTGAGGATCAAAGACTTGATGAACAGAATGAGCCTTGAAGAAAAGATTGGACAGATGACACAGATTGAACGTAAGGTTGCTTCTAAGGATATCATCAACAAATACTTCATCGGTATGTGTGCCAAATAATTAAATTACCTTTATCTATATAATATTGTTGAGTTTGAATCTCGGATGCTATTATACACGATCATTTCTAAAAATATCATTTACCGTGTCGTGTTGTATCGTACACCCGTATTCGATATCGTATCCGCACTCATCACGTGGAAAATTGAAAAAAAGGAGTGCTATCGTAGTTTTGCAATTTTCTTTAATCATGTTTTTTGCACTAAAAATAAAAATGTTAGGACATCTATGTTATCATTAGGATTATTTTGTAATTACGTCAAAGCTGAGGGAAGAAAATGTGTTTCGAACGTTCTAATCAACAGGGAGCGTCGTTAGTGGTGGAGGTAGTGTACCGGCCCCCAAGGCTCGAGCAGAGGCTTGGGTCGACATGGTGAACGAGTTCCAAAAGGGTGCCCTATCGACCAGCCTTGGAATCCCTATAATCTATGGTATCGATGCTGTCCATGGACAGAACAACGTCTACAACGCCACCATTTTCCCTCACAATGTTGGCCTTGGAGTCACTAGGCAAGAACACTTTACCAGAACTATATTTTTATCATGATATGAACTAACATATTATGAAACTTCATCAGGGATCCGGAGCTTGTTAAGAGGATAGGAGATGCAACGGCTCGTGAAGTTAGAGCAACGGGGATTTCTTATGCTTTTGCTCCTTGTATTGCGGTAAATGAGGAAATGATCAGGGGATTTTGGTAATTTCTGAAACAGGAGGGGGGTTATTTGTAATTACAGAAAATTTCAAGAATTGTGGATTTATTTGCAGGTGTGCAGAGACCCTAGGTGGGGTCGTTGCTACGAAAGCTATAGCGAAGATCATCGTATCGTTCAATCGATGACAGAGATCATACATGGTCTACAAGGAGATGTTCCATCAGATTATCCCCAGAACTTCCCATATGTGAATCCTAAGTAATACTCATGATCAACACTTTGATCAGTGCAAGAATTGAATGACTTTGATGATTTATTCATTTAAATATTTTTTGTTTTTGGTTGAAAGAGCAAAAGTTGTTGCCTGTGCAAAACACTTTGTCGGAGACGGTGGCACGATAAACGGTATCAACGAGAACAACACGGTTATAGACTGGAATGGATTGCAGAGTATCCATATGCCTGCTTATCTCGACGCCATCAGAAAAGGTGTTGCAACGGTTATGGTCTCGTACTCGAGCTGGAACGGAGTAAAGATGCATGCAAATTATGATCTCATAACCAGATACCTAAAGAAATCACTAAAATTCAAAGTAATATGAAATATTGTTTTGCATATAATGTCCCAAATGTTTAGTATAGAATTTCTCCTAAAAATAGAGGTATCGGGGTTTAATTTTATTTTTTGGTTGCATTTTCTTCAGGGCTTTGTTATATCGGATATGTGGGGGATCGACCGTATAACAACCCCATCTCGTGCGAATTATACTTACTCTGTTCAAGCTGGGATTCATGCCGGAATCGATATGGTAAGTGAAGATTCAAACGGGGAATACAAACACAAACCTCCCATATTGGTTTCAATATTACAAACATACCCTTTGGCTCTTCTCACCACTTGATCAAAATTAACAAAATATTAATTTGAATAATAGAATTTTTAATAATCAGAATGGTCGGACAAAAGTGGTGGAGATAAGTTGCAAGTGAGCTGCACGTAATTTCTAAAGCATGAGGGTTGTTTGTGTATTTATACATAGTTACAGGGGAGGACAGTGTAATTTATGGAAAATTTAAATCTTAGCAGAAAAGGAAGGGGGAAACAAAACTCAGACGTTTCTGATCATTTATTTGGATTCTATGTTTGACGATCCAGGTTATGGTTCCAAACGAGTACGTCGAGTTCATTGATGATCTGACATTACTCGTGAAGAAAAACGTGATTCCCATGAGCAGAATCAATGATGCTGTGAGGAGGATCTTGAGGGTCAAATTCATCATGGGACTGTTTGAAAATCCGATGGCTGATCTTAGTTTCGCTGATCAGCTCGGGAGCCAGGTCTGTTGCCACACAAACCACTCTTGCCCGCTATTAAATTATCATTTTCTTGATTATTGATGAAATGGTTGTATAAAACAGGAAAATCGAGAATTGGCCAGGGAAGCGGTTAGGAAATCGCTCGTGCTGTTAAAGAACGGTAAAGATGGAGACGAGCCATTGGTTCCTCTGCCTAAGAGAGCAGAAAGGATTCTAGTGGCCGGAACTCATGCTGATGATATAGGGAATCAGTGTGGTGGATGGACTATAGAATGGAATGGATTGAGTGGGAATATCACCGTGGGTAAGCCGTCGTTTAAGGGAATTTTGGTCATTTCACCAGCCTTTCCCCCTCCATTTTGTATGCTACTATCTTGACATGCTTCTTTTCATAGGTACCACAATTCTGGCAGCAGTAAAAAGCACCATTGATCCTTCCACCGAGGTCGTCTGCCACGAAAATCCGAGCAAACAATTTCTAAAAGCGAACAACTTCTCCTACGCCATAGTCGTCGTGGGAGAGCTTCCTTATGTGGAAACCAACGGCGACAGCCAGAACCTGACCATATCCGAGCCCGGATACTCAACAATCACCAATGTCTGCAAAAGTGTAAAATGTGTTGTCGTTATAATTTCAGGACGGCCCGTTGTGATAGAACCTTACCTTAAAGACATGGATGCTCTGGTTGCTGCTTGGCTACCCGGCACGGAAGGCCAGGGCATTGCTGATGTTCTGTTCGGCGATTACGGTTTTACGGGCAGGCTTGCAAGAACCTGGTTCAGGACAGTTGATCAGCTTCCCATGAATGTTGGGGATAAGGATTATGATCCTTTGTTTGCATTTGGATTTGGGATTACTACGACTCCGAGGTTGCTTCATGCATCAGAGTGAATGAATGTTGTTGAAGTGATGTGTACAAGGATTATTATAAATTCGAATGGTATGGTTTGATCTAATTACACGAACCTACCCTGAAGCTTAACAAGAACGTGTATGGTTGGACTAAAATTCAGGGTATACTACTGTTATTATTCATAAAATATGCGATTAGACCTTTAAGTATGCGTTAAGAATCATAGCCATCTCTCTTATAAAAAGTTAAGTTTATTTCTCCTTTTTCCATCTTAACTCAATATTTATGCTCAACAATCTTAGTAACTTTCGACCTTTATGAAACCTACCATTCAACCTACCCATAAAGTGGAAAAAATAAAGTAATTAGGTGAATTACATCTGATTATCCTGTATTTCGGCCAAAATATAACGCAGTCCATTATTTTATCGAAAAATTATATTTTAGCCTCTATAAATCTTGTTTGGTCTGAGTTTCCTTAATATAATTTGTAAAAGTACACTTATGCCCCTGATGGTATTATGAGTGTTACGTTAAATATATGACCAAAATTACAAAATTATCCGTAAAGTTTACAAATATAAACAAAACGATCCCTACAAATTATGAATTTAACAGGGATATTTTTGAAATAACATAAAGGAACCCTAGGGACCACAAACGGTTCTCAAAGTTAGGAACTAAAATATAATTTTTCTGATGATGATGGACTACGTTGTAATTAGGTCTAAATGCAAGATAATCAAATGTAATTATTTCAAAAAAAAAAAAAAAAAGAGTTGAGGAATAATGCCATACTTTTTTGTAGCCTTGCAGATACGATCAAGTACGTTTAAACTTGATTAACGATTGAGAAAATTGCATTTTTGGTCCCATAGGAAATATGTCAATTTTTTTTTTGGTCCCATGGTTTTTAAATCGTCCCGTACTTTTAGTTTTTTGATAAATGTAGTCCCAAAGTGAAAATTTTTCAATATTAGCCCTAACAAATTTAGAAATATATATTTATAATATTTTTCCTTAATTAAAAAATATATATCAAATATTAGGAATAATTTAAAAGAATACTAACCACATGATATACATTTTATTTTTATAATAAATTATTACATTTTAAAGTATAAGTATTACTTTAAAATTATAAAATAAAAAAATAAAGACATTATACATAATAAGTAATAACATAATTATTAAAATAATCTTCAATATTGCATTTAGTTAAAAATATGTAAAATAAAAAATTGAAAAATAATTAATATTTATAATATAATTAAAAAATTAAAAAGTAATTATTAGCCATATATATTTAATGAGAATTAAAAAATAACATCAAAATTTTAAAACACTATAATAATATAACGTACAATTATAATAATTATTTAACTTTTTTAATTAATATTATGTTATTGGATAAAATATATATAAAATTTTAATTATTTTCAATTTTAAATAAACCCAACGTTAATTTTTTAAAATAAATGCAATGTTATATATATAAGAAATATTTAAATATTATAAATATTAATTATTTTTCAATTTTTTATTTTACATATTTTTAACTAAATGCAATATTGAAGATTATTTTATTAATTATGTTATTATGTATAATATTTTTATTTTTTTATTTTATAATTTTAAAGTAATACTTATAATTTAAAATGTAATAATTATTATTTATTATAAAAATAAAATGCATATCATGTGGTTGATATTCTTTTAAATTATTCCTAATATTTGATATGTATTTTTTAATTAAGGAAAATATTGAATTTTTTTTACTTTGGGACTACATTTGTCGAAAAACTAAAAGTGCGGGACGATTTAAAAACTACGGGACCAAAAAAAAATTGACTTATGTTCTATGGGACCAAAAATGTAATTTTCTCTTAAAGATTCTATATTCGAGATTTTGAATATGTATCTAAGATTATTATGAGTAGACTAAAAGCGTTTGATAGCTTTGCATACTTAATTTTAGTTAATAAATATCGGGCTTATTAACTGATATTAGGTTAGATTAGGACGAGCTGATTTTCTGTTTGGTAGACAAAAATGTGTTGACCCTTGGCATGAACCGTGCTAAACCAATAAAAAGAGTTAATATCAGCTGGTTTCTGATATGAACAATATGACTTTTGGAGTGAATAGTGTCGGGCTTCAACGGGCAGAGATTAAAGTGTATTGACCTGCTAGATCTAATATTACATACCAAAAACGATATTAATACTCTTTCCTCATATCTACGCATCTAATATTCGTACCAAACGCTTTCTAAGTTTTACACCTGGATTCGATTCATTCGGGATAAAATGTAAAATAAAAACAAACAATATAGCAAGTACATGTTTAGCACGTTGAGCTAGACGTGCTGCACAATTCGTGTTGTACTACTAAGACATCTTTTTCATCACCAACGGTCATTAATTTGAATCCGGGAACCAAGAAATATAATTAATGTATTTGTTAGCCATTAACGACGAGATTAGTAAGTAATTAATCACAATAAAGACAATTAAGTAAAGTTCAAAAGTTGGTACATTTTTTGAAAAATACCCGTTACATCAAGTGTGGGTCCCACCCCTGAATCAGTACTCTGTCAGAAAAAAGTCTAGAGACGCTAAAAAAAGCCACAGCCCATGTCTCCACTCTCCACCGCCATCATCCCGGTAATCTACAAAATCAAGAAATATCACATTCAAATTATCAAATTATCCTTCCCTCAAAAAATAAAAAAATAATCAAATTATCCACCCCTCACCCCCTATAATGTGTATATAAACTCTGTCTATATCTATATTCCCACGCCCACTTAACAAAGTGAAGTTCTTCTCTACCTCCTGAGCTGTTCTTTTCTTGGTTGGTATGTCTTAAATGCCCATTCTTGATTCGTTCATGTGTTCTGTTGTGCATACCTTTAGGCTTTAATGTTGTTATATTCTTTTTTTCTTGGTAAATGGTTGCAGAGGTCTCAAAACGAAGCAGCAATGGGGGTGGATCGTACAGGGAGGGTGTTTTGGATGTTTTTGGTGGTTTTGTGCTTGTGGGCGGGTTTCACAGAAGCTGAGTATGTGAAATACAAGGATCCAAAGCAGCCATTGAATGCTAGAATCAAGGATTTGATGGGGAGGATGACTCTTGAAGAGAAGATTGGACAAATGACTCAGATTGAGAGGAAGATAGCTTCCCCTGAGGTCATGAAGAAATACTTCATTGGTAATAATATCTATCATTAGCTCACTGAGTACTTTCTTCTTTTTTTGTTTTTTGCCATTTTATTAATGCTATATGATGATATGGGTTCTGGGATTTGATATTGAATGTTTGATATTTTGAAATAGATTTAATTTTTGGAAAGGGAGTGTGTTGAGTGTTGGAAGAAGGGTTCACCGAGATCTCTTGAGTTCTTGATATTGTCATTCCTGTACTATTAGGGTAAAATGGGGTCTCCGAATATGGTACTAGTTCGATTAAGATTTAAGAACAGATTTATAGGGTAATCTACTTTGTTTTTGTTAAGCAAGATTCCTAAGTTTCTTCCATTTTCATACCTCAGCTATCATGAATGCTATAGGTCCTTGGAAATAGGATGTTAATTGTTTGGTTATTTGAAAAGATTAGACTTTTTAGGCAATCTAGCTTGGTTTTCTCCATTTTTGGTGGGTTCTTGAAATTTGATATTAATTGTTGATTACTAAGAAAAAGATTTGATTTTTCTTTCCAGGGAGTGTGTTGAGTGGAGGAGGGAGTGTACCAGCTCCTAAAGCCACTGCTGAGACCTGGGTGAATATGGTGAATGATCTTCAGAAGGGAGCTCTTTCGGCGCGTCTCGGAATTCCTATGCTTTATGGAATTGATGCTGTTCATGGCCACAACAATGTGTATAAAGCTACCATTTTTCCTCACAATGTTGGACTTGGAGTCACCAGGCAAGTATATTTTATATATATATATTGGTAAGGATTTGATGTGAAAATGGGGATAATGGTGAGCAAGATGTGGGAAAAGAGGTTTCTTTAGCGTGTAAAATTGAAGTTTCTTGGTTAATCATGAAGACAGCTTGTTTCTTGGAATTTTATTCAAGATGTTATCATTATTTTTTTTTTTGTGTGTGAACGCATACCTTTTTGACTTGATTTTCTGCCATTGTTGACTCCTAGCATGATATGCAACATGATATGTTTTCTGGGATTTAAAACTTGGGAGAGTTGAACTATTTGCTATCCTTTTCTTGTCAATCTGTGGAAGTGAAGGATCTTGATTCTGTTTGAATAGTAGCTTCTGGAAATAAAAGCAAACCTTGAAAAGAAGTTAAATAATTGAGATGATGGATCATATAAAATTTTTATTTAAATTTTCTTTAGTAATTCAGGATCAAGTTGTACAGAGAATTGTATAAGATTATAAGAATTTATTTACATCCTCTAGTTAATTAGGATCAAATTGGCAAAAGTTTCTGATAATTTTACAAATTGTGAACAGAGATCCACAGCTTCTGAAGAGAATCGGAGCCGCTACTGCTCTGGAAGTTCGAGCCACTGGGATTCCTTACGCTTTTGCACCCTGCATTGCTGTAAGCAAGATTTTATGAAAAATTGCTAATTGATCCTCCTAATTTGCGTTATTTGCTGATTTATCCATTTCTTACAGGTCTGTAGGGATCCTCGGTGGGGCCGCTGTTATGAGAGTTACAGTGAAGACCACGAGATTGTTCAGGCAATGACCGAGATCATCCCCGGTTTACAGGGCGATCTCCCAGCCAACTCCCGCAAGGGCGTTCCCTTTGTTGCTGCTGACAAGTATGAATCTTTTATCTTTCTTGCCATTTTTATCATCACACACATATAGCTGAATAAAATCATAAATTGCTTTGTTTTTGCATTATGAAGGACTAAAGTTGTAGCATGCGCGAAGCATTTCGTCGGAGATGGTGGCACGACCAGAGGTATTGACGAGAACAATACCGTGATAGACAACAAAGGGTTGATGAGCATCCACATGCCTGCATACCTCGATTCCATCAGAAAGGGCGTCGCCACTGTCATGGTTTCTTACTCGAGCATCAATGGCAAGAAAATGCACGGAAATCAGGAGTTGGTCACTGGCTACCTGAAGAACAAACTTAAGTTCAGGGTATAAACATTAGCATATCTTCCTAATTCTGTAAATCTTGATATTAAATTTATGTTCTTAAGTCGTTTATGAACTCTTTTTTTTTATTTTTTTCAGGGATTTGTCATATCAGATTGGCAGGGAATCGACAGGATTACCGATCCACCCCACATAAACTACTCCTACTCTGTTAATGCAGGGGTTCTTGCTGGAATTGACATGGTTAGTTTATCAATTTCTACATATGTTTAGAAATGATAACTTGTTTCAAGAATTTTCACCAATTTACAGCAACTTCGTATTCTTTTTACTTTTAATCCTGTTCAAAAATTGCTCAAAACCATGAAGTAAAGTATATTTAAGGAAAAAAAATAATGCCTTGTTCATGTTAAAATATCATAATATAACCAGTGAGTTTTAATTCTTTCAGATTATGCTTCCTGAGAACTTCACTGAGTTCATCGACGAGCTAACTTCCCAAGTGAAATCGAACATTATCCCAATGAGCCGGATCGACGACGCTGTAAAAAGAGTACTAAGGGTTAAATTCATTATGGGATTATTCGAGAATCCATTGGCTGATCTCAGCCTCGTAGACAAACTCGGCAGCCAGGTTAATATCATCCTTCGTTATGGCAGTATAAAAATCGCACAAATAAAGCCATTTGTGTGTAGAAATTCAAAATGCGTGGTTTTTACTTGCAGGAACATAGAGAATTGGCGAGGGAAGCAGTTCGGAAATCTCTCGTACTATTGAAAAATGGGAAAGTTGCAAATCAGCCATTGCTTCCTCTTCCTAAAAAAGCGAAGAAAATCCTCGTTGCTGGAACTCATGCGGATAATTTGGGATACCAATGTGGAGGATGGACGATCGAATGGCAAGGTCTTTCAGGCAACGACCTCACCGCTGGTATGTAGCAACAGCTCAAGAATATACATATATGTATGTGTGTATGCATATTGAGAAGGTTTGGGGTTATTACATTTTACCCCATATTGGAGTGCTTACAGATTTACCCCCCATCTTCAAACATAGGCAACAAAACAAAATCATTGTGAAAAATTAGTTGGTAATTAATGTATATGATATATAATCAACTGATAAGCTACTATAAACTAAAATCTTGATCATATACTTTTAACAGCTTATGGGTGTAAAAGCTTGTAAATATCCCCATTTAATGATATCCTAAGAGTGTGGGTGTGGTGGTCAAAAAAAAAAAAAGAAAAAAAAAAGTGTGTTGGTGTGGTGTTTCTTGTATGTTTTTTAAGAACATGAAGAACTAATTGCCATCATTCAATGATTTTGCAGGAACCACAATCCTCGGAGCTATCAAGAACACGGTTGACCCCTCGACCCAAGTCGTCCACACGGAAAACCCCGACCCCAACTTCATCAAGGCGAATGGCTTCTCCCACGCCATTGTCGTCGTGGGCGAGGTCCCCTACACCGAGATGTTCGGGGACAGCACTAACCTAAGCATGATCGACCCCGGCCCCAGCGTCATAAAGAACGTCTGCGGCGCCATAAAGTGCACCGTGGTGGTCGTTTCAGGCCGTCCCATCGTGATGGAACCGTACCTTCCACAGATAGATGCGCTCGTCGCTGCATGGCTTCCGGGCAGCGAGGGGCAGGGGGTGGCCGACGTGCTTTTCGGCGACTACGGGTTCTCGGGAAAGCTTGCGAGGACTTGGTTCAAGAGGGTGGATCAACTCCCCATGAATGTTGGAGATGCACACTATGATCCCCTTTTCGGGTTCGGGTTTGGGATTGTCACAAAAGCTACGAGAGTGTGAGTGTTGTTTGTAGGGATTCTTTTGTAGGGATTTTGCATTCTTGCAACGTCACGATATGGGACTATGCATTGAGTAAGAGTTTAGCTTGCTCGGAATTGTTGGCTTTCTATGTTGAAGAATTTTTCTTGAATATTATAAATATGAAATTACAATATGTAGAGTTGCTTCTAATTTAGTTTTTTAAGGGTTGTTTTTAGAAATTAGTAATTGTGTATAATAATTATTATTATTTTAGTCCTAAACACAATAAATAAAGAATAAAAAGAAATTATTACATAATAAATTATCGTACCTAAATTGTATGATTCACTAGAGCAATGTTCTTTTGGACCGATTGATTTTATTTTTATTTTTTAATTAACAAGAAGGAAACTAAAGAGTCGTAATGCAGTCTTCCATAAGAAGAGTATTAAGAACAACGCATGTGTTATCTTAAACCATTAAATTGTTGTATAAGTTACCTTTTCTCGCAAGTAAATCTACATATTTATTACTGTTAGGAAATACGGATAATTAGGAGATAATTCTGTTACCTTAAATATTTGATTTGTTGGATCCCTGACTTGTAGGGATTCTTTATGATAAATACTAGGTCTCCTGTAACATGGTACGAGGAATACAATGAATTCTTTTCTCAATATCTACAATTTAACATGGTATCAAAGCAGCGTTAATCCTAGGGACTCAGATTTTTCATCATCGTCCTAAAACCCTTCTCAAAACATCGTTGGCATCAAACGAACCATGTCAACAGAAACAAACCAAGAACTCAGCACCCAAATTTCAAACTTCTCGATGACCAATTCCGAGAATCTCTCGATTGGCATCAAACTTAACAGCGAAAACTATCCGGTATGGGCCCGGATAATGAAGATGGCAATCGGTGGGAGAGGCGGCCGATCACACATCACCGGCAACCCGCCAGCACCCGAAACAACAGACGCCTCCTATGATCAGTGGGAGCAACTGGATCAACGGATATTCACTTGGATAATCCAAAACATGGAACCAAGTTTAATAACAAACGTACTCCAATACCCAACGGCAAAGGAGCTCTGGGACGGCCTTGCCACCACTTACGGCAGCGGTACTGATCCCCTTCAATTGTTCGATCTACACCGGAGGGCAAACACACTGAAACAAAACTCTGACAGCCTAGAGGAATTCTGGGGAAAACTACAAGCCATTTGGATGGCTATTGACCGTAAGCAACCCAACCCGATGAAGTGCACCGAAGATATCGCTGCCTTCAACAAACTCCAACAAGAACAGAGACTCTATCAGCTCCTTACCGGAATTGACGACAAATACGACTCAATTAGACGGGACCTACTGAAATTGGACACCAAACCCTCAGTAGAATCCGCCTACGCCACTATCCGGAGGGAGGCTGCCCGTCTTCAGATCCTATCGACGGCGACCAATGGCGAAGGGGAGTTCTCATCACAGGGTGTCGGAGCCGGCCTAGTCGTGAGAAGCGGCAAGAATGGCCGGAAATTAGAGAGCAACAGGAGGTCCGACGGCGCCATCAAACGTTTTCCACCACCGGAGGATAAATCGGAGCTTGAATGCTCCTACTGTGGAAAACCAGGGCACACGAAGGAGGGTTGTTTTGAGCTGATAGGGTATCCCGACTGGTGGGTCGGAAACAAGAAAGAGAAAGGGAGATCGACAACCGGCGGAGGACAGCGGCGCGTCAATACCGCCGCCGTCTCAGATGGTAGAGGAAGACGATCGGAAACAGGGGGAGAAGAGACCCTTTCCGGTGTACAGGCGAGAGACTCCGGAGGGACTGCATCAACGCCGGGGACGGCGACCGGCGGACGTCGGGCGAACCTCGCCGTCGCCATCACCACTCCTCACAGTGGCAGCGGCCCTCAATCGCTGGAGAGAGGTAAAGGGTTTGAGTCCTTTGACTCAAACCCTAATTTTATTAAAAGTCCAACCCCCTCATTATCCCTATTTACAAATCAGCCCCATAGTTCTGCTAGTTTGCACTATGACCCCTCTATTTGTAAAGATTCACACAAAAAACCCCAAAAAATGTCACAGTGGATTTTTGATTGCGGGGCAACAGATACGATGACTTTTGACCCCTCTGATATGCTTGAACCCATGAAACCAAAAAATTCTCATATACAAACTGCTAATGGGGAATTTGTAGAAGTTAGAGGGGAGGGGACGGTTACTATATCACCCCGTTTGAAACTGAGGAATTGTCTCTATGTTCCGTCTTTGTCCTGTAAATTGCTATCCTTGAGTCATGTGACAAGTGAATTGAATTGCGTGGTTCTGATCTATCCTCGTTTCTGCTTGTTACAGGACATTCATACGAAGGAGATAATTGGGCGTGGTACTGAGCGGGATGGACTTTATTATGTGGATGAGCTGGATCAACCTTCTCGGGCATTTCTATCAAAGGGCACTGCTGAGACACAAATCTGGCTTTGGCATCGGCGTCTTGGACATCCCTCGATTGGGTATCTTAGAATGTTGTTTCCCACCTTGTTTCAGAATACTCAGCATTTAAATTTATCTTGTGAAACTTGTTCCGTTGCAAAGAGCCATAGAACTTCATTTAAACCCACAAACACTCGGGTTTCTTCAGTTTTTTCTCTTGTTCATTCAGATGTTTGGGGACCAGCCCCGGTTACTAATCAGAATCAGTTTCGGTATTTCGTGATGTTTATTGATGATTACTCTCGCATGTCTTGGGTATATTTCCTTCGGCACAAATCAGATGTCTTTGACACATTTGTTACTTTCTTCAACATGGTTCAGACTCAATATAACCAGAAAATTAAAGTGTTGAGATCTGATAATGGTCGTGAATTTGTGAATCAACAAATGAGTAATTTTGCCAACCAACAGGGCCTTATCCACCAAACCTCCTGCCCAAACACACCTCAACAAAATGGCGTTGCCGAAAGGAAAAACAGAACTCTCCTTGACATGACCAGAGCCCTCTTAACCGAATCTCATGTCCCGAATCATTTCTGGCCTGATGCTATTGCCACCGCGGCCTATCTCACAAACAGATTACCCACCAGGATCCTTAACCACCAAACGCCCCTCTCTGTTTTCCAAACACAAGTATCTGTCCCTCCGGCACTGACTTTGCCTCCCCGGGTCTTCGGTTGCTCGGTATTTGTCCATGTTCCGAAACACGAGAGGACTAAGTTAGATCCTTGTGCTGTGAAGTGTGTTTTCATCGGGTATGCACCCCATCAGAAAGGATATCGATGCTACAACACTGTGACACGCCGTATACACGTTACTATGGATTGCCAGTTCCTCGAGACCGAATATTTCTTTCAGAAACAGCATAGCTCTCAGGGGGAGCATTCGAGTGACTCTTTATGCTGGCTGAGTGAACCGGTATTTGATCTAAGTCTACCTTCTCAGTCCAATCCCGACCCCACCAACAACGAGCTCAGTACCACCTCCAATCATACTCCTCCGCATGATGTCCAAAACGAGGTAACTACCCTAGTTCCTTCTCATTCAATCTCTGAATTTGATGATATTCCAGATGCAGTTAACCCTGTTTCAGATAACACAGACAACAACAGGTACACCTTGCCACCAAGGAGTACCAGGGGGGTTCCTCCAAACCGATATTCCCCTGATCAGAACCCACGGTCTTCTAGATACCCTGTGGGGAATATGGTGAAAGGCAGCATGACTGAGAAGGTAAGAGCTTTTGTGGGAAATCTTTACACAGAACAGATCCCGAGAACGGCTCAGGAAGCCATGGAAGTGGATGAATGGAGAAAAGCCATGCTAATAGAGATGGAGGCTTTGGCGAAGAACAATACTTGGGAAAAATGTAAACTACCCCAACACACCAAACCAGTAGGGTGCAAGTGGGTGTTCACCATCAAGTATAAGGCAGATGGAACTGTGGAGAGATACAAAGCACGACTTGTAGCCAAGGGATACACCCAAACGTACGGGATCGACTACTCTGAGACTTTTTCCCCTGTGGCAAAGATTGACACAGTACGAGTTCTTCTCTCCATCGCAGCCAATCAGAATTGGCCACTGCACCAATTTGATGTGAAGAATGCATTTCTCCATGGGGAGTTGTTAGAAGAGGTATATATGGAAGCTCCTCCTGGCTTCTCTGATTGCTTTGGAAAGAATGAAGTTTGCAGACTCCGAAAGGCGTTGTATGGGCTTAAGCAATCACCTCGGGCATGGTTTGGGAGGTTCACAGCTGCCATGAAGGCATATGGGTACAGACAAAGTAATTCAGACCATACTTTGTTTCTAAAGAACAGGGGTAACTTGGTTACATGCCTAATTATCTATGTGGACGATATGATTATCACAGGAAACGATGAGGAGGAGATGGAGCAACTCAAAAGAAATCTGTTCAGAGAATTTGAAATGAAGGACTTAGGAGGCTTAAAGTACTTTCTAGGGATTGAAGTTATGAGATCAAAGCAAGGGATCTTCATCTCACAGAGAAAATATGTCCTTGATCTTTTGGCTGAAGTTGGGATGTTGGATTGCAAGCCTGTTCACACCCCCATCCAAGTTAATCACAGGCTCAGGGTACAAGAAGAGGAAGAGCTAACTGATAAGGACAGGTATCAACGATTGGTGGGAAAGTTGATATATCTGTCTCATACTAGACCTGACATAGCCTATGCTGTTGGGATAGTAAGTCAGTTCATGCACAAGCCAAAAAAAGGTCACATGGAGGCAGTTATGAGAATAATTCGGTACTTAAAGGGCTCTATTGGGTGTGGAATCATGTTTGGAAGACATGGACACTTGAATATTGAAGCATACACAGACGCTGATTGGGCAGGGAACCCAAATGATAGGAGGTCCACCTCAGGGTTCTTCACCCTTGTTGGAGGAAATGTAGTCACTTGGAGGAGCAAGAAGCAGAGAGTTGTGGCCCTCTCGAGTGCTGAAGCTGAATTTAGAGGTATCGCGAAGGCAGTGACCGAAATCATTTGGCTAAGGAAACTAATGACCGAGATTGGAATGGTTCCAAATAGCCCCGGGCAATTGAGATGTGACAATAAGGCCGCGATCAGCATCTCTGAGAATCCAGTGCAACACGACAGGACCAAGCACGTGGAAGTAGATAGACACTTCATCAAAGAGAAGTTAGAAGATGGCACCATTGGACTTACTTACGTGCGGTCAGAGGACCAGTTAGCTGATATATTGACCAAAGCAGTTACAGGACAGGTGTTCAAGGATACTTTGGACAAGCTAAAAATCGAGGATCCGATTACTTAGCTTGAGGGGGAGTGTTAGGAAATACGGATAATTAGGAGATAATTCTGTTACCTTAAATATTTGATTTGTTGGATCCCTGACTTGTAGGGATTCTTTATGATAAATACTAGGTCTCCTGTAACATGGTACGAGGAATACAATGAATTCTTTTCTCAATATCTACAATTTAACAATTACTTTCGTGCCAAACGTGTGTGATCTTTGCTTCCCATTTCAGATCGATAGATGAGACATATAATCATTATTATTATTAAAATAATAATAATTATTAAAATAAGCGTAAAACTTAAGTTCTTAATTTTAAATTTGACCAATAAAAAAATGACACGTGTTGTATCTTGACAAGTCGGGACACTTAAGTGTAACAAAATTTAAAAATTGAATACTAAAATTATAAAATTTAAAGGTCTAGTATCAAAGTGCAACACGATGTATATAAGTTGGGGGTGAAAAAAAAATAAATTTACCCTTAAAACAGATATTAAGATGTTTTGACAAAAGAACAAGTACTTGGATAACTTAGTCTCGTACATGGATAAGAAATCAAGAATCAGATAATAGGTTGAATTCTTATTAGATTATATTTTTTGTGTTTTATTCTTAAAATCGAGTTCTTACCATATGTTATCTACTATACTATAGTCGTCATAGATAAGGTTGAGTTCTACGTAAAATTTTACTTTTATACTTGTCTCAATCACACGATAAATTTAAAATACTTAACATCTTCAATTCTTTATTGTACTAATTTAATTTAACTCGATTTAACCGAACGAGGTCCAGTTTCCTCTAAAGTAATTTGAATTACGGATATATACAAATCTCCATTATCTAATCCAAATATTTTGTATGTGACCTAGCTATCCAAAACTCTTACTACAACAATAACACTTAAAATACTTAACCACTTGATTATGTATCTATAAACAGGACGCTTTAATAATATTTTATTTTCATCCTCAATACTACGTCATTGACTCCAATAATCCTAAGGTTGGTGATTAATTTTTTTCTTTAATTATGTTATCTTTGTTCATATTTGCATCTTTTTAAGTTTATTTTGCAACAATTCAGAACCAAATTCGTGTTACTTGGTAGTTTTTCGAAGTAAATTCTTGTTGTTTTAGTAGTTTTTTAAAGTAATTTCATATTGTTTTAGCCGGACATCTATTGGTGTAAACTACATTCGTGCATCCTTGTGTTCTAAGTAAATTTGTATTTTTTTAGTAATTTTTGAAAGTAATAGAACACATATTGTTGTATCTGTATTCATATAACCTTATGTTCTAAGTAAATTCATGTTGTTTTAGTAGTTTTTGGAAGTAAATTCGTGTTATTTCAGCGGTTTTTGGAGTGATTCTTTATTGTTTTACCAGTATTGATCTTTGTGTTTCTTTTCCATTTCCAGTTCACCATATATCCATGATGACGTCCAAATTTATCACCACCGTGCTCCCAATCTTGGCCCTCCTCTTCCTCCTATTCGAGTCACCAGCCACCGCCCAGGATGCGAAAATCGACACCCGTTACAAGGACTTGACCATTCCCATGAATGCACGAATCAGGATTCTGATGGATCAGATGACACTAGCTGAGAAATTGGGACAGATGGCGCAGATCGATAGGAGGGCCGCCACGCCGGAGATCATGAGGGATTACTCCCTCGGCAGCCTCCTCAGCGGCGGCGGGAGTGTGCCGAAGCTGCAGGCGACGCCGGCCGACTGGATTGAGATGATCAATGCCTTCCAGAATGGATCATTGTCAAGCAGACTTGGGATTCCAATGATCTATGGGATTGACGCTGTGCATGGAAATAATAATGTTTACAAGGCCACCATCTTTCCTCATAATGTGGGACTTGGTGCCACAAGGTTAATTTCATTATATTTTTCTCATCAATTTTATCATATAGTTTGTATTTTTAATTGAAAATTTCAAATATTTTTCATATATTACTACCAGGAATGTGTTTCTCAGCATAATATAAGCTCTTTACTCTGATTAAATACAGAATTTTTTCTTTTTTACAAAAAGAGTATAAATATTTTCCTCCAATATAAGTAATCTTACTTGAACATGGTTTCTCATGTTGCAGAGATCCAGAGCTCGTGATGAGGATCGGTGCCGCTACAGCTCTTGAAGCTCGAGCCACCGGCATTCCCTACGTCTTTGCTCCATGCATCGCGGTATAATAACACCACCTTTACAAGAAAAAATAATAATAAAAGATTGGTTATAATAATTACATTGAACTGAATTTGCTAGTCGAATATATATAGGTTTGCAGAGATCCAAGATGGGGTAGGTGCTACGAGAGTTACAGTGAAGACCCTAAAGTTGTTGAACAAATGACAGACATTATCAAAGGTCTGCAAGGGGAAGTCCCTGCCAATTCAAGGAAGGGTGTCCCATATGTTGGTGGAAAGTAAGTTCGCACGAAAAACATTTGTAAATTATGTAAAGTTCAGGGGTGTACATGTAATTTCTCATTTATGCATTGTCTGATCATGTTTCTTTATGAAAATAAAACAAAAGGGACAAGGTTGTGGCATGCGCAAAACACTATGTTGGTGATGGAGGAACGACGCACGGAATCAACGAGAACAACACAGTAGCAGATTGGCATCAATTGATGAGCATTCATATGCCGGGATACTATCACTCCATCATCAAGGGTGTCTCCACTGTCATGGTTTCATACTCAAGCCTAAACGGAGTTAAAATGCACGAGAACAAGAACCTAATCACCGGTTTCCTCAAGGGCACTCTTAGATTCAGGGTAAGTATCATAATTGACAGACATAAATGCAAATAAGCTTCTTGTGTTTCAAGAACCAGTAGAAGTATCTTTCTGGGAAGGGGTCAATGTAATTTTTACAAGGTAGAGGATTTTCTGTAATCAACTTTTGATTGTATATTTTATGAATTTTGTATACCATTTCATCCTTATCTTTGTTTTAAATATTCAGGGCTTCGTCATCTCGGACTGGCAAGGGGTAGACAAAATCTATTATCCGGAGCACGCTAACTACTCTACCGCGCTTCTAAAAGCAATCAATGCTGGTATTGATATGGTAAGCGCAGATAATTCCAAGAAGACCACTCCAAACACATTCAGTTCAGTGTGTGCTTTAAAAGTTTGAAATTTCTCACTTTTGAATGCTTTTATTTGGAAATTTAGGTAATGGTCCCGTACAATCACACAGAATTCACCAGCATTCTAACTTCACATGTCAAGAACAACTTAATCCCGATGAGCAGGATTGACGATGCAGTTAGCAGGATCTTGAGGGTTAAATTCACAATGGGACTTTTCGAGAACCCCATTGCTGATTACAGCTTTGTTGATGAACTCGGGAGTCAGGTAAGTTCATTAATTTAAAATCAAAAAATTATCTTAGGTACATCATAACTCTTTATCTATCTTATGTGTGTCTGTGCATGTCTTTTTTTACAGGCTCATAGGGATTTGGCAAGAGAAGCAGTCAGAAAATCACTTGTGCTCTTAAAGAACGGCAAGAATGACGAAAGGCCAGTACTTCCACTCCCTAAAAAGACATCAAAAATCTTAGTTGCAGGGAGCCATGCCAACAATCTTGGACTTCAAAGTGGTGGTTGGACAATTGATTGGCAAGGAGTCGGCAACAAGAATCTCACAGCTGGTAAACATATATATTAGACTTAATTGCAACTACGTCCTTTTGTGTGACAAGTTTGGATTAAAACTACAAAACACTCCCCAAAATTGTTTAAAATCAACCAACAATATTAGGCTGTGTACCTATGTAATTTTTCCAAACTCTGAGGGGTGTTTTATGTAACTTTCACAAAATTGTGGAGTATAGATTAACTTTTCTTCTCAGTTTTCCTTATCTTTTTATTCTGCTCACTCATTCTGTTAATTTGATCTTTTTTCACCAACTTTTTTTTTTTCACTAACCCAAGCAAACTCTTCTCTTAACTCAGGAACCTCAATCCTTAATGGGATCTTAAATGCAGTGGACCCCGCAACAGAAGTAGTCTTCATGGAAAACCCCGACACAGACTTCGTGAAATCCAACAACTTCTCCTACGCCATCGTTGTCGTGGGCGAACCCCCGTATGCGGAAACAGCCGGTGACAACAAAAACCTAACTATTCCGGAGCCGGGATTGAGAATAATGCAGAACGTTTGTGGAAGTGGTGTTAATTGTGTGGTGGTTCTGGTGTCCGGAAGGCCATTGGTGGTGGAGCCTTATCTCTCCTCCATGGATGCTCTTGTGGCTGCATGGTTTCCTGGAACCGAAGGACAAGGAGTGGCTGATGTCTTGTTTGGTGACTACGGTTTTACTGGGAAATTGCCAAGAACTTGGTTTAAGAGTGTTGATCAACTTCCTATGAATGTTGGTGATGAACATTATGATCCGCTTTTCCCCTATGGATTTGGACTTTCGACTTGAAGAGTGAAGACTAGTGGAGAGATTGAGACAGAAGATCTAACTAAGAAGGTTTTAGTTTAAGCTATTGTTTATTTTTAGTTCAAGCTAGTAGTGGATTAGCATGTGTTTAATTTCAGTTAGAAACTGTTTTCGTTTTCTTAGTTTCGATTTGATAGGGCCCCATCATAGGGAAATATAGGTTATTATAGCATTTTGGAGATGGTAGTACTTTTGTTTATACTGGATTTGATTCTGAGTTTTTAGATATTTTCTTTTTATACTTTCTTTGCCTGGTTTTTTCAGTTTTTGATTGGGTTTCTAAAAAATATAATAAAATCATCTTCTCTGATTAGTTTTAATGACAAAAGTTTAACTTCTATAATAGAATGAACTGCAAACTTTGAAGAAAATCTCAACTTCAATAAACTTTGAAGAAAATCTCACAATTATTTTCAAAATTTAACTTCAATGATCCCTAATCAGCAACTTCCTCATCTCTGATTAACTCAAAAACAGAAAATTATCATGCATTACGAGGCAACGAGTTTCACTTCTGGATAGGATAGTTCGTGCTAAGAACCAAGAAAACAATCATCATTATATGACTGATCCATAACTGCACACTAACTGATCATGATGAATAAGCCGTACCTTTGAATACTCAATAAAACCAAAGTTGCATCTCTGCCTCATCAGACTTATTGAAAAGGAATCAAATTCCAGACCTGTCAAAACACTCATAGAAGTTTTATGTTGCAAAATCAAGAAAATAAGATTCTGCAAACAAAACCATCAAGAAAACGAATATATATCAACAAGATCAGACCTTTATGAATTCATTAACTGGCAAAGTTTTCCTGTCATAGCACCATTTGTCTCAATTTTGCAAACAAAATCTGAAATTGGTTTTTCTAATTCATCAGCATATCGTTCCCTAACGTTTACTACAGAACCTAAAGCCAACATCTTTGCAGACAAATTCGAGATAGCCTCGTGCTTATTAGCCAACTCCAAAAGCACCTTAATTCTCCTAAAGGAACGATGGCTGGGTTTTTGCCCTTTATCCACCATTTGCAGGAAACATCTCTCGGCCTCGTCCAACTTCCCCAACACACATAGCAAATCAAACAAAACATCAGAAACCAAAGCATAAGACCCAAAACCCTCTTCAACCATATCATTCCACAAAATGAGTGCCATATCCGCACTTTCTTGCCTCCTCATCAACCGAATCAAGAACATGCACGTTTGTGTGTTTGGCAGACAACCCGTTGCCTTCATCCTCAAGTAAAGTCTCCAAGACCCCGTCAAATCATTTTTCCAATATAATGATCTAAATATCACGTTATATGTTGTGGCGTTTGGGGCTAAACCCTTTTCCACCATTTCGTCCATTAAATTAAATGCATCTCCTAATCTCTTCGCTATGCAGAAATTTCTTATTACAGCATTGTAAGCTGCAACATCCGGATAACAGCCGTACTCCTTCATCTCCTTCAAAACGTCCCTCGCCTTATCAGGTTGGCCCATCAATCCCAGCCCTCCAATCAAAGATGTATATGTAATCACATCTAAATCAATCCCTTCATCTCGCATTTTATCAATCACCTTATATGCCTTCTCAATCTCCCTTCCTTTACAATAAACATCCACCAAACAATTGTAAGACACAATATCTGGCTCAACTCCCATATCTTTCATTTCATTAAAGAAGGCCTCGGCCTCTTCGGAAGACTTCCAACCCGACAATAGAATATTAAAAGTCTGCAAATTAGGCCTAAATTCGCGCTTCAATTCACAGTACACAAACCTAGCATCACGCATACTCTTCTCCTGCGCCAAAGTCCTCAACAATGCATTGTAACAACTAACATCAAACTCCAAAACAAGCTTTCTAAACTTTTTGAATGAATCAACAGTCTGCTTAACAGGGCAAACCTTAGCTATTCGAGCTAAAACAACCTGTACAGTTCTCGGAGTTGTCAAAGATCGGTCCTTTCTCTTGGTTTCCAACAGAAGCCCCCACATTTCTTCAAATTTGCGGTTTCTGCCCAGAACATACAGCATGGTGTCCAGGGAAAAAGGGGTGTGGAAAAACCGTTTTGCTCTTGAAGTCAATTTGTAGAATTCCAAAGCAGACGTCGGATTGGAGTGTGCAAAACGGACCCTTTTGAGGACTCTGTCTACTAAGTCGTTTGAAAAGGGGATTTGAGATGATTCTAGGGATTCCTTCATGGATAGGGCGTCGGGTGAGGCTGCGATTATGTGAAAGATTCTCTCTACGGCATCGTCTGAGGTGTGGGATTGGAGCTGAGGGATTGAAGAACAATACCTCGCTGTTAATGGCGTCGAAGAGGAGAGGAGAGAATGGAGTCGCAGTCTTTTGGAGAGAAGATTATACATTGTTTCTTGGCGGGCTTCTGCTATCATTAGCAGTGCAGATTCTTGGAAATGAATTATCTCAGCATCGGAGATATGGAGAAGAATAGGAAGAAGAAGAGCTGCTGTAAAAGTAAAAATTAAAACAAATTGAGCTGTTTGTATGAGAGAATTAGGTCCCAAGGGACGCCAAAGTCTTTTGTAGGGATATAACCCTCAATTTCTTTTCCCTTTTTCTTTCCCCAATATTTTCTGACGTATCATCTTTACATACTAATCAAGCTGCAATTAACTCATTTTATAAAAGAAAAAAATTTTAGGGGCCCTTTTACAAATAAAATAAATTTATAAGTTAGAGAAAATTGCATTTTTGGTCCCATAGGAAATAGGTCAATTTTTTTTTGATCCCATAGTTTTTAAATCGTCCCGTACTTTTAGTTTTTTGACAAATGTAGTCCCAAAGTGAAAAAATTTTAATATTAGTCCTAACAAATTTAGAAATATATATTTATAATATTTTTTCTTAATTAAAAAATACATATCAAATATTATGAATAATTTAAAAGAATACTAACCACATGATATACATTTTATTTTTATAATAAATTATTACATTTTAAAGTATAAGTATTACTTTAAAATTATAAAATAAAAAAATAAAGACATTATACATAATAAGTAATAACATAATTATTAAAATAATCTTTAATATTGCATTTAGTTAAAAATATGTAAAATAAAAAATTGAAAAATAATTAATATTTATAATATAATTAAAAAATTAAAAAGTAATTATTAGCCATATATATTTAATGAGAATTAAAAAATAACATCAAAATTTTAAAACACTATAATAATATAACGTACAATTATAATAATTATTTAATTATTTAATTAATATTATGTTATTGGATAAAATATATATCAATTTTTAGTTATTTTCAATTTTAAATAAACCCAACGTTAATTTTTTAAAATAAATGCAATGTTATATATATAAGAAATATTTAAATATTATAAATATTAATTAATTTTCAATTTTTTATTTTACATATTTTTAACTAAATGCAATATTGAAGATTATTTTATTAATTATGTTATTATGTATAATATTTTTATTTTTTTATTTTATAATTTTAAAGTAATACTTATAATTTAAAATGTAATAATTATTATTTATTATAAAAATAAAATGCATATCATGTGGTTGGTATTCTTTTAAATTATTCCTAATATTTGATATGTATTTTTTAATTAAGGAAAAATATTATAAATATATATTTCTAAATTTTTTGGGACTAATATTGAATTTTTTTTACTTTGGGACTACATTTGTCGAAAAACTAAAAGTGCGGGACGATTTAAAAACTACGGGACCAAAAAAAATTTGACTTATGTCCTATGGGACCAAAAATGTAATTTTCTCGTTAAGTTATAGCAAAACAAAAACAAAAGCCCTAAATCTAACATCATTTTTCCATTTTTCCTTCCTTTCCTCTTCCTCTCTCATCCCGTTCTTCTTCGGCTACATCCCCCAGATCTGTCTCTTTGTTCGCATATCATATCAGCATCACCATCACGTATTTGAAGTTGACCCAGACCACAGGTGTGAGGCTTGAAGTCGATCATCTAAGGATTGGGCTTCATGAGCAATGAACAACTATTAACAACATGAACCCCAATCCTTAAAAGCTAACTCCAAGCTCCAAAACGGTAATTTGCTTTCGCGTTCGTCTGTCTCTGTTGAAGAAGAAGAAGAAAGAAGGGGAGAGAGAAATTGGCTAGGGTTTTGCTTGAAGTAAGGTGTGAGGATGACAAGTGATAATTGGAATATTTGGAAAGAATTAGGTGTACATGCATTCAATTAAATTACAATGCATTCAATACTATGACGGTTGGTTGTTGAGGAATAAATAAATAAAGAATTGGATTTAGCTGAAGAATCTATTGCGCGATTCATCAAATCAAGCGCGCGATTTAATTAAAACATAAATAATTTAATATAGCTGAAGTATTTCGTGCGCAATTCATCAAATCAAGTGAGCGATTAAATTAGGAAAAATTAATATTTAGATTTTTTTAAAGAATCACGTGTGCGATTCATTAAATCGCGTGAGCGGTTAAATAATAAAAATAAATATTTATATTTATCTGATTAAATTCTAGTTAGCTGATGAATCTAGTGCGCGATTCATCAAATCAAGTGAGCGATTCAATTAAAAAAATTAATATTTTGAATTTTTTGGAGAATCGCGTGGGCGATTAATTAAATCGCGTGGGCGATTATATAATAAAAATAAATATTTCGATTTAACTGAATAAATTCTAGATAGCTGATGAATCTAGTGCGCGATTTATTGAATTCAGAGAGAGATTCATTAAATTCTCTCGAGCGATTCATTAAATCGCGTTCGCGATTCATTTACTCTTGTAAAAGTACCATAATACCCTTAATAATTTGAAGAAGGTACATAGATGTTCATTGTCTTCTTCCCACGTCTGACAGATGTTTTCGATGAGATGCTTGAATTTAATGAAAAGCTGCCTGCACTCTTTCCCGGAATTTTGACCGTCACCTTTACAATGCGACCAAGGAAGGGGTGCGACTGTTGGTTTAAGGCCCAATCACCTTTATTAGTATCCTCAATTTTGCTCTGTGCTCAGATTTCTGCAAAATTTTCATCACCTGCAAGAAGCCTTGCTTCTCTTTCTCTCTCCCATATCTCAATTCTTGACAAATAAAGTCATGAATAACCCTCCAAGACCTATTCTAGCATGGGTGGAAGAGTACATGGTTGAACGTCTTCGGATATATGCTGGAGAAAACGAAATCGATCGGCTAGAAGTCTTCGACACAGTGCTTTCTAATGTGTCGCTTGATTTGACTCAACGATTCAAAACCAGATTCTGGGCACGAGATGTTGTAGCAGCAGTGAAAGGATTGCGGAAAAAATTTTACAATTCCAAAGATTATTGGCGTGTCCTGGAGTTAAAATGGCTGCTAATCGTATTAGTGCCGAAATTGATCCCCTAGAATATTATGGTGTGAATACCATTGAGGTAAGTTGAATTCATCAGTGTCCTTTTTTTTTTTTTTTTTTAATCTTTGTTTGTTCATTTTTCAATGGTTAATATTGCATAGGTTATTCAGCGGGATTTGGACGCCAGGGAATTTGGATGCCGTTATTACGACGACCTTAGGTATATCTTCAAAGTGTGGCAGACACATCTTTTGGAGGGCGAAGAGGAGCACCTCCACGCTTTCCACATAAATGATAGGGACTCTGACCCCGAGTCCTTTGACGACGTGGTTTACCTTGAGTCCTCTGAGGGGAGTGTTAATTCCAATATCCCTCAATATGATCCGAAGGAGGTTAATCAGTTTTCTCCTCCCCCATAAAATATTTAGTTTGATTGTAATGTATTTTACTGGTTTTGTAATGAAAGCAGACTGAATGTTGTTCAATTTTTATAGATTTAGTATGTTGTATTTTACAGTTTTAATGGTTTTAGTATTCGTCATTGAATCGCGTGAGCGATTCATCAAATCGAGTGAGCGATACATTTAATCGCGTGACTAATCGCGTGAGCGATTAACCAAATCGAGTCCGCGATCCAATGAAAATACAACAAATTATTTATACTATCTAATATTTAGAACAAGAATGAATCGCGTGCGAGATTAAATAAAGAAAATAAATAAATAATATTTAAATAAAATAAAGGACTAGATGTTGATGAAGAATCGCGTGAGCGATTAATTAAATCGCTTGCGCGATTTATTAGGGAATTGTAAATTTTATAGGAAAGAAATTAGGGCTACATGCATTCAATATTAAATCGCTTGCAGATGCATTCGACTATATCAAATTTTTAGGGTTTAGGGTAAAAAATAAATCAAATAAATATTTAAAACAAATAAAAAAACTAGCTCTATATGAAGAATCGCTCTCGCGATTCATTAAATCGCTTGCGCGATTTATTAAAGAATTGGATATAAATATTATGAATACATACTGTGAAACTTAAATATTGTATTTATCAACTCCAAAAAATATTTCGGATGCTAAACGTAACCTTAAATAAGAGGTATTTGGGAACTGGATTATTTATATGAACAATTAGGGATATATGCATTCAATTATTTATAAATTAATTCAAATCATAAACACATAAATACAAATTTCAACATTTTAATTTTTTTCCTGTAAATTATACATGTAAATACAAATTTCCACATTTTTTTTTCTTTTTGTTGCTATAGATTATTAGATACATCTAAGTATACTATATCAGCATCACCATCACGTTTTTGAAGTTGACCCAGACCACAGGAGTGGGGCTTGAAGTCGAGCATCTAAGGATTGGGCTTATGAAGAGCAATGTACAACTGCTAATACAACAGTAAGGTACTTATTGAACTTCATGAACCCCAATCCTTAAACGCTAGAACTCCAAGCTCCAAAACGGTGATTTGTTTACGTCGTCTGTGTTGGGATTAATGCCCTGAAAATCCAATTACATTGTAAATATTTTGGATTAATAAAACTGAAATTAAAGCAAGTTATGAGTATTTTACAAATTTAATAATTAATGACGTGTGATGGTATTTTTATATGAAATGTGTTTCATAGGAAAAGACTTTAAATACCAGAAGTTACGTGTCATTACAGTTCTAGTCAGTATGATAAGAAGATGTTCTTATCAAGACTATAATGTGTTATATAAGATGATTAGTCTTTCGTCATAGGGAAATGGAGTTTCCAATTATAACACATTGATGACTTTCAATGAGATTGGAAACATCGAACTGGACCACTGAGATTGTTCATTTTATACTGCTATCTAAAATGAACAGAATCTCAGAAGCATTAGACTCTTAATCCTGGCAGTGTTTCTACTTTAGGCATGTAGTGTTAATCACTGTGATGTACTCAGAAGTGAGGTCTCGGTAACGGGTGGCCAAAATACTTTGTACGTTCGGTGATTGCATGAAATGTGCTAGAGAGAAATATTGATCAAGGAATCTGTAGCCTTGCTGGAAGGTTTAAAGATATCCCTGAAATAGATTTGCAAAAAGTTCGAATTAAAACTTTGGCCAAAGTACTTCGCGTGTGCGTCACCGAAGTTGTATGTTGAATGTGTTTCACATACAGGGAATTTGGACTTAAGGCGAATCAAGAAATTTCAGATTGAAAGTGAAAAATAAATGATAGTAGTATTGATTTATTTTTCATGGATATCTGTACAGAGGAGTAAAAATGTAAAATTATTCTAGATCGAGAAATTCGTGAATAATTTAATTAATTTTAGAGTTCAACAATATTTATTTAGTGGAATTAAATATTGTTAAACGGTAATCAATTATTGTCATGGGATGATAATAGATTGACCCGTTTGGAGCTAAGATTAATTAGTCCTGCAGGTCCCCCCGCAAACCCCAACAAAGATCAGAGAGAAAATATTAAAATGAGAGAGAGAAATGAATTTTTCAAAGAGTTTGAAAATAGCCAAGTAATTTATTTTGAGAAAGTAAATTAAATTCTAAAGAGTTGGAAATGCCCGGAATTTTATTTTGGAGAAAATAAAAAAAAAAAAAAAAGTTTTTTGCTGATGTGGCGTCGCCAAGTGGCGCTAACTGAGCACCACCGTGTGCGACACGTGGATGGCCAGGATCGCACCGCGTCAGCGCATGGCAACGACCCAGAGTGTGTTGACTGGAAAGTCAACGGGCCAAGAAAATGGGTCGTCGGATCGGGTCATCGGATAGGGCCGGGTCAAGGTTTGGCCGACCCGAACACGTGGACTAATGAGATTAAGACACGTGGCGACCGGTCCGGCCACGCTGAGCCGACCGGTCCATTGGCGGACCGGTCTAAACCGTGAGCCGCCGGTCGGACCGGACCGGTCTGACACGTGGCAGCTGCTCGTGTCGCCGTGAGCAGCACACGCGCCAAACGCACAACCGCCACACGGGCGGCGCGTGCGGGCGCGTGCGGCCTCCGTTCCGCGCGTGCCTGGCAGCGTTGGCCTCGTGACGGCGGGAGCTGCTGCGTGGCGTCCTCGGATTTGCTGGACTCGGCGGCTAAGGACGCGCGACAGCCGTTTTCCCTGCGAATTGGCCATTTTACCCTTCAAATTAAGCCTATAAATAGGCTATGCATTCATTTGCAAATTTTAAGAATTTTGGCAATTCATTTTTCAGCTTACAAAGCCTCTCGGCTCTCTCTCTCATTTTGATTAATTAATTCTTTATTAAGAATTAATTAATTATTTAATTAGGTGGTTATATAATTAATATATAATCCACTTAATTATTAGAAAATAGGGATTTTCAGGTTTTAGAAAAAAGGGTTTTTCTGAAAAATATTTTCTCAAAGTATTTAGGGAAATACTGCCGGAGCCCACACTCCAATTTCTTAATCGGGGATATTGCGGGGAAGCTCTACCGGTTTCACGAGAAGATATCGAGGTGCTGGAAAAGTGCCGTTGATAGCCATTTGTGCAGTACGGTAATACCGTTATGTTACCCAAATTATTATTTGCATATTGTGATTATATGCTAGATGATTTAAAATTATGTTATCAATGCCTATATATATTAGAGTTATGCTGCTCGATTTATTCCGCTGCTTTATTAAAATATTTTTGAAATATTTTGATAACAAGGTTATGGCGATTTTTTTTTTGAATATTACGCTGTACTGTCACTCTGCTTCGGGCCCGCCACAATCCAACAGTCTGCACATCTTTAATGGGCCGTATTTGATTGAAGTAGCGTTTGAGCCAGAACAGGAGTGGAGCTTGAAGTTGAAATATCGAGGATTGTATTAAGATCATTCATGAAGCCCAATCCTCGATATCTCATCTCCAAGCTCAACTCCGAAACTGGTGGTTTGCTTTCGCGTTCGTCTGCTTCTGTTGAAGAAGATGAAGAAAAGAAGGGGAGAGAGAAAGAGAAAGCGGCTAGGGTTTTGCTTGAAGGAAGTTGTGACTGGTAATTGGATTATTTATAGAAAAATTTAGGGCTACATGCATTAAATTAAAAAAATAAATAATCCCATTTGCGCGATTCATTAAATCTCTCGCGCGATAGATTTAATCGCTCAAGCGATCTAATAATTGCGATTAAATAATTAAAAAAAATATTTCGATTTAGAAGAAGAATCAATCGCGAGCGATCGATTAAATACTGAAAATAAATAAATACGATTTATATAAAATAAATAACTAGAAGTAGATGAAGTATCGCGCGCGCGATTAATTAAGTCGCTTGCGCGATTTATTAGGGAATTGTAAATTTTAAAGGAAAGAAATTAGGTCTACATGCATTCTATATTATTCGTTTCGTAGTTTGCAGATGCATTCGACTATATCAAATTTTTAGGGTTTAGGGTAAAAAATAAATCAAATAAATATTTAAAACAAATAAAAAACTAGCTCTTTATAAAGGATCGCTCGCGCGATTCATTAAATTGCTTGCGCGATTTATTAAAGAATTGGACATAAATATTATGAATACATACTGTGGAACCTAAATATTGTATTTATCAACTCCAAAAAATATTTCGGATGCTAAACGTAACCTTAAATAAGAGGTATTATCGTCATCCAGAATATCCAGTGGTTCCCCACGCATGAGAAGCTCAATGTAATATAAGGAATAGAGTCCACAATCGCCACTGGAAAAAAAAAATAATAATAGAAATTAAATAAAAATATAATAAAAAATTTTAGAGTTAGTAAATTTTAAATGTACCTTCGTTTATTTTTTGGACACGGAGTAAGTTGCAGCTTCCACATGTGCTTGAGGCTGTCACCTAATTGCCTGAACTTTCCTGTGTGGGCCAACAATTTGGGAAAGAAAACACACAGATGGTTCAAAGCAATTTGGTAATTCCTGTGGTCAAGGGAACCACCACCGCTGTCGTAAACTTTGATGACTCCCTCTTGGGGCAAAATCTCGATGGCCACCCAATGGGAATTTCCTACGTTGACTATGCCATAAAATTTTGTAGTTCCTTCCCATGCACGCCCATGCGAAAATGGTAGAGAACCAGTTGTATACGGCAGAACAGTGTCCTCCTTCCATTTGATGGGATCATTCCAGATCCTTCGCATCACATCAAATGAATACGAGGCAGTCCGGATGTCTTCTTTGGGTTCGTTCACAGACCTCGCACCCTTGGCACTCTTGGCACCAACCCTAACTCCAGCTTTGACACCCCTCGGAGCATTGGCAGCAGTATCTGGCTTATTTGTAATAATGAGATTGCCATCTCCACCAACACAAACTGAATCTTCCTCTGTAATGAGACCCCTTGATAGATAATAATTCGATTTAAGATGCTGGAAGAAAGTCTCATCGAGGACCAAACAATCCTGAGCATATTGATCTGGGAGCCTTTTTGGTTTAAGCCTTATATTGGCCAAACACTCTTCCAAATGCTGCAACGAGTGAACCAAAATAAAAACAATAAAGATCAACTATGGATCATACATGTATTGACTAACATAAACTATATAGGAAGTTTACCTCGGATACCAACCATTTCCCATTTCTGAGGATGGTTAGGAAGAATTCCGCGTCGAAATCCTGACTTTGTCCAGGAATTCGGTCTTTCAGCCCTGCACTAAGAACCCAGTTGTACAAGTAGCTAGAACCAGATTTGTCCGTATTTTTGGATAACCATCTGTTGTGAGATTGAGGGATGGTTTCTGTGATTTGCGGACAAGGCAGTTGGGGCTGAGCAGTTAAGGCAGGTGTTGCTTCTTTAGCCTTGACTCTAGCTCTGGCTCTAGCTGTGCAAAGCCTCTTAAGTTGCTGCGTATAAGGTGACAGGAGGTATGTGGGCCTTCTTTTATTTCTCTTTGGTCTTTGACGTTTAGACCCTTCAACCTCCTGCACCATTACACTACGGCCTGCTTGGTGTTCTTTTTCTTTCTCCAAATGCTGCCATATCTTCTCAACAGTTGCCTTCACATATTCAGAATTAGCTTCAGCTTGGTCTTCTTTTTCTTTCTCCAAATGCAGCCATATTTTCTCAACAGTTGCATTCAAAGATTCAGAATTAGCTTCCGCTTTCTGGATAAACTGTTGAATTTCAAAAAGTATTTGCATTGCAACAGCTGGTGCAGGTGATGGTGATGTGGCATTTGGGGGTAGGGTGTCAGGTGCTGTGAAAGTTGGGGGGTGCGGTTCCCCAATCAATTCCTACGGCAGGTGGTGCTGTAGTTGGATGTGATGGTGAGGGAAACCAATCCATGTTAGAATTCATGAGATTATCATCTTCTTGGACTGGAGGGGGCAATTCATCCCCAATGATCAAACGGGTGCACCCTTTCAAACATTGGTGTAGATAATCAATGGGTGCATCCTCTTCTTCTAAACTTGTTTGTTCATGAAGGTCCCTGATGTAACTCATATTCTTTTCACTGCTGGAGGGAAACAAAAATAGACGTACCTGATCCTGTTACATCGAAAAATAATAGATGTTAAAGGTATTCAGTGATCCATGCCAAAGAAAATAATATGAATTTTGTTCAAACCTCAGGTCCATGGTAATTTATCTTTTGCCGCAATTCTTCAATATCAATTGGGTTCCCTCTACTGTGCATCCATCTGAATATCCTGGGGAGTGGTAGTTTGGACATGTGGGAATCTTCATGTACTAGGCCGCCCCCATAAGAACTTGCTATCGTTGGGCACATTTCGTAAGCCCACGCCTAAAAGGAACAAACAGAAAAAATGATGTATTATAGATTTTGTTTCATTAAAATCGCGTGAGCGATTCAACAAATCGATTGAGCGATTCATCAAATCGCTTGAGCGATTTAGCTGAATAAGAAAATTGAATTACAGAGAAATATGATGATCATAATCACCTGCAAGGCCTATGGAAAACCTGAAACATGATAGGTCTTCGCTTTAGAGACATCTTCTGTAGGGGGCAGCCATTTAGCAATATCCTTTTCCCTTTTTTTTATTGATTCCATTGTCGCAATGAATGACAATAGTCCCCAAGGATATGAATAAAAAAAATCCAAGTCACTTGCAAAACAAAGATGATCCCTATTTACAACTCTTCCCTTTTCAATACCCAGCAACATGTTTTGTACAAAAAACACATGGGCTATCTTCAAACGATCTTCCACCGCAATCTTTTTATTAAATAATAACTTTTCCAATTCAGTATCCTTCACTTTTGATTTCCATTTCTTTTGTCCTATCAAGACCCACAGCTCATTCTTTTTCTTGGTGGGTAGGGAGTACATCATAAAATAATGAAGGAGGCTACCTGAAAACCGCTTCCAACCAGAAGGCAGCTCTTGGGCATATTTTCTAAATACTCCTTCGAAATTTATTTCGTTCTCCTGAAGGAATTCTTTTACTGGGGAAAGGCGCTCCCATGATGACCGGACTGTGATCCTCACAGTTGAAGAGAAGAAGTACCTTTCCCAGAAAGGGCACATGTTGAATTTTGAAAAATCAATGCTCCAGGTGACCTCTTCTTCATATCCTTCCTGTAACTCCTCGTCATCATCCTCCGCATCATCAAATAACCCCGTCATACCCATATTGTTCGAATGCCTTCGCTTACTCCTATTTTCCCTTATGTAGAAGGTCCCTCCCGCAGATTCTTCATCTCCGGTTTGTTCATCATCTCTGAACTCCTAAGATGTATCAAAATACCGTTTGTCAATAGAAAAGATTTGAAATATATAAAAGGCGCCATTTTGATCGCGTACGTGACTCAATCAATCGATTAAGCGAGTAATAGATACTTTCGAAATAAACAACCAAAAACACAGTATATAAACAAGAGAATATAGTATCAAGTCCAGAACGAAAGTTGAAAACAAAAAACAAAGAACCATTACGTTATACTCGGCCTCTTGGGATATCTGCATGGGATCAATAGTGCCTTCTCCTTCCCTTACGGGGCTTTGGTTTGCTCCCGCTGATGACATCTTGTTTGGTTGATCGAAAAATGTGATAATAATCTGAATACGGGAGAGAAAATTGATGAAAACCCTAGTTTTTTTGCTTGTGAGGAAGAAGAAGAAGAAGAAGAAGAAGAAGAATAGTGCTATCCTTTCCTTTTTACCTTTTTCCTCTTTCTCGCTAAAAGTTTTGCTTATAACTGTTATCAAATTAATTAATGATGTGATTGGTTTGACTCATGTGGTGATATATATATTAAATATAAATAACTATCAGACAAAAAAGAAAAATTTTAATATAATGTACACAATGTTTGCCGTCTTATCGGACATGTATATTACAAGAGCGATATTTTTATTTTTTTTAATTATTATTTTAGAGTATTTGATTATTTAAATAATGTTGCGACTTACGTTAGAATCGCCTGAGCGATTCATCAAGTCGCGTGAGCGATTTAATAGGTTGTGTGGCCAAAATCAAGATCCATGACGTTTGTAATGGCCAACAACCTTATGAGAGTTGAATCAAATTTGTAATGTGATCATTGTATTATTGGTTATGCCCAAGCTTGATTTGAATGTACCAATCACAATGTTTTCTACATGGTAACAAAGATGATGTTAGGATTTGTTTGGGATTATGTCTTAGGTTTGCAATACATCATACCCCACGGATAAGAATCACGATGGGGCTCATATCATACGCAAAAAGAAACATGCTAGGGGACTAGCAAAATAATATAAAAAAGTTAAATCTTGCGACCCACGTTAAGAATCGCCTGAGCGATTCACCAAGTCGCGTGAGCGATTTAATAGGTTGTGTGGCCAAAATCAAGATCCATGACGTTTGTAATGGCCAACAACCTTATGAGAATTGAATCAAATTTGTAATGGGATCATTGTATTATTGGTTATGCCTAATCTTGATTTGAATGTACAAATCACATTGTTTTCTACATGGTAACAAAGATGATGTTAGGATTTGTTTGGGATTATGTCTTAGGTTTGCAATACATCATACACCACGGATAAGAATCACGATGGGGCTCATATCCTACGCAAAAAGAAACATGCTAGGGGACTAGCAAAATAATATAAAACAGTTAAATGTTGCGACCCACGTTAAGAATCGCCTGAGCGATTCATCAAGTCGCGTGAGCGATTTAATAGGTTGTGTGGCCAAAATCAAGATCCATGACGTTTGTAATGGCCAACAACCTTATGAGAATTGAATCAAATTTGTAATGAGATCATTGTATTATTGGTTATGCCCAAGCTTGATTTGAATGTACCAATCACAATGTTTTCTACATGGTAACAAAGATGATGTTAGGATTTGTTTGGGATTATGTCTTAGGTTTGCAATACATCATACACCACGGATAAGAATCACGATGGGGCTCATATCATACGCAAAAAGAAACATGCTAGGGGACTAGCAAAATAATATAAAACAGTTAAATGTTGCGACCCACGTTAAGAGTCGCCTGAGCGATTCATCAAGTCGCGTGAGCGATTTAATAGGTTGTGTGGCCAAAATCAAGATCCATGACGTTTTTAATGGCCAAAAACCTTATGAGAATTGAATCAATTTGTAATGGGATCATTGTATTATTGGTTATGCCCAAGCTTGATTTGAATGTACCAATCACAATGTTTTCTACATGGTAACAAAGATGATGTTAGGATTTGTTTGGGATTATGTCTTAGGTTTGCAATACATCATACCCCACGGATAAGAATCACGATGGGGCTCATATCATACGCAAAAAGAAACATGCTAGGGGACTAGCAAAATAATATAAAATAGTTAAATGTTGCGACCCACGTTAAGAATCGCCTGAGCGATTCATCAAGTCGCGTGAGCGATTTAATAGGTTGTGTGGCCAAAATCAAGATCCATGACGTTTGTAATGGCCAACAACCTTATGAGAATTGAATCAAATTTGTAATGGGATCATTGTATTATTGGTTATGCCCAATCTTGATTTGAATGTACAAATCACAATGTTTTCTACATGGTAACAAAGATGATGTTAAGATTTGTTTGGGATTATGTCTTAGGTTTGCAATACTTCATACACCACGGATAAGAATCACGATGGGGCTCATATCATACGCAAAAAGAAACATGCTAGGGGACTAGCAAAATAATATAAAACAGTTAAATGTTGCGACCCACGTAAGAGTCGCCTGAGCGATTCATCAAGTCGCGTGAGCGATTTAATAGGTTGTGTGGCCAAAATCAAGATCCATGACGTTTTTAATGGCCAAAAACCTTATGAGAATTGAATCAAATTTGTAATGGGATCATTGTATTATTGGTTATGCCCAAGCTTGATTTGAATGTACCAATCACAATGTTTTCTACATGGTAACAAAGATGATGTTAGGATTTGTTTGGGATTATGTCTTAGGTTTGCAATACATCATACCCCACGGATAAGAATCACGATGGGGCTCATATCATACGCAAAAAGAAACATGCTAGGGGACTAGCAAAATAATATAAAATAGTTAAATGTTGCGACCCACGTTAAGAATCGCTTGAGCGATTTAATAGGTTGTGTGGCCAAAATCAAGATCCATGACGTTTGTAATGGCCAACAACCTTATGTAAATTGAATCAAATTTGTAATAAGATCATTGTATTATTGGTTATGCCCAAGCTAGATTTGAATGTACCAATCACAATGTTTTCTACATGGTAACAAAGATGATGTTAGGATTTGTTTGGGATTATGTCTTAGGTTTGCAATACATCATACCCCACGGATAAGAATCACGATGGGGCTCATATCATTCGTAAAAAGAAACATGCTAGGGGACTAGCAAAATAATATAAAACTGTTAAATGTTGCGACCTACGTTAAGAATCGCCTGAGCGATTCATCAAGTCGCGTGAGCGATTTAATACGTTGTGTGGCTAAAATCAAATTTAGCTGAAGAATCGCTTGGTCGATTCCTTAAATCAGTTGAGCGATTTAGTAACTCAAATGATTACAATATAAATTTCCAAATACAAATCAGTAAGACAAGTTACATTATGGATTTCCAGATACAAATCATTAAAAATACTGCTAAAAACAACAAATTGACTATTATTAACTTGTTGACAATATTTTGTTCTCTTCCTTCTGGAATGAGTGGTGTCCTCCTGCTTGAGACTTCACCTTCATCGTTCTGTGGCTATTCTATTAGATTACACCATTGAGAAAAGCCATGCAAATTGCAACAATAAAATAATCTTCCCCTGTTGGAATTATCTGCTCTATCGACCACCTTGATTGTAGCCCACTGATCGCAATCCCTGCATTTCTCCTTTCTATATCTAAGAGAACTTTTGCGAGTAAAAGCTGAGCTATTTGAGCTTGCTATGATCTTTAAATTCCTTAATGATAATCAGAAGAATTATATAGTGATCCCCACCAATGGCTATAATTAGGATATAAACAGTGTATAACTGCCATAATATAACGGCTATAATATTTTGTAATATTATCATCTTCCAGGGGCTCTTTTGCAAACTCACAAATTTACGCACTGCCCCTCCTACTCAAATATAAAATTGTTTTGTTTCCTTTTGCCAAACCCTAATTCACTTTTTTATCTTCCATCCTCTTATCTTGAATATTTCCGCCGCCGCCGTCTCCAATCCAAAGGAACAAGCATTCGCAGATCTGTAAGAGTCTGCCCTATTAGTTTGAATTGCTCTTGAAAATTATCATGTTTGCTGTATGATTTCCGCCCTATAGTAGGAATCAGTAGGTTTTTCTTTATTTGGTCCATGTAGTGTTTACTCGTTGTAGATGAACTATGCGATGGGCAATACAGGAGGAAGTTTTGAGGTGCTTCGTGCAACCTTTGCATAACAATGGAAAGAAACCCTTGAAAATGCAACTGAAGATTTATTATACATGTACAATAAATCTATAATAAAGCTTCAATTGCATTTTCCAGGGTTTCTTTCCATTTTTATTTAAAGGTTGCACGAAGCATCTCAAAACTATCTCTTGTATTGCACATTGCATAGTTCTTCTACAATATCTAACGATCTATTGCAAGGCCAAACAAAGAAATCTATTGATTGTTACTGTTTGGCAACAAGTCCTACGGAAATGACGATTTTCATGAACATTTCAATCAAACACGGCAGATTTTGTGATTAAGGAGGAAGACAGATAGATCTGTTAATATTTATATGTTAATAAAACCCCTTGGCTGAAGAATCGCATGCACGATTCATTAAATCTTGTGAGCGATTCATTAAATTCAGTGAGCGATTCACTAAATCAAGAGCCCGATTATTTAAAAATAAATTAATGGATCAAGCTGAGTGGTTTTAAAGTTTCATAAATCGAATTAAATTCCAAATTTTATTATATTATAATATATTAATTGAATTAATAAAATTATTCAAATTAACAATCTGGGATCATATTTTACAAAAAAACAAGCAATTAAGACGAGTTAGCGATTCAGTAAATCTTGGGCGCGATTAATTAAAAAAAGAGATATGCCCAATTGGCTGAAGAATCGATTGCGCGATTAATTAGGTCGCGTAAGCGATTCATCAAATCGAGTGTGCGATTCAATAAATCTTGTGCGCGATTAATTAGAAAGAGAGAGATGCGACTTGGCTGAAGAATCGCTTGCGCGATTATTTCAGTCGAGTGCGCGATTCATTAAATATTGTTCGGGATTAATTAAAAAAAGAAATATGCCCAATTGGCTGAAGAATCGCTTGCGCGATTAATTAGGTCGCGTAAGGGATTCATTAAATCAAGTGTGCGATTCAATAAATCTTGTGCGCGATTAACTAAAAAGAGAAATATGCCCAATTGACTGAAGAATCGCTTGCGTGATTAATTAAGTCGATTACGAGATCCATAAAATCGCGTAAGCGATTCTTTAAATCGTCTGCGCGATTAAATAAAAAATAAAGCTGTATTATACAATTTATTTATCTAAATGACATTCTGTTATTTATGTAAATGACATTCTGATCACATGTAGTCTTTTTGTGACCTTTTCCTCCACACTTTGAACAGGTATTTTACCTTTTTCTTCCCTCAGAAGGTGCCCGGAATCTAGTCATCCTTTTTCTTCCAACACGCACCTTCAGTGGAGGTGGCAGTACTTGTTTTATACCTATATCTTCAGGCAATTCCCACTGTAACTCTGAAGGTATAGGAAAAATTGTCTCAGAATATGCAAGTATGTAGTACTCAACAGTGTAAAATTGGGAGCATAGGGAATATATTCTTTGTCCAAACCCTATTGGATTTTGCTCCCTTAACGCCGATAATGCATGGGGGCAGGGGATCTTATCCATCTGGAAGACACCACATGTGCACGTCATATTGTTCAAGTCAACCATAACCTCTGCTCAAATTCCACGAACAGAAAATTCATGAGCATTGAACTGTTGTGCAACGCATCCTTTGGATTTCTCCAGATTACTCCGCAGAAGTTTCTCTTTGGATGGCACCAGGACTGTACTGCAGTTGATCATGTCCGTTCTCCGAGTGTGGAACCAATCAGCCAATATTCTTATGATAGACTCAAACAGAGCAGGGATAGGATACTCCCTTTCAAATCGAATCCTAGAATTAACAGACTCGGCGATGTTGCTAGTCAGAACATCATACCTGTTTGTTTTAGAATGCACCCTGCTCCATAACTCAAAACCAACTTTATCCTTCAAGTACTCTGCAGCACGTTTGTGAATATGTTCGATCTCTTTGTAGTGCTCCATGAAATCTTCGACAGTGTATGCTTTAACTGCCCTAAAAAATAGCTCAAGGATTGCACTTTTTTTAAAACGTTGTCTCAAGTTCTCCGATAAGTGCTTCGAACAAAATCCATGATGAGCCTTAGGATAAATCTTAGCAACCGCATTTTTAATGGAGACATGTCTATCCGATATTATACAGAGATCATCACTATCCGGTGCTATCCTTTTTAAATTTATAAAAAACCACTCCCATGATGCATTATTTTCGGAATCAACCACTGCCCATGCAATCGGATAGGTATGGTTCTCACTATCTTGTGCAGTGGCCAATAGGAGAGTACCATCATATTTACAGGTTAAGAAACAACCATCAACGGCTAACACCTTGCGCATGTACGTAAAACCCCGTATGCATGGGCCGAAGGTAACAAAAAAATGAAGAAACCTATTTTCGTTGTCAAGAACCAATTCAGTGACGCTTCCTTGATTCTTAACAGTTAGCAAATAACGATATGCATCTATAATTGCATATCCATGCTCAGGTGATCCCCTGACAATATTTTTTACATGTATTTTGCCCATCCAACATTTCCAGTAACTAACCTTGGCCCCCAATTGAGCTTCGACGTACTTTTTAATTTCGCCTGGTGTGGGACATTTCTTGTAAAAAAACAATGGCTTCACTAAGTCCCCAATCAATTTTGCGGTAGCCTGTTGATGAGTGGTACTTGCTTCTTCCAACCCACAAGTGTGCATCCGGTTATACTTTCTGAGGATAAATCTGTCAGAATTAACATATTTAACACACCGAAACCACCACTTGCAATCCTGCGAATAACATCCCAGAACAAGAAGGGACTTTGTAGATTTTATCGTTCGTAATTGGAAGCTTCCGTTACATGTAACAAGGTTGATCTTATGATGGCATCTTCTTTGTTTATAAACTCTTCATCCTCATTAAAACCTGAGCCATCATCCCATGTATGACTTTCAATCCTGGCCTCTGGATTATCATAACATATAATGGCTTCCTCCTCATTAATACATTGATCGGGCACTTCTTCCTCGATCACATTTTCGGAAGGATTTGAAGATCTTTATTACAACGATCTACCATTTCTTCGTTTATAGCAAGGGTGTTATCGGGAAGATTGAATTCTTGATCGTTGATATCAGGGAGACTGAAGTCTTCATACTGATGCTGGTATTGATCTTCACCCTGAGAAGTAAACCCGCTTGTACCAACATGTTCGGATTCTGTTCCACTCTCCTTCCTATCCAAGGAAACCTTCAAATTGGGCCTCCAACCTTGAGGAGAGACATCGGCAAAATAAACTTGTAGTTCGTGATCAGTCTTTATTTCAGTTGGATAACAGGTTGGAGGTGCACTTGTAAGAAAATATTTCACGTGCACATCATCATGGGAGCAAGTAAGTCCTGAATGTTCTATAATATCACTTATCAACATTTGGAATGTAGTCTGATTACTCACAAGAATAGTAGAAGTTTGCTTGCTCTCCGCAACCCAATTCAAACACGTGGTTTCTTCTTCCCACACTCCAAATGCAAATCCAATAACAAATTTTGACATAACCTAGTCGTCGTTCCTTTACAACATTAAAAAAAAAAAAAAAACCATTCATGCAGTACAAAACTGAGAAAAAAAAAAATTTGATCGCGTGATCAATTGATAAAATCGAGTGCGCGATTCCTCAAATTCGCGTGCGCGATTAACTAATCGCGTGAGCGATTTTGAGAAATCGGGCAAGCGATTAATAAAATCGAGTGCGCGATCACTCTGTATTAGCGTTATATTGGTGTCCAAAACAGGTTAGGGAATGTACTGCATTAAACCCAGATAGATGGGGTTCAGAAAAAACTCAGTTCAATCATTCAGTGAAAACGCAGTTAAAAAAACAGGGTTCAGAAAAAATTCAAACGAACCGAAACCTTTCAATACCTTTGATTGTTGTTGTTTGCCATTGTACGTGTAATCAGAGAAAGGTGGGTGATACTTAGGGTTTTTGAAGAATCAAACGAACACTGCACAGCACTGCGATCGGAGAAGAAATATCAGAAAAATAGGGTTTTCGTCGCATACAGGAAGGAGAGAGAATTGGTTGAATGTGATTTGGGGCCCGATTCTAATTTTGTATAAATTTTGGGGCCAAAAAGAGTCTGCAAAATCCCGACGTGGCAACTATTTAATTAAGCTGAGTAATTAATTAAGAGCTAATCAAGCAAAGGGTTATATACCCAATTCTTTTGAAACTAGGGGTTACATAACTAAAAAAAGACTTGGGCGTCCCTTTTAACCGAATGCCCCCTGTTTTTATACTATATTTCTATTATTATGTACCAAAAATAAAATAAAATATTTCAATTATTTACCAATTTCAGTACCTAGAACAATTTATCTAGAAGTCTCGTATTCGTGTTCGATTATCTAAAATTATAATTATCATTAGTCAAGAAAGTTTATACCTAAATGATTGAACTCAACTAAAAATCAAATAAATGAGCTAAATATTCACTTTTTAAAAGAATCAGAACCAATATTCTCTTTAGAGAAAACTCTAAGCCTTCCTCGTTGAAAACTCAGTCCACAAAACCCTTTTCATGCATTGCGTCGAAGATATTGATGATTATTGAGATGTTTGGGACGATCATAGCACACAAATTTCCAAAGAGATTCTTCGTCAAAACGATGATTTTGTTCAACTTTTTATAAAGTTAGAAGTTGAATAAGCATCTCTTCTATTTTTTTATGAAGATGATGAAAAAGATTATATAAACAACCAATTTGTACAATATAATTGATAACCAACTAAGTGACCAGAATGAAAGGGAAAATATGGTCTATGGGCCAGCAAAAGAATAAAAGCCCAAAGGTCTGAGTCCAAAAGCCCAATCTCATTAGGGCAAAACTATGGGAAGACTGAGATGAAGACACGTGTAGAGTGAAGATCAAATTACTGTACACTATATATATGGTGAAGAGTTCAAGTTGAGGAGGTAACTAAAATACACTCTTTGTTTTTGAGTCCTAGATTGATAATTTGTTGAGAATCTGACTTAATTCAGTGGAGGGTCTACACCGAGGCACCATCGGCTAGACCTTCTAACGAAGTGTTTCCATATTTGTTGCACAGCCGGAAGGAGTTATTTGTGATATAAGAAGATACGACTCTGTCGTATCAATAACTACATTTATGAACTCACAATATTCTTTAAGCAAAATTTAACCAAACACTATCTTAAATTAATTGATTATATCCGCGAAAAGATGTATTTCATTCTTAGAAAATATTTCTTTTCTATATTCAAGCTTGACATGATTTTCTTTAGGGCCATGATGAATGAGCTGAGCAGGGATGTAATCGAGCCGAGCCTTGGCCTTTTTTTTTTTGCTCGGCTCGACTCGGCTCGAGCTAATCCAAAAATATATTTTTTAAATTAAAATTAATTATTTTAAATAATTAAATATATAAATTAGTACATATATATATAATATTATATATAAATTAAGTATTTTTATATATAAAAATTGATATATTTTTATTTTTAAATTAAATATATACGCTCGCGAGCCACGAGCTTAAAATAAAAAGACTTGGGTTCGAGCTCAGCTTGACTCGGCTCGAGAAAGCTCGCGAGCTGGCTCGCTTGTTTACATCCCTAGAGCTGAGCTTACATAAAATTGTTTTCATTTGGGATTGTATTGGAGTTGAATTTGGGCTTGATCTTGGGCTTTATGGAGTCTGAAAGCCTGAATGAATTAAACAAGCCCAGAAAATACAAAAGCCTGAAAAATATTGAAATTGCCTTAATTTGAAGAATCGAAACGATGACGTTTTTTGGCTACTCATCCAAACCAATGGAACCCAATGACGTTGAAGAAGAAAATGTATTGCAAGATGAATTTCTGGACTCACAAAAACTATGTATTACAAGGATGATTACATTTCTGGAATCACAAAATGAATTTCTACGATGAACAGTACGAATTTACATTACAGAATATCACAAGAAGCTTCACACCTATGATGCACGGACACTTCTAAAAATATCATTTTGTCGTGCCGTGTCGTGTCGTGTCGGACATTCGTGTCCGACACTCCCTACGTGGAAAATTCAAGAAAAAATCTGTGTCGCTGTGTCCGTATCCATGCATCATAGCTTCACACCTTTAGACCTCTGAAGTGAAAATCAACCACAATTTGACCACTCTTTTTGCGCGGAGCATACAACCAAACCTCTTCCTTCTCCTTTGCACTGTTGATTTTGCAAATCTCGTTCCAGGCTTCCGAGTACAAAACAAGACCATTATTCCACTTTGTAAGTATCAACTCAGCATTGCATTGCTTCACAGCAACTGATATCCCTCATTTCTTATCCTTGAATACACGCTTCTCTTCCTTGGCATTCAGAAATCTGATAATTTGGTTAGTGTTCTGTTTTGCTGGACCTTCTAACGACAATACAGACTTAGACTTATGATCTGTCACATCATCCAGGGTAAGCAATCCATTCCAAATCAACGATTCTACCTCCGTATCGGGAGCTCCATTTCTCGGATTTGCCAACTCCATCAGGCTCTTCGCAATCAGTGCATTGGAATCGGAAGCTGCAGCCAGTACATCGGAGGTCTTCGCCAGCGCCTTCGCCTTCGAATCGGAAGCTGCAGCCAGTGCATCGGAGTTTCCTCTAAAGGAATTTGAATTACGGATATATACAAATCTCCATTATCTAATCCAAATATTTTGTATGTGACCTAGCTATCGAAAACTCTTACTACAACAAGAACACTTAAAATACTTAACCACTTGATTATGTATCTATAAATAGGACGCTTTAATAATATTTTGTTTTCATCCTCAATACTTTCTCATTGACTCCAATAATCCTAAGGTTGGTGATTTGTTATCTTTGTTCATATTTGCATCTTTTTAAGTTTATTTTGCAACATTCAGAACTAAAGTCGTGTTACTTGGTAGTTTTTTGCAGTAAATTCGTGTTGTTTTAGTGGGTTTTTAAAGTAATTTCGTATTGTTTTAGCCGGACATCTATTGGTGTAAACTGCATTCGTGCATCCTTGTGTTCTAAATAAATTTGTGTTCTTTTAGTAATTTTTGAAAGTAATAGAGCGTTATAAGTAAATTTGTGTTCTTTTAGTAATTTTTGAAAGTAATAGAACACGTATCGTTGTATCAGTATTCATATATCCTTATGTTCTAAGTAAATTCATATTGTTTTAGTAGTTTTTGGAAGTAAATTTGTGTTATTTTAGCTGTTTTTGGAGTGATTCTTTATTGTTTTACCAGTATTGATCTTCGTTTTTTCTTTTCCTTTTCCAGTTCACCATATAACCATGATGAAGTTCAAATTTATCACCACCGTGCTCCCAATCTTGGCCCTCCTCTTCCTCCTATTCGGGTCACCGGCCACGGCCCAGGATACGGAAATTGTCACCCGTTACAAGGACCCGACCATTCCCATGAACGCGCGAATCAGGATTCTGATGGATCAGATGACACTGGCCGAGAAATTGGCACAGATGGCGCAAATCGATAGGAGGGCCGCCACGCCGGAGATCATGAGGGATTACTCCCTCGGCAGCGTCCTCAGCGGCGGCGGGAGTGTACCGAAGCTACAAGCGACACCTATTGACTATAATAGAGGCCATGGTTTGGGAGAAGATTGAATTTTGTACACGGATCTGTACAATTAAATAATAATACATGCCCTAAGCTAAATAAGGAAAAGAATAATTACAGGACATCTATACTATAATTATGGGACACACAAAATCCCTAATTCCTTGTTAACACTCCCCCTCAAGTTGTATAGTGGGGTCCACAATGTGCAACTTGCTTAGAACTTCTCCAAATATCCTCCTATTAACAGCTTTGGTGAGTATGTCTGCAAGTTGGTCTTCTGACCTCACAAATGGCAGCTTGATAATTCCTCCTTCGATTTTGTCCTTGATAAAGTGTCTGTCCACTTCAACGTGTTTCGTTCGATCATGTTATACGGGGTTCTCAGATATGCTAATAGCTGCCCGATTATCACACATCAAGTTACATGCTTCCGCACTCAAGAAACCAACTTCCTCGAGTAACTTCCTCAACCAGAGTACTTCTGCTACACCTCGAGCAATTCCTCTAAACTCTGCTTCAGCACTAGATAGTGCCACTACCTTCTGCTTCTTACTCCTCCATGTCACCAGGTTTCCACCGACGAGAGTAAAGTATCCTGATGTTGATCTTCGATCTCCTCGACTACCTGCCCAATCTGCATTGGTATAAGCCTCAATCCTCAAGTTACCATGTTTCTGGAACACAATGCCTCTACCAGGACAACCCTTCAAGTACCGACACACTCTTATTGCGGCATACATGTGTTCCTTTTTCGGCTGATGCATGAACTGGCTTAATATCCCAACTGCATAAGCTATATCAGGGTGTGTATGTGACAAGTAAATGAGCTTCCCTACCAAGTGCTGGTACTGCAGCCTATCTGTTTCGTCTACCTCCTTAACATTCCTTAATTCGTGGTTCACCGCCATTGGAGTGTCTACTAGCTTACACTCCAATAACCCTGTTTCTGCTAGTAGATCTAAGACGAACTTTCGCTGCGAGATGTAGATTCCCTTCGTCGATCTTTGTAGCTCTATCCCAAGGAAGTACTTCAGCTGTCCCAAATCTTTCATCTTGAATTCCCTGAACAAGTTTTCCCTCAACTTGGAGATCTCTTCTATATCATCTCTTGTTATGATCATATCGTCAACATAGATGATCAAGCACGCCCCTCCCTTCTTTTAATAAAAAGGGTGTGATCTGAATTACTCTGATGGTATCCATACTCTTCATTGCTGCTGAGAACCTTCCAAACCAGGCCCGGGAAGATTGTTTTAACCCAACAGTGCTTTCCTGAGTTTACACACTTCCCCGTTACTAAATCCCTGAGAAAAACCCGGAGGTGCTTCCATATATACCTTTTCTTGTAGGTCTCCATGTAAGAACGCATTCTTAACATCGAATTGATATAAAACCCAATCCTGATTTACTGCTATCGAGAATAGTACCCGAATAGTATCTATCTTTGCGACAGGGGAAAAAGTTTCTGAGTAGTCAATTCCACAGGTTTGAGTGTACCCCTTAGCAACCAATCTCTCCTTATACCTCTCAATGCTTCCATCAGCATGATGCTTCACTGTATAGACCCAACGACACCCTACCATCTTCTTTCCAGGAGGGAGCATGCACTTTTCTCATGTTCCATTCTTTTCTAGTGCTTCCATTTCTACTTCCATGGCACGAACCCATTTATCTCCTGTGAGAGCCTCTTCTATCTTGTTTGGAGTTTTGACTTAGTAGACGGAAGCTGTATAAGCCCGGGCTGATGCTGCTAGTTCCCCAGCTGCAATATTTGCTAGGGGGTATTTCGGGGCTCTGCCTATATGCTCTGGTTCATATCTCTTAGGAGGAATTCCCCGGTTTGTTCTTTGGGGCAACACATACCTCCTTGCTTCCTTCTGTGTATCAAGTCCTGTCACCCCCTGCATATTATTCTCCTCACTGTTCGCTGTACTGTTAGGACTACCATATGGAATAGGAGAAATAATGGAACTAGAACTGTTCAACATGTGATTACTAACCTCAAGAATATTCACGGGGTGACTGGAGTTGAGGAAGTAGTGGGGGACTGTACCACGAGAGAGGTGGGCTCGGTGGTTCCGCCTACTTGCTCTGTTGGAACTATGTCTGGCCAAGAATTGGGCAAGGGTGAATAGGGTGAATAGGGAGGTATCCCACTCAGTGGATCCTATAGCTGACTCTCTCCCTGACCACTGAGTGGGGTGCGAAAGAAGAACTCAGTCTCGATAAAGTCGCAATCCATGGTGACAAACATACGTCTAGTAGGAGGATGGTAACACCTATACCCTTTCTGGTGAGCCCCATACCCAATAAAGACACATTTGATAGCACAGGGGTTGAGTTTAGTTCTGGTATGTTTAGGTAAGTGAACAAAGACAGAGCAACCAAAGACCTTTGGTGGAAGTGCAAGGATGGATGGTGAATAAGCCCATTTTTTTCACAAAACTATTTCATAGTGGTGTTAACAAACTCCCCACCATTATCAGACCTGAGTATCTTTATCTGAGAATTATACTGGGTTTTGACTAACTGAACAAATTCCATGAACTTAGATGACACTTCAGACTTGTTCTTAAGAAAATATACCCAAGTCATACGGGAATAATCATCGATAAACAAAACAAAGTACTTGAAATCATGATTCAAACCAGTATTCGGGGAAGGACCCTATACATCAGAGTGAATAGGGGAAAACACTGTCTTAACAAGAGAACTAGAGACTAAAAAAGACTGTCTATGGCTCTTTGCAAGAATACAAGTCTCACAAGAGAATTTATTGGTTTCAGAAAAAAATTGTGGAAAAAGCAACTGAAGATACCCTTGAGATGGGTGACCTAACCGGTGATGCCACAACCACTGTTGGTGGTCCACTGTCCCGTGAGCAAGCGCTGCAGTTCCCTGTTGAGTCACGTCATCGACGTAGTATAATCCCCCACTTTCAGTACCATGCCCAATCACTTTCCCCGACCGAATATCCTATAACAGGTAGAAATGGGAAACACATCAGCATCATACAATTCAACTCCTTTGTAACATGACTTATTGATAACAATTTATAAGACAAACTGGGGATATAAAGACAATTCTTTAGGTTTATAGTGGGAGATAATGATAGGGTTCTTGAAGCAAGAACCGGGGCTATTCCCCCGTTGGCATTCTTAATGGAGGTTATCTCAGGGTTTCCAAGATCAACAAGATCGGACCGATCATTGGTCATTGTTTTGGTGGCCCCACAATCGAATATCCACCGTGATGTCTTATTTCCCGTCATGCTCAATGCTACACCAAGGTGCCGTTGACCTAACTTTGGGTCAAAACTGCATTGTTCTTGATTAGTGGTACCACAAGTCTTATAATGCAAAGGTAAAAGGGTGAACATGCAATTATCAACAAATAATGAAGTGGAGGGGCATAAAGGGCTTTTCCTCCCGCCACATTCATTACCTAGGGTTTCTTGATTTGTTTTTGTCGTCTCAGTCGCTGCAAATGCAGCGAATCCCTTTTGTTCTCCTTCTCCATCCGCCGGATTCTTCTCTTCTTCTCTACCATGTGCGACGGCCGCCGTTCCCCTATTTGTCCCTGCGTGGTCCCGTCGCCGACTATGCCACCCTTCAGGGAATCCGATGATTTCAAAACAGGATTCTTTGTTGTGACCCATCCTTCCGTACTTTCCACACTTCACCAGCGGCCTACTCTTGCCGCTGCTCCGCCGTGATGACACGAACCCCCTGTCCAGCACGTCTGATCGGGGTTTGGTGGCGAATTTCTGAGCCACCGGAGCTGTTTCCCTCTCTGATCTCTGTGGTCCTCGACCAACAAATCTGGACCCGATGCCTGAGGCTCCAACCGATAATAGGCCATCCCCTTCCAGATCTGACCCCATTATCCCACGCCGTACTCTTTCCCGGCAAATAGCGGCATACGCCTTCTCCACAGTAGGTAAGGGTGATTCTTTGAGTAAGTCTCATCTCTCGCCGTCAAATTTATCACTGACACCGGTGAGAAACTGGAATAAGCGTGTCTCCGATTTTAGCTGGTTGTAGACGATTATGTCACTCTCACATGTCATGGGGTTTGGTTATCTAGCATCGATTTCTCTGTAGATTTGCTGAATATTGTTGTAGTATCGTTCTATGCTCTCTGTCCCCTGTTTCAGGTTATTGGCTCTAGTGGTGAGGTCATGGATCTGGAGACCGTCACCTCCTTGACTGTACGTGGCAAGCAACCCGTCCCATAACGCTTTTGCTGTTGGGTATGTTGAAAGGTAAAAGTATGAGAGAAAGATGTGTTGTATTTCATTGTTCTTAATAATTACAAACTTTGCAGAGAAGGCTAATATAAGGAGCTAGATCCTTGATCACCATTTGCAGTTTGAATTTTTTTTCTTTTTTGGTGTTTGAGCTTACCCCGAAATTAAAATTATCAAACTGTTTGATTATTCCATCACTATCAAATAAGCTGTTGTCCATCAGTCATATTACCAAAGAGTTGAACTGTGCTGTTGTGATGTACCCCTCGTTTTGTGTTCTACAGGATATCCGTTCGAGGAAGATAATTGGGTGTGGCACTGAACGAGACGACCTTTATTTTGTTGATGAAGTGGACGCACGCACGCGCACACGGGGGGAGGGGGGGCAGATACTAATGGCTCAGGGATCGGATGACAAGCAAAGTTGGTTATGGCATCGGCGTCTGGGACACCCGTCTGATGGTTATCTAAAAAATTTGTTTCCTAATTTTTCCAGTACCAATTTATCTTGTGATACTTGTGTGTTGTCAAAAAGTCACAGACAGTCTTTCCCTTTGAATAATACTCGTGTTGATACTCCGTTTTCTTTAATACACTTTGATGTTTGGGGCCCAGCCCCGGTTACTGGGGGGGGGGGGGGGGAGGGGTTTCATTACTTTGTGACTTTTATTGACGATTGCACACGAATGAGTTGGGTCTATTGTTTGAAACATAAATCGGATGTCTTTGAAAAATTCACCCATTTTTATCGTATGATCCAAACTCAGTTTAATGCTCAGGTTCATATACTCAGGTCTGATAACGGGGGGGAATTTATTAACCAAAAAATGCAGTCTTTCTTCTCTGAAAACGGGCTCATTCACCAAACTTCTTACCCACATACACCTCAACAAAATGGGGTAGCTGAACGAAAGAATCGATTCCTCTTGGAAATTACCCGAGCTTTAATGATTGAGTCTCATGTTTCTTCGTATTTTTGGCCTAAGGCCTTAGCCACAACTACTTATTTGGCCAATCGACTTCCCACAAAAATACTCCGCTTCCGCACACCCATACATACTCTGAGTGAATATACCCAAGTGCCACCACCTCTCTCACTTACACCTCGGGTCTTTGGGTGCTCCGTCTTTGTCCATATTCCCACTACACAGAGAACCAAACTCGACCCTTGTGCTGAAAAATATGTCTTTGTGGGGTACGGGATCCACCAAAAAGGCTACCGTTGCTTTCACCCTACTACCCGCCGAATGTTTGTCACGATAGATTGTGACTTTTTGGAAACTGAGTACTTTTATCTTGCTTCAAGCCAACCTAGCGGTCAGGGGGAGTCTGAATGAAATAAGGACCCACTAGATTGGCTTTGTGCAACGCCTTTGTCATCAGAAAGTAATCTGCCTCCCCCATCTGATACAAAAGAGATAGCCACGACCCCATTATCTTCCTCTACCGATATCCCTGAGGTTAGTACAGATGAATTGGTCGTTTCAAATCCTATTTCTGCTGTTCCTAACCCTGCAGGTATGCCAAAAACAAACAGATATGCACTCCCGGCCCGGAGTACACGTGGGATACCCCCTAAGCGGTATCTCCCGAAATATGAACCCAGAATGCAGAAATATCCAGTTGCTAATTTGGTCAGGGGGAGTCTAACAAAATCAGCAAAAACCTTTGCTACTGCCATTTATACAAATGTGGTTCCACGGAATGTGGAAGAAGCAATAGAGATTCCCGAGTGGAAACAAGCAATGGATGATGAAATGAATGCTCTGAAAAAGAATAATACTTGGGAAAAATGCCAGCAACCAATTGACAAAAAACCAGTTGGATGCCGGTGGGTGTATACAATTAAGAGGAAAGCAGATGGGTCTATTGAGCGTTACAAGGCTCGGTTAGTTGCAAAAGGCTACACCCAAACCTATGGGGTCGATTATGCAGAAACCTTCTCCCCAGTGGCGAAGATAGACACGATTCGTGTCCTATTCTCAGTAGCCGTAAACCAGAATTGACCACTCCATCAGTTTGACGTCAAGAATGCCTTCTTCCACGGTGATCTAATGGAGGAAGTGTATATGGAGGTTCCACTAGGGTTTTCTAATGAATTTGGTACACACGAGGTGTGCAGGCTTAAAAAGGCATTGTATGGCCTAAAACAGTCTCCTAGAGCGTGGTTTGGAAGATTCACTGTGGTAATGAAGCGGTATAGGTACAAACAGAGTAACTCCAATCATACCCTGTTCCTGAAAAGAAGGGGCGAGAAAATCACATGCTTGATCATTTACGTCGATGACATGATCATAACTGGAGACGATGCTGAGGAAATAAGGGATCTTCGGAAGAATCTGTTTGGAGAGTTTGAGATGAAAGACTTGGGTCATCTCAAGTATTTCTTAGGGATTGAAGTCCTGCGGTCGAGTCAGGGGATCTATCTGTCACAAAGAAAGTATATCCTTGACCTACTAGCAGAAACATGAATGTTGGACTGTAAACCCAGCGACACGCCTATGGTAAGCAATCACGGGTTAAAGATTGCAGAAGGAGCAGAACTAGCAGATCGGGCGAGGTATCAACATCTGGTTGGGAAACTCATATACCTTTCCCATACCAGACCTGACGTTGCGTACGCAGTTGGAGTGGTAAGTCAATTCATGCACAATCCCCAAAAGGAACATATGGAGGCTGCATTACGGATACTAAGATATTTGAAGGGCTCTCCAGACATAGGAATCTTGTTTAAAAGGAATAGTCACTTGAACATAGAAGCATTTACAGATGCTGATTGGGCGGGAAGTCCACTTGACAGAAGATCGACCTCGGGCTACTTTACGTTTGTTGGGGGAAACTTAGTCACTTGGAAGAGCAAAAAACAGAAGGTGGTAGCTCTCTCGAGTGCTGAGGCAGAGTTTAGAGGGGTTGCCAAAGGATTATCAGAAGCCTATGGTTGAGGAAGTTGATGACCGAGTTGGGTTTTCCACCAACAGGAGCGTGCCCTCTGAAGTGTGACAACAAAGTTGCTATTCACATATCTGAAAACCCGGTACAACACGACAGAACCAAACATGTGGAGATTGACCGCCACTTTATCAAAGAGAAGCTGGAAGGTGGGGTTGTATCACTCCCATTTGTGCGATCAGAGGACCAACTAGCGGACATTCTTACGAAGGCTGTAACAGGGAAAGTGTTCCATGAACGTTGTACAAGTTAGGCGTGGGACATCCCCCTACCTAACTTGAGGGGGAGTTTTGACTTTGATATTTTAGGAAAGATTTCCCTATCCTTGTATTATGGGATTTTTACCCCTTGATCAAGGATCTAGCTCCTTATATTAGCCTTCTCTATAAAGTTTGTAATTATTAAGATAGGTGATTGACAGCCCCTTCCATAGCTCCCTCGCAGTGGGGTAATGAATAAATTAGGTTACCAAGGATGGGTCAATAGCTTGTGTAATCCAACTGAACACTTGGAGATCACGTTGTCTCCATGTCTGGTATGCTTCTTCTTTTTCTAACGGTGGCGGTGGTTGTCCGGTTAAGTGGCTGAGACGCCCACGCGCTCCGATTGCAATCTCGAGCATTCTAGCCCATAAAACATAGTTGTCATTATTTAATTTAAGGTCGATAGTCACTTGACTATCGGAGTTTGATTGTGGTTGTGGTTTATGTTGTTGCAGGAGTATGGCTATTTGTTGGGACAAGGCAGTGGCTGCCTCGGACAGTGCCAGCGATGATGCTTCAGTGTCGTTGCCCATTGCCTCGTTGTGTTGTTTGGCAGATGATGACTCCAGTTAATGATCCTTAGGATCGTATGGCTCTGATACTATGTTGAAAGGTAAAAGTATGAGAGAAAGATGTGTTGTATTTCATTGTTCTTAATAATTACAAACTTTACAGAGAAGGCTAATATAAGGAGCTAGATCCTTGATCAAGGAGTAAAAATCCCTTAATACAAGGATAGGGAAATCTTTCCTAAAATATCAAAGTCAACAGGGTATTCAACGTAGTAGGTGACGAATTCTTGCTCCATATTTTCCAGGAGCCAAGAGCATACAATCAGATCGTCTTTGCTCCCATTTACTGTAGTTGGGTTGGTTGTGTAAAGGGGGTGGAGGGTCGCCGGTAATATGGCTGAGTTTGCCTCGCCCTCCAATGGCTAATTTTATAAGGCGAGACCACAGGGAGTAGTTGAATTGGTTAAGTTTGGTGTTAATCGAAACTGTTTGGGGAGTATGGCTATGATTCTGAGTATTTTCTGGTTGGGTTTTGGTTTGCAGGTTCTGGAACTTACTTTCTATGAGATTGACAAGTTGCGAGGCTAAGGAATCGACGGGCTGCTGCAATTCCTTGCCGGAACTGGATATACTGCTTCCGTCGGCCATGGTCGAGAGAGGTACCGGTAGGTGATGAGCAAGGGTCGATCCCGTTTAATGGAAGATCGTCCGCTCTGATACCATGTTGACTATAATAGAGTCCATGGTTTGGGAGAAGATTGAATTTTGTATTACTGTAAACTTGTAACCAACATATGCACGGATTTGTACAATTAAATAATAATACACGCCCTAAGCTAAATAAGAAAAATAATAATTACAGGACATCTATACTATAATTATGGGACATACAAAATCGCTAATTCCTTGTTAACAACACCGGCCGACAGGATTGAGATGATCAATGCCTTCCATAATGGATCATTGTCAAGCAGACTTGGGATTCCAATGGTCTATGGGATTGACGCTGTGCATGGAAATAATAATGTTTACAAGGCCACCATCTTTCCTCATAATGTGGGACTTGGTGCTACAAGGTTAATTTCATTATATTTTTCTCATTAATTTTATCATATAGTTTGTATTTTTAATTGAAAATTTCAAATATTTTTCATATATTACTACCAGGAATGTGTTTCTCAGCATAATATAAGCCCTTTACTCTGATTAAATACATAATTTTTTCTTTTTTACAAAAAGAGTATAAATATTTTCCTCCAATATAAGTAATCTTACTTGAACATGGTTTCTCATGTTGCAGAGATCCAGAGCTCGTGATGAGGATCCACTACAAAAAAAAACAGGATTAGTGATCGATTTTCAGTGACCGCCTTATCGGTCACTGATTAGAGACCAATCAGTGACCGATCAGTGACTGATATTACATCTATGTAAAAATCAGTGACCGATCAGTGACCGCATAAAATTCAGTCACAAATCGGTCACTAATCGGTCATTGATTTTGTGACTGATATTTTATGGGTCACTAATCAGTCACTGATTTTGTGACTCACGAATTAATCGGTTATTGATCGGTCACTGATTAGTAACCCAAACTCTAATCGGTCACTGATACTATGACTGGTTATAGTCGGTCACAGATTTTTTAATTTTGTTATACTGCGGTCACTAATGGGTCACTGATTTTGTAAAAAAAAATTATACTGGTCATTAATCGGTCACGAATCACATTTTTTAGGATATTTTAAAAAAAACCACAAAAATGTAAACAAATCAATTTTGAATTTATTATTGTTTTGATTTATTAATATTAGAGGAAAAATATTATAAATACTGAAATTATACTTTTGTTTCCATATTTTTTTTCCCTAATATTAATGTATACATCAAACGATTTAATGAAATTGTTTTCGTTCTTTGAACAAAGTACAAATTTGATCATTAACTATTTAACCAAATCTATACCAAACATTAACTACAAAGTCAAATTTGATCATTAACTGTTTAAATATGTCTCGAAATACTTATTGAATCAAAATGATCAACTTGATAATTGATTTGAAATTCATACTTTGGACGAATGTTAGAATCGATTTGTGAATCAAATCAAAATTAAGAATTTTATTACATTTAATTTGAAACTCAATTTAATTTAGTTAAGTTAAGTTTAAAAATATATTTTGAAAGATTCATGAGATCAAAGTGATCCACTTGAGAATTGATTCGAAATTCATTTTGAAAGGGTTCCTCTCCCATCCCACGCATCGACCCTCCTCATCACGCGCCACAATTCCAATGCCGATAGAGTTGACCTCCGAGAAAACGGCGCTGTCGAAATTGATCTTGATCCACCCACGTTCCGGTTTGCATCAACGAACATCCAGTGTGAAGGTCTATTGTTGCTCCCTCTCATCCTCTATAGAATCAGACATGTGTACACTGTCTAAAGCCCAAGCGATAAGTTATTTGAACAAAGTTAAATTTGATCAGTAACCATTTAAATATGTTTCGAAATATTAATTGAATTAAAATGATCACAAGTGACAATTGATTCGAAATTCATGCTTTAGAAAAATGTTAGAATCGTTCATGAATAAGATAAGTTTCAACTTTATTAAATTAAATTTTAAACTCAATTTAACTTTGTTGGATTAATTAAAAATATATGCTTTGAAGTATTCATTGAATCAAAATGATCCACTTGAAAATTGATTCGAAATTCATATTTTGGAAGAATGTTAGGATTAATTTGTGAATCACATAAGTTTCAACTTTATTAAATTAAATTTAAAATTCAATTTAACTTTGTTGGATTAATTAAAAAGATATCCTTTGAAAGTGATCCACCTGAGAATTGATTTGAAATTCAAACTTTGAAAGAGTGTTAGAATCGATTCGTGAACCAAATCAAGTTTCAAAATTTTATTAAATTTAATTTCAAACTCCACTTAACTTTGTTAGATTAATTTAAAGAAAAATGTTTGGAAGTATTCATTGAATCAAAGTGATCCATCTGAGAATTGATTCGAAATTCATACTTTGAAATATTAGAATCGATTCGTAAATCAAATCAAATTTGAACTTTATTAAATTAAATTAAAAACTCGTTCAAACTTATTGGATTAATTAATAATAAACTATTTAAATTCAAATCATTTGAACTCAATTCAATTGAATGAACCAAACTTAATTAAACATTAAAAACTTAATAAGAAAATAAATAACAGTATATATATTAATTAAATTAATATGCTTTGTAGTAGCAATTATATTTTAATTTTAGTACTTCCTTATTTTAAAACTAATTAAAAAAAAAAGAAAAGAAAAGAAAACGAAATTGCTTGTGAATATTTATGGACATATAAAACAAATATTTATATATACACAAAGTATCCCACTTTCATTTTCAGCCTAAATGTAGCACCCCAAACGGTGGGGCACCACACCCCCGCACTATGACCCGACACGTATACGAAATGGAATGTCCGCACGCGCGCCAAGTCACAGCGAACGGGTGACAAACAAAAACCACTCCTAAGCTAGGCGGTACCGAAACCCTGTACAAGCGCAAATATGCAAGACCAGAATGCGAAAGCGATACGAAATATGGGAATTCTCAAAAACCTTAATCAGCAATCATAATTCATATATTTCAAAAGTAACTCAACATCAGCTAAACGGGTTCAACTAAACCGAGCACCTGTCCTAACCTGTCTCGAAAATCATACATCCATATCATGAGTACCAACCTGCATAATCTATACCTATCATATACATAGTTTCCTTCACAAATCAAAACAAGGTATATAACAAATCAAACAGACCGACACAGACTCAACAGACCCGACTCAAAGCCGCCTAGCTCAAACCTGCAAGAACTGGAAAGTGGAAAAGAAGGGGGAGGGTCAGTCTCTAGAAGACCGAGCGAGCAGGAGCGATAAATATATATAAAAACATGCACATGCAAGTCATAAATCCCAAGCAAGGTTTTATTTAAAGTTAGTTCCCAAAAAGGGCAAGAGAATAACTCAGCAATGCTCGGCCTTTACGACTAATCATATTAAATTCATTAAGTTCATAATTCATACATAAACATAAAGGCTCGGCGAGTGAGCGTGCATCATCTCCAACCAAACTCCGACCGTGTACGACAAATATCATTAATATCTTAAATAGGTGGTCATGCAATATATCATAATACACGCAGATCATATATCATATCCTAAACATATTCGTTTGGGCAATCCGTGTCCCGGCCTTCCCGCACGGTGCCTATCAATCACAAACATAATCATACTCATAATCATAATCATAAAATAAGTTCCAACCTTCTTCCTCCGGGTGGTGGACGGGTTAGCAAGACCCGACCACCTCATACATAATGGCTAGAGAGGTTCATGAGTCCTCAAAAGCCCGACTAGCGTTTTCCCGTCAAAACTCCTGACGAGATCCGTTTCGACGTTAATATTTGTTGGAACTAGTGCAAGGGATCCCCGTCGGCACTTGCCTCCCCGGTTAGCCACAATACACTAAGTTCCGGGCCCGTGAACATAACATACATACATAATCTCGCTAAAACATTTGCTTCATACTTCGGATACATACCATAAGAAAACATACCTTACCGTGCAACTCGGCATATGCTATACACGTACCTCTCCGTGTCATCCTAATCCGTAGCTAGCATGAAGACACACGGTTTGGAGCATAGCCTCGTTGCAAAACCATTTTAAGCTTATATACGCCCATACGTATAATTTCAGAAGAATTTACTCGATAACTCTATTTTAAAAATAACATATATATATATATAAGGTTTTTGGCCAAAACTTGTCACATAAGGTTGTAGGGTTTAATACGTAACTAAAACGAAAACACCCTCACCTGGAACCAGACAAAGCCAAATCCAAAGCAAATGGTCCACCCCGGAACCTGCACGACCACAAGTCACCACCCCGGGTGCACCTGTACCAACTGATCACACAAAACACAGTACAAAACTCAGACTCAGACTCAGACAACCATATAAAGACGCACGACATATGCTCAACTACTTAAGAAATGCAATTACATAAGTCAAGTTCATAATCATACTAATTACTTGTAAAATAAAATATCGCATAGCTCAACATATTCATAATCAATTTAGTTTCCAAAATTATACTAACACCCCCTCAGACAATAATTATTCTTAAATAGATGGACGTAGAACGAGACAATTAAATTCGATAAATCAAGAATCAAATATTCATACATCATAGCATACTCCCACGTATTATACAACTCATAATTTCAATTTACAGCACATACGGGATCAAATTGCGCAATTAAAATCAATTAACAAATAAAATACAATAACTTCAAAAATTCATATAAAATCAACCGGACATCCGATTGACGAACGGAAAGTGGCGTTGGACTCACCACAACGAAAGGAACCTTCTGTCAGAGGGTCACCGGAATGCCGCTACCGGAGCCACCGGAACAGTCACCGGCCGCCACCGGAATACCATCTCCGGTGGTCGGAAAAATCCCCGGAAGGACAGAAACGTACGTCTCGGCCTGGTCAACAAAAGCCCTCAATCAATTTCAGAAAATACCAAACACACCGGACTTCGTTGACGAAAAACCGAACTTAAATCCTAGTACGAAAACTGAAATTAAATACAAACCGCTAAACGAAAATAAAATCCGGATATACCGTTGGAAAGCTTGTAACGAGCCCTACGAAACCCATAACTCAATTGCCGGAAAAAGTCACCGGAACAGTAACCGGTTCGGACCCGCCGGTTCACCACCGGTTCACCGCCGGTCCGCCGCCAACGGCCGGTTCTCGGAACGCCGTCGATGCCATCCACTACGTTTCGTCATTCCAAGCAACTTTCGTGAAGGCTCCACCACCAAAACCGGCCGGGAAAAGGCCCGAAATCGCTGCCGAAGTTTCTGCTGCTGCGTCATCGCCGGAACCACCACTTGCGGTGGTTTTCGTGCTGAACGGAGGCCGGAAATGGAACGAGAAGGTGGAAAAACGTAGGGTAGGGTCAAGCTCCGCTCGCGAAACTCGCCGGAACGCCGCGGAGCCGCCGTGCTACAGTAACGGGCGTCTGCCACCGCCACTTCGGACGGCGCGTGCGCCGCCGTCCGGCCACCGTTGGCCACGCCGCTTGAACTGGGATTGCACCGGGATGTCTCCTAACGGATGGGGTGGCGCGTGTCGAAGAAAGGTCACCGGAGACCGCCGCGAAGAGGCGGCGAAGTGGCGGGGGTTCCGCCTAGCCGCCGCTGTGTCTGAAATTCGCCGATTCCGTCGCCGTCGGTCGTCGGTCGGCCGAGATTCTTGTACCATCGTGACGGGCTCGTCGAGCTGATAAATTTCCACTAATGGTTCATCGAATTCCATCGAGAAACGAGGGAGAACGAGCATGTGTGTGTAAACACACCTCGAGTGCGTGTGAACAGTAACAGGAACGCTGGAGAAGACGCTGAAGGCTGGAGCTGAACTTGTGGCACGCAAAACGAGGATCCGGGGTATTTATCTCGGGTCCTCACGCGCAAAACGATCGGTAGAAGGAGCAAACGACGTCAGAATAGGGCAAACTTAGAGTCTTATTTATCGGATGAGCGGGGCGTTACAATCTTCCCTCCTTCAAAAGGACCTGTCCTCAGGTCCTATTACTGAGTCAAAAAGCTTCGTGTTAGAATACTTCAATCCATCTCCTGAATCGTGTAGAGTCAAAGCCCTGGCTGTGAAGTTTACTTCCACTAATTGCATTAACTCCCCTCAGAGTTCCGTAGTCCCAGAGGTTTGTTCAACACTTGACCGTTGGTCGCTTCAACTCGTTCAATCTCCACTAGGCCACTGCAACCAAAGCTCAATACCGTCGCACCTTCATCGCTCGCTAGTTGCTGTCAGGCCACCCGTAACTAAGCCGCAACAAACAAGAGAGAGTCCTATCTCCCAGCACGCAAGAGAGAGAGCCCCGTCTCCCAGCACATCAAAAGAGAGAACCCCATCCCTCAGGCACAGAATTGAGAGAACCCCGTCTCTCAACCTAAGTCTGGCAGACTTCCACATCTTCCAAACATTCTAGTTTGAGAAAATCCAGCATTTCTCAAACCCCTAAATTCGAGAGAATCCAGCATCTCCCAAATATCTAACACCAAGAGAATCCAGCATCTCTTGCTCATATAATTAGAAAGAATCCAACATCTTTCTATCACTTAAATAGGGAGAATCCCACATCCCCCTAACACGTAAATAGAGAGATCTCAACACTCTCTAGCACACAAGTTCACTTACTCAGCATTCCAACATACACACATCAAAATAACACTGAATGCAAAACATGGGATGCATGTATCGTGTACCTTATCACAACTGATATCGGTGTCCCTAGAGTATAAACTCATCATCCATGCTCAACTCAAGGGGGATATCGCGATGGAATCTCTGTAAAATAAAACCACAATATGCTGGTATGTGCATGAAGGGTTAGTGAGTAACCAAAGAAATTATAAACATAGAGACACGAATAATTCACACAAGTATTCCATTCAGTTTACAAGAATTAACAACAAAAACAACAAATTTTAAGTTATGAAAAATTAAAACAGTTAGTCACGTTATTACAATCGAGTAACATCAATCATTACACGTTGTCACATACATCAAGCAAAATAAAATATAATTGCTTGTAAGATGCATGGGTGCAAATGCCATGAATGCTTAAGGTATCGTTCACCGTGGAATTGAAGTCGAGGTTGACAATTCTTTAATTTGGAAGGATAATCGAATCCTTGCTTGGCAGTGGTTCCAATCCTTCGTTCAAACTTGCATTCTTTAATATTCCCTCATATTCTCGGGTACCCAAATGATCTTGGACCGCCTCACTTGATTCTCGGAGTAAAGTGATCCGTGGGGTCTCTTGAAATCCCAGTAAAATCCTCGATAATCGGGAATTGCTATTTCTTCCAACGGTAAAATCTCTCAGGACCATTGTCGGGAAATAAATGAAGAATCTTTAAACGATCTTACTTAGTACACCGTCGTTGTAAATGATGCCCCTTTTTCTTTGTGTAAGAGTAACTACTCTGGTGGTGTCTTTATAATAGTAATCCGATTCCCTCTTTAGAATTTTCTGAATTGTACAAGTGCTTAAATTTCTTCACTGTCACTTCATGTCACTCAGAGTTAGAAATTCTGACTTTCTGATGAAATTTGCTAACCCCGAGTACCTCCATGTAGTTAAGTATATATCCTGAAGGCACCTCGTTAGTTAAAAGGTCACCTCGTTTCCCTTGTATACAGACATCTTCTTTTATCCCCTCTATAGCCCGAGTTTGTGAAATCAACTGTCCAATTTCTGATCCACTCCTATTCAGATCCAAATGCAGCTTCCACTAAAATCAGTACTCGTTGAAACACGTAACAAGATCACCTAAATATAACCACAAAACTAATGCATGCGGGATTAGGGATGTAAATGGCAGGCACTCATATCCAGCAAAGAAAGCAGTCAAGCACGTAGAACAAATGTTCAAAATAATTATAATTTAATCCAATGCATGATGCACGTACTATGAATGCATAATACCTGTTTCCATAAATTTAGCATCTAGATATTGTTGAATTCTTTCAGAAATCCATTTATCCTTTATTCAACTAATCAAGGCATGGTAGTTTTGGATCCTCTGTCATCAATTTATAAAAGCGGGAATGTTGTCACGATCAATTAAATTTTTTCATCAATCCAACTCCCTGCAATTCACAAATTGAATAAATATCTATGCATGCGGGTTAGTACGTGGATATGTCAAGTAATAAAAACACTTAAGAACACTTAAGTAATGCACATGCAATACGTAATCTAATAAATTTTAAAGCATAACAGTGATAATTTTGTAAGAATCGTAATCATAGTGTGCACACAATCACATAAGCTCCAACAAATTCATGCAGAGAAGTCAAAATTTCACTTCAAACGAATGCAATGCACAAGTATTCCTATGCCGTCCGACCTAAACTGACACGACACGACTCCAGAGCACCGGTTCTGAACCTGGTAGCTCTGATACCACTTAAGATGTAGCACCCCAAACGGTGGGGCACCACACCCCCGCACTATGACCCGACACGTATACGAAATGGAATGTCCGCACGCGCGCCAAGTCACAGCGAACGGGTGACAAACAAAAACCACTCCTAAGCTAGGCGGTACCGAAACCCTGTACAAGCGCAAATATGCAAGACCAGAATACGAAAGCGATACGAAATATGGGAATTCTCAAAAACCTTAATCAGCAATCATAATTCATATATTTCAAAAGTAACTCAACATCAGCTAAACGGGTTCAACTAAACCGAGCACCTGTCCTAACCTGTCTCGAAAATCATACATCCATATCATGAGTACCAACCTGCATAATCTATACCTATCATATACATAGTTTCCTTCACAAATCAAAACAAGGTATATAACAAATCAAACAGACCGACACAGACTCAACAGACCCGACTCAAAGCCGCCTAGCTCAAACCTGCAAGAACTGGAAAGTGGAAAAGAAGGGGGAGGGTCAGTCTCTAGAAGACCGAGCGAGCAGGAGCGATAAATATATATAAAAACATGCACATGCAAGTCATAAATCCCAAGCAAGGTTTTATTTAAAGTTAGTTCCCAAAAAGGGCAAGAGAATAACTCAGCAATGCTCGGCCTTTACGACTAATCATATTAAATTCATTAAGTTCATAATTCATACATAAACATAAAGGCTCGGCGAGTGAGCGTGCATCATCTCCAACCGAACTCCGACCGTGTACGACAAATATCATTAATATCTTAAATAGGTGGTCATGCAATATATCATAATACACGCAGATCATATATCATATCCTAAACATATTCGTTTGGGCAATCCGTGTCCCGGCCTTCCCGCACGGTGCCTATCAATCATAAACATAATCATACTCATAATCATAATCATAAAATAAGTTCCAACCTTCTTCCTCCGGGTGGTGGACGGGTTAGCAAGACCCGACCACCTCATACATAATGGCTAGAGAGGTTCATGAGTCCTCAAAAGCCCGACTAGCGTTTTCCCGTCAAAACTCCTGACGAGATCCGTTTCGACGTTAATATTTGTTGGAACTAGTGCAAGGGATCCCCGTCGGCCCTTGCCTCCCCGGTTAGCCACAATACACTAAGTTCCGGGCCCGTGAACATAACATACATACATAATCTCGCCAAAACATTTGCTTCATACTTCGGATACATACCATAAGAAAACATACCTTACCGTGCAACTCGGCATATGCTATACACGTACCTCTCCGTGTCATCCTAATCCGTAGCTAGCATGAAGACACACGGTTTGGAGCATAGCCTCGTTGCAAAACCATTTTAAGCTTATATACGCCCATACGTATAATTTCAGAAGAATTTACTCGATAACTCTATTTTAAAAATAACATATATATATATATAAGGTTTTTGGCCAAAACTTGTCACATAAGGTTGTAGGGTTTAATACGTAACTAAAACGAAAACACCCTCACCTGGAACCAGACAAAGCCAAATCCAAAGCAAATGGTCCACCCCGGAACCTGCACGACCACAAGTCACCACCCCGGGTGCACCTGTACCAACTGATCACACAAAACACAGTACAAAACTCAGACTCAGACTCAGACAACCATATAAAGACGCACGGCATATGCTCAACTACTTAAGAAATGCAATTACATAAGTCAAGTTCATAATCATACTAATTACTTGTAAAATAAAATATCGCATAGCTCAACATATTCATAATCAATTTAGTTTCCAAAATTATACTAACACCCCCTCAGACAATAATTATTCTTAAATAGATGGACGTAGAACGAGACAATTAAATTCGATAAATCAAGAATCAAATATTCATACATCATAGCATACTCCCACGTATTATACAACTCATAATTTCAATTTACAGCACATACGGGATCAAATTGCGCAATTAAAATCAATTAACAAATAAAATACAATAACTTCAAAAATTCATATAAAATCAACCGGACATCCGATTGACGAACGGAAAGTGGCGTTGGACTCACCACAACGAAAGGAACCTTCTGTCAGAGGGTCACCGGAATGCCGCTACCGGAGCCGCCGGAACAGTCACCGGCCGCCACCGGAATACCATCTCCGGTGGTCGGAAAAATCCCCGGAAGGACAGAAACGTACGTCTCGGCCTGGTCAACAAAAGCCCTCAATCAATTTCAGAAAATACCAAACACACCGGACTTCGTTGACGAAAAACCGAACTTAAATCCTAGTACGAAAACTGAAATTAAATACAAACCGCTAAACGAAAATAAAATCCGGATATACCGTTGGAAAGCTTGTAACGAGCCCTACGAAACCCATAACTCAATTGCCGGAAAAAGTCACCGGAACAGTAACCGGTTCGGACCCGCTGGTTCACCACCGGTTCACCGCCGGTCCGCCGCCAACGGCCGGTTCTCGGAACGCCGTCGATGCCATCCACTACGTTTCGTCATTCCAAGCAACTTTCGTGAAGGCTCCACCACCAAAACCGGCCGGGAAAAGGCCCGAAATCGCTGCCGAAGTTTCTGCTGCTGCGTCATCGCCGGAACCACCACTTGCGGTGGTTTTCGTGCTGAACGGAGGCCGTAAATGGAACGAGAAGGTGGAAAAACGTAGGGTAGGGTCAAGCTCCGCTCGCGAAACTCGCCGGAACGCCGCGGAGCCGCCGTGCTACAGTAACGGGCGTCCGCCACCGCCACTTCGGACGGCGCGTGCGCCGCCGTCCGGCCACCGTTGGCCACGCCGCTTGAACTGGGATTGCACCGGGATGTCTCCTAACGGATGGGGTGGCGCGTGTCGAAGAAAGGTCGCCGGAGACCGCCGCGAAGAGGCGGAGAAGTGGCGGGGGTTCCGCCTAGCCGCCGCTGTGTCTGAAATTCGCCGATTCCGTCGCCGTCGGTCGTCGGTCGGCCGAGATTCTTGTACCATCGTGACGGGCTCGTCGAGCTGATAAATTTCCACTAATGGTTCGTCGAATTCCATCGAGAAACGAGGGAGAACGAGCATGTGTGTGTAAACACACCTCGAGTGCATGTGAACAGTAACAGGAACGCTGGAGAAGACGCTGAAGGCTGGAGCTGAACTTGTGGCATGCAAAACGAGGATCCGGGGTATTTATCTCGGGTCCTCACGCGCAAAACGATCGGTAGAAGGAGCAAACGACGTCAGAATAGGGCAAACTTAGAGTCTTATTTATCGGATGAGCGGGGCGTTACACTAAAACTATCCCGCCTAATCCCGCTTTCATTATTTCGGTCTAAAATTATCCCGCTTTATTCCCTTTTTCACCCCCAATTTCTTTGTGCGCTTTCATTCTCTCACGCCAAATATTTAGGGTAAAATTTTTCTCTCCCCCCAAACTCCATCCCGCCGCCCTGTATCTCTCACCCAACTCGCAGCTCTTGATGCCGCCCCTCGCCTTAAGACATCCCACCGCCTTCTCTCATTCTCGCTGCAAGCCACCGCCCACATAGCTGCCCTCCCGACATATTAAGCATGACAAACGAGCATTGGGTTTTTTCTCCGTAGGGTTTCAGCTCACATATACGGCACAATCGAAGTATGGGCTACTAATCGTAAGTCTGGGCAATTCGATTAATTGATATACTGGGTTGTTTGAATTTATTTATTTTTTGTTCGAATTTCTGTATGAGCATATATGACATTGGGTTTGATTTTTAATTTGATCTTACTTTGGGATGCATTGTTGTTTTTGGTTTGGAATGCATTGTTGTTTTTTGTTCTAAAGTACAAGTCTTCTTTATCATGTGAAAAAAAGTTTGTGATAGTTCTTGAATGGCATGGAATTATGATCCTTTCTCTTCTTTAAAAAAAAAAAAAAAAAGTTTGGACAAGTTTGTGATCCTTTCTCTTCTTTAAAAAAAAAAAATTCCAGCACAAACATGTTGTTGAATTATCTTAGTTTCTCATCTTGCCCAATTGCTAGGTAATTAATAATAACAAAGTTCTGTTCAAAACGAATTGGTGGTTAACAATATTACAAAAGTTTTACAGCAGCTTTAATGGTTGCATGCTTCACTGGATTCTTAATTCTGGAGAAGTTCTTATGTTATAGCTTTGGGAATGTGTGGATTGTGGAATATCTAATATTTTTTCTATAATTGTTGAGTTTTGTTCTCTTTTTGTTTATTCTAAACATTGTTTCTTCTGAAGGTATATATTAGAAGCTATTTTTATTAGATGAGATAATGTGAATCTTGTTTCTAGTAGTTCTCTTGTCTTCTTAATATCTGCTTAATATTGTTTCTGATTGAGAGGGAACTTTATACATTATTCACTGCTCAAGGGTCGAGATACAATGTTAGTTAATTTTAAATGAAACTACAGAGGATTAGCCTTAGAGAGATCCCATTTATTGACAAATTTCTAATTAATGATAGTTTAGCTTTGTTATATGACTGATTTAGGATGGAGGTGATTGTCTTTTAGGAGGGTTGTCTTGTTGATTAATCAATGGGACAAATGGTCCAACAATTGGCATTTAAAGGTTATTCATGGAACAATTGACATTTGAAGGTTAAAAATTATATGCTCATGTAGCTGATATATCTATAACATGGTTCAACTAAATAAAATTATATTGTTACACTTGTAAACTATATCACTTATTTCTGATAATTCTCTAATGAGTTGTATTTGGTTTAAAGTTTGCTTTAATGTTTCAATAGTATAATATCTTACTTGTATTCTGTTTATATATAATCAATTTTGTGTTTGTTTTATAATATATATATATATATATACTAGAGAATCCACATGTTAGACATAAGAAGAATCAACAGGACAACAACATAAGTTGAACTTGACTAGCCCATGTACTATTGGGTAACAAGAAAATAAAAGTAAGTACTCTGATTTGCTTCCATTATTCATTTTGAAGGCTTTTGTGCTTTTCATTGGAGAGTATTATTTATTTGTTAATAGTGCTAAGGAAAAACAAAATACTAGATAGTGCTATTCATTTTGAACATGTCGGTAAAGAAACCTGCAAATATTCAAACTTAGATTCTAGCATGTAAATATGATGTGTTCCTGTAATTTTTATTGTCTTGATTTCAGGAGAATCTGATTCTTTGAATCTGTAATCTAGTTTACCGGTAATTTTGTTGTTTTCTACATCACTCTTAAGGCTTGTGTCTCTAATTTGTAACAGACTGGAGAGTCTCGTTTTGATGGCCATGAACGTATCTGTTATACTAGGGGCCAACTGCTGCCGTGAAGAGAGGCAAGTCTTAAATTTTTGCCTTATAGGTGCACAAGTTAAAAGTCATTTTTGGTCTATTTAACAGTTATGGTTCATATCTTGGTAAATTGTTTCTAATATTAGGTATGGGCAGATATAAATGTGAGTTATTCATACCTTTATATATGAATCTAATTGATGGAAGGTAAGAATGAATATAATATTGTTCATATGCGTGGTTTTATGCTTTGTGTTATCTTTTTTTTTTTGTTTTTGGTAAGGATGCTTTATCTGCTAAGATATCTTTTTGAGAAATGAAAAGGACCTTTGCTTGACATATGATTTACACGTGAGGAATTCAAATAGTGGGTAGATATAAATGTGAGTTATTCATACCTTTGCTTGAACTGGACCTTTCAATAGGGTTCGATTTTTACTTAGGATGTGCATCTTTCTCATACATGTATATTTTCATGGCTATTGTAGAACTTCGGAATCATATCTATCCTTAGTCTACCCTTCCTTCATGCCATTTAAATGATAATTTAATTACCATCTGTGTGCTTTGAAGAAGTATATTACATCCCTTGTTGCTTCAATTGGGCTTGGTGACCCAATAATTTAATAATTGAATTCTTGTTGCTTCCTTTGTGTCTTAAAAGTATTTTCAAGTTTCTCTGCACTTGCATACTAAATTACAGACTAATCAAGTTTTTAACCATATGCGTAAGGCAAAATATTTGTTGTTTATGTCTTCATATATTTTCAAATGTGTAGTTTGATACTCTTAAGTTTAGCAATTGGTTTCTTTGGAGTAATTGGTAATATGCTAAAGTATCTGAAGATTTATATTAGAAGCATATTGATGGTCTGCTCATGCCTTTAGGTTTGCCAAAGCATATCACTTGCGTGGGCTTCTTTTCCATGAGATGGGAGGCACAGGTAAATGTTCGAAAGTTACTACAGTTGAGATAAATACGCTGCTATAATTTATCAGTTACTGCTCTAACTACTTGAGTTTCTGATAAACTCATATTTATATTATCTTTGTTTGAAGAAAAAATTTGGCAAATGAAAGATATAGGAGGCTGCTTAAGTGATGAGGCAAAATAAAGATCGCCAATTAAGAAGGAAGCTAAAAAGATTGTCAAAGAGGCAAAGAAAGTGGTTGGTGAGGCAAAATAAAGAGAAGCTATATTTGGGACTTTGTCAAATGCTTAGAGAGATTGAAAACTTTGGAAGCAACTAATTCGGCACAAGGATCCAACAAGTAGAAGTTTTGGGAAGTTTTTACATGAAACAATGGAGGAGATTGAAAACGTTGTTAAAAACTTATTTGATTTATTATTAATGGTTTGTAAACCTTTAATACTTTTAATGGGATGATTTGTAATATGAATATGAAATTATATTAGAATGTTATGTATTTAATTTGATGTTATTTTTGTTCATTCGAATTATATTTTTAATCGATGCATGAAAATGGTATAGGAATCGGAAAAGAAAAACATAATTTTTAATAAAATAAAATTAATAATAAAATTAATATTTGAAGAAATTAGTGACTGATGAATCGGTCACAAAACAAAACTGTGCTGAAATAGTGGCTGAAAATATTTAAAACTTTAGTGACCGATTGCACGCGGTCACTGATTAGTGACCGCTTTGTGACCGAGTCTACCACGCTAAAAAAAAAAAAAAAAATTAATTAGTGACCCCTTTTTCTATATCGGTCACTAAATTAGTGACCGACAAAAATCAGTCACTGAAATATTAGTTGCGAGGTTTTTACCAACCGCCCGAGATCGGTCACTGATCGGTCACTGATGCTGATCAGTGACCGATTCTTGTTGAATTAGTGACCGATCGGGCGGTCACTAATACTGTTTTTTTTTGTAGTGATCGGTGCCGCTACAGCTCTTGAAGCTCGAGCCACCGGCATTCCCTATGTCTTTGCTCCATGCATCGCGGTATAATAACACCACCTTTACAAGAAAAAAATAATAATAAAAGATTGGTTATAATAATTACATTGAACTGAATTTGCTAGTCGAATATATATAGGTTTGCAGAGATCCAAGATGGGGTAGGTGCTACGAGAGTTACAGTGAAGACCCTAAAGTTGTTGAACAAATGACAGACATTATCAAAGGTCTGCAAGGGGAAGTCCCTGCCAACTCAAGGAAGGGTATCCCATATGTTGGTGGAAAGTAAGTTCGCACGAAAACGATTGTCAATTATGTAAAGTTCAGAGGTGTACATGTAATTTCTCATTTATGCATTGTCTGATCATATTTCTTTATGAAAATAAAACAAAAGGGACAAGGTTGTGGCATGAGCAAAGCACTATGTTGGTGATGGAGGAACGACGAACGGAATCAACGAGAACAACACAGTAGCAGATTGGCATCAATTGATGAGCATTCATATGCTGGGATACTATCACTCCATCATCAAGGGTGTCTCCACTGTCATGGTTTCATACTCAAGCCTAAACGGAGTTAAAATGCACGAGAACAAGAACCTAATCACCGGTTTCCTCAAGGGCACTCTTAGATTCAGGGTAAGTATCATAATTGACAGACATAAATGCAAATAAGCTTCTTGTGTTTCAAGAACCAGTAGAAGTATCTTTCTGGGAAGGGGTCAATGTGTAATTTTTACAAGGTACAGGATTTTCTGTAATCAACTTTTGATTGTATATTTTATGAATTTTGTATACCATTTCATCCTTATCTTTGTTTTAAATATTCAGGGTTTCGTCATCTCAGACTGGCAAGGGGTAGACAAAATCTATTATCCGGAGCACGCTAACTACTCTACCGCGCTTCTACAAGCAATCAATGCTGGTATTGATATGGTAAGCGCAGATAAGTCCAAGAAGACCACTCCAAACACATTCAGTGTGTGCTTTAAAATTTTAAAATTTCTCACTTTTGAATGCTTTTATTTGGAAATTTAGTTAATGGTCCCGTACAATCACACAGAATTCACCAGCATTCTAACTTCACATGTCAAGAACAACATAATCATGATGAACAGGATTGACGATGCAGTTAGCAGGATCTTGAGGGTTAAATTCACAATGGGACTTTTCGAGAACCCCATTGCTGATTACAGCTTTGTTGATGAACTCGGGAGTCAGGTAAGTTAATTAATTTAAAATCAAAAAATTATCTTAGGTTGATTAATTTAAAATCAAATAGGTACATCATAACTCTTTATCTATCTTATGTGTGTCTGTTTATGTCTTTTATTACAGGCTCATAGGGATTTGGCAAGAGAAGCAGTCAGAAAATCACTTGTGCTCTTAAAAAACGGCAAGAATGATGAAACCCCAGTAATTCCACTCCCTAAAAAGACATCAAAAATCTTAGTTGCAGGGAGCCATGCCAACAATCTTAGACTTCAAAGTGGTGGTTGGACAATTGATTGGAAAGGAGTCGGCAACAAGAATCTCACAGCTGGTAAACATATATTTTAGACTTAATTGCAACTACGTCCTTTGGAAATTGTAATAATATAGTTTGTGCGACAAGTTTGGATTAAAACTACAAAACACTCCCCAAAATTGTTTAAAATCAACCAACAATATTAGGCTGTGTACCTATGTAATTTTTCCAAACTCTGAGGGGTGTTTTATGTAACTTTTACAAACTTGTGGAGTATAGATTAACTTTTCTTCTGCTCACCCATTCTGTTAATTTGATCTTTTTTCACTAAACCAAACAAACTCTTCTCTTAACTCAGGAAGCTCTATCCTTAACGGGATCTTAAACGCAGTGGACCCTGCAACAGAAGTAGTCTTCATGGAAAACCCCGACACAGACTTTGTGAAATCCAACAACTTCCTCCTACGCGTATGCGGAAACAACCGGTGACAACAAAAACCTAACTATTCCGGCGCCGGGATTGAGCCCAATGCAGAACGTTTGTGGAAGTGGTGTTAAGTGTGTGGTGGTTCTGGTGTCAGGAAGGCCATTGGTGGTGCAGCCTTATCTCTCCTCCATGGATGCTCTTGTGGCGCATGGTTTCCTGGAACCGAAGGACAAGGAGTGGCTGATGTCTTGTTCGGTGACTACGGTTTTACTGGGAAATTGCCAAGAACTTGGTTTAAGAGTGTTGATCAACTTCCTATGAATGTTGGTGATGAACATTATGATCCGCTTTTCCCCTATGGATTTGGACTTTCGACTTGAAGAGTGAAGACTAGTGGAGAGATTGAGACAGAAGATCTGACTAGTGGAGAGATTGAGACAGAAGATCTAACTAAGAAGGTTTTAGTTTAAGCTAGTGTTTATTTTTAGTTCAAGTTAGTAGTGGATTAGCATGTGTTTAATTTCAGTTAGAAACTGTTTTAATTTTCTTAGTTTCGATTTGATAGGGCCCCATCATAGGGAAATATAGGTTACTGTAGCATTTTGGAGATGGTAGTACTTTTGTTTATACTGGCTTTGATTCTGAGTTTTTAGATATTTTCTTTTTATACTTTCTTTGCCTGGTTTTTTCAGTTTTTGATTGGATTTCTACAAAATATAATAAAATCATCTGCTCTGATTAGTTTTAATGACAAAAGTTTAACTTCTATAATAGAATGAACTGCAAACTTTGAAGAAAATCTCAACTTCAATGAACTTTGAAGAAAATCTCACAATTATTTTCAAAATTTAACTCCAATGATCCCTAATCAGCAACTTCCTCATCTCTGATTAACTCAAAAACAGAAAATTAACATGCAATACGAGGCAACGAGTTTAACTTCTGGATAGGATAGTTCGTGCTAAGAACCAAGAAAACAATCATCATTGTACGACTGATCCATAACTGCACACTAAATGATCATGATGAATAAGCCGTACCATTGAATACTCAACAAAACCAAAGTTGCATCTCTGCCTCATCAGACTTCTTCAGAAGGAATCAAAGTCCAGACCTGTCAAATCATTCATAGAAGTTTTATGTTGCAAAATCAAGAAAATAAGATATGCAGGGGTTCTTGCTGGAATTGACATGGTTAGTTTATCATTTCTACATATTTTTAGAAATGATAACTTGTTTCAAGATTTTTCACCAATTTACAGCAACTTGGGATTCTTTTTGAGCTATATGCACAAAAAACCCTGTGGTTTTCATAATCGACCCAAAAAACCCTGAGTTTTAAAAAATCATACATAAAACCTCATGGTTTCAAACTTCGACTCACTGCCCCTCAATATGAATTTGGTACGTTTTGGAGATGAAATACCATAATTACCCCCTTCAAATACAACTACTTTTTACTCATTATTATTTCTTTTTATTTTCCATTTTCATTTATTTTATTTTTTATAATTTAATAAAAAATTAAAACATAAATATTTTGTAAAATTATTAATCTATCATCATGAAATGTTTTCTTAACAAAACCAAAAATAAAAAATAAATTATCATCACGCCTGGAATAAAACATAAATATTTTCTTCTTCTTCTTCTTCTTCTTCTTCTTCTTCTTCTTCTTATTATTATTATTATTAATTATCATCATGAAATGTTTTCTTAAGAAAACCAAAAAAAAATAAAAAATTATCATCATCCTCATCACTGGAACATTTTCACGCCATCAGCAACAACTTGGCTTCAAATGCTATCTCCATCAATTCACACCACCATAGTTGCCACCTACCACCACCGCAGACGCCACTATTTCCACCATCGCAAGCACCACCGCTGACGGCACTGTGTGGCTCGTCTCCCCAGACCCTCCTCCGTCGCCACCACCATTTCTCACACCACCACCCAATGTCCACCACCATCTTCCCGCCTGCAGCCACCATAGTCCATGGCACCACCGACCACCACATCTAGCGCCTCCGTTTCCTGCCGTCACCACAACCACCACCACCGCGCCTCTCAGATCCACAGCAGTCCCTCAAGATCCGCACACTAGATCCTCCGCCATCACCGTACCTCTCCTCAGATCCTCCGCCACAGCCGCACTTCTCCCCAGATCCTCCGCCACCGCCACAGTTCTTGTACCACCACCCAAGGCACATCGTCACGACATCACCGCACCTCTCCCGACCCCAGATCCACCGCACTCCCTCAAGATCCGCACCCCCGCCACCATCGAAAACCAGATCCACGCCCCACCACTACGAACTTGAATCTTTTCTCTCATCAGCATTGAGCAGTCACAAAGATATGGAGAAGAAAGCATTTGGGATCTTCTTTCTGCTATTCATTGTCCTGGTTTCTCGTAAGCTTTTTTGCTCTCAAACCTCTTATTTAAGCATTTTTAACTTAATAACAAGACAATAAATGGTGCAAGGGCTGTAAATGGTGGGTGCCGGCAATGGAGGTAGTTTATTTAAAGCAGAGGGTTTTTTTTGGTAACATAAAAATCATTATTTGAGGACATTTAGTTTAGGTCTCGTACAAGGGTAAAAATGACATTTTACATCGAATTATGCATGAAAAACAGAAGTCCAGTCTCAAAATCGGCGCGTGCAATACACGCAAGGAGTATGAGGTTCTACCTATATAGTTTTTAAAACCTTAGGGGTTTTTAAATTATATTTTATACTATAGGGTTTTCTTTTAACATTCACCATACTACAAGGGGCCTCGCTGCAAAAAACCCGATTCTTTTTACCTTTAATACTGTTCAAAAATTGCTCAAAACCATGTAATAAAGTATATTTGCGGATAAAAATAATGTCTTGTTCATGGAAAAATATCATAATATAACCTGTGAGTTTTTAATCTTTCAGATTATGCTTCCTGAGAACTTCACTGAGTTCATTGACGAGCTAACTTCCCAAGTGAAATCGAACATTATCCCAATGAGCCGGAACGCCGACGCTGTAAAAAGAATATTAAGGGTCAAATTTGTTATGGGATTATTCGAGAACCCGTTGGCTGATCTCAGCCTCGTAGACAAACTCGGTAGAGCCAGGTTAATATCATCTTTCGTTATGGCAATATCAAAAATTGCACAAATAAAGCCATTTGTGTGTAGAAATTCAAAATGTATGTGGTTGCTACTTGGAGGAACATAGAGAGCTGGCGAGGCAAGCAGTGCGTATTGAAAAATGGGAAAGTTGCGAATCAGCCATTGCTTCCTCTTCCTAAAAAAGCACCGAAAATCCTCGTTGCTGGAACTCATGCAGATAATTTGGGATACCAATGTGGAGGATGGCAAGGTCTTTCAGGCAACGACCTCACCGCTGGTATGTAGCAACAGCTTAAGAATATACATTCATGTATGTGTGTCTGTGCGTATTGAGAAGTTTTGGGGTAATTACACTTTACCCCATATTGGAGTAGTTACAGGTTTACCCCCTATGATCTTCAAACATAGGCAACGAAATAAAATCATTTTGAAAAATTAGTTGGTAAATTTATGTGTATGATATATAATCAACTGATCAAGCTACTATAAACTAAAATCTTCATCATATACTTTTAACAGCTCAAGGGTGTAAAAGCTTGTAAATATCCCATTTATGATATCCCCATAGAGTGTTGGTTGGGTGTTTCTTGTAAGTTTTTTAAGAAGATGAAGAACTAATCGCGATCCTCAATGATTTTGCAGGAACCACAATCCTCGGAGCAATCAAGAACACGGTCGACCCCTCGACCCAAGTCGTCCACATGGAAAACCCCGACCCCAACTTCGTCAAGACGAATTGAACGGCTTCTCCCACGCCATCGTCGTCGTGGGCAAGGTCCCCTACACCGAGATGTAAGGGGACAGCACTAACCTAAGCATGATCGACCCCGGCCCCAGCATCATAAAGAACGTCTGCGGCGCCATCAAGTGCACCGTGGTGGTCGTTTCCGGCCACCCCATCGTGATGGAGCCGTACCTTCCACAGATTGACGTGCTCGTCGCTGCGTGGCTTCTGGGCAGCGAGGGGCAGGGGGTGGCCGACATATGCTTTTCGGCCATTACTGGTTCTCGGGAAAGCTTGCGAGGACTTGGTTCAAGAGGGTGGATCAACTCCCCATGAATGTTGGAGATGCACACTATGATCCTCTTTTCGGGTTCGGGTTTGGGATTGTGGCCAAAGCTACCAGAGGATGAAGATGATGATTTGTAGGGGTTTTTTTTGTTTATTTTGTAGGGATTTTGCATTCTTGCAATGTCACGATATGGGATTATATGGCATTGAGAAAGAGTTTAGCTTGCTCGGAATTGTTGGCTTTCTATGTTGAAGAATTTTTCTTGAAATATTATAAAGGGCAAATTACACCAAGGTCCCCTGAGGTTTGGCATAATTACAAATTAATCCCTCCACTTCTGAAAATTACGGATTAGTCCCTATAAATACTGTTTCAATTGAGGTCCCTAGACGCCGTTAGGGTTCCGTTAATTTTGACCTTTGAATTTTCGAAAAATATTACAAAAATGTCCCTGAACTATGAATTTTCTTACAAAATGACCCCTTAACTAAATCACATCAACAATGTAGTCCTGTCAAAATTAACGGAACACTAACGGCTTCTAGGGACCTCAATTGAAACAGTATTTATAGGGACTAATCCGTAATTTCCAGAAGTGGAGGGATTAATTTGTAATTATGTCAAACCTCAAGGGACCTTGGTGTAATTTGCCCATATTATAAATATGAAATTACAATATGTAGAGTTGCATTTAATTTAAATTTTTTTTTAGGAGTTGTTTTTAGAAATTAGTAATTGTGTATAATTATCATTATTATTTTAGTCCTAAACACAATAAATAAAGAATAAAAAGAAATTATTGCATAATAAAAATCGTCATACCTCAAAGAATTTTATAGGGTGGGAGTTAAGATTTCTTTGTCTCATATTTGAATTGTGTGATTCACTAGAGTTTTGGACCCATATGATTCAATATTTAGAATTATTTTTTTTTTAAAAAAACATATAAGTGAAGCGCGTGTCTATCACGCGCTCTGTGACGCGTGTATATCACGCGCCTCATGAAAAAGAATATGGCAACCGCTCCGGTTAACTCCCACATAGGGATGCAAACGAGTCGAGCCGGCTCACGAGCCTGACGAGGCAAGCCCAAACTCAAGCCCTTTGAATTTTGGCTCGTGGCTCACGAGCCTATATAATTAATTAAAAATAATATTTTAATTTATATATATATAAATATTTTATTAATATATAATATTATATATATATTTATTAATTTTTTATACAAAATGAATAAAAAATAATATATTTATTATTTATATTCATTTAATATATATTATTATATATAAAAATATATTAAATTATTAAAAAAAACTAATTTTTTATAAAAAATAATATAATAGGGTCGAGCCTGTCCCGAGCCTTGGTTGAGCCGAGCTCGAGCCAGTAAAAAAGGCCAAAGCTCGGCTCGTTTGCATCCCTACTCCCACAGCAGCTGTATATATGGATAGGTGGATATGTCGTATGCATGAATAATACCATAACAAAAAACCCAAAGAGAGAAAATGGAAAACCCGAGAGAGGGAATCATTGATGCCATTTTCCAATCCCTCAAAAATTTGGAAACTGACATGGTATATGTGAAGAATGAATTGGCCGAACAAAAAGCGTGGAGAAAGAAGATGCAGGATGAATAACAAATGCAGAGAGCTGATCTTGAAAATCTCGTGAATCCAGCATCGTGGCACTCTGGTGATGATCTTCTTCATCAACTTGGCAAGAGAAACATTGAAAATTCATTGGAAGAGGCGGGCCCTCCAAAAAAGTTGAGTAAGGTAGCTGTTTCTGCTCTTTGTGGGAGAATCTTGGATGAAATTTGTGCTGTTTGTGGTGATGAATTGCATGGTTTTTGTGGTGGAGATTTGGGGGGAGTTTGTGGTGGTGGTTCTGGAGAATGGGTTCGTGTTTTTGCACAAGGGCGATGTCACTTGGGGAGAAGTGGGGTCAATTGACCCCACTGAGAAAATTTTTTACTTATGTATTTATATATTTTTTCATATTTTTTTATTTAAGAATAACTTTTTGACCCACGATAAAAATGAAAAAAATTATATTGACCCCTTAAATTTAAAATTAGTATAATTAAAAAAATTCATGACAAAAAAAATAAAAATAAAAATCTATTTAACGATATTCTAAATAATATGATTTTGTAGTTTTCTACAATTTCAAAACACATAGATAACAAGTGTTTGTAAACTCTAAACAAACACTTATGAGATAAGTGATTATTTTAGTATTTGAAAAACCAATTTCTGTTTTTCAAATTTATTTAAAATTTTATTTTGACAAATACAAATCTACTGTTTATACGTTGATTACATCTTTTCCTTTTCTATCTTGTTTTTTTTTTTTTTTTTTCTTTTTCAAAAACACACACCCCAAGTGGCCGAGAGATTCGAACGTAGGTCATTGCCTTCGAGAAAGAACCCTTAAAGCATTTGATCAACCCTTGACTATCTTTTTTTTTCAAACACTTTTTCTACTTATTGATTAAAATTTGCAAACACCTTTTTTCAAACACTCATTACTTTTACTACTACAATTTTTTTTTCAAATTTCATTTCTATTTTAACTTCTACTCATTGATTAAAATTTGCAAACACCTTTTTTTCAAACACTCATTACTTTTACTAACACAATTTTTTTCTTCAAATTTCACTTCTATTTTTTCAAATTTCAGTTCTATTTTAACTTCTAGTTATTGATTAAAAATTTGCAAACAACTTTTGTTTCAAATACTCAATACCTTTACACAATTTATTTTTTTCAAATTTCACTTCTATTTCAACTTTTACCTATTGATTAAAATTTGTAAACACCTTTTTTTCAAACACTAATTACTTTTACTACTACAATTTTTTCTTCAAATTTCACTTCTATTTTAATTTCTACTTATTGATTAAAATTTGCAAACACCTCCTTAGAGATGGTTGTATTTATTTTAAAATTTTATTTCTTAATAATATATATTTTTTATTAGTAGTTAAATTATTTTGACCCAAGTGATCGATAATCTTGGAATCGCCCCGGTTTCTGCAGGCGTAGACTTGGGTAGTCTTTGTGGGGTTTGTGCCGGAGATTTAGTCGGTGTTTCTGATGGAAAATTTGGTGGTTTTGCTCTCATCCATCGAGGGTTTCTGAGCGCACATGATGTGGCAGTTAAAGGGCGAAAATACCTGTTGGCTCTTGCGGACGTTAAAAGATTGAGTGATTTCTTAATGGAAGAAGAGCGCCAACTGGTGTTTCATGAGAAAAACGATGAGGAAGAGGGTATTGCTGATGAGAAAAAGGGTAAGAAAAAGAAGCAAAAGGGCCTTGCTGTTGTTGTTCAAGATGGTGTTGACCGCTTAGATTTGAATTTCAAAGTTTGGTTAGGGAGTGAAGTCGTTCTAAATTCTAAAGAGTGGATGAAACTTTGCGAGAAGCACAGTAAGGAAGTAGTAGCAGGTAATAGGATATGGGTTTATGGTTCTCGGGATGTTGATGGTACTGTAGATGAGCAAATAAACTTTAGTTTATTAATTCAATTTACTATTTAATATTTTGAAATTATCCTAAATTTAATTTCGAAGTTAAATAGTTTAATTTAAATTGATATTATAATGTTTATTTTATCAACAAATCAAGTGATGACACGTGTCAAAGTGACATGTTTTGACTGTTGGAAAACTAGAAGAGTAAGCACAGCGAAAATTTAAAATTTTTCCAAAAGATTGATCATGGACTTGCAATTCTCATATTGTATCACAGGGTGTTTAGAAACCTACGTAGATTGAAGCTTTCTAGTGATACCAGTACCGCCTACTGAACACCCTTCAAGCGGAATATCCCTCGAACGGTTCTCGATAGATCCCAAAGCAGCGATCCTCCAAAGCATATCCACACCAGTCCTAGAACACGATCAAGCAAGTGAGAATGCTAGTTCTATAACTTGTGTTAATGGCTAGGGTTTTGCTTTGAAAACTTTTCTTTTATTTTTCTCAAAAACTTAACACTTCGTGAGTGTTGGTTTAAAGAATGAGAAAGCACCACCCCTAGTACTTATACTAGTGTGGATCGAGCCCCTAGGGTTTCCAAAACCTAATGACCTTTGTTTTCTTGCTCACTAATTAACTAATTTAGTTGGAGAAAATAAGTTCTCAACTTATTCTCCAAGTCTTGCAAGAATCAACTTTCTCTCTCCTACAATAGGAAGTTGGACTTTTCAACTTTCTTAAAGCTAAAAGTCAAGATTCAATAAATAATTTAATTCTCAATTAATTATTTATTGGGTTAAGCTTGAGAAATAAAATCTTAACAATTAACTCAAAATTAATTAAAAGACTTAAATTAATTAATTACAATTGAATTAATTAATTCTAGAAAAGAATTCGCGTGTAATAAAATCACACGTTTGGAGACACGTACGTGCCACGTGTGCTTGACACGTGGCAACCACGCAATGGCTACATGTGACACGTGGCAGTCACGTGCTTTTGACACGTGGTAATGCCCACGTGTTACTCTCTCCAATTCGATCAACAATTTGATCCTTCGTTAATCATATTAACATCCTACCATAACCCTCGTGTCCTGGTATTTGTGTGTGACCCTTTAGGTTCATTATTCGATTAGCAGTGACAGCAATTAATTAATTCACTAATTAATTAATCACTTCACAGATCACACTACCGTAATCTAGCAATGGGTGTGTCACCCCTAGCCGAATAACGAAATAAATCGAAGAACCTTTCAGTCAATAACATACAGTGAAATACGATCCTCCTACAACTCCATCTCTCAATCAAGAACTAAGGCATGGGAATATTCTTAGAGCCTAAATATTCTTGATCTTTAAAGTTAAGTTCGTTTCATATCCATTTAGACCTCAATCCAAGAAAACCCTATTTTCTTGATGTCTTGATCTTTTATCCACCTTGGCCAAGGGTTTAAGTTTAATGGACTACGAACAACTCATTCAGTAAGAGATCATTTTTGTTCTTGCAACAAGTGTAGGTCCTTTGTTGATTCTGCTTATTCTACATATGCCACTTGTGTAATCCCAACATAGGTCGTGGTTCAGGTTTCATTATGTCGAAACCCTTTTGAGCCTATATCAAAGATTACAGAGTTAGCTCATATGAGACATTACAGAATCTCAAGTTTAAGGATTAATGAATCACGTTATTGACCTATGAGATATTTCCTAATCTGGAAGTTTCTGGAAACTTCCTTTCCCATTTAGGAATGTTCTCACACTGGACATCTCAGTTATGAAGTTCTAGTTACAATCACCCTCATGTATTATGAACGCATCATCGTATGCACTTATCACTCCATGAAACTGAGTGATCCTTCAAAAGGACATAATCACATAAGTCTCAACAGAGTCAAGGTCGACACTCCCACTATCTGTCGGAGTCTCGACTTGGAGAAGTTTCTAATCCTCACCTTGGATTAAGAACTTGTTTCATGTGTAGTTCCGATAACGACAAAGTTCATAACGGCCTCATTGGATTAGGGGGGTTCAGTACATGCAACATACAGTCAAACCCAAACAGACAAACTAAGCACATAAAGAAGTGATTGCCTATGAACAAAATCATTTCGTCTATTATTCAAAGACTGTTTGTGATATTACAAGGAAATAGTAAAGCCAAAAGCGGCTTTAAGGGCACTATTCCTAACATTGACCAATTAAATCAAATCTTGCAGCCAAAGAAAGCCAAGACAAATCATATGGTGATATGTGGCATATTGCATCACACCGACCAACCAAATTCAAGTCTTATTTGATATTATCTCTTTGAAAATAAAAATATAAAGAGATAAATATTTATGAGATTTTATGTGATATTATCTCTTTAAAAAATAATAAAATATTAAAGAGATGTATATTTATATGATTTATTTGATATTATCTCTTCAAAAAATAAAGAGATAATTATTAAATAAACTTTGACTTGAACAACAAGTCTTGAATCCTACACCTATATAAAGGGGTCATGTGTAGTTCATTCAACACACAACACAAGTTTAGAAAGGCTAAAAACCTCTCTACAAGTTCAAGAAAGACTAAAAACCTTTCTTCCCCGAAGTTATCAAATCTAGGCGTTTGATCCATTATCAAGGCATTATACCGACGAATCGGCGTTATATTCAAGCTAAATTCAAGGAATTACCAACGAGTTCATCGGCGTTCTTGGCGGAATTCTCCAACATCCGGCGTTTGATTCGTAAACAAGTCGAAGGACCTACGGATTAACGTTATTTAAAGCTACATTTGAAGTTGAAGAAGATCAAACCACCAAATCCATCAAGGAGCGTTTGAAGATTCAACAACTTTAAGTTCAAAGGAACAATCAGTGGATCAAGCTGAAGATTGAAGACCTACTTTTACTTAAATTTTCAAATGATTTGTATTATCTATTCGGTATTGACTAAAAATCAATAAATGCGAATTTTTAGTGCAAACAGATTGGCACGCCCAGTGGGACTGATCTTACCTCTCATCTCTGCCTTTTCATATACCAAAGTTCAACGAATATTCGATGGCTCCTAAAAACCAACCCAACCCGAAGAGTAAGGGAGTTGATAGCACGAACGAACCCAATCTTAGAAAAGAAGTTGATGCCACTGTGCAGTCTTCTACAGATGGTCACCTAAATAACTCGAAATCATCTGATGGTTCAACTCCTTCGACCCCCAAGGAAACTAAATCAAATGAAACTCATTTTACTGAAGAGACGGAGACTATGACTCTCGAAGAGCAAGTTGCCCAAATGACTCAAACAATGGCTAACTTGCAAAAGACTTTGGAGGATAAAGACTTCCAGATTGCTCAACTTATGAATAAGTTAGAAAATCGCGATCCTGGTCAGTCTAGTCGTAACCCTCAAACTCCTTCGGTTCAAGCCACTGTAGATGGAAAGCGAGTGAACTTGTCTCCTCAACATGACTCTGGATCAAAACCTAACTCTACTGCATCCATCGCCGCCCTATCTGTGCAAGAACTGCAAAATATGATAACTAATACAATTAGAGCTCAGTATGGTGCACCCTCGCAAAATTCTCCAACATACTCAAAATCGTACACTAAACGCATTGATTCTTTGAGGATGTCGATGGGTTATCAACCGCCGAGTTTTTAGCAATTTAATAGAAAGGGCAATCCAAAGCAACATGTGGCTCATTTCATAGAAACATGCAACAATGCAGGAACATATGGAGATCATCTGGTGAAACAGTTTGTGCGATCACTCAAAGGAAATGCTTTCGATTGGTATATTGACTTGGAACCGGAATCAATTGACAGTTGGCATCAAATAGAGAAAGAATTTCTTAACCGTTTTTACAGCACACGCCATACAGTAAGCATGATTGAACTCACCAATGCGAAACATTGGAAAGATGAACCCGTTGTGGATTACATTAACCGTTGGCGATCACTAAGCCTCAAGTCATCAACTGCAAAGACAAACTCTCAGAAATATCCGCAGTTGAAATGTGCATTCAGGGGATGAATTGGGAACTTCTCTATATCTTACAAGGAATCAAACCCTGCAACTTTGAAGAATTGGCTACTCGTGCTCATGATTTGGAACTTGTTATTGTCAATCGTGAAGTTAACTTCTCAACGAGAAATTAAGAAAAAGAATATCCCTTTTTAGACTCAGATATACCCGATATCTTTGTGTTAGGAATAGTGCCCTAGAAAGCCGATTGTATATCCGCTTTGTGCTTTTCCTTATTGTAATCACAGACAATCTTTGAATGAAATAACGAATTGAGGCAACACTTCTTTATATGCTCTTGTTTGGTATGCGTTTACTTTAGCTGTGCATGTATGAGAACTCCCCTAATCCTGATGACTTTAGGACTCTACCATTTAGGTGAAATGGTTCATGAAACGAGCCCTATATCACATAAGTCATGATTAGTAAAATACTCCAAGCCGATGAGTCCTACAGACAGTGGGAGTGTCAACCTGACTCCTCTAAGGCTTGCTTGTGGGATCACGCCCTTAAGAAGGACCACCTTGTTTCATGGAGGTGCAAAGTGTATAGTTGATACGTGCGTGATACATGAGGGTGCTTACTTTAATAAGTAAGTTCACTGAGGTGCCCCGTGTGAGAACATTCCTAAATAGGAAAGGAAGTTTCTATTTCAGGAAATAGAAACTTCCAGATTAGGAAATATCTCACGAGTCATTGATGTGATTAATTGATCCTTAGACTTGAGGTTCCTTATCACTTTATGAGTTAACTCTGTAGTCTTAGGTATAAGCTTTAAAGGGTGTCGCCTTAGACAACTAATTCAAGGCTTATGCTGGGGCTGCACAAGTGATTCATGAAAGTGAATGAGAATCAAGAAAGGACCTACACTTGTATTTGCAAGGTGATCTCTTATTGCGTAAGTCATTCATATGCCATATGGAGTCCTTGGCTAAGGCAGTAGATCAAGACATCAAGAAAAGGGTTTCTTGGATTGAGATCAAATGGATATGAAATGCACTTAGCTTTAAGACCAGATTATTAGGGTTCTGATTATTCCCTTGCCCTGGATCTTGGTTGAGAGATAGTAAGTAGGAGGATTGTATCTCACAAGAATCAAAGACTTAAAGATTCTGTCGAATCTGAACATTCCAATTCAGCTAGGGGTTAAACACCTGTTGATAGACTATGGTCGTTTAATCTGTGGACTGATTAATTAGTTAGTGAATTAATTAATTAGGGTCACTGCTAATTGAATTGAGAACCTAGAGGGTCACACACAACAACTTGGTTACATGAGTTGAGGCTTGAAAATGATTAAACGAGTTAATCGGGCCAAGAGGGTTCCACACGTGTGAAACCACACGTGTGGGTCACGTGAGTGACACGTGTCCTTGTGACACGTGTCCCACACGTGTATAAATATATATATATTGTATATATATGTTAAATAATTAAATGTGTTAATTATTTAATAGACTTTGGTTTAATTTTGAATTAAAAAGAAAGTCTAATTTTGGAGAAAAATAATCTAGTTAATTAATTATGAATTAATTAATTAGATAAAATAAGTTATTTATTTAAAATAAATAAAGTATAAAATTATCCAAAAATAGTTTGGATATTTTTAGCTCTCTTAAAAGTTGACTTGAATTAGAATTCAAAGTCAAAGTTGGAAAATACGTGATGATCAAGTAATAGGAGAGAGAGGGACCAAATCCTTGCCCAACAAGGATTGGGATCGGCGCCCCTCTCCCTTTCCTATATATAGGGGAGCTCATGCTCCCCTTTATAGCTAATGGGCAATTCTTTTGGTTCATGTGTTGAACACCATCCTTTCTCCAAGATAAACGAAACCCTAGGTTAAGCCTAAACACTAACTAGAGAACTAGCATCCTTACTAATTAGATTGTGATCAAGTTGGTGGACTATCTCTAGAGAGCTTCAAGTTAGAAGTTTGAAGATTCGAGTTTTACCAAGGAGAGGGGATCAAGCAGCGAGAAAAGCGTTCTTGGGTGGCTTGAAACGCTTCAAGAAAGAATAAAAGAAAAGTAAGTTTCTTAACTCTACGAATTTGGATACACGATTGCGAGTCCAAGGTCCTTTTGTTGGGAAAAATTTTTAAATTCCGCTGCTTTCTGATTCGTGTTTTCCAACACTTTGATGAACTATTACCTAAGAAGTTGATTGAGCTCCCCAAACCAAAACTTCCAAATTAAAGTGGAAGGATTGATGACCCTAAATATTGCAAGTATCATCTAGTCATTAGTCACCCCACAGAAAAGTGTTTTGTGATTAAAGAAAAGATCATGGAACTTGTAAATAATGGAAAGATCATCCTTGACGATGGAGATACTATACAACTGAATAGCACCAGCATTACAACTTTATCAGATGTCCATGGGGGCAAAAGAAGTATCATGTATCATCAAAGAAATCAAATTCAGCAAGTGGATACAGACCAGGAAAATATTGGGGCAACTAAAATTCAAGTGAAAGTTGAAACACTCCTCGATAAGAGTATAAACTATCATGTAACTCCTTAACACGAGTATAAACTGTTCAAAATCAAATTCAAGTTCAAGTGTACTCCTCGATAAGAGTATAAACTGTCAAATATACTCCTTAACACGGGTATAAACTGTTCAAAATCAAATTCAAGTTCAAGTTACTCCTTAATACGAGTATAAACTGTTTAAAATCAAATTAAGTACTCCTTAAATACGAGTATAAATTGTTTAAAACCAAAGTCAAGTGTACTCCCTGACACGAGTATAAAATGTCTACAAGTTTGAAAAAAAAAAAAAAAATTGGACCACGTCATGACTTGATCCTCTTGAGGGGGGTACGTAGGCAGCTTGAATTACTTTCAAGCTCAGTCACATCTTCGAAAAAAAGTTTGATAATTCGTTAATTCGTTATTTTTATAATTGACTTTTACCCTGAATTGTGCTTTAATTGATATTATCTTGAAAGAAATTGATGCTTTCTTGTTTATATGGTAGATTCAGGGCTTGAACACGAAATTGGTACGAATTGGATTATTTTATGAAGAATTTTTCGTAAAAGCTGGACTTACTGTTATGTGGACTTGCTGCATGAGGAATTAGAAATTTGGAAGCAATGCGTGCGGGCTCGTTATTGTTGGAGGAGTCTGAAGGCAAATTGGAGGTTAATGGTTGTTGGCTTACACATGCTTTGGGAATTAATGTGGATCTGTTAAAGTAGTTGAATTAAATGGAATTGGGATGCACTTTAGAAATTCCACATGCATGAATTCACGTTTTAGTGGGGTTGACTTGTGTTGATTGGAATGGGTGGCAATTGCATTCTTGGAATTAATTTGAAGATTGGACTGCGTGTGGGTGTGTTTGAAAACCATTAAGATGGATGAATTATTAGTGGGTCAATTGGAAAGTTGCTTTGCATTGGAAAATTAAGAGTGGGCTTGATTTCATTTGGTGGAAATTGTTTTTGAATTGGAAGATTGCTATTGGGGCTGCACATATGTAATTAATTGGAGTGGGCTTAATTTGGATTCTTGGTTTTAATTGCTAGTGGGTCGTGAGTGTTAATGGAATTAATTTATTGTAAGAAGGCCCAGTTTGTGTTTTGTGTTGACTCTTGGAGAATTAGAAGTTGAGCCCAATTTGGAGTGCAAGAATTTCATCCTATTTTGATTAGGATTGTTACGTGGCTGTGAGAGGCTTGGAAGTCATCTATATATTTGTGGCATGAACTTTGGGATCACGAGAATTTTGGGGACGAAACAGACAACAATTCGGGGAGGAATTCGGGAGCACTTCTCCACGCTATTTTCCAAGATTTTCTCTTCTCTCTTCTTTTTAGATTTTTAGTTTATTTCATGAGTAGCTAGGTAATTTTTCCTCTGATTGATTTTATCCTACGTGATTTGCTTGATAGTTTTAATTAGTTTTAATTCTTGTTAGTTTATTTTAATTGCATACTTAGGTTAGAATAATTCAACCCCCCCCCCCCCCCTCTTTTAATTGTTACTTCTCGTGAATAACTTGAAATTGTTAGAAATAAATCAACCAGTCTCTGTGGATCGACCCTGTTTGCACTATACTCTGTGTTTAGTCGTTAAATAGGTATTTTAATTATTTTTGACGGATTCGACACCTGTCAAAGTTATGTCCAATAAATTTGAGTACTTCAAGTCTCGTCTTTGCACGATTACTTGGTATGTTTTTCACCAAGCCTTGAAGTGTGGGCATTTGTAGACGAGCAAATAAACTTTAGTTTATTAATTTAATTTACTATTTAATGTTTTGAAATTATCCTAAATTTAATTTCGAAGTTAAATAGTTAAATTTAAATTGATATTATAATGTTTATTTTATCAACAAATCAAGTGATGACACGTGTCAGAGTGACATGTTTTGATCAATTAAATCAAGTCTTGCAGCCAAAGAAAGCCAGGACAAATCATATGGCGACATGTGGCATATTGCATCACACCGACCAACCAAATTCAAGTCTTATTTGATATTATCTCTTTGAAAATAAAAATATAAAGAGATAAATATTTATGAGATTTTATGTGATATTATCTCTTTAAAAAAATAATAAAATATTAAAGAGATATATATATTTATATGATTTATTTGATATTATCTCTTCAAAAAATAAAGAGATAATTATTAAATAAACTTTGACTTGAACAACAAGTCTTGAATCCTACACCTAGGGGTCATGTGTAGTTCATTCAACACACAACAACACAAGTTCAGAAAGGCTAAAAACCTCTCTACAAGAAAGGCTAAAAACCTCTCTACAAGTTCAAGAAAGGTTAAAAACTTTCTTCCCCGAAGTTATCAAATCTAGGCGTTTGATCCGTTATCAAGGCATTATACTGGCGAATCGGCGTTATATTCAAGCTAAATTCACGGAATTACCAACGAGTTCATCGGCGTTCTTGGTGGAATTCTCCAACATCCGGTGTTTGATTCGTAAACAAGTCGAAGGACCTATGGATTAACGTTATTTAAAGCTACATTTGAAGTTGAAGAAGATCAAACCACCAAATCCATCAAGGAGCGTTTGAAGATTCAACAATTTTAAGTTCAAAGGAAAATCAGAGGATCAAGCTGAAGATTGAAGACCTACTTTTACTTGAATTTTCAAATGATTTGTATTATCTATTTGGTATTGACTAAAAATCAATAAACGCGAATTTTTAGTGCAAACAGGTACGATTGTCCTCCATATCCATTTCAAGAAGAAGGTTTGACGGCATTGAAGGTGGTTTGATGATGTCTAGCTATATCATTTGTGTTTTTAGATGATCATTCGTTTAGTAAGGTTTTGGTTTCAATTGATAATTGTGTTGTTGTGGACTGTGTTTTTAGATGATGATTAGTTTTGTAGTTCATTGTATTGTTGTCGACTCTTACTTTAGATCATCTTAATCGAAACTTCTCGTTGTTTCTTGGGTGATGTTTTTATCGAAAGACATTTTTTTGGTTTGTTCACTGAATTGATCAAACCGAGTTAATAAAATTATGAATATCACCTACTTATGGAACGTGCGCTTGAATGACGACGGAAGGACAGCCGCAGCATTTGATGTGATTCTACCTAAGGTTAATAAAATTATGAATATCACCTAGTTATGGAAAACTTAGGGAGATATGTATGTTTTCTTTGCTCGAGGTTGTGACATATAACGATGATTTCAGGTTGGAACTTTGATCCAAGGAATTAAGCCAGAACGAGGAACGATTCGATATGTTAAGCGCAAAGTGATTCGTTAATTTTCAGTTGGAAATTCTTTTATGACAAATTACATTTACCATCCCTCGGTTTCAGTTATTAAGTAAACCATCTTGAGGTTTTATTGTTCATATAAAATCTTCATCGGATTTTTGGTTGTGTTTGCATCACGAGAAGGGCTTCCTCTCGCCGGAAGCTCATCGTCCTAATTGCCAATATGGTTTCTCTTTGACACAAAGTTTACAAATTTGCATGAACAATGACACCTTAGTGGGGGGTTTATGTAATAAGTGAAACCTAAGATATAGAAATTTCATGGAGGTACGGAAAAGATATGGCTGAGGGAGGCTGAGTTAACTAGAGTCTCAATATAATTCCTCGTCATTCTTGCGCAGGATCAATGAATCGGGCTTGGAGAAGCAGCAGTACGAATGGTATCTTGATCTCCGTAAGCAAGGCGCCGCGAAAAGTTCTGGCTTCAGCTTCCTGTTTGATCCATTAGTTCTGTATGCAACTGGACTCAATGATGTGAGAGATGCAGTTTCATTCCCCAGAAGTTATGGCAAAGCCAAAATAGAAACTCCATACAGACCATTCCAAGAAAAGTCGGCCAAAACTTATTCTCTTAATCCCATCAAAAGTCTTCACTTTCCTTGAATTAAATCCATTTTCAAGAAAATGTCTTCTAAACAATCCAACCCTGTTGAACCACAGCTTCCCTTTTCAAAGTACTCCAAAAGGGTCCTCTTGAGGACCCTTTTAGACTGCCCCGACAACGGGGTGGGCTTATTCGGGCAGAAGGTGGTCATGGGGGGTGGGTCATCTCTAGCTTCTTCGAACGATGTTATGCCGATGGGAACTTGTATATTAGCTGAAGGGATACTGCAGAAACCTTCATTGCAGGGAAAACAGACAACTGAGCTTGAGCTTAGAAATCCTTCACATAGGCACAGCCAATCGAGATACGTATCCGTTGGCCAGGAAGCATTTACCCTCGAATTATTGCGCAATTTCACGCACTTCCGACCGCACACAACTACGGTAAATGCTATTACATGTGGTGTTTCTTCATGTCACAATTCAAATTGCTCTGTATTATGGATTCATTTACTTGTAAGAATTGCATAAACATGTCACATCCATAAAAATGATTTAAGAATAATTACATCTATACCCCCTAATGTTAGAGTTAATTACACTCCAGCCTTAAAGTTATGTCCAGCCGTTAACTTTATCCGGGATGTTGTAAAAAGACCCTGTTTCCCCTCACTAACTGCATTCAGTCCTGTCTCAGGTGGCATCGGTCATGAGGATAAGAAACGCGCTCATGCAAGCAATTTACGGCTTCTGTCAAGAGAACGGGTTTCTCGACGAGCAAGTGCCTATAATCACAAGCACAGATTGTGAAGGATTGGGAGAGACTTTTCAAGTAACTACTCTTCTCGGTGAAGACAATGCAATTGAGGATCAAAGCGAAGGGGTGAATATCGAGACTGTTAAGGCTTCGATCATAGATAAGAGCAGACAAGTCGAGGAGCTGAAGAGAAGTGAACGCAATAAAGAAGTTCTTGCTGCTGCCATTCACGACCTCCAAAAAACAACTGAGCTCGTGTCACAGCTGGAAGCTAAACACAAAAGTGGAAAAGCTGTTGAAACTAGGAGAATCAGCTTCTCTGAAGATTTCTTTCGTATGCATTTGGAGAGCCACGCGTATGCTTTAGGGAGTGTTTACTCTTTCGGCCAAGATTTCATGCGAAGAAATCAGATTCTAAGAGATTTTTGGCCGAGATGTGGACCGTTGATCTTGAATTGTCTTTCTACTTTCTCGCATCCAGATTCCAGAGGTATTGAATTTTTCTTATTCTTCTTCTTATTTAAGTATGATTTTTCTTGTTACTGTGTATTTTGACATATTAACTTCTCCATTATTCTTTTTTTTCCCTGATGCAAACTTTTAAGGATTTCATGGAATGTGCCAAGGATTTTCTGAAGTTTGCATGCAAATGGATGCTGGAAAGCTGTATGGAAGATTTAAATTTCCTATCAACACGCGTCGATAAACATATTGTAGATCGGCTTCAGCTGGTCGCGACGAGTCCCTTTGAAAAGATTTCTTATACAGAGGCTGTTGAAGTTTTGAAGCGGGTAAACTTCATATCTAATCATTTTGCAGTTTCTCACATAAAATAGCCAAGATTTACCTAATGTAACTTGTTGGTTGTACTGAATCAGGCTTTAATTTTAGTGTAAGTTGTTTTTTCAGAAAAGTAATTTCATTAAATTTTTTTTTTCTCCACTTTTAATGAAACCGTTTTTGAGAAAATATGTTTTATCAAAATCATAATAATCGCTTTTGGGGAAACATGTTTTATCAAAATCATAATAACCGTTTGAGATAATGTCACCTGTTTATCTCACTTGAAATTTTTTTAATTTTGTGAATGAGTAATAGGTTTCATCTAAAAAAAATTGAATCCAAGTCTCAAACAGCTATTGGTGTTCAATAATTTTCATAGGACACCTGGCGTTGTATCTGTATTCATACATCTCTTATGTTCTATCTGTATTCATACATCCCTTAGGTTCTAAATAAACTCGTGTTATTTTAGTAGTTTTTGGAAGTAAATTCGTGTTATTTTAGCGGTTTTTGGAGTGATTCTTTATTGTTTTACCAGTATTGATCTTTGTTTTTCTTTTCTTTTTCCAGTTCACTATATAACCAAATTTGAAGCCATGATGAAGTCCAAACTTATCGCCACCGTACTCCCAATCTTGGCCCTCCTCTTCCTCCTATTCGGTTCACCGGCCGAGGCCCAGGATGCAAAAATCGACACCCATTACAAGGACCCGACCAGTCCCACGAACTCGCGAATCAAGATTCTGATGGATCAGATGACACTGGCAGAGAAATTGGCACAGATGGCGCAGATCGATAGGAGGGCCGTCACGCCGGAGATCATGAGGGATTATCCCTCGGCAGCCTCCTCAGCGGCGGTGGGAGTGTGCCAAAGCCGCAGCCGACTGGATTGAGATGATCAATGCCTTTCAGAATGGATCATTGTCAAGCAGATTTGGGATTCCAATGATCTATGGGATTGACGCTGTGCATGGAAATAATAATGTTTACAAGGCTACAATCTTTCCCCATAATGTGGGACTTGGTGCAACCAGGTTGATTTTATTAAATAGTATGTATGTTTAATTGGAAATTTGAACCAGGGATGTGTTTCTCAGCATAATATAAGCCCTTCACTCTGATTTAATACAGAATTCTTTCTTTTTTTTTTACAAAAAAGAGTAAAAATATTTTCCTCCAATATACAGTAATCTAACTTGAACATGGTCTCTACGTTGCAGAGATCCAGAGCTCGTGATGAGGATCGGTGCCGCTACAGCTCTTGAAGCTCGAGCCACCGGCATTCCCTACGTCTTTGTTCCATGCATAGCGGTATAATATAACCAACACCTTTACAAAAAATCAAATATATAAAAAGATCAGTTATGGCATAAAAAATTCTATTGTTTTACAGTTATTTAACTGAATTCACTTGTCGAATATATATAGGTTTGCAGAGATCCGAGATGGGGTAGGTGCTACGAGAGTTACAGTGAAGACCCTAAAGTTGTTGAAAAAATGACAGACATTATCAAAGGTCTGCAAGGGGAAGTCCCTGCCATTTCAAGGAAGGGTGTCCCATATGTTGGTGGAAAGTAAGTTCGCACGAAAACAATTGTAAATTATGTAAAGTTCAGGGGTGTACATGTAATTTCTCATTTATGCATTGTCTGATCATGTTTCTTTATGAAAATAAAACAAAAGGGATAGGGTTGCGGCATGCGCAAAACACTATGTTGGTGATGGATAAAACGACGCACGGAATCAATGAGAACAACACAGTAGCAGATTGGCATCAATTGATGAACATTCATATGCCGGGATACTATCACTCCATCATCAAAGGTGTCTCCACTGTCATGGTTTCATACTCAAGCCTAAACGGAGTTAAAATGCACGAGAACAAGAACCTAATCACCGGTTTCCTCAAGCGCACTCTTAGATTCAGGGTAAGTATCATAATTGACAGACATAAATGCAAATAAGCTTCTTGTGTTTCAAGAACCAGTAGAAGTATATCTCTGGGAAGGGGTCAATGTGTAATTTTTATAAAGTAGAGGATTTACTGTAATCAACTTTTGATTGTATATTTTATGAATTTTGTATACCATTACATCCTTATCTTTGTTTTAAATATTCAGGGTTTCGTCATCTCGGACTGGCAAGGGGTAGACAAAATCTATTATCCGGAGCACGCTAACTACTCTACCGCGCTTCTAAAAGCAATCAATGCTGGTATTGATATAAGTCCAAGAAGACCACTCCAAACACATTCAGTGTGTGCTTTAAAATTTTAAAATCTCTCACTTTTGAATGCTTTTATTTGGAAATTTAGGTAATGATCCCGTACAATCACACAGAATTCACCAGCATTCTAACTTCACATGTCAAGAACAACTTAATCCCGATGAGCAGGATCGACGATGCAGTTAGCAGGATCTTGAGGGTTAAATTCACAATGGGACTTTTCGAGAACCCCATTGCTGATTACAGCTTTGTTGATGAACTCGGGAGTCAGGTAAGTTCATTAATTTAAAATCAAAAAATTATCTTAGGTACATCATAACTCTTTATCTATCTTATGTGTGTCTGTGTATGTCTGTTATTACAGGCTCATAGGGATTTGGCAAGAGAAGCAGTCAGAAAATCACTTGTGCTCTTAAAGAACGGCAAGAATGACGAAAACCCAGTACCTCCACTCCCTAAAAAGACATCAAAAATCTTAGTTGCAGGAAGCCATGCCAACAATCTTGGACTTCAAAGTGGTGGTTGGACAATTGATTGGCAAGGAGTCGGCAACAAGAATCTCACAGCTGGCAAACATATATTCTAGACTTAATTGCAACTACATCCCTTGGAAATTGCAATAATATAGTTTGTGCGACAAGTTTGGATAAAAACTACAAAACACTCCCCAAAATTGTTTAAAATCAACCAACAATATTAGGCTGTGTACCTATGTAATTTTTCCAAACTCTGAGGGGTGTTTTATGTAACTTTTACAAACTAGTGGAGTATAGATTAGTTTTCCTTATCTTTTTATTCTGCTCACTCATTCTGTTAATTTGAGCTTTTTTCACCAAATTTTTTTTCACTAAACCAAACAAACTCTTCTCTTAACTCAGGAACCTCATTCCTTAACGGGATTTTAAACGCAGTGGACCACGCAACAGAAGTAGTCTTCATGGAAAACCCCGACACAGACTTCATGAAATCCAACAACTTCTCCTATGCCATAGTAGTCGTGGGCGAACCCCCGTATGCGGAAACAGCCGGTGATAACAAAAACCTAACTATTCCGGAGCCAGGATTGAGCACAATGCAGAACGTTTGTGGAAGTGGTGTTAAGTGTGTGGTGGTTCTGGTGTCAGGAAGGCCATTGGTGGTGGAGCCTTATCTCTCCTCCACGGATGCTCTTGTGGCTGCATGGTTTCCTGGAACCGAAGGACAAGGAGTGGCTGATGTCTTGTTCGGTGACTACGGTTTTACTGGGAAATTGCCAAGAACTTGGTTTAAGAGTGTTGATCAACTTCCTATGAATGTGGGTGATGAACATTATGATCCTTCGACTTGAAGAGTGAAGACTAGTGGAGAGATTGAGACAGAAGATCTAACTAAGAAGGTTTTAGTTTAAGCTGTTGTTTATTTTTAGTTCAAGCTAGTAGTGGATTAGCATGTGTTTAATTTCAGTTAGAAACTGTTTTCGTTTTCTTAGTTTCGATTTGATAGGGCCCCATCATAGGGAAATATAGGTTACTATAGCATTTTGGAGATGGTAGTACTTCTGTTTATACTGGATTTGATCCTGAGTTTTTAGATATTTTCTTTTTATACTTTCTTTGCCTGGTTTTTTCAGTTTTTGATTGGATTTCTACAAAATATAATAAAATCATCTTCTCTGATTAGTTTTAATGACAAAAGTTTAACTTTTACAATAGAATGATTAATGAACTGCAAACTTTGAAGAAAATCTCAACTTCAATAAACTTTGAAGAAAATCTCACAATTATTTTCAAAATTTAACTTCAATGATCCCTAATCAGCAACTTCCTCATCTCTGGTTAACTCAAAAACAGAAAATTAACATGCATCATGAGGCAACGAGTTTAACTTCTGGATAGGATAGTTCGTGCTAAGAACCAAGAAAACAATCATCATTATACGACTGATCCATAACTGCACACTAAATGATCATGATGAGTAAGCCGTACCTTTGAATACTCAATAAAACCAAAGTTGCATCTCTGCCTCATCAGACTTCTTCAGATTGAATCAAATTCCAGACCTGTCAAAACATTCTTAGAAGTTTTATGTTGCAAAATCAAGAAAATAAGATTCTCCAAACAAAACCATCAAGAAAACGAATATATGTCAACAAGATCAGACCTTTATGAATTCATTAACTGGCAAAGTTTTCCTGTCATATTTGTCTCAATTTCGCAAACAAAATCTGAAATCGGTTTTTCTAATTCATCAGCATATCGTTCCCTAACGTTTACTACAGAACCTAAAGCCAACATCTTTGCGGACAAATTCGAGATAGCCTCGTGCTTATTAGCCAACTCCAAAAGCACCTTAATTCTCCTAAAGGAACGATGGCTGGGTTTCTGCCCTTTATCCACCATTTGCAGGAAACATCTCTCGACCTCGTCCAACTTCCCCAACACACATAGCAAATCAAACAAAACATCAGAAACCAAAACATAAGACCCAAAAACCTTTTCAACCATATCATTCCACAAAATGAGTGCCATATCCGCACTTTCTTGTCTCCTCATCAACCGAATCAAGAACATGCACGTTTGTGTGTTTGGCAGACAACCCGTTGCCTTCATCCTCAAGTAAAGTCTCCACGACCCCGTCAAATCATTTTTCCAATATAATGATCTAAATATCACATTATATGTTGTGGCATTCGGGGCTAAACCCTTTTCCACCATTTCGTCCATTAAATTAAATGCATCTCCTAATCTCTTTGCTATGCAGAAATTTCTTATTACAGCATTGTAAGCTGCAACATCCGGATAACAGCTGTACTCCTTCATCTCCTTCAAAACATCCCTCGCCTTATCAGGTTGGCCGATCAATCCCAGCCCTCCGATCAAAGATGTATATGTAATCACATCTAAATCAATCCCTTCATCTCGCATTTTATCAATCACCTTATATGCCTTCTCAATCTCCCTTCCTTTACAATAAACATCCACCAAACAATTGTAAGACACAATATCTGGCTCAACTCCCATATCTTTCATTTGATTAAAGAAGGCCTCGGCCTCTTCGGAAGACTTCCAACCCGACAATAGAATATTAAAAGTCTGCAAATTAGGCCTAAATTCGCGCTTCAATTCATAGTACACAAACCTAGCATCACGCATACTCTTCTCCTGCGCCAAAGTCCTCAACAATGCATTGTAACAACTAACATCAAACTCCAAAACAAGCTTTTTAAACTTTTTGAATGAATCAACAGTCTGCTTAACAGAGCAAACCTTAGCTATTCGAGCTAAAACAACCTGCACAGTTCTCGGAGTTATCAAAGATCGGTCCTTTCTCTTGGTTTCCAATAGAAGCCCCCACATTTCTTCAAATTTGCGGTTTCTGCCAAGAACATACAGCATGGTGTCCAGGGAAAAAGGGGTGTGGAAAAACCCTTTTGCCCTTGAAGTCAATTTGTAGAATTCCAAAGCAGACGTCGGATTGGAGTGTGAAAAACGGACCCTTTTGAGGACTCTGTCTACTAAGTCGTTTGAAAAGGGGATTTGAGATGATTCTAGGGATTCCTTCATGGATAGGGCGTCGGGTGAGGCTGCGATTATGTGAAAGATTCTCTCTACGGCATCGTCTGAGGTGTGGGGTTGGAGCTGAGGGATTGAAGAACAATACCTCGCTGTTAATGGCGTCGAAGAGGAGAGGAGAGAATCGAGTCGCAGTCTTTTGGAGAGAAGATTATACATTGTTTCTTGGCGGGCTTTTGCTATCATTAGCAGTGCAGATTCTTGGAAATGAATTCTCTCAGCATCGGAGATTTGGAGAAGAAGAATAAGAGCGAGACCTGCTGTAAAAGTAAAAACTAAAACGAATTGAGCTGTTTGTATACTATTATTTCTATTATTCGTGTACCGAAAAAAAAAATAGGGTTACTTACTGCTAACCCCATATATATTAGATGGGATAATTACAATCCATCATTATTTTAAGATTAAATTACAAATACCATCCTTCAAGAAATAAGAAATTACATTCAACCCCCATTTTTGTTTAAAAGTTGATGACATCAACAAATTTTTTAATAAAAATCCGAAAATACCCTCCGTTGACTTTGATCAAATTTTTTTTTACCATGTTACCCTTGGGGGTTAACTGTAATTAACTATACTAATATGGGGTTAAGTGTAATATTTTCTAAAAAGAATTCCAATTGTCATTTTTGGACAAATTATAACATTTATAACGACTATATTCCTCTTTCAACTATAATTTATTAATATGAATTAAATATTTATTTTATTATCACCGTTAAAGGTAAAATATAAGGATCAATTAGTTATGATTAAATAATAATTAGTAACATAATTAATTATGGGGACTTTATTATTGAATTTTTTTTATTTACTTAGCTTAATAAAAAATGATATTAATTTAGTTAAATTATTTTTTATATAGATATAAATTAATTATTAATAATTATTAAATAATAATTAATTATAAATTAAAATTACGAACTTTTGATTTATAATATATGTATTAAAATTTTCATGTAAATATAAAAATTTTCCTCATAAAGATATTGATGAGACATAAAATCACGCTCGTATCAGAGCCATCCACGTATCGCTATCAGTCGACTTAGAGATTGGACGCTCGTATTGATGGGCTCGCGGGCCAACCCAGCCCACTCACTTGCTGACTAATACAGGCCCATGAGCCTCGGCCTACTGTTTAAGTAAAGCGTTCAGGCTGACAAGCCTGACGCTCACGCCACGGCCCTCAGAGCCACCCTTCCCAGGGAGGCATCCCTCAAGGGCACCTACTTTCCCACGCTCGAACAGTTGACGCTCATAGGTCCTCTTCCCGGGGAGACCCCTTCGTACGTCCCTCCGAGCGTCACTTGTGCTCGAGTATGGCCTTCCCCTTTGTAAGGCATCCGTACACCTGCAGGACAGATATGGAGCCTCCCCGCGCACGGTCCTCGCCAACAACCTCTGACACAAAGGCAGTGGGCACCTCGTACCTGACACGCCGCCTGCTTTTCAGAGGCGTCGCTCTCATGACATCAAAGGGGTGAAGTGTTCCATTTTGCAAAGGTGAGGGGGCAATGTGCACCGATTTGAAGCATAGGAGGGAAAGTGCACATACCCCCAAAGGATGGGGGGGTGACTGTATTTATCCCTATATTTTTTTTACTTACCTACCCACTTCTAAAACTTTTCTTACTAACTATCCAATTCACTTTGATAATTTGTGATTGCTCCCTACCCACCTAATATATCTGTTATATATACCCCTCTACTATTGTCTCTTACGCCAAATGTGATGTTAGGTAGGGTTCATGTTCACCAAATTATTTGCAATTCGCTGCCCCATTTTGCAGCTCCATTTCACCGCCGACAACCTATAGCCATCATGGGTGGGTTACTTCCTCAAGGAATGACATTCTTCTTTCCTCCTTGTAATACTACATCTGGATAGTGCTTGTTGGTTGCTCAAGTGAATCGGTGTCAGAAACTGGCGACGGAATCTCTCTCCGACGAGCTTTAGAGCTAAGGTTTCACTCCCTTGGTCTCTATCCTTCCTTAGGCAACTTCTTTTTTTCTTTTTTTTTTTTACTATTTCTCTTAGCTGCATTGGATTAATTGATAGTCTGATCATATGAACAAAAGTGACATTTTTGTTAGGTTGCATGAAATCACCTACCATTTGCCTCTATTAGTGTGTGTATGTTTTTGTAATACTCATATTCCTGTGGCAGGTGAGGTAGCCGTAGCTTTAATTGCGGCCTTGCCATGTGTTCTTTTAGCTTTCAGTAAAATGTATGTTTGATTTTTTCTCTTATTTATTCATTCATACTACAGACCCCACAACATCTTCTATTTTTCTAACAATTTTCGTAGATTTGTCTCTCTCTCTCTCTCTCTCTCCGTGTTCTTCGAGGAAAAGAAAGTTAGCAAGCTGATCAATTTGAGAAAGGGTGAGCAGTATTTATCTTGCTTTTTGTTTTTTCCTTTTTTTTTGGTTATCTTTTCAGATGGGTTGTTCTGTTTGTTTTTTGGGAGGCTTATTGGCATGGCGACATTTCTTAATTCCCATTTCCATGGTGCTTCTTGGTTTTGCATGATCTCTTTTGGGTGGCAATTGTGGCCTACCAGAACCCTAATCTAATTCTGCTTACAGTTCAATCTTGAATGCAGTTCTCTAATTCTTGATGTTGATTTATGCTAGTATAATCCCCTTTTCCCATCACAAAAAGGAAGGAGAAACTTCTTAAATGAAAAAAGGTCTTTCTTTCTCAATTAGTGGATTGTTGATCTCTTACTTCTACACTTTCAGTTGTACTAGTAAGTAGCACGTGCATTGCACGTGTTACCTCATTCATTATTATATTTCTTATTGTTTCTGTTATTCGGCTTTTTTTATTAGATAGGATTTATTATGACGTATTTATTCTGATTTTGTGGTTGATTTATAACTTATATAGGAGATGTATATATACCACCAAGTGGTGTAGTTTAGCGGTTCGGCGCTATGCTAGCTTAACCAGAGGTCTCGAGTTCGAGTCTCCCTGAGAATGCAGCTACCATTGGTAGGGAGAGCTTTACACCCTAAGTGGTCCATCCCGGCTCGACCCATGGAAATGGGCTATAGAACACCAAAAAAAATAGGAGATGTATATATTCTTATAACCCTATAGGAATAAGATAGAAAAAATTATCCCCACAAAATTCACTGTGAAATTATTCATTTTTGTTCTTCTTTTTTTTCTTATAATTATAAGTATAATCTATTATTTTTACTATATTTTAATTATTTACTATGTTGTTTAACACTTGAGCTTGCAACTTTGGTATCATTTTTATTTTCTCCAAGATTAAGATTATTCCTTACAGTTATTCAAACTTTGAAATTGAAAATACGTACTTCTTGTTGGTCTTCCTTACCATCTAAGGAGATTTCCTTATTTTTTCCCCTTTTTATATTTTCAATAGCTTTGATTTTTTCCTGCTTCCTCTTTGTTTTTTGTGAAATACTTTTTTGCGGACAATTGTAGCCCACGGAAGAACCAATTCAATTTATGGATTGACATTTAAGTAATTTTTATTTATTTCTTTTGTTGTTGGATTCTGTATTGTGTAAGATAAAGAAACAATCATTATAAAGGAAATGCTAATAATTATTTATTTTCCTACGAAATAAAATATCAGTAACAATGTATAATTGTAATGAAATGCCATATTATATTAGTTGTCCGTTTATCAAATGAATTTGCAACCTGTGAAATCATTCTTGCATGTCTGTTGTCCTGTTAATTACTAATGTCTAGATTTATATTTTTCATCTTTTATGTAAATTTCTCTGACGGTGAGTGTTAAAATAATATAAAATAAAAATAAATAATAATAATAATAATAATATATATTGGTGGTTTTAAATACACTTTTCATCCATATATATTAATGTCCTTATAGTAAAACAAAAAGATAAAGAGATCTAAATGAACTTATTCATAAATGGTGGCATATGGAAATTTTTGCATAAGATCAAAAAACAAATAAAATTTTTGAATACAATTAGAGGCCCCCTATTAATATGACAACCGACAAGTAAATATGTAAATGAAGTAAGCCATATACAATACATGTATTCTTGTAATGGCCATACTGAGATTTAAAAGAGAGAAACAAAAAGAACATGGCCCATGTGTCATTGTTTATCCAAACAACTTATATATAAATAAATATGCAATTAAAATATAAAAAAACTTTTGGCTACACTAATATACGCAGCAGCTTCCACACTAACTACCTTCAAATCAGGAAACATGGACTCCCCCATTCACTTCTTGAACAGGTTATTGTTCCATTCTTTTCTATTACGCAAGTATTCAAATCACCATCTCCTTAATTTTCGCTTTTGTATGTTTTGGTTTTAGTGAAGTGAGAGGAACAATTTCAAAAGTGTAATTATTCTCAATGATAATAAGACTTTTCATTTATTTTTGTGTATAATTTTAAAGGTGCGACCTCAATTAGGTATTATGATGTCAACAATTGAAAATAAAAACCAATTTATAGATATGATATCGTTAATAAAATATATAACAACAATTTAAGGGGTAATTCTCCCTTATTAATTAATAACATATAGAGTATGCTTTGCAATTACTTGCAAGGCACAACTTATCTGTATGTTAATAATAATTAATAATAAAATTAAACAGTTTTCTTCTGGGTCATTTTTCTTCCTCGAATTGTATTTATAACTAACTCAGGGAAATATAATATACTTTAGTATACTTTAATAATCTATTATCGCTATTATAACTCAGGTAAATATAATATACTTTAATAATTCTATTATCGCTATCGATCCTTTTTTTGTTAGTTATTTCTTTATTAGAATATTATTTATTTGAATAACAAAATCATATCTATTAGTATATTTAATTTAGCTATGATAACAAAATTATCTCATATTTACTTGATGTTAATAATTATCATTTCCTTTAAAAATAAATTAATTTTATCTGAGTAATCGAAATGTTAAATTATTTATATAGATATTATTGAATGTATATATACACATAATGATGTCATAAAAAATATTTTAATTTGAATTAAATAAATAACTATCATATTTATATGAAATCCTCTATTTTTTTGGATAAAATTGTTTTACAAATAAAATAATTAATAAAAGTTATGTATTTGTTTAGGTGGTATAAAATTCAATAAATTTATTTATATGTACTGTCCAGATGGATGTCAAGAGCTCCGAATTATATTACATTATAGAAAATTATGCCAGTTACAAGTAATAGATGTTAATTAATTAAAGAACCAAAAATCCATGCCTAATCGTAGAATCACACCTCTCTCTCTTATTTTTTTTTTCCCCCCTCTTTTGTGGAATTCAATCTTAACTTTAATTCCAAAAAATCTCCAATCGTCGTAGTCACTTTTTACATAATCAACAAGGAACACTATGGAAGCCCGTTAAAGTCTTTTAATAGGAGAAAATGTTTATACATTATCTCTTATTTGTATCTAAATCTTCTTAATTTATACTAAATTACTAATAGATAGAAAATAAGTAATATAAATTTTAATATTAAGTCATTTTCATATCAATAATATGCCCCGGGCACTTTCTAGTTCACAACATTTTTGGTCTTGGTCAATTATCATTATATCTCATGCACAAACCGTCCCTTGTAATGTGATTTATATACATTCTTCCTAGAAGTAACTTTACCGTATACACAAAATCGTAAAACATTAGACGAAAACCAATTCTTCACCAAGAAAAGCTATAAGGGAGGAGAAAATACCAAAGAAGTGAAATAACCACCTGTACAATGAACGAATTCACCTCATGAGTTCTCCTTGCCCAGGAAGTAGGATGTTCAATCCTCAGTCCAAGAAGTATAATGTTCAACCCAAAGGAAATGTAATAATCATCCAACTCAGCCCACATTGCATAATATTCACAACCTTTCGGCCAAGATCAAGACACCCGATACATATAGAAGCTAGCCTACAGCACGCAGATGAAGTAAACTAACCAAACATTAAAGCCGCCTTAATAATTGAAAACCTTAATTGAACTTGAAGCTAGGAGTCCCCAATGATCGACGATCAACGGCACATTTCGGAAATCATCTTTTGCAGGGAAAATTGCAAAATCGGTATACCAACTCCAACAATTTAGCGTTTTCGGTACTTTAAATTTTTCGATGGAAAAAAAAAATCCATAACTATTTAAAAAATACAAAAAACAAGCCAATTTTGCCCAGAATAGTGAAAACCCGCCGCATATCCGACCCGGATGCACACGTGGCTCGCCTGAGTCCATGCTGTCCAAAAATGCCCGTCCACCTCAGCAAAAACCCGCCATGCTATAAATACACACAAGTAATTAAAAAAATTAAAATTGTCAAGTAAGCCAATCAAAATTATTTAACAATTTAAAAACATAATATAACTTTGATACTAATTAAATTTAATGTTTTAATTAACTACATAAACAATAAAATCCTACGGTATGTATAATATGTGTGTGTATATATATATATATCATAAAGTTAAAATAAACTAAAATCAAAATTTTATCTTAGTTTTTTAATATATTAAATAAAATTAATTTCATAACCTTTTTTTAATTATTAAAAAAATCACTTCGATCATCATCTTCATTCTTCGTCCACCTTTGTTATTGTCGCCGTCACCGTCGCCGTTGCGGCCACCATCACCTCTAACCCCCCAAATCCACCGTCTCCCTTCTCTTTGCGACCTCAAATCCGCCGCCACCACCATCCATCTCTCCTACCCCTTCCCCTTTCACCAAGTTCACCGCCACCCTTCCCCCTGCGTCTCCACCACCACCACCAGGCACCAACCCCGTCAAACTCCCTCTCCTCCTCGCCTTCTCTGTACACACACAAAAACTCTCAAATCCAGATCTGAGATCTAGATCTGACAATAAGAGAAGTGTGAAGTTGGGATGAGCGGCCGTGTTTTCCTTCATAAGCCTTGGGATGTGAAGTTGTGTCATGTGCACAGAGATAAAAATGGAGCAGCAGATTGTTTGGCCAGATTTGGTCATGGCATGGTTGGGATGAGTAAAATCTGGAGGAAGGTTTTGGATAACAGTTGAGCTTGTTGTGCTTCTTTGAAGACCAAAATAACAAATTGCTTAGGTGTTGCTGCAATTGTGCTGCTGCTGCTGCACTTAGACCGGCGGTGGGGCATTCCCCCCAGGTTCGCATTCTCTTTCGTTAATTTCGAGTCTTTGTTCTTCAATTGCAGCAATTGGTTGATTTATCGGGAATTGAAGTTCTAAATCCCTAAAATTGAAGTTCAACGACTTAAGAGTTTTGTGGACTGTGATATTAAGTTCAGTGAAGGAAAGGTCTATATTTTCAATAATGATGATGTGAATAAGTCTTGCTCTCTGTTTGTTTGGCTAATGAGGGTTTTGTTGAATCGTCTAAGTTCCTTCCGTTGTTTCGCTTCATTGCTCCAAAAAGATTTGCAAGAACATGAGTATGATATGCAGAGAACGTAGCCAAATAACAATTTAATATTTATGAATTTTCGTGAAGTATTTGCTCTTTTCTCTTGCATTTCAGTGACCAAGTTCAGCAAAAGGGATACTCATCTCTGCTATCATCTTAGGATGGTGAAGAAGACATCCTGTGTGCTATGAACCGGTGATTGAGACCAATTTGAAGAAAGGGCGGTGGTGGAGCTCCGGTGGTGGTGGAGTTGCAGTTTTGGGGGTGGAAGTGTAACAGCGGGCCTTGTGGACAAGATGGAGAAGACGTGTTCTCCCCTTTCTTTTTTTATTTTTTATTTTTTATTTATAATATTATAATAATAACATACAAATTTGTTAATATGTTTAATATGCATTATGTACTATACAAAAAAAAATATATACATTATGTACATATTAAATATTATTTATAAAATTCATAGCGTATATATATATAAATATAATTTTTTAATAATATAAATAATTATATTTTAATCATAAAAAAAGGTTGTATAATGTCATTTAAATTTGCTAATTTGTTAAGTATATATCAAATACTGTTTATAAAATTTATTGTATATGTATAAAATATATTTATTATAATATTATATAATTTTATGCAATAAATTTTATATTATATATAATGTTATATAATTTTTTTATTAATATAACTAATTGTATTTATATGATAATTATTATGATTTTTTTAATTACCTGTCTGTATTTACAGCATGGTAGGTTTTTGCTGAGGTGGACCGGCATTTTTGGACAGCATAGACTCAGGCGAGCCACGTGCGCATCCGGGTCGGATATCCGGCGGGTTTTGACTATCCTGGGCAAAATTGGCTTTTTTTTTGTATTTTTTTAATAGTTGTGAATTTTTTTTTTCACCGAAAACTTTAAAGTACCGAAAATGCTAAATCGTTGGAGTTGGTATACCCATTTTGTAATTTTCCCATCTTTTGCAAATTGGTGAAAGCACCACCATATAAAAATGGAATATTTTTTATATCGATCTCTAAACAATCGACATTCATTATATATAATCCGAATATTGTCACCTCCATGATGCTTTCGATGGCCCTTTCTGGTACATGATCCACTTGATAAATGATAATATAAAACAAGAGACAAAATTAGAGTTGGTAATCCAAATTTGGGAGGAAAAAAAAAAAAGCTTTAAAGATGGCTAACATAATTAATTACATTAAAGTTTATTGTGCATTAAAAGGAGAATGTGAAGAGGTGAGGATGGCAATAAAAACTTGTTGATTGTTTTAATAAAGCCCAAGTGTAAGCATCAATAAATCAATGTAGCAAAAGGGGTCGAATCCACGGGGAGGAGTAAATCAATCAATTACCTAATGTATTCACCAATCTATAGACCAAAACGAGTGATAGAGCGAATTAACTACTAACGGAAATAAAAGTTAACTAAGATTAACCCAAAATATGGAAATTACTAGGAAGCGAGTGAAGTAGCAAAAACCAAGCAAATAAAGAGGCAAGGGGAAGGAATGATCATGCAAAGTTCATGTTCAATTAGTGCTTTAAAGGGACACGGATCTCACAATCCTAATCACTAGAGTATACACAACCTCCTCTCGGAGTCAAGTGCATGTACCTAATCAACGTCCAAGCCTACTCTCGTGGTCATTAGCACATTAATTAGATCAAACAAACAAGACTAGTGCAACAAAATAACTAGCAGCTTGGCCCGGTTAATCTATTGCTCGATTGCTCAAGATTAGGCTAAATTTCTTTATACCTAAAACTTAAGTGTTGTGAAACCTCTTCCAATTTACATACGATCTTTCAATTAGCATGCAAATCTAAGTTCACAATTAAGGTGATCAATCTTAATCATACTAGCAAAACGATCACACAACCAAAAGATCCGAAAATCCCTCTTAGGCAATTCATCAAACACTTACCCTGCATAAAACATCACCCTCCCCATGCCTAAAAATCTAGTCAATCATGTTCAAGTAATCAACCAACAAACAAGAGAGATAACAAGTTAATGGATTCATATTCAATAATTGAAAATAATGATAATCATTCAACAACAAGTATATCTCAACAAGTTTCAAGATCTCAACCAAACATTTACTAGACTAGAACAAGGAAATTAGATGCTAGAACTAGGAAAGCAATAAAAAGGAAAGAAATTAAACACTAGTCTTCAAACATCTTCCATGGAACAAGGGAAGAACTTGGTGTCCTCCATAGCCTCTCCTTTAGCCCCAGATCTGGATTCGGTAAAGAATGAGCCTCTAACCCTAGCTAAAATTCGTAAATAGGCTAAAAGAGGCAAAAACGTGCTGACATTTTCTCCTCAACACGGCCGTGTCACTCACAAGAACAAACTTGACACGGCCGTGTCCGAGCAAAATAATTCAAAGTCGAGGCCTCAACACGGCCGTGTTACTCACAAGAACAAACTTGACACGGCCGTGTCCGAATAAATAAATTCCAAGTCGACGCATCAACACGGCCGTGTTGATATCAAGGCAAAAATGGACACGGCCGTGTTGTCTTCAGTACATAGCCCGGTTCTTCGTTTTTTCTGACTTTCATGCTCATTTCCTCTCCTTTACTCGTCGTTTCATCACTCTTTCGAAATGCACCTGTAAAGCAGCAAAATAACTCTAATTAACACTCAAACGGCATATAATTCAGTCTAAATCAGGCTCAAAAGGATAAGGAAATTAAACCTAACAGTACTTTAATATAATTGATTTAAATGAACTAAATATTAAAATAAAAAGTAGAGTTGATAATCCAAATTCGGGAAAAAAAAAAAAAAACAGCTTTATTATATAGACGGGGAATTCCCGAAAACTCCCCAAATGATAAGTCCAATTCCTTTTAGCTCCCCATTTTAAAAAATGATGTATTAAAGCTCAAGAATCGCGTATCTAAAACCTCAAATGATGTATTTGAAATACAAGGAAAAAATCATGTATCTAAATCCCAGAATCATGTATCTAAATCCCAGAATCGCGTATCTAAATCCCAGAATCATGTATCTAAAATCCCAAATGATGTATTTGAAAATGGGGAGCTAAAAGGAAGTTTTCAAACCCATTGGGAGTTTTCAAAAATTGCCCCTATACCTTTATAGATGGATAACATAATTAATTACATTAAAGTTTATTGTGCATTAAAAGGGGCACATGAAGAGGTGAGGATGGCAACAGTTGATACGTTAATATAGTTGATTTAAACGTACTAATAATTAAGTTGAATTATTCTTATATAAACTATAAATTAAATTACATAAGGGTAATCTAGTCAATTCACAATCATAATCATGTTATCCAGACTTTTATATAGGTATAGATAGATTGAAGTTTGTATACTGTATGCAACTCTCAACTAATACATGGTAGTGTTTCTGAATTTATGGGCCTTGTATTTTGTTTGAACGTTTTCTTTATCAGTGTATGATTTATGTGACGAAACTTATTCGGTTGGGATGTTTAGAGAAGTGTACAAGTTGTCAATCTATCCCATAACAACAGGTGAAGAGATGGTTGTGGTCGAAAATGAACAGGATCAATTTGTTTTTCACCTGATGTGAGAGTTCAACCTGGACGTAGAAGACAAAAGAGAATACCATCCCAAATTGTCAAAAGAGATCTGACATGTACGTTCACATTGCAAGTAAAAGGGTCAAAATCGACGTGGCTGCAAACAGCCTCTTGAATCGTAAAGTTGCATGATCTGCAAATCTGTATATTTAGATTATTCAACTCATTGCATGAACCTTATTATATGTATTGAATACTTGATTTTAAGATATTAGTACTTTGTTATTCCTTCTTTGTGCTACATACCGCGTAGTTAGTACTATATCTGAAACATGGCTTGAGATCACAAAACCTAGGTTCTTAAGAATTTATATTTTACAACCACATATAAATACTCTATTATTGTTTTCCGATACTACATATCGCCCTATTGCACTAGAGGCAAAAAGTTGTATGGAATCAAGCCTCTTGCTCAACTAGATGAAATCTTTGGTTTTCACGAACTTATACTCCATAATGCTAATTAAATATCTTAATTTTGCTTCCTTGTACTACATATCGCCCTATTTGTACTCTATCAGAAACGTGGCAAAACTTGGGTTTTGAAGAATTTATACTTTATAACCACATATAAATACTCTATTACCGTTTTCCTATACTACATATCACCCTATTTGTACTAGAAGAAAAAAGTTGTATGGAATCACACCTCTTGGTCAACTAGATGAAATCCTTGGTTTTCACGAATTTATAATCCATAATGTTAATTAAATATCTTAATTTTGCTTCCTTGTACTACATATCGCCCTATTTGTACTTTATCGGAAACGTGACAAAACCTTGTTTGTCCGGAATTAATACCTTATAGTTAGGTTTATATACTCTATTATTGCTTCTTTATTCCACAAGCCACCAAATTTGTACTACAGGAAAAGAAAAAAAAAAAGTGGTATAATTTCACGCCTCTTGGTCATATATACTAAAGGATACATTCTAAATGATCAAATATACTAATTGATACAAATGATATGTTGTGTCACAATATACTAATTGATACAAATGATCAATATAGTAAATGATAATGATCAATATATATAATATTATGTGATCATATACTAAATGATACATACTAAATGATCAAATATACTAATTGATACAAATGATATGTTGTGTGACAATATACTAATGATACAAATGATTAATATAGTAAATGATAATGATCAATATAAGATTATGTGATCATATGCTAAATGATACATACTAAATGATCAAATATACTAATTGTTACAAATGATATGTTGTGTGATAATATACTAACGATACAAATGATTAATATAGTAAATGATAATGATCAATATAAGATATTATTTGATCATATACTACATGATACATACTAAATAATTAACTACGGGGCTCATTGTCCCAACATACTAGATTTTCATGAATCAATACCTTATAATGGGATATAAATATGGTATTACACCTTTTTTATACTACATTAGGTGAGTTTAATACTACAGAAATGTTATCAACTACGGGGCTTATTGTTCCAACATACTAGATTTCCATTAATCAATACCTCATAATGGGATATAAATACGGTATTACACCTTTTTTTATACTACATTAGGTGAATTTAATACTACGAAAATGTTATCAACTGCAGGGCTTATTATCAACTACAAAAAATTTGAACTTACATATCCAGCCATCCACCATAATATCAGTAATGTGATATCAATACCATAATATTACATTGTCGTACTAAAAAACGTGATATCACTACTTACATATCCCTGAACAACAAACATCATAAAGTTCAAGGACAAACAACAAGAATACAGCCCTTCACAACAACAGACCAAATATCCACTTACCAACAACAGATCAATACCCAACCAACATATCTACACATCAGTTTTCAATTACCATTAAAATTGTCTTCTGCAGACAGGATAGTAGCAACCAAATGAGTACGAATAATAGGCATCTTCACATTCAGAGACTCATTCCAGAAAGTAGGATCATCTCGCGCAAAACATTCGACAAAGAAGCAAAAAAAGGCACCACAATCCAAGCTGTCAGCACGTTGAATTCTGAAGCAGTCACTATGCAGAATTCTGAAGCCGTGAAGGGAATAAGAATGCCTTTGCCCACAGAAAAAGCAAAGGTTTTCATGTTATACCTGAATAATAATAGTTTGATTCGAGAATTTGAGGCATATGCAAAAGACATGTTTATGAAAAAATCAAACGGACATCGAGATATGGCTTCTTCGTGTTCAGTCTTCATTAAAATATGAATATGTTGCATTTCAGTGCAAAGGCCACTGGGAAACATCGAATTTGAAGAGTAACATGCCTCGGTTCAGTCATTTCTGCTAAAAATAATATCATAAGATTAGAGCATAAATTAGGGCTTCTAGATTCAAACAACTCATTAACAAGTTAGGGTATTTCCGTTCAAGCAACACACAAACAAATCAAGGCATTTCAATTCAATCAACTTAATACCAAGTTCGTATACAAAAAAGGTGTAATAGCGTAGCTAAAGATTGAAATATCGTATTGGAGCAAAGGAGGGAAAAAAGGCCAAAATTTTAGTGGAAAAACCTGAATTTAGCGTCTCACCGTCGGTCCTCTTCATTGTCGCCGGTCGTCCTCGCCATCGGCGCTGAATTTCGCGTTCTAACAGTTGCTATATCGCACCCTCTCACCGTCGTCACTCGTCACCGTCGTTGTCAGACACCTACTCACCGTTGTCACCCATCATCATCGGAAACCCTCACCGTCGTCACCCCTCACCGTCTGAGAAAACTCTTGATCTCCGAAATAATAAATGGCTCTTTTGGTTTTCTGAAGTTGAAATGGGAGGGAAGCTATTGTTGGCAAGAACAATTTGATAATTTAACACCAAATGGGTAGTAAAGTAAAATTATCAAATTCAATTAGGGAGTTAATATAATTAAATTTTATATGGAGAAGCTTGCTCAAATTTGACTCCCGCATTAGGGAGTTTTAGCACATTTCCCAAAAAAAGAAAAACAATATATTAATTATTCAAAATTACACATATTTTTTGCACAATAGAAACTAGTCCTAAACCATATTATTATTTTCGTTTTAAATAAGGGGTGACAAATGGGCAGGTTGGGCTGGTTTTGGGTTGGGCTGGTTTTGGGTTGAAATATTAGTGGATCCTTATTTGGCTGGACTTTAAATGGTTTTTAGGCGGTTTGTAATGGTTTTTAGCTGGCTATTAATTGGTTCAACAATGGGTTCTAAATGGGTTTACATTCAACCTTAATGCTAAAATATCCAAAATACCCTTTCCTAACATATTTGATTTATTTTTGGCCAATTTAACATATTGTGACCCGTTCGATCTATTTTTTTATCAATTTAGTCTGTTTTTCGTTCTTTTCGACCTTTTTTGGACTCATGGGACCCGTTTTATCCATATTTTGACATCTCTGACCTAATTTTGACCCGTTCGATCCATTTTTAAACAATAAATTATTAAATTTATTGATTGTATTATACAACCAAACCGTATTATTATTGTGAAACTTATTAATCTGATCATTATTATCTTCTTTAATAATTTCTGTCAAGATGCATTATTGATTTTTCAAAGTAATGAATAAGAATTGGTCAATTTTTATAAACTTGTGGGCTATAAACAATTCATAGAACGTTCTTCCAAAATATGTTATATCATAAACAATTGAAATAACAAATCTGGCTGCTATAGTGTATATTATGAATATCTTAGCAACAATAATTCTGATATAACTCAATAATATAAGGTTAGCTACATACCATCTGTTATAAGGAATTACAAGGCTATATACAAACGAACACAAAATGCAACTTTTATGAAATGGAATTTTGCCTGCCAGATACATCCGTATAAATAGTAAATACCAACTACTTTTTAACTTTTATATTTAGGGGTTAAAGTGTATTAACAGACAACGAGATTAATTCTTACAATTTCTTTGGTGCTATAATTTACTTATTTAGGGTCGATATGTGTCAAACTATTTAAGTATAAATTTTTTTTTTTTTTACTAATAATAAACATGTTTCTATGAACTCAATTATGTGATCTCTAATTAAAATAGTATAATAACGAACTACTAAATTATACTATTTAATGCTAATTGTCATTCTCATTGCTTTTGCACGGTTTAAAAGTATATTAGAACCATCTAAAAACCCAGAAGCAGCCCAACCGAACCCATTATTAGCCCATTATATTCCTAACCCCGTTATTGGTCCAACCCAAAACCAACCCAACTTAAATTTATTAAAAACCAAACCAACCCGAGACCATTAAATTAGGTCTAACCCATGGGTTTTTAGTTTTAATGCACCCTTCTTCGTGTTTTCGTTATAATTCATTCTCGCCAAAAAGAAGAAGGTATCAGTGGCCATCATGGCTAGGAAAAGGAAGAGACGTGGTACGCAGTTGCAGAATCGTCTTCCCGATGATATCTTCCTGGAGATTCTTGAGAGGTTGCCGGTAAACAGTCTCGTGAGATTCATGACGGTCTCCAAATCTTGGAAAGCTTCTATAAGAAACCCTAGTTTCATATCCTCCTACCATCATCATCATCATCATCATGACTGTTCCCATCTCGTTCTCATGCCAGAACCTTTTTGGTATCCCGTGCAAACTTGCTCCTTGATACCCGAAACTAGTAGCACCCCAATTCCTAATTACAACCCCGTCCTCAAAATTTTGAGGTATTGGGTCACGCATGTTGGTTCTAGTGAGGGTTTAATCTGCCTCAAAACCACATCTGTTTTATTCCTATGGAATCCTTTTATTAGAGCAAGCTTGAAGAAAATTCGTGAGGGCGAGATTCCGTTGAACCCCAAATCTAAGAAAGGTTTGGGATTTGGTTTTGCTCCTGAGAGCAAAATAGTCTTGGGATTTGGTTTTGCTCCTAAGAGCCGCGATCACAGGGTTGTAAAGTTGATTTGTAATGACGACCACTTGAGTGCAGCGGAGATTTATTCATTGGCATCGGATTCGTGGAAAAGAATCAAACCTCCTCCGACGAGGTTTAGCAAAAAGGTTAGATTTGGTTCTTCTGTTTACTTGGATGGTTCTATCTACTGGTTGGGTTCATTATGGGGAATCCGACGCTCGTATCTAATTTTGAGGTTTGATTTGGAGGATGAAAGGTTTGAGGAGATAGCCGTCTCGTCTACTGGAACCAACATGGAACATAGGCTTATGGTTATCAATGGATTCCTTGTTGTGTGGAGTCCTGTTCGCCGGAGCGGTGATGGGACGATCAAAGTGCAGGTTTACATAAAAAAGGAATCAAACTCTGGATCATCTTCTTGGCCTTGGGTGGCTAAAAGTGTTGATCTTCCGGAATTAGAGCAGTTCAGAATAGCGGACGAGAAGAAAACGGATGGTCATATTATAGTCGGCACCAAACGTAACGGGGTTGTGGGGGTTTACTATGGTTCCTGTGATGGCAAGAATTTGAGTTTTAAGTTAAAAGATTTAGGAACTCTTGATATGAAATGTGCGCATTTTGTTATTCCCACGAAAAAAACCCTTTTCTTACTTGATAAGAAATAGAATAGGTTTATTCAAGGCAAAATTGCCCTAGATATATTTATATTTTTGTTATTGTTATCGATTATTTTTGTTTGTTTAAAAAAAATTTAATACATCTTTTTTTTTTTTTTTTTGGTATAATTCATTTTCCTTTATTGGAAAATGAAATTAAAAAGGAGACCTTTTGAGGTACCAAATAAATATATGTAGTAAAAAGTTCTTTCTATTTAACAACAAATCTTTTTTGTACGAAAATGCTTAAATAACAAAAATGTTTATGCTCCTAGATTGTGGAATGTATCACAAGCATGTTAAGTGTAGAATATGAATTGCGAGTGTCTGAGTGCAGCATAAGAAAGCGTTCGAAAGCTATGACTAGTGCATGATTAAAGCTACAAAGAGCAAGGATTATCATAAAGACTCGAAGACCGAAAGCTAACCAGAACTCTTTGAGAACCTGAAGAAGTCTCACCGGCAAAAACTATTCCACTACACATGTAAATGAGTCGGCCGTTACCGAACATACGTTATATCAACTCACTTTTGGACTGATTAATTTAAAAACTCGAACCTTGTGGTTAACTTTGATAAAGATTCATAGACGCCTAAACCATGTGACAATCAAATAAAATTCAAATTTACTTTAGAAAAAATCAAACCGAACTCGAATAATAACTTGTTCAGCTCGACTCATTTACAACCGATAGCATCTTAGGGAAAACCTGCACAGCAACGTCCATTCCTCCTCTCTTTTTCCATAAGCTACCTTTAGTGCAAAACATTTGGTTGCCTCACACAACACGTACAACTGAAGTTGTAAATATTTAGGGGAAAAGAAAAGGAAATTGTCTTAAAAAAGATGAGTTTAAAGAACACAAGTTTACACAAAGCACAATGGCTTATAACTATACAAAAATTTCCCAGAATTTGTTTCTGCTATGTTTTCACTATTCACCTCTGCAGCAAAGTATTCTGCTGTTCATTTCTTGGTATAGTTTAGGTATGGATCTTGAGCCATGGTTAAAACATCAGGTCTGTCTGCTTGATTGTATGTTAGGCAACGACGAATAAACTCCTGCGCAAAAGAAAGCCGGCATTTTTTAAGCACGTGTGTTATCAATGGAATGAAGCACAGAATATTTGGAAATTTCGATTAACCCTATCTGAGAAGTGAGATTATCTAATTAATGGTCCAGTTATGGAGTGATACACATGTGGAATGAAGGGATTATTACACCGAATACTCTTGAGGTTTGACATGATTACACAAACTGGCTGAGGTTTCAGAAATTACAAAAACATCCCCATAGCAAGTTTTTATGAATACCGTTTTTTGTCCTTGAGAGATACTAATCAATATTTGGTTTTAAATTCATGGCTACAATAGGATGTGTTGCGCCAAATCTGAGAGTATACCAGGCAAAATTTTTGTAATTTTTTTAAAACCTCGGGGGAAGGGGAAGTTTTTGCTGAACCTCAGGGTAGGTTGGTGTAATTATCCTTAGAGATGAAAAGGATGATAGTTTTGAATTAGGCTATGCAAGAAAGCAGGTAGAATTTACCTTTGCCTCGCTCGATACAGATGGTCTTGAAGGGAATTCAACTTTACGAGCTTTGATAATTGTGTCTTCACGTAAAATTCTCTCTTGAGTCTGGTCATGTCCAAACGGCCGTCTGCCAAACAGCATTTGGTATAGCAAAATACCCGCAGACCAAACATCAACCTGTTTCCAGCAATGAAATAGGAGAAGAGAAAAAACCTTCAAATCACTAAACTTTGAGCCAAAGGGGGAAAAACTGAATAAAAAAGAATCACTAACCTTTGACGAGATGAGAGGTGTCTTATTCAGCTCAAAGCACTCTGGAGGCAGATACCTGAAATTACAATGAGGAAAATCAAAGAACTTGTAGAAAACATGAGAAATCCTATTGAAGTCCTCATTATTTCAGCAAAAGCAAAGTTTTTTATAAAAGATGGTCACAAAACTTTTCCATGAGATGGACCCAGGATGCAGAAAAATACATATGCAGAAAGTGGACACTAATCTTACATAGAAAATCAAGTTACTTGACTCACCAATACGTTCCTGCACCCTGAGATGTAAGTTCCATGCCTTGGGATCCAACATCATCCTCCACAATCTTGCTAAGACCAAAATCTGTCACTTTAGCAACACCGAACTCATCAAACAAAACATTTCCAGGCTTCAAATCATAATGAATAATTTTTTGTGATCTTTTATTTAGGTAAACAAGGCCTTGAAAGATCTGGAGGATAATGATCCTAGCTTCTCTCTCTGGCAATATAGGTGTCGCTTTGAGAACTGCATCAAGATCCTTGCCTGGAAACAAGAGAAAAAACATCAAATTACATGAAAAGTTTTATTGATGATATAATCGAGATGGAAAATATACGAATCATACCACTACAGTATTCCAAGACTGTGCAGAATGTGTTGTGATCGATCTCAAATATGTCCCATAGCCGAACTATGTGATGGTGAACCAATGTTTTGTGAATATTGTATTCTCTGATTGCATGACGAATATAGCTTTGCTTTTTGTCTTCACTCCAATTAGCATTCAAACCATGAAGCTTACAAGCAACATATCTATGTTCCACCAAATCAAAAGCCTGCCAACATTTTTATTTACTAAATTATCACTACAAAAAATAGATTCATATAAAAATTTTATTAATATTTTTAATAGTATACTATTATTTAATTCAAACATATATTAAATTACATATCCTTTATTTATTTTCAACACGTATCAAGTGAGCCTTCAGGGCTATTTTGATAGCTTAGGCCTATATAAAAATATTAATTTCAAGAAAGGTGTTTAGCATTATAAAAATAAAAGCCCTGACCTTATAAACCTCACTAAATCCTCCCTTTCCTAGAAGATTTAAGAGAGCATAGCGATGATTCAATATCTGAAAATTGTTAAAACGAGATCCATCCTCATCCCTTATACGCTTCATTTCACGTATAAGTCTTCCTTTCTCTAATTCATAACGATCTCTTTCGCGCATCACTGTTTCCTCCTCCTAAAAAAAGTTAGGATCAGCATGTTGTTAAATAATTAGAACACCATTGAGAAGAATTACAAGTAAAACAAAACTTACACGCTTGATGCTGGCCAAACGAGACTTGTATATTTCATCCTGAATCACTATATCTTCTTCGCCCTCTGTTTCAGTTGTATCACCTTTATCTGCATCGAATATAGTACCATGAGTACTCATTCTATTGGTTAAAAGGATGAAAAAAGATAATAAATTTTGAAGAAGCCCAATTGAAATGACAATTCTCAGCTATGGACAATATATTAACTGACATCACGCCAAGATAAAGATCAATCTTAGTTCGAACAGTAATATTAGCTTTTATAACCATTAACCACTGTTTTGTGATATCAAATGGTTCAGATTAAATCAAAAGGTTATGTTGTAAAGAAGGGAATGTGTGCATATATGCACCGAAAACCCTATAGTTTCATAATTACTGAAAGTAGAGCAAAAAATCATGAACCAGAGATTTGCAAAGATACAATGGAAGCCTTTACCTGGTTGGCGTTTCTTCAGAGATTTGCGCTGCCTTTCAATGGCCTCCTTTGTTTCCAACAAACTCCTCTGAACAAAAAAGTTGATTAGTTAAATCACCAGGAAAGCATATTATTCTATACAAATATCATACTTAAGCATCTTATAAATCAAAAGTCAGATACATTAATCTATGCACCATCCAACATTCTCTGTTTTGCATCTTTCTAACACAGCATAAGTGTTAATTTCAATAGACAAGACAAGCTCATGAAGAAAGTACTAAACATCATTCATTATATTTTCTGAGCAATATTAGGAAGCATTAAGAATTCCATTCATGTCCTCGGAAACCAGATTTACAGTTTGAACAAAATCGCACAAATGTTTTGTTTCAACAAGGAAAGCTAATATGAAGCAGGAGACAGTGGTGACTTGGTTGTTATAGAATCACGTAGATAACATATATGTTTATGCAAATAAAGAGGAGTAACGAAAGCAATCAAAACAAATAAAGCGAAAGCGGGGAAGGCATACAAGTTGAGCATTGAGATCCTTTAGTGCTTGTCCATCCTCCCATGCCTCAGATATGACTGTCCCAGCTCTATCAATTTTATTGATGAACAAATGGAAATATAATAACTGGTTAACTGACATAGCATAGTAAATAATTTAATAAAATTAAATAGACATGCTTAGGTTCATTGCATCTAAACTACAATTCAGCTTCATTAAACAACTGAGAAATAATTCATAGACTAGCAATTTCCCTTATTAAAGATCGAACTTAGAAAGACCTTATAGTTCTTATGATGATAATGTTGATCAGGAATCAAGAGGAAATCACGATATTTTCAAGAAACATTCTGAAGATGAACTTTTATGCACGATATTTTCAAGAAACATTCTGAAGATGAACTTTTATGCACTTACCTTTAGACCCAACAAGTTGACTTATTCAACCCAGTTGTTTGGAACAGAAAAAAGGCCAATGGGCTTAAAAAGAAAAAATGAATACCTGACTACCCCAACATTGCCAAGTCTCAAGGAATCCTGGCGCACTTTAGTCCTTGCCTCTTGTCTCTCAGCTTTTGAGACAGATATCAATAAATCAGATATCACTTTCATCCTCTGCACCACCGGAAAAGCAGAAATGAGAACTTGCTTGAAACAATAGTAAAGGGCACTACACATCAGTGAGCATAAGCATTAATATACTAGAAAAGACTCACTATATTGCAGCACACCTACTTCATCTTTGTCAAGCTAAAGATTCAAATTGCTTACATTTTTTCCCTCTACTATAGCAGCTCAGTAGCTGAACAGTTAACTTATCAAGAAAAGATTGTTCTGACTCCAGACTACTAAAACACATCTGAAACGACAGCCCTAAATACAGGAAAATGCATTGTCAAACAAACTGTATATGAAAGAGTTCCTCTAAACTCTTTTTGTGCTCCATTTATTCGACAATAAACTGCCACTGCAATAGAAGATAGGAAAGGTAATAAAAGACCAGGAAGTATGTCTTTTTTTTTTTAAATAAAAAAGCAACATAACTTAAAAGAATCAGAAATAATTATGTCACATGGAATCAGTGGTGCCCATGCATAAGGTCAGATTAACATTCAGGTCACACACAAATGAATCACAGTAACAGCGAAATTTAATCATCTCCTTTACTCCTAATAATTAAATAAGTACACGGGACCACCCTCACAAGAAACAGAACAAAATATTCTTATAAGAATAACAAGCCATAAAAGACAGACTAGGAAACTACAGACCTTTGGCTTCATCTGCTGCTCGTAATCCTTGAAATCCTTAAGTTCCTGTTCAAAAGAGGGAAAAATATGCACATAAATGAATATAGGATTCTCGGTATAAGAAAATGTCACTTCAACAATGCCTATAAATGACACAAGACTAAATCATTTAACTTTGTTGACTTTTGACATTGAGAGTCCAAAGAAGAAAAAAATCCAGTTATACCTTTTCTAGTTTTTCACACTGATTACGATAATCAGATGCCTCTTCACGCAACTTTTTCAGTTCTTCACCCAATGATGCAACCTTTGCACGTAAGCAAGCGTCATCCTAGAATCATTGAGACCATAATTAATCAGCAAAACAAGTGTTGTATGCATTGACCATCTGAAAATTCTCAAAAAAATTATGTTTAGGCAGAGATTATGGTAATGAGAAACCTCTGTTGACAAGTGACCATCATGCCCAAGCTGCTCTTGGGAGACTCCATCCTGCAATAGCCAAATAAAGAAAAGAAAAACCAAATCCATCAATGCTCACTATGAAATGGCAATACATTAATGAAACAAATTTGTCCAGGTATCAACTTTCAATAACAACTAATTTAAAGTTGATGGACGCAAAAACTACAAAATGGGAAGTTATAAAATTAAAAAACAAGTGCTGAAAGCTTAAAATTTCTGATTATTCGTTACTGCAAGCACACAAAAGGGTTCAAGAGATTGTATGTATTCATATTCTACAGGACTTCTACATCTAAAGGTGACATGTGGGAATATTAGAGTACTTACCTAGAAAACCCCTAATTCCTTGCAAAATAAGTTTGAAATGGCTCTATTTTCTTCTAACTTTTAAATCAGCAGAGAATGTTCTTTTTTAGTATTATTTTACTCAGTTTTGGCAAATAAATTGCATATTAAAAGATACAAATTCATTGTGTATTTGATTCAGAATACAGAATTTAATTCAAATACACATGGAATTTTGTTGTGTGTCAGATTATTATGATATAAGCATGGTGCTTGAGAGAAACCAGCCGTTGCCAAAGGCAACAAAACAGATAATGTAGATCATACGGATAGGAGTAAGGAGCCAATCAAACTGAACAGGTCAGCCATGTTAACCTATTAGGGCAACTTTGATAACTTAGAAACCCAGATCTAGCGTTCTCTAAAATAGTCGTGACAATCTGATGTTTGCAATTTTAAAATTAACAGAAACCACTCTTACCGTCATTCTTAACTGAGGTTAGCTCTAAGCTTGCTTATCAGATAGAGTCAAACAGTTATTTGGCACATTCTTTTTTGATACCAAGCTTGGGTTTGGAGACGCGTAAACCCAACCGAACCTTCTCGTCCTAGTTTAGCTGCAAGTTCTGTTGATCTTGTTTGTGATGAATGAATGCCAAATTAAGATTATTTAATAATGCCAAGCAATCAGCAGATAGGAAGGAGGATTGAATGACTGCAAGCTGCAAGGGGTCTATCTGAGAAAGAAGGGAGGATAAATGTGACTGAGTTCTGGAATAGGGGAAGAGGCTTTTCTTTGGTAGGGTATCTGTATAGAGAGGGGAAGGCCTGAAAAACATGCCTATGGAGAAAGAGTGAAGGTGAGGAGAGAAGTCAGTAGACAAGGCACAGGCTAAACCAGCCTGTTTATTACCTGCCCAAAGTAAAAATAAGAAATCCCGACCCACACACATTTATGACCAACCTCATACAGCCCATATGCCACCTTTTTCAACGAAGACAAAAGAATTTAGACAGAGCTATAGTATGGGAGGGAAGGACCAAAATAAAGAATGTGCCTTGTGTCATTTGTTTTCTCTGTACTTTTTTATTTGGTCTCTCTTTACAAGGAACCAAAAAAAAAAAAAATGTAATCGGAAAATGAAACTTTTGGCTTCAATGCACTCAACTGAACAGCCAAATTTTATCCTCAAGTCCATGATTTTAGATGGAAATAAGATTCTATAACTTCCAATCAAAATTATAATTCGGGACTAAAGTAAACTGGACCACAATTCAAACTTTAAGCCCCATACCATAAATCTGTGTAACCAAGCCGGACATACCAAAATGTTTTCGAAGCTTAATTCTAAAAGAAGAGCGTTTCATGCACTTGCTTTTAGACCATGTTATGTTTGTTACTTCCCAAAACAACAGGGTTAAAACGGGAGTTAATAGTGCCATTATATATGTTCTTCTACTCTAAAAGATGAAGAAATACAGTTTTTAGCCTTTTACTAAAACATATAATTGGAAAGGCATCTTTGGAATTAATAAGTGAGAAAGAAAAGCAGTATTACAGATAAAGACTGGAAAATATCAATAATAAACCAAGAGGACATTTTGCAAATCACCGTACTGCTACACTGGCGAATTTAAGATGAGCATCATCAATTTACTTAAATTGAATTTTCCATTTATCAAGAACTTGAGATTTGATCCAGGAGATATTTTTCAGATACTAATGAAATGACCGCTTATGCATAATAAATGTGATCTCTATTATCTCTACAGTGGACATACAATTAATTCAGCTACTCCGAAAATTGTACGTAACAGCTAATTCAGGAAAGGAAAGTAAATTGAATGAACTTGATAAAAGCAGTTAGGTTCACTGGCAAGTGAAACAGCCACAAATAAGTACAAATAAACAAAAAAAAAAAAAAACAATGGCAGGTATACACACCTTGTGATGTGAGTTTCCAGCTAAGCCATTTGAAGTAGAAACAGTCGGATTTTTTGCCTGATCAGATACTCGGCCACGGCCTCTACCTGAACCAGAGTTTGCCCGACGGCCTTGTTTTCTTTTATTTACATCAGCTCCTACCTTGTTGGAGTCTACTGTTTCAGTGGTCTTTTGCCTAGCATCTGCTGCTACCTGATGTACATTTCTAGAAAGATTACCATCCGAGAAGGCTCAGGTGAACAAAGAAGTAACAATTCTCAGCAATTTCAACAGTAAAATGTAGAGTCAATTAAAAAATTGGAAATAGCTAGTTAAATGGGGATAGGAAACAGTATTACCTCAACACGTTCGAAAACAGTAGCACCACAATTGTCCTCAACTTTACGCCGCTTTTGAGTGTTGGCTAGTATGAGAAATGCACCTCCATTCTGCCAAATGAATAGAAAATATCAAAAACAAAAAATGAGAAAGAAATGATTAATGTGCTCATAACTCATAAGAATAGAAGAGGTGGAAGACAAAGTGCAGGGACACCAGAAAATTAAAATTTTACTTGAAGAATCTGCAATTACATATCAGATGAACATGGTTGTAGAGTTGGTAACATGGATTTAGTTTTTCCAATGTTGGAACAAACAGCAGGCTTTTCACTTTCAACCCATGTTTTATGACCCAAAAACAAGTTAAAATTGTCGAAAGAAGAGCATGAGAAGGAGTTGGTGATGGGAAAAGAAAGACAGCATGTTCTCAGAGATAAGAATAAAAATACATTATATCAAGTAAGCACACTACAATAAGAAGTTCGCTTTCAAAAGGTGTAACCGAGTGTTGCTCTTATGTTTTCACCTACGACCATCCACAAACCTAAGGATAACTAGCAGACATGCGATGGAGATACGTATCATTTGAAAAGGCAAGCATAAGTGAGAAGTCTTAAAGAACCGCATAGCTGCATATGTCCGTCACAGATATCCCTCCTATTTATGATTTGTGTTTCTCCTTTGTATGATTCTTCACATGTTTAATCAGTTCATGCATCTATCGCTAACAAAATTACTAAAGCAATGTGTATTATGTGTAGCAATTTGATGTTTCTTCCCATTTTTCATATGACGAGGGCCTATTCATTATATGAAATGCTTCCGAAAATGTGTATTTGGTATGAGACCGACGGTTGTTTGTAAATATGGTACTCTAGATGAGGATACAATTTTGGCATAGAGGCTTGTTGTGCTAGTTAAGGTACATTACAATTAGAGAACTAGGTTTGATGATCTCGATATATACAAAGAGAGTTGATTTGTTTCCTCAATCAGCAACAAGTGAAGCATAATATTGGAATGTGTTTTAAGGCCAAAGACCAATCACTTTCACATACCCCGGGTTAGTTAGCATATCTCATTAATGAAAAGAAGCCATTGCGGCAATCGTACTTAGGTTTGTAGTCCTTCACAAAGCCTAGGCCCTGCAGCGACTATTTATTGAAATATTGAAGTATGTGATCACTTGTCGTATCTGCCTAGATAGAAATGTGCATACGTTTAAGGACTCTTTTGCTCGATGAGTAGTTGCACTTAGAAGAAAATACACACCTTGCATGTCTTTGGTTAAAGGCTTAGGTCTATTTAGGTCTATCCTTGAGGGTCTTGCAGAGATAATGGCAAAAGATTTTACATAATTTTTTCATATCTTTCTAAAGACTTTTTGCTTATTTTGATGTAAACTCTCAACTTCTTGTTATGAAATTTAATTTTAGCAATCAAAAAGAAAACTAAAAGAGCATATAGTGGTGTTGGGGACTGGTTAATTTCTCCAATTGAAATCCAGTGTATCTGCCTCGACATATAGTTCACCTAGCAATTCACATAGCGGAAAAAGTTGGATCTTCAAACAATGATGAGATTTGGACCCATCTAAGCGAATAGAAATCACAAATCTCCTCTCAATTGAAAATTCGAATTGACTTCAATTTTCACAAAATCACATTCTCTGCATGAAAACGGCAATAACTTCACCAGAAAAAGAAAGAAATCGAGCAATGACACACATCTACCATGCAAGGCTACACAGAATAACAAGTACCACCAGATTTTTGGAAACAACACTTTATGCAATAGATATGGCTCAAACCAGACATTTTACACCGGTAGGAATTTAGAGGGACCCCTAAGGTCACACACAAAAGGGGTGCTATGCTGGTCACCCGTACCTTACCTTTTACCCATCCAGAAAAAAGAAATGCAAAGAATTGCAGAAAAGTGTGCGCTAAAGGTGTCTATTCCTTCTCTATACAATCTTGCACCTCAAAGTTGAGTCTTGCCTGCAATTGCTAAGGGACACAGCTTTCACATGCCATTGGTTCTTGCAACACCCTCTATGTTCATCCACCATGTCTTTGGGCTATATAACCCTTGTTAAAGTAGTATTAAAACATGTATCCAGATATCAACTTATATTTATTTAATACTAAACACTACTAGCTCCAAATGCTAGTACATTATTAATTGACTTTCTCGGCTATACATAGATTGAAGAAACACCCCTGGATACATTCCAAATTTTAGTTATTCTTGATATAGTAGTATATGAGCATGATAATAAACTTCAGGGAACCTAATAAGATAAACTATTGATCACAGGTATCGTCCTCATAATGAATGATTATAAACTCTTGAAAAAACTAAAACTCAAACAAATTTAAGAAGATATTTTGCACTTTCCAGATCCTAAACATGGAGGAGATATGGGTGTATGACTCAAGTTGTGCACCACATAAGCACTCTGAACTCTAAGCTCTATCCTTGTGAAGTTATAAAGTTTTTTTCCAAGAAACCTGGAGGAAATTAACACATACTAACTACCACATCACATAAGTGATATTGGGTGTAAATTATATCACCATTCAAAAACTCATACTATTAAACTTTCGAACACTCCGAAGTTCCCTCATTCTATATATGTTCATGACAGTCATTAATGATTAAGAAATTCTCTTGTTAATGTCTGGGCACTAATCAAAACCACTTCTTACCCAACTTTTGAAATGATTGATTTCACATGTTTACGTATTAATAAATACCAGTTCATGATCAAAAAGGAAATGTTATCGAACAAAGAGTAGTCATTGCCTAAAAAGTAAATAATTGAGCTCAAGGTATGAAATATGATGAACATTGAATGATAGGGATACTCATTTCAACTGCTATAGGAGCACTAAGAAAGAAGAAACTGCTGATCGAGCAGCAGCATACTAACCTTCCTTATTCAGTCCATTTTCATCACATCGACACATAAGAAGCATGTTACTAGTAAAAATGTGCGCATTGAGCATCAATGATGAAGAATAACTGTCACAAATACAAGAATTAAACTGGGAGATCGTGAATTCAAGTTACCTTTGAGTAATGATATTTTAATTGATTAGTTCAATAAATTCACTGAGCTCTAGCACGATGGATAGACTAAATAACAAAATTCTGTACAAAATACAGCTGTCAAAATCCAAATACTCACATCATCATCCGAATCATCGCTATCGACCAGGGGTTCAGGCAAGCTATCTGAATTCCCTCCAATCTTGGCAGGAGCAGACCACGAGTTCAGCTGCACCGGGGCTTGGGGTTGTGAGGAAACTGCAGATGACGCCTTGCCCACCAATCTAGCCTCAAGTTTTGCGAGCTTTGAGGATTGATCAGATTGGTTTGAAGAATTGGAGGAGAAATGCAAAATCATGTCGTCCGACATTGCTTGGGTATTGAATTGAAGTAAATTCTGTACCAATTTAGTCAATGCAGCTAAAATCTCACTGAACTAGCAGCTTTTAACTCATTAACACAGGACAGCAGCCACAAAAGAAGGAAAAGCAAAACAAAAGGTGAATAAACACATACATATATATAAACCTCGGGCTCTTGGAAGAATGAAGTGATTTCTCCAGAGACCCTTTAAAGCAAAGAGCGCGTTTAATTCATGATGGGCTCTCAGACATTACTCTTTCAGTGAAATTTCACCTCTGCTTACATGCGTTCATTTGTCTGCTTGCGTGAGCAAGAGAGATGAGTACAGATAATTGATTGGCTGGAAGAGAAAACTAGGGTTTCCGATTTCCTTCTTTGCAGAGGTAAACTGGAGGATTGCGTGAATCAAGAGAGGAAAAATGGTGGGCAAAGGGAAAAATTTTGAATTTTGCAATGGCGAAATCGTTGATTATGTTTTTTCGAGGGAGCAAGAAAGGACTTTTTTGCTTAAGGCTTGTTGCTTTGGGAGTCTTGTTTTGATGCAAATTCTTTGGGGGTGGAAACCAATTTTCAAGATTTGGCCATGGAAATTGGCAAAGATGTCTTTTTAGTGTGATGAGTTGTGACAATAAATTGAGAGAGAGAGAGAGTGTGTTGTTGCCCTAGAGAAATGGGAGCAAATTGAGGAGGTGGTGGTGTAATGACATAAGTGGCTATGTGGCATCTTGTTTGAAATTTTTCTAATTTAGATTCGTAATTACAATTCAATCTCTATTCTTCGTGTATTTAGCATATAATTTTTAAACTTTATATTTTGTTTGAAATCTCTGACGTTTGTTAGGTTCTGTTAGGTCGATAAGTTGTACTTCACAAATTCCAAATAGTAGAGGAATTGTTTTGTTATTAAAAAAGAAATTGAAGGGATGTATTTATAATAAAATTAGGGGTAATTTGCGAATGAAAACTGACCTCTTTTCTTTCTTTCTTTTTTTTTTTTCAAACACCCTAAGTGGCCCAAGGGATTCGAACCCGGACCTTGTCTTCGAGAAATAATCCTCAGACCACTTGACCAACCCCCCTGTTGGCAGAAAACTGACAAACTTAACGGAACTCTAACGGACGTTAGATATCTCAAATAGAATATAAATTTTAGGAAGTACATGATAAATACTCAAAGAATAGGGAATGAATTGTAATTTTGTCAAATTTGAAGGTAGTTAAATATAATTTTTCCTTTCGGGTAAATAATATCTACATCCCTCATATTTGGTCGCACCTGCATATGGATTCTCATTGGTTTTAAAAATGTTATGTTTGCCTCTTTTGCTTTCTTTGGATTACGAACACCTCTTTTGGTGGAATTTTGTCGTGGAAAATAATGATTCATGTTTGATGTGTAGTTCTAAAGTTGTGGTGTAAAATGGGATAGATCCATGAAATTGGATCGGTTATTATGAGTTAATTTTCTATCACGATAAATAAATGAAATAATAGTCAGTTCAATAGCTATTTCAATTGTCGCAATAGTTATAACAAAATGGAAATGGTCGCAAGTTATTTTATATAGGACGGACTCACAATAATCTCTCAATGGTAAGGTATCCAATCAATATTAAATTGGAGTTTCATATCTTTTGATGATGATTGTGACTTCATGCTAAGTTTGATAAATTTTAAATATTTGATTCATTGATAATTTTTTATGATATTGATAGTTTCGTTATAACAATGGGCTTAAAGTATATAAATTTTTTTCGGTTGTTTCATATTTATCAATTTGACAAGTTTTAGCACTATATATGTTATATTTCTAATTGAGTCTACATAAGGGGATGTTTGCCATTCATTGGCAAAACATATATAATATAGGGGATTAAAGTGGAATTCTGAGACAAAAAAAGGAACCTATTTATAAATATATGTTCAAGTAGGGGCCCAAATGTAAACTTGTTCCTTTTGTTTTTATTGTATAATTATGTAACTTAATACCTTATAATACTATACCATCTACCCATCAAATTTTTTTTGACTAAATTCATTAAATAAATTTTTTATGCCAAAATTTGGACAAGTAACTAAATGTCTAAATTCAATTTCATTACAATTTTGCCCAAAATATTTAATAATTCGAGGCATTATCAGTATTTCTTATTGAGATAGCTTCTTGTATTTTTAGAAGAATGATGGACTCATTTTGTAATTTAGGTAAAGTTCGCACGAGATTCATGCAAGTGCAATGGAATTCCCACTGTCGTCACAAATTCCTTCTAAATTCTAATCCTTGTCATTGACAGCCTAATCAGCACAAAAATTAGCTTAAAAACTGAAAATTATGAAATGGCCACCAAAGTTTGTTTATTTACAAAAGAAGTTTGTTCGTCACAATTTGACACCACGTAAATAAATGTAAAAACAAATATAGGTGCTTGTGAAGATTTTGTCTCATTTATTTTGTAATTCGTCTTATTTTGAAGGACATTTTTTTATTATTTCTTTTTTTTTACAAAAATAGTTGGGCAAACCGTGAAGTATTAGACGAGCCCCCCTCATTTATTGCAACAAACTTAAGAAATATAAAGTAGTAACTAGTAAGCATCAAGCAATGATATTATACAATAATATCCGCAAAAGTAGTAAGACGCGAATAACCCAAACTAAAATCAAAATTTAAGATCTTAGCATCGATTGTCCATTTGAGGACATGTCGGCACCTCTCATAGTTAGGGCAATCGAACTAGTAACAAACGGCGAACCGACTTTGATATTTTATTCTCAATTCAAAATGACTTAGGATACATACTATTTAAATCTCGGTTTGAACTAATAGTGAGAAGCCGGATTTTAATGCATAATCAAAGGTGCTTTGCCAAATCGCTAATATATTCCCAAGGATTAGGCCAGTCACTCTTAATCCATATCAAGTAGTAGCTTATTTTGAAGGTCATTAATTAAATAGGATTATGGCAATTATTATTGAAAACATTAAATAGAGGATTTTGTTATTGATCTGTTTAATTTATTTTTAAAAGAATTATTTAGTATTTTTCGACAACAATTATGAAAAATGATTAAATTCTTTTATAATGTTATGTTTGAGAGTGAAACAACAATACGTTCATTTCTATGATTTTCACTTATATATTATAGCTCTTCATAAATTTTATTACTTTAACATGATAAACTTTTATCTAACATAGTATTTTACGAGTTGCAAAAGATCATATTGTATAAAAGTATATCTCACATTAAAAGGTTAGTTGATTTGGTGGGACGAAAGAAAGACTACAACTTTTAAATAAATACAAACTTCAATCTGTAACCTTATGAATGAAATAATTGAGTTGAGAGAATCGTTCATATATTAATTTTTTACAGTTGGGAATGAAGCCACCCTCGAATATTTGCAGTTTTAGTGAGACAATTCTTTAAGCCTCGTGATTTGGTCATCTACGATGGTGAATGAGCAACTAAATTGGAAGAGATGCTTACACATCATAAGCCTCGATATTTAATTAGGACAAAACTACGAACTTAATACGTGGTATTTAAAGTTGAAAAAAAAAATCAAAAATCAAAATATAATACCACGACTACAAACAATCAAGAAATACAAAATGCCACATAAATGTTTGTTAAATTTTTATTTGCAAAATAAAAGACACCAATATTCAACGTTTAAAATTAAAACAAAAAAAAGAATAGAAAAATAAAGAAAATTCCAAAGGGTAAAATCGTAGTTTCACCGCACTCCTTTGCCCCCACCTGCAAATATTTTCCTTTGGCTCCATAATCCCCCATTCAAAATTTCAAAACCTCGAACGGTCTTCTCCGCCCCCCAATTCTCTGCAATTTCATCAATCAGTGACCTAGAAATCATCCATAGTAGAGAAGATAGCAAGAGGATACGGAATCCCTTTCCCTCGTCGCGTCGGGGGAACTTTCGCCTAAGCCCTAGAAAATGCCGTTGATTTCTGAATCGACGACTAGTGCTATGAAATCCCGATTCGGGTTCCACCAAAGACAGCCGTCCGACCAGTTGGAGTCGTCAATGGCGCTGATGAAGAGCTCCAGCTCGCCGGATTTGTCGCTGAAGTCAGCTGCCAGGGATAATTTTGTCCTCCAGTCTTCTTCTTACAAGGACAGGTCATCTAACTCGGATGATGGGGAAACGGTGGAGTACGTTGGTGCTCGGAGCTTTGAGTTCCGGGAAGATCCGTCGTTCTGGAAGGAGCACAATGTGCAGGTATATATGCATTTTTTTTTTTTTTTTAAACTTTCTTTCTGATGGGAGCACTTTATTCATGGAAGTGTATTTGCTTCACTTAAATTATATATTACGGATGCAATTCAGAAGTTCTGACTAAAATAAGATAGCCTAATAATAGCATTTTGAAGCACCTAAATCAGTGGTCAAATAAGTGTTGTGTGTATCCACGAAGTGGGGTTTAGCATCTGACTGGGCTCCAGCATGTAGCATTTCATCCCTGTATATTTCAAGGAGGCTACAGGGTCTTTGATTATGTTCTTTGAGTAGACATTTCAGATTAATAGTTGAATTAACTCTTCTGTTTAAATATATTCGAGTTTTAGTAATGTTGATATGGTCTTGACCTTACTACATGATTCATGGATATTGTGTTACACACTTACACTGGAGTAGCATCTAATAGCTTACCATACAATAGCATTTCATGTGCATTATGTACCCATGGCCATGTATCATTATCATGTTTAGTTTTACAGTGAACTAACCAAAACCAGAAATGAAGCTTGCCTAATATTGATTTTCTTCTAATGATTTGAAATGCTATAGGTTATTATTCGTATACGTCCTTTGAGCACGTCTGAACTATCAGTTCAAGGGAACAACAGATGTGTCAAGCAAGATAGTTCACAGTCTATTACATGGATTGGACACCCAGAATCAAGATTCACATTTGACATTGTGGCAGATGAGAGTGTTAGCCAAGTATGTTTCTTGTCTTTTTATATAAATCTTCAATTATGAACTTCTTTCTGTTAACAAGATCTCATTTTTTTTAATTTTTATTTCCATATTATGTAAACAGGAAATGCTATTTAAGGTTGCTGGGGTGCCCATGGTCGAGAATTGCATGGAAGGATATAATAGCTGCATGTTTGCGTATGGCCAAGTGAGTTAAGCATTATGATTCTTTCAAAATTTGAAGCTTTTTCATAACTAGATGGGTGAAATAAACAGGCCTTTGTTGGCATTTGCATCGATCACAGTCACAACCACACTAGCTTATGCTAGTTTGATGTTCTATAACTATGAAAATGCTAAATCATGGTTTATTAAACCATTTTCTATTCATCTTTTTATGTACACAGACTGGAAGTGGGAAGACTCACACAATGCTTGGAGACATTGAGGGTGGTTCCAGGAGACACAGTGTCAATTGTGGGATGACACCCAGGGTTTTTGACTACTTATTCTCCAGAATTCAGAAGGTATTTAAAGAGTACACAATTCAAGTATTGAGCAACAAAAGTGTTTTGAATTCATCATCGCTGTTATAATCATAAAATAAACAAGAATGGTTTGAACTGGAAATTCGTTTTTCCATAAATTAAGACCATATTTAAACCTGACTTTCACTTACATTCAGCCTTTGCTTCAATACTTGTAAAACTCTCCAGGGCACAAATATCTATTTTCACAAACTTAAAGTTCCATTATTATTTTCATTTGTCATGAAACGTTTGTGCTTTTGTAGTTTCATTTTTTATGTGTTTTTCTGCCAAATTATTTGGGATACTTCTCAAACCTTGCCTACACATCTTTAATAATTTGTGGTGTTAGGTGTTTACATGTTATCTTGGATCTTACGGCTCCATTTTTGTTTGACAGGACAAGGATGCTCGGAGAGAGGAAAAATTAAAATTTACTTGTAAATGTTCCTTCTTAGAAATATACAATGAGCAGATTTTTGACCTCTTGGACCCTTCATCCACTAATTTACAGGTATTGTTCTCCAAATATCTCATAATATTTGTTTCAATCAAAATTTTGTGCCAAACACTAGAAACCCTTAATGTCTAAGTGTCATCTTAATTGCTGATAAAGAAGTGTTATATAAATATCACCCTGAGTGAATATTTCTTTTGTAATTTTGGTTAAGCAGATGGAAAACAATCAGTACTGATTTTTGGGTTATATTTATTTGTGACTTAGCAAAAATGTAGGATTAGGGACACTACAGTTTTGAAGGTTCATCAGTAGGATTGTATAGGATGTCTTTCTTCTTCATTTCCCAAAATGCTGAAAACAGCCTTCACACAAAGTTTCATGGTTCATTTACCTTGTAAAATTTAAACAAGGAAATGTAAATATGGCCCTTGTTTTGGTTCTTTGCAGATTAGAGAAGACATTAAGAGAGGTGTATATGTTGAAAATCTCACTGAGGTAGAAGTCACAAGTGCTCGAGACGTGCTCCAACAACTTATTCAGGTCTGTTGTTACTTTTATACAGATTCTCTCTCTCCCCCCACCTATTTTGTCCTTGTCTAGTTAAAAAGTATTATTCCTTTTATATCTTGTCATACCCTTTTATGGTGATGCTATTTAGATTTTGTGCTATGGGCGAAATGGTAGAATACTGTGATGAATATGCCGTGACAGACGAAAAAATTAATCTTTCTGAACAAAACAGCGAATTAGTTGTTAACTATACTTTTCTATATACGTGACTCCCAAATCACAATCAGTGGCATTACATGCACAACAGCACAAGTGATACCTGACACTTAAAATCTTGATGTTTCCTTCATTGTTACTTTGTTAATCTTACCATGATTTAAGTTCTATTTAAGAAGATTTATTATTGGAAGGAAGGAATATTATGATTTAGCGGTCCGCTATATGGATGAACCTTTAGTTCCTTTCATCAATGTTTGCAAGGCATACATCATGCCGGGCATGCACCAGTTTTATGGATTTGCTCTTCATTTTCTAATATTTATCATCTTGTGTTTCTTTACATAGTTTGGTGATATTATGTTTCCAGGGGGCATCCAACAGAAAGGTAGCAGCAACTAACATGAATCGTGCTAGTAGTCGTTCCCATAGTGTGTTCACATGCATCATAGAGAGTAAGGTAGAAGAATTATTCTTGTTGCTCCAACTGAATGTTTATCGGGATGCTTAACTATTAGCTGAATTGTCTAAACTGAGCTCTATGTATGTTCCTTATTCAGTGGGAATCCCAAGGCGTAACTCATCATCGATTCGCCCGCCTCAATCTTGTGGATTTAGCTGGATCTGAAAGGTAAAGCAAAACCTGTTGGTAAACAAGAAAAGTAAACTCTCAGTTTGAAATGAAAATTCTTATGGCTTTGTTAAAATATTTTTAAGAATGTTTTCACATTCTTGTCTTCCACGCAGGCAAAAAAGCTCTGGTGCAGAAGGTGAACGCTTGAAGGAAGCTACTAACATCAACAAATCTCTTTCTACATTAGGGTATTTTTTTCCTATTTTCTGAGCTTTGTTTGCAATGAGATATCTTATCTCATCTGTAGATTTGTACCACGAATTTAAGTTTGTGCTCTGGTGTGCAGACTTGTTATAATGAACCTCGTGAGTGTATCCAATGGGAAGTCACACCATGTTCCTTACAGGGATTCCAAGCTCACATTTTTGCTTCAGGTTATTGGTGCTGTCTTTTCTGAGACTTCATAGACGATAGCCTGTTATTGCATATATTCTGTCTTCTTATGTTATCTTATGATACTTCATGGTCACAAGCATTGGGTAGATTAGAGAACCCACACATTTCTAGCTTGCTTGAAACGAACATTGCATTATTTTCATAATTCCTATATTGAGGACCCATCTTGATATTTGACTGTCTGTCTTCAGGATTCTTTGGGTGGAAACGCTAAAACAATCATCATTGCAAATATTAGTCCCTCCAGTTGGTCAGTGATTCTCTTGCTGAGCTATTTTAAAATGTTTTAGCATTCATATTCTTTCGGAAAGTCTCTTGCTGATGTGAAATGATAATCGCAAAGCTCATCATTGCATTTTTTTGTCTAAATAGAATCTGGATGAAGTTATGGATTATGATATGAAACTCATTATAAATGCATTATGCCTTGCAGCTGCTCGCTAGAGACTCTGAGCACATTAAAGTTTGCTCAACGTGCCAAATTTATTAAAAATCATGTAAGTCACATTGCTTTCCCTGTTGTATCGACTTGTCTATCCTTCGCTTTCATGAAAGACAGTTTGAAAATTTATCTGATCATTCTTTAGCAGTTTTTGTCACCATGACCAAAAGATGTCCATTTATGGTTCTCTAATCTTTAGCCATGAGAACCCAGATTTTTCCGACTTTATGAGTTCAGAATAAATGCTTCATCCATTCCTGTTTCTTGGTGATGTTAGAATAGCTCTTTTTATGAAACTGTTCATTACTTATCTTTTTTGTTGAGGTAATGGCTAATTTAAATCTGCTGTTTCTTTCCTTACTCACAGTTTGTTTCTTTACTAGGCTATTGTCAACGAAGATGCTTCAGGAGATGTTCTGGCTTTGAGGCTTGAGAACCAAAATCTCAAGGTTTTCAACTGTAAACTTTAACTTTAGAGTAATTATTTTAGTGTAACTAAAGACAGGCGTGAAATATTCTAAGCTAACCTTTTAAATGAATCAAATTGTTGATCAAACTTTTTCTCTGATCTCTGTACTATCCCAATTTCACTACAGTTGCATTCCTAATGCAAAACCAATGTTTATGTGATGTTATGTTCAATTAAAACTAGAGGCTTCACTGGTCTCAAGCATCACAAATGACAAAATAACCTTAATTGAATTAACAATATGTTAGTGAGTTTGCCTATGGAATAATGGATCTGCAATTAAGAGAAAACAGTTCTTCAACAGAATGGTCAATCTATCTGAAAAGCCTGAATAGACACTGACTTTTTAATTATCACTATTAGAGCAATACTTGCATGCAGGATTTAACTAAGGAATTGTTTCTTCTGATAGCAATTATTGTTGCAGCCTATTTTGGTCATTGATCATTCTTTAAATGTAATTAATTTTCAGAAAGAAGTATCTCGTTTGCGGAGTCTAGTAAATGGAGGAGTTGAAAGTCAAGATGGTGATGTTTTGCCGCTGGGCTTTCCAGGTTCTCCCGGATCTTTTAAATGGGATGGACTTCGTGGCCTTTCCAGCCCACTTATATCTGAGAAGAAGATGTCACATGTATGTTGATTTTTCACTTCCTGCAGGTAGAGTCTGTAACATCATGATACAAACATTCTAATAGAATTTAATTTGTCCAGTTTCAGAAAAAAGAGTATGATGCTGCTCTTGTTGGAGCATTCCGAAGGGAAAAGGATAAAGATACTGCACTACAGGCACTGGCAGCAGAGAATCAGGCAGCTCTGCAACTGGTATATGAAATCCATTTGGTGTTCTTTTCAGTTTCATTTTTCTTCTATAAATGCTTTCAGAATTCAGATGTATGAATAACTGAATTGAATTATTGCATTAAAAACCTCCTTCATGCGTTCTTGAATTAGATTTGAATAATTTATGTTATGTATGTTTTCAGGCCAAACAAAGAGAGGATGAGATTCAAGGATTGAAGATGCGGTTGAGGTTTCGAGAAGCAGGAATAAAGAGGCTAGAAGCTGTTGCTTCAGGGAAGATCTCTGCCGAGGTCCACTTGCTTAAAGAAAAGGAAGAACATTTAAAGGAAATAGAAGTCCTGCGTGCTCAGGTTGACCGTAATCAAGAGGTAACAAGATTTGCTATGGAGAATTTGAGGCTGAAAGAAGAGATAAGAAGGTATGTGATTTCTATTTTTGGTTGACTGTATTATTTCTCAGTTGACAGCATATTTATGTAAAGCATTCTTTGATTTGATGGGCCATTGATAAACAGGCACAAGTAAACCAAGATAATTATTAGCCATTTCCTAACTCAAGAGTCAAAATCATTCTTACTTGATTTCTTTTCGTTTTTTCCTCTTCTTGGATCATTTGATTTTTTGAAAACCTGGTGTATCTGTCATTTAATCATGCGATTTGAAACTGAACTTGCTAAACGATCCAGACTGAAGTCATTTTGTGAGGAAGGTGAAAGAGAGAGCACGGCTGAACAAATAGTGATATTAGAGAACAAGGTGAATACTTCGTTATCCTTCGATTATTTACTCTCGGGTCCTTTGGTATTTACTCTTGGATCCTTCAACTGTTTAAAGTGTTGGTTTATTTGGTTATATATTTATCTACCACTCCTTGTGAAAACATTCCTCTCTTCTAATATTACTGTGTTTACTGCAGTTGCTGGAAGCTCTTGATTGGAAACTCATGCATGAATCTAATCCGGCAAATGTTCAGGTTCTTATATTTTCTATTAACTGGATTGTGCTCTATTAATGAGGTAAATTTGATCCTAAATATGGTTTCACTTTGATTATGCAGAAGGACAGTTCAAGTACTGTAATGGATATTCAAAATGACGACAACTTTTTCAGCTTCAATCAGGTAAAAGAAAATTAAGTTCGTTGCAATATGCATCTTAACCAAGTGGATATTAGAGGTGGTGTCAAACTTAAGCTTTTCATAAAAAAGAAGCTGTAAAATGGCTTTTCACTGAGCAGACAGTTGGGTTTATTGGCTACAATACAGATGGAGCTCCACTTTTCACTAGAATGGATTTAGAATAGAATGCAATCCTTATTCGTTTATCTTGACCAAAGGATTATTATTTTTGGCAAAGCTGTACTAATGAATTATTCTTAATTAAGTGGTGACATATCTCTTTGAAAGTAAAACATTTGCTTACATAAGTAGTGTTTTGCTGCAGGAATCTGCATCACCTTGGCGCACATCAACGAATGAGGAGAATGAGTTCCTTCGCATGCAGGTAAATATTCTACATTTTGTTTCAGAATATTCAGACCTTCTCCGAAGCATTTCTAATTTTCTTGGATCACGCCTTATCTGATTCTCAGGCCATTCAGAACCAATCAGAGCTCGACTCACTTCGCAAGAGACTCGACTTCTGCATTGAAGAGAAAGAAAAATTAGAAAGGTATGTTTAGATTAAAACACACTTTATTTCCAGTGTTTGCCATATTTTGAAATGCTGCCTCTGGAAATTACTAACTCTATATTCCGATTTTATTCTCCTGAAAGTTTTACCCTCTTCACTGTTAAAAAAATGCAGGCATGTTACTGATTTAGAAAAAGAACTCGAGGCAGAGCGATTGTCCAAAGAAGTGACAGCTGAAAAAGGGCAGAATCCACAAACTGAGTTTCCATGTTTGTTAACTGATCAAACAGAAATCAAAACTATGGTTGATGCCATAGCAGCTGCAAGCCAAAGAGAGGCACAAGCACATGAGATGACAATTTTATTGTCAAAAGAAAACGATGAACTGAGGATGAAGCTCAAGGTTTTAATTGAGGATAATAATAAACTGATTGATTTATACGAAAGGGCCGTGGCAGACAACACCAAAAATAGCAGTGGCGATTCTCTAAATCCTCAGGAAAATGCGAATGACGAGCATGTCCCAATCCTTACTGAAGTTGTTGAGGAGAAGGATCAGGAAATGAAAGGAGAACTCGAAAGTCTTAATCACCAACTTGCAGAAATGCATGAAGAAAACGACAAGTTGTTGAGTCTATATGAGACGGCTATGCAAGAGAGGGATGAGCTCAAAAGAGTTATTGCTTCTGGAAACAAAGATCTAAATACATTGAGAAGGAAACTTGTTGAGACACAAGAAAAGCTGTCATACTCCACAAATGCAGTAAGTATGTTCCGCTCACTTGAGAAAGCAATAATTGAGGTCGATTCGATTTCAGAAGAAATTTGCAAACTGGAAAATGGCATTCAATCGAAACAGCAGGAATGTGCATATCTGAAATCTGTTTCTTCAGATCTGAAGGTCAGAAAGGATCTGTCAAACAACAAACTATCCGCTCTAAAACACCCATTGAAAAACTTTTCTTCTTCAATAAGTTATTATGAAGAACATGAGGCTCAAGCAAGGTCATGGCTGAAAGCTTCTTCAGAAATTCTAATCCAAAAGAAAAATGAGCTGGATCTTGTTCGTCAATCGAGAAAAGAAGTGATGGATTCACTTTTAAAGGTTAAACAAACAGAAACTGAACTGAGAAACGGGTTAGAGAATTTGAGATCAAAATATGAGGAGGAAAATAAGAAACTGGAAAGTGATAGAGTGCTCTTTGCTATAGATAATGTCGAGAAAACAGCTAATTTGCCAATCATTAGCAAAGCTACTGAACTGTTGAAATCTGAGGAAGAGAAAACAAAGTTACAAAATCAAATAAAATTTCAGAAAGAAAAACTCGGGGATGTGCGAAAGGAAGCTGAGGTTATGAATGCAAAATTGAGCAAAATCGATTCTGAAATACAAGTGCACGAAACGGATGTACAAAAAGTGGTAGCATCTACACAAGAGATGGAACAGAAGCTTCAAATCATCGTTCAGAAGAAAGAAATGGTTATAGAAATGAAGGAGAACGGAATAAACGACTTTGAGAGCATGATTATCGAATATCATCAAAGTGTGTTCGATTGTGAGCTGAAGGAAGAGGAGATCAAAATCATGGACGAGGAAGTTGTGCACGGATTGCAGAAGATACAAGATTTGCAGAGAGCAAAAAACGAAGCTGTCAGGAGAAAGCAAGAGATGATTGAAACCTTTTCATGCAATGAGAGCTTTGTGGCTGAGAGAATGGAGGCTGATCTTCATGATAGACAAAGGTCAATTGCTGAATTGAATTCTTCGATTGAAAATTGTAGTTAGTTAGTTCAGTGAACTATTGGTTCTCTGTTTGAAACTATGTTTGTGAAAATTGAAATTCTTGAAGTGTTGTGGTGGTTCTGTACAGATTTCATGGTATAAATTTGGTGTTATACTTGAAGTCTGATTTGAAATGAAGTATTCTTGGTTCTGCCTGTAGAAGCTTATTTTAGTTATTAAAAATATGTCAAAAAATGCAAAAATAACATCAAAAGATGCACAACTAGAAAAAATTGGTTATTCTTGGTTAAGTCTTTTTTTTGCTTGCTTCGTCTAAGAAATGTCTTTTCTAACATTATATTATTATCAGGAAAATTTAAACTATAATTATACTTTTGTCTTATGTAATAGAAATATAGAATCATAGATGTGGGGTATAATTGTTGTATATTTGGGGCAGTTTGAAATAACTCCCCATCAGTTTGAAATATTTTTATTTTACTCCCCTTAAAATTATACTAAATAATAGGATATAAATATTGCATTAGAACGTTTTAGTACTACATTTTGTGAAAATTTTGCAATATATTTTGAGAGTTATTTTAAGTACTACATTATGTGAAAATTATACGATATTTTGCCAAAATGGAGAGTTAATTAAAAATATGATGCCCAATTGGGAATTTATTCCACATTAGCCACTATTTTATTAATTCATTAGTGATAATGACTGCATCACTCCTAATTGACCTGTTCTTAATCTTTTCAATTTGATAATAGGATGCACGCATAGTTTTTAAAATATGATGCACGGACAGTGATAATGACATTATGCAATTTATTCGCGTTGAATATTGTGTTTTTGATGCTCGTATAAAAATTTCAAGAAAAAAATCTAATAATTATTATTATATGTCGATTATTAAATGTGTATTCCTTTCTTTTATATATATATATATATATATGATCAAACGGTCACATTTGGAAATCCTAATTTTTGAAAACCGGGCTAGTTTTATATAATACTAGTAATCCGCGCGCAAAATAATTTTTCAGTATAATTTATCTTGTGGTGTATTTCGTAAATTATTTGAGTAAAAAATATTTTTGCACTCATTTATTTATATTTTGAATATACAAACATAATTAAATAACCCTTCAAAATTCCATACCAACGACTTAAAAATATTATTCTTGCAATTCGAATATATTAATAGAATTAAAATTCTCTTATCATGTAGAATTAAAGGGCTATTGTGTAAATTGCTAATTTTGAATCACCTCTATAGAACTCGCCTGAAACTGAAACTGTCCATACTCAACTTCCAAAACAGAACGTTCCTTTTCTACAGAAATCTACAGAAAAGTGCTCGATTATTTCTCGCATTCCTTTTCTCCTTAGTCTTGATTCCATCAGCGGCGGTGAAATCCTTTGCGGGAGGCACTGAAAACACTCTCCACCACAAACCCCGTACTTTCGCCTGACTGAACTCCGGAAGGCTGTTGCGATTGGTTCTCGACGGGCTGCGTTAATCCCTTTTTTCGATTCTTGATACGCTAATTCAAAGAGTAATGATTTCCATCTCTTTTTCAATTTCCTTTTTCTATTTTACTTTGCTGTACAAGTCTCCTTTTCTGATTTTTCTTGGGGAATTCTGAAGCTTCTATTGGGTCGGATACGTCAGATAAGGTGAAGTCCAGGTTTTACGTCCTACTTTCCTCTAGATTTGTTCCGTTTTATTGGGCATCAATTTTTTTCTTCTCTATTTTTCTGATTATTGTGATGTTTTTTGGGGAATTCTTATGCTTCCATGCGGTCGGAAATGTCAGATAAGGCGTGGTTCAGGTAATTTCCTCTGGGTTTGTTCGGTTTTATTGTGAATCAATTTTATCGTGCTGGCGTATTTCGTCTGAATGTCATTTCTTAGGCCTTTGCTCTACAAATCACGGTTTCTGATTTTTGTGATTCTTTTGTTTAATTCTTTAGAAAGACTGATGCGCGGAAGTAAGAAATCTGATACAGAACTGCTTGATTTTGGTTTGTGATTCAATTCCAGTCTAGCTTTACCAGGTCTGTGATTCAACTCCAGTCTAGCTGTACCAGCTTGAAGATTTGCTTGCAAGGTCCATCTAAATATGCAATATGCGTTTCTTTACGTGTTTTTTTCCTGTAAAAATTACCTGTTTTAGGTTGCAGACTTTTAACAGAAATATATGTAGTCAAGAGTTTTTTTTAGAATTTCTCAATTTCAAATTATCACGTTTGTGCTTCACATTACCAGAATTCGATTGAAATTAAACTCTTCTCACATTCAAATTCAGAAAAGAGTATGATGCTGCTCTTGTTGGAGCATTCCGAAGGGAAAAGGATAAAGATACTGCACTGTGAAGCATTGGCAGCAGAGAATCAGGCAGCTCTGCAACTGGTATATGAAATCTGTTTTAAGTTTCATTTTTTCTTCTATAAATGCTTTCAAAATTCAGATGTATGAATAACTGAATTGAATTATTGCATTGAAAACCTCCTTCATGCGTTCCTGAATTAGATTTGAATTATTTATGTTATGTATGTTTTCAGGCCAAACAAAGAGAGGATGAGATTCGAGGATTGAAGATGCGCTTAAGGTTTCGAGAAGCAGGAATAAAGAGGCTAGAAGCTGTTGCTTCTGGGAAGATCTCTGCCGAGGTCCCTTGCTTCAAGAAAAGGAAGAACATTTAAAGGACATAGAAGTCCTGTGGGCTCAGGTTGACCGTAATCAAGAGGTAACAAGATTTGCTATGGCGAATTTGAGGATGAAAGAAGAGATAAGGAGGTATGTGTTTTCTATTTTTGGTTTGAGCGTATTATTTCTCAGTTGACAGCATATTTACATAAAGCATTCTTTGATTTGATGGGCCATTGATAAACAGGCACAAGTAAACCAAGATAATTATTAATCATTTCCTAACTCAGTGTCGAACTCATTCTTACCTGATTTCTTTCGTTTTTTCCTCTCCTTGGATCAATTGAATTTCGGAAAACCTGGTGTAGCTTTCATTTGCTCATGTGATTTGAAACTGAACTTGCTAAACGATCCAGACTGAAGTCATTTAGTGAGGAAGGTGAAAGAGAGAGCATGGCTGAGCAGATAGGGATATTACAGAACAAGGTGAATACTTTGTTATCCTTCAATTATTTTCTCTCGGATCCTTCAATTGTTTAAAGTGTTGGTTATTTGGTTATAGATTTATCTACCACTCCTTGTGAAAAATATTCCTCTCTTCTAATATTACTGTGTTTTCTGCAGTTGCTGGAAACTCATGCATGAATCTAATCCGGCAAATGTTGAGGTTCTTATATTTTCTATTAACTTGGTTGTGCTCTATTAATGATGTAAATTTGATCCTAAATATGGTTTCACTTTGGTTCTGCAGAAGGAGAGTTCAAGCACTGTAATGACAACAATTTTTTCAGCTTCAATCAGGTAATAGAAAATTAAGTTCATTGCAATATGCATCTTAACCAAGTGGATATTAGAGGTAGTGTCAAACTTAAGCTTTCGTAAAAAAGCTGTTGTAAAATGGCTTTTCAGTGAGAAAACTGTCGGGTTTATTGGTTGTAATAATGCTTAGTAATAATAATTAATACGGATGGAGCTCCACTTTTCACTAGAATGGATGTCGAATAGAATAATAATAATAATTCGTTTAATCTTGATCAAAGGACTTGACTTCTGCATTGAAGAGAAAGAAAAATTAGAAACACACTTTATTTGCGGTGTTTGCTGTATTTTGAAATGCTGTTTGGATTTCTAGTGGCGCCTGCGAAGATAAATATGAAAATGAGTTTGATCGGTGAGCCGTTATTTGACTAAAATGTAATGAGTCGGTAGAGACAGTAGTTTCCTCGAAAAATGAGAGTATTCATTGATATTAATTATCATCAATCATGCCACCCAAATGTAATACAAATTATTTAATCGAGGAAGTTAGTGTAATTTTTCAAATCTAAAGGGAAATTTATGTAATAAAACAAAACATCAGGATATATCAGTATAATTGTCTCTTTTTTCTTTGTATAGTATTTTTGGAAGCCAACGACCCCAAAAACCCTGTGTTAATCGAAATGATTGTAAAAATCGTTAACAAAAAAAAAACTACTTTAAAAAACCCTCTGTTTTTTAAAATAAACTCACCTCCTCCTAACTCCATTTGGTCAACAAAAAATAGTAAAATTCCTATTGTACCCTTACACACTCTTTGAGACATATAATATTATTAAAAATTATTTTTTAATTCAAGATAATATTATATTAATAAATAAAATAAAATTTAAATTATATTATTATATTTATCGGATAATTATTCAAACATCCCCACTATACCATAACATTTTTCCTAAACCTCCCCATTTAGTTTTTTTTTTTTTTTTATGTTTTAAGGACCAAATATTCATAAAATATTTCGTAAACCCCCCTAAATCGTGTAAAAAGACTAAAATGCCCTTAATAAAATTTATAAAATTACCCCCCACCCTTTCTTCTTCTTTTTTTTTGCTTCCTGCGTTTTCAGTGGAAAACACAGGTTTTTCGACGGCAGTCGGAGCACCGTCTCCGGCCACTTTTCGGAGACAGAACCTACGTGTTTCAACTCAACTCGACGACGCGACTTAATTTGTGCCAATCCTGTCTCCGGAAAGTGGCCGGAGAAGGCGCCGGAGCTCCCCATCAAAATCGCGTTTTTCCTAACAAAATTGGTTTTCCGTAGCCAGCTTTCCAGCAACGAAATCCGACAGGATTTGTATGGATCTTGAAGATTTTCACATGGTGAGTCCATTGCAAGTGACAGAATCGATTTCCGTTAATCGGTTTGGGAGTTATTGTCATTTTTCTTTTTTGAAAATTTTTAGGTCTAAAATTTTAGATTTGAATTTGAGAACAAATGACTATGAATTTTAAAAAACTAACCGAAGATATGGAACGAGAACGAGGAGTACGTTCCCGATGAATTTTTTGGGATTTTTTGGACCATCGTCGGCGGCGGCGGTCCGGTAAGAAGAAGGGAGGAAGAAGATGATAAGGTGGGGAAGAAGTAAAAATGGTGTGGAAAAAGTAAAAAATAGGGGTAAAATAGACTTTTTAGGTGATTGGGGGGTTAGAAAAAATGTTTTGTGTAATGGGGATTGTAAATGTATAAAAATTGAATTGAAGGTTTTGAATAAGTATTATACATATTTGGTACTATTCAAAAATTTGCCCTATATTTATTAAAAAGTGTTATAAATATATAATATATATATATTTGATGTGGGCTATATTTGCTAAGTTATGTAATTTAATTAATTAGAAGAATATGGGAAGTTAATTACGTCAGAACGAGGAAGAGAAATTGAGAAGAAGGGGAACTACAACTGATTTCTGTGAAGAGAATAAAAGCACTGAAATTCAAAGAGTCCCCACGTGTCAAGATTTTAGGGGGAAGCTACAACTAATTTCTGTGAAGAGAATAAAAGGAGAGAGAGAAGAGAAGTCCAGATACATCGTCATTTTGCACTCTCCAGAAAATCTAGCAGTTTCTAACTCTGAGAATTCCTTTAACAAGGGCTTTGAGCAACCATTTTTATTTTAGCCCCTTTGTTTATTCTTCACTACAGTTTCTATAGAATTACAATATTTAGATTATGGTTGAGAGATTCATTCTTGATTCAATCTTCGTTTCCCAAATATAAACCGTGTTGGTATTTAGTTATTTTTTGGCAAATATCAATATTAATAATACATATTAATAAATTAACAAAATTGTAGAAATAATATTTCATATGTGTGTATATTAGTAATTATATATATATACATATATATAATGAATTTATAAAAAAATATTTAATATATATATGTAATTAATATAAATAATTATATATATATGTATAGAAAAATAAAATATAAAATCAAAATAAAAAACAAAACTAAGAAAAAGATATTAAAAACAATATATAGAGAGAGAGTAAATATATTTATATGTATAAACATATAACAGAATACACGAGAAAATTGCAATTTTAGTCCCATTAGATTCAAACCGTTGCAATAAAGGTTCCATTGGTTTGAAATATCCAAAACACATCCCATTGGATTCTAAAAGGTTGCAATAAAGGTCCCATTGGTTTAAAAATCCAAAATACATCTCATTTGATTCTAAAACATTGCAAGATTAGTCCCATATTTGATCAACTAACAAAATAATTACCTATTTCATTAGTGTCTATCTTTTTTACTTATTTTATTGGGAAATCACCTTTTTTTTTTATAAAATATTTTATTTTCACTCGTATTTTTCTTAGTTTCAATATTTTATTTTCGTTCATATTTCTCCTATTTTTTATCCCATTTCTACGGTCTCATTAAGGAGTTGTTTTTCGAAAAATTGATTATTTCCACCCCCATATCTCTTGATTTCCATCAAAAAATTTTATCTTTTTATTAAGAGTATTTTTTTTTTTTTCCAAATTCTACATTACTCTTAATAAAAATTAAAAAGAACTTCAAAATTTTCAATGTTTTTATTGATAGGGGAGGAAATAAAAAATATTGTTTGGCACATTAATATGATTTTTTTTTTAAGTAAGAAATGAAAATCTCCTTTTCGATTACTCATTAGAGGACTTATTTATTATTGTTATGAGTATTTTTAATTTTTATTAAGAGTATTTTTCTATCATTTTTTTAAAGAGTTCTTTTTAAAAAAAAATTACCTTTTTCCCCCTTATAAATGAAAACATTTTTTGGCACATATATATGATACTTTTGATGTGAGAAATGAAAATCTCCTTTTGAATTACTTACAATAGGAGTTATTTATTTCATTGTAATCCATAATGCATTATAGAAATTAAAAAATTTTTTTTTTGGTGGAAATCAAAAGATATAGGGAAGGAAATAATTAATTTTTTTAAAAAAAATATTAATAAAATGATATAAATGAGGTGAAAATTAGGAGAAAAATAAGGGGGAAAATAAAATATTAAAAATTCGAATACATATGGGTGCAAATAAAATATTTTAGAAAAAAAAAAATCTTTTACGCTAACGAAACATCTAATTATTTTGTTAGTTGATCAAATATGGGACTAATCTTGCAATGTTTTAGAATCAAATGAGATGTATTTTGGATTTTTAAACCAATGGAACATTTATTGCAACCTTTTAGAATCCAATGGGATGTGTTTTGAATATTTCAAACCAATGGGACTTTATTGCAACGGTTTGAATTCAATGGTACTAAAATTATAATTTTTCCCAGAATACACAATATGTATATAGTATATACCATCTCGGGTATATCCAGGCCACCATGGCACAACACCGCCGTCGGCATCTCCAGTCAACCACACTGCCAGGGGCGACGCCGGCCGCAACACCACCTTCACCCACCGCTGCTATCCTCGCCGTCACAACACCGTCAGCATCAGCCACCACCTCCATCCTCTGCCATCCTCCACCAACGGCACCTTTACCCACCACTGTCAAACTCGCCGCCACAGCGCCGTCACCCTCTTCCGCTTGAACCAGATCTCCACCATCGCCGCCTCCTTCATCAGATCGATCCAGATCTACAAATCACGCCCCCACCCCCAGATCTGGTTCCGCAACTCCGCCGCCTCTCCTTCTCTCCACCTCCAACGCCGCCGCCGCCGTCGGGTTGTGCCGGCCGCCGGCCATGGCGATGGGTATATATATAAAATTTAATAAATATAGTTGGGGTATATGTATATATATATATAAAATATAGGGGTAAAATAGTCTTTTTGTATGAAGAAGTGAGAAAAAATTCAATTTCAGTTGCAGTCAACGCCCGTCACCTTCACGTACTCATTTTAGGGTTTTTTATTTTGGAAAATACAGGGTTTTTGGAAGTAGTTTTTTTTTTTTTTTTTGTCAAGGTATTTTTGCTACTTTCGTATTACACGGGGTAGTTGGATGAAAATTTCTCGTATTTTTGGCATCTATAATGAAAAAATTAGGATAATTACGAATTTCCCCCTGAGATTTCAGAAATTACGAACACCCCCCTTGAGGTTTTCATTCTCTCTCGCAAATTGTTCCAACCGTTAATAACCGTGTTAAATGTTGATGATGTCAATAATATTATTTTTAAAAATATCAATTCTATCATTGGGGGTATATTGTAATACTATTGAGAGTGTAATGATATATTTGTAATATTGGTTAAATTCGTATTTTGTCAATTTGAAAATTGTTAATTTAATTAATATTTGTATTTTATCTATAAATATAAATCCGAATAAATATTTCATGCATATTTATTCCAACAAAGTATGATAAATTTTTTTTTACAAATTCTACCTTATGTTTATGTTTAGTTTTATGTATAGTTCACTTAAGTTTATTTATACTTTGTTCGTTTAGAATAACAATTCAATGAAACAGAAAATCATAATAAACACACCAACATCGATTAATGCATTAGTAAAATCACATAAATATCCATAAGAGTTATTTAAAAAATATTTCAGCATGTACTTTAAATATAACGAACAACATTTCAATATGAATACGCATGCCCAATTTTATTTATTTTTAAATATTTGGCATACATCAATTTTATGAATGAAATTAGTTCATCATAAAAATTTTAAAATACTAAACCTTCTAAAAATATTGATCCTTACATTAGTCCCCTTGCTTTTGGAGTCTTTATTACACATATCCCCCTAAGTTTTAGAATATGAGGGGTAAAAAAGTAAAATCACATATTTTGTTAAACTTAACTTCAGAAATAACGGCTCAAACCTTAAGAGAAATCTATATTTTCTCTAAGAGGGTGGTGTTCTTTACCTGCACATCGGAGTTGAGATAGATGTTCAATGTGTCAATCTGGTAAGCACATTCTCGTGTGAGAGATCCAATCTTGGAGTACTGACTCCAAAAATGACGGTACCTAAACTTACCGTGCCTAGGCTCCCATTTTGTAAAAATTTCCTACAAATGACCAAAAAAATTAACTCGATCAAGATTAACACATTAATGATTTGTCTTTAAACACACTTTCAGAAAAGCTTACTAGTGTATCCTCGATGACTTTTGAGTTGAGAATAGTTTTGTGTGTATCGTGGGACACTTGATTCTCCTCTTTGTTACCATTTGGTACCAGGAAATATTTGCTTCTAAAACCTGAAATATGGCATTTAAAATCCATCAAGACACTTCTAATGTGTGTTTATTAGTAGGGACAAAGTCGTAAAGGTAGGTTTCGAAAATGACATAACTATAGATATTTTTACAACTAAAACCACAACTATATGCTATAAAATTTAAATTACGCCGTTAAATTAAAATTTCTGACTCCGTCCACCTACCTTCCAAGAAAATCCCAAGCTTCTTAATGTTAGCGGCCGACAATAAGCTTGTGAAGATCTTCATCGGCCCAGATGGGGCGAAATAGTTCACAAGCCAAAAGTGTCGCAACACCACCTATGAGGATAGTGGTTAATCTCCTATGTGTCGTATCTAAAACCACCTCGTCTAGATAACCCGACATCGATATCAAACTGAATGTTAGGATGAATATGAGAACCCATAATCGTATCTTGCCTTCATTTTTGGAAAAAATCGAGTAAATGTCGCCATTGCAACTGAAATGTCATGTTCTGCAGGGAAGGGATTGTGCATGAAGGAGAAAGGATGATCAAAGTCCCTGTTTGGAAATGGCTAAAATGCTTTGGGTCTGAAGCTTGAGAGAAACGACAGCGTTTTGGAGACATTACGTTTCTTTTAGGAAAACGTATTGAGTTGTTTTACGTTTATTACTTTATTTCCCTAAAGCTGATTAGTTGGTTAATTAAGTTAGGTTTTGTTTAGCCTAATGTGACTTGGAGAGTAGGCAGAGTTTGTTGCCTTTTTGTACTGCCTGTATGGCTGTATCAGCTTTTTGCAGCTAAGAAATGAAATGATTGGTGCTCTTCTTCATCGTAGAACTTTTCTCTCTCTTTTTCTGCACATTCTCTCAGTGATTCTTTCTCTCTCCCTCATTATTTCTTTATCTAATAGAGGTATTCATTGTTTTGGAAAGCAAGTAAGCTTTGTTTTGTTTACTGTTTCATTGAGACTTTTAGCACAGAGCATAACAGTGGCCTCAGATCCTGTTTCGAAATCACACCTGGGGAAAAAGATGACCAAAACTCAGGCCCAGAGGCTTGAGGATCTGGAAGCAGCAGTGATTCAACTAAAAGAAGGTTATGGGATTCTTTCAGATGGGCAAGAGGAGATCAGGAAGCTGATGGAAGATTTCTCAAAGCAATTGGAGGGATCTTTAAGTCTGAGGATGGAAGAGATAGTGAGGCTGATTAAGGCCAAGAGCACCACACTAGCTTTTCCGGCAAACGCTTTACCACCATCTTATGCGGATATTGCAGCAGGACATGGAGTGGGGTCTGGATCTGGAACTCCTGGGATGAACAACACACCACTAGGAAACTAGAGTATGCTAAAACAGAGAGTTGATGCTGGGATCGTGCCTCCTCCGGGCTTCAGACCTATGGATTCACAAGGTAACAACTCTCTCAAAGGAAAGTTTGAGTTTCCTAGGTTTAATGGAGAAGAACCTAGAAGTTGGTTAAGAAAATGTCATAAATATTTCTTATTCAATCAAACTAATGACTACGAGAAGATTATGACTGCTGCTATGCACATGGAAGGATCAGCTGATAGCTGGTACCTTGACTATATAGAAGGAAGGGAGAGTATGAGATTGAATATGTTCTCTGAGTTAGTTTTGCAGAAGTTCTCGAAGCAGGAAGAACAAAACCTAGTGGGTCAGTTTAACAAGTTAAAACAAGGGAAAAGTGTGGAGGAATACACTGTTAAATTTGAGGAGCTGAAATCTTTCATGATAAATAACAATAGAGCTCTAACTGAAGATTACTTTATCAAGAGCTATGTGAGTGGATTAAGGGAAGAAATCAATCAGATGGTAGAGATGTTCAATCCACACTCACTGACTCATGCTATTCACTTGGCTAAAACACAAGAAAACCGGAAGGGAGGGAAGATGCAACCTAAGAGTTGGAATGCTAAGTACCCTGGCCCTGAGCAAAGTGGAAAGAAGAACTACAACGCGGGAAGTGAAAAGCAGCTACCCACAAAGAAATTGACTAGAGAAGAGATGGAAATTAGAAGGAAGAAAGGGTTATGCTTCAATTGTGATGAACCATATCACATTGGGCATAAGTGTAAGAAACTCTTTGTCATTTTGGGAACAGAAATTGAGGAAGAAGAGGCTGATATACCAGTTATTGAGTTACAGGATGCTGATGTGGAGGAATATCACATATCCTTCAATGCATTGGTGGGGCAGGTGGCTCCTGATACCATCAAAATGGAGGGCAAAGTATTGGGCCATACAATATCCATCCTTATTGACTCAGGTAGTACTCATTCTTTCTTAGATCCTAAGACAACCCAGAAACTGAACTGTGAAGTGGAGTGTACCAGTCCCTTAATGGTAACTATTGCTGATGGAGGGCAAATCAGTTGTAATGGAAAGTGCAATGGGTTCCAGTGGCAGATGTGGGGATATTTTTTCAAAACGGGAGTGAGATTACTCAAACTTGGAGGCTGTGATATGGTTATTGGAGTAGATTTCTTGAGAAAGTTGGGCCCTGTAACTTTCGACTTTGACAAACAGACACTGCAATTTAAATAGAAATGGAGGATTATCACACTACAAGGGAAGAGGGCTGAGGTATCTTTAAGGATGATTACTGGTAAGAAGTTGCAGAAGTTCTTCAGAAGGAAGGGGAAGAAAGAAACAGTATGTTTATGTATGGTAACAGCAGTGCAGCAAGATAAAGAAAAGGTAATTGATGGTGAAATTCAATCTTTACTTGCTAAGTATCAATCTATTTTTGCTGAGCCCAAGGGATTACCACCAGTGAGGTCACATGACCACCAAATTGTGTTGAAAGATGAAGCTGGAACTTTCAAGCAGTAACCATAGGTATCCTCATCTGCAGAAATAGGATGTTGAAAGATTGATTACTAAGATGTTAAAAACTGGAGTCATACAAGCAAGCACCAGTCCTTATTCATCTCCTGTCTTATTGGTGAAGAAAAAAGATGGTACTTGGAGGTTTTGTGTGGATTATAGGAAACTGAATTCGTTAACTGTTAAAGACAACTGTCCAATTCCTTTGGTAGATGAGTTATTGGATGAATTGGGAGGGGCTACTTTCTTTTCTAAGATATATTTGAGGTCCGGATACCATCAAATCAGGGTTGCCACCAAGGACATACCAAAGACTGCATTTGTTACTTCCTCAGGGTTATATGAGTTCAGAGTGATGCCTTTTGGTCTCACCAATGCACTTGCAACTTTCCAATCCCTTATGAACTCAGTTTTCCAAGAGCATTTGAGGCAATTTGTGCTTGTGTTCTTTGATGATATCCTAGTATACAACAAAAACCTGGAGGAACATTGCAAATATCTTGAGACAGTGTTCAAGATACTAAAGAATCAACAATTGTATGCTAAGAGGTCAAAGTGTAGTTTTGGACATGACTCAGTGGAGTATTTGGGACATATTATCTTCCCCAGTGGTGTGAAAGTGGATCCAGGTAAGATTGAAGCTATGGTTGATTGGCCAAGGCCAAAGACAGTGAAAGGGTTGAGGGGATTTCTAGGCCTAACTGGATATTACAGGAAATTTGTGAGACACTATGGGGTGATCGCAAAACCATTGATTGAGTTAACTAAAAAGGGGAAGTTTGAGTGGAATGAGAAAGTAGTGGAAGCCTTTGAGGCATTAAAGAAAGCTATGACAGAAGTTCCAGTGTTATCTTTGCCAGATTTCAAGAAAAGGTTCATATTGGAAACAGATGCTTGTTACAATGGTCTGGGGACAGTGTTGATGCAGGACAAACATCCTATTGCTTACTTCAGTAAAGCATTAGGACCAAGATCTCTTGGATTGTCAGTCTATGAGAAGGACAAACAAATGGAGGAGTTATTTACTTCATGACACCTTCACCATCAAGACTGATCAATGCAGTTTGAAATACTTGCTAAATCAGAAGATATCCGCCCCTCTTCAACACAAATATCTCACTAAGCTCTTGGGGTATAATTATACTATTGAGTATAAACAAGGCAAAGAGAATAAAGCAGCTGATGCTTTATCCAGGAGAGGGTCTGAAGAAGGGGAATGTAAAGGGCTGACATTAATACAACCTAAGTGGATGGAGGAGGTGTTAGAGAGATGGGAAAATGATGAATTAGTACAATAAGTGTTAATGGAGAATGCTACACTACCTTACAATGTTCCTATTTATACTGTCAGAGATGGAATTGTAAGGTGCAAGGGCAGGCTGTATGTTGGGAGTGGAAGGAATCTGAGGAAAAAGGTTACTGAGTATGTTCATACATCTCATGTGGGAGGACATTCCGAAATGCAGGCTACTCTCCAGAGGTTATAAAATACTTTCATGTGGCCCAGTATGCAGCATACTGTGAAGGAAGTGGTGGAACAGTGTGATGTATGCCAGCTGTGTAAACATCAGTCTGGTAAGGCGTATGGGATGTTACAACCACTACCTGTTCCAGAACAAGCATGGTAACATTAACTATGGACTTCATTGAACAATTTCCAAACTCTGAGGGAAAGAGTATGATATGGGTGGTGGTAGATAGGCTGACAAAGTATGCTCACTTCACTGCTTTGCCACATTCATACACTGCTTCTGGATTGGCAAAAGTTTTTATCTCCACTATATATAAACTGCATGGACTTCCCAGTGGTATAGTGTCAGACAGGGGTCCAATCTTCACTAGTCATCTCTGGGCTGAACTAATGAAAGCATTGGAGATACAGCAACATCTAAGTACTGCATAGCATCCCCAAACGGATGGGCAATCCGAAAGGGTGAATCAATGTTTAGAGAACTACTTAAGGTGTATGTGCAGTAAGTCCCCAAAGAAGTGGTCACAGTGGTTGGGAGTAGCTGAATTATGGTATAACACAAATTACCATACATCTCTTAAAATGACTCCCTTTGAAGCTCTCTATGGCTACAAACCCAAGATTCTTGTCATTGATTCATATATGCAACCAGTAACAGCTGGAATGGAGGAATTCTTAGAGGAGAAACAGAGGTTGCAAACACTGCTAAAAGAACACCTTACTGTAGCACAAAACAGGATGAAGCAAACGGCAGATAAGCACAGGAGAGAGAAACACTTTACAGTGGGAGAGTTTGCTTATTTGAAGCTGAAGCCCTTTAGGCAAATGTCTATCAGGAAACACAAGGTCTGGAAACTAAGCCCAAAGTTTGGAGGACCATTTGAGATTATTAAGAAAGTTGGGGAGGTTGCTTACAAACTGAGATTGCCATTTGGAGCAAAAATACACCCAGTGTTCCATGTGTCTTTGCTCAAACCCAAGGTTGGAAAAGGTGATCATGTGGTGTCTGAATTGCCGGCTTTTGATGAGGAAAATCAGGTGTTTCTACAACCAATAGGGATTAAAGCAAGAAGGATGGTCAAGAGGAAAAATGTTGTTGTTCCCCAAATTCTGGTGCAGTGGGCACATCTCCCAAAAACTGAATCAACTTGGGAAGACTACTACAAAATCATTCAGCGATTTCCTCAACTGGAGTCTTAGGGTCAAGACTCTCAAAAAGGAAGGAGCAATGTCATGTTCTGCAGGGAAGGGATTGCGCATGAAGGATAAAGGATGATCAAAGTCCCTGTTTGGAAATGGCTAAAATGCTTTGGATCTGAAGCTTGAGAGAAACGACAACGTTTTGGAGACATTACGTTTCTTTTAGGAAAACGTATTGAGTTGTTTTACGTTTATTACTTTATTTCCCTAAAGCTGATTAGTTGGTTAATTAAGTCAGGTTTTGTTTAGCCTAATGTGACTTGGAGAGCAGGCAGAGTTTGTTGCCTTTTTGTACTGCCTGTATCAACTTTTTGCAGCTAAGAAATGAAATGATTGGTGCTCTTCTTCATCGTACAACTTTTCTCTCTCTTTTTCTGCACATTCTCTCAGTGATTCTTTCTCTCTCCCTCATTATTTTTTTATCTGATAGAGGTATTCATTGTTTTGGAAAGCAAGTAAACTTTGTTTTCTTTACTGTTTCATTGAGACTTTTAGCACACAGCATAACATGAAAGAACAACAGGATTTCAAAAATAAGAATGCATATGTATCTGAAATCAATATTAATTAAGAACAATAACACCAACGTACCTGATATTTGGCCTAATTACGAAAACTTCCCCGCGATGTTTGTAAAATTACAAAAACTTTCCCTCTTGATGAATTTTCATTACATCCAGATCCATGAATTTTGATGATATCATCTTTAATTATTTAAGAATCACATAATTTGTCTCTCAAATTTAATGATCAATATTTAAATTCAAACTTCTGACTATAACAACATGCATTAGGAAAACCTATGGCATACCAAGGGAAGTTTTTGTAATATACTCAAACTTTAGAAGAAGTTCGTGTAATCAGACGAATCTACGCTGGTGTAATTTTATTCAATCTGAGCAATTTCTCTCACCTATCATGAAAACAGATAATCCAAGCAAAACAGGCTCTACTTTCTCCCCTGTAAAACTTGCTTAATCTTGGAATGCAACACCCAATGCCCCTCCTAACAACATCCTGATCGCCCTGTTTACCCCCCGAGAGTTGCTCCTGCAAATCAATACATAAACAAAAATCAACAACATAAACGAAACAATTCAAGATTATTACTATTTTACGAAGAAATAAGAGTTTGAACTTACCTATTGAAAACTCGAAAAGCACAATGACAGTCATGACAGCCCACATTGCATTTTCACAAAAACTTTGGTGCAAAGATCGTCTTTTCCGTTATTTCCGTTTGAAGAAATAAGATATGGCTTTCTGTTGCCATATACTTGCACAGTTGCACTCAAATAATTAAAAAAGATCGTCTTTTCCGTTTGATCAATTGGTCTCTCTCTCTCTCTATCTACCTGGAAATGGGATTGTTTTCTTGGTTGAGAGAGAATGTGTTTAGTAGTACAGATGTAGAAAAACTTGAAAATATTCTTCCTTTTTTGTGTAGCATGATACAATTTTTTTCTTTTAACCTCACAAATTCCGGGATTGGGATATATGGACACTGTCATGAGTAGAATGATACAATTTTTTTCTTAAGTTTTCGACGGAACACGATACAGAACGTTAAGACGCTATACATAAAAGTGTTCGTGCATTCGAATCATGGGCGGAGCTAGGGGGCCGGCCCCCCTAATTTTTTTTTTTTTAAAATTTGTATATATATTTTGAGATTTTTATATTTTCGCCCCCCAAAATTAAAATTTCGCCCACTTAATTTTGTATATTTTAATTTTCGCCCCCCTTATCTTAAATCCTGGCTTCGTCTCTGATTTCGAATTGATGACCTTTACGCATGAAAAATCATCTTTTGTGTGTGCATGTGTAGTGACTGTGTATGTTTATATATAGGTGGGCTTACAGTCACAGATAAGCAAAGCAACATTATTAGATTTACAGGAAAATAAATTGAACTGCTACTCTTTTTTGTGCACGTGATATTTCTTCTTATGAATAATAATGCACTATAAAGAAATATGTATCAGCACGTTTTCATTCAGATTTTATTCCTTATATATATATTTGTGCTTGTAGTCTATTTCGACATAACTCTATAACTAAATTATCATGAAATTCCACCATTTATAATATATATTGGAAAATTTTGGTGAGCTCATAATCATCCCATATAATATAACTAGCGTATACCCCGTGCTATGCACGGTTCTTATATAAAAATTATAGTACGTGAATTATAATATTAAGAGAACACTAAAAAAGTAATCAATATTTAGGATAGATAGTCAATTTATATAATATACGGAATAGAAAATCATCCAAAATGTATCAAGTTAATTAAAAATAATATATATATTACTTTGATATATTTATTTTGAAAGTATATATGTATAGTTTATTCTATCGAAACTTCGTAAAAGATTATTATTAATAATATTATTATTATTATGAATTCACATCACATCTAAACTCATAAGGTAAAAAGAGATATAATTGATGAATGAACTCTTTTTAACATTATATTTGGATTAAGTACATAAAAGAATAATAAATAAATTATTAATTTAGGTAAAACTAACTTTAAAGAGAAAGAATAATAACGGTAAAAGAGAAAGACTACATTTTTACTTCAAATAAATATGCAATACAAATAAAGTGAAGTAACAAATAAAATATTTATAAACAATAAATTAACTAATACATTAATGTATTCTAAATTTAATGTGAAGAAAATATGAGAATAAATTACAGAAAAATAAATTTGTTTACTCAACAATCAAATCAAAGACTCTTAGATGAGAAATAATTTTCAGAAGACTTGAAAGCTAAAAAAAATTATAAGTTTAATAAACAGTGCAATTGTTTAAAAAAATTCAAATTCAACCCGAATAAAAAAAAAAAAAAGATTTGAAAAATTGAAAAAATTATAAATAAATAATAGATAACATTCTTAGAAAATAAAAACTAAAAATAAATATTGTTAAAAATTAATATTAATATTAAAAATATAGAACTTATATAAAACTATAACATATTTTTTCAATCTGGGGAAATCAAATTAGTTAATAAAAATGAAAAATTACTCAATTATTAAGAAAATAAAATTTAAAAATTAAAAAAAAAAGAATACAATATAAATAAAAATAATTATCAACAAAAACAATAAACATAACTATAATAAGTATTCAAACTATAAAACAAATCTACATGTTATAAATGAAAAATATATAGTGTAATTGTGTAAACAAAAAATATAATAAAACAAAATGGAGAAGAAAAAAATAATAGTAATTAAAAACTTAAAGTTCATCTAAATTTGAACATCGCAGAAAGATATTTTCATTCAATTAAAATATTTAAGATTATTTGATAATGAATAAATACAAAATAAAAATATGATATAAAGTAAAATAAATCAGAAGTAGTAAAAAAGGCATAATAATTCTTATTGATAACCAATCTATACAAAATAACATAAATCAAAATATAAAAATCAAACATAAATGTCAGTCATCCATAGAAATTGTATAAAGTAAATAAAAATTATAATAAAAAAAGACAATAAAAATTTAAAGTTCATTTAAATTTGAGTGATCTAAAAAGATTTCTCCAATCAAGTAAAAGGACAAAATTAATTGATAATGCACAAATACAAAGTAAAGGAATGATGTAAAATAATATAAATCAAAAGTAATAAAAAAATTAATTTCGTTAGTTCTTGATAATAAGTCTGTACAAAATAAAATAAATCAAAAGTAAACAAAAGATAAAAATGAAACAAAAACATTATATTTATAGAAAATGTATATTTTTTCGGTTTAACCAATAAATATGCGATTATATGAGCTATACAATGGAGAAATAATAATAAAAAAATGATAGAACAAATATTGTTTTTACTATTTCATAAGTTGTTTTAAAGTAAAAATTGGTAATATAATTTTCGTGTATTGTACGGGTGATATGTTATTACAAAAACTATATAAACGATGCATAAATTATCGTTGTGTTTAATTACCTGCTCACAGATCGCTACTTGAATAACGATTTCAAAAGGTCTTACTCTATCGAAAAAATAAGAGAAAAAGAACCCAATTACTATACAAATAAATATCACAAAAGGTTAAAATATAGGTAAATTATGTTTGAATATGATATGAACAATTACCTTCTAACGTGTCGATTTTTGAACAAAGACTTCAAAAGGTACTTTTTCTACAAAAAAAAGAAAAAGAAAAAGAAAAAAGAAAAAAAAAATCATAAATGAGTATACAAATAAATACCACAAAAGTAAAAATTATGTATGGTGAAAATGGAAGAAAAAAACTTGCGCTTTAATTCCTATAACATGGGCGGAATTGCCTGACAACTTTTTCTTTTCCCTGAAGCATTGTAACAAAAAAAAGTGAGAAATAAAAGATAATATACAAAAAATAATCATGATTGATAATTCACCTGCTTCAATAATACATAGAAGAGGTTCTTGCATCTCTTGAAGAAGCAATTAAAACAACATATACTTGAGCCATATTCAATACTTATGCAATAGTTTGAGCTTTATATAATTTGTTAATTCTTTTAATTAAGTCAAGACTTATAAATAATAAATTAATGGTTAATAATAGAAAGAATTTTTTTTATTAATATCAAGATTTCATCATATATTATTCACGTTATTATTTAATAAAAAGAAGTGCCCAAAAAAGTTAATTCTCTTAATTTATAACAAAATATGTTAAGTTTATTCCCCATTAATTGGAATCAATCAATTAATTAGAATATTTATATTTGGTTGTTTCCTTATTATGCCGAATCAATTAACCGATTGATATAAATATTATGTTATTGATTGTGAGTTAAAAATGTTATAGATATTGTGCTTAAGTATCAATCGGATATTTTCTTAAATTAATTAATGTCATTTAGTAAATATCATTTTTTTTTTTTTTTGAAAAACATAATTAAAGTTTCTAAAATATCAAATATTATGAAAATTTAATTGACCAAAACACCCTTCCTGTATATTATAGTATAAATATAGATATATATATTAAAATGTGAATATATATTATGGTATAAATATAGATATATATATTAAAATGTGAATAAATAGTTTGAAGTATAGATATAGATATCAATCAAAGAAAATTTATTAATATATTATAGTATAAATATAAATATATATATATTAAAATGTGAATAGATAGTTTGAAGCATACATATAGATATCAATGAAAGAAAATTTTATTATAATTAAAATATTTCTAAAAATGTGAGAAGTAAAAAAATGAATTTCATGAGTTTTTATTTGGATTTTGGGTGTTGTCATTAATTATATGAGTTGTATTTGAATTTAAATTAACATATATTTTCCTAAATTTATGCATTCAAATAAATTGTATCATAAATTGATACTTTAATTTAGGATAACTTCCAAAAATCAAGGGATATTAAATTGTTAAATAAATTAATTAATTTGATACCCATCAACCAATCACAATTTTTAATTTTAATTAAAATTTTCAAAAAAATCACAAAATTCTATTCGGTCAAAATTGGCTCAATTGGGGTCAAACACACCCTTCCTATATATTATAGTATAGATATAGATAAATAGATAGATATAAATTTATTAAGTATTAATTTTAAATTTAAAAACAATTAATTAATTTGATGGAGTAATTTAATTAATTTATGTCAATTATATATATATATATATATATATATATATATATATATATATTTATTTTAGACTTAAAAGAATTAATTAATTTGATGGAGTTATTTAAGAAACTTAATTAATTCTCTGTATTTTGTAATGTTTGAATTTAAATATGTAATTATAGTATTTTTTTTTTTGGGAATTGTATCCATGATTTAAGTAATTGGCCATTAAAATTAAATACATGCATATAATATTAACCTTACTTAATTAGTTGAAATATCAAAATTAATTCCATTCGGTCAAACTTGTCAAGGTTAATTATTTTCCTTAGTTTCTACTTTTTTTTACTTATTTTTCTTATTTTCATAAGCCAATCACATTTTTTCTATCTAATTAAAAACTTCAAAAAAACCACAAAATTCCACATCATCAAAATGTACAATAAAAAGTCAAACATCGTTATCAAATATATAATAGTATAGATTTCGAATCTCTTTTTACAATAGTTTAATTATCACAAAAACATGAACCAATTTATTTAGAAATACAAATTTAGCAAAGAAAAATTATTATATGAACAAATTATATAAATAGTTGATATGAACTTTTTATAAAAGACGTTTATATATTATTTAAAATTGGGCCTTTTCCGTCCGAAAGGAAAAATTAAATGTTAATTACCAAAATTTGTAAGAGGGCCTATTAAATACTATTTTATTCCGTTTAGGAAAAAAAAAAAACTATCTTATTCAAAGAGAGATTTATAAACCCTAATAGGCTAAGAACAAACAACATCGACGGGGCATTCGGTTAAAAGGGACGCCTAAGTCTTTTTTTAGTTATGTAACCCCTAGTTTTAAAAGAATTAGGTATATAACCCTTTTCTCAATTTTGTCTAATAAAATAAATATTAAATATAATTATTTTCCACGTGTACAAATCGAGTGAGCGATCTCAGAAATCGCGCACTCGATTTTTTTCTTTTTTTCTTTTATTCTCTTTATTTTTTTTAATTATTTTTATTCTTCTTCAATTATTTTTTTCTTTTTTTCTTTTATTATTTTTATTCATCTCCTTTGAAGATCGCGTGACTCGATCTTCACGCGATTTCATAGATTTATTAAGTCGCGTGATTTCTCTTGAAGATCGAGTCACGCGATCTTCAAAGGAATTCACGCGACTTCATAATTCTATCATAATCCCGCAGCGATATCTTCAAGTTCTTGAAGATTGAGATGAAAAAAAAAAAAGAATAAGAAGAAAAATATTATCGATAATTTTTGAAATTCATCCGATTATCTTTGTCATGCTTGTACAAGGAGAGGAGATTCATCCTGATTCATCGTTGAAGAAGACAAACTGAATTCATCCGGATTATCGACGACGAGAGAAGGTGAGAAGAAGAATCGCGATGAGAGAATGTGAGAATGAAAGGTGCAGACGAGAAGACCATCTCTGTTTTTCATCGTTGAAGGAGAGAAGAAGAAGAGAAGGAGAGAAGAAGAAAAGAAACTAGGGTTTAATTTGGATGAGAGATCTGAATTTGAAAAGATATGACGTGGCTACGTCAGATAATAGAGAATAAAAAAAAACGAAAAGAAATTGAGGGTTATATCCCTAAAATAAGTCTTGGGGGTCCCTCGGGCACTAATTGTCTCCAACGCATCGTGCCCCTTTTCCTTCATCGTTCAGAAATCAAACGTTATTGATGCGAATTTGATTTGAACTCGATCTCCATTTCCTCATCAATCGTTCAGGAATCAAACGTTCTATAAGTTATTGATGCCAATTTGATTTGAATTCCATCCCCTTTTCCTCATCAATCGTTCAGAAATTGTAAGTTATTGATGCGAATTTGATTTCAACTCGGTCTCCATTTCCTCATCAATCGTTCAGGAATCAATCCTTCTGTAAGTTATTGATGCGAATTTGGTTTGAATTCCATCCCCTCCTCCATTTTCTCATCGGATTAGGCGGACCAGATTTTCTCATCGGCTTAGACGGACCAGATAACTCATGTTGCATAATTGTTCTGTTACACTCAAAATGGCGGACTCCATAAACTCCGACAGCGGCAAGTATACCATTGAAATTGATACCGGACCAAGTAGAAGTCGCCCTCGGCCCGAAAAAGTTCTCATCTTAATAAGCACTCGTATTTTTGTCAAATCATCATTTTCCGGTGAATCGCCCGCAGGCCGCCAAGCTTTCTCCGACCGTAAGATTCCCTCAGGTCACATCCTCACCCGCTCGACCACTCAATCATTCAGAGTACCGTACGAGGATTTATCTTCGGATCAACAACACCGTCGGAAAATCGCGACGACAATATTAGAGTTGACGGACATACCCTTCCGTCTGGAGGATCAACAAGCCGAGTTTTCAGTCGGTATGAACGAGACTAAATTGCTCAAGAGTTTCGAGGAGGTGGTCACGGGATTGGACGAGTTTCTCCACGGATTGTCGCCTGAATCCATGCTGAACAAGTTTGTTGGTCTTGATTTAAGGAAAATTTTTAGCCTGCCGGAAAAGGAATTCGAGGCATGGAATTCTTACTGGCATAATCGCACGGATAAATACGCTACTGAGGTGTTCATGCTGCCGCAGTCCAGGATTAGTTGGAGAATTTTGACGTTGTCCATTCTGGACAGGCCGCGGGAGGAGGAACTCGGTTGCGGTGGCTGTCTGATTTGTTTGGAGGACGTGAAACCTCCGCTGCTGATAAAGTTACCGTGTGGCCATATATATCATCAATATTGCATTTTGAGGTGGATTCAGAATAATCGGTCGTGCCCTTTTTGTCGAGCTGAGACACCTGAAATTCCGGCTTTGGATGGCCAGAGGGTGGGGGCGGTACTGCTCAGCCGACATCAGAGGGCAGAATCTAATGAATTCCCGCTTTGGATTCTCTGATAGTGATATGGATAGAATCTACTCTTTCCTAATCTCAACCATTTCAATCTATATTGTGTTATATACCTCTTGATTTGGACATTAGATTCTCTCTATTTATGATACATATGTGCATGTAATGTGGATGAGATGTATTTGAATCATTTTATTGCGTAGATTTGGAGCTGTCTGTATTACTGGATCTTTAATCTGTTTGTTGTGATTTTATTTTTCTATAGCATTCATTCTTCAATAATGTTCTTCAACCAACATTAGAATTTGCAGGTAGGTGTGTGGAATTTCAGTCAGAGTTTGAGCTGATAAATTGCAGCGTGTTTGTGTTGGAATCTGCATGGGCAAAATGATGTCCTGGGAGATGAACAGCAATCGGAGAAATAAGTTGATTCCAATCCGCTTACATTGCCTATTTTTCTTCAGTTAATTGTTGACAATCTGATTTTTGGGCGAGCATATATCTATGCAGACTGTTTAGAATTGAGGCATTACAGAATTATTTATGAGTGTGTTGTGAATGTTGCTTGTGGAGAGGGGTTTTAGGTTTGTGGATGAATTTCTCCAGTCATTCTGAATAACCGAGTATAAGTTATCACAGATTCAGTGTTGGATTCATTATACCATCAAATTGCAGTTTAAATATTACATTTTTTTGTTTCTGGTTTTTATCATCGAACCAATTTTCCTTCAGCTATGGTATAAATGCTCTATTTGAGGGGAATAGTGCCTTTACAACATCTTAGCTTGGAGAGCCATTGACCAAAATATTTTTCTCCCTTGATATTGTAACAGAAACTGAAATTGGTTGAACTGGTTTGAGAGTTTTCTTCTCAATGTTGGGGGATCATTTTCTTCTTCGATAAGGGACTGCTTGCAATTGGTAATGTAAGTATAATATAATGTTATTGGAAACCTGAAGCAAGAGATTAAATGTTTATATTGAATGCCTTTCCTCTCTCATCTTATTAATGCTCTCCTGTTTTACTCAATCAGATCCTTGCGCTCTCAGGGGTGTTATTAACCATTGGAATCAAGTCTTCATTGCAGTTCTTTATACGAAGCCTTCTAATCTAAAGGTTTCTTTTGTTTGTATGACTCCGTCAGCATTTTCTGGTCCGATTGCTTCTTCTCATGTAACTTATATGTTTGTTGTCACAATGCAGGGGACAGTTTCATTTGGCATTGGCTTTCTCTTGGTCATTATTTGATGGCCCTAGTAGGAATGATTGTTGAGGCATATGGTTTTATCTCTTCAGTTATACGTATTGGATTATCTCTTCAGTCCTTAGTTTTATAGTGTTTATTATTTATTGCAGTGGCTTCTGGCCTATGCTGGCTGTTTCTGTGCAGAAGATACCTGTTCTTGGTTGGCTGTTCCAGCAACTTTTTATCAGTTTGATATGTTTGCTTGGACGTTTGCTTTGTGTGTTAGGGTCCTTACTCCTTAGGAAGCAATGACTTGTGGTAGTAAATTTGATTTATGCCCTCAAATGATGTATGTGGCATCTCCTTGGTTGTTTATGTTGTCATTTGTGTTTTGTGTGTAAAATTTTACGTAATATTACCAATATAACCACTGAGTAAGACAAAAAATCTGGAAGTCACACACCGAGAGATTTGAACAGAAAATTATCTTCACGCGGGAACGATGTATGTTTCCCAGCATGACTTGATTTGTTTAGGCAAATTTTGCTTGTTGGATTATTTGTTTCATATACTGAATAGATGGAAAGGCGTGAAAGTAAAAAAAACTAATAAATTGTGTTAATTGCCCAATGACAACCAATGGCCCGATGCACACTGCCATCTTGACATCAGGTATGCCACCTGCATGTTTTTGCTTTTAAGTCGAGTTTCATGTGAATTCTCTGTTGATAATATGATAAATCTGGGAGAAAGCTTTTGGTGTATTCATTGTGTTGTTTTCAGAGGTACAAAGATAACATGTATAAGTAGAGTACAGAAGACTAATCACAGCCTAACAAACAGCTAATTACAAGGAAAGGTAATTAGGGTAAATCCTTTCCATAAATATCACCATATTCCAACACTCCCCCTCAAGTTGGATCATGGGGGTCCGACATGTTCAACTTGGACAACGCATCATGAAAGTTCTGGCTACTGACCGCCTTCGTCAAGATATCTGCCAGTTGATCTTCTGATTTTACGAATGGAAGTCTGACAATCCCTGATTCGATTTTTTCCTTGATGAAGTGACGATCTATCTCCACGTGCTTGGTTCGATCATGCTGAACCGGGTTATGAGAGATACTTATTGCTGCTTTATTGTCACATAATAGGTCTGTGCTTCTGTCTGGCGGAAACCCGATCTCCGTTAAGAGCTTTCGGATCCATAGGACTTCCGTGATCCCTCTTGCTATTCCCCTGAATTCTGCTTCGGCACTTGAGAGCGCCACCACTTTCTGTTTCTTACTCCGCCATGTGACCAAATTTCCTCCCACGAAGGTAAAGTATCCCGAAGTAGATCTTCTATCAGTGATGCTACCCGCCCAATCAGCATCCGTGTAGGCTTCGATCAGAGTATGCCCATTCTTAGCAAACATAAGTCCTTTTCCCGGGGAGGACTTTAAGTACCTCAAAATCCTCATAACCGTCTCCATGTGCTCCTTGCTTGGGTTATGCATGAATTGGCTCACCACTCCAACAGCGTAGGCAATATCCGGTCTAGTATGGGCCAGGTAGATAAGCTTGCCGACTAACTTCTGGTATCTTTCTCTGTCGGTTGGGATCTGATCTGGGAATATCCCCAAATGGTGATTCTGGGGTATTGGGGTCTCAGCCGGTTTGCAGTCAATCAGCCCGACTTCTGTCAGAAGGTCGAGAATATACTTCTTCTGGGAAATGAAAATGCCTTTGTCTGATCGCATCACCTCAATGCCAAGAAAGTACCTTAATCGACCCAAGTCCTTCATCTCGAATTCTCGTGACAGATTCTCTTGGAGACTGGCTATTTCCTTATTGTCATTCCCAGTTATCACCATATCATCGACGTACAGGACCAATAGGGTGACTAGATTGTCTCTCCTCTTGATGAACAATGAGTGATCCGAGTTGCTCTGGCTATACCCGTATTTCTTCATAGCGAGAGCAAATTTTCCGAACCAGGCCCTGGGTGACTGCTTAAGTCCATACAGAGACCGTTTTAGTCTGCACACCAAGTGTTTGTCCCAGTGATCCTCAAATCCAGGTGGTAGATCCATGTAAACTTCCTCTTCTAGATCGCCGTGCAGAAAGGCATTCTTCACATCGAATTGGTGTAGTGGCCAATCATGATTAGCAGCTATGGATAAGAGTATCCTGATGGTATCCAGCTTCGCCACAGGAGAGAACGTCTCTGTGTAGTCAATCCCATATGTCTGGGAGTACCCCTTAGCCACTAACCTGGCTTTATACCTTTCGATCGTGCCGTCCATTTTGTACTTGATGCTGTAAACCCATTTGCATCCGACACAATGCTTTCCTGCTGGGAGTGGGCAAATCTCCCAAGTCTGGTTTTTCTCCAGAGCGTTGATTTCTTCCTCCATTGCTTGTTTCCATAACGAATTTTCCTGTGCCTCTTTGATGGTTCTGGGAGTTTCGTGAGAGTACACTGCGTGGAGAAGAGACTGCAGTTGTGGTGAGCAGTTTGAGACCACATAGTGAGTTACTGGGTACTTGGATCTGCTTGTCCTTTCTGGACTGTACCTGTTCGGCGGGATTCCCCTGTTCTGTCTGGGAGGCAGAGTATATGTATTTTGAATGGAAACGGAAGAGTCAGAGCTGCTTACCTCAGGGATATTCGATGACGGGGGTTCCTCTGGGGCGACTGAGAGAGATGCAGATGGGCCAACGGGATCGGACGGGGTGTACTCATGTAGTGGTTCCAACCATTCGCACATCCAATTCAGTCCCTCGCTTGTATCCCTCTCCCCCTGAGGGGGTGTATTGGTGGGTGCTTTGAAGTAGTACTCGGTTTCTAGGAAGTCAACGTCCATGGTAGTGTAGTGGCGCTTTTCTGTTGGATCATAGCAATGGTATCCCTTCTGAGTAGGGTTAAACCCAAGAAAGACACAGCGGACTGAGCAGGGGTCAAGTTTAGTTCGTAAGTGTTTCGGAGTGTGGACAAAGGCAACGCAGCCAAAGACTCGTGGGGTGAGCAAGAGCACCGATGGGATAGAGTGAAATTTTCTGAGGGTGTCCAAGGGAGCCTCATACTGTAATGCTTGCGTAGGGAGTCGATTCATGACATATACGGCTGTTGAGACAGCCTCAGCCCAGTAAGAGTTTGGTACGTGGGCCTCAAAGAGGAAGGCCCGAGCACTTTCCAGTATGTATCGGTTCTTTCGTTCTGCTACCCCATTTTGTTGTGGGGTGTGAGGGCATGTTGTCTCGTGGATAATCCCATTTTGTGAGAAAAAAGCTTGCAAGTTAAGGTTGATAAATTCCCCCCCATTGTCTGTACGGAGAACCTTGATGGTGGTGGAGAACTGTGTTTGGATCATTTTGAAGAAGTTCCTGATCGTGGTTATGGCATCAGATTTCTGATTCAAGAAATACACCCACGTGAATCTGGTACAGTCATCAACAAACAGAATAAACCATCGAAATCTGGAACTAACATGACTCGGGACAGGCCCCCATACATCAGAATGTATCAACTGAAAAGGCAAATTTGTTTTATTGCTTGAACTTGGATAAATGGTTCGATGACTTTTTGCAAGTACACAAGTATCACAATGTAGGGAACTTGATTCTGATATCAATTTTGGAAACAACCGTTTCAAATACTGAAAAGAGGGGTGTCCTAATCGTCGGTGCCATAACCAAGCTTGTCTGTCAGTGCTGCCCTGAGCTAGAAAACTTAAGCCGGTTTGTGAGATATTTCTGATGTAGTACAACCCATCTCTCTCAGTACCACGCCCAATGATCGCCCCCGTATGAATATCCTGTAAGAGGCAGAAAGATGGAAACATCAGTACTGCACAATTCAGCTCTTTAGTGATTTGACTAACAGAAAGCAATTTAGTGGTGAGGGAAGGCACAACTAGGCAGTGAGATAATTTCAATTTTTCTGATAATTCCACTTTCCCGGCCCCAATGACCGGATAGGAAAGGCCATTTGCATTAATGACTGTTGTTCTCCGAGGGGTGATAGGAGTTTGTATGTCCTGAATTTCATAAGTCATATGATCTGAGGCGCCGGAATCAATAAGCCATTCTGTTTCTTGACTTAAGTGGGGAGCCTGCATAAAAACTTTGCCCAATTTGTTTAATTTTTGCCCAGACGGGCCTGTCCCATTGCAGCCCAAATTATTTTCCTTGCAAATATTCTTAAACTCCCAATCCTTTTTTATAGGCCCAAGTGAACAACCAGGGCCATTTTCCAAGTGAGAGCCCATATCCCAATTAGATTTTAGGGTTGAGAGATTCGTTCCATTACCTGGTATGGCTGGGAATTCTGCCTTACCATAGGAGCAGCAGCCGTGATCTCCACTTCCGCTGGAGGCATCGTCGCCGCCAGGTCCGCCGCTGGTGGCGCCGCTGTCGGCGTGGGTTCCGCGAATCATTGCTGCGCGTCCCTGCTCTGTTTTGTTGTGGACATCGCCGCTAGAGTCGCGACTGTCGGGGTTTCCTGTCACCATTTTGGCCTTGCCGGCCGGTGGCCAAGGCGAGCCACCGCCGGCGGGGCCTGTTCCCTTCTTCCTAGCTTGATATTCCGCCCACCATTCCGGATAACCCACCACTTCAAAGCATGTCTCCTTTGTGTGCTTCGTGCCGCCACATACTGAACATTTTAGGTTTGGATTGGCGCTGGTGCCGGGTTTTCTTGGTCGATTGTTGCGGGATGATGAAATCACTTCTGACCGCATTTTCGCTGCCATCCCGACTCCGCCGACGAGTTGTTCGTTCATTGCAGCGAGTCGACGGTCCTCCCGTCGTACCGTGTTGTATGCTTCTTCCAATGTCGGTGGGTCAGGGGTTTTGAGTAAATCTCTCTTAATCGGGTCAAATTTCCCGTCCAATCCCCAGAGAAACGCAAAAACTCTATCTTCTTGTTTCTCCATGTTGTAAGTTTTTCGATCCTCCTTACACTTCATCGTTTGTGGCTGTCGGAAGTCGATTTCTCTCCAAATCCCTTGAATGGTCCGATAATATTGGTCTACGGACATATCACCCTGATTGGTTTGATAGGCCCGTTGCTTGAGTTCATACAATTTCAGTTTGTCACCCCCGTCGTGGTAGGTGGCCTCGATTTCGTCCCACAATTCTTTCGCGTTGGGGCACAGAATGAATTGTGCGGCGATCTCGGGTTCCATAGAGTTGAGTATAAGACTCCGAACAGATCCATCCGTCTGTTCCCAAGCTTCGTATCCAGCGTCATCTGGATCTGGGGATACCGTTTTTCCGGTGATATATCCCGTTCTTCCTCGGCCAAGTAACACTAATTGAACAGTTCTTGACCATATCGCGTAGTTATTGTCGTTTAGTTTGATGTTGATGGTAGTTTGGTTGGTTTGTTCGGGTTGTTTGTGCCTGAGAAGTTCCGCCATTTGGGCGAGAAACTCGGCTGGCATTGAACTGGATTTTGTGGGTGATGCCATGGGTAGATGATGAGCCAGGTATTCGAATCGTTATTGAATCGAAACCCGCTCTGATACCATGTTGATAATATGATAAATCTGGGAGAAAGCTTTTGGTGTATTCATTGTGTTGTTTTCAGAGGTACAAAGATAACATGTATAAGTAGAGTACAGAAGACTAATCACAGCCTAACAAACAGCTAATTACAAGGAAAGGTAATTAGGGTAAATCCTTTCCATAAATATCACCATATTCCAACATTCTCCTAGTTGAAATATTTCATTAATTCTGCCAATTATATTCCATCTTGTGTTAAAGGGTCACATATTTTGTGTTTAACTGATATATATCTTACAAATGTCCGAAGCCTATTACTAGTAGAGCAAATGTTGAAATGTCTAATACCTCGCCAAGAGTATTTTCTGTTTTTTCTTTTTCTTCGGTGTTTTCCTTTTCTGGCAATGAGTCCCCATACACGCTCATGTTGCATCATGTAATCTTATATTTGAATATGTTCCTTGCTGTTTTTCGGTCCGATTGATACTCATAAAAAGAGTACCCGTGTAATTCTAGAGTAGGAAAATGAAGACGACACTCTGAGATGGGGTGGGGCCACTTGTAAGCTTTGTAAGAGACTGTTTTGACCGTGATTCTCCTTGTAAACGTGACTCATGATGACATGCTACTGAACTGTTGAAATCTGAGAAGAGTAAACAGAGTCAGAAAACCAAATAAAACTTCAGAAAGAAGAACTCGGGGATGTGCGGAAGGAAGCTGAGTTTATGAATGCAAAATTGAGCAAAATCGATCCTGAAATACAAGTGCGTTAAACGGATGTACAAGAAGAGTATCATCTACACAAGAGATGTAGAAAGAAATGATTATAGAAATGAAGAGAAAGGAAGAAACGACTTTGAGAACATGATTGTCGAATATCATCAAATTGTGTTCGATTCTGAGCTGAAGGAAGAGGAGATCAAAATCATGAACGAGGAAGTTGTAAACGGATTGCAGAGGATACAAGATTTGCAGTGCGCGAAAAACGAAGCTATCAGGAGAAAGCAAGAGATGATTGAAGCCCTTTCATGGAGAAAAAAATGCTTGTTCTTAGTTTTGTCTAGCTAATCGGTAGGCTACTACGTTCCAATTATATGAAAGGTAGCTGCATTAGGATCACCGACACTTGAAATATTTTTTAATAATTGTGTGAATTTTCTAATGTATTGATTGATATTGGTGTGTTTATTATAATTTTTTATTTCATAGAAAAAATTTGTTACTCACAAACAAAAAAATTTAAATAAATTTATGCAAAATATACATAAAACTAAAACATAAATATAAGGTATGGAATAAATATGTATGAAATATTTATTTTGATTTATACGTACATATAGATAAAATATAAATATTTTATTAAATTATAAATTTTTATATTAAAAAATATAAATTTAATTAATATTACAAATATATCATTATATTTTAAGTATTATTACAATTTAGGAAGTAAACTTTTAAAAATAATTTTGTTGATGTCGTTAAAATTTAACACTGTTATTAACGGTTAGTACAATTTGTAAGAGGTAATGTAAATTTCAGGGAAGTGTTCGTAATTTCTTAAATTTCAGGGAAAATATGTATTTTTGACACATCTCAGGGGCTGGTTGTAATTATTCCTATTATATATGTGTATCTATTATTTCATGGGGCAGTTAATAAAAAGGACAAAATATCTTCAAAACTTATCTAAAACCCCCTAATTTGAAAAAAGTAAGTTTTAGATCACCAATACACATCAAATTTTTTTGTAAACCCCCTAAAGCTCTAAAAAGTCTATTTTGTCCTTATTTTTTTTTACTACCACCACACCAAATTTACTTCTTACAATCTCATATTCATTTAATTATCTTTCTTCTTACTTCCCGTTCACTTTACCGATCAGTTTTCAAAATCCGACCACCTCATCGTTGTCGAAGAAGAAGAAGAAGAAGAAGAAGAAGAAGAAGAAGAAGAAGTTGACACACCTAAGTTTAATCTCAAGTTTTTTTTTTGAAACTTTTCCGATTCGACATTTTTAGGTTCAAATTTGTAAAATTTCAGGATTCTATATATATGTGAATAAATTTTTGCAAATTTGATTTCTCCATGTAATTTTGTGAATATCTAAAGAGATTTCTGGGAGCTATAGATTTTAGATTTTTGTATATACGTGTGAAGAGATTTTTGTGATTTGTGATTTTTGCATATATTTGAGATTTTTGCGATTTGAAATTTCTGCATATATCTCAATAGATTTGATGTGTGCTACTAAATTTGCAATTGTTTTTGGTTGAGTAATCTGGTGTTGGATCTAAAGTTATTATCTGTTTTAAGTATTTTAGTTGGTTTCTTGAAAAATCACTCTATCTATTATTTGTGTATTGAGAATTTTACCAATTTTAATATCAATTTATTTGAGTTTTCTGATACGAGAATTGAAATTTGAGATTTGAGGTTTTGTAAAATAATTATTTGAGATTTCTGAGATTTCGGCATATATCTGTATATATTTCTGCATAATCTTGGCTGTGAGATTTCTGTAGAGATATATACAGATATATATTTGAGATATCTGATATACGTATAGATATATATATATATATCTAAATATATTTTTGTATAACTAATCTGCATATATTTATGTATAAATTTACTATAAGATTTCAATATATATCTAAATATATCTCTGCATAAACTGATCGTTGGATTTCTGAGATTTCTGTAGAGATATTGATGCTTGTCAAAAATTTGACAATCACCAAAATAATTTATTTCTTGGGAGATTTGATTGTAACAAGCTGCAATAGGACGATTAACTTGAAATATTAATATTTAAACAAAAGATAATGAAATGGAGTAAAAGATAATAAAGATGATAAAGGAAGAAATAGAAATGTTGTGAATGGTGGTCTTCTTAGTCTTCTGTAAATCTGTCTTCAACGTACAAGAACAATTCTGGAAAAGTAGTCTAAATAATTGCTATAATTACTGATCTAAAAGAAATATATGGAAAGTCCTATCTAATATTGATGAGGCCAAATTACGCTCAGGTCAGCTCCGTACACGTGTCATCATCAGAGGACCCTATGGCTGGGACGCTCGCATTGCCGAGCTCATGGGATACCCGGCTCACATGCTCATTGTCTCGCAGATCTAGACCCATGCGCCTTGGCCCACTCCTCGAACCGGAATCCCTCCATTTCGATCCCATTGACGCTCTCATCTCGGTCCCCGAGGCCTACTCAACACACCCTCGGGGGAACGCCTAGCGAAGGGAACTCCAGTCTTACGCTCGGACCCCACCGACGCCCTGACGCTCGGGTCACCAGCATTTACGGCCTGTCGCTGGGAGGACCCTCTCGAGCGTAGCCGACGCTCGGCCCATTCTCAAGGGGGCTATCCTCTCGAGGATCAGTCCCCATAGCATAAGAAGACCCTCACTGGGGCACATCACAAATACGGGGGGCCTAAGTAGACCCCTGCACGCTCGCCGCTCGCCAACTACCGCTGACACAATGGCAGTGTGCACCTCGTACTGTCATGCTACAGGCTTTTCAGAGGCAATCACTTTCACGCCATCACATGACGCCACGTGTCTAGGGCAGCACTGAATTCGGGACCACTAGGACGGTTTTCCCAAAATACCTTGACCCCTAACATATAAATAAGGGAATGCACACACTTGCTCCCCAAGTCATCTTCTTCCCAAGACACTACATACACAGAACTGGGCACATTCCACCATTTTGGTTCTGATCTTCATCTTCCCCCAAAGCTCCCTGCATTTCACCATTTTCATTGCATCTTCACTGCATTTTCTGGTGTTATCCTAGCTGGAAGAACTCACGCTCACTTGGAAACCCAGTTCCTGAGGCTCAATGCCTGTGATGGTCTTCCCTTCCACACACAAATTCTAAAGTGATTGGTGTTTAAACGCCTTTAAACTTTCTGCACCATCAAATATAACAAATGGGAATAATGAAAAATGAGACTGCTTAAACTTTCTCAAATAATGAATTTCAGAGAGCTTGGACTGCTGAAGAATTTCTGTAGAATATCAAAAGTAGCGTGTCTCCTTCTCTCCCTTATCTGCCTTTTATTCTCTTCAATAATCGGTTGCAGTGTCCCCAATATTCTAGGCACGTGGGAGTTTTGAGTCTCAAATCTGTTCGCACGTTATTTGCTGACTTCTTCTCCCCGTTTTCTCTCAACTTCCCACTTCTTCCACGACTAACACAACGCTTTACTTGGACTCTTAATAATATCCCAATTAATTAAAAATGAGAAATATTCCCCCACATCAGATATATATAGAGATATATATTTGAGATATATACAGATATACATTTGAATATATTTTTGTATAATCTAATCTGCATATATTTCTGTACAAATTTACTATAAGATTTCGATATATATCTAAATATATCTCTACATAAACTGATTGTGTGATTTCCGCATATATCTGAATATATTTTGTATAAACTGATTAATTATTTGTTGTTGTATTTATTCTCATAAATAGATTATAATCACCTATTGTAATTGTTGGAAATATAAAACGGGTCGCCCATGGGGCTAACCCGAAACCCATATAGATAAATGGGTTGGTGGGAGAGTTTGAATTTGAATGGGAAGTTATTCCAACTCCCGTCAAATAAATAAGAGAGAAATCTCTCTCCTTAAAAGATAATCCAGAACACAATCAATCTATCAATTCTCAGATTACACAAAAATCCCACATCGCGCAATATAGAATTCTTTGTGAGAGAATAGTGTGGAATTCTCTATTCACCGTATCCAAAAATATCAAAGCACTCAAGTCGTGGAATTAAGTCTGCTTGTCCTAAGCAAACTTGGACCGCTTGTACGTGAAGAATTCAATCAAAGAATCTGTGAACCATCTCAAACGATCCGTAGAATCAAGGTATGTTTAGAGATTTATTTATTCCGCTTAGTAAGTTTAAATCTTCAGTGGTATCAGAGCCTGAGAAGATGTGCTCCTGATGATTTTATGTGCTTTTTTGTTGTGCATGTGAAGAAATTTATTCTTTAAATTCTTGAACGTGCAAAAATGGCAGATTGGCGGATTATGCATGATAGACTTCGAAAATTTTGTTGTATGATGTTTTCATGTTGAGAATCATACCTGTGAAATTTCATTGTGATCCGATCTGCATATTATGAGAATTGTGTATTTCTATTTGTGAGAATCAAAACTTGAGAAGCATGTCACGTTTTGTGTGTTTTGATTTACGGTATAAAACTTATACGTTTGTGTAGTTCGTGAAATATTCGATTCGATATAAAATTCATGAAAAACGGTTAAGATTTGAATTTTATGTGATTTTTTGAAGTTTTGACGTTTTTCTGGAAATCTGTTGAGGAAGACAGATGAACAATGACGATGAACAGTACCCTGATTTAAAAAAAAATAAATTCTTGATTTTGAAAATGGCGGTTGAAAATTAAATTTATCCTTGATTTTGAATATTATGGAAAATGAATCCAAACAAAAAAAAAAAAAATAAAAAATTCTTGATTTTGAAAATGGCGGTTGAAAATTAAATTTATCCTTGATTTTGAATATTATGGAAAATGAATCCAAACAAATCAAAAATATTTGGCACCTGTAGCACCCGAGCGCAAGGTACCACATCCCCCGCACCGAGACCCGACCCGAATATGAAATGGACAATCCATACCCGAGCTAAATCACGGCAAACGGGGACATACACACTCGCGAGGCTAGGCGGGGCTAACTTTCGCAACCAAAGAGACCATAAAATAGAAATATTATCAATGCTGAAGCAAAGTACATACATAAATAGCAAGATAAGCAAAAAGCAACGGGTTCAACTAGCATAGATACCTAATCCCGAAATTCAATAAAATCATAAAGCATCAATTCCAGATTCTTTATACTCCTGTAAGCTTATCTTGAATTCATGATAAATGTAACAATCATTACAAATCTTACAGCTTCATACTTAACCAAATCATGATTCAATATGCACATAGACAGACTCTGACTTAACCGAAAGACTTAATAATATTGTCTTTGTTGAATCCCCCTTTGGTACTCCATTGAATTAATCTTGATTGCCATCATCCCATTATATGCTAACTTTATTCGACTTTCTCTTGTCAATTCTGACTTAGGAGTTCACAGAAGCTCCCTTATAATTCCATCACCTCCAAATCGGAATTCCATACATAGAAATATTCAATGAACCATCTCCCTTATACCTCGTAAAACCTTCACCCGAATTTAGCAACTTAGCTCTCCTATTAACAGCTTAACCATTCAAGCCATCTTATTCATTTCTGACCACCACCATTAGGACTTCCAGGTCTTCCTTAATTTGCAATTTCGTTGTTCCTACTAAAATATTTCTTCATGGCTCAATTCCAACCTTCCAATTTATCTCTTAGTTATGCTCTCCCCCTTAAATTTTCTGTCCTTACATGTCGAATTCCATCAATCCTTCTTTTATCGAAATTCTTGATGAATAATTTCCACTAGGGAGGGTTTTAATCAAAATGGCAACCCCAACGTTTTGCCTTTCAACTTCCCTTCTAATTCGCATGATGTCCAAAACTCCTTTCCTATTCTTGTCCGATTCGAAAACCCCGAAGCCAACTCTAGTCTCGCTTCTCTTTCTGAATTCCCGTTTCTATCAATCTATCCCTTACTTGAAATTCTTTATTTCTCCAAAGTCATCTTCCTTATAACTCAGATGTGGCTCAGTTGAAATGATACTTGATAAGTGAGATGAAAGAATTTCCTATCAATTAAACACTAGAATGCATGTTGGGTTAAAATGACGATGCATGTGGCACACTTACGACAATTAAATATGCATCACATTAGAGCAACGAAATCAATTAGAAATGCACGCACGAACATAAGTAAAGAAGAATAAATAATTGATGCGAAGTATGATGCACGTGCTATGAATATTTTGGAACCTGTCACCAATTTGGTAAGTTGTTAGCTCGGTGGCTTTTCCTTGTTCCTCCAATCATGAGGTTACTTTGACTTGCTGATTATTCCTTGCCTCTCCCACGGTCTTCAAGTTTCCATGAATCTTTGTAATCACTTGTATCTTCCACGGTCCGGAATTGAAATTTCTCGGTCCCTAACTTCCTCTACATCCACAGAATTAGCATCCAAATTTCTCCCCAGGATCGTCCTTCAATAATGCCCAACTCTCTTATAAAATTACCCCGACTGTATTTTCGAATCCTACTTCGAGTCATCACCCTGATCAAGATTCCTTTGTTTATCCTTTACAAGTTTAGATTGGGAATAGAACTTGCTTTCCAATTGCTCCCACTTGCGCTCATGATTTCCTTCCAAAACATCTTTGCCTTTCTTTACCGTTTCCATTAGTTGCTCCATATTTCCCAATTCACCCTCACAACACGACAATTCAACTTGGATTTGGAAAACGAACTCAAATCTTGTCCGTAGTATTGTCACCTTCCATGAACTTGTGTTTTCCACGCTGCTTGGCTCCTTCCAATCCCTTCCCGACTCGTTTTCCATCTTAGTTGAAATTTAGGGCTCCCGGACTCACTTTTTTCCCGATGCATCCCTCCTATCTTCCATGCCTCAGAAAGGACTTGCAATAGAACGTTGTTAGCATGATGTTTGGCCGTGGTTTGATAGTATCTTCATAACATGTAATTCATAACTTATTTCAAGGATATATGCATGCGATTAGTACATGCTCATGGCAAGTATTTAACACGAAAAGCACTGATCCAATGCAGGAATGCAACAGATAAGTCAACAAAATTCAAAAAGGAAGGCAATTCATATTCAAGATCGATGCAATGCATACATTGTCACGTAGTTCCTAAGCCGTGCGACCTAGACTGACTCAATCACGACACGAGAACACCGGTTTTGCAACCGGGCTCTGATACCACTTAAGGATGTAGCACCCGAGCGCAAGGTACCACATCCCCTGCACCGAGACCCGACCCGAATATGAAATGGACAATCCATACCCGAGCTAAATCACGGCGAACGGGGACATACACACTCGCTAAGCTAGGCGGGGCTAACTTTCGCAACCAAAGAGACCATAAAATAGAAATATTATCAATGCGGAAGCAAAGTACATACATAAATAGCAAGATAAGCAAAGAGCAACGGGTTCAACTAGCATAGATACCTAATCCCGAAATTCAATAAAATCATAAAGCATCAATTCCAGATTCTTTCTACTCCTGTAAGCTTATCTTGAATTCATGATAAATATAACAATCATTACAAATCTTACAGCTTCGTACTTAACCAAATCATGATTCAATATGGACATGGGCAGACTCTGACTTAACCGGAAGACTTAATAGACTTGACTTCCCGCCTAGCACTCCAAACCTACAAAAACACTGAAAACAATCCGGGTTCAGTCTATACGAGACTGGTGGGTATAAAATGAGGCATAATAGCATATACAACAATAAGTAAGCATTCACATGCAAGTTATAATCCCGAATGAGGTTTTTAGAGCATTTCCCATGTGGGCTAAATAAAGGATCATCAAAAGGGATTATAACATTCATTTTTCATTAGGTCGTTTGTGGCCCGGCGAGTGGGCGTGCATTATCTCCAACCAACACCTCGTGTTGTTCATTAAACATTCATTCCTTCTTTCTTTCTTTCATGCATTACATTCTTTTGTGCATATTCATGAACATTTACACCTTCTTCCTCCGGGTGATGGCCGGGTGATCAGCCCGAACCATCCATTCATTGACCAAAAGGGGAACATGACTCCCCAGATGGCACTCAGCATCCATTCCTCGCTAACTCCTAACGAGGTCCGGTTACGCCGTTCATTGGTGGAACTAGTGTGAGGGATCACCGTCAGCCCATGCCTCCTCGGGTCACCACTCACACCAATCCCTGGGCCCCATTCTGTGCATTCATTCATTCTTTTCTCGCCAAAACATTTGGTAGGTTCATAAAAGAAAGGCTTTACTTTTAAAATCATTGACCCTTGAAAACGACTCTATATATATATATATATACTTTTGGCTGAAATCTTTACACATTGGAAGTATATAGGGTTATTTAACTAAATAGTAGAGAAACCCACCTGTACACCTCTTACCAACAATATCAAGAAGAAAAGGAGACTCGAAAGTGTCCTATGAACCCGGCATCTCCGCCCTGGAGAAAACTGTACAAAAGACAATGTAACGTGTTCGTGAGACTCAAGACCCCAAATGAACCATATATGACGCACGGCATGCAATGAACATGTTATGAATGCATAAGAGATAATATTATGTAATGAACACGTTCATGTGCACTATTAATGCATTTAAATCCCATAAACGAGTCATTCATTCGTTCAAGGAAGCGTTCATAATCATTTAAGACATGAATTTCATATTTCATATCAAATCAATCCAAGGAATTCAAATAACGATCATAGTACGTACTATAACACGTTTACAATTAGAAAATAGATAAACAGATACATTCACGTCATGTTCGAAAATTAAATAACACAAATTAGATAACAATTAAATTCTAAAATTCAAATAGATTACTTAATATATAAAATATATACTATACATAAATATATATATATATATACGTACGCATGCACTTGCATGCAATATTATATATGGAATATATATATATAGCTCACATGCATATTATACATATATATATATATATATATATATATATATATATATATATATTTATCACAACCATGCACAAGTCAATACACATACATATATTACGTACACTCACACCTTTCATGCAAAAGAACAACAACTATATATATATATATATATTTATTTATACACACACAATACTAGCAGACGCAGCGGTAGAAACTGAAGAAAGAAGCAGCAGCAAAACACAGCAGTTTCTGCAACAAGACTACCCGGCCGAGCCTTTTCCATGCATAAAATCTCCCCGGCCGGGGAGTTACATTACAGACGCGAGGCAGCAGTTCAACAAAGCTAAGGTCCCTGTTATAATTTCATGAACATACAGTAGCAGGTAGCAAGTATTCAGGGTCGTAAATTCAGCAGTAATCTAGGCCAAATACTCCCATAACTGACTGAAAATGGACAACCAAGAACAAAGGAGAAAGAGAAGCAGCAGACGCAGCAGTTCACAGCCAAAAAAAAAAAACACCAGAGCAAAACGGTAAGAAAACAGAGCAAAAGCTCCTACACAACAAGACCAATCAACCAAGCAACAAACAAGGCTGAAAGAAGCAGCAATTGACAGTAAGTTCAGTCCTAAACGCAGCAGTAGCAGTTCATACGAAGAACAATCATGTTCTTGCATATATCTTCAAGTTTCATGGAGTTCAACAATGGTGGGTTCTCATACACTTAACATACAACAAATTCAAGTTCAAATATACATACTAGGAGTTGAAGTGGTCAGATTTCATGCGCAAATTCTCAAGGAAACAGAATCTAAATCATGAATTCAAGAATAAAGTCATAACCTAACTATTTCATCATCTCTTCAAAATCCCATGCTCACATGCTCAAAATTGGGGATGCATAGCTTAAAATGACACATATTGAATGTATATCACAACCCTAAACTCACCTTGTTGATTGGATGGAAGATGGAAGAGATTTGAGCTTGAATCTCCAAGTATGGCAAGGGTTACGGGATTTTTCTGGAGCAGGGGCTTTTAGCTGATTTTTCTTGGTGTGAGGTGTGTGGTTCGGTTTGGGGCTGATATGGAGTGTTAGTGGGTTGAGTTAGGGTTCCAAGGAATCAAACCATGGTTAATTTGGTCAAGGTTTGAATGAGATATGGCTCTTTTGGTAAAATGTGGCAGTTCTGGTCAAATGGTAAAACTCGGAGGTTCAAATGATCTTAGAAAAATATGAGGCTAAGTTCATTAAACTCGAATTTTCGTTACGAGTTCAGCGAAGTTGATGAAACTCGAATCCGAGTTTCCTAGGTCAAGATATCACATACGGAACCAAGGGTGCGCTAATTGCCCGTTAGCCCCCGATTTGGTTCCACAATTTAAAATAAATTCGTTACCACGTCAAATGAAGTCGAAAACATAAAGCGAGCACATAAACATGTTCATAACACATAAATCTACAACATACTAAATTTTCATGAATTTCCGATATCAAATCATATAAGAACGAATCGCGTTTAAATCATGCAAGAACAATACATTAACAATTCATAACATTTCAAATTAAATAAACAAATTTAAATTCTATTTTTAAATTAAAACAAAGTCAAGATTAATATTGTAATTAATTAGTATAATTAAAGATATAATTAATTATCATTAACACTTAATTATCAAATTAAATATATTAATTACGTAATAAAATAAAATAATAAAATGAAATAAAATAAACTGTTACACTTCAAGTTCCACACAATCAATTGATTGAAGCTTCAAAGGTTTAATCTTTGATTTTCCAAATCCTTCTACCAAAAAGGAACAGAGTGCGCGCAATCAAAATAACACAGTGTTTAGAGGGGTTGGCTCACCACAATTGTGAAAACGCAAATCGGGCAAGTTAGTCCTCTACCTAAGTTTGTTAAGCTTAGGATTTTAAAGAGAGTTGAATTAAGAACGAGATCAAGCGAAGCCTATGTAACAAAGACTATGGCTTCAAAGCGAGATCCAAGGTACAAGATACAACGAAGGCTGAAAGCAAGAAAAGAACCTATGTAACAAAGACTATGGTTCTATCAGGCCAGCAAGCTGAAGAGCAAGGCAGGAACCTATGTAACAACGACTATGGTTCCACCAGGCCAGCAACAAAGGGCTATAAAATCCACTATGAGAAATCAAAGGAAAGCTCTATGTGAATTTGTCAAAAGACATCACTTTTTCACAAAGTATCTATGAACCTATTTAAAGTTTTATGAAGATGACCGTTGTGTTCTCCAACGGCTATTTCTTTGCGCAGTTCCCAAAAAGTCTTCAGTTTTTGAAACTGTTATCTGTTGACTTCTGCAAACAAACATATGTTAGGAATCAACAAAAAATCACTTTTAATTCCACTAACAATCTCCCCTTTTTTTTTGAGGATGAAATGTTTGTTTGCTGATCTCCCCCTGAAAGGTTGCTCCCCCTGCCTTAATTCTTCTTCTTGTTCCTGCAAATTTGTTAGACCTTGTGCACAAGTATTTTAAGGCAGATAAACCGAAACCATTAATAAAAGCACAAGTAAGTTTGAAAGATGGGCGCAACCATTACAAAACACAAGTGCGCATAATTAATGTCAATACAAAATAATTAATTTCAGTCTTTATAAGCTTCCAGTCTTCATGCCTCAATCTTCACCCATCAGCAACAAAAATCGATCAGCAACAAAAATCCCTGTTCTACTCCCCCTCATCCTTAAAAAAAACTATTTCTTGGAACGCCGGGTAGGGGGGCAGACAGTACGCTCTATGGAAGCAATCATGAGACTTGCTTGCTCTTGTTGAATAGATTCCAGGCGTGCATTGATCTTTGCAAGACTGGAAAGGATTTCTTCTGGACGAATCTTGATTCGTGGCCCTTTCTTGATAGGTCAGATCGGCTCCATGTAGCAGAATCTTTATCATAGACAAACTTCATGTGACTTAGAGTTTTCTTATCAAACCTTTTATGGTACTTTGGATTCTCCTTCCAGTTGTTCGGAAAGGGAATTTGCTGACGGCCTTTCAGAAGGCGAGTAAGCAACATGAAATAAGGAAGTTTGGTGTTGTTGACATGACAGTATTCCATGTTACTCAGAATAATATACCCAAGGTTTACCCTTTCATTGATAAGAAAAGCATACAAAAGGAAGGTACTGACATATCTCATGTTTGTGGAATGATTACCTGATTCCACTGATCCAGATAGAATGGTATAACTTATCATTTGATGGATCAGTGCATGTTCAGGGGAAAGAGCCTTTAGTGCTTCACCTTCTCCAAGAGATGGTTCATTACCATTCCAAAGAAGTTTGGTGACATCATCCCATTTGAATTTAGGATGGTCAATCTAGGCTCCAATTTCAAAGAACTTGATCCCATCATGAGGGCTACCCAGAAGTGAATTTATGGCTCTTGGAGTGAATGAAACTCGTTCTCCCATTACATAGGACTCAACTTTGATACCAGACTTATCAGGAATTTTGAAAAACACAGCATTAGCATAGAAAAGTTTACCCAGGTTAGGATACGCTATTTCATCAATCTCAAGAAGTGGTTTCCAACCCAATTCCGCAAACCAAGTGACAATAAAGCATGATGGAAAATGAGTAAAGTTGATAGATCTACCTCTGTTCCACTTTCTATGAAATAGATCGTTTTCATAGTATTCTTGAGATTCAATGTCATGAAAAAGTACCTGAGTGTTTACTGAGTCAAAATTTATCTCTTCAATTTTGTGGATGACTTCATACAAAGGAGGCTGTTCATCTTCAGAGAAGTCAGTATAGACATCATCATCGTCTTCTTTGTCAGATTCTTCCAGACTGGAATTTTTGGAAGCATTGCTAGAGGGTTTTGAAGACGGCTTGGCACTATTTGGATTCGATGTGTCAGGGGGTGTCTTTGAAGGATTAAGGGTTGAAGGTGTGGAAGAAGATGGTTTTCAGGGTTGAATCCTTTAGGCACAGTAGCTGTTGTTTCTTTTGGGCGAGATTTGGACCAAGCGGCCAAAGGAATGTGATCATCGGACTCTGTGTCAGATTCAGAGAGGGTTTTTCTCTTCGCCATCTTTTGTGTAAGAGCAAATTTGCAGAGTGAATTTGGAAGGATGGAGAAGTTGATTTGTCTTAGGGTTGTGAAGTTTCCGGACTTGAGAGGTACCATTAAATGGAGTTTTGGTGGCTTTTCAAATATCGAGGACACTCAACCATCAGACACTTTTGGGCGTCAAGAAGTAGAATGATAAAAAGCGTTTTTTAATAAAAGACACAAGTAAACCAAGAAAAACGTTAGTGGACTTTTGCAATTTTATGAAAAGATAAAATACGCAACTGGTATTTGATAAACTCGAATTGTTCCAGTGGAAGAGGTTTTGTGAAAATATCTGCCAATTGGTCCTTACTGTTAACATGTAGAATTTTCACAGTTTGATCTTGTACGTAATCTCGTAAAAAATGATGTTTAATTTCAATGTGTTTGGTTCTAGAGTGAAAAACTGGATTTTTTGACAGGCAAATAGCACTTGTATTATCACAAAAGAGAGGAATTTCATTGAGACTCAAACCATAATCTGACAATGTCCTCTTCATCCAGATGAGTTGTGTACAGCAGCTTCCCAAGGCTATGTGTTCAGCTTCAGTGGTTGAGAGAGCTACGATGTAACAGCCCGAAAACCCGCCTGTCGATATTGTCCGCTTTGGTGGGCTAAACGACACCACCCTCACGGTTTTTGTTTCTCCCGGTGGAATTTTAGCCCGAAGGCGCCCACCCAGGAAAAGGCCTCAACAGGGAAGAGGTATCCACCCCCTTATAAGGAAGGCTTCGTTCTCCTCTTCTTCCGATGTGGGACAAACACTTTGAGCTTTACAGTCCAACCCCCCCCCCCCCTAAAGGCCCAGCGTCCTCGCTGGCACACCGGACCGGGTCCCAGCTCTGATACCATTTGTAATAGCCCGAAAACCCGCCTGTCGATATTGTCTGCTTTGGTGGGCTAAACGACACCACCCTCACGGTTTTTGTTTCTCCCGGTGGAATTTAAGCCCGAAGGTGCCCACCCAGGAAAAGGCCTCAACAGGGAAGAGGTATCCACCCCCTTATAAGGAAGGCTTCATTCTCTTCTTCTTCCGATGTGGGACAAGCACTTTGAGCTTTACAGTGCCCGCGGACCCGGGGCGTGACAAATGGTATTAGAGCCGCTCGTCAGTCTCAGGAGCTAAGTGTTATACGAGGCAAAGTGCTACGCACATGGGAGCCACCTCTTGAGCCTGCGGGGCAAAGTGCTACATGTGTGGGAGCCACCTCTTGAGCCCGTAGGAGCCATCTCTAGAGTCCCAACGCAGACGAGTCGGTCATGGGCTATATGTCATGCCGCGACGAGGACGTCGCGATTCTGAAGGAGGGGTGATTGTGATACCCCTGTCCCACATCGGGAAAATGTGAGAGTTAAGTTCAGTTTATAAGTTAAAGAGTCCAAGTATAACCAATGGATATCCCTTTTGGGCAGTGGTTTAGGCCCAATTTCAGGTTATACTCGGTGGGCTTGGAGACTTGCGCTCGTGTCCAACGGGCCCGCGGACCCGGGGCGTGACATACGACTCCTTGCTTCTTGCTTGACCAGCTTACAAGGCTCTTTCCAAGGAGTTGACATTGCCCACTCGTACTCTTACGATCCACTTTGCATCCTGCATAGTCTGCATCGGAAAAACCAACAAGATGGAAGTTTTCATGTTTTGGATACCATAAGCCGACATCCATCGTTCCATTAAGATATCTAAGAATCCTTTTGAGAGCTTTGTAATGAGATATCTTTGGATCTGATTGGAATCTTGCACATAAAGTAGTTGTAAAGAGAATGTCAGGACGGCTAGCTGTTAGGTACAGTAGGTTTCCGATGATTCCTCTGTATAACTTTTCATCAATGCTATCTCCAAGAGGATCTTTATCAAGCTTAGTAGAGTGACACATCGGAGTGGTCATTGATTTGAACTCAAGCATTCCATGTTTCCTGAGAATTTCTTTGGTATATTTTTCTTGCGAAACAAAGATTCCAGAGGGAGTTTGTTTGATTTGAAGTCCAAGGAAAAAATTTAACTCCCCCATCATGCTCATTTCAAACTCAGCTTTCATACAATGTGAAAATTCTTCACAAAGTTTGGAATTTTGACTTCCAAAAATGATATCATCTACATATATTTGAACAATGATAAGACTTTTATCTGTAGTCTTTGTAAAGAGTGTGGTATCAGCTGTACCAACTGAGAAGTTATTCTTGATTAAGTATTTTCTAAGTCTATCATACCAAGCTCGTGGAGCTTGCTTTAAGCCGTAGAGAGCCTTTTTTAGTTTGTAGACATGATTTGGAAAGCCTGGGTTCTCAAACCCAGGAGGTTGATTAACATAGACCTTCTCAGAGATGAATCCATTGAGGAATGCACTTTTGACATCCATTTGATATAGGATGATTTTGTGAAAGGATGCAAAAGCGAAAAGAATCCGAATTGACTCAAGTCTTGCCACAGGAGCAAAGGTTTCTTCGTAATCTATTCCTTCCTGTTGGCAATATCCTTTAGCCACAAGTCTGGCTTTGTTCCGTGTAACTTCTCCATTTTCATTCTGTTTATTTCGAAACACCCATTTAGTTCCAATGACTTGTTGTTCATGAGGTTTCTCAACAAGTTCCCAGACATCATTTTTATGGAACTGATCAAGTTCCTCCTTCATAGCTTTTACCCAATGTTCATCTAGCAGGGCATCTTTCACATTCTTTGGTTCCTCAATGGAAATTAGACTTTCATGAGATGGATTTTGGATCATTTGAGCTTTAGCTCTAGTCATGATACCAGCTTGTACATCTCCAATGATTTTATCATTTGGATGACTTGAGGCGTGTTTGAATTTTCTTGAAACTCTTGCCTCACTTGAGCTACTTTCATGATTTGTGTCATCATGCTCAATATCTGTATCAATATTGTTCTGAGATTCATCATTTCTCTCATTTCCATTATAACTTGTATGATTATTCTCAGGGAATGGTTGTGGCCCTGTAGGATAAGTCATCAAATGATTCCTGTCATGAGGATCGGACTCATCAAAATTTACATGTATGGATTCAATGACAGTTAATTTCCTTTTGTTAAACACCCTGTAGGCTCTGCTGTGATTGGAGTATCCAAGAAAGATTCCTTCATCACTTTTGGAATCAAATTTTCCACGTTGATCCCTATCATTGAGGATGAAACATTTACACCCAAAAACTTGAAAGTAAGAGATGTTTGGCTTTTTGCCATTCCAAAGTTCATAGGGTGTCAGCTTGAGCAGAGGTCTTAAAAACACTCTGTTTGACACATAGCACGCTGTGTTTACAGCCTCTCCCCAAAAAGATTTAGGAAGTTGATATTCATTCAACATTGTTCTAGCCATTTCTTGAATGACTCTATTTTTTCTTTCCACAACTCCATTTTGTTGTGGAGTTTTTGGTGCAGAAAAATCATGAGTATACCCTTGATCATTACAAAAATTCGTGAAGTTTGAATCCTCAAATTCCATCCCATGATCACTACGAATCTTCACAATTTTTCTTCCTTTTTCATTTTCCAATCTTTTGACCAAGGGGACAAAAAATTTGAGCACCTCATTTTTGTGTGCTAAGAACAGGACCCACATGTATCGTGTATAATCGTCAACAATAACCATTGTATATTTCTTTTTTCCTAGAGATTCAGTTCTAACAAAGTTCACGTTTGGCAGACCTCTCATAAGATCTTTCAAGGCAATGCGTGAGGTTAACTCCATGTTAGTATGTCCCAACCGTCTATGCCACAGTTGAGTGGTGTCATCATTAACTACTAGACATTCCACATTTTGCTTAGCAAGATCAGTCAGAGTGAAGCAGTAGATGTTCATTTCTCTTTTAGCTGTAAAGACAGCTTTTTGGTTCTTTGAAACCACACATTGTGATGCAGAGAAATTGACATCAAAACCACCATCGCATAATTGACTAATACTGATTAGAATGTGCTCTAACCCAGTTACAAGAAATACTTTTTCAATACAGGTACCATTTAAGATACCAATAGTTCCTTCACCAACAATTTTACCTTTTGTGTTGTCGGCGAAGAGAACATTTCCTCCTTCAGTATCTTGGATCTTGATAAAGCATGACCTGTCTCCGGTCATGTGACGAGAACATCCACTGTCCATGATCCATCTGCCTCCCTTTTGATTTTCCTGCAGCCTTTATAACTTTAGGTCCCCTAGATAATGAGGGTCCTTCATTGTTAGACTTATGCTGAGGAACTTTGGGTTTCCATACCCAAGTACCAGGCCTTTTACATTTTGGATTTCTTTTGAAGAAGCAATTATTTATAGTGTGACCAATTTTGTTACATGAGTAACATCTCAGTATTTTCTTCTTCGGCAGTTGTACGGTTTATTGACTCTGATTTTTGAAAATCTTTTCAAGTCTTGATTTTCCCTTTTTGCCGCCTTAAGAGACTCAGATAACATTTTAAAATTTCTTTCCAGCTCTTGTCTGCTAAGGGGCTTTCGAAACTTGTGAATGCTTAATTCATAATTGAGACTAAAAGTTCTATCTACAAGTTTTGAATTTTCATCTTTTATCTCTTTAAGTTCTGTGAAAAGTGATTTCAATTTCTTTTCAAGTTCTTGTTTCTCATTCTCACTTTTTAAAAGACTTCTTTCAAGAAAATCAATTCTAGCACTGAGGATTCCAGGATTTTCAAATTCCTCAGGTTCCGATTCGGAAGCATAAGAGACTTCAGATGGAGCTTTAGAAGATACCTGAGATTTTGCCATTAATCCAAAGTGATTCTTTTCCTTATTCTTCTTTCTTTTTCTTGAGATGGGCCCCTTTTTTCCATAGAGTGCTTCCAACCTTTCTTTACTTCGCCAGGCTTCATCTTCATCATAATCTGTAAGGCTGCAAAGACATTCATGAGAGTTAGGTGTTTTAAGAGATAACTTGACTCGGTCATGGTGTGCATTTTGCAGACTTCTCCACACATCATGGGCCATAGCACAGCTTTTGACACACATTTGTTTGTCACGGCTGAGTGAACTTATTAAGATTAGCTTAGCTCTGGCATTCAGAGATAAGATCTTTTTTTCTTCTTGCAGATATTCATATGATCTTGTTGGGACACTGGTTCCAGGTTCCAGTTTTGGAAGAATTACACATTTCTTGACTGTAATTTCCCATAAGTCAAAGCTTATGGCTGTTAGATACTCTTCCATATCCGTTTTCCAGGATAGAAAGTTTGCTTCATCGAGACATGGTGGATCAAGATTGATTGTTGTTTTCCACAACATTTTCATTGGATCTTTAACTCTTGGCTTGTTAAGGCCAGAATGAACGAGTACCAGCTCTGGTACCACTTGTTACACTTCAGGTTCCACACAATCAATTGATTGAAGCTTCAAAGGTTTAATCTTTGATTTTCCAAATCCTTATACCAAAAAGGAACAGAGTGCGCGCAATCAAAATAACACAGTGTTTAGAGAGGTTGGCTCACCACAATTGTGAAAACACAAATCGGGCAAGTTAATCCTCTACCTAAGTTTGTTAAGCTTAGGATTTTAAAGAGAGTTGAATTAAGAACGAGATCAAGCGAAGCCTATGTAACAAAGACTATGGCTTCAAAGCGAGATCCAAGGTACAAGATACAACGAAGACTGAAAGCAAGAAAAGAACCTATGTAACAAAGACTATGGTTCTATCAGGCCAGCAAGCTGAAGAGCAAGGCAGGAACCTATGTAACAACGACTATGGCTCCACCAGGCCAACAACAAAGGGCTATAAAATCCACTATGAGAAATCAAAGGAAAGCTCTATGTGAATTTGTCAAAAGACAACACTTTTTCACAAAGTATCTATGAACCTATTTAAAGATGTATGAAGATGACCGTTGTGTTCTCCAACGGCTATTTCTTTGCGCAGTTCCCAAAAAGTCTTCAGTTTTTGAAACTGTTATCTGTTGACTTCTGCAAACAAACATATGTTAGGAATCAACAAAAAATCACTTTTAATTCCACTAACATAAACTAATAACAATTTATATTAAAATTAAATATTTAAAACACTTATAAACAATTAATCACATAATTAAATAATTTAATTGTACAATTTATAAACACATACGACATATTAGTACAAATAAAAAACCGGGGCATTACAGTACCAGTGAGAGTCAAATTTGTGACCAAGCGTTCGCTAAGTGCCTCCCAGACCAGTGGGCTACCAGAAGCCTTTGTGAATTGTTCATTGCCGGAATGTATTTATTAATCTATTGCGAAAATTTCTTCAATTTTTTTTCTTTTGTCAGCATAATGGATTCATTTTATTTTTTTGAATTATTTGAAAATAAATATATCAAGGATATATATAATAGTTTGGAGAATTTTTGGGGTGATTTTTTTTTTTTTTTTGGAGGGTCGTTTGGATATATAATATTTAATTTTTGTGTATAAATGAATAAGTGCTCCGAAATTGCGCTTGAGAAAAATATGTTTTCTCGTGTAATTATTTATTTGAATATGAGCGTATGAGTTTGTTCAGTATACATGAAAATTAGAATATAATATCCTAATATCGACGTTCAAATTCTTTCTAAGGCATGACAAGAATGAATCGCGCCCAAGGGAGGAGTAGGTATCTACAAGCGTCACAGTTTGAAGGCAAAATAAGACCATTCCTTTACCATAAAATGCGAAAGTGGGATACTCTTCCGGAGCATTTCACAATTAGGGAGAGTTTGAATGATGAGCTTAGCCACTTCGGTTTGGGACCCTCATCCATTTTTCAAGAAAACTCTATGTTAATGCTCGTGTGGACGGCTTCCCTAAGAAAACGTTACAGACTCCCTTTCTATAGAATTAGTGAGAGAGTTGGGTACGATAAAATTCTTTTTGTGGTGAAAGAGGAAATGCTTAAAGAGTGGAAAGTCGAAACAAAAGTAAAGTTGCAATTAACCATGTTTCGAAGTATGCAATCTAACCCACATCAGTTACAGTCTCTATTTCGCACTCGCAAAGAGGATAATGAGAAAGGTCTTTTGAAAAATAAAAAGAAAGATCCTCTTAAATATGCTAGAATTGATAGACTTTCTAGCGCCATGATTCATATGGCTTACAATATAGAAGTGCATAGAGAAACTATTGAGGGTAGAAGCTATAAAAGGGAAGAAGTTTGATCATGTTCATCATTTTCACTCCTAGCTAGCGTGGCTTATTTCCAGTTGTAGTAACATTGTAATTTTGTGTTTATTTACACATGAGAATCTAAATGTTTAGTATTTTACTTATGTGAAAATACGTGTTCTATGTTATGTAATTTTTAGTTCTTGCATGATTGAATCGATTATGCTTGATTCGAGTGAGAGTTCTTTGATAAGATCCCTTAGAACATTGCTTTTTTGTACTTAAATATTTGACTTTATGATAATTAAAGACTTAGATGTCTCGAATTATTGTAGATGTCATTTGTACAGAATGATATTTGTTTAGCAATATTAATCATTCAATCTCTCACTTCCTTTCAATTAGACCATGACTTCTAGATCAATCATTGTTGATCTGAACAAGGGTGAAAAGTTGAACGCTGACAACTATGACACCTGGCATCATAGGATTTGGTATGTGTTTGATGAGCAAGATGCCTTGGAAGGTATCAACCAAATCATGGAAGATCCAGGTGTGGGCAATACTGCTCAGCAGAGGAAAGACAAGAGGTTTACCAGGCATGGAAAAAGAAAAATTCCACAGCCCGGGGTATCCTGGTAAGCTCTATGGTGGATGATTTGATCCATGAGTACGAGAAGCATAATACTGGTCGTGAGATTTGGGTTTACCTCAGAGAAAAATATGGAGGTACATCGGTCACTCGTCTAAGACAGTTGACTATCAAGTTTGACACTTATAAGAAACGCCCGGATCATAACATGAAACAACATTTAAGGGTGATGTGAAACATGATAACTGAACTTAGGTCAGCAGGCCACACCCTCTCTGACGAGCAACAAATTCAAGCTGTAATCCGATCTCTTCCAGAACAGTGGGAGCATATGAAAGTTAATCTCACTCATAGTGACAACATCAAAACTTTTTCTGATGTTGTTCGCCATGTTGAGCTCGAAGACGAGCGCCTTAGTGCTGCAAAGGTTATGGCGAGTTCATTTGTTGCCGAAAGTAGTTCCAAGAAACCTATAGGGTTTAAGCCTAAGTGGAACTTCAAAAGGAACAAAGGGAGAAGAGATTTGCCAAAGGGCATAAGAAGAACAACGATCTTAACCGCAGCAGCAATAATAAATCCAAAAGAAAGCGGTTTAGAAAGAAGAAAGATAAGAGCAAGATGAAGTGCTTCAATTGTGACACTCTAGGTCACTTTGCTCGAGAATGTCCTCAGCCACCTAAGGACAAGGTAGCACTTGCATTTGCTTTATCTAGTCATGCTTATGTCTCTAGCACTATCTTATTAACTGAATCTTGTCTTGTGTGGATTGTGGACTCAGGGGCAACAGACCATATGACTAGGGACCGAGAGGCATTTGTAGATTTTCGCCGAATTCCTGCCGGTACGAGGTGGATATATGTAGGCAACAATACCCGAGTAGAAGTAAAGGGTATTGGTACTTGCAAGCTGGAATTACAAGAAGGCAAGGTCCTTATTCTACATGATGTCCTATTTGTACCGGAGATTCGACGGAATCTATTATCTGTTGTTGTTTTACTAAAGTTAGGATATAGCTTGATGTTTACTAGTGACACTGTTAAACTTTACTACGGTGATGCATATTATGGTATTAGACTTTATTAGGGATGGTTTTATCGTGTTAAATTGTAAAAGACATATGTTTGACTACTATGTGGACCAATGTACTTCGTTTAATGTAAGTTCTTCTAACTATGCAAATATTGATGTGGATGTTTGACATGCTAGATTAGGTCACATAAGGCAACATAGGATAAATCGACTGGCACGAGATGGGCTTCTAGGCCCTATTTCTAAAGTTGATTTGTCTGTATGTGAAAACTGTCTTGCTGGCAAAATGACACGTAAACCATTTGGAAAGGCTACACTAGCCGAATACCCATTGCATTTGATTCACTTTGACATTTGTGGTCCTATGAGTGTTAGAGCGAGACATGGAGCTTCTTATTTCATTACTTTCATAGATGATTTCACGCGTTTTGGTCATGTCTATTTGATTTCACACAAGTCTGAAGCATTGGATTATTTCAGATAATACATAAATGAGGTTGAAAATCAATTAGACTGAAGGATCAAAACACTAAGAACTGATCGAAGGCGTGAATATCTATCATATCAATTTAAAGATCTATGTAATGAAAAAGGAATTACACGACAATTGACTATTCCACACACACCGCAACAAAATGGTGTTGCAGAAAGGAAGAATAGGACACTGTTGGATATGGTAAGATCCATGATGGCGCAGGCTAACTTGACAATTTCCTTTTGGGGAGATGTCTTGTTAACCGCGTCTTATATCTTGAACAAAGTGCCTACAAATCAGTACCTTCTACTCCTTATGAACTTTGGAAAAGTAGAATATCGATCCTTGATAACCTTAGACCTTAGGGATATGCAGCCTGTACTCTTGATTCTTTCAACAAATATGGAAAGTTAAGCCCTCGAGAATGAAAATGTATCTTCATATGATACTCTGATCAATCTAAGGGTTATGTGTTCATTGGAGAACAAGGTGATGGAAGTGTAACTGAAATTGAATCGAGAAATGTAGATTTTCTGGAAAGGGATTTTCCTAAAAGGGGTGAAATAAAAGAAAAAGAACCTCTATTCGAGTTGGTAGATTCAAAAAATAGCCCAGTGCAATGTGGATCAATGGAAACAGAAGATAATTCGTTACCACTTGATCCAAGTGGGAGCAATTTGAATTTAGATAATTCCTTTGAATCTCATTCTCGAAAGACTAGTAGGAAAATCATGCCAAAACGACACTTTGACATTGAGGGTTATGCTTTTATGGCTTGTCTTGATAGTAAGGATAAGTTTGAAAAGCACAACATTAAAATCTGTTCAGAAGATATTGATGAGCCTAAAACCGTAAGTGAAGCTCTATCATGTCCCGCTAAAGATAAGTGGAAAAATGCAATGGAAGAAGAAATGAAGTCTATGGAGTCAAATAAAGTGTGGGAATTAGTTGACCTCCCATAAGGACGAAAGGCTATTGGGAACAAGTGGGTTCTCAAGATTAAGTGTATAGCTGATGGATCAATTGAGAGGTATAAAGCTCGCTTGGTAGCAAAAGGTTATACTCAACAAGAGGGTATTGATTATGAAGAAACCTTTTTGCCAGTGGTGAGATTTACCTCCATTCGCCTTCTTTTGGCCATCGTAGCCAACATGAATTTGAAATTACATCAAATGGACGTAAAGACCGCATTTCTCAATGGAGAACTTGAAGAAGAAATCTATATGGTTTAACCAATAGGTTTTATTCTCAAGGGTCAAGAAAATAAGGTCTGTAAATTTAAGAAATCAATTTACAGATTGAAGCAGTCTTCTAGGCAGTGGTATTTGAGATTTCATCAAGCGATAATCTCATATAACTTTGTCATGATTGATGAAGACCATTGTGTTTATGTGAAAAGGTCCAAAGAAAAGTTTGTAATTCTATCACTCTATGTTGATGACATTTTGTTAGCATCAACCGACAAAGAGTATCTTATTGCCATTAAGAAATGGTTATCCTCAAATTTTGAGATGAAGGATTTAGGAGAAGCAGAATATATACTTGGAGTAAAAATCCATCGTGATCGTTCTAAGAGATTGCTTGGTCTCTCACAGGAACCTTATATTAAAAGGATTTTGGAACGATTCAAAATGGAAAACTGCAATCCCATTGATACTCCGGTGGCAAAAAATGAATCATTAAGCCGTGAAATGTGCCCTAAGACTCCACAAGAAATACAAGATATGTCCAATGTACCATATGATAGTGCTATTGGAAGTTTAATGTATGCAATGATGTGCACTTGCACTGATATATGTTATGCCGTGGGTCTAGTTAGTAGGTATTAGTCTAATCCAGGACGAAGGCACTGAAAGCTGTTAAAAGGATATTCAGATACCTAAAAGGAACTGCAGAATATTCCTTATGCTATCAAGGGAATAATTTATGGCTAAGAGGATACATAGATGCTGATTGGGCAGGTGACTTAGACGAACGAAAGTCGACCTCCGGCTACACGTTTTTGCTAAATGATGGCTCCATATCTTGGAGTAGAAAGAAACAAACATGTGTATCTCTATCCACTATGGAAGCAGAATTTGTGGCTTGTACTTCTGCAGTTCAAGAAGCAGTTTGGTTAAAGCGTTTTTTCAATCATTTGGGATTGATAAATAGTAAAGTGGGAGCTGTGATAGTTTATTGTGATAGTCAGACAGCCATGGCTTATACTAAAGATCCCAAATATCATGGGAAAACCAAACACATAGACATAAAATATAATTTTGTGCGTGATATTATAGAGAAGAAGGAAGTGATACTGAGATACATATCTACGCATGCTATGGTAGCAGACCCATTTACTAAACCAATATCTAGAGATGCATTTATGGGTCATGTCAAGTCTTTGGGACTGCGTAGGATTTGATGTACTTGTTTGAATGTATAAATTATTAATATCTATGCTATGATAAAAAGTTTGTTTCTGAGCTGAACACATATATGTTTGTTGTTATCTGAAAAGTATGTCGGACAAGTTGAGATTGACTCTCTCACACGAGCAATCGCCTCTGACATTTGGGAAATGTGCAGGGATGAGATTACATTATACAGGTATTTGGTAATCGTAGTGGATCCCACACACCACTAGAGCTTGTCAGTCAGATTTGAGTTTTTGCCTTCAGTGCTTAAAATTATTGAGGATACACTAGAAGCAAAACTCAGAAGTTAAATGTTTGAGATACATTTGAACTTAGATCTGTACGGTACTATTGTTGATAGGCAACAACATACGCTTCAAAATTGAAGTCATGTACCGTAGCATGCGTTTCATACCGCATGTACTAAATTTGACCTTACATAGGTAATGAGAAATGGATCCCGTCTTTCTCATTGTGTGAGACCTGGAGATTTTTCGATAATCTCATTTTATACCCTTATTACTTATCAATAGTATCTCAGGATTATACTTCAGTGTTGCTACTTTATCATTATCACCAATATCCACGAGAGATTCGGAGTTGCGGTGTATGTCTAGGAAAGCAGCTAAGGTGATAATCTAGAGATACTGGTTGGAAAGGAAGATTTTATGTTGATTGTCACTGAGATGTATTCACCGGCTAGCCAATTGTGTTTGGAACACGATTGTGGATACATTGTGAAAATAGTTAAGTATGCTCTTAAAAATTTTGAGGGATCAAGAGATGCTATAACTAGTGAAATCAAAACAAGAATCTGGGGTATAGCGAGGCATGGATATCCTCATTTGTGAAGTGAGCTGTTATATATCCTTAATGTTAGGAATAGTCACTACTAGAAAAACGCCCTATAGCAACGGATTTTGGCCCTATTAGCAACGGATTTCGGCTTAGCAACGGATTTAGCATCGAAAATTTTCCGTTGCTATAACCCTCGTGGCTAATCTGTAGCAACGGATTTAGCAACGAATTATTAGCAACGGATATTAGCAATGAACTTATAGCAACGGATTTAGCAACGAATTACTACCCACGGAAATTAGCAACGATTTTTTTAGCAACAGATTTAGCTATAGATTTTCCGTTGCAAACCAAACAATAATTAATTAATTTTCTGCATTTTTGCAACGGAATTTCCGTTGCAAAATCCGTCGCAAAAACCAATAATTCAAATTAATAAACTAAAAATTCATTTGCGGGCCCCGGATCACCCCACGCGAGCCAACACATTAATTCCACATAACGTTGGGTAGGAATTGAACCCTGGACCTCATGTGAAGAAGGTTGAACTCCAAACCAGTTGGGCTAACTCCATTGTTGTTATTGTTATGTAATTTTTTATATTTAACCACTATCAAATATTCATATACTAATTTAAATAATTAAATACTTGTTATCATATATTTTAAATAAAAATATTTTTAAATATATAATTATTTATATTATAATACATATTCCGTTAAAATTTTAAATATTTATTAATTAACTACATATCTCAAGTTTTAGTTATCAGATAAAAATATAATGTATATCAACTTAAGTACAACTTTTTATGACATACAAAAAAAAGGATGAAAGTTTTGCATAACTAAATAATTAGATTTAATTGTTTTTTGAATAAAGAACTTTTATATTATATGAAGTGTTCACTTATACATTTGTATTATTTAGCAATCGTAATTGAATAACTTAATGAAGAATTATTTTGTTAATATGAAGCATTTATATTTGAATTTGTAGAATTATATCTAAATATTGAAGAATTATTGTGTTAAATTCGATATAAACCCCAAACATGTATATATATAATAATAATAATAATAATAATAATAATAATAATAATAATAATAATAATAATAATAATAATAATAATAATAATAATAATAATGTATATCAACTTAAGTATAAGTTTTTATGACATATAAAAAAAAATGAAAGTTTACATAATTAAATAATTAGATTTAGTTGGTAGTTGAATAAAGAACTAATTTTATGTCAATATGAAGTATTCACTTATACATCAGTAAAATAATATCTGCATTTTGAGAAACTATTGTATTATTTAGCAATCGTAGTTGAATAACTTAATGAAGAATTATTTTATTAATATGAAACATTTATATTTGAATTTGTAGAATTATATCTAAATATTGAAGAATTATTGTGTTAAATTCTATATAAACCCCAAGCATGTATATATATGTATATATATAATAGTAATGTATATCAACTTAAGTATAAGTTTTTATGACATATAAAAAAAAGATGAAAGTTTACATAATTAAATAAGGGCGAATTACATACGGGTCCCTCAGGTATGGCCTAATTACACAGCGGTCCACATAACTTTGGATTTTATATGACAGTCCCTAAGGTTTGATTCCGTTAGAGGTCCCTAGGGTTCCGTTAGAATTTTGACCAAAATGACCAAAATGCCCCCAACCCCCAAGGACTGGATTGTAATTAGGCCAAATCTCAGGGACCCGTATGTAATTATGTTTAAATTATATTAAAAAATTAGTATTTATAATTAATATATATAATTACTAATTTTTATTGATTTAGTAAATACTAATATTGCTAATATTATATAAATATTTTTAATTAATCATTAAATATAAATTATTATTAATTCTTAATTTTAATATATACTAATATTGTTAATTATTACAGAAACACTTCAACTAGTCATTAAATGCTCATCTTATTAATATTATCTCTATGATTATTTATTAAATACTAATAATACTAATATTATTATTTTTTTTGAAAAAAATATACTAATATTATATCAATACTTTTAATTAATTTAAATATAAATTGTTTTCAAAATGCATACACATACAATTAGAGATCACAAGTTCTAAAATTTAAAATATTTATAGTTAATACTTTTAATAAATACTTTTAATTAATACTAATATTGTTTATTAATTATAAAATACAGATTAATTTATATAAAATATGCATAATTACATATATATTTAATTATAAATACTAATTTTTTAATATAATTTAAACATAATTACATACGGGTCCCTGAAGTTTGGCCTAATTACAATCCAGTCCTTGGGGGCATTTTGGTCATTTTGGTCAAAATTCTAACGGAACCCTAACGGAACCCTAGGGACCTCTAACGGAATCAAACCTTAGGGACCTGTATGTAAAATCCAAAGATACGTGGACCGCTGTGTAATTAGGCCATACCTGAGGGACCCGTATGTAATTCGCCCAATTAAATAATTAGATTTAGTTGGTAGTTGAATAAAGAACTAATTTTATGTCAATATGAAGTGTTCAATTATACATATGTAGAACAATATCTGCATTTTGAGGAACTATTGTATTATTTAGCAATCGTAGTTGAATAACTTAATATAAAGAATTATTTTCTTAATATGAAACATTTATATTTGAATTTATAGAATTATATCTATACACTGAGGAATTATTGTGTTTCACAACCGTACATTAGATGTTAAATTAAGAAGTTTTCTTTTAATATAATGAATTTATATTAAAATTTGTAGAATTAAATCTAAATATTAAGAAATTATTGTGTTATGCAACCGTTACACGTTAAATGAAAAACTTTTCTCTTAATATTAGTGATTTATAATGTATATTATACACACATATTATATATATGTACGTATATTATATATAAACATATAATTTTAATTATTATTTAATATTTAAGATATAAGATATATATATCTATATATTAAATATTATATAATATATATACATATATATAAATAACATTGTATGTGAGTGTATATGTAGATGTGTATATGTTATTATAATATTATATAATATATATATACTTATATATAAATAACATTGTGTGTGAGTGTATATGTAGATGTGTATATATATATATATATATATATAAACGTATATATATTATAAATATTTTATATTTAATTATACATAATATACGTTTGTATATAATGTTATATGTATTATAAATATTATATCTGATGGGTTCAGAATGTGAGGATCCGAATCCGATCACTTTATGATTTGTAATTGTGGAGGAAACCGCCGGAGATTCGTCGAAAATGAGAAAGGGGGGTTCTACCTGTTGGGACAAGCACAATAAAAGTCAGAAGGCCAAGCTGAGGGAACTGGGGGTGATACCCAGTTTGGCTCTCCGACGCTCAAGTCAGTTCAAGGTATGAAGAAACGTAAGTTCAGTCACAGTTTCAGTGATGAAGATTGCTTACCAGTGTAGAAGATGACTTTAGCTATTTATAGTTGAAGGTCAAGGGCCCTTTGGTCATTTGCCTCAAGTGGTCCTGGCCGAATGTTGCCCTAACACGTGGCGCCATGAGAGAGAAACCTAGGAGGAATCTTCTGCAAAAGCGGCCAAAAGTTGGTGCTGGCAACAGTGGCAGGTGCGCGGGCATGTACGTTGTGTCAGAGAGCCGTTTGGGTGGTTGGTAACGAGGGCTTGAGAGCGCGCTCGTGACAACCTGGAGTATTGGAAGCCAAGATATCCGCTGAGGGGAATGAAGGCTTCAATTCAAGTGACGAGCCAAAGGGGAGGCCCCTCTGAGGGAGTGTGACGCTCGAAGAGGGCTCCCTTAGCACGTGGACGTGCCAATCACACAGTATGAATGGCGCTCGTGAGAGTGACAGCGCTCGTTGGACTTAACTCATGAAGAAGGATTGCGCTCGTTGCGCTTAGCGCTCGTGCACTGATGGGTGCAACCTTGGGGAGACTGATGTCATCATCTCGGTGATGCCACGTGTCCTAACGTGGGACGATCGTATTTTGACCCCATCATTTTGCCCCCCAATTCTGTAGTCCTTAGTGATAAGGACTGTAGAATTTTGACACGTTCTATCTTTCGCATGTAACGCTTGTATAGGACTTGGCGTGTTGAGCAATTTTTCCTCTGATTGTGCCATTAATGCGATCTTTTCAATTGACCACTCGTAATGCTTCTGCACTGAGCGTTGTACTGTTCTTGAGTATCCGAAACGTCAGAGCATTAAATGCGGGCGCGCGTGGGGCGCGTGAGCATTGGGAAGCATGTGACGGTTCCATAAAGTGGGCGGTTTCCTAGGCGGGAAATGATTACCATTTTGAATTCATTGCCGAAAAAGGTACCAACTCCCATCCCTATAAGTACGGGATTCTGAAATCTTGCTACTCTTTACGCATTCAGAACTCCCAAGCATCTTTTGCAAAAAGAATTCTCTCGCACACCAGTTCTTAGAGCATCTTCAACCTCTCTCCCAGATTTTCTCAGAAACTTTCAAGGTAAACTTCCAGCGTAGTTTTCTAACTCTGCTAACTTTAGATTCGGACTTTTAGGACTTTGTAATCCCTTAGGCTTCACTCCTTTAGGGAATCCTAATTTCTTTCCAGAAAACTCCCATTCTCTAACCCAGATTAAATCTCTCCCAAATCTCAGCCTCTGCCATGGCTGACCAACACGTTGAAGAATTCGCCCGTGAAATCCATGAAATGGCCACTGAGAGTTCCTCTTCCCCCGATTCCCCTAGAGACGAGGAGTTGGGGGCGGCAGTGATGGCCATGGAGGATAGGAATCCAGGCGGAGTGGATCCTCTCTTCGAGGAGATGAATCTAGTAATGGAGGCAGAAAGGCAAGGGGTTACTCTCCCCATAACTCAGAGTGCCACTCACCCCCACCGCCATACCGTGACGGTGGCCGTCGCGAACCCGCTACCGATGGCCGAAGTCATAACAGGGCCTACAGAACGAGCCCACAATAAAGGAAAAGGCAAGAAATCCCAGAAATCCAAAGGGCCTAACGAGGGTGAAGGATCAGGCTACCAGGCCACCGAGCGCACTCCTGAGGAGACTCCCAGCACAGTTACTTTGGGAGAAGTGAAGACGATGTTGGCTCCTATCTATTGGGACGAGCGCTATACATGGAGAGTTCCAGAAAGCCACGAGCGGGCCAACAATCCGCCTCCAGGCGAAATGGCTGTATACGTGGCCACAGTGAGTTCAGGAGGCTTGAGGTTCCCTGTCCCGATCTCGATGGCTCACTTGTTGAATGATCTGGGCCTCTGTCCATCACAAATCGTGCCCAACAGCTTGGCTCTATTAACCTGCTTTGTGATTCTGATGAGGAGCATGGGCTACGAGCCCTTCTTACGGAACTTCAACGCCCTCTTTCAAGTGGTCAGCTCCTCTCGGTCATCTCCCGAGGCTGGTTTTTACTATGTTCAGGCGAAGGCCCATATGAAACTGATCAACTCGCCCTCGAGCACCTATGGCCCCAATTGGAAGGAGAAGTTTATCTTCGTCAAGGCTCCAACAGAAGAGGGCTTTGGGGTGCCCACGCAATGGGGCTCATTTGCAAAGAGCCGCTTGCCACCCGCACTCCCCAAAGATTGGGCCAAGAGCCTGGCAGCAACCCTGAGGGACGAGGGCCACCTCATTCAAGCGAAAGATTGGATAGATGACAAGGAGCTCATGTTCCTGTGTGGCCTCTCTGACGATCCCTATTTCCTTGACAACCCTCCGGCTCGGGATATAGAGAGAGACGGTTAGATTCTTAGGGCGCTAACCTTTAGATAGGAATACTAACTGTATCTTTGTACTTGTAATTTGCACACTTAACAATTCTGTTTAAGGATTTATAACCCTTGTACTTTCCATTTTTACAGGAGTTGCTATAATAGAGATGGCAGGAGGAATCAGACAAGCCGCTCGCTTTGCTCATGCCAACAGGAATCAAGCCCAGCAAGGGGACCAACAGCGCGAGCAACAGCGCCCTCGCAATCGTAGCAATCGCGGGGACGCTCGCAGCGGTAGTCAGGGCGCCAGTTCGAGCGCTAATCCAGAGGTTCAACCCCCTCGTGGCCGAGGGGAGCGTAGACTGGTCAACAGAGAGACCAGGGGGCGGTTGACTACAGAGAGAGCGGGAGACGTTCAACCCCCTCTGGCTGCAGAACAAACGAGGCTAACAACCACCCTATCAATAATCGAGGCCCCACCGAGCGCCAGTAGGCCTTCCCGCAAGAGAAAGAGGATGCCCGATTCCGTGGCAATCAAGGGCAAAGGAAAACAAGTAGTCGAGGGCCCCAAGGGCGAGGGGGAAACTTCCTCTTCAGAGGAGGAACATTTATGGGAGTTCTCCCGACGAGGGGACAAGGACTACACAGGTGCCCCCGACGGTGGGCCAGTTCTGCTGAGGCCTGGCACGCTCGCTCAAGCTGTCACCGAGAATCTCTACAGCAAGGCCCAGTTCTCGGCGGACCACCGGCATCTCTTCAGTGAGTCTGTGGAGAAGGTGACCTATGACGCGGCCCACGCCTTAATCTCCGTAAGTCTTCACTCCTTGCTTTCATTGCTAATTTCTGTAAGTTAGCATTTTTTGGGCTAACACTTCCCTTTCCTCCAACTTATGCAGCAAGTTCTTCCCCGGCTCCGAAATGTGCAAATGCGAGCCTCCATCTACGCTGACCGCAAAGCCAAATATAAGAAGATGGCTCGTTCCAACGATCCGGCTCAGATTCAAGCGGAGCTGGACGCTGAGATTGCAAAGTATGAATCCCTCAAGGATTTGTACAATAAAACGGAGGAGGAGCTGGAAAAACTGAGGGAGGATTTCCAGGTGGTGGAGAGCGCTCGAAGCGGCTTGAGCGACCAGTTGGCCCAGGCTAACGAGCGCTACAAGAAGGCAGAGACCGAGCGGGAGAGCTGGAAGACGAGGGCTCTAGAAGCTGAGAGGAAATTCAATGACGCCGTGAACGAGTGGCCTCGGAGTCTTGAACGTGCGAACAAGGAGGCTCTTATCAAATTCTGCCACTCCAAGGCCTTTAACTTCGCAGCCTCGTTGCACTGCTTGGATGAGGCCCAGAATGCCTTCAACTTGGCCGTTGAGCAGGGCATCCACAAGGAGCTGACTGACCCGGCTATGAGGGGAGCAGAGGGCACAGGGCTCATGTTCAACAAGCGCTGTGAGGAAGAAGATGAAGATCTCAATGACCCTGCGGACTCCATTGCTGAGTTGGAGTATGAATTCTTGGTGAAACTTATCCAAGATGAATACACGGACTCTCATCCGTCAGGAGATGCTGCTTCATCCGCTCAAAATGACCCGCCTGAAGATGAACCACAAGCGCCCCTCGTGGAGGATGCCCCTGTCCCAGCTGCTGAGGGTGCTAACGCCCCCGTTCCTGGTGCCAATGAGCCCGACGATCCCCAAGCCCAACCGCAAGAGCCTGAGGGCCCAGTTCATGGTCCCGTGGCTCAGAATATACTGGTGATCGTTGAGGAAGACGTTGCTCCAGCCGCCTGAGACTTTTCTTTTATAAATTCTCTATGTACTTTCCTGCTTTTCTGTCTCTTTTCTTTCTTCCGAAACAATGTTCAGAGGCCTTTGAGCCCTTATTTTGTAATCTTGCAGTGAATATACATCCCATTTTTCATGACTTTGTTCCTTTGCTTACTTATGAATCGGAACTTATACTTAGAGCTTGCTGGAACAAATCTTGTAATAATAAGACTGTGTGTAGCATACTCTGTGGATATTTTATTTCTCTGATAAGCCTTTAGAACTTTGAGAAATTTTGTTAACTTCTGTAAATCTTGAAAATTCGCCTAAGTCTTGAGCGATCGTGAGGGTCTTATTGTGAGATTGCCCCCCCCTACTCAAGACTTGTATAAATTTTTGCCTTTGTCATAAGCCTTGAAAATTTGTCTAAGTCTTGAGCGGTCGTGAGGGTCTTATTGTGAGATTGCCCTCGTTCAAGACTTGGGGACCTTCTTCTTATTCTCAGAAATTATGCTAAGTCTTGGGTGTTTACGAGGGTCTTACTTAGAGGTTGCCCTCGTTCAAGACTTGTGACGTTCCGTCTGCAAGGGATCCCATTTTCGAGCGCAAGGCGTTGTAAGAAACGGCCAAGGCCTACTAGGATTTTTCCCATCTCGTCTAATTGGTTATGAGCGTAACCAGTCTATCCTTATGAGGGCGTCCCCTCAAGCGGAGTAGAGTGCTGGCCAGCGTAACCCGTGCAAAATATCAGCATTCATATAGGAAGGGATTGCCAACCACGCTCGTGAAAACGAGGGACATGGGTCTCATCCATTCAAGCGATCAAAGAAGCATAATGTTAGAACAATTAAGAAAAAGTTATACTGGAACTTACTCACAATTGGAAGTACAAAGGAACCCACCAAAGAGGGTTGTTACATCATGTTCCGCAAAGAGCTTTTAAACATAAAACCGCCGGAGGTTACATGCGTTCCAAGGGCGAGGCAAGCGCTCACCTTGAAGTGTCTCCAGGGTGTAAGTGTTGTTAGCTCTGAGTTGTGCGACCTTGAATGGGCCTTCCCAATTGGGGTCCAATTTCCCCACGTGCCTGGACACTTCCACTTTCTTCAAAACCAAGTCTCCCAACTGGAAAGTTCTTTCCCTCACACGCTTGTTGTACTGTTGGGCCACGGAGGCTTTATAATGGTGGATCTTAGCCCAGGCTTTGTCTCTCCTTTCATCCAGCAAGTCCAACTCCAAGCTCCTGTTGCCATCGTTGAGTTGAGGCTCGAAATAGCCGACACGAGCGGATTCATTTACTATCTCCGCTGGTATCATCGCTTCTGATCCATAAACGAGCGCGTAAGGTGTTTCTCCAGTGGCCGCTCGTGGGGTAGTGCGATAAGCCCAAAGCGCTCCTTGCAGTTCCTCAGCCCATTCACTTTTCTTGCTCTCAAGCATGGTTTTCAGATGTTGCAAGATAATCCTATTGGTAACTTCTGCTTGCCCATTGGCTTGAGGGTGTCCTACAGAGGTAAATCGCTGCTCGATCCCCAACTCAGAGCACCATTCTCGTGTGTCGGCTGCTATGAACTGGGATCCGTTGTCAGAGATAAGCACCCTCGGTATGCCGTACCTGCAAATGATGTTTTTTCAAATGAAGTCCCTCACAACCCTGAAAGTGATTTTTGCAAGCTTCGGCCTCGGCCCACTTGGTGTAGTAGTCGACGGCTAAAATGACAAACTTCTTTTGTCCCGCAGCCAGGGGCAAGGGGCCCACGATGTCTATTCCCCACTGGTCAAAAGGCCAAGAGACGTCTATTGGGATCATCTGTGCGGCTGGCAATTGAGGGAGATTTGAATGAAATTGGCATTTGGGGCACTTCCTCGAAAATTCAATGGCATCTTGGAGAACTGTAGGCCAATAAAACCCACTTCTCAGAACCTTCTTTGCCAGGATACGCCCTCCGGAATGATTCCCACAGCTTCCATTGTGGATGAGTTCGAGCGTCTCCTTCGCTTGTGAGGGCCTCAGGCATCTCATTGGGGGTCCTTGAAATGATTTCTTGAATAACCTCCCCTCGTGATCCAAAGCGAAACGAGGGGCCTTACTTCGGACTTTCCTAGCCTCCACCTTGTCAATGGGGGGAATTCCATCCCTAAGGAAAACGACGATGTCGTCAAGCCAACAGGGCTCGTTTGGATCAATCATAGCGATTATTCCAATGGTGACCCTTTCCCTGATCAAAGGTTCCTCAGTCTTAAGGAACGTAACAGAACGCTCAGAAGTACCTTCCAAAGCTGACGCAAACTTTGACAGAGCGTCAGCACGCTCGTTCTCCTCCCGTGGTACTTGAAGTAGATGAAATTCCTTGAACTTCCCGATGATTTCTCTGGCTTTACTCAGGTACTGCACCATGGTGGTTTCTCGAGCCTCATAAGTTCCTTCAATCTGGCTCGCAATTAACTGTGAATCCACATAAGCGGTGATTCTGGAGGCTCCATTCTGAAAAGCAATATTCAATCCTTGCACGAGGGCTTCATATTCTGCCTCGTTATTAGTAACTTGGAAATCCAGCTTGATTGCAAAGTCCAGCTCAATCCCATCGGGGTTTCTAAGGGCCACTCCTACTCCTCCCCCTTGAGAGGTTGAGGACCCATCTGTGTGCAGGACCCATAACCCCTCACTCTCCTCAACTGCAGGTTCCAAACCAAAGCGTTCGACCAACAAATCAGCCACCATCTGAGCCTGTATCGCGGTCCTGGGCTCGAAGCCTAAGTCAAACTGGCTCAATTCGATGGCCCATTTGATTAATCTCCCAGACACATCTGGTTTGGACAACACTTGCTTCAAGGGTTGGTCGGTAAGAACTGTTATGGAGTGCGCTTGAAAGTAAGGCCTCAGCCTTCTCGAGGCGTTGATGAGTGCTAACGCAAATTTCTCAATCTCCAGATACTTCTTCTCGGCTCCTTGCAATGTTTTGCTCAGATAATACACAGGTAAGTGTTTCCGCTCCCGTACAGCGATCAGAACCGCGCTTGTGGCCTCGGAAGAAATGGAAAGATACATAAATAATCTCTCACCTTCGACGGGCTTAGTCAGCAGTGGTGCGCTCGATAAGTAAGCCTTCATATCTTGCAGCGCCCTTTCGCATTCTTCTGTCCAAGCAAAGTTACGTGCGTTCCTCAAAATTTTGAAGAAGGGAAGGTTCCTGTCCGCCGAGCGCGAAATAAACCTGTTCAACGAGATGATTTTTCCTACTAGGACTTGCACTTCCCGCAAATTTCGAGGGGAGGGAATTTCCAATATGGCCTTGATCTTCTCCGGATTGGCCTCAATTCCCCTCTGACTGACCATGTACCCTAAGAACTTTCCCCCTTGCACTCCAAAGGTGCACTTCGAAGGGTTCAACTTCATCGCATACTGACGCAAGATTGAAAAAGTGCGCTTGAGATCTTCCAAGTGGGAGTCCTGGCGCTCGCTTTTGACAATCATATCATCCACGTAAACCTCCATGGACCTTCCAATTTCTTTTTCAAACATCTTGTTGACGAGCCGTTGATACGTAGCTCCGGCGTTCTTGAGTCCGAAAGGCATGACTAAGAAGCAATATACCCCCAGATGGACAACAAACGAGGTTTTGGGGCGGTCTTCCGGGGCCATAAAGATCTGATAGTATCCCTGGAAAGCGTCCATCATGCTCATGAGCTCGCAGCCAGCGGTCGAATCCACCAATTGGTCTATCCGAGGCAGCGGGTAATGATCTTTAGGGCAAGCCTTGTTGAGATCAGTGAAATCGTTACACATGCGCCATTTATTCGCGCTCTTGGGCACCAAGACGACGTTACACAACCACTCCGGATACAAGATGGGCTCGATATACTGAGCCTCTAGGAGTTTATTAACTTCCTCTTCAATGACTTTTTTTCGAAAGCCATGTACATCCCGCTTTTTCTGCTTGATGGGTTTGAAAGAGGGATCCACATTAAGCCTATGGACAATGACGCTCGGGTCGATCCCTGTGAGGTCGGAGGCTTTCCACGCAAATACATCACTGTTTTCCCTGAGGAAGTCAATCATCATAATCTGAGAAGGCCCCGAGAGGTTAGATCCTATCTGAGTAGTCTTATCCTTGTTTCCGGGTTCCAGCTCAATGGTAAGGAACTTCTCCGAGGGTTCGATCCTTATCTCAGGGCGAGGAAGTTCGAGCGCCCTTTTCTTTCCTGTCAAGCGATCACCGAGCGCGGGTCCATCCTCTACTGGCTCGTCTCCTTCCGAGGACGATCCGCCAACGGTCCCTGGTGGAGCATTCTCGAGGGGATTCTCCACGTTGTCTCCCTTCTTCTTCTTGTTCTTCTTCTTGTTCAATTTCGCCCTTTTCCGTGCAGGGCTGTCCTCATCTAGATTGGGGAAATCCACTGACTTCTTGGTGGAACCAATTTGGAAGGTTTTCTCCGTTTTAGGCTTTCTAAGGGACAGCATGTAACATTCCCAAGCCTCTCGCACATTGCACAGTACTTCTCCCACGCCCTCGGAGGTAGGGAATTTAATCTTCTGGTGGTAGGTGGAGATGATGGCTTTGAAATCCACGAGGGCGGGGCGCCCAATTATGATGTTATAAGGGATGTCAATCTCCACCACCGCGTATGTTACCAAGAGTGTCTTGCGCTGAGGGGCTCGGCCGAATGAAGTAGCTAAGCGAATTTGCCCTCGTGGGACAACTTCCGAGCCTCCAAAGCCAATGAGGGCTGTTTTGAGAGGCTCGAGCGGGAGGTCAGCCTTCATCTTTAAAAATGTAGAATAAGGCAAAACATTAACAGAGCTTCCACTATCCACCAACACCCTTTTTACAACGTGATTATGAACATCTACACTAACCACCATGGGGCAATCAGAGGTTATACTCTCCCCACGGGGTGTTACAATGTGCTCTAAATCCCTATCATCGAAGCCTATTACATCATTCTCTCTTGACCGTTGAGCGCTTGGACTCTGGATGGCATAGATGGGTTTAGGCACTGCTGGGCGTTGGTTGTAGCTCCGGACATACCTCCGTCGGGAGGCGTTGGAATTCCCTCGTGATGAGCCTCCTGCAATCATATTTATGACTGCGAAAGGTTCGTTTTCTTGCTCAGGGGCTTTTCCCTTACTGCCCCGGCGGCTGCTGCTTTCAGGGGGTCCCCTACCCCTTGGGCTCTTTGATCGGGACCGAATCCTCCTTCTTCCTCCAGCGCGCTCGTTGCAGCGTTCATCGTAACGCTCGAGCACCCGGACAAATTCCTTCAGGTGGCCCCCTGCGACGAGCCTCTGAATCTCAGCTTCCAACTGGCGGCACTCATCTGTGTCGTGCCCCCTCTGCTTGTGGAATGCGCAGTATTTGTTCGAGCGCCTGAGCGAGTCCGTTTCCCTCATTTTGATGGGTCTCTTAAAGAGCTTTTTATCAGAGAGGTTGTAGACTTCTGAATTCGGCCTGGTGAGCGGGATTCGCTCGAGTCGACGAGGGGGTGGTGGTGACCTTCTGCGCTCTTGAGGGCGCTCCCTCCTGACTACCACCTCCCGTCCCCGCTCGTGATGGGGTCGCTCGTTCTTGGCTGGACTGTGATGCCGGGGACCATTCGTCCCATACATGTCTTCGAGCGCGAAGAACGGCTCGGCTACCTCTCTTAAGGCCATGAGGGTCCCTGGCCTCCTTTCTATAATGGCGTCGGCAAACTTCTTGCTCACATACTGTTTATGATCCATAGCCTGAAAGAGCACTGGGATCAAGAAATCCATAGAAGGCCTCTCCACCTGTAGGATTTCCTTGTTGAATCGGGCGAAGAACGAGCGCAGAGACTCGCTCTTGCCTTGCACCACGTTGTACAGGGCAGTAGGTGCGGTGACTGGAGCTTTCAAGGAATTAAAGTGGTTGAGGAAAGCGTGAGCCAGCTCTTCATATGAGTGAATCGAGCGCGGCGGCAGTCGCTTGTACCACTCCTGAGCCATTCCCACTAACGAAGTGACAAACACTTTGGCCCAGTAGTTGCTGGAATGCTCGTAGAGGTGCATGAGATGCAAAAAATGATCCAAGTGTTCGGCTGGATCAGTCGTCCCGTCGTATCGGTTGATGGAAGTGGGGATTTTGGCCATGCCTGCTTGGGCCATCAGAACTTCTTCCACGAGGGGTGAACCCCTCGCCAACGGGTGGTACTCATACGTGCCGAAGTTTTCCTCCGGCTCCTTGCGGTGGGGGACCTTTGGTGGGGGGTCCTTGGTACGGGCGCTTCTGGCGTCAACCCGTTCATCCCGACTAGGGGAGATCTGAGTTGAACGCCCTCGTGAGAGCTGTCCCACAATATCCTTTAAACCCTGCAGCTGGTCTTGCACAGCCGCGAGGATGTCAGGATTCACGTCCCCTTGTCTGTCCCCGTGCCTGGGGGCTCGAGAGCCTCTTCTGGAGATATGAGAGTCCCCTTCATTCTCGTTCACTCGTTCTGTGGGCTCTCTATTCCTGCACATGGAGGGACGCTCGTTGCCCTCCTGCTGGGGCACTTCTCTGGCTGGTGGTGGTGGCGGTTGTGCCCTCAGGACAGCCTGGGCTTCTCTGAGGGGAAAATTTTGTTGTCCGCCCAAAGGGGCTGCAACTTGAGTGGCCTGCCCAGAGGGAAAGTACATGGAGTGGAACCTCTCCCATGCTCCCTGGGCCGCCTGAACCTCACACTGGGCATAGAGAGCCCTCAACTGCTGGGTGGTTAGTGGAGGTAACTCCACTCCTTCAATCTCCCTGGGGATCACCACCGGGAGCTGGATCTGACCAGCATGATACGGCTGGACCGGCGGCACCATAACAGATGGGGTGAGGGTATATCCGGGTGGGGGCATCATGTAACCCTGCATTCCGGGAATCACCTGGGGATGGACCCATGGGTTCTGAGCAGGCTGCGGAGGAACAGAAAGAGAGACTCCTCCAGCGGCGGCGGGAATCGGCAGTGCCGGCGGTGTAGGTGGAGGTACTGAAGACTCTGCTTGCGGAGTCACTCCTGCGGCGGGAGGTGCTCCACCAACGGTGACGGAAGGAGGCGGGGCTCCACCAGTAGCGGTGGAGGGAATAATGATATTGGCATCCTGGGAGGCGTTATCTCCTCCTCCCACGGCTCCAGACCTTGTAGCGACCATGACTGGAAAGGGTAAGAGTGTGCTTGCTCTTCTACCAATAAAAAGAAAGAAAGGGATAGAGAAACGGTTTCCTACAGACGGCGCCAAAAATGATGGGTTGAAAATGTGAGGATCCGAATCCGATCACTTTACGATTTGTAATTGTGGAGGAAACCGCCGGAGATTCGTCGAAAATGAGAAAGGGGGGTTCTACCTGTTGGGACAAGCACAATAAAAGTCAGAAGGCCAAGCTGGGGGAACTGGGGGTGATACCCAGTTTAGCTCTCCGACGCTCAAGTCAGTTCAAGGTATGAAGAAACGTAAGTTCAGTCACAGTTTCAGTGATGAAGATTGCTTACCAGTGTAGAAGATGACTTTAGCTATTTATAGTTGAGGGTCAAGGGCCCTTTGGTCATTTGCCTCAAGTGGTCCTGGCCGAATGTTGCCCTAACACGTGGCGCCATGAGAGAGAAACCTAGGAGGAATCTTCTGCAAAAACGGCCAAAAGTTGGTGCTGGCAACAGTGGCAGGTGCGCGGGCATGTACGTTGTGTCAGAGAGCCGTTTGGGTGGTTGGTAACGAGGGCTTGAGAGCGCGCTCGTGACAACCTGGAGTATTGGAAGCCAAGATATCCGCTGAGGGGAATGAAGGCTTCAGTTCAAGTGACGAGCCAAAGGGGAGGCCCCTCTGAGGGAGTGTGACGCTCGAAGAGGGCTCCCTTGGCACGTGGACGTGCCAATCACACAGTATGAATGGCGCTCGTGAGAGTGACGGCGCTCGTGAGAGTGACAGCGCTCGTGAGATTTAACTCATGAAGAAGGATTGTGCTCGTTGCGCTTAGCGCTCGTGCACTGATGGGTGCAACCTTGGGGAGACTGATGTCATCATCTCGGTGATGCCACGTGTCCTAACGTGGGACGATCGTATTTTGACCCCATCAATATCTTTATATATAATATACATATGTATACAATATTATATGTATTATAGATTATATAATATTATATAATATATAATATATATACTGATGGGGTCAAAATACGATCGTCCCACGATAGGACACGTGGCATCACCGAGATGGTGACATCTGTCTCCCCAAGGTTGCACCCATCAGTGCACGAGCGCTAAGCGCAACGAGCGCAATCCTTCTTCATGAGGTAACTCTCACGAGCGCTGTCACTCTCACGAGCGCCATTCATACTGTGTGACTGGCACGTCCACGTGCCAAGGAAGCCCTCTTCGAGCGTCACACTCCCTCAGAGTGGCCTCCCCTTTGGCTCGTCACTTGAACTGAAGCCTTCATTCCCCTCAGCGGATATCTTGGCTTCCAATACTCCAGGTTGTCACGAGCGCGCTCTCAAGCCCTCGTTACCAACCACCCAAACGGCTCTCTGACACAACGTACATGCCCGCGCACCTGCCACTGTTGCCAGCACCAACTTTTGGCCGCTTTTGCAGAAGATTCCTCCTAGGTTTCTCTCTCATGGCGCCACGTGTTAGGGCAACATTCGGTCAGGACCACTTGAGGCAAATGACCAAAGGGCCCTTGACCCTCAACTATAAATAGCTAAAGTCATCTTCTACACTGGTAAGCATTCTTCATCACTGAAACTGTGACTGAACTTACATTTCTCCTTCATACCTTGAACTGACTTGAGCGTCGGAGAGCCAAACTGGGTATCACCCCCAGTTCCCCCGGCTTGGCCTTCTGACTTTTATTGTGCTTGTCCCAACAGGTAGAACCCCCTTTCTCATTTTCGGCGAATCTCCGGTGGTTTCCTCCACAACTACAAATCGTAAAGTGATCGGATTCGGATCCTTACATTCTGAACCCATCATTTTTGGCGCCGTCTGTGGGAAACCGTTTCTCTATCCCTTTCTTTCTTTTTGTTGGTAGAAGAGCAAGCACACTTTTACCCCTTCCAGTCATGGTCGCTACAAGGTCTGGAGCCGTGGGAGGAGGAGATAACGCCTCCCAGGATGCCAATATCATTATTCCATCCACCGCTACTGGTGGAGCCCCGCCTCCTTCCGTCACCGTTGGTGGAGCACCTCCCGCCGCAGGAGTGACTCCGCAAGCAGAGTCTTCATTACCTCCACCTGCACCTCCGACACTGCCGATTCCCGCCGCCACTGGAGGAGTCTCTCTCTCTGCTCCTCCGCAGCCTGCTCAGAACCCATGGGTCCATCCCCAGGTGAATCTCGGAGTGCAGGGTTACATGATGCCCCCACCTGGATATACCCTCACCCCGGCTGTTATGGTGCCGCCGGTCCAGCCGTATCATGCCGGTCAGATCCAGCTCCCGGTGGTGATCCCCAGGGAGATTGAAGGAGTGGAGTTACCTCCACTAACCACCCAACAGTTGAGGGCTCTCTATGCCCAGTGTGAGGTTCAGGCGGCCCAGGGAGCATGGGAAAGGTTCCATTCCATGTACTTTCCCTCTGGGCAGGCCACTCAAGTTGCAGCCCCTTTGGGCGGACAACAAAACTTTCCCCTCAGAGAAGCCCAGGCTGTCCTGAGGGCACAACCGCCACCACCACCAGCCAGAGAAGTGCCCCAGCAGGAGGGCAACAAGCGTCCCTCCATGGGCAGGAATAGAGAGCCCACAGAACGAGTGAACGAGAATGAAGGGGACTCTCATGTCTCCAGAAGAGGCTCTCGAGCCCCCAGGCACGGGGACAGACAAGGGGACGTGAATCCTGACATCCTCGCGGCTGTGCAAGACCAGCTGCAGGGTTTAAAGGATATTGTGGGACAGCTCTCACGAGGGCGTTCAACTCAGATCTCCCCTAGTCGGGATGAACGGGTTGACGCCAGAAGCGCCCGTACCAAGGACCCCCCACCAAAGGTCCCCCACCGCAAGGAGCCGGAGGAAAACTTCTGCACGTATGAGTACCACCCGTTGGCGAGGGGTTCATCCCTCGTGGAAGAAGTTCTGATGGCCCAAGCAGGCATGGCCAAAATCCCCACTTCCATCAACCGATACGATGGGACGACTGATCCGGCTGAACATTTGGATCACTTTTTACATCTAATGCACCTCTACGAGCATTCCAGCAATTACTGGGCCAAAGTGTTTGTCACTTCCTTAGTGGGAATGGCTCAGGAGTGGTACCAGCGACTGCCGCCGCGCTCGATTCACTCATATGAAGAGCTGGCTCATGCTTTCCTCAACCACTTTAATTCTCTGAAAGCGCCAGTCACCGCACCTACTGCCCTTTACAACGTGGTGCAAGGCAGGAGCGAGTCTTTGCGCTCGTTCTTCGCCCGCTTCAACAAGGAAATCCTACAGGTAGAGAGGCCTTCTATGGATTTCTTGATCCCAGTGCTCTTTCAGGCTGTGGATCACAAGCAGTATGTGAGCAAGAAGTTTGCCGACGCCATTGTAGAAAGGAGGCCAGGGACCCTCATGGGCTTGAGAGAGGTAGCCGAGCCGTTCTTCGCGCTCGAAGACATGTATGGGACGAATGGTCCCCGGCATCACAGTCCAGCCCGGAACGAGCGACCCCATCACGAGCGGGGACGGGAGGTGGTAGTCAAGAAGGAACGCCCTCAAGAGCGCAAAAGGTCGCCACCACCCCCTCGACGATTCGAGCGGATCCCGCTCACCCTGCCGAATTCAGAAGTCTACAACCTCTCCGATAAAAAGCTCTTTAAGAGACCCATCAAGATGAGGGAAACAGACTCGCTCAGGCGCTCGAGCAAATATTGCGCATTCCACAAGCAGAGGGGGCACGACACGGATGAGTGCCGCCAGTTGGAAGCTGAGATTCAGAGGCTCGTTGCAGGGGGCCACTTGAAGGAATTTGTACGGGTGCTCGAACGTTACGATGAACACTGCAACGAGCGCGCTGGAGGGAGAAGGAGGAGTCGGTCCCGATCAAAGAGCCCAAGGGGTAGGGGACCCTCTGAAAGCAGCAGCCGCCGGGGCAGTAAGGGAAAAGCCCCTGAGCAAGAAAACGAACCTTTCGCAGTCATAAATATGATTACAGGAGGCTCATCAGGAGGGGATTCCAACGCCTCCCGACGGAGGTATGTCCGGAGCTACAACCAACGCCCAGCAGTGCCTAAACCCATCTATGCCATCCAGAGTCCAAGCGCTCAACGGTCAAGAGAGAATGATGTAATAGGCTTCGATGATAGGGATTTAGAGCACATTGTAACACCCCGTGGGGAGGGTATAACCTCTGATTGCCCCATGGTGGTTAGTGTAGATGTTCATAATCACGTTGTAAAAAGGGTGTTGGTGGATAGTGGAAGCTCTGTTAATGTTTTGCCTTATTCTACATTTTTAAAGATGAAGGCTGACCTTCCGCTCGAGCCTTTCAAAACGGCCCTCATTGGCTTTGGAGGCTCGGAAGTTGTCCCACGAGGGCAAATTCGCTTAGCTACTTCATTCGGCCGAGCCCCTCAGCGCAAGACACTCTTGGTAACATACGCGGTGGTGGAGATTGACATCCCTTATAACATCATAATTTGGCGCCCCGCCCTCGTGGATTTCAAAGCCATCATCTCCACCTACCACCAGAAGATTAAATTCCCTACCTCCGAGGGCGTGGGAGAAGTACTATGCAATGTGCGAGAGGCTTGGGAATGTTACATGCTGTCCCTTAGAAAGCCTAAAACGGAGAAAACCTTCCAAATTGGTTCCACCAAGAAGTCAGTGGATTTCCCCAATCTAGATGAGGACAGCCCTGCACGGAAAAGGGCGAAATTGAACAAGAAGAAGAACAAGAAGAAGAAGGGAGACAACGTGGAGAATCCCCTCGAGAATGCTCCACCAGGGACCGTTGGTGGATCGTCCTCGGAAGGAGACGAGCCAGTAGAGGGTGGACCCATGCTCGGTGATCGCTTGACAGGAAAGAAAAGGGTGCTCGAACTTCCTCGCCCTGAGATAAGGATCGAACCCTCGGAGAAGTTCCTTACCATTGAGCTGGAGCCCGGAAACAAGGATAAGACTACTCAGATAGGATCTAACCTCTCGGGGCCTTCTCAGATTATGATGATTGACTTCCTCAGGGAAAACAGTGATGTATTTACGTGGAAAGCCTCCGACCTCACAGGGATCGACCCGAGCGTCATTGTCCATAGGCTTAATGTGGATCCCTCTTTCAAACCCATCAAGCAGAAAAAGCGGGATGTACATGGCTTTCGGAAAAAAGTCATTGAAGAGGAAGTTAATAAACTCCTAGAGGCTCAGTATATCGAGCCCATCTTGTATCCGGAGTGGTTGTGTAACGTCGTCTTGGTGCCCAAGAGCGCGAATAAATGGCGCATGTGTAACGATTTCACTGATCTCAACAAGGCTTGCCCTAAAGATCATTACCCGCTGCCTCGGATAGACCAATTGGTGGATTCGACCGCTGGCTGCGAGCTCATGAGCATGATGGGCGCTTTCCAGGGATACTATCAGATCTTTATGGCCCCGGAAGACCGCCCCAAAACCTCGTTTGTTGTCCATCTGGGGGTATATTGCTTCTTAGTCATGCCTTTCGGACTCAAGAACGCCGGAGCTACGTATCAACGGCTCGTCAACAAGATGTTTGAAAAAGAAATTGGAAGGTCCATGGAGGTTTACGTGGATGATATGATTGTCAAAAGCGAGCGCCAGGACTCCCACTTGGAAGATCTCAAGCGCACTTTTTCAATCTTGCGTCAGTATGGGATGAAGTTGAACCCTTCGAAGTGCACCTTTGGAGTGAAAGGGGGAAAGTTCTTAGGGTACATGGTCAGTCAGAGGGGAATTGAGGCCAATCCGGAGAAGATCAAGGCCATATTGGAAATCCCCTCCCCTCGAAATTTGCGGGAAGTGCAAGTCCTGGTAGGAAAAATCATCACGTTGAACAGGTTTATTTCGCGCTCGGCGGACAGGAACCTTCCCTTCTTCAAAATTTTGAGGAACGCACGTAACTTTGCTTGGACAGAAGAATGCGAAAGGGCGCTGCAAGATATGAAGGCTTACTTATCGAGCGCACCACTGCTGACTAAGCCCGTCGAAGGTGAGAGATTATTTATGTATCTTTCCGTTTCTTCCGAGGCCACAAGCGCGGTTCTGATCGCTGTACGGGAGCGGAAACACTTACCGGTCTATTATCTGAGCAAAACATTGCAAGGAGCCGAGAAGAAGTATCTGGAGATTGAGAAATTCGCGTTAGCACTCATCAACGCCTCGAGAAGGCTGAGGCTTTACTTTCAAGCGCACTCCATAACGGTCCTCACCGACCAACCCTTGAAGCAGGTGTTGTCTAAGCCAGACGTATCTGGTAGATTAATCAAATGGGCCATCGAATTGAGCCAGTTTGACCTATGCTTCGAGCCCAGGACCGCGATACAGGCTCAGGTTGTAGCGGATTTGTTGGTTGAACGCTTTGGTTTAGAACCTGCAGTTGAGGAGAGTGAGGGGTTATGGGTCCTGCACACAGATGGTTCCTCAACCTCTCAAGGGGGAGGAGTAGGAGTGGCCCTTAGAAACCCCGATGGGATTGAGCTGGACTTTGCAATCAAGCTGGATTTCCAAGTTACTAATAACGAGGCAGAATATGAAGCCCTCGTGCAAGGATTGAATATTGCTTTTCAGAATGGAGCCTCCAGAATCACCGCTTATGTGGATTCACAGTTAATTGCGAGCCAGATTGAAGGAACTTATGAGGCTCGAGAAACCACCATGGTGCAGTACCTGAGTAAAGCCAGAGAAATCATCGGGAAGTTCAAGGAATTTCATCTACTTCAAGTATCACGGGAGGAGAACGAGCGTGCTGACGCTCTGTCAAAGTTTGCGTCAGCTTTGGAAGGCACTTCTGAGCGTTCTGTTACGTTCCTTAAGACTGAGGAACCTTTGATCAGGGAAAGGGTCACCATTGGAATAATCGCTATGATTGATCCAAACGAGCCCTGTTGGCTTGACGACATCGTCGTTTTCCTTAGGGATGGAATTCCCCCCATTGACAAGGTGGAGGCTAGGAAAGTCCGAAGTAAGGCCCCTCGTTTCGCTTTGGATCACGAGGGGAGGTTATTCAAGAAATCATTTCAAGGACCCCCAATGAGATGCCTGAGGCCCTCACAAGCGAAGGAGACGCTCGAACTCATCCACAATGGAAGCTGTGGGAATCATTCCGGAGGGCGTATCCTGGCAAAGAAGGTTCTGAGAAGTGGGTTTTATTGGCCTACAGTTCTCCAAGATGCCATTGAATTTTCGAGGAAGTGCCCCAAATGCCAATTTCATTCAAATCTCCCTCAATTGCCAGCCGCACAGATGATCCCAATAGACGTCTCTTGGCCTTTTGACCAGTGGGGAATAGACATCGTGGGCCCCTTGCCCATGGCTGCGGGACAAAAGAAGTTTGTCATTTTAGCCGTCGACTACTTCACCAAGTGGGCCGAGGCCGAAGCCGTTGCAAAAATCACTTTCAGGGTTGTGAGGGACTTCATTTGGAAAAACATCATTTGCAGGTACGGCATACCGAGGGTGCTTATCTCTGACAACGGATCCCAGTTCATAGCAGCCGACACACGAGAATGGTGCTCTGAGTTGGGGATCGAGCAGCGATTTACCTCTGTAGGACACCCTCAAGCCAGTGGGCAAGCAGAAGTTACCAATAGGATTATCTTGCAACATCTGAAAACCATGCTTGAGAGCAAGAAAAGTGAATGGGCTGAGGAACTGCAAGGAGCGCTTTGGGCTTATCGCACCACCCCACGAGCGGCCACTGGAGAAACACCTTACGCGCTCGTTTATGGATCAGAAGCGATGATACCAGCGGAGATAGTAAATGAGTCCGCTCGTGTCGGCTATTTTGAGCCTCAGCTCAACGATGGCAACAGGAGCTTGGAGTTGGACTTGCTGGATGAAAGGAGAGACAAAGCCTGGGCTAAGATCCACCATTATAAAGCCTCCGTGGCCCAACAGTACAACAAGCGTGTGAGGGAAAGAACTTTCCAGTTGGGAGACTTGGTTTTGAAGAAAGTGGAAGTGTCCAGACACGTGGGGAAATTGGACCCCAATTGGGAAGGCCCATTCAAGGTTGTACAACTCAGGGCTAACAACACTTACACCCTGGAGACACTTCAAGGAGAGCACTTGCCTCGCCCTTGGAACGCATGTAACCTCCGGCGGTTTTATGTTTAAAAGCTCTTTGCGGAACATGATGTAACAACCCTCTTTGGTGGGTTCCTTTGTACTTCCAATTGTGAGTAAGTTCCAGTATAACTTTTTCTTAATTGTTCTAACATTATGCTTCTTTGATCGCTTGAATGGGTGAGACCCATGTCCCTCGTTTTCACGAGCGTGGTTGGCAATCCCTTCCTATATGAATGCTGATATTTCGCACGGGTTACGCTGGCCAGCACTCTACTCCGCTTGAGGGGACGCCCTCATAAGGATAGACTGGTTACGCTCATAACCAATTAGACGAGATGGGAAAAATCCTAGTAGGCCTTGGCCGTTTCTTACAACGCCTTGCGCTCGAAAATGGGATCCCTTGCAGACGGAACGTCACAAGTCTTGAACGAGGGCAACCTCTAAGTAAGACCCTCGTAAACACTCAAGACTTAGCATAATTTCCGAGAATAAGAAGAAGGTCCCCAAGTCTTGAACGAGGGCAATCTCACAATAAGACCCTCACGACCGCTCAAGACTTAGACAAATTTTCAAGGCTTATGACAAAGGCAAAAATTTATACAAGTCTTGAGTAGGGGGGGCAATCTCACAATAAGACCCTCACGATCGCTCAAGACTTAGACAAATTTTCAAGGCTTATGACAAAGGCAAAAATTTATTCAAGTCTAAAGGCTTATCAAAGAAATAAAATATCCACAGAGTATGCTACACACAGTCTTATTATTACAAGATTTGTTCCAGCAAGCTCTAAGTATAAGTTCCGATTCATAAGTAAGCAAAGGAACAAAGTCATGAAAAATGGGATGTATATTCACTGCAAGATTACAAAATAAGGGCTCAAAGGCCTCTAAACATTGTTTCGGAAGAAAGAAAAGAGACAGAAAAGCAGGAGAGTACATAGAGAATTTATAAAAGAAAAGTCTCAGGCGGCTGGAGCAACGTCTTCATCAACGATCACCAGTATATTCTGAGCCACGGGACCATGAACTGGGCCCTCAGGCTCTTGCGGTTAGGCTTGGGGATCGTCGGGCTCATTGGCACCAGGAACGGGGGCTTTAGCACCCTCAGCAGCTGGGACAGGGGCATCCTCCACGAGGGGCGCTTGCGGTTCATCTTCAGGCGGGTCATTTTGAGCGGATGAAACAGCATCTCCTGACGGATGAGAGTCCGTGTATTCATCTTGGATAAGTTTCACCAAGAATTCATACTCCAACTCAGCAATGGAGTCCGCAGGGTCATTGAGATCTTCATCTTCTTCCTCACAGCGCTTGTTGAACATGAGCCCTGTGCCCTCTGCTCCCCTCATAGCCGGGTCAGTCAGCCCCTTGTGGATGCCCTGCTCAACGGCCAAGTTGAAGGCATTCTGGGCCTCATCCAAGCAGTGCAACGAGGCTGCGAAGTTAAAGGCCTTGGAGTGGCAGAATTTGATAAGAGCCTCCTTGTTCGCACGTTCAAGACTCCGAGGCCACTCGTTCACGGCGTCATTGAATTTCCTCTCAGCTTCCAGAGCCCTCGTCTTCCAGCTCTCCCGCTCGGTCTCCGCCTTCTTGTAGCGCTCGTTAGCCTGGGCCAACTGGTCGCTCAAGCCGCTTCGAGCGCTCTCCACCACCTGGAAATCCTCCCTCAGTTTTCCCAGCTCCTCCTCCGTTTTATTGTACAAATCCTTGAGGGATTCATACTTTGCAATCTCAGCGTCCAGCTTCGCTTGAATCTGAGCCGGATCGTTGGAACGAGCCATCTTCTTATACTTGGCTTTGCGGTCAGCGTAGATGGAGGCTCGCATTTGCACATTTCGGAGCCGGGGAAGAACTTGCTGCATAAGTTGGAGGAAAGGGAAGTGTTAGCCAAAAAATGCTAACTTACAGAAATTAGCAAAGAAAGCAAGGGGTGAAGACTTACGGAGATTAAGGCGTGGGCCGCATCATAGGTCACTTTCTTCACAGACTCACTGAAGAGATGCCGGTGGTCCGTCGAGAACTGGACCTTGCTGTAGAGATTCTCGGTGACAGCTTGAGCGAGCGTGCCAGGCCTCAGCAGAACTGGCCCACCGTCGGGGGCACCTGTGTAGTCCTTGTCCCCTCGTCGGGAGAACTCCCATAAATGTTCCTCCTCTGAGGAGGAAGTTTCTCCCTCGCCCTTGGGGCCCTCGGCCACCTGCTTGCCCCTGCCTTTTATTGCCACTGAATCGGGCATCCTCTTCCTCTTGCGGGAAGGCCTGCTGGCGCTCGGTGGGGCCTCGGTTATTGCTAGGGTGGTTATTGGCCTCGTTTGTTCTGCAGTCGGAGGGGGTTGAACGTCTCCCGCTCTCTCTGAAGTCAACCGCCCCCTGGGTACTCTGTTGGCCAGTCTACTCTCCCCTCGGCCACGAGGTGGTTGAACCTCTGGAATAGCGCTCGAACTGGTGCCCTGACTACCGCTACGAGCGTCCCCACGATTGCTATGATTGCGAGGGCGCTGTTGCTCGCGCTGTTGGTCCCCTTGCTGGGCTTGATTCCTGTTGGCATGAGCAAAGCGAGCAGCTTGTCTGATTCCTCCTGCCATCTCTATTATAGCAACTCCTGCAAAAATGGAAAGTACAAGGGTTATAAATCCTTAAACAGAATTGTTAAGTGTGCAAATTACAAGTACAAAGATACAGTTAGTATTCCTATCTAAAGGTTAGCGCCCTAAGAATCTAACCGTCTCTCTCTATATCCCGAGCCGGAGGGTTGTCAAGGAAATAGGGATCGTCAGAGAGGCCACACAGGAACATGAGCTCCTCGTCATCTATCCAATCTTTCGCTTGAATGAGGTGGCCCTCGTCCCTCAGGGTTGCTGCCAGGCTCTTGGCCCAATCTTTGGGGAGTGCGGGTGGCAAGCGGCTCTTTGCAAACGAGCCCCATTGCGTGGGCACCCCAAAGCCCTCTTCTGTTGGAGCCTTAACGAAGATAAACTTCTCCTTCCAATTGGGGCCATAGGTGCTCGAGGGCGAGTTGATCAGTTTCATATGGGCCTTCGCCTGAACATAGTAAAAACCAGCCTCGGGAGATGACCGAGAGGAGCTGACCACTTGAAAGAGGGCGTTGAAGTTCCGCAAGAAGGGCTCGTAGCCCATGCTCCTCATCAGAATCACAAAGCAGGTTAATAGAGCCAAGCCGTTGGGCACGATTTGTGATGGACAGAGGCCCAGATCATTCAACAAGTGAGCCATCGAGATCGAGACAGGGAACCTCAAGCCTCCTGAACTCACTGTGGCCACGTATACAGCCATTTCGCCTGGAGGCGGATTGTTGGCCCGCTCGTGGCTTTCTGGAACTCTCCATGTACAGCGCTCGTCCCAGTAGATAGGAGCCAACATCGTCTTCACTTCTCCCAAAGTAACTGTGCTGGGAGTCTCCTCAGGAGTGCGCTCGGTGGCCTGGTAGCCTGATCCTTCACCCTCATTAGGCCCTTTGGATTTCTGGGATTTCTTGCCTTTTCCTTTATTGTGGGCTCGTTCTGTAGGCCCTGTTATGACTTCGGCCATCGGTAGCGGGTTCGCGACGGCCACCATCACGGTATGGCGGTGGGGGTGAGTGGCACTCTGAGTTATGGGGAGAGTAACCCCTTGCCTTTCTGCCTCCATTACTAGATTCATCTCCTCAAGAGAGGGTCCACTCCGCCTGGATTCCTATCCTCCATGGACATCACTGCCGCCCCCAACTCCTCATCTCTGGGGGAATCGGGGGAAGAGGAACTCTCAGTGGCCATCTCATGGATTTCACGGGCGAATTCCTCAACGTGTTGGTCAGCCATGTCAGAGGCTGAGATTTGGGAGTGATTTAATCTGGGTTAGAGAATGGGAGTTTTCTGGAAAGAAATTAGGATTCCCTAAAGGAGTAAAACCTAAGGGAATACAAAGTCCTAAAAGTCCGAATCTAAAGTTAGCAGAGTTAGAAAAATACGCTGGAAGTTTACCTTGAAAGTTTCTGAGAAAATCTGGGAGAGAGGTTGAAGATGCTCTAAGAACTGGTGTGCGAGAGAATTCTTTTTGCAAAAGATGCTTGGGAGTTCTGAATGCGTAACGAGTAGCAAGATTTCAGAATCCCGTACTTATAGGGATGGGAGTTGGTACCTTTTTCGGCAATGAATTCAAAATGGTAATCATTTCCCGCCTAGGAAACCGCCCACTTTATGGAACCGTCACATGCTTCCCAATGCTCACGCGCCCCACGCGCGCCCGCATTTAATGCTCTGACGTTTCGGATACTCAAGAATAGTACAACGCTCAGTGCGGAAGCATTACGAGCGGTCGGTTGAAAAGACCGCATTAATGGCACAATCAGAGGAAAAATTGCTCAACACGCCAAGTCCTATACGAGCGTTGCATGCGAAAGATAGAACGTGTCAAAATTCTACAGTCCTTATCACTAAGGACTACAGAATTGGGGGGTAAAATGATGGGGTCAAAATACGATCGTCCCACGATAGGACACGTGGCATCACCGAGATGGTGACATCTGTCTCCCCAAGGTTGAACCCATCAGGGCACGAGCGCTAAGCGCAACGAGCGCAATCCTTCTTCATGAGGTAAGTCCAACGAGCGCTGTCACTCTCACGAGCGCCATTCATACTGTGTGACTGGCACGTCCACGTGCCAAGGGAGCCCTCTTCGAGCGTCACACTCCCTCAGAGTGGCCTCCCCTTTGGCTCGTCACTTGAACTGAAGCCTTCATTCCCCTCAGCGGATATCTTGGCTTCCAATACTCCAGGTTGTCACGAGCGCGCTCTCAAGCCCTCGTTACCAACCACCCAAACGGCTCTCTGACACAACGTACATGCCCGCGCACCTGCCACTGTTGCCAGCACCAACTTTTGGCCGCTTTTGCAGAAGATTCCTCCTAGGTTTCTCTCTCATGGCGCCACGTGTTAGGGCAACATTCGGCCAGGACCACTTGAGGCAAATGACCAAAGGGCCCTTGACCCTCAACTATAAATAGCTAAAGTCATCTTCTACACTGGTAAGCATTCTTCATCACTGAAACTGTGACTGAACTTACATTTCTCCTTCATACCTTGAACTGACTTGAGCGTCGGAGAGCCAAACTGGGTATCACTCCCAGTTCCCCCAGCTTGGCCTTCTGACTTTTATTGTGCTTGTCCCAACAGGTAGAACCCCCTTTCTCATTTCCGGCGAATCTCCGGTGGTTTCCTCCACAACTACAAATCGTAAAGTGATCGGATTCGGATCCTCACATTCTGAACCCATCATATACGATATATATAATATCAATATATTAAATATTATAATAATAATATATATTGTATAATAAATATATATATACATATATAAAAAAGAGAGAGCCTAGGATTGAACCCAGGACCTCATGAAAAGAAAATGAGCATCCAACCAACTTGGATATAATCCGATAGAGTTTTGTTTCAGTGAAATTTTATTTGACTTTTAAATGCACTTAATGGTTCCGTCCAAAATTTAACGGTTGGGACAAAAAATGTAACGAAATAAAACCAACGGGACTATTTTTGTCTAATTCTAAAAGAATAGGACCAAAATTGAAAACGGCACAACCCTATGGGACCAAAAAGGTAATTTGCTCTATTTTTTATTATTCATTTATTTTTATTCCATATAGCAACGAAAAATCCGTCACTAAATTATAAATATTTTATTTTTTTTATTCATATGTTTATAGCAACGGATTTTCCGTTGCTAATCTTTTTTATATTTATTTATTTTTATTTCTTTTTATTTCTTCCTTATAGCAACGAAAAATTCGTTGCTAAATAGCAACGGATTTTCCGTTGCTAATGTTTTAAATATTTGTTTATTTTTATTTTCCCTTTTCCTTCCATATAGCAACGAAAAATCCGTTGCTAAATATTTTTTATATTTATTTTTTATAATTAGCAATGGATTTTTCGTTGCTAATATTTTTTATATTTATTTCTTTTTTTTTTCTTTCATATAGCAACGGAAAATCCGTTGCTATTTAGCAACAGATTTTTCGTTGCAACTATTTATAAATATTATATTATTTTTTATTAGGTTTTTATTTTAATAGCAACGGAATTTCCGTCGCTATATATACCAATTTATTTATTTTTTGTATTATTTAATTTTAGCAACGAAAAATCCGTTGCTATTTTTTTTCATAAATAGCAACGGATTTAACAACGAAAAATCCGTTGCTAAAATATTTTGCCACGATTTTTTTTTCGTTGCTATATTCGTTGCTAAATAGCAACGAATAATTTCCGTTGCTAAATTTCCGTTGCTATCGGGCGTTTTTCTAGTAGTGAGTGCCCTTAAAGCAGATGTTTGCTTTACTATTTCCTTGTGAAATCACAAACAGTCTTTGAATAATAAACGAGATGATTTAGTTCATAGGCAATCACTTCTTTATGTGCTTATTTATGTCTGTTTGGGTTGACTGTGTTTTGCATGTATTGAACTCCCCTAATCCGATGAGGCCGTTAAGAACTTTGCCGATATGGGAACGACACATGAAACAAGTTCTTAACTCCATAGGCGAGGATTAGAAACTTCTCCAAGTCAATGAGTCCGACAGACAGTGGGAGTGTCGACCTTGACTCTGTTGAGACTTGCTTATGTGATTATGTCCTTTTGAAGGATCACTCAGTTTCGTGGAGTGATAAGTGCATATGTTGATGCGTTCATAATACATAAGTGTGATTATTACAAGAACTTCATCACTGAGATGTCCCGCGTGAGAACATTCCTAAATGGGAAAGGAAGTCTCCTAGAAACTTCCAGATTAGGAAATATCTCACAGGTCAATAACGTGATTCATTAATCCTTAGACTTGAGATTCTATAATGTCTCATATGAGCTAACTCGGTAATCTTTGATATAGGCTCAAAAGGGTGTCGCCATATAGACACCTGAACCACGGCCTGTGTTGGGATTACACAAGTGACATATGTAGAATTAGTAGAATCGACAAAGGACCTACACTTGTTGCAAGAACAAGAATGATCTCTTACTGATTGAGTTGTTCGTAGTCCATTAAACTTAAACCCTTGGCCAAGGTGGACAAAAGATTAAGACATCAAGAAAATGGGGTTTTCTTGGACTGAGATCTAAATGGATATGAAACGAACTTAAATTTAAAGATCAAGAATATTTGGGCTCTGAGAATATTCACATGCCTTAGTTCTTGATTGAGAGATGGAGTTGTACGAGGATCGTATTTCACTGTATATTATTGACTAAAAGGTTCTTTGATTTATTTCGTTATTCGGGTAGGGGTCACACATCCATTGCTAGATTACTATAGTGTGATCTGTGAAGTGATTAATTAATTAGTGAATTAATTAATTACTATCACTGCTAATCGAATAATGAACCTAAAGGGTCACACACAAATGCCAGGACACGAGGGTTATAGTAGAATGTTAATATGATTAACGAAAGATCATATTGTTGATCGAAACGGAGCAAGGATGGCGTGAGTAGCTACCACGTGTCGAGCACAAGTGGCTGCCACATGTCACGCAGTCCACGTGGCTGCCACGTGTCACGCAGTCCACGTGGCTGCCACGTGTCACGCACACGTGGCACGTACGTGTCTTTGGATGTGTAATTTTATTACACGTGAATTCTTTTCTAGAATTAAGTTTTTTAATTAATTTTGAATTAATTATTAAGATTTTATTTCTCAAGCTTAACCCAATAAATAATTAATTGAGAATTAAATTATTTATTGAATCTTGACTTTTAGCTTTAGGAAAGTTGAAAAGTCTAACTTCCTATTGTAGGAGAGAGAAAGTTGATTCTTACAAGACTTGGAGAATAAGTTAGGAACTTATTATTCCAATTAAATTAATGATTAAATTAGTTAATTAGTGAGCAAGAAAACAAAGCCCATTAAGTTTTGGAAACCCTAGGGGCTCGATCCACATACTAGTGGTGGTGCTTCTCTTATTGTTTAGACCAACACTCACGAAGTGTTAAGTTTTTGAGAAAAATTAAAAGAAAAGTTTTCAAAGCAAAACCCTAGCCATTAACACAAGTTATAGAATTAGCATTCTCACTTGCTTGATCGTGTTCTAGAACTGGTGTGGATACGCTTTGGAGGCCTTCTACTTTGGAGTCTAAATCGAAGGACAGTTCGTGGGACTTTCCGCTTGAAGGGTGTTCGTTAGGCGGTAACAATATCACAAGAAAGCTTCAATTAAAGTGAGTTTCTTGTTATTCCCAACGTTATAGTACGAAAATTACAAGACAACGATTAAACTTGTGGAAAAATTTTAAACTTCCGCTGTGCACTCTTTCGTGTTTTCCAACACTTAACCGGTGTATAACATTTGAAGATTCTACTGTGCTCGCTGGTCACACGACTTATTTGCAGGTATGAAATATTTGGATATACGGTTGCACTATATACAAGTCAGTTATCGCTTGAGGTCAGCCCTTATGTGCGAGTGGGAGATGTTGGAAATATAAAACGGGTCGCCCATGGGGCTGACCCGAAACCCATATAGATAAATAGGTTGGTGGGAGAGTTTGAATTTGAACAGGAAGTTATTCCAGCTCCCGTCAAATAAATAAGAGAGAAATCTCTCTCCCAAAAAGATAATCCAGAACACAATCAATCTATCAATTCTCAGATTACACAGAAATCCCACATCACGCAATACAGAAATCTTTGCGAGAGAATAGTGTGGAATTCTCTATTCACCGTATCCAAAAATATCAAAGCACTTAAGTCGTGGAATTAAGTCAGCTTGTCCTAAACAAACTTAGACCGCTTGTACGTGAAGAATTCAATCAAAGAATCTGTGAGCCATCTCAAACGATCTGTAGAATCAAGGTATGTTTGGAGATTTATTTATTCCGGTTAGTAAGTTTAAATCTTCAGTAATGATTTTTTTTCTCACAAAAAACTGAAGAGTAATCGAGCTTCTGGAGGATGCATGACCATTTTATGATGATGAACCATGTTACACGATCCATTTTTGAATTACAGTATTCTAGTTTGATATTTGTGTTTTATTTTCTTCGGTTCTCATTGTAATTTACGAATGAGCAAGGAATTTTAATCAATTATATTGCTGATTTGTTAAGCAAGGAATTAAAAATGCGGAACCAAACGTGTCGTTTGTACAGTGATGAATTAAAAACTAGTAATTAAAAGCAGACTTTGTCCAGTTGAAACGTTAAATACTAGTAATTAAAAGCAGACTTTGTCTAGTGAAACGTTAAATACTTGTAATAATAAGCAAACTTTGTCTAGTGAAACGTTAAATATTAGTAATAATAAGCAGACTTTGTCCAGTGAATCACTAAATACTAGTAATAATAAGAAGACTTTGTCCAGTGAAACATTAAAAACATGTAATAAAAAACATACTTTGTCCAATGAATCGTTAAATACTAGTAATAATAAGCAAACTTTGTCCAGTGAATCTTTAAAAACTAGTAATTAATAGCATACTTTGTCAAGTGAAACGTTAAATATTAATAATTAAAAGCAGACTTTGTCCAGTGAAACATTAAACACTGAACGTATATATTAAAGAGGTATAACACTAACTAGAAATAAACATGCAGCTAATTCCGTATTTAGTGTTTACTGAAGTTATCATTACATAAAGTGAATCTTAATTACGTATACTTCACAACATTACAATAAGGACACTCAAGATTCAATAACATTACATAAACAGGTAAGTGTTGTGAAACGTTCATGTAATGTTATTGAATCTTGAGTGTCCTTATTGTAATGTTGTGAAGTATATGTAATTAAGATTCACTTTATGTAATGGTAACTTTAGTAAACACTAAATACAGAATTACCTGCACGTTTATTTCTAGTTTTTATTACAAGTTTTTAACGTTTCACTGGACAAAGTCCGCGTATTATTACTAGTATTTAACGCTTCACTGGACAAAGTCTGCTTTTTATTACAAGTTTTTAATATTTCACTGGACAAAGTTTGCTTTGAATTACTAGTTTTTAAAGATTTACAAGACAAAGTCTGCTTATTATTACTAGTATTTAACGATTCACTGGACAAAATCTGCTTTTTATTACACATTTTTAACGTTTCACTGGACAAAGTCTGCTTTTTATTACAAGTTTTTAACATTTCACTCGATAAAATTTGCTTTTTATTACAAGTTTTTAACATTTCACTTGACAAAGTCTGTTTTGAATTACTAGTTTTTAAAGATTAACTGGACAAAGTCTGCTTTTTATTATATGTTTTTAACGTTTCACTGGACAAAGTCTTCTTATTATTACTAGTATTTAACGATTCACTAGACAAAGTCTTCTTATTATTACTAGTATTTAACGTTTCACTAGACAAAGTCTGTTTATCATTACTAGTATTTAATGTTTCACTAGACAAAATTTACTTATTATTACTAGTATTTAAAGTTTCACTAGACAAAATTTGCTTTTAATTACTAGTATTTAACGTTTCACTGGACAAAGTCTGCTTTTAGTTACTAGTATTTAACTTTTCACTGGACAAAGTCTGCTTTTAATTATTAGTTTTTAACGTTTCTCTAGACAAAGTCTACTTTTAATTACTCATCACTCCATAAACAACACTATTAGTTCTCCTTTTTTTATTTCATCACTCTACAAACTGCACGTTTAGCTCCGCATTTTTAATTCCTTCATTACTAGTATTTAACGTTTCACTAGACAAAATTTACTTATTATTACTAGTATTTAAAGTTTCACTAGACAAAATTTGCTTTTAATTACTAGTATTTAACGTTTCACTTGACAAAGTTTGCTTTTAGTTACTAGTATTTAACTTTTCACTGGACAAAGTCTGCTTTTAATTATTAGTTTTCAACGTTTCACTAGACAAAGTCTACTTTTAATTACTCATCACTCCATAAACAACACTATTAGTTCTCCTTTTTTTATTTCATCACTCTACAAACTGCACGTTTAGCTCCGCATTTTTAATTCCTTGCTTAACAAATCAGCAATATAATTGATTAAAATTCCTTGCTCATTCTAAAATTACAACGAGAACCGAAGAAAATAAAACATAAATACCAAACTAGAATACTGTAATTAAAAAATGGATCGTATAACATAGTTCATCATCATAAAATGGCCATGCAACCTCCAGAAGCTCGATTACTCTTCAGTTTTCTGTGAGAAAACAAAATCATTACAATAGGTGATTATAATCAATTTATGAGAACAAATACAACAACAGATGATCAATCAGTTTATACAAAATATATTCAGATATATGCAGAAATCTCACAATCAGTTTAAGCAGAGATATATTTAGATATATACAGAATCTTACAGTAAATTTATGCAGAAATATATACAAATAGAGTAATTATACATTTCTATTACAGAAAAATAATTTTCATAGATGAAACATGAAAAGCTATTCAAGAAAGAAGATAATATACTCAATTGTAAATTTTCAATTCTGATTAAAATCAAAATCTCCGATCTAAGCAGAAATCTCTGGAGATATATTAGAAATTTCAAATCTTATAGGAGAAACTCAAACAAAGATTTATGCAGAAATATATACAAAAATCTCAATATATATAGAAATCTCAAGTCTCATAGCATCCAACACTATCAAATCTAAATCTCTTCACACATATACAGAACTCAATTATCACAACTAAATCTCAAATTTAAATCTCTTCACACATATACAGAACTTAAATTTCACAAAACACTGTAAATATCTCAGATGTATTGTAGAAATCTAAAAAATCTCAAACAAACTCTTAAAAAAAAATCAAAATTTCAAAAAACACTGTAAATATCTTCACATGTATGTAGAAATCTAAAAAATCTCAAACAAACTCTTAAAAAAATCTAAATTTCGTAACTAAAATTTGTCTAGAGATATGAAGAAATCTCAAATAAATCTTTTCAGATAAATAAAAAAATTATATACAAAAATCTTAAATCTTAGAAATCACATATCCTACAATTAAAATTTGCGAGTCATCTCCACTAATTAACTAAAACTTGAAAACAGAAAATTTTCGAGTAAATAAACAAGAAAACAAACAAAAAGGGGAATAACATAGGCAAAGGCGACGCCAGGTAAGGCCTAGTGGGGTCACTTGACCCCACTGAATTTGCTGGTTAAATATATATGTATAGTAATTTTCATTTATCTTATTACTTAATTTTATATAATTACACTATTTTGACCCCACTTTCAAAATAAATTATGATTATTGACCCCCTAAAATTTTAAAACGTTTATTGTTCATATGTCAAAATAAAAAACTTACAATCGAAAAAAAATATTTTGGATAAAATATTTTTTTTTAATAATATATGACAAGTAAATAGTTTAATAGTAAGTATTTACACTTAAAAATTGATAGGTTATCAATTCGAGTTTCATTGGTGTTTATATGTTAAAAGAAATATTTTTTATAATATATATTTTTACTAAAAATTAATTTTTTTAAGAAATATTTTTTATAATATATATTTTACTTTTTTTTTTTTTTGTTTGACCCCACTAATTAATAGTTCTGGAGTCGCCCCTGAACATAGTTGTACCTTCAAATTCTTCAAAGTAATGGATATCTCTCACTTCGCCATGGTATAATCTAACACCTAATTTTGAGCAAGAAAGCAAATTGAATGACAATTCTTTCTCCTCTCTTTCTCGTTGCGACGCTGCGAGCATAGGAAGAGGGAGAAGAGTTGATTCATCTAGGACAATTCAGTAATTTCATGCGTTTTAGGGTGTTTAGAAAAAGTATGTTGCATATTGGGGACCTAAAATAGGAAAATTCGAATCAGGAGGTTTAGCAAAAATTGTATGCCTTAACGGGAGTGTTTATTGATTCTCCGTTATTTCATTCTAATATGGTAATTTTACTAAATTAAAACGAGCTAGAGATTTAGTTCTTAACCAGTCATGGAGGCAAGCCCTAAAAACACCTAAAACATGGCAACAGAATGGGCGAATCCATGATTGGTTAAGAACTAAATCACTTCGGTATTAAACCTAATCTCTGCTTATTTTAGCTTAAACCAACCCAGAAATAAATTTTTCGATCTGGAACTTTTTTTTTTTTTTTTTTTTTTTCAATCCACCATGAACATTGATCTTATTAACATGATATTATTCAATACAATAAAATTTAGCCGGCCATATTAGGCGGCACAATAGAATACAGAAATATGAACTTAAAGAACTGGAGAATAAAATCACTTACTTATTAATTTTCGACACCAGTCTTGCAAGATTGCAAAAAATTTTCTCACTCATAATTTTGAAAGTGTTTACAAAATAAAAATTACAAACTTAGTAATTTTCGCCCCCCTTTGTGCAACAATGAGCGCTCCTATAAATAGATAAAAACACGGATCTGAAAACCGGAACTAAAAACTAACCTAAACTATTTGCTCCATTATTAATGAGCAAAGTACAACTTTATTAAAACCACTTTTCATAAAACAGCGGCTAATATTCTTTCCGCAAATGGTATTTGTAGGGTAGTTGGCATATCAACTTTTGCAGGGCCCCATTTATTCTTTCCCTTTTCCTTCTTTATTCAAATATTTTTGAATAACCTGATCCAGATCTTCAAACATATCCTCATAAGGATTCTGGGCTTCGCCAGCTGGGCAGTAATCATCGTTGGATAATGTATCCATAGAAGCACTTGATTGTGAATCAAAATTTAGATTTTTCATTAAATCTTTCTTTACTTCTTTAAGATAAGAAGCCACTTTCTCTTCATCCGAAACTTGTCCTTTTTGGAAATATAATTTCTTTGAAATATATTCAAATGGACTAGGAGTTTTATTTTGTTCCTCCTGAAGAATATATTCATGAATCTTTGTCTTGATATTATCAATGGTTTCTTGGCCCTCCATGCTTCCTTCTTTGTTAAGAGCCAGTATTTTCTTCCAGAACTTGGTATAAAAGGTCCTGAAGATACAGGGTATTTTCTGTTGGGTTTCTCCCAACTCTGGTTCCCATTTCCAAATCCAAGGGATACCAAATTCAGTAAAGAAATGAAAAAAAGGCATTCCTTCTATCCATTTTCCATTGTTCTGAGCATCGATTATTTTGGGAGAAATTTCTACCCATTGGGAATATAATTCCTGAAAAATATTTGGCAAAATTTTTGTTGTAGGGCCAAAACCAAGCCACCATTGGTATAACCAATTTGGAATGTCCTTGTTATAAACATTTGGACAGATTTTAATAAACCATGAATGTTTATGAAGCTCATTCTGGTAAAGGAAAGCTTTATTAAATGCTTCAATATAATCCCAATAATTAAATTTTATTTTAACTTGGGAATTTTGGAGACTATATTCTCTTTCTCTGAGAGTGCTTATTCCCCACTCTTCGGCAGATATTATTTGCTTGATAATGACTTTACTAAAGCTATAAACTTTAGTTTGTTTTCCTGCGTAAAAATGATTAAATTCACAGGATCCTGTCACTTTAAGTATATTCTCAAAATGGGTTCGCTGTTTATATGAACCAGCAGTAAATGATGCAGTATCCAAATATCTCTGCATGAGATGCCAGATATTATCCTTCCATCTCAAATCTTTATCTTCTAAAAGAAATATTACCTCTTTATGAGCATTCTGTTCGTGTGGTAATTCAAATGAATCAATTTCTTCATCTCCTACAATATTAGCATAGGATGGAGCAGATTGAGTATTACTCTCCTGCTTACACTGGCGGAGCCACGTTCAGAAGAGGGGGTGCAATTGACCCCCCTCAACTTCAAATTTTTTTTTTTATATATATTATTATTATATATATATAAATATATAGATATATGTATGTAATTTTATGCAATTTTTCATTATTGACCCCCCTCATCAAAGTTAAGATTAATACTAGTTAGGGTCAATATAGTAAAATATTGATAATTGAGACCACACAAATAATATATGAGTTATATGCACCAAACTTTAGAAATGGACATGAAAAAACCTCATGTTATACAAAATATCATAGAAAACCTTGTGTTTTTCTTAATTTTGTACATAAAACCTTATGACTCGGATTCAACGAATTTTCTTTACAAAAATATTGTTTTTGTACCAATTTTGCCTCAATATTTAAAAATTTTCTAAAATAGATTGTAAAATAATTTATTTTAATGTGTAAATGTTTACCCATTAATTTTTCTTTAATGTATGTTTTCTACCAACTTTTGATTTATGTCTTTCCTTTCATGTTTTACTTCCCGATAAAAAATTTTGTGGTATTTATATTCTTCATTTATTTCCTGTATATACCGTTTTCAATATTTTCTATTATATTCTATTATATTTCTTTGTAATTTTCTATTTACAAATATTTTTTGTCTAATTTTTGCTTTTATTTTCGTGGGCAACACGTATGACTCAAACAACGTGTAAGAATTTTTTATGTTTATTTTTATAAAACATATAATTTCTTATGCTAATTTTTGAAACATAAGGTTTATCTTGCATTTTCGATATTTGACAAGGTTTTCTATATATATATATATGTGTGTGTGTGTGTGTGTGGGGTGGAAGGGGGGGGAGAAGCCTAATATGACCCCCCTGAATTAAATTTCTGGCTCCGCCACTGCCTGCTTAGCTTTATAAGCTAAAAATTCCTGATATAAAGGATCATCCTTTGGTGTATTACTTGAGGATGATGAAATATTTGCAATATTTTCAACTATTAGCTTTGATTTCCAAATTAGGCAATAGTTCTTCCACCTCTTCCTCTATTAGAGGAATTTCTGCCTCCTTGAGGTCGCATCCTGAAATATCAATAGGATTAAGCTATTAGCTTTTTTAATTTATTTTTCACAGCTATAAGCTGTTTTTCATCCTCTTCAATATAATGATCGAGGCCATGGTTATTAAGATAAATGCATAAAGATTTAGTCTGCTCAATTTGAGCTTCTAAATATTTTTGTAAAGCTATAAGCTTTGGTATTAATAATTTATGACGCCAAATTGTATCAAGACCAGGAGATTTGATATTAGTCCTGACATCAAAAGGACCAATTAAAGGGGGATCGAAATCATATTTGAAATCTTTCCAGTTCCCGATATTTATAGTTTTATTTCTATAAATATCTCTCTTGGAGAGAAGGTCCATACCTGCAATATTAAGCAATATAATAATTGATTTCATCAAGGATTTTTTCATGAAAATGAATACTACTATTAATGTTTACACAAGCATTAGCATGGCTGCTTTTCCTTGTGATATAATCGAGATTATTTCTGGGATTAAGAATCTCATTGTTAATCTTATCCTCCCAGTAAATGACATTTTTCTCATGTTCCCTAGAAAGGAAAACTAATTTTTTCACATAATTGTGAATCTTCTTGGCCTTTTCCCAATTAATAGATTCATAGAATCTATGGGAAGGAAACTCCTTTATTCTTGAAGGATTACACATCCTGTAAATATTCACGAGTTAAAAAATCAGGAAGACTATTTTCAGTTCCTTTTTTATAAATAATGTCAAAATCAAAAGGGGCTAATTGAGCCTGCCATCTAGCAAACATTTGCTTAGAAACTTCATGGTCAAAGTTTTTATTAAACATGTATTTAGCAGCTTGACAATCTGTCTTAATCACAAATTTCTGATTATATAAATCATCTTGAAATTTTAAAACACATTTAAGAATAGCTAAGATTTCTTTAGCTATAGTAGCATAGTTCTTCTGGCTATCTTTCCACTTTCCTGAGTGGAATCTAACTAGATAGTCTTGTTGATTATGCGGAGATATCTGTTTAAGAATTCCTCCATAACCTATCTCAGAGGCATCGGTTTCTATAATTTTATCCCAATTGGGATTAGCAAGCATTAAGCAAGGTAAAGTTATAACTTTACCCTTGATTTTCTTGATAGCCTGAGTATGATTCTCAGTCCAAGGTTTTGGATTTTTCTTTAATCTATCATAAAGAATTGTTGTATCTTCAGCAAGGTTTTTATAATAAGGGGAAATATAATTCAAACTCCCTAGAAATCTTTGGAGTTGGGTTTTACCAATAATTTGATTTGGAAATTTTGAAGCAAATTCTATACTTCTATTAATAGGAATTATTTTCCCTTTTTCAATATTATGACCTAAAAATCTTATTTTAGTTTGGAAAAGAAGCATTTTTGGTTTAGATATAACCAAACCATTTTGAATAACTATATTCTTGAATATATCAAGATGTTTAAAATGACTCTCAATATTTTTTGAAAATACTAGGATATCATCTATATAAACAATTATAAAATCACTATAAGGATTGAAAATATCATTCATAATATTCTGAAATTCCGAAGGGGCATTTTTTAACCCAAATGGCATAACTTTCCATTCATACTGTCCAAAAGGGACATTAAAAGCGGTTTTATAAATATCTTTATTATGAATTTGAATTTGTCAATATCCTGATTTTAAATCAAATTTGGAAAATATTAAAGCTTCATAAAGTCTATCCAATAAATCCTTTTTATTAGGAATTGGATATCTTATCCATTTAAGAGAAGTATTAAGGGGTTTATAATTAATAACTAACCTAGGAACTCCTCTCTCTTGTTCAGCTTTTTTATTAACATAAAAGGTTGTGCATGACCAAGGAGACTTGGAGGGTCTTATTAACCCTTTGGTTTGAAGAGATTCAATCTCTTTTTTACAGAGGTCTAAATACTCTCTGTTCATTTGGCAAAGTCTTGCCTTTGTAGGAATTTTCTTTTCATCAAAATCTTCCTCATAAGCAAGAGAAACTATATGTTTCTTTCTATCCCAAAAAGCATTAGGATGATCATTACATATTTGTAAAGAAAATTGATTGTGAAGAAATTTAATTTTTTCTTGTAATTTAACGTTTTTCAAAATATTGTCAATATTATTAAAATCAATTTCTTGTTTAAGATAATTAATCTGTTTTTCCTTTCTTTCAATTAAAGAATCCTTTATTTGGTTTAAAACTCTAGTAAAGGGTTCAATAATAAATTGGAAAGATATTTCTTTTCCTTCAAAAGTTCCAATAAAACCTTTTTCATCAATATTTTTAATCGGGAATATTTTCTTTAAAAAAGGTGTTCCAAGTATAACTTGGTTGGTAATATTTTTTACCAAAAGAAAGCTATTAGGAATGCCAACTTTATTTTTGCAAATATAAGCTTTAGGAAGCTTATAATTTATTTTCATTTTTTGACCATTGGCGGCACTGATAGAATGAGTAGTTTTATGAAAATACCTAGTAGGAATAATTCATTCCTGGATACAATTTAAATCTGCACCACTATCCACAAGAGCTATAAGATCTTGTTTATAATTTCCATCAATTAAAAGAGAAATTTTTATAAACCATTTTTGGGATATAACCATTTCTAGGGTGGATAAAAAATTATCATCTTCAGAAAAAGTAATTTGATTTTCTTCTTCTTCAGGAATATAAACTTGTTTTCCACGACTTATCTCTAATTTGAAAACTCTTTCTTCAAGATGTTTATTATCATTTTTCATATTTTTTATCTCTTGTTTAAGATTTTGAATCTCCAGAGATAAATCAAAATTTGTAGAAGGATAATTGGAAGATTGTCTTTGTTTCAAAATTTTTTGAACTTCTGCCATAGTATATGGTTCAGAATTCCTCTGATAATTTTGATTTTGTTCCAAATCATTTTTATTATTTAATTGATCAATAATTTTTGATCTAACATCAGGATCTTGTATAGTTTTTAATATATCAAGAATATTATCATTGGTAATGACATTTATTTCCTGGAATTGAGAAAGGATTTGATAAATAGTACCTTCTTCAGCATCTGAAGAATCTGCCTGATTATCACAAGTTAAACCATTTTTACATGGTTCACATTCTTCTGATTCAGAAGAATAGTTTTCATTTTCTAAAACTTCTAAATCATCTGAATATGATGATTTTTCAGTTTCAGAATCAGAGTTTAAAAATATTTTGCAAAGAGTATCTTTGATATTATCATCAACTTCTAAGCTACGAATTTTCTTCTTGGTTCAGAATTGATTAGCATAATGACCAATCTTTCCACATTTTCTACAAATAATAGGAGGACTATTAGCCTTCCTTTTTTCTTTCCTTATCTCTCTCTTCTCCCTACGTTTTCTGTGTTTTCGTTTAGAAAATTCAGGAGATTTATTATGAAATTTCTTTCTTTTATTATTTCCTTCTATATTTAAAGGAGGATTAGAAATCCCAAACTGATCACAAAATTGACCTAATTGTCTTCTTTCACTGATATTATGTTTTTTAATTTGTTGACTCAGCTTTATTTCATTGCATAAAGCAAGTCCTTCAGTTTTACAGACACTTATAAGTTGTCCGTAATTATAACTATCATAATTAATATTAACTTCCCCTAGTCTAAGGGTTTTCCTAACCCTTTCTGCGAAAAGAGAGGGTAAACCATCAATTAATTTAGACTTCCAATGAGTACTATTAGACTCAGGAAGTTCCAAAACTCTACTAAGGAAAGTATCCTTATACCACCTAAAAGATGTAAGAGTTTTACATCTAAAATTTTGGAGTAGAGTTCTGATATTATCACTATTTTCAGAAAATCTTCCAGTGAAATGTTCGATAATATTAATAATCAAAGTATAAACAGCATCTTGGGTATTAGTCCCATTTTCATTTTTAACAGTATCCAAGACCTCCTGCCTATTAGCATCAGTGAAGTAATGATCCCACCAGCCTTTTAATTGACCAGTGAATCCAACAATAATCATTTTAGCAATATCCTTATCTCTATTGCCATTATTCTTGCAAATGGTGCTATACATTAGCATCCTATGAACAGTATTATAAATTTGCCTTTCCGCAAATCCATCTATATTCCATTCATAAATATTTTTCCCGCTGTAGGAATTATTAAACATATACTCATTTTCTTCAAGAAGAATATCTTGAGGAGTAGGCCTAGGATAATAATACATCCTTTGAGTAGGCTTATCAGCATATTTAGACAATTTATTAACTTCATCTTTCACCATATTATGAAAACCTTCATTTTCAGACATACTGTCTGCAAATTCTTTATTAAGAGCACTAATTCTGAGCCCTTTGAATTTTTCATCTAGAATTTTTTCTAAATCAGTCATAGATTTTAATTTAAAATCCTTGACTTCAGGAGGAGGTTGAACACTGGGGATAATTCCACTAGATTCTCCTTGGGGTTTTTCATTTTTATGCTGAATTTTTAAATTATTAATATCAGAGATGAGTTTTTCAACCCTTTTACTTAAAGAAGAAATATTTTCTCCTAAAACAATTAAATACATATTAGTAAAATTATGTTGTTGGACCATATTATTCATATGCTTTAAAGTGATAGGCATAGTATTATTTTCAAATAATTTTTGAAATGCATTATAAAATCTGATCTCATCTCCTTTTTCTATAGAAAAGGAATAAGGGGGAGGAAAATTCGCTTTCAAAATTTCTCCACTATGGGTTATTCTGTATTCTCTTTCAATAATAGAGATATGATTTTCAACATATTTGGTCATAAACCATGGAACAAAAGATATTTTTAAATTCTTTTCAGAAAGATTTTTATAAAATTCATCTTGAAATATTTTTCTGTCTTCTTTTGAAAAATTTTCGTAAAGCCATTTTTTAAATGGTTCCCATTTAGGAAGATTAAAATCATTTTGAATTTGTTTTCTTGCCGGAGATCCCGGACTAAAATCAATTTTGGGTTTATTAATCATCATAAAGAAAAATTCATTTCTGAAGCAGTTATATCTGCATCTTTAACATTATATATGCCTTTCACAATATTATCAGGTTGAATTTTTAATTCTTCAACCCTTTCAAAATCAGATTCTTCAACAGATTCTGTTTCTCTGATTTGAGAAGTAGAAGCTCTTGAAGGAGATTGAGTAAAATATATAGGGGAAATATGATGATGAGATTTAGATCTTGTATAAGACCTATTACTTCCTCCTATATGGTTTCTGGAGGGTTCAAAACTTATTTGAACATTCCCTTCAGAGGTTTGGAGAATACTAGTTGGATTGTAACTAGTATTAGATTGAGAAGGAACAGCTTGCTCAATAATCCAATTTTCTGGGAAAGTTATTTCATCCCACTTAATAGATCTTCTAGTAGTAATCTCAGATCTACTAAAATTGCTTTCTATAAGAATAGTTTCATCAACAGGTTTATCAACCATCTTACATCTAGGATTTAAAGTTTGAAGAGGTTTGTAATAAATTCTATAACAAACACATATAACTTCAGATCCAGGAGCATAATTATAACCATGCGTTTTGATATTAAGAGTTAAAGCATCTAATATATTCACATCAGATAAAGATAACTGTAAATGTTTACCCATTAATTTTTCTTTAATGTATGTTTTCTACCAACTTTTGATTTATGTCTTTCCTTTCATGTTTTACTTCCCGATAAAAATTTTTGTGGTATTTATATTCTTCATTTATTTCCTGTATATACCGTTTTCAATATTTTCTATTATATTCTATTATATTTCTTTGTAATTTTCTATTTACAAATATTTTTTGTCTAATTTTTGCTTTTATTTTCGTGGGCAACACGAATGACTCAAACAACGTGTAAGAATTTTTTATGTTTATTTTTATAAAACATATAATTTCTTATGCTAATTTTTGAAACATAGGGTTTATCTTGCATTTTCGATATTTGACAAGGTTTTCTATATATATATGTGTGTGTGTGTATGTGTTGGGGGGGGGGGGGGGGGGTGGAAGGGGGGGGAAGCCTAATATGACCCCCCTGAATTAAATTTCTGGCTCCGCCACTGCCTGCTTAGCTTTATAAGCTAAAAATTCCTGATATAAAGGATCATCCTTTGGTGTATTACTTGAGGATGATGAAATATTTGCAATATTTTCAACTATTAGCTTTTGATTTCCAAATTAGGCAATAGTTCTTCCACCTCTTCCTCTATTAGAGGAATTTCTGCCTCCTTGAGGTCGCATCCTGAAATATCAATAGGATTAAGCTATTAGCTTTTTTAATTTATTTTTCACAGCTATAAGTTGTTTTTCATCCTCTTCAATATAATGATCGAGGCCATGGTTATTAAGATAAATGCATAAAGATTTAGTCTGCTCAATTTGAGCTTCTAAATATTTTTGTAAAGCTATAAGCTTTGGTATTAATAATTTATGACGCCAAATTGTATCAAGACCAGGAGATTTGATATTAGTCCTGACATCAAAAGGACCAATTAAAGGGGGATCGAAATCATATTTGAAATCTTTCCAGTTCCCGATATTTATAGTTTTATTTCTATAAATATCTCTCTTGGAGAGAAGGTCCATACCTGCAATATTAAGCAATATAATAATTGATTTCATCAAGGATTTTTTCATGAAAATGAATACTACTATTAATGTTTACACAAGCATTAGCATGGCTGCTTTTCCTTGTGATATAATCGAGATTATTTCTGGGATTAAGAATCTCATTGTTAATCTTATCCTCCCAGTAAATGACATTTTTCTCATGTTCCCTAGAAAGGAAAACTAATTTTTTCACATAATTGTGAATCTTCTTGGCCTTTTCCCAATTAATAGATTCATAGAATCTATGGGAAGGAAACTCCTTTATTCTTGAAGGATTACACATCCTGTAAATATTCACGAGTTAAAAAATCAGGAAGACTATTTTCAGTTCCTTTTTTATAAATAATGTCAAAATCAAAAGGGGCTAATTGAGCCTGCCATCTAGCAAACATTTGCTTAGAAACTTCATGGTCAAAGTTTTTATTAAACATGTATTTAGCAGCTTGACAATCTGTCTTAATCACAAATTTCTGATTATATAAATCATCTTGAAATTTTAAAACACATTTAAGAATAGCTAAGATTTCTTTAGCTATAGTAGCATAGTTCTTCTGGCTATCTTTCCACTTTCCTGAGTGGAATCTAACTAGATAGTCTTGTTGATTATGCGGAGATATCTGTTTAAGAATTCCTCCATAACCTATCTCAGAGGCATCGGTTTCTATAATTTTATCCCAATTGGGATTAGCAAGCATTAAGCAAGGTAAAGTTATAACTTTACCCTTGATTTTCTTGATAGCCTGAGTATGATTCTCAGTCCAAGGTTTTGGATTTTTCTTTAATCTATCATAAAGAATTGTTGTATCTTCAGCAAGGTTTTTATAATAAGGGGAAATATAATTCAAACTCCCTAGAAATCTTTGGAGTTGGGTTTTACCAATAATTTGATTTGGAAATTTTGAAGCAAATTCTATACTTCTATTAATAGGAATTATTTTCCCTTTTTCAATATTATGACCTAAAAATCTTATTTTAGTTTGGAAAAGAAGCATTTTTGGTTTAGATATAACCAAACCATTTTGAATAACTATATTCTTGAATATATCAAGATGTTTAAAATGACTCTCAATATTTTTTGAAAATACTAGGATATCATCTATATAAACAATTATAAAATCACTATAAGGATTGAAAATATCATTCATAATATTCTGAAATTCCGAAGGGGCATTTTTTAACCCAAATGGCATAACTTTCCATTCATACTGTCCAAAAGGGACATTAAAAGCGGTTTTATAAATATCTTTATTATGAATTTGAATTTGTCAATATCCTGATTTTAAATCAAATTTGGAAAATATTAAAGCTTCATAAAGTCTATCCAATAAATCCTTTTTATTAGGAATTGGATATCTTATCCATTTAAGAGAAGTATTAAGGGGTTTATAATTAATAACTAACCTAGGAACTCCTCTCTCTTGTTCAGCTTTTTTATTAACATAAAAGGCTGTGCATGACCAAGGAGACTTGGAGGGTCTTATTAACCCTTTGGTTTGAAGAGATTCAATCTCTTTTTTACAGAGGTCTAAATACTCTCTGTTCATTTGGCAAAGTCTTGCCTTTGTAGGAATTTTCTTTTCATCAAAATCTTCCTCATAAGCAAGAGAAACTATATGTTTCTTTCTATCCCAAAAAGCATTAGGATGATTATTACATATTTGTAAAGAAAATTGATTGTGAAGAAATTTAATTTTTTCTTGTAATTTAACGTTTTTCAAAATATTGTCAATATTATTAAAATCAATTTCTTGTTTAAGATAATTAATCTGTTTTTCCTTTCTTTCAATTAAAGAATCCTTTATTTGGTTTAAAACTCTAGTAAAGGGTTCAATAATAAATTGGAAAGATATTTTTTTTCCTTCAAAAGTTCCAATAAAACCTTTTTCATCAATATTTTTAATCGGGAATATTTTCTTTAAAAAAGGTGTTCCAAGTATAACTTGGTTGGTAATATTTTTTACCAAAAGAAAGCTATTAGGAATGCCAACTTTATTTTTGCAAATATAAGCTTTAGGAAGCTTATAATTTATTTTCATTTTTTGACCATTGGCGGCACTGATAGAATGAGTAGTTTTATGAAAATACCTGGTAGGAATAATTCATTCCTGGATACAATTTAAATCTGCACCACTATCCACAAGAGCTATAAGATCTTGTTTATAATTTCCATCAATTAAAAGAGAAATTTTTATAAACCATTTTTGGGATATAACCATTTCTAGGGTGGATTAAAAATTATCATCTTCAGAAAAAGTAATTTGATTTTCTTCTTCTTCAGGAATATAAACTTGTTTTCCACGACTTATCTCTAATTTGAAAACTCTTTCTTCAAGATGTTTATTATCATTTTTCATATTTTTTATCTCTTGTTTAAGATTTTGAATCTCCAGAGATAAATCAAAATTTGTAGAAGGATAATTGGAAGATTGTCTTTGTTTCAAAATTTTTTGAACTTCTGCCATAGTATATGGTTCAGAATTCCTCTGATAATTTTGATTTTGTTCCAAATCATTTTTATTATTTAATTGATCAATAATTTTTGATCTAACATCAGGATCTTGTATAGTTTTTAATATATCAAGAATATTATCATTGGTAATGACATTTATTTCCTGGAATTGAGAAAGGATTTGATAAATAGTACCTTCTTCAGCATCTGAAGAATCTGCCTGATTATCACAAGTTAAACCATTTTTACATGGTTCACATTCTTCTGATTCAGAAGAATAGTTTTCATTTTCTAAAACTTCTAAATCATCTGAATATGATGATTTTTCAGTTTCAGAATCAGAGTTTAAAAATATTTTGCAAAGAGTATCTTTGATATTATCATCAACTTCTAAGCTACGAATTTTCTTCTTGGTTCAGAATTGATTAGCATAATGACCAATCTTTCCACATTTTCTACAAATAATAGGAGGACTATTAGCCTTCCTTTTTTCTTTCCTTATCTCTCTCTTCTCCCTACGTTTTCTGTGTTTTCGTTTAGAAAATTCAGGAGATTTATTATGAAATTTCTTTCTTTTATTATTTCCTTCTATATTTAAAGGAGGATTAGAAATCCCAAACTGATCACAAAATTGACCTAATTGTCTTCTTTCACTGATATTATGTTTTTTAATTTGTTGACTCAGCTTTATTTCATTGCATAAAGCAAGTCCTTCAGTTTTACAGACACTTATAAGTTGTCCGTAATTATAACTATCATAATTAATATTAACTTCCCCTAGTCTAAGGGTTTTCCTAACCCTTTCTGCGAAAAGAGAGGGTAAACCATCAATTAATTTAGACTTCCAATAAGTACTATTAGACTCAGGAAGTTCCAAAACTCTACTAAAGAAAGTATCCTTATACCACCTAAAAGATGTAAGAGTTTTACATCTAAAATTTTGGAGTAGAGTTCTGATATTATCACTATTTTCAGAAAATCTTCCAGTGAAATGTTCGATAATATTAATAATCAAAGTATAAACAGCATCTTGGGTATTAGTCCCATTTTCATTTTTAACAGTATCCAAGACCTCCTGCCTATTAGCATCAGTGAAGTAATGATCCCACCAGCCTTTTAATTGACCAGTGAATCCAACAATAATCATTTTAGCAATATCCTTATCTCTATTGCCATTATTCTTGCAAATGGTGCTATACATTAGCATCCTATGAACAGTATTATAAATTTGCCTTTCCGCAAATCCATCTATATTCCATTCATAAATATTTTTCCCGCTGTAGGAATTATTAAACATATACTCATTTTCTTCAAGAAGAATATCTTGAGGAGTAGGCCTAGGATAATAATACATCCTTTGAGTAGGCTTATCAGCATATTTAGACAATTTATTAACTTCATCTTTCACCATATTATGAAAACCTTCATTTTCAGACATACTGTCTGCAAATTCTTTATTAAGAGCACTAATTCTGAGCCCTTTGAATTTTTCATCTAGAATTTTTTCTAAATCAGTCATAGATTTTAATTTAAAATCCTTGACTTCAGGAGGAGGTTGAACACTGGGGATAATTCCACTAGATTCTCCTTGGGGTTTTTCATTTTTATGCTGAATTTTTAAATTATTAATATCAGAGATGAGTTTTTCAACCCTTTTACTTAAAGAAGAAATATTTTCTCCTAAAACAATTAAATACATATTAGTAAAATTATGTTGTTGGACCATATTATTCATATGCTTTAAAGTGATAGGCATAGTATTATTTTCAAATAATTTTTGAAATGCATTATAAAATCTGATCTCATCTCCTTTTTCTATAGAAAAGGAATAAGGGGGAGGAAAATTCGCTTTCAAAATTTCTCCACTATGGGTTATTCTGTATTCTCTTTCAATAATAGAGATATGATTTTCAACATATTTGGTCATAAACCATGGAACAAAAGATATTTTTAAATTCTTTTCAGAAAGATTTTTATAAAATTCATCTTGAAATATTTTTCTGTCTTCTTTTGAAAAATTTTCGTAAAGCCATTTTTTAAATGGTTCCCATTTAGGAAGATTAAAATCATTTTGAATTTGTTTTCTTGCCGGAGATCCCGGACTAAAATCAATTTTGGGTTTATTAATCATCATAAAGAAAAATTCATTTCTGAAGCAGTTACATCTGCATCTTTAACATTATATATGCCTTTCACAATATTATCAGGTTGAATTTTTAATTCTTCAACCCTTTCAAAATCAGATTCTTCAACAGATTCTGTTTCTCTGGTTTGAGAAGTAGAAGCTCTTGAAGGAGATTGAGTAAAATATATAGGGGAAATATGATGATGAGATTTAGATCTTGTATAAGACCTATTACTTCCTCCTATATGGTTTCTGGAGGGTTCAAAACTTATTTGAACATTCCCTTCAGAGGTTTGGAGAATACTAGTTGGATTGTAACTAGTATTAGATTGAGCAGGAACAGCTTGCTCAATAATCCAATTTTCTGGGAAAGTTATTTCATCCCACTTAATAGATCTTCTAGTAGTAATCTCAGATCTACTAAAATTGCTTTCTATAAGAATAGTTTCATCAACAGGTTTATCAACCATCTTACATCTAGGATTTAAAGTTTGAAGAGGTTTGTAATAAATTCTATAACAAACACATATAACTTCAGATCCAGGAGCATAATTATAACCATGCGTTTTGATATTAAGAGTTAAAGCATCTAATATATTCACATCAGATAAAGATAACTGTAAATTAGGATAAACATTAAAATAAACTGGACCATGGGCCAGACTGGATTGTATAATACCTATTAAAGATTGTTTCCATATTCAATTTCTACCATCTCTAAGAGCAGCTATAAAACTCTCAGGTAAACCTTCTAGGGTTAAAGGTTTAAAAGCAACTTGAACTAATCCAATATGGATAAATTTGTAAATACCTCTATATTTATTGAGGTCCCTATTATTAAGTAATTTAATAATCATTTCATCCTTATTAAGGGAAATAGTTTCTTCTGTAGTTTTAACCACATGCTTAAAACTTAATCTATCAAAGGTTCCAAATTTATAAATAACAGTAGGATCTATTTTAGGAATAGTCCATTTATTAAGTAAATCAAGATTTTGAGGAATATCATATTCCTCTTCGATACTATTTTTAACAGTATCTCTGTTTCTAAACATATTCATCATATGCAGAATTGATGTGATGAATAATACCAGAAAATAAGATCAATACCCATGGCTCTGATACCATGACAGAGTGGATCTTTTATTAAGGCGGAATTAGGAATTGAGAATTAAACTTAAATCATTTGGTAGTACCAAATCAAAAACTTTTATACTGTACATGGTAATTTTACTAAATTAAAACGAGCTAGAGATTTAGTTCTTAACCAGTCATGGAGGCACGCCCTAAAAACGCCTAAAACATGGCAACAGAATGGACGAATCCAGACTTCGGTATTAAACCTAATCTCTGCTTATTTTAGCTTAAATCAACCCAAAAATAAATTTTTCGATCTGGTACTTTTTTTTTTTTTTTTTTTTCTTTTCAATTTAATCATATCCAAGAACAACGATTCAGCCTTAGTCATTACTTCTCTCTCTCTCTCTCTCTCTTTTTTAATAAAAACATAGTTAATAAAATTGTTATTGAAAAAATATCCTAAACTTTCTTTATATTTCGTTATATATTCAAAGCAAATCACATTATTAACGTGTAAAGCTTTTCTTGCTATAATAATAATGTATAACGAAACTTTGAATTAAAATAACATTATGGCAAACTATTAAAATTATTTCGTGTGAAATATTATATTCATTATTGAGGTCACATGCCGCAATTATCTTACATTAAATTGATTACAAAATTAATGTGAATGATAATTTTATTTTTTAAAAAAAATCAAAAGAGCATAATATTCAATTAATTAATAAAACTTCAATTGGATTTACATTTTGTCGTCCACCATAATTGATCGTTAATTTGGGTATATGGAAAATGACACACATAAGACGTGTTAATAAGTTGCCTAATGTCTTTAACAACGTGTTCAGCTCCTGTTTTCTGCCATTAATTTTATTTTCCATAGTCAAGAAATAAGTTAATGGCTGCCAAACCTAATGTTTACATTAATATCATACATTTTTTATTTGGTCAACTTTCAATTAGTCATTATTTATCAATTTGTAACTCACGTGTTTTAATCCGATCACAACCTATTCAAGTATTAATTCTAATTTTATCGATATGAGTCGGCTCAAGTGATTCTTTCTTCAAGATAATAATTCGATTTTAACTCCCTCTGATTATTTGGGAATGCGCGTGTTTAAAAAAATATATTAATTCTAATCCTTTATTTGATATATATACATCAACCATTACTATAGTTACTAATTTCTAGTGTGAGTTTTTTTTAAAAGAGGTTTGAATAATAGAATTATCTACTAAAAACTTTGATATGACTAAATTTGTTTCTAACATTTACAATGACGGACTTCATTTTTTCAACAAATTTCTTCGTATGATTCTGTCAAAGCATTGTAGATAGATCAGAGAGCAGTACAATCACCACTTGTAGAGAAAATTTTCATATAAATGGTTCGACCTGACTTAATCCATTTTTTCTACAAATTTCTTCGTGTGATTCTGTCAAAGCATGTAGATAGATCAGAGAGCAGTACAATCACCACTTGTAGATAAAATTTACATATAAGTGGTTCGACCTGACTTAATCCATTTTTTCTACAAATTTCTTCGTGTGATTCTGTCGAAGCATTGTAGATAGATCAGAGAGTAATACAATCATCATATGTAGAGAGAATTTATACATAAGTGGTCGACCCGACTTAATCATATAAATAAACCATTGAACCAACAAAAAATTAAAGGATGAAAATTGGTTAGAGAATTTATATTATTATATTAAGAGAGTTGGTTCAAGTGATTAAAAATTCTTTTTAATTTTTAGCTTTTTAAAAAAATAGACAAAACCGTTTTAATATACTTTTATTTTCTCTTGCATCACTTTAATCTTTTCCATATTTTTTACCTTTTTTCCTTATATTTTTTATTTTTATTATTTTTGACCGATATGTTTCTTACTCTTTTTTTTTTTTTTTTTTTTTGTATTTTTAATTTATTTTATCTATATTATTATATTAGACGTCAAACTTATTTAATAATTTTTAATGTAAAAATTTAATTTCAATAGTAAGTTTTTTTTGGGCATACGCATAGAGCGACGCAATTACTAAAATAAATTATAAACTTGGGAGAATTTGAATTTTATTTTGTTTAATTTCTTAATTAAAGTGAAACTTGAATCCCAAATCTTCAATTAATTAATTTTAGACAAACAAATTAATTTCTTCTCAACTACTCTCATAAAAAATAAATAAATATTTAACACTGATAATAAATACAGACGTTTTCGCCTGAAAAATGAGCCTTCATATATTTTCCACTATTTTCGTCATTACCCATTCATCCAAATCTCTCTCCCTCTCTCTCTCTCTCTCTCTCTCTCTCTCAGAGATTCACGCACGCGCATTTTCAGTTTCTGAAATCACACATTTTCAGTGGTTCTCAGATTTTCGAAATTCCGTCGTCTTCTTCGCGATCGAGATCGGTCAATAACCGCCATTGGTGAGCGCTTCCGCTTGGTACGGTAACCGCCGCCGTCCAATGTCGAGAAGAATCCATTCGGGATCGTCGCCGGCAGTATCGCGGCGGCAGCCGCTGCTGGCGGCGACGCTGTTGTCATCGAGGCACACCGCCGACGGGAAAGACGTCAGCGTGCGGAGCCACCGGGGGAGCAGGGTGGGGGAAACCGCCGGAGAGTGCGCCGCCGTGTGCTGTTGCTGTCCGTGCGCGGTGGTGCACGTGTTTCTCCTCGCGGTGTACCGGCTGCCGAGGGATTTGTGGAGGAAGAAGAAGAAGAGGAGTTTGTTGAAAAAGAGGACGAAAATCGATTTCGACGAGAAGGGGAATGGCCGGAGTAGCGGCGGCGGTGGCGAGGCCGCGGCGGAGGAGGAGGAAACGACGACGGATGACGAGGAGTATAGGGGGCAAAACGACGCCGTTGAGTGGGATAATGAGATGTGGGACCGATTCTATGGGGCCGGCTTTTGGAGGAGCAGTTCACGAAGGACGGATGATGATGATTGAAATTGTTTTTTTTTTTTTTTTTTCTTTTTTGTTTTGTACATAAATTGTTTTTTAATTTCTTGATTTTTGAGGCCTAAGCTTTTGTATAGATCGAGCAAATGCATGGAAATATTGTTTCATTTGGAGCAAAAATTACGTGTTTCGATAATTTAATTTGATTGAAGTTAGTGAAGTTAATTAGGTTGAATTTCGTTTTGGTGCAAAAATTGTTCGGAAAATAGTGGTGAAAAGGCCATCAAAATACGGTCATTCTAGGCAGAAATAAGGAGGGAATAGGGATAGTGTTTTATATTTTTTAGTTTACCGGTGATTTGATAAATCTGTAGAGATAGTGGTAATGAAAGGAGTTGTTGGATTTCGAGAGAAGTTAAGACTAACTTGAGATGGGAGATGTTTATGAATATAGGTGGAGATGTTGGGATTTCCGAAGAGGTTAAGATTAGCTAAGAGATGTTTATGAATATAGGTAGAGTGCGATTTGAAAGTTCGAGATAGGTTGAGACTAACTTAAGATAGGAGATATTTATGGAAATACGATTCGAAAGTGATGGCGAAAATGATTAAGGATGCAGATACGAAAACGTACCCATTGGGCTTGATAATTGAGAATTGTTGATGTTTGCTTCGAATGTCATGGGGTTGTAAGCTTCAACACATTAAGAGACCTGAAAATGTTATGGCGGATACTACGGTCAAGCTTGGCCAATAGATGACCAAAGATTGAAGGACTTGGGATAGCAAGCCGGAGGAGCTTGATCAAAAATTGGATGGTGTCTGACAATTAGTTTAATTTGTTTATGTTGGAAAAAAAAAAACATAAATATATCGTATTTGGTGTTTTACATTTATTTATCACATGTTATATGGCATTTTTATGGAATATAACCAATTAAAAAATAAATTATATTATAATTAATTAATTTCAACAGCCTTATATGCCCATCGAATTTTCCATAAAATATTAGCAATGGAGTTATTACTTAGTTTGGTTTTAATTTCTTGCACAATGATTAATTTTGTTCATATAAATTAGTACTAATGTACTTGTTTTATTTTAAATCTTGGTATATATACATGGTGGTTGTCTTGTTGGACGACTATTCAATATTTTGTATTGGAGCTTGGTTAAAATTAGGTTTATAGGAGTAACATCATAAAGTCAATCACATTAGTATTCACTATTCACTTTAACAAGTTTGGTATGTTCAAACTTGATCGATTTTAATTTTCGAAACTTCTTGAATTTTATATAAGTTTGACATTTTCTCATTTTAATGTTTGGTCAAAATAAAATATCTATTATATACCAATATTCTAAAATATTATATTATTATGTCGTGTCATGTTAAATATTTATAAAAAAAATTTATTATTTTATAAATTTAACAAAAAAAATTATATTATATTATATTATATTCGTATTGCTATATTCATGCAACACAAAAAAAAAAGAAATTACATTCTCAAAATTACATAAATTTTCAAATTTCAACATAGTTTGAGGGGGGTGGGTTGGGTGTGAGGGTGGGGACCCCCATAGAAGCCCTACATAGATTTTTTAATTTTTAGTGTTGTTTTCTCCTTTCTAGCTTAAATACATTTATTATATTTTTCTTCTCAAAAGAGATTCTAAATACTAAAAACCTTTTCTCTTAATTAAACTTTATTTAATGCATAATATACTTCAAGCATCATCTCCAAATCCCAACTTAGATATTTAGGTGTGGCATGGCATAATTTAATTTTGGCAAAACCCGACAAATATTTCATGAATATGTGTTGACAATTCACTTTTTAACGAATTAAGTATCGTCATTATAAAATGAATGATATTTATATAGATGAAACTTCTACCGACCTTCCATTAATAAATTGACAACTTTCTTAATAGATATACCTACATAATTTAGTTGTTCAGAGTTAATTAAAAGTGTCGGTATTTAAATTTTTTGAATTTTTAAGTATACTGCAGACCATAAAATATGAAATAATAATTACTATTATAATAATGGTGTTATATCCTCTTAATATACTCAAAATTAGTCAATCGGGATTTATCCAAGTGGGTAATAGTTTCATTCTTAAAGATAAGATATTGGATTTGAACCGTTTGGGTGATAAGGTTTTGAGTTCGAATTCCGTTTAGACGTGTATATATAGGAAAAAAAAAAACCAAAATCATGTCACTTAAATAAAGAAATATTAAAAAATCATTCCCATCAAGCACTGATTCCGTAAGCATTGAATATAATTACTTTTGCATGGTTTGTGATCTTCCTCAAATGGTGTGGTTGAGCAAACACATGATTATGCAAGAATATCAGCATCAACAATCCAGGCCACGCGTCTTCACTGTAGCTAGTGGAAGACCAGGAAGGAATCTAATCCCAGTTTTCATATTTACTTCCCTCTTCCTCCAAAGCAGCGTCTCTGTCTACTGTGTGTTTGTGTGTCAGTGTGTGGGCTCAGTCATCGGACTCATCACTCATCACCGCCAAAAAAGTGGAAAAGAAGAAAAAAGAATAGGAGAGAGAGAGGGAAGGAGAAATAATTGTTCCAAGAAAACAACAAAAATAAAAGTCCACAAAAGACTTGCCATTCTCATTCTCCTTTTACTTTTCTTTCCCAAATTCCCTCAGCAAAACTATAGTCTTTTCCATCCTCCCTCTTCCTTTTCATCATTATTCTCTGTGTATAAAAGATAAGGAAACCTTCTTCAATCAGTGTGGGTTTTGATCTGCTGTTTGGTTGGTGCAGTTTTCTGTCGACTTAGACCCCCAAAAGAGGAGGAGTCTTTTTCCTTTCAGGTAATCTTTATTAGCGTTTTTCAGCATTTTAATTTGATGGGTTTTGTTTTGTTTTATCTTTCGTGTGTTTATTTGTGTGCATTTGAGAGTGTTTCAATTGTAAAAAGGTAGTCTTTTGTAGTTTCTTTTTGTTTTTTCTTAATTTCATTTTTCAGGTTCTTGTCTGCCGTCCTGTTCTTTTGAGAGAATTGGGATTATTCAAAGTTTTTCCTACCTTTTTCAATGTTTTCTTTGTAAAAAAACTTGTTTCTGAGAATACTGAGGCTAAAATCCTCAAAAAGACTTTTTTTTTTTCCTTCTTTTCAATAAGTGGGGTGAGGTCTAAGCTGCTATTAATGATTCTCTAGGTTATCTTGGGTGACCCTTTCGAGGTATAGCATCGATATTTATGAGGAAAATTTGTTGAATTTTATCTGTGGGTTGCAGTGAAGGAGTGGTAGCTGGATGCTGTAGTTGGTCCCTTTTTTCCTTTTCTGTAAATATTTTTAAGCTAATGCTGTATCTATCTTTTATATGCACATGTGAGATAGTTGTTTTTCACCTGCTTTGGCAGAAGATTTGAAAACTAAATGCTTAGTCTGGATATATTTCTTTTAATTTCAGAATTTCCATTAAACAAGAGCTATCTAGGATAAACTGTTACTGGATAATGCATTATGTGCTTACGGTTCAGTCCAATGGAATTGAGAATTATATTAAACTTTGATCATACCGTTTGGATTTGAATTTTTTAACCATGTGTTTTTTATCTCATTATATTTGTTATGATTTAATTTTTATCTTGCATATACACCCTTATGATGAATGATACAGTGCATCTAATTATCACCTTTAATTGATTATATTGAGATTTTCGTTTCTGTACCAGATGGAAGAGGGAAAAGTAAGTGAGAGTTTGACGTCTCCTGCAGCTTTTGTTGAAGGCGGAATTCAAGATGCGTGTGATGACGCTTGCAGTATATGCCTTGAAGCTTTTTGCGACAGCGATCCTTCAACTGTGTGTTTTAATGATTATTTAGTCCTATTATTGTGGTATTGGACTGGTTTTCCTTTGAATTGATCGATTAAAATTATCAATTGCAGGTGACTGGTTGCAAGCATGAGTATCACCTTCAATGCATTCTTGAATGGTACAAAAACTCAACTCCCTGTGTTGATAATTCTTTCATATGCATTAAACTTTTCTGTCTTGAGCTGAAATCCCCATTTGTGTTGAAGTTTGGTCTTTCACTCGTATAATTTAGTCTTTTATTCTGCGGAAAATGAATATATAGGTGCCAAAGAAGCTCTCAGTGCCCAATGTGTTGGCAGCCCATCAGCCTAAAGGATCCTAGCAGGTATATAATATCCAAAAGAGCACCCCATGCTGCATGTGTAAAATGAAAATTGAATATTTATATATAAACACACGGATACATAGAATTTATAACACTAGGATTCTTATAATTTGATTATTTGGCAGCCAAGAATTGCTTGATGCTGTGGAGCACGAGAGGAATATCCGCATGAATCCACCAAGAAGCACCACTATATTCCACCATCCAACTCTAGGAGACTTCGAGTTACAGCACGTTAGTATAACTTTATTCATTCTCCTCTCATCTTCACAGTTCCTAATTGCCCCTTGCTGTTCCAGTTGCCGGCCAGTGCAAGTGAATCTGAACTTGAAGAGCGAATTATTCAACACTTGGCTGCCGCAGCAGCTATGGGGCGAGCCCGTCAGCTGGCTAGGCGGGAAGGTCAGAGAAATAGGTCTTCCAATAACGGGCGTCCTCATTTCTTGGTGTTCTCTACCAATCCTAACGGTGCTTCTTCTGTGGGCCCCAATGCTCCTCTCATCACTGTTGCAGAAGATTCTGCAGAACTTCTTACTCGGCCTCCTATTGCACCAAATGACCAGATTGTGACTGCAGAATCTGAATCAAGTGCAGCAAATCAGAATGGAACATCTTCAAGCAACAGGTAATATATATATATATATATATATATAGAGAGAGAGAGAGAGAGAGAGAGTTATACTGGCATACCCTGAGGTTTGTTCTCATTACACTATGTTCTGCTGCTGCTAATAAATTACAAAAATTTCCCATGGCATACACGGAAGTTTGGCATATGTTATAATGGTGAACTTAAATTAATATTTAACAATAAGCGAAAATGGCAAAATAAGGCTATTCATGAAAAGTTAAAGATGCTGTCAAGGTAATGTAAATTCTTAGGCATGGATCTTTATGTAAATTTTCAAACCATAGGGTAGTTAGCGTAATTAGGCCAAACCTCAGGGCTTGTCAGTGTAATTATTGCTATTTATGTTTATATATATATGTGTGTGTGTGTTTAATTTGATCATTTTTGGTTGTTCATCTCTTTCTCTCTCTCTAGGAGGTCTCCGCTGCATACTTCATCTGGTACTCAAGATAGAGCTGGACCATCGGATTTCCAGTCATTCTCTGAGACTCTGAAATCTCGACTTACTACACTGTCAATGAGGTAACTTGGAAGAAATGTGCTTATTTCATGTGCTCTATAAATTCTAATTTTAAGGACCCTACATTTTTGGATTACTCCCATAGTGCACACATTAAAGAAAATTGTCGTCTTGGTTCAAATTTACATTTGCCTCGTTTTGCTTGAAATTTGATCCAACTGTCTAAATATAGGAAGTAGACTTTTGATGGCATCGTCCTCGTTGTGGGTGTCCTGGAAAACTTTTGCTTTTGGAGAGATTATAAATTGTAAAAAGTTGTAGTTAAGAGTAGCATAAGCCGAGTCTTTGGGGAAGAAGTATGAAGAACACTACTAAACAACAGGAAATACAACATAAAAGCTGGAAAAAGAAGCCCCAAAACTGCTTCTTGCTTCTAGTTTATTTTAAGCAGAAGCAGTGAAACAAAACACTCCTTTCTGTCTCAGTTTTGTCGAATAACCAACAAAAAGGGATAAGATAATTTACAAGTGAGTTATGTAGGAAGTTGAGCAATTCGGGCTAAGTGTTAACTTTTTAATTCTCTATTTTAGATACAAAGATACGATAACCAAGAGCACTAGAGGTTGGAAGGAGAGACTATTTGCCCGTAATAGTTCGACAGCAGACTCCACTAGTGCTGCTGAAGCACGTAGAGAGTCCAATCAAGATGTTGTTACTGTATCTAGAATGATGGATCATCTTGAAATTGCAGAAGATTCTAGACACAATACGACTACTGCATCTAGTCATTCTGAGGGAGGTTCCACTTCAGATGCCAACGAACCGCCAATCACAGAGACGGGTAGGAGGCCAGCCAAGAATGAAGCTGGGGCTCCTCCTTGTGCTGCTAGTTCTGTGTCAAACTAAGCTTTGATTCAGAAAATGCATCAATTGGTAAGTATTTGCTGGTACGGTCTTATTGTAGTGTTCAAGATGTGGTTTTTCGTGACATTTATCTTATATGATTGGTTGTGTTATCAGGGGAATGATGTCTCAGCAATGTCCCAATGCAGATGGCATGCAACCATAAACCAAAAAAGACCTCTTTCGAACCTTGGAACCATTCGTGTAGACGATACAGATAAACTAGTTGTAAATTTCGGTCTCTGGTTCGAAATTCTTTATAAATGTACGTCGTTCGGATGGAAAAAGGATGGAACCGGGCAGTTTTCTGCTTCCCATGTTGAATAATTACCAATTTTCATTTGTGCGCTCTCTTATAATATTTATTCTTGAGGATCATATGCAGTTTTTTAGCAGTGAGGATGTGTAGAATGAAATTGTTTACCTAGATGGATGGGATATTCTTGTTATATGTATATATTCTTTGGCTGAAAATATCCGAGACTATGTAGTGTCTTGTGAGTATCCGTCGTGTGTGTAGGTCGGAGGCTATGTAGTGTCTTGTTGAGTATCCGTCGTGTGTGTAGGTCGTTGTGTCTGTGCTCGTGCATTCCTTACACATTTGTACTTCACAAACTTGAGGGAAGTATAACTAAGATCTATCTGTAATCTTTCAATATGATCCGTATTTTATCAATGAACTTCGATATTTCCTTAGGTAATTTCAATCATAATTCTTATTTTATGTTTATTATGGAAGATGGATTACATAATGAGGAGAGGGCCTTGTAAATTTTATTGAAGTCTGGTTCATCCTTCTACTGAAGCCTTACACATATCGTGTACCGTGCAACATTGATGCAAGATTGATTTGGACAAGAATCGCGGTGTGGTTCGTTTTAGCCATCGCAACGTTGATTTGGACAAGAATCGCGTTTCGTTTTCGATTCTCTTCGACGATTCGGTTTCATTTTTCTTGAAGATTTATCTGTCACACTACGTGATAGTGTTCAATATAACTGATAAGACGCAACGTTTTCTATTTTCTTTGATTTGGACAAGAAGTGCGGTTCGTTTTCGATTTTCTCGAAGATTTATCTGTCATACTAAGTGATAGTGTTTGATAAGTGTTCGATATAAGTGTCAGACATAACGAGCCACAAATCAGAACTGGTAAATTCCATTCAGGACATCTGTAGTATTACAATTCATCACTTTCCTTTTCTTTTCAAAACAAGCTGAAACTTGAATTACAATGACTCCGGACTGGCGGAAGGCCTGATTTTGGAGGGCATCTGCACAAATCTCTGCATTCTGCCTCCAAACTTATGACTTGAATCTCTAGGTGTAATTGACATCTTGTCCAAAGAATAGTCAAATTCATCTGCATCAGAATCTTCATCATCATAACTCCTGCCACTTCCATCATCTGGAATAGACATCCCATTTCTCCCATCATCACCTGCCTCGGTGATATCTTCATCACTCGAACCTTCTCCATCATCTTCGTCGTAGGTACTTCTCACCATTGACCAGTATATGTAATTTGGCCGGATGAATCTGTCGCATTTTCTCAGCAAGCATGGATCAAATGGGAAAAACATGTCAAATCTTTCCATCCCACCAAAAGCCCGAGAATGGTCCGATTCTAGGAGGCCATTGTCAGCAATGCTTCGAGGCAAAGAAAAAATGTGATTCACCTTCACCAGCCGTAGAAACTCCTCTACTATTGATGGTAGGCAGACCAGCAGTGGTTTTAAAGGATGGCTGAGGATGTCCTCGACACGCATAAGTAGCAACTGGGACTTGACACGGGGTATAGCAAGCATTTGTCTCATACGAAAACAAAGCACATACATAGTTGCCTGGCATCCAGCATAGAATACTCTATGAGTTTTTGTATTAATATCACCATCATCCTGGCTTTGGCAATAACGGAAACACCAGTTCACCACACGTTCCAACATAGAAGCAACAAACGACACAGAGACAAATTTCGCACGGGCCAAATAACTAGCAAGGTACGCAACAGCACTCATTCTCCAATCAGGATTGGGACTGCTCACAAATATATTTACGAGTACATCAGCAAACATCTTTCCACAAATTTCAGGGTCCAACGAGCACGCATAGAATATGACAAACTGCGCAAATTTTGATTTATAAGCAGTTAATATCGTTTTCTGAAACGAATGAAGGAGGACCTCGAAAACCTGAACAAGACGGCCGCTTTCAAAACAGGAATCAAGGTGTTCGAATGTAAGCACCATCAGACTATCCAACTTTTCAGCAATCAAATTTCCACTGAAAAACCTCTGTATCACCGCTTCCCTCGAAAGCTCATTGCAACCATGCTCAACATGATCTGCAGCAGGGCCCTCAACGTCTTCCAGCTCCATATCAAAAATACCCTTATGGAAATCATCCTGCAAAATATCATCCCACGCTATTTCCACATCCAAATCTATCAGTCTATCCACGAGCGCGACGAGAATCGTGCTCCCAACAAGCTCACCCATGGAACCACTCTCCAATCTGAACATACTCTCAGCATACATCACAATGAAAGGCTCCTTCGTGTATATATTCGGCATTCTATCCCTCACTATCTTCTCCAACCTCATAGGAGAAAGAGGAACCACATCTGCAATGCCTTTCAAAGTAGAATGAACACAATCAAGAACTTGGTTCTTCTTAGCACGGCCTCGAGGCTGCTTCAACAAATCCATAAAATAAGCCGCCGAAGAAGGAGCCAATGGTGGAATAAAGTTCACAACAAGCATCTCCAAGCACAGATCCACATATTCCCCACTTGATGAAGCCAAGGAGACGAGCAATTCAGCCAAAGCATCCATCACATCAGCTCCATAATCCCAGAGACTCATCCCAAATATAGCAGCAAGGAGAGACCGATGATGAACTATATGTATGCAAGAGACTGCTCCAGCCACAGCTTTCAAACATGTTACAAGAAGAGCCACCTCCTCAGCAACAAGACGTTCTTTATGGTGTATCACCGCCACAAGCTGGTTGTAGAAGTCGCAGTCGCCCTGAGCAACCGCCTTAAGCGCGTTCCTAACATGATGATCCAACTCGGAATCGGTGAAATTTGGCCCATCCTCCATATCAGGTACCGCCATTGATCAATCACCACTTCAATTTGAGGATGGAGCAATGAAATGACAAGGCAGCAACGACGGTGGAGGGTGTTGCAGCTGCGGCGGCGGGCGGCTGAGAGAGTTTGGGAGCTAGGGTTTCTAATTATAGGTCGGTAAAGGGGTCAAATTGTAATAATGAGGAGTTATAGGACGAGTTATGGAATTTCAGAAAACCCCATCCCCATAAATAGCCAATCCGAAGCTCCTAGCACACTCTCTCTCTCTCTACACTTACCAGTTTCAAATTTGAGACACGAGAAAAAGGGGAACACAGGTAAAGATCGATCCTTTAACTTGTATTCTTCCAAATCTTGGAGACAGAGAAAATCCTCGTTTCATGCAACTGTTGTATTCTGTTTAGATTATTGTTTGAGCAGTTCGATATGTCGGGAGAAGAAGAGGAAAATGCTGCTGAGCTCAAAATCCCAGATGGTAATTTCTTTTTCTTGATAATGTTTGTTAATTCCAGGCTATTTTTTGGTATCTGCTGCTATGTGTCATTACATTAGCATTAAATACATTTCTGCGAAGGGATGAGTGGATATTGATGTCTTCTGATGCAAACGTATTTGGTTTCTGTAATTTGTTTTTTGCAGAGTTTTTGAAGGCAAAGTGTTTGATGAATTGTGAGGTTGCCCTAATTCTTGATCATAAATATGAGCAGCTTCAGCAGATGGCTGATGACCCAATGAATCAAATGTCTCAGTATGTAAATTCTCAAGCTTTTAGATTTCTTGTTTCTGTTATGGGACACCATGATATTTTTGTTCCTTTGCTGAAAATGCTACACTTTAATATTGGGATAGTTATGTTGGCTTACCTTGAGGTTTCGACTAAGTACACAAACTTCCGATCAGGTTGGAGAAATTATAAAACATCTTCTAATGTACCCTAAGATTTGGTCCAGTCCGTGCTATATAGTCATGAGTATAAATTCAAATATGGAGTAGCCGTGTTTAGGGTATTCATAAAAACGATCAGGGATGATGTCCGATCTGGCTGTAGTAGGAACTCTTTGAGAGTGGAAGTTTCTGTATTTCTCAAATCTTGGGAGAAGTTTGTATAATTGGGCAAACATCTGGGTATGTTGGTGGTGTTATCACATTTGAATTTTTAGATGATCAAGTATCTTGGTCTCGGATTATATTTATAGCTCAACAGGTTTTCCCTCTCTCACTCTCTCTAACTCTCGTATATCACATCCGCAGGGTATTTGAAAAATCACTTCAATACGTGAAGCGCTTCAGCAGATATAAGAATCCTGATGCTGTCAGACAAGTTCGAGAGTATCCTTCTGTCATTTGTAGGCAAGATGCTCTATTATATTCAGACCTAACATATACAATAAGTTTCTGCTTACAACCTTAATCAATTATTGTCTACATGAGCATTTCTGCATATAATCTAGTAGTACTTGTACATATTCTAGTAGACCTTACTCCTCTGGTCGAGAGAAAGAGAAAAGAATTTTGAGTTATCACTCTTCTTTGGGTAATTACAGCTACTACCCCTGATGTTAAGTCTAATTCCAGAAAGGCCCTCACTCGTTCTATAAATTATACACATCGATCAAGTTCATTTATGGGTTTTGAGTAACTATGTAAAGATTTAGACAAGGTGAATCTTAACTCACATTTCAGAATTCTAAGTAGATATCAGCTGGCTGAATTCGAGGTAATTTACACTTCTTCTCGAGCTCAATCTCATGTATGTCCATTGAATCTAGAAAAAAAAATATTTATGCCTTCTTTTCTGCAGCTGTGTGTGCTTGGAAACCTTTGCCCTGAAACGGTCGAAGAAGCTATAGCAATGGTTCCATCCATAAAGGTACTTTTGTCTTCCTTGGATTAAAGCTTGCATATGGTTTTCGTTTTATTTACATTCGTCTTGATTTTCTTCAAACCCTCTTACTGTTGTCTCCTTTACATTGCAGACTAGAGGACGAGCACATGATGACGAGGCAATCGAGAAAATGTTGAACGATCTTTCCTTGATCAAGAAATTTGAGTAGTTTTCTTCTGGTCGTGTTCATTACAATATATGAGCTCAATGTCAGTAATTTGATGCTCAAGTTTCTAGAGAAGCAGATTTTTATTCTGAATTGTGGGATTTAATCAATGTCTAGCACATTAACAGTAGTTGTTTCATACAAGTTAAAATTTGATCAGAGTGATGTTTGCATCAAAGATATCCCATATTATTGTTAAGATGTACTTTGGCCGTGTCTGAAAACTCAGAAATAAACACTTCAACCACCTATGATGCATGAATATCTTTAAAAATATTATTTTGTCGTATTGTGTAGGATATCAAACACTCCTCACGTTTCATGCCTTGTCGTATATGTGCTTCATAGACTTCAATGCTAGCGCTCTTTTTTCCTTTTCGCGACTTATTTAAGTACTTTTGAGAGTGTTTCCGACTTCAGCTTATTTTAACTAGAAAATCAACTAAAATCATCCAAAACCAGAAGTTTCCTCAAACAACTTCAACAGGAAGAAAAAGATAACCCTGATGCGAATTATTTCGATATCTTTTCACCAAAATAAGCAGCAAAAAAATTCCGGACACACACCAACGGAAGACCGAAAACTGAAGATAAGCAAAACACAACCGCTGTAAAATTCCATTCATCACAATCCTCTATTATTATTGTTGAAAAGTAAGTTCAAATTTGGTGCTCTAAAGGTGGCCAAACTGAAGCCTCTTCTCCTTAAGCTCTCTTCTCCAGCCACTCGAAGAACTTCACCTGTGCGGTCATGGGGTCGAGCCTATATAACTGGTAGTAGTGGTTAGCAATTTCAATCCCAAAAGTGCTACCAACTGCAGCTCCAAAGGCAAAAGAAAGTAGGGCACCTGAAAAATGAACGGCACTAATCACAATCTATTTAAAGTGGGCATGTTCGATTTTACTCCTGTTGAATACGAATATTGCATACTGCTTCTTATATCCTTCAAAACGTATAAAGATTTAGTTCTTGAAACATTCTGAATTGTCTAAGCAGTTAGGTAAGGGAATAAAGTGGAGACGGTTTTGAAAGATATGAGATGGCAACATTATACATAACTCAGAACAAGGCCTAAAAAAGGTCAGAAATTTTTTAGATTTTCTGTAAGTTTTTTAAAAGAAGCGTTTTGCTCAACCAACTATTAGGGGGTGTCAGCAAAAACTTCTACTTGTGGAGAAGCAAGAGTGGTGAAAAATTTTAGTAGAGAAAGCGCGAATGCTCTTGCAGAAACAAGTGAAAGTAAAAGAATTACTGTTGAGTGTTTGGTGAAACGAGTTGAGAAACATTTATCGCTCTCAAATCTACAATAGTACCAATAATTTTTAAACAGAAACAATAACCATCTGGCCAATCTCTTGAACCCACGAAATTATCAAACACCTCACTAAAGAAATAATTCCACTTCCATTACTATCTGATCTTCATCTCCAAATCTCTTCCAATGATCATCCCAATTCCCATCCATCCAAGAGGATCAGTTACGTTAGTTTTTCAGAGACAAATAAAATTGATATTGAGCCTTAATCTGGTTTGGTTTGGAGAAATAAAATAGGGAACACGGGCAAGTTAATCAAACCTTCAAAAAGAAATAGAAGACGCATTCTTTGACTTAAAGCTGTACTAATATGTCAAAAACAAAACTTGCTGTACTTCAAAAAAATAGATGCTCAAAATAGATGATGAATTAAAAATACATACCATGAGGACTCCTTGACCATTTCCAAGCCAATCCACCAGTTGAAACTGCTCCAACGGCAGCACCTACAAGACCAAACTGAGCTGCTTGCCTCGCAGTCTTCAGCTGAAAAATAAGGTGAAGAAAATAGGGTGGGTTAACAATACAATTAAAGGGAAACAGATCAAGAAACCACAATAATCGTACAGAATCCAAAGACTTCCCACAGTTTTCACAAATGGACATGGTATTCACATAAAATCCCATAAAACCAAATTCTTGCATATAATATAGATCAAACAATCCACATATTGTGTATTTGGACATACACATTGATGAATTAACATATCCAGGTAAGCCCGTAAAGCATTTCTACCGATACTCGTCCACTCCTCAATAACCCATCAATTGTTTTAGTGAGGAATGTACTTCACCACATCAAAATTACTAAACCCACTGCAACCAAGAACTGCAACATATATACTATTCCAGGTTTTAAAATATCCAGAACACAAAACACATGTATAGGTGAATTGGTTCTACAGATTCTACATAATGAAACCAAGAACAGGAATAGATAATCTGTCTCTTATCTCATGAGCTTAAAACAAAAATCCAGAAAACACACACACACACACAAAGGGTCACAAACAAATTAGAAGATGGCCCCCAAGAATTTCTATCATAGCTCAGTAACACAACTCGGAAACCAAACAAAAGGGCTCACAGAAAAACACTTCACAGTATCCTAGAATGAATCAATTTCAAAATCTCTTTAATAAGCTACGAACACATAAAATAAATTGCGAAGAGCTCAACAGCGAGAGAAAGATTGGAGAAATTATACAGTGGGGCCATGAACGGGGTCAGATGCAATGAACTCTTCGACAACAGAGCTATCCCAATGGGGCAGAGGCTTTTCTGGTTTAAGGAACCTCGAATAATTTTCAAGAAACGAGAATCTCTCGCCCCAAAATTCCTTGTACCCTTCCCAGTGTTTTCTGAAAAACGATTTCGATTCGTGGGTTTCGCTCATCTTGAAAAAAGATTCGTTCTAGGGTATCAAAGTTCAAGATTTACGAGTATCAGTTGGAGCTGTGCCTCTCTGTACGAGAAAGGAGAGCTGCTACTATCGAATTTTCAAGATTTTGATGATTTTGACTGTGGAGGTGCTGATGGGGAGACATTGCTGGGGTGTAATTCCCTACGACGAGCTTACAGGTCCATTAGGTGTAGGACCAATAATTTGCTGCCACGTTTCACACTTTTTTCTTTTTCTAATTTCTTTAAAAACTTATTTACATCGAGTCCCGGATGAATTTTTAAATAACAAAACACCCCATTATCGAAAATCCTAATAGGAAAGGGGTTAAAAACTCATTTAGATTTAAATTTTAGACGAAATTATCAAAAATTCTAACAGAGAAGGAGTTATTTGTAATTTTAAATTTTATTTGGGTAATTCATATTATTTAATCTAAAATATGGGGTGTTTTATTATTTAAAAATTCATACTCTTTCCTCGAAATAATATATGTTTGCACAAATTATCTTTACTTCAGAACTGAATTAAATTAAATAGAAGAATTATTTTCTCTTTATTGAGATAAAAACTTTAGATAAATTCTTTATTAATGAATAATTTATCAAAGTATTTTTGAGTTATTTACGTAGAACAATAAAAGAATATTTTACTATTACATTTTTAGGTTTAAAAAGAAAACTGATATAGGAATACGAACAAAATACGACAATACAAATTTTTTATTAAATTTCTCATATGAGAAGTACCAAACATGATTCGACATGACACAACATAATGATACTTTTAAAAGTTTTCGTAAATCCTACATTGGTCCATTGCATAGCACATAGTAGTTAAAATATTAATTTTGGATATGAAGATCTTAAGAACTTTGGACTAGGGATGTAAACGAACCCTACCCCTTTTTTAAGGTTCGAGTTCGTCTATATTTTCATGAACCCGAACTCGAACTCGAGCCTGACGAACCTCACAAAAATAGGTTTGAGTTCGGTTCGAATCCGAGTTCGTCTCGCAAGTTCGAGGAAGCAAAACGACAGATCTAGATCTAGAAATTTCCAACCAAACAGAAAAAAGAAAAAGGAAATCAATTTTTGCACAAGAACATGAAGACACAGAAGTGTAATGGCGCACAAAGGGCAAGTGATGGTGCTGCGGAGGCGGAGGGGTGGTGGCGCCAGAAGCAGACGGAGTGGATGATCGGCGGCGAGCAAACGCAGTCAGAGTGCTGGTGGCGGGGTTTCATTGCAAATATAAAGCCCATTCAAAAATAAGAAAAAAAGAGAAAGAGAAGAAAGGTGTAGTGGACAGAGGCAGCAGCCACGGCGGTGGGTGGCTTGGACGGAGTCGGCGCGGCGGTCAGCAATGTGAGAGCGTTGGAAATGAAGTTGGGCGACTGACACAGAATTTGGGGGCTAGGGTTTTTCTTAATTTGAAACGAGATAGAGTCGGCAGCTATTTGAAATAAGAAAAGGAAAATTGAAATAGTTATAGTTAATAGGCTTTTTATTTTGCAAGATGAATTATTAGAAATATAAAATACGTTATATCAATTATGATTAAAAAATATATATAATATATTACATATTTAATAATATATATAATAGATATTTTATTTTTTAATTAAAATATTAGGGTTCGCGAACCGGCTCGCGAACCCAAGTTTTTGAAAGAAAGGGTTCGAGTTCGATTCGTGGAGGTCACGAGCCGAGCCAAGGTTCGATTCGGGTTCGATTATCTCGAACTCGAGCCTGAACCTTCACTGATTCGGTTCGTTAGGCTCGCGAACGGACTCGTCTCGTTTACATCCCTACTTTGGACTGAAGGCTGAGGAATTTGGTAATAATTCACATCAAAATTCACAATGACAAACAATCACACTAATGCACAAATACAGCAGCAAAGAACCACTGAAAAACTTTGCCCATCTTTTCTACACATTTTGATACCAATCTCAAGTACCTACACAAAAGCCCCCAGAAAACGAGAAACAAAACGAAGGGGCGGAGAAATGTGAGGGGCTGATTTGTAATTTCACAGATTACACGTCGACATGAGTATCTTATCTCTTTCTCTTAGAAGCGGAAGCAGAACCCCGACCTCGGGAGGTTGCAGCAGCAGTTCCTTTCCCTCTCCCGGCAGGTGCCTTTTTCGCACTCGAACTTCCAGAACCCTTCAACTCCATTTGTACTTGGATTCCTAAAATCAAAAAAATCAGCAAAATAGTAATTATTATAGCAAAATGATGGTGATGACATGCAAAAATGTCGAAATATTAGCAATATTGAAAGTCGCAAGAATTTATTGCTGTGGATGGAGTGTGACACAACAAGCTATTGCTAATTGACAACTGTGCATTCTTCCAATTGTAGTATCACCAACCTTTGGAATTTAAACTCTCCAGATCCGACTGCAGCTTCTTCTCTGGATCAACCAATTCGTCGTCTGATTCAAAAAGCAACGGAGAAAAGTTACACAGTCTTGATCATTACAAGTATAACCTTAATCAAGACTGAAAAGCAGAGATCAAAATAACAGAGCCATATAACGTGTGAAACGTCACTACTACAGGCAGAGTAGCGCAAACAGAACAAATCACAATGTAAAGGTGAGAGAAGCAATCTCCAATGAGGCAAAAAAGCAGTTTCATCAACTCAATTTAGACAGAAGAAGAAGTCACCAACAAGTTTTGTTCTTTTAAGAAGACAAATATACCTTGGTCTTCTGTATCTGAGAGAATTTCTTCTTCATTATCAATCTTTTCTTCTGCTAGAGTCTCCTCCACAGGTTCTAGCATAGCTGCAACCCGTTTCTTTGGAGCCTTTTTAATTCCAGGAAGAGTGATTAAATCTGCAGACCGAACCACGCGAGATGAGCTGCCTTTGTTATAAGCCCTTGTCAGAGCAGATTTTACTGCAGGCTGTATGCCATCCAGTGGATTTGGACGCCCCTAAAGCATGTATAAAGCAAGTCAGAAGAGAATCATTCCCAGCGTAGATGTAAGCGAGAAGAGAGATAAGTGTAATATGCAATTCACCTTAAATTTGGACATCTCCACAATATTATCAAAGTCCTCCATGCTAATGGAGTATAAATCCATGAATTCCACAACTTTCTCAACAGCTTCATCCTACCAGGTTGCTCGCAATAAATACATGTTCCGCAGGAGGAAAATATATATAGATACATGATATATGTACATATATATATATATAAGCAAGAACCTAAAGAGATCAAAATAGCAACCTTAGGTAACACCCTTAAAGGATCGGTCAACCGCTTTAAAAGTAGAGTAAGATAGTCAAGTCGTAATGTTGACCTGTCATGATAAATGAATACATTACAGGGATGAAATTGCCTATCATAAACATAAACATATGCAAACATGACATTGCAGCCAAAGAAAGTACCTTCCTAAATTCGATTCACGAGAAGCAAGAAGATGAACATGCATGTCCTCAAGAAGTCTATAATTCTTTCCCATTGTAGAATTTTTCCCCAGCCACCCACCAAATCTATTGAAATTGCGTTCACCCTGCAAAAATAAAATTTCTACTGGGAATACTATCTTTAATCAAGAAAAAACTCCTAAGTACTGTAATGTAATACAACAATCACCTGCTCAAGTGTTTCCCGTTGCCCATGTAACAGAGCAGCACTGAATCAAACAAAACAAATAACCATCAGTATGAAGCGTGACAAGTTTCAAGACTCAGTTTAGAACTTACGGTAATATACAAGATGCAAGAGAACCAATCTGGGAGAGCTGCCACTGCCGGTATCTTCGGATTTGGACATTAACAATATCACCATCTCCAATGGACTCAGCAGCTCGAGCAAGTAAGTTCATTCTTTTCATTCCATTATCATCTCTACCAGCCGAACTTGGTTTGTAGTTGATATAGTTTTCCTGAAATCAAGGGTAAAGTGCTCAAGATATTAAAACTTAATACATTAATATCTTTTACGTCGATGAACTTAACGGGTTTGGCAGACATTCTACTTTTAATATGTGCTGCTTGGATTAATCTGAATGAGATTATTATAACTATCAAGATCATTATTGCATTATTACTATTTTTCTTCTCTAAAACTATATTACTCACTAAAAGCATAATCATGTTTATCATATTATCAACAAATTTAGTAGATCAAATTTGATCCAAGTATAATATGTTTATTACAAATAAAATGACAAAATTATATGAATTCTCATCTTTGGCATCCTTCCAAGGATTCTTTTGAGTTCCTTAATCTTAAGGCTCCCTAAGACTGTCCTCTAGTAGGTTAACCTGCTGAGAAATGGATATTGAAATATCTTAACCATGTATAAGCAATACCTGAACAATAAGTGGAACAAGATCAGGATCACTCATGCTAAGGTTGACTCTCTCATCCATTCGCAGCTTGCCAGCATTGAAGCCAAATAGCCTGTATAAACAAAGATATAACTTAGCTTAACAATTAACATAATTGAACTAGGAAAGTAAAACCCATATCATTTGTAGACATACAATTAGAGGTAAATTAGTTCTAACTAAAACATAATAACTACTTCCACAAATAATCACGTCAAATGGAAACACAATGGGCAGGTTTAGCTTCCAACGCGTAACATATTTGGAAAACATATAAACAAACATAAATCTCAACTAAGATGGACAAGTAAAGAACGTATCAAACAGACAACTGCAAAAATATAAACAAAAGCATACTTATCAACAGCTGTGAAGGGGGAAATATCTTCATCCTTAGAACTGCTTTGAAGGCGTTGTTTGATGTCATCAAATTTAATTACAGACATTGAGAGACTCATATATTGCAGATGATTAAGGGCCATACGGATATCTCCATTAACTCGTTCTGCAAGTTCCTCAAGTGCGATCTGTAATCAGAAAGCACCATCTCAGTCAGTTTAGTTACATAACCATGAGCAAATAGTCAGTTTATTTCTGGATAACGACAAGAGAAGAAAAGGAAAGATAGAAGAAGGCGAAAGTGGTGTATGAATAGCAGACTAACATATTACTGACAGAGAAACACTTCTTATGTCTTAAAAAAAAGGTTATAGCTAAAAAACCATGTTGGAGTACGCACCTCATTAACTTGAAGGCCTTCTGCATTTGCTATTTGTAATAACCTCTTGGCAATCTAGCATTGCAATTACCACAAATATTATTGAGTTGATGAAATAATAAGCATCAGTTATGCAGGAACAAAGACAAAAAGAGGTTCACATCAATAACAGCTATTTTATTTCTGACAAGTGCCAAAAAAAGAGAATGCAGCACAAACAAATGTGGGTGCAAATTGCTCACAGAAAAGTTCCAAGCTGACATGTACAGATAAATATTCCCAACTCGAGTTGCAACATGATAACGAGCTGCAGTTATAATTGATTCACAGAGCTCATGGGGAAGAGATAAACCTTCATGATAAGAATGGTCAAGGATGACAGTGTTCATATTTTCTAGGCCACAAGAAAAACCCAGTGGGATGCTTAATATATATCCAATCAAAAACCACTCGTGGAGGATAGTTCAGTATTTTCTCCAGAAGAGATTCCACAGCTTGTCAATTACATGAATTCAGATCAACCCCAGAATGCAGGCACACATTAAAATCAGAAACATGAACCTCTAAAATGATGAAACTGGATGCATTTCTACTCTTGAGTTCGTTTATGCATCCATATGCAAGATAAAGGAAAATCAGAAGAAACCTGCTGCTTTGTTGGCTTCCTGTAGCTAAGAAGTAAGCAGTAGTTCAAAAGGCTTTTAAGTTTCTGGCTGTAGCGATCATTACATATACATATAATAGGGATTTTGGAGATTTTGATGCTGGCAATAAGATCAGCTACTCCACCTCTGTCTCCAGCTGACATGCCATCAACCTCATCCATAATAAGAACAGTTTTAGTTTTCTGAGAGCTGCAACATGAGTAAGAAATTCTTAATACATCAACATGTTGCTCTCTGATGCAAGCGTATATGTAAACGCTGCTACAACAAAAAAAACAGTAAATGCCAACCGTTCCATGTTAAGACCAATGGCTTTGTTGCTAACAAGTTCTTTAATAGAATTAGCAGTGCTTCCACCAATTCCTTTCTCAATTTTAGCATCAGCCTTCCCACGACTGTCACTAGCATTAACCTGAACGAAAAGAATGTTTATTACATGTGACGCATGGTCAAACATATCTAACTAAAAAGGTAGCCTTCCCAGTTATCTAACCTCAATTGTCTCAAAACCAAGCATCCGACCAACCAACTTAGCTGAAGTAGTCTTCCCAATACCAGGTGTTCCACTCAAAAGCACAGCTTTCTTAGCACCAGCATCGTTCTGTTTCTTTCCCTTTTCCTTTTTCCCTGTGTTAAGGAATTGTTCATCCCAATGCACCAACCAATCATGGAGCTGCTTCACCTGCACCGACCAATGGACAACTAATTAATAAAGCAGTTACAGTTCCAGATCTCTCAATAAAGTTTATATTGAAATACAGAAGTAAACACATACCAGTGACTGGTTCCCAACTATATCATTCGGAACCTTTGGCTTATGTTTTTCAGTCCATGGCAACCAAGATTGTGCAGTAGGTTGACCTTTTTGCTTGATAGAAGTTGCTCCGTTAGCCCCCACTTTTCTGTCAGAGCTTGTAACACTATGGCCAGTATGTTCTAGAGAAATGTACGTAAGCCAAGAGGTTAAAAATGTGCGGCGAAAATCAAATGAAAAGAAGAAAATCAAAGCTTTTAATCCAAAAATGAAGCTTCTAGAAAACCTCTTTGCATTCATGTGATCAATGCATGTTGATGATGTATAATTTTAGCCTAATGGTTGCTATATGAAAGCATCAAATTACGGTTTACAGAAACATACTATTTCTTTCTGATATCTGAGGACTCTTCTTCTGAGGAGAAGGGGCAAGCTTATCCACCAACTTCTTTGAGCCTTGAGTAACAGTTTTTGATTTATTTGATGCCCGAATCATATCAAATAAACCATCCTCCGTAAGAAAAGCAGTACTGCAGAAGATATAAAGATAGAAAAAACATTAACATGGTAAAAGGGAAGACAAATGTGTTTATACCAGTAAACAACATATAAACTTAAATGTGGAACTTACCCAAGCTCTTTGGCCTTCTCGGATTTTCGGCCACCAATATCCTCATCACATAGAAGATAATTCTGCAAGAAACTGCATTAGCTATGTCTGATAAAAAGAATGCTAGTATAAAGCAACAGTAGAATATATGAATCAGCATTATTACCGTCTTCTTGCTGACAGATCCCGTAACACGCCCACCATGGCGTTTGATCAAATCTTCAGCTTCTTCTCTTTCTAAACTGAAGACCAGAAAAAGGCAAAGACAACCTCAAATTAAATCAAAAGGAGTCAAAGCACCAGGCAAAGACAGATTGTTGAACATACCTAATACGATAATACTATCCAAATATACACCCAAGTTGCAAATGTACTTATATATGAGCCTATAGAGCAGGAGCTTACACACTCACCAACATAGAAAGATTACCTGTCAAGAGTTCCACTAATCACAAAAGTCAAACCATCTAAGCAGTCAGGAGCACCTTCAGGAACTTCCTGACAGACAAGCAAATCAATAAACGTCACCAACTGGGACTTAAAATTTTAGAAAAAGATTTAAGGATACATAAAGCTTGTCACCTTCTCTCCTTTGTGAGGAGGATCTTTCCTCTCACCAAAGTTCATGAACCCGCCTCTTCCTCCACCACCTCTGCCTCTTCCACCTGCTGCTGGCGCGCCTCTGCCACCACGGCCTCTTCCAGCAGGTTTTACAGACTTAGCATCCTTACCATCTATGTCCTCTGGATCACTCTCATCAACATCCATGGCTTTTTCAGCAGCCTTAGTTGCTGAAGAAACTTTTGCACCACGGCCCCTGCCCCTTCCAGCTGATTTTGAACTGGATTTTACCTTTCCACCATCATCTTCGTCACTTTCATCTATGACTTTTTGTGCAACTCCTCTACCAGAACCACTTTTCAATTTCTTGTTTGGTGTTGGGTTACTTGAGCCCTTCTTTGTAGGTGTCACAAAATCTTCATCTTCATCATCACTCTCAAGTTTGCGACCTTTTCTCTGGGAAGGGGTCTTCACATTGCTTGCTAACTCTGTACTATCCCTTTGTCCCTTCTTTTTCTCAGAAACTTCCTCAACCTCCATCTCATCTTTTTCACTTTTTCCATCTTTAGCAAAATATTTACTAGTTTTCCTTCGGCCAGAACATTCCTGTAATCCTTGCATCTAATATTCCAGAAAAGAAAAACATTGAAAGAGAATATTAGAAAAATATAAAGATCCATTACTTTTCGAATTTTATTTCTATTGGTGGCCATGTTACAGTGTTATGAAATGTTGGCATAGCTACAGCTACATAACTATATAAATCAGAGACACCGGCATTTGTGCTCCCAATACGAGACCTCACAATACTTGAAAGGAAGTGGGAGTTCAGACTGTAACTCTTTGGTGATTGTGTTATTTTACCTTCCACCTTTGTCTCAACAAGTTAAAAAAACTCGTTACACAACTGAAAAACCTAATTTTTTCCTAAAGCAAAAATGAAACGAACTACATACCCATCCCGTTTTGGCATCTACCATGCGAACATATTGGAGATACAAGATACCACTATTGAATTTTATAAGCAATACAAGCATGCACTTGGATATTTCATATTTGCAAATGGGTGTCTAAAAACAGAACAGATATGCCTATAAGAACGAACCTTTTTTCCAGTCTGAGGGGCGACGGTAGGAGGCTTTTCAGGTGTGGAGGGCTTTGCCTGCTTTGATGAATCGCCATTCCCCGATCCTTTCTCAGGTTTCTTTGCGAACCATTTTCTTATATCCTGTGATTGCTATGCAAAGAAAACAATGATTGTCATATCATCATTATTTTACGAGTCTATTTGCATTCCTCAGTGATGCTTGAATTTAATTTTCAGCTTACCATTTTCAAACCTTCTAACTGGCTTCACGCAGCAAATTCTTACCTCCAGAAGTGCTGAAAAAAGGAGGGCAGCCCATAAGTCTTACATTACAGTACATGAAAGCCATAATTTTTCGTACCAGGTTCGTCTATTTCACTACTTCATAACGGAACGCGCCTAAAAGATAATCCAACCAAAAGGGTTCCTTAAGGGGATTAGGGTTTAAGGGTTCAGCGTTTCAGAAACAGTAAAATCAAGAACGACTGAAACAACATGAAACAAAAAATAAAATTGGACCCTTTTCTCGGCCTCCAGAATCCCAACTCCCCCAACCCAAATCCCAGCAATGACGCCATGAATAAGCCAAAAAACAAACAGTTGCAAAGACACCCAGCGCATGTGTGTTTGATAGTGTGAGAGAGATAGAGAGGGAGAGGAGAGAAAGAGGGTAAATTACCCAATCACTGCATGTTATCCAACGATTCCTTACTCGACGAACACCGAACACCGAACACCAGAATGTCTCTGCAACAGAATCCGTCCGATTTGTGAGAACAAAAAAAGAGATGGTTTTGCAGAAGAAAGAATTTTTCAAGAAAGCCCCGCCATTTCAAAGTGGGCCCTAATCTACTGCAGCAATTCTCAACCGTACGATCACTTTGAAGACAGACGGACAGCGGGATCTTGGCCATTCACGGGTTAGGGTCTGTTGAAGGCCCAGTTTATATGTGGGCTGTAGGCCCAATAGGTAACAAAGCCTCCCATGCTTTATTAGTAAATTATTTAATCACTTTGGTAAAGACAATTTTACATCTAATTGGGCCAACAGGGGGTTGGTCAAGTGGTCTGAAAGTTCTTTCTCGAAAACAAGGTTACGGGTTCAAATCCCTTTGACCACTTGGGGTATGTGTATTTAAAAAAAAAAATTTACATCTAATTGGTTGGATTCGAAAATAGACTTGAAATAAAAATATATATATATATTTAATGATGTTCACAAAGGTAATGATACTAAATATTTGATAAAGACAACAAGATTACTCAATGGCAAGCATTTGCATCTTTAAACAGGTAAGTCACGAGTTCAAGTTTTATTGGGTGTAGTTAGAAAACCAGCATTGATCCCCGTCTTATTGGGGTAATTGGAGAACCAGCATTGATCGCCTTAAAAGATAATTAAATTATCGAATATTTGGTAATTACACTAATCTCTCCTAATAAGACTTAATTAATACACTAATCCCCCAAACGGCATCTACTATGTAAAGAGGATTCACCAATCTTGAGAATATTATATCATCAAAGAAGAAAAAAAAAAATTTATTGGCTTCTAAAGGTGAATAACATATAATATATTTAATAAAAAATATGTATAAAATAAGAAGCCCATGAGATTATCAAACAATTTTAAATCTTTTGTTTAGTTGTCTCACCCTTTATTATTCAGTGGTGGATTCGTTGTTATGGTCGACTGTAAATGTCTTACTCTGAAAAAAAAAAACAAACGTATCTACGAATACTACATTAGATGAATAGGTTCGAATGTTATATAGATAAAATATTCCCACGTGCTTGAATATTGTGAATTATTATTTATATATATGTATCACGAGTATCCACAACAAACCTAATAACATCATCATCATCATTCAACAACAACAACAGCTTGTCTGATTCACTCCAAAGAGTAAACAGCAATAAAAGACATCAAAACACTCCCCATCCAAAGCTTCCCATCTTTCTCCTCCACTTCACTCACTGCTCTAACTACTCTCCCTTCACTGTCTTCTAAGATGTGTACAATCTTGCCATCTGGGCTATACTTAACCACCACTACATTAACAGGCCCTCCGATTTGCAGAAGGCGATGTATCTTTACCGGAATTGAAAGTTTCAGCCAAAACTCACTACTAGAAAAATGGCCTGTTGTGACGCCCTATTGTGACGCTTTGTAAAAGGCGTCACGACAGATAACCTATTGTGACGCCGTTGGTGAATTTGCCAAATGAAATGAAATTTATTTTATTTATTAAATTATTTATTTACTAAACTAATAATAATATGACGTTATAATATGAAGCGTCACAATATAGTAGTGTTGATATGACATTTTTAATAAGGTGTCTCTATATATAGACATATATTATGAAATTGGAAATACATATGCATAAATTATATAGCGTCTCACAGTTTGGCGGTGCACTGAAAAAAACGAGGGAAACTAAGGGAAATTATTGCACCAAAAAATTAACTTTGTTAAAGGAAATGTCTGGACATTAGTGGAAAACCATCTCTTCCACTCTCTCTCTGTAAATTAGGGCAATCTGGAAATTGAAGGAAATTGAGCTCGAAGAGAAGGAATCCACCGTCCTCGCAGCTCGACCGTGTCGGCGTTGCTCCACCATTCTCGCAGCGTTGTCGCCGTCCGTGCAACTTCACCGTCGGCGCTACTCCCTTGTCACGCTTTGAAGATCCACACCACAACTGATGGAATCAAGGTGCCGCAAACTTAATTTATTACTTCCTCATGCTTATGAACTGGAAATTATTGTGTTTGAAAATATTGCATATGTGCGAAAAAATTGGGGTTCAACCCAACATCCTTGATGCTTTCAAAAAAAAAAAAAAAAAAAAATCGTTAAGTACATTGATATCATCCAAGCCCTTGTACCAACTCATGAATCTTGCTATGAACTCTGTAAAGGGAGTAAACAATTAAACATGTAACATAGGTTGATGCATGAGGGATAATTTTAATTTGGCATTTATTGGAGAGAATGATGAATCAGTAAATCGTGTGAGACAGCAAACATAAAGCAAAACTGAAATGTTTTGTGTCTTTTGAGTTTTTGAAGCACTTTTAGCGAGTAAGGTGTGAAATTGCTAAATGAAACAGGAAGCACTAAACGTTTTTTCGTGTGACGTTATTAGTGTGATGATGATGTTCAGCTTACCTTCAATCCTCATGAATTGTTGGACATTCTGTCTTTGATCATTTTGCCTTTTACCAAGATCCTCTTCTTGGCTTGTCGACGAAAAGTACTTCTTGTTGCAATGATTTTTCTGTGATTGAGAAGATTATTAACCATTTAGGAAACTTTGTAGACAAGTGAGACTACAGGAACATCAAATGGAAGAAAAGGTTGATCGATTGAGGTTTATACTTGATATTCATCATATAAATGGTGAAATTGTGGTTGGAAATACTTAGGTAGAATCTTTGTTAGCTCTTCCTTCAGAGTCTACATAGAACAGAATTAGTTAATAAATCTAGTCTTTGATGTTAACGTAAAATTAAACTGTTCTTAGTTAGAAGATGAACTCTGCAACTACATTGTGCTCTATGAGATTTTGAAGTTCTCCTCCGATATTATAAAGCCTACCGCGAAGAATATAGATATTTTTGTCATTACACTTGAATTTCTCCAATTGAATTAGTATTTACTATATATTGGATGATACTAATTGCCTCGGGCTTTGCTCTTCTAGCACGTTTCTTTATTGGCTATTTTTTTTATTAATTTAAGTCCTAAATTCAGTGTTTCACACTGACATTTTTAGATAATATTGTAAATTAGATTAATGTTTTAAGGTTCTCCTAAAGAACAGACTCTTTTAGTCCTGAACAGTTTGCTTCTGCTAGAGTGCTAGGAAACAAAGTTGGCCTCAACTACCTAAATATGCAAGCATTTTCAGCATACTATATCAAGCTGGCAGTAGATACTCAGCATTTTTGTGAAACAATTAAGCAATCCCCTGTTGCAACTTGTATTACGTACTCTGAAAACTTGTCAAAAGCCATGGCCAACTTCTTGTTTGTGAATTTCACACTGAATATCAGAACAAGCTTCTGCTATTGTGTATGTATATCAGGTTTCCAGGTGTGATAAGTGCTGAAATGCACCTATTAACCCACTCTCCTCATCGACTGTGCCAACAAAATTGTTCTTTCCACCAACTGATTTCCTTTGTGAAGTTTGTCAATTTTATAACTGCTCTCTCCACCAACTTAGAACAAAATTATATTCAATCCCACAATTCTCTGAACTCATATGACTCTCACTTAAGTCTTCTCTTCCATTTTCTTTTTCACATTTTCCTTCTTGAATTCTCTTAAGCATTGATGTCCATGTGAGTGTAGATATATCTTTCTGCGCAATGGGGCATGTGACACTGTTAGGAGTGCATAATTGATTGTGTTTATTGATAGTATGGCACCTAAGTTCTGACATTTTGGGGTACTTGAGAGAGTTGTTGAGCCTCTGTTGACACATTAGGCTATGTTGAATACTTATTTGTTTTTGGATAATTTTTAGGTGAAGGCCCACTGACCCCTACATTATTGAATACCTTTTTGGTATATGAGTATGAACCTTGTTTTCCAAGAACCTAGAACCTTGTGTTGTCTTGTCCACGTGAACTGTTGTTTTTTTTTCTTTTCCCACTATTGAGTCGCTGCAAAGTGTTTATGTCGAAGATCCCAAGGAAAAGGATTGGCAAGTTGTGGTTAAAACCAAGGCTAGGGACAAGTTTGATGATGATGTTGACACCATTTTGCAAAGCAAAACTTGCAGTGATCTTCAAATTAATGAAAATGAAGATGTTTTGTGGATTCGTGACGGGGCCCCGAGTATTCCTGTTGACAGATTAGAGAATAGTGATTTGGAAGAAGATCCAGGATATGTTTAGATAATTAAGAGAAAAATTAACAGGACTTTTTTGTTTTCTTAATTATTTTATTTTATGTGTACATATTATTTGTTACTTAGTTTAAATGAATTTTGTGTTATAGTTATGGCAAGAAGTAAACATGGTAGAATCCGGAAGGCTCCTAGTCAAAACACTCAAGCACATACACCTGGAGTGCTCCATGAACAACAAGAAAATGTTGGTATGTTAAATTTATTCATTACAGTTCAGCTTAAATTTAGTATGATATGTTATTTATTATTGTTTTTGGTGCTAGAAATTGATCTTAGACAAGCTAAACAAGCAAGAAATTTCAATGGTGCCTCTTCATCCAATATTCACTTAAATGATATAAATGATGAGAATCTCCATACTTCAGGTATACTTTAATTTGGAATATGCAATCTTTTTATTGACTATATCCAGAATACTTTATGATTAAAGAATCGATTTCTTTTTAATAGGAAGTAATGTTCAGATAAATACATGGGAACCTACAAACATGTCTCGCGTTTGGGCAAGAAGACAATCAGTTCAAGTGGAGTTTGATGAGTTTGGGAAGCCCATTGGCCTAAAGAAAAGTGAATATGTCGAGTTCATTGGTACTTTGGTGAGAAATGGAACATTACTTCCACTTGACTACAAAGATTGGTATAAAGTACCTGAGTCTGTTAAAAAGAATTTGCTGGAATTGATTAAGGTTACAATCAAGTCTTATCTAATTTTGTTTGGTGTTGTTGAAATGTATAATCATTGTTGCTTAATGATGCAAAAACAATTAATTTTTTATGATTTAGGAGAAGTTTACAGGAACTTATAACTTTGAAGATGTTGCTTGGACAACTTTATCAAAGAGTTGGAGAACGTGGAAAAATAGGGTGAAGAGTAAATATTTTGATCCTAATGCCTCAGTCGAAGAAAACTTACGCAAGCGGACTGATACCGACGATGAAAGAGTTATTCCAGACCAATGAAAAAACTGTGTTCTTTATTGGAGTCGTGACAAAACGCGGGTAACAAATCAATTTAATTCATTCTTTAGCATTTCATAATATTGAATGTTATAATCTTTTAAGGATCATTTTTGTTTTTGTTAGAAAATAAGTGTTCAAAACAAAGAAAATAGAGCAAGGAAGAAAATGATGCATATTACAGGCAAAAAGAGTTTTTCTCAGATCAGATATGAAATGAAGGTTCTTCTTTATAACAAATGCATTTTGTTACAGTTTTCAAACTTCATGTGATCTACTAATTCAAACGATCTGTGTTTAGAGTGAACAGATGATATTAAAGGGTCTAGAATGCGAAAATGGGGAAGATAATGCAAATGAGGAGGAAAGGAACCACGATTCGACGGATGATGAACCAAGCAGGATGGATCTATTTGGGAAATGTTATACTAAAAATGGGGAAACGTCTAATCCGATTGTTGCAGATTCATGGGTAAATTCAAATGCTAAATGATATTATATTATTTTTTTGGAAATTAAATTTAAATGTTATTTTGTTTATTTTGACAGCCAAAAATGCAAAGCAAAAGGTCTGAACTTGCTCCTGGCTCAAGCGATACAGGCCCCAATTGTAACGCCCCGATTGTCAGACAGTCAGGTACGCTCGACACGTGTGGGTTTCGAGCGTTAGGATTTTATTTTATTATTTTCGTTTATTTAATTTAAACGTGCTATATTAATTTCTATAAATTGTATTTCGACATGAATATGTGAGAATATATGAAATATGTGTCAACTTGAGAATTCTTGTATGAATGGAATTTAATTGTTACATGAGTTAATTGTCCAATTGGATTAATTGCCAAATTGTCCTTAAATGCTCATTCATTTCAATTGAGGGACTAAATTGCATACAAACCTTTTGGACCTAATTGACCATTTCCAAACTTTTGATACTTAATTGCATGACTTGAAAACTTTAAGGATTTAATTGCAAATATTACATTTTTTTCCCCAAATATATCGGTATGCATCTCTTCTACAAGCTTCATTCTCATTTTCATGCCAAACATCCCAAATTTGCTTCTCTTCTCTACCGATCCAAACCTCAACCAAGAGAAGGAGAGATTTCATCATTTCTTGCCAAAATCTTTGAGGAATTGGATGTCTTGGGTCATCATCTTCATCACATCTTCATCTTTTCTTCTCCTTCTTTCATTCAAGGTAGAGATGGTTGTATATATGATGTCTTGGAAATTATGTGTGAAACTAGGGTTATGATTTTGATATAATAACTTGTCTATATGATGTTAGAAGCAATATTCTAAGCTTTAGACTTGAATTCTTTACATAAATCTTGAGAATTATGGAATTATATGTTAATTTGATATTTGAGCTTGAAGTGAGAATTTTGATGATCAAGGCATGAAACATGTGTTTATGTTGGGTTTTATTACCTTTCAAGCATGTATACATACTTCTTTTCATGAATTATAGTTGTTGGAATTGAATTATGAGTGTTTGGGAGCTTGGTCCGTAGCTCCCCTGTTCTTCTCCCCTGCTTCTGCATCTTCTGTAAACGGGAACGGCCCTTCCCGTTCCCTTTATGATTGGGGAACGGCCGTTCCCATTGATTTGAATAATGTGCAGGCGGCGAGGAGGGGAACGACCGTTCCCATCTTCTGGGAGCAGTTCGGGAGTGGGGGAACGACCGTTCCCATTTTACACTAAAACCTGGAACGATCGTTCCCATACCCCTGGAAGTGCAGAAACTTTCTGCATAAAATGTAAATTTTAGCACTATGATCCAATGATTTATTTGACCCTAAATTGTTATTATATGAATGATTACATGCCAAAACATGATATTTACATGCTACATTGTTTATTGCATGATGTCTCGTACTTGATCACACCGTGCGTCTTATATGAAATAATACGCTTGAATTGTGGTCTCATGCACGTACATTATCCCGTTTCTTGTCCAGTTATTCTCCGGGGCAGAGATTGTGGATCATGACACGTTCACGCCTTCACGAGTCGTGTGTCGCCTATCAGGTGAGGTTTAATTGCTAGTTATATAGAACCTGTATAACCTTTACGTGATCTTTCGACCAAAGGTATTTATATTTATAATTTCATGAAATCACTTATCATTTCAAGTCATGTTCATGAAACGCAAGCAAGCAAGCAAGCCATGATATTGTCACGAATGAAGCATGTTTTAGGCGAGTAGCATGACCGTTCATGTTGGGCCCGAGGGTAGTGACTAGAGCCAACCGGGAAAGCAAGGGCTGACGGGTAACTCTGGCGCTATCCTCACCACATTTGGGGTCACCCCTGAATCCGCTAGGAGGTTAGTGGAGGAAGGAGCTCCGGGCTTAGGGATTCATGTACCCTCTGCTCAACATGTATGGATGTTGGGGCCTTGCAATCCCATCATCAACCGGAGGAAGAAGGAGACTGGGGATGAATCCGGCACTACGGATTGTCCTCGGGTTATTGCATGATTTTCCATTCCATGAACGTGTTATATGATTACACATGCACGATTGCACGATAATTGAATTGCATGATCACTTATTGTTTAATAATCAAGCAAGCATGGTCATGTACATTTGGAGTTCGGTTGGAGACCGCCCTTACTCGCCGGGGCCATGTATTGATTGAATGAAAATGAACAAGTATTTAATATTGATAGTTGTATTCTCGGGCGAAGCTATATTATTATTGAACTCATATATTTATCTTTTACAAATCTTTACCTGAGAATATAACTTGCATGTTATCTGCGCTAATATGTATGTAAACCCCTCACTCGGTCTTCACAGACTTACACCTCCACCTTTCAGGTTATTGCAGGTGCACGCTAGGCGGGAGTTGAGTCGAGTCGAGTTCAGTTCATGTAGTCGAGTCAACCATGGTTCGTGTATTTGGTTATTTATTGTTAATTATGGAATGATAGTTATTGTTTTTGTTTTACTTGAAGATGATAATGTATTGATATGAGAAGTTAGAATATATTTTACTTGGTAAGTGAGAAATGTCATGGCCTGATTAATGGAAATATTTGATAATAATTATTATGCTTCCGCTTTATTTGGTTGCATGTATAAGTAATCCCGCCTAGCTTGTCGTGTATTGCATTGTCACACATTCGCTATAGGTTAGTTCGTGTACGGATTGGCCGTTTCGTGTGTGGATTGACCTATAGTGCGTGGGTGTGGCACCTCCACGTGTAAAGGGTGATACACCAATGACATATTTTCTCAAGTAGCTGGAGAAGATAAAGGTGGGAGAGTTCGAATGTATGGGTACGGAGTTAATAGATATGATGTATATGGTGATGTGCCAAAGCGAGGCAAGTCTTCCCGAGTACAGATGAATTACAAGAAGGATATCAATGAACTGAAGTAAATTGTACTGGAGCAAAAACAACAAATACAAGAACTTATGAAACTGAATAAGCAAGGAGCTTCAAATTCTTCTCCTCCAGAAGTTTGTAAGGTCCCTTCATCATCATCTCATTATCATACTACTACTTCTCGTCGCACCAACTCAGGGACTCAAAAAAGCGTCTTTGCAAGTAATTCAACTATGAATTTGTTTAAGTCTTAATGAATCAAATGTTATCAAATTACAGTTGCTTTAGTTTACTATGCGAATGTGGATAAAGTGGCAAATTTATTACAATTTAATTAAGGCATGACTACGTCTTCAACAATTTTCTAGTTTTAATGTCTGGTACTAGAGTGTTCTGCTTGATAATGTTAGCAATTTTGGCAGTATGATAAGTTAGAGAATAACATAAAGTGGATGATTCCCCTGTTTTCATCTGGTTCTACCGCCTACCATTTTTCGTTTTCTTCTGTTTCGCTTAAGGAATAACATAAATTGAACTTAGGTAAGGATAATTGCATTGGCATTGTCCTCTGTTTTTGTATGCATGCAGTCTAGGCCTGTTGTTCCTATTTTCAGTTGTTGGTTTGTTGTTATCAAATCATACCCATTTATTACTCACCTGTAAAGGTTTTCAACATGATCATTAGGAATTACAAAGGAAAACATTGAAGGAAAAGCTATAATTAGTTCTGTGATTAGCAAACTTTTTTATATACTTGTTACTTATGAGTTTGGTCTCCCTTATCTGGTAAAGTTTTAAAGCTTCCTTTGAATTAGTTTATCCGGTATAGTTGATTTGTTTTACTTTGTAGTATGAAAAACTTGGGATCATACTAAATTTAGATGAGTTGATGGACAAGCATTATACTAGTTTTACTCGTTTTGTCTTATTTTCTAGAATGGTACACTGTCTTGTTCCGATTAGTTTTCTGGAATATTTCGATGTTTGTAGATATTTATTGGCTGCACTTGCCTAGGTGAGGCTAAAATTAGGGTATTGAAAAACTGATGAAGTTTTTATGAGTTTTGAAACTTCAGGATATGTTTGCGTAATTATGATTTAGAACAAGCCACATAGATTGTCTATCCTTGTACTTATACCTCATTTAGAAGTTCCCAACACACAATTTTCTGGTATTGCCCTGAAGCTGAAAGTATACAAAAATGATTTATACATAAATCTTAACATTCTGTTTGGCTAAAGGATTTCCAGTCATTGAAAGAAAACATTGAGTGAATTGCTTAAAAAAAATGGCCTGAGGCAATCATGATTTCCAGTCACTACATAAACTGATACTTATGGTTTCACCTTGGCTTTGTATATATTTAGATTACAGTAATAAACAGATACTTATGTGTATATATGTTGCATGCACATATGGACTTAAGTATCGTATGTTATCGAGTCTAGGTTGGTGCAAAGGTGTCATTGAAGAGCGCGTTTGATTCGAACAAAACTGTAGCCATTGGTCATCTTCAAAGCATAGATCCATCAAAACGCATTGGACAATTACAATTGGGAAACAATTGGTATGAAGTTGTTGTAAGTGTGGCAGTGGAATACGATGAGGATTTGGTTCGACCTATGTCGAATATGAAAACTATTGGTGATTCCATTAGCGAGACGGTGGCATAGCCCAAGAATTTGGTAATTATCATGTGCTAATCTGGTATTTTGTCTTCATAAAAGTAACTTGGTAAATTTCATGTGCTAACTAAATATTTTCCTTTTTACATAGGTGGTTGTGGATGGAGAGTATTAAGAAGTTTCAAATCAATGATCACTTACTTATTCAGGTTGGTACTTTGTCTTGAAGTCTAAAAGGCAATGTTATATTCCTTTTGGTATTTTGTCTTGTTCCTTTTGGTATTAGACTCAAATGGTATGAAACATTTGACTCTAGTTGTAAGAAGATATTGTGATGTTAATAGAACATTTGACTCTAGTTGTTTAAATTAGCCTAAATTCTTGTGAAACTTGGTTAAATTTTGTGATGACATTTGATGATATTGAAGAAATGTAAGCTTTCCTATTTTCTGTTATATTTTAGTATCCAATTTTGTCGTGAAATAAGTTCTAATTAATTAAGCTTGAATGATGAGTTTCATTTAGTTTATTGCACTATCTATAATTATTATTAGAAATTACGAAAATAATATTATTCAAATAGTATTGAAACATAAGAAGTGTCACGATATTGATATCTTGTGACGCCTATTATCGTCAGAAAATTCATTTTAAATAGATCAAATTTTATTGGGTGACAAACTAACGTGTCACAAAATGAGAACTTTTGAGATACACACGAATGCCACAATAGCCCGAATTTATTATGACGCATATAAGCGTCATTATAGTTACATATTGAGACGCATTAAAACGTTAACAAAACTGTTAGTGAGGGTAGTTGGTGTTCAAAATGAGACACAAAAAAGCGTCACAAGAGTATACTTTTGGTGATGACATGAAGCGTCATAACAATAGCAATTTTGAGATGCATATGAATGTCACAATAACTCGAACTTATTAAGACGCATATAAGCGTCATTATAGTCACATATTGAGACGCATTAAAGCATTACCAAAAGTGTTAGTTATGGTAGTTGGTGTTCAAAATGAGACACAAAAAAGCGTCACAAAAGTATACTTTTGGTGATGACATTAAGCGTCATAACAATAGCTATTTTGAGACAGCAAACGGCGTCACGATATGTTATTGCAACACATGAAAAGTTGATGCTTTTTTCAACGTCTCAATAAAAAAAGCGTCACAATAGGCCCTTTTTGTGACGAATTTACGCGTCACAAAATCCAGTTTTTCTAGTAGTGACTTTCTGAGTATTGGGTGCAGAGCGAACAAGGAGGTATACGTGGTTCTACGAGAATTGAGAGCAACCCAGAATTTGCCCTTTTCGTTTGTGCGCACGTTGTCGGGAAATACAAGCAGCACAACGAAAACTTTTATGGTTCCGGCCTTTTCACCCTTCGACCAGTACTTTCTCAACCTTGGAAGTTAGAGGAAAGTGTTTATAAGAAAGAAGGTTCATTGATGAGATTTGTAATGTCTAGTTATGACATAGTTAAGCACTGAGCACATGCAACAAAATCGGACACTCAATTTCAGTTTTTTTTCCTCTTAAAAAAGTTTTTTTTTCCATTCCCTTTTCAGCTGTGTTGAAGTTACCAGAGCATTGGGTGATCCAAATACCACAAAACAGAGAAGAATAAAAAAATGGATGTACCTTCCAATCGCACCCCACAGATCAGAAAGAATGAACGATCCTTGCTCAGGAAAACGCCGTTTGGAAATTGAAGATTTCGAACAAGAACAAGGGTTTCTTTAGTGTTGGGATCTTATTTCAGCACCCTTCCAGTACCTTCTCCAGACATAATTAACTGTGGAAAGTTCCTGAAAAACAAGTAAATTTGACTGGAACTGTTATATACAAGCTTAGCACCATTTATCGAGTGGCAGAAAGGGGCAACTGTAAGGAGAAGAAAGGTTACAGAGGAGGTATGTGTAATTTCAAAAAATGATGGCCATGAAAGCAATCTAATATTATTCCCTCAAAATAGGGACGGAGCCGAAATTTCAGGTAAAGGGGCAACATTATATGTTTCATCTACCTTCTTTGGTAATTAGTGCTGCTATCAGTGAAATAAACATTTCCTTCATCATCGATGTCTAAGTCATTCGTAAACCGCAATGGAACTCCTTCAGCCTCGGCGAAAAGAGATGTAGCCACACCACCTTGCGGACCAACCTTCATCAGCCCGAAATAAGCATCAACAATGTACAAATCACCATTCCTTTTGTAAAATCTTAACCACAATGGCATGCCACAGATATGCTCATTCTTCAAGTAGCTCATTGGTGATGATCTTGTCTCACAAAGGCCCGAACTGAAATATCGAACAATACAAATGAGCAAAAGCAATCTCTATATAATTTATAAGAAAGTAGCTTGTGCGATTACAGAGCAAAATTAGAAATAATAAGATATTGTGATCACGACTACAGATGTAGAAATCTACCAGAGGCATTATCGAAAAAAGAAAAAAGGAAACAAAGAAGTTACCAAAACACCCCAATTCGGAAGTCCGGATTGAACCAACAAATCTATCAATACCTTAAATCGCATAAAACCAAAACCACAAAATCAGTACAAAAAGATCAACTCAAGACGAAGTACCTGAATCCCTCTTGGGCTGTTATGTTTAAGTCAAATAAGGAAAGATGGACAAGAAACAAAAGGCGTATAATATGGAATGCACAAATGTTACTAAAGAGATAGCAAGTATCAAGAATCATCTCCTAAACAACACATAGTTCTTAAACAGAAATGGGTTTGGTTAACCGAAAACATATCCCAAATTCACTATGTTAATTAGACAACAACAAACGACAATAATCATTTAATCCTCCAACAGACACACAATCAAACCTCAACGAACGCAAGTAAACAACCAAATTCAGTTTCAGTTCTTTCACGACATTCATCAAACACTAGGCAGTATAATGTACCAAACCCAACTAAAATTATAAAAATCCCTTCAGACTCACCGATTAGCTGAGGTATAGCCAAGATCATTCCACTTTTCGCCATCCCAGAAGACGATCCTCCCATCAGTAACGCCCATATATAGGCCTCAGCCCATCGGATCAAACGCCAAGCTCATGGGTCCTTGAACCTGGTTCAAGAACTTGATTTCAGACTTCTGGAGCAGGTTTTGCAGGTCTCTCTCAACTGGGATGTCGGACAATGTGGGCACTTCAATCTTGACCGACCTAAAGTAGGGTAATCCGGATATCGGAGAGTGCTTGAATGGGTCCATGGCGCAGTATACTGCCAAGAGGAGGCATAAGCCGGCGAATACTCGGCCGGGTCTCAATGCCTGAGAGTTACAAAGATTGTATGTACGTTGGGGTTTCAGGAGTGAATGATTGGTTCACAATGGGAAGGTGTGTGTATATCTTTGCTGCTTTTAGGGTGTCACTTTTACAGCATGGTGTTAGCAAGAACGGAATTGGACTTTCAGAGAGAGAGAGGAGAGAGACAGAGAGTGAAGAACATGGAAAGAGAAGTAATAAACTTCTATTTCTTGAGGGAAGCTGATATAACAAGAATCCCAACTAATATTTGAAGTCTTGAATGAACAAATCTGATACTGACGCGTGCCTTTCTTGATAACGTAGCCGCCCTATTATGACCTCTAACGCACCGACACTTTTACATATATTATTTTGCCCGTGCCCATCATTTCTTATGCGAGAAATTCAAAAAAAAAAATCATATCAGTGTATCTATATCATGTCTTGTGTCCGTATCCATATATACTTATACAAAAAACCGCACAGCTTAACTACGGCCTAAAAAATCCTTACATTACTTCAAAAGGTCTTATTTCTCAAGGCTAAGTTAAAAGTTGGGTAACAAACTCCCACAACGAAAGATAATTTGATTACAAGTTTGAAATTGAGCCCGAAAGCACTAGCAATGTCTAGATCAGAGAATTTACCGGATATAAAAACGGGTCTGTTTGCTAATCGAGGGCATTTCAAATGTGGAAAGAAAATGTAGGCACCTCAAAGTGGGACAATCGATAAGTGAGATTGAAAATTTGACATTTGATTAAAAATAGATGATTCTTTTCTTTCAACTAACCTCTCTGGTCTAAGTCTATAATTTACCCCATACGTAATTTACTTAAAAATATATAATGATAAAAGTGAAATAAATAATGATCATAGGGTGCAAGTGCAAGTCCAATGAATTGGTTAGTTTGAATCTTCGCAACGAATTGCAAATATGATTAGTTGAGCTCGAATCCACACACTAGGAGTCTGGTGAATTTCCAACTAAACAGACTTTCAACGAGTAAGATATCTTCATATCTTATCTAAATGACGTAGCAAACAGACAGATTAAGTATTCTGGATAATTTCTTTTCCAATACTCGTGACCACCGAAATAAAACATTTTTCATTATCGGATCTGGTTTTCTTCTTTTGAACCTTAAGATTGAGACTCATTCCTTTTCTTTTTCTTCCACTCACTGCCTTTCTAGGCCGTGGATATCGATGTCTGATTTAAGAGAACTTTTCCCTTAGTTTATATCACATTTTCTACCATATTGAGGTCGTTCATTGGTTCAGGTTGGGTTAAAAAAATTATTTAAAATTAATCTTGAACGTTCAAACGACTTAGGCAGAGAGTATAGGATCATATCCTATCTGTTAAGATTGTCTCTTTAAGCACAGAGGCTTTCAATCTCGTTCAGATCAGTTATCATATTCATAATATGATTCTGAACCAATGATCCTTCAAACATCTTTAACTAACAACCTTTTTCATTAACTCGTACATTTGTACAATCATGTTTTCAAATTATGTTCATATCAGTAGGCATCTCATGCATCTGATGCTCAAGAACATCTAAAACAGATGTCAGGATATAAGACTAGCCAGATCATCACACTTGATCTATTTGGAATAAGCTTCTTTTTAATCCTGACTGACTGCAGTTTTCAGAATTTTTCGGATAAGGTTCAGTGAGTACGTAAACTTTCGTGCCTCAACACGATGTCAAGATTCATTTCCTAGTCAGCATAGTTGAAGTGTTGAACCCACGCTAGCCTATTTCCTTATAGACATATAGTTTGGAGTTGGCTAAGAGAGATCGTAATTTTTAAAACTGAATTAACTAAAATTATGCAAGCTATGATTTTGTATTTCACTTTCTTTTGCTTCAAAACAATAAATGAAATCCACGTAAGCATTTTGATTTGCGCAATGGTGACTTAACTAACTGCAGTTTACTCCCCGGAGGCGAGGTTGAAAACCGATTAGAAAACAGGAATTATTCTTAATTAACTTGCCATCTAGGTAACTCTTACCAAACAATGTTAATCCACCACGTCAACCCTTGGCCTCTAAGTAAATGTAACAGAGCTTCGAATGGAGGTTAATACATTACTTAGTCAAGTGTGCACCATTACCTAGAAGTCCGTACGAGTAGGTCAAGACACTCCATGGAGGCATGATCGAGCTGACTTTCCCCGCATTTCATTCTATCCGTAGAGGTCTAATCTTGTATACCTCGAATATATACCCGCCGAAGGGAGTAGTGCACAACCACTATACTATATACGGGTAATGGAGGCCGTGAGAATCCAACTCTTTTCATCTCGCTCCCACTTGAATTTTTAAAAGGTGTGGATTATCTTTTCATTATCATATAATCACTTTTGGCGTCTTATTGTCGGAAGTGATTAATCTAATTAATACGCTCCCACTAGGATTACTAAATCAAATTTAAAATCCCAATAATAATATTTTAAGGCAATTTAATAACTACTTATTAATTAGGCCGAAAAATATTCGTCCAATTATGCATTGCGTCTAATCTCTATTAAACATTATTTATCTAATCATATTAAATATAATATGCATAATTGAAAATAGCATAATATCTCATATTATCATGATCATGCCATAAAATAAAACAATTAAGCATGTTTTCATATAATTATCACATAATTATCATGCTTAAAATAAATGTCATAAAGTAAACATGTTATAAATAAATTATCATATAATTTAAATCATGTTTACTGATTCGGTAATTTTTCAGGAAAAGCAATTAAATTGTTTCACAAAGAAATATCATTCCACGTAAATTCCCAGGAAACACTGGAGGGGTCACAACGGTCCCACTTAAAAACCAGTCTCCTTTGACAGAATTTACGTGCACAGTAGCAGATTTAAAATTATGCATCGCATGCATCATATCAATGCATGTATATGTTACGAATAGTGCCCTTAAAGCAGATGTTTGCTTTACTATTTCCTTGTAAAATCACAAACAGTCTTTGAATAATAAACGAGTTGATTTTGTTCGTAGGCAAAATCACTTCTTTATGTGCTTATTTATGTCTGTTTGGGTTGACTGTGTTTTGCATGTATTGAACTCCCCTAATCCGATGAGGCCGTTAAGAACTTTGTCGTTATGGGAACGACACATGAAAAAGTTCTTAACTCCATAGGCGAGGATTAGAAACTTCTCCAAGTTGATGAGTCCAACAAACAGTGGGAGTGTCGACCTTGACTCTGCTGAGACTTACTTGTGTGATTATGTCCTTTTGAAGGATCACTCAGTTTCATGGAGTGATAAGTGCATACGATGATGCGTTCATAATGTTAGGATTTATGCCCTGAAAATCCAATTATATTGTAAATATTTTAGATTAATAAAACTGAAATTATCGCAAGTTATGAGTATTTTACAAATTTAATAATTAATGACGTGTGATGGTATTTTTATATGAAATGTTTTTCATAGGAAAATACTTTAAATACCAGAAGTCACGTGTCATTAAAGTTCTAGTCAGTATGATAAGAAAATATTCTTATCGAGACTATAATGTGTTATATAAGATGATTAGTCTTTCGTCATAGGAAAATGGAGTTTCCAATTATAACACATTGATGATTTTCAATGAGATTGGAAACATCGAACTGGACTACTGTGATTGTTCATTTTATACTGTTATGTAAAATGAACAAAATCTCGGAGGCATTAGACTCTTAATCCTAGCAGTGTTTCTACTTTAGGCATGTAGTGTTGATCACTGTGATGTACTCAGAAGTGAGGTCTCGGTAACGGGTGGCCAAAATACTTTGTATGTTCGGTGATTGCACGAAATGTGCTAAAGAGAAATATTGATCGAGGAATGTGTAGCCTTGCTGGAAGGTTAAAAGATATCCCTGAAATAGATTTGCAAAAGTTCAAATAAAACTTTGGCCAAAGTACTTCGTGTGTGCGTCACCGGGGTTATATGTTGAATGTGTTTCACATACAGGGAATTTGGACTTAAGGCGAATCAAGAAATTTCAGATTGGAAGTGATAAATAAATGATAGTGGTATTGATTTATTTTTCATGGATATCTGTACAGAGGAGTAAAATGCAAAGTTATTCTAGATCGAGAAATTCGTGAATAATTTAATTAATTTTAGAGTTCAACAATATTTATTTAGTGGAATTAAATATTGTTAAACGGTAATCAATAATTATCATGGGATGATAATAGATTGATCCGTTTGGAGCTAAAATTAATTAGTCCTGCATGTCCCCCCGCAAGCCCCAACGAAGATCAAAGAGAAAATATTAAAACGAGAGAGAGAAATAATTTTTCAAAGAGTTTGAAAATAGCCAAGTAATTTATTTTGAGAAAATAAATTAAATTCCAAAAATTTGGAAATTCCCGAAATTTTATTTTGGAGAAAATAATTTTTTTCGAAAAAAAAAAAAAGTTTTTTGCTGACGTGTCATGCCACGTCAGCGAGTCAGCGGCCAAGTGGCGCTAACTGGGCACCGCATGGCGCGACACGTAGACGGGTATGATCGTGCCAAGTCAAGCACGGTCAACGGACCAGATTGGACCTAGAACGGATTGGGTCAAATTGCTGACGGGTCAACGGTTCGGGCAGGGTCGGGTCAAGGATTGCCCGACCCGGACACGTGGACGAATCAGAATTCGCCACGGCGACGGAGGGCCAGCCCAGTTGAACCGATCGGTTCATCGATGAACCGGTCCAGGGTTTTAACCGTCCGGTTGGGCCGGACCGGTCTGCCACGTGGCAGCTGCTCGCGCTGGCGTGCATCTCACACGCGACAAGCACACAGCCGCCACATGGGCGGCGCGTGCGGGCGTGTGCTCGGCGCGGCTGAGCTTGGCTTGTGGTGCACTACATTCAGCTGTGCTCTGATTGGCTGTCCGGACTTGGGAGGTACGGCATAAAATTAAAAAATGACTCGGGTATCCCATTTTCATAGCTATAAATAGGGGTATGCAGTCCTATTTTATATATGCAACTTTCAGATTCAATTTTCAGTTCTAAAAGCCAATCGGCTCTCTCTCTCTCTGCATTATTTAATTAATCCTTTTATTAAGGATTAATTAATTAATTAGGTGATTATATAATTAATATATAATCCACTTAATTATTAAAAAGTAGGGATTTTCTAGTTTTAGAAAAAAGAGTTTTTCTAGAAAATATTTTCTCAAAGTATTTAGCGAAATACTGCTGGAGCCCACACTCCAATTTCTTAATCGGGGATATTGCGGGGAAGTTCTGCCGGTTTCACGAGAAAATCGAGGTGCTGGAAAAGTGCCGTTGATAGCCATATTTTGCAGTACGGTAATACCGTTGTGCTGCCAAAATTATTATTTGCATATTGAGATTATATGCTATGTGATTTAAAATTATGTTATCGATACCTATATATATTAGAGTTATGTTGCCCGATTTGTTCCGCTGCTTATCAAAATATTTTAGAAATATTTTGATAACGTGGTTATGGCGAATTTTTTTGAAATATTACGCTATACCGTCACTCTGTCTCGGGCCCGCCACACCATCAACTGGTATCAGAGCGGGGCTCTGATTATATACTCGCATTGATAAAGCATAAGATGCATAATTTTAAATTTGATACTGTGCACGTAAATTATGTCTAAGGAGGCTGGTTTTTAAGTGGGACCGTTGTGACCCCTCCAGTCTTTCCTGGGAATTTGCGTGGAATGGTAATTTTCTGGGAATCGATTTCAATAATCTTCCTGGTTAATTGTCGAATCAGTAAATATGATTTAAATTATGTGATAATTTATAACATATTTACTTAAAAGGCCATTAAAATTTTAAGCATGATAATTATGTGATAATTGTTTGCAAGCATGCTTTAATTTTAAATATGGCATGATAATATGAGATATTATATTGTTTCAATTATGCATGATTTATTTAATATGATTAGATAAATAATGTTTAATAAAGATTAAATACGATGCATAATTGGATTAATATTTTTTGGCTTAAATTAATAAAGAGTTATTAAAGCTTTAAAATATTATTAGGATTATTTAATAATCCTAGTGGGAGCATATTAATTAGATTAATTACTTCCAAGAATAATAAGACGCCAAAAGTGATTATTTAATAATCAAAGATAATCCACAAATTCTATAAAATTCAAGTGGGAGCGAGATGAAAAGAGTTGGATTCTCACGGCCTCCATTACCCGTCTATAGTATAGTGGATATATACTACTCCCTTCGACGGATATGTATTCGCGGTATACAAGATTAGACTTCTTCGGATAGAATGAAGTACGGGGAAAGTCAGCTCGACCACGCCTCCGTGGAAAGTCTGATCTACTCGTACGAATTTCTAGATAATGGTGTACACTTGACTAAGTAATGTATTAATCTCCCTTCGGAGCTATGTTACATTCCCTAAGAGGCCAAAGGGTTGACGTGGTGGATTAACATAGTTTGGTAAGAGTTACCTAGATGACATGTTAATTAAGATTAATTCTTGTTTTTCTAAGCGGTTTTCGACCTCGCTTCCGAGGAGTCAACTGCAGTTAGATAAGTCACCATTACGTAAACCAAAATTGCTTACGTGGATTTCATTTATTGGTTAGACGCAAAAGAAGTAAAATACAGAATCATAACTTGCACTATTTTAAAATATTTCAGTTTTAAAACAATGACTACCGCTAGCCAGCTTCAATCGATCCTAAAGGAAAATAGGCTTGAAGGGTCTAACTATGCTGACTGGAAAATGAATCTTAACATCGTGTTTGGTCACGAGAATCTGAAACAAGTGCTCAATGAACCTTGTCCGGGGGTACCGGAAACTACGGCCAATCAGGATATGAGAAATGCTTATGCCAATTGGATCAGGTCTAATGATTTGGCTAGGTCTTATATCCTGGCATCTGTCTCCAATGTTCTTAAGCATCAAATGCATGAAATGCCAACTGCTAGAAACATGATGGATCATCTCCATCAAATGTTTGGAGGACAAAATCGAGCCAAGAGGCTCGAATTGATGCGGAGGTTGTTAGTTACCAAGATGTCTGAGGGATCACCTGTTCAGGATCATGTTATGAACATGATGGCTTGCCTGAACGAAATTGAAAGCCTTGGTGCTAAATTTGATGATCTCAGCAAACAGGATATGATCCTATGCTCTCTGCCAAAGTCGTTCGACTCATTCAGGCAAAATTATTCTATGCCTGAATTGATGAACGAACTTAAAGTGGCAGAGGGAGTGATGAAAGCTAAGGGAACGGTTCTCCTGGCTCAGGCATCGACTTCCACGGCTCCAAAAGCCAATAAGTGGAAAAAGGGAAAGAGAAAGGTTCTCAATTCCAAGAAAAAGGTTCATAAGAAGAAGGGTAAACCTAGCAAAGGAAAATGTTTCCACTGCGGTGAAAATGGGCACTGGCAGAGCAATTGTCCAAAATACTTAGCAAGTCTTCCTGCTAAGCCATCTGGACAAGGTATATCGATATCTTGTTTAATAGAATTATGTTTAGTTGGAAGTCCACCAAATTTCTGGTGTGTGGACTCGGGTTCAAATAATCCTATCTGCAATTCGTTGTAGGGATTCAAGCTAACCAGAAAGCTTGAAGATGGCGAGATGCAACTGCTGCTCGGGGATAATACAAGCATATCTGTATTAGCAGTAGGGACTGTAAATTTGTATTTTGGTGATAGGGTTTTGATGTTGAAAGACACTCTGTACATACCGTGTTCGCAGAAATCTGATTTCTGTGAGTTGTTTAATAAATAATGGTTTCAGTATTTGTTTTGAACAAAATTTTACAATTAAGCAAAATAAAAGGTTTATTTGCTCTGGCACGGTAAAAGATGGTCTTTTCTTGTTATACCCCGATAAAAACCCTAATTCCGAACTTAACACTACTAAGCTTGACTTACCATACAAAAGAAAAACTCCTATGCCTAATGAGGCATACAAGTGGCATTTACCTCTTGGTCATATTAATCCAAAAAGGATCCAAAGACTAATTTCAGATGAATTGTTGAGTCCCTTGGACTTAACAGAACTACCAGTCTGTGAATCCTGCTTGGAAGGTAAAATGACCAAGAGATCTTTTAAATCTAAAGGTAATCGAGCCACAGAATTGCTTGAGTTAATTCATACGGATGTGTGTGGTCCTATGAGTATTCAAGCAAGAGGAGGTTTTGAGTATTTCATCACTTTTACGGATGATTACTCCAGATACGGATACGTTTATTTGATGAGATATAAGTCTGAATCTTTTGAAAAGTTCAAAGAATTCAAGGCTGAAGTTGAAAATCAAACTGGAAAATGTATCAAGGCACTTCGATTAGATCGTGGTGGTGAGTATCTATCTACAGAGTTTCTAGAATTTCTCATTGCAAATGAGATTAGATCTCAATTATCTGCACCGGGTACACCCCAACAGAATAGTGTTGCAGAAAGGAGAAATAGAACTCTGATGGAAATGGTAAGATCTATGATGAGTCATGCTACCCTACCAAGTTCGTTTTGGGGCTTTGCACTTGAAACGGCGGCACACATATTAAACCTTGTTCCATCCAAGTCGGTTCCTAAAACACCAATGGAACTGTGGCGATGACGAAAGCCCCGTGTCTCCTATCTTCGGATATGGGGAACCCCAGCTCATGTGTTAAGGAAAGATCCTGACAAGTTGGAATCAAGAACAGAGGTTTGCTTGTTCATAGGTTATCCTAAAGGAACAAGATGTGGTATATTTTACGATCCGAGAGATCACAAAGTGTTTGTGAGCACTAAAGCTAAATATCTCGAGGATGACTTTGTAAATGACCACAAGGGTAGAAGCAAAATTGTGTTAGAAGAAATGACAGTTTCAGATACTGAATTCCAAGAACCCATAGTAACTGAAAATGTATTAGATACATATGATGTACTAGATACAACATATGATGTAGGGACGAGTACACAACAACCTCGTAATAGTGGGAGGATTGTCAGGGTACCTGACAGATATCTAGGATTAACCCAGGTGGTTGAATCTGACGTATCTGATCCTATCACATATGATGAAGCTATAAAGGATATAGACGCTGACCGTTGGGTCAGAGCCATGGAATCTGAATTAGATTCAATGTATTCCAATAAAGTCTGGGAACTTGTAGAGGCGCCTGAGGGCATTAAACCTATTGGATGCAAATGGGTCTACAAGAGAGAAAGGGGAATAGACGAAAAGGTTGAGACCTTTAAAGCAAGGCTTGTGGCAAAGGGTTATACCCAGAAAGAAGCGATTATGACGAAACCTTCTCGCTCGTAGCAATGCTTAAGTCCATAAGAATTCTCCTTTCCATTGCCGCTCATTTTGATTATGAGATTTGGCAAATGGATGTAAAGACTGCCTTCTTGAACGGGCACCTTCAAGAAGAAATATATATGGCTCAACCTGAAGGCTTTATAGCCAGAAATCAGGAGCATATGGTATGCAAGCTTGATAGATCAATTTATGGTCTTAAGCAAGCGTCTAGATCATGGAACATCAGATTTAATGAGGCAATTAAATCCTTTGGATTTATACAATTGCCTGATGAACCATGTGTGTACAAGAGGCATCATGATACTGTTGTAACATTTTTAGTTCTATACGTTGACGATATTCTACTCATTGGAAATGAGACAGGAATATTGTCAGCAGTTAAGATTTGGTTATCAAATCAGTTTGACATGAAAGACCTAGGTGAAGTGATGGTTGCCGAATCCACCAAATAAAACCTTCACTTTCCAATAAGCAATAAATTGAGTACAGTAGCAAAGGATCGAACCCAAAGGACTAGCAGGCTTATATTTCACACACAACCAAGTAAATTATCCACAAAAATGGTTCGGGACAGGGTGGGTTTGTGCAATTTAAAAAACTACAAATTAAAGATGCTAAAAAGAAAGATAACAATTAAGGAGAACTGATAGTTAAGGACTTAAATAAACTGATTTAGAGATAGATTATCCTAACCAAGTTGTTCTTATAATTCATGCCATTGGTTCGATCATTGATGCAATATTCAACCTCAATTTCTTGGTAGATTGGCTGCGGTGGACAACAAGCTCTGCACACCCTAGTCCTTTCTTATTTTTACAATGATTATGAGAAGCTCATTAACCATCTTCTTATCACAAAAGCAGTCTTAAAGATGCGATCCTAAGATTAACTTTGTGATAACATTAATCATGAAAAGGACACCAATCCTAACCAACAAACTCAAGAAGCTTGGAATGTTTAAGTCATTATACATGCATCTCATCACTATCAAGAAAAATTGGTGGTAAGCATTCAATGATGTGTAACTCTTAGGCACATTTACATGACAATTACGGATCAAGTATTTGTGCAGTCAAGTAGAACAAGTATCAAGATAATGATTGATCAAAAAATCATCTCAAAGACATGTTCAAACCATACGTTCAAGATACATGCATATACCGAGAAATTAAAGCTGCATAAACTCATTTAGACCTCACAAATCCAAAGCATGAACCAAAGAAACAACTTCACTAGGATAAAAGGGGACTTAGCTGTTGTACATTCTTACAAAAAGATCAAATAATAAACTGTTTAAGAACTGAAATTAAGCTGACAAAGATTATCTTCTAAAGATTGATCAATAACTTCACAATCTATGCATAAATTCTAGCTAGAAAGAGAAGAAAAGGGAAAGGAAATGCTAGCTGATCATAACAGAGGAGAAGTCCCCTGTTTTCTGCTGTTTCTGGAGCTGCTTCAGCTGCTACGTGACTGCTTCTTCAGGAGGAAGGCTGAATAATGCTTCCCTCTTCATAACCCTTGCTATATGCTTGGTATCTCAACTTTGGCACACTATTCAAGGCAAATATTCTTTAGAGTTCCTAAGTATGATGATTACACTTCTTGAGACGCAAAATACTGTGCAAAGCTGCTGTAAGTAGCTGAAGTTGACAAAAAGTGAAAGTCAGCCGCAACATTTGACTTGGTGTCTGCTACATCATCCTTAGCTTAAGGGATGATCATGGCTTAAGGTCATGGCTCAGTTCATTTTCTATTCTTGGCGATTCTTTTAGTCCAGATTTGTATTGATGCTCCATTTTAGCTCCAATAAACCTACAAAGCCATAATTAAGCTTAATTAAGCACATATCTAGTCAAATGTAGGGGGAAAATTAAGATAATTTAAGCACTAATCACATACTAACAAATCCCCCCACACTTGAACTATGCTTGCCCTCAAGCAATTGCAACTAGACTTCAAAAAGAGGAAGGTTATCCTCTAACCATATCAGCCCCACAGTTTGTCAATGAGAAAATGTGAACATTAAAATGAGTTTGATAACAAGTCTCCACAACCATCAAGATGGAAAAGAACAAATTCTAAGTATTTAACTTGCTAGAGAATGTTAAGGAATTTAGAATTCATTTAAGCATGCACATTTACCAAATAGCTATCACAACATATGATCAATGGGTGCTTGTTTTGGACTGTCTAAATTCCAACAAAACAAAAGGAAAAGTGAGGGTTCCAACATAACACTTACACCAAAATTCAAAACATTGTCTATTTCGGGTGTCATAATACCGCTTTGGTAATGTATGATTATCCTTAGACTGCACTAAGTGCATCACTCATGGTCATCCACTTTTCAATTTATGATTTGTATTCAGCCTTTGGGTGACCAGCGGAGTGAAACAAGCGGATTGCATCAAGCAAATGGCTATAAAAGCCTTATTCAGAAGCTGATGGCATTACAGCCTTATTCATAACCCTCAATCGACATTAACATTAACATTCAGCATCAATAACATTCCTGCTTTAGACAGTCCAAAAATTACACACTTTTTCACACATGGAGGTCCAATTTATTGCATGCAAATTTTTAATTTTCTCCCATTAATCCAAATTCAAAAACATTCTCTATCAGAGCCAAAGAACTTATAAATTTGATCAACTCCAAAAATCAAGCATGGAAATTCATGTTATTTCAACCTATTTTTCATGTTAAAAAGCTCTCAATTCAAAACATGTTGCTCATGATTGGATTCTAACCATAAAAACAGCACAAAATCAGCACAAAAAGACCTAAGGACCTGAGCAAAAAGAGCTAAGAACTGACAACTAACAACTAAAAAATTAAAACTAAGCAGATTAGGCAAAATAGGCAGTTATCAAATAGGACCAATCTAACCAACTAACAAGTTATTAGCATCCAATGATCCAACAAAAACTATTCACAAACTCCCCCCCCCCCCCCCCCCCCCCCCAAACTTATTCCACATTGTCCTCAATGTATAATTAAAAGAAAAGGTAAGAACGTGAGGACTTCCCTGAACAAAGCTCAGTGAGGGGCAATTTTGAGGCTTTTCTTGATGGCCTCAATGTCTCCTTCTACTCCTGCTATGTGTGTTGCCATGATGCCCATTGATTTCTCCATGGTTGGGAGCTTGTCCACTGACTTTTTCATGTTTTTCCAGCCTAGTTTTGAGTTCAAGCAGGAGGGTCTCAATTCTATTAAGCTGTTCAAAGTGGGAGGAGCTAGCTGTGGCCTCAGGTTGGGCTTCAGCCTGCTGCTGATCTTGAGTAGTTTGTTCTGCAGGGGCTGTACCTGCACCAGGAAAGAACCACACTCCATATTTCTTTTGGAGTATTTTCATGTTAAGTAGTGTCTGCTCATCAAGGGGAGAAAGGGTGGAATACACATTCAAATTATGGTTATTCAAATCAAGTACTCCCTCGTGTAGTGCAAGGTGTGTGATAATATGTGCAAGTTTGAGAGGTGTTTTCCATCGAATGCAGTGCTGAATGTGTGCAGCAACCCAAAAACCCAAATTAACTTTATGATTATGCCACATGGCCCACAAGAAATAAAGCTCAGTTTTGGTAATGGTGCTGGACCCTTCACACCTCTGTGAGAAGAAATTGGCAATTAATCTATGCATGTAAACAATTGCAGGGTCTTTCAAGTGAATGCTTTTAGCGGTTGGTTCTGTAAATTTAGTCTGTTTACCCCCAGTTAATTCAGAAAAAACTGTATCAACATCAAATTCTTTAGGAAAATCACCAAAACATTCAAACTCATCATCCCCTTCTTCATTTTCAGCTCTAAAATCAGTAAAGTCCAAGGCAAGACATAATTCATTAATGGAATAAGTAAAACGTTTGCCTAGGAGTCTGAACTTAATAATTTCTTCTGCGTCCCAATCATGTGCTTTCTTTTTGTCAAACTTGAAAGTGGAATAGAATTCTAATGCAAGTTCATAGAACATATCACAGTCAATGCTGAGAAATTTACTCCAGCCTATATTATCCATCAGTTTATGCACAGACTCAAGAAGTTCAAACTTTTCTAGAGTGGGAGTATGCAAACATTTCGCAGGAGTAATAACATAATTCTTAACACATTTGTACCTCGTTTTCTCAGTTTTCTTGAACTGTAAATGACCTCCCAAGTTTTCAAAGTGTGTAGGTGGAGGTGTTCTACTTTTGGGGATCCTGTTTCTCCTTTTCTGTGCTGGAGCAGGGGCTGTTCCTTTTGCTTGCTCACGTTGTTGCTCATCTGCTGGAGCGTCGTCATTCTCTCTGTTATCCCTCTCCTGTTCTGTCTCCAACTGTGTATCCTCTGGGGCTACTGTCTCAGTTGTATCGATTGCTTCACTAGTCGGTTTATTCCCTAAAATCTTCCTCTTCTTTCTTGCTTATATCAGTCTCATACCCCTTTTCTTCACCGGGGCCTCTTTCTGCAAATTGGATTCTTCATCAATTGGCCCCTGTTCAGCCCTAACATCCGGCTCCTTCTCAGTTTCATCTCCATCTTCATCTTGGAGAATCAGCTTCCTTTTTCTGGGTCTCTGCCCTTGGTTCTTTTTGGGACGAATCCCCCTTTGAGGGTTTGAAATGGTTGCAGCAGGCTTTGTAGGCGGTGGAGTTTGTGATTTAGTGATTGTTGTTTGAGGGTTAGGGTTTTGAATTTCAGTGTCTGGGTTTTGAATTTGTTCTCCCTGACCTTGGTTTGCAGTAGTGTCATGGTGTGGAGAAGAATGCGAAGGGGATGGGTTTTCAGAGGCGGTGTGGTACGAGGGAGATGGTGGGTTTGATGTTTGAGTTACCTGAGGTGGGTTCTTCAATGGCTGCTGGTTGGAGCCTTCTTCTGGTGGTGTTGCATGCATTTGTTCCGGTGCTTTGGCCGGAGTTTTGGGTCCATGGTTGAGGTTGCGCAGGGTGCGCATTTTCTGTACGGCGCGACGGGGTAGCTTAGGTTTTGGAGGTAAGAAAGGCCTCTCAGACCTTGTTTTCACCATGGTTGTAGGCTGAGAGTGGTGGTTTACGGTGGCCGGGGGTGGAGTGAGGAGGTGATGACTGTTGAGCTTTTGTGGAGTGAAGAGGATGGAGGGGTTTATTCTTGTTGAGAAATTATGAATGTGTACGAGTAAGTGAATTGGGGTTTTAACTCAGATTGAGGAAACAACCCTTTTTTAATAAAACATTTTTTTATCTCATTAACAGCAAAAACGCGTTTTCATATTAAAAGCAATTTATCAGCCTTTTTCAAATAAAACGTTTAAATTGTCAATTCCTAGAGAATACTTTTTCGCAAATTGTACTCAATTCTGATAGGCAAGCTTCTTCACTTTTTTTTAAGGAAGAAAAATGCCTGTGTCATGAGTTATAGGAATGACCATCTCTAAGGGTTTGGGTCCTGGTAGCAGTTTCTGCCAAAATCTGTAGACAAAACAAAAAGTGGTCCTTAGTTAAGAATCACAGTATTCTCTCAACAAAAACACAGAGAAACTGAAACTGAACAACAATAAATCAAAAAGAATTGGGTTGCCTCCCAATAAGTGCCCTTGTTTAACGTCCTAGGCTAGACGGACTCATTTCATTGTTAATGCATCAGAGTGGGACTGTCCAAGCTGACTTCCTCTACTGTATGAGCTTGGAATCCTTCATAAAATGGTTTGAGACAATGGCCATTTACTTTAAAAGCTTTCCCAGTCTCCAAACTTTTGATAGCCACTGCACCATGAGGGAAAACATCAGTCACAACAAAAGGTCCTATCCATCTAGACCTTAACTTACCAGGAAATAACTTTAAACGTGAATGAAATAATAAAACTTTATGTCCAATTTGGAAAGTTTTCCTGGAAATGATTTGATCATGAAAGTTCTTAGTCTTTTCTTTGTAGATTCTTGCACTTTCATATACTTCATTCCTCAGTTCTTCCAATTCCTGGAGTTGCAATTTCCTATGTACTCCAGCTTCATCTATCTTCATGTTGCATTGTTTAATGGCCCATAGTGCTTTGTGTTCCAGTTCCACAGGTAAGTGACAAGGCTTCCCAAAAACTAGCTTATATGGTGACATGCCTATGGGGGTTTTATGGGCCATCCGATAAGCCCACAAAGCATCATCAAGCTTTAAACTCCAGTCCTTCCTATTTGGGTTAACAGTTTTCTCCAAGATGGACTTCACTTCACGGTTGGAGATCTCAGCTTGTCCACTTGTCTGTGGATGGTAGGCAGTCGATGTCCGGTGTGAAACGTGGTATTTCTTAAGCAACGCTGCAACCACTTTGTTGCAGAAATGGGTGCCACGGTCACTGATAATCGCTTTTGGAGTTCCAAACCTGTTAAAGATATTAGACTTCATGAAACCTACAACAGTTTTAGAGTCGTTAGTCCATGTGGCTTTTGCTTCAACCCATTTGGATACGTAATCAACTGCAAGTAAGATGTAATTGTTGCCAAAAGAACTAGGAAACAGACCCATAAAGTCTATGCCCCAAACATCAAATATTTCACAAACTAAAATTGGGGACAATGGCATTTGATTTTTGGCACTCAAATTCCCAGTTTTCTGACAGTTTTCACAAGTTTTTCAAAACATAAATGCATCACGAAACAATGTAGGCCAATATAGTCCACATTCTAACACCTTTCTTGCAGTTCTTTTTGGCCCAAAATGGCCTCCACATAAATAAGAATGACAGAATTTTAAAATAGAGTGAATTTCTTCCTCACTTACACATCTCCTAACAACTTGATCTGCACAAAACTTACAAAGGTAAGGATCATCCCATACATAGTATTTAGCATCACTTTTTATCTTATCACGCTCAGACCTAGACAGTTTATCAGGAAAAGTTTTGGATACCATGTAGCTTACCATGTCTGCATACCAGGAGGCATGCGTTAGGCATGACCTTAGCTTACCATTAGCTACGGAGAACAGTTGCTCATCTGGAAATTCATCCTTTATAGGAATGAAATCTGCGTCTGCCAAGATTCGACTCAAATGATCAACAACTAAGTTCTCTGATCCTTTTTTATCTCTGATTTCAATATCAAGCTCTTGCATCAATAGGATCTAACGTATCAACCTTGGTTTTGCCTCCTTTTTCTTCAATAGGTACCTAAGAGCTGCATGATCAGAATAAACAATCACTTTAGTACCTAACAAATATACACGAAATTTATCTAAAGCAAAAACAATAGCTAAAAGCTCCTTTTCAGTTGTGGTGTAGTTAATCTGAGCTGTATCCAACATCCTTGAAGCATAATAAATCACATGAGGTGATTTATTTATCTTTTGTCTAAGAACAGCTCCAATAGCATAGTCGCTTGCATCGCACATCAATTCGAAGGGATGATTCCAATCAGGTGCTTGAATTATTGGGGCAGAAGTTAGCTTCAGTTTCAGCAAATCAAATGCTTCCTTGCAAGCTTCATCAAACTTGAATTCCACATCCTTTTGCAGTTGCTTGCACAGAGGTTGTGCTATCTTTGAAAAATCCTTTATGAACCTCCTGTAGAAGCTTGCATGTCCAAGAAAAGAACGGATCTCCCGCACACTTGTGGGGTAAGGCAAAGACTCTATAACATCAATCTTTGATTTATCAACTTCAATGCCTCTAATTGAAACTATATGTCCTAAGATCAACCCTTGATCAACCATAAAATGATATTTTTCATAGTTCAAAACAAGGTTACTTTCAAGACATTTTTCCATGACTTTAGCCAAATTATTCAAGCATGTATCAAAGGAATTTCCATAAACAGTAAAATCATCCATAAAAACTTCAATTATATCCTCAACATAATCTGAAAATATGCTCACCATACACCTTTGAAATGTGGCAGGGGCGCTGCAAAGCCCAAATAGCATACACCAAAATGCAAATGTTCCAAATGGACAAGTAAATGTCGTCTTCTCTTGATCTTTTGATGCAACGGGAATTTGATAAAATCCTGAGTATCCATCAAGGCAACAATAATGTGTCTTTCCCGCAAGCCTTTCAAGCATTTGATCAATGAATGGCAAGGGAAAATGGTCCTTCTTGGTGGCTGCATTTAACCTTCTATAATCCATGCACACACGCCAACCGTTTTGCGCTCTCGTTGGTACCATTTCTCCAGCTGTATTTTCAATCACTGTTATCCCTGTTTTCTTAGGGACAACCTGTATAGGACTTACCCATCGACTATCTGAAATGGGGTATATGATGTCGGCATCCAAGAGCTTGAGAATTTCTTTCTTTACAACTTCCATCATTGGAGGATTCAATCTTCTTTGAGCTTCTCTACTTGGTTTGCAGTCTTCTTCCAAGATAATTTTGTGCATACATGTAGATGGACTTATGCCTTTTATGTCTGCAATGGTCCACCCCAAGGCTGCGTTGAATTCTTTAAGAACTCGTATCAATTTCTCTTCCTCCAAACTTGAGAGTTTATTTAAATAATCACTGGAAGAGTTTCTTCATTACCTAAATATGCATATTTAAGGTGTGATGGCAGCGGTTTAAGCTCCAAATTAGGGGCCTGCACAATAGAGTGAAGTAATTTAGTATGAGAAACAGTCAATTGGTTATAAGAAATGTTGTGGTTAACAAGTTTCAGAGATTCTAATGCATAAACAACATCACAAACATCCTCTCTTATTTCATACTTAGCTTCCAATTCGTTAAGTTTATCAACATAAAGGTTGTCACCCAATGCTAAGTAAAGTTCATCATAATAATCCAATTTCAACGTGGTTTCTGTCAGATTATCAATAACATCAATAGAAGAGACATTTGAAACATTTTCAATAGGATATTTCATAGCTTCATAAACATTGAATTTAATGAGATCCCCATCAAACTCCATTGTTAATATCCCATCATGAACATCAATCTTCGCTCTTGCTGTGCTAAAAAATGGTCTCCAAAGCAGCAATTCTGAAGACTTTGAAATCTTATCATCTTCCATGTCAAGCATAAAGAAATCTGCAGGAAATACCAAGTTATTGACTTGTACAAGTACATCTTCCAACACTCCTTCCGGATGTACAATAGACCTATCCGCTAGCTGTATAATGACTCTTATTCCCTTCAAAGGACCAATGTTTAGTGAAGAATAGATAAACAAAGGCATAACATTTATGGAAGCACCTAAATCACACATAGCATGATTTATACCTAGATTACCTATCTTGCATGGAATTGCAAACAAACCTGGATCCTTACATTTAGGTGGGAGTTTTCTTTAAAGTACAGTTGATACATTTTCTCCCATGCTCACTTTTTCATTCCCTAACAGTTTTCTTTTATTCGTACAAAGATCTTTAAGGAACTTAGCATACCTTGGGATTTGTTTTATGGCATCAAGGAGGGGAATATTCAATTCAACCTTTTGGAATGTGTCCAGAATTTCTTTCTCTTCCTTGGCTTTCTTAGACTGTGCAAACCTTTGAGGAAAAGGTGGTGGAATGATTAAAGGTTTGGGCTCCACAGAAGATTCTGCCTCCTGCTCTGTTTCTAAGCTATGATCATGGCTTACGCCCTTACCTCCTGACTCTATTTCTGCATCAAAACCTGCTCTGTTTTGCTCTGTTATTCCACTGCCTTGCCCTGCTTTTTGCCTCTTCACAGGTAGTTCCAGCTCCTTTCCACTCCTCAGGGTAATAGCACTAGCATTTTGTCTGGAATCAATTGTTTGGGATGGCAATTTTCCTTTGTTTTCAAGCTTGCTAACCGAAGATGCTAGTTGTCCCAACTGATTTTCCAAGTTTTGAACAGTGGACTGAAACTGCTGTATATTTGCTCTCGTTTCCTGCTAAAATTGTTGCGTATTTGACCTGGTTTCCTGTTGAAATTGCTGATTTTTAGTCATGAAAGCCTTAAACATATCTTCTAAAGATGTACCTGAATTAGAGCTAGAAGGTTGCTGAAAATTGGCTTGTTGTGGCTGGAAGTTTTGAGGTGGTCTTTGTATGGGTGGCCTTGGATGAAAATTTTGTTGTCCTTGAAACAATTGAGGCCTCGATGCATAGCTAGAATTAGGATGATCTTTCCAACCTGGATTGTATGTATTTGAATATGGATCATATTTTCTTTGTTGAAAACCTCCTCCTATTGCACTTACGTTTTCGGTGCCATCTCCTTGAAGTGTTGGGCATAAATCCGTGTGGTGATCGGGACTCGTGCAGATTCCACAAACCAAAGATGGTGTCGAGTTTGCTACAGCTAGATTCTGCACTAAAGTTGTTAATCTATTTAATTGACTTTCAATTGAAGTAGAGCTTACCTCATTTACCTTTCTCGGAGCATCATGATGAGTACCAAACTGTTGAGAATTAGCAGCCATTGTAGAAATTAGCTGCCTAGCTTCATTTGGAGTTTTGTTCACAATGGCACCACCACTTGCTGCATCCATCATCTGCCTTTCCATTGGAATTAAACCTTCATAAAAATATTGGATCAAAGCTTGCTCGGAGTATCCATGTTGTGGACAACGTGCTAAGAGTTTCTTAAATCTTTCCCAATAATCATGAAGAGTTTCAGATTCTTTTTGCTTGATTGACACTATCTCTCTTCTTGTAGAGACTACTCGGGATGTGGGAAAGAATTTCTCCAAGAAAGCCGAAGCCATAGCTGTCCAAGTTGTGATTGACCCTAGAGGTAAATAATATAGCCATTCTTTCGCATCATCAGCTAATGAGAAAGGGAATGTTCTCAATTTAATCTGCTCCTCCGTAACTCCATTTGACCTCATGCTAGAGCAAACCACATGAAACTCCTTAAGGTGTTCATTTGGATCTTCATTCTCCTTGCCTCTGAACGTAGGAAGTAAGTGAATCAGTCCTGACTTTAGCTCAAAGTCAGTTATCACAGTAGGCAATGTAATGCACAGAGGTTCCTCAGCTACAGGTGGTGCTACCAGCTGCCTTAGTGTTTGATCTTCCGTGGCCATGCTTAAGGGATGACCACAGCTAACGCCTCCGGTATCTGTGTCAGTGAATAAACTGACCAAACAGGGGAAATGATCTTCTTCAAGAAATCTGCTACTTTCAGCTTGTTGTCTACGTATTCTACCTTCTTTCTTGATCTGTCTTAATGTTCTTTCAATCTCAGGATCGTAGGGAACCAATTTCTTGGAATATTTAGACCTGGTCATACAAGAAAACAAAACCAATTAAATCTAGTCCCCGGCAACGGCGCCAAAAATTTGATGGTTGCCGAATCCACCAAATAAAACCTTCACTTTCCAATATACAATAAATTGAGTACAATAGCAAAGGGTCAAACCCAAAGGACTAGCAGGCGTTATATTTCACACACAACCAAGTAAATTATCCACAAAAATGGTTCGGGACAGGGGGGTTTGTGTAATTTAACAAACTATAAATTAAAGATGCTAAAAAGAAAGATAACAAGTAAGGAGAACTGATAGTTAAGGATTGAAATAAACTGATTTAGAGATAGATTTGTTGGGAATAGTGCCCTCAAAATTCAATTTGTTGAATTAATTAAACTGAATTTACAGCAAGTTATGAGTATTTCACATATTAATAATTAATGACGTGTGATGGTATTCTTATATGAAATGTGTTTCATAGGAAAAGACTTTGAATAACGAAATCACGTGTCATTAAAGTTCTAGTCGGCAAGATAAGAATATGTTCTTATCAAGACTATAACGTGGTTATATAAGATGATTAGTCTTTCGTCATAGGGAATGGTGATTCCAATTATAACACGTTGATGATTTTCAATAGGATTGGAAACATCGAACTGGACTACTGAGATAATTCATTTTATACTGCTATCCAAATGAATAAAATCTCAGGAAGCATTGTACTCTTAATCCTGATAATATTTCGGCTTTGGGCATGTAGTGTTAGGCACTGTAACATACTCGAAGTGAGGTCTCGGTAACGGGTGGCCAAAATACTTTGTATGATTCGGTGACAACATGAAATGTGCTAAAGAGTTATATTGATCGAGGAATCTGTGGCCTTGCTGGAAGGTAAAAGATATCCTTGAAATAGATTTGTAAAAGTTTGAATTAAGACTTTGGCCAAAGCACTTCGCGTGAAAAAAAATAGTCAAGGGATTTATTTTAAGAAAATAAATTAAAGTTCCAAAGAGTTGGAAATGCGCAGAATTTTATTTTGGAGAAAATAAAATTTTAAATTAAAAAAAAAATCGATGCTGACGTGGCAGGTGACGTGGCACTGACGTGGCATGCCACGTCAGCAGAGTGGGGCCCAAGTGGCAGCACCACATGTGTGACACGTGGACGGCTCAGATTGAGCCGCGTCAGCGTGTACCAGCGGCCCGTATCAAGTTGACTGCATAGTCAACGGATCGAGAAATCGGGCCGGATAACGGGTCGGTCAAGCGGGTCGAACCCGGGTCAAAAGGGTAGGGTCGCGGATAGGGTCGGTCAGGCCGGGTCCGGTTCGGACCGACCCGGCCACGTGTCGCGATCTGATGGAGTGTGCGTGCATGAACACGCGCCAACCACTTGGCCGACTTGTGGCGGCGCGTGGTTGGCGGCGTTGTGTCCGCGGCGGAGAGATCTACCATGTGGCGTGATCCAATTGGCCGGCCGGCACGCGGTTGTACAAATGACGAAAATGCCCCTCAATTTTATGCCTAAAATGACCAAAATGCCCTCCGGTTTTTGCCTATAAATAGCTAACCCCCTTGCCATATTTTCTCATTCCAATTTTCAGCCAACTTTTGCTTTAGAGAGAGCTCTCCTCTCTCAAATTAATTGATCCCTAATTAAGGGATTAATTAATATATAATTAGGTGGTTATATAATTAATATATAATCCGCTTAATTATTAGAAAATTAGGGAATTTTCTAGTCTAGAAAAATGATTTTTCTAGAAAATATTTTCTCGAGTATTTAGGGAAATACTCGCGGAGCCCACACTCCGAGGGTCGAGTCGGGGATATTGCGGGGAAGCTCTGCCGGTCTCACGAACGAGAAAGGAGCTGGAAAAATACCGTTAGATAGCCATGTTTGCAGTACCGTAATATTTTTCAGTTATTCTATTTTAAGCATGATAAATTATGTGCTCTTAAGTGTTAATTGCATGTTAGATATTTATCTGCTTAAGTGATTTAAAATTTATTATCAATTGCATGTAGATACTTGAGTAGATCCGGCTAAGTCTTCCGCTATTGTATTAAAATATTTTTGAAATATTTTAATACTTGTATTATAATAAAAATTTTAAAGTGTGGTCCCGGACCGCTACTGTTCTGGGCCCACCGTCTCAGCAACTGGTATCAGAGTCGTGCTCTAGATATATATATGCATTGATATGATGCATGCGATGCATAATTTTAAATCTGATACTGTGCACGTAAATTCTGTCAAAGGAGGCTGGGTTTTAAGTGGGACCGTTTGTGACCCCTCTAGTGTTTCCTGGGAATTTACGTGGAATGGCAATTTTTCTGGGAATCGATTTCAATAATCTTCCTGGTTAATTACCGAATCAGTAAACATGATTTAAATTATGAGATAATTTATTTATAACATGTTTACTTTATGCCATTTATTTTAAGCATGATAATTATGTGATAATTATATCAGCATGCTTAATTGATTTAATTTATGGCATATTTATTTAGTGTCATTTAAAATTTTAAGCATAATAATTATATGAAAGCATGCTTAATTATTTTATTTTATGGCATGATCATGATAATATGAGATATTATGATATTTCAATTATGCATATTTTATTTAATGTGATTAAATAGTATTGTTTAATAGAGATTAGACGCGATGCATAATTAAACTAATATTTTTTTGGGCTAATTAATAAATAGTTATTAAATTGCCTTAAAATATTATTATTGGGATTTTAAATATGATTTAGTAATCCTAATGGGAGGGTATTAATTAGATTAATTACTTCCAACAATAAGACGCCAAAAGTGATTATTAAATAATCAAAAGATAATCCACACCTTTTAAAAAATTCAAGTGGGAGCGAGATGAAAAGAGTTGGATTCTCACGGCCTCCATTACCCGTCTATAGTGGATGTATACTACTTCCTTCGGCGGGTATATATTCGCGGTATACAAGATTAGACTTCTACGGACAGAATGAAATACGCGGAAGTCAGCTCGACCACACCTCCGTGGAGTGTCTTGACCAACTCGTACGGACTTCTAGGCAATGGTACACACTTGACTAAGTAATGTATTAACCTCCCTTCGGAGCTCTGTTACACTTACTTAGAGGCCAAGGGTTGACGTGGTGGATTAACATTGTTTGGTAAGAGTTACTTAGATGACATGTTAATAAAGAATAGTTCTTGCTTTTCTAAGTGGTTTTCGACCTCGCCTCCGGGGAGTCAACTGCAGTTAGTTAAGTCACCATTGCGTAAATCAAAATGCATACGTGGATTTCATTTATTGGTTGGACGCAGAAGAAGGTGAAACACATAATCATAACTTGCATTTATTTATTTAATTCAGTTTTATAATTACGATCTCTCTTAGCCCACTCCAAACTATTTGTCTTTAAGGAAATAGGCTAGTAAGGGTTCAACTATGCTGACTAGGAAATGAATCTTGACATCGTGTTGAGACACGAAAGTTTACGTACTCACTGAACCTTATCCGAAAATTTTGAAAACTACAACCAGTCAGGATTAGAAAGACGCTTATTCTAAATGGATCAAGTGTGATGATCTGGCTAGTCTTATATCCTGACATCTGTCTTAAAAGTTCTTGAGCATCAGACGCATGAGATGTCTACTGATAAGAACATATTTTGAAGACAGAATCGTACGAAGGTACGAGCCAATAAGAAGGTTGTTAGTTATAAAGATGTTTGAAGGATCACCGATTCAGAATCATATTATGATATGATAACTAATCTGAACGAGATTGAAAGCCTCCATGCTTAAAGAGACAATCTTAATAGATAGGATACGATCCTATACTCTCTGCCTAAGTTATTTGAACGTTCAAGATTAATTTTATATGTTTTTGAAAAACCAATGAACGACCTCAATATGGCAGAAAGGGTGATATAGACTATGGGAAAAGTTCTCTTTAATCATACATCAATTCCACGGCCTAGAAAGCCAATAAGTGGAAGAAAGAAAAAGGAAAAATTCCTAATCTAAGGTTCAGAAATAGAAGGTCAAATCCGACAATGGAAAAGTGTTTCTATTTCGGTGGTAACGGGTATTGGAAAAGGAAATTATCTAAAATACTTAGTTTGTCTGTTTGTTATGCCGTTTAGATAAGATATGAAGATGTCTTACCCGTTGAAAGTATGTTTAGTTGGAAATTCACCAGAATCCTGGTGTGTGAACTTGAGATCAGCTAATCATATTTGTAATTCGTTGAGAAGATTCAAACTAACCAGGAAGTTTGAAAAACGGCTAACACACAACTACTGCTCGAGGATAATACAAGTCTAATTATATTAGCAGTAAGGACTATAGAGTCGTATTTTGGCAATAGGGTTTTTATATTATACGTGCCATACATACAGAAATTTGATTTTTGTAAGTTATTTGATAACTAGTGGTTTAACTGTTTGTTTTGAACAAAGGGTTACCGTTAAGCAAAATAAAAGGTTTATTTGCTCTGGCACAATAAAAGATGGTCTTTTATACCTCAATGAAAAACCCTAATTTAAGTTTAACATTAAGAAGCTTGACTTACCATCTAAGAGGAAAAACTTCTACGTGGCATCAATGACTTGGTCACTTTTATCCGAATAAGATCCAAAGACTGATTGTCGAATCTTTTAAACTTGACAACTGTCAGTCTGCGGACCCTGTTTAGAAAAGTAAATTGAACAAGAAAGTTCCTTTTGAGACAAAAGGTATTTATGCCATGAAGTTGCTTGTGTCAGTTCATACGGATATGTGATCCTATGATTATTCAATCAAGAGGAAGTTTTGGATATTTCATCATTCGTTTGAATGATTACTCTAGATACAAATATGTTTATTTGATGAGACTTAAGTCAGCATTTTTGAAGAGTTCAAAGAATGTAAGACTAAAGTTAAAGAGTCAAATTAGAAGACATATCAAGGCACTTCGATTAGATTGAAGTAGTGATAAGTATCTAAGTTAAATAGAATTTCTCAAATGAGATTAGATCTCAACTATCTGTATAAGATACGTCTTAGCAAGGATGTATTGCAGAAAAGGAGAAATAGAATTCTGATAATGATGGTAAGATTCATGAAGAGTCATGCTACCCTACGAAGTTTGTTTTGGAGTCTTGCACTCAAAACAACAAATACACTGAACCTAGTTCTATCTAAGTCAGTTCCTAAAACACTGATGGATCTATAGTTGGGGTCAAAACCCTGTATCTCTTATCTTCTGATTTGAGGTAGCCTGGTCCACGAGTTAAAGATGGATACTGACAAGTTAGAATAAAGAACAAAGGTTTACTTGTTCTAAGGTTACCCTAGAAGAACAAGAGGTGATATATTTTATAATTTGAGAAATCACAAAAGATGTTTGTGAATATTTCAATGATGATTACATAGTTAATCACAAAGGGTGGAAGCAAAACAGTGTTAAAAGAAAAATAACTGTATTTGATACTGATTTCCATAAACCCGTGATAACTGAAAATGTATTAGATACATGTGATGTACCAAATACAACATGTGATGTAGAGACGTGTACACGAGAGCATCATTGTAGTGGGAGGATTGTCAGGACACCTGACAAGGTACCTAAGATTAACCCAAGTGGTTGAATCTAACGTATCTGATTCTATCACGTGTAATGAAGCAGTGGATGATATAGACGCTGACCGTTTGGTCAAAAGCCATGGAATCTAAGTTAGAATCTCTATATTCTAACAAAGTCTTGAACTTGTAGAGGCACCTGAAGGCATTAAACCCATTAGATGAAATTGGGTTCTACAAGAAAATAAAAAGAGAGAATGGATGAAAAAGTAGAGACTTTAGAGCAAAGCTTATGGTACGGGATTTATCCAGAAAGAAGAAATCATTTATGAGATCTTCTCGCCTATAGCAGGGCTTAAGTCCATAAGAACTCTCATCTCCATTTTATCTCATTTAATTATGAGATTGGATAAATGGATTTAAAGACTATGTTCTTGAATGGGCAATTTCAAGAAAAAGAGATACATGGTACAACCTGAAGGCTTCACAGCCAGAAATCAGGTGCATATAATGCAAGCTTAATAAATCGATTTATGATCTTAAGCAAGCGTCTAGATTATGGAGCATCAGAATTATAAGGCAATTTAAATTCTTTGGATTTGTATAATTGCCTGATGAACCATCAAGTGTCCAAAATGACATCATAATAACGTTGTAATATTTTCACTTTGTATGTAATTAATATTCTGCTCATTGGGAATGATGCAAGAATTTTGTTAGTAGTCAAGATTCGATTGTCAAATTTATTTGACAAATAAAGACCTAAGTGAGACCAATAATATTCCAAGGATCAGAATTTTGTTGTGATCATAGGAATAAGGAGATTGGTTTATCACAAGAAGCATATATAGATAAGATGCTGGTAAGGTATAATATGACAAATTCCAAGAAAGGTTCATTACCTTTTAGATATGGAATTTATCTATCTCGGGATTTGTGTCCCGAGACAACTGAAAAGATAGAAGACATGATTAGAGTTCCGCAGCGGAAGCTTTATGTATGTCATATTATGTACAGGGCCAGATGTCTATTATAAAATAGGTCTAAGTCAGCAGATATTAGTCAAACCATAGAATCTGACAGTGGGTAGTAGTGAAAGTATATATTGGAGTACTTGAGAAGAACGTGAGATTATATGTTTGTCTACCACAGTGGTGAGCTTATTTCAATAGAGTATAGAGATTGGGATTTACAATCTGATTTGTATTCTAGATGTTTGACATCAGAATAGATGTTTACTCTAGAAAGAGCAATCGTTAATTGGAGAATGTTAAGCAGACTTGTATTGCTTACACCACCATGAAAGTCAAATACATGGCAGCTTGAGAAGCAACCAGTTAGATGTATTGGTTTCATAATTTCCTAGTTGTTGGCTCAGAGAAACGCCTAAAAGATTCCTTCACTAAAGTATTGGCGTAAAAGAGTGCAAAACGAGTTTTGACACTCATTTGGAAGGGATAAGACTTAGATGTATGGCCAAATTGAATTTAGGGCAAGTGGGAGATTATTGGGAATAGTGCCCTCAAAATTCAATTTGTTGAATTAATTAAACTGAATTTAAAGCAAGTTATGAGTATTTCACATATTAATAATTAATGACGTGTGATGGTATTCTTATATGAAATGTGTTTCATAGGAAAAGACTTTGAATACCGAAATCACGTGTCATTAAAGTTCTAGTCGGCAAGATAAGAATATGTTCTTATCAAGACTATAACGTGGTTATATAAGATGATTAGTCTTTCGTCATAGGGAATGGTGATTCCAATTATAACACGTTGATGATTTTCAATAGGATTGGAAACATCGAACTAGACCACTGAGATAATTCATTTTATACTGCTATCTAAATGAATAAAATCTCAGGAAGCATTGTACTCTTAATCCTGATAATATTTCGGCTTTGGGCATGTAGTGTTAGGCACTGTAACATACTCGAAGTGAGGTCTCGGTAACGGGTGGCCAAAATACTTTGTATGATTCGGTGACAACATGAAATGTGCTAAAGAGTTATATTCATCGAGGAATCTGTGGCCTTGCTGGAAGGTAAAAGATATCCTTGAAATAGATTTGCAAAAGTTCGAATTAAGACTTTGGCCAAAGAACTTCGCGTGATAACGTCACCGAAGTTGTATGTTGAATGTGTTTCACATACAGAGAATTTGAACTTAAGACGAATCAATAAATTTCAAATTAGAGATGAAAAATAAATGATAGTAGGATATCTACACGGAGGAGTAAAATGCGAAATTATTCTAGATCGAGAAATTCGTGAATAATTTAATTAATTTTAGAGTGCAACAATATTTATTTAGTGGAATTAAATATTGTTAAATGGTAATTAATTATTATTATGAGATGATAATATATTAATCCGTTTGGAGCTAAAATTAATTAGTCCTGCAGGTCCCCCTGCAAGCCCCAAATTGAAAACCCAAAGAGAAAATATTAAAAGGAGAAAGAGAAACGAATTTTTCAAAGTGTTTGAAAAAAAATAGTCAAGGGATTTATTTTCAGAAAATAAATTAAAGTTCCAAAGAGTTGGAAATGCCCAGAATTTTATTTTGGAGAACATAAAATTTTAAATTTTAAAAAAAAAATTCGATGCTGACGTGGCAGGTGACGTGGCACTGACGTGTCACGCCACGTCAGCAGAGTGGGGCCCAAGTGACAGCACCACGTGTGTGACACGTGGACGGCTCAGATTGAGCCGCGTCAGCGTGTACCACCGGCCCGGATTAAGTTGACTGCATAGTCAACGGATTGAGAAACCGGGTCAGACAACGGGTCGGTCAAGCGGGTCGAACCCGGGTTAAAAGGGTAGGGTCGCGGATAGGGTCGGTCAGGCCGGGTCCGGTTCGGACCGACCCGGCCACGTGTCGCGATCTGATGGAGTGTGCGTGCATGAACACTCGCCAACCACTTGGCCGACTTGTGGCGGCGCGTGGTTGGCGGCGTTGTGTCCGCGTCGGAGAGATCTACCACGTGGCGTGATCTAATTGGCCGGCCGGTACGCGGTTGTACAAATGACGAAAATACCCCTCAATTTTATGCCTAAAATGACCAAAATGCCCTCCGGTTTTTGCCTATAAATAGCTGACCCCCTTGCCATATTTTCTCATTCCAATTTTCAGCCAACTTTGGCTTTAGAGAGAGCTCTCCTCTCTCAAATTAATTGATCCCTAATTAAGGGATTAATTAATATATAATTAGGTGGTTATATAATTAATATATAATCCGCTTAATTATTAGAAAATTAGGGAATTTTCTAGTCTAGAAAAATGATTTTTCTAGAAAATATTTTCTCGAGTATTTAGGGAAATACTCGCGGAGCCCACACTCCGAGGGTCGAGTCGGGGATATTGCGGGGAAGCTCTGCCGGTCTCACGAACGAGAAAGGAGCTGGAAAAATGCCGTTAGATAGCCATGTTTGCAGTACGGTAATATTTTTCAGTTATTGTATTTTAAGCATGATAAATTATGTGCTTTTAAGTGTTAATTGCATGTTAGATATTTATCTGCTTAAGTGATTTAAAATTTATTATCAATTGCATGTATATATTTGAGTAGATCCGGCTAAGTCTTCCGCTATTGTATTAAAATGTTTTTGAAATATTTTAATACTTGTATTATAATAAAAATTTTAAAGTGTGGTCCCGGACCGCTACTGTTCTGGGCCCACCGTCCCAGCAAGATTATCCTAGCCAAGTTGTTCTTATAATTCATGCCATTGGGTCGATCATTGATGCAATATTCAGCCTCAATTTCTTGGTAGATTGGCTGGGGTGGACAACAAGCTCTGCACACCCTAGTCCTTTCTTATTTTTACAATGATTATGAGAAGCTCATTAACCATCTTCTTATCACAAAAGCAGTCTTAAAGATACGATCCTAAGATTTAACTTTGTGACACCATTAATCATGAAAAGGACACCAATCCTAACCAACAAACTCAAGAAGCTTGGAATGTTTAAGTCATTATACATGCTTCTCATCACTATCAAGCAAACATGGTGGTAAGCCTTCAATGATGTGTAACTCTTAGGCACATTTACATGATAATTACGGATCAAGTATTTGTGCAGTCAAGTAGAACAAGTATCAAGATAATGATTGATCAGAAAATCATCTCAAAGACATGTTCAAACCATACGTTCAAGATACATACAGATACCGAGAAATTAAAGCTACATAAACTCATTTAGACCTCACAAATCCAAAGCATGAACCAAAGAAACAACTTCACTAGGATAAAAGGGGACTTAGCTGCTGTACATTCTTACAAAAAGATCAAATAATAAACTATTTAAGAACTGAAATTAAGCTGACAAAGATTGTCTTCTAAAGATTGATCAATAACTTCACAATCTATGCATAAATTCTAGCAAGAAAGAGAAGAAAAGGGAAAGGAAATGTTAGCTGATCATAACAGGGGAGAAGTCCCCTGTTTTCTGCTGTTTCTGGAGCTGCTTCAGCTGCTACGTGACTGCTTCTTCAGGAGGAAGGCTGAATAATGCTTCCCTCTTCATAACCCTTGCTATATGCTTGGTAATCTCAACTTTGGCACACTATTCAAGGCAAATATTCTTTAGAGTTCCTAAGTATGATGATTACACTTCTTGAGACGCAAAATACTGTGCAAAGCTGTTGTAAGTAGCTGAAGTTGACAAAGAGTGAAAGTCAGCCACAACATTTGACTTGTGAAAATCTAATTATATTGTAAATATTTTGGATTAATAAAACTGAAATTATCGCAAGTTATGAGTATTTTACAAATTTAATAATTAATGACGTGTGATGGTATTTTTATATGAAATATATTTCATAGGAAAAGACTTTAAATACTAGAAGTCACGTGTCATTAAAGTTCTAGTCAGTATGATAAGAAAATATTCTTATCGAGACTATAATGTGTTATATAAGATGATTAGTCTTTCGTCATAGGAAAATGGAGTTTCCAATTATAACACATTGATGATTTTCAATGAGATTGGAAACATCGAACTGGACCACTGTGATTGTTCATTTTATATTGCTATGTAAAATGAACAAAATCTCGGAGGCATTAGACTCTTAATCCTGGCAGTGTTTCTACTTTAGGCATGTAGTGTTAATCACTGTGATGTACTCAGAAGTGAGGTCTCGGTAACGGGTGGCCAAAATACTTTGTACGTTCGGTGATTGCACGAAATGTGCTAAAGAGAAATATTGATCGAGAAATGTGTAGCCTTGCTGGAAGGTTAAAAGATATCCCTGAAATAGATTTGCAAAAGTTCAAATAAAACTTTGGTCAAAGTACTTCGTGTGTGCGTCACCGAGGTTGTATGTTGAATGTGTTTCACATACAGGGAATTTGGACTTAAGGCGAATCAAAAAATTTCAGATTGGAAGTGACAAATAAATGATAGTGGTATTGATTTATTTTTCATGGATATCTGTACAGAGGAGTAAAATGCAAAGTTATTCTAGACCGAGAAATTCGTGAATAATTTAATTAATTTTAGAGTTCAATAATATTTATTTAGTGGAATTAAATATTGTTAAACGATAATCAATAATTATCATGGGATGATAATAGATTGACCCGTTCGGGCTAAAATTAATTAGTCCTGCAGGTCCCCCCGCAAGCCCCAACGAAGATCAAAGAGAAAACATTAAAACGAGAGAGGACATAATCTTTCAAAGAGTTTGAAAATAGTCAAGTAATTTATTTTGAGAAAATAAATTAAATTCCAAAGAGTTGAAAATGCCCGAAATTTTATTTTGGAGAAAATAAAATTTTTCCGAAAAAACAAAAAATTTTTGCTGATGTGGCAGGTGACGTGTCATGCCACGTCAGCGAGTCAGCGGCCAAGTGGCGCTAACTGGGCATCGCATGGCGCGACATGTGGACGGGCACGATCGTGGCAAGTCACGCACGGTCAACGGACCAGATTGGACCTGGAACGGATCGGGTCAAATTGCTGACGGGTTAACGGTCCGAGCAGGGTCGGGTCAAAGATTGCCAGACCCGGACACGTGGACGAATCAGAATTCGCCATGTCAACGGAGGGCCAGCCCAGTTGAACCGATTGGTTCATCGATGAACCGATCCAGTGTTTGAATCGTCCGGTTGGGCCGGACAGGTCTGCCACGTGGCAGCTGCTCGCGCCAAGCACACAACAACCACATGGGCGGCGCGTGGCGACTCCGTTGGGCGCTTGCTCGGCGCGGCTGAGCTTGGCTTGGAGTGCACTACATTCTGCTGTGCTCTGATTGGTTGTCCGGACTTGGGAGCTACGACATAAAATTAAAAAAGGACTCGGGTATCCCATTTTCATAGCTATAAATGGGGGTATGCAGTCCCATTTTTTATATGCAACTTTCAGATTCAATTTTCAGTTCTAAAAGCCATTCGGCTCTCTCTCTATCTTCATTATTTAATTAATTCTTTTATTAAGGATTAATTAATTAATTAGGTGGTTATATAATTAATATATAATCCACTTAATTATTAGAAAATAGGGATTTTCTAGTTTTAGAAAAAAGAGTTTTTCTAAAAAATATTTTCTCAAAGTATTTAGCGAAATACTGTCGGAGCCCACACTCCAATTTCTTAATCGGGGATATTACGGGGAAGTTCTGCCGGTTTCACGAGAAAATCGAGGTGCTGGAAAAGTGTCATTGATAGCCATATTTTGCAGTACGGTAATACCGTTGTGCTGCCAAAATTATTATTTGCATATTGAGATTATATGCTATGTGATTTAAAATTATGTTATCGATGCCTGTATATATTAGATTTATGCTGCCCGATTTGTTCCGCTACTTATTAAAATATTTTAGAAATATTTTGATAACGAGGTTATGGCGAAATTTTTTGAAATATTACGCTATACCTGATGGTGCAGGAAAGTGGGTTTCCTAAAATGCAACAACACTTTGAGATTTGTTTAAAGAAGGGAAGACCATCACAGGCGTAAGAGCCTCAGGAACTGGGTTTCCTTTTGTGCGTGGGTTCTTCCAGCTAGGATAACACCAAGAGATCGTGCAGCAAGGGTGCAGAAAATGGTGGGATGTATGAAGCTTCGGAGAAGATGAAGATGCAGAGGAAAATGATGCCCAGTTCAGTTACGTGGTATCTTCTGTGAAGAAGATGACTTGGGGGAGAGAGCAGGTGTTCTCCCCTATTTATATGTTAGGGATGGGGGTAAATGGGTAAATTGACCATGTGGTCCCAAACCTGCGTTGCCCTAACACGCGGCAGCCTTTGGTGGGGTGAGAATGACATTCCAGAAAAGGAGACGGCGTGTCAGGTGCACGGTGCACAGTACCTTTGTGTCAGAGGTTGTTGACGAGGGTGATGCGGGGGATGGGCCTAAGATTCCCTCTGCCGAGGATCAGATATAACGCAGCGGAGCATGGTCATGCACGAGCATTGGTGACGCTCGAAGAGGGTATGGATGGCCTCCCCACGATAGATGACCCTTGAGCGGCAAGATCCCGAGCGTCAACATGGGGCCCCCATGTAGGTGCTTCCCTGTGAAGGGTAACCCTGAGGGCCGAGACGCGAGCGTCAGACTCGTCGACTCTGGACTTTTACCCAAATAGTCGTCCGAGGCTTGACGGTCTATTCTAGCTTGCAAATGAGTGGGCTGGGAAGGCCCACGAGCCCTTCAAGGCGAGCGTCTGGGATTTAGTCAGCGGCATGCCAACACGTGGACGGCTCTGATTTGAGAGTGATTTTAGGCCTCATCATTTTGCCCCCCAAATTCTGTAGTATCGCTTCGAGCACACTGTAGAATTTATAAAGGAGGAACCCTGAATTTTGAATATCCGAGGGCCATGCCATTACCAGCGAGGAGACTGCTGGCCTTCTGTAACGGACATAAACTGACACCGCATTAAATGTTGTCAAGTCCGCATTTAATGCTGAGTGGGTACGTGGGCGCGTGCACTCCGGGAGACGTGAGGCGGTTACCAAAAGTGGGGGGTTTCCTAGGCGGGAAATGATTGCGTTTTTGAATTTTCAGCCCTAATCCATGTACAATCTTCCCTATAAATAGGGGCTTGCAGGGCTTTGGGACCTTTTTCACGCATTCAAACTCTTTCAAGCATACCCATTGCAAGAAATCTTTGCCAGTTCTACAGGCTCCGGCGAATTTCTCCTCTTCAAATCTTAGGTAAAAATTCCTTACCCTTCTTCTTATTTTCCCCGTGCTAACATTAGTTTTAGGTTGTGTGAGTGAAACCCTTGAGTGAAGAGCCACTTTCTGCCACTGAATTTTCTCCAAGAATTCTTCCCCTACTCGACTGAGTTTTCTAAGAAAAAACCCCATCTTCAAAAATCGTAAAGCAACCATGGCCGGACACCCCGTTGAAGACTACGTAAGAGAGATTGATGAGATGTCGGTGGGGAGTTCTTCCCCTCACGGCAATGTTCCCACAGCCGTCCCTCTGGCTAGGGTGTCCCCGGGTGAAGGGGTTTCCATGGCGATCCCTGTGGCCCAGGCTCCAGCCGCTGTCGGAGACGAAGGGGTTGATGATATTTTTGAAGAGATGAACAATGTAATGGAGATGCAGAGACAAGGGGAGAGAGTGTTCCCGGTTTTGAACAGTGCCACGCGACCCCAGGATCACAGGGTTACAGTGGCCATGGCGGCCACCGAGGGCGAAGCAGGGCCATCCGGGCGTCAATTTGAAGCTGGGCCCTCAAGAAGGCGCCAAAGGAGGGGAAAGGAGCCTGCCACTCGTGTGAGGCAAGATAATCGCCATCAAACAGATAGATCACCGGATGAGATCGCTAGCATCTTAACGCTCGATGATTTGGAGGAGTTGAGGGCGAATGCTTATTGGGATGAGGCAGTATTTCCCATGCGACTTCCAGAGGAGGGGGAGAGGGCCAATCGACCACCACCTGGGATGATGACGGTCTATTGGGATGCAGTTCTTGCTGGGGGTCTGAGGTTTCCGATCGCTCACGACGCCGTCATCATTTACCATCATCTAGGGCTTTGCCCTTCACAAATTCTACCCAATGGCATAGCCCTAATCAACACGTTCATAATAACGATGAGGGCCTTGGGCAAATCACCCTCGATAGTCAACTTTGACAGCTTGATACAAGTAGCCCGGTCGCCACGCTCGTCGCCTACAGACGGATTTTACTACGTCCAGGCCAAATCAGGCTTTAAGATGATAGATTCTCCATCTTCCTCCTATGGCGAGCATTGGAAGGAAAAGTACTTTTTTGTGGGGGCTCCTGGGGGAATTTTTGGAGTTCATCGGCAATGGATGATTCATGGCGAGGGTCCTTTGATTAGGGAAAGGATGAGGAATAAAGATTTTGAGGACTGGGCGATGGGGTTAGCCCTCGAGATGAGGGCTGAAAAGAAGTGGATTAAGGCTGAGACCTTGATGAAGAATGAGGGAGTGTTGTTCCGTTATGGTTTATCTTGTCCCCCAGACATGATACTCAACCCTCCAGCTGACCTCATGGCCCTCGATGGTTAGATTCTAGGAACTAACATCTCTAACCTTTAGAATAGTTCTCTAACTTACAGTGATCGTTGTTTTCTTGTTTATACGATCCAAACAATCGATCTTCTGACGCTCGTTCCTCTTTACTTGCAGGCATCCAAATACTATCCCAAGGCATGAATGCTGAAGCCCTTTCCCGTATGTTGGGTGCCCAAGGACCCGCAGTGGATCCTCAACACCCGCAACCGCAGCAAAATCGCCCTCCCAATGCTCCGAGGGGGAGGGTAAACCGACGAGGAGCGGGCCGAGGGCAAAACAATGCTCGAGGGAGAACAGGAAATGAGGCTCCCCACAGGGGCCCTATCGAGGATCTGACGGTGGAGGGTACCCAAGAGGCCTTTCCTCTGCCGGCGGCCCCCGTGGGCCCAATTTCATTGAGTTCGAGCGGGTCACGGAACCGCTCGGGGGAGCCTATCCGCATTCACGAAGCTCTCCGGGCCGATCGCCAGGGAAAAAGGAAAAGGATGCCGGACTCCCTCCCTATTTCCGACAAGGGAAAAGAGGTGGTCGTGGGCCACCGTGGTGAGGGCAGCGATACTTCATCTTCCGAGGATGAAGAATTTTGGAAGAAAGGCTGCAAGGGCGACTCCCGTTATAAACGCCAGCGGACTGAGGGCCCGGTGCTCCTAAAAAAGAGCGCCTACTCCGTCAACCTTGTCTCTGACATCGTTGGGAAACTCCAATTTTCCGGCGATCATGACAAGCTGAACGAGCACGACGCCGCTCGCGTTGCTGACGATGCCTGCCATGCCCTTCTGACGGTAAGTATATTTTCCCCTTTACAACATTCTCCTATTCTTCCTTCCATGTTCAGATTCTGACCCTCGTTTATGGCTTCCCAGGAGGTAATCCCGAGGCTGAAAAACTTGCAAGGGCGAGCGCAAGCCTATTCTGAGCGTAAAGCCAAGTACAAGAAGTTGCTGCGCATTTCAGACCCTGTTCAGCTGCAGGAGGATTACAACAATCTCAGCGCTCAGCTGAACTCCGCCACCCTTGAAAACGCTCAGCTGAAGGAAAACTTGAGGAAATCTGATGACGCCTTTCTGGTCCTAAATGAGCGTCACAGGAAACTGAAGGATGAGCGGGACCAGTTGAGGGCACAAAATGGGGAGCTAGGTGAGCAGCTGGCGGAAAGCACTCGTCGGAACGAGGCAGCCAACAAGGCATTTGCTGACTTGCAAGGTAAGGTACAGGGCTTGGAAGCGAAGGTATCCTGGGAGGCGGTGAAGAAGTTCGTGCGCTCCAAAGCTTTCGTATTCGCAGCAAACATCCAGTGCTTTGACAACGCTCGACGCTTCTTCCATAAGGCGATTGGGCAAATGGTGAAGTTGGGACTGGCTCCTGAAAGCGCTCGATCCGACGCTCGTCTACGCATGGATCTCGACGAGAATTGCGAGCCAATGGTCCAGGAGGAGGATCCTACTGAGAATCTGGCGGAGCCTGAGTACCAGGAGTTGGTGGAAACGCTTCAAAGAGAGTTTATAGCTACCAACAGGGTAGATCCCGAGCCTCTCCTGATAGAAGACGAGGGTACCGTCATGGACGTAGCGGATGCCGAGGAACCCGGCGAGGCCCAAACTTCTGACGCTAATGTGTTGGCCCCGGTTCCCCTCGCAACTGCCCCTCCTGAGCCTGATGCTCCAGCCCCGTGAAACTCCTTATATTGATCCCTTTCCTTTTGGTTTAAATTCCTTGTCATATTTATGAACAATCATTATCTGTAATCAATCTTCAAACTATTTCTCTGGATGTATTGAGCCCCTTGATGCTTCTTTTAATATGTCTGAACTCTTTTCTACTGCTTGAACGCATGAATGCTTTCTTCCTTACTTTTGAATGGTGAATGATGTTGTTTTGTTACGCTCGCCGTTTCTATATTACTGTCTTCTGTTTGGAACGCTTGCGATGGTAGTGCAAGCATGCAGGGGCGTCTTTTACGATGGTCCCCTGACGCTCATCACCATGCATATTAAGCTTGGAAGCCCACGACGTTAGGCAATTGGCCTTTTGCAAATATAGGCGCGAGGGTGACCCTTAGGAGGGTTCCCTGGCCATAGTAGAAATGAACCTTGAACTTGGACTTAGAAACCTTCGAGGAAATACAGGCGCGAGGGTGACCCTCAAGAGGGTTCCCTGGCCACATTCGTAAGGGTGTTTGAATTTGGATTAAATAAATCTTTGAGGAAATACAGGCGCGAGGGTGACCCTTAAGAGGGTTCCCTGGCCACATTCGTAAGGGGGTTTGAATTTGGATTAAGTAAATCTTTGAGGGATCTATAGGCGCGAGGGCGTCCCGTGTGAGGGTTTCCTGGCCGCTTTTGAAATGAAGTCTCGAATCCAGATTTAGGAAACCCTTAGCCAAGAATTGGCTTATGACGGTAATATTGGGAGATGCAAATATGGGCACGAGGGCGATCCTTATGGATGTTCCCTGGCTTCATTAGATTGTATATACTGTAGAGATCAACAACAGGACCTGCTAAGTAGGATATTAAAGCGAGCGTAACCCTGGGGTTAGCGTTGTTTCGAGAAACACATGAAGGGACAGTTAAAATCCATTATTTTATGAGTATGTTTTAACTCAATAAGTTGAGGGTCATTCGGGTTTTTGCGAGCACGAGCTGGAGTGGTTAGCACTCAGCTGGCTATAACTGAGCATTGCGCTCCCCGTTGTTCGACACGCTCACTTTTAGGACTTTATATTACAAACCGTTCAAACTGTTACAGGTGGATGGTTATCAACACCTGGACAGGGTAGCTTTGGAACGATCGAAGTTTCGCGTAGGCTTTTCGACGTGGAGTATGCTCGACACGGAGTAGGCCCTTTGACGCTCGAATCATTAGATCAAATAAGAAAGCAAGCAAATAATAAAAACAAAGAGTTGAATACTTACTGTTATATAGATGCATTTTCGGGAATGATTACAACACGCTTTCCGTCAAAGGAAAACCCTTCACGCCACAAACGGGCCATTTCAAAGAAACTGATGTCTACACATAGAACCTTCTAAGGTTACATGCATTCCATGGCCTAGGGAGCCGCTCGCCTTGCAAAGTTTCCAATAGGTAGGTGTTGTTTGCTCGTACCTGGATGACTTTGAAGGGGCCTTCCCAATTGGGGTCCAACTTACCTACGTGTTTGGAGACTTCAACTTTTTTGAGGACCAAATCCCCTAGCTGGAAGGTCCTTTCCTTGACACGTTTATTGTAATGGCGAGCAACGGTTGCTTTGTATTTGTGGATACGTGCCCAAGCAGCGTTCCTCTTCTCATCCAGCAAATCTAACTCGAGCGCCCGATTGGCCTCGTTGGCAGCAGGCTCGAAATAGGCAACGCGTGCGGATTCTTGAGCAATTTCCGCAGGTATCATGGCCTCGGAGCCATACACGAGGGAATAAGGGGTTTCCCCCGTTGCCGCTCGCGGAGTAGTACGGTACGCCCACAAAGCTCCCTGGAGTTCTTCAGCCCATTCTCCCTTCTTACTCTCGAGCATCGTTTTCAGATGCTGGAGTATGGTTCGGTTGGTCACTTCAGCTTGACCATTAGCTTGAGGGTGACCCACGGAAGTGAATCGTTGTTCGATCCCTAGTTCATAGCACCAATCTCGCGTGTCAGCAGCGATAAACTGTGAACCGTTATCCGAGATGAGCACCCTCGGGATGCCGTATCTGCAGATGATATTTTTCCAAATGAAATCCCTCACAACCTTGAACGTTATCTTAGCGACAGCTTCTGCCTCAGCCCATTTGGTGAAATAATCCACAGCAAGTATTACGAACTTCTTTTGCCCGACCGCCATTGGGAGAGGTCCCACGATATCAATGCCCCATTGATCAAAAGGCCATGAAACATCAATAGGAATCATTTGAGCTGCCGGCAACTGAGGAGTGTTGGAATGGAACTGACACTTGGGACATTTCTTGGAATATCGAGTGGCATCTTGCAATACCGAGGGCCAATAGAACCCACTCCTTAAGATTTTCTTAGCCAAGATTCATCCGCCCGAGTGGTTCCCACAACTTCCACTGTGTACATGCTCTAAAACTTCTTTAGCCTGCGAGGGTCTCAAACATCTCAATGGTGGGCCCAGGAAGGCTCGCTTGAATAATCGACCCTCGGCATCCAATGAGAATCGAGGGGCCTTGCTTTTGATTTTCCGAGCCTCAACTTTGTCGCTCGGGCTGATTCCATCCCGGAGGAATCTGACAATTTCGTCAAGCCAACAAGGCTCGGAGGGGTCAATCATGTGCACTTCTTTCGAATGTTCACTTTTACTTATCAATGGTTCCTCCGTTCTCAGAAATGTAACAGCGCGTTCACTGTGGCCGTCCAAGGCGGACACAAACTTCGAAAGAGCATCAGCATGTTCGTTTTCTGCCCTCGGAACTTGCAAAAGATGGAATTCCTTGAACTTGGCTATCTCCTCCTTGGCGCTCGACAGGTACTGTGACATGGTGGCTTCTCGAGCCTCATAACTACCATCAATTTGACTCGCGATCAACTGCGAATCAACGTATGCTGTGACACGAGTGGCCCCATTTTGGAGCGCAATCCTGAGCCCTTGGATGAGGGCCTCATACTCAGCTTCGTTGTTGGTGACTTGAAACGCCAGCTTGATTGCGTAGTTGACTTCTGCCCCAAGGGGATCCCTGAGGGTCACCCCGGCTCCTCCCCCCTGTGAGGTCGAGGAGCCATCCGTGTGCAAAAGCCATAAACCCTCATCCGCCGATGGCACAATCTCCAGATTGAAACGCTCAACCAACAAATCGGCCACTGCCTGAGCCTGTATGGCCGTACGGGGCTCGAAGGAGATATCAAACTGACTGAGCTCAATCGCCCATTTAATTAACCTTCCCGAAACATCTGGCTTAGATAGCACTTGTTTGAGTGGTTGATCTGTGAGCACTGTGATGGAGTGAGCCTAAAAATATGGCCTCAACCTTCGGGATGCGTTAACGAGCGCAAAGGCAAATTTCTCAATTTCCATGTACCTTTTCTCTGCTCCCTGTAGAGTCTTGCTCAGGTAATACACTGGCATATGCTTACGCTCGCGGATAGCTACGAGGACTGTGCTCGTGGCTTCCAAAGAAACTGATAAATAGACAAACAAGTTCTCCCCCGGGTTTGGCTTGGTCAACAAAGGCGCGCTCGAAAGGTACTGTTTCATGTTCTGCAGGGCCTTCTCGCAATCCTCGTTCCAGGTAAAGTTGCGAGCGTTGCGCAAAATTTTAAAGAAGGGTAGATTCCGGTCCGCTGAGCGGGAGATGAACCTATTTAGTGAAATGATCTTACCCACAAGCACCTGGACCTCTCTCAGATTCCGAGGGGAGGGTATGTCCAGGATTGCTTTAATCTTCTCGGGGTTTGCCTCTATGCCACGTTGACTGACCATGTATCCCAGAAATTTACCGCCACGAACACCAAAGGTGCATTTTGATGGGTTCAACTTCATTCCGTAGCGACGAAGGATTTCGAAAGTCTGCTTGAGACCTTCCAGATGGGAGCGTTGGCGCTCACTCTTGACTATCATGTCGTCAACATATACCTCCATAGATTTTCCAATTTCGCGCTCGAACATTCTATTGACGAGGCGCTGATAGGTCGCTCCCGCATTTTTGAGCCCAAATGGCATGACTTTGAAACAGTAGACACCCAAATGCACAATAAACGAAGTTTTGGGGCGATCCTCGGGCGCCATAAAGATTTGATAATATCCCTGAAAGGCGTCCATCATACTCATGAGTTCACACCCGGCTGTAGAATCTACTAACTGATCGATCCTCGGTAGTGGGTAATGGTCTTTGGGGCACGCTTTATTGAGATCCGTGAAGTCGTTGCACATACGCCATTTATTGGCGCTCTTTGGGACGAGCACCACATTGCAAAGCCATTCGGGGTACAAGATTTCCTCGATGTATTGAGCATCAAGCAACTTACTAACCTCCTCTTCGATAACCCGTTTCCTAAAGCCATGAACGTCCCTCTTCTTCTGTTTGATGGGCTTGAAGGTTGGATCCACGTTCAGTCTGTGGACAATGACGCTCGGATCTATTCCAGTGAGATCAGAAGCTTTCCACGCAAAAACGTCTAAGTTCTCCCGCAGGAAGTCGATCATCAACACTTGCGAGGGCCCATCCAGGCCCGAGCCAATCTGGGTGGTTTTATCCGGGTTCCCAGGCTCCAGTTCAACGGTCAAAAACTCCTCGGTGGGCTCAATCCGAATCTCCGGCTTCGGCGCCTCTAGCGCTCGTTTTTTCCCGGTGAGCATACCCTTGGGCTCATCACCCTCGTCTTCTGAAGAAGAACCCTCGACGGCCCCCGGTGGCCTATTCTCTGAACACTGAACATCTCCAGGGGTCCTCTTTTTATTCTTCTTCCGGTACAGCTTGGCTCTTTTGCGCTCGGGGCCGTCTTCGTCTAATTCGGGGAAGTCAACGGACTTCTTAGCAGACCCAGGTTGAATGGACTGCTTGGGCTTGTGGCTTCGGAGCGAAAGTATATAACATTCCCAAGCTTCTTTGATGTTACACAGAATTTCTCCGGTACCCTCGGGGGTTGGGAATTTGACCTTCTGGTGATATGTGGAAATTACGGCCTTGAAATCCACGAGGGCTGGGCGCCCGATGATGATATTGTAAGGAAGATCCACCTCAACGATGGTGTAGAGGACGCTCAAAGTTTTTCGCTGTGGGGCACGACCAAAGGAGGTGGCCAAGCGAATCTGTCCGCGAGGGACGATCTCGGAACCTCCAAACCCTACGAGGGCAGTTCTGAGAGGTTCGAGGGGGATGTTTGTTATATTCATTTGTTGAAACGTTGAGTACGGGAGAACGTTCACAGAGCTTCCACTATCAAATAAAACCCTCTTTACAGTGTGGTTATGAATGTCTAAACTAACCACCATGGGACAGTCAGAGGTTTTTCCTATCCCATGGGGTGTTACAATATGCTCAAGATCTTTCTCAGTAAACCCTATGACATCAGCCTCCTTCGAGCGCGACGAGCTGTCCACGGAGAGCACAGGGCTAGGGAGCGACGCTCTTTGGTTATAGCTCCGAACATGGCGACGGCGAGAAACATTGGAATCGCCTCCTGAGGGTCCTCCCGCGATCATGTGAATGACCGCAAAGGGCTGATTTTCCATATCCAATGCCTTCCCTTTTCCACGGTCACTGGGCTCGGAGTGATGGTGTCGGGGGCTCCGTGAGCGTGAACGGCTCCTCCCCCTGGCGCGTGCTCGCTCTGCGCAATGCTCGTCATAACGTTCCAACACCTTAACGAACTCTTTGAGATGCCCTCCGGCGATCAGCCTCTGAATTTCACTCTCAAGCTGCCGGCACTCGTTGGTATCGTGCCCTTTCTGCTTGTGGAAAGCGCAATATTTTTCTGAGCGCTTCTGGGCCTCGGTTTCCCTTAGTTTCGATGGCCTTTTGAACAGCTTTTTATCCGCCATAGGTTACACTTCAGCTATAGGGCGGTTGAGAGGGACTCGCTCGAATTTTCGAGGAGGAGAGGCGTTCCTCCGAGCGGGAATGGGGCTGCGGCGGCGGCCCCTGGTTGAATCTCCCCTGTCCTCATAGGCTTTACTGGGGCGAGGGGCATTCGCCATCTTCTGATCCCTCGCAAGATATATATCTTCGAGGGTAAAGAAAGAATCGGCAATCTCCCTAATTTCCATCAACGAGCGCGGCTTCTTCTTGGCCACTTCTTCCACAAACTCCTTGCTGACGTAATGCTTCATGTTGATGGCTCCAAATAGAACGTGCCTCAAAAAGTCCATAGAGGGCTTTTCCACCAACAAAATTTCTTTATTGAACCTCCCCATGAAGGATCTGAGAGTCTCGTTCGGCCCTTGGACCAGGCTATAAAGAGCGGTCGCAGCCGGAGCCGGTGCCTTCAGCGAGTTGAAGTGGCTGACGAAAGCATCCGTCAGGTCATAGTACCCTCGTATTGAGCGCGGGGGGAGCTTTTTATACCATTCTTGGGCCATTCCGGTGAGGGAAGTGACAAACACCTTGGCCCAGTAGTTGTTCGGATGGTCATACAGGTGCATTAGGTGCACAAAATGGTCCAGATGCTCGGCTGGATCAGTGGTTCCGTCATACCTGTTGACAGATGAGGGAATTTTACCCTTCCCCGCCCGGGTCATCAAAACCTCTTCTACGAGGGGGGAATCACCCGCCATGATCCTGTAGTCTCGCTCGTTGGGATCTTCATAGCTGGCTTCTCTCCTTCGGTGGGAAATGGGGCTACGTGGTCGGCGAGCGTCTCTGGCCTTGGACCTCTCGCCCCCCTCGCGGGAGACGTGAGACCGTGCTCGAGAGAGCTGCTCTACCACGTTCTGGAGCCCTCGAATTTGGTCTTGTACAGCAGCCAGCTGAGGGTCACCAACATTTCTGCGGTTTGCCCTCCCTGTGGCCCTCGATTGGACGTCTTCATTATCTCCGGCCGCCTCATTTCGAGGGGCCCTTTCTTCTCCTGCAACGGGTCGTTCTTGCTGGACCCTCGGTGGGGCTTCATTTTCTTGATTCGGTGGCGGGGGAGGTTGTTGTGCCCTTAGCGCATTTTGGGCCATCGTCAAGGGATGCGCTGGGAGCCCGCCAAGAGGCGGGGCTAGACGAGCGCTAGCCTGCGAGGGGAAATACGCTGCCATGAAATGCTCCCAGGCATTCTGGACGGCCTGGCTCTCGCACTGCGCATACAGCGCCTGAAGTTGCTGGGTTGTAACTTGGGGCATCTCCACCCCTTGTATTTCTCTTGGTAACGACGTGGGGAGATTCAGGGTCCCCACCTGATAAGGTTGGATCACCGGCATCATCCCGGGCATCAATCCAGGTTGCATAAAAGGGTATCCCGGGGGAGGCGTGGCCATGGGATACATGCCTGGGTAGGGGAAGGTTGCATGGGTGGTGTGAGCTACAGGAGGAATAACGGTACTGGGTCCTCCTACAGCATTCCCTCCTGGTGGGAGAGCTGCACCCGCCGTCTCTGCATCCCTGTCTCCACTTCCGACAGCGGGGGTGTTTGCTCCTCCGACGGGGACGTTGTTCTCCGCATTCTCTTCGTTAACAGGGGGAAGAGTGCCCTTCTCTCCGACTGCTCCAGATCTCGTCGCAGTTACCATAATTAAAGACTTTTGGTGTCACTTTTCAACTAGCTTTTGAAGGAAGAAACTGGTAATACCGAAGATGGTGGTAATGGTTTCCCACAGACGGCGCCAAAAATGATGGTGCAGGAAAGTGGGTTTCCTAAAATGCAACAACACTTTGAGATTTGTTTAAAGAAGGGAAGACCATCACAGGGGTAAGAGCCTCAGGAACTAGGTTTCCTTTTGTGCGTGGGTTCTTCCAGCTAGGATAACACCAAGAGATCGTGCAGCAAGGGTGCAGAAAATGGTGGGATGTATGAAGCTTCGGAGAAGATGAAGATGCAGAGGAAAATGATGCCCAGTTCAGTTACGTGGTATCTTCTGTGAAGAAGATGACTTGGGGGAGAGAGCAGGTGTTCTCCCCTATTTATATGTTAGGGATGGGGGTAAATGGGTAAATTGACCATGTGGTCCCAAACCTGCGTTGCCCTAACACGCGGCAGCCTTTGGTGGGGTGAGAATGACATTCCAGAAAAGGAGACGGCGTGTCAGGTGCACGGTGCACAGTACCTTTGTGTCAGAGGTTGTTGACGAGGGTGACGCGGGGGATGGGCCTAAGATTCCCTCTGCCGAGGATCAGATACAACGCAGCGGAGCATGGTCATGCACGAGCATTGGTGACGCTCGAAGAGGGTATGGATGGCCTCCCCACGATAGATGACCCTAGAGCGGCAAGATCCCGAGCGTCAACATGGGGCCCCCATGTAGGTGCTTCCCTGTGAAGGGTAACCCTGAGGGCCGAGACGCGAGCGTCAGACTCGTCGACTCTGGACTTTTACCCAAATAGTCATCCGAGGCTTGACGGTCTATTCTAGCTTGCAAATGAGTGGGCTGGGAAGGCCCACGAGCCCTTCAAGGCGAGCGTCTGGGATTTAGTCAGCGGCATGCCAACACGTGGACGGCTCTGATTTGAGAGTGATTTTAGGCCTCATCAATACCGTCACTCTGTCTCGGGCCCACCACACCAACACATAATACATAAGGGTGATTGTTACAAGAACTTCATCACTGAGATGTCCCGTGTTAGAACATTCCTAAATGGGAAAGGAAGTTTCCTGAAACTTCCAGATTAGGAAATATCTCACAGGTCAATGATGTGATTCATTAATCCTTAGACTTGAGATTCTATAATGTCTCATATGAGCTAACTCTGTAATCTTTGATATAGGCTCAAAAGGGTGTCGCCGTACTGACACCTGAACCACGGCCTATGTTGGGATTACACAAGTGGCATATGTAGAATTAGTAGAATCGATAAAAGACCTACACTTGTTAAGAACGTAGTCCATTAAACATTAAACCCTTGGCCAAGGTGGGTAAAAGATCAAGACATCTAGAAAATGGGGTTTTCTAGGATTGAGATCGAAATGGATATGAAACGAACTTAACTTTAAAGATCAAGAATATTTGGGCTCTGAGAATATTCCCATGCCTTAGTTCTTGATTGAGAGATGAAGTTGTAGGAGGATCGTATTTCACTGATTATCATTGACTGAAAGGTTCTTCGATTCATTTCGTTATTTGGCTAGGGGTCACACACCCATTGCTAGATTACGGTAGTGTGATCTGTGAAGTGATTAATTAATTAGGGAATTAATTAATTGTTGTCACTGTTAATCGAATAATGAACCTAAAGGGCCACACACAAATGCCAGGACACGAGGGTTATGGTAGGATGTTAATATGATTAACGAAGGATCAAAATAGTTGATCGAAATGGGCATGAGACGAGGTTCCTGCCACGTGTCAAGTACACGTGGCTTCACGCGTGTCCCATTTCATGTGATTTATTTCACACGCGAATTCTTTTCTAGAATTAATTAATTTTGGTCTTTTAATTAATTATTGAATTAATTGTTAAGACTATTCTCAAATAAAGTTAACCCAATAAATAATGAATATTGACTTTTAACTTTAGGAAAGTTGAAAAGTCCAACTTCCTAGTGTAGGAGAGAGAAAGTTATTCTTGCAAGACTTGGAGAACAAGTTGGGAACTTATTTTCTCTAATTAAATTAAATAATTAATTAGTTAATTAGTGAGCAAGAAAACAAAGTCCACTAGGTTTGGGAACCCTAGGGATTTTCGAACCATCCTAGTATTTATACTAGGGGTGGTGCTTCTCTTATTCTTTAGACCAACACTCACGAAGTGTTAAGTTTTTTAGAAAATTAAAAGAAAAGTTTTCAAAGCAAAAATTATCCTGGCCATTAACACAAGTTATAGAACTAGCATTCTCACTTGCTTGATCGTGTTCTAGGACTGGTGTGGATACGCTTTAGACGCCTTCTACTTTGGAGTCTAATTCGAAGGACCGTTCGAGGGACTTTCCGCTTGAAGGGTGTTTGTTAAGCGGTAACAACATCACAAGAAAGCTTCAATTAAAGTGAGTTTCTTGTTGTTCCCAACGTTACAGTACGAAAATTGCAAGACAACGATTAAACTTGTGGAAAAATTTTAAACTTCCGCTGCTCAACTCTTTCGTGTTTTCCAACAGTATATATCTAGAGCACGACTCTGATACCAGTTGCTGGATGGTGGGCCCAAAACAATAGCAGTATGGGACCACATTTTAAAATTTTCATATAATACAAGTATTAAAATATTTCTAAAATATTTTAATACAATAGCGGAAGACTAGCCGGCTCTACTCAAGTATATGCATGCAATTGATAATAAATTTTAAATCACTTAAGCAAATAAATATCTAACATGCAATTAACACTTAAGAGCATATAATTTATCATGCTTAAAATAATATAACTGCAAAATAATACCGCACTCCAAATTTGACTATCTAATGGCATTTTTCCAGCTCATTTCCCTTTCGTGAGATCGGTAGAGCTTCCCCACAATATCCCCGGAGAAACCCTCGGAGTGTGGGCTTCGAAAATATTTCTCTAAATATTAGAGAAAATAAAACTTTAAACTAGAAAACCCTTTTCAGGGTTTAATCTCCCGAAATTAAGTGTTTTATATATTAAATATATAAACACCTAATTAAAATTAATTCCAAAATAATTAGGAATTAACTAGGAGAAAAGGGATATGGTTTCAAAGCCAAAAACTCAGCTAAAACCTCTCCCGAAGTTCTGTGAAGAAATGAAGAGCCGAGCCCCCTATTTATAGAGGGAAAACCAAGGGTAAAATAGTAATTTCACATCCCACTTGCGTATGCAACTTGGATACGAATTCTGAAGTGACTACGTTGACGATCTCATCACCACGAGTCCAACGCCACCGAGAACGCGCCGATCGGCCACCGGACGCTCCCTCATGCGCCACCTGAAGGTGGCGCATGTGTTACACACGCAGTCTAGGTTTTTTGGGCTTGAACCGGTCCGACCGTACTCGGTTCGGTCCAGTTCGGCACGTAGCCAATCCTGGATCCGCCACGTGTCCGGTTTTATCCGACCCTATCCGTTAACCCGTTGACCGGTCTGGTCCAGATCTAATCTGGACCTTCCGCGTGCGCTGACGCGGCGCAATCTCCGCCGTACGCATGGCGCGCCACTTGGCGCCCAGTCAGCGCCACCTCATGCCTGTCCGCTGGCGTGGCATGCCACGTCATCAAATATATATTAAATTCGTTGGCTATTTTCAAACACTTTGAAAATTCATTTCTCATTCTCCTTTTAATATTTTCTCTTCGGGTTTCAATTTGGGCCTTGCAGTGGACCTGCACGACTAATTAATTTTAGCTCCAAACGGGTTAATATATTATCATCTCATAATAGTAATTAATTACCGTTTAACAATATTTAATTCCACTAAATAAATATTGTTGCACTCTAAAATTAATTAAATTATTCACGAATTTCTCGATCTAGAATAATTTCGCATTTCACTCCTCCGTGTAGATATCTATGAAAAATAAATTGCAACTACTACCATTTATTTTTCATTTCCAATCTGAAATTTATTGATTCGCCTTAAATTCAAATTCTCCGTATGTGAAACACATTCATCATACAACTTCGGTGACGTATCATGCGAAGTGCTTTAGCCAAAGTCTTAATTCGAATTTTTGCAAATCTATTTCAGGGATATCTTTTACCTTCCAGCAAGGCCATAGATTCCTTAATCAATATAACTCTTTAGCACATTTCATGTTGTCACCGAATGTACAAAGTATTTTGGCCACCCGTTAACGAGACCTCACTTCGAGTATATTACAATGATTAACACTACATGCCTAAAGTCGAAATTTAATCAGGATTAAGAGTACAATGTTTCCTGAGATTTTATTTATTTTAGATAGCAGTATAAAATGAATAATCTTAGTGGTCCAGTTCGATGTTTCCAATCCTTTTGAAAATCATCAACACATTATAACCGGAATCACCATTCCCTATGACAAAAGACTAATCATCTTATATAACCACGTTATAGTCTTGATAAGAGCATATTCTTATCTTACCGACTAGAACTTTAATGACACGTGATTTCGGTATTCAAAGTCTTTTCCAATGAAACACATTTCATATAAGAATACCACCACACGCCATTAATTATCAATATGTGACATACTCAAAACTCGCTGTAAATTCAGTTTAATTAATTCAACAAATTGAATTTTCAAGGCACTATTCCCAATAATTTGTACTACACATGGAAAATCTACTAGAGGCATCATCAGAAAAGAGAAACAGGAAATAAGAAAGTTACCGAAACACCCCCTTCCGGAAGCCCATATTGAACAAACAAGTGTATTACTATTAACACCTTAAATTGCACAAAAACTAAAATCACAACATCAACACAAAGAAATCAACTCAAGTCGAAACTCCACGAATCGCTCTCGGGCTGTTATGTTTAACTTGTTAGGCAAAGATGTATAAGAAAGGAAAAACGTATAATTTGGAATGTCGAAATGTCACCAGAGATAGCAAGCATCAAGAGTCATCTCCTTAGCCACACACAATGAGTTAACCAAAAACACATCGCAAATTCAGTACGTTAACCAACACCAAACAACAATCATTCAATCCTCAAACAAACACACAATTACAACTCAAACGAATGCAACTAAACAACCAACTTCATTTTCACTTCTCTCGCGACATTCATCAAACACAAGGCAGCATAACACACCAAACCCAATTAAACCCAAAAATCCTTCCACACTCACCGATTAGCCAAAGTATAGGCAAAATCATTCCACTTCTTGCCATCCCAGAACACGACCCTTGTTGGGATTAATGCCCTAAAAATCCAATTATATTGTAAATATTTTGGATTAATAAAACTGAAATTACAGCAAGTTATGAGTATTTTACAAATTTAATAATTAATGACGTGTGATGGTATTTTTATATGAAATGTGTTTCATAGGAAAAGACTTTAAATACCAGAAGTCACGTGTCATTAAAGTTCTAGTCAGTATGATAAGAAAATGTTCTTATCGAGACTATAATATGTTATATAAGATGATTAGTCTTTCGTCATAGGGAAATGGAGTTTCCAATTATGACACATTGATGATTTTCAATGAGATTGGAAACATCGAACTGGACCACTGAGATTGTTCATTTTATACTGCTATCTAAAATGAACAGAATCTCGGAAGCATTAGGCTCTTAATCCTGATAGTGTTTCTACTTTAGGCATGTAGTGTTAATCACTGTGATGTACTCAGAAGTGAGGTCTCGGTAACGGGTGGCCAAAATACTTTGTACGTTCGATGATTGCATGAAATGTGCTAGAGAGAAATATTGATCAAGGAATCTGTAGCCTTGCTGGAAGGTTTAAAGATACCCCTGAAATAGATTTGCAAAAGGTTCGAATTAAAACTTTGGCCAAAGTACTTCGTGTGTTCGTCACCGAAGTTGTATGTTCAATGTGTTTCACATACAGGGAATTTGGACTTAAGGCGAATCAAGAAATTTCAGATTTAAAGTGAAAAATAAATGATAGTAGTATTGATTTATTTTTCATGGATATCTGTACAAAGGAGTAAAATGTAAAATTATTCTAGATCGAGAAATTCGTGAATAATTTAATTAATTTTAGAGTTCAACAATATTTATTTAGTGGAATTAAATATTGTTAAACGGTAATCAATTATTGTCATAAGATGATAATAGATTGACCCGTTTGGAGCTAAGATTAATTAGTCCTGCAGGTCCCCCCGCAAGCCCCAACGAAGATCGAAGAGAAAATATTAAAACGAGAGAGAAATAGATTTTTAAAGAGTTTGAAAATAGACAAGGTATTTATTTTGAGAAAATAAATTAAATTCCAAGGAGTTGGAAATGCCCGAAATTTTATTTTGGAGAAAATAAAAATAAAAAAATAATTTTTTTTTTTTGCTGGCGTGTCATGCCACGTCAGCGGGTCAGCGCCAAGTGGCGCTGACTGGGCGCCAGCGTGTCCGACACGTGGACGATGAAGATCGTGCCACGTCAGCGAAAAGGAGCGGCCCAAATTAGACCTGGAAGGGTCCGGGTCAGGACGCGGGTTCGGGTTCGGGTCGGATAGGGTCGGTCAAGGTTTGACCGACCCGGAAACGTGGACAAATCGTATTGTGACACGTGGCACTGACCGAACCAAGCTGAACTGACCGGTTCACGGCTGAACCGGTCTAAGGACTGAACCGCCGGTTGGACCGGACCGGTTCGCCACGTGGCAGCTGCTCGTGCCATCGTGGGGTTCACACGCACCAAGCACACAGCCGCCACTTGGGCGGCGCGTACGGCGTCTGCTGGGCGCGTGCTTCGCGCCGCTGGACTCGTGGCGGCGCGAGCTCCTGCGTGGCACTCTTGGATTGGACGGCCGCCCTTGGAGTGCACGGCAATTTTCCATTTTTTGACGAAAATGGCCCTCATTTTAGCCTATAAATAGGCTATGCATTCATTTGCAAATTTTAAGTTCTTGACATTTTCATTTTCAGCAGTTTCAAAGCCTCCCGGCTCTCTCTCTCATTTTGATTAATTAATTCTTTATTAAGGATTAATTAATTAATTAATTGGGTGGTTATATAATTAATATATAATCCACTTAATTATTAGAAAATAGGGATTTTCAGGTTTTAGAAAAAAGGGTTTTTCTAAGAAAATATTTTCTCAAAGTATTTAGGGAAATACTGCCGGAGCCCACACTCCAATTTCTTAATCGGGGATATTGCGGGGAAGCTCTGCCGGTTTCACGAGAAGATATCGAGGTGCTGGAAAAGTATCGTTGATAGCCAATATTGCAGTATGGTAATACCGTTGTGCTGCCCAAATTATTATTTGCATATTGTGATTATATGCTAGATGATTTAAAATTATGTTATCGATGTCTGTATATATTAGAGTTATGTTGCCCGATTTATTCCGCTGCTTTATTAAAATATTTTTTGAAATATTTTGATAACGAGGTTATGGCGAAATTTTTTGAAATATTCCGCTGTATCGTTACTCTGATTCGGGCCCGCCGCACCCAACAACTGGTATCAGAGCGGGGCTCTGATTATATACTCGCATTGATAAAGCATAAGATGCATAATTTTAAATCTGATACTGTGCACGTAAGTTCTGTCAAATGAGGCTGGGTTTTAAGTGGGACCGTTGTGACCCCTCCAGTGTTTCTGGGAATTTGCGTGGAATGCTAATTTTCTGGGAATTGATTTCAATAATCTTCCTGGTTAATTATCGAATCAGTAAATATGATTTAAATTATGTGATAATTTAAAACATATTTATTTAAGGGGCCATAAAAATTTAAAGCGTGATAATTATGTGATAATTATTTGCAAGCATGCTTTTAATTTTAAAAATGACATGATAATATGTGATATTATGTTGTTTTAATTATGCATGATTTATTTAATATGATTAGATAAATAATGTTTAATAGAGATTAAATACGATGCATAATTGGATTGATATTTTTGGGCCTAAATTAATAAAGAGTTATTAAAGCCTTAAAATATTATTAGGATTATTTAATAATCCTAGTAGGAGCTTATTAATTAGATTAATTACTTCCAAAATTAATAAGACGCCAAAAGTGATTATTTAATAATCAAAGATAATCCACAAATTTTATAAAATTCAAGTGGGAGCGAGATAAAAAGAGTTGGATTCTCACGGCCTCCATTACCCGTCTATAGTATAGTGGATATATACTACTCCCTTCGGCGGGTATGTATTCGCGGTATACAAGATTAGACTTCTACGGATAAAATGAAGTACGGGGAAAGCCAACTCGACCATGCCTCCGTGGAGTGTTTGATCTACTCGTACGAATTTCTAGGGAATGGTGTACGCTTGACTAAGTAATGTATTAACCTCCCTTCGGAGCTATGTTACATTCACTTAGAGGCCAAAGGTTAACGTGGTGGATTAACGTAGTTTGGTAAGAGTTACCTAGATGACATGTTAATTAAGATTAATTCTTTCTTTTCTAAGCGGTTTTCGATCTCGCTTCCGGGGAGTCAACTGCGGTTAGATAAGTCACCATTGTGTAAACCAAAAATGCTTACGTGGATTTTATTTATTGGTTAAACGCAAAAGATGTAAAATACAGAATCATAACTTGCATTTTTTTTAAATATTTCAGTTTTAAAGCAATCACGACCGCTAGCCCGCTTCAATCGTTCCTAAAGGAAAATAGGCTTGAAGGGTCTAACTATGCTGACTGGAAGATGAATCTTGACATCGTGTTTGGTCACGAGAATCTGAAACAAGTGCTCACTGAACCTTGTCCGGGGGTACCGGAAACTACAGCCAATCAGGATATGAGAAATGCTTACGCCAATTGGATCAAGTCCAATGATTTGGCTAGGTCTTATATCCTGGCATCTGTCTCCAATGTTCTCAAGCATCAAATGCATGAGATGCCAACTGCTAGGAACATGATGGATCATCTCCATCAAATGTTTGGAGGACAGAATCGAGCCAAGAGGCTCGAATTGATGCGAAGGCTGTTAGTTACCAAGATGTCTGAGGGATCACCCGTTCAGGATCATGTTATGAACATGATGGCTTGCCTGAACGAAATTGAAAGCCTTGGTGCTAAATTTGATGATCTCAGCAAACAGGATATGATCCTATGCTCTCTGCCAAAGTCGTTTGACACATTCAGGCAAAATTATTCTATGAACAAATTGGATTTTTCTCTGCCTGAATTGATGAACGAACTTAAAGTGGCAGAGGGAGTGATGAAAGCTAAGGGAACAGTTCTCCTGGCTCAGGCATCGACTTCCACGGCTCCAAAAACCAACAAGTGGAAAAAGGGAAAGGGAAAGGTTCTCAATCCCAAGAAAAAGGTTCAGAAGAAGAAAGGCAAACCCAGCAAGGGAAAATGTTTCCACTGCGGTGAAAATGGGCACTGGAAGAGGAATTGTCCAAAATACTTAGCAAGCCTTCCTGCTAAGCCATCTGGACAAGGTATATTGATATCTTGTTTAATTGAATTATGTTTAGTTGGAAGTCCACCAGATTCCTGGTGTGTGGACTCGGGTTCAACTAATCATATTTGCAATTCGTTGCAGGGGTTCAAGCTAACCAGAAAGCTTGAAGATGGCGAGATGCAGCTACTGCTCGGGGATAATACAAGTATATCTGTATTAGCAGTATGGACTGTAAATTTGTATTTTGGTGATAGGGTTTTGGTACTAAAAGACATTCTGTATATACCGTGTGTTCGCAGAAATCTGGTTTCTGTGAGTTGTTTAATAAATAATGGTTTCAATGTTTGTTTTGAACAAAATTTTACCATTAAGCAAAACAAAAAGTTTATTTGCTCTGGCACGGTAAAAGATGGTCTTTTCTTATTATACCTCGATAAAAACCCTAATTCCGAACTTAACACTGCTAAGCTTGACTTACCAACCAAAAGAAAAACTCCTATGCCTAATGAGGCGTGCAAGTGGCATTTACGTCTTGGTCATATTAATCCAAAAAGGATCCAAAGACTAATTTCAGATGAATTGTTGAGTCCCTTGGACTTAACAGAACTACCAGTCTGTGAATCCTACTTGGAAGGTAAAATGACCAAGAGATCTTTTAAATCTAAAGGTAATCGAGCCACAGAATTGCTTGAGTTAATTCATACGGATGTGTGTGGTCCTATGAGTATTCAAGCAAGATGAGGTTTTGAGTATTTCATCACTTTTACGGATGATTAATCCAGATACGGATACGTTTATTTGATGAGATATAAGTCTGAATTTTTTGAAAAGTTCAAAGAATTCAAGGCTGAAGTTGAAAATCAAACTGGAAAACGTATCAAGGCACTTCGATCAGATCGTGGTGGTGAGTATCTGTCTACAGAGTTTCTAGAATTTCTCACTGCAAATGGGATTAGATCTCAATTATCTGCACCGGGTACACCCCAGCAGAATGGTGTTGCAGAAAGGAGAAATATAACTCTGATGGAAATGGTAAGATCTATGATGAGTCATGCTACCCTACCAAGTTCGTTTTGGGGCTTTGCACTCGAAACGGCGGCACACATATTAAATCTTGTTCCATCCAAGTCAGTTCCTAAAACACCAATGGAACTGTGGCAAGGGCGAAAGCCCAGTGTCTCCTATCTTCGGATATGGGGAACCCCAGCTCAAGTGTTAAGAAAGGATCCTGACAAGTTGGAATCAAGAACAGAGGTTTGCTTGTTCATAGGTTATCCTAAAGGAACAAGAGGTGGTACATTTTACGATCCGAGCGATCACAAAGTGTTTGTGAGCGTTAATGCCAAATATCTGGAAGATGATTTCGTAAATGACCACAAGGGTAGAAGCAAAATTGTGTTAGAAGAAATGACAACATCAGATTCTGAATTCCAAGCACCCGTAGTAACTGAAAATGTGTTAGATACATATGATGTACCAGATACAACATATGATGTAGGGACGAGTACACAGCAGCCTCGTCGTAGTGGGAGGATTGTCAGGGCACCTGACAGATACCTAGGATTAACCCAAGTGGTTGAATCTGACGTATCTGATCCTGTCACATACGATGAAGCTATAAAGGATATAGACGCTGACCATTGGGTCAGAGCCATGGAATCTGAATTAGATTCAATGTATTCCAATAAAGTCTGGGAACTTGTAGAGGCGCCTGAGGGCATTAAACCTATTGGATGCAAATGGGTCTACAAGAGAGAAAGGGGAATAGACGGAAAGGTTGAGACCTTTAAAGCAAGGCTTGTGGCAAAGGGTTATACCCAGAAAGAAGCGATTATGACGAAACCTTCTCGCTCGTAGCAATGCTTAAGTCCATAAGAATTCTCCTATCCATTGTTGCTCATTATGATTATGAGATTTGGCAAATGGATGTAAAGACTGCCTTCTTGAACGGGCACCTTCAAGAAGAGATATACATGGCTCAGCCTGAAGGTTTTATTGCCAGAAACCAGGAGCATATGGTATGCAAGCTTGATAGATCAATTTATGGTCTTAAGCAAGCGTCTAGATCATGGAACATCATATTTAATGAGGTAATTAAATCCTTTGGATTTATGCAATTGTCTGATGAACCATGTGTGTACAAGAGACATCATGATAGTGTTGTAAGATTTTTAGTTTTATACGTTGATGATATTCTGCTCATTGGGAATGACACAGGAATATTGTCAGCAGTTAAGATTTGGTTGTCAAACCAGTTTGACATGAAAGACCTAGGTGAAGCCAGTTATATTCTAGGGATCAGACTTTGTCGTGAACATAAGAATAAGATGATTGGTTTATCACAAGCAGCATATATAGATAAGATGTTGGCAAGATATAATATGGCGAATTCCAAGAAAGGTTCATTACCTTTCAGACATGGAGTTCATCTGTCTCGGGATCAGTGTCCTAAGAACCCAGAAGAGACAGAAGAAATGAAAGATGTTCCGTATGCTTCGGCAGTTGGAAGCCTCATGTATGCCATGTTATGTACTAGGCCAGATATCTGTTATGCTGTAGGTCTAGTCAGCAGATATCAGTCAAACCCTGGACCCCAACACTGGATAGCTGTAAAGCATATATTGAAGTACTTGAGAAGGACTCGGGATTATATGATTGTCTATCGCAGTGATGAGCTCATTCCTATAGGGTACACAGATTCGGATTTTCAATCTGATTTGGATTCTAGGCATTCGACGTCTGGATATGTGTTTACTCTAGGAGAAGCAGCCGTTAGTTGGAGGAGTATTAAGCAATCTTGCATTGCTGACTCCACCATGGAAGCCGTGTTGGAAAACACGAATCAGAAAGCAGCGGAATTTAAAATTTTTCCAACAAAAGGATCTTGGACTCGCAATCGTGTAACCAAATTCGTAGAGATAGAAAACTTACTTTTCTTTTATTCTTTCTTGAAGCGTTTCAAGCCACCCAAGAACGCTCTTCTCGCGGCTTGACAACCCGTCCCTCGAAAATCTCTTTCTACTTCAGAATCCATTGTCGGGATAGCAATCCATACCATCCTAGATTCAAATCATGTTAGGGATGTTCTTAACAATATAACATAAAGAAAGAAAAATGAAACGAGAAAAGCAGGATTGAAACTCCCTTCGAAAACCAGTTTTGCGAAAGCAGAAAACTGGCAGCCATAAAACCCTCGTGAAAAAACTCATCCTTCAGGATATGGACGAACGGTTTTCGCCATCTTCTTTGGTTCGATTTTTTCACTCGTTTTCTGTTGGGATCAGAATCGTTTCATCATCCCTTCTGATCGTTTTGCTTAATCCCCACTTTTGGTAAAGCTCGAATCTTCAAAACTTCTAACTTGAAGCTCTCTAGAGATAGTCCACCAACTTGGCTACAATCTAACTAGTAAGGATGCTAGTTCTCTAGTTAGTGTTTAGGCTTAACCTAGGGTTTTATTTAATCTTGGAGAAAGGAAGGTGTTCAACACATGAACCAAGAATTGTCTATTAGCTCTAAAGGGGAGCATGAGCTCCCCTATATATAGGAAAGGGGAGGGGCGGCCGAACCTAGTCCTAATGGACAAAGGATTTGGTCCCTCTCTCTCCTATTACTTGATGATCAAGTATTTTCCAACTTTGACTTTGAATTCTAATTCAAGTCAACTTTTAAGAGAGCTAAAAAATATCCAAACTATTTTTGGATAATTTTATACTTTATTTATTATAAAATAAATAACTTATTTTTATCTAATTAATTAATTCGTAATTAATTAACTAGATTATTTTCTCCAAAATTAGACTTTCTTTTTAATTCAAAATTAAACCAAAGTCTATTAAATAATTAACTAAATTAATCATTTAATATATATATATATTCACGTGTGTGACACGTGTCACAAAGACACGTGTCACTCACGTGACCCACACGTGTGGCTTCACACGTGTGGAACCCTCTAGGCTCGATTAACTCGTTTAATCATTTTCAAGCCTCAACTCATGTAACCAAGTTGTTGTGTGTGACCCTCTAGGTTCTCAATTCAATTAGCAGTGACCCTAATTAATTAATTCACTAATTAATTAATCAGTCCACAGATTAAACGACCATAGTCTAGCAACAGGTGTTTAACCCCTAGCTGAATTGGAATGTTCGGATTCGACAGAACCTTTAAGTCATTGATTCATGTGAGATACAATCCTCCTACTTACTATCTCTCAACCAAGATCTAGGGCAAGGGAATAATCAGAACCCTAATAATCCGGTCTTAAAGCTAAGTGCATTTCATATCCATTTGATCTCAATCCAAGAAACCCTTTTCTTGATGTCTTGATCTACTGCCTTGGCCAAGGACTCCATATGGCATATGAATGACTTACACAATAAGAGATCACCTTGCATATGCAAGTGTAGGTCCTTTCTTGATTCTCATTCACTTTCATGAGTCACTTGTGCAGCCCCAGCATAAGCCTTGAATCAGTTGTCTAAGGCGACACCCTTTAAAGCTTATACCAAAGACTACAGAGTTAACTCATAAAGTAACATGGAACCTCAAGTCTAAGGATCAATTAATCACATCAATGACTCGTGAGATATTTCCTAATCTGGAAGTTTCCATTTCCTGAAATAGAAACTTCCTTTCCCATTTAGGAATCTTCTCACACGGGGCACCTCAGTGAACTTACTTATTGAAGTAAGCACCCTTATGTATCACGCACGTATCAACTATACACTTTGCACCTCCATGAAACAAGGTGGTCCTTCTTAAGGGCGTGATCCCACAAGCAAGCCTTAGAGGAGTCAGGTTGACACTCCCACTGTCTGTAGGACTCATCGGCTTGGAGTATTTTACTAATCATGACTTATGTGATATAGGGCTCGTTTCATGAACCATTTCACCTAAATGGTAGAGTCCTAAAGTCATCAGGATTAGGGGAGTTCTCATACATGCGCACGTAATGAAAACATACAAAACACGTATTGGCATATAAAGAAGTGTTTGCCTATAATCAATCGTATATTATTCAAAGATTGTCTGTGATACAAGAAAAGTCCCAAAGCAGATTACGTCGAATCGGCTTTCTAGGGCACTATTCCTAACAATCTCCCACTTGCCCGTAAAAGCCATTTAGGTATTCTAAGTCCCATCTTCTCAAGATGCACTTTGAGAGCCTATTGACTTTGGGCGTTTCCAAAGTGGATCTGCTATATTCTCTGCTGATGTGACCCTCTTGTTTACACATCTCTTAGGAAACACCTTTTCCTTATAAAGTGATTCGTAATCACGTGTTCAGTCTCTTGGTGAGGTCTTGGTTCTCTTACTTGAGCAACCATCCATTTTATCATACAATATGATAAAGGAGTTGTTTCATGCTAGGAACTTCATCTAACAAGTTAGATGGAGTTTCTTACCCAAACACTTAACTTAGCGTTATATAATACGACTAAGTTCTCAACTACGATAGTCTAGTTTTGCAATGTCCGTCCTTGGAACCCCTTTCCAACAAATTGCATTACCATTCTGGTAGAAGTTGTATCCTTTCAATGATTTCATAATCATCTATGTTTGATGAATGGTTACATCAAATATCCTTCTAATAACAAGATCTTTTGGCCTCTGTAAACTAATACATATCCTCATTTCTTCTCAAGTACTCTGAGGACATCCTTTACAGAGATCTAATGACCTTCTCTGAGGTCATATTAGATTCGGCCCACTACACTTAGTGTTGCGCCATATCTAATTTAGTACATAACATTTCATACATTATGCACCCTTTCGCTTAAAGGGATTTTGGACATTCTGACTTTCTTAAAGTTATCTTAGGACACATACTCTTCAAGAGAGATGTTCCATTGTCCATGCTAAACTCCTTTTAGTACGGTGGTTATGTACTCATTTTTGTGATAATCCATCTATGCTCTTAGATCTATCTTCTATAGATCTGAATGTTGAGAATTTAGGATAATCACTAAGATCTTTCATGTCAAATTATTTCTTAAACAAGAATTGGTAACTTTCACGTCATCCTTGACATTCCTAATGAGAAGGACTTCGTCTTCTAAAGAACCAAGATTGACTCTTACATTACTAACTTTCATATGTACACTCTGAGACTTATTCGACTTCTATCTGTGTCAAACGATTTGACTATCCTATGGAATCGAATTGTCTAACTCCTAGAAGCCTTTATCAATCCACAGATTGACTTTAGGGATTTACATACCTTATGCATACTCCCACTGAATATGAGATTTATAGAAATACCTTATTTCACTCTCTTTCAATCTCATATTGAACAAGATAGTTCACATATTCATTTATCATATCTCATAGTCAGAATATGAGGATATGGTAAACACAATCCAAATGGACTTTTGCATTTCAACCGTCAAGAAGGTTGTAATGCTTTCCATTTACTCGAAGCTCTAGGAGCTTGATCCTATCAGGTGGATCAACCAAGGTCAAAACTCGGTTTAAGTATATGGAATCCATATTGGATTTCAAGGCTTGCTTACACTACTCAAATTCCAAATATGACAGTGTCTCCTCTTCAAGTAATTCTTTGGCTATCTAGGAACGCGTTCTAAACGCATCTTGAGAGAAGGGTTTCACACGTGTACATACTCTAAAATTTGGCTAAGTTTTATCAGATGGGCACGTTTCTTCTATATGTGGCATGGATATTTTTCCTTCAAATTTCTTTGAGGTCTGCTTGCTTGCCTTTCTTCTTATATAGGAACGATTCCTTAAGAAAGGTACATTCCTTTGAGACAAACAACCTTTGTGCAAGGGAATCGCAAAACTGATATCCAATATCATTGTATAAACTTGAACTCATTTCAAGCTTATCTCCCACTATCCTCTTCAAGTAAGAGGATTCCATTGAATTCTTGGATAAGAATAATTAGGGAATTTAGTATGCCACTTTGCATAGTGCAACTGAAGGACTGATTTTGGAAGGTACTAAATTCAAAATCTCTAACTGCATATTCTAGGAGTTTATTCCTAGAATGATTATAAGTCAGTAAAGCTTGCTATGGAATGGACCATATCCTATAAGGTTTCATTCCCTCATTCAGAAACACTAAGGTGTTCTCGAATTAGTTTACTGAGAGATAATCCTATTATCTCTAAGATGAGTAAGGAATTAGTTGCTAAGATATTGGCTATCTCGATCATATCGATTTACCTATAACTTATGACTACTTCGGTTCCTAACCTCCTTTCGAAATTCTAAGAATTTCATATAAGTTTCGAATTTGTACTTTAACAAGTACATTCATTCATAATGATTAAACTGACGATTGTATCTAGTGCTTACATTAAGCATCTTACACTCATCAGCATGGATCGAAATCCACTATAATTTTGGAACCTTCCACGTTTCTTATAAATGGGATTCAGGAACGCTTCCCTCATGACAGGATTCACAGGAAGTCAACACTATAGGTTCATTTTCATAGAATGATCCTAAGGTGTCTGACTTGCAAATCCTTTTATATCTCAACGTTCCAAAGTAATTGAAGCTTTGTCATCTCACTTACTTTTGTTATCTCGTTGTATGTTCAGAACATTAGTGCCTTGAGTCTTTGCACAACGACTTATGCAGAATTGACTTAAGACTAGTAAATTCTATTCCTAGTAGAATTACTAAACGAGGTAACATTTCAAAGTATTCATACTCTTTGCAGTTCCCTTTCAAAGTCCTTATTTGCTACCATAGAAGCAAACGTCCTATTTGATCTCTAGTGTCTTTTGGGCTTACCCCTTACATGCCCCTCCATTGGGCTCTTAAGGGTTTCTTCTTCTTTAGGCCTTCAAGCCTTTAACTTAGGGAGTTTTAGAAGAAGAATTAATCATCTCAACCTTTTATTCCTTCTTAAGGATGCTCTCAACCATTATCAACTTAAATGATTAACTATGCTACATTAGCATCATTCTAGTTGAGCATAAAGAGTTTGATTGATAGTCGAAGCAATGTAAGCAATCAGTGCATTGAGAACTCTTTTCTCAGTTGATGATCGAGACCATAAGATCTTCAAATAAGATCTTTAGACCTTGTTCGTGTGCACTTGTTTCCTCATTTGGAATATTGAATAATTCCATAATGTTATACCTTGTAACATTTTTATGAGGTGGTTCAATTGCTTTTAAGTGGTTTGGAAAAATCCATTCACCTCAGATTGCTTCTCTTTTGGCCCGGGTTGACTTTTCACAATTGAAAACTTCGCCCTTTAGAGAACGCTTTTCTCTAGTCGGATTCTAAAATGAATTTTAGGATCCGAAGCCATTTAGAGTTAGTCAGGACTTGGTCAACTTATTTGACTTAAGGATGGATACGAATGGGTTTGCATTTCATATTGTAGAGAATCACAGAACTACAACCTAAATGCTAAGCAGAGAAAATGTGGGCATGCTGAATTATAACGATATACAAAAGATAAGGTCTTTAATCTAATGTAGCTCCCACTGTTTTTCAAAGATCTATAATTCCCAAAGATCTAAGAGGAACACGTTTCCCAATGGGTACTAAGATCCTAAGCATTTTACCTCGAACCCACGACTCGCGGACATTCTAAGCAAAATCCTAGGTAGGTACAACTTACCAATTCTAACACCTTTAGAACTCTTAGTAATTGTTTTTGCATCACCTATCTTTCAATATGGACCCACGACTCGTGCGACATCCATATTTACTTAAGCGTTTAAGCTAGACCCATCAATCATAAGATCATGATCAAAACTTAGTTCGAACGACCCACGACTCGCGGACATCGCCCTTGCCAAAATTAACCACGAAATATTGATCATTTAAAATGATCAATTAGGTAACTAAGAACTAATAAGCTCCACTAGCTATCCCACGACTCGCGGACAATAACTAGCTTTACTTACTAAACTTAAAACCTATTGATGGAATGCTAGGAATTTAATTCAAAATTTACATCTCGAATTAAATACCTATTATTCGAAATGAGCTTAATATTTAATGGGAATTTTCGAATCAACCGAAGAGTTGTTCGGTTCGACCTCACCAACATATATGTTATCCAATTTTATTAGTCTTGATTAATGCAAGTACACTTAAATGCATTTCAAACAAGCACATAAACAGATAACATGTCCTAGCATGATACTAACATGTAATGATCATGGGTTCTACCTATCTTATGCGTGATATGTGGGAGCCACTCCACAATCACCAGTTCTAACATACATGCCACATAAACAGTTTAAATCACATAAGGGAAAGCGGTAACAAAATACGAGCCCTATCTCTATTACATTTAACAATTGAGATTCCCCTCCCTAACATTTTGAGGGGTCTTCACTTATGGCCTCCTTGTTACTTGAATGTGGTCCATCTTACTCCATGGGTGCATTGTCTCCAAAATGAAAATAAAACCTCACCACCTATCTCTACTCTCAAATTACAATAAAAAGAAAAAGACATAAAGTAATAAGGCTCAATCTTCATATTGGCCTTAAACAATTACACGGGGCATACCCCGGCCTCAAAAACAGTAATATGGAAAGCCACATAATAAATCACATAACGGTACGCACATAAGTGAGGCTCCAACCTCAATTGAAAAACGCAACTATAGGGCTCCAACCCCAATTTAAACCATCCATGTGCACAAATTAAAACCATACATAGATCTAAACCCATGATCACCTAACATGCTTGGAATGCAAGAATTTAAATTTAACCAATAAATTAAAATTCTCGCTTTAAGCTCTAATAACTTAAAACACGACTTAGATGCAATTCTTGTTCAAGAGCCTTTTTCAATAAAACCCGAAAAACTATAAACTAATAAAATTCCAATTAATTTCTGAAAATTAATAATTTTATTCTTTCAATATTTTCATAAAATAAAGATCGTAATTTTCCCAAAATTTAAATCGATTTTAATTTCTCAAAATCCCAATTTAATCAAAATTTTAAAATTAATTTTATTTTGATAAAACTGATTTCAAAAGATAAAATTAAAATAAAATTAAATCGGGATTTTTAAGGACCGAAACCACGAAACACGAAAACACGAAAACATGCCCGAAACCACCGGTTCATGAGGGCACCGCCGCGCGGCAGCATGCGCGCGCGCGCCAGCAGCACGCACAGCGTGCGGCAGTTGCCGCCCGAGTGCGCGCCCTGGGCGTGCACGCCGCGCGCGCGTTGCGCGCAGCAGTGCCCCGCGTGTGCGGGCAGTCTCGGCCAGGCTCCCGCGCGGTTGCGGGAGGTGCTAGGCTGGACGTCCCGCGCGGTTGCGGGACGTGTGGGCGGTGACTCACGCATGGTTGCGGGAGCCTCGTGCGGGCAGTCCCGCACGGTCGCGGGACTGGTGAGCGGCGACGATTGGCTACGCCTCGCGTGCTACGCCTTAGCACGCGCGAGCCTGGCCTTTTTCGTTCGTAACGCGATTTCGTGTTTCGTATCTCAAGTTTCTCAGAACCAATTCAATCCAAAAATTAAAATTACGATTTAAACGAATTTCAACTAAAACAGCTTTTCAAAAACAGATTTAAGAAACAGTTTTCAGAAATTCAAGAAAAATTACAGTTTCGTATTTCAGGCTTTCTAAAAGAACTCATGAATACCTAATTCGCATCTAAGCCTAAGAATTTCTACCAAATTCAGAATAAGTGAGACGAATCAGAAACACGATTAACGAGGTGGCTCTGATACCACTTGTTGGAAAACACGAATCAGAAAGCAGCGGAATTTAAAAATTTTCCAACAAAAGGATCTTGGACTCGCAATCGTGTAACCAAATTCGTAGAGATAGAAAACTTACTTTTCTTTTATTCTTTCTTGAAGCGTTTCAAGCCACCCAAGAACGCTCTTCTCGCGGCTTGACAACCCGTCCCTCGAAAATCTCTTTCTACTTCAGAATCCATTGTCGGGATAGCAATCCATACCATCCTAGATTCAAATCATGTTAGGGATGTTCTTAACAATATAACATAAAGAAAGAAAAATGAAACGAGAAAAGCAGGATTGAAACTCCCTTCGAAAACCAGTTTTGCGAAAGTAGAAAACTGGCAGCCATAAAACCCTCGTGAAAAAACTCATCCTTCAGGATATGGACGAACGGTTTTCGCCATCTTCTTTGGTTTGATTTTTTCACTCGTTTTCTGTTGGGATCATAATCGTTTCATCATCCCTTCTGATCGTTTTGCTTAATCCCCACTTTTGGTAAAGCTCGAATCTTCAAAACTTCTAACTTGAAGCTCTCTAGAGATAGTCCACCAACTTGGCTACAATCTAACTAGTAAGGATGCTAGTTCTCTAGTTAGTGTTTAGGCTTAACCTAGGGTTTTATTTAATCTTGGAGAAAGGAAGGTGTTCAACACATGAACCAAGAATTGTCTATTAGCTCTAAAGGGGAGCATGAGCTCCCCTATATATAGGAAAGGGGAGGGGCGGCCGAACCTAGTCCTAATGGACAAACGATTTGGTCCCTCTCTCTCCTATTACTTGATGATCAAGTATTTTCCAACTTTGACTTTGAATTCTAATTCAAGTCAACTTTTAAGAGAGCTAAAAAATATCCAAACTATTTTTGGATAATTTTATACTTTATTTATTATAAAATAAATAACTTATTTTTATCTAATTAATTAATTCGTAATTAATTAACTAGATTATTTTCTCCAAAATTAGACTTTCTTTTTAATTCAAAATTAAACCAAAGTCTATTAAATAATTAACTAAATTAATCATTTAATATATATATATATTCACGTGTGTGACACGTGTCACAAAGACACGTGTCACTCACGTGACCCACACGTGTGGCTTCACACGTGTGGAACCCTCTAGGCTCGATTAACTCGTTTAATCATTTTCAAGCCTCAACTCATGTAACCAAGTTGTTGTGTGTGACCCTCTAGGTTCTCAATTCAATTAGCAGTGACCCTAATTAATTAATTCACTAATTAATTAATCAGTCCACAGATTAAACGACCATAGTCTAGCAACAGGTGTTTAACCCCTAGCTGAATTGGAATGTTCGGATTCGACAGAACCTTTAAGTCATTGATTCATGTGAGATACAATCCTCCTACTTACTATCTCTCAACCAAGATCTAGGGCAAGGGAATAATCAGAACCCTAATAATCCGGTCTTAAAGCTAAGTGCATTTCATATCCATTTGATCTCAATCCAAGAAACCCTTTTCTTGATGTCTTGATCTACTGCCTTGGCCAAGGACTCCATATGGCATATGAATGACTTACACAATAAGAGATCACCTTGCATATGCAAGTGTAGGTCCTTTCTTGATTCTCATTCACTTTCATGAGTCACTTGTGCAGCCCCAGCATAAGCCTTGAATCAGTTGTCTAAGGCGACACCCTTTAAAGCTTATACCAAAGACTACAGAGTTAACTCATAAAGTAACATGGAACCTCAAGTCTAAGGATCAATTAATCACATCAATGACTCGTGAGATATTTCCTAATCTGGAAGTTTCCATTTCCTGAAATAGAAACTTCCTTTCCCATTTAGGAATCTTCTCACACGGGGCACCTCAGTGAACTTACTTATTGAAGTAAGCACCCTTATGTATCACGCACGTATCAACTATACACTTTGCACCTCCATGAAACAAGGTGGTCCTTCTTAAGGGCGTGATCCCACAAGCAAGCCTTAGAGGAGTCAGGTTGACACTCCCACTGTCTGTAGGACTCATCGGCTTGGAGTATTTTACTAATCATGACTTATGTGATATAGGGCTCGTTTCATGAACCATTTCACCTAAATGGTAGAGTCCTAAAGTCATCAGGATTAGGGGAGTTCTCATACAAGCGCACGTAATGAAAACATACAAAACACGTATTGGCATATAAAGAAGTGTTTGCCTATAATCAATCGTATATTATTCAAAGATTATCTGTGATACAAGAAAAGTCCCAAAGCAGATTACGTCGAATCGGCTTTCTAGGGCACTATTCCTAACAATGAATACGTGGCAGCTTCGGAAGCAACCAAAGAAGCGTATTGGTTCCGAAATTTCCTAATGGATCTAGAAGTCGTCAAGGACAGACTTACGCCGATCACATTGTACTGTGACAATGCTGGAGCGGTGGCCAACTCCAAGGAACCTCGAAGTCATAAACGTGCCAAGCACATCGAGAGGAAGTTTCACATTATACGTGATTATGTGGAACGTGGAGAAGTGGCAGTGGTGAAAATTGGCTCAGTAAATAATCTAGTAGATCCCTTCACTAAAACTTTGGCGCAAAAGAGTTTTGACACTCATGTAGAAGAGATGGGTCATAGATATGTAGCCAATTGGATTTAGGGCAAGTGGGAGATTGTTGGGATTAATGCCCTGAAAATCCAATTATATTGTAAATATTTTGGATTAATAAAACTGAAATTACAGCAAGTTATGAGTATTTTACAAATTTAATAATTAATGACGTGTGATGGTATTTTTATATGAAATGTGTTTCATAGGAAAAGACTTTAAATACCAGAAGTCACGTGTCATTAAAGTTCTAGTCAATATGATAAGAAAATGTTCTTATCGAGACTATAATGTGTTATATAAGATGATTAGTCTTTCGTCATAGGGAAATGGAGTTTCCAATTAAGACACATTGATGATTTTCAATGAGATTGGAAACATCGAACTGGACCACTGAGATTGTTCATTTTATACTGCTATCTAAAATGAACAGAATCTCGGAAGCATTAGACTCTTAATCCTGATAGTGTTTCTACTTTAGGCATATAGTGTTAATCACTGTGATGTACTCAGAAGTGAGGTCTCGGTAACGGGTGACCAAAATACTTTGTACGTTCGGTGATTGCATGAAATGTGCTAGAGAGAAATATTGATCAAGGAATCTGTAGCCTTGCTGGAAGGTTTAAAGATACCCCTGAAATAGATTTGCAAAAGGTTCGAATTAAAACTTTGGTCAAAGTACTTCGTGTATAGCACCCTAACCCCCTGGGCACCACATCCCCCGCACTATAGCCTTGATCCACGTATGAAATGGAAAGTCCATACGTAAACCAAAACTATAGCGAACGGGTGACAATAAAAATGACGAGCTAGGCGGGACACTCTCCCCCAACAACACCAAAGCAAACATGATGATGAAAGCGGAAGCAATAAGATCATTCATACGTATAGGTACCATATTTATTGAATAGATACTTATAGATACCAATTTATCTATAAATACCTTATCATCTCTTGATAATACACATATTCAAGTATCCAAAACGTGACAATAATTATCATAAAATGAAACTAGCATAAGACTATACAAAAGGGTATGAAACTAGACCCGAGGACATGCAAGACTCGAACAACTCCCGCCTAGCACGACCACGCTCAGAGGGTACCTAAAAAGTGAAGTATCAGTCTATCGAAGACTGAGTGAGGGGCAATAAATATATACAACACACATCACATGCAAGGTGTAGCCTCGGGTGAAGACTTTGGAAATGAAAGGAATATATAATTCAAGAAACTTAATCTTTGCCCGAGATTACAACCAATCACTTTAACATTTTGGCTTAACCATTTCATGAACATGTGACCCCGGCGAGTAGGGGCGAATCTCCAACCATAACACCAACGTGACAATACGTGCTTGCTTTATCAATTCAATACATGATCATGCAATTTCATTTAGTGCTCATATAGACAATTTCATGCTTGAAATCATGCGATAACCCGAGGATAACCCGACATGCCGGATTAATCCCCAGTCTCCTTCTTCCTCCGGGTGATAGCGAGTTTGCAAGGCTCGACTATCCACGACATGGTGTGTGTAGAGGACATGACCCTCTAGACACGGAACTCCTTCCACCACTAATCTCCTATTGGCTTCGGGGGTGATCCCAACAATGTGAGGATAATTCAGGAGTTACCCGTCAGCCCTTGCTTTCCCGGTTGGCTCAAGAATTACCCTCGGGCCCACGTGCAATCATGTACTCGCCAAACTTGCTTGAAAATCATGACTTGCTTGCTTGAAATATTCATGGTTTTGAAATCATTTATAAGTATAGTATATTTTGGCCGAAATAGCACATAAGGGTGGTAGGGTTCTATATACATAACCTAAAATCTCACCTTTTCTTGCAAAATACAATAAAGAAGTGTTCTAAGGAGCCTGTCCCTCGTCCACGCCCTCGTGACCTGTGCAAACACGATGTATATTCGTGAGACATGACCTAAAATGACCAAAATATGACGAACGGCGAAAATGTATCGAGACGACCACAAAAATACAATGTGGCATGATAACATGTTGTTTCACTTCATATTAGCACATATTATAGCAATTCGGGGTCAAAGAAGTCGTTGGATCGAGGGGTCATTTTCGTAATTTTATGCAGTGAATTTTGTTCTGCATTCCAGGTGGGAACGGCCGTTCCGGTTCCCTTTGCAAAATGGGAACGGTCGTTCCCATGAGTTCCCCAAAACGCGCCAACGATTTTAAACATAAAAGCGCGCCTTTTAGCTGGGAACGACCTTTCCGGCAGCAAGGCCAAAGTGGGAACGGCCGTTCCCATGCTCGGCCGCCCAGTTCAATTGAAAAGGTGGGAACGCCCGTTCCCTCAATGCCTTGAGGCTGGGAACGGTCGTTCCCAGTTTCTGCAACTTACAGAAGCAGAGCAAAAACAGGGGAAAGCTACGGGAATGCAACAAAGTCACCCAAAAAAAACCATTTTTGATCCCCAAATGCTATAATTTCTGGAAAGATGATGCATACACATTCAAGGAGTAATAATATCACACTTAACCACATAAACATGCTATATCACCAAGGTTTCCAAGATTTCAAGCTCATGCCCACCTTGATCATCCAAGCTCAAATTCTCAACAATACCATGAATAATTCATGCCATAATTCATGAAATGATCACATAATCATGCTTCTACTTCTAATTCATTCATTTAGCATATAATTTCCAAACCCTAACCACATCAAATACAATCAAGAATCATCACTTCCATGCAACCAACCTTGAAGATGAAAATATGGAGAAAATAAATGAAGATGATGATCAATCTCCCAAAACTTGGATGATTTCTTGAAATCTTGATGATTGATTGAAAACTTCTTTCCTTTTCTTTTCTTGGAGAAACCGAGAGTGACGGAGAGATGAATATGTTGGAAAATTTTTGATAGAATTGATCAAGGAAGCTTGAAGAAGCTTATACCGTTATATTCCATTCTTGATTTTTGTGAAATATGCTAATAGCTAATTAATCCCTTAATTTGTGAATTTATGCAATCAAGTATGCTACCATTTGAAATTTGTTCAATTAAGTCCTTGGAAGATGATGCAATCAGGTCCCCAAAGTTTTAAATTGAATATTTAGGGATAATTTGGTAATTTAAAACACTCTCGGTAATTATTTCATGCAATAATTATTTTTTTCGTGTCATGAAATAATATTTCCAATGATATGAATTCAAAGAATTGATATAAATAATGTTTCATGAATTTTGTAAAATTATGAGATGCCACGTAAAAATATATCAAAAAGTTAAAGAAATAAAATAAAACCTACGCTCAAACTCACACGTGGCGTGCTTACCTGTTCATCCGGAACCGGGGCGTTACATCGTGTGTTCGTCACCGAAGTTGTATATTCAATGTGTTTCACATACAGGGAATTTGGACTTAAGGCGAATCAAGAAATTTCAGATTTAAAGTGAAAAATAAATGATAGTAGTATTGATTTATTTTTCATGGATATCTGTACAGAGGAGTAAAATGTAAAATTATTCTAGATCGAGAAATTCGTAAATAATTTAATTAATTTTAGAGTTCAACAATATTTATTTAGTGGAATTAAATATTGTTAAACGGTAATCAATTATTGTCATAGGATGATAATAGATTGACCCGTTTGGAGCTAAGATTAATTAGTCCTGCAGGTCCCCCCGCAAGCCCCAACGAAGATCAAAGAGAAAATATTAAAACGAGAGAGAGAAATAGATTTTCAAAGAGTTTGAAAATAGATAAGGTATTTATTTTGAGAAAATAAATTAAATTCCAAGGAGTTGGAAATGCCCGAAATTTTATTTTGAAGAAAATAAAAATAAAATTTTTTTTTGCTGACGTGGCAGTGATGACGTGTCAGCTGACGTGTCATGCCACGTCAGCGAGTCAGCGCCGCCAGCGTGTCCGACACGTGGACGATGAAGATCGTGCCACATCAGCGAAAAGGAGCGGCCCAGATTAGACCTGGAAGGGTCCGGGTCAGGACGCGGGTCCGGGTTCGGGTCGGATAGGGTCGGTCAAGGTTTGACCGACCCGAAAACGTGGATAAATCGTATTGTGACACGTGGCAATGACCGAACCAAGCTGAACCGACCGGTTCACGGCTGAACCGGTCTAAGGACTGAACCGCAGATTGGACCGGACCGGTTCGCCACGTGGCAGCTGCTCGTGCCACCGTGGGGTTCACACGCACCAAGCACACAGCCGCCACTTGGGCGGCGCGTGCTTCGCCGGTGGACTCGTGGCGGCGCGAGCTCCTGCGTGGCACTCTTGGATTGGACGGCCGCCCTTGGAGTGCACGGCAATTTTCCATTTTTTGACGAAAATGGCCCTCATTTTAGCCTATAAATAGGCTATGCATTCATTTGCAAATTTTAAGTTCTTGACATTTTCATTTTCAGCAGTTTCAAAGCCTCCCGGCTCTCTCTCTCATTTTGATTAATTAATTCTTTATTAAGGATTAATTAATTAATTAATTAATTAGGTGGTTATATAATTAATATATAATCCACTTAATTATTAGAAAATAGGGATTTTCAGGTTTTAGAAAAAAGGGTTTTTCTAAGAAAATATTTTCTCAAAGTATTTAGGGAAATACTGCCGGAGCCCACACTCCAATTTCTTAATCGGGGATATTGCGGGGAAGCTCTGCCGGTTTCACGAGAAGATATCGAGGTGCTGGAAAAGTGTCGTTGATAGCCAATATTGCAGTACGGTAATACCGTTGTGCTGCCCAAATTATTATTTGCATATTGTGATTATATGCTAGATGATTTAAAATTATGTTATCGATGCCTGTATATATTAGAGTTATGTTGCCCGATTTATTCCGCTGCTTTATTAAAATATTTTTTGAAATATTTTGATAACGAGGTTATGACGAATTTTTTTGAAATATTCCGCTGTACCGTCACTCTGATTCGGGTCCGCCGCACCCAACAACCCTCCCATTAGCCACGTCCGTATAAGGGCCACGACTCATTGGGTCAAAAGCCATGCTTTCAGGCCCCTGAACCTCGTTCATGAACTTAATTTTTTGACTTCTGGAGCAGGTTTTCCTGGTCCCGTTCAACAGGGATGTCGTGCAGGCACTTCAACTTCAACCCGCTCAAAGTCGGGAAATTCCGATATCGTGCAGTGATTGAAGGGGTCCACAGCGTAGTAAACCGCCAACAGGAGGCATATAGCGGCGAATATTTCGGCGGGCGTCATCGCCTGGAAATCAGAGAGATTGTTGGGTTTTTTGAGTGAATGATTGATTCACAGTAGGGGAGTGTATGAATAACTCAGCTACCTAACTCTTACTGACCCAGTAAAGAGGTGAGAGCCAACTACTTTCTGCCTACTGCCCATCTGCAGAGTGAATACTTCTTGAATGAGGACTGTGTGTGAGAGAGATAGAGAGAGAGAGGTGGTAAGCATAGGAAAGGACTAATGTCTAATAATGCTAAGAGTTAATATAAGGTAGATGACAATTAAATGTGATATGTGCATGGGAAGGTAAAAGGTTACATATTTGCATGTAAACTTACCTTAGTACCTTAGTAATTAAATGGAAATGTATTATGCGATTGCACCAACACTTTTAAAAATATCATTTTATCATATTGTATTCGATATTTTTCACGTGAAAAATTCATATCATCATATTCATATTGTATTGTATCTGTATGGTTATGCCATCATAGGACATTAATCATAATTTGATGCACGAAAATAAATACAATATTTTTCAAGATGAGAAGTGTCCGACATAACAAAATGATATATGTATTTCTTTTAAATGATTGTTTTGTATGGATAACAATTTAGTCTAAGTACTAATGTGACATATGTCCACCTCATTAAACATAGAAGTAGATTTACGGAGTGTTGTGAATTGGCTCAACTTGAACTCTCCAAAAGGAGACCCGAGTTCGATTTCTCATTAGCGCAATGGAAATAATTAAATGGTTAAAGGGTTTATTTTTTAAGCCAATAACCCGCATTTTAATCCTCACTTAGGAGTTAGGGATGTGTGTTTAGGAAAAAAAAAAAAAAGCCCCTGAAACCTCCAAATTGAGTTTTATTTCATTTATTTATTTTTTGGGTTAATTATACAGACCCCCCGTCCTTTGGGCCCTTGGGCGAAGTGCCCCTTATCCTTTGAATTCGGGTGATTTGCCCCCTAACCTTTCATAATTGTTACACTTTACCCCTTTTCGATGTTTCCGGCGGTATCTTTTTGGAATATTCCATTCATGAAAGAAACGTGTTACAGATCTCCCCCATCCTTTGGCCCTTGGGACGGATTGCCCCCTATACTTTGATTTTCGGCATTCCTAATTGTGGGGATTCCACTCTCCAATCCTATCGTCGTCCTAAACGATCCTTGAATTATTTTATGAATTTTAAGACCTTTTTCGAACCCTAGTTCAAATCTTAGCTTGTTTTATAATTTTTTTCTTATTTTTCCTAAAGTACTATTCTCGCCAGAAAAACTAAATTTTAAACCGTACGACATTTGGTATCCAATAATATACTCAAAATAATCCTTAAATTATTTTATGAATCATGAACACCTTCTCGGAAATTAATTTTCATCCTAGCTTCGTTTTATGTATTTTCTCTTTTTTTTTCCAAATTCTAAACGCTTACTACTTTAATTTTATACGTTTAAACGCTAAGTGTTTATAATCATCGGAAAACTCTTTCGATTCTCTTTCTTTTGCAACTTTTCCCATTTCAAAGTAAAATCTAGAGATTCTTCTAAGTTTTTATTATTATTTCACCCTATTTTACAATTATTTTATGATGATGTATTTATTAGGTTATACATATATACATATGCACTTACATCACTTATACACCTAGCTATACACTTTAACACTCTATAATTATACACCTAGCCACCCTACAATCTTAGTCTCTACCCTAATAAATTAGGAATGCCGAAAATCAAAGCATAGGGGGGCAATCCGCCCCAAGGGCCAAAGGATGGGGGGTGGATCTGTAACGCATTTCTTTTATGAACGGAATATTCCAAAAAGATGCCGCCGGAAACGTCGAAAAGGGGTAAAGTGTAACAATTATGAAAAGTTAGGGGGCAAATCGCCCAAATTCAAAGGATAGAGGGCACTTCGCCCAAGGGCCCAAAGGACTGGGTGATCTGTATAATTAACCCTTATTTTTTTAATGTATGCTATTCTATTAGAAAATATTTATTTTCTAGATTTGCTATCTAATTTGGTTTATTTCGGTCATGTTAAAATTTTGTTAAATATCCAATTCAATTATTTACCATGACATATTGTCCTAACTACCCTTTATGATTATGTAGATCTTTGTTCATTTTGTAATCCATTTAATGAAACAAAAATAGCATGGATTTATGTTCATTTGCTTAGCTTTAGAGGTTTAAATAAGCTTAAAAAGATCATGTGGTTAAAACGTCATTTCTGTAGTACGATGACCTGAGTTCAAATTCTTGTGGCCATTTGGGTGTGTATTTAAAATAAAAAAAATTACAAAAAAGCTTAAAAGTTTACTCTTAATAAACAAACTACTCATTCGCCCAAAAATATATTGATGATTCAAGGTTCAACATTATCTTACATGATAAATCAAAATTGGATAGGTCATTTACCCGGCCCGATCTATCCAATCTTTTTTTAGTGTTCATGCAGCAGCCAAGAATTGCAATGTCAAGTTCTTGTAAGCTACTTCAAGATAGTTGCTTCTCTATGACAATATAAATCTAGTATGGTTGCTTTTGAGATCTCAGCTTTATCCACTCAAGAAAGCAGTTAGTTATTCTGCTGATTCACCTGCACAAGCACAAGGGCTGATCATCAATCTGAAGCTGCTGGAAATCGAAAACCAAGCCGAAAAACTCATGGGCTAAATTTCAATATTAGGGATCTTGAAGGGTCGTCTTAGGCACGAGCAAAAATATGTGGGTGGTGCAAAATAATTTACATGCTGTCGGGAACGTGCGACAGAGACATTCATGTAGCATCAGGCAAGAATTAGCCATGGGGAAAAAAATTGGAGAAGTGTTCATAAATCCAGTCAATCTGCAGAATCAAGAACATGGGATGCTGTCCCTATCTGTAACAAAAGCATATTCTCAACAAATCTGACTAAAGAATCTATTCCACAAGGAATAATTTGGACACTATAGAGTATAGAATGAGGAATAAATCAACAAGAAGAAAAACCGGTTGATCCGGAGGAAGATACATAGCATGATATTAATCTTATTGCAATTCTGGAAATAAACACTGACCATTCGGGCCTTTTATCACATCAAACAAAGCAGACATCGCTCTAGAACATTATACTATTCCTAGTTATGGTGTTCGAGGGACTATCCTTAGGGCAATAATTTAGTTATTTAATCTCTTGCTGATACATTAGATAATTTATGTATTTGAAATGGATAAGTTGGTGACCTTACAGTTTAGTACCTAGAATTTGTTGTTGTCTATCCTAAAAGATACCGGCATCTCATTCCTTCAAATCCAAAATTGATACTCAGGAAATAAAGATGTTATACGACATGAATTTGATTGTCGCCTTTAAAAGGTGGAGAGTTCTAAAGCATCTGTAAAAGCAATATTTAGCTGTAAGTAGACGACTCCAACTCACTGCAACCGAGAGGGAAAACCACATGAGGTATACTTACACTACTGTTTGATATAACTATTCCAAAGTTCTTGCATTAAAATCATAGTAGCATTGCCATTAATGGTTCCTTATAGCCCACACTACTGGGAATCTATAACCAGTTGACACATTTCAGATGCTCCAATTCAAAACAAGGAGTTTGCTTTTCACTTTCCTAAAATTTGTTCTTCTATTCCATCCTAGAAAGGTGAAGTGAAACCATTGCCAAGAAAGATACGAACTTTCAAATTTCTTTAGAAACATAGAATTCAAAATACAATGCATTAATGAAAGCGACCAAAATCACATAACAAGAAATATGTGTCCGCATCTACCTGGCATCCTCATGAGAAAAAGAGGGAAAGATGAGAGCACCAACTGTGCGATAACTGAGTAACCGACCCTCTTTTGTGTGCTTTGGTGGACGTCCCTCGCAATAGAAAAACCGGCATCAATGTTTGACTGCAAAAGGGATTTAAATAACTAAATTTAATCATCATAAGATGTTTACATATAATCACAAAATAGATAAACTTGAAGCCTACGAGTAAAGAAAATAGAAATAACTAAAATGAGACTAACTGGTAAACTAACATTGGCAGAGCATAAGTGCACATATATACCTCAAGACATTGAATCAAACAGGTGGTGTGCACGAACATGTCGGCTAAAACCAAACCAATATAGGTAACAAAGAATGAAGCAAGATACATTGATTTGCAAGAAATTCAGAAACCAATGGAATAAATAAGTCTTATGCAGGAAAGAGTTGGCATTTCATCCACAAATGGCAAAACACTCGAAAAAGATTCAAATTTTCAGCTTCAATTCTACTTTCAGCTTTACCATTTTGCGCATAATTCCAAATAAAAAATCAATTCAACAGAAGTACCCAGAAACCATCGAAATACATATGTTAAGAAAACCACGCAATCAATACATAAAAAAAGGGGAAAAAAATGTCTTTCAAATTCAAAAGCCATGACAGAGAAAGAACAATCAATAATCAACCCTTCAGAGCAAAATCATCATCAGGCCCTGAGGTTAGCGTCCGAAAATCCAAAGGCCCAGAAAGAGAGAGAGAGAGAGAGGAAGACGACGAAAGATCGAGCAGCAAAGCGACAGAAATTCAGATTGAAAACTATATGAATTAAACCATCACATTGGTACAAAAATTTCACAAAAACCCCATGAAATTTCATCATTCAGGTGTTTTGCATCTCCACATTTTTCCATCGGAAAGCCGCTTCAAGCTCTTTCTCTCTCCACAGTCTCTCTCCGCCGTAAACCTCCATTTTCGAACGCTTAAACCCTCAGGATTTCAGGGTAGTGGAGGCGCGTGGGTTAAATAGCTGAGATTTTCAATGAAGGGCTTGTAATTAGCTTTTATTGCAAAAAATGTCCTATTAGTATTACAAATTTCAGAAATTCCCCTATTTTATAGGTATTAGGTATAGGACCCCTTCAAATTTTAGAGCTCGCATGTGTGGTCCTTTAAGATTTTCGTACATCTAGTTTACCATTTATGTTGGTTTTATTATAAATAATTTAATTATTCGATTAATTATGAGATGCAAATATAGTAACTTAAAAAACATAATTGAGGTAATAAAATGATGTTTAATTCGATGTCTGATTAGCGACCACGAGGAACTTACATACTTATAAATTATCTTATATATACCTATCATGTGATTTAATTTAAATCCGTTCTTCTAATTATAAAATTAATTATTTTAGGTAAAATGCTTCAAATATTATTATAACTTGAGGATTACAAATAATTTTACCTAAAATAATTAATATTTAGTATATATACTACAAAAAATCCTTCGAAAATAGATAGAAAAAACAAAAGTCCAAATTTTGTTAGTTTCTCATTGAAATTCCCAACAAAAACAAATAAATTACAGATTATAAAGGCAATTACTAATGATACTTTTATTGATTAGTTTTTTAATAAAAACCAAATAAACATGCCTATAGAATTATTAACGAGACGACCCCATCATATATAATTGATAAGCAAATTATAAACGACCCTACAAAGGTAATTATCGACGACATGTTTATTGATTAGTTTTTTAATAAAAATCAAATCAATATATCTATAGAATTATTAACGAAACCTCGACATCATATATAATTGATAAACAAATTACAAACAATCCTAGCTACAAAAGTTATTATGGATGACACGTTTATTGATTAATTTTTTAATAAAAACCAAATCAACATATATCTATGGGATTATTAAGGTGATCCCCAGCCACATTATATATAATTGATAGGGTTGTTTGCATATACACTCCCTTTGAGATTAGATAATTACAACTCGTACTCCCTTAGATAAAAATATTACACAACCTACCCTTTCAAATTTGAAAAATTACAAATGAATCAATTCTGATTGGATTTTTTGTAAAATCATTCTTGAATTGACTATATCTCACAACTAATTAGTTCCTCACAACAACTCGTGCATCATTTTCAAATAACATACTAGTAATTTTACGAAGTTTTTTGGATGATCAACACATGATTAATTTGCAAATTGATATTCATAATGATTTTTTTTCCAGTCAATTAGCGGTGAGAAACTAATTAGTGATGAAATTAATCAATTTGAAAAAAAAAAAAATTTGTGAAAAGGTGAGAAACTAATTAGTGATAAAATATAATCAATTCGAAAAAAACAATCGTGAAAAATCCTACTGGAGTAAATTTATTTGTAATTTTTCAAATTTGAAAGGGTAAATTATTTAATATTTTTATTTAAGGGAGTACGAGTTGTAATTACTTAATGTCACATGATTAAACGTAAAAATACTCTAATTGATAAGCAAATTACAAACAATCCCACAAAAGTTATTAGTGACGACACGTTTATCGATTAATTGTCTATATTTAATCGGAATATTTGGTGGGAATTCTATCGATAATTGATTTTGTTAAGTAACACTCATTACTCATTAGTTGCCCCAGCTTAATTTTGTTTGTTACAAAAGAAATCATTTTGTTTTGTGATTTTGCTGATGTGCTTTCGCTTTCTTTACATGTTGTGTACTAAATCAGAATTTAACTGTGTAAATTACAAGTGTCAAGTTTATTAATAGAATTAGCAATTTCGTATATAATTAAAATACAATTGTGTTTACTATTTACATGGTATAAAATTAGCTCATTTTGGATTTAATTAGTTCTAATGTAAGTTTTACTATTAGAGAGAGTATATTTGCGATACTTTTGGAATTTGCTTAATTAATTACTTATTCTTGTACTTTAATTAAATTATAATAGGCTAGGATTTGCTTTATTATATTTAGTGAGAGAAAAATTGTAAATTTGATATATCAATTCAGTTAATTTAATATTTTTGGTATATTTTCCTTTTCTGCGGTAAAATTGAACCGTATCTTTAACATCAAGTAATTTAATGCATATTTTTGATCGAAAACTGAATTTGTTAGTCGCACACGTGATGAACTAGGAGTTGATCACCACATGTACAAATGGGTCGAGTTTTCGGCGGGCAAAATTAGGTTCCGATAAAAAAAAAAATACATTAAACTATATGATTATTAAAATTCGGTTCTATTTTATCATCGAAAAATGAAACGTATCAAAAATGTTGAATCGGTTTAGTTGATATATCAAATTTGAAACTTTCCTTATTCAATTATAATGAGGAATATATTAGATTTTCAAACATTGAGATCAATAATCTATGTTTGCTAAGAATTTTATTTAATAAAAAATTAAGAAATAAAAATGTAATTATTAGAAGCTATGGATGTATGCTAATTAATGTAATTCTTAATTAATATTAAAAAAATCTCATTTAGTCATGCATGCATGCATGTTGACAAAATAATAATTGTTGTAATTAGTAATATTATAGGGCTATTTTTGTGTTTAACGGCATGCATTAGAAGTCTAATAATTATGCAACACATCACATGTTAGTGTATGCTGTCAAATCTTTACAATTCTTTGAAGTTGCGTCTCATCTGTCATGTCTGCACATTTCTTGCTATTTGACGTATTATGGGACAATTTTATGCTGTTTTTTTAAAGTCTCTTGCCCTTAAAGTCAATCCCATACATAAAAAATTAATTATCAAAAATTAAAATGATTACAAAATAATAATAATAAACCCACAAAAACGTACTTTTCAATTCTATAATTAATTCTAATATATTTTTGTGGGGGCGGCAAAATCAACATTTATGTTGACTTAGGGCTTATATATATTCTTCTTGAAATAGAAAAAAGAAGTATTATTAATTAGAGGAACATCTAATTTAGAAACAACATTTTAAGTTCTTTGTTCAAAACACTCTAATTTAGAAACAAATTATTATAAAATCACCAACAATTATATAAAAAAAAAAGTACATAGAAATCATGATACAATAGAGAAGAAAAATATTTAAAATCATTAGGGCATACGATAAATTAAAAAGGGCTAATATGTTGGTCGAAACTCGAAACTAATATTTGTGTCTTTCCACGAATGTAGCAATTGGTATATATTCCAAGAAAGCAATCAATTATACAATGGGGTACACTCATGACATGATTGACTAACTTTACTGAATAAAGCTACGCGTTAATTTCTTTTCTAAATCAACGATGCGCATCTCCGCGAGATTAAAAACCCTAACTTTTTCTTGATATTTCTTTTACATATATACATTATTAAGTTAGGGCCAAATGGGGTATACATACATGATATGTCATCTAAAGTGATGAAAAAGTTGGATCAATTTTGTCTCTCTAGAATTAGGGCTTATACATATATATATATACAGTTATGTAAGTAAGTGATGAGCTAAGTCTCTAATCCCTAAAACATTCCAAAGCATTAATATATCGCCCCCCTAGTCCGCTGCACAAAATGCAGAGTAAAATGGATACAAATATTAAAACAGATGAATCCCACCCACTCATTCCTTCAATCATAATTCAGCCCCCCCCGGCCCCCGCCCCCGCCCCCTCCCCCCTCACCCCCCCGGCCCCTTCTCTACAATATACATCTTTCCATTTATGAAAACCATCCTTTCTTTCCCACAAACCCCATTACAAAATACCACTAAAATTCGTACTCCCACTTCACTACTCACTCTCCCAATATCTTCTCATCTAATTTCATTCACTTCTCTACACACATTTCTCTCTTTCTCTCTCTCCTTCTCTCTCCCTATCTCTCTCTCGTTCTTGATTTCTTTTTTGAGCTTCTTTCTTGTGATATTCAGCTGGATTGTATACCACAGCCCTTTCTTCTTCAAGAACTAGAAAAAATCCTCTCCTCCGGCGATCGATCCGGCTGAAAATTCGATGGAGATGACATCGGAAAGAGTTTGTTATGTTCACTGCAACTTCTGCAACACGATTCTAGCGGTACTATAAACATGAATTATGTACAATTTTTAAGCTTTGAGTATGTGTTGTGTAATCAAGATCCTGGAGGGGTAAAGATTTCAGCTTGATCAATAGGGTGTAAGAGGGAGAAACTGAGTTCTTTGTCCTAATTCAGGACGGGTTTTTTTAGGGTTTCTTTGATAATTACATTTTCCCCCATTTCTGAGGCGAGTTTTTCTGAAGAAGGAATCATGCGAAACTGAAAGAATTTGCAGTCTTAGAAAAGTGGGTTTTATGCCCAATTGTTTGTACTTTTGTTTACCCATATATAGTATTATGGTATTTTATGTTGATTCGTTTGGAGTGATGAAAATTTCCGACCTGAAACTGCAAGAAAGTCATGGATTATGACCAGTTGATATTTTATGTTGAAATTTCATGACCCTTCATTATTTTTTCCTTCAAAAGTTGGGGTTTTTCTTTTATTTTTTTGGTTAATTTAGTTAATCTTTGAACTAATAACTTCGAATCTGAAAAAAAAAAACATATCTTTAAAACATTTTTTTTTAAAAATTATTTCTGGGGAAACCCTAGTGATGATCTACCAAAACAGATGGAAATTTAATGTCTTTTCAACTTTTACTGTAACCCTATTTTCTTATTTACATTTTTTTAGGGTTCTTTCTGAGTTCTAGCGAGCTCCATGGTCTTAAAGATGTTTCCTTTTCCATGTTTGAAGCAACACTAGCCTTGACTTGTCAAGGAAGAGAGATTAATTAATTGAATTAATTTCTGATTGCTGTAATAGCTTTACATTAAATCCTTCCAATTTATTACTCATCTATTTTCTGCTGAAATTTCCCTCGTGTTCGTACGGCAACCCACTAAATACTGTGTACTATTTCTCTACATACATCTGTAAACACATACAAACACTGTGTGAAAATGGGTGCTTCTGTTTGACACCAAGTTTTAACTTTTATTTTTTCCCTCAGCTTTTGTGTGAAATCTGATGGCACTATTTTGGGTTTTTATGATATGTATGACAAAAGAAAATCCTCAAAAGTGCTTTTGTAATTGTTGAGATCTTGCTTTGAAAAGTACTATGAAATTTGTGAGCTGATTTGAAATAACAATGGCCCCCCTCCCTTCATTTTACAGTCTGTGAAAAAAAGCAGCAATTATGTATGCATGGTATCTTATTGATGGCGTTCTTCGTCATGGTCTTTTGATGAATTCCGTTCCAGTCACGTCGTTGTCTCTCTCCCTCCCTCTCTCTCCATCTCTCTCCCTCTGTATGTATATTTATAGAGAGAGAGATCAGTGATGGTGTCAGTGAAGCAGAAAAGTCAGAAGCACTGAAAGGAAAGAGAGAGATGAGGGCTTCTTTTTACATATCGTGCTCATATATGAGGGGCTTTGATATTTGCAATATATATATATATATTATGGACATTTTTTCTTGAAGGTGTTCAAATTTGTACCTTCTGAAAGCTGCATTAACTAACTTGTTCCTCGAGACATTGACAAAAAATGCAGAATTTTTGAGATATATAAAGATTTAGACTTTAGAGTACCCTTTTGCATTTTGAATAAATGCCCAAATAAAAAAAAGGCCTTTATTTTTTTTTAATAAAAAAATAAAATGAAATATGGGGTTTTTTTTTGTAATTTGTTCAAGTTTTCTTGATTTGAGAACAGATTAAAGTTTACTTTCTTTTTTGGCATTCTGAAGGCATTTGATTCTCCAATCTCCATTCCCTGCCATTTTTCTTTTGCTTTATTAATTGCTTTCATCCTTATGGTAATTATAATTAATCTCATTTTAATTTTAAGAATGAATACTTAAATAAATTACTCATTGATCACACCATACATAGAGTTAAGAAGAGCTTCACTGTCTAGGGTTTTGTTGATCAATGGAGGCTTTGCCTCTCTCTCTCTCTCTCTCTCTCTCTCTCTCTCTCTCTCTCTCCATGTATATATATATATATGTATGTATATATGAGAAATGAATAAAATGTATGTATATGTGTGCAGGTTAGTGTTCCATGCGGGAGCATGTTCACCATTGTGGCAGTTAGATGTGGGCATTGTGCCAATCTGCTCTCAGTTAATATGGGAGCTTTGCTTCAGTCTGTTCACCTTCAAGATTTCCAGGTATATATATACATATATATATATATATATATAACACGTACACCTGTGTGTGTGTTGGATATATAGATGCACAGTTTCAGAGATTCTTGTGCGTATATGTGCGTTGGATACTCACAGTTTCAGATTCTTGTGTGTTTTCAGCTTTTGATCATAGCACAGGATTTACAGGAAGTACGTACATTCAAGGAATCTATTTTTAGTTTCCCATTATATCTATATTTTTTCATGAAAATTATAATCCGGGCTCGTCTAAATCGATCGAATTTCAACGGATCACAAGAGAAGTGTATTACACTTGTCATTTTAGTTGGTTATTCTTCTTAGAAATTCCAGTGATACATACCATAAGTGTAAAACAATCGTCCACATATTATTATATTGAATTTAATCGAATTACGGTAGGACTAAAATTATTGCAAAACTCTCACTCTCACACACATACTCTTACTTAAGGTTTATCCTTTTAGCCCTTAATTTTTTCTTCCAAATTTCTAATTCATTTTCTTTCTTAGGGATTGAACCTTCTATTTTCATTCTTTTTCATGTTTAATGTAACAATTTAAATCGTTGTATAATCTTAGCTAATTGTAGCTTCATTTTACAATGTTAATTGGACAAGTTAACAATTAACTTAACCATTTGATTAATTATTCGCACGAATGAAGCTCCAGAAGCAGCAATCCCTCGTCGCGGATGCAGCTAACATTGGAGACAACGGCTCATCTTCAAAGTGCAATAGATTTAGTCCATTCCAAGCGGATCATGAACAACCTAAGATGGCTCCAATCCGCCGTAAGTTTTGTTCATACGTTTTTGCATATAGGGATGGAGTCAGAAAATTTTATCAAAATTTTATAGCACATAATGCAGAATTCCTAACTTTAATAAAAAAAAAAAAAAAAAAAAAAAAAAAATAATAATAATAATAATAATAATAACATGTATTTAGCTAGCCCTACTTGCCTCTATTGTATTTGTTTCTCACTTGGTACGAATTTAAATTATACTTAGAAGATGTGTTACAGTTTTATTGAATTTCATGTATTTTTAATAAATAAATTATTTATATATATATATATTAAAAAAAAAAATCTAAAAAGAGGATCTGACATATATTTTCTTGATCTATGGCCTGTTTGCGATAGTGACATTACATTTGTACACAACTCATCAGCAAACACTAGCACCTCAAACATAGCCTATAGTACTTAATATACACAGATCGATATATGATCAGGCAACACTTCTTTATACATAAGATATTCATAATATCCCAACACCAATAAAAGCCATTTAATTTATATTATCTTATATTTCACTTGGGAGCACAATCGGGTAACTTGGTTGATTTTTGTTTCGTCGGTTTTCAGCAGACTTCTTGCAGTAGCTACTGTTTGTTGAACTTTTTGGTACTAAGTGGTATATGTTACTTAATATTTCAGGTTTTAGAGATTCTTAAAGGTTTTGTGATGCACTAAGTATAGCTTAATTAACGGGTTAAATTCTTAGATATGCAACTACTATTAATTGGAAAAACTTTACACTGATCCTGATAATCTTGAATTAATATTGTTTGACTCCATATCAATTTGACTTATTTTATTAATTATTATCTCATTTTCCTTTGTAATTTTATGCATGTTTTGTGTTTCTGCAGCCCCAGAGAAAAGACAACGTGTTCCATCAGCTTATAATCGTTTTATAAAGTAAGTATTAGTTTCATTTTACCAAGCCAAGAGGGGGAAAAAGAAATTAAAAATGGATTATTTTGTCGGACGAAAAGAGTAATTTTCTGTAAGAATTAATTAATAACATTGTTTTTCTTAAATTACCTAAGTAATTTATGCTGTGGTATAATATTTACAGAGAGGAGATACAGAGGATAAAAGCAAGCAATCCTGAAATAAGCCACAGGGAAGCTTTTAGTACAGCTGCAAAGAATGTAAGTTTTTCTTAATCTTCATCATTAATAAACTTAATTATATATGATAGTATCTAATTCTCATTCATTATTTAATTACAATTACTAGCCTTTATTGGGTAGCATGCAATTAATAGTATATTATAAAGGATAATTTTCCTTGAAGTTTAAAGAATATTTTATGTGATTGGTTTTAATTAATTAATGATTAAGTTGGATTTAGACTGCAGTCGTCTGCGTCAACGAATTTCCTGTTTTAGTCACGTATTTTTATTTTTTGTTTCACTTAGTCATACGCGTCAATTGTATTGGTTGACGAATTGAGATTAATTAGGAGAGAAAAATAATTAAAATCTGAAAAAAAAAAAAAAACTACAAGATTTTATCTTCAACTCTCAATTGCGCCTACAAATACACGTAACACGTATGAATGAATGAAACATAAAATGAAATATATAAATGGAATAGGAGATTCGGTTTAGTCACACAAAACGAGGACACTATGTTCTTGTAACAAGATTTCTCTTATCACTAATAAGATGTCACAATAAATGTATCATATATATATATATATATATATATGATAAGGAAAAATTTGTATTACATATATATATATGTAAGCATAAGATTTGTATTTATTTTTTCTTATTATTTGTGCAGTGGGCACATTTTCCTCATATCCATTTTGGACTAAAGCTGGAGAGCAACAAGCAAGCAAAGCTGGACCAACAAGTTGCAGGAGAAGCCACTAACAAATCTCTTGGTTTTTAGTAAGATTATTAAATCAATTTAAAAATTAAAAATAAGGGTTTTTAAAAAAAGAAATTGTATTTTTTTCATCCCAAAAAGTATGAAATTTTGTGGCCTTTTGATCCCTCGTATTTTAATATTTTTTATAACCAAATTGAGGCACTTTAATTAATTTAATTAATTAATTTGTTGCCTTATTATAAAGATTGGATTAATGGTCATAACCTTGTACCATTTACATAAATTAAGTAAAATATGAGGGACTGGATACCACATATCTTCAACTTTAGGGGTTAAAAAAATGCATTTTTTTTTCTCCCTGAACAAAATAAATAAATATATTTTATTAGTAAAGAATTTAAGAGTTTCGATGCCAAAACAAGGATAAATTTATATATGTGTAATATTTGTAAAATGTGATTAGTTTCAGTTGAGAAGATTGCATTCTGATTGATTAATTATGTGTTTAATAGTTCAATAAGAGTGATTATTAATCTATGTATCGATACATAAATTAAAATGCAACGTCATTCATAATTAATGACTATATTTTTGCATGTTTTTTGGAATTTGATATCGGTCTCAAAGTTTAATCTTTATAAGTTTATTTTCTTGGAAAATAGAAATACTACTGTATATAAGTCAAATAAGATTTTTAAAACAATACATACTATACATACATGTAAAACAAGAACGAATGGGCAGCATCGAGGTACATGAAAGACATGATGACCCATTTGAATAATAAGAGTAAGGACCAGTATATATATATTATTATCTATAGATATATGTATGTCAGTGTTTTATGTAATGGGATTGATGATGGTAACAGTTCAAAAGTTGATAAGTCATGTTCATTGATGAGGTTATGTATCAAGCAATAAACTGAGAGGCCAAAGGATGACACCTCCAATCTGTGAAAGTCTTGTACATATATGATATATCCTCTATGGAAGCTAGTTATAATTCATCATACTTCTAAAAACTCTAAACCCTCTTGCGCATCGACTCATAGCGAATGCTTCTCACATAATTGAATTTAAGAAAAAAATATGCATGGTCAAGAAGATCTATGAATACGACCGTAAATTCCACTCTAAGCTCCGTTTCTAGCAGTGGGAACCATAGAACCCGTAAATACAAAAGATTTTATCAAACAAATGAATCTTATTAATTCACCAATTGGCAGGGACGAAGCCAGGATTTCATGGAAGGGGGGGCGAAAATTAAAAATATATATAATATTTTTTTAAAATAAAATATTATTTTATTCCATATATATAAATAAAAGAAGTATAATTTAAAACAAGTATAACGTAAAATTTAACTTATTATTTTATCATTAAAGTCTCAAGAAAATAGGTGCATTATCATGAATTGTTGAAGTGTAAACTCTCAAGAAAATAGATGAATTATCATGAATTATTAAAGTGTCATGGTGTATTGCTATTTTGAAGTAAAGCTCCAAATTCCTTTTACTCATAGTTCCTATATAAATTAAAAAAATCATGGACTCAATTTAACATGATTTAAAATAAAATAATAAGTCAAATAACAAAACAACGTAAATAAATAAAAAATCATTTATCTTTAACTATTCTGATAGTTATAGAGATAAAGATAACTTAACAAATTAATTATAAATGTTATCCATAATTAAAAAAATAATTAAAATTATTATTTAAGATACAAGTTTTTAACTAAATAATTTATCCATAATAAAAGAAAAACTAAAATTAACACGATTATCTTCCTAATAAAAGTCAAATTAAAATTATTATTTAAATACAATCTTTAAACTAAATAATCTATCCATAATAAAAAAATAAAATTAAGACAGTTATCTTAATAAAAAATAAAGAAATCTTAATATACATAAATCATATCAACACTAAATTATATAAAATTAAAGAGAGTATATATTATTTAAAATTAAACACAGTTTTTTTTATCCTATTCTCATAGATATTTAAATATAGAACTCTACCACTAATAAATTATCCTAAATTAAAATTAAACACAGTTATCTTTATCCTATTCTCATAGATATTTAAATATAGAACTCTACCACTAATAAATTATCCTAAATTAAACACACAAATAGTTATCTTTAACCTATGCAATCTTTTCTCAAAATATTAACGTGATTTATCATTAACAATTAATCATAAATTTGATCGAAATAATTTATTCATAATAAAATTATAAAAAATAAACTAAAACTAAATATAAGTTAATATTACCTGCTGGTTTTATTGGATAACTTGGATCACGATCAATTTTTTTTTTTTCCCACAAATCTAGATTTTGAAAATTAGAAAAATGAGAGTTTTAAGTTGAGGACAAGAAAAAACGGAGAATAGAAAAATTAAAGAGGAAAAAGATGTAGATAAAAAATTAATTTAAGATTTTTTAATATGAAAAAGAAGATCAAAAGACTCAAGAGACATAAAAGATTAATTTAAGATTTTTTAATATGGAAAAGAAGATCAAAAGACTTTTTTTTAATTGGGAAACGAAGTAAAAAGGGTATTTGGATTGAGAAAACTAATCAAAATTAAAGTAAATTAATACTAAAAATAAATTTTAAATTGAAGAGGTGTAATTTTATTTGGAAGGGGGGGGGGGGGGGGGCAAAATAATAAAAATTTTAAAATTTATATATAGTAAAAAAAAAGTCCGTCTCTGCCAATCGGGACGTTTCTCGTGCCCATATCTCCATGTTTGTGTTCATTGATATACTTATTATGAAATCTACTCTGATTTTTTACTCTCACTCCCTCCAGCATTAGTCACTCCTTTAGGGGGACTGTTCAAAATGAAACCACAAACAACATTTATTTCCATGCATATTGATAAAGTAACTAAAAATGTATTATTATTATTATTGTTTTGGTAGAAATGTATTATATTATATATATAAAGAATGTATAATCAAATATCCCGTATAAACAAAGCTTTGGGGGAAAAATATAAAAAATGTGCATGAGAAAATGCTGGCAACAGTAATTATGAAAATAAATGAGGGATGGCCCTCCAATTCTTTGGCTTTTCGAGCCATCCTTTTGATAAAGAAAACTTTCTTGAAATTATTATTATTATTATTATATATATTAAGTTTAATTAAAAATAGAATCTGTAATGTCAAATCATGTAGTTGGACTGTTGTGGGGACTGTTTAGCTTTAGCTTTTAGATATTGTTCAGCTGTCATGTCATCATCCTCCTTCACACACCATGACAAAACTCAGGTTAATTAGGGCACCCACCCATGCGGATGTGTGTGTGAGAGTGAGAGAGCTTGTTCAATTTTTATATGTAAAACTTAGGGCTTGAATTTAAAACGGGGTAGAAAAATCTTGATTCAAACCCGATAAAAAATCCGATAATCGAATCCGAATATTGAGTACGGACATATTGTGTGTGTATGAGAGAGAGAGAGAGAGAGTCGGAGAGATTGTTCGATTTCTATATATAAAACTTAGAGCTTGAATTTAAAACAGATCAGGAAAATCTTGATTCAAATTCGATAAAAAATCTGATAATCGGATCCAAATATCGAGTTCAAATATATTTTGTGTATGTATGCGTGTGAGAGAGAGAGAAAGAGAGAGAGGGAAAGATAGTTCGATTTTTGTCTATAATGTACTGATATGAAGGCGACGATACGGATATGACACAATACGGATGTAGCGACATAGAGTTTTTTTTTTTTTTTTTTTTTTTAAATTTTCATGTGAGAAGTGTCGAACATTCGTGTCCGACACAATACGACATGACAAAATAATATTTTTAAGAGTATCTATGCATTAAAGATTTGTGTATATATAAAACTAAGCATTGTATATCTTTGATTATTTCAATCGCAGAAACATTTGAATTAGGGTTTTTCAGTTCATATGTAACACATGTGATTAGGTGAAGTGTACAACAAGGGATAATGATAACTCATACATTAAGCAAGAAAAAAGTTGGTAAGTACAACTTTGAGTCAAGAATATTAGTTAAACATGGGACATGAAATGTTTCATTCCAAACGGAATTGTTTTTGTGACATCCCATCAAAAATTTGTACCCATTTTTTGAAATCAATAGCCTCTAATTCCCTTTTGGACTTATTTTTTAATTAATTTTATTGTCTCTTGTTATGAAAATGCAATTTTTTTAATAAAGGATAAGTTAAAAATAAACAGAGGTAATAAGTGGAAAGAAGATTTGACGCATTATGGGAGAGGCATACCTTTTTGTCATTAATGTCATCACTTTATATTTTACTCCATTCTTTTAGAAGAAAATTGAGTGTTTTCTTTTGAGCTCTAATGGCTGAAAATTTGTAAAAATATTATTTTGTCATATTATATCATATTAAATACTTATGTTTAGGGGCGTGTAAAATTCGGTAAAACTGATCGAAACCTAAATTTCGATCTATACCGATTACCGAAATATTTAGATTCGATATTCGTTTTTTTTTTTTTTAAATTCGGTATTCGGTTCGGTATCAGTATTTTGATATGGTATACCGTATCGTACTGAATACGTACCGAAATTATATATATATATAATATTAAATATAATATATAAATATATATATAATGCATATTATATTTATACATATTAGGGTCAGATTATTATCCATATATGCTATATATAATACTTTTAATATATAATATAATATATATGATATAATATTTTTTTTTCATTTTTTTCAGATTTTTTTTTTATATATAAAATTTCAGTAAAACGATTTTTTATCGAACAGAACCATGAAGTTCGATTCGGTATTCGGTTCTCTAAAATGGTGTATCGAAATTTCGGTTCGGTAATACCAAATGAACACCCCTACTTATGTTTGATATCGTGTCCGATAGTACTCATCGCATAAAATATTCAAAAAAAAAAAATTGTATCGCCATATTCATATCCTGTCATGTGCATATCCGTGTATCATAACTTTTGAGTTTCTTTTTTTATGTCCAAGTTTTATTTTTTTTACATGTTTTCTTTTAGCGATTAGCCCATAAATGTACAATGGAGTAGTATAACTCATCATTTCGGCATCATACTAGTTTAGTTAGATGTTTATGTGGATTTTTTGTAGATGCAAACACCATTAATAAAAAGAGTTTTTACATTTAAATAGATGGACCGACTCGAACCTAGAATTAACGAAGGATGTAGAACCCAAACAGAAGCTAACTCACAAATTTATAACTTTTTCTACCTTGTCACCAAAGTCCTAACACAAGTTATAGTGAAAATATGTTAGAAATAGGGAACCTTAATAACCATATTAGATTGAAAGCATGACATGCCTTCCCCTCTTGATTCTTGAAAAAAAAAAAAAAAGAATAAAAACAAGAACAAATATTAAACCCTCTTCCAATGAGTATTTAACATAATAAATTTATTTTTTATTTTTTATTTTGTTTTTTTTGGGGTAGTACTAAAGAAATTGACATGGATATAAATGAATCCCCTAAGAAGTGGTCCAGATATTTGCATGGCTATTTCAATAATTCAAAATGGCTCATCACATGCATTGTAATATCACTATGGTCCACCAACTTGAAGACAATTATGAGTATTTCAACCAATGTTTTCCTTTTCTGGGCCAAAATCAATAAGACAGCCTTTGAGCCAAACAAAAAGGAAAGAAAGAAAGAAAGAAATAGTGTAATAAAAATCATTAGATCACTGCAATAAGCAAGAAAGATAAGATAATCTTTGAAACAATAATGGAGCAGCACAGAGAACAATTCCCAGTCTGAAACAAGTACTAAACTAGCTAATAAACACCGAAAAATCGAACAATTTGAATTAGTATAATTTCACATTGTACATATTACAAGAATTCCCATGATTACAAGCACCAATAATTCCCTTGGCTTCTACCGTTCTAAGGGAAAAGTCAGGTTTTGAACTATCAAAATGTTTTCGGGCCAACTAATACTTTCCTTTTATATGAATCTCTTCCATAATTCTTCACTATGTTATGATGATGTCCCTTGGACATCATCATCCTCCTCCTCCTCAGCCTCATACTCATCATCGATGTTCTACGCTAAAGGGCTTTCATCCCAAATCTTGAAAACGCTATCTAAATCTATATGATCATCAAGGACAAAAGAATGGTACCGATTTACTAACCAATAAAAATATCAATGAAGCCTCTGTCCAATGGTCACCAATGGAGTTAGACATCTTCAACTCTTCTATAAAATAAAACATAGGCAGCCGAAGTTTTGATCTTGTCCTCGTTGATTGGAGACACATGGCTGTCATCGAAGTCAAACCAACGATCTCCATCATGCTGCAGATAAAATAAGAATATTGTTAACGTACCAAAATTAAGCCAAACGTCAAGGGCTCTGGCTATAATGTACCCTACTAATTTTGCTGTTGAAATGCAAATGGAATATATTTAGTTCTATGCATTTCATGATGCTACTGAGCATGGAAGGTGCATAATTAAAGAGGTTTACTAGATTCTCAAACATCCACGGAAAAATCGTAAATTTGAAAACATGAAGGGGTTCTTGTTGTAATTAGGCCAAACCTCAAGGGATTTGGCTTTAATTTACCCTAACTAATGTTGCTATCAAAAGGTAAATGGTATATTTAGTTCCATGCATTTTATATTGCTATTGGGATATGCCCAAAATGGTTTCCATATCAATTCAGATAATATAACATATTGGTCAGAAGCACTACAGATATTAGAATAATTTTGATCAAGCTGAACTTACACGAACAAATGCAGTGTAGTGACCACCTCCCATACTTCCATAGTGATTACTGATTGCATAAAGCATGTAACGGTTTGAAGTTTGTCCATTCTTGTACGAAATATAGGAGGACAAGTCAAGGTCATGGATTGGAAAATCAACATAACTCTCCAATTTGTTCTTCAGGAACCGGCTGTATGAGAATCTTTTCAAATGTATAACCAAAATTTCTGGCAATCTCCAGAGATCTAATTTTTTGCTAGCTTGGCAGTGCTTCTTGCAAACAGGGCAATACCTGTAGATTGAAAATGGCAGATTAGAAAAACAGGGTTCCCAACATTAGTGCCAAAAAGGATGAGATGAACCCAAAAAAGAACAAGAAGAAGGTAAGATGAACCACCAAGGCATTTGTTTTGACTGATAACTGAATTCATCAACTACATCAAATAGATCAATGGTTATTCAGGAATGTTTGACCAAGAACTAAGCAAAATAAATTCTAATACCCATTATTGTTGAGAAGCTAGACATCTTTAAAGTAATCTTTGATGAGTAGAACAGCCTATGGAGCACATTAAAATATTATACCTGCCACAAGAATGACAAAGATGCTGAAAAAATTCTTGTCGCAGGTCCGAGTATTTTAAAGGGTAAAGGACCACATTATTTTCAGGCTAAACAAAAAAATGCATCCGCAATAAAAACTTCTCAATTCAACTTAAATTTGATTATTACTCTTGGTGCTGTACGAATATAGTACTTGCCATGACGAGTTGAGACAATATCAAATGTAATACAACCGTGTCAAATTTTAATGACAAAGCATGTGTGTAATTAGGCAGGGTAAACATCTTCATATGATTAATTGAAAATGGAGAGCATATATTCCTGAAGAATGAAAACTTATCAACTTGAGTGGAAATAAACACACAAAAACCTCGGGGAACTTGTAATCATAAGGAGAGAGAGGGCCGAGGGTTGGGGTGGAGGTGGGGGTGGGTTAGGTACGTTCGTAACCAAGGACTAGCATACTGACCACATATCTTCTGGTCCTAGGGGCTCCTCCTTTAGAAATGCTTCAAGACATTTATACACAGAGACGGACTCTTGTGGTCTTTTTGTGAAGAATCCAGATTTAAAAACTTCTGGTAACGAGCTAAGAGGCTGTACATTGTAACGCTTAACCATCTTCTCTGACCAAGATACAAGCACGTATAGTCTTTCAGGTACTGGTGTAGGCTTTACCAGCTCTTCCATTCCAATCTTGGAGCCTTTTTCTGTTCCCTTCTCATTCGTTAAGTAAAACTGAAATTCTTTATCAGACTCTGGATTAGGTCGCTCTTCTTTATCGGATGCCTCAGATGTTCCAGTATTGCTGTTGTGTGTTTCCGTAATTACTTCAGTTGCAGTATTGCTGTTGTGTTTTTCCATAATCACTTCAGTTGCAGTATTGTCTGAGCCATCAACATTCTCAACAGAATCTTCATCAGGTAGCAAGAATGGAGCAACTAATTTTGCATACACTTGCCGAATATCAGATCCATTAGAAATGTTTTCGCGGACCACGAGGGGAATTCCAAAAGCCCTCCAACTGGGTGTTATTTTCCCATTAATGGATTTTCTGCGACAATAAATAGTTAATATACAGGTTCTGTCAAACAAGCAATTAAACAAAAAACAACTCATACGATGCAAATGCCAGTAGATGGTTCCAGCAAACATAAGGTAAAGGAAAATAAAGAAAGCATAAAGTCATTACATTTGAGGGCAATGCCTTCTGTTTATCTATGCACATCCAAAAACAATAATTACTAGCTCCATAAATCAGAAAACCTGCAAATTATGAGGAAATTAAGCACATTTGGACTCACTCTTCAATCTGCAGCATAAATATAAATAGAGGAGCTTCCTTCTCATCCTTTGGCAGCCTATAAGCAATCAACTGATCGTTGTCTCTAATTAGAGATAATGAATCAGTTGGCTCCTCTAGAAAACGTATGATGCGGTTGTTGTATATCTGCACAAATTCGTATGGTCTTAGAGCATTAAAAATAAGTAAATTAAAGCCACAGAGAAATTATTTCAGAAATTTCAAAGGCATGCAACATAAACAAAGTGGTGAAGTTGCTGCAGTCACCTCAGCCACCAAAAGTGTTTCATCGAGCCCCAATGAACATGATGTGCTTAAAGCCCGAGTAAGATCTTCAAGCTTTCCATTCTTGGGTACAGTAACAGTGAATGGAGATGGCTTCGAACTGCCATCAGCTTTTACGACAGTCAATGTCATTGTCCGCATAGATGTTGATGGTAGAGGTAAAGACAGATACATGAATGGATCAAAAGTAACAGACAACTTTCTACAAACTGGGCATACTAATGTTGACCGGTACTGACCCTGCAATGACAGCAGTCAAGGGGATGTTAGACACCAGCGAAGGTGATCGTAGAGACCACACAAACTATCATGGAAACTCCTTCATTATTGCAAAGTAAAGTTTACAGAGCACTCCCTTGAACAATGTAAATAAATCTGAAAGAAAGCTCAAAATCAGAAGATATCACAGAATAGAGTGAGGTTTTTGGATAATCAAGACCCAAGAAAGGACAAAGAAAATGATTCAGGAGAAGGATAAATAAATTAAAAAAAAAAAACATGTCTATAATGGAAAATCGCTTAATTGCAAACAAGCCAACTAAACGACACTTACTTGACAAACATCAACAATAACCGAATCATTACGAGCAAGATGATTCCTCCAATATTCATCAGCTACTTCTTCATCTGGTCGGTCATCAGAATCCTTAGCTTCAACATAAGGTTTGCACTTCACACGGTTCAAGTCTTCATGGAGACCATCTAAGAGAAATGCCAGGAGCTCCTAAAACAAGCAAACATGACAGAAGTATTAATAGGAGACACACTGATCTTGATTATTAATTTTAGGCTAGAGAAACAAGAGATTATTTTTAGATTTCACCAAGAGCATAGTGCATACTTGGGAGTCATGCTGATTAAAACCACTGAATTGTGGTGCAAAATGAGCGAGCTTTAATTTGAATGTTTTTGGTGCCAGAGCAGTAGCTCCAGGAGCCCACAATTTTTTCAGTAAATCTCCAAAAGATGACGCAATCTCACCCTGTCAAAAGCAATCATTCTATTGTATGAGAAATAAAGTTGTACAAGTTATATTACATGAGTAGAATAGAACTGACTGATCCTGTTTTCTATCAAAAATACTCTACAAAAGATCAATCAAACACACTATACAGATAGAAAATCTCCTAACCCAGTCCCTACACAATCTCTATTTATATTTTTCTCTCAAGGAACCTAGAAATAGCAACTAACATTTAACAGAAAGCCTGGAAGAAAAGCATCCGCAATAAGAAACTGATATACAACACCCTATCGATAATATTTCGTGGCAAAATGACTGACCAAAAAGGAAACACAGTTTTTAATAGTGAAAAAGTGAAAACCAGTTACTGGAAAAGAAATGGAAAAATTATTAAAAGAGCCAGGGCTGTTCAGTCCTAACAAGACACATACTTTCATGCCCAGTGGGTTCTCTGTGTTTATTTCTCTCTTGTAATCTCCAAGAAAGAAGTCAACAAGCTTTGGCGTATGCACCAAACACTGAAGAGCACTGTTCATGAAGCAAGTATTCCCAAGGTTTTGTAGTCCAGTTAAGCCCAAAGTACCAGATTCAAATGAGTTGCTCCGCAGAGAAATAGAACTGTTATTGGTGCTACCATTCTTTAAAGTACCATTAGAGTATTGCCCCATCTCATCTTTTCTAGATCTACTTCTAAAAGAATCTGACAACCCGTAAACTTGCAACTCAAGGAGCAGCTGCAGGGATCAACAGAAGAAAAAGATGTTATCTGAGATAACCGACATAATCAAAGCATGGACGAGGATCAAGAGCACAACTTGCAGAAATCAGTGGTGGAACTATTGCATCATTACCAAACCACTTTCTTCCATTTATTAGTGTACCCTAATCAAAGAAATATGGTATAGAGTTACAATATGAGAACCATTGCAAAATTAAGCAGTATACAGTTACAGTTCATAGCAGAAAACTATATTTTGTTTATGAGAAACTGAAGCAAGTGCAAGAATGTATTCAGAGAAAGGGAAACTGAAGCAAGTGCAAGAATGTATTCAGAGAAAGGGAATCACATATGACCTTGGAATTGTTTATTTCCTTTCTCTTTTGGAAGACAAGGTGGTTATATGCATGATAACAAAAGTTGCCTTGAACCAACATATATAGGAGTTGAATGAGAAATAGGTAAGAGATGCATAAGCATATTTGTATATATGCATGGTGCCTTGACACATTTGATAAGAGATCTTTACTTACATCCTGCTCTGGTTGCTTCTGGGGCTCTTTTAAGATCTTATTTTTCTCATTCAAGAAAAGCAATGTTGTCCGACCAGAAAAATCCCAAACCCGTAACTGTGAGCAGGGAGTTCATGTCAATCTCTAGGATAAAAGATAAAGCTCTAATTTGAAGGAAACAAAAATTATTGGAACACTTACAGGCTCGGCTTCGACATTAAAAATCTTGCAGGCTCTTCTGTAACACTCAACTGAATTATCCTGAAAATTACGGTAAAAGAGAAACTCAAAGATCAACAAAAGTACATACGAAAATATCAGAAATAGCTAATGATGAAAATTAATTGTCTTGTGGAGGTCAAATTCACGCATCAACTTTTATTCCAGAGCAAGTATAGAAGGCTGCAAACTAGTGCTCTCAAAACATTCCGAATGCGAAGTTTTCAGCCAGAATCAGAATCTAGAAATTTGAAATGCATATACACAAAGGTATACCGAGTTAAATTTTCTACATATCCCAAAATAGGGCTGTCATCTCAGGAAAAAGAACAATTCAGTGGCATAGTTCCTGGAAATTTGAATCCGGGAACCTCAAACCAAATATCAAGATGCTAGAATGTGGCCAAGCCAGACATCACTCGTCTCTTTCAACAGCATGGTCATTATTTACCCTTCTAAAATCTCTCCATCACAGTTAAACATAAAACATCCATAACAGAAATTGAAGACAAAAAAGTGGGAAAAGGAAAGCAGTAAATGATTCCCTCAGTTTCCTTTTATAACCAATTAAATGCCGTATTCTCACTGTACAGACGCACATCCTGCAATTATCTACAACTAATGTTTGTATATGCCATAATCCACTATCACATTGATAATGGCACATTTAAATTGCATGCTACTCACAATTTATTCCAACAACTCATAAAATTTTATCACATGATTTGCAAATTGTTTTAGGAATTTGCAACCAAGAAATGGGCATCTCACAAGCAATGGAACATTCATCAGAACGCATTTTACCCGCCATCAAAAGATGGAGGTCCAGTCGTAAGGTCATAATCATAGAAATTGAGTCGTTAAAGTTGTTTCTAAATGGAAGATTCCATTGAGAAATATAATACCTAGGAGATCGTTATACTTCATGCACAAATGATGCAAGAGTTGAACTCAACCATGAATTACATGTAAGGCCATCATGTTTTATTTCTTAAGAGTTTCACATATTGCCTTCCTTATATTCGGAATATGCAATTAATTAAGACTTTCCTTTCAAGATACTATACTTTAGTAGATTATTAATTTTGAAATCTTTCAGTTCATTCATATGTTAAATAGAAAATTGATTTGAGGAAAATAATTAACAGAATAAGTGGGGCAAAAGAAAAGAAAAAATGGCCTACCACAAGCTGACCGTTTCATAAGTTGTACAAGCAGGAAAAAAGACAATGAGAATATAAAATTACAAACCTTTTTGCTTATTTTCACTGCCAGTACATGGGTTTCGCGAAGAACTCCAAACCTAAGTTGAAGTGGATAGACGTCCGACATATCTTCTTCCACTTTTTTATCCTTCGACGAATTTTTTGAGTCACTATGCCTAGACAACACAGAAAATGAAACCAAAATAACTTGATTAAGTTCCAAAGCATCAATAAATGCCGCACCAACAAGAATTCATGACTTGCACTTGTGGAAAGAAAATGCCTTATTCAGCCTAGATATATCACAAGTTTGCTGATCATCTTTAACACAAGTTTGCAAAAATCACAAGTTTGCTGATCATCTTTAATTATTGAACCCAACCAAAAGGGAAAAAAGGATTAATAAGTAATGATTAATAATACAATGGAAGGGCATTCAACGAAAAATCTTAAGAAGACAGAGAGAAGGAAAAAAGAATAAATCCTAGCCCAACTGAATCGAACTATTTCCAAGTGTGTTGAACAAGCATTTAATATCAAACCAATTAGTTAACAAACACGTTTACACCTAGTTATGATTTATATCAAACACACGGCAACCCATACAAAGGATTCACATTTCCAGCAGCACTTTATGGCAAACTTCTACTTCACACTTTTCAGTATTACACTTATAGTTTCAGGCAACGCTTACTTCACGTGTTCCATAGGTCATGCATGCAAATGTTCATCTCCACACGGTATTGTTATTGAAGCCTATGATATCAAATGAAACTGGAAAGTTCACGCAAAGCAAGAAACATGCAGACCTAGTATGATATCTGAATCTACTCACCATTTTAGCGTCTGCAGCCACATTTCACCAGGGACCAAAGCATAGTCCCTACTTGATATCCCAACTTCACTACTTTCCCCATTGCACGTCAATTCATCCTCCTTCCTTAGGTTAAATGCAATATCTGAGTTGAATATATTGTTGATTAACTTCATTGGACCCCCATACGGAGAAGCAGCCGCAGCCGCATAGGGAATTCCCCGCTTTATATCTGTGGAAGAAGGGTCCTGTGCCTCCTTCCACCATCTATAAGACAATTGAATAAACAAAAGATTACTTACCATCAGCCAAGCAGCATAAAGAAAACGAAATGAGAGAAAAACATGCCTGATTTCTCCACAGTCTACCTAAATTAACGATGCCCCAAACCCCCCCACCCCCCAACACCAAACTTCTGAACAGTAATCCTAGATCACAAAAAAGAGGGCATAGAAACGAACTCAAAATCTAAAGCAAATTAAATTCCAAAGGCATACAACTCACCTGAAGAAACCAGACAATCAGTCCAAAACCTCAAATGCAAACTTCAGTTGAAACCAAAACCAACCAAACACAAAAAAGTAAATCCAGAAACACGTCCTACATTTCTTTCCCTCTTTTTCAAGTTTTACCTCCGATCGAACTCCCCGTTGATAGGAGCTCAATACACGCCACCTCCCACAATAAATAAAAATCTCCACCCCATTTCACAAAATTCCCAATAACACCTTTCCCAAAAGAAAACACCAACAATAATTTCACTGAAATTTCCAAATGTGCATACCTGAAAGGAACTAGATAAACTCTCTGGTCATCATCCACCGCCAACGGCTTCTCCGCTTCAGCTTCCGCTTCTTCCTCCCGCCGCGGCTCGGAATGCAAGGAGCTGGAAGAAATCGGTGCTGCTCCATCATTGCTAATCCCATTATTATAATCCATTGCCTCTCTCTCCCTCTATATTCGCGTATGTACGTATCAACAGGAGGAGAAAAACACGGCTTCAGATATGGCGGAGGAGATTTGCAGAACTTCGCATCAATTTGAGAGAGAGAGAGAGAGAGATTGGAGGATTTGCAGAGAAAAATCACGTTTCGAAAAAGGAGGAAAAAAATGAGGAAATTAAAATATTGCTATTTATAGTTAAATTTAGTTTCTTAAAAATAATTTAAATTAATTTAGAAATTACTTTGAATATGCGGAGAAAGGTGCTTTGCTGGTGCTGCTCTGTCTGAATATTAACGTCTGATCTGATCTCATTCAATAATTAATTATTCAATATTAAATAAATTTAAAAAATAATTCGAATTTTTCCAATCCAAAAAATATAAATATGTATAACGTAATAATGATCCATATTTGTTTACTAAATTTAAATATTTATGCTGTAAAAGCCACAGCTTTTGGTTTATTATTACTATTGTTATTGTTTTCTTTTTGGAAATTTTACAAAATCTAATATTTGTCTTAATGATTAGAATGATTTAATTTTGGGGGGCTCGCGGTTGAAAACTTCGGACTCGATTTAAGCTCGTAAATTTTCAGATCAAGCTCCAACTTTTTTCATGAGTTGATGACTTGATGTGGAGTTTGTGTGAGTAAATTCAATCTCAAGTTTACGATAAATTTGAGTTCAAAGTTCAAACTTAACCTTGGTTATACTCGATAATTTAGATTTTAACATTTTTTTAATAAGTACTATTTTATTAATAGTTAAAAATAGATAAAAGACTATTTTAGTGTTTTGAAGAACTTCCGGGAATTAAGGAAAAATTCTCAATTGTGGATTAAATTTTTAGTTTGGTCCCCATTTTCAAAATTATTTTTGTTCATTCCCCAGATGAAACTCATACTTTTAGTTTGCTTCCCATTTTTTTGGCCACATACGTGATATTGCGAAAAATATACGACATAACACGATTTAGATACGTGATATTGCAAAAAATATATGTGTATAAAAACTGAAGAATGCAGTATCTAAATCGTATTATGATCTTTTTATTCTTATTATCTTTTTTCTTTTACTAATATGATACTATTAAATTTGTTTTTCATGATTTAGTAATTATTTAATTTTTATTAATACAAAAGATTTAATTTTAATACATTAATTTCAATAGTAATGTGTTTTTTTTTTTCCCCACATGCATTGAGTGTGAAATTTAATTTTATTGCGCAGGCTGTTTAATAAAGAAATTGGGCCGGAAAGCCCAATAGATTTTTGGGCCCAATTAAAATCAAACTCTCTTCTTCTTCGCCATTATGTGGAGCAGGAGAAGCGAAAATGAAGAGCATTAGCATCACAAGCGTCTCTGCAATTCCGTTGAGTTCTCGCGCCAAATTCACCATTAGAAAACCATATTCTTCGCTCCCTGCTAAAATCTGTTGCTCGCAGAACAACGCTCCTCAACAGGACCAGCAGCTTAATCTCTCAGTTCTTCGCTTCACTCTGGGTGGGTATATGCTTTTTCCCTTCTTATCTTATTTATTGGTGTTTATATGGAGGATTTCTTCGTGAGTTTTACTTCAATTTTGGTAGGGATATCTGGATTGGATGAATCTTACTTGCCCAGATACATTGGATACGCTTTCGGGGGGCTTTTAGTGCTCAATCATTTCGTGGGATCGGATTCGTCGTCCATCACTCCAGCTCAGCTGGTAAATGAGCTTAATTTTCTCCCCGTATAGAGTTCCTGGATGATATGTGGTACTCATAATTGTTGTTTTTCTTATGTGGGCATGTGGTAAAGCATGGCTATGATGATTCTAATACTTCAATTTTTCCTTTTTTTTTTTTTTTTGGTAGAGAACGGAGGCTTTAGGGCTTTCTCTGGCAACATTTTCTGTAGTTGTTCCGTATCTTGGAAAATTTCTCAAGGTAATTATTTTTATTTATCAATGTTGTGTTTTTTGGAACAAAATAATGTGCTTGATGGTGGAATAGGGTGAACTATTATTCTCTTAGAACGCCTAAATTGTTGATAAATGATGTTATATATATAACTTAAAAAGAAAACTCAAATGTCTTGTTTGATATGCGATAATTATTATTTTTGTTTTGGTCTCCTTTATTTTCCCCATACAGAATCTTACTTATGTAGTAATTTTTGGAAGGGATTTTCACATCTAATGTTTTTATGTATAGCAGATGTCACATCAGGAGTTTTAGTTTCATGTATGCGTTGAACTTGCGAATTACCCCTTGGACGGAATAACAACTGAAATAATCAATAACCTTTCTTGAAACTATTTACAACTACACAAATATTCGCTCCTGATTGTAAAACTAGACATAGTAATGGGGTTGAAAGATGAATAAAAAAAATGTATGTTTTCTTATTCTTGATTCTGAAACCTACTAAGTATCAACTACAGTTAGGCTTTACCTGGGACAAAGCTAAGTCTAAAGTGTTCACAATACCTACAATAGCATCATGCAAGGGAAAATGGAGACCAGCCTACGACATAGTTAGATGTACTGCTTGAAAACCATGGTTAGGGGTGTGCAAACATTGTTTGCTGGAGGGGATAACAATCCTAAATTGAGGTGAAATGTCGTAAGTGTCCCTAACATCATATTCTTGTTCGGGGGAAGAGGGTCGAAGCATGGCTTTCTAAAATATGTGGAAGGGTTCGCTAGTCTCAAATCCTCGATTAACCTTCCTTTCTCTTTGTCCATCTTAGGGGGTTGTGAAGTGAGGGATTAGTTGAAGGGTGATTTTACAAGACCTACTCTCCAGTCTCCACGTTAGGGAAAGCGACTAAATCCTACTTACAGGGTTCGTTGATGGCTTGAAGTGTATGCCTAAATAAGAAAAGTCGTCGATAAGTTTCTCAGTAGGGGAATCAAGGGTTCCTGAATCAGACATTTTAAGCAATGAAGGGGTTATAGAATGTGGTCAAAATCATTATCTTAATTCGCCTAGCCTAAGCGATGTAGTTAAACAAAACATAAGAAAAGAGGGAGAGTAACACAGTGCAGTTGATCAGAGATGGATGAAATGCTGGTTTTGGTCGCCCAGAAAAGACATAGGATCAGAGAAGACATAGAATGGAAAGGAATTCTAGGCGGTGAAGGTGGAGTATTGAAAATGGAAAAATGGAGAAGATGAAGACTTGAAAGTAATCGGGCCTTTTGTGGTGATAAAGCACAATTCGAAAAGTTTTAAAATAGGGGGAAGTGCTAGCAGTTAAGGCGGTTGAAATGATGTCAATCAGCCTGACAATGGAAACATACAAAAACTGTGTTTGTTGGAACATTTTCTTTTCTTAAGTTGTTACAAAAATCAATTTTATGCTGAAACTCCCTTTTGATAACAACTTTGGGAACCAATGGCATTTGGATACCCAATGATAGAATTATTATGGCCCAAGTCAAAGTCTTAAAGCCCAATACCTCACTTTTGTACATCCCAAGCCAAGCAATCCTCACCCTTCATCGAGATAAATGAAAAGCTTATTTAAAAATTTGGAACATTGTCCTTAATGCAAGAAAAATTTGAAATGTTGTATTGATATTTAGCTCATATCATCATTGAATAATGATGTGTAATGCACCTTAGATTGAAGGTATGTGCTGCTACAAAACTGTTGTACCACTAGTTATTCCATCAATATGTAATGTTTTTCTGTGCAGGGGGCGACTCCCACTGGTCAAAAAAGCATCCCGGAAACTGGTGAGCAAATTTTTGTCATGTCGCAGTATATTGCCGACAGCATGAAGGAAGATTTGGCTTGGGGAACTTATGTTCTGTTGCGTAATACAAACACAATATCAGTGGTGTGCTGCCTACCTTAAGCTCTTAACTATTACTTATAGAGATTTAAGCTGGAAGATGAAATTCCCAATAAGTTCACGTATACATACATATATGTATGTATGTATGTATACAGGTACCTTATTTTCTTAAAATGTCTAATTGTCTAATGATGTAGCTTATTTCAGTTGGAGACGCATTGTGCGTGCGTGGCTATTGGAATGCACCCAAAGATTTATTGAAAGAAAGTGTTCTTGATTGGTTCAGAATGCAGATTCAAAGGGTTGGACTCTCTGACTTGAAGGATACCATTTATTTTCAACAATATGGAGGTATAGATCCCAAATGCTTACTGCTGCGTATAAGAAACAATGTCCTAACAATTATGCATGTTTGCTTTTCTAATCTTCAATGTATATGCTATTTGATCAACACAGAGCAACCCGGTGCTTGATACAAAATCTTCCGCACAAAAAATTATAATTTAACATGTCCCAGATGGCTGATGTGAGTCTTCCTATTGATGAAGTAAACTAATATCCTGGATGGCTTTTCAATCTTGGTAGAAGTGATATTTTGAACTTACAATCCGGCTGTCATCCCAATTAAAAATGTTTAGAAATTAAGCATATTTGAAAAGTTATTTAATTATAAGCCATGCCATATATGCTGGTTCATTGTTTAGTTGTGATTTATAGGTTGGGCAAAGTTAGGTGCACTCGATCTTGTTCAAAAATTTATTGTTCTCATTAAAATTGTTAGAAGAATATCTTGTGGTACATATGTTCAATTGATAACATCTTTTACTCATTAATTTTATGCTGTGTTAATCTTTCATTCAGATTCTGCACCAAAATATCATGAAGTAGGAACTTTTATGGACTTTTGCCTCTCTATTGAGGAATATTTATAGTCTCTAAATCTAATTGGCTGTACAAATAATCTAGATTCTGAACTGAAGGAGATGGTTCCTGAGGGGGCTAGATGTCTCCTTGTGCAACCTATCTTGGAAGCTCCAGACAAGAGCAATGGCTTTCTCCTGTTGGCCTCTAGCATTGATTATGCTTATACGGATAAAGATAAAAAGTGGATAGCTGCAATTGCAAACAAATTTAGAGGTACGGCGATTCTTATATATATTGGGTGGTGATGATCGCTCATCTCATCAGAAAGAAATTTTGGGGAAGTTCTTGTAATTATGTTTAATCTCATAGGATGGCGGTGTAATTATTCTGAAAAGGAAAAAAAGAGGAACCATGATTCTTTTTTGAATCCGTTTTAAATTTTCTACCAATCAGACGATAAGTGTAAAATATTTGCCCTCTCATTGCCCACTGTTTGTCTAGGACTTTGTTTATTGATTTTATTGGGTTGAACATTTCAGAATGCAGCTCGTGAAGGCACGAACTAATCAAATAAATGAAAAATGTTTATCTAGGACTTTGTTTATTGATTTTATTTCGGTTGAATATTTAAGTTTGTGTAATTCTTAACAGTCAGTTTGATGAAAATGATTCAGCTATGTTTCTGAATGCCAGGTCTATAACTTGCTATGATATGCTTATCTGCTACCTCCTTGATGTTTATTCTATTTTTCAGGGCTATGATTTAATTGAATTTGAGAACTTTGACGAGGCGTAGAGAGCTATAAATGAAATGGATGGAACTGAACTGCTCACGCAAGCCATAAATTTTGACTGGGCATTCAGCAAAGGACCTTTCAGAAGGAGGAACATGACGAGGTGGTAAGAATTCTCAGAATATCATGTGTATTGATGGCTACTTTTAATACTGCTCTCGTTCGAACTTCAGTGAGAAGTAATTGTTGAGCAATTCAGAATATATGACTGGGAAATGGATGAATGATTGAATTTCGGTATTATCTCGTTAGTTTATCTTTGGAAGACACAGATTGCATAACGTTAAAAGGAAAGATTTTGGTGAAGTATACAATCTGGGGCATTTGGGAGATTTTAGTACTTATAAATAGAAATCTTGCAGAAGTGCATAAGTCCACATATCTGGTTTTTGCCTCATTGCCTCTCTTTTGTTTTTCCTGATCCCTTCTTATTCTTAAATTTCTCTACAGATCACCTCGTGGTCATCTTTCGAGGAGTACGAGGAGAAGATTCTGATGTGGTGGCATGCGAGAGTTTTTCTATTTGATTTGCGGTGAAGATACTGTCTGAATCATTACTATTTGTTGACAATGTAATGTATGATTGCTGGTTTTAATGGGCATTTCTATTATCTTTTCATTTGCTCCTTTTCCTGAGACAATTAGTGCCCAAGGGACGCCCAAGACTTATTTTAGGGATATAACCCTCAATTTCTTTCCCTTTTTTTTTATTCTCTATTATCTGACGTGGTTAATAATCACGTCATATCTTTCAAATTCACATCTCCCACCCAAATCAAACCCTAGTTCTTTTCTTCTTCGTCGTTTCTTCTTCTCTCCTTCTCTTTTTCTCTTCTTCTTCTTTCCTTGCACCTCTCCTTCTCACATTCTCACCTTCTCTCGCCGTCGATAATCGGGATGAATCAGGATGAATCTCCTCTCCTTGTACAAACATGATAAAGATAATCGGATGAATTTAAAAAATTATCGATAATATTTTTCTTCTTCTTCTTTTTTTTTTTTTTTGTCTCAATCTTCAAGAACTTGAAGATATATGAAATCGCGTGAATTCTTTTGAAGATCGCGTGACTCGATCTTCAAAAGAAATCACGCGACTTCATAGAATTATGAAGTCGCTGCGCGATTATGATAGTCGAGCACGCGATTTCATAATTCTATGAAGTCGCGTGATTTCTCTTGAAGATCGCGTGACTCGATCTTCAAAAGAAATCACGCGACTTCATAGAATTATGAAGTCGCTACGCGATTATGATAGTCGAGCACGCGACTTCATAATTCTATGAAGTCGCGTGAATTCCTTTGAAGATCGTGTGACTCGATCTTCAAGAGAAATCACGCGACTTCATAAATATATGAAATCGCGTGATTTCTTTTGAAGATCGAGTCACGCGATCTTCAAACGAGATGAATAAAAATAATAAAAGAAAAAAGAAAAAAAGAAAAAAAAAATTGAAGAAGAATAAAAAAAATAAAGAAAATAAAAGGAAAAAAGAAAAGAAAAAAATCGAGTGCGAGATTTCTGAGATCGCTCATTCGATTTGTACACGTGAAAAATAATTATATTTAATATTTATTTTATTAGACAAAATTGAGAAAAGGGTTATATACCCAATTCTTTTAAAACTAGGGGTTACATAACTAAAAAAAAGACTTAAACGTCCCTTTTAACCGAATATTCCCCTTTTCCTTGTACGGATGATGGTCAGGCTTCTTGAGTCTTTGATTTTGTGATACATTTTTTAGCACACACCTTCGAGGGTATTTTCCCGGGGCAATCCGAACATTGCTCACTACCACCATTGTGTGAAACACTTAATTAACTAAAAATAACTTTGAAGGCAAATTCTGAATATCTCGTATCAAACAGAAAACTATAATTTTTTTTTTATAAAAACACACACGTCCCGAAGTGACAAGAGGGATTCAGATCAATATCATTATTCTGAAAAAATTCCTTAATTAACTAAGAAAACAACTGAAGATAAAATTAATAGGATCATCATCAACAACAACTTGTCTGAAAATTTCACTCCAAGGAGTAAACCGACACAAACGACATCAAAACACTCCCCATCCAAAGCTTCCCATCCTTCTCCTCCACTTCACTCACTGCTCTAACTACTTTTCCTTGTCTGTCCTCCAAAATCTGTAGAATTTTACCTTCCGGGCTATACTTAACAACCACCGCGTTCATACGTCCTCCAACTTGCAGAAGATAATGTATCTTTGTATGAATTGGAAGCTTCAGCCATAGTTTTCGGAGTTTTGGGTGCAGAGCAAAGAAGTAAGCATACATGTTTCTACGAGAATGGAGTGCGACCCAAAATTCGCCCTTTTCATTTGTGCGCACATTGTCGGGAAATCCAGGTAGGATAGCGAAAACCTCTGTGGTCCCTGCCTTTTCGCCCTTCAACCAGTACTTGCGCAACCTGTGAAATTAGAGTGAAGAGTTTATTTTCATGCAAAAGTTAGTTTTGGTTCGCGGTAGTGATTTTTTTGCGATAAGGAAATGTACTCGGGTAGGTAGTGTAGAGATGTTAAACAGAATTCTCTACAAAAAAGGAACATAAATCCGAAGATAAGAGTGAGTGCTCAAATTTGTAAAATGGTCTGAAATTTGGAAATGAGAGGGGGGTGGGGGGTAATTTTAAAAAATTTCATTTTTGGAGAAGTCGAAGGACAGGGTAAAGCACTAAAGTTGCAAACTGTGAGGATGTTCGGAGAAAAAAACACAAGCACTTCTAGCTTCTAGCTTCTTTTAGATCATTTTTAAGCACAAACAACAAAACAGTACACTCAATTTCTGCTTTTCATAAAGCTAAAAATAGAAAGATACACTTTCTTTTAGAATTCGCCGACACTTCAAAGAACACAAGTGATTGATGCTAAAATTCTTTACATTGATTGCAGCTGCAATATCTATATGTATAATAAAATGGAAGTTCAGATACATATATATACACACACATTCTTTTCTTATTCTTTTTCCACCCCCTTTATAGCTCTTCTACAGTTTCTTTAATAATTAATTAACGAATCCACGGATTAACAGTAGTTGGTGCCGAGCAGATTTCGTGGGTTAGTAAACTCTAAACATATATATGCAGCTTTTTATAAATTACCAAGGCATTCGGTACTCCAAATATAGTGAAGTAAGAAGAATATTTAGGATGAAAAAGTGGGCATACCTTCCAATGGCACCCTCACAAAACAGAAAGAACGAGCGATCCTTACTCAGGGAAACACCATTTGGAAATTGAAGACCTCGAACGAGAACACTGGTTTCTTTAGTGTTAGGATTATATTTCAGCACTCTTCCAGTACGCTCTCCGGACATAACTAACTGGATGAAGTTCCTGCAGAACAAGTAATATTTACAGATGCTGATACATACAAATTCACCACCAAGTTTATCAATGCTACAAAATCTAAATAAGGAGAATTTCAGAGAGTTGATTAAAACTAAGGTGAAGATAAGTTATAAGGAGGTATGCGTATGCGTAATTTGAAAAACGGTGAAGGTTATAGACCGACATTATTCCCTCCAAAGAAAGCAATACTGAGTTGAAAATCAACATGATTTTATCTACCTTTTTTGGTAATTAGTGCTCCAAAGAAAGCAATACTGAGTTGAAAATCAGCATAGTTTTATCTACCTTCTTTGGTAATTAGTGCTGCTATCAGTGAAATAAACATTTCCCTCATCATCAATATCTAAGTCATTGGTAAACCGCAACGGAACTCCTTCAGCCTCGGTGGAAAGGGACGTTGCCAAACCACCTTGTGGGCCAACTTTCATCAGCCCAAAATAAGCATCAGCAATGTACAAATCACCATTTCTTTTGTCGAATCTCAGCCCCAATGGCCTGCCACAGATATGCTCATTCTTCATGTAGCTCAGTAGCGAGGGTTTTGTCCCACAAAGGCCCGACCTGAAATAAAGGATGAAAAGCAACTTCCAAATTGTTTCTATAAACCATGACCAATATAGAACAGCAATTTCGATTAGGGTCCATTACCTCAAAATTCAAGAAAGCAGCTTTTGAGATTTCAGAGCAAAATTAGAAAGATTCAACATATTGTACTACAGATGGAAAAATCTACCAGAGGCATCATCAGAAAAAGGAAACAGGAAACAGGAACAAGAAAGTTACCGAAACGCCCCCACACGAAAGCCCGCATTGAACAAACAAGTGTATTAACACCTTAAATTGCACAAACACTAAAATCACAACATGAAGAACCAAGAAATCAACTCAAGACGAAGCACCACGAATCGCTCTTGGGCTGTGACGTTCAAGTTGTTAGAGACAGATAGACAAGAAAGGAAAAACTTATAATCTGGCCAGAGATAGCAAGCATCAAGAGCCATCTCCTTAGCCACACACAATGACTTAATCCAAAAAGCACATCGCAAATTCAGTACTTTAACCAAAACCAAACAGCAATCATTCAATCCTCAAACAGACACACAATTACAGCTCAAACGAACACAACTAAACAACCGAGTTCATTTTCAACATTCATCAAACACAAGGCAGTATAACACACCCAAGCCAATTAAAACCCAAAAATCCCTCCACACTCACCGATTAGCCGAAGTATAGGCAAAATCATTCCACTTCTCACCATCCCAGAACACGATCCTCCCGTCAGCCACGCCCGTATAAGGGCCACGACCCATGGGGTCAAAAGCCATGCTTTCAGGCCCCTGAACCTCGTTCACAAACTTAATTTCCGACTTCTGGAGCAGGTTTTCCTGGTCACGTTCAACAGGGATGTCGGACCACGCAGGCACTTCAACTTCAACCGACTGGAAGTCGGGAAATTCGGATATGGGGCAGTGATTGAAGGGGTCCACGCTGCAGTAAACCGCCAGCAGGAGGCATATAGCGGCGAATATTCCGGCGGGTGTCATCGCCTGGAAATCAGAGAGATTGTTGGGTTTTTCGAGTGATTGATTGATTCACAGTGGGGGAGCGTATGAATAACTTCGCTACCTAACTCTTACTGACCCAGTAAAGAGGTGAGAGCCAACTACTTTCTGCCTACTTCTTGAATGAGGACTGCATGTGTGTGTGTGAGAGTGAGAGTGAGAGGATGATAACTGATGAGCATAGCTGCATAGGAGAGGACTAAATTGTTTGTGTTTCAATACAACTTTTATAGTTCGTTCGACTTAAACTTAATCATCCCGATGCAGATTACGTGAAAAAAGCATATCAAACCCATTGGGCTATCGACCGTCAGCCCAACAAGCCAAATATCCCTTTTTGGGCTCAACCCATTGGTCCCAAAAAAAGTCATTAAATTTTATTTCATAATAGTAATTTAAAATATCCAACAAACCTAAGAAAAATTAAATAAAAACATTAATCCACACAAGGAGAATAAAAATGAAATCCAACTTAGGGTTATAGTGTTAGCCACAAAGGCAACAAGCATATCTAGTGACTAGTGAGTGGTGTACGTCAGTCTCATGCAACCACCAATTTGACGTAATAACTAATTTTCATTACATAAGTTGGATTAAATGGAGACATGAATCCGACAAAATTATTTTTTTGTGATTTAGCCTAATCACACTCCATAAGTATAACCACAAACTTTTGCCCTTGTCTCTTGGCATTTTGTCTGCTTAATTGGGCATAAAATGGGGGAGTTCTGTTGTTAATTACTAATTAGGTTTCCCTAATTATCCGCAAATTAAGCAGACACCCTGAAAAACTCAATTACCGACCCAGGTTGAAACCGTATTTTTAACTGATATACGATTGGGAACACCATTTAAAACATATATATATGGAGAAAAATCTTTTTTTTTTTTTTTTGACAACCAAAACCCTCAAAGGGGAATTTTATAGCAAAGCTAATCGAAACCTAACTAATATGTGAGCAACACCAAAATCTTTGAAATACTTACGTAGATCGAAATCGTATTTTCGACTGATACGTAAATTGCACCACTCAAAGTAAACAAAGAAAAATCTCTGGATCCAACATAGATCGAGATTGTATATAGGAAAGGTGCCGTGTGACTCAATTATATCAATTTTGACCAAATACTAATTTTCTAGAATTTTGAATTATTTTAATTGATAAAATAATTTAATGGTAAATTGTTTAATGCTAATTAAAATGATTGAATTTTTAAATACACATAAATCTTATTAATTATGTCCTTAATTTACGAAATCATTCAATATCTCTTTAATTTAAAAAAAATCATTCAATTTAATTAGTTTTCCTTAATTTTCTCTTTTAAGCTTTGTTTTTCATTAAATGCACATGAATCTTATTAATTATCTCCTTGATTTAAGAAATTATTCAATTTAGTTATTTTTCCTTATTCTTTTAGGGTTTCTTTTTATTAATTGTTTGTTCTATATTAATACTCCACAAGTTTTATGTTACACACTCTCATTTTTTCCTTTCGATGTCTGGCTTTCAATCGAATCTCATTTTTTTCTTCTTCTTATATTATATTGTGGCTTTAATATATATTCGTTGGCATTTGTTTTTTATTTACTCTCATCTTTTTCTTCTTATATTATATTGTGATTTTCAAATATATATTCATTGCATCGATGACTTTGTGTTTATTATATTAATAAATTATTCCATTTTTTTCATGGTCATGTTGGAATAATCATTGAGCAGATAAATTTGGAAGGAGATCAAGTCTTGAAATTCCTTTATACTGAGGTATAAACCACTGAACATTTTCTTTCAAGTTACACATCTGTTTTGTAATAAAATTGTGTTGATAAGTTTGTAAATAATTTTTCTGAAAAAAGAATTTTGACATCACTTGCTGTCAATCTACTTATATTTTTTCCTATTTATATTACATTGTAGCTTTAAAACATATAATCATTGACATCACTTTCTTTCAATCTATTCTCTTTTTTTTTTTTTTGTTCTTCTTATATTACAATACTGTAACTTTCAAGCATATAATTATTGACATTGATGCTTTGTGAATTTAAACTTTAGTTTTGTCCTTAATTCCTTAACACTTTATCCTTATTTTCTATTGCTTATACAACTTTATAATTAAATTAGTTTTCTCTTTAATTTAGATTTATATAATAGTTAAAATAATACAATATTTAGTTTACTTAGCATGGATTTATACCAAAATTACTCTAAAAGATTTGGATATTATCAATTTTATTGCCTCCAATTTTCGCAGTTTTTATAATTCTTTTAAATTCTCGATGAGTTAGTTAGTTATGTTTGTTTTTAATTTTTTAATATTTGAGTTTCACCCGCCCCTTTCGTAGTTTTGTTTAATTTCATTTTTCGATGATTAGCTATTTAATATCTGTCAAAATAAAATATGTCATTTGTTTGATCATTTAGAATTCTCTTATCACTAAAATAAAATTTATTTTACGTATATTACCTCTTTGTACGAAACTTTTTCGAATATCTAACATTATAGATTTATTATTTTATCACTTATTCGATTTATTATTTTATTTTATTTATATAATTTTTTTTTTTTTGTAATTCTATTATTTTTTCCTAATCTAATTTTTATTTCTATTTTTCTAGCTTTTAATTTTATTATCATTTTTTACAATATTTACGGAGCACCTATATAAAATATTTCATATCACATAGTTTGTCTTATTTTTTATTTTCATTTCTCCACTTCTTTTTTAACTTATTTTTAGAACTTGACTAAATCCAACATTATCTCTATGTTAATTAATTCACTCTCTTATATTATCCACAGGAAATGATTTTGTAGCAATTAATTTAAATGTAATTATTGTTTGTGAGTTGTAACGCACGCTTTAATTCTGTATTACCTTTATTTACTTGATATTGTTGCCGCTTACCAAAATATCAAAAAAGTAGTTAGCATAGTAAATAACTAGAAATATTTTTCTTTAGCCAGTTGTTTGTTTCTAATCATTATTCTTTTATATTAATTTCTGTAAAATTGTATTTTTATCCTTTATAATGAAAAAACCAATGAAGGCAACATCTATGATCAGAAATGAAAGAATTCATTAGCTATAGCTTTGGTTCTATTTAAGCATGTGTATTTGATTTAATGATTTTAATAATTCATTATTTATAGCTTTAAAAATTAACAACTTAAAGATTTTTAGTATATATAATTAAAAATTTATGTATAAATATTTTATTTACTGTTAAATACTCCGTGCAAATTAAAGCACGGGGTTTATGCTAGTTTCTAACTTGTATATGAGCTACACCATTAGTGCTATGATGAGGGAAAAAGAAAGTGTACTAAAATTTTTGATTTTTTGAAAATTTTAATCTCGTTTCTATCACTATTAAACCCTAGCTCCGTCCTATGTTTAAACATTTAAATGAATATAGGTTTCCTAAGAAAATATTGCAAATGTAGGGTTAATTTGGTCACGAAATCATTGTTGTGATCTGATTCACAATTTAAGGCAAGTGGAATGCTTCGTTGTATCCACCATTGTTTCTTAGGCAGACAATTCTGATGCAGAATTCACATAAAGATGATCACACTATAAAGAAGAGCACAAATTTCAAATTTTATTTTCTAGAAAATAATTTTGTGCTTTAACTAGTAACCACAGGAATAAATTTAATTAGTTTACATACAAATAACTATGTTAACCGTACTGACAACATGGGTTAGTTTAAGTGGTTAATGGGACGCGTTCGTTTTTCAAGGCAATGTCCCGGATTCGAATCCCATTTGGATGTGCGTATTAAAAAAAAAAAACTATGTTTAACATATTGACGAAAACAGAAATTTTTATTTTTTTTGGAAATTTTCGTTTTTTTTTTTTTTTTTTTTTTTTGACAGTTTTCATGTAGCGTAACCTAAATATATAAAGTAAAATGGAATTTAAACCATGTATTTTTACAATAAATTATTTGCTTACTTAGATGAGCAATTTTATAAGAATTAATTTATGTGGTCCACGTGGCCCAATACCAAATTTGAGCTATGTTTATAAGGGGGAAAAAAAAAGAAAAGAAAAGATATGCCCTATGGTATGAGGAAAAATTATATAACTCATTTCAAAGCTCAAATGATTTGAGTACTGAAAGGTACTCTTGTTTGGGGGACGATGTCAGCTAAACCTAATGATCTTGTGATCAATATTCTTTGAAGGTTGATACCGTTGTATAATCATTTTAGCTTGACGCAGGGGCGTGACTGACGCCATAACGATTGAACTATGATGTACGAATATGAACACGGTGATAGGAGTACGATAATATAATTTTTTTTTAAATTTCTCATATGAAGAGAGTCAGATACGGTGCGAATACGAGTGTCCAACACAATACGATATAACAAAATGATATTTTTAGAAGTGTCCGTACATCATAGCGATGAATTTTTCGATACATGATATGCGGTCAACGTGACATTCGAGAATATCAATATTAGACATTTTCAATAGAAAATGGTCGGATATGGGAAACCAAAACCCATCGGAGGTACAATCGAAACTCTGGGAATATTGCAAAAATGGTATATCAACTGCGGCCATTTTGCAATTTTGGTACAATATCTTTTCTAGCAACAAATTTAGCCCACAACTCGAAAAAAGTTGCAAAATAATGCAAAATTTGGCCGGAGCCCATAAAAGTCGCCGGAAATCTAACCTGAAATCTGACGTGGCAAGATTCTTAATTGTGTGGCAAAACCGCTACTGATACATGCATCAGAAACCACCCTACAGGGAAAATTGCAAAAATGGTATACCAACTCTACCGTTTCAGCGGATTTGGTACAATAAGTTTTTCGGTGGCAAATGTAACATATATCTGTCCAAAAGTTATAATTTAATGCAAATTTTCGCCGGAGACCCGACCCATAATAATCCCATAAATTCAAACACGTAAATAAGAAAAACAAAATAAAAATTTGAAAACCCAAGAGGCTCATCTCATTCGAACATTCACAGACATTTCTTTGAAAAAAAGGAAGATAAATTGAAGAACCCTAGAATACCTCAAGCGCCACCCTCCACCTACCCCTCCGCCTCCGATCTCTTCCTCTTCTCTCCCTCTCTCTCACCATTCTCTTCTTCCACTGTACCAAGGCCTAAGGGCCACCGCTCGCCCTTTCCCCTCAGATCTGCTCATGCCTCCTCTGCCTTTGCCTCAGCATCAGACCCATTCTTGTGTGTAAATATTTTTGTGGTGGTGGTGGATTTGGTGGTCGTGAGCGAATTTGGTGGTGGAGGTAGACTATCCTCGTGGTGGCAGAGCTGGGAGGAGGGCGACTGGAAGCTACCTATGACAGTGGTGCCGGCGCCAAATTCTAAAAAAAATTGTATTAACGATTATTACCAAATATATATATATATATATATATATTATATTCCCCTAAATACAAAATATATATTACACAGTAAGAACAAATATCTATTAACAAATTGAGTTCTTTCAATCTATGAATATTAACAAATATTATTATTTATTAAATTAATAAATGATTAATTGTAAATATATATTAAATGTTATATAAAACAAGAATAAAATCTGATGGTGCGGAAACTTAGAGGGTTGTTTTAACACCAAACACTTTGAGATTTGTTTAGGAAAGGGAGACCATCACAGGCGTTGAGTCTCAGGAGCTGGGTTTCCTTTTGAGCGTGAGTTCTTCCAGTTAGGATAACACCAAGAGTGCAAGTGTAACAGAGATGCAGATGAGGTGCGTGAAGTGTGGAGCTTGAGAAGAAGAAAGGAAAGCAAGGGAAATGCCCAGTTTTATGCAGAGTATTCTTGTGGAAGAAGATGACTTGAGGCGTAAGTGTGTGTACATCCCCATATTTATATGTTAGGGGTCAGGGCATTTTGACTAAGTGGTCCCAAACCTGTGTTGCCCTAACACGTGGCAGCCTATGACAGCATGAAAGTGATGGCTCTGAAAAGAGGACGACGGGTCTGGTACGAGGTGCGTACCACTGTGTGTCAGAGGTTGTTGGCGAGAGTCGTGCGCCGGGAGACTCAAGATTCGTCATAGGCGTACGGATGTCTCTCTTGGGACAGATCTTTCACGAGCGTGGGTGACGCTTGAAGAGGTGCACGAGAGGGTTTCCTCTGGCAGATGACCTACGAGCGTCAAATAATCGAGCGTAAGGAGGGAGGTGCCCTCGTGAAGCGTTTCCCTGGGAAGGGTGACTTTGAGTGACCGTAGCATGAGTGCCGGGCCTTGACATCCTGAACCGCTCGCCTGAACAGTAGGCCGAGGCGCATGGACCTGGATTAGTAAACAAGTGTATGGGCTAGATTGATCCGCGATCCCGACAACGCGAGCGTCCAAGCTCTGTGTACGCGGATGGCGACACGTGTACAACGTTGATCCGCGCGTGATTTCAGCCTTATCATAATCTATTGATCATACACATAAATTAAAAATAATAAATTTTTAATGTAATTTAAGCATAAAAATATTCATAATAATTCTTTGAATCTATACATATTTACAAAATAAAAATATTAACGAAATAATTTAAAATGTGGAGGGGTAATTACTCTACCAAGCTTATATTTTTCCTTTCTAAAAATAAAATTTTAAATATTATTTTAATAATTATGTTATTCTATATGGATTTTTAATATTTTTTTATTTTATAATTTTAATATAATACTTATATTTTAAAATTAACAATTTATTCTTTAATTTTTTAACTTTTTTTTTGTAAGAGTTATTTATTTTATAATTATAGTATAATATTTATATTTTAAAATATAGCAACTATTATTTATTATAAATAAAATTCAATCCATTTTGTTGGCATTTTATTAGATTCTTTATTACTTATATGATCTTTTTAAATATATAATATGAATTTTTTAAGAGATTTTTTTTTTTATAAATATGCATTTTTCAAAATAAGAAAAAAAAAATATTACTTTTTGACAAATATGGGTTACATTTGCCACCGGAAAACTTATTATACCAAATTCGCTGAAACGGTAGAGTTGGTATACCATTTTTGCAATTTTCCCTATAGGGTGGTTTCTGATGTGGCAGTAGCGGTTTTGCCACACAATTAAGAATCTTGCCATGCACGTCAGATTACAGGTCAGATTTCTGGCGACTTTTATGGGCTCCGGCCAAAATTTGCATTATTTTGCAACTTTTTCGAATTGTGGGCTAAATTTGTTGCCAGAAAAGATATTGTACCAAAATTACAAAATGACCGCAGTTGGTATACCATTTTTGCAATATTCCCCGAAACTCTCGAACTCCGTATCTTAAAAAAATTCAAAAAAAACTGTGTACAAAGTATCATATCTACCGTTACTTCGCACTTGAGCATCGATAAATCAAATCTTGTATCCTACAAATATCTGGAGACTCTTGTTTAATACACCTTGAGTTAGTGTACGGTGTACCTACATGGACATATGGGTTCGCAATGGTCAACGTGACATCGGGAATATCAACACCGGACATTTTCAATCGGAAATAATGGTTGGATCCAAAACCAAAACTCACCCGATGTCTATATTGGAACTCTTGAACCTGTACCTTAAAACAATCCAAGAAATCCCCATTTGAAACACCATATCTCATGTTACTTTACATTTGAATGTCGATAAATCAAACCTTATATCCTACGGATATCAACAGACTCTCATTTAATACACCTTGAGTCAGTATAACTAGGCACGAAAAACTCAGCCGTTATAATTCATTTTAAAATCTTACAAAAGTAACAAAAATGTGCCCCAAAACACCATTAATTAATCTCATCACCCCACATAATAAATTGTGCAAAATGCCTTATTTCCCACATGAGAGCAGCCAAACCCTATTCCAAAAGTGTGGTTTGGCACTCCTCATCCATACAATCCACATCATCTAATTCTCCTAATAAGTGACCTATCAATATCAAGTTTCCATTTCAATTTATTTTATTATTTATAACTATGTGGAATATTTCAAAATGAACCAAACTTTATATTACTATGTGAAAGATTCCAACCTAATATGTGACATATATTAATAAAAAAAATTTACATTGATGTAATTTAATAATTTAAATACACTATATATATGGACTCCAATTCCCCACCATGAATCTATGTAAAAATAAATATATTATTACATTATTATATTATAATAATTATTCTCTATATATAATAAGGGAATTTAAAAATATCATTTTGTCATGTTAGACACCGTACCCGACACTCATGTAAAATTTTTTTAAAGAAATTTATGTCGCCGTATTTGTACTGTGTCGTGTCCGTATCACTGTATCCATATTCGTATTCGTATTTGTATCTATATCCGTACATCATAGAAGGGAATTATATTATAAAAATAAAGAAATAAAATTGTGAAAACATGATATTCAGTGTCATCTTATCCTTTTTGAGTCCCATCAGAAGGGAGCATCTCACAACTCAAACCCTAGCTTTATGCCCTTTCCATGGTACGCAAATGTTGTTCCACAAATAGCACACTCATATATATCCTTTGTAGCTTTTTTGCTTTTGCACTCAATTTTGGAAAGGTATTTACTCATTTTTTGGAATCCATTTACGATAAAACAAGAAGGAATCAAACCCTAAGGATAGCATAAATTAACACCATTAATATTCATAATTAAGATTATTATTATTAATATTATCTATGGTGGTATTACTATAGACTATATATTTATCACTGATTACATATCTCTCCAAGAAATGATATTTTTAGTTTAAAAAATTATAAATTGAGTGTTTTGTTTTAAAGTTTTTCTGGTGTTTTCTTTGAGAAGGTTGTTTTTCAATTACTTAAAATACCGTATTTTACTAATTTTTTTGTTTTAGAGCAAATATCATGTTTCGACCTTAAAGTTTCGGACTTGTGTCGCTTTAGTCCTAAAGTTTCAAAAGTAATAAATAAATCCCTAATATTAGTAATATATTTCAAGTTTAATTCAAAATTTTAGGGATTAAACATGGCGTTTGCTCTTTGTTTTAATTCTCCAAAAGCATAAGATATTGTTACGTATCTAATTGAAATTGAGCAACCCGTGCAATGTATTTCAAGAAAAATCGACCAGAACATATTTTTTATTTAATCTGTTCGGTCACAATATACTAGTAAAACATGAATTTGGGCTGAGCGATAGTGAATAATATGCTAATTTGATCAATTATCTTTAATTCATTTTTTAGAATGTAACTATCCTTAATAGTTACATAAGGCTCAACCTTAAACTCGAACCCATAATAAATAAGATATTAAAAACATATATAGTGATATATAATTGATCAACTAATTAGATTATTTGCTTTCATTTCCATTTCAATAGAACGTGTGAGGCAAATTCTTGATGTTCAAGTTAGAATTAGGGTTATGGAGGAGAATAACTTGGGGAGAACGATTGATCGTCCCCTTCAATTCAATTAAAGTCGTGCTCTTTTCACAAAAGCGCAAGATTTGATTCCCCAAAAAGCAATTTCCAATTATCTCGTATGTTATATATAAGAAAATTCCGACATTTTAACAAGTTAAAATGAATACTTGTTAAAAAAAAATTTTATCTTTTTAACGGTGACGAGTTCAGAATTTTATAAAAACCGATCAGAAACTTTCTAGATGAGATGCATAAATTATTGGGGGCAGCCGCCCCCACAGTAATTATATATGGCTCCTATATGTATATATGCTTGTCAAATCACCAATGAATATTCGAAGTTTATCAAGAAAAAGGAACATATATATATACTCTAATTTATTAAATTACTTAGCTTGCGGTTTCACAGTGATACAAAACATGCAAAAATTCTTTTAAAAATATGATAAATTAAAGAAAATAAAATAAATGAACAGTAAAATAAAAAAGAAGTGTGAAAACTTTGGGAACAAATGCAAAATGCATGCAAGCAGGGCACGTACGTTGTCTGATAGTGGCATAGGATTAGGAATATACTCACTCCTCATTCTGCTGGGCTGTATGCCAATTTCTCAGAATAAAAAATAACCATGCCACGTGTCAATTCTTTGAGATATATATATATATATATATATATTATTTTTCGATTCTCTCCATTCCTCTCCTGTCTTGTATTACGTCTCGTATTGATCTAAACCCATCTTTATCGACTCTGCATCTAGACTTCTGCTGGGTTCTCCTTCTTCCGTCCATATCCGTAAGATTCTTTCCGTTTAATTTGTTTCTCCTCCTTTCGTCCTTACCAAACGAGCTTCCGAATATAACTCATCACACACGAACTCTCGTCATCCTATCTCATGTACGACTAGCCATATGTCCTAGTGGGGAAGGTCATCAATATATATAGTTGTATTAAATTTGGATTGGTATTAGAGACCTAAGAAAATAATTTAATTATTGGCTTTTGTGGGTTTAATTTGTTATAATATAAAAATTTAATAATTTCATTGATATAAAAAAAATTGGAAAATAAAAATGTATTTATTGAAATTGCACATCAAATACGTTGTAAAGGTACATGCAACGTCGATGTTATGAAAAGGGAATGAAAAATACTCGTGCATTTATCTCTATTTTGAGGGTACATTCCTTGAAATTGGTAATTTAAAAATAATAATAAAAGAAGTTTTGTCCGATTCCGATCGTTGAGCTGTGTTGAAATCCTCTAGTTGCTATTAAGATTATCGCTCGTAGCAATTATCGTTGTATCTCTTTTTATTCTGCTCTTACTTATGTCTATTAAATTATATTGTTAGGAAAAAATAAATAAATCGATTATTTTTTCCTTTCCCTCTTGGAGAGCTTTCAAGCAAAAATTAACAGAAAAATTAAAGAGAATGACAACACAAAAATTTAACGTGGAAAAACTCCCCAATTGGAGAAAAAACCACGGGCCCACCAAAAATATTCACTATATGAAAATTATTACACCATACAATGCACAATATTTTTTCACACACCCTCACTTCCTAAAATACTATACTCAAAGAGATATCCAAGAGAATTATCTCTAAACCTCTTTAATAGTAAACAAGGAAATAAATATTTTTTTCCTTTGTGTTGCAAATAAAACATTGAAGGGGTTGGAGTTTATATACAACTCTCAACCTCCTCTCCAAACAAAAATATTCGATGTGGGACGTGCAACATTGGTAGCCTTTGTTGACTTTTTCTTTCTTCAAAAAAACCCAACTTCAACAAATCTCCACCTTTTGAAGAGAAGGAAAAAGCAATCCGTTGGCCCTTTATAGTTGTCCAGTAACACATATCAATATCAGTTCTCCACCTGACTTTAAACTCGGCCAACCATGTGTAACTGCAACTTTCACATTGTCTGCTACTGACAATCATAATTCTAACTTCAAGAATTATCATACCCCCACCATAAAGAGTACATCCACTCAGATTGAAAAACCAATCTAAGAATTTTCACTTGAAATTACTTCCCAATTTCAAGAATTTCATATTCGGCACATGTCGAAAAACTTGCTAATAACTTATGGTGCAACCCTCTTGTTGATTTCTTGAGAGTTCATTAGCCATCGACATCCTTTCCACCACACACCTTGCATCACCTATCAACCAATGCCCATGTGCAAACTTGTGGACCCGCTACCAATTAAACATCCTCTTCCATGACAATTCTAAAGGTAGCATTCATGCCATGAGGATTTTCATCTTTCTTACAAAGAAATATCATCCCCCTGTTTTAGGAAGACAACATTGGCAGCATTTCCTTTGGAGCTTCCAGCCGAACTAGCCCCATTATTTGGACATTTATTCTTAACACGTCCCGGTTGATTACAATTCCAGCAGACGACCTTCTTCTTGGAGCTTTTATTTTGCTTCCATTTTCCTTCAACAACAAGAGCTGAATCTTCCCGAGATTTTTCATCTCCATTCTTCAGTCTTTTTTTCTCAGAAATCAATTTGCTTGTCACTTCTGAGAAAATCACAGTTTCCTTCCGATATATTAAAATGGGTTACATATGCTTGTAGGAAGATAGAAGAGACCAGATGAGTCGAAGTGCCTTGTCTTCCTCATCAATTTTCACTCCAATAGATTCCAATTCAGAAACAATCCCATTTAAGACACTCAGATGATCAGAAATAGTTGTACCTTCATCCATTTGCAATTTATGAAATTGCTCCTTCAAATATAACCTATTCGAAATACTTTTGGTTTGGTACAACTCTTCAAGTTTCTCCCACAAATCCTTTGATGTACACAATCCAATCACATTAGCAAGAACATTCTTAGCTAAACACAAGCGAATTTGACTTACCGCTTTCATGTCTAGCTCTTCCCATTCTTCATCACTAATTTTGGATTTTTCTGAGTCTTTACTGCCTTCAAATTTTTCTGAACCCTTGTCATCTTTTCCGCTGGTTGATCTCCCTTTCAATGCCTTGTGCAATCCAGATTGGATTAACACATCCTTGACTTGCACTTGCCACAAGCCAAAATTAATTCTCCCATCAAATTTCTCAATCTCAAATTTTGTCCCCATCTTGCTTATCAGTACTAATAAATGAACAATAGTAATGCAAAGTACCCACTAAATTAGTTCCCAGGAAAGAGAGGTGGATCACAAGGGATACACTTAAGTACCAAGTCTTTCCTAGCCAGAACCTTTTTAGATTGTACTTATACCCACTATTTCCAGATATACAAGTACCCAAAGCAACTCCACCAGAATAGCAAACTCCACCGGAATCGGACCCCACTTGCTACTCCGCCAAGAAGTTTAGCAAACTCCACCGGAATCGGACTCCACTTGCTACTCCGCCAGGACGAAACAACCTGGGCTCTGATACCACTTGTTGGGAAAAAATAAATAAATCGGCTATTTTTTCCTTTCCCTCTTGGAGCGCTTTCAAGCAAAAATTAACAAAGAAATTAAAGAGAATGACAACACAAAAATTTAACGTGGAAAAACTCCCCAATTGGAGAAAAAACCACGGGCCCACCAAAAATATTCACTATATGAAAATTATTACACCATACAATGCACAATATTTTCTCACACACCCTTACTTCCTAAAATACTATACTCAAAGAGATATCCAAGAGAATTATCTCTAAACCTCTTTAATAGTAAACAAGGAAATAAATATTTTTTCCCTTTGTGTTGCAAATAAAACATTGAAGGGGTTGGAGTTTATATACAACTCTCAACCTCCTCTCCAAATAAAAATATTCGATGTGGGACGTGCAACATTGGTAGCCTTTGTTGACTTTTTCTTTCTTAAAAAAAACCCAGCTTCAACATATATCTCACAGTTCTATTAATCGGAGCTACGCACCACTCCTTGACCCTTGTTATCCCTACTTCGTAATGTTTATTTTAGGGTTTCTTTTTTATTTAGAATGGTATCGTCGTATCGACTATGTCGCTCAATTGAGATAAAGAGAAAAAAAAAATTGTTATCAGAAACGTATCATTGCATAGATATAATTTAATTTTTGCTTTTGTTGGAATAAGTCTTTTCGAACTCATTGGTTAATTACGATTTCCTGATACTAAAATTAAAAGATAATTAGGTTAATAATATATGTATATGGAGGGAAAATTTTAGCTCAAACCCGATTCGGCCAAACCCTAATGAATTAAAGGGTAAGTTTATTATGTTTGTCATATAATTTCTTACCCTCCTTAAATTTCCACCAACTATATATAATTAGTGTAAAATATTCACCCTCTCCTATTATACAAACTAGCATATAGCCCGTGCTATGCACGGTTTTTATATATAAAAATTATTGATTTATAATATTATTTAGTCGTAAATATTGTAAACTAAGATAATATTAAAAGATAGTTTATTTTAGAATATAAAGTTAATTTATGTAAAATATATAAAATAGAAAATCATCCAAATTAGAGTATAATACATTATACTGAAACTTGGTAAATTATTATTATTATTATTATTATTATTATTATTATTATTATTATTATTATTATTATTATTGTTATTATTATTATTGAATTAAGCATATAAAAAATAATAAGTAAAAAAAAAAAGTAAAAAGTAAATAATCAATTTATATAAATTAAATTTAATGAAAACGAATAATAATTCAAGATAAAAAAAATTACATTCATATTTCAAATAAATACATAATTTCAATAATCTAAAGCACCAAAATTTGGGAAATATTTATAATCAATAAAATAATTAATATATTAATTTATTCTAAACTTAAATGAGAAGGAAAAAAAAAAAGAAAAAATGAATTTATTTGGTTTACAATTACATCAAAGATCCTCGAACCGAAAAATATTATTAAGAAATAGTGAAAGTTATAAATAATTGTACATTTAATAAAAAATGCAATTATTTTAAAATTTCTAATAAAAAAATACCTACCAAATTAAAATTCGGATAAAAAAATTTAAAAGTTGAAAAAGTTATAAATAAATAATAGATAATATTCTTAAAAAAGAAAAACTAAAAGTAAATGGTATTAAAAAGTGATATTAAATATTAAAAAATAAAAATTATATGAAAATATAACATATTTCTTCGATTTTGGGGAAAGTAAATTAGTTAATAAAAAAAGAAAAATGGCTCAATCATTAGGAAAAATGAATAAAAAATATTTTAAAAATAAAAAATTCAAAATAAATAAAAATAATTATTAACAAAAAAAATAAACATAACTATATTAAGTATGTAGCCAAAAATTAAATGAAATTAAAATTTCAAAAAAAAAAAAATGTTCATCAATAATAAACAAAAATATACAAATCATAAAAATTAAATGAAATAAAGATAATAAAAGAAATATATGAGAATCTGAAAAAAAGAAAAATTTATTAAAATCGCACATATATTTATGGATAAATCAAAAAATTTTGTACTCCGCACAAATTTTTTTTGAAAACTATGTAATATATGATGTGTATGCTTTTATAGATAGATACATTAAACGAAATTAAAAAAAAATGAATAAAATAGAAATAGGTTAACCTTTTTTATAGTTAAATTATAAAAAAAAAATTTTAATATAAGAAATAGAAAAAAATTTCATTAACAAAATCTACAACAATTAAAGTAACTTACAAAACAATTAAAAAATAAAAATTGTAAGAATACAAAATATATATATATATATAACTAAATATTGAAGAAAAAGATAATTGGAAAAAAAAAAAAAAACATTGAATTCAAATATAAACTTATTACCATCATCTATTGTAAAAAATGATGGGTTCTGAATATGGGTACAGAGTCCGATCACTTTACGATTTGTTTAAGTGAGGAAACCACTGGAAGATCGCCGGAAAAGATGGGGGTTCTACCTGCTAGGACAAACACACAGACAAAGTCAGAAGGCCAAGCTGGGGGAACTGGGGGTGATTCCCAGTTTGGCTCTCCGACGCTCAAGTCAGATGAAGATCTGAAAGAGGAAATGTAAGTATGAGTTGCAGTAATGGAAGTTGCTTACAGTGGAGAAGATGAACTTGTATATTTATAGTTGAGGGTCAGGGACCCTTTAGTCATTTGCATCGTGTGGTCCTGGCCGAATGTTGCCCTAACACGTGGCGTTGCGAGAGAAACCTAGGAGGAATATTCTCTGCAAAAACTGGGGAAAGGTGGTGTTGGCAACAGTGGTAGGTGCGCGGGCATGTATGATGTGTCAGAGAGCCGTTTGGGGAGTTGGTAACGAGGGCTTTGGGAGCACGCTCGTGTCAACTAAAGCGTTGGTGGCCAAGGAATCCGCTAGGGGATGAAGGCCAAGGCTTGTGTAACGATTTGGAGTGGAAGCCTCTCTGAGGGAATGTAGCGCTCGAAGAGGGCTTCCCTTGATTGATTGGAACGTTAACCATGTAGTGTGAATGGCGCTCGTGGGATAGCAGTAACAATGATCACGTGTGAACGTGGCAGAGACGACATGTGTTCTTGGAGGATACTGGCGCTTGAAGGGTTTCAGCGCTCGTGGATGACTACCGTAATCACAGGACATGTGTCGTCATCTTTGAAGTGCCACGTGTCCAAACGGGGACGAGCGCATTTTGACCCCATCAAATATCATGTCAAAAATCAATGATAAACATGATATTAATGATGAAAATAGATGAGAAATTAATGAAAAAAAATAACAATGAAAAAATAAAAGCTAAAAATAATATAAAAAATAAATAAAAATATCCTAAAATATATTAAAATTCAAAGTGAAAAAAATATGAAATAACATTTCTTAATTGCGTGAAGAAATTATTAAATCTAACTTTTAAATGTCTCCGATTATAAATATGAAATCAACTCAAAGAAAATGTTAAATCATAAATAAATGACAAAAGAAAAAAAAATTAAAAAAGCAAAAATCCTTCGATAATTTGATTAATTTTGAGCATTAAATACTATTTTATTGTACTAACTACCGCAAAATATATATTTTAAGTTAAAAATATAATTATTAAAATATTCAAAAATAAATTATTCAATAATACTTCAAATGCGTCAAATAAAAAGTTAATAAAAAAATTAATTGAAATACAATAAATTCCTTTAAATAAACAAAAACAATTAAAAAAAAGTATTAAAAATGATAACAATGAAAAGTTAGAATAATTAGATAAATTCATAAAACAATAAAAGTAAAAGTCCAAATTCTCCAAATAAATTTCATAAAAAACATAAATAAATAGATTTCTAAAAAATGTTAAAATCGACAACAACAAAATATATATAAAAATAATAATAAATTGAAACAAAAGTAAAAACTAATAAAACTTTGTGTATCAATACATAAATCTTGAATCCTCGTAATTTCTCGAGATGAAGTTTGCAATATAAGAAATAAGAAAATAATTATGTGTACCGTGATAGAGGCGGAAAAAGATGAATGAAATCGAAGGTGTGAGAATAAAGAGAGAATGGGGGAGGCATGACAGAAAAATAAAGTTTGAAGATAATAGATAAATGCTTAGAACTTTTATAATAAATATAAAAAACCCTAAAAGATAAATAAGAATACAAATTAAGTTATCAATTTAAAATATTTCGTAAATTAGGGAGATAATTGAAATGATTTTTGAATTGTTTTGAAAAATTAAAGATTCCAATTATTACTAATGACTTACCATAAAAATAATTTTATCATCTAAAATAATTCAAAATTCTAGAAAATTAGAATTTGATCAAAGTTAATATAATTGGGTTAAAAGATACTATTCCTATATATTATAGTATAGATTTGACCGAATTAGGTTCGAATCAAAATTACTTATATAAAAAAGTTGTCGCTTCACACATCCACACACGTGGTGGAAGCTCATTTGTAGATGGGGTGGCTGTGATATAATATACCCTTTTTGAAAAGGAAATGTTGGTCACAAAATATATATAAATAAATCCTTTTCACTTTTCTCGGTCTGTCTTTCTTTCTGTGCCAATAGAGATGGATCATCAAATTCCCAATGACTCCAATAATGGCAAATTGGATGAAGAGAATAACAAAGACTGCGTATGTTTGTGGGAGCTCTTCAAACCTTTCCTCAAAAGCTTCATAAAAAGCCATCTCTCTCTCCCTCTAGGTTAAAAGTTTTCTCCTTTCTTGATCGACAAGTGTGTTTCGATGACATAATCGATTCGTTCATTTATTCATAATTATTATACATCTTTATATATTTAATATGTCTAGTTAGAGCAAGTCGAGAATGAGTATCATGATGATATGAAAAATACGTAACCTTTGATTCTTTCATATAATTATACTGTATGGTTAGAATAAATCGAGAGTGAGTATGATACTGATAATATCATGAATATATACGTAGTTTTCAATTGAATTTATTTAAAAAATCATGAGATTTTTATCCTTTTATGTTGAATTTTGATGTGTTCTAATATGCGCATATCTTTTTTATAGAATTAATTCAATCTTCGTCGAAATTAATTATTGATATATATATATATATATATATATATATATATATACAACAATAATGAACCTAGCTAGCATTAAGTAATCTAAAAATGATAAATGTGAGGGACAAGAAGTTGAAAGAAAAACTTAAATTAAAGAAAAAGTTCTAATTATATATGAAAATCTTTAAAGTAGCTCTAAAGAACATTATTGCATTTCTTTCAAATAGCTTTTTTGGCTTCCTTTTGCTTAATAACTCTTTCGAATTGAGTCATCAAAACTTTTTGTTCAAAAGCAAAATGCGTCAAAGATTATGAGATATTTGATTTAAAGTTTGGGAAATTACTTAATTTTGTTCTTATATATATATATAAATATATATAGATGATGGGGCTTACCCAATAGGATACGAAGCTAGTCGCACATGAGATAGAATGAGGAGAGTTCGCATGTGTCGAGATGTGATTGGAAGCTCGCTTGGTAAGTTCATTCTTTAAGAACCGTGGACAAGAGGATACTCAAGTAATTACGGATATGACAATGAATGTTGGGAGTCATCTAGCACGGCTAGTCTATAACTTTGAAATTGACGGCTGGTACTTGGTACAGTTTGCCAGTTGTCGGCCGAACTTTGATCGTGAATGCCCTGTTGAAGCTATTGACATTGTTGAGATCATCGGTTGACAAATGTGGACCTCCCCGGTTCACATTCACCTTGCCCGGATGTCTGGGCGCCTCCGTTGGAGGCCGGCCAACTGGTGGTCCGTTAGAGTCTATTAGTATTAGGGGTGGATTAATTAATTTTGCCCTCCATAGTGCCTACAATGGCTGTATTATTGATCGTGGGCATTTCAAGTTGAATGTTCTTGATGATTTTTGGATCATAAACAATTGTATTTACTTTATGCTTTGGTTGCTTTATATATGAGAGAGGTCTCGTTAATAATCCCACAATCGCCTTGACCGATTTATTTAAAAAAAAAAAAAAAAGTAATTACGGATTTTGGAGATAATTTGGTGGAATAGTAGAAGAATCTTACGAATAAGGATGAAAGGTCGGAAGGAGAAGAAACGAACAAAAGGATTTTAGATATAGAGTCAATAAAAACTTAAATTCTAATAAAACTCCAACCTATATGAAGAAGAGTTTAGGTCAATACAAAATAACAAAGAAAGGGAGAGAATGAATTTGTTGAGTACTTGCCAATAATGCCTAATTCATAGAAAAAGAATTGGTTTTCCATTAATAAATTTTATTAATTAAATAAATATTAAAAATATTCGTATCATTACAAGAAAGTATGTCTTTTCAGTGTCTGAATTTTTTTTTTCAATTTATATTAATCTATTAGGAAACTCATTAATAATTTAAATTACAGATTTGCCTCTAATTAATTTATAGCATAATATTTATATTATTCTACTTAGAAATTCAAATTAATTATTTTCTAACAAAATAAGAGTTCACTAGACAATAGCTTTAGTTAGACACATGATCATTTATAAGATATTTTGTTGGTTATAATCCAGGTGTTGATATATCAATTGCTTAATTTATTAGTTGAATTGAATTGAATTAATTACTTAATTAGGCCTACGAGCTTATTTCTTTTTCTTTTTAATTATTTGCATCAATTTCGTTGAAATGTTATAAAATTTTTGAAATGTATTTTTATTTAAAAGAGCTTTGGACAATTTTTTTTAATAAAAATAAAATTATTGTTTATATTTTAGTTTAAAAGATATAAATTTACGTAACAATTTTATTTTACTATTAATTAATTCATATATGTATATTCCTAGCTAAATATTATGTGTATATATATATATATATATATATATATATAAATTATTGAATTTATTATTATTATTATTATTATTATTATTATTATTATTATTATTATTATTATTTAGGACAATTTACATCTAACTATCTTGCATTTAGGACTAATTATAACGCAATTCATCTAAATCGAAAAATTATATTTTAGTACCTGTAAGTCTAGTTTGGTCTAAGGTCCCTAACGGAATTTGTAAAAGTACACTTATACCCCTGACAGTTTGCATGATTGTTACATTGAATATATGATCAAAACAACAACATCATCTCTAAATTTACAAATATAAATATAACGAACGTCCTAAAAACTATAATTTTAACAATACAGTTTCGGAAGTCACATATCAAATAAAAAAATTGAAAGTACTTTTAGAATGATATAACAGAACCATAAGAAACTTCAGAGACTACAAATAATTCTAAAAAATTAAAAATTAAAAAATAATTTCTCGATCTCAATAAACTATATTATAATTAGATTAAAAATAAAGAATAGAATAATGAGACGTAATTATTTCTATTTATTATTATTATTACAACAACTTTTAATTCACATCACATTTTCTTGTCTTCGTCTCGAAGGGTACAATTAACAATTCAATTGATTTTGGAAGGATAAATTTACTGTAAGGTTCAATTCTCGTTTGTTGTAAATTTATGGAAGGTACATTTTTGGATTGCCGAATACCCGATTAATTTTCTCTCATTTGTTTCGTGGGGTCGACGTAAAGCAGAGTAATTATTACTGATGAAATGTGAACCCTAGAAGCCATACTTTGTTTCCATTTATGGTTGTCATGCACGTGTGCTACTGTCATTCATCGGGACTTGCAAACTAAGATATTTTCTTTAATAATTCCTACAATTATTGAAACTTTAACCTTATTTTTACACTTTTCTAGTAAACTCATTAATTCATGACTTAAATTAAATCATATATAAGGTATATTTTAATGATATTGGGAATCACCACACCCGCGTCTCGCTTCATAGTACAAAGTATTTTTAAATTTTTTCAAGGGCGTATTAATGTAATTATTTGAATACATATAGATACATGAGAAATTGTATTTTTGGAAATATTAAATTGATGAACTAAAACGTAGTTAGTTGAAGTTGATAGTCATATGGAGCATGACCTGGGTGTCACTGTCACTCTCTAAGTGCAAGTGGGAATATAAAGCTGGTTTTGTGGTGGCCACAACCATATGCTCTTTAATTTAATTTCCATAATATTTGCTCTTGTTTTTATAATTTCTTCTTTTATTTTTATACATATAGTAATTTTTTATTAGGTTTACCTAGATTAATTTGTATAAATATTTATTTTAATTTAGTATGTATGATGTTATCTAGTAAATGGGACAAATTTAATTGCATTTACACCCCTAAATTTAAGTGTAGCTACAAATTAATTCATTTGGTATTATTAATTTATGTTAGGATATATGATATTTCTTTTTTCTTATAAGAGTTAAAAGAATCCAATTAATTTACAACTTCATAATAATACTCATTATAATATAGTAGTCTCCACCGGCAAGCGAGATTGAAAACCCTAAATCACCACGAGCTTCACGAGCCACCGCGAACGAGCTGTTCTACAAACCACCAGATTACTTGACTTGAAAAACTTCAAATTTATTTATTTTTTGAATTCCTACCTCAAACAAACACAAGAAATAAACAAAATCCAATGAAATTGAAATTGGTAAAAAGAAGTAATCAAGTTGGGAACTTTAAAGGAAAATAAACCAAGAATAATTCTTTATATATATATATGGTGATGGCGGTGCCTGAAATTGTTGTCTCGATATTCTATGAGCATCAAATTCAGCAACAAAAATATATCCATTTGTACGTGTTCGTATTGGACCATTTCATGTGTACCACAAGGAAACAGGATGCATAATTATATATATATATGAGAAAATAATATTCTTTTTCTAGGTACGAAATTCAATTAAATTAGTTTATGATTAACAAAAAGAATTATAAATTTACTTAAGAGATTTGGTATATATGTCACAAGATTTATGTTAAATTTAATTATCCTCGTAGCAAATTTCTTAATAGTTAAATTAAGGGCGAATTATGTCTGAATACGGTCACAATAGGCGAAATTACAATGCTGGACCTTGATGGTGCAAAAACTTGTAAGAGATTTAAACAACGATCACTTTAGAATTTATATGAGGGAAGGAAGACCATCACAGGCGTGGAGCCTCAGGAATTGGTTTTCCAAGTGAGCGTGGGTTCTTTCAGCTAGGATAACATTAGAAAATGCAGTATGGATGCGACGAAGATGGTGAAATGCAGGAAGCTTGGGGAAGATGAAGATCAAAGGAAAGATGCCCAGTTTAAATGTGTGTTTTCTGTGGAGAAGATGACTTAGAGAATGTGAGTGTTAATTCTCATATTTATAGGTTGAGGGTGAGGGAAGTTTGGTAAATGTAACCAAGTGGTCCCGAACCCGTGTTGCCCTAACACGTGGCGTTATGTGATGGACTGAAAGGGACACTCCTGAAAGGGACCTATGGGTTGGTGGCGACAGTGTGTCAGGGGTATGTGTGCGCACTACCCCTGTGTGTCAGAAGCGGTTGCAAAGCTGTCAATGAGCGTTTGGGAAGCTCAGAATAACTCGCCGCTCGCGTTACTGAATGTGCCCTCATTGGGAATCCTTCGCTAGGGAAGGGATGGGCTTTCAGAGATCCTGAACGCCCTGCGGTAGCGACGGTGTGGGCGTCAGATGGGATCCGAGCGCATATTGGATCTGGGAGGAGTTATACGAGGGCTGAGACGCTCGGGGAATGGATTCCTTCAATGACTTAATCCAAGCATTGGGGCGCTCGGGATTGGTAAGGCACCCGACCGCGGGAGGTCCTCAAGGGAAAGCTCCATGGTGTGAAGGTGAGGGTCTCTCCTGGGGTAGCCAGGCCCATTGTGAGGCTTCAAGCGCGAGCGCCGTAGGGGATCAACGGAGAAAGCTACGCTCGGTGTATGGGCCTTGACAGGCAGGCTTCAGGGGTTAAAGCGGCTAGTTGCATGGGATGGACGTGTCTCGCAAGCCCGCAAATACGAGCGCCCAAGCCCAAGTGTTTTTGGGCCCCCTAGGATAAGCCTCATGGATCGTGACACGTGTGCAAATCTGACTTGAGCGTGATTTGGGCTCATCATTTTGCCCCCCAAATTCTGTAGTTCACTTAATTTGTACTGTAGAATTTTAGCCTAGGACACTTTTTGAATATCCGAAGGTATGGTCGCCAGTTGGGACGTTGAGCTCGCGAAGTTCCACGTTGATAGTTCTGACATTGCATTTAATGCAACCTTGACCCTTTGACTTATTGTGTCCTTTGGCATTTAATGCTTAGTGGGGGGTGTGGGTACGTATATCAAGGAAACGGCGCGTGAACATAGGTAACCGTGTGACGGTTACCAAAAGTGGGTAGTTACCAACCGGGAATGATTGCATATTTTGAATTTTAACTCCCCAATCATATGTATCTCTTCCCTATAAATAGGGATTTTCATACCATTTTCACTCTTTTACGCATCCACAGACTTCCAGAGCAAACAACAAGCTTCAAAGTTTTCCTGCAGAATCCGGCAAGCTTCCGGCAACTCTCATTCTTCTCTATTCTTAGGTTATCTTCCAGTTTCTTTCTAATTTCTGCATTCTAACCGATAGATTTAGGTTCCAAAGCCTCCTATTCACCGTAAATCCTTTCCAAAGGTTTCCATTTTCTCAATCTTCCTCCTGAATTTTCTCTTCTCCAAGAACAAGAAAATGGTGGTGGAGGAAATCATCAATCAGACAGTGAGAGAGATCGATGAGATGTCTCCGGCGAGGTCTCCTCCCTTGCATGCTATTCCGTATGCCATTCCTATAGCCGAAAATCTAGCAGATGTCAGGGATGAAGATTTTGATGCCGCGGTCCAAGACTTGAACGAGTTCAATCCTAGGGGAGTGGAATAGATTTTTGAGGAGATGGCGCTGATAGAAGGGATGGAGCGCCAGGGTGAGACGGTGTTCCTAGTTCTGGATAGTGCAACTAGGCCCCAAGATCATAGGGTCACAGTGGCGATTGCTGCCCCCCAAGAGGGAATGGGAGCTTCCGAGTGTCGAGAGGATGAGGAGCCACCCCGTAAACGCCGTCGAAAGGGGAAAGAACCCACTGCTTCAGGAAAAAAGTCTAAGCTTCGAAGGGAAGAGTCTGACCCTCACAAGACGGATAAGACTCCAGATGAAATCCCTAGTACCATAACAGTCAGGGAAATGGCCTCCATGAGGGCTCTAATATACTGGCATGAGGGTTTTACTTACGGTCGCCCCGAGCCACACTAGCGCGCCAACAACCCCTCTCCTGGCATGATGATAGTGTACAAGGATTTTGTATCCGAGGGCGGCCTGAGGTTCCCCATCCCTGGTCCAGTGACCGAAATTTTGAATTATCTTAATCTGAGCCCCTCACAAATCCTACCCAACGGCATCGCGCTCTTGAATGCCTTTGTGATTCTGATGAAATGCACAGGCCATGAGCCTAGGGATGGCAACGAGCCGAGCCGAGCCGAGCCGAGCCTTGGCCTTTTTTTCAGGGCTCGGGCTCGGCTCGACCAAGGCTCGAACCCGGCTCGGCTCGGCTCGAGGCTCGGCCTGGAATATTATTTTTAATAAAAAAATTAGTTTTTTTAATAATTTAATATATTTTTATATATAATAATATATATTAAATGAATATATATAATAAATATATTATTTTTTATTTATTTTGTATTAAATTTAATGAATATATATATAATATTATATATTAATAAAATATTTATATACATAAAAATTAAAAATATTATTTTTTTAATTAAATATATGGGCTCGCGAGCCACGAGCCAAGAAATAAAGGGTTCGGGTTCGGGCTCGGCTAGGCTCGGCTCGTGTAGCTCGCGAGCCGGCTCGGCTCGTTGCCATCCCTACATGAGCCCTCTATTCTCCACTTCAACAGCCTGTTTCAGGTGGCGCGTTCACCCCGCTCGTCTCCGAGGGATGGCTTCTACTATATCCAAGCCAAGTCTGATTTGAGAATGATTAACTCCCTCTCGTCCTCGTATGGCGTCGATTGGAAAGAGAAGTTCTTTTTTGTGAGGGCACCTGCGGGCAGTGATTTTGGGGTCTCTCGTGAATGGATGGAGCATGGCGAAGGGCCTATAGTTAAATCTAGGTCTTCTTCTAAGAGCCTCGTAGATTGGGCTAAGGGTTTGGCCCTCGCCATGAAGAATGCCCACTGGCTCATCAGGGCCAAGGATCTAACAGATGATGAGGAGATCTTATTCCGCTACGGGCTCGTGAGTCCTCCCGATATGGTTGCCCGTCCACCCGCTTGTACTATGAACCGTGACGGCTAGATTCTAGGAACTAACTTTACTAACTTCTTTAGAGTAGGGATGCTAACTTTGCTTAATGATATATTGTAGAGGGTGACCTGATCCCCGAATTTTCTTTGTGCAGAAGTCGACATACTCATAGCCGGAGGAGGTGCTAAAAACATTGCCGCAATGATCCGCGGTCGTAGGCAGGCAAACCGCCAGCAGTAACCACAACAACAACAGCAACAAGCTGGAGATAGCCGCGGTGCTGGAAGAGGCGACGGTCGCGGCGGGGGCCAGGCTACCACCCAAATAAGCGGGACAGCCCGCGGCGTAACCCCCCGAGCGCCCTAGTTCCCGTACCCAAAGGGACCGGTTCAGTTGGGGCGCCCGACAGCTCCTGCAGCATCCGCTCGGGAGTCATCATCAGTCACATGGAGGAGGAGAGGGCTTAGCCCTCGCGGAAAAGGAAGAGGTTGGCAGACTCCGTTCCCGTTTCTGGCAAGAAAAAAGAGGTCACAGTAGGAGTGGCCGGGGAAGATGGAGATACTTCTTCATCGGAGGAGGAGTCTCTGTGGAAGTTCGAGCGTGGTGGGGATGCTCGATATAAGTGCCCGGCTGAATCAGGCCCATATCTCCTTGGTAACTCTTCATCCTCCCGCAACCTGGTCCATGGAATTGTCCACAACCTGCAATTCTCTGGCGACCATCGGAGGTTTTTTTAGCAGAGTGCTGCCCAAGTGGCAGGGGATGCTTGTTATGCTCTCTTAGCGGTAAGTATTTGTATATTTCAATAATTTTTCCTGAGATACCCGAGACTTATTGGGATTCGATTCCTTATGCAGGAGGTGATCCCAAGGCTGAAGAATCTTCAATGGCGCTCTGAGACCTTCTCCGAGCGAAAGGCTAAGTATAAAAAGTTGATGCGGATTGCTGACCCTAACCGGCTACAGGAGGAGTTGGACATGACCAACACTCAGTTTAATTCCCTCCGGATTGAGTGTGATGAGGTCAAGATAAAAAGTTGATGCGGATTGCTGACCCTAACCGGCTACAGGAGGAGTTGGACATGACCAACACTCAGTTTAATTCCCTCCGGATTGAGTGCGATGAAGTCAAGAAAACCTTGGTAGAGAGGGAGTCTGCTTGGGAGAGGCTGAATGAGCACCACAGGAAGCTGAAGGTTAAGCGGAACACCCTGAGGGATGACAAGGAGAAGTTGTCCAAGGCACTGGCTGAGCGTACTCAGCAATTAGACAATGCTAAGAAGGAGCTTGAAGATATCCAAAGACAAGTTCCTGACATCCAGGCTGCAGCCGCTCGAGAGACGGTTGTTAAGTTTATCCATTCCAATGCTTTTCACTTTGCCGCAAACCTCCACTATTTTGACAATGCCGAGCGCTTCTTTAAGAAGGCCGTCGGGCAGATGATTACGTTGGGGATGGCACCTTATTTCGCTCGTTCGGATGACCGGTTGTGCATGGACTTGGATGAAAACTTAGAGCCAGTTGTCGCAACAGGGGACCCCTCGGATAACTTATCTGAGCCGAATACAATGAGCTGGTCGTGATGCTCCAAGAAGAATTTATGGCGGCTCATCCAGTTGATCCGGAGCCCATGGCGGTCGACGGGGATACCAGCGAGGGCGTTCCGGCCACGGAGGGCCAGGCTAGCGTTCCCGTGAACGAGGGTCATTTCAGCACGCCTACTGGAGAGGGCCAAAACAACGCTCAAGCCGCTTCTCTTGCCCACTCTCAAATTCTTGCACCTATCCCTCTATCAGTTGCGTCTCCTGCCCCTCAGGCTCTTGCTCCAAACACTGAGGTGGTGAATCTGGAAGAGGATTCCAACCCCAACGCTCAGAATTCTGTGCCTCCAACTGCTACTGCTGGGAACTAGCCCTCAAACAACTTGATCTCCTTGTAATGAATTCCATGACTTGCCTTGTATCTTCCCTGATTTTCGATGTACTCTTCCTTGCTTCTTTCAATAGTGTAATTTTCTTTTTTCAATGACAATGAAATTTATTCATTTCTTACTTTGTTGTTGCACCTTAAATGATGTTTTTCTTGATTTTTGGGATAGTTGTGGAAATCGTATAAGCATCTGGGCACGAGGGTATCCGACTAGAGGGATATCTTGGCTATACACAATATAAAACTTGGGCACAATAGTAGTAATTTAGGTAAAAATTACTCTTAAGTGTTTTATATGTTTTCGAGCGCAACTGTAGTATGAATTGAACTTAGAAACCAACAAAGGGATTTGCTAAGCATTTAATCCCTAAAAGCATACGTCAGAAGGGGGATCCGCATTTAAGAGATGGTGAGCGTAGCTAGTAATTTAAACTTGAACTTAGAAATCAGCGAGGGGATTTGCTAAGTGTTCATTTACTGTGTGCGTTCATCAGAGAGGGGATCCGTTTTTAAAGATCGCGAGCGCGGACTAGAGCGATGAGTCTAGTTGTTCTAAATAGCAATTAATAATGTCCCAATGGGATCCGCTCGTATTAGGAGGGTCCCGTATGAATAAGATACTAAGTCGTTCGACGTGGAGTGCCCTCGACACGGAGTTGGCGTTGATATGATGTGAAGAGGATCATCACAAGATAACAAATTAAATAACACTGTATGAAAAATGCATTCCGATGCATGTGGTTTGTATTTCTGTCAAAAGAGAATACAATGTGTCCCGAGCGGGAGTTTTACAATGTTTGTAATTATACATAAAACCTTCTGAGGTTACATGCATTCCACGGTCGAGGGAGACGCGCGCCTTGCAAAGTCTCTAGTAGGTATGTATTATTTGCTCGTACCTGAGTGACTTTGAAGGGGCCTTCCCAATTGGGGTCTAGCTTACCCACGTGCTTGGACACTTCAACTTTTTTGAGGACTAGGTCCCCCAGCTGGAAGGTCCTTTCCTTGACTCTCCTGTTGTATTGATGGGCCACTGCTGCCTTGTATTTGTGAATAAGGGCCCAAGCGACGTTCCTCCTCTCGTCCAGCAAGTCCAGTACCAGCGCCCGGTTACTCTCGTTGGTAGCAGGCTCGAAATAGGCAACACGTGCGGACTCTTGAGCGATTTTCGCAGGTATCATAGCTTCGGAGCCGTAAACGAGGGAGTAAGGGGTCTCACCGGTTGCCGCTCGTGGGGTAGTGCGATATGCCCACAGGGCTCCTTGGAGCTCTTCAGCCCATTCATCCTTTTTACTCTCGAGCATCGTATTTAGAAGTTGGAGTATGGTTCTGTTGGTTACTTCAGGTTGACCATTAGCCTGTGGGTGGCCCACAGAAGTGAAACGCTGCTCAATGCCAAGCTCTGAGCACCATTCTCGAGTATCAACAACGATGAACTGGGAGCCATTGTCTGAAATTAGCACCCTCGGGATGCCATACCTGCAAATGATGTTTTTCCAAATGAAATCCCTTACCACCTTGAACGTTATTTTCGCGACCGCTTCGACCTCTGCCCACTTGGTGAAGTAATCCATAGCGGGGATCACAAATTTTTTCTGTCCGACCGCCATTGGTAGGGGTCCCACTATGTCAATACCCCACTGGTCAAAGGGCCAGGAAACGTCAATAGAGATCATCTGGGTTGCTGGCAATTGAGGGATAATAGAGTGGAACTGACACTTAGAGCATTTCCTGGAGTAATTGATAGCATCCTGCAATACCGAGGGCCAATAGAATCCGCTCCTCAATACCTTCTTAGCCAGAATCCGACCGCCAGAATGATTTTCACAACTCCCGCTATGTACGTGTTCCAGTACCTCCTTGGCTTGCGAGGGTCTCAGGCACTTTAACGGTGGACCTTGAAATGACCTCTTGAAGAGCCTGCCCTCATTATCAAGTGAAAAACAAGGGGCCTTACTCCTAACTTTCCGTGCTTCCACTTTGTCGCTCGGGCAAATCCCATCCCTTAGGAATCTGACAATGTCATCAAGCCAACAAGGCTCAGAAGGATCAATCATACTTACTTCACCCGAGGGCTTCCCCTCGGATATTAATGGTTCCTCCATCCTAAGGAACGTGACTGAGCGCTCGCAAGAGCCTTCCAGAGCAGATGCAAATTTGGAGAGGGCATCAGCACGCTTGTTCTCCACTCATAGAACCTGCAGTAGGTGGAATTCCTTAAACCTAGAAATTATCTCTTTAGCCTTCGCTAGGTACTGCACAATGGTGGTTTCTCGAGCCTCATAAGTGCCATCAATCTAACTTACAATTAACTGAGAGTTAACGTATGCGGTGATCCGGGAGGCTCCATTCTGAAAGGCAATTATGAGCCCTTGGATGAGAGCTTCGTATTCAACCTCGTTGTTGGTGACTTGAAAGGCTAACTTGATCGCATAATCAATTTCAATTCCTTGAGGGTCCATTAGGGTCACCCCGGCTCCCCCCTTCCCCGAGAGATCGAGGAACCATCTGTGTGCAAAAGCCAAAGACCATCATCTGGTGAGGGTGTAGGCTCCAAACCGAATATCTCTACCAAGAGATCCGCCACAATTTGAGCCTGTATAGCTGTTCTAGGCTCGAAGTTGATATCAAATTGACTGAGTTCTATTGACCATTTGATTAGTCTGTCTGAGACGTCCGATTTCGAGAGTACTTGCTTGAGCGGTTGATCCGTAAGCACAGTGATGGAATGAGCTCGAAAATAAGGCCTCAACCTTCTGGAGGAGTTGACGAGGGCGAAAGCGAACTTCTCTATCTCCATATACCTCTTCTCAGCCTCCTGTAAAGTTTTGCTCAAATAATATATTGACAAATGCTTACGCTCACGAACGACGACGAGGACTGTGCTCGTGGCTTCTGAGGAAACAGAGAGATAAACAAATAGATTCTCTCCAGGGACCGACTTCGTTAGTAAGGGCGCGCACGAGAGGTCCTGCTTCATGTCTTGCAATGCCTTCTCACATTCCTCGGTCCAGGTAAAGTTGCTAGCGTTACGCAGAATTTTAAAGAAAGACAAGTTTCTGTCCGCCGAGCGGGAAATGAACCTGTTTAAGGAGATGATTTTACCCACCAGTACTTGAACTTCTCTGACATTTCGTGGGGAAGGAATGTCTATGATTGCCTTGATTTTCTATGGGTTGGCCTCAATGCCTCTCTGACTGACCACATACCCCAAGAATTTTCCCCCTCGGACGCCAAAAGTACACTTGGAAGGGTTTAGTTTCGTACCATAGTGGCGCAGGATATCAAACGCTCGCTTGAGGTCATCCAGATGCGACTGTTGGCGCTCACTTTTGACGATCATGTCATCCACGTAAACCTCCATGGATTTTCCGATTTCAAGTTCGAACATCCTGTTGACGAGGCGTTGATAAGTGGCTCCTGTATTCTTGAGCCCAAACGGCATGACCAGAAAACAGTAGACCCCCACATAGACCACAAAGAAGTTTTTGGGGCGATCCTCGGGTGCCATGGAGATATGGTAATAGCACTGGAAGGCGTCCATCATACTCATGAGTTCGTAACCCGCCGTCGAGTCTACCAGCTGATCAATCCCTGGTAGAGGGTAAGGATCCTTGGGACACGCCTTGTTGAGGTCCGTGAAGTCATTGCACATGAGCCATTTGTTAGCGCTCTTGGGCACGAGGACCACGTTGCAGAGCCACTCAGGATACAGGATTTCCTCAATGTACTGGGCCTCGAGGAGTTTGTTGACTTTCTCCTCGATAACTTGCCTTCTGAATCCATGAACGTCTCTTTTCTTCTGCTTAATAGGTTTGAACGCGGGATTAACGTTCAACCTGTGGACCATGATACTCGGATCTATGCCAGTTAGATCAGAGGCTTTCCAGGCAAAGACGTCCAGATTTTCTCGCAAAAAGTCGATCATCATGATCTGAGAGGGTCCGTCGAGATTGGAGCCTATTTGTGTGGTCTTATCTGGATTCCCCGGCTCTAGCTCGATGGTAAGAAAATTTTCAGTGGGCTCAATCCGCACTTCTGACCTCGGGGATTCGAGCTCCCGCTTCTTACTAGTGAGTCGATCGCTGACTACTTCCGAGGGTTCGTTACCGTCACTTTCCGAGGAGGTCCCCTCGACAGCTCCTGGAGGACCATCTCTCCCATCTTTGGCCTCGTCTGGGGCCTTCTTCTTGTTCTTCTTCCTATAGAGTTTGGCCCTCTTACGCTCAGGGCGTCCTCATCCAACTTGGGGAAATCCACAGACTTCTTGGTGGACCCTGCTTGGACTGTTTGCTTAGGCTTATAACTTCTTAGGGACAAAATATAGCACTCCCAAGCCTCCTTGACATTACAGAGTACTTCGCCAGTGCCCTCGGGAGTGGGAAACTTAACTTTCATATGGTAAGTTGAAATCACAGCTTTGAAGTCCACGAGGGGGGTCGGGCGTCAAATGATAAGGTTGTATGGGAGATCCACTTCGACCACTGCATAGAGAACGCTCAAAGTTTTTCGCTGTGGGCGCGACCAAAAGAGGTGGCCAAGCAAATTTGTCTACGAATGACGATCTCGGAACCCCCAAAGCCAACAAGGGCCGTTCTGAGGGGTTCGAGGGGAATATTTGTAATATTCATCTTTTGAAACGTTGAGTAAGGGAGAACATTCACTGAGCTTCCACTATCAATTAAAACTCTTTTTACAACATGATTGTGGACGTCTAAACTAACCACCATGGGGCAATCAGAGGTTACACCGTCCCCATGGGGTGTTACAATGTGCTGTAGGTCTTTTTCAGCGAATCCTTCGAGCGCGAGGACTCCTCCAGAGCATACACTGGTTTGGGTCTTGAGGATCTCTGGTCATAGCTGCGGACATGGCAACGCCGAGAGGAGTTGGAATCTCCCCCCAAGGGTCCTCCAGCGATCATGTGGATAACGGCAAAGGATTGGTTCTCCATTTCAGCGGCCTTCTATTTGTCGCGGTCGCTCGTCTCAGCATAATGGTGGCGGGGACTCCTTGAGCGCGAGCGGCTTCTTCCTCTTGCCCTGGCCCGCTCGGCGCAGTGCTCATCATATCTTTCCAGCACCTTCACAAATTCTTTGAGGTGCCCCCCAGTGATGAGCCTCTGGATCTCGCTTTCCAACTGGCGGCATTCATTGGTGTCATGCCCCTTTTGCTTATGGAAAGCGCAGTATTTGCCCGAGCGCTTCTGACCCTCGGTTTCCCTCATCTTGGGCGGCCTTTTAAATAGCTTTTTGTCCACCATAGAATAGACCTCCGCAATAGGTCTATTGAGGGGGATGCTCTCGAGTCGGCGAGGGAATGGAGAGTTCCTTCGAGCGGTCGCGGGGCTGCGGTGGCGATTCTTGGACTCTCCTCTGTCCTCCGGGCCCCTATTGGTTCGAGGGGCATTCGTAGGTTTTTGTTCCCTCGCGATATACATGTCCTCGAGGGTGAAGAAGGAGTCAGCTATGTCTCTGATTTCCATCAATGAGCGAGACTTTTTCTTCTCCACCTCCTCTACAAACTCCTTACTGACATAGTTCTTCATATTAATGGCCCCAAAGAGTACGTGTCTCAGGAAATCCATCGAGGGCCTCTCCACCAGCAGGATCTCTTTGTTGAACCGGCCCATGAAGGACCTGAGAGTCTCGCTCGGTCCTTACACCAAGCTGTAGAGAGTTGTGGCAGCAGGTGCTAATGCTTTCAAAGAATTAAAGTGACTCATGAAGGCTTCTGTCAAATCTCCATACCCTCGGATGGAGTAAGGGGGCTGCTTCTTGTACCATTCTTGTGTCATTCGCACGAGGGAAGTGACAAAAACCTTTGTCCAGTAATGACTGAAATGGTCGTACATGTGCATCAGATGCACGAAGTGATCCAGGTGTTCGGCTGGATCGGTGGTTCGGTCGTAACTGTTGACGGATATGGGGATTTTACCCATCCCCGCACGGGCCATCAAAACCTCATCGATGAGGGGCGAACCGCCTATCAAAGTCCTATGGTTCCCGCCCTCGCGGTCATGTTCTTCATAATCTTCCTCCCTTCAGCGGTGAGGGACCTGGTCGCGTGGGTTGCGAGCATCTCTGGTCTTGGACCTCTCATCTCCAGCATGGGTGACTTGAGACCATGCTCGAGAGAGATGTTCCACCATGTGTTGCAGACCATCAAGTTGGTTCTGGACTGCAGCCAGCCGAGGCCTTGGATTGGACCTCTTCTTCAGCATCTCCCCTCGCGGGAGGGGCTTTGTCCTTTTTCACTGGACGCAGCTCTTGATCAGCCCTCGGGGGTGCATCTTTTCCTTGTACTGGAGGTGGTGGTGGTGGTTGGGCCCTCAGCATGTTTTGGGCAGCGGTCAACGGATGAATTTGTAGCCCCCCCCCCCCCCCCCCAAAAAAAAAAATTGGAGGAGCCAACTAAGCGCCCACTCCTGAGAGAAAGTAGGCGGAGGTGAAGTGCCTCCTGGCATTCTGTGCAACCTGCACCTCGCACTGAGCGTAGAGCACCTGGAGCTGTTGTGAGGTCATCTGAGGTATTTCCACTCCTTGGATTTCCTTAGGAATGGAAACTGGAAGCTGTAATGTGCCCACCTGATAGGGTTGTATCATGGGCACCATGCCCGGCATCATTCCAGGCATCATGTTGCGCTGCATATAAGCTGGCGGCATCGCCATGGAGTACTCGGCAGGGTTGGCGACAGTGGCGGCAGGCAAGAGCGCCGCAGATGGAATAGCAGAACTAGATCCTCCCGGTCTATTTCCTCCATTCGGGTGAGATCCCGGCACGGTTTCTTTCCCTTTTTCCCCATCTGTGACTGGAGGAATACTCCCACCTATGGGAGTGTGGCCGGTTTTTGTGGTGGCGGCATTGGCTCCACCGTCCGGATTCTCCTCATTTACTGGAGAAAGAACACCCCCTGTTGTCAACCAAACCTGACCTTGTAGCTGTTACCATGATTGAAAGAAGACTGCTGATGTTACTTTTCACTAGCTCCAAGAGGAAGAAACTGATGAAGATGGAGAAGATGATGGTTTCCCACAGACGGCACCCAAAAGGATGGTGCAGAAACTTGTACGAGATTTAAACAACAATCACTTTAGAATTTATATGAGGGAAGGAAGACCATCACAGGCGTGGAGCCTCAGGAACTGAGTTTCCAAGTGAGCGTGGGTTCTTCCAGCTAGGATAACACCAGAAAATGCAGTATAGACGCGACGAAGATGGTGAAATGCAGGAAGCTTGGGGAAGATAAAGATCAGAGGAAAGATGCCCAGTTTATGTGTGTGTTATCTGTGGAGAAGATGACTTAGAGAATGTGAGTGCAAATTCTCATATTTATAGGTTGAGGGTGAGGGGAGTTTGGTAAATGTAACCAAGTGGTCCCGAATCCGTATTTCTCTAACACGTAGCATTATGTGATGGCCTGAAAGGGACACTCCTGAAAGGTACCTATGGGTTGATGGCGACAGTGTGTCAGGGGAATGTGTGCGCACTACCTTTGTGTGTCAGAAGCGGTTGCAAAGCTGTCAATGAGCGTTTGGAAAGCTCAGAATGACTCGCCGCTCGTGTTACTGAATGTGCCCTCATTGGGAATCCTTCGCTAGGGAAGGGATGGGCTTTCAGAGATCCTGAATGCCCTGCGGTAGCGACGGTGTGGGCGCCAGATGGGATCCGAGCACATATTGGCTCTGGAAGGAGTTATACGAGCGCTGAGACGCTCGGGGAATGGATTCAATGACTTAATCCGAGTGTTGGGACGCTCAGGATTGGTAAGACACCCGACCGCGAGAGGTCCTCAAGGGAAAGCTTCATGGTGTGAAGGTGAGGGTCCCTCTGGGGTAGCCGGGCCTATTGTGAAGCTTCAAGCGCGAGCGTCGTAGGGGGTCAACGGAGAAAGCTACGCTCGGTGTATGGGCCTTGACAGGCAGGCTTCTGGGGTTAAAGCGGCTAGTTGCATGGGATGGACGTGTCTCACAAGCCCGCAAATACGAGCGCCCAAGCCTAAGTGTTTTTGGGCCCCCTAGGACAAGCCTCATGGATCGTGACACGTGTGCAAATCTGACTTGAGCGTGATTTGGGCTCGTCATCTCTTGTTTGAAAAATTATATAGTAGTCCCTAACCTTTATTTCCGTTTGAGGCCCCTCTCGTTCCGTTAGGGTTCCGTCAAATTTGACCCTATAATGACCAAAATACCCTCAGGGATTATTTTGTAATATACATAAAAGTGAAGGTTCGTTTTCTTATGAATAAAAATATTACATTTGATTAGAATAAACATAAAATTATATTATATAATACATGATAAATAGTAGAATTTTATTTTTATGTATATATTTACAGTTATAAATATTGTATTTGATTAATTTAGAAATATAATAAATGTAATTTATGTGAATATAAAAAAAATATTATACTTATTAATTTTATATATAACAAATATTATGATAATGATATTCTTTGTTGAAATTTTATTTTATTTTTAAATTTCGTAAATTCAATAACACAGTAAATTTGTTAATTATATTATACATAAATTATAAATATTAGTTTTTAAAATATAATTTAAACATAAAAAATGTACATAATAATCCTTAAAATATAATATAATATTATTTTATTTTATTTTATTTTTATTCTAATCAAATGTAATATTTTTATTCATAAATATGTATATTTTTTATACATACTTTTATATTGCATACGTGCATAAGAAAAAAAAAAGTAAAAAAATCCTATTGTTTAATTTTAGGAATTAGACATTCAAGACTAATTGAAATATAATATCTTAATTAGTGTAAATTTTATATTATTAAGAATAAAATTAAATTTTAATAAATCTTAAAATAAGTTTTATATTATTAACATTTAATTTTACTTTTAAATTTAATTAATCAAACCCTATATTTTCTAACAAAATGAACCCTCACTTTTCTGTAACAAAACAATCTCCGAGGGTATTTTGGTCATTACAGGAGTCAAATTTGATGGAACTCTAACGGAACAGGAGGGATCTTAAACGGAAATAAAGGTTAGGAACTACTATGTAAATTTTCAAACAAGAGGTCATGCATTGTAATTTCGCCTATTGTGAGGGTACTCAAATATAATTTGCCCTTAAATTAATAGAGAGAAAATTAAAGTTCATCTTGTGTTACTGTTGTTTTTAGTAAGTACGGTTTAATCATAACACTTAAAATCTGAAATATATATTCGTGGTGGAATTAAAAAAAAAAAAAGTATCTCAGCAAAAACTTTTAATTTTGGGATATGATGGGGTCAAAATACGATCGTCCCACCTGAAGACACGTGGCATCACCGAGCTGATGACATCTGTCTCCACAAGGCTGCACCCATCAGCGCACGAGCGCTAAGCCATGCGCTAAGCCAGCCGCCATCAAGGGTGCATCCATCCGCGCACGAGCGCCAAGCCCAACAAGCGCAATTCTTCTTCAAGGAGTTAAGCCCAACAAGCGCTATCACTCCAACGAGCGTCCTACATACCAAACGATGGGCACGCTCACCTGCCAAAGGAGCCCTCTTCGAGCGTCACACTCCCTCAGAGTGGTTTCCCTCTCGGCTCATCACTTGAACTGGAGCCTTCATCCCCCTCAGCGGATGTCTTGGCCTCCAATATTCCAGGTTGTCACGAGCGCGCTCTCAAGCCCTCGTCACCAACCACCCACATGGCTCTCTGACACAACGTACATGCCCGCGCACCTGCCACTGTTGCTAGCACTAACTTTTGGGCCGCTTTTGCAGAAGATTCCTCCTAGGTTTCTCTCTCACAGCGCCACGTGTTAGGGCAACATTCGGCCAGGACCACTTGAGGCAAATGACCAAAGGGCCCTTGACCCTCAACTATAAATAACCCAAGTCATCTTCTACACTGTAAGCATTCTGAAGCAATTCTTAAGCTTTCTTCACTTCTGCAACTGTAACTGAGCTTACACTTATCTTCATACATTGAACTGACTTGAGCGTCGGAGAGCCAAACTGGGTATCACCCCCAGTTCCCCCAGCTTGGCCATCTGACCTTTCTTGTGCTTGTCCCAACAGGTTGAACCCCTTTCTCTTTTTCCGGCGAAGCTCCGGTGGTTTCATCCACAAAATACAAATCGTAAAGTGATCGGATTCGGACCCCTCCATTCCCGGACCCATCATTTTTGGCGCCGTCTGTGGGAAACCAGTCTTCCATATTCTTCCTTTCTTTTTGTTGGTAGAAAAACAAGCACATCTTCGTTTTCAACAGCCATGGTTGCAACGAGATCTGGAGCTGTTGGAGGAGGAGAAAACACCTCCCAAGATGCAAACGTCGTTCTTCCAATCACCGCTATTGGCGGAGCACTGCCACCTACCGTCGCTGATGGTGGAGCACCTCCCCCCGCAGGAGTAACTCCACAAGCAGAATCCCCCGTACCACCACCTGCCCCGCCGGCACCACAGGTTCCCACCACCACTGGAGGAGTTTCTTTCTCAGCTCCACCGCCGCTTGCACAGAATTCCTGGGTCCATCCCCAGATGAACCTTGGAATACAAGGTTACATGATGCCTCCGCCTGGCTACACTCTTACTCCGGCTATGATGGTGCCGCCAGTCCAGCCTTACCATGCCGGACAACTCCAGCTCCCAGTGGTGGTCCCCAGGGAGATTGAAGGAGTGGAATTACCTCCACTGACCACCCAACAATTACGGGCTCTTTACGCCCAATGTGAGGTTCAGGCGGCCCAGGGGGCATGGGAAAGATTCCATTCCATGTACTTTCCCTCTGGGCAGGCCACTCAGGTTGCAGCCCCTTTAGGCGGACAGCAGAACTTTCCCCTCAGGGAAGCCCAGGCTGTCCTAAGGGCACAACCACCACCACCACCAGCGAAAGAAGTGCCCCAGCAGGAGGGCAACGAGCGTGCCTCCGTGGGAAGGAACAAGGAGCCCACGGAGCGAGTGAACGAAAATGAAGGAGACTCTCATGTCTCCAGGAGGGGCTCACGAGCCCACAAGGACAAGCAAGTAGAAGTAAATCCTGACGTCCTCGCGGCTGTGCAAGACCAGCTACAGGGCCTCAAGGATATCGTGGGACAGCTCTCACGAGGGCGCTCAACTCAGATCTCCCATAGTCGGGATGAACGGGTTGACGCCAGGAGTACCCGCACCAAGGACCCTCCACCAAGGGTCCCCCGTCGAAAGGAGCCGGAGGAAAACTTCGGCACGTACGAATACCACCCATTGGCGAGGGGTTCACCCCTCGTCGAGGAAGTCCTGATGGCCCAAGCCGGAATGGCCAAAGTCCCCACATCCATCAACAGATACGACGGGACAACCGATCCAGCGGAGCACTTGGATCATTTTGTGCATCTCATGCACCTTTACGAGCATTCCAGCCATTACTGGGCGAAAGTGTTTGTCACTTCCCTGGTAGGGATGGCTCAAGAGTGGTATAAGCGCCTGCCACCGCGCTCGATACACTCGTATGAAGAGCTGGCCGACGCCTTCCTCAACCACTTCAACTCTTTGAAGGCACCAGTCACCGCACCCACAGCGCTTTACAACGTGGTGCAAGGCAAGAGCGAATCACTGCGCTCGTTCTTCGCCCGCTTCAATAAGGAGATCTTGCAGGTGGAAAGGCCCTCGATGGATTTCTTGATCCCAGTGCTCTTCCAGGCTGTGGATCACAAACAATATGTGAGCAAAAAATTTGCTGATGCCATCGTGGAGAGAAGGCCTGGGACTCTCATGGGCCTAAGAGAAATAGCGGAGCCGTTCTTCGCGCTCGAAGATATGTATGGGACGAACGGCCCCCGACATCATAGCCCGGCCAGGAACGAGCGACCTCATCACGAGCGGGGGCGGGATGTGGCAGTCAAGAAAGAGCGCCCTTAAGAGCGCAGGAGGTCGCCACCACCCCTTCGTAGATTCGAGCGCATTCCGCTCACCAGGCCCAATTCTGAAGTCTACAATCTCTCTGATAAGAAGCTCTTCAAAAGACCCATCAAAATGAGAGAAACAGACTCACTAAGGCGCTCGAATAAATACTGCGCCTTCCACAAGCAGAGAGGGCACGACACGGATGAGTGCCGACAGTTGGAGGCTGAAATCCAAAGGCTCGTTGCAGGGGGCCATCTGAAAGAATTTGTCCGGGTGCTCGAACGCTACGATGAACAATGCAACGAGCGCTCCGGAAGGAGAAGAAGGAGTCCTTCCCGGTCAAAGAGCCCAAGGGGTAGGGGACCCCCGGAAAGCAGCAGTCGCCGAGGCAACAAAGGCAAAGCCCCTGAGCAAGAGAACGAGCCCTTTGCAGTCATAAATATGATTGCAGGAGGCTCATCAGGGGGGGATTCAAACGCCTCCCGACGGAGGCACGTACGGAGCTACAACCAACGCCCAGCAGTGCCCAAGCCTATCTACGCTATCCAGAGATCAAGCGCTCCAAAATCAAGAGAAAGTGATGTAATAGGCTTTGATGATAGGGATCTAGAACATATTGTAACGCCCCATGGGGAGGGTGTAACCTCAGATTGCCCCATGGTGGTTAGTTTAGATGTTCATAACCATGTTGTAAAAAGAGTATTGGTTGATAGTGGAAGCTCCGTTAATGTTTTGCCTTACTCTACATTCTTAAAAATGAAGGTCGATCTCCCGCTCGAACCCCTTAAAACAGCCCTCATCGGCTTTGGAGGCTCAGAAGTTGTTCCCCGAGGGCAAATATGCCTGGCTACTTCATTCGGACGAGCCCCTCAGCGCAAAACGCTTTTGGTAACGTACGCGGTGGTAGAGATTGACATCCCGTACAACATCATAATCGGGCGCCCTGCCCTCGTGGATTTCAAAGCTATCATCTCCACCTACCACCAGAAGATTAAGTTTCCTACTTCCGAGGGCGTTGGAGAAGTGCTCTGCAATGTACGAGAGGCTTGGGAGTGTTACATGCTGTCCCTCAGAAAGCCTAAAGCGGAGAAAACCTTCCATGTCGGCTCCACCAAGAAGTCAGTGGATTTCCCCAATTTAGACGAGGACAGCCCAGCAAGGAAACGGGCGAAATTGAACAAGAAGAAGAATAAGAAGAAGAGGGGAGACAACGGGGAGAATCCCCTCGAAAATGTCCCCCCAGGGGTCGTCGGTGAATCGTCCTCAGGAGAAGATGAGCCGGAAGAGAGTGAACCAGCATCTGGCGATCGTTTAACAGGAAAGAAGAGGGCACTCGAACTTCCTCGCCCAGAGGTAAGGATCGAACCCTCGGAGAAATTCCTTACCATTGAACTGGAACCTGGAAACAAAGGTAAGACTACGCAGATCGGCTCAAACCTCTCAGGGCCTTCTCAGATCATGATGATTGATTTTCTAAGGGAGAACAAGGATGTATTCGCGTGGAAAGCCTCTGATCTCACAGGGATTGACCCGAGCGTCATCGTCCATAGACTTAATGTGGATCCATCTTTCAAGCCTATCAAGCAGAAAAAACGGGATGTACATGGCTTTCGAAAGAAAGTCATTGAAGAGGAAGTCAATAAGCTCTTGGAGGCTCAGTATATCGAGCCCATCTTGTATCCGGAGTGGCTGTGCAACGTAGTTTTGGTGCCCAAGAGCGCAAATAAATGGCGCATGTGCAATGATTTCACTGATCTCAACAAGGCTTGCCCTAAAGATCCTTACCCGCTGCCCCGGATTGATCAATTGGTGGATTCGACCGCTGGCTGCGAGCTCATGAGCATGATGGACGCTTTCCAGGGGTACTATCAGATCTTTATGGCCCCGGAAGACCGCCCCAAAACTTCGTTCGTCGTCCATATGGGGGTATATTGTTTCTTGGTCATGCCCTTTGGACTTAAGAACGCCGGAGCTACCTATCAGCGGCTCGTCAATAAGATGTTTGAAAGTGAAATTGGGAGGTCCATGGAGGTCTATGTGGATGATATGATTGTCAAAAGCGAGCGCCAGGATTCCCATTTGGAGGATCTCAAGCGCACGTTTTCAATTTTGCGCCAATATGGGATGAAGTTGAATCCCTCGAAGTGCACCTTTGGTGTACAAGGGGGAAAATTCTTGGGATACATGGTCAGTCAGAGGGGAATTGAGGCCAATCCGGAGAAGATCAAGGCCATCTTGGAAATTCCTTCCCCTCGAAATTTGCGGGAAGTACAGGTCTTGGTAGGCAAAATCATCTCGTTGAACAGGTTTATTTCACGCTCGGCAGACAGGAACCTTCCCTTCTTCAAAATCTTGAGAAACGCACGTAACTTTGCTTGGACAGAGGAATGCGAAAGGGCGCTGCAGGATATGAAGGCTTATTTATCGAGCGCTCCACTGCTGACTAAGCCTGTCGAAGGCGAAAGGTTATTCATGTATCTTTCTGTCTCTCCTGAAGCCACGAGCGCGGTTCTGGTCGCTGTACGGGAGCGGAAACATTTGCCTGTCTATTATCTGAGCAAAACCTTGCAAGGAGCCGAAAAGAAATATTTGGAGATTGAGAAATTTGCGTTCGCTCTTATTAACGCCTCAAGAAGGCTAAGGCCTTACTTTCAAGCGCATTCCATAACAGTTCTCACCGACCAACCCTTGAAACAAGTATTGTCCAAGCCGGACGTATCTGGCAGATTAATCAAGTGGGCCATCGAATTGAGCCAGTTTGACTTATGCTTCGAGCCCAGGACAGCGATACAAGCTCAGGTTATGGCGGATCTGTTGGTTGAACGTTTTGGTTTCGAACCCGCCGCTGCGGAGAATGAGGGGTTATGGGTACTGCACACGGATGGTTCCTCAACCTCTCAAGGGGGAGGAATAGGAGTGGCCCTCAGAAACCCCGATGGGATTGAACTGGACTTTGCGATCAAGCTGGATTTCCAAGTCACTAACAATGAAGCAGAATATGAAGCCCTCGTGCAAGGTTTGAACATAGCTTTTCAAAATGGAGCCTCCAGAATCACTGCTTATGTGGATTCACAGTTAATAGCGAGCCAGATCGAAGGAACATATGAGGCTCGAGAAACCACCATGATACAGTACTTAAAGAAAGCCAAGGAAATCATTGGGAAGTTCAAGGAATTTCATCTACTTCAGGTGCCGCGAGGAGAAAACGAGCGAGCGGACGCTCTGTCAAAGTTTGCGTCAGCTTTAGAGGGTACTTCTGAACGTTCCGTTACGTTCCTTAGGACTGAGGAACCTTTGATCAAAGAAAGAGTCGCCACCAAGATAATCGCTATGATTGATCCAAACGAGCCCTGCTGGCTTGATGACATCATCATTTTCCTTAAGGATGGAATTCTTCCCACTGACAGGGTGGAAGCTAGGAAAATCCGAAATAAGGCCCCTCGTTTCGCTTTGGATCCCGAGGGGAGGTTGTTCAAAAAATCATTTCAAGGACCCCCAATGAGATGCCTAAGGCCCTCACAAGCAAAGGAGACGCTCGAACACATTCATAACGGGAGCTGTGGAAATCATTCTGGGGGGCGTATTTTGGCAAAAAAGGTTCTGAGAAGTGGGTTTTATTGGCCTACAGTTCTCCAAGACGCCATTGAATTCTCGAGGAAGTGCCCCAAATGCCAATTTCATTCAAATCTCCCTCAATTGCCAGCCGCACAAATGATCCCAATAGACGTCTCTTGGCCTTTTGACCAGTGGGGAATAGACATTGTGGGCCCCTTACCCATAGCTGCAGGACAAAGGAAGTTTGTCATTCTAGCCGTCGACTACTTCACCAAGTGGGCCGAGGCTGAAGCTGTTGCAAAAATCACTTTCAAGGTTGTAAGGGACTTTATTTGGAAGAACATCATCTGCAGGTACGGAATACCGAGGGTGCTCATATCTGACAATGGATCCCAGTTCATAGCAGCAGACACACGAGAGTGGTGTTCTGAGTTGGGGATAGAACAGCGGTTTACCTCTGTAGGACATCCACAATCCAATGGGCAAGCAGAAGTTATCAATAGAATCATCTTGCAGCATCTAAAAACCATGCTGGAAAGCAAGAAAGGTGAATGGGCTGAGGAGCTGCAAGGAGCGCTTTGGGCTTATCGCACCACCCCACGAGCGGCCACTGGAGAAACACCTTACGCGCTCGTTTATGGATCAGAAGCAATGATACCAGCGGAGATTGTAAATGAATCCGCTCGTGTCGGCTATTTCGAGCCTCAGCTCAACGATGGCAACAGGAGCTTGGAGTTGGACCTGCTGGATGAAAGGAGAGACCGAGCGTGGGCTAAGATCCACCACTATAAAGCCTCTGTGGCCCAACAGTACAACAAGCGTGTGAAGGAAAGAACTTTCCAGCTGGGAGATTTGGTCTTGAAGAAAGTAGAAGTATCCAAGCACGTGGGGAAATTGGACCCCAATTGGGAAGGCCCATTCAAGGTCGTACAACTCAGAGCTAACAACACTTACACCCTGGAGACACTTCAAGGTGAGCGCTTGCCTCGCCCTTGGAACGCATGTAACCTCCGGCGGTTTTATGTTTAAAAGCTCTTTGCAAACTCTGATGTAACAACCCTCGTTGACGGGTTCTATGTACTTCAAAACAAAGTAAAAGGTAACATAATCTTTTTGATTTCTTTAATATTCCTGTTTCTTTGGTTGCTTGAATGGATAAGTCCCACGTCCCTCGTCGTCGCGAGCGTGGTTGGCAACCCATTCCAATATGAATGCTGTTATCTCTCATGGGTTACGCTGGCCAGCGCTCTACTCCACATGGGGGGACGCCCTCATAAGGATAGACTGGTTACGCTCACAACCAAACAGGTGAATTGGAAGAAGGTTATGGAAGAAAATCCTAGTAGGCCTTGGCTGTTTCTTACAACGCCTTGCGCTCGAAAACGGGATCTCCTACAAGAACGGATCCTAGTAGGCCTTGGCTGTTTCTTAAAACGCCTTGCGCTCGAAAATGGGATCTACCACAGAAAAAGTCCTAGTAGGCCTTGGTCGTTTCTTAAAACGCGTTGCGCTCGAAAATGGGATTTCCTGCAGAACCAAGAAAACGACAAGAGCCAGAGCGCTCGAACGATGGCCTCAGAATCAAAAAGGAATTGCACAAGTCTTGAACGAGGGCAACCACTCAGTAAGACCCTCGCAAATACTCAAGACCTAGCAAAATCCCCCCAAGGGCGGAAAGAATGTCGCAAGTCTTGAACGAGGGCAACCACTCAGTAAGACCCTCGCACACACCCAAGGCTTAGCCAAATTCTCCCAGAGCAAAAGTTTATACAAGTCTTGAGCGTAGGGGCAATCTCACAGTAAGACCCTCACGATCGCTCAAGACTTAGACAGATTTTCAAGATAAATTTACAAAAGAAGAAATTTATACAAGTCTTGAGCGTAGGGGCAATCTCGCAGTAAGACCCTCACGATCGCTCAAGACTTAGACAAATTTTCAAAAGGAAAAACTTATACAAGTCTTGAGCGTAGGGGCAATCTCACAGTAAGACCCTCACAAGCGCTCAAGACTTAGACAAATTTTCAATTTGAAGAGCAAAAACAAAATTTATGCAAGCCTTGAGTGGGGGGGCAATCTCACAATAAGACCCCCACGATCGCTCAAGACTTAAGCAAATTTTCATTGCATCAAAGGAATAAAGCATTCACAGGAGTATACTACACAGTCTTATTATACGAATCATAAAGGAAATGAAGAACAAAGGTATGGAAAACGGAATCTTTATTCATTGGCAAAATGGAAGTATTACAAAACAAAAGGGCTCAAAGGCCCATGAAATTCTAAATACAAGGAAAAGCAGAGAATCAGAAAAATACAAGGAGGAAAAGTCTTAGGCAGCTGGGGCGACGTCTTCATCAACAACCACCAGAATTGGGCCGTGAATGGGACCCTCAGGCTCTTGCGGATCATTGGGGGCATTGGCAGGAGCAGGCTCATTGACATCCGGAGCGTTGGCATTTTCGGCGGCTTGTGCTGGGGCATCCTCTATGAGCGGCGCTTGTGGCTCGTCTTCATGAGCGTCAGATGGACCCACACCCCCTTCCCTGTGGGCATCGGCGTACTCATCCTGGATCAATTTCACCAGGAAATCATACTCCATTTCCGCTATACTGTCTGCGGGGTCGTTGGGGTCATCTTCTTCCTCCTCGCAGCGCTCATTGAACATGAGCCCCGTGCCCTCGGCCTCCTTCATGGCAGGATGGGTTAGCCCTTTGTGTATGCCCTGCTCGATGGCCAGATTGAAGGCCTTCTGAGCCTCCTCCAAGCAATGCAGGGAAGCAGCAAAGTTGAAGGCTTTGGAGTGGCAAAATTTGATCAATGCCTCCTTGTTTGCACGCTCCATGCTCCGAGGCCACTCATTCATGGTATCGGCAAACTTCCTCTCTGCCTCCAGAGCCCTCGTTCTCCAACTTTCCCTCTCTGCCTCAGCCTTCTGGCGCTGCTCGTTGGCCTGTGCCAGTTCGTTGCCCAAACGGATCCGAGCGCCATCAACCGCTAGAAAATCCTCCTTCAGTTTCGACAGCTCTTCCTCCGACGTATTGTATAGACCCTTGAGGGTCTCATACTTGGCAGTTTCAGCAGCCAATTCCGCTTGGAAGTGAGCTGGGTCCATCGAGCGGGCCATTTTCTTGTACTTGGCCTTGCGCTCGGCGTATATGGAGGCTCGCATCTGCACATTCCGGAGCCGAGGGAGAACTTGCTGCGTAATCAAGGGGAAAAGTGTTAGCAAAAGAATGGTAAATTACAGAACAGAAGAACGCAAGGAATGAGGACTTACGGAAATCAGGGCGTGGGCTGCATCGAGCGTCACCTTCTCTACAGACTCACTGTAGAGATGCCTGTGATCTGCTGAGTACTGAGCCCGGCTGAACAAATCGTCAGTAATAGTCTGGGCGACCGAGCCCGGCCTCAGCAAAACCGGCCCGCCGTCGGGTGCGCCAGAAAAGTCTCTGTCCCCTCGGCGGGGGAACTCCCACATGTGTTCTTCCTCTGAAGAGGAAGTGTCCCCCTCGCCTCGGGGGCCCTCAACCACTCGTTTGCCCTACCCTATGATCGCGGCGGAGTCAGGCATTCTCTTCCTCTTGCGGGAAGGTCTATTTGCGCTCGCGCTCGGGGAAGCCTCTCTTATCGTCAGGGCAGTCACTGGCCGCCTCGTTGTTTCTGCAGGAACGGGGAGTTGAACATCATCTCCTCTCTCCGTTCGCCTGTTCTCCCTGGGGACCAACCTACGTTCCCCTCGGCCACGAGGGGGTTGCACCTCAGGGTTGGTGCTTGAACTGGCACCCCCACGAGCGTCCCCTCTATCATTGCGATTACGGGAACGTTGGGGCTCGCGCTGTTGGCTCCCCTGGGCGGCTTGGTTCCTCTGAGCGTTGGCAAAACGAGCCGCTTGTCTAATTCCACCGGCCATTTCTAAGATAGCGGCTCCTGCAAAAATGAAAATACGAAGGTCATGAATCCTTGGACAAGAATTGTTAAGTGCAAATTACAAGTACAACAAAAGCAGTTAGTATTCATTCCTATCTAAGGTTAGTGCCCTAAGGATCTAACCGTCTCTCTCTATGTCACGAGCCGGAGGGTTGTCAAGGAAATGAGGGTCGTTGGTAAGACCACACAAGAACATGAGTTCCGCATCGTCTATCCAGTCCTTTGCTTGTATAAGGTGACCCTCGTCCCTTAGGGTTGTGGCCAGGTTTTTAGCCCAGTCTCGGGGGAATGAGGGCGGCAAACGGCTCTTTGAGTACGAGCCCCATTCCGTGCTCACCCCAAAGCCCTCTTCCGCTGGAGCCCTGACAAATATAAACTTTTCTTTCCAGTCAACGCCATAAGTGGTCGAGGGCGAATTGATCAGCTTCATGTGGGCCTTCGCTTGGACGTAATAAAAACCCGCTTCAGGAGAAGATCGAGAGGAGCTGACCACTTGGAAAAGGGCATTGAAGTTCCGCAAATAGGGCTCGTAACCCATGGTCCTCATCAGAATTATGTAGCAGGTCAGGAGGGCCAAGCCGTTGGGCACTATCTGGGACGGACACAGGCCCAGGTCGTTCAGCAAATGGGCCATTGAGACTGAGATGGGGAACCTCAGGCCTCCCGAGCTCACGGAATCCACGTATACTGCCATTTCCCCAGGAGGCGGATTATTTGCACGCTCGTGGTTTTGGGGAATTCTCCAAGTATATCGCTCGTCCCAGTAGATGGGGGCCATCATTGTCTTTACATCTCCCACAGTGACGGTGCTGGGAGTTTCGTCAGGCGTGCGCTCGGTAGCCTGATAACCTGAGCCCTCCCCCTCGTTGGGTCCTTTGGATTTCTGAGTTTTCTTACTCTTGCCCTTGTCACGGGCCCTTCCTGAAGGCCCGGTTACGGCTTCCGCCACCGGAAGCGGATTTGCAACACGGGCCCTTTCTGAAGGCCCGGTTACGGCTTCCGCCACTGGAAGCGGATTCGCAACGGCCACTGTCACTCTGTGGCGATGGGGATGTGTGGCACTTTGAGTTATGGGCAGAGTGACTCCTTGTCTTTCTGCCTCTATTACCAAATCCATCTCCTCAAAGAGAGGAGCCACTCCGCCTGGGTTTCGGTCTTCCATAGCCATTACTGCCGCCCCCAACTCTTCATCTCTGGGGGAATTGTGAGAAGAAGAACTCCCCGTGGCCATCTCTTGGATTTCACGGGCAAATTCTTCAATGTGTTGGTCAGCCATGGCAGAAGCAGAGGTTTTGAAAGTTTTTCTTGGAGAGAGTTTAAGGTTCAGAAAGACGGGAAGTTGAGGGATTACAAAATCCTAAGGTCCGAATCTACGGTTAGCAAAGTCAGAAATTCACACTGGAGATTTACCTTGAAAAGTTTCTGAAGAAAACTGGAGAAGAGGTTGAAGATGCTGGAGATGCGAGAGAATTTTTCTTGCAAAGGAGACTTGGAAAGTTTGGAATGCGTAAAGAATGACAAGATTTCAGAATCCCTTATTTATAGGGATGGGAGTTGGTACCGTTTTGGGCAATAAATTCAAAATGATAATCATTTCCCGCCTAGGAAACCGCCCACTTTATGGAACCGGCACATGCTTCCCGATGCTCACGCGCCCCACGCGCATCCGCATTTAATGCTCTGACGATTCAAGGGCTTCAGAACAGTACAAACATTTAATGCGGAACTGTTACGAGCGGTCGGTTGAAAAGACCGCATTAATGACACCATCAGAGGAAAATTGCTCAACACGCCAAGCTCTACACGAGCGCTATAAACGAGAGAAAGAGCGTGATAAAATTCTACAGTCCTTATCACTAAGGACTACAGAATTGGGGGGCAAAATGATGGGGTCAAAATACGATCGTCCCACCTGAAGACACGTGGCATCACCGAGCTGATGACATCTGTCTCCACAAGGCTGCACCCATCAGCGCACGAGCGCTAAGCCATGCGCTAAGCCAGCCGCCATCAAGGGTGCATCCATCCGCGCACGAGCGCCAAGCCCAACAAGCGCAATTCTTCTTCAAGGAGTTAAGCCCAACAAGCGCTATCACTCCAACGAGCGTCCTACATACCAAACGATGGGCACGCTCACCTGCCAAAGGAGCCCTCTTCGAGCGTCACACTCCCTCAGAGTGGTTTCCCTCTCGGCTCATCACTTGAACTGGAGCCTTCATCCCCCTCAGCGGATGTCTTGGCCTCCAATATTCCAGGTTGTCACGAGCGCGCTCTCAAGCCCTCGTCACCAACCACCCACATGGCTCTCTGACACAACGTACATGCCCGCGCACCTGCCACTGTTGCTAGCACTAACTTTTGGGCCGCTTTTGCAGAAGATTCCTCCTAGGTTTCTCTCTCACAGCGCCACGTGTTAGGGCAACATTCGGCCAGGACCACTTGAGGCAAATGACCAAAGGGCCCTTGACCCTCAACTATAAATAACCCAAGTCATCTTCTACACTGTAAGCATTCTGAAGCAATTCTTAAGCTTTCTTCACTTCTGCAACTGTAACTGAGCTTACACTTATCTTCATACATTGAACTGACTTGAGCGTCGGAGAGCCAAACTGGGTATCACCCCCAGTTCCCCCAGCTTGGCCATCTGACCTTTCTTGTGCTTGTCCCAACAGGTTGAACCCCTTTCTCTTTTTCCGGCGAAGCTCCGGTGGTTTCATCCACAAAATACAAATCGTAAAGTGATCGGATTCGGACCCCTCCATTCCCGGACCCATCAGGATAGTTAAATTAAAATAGATAAAAACTAGGTTTAATTTTTATTTATAATTAGATATTTTCGATTTTGTAAAAATTCCATGTACAATAGGAAATTACTTAAACTTCTGTCATCCAAGAAGATCCAATAAAATGTTATCTTGTTATTGCCTTAATTAAATTAAAACTGTATATATAATATAAGAACTAATTATATGATATCAAAATTAAATTAGATGATTCTTGCGGTAGCCTAATTTTGATTAATCCTAATAATACTCGTATTAATTAGTATATTATATAATCTCGAGCTCAATTTCTCATCTCAAATGTATCGATACTTTTGAAAATATCGTTTTGTCGTATCATGTCTTATCAGACATTCGACACTAATTAAAAAAAAAATTTCATATTACTTTATTCGTATCATATCATTTTTGTATCCATATATTGTGGATTCTTATTTTCCGGAAGAAGAAAAATTGTGCATCTTTCCCAAATATTAAACTTATGATAATTAAGCTTGTGGCTCGTATCAATATATAGTACTTGTTTGACTTATTAGTGATTAAGTTAATAGCATTAAAACATAAAAATACCATCAGTCTAGCACTAATTATGTACTTAAAATTTAATAATCCTCTAAACTGTATACTTTACGTCTATATAGAATGTCTGTGGAGAATGAAAACGACACGATGATCAATTATACTAATAGAATTATTTTATTTAAAAATAGTTAGTAATTAATGGGCAGATTCTCTAGGATTAAATTAGTATAATTTAGTCAAAATCAGAACATTTCATGGGTTTCGCATATATTCCTATTTAATTTTTTAAAATTATTTTAAGCGCGTAAATTAATATTTATTTGTACTATATTTATATTATAGTCATGAATTCTTTATAAAATTATGTTTGTTGTACGATTAATTTTTGTGAAAATTGGTGCTTGTGACACTCTTCATCCAATCACTTGTTGAGTTGACTTAACATGAAAAGAATACATTTTTATATATATAATATCATGTTAATGCTAATGCAGCATCTTACCTAGGCTTAGTAGCGTTTTTAATTAAATTAAAAACATATGAGTTTTTTAATTAGGTTTTTTGAAAAAAAAGAAAGCTTTAATGCTAGCCAAAGATCACTAGGTTGAATTATTTAATTAATTAATGATGATGGAGTTCGAATATAAAAGTTTATCCTACTTTTAGTGGCACAAGGATTCGAGTATTGTAGTTCGAACAATATGTTGTAGGTAAAGAATCATGTTTTATACTTAGCTTATCGTGTTATTGGTGTAAAGTCTGAAAAAAATAGTTAATTAAATAATAAATATTGTATACTTGTATATGACATAATTGGTTAGAACTAATCGAACTGAGTTTTTGCTAAAAAATTTCGATTGGTTCATGACTAATACATACAACCACAAAACATTGAGATTTATGTCTAACCTCTGATACACAAACATTTCTAAAAATATTATTTTGTCATGTTATGTCATATTGGATACCGGTGTCCGACATAATACCGATACTCCTCATATATAAAATTCAAAAAAATATTTGTGTCATCATATTCGATCGTATCGTATCTCTATATACGTGCGTCATAATGCATAAAAATTGACTCCAACAATTAAATAAGTAAAATGAGCTCATTGCATAGTTCACTATAACAAATTGAAGCACCACTTTTCAATGACGTAATTCCATTATATGATGGATCTAGAATATTTATGATGGATTTCTTAGTAGATAAATTTAAGAAATTGATCACAAATAAGCTGTGACGAGAATTCGAATTAATGGAAAATTCTTACATGAATTAAGCATTGGTTTCATTATGGGTTCGGTTGGATTCAAATCATTAAATAGTTAAAAGTGTTAAATCTTTTCTCTTTATCAATGATAAATATATATTTAAAATTTTGATAAGATTCTAGTTAAATCAGTACAACACTGAATTACTAAGTTGAAACACTTGATAAAATTTAAAGCGTAGAGATATGATAGACCATAATACCCAATTCATATAAACATTTCCTTCCGAGGGGAGTGGTTTCACTGCAGCCACAACCGTCCATATTTTCTTATTGAGCAAATTATCAAAAAAGTCCCGTAAAGTGAACCATATATGCTTTTGGTCCCAAGAGTGGTCGGTGTCTCACTTTTGGTCCCATAAAGTGGCATTTGTCTCATTTTTTGTCCCATTGACCCATTTCCGTCCAAGATAACGGTTTGACCGTTAAAAAAGTTACTTTTTAGTCCTTTTGGTTCTTTTATATTTTTAAAATTACCCCAAACTATTTAAATACCACATTTTCACCCCCAAACTATTTATATTGTATATGTTCACCCCAAACAAAATATAATATATATTATATATAATATATATATATATATAAAATATTATAAATATTTTATATATATATAAAATATTATAAATATTTTATAAAATATTTATAAAATATTATATATATATACATATATATATGTATAATACGTATAATATAATATACTATAAAATATTATAAACATTATATATATATATATATATATATATATATATATATATATATATATATATATATATAATATTTGTATATATAATATTTTTATAATATAATATATATATATATATATATAATACAATATTTTATAAATATTTTATAAAATATTTATAATATTTTACATATATATATATAAACGTATATATTATGTATAATAAGTATAATATAATATACGTTTATAGTATATATATATATATATATATATATATATATATATATATATATATATATATATATATATATATATGTATAATAATTATAATATAATATATAGTATGTATATATATCTGTATAATACGTATAATATAATATACTATAATATAATATATATATTATATATACGTTTATAATGTATATATATATATATTATAAATGTATTATAAACGTATATATATATATATATATATATATATATATATATATATATATATATATATATATAATATGTTTTAACAGTAAAAGTAATTTTTTTAACGGAATAAAAAGTAATTTTTTAAGAAAATAGGGTAAAAAGTAACTTTTTTAACAGTCAAACCGTTATCTTGGACGGAAATGGGTCAATGAGACCAAAAATGCGACAAATGCCACTTTATGGGACAAAAAATGAGACACCAACCACTCTTGGGATCAAAACCATATATGACTCACTCACGTAAACATTTCCTTCCGAGGGCAGTGGTTTCATTACAGCCACCATCATCGTCGTCGATCATATTTTCTTCAACACCGAAATAAATCAATTTCTTTCGTCAATATACTTTAAATAACTACTTTGCTATACCTATTATTTTATTCCAAGCATCAAATTCTCTTGAAAATGAAAAATTTAGGGGGAACCCAATTTAACCCTAGGCTCCCACTTTAGTGTCGACCTACAAACCTATTAACGTGACCAAAAATTGGTTTGGACCAAACAAAAACATGAAATAAAATCATAAAAAATAAAAAATAAAGAAATAGATAAGGTGGTCTACGAATTTGAGTGGCATAGCTTTAATTTATAGGGAGACAAAGAGCATCACTTTTGCCTTCCTCGGTTTGTGGCAAAGCCATTGGCCTTGGGATTTTGCCCTTTCAATCAAACCATCCAATCATAATTACTAAAAATAATTTTAGTGGATTATCAACCTATTATTGTTTGTGAAATTATGGTTATAAATTCGATCCGATCGATTTCAGATCGAAAAAAAGGGGATTTGGTTGATCGTTAATGACAACATGTACAATACGTATCAATTGTGCATATCTATTGTTGGATATGATTTTGATTGGAAAATTTTAATCATGTCCTGATTTGATAGAATTCGATCAATTATAATAACAAGTGTATATAAGATTTGTCATTTGATCGGTGGTTCTTTCAAAAAATTTCACTAATCACTCGTGATTATGTTCAAATTCGGCTTTGTCGTGAACGGTAGATGTGGACTCCCTACAAGAATTCATATGTTGCGGAATATACGGACCTTCCCAAAGCTGCAATGATAAACACACGTGAGATCAAAGACTAAAACGAGAGAATATGAGGGTTGAACCTGTTTTGACATTCGACTCTCAAGACAGTTAAATCAATCGATAAGAGTAATTAAGTAGGTAGGAGTGTATTTATTGCGTGAATAGTAACGTACATGAGTCATAAATGAGGTAGTATATATAGTCGAGAGCTTGATGTGTGAAGAGTACACGCAGTCAGAGGTGTAATGATTGCAGACATGATAGACATGGTGCAGGTCATTTATAATATGACTCCTCGTACTTGTCCTTTTAGAGTGGTCGTAGTAGGTGTATAGGGTATGAACCACATTTAATGCTCATGCAGAAGAGAATGTCCTGCATTTAATGCGTCATGTACGATACACTTTAGGTCGATTCTCCATCAGTTGCTCGAAGGACACCTCGGTCAATAGATCGTCAGGCTCGAGAAAAGTGGGACCAGGCAAAAGAGGAAGATAAAGCGTCCCACATTATTAGTGTATGTAAAGTAGACTCTGGGTCAGAATAGCTGATGTGTACCTCTTGTCCAACGAGACTTGTTATAGGTTGCCACGTGACAACACGTGATACCATGTTAGCAGTACGAGATTTACCCCCGTCAACACGATAAAAGTAAAATAATCGTTACATCATTATGCTAGTTTGATTGAATTAAATTCGGGCTAGAGTTGTGCTATTAGATATTATGCTATGCTAAGTCATTTTTAATTAGTTATCTAGCCGAAACAAATTTCTTATTATGTGTTGTATACTTGTATTATTAATTGCGTACACAAAAACTTGAATTCAAAATTTTTGATTGCATTAGTATAACATCAAACTGTTAGATCATACTATTTAGTTTTAAAGCTATATATACCCCTTGTATTTTAACCTGAACATGTTTTCTTTGTACATTTAATGTAGGAAAAGAACAAATATAATTATAAGTAATTGCCTTTTACATGATACATGAAAATTGATTCAGATTTCCTACTATTTTTCCTGTTTTATCTCTTATAGTACCAAAAACTAAACTAAGGAACTCGTTCCCTCCTTGACACCCTAGTATTGAGTTCCCCATTTCGAGGTCCCCTCTGTGCGAGTTCCCCATCTCGGGGTCCCCTCTGTGCGAGTTCCCCATCTCGGGGTCCCGTCTATGCGAGTTCCCCATCTCAGGGTCCCGTCTATGCGAGTTCCTCGTTTTGAGGTCCCCTCTGTGCGAGTTCCCCATCTCAGGATCCCCTCTATGCGAGTTCCCCATTTCGGGATCCCATCTATGCGAGTTCCCCATTAATTCGGGGTCCCCTCTATGCAAGTTCCCCATTTCGAGGTCCTCTCTGTGTGAGTTCCCCATCTCGAGGTCCCCTCTATGCGAGTTCCCCATTTTTGGGTCCTCTCAAGGTCGAGTTGGAGCATGGACTTACCCTCAACGTGTTCGGTTCCCTCAACACGCTCCCTCAAGGTTGAGTTGGGAGGCGTTTGGTAACTCGTGCATGGCGGTTACCCACGTTCGCACGACTCTCAACCACTTAACGCACGAACCAGAGATATTCGCGGGTAAACCTAATTCAAACGGTATATAAACTCTTTCTTCTTGAGAACTCAAGTACGCACACTTTTACATACTAAAACGCTGTCCAATTTTCTGGTATCTTTTCTACCTAAGACAATCTCACTGTCTTGAGCATCGTAGTGCTTACGCGGGAAACAACTTCCGCCTGGTATTCTTACGTTGTTGTTGATCTTAGCAGGTCGAAGAACCTATCTCTTGGTTGATTTGTTGGAGATTTGGAGCCAATTCCGTTCAATCTAAGTCAACCAATTTCCGGCATTATCAATCTCCTATTTTATTCATATACACACGCCATGTGCATTTGTGAATAATTGAGATAAAGAGAGAGAGAGATAATTGTATTTAATAAAAAATCAAAAGAATCTTTCTCTAAATTTTAACCGTCTATCAATATACTTAACATATATGAGTGGATGGAGAAGGAAAGAAATTCCAGAGGTACGGTAACAAGATTTATAAATAATTAATGCTCTAATTCCCTCCATGGAATCTTCCAAAATATCATATTTTACACCACCCAAGAGACATTCAAGAAACAAAAAACTATTAATCCCACCAACATTACAAAATACTATCCCCATTGCCACTCGAACCAACATATACCCAAGACATTCCACCCCCCTCCCCCCCCCCCCCCCCCCCTATACACACAGCACACCAATTACTGTGTGTTGTCCTCATGCTTGAGTAATCCCACGCACAAAATATGTTCTTCAAAGTGATCAACATCACAAACTTTTTGTACTAATACTTCAATCCAAATTCCAATACGTATCAAATATTATCATATATATACATATACATTACATACAAAAATCTATCAATGTCTTGGGTCCCTATTTTGGACGTCATCTCACTTCATGCATGGTTTCCGCAAATATTGTTCTATTTGTTTTATAAATTTAAATTCCATTTAACATCCACATCGATGACCTAGTCAGACATCACGAGTCTAATCCACCCTAAAGGGAAATTGAAATAGAGTTGAAATCATGTTACTCACATGAATTGTATTTTATATTTATCTTGTAATTTTTATGTATTTTATGAAGATCGATGATCAATCACCATCAAATAATAAGTAAAGTATACTTATCACATATCTGGTTGAGTATTTGCAACTCGAATTTGGGCTAATGTTTCATCCGAAATCACTTTCTCGATTAATATGAGATGCATGCATACTATTATGTTATATTATTTAAAATAGAAACACATGGATATAAGTGAGTGCACGTGCGCGCAACACCCATGTGCGCGTGGGTTTAGTTAAGATTAACGGGTTCATAAAAAATCAAATTAAAAAACATATGATTGAATTGGGTTTGATAAAATCGAGTGGACAAAATATTATAAATATATATATAGAATAATGCAATGTATGATGATTCTTGAATGGGAATAGTTAAGAATGGATTTTTGGCCGCCCAATTGTGGGTGGCTCTCTAAAAGTGATGCCTTTGCTTCCTTCTTAAGCCATTTTCATCCAATCATCATTCCTTTTATGCTTTACCTAATTGTAAATTGCTAAGGGCGAAAATATTCTTGCGATGTTAACCTTATCTTCTTTCTCCTGATCTCTCACTTTCTTGGATTAATTCTATATGCCATTTTCATGAAAATATCAATTACTCTCTTTTTTGGAGTTTTATGAGAAGAATATTTATATTTAATGCGTAGATACCGGACAATTATGTACGAATATTTTAAAAAAAATCATTCATATTACATTAATCGTGTACCGAACACCGTATTGGAAAACGAAGACAATATCCCCGACACTCTGATCATATGTGCATAGATTATATATAATAAATTGGATATTTAATGACGTATCAGACACACCTACATGATAACGTATATATCTGGTACTTTTCAATTTTCAAATACACTACACATTTTAAATCATAAAAAAATAATAAAATATAATCAAGCTTCAACTAATGAGTAATGACACACTTATAGAAAGATGTACCTTCATTCACTAAATTAGATTTCTCTAAAAAGCTATAACTTTATCTTTTTTTCATCAAAATGCATATATATATATAGCTAATTCTAAACTCATACTTGTATTTTTATAATCTTTTCATTATATATATTTTATTATTATTATCATTAAAATAATAAAACTATTATATTAACAATGGTAGATCGAGAGTCGTGTATGCTAGTTTACATCAAAAAAACCATCATATATCCTTGCGTTTAGTATTTTGTTTGTATCTCTATATTTGTATCTATGTCTTACGACATATAAATATGTTTTTATTTTTTTGTTTGTTGCACTATTCATCTTTCGGCCATCTACTTTTACATTTCATCAGTTAAATATCCTAAGAAATGGCATCCAATTTATATACTTAATTAGACGGGGTGCAACTTTAATTAGTGTAGGCACATATAGATATAATCAAATGGGGTGTATATATATATACCTATGATATACGGACACTTCTAAAAATATCATTTTAACGTGTATGACACTCTTTACGTGAAAGATTAAAAAAAAATCTATATCGTCATATCCCTATCATGTCGTATCCGTAAGGATTTTCACTCCTTGTCTCTTACTATAACCTAAAGTCCTAAACAAAGGCATAACCAAGAAAAGATTCATGATTATTAACTAATTATGGTGATTAGAGTAACTAACTAAACCAACCTCAAATAATGATTGGTGAGCAAGTCATTTATTTATTTAGTTTATTGAGTTTTGAATAAATCGGTCTTTAAGTATGGTAATTTAGATTTTAGACCGGAATATAAGTATAAAAAAGAATATCATAGTTATGAAATAATATATACTTTAACTTCAATAAATATATAACCATTCGCTAACTTGTGAGTTGTGATAAACCAACACCAAAATTTACGTATACAAATATGGCTCATATATGGCAAACTATGATGCACGGACACTTCTAAAAATATCATTTTGCCGTGTCGTGTCATGCCGTGTCGTGTCGGACACACGTGTCCGACACCGTGTCCGACACTCCTTACGTGGGAAATTCAAGAAAAAATCCGTGTCGCCGTATCCGTGTCGTGTCGTGTCGTGTCCGTGTCGCCGTGTCCGTGTCCGTGCATCATAGATGGCAAAATAGATATTCATTTTAATTTTTCAATATTACAGTCGTAAGAAAGGAAACAAATAATTAGGGGATTTGATTTGTAACGAGATTATTTACTTGCCTAAATTAGCTAGTTGATCTCTGTCTATGATGCACGGATACGGACATGGCGACACGGACACGACACGGATACGGAGACACGGATTTTTTCTTAAATTTCTCACATGAGGAGTGTCGGACACGGTGTCCGACACGACACGACACGGTAAAATGATATTTTTAGGAGTGTCCGTGCATCATAGATCTCTGTATATAGTTTGTATATACCATTGTATACTGTACAATCACAATTCATTCAATAATACAAAAAAGCTTCCCAAATACCATGGCATACATAATTCCCAACATGGTATCAGAGCGGGCGACGATCCATTAAACGGATCTAAGCCTTGCTCTTCACATACCTCAATCTTACGGTCAATCAGTCATGGCCGATCTCAACAGCACGGCCAACTCCGGCAAGGAATCACAACAACCGGTTGATTCTTTCGCCGCCCAGTTATCCAGTCTACTTCAAAACCTACAACCACAACAGATCCAATCAACTCAGCAAGTCGTGACTCCATCAGTTTCGATCAATATCAAGTTAAATGAATTTAATTTCTCCCTTTGGGCTCGATTGATGAGAATGGCAATCGGGGGTAGGGGAAAACTAAGTCACCTTACCGGAGACCCATCACCACCAGTGGCGACAGAACCAGGCTACACTCAATGGGAACAAGCCGACCTCGTTGTCTGCACTTGGATCCTCGACAACATGGAACAGAACCTTGTTGCAAATTATGCCGAATACCGAACTGCCAAAGCCTTATGAGAGGCATTACAGGCTACTTACGGTCAAGCCGGAGATGGACTTCAAATCTTCGACCTTACTGTTCGGGCAAATAGTCTGAAACAAGGGACCGACACCATTGAGCAATTCTACAACAAATTGCAACGCATATGGAGAGAAATCGAAGTACGCCAATTGAATCCCATGACATGTGATAAAGATATAGGCATATTCAACCGCCTCAGATCCGAGACCCGTTCGTTTCAATTTCTCGCAGAGGTAGACGACTGCTACGACACCGAAAGGCGGGATCTATTGAAGGAAGACCCTCTACCAACGGTGGAGAAGGCATACGCCACCATCCGGCGAGAATCGGCAAGGAGGGAAATCATGGCGTCTGACCGGACATCATCACCGGCGGTGAACTCAAAGGAATCAGGCGTAGGGGCTGGGTTCGCAACTCTGAAATTCGCGGACAGAGGAGGAAAGGTTGTGCCGACATTGGCACAAGGGGATTCCACCAAGTTTCGCCCAAAATCGGACCGACAAGGTCCCGTCGCTCCTCGTTGGAACAGCGGCGATCGAACACCGGTCAGATGCGACAAGTGCGGACGCAACGACCATACCAGGAAAGGCTGTTTCGAAATTATAGGGTGGCCGGAAGGTTGGCACAACCGGCGGCGTGACGGAGCAACGCCGGGCTACGCCGGCAACAACCGTGGGGCGGCGGCGCATCACGTTACAGTAAAGGAGGAAAGGGATGAGAGAACAGAGACTGATGCAGCGGCACAAGATGGAGAACCAAAGGGGAAAGCTTTGTTAGGTAAAGGGTTTGGTGGAGGTGAAAGTCAACCGTACCCTTCCACTATTTCTCATGCCTTTTCACCTAATTCCCCTCATATCAGTAATATTAATTGTAAAAATAATGTTCATTATTGCAATTATTACTGTAAGACCACCTCAAATAATACACAGCAGGGATTAGCTCTTCAGGCCAATTTACAGAATGATGACAAAGAGCCCAGGTGGATCTTTGATTGTGGGGCTACGGATACTATGACATACGATCGGGGAGACTTGACGTGTTATACCGTGTCTAAGAAAACCTCGATCCAAAGTGCTACTGGTGATTTTTCCCCGGTTCAGGGAAAGGGAAATGTTACACTATCCCCCTCAATTAAATTAAAGAATTATCTCCATGTGCCTAGTCTTTCACACAAGTTACTGTCTATTAGCCATATTACAAGAGAGTTGAATTTTATGGTCCTGATATCCCCTGGTTTTTGCTTGTCACAGGATATTCAGTCGGGGAAAGTGATTGGGCGTGGTACTGAGCAACACGGACTGTACTATGTGGATGAGGTAGCTCAACAAGGAACTGCAGCGCTTGCTCACGGGACTGTGCAACGCCAACAGTGGTTGTGGTTTCGTAGATTGGGTCATCCCTCAATAGGGTATCTTCAAACTTTATTTCCTAGTCTTTTTTCTCAGAATAGTAGTTTGTCCTGTGAGACATGTATTCTTTCAAAAAGTCATCGACAATCGTTTCCTTTATCGAACTCTAGATCCAATGAAGTGTTTTCCTTAGTACATTCTGATGTGTGGGGCCCAGCCCCAAGCACTGGAGATCATGGTTTTAAATATTTTGTGTTATTTGTTGATGACTGCTCCCGGATGATGTGAGTTTACTTTCTTAGAAATAAATCTGATGTACCTTCAAAATTCGTGGAATTCTTTAGTATGGTTCAAACTCAGTTCAAATCCCACATAAAAGTTCTTAGATCAGATAATGGAGGGGAATTTGTTAACTCTGAACTAAAGCAATTCTTCAGGGATCATGGGTTAATACACCAAACTTCTTGCCCACATACCCCTCAACAAAACGGAGTAGCAGAACGAAAGAACCAACAGCTCCTCGAAATGACTAGGGCACTTATGCTTGAATCACACAGTCCAAAACATCTATGGCCCGAAGCAGTGGCCACATCAGTCTATCTTGTCAACCGTTTGCCCACCAAAGCCCTAAAATTTGAAACCCCCTTACAAGACCAAGGAAATCAGGTTAGCATACCCTCTAGCTTAGGTCTACCACCCCGGGTGTTTGGTTGTTCTGTCTTTGTTCACATCCCTAAGTCCGAAAGAACAAAATTTGACCCGTGTTCTCTTAAGTGTGTCTTTGTGGGGTACGGGATTGTACATCCTCCCACTCGTCGTCTGTATACAACCATGGATTGTACATTCCTTGAAACAGAGTTCTTTTTCACCTATTCTAGTGGTCAGGGGGAGAAACAACATGATCCACTAGATTGGCTACCACCACTATGGCCTAACACGGTCTCAACAGAGCAAGTAGGCAGAACCACCGAGCCAACCCACCACACAGCACATTCCCCTGTACATTCAAATGCAAATGCCCCGGTCACCCCCACTGATATCCCAGAGGTACGTGAGTATGCTTCTTCTGTGATATCATATGGACAGTGTGAGTCTAACAATGCAGGTCCCGATGATACCAAAACAAATGAAATACAGACTCAAGATCATGTGCAAGTTGAAACAGATCAAGAACACAAATATATGTTGCCACCAAGGACAAATCGTGGGGTGCCACCCAAACGGTATGAACCAGAGCATGTGGGAAAGACACCTAAGTACCCAATAGCAAATTTGGCAGCAGGAAATGTGTCAAGACAAGCTCAGGCATACCTCAGCTCAGTTTATTCTGCTGCTATCCCAAACAAAGTTGGAGATGCACTTTCAGATGCTAAGTGGGTTCAGGCCATGGAAACAGAGATGGAGGCCCTTGAGAAAAATGGTACGTGGGAGAACTGTGAGTTGCCGGCTGGAAAGCGGTTAGTTGGATGCCGTTGGGTCTTTACCATAAAACACAGAGCAGATGGTAGCATTGAGAGACACAAGGCCAGATTAGTGGCCAAAGGGTACACCCAAACCTACGGGATCGACTACTCTGAAACTTTCTCTCCAGTGGCAAAGATTGACACGATCAGGGTCCTTTTCTCAGTAGCAGCAAACCGTGATTGGCCATTGCATCAGTTTGATGTCAAAAATTCTTTCCTTCATGGTGATCTTAAGGAAAAAGTTTATATGGAACCCCCACCAGGCTTTACGAGGGATTTCAGAAAGGGAGAAGTGTGCAGGTTGAAGAAGGTATTGTATGGCTTGAAGCAGTCACCCCGAGCCTGGTTTGGAAGATTCACGATAGCCATGAGAAGGTACGGTTACCACCAGAGTAACTCAGACCACACGCTATTCCTCAAAAGAAGAGATGGATTAGTAACCTGCCTCATCATATATGTAGATGACATGATCATTACTGGGGATGACACAGATGAAATCACGAGCCTTCAACGGAACCTGTTTAGAGAATTTGAAATGAAGGACCTGGGGGAATTGAAGTATTTCTTGGGCATTGAGGTATTGCGGTCCCGACAAGGTATCTTTATATCACAGCGAAAGTTTGTTCTGGATCTACTGGCCGAAGTAGGTTTGCTGGAGTGTAAACCAGCTGACACACCTATAGTTATCAATCATGGATTGAGGATAACAGGGGGAGCAGATGAAGCTGACAAAGAGCAATACCAGCGGTTAGTTGGGAAGTTAATTTATCTGGCACACACAAGACCAGATGTGGCCTATGCAGTAGGAGTTCTGAGTCAGTTTATGCACCAGCCTCAGAAAGAACATATGGAAACGGCCATCCGAGTGTGTCGTTACTTAAAAGGTCATCCGGGCAGAGGGATTTTCTTCAAGAAACATGGACACCTAGACATTGAGGCCTACACGGATGCCGATTGGGCTGGAAATCCTATAGACAGGCGGCCAACTTAAGGATACTTCACACTAGTTGGGGGAAACTTAGTAACTTGGAGAAGCAAGAAGCAGAAAGTAGTAGCCCTCTCGAGTGCGGAAGCAGAGTTTTGTGGCATTGCACGAGGGGTAACAGAGGTGCTATGGTTAAGGAAACTGCTCGGGGAAATTGGGTTCCCTGCAACAAAGGCCAGTAGGTTGAAGTGTGACAATCGGGCAGCTATTAGCATATCCGAAAACCCGATTCAGCATGATCGTACCAAACGCGTGGAGGTTGACAGACACTTTATAAAAGAGAAATTGGAGGCAAGGATAATTGATCTTCCTTTTGTGCGATCCGAAGATCAACTAGCAGATATCATGACAAAAGCAGTCAATGGAAGGATATTCGAAGAAGTCTTGAGCAAGTTGAGTATCGAAGATCCGACACTCAACTTGAGGGGGAGTGTTAAGAAAGGAAACAAATAATTAGGGGATTTGATTTGTAACGAGATTATTTACTTCCCTAAATTAGCTAGTTGATCTCTATATATAGTTTGTATATACCATTGTATACTGAACAATCACAATTCATTCAATAATACAGAAAAGCTTCCCAAATACCATGGCATACATAATTCCCAACAGTCCGACATGAATAACTCATGAAACGATACAATACACTACGACAAGATATTATTTCTAATAATTTCCAAGTATTAAGAGACGACAAAGACGTTCACGAACATGACATAATATTACAAAAAAATTGTTTTCTTTCTAATTTAATACATAATAAATGTTTGACTCAATTAGATAATATAACATTTTTAAAAGTATTGGAATGTATCAGTAACTTTCAATTATTCTAGATTTTTAATTGCTCAAAAAAAGATTTTTAATTATATCTCTATATGCCCCATCCTTTGAACATAAATAAAGAGGGAATCTAGATTAACATCTGGCAGAATCTGATATTAGAGGCCAAAATAGTGAACAACGGGTTTCTTAATGACCTCAATATTCATTCTGATAGTTTGTGTGGGACAACCACCTTTTTCTTTTTATTTATACCATAATAATTATTCTGTAATTTAACAAAATTAATAAATAATTAATATATAAAATTTCTATCAATAACAATTGTTTGTAACCAATATCGTTGCTCATCTATATACAGTGGCGAAGCGAGAAATTTGATTTTGGGGGGAGGGTCATATTAGGTTTTTCACCTTGTCAAATATCGAAAATGCAAGATAAACCCTATGTTTCACGAATTAGCATAAAAAATCCTGTGTTTTATAAAAATAAATATAAAAAATCCTCACACGTTGTTTGAGTCATACGTGTTGCCCTTATTCACGAAAATAAAAGCAAAAATTAGACAAAAAATATTTACAAATAGAAAATTGTAAAGAAATATAATAGAATATAACAAAAAATATTGGAAACGGTGTATACAAGCAATAAATGAAAAATATATATACCACAAAAATTCTTATCGAGAAGTAAAACATGAAAGGAAAGACATAAATCAAAAGTGGGAAGAAAACATACATTAAAGAAAAATTAATGGGTAAAAAGTTACATATTAAAATAAATTATTTTAGGATCTATTTGAAAATTTTTGTGAATATTGAGGCAAAATTGAAATTATGAAAATTAAGAGATCATGCATATAACTACAAAAACAATATTTTTGTAAAGAAAATTCGATGAACCCGAGCATCTAGTCATAAGGTTTTCTTTACAAAATTAAGAAAAACACAAGGTTTTCTATGAGATTTTGTATAATTTTACGCCCATTTCGAATAACACAAGGGAGTTGAGTGCATATAACTCATATATTATTTGTGTGGTCTCAATTATTAATAATTTATTATATTGACCCTAACTAGTATTAATTTTAACTTTGATGAGGGGGGTCAATAATAAAAAAATCTCATAAAATTACGTACATATATCTATATATTTATATATATATAATAATAATAATAATATTAAAAAAAAAAAAAAAAAAAAAAAGATGTTGGGGGGGGGGGGGGGGGGGGTTCAATTGCACCCCCTCATATCAACGTGGCTCCATCACTGTCTATATATCATAATATTGAAAATATATCAATTAATTTGATTGTTATTCTCACTTATTAATAATATTAAATATTTAAACCATCATCTAATTCAAAATGTTAAATATTTTAACTTGAAAACAATTACTTAATATTTAGTTATTTTTACTATCACTTGTTCAAATGTATCTTGCATACATTCTGTGCGTTCTTGTATCCAATATTAACCATATATGCAATTAAATCTATAAGGTGGCTCACACAATAAGTATATGTCACACATATTAGTCGATTAAATTATTTTTCTTATAGCACAAAAACAATAAACTCAAACCTGATTCGGGTCTTAGTCATATGATGATTGGTTTAATCGAATCCAACCAATTTGGTTACTCATAAATTTTTCACCAATCATACGATAAAAATCAAGCACCCATCTCTTCATTATAATGAGATTTGTCACACTTTGTAATTTTTCCACCGATCACACAATAAAAGTCAAACATTCGCCAATAAATTTTTCACCAAACAACAATAAAAATCGAGCCTTTACCCAATCATTACACGTGAAGCAATCAAATAATAACAAAAATAATGATAATTGGTGTGACTCGACCAAACCGATCATCATATAACTAAGACACGAACCACATCTGGCCTAAAATTGGAATATTTATATCTAACTGCCCAGCATTTAGGTCTAATTACAATGCAATCCATTATTATCGAAAAATTACATTTTAGTCCCTATGAATCTTGTTTGGTCTGAGGTCCTTTAACGGAATTTATAAAAGTACATTTATGCTCTGGCGGTTTTATGAGTGTTGCATTGAATATATAACAAAAATTATAAAATCATCCCTAAAATTTACAAATATAAACAAAACGATCCCTACAAAAGTACAAATTATGAATTTAACAACAAATCAGTAGTATTTTTAAAATGACATAACGGAACATTACGGACCACAAACGTTTTCCAGAGTTAAAGACTAAAATATAATTTTCGAATAATAATGAATTGCATTGTAATTAGACTTAGATGTAGGGTAGTCAGATGTAAATTTCTCGCCTAAAATTTATCATGCGTAACTAAGTGATTTAATTGCGTCACCTTATGTAATATTTTTAAAAAAAATATCTGACAAAATTTGAATGATTAGTGACATACTGACATGAAAGGAATTCAAAGATTAGGTCCGTACAAAAAATTTAAAATTACACAAAAAAAAAAAAAAAAAGTTAAAATTTTCATGGTAGCGTAGGGAGGTGGGTCCCAGTGGACATGGTTCCATGGGCATTTCGGGCTCCTACAAATACCTCACCACTCTCACCCTTTCCCACTGCAATTCATTCATCATCAAACCTCAAAACAACACACACTACACCAAGAACACGCACTTCCTGTTCTCCTCTCTTACCATTTTAGCTTGCAACTGTCATCCCCTTCCGTGGATGCTGTTGTTTGCTTAAATTTTAAGGTATGCATACATATATGTTGATCCAAGTTCATCCTGTTTCAGTATATATTGTTTTCATCTCTGATTATTGTATAAACTTTCTTGTTGCAGAGAAAAGAATATAATTTGGAGAGGATTATCCATGTCTGTGAGCAAGATTATGAACTTTGAGGAGGAGATTGCTGCTGCTGCGCCAATGAAGCAAGGGATAGTCGCCATTCTGGGCTCTGATAATCGAGAGAATCACACCTATAAATCTTCGATAAGAAGAACGCTGTCAGCTGATATGTCGTCGAAGAAATGGCTGGAGCAAAATGGGTTCTTCAATCCGATGAAAAAGATTGTTTCTTCCGAGGTATTTGTCCATGGGGTTCGCATACCGCCGGATTCTTCCTCTGTTTCTTCTTCTCCGTCGTCTTCTTCGTCGGGAAGTGAAGGAAATGACAAGAATGTTGAAAACCCATGTCAGGATGATATCTGGAGGTCGATCCAGGCGGGAAAAGAGCGAAATGGGGCGAAAAAACTGGATTCTTGGGGGTCCCTTCTCACTCAGAGGAGTGAGAGCTCGATTTCCCTGCTTCCGTCGGCGCCGCCGTATGTTCATCCGGCGGCGAAGAGGGCGGCCACCTGTTTGAGTGAGAAGAGCCTCGAGATTTGCACGGAGAGTCTTGGATCGGAGACTGGGTCGGATTGTTTCTCGGCCTCGGCGGCGGCGGAGGTTAATGATTCCGATAATGAGGAGTGCAGGTTGAAGGAAGTTAGCTCGTTTTCCGATTTGCAGATCGTGAAGTATAAGGAGGGGCCGGCGAGGCCTTTCCCGCCGCCGCTGCCGTCCATCGCCGGCGGAGGGGATGGGGTTTCGCTCCACATGCAGTCTCGCCGGGAAAATGGCAGGTTGGTTCTTGAGGCTGTTTCCGTTCCGTCGAAGAATTATTTCCGGGCCAACCGCCGTGATGGGCGGCTGGTTTTGACGCTGATCCGTACTCCGGCGGCGGAGGAGGAGGCTGAAGTTGAAGAGTCTGATGGGGAAGTGTTTGGGGATATGGAAGAAGTTGGTGGAGATGTTGCTGCGGAGGATGCCCTGGATGACGGCGGTTGTGAGGAGGACGCGGCGGAGGAAGTGGCGGCGGAAAAAGAATTAAGATCGATCCCTATGAGCGTGGGGAAAGCCGGGTTAGTGATGAAGCTTGTGGCCGTCGGAAACAAGAACCCGGCGACATGGTCCAACAAATTCAACGTATCGGTGGCGGCGGCGGCAGCAGTGGTGGAGGAAGAGGAGCTCGTAGTCCCGCAGTCACTCCCGCCGCCTCCGAGGGTGGCTCCGCTGATCCCGTCACCAGCTCCCTCACTCACCGCCTCATCATTCAACGCTTACGAGTACTTCTGGAGGAACAAGTCCGCCGCATGCGGCGGCGGAGGCTTCACCAACCCCATCATCACCGCCGCCCAACAGCCCACAAATGCCAAACATTCCTACAACACCACCGCCGTCCATGGCGGCGCAAAGGCGGCGTACGAGAATGAAGAATTTATGCCATATTTGAGGGGATGCAAAGAGCCACGAAGGTCGCTATTTTGGGAGCCATATTGCATTGCCACCTCATAATTATGAAATTTCAAAAACTTTTAATTACTTAAACCCAAAAATGAAGAAAAATTGTTGATTAATATTAATCATTTATCCGCTCTGAGAGCGGCGCTCTCTATGTTATGAACCTCCCATATTATGTAAAGAGAAAAAAAGGACCCTTTATCCCAAATATTTGTGTAGCAAAAATAAAAATGTATGGGAGTGAGATATAGTTTAGGAATTTTTGTTATGAATTTCATCTACGATCATTGATCGTTTCTACAATTCGAATCTTCTACTTCGATGGTCGTTGTTTCTATTTTATTTTATTTTTCATATGATAAATAAATATTTCCAACTTCTTGAAAATAAGTATAACTACATTAAATAGCTCTAACATCAAATTATATTAATTCTACAATTTAATAACTGTTTTTGGTGGGATGTTGAATAATTTATATATAGTTTAGGAACTTTTCATATGAATTTCGTCTGCCGTCATCGCCTTTACTGTTTGAATCTTCTACTTCGATCGCCGTGTTTCTATTTTCTTTCATTTTTCATATAATGAATAAATGTTTCCACCATTCTTGAAAATAAATATGACTACATTAAATAGCTCTAAAATCAAATTATATTAAATTAATTCTACATGGTTGAATAGTTTAATATTAATATTTCATTAGTTTCATGCATGTTTGACTTTGGTGGGGTGTCTTTTCTGTCTCTGCATTAATAATCATAATGGAATTTACCTTTTTTTTTTCCTTTTTTATTTCACTTTGGTTAGCTTTTTCCTTTGTAATTTGGACCAATGGGAAGACGAAATTGGTCATTTCTTTGTCCATTTTGATGTGCATTTTGGGGACAACATGATCCAATATTCTTGATTTGTTCTTGTCCTTTTGGGTTAAGTTTAACGACATGGCTAGGCCACGTTTAATTAATACGTAAATAATGTTTAAAGAACATAATTATTACAATTACTTTAAAAGAAGAGGGTTAGTTGCAATAGTAATACCATGATTACATGCAAGAATCTTGGTGTAAATCTTACTTACTATGCTTCTTTAATTTCTTTAAATAAGCAATAATAACATATTAAATATAAAATATTTTGATATGATTTATAGTGTTGATTTGGTCATAATTTAACTCGAGCTTTGCCTTTAGGTATTATTATGTCTATTAGGTTTGATCATAATCAATCAATCATATATTACGGTTAGTTATGTATCTCACCATCGGTTCCTTCAAGTATACTTTCAATATATTACACTTGTTATGTATAATTTTTAACTAAATATATCAACAAAGATAAATGACTTTTTATCTAATCGGGACCGGAATCCTGCTAGGAAATTCAAGCTAGATCTCAGTCGACCACTAAAAATTTGTAGTTTGAGAGAAACTATTTGACTGTAGAATAATATGATTGAGATGAAGAGTATAATTAATGTTTACTACCGACGTTAATGTAAAGATCGAAGGGTGTTTATGTAGTGACGAAGGGTGAACAAGGAGCATTTAATGCTTCATAGTACCACTTTTCCGGCACATTTAATGTCCCAGCAGCTAGTGGGACCCGCATCCATACCTATTGTCAGGAGCTAGGATACTAGCTGCCTACTGGCTACTAGTGTTCGATCTCTACCCAGGATGCCTACGAATGTTAAATCGAGGGTCGAATCCCATTTTCCGATCTAACATGGAGCTAGTGAGTTTCACTAATGATCCCAACTCGTCAACGGGTGGTCATTGGTCGATCTCCAGGTCAAACACGGGTAGATTCAACTTGAATAATTATCGTGTCATGTAGCGAAGTAGGATCAGACCACGTCATTACCCTAATTCAAATTTGCAAATTAACATAATAGTGATTTTATTTATTTTTTTATATGATTGGTATTTGGTTTTCTATATGATGTTGAATTTGGATGTGCAAAAATAATATAAATGTAAATAATAAAAAACATAAAATACTAATTACTAACATCAAACAATAATAAAAAAAAATGTTTTGTTACTAAAATTCAAGAACCGCATATAGCTCTAGCAAACGATACTAGAAACAAAAATCATTCCAATTAGAGAATCATATAAACATACCTTTCATAAGGATTTGCAGGTGAATATATACTTGGTCATAGGGAAATAATTTTAGGAATATATTCGTGACAATCTAGTATATGATTTTTTGCTTTTCTTATTTAATTTCTAACAAAATTTGAACCTATAATGCACGAACACTTATAAAATTTTATTTTGTCATGTTATATCATATTTAATACTTCTCACATAAAAAATTCAAGAAAAAATACGTGTCACCACATCCCTTATTTGTCATGCTTGTGTCTTTGTGTCCTTATCCATACATCATAGATTTGGATACTCTCTTTAATCATTCATTCCAAAAGCCAGAAAAATGGTTCACCAAAGAAATACTAATAATTTCTGCTAAAAAAACTCAAAAGAGGAATTCGCAAAAAGGCCTCTTATCATCACACAAAGGTTACATTGTACACAAAGGACAATAAATTACACAAGGCAACACCCTCTATTATACACCACCAAGAAAATGTGAACTCCATATATAAGGACATCATGTCCTCATCAAATAATACACATCTACAATTCTACAATAAGATCACCAAAAAAGCAAAAAAGAACAAAAAATTATACGAGCTAACACGAAAATAGACGACGCTGACTACCTGTTTCTCATGTACAGAGGACCATCGTCTAGAAAACCCCGGGATATATCTTTCAGCAAAACTTAAGTATACACCTCATAATGAAAACTCATCTCATTTTCTGAAGGCACTGCTCGAGTGTGTGAAGGCCTTCCAAAACAAGTATGCATGCGGCTCGTCAAGGAAATCTCCATACGGCATCATGCTATGTACAAATAACTGGAAATTCCAGATGTTAGCACGAGCCTGGGACAAATATACGAAAACAATCTGGGAGCTAAATCTAAATCCAAGCAAGAGAACCTCGGTCATTAGCACCTTGTGGACGGCCCCTAGTCGGCGTAGGCGGCCGGTTAGCATTGAGCTCCTAGAGAGAGAGGGAGAAGACGATCAATTTCAGCAAATGCACGTATATACAAATATATGGGATGATTATTAGTTAAACAAACATAAGGCTCGACCTGATTACACAAACTCCCCTTGAGGTTTGAGAAATTTAATAACTTCCCCTATCATATAACGTATCAAATATCAATGAATTTTATTGACATCATCTCGAAATTATATTTAATGACTATAGCACCATGCATTACGCTAGACTTTAGGTGTGTCGGGAAAAGTTTATGAAATTCTCAAGCCTCAAAAGAAGTTTGTGTAAACAGGCCAAACATTAGGGTATGCCAGTGTAGCTATACCTAAAGCACATGAATAGATATTACTAAAACGTAATAGATGCATTACCTGCATCCAGGTATCTTCTATATGGCGTTCGGGAGATGTCTCTGGAGACGAAATTGCAGGAGGCAATGGATGAATAAGTTTTGGTACAACTACTAAATCTCTACCCAAAACCAAGATAGCACCAGCGTTATTTGCAGTACCTGCAGAATTAAAATGGCCATTAGACACTGGAATGGTGGATAGATATTCTATAGATTATTAGTGGAACATTATTCATAACCCCCATTAAAAAAAGGTGAAACATAAATAATGTTCATAATTCATAAAGGACATACCACAGTAGTTCGTGGCTGAAAAGAGAGTAATTAAATGTCCTTGAGCAAATCTTTCAAATCCATCCATCACACATTCATGTGCTCGAACAATCAATTGAAGATCATTGTTGTTACAAAATTCCATGACACGATCAGGCTGCAGAGATTAAAAACCCATGGATAAATAATTGAAGGAAAATTTTCATGGTAATTACACCACAGTTTCAGATAAAATCTGAGACATCAGGACAGAAATTTTTGGGACTTTCATAAAGAAGGACGAGAGATTACCCACCCCAAAGGTTACTAAACCAGGGCCTCTTGCATTTGGCCGTAATCCTTCTACACTATCATTTTCAGTGGGATCAGACCTACAAGGGAAAAAAAACTTGCATTAAGGTTACATTTTATTGATACCAATTGTCATAAAGTACTGTAGCGAATCAATTTACCACAATAAGTCCATAAGAACAATCGAACCCGCTTCCATAGGAATTGGACGTTGAATATTCTCAATCTGTTCTACATGGTTTATTGATCTCCCAATACCACCATGCATACAGATAATTTTCTTCTCAATTAATGCAGCCAAGGGAAGCCAATTGAACAATCTGTTAATCCGATGCCATGTCCATATTCCATCTCTTTCGCCCTATTAAGAAAACAATCATAATTTAAATGGTTTCATCAAGTAATAAAGAATTAACAAACATAAGCTGGTATTTACCATACGCTCAATGCACTCAATCCGAAAACCAAAAAGAGCATTGATATCAGCAGCTTCATGATTACCACGGATTAAATGTACTTGATGAGGATGCTCAACCTACATATTCATGTAAACCAGAACACACATTTAAGAGTGCTACAATGAGAAAAGAAGGCAAGAGAAAAGGAATGCACTATTTAAAAGATTGACAGATACCTTCAAAGCAAGGAGAAGAGTAATGGTTTCCAAGCTGTGTTGGCCGCGATCAACATAGTCACCCAGGAACAGATAATCAATATATCTGATACGGGTTTACACAAGAATCAGCATCACATAAAAAGAGAATTTGATGGGAAGTTAAAGTGAAACCAGAATACATAGAATTCCTATTTCAGCACGAATTGGTGTTTTAGGATCGAACAAGCATAGATCTTAGAAAAAATTAAGTTTGACTACTGAGAATAGAGATAGCTAACAACTTGACAACAATAATGTTACAATACCTTAAAGCACATGCTTTACCATCATGAGATTAAGAGTGTATAATAATATCAAAAATTATGTTAAAGATGCGTTTGACAATTTCATCTTAAAGGGGGAGAAATGTAATAGAAGAGGATGCCAATGATAGTTTTATTTTTTTTTTTAAAATAATCAAATTAAAGAATTTGGTGAAATGGGGTGATTGGGAAACTCACGCTATATCCCCTGCAGTTGAAGGTGACCCATACTCATCAAAAAGTCGCATAAGATCTCCAAATTGGCCGTGCAGATCACCAAATATCTTGATAGGAGCCCTCAGCTGTAGTACACTAGGTTCACTTGCAAATATTCTCTCAGCACTGTCACAAAGATCAGCAATCTCATTGCAATCCAAGAAAAATTGTCTTCGGACTGGAGGTTTCCAACCACGAGGTTTTAAAAGATGACCAATAACCTGGAAGATGGAAGCAAAAGGCCATGAGGCTCAATAATTTGAAATAAAGTAAAGAAATATTCACTACTCAATTAACAAGATATCAAGGTAAGCAAACCAAAATGCCTTTGTCATGCAGTTTAATATATTACTGAAACAATGGTTTTAGAGAACAAAAGGGACATAAATATTAACCCTAGGAAATAAAATATACCTTCTTAGGTACACTAGTAATTGACATTTGTCGATCTAAAAGCTTCCTAGCTGCTGTTGCACTTTCTGGAGTTCCATAGCTGACCCGCCTGCCTTCATTTTCAAATTGATCAATTGAAAGCTGCCTGACCATACCACCTAAAGCACCACCAGTCTCTGCAGCTACAACCACCTGTAAAATGCATAAGTGGCATAAACAAAATCTCCTAGCACTCAACTATGACAGTTGAAGTAATCTTTTTATTCCTCATACTCACAGCACGATGATGAAGCCGAACTCCAGGTGGAATAGAATTATCTGAAACTGCAGAATCAGGTTTTATCATTTGTTTTCCACTTGGAGTGGCCTCTGCCCCACGATCTCTGTCTGGAAGCTCAACTTCTCCATTACTTTGCCGAGCTTTAGCAGCTGCTAACGTGGCACTAATAGCCTCGGCTTCTGCTGCAGCAGCCTCAACTAAGTAATCGACGCCTTTGCTAAGATGTCTGTGCAAGATATCATAATTAAACCCGATATTTGAAGCAAGCATGTAAACTTAGTTAGAGAATTACAAAATGCACAAAAGGTACATGGAAATTTACCTCGAACCTTGGAGCACTGCATTTTCTGTGCTTATGTCGGCATAAATATCACCATTTACAGGGGGGGCAACAGGGCTTCCTACCACAACTGAACCATCAGCACCAGCATCAGGTACAGGTTTTCTATCATCAGTAAATCCATATCTGGCCTGCAATCTGCCTTGCTGCAAATTGGATGCAGCAGCTGCAGCTGCTGCATGAGAAGCTGCACTAGTTGTTTCAGCAGCAGCCAGATCCTCGGCAACAAGCAAGTCATCTAGCAGCACTCCTGTGGAAAAGTTCCGTTAGTAATATAGAACACATACTGAATCTAGAGAATTATCCCTACTGCACAGATCTACATTTAAATCAAGTACAAATCACAAAATTCTATAAGGAACCCCAAAGTCAAAATGCAATAGAAGAGCAAAACTGCAGAAGACATTCATGAAGCAGTGTAACTCGTTTTTTATATGGAAACTTTTAGAAATAGGTTCGAACTTCGAAGTTCAAGCATGGGGCATATATCAGTACACATCTAAGACAACTACCCTAAAGAAACTAACTTTTTCCTCCATAGTTGTGCACCACAACAAAGAATAGACACCTTAAAGACAGAATTTGGGAAAAACATGATAATTCAAGAACACCAACGGCATAATTTGAAAATTATATAACCACCACCATGCGGTCCAAGTCCAAAAGTAATATATAGCATCATGTCTCACCACCACGTAGACCACCATAGATGAAGATCAAGTCGCCGACAGCAGCAGCTGCATGCCTACAGCGCCTTGTCAATTCTACTGCTGCATCCCCACCAGCAGCATCAGCACTGAATCTCCCAGTCCTTGGACTTGTTACCACAGACTTTGTGTCACACCAGACTCCAGCTGCAGTATCCAAAACTGCGCAAGTCATAAAAAAAATTCATATAAGATATTGCCTAATGAGGTGATTTTCCAGAATCATGCAAAAAATCCTTGACAGAGAATCCAATTATGCAACGTACCAGCCACACTTGAGGAGTCCTCTACCATGCGCCCACCGCCTAGGGCTCCTCCAGACACATGAAGACGTGCATTAACGAAAACCTAGAAAAGCAAGACAAACCATGAACTATCTGATTGACTTTTGCTTTGAAGGACTGAGCTATGAGTATTTCAAATAAGATAATTCAAAATGAGATCAATCCAGTAAAGAACATACCGCTGCATGTTGGTACCTTGGAGATGGTGAGACGCCAGGGGCAATGGCCCATTCCCACCGACCATCTCTATGCTTGGCAAGGCCATATGCACTAGCCAGTGGCTGCATTTTACATCATTAAGACAATATCAGTCAAGGGTGGAAAACATATGAGCAGTACCATTACGCACACACTTCAGTTCAAAAATCCATAGTCAATGAATCCACTTAATGTTTATGCACAAATAAGGAAACTATCCTGCAGTGCAAATATAGCTATTGCTCAAACACATCCCCTGCCACCACAGGGTGCCATCATATTCAGGATCAAGCATGTGGTTGAGGAAAAGTCAAAATTTGAAAAAAAAAAATGCACTCTATCTGCCAAAACCAAAACAATAAACAAAACACCTAGCATGGCAAAGACATTTTACAAAAAGAAAGCAAAGATGGGCTTTTTATAAGGAAAAAAAAAAGAGCCAATAACTAGAGCAATCTCTGCAAAGCAGAGGGAGAGAATATAGGTATATCATATAGCATGATAGGAAAATGTTGCGCGTCAAACTTACCACACTATTTGCATCCCTTCCACCACAGAGCAAAAGAAGGCCATCAGAGCGTGCACTTGCAGTAGCATACCTGCAATTTAAAAGGCATTCACTCAAATCAAACATGAGGTTACATACAGAATATCTTGGGAGATTGTGACCTACACTATATTCTCGGTATCAAGATCTCCGAGTACTCCTCTTTCAAAGTAATTTTGTTTGGAAAATGCTGTTTCATCTACACCAGCTTCCACAATTAATGACTTATCGGCTATTTGAACTAAGTATGCCAACTATCGAACTCATGATTGGAACAATTGAAATAGTTGCTTCATGTTATTAAGGTTATAACATTTTTAAAGTTCCTCAAGAATGGGGAGGAAATATACATCTTAGTTGAAGGGGCAAAAGTGTGTACATTCAAAGTCAAGGGGGGGTAAAATAATAAGTTCATTAAAAAATTTACATGCATGGAGGGGGGCCTTCACCCTCTGGTTCAAGTTTCCGCCATTCGTATGGCTTTGCAGCAGTGTCCAGTGCCCATACATCAGCTAAAGGGCGTTTTCCTGATAAAAATATATCAAATTATTTGCTTACAAAAATTAAAGAGAGAAACGGGGGTAAAGAAATAAACACAACAAACCATCATTCCCGCCAATTGCCATGAGGTATCGTTGTCCCACCAATGCCATGACATGCCCATACCGTGGCCCTGGCCCAGGACCTTGGACCACGACCCTGAGAAAAATTAAAGTTCAGTCCAGTATTAATGAGTTACTGTAGAAATAAATGAGTTTATGAATGTAAAAGTAAGTATTTCCACAAATTACTGCAAATACACACATGTAATTATAAATTTACATTTTACAGATACCAACCTATGCCATCTTGCCCGTAGTTGTGTAAGGTCTAGAACATGAAGATCCTCAGCCGACAAACCAGCTGGGCCAATCCCACCCTATCATGAACAAGAAATTTATGTAATGATGTATAAATCCTAGGGGGATAACTACTATATTCTCAACAACATTCCACATGTCAACAGACCTGAATAACCACCATGGTACCCACAGCAGTGGCTACGTGAGCTGCTCTAGGTGTGGGAGGTTCTCCAATTGGGGTAACTCTGCAATGATTAAAAAACAACAATCCTTGTGAGAATTTTCAAACTACGAGAAGCAACAATCACAACAGAGACATTAGGGAGCAGTTAGAGAATTAAACAAGGTAATTATACGATTTAAAACTTACCGAGACCATTTATTTGTCAGCACGTCATAACAATGGACATCAGCTGTAGCCCCAGCCAAGCCTGTAACAAAATACTTTGGTAAGTGACATTTATACCTCTACAATGTGATCGTGATTCTTTTTGACTATTACAAGAAATAATTAAGACCTATCATCACCCCCAATAAGCACTAGATAAGTACATACTTGAAAATGGGTCTTTACTAAACTATAGCATATGATCAATTTAACCAAAAGACCAGTAAAGTTTTCCCAACGAACTCAAAAGGAAACTTCACATTCATTACAGCATAAAATTAGTCATAATAAATTCTCAACCACCTAAACATCTAAACCCCCACAAAACAATTCAGAATTTATCTCACAAACAGCAAACTTAAAAGCGCTTAACCAAAATTTAACAAAAACGAACTAGTTATACCCAAGATAGTGGCAGCAAATTCGGCCACATTCCAGGATCAAGATTCTGGAAGTATCTATCAGCAAGAATAGACAAATTAACTAAATTCTTGCTCCATCAACACTCTGAAATAGATTTCAAGAAAAATGTAACCAAGAACCAGAAACAATTCTCATGTTTGGAATTTTGCTTCTTTTCCCCGTAAAGAAGCAGAGCATTCCACCCAACTGAAACGAACAATATCGCCAAAATTGGAACTTTTAACAGAAACCAGGGATACATATAACAATTAAAACCAAAAATTACAAAAAAGTTATCTGTAACTTACGAATTCCTGCACTTCCAGCAGAAGAAGGAGTTCCCGAACCAGCAGAATTGCCTTCAAGCGCGGTTGCCCCTCCAAACAGAATTAATCTCGGACCAATATACCCAGGACTTCCCTCTTCCCCAACCGCAGGCACAGCCGTGAGTGTGTGACCACATCTCGGCCCCGGACCATCCTCCTTCTTCTCAAGTATAGCGTTCACCACACTGTACGCCGGCGCACACCGCGGTCCGGGCGCAACCGGCCCTCCACCTGCGCCCCCAGTATTACCAGTTTGGTTAATATTATCGCTATTATCACTCTGTTCTTCTTTCACCTGCTGCTGCTCTTGCAGAGGCGACGAGGATTCGGATTCACCATTAGCAGTGGCTGGCTCCTCCGACGATGGATCGTGATCGTGCTCGCTAGACATGGTCGAATCCACGTCCATTCCTGCGTAAAAACCCTAAATTCCGAAGCGCTGCAATAAGGTCGGAGCCTAAATCCTCAACAATTCGCATTTTAAATCATCATTTTCTTCTGGGAAAAAAAGCCCTAGCTCGTACGCTCGGATCCTCGAAACTTTTTCCCCGACAGCGTGAATTGAAATTCCTCTTTTCCTTTAAAGTTTTCTCTTTTTCTTCTCTCTCAGAAGCGGTGACGAGGAACCCAAACGGGGACGGCCAATCCAAACACGCACTTTCTCTCTCCAACGCAATGGTTTCTCTCTCTTTGAATGTATATATACAATGGAATCTGCATCTATAGATGCATACGAAGTACATCTATGACCTATCTATCGCGCTTCACACTTGCATTTACTAATTTTATATTTTTATTATGGTTCATTAATAGAACTCCATCTTAAATTACTAAAATTCAACTAATTATCTAAAGAAAAAAGTTGGATTTTGGATATTTCACTTAACCAAGTTCTTTCACTCTCATTTCTTTCTTTTTTTTTATCAATTTCACTCTCATTTCTTATTAATTCACTTGTTATATTATAGATAACTCGTAGGTAATTGATCAATACAGGTCGAATAGTCACTTAATTATAAACATGTCAGAGGGTGAACTATAGATATTTTAAAGCAAAAATAATTAACCAGTATAGTATTGAATTATAAACATCTCAAAACGCGGGACAATTAGTCAAAAAATCTAAAATTACTTCATACTCAAATACAATCAATTAATATTTTTTAATGTGTTGAAAATTAGTCATATCTGCATAAGGATTATTATTGCATCTCAACTCAATCGGTTAATGTTTTTTTTGTTAAAATTCGCCAGTAACGAGAAAAGCAATCTCAACATTTGTATTTTCCGCGGTCCATCCATTTTAAGAACAGTGCATTAGCAGTCATATTTATAAGGAGAGTTATTGTAAAAATATATAGACTTTTAGAAAATTTACAAGTAGTCTCACGTGTCTCAGAGTATCGCTTTTTTATTTTTCTACTCTCAAATTACACGATACTCTTTTTCGGTATCGATCAGACGAAGGAACATATACGAACAACATGATGCAACATGAGTGTGTATGGATTCAAGAAAAGAAAAACACTGCAAAAAATGAATAGTGGGAGTGTCAATTAGGCTCACTTGAGATTTACTTGTGGGATTGCGTCCTTCAGAGGAATTATCATGTTTCATGTGGTGTAAAGTGCATGGTCGATGAGTATGCAATATACAAGGGCAATATACAAGGGTGCTCATTACTTAGAACGAGTACACTGAGGTATCCTATGTGAGAAGATTCATAAATGGAAAAGGAGTAACCACTTTAAGATATGTGGAGACTTCCAAATTAGGAAATATCTAATAGGTCAATGATTTGATTCATTAATCCTTAGACTTGAGATTTCATTAATATTGATAAGGGAAAAATCGGGGTGACTGACTAAGCGCCAGGTGTCACCCGTACGTGGCGTGGTGTGCCAACTCAATCCTCCAAATCCGACCCAGGTCTATGGTCCTTCGACCCAATACTTGGGAAAGTCATGAGAGGCCAGGCGAGAGGTTCCCGCGACCAGGAGTGCCCTTTCGACCCAGAAAGGCGCGACCCAGCTGACTGTCGACCCGGACGCTAGTGGCCAACCGCATTTAATGTGCGCGCCACTCCCTGAGAGCCGTATTAATTGCGGCTACGCCAAGTACTGTGCCAGGGTCACTGTCAGGGACAGGAGAATAGTGCTTTAGCCGAAAAAGCACTGTTCCGGCCACAAGAAGTCCCTCTCCCACCAGACAAGATCCACACCTCCCTGAGGGTGTACTTGCGCGCACTGAGGCTTCCTTGCCTTATATAAACCAATCTCCATCATCAATGGAGGTAAGCTTTTCCACACACACAAAACTCCACACTTGAGCAGATTCTCATCCACAGTTTACTGACTTGAGCATCGGAGTGCCAAAACGGGTTCAACCCCCACATTCCCCTTTTTTGGCCTTTGAGCTCACGTTTGTCCCATCTTTTCAGTTTAGGAAAAGCACCGGAGTCACCCCACTTTACAAATATCTTGGATGATTAGGAGTCCTTATTTGCAGTCCAGCACACAACCCAGATTTGGACACCATCAAATATCTTAGGGTAAATAACAAATTCCCCCCCCCCCCCCCCTGCCCCTTGGGGCGGATTGGCCCCCTATCCTTTGATTTTGGGTGATTTGGCCCCAACCTTTTATAAATGTTACACTTTACCCCTTTACGACGTTTCCGGTGGTATCTTTTTTGAATATTCCTTTCTTCAAACCACACGTGATTTAAGCATGCCAATTTTAAGGGTAATTTCGTCAGTTCATCTGCTAGCATCTGCTCCTGCGTTTTGTTGTTAAAACCTTAAGATGGAACCCTAATTCCTCATTTCTATTTGGGCGAGAAGAAGAATAATGGAGAGAGGCAACCATCGTGCCTGCTATTATGGGATGGATGTGGTGGAAAGAACATCATGGACGGACCATAACCTGGGGAGAAGATACATTAGTTATCAGAATTTTTGAGTAAGACCTTGTTTTGGTATTTTGATTATGGAATTTACTGTCTCTGTTTTTCTTCCTAAATTATTGGGACCATTTTGATGTTAGACTGAAAGTGGCTGCAATATGTTCGTGTGGATCGACCCCCCAATGTGTGAGCGTGCTAGGCAAATCATACCAGGGCTTTTGCAAAGGATTAATGGTCTTGAAGCTGAAATTGAGAGAGGAAGGCTAGCTGAAATTGAGACAGAAAGGGTTTCTGAAACTGAGCAAAGAAGGCCAGCTGAAGACGGAAGAAAACGGCCAGGGAGAGCATCTGAGTTTATCATGTTTCTTGCTATCATTTTGTATTTTATTTCTTAGTTTGGTAGGTGTAATCATGAGTTAATTATGTAGAAAGAGCATCTGAGTTTATGTACTATTGTGAACGGGTGTAATCTAAGCATGATGTACTCTATTTCCTTCATCAATGCAATGGTAATTTTCATGATTTATGTTGTTATTCTATACAAATTGAAGTTCTGCTCACTGCGAGAAATGAAATTTCCCCAACATGAAAATTCATAGCAAATACTAGTGCATACATGTTCAAATTACACCTTCACAAAACAAGTGTTGGACTACAAATGTTAAACCAACACATTCAACAAAAGGAAAACCATGTTCACATTCACAGAGTTTAAAAACAAGATAAAAAAAACAGATTTGAACTACCGTAGTTTCTTCTTTGACTAGACTGGTGGCTTGAACTTGGAGTTGTATTGCTTCTTAGTAGGGATTCTTCTTGAGGAGGTTGGAACAGACTTTGAAGTGCTAGGCATATGAGTTGATGAGAAGTGCTTTTCCTCCTTGGTGCCAGTTTTGTAACTGCCTACTGATCTTTAACTTCCAATACATGAGTCTTGTTGTTGTAAATTTCGTGTAGCTGAACTTCTGGTGAATCTTCTTGTTAGTATGCTTGTTGACCCAATATTGCTTGTAGCTGCAGTCTTCTTCTTGGCCTAATAGAAATGGATTGCACAAGTGTCACATAATATGGGTAAATATATGTAAGGATTGAACATAATAAATACACTCATAATTTTTGATTTTGAAGGTGGTGGTGGACTTTTACTCTCTCTGGCAAGTTCTAATTTTTAGGATTTTGCTTACATCCTCTTTTGTTGTGGCCTGCAACACCACACAACTTACACTTCATCACCAATCCTTGCTTCCCAAGCCTTCCTTCAGATTGACCAGCTCCACTTGGCCTTGTTTGTTTCTTTGTACCCTTGTTTTGGGCAATTTCATAATCAGCTCTCTTGCGTTTATGTAGCTTAGGTCTGCCAGGCAGATTTTTCTTCACTGGTGGATGTAGCTTCTTCAATACCTTAGGCCATTCATCAGGGCCATTTAATGACACCATAAGGTGACTGTAGACACGTAAGAAAGTGTCCTTGTGGTAATACTCATCCACAAAATCCTCAGGCTTCTTGTGCATGTGTCATATTGCTGAAATAGCATGTTGACAAGGAATTCCAGATAATTACCACCTTCTACAACCACACATTTTCTCACCCAAATGCACCTTAAACTTATCACTAAAACATCCCTGGATCTCAAATTGATCATGACCATTCCACAATGCAATGTAATTCATACTCTTGTTCTTGTTTTCCTCTAATATCTTTTGAATATTAAGGTATATATCATACTTGTGTGCTTTCATTTCATCCCTTTTGACGTATAACCTTTTCATTAAAGTCATTCTAATACTCTCCAACATGTCAATGATTGGCATACTTCTAGCTTTAACAATTAGGGCATTGAAACTCTCACACAAATTATTCAAGAGTATATCACATTTAGAAACACACCTGAAATAAGCTTTGGACCAGTGGGCAGCAGGCCTCTTTGCAAGCCATTTGAATGTTTCCAAGTCTTTCTCTCTAAAATCTTTAAGGATTGCCTCAAATTCACTGATTTTAGCTGTCTTAGCTACTCTCCATGTAATATGTTTCAAGGTCAATCCTTTGTGGGATGCCTTGAAATTGTTGTACAAGTGCATCACACAGAACCTATGCTAACAGTTTGGCAGTAACTGATCTACTGCATCAATGATACCCTTTTGCTTGTCAGACATTATAACCCAATCAGAGTGATCACTTCTTATCCCCAAATCTTTCATCTAAAAATCCAAAAACCACTTCCAAGTAGTGTCTTTTTCCTTTTCAACAATTGCATATGCAAAGGGATATATGCAATCATTGGGATCAATTCCTACCGCAACTAACAATATACCACCACAAATTGTTTTTAAGTGACATCCATCCAAGTATATTATAGGTCTGCAGCCATCTAACATGCCATTTTTCAAAGGTCCCCAACAGATATACATTCTCTTGAATACATCATCATTATTATCAGATTTTGTTGTTATTTTAACAGTGGTGTCAGGGCTATTTTTAGCAATTTCAGCTGCATAACTATACAAGAAAGAGTATTGATCAAAGGTAGTACCTGCAACCCATTCTTTGACCTTCTCTTTTGCTCTGTACATTTGATGCCTTGTGAACTGGAGCTTTTGTTCATGTTGAATGACTGCCACCATTGATGGCACAAGCCAGTTGGGATCACTACTGATCTTAACTTTGTACTTTTCTGCAATCCATGCAGAACTTGCAGTTGATACCTTCTCAACCCTCGGGCACTCATGCTTGTCATGTAAAGTCTTCACCTGCATTACATCCTCACCAGATTTCATTGAAGCATACAAAAACCAAGCACACTTGTCATTCTTGCAACATACTCTTATCCTATCTTGATCATTTTTCACCCATATTATGTCTCTTCCATTCAACCTTGAATGTTGTCTTATAGCATCTCTCAAGATTTCAATTTATTCAAATAACAAACCAAGCTCAAACTGTGGGTTGTCCATGTCAATAAATGGATTGAAGACTTTAAATCCATCATGCATCCTAACTGAATCCTTTGGTTTTCCTTTCTTGCTCTGTTTTCTGTTATTACTCAGAGTCCACCCATCAAGCCCACCTGTGTTAATACTACATTCAAACAATTGTTCATCATCTCCTTCATGATCTGAGTCAACCAACTTATCAGAAAAATCTGAGTCATTACCAAGAGATTGTTCATCATCACTATCCCAAGTAGGTTGATTTTCAACAATGTCTTCAATCAGTGGATCCTCATCATGCTCCAGAATGTGTTCCATTGGTGCTTGAACCTCAGATGCTTCAATTTCAGGATGATCTTCAGTTGGTTGATCTTTAGTTGGTTGATCTTCAGGTGGTTGATCTTCAGTTGGTTGATCTTTTTCCATTGTTGGTTCAACTACATCTTCAATAATAGGCTCTACATCTTCATTACATGCCTTCCCTGTCCCCTGCTCCTCTTCTGGAAGAGTCCTTTTTGCAATTTCAGCTTCAACTTCAGCTTCATTATTCTCCTGTTCCTCATCTGAGCTTGATTGACCATCTAAAATGCCTAAGAAACCAAAAGGATCATTCAACTCCTTTTGCTGACCATCATCATCACTTTCAGAGCTAGACTCTTCAACTAGAATTGGATCACAAAACACCCCAACCATCCTCTGTTCATCCAATTAATTCACCAAACTCATTACTTCTACATCCCTCGACAACAAATGTATGGCATAGCAATCATCAGGCCCACCAGCACTGTAATAGAACTGAGCATTACTCACATCTACACTAAGTTCTGCAGCCATAGCATGTATCTCCAACATTGAGATCTTATCTTCATGATAATAATCGATGTGGTCGAATTTTTCCCCAACATACACTTTGCAGCCTAGATTGCATATTCCTCTGGAGTGGTGCATCCTAATCGTAAACAATTCAGCATTTGACCCTATATCACCAAAAAAAAAAAAAAAAAAAAATTGAAAACCTACATGATTTCATAAAATGAGAACAAAAACAAAAGGCTCACAAACAACAGAATACATTATACACGGTGTTTTGCAACAGGGACCACAAAAGATTCAGTTTTTATGGATCACATGCACATACAAGATGGTATACAACATAAACGGTCAAAAAAATTTCAAAATGTCCATACACATTCAAGCTTTTCCTTCAAAACCACTTACCATATGCAGGCGTACTCTTCCTCGGCGGGATATCAGAGTTGTCTTTGCGCACTCTCCACTCCATCATCAACGATTCCACCCACGCGATCTCACCAAATGAAAGTTCAGTGTGTAAAATGCCCTTCCAAATTCCTTCTCATAGTTTTAACCCTTTCAATTTAACCCTAGGTGATTTAGGGCTTTTACCATAGTGAAGAGCAGGTTTAGGCGGGGAGCAGATGCTAGCAGATGAACTGACGAAATTACCCTTAAAAATGGCATGCTTAAATCACGTGTGGTTTGAAGAACGGAATATTCCAAAAAGATACCGCCGGAAAAGTCGTAAAGGGGCAAAGTCTAACATTTATGAAAGGTTAGGGGGCAAAGGACGGGGGGGGGGGGGGGGGGGGGGGGGGGGGATTTGTGATTTACCCAATATCTTATGTGAGCTTACTAAGTAATCTAGACAAGGGTCTAAAAGGGTGTCGCTTGTGTTGGGGTTCCAAAAGTGACACACGGAGACGTATGAGAATCAATAAAGGACCTACACTTGCTTAAGGCAAGAAAATCTCTTAAGTTATTCATAGTACATCTCGAAGTTCTTAGCCAAAGCAATGGATCGAGATCAAGAAATGAGTTTATTGGACGAAGATCAAATGGATATGAAACGAACTTAGCTTTAAGATTAATATTATTAGAATTCTAATTATTCCAGTGCCATAGATATTAATCGAGAGATAGAATGGTAAGATGCTCGTGTTTCACGAATTCTCATTGACTGAAAGGTTCTTTCGATTTATTTGTTATTCGGCTTAAAGGTCACACACTTGTCGCTACTATGGCCATATGATCTATAAACTAATTAATTAATAAGAGTATTAATTAATTAGGATCACTGCTAATCGAATAATGAAGTTAGAGGGTCACACACAAAGTAATTTTCCCTTTACTTTGATTGACAGAATTTTTAGCCATTTTTCGGGATCCCCGCGTCTAGCATGGAAAAGGGATGGGTACATAGCCACTTAAAATGGTGGTTGTTAAATAAACTGGAGGAAATGAATTAGATAAAATTATTATTATGCCCTTGTCAGTTCGTGATACTGACATCACAGCCGTGGAAACTGTACCAGATTGGGAGACGATTTCCCACCCTTTTTTCACTGGACTTAGATTAGTAGCAGCTTTTTTCATTTAGTGTTCTTAAAATCTTTTTTGGTGCCCAATTATTTAAGATGCATATATATAACGCACAATATAATATCGAAAGAGGGGATAAACCAGCCTAATGGATCACAAACAATTGAAGTATTCCTGCGTCTTCAATAGAAAAAGGAAGAAGACGAGGGGAGAAAAAAAAAGAAAGAAAGGGGAAGAAAGAAAAAGGGGTATTGGGGGTAATTTTTCATATTTTATTAAGGGTATTTTAGTCTTTTTAGGTGAAATGTGGGGTTTAGAAAAACATTCATGCATAATTGATCCTTAAAACATATAAAAAGTCAACTGGGGGTTTAGGAAAAATATTGAATTATACCAGGGATTGTTCATTAATTATCCATAAATAATTATTAGTTCGAAACGTAAATTCATTTTAGATAATTGAGGGCGTATACTATTATTTAAGGGATTTGTAATTTCTCATTAATCTCTCTCTCACTCTCTCTCTCTATAACCCAGACCACTTCATATATATATTATAATTAAAGTGAGTTATATATGACGAAAAGTTTGAAGGTTACCATATTTGTAACGCCCCGCTCATTCGATAAATAAGGTACGTCACCTTTCAACCTTTTTATGTGTTTAATTATGTGATTGGTGCGTTGTGTGGCCCACTTTTGAACTCTTTTAGAGTTAGAGCCCTTTTTGTAATTTTCTTCTTTTAGGGGGTTTTCCGGTCACTTCTCGTTCGGTAGAGATTTTGACTTCTTTGACCCCTCCTTTGCATCCGGGGCATCGAGACGAGTCCGTAGACTCTAAGTTTGCCCAATTCTGACTTCGTTAGCCCGTTCTTCCGATCGTTTTTTAGTACGAGGATCCGAGATATATACTCGGGTTTCCTCATTTTGCGTGCCAAAATCAGATCAACAGCCTTCATCGTCTTCCTCCAGCGACAGGTACTATTCACAAGCAATGAAGGTGTGAAAACACACACTAGCTCGTTCTCCCTCGTTTCTCGACGGAATTCGACGAATCGATAGTGGAAATTTATCAGCTCGACGAGCCCGTCACAACCGTACCAGTTTCGTGGCCTGAAAGTGACCAGCGGCGGCGCAGCGGTGGTCCGACGGTGGCGGGTTGCGCCCCCTCCACGCCGGCGGCGTTCCGGCGACTCTCGCCGGCCAACAACCACCCTACCCCGTGTTTTCGACCCTTCCCGTTCCATTTCCGGCCTCCTTTTCGAGCGAATCGCGGCGTAGGTGGTGGTTCCGGCGGTGACGCAGCAGCGCGATTTTGGGGTGGTGGTTCGGCCTCTTCCCGACCAGTTTTGGTGGTGGAGCCTTCACAAAAGTTGCTTGGATTGACGAGACTTAGCGGATGGCATCGACGGCGTCCCGAGAACCGGCCGTTGGCGGCGGACCGGCGGTGAACCGGTGGTGAACCGGCGGGTCTGAACCGGTTACTGTTCCGGCGATTTTTCCGGCGATTTGACTTGGGGCTTTTGTAGGGCTTGTTACAAGCTTTCCAACGGTATGCTCAGATTTCATTTTGGTTTTACGGTTTACGTTTGATTGAGGGCTTTTGTTGAGCAGGCCGAGACGCACGTTCTTGTCCTTCCGGGGATTTTTTCGACCACCGGAGGAGGTGTTCCGGTGGTGGCCGGTGACTGTTCGGCCTGCTACGGTAGCGGCATTCCGGTGACTTTCGGACAGAAGGTCCCTTTCGTTGTGGTGAGACCAACGCCACTTTCCGTTCGTCAATCGGATGCCCGGTTGATTTGTTGTGATTTATTTTGTGTAATTCTGTTTATTTGAATTAATTGTTTTAATTGCAATAAATTGTCAATTGCTTGATTTGTCGATCAATATGAATTCCAATGTGTACGAAAGCATGTATTAAATGAACTATGATATATGTTGATGCTTTGATTTGCAATTTGAATCTCGGTATGCCGTATTTGAGCTAATTGTCTAACTTGAAGGGGTGTATGTGTAATTTTGTAAACAATATGAATATTGTTTGATTTAATTAGGTAACCTTGTAATTGAATTCGTTTAGTGATACATGAATTGAGTATGCCAAGTGTGAATTATATAGAATTGATATAGTTGGAATTGATATGCGACTTTGTGAGATTTAAGTGATTTGAATGACTCTATTTTGTCTATTTATTAATTGTAAACTGGATATACTTGAGTTATAAACGTTATATGAAGTTCATGACTTGATTGCAAGGAATTATGAAAGATATGAAATGATTGGGCTTGAAACCCTCATGTATGGAATGTACTTGAAAGAATTACTTGATTATGTAACTCCATAACATCATTTTACTTCTTATATATCTCATATCATGTGTTTAGCATTGCCGTGCGTCTATGTGGTTTCATATTGAGTCAATTCTCACCAGTACACATTGTTCCTTCTCTTGTACAGTTTGTTTCCAGGGCGGAGACTCCCAAATTGAATAGGCACCCGTATTGCTCTTGTTTCTTATCTCGTGGTATTCCAGGTGAGGGTGTTTTCGTTCTAGTTACATATCAAACCCTACAACCCGTATGTGAAAAGCTTTGGCCAAAACCTTATGATTATATATATGTTACTTTTAAAAGGAGAGTTATCGAGTAAATATTGATCGAGTAAATACGGATTGATCGAGTAAATATTGATCGAGTAAACCCCTTTTCAAATGGATTATGAAATATGGTATGATTCTTATGAATCAAATGTTTTGGCGAGAAAGAATGATTGATTGATTGCACAGAATGGGGCCCAGGGGCTTGGTGTGAGTGGGGACCCGAGGAGGCAAGGGCTGACGGTAAACCCTCACACTAGTCCCACTATTGAACAGCGGTACCGGACCTCGTCAGGAGATTGGCGGGGAAAGGGAGCTGAGTGCCATCTGGGGAGTCATGTAACCCCTTTTGGCCAATGATTGGGTGGTCGGGCCTTGCAAACCCACCACCAACCCGGAGGAAGAAGGTTGGAACTTATTTATGATTGAAAATGATTGACTGATTGATTATTGATTGATAGGCACTGTGCGGGAAGGCCGGGAATCGGATTGCCCAAACAAATATATTTAGGACATGGCATGTGATCTGAGTGTATTATGATACATTGCATGATCACCTATCTAATGTATTAATGATATTTGTCGTACACGGTCGGAGTTTGGTTGGAGATTGTGCACGCTCACTCGCCGAGCCTTATTGATTGAGTATGATTTACGAACTTATTGAATTTAATATGAATAGTCGTAAAGTCTGAGCATTGCTTACTTAATTTCTAGCCCTTCGAGGGAACTAACTTTAAATAAAACCTTGCTCGGGATTTATGACTTGCATGTGCATGTTTCTATATTATATGTATCGCTCCTGCTCCCTCAGTCTTCTAGAGATTGACCCCTCTTTCCCCCTTTTCCCAGTTTCTTTTGCAGGTGTTGGTTACTAGGCGGAGTTAGAGTGTCGAGTCATTGTTCTAGTCTCACTCATTTACACTCACTGCATATTATATTGTCTTTAAATACTGGATTGATTTATTATTGATGGCCGGTGTGCCTTATTAAATTGATATTGATTCGGGACAGGTTAGGACAGGTTCTGGAGCCAGTTGAACCCGTTGTTATGTTGTTTTCTTGTATTGATTCGGGACAGGTTAGGACAGGTGTACTGATTAGTGGAACCCGTATTTATATTCGTATTGGATTTCCATTATTTCATGAATATTACATGAATGATTTCCTTGCTTCCGCATTTTGGGTTTTGTTGATGGTTCCAGGGTTAGCTTCCGCCTAGTCAGGACTGTACTTTTGATTGTCACCCGTTCGCTGTGAGTCCGATTCATGTGTGGACTGCCTATTTCATATGTGGATTAGACTCATAGTGCGGGGGATGTGGTGCCTATCGTCCCGGGTGCTACAATATTATCTTAGTAAAATATGATAAATTTGTGTAGGAGGTATTTAAAATGTATATGTACATAAAGTATTTAAAATGTACATCGTATATCATGTGAAAATGTACCCTGTATGCATATTTATTTAGAGTGTACTAGTATTCTATGCAATAGAATATGTAAAGTGGGGTTTTATTTTTTCAAGTTCCAATTATAAATATGATTGTTTTAATGGTGAAATATATTTTAACTAATGTAACATTAATAGGTTAATTATGGTGGCAATTCTAATGATATCTCATAATGGTCATTTTCCATAAAGTGTCCTTATGAATTCATTGAAATTGGAAAAATTATAATTTTATGTGATCACCTACTCATTGCTTTCTTCAATAAATCAGTAAATCAAATTATGTTTATTTGGAATATTTAAAATAAGAAAATAGTGGAAATTGTAAATGAGATAAATTAAACTAGAATGTTGTCATAGATTTGTACTTTGTGAATTAAAAGTGGTTGAGTGTTTAGTTTGAGTGCGCCATGGACTATATCTGGTGGAGCATGAACATAAAAGAGTATTTTTATATTTACGCCAGATTGGATAATTACAATTCATTTCTCTTTAAATGAAAATATTACATAACTTACTCTTTTAAATTTGAAAAATTATAATTTACAAATAAACCCATTCCGATAGTTTTTTTCATATTTTTTTTAAAAAATTGACTATATTTTACTATAATTTAGTTTCTCACAACTCACACATCATTCTCAAGTGATAGACAAATAATTTATGAAGTTTTTTTGGAAGATTAACTCACGATTCCTTTGTAAATTGATATTCATGATGACATTTTCCCCCCTCAATTAGCGTTGAAGATCTAATTAGTTCAACAATGATTTTGAAAAAATACCAATCCAAATTGGTTCATTTATAATTTTCCAAAATTATAAAAGTAGATTGTGTAATATTTTCATTTAATGAGATACAAGTTATAATTATCAAATCTCACAGGAATGCAGAGGTAAACAACCCTGAACATAAAAGAATTCGGTTGCTGTATTTTGAAAAATAGAACCATCTTTAAGAGAGATAAAAGATCTGAAGCAAGCTTTTGAGAGAAATAAAAGACAATGATGATGGGAAAGTTTTGTTTGGCACTACTTTTTGCTGATGGGAGAATGGGAAAAAAGAGCTCGCAGAGTGTAGCTCAGTTGGTTCCGGAGGGGCAGATTTACGACAAGGTGCAAGGTTCGATTCCCACAGGCTGCAGTGTGGGAGCTTTATTCTTGAGTCCAATTTGGGCTTTGAGGGTGGGCTCCTTGTAGACCTAGTGAGGAGCACACCTCCCCCTTAACGGGCCGCTGAGTACCTGATTTACCTCCTCCCACTTGCTTCGTCGGGCCGGGGTGTAAGGGGCCCTTAGGGTTGGGGTTTCAACCTTTGCGACAAGAGAATGGGAAAAAAGAGGATAATATGGGTCCTTTTTCTTTTTCTTTTTTTGTGGACCCACAAGGGTTAGGACCACTCAACCATGGTCATTGAAATCAACAAAAGTGGGATTATCCCACACGACGGCCTCTTGAGCAATATCATGACCCAACTTCACCAATTTATCAGCACTCGCATTATATGTTCTTGAAACATAGGACAGCTTCGCATCCCAAGGCATCCTCAACAATCTACGACAATCAATGATCAAATTTCGCCAAGGATGGACCTCCACATCCTCCTTGGTGATGAACTTTACGACAACCTCTGAATCAATTTCAATTTCAATTTTCTCATACCGATGCTCCCAAGCTAGACGTAACCCTTCTCTTAACCCCAATAACTTAATATGGGTCATATTTATGCATAGTTTGATAAATAATGTGCTTGGCTTTATATTGAGGAGAAAAAAGCCTTATATTTGATGCATAGTTTGAGTTTTGGGACTTGGGAGTTTTAGATTTGGTTGGGGAGGGCACTCCAAAATGGGTTTAAGAACCGGCGGTTTGGGCTGGATTTTTGAATTTTTCTAATTTGTTTCCCTTCAAAATTGTAAAACTGATTGGGCCCATTGGGGGCTTGCTGAGATCCAACTCTGGACCCCTTCTGCAGAAGGGATTTGGCCCAACCAATTGCCCTATTTCACTTGTTTCAGCATTTCATTGGCAAACTATTAATAATAAATCTGAAACTATAAGCTTATTAAAACTATACATTATAATTAAAAATTGAGTTCTAAGAAAATATTAATTATAACGATAAATATTATAATATGTCATAACAATTAAATTTAAACATGAATAAAATAATGTGAAATATTTTATTGTTTATGATATATTTATAAAAGTATAAATGTATGTGTACTATTTTTCTTTTTCCTACCGTAAAAAATATTATATTTGTTAAATCAAAGCTCATAAAAAATTATGAGATCAACACCTTCTTTTTCATTCTAAACACCCCTCCCCACACTGCTTTCTGGTTGGACAGGCTGATTACATACACTTGGTGGCAAGTCGAGGGGAACACTCGGCTCGTATATGAACTGTTAGGTTTGAATAGAAATAACTCTTTGGTTAATTTTGCTTATAATAATGATCTGGCTCAAATCTGGTCGATCTGACGTGGTCGATCTGGCTGTCAGATATGAGTCAATCAGTCAAGAATTTGTTTGAGTGAGTTCTTTATCGACCTGAAAGCACTAGCAAACGTGAGCTCGAAACCAACTTGGGGGACTTGGGGTTTTACCCAAGGTTGGCACTCCGACGCTCAAGTCAGTGATGGAGCTCTTTAGAGAGAGAATAAATGCAATTGAATGCGTATTAAAGGCTTACCAACTACTGTTCAAAGGGCGAGTATTTATAGCCATGGCCAAATGACACAGTAGTGTGTGTACTGTAGGTGTGCATTAATGGCGTTGCCAGTCGTCGATCTGGATGTCGGACGATGGAACCGGCTTGAGGCGGGTCGGTTGTACCTTCTTTCCCCTTTGGGTAAAAGCAGGGACTGACGGTCATTAATGAGCCATAGTACGCCTGTTCCAGGGAATGAGAAGGATACACGTGTCCCGACAGGAGTGCTTTTACAGTATTCGGTATCCGGTGACGTATGATATCGATCTGGAGATCGATATTGCCTTCCGGGATCCTTAATGCTGTGGGTTTCTTCGTGGAAAGGGAGCAGATCGATCTGAAGATCAACCTGGCTACCAAAATCGATCTGATGATCTGATGGTCTCATGAAGATCTGGGGACCTGGTATCGATCTGATGATCTGTCCAAAAGTTCGTTTTTGGTTTGTCCGAGTTGGCGCGGAGCCTACGTGGCGCCCACGTGGGATATTAACTATCTTTGCACTTTGGAGTTTAACAAGATAGATGCTATTCCTGCTGCCGTGAGAGGTTCTTTGCTTTGGATACTAAGCAAGAAAATGGCGGGTTGATCAAGGGGCCAGGTGGTGTATAGGAATCGGCCTGCTAGTTTGTAACAAGGGAACTGTTGAATATGTTATGCATAAATATATATATTAGTTATTGGAGAATTAATATATATATGATTAATTGTTGGAGGATTAATCATTAATTATGCAAAGGCATATCAAAGGTTGTTTGGAAAATATGCATTGGTTATTGTGTCCCACATTGGAAAAATAACACTAGGCAGACAGCCTTATATATTAAAATGCTGTATGTGTTATTAAATTATGGGACCCAAGAGAGGACTAATGGGCTCACTCGCGGTGCGGTGCACCGCCCGCGCCCGCGCCCGCACGGGCACGGGGCCGGGGCCGGGGCCGGGGCCGGCCATGGGCGAATGTGGCGTTTGATGGCGCACTTTGCACTTCGTACGTGCGCATCGTCGCTAGGAGCTTGGAGCCTCGCCTCCGAGCCCAGAGCCTTACTTTTTGAGCCAGAGTCGGCCTAGTCCAGTCCAAAAGTTCAGACTTTTGAACCAATGTCCAGATACATCCAATCAGTCCGTTGGCATCTGTAACAGCTGAGTAGTGGGCATTCATTGGGATTGAATTTCAGGTCATTACACCTGAAATTAATCCATTCAACATTCCCATTTGGCAGTTTTACTTTTGGCCAACACTTGAGAGCTATAAATAGCTTCTTCCCCCACCTGAAGAATACAACAAAACTCACCTGAATTCTGGCAAATTGCTATTGTCTGAATTCTTCTTTTTCCAGCTTGACATATATCCTAAAAGTAAATCGTCTGCAACCTTTAGCAAACTCAGAGAGTAGGGGCGATTAACACTTTAAGGACAGGGACTACCCGTGTCATTCTGATTCCATTTCTCCCATTTTCTCAACAATCTTAAAGTGTTAATTCGTGTGAAGATGGAGTCAGAATCCTTCCGCATCATGAACCAGCAGAAATTGGATCGCTTCGATGGAAACAATTTCAGCCGCTGGCAAGACAAGATGAAGTTCCTGCTTACCGTTTTGAAGCTGGCCTACGTTCTGGATCCCAGCCTGCCACCAATTCCAGAAGATCCTCCTGCTCCCCAGCAGCCTGTTGATCTGGATCCACCAACCACTGAAGCCGGTGGTGCACCTCCTGCCAATCCTCCGACAACAGGAGTTGCTGCTCCTCCCAACATTACAGCAACAGGTCCTTCCAGGAATGCTGTGCAGATCCATCAGGAGATCGTAGAGACTCTTCAACAACAAAGGAGGAAAAGGACTGAAGATGAAGAGTTGGCTCGTGGTCACATCCTCAACACACTTTCTGACAGGCTGTATGATCTATACACAAACGTGAAGTCGCCTAGAGAGCTTTGGGAGGCCTTGGAATACAAATACAAGGCTGAGGAAGAAGGTACTAACAAATATTTAGTTTCTAAATATTTGGATTTCAAGATGGTTGACAACAAACCGATTCTGGAGCAAGTGTATGAGCTCCAGGTAATCGTTAATAAACTCAGGATGGTTAAAATTGTCCTTCCAGAAACATTCCAGGTTGGTGCAATCATTGCAAAACTTCCTCCAGCCTGGAAAGATTATGCAAAGCGTTTGATGCATAAATCTGAGGATTTGTCCTTGGAACAAATTCAAAAACATCTGCGTATTGAAGAGGAGGCTCGGAAATGCGATGGAAAGAATTTGGTTCAAGGACAATCGAGTGTGAATTTTGTTGAATCTGGAAATTCTTCTAAAAAGAAACATTTTGGTGTTAAAAAGAATTCTGGACAATTTAAGAAAACCATTCAGAAGCCTAAACCTTCTAATGGTGCTAACAAAAGAAAAGGCAAGTGTCATGTTTGTGGAGAAACAGGACATTATGCGAGAGAATGCCCACAACGGAAGAGTGGATCCGGAGTTGCAAATATGGTTGAGGAGAACCTAGTTGCCATGGTGACTGATCTTAGCCTCGATGTGGCTATGATTTCTGAAATCAACATGGCAAGTGAACTTTCTGGCTGGTGGTTAGATTCTGGAGCTACCGTTCACATTTGCAACGATCGAAGGCTTTTCAAGACCTTTGAAGAAACTGTTGGGCAAGAGGTTCAGATGGGAAACAACTCCAAAGCCAGTGTTGGAGGCAAAGGATCTGTCGAACTCAACTTTACCTCCGGAAAGAAATTAACTTTGATTAATGTCTTGTTTGTACCAGATGTTAGGAAAAGTTTAATTTCTGTTGATTTGTTAGATAAGAAAGGTTTTAAGATTTCTGTTGAATCTGGCAAAGTCATCATCATGAAAAATGGTGAATTTGTTGGAAAAGGCTATGCTTGTAATGGGATGTATAAGATGTCTATCAATAATATGAATCTTGTTTCTGCTTACATGATTTCTTCAATTTCTTTATGGCATAGTCGATTAGGACATGTTAGTGCAAAGAATTTGAAAAATATGCATGCAATGGGATTAATTGATATTGATAAAAACGAACTTGATAAGTGTGAAATTTGTGCAAAATCAAAAATTGTAAGAAAGCCTTTTCCAAGTGTTAAAAGAGAATCACAAATATTAGATTTAATTCATACTGATATTTGTGAGTTAAATGGAATTTTAACTAGAGGTGGTAAAAGGTATTTTATTACTTTTATTGATGATGCTAGTCGTTTTTGCTATGTCTATTTGTTAAGAACTAAAGATGAAGCTCTTAGTTCTTTTGTGAAATACAAATCAGAAGTAGAAACCCAACTTGAGAAGAAGATTAAGGTTCTACGTTCTGATCGAGGCATGGAATATTGTTTGAATGCTTTTGATACACTTTGCGAAGAAAGTGGTATCATACATCAAACAACTGCCGGTTATACACCCCAGCAGAACGGTGTAGCTGAAAGGAAAAATCGTACCTTTCTGGACATGATAAATTGCATGTTAAATCATGCAAATTTACCTCACAACTTATGGGGTGAAGCCCTTCTGTCTGCGTGCCATATTCTAAATAGGATGCCTAGTACTGTTGTGAAGTCTAGTCCCTATGAAATATGGAAAGGCAGAAAACCCAACATAAGTTATTTTAAAGTGTGGGGGTGTGTGGCTTATTTTCGGGTTCCTGATCCCAAACGGACTAAGTTAGGAGCCAGAGCTATTAAAAGTGTATTCGTTGGGTATGCTCTTAATAGCAAGGCTTACAGACTTCTTGATTTGGAGTCTAATGTGATATCTGAGTCCAGGGATGTTGAATTCTTCGAAAATACATTTTCAAAAGACGTTGAAAATGATTCTGAGCCATCCCAAATTGAGCCTAGAAGTCCTATAAGGCCGGTTGAGGAAAATAATATTCCTACACAACCAATTGAGCCTAGAAGGAGTACTAGAGCAAGAAAAGAGAAAAGCCTAGACAAAGACTTTATCTCTTCTGAGGCTTTATTGTTCTTGGTGGAGGGGGACCAAGATAATAAAGTGGTAAGTGAAATACCGTTCGTATTTTCACTTGAGATGGATCCTAAAACATTTTCAGAAGCTATGGCCTCTCGAGATGCTTCCTTTTGGAAGGAAGCTGTAAACGATGAAATGGATTCGATCTTGGGTAATAATACTTGGGTATTAGCAGACTTACCTCGTGGTTCTAAACCCATTGGGTGCAAGTGGGTATTTAGAAGAAAACGAAACACTGATGGCACTATATCAGCTTTTAAAGCTAGATTAGTTGCCAAAGGGTTTAGACAAGTAGAAGGGATTGACTACTTTGACACTTATGCACCGGTGGCTCGAGTTGCTTCCATTAGAATTCTTCTAGCCTTAGCCTCTCTTTACGATCTGTTTGTTCATCAAATGGACGTAAAGACAGCATTTTTAAATGGAAATTTAAAAGAAGAAATCTATATGGAACAACCTGAGGGTTTTGTAGCACCGGGAACAGAAAACAAAGTGTGTAAGTTAGTCAAATCCCTGTATGGTCTAAAACAAGCACCAAAACAATGGCACGAGAAGTTTGACACTGCTATCTTGAAATTCGGATTCAAGTATAACAGTGCTGACAGGTGCATTTACTCCAAAAGTACGGCCGACTATATGGTGATAGTCTGTCTATATGTCGACGATATGTTGATCATCGGGACGAATATGATTGGAGTAAACGAGACTAAAAAGTATCTATCCTCGGTCTTTAAGATGAAAGACTTAGGTGAAGTAGATACCATTTTAGGCATTAAAGTTAAAAAACATAGTGGGGGTTTTTCACTAAACCAATCTCACTATATTGAGAAAGTTCTGACTAAGTTTAGTCACCTCGAGATCAAGGAGGTGAATACTCCGTTTGACAACGGACTAAAACTTAAAGAAAATACTGGTAGAGCTATTGCACAACTTGAGTATGCAAGTGCTATTGGCAGCCTTATGTACGCAATGCATTGCACTAGACCAGATATTTCCTTTGCAGTTTCAAAACTTAGCAGATACACGAGCAGTCCCAATGCTGATCATTGGAAAGCTATTAGTAGGGTACTTGGGTACCTTAAGAGAACTATTAGCTTTAGTTTGTTCTATAACAAATTCCCTAGTGTGTTGGAAGGGTACTCAGACGCGAGTTGGATAACTAGTGTGGGAGATAATAAATCCACAAGTGGGTGGGTTTTCACTCTTGCCGGTGGGGCTGTTTCTTGGGCAAGCAAGAAACAGACAATAATTTCTCACTCTACCATGGAATCTGAGTTCATAGCTTTGGCACAAGCTGGACAAGAGGCTGATTGGATTAGAAATATGTTGTTAGACATAGATCTATGGCCGAGTCCAATGCCTCCAATTTCGTTGTATTGTGACAGCGAAGCTACGCTTACAAAAGCGTATAGTGGTACCTATAATGGTAAGTCTAGACATATTGGTCTTAGACATGCATTTGTGAGACAATTGATACAAGATGGTATCATAACAATTGTCTATGTGAGGTCAAATAAGAATTTGGCTGACCCATTTACTAAGCATCTGACGAGAGACTTAGTAGCTACAACTACTAGAGATATGGGACTTAAACCACCCGAACCATAAGTGATGGTAACCCTACCTATAATCTAGGTTACCCCTGGTTATAGGTTCAAAGGGAAAAACAAGTCACGAGTTGGTTTGAGCTATCAAAGTGGTCTCATATGTAGTAAAAGATAGCTCAGTGAGTTGTAAAGTGACAAGGTTGAGCTACGCTCTTAACAAAATGCTGCACTAATGCAACTAGTGCTCGAGAAACATTTTGCCTATATGAACAAGAAGTGAAGCCGCTTCTTATAGAGAGTTGTGGTTTACTCTCTTAAAGGTTCATGAAGTGGGATATGGCGTATGGCTTTATAAGCGCAAAGCAGTGGAGTGCTTGCTGTATGAGAAAGAAAACATGCGTGTGATAACTCCGATTGCATCACGAAGGAGTTGAGGTTCAATCTACGGACACCGTCAACTTCGGTGCAGTCTTGAGTTATTTACACTAAGGGAAGGTTCAATGTTCGTCACACCTTCCTCTAGGCATGCGATCTTTGACAAAATCTTCAGGGACTTGTCTGGCAAAAAAGTAGTTTTCCAAACAAGTGGGGGATTGTTGAATATGTTATGCATAAATATATATATTAGTTATTGGAGAATTAATATATATATGATTAATTGTTGGAGGATTAATCATTAATTATGCAAAGGCATATCAAAGGTTGTTTGGAAAATATGCATTGGTTATTGTGTCCCACATTGGAAAAATAACACTAGGCAGACAGCCTTATATATTAAAATGTTGTATGTGTTATTAAATTATGGGACCCAAGAGAGGACTAATGGCACCGCACCGCCCGCGCACGTGCGCGCGCGCGCGCGCGCACGGGCACGGGACCGGGACCGGGGCCGGGGCCGGGCATGGGCGAATGTGGCGTTTGATGGCGCACTTTGCACTTCGCACGTGCGCATCGTCGCTATAAACATTCAGAGAGCTATAAATAGCTTCTTCCCCCACCTGAAGAATACAGCAAAACTCACCTGAATTCTGGCAAATTGCTATTGTCTGAATTCTTCTTTTTCCAGCTTGACATATATCCTAAAAGTAAATCGTCTGCAACCTTTAGCAAACTCAGAGAGTAGGGGCGATTAACACTTTAAGGACAGGGACTACCCGTGTCATTCTGATTCCATTTCTCCCATTTTCTCAACAGGAACTGACGGTTCTTATGTAAATAATTCCATATACACCGCCTGAGGATGCCATTAACGATGATGAGATCATTCACCGAAAGCAGGGCGCAACACTAGCGACTCATGCAACTGCCCGGATGACTGGGCGCCACTGGTGACCGGTGAATGCTCCGAAGAAATCAATGAGTAATAGGGATTACTTTATTAATCGTGCTCACATTACCTATGGAGATAATCTTGATGAATTATCTGGGAGAAGGTAGTTCCATTGCCATTCAGATATCTTTACACAGTAGTGCTTGGTTAATTTTTAATGCCCCTAAGGCTAATGACAGTTATAACTTTTTACGTGGGCATCTTGCTTTAAATATTTTGTTAGACATGTGGATCATGTCTCTGTACTCTTTTGAATGGTGATTTCCATTGGTTATATATGAGTTGGGGACTCATTAAAAGTTTCAAGGTCTTTCGACATTCTTTAAAAAAAAAAAAAGAAAAAATCTTTTATTTATATTGTTTAGATCTATAATTTGAACTTATTTATTATTTTTAAATAATATTATATATTTTTTTTGGTGGGAATTTATAACATTATATAAATATATAATTATTACATAATTATAATGTCACAGTCAAACTAACACGATAAGACTTTTGATTGGATTTTAAAACATAGGGAAAATCAAATTACCAAGTGGATGTAACTTACTAATTTATAACACATGGCATGTTTGCGAAATATTAATTAAAACACATAATTACTTTGCATGTCCTGAAAATGGTTGGATAACACGAAACCTGTGCTTCAAACGTGATTTTCTCGGTGATAAATCACACACCTTCTTAGGCCATGTTCGTTTAAAGCATGTGGTATTAGTCCAGGCCTGGGTGATTGAACCAAAAAAAGGCAGAGCCCTTCACATGATTTTTAGGCCTCGTTTACTTTTAATGTCGTGTTTTTACATATTGTGATAAAGCATGTCTGTGATAGCTCACAAACATGTGTTTACTTCTTAAATGCAATTCATGTTTTTATATGTTATATATAAAGTTGGTGTTTACTTTTAAGTCCAGATTAAGCATGTTTGTGATCAATTTACCTAAACACCCCCAACCTCACAAAATGTGATATTCTCTTGTGTTTAATCATTTTACAATCATAATTATTTATTTTGGCTTTTAAATAAAGTCAAATATAAAAACTGATATATTATACTATAGATAATAATAATTATCAAATAAAAAGTAACCTAAAGCAATAATAAAATGATATGGAACTTCCAGAAGCCACAAAATTCTCAATGGCGGCGGGAGCTAAAAAATCTCAATGGCAAAGTACCGTAATTATGATGAAGATTAGGATAGAGTTGTAATATTGCTCTCCACATTTGTAGGCATGTGATGTGTGACACGCCTGAAAGGCGTGTGATATAGCCCACGCCAAAACATGCACAGCAGACGGGCCTAAGCTTTAAGTACAGGCCGGCCTCTCATAAAAGTGAACACATGTTTTTGAATGATTATGGGCCAAGACATGCATTTCTCCCAAAAGTAAACGGGGCCTTAAGAGCTCGTTTACTTTTATATAATCTGAGAGATAAAATTAATTAACTCTCAAAATCTGTCATTTACTTTTCATGTTGGTTTTTCTGTCAAAATCTCTTCGGCAGTGGCGGAGCCAGAATTTTCATTCAGGGGGGTCGACCAAAACATAATACTAAAGAAAAAAAGATTCATTCAGGGGGTTGACCAAAACATAATACTAAAGAAAAAATAACAAGTGAAATTCAACTATTTTTTTTAAAGTACTTAAAAGTTTGTCTGGTCTCAATTATTAATAATCTAGTATATTGACCCTCACTATTATAATTTTAACTTTGGTGAGGAGGGTCAAAAATAATTTTTTTTATAAAATTACATATACATATATCTTTATAACTATATAATAATTAAAAAATAAATAAAATTGAGGGGGGTCAATTGTACCCCCTTGGAGCAAGGTGGCTCCGCCACTGCTCTTCGGCCCGTAGGATAGAGAAGATTTTGTTGGTTTTCTTTCACATGGCAAAATGCCGTGTTTGAGAAATCATGAGTTTTATCGGTATTGGTAATTTACTTATTTAACCAAATCTTAGATTTATTTACAAATTTTTGTCATTATTATTTATTAAAAAAAAAAAGAAATTAGATAACTTCTTTTTCTCAAGTCTACCACAGAAGCCAGAAATCATCTATACTCTATTATTAAGCGCGAGACCCAATTATGGTCTCTTAATGTCCTCTTTTCTTATTTTTAAATTTCTCTTTTTTTTTCTTTATTTATGTTTATCCGTTTTCTTTTCTCACGTTCTTTTCTCTTTTTTTTCCTCTATTTGTTTATTTTATCACTTCAAAAATATATTTCTAATTTATCTTTTCTCTTATCTCATTTTATTTTTTTTTTCTTTTATATATAATTTTTATCTTTTTTTAAAGATAATGTTGTTTGGTATATTATCTTTTCATGCTATTTATTTATTATAATTTAATAAATATATTAAAAATAATTATAAAATATATATTAATATAAAACTTATTTTTAATATATTTAAATCATAAAAAAAATTAATTTGCACACGCAACGAGTTTGCCATAATTACTAGTCTGGATTATACCCACGACGCAGAGCCCTAAAATTCCCACGAAACAGAGCTCAAAATTCATTAGAGCCTATTACTTTGAAGGATTTTCCAATTGCAAGAGCCTATTACTTTGAAGGAGATCCTCGATAGGATGCTCTAGTTGGAATTTTGGAGGGGATTTTTTAGGAAGAAGAACCCAATTTGTTTGAAATAATTGAGATTTCCATTGACGACAACAGTGATGCTGACGGGGATGCCGACATACCAATGATGAATAATTAAATAATTGAAATTGATAGGGGCGCAAACTGATTCTAGCTAAATAAATTCGCTTTTTTTTTATTTTCTTGGTCACAATAAGTTAGATTTTTATGTTTCATTTTATTATTGAATGTTAGTTTTTTTTTTTTTTTAAATTCAACATATTAATAAAAGAATTATATTTTCTACTATGATTGTATTGATGTTTATACTAGGAATATTTTATATTTTGTTTATCTAACGTTCACAAAAATTTAAAATTAATAGCTAAGTAGCAAAAAATGAAAAATAAATAATTTACTATTAATAACTAAGTATTGGTAATTACTATTATCTATAATTTTTTATTAATTAATAAGCATCATTAATTGCTATTATTTATAAAAATTAATTTAAAAACTTGCGCTCAATTAATATAATGTGATTCTAAATTTGTTTAATGATAATTAATGATAGTTTATTGCCATTGAAATTTAGAAGAAAGAAAAATGTATAATGTGTATACCAATGATCGTTAAAAGAAGGAAAAATAATTAAAAAAATTATATATTAAATGAGATTATTATATGAGTATTTTGGTAAAATTACTAGTTAAAGTAATTATCTTCACATATAAAGTAAACGACTAATTCAAGAAAACATGATATTTATCTTTAAAGATAAACAATAGATAATGTTCTGTTAATCCATCGAAAAAACCTCCATTATCTTATCTGCCCAAAACTTTTCCTGATAAAGTAAACGATTTCTAAGCCTCCTTTACTTCTAATGTCATGTTTGCGCATGACGTGATTAGAGGGTGTAGTGATAAGAAGTCAACATGCGTTTACATCCATTTTGCACCATGTACTAAAATCTTATGTCATGAATCTAGTTAATCAATAAAATTACATTGTTACCCCTTATAATATTTCTTTTTTCTTTTTTTTTTTGTTTTGTTAGCTGGGTTCCCTTTTTTTTTTTTTATATATTGATCTCATTCTTTGTAACCAAAATTATCGTAAACAACGGTATTTAGAAATTAATATAAGTAATAAAAACGATATATTTGTTTTAATTAATAAATCGTGAATAATAGGAATGGAATTATTTCTTTGGCAAAATTAAAAATCTAGAAACGTTATATTGAATGTTTCGATTCTATTTCTTCAATGCAAATTTATAATGCGTATAAAAATATATATTAAGAGAAAATTATTATTTTCATCTCGTATTAATATAACCATTTTTTAAATTTTGATCCCCAAAATTGTCATGTTATCACAATAAACTGTTTTACGTGTAAAAATATATATTAACAAAAAATTATCTATTTCGTCCCGTAATGTAACTGATGAGGATAAAATACGCTCAGATCTACACTGTACACGTGTCACCATCCGTAACCCTAGAGCTTGGGCGCTCACTTTATAGGCTTGCGGGTCAACCCAGCCCATTCACTTGCTGGCCAGTCCAAGCCCATACGCCTCGGCCCACTATTCGAACGAGAGGTTCGGGCTGCCAAAGCCAGGCGCTCAGGCCTCATTCCCTCAAGATCATCGTCCCCAGGGAAACGCGTCACGAGGGCGCCTCTTCTCTGGCGCTCGGCTACTTGGTGCTCGTAGATCATCTGTCACTGCCAGAGGAAACCCTCCCCTACGCCCCCTCGAGCGTCATCCACGCTCGGGTAAGATTTGTCCCAGAGAAGCATCCATACTTCTACATAACAGATCTTGAACATCCCGACGTACGACACTCGCCAACAACCTCTGACACAGTGGTAGTGCACACCTCCCGCCGTTCACTTTTCAGAGCCATCCCTTTCATGCCGTCTCAGGTCGCCACGTGTTAGGGCAACACAGGTTTGGGACCACTTGGTCAAAATACCCAAAGCACCCCCACCCCTAACATATAAATAAGGAGAAGCCCATGCTTTCTTCCCTAAGTCATCTTCTCCAAACGCACTGCCCTCACAAACTGGGCACACATTCCTCCATTCTTCTCAAGCTACCGCATTCCATTCACCTCAGCTGCACCACTGTTATATTTGAACTCTTGGTGTTATCCTAGCTGGAAGAACCCACGCTCAAAAGAAAACCCAATTCCTGAGGCTCCACGCCTGTGATGGTCTCTCTTCCCTAAACAAATTTCTAAGTGTTTGGTGTTAAAGCAACCTCCCAAGTTTTCGCACCATCATTTTTGGCGCCGTCTGTGGGAAACCATCATCTGCGTCTTCATCTTCTTCAGATTCTTCTTCCACAAGCTAGTGAACAGTAACACCAGTAACTCCAGCTATGGTGACAGCGACAAGGTCAGGAATTGTGGATAACAAGAGCACCCTTCCTCCGGTGAATGAGAAGAATGTGGAGAGCAATATACCTGCCGGAGGTGCACCCCCCGCCCGCTGTCGGAAATGGGGCCAGAGACGCGGAGGTAGCAGCGGCAGCTCTCCAGCCCAATGGAAATGGGGTGGAGGGATCTAGTTTCTTTCCTCCTCCTCCGGCGCTCATCCTCGCCACCCATGCCTCTAATCTCGCAGCTTATTCCATGGCGATGCCGCCACCTGGGTTCACACATGTCTAACCCACCATGATGCCAGGGATGATGCCGGGCATGATGCCCATGATCCAGCTCTACCAAGTGGGCACGTTACAACTTCCCCTTTCCATGCCAAAGGAGATCCAAGAGGTGGAGATGCCTTCATTAACCCGAGAGTAACTTCAGGCGCTCTACGCCCAGTGTGAGGCGCAGGCCGTGCAAAATGCCTGGGGCCAGAGACGCTCGTCCTCCACGCCACCAAGTCCCCCGCCGTTGGAGGGAGGAAGACTACGAGGAGCATGACCGCGAGGGCGGGACCCACAGGCCTTTGACAGGCGGTTCGACCCTCATTGATGACGTTCTGATGGCCCACGCCGGGAAGGGTAAAATTCCCACGTCCGTCAATCGGTACGACGGGACCACAGATCCGGTCGAGCACCTGGATCACTTCGTGCACTTGATGCACCTTCACGAGCATTCCAGTCATTACTGGACCAAGGTGTTTGTCACTTCCCTCGTGGAAATGGCCCAAGAGTGGTATAAGAAGCTGCCTCCCCACTCCATCCGATGGTACAACGACTTGACTGACACCTTCATGAGCCACTTCAGCTACTTGAAAGCTCCTACGCCTGCTGCCACAGCTCTCTACAGCCTAGTACAAGGACCTCACGAGACGCTCAGGTCATTCATGGACAGATTTAACAAGAAAATCCTGCTGGTGGAAAAGCCCTCAATGGACTTCTTGAGGCATGTACTCTTTGGGGCCATCAATATGAAAAACTATGTTAGCAAGGAGTTCGTGGAGGAGGTGGCAAAGAAAAAGCCACGCTCGCTGATGGGAATTCAGGATATTGCCGATTCCTTCTTCACCCTCGAAGATATGTATATTGCGAGGGACCAGAAGCTTGCCAATGCCCCTCAAGTCAATCGGGGCACGTAGGATAAGGCCGAGACCAGAAATCGCTGCCGGAGCCCAGTACCCGCTCAAAGGAATTCTCCGTCCCCTCGCGGATACGAGCGCATTCCCCTCAACCGCCCAATTGTCGAAGTCTATTCTATGGCGGACAAGAAGTTGTTCAAGAAGCGGGCTAAAATGAGGGAAACCGAGGCTCAGAAACGCTCGGGAAAGTACTGCGCTTTCCACAAACAGAATGGTCACGACACTAATGAGTGTCGCCAGCTGGAAAGTGAGATTCAGAGGCTCATCGCTGGGGGGCATCTCAAGGAATTTGTGAAAGTGCTGGAGAGGTATGACGAACATTGCTCCGAGCGCGCGAGAGCCAGAGGAAGGAGCCGGTTGAAGCCCCTCATGTGGAACCTACCGAAAAATTCTTGACCATCGAATTGGAGGCGGGAAATCCAGATAAAACCACGCAAATAGGCTCCAATCTCGACGGTCCTTCACAGATCATGATGATCGATTTTCTTAGGGAGAACCTTGATGTGTTTGCCTGGAAGGCTTCTGACCTCACTGGAATAGATCCGAATGTCATAGTCCACAGACTCAACGTGGACCCGACCTTCAAACCTATTAAGCAAAAGAAAATGGATGTCCATAGCTTTAGGAGGCAAGTCATCGAAGAGGAGGTCAACAACTTCTCGAGGCTCAATACATAGAGGAAATCTTGTATCCCGAATGGCTCTGCAATGTGGTGCTCGTTCCCAAGAGCGCCAACAAGTGGAGCATGTGCAACGATTTCACAGATCTCAACAAAGCATGCCCCAAAGATCCATACCCTCTGCCGAGGATTGACCAACTGGTGGACTCGACCTCTGGATGCGAGCTCATGAGTATGATGAATGCCTTCCAGTGGTATTATCAGATCTTTATGGCGCTCGAGGATCGTCCTAAAACCTCGTTCGTGGTCCATGTCGTTGTTTACTGTTTCAAAGTTATGTCGTTCGACCTCAGGAACGCAGGTACAACCTATCAATGCCTTGTCAACAGAATGTTCGAGCGCGAGATCAGAAAGTCCATGAAAGTGTATGTGGATGACATGATTGTCAAAAGCGAGCGCCAGCCTTCCCACCTGGAGGATCTCAGGCGAGCATTCGACATCCTATGCCATTATGGTATGAAATTAAACCCCTCCAAGTGTACATTTGGCGTTCGAGGTGGCAAGTTTTTGGGATACATGGTTAGTCAGAGGGGCATAGAAGCCAATCCAGAGAAGATAAAGGCAATCCTGGACATTCCCTCCCCTCAAAATGTGAGAGAGGTCCAGGAGCTGGTGGTCAAGATCATTTCTTTAAACAGGTTCATCTCCCGCTCGGCTGACAGAAACCTGCCCTTCTTCAAAATTTTGCGTAACGCTCGTAATTTCACTTGGAACGAGGAATATGAGGAAGCCTTGCATGACATGAAGCAGTATCTCTCGAGCGCACCACTGTTGACCAAGCCTAACTCAGAAGAAAACTTGCTCATTTACCTCTCAGTTTCCTCAGAAGCCACAAGCGTTGTCCTCGTAGCTGTACGTGAACGGAGACACCTGCCGGTGTACTAATTAAGCAAGACCTTGCAAGGGGCGGAGAAAAGATATATGGAGATAGAAAAATTTATCTTTGCGATCGTTAATGCTTCCCGGAGGCTGTGACCATATTTCCAAGCCCACACCATCACAGTGCTTACAGACCAGCCCCTCAAACAGGTGCTCTCGAAACCGGACACCTCTGGAAGGCTAATCAAGTGGTCTATTGAACTCAGCCAATTTGATATCACCTTCGAGCCTCGTACGGCGATACAGGCTCAGGCAGTGGTAGATCTGTTGGTAGAACGCTTCAACCTGGATGCCACACCCTCGGTTGAGGATGGACTATGGCTTTTGCACACAGATGGCTCCTCGAGCTCACAGAGGGGGGGGGGGGGGGGGAGCCGGGGTGACCCTCAGAGATCCTCATGGTACTGAGGTAGACTACGCTATCAAACTAGCGTTCCAGGTCACCAACAATGAGGCAGAATATGAGGCTCTAATACAAGGGCTCAGGATAGCCCTTCAGAATGGCGCCGCTCGGGTCATTGCATATGTTGACTCCCAGTTGATTGCGAATCAAATTGATAGCACTTATGAGGCTCGAGAAGCCACTATGACGCAGTACCTGGCGAGTGCTAGGGAATCGATCTCTAAATTCAAAGAATTCCATTTATTGCAGATTCCAAGAACGGAAAACGAGCGTGCGGATGCTCTCTCCAAGTTCGCATCCTCATTGGAAGATTCCTGCGAGCGTTCAGTCACATTCCTTAGAACGGAGAAGCCACTGATTCGCAAGACGGGGCCCTCGAGTGGAGTGAGCATGATTGATCCCTCCGAACCTTGTTGGCTCGATGACATCATTAGGTTTCTGAGGGACGGAACATGCCCGAGCGATAAGGTGGAAGCACGGAAGGTTAGGAGTAAGGCCCCTCGTTTTTCTCTTGACAGCGACGGTCGATTATTCAAGCGGTCTTTCCAAGGCCCGCCATTAAGGTGTCTGAGACCCTCGCAAGCCAAGGAAGTGTTAGAGCATGTACACAATGGAAGCTGTGGGAATCATTCTGGCGGACGAATTCTAGCTAAGAAAGTATTAAGGAGTGGGTTCTACTGGCCCTCGCTAGTGCATGATGCCATCAGCTACTCCAAGAGGTGTCCTAAATGCCAGTTTCATTCCAACACCCCTCAACTTCCGGCAACCCAAATGATCCCTATCGTGTTTCATGGCCCTTCGACCAGTGGGGCATCGATATAGTGGGACCCCTTCCAATGGCGGTCGGACAAAAGAAGTTTGTGATCCTCGCTGTGGACTATTTCACCAAGTGGGCTGAAGCTGAAGCGGTCGCAAAGATAACGTTCAAAGTGGTGAGGGACTTCATTTGGAAGAACATTATTTGTAGATATGGCATCCCGAGGGTGCTCATCTCGGATAACGGTTCCCAATTCATCGTCGCTGACACACGAGATTGGTGCTACGAACTTGGGATTGAGCAACGCTTCACTTCCGTGGGCCACCCTCAGGCCAACGATCAAGCTGAGGTGACCAATCGAACCATACTTCAGCATCTGAAGACGATGCTCGAAAGTAAAAAGAGGGAATGGGCAGAAGAACTTCAAGGCGCCCTTTGGGCGTACCGTACTACCCCACGAGCGGCAACAGGAGAAACCCCTTACTCCCTCGTATATGGTTCCGAGGCCATGATACCGGCGGAAATTGCTCAAGAATCAGCACGTGTTGCCTACTTCAAGCCCGCTGCTAACGAGGATAATCGGATGTTCGAATTGGATTTGCTGGACGAGAGGAGAAATACCGCTTGGGCTCGGATCCATAGGTATAAGGCGACTGTGGCCCACCAGTATAACAAGCGTGTCAAAGAGAGGACCTTCCAGCTAGGGGACATGGTCCTCAAAAAAGTTGAAGTATCCAAACATGTGGGTAAGCTGGACCCCAATTGGGAGGGCCCCTTCAAAGTCACTTAAGTACGAGCGAACAATACCTACCTGCTGGAGACTTTGCAGGGCGAGCGTCTCCCTAGACCCTGGAATGCATGCAACCTTAGACGGTTCTATGTGTAAGCATCAACTTTTGTAATAGCCCGCTCGTGGCACTTTGTACTTGCCCGCTCGTGGCATTTTTTACTTTCTTTTGACAGAAAGCATGACAGTCGCTATCATTAATTATAAGTACAACATTGGGTATTTTACCAATCATTGTTTGTCTTTTACCCGCTGTTTCTTTATATTAATAACTTAAGTACTCAATTGCATCAAAAGGATTGATGACCACTCAACATGTATCTAAATCGACACTATCTGTGTGTCGGAAAACCTCCACACTAGAAAGCTTGACGCTCATGAACGTATAAACCCTAAGAATGAGTGTGTCAAAAAGGTGGAATGCTAAATGCTTAATTTACACCAACTGGATGCTGATCGCACCAGTTCGTGCTCGTAAACCCCCAATGACCCTCAGGTATGAGTATGCTCGTAAATGGCTAATGCTAGGATGATCCTCTTACGGATACCTAAATATAAAGCTAACATTATGGCCTCGCTCGCTTTAATCCCATACTTAGCAAATCCTACAGTTGATTTGTAAGTTCACTCAAGCTAACTGAAACGCTCAAACTCGGAGTGTGTATCACTCGTCTACGGCCAATACTTAGCTAAGTCCTTAACGGATTTCTAAGTTTAAATTCGAGCCCAATTGTGGATATAACCAGGGTACCCTTACAAGGAACACCCTCGCACCCATATATTCCCCTCACTAATGTTCGCGTATTTCTAAGTCCTAATCTTAAAATCCATGATGGAAGATAGCCAGGGTACCTTGAAGAGAAACACTCTCGTGCTCGTGCATTACCATTGCAGACATTCAGACACTAGTAAAAAACAAGCATACAAGTATCATACGGGAATGGATAAACTTCATTGACAGAAAATGGAAAAGTACACCATCAACAATACAAAGTTCAAATACAGAATTTAATTGTCCTTAGCAAAAAAGAAGTAAATAAGCAGAGTGGGGAAGCAGCAGACAGGGAGCATCACTGAGCTTGATTCTCGGGCTACGAAGGGACAGCGGAGAAGGGAACCGGGGCCAGCACGTTGGCTTTAGAAGTTTGAGCCTCGCCTGGATCCTCGCCATCTTGGGCATCGACGGTGAAGCCATCATCCTCCTCTATGGTAATGGGCGCTGGGTCCCCACGGTTGGCCACAACAAACTCCCTCTGGAGCATCATTACCAAGTCCTGATACTCAGGCTCGGTCAGGCTTTCTAAAGGATCCACGTTGCGGACAATGGGCTCCAAGTTGTCATCCAAATCCATACGCAGGAGCTCGTCCGTCCGAGCGCTTTCAGGAGCCATCCCCAGTTTCAACATCTGGCCCACTGCCTTCCAAAAGAACCTCCGGGCGTTGTCAAAGCAGTGGAGGTTGGCCGCAAAAGCAAAAGCTTTGGAGCGGACAAATCTTAACAACGCCTCCCATGCGACCCTCGACTCCAGATCATTCACCTTCTCCTGCAAATCAGTAAGGTTCTTCTTGGTTATCTCATTTTGCCGCGTGCTCTCGGCCAATTGCTCGCCAAGCTCCCCATTAGCAACCCTCAGCTGGTCTCGCTCCTCCTTGAGCTTTTTATGACGGTCGTCCAAGACCAAATACGCGTCATCGGATTTCTTCAAGGCCTCCCTCAGCCTACCCTGCTCAAGCTCAGACACAGTCAATTGAGCGTAGACATTGTTATAATCTACTTGCAGTTGGCCAGGGTCAGAGATCCTCAGCAGCTTCTTGTATTTGGCCTTATATTCAGAATAGGCCTGCGCTCGTCCCTGTAAGTTTTTCAGTCTCGGGATTACTTCCTGAAAGGCCAAGGGCAAAAGTTATTGCCAAAAATAAGAATAAAGGACCCTATGACTTAGCAAGAGAATTTGAGGTCTCACCGTCAAGAGAGCGTAGCAGGCATCATCTGCAACGCGAGCAGTATCATGCTGATTCAGCTTATCGTGATCACCGGAGAATTGAAGCCTGCCGACGATGTCCGCAACAAGGTTGGTAGTGGCTGCGCTCTTCCTCAAAAAGACTGGGCCCTCCCTCCTTTGGCGCTTATACCGAACATCCTCCTTGTAGCCAATCTTCCAGAAATCCTCATCTTCAGAAGATGAGGTATCACCACCCTCGCCGCGAGGGCCCACAACCTCTTCCTTCCCCTTGTCGATGATGGGGATGGAGTCGGGCAATCTTCTCTGCTTCCTCGAGCGCTCCGAACGTATTTCCTCATGAATCTGGACCGCCGCCCCCGGGCGGTTGTAGGAACTGCCAGAACTCAGTGCTATGCTGCCGGGGAGTAACATCACGAATGCCGGGAAGCGTTAGGTCTTCAATATGACCCTCGCCGGGGCTATCACTTCCGCCTCCCCGGCGAGCACCTCTGCCTCCGTCACCCCTTCCCACTCCTCGGCGACCGTCTCTCCCCCTCAGGGCATTTGGGACTTGGGGCTGCTGTTGCTGTTGATTGGCACCCGCCTGGTGAGCGCGCATTATTTCCGCAGTGCTCTCAGCGTCAATTCAAGCCATTAGCACTTGTACGTCTGCAAAATGAAGGATTTGAGCGTCAGAAGGATACTACTTGAAACAAATGGCAACAAAGATAATCTAAGCAAGTCAGTGATGCTATCCTAAGTTTTAGAGGAGTTAGTTTCTATAATCTAACCGTCGAGCGCCATGATTTGAGCCGGGGGGTTGGCTACCATATCTGGAGGATTTGAGTGCCCATACCGGAATAATATCCCCTCGTTCCTCATTAAGTCCTTGGCCTTGATCAATTTCTTCTCGTTTTTCATCACAACTGCCAGGCTTTTGGCCCAGTGCTCGAAAAGCTTATTTTCTGTTCTGTCCCTGAACCGGGGCCCATCTCCGTGTATCCACCACTCTCGGTGGGCTCTAAAATTTCCCCCAGGAGCTCTCACGAAGAAATACTTCTCCTTCCAATTTTCACCGTACGACGTCGAGGGTGGGTCGATCATTTTCAGCCCAGACTTAGCTTGGGCGCAGTAGAACCCATCTGTCGGAGACGAGCGGGACGAGCGGGCCACCTGAATCAAGCTGTTGAAGTTGTTTATTGAGGGCTCGTGGCCTGTGGCCCTCATCAGCATCACGAAAGCGTTTATCAAGGCAATGCCTTTGGGGAGAATTTGGGAAGGACTTAGCACCAGGTAATTACAAATATCAGCAACTGGAGATGGAATAGGGAACCTCAAGCCTCCAGCCAGAACTGAGTCTTGGTAGACGGTCATCATTCCAGGCGGCGGTAGGTTGGCCCTGTCTTCCTCACCAGGAAGATGCATTGGGAACACTACCTCGTCCCAATAAACTTTACTCTTTAAATCTTACAAGTTTTCGAGCGTCAGAATGCTCTTTATGTCATCTGGAGATCTGTCAGTCTGATGGGGGTTATTCTACCTTACTCGCGTCGCAGGCTCTTTCCCTTTCCTTTGACGCTTCCGGGGAGGCTCACCCTCGGCCCGACGCTCGGAAGGCCATGCACCGCCCTCGGGAGCCGCAATAGCTACTGTAATTTGATGATCCTGAGGCCTCACCGCGCTATTCAAAACGGGGAGTATCCTCTCCCCCTGCCTCTGCATCTCCATCACCAGATCCATCTCTTCAAATATCTGATCCACCCCCTGCGGATCACGCTCGTTCATCCCTCGAACGACAGCGTTTAATTCTTCGTCCCCAGCCTCTATTGGAGCTCTATCTAATGGAATAGCAGCTGGAACTGCATCCCCAGGAGAGATTCTCTCCAGTGGTACAACCATGGGAACGTCTCCGTGAGGAGAAGAACTCCCTACATACATCTCGTCTATCTCATCGGCCACTTGATCTACGATATTGGCCGTCATTGCTAATACCTTGTTCTTGAAGATGAAGCTTTTTACAGAGGATTCGTGAAGAAGAAGGGTAACAGATTGAATCTGACAACACCGTAGCTCTCCCTCACCAAGGTCTATACTCTAAACGACCTAAATCTAGGGTTAGTACAAGTAAAATCAGAAATCAAAGGATTTACCTAAAAATCGCAAGAAATTGCAGAGAATTGCTGGGGTTTTTTGCTGTTATCTTGCTTAAGAAGTTTGAAAGCGTAGAAAGGGGAAAAGGCCTTTCAAACTCCTATTTATAGGGAGATGGTTTGCACTGATCAGGGTTTTGGGATTTGAAAGGTAATCATTTCCCGCCTTGGGAAACGCCCACTTTGGGTAACCGCCCCACGCTTCCCAGAGTGCACGTGCCCACTCAGCTGACCACGCGCCCATACCTCCACTCCGCATTAAATGCGGATGGGACTTCATTAATGACCATGTCAGGACCTGTCCGTTGCTGAAGATGGACAGTCACCTCATCCCCGGAAGCTTGACCCTCGAATATTAAAAAATGATAGGGCCCACCTCTTTAAATTCTACAGTACGCTCAAGCACTACTACAGAACTTGGGGGGGCAAAATGATGAGGATAAAATACGCTCAGATCTACACTGTACACGTGTCACCATCCGTAACCCTAGAGCTTGGGCGCTCGCTTTACAGGGCTTGCGGGTTAACCCAGCCCATTCACTTGCTGGCCAGTCCAAGCCCATACGCCTCGGCCTACTATTCGAACGAGAGGTTCGGGCTGCCAGAGCCAGGCGCTCGGGCCTCATTCCCTCAAGATCATCCTCCCCAGGGAAACGCATCACGAGGGCACCTCTTCTCTGGCGCTCGGCTACTTGACGCTCGTAGATCATCTGCCACTGCCAAAGGAAACCCTCCCGTACGCCCCCTCGAGCGTCATCCACGCTCGGGTAAGATTTGTCCTAGAGAAGCATCCGTACTTCTACATAACAGATCTTGAACATCCCGACGTACGACACTCGCCAACAACCTCTGACACAGTGGTAGTGCACACTTCCCGCCGTCCACTTTTCAGAGCCATCCCTTTCATGCCGTCTCAGGTCGCCACGTGTTAGGGCAACACAGGTTTGGGACCACTTGGTCAAAATACCCAAAGCACCCCCACCCCTAACATATAAATAAGGAGAAGCCCATGCTTCCTTCCCCAACTCATCTTCTCCAAACGCACTGCCCTCACAAACTGGGCACACATTCCTCCATTCTTCTCAAGCTACCGCATTCCATTCACCTCAGCTGCACCACTGTTATATTTGAACTCTTGGTGTTATCCTAGCTGGAAGAACCCACGCTCAAAAGAAAACCCAATTCCTGAGGCTCCACGCCTGTGATGGTCTCTCTTCCCTAAACAAATTTCTAAGTGTTTGGTGTTAAAGTAACCTCCCAAGTTTTCGCACCATCAGTAACCATTTTTAGAATTTTTAAATATATATATAATACACGTATAAATTATATATCTAATTTATAATATTATTATAATATATATATATATATATTATATAATATATAATGCATATGTATATTATATATTATATATAATATGTAATACACTTTATATTATATAATTTAAAGAATTATGATACACATATAATAAAAATATATATATTATATGTATAATATATAATATATAATATTATATATTATATAATATATAACACGTATACATATATTATATATTATAAATAATATGTATTTTACAGTTATACTTAATGTGATTGAAATATTGCTGGATATAAATGCATTGTAATGTGAGACCAGAAAGTAGAGACATTAGGAGCGGTATATATAAAGCAACCATGAAATTTGTGAGCGGCAATTAGTTGTAATTTATGACCTCTCTTGGGTATCATTGTAATTTCCCAACCCATGTTTATTTCTTCCATTTCGAAACACGCCAAAATGGCGTGACTTATATCCCACAAATAATCCCGCTGACCCTAGAGGCCCAGCCCTTTCACACGGGCCTGCCACCCAAGATAGTCAATGACAGATAATCCATGATAAGAGGCTTAAATATGCCTAAATCAAAAAAACTAATGGAGGCCTTAACATGATGTAGGAAATTCATATAGCCCCGCAAGTTGAATTAAATTATCTCAAAATAAAGAGCTTCGGCCCCGTTTACTTTGTCAAAAAGGTTAAGGAAAGTCATGTTTTGGGCAGTTGGGTTAGCTACACTATTTGCCAAAAACCATCGTTTACTTTTTTCTTCTCTGTTCATGTATTTGGCCATTTGGGTGTTTGACGTGCTGACCCATTTACTTTTTAAGGAATGTTAATAAGTGTTAGGAGGGGTTTACTCCACTTTTTATGGTGGTTTTTGTTCTAACTATTCAAAGTAGTAAACAATTGATTCTCTTGATAGCACAATGTTTACTTTTACTTTTTAAATGAGATGTTATTTAACTTAAAAAATAGACTTTGTTTACCTCACAATCTACAAACCATCAAAATAGATAGAAATGTCGAAATTATCTTTCCCAATTATTTTCTCTATACTTATATCCACGTGAACATAATAAATGGATAAATTTTGAATAATTACTATTTAATTCTTTCTTTATGATCAAAATTTCCTAATATTCGAAAGTCACAACTCGAACACTATTAAAAAATTTAAATAATAATGGTATGTCATGTAATCTATCTATCTATATGTAATATTTTAAAATTTTAACGTTGAGTTCATAAGACATGCAAATAAGATTTTTTTTTTTTTCCAATTTGAAAAATTAGAGAAATAATTTGTTGAAAAATCGAGAGAAAAAAAAAAAAAAAAAAAAAAAAAAAAAAGGAGACAATCTTTTTAAATTTAGTCGAGTCACCGAAAAATGGGAAAGGAATTTGTGAAAGAAAATTACAAGTCTCTGGACATGGATTTACAAATTAAAAAGGGAGAATGGCATGTGACGTAAATTCAATCATCTGTAGGACATAATGGTAATATTTTTGAACAATAAATGCAGTATATTAACAAAGCACTACTTTTTTGGTATGTTCAAATGTCTACCCACAAGCCATAGTAATGCAAGGCTAGATGGTTTAGGCCGGACTCTAACAATACCGAAGTAAACACCGTTAATCGTAGGCTAAAATTCCTTACCATACGTTAAATTCCTTAAAGGTTAAATTACAAAGTTGCCCTCAAATCGAGTTGTTCTATTTCGTCCCTGTTTCCCCCAACACAATCCCTTTTGTGTATGTGATTTGCTGTGTATGTTTCAATTAATCAATAAATTTATATGTCAATAAAATTATGATGGATGCCTACACTAACCAGGCCATCACACAAATTGAAAAGAACAATAGCAATATCTCATATTTCTTAAACATTCATAAATTACAACATAAGCATGAACTTAGGAGTTACTCGCGACCAACTGAATATAGTCCTTAATATAGTCCTTAAGGACGTGGTCGGGACTCAAAATACAACTCCTCATAACCTGCCAGCAAGAACACCCTTTCTCGACAAAAATCTGATCAAGCCTACACATTTAATACCAATAAAATCCATAGGAAATCAAAATAATACAGCAGCACTCTCGCTTACTAGAGTAAGAAAAGACTTGCTTAGAATCATCATGTGCTTCCCCTCGGTTTCTGGTATAATTTAGATCTGCATATGTAAACGAACACCAAAAACCAAGATCAAGTGCAACCTCGTTCATATCCACAGAAATATTCATAATCACTTTATGCAAGCAGCAACTACTATATAGAGAGAATAACATGCTAAGCACAGAAAGTGAAGGATTTTCAAGATTACCATAAAAAACTAAAGTTACATCAGTAACCTGCAAATACAAAATCTTAATAAACTCATGGGAAGGATGCAGGTCTGATTCTGATATTTGCTAAATCCCATTTATCAACAACAATAAAACCTCTAATTTCCGGCAGCATCAGGTTCTCCGGGTAACTCCAACGTCCCTGTTGACCAGCACCCATAGTAGCAAGGCGATCGGCGAGCCCGTTACCTTCACGGTAAATATGGGTGAGTTTAATCTCCATCGTTCTCGCTAGCCTATAAAATTCTGTGATTTTATTCTGGATTACATGATCCCCCGATTTCCTTCGGCAAAGAATATTCAGAACAACGATAGCATCAATTTCCATCCAAAGCTTGTTACAAGCTAGTTCCGAAGCCTTTGACAGACCTTTGACCATAGCACTAAATTCCATAATGGTATTCGTTGCAATTCCAATCCCTTCACTAAACGCCATGATTCAGAAATTGCTGTAATGGAAAGAAGCAACATCAACATTTATATTCTCATAACAAGTTTCAATTGAAAAAAAAAAATAATAAAATAAAATAAAATAAATCCAACAGTACAATTGCATTAGCTACAGAATGCTCATGACTAGATGATAAGCTTGGGAAACATATCCTTAACAAAGATACACACTCAAACATTCTGCACAAAATTACCAACAACAACCAGCAGGGTTATTTAATTGCTGCAATGGTAAGAAACCACATCAAAGTATATAGACTGATCATACCACCTCAGAATTCAATTGGAAAAAACTCACAAAATAAACATTCTGAACAAAGAAGGCAAGAACAAACCTAGATATTGTTAACATGGTCACCTGTTCGGGTACGGAAACTCCCCGAGTAGCACATAACCTACCCCTTTCTTGTAGAACTAAGCACAATTTCCGGAATGCATTCCAACCCAATTTTAGTTGCTCTATGCAGTCAGTCTCGCTTAGTTTTACTAAACCATTGAGATGATCGATTTGAGCAAATGGTTGTATAGGCAATAACCTCGACAACGACAACTTTCATCTAAGATGCCACTTCGTAAGACTATCTAAGTCAGCAACAACACATTAAATACTTGGGTATGAATACTCTCCAAGGCTACGATTGCCTCATCCTCATTCATGAACACATTCATGTTTCAACTGTATGTAAGCAAGCAGAACAACCAACATCAGCCAAATGTGAAAATTTTAGCAGAATTGTCTATATTACAAACATACTTCTGGAGGCTTAAACATAACAAATGTGAATACAAGAAAAATAACACCAATATTTCAACTTTGATGAAATTGTGCAATAGGCACCAATTGGGAATACTAAAATGTCGAACAGTGATGTACCTTAATTCAACATATCAAGTATCAAACTACAAAAATGAAATAATTGCAAAATGTTTTATATGAAGGAAGTTACCTGAATGCTGCGATGATGAAAAGCTAGATAGATTACCAGAAACCCAACAAGGCTGCATAAATGGAGTATTGTGTAAGACTAAATTGCAAAAAAAAAAAGTGTAAAATTAAGGGGAAAAGACCACAAATATTTACCTGCCAAGTTAAATGACTGCTTACTAAAATACCTTCAGCCAGGAGAAGCACCTTGTAGACCGAGTGGAAGGTGGCGCTGAGGTTGTCTCTGAGGTCTGCCGGTAACCTCAGCACCAAGGATTTTGTTGCCGACGGGGATTTCATTGGCGGCGATCAAGAAGCTGGTAGCCGACATCTGGGAGTGCGGAGATCTCGGCGTTGGAGATGGTGGCGGTGAGGAATATCCAGGTGCGGGGATCTCGCCATTGGAGGAAGATAAGATTCATGAAGAAAAGTTCTGAAGATAAGGGAAGAGGGGAGAATTTTAAGAACTTTGGGGTCAATAGTCATTGCCCAACACGTGATAAAGATCATGTGTGAATAGACACGCCAAATTTGCGTGTCTAGTGGCAACGCCAAAAACCGGCCTCGCCTACAGGCTGGTACGGACAACACAGGCCACAACCTTTAAGAAGTAAACATGGGAAATGAGTGGATAAAAGGGCCAAACTCCCCATTAATAGGAAAGTAAACGGGGCCTTCATGTTTTAAAATAAGAGGATAAAAACGTAAAATCAAACAAAACATATGAAAATATGGACATAAAAGCAAACAAACTTCCTACACAAACATTTGATTTCTGTATTACAAAATAGTAAAGTAAACATGAGAATACGAGTAATAGTTTAGCTTCACTAACATGCCAAAACATATCTTTCCATATCCTTTGCGCCAAAGTAAACAAGGTCTTAGCGTGCTTCCACTGTCATGAGATATCATGTCTTACAAAATTACGTCCCTGAACAAGACTTCGCCTGGTTTACAATCGATTGTCTGTGAATTTCTCTCTCTTCCTCCCTTATTTTATACTCAACGCTCGAAGGTGAAGTCCTTGCGCCCGTATTTTGTTCATCTCTGGGACGGGTGATGAAGGAAAATAAAAGGAATTTGACGACTATGAACATAGTTAAAGGCAAGATGGGAAACGATGCACTGTCACTCTGTATTATTCTTGTGGTAAGTTCCAATGGTGCTGACTGAATGAAGCCAACTTGTGCCCTAGAATTGAAAGATTTACAGATGAATACATTGAAATAAAATTGGAGGATCGAGTTAAGTGAAGATGGATGTCAACGGAGGGTGTTCTGATAAGAAAACCATTAATAATGCCTTTTCAATAGTTGAAAAGTAAATGTCAAAATTTTTTTGACTTCTGCAAACATGCTGTCGATTAGTGAAGGTCAACACGAGAGTCTATTAAGACAAGCAGGTCGATACACAACCAGTGGAAACATGACTTGAAAGTAAACGGGGCTACAAAGCCAAAAACACATACAACCAGCCAACGTAAAACTGCATCCAAACACATTAATAGTTACTACATTTCAAAATATTAATGCATTATGTGAATAAAAAGGCCTTAACAATCACTTAATGCTCATCACTGCTGAAATATATTTTGCAGAATTGATGAAATATTTCAACTAGGAGAATTCACATGAAACTGGATTTGAAAGCAAAAACATGTGGGTGGCATACCTGATGTCAAGGGCAGTGTGCATCGTGACATTGGCCATCATTTAGCAATTAGCACAATTTATTAGTTTTTAACAATGGTTGTTCATAGCAGCTGACCCAAACAAGACAAAGCCACATGCAAAAAGTACGAATTTTCCCCTTATTCGCTACTTTTATTGCCTTTCACACCTTTCCATCTAGAGTACATGAAACAAATAATCCAGCCAGTAAAATTTGCGTAAACAAATCAAGTCATGCAGTGAAACATACAACGTCCCCACGTGTAGATAATTTTCTGTTCAAATGTGTGGCTTCCAGATTTTATGTCGCACTCAGTGGTCTATTGATGATATTACACAAAATTTTAGATACAAAACACAAATGACAACATACACAACCAAGGACATGCCACATACATCATTTTAGGACATAAGTGATAAGTAAAATTTACTACTACAAGTCATTGCTCCCTAAGGACCCTAACACACGAAGTACATATCCAAGCAAACATACCGACCTGATAAAAGGTTGCTGGAACAGCCAACCAGGAAAGGTATCTTCCGCAGAGAAACAGCCAGCATAGGCCAGAAGCCACTGCAAATAAACAATAAACACTATAATACTAAGGACTGAAGACATAACCCAATACGTATAACCAGCAGAGAACTGTAGAGATATCATAAAACCGTATGTCTCAACAATCATGCCTATTAGGGCCATCCAATGATGACCAAGAGAAAGCCAATGCCAAATGAAACTGTCCCCTGCGGTCTTTGTGACAACAAACATATAAGTTAGAAGAGAAGTAGCAATCGGACCAGAAAATGCTAGAATGAATGCAAAGAACAACGAGAGCTAGGTGGAAACTTACACGTTACACTTTGAACAAAGGACACGATAGAGAGAGCTTCTTGGTGGTCCCAAGGTAAAGATCCTCAAGAGAGATCTTCAATGGATGCACTACACCCTCTCCACGTCTTTGTCTTTGTCCCCTGCTGCTATGGCGACCTGCTTACATGAACTGATTTCTCGTTGTAACTTGCATGAAGAAAGATGTTCTAGTTGTATTTCATAATTGTGATATTATTTATCAGTATGATATTTGTTTCAATTCAAGTAAGTACCTCCAAATGGGCTCCCACCAAAGAAAGACGAGAAAATGTCAAATGGGTCATTCATGCCACCGCCACCACCCATTCATTCCTTAAGTGCATCCTCACCGTACTGCTCATAGATATTTCACGTTTCTCAGGATCACTGAAAACCTCATATGCATGAGCAAGCTCCCCTGCGGTCATTGTGACTACAAATATATAAATTAGAAGAGTAGCAGGAATCGGAAGAAAATGCTGACGGCGGCAAAAGAAACCTTTAGATTAGAAGGCTTCATAAAGAACTGCAATGAAGACTTGATTCCAATGGTTAATATCACCCCTGAGACGACAAGGATCTGATTGAGTAAAACGCGAGAGCATTAATAAGATGAGGGAGGAAAGGCACTCAATATAAAACACTTAATCTCTTGCTTCAGATTTCCATTAATATTGTAATATACTTACATTACCCATCGCAAGCAATCCCGCGAAGAAATCTCTCCAAGCTACGATGTTGTAAAGTTCCAATCAAATAGAGTATTTATACCGTAGCTCAAAGAAAATTCGTTCAATGAGAAAATCTGTTCGATGATAAAGACCAGAAACGAAAAAATATAAGCTTTGAACGGCAATTTGTTGATATAATGAAATTCAAATCCAACACTGAATCTTTGATAACATATACTCGGCTATTCAGAATGACCGGAGAAATCCATCCACAAACCTAAAAATCCCCACAAGCAACATTCACATTTCTGTAATGCCTCAATTCTAAACAGTCTTCATAGATATATACAAACATGCTAAAAACAATAATAAGATTGTGAACAATTAACTGAAGAAAATACGCAATGTAAGTGGATCGGAATTAACTTATTTTTCCGATTGTTGTTCATCTCCGCTGACATCATTTTGCCGATTCAGATTTCAACACAAACACGCTGCAATTTATCAGCTCAAACTCTCACCGAAGTTTCACACCCCTGCAAATTCTAATAATGTTTACTGCAATCACGTACAGAATATTATTGAAGAATCAATGCTATAGAAAGATAAAATCACAACAAACAGGATTCACATATATCTCATCGTCGTATACATGCACACATATATATTATAGGTTGAGACGGTATTACAAAGGAGAAATAATTATTATATGAAAAAAAATAGATTAGGAATATCACTGTCAGACACATATGTATATAACAATATAGATTGAGATTAGAAAAGAGAAACAATTACTGTATGAAAAAACAACAATAGATTCTATCCTCTCCTCTCATGTCCATCGAGCAATATCACCCTCAGGGAATCCAAAACCAGAATTCAGAAGATTCTGCCCTCTGATATCGGCTTAGCAATACCACGCCCACTCCCCGGTCATCCAAAGCCGGAATTTCAGGTGTCTCAGCTCGACAAAAAGGACACGACCGATTATTCTGAATCCACCTCAAAATGCAGTATTGATGATATATATGACCGCACGGTAACTTTATCAGCAGCAGAGGTTTCACGTCCTCCAAACAAATCGGACAGCCACTGCAACCGAGTTCCTCCTCCCGAGGCCTGTCCAGAATGGACAGCATCAAAATTCTCAAACTACTCCTCTTCTGCGGCAGCCACATCACCTCTTCAGAGTACTTAGTCGTGCTATTATGCCAGTAAGACTTCCATGCCTCGAATTCCTTTTCCTGCAGGCTAAAAATTTTCCTTATCTCAACAGCAACAACCTTGTTCAGCATGGATTCAGGCGACAATCCGTGGAGAAACGCGTCCAATCCCGTGACCACCTCCTCGAAACTCTTGAGCAATTTAGTCTCGTTCATACCGACTGAAAACTCGGCTTGTTGGTCCTCCCAACGAAAGGGTATCTCCGTCAACTCTAGTATTGTCGTGGCGATTTTCCGACGGTGTTGTTGATCCGAAGATAAATCCTCGAACGGTACACTGAATGATTGAGTGGTCGAGTGGGTGAGGATGTAGCCTGAGGGCAATTTACGCCGGTAGAAAGCTTCGCGGCCTGAAGGCGAATCACGGGAGGATGATGACTTGACAAGCACCCGAGCGTTCATTATGATGATAGCTTCTTCGGGCCGGGGGGGATCTTGATTTTTCAGGAAATAAATCTCCATAGCATACTTACCGTTGTCGGAGTTCATGGAATTGGAGTCCACCATTTTTTAGTGTAGCAGAACAATTATGAACCTGAGGCTCCAACTATATAGTTATCTGCTCTAATCCGATGAGGAAAAGGGGATCGAGTTCAAATCAAATTCGCATCAATAACTTACAGAACGTTTGATATTTGAAGATCGAGTTCAAATCAAATTCGCATCAATAACTTGAAATTGACTTACAGAATGTTTGATTTCTGAACGATTGCCGTTTGATATCTGCGTGAGTTCAAAGCAAGAGGTGCACGATGTTATTAGCCTATTAGGGTTTATAAGCACTTCTTTGAATAAGATAGTATTTAATGGGCCGTAGTTTCCTTACGGTTTTGTGTGAGAGAATTAGGTCCCAAGGGACGCCCAAGTCTTTTTCGAGGGATATAACCCTCAATTTCTTTTCCCTTTTTCTTTCCCCGATATTTTCTGACGTGGCATCTTTATATACTAATCAAGTTGCAATTAATTCGTTTTGTAAAAGGAAGAAATTTTAGGAGCCCTTCTGCAAATAAAATAAATTTATAAGTTATAACAAAACGAAAACAAAAGCCCTAAATCTAACATAATTTCTCCATTTTTCCTTCCTTTCCTCTTCCGCTCTTATCCCGTTCTTCTTCTTCGGCTACATCCCCCAGATCTGTCCCTTTGTTCGCATATCATATCAGCATCACCATCACGTATTTGAAGTTGACCCAAACCGGCTTGAAGTCGAGCATCTAAGGACTGGGCTTCATGAGCAATGAACAACTATTAAGAACATGAACCCCAATCCTTAGAAGCTAACTCCAAGCTCCAAAACGGTGATTTGTTTTCGCGTTCGTCTGCCTCTATTGAAGAAGAAGAAGAAGAAAGAAGGGGAGAGAGAAAGCAGCTAGGGTTTTGCTTGAAATAAGGTGTGAGGATGACAAGTGATAATTGGAATATTTATGGAAGAATTAGGTGTACATGCATTCAATTAAATTACCATGCATTCAATACTATGACGGTTGGTTGTTGAGAAATAAATAAATAAAGAATGGGATTTAATAAATAAATCGCACATGCGATTTAATGAATCGCGCAATCTATTCTTCTTATAGAGCTAGTTTTTTATTTGTTTTAAATATTTATTTGATTTATTTTTTACCCTAAACCCTAAAAATTTGATATAGTTGAATGCATCTGCAAACTACGAACCGAATAATATTGAATGCATGTAGGCCTAATAAATCGCTCAAGCGATTTAATTAATCGCTCACGCGATTCTTCATCAACGTCTAGTCCTTTATTTTATTTAAATATTATTTATTTATTTTCTTTATTTAATCGCCTGAGCGATTAAATATTAAAAATAAATATTTCTATTTATCTGATTAAATTCTAGTTAGCTGATGAATCTAGTGCGCGATTCATCAAATCGCGTGAGCGATTCTGGTTAATCGCTCACGCGATTCAATGTATCGCTTACGCGATTCTATAAATCGCTCACGCGATTAAATATTAAAAATAAATATTTCTATTTATCTGATTAAATTCTAGTTAGCTGATGAATCTAGTGCGCGATTCATCAAATCGCGTGAGCGATTCTGGTTAATCGCTCACGCGATTCAATGTATCGCTCACGCGATTTTAGAAATCGCTCACGCGATTCAATGAAGAATAGTAAAACCATTAAAACTGTAAAATACAGCATACTAGATATATAAAAATAGAACAACATTCAGTCTGCTTTCATTACAAAACCAGTAAAATACATTACAATCAAACTAAATATTTTATGGGGGAGGAGGAAACTGATTAACCTCCTCCGGATCATATTGAGGGATAATGGAATTAACACTCCCCTCAGAGGACTCAAGGTAAACAACGTCGTAAAAGGACTCGGGGTCTGAGTCCCTATCACTTATGTGGAAAGCGTGGAAGTGCTCCTCTTCGCCCTCCAAAAGGTGTGTCTGCCGCACTTTGAAGATATACCTAAGGTCATCATAATAACGGCATCCAAATGCCCTGGCATCCAAATCCCGCTGAATAACCTATGTAATATTAAACATTGAAAAATGAACAAAGAAAGATTAAAAAAAAACAAAACAAAAAGGGACACTGATGAATTCGACTTACCTCAATGGTATTCACACCATAATATACTAGGGGATCAATTTCGGCACTAATACGATTAGCAGCCATTTTAACTCCAGGACACGCCAATAATCTACGGAATTCGTAAAATTTTATCCGCAGTCCTTTCACTGCTGCTACAACATCTCGTGCCCAGAATCTGGTTTTGAATCGCTGAGTCAATTCACGCGACACAATAGATAGCACCGTGTCGAAGACTTCTAGCCGATCGATTTCGTTGTCTCCGGCATATATCCGAAGACGTTCAACCATGTACTCTTCCACCCATGCCAGAATAGGTCTTGGAGGGTTATTCATGACTTTATTTGTCAAGGATTGAGATATAGGACAGAGAAAGAGAAGCAAGGCTTCTTGCAGGTGATGAAAATTTTGCAGAAATCTGAGAACAGAGCAGAATTGAGGATACTAATAAAGGTGATTGGGCCTTAAACCAACCAACAGTCGCACCCCTTCCTTCCTTCCTTGGTCGCATTGTAAAGGTGACGGTCAAAATTCCGGGATGAGTGCAGGCAGCTTTTCATTAAATTCAAGCATCTCATCGAGAACATCTGTCAGACGCGGGAAGAAGACAATGGACATCTATGTCCCTTCTTCAAATAAAATAAAGGACTAGACGTTGATGAAGAATCGCGTGAGCGATTAACCGAATCGAGTCCGCGATCCAATGAAAATACAACAAATTATTTATAATATCTAATATTTAGAACAAGAATGAATCGCGCGCGAGATTAATTAATGAATCACAAGTGCGATTCATTAAATCGCTTGCGCGATTAAATAAAGAAAATAAATAATTCTATTTAGCTGAAGAATCCTGTACGCGATTCATCAAATCAAGTGCGTGATTCAATTAAAACATAAATAATTTGATATAGCTGAAGAATTTCGTGCGCGATTCATCAAATCAAGTGAGCGATTAATTTAGGAAAAATTAATATTTTGATTTTTTTACAGAATCGCGTGAGCGATTAAATAATAAAAATAAATATTTCTATTTATCTGATTAAATTCTAGTTAGTTGATGAATCTAGTGCGCGATTCATCAAATCAAGTGAACGATTAAATTAAAAAAATTAATATTTCGAAACACATAAATACAAATTTCAATATTTCAATAATTCTAGTTAGCATTCAATATTATTCGGTTCAACATGCATTCAATTAGTTGATTGGTACATGAATTAAACACATAAATACAAATTTCAATATTTTTGTCCGTATTTTTTTTTTAGTACTGATCATCAGCTTCACCATCAGACGTTTCTGAAGTTGAACCACACCACAGGATTGGGGCTTGAAGTTGAGCTGATAGGGATTGGGCTTCATGAGCAAGAATGAATGATGGTACATTCATTAACAACAATAAGGTACTTCCTTCCTTATTGAGCTTCATGAACCCCAACCCCTATCAGCTAACTCCAAGATCCAAACCGGTGGTCTGTTTTCGTTCGGCTACCTCTGTTGAAGAAGAAGAAGAAAGAAGGGGAGAGAGAAAGCGGCTAGGGTTTTGCTTAAAGGTGTGAGGAGGATGCTTGGTGGTAATTGGAGTATTTATAGGAAAATTTAGGGCTACACACTTTTATTAATTTAAATAAAATAAATCGACGTGCGATTCATTAAATCGATTGCGCGATTAAATAAAGAAAATAAATAAATAATATTTAAATAAAATAAATAAATAGATGTTGATGAAGAATCGCGTGAGCGAGATTTATTAGGGAATTGTACATTTTGCGCGATTAATTAAATCGCTTGCGCGATTTATTAGGGAATTGTACATTTTGCGCGATTAATTAAATCGCTTGCGCAATTTATTAAAGAATTGGACATAAATATTATGAATACATACTGTGTAACTTAAATATTGTATTTATCAACTCCAAAAAATATTTCGGATGCTAAACGTAACCTTAAAAAAGAGGTATTATCGTCATCCAGAATATCCAGTGGTTCCCCACGCATGAGAAGCTCAATGTAATATAAGGAATAGAGTCCACAATCGCCACTGGAAAAAAAAATTAGAAATTAAATAAAAATATAATAAAAAATTTTAGAGTTAGTAAACTTTAAATGTACCTTCGTTTATTTTTTGGACACGGAGCAAGTTGCAGCTTCCACATGTGCTTGAGGCTGTCACCTAATTGCCTGAACTTTCCTGTGTGGGCCAACAATTTGGGAAAGAAAACACACAGATGGTTCAAAGCAATTTGGTAATTCCTGAGGTCAAGGGAACCACCACCGCTGTCGTAAACTTTGATGACTCCCTCTTGGGGCAAAATCTCGACGGCCACCCAATGGGAATTTCCTGAGTTGACAATGCCATAAAATTTTGTAGCTCCTTCCCATGCACGGCCATGCAAATATGGTAGAGAACCAGTTGTATACGGCAGAACAGTGTCCTCCTTCCATTTGATGGGATCATTCCAGATCCTTCGCATCACATCAAATGAATGCGAGGCAGTCCGGATGTCTTCTTTGGGTTCATTCACAGGCCTCACACCCTTGGCACCAACCCTAACTCCAGCTTTGGCACCCCTCGGAGCATTGGCAGCAGTATCTGGCTTATTTGTAATAACGAGATTGCCATCTTCACCTGTGCAAACTGAATCTTCCGCTGTAATGAGACCCCTTGATAGATAATAATTCGTTTTAAGATGTTGGAAGAAAGTCTCATCGAGGACCAAACAATCCTGAGCATATTGATCTGGGAGCCTTTTTTGTTTAAGCCTTATATTGGCCAAACACTCTTCCAAATGCTGCAACGAGTGAACCAAAAAAAAAACAATAAAGATCAACTATGCATCATACAGGTATTGACTAACATACACTATATAGGAAGTTTACCTCGGATACCAACCATTTCCCATTTCTGAGGATGGTTAGGAAGAATTCCGCGTCGAAATCCGCAGTTTGTCCAGGAATTCGGTCTTTCGGCCCTGCACTAAGAACCCAGTTGTACAAGTAGCTAGAACCAGATTTGTCCGTAATTTTGGATAACCATCTGTTGTGAGATTGAGAGATGGTTTCTGCGGTTTGCGGACAAGGCAGTTGGGGCTGAGCCATTAAGGCAGGTGTTGCTTCTTTAGCCTTGACTCTAGCTCTGGCTGTAGCTGTGCAAAGCCTCTTAAGTTGCAGCGTATAAGGTGACAGGAGGTTGGCGGGTCTTCTTTTATTTCTCTTTGGTGTTTGACGTTTAGACCCTTCAACCTCCTGCACCATTACACTACGGCCTGCTTGGTGTTCTTTTTCCTTCTCCAAATGCTGCCATATCTTCTCAACAGTTGCCTTCACATATTCAGAATGAGCTTCAGCTTGGTCTTCTTTCTCCTTCTCCAAATGCAGCCATATTTTCTCAACAGTTGCATTCAAAGATTCAGAATTAGCTTCCGCTTTCTGGATAAACTGTTGAATTTCAAAAGGGATTTGCACTGCAGCAGCTGGTGCAGGTGATGGTGATGTGTCAGGTGCTGTGGAAGTTGGGGGTGCGGTGCCCCAATCAATTCCTGCGGTAGGTGGTGCTGTGGAAGTTGGGGGTGCGGTGCCCCAATCAATTCCTGCGGTAGGTGGTGCTGTAGTTGGATGTGATGGTGAGGGGAACCAATCCATGTTAGAATTCATGAGATTATCATCTTCTCGGACTGGATGGGGCAATTCATCCCCAATGATCAAAAGGGTGCACCCTTTCAAACACTGATGTAGATAATCAATGGGTGCATCCTCTTCTTCTGAACTTGTTTGTTCATGAAGGTCCCTGATGTAACTCATATTCTTTTCAATGCTGGAGGGCAACAAAAATGGACGTACCTGATCCTGTTACATCAAAAAATAATAGATGTTAAAGGTATTCGGTGATCCATGGCAAAGAAAATAATATAAATTTTGTTCTAACCTCAGGTCCATAGTTATTTAACTTTTGCCGCAATTCTTCAATATCGATTGGGTTCCCTCTACTGTGCATCCATCTGAACATCCTGGGGAGTGGTAGTTTGGACATGTGGGAATCATCATGTTCTAGGCCGCCTCCATAAGAACTTGCTATAGTTGGGCACATTTCGTAAGCCCACGCCTACAAGGAACAAACAGAAAAAAAGGTGTATTATAGATTTTGTTTCAATTAAATCGCGTGAGCGATTCAACAAGTCGCGTGAGCGATTCATTAACAAGTCGCGTGAGCGATTCATTAAATCGCTTGAGCGATTCAACAAGTCGCGTGAGCGATTCATAAATTCGCGTAAGCGATTAAGCTGAATAAGAGAAATATGATGATCATAATCACCTGCAAGGCCCATGGAAAACCTGAAACATGATAGGTCTTCGGTTTAGAGTCAGATTCTGTAGGGGGCAGCCATTTAGCAATATCCTTTTCCCTTTTTTTTATTGAATCCATTGTCGCCTTGAATGACACTAGTCCCCAAGGATATGAATAAAAAAAATCCAAGTCACTTGCAAAACAAAGATGATCCCTATTTACAACTCTCCCCTTTTCAATACCCAGCAACATGTTTTGTACAAAAAGCACATGTGCTATCTTCAAACGGTCTTCCACCGCAATCTTTTTATTGAATAATAAAATTTCCAAATCAGTGTCCTTCACTTTTGATTTCCATTTATTTCGGAGGATCCTCTTAAGAAAATCCTCGGCATTATTTATAACACTCAACTCATCAGCTCTATCGGGCATCTTACCTCCTCCACAATAAAGCCCAGTGACAAGAGCAAACTCCCTTAAGCCAAACCTAACTGGCTTTTGGCCTATCAAGACCCACAGCTCATTCTCTTTCTTGGTGGGTAGGGAGTACATCATAAGATAATGAAGGAGGCTGCCTGAAAACCGCTTCCAACCAGAAGGTAGCTCTTCGGTATATTTTCTAAATACTCCTCCGAAATTCATTTCGTTCTCCTGAAGGAATTCTTTTACTGGGGAAAGACGCTCCCATGATGACCGGACTGTGATCCTCACAGTTGAAGAGAAGAAGTACCTTTCCCAGAAATGGCGCATGTTGAATTTTGAAAAATCAATGCTCCGGGTGACCTCTTCTTCATACACTTCCTGTAACTCATTGTCATCATCCTCCGCCTCATCAAATAACCCAATCATACCCATATTGTTCGAATGCCTTCGCTTACTCCTATTTTCCCTTATGTACCAGTCCCCTTGCGCAGTTTCTTCATCTCCGGTGTGTTCATCATCTCTGAACTCCTGAGATGTATAGGATCAAAATACCATTTGTCAATATAAAAGATTTGAAATACACAAAAGGCGCCATTTTGATCGCGTACGCGACTCAATCAATCGATTAAGCGAGTACTAGATACTTCCGGTATAAACAACCCAAAAAACACAGTATATAAACAAGAGAATATAGTATCAACTCCAGAACGAAAGTTGAAAACAAAAAACAAAGAACCATTACGTTGTAATCGGCCTCTTGGGATATCTGCATGGGATCAATAGTGCCTTCTCCTTCCCTTACTGGGCTTTGGTTTGCTCCCGCTGATGACATCTTGTTTGGTTGATCGTAAAAATGTGATAATAATCTGAATATAGGAGAGAGAAAATGGATGAAAACCCTAGTTTTTTTGCTTGTGAGGAAGATGAAGAAGAAGAAGAAGAAGAAGAAGAACAGTCCTTTACTTTACTTTCCTTTTTTTACCTTTCTCCTCTTTCTCGCTAAAAGTTTGCTTATAATTGTTATCAAATTAATTAATGATGTGATTGGTTTGACTCTTGTGGTGATATATATATTAAATATAAATAACTGTCAGACAAAAAATGAAAAATTTTAATATAATGTACACAATGGTTGCCGCCTTACCGGACATGTATATTACAAGAGGTTTAATTTTAGAGAATTTGATTGCGAACTACCTTAAGAATCGTGTGGGCGATTCGTGAAGTCGCCCACGCGATTTAATACGTTTTGTGGCCAAAATCAAGATCACCTTATGAGAATCGAGTCAAATTTGTAATGGGGTCATTTTATTGTTAGTTATAGCGAAGCTTGATTTGAATGTACCAATCACAATCCCTTCTACATGGTATCAAAGATGATGTTAGGATTTGTTTGGGATTATGACTAAGGTTTGCAATACATCGTACTACACAGATAAGAATCGCTATGGGGCTCATATCAAACGCGAAAGAAACATGCTGGGGGACTAGCAAAGTAATATAAACCCATATTAAGTGCGAACTACCTTAAGAATCGCGTGGGCGATTCGTGAAGTCGCCCACGCGATTTAATACGTTTTGTGGCCAAAATCAAGATCACCTTATGAGAATCGAGTCAAATTTGTAATGGGGTCATTTTATTGTTGGTTATAGCGAAGCTTGATTTGAATGTACCAATCACAATCCCTTCTACATGGTATCAAAGATAATGTTGAGCGATTTAGTAACTTAAATGATTACAATCTAAATTTCTAAATACAAATCATTAAGACAAGTTACGTTATGGATTTCAAGATACAAATCAATAAAAATACTGCTAAAAACAACAAATTGACTATTATCAACTTGTTCACAATATTTTGTTCTCTTCCTTCTGGAATGAGTGGTGTCCTCCTGCTTGAGACTTCACCTTCATCGTTCTGTGGCTCTTCTATTGGATTACACCATTGAGAAAAGCCATGCAAATTGCAACAATAAAATAATCTTCCCCTGTTGGAATTATCTGCTCTATCGACCACCTTGATTGTAGCCCACTGATCGCAATCCCTGCATTTCTCCTTTCTATATCTAAGAGAACTTTTGCGTGTAAAAGCTGAGCTATTTGAGCTTGCCATGATCTTTAAATTCCTTAATGATAATAAGAAGAATTATATAGTGATCCCCACCAACGGCTATAATTAGGATATAAACAGTGTATAACTGCCATATTATAACGGCTATAATATTTTGTAATATTATCATCATCCAGGGGCTCTTTTGCAAACTCACAAATTTACGCACTGCCCCTCCTACTCAAATATAAAATTGTTCTGTTTCCTTTTGCCAACCCCTAATTCACTTTTTTATCTTCCATCCTCTCCTCTTATGTTGAATATTTCCGCCGCCGCCCTCTCCAATCCAAAGGAACAATCATTCGCAGATCTGTAAGAGTCTGCCCTATTAGTTTGAATTGCTCTTGAAAATTATCATGTTTGCTGTATGATTTCCGCCATACAGTAGCAATCAATAGATGTTTCTTTGTTTGGTCGATGTAGTGTTTACTCGTTGTAGATGAACTATACGATGGGCAGTACAGGATAGAGTTTTGAGAGTTTTATGCGTCCTGTGCATAACAATTGGAAAGAAACCCTGGAAAATGCAATTGAAGAATTATTATAGATTTTAAATCTATAATAAATCTTCATTTGCATTATCTAGGGTTTCTTTCCATTGTTATGAACGGTCTGCACAAAGCTCTCAAAGCTCTCTCCTGTATTGCACGTTTTATAGTTCTTCTACAATGTCTAATGATCTATTGCAAGGCCAAACAAAGAATCTATTGATTGTTACTGTTTGGCAACAAGTCCTATGGAAATGACGATTTTCATGAACATTTCAATCAAATACGGCAGATTTTGTGATTAAGGAGGAAGACAGATAGATCTGTTAATATCCATAATGTTAATAAACCCCCTTGGCTGAAGAATCGCATGCGCGATTCATTAAATCTTGTGAGCGATTCACTAAATCTTGAGCCCGATTATTTAAAAAATAAAGTAATGGATCAAGCTGAGTGTTTTTTAAAGTGTCATATATCGAATTAAACTCCAAATTTTATTATATTATAATATATTAATTGAATCTTGGGCGCGATTAATTAAGAAGAGTTAGCGATTCAGTAAATCTTGGGCGCGATTAATTAAAAAAAGAGATATGCCCATTTGGCTGAAGAATCGCTTGCGCGATTGATTAAGTCGAGTACGCGATCCATAAAATCGCGTAAGAAATTCATTAAATCGTCTGCGCGATTAATTAAAAATCAAAGCTGTATTATACAACTTATTTATCTAAATGACATTCTGATAACATATAGTCTTTTTGTGACTTTTTCTTGTGCGCGATTAACTAAAAAGAGAAATATGCCATTTGGCTGAAGAATCGCTTGCGCGATCGATTAAGTCGAGTACGCGATCCAAAAAATCGCGTAAGAGATTCATTAAATCGTCTGCGCGATTAATTAAAAATCAAAGATGTATTATACAATTTATTTATCTAAATGACATTCTGTTATTTATCTAAATGACTTTCTGATCACATGTAGACTTTTTGTGTCTTTTTATTGTGCGCGATTAACTAAAAAGAGAAAGATGACACTTGGCTGAAGAATCGCTTGCGCGATTGATTAAGTCGAGTGCGCGATCCATAAAATCGCGTAAGAGATTCATTAAATAGTCTGCGCGATTAATTAAAAAATAAAGCTGTATTATACAATTTATTACACAATTATTTATCTAAATGACATTCTGATCACATGTAGTCTTTTTGTGACCTTTTCCTCCACACTTTGAACAGGTATTGTACCTTTTTCTTCCCTCAGAAGGTGCCCGGAATCTAGTCATCCTTTTTCTTCCAACACGCACCTTCAGTGGAGGTGGCAGTACTTGTTTTATACCTATATCTTCAGGCAATTCCCACTGTAACTCTGGAGGTGTAGGAAAAATTGTCTCAGAATATGCAAGTATGTAGTACTCAACAGTGTAAAATTTGGAGCATAGGGAATATATTCTTTGTCCAAACCCTATTGGGTTTTGCTCCCTTAACGCCGATAATGCATGGGGGCAGGGGATCTTATCCATCTGGAAGACACCACATGTGCACGTCATATTGTTCAAGTCAACCATAACCTCTGCTCCAATTCCACGAACAGAAAATTCATGAGCATTGAACTGTTGTGCAAGGCATCCTTTGGATTTCTCTAGATTACTCCAGAGAAGTTTCTCTTTGGATGGCACCAGGACTGTACTGCAGTTGATCATGTCCGTTCTCCGGGTGTGGAACCAATCAGCCAATATTCTTATGATATACTCAAACAGAGCAGGGATAGGATACTCCCTTTCAAATCGAATCCTAGAATTAACAGACTCGGCGATGTTGCTAGTCAGAACATCATACCTGTTTGTTTTAGAATGCACCCTGCTCCATAACTCAAAACCAACTTCATCCTTCAAGTACTCTGCAACACGTTTTTGAATACGTTCGATCTCTTTGTAGTGCTCCACGAAATCTTCGACGGTATATGCTTTAACTGCCCTAAAAAATGGCTCAAGGATTGCACTTTTTTTAAACCGTTGTCTCAAGTTCTCCGATAAGTGCTTCGAACAAAATCCATGATGAGCCTTAGGATAAATCTTAGCAACCGCATTTTTTATGGAGACATGTCTATCCGATATTATACAGAGATCATCACTATCCGGTGCTATCCTTTTTAAATTTATAAAAAACCACTCCCATGATGCATTATTTTCGGAATCAACCACTGCCCATGCAATCGGATAGGTATGGTTCTCACTATCTTGTGCAGTAGCCAAAAGGAGAGTACCATCGTATTTACCGGTTAAGAAACAACCATCAACGGCTAACACCTTGCGTATGTACGTAAAACCCCGTATGCATGGTCCGAATGCAACAAAAAAATGAAGAAACTTGTTTTCGTTGGCAAGAACCAATTCAGTGACGCTTCCTTGATTCTTAAGAGTTACCATATAACGATATGCATCTATAATTGCATATCCATGCTCAGGTGATCCCCTGACAATATTTTTGGCATGTATTCTGCCCATCCAACATTTCCAGTAACTAACCTTGGCCCCCAATTCAGCTTCGACGTACTTTTTAATTTCGCCTGGTGTGGGACCTTTCTTGTCAAAAAACAATGGCTTCACTAAGTCCCCAATCAATTTTGCGGTAGCCTGTTGATGAGTGGTACTTGCTTCTTCCAACCCACAAGTGTGCATCCGGTTATACTTTCTGAGGATAAATCTTTCAGAATTAACATATTTAACACACCGAAACCACCACTTGCAATCCTGCGAATAACATCCCAGAACAAGAAGGGACTTTGTAGATTTTATCATTCGTAATTGGAAGCTTCCCTTACATGCAACAAGGTTGATCTTCATGATGGCATTTTCTTTGTTAATAAACTCTTCATCCTCATTAAAACCTGAGCCATCATCCCATGTATGACTTTCAATCCTGGCCTCTGGATTATCATAACATATAATGGCTTCCTCCTGATTAATACATTGATCGGGCACTTCTTCCTCGACCACATTTTCAGAAGGATTACAACGATCTACCATTTCTTCGTTTATAGCAAGGGTGTTATCGGGAAGATTGAATTCTTGATCGTTGATATCAGGGAGACTGAAGTCTTCATACTGATGTTGGTATTGATCTTCACCCTGAGAAGTAAACCCGCTTGTAACAACATGTTCGGATTCTGTTCCACTCTCCTTCCTATCCAAGGAAACCTTCAAAACGGGCCTCCAACCTTGAGGAGAGATATCGGCAAAATAAACTTGTAGGTCGTGATCAGTCTTTATTTCAGTTGGATAACAGGTTGGAGGTGCACTTGTAAGAAAATATTTCACGTGCACATCATCATGGGAGCAAGTAAGTCCTGATTGTTCTATAATATCACTTATCAACATTTGGAATGTAGTCTGATTGCTCACAAGAATAGCAGAAGTTTGCTTGCTCTCCGCAACCCAATTCATACACGTGGTTTCTTCTTCCCACACTCCAAGTGCAAATCCAATAACAAATTTTGACATAACCCAGTCGCCGTTCCTTTAAAACAATAAAAAAAAAAAAAAATTAACCATGCATGCAGTACAAAACTGAGAAACAAAAAATTTGATCGCGTGATCGATTGATAAAGTCGCGTGGGCGATTCCTCAAATTCGCGTGCGCGATTAAAGAATCGCGTGACCGATTATGAGAAATAGGCAAGCGATTAATAAAATCGAGTGCGAGATCACGTTGTATTGTCTTTATATTTGCGTCCAATTTAGGCTAGGGAATGTACTGTATTTAACCCAGATAGATGGGGTTGGGAAAAAACTCAGTTAAATTATTCAGTGAGAACGAAGTTCAACAAATAGGTTTGAGAAAAAATTCAAATGAATAGCGTGAGCGATTACCTACTCGCGTGCGCGATTTATAGAAATCGCGCAAACGATTAATAAAATCGAGTGGGCGATCACTATGTATTGGCGTTATATTGGCGTCCAAAACAGGTTAGGGAATGTAATGCATTAAACCCAGATAGATGGGGTTCAGAAAAAACTCAGTTCACTCATTCAGTGAAAACGCAGTTCAAAAAATAGGGTTCAGAAAAAATTCAAACGAACCGAAATCTTTCAATACCTTTGATTGTTGTCGTTGTTGTTCGCCATGGTACATGTAATCAGAGAGAGGCGGGTGAGACTTGGGTTTTTGACGAATCCAACGAACACTGGACAGCACTTCGATCGGAGAAGAAATATCAAAAAAATAGGGTTTTCATCGCACATACAGGAAGGAGAGAGAAATTGAGAGAATTGGATGACTGTGATTTGGGGCCAGATTCTAATTTTGTATAAATTTTGGGGCCAAAAAGAGTCCGCAAAATCCTGACGTGGCAACTATTTAATTAAGCAGAGTAATTAATTAAGAGCTAATCAAGCAAAGGGTTATATAACCAATTCTTTTCAAACTAGGGGTTACATAACTAAAAAAAGACTTGGGCGTCCCTTTTAACCGAATGCCCCGTTTTGTGTTGGACGGAGAATGCCCGATTTTTAAATGGAATAAATTATTAAAATCGTCCGAAGTGAGCAAAGGTTTGGTGGGGACAGTCGGTGTCTCACTTTTAGTTTTATAATATGATATATTTTTTTTATTATTAAAAAAAAATTTGATCGTTCAAAAAATTGCTTTTAATTCTTTTTTATTTGTTCAAATTTTCAAATCTACCCCAATTTATTTAAATTCTATATTTTCACCCAAAAATATTATATATATGTATTATATATATTATATACACCTGTATATTTTATATATAACATATATAATATTTTATGTAATAGATTATTATATATATTATGTAGTATAATATATATAATATATAATATTTAATACGTAATATATATTATTTATATATACGTTTATGTTGCGAACAGAATCACAATAACGCGAACCAACAAGAAAATATTGAAGAGAAAACTATTCTTGAGAGATTATGAAATTGTATTCTGAATCGATTTATTTGACTTCTAAAAAGAACGTACATTGCGCCCTATTTATAGGAAGAGTTTACATTGTGAACATATGTAATAACGCGGTTACTTAACCTCGCTCACTACAACTAATGTCCTTCATTATTACAGCTAATTCCTTCATGATGGTTAGCTGTCTAGAGGCGGTGAAAATGGAAAGCTCTGGCATCTCACAATGTCAAGCTTTGGGACTTCCAGCCGCAATTGCTGACTTTCTTTAACACTCCCCCTTGAGATGCATGAGCATTTGGCTCATTCGTATACGTCTTTGGTGCTGCCTCGTTAAAAACCTTATCAGGAAAAACCAATGGGACAAAAATCTAAAGAAGGAAAAGAGTACAGCCACGTATGCTCCCCCTGATGTTGACACCTGTGAGATCTTCTCATAGATCTCAGAGATGACGCATTCTAATGTCATGAACATGTTTCTTGAAAGTTGTAGTGGGAAGCGCCTTTGTAAAGAGTGTTAGGAATAGTGCCCTTAAAGAAGCTTTTTGGCTTTACTATTTCCTTGTAAAATCACAAATACTCTTTGAATAATAAACGAGATGACTTTGTTCATAAGCATTCACTTTTTTATGTGCTTATTTATGTCTGTTTGGATTGACTGTGTGTTTGCATGTATTAAACTCCCCAAATCCGATGAGGCCGTTAAGAACTTTATCGTTATGGGAACGACACATGAAACAAGTTCTTAACTCTAAAGGCGAGGTTTAGAAACTTCTCCAAGTCGAGAGTCCGACAGACAGTGGGAGTGTCGACCTTGACTCTGCTGAGACTTGCTTATGTGATTATGTCCTTTTGAAGGATCACTCAGTTTCATGGAGTGATAAGTGCATACGATGATGCGTTCATAATACATAAGGGTGATTGTTACTAGAACTTCATCACTGAGATGTCCCGCGTGAGAACATTCCTAAATGGGAAAGGAAGTCTCCTATAAACTTCCAGATTAAGAAATATCTCACAGGTCAATAACGTGATTCATTAATCCTTAGACTTGAGATTCTATAATGTCTCATATGAGCTAACTCTGTAATTTTTAATATAGGCTCAAAAGGGTGTCACTATATAGACACCTGAACCATGGCCTATGTTGGGATTACACAAGTGACATATGTAGAATTAGCAGAATCGACAAAGGACCTACACTTGTTGCAAGAACAAGAATGATCTCTTACTGATTGAGTTGTTCGTAGTCCATTAAACTTAAACCCTTGGCCAAGGTGGATAAAAAATCAAGACATCAAGAAAATGGGGTTTTCTTGGATTGAGGTCTACATGGATATGAAACGAACTTAACTTTAAAGATCAAGAATATTTAGGCTCTAAGAATCTTCCCATGCCTTAGTTCTTGATTGAGAGATGGAGTTGTAGGAGGATCATATTTCACTGTATGTTATTGACTGAAAGGTTCTTCGATTTATTTCGTTATTCGGCTAGGGGTCATATATCCATTGCTAGATTACGATAGTGTGATCTGTGAAGTGACTAATTAATTAGTGAATTAATTAATTACTGTCACTGCTAATCGAATAATGAACTTAAAGAGTCACACACAAATTCCAGGACACGAGGGTTATCGTAGGATGTTAATATGATTAACGAAGGATCAAAATATTGATCGAAGAAGGCAAAACGCCTCGCCACGAGTCACGGTAATGACGTGACCGCCACGTGTCATTTGACACGTGGGTCACACGTGTAATGTACACGTGTCACGGATGACGTGGCTTAGGCATGTGGAATTATTCCACACGTGAATTCTTTTCTAGAATTAATTAATTAAATTGTAATTAATTAATTTAAGTCTTTTAATTAATTTTGAATTATTTGTTAAGATTTTATTTCTCAAGCTTAACCCAATAAATAATTAATTGAGAATTAAATTATTTATTGAATCTTGACTTTTAACTTTAGGAAAGTTGAAAAGTCTAACTTCCTATTGTAGATAGGAAGAAAATGGTATAGCCCTGTCTGAAAGAAAAGCAGTCATAGAAACTAAAGAAATTGAGTTTTTAGGATTAAAACTGAGTGCTGCAGGCATAAAATTGCAACCACACATATCCAAGAAAATAGTTGAGTTTCCTGATAAATTAGAAAATAGAAAACAAATAGAAAATTTCTTAGGATGTCTTAATTATGCTGAAGGTTTCATACCGGAGCTAGCTAAGAAAAGACATGAAGTACAAAAGTTATTAAGAAAAAATAATACAAAAGGTTGGATGCCAAAACATACAGAAATTGTCATAAAGTTAAAGGAAGAATGTCAAACTCTTCTAGAATTAAGGCTTCCTGATAAAAATGATAACTTAATTCTTCAAACTGATGCTTCTGACTTATATTGGGCTACAATCTTGAAAACAGATCTTAATGAGATTTGTAGATATACAAGTGGTACTTTTAAATCAGCAGAAATAAATTATACTACACATGAAAGGGAGTTATTAGGAATAATAAATGGGATTAAAAAGTTTTCACTTTTCCTACTCCAAAAACCTTTCATTGTTCATGTGGATAACACTCAAGTTCCAAGTCTTGCGAAAAATAAATTACCCAGTGAACCAAATTATAGAAGGTTACATAGATGACAAGTTTTCCTATCTCTCTATGATTTCAAAATCATTCCCATAAAAGGAACTGATAATTTTTTAACAGACTTTTTATCCAAAAATATAGAATTTGATTCAGAATAAAGACCAATATATGGGTATACATATATCTAGTTCATCTCAAACGGTAGATGGTAAAGACAACATCAAATCCGTTGATGGGTGGTGATTTCCCAAAAATCACTTATAAAATTTTAAGAAGACCAATATATGGGTTTGTATATATCTAGTCCATCTCAAACGGTAGATGGTAAAGACAAGATCAAATCCGTTGATGGGTGGTGATTTCCCAAAAATCACTTATAGAAAACTTGAAGAAATTTTTTAATAAATCTTTCTCTCTTTTACAGATGGAGGATAGAATTGATATTTCTGAAATAAAAGAAGAGATCTCATATATCAACAGCATGACTGAAGATCTCTATGAAGGAACTGTGGTTCTTGAACAATATCTATACAAAAATCTCCCTCCATTGATAGATTTGGTAACTGAAAATCTGGAAAAGGTAAATAAAGTGACTCAAAGATTAGAAAAATATATTGAAAAATTTGAGTCAATAAAAATAAATGAGGCTGAGTCATCTAGCGAGAAAATTAAAGAAGAAGCCAAAAATAAAGCTCCATCAGTCATTGAAATAAAATTGGAAAGAGAGTCTTCTTCAAAGGAAATAAAAATTGAAATAGAAAAATATGTCCCTAACACTGAATGGGAACATATGTATGTTCATACAGTTGATGAAGTCTATAGTATAGAAAATACAGACACTATTCTTCTCCAAATGCAAGAACATATATCCAAGGTTGACTTGCATAATGGGAGCATGCCCAGAAGCAGTTTATAGATATGCTTGTTTTGGGTTCCTTGATATAATCTACCCAAGTAAAGATCTCAGAGAAATATCCAGATTTGATGATACTCTAAAATCTCAAATCAGTAAATTTGCCAGAGGAAGGCAGGTGGTTCTCAAGTTCTACACTATATCTCCAGAACCAGAGAAACATATATGGCATGAAGCTTTCTTCATGATCACTGCAGACCACCTTTCTGACACCATAAAGCTTGAGCAAGGAAATAAACCGTTAAGGAAGATCCAAGTTACTAAAGAATGGATTGTCCAAAGACGTGCCTTAGGAAAAAAAGCTATTCACAGCGTTGCAGAAAATCTGTACAAATATAAGTTTGAAACACTGATGAGTAAAGAAAATTGGATTCTACTCACCAAAGGAGGAAAAATAAGCTCTCCTCTTTTAATGGAATTCATAAATAAATTCGAAAAACATGAAATTTTCTGCACTGCAGAGACTAGACAAGAAGCTTGCAAGATGATGGGCTGTAGCCATCAGTGATGTAAGCACATACATCAGCAAGGAAATGACGAATGCCATGACGTCATACTCCAATTATCAAGTGGCAGATAAAGTGTCGGGAGAATCTTAACCATAGAAAAGTGTCGACAAGATCTGGATCGTTGAAGGATAAAGCAGTGGATCTCAAATAAAAATTTCAAGTCCGAACAGTAGATAAAATATAGCCTATAAATAGAGTCCTCTTGTATGTTGAGGAACACCTTGTCTTGAATTCAGAAAGTCATATGTAAAATTGTTTGAGTGTCTTCGAGTCTATAAGTGTTTGAGTTTTGTAGTCCAAATAAATCCTCTTTCCAGAATAAATAATGTTTGTATAAACCTCTTTGGGAGGAAATAAAATTCTTTTTTTCATATACACGAGATAAATACTTTGTTAAGAGTTTTATTAAACCTTTTTATTCCAGTATATTTCTACAACCCTTTTTGTTGAAACCTACAAGCCGTAGTGAGATTTTCCGTTGGAGGTCGAAGTCTATTTCCAGTTGATGTCCGAGAGAGCATGAAGCTGTGAGGACTTTTGGAACACGAAGGGCTGACCGAGGAAAAAAGAAGACGAGTCTTGGAGGATCTATGATGCACGGACACGGACACGACACGACACGGATACGGCGACACGGATTTTTTCTTGAATTTTCCACGTGAGGGGCGTCGGACACGGTGTCCGACATGAGTGTCCGACACGACACGACACGGCAACATGATATTTTTAGAAGTGTCCGTGCATCATAGTGGAGGATCAATAAATCAGAATTGTAGAAAAGGAAGGAGATAAAGAGAGGTAATAAAATTTTTACAAATTATTTACGTGTTTTATGAATTATAGGATGAATTTTAGAGTACTTCTATTATTAAAGCATGATTAATTTCAATGTTTATGCTTACTTTCTTGATATTATGTATGAAAATATACTTTATATACCCATTTATAATGTTTTGGAAATTTTGGGGTCATTCTTATAAATAATATAAAGTCTAAGGCAAATAAAGAGAACTTCTTTTAGGAGTTGTGGATCTCATCCACGAGTCCTATTAGAATCTTAAGACAAATAAAAGAAGGGGCAATTTTTTAAAACTCCCCATGGGTTTGAAAAATTCCTTTTAGCTCCCCATTTTCAAATACATCATTTGGGGTTTTAGATACACGATTCTGGGATTTAGATACGCAATTCTGGGATTTAGATACGCGATTCTGGGATTTAGATACATGATTTTTTCCTTATATTTCAAATACATCATTTGGGGTTTTAGATACGCGATTCTTGAATTTTAATACATCATTTTTTAAAATTGGGAGCTAAAAGGAATTGGACTTATCATTTGGGGAGTTTTCGGGAATTCCCCGATAAAAGAAGTAGTATTTCTTTAACAATAAATGAATTTAATATTATTCTTGAAAAAGGACCTGTGAACATGATGTCTGCAAAAAATAGTAACTCAATCTGTAAAACCATAATTAATTTAATCTCCTTGTACTAGAACTCCTTGCTTTCGTCTTTGCCTCTTCATCTTCTTCTCAAATAGGCTTCTTTTTCTTTGGGGGAAGATTCTTTCGGGCAAACGTACAGCATATGATTTCCAACAAAGAATAACATTAGTACTCCACTCCGCTGACAAGAAGCAATACAATCACAAAACATGCCACATCACCACAACACTAGTAACATGTGAAATCGTCGTTTTCAGACAAGAAAGACAACCAAGATCCAGCCCTAATGCTTACCTCTAATCATCTCTGACTTTTGTACTATTTGTTCGGTTACCAATTACCATCATAAGACACCTTCAACAGAGTCAATCCTGGGAGGGTATAGTACACAATCTACAAGTACCTAAATAACCACCAATATAGCTTAGGCCCTACACAAATAATTAAGCTAAGATTAAAGAAAAGATTAAGCAAAATGAAACAGAATAGCAAAAATAGAACTTAAATACAGAAACAAGACTGCTCATAAAACGTCTCCGTAAGGACTTTCACGTACATGGAAGGGCATGATGGACCAACTCGAAATTCTGGACCAACAATATAAGGTCTTTGTAATCTAGGCTTGTATAAAACTAAAAGTTTCGAGAAAGACAAGAAAGGTAATTGCAAATCATGTCACATCAACAAGAGAAAAAGAAGATATATAAAAACATGAAGCCGACTTAACTTACATCTTCCTTTTCCTCTCTCATTTCACGAAGCCGCTCTTCCTCCATCCATTTTTGTTGCTCGGCCAATTTCCTCTTGTAAGCACTTGTGACAAATTTGTCTTTATCTGCATACAGATGTTCATCTTAGCTTCTCTCTTTAGCAAGTTTCCTCTCATAAATCACCTCACGTTCTCTTTCTCGTTGTTTCTTCTTTTCCAGTAGTGCTTGTATATATCTCGGCTGAGACAAAATTAAACATCAGCCTCAGAACTTAACCCTGATATTTAACAACTTGTTGCTCTCTTAGAGTCTTAGTAAGAAAATATTTGCAAAGTCGTGAAACTAATAAATAAAAACGAGAGACTGAAAATTCAGTTGGAGCAAGCAAAATAAAGAATGTGCCATGCAGAGCTAATAAACAAGAAAGATAGATTGTTTCAACTACCAAACTGCGCTAACCCTTGTACCTCATTGTTCAAGCATATGTGAGCAATACTTTTGAACTCTTTGATCTTGAGAGATCTTTAGTCTTAAGCTTTTAACTATGGTTACAACAAAATCAAGGTCACTTGAGAAGGACATTAACAAGGTAACCATCACTATATATAGAATTTAGATGTCAAGCACGCTCATCACCACCCAACTTCTTAAGTTTAAGGGATAATTACCAACGCCCCCCTGAGGTTTGGCGTTATTACAGAATACCCCCAGAGGTTTTGGAAATTACGAACTCCCCCCGGGCCATTATCTCCTCCGTTAAATTTAACGGATTGTGTAAAATTTACTATTTTACCCCTATTATGTTGAAACTCAGGGGGGTATATGTAATAAAGAGCCAAAGGTAAAGGGGTTAATGCAAGGACTGAATTTGTTAAGTGGGTTTGACGTAAGTACTTGAGTTTTGTGTCTACCTAGCATTTTTTTTTAATAAAATGCTACTTAATGTTATTTTAATATTTTTATGATAGACTAATTTGATACCTACAGTTTATGGATGCTTAATATTTTCTGTAGATATTGACCATACATGTTCAATATTTGAAATAATTGTTTAAACGGCTGGGGGATATTTTTGTGAATTTACCAATACATTTGTTGATATTAGTGTATTTGTTATGATTTTCAATTTTGAGAAAAAAAAATTGATAATGCACTAGTTGATCTTTGTGTGAGTTTTTTTTATATGAATTTTTATTTTGAGGGAAAATTTGTTATAATTGCAAATAAATTATTTTAAATTAACTTTAAATGGACTTGTACAAAATATATTTAAAAGTTAAAACTAAGAAATAAATATGAAAGGAAATTTACTAAATCAATTTATATTTATAGATAAAATATTAAATATTAAATTAAATAACAACTTTTAAAATACAAAAAATCCAAAATTAACTAATATTACAATTATATCATTAAATTCGAAGTAAAATTACAATATACCCCCTAAGGGTGTTTTTGGAATTTAAATTTGAATTTAATGGTGTAATTAACGGTCAGTGCTATTTGTAAACGAGGGTGTACTATTCAGGGGGGAGTTCATAATTTTCGAAATCTCAGGGGGTATTCTGTAATAACGCCAAACCTCAGGGGCATTGGTAATTATCCCTAAGTTTAATTATTAGGGAAAAAAAGCACAATCTTCTCCATGTGATGCACAAGCGCAAACAAGCCTAACTAGTCCCATGGGCCATGAGTCAAGAACACAATGTTGTTACAGAAATTTATAGGTGAAGAATACCAAAGATATTCAAGGTTGTAATTTTCTCATGTCAGCTAGTCGGTTACAATTTCATACTAAACGATTCTAGAACTTTTTATAAGGGCAATTGTCTCATGAGAGAATAAAAGAATTCTGGACAACTATCACGTAACCTCAAAAAATTTCAATCTTCTTGTCCAAATAAGATCATGTAACACCTTGAGAACGGCAATAACTTGCTTATTCTTTTTCATATCCAAGCACACACTATGCATATCGTCGACCTTTGGGATTTTCAGCCGGCCCAAAAAGGGTATATTTGCAATTAACCAATTCGATAACCTTGATCCATATAAGTTATTGATGTTTTATACGGACACTCCTACTATCATAGTACCACTATAGGTTACGTGGGACACAACGCACATCATATACTCTATTGATGATAAATCATATATTAATATGCGTTATCTCTTATTCACTAAATATTCTTATAAGAGATACGTTTTCTGAACTATTTTCAAACTTTTCAGATCTTCGATCATCAACGCTCAATTCTGACTTCGATTTAAACAATTTTAAATGACGGTACCCTAACACCAAATTTAGGCACGATCAAAGGATTAAACAACAATTTAATTTTTATTGAAAATAGTATTTTTTGAAGTTAATAAATTAACTAGTAGTTAATTAATGGATGGAGAGATTTAATAGTTGAGGGGTGAAATGACACCAAAGGCATAAATTATGGGGGTTAAAGTGATATTAACCCGAAATTAAATTCACCACTTTAGCTTCTTTAGTTTCATTTTCTTCGACAGGACAACAAGAAATCCGCCACCGTCAGGGACTTCGCCTTGCTTCAGCTGCAAACTCTACGGCGGCGGCCTGAAAAATGGGAAAGCATGGGAAAAAGCAAGGCCTTAATCACCGGAGGGGGAAAAGAACCTCGTAAAACCTAGAAGACAATGACGGTGAAGAAATTCATGACTACCCACCAACTGCTCGAGGAAATGCTCAGTCCAACTCTGAGGAAGAATCGCAAGAAGAAGAGGAAGAGGTTTCTGATAGGGTTGGTGAAAATGACAGTGAAGTGCCTTCAAAGTTCTCTCTTTATCAGCAATCGGTGCAGGTGAGCAAAGACCCATTTGGCTAGCATTGGTGGAATATGTTGATCTTCTTGTGATATTTTTTGTATATCTTTTTTGTTTCTCTCTCTAACTCTTAGTGGATTGTAATGCTGTTTACCTGGATTGCAGTCACCAAAAGGGGACATAAGCTATCTGCTGAAGTTCTTTTTGATGTATGTCGGTGGGAGAGCACCTCTTCATTTACAGGAAGACTTCTGTGGAACTGCTCTTTTGAGGTATCTACAACGGTGCTACATTAAGTCCTCTCTTTATTTTCATTATCTCTTCTGTTTTTTCTATCTTTTTGAGGTCCTGCTGTATTGTTTAGATTAGAGTTGTTTAGAAGTTTGTTTGTGCATGTTAGACGACTAAAAGCATCAAATGAAGTAATGAACCTTCGTCTTTCTGCCTGTGTTATATTTGTACGTGTCGATTTGAATTAGCTTTTAATGAGCCCTTTATGATGCTGAGTAATAATATCTGTAGCAATTACCTAACATTTCAGGGTTCTGCTTCAGCTTATGATTAATTCTTTGCTGTGACATGTAAATGCAAGTTTCTTCACACCCCTTTATCTTTTCCAGTGTGGAATGGGTCCATGGTGATGCTAGACGAACTGCAGTAGGATTAGATTTGGATGTCGAGGCACTAAACTGGTGCACAGAGAATAACTTCAACGGAATCGGGGCTGATGTCGGCTCAAATGTATTGCAACCTTTTGAATCAAAATTGGTCAACTTTAATGAGGTCATGCAAAACATGACATTAGAAGATAAAGAAGGTGATTCAATGGCTGGTACTGTAACCAGCTCAAAATCCTTAAAGGACATTGAATTGCCTGCGAGAGATATAGTGTGTGCTTTTAACTACAGTTTCTGCTGTCTTCATAGTTGTAAAGAGCTGATTTTGTATTTCAAGCATGCACTCAATGCTCTAAGCAAGAAAGGTGGCATATTCGTGATAGATTTATATGGAGGCACTTCTTCAGAGGGTGTGTTGAGGATGCAGAGGAGATTTCCTAATTTTACAGTATGTTATTCTCAAGCTGAAAAACCTCTGCATTGTTTTTGGTGGTATCTCTATTCTTATGGATTTATGTGAGCATTATGTATTGCATTATTAGTCTTCATGCCCATTATAATCTCAATGTTTCATTTGTCAATATTGCGTTCGTTAGTATCAATCAGAATGTACGTCTTATATTCTTTAATGGATGCACATGAGTCGATTCAATTACGAGCTTTGTGTATCTAAATCAAGGGTGAGATTTTGAATATAATTTTAATACTTTTCATTTTATTTATGTATATATATAGATATTATAATATGATACGTTTATTAGCATTAGTTTGTATATATGGTTATTATTATAGCTCACACTAGTTTATATTATATTGTATCTTCAATTCAAGTAGGGAATCAGAGTGCGGTTGGCATCTAATGAATCTCTGTCTTGCCCAAATGAACTGCCTAGGATCTCTAAATAGCCAGCCTTTGTATCAGCCTTAGCTTGAGCAAAGTCCACTGAAACTGATTCCACTTGGGAATGCCAATCGACCTTAGGTTTTTATTCTTGGAAAGCCTAGAAGTACTCTTCCTCTGGTAAAAAACGTTAGGGCGGGGAACTGAGAATAATTTAGAATGCCTTTTTTCGCCCCTGAATCAGGACACCAAATCTCCTAGGCCATTCGGCAATCCTACGAAATCAAGAAGCCACCAAGGCATGAGAAAGGCTCAGCAGGATCAGGAGCACTCAACAACATAGGAGAGGAAAGAGCTGGAGGTGAATTCCCCCTCCCTTGAGCCTGAACTGGTCGAGAGAGATGAACCCCTAAGTAAATAAAGTTAAAACTAAGAATTAGTTTACTTGAAGGGAAAAGGGGGTGTTAGTTATTTAACACCCTCTAAATTAATTTTTACCTCACAATTTTTAGGGCCTTGGATAAAAATGGTCAAGCCTTAGAAAAAATAAGAAAAGGTCATGTTATATAACAACTCCTTGGGGGAGTTGTTATATAAACCAAATTATAGATTAGGTACTAAATGAAACCAAATTATAGATTAGTTACTAAATGAAGTAAACACAAATTTTGAAGTGAAATAACAAAAAAATCACTATTGTTTTTCCATTGACGATGGATAGCCACCTAAGCAAGTAAACACTCACTGAAAGTTTTATCATTGTGCTAAATCAAACATTCTGAGCTCAAACACTTGAAAAATTGAGCTAAGCTTGAGCAGTGATCGAGCTAGAAATTTTTGGCCAAGCTTCGATGGGCTCATGCAATGGCAACCCTATTTCTTCACAGTCGCTTTCCTTATGTGTTCTTTCCAAATACTGCCCTACCTGACTTTTGTTCTTGCTATCTAATGTGTATTTTACCTGTATCTAATGTGATCTCTCTTGTTTCTTGGAAAGTTCCTCCTGAAAGGCTATAAAAAGATTTACAGTTACCTTAAGTATCATCAATATATCGCTTCTGAAGCTGGCATTAGTCATTTCAATTTATTCTTTTTCAGTACTTTTGGGAGCCAGCTGAATTTGACATCATCCAAAGGAAAACAAGAATCAGTCTCCACTTCAATCTTCATAAGCAGCACAGAAAAATTAAAATGCATTTAGCTACAGCTGGAGACTGTAAACTCAGATTACATATTTTCTCCAAAACTCTTCTGGTTAAATCTTTATTTGGTTTCCCGATCATGCTTAACAATCTCATGTATTTTCATTATCTTGTGACAGATGGTCCTTGCCTGAAGTCAAGGACTGTTCGGAAGAAGCCGGATTCCGGTCAGTTTACTTCTGGATTCGCAATATGCCAGATAGCTATCAAATCAGGCGTACGGATGGGTTATCCGTGGGACGGGATTTGAAGTATGAAGAAGCTACTAGCTTCCAGCAGCAGCATTCTTGGAACGCATACATCGTAGGCGTTGCATAGCCTCTCTCTCTCTCTCTCCCCCACCCCACCACACACACACACACACACACAGTCTTGTTGGTGAGCATGAAATGGTATGAACTGTCAAGTAGGCCATAAAAGCTCAAACTCTCTTCTCCACTTCCAGATACTGAACTTACTGTTGCCTAGTGTTCCTTCTTTTAAGTGCTAAAATTCCAGAAAGTTGGAGGTTTATGATGCCTTGAAAAAGTTGTGGATGACTTGGGTTTTGGACAATTAGTTGACTTCATAGTGGGGTGGAAGCTCACTTCTTGGCATGCAAAGTTTCAAGAATTATATGGAAAAAACCTAAGAACACAATCAAGATCTGTTCCAGCGCCGCCGGAGTCCGCCGCCCAATGAAGCGGACCGTCCGCCCACTTTACAGCATTCTGCTGCTGTTGGCGGTGGCCGGAACTCTCACTATCCGGGTCGTGCTCCACCAGAACGGATCTTTCCAGCTCAGATACGAAATCCCATCTCTTGAAACTCGGAAAAAACCAGTCTTTAACGAAACCCTTTTGAAATGCGCCGCCATCCAGATTGAAGCGGGAGATTGAGTAGTTGAATTTCATAACCCGCGGTCATTTTTATCCTCCGGCAAGTATCACATCGACGTGCGGCTGAGGACAGCGAGGGGGACGCCATTGAAGCTCCGGTCGACGGAGTTCTACCGCCTCTGGCTGAGTTTTAGGAGGTATTTGGCCGATTGGTCAAGGAAACGTAGGTTTCATTCGGATGCAATGTCGGATTTGGTGAATGAGGTTGAATTCTTGATAGACAAGCAAAATGGAGTAAAGGGTTCCAAGAAATACAAGAGCTGCACCGTCGTGGGGAATAGTGGGATTCTGCTTAAGAGCAATTACGGCAAAGCGATCGACAGCCACGAGGCCGTGATTCGTTTGAACAATGCACAAATCACGAGCTTCGAACGGCATGTAGGACCGAAGACCAGCGTTTCTTTTGTTAATAGTAACGTACTGCACCTTTGCGCCCGTAGAGAAGGCTGTTTCCGCCACCCCTACGGGGGAAACGTCCCTATAGTCATGTATATATGTCAACCGGCACCATTTCTTCGACTACTTGGTGTGCAACTCTTCGCATAAGGCTTCGTTGATCGTAACAGATCCGAGATTCGATCTTTTGTGCTCTAGAATTGTTAAATACTACTCCCTGCAGAGATTCGTGGCGATCATGTGGAAGGATGTGGGCGAGTGGGGGCCGGCCCATGAGGGGGCGAATTTCCACTACTCTTCTGGTATGCAAGCTGTGATGCTTGCTTTGGGGGTCTGTGAAAGGGTCAGCATATTCGGGTTTGGAAAATCGAATCACGCCAGGCATCATTACCATACGAATCAGAAAGTTGAGTTGCCGTTGCATGATTATGAGGCAGAGTACGAGTTTTATAGGGATCTGATGGAAAGGCCCGAAGCAGTGCCGTTTGTGTCAGATAAGTGAGTTTCCTCCTGTTGTTATGTACCATTGATGCTGTTGTTTTTCCACTCATTGATGCGTTTGTTATCAGTTTTGACATCATTCTTGTTGTATGAGGCACTTTGTTGCAAGATGTAACACAATTGTAAATTGAAATGAAGGGATCAAATGATTCAAATCACAGCTTCTTGTCTTCACTGCGATTTCGTTGATGCATTTACACTAATTGCAGTCTACCTTCTACAATGGTGATTCATCAAAAAAACTTGGTTTTTATAGGAATTACAAAGACTGCTTAAGCCTGAATGTTACTGAGAATCAGGCTGCAACTCCCATAGTTGCAGCAAACTATGTTTTGATTGAAATTTCAGGTCTGTAAAATGCTATGCTACCTCTTGTAAAATGCTGTGCTACCTTAAGATGTTTCATTTCCTCTACCACCATGTTCAACTCTGTTCTCGTTATTCACCACGACACGGACACTTCGAAATATGTAGAGATTAGAAAGTATCATGTGGGCGTGCCGTGGTGGATGCTTGTTAGGACTACTAGTACAAGGAAATCAGTACTTCTGTTTTACTAAGAACTTTTAATCCATATCCAACACCACCATGATCGTGCGATCAAAAAGGAGCATCGCCGTGTTACTAAGAATTCTTCTTGGTTGGTATCAAACACGACACCTCGTGCTAAGAAAAATCACCATGTTCGTGCATCTAAGAAGAAACTCCGTATCTAGGGATCACCATCATGCTTCAAAGGAAAGACACACCAGATCAAGATCACTGTCTACTAAGGATTCGTGTGATCATGTTTGTGCAGAACTCCATCATGCTTCTAAAGAAAGGAACTCCAGATCACTGTGCTCTAAGGACTCGTATTACCATGTTCATGTTCGTGTTCGTGCATAACTCCATCATGCTTCTAAGGAAAGAAACTCCAGATCACTGTGCTCTAAGGACTCAGTATTACCATGCTCGTGTTCGTGTACTTAAACATCAGAATTTGATGACACCTTATACCACCCTAATCTTCAAAACATCAGCATACTTTATTCTGCATATTGCACCCTGAACTTCCTGTTCTGCCCTGTTTTCAACTTTACATTTTCAATGTAGTATCATTACCTCCAATTGCTGCATTGTTCGCATATTACTGTTCAACTTTACATTACATCGTTCCATAATGGCACACTCGAATCTCTATGCCCCGACATTACATCTTTGCATACTCAAATGCAATGATGGCACACTCTAATCTCTATGCGATGCAACGATGTAATTTGGATACTCAAATGCATGCATCCATGTAATAGCATCGATGCAATGCTATTACATCATTGCATACTCGAATGCAACTATGCAACGATGCCCCAACATTAATGCAACGATGACCCGACATTACAATGCTTCGTTGCTTTGCATGTTCAAGAATCTCGGTAACATTCAGATCTCCAGTAAATTGGAACTCAAAGGCAGGAAAAAAGCGCACAAGAACAAACAACGACGACATTCAAAACGGTGAAATGCGTATCTTGAGTTCCAAAACCTACATGAACTATGTACTAAATATCATACCCTGCTTGGCAAAATGACAACTAGAGACACAGACAAAACATGTCGCCATGCAAAAACAAGTCTGGTTTTTTCCCTTCCACACTTGCAACATCAAAATCAACCCTTCCTTTAACCATAAGAAAGGGAAACAAACATATAACCTCCTATACACCATAATGTTCCATGCCAATCATATCACAGCCGCCTTCTATTCTGCTGTATCATACACTACATCCTTCTCTTCAAACTTCACAGCCACCAGGAACCTTATGCTAACCTGGTAACATGAAATAAATAACCATTAGAAGATCGGATTTCCGTGAGTTCAGAAGGACATCTTCTTCGTTTGTGTACGTTTTTTACCTGTTGTGGGTCATAGACGGCGTACTCGTTGTATTCAAGGATACTGTCTTTGTGATCCGAGGGGACTAGCTTACCACAGGGGACCTTCACATCATCTTTCCACATAAAATGCTCAGATTCGTCGGTTTTCTTCCTTCCGTACCCAATCACTCCTTGTTTCTTCTCTTCCAACGACTCCGGATTCTAAACAAAACCAGATGATTTAGAAACATAGATATATTGTCTGCAAAAGAAAGTAGTTCACTAAATAGTATTAAGTACTCTGTTCTGTTGTACCTCAGGTGGGCTTGTCAATTCTGTTATGTTCTCACCCAAAGATGCAACTGCAAGTACCAAAAAGCCCTCAGGCTGGTCCACTGCCGTGAAACCACGCCTTGCTGCTTCGGCTGCAGCGTCTGAGCAAACAATTGCTTTACCAAACTGGAAACAGGAAAAAACAATAAATTAACAGTGAACTAACACATAAATACATACGAGTGTTGTGCGTTTAAGGACTTACCATGTATCCAGGGGCGGGGAGGAAGCACACAGCAGGTAAGAATCCCTTCTGAAGATGCCTCAAAAGATTCGAACTTCGAGTACCTAAAATTCAATTCATGGAATTCAATCAACTAAACCAATTCAATGAATTTAATCAGTCAGGAAAGTGCAGCAAAGAAAGAGTCAGATAGCTATCACTCACCACACCAGAGGAGGACTTTATTAGGCAGCTTCTTCATTTCATCAGGTGATGGGTTAGCACTCAACTCGACAACAAACACATCCTGAATCGACACCCCGTAAATCTGAAAACAGAATATCATCAAAATCCCAGAAAAGTATGCTTTGATAATCATTTGAGACAGGGCAAGGGCCATACAATTTCACCAACTTTTACTGGCTCATATGTTTTCTCCAGATACTTGGCCACCATCTTGTAGTCGTCCGTATCTATCTCCAAGGGAGATATGGCACACCCAAGCTTCTTATACCGATCAAACAGAGGATCATCGACAGTCCCACCAGACATATCTCCTATCAAACGTGATGCCACATTTATATCTCTCACCATCTCGAACGCAGGAGCACCCTGCACAACATCTTTGTTCGTTTATCATCCGAACTATAACACGCCTAATTCATAACATATAATTTACATGAAACTCACATTATCTGCTACATCAGTAAAATCATGGAAAACCAAAGGCCTCGTTTTAGGCATTAGTGTGAATACTCTTTGGCTGAAATCAGACCACATAGCGTCCAGCTTCGATCCTTTTTCTTTCGTCGTCCGGAGAGAATGCACAAGCTCCAATATAACTTCTTCACCTGCATTATTGTTATTATTATATTATCATTATTAATCATAATTATATAGCAACAAAATTAGGAGTGCATGAAGCCTCTTACATCTTTTCAGATGGATATCGGTTACCATACCGATCGGCAAATCCGGAAAATCCAGACCTATTTCCATTAAAGCATACCTGCAACAGGAACCAATAATACATCAGTAATCTGATCAATCAATCAAAAATAATTCAGACGGTATATGTGGACCCCACCTGTATATCTCCTGGCTACATAAAACCTTCATGAAATTTGCCACCTTCGGCTCAAGCTTACAGTGAGCCACTGCCACACCAAGTTGTCTAAGGCCTAAACCACCATGTCGAACCTCGACTCCATCATCCTACAACAGAAGTATCATTAGTGTTGATTAATAACATTTATTCATCGTGTGGATCAAAAGAGAGGATACGCACCATGTCAACAGGGAAAAACTTTTGCTCCTGCTTCTGGATTTTCTTCTCTCTATCCCATGGTTCAAACTCATTCCCTGTCAAATCTTGGAAATGTTTGGCAAATTCTCTGATTGCATTGCCCATATTGTCCCACTCATTGAGACTCTCATCAGCTCCTGTCTCATCACCAATCTTGCCCTTCTTATAGTACATGTAGAGGCGGCCATCGGGCATTGTAATCAGTTGAATAATGCAGTAGCTGTTGAATTTCCAAAGAAATTGTCCATCAACAATTTATTAGAAAAACCATATATTGGGGACAAAAAGAATTCACAACCACATATTGGTTCAATCCCCGGCCCCGATCGCAAAGGGCAAAAGCACAGTTGTATAGAAGCCCATCCTTCTCAAGAATCTGCCCTCCCTCATCTCGCAGTTTTGTATCCTTGTGCACGCTCCTCTTCCCAAACATCTTAAGCTGAAGTATTAAAGATAATTTAAAAAAGATTCGATTTCACCGTAAAATTAGGAAGTAAGAATCAAGTGGTCAAAGGTACCTCAGCAGTAATGGTTTCAAGAGCTTCCTCACTCGCGTCCTGCTGATACAACGGGATTGCTCGTCCAGCTACAGAAAGATCACTCACAACTTCATTCTTCCCAAAAAGATTTTCCATTACCTCGTGAGCTATCGAAGATATCTGTGGAAGAGATCTCAATAGTATATGGAACTCTTCTTGGGTTATCCGATGTACAGTCATAATATCTGAGACCACCTCAACTTGAGCGGTGGTGAGTATGCCAGTCAACATCCGATTCCCATTGATCTCGGAGATGCACATCTCCCTCCTTGTGATGTTTTCTTCAGCCTTCACCCCTTCTTGATCTTGATCTTTGGTTTCCTTGGTCTGTATGAAATTCTCTACTTCTTGATCGCCCTCTTCTTGATCGAAATTCTCTTCTTGATGGCCCTCTTCTTGATCGAAATTCTCTGCTTGTTCGAACTCTTCTTCATCGCCGTTCAGGTTGGCCCCAATTCTCGCATTGGCCTCCTCGAACTCAGACTCAAATTCAATCTCCCCAATATCTGTAAGGCCAAATCCGATTCCCTGACGTCCGATTGCACGATTTTGCACCGCTGTTCGCCAACGTTCTTGCATAGAACGTTCGGCTTCTCGGTAGCTTTCTTGGTCCGGGTTCCCACCCATCTTCACAAAAATATCAAACCCTTTTCCGTACTTCTTTTTGTAGTCAAATTTGCCGTCAAATTTCTGCACGCGTTCGTCGACGGTGACGTTGCTTGCAGCCGAGGAAGAAGATCTATCGCTCAAGGCACGGCCATCGGACGAAGAGGACTGGTCGCTGACGCCGCCGGCAGACGAAGAAGACTCATACGACGTATCGCTGGCAGATTCGCTCAAGGCACGGCCATCGGACGAAGAGGACTGGTCGCTGACGCCGCCGGCAGACGAAGAAGACTCATACGACGTATCGCTGGCAGATTCGCTCAAGGCACGGCCATCGGACGAAGAGGACTGGTCGCTGACGCCGCCGGCAGACGAAGAAGACTCATACGACGTATCGCTGGCAGATTCGCTCAAGGCACGGCCATCGGACGAAGAGGACTGGTCGCTGACGCCGCCGGCAGACGAAGAAGACTCATACGACGTATCGCTGGCAGATTCAGATTCCATTTTGTCTTCACACAAGACCTAATTTTTTCGAAAAACCCTATTTTTCCTTAATCCAAATTTTGTATACTACTAAGAAGTGTGAAGATTAATCCAAAAAAAAAAGAAGTGTGAAGAACTTTTTCTGAAACAAACTAACAAGTGTGAAGAATAAATGGAATCCGTTTATCCATCTTTGAGGCGAAAACGTCTGTATTTATTATATTATCAGTGTTAAATTCTTATTTGTTTTTATCAGTTAATTCATGATAAGAATAAATTAGGCGGGAAAATAAGAAAAGAAATTAATTTGTTGGTCTAAAATAAATTAATTGACGAATTTGGGATTCCAGATTCTCTTTAGATTAATTAAAAATTTTATATTACATAAAATCCGAACTGGTTAAATTTTAAACTCTCTAGCCCTCATCCTTTTTTTTTAATAACAATCATTTAAAAATTAACCCTTGTGTAAATAAAAATTTATTATTTAAATATTGATGGATTTTAATTCGGCTAATGTATTGGATGTAGACATGGATATCTAATCACCCAAGTATTTGTTGAGTAGAGAAGATTTAGATATTTCAACAGTGGATGAACAAACATGAGTTCAAAAGGCAAAACTGAGGGACTTGAGGTTGGATCCATTTTGACTTTCATTCGACTCCCAATGGCTTCTTCAAGCTCGTCAAGTTCTGGGGCTTCTAGTTGAGGCTCGGGTGCAGCAACTAACCCGAGTCCAGGTGCCACAAGTTCTTTCTCGAGCGAGTCGTCATACTTATCTGACCAAGCCCCCGACTAGGTCGTCGACATAATGGAAAATTTCGACCCCATAGATGAAATAGTTACAAAAATACTCCTGGTGAGGCATTAGACATTTTAGCATTTGCAACAAGTAGTAATAGGCTTTGGACATTTGTAAGATATATATCAGTTAACACAAAATATATTTTTATTTCAACTTAGGAGAAGTCACATGAAACTGGATTTAAAAGTGATGCACCCTATTTCTAGCACATCGGGATCTCGGCCCATTTACGAATAAGCACACCGGACAACTGGGGGAATCACGACTAAAGGAAGATTGGGCTTATCCTCAAGCTCAAAGCTCACCAAGGAGACTCGCACACGTACTAATATCAGCAGGAACATACGGTGAGCGGTTTCCTCAGGAGGAAGGCGCCTCAGATGGACTCCTGGAGGAAGGAAGCCACCTCAAACGGACTCCTGGAGGAAGGAAGCCACCTCGGATGGACTCCTACAAGGATAGAAGAGTCCAAGTAAGAAAGGACTTTTCTAAGGATCAGTCCCCTAAAATTCAAATAGAGTAGTTGTAAACCTTTTTAGGAGTCTTTCCAAGCATATATTTGAAATAAAAACCCTATCCCATGTAATGGTAGTTGGAGATAGGTGTTGCGGAAGCGGTGAACAAATATTGAACCTAAAATAAGGCTATTGAAAGGCGTAATGAAAAGAATACCAAATTTAACGAGGTTCGGCCAATTTAGCCTACGTCCTTGGGCACTACTCAAATTATATTTCACTTAAGAAATATTACAAAGTAGAGAGAGACTTTGTTTAATACTCTAAGCTAGAAGGGGGAGGAAGCTATTTATAGTGTTAGCTCATCCCCAAGTTATTCTAAAAAACCAATATGGGACAAAAACACTCTTGTCCAAAACTAGTCTTTCAATGTGGGATACAAATTAGCCACAAACTAACAAATCTCCATCTTGATACAATTTCTGATCCCACCAAACACAAACGAACTTCATCTCTCCAAACAAAATGTAGTACCTCCAAATGCGCCTGCAGGCGCCAACTCAAAAGTGTAGGATATTGACCAAGTCTAAACAATGTTTAAACTTGGCCTTTGTCACTACCTTGGTCATCATATCTGCAGGATTCTCTGTAGTCCGAATCTTCTGAAGAACAACATTCTCTTCTTCGAGAATTCCTGCACAAAGTGATAGCGAACATCAATATGCTTCGTCCTTGCATGAAAAGTTTGGTTCTTCGCTAGATGAATAGCACTCTGACTGTCACAATACACCGTGAGGTGTTTTTGACCAACTCCCAAATCTTCAGGCAGTCCTTGAAGCCAAATTGCTTCCTTTACAGCTTCTGTAATGGCCATATACTCTGCATCTGTCGTAGACATGCCACCGTTGACTGTAAGGTCGACTTTCAACTAACTGGCGCCTTAGCTAAAGTGAACAAGTAGCCAGTTGTAGACCTTCGCTTATCCAAATATCCAGCATAGTCAGAATCACAGTACCCAACTATGATTTGGCCAAGTGTTTCATCCCGCTCAAACAATAAGCCAACATCTGTGGTATCTTGAATATACCGCATAATCCATTTCACAGCTTGCCAGTGAGCCTTTCCAGGGCCATGCATATATCTGCTCACTACGCCAACAACTTGTGAAATATAGGGTCTGGTACACACCATTGCATACATCAGGCTACCAACTGCATTTGCATATGAGACTTTTGCCATGTATTCTTGTTCTTCTTCCGTCTTCAGAGATAACTGGCTGCTAGGCTTCAAATGAAGGGTGAGAGGAGTGCCTACAGGTTTTGTATTTTGACATATACCAAACCGCTGTAGTATTTTGTTCAAATATTGCTTCTGAGTCAGCCAAACCTTGTCTCTCTGCCGATCCCTGCTTATCTCCATTCCAAGAATCTTCTTGGCTTCTCCCAAATCCTTCATCTCAAACTCTTTATTCAATTGACCCTTCAACTTGTCAATTTCGTCCTGGCTCTTTGATGCTATCAATATATCATCAACATATAAGAGTAGGTAGATGTAAGTTCCATCTTGTAGCCCGCGCAAATACACACAGTGGTCGTATTTGCTCCTTGTGTACCTTTGGCCCAACATAAACTTATCAAATCGTTTGTACCATTATCTCGGCGATTGCTTCAATCCGTACAATGATTTCTCTAGTTTGCAAACCCAATTTTCTTTACCAGCAACTTTGTATCCATCTGGCTGAGACATATAGATTTTCTCTTCCAAATCACCGTGCAGGACCGTGGTTTTCATATCGAGTTGAGCTAACTCCAAATTCAACTGCGCTACCAAAGCCAACAAAATTCTAATGGAGGAGTGCTTAACAACTGGAGAAAACACTTCATTGTAATCAACTCCCTCCTTTTGAGCATAGCCTTTAGCTACCAACCTTGCCTTGTAGTGAACATCATCTTTGTTAGGAAATCCTTCTTTCTTTGCAAATACCCATTTGCATCCAATTGTCTTCTTACCCTTAGGTAGTTGTGCCAACTTCTACGTCTTATTCTTCTAAAGAGATTGCATCTCTTCCTCCATTGTGTCTTTCCATCTATTATTTTCTGAGCTTCGGATAGCTTCTGAAAATGTGGATAGAACATCATCAACTACGGAAGTGCATAGGCTACCATGTCGACAAAACGAGCTGGTTTCTGAATTTCTCGTCTCATCCTTCTAATCGCAATTGGCTCTAGTTGTTGTTGAGGTTCTTGGGTAGTAACCTCTTCTTCATCCAACTCTTCTTCTTTCGTAGAAGAATCATTGATAGTGTCTTTCGCTGGACTCACCACTATCTTCTTAAACTCCACCTGCTCTGGTGCTCTGGTGTATACTCCACTTGCTTCGGTACACGCTCCACCTGCTTCGGAGTACCATCGGTCCCTTCTTGAGTTACCTTATTCAAAATGGCAGATTCGTCGAAGGTAACATCTTTGTTTATTTATCGTCTTCTTTGCCTCCAGAAACAAGACACGATATCCCTTAACCCCAACGCTGAAGCCTATAAAGAGCGCATTCCTTGCTCGAGGATCCAACTTTGATTCGTTCACATGATAGTACACGGTAGAACCAAACACACGCAATGAGTCATAATCTGTTGCAGGCTTCCCGGACCAAACCTCCAATGGAGTTTTACCACCTATTGCAGATGATGGCAAACGATTGACGAGATGTTGAGCGTATGCCACTACCTCAGCCCAAAACTTTTTGTCTAATCCAGCATTAGACAACATACAGCGAACTTTCTCCACTAATGTCCTGTTCATACGCTCTGATACCCCATTCTGCTACGGTGTTTCTCTTACGTTGAAGTGACGAACTATGCCGTATTCTTGGCATACCTTCTGGAATGGATCGCTCTTGTATTCTCCGCCGTTGTCTGATCGGAGAACTTTGATCTTTCTTCCAGTCTGTTTTCAACTTGAGTTTTCCACTTTAGAAAAACTCCAAGCACTTCGCCTTTGTGCTTCATAGGAAACACCCAAACTCTTCTGGAAAAATCATCGATAAAGGTGACAAAGTAGTGTCTTCCTCCAAGTGACGCCGTCTTGGAAGGTCCCCACACATCAGAGTGCACATAGTCCAAAATAACCTCGGTATTGTGAATAGCTGTGCCGAATTTCACCCTCCTTTGCTTTCCCAGAGCGCAATGCTCGCAAAACTCCAATTTGCAAGTCTTTGTACCTTTCAACAAACCTTGCTTTGCAAGAATTTGCAAGGATTTTTGTCCAGCGTGACCCAAACGCATATGCCATAGCTTTGTTGCCTCAGCATCCTTCTTGCTGCTAGAAGTCGTTGTTGCTGCTACTGTCCCAACAACTGTATTACCTTGGTAGAAATACAAGTTGTTCTTCCTCTCACCCTTCAACATCACGAGTACCCCCGAAGTTGCTTTAAGAACTCCATCTCGTATCGTCACAACTAGGCCTTTTGACTCCAAGACCCCCAATGAGATGAGATTCTTCTTCAAGCTTGGCAATAACCGAACATCTTTCAGAATTCTGGTGGATCCATCGTGATTCCGTAGCTTGATTGAACCTATCCCAGCTATTTTACATGTCTGATCATTTCCCATATCAACAGCTCCTCCATCGAATTCTTCAAGGTCGAAGAACCACCCGAACGAGAGACATATGATAGGTGCAACCCGAATCAAATATCCACTCGTCTGAACTTGGCGTTGAATGTGAAGCCACTAAGAAACATCTGACTCTGTGTCGCTTTTGCATTCGGCTACATTGGCGTCTTCTGAAGTCTTTCCTTTCTTCAACTTTGGACAGTCTTTCTTCCAGTGTCCTTTATCGTGACAAAAGGCACACTCATTTTTGACATCTCTGCTCTTCGACTTTGATCTCCCTCTTCTCCCTTTTGATTGGCTTTTCTGATGACCTCTCACTACTAGGGCTTCTGTTACTCCACTAGCGCTTCCTTTCTTATCCTTCCTCCTCAGTTCATAACTGTATAGGGCTGTACACACTTTGCTAAGCGAAATATCAACCTTTCCATAGAGTAGGTTTGTCTCGAGAAACTCGAACTCCTCCTAAAGCATCCCAATAACGCGAGGTCCTCGTTTTCAAAAGCCACATCTAAATTCAATAAATCAGCTGCCAACTGATTAAATTGAGTGATGTGCTCATTCATCGTGGTACCGGGAACATACGTGAAGCGAAATAGTCATTTCTTCATATGCAGCTTGTTCTGACTGTTTTTCTTCAAGAACTCCTCTAATGTCTTCCACAGCTTGCTTGCAAAAGTCTCATTGCAGAAAGTATACTTCTGTTCTCGGGAGAGACATGATCGAATTGTACCACATGCCAAACGGTTGATGGTCTTCCAATCTTTGTCATCAACCTCTTCTGGTTTCTTCTCTTCAATGGCCAGATCTAAACCTTACTGGAACAGAGCGTCTAGAACTTCGCTTTGCCACATGCCGAAATGACCTGATCCATCGAAGGTCTCCACCGCGATTCTCGTATTTGCCATTCCAGTCCTTGCCAAGTTGAATGAGCTGGAATCCGAGGTGGAAGCTGCCTTTGCTTCTTCCGGCGTGATCTCATCTTTTGTCATTTCTGCTACACCTTTCTTTCAATAACCGAGCTCGCCGATGCGCGATGCCTACTGAGCCCACCGATGCACGATGTCTGCTGAGCCCACCGATGCACGATGCCTGCTGAGCTTGCTGATGCGTGATGCCTGTTGAGCCCGTCGATGTACGGTGCTTATTGAGCCCGCCGACGTGTGATGCCTGCTGAGCCCGCCGATGCAAGGTAATCGCTGAGTCCGCCGATGCAAGGTGCCTACTGAACCCGCCGATGCGCGATGCCTGTAGAGCCCGTCGATGCCCGTCGATGCCCACCGAGCCCTCTTCGTCCGTTTCTGATGTGGAAAATCATACTAAGCTGTAACCACAGAGCATACTCCGACACTTTTGGCTCTTGATACCACTTGTTGCGGAAGCGGTGAACAAATATTGAACTATAATGCCTAAAATAAGGCTATTGAAAGGCGTAATGAAAAGAATACCAAATTTAACGAGGTTCGGCCAATTTAGCCTACGTCATCGGGCACTACTCAAATTATATTTCACTTAAGAAATATTACAAAGTAGAGAGAGACTTTGTTTGATGCTCTAAGCTAGAAGGGGGATGAGGCTATTTATAATGTTAGCTCCTCCCCAAGCTATTCTAAAAAACCAATGTGGGACAAAAACACTCTTATCCAAAACTAGTCTTTCAATATGGGATATAAATTGGCCACAAACTAACAATAGGTATCCCCCAACTATTCCCCTTTTTCCTCTCCCACTTTTTAACTTCCCTGGAAGATAGGGGGAAGCCCTAACTAATTAAAAAAAACCTTATACATATCTTTAAATAAGAAGATACTCTTTGTACTCAAGGACATTCATTCACATCAGAAAAATACGAAGATATTCTCTCATTCTCTCTTATTCTTTGAGAATTGGCAGAAATCTGTTTTCTTCTCTCAAATTCGCTTGGGAAAACGATAAGCTTACTTTCTTGCTTTACTTAATTTATTCGCGTGATTAGTCGGTTATCTTCTTTATTATATCGTCATTCTTTATTTTTATATACACTTTTGCTTTCCGTTAATATTACTTAGTTCTACACCACGATAATTTAATCTTTCGTTTGCAGGCTTTATTTTCTTCATACTAACCACCTTTGTAGGAAACAAAGGTCTCAATCTCGATATTCCTGTACAAATAGGGTGGTGCAAATTTTGAGACACATAAAAAAGCAAAAACATGCGGGTGGCACACCTGATGTCAAGATGGCAGGGTGCATTAGGCCATTGGCCATCATTTAACAATTAGCACAATTTATTAGTTTTCAACGAGAGTCGTTCATAGCAACTGACTCGAACAAGAAAAAGTCACATGCAAAAAACACGAATTTTTTCCGTTTATTAAGCTAATTTTTGTTGCATTTCCATTTAAAAAGTATATGAAACAAATAATCCAACATCTAAGCTTATTTTGCATTTTGGACGAACCTCGATATCTAGATTCATTTTAAACTTATATTTGTACATATTCTTTAACAATATTCGTTAGAACTTCCTAGGAGCATTAAGTCTTGGAATTGAATATAATATTCTAGCATAAATAGTGTAGAGGGATAATCTCAACGGTTAGATGGAATAGATCTTAGCGGTTATTTTCTATGTTAAGCCCTATAAATAGGAGAATTCTACCATGAACCTAACTCGACCAAGCTGGTGTAACGAGGGAGTGAGTGTTTTACAGTTGCCGTGTGGTGAAAAATTTTGGGAGAGTGATTACAGGTATAATACACTTGCCCTTTCAATTGGTTGAGTTCGACCGAGCCGGGTCTTTTCCGTGCATATAAATGAAAACTCTTAGTCTAACATCAAAAAGTTCTATCGTTGGCAATTCAAAAGGAGAAATCGAATTGTTAATAAGAAGAATAACCAATCGTTAATAGTTAATACAATTAGAAATTTTCTATACCCAGGAGCCTGAAAGGAACTATCTCGAAGCTGCTTAGACTGCATATTGGATACATGCAAGTGAGCCACCTGGTGATATACTTGTCTTCTTTACTGGTGAAGAGAAAATCGAAGATGCATGTAAAAAATTGGCAAAGGAAATAGCTAATGCAGGAGATCAAGTTGGACCAGTTAAAATAGTACCTCAACTAGAGAAGTTTAGAAAGCGGGAGAATGCAAGCAGGAACAAGTGAGACTAATAAAGCACACATTTTTTTGGTCTACGCGCCTCCCTTTATATTGTATTTGTATTATATGGCAGTAAGCATGGATGATACAAGTAAAGATTTTCACTTCTTTTAAATTACAGATGTTTGAATTAACGCTCATATAGTCATATTTTAAACAATGTAGCCATTAAATTAAATAGCTAGTTCATGCAAATGATAGCACTCGACTCGATATATTAACCCTAAACCCTAAACCCTATTACAAACTGGATATAAGGAAATCGAGCCAACAACCCCAAAAACCCTGTGTTATTCGAAATGATCACAAAAAACCCTGACAAAAAAAAAAGTACTTTATAAAACCCTATGTTTTTAAAAATAAACTCACCGCCCCCTAATCCCATTTGGTCAATGAAAAGTGTGAAAACCCCATAATACCCTTATATACTGTAGCATTATATAAATATATATACATATAATATATATATATATATATATATATATATATATATATACTTATTTAATATCTAAAAATACATATTAATAAATTAACAAATTATAAAAATAATATATATGTATATATTAAATAAGTATATATATATATATATATATATATATATATATATATATATATATATATATATATATATATATATATATATATATATATATATATAAATTAACAAATTTATAAAGATATTATATATGTATATATATACATTATATGTATATATAAACTTATTTAATATATAAAAATAAATATTAATAAATTAAAAAATTTATAAAAATAATAAATATTAATACTTATAATAAATAATTATTATCTTATAATTATATATATTAATGATACGTATTAATAAATAATTATATATATATATTATTATATTTACTTAAAATATTAATAAACTAATATATATATAATTAACATGAAAATTATATATATGTATATATTATACACTATTATAATAATTAATATATATATATATTTGTAAATATATTATATATATATATGTAATATAAATATATATACATATAGAATAATGAATAATCTAAACCAAAATTTTTTTAAAAAAAAAATCCCAATCCACTAGCAAAGCCCACCCCAGTTCACCCCACTCGTTCCAAAGTTCCATGGCCGGCAGCAAGCTTTTCCTTCTTCCCCAACACTCAGCTTCACGGGCCTTCACGCCACCGCCATCGTAGCCGCCGCCACCCTGGGTTAGCCTCACGCCAACATCACCCAAACTACGCCGCCGCCGTTGAGTACTTCTTCTTCGTCCTCGCTCCAACCCACACGCAAATCCATCGCCGCCCAATGCCCATTTGCGCGGCTACCTCCTCTTCCGCGTCCGGACAAGCAGATCCGTCGCCCCTCCATCCCCGATGAGCACCCAAACGCCGCCTTATCTTTCCTCCCTCAGGTTCGCCCCTAAATTCGAGTATGTATGTGTAGATCTGAGTTTCAATTTGAGTTGATGTGTGGCGTAGATCTGAATTCGATTTTGGGTGATTGTTCGTGGTGGTCGTCGTTGTTGCGGTGGTGTATGGTAGGTGGCGGTGGAGGTGAAGGGGATGGCCGCTGGAGGTTGGGGACGACGACGATGATGATGATGATGGTGATGATGATTATATATATATGTTGTCTGATAGGGTTTGTAGGGATTCATTTTATGAACACAGGGTTTTCCATGACAGATTATGAAAACATAGGGTATTTGGTAAAACTTTAGCCAACTATATTGAAAGATTCCTCAAGAGGGGCATATAAGTCATTTTACACCCCAAAAGCGGCAGAGAACGCTATCATACTTACAGTCAACGCACGTGAACTGCACCGCCTGGTTTCAGGGTTTTATTTGCATACGTTAAAAAATACAAGATTTTTTAAAGTACTTTTTTTTTGTCGGGGTTTTAAAAAACAGGTTGTCTGGAGGAGCATCCTAGATCAAGCATTCCACCCCAATGTCATACCCTTTTCTTGCTAAGTTGTCAGCACACACATTCCGTTCTCTATAGATATGTTTTATCTTGGCTTCCCATGGCATATGCAAGAGCCGCCGACAATCCATGATGATATCCTTGAACTCGTGATCCTTAATATCTCCATCCATCACCCACTTAACTACATTTTCGGAGTCAAATTCAATCTCTATCTAGGGAACAAGTCTTTCCCATGCAAGCATAAGTTCCTTTTTAAGCCCAAGGAGCTTAGCCATATCAATCGAACCATAACCCAAACACATGGCATAACCACCATTCACATCTCTAAGGAGGCCCCCGCACTATAAGAAAACAGACGAATTCCGAGGGAAAAAATCCCTCGGAATAGGCATGCAAACGAGCCGAGCCGAGTCAGACCCTTTTGTCTTGGTTCGAGCTCGGGCTCGCACCCCAAACTTCTAGCTCGGGCTTGGCTTGCGAGCCTGCGACCCTAAAAAATTGGGTTTGGCTCGCACTGAAGTTCGGCTCGGCTCGTGAGCCTTACGAACCCATGAAATCAGCAGCAGAAAACCATCAACACATTGTCCACACCCCAGAAAGCTTAAGAACGTGATCTAAACACATCAACCAGAAAACTTAAGAAAATGATCTAAATTCATCAACCACATAAGCTGTTGGAGGAGATTTAAAGTCAAAAAAAAAAATTGAACAAAGAACAAACAACCCAAAAATGGAGATCTAATCATATCTGGATTTTGAGAAAAGAGAAGAGAAAAAATAAATAAAATTCGCTTCACTTCACCGGGTGGTCACCGTTCGCAGACACCGGGTGGTCACCATTCGCAGACGCGGCAGATGGCGGTGGCATCTTTTGAAGGAGCAGAGGATGATGTGGCGGCTCCTGGAGATCTCTTGAAGCAGGCGACGGTGGTGGTGTCTTGGAGGTGAGGAAGATGGTGGCGGCGCTTGGAGATGTCTTCAAGTAGGTTGTGATGGTGACCTTGGAAGCAGGCGGTGGTTATGGCGATTGGCGTCTTAATTCTTGAAGGTGAAAGCAGGCGGCGGTGTTTAGAAAGAGAAGGAAGAAGTGACTGTGTGTATTGTGATTTGGATGGAAGGGAAAATTAGGGTTGGTTTATAATAATGTATTAGTTTTTTATTGAAATTATATATGAATTATTAAATTATATATGAAAATATATAATATATATTATATTTTTACGGTTTATATATAATATATATATATAAAATGTATATGATATATATACGTATACATATATATATAGTATATAATATATATATTATATTTTATAATTATTTATATTTAGTTCGTGAGCCGGCTCGCGAGCTTCGAACAAATCTAGAGAAGGCTCGGGCTTGGTTCGAAAGAAGCATAAGCCGAACCTTGGCTCGGTTCGGCTCGCCAATACCGAACTTGAACCCAAGCTTTTCCCGAGCCGGCTCATAGAGCTCGCGAACCAGCTCAGCTTGTTTACATCCCTAATAACTGTGAAGTAGTGGATCCCTAACTACTACTAATAAGGTCACATCAATTGAAACCCAAAAGAGATGCCTCTAGCAACAAATCAGTGACTATAAGACTAATTTGGTTGTATATGAGGGATGGCTAAAAAATTATCGTGGTACACGTTATGGTATGTTGAGTAATATACACTATTGGAGAGTCTGAATGTTGTTCCACGTCTAAAGAAATGCAGAGTCAACTTAACATCAAATATGATCCAATATCCGTGATAAAGTTATTTATCTTGAATTTGAAATAGATGCAGTATTCCATAGAATTCAGGTGAACCACAAGTCAGTATTTGTGCACGATGAATGTTATGTTTCGTGATTTAATTAGGCTGTTTGAATTGACATTTTTAAAAATGCTCAAATTCTAAATGTGATTCGCGCACTTCAAAACGAACCTAATCATTGAAAATTTTTCAAACTCCTTATGACTTATAATGATCATATTAAAATATTTGTTGAGATCTCAAATCATCTGGAGATGGAAGAGGGGGACATCAAATCACTTGGTCATTCTAAAGCTATTTGTTGCTCGGGAATTTTGCCTGTAATTTGTGGCTTTTGCGGCAGTTATTTTCACATCAAATTTTTGGTTATTTTTCACTAAAAAATAAGTTCCTTTCCTTCCTAATTAGTTCCTAATTAATTTGAAATTAATTATAATTATTTATTTATATAATTAATATATAAAGAACTTAATTAGAGAATTTAGCCTTAGGAAAAGAGTTTTTTGGTCTAAAGTTCATTCTTTCTTATATTTGGAGAAGTACTTTTGGTGTGACATTTCGAGAATTAGACTGGGAATATTGTAGGTAAGCTCTATCAGTTTCACTAGAAGCGATCTCATATTGGATTTTTTATGAGGTGGACTTGATCGGCATGCAATAATAAGAGGATTAGGCCGGAGATTTCTCAAAAAGAATTATATCGAAAAGGTAATATAATTGAATTCCAACAGGGACTTGCTGATAGCTGCCATGGACCTGGCCATCAATGCCACGAAAGACATTTACGAGACCACATTCATCATAGCTAAGTTATGTACAAGACCTATTGAAGGGAGATACACAGGAATTTACGAGCAATGCGAGCCACGATAGCAAGGATGCGCAGTGAGAAAATAGTTGGTTATTTATTTAATTAATTTAGGGGAAAATGAGGTTGATTAATGGTGGTGGTGTGAAGAAATATGGAGTTATTGATGATTCTTTTTAACATATATATAAGTCAAGAATATGAATCTTCTTTTTTTGTTGTTTTTTTCTTTTTTTCTTTTTTTTTTTCTTGGTGCTCAATATGAATCTTCTTTTGTTGCATAGTGTTGTGTTTTATAATTTTCAGTTTTTTAATTTTGTATCTGCATTTAGTAAAGATCGTGAATTATAATCTGTAATGCATGATTGCATGGGAATATATATATTTTTTAAATCATATGTTCATTCGATAATTTTGCACAAACTCATAGCTACATATGAAATGACTCTACATAAAACTTCAAATTAAACTAACAAAATGCTGAACTAACAAGTGTAGTGGTTGGTTCATTGATTATAACGTGAAAAATATTAACATGAGAGAATATGGATAAGAAAGATCAAAGATCCATATGCTAAGAAACTTTTTGGAAAAACGAGTTTCTATTTGTAACATATAGCAAAGGGTTAGAGGTGCCGATGTAATTCGTCAAATCAGAAAAGGTTCAATTATAAATACACCGTATTAGAGGGGCCAAAATGGAATTTTGGCCGTAAAGAATAATAAATTCTAGGGAAAATATCACTTTTGGTCCCACAGATTAACCCTTTTTTACTTTTGGTCCCATGCATTACAAGATTCTCACTTTTGGTCCCAAACAATACAAAAAGTCTCAGAGTTAGTCCCGCGTTAACCCTTCCGTCCCTTGACTAACGTTAGACCTTAAACTCCGTCTAATACACGTTAGGGCTGAAATAAAACACGAATTTGGGGCAAAAATTCACCATTTTCATCTGCCTCAAGCAATTCTCTCATCCCTTTTCAATTGCGGAGAAGAAAGGAGTGGAGATGTCAACCGCACACAGCTCTGCGACGGGGATTAATGAAGATGTCTACTGCTTTTGTGGGCGAAGGGCTGCATTCCGCACTTCTTGGACTGAAATAAACTATGGGAGAAGGTTCTATAATTGCTTTACCATTGTTGGGGGTTGTGGGTTTTTTGTGTGGAAGGATCCTCCCATGAATAGGAGAGCTACAACACTGCTATCTTCCTACCGTTCGGAGCTGAGACAGGTGCATGAAGAGCTCGAACTGCTGCGCTGGAGACTGAAGATTTGTTGTTATGTCATGTTGTTTTTGGTTTCTCTTGTTGTCATAATGTTGCTTCTGAAAATTTCCAGCTCTGTCAGGGGCTTTATGTAAGTTGTAAATGTGGTCCATGGTATGGAATATGCCTACTTTAGGGCTATGCAATGTAATGTTTTGTAAGCTCCATTGGGGCTATATGTAATTTCATAATGTTTGCAAATTCTACTGTTATGCATCTGTGTGATTTCTTTTTTTTGCAGTAGTACTTGAACACACAATTTCCAAGCAAAATGGTTGTTGCTTCATTCATTCCAGCCCAAAAGATACCAAGTAGCATTATTTGTACATTGTTCAAACCACCAACACCAAAAAACAAAAGATGCAACAACAAAAGTTCAATCCAACATAGATACAATAAACACCAAATTACTAAACATAGACTAAACACTAAAGGTTTGATGATCCTGCTGCCTTTCTCTTCTCAATTTCCAATTTTCTCTGATTCAGTGCACTCTCTAGGCTGTTCCATGTCACATACTTTTTCCCATCTTTGTCAATTGTTTTTGCTTTGTGTTTCAAAGGAATGTTTGGTTGAGTTGTGAGTGAGACTGGAACTCTTGGATGATCTGGAGAAAATGGAACAGGATTCCTGAACTTCACACTTCCTGCAGTGATTGGCCTTGGGGGTTGAAACTGTGTGGCTGCAATTTTTCCTTTGCCTTTGTCAGTTGTTGAGCTTTCCCCCAGACTTTGTTTTCCATTGTTATTCTTTACACTTCGTAGGGTTCTTTTTCTTGCCTTAATAATTAAAAATAACAAATGAGAAACAATTGATAATATTACCAATCATTGTCCATAATCCAATGCAGTTACTTACAGTCAACTTGGTTGTCTGAGGTTGGAGGTTGACTTGTACTTGTGTGGCTCCTGTTTTAAGTTGTTGTTGCCTTCTTTTTCTTCCCTTCTAAGGAGCAACAATTAATGTCAGTTGAGAAACAGTTATAAAGTTTAGATATTTACAATTAATGGTATACTATTACTTACAGCTATATGTGATGGTTCATGAGGAGTGTTATCTTGAATCTGAGTAGTGCAACTAGGGTTTAATTGCTCCTGGCTTGCTTGGTTGCCTTGTGTAGCTTCTATGTTGCTGACAACCTGACTAATCTGCTCCCAATCTGCTCCATCACCCCAATCTGCTCCACCACCCAAGTCTTCACCAACTTCCATATGTTGATCATTTCTAGCAGCCTCATTTTCCTTTCTTCTACTGCACCCCTTCTTGTTGTGACCAGATTCCCCACAATACTTGCATTTGTATTCGGTTGATCTCTTTTTCAGCTTTATTCCTTCATGTCTTCCTGGAACTTTTCTTTTAGTTTTTCTGGCCTTCTCACCAATTTCAAGCCTCCTTGCCTTTTGTGGTCTGCCAGGGCCCCTACCATTGTTGGGTGGAACTGGAGGAATACAACCTGTCTTTTTCCACTTCTCACACCCATTCACAGGCAGTATGCAATGCTCATAAGCTTGTAAGTATGTCTCTACCCAATAAACCTCATCAACAAACTCAATTGGATTCAGTTTTTGACAATTAATTGCACTTACTGCATGTTTACATGGTATGCCTGATATATCCCATTTTCTACAAGAGCAACTACGGTTTTCAAGATCAACCACACATCTTGTCCCATCAAAACAGGCAATTTCATAGTGCATATCAGTGGATTTTAGTGCTCTACATGTGCCAGTTTTAGAACTCTCATACCTGAGAATTTTCATGATCCTAGGACAAACTTTGCCTCTCCATTTTCTTGCTCTTTCTCTATTTGTTTGAAGTCTTTCCATAACATCTTCCCTAATCTTCTCTAACATACTAAGTATCTGTTTTTCTCTGGCCTCAAGTATTTGAGCATTAAATGACTCACACAAGTTATTTAAGAGAAGGTCACATTTAGGAAAAGTAGAGAAATGTGACCTGCTCCATTGGCTTGGATGTTTGTCATTGAGCCATTCAGTTGCTTTCTCATCTAACTCCTTTAATTTGAGCCACCTTGCCTCAAATTCAGGTACAGTTCCTGCTCTTGCTAACTTCCAGAAGGCCTTCTTGTATGGTAACCCCTTGAAACCACCATTGCTTTGCATGTTAGATAACAGATGTCTTGCACAAAACCTGTTCTGACTTGTGGGAAGAACTGTTTCAAAGGCTGGAACAAGACCTTTTTGTTTATCAGACATAAATGTCCATTCATGGGGAAGTTCAATTTCCAGGTCTGATTTCAACAAACTAAGAAACCATTCCCAATTTTCCTTGTTCTCCACACTAACAACAGCCCAACAAATAGGAAAAGAACAATTATTAGCATCAATTCCAACAGCCGTTAGTAGAACACCACCATGGGGCCCTTTCAAATGACATCCATCTAACCCAATTACTGGTCTACATCCAGCTAAAAAACCATCCTTAAGTCCTTTAAAACATATGTAAAACCTGTCAAACATGGGCCTCTCACTTCCAATTACAGGCTTAACAGTTACAATGCAAGTGCTTCCTGGATTAGAATTTCTTAGCTCCTCAGCATAATCCCATAATTGTTCATATTGATCTTCAGAACTACCTTCAATAGCTTCCAAAGCCTTCCACTTAGCTCTATATCCTTGATTTCTGGAAACATGTATGTTCATCTGTCTAGAAACATCTCTCCTAAAACCCTTCACTTTTCTAGTAGCATCTGACCTAAACTTATATTCAAATCTTTTCCCAATCCAAGTAGAAGTCATGTTTTTAACATGATATGATTCCTCACAAGTGTGTTTTGGTTGATACTCTCTGATTTGCACACATTCTTTAACCCCAGTTGCAAGAGCATGTATCCTCCATAGACAACCTTTCTCTCTACATTTTGCATATATCCTTCTCTTATCATTTTTTGCAATCCTAACTGACCTTCTACTCTTAATTGCATGTGAATATACTGCATCTTTGAACTCATGTTTGTTTGCAAACTCCATTTCTAACTTAAATATGGGATCATATGTGTCTGCAACACTAAATACACTAGACTTACCACCATTTTCATCATCAGAATCCTTGCTACTGTCAAAGTTAGAAGAATCAGATAAGGGACCCATGCTCTCATCACCACTCTGATCAGACAGGTTAAGCTCATTTTCATTTATTTCAGTTGCTTTATGACCCCCCCATTCTGCATCCTTGTCAACACAATCATTAAACAACAACTTATCTCTTGTGTCATCTGTCTCATCATCATCTAACTCTTCATAATCACTATCTTCAAAGTTTTCACTGTCAGAAGAAGATGACTCACTTTGTGCCACTTCCAAGTAAATATGAACCTCTCTATCTACATCATGCATCAAACATTCATGAAGAATATGGTGCCCTTCAGAAAAAATGACAAACCCATGAGTCTCTAACCTAAAATATCTCTTGAAGCCCCCTGTATAACCAATTTCTTCACACAATTTATCCATGTATTCAAACCCCATCCGGTTGAGTTCAATGTGGTCAAAAACAGCAATCTTTCCACCAATATACCTAGGTTTTTTTTTTGGATCACTAAATTTCCCCCCATGATGAATAACCATAGTCACAGCTGGATCATCCGGATCTGAGACATAAAAAAATGGAAATTTAAGAAGCTGGACCACATATCCACTCAATTTGCAAACATAAAAAATTCCCCCCGACCATGCACCCACACAACCAGTATACAACGCAGACAAGGTGGGCCACTAAGAACAAACCAAGATTAGAAAATTGCAGACATGGAGGACCACCCACTACAAAGCAACATTACAAAATCAGACATGGAGGACCACCCAGTACAAAGCAACATCACAAAATCAGACATGAGGGGACCGCCACGCACAAAGCAACAACATCAAAGTACTCAAATTGGGACCAACCAAGAGAATATTCTCCACAGTAAACCAGGCAAAAGCATCGGCATACTTACGGTAATATGGAGGGGGATCCTTGTTTTTGCTCGAATCTCGTAGCGCCATGCCTCTGACCTTCTCCTACGCGTTCCAATGCTCTTGTTTCTCTATAACTTCAGTTGCAATTGCTTGAATTGAAAGAGAGGGAATTTTTAACCCAATTGCAGAATATGGTGAATTTTTGCCCCAAATTCGTGTTTTATTTCAGCCCTAACGTGTATTAGACGGAGTTTAAGGTCTAACGTTAGTCAAGGGACGGAAGGGTTAACGCGGGACTAACTCTGAGACTTTTTGTATTGTTTGGGACCAAAAGTGAGAATCTTGTAATGCATGGGACCAAAAGTAAAAAAGGGTTAATCTGGGGGACCAAAAGTGATATTTTCCCTAAATTCTATCCAAACAACGCCAAATGTAATTTGAAGAGCCGCCCTATGTTACTCTACAACTGAATTCTCCACCTCGACCGCCGCCGTCACCACAACCGCCGCCGCCATTGAACCCAACAACCATCAGAAGTAGTTCTCAAGAGCAAAATCATTTTTTCTTCAATAGCTCCCCAAAAATTCATTTGCTGCTTGGGCCTTCGATTCATGGGTATGCGCGAAAATCGGGGTTGGATGCTGGAAATGTGATGGTGGGAACGGCTGTAATCAATATGTATTCGAAATTTGGTGAGATGGGTTTGTTCAGATTGAGTTTTGAGCATATGGGTGTCAGTAATAAGGTCTTTTGGAACACTATAATCAACGGGTTCACGAGGAATGGTGAGTTCGAAGAAGCGATCAAGCTGTTCGATAGAATGCCTGAAAGAGACGCCGTGTCTTGGACCGCCTTGATTGATGGTTTCGTGAACAAGGGAAAGTATGAGGAAGCTTTGGAGTGGTTCCAAGTAATGCAATTGTTGGGAATGCCGCCCGATTTCGTGACAATTATATCGGTTCTCTCTGCAGTTGCTAATCTGGGAACCTTTGGTTTGGACCTGTGGCTGCATCGCTTCGTCTTAGTGCACAAGTTTGTAGATAACATACGCGTGAACAATTCATTAATAGACATGTATTGCAGGTGCGGTTGTGTTGAATTAACTTGCCAAGTGTTCAACAAATGCCTAGCTGAAGCTTGGTTTCCTGGAACTCAATAATAGTGGGATGAACCATCCGACGGGTTTAAGCCTGATGGTGTGAGCTTCACTGGAGCTCTTACTGCACGCAGCCACGCCGGTTTAGTAAACGAGGGGTTAAAATTATTTGAAGCCATGAACAGAGTACACAAAATTACTCCAAGAATCAAACATTATGGATGCATAGTTGATCTATACAGTTGGGCCGGGATATTGAAAGAGGCACTTCTAGTCATAGAAAACATGCCTATGAAGCCAAATGAAGTGGTGCTCAGTTCTCTACTGGCAGCTTGTAGAAACTCAGCAGATGTCGAATAAGCCGAAAAGCTGATGAGCTATATATACCGTTTAGACCCTAATGGGGATTGGGGACTTCAATTACATGCTGCTAGTGAATATTTACGCAGCAATGGGAAATTGGAGAGGGGCGAGTAACGTCAAGAGGAAAATGAAGGCCCGTGGGCTGGAAAAAAGGCCAGCCCGGAATCAGTTCAATCGAGGTCGATGGAGTCATTCACACATATTTGTTGCTGGTGACAAGTCTCATATTGATGCTTGAGCATCTGTCGAAGGAGCTACGGATGTCTGCACACCAAAAAAAAAAAAAAAAGTATTGTGTCTACGGATGCTTAAACATAATACTCGGTTTGGGTCTGATACTCATAGTGGGACTTAAATAACTACTGTCTCAAATGAGGAAGCTCCTATAAATTGTGTAGAAAAGAATTTAATGCTTTATAGAAAGATGAGTTCCCAGCTAGATGTTTTGAAGTTAGAAAAGGAAGCTCCTATTGGAATGCTTGCAAACTAGCTATACACTGTCTTATTTGACTCAAATTTGAGCTCATTCTGCTCCAATTATGAAAGCCTGCTTTTACATATACTGTGATGCTAACTTGGTCTTTTTGATTCCCCCTTATAGTGCACATATATATATATATATATTTTTTTAAGTTTTACCAAGGTGGGTGGACCTAGCTAATTTTTGCTAATGGAAGTATGTACCAACTTGGACCTAGCTATATATCTAATCTTTTGGTGCTGCAAACTTGGACCTAGCTAGCTAATCTTTGGTGCTGCAATTGACTGTAATCTTTTTGAAGATGATGATGGACTCAATTTTCATTTCAGTAAGACAAAAAAAAAAATCATTTCAGTAAGACAAAAGAAAATGTTGCATTCAGAAATGATTCCTTACAAGAAGCTAGAGTTCAAATGATTCCTTACAAGAAGCTAGAGTTCCATCAAACATCAAACAATAGTACATCAAATATCAAACAATAGTACATCAAACATCAATGAGAAAAATAGCTTTCAAGGAGAATACATCAAACATCAATGAATGGTAAGTTAGACTATACGTGGTGTAGTTTTGAGTTAGCATACCAAGCAATGGGCAGACACTTTCTTCTTTCACTTGGGAGCATCAAAGCCTTGTCCTGCCGGCGCCGGCGAAGTCCCGAAAACATCGTTGATGGTTGCATTTTCTCTGCCAGCGCCCATCTCTTCTGCATTGTCGATTCTTGAATTATTTTCTCTGTCTCTGCTGCTTTCTTCATCGGCGATCCTTGAATTGTCTCTGCTCTTACCAGCGCCCATCTCTTCTTCATCGTTGATGGTTGAATTTTCTCCGCCAGCGCCCATCTCTTCTGCATTGTCGATTCTTGAATTTTGAGTGCCCTTGTTCAAAATATCGACGATTCTTGAAGTTTTTCTGCGCTTATTAGTGCCCTTGTTCAACGTCTCTTCTTCATCATCCATTCTTGAAATTTTTATGCCATTATTTCTTGATTTTTCTCTGCTCTTATCAGCGCGGCTATTCACCATCTTTTCCCAATCCGAAATGTCGATTTTGTTTTTTTCTTGATTTTCGACGGCCTCAAATTCCATATCACCTTCAGCAGTACGGCCGTAGCCCAAACCATGCCGCCGGTGGGTTACCGGTTTTTCCAACCAACCAGGCCCAATCGAAGGTTTCTTCTGTTTGTCGTGAGAGCCATTAATGCCGAGAGGCTGACCAGGTTGCCAGCCCATCTTGACTAGAATCTTGAACCCTTTGCTTTCCGCAAGTTTCTGAATCCCGCCGCCGTATTCCTCCTCCTTGGAGCTGTCGGAGTCGGAGTCGGTCACTTCACTGCCCATCGACGACGACAAGCTTTCTTCAGATTCATCTGCCATCTTCCAGAGTAAAGTGTATATTTGATTTTTGGGTTTCTAGAAAGTGTATATTTGATTTCTGAATTCGAATTCTTGAATGTGTGTTGAGTTTCAAGCGTATGCATGTGCATGTATATATAACTATGGTCTATGGTTTGCATGTAATGTTACCGTTATATATATATATATATATAAGAAGTCCAATTGAACTAGCTAGGAATTGGGATCACATAAGAGTCTTGGCTCTTGCGCACGATATGTGTAATTACATGAAAGTGGAGCAATTAATTTTATGCAGAAAATAGATAATTAAATCTAGATTAATGAGGACGACTAAAATTAGATAAATCAATTATTGTTTTATTTTCAAAATAACTGAATGCATGACATGAGTCAACTAATTGTTATAATTTAGGGAAAATTGCAAATTTGGGATAGCAACATACCCTATGATGCACGGACACGGACATGGCGACACGGACACGACACGACACGGATATGGCGATACGGATTTTTTCTTGAATTTCCCACGTAAGGAGTGTCCGACACGGTGTCCGACACGACACAGCATGACACGATACGGCAAAATGATATTTTTAGAAGTGTCCGTGTATCATAGAACATACCTCAATTTGCATTTTTAGACTATTAATTTGGCATTTTCGATTTCAGAGACAATAACTCTAAAAATTTCGCAATTTCAGCCAAATCTCAACCGGAAACCTAACTCTGCACCGGAAAACCCCATGTGATCGCCTGAAACCAGTTGAAGTCATGCGTGGCAAAACAACCTATCGGGAAACTTGCAAATTTGGGATAGTAGTATACCCAATTTTCATTTTGGACTTTAATTTGACATTTCCGATTTCAGAGACAATAACTCTAAAAATTTCGTAATTTCAGTCAAATTTCAACCGAAAACCTAATTCTGCACCGGAAAACCATACGTGATTGCTTGGAATCGATTGAAGTCATGCATGGAAAAACAGTCTGGGCCACATAAGCAAAAGAAAGCCATGTCAATTAAAACATAATTTCATAAGGACTTTAAATTAAAAACGCAAAACTGAAAAAGAGAAAAAAGAACTTTAAATTGAAGTCATGCATGGAATGTGACTCGCAAATGGTGGTGGAGTTGGTTAAAGAGGGGAACATTAAAGACCACCCCTTGGGACTCATTGTCGTGTGTTGCTGCACAGTCCTTGGAGGCTGGAGCTGCGGCAAGCTCCAACATGGAAGAAGGGAGTGCAACAGCCTTGCGGATAGTCTGGCTAAATATGGACAGCGCATGATGGAGATGGAGAAAACTTGGCTCCACTATCCAGCTGATCTCGCCATGGAGAATAGTTAGGTGGTTTGTTTGGTTGCCTCTCAGTCGAACCAAAAAAAAAAAAAGAATGTTGTCATAGATTTGTGCTTTGTAAATTAAATATTGCCGAGTGTTTAGTTTGAAATATAATATAATCAACAAGAAATTGGGGGATTCAAGTTTCATTCAATTTGAGTACACTATGACCATCATCTCTCGTAGTATCATCCTTGTTATTGCACGTCTGTAAGATGCTGGGGATTCGAGTTTCATTCAACAAAGGGAAAAATATTCGATTCATCCGGTCGATTAGTCCGATTTGAAATCTCTGGACGTAGTTTTGGAATTTGGCGAATTTCATCCTTCAATTTTGGATTTGATGAAATTATAGGACTTTTCACCACCGAAATTCTTTGTTGGACGTTGGAGCTTACACGTGGCCGCCGGAATGACACGCTGACGGCCACTTAGATTTAATTTTGCCACGTGGCATATTGAAAAGAAAAAATTATGTCCACTTAGATTTAATTTCACTTTATATATATATGATAGGGCTAAATCACGCTCGGATCCTACCCATACACGTGTCTGGATCACGACGGCTCATTCAGATCCATTGACAACACTTGGCTTGGGCTTAGACGCCCGAGATGATGGGCTCGAGATGGCAGATCCGGCCCATCGGCTTAGCCACTAACACACATAGCGTATCCTTCGGGGACCCATCCGACGCTCGTAGTTTCGCCTCGCAGGGTCAAGCCAACCCAACTCATATCACCCACTCGGGCTGCTCCCTTACTTGCTCACACATTCAATGGCGTCCTGACGCTCAAGTCCCTCGCAGCGCTCACTTGGTCACCCACTTGGGCCCGCCCCAGCGGGTCTAAAGGCTCCTCGAGGGTACCTCCCACCTAGCAGTCGAGGATCAACCCGAGCGTCGCGATTCCTGGCCACGCCAACTCCATCCCTGTCGAGCGTCGCTACCGCTCGAGGAGGGTCATCCCAGGGACATGCTTCGAAGCCTCCCAGCGCCCACAGGGCGGTCTTAGAACCTCCTAGCGCTCATGCTGCTGCTCTGCAACTGCCACTGACACACAGGTAGTGCGTACACCAACCTCTGACACCACTACCCTCCGTACAAAGGTATATTTCAGGGCAGTCATTCTCATACCATCACCTGATGCCACGTGTCTAGGGCAACACAGGTTTGGGGCTACATGGTCGCTTTTACCAAATTGCCCACACCCTTAACTTATAAATATGGGATTCACTACACACTTCCCCAAGTCATCTTCCTCACAGAGAACACACACAAAAACTGGGCATTTTCTCTGATCTTCGTCTTCCTCAAGCTCCCTGCATTTCACCATTCTCACTGCATCTTCATTGTATTTCCTGGTGTTATCCTAGCTGGAAGAACCCACGCTCTCTTGGAAACCCAGTTCCTGAGGCTCACTGCCTATGATGGTCTTCCCTTCCTCACACAAATTCTAAAGTGATTGGTTATTTTTAGGATATCCCAATCCTGCACCATCATTCTTGGTGCCGTCTGTGGGAAGCCATCATCTTCATCTTCATCATTTTCTTTCTCTTTGAGCTAGTGAAAAGTAACACCAACAACACCAATCATGGTAACAGCTACAAGGTCAGGTTTGGTCGACAACAGAAGCGTTCTTCCACCAGTGAATGAGGAGAACCCAGATGGTGGGGCCAACGCCACCGCTGTGCAAAACGGCAACACTCCCGTAGGTGGGAGTACTCCTCTAGTCGCAGATGGGGGAAAGGGGAAAGAGACCGTGCCGGGATCTCACCTCGACGGAGGAAATGGTGCAGGAGGATCTAGTTTCGTTCCTCCACCAGCGGTGCTCGTCCCCCCTACCACTGTTACCAACCCTTCTGCCTACTCCATAGTTATGCCGCCGCCAGGGTATGCTTACATGCAGCCAGGGGCGATGCCTGGAATGATGCCAGGAATGGCGCCCATGGTATAGCCCTATCAAGTGGGCATGTTACGGCTCCCAGTTTCCATTCCTAGGGAAATCCAAGGAGTGGAAATGCCACAGATGACACCGCAGCAACTTCAAGCGTTATACGCTCAATGCGAAGTGCAGGCCGCACAAAATGCCTGGAATCACTTCACCGCCGTCTATTTCCCTTCGAGAGCAGATGCCCAGGTAGCTCCGTTAATGGGTGGATAGCAGACTCACCCCTTAGCTGCTGCCCAGAATGTGCTAAGGGCCCAGCCACCGCCGCCACCTCCAGCACAAGGAAAAGATGCACCCCCGAGGGCTGATCAAGAGCTGCGTCCAATGGGAAAGGAGAAAGCCCCTCCCCCGAGGGGAAATGCAGAAGAGGAGGTCCAATCCAGGGCCACTGGAAGAACGAACAGGAGGGAAGGGAACGACCCTCGGATAGCTGCGGTCCAAGATCAACTGGAGGACTTGCAGCACATCGTGGAACAGCTATCTCGAGGGCAGACTCAAATCCCCCACGAGGGGGACGAGAGGTCCAAGGCCGGAGACGCTCGAAAACCACGCAACTCAGTCTCTCGTTGCTGGAGGGAAGAAAACTATAAGGAGTATGACTACGAGGGCGGGAACCACAGGCCTCTGACAGGCGGTTCTCCCCTCATCGATGAGGTTCTGATGGCCCGCGCGGGGAAGGACAAAATCCCTACCTCCGTCAACCGCTACGACGAAACCACCGATCCAGCCGAGCACCTGGATCACTTTGTGCACTTGATGCACTTGTACAAGCATTCCAGTCATTACTGGACAAAAGTTTTTGTCACTTCCCTCGTGGGAATGGCACAAGAGTGGTACAAAAAGCTGTCCCCTCGCTCCATCCGAGGATACGGAGATCTGACAGAAGCCTTCATGAGCCACTTTAATTCTTTGAAGGCACCAGCACCTGCTGCCACAGCTCTCTACAGCTTGGTGCAAGGACCGAGCGAGACCCTCAGGTCCTTCATGAGCAGGTTCAATAAAGAGATCCTGTTGGTGGAAAAGCCCTCGATGGATTTCTTGATGCACGTACTCTTTGGGGCGATTAATATGAAGAATTACGTCAGCAAGGAGTTTGTGGAGGAGGTAGAAAAGAAAAAGCCACGCTCGCTGATGGAAATCAGAGATATAGCTGACTCCTTCTTCACCCTCGAGGACATGTACATCGCGAGGGAACAGAAACTTGCAAACGCCCCTCGAACCAATAAGGGCACGGAGGACAGAGGAGAGTCCAAGAACTGCCGTCGCAGTCCAATGCCCGTTCGAAGAAACTCACCCCCTCGCCGGTACGAGCGCATTCCCCTCAATAGACCTATTACGGAGGTCTATTCTATGGCGGATAAAAAGCTATTCAAGAGACCGCCCAAGATAAAAGAAACCGAGGCTCAGAAGTGCTCGGGAAAACACTGTGCTTTCCACAAGCAAAAAGGGCATGACACCAATAAATGTCGTCAGCTGGAGAGCGAGATCCAGAGGCTCATTGTCGGGGGGCATCTCAAAGAATTTATGAAGGTGCTGGAGAGGTACGATGAGCATTGCGCCGAGCGGGCCAGGACCAGAGGGAGAAGCCGCTCGCGTTCGAGGAGTCCTCGCCACCATCACACTGAGACGAGCGATCGCGGTAAACAAGTCACTGATCTGGAGAACCAACCATTCGCCGTCATCCACATGATCACCGGCGGACACTCGGGGGGAGATTCCAATTCCTCTCGGCGTCGCCACGTCCGCAACTATGATCAGAGATCCTCAAAGCCCAAGCCAGTGTATGCTCTGGAAGAATCCTCGTGCTCGAAGGAGAACGAAGTTGTAGGATTCCCTAAGAAAGACCTAGAGCACATTGTAACGCCCCACGGGGTTGGTGTAACCTCTGATTGCCCCATGGTGGTTAGTTTAGACGTTCACAATCATGTTATAAAGAGGGTCTTAATTGATAGTGGAAGCTCTGTGAATGTTCTCCCTTACTCTACATTCTAAAAAATGAATATCACTAACACTCCCCTCGAACCCCTCCGGACAGCCCTCGTGGGCTTTGGGGGTTCCGAGATTATCCCTCGCGGACAAATTCACTTGGCCACCTCTTTTGGTCGTGCCCTGCAGCGAAAAATTTTGAGCGTCCTATATACCGTCGCTGAGGTGGATCTGCCTTACAACATCATCATTGGGCGTCCGGACCTCGTAAACTTTAGGGCAATCATCTCTACCTATTATCAGAAAGTCAAGTTCCCCACCCCCGAGGGCACAGGAGAAGTACTTTGCAATGTTAAGGAAGCCTGGGAATGCTACATCCTCTCACTCCAAAGTCATAAACCCAAGCAGACCATCCAAGCTGGATCCACTAAAAAGTCTGTGGATTTTCCCAAGCTTGATGAAGATGGACCCGAGCGCAAGAGGGCCAAGCTTTACAAGAAGAAGAACAAGAGGCGCGAGACGAGTGCCGTCCAGGGTATAGAAAACAATCCCCCGGGCGCCGTAGGAATGTCTTCCTCGGACAGTGAGAGGGATGGGCCCTCAGAGGCAACAACCGACCGCCTTACCATTAAGAAACGGGACGCTCGAAGCCCCGAGGCCAGAAGTACGGATTGAGCCCACTGAAAAAATTTTGACCATCGAATTGGAGCCCGAAAATCCAGATAAAACCACACAGATAGGCTCGAACCTCGACGGACCAGCCCAGATCATGATGATCGATTTCTTGCGAGAGAACTTGGATGTTTTTGCTTGGAAAGCCTCGGATCTGGTTGGGATAGACCCGAGCGTTATAGTCCACAGGCTTAATATCGACCCTGCGTTTAAGCCAATCAAACAGAAGAAGAGGGGCGTTCATGGCTTTAGAAGGCAAGTCATCGAGGAGAAAGTCAACAAACTCCTCGAGGCTCAATACATTGAAGAGATCTTATATCCTGAATGGCTCTGCAACGTAGTTTTCGTGCCCAAGAGCGCTAACAAATGGTGCATGTGTAATGACTTTACAGATCTCAACAAGGCATGCCCCAAAGACTCTTACCCTCTATCGAGGATCGACCAGCTAGTGGATTCGACGGCTGGTTGTGAGCTCATGAGCATGATGGATGTATTTCAGGGGTATTATCAGATTTTCATGGCGCCCGAGGATCGCCCTAAAACTTCCTTCGTGGTCCATGTGGGCATTTACTGCTTCAAAGTTATGTCGTTTCGGCTCAAGAACGCTGGAGCAACATATCAGGGTCGCATCAACAGAATGTTCGAGCGAGAAATTGGGAAGTCCATGGAAGTGTACGTGGACGACATGATCGTCAAGAGCGAGCGCCAGCATTGCCACCGGGACGATCTCTGGCGGGCCCTCAACATCCTACGCCACTATGGTATGAAACTAAACCCTTCCAAGTGTACTTTTGGCGTTCGAGGGGGAAAGTTCTTGGGGTACGTGGCCAGTCAGAGAGGCATTGAGGCCAACCCGGAGAAAATCAAGGCGATTGTAGACATTCCTTCCCCTTGGAATGTCAGGAAGGTCCAGGTGCTAGTGGGCAAAATCATCTCCTTGAACAGGTTTATTTCGCGCTCAGCAGACAGGAACCTACCTTTCTTCAAGATTTTACGCAACGCTCGTAATTTTGCCTGGACCGAAGAATGTGAGAAAGCATTACAGGATATGGAACAATACCTCTCGAGTGCACCCTTACTAACGAAGTCGGTCCCCGGAGAGAACCTGTTCATCTACCTTTCCGTTTCTGCAGAGGCCACGAGCGCAGTCCTCGTTGCAGTCCGTGAGCGCAAACACTTGCCAATATATTATTTGAGCAAAACTTTACAGGGAGCGGAAAAGAGATATATGGAGATAGAGAAATTCGCTTTCGCCCTCGTCAACGCCTCCAGGAGGTTGAGGCCTTATTTTCAAGCTCATTCCATCACTGTGCTTACGGATCAGCCACTCAAGCAAGTCCTCTCGAAACCGGACCTCTCAGGCAGGCTAATAAAATGGTCAATTGAACTCAGCCAGTTTGACATCGGCTTCGAGCCTCGTACAACTATACAGGCTCAAGCAGTAGCGAATCTGTTTGTCGAGCGCTTCAGACTGGATCCAGTACCCTTGATGGAAGAGGGGTTGTAGCTTTTGCACACAGACGGTTCCTCGACCGCACAAGGGAGAGGAGCCGGGGTGACCCTCAGAGATCCCCGAGGACTCGAAATTGATACGCTATCAAACTAACCTTTCAGGTAACCAACAACGAGGCTGAATATAAGGCTCTCATCCAAGGACTCAGGATCGCCCTTCAGAGTGTAGCGTCTCGGGTCACTGCCTACGTGGACTCTCAACTAATCGCAAGTTAGATTGACGACACTTATGAGGCTCGAGAAACCACTATGGTACAGTACTTGGAAAAAGCCAAGGAAATAATTTCCAAATTCAAGGAATTCCATCTATTACAGGTTCCACGAGAGGAAAATGAGCGTGTTGTTGCCCTCTCTAAATTTGCATCTGCTCTGGAGGGCTCCTGCGAGCGTTCAGTCACATTCTTCAGAACGGAGGAACCGCTGATAAGTGAGGGTAAACCCTCGGGTGAAGTGAACATGATTGACCCATCTGAGCCTTGTTGGCTTGACAACATCATCACATTCCTAAGGGATGGGACCTGCCCGAGCGACATAGAAGCACGGAAGATTTGGGGGGCAAAATGATAGGGCTAAATCACGTTCGGATCCTACCCATTCACGTGTCTGGATCACGATGGCTCATTCAGATCCATTGGCAACACTTGGGCTTGGGCTTAGACGCCCGAGATGATGGGCTCGAGACGGCAGATCCGGCCCATCGGCTTAGCCACTAACACACATACCGTATCCTTCGAGGACCCATCCGACGCTCATAGTTTTGCCTCGCAGGGTCAAGCCAACCCAACTCATATCACCCGCTCGGGCTACTCCCTTACTTGCTCACACATTCAATGGCATCCTGACGCTCAAGTCCCTCGTAGCGCTCACTTGGTCACCCACTTGGGCCCGCCCCAGCGGGTCGAAAGGCTCCTCGAGGGTACCTCCCACCTAGCGGTCGAGGATCAACCCGAGCGTCGGGATTCCTGGCCACGCCAACTCCATCCCCGTCGAGCGTCGCTAACGCTCGAGGAGGGTCATCCTAGGGACACGCTTCCAAGCCTCCCAGTGCTCATAGGGCGGTCTTAGAACCTCCTAGCGCTCATGTTGCTGCTCTGCAACAGCCACTGACATACAGGTAGTGCTACACCAACCTCTGACACCCACTATCCTCCGTACAAAGGTATATTTCAGGGTTGTCATTCTCACACCATCACCTAATGCCACGTGTCTAGGGTAACACAGGTTTGGAACCATATGGTCGCTTTTACCAAATTGCCCACACCCTCAACTTATAAATATGGGATTCACGTACACACTTCCCCAAGTCATCTTCCTCAGAGAGAACACACACAAAAACTGGACATTTCCTCTGATCTTTGTCTTCCTCATGCTCCCTGCATTTCACCATTCTCACTGCATCTTCATTATATTTCCTGGTGTTATCCTAGTTGGAAGAACCCACGCTCTCTTAGAAACCCAGTTCCTGAGGCTCACTGGCTGTGATGGTCTTCCCTTCCTCACACAAATTCTAAAGTGATTGGTTGTTTTTAGGATATCCCAATCCTGCACCATCAATATATATATATATATATGTATATCCTTTCCCCTACTGCCATCCCTAAACAAAATTTGGGGACCGTAGGCAACCAAATCTGCCCTGGGGTCGTCGATGACCAAATTTGCCGCCATCACACGGTACAACCATCATCGTCCTGGCCCCATCCCACCAAGCCACTGCCTCCCTCGCCAAATCAGCCACCACCTTCGTCCATCCAAAATCCAAATCTGCTGCCGCCGCCGCTGCCCGTCCCAAATCGCCGCCTCTCGAGTCCACCTCTATCCTATTTCTCCCCATTTCAGTCATGAATTTCTCTCTTCGACAGATCTATTCGTCAGATCCAAATCCGGTCTGGATCTAAGTGTTTATGTGTGAAAGCATGCGTGCGTGTGTGTTATTGTGTGACCGTGTGTGTGGAGAAGAAGAAGTGGTGGTGTGTTGGTTGTGGTTGTTGATGGTGATGGAGACATGGGGGAAAGCGAGGTGATGGACCTGGGGAAGAGGAAAGGTGGCCGATTAATAGCGGCGCCGGCGGGGAGGAAGATGTCGCCATAGACTTGGGGAAGGGTGGTGAATATAATGGTGATCCGATTTATCGGATCTGATGGTGGTGATGGTTGGCCGAAAGTAATCGTGCTGGGTGAAGGTGAGCGGAATTGATGGTGGCAGTTGTGAAGAATAGACAGCAATGACATATCGGCGGTGGCGGCTAATGGTGGTCTTGGCGTTGATGGTATGCGGATGGTGGTGGCTTAGGTGCAGAAAGATTGAATTTTTATCTTTAGATGATTTGTATTTATTATTTGGGTAAATTACATATCCCACCGTCCTTTGCCTTTTGGGGCGGATTGCCCCCTATACTTTCATTTTGGGCGATTTCCCCCCTAACATTTCATAATTGTTACACTTTCCCCCTTTACAACGTTTCCGACGGCATCTTTTTGGAATATTCCGTTCATGAAAGAATACGTGTTACAGAACCCCCCCCTCCCCACACCCCGTCCTTTGTCCCTTGGGGCGGGTTGCCCCCCTATACTTTGATTTTTGGGTGACTAAACGTCCTCGTAGCGGATTTCAGCTCAGAAAAGGTGAACATGCGGCAGATCATTGGCCCGACCCTAAGTTACAAAATCCTGAAACAACTCGGATGAGTCGACCCAAGCCGAGCACCGCGAGTCGAGGTTCATGGACGCAACAGCGAAACGGCTTAATCTCCAACCCCTCTCAATTCTCATTTGTACAACTCCACAACCTAACTTGTTTGTCAAAACACACCACCTAATTATATATTACGACACGTCCGATAGAATCTCGTCTTCGTAAACAAAGGGGATTAAATAATAAAGCAACAAAAAAAGGTTTTGTTTTTCAAACAATTACACAACAGTCAAATGTTGCTCGAATTTTCCAAGCTTCGTTTCTCGATCTCCTCAACCTAATCCGAGTATTTACGCATACATGCATCTATGTCTTTCCGCACGAAATAGCTGAGGAGAAGTAGTAGTTGTATTATATTGTTAAAGATTAATGAAGTGTTTCCATACTCGGCTTGGGTCGACTCGTCCGAGTTGTTTCAAGATTTTTTTAACTCAGGGTCGGGCCAGTGATCTACGCGTGTTCACCTTTTTTGAGCTGAAATCCGCTACGAGAGCCTTTAGTCGCCCAAAAATCAAAGTATAGGGGGCAATCCGCCGTAAGGGCCAAAGGACAGGGGCGGGGGGAGGATCTGTAACATGTGTTCTTTCATGAACGGAATATTCCAAAAAGATACGGCCAAAAACGTTGTAAAGGGGGGAAGTATAACAATTATAAAAGGTTAGGGGGGAAATCGCCCAAAATCAAATTAAGTACAGGGGGCAATCCGCCCCAAGGGGCAGGACGGGGGATCTGTAATTTACCCTTATTTTTTTTTAAGTCCAAATAAAATATTTGTATTTAATAATTAATTGAGAATATACAAGTGTTTTATATGATATATATTTTGAATTTTTTGAGAAAATATGATTATACATAATTAATAAATTTTATTAAGGGACCTCAAACGAAACATGAAAGTTAGGAATTATATTGTAATTTTTCGATAATGATGGATTGTGTTGTAATTAGACCAAAATATAGGATAATTAGATATAATTTTTGTTATTAAAAAATCCAAAAAAAAATTGAAAATTGAAAATTAAAAAACAAGAAAAAAAAATGAAAATACACGCACACCGAGCACTTGTGTGCTTTATGTAATTAAAAAAAATAAAATCCAAGTGTCCAAAATTTCTTACGTGTAATCCTATGTATCCGCCAACGTGTACAGCCGGTTGCCACATGGAAAACTCAGTCGGCCAGCAAGGATTTCCGATGGATGAGTGTCCTTTAATTTCATGATCTCCAAAATTATAGGTTCACGTTTGCAAATTCCCAAAATGGTGTCCAGAGATTTCAAGTCGGAGTTTCGGACTAATCTACTGAATGAATCGAACATTTTTCCCTTCAACCAAAAACATGGGCCATATTTCTCTTTCTTCCTCCCTCGCACTCAAAAGTGAAGTCCTCTTTTCATTTTCAACGATTTGTTACTTTGTTCATCTCTAAACATGACTAGGGAGGACGCGTGATGCGAAAAAATGAAAGGAAGGGAATTTGACAACTATGAACATGGTTAACGTGGGATGGGTAATCGATGCACTATCACTTGTTTATTCTTGCTGTAAGTTCCAACGGTGCAGATGAGAGTGAAGCCAATGTGTGCCCTAGAATTGAAAGGCGATGAGGGAACATCGATATCAATGGAGGGTGTTTCGATAAAAAGTCATTAATAATGCCTCTTCCATAGTCTGAAGAGTAAATGTCAAAAAGTTTTTGCCTTGTGTAAACGGGCGCTACAGAGCCAAAAACACATACGATCGGTGAATGTAAAACTGCATCCAAGCATATTAATAGTTACTACATTTCATGAATGGCCTCTGGTACATGGGCATTCCTTGGTCGTTGATCGCCTTATAAGAATCTGTGGACAAGAACACAATGATATTCACACACTGAAAACAACTAAAACCAACAAATAATATTAATGATATATCGAAGAGATAAAAGACACATACTAGGCTTCACAAGTTCTCCGGGGTGGGATTTGAAAAGGAGAGGCCTTCCATCCAAATGAGACAATATAAACTGGAATCCACCTAATGCCTCTGTGAGGGTCAAACTTCAAAGAGTGCTCGACAGATAGGTCATCACCTTTTCTCTTGAATTTAGGGTGCTCCTTCTGTTTGGAGCACAACTACTATGTCTCCCGTGATAGTATCAGGCTGTAGAGAGACCTTCAAGAGAGCTTCTTGGTGGTCCCAAGGTAAAGATCCTCAAGAGAGACCTTCAATGGATGCCTACATCCTTTCCACGTCTTTGTCTTCGTACCCTGCTGCTACCGCCACCTGTTTACATGAACTGATTTCTCATTATAACTTGCATGAAGAAAGATGTTCTAGTTGTATTTCATAATTGTGATTTTATTTATCAGTATGATATTTGTTTCAATTCGGGTAAGTACCTCCAAATGGGCTCCCACCAAAGAAAGACGAGAAAATGTCAAATGGGTCATTCATGCCACCGACACCACCCATTCCTTCCTTAAGTGCATCCTAACCATACTGATCATAGATTTCATGTTTCTCAGGATCACTCAAAACCTCATATGCATGAGCAAGACGACAAACATATAACTTAGAAGAGAAGTAGCAATCGGACCAGAAAATGCTGACGGGGTACTACAAGCAAAAGAAACCTGTAGATTAGAAGGCTTCATAAACAACTGCAATGAATACTTGATTCCAGTGGTTAATATCACCCCTGAGACGACGAGGATCTGATCGAGTAAAAGCCATTGCCACAAGCAACATTCATATTGCACTCATAAATAATTCTGTAATGGCTCAATTCTAAACAGTCTTCATAGATATATACTCGCCCACAAACATGCTAAAAACAATAATAAGATTGTCAACAATTAACTGAAGAAAATTAATGTAAGTGGATTGGAATTAACTTATTTTTCCGATTGCTCATCTCCCAGGACATCATTTTGCCGATTCAGATTCCAACACAAACACGCTGCAACTTATCAGCTCAAACTCTGACTGAAATTCCACACACCTGCAAATTCTAATGTCTACCGCCGCAATCACATGGAGAATATTATTGAAGAATCAAGATGAAATCACAACAAACAGGATTCCAATAGATACAAATTAGAAAGATCTAGCAATATGAACAGCTCCAAATCTAATCAATAAAAGGATTCACATACATCTTATCCACATATACACGTACACTTATATTGAGATGGTATTAGAAAGGAGAAACAATTATTATATGAAAAAAATATATATAGATTAGCAAAATCACCATCACACACGTATGTATCATAGGTAGTGAGAATCTAATGTCCAAGAGATATATTGTAGATTGAGATGGTAAATAATTAACAATGGATTCTGATGTGGACCTAATTTTCACATTATTTAATTAAGGAACATTAATTATAAAGAGGAGAAGATCGTGGAAGAAAAAGGAAGATGACGTGGTTTGAGATTTTTGAACGTGTCAAGACTTTAGGAGAGGCTACAACTAATCTTGGAGGAGAGAGAAGGGAGGAGGACCAGATACATTGAACTTGGAAGAAACCCTAGACTTGATATACTTCTCTGAAAAATTAGTCACAGAGATTCATCGTCATTCTGCAATTTCTACAGAAAACTCCAGCAATCATATTTTTAGCATCCTCTTTCCACCATTCTTTGACTGCAATTTCCATCGTTGTGCTAGCATAGAGATTATATTATTCAGAATTCTTTTGTACACAGAAGATCCAAGAGACAGACAAATTATCAGCAATTTCATATTTTATTCTCATTTACCATTATTCATATTTCTCACTTATTTTTTCTGCAATTTACGTCAATACTCATTTTCTTTATTTATTTCCTTTTTTTACAGCTTGATTGGATTTCTTTCCTACATAAATAAATTAATTGGTGTTTGTCGAATTTTTGATAAACATCATCTGGCGCCGTCTGTGGGAAGGCGATTAAATCGAGCAAAAGGCGTGAGTTTTTGCGATTTCTCATGGCTTCCAAGACCGGATCTAGCGGTGTATCAACTTCAGCCAACCCATCTGCTCCAGCAACGACAGGTGCTGAAAAAGCTATGGGAGTGCTTCAAATCCGCTATTCATCGGAAGTATTCCCGTGTTAACTGACTCCACCGTCATTACGGTTACGGAAGTCACACCACTAACTAAGGACCACGCGGATCTCCCGGAATCCAGCTTGATGGGAGGTTTGAAGAATCCGCGAAGCGAGAACCTCGAAGTTGGAGGTGCAGGCCTGCCGACCCCTCCAAGTGCAGGAGGCTCCTCACCTGGAAGGACGTCCCTCCTTGAAAGATTGAACCTGCCCGTAGGAGCAGGCAGGCAGGCGGGCTACCAGCCATCTACGGAAGAGCTGGAGGCATTGCTGAACCATAACTTCAACCACCAGCAGACTACCAGGGTGGCAGATATACCTGGGGGGGTGTTGTTGGGGAGCAGCGCCGCTGCTATGCAGTTTCAGGCTAAGCGAGCAGCTGACGGGTCTGGTGGATCAGGAAGTAGCTTTTTATCGCCAGACGTGCCCATTCACCTTACAGCTAGGGAGTTCCAACAATGGATTAACGCCGCTGTAGCTGCTGCTACGGTGCAGCGAGACCAGCCATTGGCCCAGGGGCGCGAAACAGCCCCGCCCCCGCATGAAAGAGAACCGACCATGAGAAGAATGATACCCCCTTCAGCTGGAGAAGGCTTACCTCCAGTTGGGGACCCCTTGGTGTTGCCAGGAGCAGGCGGGATCAGAAACGGGGCAGCAGGCAGGGCTGCATGGCAGCCAATGGCGCCACCGCTACCCGTGGATTACCAGATGGGAAGAAGAGAACCAGGCCTTCCCGAGCAGCCCGATTGGGCTGCCAGGTTACAGCAGAGGTTGGAAGAGATGGAGAGGTAAATGAGAGCATGACCTGCCAGAGTAACCAGGAGGGGTGGCCCTTTTAGCCAGAGGATCCTAGCTGATGAACTCCTCCCAAGTTGCAAGACATCCGGGCTGCCGGAGTACAATGGGGCAACGGACCCCCAAAAGCACCTGGATCGATTCGAGAATTTAGCTCTTCTATATCAGTACAGTGAAGGGGTGAAATGCAGAGTGTTCTTGACCACGTTTACGGACAATGCGCAAGAGTGGGCCCGGTAGCTTGAGCCTGGATCTATACATTCCTTCGACCAGTTTACTGCACTGTTCTTACATCAGTTCACTAGCAGCAGGGGCTACCAGAAAACTCAAATACTCTTTTCGCAGTAAGGCAGAGAGAGGGGGAGTCTTTGAGGAGTTACATCAACAGGTTCACCAAAGCTGTGTTGGAAGTCCCTTCTGCTACTGCGGAAGTGTGCGCTAGTGCCTTCGAAGAGGGCTTGAGGAAAGGAGCATTCTTCACTTCACTCTCCAAGAAGCCTCCTACCAGTTGGGATGACCTCTTAACCAGAGCAGAAAAGTATATTAATTCAGAGGAAGCAGAAGCGGGAAAGGACGAATCAACAGCGGATAGGAGGAGGGAAAGAAAGGAGGACGGGCGGTTGCCCGCCCCGGCTAAAAGGATCAGAATACCTGAAAGGAGGGAGCACCTCTTGAGCCTTGGGCCTCGGTATGACCGGTATACGCCGCTACGTACAACACCCGCTCAAACTCTCATGCAAATTCAAGGAACGGGGCTCTTGAATTGGCCCCGGAATGCGGAGAATGGGCCCCACATGCCTCCCTCAGAGAGGTTTTGTCGGTTTCACAACGACTATGGACATGACACGGATGAATGTCGTCACCTGCGCAATGAAATCGAGAGATTAATTCAGGATGGCTACTTATAGGAACTGATATGCCGAGATCGGCCGAAAGGCTGGGAGATGTTCCCAATGAGGAACTCAGCAGGAGGGAATTTACCTGCAAGAAATGCACCTGGAAGGGGTGCACCAGGACGGAGGACACCAGGAGGGGTTCCTCCCAAACAGAACTACGGCAGAAGGGATCACCAATCAAGAGGGGTGATAAAAGAAGGCACCTCTCACCGCATAGGCCTTTGATTGAGGCACCCCCAACAGGAGCAGAAAGAGCAGGAAGGCGCGAGCAGGAGGAAGCTCCGCAGCAGAAAGGGTTCATCCACATGATAATGGGATGACCGGCAGATGGGGACTCCCATCGGGCTAGGAGAGCACACACGCAGGAGGCTGCCTTTCACACGCAGGCAGGATCGTTCATCATGGAGGTCGACCAGGCAGGACCAGCCCATGCTGCAGTTTGGACCAGAAGACCTGGAGGGAATTCAGGCTCCTCATAATGACGCTCTGGTCATAACAGCCAGCATTTCCAGCTACAGCATGGGAAGAGTCTTCATAGACAGCGGGAGTTCAGTGGATATCCTCTTCCGAGAGGCATACGAGCATATGGATTTGGGAAAAATTGAACTCGAACCTGTGAAGACTGCCCTGTTCTGGTTCGGCGGAGAGGTTGTCAGACCTATGGGGATGATTTCCCTTCCTGTTACGTTAGGAGCCAAGCCTAGGATGAGGACCCGGATGGTGAGGTTCCTGGTGGTGGACAAACCTTCAGCTTACAATGCCATACTCGGGAGACCAGCTATGAACTCTTTCCAGGCAGTTATCTCCACTTATCATATGAAGATCAAGTTCCCCACGCAAGAGGGAGCTGGAGAGGTGTCGGCAGACCAGCATTCCTCCAGGAAGTGCTATGTCAAAACTGTCCAACAAGCAGACAGGAAGGAAGCTAAGTAGGAGGGAGAGAAAAGAGGTCGAAGTGATAAAAAAAAGAAAGCTGGAAGAAACCAAGCAGGACGGACCTCACCCTAAAATAGAACCCGCTGAAGAGCTATTGAGCATCGAGCTGATCCCCGGAGATCCCGAAAAGACAACAAGGATAGGATCGCAGCTGGACCCCAACTTGAAAGAGGAGCTGACAGGTTTCCTCAGAAGGAATGTGGATGTTTTCGCATGGACAGATGATCAACTGGAGGGGATTGACCCTTCCGTGGCAGTTCACCGGCTGAATGTAGATCCGAAGATTCGGCCGGTGAAGCAAAAGAAGAGGACGCACGGACCTAAAAGGGACAAAATCATACAAGACCAGGTGGACATGCTACTAGCTGCCGGTCACATCAAGGAGATTCAGTTTCCTGAATGGTTGTCCAATGTGGTCCTGGTCCCCAAGAAGGAAAACAAATGGCGCATGTGTGTCGATTTCAGAAATTTGAATAACGCATGCCCCCAAGGATTTCTACCCATTGCCTAACATAGATCAGCTGGTGGATTCCACCTCCGGGTGTGAACTCCTCAATATGATGGACGCCTCGCAAGGCTATCATCAAATCCCTTTGGATCCGGCAAATCAGAAAAGAGTGAGCTTCATCACAGCTGGAGGGACATATTGCTACGTGGTCATGCCCTTCGGGCTGAAAAACGCAGGAGCGACCTACCAGCGCCTGGTAGATAGAATGTTCAAAGATCAGATAGGGAGGAACGTGGAAGTTTACGTAGATGACATGCTGGTGAAAAGCAGGAAGTCAGACACTCACCTGGCAGATCTGGAAGAAGCCTTCCAGGTCCTGCGCACATACAACATGAAGCTGAACCCGTTGAAGTGCTCTTTTGGGGTGAAGGGAGGAAAATTCCTCGGTTACATTGTCACGGAAAGGGGGATCCAAGCAAATCCTGTAAAAATTCAAGCAATACGGGACATGAAGGCCCCAACAACACCGAATGAAGTGCAATGCCTGACGGAGAGGATGGCAGCTCTGAGCCGTTTCATCTCGAGGCTGGCAGAAAAAAAGCCTCCCTTTCTTTGGAGTATTGAGAAATGCGTGCAAGTTTGCATGGAGTCCGGAATACCAGAAGGCTTTCGAAGACCTGAAGGCGTACCTGGAAGGAATACCCCTCTTGGTTAAGCCCGTACCAGGAGAGCCTTTATACGTATACCTGGCAGTATCAGGCCAAGCCGTCAGCTCCGTTCTGCTCCGGGAGGAAGGAGGAACCCAGAAGCCGGTGTATTATGTTAGCAAAGTGCTCAAAGGAGCAGAACAGCGCTACCCGGATATGGAAAAGCTGGCGTTGGCACTCATGGTTACAACTCGAAGATTGTGACCATACTTTCTATCGCATGCGATAGTGGTCCGTACGAATTATCCCATGAGGCAAGTGCTCGGGAAGCCGGAGACATCAGGAAGGCTGATCGAATGGGCCATGGAGCTGGGGGAATTTGATATATCATATTCCCCAAGGACATCGATCAAAGCACAAGCCCTGGCGGACTTCATATCAGAGATGACCACGGCGCCCGAGCAGAAAGGGCGCAGGTGGTTGTTGCACGTTGATGGTTCATCCACTAGCTCAGGAAGTGGAGCTGGAGTGGTGATAACTAGTCCCGAGGGAGACGAATTCAAATTTGCTATCAGATTCGATTTCAAAGCATCCAATAACGAAGCGGAGTATGAGGTATTGATCATGGGACTGAAGCTAGCCAAAGAAGTTGGAGCGCAGCACCTGGTGGTGTATTCAGACTCGCAGCTGGTATCCTACCAGGTGGAGGGAAAGTATGAAGCTCATGAAGAAAGGATGAGGGTCTACTTAACTAAAGTGAATGAAATGAAGACAGAATTTGTTACCTTCCAGCTGGAGCAGATACCACGCGACGAAAACAAGAAAGCAGATCGACTAGCCAAGATGGCTAGTTCGTTGGAGGGTGTCCATACCAGGAAGATTACAGTTCTGACACTTCCTGCTGGGGCGCTAGAGCAGGACGCGAATGCAGACCAGGAAGTGCTGATGGGGCAGGAAGAGCAGGACTGGAGGGACGAGATCCTGGACTACCTACTGCATGATATACTTCCAGCTGACAGAAAGGAGGCGCTGAGAGTGCAGCGAAAAGCTGCCCGATTTGTGGTGATGCGAGGTTTCCTATATAGAAGATCAATGACAATGCCCCTGCTCAAATGCTTGCCATCGAAGGAAAGCCACTACCTGCTGCGAGAAATACACGAAGGGAGTTGTGGAAGTCATTCCGGCTGGACCGCGCTAGCGGGAAAGGTGTTGAGGGCAGGATATTTTTGGCCAACCATCAAAGCGGATGCTAGGGAGTTCGTTGCAAAGTGCGAGCAATGTCAGAAATACGTTCCCCACCTGCACCAGCCAGCTGAACCTCTCATAGCAATGTATTCACCATGCCCCTTCGCCAAATGGGGCATCGATATAGTTGGCCCCCTTCCCCCTGGAAAAGGGCAAACACGGTTCATGATTGTAGCCGTAGATTACTTCAGCAAATTGGTGGAAGCGGAAGCTTTAGTAAAGATCACGGAGAAAGAAATAATAAAGTTCTTAAAGGAAATGTAGTGTGCCGATTTGGTGTCCCGAGAGAGCTGGTCTCGGACAATGAAAGGCAATTCATAGGAGCTCAGCTGAAGGAATGGTGCCAGCAGCTAGGGATCCGACAATGCTTCTCGGCCGTTTATCACCCGCAGGCAAACGGGCAGGTAAAAGTAATGAATCGACTCATCTTACATGGCCTCAAGACTAGAGTGGAAGGAGCTAGAGGAAAATGGGCCACCGAACTGCCCGCAATCTTGTGGACTCACCGAACCACTCCTAGTGTGACCACGGGAGAGACACCTTTCAACCTGGTATACGGCGCTGAAGCGGTCATTCCTGCTGAAATAGCCATGCCCTCGCCACGAGTGGAAGCCTACAATGAAGAAAAGAACGAAGCAATAATGAAGGAGAGCTTGGATACTATAGAAGAGGCAAGGGATCGAGCACTTATACGAATGGCAAAGTATAAGAACCAAATGGTGGCGGCTTACAATAGGAAGGTGAAAGTACGTGACTTCCAGGTGGGAGACCTGGTGCTTAGGAGGGCAGATGCCTTGAAACCTGTTGGCAAACTGGGCCCCAGCTGGGAAGGGCCTTACAAAGTCGTAAAGATCGTGGATCGTGGATCGAGGAGCTTATGAGCTGGATGATGCTAACGGAAAGAAGCTATCCCGACCCTGGAACGTGCAAAACCTGAAAAGGTTCTTCTACTAAGCAGGGGCGCACACCTGGAAGGAGAGCCAGAGGAGGGATGCATTACCAGAACTTCCAGGTTCCCACCAAAACCTGAGGGGGTTTTCCCGCTAAGCAGGCTCGCGACCCGTACACCTGGAAGGAGAGCAGGAGGAGAAACGTATTATCAGAATTTCCAGGTTCCAAAGTTGTTGTTCGCACTTTCGATAGTTGTTTACATAGAATTTTTGACATTTTGATTCATGCGAATGAAGAAGATTATGTTTCATGTTTATGTTTTATTTGAATAACTAACTTCATGGGATTTGTAAGAATGCATGATGATGAGAAAAAGAACCAGCTCGTGCTATGCCCTCGACACATACGCATTGTGATAAGGAAAAAATGACTTATGCTGGGTTACGCTCTGAGTGCACCGCATTATTATTAATTTGACACTTGAGACAGGCACATGCAAGGCCTCCGAGGCTATATTACTGAAAATCTGAACATTTTCAATGAATGATTACCCGGGGTGAAGGGGGCACACAAATAAGTCCCTCTTAGGAAGGCGCGTTGATTACGCATACGCCTTGGGAAGAGCTGGAAGAAAGGCTCTTGGGAGTGATTCTCCACCTGCTACCACCAGTCGGGTTGGCCACCTAGCTAGAAGGAAGCAGCTATTGCTAGGGTCGGAGAGAATGCCCTCAGCACAAACGGCTCTGGCAGTCTTATACCATGAAAACCTGGTAGGAAGGACAGGCTCTCAAATGATCAGGAAAGCAGCAGGCAGAACAAGGAGAAGGTCCTCACCAGAACCGCATCAGAACCTCCTCCTTGGACTGTCTACTTCCTACTAGTAGATTGAAAAGAAAAGAAAGACTAACGCAGCCAGATGCCCATACAATGTAACAAGCATGTGCCAAAACAGAAAACCAAGTGTTCAACCGTTTATTCCATTCAAAAAGCCCTAAAATGTTCTGGGCAACAAGGAAAGAGAAAGTTCATGTGCACACTCGAGGAAAACGAGTCAAAACATAGTCATCCAAACAAAAGGCATACCAAAGAAAACCAGAATCCAACGAGTCTAAATCCCAAAATGCTAAGTCTGGAACCGGAAAAATCAACGGCTCGCAAAAGATAAAGCAATAAAGAAAGAAAGAAGTCCAAAGAGAAGCATAAAGAAAGCTAAGTCTGTGGCCCCGGCGGGTCTACCTGCCCGGCAGAAGGGGCAGCAGCAGGAACGGTGGAAGCAGCAAGGGTAATGTCTGGAGGATAGCTGGCAGTAGGAACGTGAGCTGGTGGGACACTAGCAGAAGGTGTGGAAGCAGAAGGGCCAATAGCAGAAATGGAAGCCTCGCCCAGGCCAGAATGCGAACCAGCAGTAACCGCCTGTTCTGGCAGGACGGTATGACTGCCCTCCGTAGGATGGATGCTGCTAGCTGGAGGGGGAGCAGAGACCTCGCCTGCAGCAAAAACAAAAGAGTCCATCACTAACAGAAGTTGAAGGAAAACCGTGAAAAACAAGAAGAAGGAAATAATACAATGAAGTATGAAGACTAACGGGCACACGCACCTGAAGGGGAAGACTGAACATGATGGATATCGGTGGTAGAAGGAGTTGTACCAGGAGTAAGGAGACCCAAGGATACTAGACGGGCATAACCCGCACGAAAACCCTGCTCGAAAGCAGAAGCGGAAGCTGCTGCAACTTTCTGCATGGAGGCCTCATCAACGGCCTGCTGGAATGCGGGGGAAGTCAAGTACTCAGCCTGACGGAGCATCAAGCGCCCCTCCAAAAGAGTCTTCCCTGCTGTCGTCCCCAGGAACTGGTTGACCACCTGGAGGGAAATGGGCTGTGGGGCAGCCGCTGCGAGGCGCTCCCTCCGCTTCTGGTCATAAGAGGCCTGTAAGTCCTTCAGCTTCACATCCAGAGATGCGACTTTCCCTTCTGCGGCATTCTTCAAAACATGGGCCGCCACTAGCTCATGGCGGAGAGTATCCGTCTCCTGCTGGAGATTGGTCAGCTCCTCGACAATAGTAGGAGGGACGACAGCCTCCTGATCATGCCAGCAGCCAAGGAGCATCCCCGCCTGCGAAAGGAGAAATAGGTTAAGAAAAAGGATAAGAACGGCATTATAGTGGAAGGGAAAAGAGGAGGTGAAAAGCTGGATGTACCTGCGCGAGGTGGAGTGCAGCTCTGGCAGGAAAGACCTCTCGGGAGAGCCCAACCATGAAATCCCTGTCTGTCGCTGTAGGTAAACCCTTCAAAAGCCTCAATCCCAAATCACCCTGGGAATCGAAGAAGATACAATCATCCTGATCAGGCAGACGCTGAGAGGAAGCAGTGGGACGATCAAAAGTAGGAACTGCAGATGATGTGCCAGTAGCAGGAGGGACGAATCTCTCTCTCTGCTCCTCCAACCCTGGTCCTATCACCCGGCAGGAGGGTGAAGAGGCCCTTTTCCTTTAGAGGCATGAACGGTCTACTCATCGACTGGAGGGCTGAGAGACCTACGCACTTCTCGGTGCCTCTTGTGGGGCTCGTCAAAGCGGTGAGGAGAACGCTTGCGGGATGCACGAGCAGGAAGGTCAAGCTGGCGGTCTGCCCGATAAGCAGGAGGGGATGCCCCCAGGAGGATCTACCCCCTGCCTGGTGATAGCCCGCAGCAGTGCCGGAGCGTGGCTTGCGACGCCTGCGTGGAGGTGTGCGTCTCTCTGGAGAATTCTCTTCAGCTTGAGCAAGAGGGGGCCGACGGGTCACGCGATATTGCCTCATAATTTTGTCTACAAAATAAGGAGAAAGCCAAATATTAGGAAGAAAGCAGGAGGCGTATGATGCAAGTTATCACATAAAGTAGATAAGATCATGTAAAAGATAAGAATAAACAGGCTACCAATCGACCTCTCAAGAGGTACGTGCTGGGGGATCAAACCAAAATACGAAAGGAGGGAACTAGAGCATAGCTCTACGGCGGTACATAAATATCTTTGCAAAATCTTCCGGCGAGCCTTAGACTCTGAAAAAATATCCGTCAACTGGGTCTGCGTAATAGAGGAAGGACAAGACCGCCAGGCGGTATACATCTGCCTGCCCCATCCCTCGCTAGAAGGGCGCACGAAGAAATACCGGGTATCCCAATCCCGCGGGGAATCACGAAGTCGCAGGAAGGCGGGCTTCACCCGAGGGGTGATGTAGTAGAACCCATAGTTGCTCATTCGCAAAATGAAATCATCTCGAAACTCCATAGGCCCCGTCGGTACCCTGTATAGCTCGTAAGGACGGCATAGCTGAGGAGTAGAGTCACGGCGTTGGGACACAACTGGCCCAGGCTCATGCGAAAGGTGTCGGATACCTCAGCCAGAAATGAAGGGACCGGGAAGCGTAGGCCGGCATCCACCTGGGCCACGAAAAAGCAGGCCGCCCCCTCAGGTGCATGGTCGGGCCCCTCGCCTGGACCTGGAAGGAACACCTCCCAGCCAGCAGGAAGCTCTAATCGCCTGACAACCCTCTGTAACTGCTCCTCCGTCATGTCACAAGATTTATAATCATACTCCCCCCCATCTCCGGGATCCGAATCCGTCATATCGTCCGAATCAACCTCAAGGGCCCCTGTAGGATCCGCTGGAAGATCTGCAGGAGGTGGAGGAGCAGAACCGGTAGCTGACTGATCAGCGGGGCTACTAGTAGCAAGACCAGGAGCAGAACCGATAGCTGGCGGATCAGCAGGGCTGCTAGTAGAGATATCAAGAACGTAATCAGAAGTTGGTAGATCAGCGGGGAGACCCTGGTCCGTAATAGTTCGGGGCTCAGTAGGAGGGTCCATGAGCAGAAGAGGTGCTGGGCAGGCTATAGGATACTCTTCCAGCTCCTTGTCTTGGGAATCCATACCTGAAGGTTCCTGTAATCCCCCCAGCAGTAGGGATGAAAAAGAAAAAAAAATACAAGCAAGGGAACAAAACAGAAGGGAAGAGCATGTCATACACGTGGCAAACAGCAACCTCCCATAACACGTACTCAACAACAACTATGAAGTAAAGAAATAAAGAGGGGGGTGCAAATGTAATCTCCCAAAACAAGACAAAGAGAAGGAGACAATTTCCCCGACAACAACCCAACAAGACATGCATTATAAAAGCTGTTTCAATACACTTTTATTACAAGAATCACTTTCAACATTCATTACAAGATAATCCATTGTCTTTATTACAACCGAGCAACAACCCAATAAATTTTCAAAGGGATAAATCACAATCTTCACCTTTAGAAGCTGGAGCAGTACCCACGAGAGGACACCATCAATTCGGCAACAAGTACCCATCCAACATCGAACAACATGCCAATAAAGCAACAAGAATTCATAATATCAATTATCTTTTCTCAACAAGGGATATCCCTAACAATTATCAGCAAATCCAGCCCATTCCAAGACACAAAATTCCAAAGAAAGCTTACCGAGGCAGGAGATCTTATCAACAGAGGAGATGATGATTAAAATAGGAGACAATGAGTCGGTTTTCCTCGCTCCAGATCTGCGAACAAAAGGGGATCTCTTTAGTAAAATGGATTTAAGGAAGGCTGAAGAAAAAAAAAGTAATAAGAGAGAGAAGAAAGGCAGCAGCGGCTGAATGTCGGCGGCGCGGCGGTGGCGCGGCCCACAACACGGCGGCAAGAGATGCCGGACATGAAGCAAAGCAAGTAGATCTGAGCCACAAACTCTTCGTCCGTCCCAAAAAAAAAAGAAAAAAAAAAAGGGAAGAAAAAAGAGAAGGCGAAAGCCGCACCTGTGCGGAAGAAGACCAGCGATGGGATGGTGGCTCGCGGCGGTGAGCTGGCGGACAAGTAGCGGCGAGACGAGCCTAGATCTGCAAAGAAGAGAAGAGCATCAGCTCCTGTTGTCCAAAAGAAAAAAAAAATGGAGAAAGAGGGCTCAGAGGCGGCAGCACGTTGGTGAGGTGGTGCTGGCGCGACTCCCGGACGGCGCGCTGCATAAAACCGCAAGAAAACGCTCAGATCCTGGAGGTTCAAGCCCCAATTTCGGGGGAAAATCGAAAAAAGAAAAAAATATATATATATAGGAGAGGAAAGTGAAAGAGATGGAGGTTTACCTATGTAGGCGGCGGATGACGGCGACGTGGCGGCACTGCGAGAAATCAAGGGATTCTTCAAGTTTGAGCCCCGATTTCGGGAGAGAAGCTCAAATCTACAGCCCGTGGGCCCCGATCCTCTCAAAAGATCACCGAAAAAGAAAAGAAAAAGGGGAGAAAACGCCGAGAACGGCGGCTCCTTAACTGAACAGCGGCGGCGCGGCGACGGGGGAACAACGGCGCTGCAAGAGAAAGGAGCAAAGGATGTCAGCTCCACTTCGTCCGAAAAATTAAAATATATATATATATATACAGAAGAGGGAGGTAGAAGTCCTGTTTTTCTCACCCAAGGAAAGGAAGAAGACATCTGATGGTTGCAATGTCCCCTTTTACTGCTAATCTCGTATGAAGAGTAAGGGAAGTAGAGAGGGGTTTTGAATTAATTCAAGACAAGGAGACCCTATTTGACTAGAGTTCTTCAACTCCCGGTGACATCCTTTCTTTTCTTTAATTTACCCCTTTTTCATGAAAGTGTCTAATTATTATATGATAACTCTAAGTTGATTAATTGATCATAGAAGATTCAGAGTTATCCTCGCGAGATATTCAAACCCAAGAGAATCAATTTTAATAATTTTTAGCAAATTATCTTCGGTACCTTGATGCTTGAGAATTTATCTTATTGGATTTGTTGATTCATCTTAGAAATTTGGAATTATCGTGTTCGTGACTTAAGATATGATCATATCTAGAAATGCATTACATTTTGAGAAATATGCATTACAGGAACTCCCGCCAAGGTTTGGAGGAAAAGAAACAGTTATAATTAAGCTGACGGGAAAGAAAGAGCAGAAGGGGACCAAGTGGTCAGGAGGAGAAAAGCAGAAAGAAATACATGAGCAGAAAGGAGCATGTAAAAGTCAGATTAGCAAGCTGGAAGGAGCAACGAGATCCTAAGTAGGAAGTCAGGAGGATCCCAAGAAGCAGAGTGTTGAGCCAATTACGAAAGCAGAATCACAAACAAACCCTGGGTACGGGACGCAACGGTGGTACTCTTTTTACTCATGAGGATTTTGTCCCACGTGGTTTTCCCGAGTGAGGTTTTTAACGAGGCAATCACCGTATCCAGGAAGGGAGTTCAGCCAGTTTAACACATTCAGCCGCCAGAGTTGTTCTCCAAAATTCACTACTCTCACAGTCGTCCACACTGTTCGACTGTAAGAGTAGGGGGGAGTGATGATGTGGACCTAATTTCCACATTATTTAATTAAAGAATATTAATTATAAAGAGGAGAAGATCATGGAAGAAAAAGGAAGATGACGTGGTTTGAGATTTTTGAACGTGCCAAGACTTTAGGAGAGGCTACAACTAATCTTGGAGGAGAGAGAAGGGAGGAGGACCAGATACATTGAACCTGGAAGAAACCCTAAACTTGATATACTTCTCTGAAAAATTAGTCACGGAGATTCATCGTCATTCTGCAACTTCTACAGAAAACTCCAGCAATCATATTTTTAGCATCCTCTTTCCACCATTCTTTGACTGCAATTTCCATCGTTGTGCTAGCATAGAGATTATATTATTCAGAATTCTTTTGTACACAGAAGATCCAAGAGACAGACGAATTATCAGCAATTTCATATTTTATTCTCATTTACCATTATTCATATTTCTCACTTATTTTTTCTGCAATTTACGTCAATACTCATTTTCTTTATTTATTTCCTCTTTTTACAGATTGATTGGATTTCTTTCCTACATAAATAAATTAATTGGTGTTTGTCGAATTTTTGACAAACATCAGATTCTATCCTCTCATGTCGAGCAATATCACCATCAACCAGGAATTCAGAAGATTCTGCCTTCTGATGTCGGCTGAGCAATACCACCACCATGTCATACCCAGCATCCAAAGCCCGAATTTCAGGTGTCTCAACTCCCATATTCCCCCGTTCTGGTTTCCCGTGACATGTGACCTGAGGGCGATTTTCGGGAGGAGAATGCTTCGCGGCCTGAGGATGATTCATCGGAGGATGATGATTTGACAAATACACAACTGCTTATTGTGATGAGAACTGTTTTGGAGCAGGGGGGATCTGTATCTCGTTCGATATAAATTTCAAAAGTATACTTAACGTTGTCGGAGTTCATGGAGTCCATCATTTTTTATTGTAGCAGATAAAGCAGATAAATTATGAACATGAAGCTCGAAATATAAATTATGAACATGAGGCTCGAACTATAAAAACATAATGGATTCATGGGATGAATATAAATCCCACAACAACATTAATATTATTCTTCTTTCGAGATAGGATATTAAAAGTTTGAGCAAATGTCACATTTGGTCCCTAAAGTTTCAGTTTTGTATCATTTTAGTCCTCAAAGTTCTAAAAGTGACACTAAGTCCCTAAAGTTAATAATTCATCTCCCTTAAGTCCTTCTAACCAAATTCTAATAAATTTTTTACCTTACTCAAGGGTATTTCGGTCATTTTACTATTTGTAGTTCTAAAATGGTCCCTAAAGTTTCAACTTTGTACCACTTTAATCCTCAATATTTTCAAAATATCATTTAAATCTCTAAAATTAATAATAAGTCTCATTTTGGTTCTTTTGACCAAAATAATATTTTTAGTTATTTTATTTATTTCACATAAAAAAAAAGAAACAAATAATATGTTTGAAAAGATCTGAACCTTTGAGTTCAAAAAAATAAAGTTGTTGTATTATACCATATTTGTTTTCAATACGAATTTCCCACCAATTATATTTATTCAGTTTACAAAATCAATGATTTTAATTATTTTATTTATTTTACAAAAAAAAAAAATAATACTATTTTTGCAAAGATCTGAACCTATGAGTTCAAAAAAAAAATAGAGTTGTTGTCATTATATCATATTTGTTTTCAATATGTTCACCAAAAAAAATATATTTGTTATTCAGTTTAGTATAATATAAAATCGAAAAGAATTATAATTTTCATTATAAATAAAATTTAATCTATTTATTTAATGTTTTTAAACTTTAATGATAATTTATTAATTCAGAGAATGTTTGGATTTTAAATAATTATCTCAACCAACATAATATGTATATTGCAATGTGATAGTAAAATATAAATATATTAACACACCAAGTTAAAATTATGATTATTTTATTGAATTTAATTTCATAAGCAGGAATTCCATGTTATAATTTTTTTAAAAAAATAATAATTTAAGGTAATTATTTGAAATAAAAACACTCTCTAAATTAAAAATTATTAAATTAAACTGAATAAATATAGTAGTGGGAAATTCGTATTAAAAACTAATATTGTATAGTGACAACAACTCTATTTTTTTTTTAAACTCACAAGCTCAGATCTTTCCGAAAATATTATTTATTTCTTTTTTCAAGTGAACTAAATAAAATAACTAAAAGTATTAATTTTGGTAAAAAAACCAAAACGAGACTTATTATTGATTTTAGGGACTCAAATGACATTTCAAAACATTAAGGACTAAAGTGATACAAAGTTGAAATTTTAGGGACCATTTTAGAACAATAAAAAGTAAAATGACCGAAATACCCTTGAGTAAGGTAAAAACTTCATTAGGATTTGGTTAAAAGGACTTAAGTGAGACGAATTATTAACTTTAGGGACTTAAGTGTCACTTTTAGAACAATGAGGACTAAAGTGATACAAAACTGAAACTTTAGGGACTAAATATGACATTTGCTCTTTTATTTATTTCTGTTTTATCTGTTTTCTTCTCTTGCGTTCTTTTCTCTTATTTTCTTTTTATTTATTTATTCTATTGCTCTAATAATATTTTTTTGAAGTTATTTTTTCTCTCACCACATTGATTTTTTTTCTTTTTTTTTAATATAATTTATTGTTTTTATTTTATTCTTTTATGTTATTTATTTATTTGTCATTATTTAATAACTATATTAAAAATAATTATAAAATATATATTAATATAAAAATTATTTTTAATATGTTTAAATAATATAAATTTTTTAATCTGCACACGCAATTACTAGTTCTCTTTACTATTGCATTATCAATCCTTAAGTTTATTGTCATCAGCTCGCTTTCCACGCTTTCCATTTGTATTGCTTGGTATAATATCACTGAAATCTAATAGGTTATTTTATCTGTACTAACTATCTTTAGAAATAAAGACATATATTACGTTGCACTGTTAGCTATATTATAAGTTATTTAGAAATAATGAAAGTTTTAGTAAAGATTTTTAAACTAACTCGAGGATTTATCAATAAAAGTCTGGAATTATATTTGTCTAAAGATATTTATCTCTAGAATTATTAGTGTTTTAATAAGAATAACTTGTCCAAATAAAGTTATTATTAATTACAAAACTAAGTAGAATTTATGATAACTATACAAAAGCATGTACAATTATCAAACGAAATTCATGTGGAATTGTTGTTATAGATTCTGACTTATTTCTAGAACGTAGAATTTAGAAGTTGATATTCTAAATATTTAAATTTTTTATTTTATTTTTATACACGCACACCCAAGTGGATTCAAACTCAAAACCTTGCCCTTGAGAATAAATCTATTAACCACTTGGATCAATCTCTGTTGACTAAATATTTAAAAAATGTTGAAAATAAATTGATGAGTATTTGAAGGTATAAAAAAGATTATGAAGGTTGGAAAAAAAAAAAAAAAAAAGTTGTTTACCACTTTATCAAACTTATATAAATTTTAATTATTTATGAAAATAACCTAAAAATTAGAACATGAAGCCTAATGTGGGCCACATTATTTTATTTAATTAATTAAAGAGTTATGTTAGTTGAGAAAAAGATGGAGAGAAGAAGTCAACAACTCTCTACATGTAGAGAAAAAAATAAAAAATTGAAGTTCAAATATGCATGTGTCTGAGAAAAAAGTAGGGTTTTACATCTGAGAAAAAAGGAGGGTTTTACAACGAACAATTAGAAAATATATAAAGGAGAAAAGGAAGAGCAGGAGTCACGATATATGTCACTTTCACATAAATCTCTTTTTTTCTCTCTCTCTTAGAAGACTCCTCCCAACCCCATTACACAAACTTTACTCTTTTTATCCGTAGAAACTAGTCCGAAGATCTTAGAGAATATTCATAGCCAGAAGTCACAATTTGTTCATTGTTTATTGTATTTCAGAGTTATCCAATTCTACCCGACGAAACGATGCAGATTTATCCACTTTATTTCTCTTTTTATTTCTGTCTCATTATTATCATTTTTCTCTTTGTACGTTAACATTCAGATTCGTTTTCCGACATTTTGCAGCTTGGTACAGTCAAATTCCTGAAAAATAAATTAATTGGTGATTGTCAATTTTTTGACAAGCATCATAGCCAAAAGTGTATCTACGTAGTTTTAGATTCTCGCTTATTTAATAAAAGATTTTTCTTTAAATACTTTTAATATAATAATAATAATAATAAGTTCTAAAATCGGGTAATGTGGGATAAATCTCCAATTAGGCATCATATTTTTATTTTTATTTAACTCTCCATTTTGGCAAAATATCGTATAATTTTCACATAATTTAGTACTTAAAATACCTCTCAAAATATGTTGTATATTTTTCACAAAATATAGTAATAAAACGTTCTAATACAGTATTTATATCATATTTTGTTGTATAATTTTATGGGGAGTAAACTAAAAATATTTCAAATTGATGGAAAGTTATTTCAAACTACCCCTTCTAAAATCAGAAAAACACTTCATTTAGAACATGACGATTGAAAATACAAATGGTAAAAAGTCTCTTGAACAAGTCCTTGGCTTAACATGCGTTTTGCGCCTAAATACTCCCCCAAACGGGAGAGTGTTTACTTAACAATATACCTATGGAAAATTCTTGTAGGCACGGGGTATGAGCCCAATTTTTTATTCCAATAAAATAAATAAATAACAGATAAAAAATAATAAAAAAAATATATTTTTTTTTTAGTATTAAAAAATTGAAATGTGTATGCACCGGGGCTCACAAATTATGCATACAAGAATTTCCCATACACCTATCCAATGTCAATAGAAAAGGAACAGTAATTTTTTTAGTTATTTACCGCAAAAACTTGTGTTTATTTCAAAACAAAGAATCTGGGTCATATATAGGGGTGTAAACGGATGTTATACAGATCGTCTGATTACCATATCCTTATCTGTTTATGATTCGGACAGATACGGATAATATCCTTTTTAATCGAATTCGGATAATATCCTTTTTATACGGATACAAGGCGACGGATTCGGATTTTAATCGGATTTTCAACTATTTATTTTGACATAAATCATTTAACTATATAATTTCGAATTTTTAATCAGATTATCAACTATTCATTTATAGATAAATTATTTAATAATTATATAAATTTGAATATATATATATATATATATTTTAGACAAAGAGAGAAATAACTATATCTATATATATCATTTTCATTTTTTAGTGAATGTACAAATATGATGGAATTATAAATTTTATCATATAATTAATTTAAAATATAATACTTTTACTAATAACGTAATATATGTTACTTATATTATCTCTATATAAATGTTCAAGTAAATATATGGTTACTAATAAAACCTAAGGTTTTTTCTTAATAAATGCTCTAAAATATTTACTTAAACTAATAATCTATCATACGTACGTACATAGTTCTGTGTATATATTTTAATAAAACATATTATTTATCGGATACGGATTATGGATAAATCGGATAACGGATATATCTAACGGATAATGAAAAGGATCGGATGTCTTATTATCATATCCTTATCCGTTTATAATTCGGATGTCTATAATTGGATACAGATAATATTCTCTTGAAACAGATTCAGATAATATTCTCTGTAAACGAATTCGAATGCGGACGGATCTCGAATTTTCGAATATCCATTTACAGCCCTAGTCATACAGCATGGAATTTTTTCAAGTTTTCCAAGGTATTTAAGAGGTGTTAAATTACTAACCCCCTTTCCTTTGAGGTTTGAGGTAAACTCTTTTCTGGGCGGGTTTACTTTATTGGGATGGGGTTTTTGATGGCATAACGGTAAAAGTTGCACTTTAACCGATGGATCCTAATATTGAATAGTAAAGAGGCCATTGTTATTTACTGTTCCTAGCCGAGATCCTCTGGATTAGAAAACAAGAAAGTAAAAACTAAACCGAGTTTATAATTTAAGGCCGTATACAGTACAATACTTAAACTGAGTTTTATATTTTAACAATTTCATACGAATTCAACCCATAATAAAAGAATAAAATAATAAGTAAAAAGAAAAAAGAAAAAAACAATTTGGTCTCGAATTGTTACAACTTACCATATGAAGAAATGTTAGATTAATTAATTTAGAAACTATTGAATTTAATCTTTTTTTTTTTTTCTTTTTTGAATTTAATTTAAAACTTGAAGCCCGTGAACAGCACAGGATATTGATAAATAATTTATTCTCGAGTTGATGCATAAAACTATAACAAGAATAACCAATGGTTAATATTTAATACAATTAGAAATTTGATTGAGAGTTTATTTCCTTGAAAATTCACTTTTCCTACTTACATTAGGATTAGAATAACTCATATTTACACAAAGTTAGAGATTTAGTAGAATTAGGATAACTCCAATCTAACCTCTATAAAAAGAGTTTTGAAGTATTACAATTATAATTCGATCTCTTAATTAATCTTTCAAAGTCTTTCTTCTGGAGAAAGCTTGAGCAGCTATGGGAACGGCGAGAAAGAGGAAAGTGAGCTTGTTTGATGTCGCGGACGAGAAGATATCCCGGTCGAATGGTGCTGGTTCGGTAACGGATGCTAAGACGGGGAAGATATTCCGACCAAATGGTGCCGGTTCGGTAATGGACGCTAAGACCAATAAATGGAACGGAAAGCCCTATTCTATGAGATATTACGAGATTCTGGAAAAGAGGATTTCTCTTCCTGTATGGCAGCAGAAACAGGAGTTCTTGCAGGCGCTTAAAGCCAACCAGACCCTAATTCTGGTCGGTGAAACGGGCAGCGGTAAGACCACTCAGATTCCCCAGTTTGCGCTTGAAGCTATTGAGGAAGAGAACACTAATAAGGGTCGGAAGTTCATGGTGGGATGCACTCAGCCTCGGAGGGTTGCTGCCATGTCTGTTTCGAGGAGAGTTGCTGAAGAGATGGATGTGAATATTGGTGAGGAAGTAGGTTATAGCATTCGATTCGAGGATTCTAGCAGTGCCAGGACTGTTCTAAAGTACTTAACAGATGGTATGCTTTTAAGAGAAGCCATGAAAGATCCACTATTGGAGAGGTACAAGGTTATAATTCTTGATGAGGCTCATGAGAGGACTTTGGCAACAGATGTTCTATGTGGGCTTCTCAAGGAAGTGCTGAAAATTAGGCCTGACCTGAAACTAGTAGTTATGAGTGCCACTCTCGAGGCTGACAAGTTTCAAGGTTACTTTGTCGGTGCTCCACTCATGAAAGTTCCTGGAAGGCTTCATCCAGTTGAGATTTTCTATACCCAGGAGCCTGAAAGGAACTATCTGGAAGCTGCTATAAAGACTGCATTTTGGATACATGCAAGTGAGCCACCTGGTGATATACTTGTCTTCCTTACCGGTGAAGGGGAAATCGAAGATGCATGTAAAAAATTGGCAAAGGAAATAGCTAATGCGGGAGATCAAGTTGGACCAGTTAAAATAGTACCTCTCTACTCCACACTCACCCCAGCTAAACAGCAGAAGATTTTTGAATCTGCTCCACCACCAGCAGTGGAAGGTGGCCCTCCCGGTAGGAAGATTGTTTTTTCCACAAATATAGCAGAAACTTCTTTAACTATTGATGGCATAGTTTATGTCATAGATCCTGGCTTTGCAAAACAAAAACTCTACAATCCAAGAATTCGTGTTGAATCTCTGTTGGTCTCTCCTATATCAAAGGCCAGCGCGCACCAGCGTTCTGGACGTGCTGGAAGAACACAACCAGGAAAATGTTTCAGGCTTTACACAGAAAAGTGCTTCCACAACAACCTTGTACCACAGGCCTATCCTGAGATACTGCGGTCAAATCTTGCAAACACTGTTTTGACATTGAAAAAACTGGGTATAGATGATATTGTTCATTTTGATTTTATGGACCCACCGGCTCCAGACACAGTTATCAGAGCATTGGAGGTTTTGAATTACTTGGGTGCCATTGATGATGATGGGAATTTGACAAAGTTGGGTGAGATCATGAGCGAGTTTCCTTTGGATCCTCAGATGGCAAAAATGCTGGTCGTGAGCCCAGAATTCAATTGTTCAAACGAAATCCTCTCAATATCTGCTATGCTTTCAGTACCCAATTGCTTTCTCCGGCCTAGAGAGGCTCAGAGAGCTGCCGATGAAGCAAAAGCTCGGTTTAGCCACATTGATGGAGATCACCTCACCTTGTTAAATGTCTACCATGCCTACAAGCAAAATAAAGAAGATCCACAGTGGTGTTATGAGAATTTTATCAATGATAGGGCAATGAAATCTGCAGACAATGTCAGACGGCAACTAGCTCGCATTATGGACAGATTCAATTTGAAGCTATGCAGCACAAACTTTTCCAGCCGTGATTACTATTTGAATATCAGGAAGGCTATGTTAGCTGGATATTTCATGCAGGTTGCCCATGTAGAGAGCACTGGGCACTATTTGACAATCAAAGACAATCAAGTTGTTCACTTGCACCCCTCAAACTGCTTTGACGACCATAAGCCAGAGTGGGTAATCTACAACGAATATGTCCTTACCAGCGGAAATTTCATCCGGACGGTGACGGATATTCGTGGGGAGTGGTTGCTGGATATTGCACCACACTATTATGATCTAACCAATTTCCCCGACTGTGAGGCTAAGAGACAACTAGAGAAGCTTTACACAAAGCGGGAGAATGCAAGCAGGAACAAGTGAGACTAATAAAGCACACATTTCCCCTTATATTGTATTTGTATTAGTACGATGATACAAGTAATTAAAGATTCTCCCTTCTTTTAAATTAGTGATGTTTGAATTAGCGCTCATATTTTAAACAATATTGTAGCCATTAAATTAAATAGCTAGTTTAGGTCAAATGATAGCACTAGAGTGATAAAGTGATGATTGCCTAATTAATCAAAAATTTCTATTACAAACCGGATATAAGGAAAGCCCTCAGCACCATCAAGACACAATTCAACAATAAGAAATCACTTTATCCAAACTTTTCTAGCAACTAGATAATTAACTGAACTTTAAGCCCCGTCAAATTTTTGCAATGCCAAAAAAGTATAATATATAGTAATTTTTCGTTTGTAGGTTTTCTGCAGAGAGAATGCTAATGGACTTGTAGATGCAGTGACATAAATAGAACCATATATCACTTCCTCTGAGTATATCCGAAGACAGAGTTTAAGTTTTTGGTTACATACCATTCCCTCCAAGAATTCTCTATTCATGCGCAAAGATTTCAGACGAGGTTCTTTTGGTCTCCCTGCCCCTGCAGCAGGTTATTAATTTCAAGTTAAAACTTAAAACTAGATAACAAGCAGGTCATTATTAAGTAAAATCACGTTACAAGCAATGTCAACAAAAATACAGAAATCATGAGTATCGATACCCAGAATGTGTCCCAAGCCATGTGGCATAAAATCAGCACCTAATGGCTCATTAATCATGGTATCGACATCCCTTCAAGTCAGAGTACCACATCAAGAATCAGTATGTAGTTCTGAACTAGCTATATACAAAATTAGACATACCCCAAAAGAAGGTTTCCTTCTTTCAATGGTTCCAAAATAGTTCTCTCAGCCAATCGGGAAATCAGGGAAAAAGTAATCATGCACAGTCTGAAAAACAAATCTCCCAGGATTATTACTCTCGTCTCTACAAATATTTTCTTTTCTATTTATTTATTAATTGATTTTATCCAACTTTATTCTCTTGCACATTTTCTTAACTTCTCTTTTCTCTCTAATCATTTCTCTTCTTAACTCTTCTTTTTTTTTTTTTTCTCTCATCACTTGCATTCTTTTTCTTTTAATTTATTTTTATGAATTTTATTATTTTCAACTTATAATTTAAATTTTTATAATTACTACTATGATATTATCTCATGCTACATATTTATTTATTATCATAATTTAGTAATTATATCAAGATATAATTACAGAAAATATATTTAATAAAAAAAATTAATTTTAATATATTTATATAATAATTATTTTTTATTTACACATGCATAGAATATACAGAGTTGCTAGTACTATATATTAGCGAGAGACCCCAGTAATAAATGCTTTGGTCTCTTAGTGTCCTCTTTTCTTCTTCGTTTTCTTCTCTTATGTTATTCTCTCTTCTTTTCTTTTTATTTATTTATTCTATTACTCTAACAATATTTTTTGAGGCAGTTTGAAATAACTCCCTATCAGTTTGGAATATTTTTACTCCATTGCTCATAAAATTATACAACATAATAGGATATAAATACTGCATTAGAACGTTTTAGTACTACTGTGAAAATTATACAACATATTATGAGAGGTATTTTAAGTACTAAATTATGTGAAAATTATACGACATTTTGCCAAAATGGGGAGTTAAGTAAAAATATGATGCCCAATTGGGGATTTATTCACATTATCCGATATTTTTTAAATTTATCTTTTTTCTAAACTCACTTCAATTATTTTTCCTTTCTTATATAATTTATCTTTTTTTAAAAATATATTTATTCTATTACTCTAATAATATTTTTTTAAAATTATCTTTTCTCTCACCTCACGTCACCTCAATTCTTTTTTTTTTGCTTTTTATATAATTTAATAATTATAAATATATATTAACATAAAAATTAATTTTAATATATTTAAATAATAAATTTTTTTATTCTGCACAAGTAATGAGTGTGTCACAATTATTAGTATTATATAATTTGTTTATGAAATTTTACTGATGGATACGAAAATTTGTACCACCATAGTTGTTGGGATTCTAATACCTGAATACAAGTCTTATTTTTTCCCTTTTAAATATAGATGTGAAATCTTTGAGACTCTCACTCGTTTTTTGGGATGGTGGAGCAGTTGAGAGAAAGTTCTCTCCCATACCCCAAGATAAACTCTATTACCAAGACGTGGGGGAGTCTTCAAAGATCGTGTAGAAACGGTTTTTAACGGTCCACCCTTGGTAAAATCATGTAGAAACATACGAGTGACACCCATCAAATATGTGACATGTGTTCAATTTTTAGATTTTATTAAAATGCACAATTAATGTGAGTCCTAAAAAAATTAACGGTGTGTTAACATCGTTAGTCATAAAATTAGCAACAAATAAATCCTCCAAATTCCATACAAATCTGATGTCTTCCAAAAATCTCAATTAATCGATTAATTTCTTCTCCTCAAAGCCCTTACAACACCCATCCCCATTCCGAACACTAAAACCGACTGACTTTGCATACTGATTATAAAAATTATATGCCTCTTCCTGAGTATCAAATTTCATACCAATTTTCGGACTTTTCCCAGTATCAATCATAGCTTCTTTTTCTTTGTTATTATCATCAGAAGAAAAGTTTAGCTTTCTATGTGTCGTTTTATTTGCATCCATCCTTCTTTTCCTAATTAATGACAAATTGCAACTGAAAATCTGAATAAAATCAAAAAACTAGTTAATCTAAATTGAGATTGAAGAAAACTGACCGTGCCTAAGAAGGTTGAAGCTGACAATTTCTGAAGTATTAAGATATTTTTGCGTCCTTTTCCAAAGAAGATTTTCTGAAGTCTGGAGAAATCACAGTAGTTTTTTGTTTGGATTAATTGATTTATGCCTTTTTGAACTCAATTATAGATTTCCCTTTTTATGAAAATTGCGTTTTTTTTTTTTTTTAATTTTGATTTCTTGAATAAATCGTTAGTCAATTTCCCCTTTATACGAAATCAGATTTGTATGGAATTTGGAGGACTTGTTTGTTGCTAATTTTATGACCAACGATGTTAACACATCGTTAATTTTCTTAGGGACCCATATTAATTGTGCATTTTAATAAAATCTAAAAATTGGACACATGTCACACATCTGATGGGTAGAGCAGAAGATGAAGCATAAAATGGAGCAGAAGATCCCGTCCGATTTTTAGAGTTAATAGGCTGGTTTGTCATCGAATCAAAAAGTGTCCTAAAATTATTAGTTAGGTAAATTAGTATCCTGATTTTGTAATTTTTCCAATAAACACTATAAAACTAGAGGTGTTGTAACATCCCGACTGATCGGACTTTTCAGGTAAACTATTATGTGCGATATTCAATTATTTCCTTATGTGATATTTCATTGCTAACGTGAATTATTGAAGTTATCTGAACTTATTTGCTTTAATATGAATTTGGTTACCTTTGAACGTTTAATTTTTCCTTGCTTTGTATTTGTTCGTTTTGGATCCGTATTTAATTCTGATTTTCGTGAATTTGTGATGTGTTAATTATATACTTTATGAACTCGATTATGTGCTCGTTACATGTTTTGGTGTTTGTTTTGCTTGCCTTTGTGGGTTCGTATTGGAGTCGGGACCTAAAGGAGGCTAAAGAGCATTTAGCGCACCTTGGGTTCCGGGACGCATATTTTGAGCTCGGGAATTCGGATTCGAATTCCGTCACCTCCATTGAACTCGTTTCGACGATTCGGGTTCGATGGGACAAGCCCCACATTTTTCTAAGTTCATTAAGACCTTCGAATTTCACCCGTAACGAGCCCCTTACGCTTGGAAGCTACCTTTTGACCTAGCTTTGAGTTGTGGACCCCACCTTAACCCAACCAAGCCCTTAACCTTGGATTATGCTTGAGTTAACTAACCAACCTCAGCCCCTAAACCCTCCTAAACCGATCCACTCTCCCCCTCTCTCCCTCAATATCGATCAACCAAGCAAAGGAGAAGGAAGAAGAAACCCCTTTTGCCAACCTTGTGATCTTGAGCTCAAATCTTCACCTTAGCTTCTCCAATTTGAAAGGTAAGTCCATGGTTTCAATCTTCACTCTCTCTTCTCTCTTTTATATGCTTTTGAGTTCAATTCCTTGGTTGATTGAAGAGATATAGCAAGTATGTAGTTGTTGTTGGGAGAAATTGTTGATTCTTGCTTCTTCCTTGTTTTCTTGAGATATGGTGATGATATATGACTTATATGATATGATTCTTGCCATTTATTTCTTCTCCTCTCTTGTTAGTTGAGATATGATCATTTGCCATAAATGAGTTTTGGAGCTTTGATGATATAACTTGATGCATTTCTTCCTCTCATTCTTGTCTTGTATTGCTTGCATTTTGGAGTTGAAATTGTGGCTACTTGTTGGGCATGAAACTTTGGTGAATGGTTGTTATTTTGATGCATGATGTTTGTGTTTTGAAAGGCATAAGAGTCCCCTTGAAGCCCCCAACCGAAATGCCCTGTTTTTGCTTCCTTTTTCGGCCATTTTTTGGCCAAAATTTTTCCAGGCCGAAGGCCTGACACGGCCGCGTCAAGTTTCAAAGGAAAATGGACACGGCCGTGTTGAGCCCTCGACATTGTTTTTCTGAATTTTTCCGCCTGACACGGCCACGTCAGTTTACAAAGGAAAATGGACACGGCCGTGTGAAGCCCTCGGAAATGTTTTTTTTCGAATTATTTCGCCTGACACGGCTGTGTCCGTTCCCCTTTGTTTTCTGACACGGCCGTGTCAAGAAGGGTGGCATCCGGGGAGATTTCTTTCGCCTTTTCGTTGCTTCTTATTGGTCCTTCTTGCCTCGTTTTTTGTATGTATGCATGACTAACTTGTCATATGATGTGCTAAGCCTTATGTTATGAATTTGTGCTTTGATTTACATCCTCGTTTATGATATATGCTCTTATATAAATTATTTTGCTCGTAAATGGCCTTAATGTGAATTCATTTCATATCATTGGCATCATAAGCATACACACGCATGTACCGAGCATCAATGTGGTTCATATTGAGTCTAAGAGTGTCCCTTGTTGTTTGTCTTGTTCAGAAGATCTTCCGGTTGAGGACGAGCTTGCTCCGTAAGTGTCCGGTTATCATACATTTGGTCTCCACTACGTCCGTTGATAAGGTGAGGTTTTGTTCTTTTAGTTATTTGACCTACGACCCTAATTGGTTTCAAACCTCGCATGCGAATACGTATTATATATGGTAAATATGTGTTTAATACATATGTTATGGGGTTGTCCCCTTTGTTATAAGAATTGGAAAACGTTTTGTATAAGTATATAGACTATTTTGCTTTCGTTTGAAAAGTTTAGTTTTATGCAAGTGTGGGTGTGGGTAAGCGAGATTTGGCTTTGAAAGATAAGCTTTGAGATATGTTTGTGTGACTTTCGTGATATGCTTGGGCCCCGGAGTGTGGTATGGTAATCTCGGGACGGCCGAGGGGTCGCCGAGCTCTTCCATCAACACCTCCATTTGAGAGTCTCACCCAACCTTAGGAGGTTGAGGAAGGGTGTTTCTCTTGAGCCGGCGGAGGAAACCGCCGAAGGTTTCAAGGTAGTAATTAAACCTTGTCTCGTTTCTGTGTATGGATAGTTAGGGCCGATCAACCCTTCTATCAACCGGTATTGGGGATGGATGATGATTTGTTTTGTTTTGCTTTGATCTTCGTATATGGGAGTTTGGTGTGTCACTCGTACTCGCCGAGTTGGTTTAGTTTTGTATGATCTGTAAAACGAGAGTGGATTTCTAAGTACTTAAAATTTGACAATTTCTCCTTTTGCCTTCTTTTTACTATATATATATATATATTTATAACACGGGAACTACTTTGGCTTGCAAAAACCACTCTCGGTTCAAGGACCCTTCCGTTTTGATAAATGCTTGGATCGATATGTTTATCGGGTGCGTGAGTAGCCCCCTCACTAGTCACTAGGACTAACCCTCGTTGTTGTTTTCCCCTTTTTCCTTTCTTTTGAGTTGCAGGTTCTTCCGAGTCAAGCTAGGCGGCAAGTGTCTTTTGGAGTTTACTTGTGGTTTAGCTTGAGTCTTCATGCATTCGTAGTGATTTACTTTCTCTTTTGCTTATGTACTTGGAGATTATGTATTCTGATTACACTTTTGTTATTTTGGCCGAGAGGGCATTGTACATATTGTATATGTTCTAGCATGATAGTTGGATTACTTGACCTACTCCCATTTTGATTATGTATATATGTGATGATCTTGGGATATTTGTTTAGTTCATGAATTGTTTTAATTGCTTCCGCTACTCTGATTTTATTTTGCGCAGTTCTTGAGGGTCTAGGCCGCCTAGCGAGGGTGTGAGTTTTGTGTGTCTCCCGTTCGCTACGGTTTGATACGGGTGCGAACTTCCATTTCGTTACTCGTGTTGGACCCTAGTGCGGGGGGATGTGACACCCTTCGCTCCGGGGGTGTTACAGGTGTGCTCTGAGCCAAGCTGGCTTGTGAGCCGTACAAGTCGAGCTCAAGTTGGCTCGACTCGAACTCCAACGATGTCAAGCTCAAGCCAAGCTTAATCGAGATCGGCTTGTGTGTCAAGCCAAGCTCAAGCCTATTTTTTTGAGGCTCGAGGCTTGCAAGCCGGCTCGCAAACTAGTATATATATATATATATATATATATATATATATATATATATTTATTTATTTATATTATATTCATATATTGATACAATATGCATATCAATATATGAATATAATATAAATAAATAAATATATATATATATATATATATATATATATATATATATATATATATATATATATATTATATTATATTGTTTAATAATTTATATATATAAATATGCAGTAAATTAATTTACATTTATATGATCTATTAATACTAAATATATGATATATTATATAGTTTTATCTATTTATTTTGACAATAAATATGATTTAATGATATCACAATTTAATAATTACAGCAACATATCATTCTATACAATACTACGAACATATATCATAATAACTAATTAATAACATAAGTATATGTTTTAATAAAATATTAGTTAATAATTTTTATTGTGTAATTAAATAATTTATAGTTTATTATAATATAATTAATAATACTCATACATAACCTAAAATATCAAGTATATATTAATGATTATAATTTATTAATAATGATATAAAAATTAAAAATAGTAATATACTAATATATTATATAACTTAATATCTTTGCTATTGTTTAATATTATTATTGAATGAGAGTTAAAAAATATCCAACAAAAATCTATTGGCTCGTCGAATCGAATCGAGTTCGGCTCGATTTTTAGGCAAGCCAAGCTCAAGCCCTCAAAAAATAAGCTTGACAAGCTCAAGCTCAAGCTCAATTTCAAGCCATGCAAATAATTTTCAAGCTCAAGCTCAAGTGAATTTTCTTTGCCAAACTCGATTCGGCTCGGCTCGAAACGCACCCCTATATAAAACTAAGGACAGAAAAGATAATCCAATACGTATAACAGCCAATGCCAAATGAAGTTGTCCCCTGCGGTCATTGTAACAACAAACATATAAGTCCAACAGAAGTAGCAATCGAACCAGAAAACGCTGACGGAGTCATACAAGCAAAAGGAACCTTAGATTATATAAATATAAATGTGTTTTATAAAAATTCCATATCAACTAATTATATAAATATATTTTATATGATATTGATGGGTCCGGGAATGGATGGGTCCGAATCCGATCACTTTACGATTTGTATTTTGTGGAGGAAACCACCGGAGCTTCGCCGGAAAAAGAGAAAGGGGTTCAACCTGTTGGGACAAGCACAAGAAAGGTCAGATGGCCAAGCTGGGGGAACTGGGGGTGATACCCAGTTTGGCTCTCCGACGCTCAAGTCAGTTCAATATATGAAGATAAGTGTAAGCTCAGTTACAGTTGCAGCGATGAAGAAAGCTCAGAGAATGCTTACAGTGTAGAAGATGACTTGGGTTATTTATAGTTGAGGGTCAAGGGCCCTTTGGTCATTTGCCTCAAGTGGTCCTGGCCGAATGTTGCCCTAACACGTGGCGCTGTGAGAGAGAAACCTAGGAGGAATCTTCTGCAAAAGCGGCCCAAAAGTTAGTGCTAGCAACAGTGGCAGGTGCGCGGGCATGTACGTTGTGTCAGAGAGCCATGTGGGTGGTTGGTGACGAGGGCTTGAGAGCGCGCTCGTGACAACCTGGAATATTGGAGGCCAAGACATCCGCTGAGGGGGATGAAGGCTCCAGTTCAAGTGATGAGCCGAGAGGAAAACCACTCTGAGGGAGTGTGACGCTCGAAGAGGGCTCCTTTGGCAGGTGAGCGTGCCCATCGTTTAGTATGTAGGACGCTCGTTGGAGTATAGCGCTCGTTGGGCTTGACTCCTTGAAGAAGAATTGCGCTTGTTGGGCTTGGCGCTCGTGCGCGGATGGATGCACCCTTGATGGCGGCTGGCTTAGCGCATGGCTTAGCGCTCGTGCGCTGATGGGTGCAGCCTTGTGGAGACAGATGTCATCATCTTGTGATGCCACGTGTCTTGTCGTCGGACGGTCGTATTTTGACCCCATCATTTTGCCCCCCAATTCTGTAGTCCTTATTGATAAGGACTGTAGAATTTTGACACGCTCTATCTCTTGTTCATAGCGCTCGTGAAAAGCTTGGCGTGTTGAGCAATTTTCCTTTGAAAGTGCCATTAATGTGGTCTTTTCAATTGACCGTTCGTATCACTTCCGCATTAAATGTTGGTACTATTCTGAAGCCCTTGAAACGTCAGAGCATTAAATGCGGGTGCGCGTGGGGCGCGTGAGCATTGGGAAGCATGTGCCGGTTCCATAAAGTGGGCGGTTTCCTAGGCGGGAAATGATTACCATTTTGAATTTATTGCCTAAAACGGTACCAACTCCCATCCCTATAAATAAGGGATTCTGAAATCTTGTCATTCTTTACGCATTCAAAACTTTCCAAGTCTCCTTTGCAAGAAAAATTCTCTCGCATCTCCAGCATCTTCAACCTCTTCTCCAGTTTTCTTCAGAAACTTTTCAAGGTAAATCTCCAGTGTGAATTTCTGACTTTGCTAACCGTAGATTCGGACCTTAGGATTTTGTGATCCCTCAAATTCCCGTCTTTCTGAACCTTAAACTCTCTCCCAGAAAAACCTTCAAAACCCCAATTTCTGCCATGGCCGACCACCACATTGAAGAATTTGCCCGTGAAATTCAAGAGATGGCCACCGAGAGTTCTTCTTCTCACAATTCCCCCAGAGATGAAGAGTTGGGGGCGGCAGTAATGGCTATGGAAGACCGAAACCCAGGCGGAGTGGATCCTCTCTTTGAGGAGATGGATTTGGTAATAGAGGCAGAAAGACAAGGAGTCACTCTCCCCATAACTCAAAGTGCCACACATCCCCATCGCCATAGAGTGACAGTGGCCGTTGCGAATCCGCTTCCAGTGGCGGAAGCCGTAACCGGGCCTTCAGAAAGGGCCCGTGTTGCAAATCCGCTTCCGGTGGCGGAAGCCGTAACCGGGCCTTCAGGAAGGGCCCGTGACAAGGGCAAGAGTAAGAAAACCCAGAAATCAAAAGGACCCAACGAGGGGGAGGGCTCAGGTTATCAGGCTACCGAGCGCACGCCTGATGAAACCCCCAGCACCGTCACTGTGGGAGATGTAAAGACAATGATGGCCCCCATCTACTGGGACGAGCGATATACTTGGAGAATTCCCCAAAACCACGAGCGTGCAAATAATCCGCCTCCTGGGGAAATGGCAGTATATGTGGATTCCGTGAGCTCGGGAGGCCTGAGGTTCCCTATCTCAGTGTCAATGGCCCATTTGCTGAATGACCTGGGCCTGTGTCCGTCCCAGATAGTGCCCAACGGCTTGGCCCTCCTGACCTGCTACATAATTCTGATGAGGACCATGGGTTACGAGCCCTATTTGCGGAACTTCAATGCCCTTTTCCAAGTGGTCAGCTCCTCTCGCTCCTCTCCTGAAGCGGGTTTTTATTACGTCCAAGCGAAGGCCCACATGAAGCTGATCAATTCGCCCTCGACCACTTATGGCATTGACTGGAAAGAAAAGTTCATATTTGTCAGGGCTCCAGCGGAAGAGGGCTTTGGGGTGATCACGGAATGGGGCTCGTACTCAAAGAGCCGTTTGCCACCCTCACTCCCTCGAGACTGGGCTAAAAACCTGGCCACAACCCTAAGGGACGAGGGTCACCTTATACAAGCAAAGGACTGGATAGACGATGCGGAACTCATGTTCTTGTGTGGTCTTACCAACGACCCTCATTTCCTTGACAACCCTCCGGCTCGTGACATAGAGAGAGACGGTTAGATCCTTAGGGCACTAACCTTAGATAGGAATGAATACTAACTGCTTTTATTGTACTTGTAATTTGCACTTAACAATTCTTGTCCAAGGATTTATAACCTTCATATTTTCATATTTGCAGGAGCCGCTATCTTAGAAATGGCCGGTGGAATTAGACAAGCGGCTCGTTTCGCCAACGCTCAGAGGAATCAAGCTGCCCAGGGGAACCAACAGCGTGAGCCCCAACGTTCCCGTAACCGCAGTGATAGAGGGGACGCTCGTGGGGGTGCCAGTTCAAGCACCAACCCTGAGGTGCAACCCCCTCGTGGCCGAGGGGAACGTAGGTTGGTCCCCAGGGAGAACAGGCGAACGGAGAGGGGAGATGATGTTCAATCCCCCGTTCCTGCAGAAACACCGAGGCCAGTAACCACTCTGGCGATTACGGAGGCTCGTCCAAGCTCGAGCACAAATAGACCTTCCCGCAAGAGGAAGAGAATGCCTGACTCCGCCGCGATCATAGGAAAGGGCAAACGAGTGGTTGAGGGCCCCCGAGGCGAGGGGGACACTTCCTCTTCAGAGGAAGAACACATGTGGGAGTTCCCCCGCCGAGGGGACAGAGACTTTTCTGGCGCCCCCGACGGCGGGCCGGTTTTGCTGAGGCCGGGCTCGGTCGCCCAGACTATTACTGACGATTTGTTCAGCCGGGCTCAGTACTCAGCAGATCACAGGCATCTCTACAGTGAGTCTGTAGAGAAGGTGACGCTCGATGCAGCCCACGCCCTGATTTCCGTAAGTCCTCATTCCTTGCATTCTTCTGTTCTGTAATTTACCATTCTTTTGCTAACACTTTTCCCCTCGATTACGCAGCAAGTTCTTCCTCGGCTCCGGAACGTGCAGATGCGAGCCTCCATATATGCCGAGCGCAAGGCCAAGTACAAGAAAATGGCCCGCTCGATGGACCCGGCTCACTTCCAAGCGGAATTAAATGCTGAGATCGCCAAGTATGAGACCCTCAAGGGTCTATACAACAAAAATGAAGTGGAGCTGACAAAGCTGAAGGAAGACTTTGTGGCTGTGGACGGCGCTCGAATCAACTTGGGCAACCAGCTGGCCCAAGCTAACGAGCGGGTCAAGAAGGCTGAGGCGGAGAGGGAGAGCTGGAGGACAAGGGCTCTGGAGGCAGAGAGGAAGTTTGCCGATACCATGAATGAATGGCCTCGGAGCGTGGAGCGTGCAAACAAGGAGGCATTGATCAAATTCTGTCATTCCAAGGCTTTCAACTTCGCGGCCTCGTTACACTGCTTGGACGAGGCTCAAAATGCCTTCAATCTGGCAGTGGATCAGGGCATCCACAAAGGACTGACAGATCCAGCAATGAAGGGCGCTGAGGGTACGGGGCTCATGTTTAATGAGCGCTGTGAGGAGGCAGAAGAGGATCCCAACGACCCCACAGACAGCATAGCGGAAATGGAGTATGACTTCCTGGTGAAATTGATCCAGGATGAGTACGCCGATGCCCACAGGGAAGGGGGTGTGGGTCCGTCTGATGCTCATGAAGACGAGCCACAAGCGCCGATCATAGAGGATGCCCCGGCCCAAGTCGCTGAAAATGCCAACGCTCTAGATGCCAATGAGCCTGCTCCTGCCAATGCCCCCAACGATCCGCAAGAGCCTGATGGTCCCATTCACGTCCCAGCTCAGGGCCCAATTCTGGTGGTTGTTGATGAAGATGTCGCCCCAGCTGCTTGAGACTTTTCCTCCATCATTCCTTTGTATTTTTCTGATTCTCTGCTTTCTTGTAATAGAATTTCATGGGCCTTTGAGCCCTTTTGTTTTGTAATAATTCCCTTTTTTAATGAATAAAGATTCCGTTTTCCATGCCCTTGTTCTTCATTTCCTTTATGAATCATATAATAAGATTGTGTGGTATACCCCTGTGAATGCTTTATTCCTTTGATGCAATGAAAATTTGTCTAAGTCTTGAGCGATCGTGGGGGTCTTATTGTGAGATTGCCCCTACGCTTAAGACTTGTATAAATTTTATTTTTGCTCTTGAAAATTTGTCTAAGTCTTGAGGGGTCGTGAGGGTCTTATAGTGTGATTGCCCCCCTGCTCAAGACTTGTATGAATTTCTTCTTTTGTAAATTTGTCTAAGTCTTGAGCGATCGTGAGGGTCTTACTGTGGGATTGCCCCTACGCTCAAGACTTGTATAAATTCCTTCTTTTGTAAATTTATCTTGAAAATCTGTCTAAGTCTTGAGCGATCGTGAGGGTCTTACTGTGAGATTGCCCCTACGCTCAAGACTTGTATAAACTTTTGCTTTGGTAGAATTTGGCTAAGCCTTGAGTGTGTGCGAGGGTCTTACTGAGTGGTTGCCCTCGTTCAAGACTTGCGACATTCTTTCCGCCCTTGGGGGGATTTTGCTAGGTCTTGAGTATTTACGAGGGTCTTACAGAGTGGTTGCCCTCGTTCAAGACTTGTGTAATTCCTATTTGATTCTGAGGTCATCGTTCGAGCGCTCTGGCTCTTGTCGTTTTCTTGGTTCTGCAGGAGATCCCCTTTTCGAGCGCAAGTCGTTTTAAGAAACGACCAAGGCCTACTAGGACTATTTCTGTGGTAGATCCCGTTTTCGAGCGCAAGGCGTTTTAATAAACAACCAAGGCCTACTAGGATGCGTTCTTGTAGGAGATCCCATCTTCGAGCGCAAGGCGTTTTAAGAAACAGCCAAGGCCTACTAGGATCCGTTCTTGTGGGAGATCCCGTTTTTGAGCGCAAGGCGTTTTAAGAAACAGCCAAGGCCTACTAGGATCCGTTCTTGTAGGAGATCCCGTTTTCGAGCGCAAGGCGTTTTAAGAAACAGCCAAGGCCTACTAGGATTTTCTCCATAACCTTCTTCCAATTCACCTGTTTGGTTGTGAGCGTAACCAGTCTATCCTTATGAGGGCGTCCCCCCATGTGGAGTAGAGCGCTGGCCAGCGTAACCCATGAGAGATAACAGCATTCATATTGGAATGGGTTGCCAACCACGCTCGCGACGACGAGGGACGTGGGACTTATCCATTCAAGCAACCAAAGAAACAGGAATATTAAAGAAATCAAAAAGATTATGTTACCTTTTACTTTGTTTTGAAGTACATAGAACCCGTCAACGAGGGTTGTTACATCAGAGTTTGCAAAGAGCTTTTTAAACATAAAACCGCCGGAGGTTACATGCGTTCCAAGGGCGAGGTAAGCGCTCACCTTGAAGTGTCTCCAGGGTGTAAGTGTTGTTAGCTCTGAGTTGTATGACTTTGAATGGGCCTTCCCAATTGGGGTCCAATTTCCCCACGTGCTTGGATACTTCCACTTTCTTCAAAACCAAATCTCCCAGCTGGAAAGTTCTTTCCTTCACACGCTTGTTGTACTGTTGGGCCACAGAGGCTTTGTAGTGGTGGATCTTAGCCCACGCTCGGTCTCTCCTTTCATCCAGCAGGTCCAACTCCAAGCTCCTGTTGCCATCGTTGAGCTGAGGCTCGAAATAGCCGACACGAGCGGATTCATTTACAATCTCCGCTGGTATCATTGCTTCTGATCCATAAACGAGCGAGTAAGGTGTTTCTCCAGTGGCCGCTCGTGGGGTGGTGCGATAAGCCCAAAGCGCTCCTTGCAGCTCCTCAGCCCATTCACCTTTCTTGCTTTCCAGCATGGTTTTTAGATGCTGCAAGATGATTCTATTGGTAACTTCTGCTTGCCCATTGGATTGTGGATGTCCTACAGAGGTAAATCGCTGTTCTATCCCCAGCTCGGAACACCACTCTCGTGTGTCAGCTGCTATGAACTGGGATCCATTGTCAGATATGAGCACCCTCGGTATTCCGTACCTGCAGATGATGTTCTTCCAAATAAAGTCCCTTACAACCTTGAAAGTGATTTTTGCAACAGCTTCAGCCTCGGCCCACTTGGTGAAGTAGTCGACGGCTAGAATGACAAACTTCCTTTGTCCTGCAGCTATGGGTAAAGGGCCCACAATGTCTATTCCCCACTGGTCAAAAGGCCAAGAGACGTCTATTGGGATCATTTGTGCGGCTGGCAATTGAGGGAGATTTGAATGAAATTGGCATTTGGGGCACTTCCTCGAAAATTCAATGGCGTCTTGGAGAACTGTAGGCCAATAAAACCCACTTCTCAGAACTTTTTTTGCCAAAATACGCCCCCCAGAATGATTTCCACAGCTCCCGTTATGAATGTGTTCGAGCGTCTCCTTTGCTTGTGAGGGCCTTAGGCATCTCATTGGGGGTCCTTGAAATGATTTTTTGAACAACCTCCCCTCGGGATCCAAAGCGAAACGAGGGGCCTTATTTCGGATTTTCCTAGCTTCCACCTTGTCAGTGGGAAGAATTCCATCCTTAAGGAAAATGATGACGTCATCAAGCCAACAGGGCTCGTTTGGATCAATCATAGCGATTATCTTGGTGGCGACTCTTTCTTTGATCAAAGGTTCCTCAGTCCTAAGGAACGTAACAGAACGTTCAGAAGTACCCTCTAAAGCTGACGCAAACTTTGACAGAGCGTCCGCTCGCTCGTTTTCTCCTCGCGGCACCTGAAGTAGATGAAATTCCTTGAACTTCCCAATGATTTCTTTGGCTTTCTTTAAGTACTGTATCATGGTGGTTTCTCGAGCCTCATATGTTCCTTCAATCTGGCTCGCTATTAACTGTGAATCCACATAAGCAGTGATTCTGGAGGCTCCATTCTGAAAAGCTATGTTCAAACCTTGCACGAGGGCTTCATATTCTGCTTCATTGTTAGTGACTTGGAAATCCAGCTTGATCGCAAAGTCCAGTTCAATCCCATCGGGGTTTCTGAGGGCCACTCCTATTCCTCCCCCTTGAGAGGTTGAGGAACCATCCGTGTGCAGTACCCATAACCCCTCATTCTCCGCAGCGGCGGGTTCGAAACCAAAACATTCAACCAACAGATCCGCCACAACCTGAGCTTGTATCGCGGTCCTGGGCTCGAAGCATAAGTCAAACTGGCTCAATTCGATGGCCCACTTGATTAATCTGCCAGATACGTCCGGCTTGGACAATACTTGTTTCAAGGGTTGGTCGGTGAGAACTGTTATGGAATGCGCTTGAAAGTAAGGCCTTAGCCTTCTTGAGGCGTTAATAAGAGCGAACGCAAATTTCTCAATCTCCAAATATTTCTTTTCGGCTCCTTGCAAGGTTTTGCTCAGATAATAGACAGGCAAATGTTTTCGCTCCCGTACAGCGACCAGAACCGCGCTCGTGGCTTCAGGAGAGACAGAAAGATACATGAATAACCTTTCGCCTTCGACAGGCTTAGTCAGCAGTGGAGCGCTCGATAAATAAGCCTTCATATCCTGCAGCGCCCTTTCGCATTCCTCCGTCCAAGCAAAGTTACGTGCGTTCCTCAAGATTTTGAAGAAGGGAAGGTTCCTGTCTGCCGAGCGTGAAATAAACCTGTTCAACGAGATGATTTTGCCTACCAAGACCTGTACTTCCTGCAAATTTCGAGGGGAAGGAATTTCCAAGATGGCCTTGATCTTCTCCGGATTGGCCTCAATTCCCCTCTGACTGACCATGTATCCCAAGAACTTTCCCCCTTGTACACCAAAGGTGCACTTCGAGGGATTCAACTTCATCCCATATTGGCGCAAAATTGAAAACGTGCGCTTGAGATCCTCCAAATGGGAATCCTGGCGCTCGCTTTTGACAATCATATCATCCACATAGACCTCCATGGACCTCCCAATTTCACTTTCAAACATCTTATTGACGAGCCGCTGATAGGTAGCTCCGGCGTTCTTAAGTCCAAAGGGCATGACCAAGAAACAATATACCCCCATATGGACGACGAACGAAGTTTTGGGGCGGTCTTCCGGGGCCATAAAGATCTGATAGTATCCCTGGAAAGCGTCCATCATGCTCATGAGCTCGCAGCCAGCGGTCGAATCCACCAATTGATCAATCCGGGGCAGCGGGTAAGGATCTTTAGGGCAAGCCTTGTTGAGATCAGTGAAATCATTGCACATGCGCCATTTATTTGCGCTCTTGGGCACCAAGACTACGTTGCACAGCCACTCCGGATACAAGATGGGCTCGATATACTGAGCCTCCAAGAGCTTATTGACTTCCTCTTCAATGACTTTCTTTCGAAAGCCATGTACATCCCGTTTTTTCTGTTTGATAGGCTTGAAAGATGGATCCACATTAAGTCTATGGACAATGACGCTCGGGTCAATCCCTGTGAGATCAGAGGCTTTCCACGCGAATACATCCTTGTTCTCCCTTAGAAAATCAATCATCATGATCTGAGAAGGCCCTGAGAGGTTTGAGCCGATCTGTGTAGTCTTATCTTTGTTTCCAGGTTCCAGCTCAATGGTAAGGAATTTTTCCGAGGGTTCGATCCTTACCTCTGGGCGAGGAAGTTCGAGCGCCCTCTTCTTTCCTGTTAAACGATCGCCAGATGCTGGTTCACTCTCTTCCGGCTCATCTTCTTCTGAGGACGATTCATCAACGACCCCTGGGGGGACATTTTCGAGGGGATTCTCCCCGTTGTCTCCCCTCTTCTTCTTATTCTTCTTCTTGTTCAATTTCGCCCGTTTCCTTGCTGGGCTGTCCTCGTCTAAATTGGGGAAATCCACTGACTTCTTGGTGGAGCCGACATGGAAGGTTTTCTCCGCTTTAGGCTTTCTGAGGGACAGCATGTAACACTCCCAAGCCTCTCGTACATTGCAGAGCACTTCTCCAACGCCCTCGGAAGTAGGAAACTTAATCTTCTGGTGGTAGGTGGAGATGATAGCTTTAAAATCCACGAGGGCAGGGCGCCCGATTATGATGTTGTACGGGATGTCAATCTCCACCACCGCGTACGTTACCAAAAGCGTTTTGCGCTGAGGGGCTCGTCCGAATGAAGTAGCCAGGCGTATTTGCCCTCGGGGGACAACTTCTGAGCCTCCGAAGCCAATGAGGGCTGTTTTAAGAGGCTCGAGCGGGAGATCAACCTTCATTTTTAAGAATGTAGAGTAAGGCAAAACATTAACGGAGCTTCCACTATCAACCAATACTCTTTTTACAACATGATTATGAACATCTAAACTAACCACCATGGGGCAATCTGAGGTTACACCCTCCCCATGGGGCGTTACAATATGTTCTAGATCCCTATCATCAAAGCCTATTACATCATTTTCTCTTGATTTTGGAGCGCTTGATCTCTGGATGGCGTAGATAGGCTTGGGCACTGCTGGGCGTTGGTTGTAGCTCCGTATGTGCCTCCGTCGAGAGGCATTTGAATCCCCCCCTGATGAGCCTCCTGCAATCATATTTATGACTGCAAAGGGCTCGTTCTCTTGCTCAGGGGCTTTGCCTTTGTTGCCTCGGCGACTGCTGCTCTCCGGGGGTCCCCTTCCCCTTGGGCTCTTTGACCGGGAAGGACTCCTTCTTCTCCTTCCGGAGCGCTCGTTGCATTGTTCATCGTAGCGTTCGAGCACCCGGACAAATTCTTTCAGATGGCCCCCTGCAACGAGCCTTTGGATTTCAGCCTCCAACTGTCGGCACTCATCCGTGTCGTGCCCTCTCTGCTTGTGGAAGGCGCAGTATTTATTCGAGCGCCTTAGTGAGTCTGTCTCTCTCATTTTGATGGGTCTTTTGAAGAGCTTCTTATCAGAGAGATTGTAGACTTCTGAATTTGGCCGGGTGAGCGGAATGCGCTCGAATCGACGAGGGGGTGGTGGCGACCTCCTGCGCTCTTGAGGGCGCTCTTTCTTGACTGCCACATCCCGCCCCCGCTCGTGATGAGGTCGCTCGTTCCGGGCCGGGCTGTGATGACGGGGACCATTCGTCCCATACATATCTTCGAGCGCGAAGAACGGCTCGGCTATTTCTCTTAGGCCCATGAGGGTCCCAGGCCTTCTCTCCACGATGGCGTCAGCAAATTTTTTGCTCACATATTGTTTGTGATCCACAGCCTGGAAGAGCACTGGGATCAAGAAATCCATCGAGGGCCTTTCCACCTGCAAGATCTCCTTATTGAAGCGGGCGAAGAACGAGCGTAGTGATTCGCTCTTGCCCTGCACCACGTTGTAAAGCGCTGTGGGTGCGGTGACGGGTGCCTTCAAAGAGTTGAAGTGGTTGAGGAAGGCATCGGCCAACTCTTCATACGAGTGGATCGAGCGCGGTGGCAGGCGCTTATACCACTCTTGAGCCATCCCTACCAAGGAAGTGACAAACACTTTCGCCCAGTAATGGCTGGAATGCTCGTAAAGGTGCATGAGATGCACAAAATGATCCAAGTGCTCCGCTGGATCGGTTGTCCCGTCGTATCTGTTGATGGATGTGGGGACTTTGGCCATTCCGGCTTGGGCCATCAGAACTTCTTCGACGAGGGGTGAACCCCTCGCCAATGGGTGGTATTCGTACGTGCCGAAGTTTTCCTCCGGCTCCTTTCGACGGGGGACCCTTGGTGGAGGGTCCTTGGTGCGGGTACTCCTGGCGTCAACCCGTTCATCCCGACTATGGGAGATCTGAGTTGAGCGCCCTCGTGAGAGCTGTCCCACGATATCCTTGAGGCCCTGCAGCTGGTCTTGCACAGCCGCGAGGACGTCAGGATTTACTTCCACTTGCTTGTCCTTGTGGGCTCGTGAGCCCCTCCTGGAGACATGAGAGTCTCCTTCATTTTCGTTCACTCGCTCCGTGGGCTCTTTGTTCCTGCCCACGGAGACGCGCTCGTTGCCCTCCTGCTGGGGCACTTCTCTCGTTGGTGGTGGTGGTGGTTGTGCCCTCAGGACAGCCTGGGCTTCTCTGAGGGGAAAGTTTTGCTGTCCGCCTAAAGGGGCCGCAACCTGAGTGGCCTGCCCAGAGGGAAAGTACATGGAATGGAACCTTTCCCATGCCCCCTGAGCCGCCTGAACCTCACATTGGGCGTATAGAGCCCTCAATTGTTGGGTGGTTAGTGGAGGTAACTCCACTCCTTCAATCTCCCTGGGGACCACCACTGGGAGCTGGAGTTGTCAGGCATGGTATGGCTGGACTGGTGGCATCATCATTGCCGGAGTAAGGGAGTATCCAGGAGGAGGCATCAGGTAACCTTGCATTCCAAGGTTCATCTGGGGATGGACCCAGGAATTCTGTGCAAGCGGCGGTGGAACTGAGAGAGAAACTCCTCCCGCGGTGGTGGGAACCTGTGGTGCCGGCGGTGCAGGTGGTGGTACAAAGGATTCCGCCTGTGGAGTCACTCCTGCGGCGGGAGGTGCGCCACCACCAGCGACGGAAGGAGGTGGCGGGGCTCCACCAGTAGCGGTGGAGGGAAGAACGATATTCGTGTCTGGGGAGGTGTTATCTCCCCCTCCCACTGCTCCAGATCTCGTTGCAACCATGACTGTTGGAGGTAAGGATGTGCTTGTTTTTCAACCAACAAAAAGAAAGGATGAAGATGTAGGACTGGTTTCCCACAGACGGCGCCAAAAATGATGGGTCCGGGAATGGATGGGTCCGAATCCGATCACTTTACGATTTGTATTTTGTGGAGGAAACCACCGGAGCTTCGCCGGAAAAAGAGAAAGGGGTTCAACCTGTTGGGACAAGCACAAGAAAGGTCAGATGGCCAAGCTGGGGGAACTGGGGGTGATACCCAGTTTGGCTCTCCGACGCTCAAGTCAGTTCAATGTATGAAGATAAGTGTAAGCTCAGTTACAGTTGCAGCGATGAAGAAAGCTCAGAGAATGCTTACAGTGTAGAAGATGACTTGGGTTATTTATAGTTGAGGGTCAAGGGCCCTTTGGTCATTTGCCTCAAGTGGTCCTGGCCGAATGTTGCCCTAACACGTGGCGCTGTGAGAGAGAAACCTAGGAGGAATCTTCTGCAAAAGCGGCCCAAAAGTTAGTGCTAGCAACAGTGGCAGGTGCGCGGGCATGTACGTTGTGTCAGAGAGCCATGTGGGTGGTTGGTGACGAGGGCTTGAGAGCGCGCTCGTGACAACCTGGAATATTGGAGGCCAAGACATCCGCTGAGGGGGATGAAGGCTCCAGTTCAAGTGATGAGCCGAGAGGAAAACCACTCTGAGGGAGTGTGACGCTCGAAGAGGGCTCCTTTGGCAGGTGAGCGTGCCCATCGTTTAGTATGTAGGACGCTCGTTGGAGTATAGCGCTCGTTGGGCTTGACTCCTTGAAGAAGAATTGCGCTTGTTGGGCTTGGCGCTCGTGCGCGGATGGATGCACCCTTGATGGCGGCTGGCTTAGCGCATGGCTTAGCGCTCGTGCGCTGATGGGTGCAGCCTTGTGGAGACAGATGTCATCATCTTGTGATGCCACGTGTCTTGTCGTCGGACGGTCGTATTTTGACCCCATCAGATATATTATATAATTTGTTTATATAATAATTTTTCTTTTTAAAATAAATTAGTTCATTTTTTTATAAAAATTTGTTTTACGTGATTTATCAAAAATCATTAGTTTATAGTAATTTATTTTTGTGAAATGTAATACAAACTATGTTAATTTGCTTAACAATAATTTAAATTTTATGAAATTTTAAAATTTTATTTCATTTGGACGTGATAATTAAACTATTGTGAAAATATAGAATTATATTATATGGGATGATTATGAGCTTAGCAAAAATTTCGACTATATATTATGAATGGTGGAATTTAATGATAATTTGATTATAAAGTTATGTGCTTAATTAATGTTCTTTTTATATACTTAGAGATATGCCACCGAAAAACTTGGCACCTGAAACCTTAGAAAAATTTAATAGGTCGAATTATGATATTTGGCATAGAAAAAAAATCACCTGCATAACTGCGAAGTAGTGGATCCGTAACTACTACTAATAAGGTCACATCAGTTGGAACCCAAAAGGGATGCCTCTAGCAACAAATCAATGACTAGAAGACTAATCTGGTTGTATATGAGGGATGGCTAAAAAATTATTGCGGTACACGTTATGGTATGTTGAGTCATATATACTATTGGAGAGTCTGAATGTTGTTCCACGGCTAAAGAAATACAGAATCAGCTTAACATCAAATATGATCCAATATGCGAGACAAAGTTATGTATCTTGAAAATGAAATAGATGCAATATTCCATAGAATTCAGGTGAACCACAAGTCAGTATTTGTGCACGATAAATGCTATGGTTCGTGATTTAAGGCGGTTGGAATTGACATTTCTAAAAATGCTCAAATTCTAAATGTGATTCGCACACTTCAAAACGAACCTAATCATTGAAAAATTCTCAAACTCCTTATGACTCATAATGATCATATTAAAATATTTGTTGAGATCTCAAATCATCTGGAGATGGAAGAGGGGGACATCAAATCATTTGGTCGTTCTAAAGTTATTTGTTGCTCGAGAATTTTGTCCCTAATTTGTGGCTTTTGTGGCAGTTATTTACACATCAAACTTTTGGTTATTTTTGACTAAAAAATAAGTTCTTTTTCTTCCTAATTAGTTCCTAATTAATTTGAAATTAATTATAATTATTTATTTATATAATTAATATATAAAGAACTTAATTAGAGAATTTAGCCTTGTGAAAAGAGTTTTTTTGGTCTAAAGTTCATTCTTTCTTATATTTGGAGAAAAACTTTTGGTGTCACATTTCGAGAATTAGACCGGGAATATTGCAGGTAAGCTCTATCAGTTTTACTAGAAGCGATCGCATATTGGACTTTTTATGAGGTGGACTCGGCATGCAATAATAATGCAATAATAAGAGGATTAGGTGGTGGTGTGAAGAAATATGGAGTTATTGATGATTCTTTTTAACATATATATAAGTTAAGAATATGAATCTTCTTTTTTTGTTGCTTTTTTTTTTTTTCTTTTTGGTGCTCAATATGTGTAATTAACTTAATTGGAGTATGGCGGCCCTCGGATTTCATTCTGGGATTTAATCTCTAGACCTTAATTAAGGGTCTTAGTGTCTTGTCTCAATGAATGAGTTGAAATTTGATTGTTATTGAATTATTATAGTCCAAATATATGGGTAACCTTTTGTTTTCTATATATAAATTTACTCATTTACGGCGGCGACCCTTGAATTTCATTCCCAGCGTTGGAATTTAATCTCTGAACCTTAATTAAGGGATTTAGTGTCTCGTCCTGCTGGACGAGTTGAATTCTGATCATTCTTGAATTATTATAGTCGAGATAATGGGTAGCGTTTTGCTTTCTATATAGAAATTTACTCATCATGCAATCCATTTCATAGCTCTTGTTTCCTAAGTTAATGGAATGAGTTGGTATTAGTGGCCCAGACAGGTAAAGATTAATGTGAACTAAAGTTGATAAGTCCGATTGTCTATAGTTCATAAATGCTAATTAAGGAGCCTTAAGTTGGGTTTAAATTAACTAATTAGATTAGACTTTACATTTTTGAGAATCAAAGTGATTCACTTGAGAATTGATTTGAAATTCATATTTTTACGGGGGTTTGATTATTAATACCTCATTTTAGTACCTTGAATCAACTTTAAAGTATTACTCTAAATCACTTTGGTTAAAGTAATGTAGTGCTAAAATAAGAAACTAATAAGCAAACTCCCACAAAAAACAACTTAATGGACAATAATTTTTTCCCCAAATTGTACTTAACGACAAAAAAAATACATTTTTCATCGGTTATTTGACGGATGAGACCTGAATTTCAACTTTTTGAATATAAGGAGACTAAATGCATCTAATTTCAAAGAAATGGAATTAAAATTGCAAAACGTTATAATCCTATGGTACTAATTGCAAAACAATTATTATTAGTCTGTTTCGCAAAGTACTAATTTATGGATTTATATTGCAAAGTACTAATATATGGATTGATTTATTTAATCTATGCACACTGACAAAAACTATTTATTACGTTTAGGGGTCAACTACAAAATTTTGGACTCGAATATGTCAAAAAGATAAATGTGACACCCCGACTCACAGTCGGTACAGGTAAATTATGTGATTTAATATTATTTGCGTTTTAGATTAATTGTATATGACTTATATGAATTATTTGAACTTATATGAATTACTTGTCTTAATTGAGTCGGCCTTATTTGAACCCGTAATTGTTGAACCGATCCAACTTGAACCAGAACACCTTGAACCGAACCCGTGAACCGAACCGGTCCAGCCTTAAAGGCTGAACCATTTTTTCCCTTTCCTTCATTACGTGAAGCAGCAGCAGCAGCTCTTGTCCAAGGAAGCCAAAACCCCAAGTTGATCATCCAACCTTCTCAAGCCAAGATCTCCCTCGTTTCTTCGTCTTTCCTCGAACTTGAGTATGTTTCGGTTTCCCCTCGTCGTGCTCGTCATTTCTATGGTTTAATTTCTGAGTTTGGAGTGAGTATTGTATGCCTTGGCTTCCCTACGTGAATAGTAAGGGTTTGCCTAAAACTTGGATATGTGCTCTTTGCTTGATGTAATTGATTTCTAACCTCATATATGAGTTGTATATATTGTAAGTGTTGTATTTATTGCATTTAATCCTTTGGTAGTTGAGCATTTAATGTGATCTTTTGTTTAAGCTTGATTATTGCATCCTTAGATCATGCCTTTAATTTCCGTTTTTCTTGAGTTATTTGAGTGTTTATATGTCAAACATGATTTATTTGAATTATGTGTGTATTTTGAGAGGTTGTGGCAACTTTGAGGTCTTGGATTTTGGCCATTTTGGCAAATTTGAAGCTTCCCCTGCGTCTGTAATGTCTGTCTCTGTTCCAGCTTTTCGAACCAGGCCGGAACGGCCGTTCCCGTCCCAGTTATAAATTGGGAACGGCCCTTCCGGGCCATTTACTGTTCGTTGCCGAGAGTGGGAACGGCCGTTCCCAGTTTGCACTGGGAATGGGAAGGGCCGTTCCCATGGCCAAAGTTTTTCAAAAACTTACAGACGCTCGGGGAGGATTTCGGGTATTTTGGGAACGACCCTTCCCGTTCCCAGTACAAACTGGGAACGGCCCTTCCCATCCTCCAGAAACTTTGGGCGAGTGTGGGAACGGTCGTTCCCTACAGTGAAAGGGCCGTTCCCACCCCTTCCCGAGACCTGGGAGCTGCCACTGCTTCTTTTTACTTCAATTATGTATTTATATGACTTTAATTGCTTTTCTTTTGCATGTTAATCGTTATAACTCGGTTTTTATTGCATAATAAATTGTAAATAATTATGTTGTGCTATAATTTGTGAATTATATGACCTAAGTGTAATATTTTGTATGTGATCATGAATCATGCATTTTGCCGAGCGTCCTATTTGGGTTCATATAGAGTCTAAGTCTTGGGCTTTCGTGTTTTCTTTTCAGAGGAGGTTCCCGTTGACGAGCCCGAGGCGTAGGTTGTTCACGTCTGCTCGTATTTTGTCACGCACAAGGTGAGGTTTAGGACTTTTGTTAGTTAAGTGACCTAAAACCTTATGTGATGTTTTCGAACCCTCGCATGTGGATATATATGGTATATATAGATATGTATGTGTGGATTAGAATATGTTTATGACCTTGTGAATACTCTTGCTTTGGGAAAGGTACTATATAAGCATATGTAAGCTAAGTTTTGGAAAAATCTTTATGTTTCAAGTTAGCGAGATTGCCATGAAAGATTTGGCATTTGATATGATTTGTGTTTGTGGATCCAAGGAGTTACGGGTAAGGAGCCCTCGAGACGGTTTGGGCCGTCGAGGTTAAGCCTGTGCGTAGTCTCCATCCGATATATCACACGCGACCCCCGGGAGTTAGGGAAGGTGTGGTATTTCGATGCCTTCGGCGTAAAAACCGGGGAGGGCACGACGTGGGTTCGCTACCCCTCGTGAGTCTGTATATGTTTGGATGGTTAGGGCCGCCGGTGGCTCTTCCATCATTGGTGTAGAGGTTGATATGTATGATTTCTGTTTTGTTTGTTCTGAGGAGTAAAGGTTGGAAGCTCGTTCTCGCCGAGCATCATGCTGTTGTGTTATGTTTGGGAAGTATAAATCGGGATAGTGTTAGTGAGAAGGTTTTAAAGTATATGTATTTGTTTTGAAAGCTTTAGTTTGTAAAACCTATCTCGGTTCATAATTCCACCCTTTGCTATGTGCTTTGCTTTATATATATAGGGTGTGGGTGTGCGTTAGCCCCCTCACTCAGTCAGTTGACGACTCCTCGTTTACTCTTTTAGTTGCAGGTTTTGGAGCGTGAGCTAGGCGGAGAAGTGTGTCTACTTTTTACACTTGTCGGTCTAGGTCTCGTTAGGTGCATTTACATACTTGCACTTTATTGTTTTGTACTTGTATAGATAGGGTTTGTAAATACTTGTTTACCTTTTGCTCGAGCCGTGATGGCTTTTGTACAGGATGTGGTGTTGGTACCTATATGTAAGTACTATATGGATAGGTGTGGGTTGGTACCTATACGTATATATGTGATGGTTTTCTACTTGTTGTTATTTTATTGCTTCCGCGTACTCTGATTCGGTTTGGTTTAGCTCCGCCTAGCCTAGAGGGTGTGTTTGGTCTCCCGTTCGCTATGATTCGTATTCGGGTACGGACATTCCATTTCGTATTCGGGTTTGGATTATGGTGCGGGGGATGTGGCCCTACGTGTGGGTGCTACAATAAAGATAATAATTAAGAGTTATTTACACCATAACCCCTGTGTTATGTGAAATGGAAGGGAAAAAAAAATCATTTGTTACAAAAATTAATACAAAAAATCCTGTATTTTTAAAATATTTGCATGACGAACCCTGAAAATTTCTGGTGTTGGTATAACACTAATTTTATCTATTTATTGGATACGAAATAACTAATTTATCCTTTTATATTCTAATATATATCATCTCACATCTCTCTATATTGTTCAATACTTTTTTATATGCACTAAGATCATGTACAAAATAAAAATTGTATGAAGAACCTATAAGCAAATATAAAAAACAGTATATAGAGAGAGATATGAGATGATGTATATCAGAATATAAAATGGTAAATTAGTCATTTCGCATCCAATAAATAGAGAAAATTAGTGTTCTATCAACACAATAAATTTTCAGGGTTTGCCATGCAAATATTTTGAAAATACAGGGTTTTTTGTGTTAATTTTTGTAACATGGAGTTTTTTTTGCCATTTTCACCTAACACAGAGATGAAATATGTAAATAACCCTAATAATTAACACATATTAACCAAAAAACTACACAATTTTGGACTCTAATATGAGATCAAAAAGATAATAATTAACACATATTAAAAAAACGTATTTAAATAAAAAATATGTATTGAAGCAAAATGTTAGCGGGGTCAAGTGACCCCACTTGGCTTCACTTTGGACTCTTGGAGTCGCCCATGAAAATATACATGAGATAAATTAAACTAGAATGCAGCAGGAGGGTGGAAATTGGACCATTTGCGCACCATCTTACTTGAGGCTCCGCCTCCCGAGTGGAAAATTCTACTCCAAACTCGTCTTGGTCGAACCAAACCAATTAAAAGGACAAATAAATTACAATTACTATTTGATTGGTCACTCTCCCCGAAATTTTCCACCAACCACACAAAGACACCGACAAGTTTTGGAGCTTGACCTGGACTAGTAAACTTCCGAGTAAACCCAAAGTCTTTCTTTGGCAAATTAGTCACAGAAGCCTGATGTGCAATGCCTTGAGAGTTGACCACCATATAGGGGTGGAAGCTAATTGCCCAAAGTGTCATGCACCGAGGGAAGATATCATTCATATATTCAAACATTGCTCTACGGATAGAGTCCTGTGGAGCAGGGTGCTGATGGCTAGGGACTATTCCCAGCTTTCTAGCATCAGCGATGAGGAGTGGTTCGGGTCGGCGTGGAAGATGAAGTACCGAAATGAACTCATCCCAAACTGCGACTGGAAGTTGGTGTCTGTGGCAGGCCTTTGGAAGTATAGGAACAAGCTAGCTTACCAAGGCCGGAGAGAATCGATGAGCATAACTTTGCAAGGCATGAAGTGTTGGACATATGCATTGATACTTTCAATTAAGCTAATGGAGGTTTATTGGACATATCAAAGAGGCATATGAAAAGGTGTTTGGGAAAACTAAACCTGTCCCACATTGGATTAATAACTAAGTGTGGTCAACTATATAAGTTAAGACACTAAGTGGGTTATTAATTCAATAAGTGTGAGGTGGACTGATGGGATCACACGCGTGCGGTGTACCGCACCGCCCCCGCGCGCGCGCTCGCACGGGCACGGGCTCGGGCTCGGGCTCGGGCTCGGGCTCGGGCTCGGGCACGGGCACGGGGCTGGGGCCGTGGGCTGGGCATGGGCGAATGTGGCGTTTGATTGCGCACTTTGCACTTCGCACGTGCGCATCGTCGCTAGGAGCCTCGCCTCCGAGCCCAGAGCCTATCTTTTTGGGCCAAATTCATTCAGAATTAACCCTAAATCAGTCCAATAAATCAAATGTGACTATTGATTGGCCAATGTAACTGAAAGGTCAAGGAGACTTAAACCCCAAATTAATTCAGGGGCCACTAACAGCCCATTGATGCTGAATTAATTCTCCAACAGTCATAATTTGATTTAATCCGTTTTTGTAACACCTGAAATCTATATATACAATCCTTAAGCTGAAAAGAAACATAACACATTCATCTGATTTCTTGTGCAGTGCTAGTACACGAAATCAATCATTTTCCCAGAAATTAGCTTGACATATATCCTGGAAGTGTATCGCCTGAAACCTTTAGCACACTTCCCAGAAAGCTAGGGGCGATAAAAACTTTAAGGACAGGGATTACCCGTGTCTAGCTTCTGTTTTTGCCCAGATTTCTCAACAATCTTAAAGTTTCTATTCGTAGGAATGTAGTCTGAATCCTTCAGAATCATGAACCAGCAAAAGCTAGACCGTTTCGATGGCAACAACTTCAGCCGCTGGCAGGACAAGATGAAATTCCTGCTTACTGTCCTTAAGCTTGCCTATGTTCTGGATCCCAGTCTACCGCCAATTCCAGAAGATCCTCCTGCTCCCCAGCAGCCTGTTGATTTGGATCCACCAACCACTGCAGCAGGTGTTGCTCCTCCTGCCAATCCCACTACAGCAGGCGGTGCTCCTCCTGCAAGTACTGCAGCCGCAGGTCCCTCCCAGAATGCCTTGCAGATCCATCAAGAGATAGTACAGACACTTCAGCAACAACGAAAGAAAAGAGCTGAAGATGAAGAGTTGGCTCGTGGCCACATCCTCAACACTATTTCTGACAGATTATATGATTTGTATACAAACGTCAAATCACCTAGAGAGCTTTGGGAGGCGCTGGAATACAAGTATAAGGCTGAAGAAGAAGGTACTAACAAATACTTAGTATCTAAATACCTCGATTTCAAAATGGTTGATAATAAACCAATCCTGGAGCAAGTGCATGAGCTCCAGGTAATTGTCAACAAACTACGGATAGTGAAAATTATCCTTCCAGAAGCCTTCCAGGTAGGAGCTATAATTTCAAAGCTCCCTCCTACCTGGAAAGATTATGCAAAGAGATTGATGCATAAATCTGAGGATATGTCCTTGGAATAAATTCAGAAACATCTGCGTATTGAAGAGGAGGCTCGGAAACACGATGGCAAGAATTTGGTTCAAGGACAATCCAGTGTGAATTACGTTGAGGCTGGAAGTTCTAAAAAGAAGCATTTCGGGGTTAAAAAGAATCAAGGACAATTTAAGAAATCCGGGCAGAAACCTAAACCTGTTCATAATGCTACTAACAAAAGAAAAAGCAAGTGTCATGTTTGTGGAGAAACAGGACATTATGCGAGAGAATGCCCACAACGGAAGAGTGGATCCGGAGTTACAAACATGGTTGAGGAGAACCTAGTTGCCATGGTGACTGATCTTAGCCTCGATGTGGCTATGATTTCTGAAATCAACATGGCAAGTGAACTTTCTGGATGGTGGTTAGATTCTGGAGCAACGGTTCACATTTGCAATGATCGAAGGCTTTTCAAGACCTTTGAAGAAGTTGTGGGACAAGAGGTTCAGATGGGAAATAGCTCCAAAGCCGGTGTTGGAGGCAAAGGATCTGTCGAGCTCAACTTTACCTCCGGGAAGAAATTAACTTTGATTAATGTCTTGTTTGTACCAGATGTTAGGAAAAGTTTAATTTCTGTTGATTTGTTAGATAAGAAAGGTTTTAAGATTTCTGTTGAATCTGGCAAAGTCATCATCATGAAAAATGGTGAATTTGTTGGAAAAGGCTATGCTTGTAATGGGATGTATAAGATGTCTATCAATAATATGAATCTCGTTTCTGCTTACATGATTTCTTCAATTTCTTTATGGCATAGTCGATTAGGACATGTTAGTGCAAAGAACTTGAAAAATATGCATGCAATGGGATTAATTGATATTGGTAAAAATGAACTTGATAAGTGTGAAATATGTGCAAAGTCAAAAATTGTAAGAAAACCTTTTCCAAGTGTTAAAAGAGAATCACAAATATTAGATTTAATTCATACAGATATTTGTGAATTAAATGAAATTTTAACTAGAGGTGGAAAAAGGTATTTTATAACCTTTATTGATGATGCTAGTAGATTTTGTTACGTGTATCTTTTGCGAACTAAGGATGAAGCACTTAGCTCGTTTGTGAAATATAAATCAGAAGTAGAAACCCAACTTGAGAAGAAGATTAAGGTTCTACGTTCTGATCGAGGCATGTAATATTGTTTGAATGCTTTTGATACACTTTGCGAAGAAAGTGGTATCATACATCAAACAACTGTCGGTTATACACCCCAGCAGAACGGTGTAGCTGAAAGGAAAAATCGTACCTTTCTGGACATGATAAATTGCATGTTAAATCATGCAAATTTACCTCACAACTTGTGGGGTGAAGCCATTCTGTCTGCGTGCCATATTCTAAATAGGATGCCTAGTACTGTTGTGAAGTCTAGTCCCTATGAAATATGGAAAGGCAGAAAACCCAACATAAGCTATTTTAAAGTGTGGGGGTGTGTGGCTTATTTTAGGGTTCCTGATCCGAAACGGACTAAGTTAGGAGCCAGAGCTATTAAAAGCGTATTTGTTGGATATGCCCTTAATAGCAAGGCCTATAGACTTCTTGATTTGGAGTCTAATGTGATAACTGAGTCCAGGGATGTTGAGTTCTTCAAAAATACATTTTCAAAAGATGTTGGAAATGATTCTGGGCCATCCCAAGTTGAGCCTAGAGGTCCTATAAGGCCGGTTGAGGAAAATAAAATTCCTACACAACCAATCGAGCCCAGAAGGAGTACTAGAGCAAGAAAAGAGAAAAGTTTGGATAAAGACTTTATCTCTTCTGATGCTTTATTATTCTTGGTGGAGGGGGACCAAGATAATAAAGTGGTAAGTGAAATGCCGTTTGTATTTTCACTTGAGACGGATCCTAAAACATTTTCGGAAGCTATGGCTTCTCGAGATGCTTCCTTTTGGAAGGAAGCTGTAAACGATGAAATGGATTCGATCTTGGGTAATAATACTTGGGTATTAGCAGACTTACCTCGTGGTTCTAAACCCATTGGGTGCAAGTGGGTATTTAGAAGAAAACGAAACACTGATGGCACTATATCAGCTTTTAAAGCTAGATTAGTTGCCAAAGGGTTTAGACAAGTAGAAGGGATTGACTACTTTGACACTTATGCACCTGTGGCTCGAGTTGCTTCCATTAGAATTCTTCTTGCCTTAGCCTCTCTTTACGATCTGTTCGTTCATCAAATGGACGTAAAGACAGCATTTTTAAATGGAAATTTAAAAGAAGAAATCTATATGGAACAACCTGAGGGTTTTGTAGCACCGGGAACAGAAAAGAAAGTGTGTAAGTTAGTCAAATCCCTGTATGGTCTAAAACAAGCACCAAAACAGTGGCATGAGAAGTTTGACACTGCTATCTTGAAATTCGAATTCAAGTATAACAGTGCTAACAGATGCATTTACTCCAAAAGTACGGCTGACTATATGGTGATAGTCTGTCTATATGTCGATGATATGTTGATCATCGGGACGAATATGATTGGAGTAAACAAGACTAAAAAGTATCTATCCTCGGTCTTTAAGATGAAATACTTAGGTGAAGTAGATACCATTTTAGGCATTAAAGTTAAAAAACATAGTGGGGGTTTTTCACTAAACCAATCTCACTATATTGAGAAAGTTCTGACTAAGTTTAGTCACCTCGAGATCAAGGAGGTGAATACTCCGTTTGACAACGGACTGAAACTTAAAGAAAATACTGGTAGAGCGTTTGCACAGCTTGAGTATGCAAGTGCTGTTAGCAGCCTTATGTACGCAATGCATTGCACCAGACCAGATATTTCCTTTGCAGTTTCAAAACTTAGCAGATACACGAGCAGTCCCAATGCTGATCATTGGAAAGCTATTAGTAGGGTACTTGGGTACCTTAAGAGAACTATTAGCTTTGGACTGTTCTATAACAAATTCCCTAGTGTGTTGGAAGGGTACTCAGACGCGAGTTGGATAACTAACGTGGGAGATAACAAATCCACAAGTGGGTGGGTTTTCACTCTTGCCGGTGGGGCTGTTTCTTGGGCAAGCAAGAAACAGACAATAATCTCTCACTCTACCATGGAATCTGAGTTTATAGCTTTGGCTCAAGCTGGACAAGAGGCTGATTGGATTAGAAATATGTTGTTAGACATAGATCTTTGGCCAAGTCCAATGCCTCCAATCTCGTTGTATTGTGACAGCGAAGCAACGCTTACAAAAGCATACAGTGGTACCTATAATGGTAAGTCTAGACATATTGGTCTGAGACATGCGTTTGTGAGACAATTGATACAAGATGGTATCATAACAATTGTCTATGTGAGGTCAAATAAGAATTTGGCTGATCCGTTTACTAAGCCTCTGACGAGAGACTTAGTAGCTACAACTACTAGAGATATGGGACTTAAACCAACCGAACCATAAGTGATGGTAACCCTACCTATAATCTAGGTTTCCCCTGATTATAGGTTCAAAGGGAAAAACAAGTCACGAGTTGGTTAGAGCTATCAAGTGGTCTCATATATAGTAGAAGATAGCTCAGTGGGTTGCAAAGTGACAAGGTTGAGCTATGCTCTTAACAAAATGCTGCACTATTTGCAACTAGTGCCCGAGAAACATTTTGCCTATATGAACTAGAAGTGAAGCCGCTTCTTATAGAGAGTTATGGTTTACTCTCTTAGAGGTTCATGAAACGGGATATGGCGTATGGCTTGATAAGCGCCGAGCAGTGGAGTGCTTGTTGTGTGAGAAATAACACGTGTGTGTGGTGACTCCGGTCACACCAGTAAGGAGTTGAGGTTCAATCTGCGGGCACCATCAACTTCGAGGTGACTTTGAGCTACCTACACTAAAGAGAAGGTTCAATGTTCGTCACACCTTCTGTTATGCACGTGATCTTTAAATAAAACCAGTCAGACACTGGTTCGGGAAAGAGCAGTTTTCCAAACAAGTGGGGGATTGTTGGACATATGCATTGATACTTTCAATTAAGCTAATGGAGGTTTATTGGACATATCAAAGAGGTATATGAAAAGGTGTTTGGGAAAACTAAATCTGTCCCACATTGGATTAATAACTAAGTGTGGTCGGGCACGGGGCCGGGGCCGTGGGCCGTGGGCTGGGCATGGGCGAATGTGGCGTTTGATGGCGCACTTTGCACTTCGCACGTGCGCATCGTCGCTAGGAGCCTCGCCTCCGAGCCCAGAGCCTATCTTTTTGGGCCAAATTCATTCAGAATTAACCCTAAATCAGTCCAATAAATCAAATGTGACTGTTGATTGGCCAATGTAACTGAAAGGTCAAGGAGACTTAAACCCCAAATTAATTCAGGGGCCACTAACAGCCCATTGATGCTGAATTAATTCTCCAACAGTCATAATTTGATTTAATCCATTTTTGTAACACCTGAAATTTATATATACAATCCTTAAGCTGAAAAGAAACATAACACATTCATCTGATTTCTTGTGCAGTGCTAGTACACGAAATCAATCATTTTCCCAGAAATTAGCTTGACATATATCCTGGAAGTGTTTCGCCTGAAACCTTTAGCACACTTCCCAGAAAGCTAGGGGCGATAGAAACTTTAAGGACAGGGATTACCCGTGTCTAGCTTCTGTTTTTGCCCAGATTTCTCAACATGAAGACCTTGATGCTAGAATTAACAGCCATTCGGACAAATGGGGACAAAATCAAGGCTCCTAGCCACCAGATTTGTTGCACTCGACCCTTGCTGGGGTGGGTCAAATTGAATACGGATGGCAGTTTTCACGGATCAATGGGCACGGCTGTAAGATACCTGGAATTCAAGTTTCATTCAGTCTGAGCACATCATGATCATCATGACCATCATCTTTCCCGGTATGGTCCTTGCTATTACACGTTTGTAAGATACTGGGGATTCAAGTTTCATTCAACAAAAAGTATGGGCCATATTTCTCTTTCTTCCTCCCTTGCACTCAAAAGTGAACTCCTCTTTTCATTTTCAACAATTTGCTACTTTGTTCATCTCTAAACATGACTAGCGAGGACGCGTGATGCGAAAAAATGGAAGGGAAGGAATTTGACAACCATGAACATTGTTTTAACGTCTAGATGGGAAGACCATGCCCTATCACTGGTTTATTCCTGCGGTAAGTTCCAACGGTGCAGATGAGAGTGAAACCAATTTGTGCCCTAGAATTGGAAGATTTAGGGATGAGTGAAGCCAATTTGTGCCTTAGAATTGAAAGATTTAGGGCCGATGAGGGAACATCGATATCAATGGAGGGTGTTTCGATAAAAAGCCTGAAGAGTAAATGTCAAAAAAATTTGCCTTGTGCACACGTGCTGTCATCTGTGAAAGTAAACACACGAATCTATTAACACAAACAGACCAAAACATGACTTCAAAAAGTAAACAGGCGCTACAAAGCCAAAAACACATACGATCAGTGAATGTAAAACTGCATCCAAGCACAGTAATAGTTTCTACATTTCAAATTATGAATATAAAGACCTTAACAATCCCATAAGGTTCCAGCAATGCAATGCTGTTTTCAGCTCATCACTGCTGAGCACATTGGACCCTTTGGGCCCCACCACCATGCATATCGTCATCGTCCTCTTCGTATGCTTCCTGTTGCTGTGCAGCTTTCCTCCTCATTTCGCTCTCGATGTCCACATCATGGAGAGTCGTCTCCTCACACTCGTCGATCTCCATATCCGTCAACTTGGATTGTGGCTTTGGAGGAAGAATCTTCTCCAGAGCAGCAACTTGACCCACATCCAGAGAATCTGGGAATTCAACGTTGAAATGAATATAGAGTCTACCCTTCATGAATGGCCTCTGGTACATGGGCATCCCTTCATCGTTGATCGCCTTATAAGAATCTGTGGACAAGAAAACAATGACATTCACACACTGAACAACTCAAACCAACAACTAATATTAATGACATATCGAAGATATAAAGAACACGTACTAGGCTTTACAACTTCCCCGGGGTGGGATTTGATAAGGAGAGGCCTTCCATCCAAGTGAGACAATATAAACTGGAATCCACATAATGCCTCAGTGAGGGTCAGCGAGTGCTCGACAAATAGGTCATCACCTTTTCTCTTGAATTTAGGATGCTCCTTCTGTTGGAGCACAAATACTATGTCTCCCGTGATGGTATCAGGCTGTAGAGGAAGACGAAGTCAGTCCGAATACATACTTCAAAAAAGTAAGTTAATAATAATAAATGATCTCTTGAATAGAACAAATTTAAGTTAAATCCAATCATACCGCCTCATCTGCCTCTCCAGGGAATGTGATCTTCTGTCCATTCTGCATGCCCTTTTCAACATGGACTTCCAAAACTTTCTTTTCCTGAACAACCTTCTCACCTTTGCACTGAGAGCATCTGTCTTTGTCACTGATAGTTTCTCCTGTTCCTTTACATTCATTACATGGATGCTGCATTTGCTGAATCATACCAGGTCCCAGTTGCCTGATTGTCACCTTCATACCACTTCCTTGACAACCTGAACACTTCATTGAGGCTCCAGATTTTGAACCTTTACTGAAAAAAGAAAAAAAACAAAAAACATATGACACTAGCGTTAACCAACGAAAAATGCTAGAATGAATGCAAAGAACAACGAAGGCTAGGTGGAAACTTACCCACTACACTTTGAACAAAGGACATTGCGCGATAGAGAGAGCTTCTTGGTGGTCCCAAGGTAAAGATCCTCAAGAGAGACCTTCAATGGATGCACTACATCCTCTCCACGTCTTTGTCTTCGTCCCCTGCTGCTACCGCCACCTGGTTATATGAATTGATTCCTTATCATAACTTGCAGAAATACAAATGCTTAAAGTTCTATGTATACTTAATTATGATATTACTTATCAGTATAATACATGTTTTGTGTTCAGATAAGTACCTCCAAATGGGCTCGCACCAAAGAAAGATGAGAAGATGTCAAATGGGTCGTGCATACCACCGCCACCACCCATTCCTTCCTTTAGTGCATCCTCACCATACTGATCATAGATTTCCCGTTTCTCCGGGTCACTCAATACCTCATATGCATGAGCAAGTTCCTTGAACTGCAACAGTTTCACCAGTTAGGTTCACTAGCTATCAGTTCTTAACCTTAATTTCTTTTATGTACATGACCCCCCCAGCACCAATAGATTACATTGATACCCTAGATTAGCTAAAACCACAAACTGATTCGCATCAGGAGAGTTCAGCATGTAGCAATTACAGGCAAATACCTCAATTTACATTACTCAGGGCGCCAAATAAAAATGGCTTCAATGCACAAATCACTCAGAAGTCAGCTTACCAATTGAGCAAGACACAAGTTGTCTCCGAACCAAAAGATAAACTATTTGCAATGAACAACACATGTCCTAATTGACACCATCAAACATTTCTTTGCACTATTTAACACCTCCCAGTTCACTAAAAGCAAATTTATTAGCCAAAATAGTATCATCTTCGATTCAACTACCATATCTCTCGTCAGAAACCATGCCTAAGCAGTCCTCGAACCAATCAAGCACCAATTTTTACCCAATCAGAACAAGTTTCAAGCTTATTTTCACGACATACGAGTTCAGCAGATCTCCTATCTCTCATTAAAAATAGGAAAACTCATCAAATCACATAATCACATCAAACACTAATTAGATAATATCATACTCTATGATCTAAGCAGGGCGATCCAGAAACCATACTCGGCAACCAATTTCTAATGTCCTAGCAATTCACCTCTAAACATCACAATAACAGGCATAAAAATACGAAAACTGCACAAAACATACCAATCACCATACCTTCTCAGGATCGCCACCCTTATCCGGATGATTCTTAATAGCTGCCTTCTTATACGCCTTCTTCAAATCATCCGGCGACGCCGTCTTCGGCACACCGAGGATCTCATAGTACCTCGAATTATCACTCTTCTTCGGAGCCCTCCCGAACATCGTGAATCACTCTCAAATTCCTCAATCAAAGATCGCCAAACACCAAATTCCCCCACAGAAATCGACGATTCAGCGAGAGAGCAAGAGACGATGGACTCGAGCAAAGCGGGGAAAGGGGGAGGTATTTTATAGGAGAAACTTCGACGGTGGAGATCGAGTGGTGATGCAATCGTGGCCGTAGGATTCGGTCATGGGTTTCTCTTGGTGATTTCTCAGCTACGTTGAAGGATCTGGAACTCTCTACCTCGTTCTGAATTTAGCTTTGGATGTGGGGAGAAGATCTCGACCGTCGGTTGTTGGATGGACGGTCCGGATTTTAGTTCTAGAGTATTCTGTTCTGTTAGGGGGTTAACAAACGCGCTTTTTCATTGACCGCCTCTATTTGAAAAACGTGTTTCCGGCTGATGCGCGGAAATTCCCCTGGGGTTGGAGGAAGCCATGCTTTGTTCCTTAGTTTCCTAGGTTTGCTTTTAGTAATGATTAATTTAATTATAAGAATATTGGATAAAATAATGACGTGGCATGGCTTCACCAGCTCATCGGAATCCGATCGGGACTTTCTTCTCTAATTCGATCCACATGGCACACAAAATGGATGGATTTGATCCGGGTGTTGGTGTAGATCAAATGCGTAGGCTAAAGTTCGACCTACACGTCATGTGTCCGAGCAATAAATGACATGGCTTCATCACCAATTCATCAGCCAGCTCATCAGAGTCCAATCGACACATTCCTCTTTAATTCGATCCACATGGCACACAAAAGGTACATATTTGAATGGGTTGTAGTTGGAACGTCTAGGCCAAAGTTCGACCTAAAAATCATATATTTGAATAAGAGATATCATTGAATATGTATTTAATATCCGAGGTCCTCTGATATGCCATACATCACACCTCGTTTTATCCCACTGTCATACGTGCTGATAAGATTACTTTCTCAAATGCTCTTCAATTTGTCACTCTTTTTAAATCACATATTGATTTGAGCAATGAATTTGAACCACTTTAGTAAGTTAAATCCAAACACAATCAAATAATTATATACTTATAAGAAAAGGAAAAAAAAATATTACATGACTTCCACTTTAATATTAAAAACAATAATATTTTAGTGATCAGCTAGAATTGTACTCACATTGTTTTGAGACGTAAATATTTTTAATATTCGAATATTTTTAAAATTATTATTTTAATATAATACTTTAGCCTGTTATGTGGTGTTCGGTATCTATATTGTATTGGACAAAGTGCAATTTATTTATTCTTTTAATTAGGATCTCTATATAATATCATGTATATATTAATAATTTAATATTAATATTTATACCGGTGCATCATAATAGATCAATGATATAACTTTTTTTCTCAAAACTACTAAGCCCCTATCAATTTTTTACACCTATTGTACTTTTTTTTGAAAAAATAAACCGCAAGCGAAGCTGTAGCATGTAGGGTTATTAACGAGACCTCCACCTCATATATAACTCAACTAAATCCAAGTAAATGTACAAGCATTCATGATCCAATAATCAACAATAGTATTCGAACATGAATGCCCACGAAAATAACAAACAAGATATTTTATGTGAGCTAAACTCCTTAAATACCGAAAGATTATTGAGCTAGCATCGACCTTAATAGAATCGTGGCATAAATTGAGCTCTCGACCCCCCTGCTAAGCCGTAGGATTACACCTGTTGTACATATTATATTTTTACTGCAAGAAAACAAAAAAATAAAATAAAATTAAAAGAGGCAAGTTTGTATGTTTTCGATCCATTAATTTTTTAAAAAAATTATTGTCTTGTTAATTTCACCCCAACTCGAAGAAAATCCAGCCCCAAGTCCTTCGGTAATTTAATCTTTAATAAAGGTTTATTTACAGTATAACAATATGATAAGGGAATTTATATATTTATATTATATATGTATAATAAATGCTAATTTTGCAATATACATGCATAACTAACCATAAACAATACTGATGAGGCCTAAAAATCATTCTCGAATCAGAGCCGTCCACGTGGCAGCACACTGCTGACTATATCTCTGACGCTCGCCTTGGTGGGCTCATGGGCCTTCCAACCGCTCAAATTGCCAGTTAATGTAATCCGTCGGTCAGCGGATGACCATTCGGATCAAGGGCCATAACCAACGGGTTTGACGCTCGCATCGCGGCCCTCATGGTTACCCTTCTCAGGGAAGCACCCACATGGGGGCCCCACTAGTACGCTCGGTATTTCGACGCTCAAAGGTCATATATCGCGAGGAGGCCATCCATACATTCTTCGAGCGTCACCAACGCTCGGGCATATGCATACCCCGTTGCGTTGGATCCGAACCTCGGCAGAAAGAATCTTGGGCCCGTCCCCCGCGTCACCCTCGTCAACAACCTCTGACACAAAGGTACTGTGTACCGGGCACCTGACACGCCGTCTCCCTTTTCAGGGATGTCATTCTCACCCCACCAAAAGCTGACGCGTGTTAGGGCAACACAGGTTTGGGACCACATGGTCAATTTACCCCTCTACCCCCATCCCTAACATATAAATAGGAGAGAATCCATGCATTCTCCCCCAAGTCATCTTCCACACACGCATTGCATTGTTCTGGGCATTCCTACTGGACTTCTTAAGCTTTCCGATTACCTCACCCCAGTCGCATCACCATTACTCCTAGCGCTCTTGGTGTTATCCTAGCTGGAAGAACCCACGCTCACAAGGAAACCCAGTTCCTGAGGCACTCACGCCTGTGATGGTCTTTCCCTTCTCATACAAATATTAAAGTGTTGTTGCATTTTAGGAAACTCAGATTCCTGCACAATCATTTTTGGCGCCGTCTGTGGGAATCCATCACCACCATCTTTGGTATTGATAGTTTCTTCCTCTGAAAGCTAGTTGAAAAGTAACACCCGAATCTTGAATCATGGTAACTGCGACGAGATCTGGAAGAGTTGGAGAGAAAGGCGCTCTTCCCCCTGCTAACGAGGAGAACGCAGAAAGTAACATTCCCGCCGGAGAAGCCAACCTCCCAGCGGCCGGGAACGGGGAAGAGAACACAGGGCCGGCGGGGACAACTCTCCCGCTGGGCGGGAATGCCACGGGAGGACCTAGCACCGTCGTCCCGCCTGCAGCTCACACCGCCCATGCTTCCTATCCATACTCCGGGATGTATCCCATGGCCATGCCACCTCCAGGATACCCGTTCATGCAGCCAGGATTGATGCCCGGAGTGATGCCGGCGATCCCGCCTTACCAGGTGGGGACTCTGAATCTCCCCACGTCGTTACCTAGGGAGATACAAGGGGTGGAGATGCCCCAAGTTACAGCCCAGCAACTCCAGGCGCTATATGCACAGTGCGAGAGCCAGGCCGTTCAGAATGCCTGGGAACATTTCATGGCCGCATATTTCCCCTCGCAGGCTAGCGCTCGTCCGGCCCCGCCTCTTGGAGGGCTACCGGCACATCCCTTGGTGATGGCCCAAAATGCGCTAAGGGCACAACAACCCCCCCCGCCAGCGCCTAATCAGGAAAATGAAGCCCCACCGAGGGTCCAGCAAGAACGGCCAGTTGTGGAAAATGAGAGGGCCCCTCGAAATGAGGCGGCCGTAGATAATGAAGAGGTCCAATCAAGGGCCACAAGGAGGGCAAACCGCAGAAATGTCGGTGACCCTCAGCTAGCAGCTGTACAAGACCAAATTCGAGGGCTCCAAAACGTGGTAGAGCAGCTCTCTCGTGCACGGTCTCACGCCCCCCGAGAGGGGGACGAGAGGTCCAAGGCCAGAGACGCTCGGCGACCACGCAGCCCCATTTCCCACCGAAGAAGAGAGGCTAGCTATGAAGATCCCGACGAGCGAGATTACAGGATCATGGCGGGCGATTCCCCCCTCGTCGAGGAAGTTCTGATGACCCGTGCAGGGAAGGGTAAAATTCCCTCGTCAATCAACAGGTATGATGGAACTACGGATCCCGCCGAGCATCTGGACCATTTCGTGCACCTAATGCACCTCTATGACCATCCGGACAACTACTGGGCCAAGGTGTTTGTCACTTCCCTCACTGGAATGGCCCAAGAGTGGTACAAAAAGCTCCCCCCGCGCTCAATCCGAGGGTATTATGACTTGACGGATGCTTTTGTCAGCCACTTCAATTCGTTAAAAGCACCAGCCCCGGCCGCGACCGCTCTTTATAGCCTGGTCCAAGGGCCGAATGAGACCCTCCGATCCTTCATGGGGAGGTTCAACAAAGAGATTTTGCTAGTAGAAAAGCCCTCGATGGACTTTTTGAGGCACGTGCTGTTCGGTGCCATCAACATGAAGCATTACGTCAGCAAAGAATTTGTGGAGGAAGTGGCCAAGAAGAAGCCACGTTCGTTGATGGAGATTAGAGAGATTGCAGATTCTTTCTTTACCCTCGAAGATATGTATATAGCGAGGGAGCAGAAGATGGCGAATGCCCCTCGCCCCACCAGAAACCACGAGGACAAAGTGGAGCCCCACCGAAGTCACCGCCGCAGCCCAATACCCGCTCGTCGTCATTCCTCTCCCCCGCGGAAGCTCGAGCGTGTCCCCCTCAATCGCCCAATTGCAGAAGTTTATTCCCTGGCGGACCAGAAGTTGTTCAAAAGGCCGCCCAAGCTAAGAGAGACCGAGGCTCAAAAGCGCTCGGGGAAGTATTGCGCTTTCCATAAGCAGAAGGGGCATGACACTAACGAGTGCCGTCACCTGGAGAAGGAGATTCAGCGGCTGATTGCTGGGGGGCACCTCAAAGAGTTTGTAAAAGTACTGGAAGGGTACGACGAACATTGCGCAGGACGGGCGCTTGAAAGAAGAAGAAGCCGCTCACGTTCCCGTAGTCCTCGTCGCCAGCGCCCTGAAACCAGCGAGCGCAACAAAGGGAAAGGGGTAGACATGGAGAATCAGCCCTTTGCGGTCATTCACATGATTGCGGGAGGCCCCTCGGGGGGCGACTCCAATGCTTCCCGTCGCCGCCATGTACGGAGCTATAACCAGAGCGCGACACGCCCTCGCCCAGTGCTCTCCGTGGACAGCTCGTCGCGCTCAAAGGAGGATGATGTCATAGGGTTTAATGAGAAAGATCTTGAACACATTGTAACACCCCATGGGATAGGAAAAACCTCTGACTGTCCCATGGTGGTTAGTTTAGACGTTCATAACCACACTGTAAAGAGGGTTTTATTTGATAGTGGAAGCTCTGTGAACGTTCTCCCGTACTCAACGTTTCAACAAATGAACATAACAAACATCCCCCTCGAACCTCTCAGAACCGCCCTTGTAGGGTTTGGAGGTTCCGAGATCGTCCCTCACGGACAGATTCGCTTAGCCACCTCTTTTGGTCGCGCCCCACAGCGAAAAACTTTGAGCGTCCTCTACACCGTCGTTGAGGTGGATCTCCCTTACAATATCATCATTGGGCGCCCAGCCCTCGTGGATTTCAAGGCCGTAATTTCTACCTATCATCAAAAAGTCAAGTTTCCAACCCCCGAGGGTACCGGAGAAATTCTGTGTAACGTCAAAGAAGCTTGGGAATGTTACATACTTTCACTTCGCAGCCACAAACCCAAGCAGTCCATCCAACCTGGGTCTACTAAGAAGTCCGTGGACTTCCCCGAATTGAACGAAGATGGCCCCGAGCGTAAAAGAGCCAAGCTGTACAGGAAGAAGAATAAAAAGAGGACCCCTGGAGACGTTCAGTATTCGGAGAATGTGCCACCGGGGGTCATCGAGGGCTCATCTTCAGAAAACGAGCGTGATGAACCCAAGGGTATGCTCACCGGGAAGAAACGAGCGCTAGAGGCGCCAAGGCCGGAGGCTCGAATTGAGCCCACTGAGGAGTTTTTGACCGTTGAATTGGAGCCTGGGAACCCGGATAAAACAACCCAAATAGGCTCGGGTCTAGATGGGCCCTCGCAGGTTTTGATGATCGACTTCCTACGGGAGAACCTAGACGTTTTTGCGTGGAAAGCTTCTGATCTCACCGGAATAGATCCGAGTGTCATTGTCCACAGACTGAACGTGGATCCCACCTTCAAGCCCATCAAACAGAAGAAGAGGGACGTTCATGGCTTTAGGAAACGGGTTATCGAAGAAGAGGTTGGTAAGTTGCTTGATGCTCAGTACATCGAGGAAATCCTGTACCCAGAATGGCTCTGCAATGTGGTGCTCGTCCCAAAGAGCGCCAATAAGTGGCGTATGTGCAACGACTTCACAGACCTCAACAAAGCGTGCCCCAAAGACCATTACCCGCTACCGAGGATCGATCAGTTGGTAGATTCTACAGCCGGGTGTGAACTCATGAGTATGATGGACGCCTTTCAGGGATATTATCAAATCTTTATGGCGCCCGAGGATCGCCCCAAAACTGCGTTTATTGTGCACTTGGGGGTCTACTGTTTCAAAGTCATGCCCTTCGGGCTCAAAAATGCGGGAGCAACCTATCAACGCCTTGTCAATAGAATGTTCGAGCACGAAATTGGAAAATCTATGGAGGTATACGTGGATGACATGATAGTCAAAAGTGAGCGCCAACACTCCCATCTGGAGGATCTAAAGCAGACTTTCGATATTCTTCGTCGCTACGGAATGAAGTTGAACCCTTCAAAGTGCACTTTTGGCGTTCGAGGTGGTAAGTTTCTGGGATACATGGTCAGTCAACGGGGCATAGAGGCAAACCCCGAGAAGATCAAAGCAATCCTGGATATACCCTCCCCTCGCAATCTGAGAGAGGTCCAGGTACTCGTGGGTAAGATCATTTCGCTAAACAGGTTCATTTCTCGCTCGGCAGACCGGAATTTACCCTTCTTTAAAATTTTGCGCAACGCTCGGAACTTTACCTGGAACGAGGATTGCGAAAAGGCCCTGCAGAACATGAAACAGTACCTGTCGAGCGCGCCTTTGTTAACCAAGCCAATCCCGGGGGAGAACTTGTTTGTCTATCTATCGGTCTCTTTGGAAGCAACGAGCGCTGTCCTCGTAGCAATCCGCGAGCGTAAGCATATGCCAGTATATTACCTAAGCAAGACTCTACAGGGGGCAGAGAAAAGGTATATGGAAATTGAGAAATTTGCCTTTGCGCTCGTTAACGCATCCCGAAGGCTGAGGCCATATTTTCAGGCTCACTCCATCACAGTGCTAACAGATCAACCACTCAGGCAAGTCCTATCCAAACCGGATGTTTCGGGAAGGTTAATTAAATGGGCAATCGAACTCAGTCAGTTTGATATCTCCTTCGAGCCTCGCACAGCCATACAGGCTCAGGCAGTGGCCGATCTGTTGGTAGAACGTTTCAATTTGGAGACTGTGCCACAGGCTGACGAGGGTCTATGGCTTTTACACACGGATGGCTCCTCGACCTCACAAGGGGGGGGTGCCGGGGTGACCCTCAGGGATCCCCTAGGAGCAGAAGTTAACTACGCAATCAAGCTGGCGTTTCAAGTCACCAACAACGAAGCAGAATATGAGGCCCTCATCCAAGGGCTCAGGATTGCGCTCCAAAATGGGGCCGCTCGTGTCACAGCATATGTTGATTCGCAGTTGATCGCGAGTCAAATCGATGGTAGTTATGAGGCTCGAGAAGCCACCATGGCACGGTATCTATTGAGCGCCAAGGAGGAGATAGCCAAGTTCAAGGAATTCCATCTTTTGCAAGTTCCGAGGGCAGAAAACGAACGCGCTGACGCTCTTTCGAAGTTTGCGTCCGCTCTGGACGGCCCCAGTGAACGCGTAGTTACATTTCTGAGAACGGAGGAACCACTGATAAGTAAAGACGAACCCTCGAAAGAAGTGCACATGATTGACCCCTCCGAGCCTTGCTGGCTTGACGAGATTGTCAGATTCCTCCAGGATGGAACATGCCCGAGCGACAAAGTTGAGGCTCGGAAGATCAAGAGCAAGGCCCCTCATTTCTCGTTGGATACCGAGGGTAGATTATTCAAGCGATCCTTCCAGGGCCCACCGATGAGATGTTTGAGACCCTCGCAGGCTAAAGAAGTCTTAGAGCATGTACACGACGGAAGTTGTGGGAATCACTCGGGCGGACGAATTTTGGCAAAGAAAATCTTAAGGAGTGGGTTCTATTGGCCCTCGGTATTGCAAGATGCCATTCGATATTCCAAGAAATGTCCCAAGTGTCAGTTCCATTCCAACACTCCTCAGTTGCCGGCAGCCCAAATGATTCCTATTGATGTTTCATGGCCTTTTGATCAATGGGGCATTGACATCGTGGGACCCCTCCCAATGGCGGTCGGGCAAAAGAAGTTCGTAATACTTGCTGTGGATTATTTCACCAAGTGGGCTGAGGCGGAAGCGGTCGCTAAGATAACGTTCAAAGTTGTGAGGGATTTCATTTGGAAAAATATCATCTGCAGATACGGCATCCCGAGGGTGCTCATCTCGGATAACGGTTCACAGTTTATCGCTGTTGACACGCGAGATTGGTGCTATGAACTAGGGATCGAACAACGATTCACTTCCGTGGGTCACCCTCGAGCTAATGGTCAAGCTGAAGTGACCAACCGGACCATACTCCAACATCTGAAAAGGATGCTCGAGAGTAAGAAGGGAGAATGGGCTGAAGAACTCCAGGGAGCTTTGTGGGCGTACCGTACTACTCCCCGAGCGGCAACGGGGGAAACCCCTTATTCCCTTGTGTACGGCTCCGAGGCCATGATACCTGCGGAAATTGCTCAAGAATCCGCACGCGTTGCCTATTTCGAGCCTGCTGCCAACGAGGCCAATCGGGCGCTCGAGTTAGATTTGCTGGATGAGAAGAGGAACGCTGCTTGGGCACGTATCCACAAATACAAAGCAACCGTTGTTCGCCATTACAATAAACGTGTCAAGGAAAGGACCTTCCAGCTAGGGGATTTGGTCCTCAAAAAAGTTGAAGTCTCCAAACACGTAGGAAAGTTGGACCCCAATTGGGAAGGCCCCTTCAAAGTCATCCAGGTACGAGCAAACAACACCTACCTATTGGAAACTTTGCAAGGCGAGCGGCTCCCTAGGCCATGGAATGCATGTAACCTTAGAAGGTTCTATGTGTAGACATCAGTTTCTTTGAAATGGCCCGTTTGTGGCGTGAAAGGTTTTCCTTTGACGGAAAGCGTGTTGTAATCACTCCCGAAAATGCATCTATATAACAGTAAGTATTCAACTCTTTGTTTTTATTATTTGCTTGCTTTCTTATTTGATTTACTGATTCGAGCGTCAAAGGGCCTACTCCGTGTCGAGCATACTACACGTCGAAAAGCCTACGCGAAACTTCGATCGTTCCAAAACTACCCTGTCCAGGTGTTGATAACCATCCACCTGTAACAGTTTGAACGGTTTGTAAATATAAAATCCTAAAAGTGAGCGTGTCGAACAACGGGGAGCGCAATGCTCAGTTATAGCCAGCTGAGTGCTAACCACTCCAGCTTGTGCGCGCAAAAAGCCCGAATGATCCTCAACTTATTGAGTTAAAACGTACTCATAAAATAATGGATTTTAACTGTCCCTTCATGTGTTTCTCGAAACAACGCTAACCCCAGGGTTACGCTCGCTTTAATATCCTACTTAGCAGGTCCTGGTGTTGATCTCTACAGTATATACAATCTAATGAAGCCAGGGAACATCCATAAGGATCGCCCTCGTGCCCATATTTGCATCTCCCGATATTACCGTCATAAGCCAATTCTTGGCTAAGGGTTTCCTAAATCTGGATTCGAGACTTCATTTCAAAAGCGGCCAGGGAACCCTCCTAAGGGTCACCCTCGCGCCTGTATTTCCTCAAAGATTTATTTAATCCAAATTTAAACACCCTTACGAATGTGGCCAGGGAGCCCTCCTGAGGGTCACCCTCGCGCCTGTATTTCTTCGAAGGTTTTTAAGTCCAAGTTCAAGGTTCGTCTCTACTATGGCCAGGGAACCCTCCTAAGGGTCACCCTCGCGCCTATATTTGCAAAAGGCCAAATTGCCTAACGTCGTGGGCTACCAAGCTTAATATGCATGGTAATGAGCGTCAGGGGACCATCGTAAGAGACGCCCCTGCATGCTTGCACTACCATCGCAAGCGTTCCAAACAGAAGACAATAATATAGGAACAGCGAGCGTAACAAAACAACATCATTCACCATCCAAGAGTAAAGGAAAAAGCATTCAGACATCAAAGCAGTAGAGAAAGAGTGCTAAAGTATGAAAAGGAACTCAAAATGTTAAAGGAATAACGGGAAGATTAATTACAATCATAAATTGTTCAAAAGTGTGACATGGAATTTAAAACAACAGAGAAAAGGGATCAGCATAAAGAGAGTTTCATTGGGCCGGAGCGTTGGGCTCGGGAGGAGCAGTTGAAAGGGGAACTGGGGCCAGCACATTGGCGTCAGAGGTTTGGGCCTCGCCAGGCTCTTCAGCATCCGCGACGTCCATGACAGTACCCTCATCTTCTATCAGGAGAGGCTCGGGATCTATCCTGTTGGCAGCTATGAACTCCCTTTGGAGTGTTTCCACCAACTCCTGATACTCGGGCTCCGCCAGATTATCCGTGGGATCCTCCTCCTGGACCATGGGCTCGCAATTCTCATCAAGATCCATTCTCAGACGAGCGTCGGATCGAGCGCTTTCTGGGGCCAGTCCCAACCTCACCATTTGCCCAATCGCTTTATGGAAGAAGCGTCGAGCATTGTCAAAGCACTGGATGTTGGCCGCAAAAATAAATGCTTTGGAGCGCACGAACTTCTTCACCGCCTCCCAGGATACCCTCGCTTCCAGGCCCTGAATTTTGCCTTGCAATTCAGCAAAGGCTTTGTTGGCTGCCTCATTCTGGCGAGTGCTCTCCGCCAGTTGCTCGCCCAGCTCCACATTTTGAGCCCTCAACTGATCCCTCTCATCCTTCAGTTTCTTTTGACGCTCAGTTAGGGCCAAAACGGCATCGTCAGATTTCTTCAGATTTTCATTCAGCTTAGCGTTTTCGATGTGGGCGGAGTTCAGCTGAGCGCTGATATTATTGTAATCCTCCTGCAGTTGGACAGGGTCGGAGACGCGCAGTAACTTTTTGTACTTGGCTTTACGCTCAGAATATGCCTGCGCTCGCCCTTGCAAGTTTTTCAGCCTCGGGATTACCTCCTGGGAAGCCGCAAACGAGGGTCATGATCCGAACGTGGAAGGAAGGAAAGAGAAGTTGGTAAAGAGGAATAGAGACTTACCGTCAGAAGGACGTGGCAGGCGTCATCAGCAACGCGAGCGGCGTCATAATTGTTCAGCTTGTCGTGGTCGCCGGAAAACTGGAGTTTCCCAACGACGTCGGAGACAAGGTTGACGGAATAAGCGCTCTTTTTTAGGAGCACCGGGCCCTCAGTCCGTTGCCGCTTATAACGGGAGTCACCCTTGCATCCTATCTTCCAGAATTCTTCATCCTCGGAAGATGAAGTATCACTGCCCTCGCCACGGTGGCCCACGACCACCTCCTTTCCCTTCCCTGAAATCGGGAGGGAGTCCGGCATCCTCTTTCTCTTCCCCTGACGGTCAGCACGGAGGATTTCATGGATACGGACAGGCTCGCCCGAGCGGTTCCGTGACCCGCTTGAACTCAAGGAGATTGGGCCCACGGGGGCCGCCGGCCGAGGAGTGGCCTCGTGGGCACCTTCCAGTGTTAGATCCTCAATGGGGCCCGTGGGAGGAGCCACGTTCCCCGCGCCCCCTCGAGCATTTCCTTGTCCTCGGCCCGCTGCTCGGCGGTTTACCCTCGCCCTCGGAGTGCGGTTGCTGCTGTTGAGGGTCAACCGCGGGACCTTGGGCACCCAACATACGTGAAAGGGCTTCAGCATTCATCCCTTGAGAGAGTATTTGGATGCCTGCAAGTAAAGGGGAACGAGCGTTAGAAGATTGGTTATTTGGATCATATAGACAAGAAAGCATTGATAACTGCAAGTCAGAGAGCTATTCTAAAGGTTAGAGATGTTAGTTCCTAGAATCTAACCGTCGAGGGCCATGATGTCAGTTGGAGGGTTGAGTATCATGTCAGGGGGGCCAGATAATCCGTAGCGGAACAATATCTTTTCGTTCTTCACCAGTGTCTCCGCCTCAATCCACTTCTTTTCAGCCCTCATCTCGAGGGCTAACCCCATCGCCCATTCCTCGAAATCCTTGTTCCTCATCCTCTCCCTAATCAATGGACCTTCGCCATGAATCATCCATTGCCGGTGAACTCCGAAAATCCCCCCGGGAGCCCCCACGAAGAAGTATTTTTCCTTCCAGTGCTCGCCATAAGAGGAAGATGGAGAATTTATCATCTTAAAGCCTGATTTAGCCTGAGCGTAGTAAAATCCGTCTGTAGGCGACGAGCGTGGTGAGCGGGCTACTTGTATCAAGCTGTCGAAATTGATTATTGAGGGTGCTTTGCCCAAAGCCCTCATCGTTATAATGAATGTGTTGATTAGAGCTATACCATTGGGCAGAATTTGTGAAGGGCAAAGCCCTAGATGATGGTAAAGGATGACGGCATCGTGAGCGATTGGAAACCTCAGACCGCCAGCAAGAACTGCATCCCAGTAGACCGTCATCATCCCAGGCGGTGGTCGATTGGCCCTTTCCCCTTCCTCAGGAAGTCTCATGGGAAACACGACTTCATCCCAGTACGCTTTCGCCCTCAACCCCTCCAAATCCGCGAGGGTCAAAATACTCTCAATTTCGTCGGGCGATCTGTCAGTCTGGTGGCGGTTGTCTTGCCTTACTCGAGTGGCAGGCTCTTTGCCTCTCCTCTGACGCCTTCTGGAAGGTTCAGCCTCGAATGGACGCCCGGATGGCCCAGCTTCACCCTCGGGACCCGCCATAGCCACTGTGATCCTGTGGTCTTGGGGTCTCACAGCGCTATTCAAGACTAGGAATACTCTCTCCCCTTGTCTCTGCATCTCCATTACATTGTGCATCTCCTCAAAGAGATCGTCTGTCCCAACGGGAGCACGCTCGTTCATCCCTTGAACGGCAGCGTTCACTTCTTCTTCCCCGGCGTCAACCGGAGCCTGGGCCACCGATATTGCCATGGGAATATCTCCACCTGGGTACGCCCTAATTAGAGGAACAGCTATGGGGACATCACCATGAGGGGAAGAACTCCCCACCGACATCTCCTCAATCTCCCGTACATAATCATCAGCTTGGTTTCCGGCCATGGTCAGTTTTCAATTCTTGGGGACAGGGTTTCTAACAGAAAACTCTAGGGAGGATGAGATTTCTAAAACAGATTCAACAGTAGACAGTGGGACTTCTCTCAAGGCTTTCTCTCACACAACCTAAAACTAATGTTAGCGCGGGGAAAATAAGAAGAAAGGTAAGGAATTTTTACCTAAGATGTGAAGAGAAGGGATTCGCCGGAGCTTGTAGAACTGGCAAAGGTCTCTTGCTATGAATATGCTTGAAAGGAGTCTGAATGCGTGAAAAAGCTACCAAGGCCCTGCAAACCCTTATTTATAGGGGAGATGGAACATGGATTAGGGCTGGAAATTCAAAAATGCAATCATTTCCCGCTTGGGAAATCCCCCACTTTTGGTAACCGCCTCACGTTTCCCGGAGAACACGCGCCCACGTTCCCACTCCGCATTAAATGCGGACTTGACAGCATTTAATGCGATGTCAGTTTGTGTCCGTTACAGAAGGCCAGCAGTCTCCTCGAGTGTAATCTCTCGTCCCTCGGATATTTGAAATTCAGGACTCCTCCTTTATAAATTCTACAGTACGCTCGAAGCGATACTATAGAATTTGGGGGGCAAAATGATGAGGCCTAAAAATCATTCTCGAATCAGAGCCGTCCACGTGGCAGCACACTGCTGACTATATCTCTGACGCTCGCCTTGGTGGGCTCATGGGCCTTCCAACCGCTCAAATTGCCAGTTAATGTAATCCGTCGGTCAGCGGATGACCATTCGGATCAAGGGCCATAACCAACGGGTTTGACGCTCGCATCGCGGCCCTCATGGTTACCCTTCTCAGGGAAGCACCCACATGGGGGCCCCACTAGTACGCTCGGTATTTCGACGCTCAAAGGTCATATATCGCGAGGAGGCCATCCATACATTCTTCGAGCGTCACCAACGCTCGGGCATATGCATACCCCGTTGCGTTGGATCCGAACCTCGGCAGAAAGAATCTTGGGCCCGTCCCCCGCGTCACCCTCGTCAACAACCTCTGACACAAAGGTACTGTGTACCGGGCACCTGACACGCCGTCTCCCTTTTCAGGGATGTCATTCTCACCCCACCAAAAGCTGACGCGTGTTAGGGCAACACAGGTTTGGGACCACATGGTCAATTTACCCCTCTACCCCCATCCCTAACATATAAATAGGAGAGAATCCATGCATTCTCCCCCAAGTCATCTTCCACACACGCATTGCATTGTTCTGGGCATTCCTACTGGACTTCTTAAGCTTTCCGATTACCTCACCCCAGTCGCATCACCATTACTCCTAGCGCTCTTGGTGTTATCCTAGTTGGAAGAACCCACGCTCACAAGGAAACCCAGTTCCTGAGGCACTCACGCCTGTGATGGTCTTTCCCTTCTCATACAAATATTAAAGTGTTGTTGCATTTTAGGAAACTCAGATTCCTGCACAATCAAATACTACTAATAACAAAACAAAAAAGAAAACATATTATTTTAAAATAAATGGTATATATTTAGCAAGCAGGTGGTGAAGGCTAAATTAACCCCGTTATAGACTCTTGACCACCAATTTTTGTTCCACATACCACATTTATTTATTTTGTTTTGTTTTGTTTTATATTTCTTTTTAACAAAATAAAAAAGGCCTCCATTTTCAGCTTCATATTCACAAAGCTTTAACACCCTTTCTGAGATTTACTTTTTTGTTTGAAGCTGCATGGAATTTATTCTTACTTTCTTTGATAGATTTATCGATTTATAAATCTATCACGATGCACACCTCGGAGTTGCAAGGAACAAAAAGGTAATTTTATCTTATTGTATTCATTTAAAAATCCGTATACACTTTTTTGTATGTTATATATCGAGATTAGTTTTTTAGGTGATACTATATGTCTGTCGGAAGTTTGTGTAATGTAATTACGGTATGGTATTAATTTATCTGATTTTGAATTTACAGTCATTAGTGTACAGAATCTCGTTGGTATTTGTAAGTTAGCATTAACATCAAATCTCATTAGAATTCTCAAGATAGGATGGAAAATAGCAATTAGATAATGATCACGAAATTAACTTTTTAAATTCTGAATTTACCAGCATTAACATCAAATCTCATTAGAATTATGAAGTTATAACGGAAAATGTGAAAGCATATTCCCTGCCTAATTCAAAAAATGTGAAAGTATGTGTTCACCCTTGGCATGCCAAGAAACGAAAAGTTGAGGATCTAACTTGAAATGTGAAATATAATTCAATTTAGTTTTATCTCAATTGCTATTTAAACCCGAACAATCAATTTCAATTTCAAACAACAAGTGGTTTAACCCGAAACGTGAAATTCAATTCAATTCAATTTCATCTTAATTTTAAATTTCAATTCATTTACGCAACATATCCTGATATCATGTGAAAGTATATAATCGATCTAACTCACCTAAAAAATTGGTTAATAAGGTAAGAGTTGTCATTTTTGTTTCTTTTCCGATGTAAATGATGTTAACATAAAAAGATGAGAAATAAGAATTGAATAATTATCTTAATATTAACTGGATTAAAAAAAAAAAAAAAATCAATCAAAGTTCAAGTAAGAAATATTTGAAATAATATTCTGTACAAGGATTGAAATGACAAATCACAGGACGAATAAATATTTTTAAAGTGAAGGTGCATCATAGTTGAAAAAAATTAGAAATTTCACAAATGTTAGGTCAAAAAATATGTTTAGTCCTAAAATTAAAGTGTTACGGACATATCGAAATTCGAATATTAAACCGGGTTCAAATACTGTATTTGGATTTTATTTGAACCCGACACCGAACAAACCCGATTTATTCCATCATTCAACCTTCATCGCGCCCCTCTTTCGTCAACTCATCGCCAAATCCAATAGTCCACTGAGCTCAGAAAATTTTCAGCTGTGGGGGAAGAGATTTCATGATGATGGAACTCGAAATTTCCTGCAATTCGGATGCGGTAATGGCATGTGGATGTTATTTCTCTTTTTTGAGTTGAAAAATGCGGTTTTTATTATGGTTAATATTGGCTCTGAGCTCCCTCCCGTTACTGCATGTGCAAGTTTTAGATTGATCGAAGTGGAAAAACTGGATTAGGGTTTGTTTTGGGGGGAAATTGCGACCAGATATGATCATTTCTTGTGATTCTTTGTTGCAGGTTGACAGAAATGGGTGCACCGAAGAGATGGATCAAAACGCTGCTTGGTTTGAAGAAATCAGGCAAATCACAATTTTCAGACAAGGAAGAGAAGAATGAAAATGTCGGTGAAAAAAAGACTACTTCCCTCTTTGTATCTTTATTATGTTTTAGCAATTCTCTGGATATTAAACTGTTTATGGTGAGTTTGGAGATGATATCTTCATTAAGAAAAATAGATGGAGTTGTTTAAGTGCGTAGGTTGAAATTTTTTATGGAATTTATTCGCTAAAGTTGGTGTAGAAAGGGAAGGTACAATTAACAAACCACATAGAATCTTGTTAAATATGCATTCTTTCGCGTCTAACTGTTTTGTGTAGCCTTTTTTTCGCAACGTGGAGATAGAGTACTTAACTTGTTTGGTAAAGGGGATGTTGAGGAAGGAAGAAATGTCATTCATGGCCGAATTCATTAACCATCCCTCTTTGCCACCTTTTTAGCTGTTGGTGGAACTATCTGCTTATTGAACTGAACTGCAATGTGGCCCTTTTGTGCTTAATTTATGTGATATGCATTGTCTGTGTTCAGACAACAGACATATATGCTAAAAGTCCAGCATTAAAAGCCCTTGGAATGTTACGTAGTGTTTATACGTCTATCTAGTTGTAGATACGATGAAATTATAACCTCAAATTGGTTTCATGATCATGCAGTCTTCTGATAGTGCTGGCATGGTTTCTCACCCCACGGAGACCTCTGCTCACAATGATACTGTTGAAACTGGAAAGAGAGACGTCATTAAAGAAAATGAAGATGCAGAAGTTGTAGGAGATGAGAATGTCCAGTCGGTTTCGGAATCAGTTAGCGTGCCTTCTACTTCATCTCGTGTGCAAAATGCAGCTCAGTATAAACTGAGAGAAGAATTGGCGGCCATACACATCCAGACCGCCATAAGAAGATATCTGGTATACAATTGACTCATTTCCTGGAATTTTGATTGATATATTTATGTGTGTGCATGTATACATATGTACCGAAATTTACAAGGCAAGGGTACTAAAAGTTTTTTTGAACATTACGTATATGTGTTATGGCTATCTAGTTCCGGATATAATGAAATTTGAATCTAAGAGCATAGCATTATATTCTCAAATTGGTTTTAACATGCAGAGTTCTGTGTGCGCTGCCAAGATTTGTAACAAAAGGAAGCCCTCTGTTGAGCTTGCTAGTCAACATGAGTTGAATGAAAATGCAAATGTCATTACCAAAATTGAAGATGAAGATTCAATTGCAGAATCAGCTAACTTGCCATCTACTTCACTTCAGGTGCGAAATGCAGCTTGGATTCCACCGAATATGAGTGAAGAACAGGCTGCCATATGCATCCAAACAGCCTCCAGAGGATTCCTGGTATAGAACTTAATCCCCAAACTATTGAATTACTTTCTAACCTGGAATAGATCGGATATTTAGTTATTGCAGCATAGGCTTGGCATATTCTCTAAATTGATAATCTATTTCTCTTTCTCCTATGGCTATTTATCTTGTCTCCATGAAATCTAAACCATCATAAGTATGGGAACCAAGACGTTGTGTAAATAACATGCGAGAGAATTCATCCAAATCCAAGGAACGGAAATATACTGGTTTGGCATCTGAAGTTGTATTGTTCATTTAACTTTTTCTCAGATCATTTCTAATATTGGTCAAATCCTTGTTTTTTTCACTTATGTTGGATGATTATTATAAAATCTTATGTAAGTCATGCTTATACATAGAGTGGCCTTTCTGTCTTTATTACTACTAATCATTTCCGTAGATTTGTAACTAAACGTAACTATTCTATCCACCCTTTGCTTTTTAAAGATAGCTTGAACTTGGACCCTTTTGTCCACCGTAGAGCTTTAGTTATAGTAATTAAAAGTTTAAGTTATCCCAAAAATTGTCTGAATTTTTGTAACTAAGAAACATATGTTATTGTTAGCTAGGAAAGCTCTCAGAATTTTAGTGCAATGTTGTTCTGGTAGGAGAATAGATATATTACATGCATATGATTTGCCACATATGCATATGGAGTTAACTGCATTCCATAACCTGTTGTTATTTGAAAGTAGCATTCAGGACCATGTGTTGTCCAATCAGTAGTTCTACAGCCTACAGAAACATCATACTGCTAATATTCGCAGGATTTAGTGTATACGGCCATGAAATGTTTTTTGTTTCTTTTTTTTTAAAATAGTTACTGCATTTAAGAAGCTATCTTTGAATTATGTGGCATCTTTTGAGTCATTGCTCTTTCACTTCTCTCCTAAAAGTTGCTGCTAGAAGTAGCTGATTTTGTGGATCATCTGGCATTGGTTTCCAACAGTGGGCGATAGTTTGTAAGATCTTTCTTCTGTATATTGTTGTCTATCAGGCTAGACGATCCTTACGTGCTTTAAGAGGATTAGTGAGACTTCAAGCTCTTGTCAGGGGTCGTGCAGTAAGAAAGCAAGCTGCCATTACTCTTCGTTGTATGCAAGCTTTGGTAAGAGTTCAGGCTCGTGTGCGAGCAAGGCGTGTCCGTATCATATTAGAGAATCAATCAGCACAACAGAAAATTCAACAGCAACTTGACAATGACGCTCGTGTTAAAGAAATTGAAGTAAGCTACCTTTTGCAAATATTGATAATAATACTTTTTTTAGAGTGGGTTTGTGGTGTTATATAAGATATTAGTACAGTTTCAAATTGATCGTCAAGTATAATTTACTCTTAATAGCAAAAAAGAAACAAATATAGCATCATAAATTGATATTTTGCATGATTGAGAACCTATGGGCTGTTTAGAATAGTAATTTGAGTAACCGCTACCCTTTATATTTTTCGCGCTTAATGTGTTGACTTGTAACCGCAGGCCGGGTGGTGTGACAGTACTGGGTCTGTTGAAGAAATTCAAGCCAAGGTGTTGAAAAGGAAGGAGGCAGCAGCTAAGCGTGAAAAGGCAAAGGCTTATGCTTTAGCTCGGCAGGTAAGCATATCCTCAGTTGAGGCAATATTTAGACACACTACGTTTTCTTATTAAACAAGAAGAAAGCACTAAATAAGAAGGGATGACAAAGAAAAAAAGAGGCTAAAATGATGAGAAAATTGACCTAAAACTCCCATCATCTCCTTCACAAATTTAGTAATCTGTTTCTCTTCGAATTGCTATATTAATCGAGACATATTGTCAGTAAAAGGGCACAACATATACCTGTCCGTTATATGTCAAAAGAAAGAAATGTTTATTGGGTTAGAGCCTGTTTTCTTGGATTCTTTTGGTAAATTTTTGCCAACTAAATTTAAGGATGAAATCTCAAGTTCTTCATTTTTTTATTTTTTTTTTAATTTTTTGAGTGTCTGGGACAGAGTAGAAATGTCATGCAGATCTCTGTTTTATTTCAATTCCATAGTATGACAGTTTAACATAAAATCATGTTTTCTTTCAATTCCATAGTATGACAGTTTAACAAAAAATCTATATCATGCAGTGGCAAGCTGGATCAAGGCAGCAGCAAAGACCAGCTGAGTTTGAACCAGACCGAAGCAACTGGGGTTGGAATTGGTTGGAGAGGTGGATGGCTGTTCGCCCTTGGGAAAATAACCACTTGGACTTTAACATTAAAGACGGTTTTGAGAATGAACAATCAGCTGATTCAGAGGGTGCACCCGCACTTAAATCGAGTTCCACAGTAAAGAAACCAATGTCGAGTAACAGAGTTGGGAAGATGGGTCGTTCAAGGAGCAAGTCAAACACTTCAAATGAAAAAAAGACCAATTCTCATCCTGATGGCTACAGTTCTTCACCCGAAGTGTCTTCAAATGTGAGAGAAAGACCAAACAAGCTTGTTTCAAGTAGTAGTAGTTCTAAACCAGTTGTCAAAGATTCAGCAAAGAAAGCTACCTCAAGAACAACTCTCGGTCCGAGATCCCGCAGTAATCCTAAGGAGAGATCAACTGCTGCTGATAAACAAGGAAACAAGCGGTTGTCTCTTCCCGCCACCGGTCAGTCTCTCTCTCTCTCTCCCCACCTATGTGTACGTTTTGCTTGCATTCTGCCCCCTTTCTCTCCTCGTGTTCTAAAACTCAAGTTTCATTTATAAATCATCAAAACCCCCTTAAATGACAAATCTGTCTTGTATATGTACATATACATTAACACCAATGATCATAACTGAGGAGTTCAACGATATGCTAGCTTAATCAAAGACTCTCTAAGACAAAACTGTCATTGCCTATCGGTAGGTTGAGCTTTACACCTTAGTGGTCGAATCTACCTTGTCATAACTTAGTAACAAAACAATTATATAATAATTTTTCCTGCGCCCCGAAAGTTAATTATTGGCTTCCGTCCCTGCCTATTGTCCCTGCATTACCTCCCTGTCCAAATTTTCAATCCAAAGCTCGATTGATCTTGTCCACCTTGTATGTTTCAAATACACTAATGAAATCAATATTAAATCTAACATCTTTTAATATTAATCCAACTTGATCAGGGCACGAGCAACGGGCTCAACCATCCAGGAAACCCAGTCAAACTGCTGCTAAAAGGACTCCTAATGCTCCAAAGCCCGTGAGAGCCAAAACCAAATCAAACAGCACCGACGTCACACCTTCAAAGGTCTGTTCACAAACTGCACATTAAATTTCAATAATGGAGAAATTTATACGTAAAAGGGAAAAATGGTCGTCCACAACGCATCACCTCCTGATACTTCCCACGAGTTAAACTGCTCGTTGCAATCAAGACGTATGATTGATGAGTACCACAAAACTCAACTGCTGTTCCGGAAATTGTTGTATTAATACTTAATCCATTGTCATTTATCTTTCTCTAATAGCAGAATATGTGTATTACAAACCTACACTCATTACCAAGAAACAGTTATTACCACCTTGTTCTATCTCCATTGGCTCGACTCGACCCGACCCAGTTCGTTATTTATCCATTTCTAGGATGCTCTCGCAGTCTTGCTTAACTCATTTTTATGGAGTAATTCATTCATTGATGCAAGTATGTGATGCTTATATTGTTCCTGAAGCTGTTAATGGGATTCCCTTGTTACAGTCACATGTTCATCTTTTTTTCCCCTTATTGGTAGGATGAATTTTTTGATTTATGGTGAAATGATCTTTATGGATATATAAGATATAGTTTTATTTGAGGCGATGACTGACGAAGAATACAGTTGTTCTACAAATAATACAGGTTGACGAATCCGTTGGTCTAACGGGACAAGATACTATATACTTCTTAAACAAAGTCTAGGTTTTAAGAGATTTTCAGTAACTGGTGCACGGTTAAAGACACAGTAATATGGACACAATACTAATATGGCATTTTTTTTTTGAATTTTTTTTTACGTGTGAAGGGTCAGACATGATGTTCAATATTAGTATTCGACACGATATGGTAAAATGATATTTTTAGAAGTAGCTGTACATTAGAAAAGCAAAAGATCTCTCTATATCTATACTCTATTATTAAGCGCGAGACCCAATTGTGGTCTCTTGGTGTCCTCTTTTCTTATTATTATTATTTTTTTGTTTATGTTTATCCGTTTTCTTCACTCACGTTCTTCTCTCACCTTCTTTTCTCTTTTTTTTCCTTTATTTGTTTATTTTATCACTTCAAAAATATACTTCTAATTTATCTTTTCTCTTATCTCATTTAAATTTTTTTTTTCTTTTATATATAATTTTTATCTTTTTTTAAAGATAATGTTGTTTGGTATATTATCTTTTCATACTATTTATTTATTATAATTTAATAAATATATTAAAAATAATTATAAAATATATATTAATATAAAAATTATTTTTAATATATTTAAATAAAAATAAAATAATTTATACACGCAACGAGTGTGCCACAATTACTAGTATACATACATGTGGGTGTGTGCGGGTTTAAAATTAATTTTATTTGTGTTTATATTCAGTTTATTTAATATTTGACCTTATGTTTAAATACATTTTTCATTTTATTGTGTTTATATTCAGTTTATTTAAAATTTGACCTTATTTTTAAACACTTATTTTCCACATTACTAATGGATATATCAATATCGTACTAGGTGTAGCACCAAAATCACATGTAAATGTAGGCAATAAAGTCCTATCTAATTAGTTATTTTAAACCAACTTAGGGCTTAATTAGCATTTATGAATTATAGACAATAGGGCTTATCAACTTTAGATCACATTAATCTTTACGGTTTTACCTGTCTGGGCCACTAATACTAACTCATTCCATAAACATAGGAAGTAATATGGAAGTAAGAGCGGGAAAACGGGTTATATGATGAGTAAATTTATATATAGAAACCAAAAAGTTACCCTCATCTCCACTATAATAATTCAAGAACGATCAAAATTCAAGTCGGTCTATCGGAATGAGACACTAAATTCCTTAATTAAGGTTCTGAGATTAAATTTCGATGCTGGAAATGAAATTCGAGGATCGTCGCCCTAGAAGAGTAAATTTACATATAGAAAGTAAAAAGTTACCCATTATCTATATTATAATAATTAAATAACAATCAAAATTCAACTGACAAGACACGAAGTCCCCTTAATTAAAGTCTAGAGATTAAATCCCATAATGAAATCCGAGGGCCGCCATACTCATTCATCCGAAAGAGACACTAAATCCCTTAATTAATGTTCATAGGTTAAATCCCAACATTGAGAATGAAATTCGAGGGTCGCCGCCCTATTACCGGTTTCAACATTAATCGAGTTTAGAAATAAACCAATTAAAAGAAAAATGGATAATTGTAATTATATAAATATATATATGGCAAATTACATCCAAATCCCTTAAAATTTGCGATAATTACAATTTACTTATGAAAATTACAGATTAGTCCCTATCCACACTCGCTGCACTTCCAACATGTATTAGGACCTCAAAACAAACAATGTGGATAGGGATTAATCTATAATTTTCAGAAATAAAGGGTGTAAATTATAATTCTCCCAAACCTCCGGGGACCTGGGCGTAATTTGCCCGTATATTTATATTTAACACACACGCGCAAAAGGCAATGTTTTGAAAACCGGACCGGACCGGACGGTCCAACCGGTTGGACCGTCGACCGATCCACAAAACGAACCGGTTTAGACCATAAAACCGGACATAGCTGAAAACCGCTTTATTTTTGAAAAACCGGAAAAAACCGCGGTTCAACCGGTAAACCGTTTGAACCGTTACGGGTTACCTTGAACCGGACGGGTCAGTGGAATATAGAAATTGGAAGAGAAAAGTAATTTTATGTTTTCTATTTCTTCCGTTTTTTTTGTCTCGGACTCTATTTTTATCTCACTTCTTTGGTTTTCTAATTATCAAAGTTCAAGAGTCCAAATTTTAATAATTTCTTCTTTTTCTTTTTGTTAGGAGACTTCAATAACTTTTATTATATATATATATTTACTTTATGAAATTTTCTTTTCTCATTATTCATTCAATTTTTTTTAGAATTTTCAATCAACCACCAATTAGATAAAAGTAAAAATTTGAGTATGCGTTTTTTAACTATTATTTTAATTATTTTATATATTAAAATAATATTTATTATAATTATGATGTCACCGGTTCGACCGCGATTGATCAAACGGTTGAACCAGTGACCCTTAACCCAGTTGATTTTCCGGTTCGCTTAACGGTCCGATTTTTAAAACATTGGCAAAAGGTTGCGTTAACGGCGTGAGTTTAACTCCGTTATCCCCTTCCGTCAATTATATCTGACTTTCTGCCTCTCTTCTTTTCCCCCCCTAAGCCTTCACTCTTCGCCCTTTTCTTCAGTTGCTCAGCAACCAAAACCACCGCAATCCGCCAATAATCGCCGCCGCCAAACCCTAGCGCCACCATCTCCGACATAGTTGAATCCCATTCCTATCACCCCTTAAACCCTCCAAATCTCCAATTAACCAAAAAACCTCGGGGAAGAAGCACGACAGGATTTTGTAAAACCAAAAAAATCCGAAGAAATATTCAGAAAATCATTATCCATCGCCATGCCGGTGATCTCCACTTCATCCTCGCCGTTGGTCCCCGCCGTCATCCTGCTCCTCTCGCTTCCGGTGTTGTTCTTCTTCGTCGCCCCTCGTATACTGCCTCCGCGCCAAATCTCCATCTCTCTACCCGATGAGCTCGATGACCTCTCCCTCTTCCACAAAGCCATAGCGATGGACTCCGCCAATTTCACGCGCCGTCCTACGCGCCTCCCCTCCGCGAGATCCCACCTCTCCGCAACCCTCCGCCGCCCCAAAATCGCGTTCCTCTTCCTCACCAACTCCGACCTCCATTTCGCCCCTCTGTGGGAGCGTTTCTTCTCTAATGTAACGCACAAGCACTACAATATATATGTCCACGCTGACCCTTATGTGAAAATTGCTCCTGTCGAGGGCGTGTTCAAGGGGAAAATTATCCCGTCGAAGAGGACGCAGAGATCTTCGCCGACGCTCATCTCCGCCGCGCGCCGCCTCATCGCCACGGCGATGCTGGATGATCCCTCCAACGCCTACTTCGCCCTGGTGTCGCAGCACTGTGTTCCGCTTCACTCTTTTAATTATTTGTACAATTTTCTGTTTGATCTGGGGAGATTGTCGCGGGATTTGGAGTTTTCCAGTTACATTGAGATTCTTGACAGCGAGCCTACTTTGTGGGATAGGTATAACGCGAGGGGGGAAAACGTTATGCTCCCCGAGGTTCATTTTGATCAGTTTCGAGTGGGATCGCAGTTCTTTGTGCTTACTCGAAAGCATGCTTTGATGGTGATTAAGGATAGGAAGCTATGGAGGAAATTTAAGCTGCCCTGTTTGAATGTGGATTCTTGCTACCCAGAGGAGCATTATTTTCCTACTCTGTTGTCGATGCAGGATCCGAATCGTTGTTCTCATTATACCTTAACGAGGGTGAACTGGACTGATAGTGTTAATGGGCATCCACACACCTATCATCCTCCTGAAGTCTCCCCTGACTTGATTTACACGCTTAGGGAATCTAATTCTAGTTACTCTTATATGTTTGCGAGGAAATTCTCGCCGGATTGCTTGAACCCTTTGATGGAAATTGCAGATTCGGTTATCTTCAAAGACTGATCTTTGCCTCTGGTAAGTAAAGATTGTTCCTTTTTAAGCTTATTATTAGTTTTCTGCATTTAATCTATTTTGTTGAGTACACTCAGGGGTTTACTTGAATGATTTAGCTCAGTGGGGCATTTGAGATGGTGAATAAGTGGTTCATATATAGGTAGTTATCTTTCTTTGTGTTAGTCTACACTCTACAGCTTGTAGATAGCTGATCAATCTGGAAATTCTTCTTATAAACCCTACCAAATGGTTCAATGTGTTGCATTCTTAATTCATTTGAACAAGAAAATGTTAACTCTAATATACAATTTGTGGCAAAATCTAGTCCTTGTGAGTTTTGGTTCTTATATGTGGATTATTTAAATATATGGTGGTGGCCTGGTGGGAATCCAATGTTTTAGATACTTGTACTCAAATTTAATGGAAGTGATCTAACATCATAGGTCTTGCAGGATATTTTGGTCACAGGTGAAACCCTAAGATAGAAATTTAATGAACTTCATTTTGAATCTATGGTCACAATTATCCATCAATGTTGCTTTCTTGGGGTTTACTTCCAAAATAAAGGAGGACTTGTAGAAAGTAGAAACTTTAGTAGATAATTTTGAGAAATATCATCAGTTCCTTCACTTAGCCAACATGCTTCTTGTTATCCTAGATGTTCATATCTTAACTTAATCATGGTTGGGTGTCTGTAATTATGTTCTAATAGAAATATAAGTATGGTATGATGTCCATGCCTAATGCTTCATTTTTGTTGTTTTTCATTACAGAAGGAGTAAAAAAGAAGGCAAATTTTGAAGCTTTTGAAAGGAGAAAGCTATTGGAGTGCCCAAGTGGGATTAGGTTTTTTGAGTGGCTGTTAAAAATAAAAGTGCCCTAAAACCTAAGTTAACCCCATGGAACCCAAAAATATGTTGTTGGGGTGTGTAGTTTGGTGGTGTAACATTTCTCATTTGAATAGGGTTTTAATCATACAAAAACTATATAGGGTGGTTGGGATTGTGATTGGGACTTTAATGGTCCTTTTGTGTATGTTGTACATATGTATGAAATGGTAGATGTTCTATGTATGGGAAAAAGGATCAATTCTTGGCTTTGGCATAATGCTCAAAAGCCAACCCCAAATGCCTTTTCTTTGTTGAGGGAATGCAATTGGTGATTTCTTTCTTGGATTTAGGGCTTTAATTAATTTGTAAAGAAAGCTAAAGATATGAATCTCCTTTTTGACCCTTTTGCGTTATCTCCACTTTCTTGTCTAAGTTTTGACATTCTTGCCTTGTTATTGGGGTATCATATATTCCTACCCATCAAATTGTTTGATTGAATTTGATATAGGAGGCACTTTATATCTTCAAATTTAAAAATTCCCTAAATTGAAAAAACAAATCCCTAAATTTTGAATCTTGAAGCTTACATTTCCTAGCAATTGTAATTTACAAGGATGTTTACTTGATCTTTACTTTATGTAATGACCAATTAAAGGAAAGGGTTTTTTACTAACTACACATGCTACGAGATTGTATAATTATAATTTATAAATGAAGATATTTCAAACTCTATCCCAATGATTTTCAAGAAATGCAAATGATTCCATTTTATTAGTATTTAGGTGAAGTAAATTGACCATTTTACCCAAACTTAAAAGTTAAAAAAGATATCTAAACTCAGAATTGTTATTTTTTTTGGGAAATAGTCAATTATGGTTTTATATTCAAATTAACTTTAATCTTGAATTAAAGTTTTGAATTGTTGTTTTTTATTTTAATTTTGAAGTTGAGGGTAAAACGATCAGTTTATTCATCAGAGAATTAAGCTCTAATAGAGTGGGTTCGTTTGAGGAGGACTAAACTCTAATAGAATGAGTTTATTCGTAGTTTATATAACTTATAGGAATAGAATATCTAATATTTTCATTTAGTTAAATATGAGTTGTAATTATATAATTTGATAATAGGGAGTGTAAGTGTAAAAATAATAAAGAAAAATGGGAAAAGCATTCTTTTTTTTTTTCAATGTGAATTGTGATGCATGCCTCTTAATGGATCCAAAGTGCAAGTGGCGGTAAGTAAATTGCAAGCATATTCTTGTTAAATTTTTGCCCAAAAGTCTAAGTTTGTTCTAATTCTTGTCCTCTATAAAGGACAAAGATTTGTCCTTTTCTTATTAATTAAAGAATTAAAATGAATTCTCTATTATAATTAATCTACTAAATTAGTATAAATTTTGATCCTTACCCACTTCAATAAAACCCTAATCTCCATTGAAATATAAAATTTTGTAATTCAAAACCAAAGCAAATGGAAGACCAAACAAAGAAAAGTGGGAAAATATTAATTATTTAATGGGCCAATTGGGGCCCACATGTATCCAATTGAAATTGCTTTTACTTTGATATAGGACTATGGACTTCGTAGGCCACAATTCCTTGAAGAAAACGCAGTGTCGGTGAGCTTTTTGTTTATACTTTAGTTTTTCTAAGTTTTTATTTATTATAATATATATTATTATTAAACATTATAAACATCATTTATTTTTGGGAAAAAGAATTATCCAAATACATAATTCTTTTAGTTTGGACTTTGGACCACATAATATGGCCATAAATCCTCTCACATACACCTTGAAATTTTGGTTAGTATAGATTGTATATGCACGCGAAATTCTTTCCAGACTTCATATTATTATGAGCAATAAGTTTCGATCATTAGGGTTGATGCTCTTTTTGAGCTTCATATTACGAGCAATAGGCTTTGATCATTAGGGTTGATGTTCTTTTCGAGTTTCATATTAGGGGCAATAGGCTTCCCCCATTAGGGTTGATTTTCAAGTAAAAATTGAAAATTCCGAACTCTTTTCGTACTAATTGACATCATAAATTTCAATCTAAAATGGGTACTAACATGATTAGAACTTACGATAAAAACCCATTTTTGAGGAAAAAATCAATTCTTGATATAAAATTACACATTGTTGAGATCGATAGAATTTTATTTAACGGATGATCCCCGTATAATGAATGATGGATACAACAAAAGCATACATCCCTTTCATATTGAACATTCAACTATATAATAATTAATTATCATTATCTATTGCCGGTTATTATATATGTTATAAATGTGTTTTTGTTTGACTGAAATGTTTGTAGTGTATATCCAATTCCAATCCAAGCAACTGTCCTTTTATAATTATATATATTTAAACCAAATAGATTCTGATAAAATGTACCTAATTTATCTCTTACGTGTGCAACTACAATATTCTTCCAGTATTCAAGCAACAAATACATGAAAACATGAAAACAAATTACTAATTTCAATCTTTTTTGTTTATTTTACTTTCCACATATATTCTATTTTAATTTTGTTATTTTTAAACTGAAAAAATATTTATTGTCATCTACTTTCTAAGCATAAAATCACTTATTTTTAAAAAAATTATTATTAGACACAATCACACAAAGTAGAGAGTAGGTGAATAAGTTATTAAAATTATAATTTTCAAGCTCAAAATGCTTGATATCAAATCTTTATCGGAGAAATTGAAGAATTTACTATATCAAATCTTTAGTACATCTCATTTTTTGACAACAAATATGACTGTATCTTAAAAATCAAGTAATTTAATATATATTTTTACTGAAAACCAATTTTTTTCCGTCGGAATTTATACATGGCGAACCAAGGCCGGACCGGGTTGCAGGCGGACAAAATTAGATTCCGATCAAAAAATACATTAAATTGCAAGAATTTTAAGATATAGTTCCATTTGATCGCCAAAAAATGTATCAAAGACGCTAAATTGATCAAGTTGACATACCAAATTTACAATTTTCCCAATATTTATATATGTATACCTAAATAATGCTATATTTTCTTTCCACTAGCTAAGTATATTCGTATAAGATAATATTTTTAATTTTTTCTTTTGGAATGGGCCCCACGAAATACATGAATTTGAAGGGGCCATAGTTACGTAAGCATATTTAATTAAAAATTAAGAATTAAAGAAAGGAAGAAAAAGATACAAGATAGGTGGGCAATCAACTTCATAATATGATGAACTAATACACCAAACCATATGATATATATTCATGCGGATTTGTTTTTAAGAAATATTAATTATATTAGACTACTTAACTAATCTCCAAGAATCTGTCTCTTTCTTAACAAACTTTGAGTATACCAATTCTTGGACTTACCAAAAGCTTAGATAAACCAATATCAATTCGATACTATATCGGTTTACTATAAGTCTTGTATTCTAATGATTAAGTGTATCGGAAAACGTATAGTATATTCGTTCGACTTTATATTAATTTAATTATGAGTTTTATATTCGAATAATTAGGTATACCAAAAGGGGTAGTATATCGTCGACCATAAATCTTGTATACAAGTAACTAATTAGGTATACCTAATGACATAGTATATCATTCAAAATTATATTAGTTTAGCGATAAAGTTCATATATAAGTAACTAGGTATATGAAATGGCATAATATGTCGGTTCGATATTATACTAGTTTAACAAAAAATTTCGTATTTCAATAATTAGGATTTGCCAAATGATGCGGTGTTTCGATTTGATATTATATTAGTTTTACCAAAAAATTTATGTTTAATAATTAGATACGCAATCACCATATATCTATACTATAATATATAAGAAGGGTGTCTTTTGACCAAATTGTGAGAATTGTGACTAAATGGAATTTTGTGCCTTTTCGAGATTTTTTATTCTTTAAAAATTATTTGACTGGTTGGTTAACTTTTCAAACTATTTAATATTTTAATTATTTACTAAATCTCACTAATTAAGACATTAATTTCTTAAATTTAGAAAATTATAATTAATATCATTTTATTTATGTAAACTGATTTTATACGGATATTTGACTTTTCAAATATAAAATTTAAACACATATAAGTTAATAGATAAAAATATAGAATACATTAAATTTAGAGATATAATTAATATCATTTTATTTATGTCAATTACTTTTATACAGATGTTTAACTTTCCAAAACCTCAAATTTAAACAAGTATAAAGTAATAGATAAAAATATAGAGTACATAATTAACGTAAATTAAGCACTCAATCCCTTTAATTAACGTAAATTAAGCACGCAATCCCCTTAATTAGCATAAATTAAGCACTCATTGATTAATCCGCGATTTTGTTTATACGGATGTTTGACCGTGATTTTGCTTATATGGATGTTTGACTTTCCAAAATATAAAATTTAAACAACTATAAAGTAATAAATTAAAAATATAGAGTACATAATTAAAGGAAGTTAAGCACTCAATCCCCTTAATTAACATAAATTAAACAAGTATAACGTAATAGATAAAAATATAGACTACATAATTAATGTAAGTTAAGCACTCAATCCCCTTAATTAACATAAATTAAGCACTCATTGATTAATCCGTGATTTTGTTTTAAATATAAATGACTTTTTATTGTCTCTCTATAATTATATTCATTCACTTACAATATTTTTACGCCATTTGTTTTGACACAAGTTTTCAATATAACTCAGGTAATCTCTTCTTTGATTGGATCTTTTCTTGCACCGTACGTACATCGTAAATTACAATAATAATGATTCACAACCTATTTGATGGTGCAGGAATTGGATTTTTAAGATGCAACCAACACTTTAAGATTTTGTTTAGGAAGGGAAGACCATCACAGGCACGGAGCCTAAGGAAATGGGTTTCCTTTTGAGCGTGGGTTCTTCCAGCTAAGATAACACCAAGGGAGTGCAGTCGGGATGCAGTTATGGTGAAGGTAATGCAGAGCTTGAGAAGAAGAAAATGGAGGAAAGTGTGCCCAGTTTTTTTAATGCAGAGTGTTCTGGAGAAGATGACTTAAGGAGGAAAGCAGGGGTTTCTCCCTATTTATATGTTAGGGGGGGGGGGGGGGGGGAGGGTACTTTGGGTAATTTGACCAAGTGGTCCCAAACCTGTGTTGCCCTAACACGTGGCGAATCGTGATGGTATGAAAGCGATGTCTCTAAAAAGTGGGCGGCGTGTTAGGTACGAGGTGCGCACTACCATTGTGTCAGAGGTTGTTGGCGAGGGTAGTGCGATGGGAGGCTCAAGATCTGTCATGCAAGTGTACGGATGCTTTACTTGGGGCAGATTTTATCCAAGCGGGGGTGACGCTCGAAGGGACGCACAAGAGGGCTTCCTCTGGCAGATGACCCCCGAGCGTCAGATAAGCGAGCGTAAGAAAGAAATCTCCCTTGTGAAGTGTTCCCCTGGGAAGGATGCCCTGAGGGGTCATAGTATGAGCGTTGAGTTTGATAATGGAACCTTCCGCTTGAATAGTGGGCCGAGACGAATGGGCCTGGATTAGCCAACAAGTGCACGGGCCGGGTTGGTCCGCAAGCCCAGTAATGCGAGTGTCCAAGCTCTAAGTCAGTAGATGGCGACACGTGGACGACTCTGATCCGAGCGCGATTTTGGGTCTCATCATTTGCCCCCCAAATTCTGTAGTAGCGCTTGAGCGTACCGTAGAATTTCAGATAAGCGAGCCTTGAATTTCTAAATACCCGAGGGTCCAGTTTTAGGAATGGAGGGACTGTTTGTCTTCTGCAACGGCCCTCTTCTGACACGGCCATAAATGCAGTCCCATCCACATTTAATGCAGAGTGGCAACGTGGGCGCGTGTCTCGCTGAGTGGACGCGTGTGTTCTGGTAAGCGTGAGGCGGTTACCAAAAGTGGGAGTCTCCCAAGGCAGGAAATGATTGCAATTTTGAATCATCCAACCCTAAGTAACGTAAAATCTGCCCTATAAATAGGGAGGGAGAAGTACTTTGAAACCTTTCACGCCTTCAGTCTTCTTCAAGCAAAATCACAACAAAAAACTCTGCAAATTCCAACAAGTTTTTTCCTTTAGTCCTTAGGTAAAATCCTCGTAACTTCTGATTTCCTGTACTAACTGTAGATTTAGGCTGTGCTTGAGTGATACGTTTAAGGGAGGAACCCTTTCCATTGTTGAATCCGCACCAGAAATCTTTTTTCTCGATCACACTTGTTTGAAAACCTCATCTCTAAGAACAGAAAGACATCAATGGCGAATAATGTTGAAGAAGGTTATGTAAGGGAGATCGACGAGATGTCCATGGGGAGTTCTTCTCTTCATGACGATATTCCTACAACCGTTCCAATGATGAGGGCTTCCCTGGGTGACGCAATCCCCACTGCTATTCCAGTAGCTAGGGCTCCGATGGAGGCTGGGGATGAAGAGTTAAACGCTGCTGTTCGAGGGATGAACGAGCGTGATCCACAGGGGGTGGATCGGATATTTGAGGAGATGAATCTTGTGATGGAGATGCAGAGGCAAGGGAAGAGGGTACTCCCTGTGCTGAACAGTGCGGTGAGGCCGCAAGATCATCGGATTACGGTGGCCGTTGCAGCTGCCGTAGGTGGTGTCGGACCTTCCGAGCGTCGCGCCGAGGGCGAACCTCCTAGGAAGCTCCAAAGGAAAGGGAAAGAGTCTGCGACTCGAGTGAGGCAAAATAACCCCCATCAAACTGACAGATCCCCAGATGATATACAGAGCATACTGATGCTTGAGGATTTGAGAAATTTAAGGACTAAGGTGTATTGGGACGAGGCAGCGTGCCCAATGCACCTTCCAGGGGAGGGAGATAGGGCCAACCGACCGCCACCTGGGATGATGACTGTCTACCAAGACTCTGTCCTGGCTGGAGGCTTGAGATTTCCGATTCCGCCGCCTATCGCCGACATTTGCAACTACTTGGCAATATGTCCTTCTCAAATTCTCTCCAACAACATTGCTCTGATAAACACGTTCGTGATGCTGATGAGGGCCACGGGCCATGAGCCCTCGTTAGACAACTTCAACAGCTTAGTCCAAGTGGCCCTTTCTCCACGCTCATCCCCCACAGATGGGTTTTACCATGCGCAAGCCAAGTCAGGGCTTAAGATGATTGACTCACCCTCGAGTTCATATGGCGAGGATTGGAAGGAAAAATACTTCTTCGTGGGAGCTCCTGGGGGGACTTTTGGGGCTCACCGTGTGTGGATAGTTCACGGTGAGGGGCCCTTAGTTAGGAACATATCCGAGAATAAACTTTTCGAGTATTGGGCGAAGAGTTTGGCCCTCGTTATGAAAAACGAGAAGAAACTGATTAAGGCTAAGGACCTGATGAGGAACGAGGGGATCTTATTCCGATACGGGCTTTCGAATTCTCCTGAGTTGATACTCAACCCTTCTACTCAAATCATGGCCCTCGACGGTTAGATTCTAGGAACTAACTCCGCTGACATTTAGCATAGCACCACTAACTTGATTGAATTGTCATGTCTTTATAGCCATTATTCAGATAACATCTTTCTGATGCTCGAGCCTCTTGCTTTGCAGACGTTCAAGTACTCATGGCCGGAATTGACGCTGAGGGCATTGCTGAAATGATGCGCGCTCAACGGGTGGGCGCTAATCGGCAACAACAACAGCCACAACAGCATGCACAACCCGCGGACGCTCCGAGGGGAAGAGGAGATCACCGAGGGTCAGGGCGAGGGGATGGCAGTAGAGGCGCTCGCAGGGGTGCCGGGAATGAGGTTCAAATCACTGGCCCTATCGAGGACCTGACTCTTGATGGCGCTTGTGGTGACACTCCTCCCGCCGCTCCTGAGGAGCTAATAACGCTCAGCTCCGGCAACTCCCGTAACCGCTCGGGGGAGATTGCCCGATTTCATGATGCGGCGAGGGCTGAACACTCGGGAAAAAAGAAGAGGTTGCCTGACTCCATTCCCATCTCCGGGAAAGGGAAAGAAGTGGTTATGGGCCACCGGGGCAAGGGCAGTGATACCTCATCGTACGAGGATGAGGATTTTTGGAAGATTGGATGCAGGGGGGACGCCCGCTACAAGCGCCAAAGGACGGATGACCCGGTCCTTTTGAAGAAGAGCGTCGCTACTGTCAATTTGGTTGCGGAGGTCATCGACAAACTTCAATTTTTCGGCGATCATGATAAGTTAAACGAGCATGATGCCGCTTGAGTTGCAGACGATGCTTGCCGCGCTCTCTTGACGGTAAAACTTCAAAACTCCTTGCAAAGTTCCAGTCCTTTTCGCGTTTACTTCAGATAGTAATTTTCGCCTTTGGTTTTCCAGGAAGTGATCCCGAGGCTGAAAAACTTACAGGGACGAGCGCAGGACTACTCTGAACACAAGGCCAAGTATAAGAAGCTGCTGCGGATTTCTGACCCCGGCCAACTGCAGGTGGACTACAACAGTGTCTGCGCTCAACTTACAACGTCTGAGCTCGAGCAACAGAGGTTGAGGGAGGCTCTGAAGAATTCTGATGATGCATACTTGGCCTTGGACGAGCGTCATAAAAAGCTCAAAGAGGAGCGTGACCAACTGAGGGTGGCCAATGGGGAGCTGGGAAATCAACTGGCCGAGAGTACCCGCCAGAATGAGGCTGCTAAGAAGAATCTTGCCGATTTGTAGGGGAAGGTAGCCGGCCTGGAGACGAAGGTTGCATGGGAGGCGGTGTTGAAGTTCGTGCGCTCTAAGGCTTTTGCCTTTGCAGCCAACCTTAACTGTTTTGACAACACCCGGAGGTTCTTCTGGAAGGCGGTAGGCCAGATGGTGAAGCTGGGGATGGCCCCTGAAAGCACTCGGACAGACGAGCGCCTGTGCATGGACTTGGACAAGAATCTGGAGCCAATCGTCCTTACTCGGGACCCATCTGACAGCCTGACGGAGCCTGAGTATGATGAGCTGGTGATGATGCTCCAGAGGGAATTCATTGAGGCCAATCCCATAGACCCTGAGCCTATTCCGATAGAGGATGATGGTATCACCATCGATGCTCAAGATGGCGCGGATCCAGGCGACGCTCAAACTTCCAACGCCAATGTGCTGGCCCCCGTTCCTCTCTCCACTACCCCTTCTGAGCCCGAGAGTCAAGCCCAGTGATGCTCCTTTGTCTGCTGTTTCCAAACTCTATCTGTTCACTTCCTCTTTGCTGAGAACACTTAATTTCTGTATTTTAATTTCGTACTTCTTGTGACGCCCCGTCCAACACATCGTACAGGTATGGGGCACGAGAGAGTTTACTTTACACACTTGTGTGATTTAATTCTCTTTTATGTGTTTAATTCCAACTTAGATTGAAAATGTGACTTAATCGACCAAAATCCAAAATGGTAAAATATGAATTCTTGCATGACAACTTGAGAATGGAACTTGGATGAATTTAAATTAATTGTTGGAATTGGATTTAAATAGGACTTGTACCTATTTGTATGTTTTGGGCCTAACTTGAATTAGGTGAGTTCGGGTCATTCGGGACCAATATAGGCTCGGGAATTCGAATTCGAATTCCGACACCACCATTGGACTTGAATCGGTGATTCGGGTCCAACAGAATTTATTTTATATTTTTCGGAAACCATTTAGACTTTAAACCTTTTAATTGTGACTTATTGGGCCGAAGGTCATTTATTTGAGCCCAAATCCTATTCAAGCCTTTAGCCTCATATTTTATCTTGGAAACCCTAACCTTGACCTAAAACTATTAGCCACCATATAAATAGCTTTATCCCATTTTCATTTCATTGCAAACCACACGAGTTAGCTTCTAAGAGATTCATGGAGAAATTTCAAGAGAAGATCAAGACTTGAATCATTTTTCATTCTAAGAGCCCATATTCCTTGATTTCTCACTCCTTCACAAGACAAGGTAAGCTTTGGATCTCTTTTAATGAGTATTTCATTTCTATTCTTGGATTGGAGCATAAAATTTGTTGGTATGAACTTGAATGATGAGATCTTGAATTACTTGAGCAAGCTTTGATGGTATATATATTAATTAATTAATTAATTTAGACTGGAATTTATCCCTGTTCGTCCGTTTTTCTTGCTGGAATCGAGAGCAGCAGCTTGCGCTGGAAATGAACTGTTAAAGGAAAAATCATGATTCTCAAATTATGCCAAAATTTTATATTTGTTTACACTAGGAACCGTAATGATTACTTGAATATGGAATTGGAGATCTGGACGAAATAATACTAATTTCAACCTTCAGTTTTGTGCTTTTGAATTTAATATTACTTGATAGGTGTACTAGAGAGGAAACCAATTTGCTGCGTGAGTGTGTCTAGGAAACCGTGACTTTTAGTTTGGAAATTAAAGTCAACATGTTTTGAATTAAATAAGTGATGCATTGATTGCCTGATTAATGAATTTGGGTAGCATGAATTTCCTTTGTTCTTGCCTTCCGCCACGTTGCTTCATTCCATTTAATTTGGGTGTTGAAATTCTTGTGTTTAAGACTGCATTTCACGCCACATTCTGATGCCCCATTAATTGATCCTATACGTGTGTGCATTATATATTTAGTGTAATTATTGGCTATTTTGGGCTCTTCACGAAGTAAATTTAATTGAATTAAGTTAGATAGATTATTTGTGTTGGATGCTTGTCGTGTAATGTGCCTGCTAATTATTTCATTTACAGCTTTCATTGACATTAAACCAAGAACTTTAAAGTAGTGAGGAAAGTGCATCGGTTCAGTTGAAATTAATAAACATTATTGGTCCTACAATAACTTCAGCAATGAGCTCTTGGCACACATAGTTCTATCCGAACCTTTTTACTAGCTAAAAGTTAATTCAAAGGGAATTAAAGAGCAATTTCTTGATTTCTTAGATGTTCAGAGCATGTAAAATTTATGCAATACTTGGATATTACTTTAATTATGCTTTAAACTCTAGTACTTCATGTTAATTGTATAATTTATTAAAAATACATGCCTTATGCTATGCTACGTGATCTATGTGATGCATATCATTCCTTAATGCATTTCATACATGATGTTTACATGTTGCCGTACGTCTTACTTGGTTCATATAGAGTTTAAGGCTGGGCTTCTGTATGTCTTGTTACAGAGTTTGGTGGTGCCGATGAGCCTGAGGTTTAGAGTGTTTGGCCCTTCACACTCTCAGACTCTACCACTACGAGGTGAGGTTTAGGATTTTGTATAGTTATGCGACCTATGACCTTTACATGCTGATTCTTATCCTTGCATGCTAGTATACCCTACTATAACTACATATGTGTTGAATACGATATGTTTATGATCTTGCGTGAGTCCTGCGTGGGCGGGCTATCCCTGCAGCGTAGGAATATATATAAAAACCAGTTTTCGAAGCATATGTAAGCTATTTTGGAAAACAATTGTGTTTTAATTACGTAGCGAGATTGCCATGAAAGATTGGCGTTTGTGATCCGTTGTTATCTGTGTATGGATCTGATCCTGGTGAGCTGCGGGTAATGGATCCCCTGGAACGGTTAGGGCCGTCGGGGTAATTCATCTATTTCGTAGTTCCATTTGAGATATCTTCACGCGACCTGTGCTGTAGGGAAGGTGTGGTATCTTGAGCCTTCGGCTAAGGCCGGGGAGGACTCTTGTGGGTTCGCTACCCCTTGAGGGTGAGTCTATTTTTAGACGGTTTATTATTGGATGGTTAGGGGACCGCAAATCCCCTCCATCACCGGTGTAGCGGAGGGATTGTTTTTTATTTATGTTTTGAGGAGTTGAGGTTTGAAGCTCGTACTCGCCGAGCAGTTGATTATGTCATGTTATGAAATTATGAATCGGGATAGAGTCTTTCCGAAAATGGTTTCTAAACTTACACTTATATTTATTTGGGTTTTTTTTCGGAATGTCTTTGGTATGCAACACCTATCCCCGGTTCATAAGTCCATCCTTTTATTCTGTGCTATGCTCCTTATATATATATTGTGGGTTTGCGTTAGCCCCCTCACTCGGTCAAGTTGACTGACCCCTCATTTACACTTTTAGTTGCAGGTTGTTGGCGTTTGCTAGGCGGAAGTGAGTCATTTGAGTTGCACTTCGTCGGTCTAGCTTTTCTAGTTTCATTTGTCTTTCATACACTTTACTTATGTTTCGGCTTATAGACTTGTGATTATACTTTACTATTCGGTAGCCCTGCGTGGCATTCGTATTCGGCCCCTTGTGGCACTTGATGATTATTATGTTATGTTGATCTGACTTTTCGGGACTAGGTATCTATGCTAGTTGAACCCGTCACTTGTTTTTGAATGTTGATTTAAATGCTTCCGCTTTCTTGTTTGAATGTTTGTTTTGCTTCCGCACTCTGAGTTTGTCAAGTTAGATCCGCCTAGCATAGCGTGTGCGTGTTAGGAATAGTGCCCTAGAAAGCCGATTGTATATCCGCTTTGTACTTTTCCTTATTGTAATCACAGACAATCTTTGAATGAAATAACGAATTGAGGCAACACTTCTTTATATGCTCTTGTTTGGTATGCGTTTACTTTAGCTGTGCATGTATGAGAACTCCCCTAATCCTGATGACTTTAGGACTCTACCATTTAGGTGAAATGGTTCATGAAATGAGCCCTATATCACATAAGTCATGATTAGTAAAATACTCCAAGCCGATGAGTCCTACAGACAGTGGGAGTGTCAACCTGACTCCTCTAAGGCTTGCTTGTGGGATCACGCCCTTAAGAAGGACCACCTTGTTTTATGGAGGTGGAAAGTGTATAATTGATACGTGCGTGATACATGAGGGTGCTTACTTTAATAAGTAAGTTCACTGAGGTGCCCCGTGTGAGAACATTCCTAAATGGGAAAGGAAGTTTCTATTTCAGGAAATGGAAACTTCCAGATTAGGAAATATCTCACGAGTCATTGATGTGATTAATTGATCCTTAGACTTGAGGTTCCTTGTCACTTTATGAGTTAACTCTGTAGTCTTAGGTATAAGCTTTAAAGGGTGTCGCCTTAGACAACTGATTCAAGGCTTATGCTGGGGCTGCACAAGTGACTCATGAAAGTGAATGAGAATCAAGAAAGGACCTACACTTGCATTTGCAAGGTGATCTCTTATTGTGTAAGTCATTCATATGCTATATGGAGTCCTTGGCCAAGGCAGTAGATCAAGACATCAAGAAAAGGGTTTCTTGGATTGAGATCAAATGGATATGAAATGCACTTAGCTTTAAGACCGGATTATTAGGGTTGTGATTATTCCCTTGCCCTAGATCTTGGTTGAAAGTTAGTAAGTAGGAGGATTGTATCTCACATGAATCAATGACTTAAAGGTTCTGTCGAATCCGAGCATTCCAATTTAGCTAGGGGTTAAACACCTGTTGCTAGACTATGGTCGTTTAATCTGTGGACTGATTAATTAATTAGTGAATTAATTAATTGGGGTCACTGCTAATTGAATTGAGAACCTAGAGGGTCACACACAACAACTTGGTTACATGAGTTGAGGCTTGAAAATGATTAAACGAGTTAATCGGGCCAAGAGGGTTCCACACGTGTGAAGTCACACGTGTGGCTCACGTGAGTGACACGTGTCACTGTGACACGTGTCACACACGTGTGTATATATATATATTATATATATATATTAAATAATTAATTAGTTAATTATTTAATAGACTTTGGTTTAATTTTGAATTAAAAAGAAAGTCTTATTTTGGAGAAAATAATCTAGTTAATTAATTATGAATTAATTAATTAGATAAAAATAAGTTATTTATTTTATAATAAATAAAGTATAAAATTATCCAAAAATAGTTTGGATATTTTTAGCTCTCTTAAAAGTTGACTTGAATTAGAATTCAAAGTCAAAGTTGGAAAATACTTGATGATCAAGTAATAGGAGAGAGAGGGACCAAATCCTTTGTCCATTAGGACTAGGATCGGCCGCCCCTCCCCTTTCCTATATATAGGGGAGCTCATGCTCCCCTTTAGAGCTAATAGACAATTCTTGGTTCATGTGTTGAACACCTTCCTTTCTCCAAGATTAAATTAAACCCTAGGTTAAGCCTAAACACTAACTAGAGAACTAGCATCCTTACTAGTTAGATTGTGATCAAGTTGGTGGACTTTCTCTAGAGACTTCAAGTTAGAAGTTTGAAGATTCGAGCTTTACCAAGGAGAGGGGATCAAGCCGCGAGAAGAGCGTTCTTGGGTGGCTTGAAACGCTTCAAGAAAGAACAAAAGAAAAGTAAGTTTTCTATCATTACGAATTTGGTTACACGATTGCGAGTCCAAGATCCTTTTGTTGGGAAAATTTTTTAAATTCCGCTGCTTTCTGATTCGTGTTTTCCAACAAGTGGTATCAGAGCCACCTCGTTAATCGTGTTTCTGATTCGTCTCAATTATTCTGAATTTGGTAGAAATTCTTAGGCTTAGATGCGAATTAGGTATTCATGAGTTCTTTTAGAAAGCCTGAAATACGAAACTGTAATTTTTCCTGAATTTCTAAAACTGTTTTTGAAAATTGTTTTAGTTGAAATTTATCAAAATCGAATTTTTTAATTTTGGATTGAATTGGTTTCGAGAAACCTAGACACGAAACGAGACGCGAAACAAACGCGCGGGATTGGGACGTGCCAATGTGTAGCACGCCCCAGGCCTGCGCGCGCACGCCGCCCAGCCCCTCCCGCAACCGCGCGGGAGCCATCCCGGGCGTGCCTAGCCCAGTCCGTGTTTCGTGTTTTTCGTGTTTTCGGTCCTTAAAATCCCGATTTAATTTTATTTTAATTTTATCTTTTAAAATCAGTTTTGCTGAAATAAAATTATTTTAAAATTTTGATTAAATTGGGATTTTTGAGAAATTAAAGCGATTTGGATTTTGGGAAAATTATGAATTTTATTTTCTGAAAATAATGAAAGAATAAAATTATTAATTTTGGAAATTAATTGGAATTTTATTGGTTTATTGTTTTTCGGGTTTTATTGAAAAGGCTCTTGAACAAGAATTGCATCTAAGTCGTGTTTTAAGTCATTAGGACTTGAAACGAGAATTTTAATTTATTGGTTAAATTTAAATTCTTGCAAAAGCATGTTAGGTGATCATGGGTTTAGATCTATGTATGGTTTTAATTTATGCACATGGATGGTTTAAATTAGGGTTGGAGCCCTATAGTTGCGTTTTTCAATTGAGGTTGGAGCCTCACTTATGTGCGTACTGTTATGTGATTTGTTATGTGGCTTTCCATATTACTGTTTTTTAGGCCGGGGTATGCCCCGTGTAATTGTCTAAGTCCAATATGAAGATTGAGCCTTATTACTTTATGTCTTTTTCTTTTTATTGTAATTTGAGAGTAGAGATAGGTGGTGAGGTTTTATTTTCATTTTGGAGACAATGCACCCATGGAGTAAGATGGACCACATTCAAGTAACAAGGAGGCCATAAGTGAAGACCCCTCAAAATGTTAGGGAGGGGAATCTCAATTGTTAAATGTAATAGAGATAGGGCTCGTATTTTGTTACCGCTTTCCCTTATGTGATTTGAACTGTTTATGTGGCATGTATGTTAGAACTTGTGATTGTGGAGTGGCTCCCACATATCACGCATAAGATAGGTAGAACCCATGATCATTACATGTTAGTATCATGCTAGGACATGTTATCTGTTTATGTGCTTGTTTGAAATGCATTTAAGTGTACTTGAATTAATCAAGACTAATAAAATTGGATAACATATATGTTGGTGAGGTCGAACCGGACAACTCTCCGGTTGATTCGAAAATTCCCATTAAATATTAAGCTAATTTCGAACAAATAGGTGTTTAAATTCGAGATGCAAATTTTGAATTAAATTCCTAGCATTCCATCAATAGGTTTTAAATTTAGTAAGTAAAGCTAGTTATTGTCCGCGAGTCGTGGGATAGCTAGTGGAGCTTATTAGTTCTTAGTTACCTAATTGATCATTTTAAATGATCAATATTTCATGGTCAATTTTAGCAAGGGCGATGTCCGCGAGTCGTGGGTCGTTCAAACTAAGTTTTGGTCATGATCTTATGATTGATGGGTCTAGCTTAACGCCTAAGTAAATATGGATGTCGCACGAGTCGTGGGTCCATATTGAAAGATAGGTGATGCAAAAACAATTACTAAGAGTTCTAAAGGTGTTAGAATTGGTAAGTTGTACCTACCTAGGGTTCTTACTTAGAATGTCCGCGAGTCGTGGGTTCGAGGTAAAATGCCTAGGATCTTAGTACCCATTGGGAAACGTGTTCCTCTTAGATCTTTGGGAATTCTAGATCTTTGAAAAACAGTGGGAGCTACATTAGATTAAAGACCTTATCTTTTGTATATCGTTATAATTCTGCATGCTCACTAGTTCTCTGTTTTACCATTTAGGTCGTAGATTCTGTGATTCTCTACGTGTTTTGAAATGGCAACCAAAAACCCTCTTGTATCGATCCTCGAGTCAAACAAGTTGACTGGTCCCAACTATTCTGATTGGCTGAGGAATCTAAAAAACATTTTAGATTCTGAGAAGAGAACTTATGTTCTCTTCGAAGGGGAGCCTAGTCCCGAAGGGGAGGCTCCCACTCGGGCCGAGCGGGATGCGATTCAGAAGTGGAAGGATGATAATCTCCAAGCCCGTTGCCTTATGTTGGCTAACATGTCTCCGGACTTGCAAAGGCAACATGAGGCCATGGAATTTGCTTGGGAGATTTACGACCACTTAGAGCAACTTTACCGCCCTCATGAACGTGTTACGAGGTATAACACTTCAAAGGAATTGTTCCACTTGAGAATGAGGGAAGGTTCAAGTGTCCATGAATATGGACTCAAGTTTCTTGCCCTTACTGAGAAACTTGTTTCCATGGACATGCCACTGAAAGATGAGCTTTCAGTGGATTTGTTGCTAGCTTCGCTCCCACCATCATTCAACCCATTTGTCCTTAACTTCAACATGAATCATGCTGGTGCTACTGTAGCTGAGCTGATTAGTCAGCTTGTGACTGCTGAAAGCACGATAAAGAAGGACAATAAGGTTTTGATGGTGAATGCTCCATCTTCCTCTTCTGGGCCTTTTAAAGGTAAGGGCAAGAAAGGCCAAAAGAAGAAGAAGAAACCCCTTAGGCCCACTGGTGGCATTTCGAAGGGGAAGGCCCAAAAGAAGAAGCGTGATCAGAAAGAGGATGTTTGCTTCCATTGTGGCAAAGCGGGACATTGGAGGAGAAACTGCCCAGAGTACAAGGCTACTCTAAAGAAAGGTATCTTTCTCATTGAAGTAAATCTTTCTATTAATTCTAGTTCTTGGGTACTTGATACCGGTTGTGGAACTCATATCTGTAATGATGTACAGATGCTAAGTGAAGTCCAACAACTCAAAGAAGGAGAATGTGTCTTGGAGATCGGCGATGGCTCGAACGTTGTAGCTCGAGCTTTAGGCACAATTAGATTAGATTTAGGTAGTTTTGAGTTAGTATTAAATAAAATCCTTTATGTACCGAGCATTATTCGTAATATAATTTCAGTTCCAATATTAGATTGTGAAGGTTATGAAACTTATATTAAGAATGGTAAATATTTTATCAAACGGAACAACTCTTCCGTTCATATCGGTACTCTAAGTAATGGACTTTACCTAACTCAAAATATCAATATTATGAATATACAACGAGAAACAAAGCGTAAGAGAGATGACAAAGTTTCAGCTCCCTTATAGCACGCTAGATTAGGACACATTTCCAAGAACAGAATTAGCAAGATAAACACTTTAGGATCATTCTCTGAAAATGATCTCAAAGAGTTGACTTCTTGCGAATCCTGTCTCAAAGGAAAGATGTCCAAAGTTCCTTTTAAAGGAACTGTGGAACGTGCCACTAAGGTTTTGGATTTGATCCATACTGATGTTTGTGGACCGCTTAGTGTAAGCACTAGAAGCAATCATCAGTATTTCATAACCTTTACTGATGACTTTAGTCGGTATGGTTATGTATACTTAATGAAGTATAAATCTGAAGCTTTTGTGAAATTCTTAGAATTTCAAAAGGAGGTTGAGAACCAAACTGGTCACAAGATCAAAGCACTTCGATCTGATCGAGGAGGCGAGTATCTTAGTGAAGAATTCCTTAATCATCTCAAAGATAATGGAATTATCTCTCAGTGGACTCCTCCGGGAACTCCTCAGCTTAATGGAGTTTCTAAGAGAAGGAATCGAACCCTACTTGATATGGTTCGTTCCATGATGAGTTTCAATGACTTACCACCTTCTTTCTGGGGTTATGCCCTAGAAAGTGCAGCAAAGATTTTGAATCTAGTTCCCTCTAAGTCAGTCCCTAAAACGCCCTATGAAATGTGGCATGGTAAAATCCCTAGTTATTCTTACTTAAGAATTTGGGGTTGTCCTGCTTACGTGAAGAGGACAGTGGGAGATAAGTTAGAATCTCATTCTAACTTATGCTACTTTGTAGGTTATCCTAAGGAATCCATAGGATACTACTTCTATGATCAATCTGAGCAAAAGGTGTTTGTTTCCAGAAATGCCACTTTTCTTGAGTAACCGTTCCTTAAAGAAAAGAAAGGAAAGATCATAGAATTAGAAGAAGTACAAAGTAACCCCACGCCACCTACTGAAGAAACGTCCCCTACTGATCAACCACAACCAATCATGAATTTCGATACACATGAAAATCCTCCTCTAAGGCGTTCTGAACGCAATCCTAGACAGCCGGAGAGATGGTATGGATTCTTCCATGAAATCTCTCAAAAGGATAATGATCCTTCAACATATGAGGAGGCACTTTCAGATTCTGACTCTGAACAGTGGATAGAAGCCATGAAATCCGAAATGGATTCCATGAACTCCAACCAAGTTTGGACCTTGGTAGATTTGCCTGATAGGGTCAAACCCATAGGTTGCAAATGGATCTTTAAGAGAAAGCTTGGAGTTGATGGAAGCATTGCAGCCTACAAAGCAAGACTGGTTGCAAAAGGATTCACTCAAAGACCCGGCGTGGACTTTGACGAAACCTTTTCACCAGTGGCAATGTAAAAATCCATTCGAATCATGTTTGCCATTGCTGCATATTATGACTATGAGATATGGCAAATGGATGTGAAAACTGCCTTTCTCAATGGTGACATTGACAAAGACATTTATATGGAGCAACCCACAGGTTTCACATTCAGTGGGAGTGAGCAAAAGGTTTGCAAACTCCAAAGATCAATCTATGGATTGAAACAGGCTTCTAGGAATTGGAACATTCGATTTGATGAATCGGTCAAAGCGTTTGGCTTCATCCAAATTTCGAATGAATCATGTGTGTATAGAAAGGAATTGGAGACCTCAGTGCAATTCTTAGTACTTTATGTTGATGACATCCTTCTTATTGGGAATTCGAAGGATGACATGAAAGTGACTAAGTTATGGTTATCGAACCAATTCGAGATGAAAGATCTTGGTGATGCTTCCTATATCCTTGGAATTAAAATCTATAGAGATAGATCTAGAAGGTTAATAGGACTATCACAGTCGATGTACATTGACAAAGTATTGAAGAGATTCAATATGGAGTCAGCAAAGGTTAAGAACCTTCCTATGAGTGTAGGAACATGTCTTTCAAAGAAGATGTGTCCTAAGACTAACCTTGAGAAGGAAAGAATGACTCATACACCTTATGCATCAGCAATAGGTAGCATAATGTATGCAATGTTATGTACTCGACCGGATGTGGCTTATGCACTTAGTGTAACGAGTCGTTTCCAATCTGACCCTGGAGATGGTCACTTGGCTGCCGTGAAGAATATTCTTAAGTACTTGAAAAGTACTAAAGATTTATTCTTAGTTTACGGAGGTCAGAAAGATCTTACTGTCGAAGGATACTGCGATGCAAGCTTTGCATCTGACTTAGATGATTTTAAGTCAATGTCAGGATACATTTTCTGCCTAAACGGCGGAGCAGTGAGTTGGAAGAGTTCCAAGCAAACAACCACTGCAGATTCGACCACTGAGGCCGAATACTTAGCTGCAAATGATGCAGCTAAGGAAGGTGTTTGGATTAGAAACTTCATTCAAGAGTTGAATGTTGTTCCTAGCATGAAAGACCCCATTACTGTGTTTTGTGACAACAATGGGGCGGTTGCTCAAGCAAGAGAACCAAGATCTCACCAACGGACCAAGCACATTATGAGGAAGTATCACCTAATCCGTGATATTATCAAAAGAGGAGATGTGCTAATTGAGAGGGTCACATCAGCAGAGAACGTGGCAGATCCACTTACTAAACCCCTTAGTCGAGAAGCTTTCCAAGGTCATCTTCAGAAGATGGGACTTAGAGTAGCTTTAGAATGGCTTTGACGGGCAAGTGGGAGATTGTTAGGAATAGTGCCCTAGAAAGCCGATTGTATATCCGCTTTGTACTTTTCCTTATTGTAATCACAGACAATCTTTGAATGAAATAACGAATTGAGGCAACACTTCTTTATATGCTCTTGTTTGGTATGCGTTTACTTTAGCTGTGCATATATGAGAACTCCCCTAATCCTGATGACTTTAGGACTCTACCATTTAGGTGAAATGGTTTATGAAACGAGCCCTATATCACATAAGTCATGATTAGTAAAATACTCCAAGCCGATGAGTCCTACAGACAGTGGGAGTGTCAACCTGACTCCTCTAAGGCTTGCTTGTGGGATCACGCCCTTAAGAAGGACCACCTTGTTTCATGGAGGTGGAAAGTGTATAGTTGATACGTGCGTGATACATGAGGGTGCTTACTTTAATAAGTAAGTTCACTGAGGTGCCCCGTGTGAGAACATTCCTAAATGGGAAAGGAAGTTTCTATTTCAGGAAATGGAAACTTCCAGATTAGGAAATATCTCACGAGTCATTGATGTGATTAATTGATCCTTAGACTTGAGGTTCCTTGTCACTTTATGAGTTAACTCTGTAGTCTTAGGTATAAGCTTTAAAGGGTGTCGCCTTAGACAACTGATTCAAGGCTTATGCTGGGGCTGCACAAGTGACTCATGAAAGTGAATGAGAATCAAGAAAGGACCTACACTTGCATTTACAAGGTGATCTCTTATTGTGTAAGTCATTCATATGCCATATGGAGTCCTTGGCCAAGGCAGTAGATCAAGACATCAAGAAAAGGGTTTCTTGGATTGAGATCAAATGGATATGAAATGCACTTAGCTTTAAGACCGGATTATTAGGGTTCTGATTATTCCCTTGCCCTAGATCTTGGTTGAGAGATAGTAAGTAGGAGGATTGTATCTCACATGAATCAATGACTTAAAGGTTCTGTCGAATCCGAACATTCCAATTTAGCTAGGGGTTAAACACCTGTTGCTAGACTATGGTCGTTTAATCTGTGGACTGATTAATTAATTAGTGAATTAATTAATTGGGGTCACTGCTAATTGAATTGAGAACCTAGAGGGTCACACACAACAACTTGGTTATATGAGTTGAGGCTTGAAAATGATTAAACGAGTTAATCTGGCCAAGAGGGTTCCACACGTGTGAAGTCACACGTGTGGCTCACGTGAGTGACACGTGTCACTGTGACACGTGTCACACACGTGTGTATATATATATATTATATATATATATTAAATAATTAATTAGTTAATTATTTAATAGACTTTGGTTTAATTTTGAATTAAAAAGAAAGTCTTATTTTGGAGAAAATAATCTAGTTAATTAATTATGAATTAATTAATTAGATAAAAATAAGTTATTTATTTTATAATAAATAAAGTATAAAATTATCCAAAAATAGTTTGGATATTTTTAGCTCTCTTAAAAGTTGACTTGAATTAGAATTCAAAGTCAAAGTTGGAAAATACTTGATGATCAAGTAATAGGAGAGAGAGGGACCAAATCCTTTGTCCATTAGGACTAGGTTCGGCCGCCCCTCCCCTTTCCTATATATAGGGGAGCTCATGCTCCCCTTTAGAGCTAATAGACAATTCTTGGTTCATGTGTTGAACACCTTCCTTTCTCCAAGATTAAATTAAACCCTAGGTTAAGCCTAAACACTAACTAGAGAACTAGCATCCTTACTAGTTAGATTGTGATCAAGTTGGTGGACTTTCTCTAGAGACTTCAAGTTAGAAGTTTGAAGATTCGAGCTTTACCAAGGAGAGGGGATCAAGCCGCGAGAAGAGCGTTCTTGGGTGGCTTGAAACGCTTCAAGAAAGAACAAAAGAAAAGTAAGTTTTCTATCATTACGAATTTGGTTACACGATTGCGAGTCCAAGATCCTTTTGTTGGGAAAATTTTTTAAATTCCGCTGCTTTCTGATTCGTGTTTTCCAACAGTGCGTTTGTCTCCCGTTCGCTCTGATTCGGATTCGGGCATGGATTCCCATTTCATGACCGGGTCTGGGTCATAGTGCGGGGGATGTGGCACTTCTCCGTTTGGGGTGTTACACTTCTGAAGGTGTACTTGAACTTGTTCTCCACTTTGTTTGCGATGATGTTTCCGCCAACGCAACTTGGTTTCTCTTAATATTGAATGTTGGGCACTGTTGCCACTTTTTGTTTGATGTTTGCATGCTCGTTTTTGTTGATATTTGAATATATGTGATGGGAGTGTTTGGGCACGATGGTATTTCTCTTGAGGGTATCCTGGTTGTCTTCCATCACGGACTTTAAGATTAGGACTTAGAAATATTTGAACATTTGAGAGGGGGATATATAGGCGCGAGGGTGTTCCTTACGAAGGTACCCTGGCTATATTCATAGTAAGGCTCGAATTTGAACTTAGAAACCAGCTATAGGATTTGCTAAGTATGGGATTAAAACGAGCGCAGCTGTAGTGCTAGCTTTGTATGTAGGTATCCGTAAGAGGATTAGCCTAGCCTTAGCTACTTACGAGCGTACTCATGCCTAAGAGGATGAGGGTCATCGGGGGTTTACGAGCGCAAATTGGTGTGATCAGCATCCAGTCGGTGTAAACTAAGCATTTAGCATCCCACCTTTTTGACACGCTCATTCTTAGGGTTTACACGCCTATGAGCATCGAACTCACTCATTGTGGAAGGTCTTCGACATACAGACAGGTTGACTTGAAACTAATTGTGTGTTCACCAAGCCACTCGACGTGGAGAATGCTCGACACAGAGTAGGCTTTTAACGCAATTGATTACCCCAAACCATTAATCAAAGAAAAAGCAAGTAAATGACATCATAATTGGTAGTATGTTTGTTGCTATGTTTGTAATTTATATTAATAACTGTTATGCTTTCTGTCAAAAGAAAGTACAAGGTGCTACGAGCGGGCAATTACAAAGGCTGATGTTTACACGTAGAACCGTCTAAGGTTACATGCATTCCACGGTCGGGGGAGATGCTCGCCTTGCAAAGTCTCTAGCAGGTAGGTATTGTTCACGCGTACCTGAATCACTTTGAAGGGGCCTTCCCAATTGGGGTCCAACTTACCCACATGCTTGGAGACTTCAACTTTTTTGACGACCAAGTCCCCTAGCTGGAAAGTCCTTTCTTTGACGTGCTTGTTATACTGGTGGGCTACGATCGCCTTGTATTTGTGGATACGAGCCTAAGCAGCGTTTCTCCTCTCATCTAGCAAATCCAATTCGAGCGTCCGATTGGTCTCGTTGGTTGCAGGCTCAAAATAAGCAACGCGTGAGGATTCTTGAGCAATTTCCGCAGGTATCATTGCCTCGGAACCATACACGAGGGAGTAAGGGGTCTCTCCTGTTGCCGCTCGTGGGGTAGTACGGTATGCCCAGAGGGCTCCTTGAAGTTCTTTCGCCCATTCCCCCTTCTTACTTTCGAGCATTGTTTTCAAATGCTAAAGTATGGTTCGGTTCGTTACCTCAGCTTGACCGTTGGCTTGAGGGTGGCCCACGGAAGTAAAACGTTGCTCAATACCAAGTTCTTAGCACCTATCTCGTGTGTCAGCGGCGATGAATTGGGAACTGTTATCCGAGATGAGCACCCTCGGGACACCATATCTGCAAATGATGTTCTTCCAGATGAAGTCCCTCACCACTTTGAACGTTATCTTCGCGACCGCTTCGGCTTCAGCCCACTTGGTAAAATAATCCATTGCGAGGATTACGAATTTCTTTTGACCGACCGCCATAGGAAGGGGCCCCACTATATCGATCTCCCATTAGTCGAAGGGCCATGAAACGTCAATATGGATCATTTGGGCTGCCGGGTGTTGAGGGGTGTTGGAATGAAACTGGCACTTAGGACATTTTCTGGAGTAGTTGATGGCATCCTGCAGTAGCGAGGGCCAATAGAACCCACTCCTTAACACTTTCTTAGCCATAATTCGACCCCCAGAGTGATTCCCACAACTTCTATTGTGCACATGCTCTAACACTTCCTTGGCTTGCGAGGGTCTCAGGCACCTTAATGGTGGACCGTGGAAAGACCGCTTGAATAATTGACCGTCGTTGTCAAGAGAGAAGCGAGGTGCCTTACTCCTAACCTTCCGTGCTTCCACTCTATCGCTCGGGCAGGTTCCATCCCTCAGGAATCTAATGATTTCATCGAGCCAACAGGTCTCGGAGGGATCGATCATGCTCACTTCACCCGATGGTCCCGTTTCGCGAATCAGTGGCTTCTCCGTTCTGAGGAATGTAACTGAAAGCTCGCAGGAATCTTCCAGAGCGGATGCAAATTTGGAAAGAGCATCCGCACGCTCGTTTTCCGTCCTTGGGATCTATAACAGATGGAACTCTTTGAACTTGGAGATCACTTCCTTTGCACTCGCCAGGTACTGTACCATAGTGGCTTTTCGAGCCTCATTAGTGCCACCAATTTGGCTTGCGATCAGTTGGGAGTCAACATATGCGGTGACCCGAGCGGCGCCATTCTGAAGGGCCATCCTGAGCCCTTGGATTAGAGCCTCATATTTTGCCTCATTGTTGGTGACTTGGAACGCTAGTTTGATAGCGTATTCTACTTCAGTTCCATGAGGATCTCTGAGGGTCACCCCGGCTTCCCCCCTCCCCCCCCCTTGTGAGGTCGAGGAGCCATCTGTGTGCAGAAGCCACAACCTTTCTTCCACCGAGGGTATAGTATCCAGGTTGAAGCACTCCACTAACAGATCTGCCACTGCCTGAGCTTGTATCTCCGTGCGAGGCTCGAAAGTGATGTCGAACTGGCTGAGTTAAATTGACCATTTGATTAACCTCCCTGATACGTCCGGTTTCGCAAGCACCTGTTTGAGGGGTTGGTCTGTGATCACTGTGATGGAGTGAGCTTAGAAATGAGGTCTTAACCTCCGGGAGGCATTAACGAGCGCAAAGGCAAATTTCTCTATCTCCATATATCTTTTCTCTGCCCCCTGCAAGGTTTTGCTCAAATAATATACCGACAGATGCTTCTGCTCGCGAACAGCTACGAGGACGGCACTCGTGGCTCCCGAGGAGACGGAAAGGTAAATGAACAAGTTTTTCCCTGGGTTGGGCTTGGTCAGCAGTGGGGTGCTCGAGAGATAAGCCTTCATATCATGCAAGGCTTTCTCACAGTCCTCGTTCCAGGTGAAATTACGAGCATTGCATAGGATTTTAAAGAAGGGTAGGTTTCTATCCGCCGAGCGGGAAATGAACCTGTTTAACGAAATTATCTTTCCCACTAGTACCTGGACCTCTCTCACATTCTGAGGGGAGGGAATATCCAGGATCACTTTAATCTTCTCAGGATTGGCCTCTATGCCTCGCTGGCTGTGCGCTTGGAAGAGTTCAATTTCATACCATAATGACGTACGATGCTGAATGCTCGCCTGAGATCCTCCAGATGGGAAGGTTGGCGCTCGCTCTTGACGATCATGTCGTCCACATATACTTCCATGGACTTTCCAATCTCACGCTCGAACATTCTGTTGACGAGGCGTTGATAAGTGGCTCCTGCGTTCTTGAGTCCAAACGGCATGACCTTGAAGCAATACAAGCCCACATGGACCACAAACGAGGTTTTCGGACGATCCTCGGGTGCCATGAAGATCTGATAATACCATTGGAAGGCATCTATCATACTCATAAGCTTACATCCAACAGTCGAATCCACCAACTGGTCGATCCTTGGCAGAGGGTACGGATCCTTTGGGCACGCCTTGTTGAGGTCTGTGAAATCATTGCACATGCGCAATTTATTAGTGCTCTTGGGCACAAGAACAGCGTTACAAAGCCATTCTGGGTATAAGATCTCCTCAATGTATTGAGCCTCGAGGAGTTTATTGACTTCCTCCTCGATGACTTGCCTTGGGAAACCATGGACATCCCTCTTCTTTTGTTTGACGGGTTTGAAGGCTGGATCCACATTGAGCCTATGGACAATAACGCTCGGATCTATTCCAGTGAGATCTGAAGCCTTCCAGGCAAATACGTCGAGGTTTTCTCGGAGAAAATCGATCATCATGATCTGAGATGGACAATCGAGGTTTGATCCAATCTGGGTGGTCTTATTTGGGTTCCCGGGTTCCAATTCAACGGTCAGGAATTTCTCAATGGGTTCAATGTGAATTTCGGGCCGAGGGGCCTCGAGCGCCCGTTTCTTTCCAATAAGCCTACCTTTATTCGCATCCGAGGGCCCCGTACCCCCATCCTCGGAGGGGGATCCTTCGACGGCCCCAGGTGGGCCGTCCTCCGCAGGCTGGGCCTCGCTCGAAGTCTTCTTTTTGTAAAGTTTGGCCCTTTTACGCTCGGGCCCGTCCTCATCCAATTTGGAGAAGTCGACGGACTTTTTGGTGAAGCCTGCTTGGATGATTGACTTGGGTTTGTGGCTTCGAAGGGAAAGGATGTAGCATTCCCAAGCCTCTTTGACGTTGCATAGAACCTCGCCCGTCCCCTCGAGAGTGGAGAATTTGACTTTCTGATGGTATGTTGAAATTACCGCTTTGAAGTCAACGAGCTCCGGGCGTCCAATGATGATGTTGTATGGGAGATCCACTTCGACCATTGCATAAAGAACGCTCAAAGTCTTTCACTGCGGGGCGCGACCAAAAGAGGTGGCCAAGCGAATTTGTCCGCGAGGGGCAATCTCGGAACCCCCAAAGCCGACGAGGGCTGTTCTGAGGGGTTCGAGGGGAATGTTTGTTATATTCATCTTTTGAAACGTTGAGTACGGGAGAACATTTGCAGAGCTTCCACTATCAATTAAGACCCTCTTTACAATATGGTTATGAACGTCTAAACTAACCACCATGGGGCAGTCAGAGGTTTCACCGACCCCATGGGGTGTTACAATGTGCTCTAGGTCTTTCTCTGTGAACCCTACAACGTCATCCTCTTTCAAGCGCGAGGACCCTTCCAGAGTGTGCACAGGCTTGGGCCTTGAAGACCTCTGATCATAGCTGCGGACTTGATGACGGCGGGAAGCGTTAGAGTCACCACCCGAGGATCCTCCGATGATCATGTTAATGAGGGCGAAGGGTTGGTTTTCAATGTCAGCGGCCTTCTGCTTGCTGCGTTCACTTGTTTTTGGGCGGTGGTGGCGCGGGCTCCTAGAGCGCGAGCGACTCCTTCCTCTAACCCTCGTACGCTAGGCACAGAGTTCATCAACCTCTCCAACACCTTTACGAATTCCTTGAGGTGCCCCCCAGCGATGAGCCTCTGGATCTCACTCTCAAGTTGGCGGCATTCATTTGTGTCGTGCCCTTTCTGTTTGTGGAAGGCACAGTATTTTCCCGAGCGCTTTTGAGCCTTGGTTTCCCTCATCTTGGACGGTCTCTTGAACAGCTTTTTTGTCCGCCATGGAGTAGACCTCAGCGATGGACCTGTTGAGGGGGATGTGCTCGAATCTGCGAGGAGGAGGAGAGTTCCTTCGAGCAGGAGGAGGGCTGCGGCGGCGGTTCTTGTGGGCTTCCCCCTTGTCTTGCTGAATCCTATCAGCCCGTGGGGTACTGGCAAGCTTATGAGCCCTCGCAATGTACATATCTTCGAGGGTGAAGTAGGAATCCGCAATGTCCCTTAATTCTGTCAACGAGCGGGGCTTCTTCTTGGCCACCTCCTCAGCGAATTCCTCACTGACATAGTTCTTGGTGTTGATGGCTCCGAACAGAATGTGACTCACGAAGTCCATCGAGGGTCTCTCCACCAATAAGACCTCTTTGTTGAATCTGCCCATGAAGGATCTAAGGGTCTCGTTTGGTCCTTGCACGAGGCTGTAAAGGGCCGTGGCGGCGGGAGCTGGTGCTTCCAAGGAATTGAAGTGGCTCAAGAAGGCGTCTGTCAAATCATTGTACCCTCGAATGGAGCGAGGAGGAAGTTTCTTATACCACTCATGAGCCATCCCAATGAGAGAGGTCACGAAGACCTTGGTCCAGTAATGACTGGAATGCTCGTAGAGATGCATCAGGTGTACAAAGTGGTCCAGATGCTCGACAGGGTCTGTTGTCCCATCATACTGGTTGACTGACGTGGGGATCTTACCTTTCCCCGCATGCGCCATCAAGACTTCGTCAATGAGGGGGGATCCGCCTGTCAAAGGCCTGTAGTTCCGGCCCTTGCGGTCGTGCTCTTCGTAATCTTCCTCTTTCCGTGGCGGGAGATCTAGCTGTGTGTGTGGCGAGCATCTCTGGACCTGGACCTCTCACCCCCCAGCATGGGGGGTGTGAGACCGCGCACGAGAGAGTTGCTCCACCATATTCTAGAGTCCGTTGAGCTGATCCTGTACTGCGGCTAATTGAGGGTCGCCGACATTTCTGCGGCTTGCCCTCCCTGTGACCCTCGATTGGACCTCTTCATTTTCAACTGCCCCGTTCTGAGGGACTATCTCCTTTTCGACAAGCTGCTGTGCTTGGGGAACCCTCGGTGGGGCCTCATTTCCGTTTGCTGATGGTGGCGGAGGTGGATGGGCCCTCAGTACGTTTTGGGCAGCCGTCAGTAGATGGACTGGGAGCCCTCCTATTGGTGGAGAGGGTCAAGCGCCCGTAGCTGAGGGGAAGTAGGCGGAGGTAAAGCGCTCCCAATCGCTATGCACCGCCTACGCTTCGCACTGCGCATAGAGCGCCTGAAGCTGTTGGGTGGTGATTTGGGGCATCTCCACCCCTTGTATTTCTCTTGGGAGCGACATAGGAAGACGTAATGTTCCTATCTGGTAGGGTTAGACCATAGACACCAAGTTTGGCATCGATCCAGGTATCATGCCTGGTTGCATGTAAGTGTATCCTGGGGGTGGCATGACCATGGGATAAATTGAGGGATTGACGACGGTGGCGGAGGGAAGGAGCGTGGTTGGTGGAAGAACGGAGCTAGTCCCTTCAGCAGCATTCCCTCCGTCTCCTACAGTTGGTGGAATTGCGCCCCCGACTGGGGGGGTTGTTTTCCATATTTTCCTCGTTTACGGGTGGCAGAGCACCTCTGTTGTCCAAGAGACCGGATCTGGTTGCAGTTACCATGATTGAAGGCTGCTTGATGTTACTGTTCAACTAGCTCAGGGAAGAATCTGATGAAGATGAAAATGGTGGTGACGGGTTTCCCACAGACGGCGCTAAAAATAATGGTGCAGGAATTGGATTCTTAAGATGTAACCAACACTTTAAGATTTTGTTTAGGAAGGGAAGACCATCACAGGCACGGAGCCTCGGGAACTGGGTTTCCTTTTGAGCGTGGGTTCTTCCAGCTAGGATAAAACCAAGGGAGTGCAGTCAGGATGCAGTTATGGTGAAGGTAATGCAGAGCTTGAGAAGAAGAAAATGGAGAAAAGTGTGCCCAGTTTTTTTAATGCAGAGTGTTCTGGAGAAGATGACTTGAGGAAGAAAGCAGGGGTTTCTCCCTATTTATCTGTTAGGGGGGAGGGTACTTTGGGTAATTTGGCCAAGTGGTCCCAAACCTGTGTTACCCTAACACGTGGCGAACCGTGATGGTATGAAAGCGATGTCTCTGAAAAGTGGGCGGCGTGTCAGGTACGAGGTGCGCACTACCACTGTGTCAGAGGTTGTTGGCGAGGGTAGTGCGATGAGAGGCTCAAGATCTGTCATGCTAGTGTACGGATGCTTTACTTGGGGCAGATCTTATCCGAGCGCGGGTAACGCTCGAAGGGACGCACAAGAGGGCTTCCTCTGGCAAGACGCACAAAGCTTAGCGAGATGCATGGGCTTGGATTAGCCAACAAGTGCACGGGCCGGGTTGGTCCGCAAGCCCAGTAATGCGAGCGTCCAAGCTCTAAGTCAGTAGATGGAGACACGTGGACGGCTCTGATCCGAGCGTGGTTTTGGGTCTCATCACTATTTATACTTTAATTTTTCAAGGTGTTTATTTGCATATTAATTCATAGTTTTTTTTTTGTTTTTATTTCTGTAGAGAAATACTTTTGAAGTTTTTGTTCAGGTACCGTGTGTGGTAAGATAATTATATTTATATAGTTGTTCAATGATAATTTATGTATTATTTGTGTGTGCGTGTGTTTTGATTTTATGGTTTTCTCTTAATTTTTTGATAGAGAAATATATCATTTTGAAGTATTGGTTCAAGTACGTTACGTGAGAAGGTAATATATTTTTTTCTTGCATATTTTATGGTATTATTTATATATTAATTTATAGTTTTTTCTCCGTGTTTTAATATAAAAATATCTTCTTCTGAAGTTTTGTCAAGTATCGATCAGTGACGAAGTAATTTGTAGCACCTGAAACGCCGAGATGCCACACCCCCGCACTATAGCTCAGTCCACATACGAAATGGAAAAATCCGTACATAAACCAAACGTATACCGAACGGGTGTCAATGCAAGAAACAATCTAGCTAGGAGGGACTAGACCCCAATTCAATTAAATCCAATACATAAAATTTGAAAGCGGAAGCATAAACACTAACATTTCATTATCATATATCAAATATCCAAAAGCTCATCCTATTCTAACTCATATATCAATACATTATCATCTCCAACATATTAAACATGCATAAGTCTCCAAAACTAACAGGAACCATAACATGATAAAGCCGGAAATACCAAGAACATGAAAATGCGATGCTAGACTCAACTGAACAAAAGACACAACTCGGACTCCTGCCTAGCACACGATCGTGAGTACTTGAAAAGTGAGGGTGTCAGTCTACTGAAGACTGAGCGAGGGGCATAAATATATATAAGCACAAGTAACATGCAAGTTATAGTCTCGGGTAAAGATTTGGGAATGAAAGTAGTATAAGTTCATGAATAGCCTATTGTTCGCCCGAGATTACAACTATCAAGTTTAGTATTTCATTCAATCAATTTCATTCAATACGTGGCCCTGCGAGTGAGGGCAAGTCTCCAACCTTTACACCAATCGTGAACAATACATGCTTGCTTTATTAATTAACATGTGATCATGCAATTTAATTAGTGCGATCAAGTAGCAATTTCATGAACCCTTCTTCCTCCGGGTGATGGTGGGCTTGCAAGACCCAACCATCCATGAACGGTTGTACGTCAGGAACATGACTCCCACGCACGGGATTTCTTCCTCCACCAAACCTCCTAGTGGATTCAGAGGTGATCCCAAAATGGTGAGTGTAGCACCCCTTACACGTGGAGGTGCCACACCCCCGCATTATAGGTCAATCCACATACGAAACGGGCAATCCGTACATGAACTAACCTATAGCGAATGGGTGACAATGCAATAAACAACAAGCTACGCGGGATTAACTTATACATGCGACGAAACAGAGCGGAAGCATAAACTAATCACTACCAAATATTTCCATTTACCAGGTCATGACATTTCTTATTTACCAAATAAAATACGTTCTAACTTTACATATCAACACATTATCATCTCCTAAAATACATAACAATTAACATTAAACATAATTCCTTTGAACAATCACAATCAATGAACAATTAAATAAAATGCACCGTGCTTGACTCGATTACATGAACAGGACTCGACTCGACTGCCGCCTAGCGTGCACCTGCAATAACCTGAAAGGTGGAGGCGTCAGTATGTGAAGACCGAGTGAGGGGTTTAAATACCTATTAGCGCAGATAACTTGCAAGTTATATTCTCGGGTAAAGATTTATAAAAGATAGATATATGAGTTCAATAATAATATAGCTTCGCCCGAGAATACAACTATCAATATTAAATACTTGTTCATTTTCATGCAATCAATACATGGCCTCGGCGAGTAAGGGCATTCTCCAACCGTACTCCAAATGTACATGAAACATGCTTGCTTGATTATTAATCAATAAGTGATCATGCAATTCAATTATCGTGCAATCGTGCGATAGTGTAATCAAGTAACACATTCATGGAATGGAAATCATGCAATAACCTGAGGACAATCCGTGGTGCCGGACCCATCCCCAGTCTCCTTCTCCCTCCAATGATGGGTAGATAGCTAGCCTTCGCCATCCACGACGTGTTGAGCAGAGGGTACATGAATCCCTAAGCCTGGAACTCCTTCCTCCACTAATCTCCTAGCGGATTCAAGGGTCATCCCAAATGTGGTGAGGATAGCGCGAGAGTTACCCGTCAGCCCTTGCTTTCCCGGTTGGCTCAAGCTACTATCCTCGGGCCCAACGTGAACGGTCATGCTACTCGCCTAAAACATGCACGAAACATGGCTTGCTTGCTTTTCATGAACATGACTTGAAATGATAAGTGATTTCATGGAAATTATAGATATAAATACCTTTGGCCGAAAGTTCACATAAGGGGTATACGGGTTCTATATAACTAGCAATTAAACCTCACCTGACAGGCGACACAACGACTTGTGGACACGTGAACGTGCTCATGATCAACAATCTCTGCCCTGGAGAATAACTGGACAAGAAACGGGATAATGTACGTGCATGAGACCACAATTCAAGAATATTACTCCATATATGACGCACGGCATGATCAAGTATGAGACATCGTGCAATAAACAATGTAGCATGCAAATATCATGTTTTGGCATGTAATCATTCATATAATACCAATTTGGGGTCAAATATATCATTAAAAGTGAATCTCAAATCTTCATTTTTATGCAGAAAGTTTTTGCACCTCCAGAGGCCTGGGAACGGCCGTTCCAGCCCTCAGTTCAAAATGGGAAGGGTCGTTCCCAGTTCCCCGAAGCTGCTCCCCGAAGATGGGAATGGTCATTCCCGTCTGTGAGACAAAGTGGGAACGGTCGTTCCCGTCCTCGCTGCCATGCACATCATTCAAAATATGGGAACGACCGTTCCCCAAATACAAAGGGAACGAGAAGGGCCGTTCCCATTACGCAGAAGATGCAGAAAACAGAGCAGAAGAACAGGGGAGGTACGAATCAACCTCCCAAATCCCAATCATTCCAAATAGTTATAATTCAATCTCTAGCTACACAATTCATAAAAGGAACATGCTAGCATACTAAATATGCAATAAAATCCAACCTAACCATCCATTTCATGCCTTGATCATCCAAATCATCCTTTCAAGCTAATATATCAACCTAACATATAACTCCATAATTCTCAAGATTTATGCATGAATTTCAAGCTTAAAGCTCAGAATCATAATTCTAACATCTTGTAAACAAGTTATCACATGGAAATCGTAACCCTAGCTTCAAGGATTGTTATCAAGAAACCACATATATGCTCATATATACCTTGAGGTGAAAATCAATGGAAGAAGATGATGAAATGAATGATTAAGCTCCAAAACTCCCAATTTTCTTGGAAAGAATTGATGAATTTGATGAAATCTTCCCTCCCCTTCTTGATGGATTGGTTCGGTGAGAAGAGAGCATGATGAAGGATGATTTTGATGAAAAATGAAATGAATGGAAGCATGAAGAAGCTTATACCGTGATATATTTTGGTAAAATAGGATATTTATGATTAAATCCTCCAAGTTCATAAGTTATGCAATTAAGTATAGGAAGTTTGGAAAATGATCAATTAGGTCCAAAAGGTTTTCATGCAATTTGGCCCTTTAATTTACATAAGTGATCGATTAATGACAATAAACAATTAAATCACGTTCTGTAATTATTTCACGTAGCAATTAAATTCACTTTATCAAATAATTCTCAAGTTGACAAGTATTTCACATAATTTCACGTAACATGTTGAAATGAAATTTATAAAATTAATATAACATGTATAAATTGAATAAACGAAAATAATAAAATAAAATCCTAACACTCGAAACTCACACGTGTCGAGCGTACCTGACTGTCTGAAAATCGGGGCGTAACAGTGAGGATAGTGCAAGAGTTACCCGTCAACCCTTGCTTTCCCGGTTGGCTCAATACACTACCCTCGGGCCCAACGTGAACATGCTTACTCCCCAATACAATCAATCAATCAATCCGTTCAGTTCATTCATGAAATCCGTTTAAAAATAATAAGGTTTGGAAAACTATAGATATATAGATACATATTGGCTTAAAACATCACATAAGGTCGTATGGGTTCTATATATCTAGAATTAAACCTCACCTGACGAGCGACGGAACAAGACAAGGATACAAGAAAGTTCCCAAAGGACCAATAATCTCCACCTTGGAGAAAAACTGGACAAGAAAGGAAACAACGGGAACTCGTGAGATGAGACTCAATATGAGACCAAGTATGACGCATGGCAATGCCCATGCAACATCTTAATAACCAAACAAATTAGCAATCAAGTGACATTTAAATATGTATGAGAATTGGCATCTAAAGGATGAAATTAATCTCAAGGAGTCATGTATTCACATCATTCAAACATTTCAAGTTCAATTCATATAGGGCATGGAATCACACAATCATGTTTGAGCGATTAGGTACCAGGAAGTGTCAAGTAGGAGCATAATTATCAATAAATCAAGTAAATAACTTATATAAGTCACATACAGGAGCCAAGAGAGTGAAAGGAATGCAAGAAGAAAGGTTTTGGTGAAGTTTGGGCAAAACCGACAATTTTCGGAAACGCACACGCTGAAGGAAAATGGAAATATCTTGAGTTGTAGAAGTTGGAATTGAGTTTTGTTTATTGCAAATGAAACTAGACATATAGGGATTTCAAGGATATATGGTTCATTTTCTAGTTCAAAGCGAGGAGAAAATGGCGTAAGCTTGAAGTTGATTGAATGCAGTTTGTCGGTAAAGTGGCGACATAAAAAAGAATTGATTATATCTCACAAATGACAAAATATAATGAGGTTATTCTAATTGGAGAGTGTTCTAGACTTCAATAGGTTTCCAACGGTTCAAAAATCAGGTTCAATTGGAGCTCAAACGAAGTCGGCACGGCCGTGTCAAGTTTGGCCTGGAAGCTGACACGGCAGTATCGGAATAAAAAAAATTCCTACCCGAAACATTGACACGGCCATGTTAAAAAAGAACTAAGGTTGGACACAGCCGTGTTGGGTCATCTTCTCCGAAAATCCATGGCCAAGAAGCAAGGGTTCGAAGGGGAAGGCTCCAAATCCATCCCAAATCATATCCGGATCAATTTATACACCAATATGCATCAAAATACACCACAATACACATATATAATCACATATCATCATCAAATCACCAATTAATCCATAATTCCATAAACCCATATTATATATATATACACACATACAACATATATACACATCTTGCTCCAAGAATTCATAAAACTCATGGATTAACATGTAGTCAAGCATATTCACACAAGATTCCAAGTGATTAAGAAAGAATCACACAATCCTAGTTATCATCCAACATAACCATGTATAGACACGTATACTTTGGAGGGAATGGAAGGAGAAGAAGAAGATGGGGATCTTGAAGCTTGAGTTTGAAGGAGAAGAATAGAGCTTGAAATCCTTATCTCCCTTGATCTTGCTTGGATCGATTGAAGATGAGGAGAAGAAGGGGTTGGGAGTCTTTGTTTTGCTAGGAGAAAATGAAGATGAAGAATGAGGTTGAAGAAAGGGCTTTATGTCGTGTAAATGGAGGGGGAAGAGGAGGGAAATTGCATTTTGGTCCTTGGAGAGTTTAAGTTATTCAATTAGGGTGCCGAGGTTTGATAACTTGGCAATTGGGTTTAAATCTAAAGTCTGATTGAGTCTAAGGATTTCATATAATTTCAAATAAGCGCATAAGTGAAATAAAACATGTAATTAGCAAGTAAACACGTTAGAAACAAATTTAAATAGCACAGTCAATTAAATCATATAAGTTATATACGTCACACAATAGCAATTAGTCACGTTAGCAATTAATTCACGTAAGTTTCACGTTAATGAAAAATTCATATATTTTCACGTAAACATGTTGAAATATAATTCATATAACTTTCATGAAAGGTAAGAATTAATAAACGAAAGAATTAAAATAAATCCTAACTCTCGGAAAACTCACACGTGTCGTGCGTACCTGAATAACCGAAAATCGGGGCGTTACATAATTTCTATACATATCCTTAATTGTTCAAAAATAATTTATATCTTTGTTATATATTTTTTTAATACTAGCATATCACCCACCAAAATTATGTTACAAATCCCTTTTTTGAATGTAAAAACAATATCCACACATCAATTATGCTAACTTTGATTACATTATATTTTTATTGTAATTTTAAAATATTTTAATATTTATAAATTTATTTTAAAATGTTGCATGGTTTGTAAAGAAACAGAAATAGTTAATCAACTTCATTAGGATGCATTAATTTTGGAAAGTAATTATTAATATGTAGACTAAAAGATTTAATATTAATGCCATTAGATAGCCATATTTGAAAAAATGCCATTATTAATATGGCTATCTAATGGGCTCTGAAAGTATTTCTCTAATACTTAGAAAAAATAAAAATTTAAAGAAAACCCTTTTCAGGGTTTAATCTCTCGAAATTAGGCGTTTTATATATAAACACCTAATTAAAATTAATTCCAAAATAAATCGGAATTAACTAGGAGAAACGGAATATGGTTTCAAAGCCAAGAACTAGCCAAAACCTCTCCCAAAAACATATGAAAGAAATGAAGGGTCAAGGCCCCTATTTAATTCTACTAAATAAATATTGTTGCACTCTAAAATTAATTAAATTATTCACGAATTTCTCAATCTAGAATAATTTTACATTTCACTCCTCCGTGTAGATATCCATGAAAAATAAATTGCAACTACTATCATTTATTTTTCATCTCTAATTTGAAATTTATTGATTCGCCTTAAGTTCAAATTCTCTGTATGTGAAACACATTTAACATACAACTTCGGTGACGTATCACGCGAAGTGCTTTAGCCAAAGTCTTAATTCGAACTTTTGCAAATCTATTTCAGGGATATCTTTTACCTTCCAGCAAGGCCACAGATTCCTCGATCAATATGACTCTTTAGCTCATTTCATTTTGTCACCGAACATACAAAGTACTTTGGCCACCGTTGCCGAGACCTCACTTCGAGTATATTACGGTGACTAACACTACATGCCTAAAGCCGAAATATTGTCAGGATTAAGAGTACAATGCTTCTTGAGATTTTATGCATTTTAGATAGCAGTATAAAATGAATAATCTCAGTGGTCCAGTTCGATGTTTCCAATCCCATTGAAAATCATCAACGTGTTATAATCGGAATCACCATTCCCTATGACGAAAGACTAATCATCTTATATAACCACGTTATAGTCTTGATAAGAACATATTCTCATCTTACCGACTAGAACTTTAATGACACTTGATTTTGGTATTCGAAGTCTTTTCCTATGAAACACATTTCATATAAGAATACCACCACACGCCATTAATTATCAATATGTGAAATACTCACAACTTGCTGTAAATTCAGTTTAATTAATTCAACAAATTGAATTTTCAGGGCACTATTCCCAACAATCTCCCACTTGTCCTAAATTCAATTTGGCTACACATCTAAGTCTTACTCCTTTCATATGAGTGTCAAAACTCATTTTACACTCTTTCGTGCCAATACTTTAGTGAAGGAATCTATTAGACGTTTATCTGAGCCAACAACTAGGAAATCAAGAATCCAATACATCTAAATGGCTGCTTCTCAAGCTACCATGTATTTGACTTCCATGGTGGTGTAAGCAATACAAGTCTGCTTAACATTCTCCAATTAACGGCTGCTCTTTCTAGAGTAAACACGTATTCTGATGTCAAACATCTAGAATACAAATCAGACTGTAAATCCGAATCTGTGTATTCTATTGAAATGAGCTCACCACCGTGGTAGGCAAGCATATAATCTCAAGTCCTTCTCAAGTACTCCAATATATGCTTTCACTACTACCCGTGTCAGATTCTAGGGTTTGCCTAATAACTGATGATTTAGATCTAATTCATAATAGACAGCTGGCCTTGTGCATAATATGACATACATAAAGCTTCCGCTGTGGAACTCTAATCATGTCTTCTATCTCTTCAGTTATCTCAGGACACTGATCCCGAGATAGATAAATTCCATATCTAAAAGGTAATGAACCTTTCTTGGAATTTGTCATATTATACCTTACTAGCATCTTATCTATATATGCTTCTTGTAATAAACCAATCTTCTTATTCTTATGATCGCGATGAAACTCTGATCCTTTAGAATAACATTGGTTTCACTTAGGTTTTACGTGCCAAACTGATTTGACATCCGAATTTTGACCATTGACAAAATTCTTGCATCATTCCCAATGAGCAGAATATCGTCTACGTACAAAATGAAAATGTTACAACATTATCATGATGTTGTTTTGTACACTCATGATTCATCGGGCAATTGCACAAATCGAAAGAATTTAAATTGCCTCTTTAATTCTGATGTTTCATGATTCAAACGCTTGCTTAAATCACAAAATGATCTATTATACTTATATGCACCTGATTTCTAGCTGTGAAGCCTTTAGGTTATGCCATGTTTTTCTTCTTGTAGATGCCCGTTCAAGAACATAGTCTTTACATCCATTTATCTAATCTCATAATCGACTTAAGTATTGCTATAGACGAGAAGACCTCATAAATGATTTCTTCTTTCTGGGTAAAATCCCTTGCCATAAGTTTGCTCTAAAGTCTCTACTTTTTCGTCCATTTTCTCCTTTTTATTTTCTTGTAGAACCCAATTGCATCCAATGGGTTTAATGCCTTCAGGCGCCTCTACAAGCTCAAGACTTTGTTAGAATACAGATATTCTAACTTAGATTCCATGGCTTTTGACCAAATGGTCAGCGTCTATACCTTCCATAGCTTCATTACACGTGACAGGATCATATACGTGAGATTCAACCACTTGGGTTAATCTTAGGTATCTTGTCAGGTGTCCAGACAATCCTCCCACTACAATGATGCTTTCGTGTACACGTCTCTACATCACATGTTGTACTTGGTAAATCACATGTATTTAATACCTTTTCAGTTATCACGGATTTATGGAAATCAGTATCAAATACTGTTATTTTCTTTTTAACACTACTTTGTTTTCACCCTTTGTGGTTATCTATGTAATCATCTTTGAAATATTCACAAACATCTTTTGTGATTTCTCAAATTACAAAATGTACCACCTCTTGTTCTTCTAGGATAACCTTAGAACAAGTAAACCTTTGTTCTTTATTCTAACTCATCAGGATCCATCCTTAACATATGGGTCAGGCAACCTTAAATCCGAAGATAAAAGATACAGGGTTTTCACCCTAACTATAGATCCATCAGTGTTTTAGGAACTGACTTAGATAGAACTAGGTTTAATGTGCATTGTCGTTTTGAGCGCAAGACCCCAAAACGAACTTCGTAAGGTAGCATGAATTTTCATGAATCTTTACCATCTCTATCAGAGTTTTATTTCTCTTTTATGTAATACATCTTTGTTAAGCCGTATCTCATATAGAAAGTTGAGATCTAATCTCATTTGAGAAACTCTATTTAACTCTGAACATAGATACTTCGATCTAATCAAGGTATCTTGATACATTTTCTAGTTTGACTCTTTGGCTTCAGTCTTATATTCTTTGAATTCTTCAAAATTACAGACTTAAGTCTCATCAAACAAACATATTTTTTGCTGGGTGGTGGGCCCAGAACAGTAGCGGTCGGGGACCACATTTTAAAATTTTGTTTATAATACAAGTATTAAAATATTTCTAAAATATTTCAATACAATATCGGAAGACTAGCCGGATCTAATCAAGTATATACATGCAATTGATAATAAATTTTAAATCACTTAAGCAGGTAAATGTCTAACATGCAATTAACACTTAAGAGCATATAATTTATCATGCTTAAAATAATATAACTGTAAAATATTACCGTACTCCAAATATGGCTATCTAACGACATTTTTCCAGCTCCCAAATTCACCTCCCGAGAACCCGATCTCCTCGTGAAATCGGTAGAGCTTCCCTGCAATAACCCTAGAGAAACCCTCGGAGTGTGGGCTCCGAAAGTATTTCTCTAAATACTTAGAGAAAAAAACTTTAAACTAGAAAACCCTTTTCAGGGCTTAATCTCCCAAAATTAGGCGTTTTATATATAAACACCTAATTAAAATTAATTTCAAAATAAATCGAAATTAACTAGGAGAAAATGGATATGGTTTCAAAGCTAAGAACTAGCCAAAACCTCTCCCACAAAAGTATGAAAGAAATGAAGGGCCAAGGCCCCTATTTATAGGGGAAAAACAGAGGGTAAAATAGTAATTTCATATCCCCACTTGCGTGTGCAATTTGGACATGAAAACCGAGGTAACCACATCGTAGATCTCAGCACCACGAGTCCAACGCCGCCGAGAACGCGCCAATCAAAGCTCTCACGCGTCCCTACGCAGTGGCGCGTGTCATGTACTCGGGCTAGGGCTTTAAACCCTTGAACCGGTCCGACCGAACCCGGTTCGGTCCGGTTTGACACGTGGTATATCCCTGTTCTGCCACGTGTCCGGTTTGACCTGACCCTATCTGTTGACCCGACCCGTGGCCCGTTGACCGGCCCGGTCCAGATCTAATCTGGACCGTTCATGCGCGCTTACGTGTCGATCTCAGCCTTACACGTAGCACATACGTGGCGCCCAGTCAATGGCACTTGGCAGCTGACCGGCTGACGTGGCATGCCACATCAGTTGCCATGTCATCAAAAATATTTTTTTTTCGATGAAAATTTTATTTTCTCCAAAATAAAATTCCGGGCATTTCCAACTCTTTGGAACTTCAATTTATTTTCTTAAAATAAATCCCTTGGCTATTTTCAAACACTTTGAAAATTCATTTCTCTTTCTCCTTTTAATATTTTCTCTTCGGGTTTTCAATTGGGGCATGTAGGGGGACCTGAAGGACTAATTAATTTTAGCTCCAAACGGATTAATATATTATCATCTCATGATAGTAATTAATTACCGTTTAACAATATTTAATTCCACTAAATAAATATTGTTGCACTCTAAAATTAATTAAATTATTCACGAATTTCTCGATCTAGAATAATTTTGCATTTCACTCCTCCGTGTAGATATCCATGAAAAATAAATTGCAACTACTATCATTTGTTTTTCATCTCTAATTTGAAATTTATTGATTCGCCTTAAGTTCAAATTCTCTGTATGTGAAACACATTCAACATACAACTTCGGTGACGTTACCACGCGAAGTGCTTTGGCCAAAGTCTTAATTCGAACTTTTGCAAATCTATTTCAGGGATATCTTTTACCTTCCAGCAAGGCCACAAATTCCTTGATCAATATGACTCTTTAGCTCATTTCATGTTGTCACCGAACATACAAAGTATTTTGGCCACCGTTGCCGAGACCTCACTTCGAGTATATTACAGTGACTAACACTACATGCCTAAAGTCGAAATATTGTCAGGATTAAGAGTACAATGCTTCCTGAGATTTTATTCATTTTAGATAGCAGTATAAAATGAATAATCTCAGTGGTCCAGTTCGATGTTTCCAATCCCATTGAAAATCATCAACGTGTTATAATCGGAATCACCATTCCCTATGACGAAAGACTAATCATCTTATATAACCACGTTATAGTCTTGATAAGAACATATTCTCATCTTACCGACTAGAACTTTAATGACACGTGATTTTGGTATTCGAAGTCTTTTCCTATGAAACACATTTCATATAAGAATACCACCACACGCCATTAATTATCAATATGTGAAATACTCACAACTTGCTGTAAATTCAGTTTAATTAATTCAACAAATTGAATTTTCAGGGCACTATTCCCAACAATCTCCCACTTGCCCTAAATTCAATTTGGCTACACATCTAAGTCTTATTCATTTCACATGAGTGTCAAAACTCGTTTTGCACTCTTTCGCTCCAATACTTTAGTGAAGGAATCTATTAGACGTTTCTCTGAGCCAACAACTAAGAAATCATGAATCCAATACATCTAACTGGCTGCTTCTCAAGCTACCATGTATTTGACTTCCATGGCGGTGTAAGCAAAACAAGTCTGCCTAATACAAAAGAGAATGCAAAGAAGGCTCTGGAAAGTATATGGTGGTCCGATGTAAGTCCTAAGCCTGCCGAATTTATTGAACCAATATTTTATTTTTATTCAACTTATTTATGAAGTCCGTTGCTCTAAAAATACGCAGATTGTTCCTAGATGAGCAGCTTGTAAATTGGAGAAAAGTTTGAGTGAAGTCGAAGAAATATTTTCTATTGACAAAGTGGTTGAAGTTTAGAAGGGGATGAGAAAGCAAAAGGTGTGGACCAGGGAGTTCAAACCGATTTTGTGGAAGATGATATTGACTGTGTCGACGAAGGAGTGCAGGTTGATTTGAGTGAGGAGGGTGAAGCTGCTCGGGATGGGGATTTTGACGATGATAGTGAATCCGGTCGAGATGAGGTTAGATCTAAGCGGAAGAATGATGTGAGGGAGCATGTGGAAGAAACAGTGAGACAATTCCACAAGATTTAATATTACAATGGCTTTTGTTTATGTGCATGTATTTGATTTGATACCTATTTATCAGGTTGTGTTTGCTGAGGCTCAGGTGGACAGTAGGCCTAAGGAGGCCCCAGGCTGTGAGGGGGTCGCTGATGAGCAACGTGCTACACCATTTGAGTTGATTATGAACTACTCGGAGACGCAACCGTAAGTGCTCTTAATTTCATTAAATGAACTTAGTTGAGTGAAGCGTGTTGATTTTTTTATTATAACCTTTTGCAGAGGTGAAGTCGTGTATTATAGTGAGTCAAGTTTTGTCTTTGTTGAAGACTTACGCGATCTAGTTACGGGGGAAGAGACGAATGACAACGTTATTGTGTCTTATTGCGACTTGATAACAAGTCGTGATCATGTTCGGCCGAAATTCCATCATGTGCATTTTATCAACCCTCATGTGTCAGCTGATTTTGTGAGGAATTTGAAGAGCAGGGTAAAAGGAAAGTCAAAGAATAACACTATCTCTTATATTGCGCCATCTTCAATCGACGATTTTATGACAAAAAAATGAACCAGGAATATGCCATGGTCCTGAATGATGTGTCTACCAGCGTTATGTTCAACAATCGTTATATTGTTTTCCATTTAATGACAAATGCTCACTGGCATATGTTGGTATATGAGACCGAGCAACAATGTTTTAGTCACTATAACTCAATGCATATAGCAGAAGCTTCCGCTGATGTCGATTTATACTCTGACTTCCTCTGGAAGTTGTGGCTTAAGAACAGAGTTGTCATTTGTTCAAAAAAGAGGGAATTGGTGCGAGCACATGTGACACCCTGACCTACAGTCGGTACAGGTAAATTATGTGATTTAATATTATTTGCGTTTTAAATTAATTGTATATGAATTATATGAGTTTTATTTGAACTAATTGCATACATGATTTATTTGAATTATTTGATTATGTCTTAGTTGAACCCTTACCTCTTAAACGGAACCAACTTGAACTGGAAAAACTTGAACCGAACTCGTGAACCGAACCGGTTCAGCCCTTAAAGGCTGAACCATTTCTTCCTTCCCTCATTCACGTAAAACAACAGCAACAATTCAAAGCCAAGAGAAGCCAAAGCCCCAAGTTTGATCATCCAACTTCAAGAGCCAAGTTCTCCCTTGTTTCTTCACCTTTTCTCGAACTTGAGTATGTTTCGGAACCCCCTTGTCGTGCTCTTCGTTTCTATGGTTCAATTCTGATTTTTGAGGGATAATTGTATGCTTTTGTTTCCCTACGTGAATAGTAAGGGTTTGACCATTTTGTGGAATATGTGATCTATGCTTAATATATTTGAATTCTAACTTCATAAATGTGCTCTACATGTTATATATGTAGTATTTATTGCAAGAGATCTCATGGTAGTTGAGCATTTAATGTGTTCATGGTTTTGAGCTTGAATTTGCATTCATAGATCATTGGCTTTAATTTCTGTTTTTCTTGTGTTCTTGGAGTGCCAACATGTCTTACATGATTTATATGAATTATTTGCATATTTTGGTAAGTTGTTGCGGCTTCTTGGTGTTGGTTTTGGCCCTTTTTAGCCAAAAATGAAAGCTTCCCGCAGCTGCTGTAAGTCTGCTCTGTTTATACATTTCGAACCAGGCCGGAACGGCCGTTCCAGCCCAAGCTTTAAACTGGGAAAGGCCATTCGCGGGTCAACAGTGCGTTTTTCCAGTTTGTACTAGGAATGGGAAGGGCCGTTCCCAAGGGCCAAATTTTGCAAAAACTTACAGACACGCGGGAGCAATCGGGTAGTTGGGAACGACCGTTCCCATTTTTTTCTTCAGCCCGAAACGGTCGTTCCCATCTTCCAGAAACTTTTTAGCAAAAGCAGGAATGGTCGTTCCCTACAGTGAAAGGGCCGTTCCCAACCTTCCCGAAACCTGGGAGCTGCTACTGCTTCTCTTTTGTTTATTTATGCACTTTTATATCTTTTAGTGTTAATCTTTTGCATGTTTGATGTTATAACTTAATTTTAATTGCTTGATAATTTGTACATAATTGTTATATGCTATGTTTTGTGAATTATATGAAATATTTTATAACATTTGCATCCAAGAATGAGTCATGCATTTTGTCGAGCGTCTTCTTTGGTTCATATAGAGTCTAAGTCTTGGGCTTTTGTGTTTTCTTTTCAGAGGAGGTTCCCGTTGACGAGCCCGAGGCATAGCTTGTTCACTTCCACTTCTTTCGTTTGTTAAGCACAAGGTGAGGTTCAGGAATTTTGTATAGTTAAAAATCTAAAGCTTTATGTGATGTTTTCGAGCCGCGCATGTGACTATGTATTATGTATATAGATAAATACGTGTTGAATAGAATATGTTTATGATCTTGTGAACAAGGTTGATTTTGGAAAGTTATTAAATAAGCATATGTAAGCTACTTTTGGAAAGTCTTTTCTGTTCAAGTTAGCGAGATTTACCATGAAAGATTTGGTATGAAAAGTTTATGTGTATGTGAATGTGGATCCAAGGAGCTATGGGTAAGGAGCCCTCGGGACGGTATAGGGCCGTCCAGGCAAAGCCTGTGCGTAGACTCCATCTGAGGCATCACACGCGACCCCGGGAGTTAGGGAAGGTGTGATATTTCGATGCCTTCGGTGTGAAAACCGGGGAGGGCACGTTGTGGGTTAGCTACCCCTCGTGAGTTTGTTTATGTTCTGGATGGTTAGGGCCGCCGGTAGCTCTTCCATCATTGGAGTAGTGAATGGATATGTTATGATTTATGTTTTGATTTGTTCTGAGGAGTAAAGGATGGAAGCTCATTCTCGCCGAGCATGTGTTATGTTCTGTTTTGGGAAGTATAAATCGGGATAGAGTTTCTTGAAAGGATTTTAAGTATATATGTTTGATTTGTAAAGTTTGGTTTGTAAAACCTATTACGGTTCATAAGTCCACTTTTTTCTATGTGCTTTGCTTTAGATATATAGGGTGTGGGTGTGCGTTAGTCCCCTCACTCAATCAGTTGACTGAACACTCGTTTATTCTTTTAGTTGCAGGTTTTGGGACTTGAGCTAGACGGAGAAGTGTGTCTTCCTTTGCACTTGTCGGTCTATGTCTAGTTAGATGCATTTGTTTTCAGGTATTTTATATCATTTTGTATGTGTACAGTTACGGATGGTAGTTTTAAATACTTATATTTTGTTTGGGCCGTGATGGTATTTGTACAGGGATTATATGTTGGTACCTATACGTATCTATGTGATACATCTACTACTTGTTTGATTTAATTTATTTTGCTTCCGCATACTCTGGTTTTATTTAGCTCCGCCTAGCCTAGAGAGTGTGTTGGTCTCCCGTTCGCTATGATTTGGATTCGGGTACGGACATTCCATTTCGTATTCGGGTTTGGATTCTAGTGCGGGGGATGTGGCCCTACGTGTGGGTGCTACAACACAAATGAGAATTCAGGACAAGGGGAGCAATGACTGTGGCGTATTATTATGTCACTATAGTGAGAAGCTTGTTCAAGACTCCGCAGCGTTTGATACATATGCCGAGACATGTAGTATCGCCGAGTACCACTTCAAGTTAGCCAATATTTTTCTCAGCAAACGATCTGTTTCATCTGTGTAAATGAAGTTGAATTTGCATTTAGCTTTTTTGATATCTTCTTCAATTTGTTTCAAGTTATTTCAAACCGGGTATAATCCGTAAGGGGATGAGATCTTTGTCCAGTTAAATCGGGTATAATGCGTAATGGAATGAGGTCTTTGTCCAGTTAAACCGGGTATAATGCGTAATGGGATGGGGACTTTGTCCAGTTAAACCGGTTCCATACGTAATGGGATGGGGTCTTTGTCCAGTTAAACATGTTTAATGCGTAATGGGATGGGGACATTGTCCAGTTAAACCGATTTAATGGGTAATGGGATGGGGTCTTTGTCCAGTTAAACAGGTTTAATGCGTAATGGGATGGGGACTTTGTACATTACGCATTATATCCGGTTTAACTGAACAAAGTCTCCATCTCATTACGCATTAAACCTGTTTAACTGGACAAAGACCCCATCCCATTACGCATTATACCCGGTTTAACTGGACAAAGTCCCCATCCCATTACGCATTAACCCGGTTTAACTGGACAAAGACTCCATCCCATTACGCATTATACCCGGTTTAACTGGACAAAGTCCCCATCCCATTACGTATTAAACCTGTTTAACTGGACAAAGCCCCCATCCCATTACGCATTATATCCGGTTTAACTGGACAAAGACCCCATCCCATTATGCATTAAACCTGTTTAACTGGACAAAGTCCCCATCCAATTACGCATTATACCCGGTTTAACTGGACAAAGTCCCCATCCCATTACGCATTAAACCTGTTTAACTGGACAAAGTCCCCATCCCATTAAGCATTATACCCGGTTTAACTGGACAAAGACTCCATCCCATTACGCATTATACCCGGTTTAACTGGACAAAGTCCCCATCCCATTACGCATAAGTCCCCATCACATTACGCATTAAACCCGGTTTAACTGGACAAAGTCCCCATCCCATTACACATTATACCCGGTTTAACTGGACAAAGACCCCATCCCATTTAACTAGACAAAGCCCCTATCCCATTACGCATTAAACCCAGTTACACTAGACCCAATTTAAATATATATATATATATATATATATATACAAAGGCAAAATAGACTCCTTCCAATTAAAAAAATAATAATAATAAATATAAAAATAGAACAACAGTCAGTTACAGCATAGAATGTATACAAAGGTAAAATAGACTCCTTCCAAAGAGAGAGCATCCTGCTAGATCCAACATCACCAACCAAAATCTCGCTCAATCATCATTTTTTGCTCGAACACAAATCACAGAAACATGATTAGAATCCCGAATTCAACAACATACTCAACAATTATAAAAAGTCAATTTGACACAGGTGTCCTGCATGTTCTTTTGTTATGACCAGACCTTTTACATGATGAGCACACTGTAACAGCTTTGACGACCTGCGACGGGAACCTAGTTCTCTTCGGACGACCCGGCTGAGGCCTGACATCCGGCGGCCTTATCTGAACATCTAAATTTGAGTCCATGTCAGTATTTGGTACAGGAAAAATAATGTTTTCATACGATTTTCTATACATTTCAATTGAATAAGCTTCATCACAGAAATCGTAGACCGACCACCCTTTCTTGTCAATGCACGCACAAGCATGCTTGCATGGAAGCTTTAAGACCTGCCAGTAATTACAAGAACATTCGCGTTTGCTAAGGTCTACGGTGTGCCGGATTTCCCCTTCATTCACCTCAAATGTCACTGAGTCTGCTCGCACGACATCCAAGCATCTCCCTGCTTCAAATTCAGCCTTAACCATTACCTCTATATCCATACAGAGTTGCGTTTGCCATCCATGACTTCGCTCCCGTCTAGTGCACATCATGGTCATGATCTGCTGCCTTATCCGGTCAATCAAAGCTACAATTGGGAGTGATCTCGCATCCTTCACCTAATTGTTCCAAGACTCAGCAAGATTGTTATTGATAATACTAAATCGATTACCGGGAAACAATGAATTGGCCCAATTTTCAGGTTGTGACTTATCTAGGAAGTTTGCGGCCAAAGGCATTGCTTTAAGGATTTTACTGATGTACAAGGAGTACTCAACCCTAGTAGGAGCATAAGCGACAACATTAAATACATTGGTCCATTTTTTTTTTTTTTTTTGTATTTGGGGTAATGCTTTCTAAGTACCTGAGTTCTGAAGTTATCCACCAAATGTCTTAGGCAGAAGGCATGTTGAGATCCTGGAAATACCTGTGGCACATGCGTAACAAGTCCTGGATGCCTGTCGGAGAAGAACGTGTACTATCTAAAATCACAAATGAAAGGCTGACTTTCAAAAGCATGTCTCAATTTCTGGCAGAACCATTCCTAATTCTGATCATTCTCTGAGTTAACGACAACATACGCTATTGTAAACAATTGATTGTTCCCGTCCTTTCGCTGTCGCACAAAGCAAATGACCTTTGAATTTGCGTTTGATGTGAGTGCCATCTAGAAAAACTACTTTCCTACATCCTCTAAGAAAACCAACCAAACATCCATTCAAAGCCATAAACAAGCGGTCAAACCTGCTATCCAGCTGTTTTGTTTCCAAATCACATATGTTGTCGGGATTCGAGCATCTAACAGCATCCACATACCAATGGAGTCGGTTATAAGAATCAACATCAGAACCATGGATATCGTGCAATGCTATCTCCTTCTCCATCCATGCAGTATGGTATGGAATTTCCACATTGTGCTCTTTCAGGATGTAAGAGACTATATCTATCGGTCTGAATTTATGATTGGCCATGATATGAGGCTTCATTACACCGGCAACCCAATTTGAATCGGTATTGGGGTGTGACCTTTTATTTGTAACTGTTTCCAAACCACAAACATGGTTAGGAATGAGATTTCTTATGGCAAACTAATCGTCTCTCTTGCAATAAGAGGCATATAACCTCCACTTGCAGTTCTCATCCGGGCAAGCAGCTATAATCTTATCGGTATCATTCTTCAAGTATTTAAACTTTCTATTCACAGCAATATGATAATTTTTTAAATGAACCCTGTAGTCATTAGCATCCTTAAAGGCCTGGCCAACCCCACGGATGCAACGACTCCTGGATTCATGGTTGTTGGTACAGTTAACGACGACTAGGGCTTGACTTGTAGATATCATTCCCTGGTCACCCCTTTTCAAATAAACCACAAACCGAACGAAAAACCCATCAAACAAAGATATAAAACAACCACAAGGAAAAAAACTGAGCAATTAAAATATAGGCACTACCTTCTCTGCGATGAACTCGAAGGGGGCTGAATTGCTCTCAATTTTGCAATGTATTGTTTTGCTATAGCATGCATTGACACCATACTCTCAACATTTTGATCTTTCTTCAAACTAATCCATGATTCATCCTCCATATGGGCAGCCTTGTACTGCACCACATATGCATCAGAATAGAACTCGGGCCAATGGTTCTCAATCTCCGAAAAAACTTTTGCAAGAGTATCGCTTTCCCGAAGTTGAAAGACATGATGTTCGCCTTCGGAAAAAACACTACACCACATCGAACTAGACACACAGCCGACGAAATCCATCTTTGGTAGCGTGGGTTTTCTAGATTTCGGTTCAAACAAATTGAGTCCTCTTCAGATAGCTAATAAAAAAAGCAAAAGAAACAATAGTGCGACGACGACGACGACAGTGACGGTGACGGCGGAGGCAGAGGCAGGGCAACTGTCGGCGGGAAGGGAAAGAGGGGGTGTGATGAACTGTGTGTTTTTGGCTAATAGTACGCAGTAAGATTTGGGGGCAAATTGGTCTTTTTAGGTGATTGGGGGTTTACAAAAAATGTATTGTGTATTGGTGATTAAGAACAAAGATTTTTCAAACTAAGGGGTTTTGGAAAAGTTTTGGGCATATTTGGTCCTCTTTAATAAGTGACCTTAATTTAATTCTTTTTGTAACAATACATGTTTTCCCTCTTTCCAAGAAGCCACCGGAAAATGATGATATTAGCTCAAGTTGAGTAAAAGAGAGAATATAAACAAAAGAACATCATCTAAAGTTATATATTTAATTATTAAAGCATTTCTAATATTTTCTTTATATTTAACATATCATTATACCCATCTAATGCATTAAAACCATATTGCTACTTTTTTTGTTTACGAACATATATTTATTTTATATGCCATTTCTAATATTTTATTTATATTTAACATATTACTCACGTGGTGCATTAAGATCATATTGCTATTTATCTTATTAAAGCTATATTTATCTCATTTTAAATTGGAGTTTAAAAATAAACCGATAAGGAGGAACTCCTTTATGACATACCTTTTTTCCTTTTAGCCTAGATGTTCGATGCACGGTGAATTTCATTTTCGCCATTGATTGGTTTGAAGAGTGCTTCTATCTTCCCGAGCGATTGCGTCTTTTGCAAACATAAATACAAAATGTTGGACTCATGAACATAATTAAAATTATTTTTTATTATTATACTGAAATTGTTATACTATATTAGATTTATTATATACTGTTATTGTTTCCGTGCATAGCACGGGGCATATACTAATATATATATAATTCGATGAAGGAGATCCACAATAAAATTTGACCACATTTTCACTTCCACAAAATATTCGAGCAATGCCACGAAATATTAGTTTAATCAAAAATCTTGTATTCGAGTAATATTTGTATTTTATTACAAAATTATATACATCCAATTATTTCATTAAATAAATTTGGCCATGCATCTCAAAAGAGACGTTCCTGCATAAATTACAGGCACAAACATATCAAACACCCCAAAAAAATTACTAATTCTCTTGGTAAATATTATAATTTATAAGTAAATTAATGTATTAACTACGCGAAAACAGAAGTATTTCTTCTTCTGATTCCTATCTTCTTCTGCAAATACCACAAAATTTGATGGGTATAGATTCTTGGCTTATCTACAGACCTTATGCACAGTCTTGCAACATTTAGGAGGCCATTAAGCTCTCTCGGATTGTAGTTGTTTCCAAGGTCGGGATCGATCATCTTGTGTATCGATCTTGGGAAATTCGACTCTTGAACCCATTGGACTAAATCTGTGCCACCCTTATCTGAGGATTGGCCTGTAACCAGCTCTAAAATCACCAAACCGAGCTGGAAGATCACGTTCTTGCATCCTTGTTTCGTGCATTCTGCAATACGATCAAATTAGAAAGTGTAATTCTTGTTACGGATTATAGTGCTGACAAGTTTCATCGTTGCTGATGCATTTCACTATAAGTGTGTTACTGATTGCTGGAATACGCTGAGGTTATCATAATTACACGAACTTCCCAACAGGTTTGAGGAATTACAGAAAGACCCTGGCATACCCGAAGGTTTAGTGTAAGACATACTATCATAGTCATGAATTTAAAATCACATAGTGATCAGGATGTTTCAAGGGGAAAATATGACATTTTTAAAATATTAGAGTAAGTCTTAGTTAAAATTCATCAGTTCCGAATGTAATATAAGTCCTTTGACAAGGGAAGTTTTTGTAATATCTCAAACATCAGGATAGTTTTTATAAGTTGACCTAACCCCAGGGTATATTAGTGTAATTATCCCCCTAATAGATATTATTAGAGGAACACTTGTACTAAGACACAAATTTCACATTTTTGCATATTCTTCTACATGAATATTACGGTGCTTTTCATTGGTGCAACTAACATGATTTTGGTAAAATTATACCTCTCGAACAACGAGATGAGGCGGGGGGTGTGACATCTCCACCGACACTGAATAGGCTAATGTCTGATATCTGCAGTAAGAAGCACAAATTTCAATTCTTTTCTCACACATATATATGCGCATGCATGTGTTTGTGCGTGCGCACGCGCAACAGGCTAAGAGTGTATACCTTGGGGTTTAAATTTTCGTCCAACATTATAGTGCTCGAACTGATGGAGACATGATAGATTGGTGGATCACAGAAATAGTGCAAATATTCCTGCATTTTTATAGCTATTCAATTCAAAGTCAAAATTATTTGAAATCTGAGCTCTTCGGATACAAGTTCAAGGACTAACCAATGCAGCGGCCAGGCTTATTGCGATTTGCAGCCTTGTTCTCCAATTCAAAGGAGTCTTTAGGGGATCTAAATACGAAACCATTAATTTTAAACAAAATGTGAAGACAATATATTCAAAAAAAAAATTAAAGAAAACAAAAGAAAGAAACATTCGGTGAAAATTTACCAGACAAATGCTCCTTTAAGCTTCCATTTTCCATGTTTTCAAAAACTAGGAACCTGCAAGGAGGAGATTTAAGGGTAAAGGATCTCGAACAATGAAGTAAATATGAAATTCAATAAATTTTTACAGATTAATACCGCTTAGGTCCAATGCAGAACCCGTTAAGTGCGACAATATGACGGTGATGCAAACGGGCCAAGACTTGAACTTCTTTATAGAACGACTCTTCATCTTCATCCAAGAGTTTGACTTCTTTTACCGTAGCAAAACAACCGTTTGGAAGCTTGGCGATGTAAGAAGATCCTTGAGAAGAGTTATGAACAACTCGTTTAAATCCATCCGTTGCCTTCTTTATGTCTTTGTACGAGAAGCGCTTCACAAGAGACGGTGGACCTTAAATATAGACGCAAAATGATTAAATGAACTATGGATATCTTGAATTAGTTTACTCCCCACCTACACTATTAAGCGTATTCATTAAATTTTGCTCAATACTATCAAACGAATTCGCAGGAAATTCATACGGCTCTTCCTTCTGCAGTTTCCAAAGCTTTCACCAATTCACAGAAACAAGGTCTTGGAAAATTAAGACAAATCATAAACTCATGTCAAAACAGATTTAACTCATTACGTTGCATTCTCCGCTCACATTTTCCACTTTTTGAGTATTGGAAAACCAGTTTCTGCTTACAGTAAACAGAAGTAAGCTACGAGCTAGAAGAAAACCTAATCTAACAACTTCAAGCATCTTTTACTACTGCAACTTCTTACAACTTTAGTTTCTACTCTAACTCCTCGAAAAGCAAAAGCACAAGTTTTCGCAAGCACCTCCCTTCAAAACGCAACAACAGTTTTCAATAACTGAAATATATCAGCAAATCCAATATCATTACCATTACATTCTTCAACATGTCAAGCGAGGGGCTCGAAACACATACATTATCAATGTTCGACGTCTTTAACCCCAAAGGAATGATTTTTACTGCTAAAAACAAGAATACAAGTTACAACCCTCCTTCACCTTCAGCTCAAATAACCTTTTTCAAGATAGAATCTCCATAACCCCAAATGCAATTGTGATGAAGAAAGCTACTCAACTAATAAAACCCAGCCAGATTTCAACCCAAAACCCAATTCCAACCATTTCATAATTCATACACGTCAGCCATAATTGCAGAATCAAGAACCCAAAACAAGCACACAATCACTCCAGTCCCATCAACATGTCCACATTAGAAACAGGACACAGGATCAAACAAACACATAATCAAGAAAAAACCCACTAAAAATAATTCAAAAACAAACTATAAATACAACTCAGAATCGAAAGAACGAGCTTACCGCGGTGGGATCGGAGGTGAAACCAAGCAAGAATCAGCAGCCTGATCTTGAGGGTCAGATTATCAGAGCCCATTTCTCCTTTTTAAACAAATTTCTTTTAATTTAGTTGCAAAATTCCAAATTATCAGCGGTGGTAAGAATTAATTTGGAAACAGAGTGAATCTTGGGATCCAAAGGTTGGGTCTTTAAGTCAGCAAAGCAAGAAAGTGGTAATAAAATAAAAATAAAAATAAAAGAATAAAGTAAATGGAACTTTCCACTTTGTCGTAAGTAGTCGCCTTTTCCGTTTGTTCAGTTAAAAACAGGCTAGAATTATTGGGATTAGTCAGGGGTAAAATAGTCAATCCACTTCTGTAACTTGTTCTTGATGGCACTAGGGTCCCTTCAACGACAATGTTGTCGAGGGATTAAAATCTTCACCTTTTCATGGTTGAATTTCTCAAACTTTCATGGTGCTTTTCGTAATTGAAATGAAACTCAAGGAGTTATCTGTAATTATCTCAAACTATGTTTTAGTTGGAAACTGTCAGTCTCACCATGAGGAAAAAGAACCTAGAAAAATGGATTACAGATCAAAAATGCACCAAGAACTCCATAAATAGAGCTCTGAGATCAGTATATTGCATCCACAGGTACAATTATACAGCAGAATAAGTTTACAACTCAACATCCAGAAACTGTAGAACAACATCTACACAATCAACAACAACAACATCAACATCAATTGGTTACAAGAATTCCTAGCTAGTTATTTCTAGAGCACGTTCTACCAGCGCACCCGGTTAGAACCCTAGCTGAACAACATGCTGTGTCGGTGTACAGCATGGCCACCTACCAAGAACCAAAAGTTGGACCTGAGCTACCTGTCTTCGTTTCTTGCAAAGCGGGGTCCACATTGATCGGTTTCTCCTTCGAGCTGTCTTGATCTGCACCCGTTTCTGCATTATCAACCTTCCCATCTGGGATTTCGTTTTCCGCACATACAGGGTTAGGTTCATCGTTCTTGGCAATGGGAATCTCGCTAGATTCCTCCTTAGATTCATCAACCTTTACAACTGGTACGTCATTAGATGCATACTTAGATTCATCAATGTCTGTAACTGGCACCTCGTTAGATGCATCCTTAGTTTCATCAACTTTTGTAGTTGGTACCTCGTTAGATGCTTCCTTAGATTCATCAACTTTTGTAGTTGGTACCTCGTTAGATGCTTCCTTAGATTCATCAACCTTTAAACCTGGTACCTCATTAGATGCCTCCTTAGATTCCTCAATCTTTGTATCTGGTACTTCATTTGATGTTCCCTTAGATTCCTCAATCTTTGTGTCTGGTACTTCATTCGATGTTTCCTTAGATTCCTCAATCTTTGTGTCTGGTACTTCATTCGATGTTTCCTTAGATTCCTCAATCTTAGCGTGTACTACCACATCCTTAGATTCCTCAATCTTATTGTCTGCTACCACATTAGCAACATGATTTAATTCCTTGTTATCAGTACCCGTATTCTCGTTATTAGCATCATTTGGGGTTTTGGAAGCTAAAGGTTCCTCCAAAATCAGGTCAGTCACTGTTTTCTTCTCTACATCTTCAGCACTCGAGTTCTTCTCTCCATCCTCTGCGTCTTTTGAATCGGCAACGGGAACATCTGTACTTTCTTTAGTTTCTTCTGGAACTTCCTTTTCATCGGTGGCTTCAGCATCACTCTTCTCCTTAGCTGCCTTTGTGTTGGATCTCCTTTGCTTTTTCTTCGGGGTCGGACTTGCTGGTGCCTCGGTTGCCTTTGATTTCTCACTCAATCTAGCAGAACGCCTAGGAGAGTCACCTGTGAAGCATAATAACAATAGTTGACTCATACTCAGAGAGAGAGAGAGAGAGAGAGAGAGAGGGAGAGAAAAAGGGGGGATGCATACCTGTACCCCAGTCAAATTCCGAGGAGGCAGGTCCTCCTGGATGCGATTTGAGGTACTGATCCAATTGTCTCTTATTCTTGACCTCTTCTCCCGTTGGAGATATGAAAACAATCTCGTGTCTCTGAGGGGCACCCCCTTTCTTTGGGGTAAACTGAAAATATCCCAAGAAATGATTAGGGAACAGAACAGTAAAAGTTCAGAACCCAACAGAAAACAAATAATGTGATGTAGATATAAAAATGTAGCAGCAACCCAAAAAAAGAAATGCTTCACGATCAGAACCACCTCCCAACAGAACAACATGCTTCAAGCTGAACAATCAAGAGTAACAGTATATTACAGCTTAGCAATTTTCATTCTTGCCAAATGGATGCAAAAGATTAACACTAACTGCACATAATAACACACCTCAATGCTCATAACCAAAATCAAAGAAAAACCAGTATTTATAGAACAGAAGACTCAATTTCAACAAATAATGAAAGAATTTCATTTCAATGATGGATAAGCACAAAAAGCAGAAAAAGGGAGCACCTTTAAGAATTGACCTAGTCCCTCTTTATGCTTACTAGTTTTCACAATCTCCAAAGGCAAGAACATCACTCTAACCAAGATTAAATTCACATAGAAAAATGGAAGAAAACTGCTTCAGTGATTGACACAGCCCATCTTCAAACCTCAACTTTCCACCCAGTTTCACAACCCAGAAACGGCATTAACAAGAACATGACCCAAACCAAGACCTAATTACCAAAAAAAAAAAGGGATAAAAAAGAAGTTACCTACTTTAACAATTAACCCAGCCCATCTTCAAGCCTTAAATTCGCACTCAATTTCACAACCCAGAAGAAAAATTGCAGCAAGAACACCACTCCAATTAATAATTAATCCCTAACACAGAAATTAACCCAAAAAAAACCTAGTCTTCACCTAAACGTCAATTCAACACCAACCGCCACCGAATCCAAACCAACAACCCTCAAAAACCCCCAAAAATCAACAACAAAAACGCCCAATTCCACCATCACCACAAACCCCCCAAAAATGCCGGACAACAACACAAACAAATTCAAATTCAACAAAATTAAGCAACTGAGGACGAGGGGAAGAGCAGCACACCTTCTTCACCCATCCGGGAGGAGCAGGAAGCTCGATTGCAACGACGTCGTGCTGCTTGTTCTGGTCTTCACTCGCCATTTCTTCTTGATTAAATAAAGATTTTTCAGGAAAAAAATTGAATTTTTGAGCTGGGAGGATATATATTTTGCTTAAATATTTATTGAAGGGGGTGAGGTGAGCAGTGTGACAGGTGTGGATCTGGACGTGACGGGAATTATTAACTCCAGTAAATTTATCCCTTTCGCGTCCGGTTAGTTTGGCGGCACTGTTTTCCTCATGTTGCATGTTTCCTATGTTTTCTTTTCTCATAATTAAGGTTTGGACAAGGTTAATTAGAGGCGTTGAGTTCGAATATCTGAAAAGTAATTATTATTAGTAGGAAAAATTTTATATTCTAAGTGGTATCCGTCCGGACTCAACCATAGAAATGGACTATAAAAAAAAATGATTTTAATTTTTTTATGTTTATTTAATAATATTTTTTGGTATAAAATATTTTCCATCTTATTTTTGGAATCCCGTAAAGATTTGACTGGAATTGAACCGTTTAAATGTAAAACTCTACGTATTGATGATAAGATTGATAGTCCGATTAAATATAAAACTCTATGTATTGATGATAAGATTGATAGTTGTGTGCTCATGACTCGAATACGAGACATTTTCAAGCGTTTTTGTTTATGGGTTTTATGGTTTCGTATTATATAATATTATTTACTTTTTTCGCTTTTATTATTATTATTATTATTTTGTTCCTAAGCGAACACGAAGATCCACGCAACGGTTAGAAAAACCAACACAAACTACTACCCAACATCATCAGGCAGGATATCCCAGACCATACGCCAATCCTCAAGCTCATGACCCATGTGGGCAAGCTTATCCGCACTTTTGTTACGTGTTCTCGAACCATGAATTAATCTCGCCCCTCATCGCTTTCTTAGCAAAGTCCGACAATCCAGAACCAAAATTTTGAGTGGATGCTCCTCAACATCCTCCTTGTTGATGAGTTTCACAACCACTTCCGAGTCAATCTCGATTTCAATCCGAGGGTAGCATTTCTCCCACGCCAATCTTAACCCCTCGTGTAAATATAAAAGTTCCGCCACCGTAATGGACACATCACCCAACTTCAAAGCATAACCAAACTTTCATTGTCCCATGTTGTCTCGCACAAGACAACCCGTTGCGGCTCTCTTCGTATGGCTATAATAGCTACCATCGGAATTGAGTTTAACCCTGTAGACAAATTAATTTTCGTCGAATTAAAATGAGACACGTATAAAATTAAATATTAATTATCAAATTTAATTCATGCTATTCTTATATTTTTTGGATAAATATTAAATCAAAAGTCCATAAAATATTTGAATAGATTGATTTAATTGATAATTTTAATATTTATTATGCCAACAAATCAAGTATCGACACGCGTCAAAGTTGAAGTGTTCCGGCGAATCAAATCAAGCCTTATGACCGAGCAAATGACGACACGTGGCATGTTTCAACACGTGGACCAATCAAGTCAAAACATATGTCATTTATTTATTTTCTTTAATATAAATTCATATTAAAGTGATAGATAAATAAATAAGTTTGATATTATCCCTTTAATAAATAAATAAATTAATTAAGGGATAACTATTACAAGATTTAACCCAACAACTATAAATAGGGGTCATGGGTAACACATCAAAGATCATCAACACATCAACATAGCTACATAGAGACATACGAAAGAGAAGAAGAAGAGAACGACATCAAAGGGTCTTTACGCCGTCAAGTCTACATACGTGCGCGAGTCTTCTTCAAGTCATCAAGTCTTCATCAAAGTCTTCTTCTTGTCGTCTTCAAGTCTTCTAGATATTCAAGCCCGGCTGCTGCGAGAAACGACAACTACAGTTCCATCAAGGTTACATGCAATGTTTTTAAAACCGGACCGGAGGGTGAACTGATGGCCTTACTGGTTACCGGTCCTGATCGGTTCGACCGGTTCAACCACCGATTAACCGGCCGGTTTCGTCGGTTCATAACCGATCCAAACCTTGACGGTTTTATAGGGCCTGCCGGACCGGACAGGCCTCCGGTCACCGGTTGAACCGTTCGGATCGGTTCGGTTTTCAAAACACTGGCTGCAGGTAAATCAAGTGGTTTCTCCGTCAAATTCGGCAAATAATCACGCCTACGTGTTTGAGAATAAGCTTCACGCCCTCGAATGCAAAGTTGAAGAGAAGAATCAGAGGAATAACCATTGCTAGGATTTATTCCTTCAAGCTTCTTAATTTCTTTAAATTTTATATTCGTTGTTCATATTATATTTCTTGTCTTGCAATTTTATTTTGCAGACAATAAAATTTGTTGTGAACAAATTTTGGCATGTCCAGTGGGACAGATCCTACCTCTTATCTCCTCTTCTGTATTGAATTCCTACTTCCATGAATTCTCCATGGCTCCAAAGAACCAGCCTCCGCCAAAGAATAAGGAAGTTAACCAAAGTTCAAAATCTTCTACACATGGTCATCTTAACGACTCAAGATCATCTGATGGCTCGACTCCTTCGACCCCTAAGGAAACTAACCCGAAAGAAACTCCCTTCGAAGGGAATACTAAGGGAACTGAAGCGATGACCAATGGAGAGCAAGTCATGCAAATGGCTCAGGCGATAGCTCATCTCCAACAAGCTTTGGAAGACAAGGATTTCCAGATCGCCCAACTCATGAGCAAACTAGAAAACAATAATCCTGCTCAGTCTAGCCGCAATCCTCCGGCTCCTTCAGTTCAAATCACCAATGGGAAACAAGTGAATTTTTCTCCTCAGAAACATGACTCTGCGATAAGGACAAATCACTCTACTGCATCTATCGCTGCTTTATCGGTTCAAGAACTACAGGATATGATAACCTACACGATACGAGCTCAGTATGGCGTGTCATATCAGAATTCTCCAACATATTCAAAACCATACACTAAGCGCATTAACTCCCTAAGAATGCCAATGGGTTATCAACCGTCGAATTTTCAACAGTTCGAGGGTAAAGGCAACCCGAAACAACATGTTGCCCGCTTCGTAGAAACTTGCAATAATGCGGGGACGTATGTAGATTATTTGGTCAAGCAGTTCGTGCGATCACTTAAGGGGAACGCGTTTGATTGGTACGTCGACTTAGAGCCCGAATCAATTGACAGTTGGGATAAGTTGGAGAGAGAATTTCTCAATCGGTTCTACAGCACTCGTCGCACAGTAAGTATGATCAAGTTGACCAACACGAAACAATGGAAAAATGAACCGGTCGTGGATTACATCAATCGTTGGCGAGCACTGAGTTTGAACTGCAAAGATAGACTCTCCGAAATATCTGCAGTGGAAATGTGTAACCAAGGAATGCATTGGGGGCTCCTCTACATTCTTCAGGGCATCACACCTCGTACTTTTGAAGAGTTAGCTACTCGCGCCCACGACATGGAACTAAGCATCGCGAATCATGGCACCAACTATCCCTTTGATGATCAAAAGAGGGATAGAAAATACATAAGAAAAAATGAAAGATTCGTTAAATTTCCTACACAAGAGTCTATGACTGTTAAAGCAGTTCCTGTCAAAATCCAGCCTAAGGACAAAAAAGATGTAAAAAAGCCAAGAAGTCAACCCATGCAAAATGAGAGACCTCGTCTCACTCTAAAGGAGATGCAAGAAAAAGAGTATCCATTCTCAGACTCAGATGTTGCACACATCTTTGACGAATTGCTCGTAAGGAAGATAATAGAACTGCCAGAGCCAAAACGCCCCGAAGAAAGTGGAAAAGTGAATGTTCTGAAGTACTGCAAGTATCACCGAGTTATTAGCCACCCATTGGAAAAGTGTTTTGTTTTGAAAGATAAAATCATGGCTTTAGCTAAAGAAGGGAAAATTATTCTCGACTGCGAGGATGTAGCTGATACGAACACTACTAGTGTTGCAACGTCGGCAGATGTTAATTTGCTTGAAAGTCGGAAGAATGTAACAACGCCCGCTAGTATCATCGGGGGTACCCATGGTAATCCAGTTTAGGAGTTTTGAACCGAGTTTACTTTCATGTCTATTAACTACTGAAAATACTAAGTGTGAGGCATACACGACAAATGAGGATGAGGATGAAGGCGAATGGACTGTAGTGACACGTCGCCGAAGGCAAAGACAACGTGTTGAGAAATTTCATCCTACTTGGTCAAAAAGACTAACGTCGTTCAAGCATAGACAAGGTAAGTCAAAGAAGAGATCGAGAGCATCTGACCAAAAAGTGCCTTCAAACAATTACTACTAGAAGCCGGTGACTTTAGGTCACTTTTTTCCAAAGAAGTACTTTGGATCAAAAGCGAAAAATATGAATCCTATTTCAAGTGAAGAAGAAACTCTCCATATTCTTTCTTGTCATGTTACCAGCGCTGCAATCAACTTGACGGACGAAGATTTGTTATTTGGACCAAAGCCACACAATCGACCACTTTTTGTCTCAGGATTCATGCATGAACAAAAGGTAAACCGCATATTGATTGATGGAGGTTCGGCTGTTAACATCATGCCAAAGTTTACCATGAAGAAGATAGGAATCTCCATTGATGAGCTATCTCAAAGTCGCCTAACCATCCAAGGATTCAACCAAGGAGGCCAACGTGCGATAGGGATGCTCCGGACAGACCTTCAAATCGGGGAACTAAAAGCTAGCACCCTGCTCCACCTAATTGACACTAGAACCTTCTACAATCTACTGTTAGGAAGACCGTGGCTCCATGAAAATGGCGTTGTTCCATCTACCCTTCACCAATGCTTCAAATATTTGAAGAATGGAGAAGTCATGAAAGTGGATGCAGATGTGAAACCCTTTACCGAGGCTGAATCTCACTTTGCTGATGCTAAGCTCTATCTGGATCCTGAATCCGTAAAAGAAACTATACCTGTTGACTATCCCACAGAATCTTCAAGTGAAAAGCACAAAGTCTGCAATGAGGAAAACAAACTCACATACGAAGCTCGTGATGAAGGACAAAGGGTGAAGTCCCCTAACGGTCTCGAATCCCTAAAAACAGACTAGGTAATGCCCATCGTCAACTTGAAGTTGGAAAATTTACCATCTTCAGAAGTGCGACCTGAAAAGCTAGAAGGAATAATCGATCCAAAAGCTTACACCCTCTTAGAGAGACCAGGATATGACTTTTCTAGCCCGTCAGCCTTAGGCAGCTTAAAACCAGAATTGACTGGTGAAAAGATTCATGGGCTCACGGAAGCACAACTTAAGCTAAAAAATAGGGACTTCGTGTTAATCGGCCTAAGATGGGCGTAAGATATGTTCATACGGAACCAGTAAGAATACGTGTATCTCAAAAAGACAAACGTGTGACTGTGCAACACATCTCCGCTGCAAAAACGAAGGCGATCAGAAGGATAAGCGCGTTTCGGTTTTTGATAGGCTTGGCGCTCCCATGAAACGTCCTTCCGTGTTCAAGAGACTCGGGCCTAAGTACCACGAAGCTTCAAAGGATAAATATGCGTCAAAAAGTCCTTCGTTGTTCGATCGCCTTGGTAAAAACGCATGTGCTAATGGAAACGCAACTAATGAAGAGTCCACAAAATCGCCAAGTACGACCGGACAAAATCAAACTCTCCATTTCTTGATTGGAGGCACATCTTCTACTTTGCTCATCACGATGGAAGGGCCTGTCACCATAAGAATGTGTAATCATGTCTCGATTCATGAAGATTGTGATTCTGAAATCATGGAGGATGAAGTCTAAAATGCACCTCCACAACTTGAAGATGGAGTGCAAGCAACCGTAGACGAGTTACAAGAAATCAACCTTGGTACGGTAGATGAGCCTCGGACAACGTTCGTGAGTGCACTTCTCGACCCCGAAGAAATAACTCAGTATATAAGTTTGTTAAAGGACTATAAAGACGTCTTCGCTTGGACATACATGGAAATACCCGGGCTAGATCCAAAAATTATGACTCATCGCCTTGGCATAAAGCATGGAGCTCGACCAGTGAAGCAGTCACAACGAGTATGTCGCCTAGAGTTGGTCCCTCTAATCGAAGCCGAAGTCAACAAACTCATCGATGCTGGGTTCATTAGAGAAGTAAAGTGCCTCACTTGGATTTCCAACATTGTCCCGATCAAGAAGAAGAATGGCCAGATTCGCATATGCGTGGATTTTTGAGACTTAAACAAAGTTTGCCCAAAGGATGACTTCCTGCTGCCAATCATCGAAATGGTAGATGCAACTACAGGGCACAAAGCTTTGTCTTTCATGGATAGATCATCCGGGTATAACCAAATCAGAATATGTCCACAAGATGAGGAATGTATAACGTTTCGTAGTCCCAAAGGTATATACTGCTATAAAGTTATACCGTTTGGACTCGAGAATGCAGGTGCTACTTATCAACGAGCTATGCAGAATATCTTCGATGATATGTTTCATAAAAATGTGGAATGCTATGTCGATGACCTTGTAGTCAAAACTAAGAAAAAGAGACACCACCTATCGTATCTACGAGTTGTATTCGATCAACTACGAAAATACAATTTGAAGATGAATCCTTTGAAATGTGCTTTTGGAGTCACTTCTGGAAAATTTCTTAGTTTCATAGTTCGTCTTCGTGGAATTGAGGTTGACCCTACAAAAATTAATGCCATTCAGAAAATGCCTCCGCCCAGGAATCTCAAACTACTGTGGAGTCTACAAGGCAACTTGGCATTCATTAGAAGGTTCATATCAAATTTGGCAGGAAGATGTCAACCTTTTAGTCATCTCATGAAGAAAGACACTACTTTTGAATGGGACCGGGGGTGTTAGAATGCATTCGAAAGTATCAAGAGACATCTTTCAAATCCGCCTGTTTTAGGGGCTCCAACACCTAGAAAACTGCTCATCTTGTATATTGCTTCCCAGGAGAGGTCAATTGGTGCTCTAATGGCGCAAGAGAATGACGAAGGAAAGGAAAGAGCATTATACTATCTTAGTAGGGCTTTGACAGGAAACGAGCTGAAGTACTCGTCTGTTGAAAAGATTTATTTGGCGTTGTTTTACGCGATTAAGAAGTTGAAACACTACTTCGAGGCTTACTCCATAAGACTCATATCTCGAGCCAACCCAGTTAAATATGTGATGTCTAAACCCGTACTATCCGAAAGATTGGGAAAGTGGTCCATCATATTTAACCAATACGAGATAGTTTATGTATCATAGAAAGCTATAAAAGGTCAAGCGCTTGCTAACTTCTTAGCAGATCACCCGGTTCCAGCTGATTGGGAACTGTCGGATGATCTCCTAGATGAAGAAGTCTTCTTCGTTGAACCCTCGCCAGCATGGATGATGTTCTTTGATGGATCGGCCCGGTTCGACGGAGCAGGTGCAGGAGTCGTGTTCGTTTCGCCTGAAAGACTGGTGCTAACGTACTCTTTCGTATTAGGAGAATTATGCTCAAATAATGTGGCCGAATCCCAAGTTCTGATCATCGGTCTCCAAATGACATTAGAAATCGAGATTTCAAGTATAGAGGTGTATGACGACTCTAAACTGATAGTCAACCAACTTCAAAACGAGTATGAAGTCAAAAAGGAAGACCCAATTCCGTACTATCAATAAGCTTCTGATTTGGTCAAAAAGTTTGAAAATATTGTCTTAAATCACATTCCAAGGGAAGAAAAGAAGTTGGCGGATACTTTGGCTAACTTGGCCACCGCCATGGCCCTATCAAAGGGTGAAACGACGAGCGTACCCATGTGTAACCGGTGGGTTGTGCCCTCATTGGAAAAGTTTAACACTGAGAATGTAAGCGTCATTTCAATCGCGGTAAATGATGAGGATGATTGGAGAACTCCAATGGTCGACTATCTAAGACATGGAAAGCTACCGTCTGATTCTCGACATAAAACAAAAGAACGTAGGAGCTCTTCCCATTTTCTGCTATACAAAGATACTTTGTATCGGAGATCGTATGAAGGGACTTACCAACCACTACAAAAAAACAGTCATTTTCCGGCGAACGTTTCCGACGAACTTTTTGGGTCTGAAAATTTCCAATGAATTTCAGATGAAATTCAAACAAAACTAATAACATGTTGCTTTCCTTCTACGATTTAAAATTTTCAGCGAATCTCAGACGAATTTTCGACGAAATAAAATTATAATTAATAAAATAAATATTTTTTATAATTCAGACGAACGTTTGCGACGAACTTTCGCCTGAGCTTTTCAATTATTTTTATTTAATAGTTTTCAGACTAAAATTAGTCTGAAAGTCGTCAGAATTTTTAGACGAAATTTAGACGAACCTTTTCGTCTGAAATAATTTCACATTTGCAGCCAAACACCGACGAAATATTTCGTCTGAAAATAATTGGGGTTTTTTTTAGCCAAATTCAGAAGAGTCTTCGTCTCAATCGTGTCTGAACAGTCCGGCGATATTGCGATGAAATCTTGTGCCAAAAAATAAGCAACTAAAATTGATTTTGTGCGATGCGTCTCCGGCGAGATGTTTCGTCGGAATATTCATGCACTAATTGTTGGCTAAGTTCAATCTCGCCTCTCCAAATCTCATTTCAGGCTTTTCCCTCCCATATCCGCCACTCTCAATCTCCCTCGCTGAAAAGATAACATTTCGCCGGTCCCAAAATCAACCTTGGCCCACACTTTCCGCCCCGCCGAAGCCTCCGTCTCCATCGTCGGCGCCTCCAAACAAAGAAAAGGGTTTTTATTTTCCTACTCTCTTTTACCAATTTCTTGGAACTTCTGTGAGGGTAAAGGCCGGTAACATCTCAGCTGAGCTGCCATTTTGGAGAAAAGAGAGCTGAAATTTCCAACTGGTATGGCTGTTTGACTTCTTGCTTTTCATTCAGCAAAGCACCCAAAAGATTGAATGCTTGTTTGTCATTTCATTTGATTCTGCTTTTGATTCCTTTCCTAGTTATGGTTCTTCCAAGTGAGCTCTTTTATCACCAAAAATCTCATTTTTTTCCTGAAAGATGGGATCTTTTTTGGTCGATTTTGCAATGTTGGTTGGATTTATGTGTGTTTGTGCTCCTGTGTATCTCTGCAAAAGCTTCTTTTCTGTAGTTCATGTGTGTGTGTGTTTCTGCAGTACTGGTTTATATTGTTTAGAGTGTGTGTGTATTTTATGTTTGGGTAGATTTGGAAGGGACCTTCTTTCTGTTTTGTCTTAAACCTTAGAAGTTTGACCTCTTTATATCTAAGTTGAGATGTTACTTCCTGTGAATGTGGATATAATTTCCCAGAAAAGATGATGGAGTTCTTGAATTAGAATTTGTTGAATCTTGAGCTTCAAATGATTTGGTATACATTCCCGTATATGATGTGTTATTGTGGCTCTTAAACTTATTTTCTATGTTCTTTAGCTGGTATGATTTGGTATGTTCTTTATCTGTCTATCAGTTTTTAACTATTATTTTGTTAGAATTATTAACTGTTTTAATCTATAATTGGGTAGTTCTCATGATGGTTGATTGTTTTTACTTCAGCCTACAAAGTGGTCTTTTAAAGTCTGCACATAATCATGAAGAGCAGTAATCTGTTTTGAAGGTAAGATGTTTCATGCTAATTTTTTTTTTAGAATCGCCAAATTTGCAGCATTTTCGTGATTAATCGACTTTCGCAGCACTTGAGAACCTTAGCTTATTACCTCTGGGTTTGACCTTCGCAGCAGCTGAGAAGAGAGCAAGAGGTAAGAACTCGTGTAATTATAATAATTTCTTTAATTTGGTCTTTCCTTTATTGAATCTGAACTTTGAACGTGCGTTTCAGGAGAAGACAGCTTTGGCGTCTGCGTCGGATCCTTATCGATACGTTCAAAAGGGAAAACCGATTCCGGATCCTCAGGTTGCTGTTTTTCTTCTGAAATTCATGTTTGGTGGCAAAGTTTTGATTTTGAAGAATTCGGAATTTATGGGTTTTCTTTTTCCCTTGTATTTGGGCGCACGAGACAAGTTTGGTGTATGGGAACAAAAATAGAGTTAAAAATTATGAGTAAATTATTGAGGAACTCGAAGTGGTGAAGCTATAAGTAAGTTTTGTTGGGTTGAAAAAACAGCTAATATTTTGTTGTTTTGAAAATTTTAGAGCTTTATATCTATATATGTATGTATACATCTATTTCAGCTGAAGAAAGATAGTTGTTTTTTGTTATAAGTTCAAATAAATGATGAAAGGAGTATTTGAGTTGTATTGTATTCATTTTTCTTGCTCTGTTACGTTGCTCTTTATCAGTAGAATCGTAGTGAACATGAAGCTTATTGATGAATCATACTCTTATTGTTTTAAATAATCTTGCGCTTATGAGTGTTAGTTGATGATAAGAGGCAAGAGCCAAAAATTAATGTTTTCATCCCTGTTTTTACGTGCCTCTGTGTGTAATCTTGTGTGCGTGCATGCATGATTTTGTCTGAAACGAATAATCAGATAACTACTCCATAAGATGGACTGCTTATGCACTTACTAGTAAAGTGATGCATGATTTGGTGATCTGAACCCAAACGCTTGTATTTTGGGACAATATAATGAATACAGCTCAAAAAAGTTCCTCTTTCTTTGTTTTTCTTAATAATTTTCATTGTATGTTAGTCGTACGAATGCTTTATCTTCAAAACAGATTACTTCAATATTTTATCTTCAAAATAGATTACTTCAATATTTTATATTCAAGATGCAGTAGTTACGTGATTAATCGACTTTGATGACAGTTTAAGCTATGTAGTTGTCACTATATTACAACCCCGGTTGAGCTGATTTGAGTGGTTTTTGACCAAATAGGTAGCAATATCTTGAAGAATCGCTATATTACAACCCCGGTTGAGCTGATTTGAGTGGTTTTTGACCAAATAGGTAGCAATATCTTGAAGAATCGGGGAGACAAGGCTTGTTGTGAGTGGTGGACCGACAGGTAAGGTTGATACGTGAAATTTTTTACTGGGAAAGAATCTATATACCGTATATAAATAGCTGTCATGACATGGGTGCATATATGAAATCAGGGTATTGCACTTTATAGATGATGTTTTACTGGAAAAAGCAAAATAGAGTAGTTATGTGCTCAAACGCAGAGAATTACTAAGGAACCATGTTTTACCCTTGCATGAGTTATGATGTTTCCTAATTTAACGTTATTTGAATGATAAATTGATGGCTCGACCTATTGTTTTGATTATATCGTAAGAAGTGTTCTGATTGTATCTCATGTATGATATCATTGCCATTTTTGTTGCTTGAACTGACATATTTGTACGGATATGCACTGATATTACTAATTGAACTGACATATTTGTATGATATGCACTGATATGTGCTGATTGTACACAAGCATCATTTGTACCATTATGCGCTGCTAAAGTCAATTCTGTAGCTTGATGACTTTATCTGTTTATTTAATTTGTTAATCCGTTAGGGTGTTTAGAAGAACCATATTTTTCTAAATTGCATTACATGTGCTAGCTACATTCTTGGATGGATCAAGGTTTGTCAAACATGGAATATCAGAATTTCAGATAACCATATAAACTCAAATGTATTTTAAATTTTGACATCTTGTATGTAGTGAAGTCAAATGTAAATTTCGAACTCATACAAACTCTTTTCATGAAACTGTTTCAGTGGCATATACCCATTATACAAAGGTTTATCTATGTTAAATTTCGTGTTCATCCGAGTCCGTTTGATACCCAAAAAAAATTCCGAACGAAACTGCTGTCCCCGGTTTTACCCTGTTTTCTTATCTGAATTTACGGACTGAGCAGATGGGGCAAACCTTTGAATTTTACAAAATTGTTTTACCGAAAAGTGCATATATGTGTTGGGAGTGTATCTATAAAATTTCATAATTTTTTGAATTCGTTTGATGTGGTAAACAAACTTGTCTTTGAAAGGTGTCCCTTCAGCGGAGTTGTTGTATTGTCCCGAATTTACTCTAAAATCTGTATTCGTGCAGAAATCTCTAGGAATTGAGGCCAATTCCATTTGAAATATAAGGTTGTCTACTTTACTAGGAATTTTACGGCTCATTAAAATACATTCCGAGCAAAAAGTTATGTCAAAGTTTCTACAATGTTTGCTTGTATAGAGTTTCTGCATAACTGTGTTTATGTGAATACAAGGTGACTAAAAGTAGTCCTTTTTCTTCTTCTACTATTTTACAGGATCTAATTTCTAAGCTTAATGTTGGATTGAACTTTGTTATCGTTTGGATTTGGAGCTGCATCATATTAAGGTGAGTACATGTATGCTGAGATGTAATGAAATATGTTGATATTTGCAAACTTGATTGTTGTGTTTATTTTAAGTGTCCTTGCAAAAATATTGAAATTTTTAAAAATTAGTGGACAAATGAAGCTTGCTTATTTTGCATTGTCTGTAAGAATTTTAGACCTTAATAAAATATATCCACTTGGTCATGTCTGTGTGATTCAGCTTTATTGATTTGGTTCTGAAAATAAATACATGAAATTTCGAAGGAAAAAACCATCAACCATGATGGAAAATATTCTAACATAACTTTGGACCTTTGATATGTAGATGGCTAACATTCCTTTACATAGGACATGGACGTATAATAGGACTTACCCAACTCGTGGTGGCCTAAAACTAGAATTTATAGATGGGGTTGAATCTTTTATAGAATATGCAAAGGGGTTAGAAGCATTTAGAACAGAATATGTTATTCGATGTCCATGTGTTAATGCTTAAAGAAATGGGACTTCTTATCACCTGCTACCGTTACACGACATTTGTATTCAAATGGGTTCAAGCCAAATTATTGGTATTGGACCGATCATGGGGAGGTAGCTCCTAGAGAAGAGACTACACCAAATTTCGGTCATGCAGCCATGAGTACGAGTCATGAAGGACATGTAGATCCTTTAAATAGGTATGCTGAAATGTGCATTGATGTGGCTAGACAAGATATGCCACCTGGTGAAAATCAAGAACCAAATAGGGGTTCCAATGTTCGGGGGGAGCAACAAACTTATCATGAGTTGCCTAATGCAGAAACTCAAAAGTTTTTTGATCTTTTGAGGGACTTTAACAAACCAGTGTGGCCTGGTTGCGATATACACTCACCATTGTCTGTTTCATCAAAATTAATGAGTATCCAAAATGATTACAATGTGCCACATGATGCTATGGATGAGCTCACACAGTTGATTTCAGAATTACTACCACCCGACAATACTGTTCCTAATAATTTTTACGAAATACAAAAGTTGGTGAAGAAGCTTGGGTTGGTTAGTATAAGAATTGACTGTTGTGTCAATGGGTACATGTTATATTACAAAGATGATTAAAACCTTATGGAGTGTAAGTTTTGTGGTGCCCCTAGATATGAAACATGTGAAGACAGAGGGAGTAAAGGCAGAAGAAAACAAGTTCCTATCAAATCAATGCACTACCTGCCTCTTATCTCGGTTAAAGAGGCTCTATGCATCAATGAGCTCAACCCTGCATATGAGATGGCATGCTGAGAATCACCGGCCTGACGAGGTCATGTGTCATCCTTCAGATGGAAAGGCTTGGAAGCACTTTGATCAATGTTACTCCGAGTTTGCCAATGAGCCTAGGAATGTGAGGCTTGTTTTGTGTGCTGATGGGTTTACTCCTTATTCGCAATCAGCTGCATCATACTCTTGTTGGCTTATAATTGTAACGCCTTACAATTTACCTCCAGAGATGTGTAAGACAATGTCTTATATGTTTCTAACATGTATCATTCCAAGGCCTAAAAATCCAAAGCAAAACATTGACTTATATCTGCAACTATTGATTGATGAATTGAAAGAGTTATGGGAAGTTGGCGTGGTGACATACGATGTATCAACGAATCAAAATTTTCTAATGAAGGCTACATTGACCTGGATATAGATCATTCTTACCGTAGGAATAAAATCAATTTTAAGAAGAATCGTACTGAGCATGATCATCCACCTCCTAAGTTGAATGGACATGAAATTTAGGAACAGGTTTGTGACTTTCCAAAAGTTACAGAACATCCCAACGAGTTAAGAATTTCAGGTAGTGGTGTGCAACATAATTGGAAGAAACAAAGTATATTTTGGGAATTGCCTCATTGGAAGGACAATTTAATTCGTCATAATTTAGATGTGATGCATATAGAAAAGAATATCTTTGACAACTTCTTTAACATGGTGATGGACAGTTCAGGAAAAACCAAAGATAACATGAATTCACGTATGGATATAAAGGAGTTGTGTCGGCGACCTGAATTAGAACTAGTGCCTAAGGGTAATGGACGTTGGGGAAAACCAAAGGCTAAGTATGCATTAACATTGAAGCAAAAAAGAATAATATGTGAGTGGATAAAACAACTCCGCATGCCTGATGGTTATTCATTAAATTTATCATGGTGTGTTGATACACAACATGCTAAGATACATGGGATGAAGAGTCATGATTGTCACATTTTTATGGAGCAGTTGTTACCTATTACCTTTAGAGAATTGCCTGATGAGATATGGAAACCACTGGCCGAATTAAGTAAATTTTTCAGGGATTTATGTTCAAGTACGCTGAGGCATGCAGATCTTGATCAAATGGAGAAAAACATACCCATTATTTTGTGTAAACTTGAGAGAGCTTTCCCCTCATCATTCTTTGATGTAATGGATCATTTGCCGATTCATTTGATCGAAGAAGCTTGAAATGGAAAGCCTGTACAATTTAGGTGGATGTATCCCTTTGAAAGGAAAAAAGAATTATTCATTATCTTATATAATAATCATTAACTTAAATAACAAAATTATCTTTTAATCAGTACAGATTCCTTGGAAAGATAAAGAAAACGGTTAAAAATAAAGCTAGAGTGGAGGGTTCTATTTGCAAGGCGTACTTACGACGTGAAACTGCCTATTTTTGCTCCTTCTATTTTCAATCTCATGTTCGTTCCATGAGAACCAGGGTGGTAAGGAATGATGATGGTGGTATTAATGACTCAATTCCAGAAATGTTGACAATTTTCCAACAGTCAGGGCGTGCTTCCGGTGCATGTACTACTCGCTTTTTGGATGATAAAGAGTACAAATCTGCTACAAATTATTAGTTTGTAATTAGTGCTTTAACTGCCTTAATTTTCCCCCTTGTATTTAACTGAAAATATGCCTAATTTGGCTTAATTATGGCGTTGCAGGACCAATTGCGTTGGATTGAAGGGTTATGCATAATCTGAACTAAAAAAAGTTGTAAGTGAAAAAAATGAACTGAGCTATGACCATCAAGCTATGATCATCCCTTAGCCTAAGGGTGACTTAGCAGACAGCTCACACAGGTCAACTATTGCGGCTGACTTTTCCTTTTTGCAATTAAACCCGCTTGCAGCTGCTCCATTTCGGTTTGGTGCGTCTCAAGACTGAAGATGACGATTTGGGGACTTGCAAAAGGCTCTTTACCTTGGGATATGTGCCCAACTTGCAAGAATTGGTTTTATAAGCTAAATTAGAAGGCAAGGGGTTCATTATTCAGCCTTGGAGAAGAAAAGGAAGCATGCAGCAGAAACAGGGGCTAAATCCCCTGTTTTGATTAGAGCAAGAATTCTCTTTTCCTTTTCTCCATTTAGTTTAATTTCATGTTTAACTTGTGAAGTATTTTAATCTATGTTTTGTAGATAAGCTTAGTCGGTTTAATTTCAGTTTCTAATCAGTTTGATAGCTTCATATTTTGTAAATATGAACAACAGCTAGTAACCTTATTCTAGTTAAGTTATTCCAAGATTCATGTGGTTATTTGTCAGATCTAATTATTTTCCATGCTTTTGATCCTTGGTATGTTGTACGCATCTAATTTGATTAATATAGGTATGTTGATAGATGATTGATTTGGCTAATTTATTATCTTGAAACTTACCTTGCAAACCACATAAACTGAATTGATCCGTAATTGTCAATTTAAGTATGCTAAGGGTTAACTATCATAAGGGCTTACCTCCATGTTTGCTTGAATATGATAGGGTGCATGCACAATAGTCTAAACAATCCGAGCTTGTGTGTTTATTGGCTAGGATCGTTGTCCTTATCGTGCTTTAAGGCTGCCATTAAATTAAATCTTGAGATCGTATCTACGAGGTTATTTATTAGTTAGGGAGTTGGTTAAAGATCGTATCTTAATCACCGAATAAGTTAGAAAAGACGAGGTTGTCAGAGCTTGTTGACGCTATAGCCGGTCTATCGATGGATTTTAAGTTTATTTATGCATCTACGATCAGATTACAAACATGAATTTAAAGAATAACTTGACTAGAGTTTTATTTCCCTAATCCTCGTGAGTTTATGTTCTTTAGTTAGTTTGTTTAATTTCAGTATGTTATTTAATTTTCTGCACTTTAGTTAATTACGTTAACCTCCCCCCTTTACTTTTGTTGTTTGTTTGCTTGGCTATTAGGAGATTTACGAGACCATCCAATCTCTATGGGATCGACCCTTTACCACTATACATAATTTATTGTGTTTAGTAGTTTGGGAATATTATTTGGTAGATTCAGCACCCATCAAATTTCTGGCGTCGTTGCCGGGGATTGGTTTTAATTGGTTTTGTTTTTCTTTTGATAGCTTAGTGTTTTTTGTGCAGAGAAGTCAGTTCAGGGAATTAACATGTTGCCATCAATGGTTACAAGCTCTCAAAGTGATGTTTGTGGAATTTGCATCGGTGACCATCCAACCAATGGATGTCCTTTACTCCTTGATGATCACTTTTCTTATTTGCAGCCCATAAATGATCAATGTGGGGTGTGCACAGGCCCTCACAAAACTGATAAGTGTCCTTTGCTAGATGAGGATCTTCTTCCAAAACCAACAAAGCAGGACTGTGATGTAGGCACAACATTTCAACCTCCACAACAATATCCAACATCTGCCAATTCAGGTACGTCTCTTGAAGAAATGTTTAAAGCATTTATGATTGATACACAACAATTTCAACAGGAAACTCGGACAAGCATGGAACAAATGTGGTAATTCCAACAAGAGACCCGTAATAACATGCAACAATTTCAAGAGAAGTTGGAAAATCAAATTGCACAATTAGCTTCCTCGGTGAGAAAATTGGAAGATAAAGAATAAAAAAAGCTTGAGCTACTTGTAGAAAAATGGACAAGTTCTGATCACCAATCAAGACATGAAATGCTAGTCCAGAAAACAGGGCTGAAACAGAACGTATCATAGCAGTCCAGAAAGTTGATGAAGAAACAGAGCATGACTGTACAACAGACCTGAGCATAAGTGATGATCATGGCTTAAGGTCAGGTGAGGAATCCAGACCTACTATACGATCTCAACCTTTGATCAACCCAAACCCCACTGCACAGAGGTATGTTGAGTTTCAAAAGGATGAATCAGAGTTCCAAGATGATGAATTAAAGTTCCTAAAGGCACTTTACAATGTTGAGGTAAATGTTCCATTACTTGATGTAATTAAATCTATGCCTCAATATATGAATTCTCTTGAAGAATTGTGTGCAACTAAGGAAAGTATGCCTTGTTATGGGAAGGTAAGTATTGGAAAGCATTTCTTTGATATCCTTCAAGAAAAGATACCTCAAATGAGTAATGATAAAGGTTTATTTGTTCTTCCATGTAAAATAGGAACTATTGGAATTGATAGAGCTCTATGTGATTATAATTCCTTAATTAATTTGATGTCTTTGTCTATATGCTCACAATTGCATATTAATTCTATGAGAAACACAGGTGATGGTGCAGAAACTTTGAAGGTTGTTTAGACACCAAACACTTTAAGATTTGTTTGTAAAGGGGAGGACCATCACAGGCGTATGAGCCTCAGGAACTGGGTTTCCTTTGAAGCGTGGGTTCTTCCAACTATGATAACACTAAGGGTCAAAATACAGCAAGGATGCAACAATGATGTATATACGGAATGCAGAGCTTGGGAAGGTAGAAATAGATGAGAAAAATGCCCAGTTCAGTGCAGGTGAGTTTCTTTTAAGAAGATGACTTGGGGGATGTGTGTGTGAATCCCATATTTATATGTTAGGGGCAAGGGTATCTTAGGTAATTTGACCTTGTGGTCCCAAACCCTGTGCTACCCTAGACACCTAGCGTTATGTGATGGTGTGAAAGTGATGACTCTGAAAGCCTGTGGCGTGCCAGGTACGAGGTGCGCACTACCACTGTGTCAGAGGCTGTTGGAGAGCGGCGAGCATGGAGATACTCAACAACGCTCCTCACACCTCTGAGAGTGCCCTCAAGAGGGACTCTCCACTAAGGTGGGATTGACCTTCGGGGCGAATAGTGCAATCTGATGCTGAGCCCGAACGTTGGGCTGCTCGATAGGGGTGTAAAGCGTCTCTTGGGATCGTAATGCGAGCGTCAAGCAGGGCAGGTGAGTCAATCCCACGCTGACGATTGGGGTCGAGGCGCACGAGTCTGGGCCAGTAAGCTGATGATGGGATGGGCCGGACTTATGCTGTGGGCCCATTATTACGAACGTCAGATCTCCGGAGCCCTCGGATTCATGACACACGTACACCGCTTGACCCGAGCGTGATTTAACCCCATCATTTTACCCCCCAAATTCTGTAGTTGCGCTTGAGCGTACTGTACAATTTTGAAACCTGAGCCTTGACTTTGAATATATGAGGGTTAAGCTCTTGGAGGGAAGCGACTGTACATCTTCTGTAACGGGCGTTTTCTGATAGAGCATTAAATAAAGTCATGTCCACATTAAATGCTGAGTGGCGACGTGGGCGCGCGTATCAAAGAAGTGGCATGTGTTTGTTGTGAGACGTGTGATGGTTACCAAAAGTGGGGAGGTTTTCAAGGCGGGAATGATTGCGTTTGAACTCCCAATGCCTGAATAATGCAAACCCTAACCCTATAAATAGGGATTTGGTCATTTATTTTCACTCTTTACGCATCCCCCAATTCTGCCAAGCAAAGGCAGCCATTTTCTCTGCAAGTTCTTGCAATTTCTGGCAACTCTCCCCAACAGATTATCCTTCACTCTTAGGTAAATCTCTGTAGTTTTTGTACTAACCGTAGATTTAGGTTGCGTTGAGAGTGGTTCTTATGTGAGGAGGCTTTCTTAGGGAGAATTAATTGCATATAGATCTTCCTTTCTGCAAAGTTTCTCTGTAAGAATTCCAAGAGGGCAACAATAGCCTGTGCGAGTTCAAGGGAAATTGAGGAGATGTCCTGTGCGAGTTCCTCTCCCCAGAAGGAAATCCCAACTGCTATTCCGATAGGGGGAGTCCCAGAGGTGGTTGGGGACGAGGAACTTGATGCCGCCGTTCCAGGGATGAACGAGAGGGGAACCAAGGGTATGGATCACCTTTTCGAAGAGATGGATTTAGCAATCAGAATGCAAAGGCAAGGGAAAAGGGTTTTTCCCCTATTAAACAGTGCCATGAGGCCCCAAGATCACCAGGTCACGGTGGCGATTGTTGGCCCTCAAGAGGAAGTAGGGCCCTCGGGGTGCTAGGCAGATGAAGAGCCTCCCCGAAAATGCCAAAGGAAAGGGAAAGAGCCAGCTACCCAAGTGAGGAAGAATAACCCCCACAAGACAGATATTGGAAAACTGGAGCAGAAACGCAGCGGAAATTTAAAATTTTTCCAAAAGATTGATCATGGACTTGCAATTCTCGTATCGTATCTTAGGGTGTTTAGAAACTTACGTAGATTGAAGCTTTCTAGTGATGTCAGTACCGCCTACTGAACACCCTTCAAGAGGAATGTCCCTCGAACGGTTCTCGATAGATCCCAAAGCAACGATCCTCTAAAGCATATCCACACCAGTCCTAGAACACGATCAAGCAAGTGAGAATGCTAGTTCTATAACTTGTGTTAATGGCTAGGGTTTTGCTTTGAAAACTTTTCTTTTATTTTTCTCAAAAACATAACACTTCGCGAGTGTTGGTCTCAAGAATAAGAGAAACACCACCACTAGTATTTATACTAGTGTGGATTGAGCCCCTTAGGGTTTCCTAAACCTAATGGGCTTTGTTTTCTTGCTCACTAATTAACTAATTAATTATTTAATTTAATTGGAGAAAATAAGTTCCCAACTTGTTCTCCAAGTCTTGCAAGAATAACTTTCTCTCTCCTACAATAGGAAGTTAGACTTTTCAACTTTCCTAAAGCCAAAAGTCAAGTTTCAATAAATTAATTAATTCTCAATTAATCATTTATTGGGTTAAGCTAGAGAAATAAAATCTTAATAATTAATTCAAAATTAATTAAAAGACTTAAATTAATTAATTACAATTTAATTAATTAATTCTAGAAAAGAATTCGCGTGTGGAATAATACCACAAGCCTAAGCCACGTCATCCGTGACACGTGTGCATCACACGTGTGACCCACGTGTCAATGACACGTGGCAGTCACGTCATTACCGTGACTCATGGCGAGGTATTTTGCCTTCTTCGATCAAAATTTTGATCCTTCGTTAATCATATTAACATCCTACCATAACCCTCGTGTCCTGGCATTTGTGTGTGACCCTATAGGTTCATTATTCGATTAGTAGTGATAGTAATTAATTAATTCACTAATTAATTAATCACTTCACAGATCACACTATCGTAATCTAGCAATGGATGTGTGACCCCTAGCCAAATAACGAAATGAATCGAAGAACCTTTCAGTCAATAACATACAGTGAAATACGATCATCCTACAACTCCATCTCTCAATCAAGAGGCATGAGAATATTCTCAGAGCCTAAATATTCTTGATCTTTAAAGTTAAGTTCGTTTCATATCCATTTAGACCTCAATCCAAGAAAACCCCATTTTCTTGATATCTTGATCTTTCATCCACCTTGGCCAAGGGTTTAAGTTTAATGGACTACGAACAACTCAATCAGTAAGAGATCATTCTTGTTCTTACAACAAGTGTAGGTCCTTTGTTGATTCTATTAATTCTACATATGCCACTTGTGTAATCCCAACATAGGCCGTGGTTCAGGTGTCTATATGGCGACACCCTTTTGAGCCTATATCAAATTATAGAGTTAGCTCATATGAGACATTACAGAATCTCAAGTCTAAGGATTAATGAATCACGTTATTAACCTGTGAGATATTTCCTAATCTGGAAGTTTCTAGGAGACTTCCTTTCCCATTTAGGAATGTTCTCACGCGGGACTTCTCAGTGATGAAGTTCTAGTAACAATTACCCTCATGTATTATGAATGCATCATCGTATGCACTTATCACTCCATGAAACTGAGTGATCCTTCAAAAGGATATAATCACATAAGCAAGTCTCAACAGAGTCAAGGTCGACACTCCCACTGTCTGTCGGACTCTCGACTTGGAGAAGTTTCTAATCCTCGACTATGGAGTTAAGAACTTGTTTCATGTGTCGTTCCCATAACAACAAAGTTCTTAACGACCTCATCGGATTAGAGGAGTTCAATACATGCAAAAACACAGTCAACCCAAACAGACATAAATAAGCACATAAAGAAGTGAATGCCTATGAACAAAATCATCTCGTTTATTATTCAAAGACTGTTTGTGATATTACAAGGAAATAGTAAAGCCAAAAGCTACTTTAAGGGCACTATTCCTAACAACAGATAGGTCTCCGGACGAGATAGAGAGCACTCTGACGCTCGCGAAGTTAGCTGAATTAAAGTTGAAGGTCTATTGGGACAACGTGTACACAGCCCGCTTCCCTGTGGATAGGGAGAGGGCCAACCGCCCGCCTCCGGGGTCAATGACAGTTTACAAGGATGCTGTGCTTGCCAGAGGGTCGAGGTTTCCTATCCTAGTCCCGATCACCAACCTGTTAAATTCACTAGGTTTGTGTCCCTCTCAAATTTTGCCTAACAGGATAACACTGATGAATGCTTTTGTGATGTTGATGAGAGCCACGGGTCACGAGCCTTCTATTGATAATTTCAACAGCTTGATCCAGGTGGCCCGCTCTCCGTGCTCGTCCCCGAGGGACGGTTTCTACTACGCCCAGTCCAAATCAGGGCTAAAAATGATAGATTAACCCTCAACCTCGTACAGAGAGAATTTGAAGGAGAAATTCTTCTTCGTGGGGGCACTAGATGGGATCTTTAGGGTACCCCGAGAGTGGGTGATACATAGGGAAGGCCCTATAGTCAAGCATAGACCTGGGGATAAGGATTTCAAGCACTGGGCAAAGTGCCTAGCACAAGTTATGAAAAATGAGAAGAAGTTGATTAAGGCCAAGGAACTGATGCGGAATGAGAAAGTTTTATTCCGCTACGGGCTTGTGAGTCCCCCAGAGATGATAACCAATCCTCCCGCTCGAATCATGGACCTCAACGGTTAGATTCTAGGAACTAACTTTGCTAACTTGTAGAATAGGAGGGTTAACTTCTTTAATTATGCTGCATTGTAGGAGAGGGCTGGATATGACCATCTAACGCTCGCTTATTTTCTTGCTTGCAGATATAGACATCCTGATGGCAGGAACGAGCGCTGAAAGCATTACAACCATGATGTGCGCTCGCAGAGCGGGCGGGAACCAACAACAGCAGCCACGGATGCCTCGCCGAGGGTCGGGAAGGGGCGACGGCAACCTAGGGACCCATCGCGGTGAAGGAGGTGGTGGCCGCGGGGCCGTCCAAATTGAAGATCTGACACTCAGGGATGCTCGCGATGTCACCCCCCCGGGTGCTCCTGAGGGGCCCGCTCAATTGGGTTCGGAAGATTCCCGCAGTAACCACTCGGAGATGGTGGTCAAGCTCCATAAAGAGGAACGATCTCAGCGCTCGGGAAAGAGAAAGAGGATGCCGAACTCTATCCGTATTTCGGGTAAGGGGAAAGAGGTAGCAGTGGGCGAGCGAGGTGAAGGTGGCGATACTTCGTCCTCTGAGGATGAAGACTTTTGGAAATTTGATCGCGAAGGAGACCAGCATTACAGGCGCTCGGTAGAGGATGGCCCGGTTCTCTTGAGGAGAAGCTCATCTACCCGTAACCTGGTTACAGGGATTGTACACAGGCTCCAATTTTTCGGCACTACTACAAAAACTGCCTGATTAGACGCTCTATTATGACGCCTGTTAAAAAGCGTCATAATATACTAACTGTTGAGACGCTTTTTGTATATTTGTCTTATTAGATTTAATTTAATTTTTATATGAAATTCTTTATTAAGTAAATTAATAATAATAAGACACTTTTACATTAGGCGTCATAATATAATAAATTTATTGTGACACATTTAATAAAGGGTCTTAATATGATATATTTATTATGTTATTTTTAAAACAAATATCACAATATATTATCATTATTTATTTATTTATTCATAATATATGTTATATTATGCAATATAATGAAGTGAAATTTGGGCGGTTTCCATTAAAAAAAACGAGGGAACCCTACTCCACATTCTTGAACCAAAAATCAACGAAAAAAAAGGGGTCCTGCTCCCATTCTTGAGCATTTGCATTTAGCTGCTTTAGAAGAACCCTACTCCCCTTCTATTTTCAGAACAACAAAGTGAAGCTCCCATTTAGAAGAAACCCTACCCTGCTGCAAGTTTCGACATCAGCATCTGGAACCCTTCATATTTGACGCTGGATCTCCAATCTCAGATCTCCTAAATCCGGCTAAACCTCCTAGTTTTTCAGTGATTCTCCCTAATCATCAGTTAATCCAGAATTTCCTCGTGTTCTGTCTTCTAGAAAGTCGATTTCGTCTTCAAATTAGTTCGGATTTTCAGAACTAGGGTTTTTTGTGAGATTTTGGGCGTTTTCGGAGGTATGTTCTTTGTCTGATTTACAAGAGATTGATTTTTAATCCTGGTTGTCTTTGATATTTGTTGGGTTGCAAAAAGCGCACATCCATTTTCACTTTTATTCATTGCAGATCCAAATCTCGATCCACAGAGAAGAAGATAGGAGAGAAAATTACATCTGATAATGGTGAGAGAAGTATCAGAGAGCTACATCGAGAGTTTGATGGCGGAGATAGTGGTGTCGTATTGCAGGGGTTTGTATGCAAACAAGCCCGAACTCACTGCTCCAAGAATTGAGGCCATTGGCTTCCAGGTCGGCCACCAACTAGCAAAAAGGTTGGTTTTTTTTTGCCTATGTACGTTCAATTTTGTTGATTGCTTGTGAGTTTTGTGTTAATTGATGATGGGAGAAGAAGAAAGCATTCAGATTCGTTAGGGATTGAGAGGTTAAAGTTGAATCAGTACATGTAGAATTTTGTAGATTTTTTTTTTTTTTTTTATTGAAATGATTCAGTTGTGTTTGTTGGTGTGTTTCATATGAAAGGAGGAAAATCAAATGCGGATTTGACGAAGGCCGACAACAGGTGAGCGCTGTTTATATGTTTTGTATATTTTACGGATATTTGTGGTTATTTTTCAAAAGTTTCTATGGCTGTGGGTGAATGTTTGGTCTCTGATATAATTATAGACAGTTTTCTAGACCTTTTTAGTAGTAATAATAACTGAAATTAAAATGAAGAAAGCTAAACCTGAGCAAATGCAATTCAACTTTGGTAAATTTTGAAGTATGATCTTCTTTGCGTCTGTGTCTGTGCCTCACTTTGTCTGTTCATGTTTTTTTTATTGTTGAAGTTTATTCTTGTGACTATATTAGGCTTGCTGTCAAGAAGCAGACTAGAAGGAGAACATACATATTTTGTGGTGATTAGTTTTATGCAGTTCTGCTGCCTATTGCCATTTTCATGATGTATTATCTCAGAAGGAAAGATGTCTATGATTTGCACCACAGTATTCTAGATAACACTGTTATTTGGTCCTAAGTTTTATAGAGTAAGGCTTTTCTTTCCTTGTATTGGATTATAGTGTGGTAATGGTTGAATTGCAGGGCTCTTGTTTGCTATTCTAATAGCAGGAGTTCTCACAGATGCAATAAAAGATGCAGTTGGCAGATACTATTTGCGACTCCTGACGAGTCAAACTTCCCATTGAGAGTCAGGTGAAATACTTGCTTGTTTCTTTGCTGTTATAATATTTTGATTGTTACTAATATTGGATACTGATCTTTGAACATAAAGCCTCTGAAGCTGGAGATAACTTACATATGGATAAAAGCACGTCCATTCACAAGATGAAGTGTTTAACTTCATTGAGTAACTTTGCATATTTATCATGCCATTCTTTTATATGAAGTAAATTAGACATGGGATATCTTATGCCATTACCTGCCATTTGTATTTATAGTAAAGTTTATTAATAAAAGTTGGAACTTTTATTTTTGTTCGTATTGAGGGGTTATTTTTCCTATTAAGAACTTATAAGCTCCAAATATTCACTGGTTTTAGGACGGTAATAATCTCAATCTTTATACCATAACATAAATATTCTATTCTAATAGTATTCATTTCGCTTATATCTGACCTGAATCTCAGCAAGTATATAGGTTAAAATGGTATCATTTCTGATTATATGTTAAAATGGTATAATTTAGCTTTGGTGGTCTTGTTGGGTGACCTTTGATGGATCCTTTGCAATGCTTAAATGTATCAGTAATCAGTTTGTGTTATATGTAAAGTTTTAATTCTGAACTAATTTGTCATTGGCTTGTTTTTTGTGTTAAATGTGAAGTTGTCTTAATGATGTCTTTATCCTTGTGTGCCTTGAGGTTCACTTGGATATTATCATAATCATTATCAAGTTTGAACAGTTCATAACTCTTACAACATAAGATAATTTAGAGCTTTTTCTAAAAGTAAGTCTTATTTTAAAATCAAAACCAAAGTTTTTGGATAGAACTTATGATCATCAACTTGTAAAATATTCACAAGTAAAATGGTCAGTAAGTAGGAAAATGTGCTGTAATTTTATATGTAAATCGACATTTTTCGACCTGTACATGTTCTAAAATTTGAACAGTACATATCGGTACAATCTGTGAAACATGAGAACCATCCTTTATTTCTCTCGACATTTTCACCTAAAGCAGAACACTGCTTCTGTTTCATGTGGAGTAATTAGACTTGATATTATTATAGTATATATGTTCTATTTTATCAAAAGTGTATGAACTTGACATGTTTTAGCACCAACTTGAATGGTTTTTGAGTTTAGATTATAATAAGCAATGATAAGGTGCTGTCTAATTAATCATTTTCGATTATGTTCTCTGGTAACCAATGACAACAGAGGAACCTTTCCTTTTATCAGACAATGATATTTCATTTATCCTTGACTGCTTTCCCAACATGTGCTACTCTGACTTGAAAATATATATCAAGACGGCAATTAATTGGTTCACCAGACTGCTCTTTATTCTGTACTTAAAGCCAAAGTAAATATTTAAGGCCTCCAAACTGAACAGGTATACAATAATTACTTTATTTTGAAGTTAATGTATAGTGAGCTGGTGTCCAGGTCTTGTGAATGTTAAATTTTAAGCTTATTAAGTCTGTTTCGTATTTGAATATCAGGCTGGATTGTGTTTGCAAGAAATTGGGTGTCTTTTGTCGCTGAAAACGTTGAATTAAGGTGACAATCTATCTCACTTCTTGGTTTCTTTTAAGTTAATGACATAAACTACTGAATGTTTGCTTAGTTATTGTTGTTTTTTGGCACATTGTTTTTTGGGTACATGCTTGCAAGTGTTGCAGTTCTGTTGTTTCTGCGTTGTTAAGTTTGCTCGTTCTATTTTTAATTTAGTAAAAAAAACTCTTTTTTTTTTTTTTTGTAATATTCTGTAAATAAATAAGATAATATTTTGCAAACCGACTTGAAACATAATAGGGATTTCGTAGGCAAGATCAGAAGCAAATCAATCGAACAATCTGATGATATTTCCATAATAATTAAGCATAATTGTTAAAACTTTGTATGATTGGGGGCAAAGCTTCTCTATGCATTGAATATATATATATGATCTCTTGTCGTATACCATTCATATATATTTCCTTGATGATAGCATTAAAGGGATGTTTCAAACTATTGATTGTTATCTTAACAATGCTAAAATCAATAAAGCCTTCAAACTATTGTTTCCCCTGTATATCGCAGTGCTGCCATAGAATGGTACGTAGGGTTTGAGAGGACAGCTCCTTTTCTTGTAGTTGGTTGATTTATTATTAATAATTGTAGTTGTATGTTGTTTTGGTGATTGTGATTATGATGTTATAAAGTGCTTTGCTCATTTATAATCATGTCCATCAATGCCCCTCAACCTAATTTGTTTGTCTCGTTAAACCATAAAGCTTATTCTTCATGTTAAGTTGGGTGATGTGTGGATGAACAGGAAGGAAGTTGATTCTTCTCAACCATGCCAAGAGTTAACTGCTGATGTGTTGGTATTCTAGGCTGTTAGTTGTCTTATTAATGTTTTTGTTTTTCTTTGTTTATGCTACTTCATATGTCTTTACAAAATGATTGTTGTGATTATCTTTTTACAGGAAAGCTCAAATTCCGCTTTAAATTTATTGGGATATGAAAGTAAGTTCCTATTGTGTTGTATTTTTTTTTTTCCTTTTTCCGGTTAAAATCTCCATGATTAATGACCATAAATGTAAAATCTAGGTGATGGAAGTACTTCTGCCAGATCTAAAGAAGGCCAAGGCATTATGAGGACTTTTGAAGATCAGTTGAATTCCAGCAACGAAATACAATACTTCCCCATTTCTGGTTTGTTCTTTGAGGCTTTTACCTGATTTTGTTTTCTCATTATATTTTTGTACTTGATTTTCTAAAGGAGATGATGTTGTTATTGTTTGTATCACATCTTTTCATTTGTGGAGTGTACTTGGTGAAATCAGAGTATTGGCAACTACCGAATTACAGAGCTTGGACTTATCTATCAATTTTGTTGTGTTTATAGTCTAAGTGTAAAGTCTGATAGTAGATCAACTAAATTGTTTAGTTCTACTTGGAGTTGGTTAAAAGGAGTGCTCGTATTGATAACTTGGGTTCTCTTGCTTATAATGCCTCTATAACGATGGATGAATTTTTTTTTTTTTTAGCTGTTCTTATCTAGGTGATCTAACTTCTATTAATCTCATTTCATCGGAATCCAATGAAATATGTAACAGGGAAAAGAAAAGAACAATTACACCAGAACATGTACTCAAGGCCTTAGAGGTTTTTGATCACAGCATAATATTATCTTTCGTCTCTTCTTTGTTGGAGTTCCTTATTATTGTTTTAGTTTGTTTTTAGCATGACCTGATTAACTTTTGTAGTTGATCCATATCATATCCTTTATCAGAATACTCTATGTGTCTAATTTACTTTATCCAGCAAGATTTAGCAATCTGTGAAGAACCTCGTGGATGCTGGTGTTGAACTTGAACTTGACTTGATTTTTCATGGTGTTTTTATTTATTAGTGTCCTGTTAAACTTTATCTATGCCATGTTGTTGCTATTTATAGCATTAACTCATCAATGTGTTATGTGTTTTGCTGCTATTGCATTACAAGTATCCTAGTAATAATAAGCTATTTTGTGTCTTCCGGAGGTTTACGGTGCAAGTTTGAGCATACAGTTATTCCTGTCTGCATCTTGTTTGTTCATTTCCTCTCTTTTGTAGATATCTCTATTTTGCAACTCAGGATTTGCTTTACTGTGGTTTGTCAGGTGCTTGGGTTTGGGGAATATATTGAAGAAGTTTATGCTGCATATGAGCAGCACAGGCATGAGACTCTGGTAAGCAGTACTCTCTCTTTTGCATGCATGCGGCTTCATGCCATAGTAGCATGTATATGGTTAGAATATGTACCTTTATGCTTTTGTAAGCTAAATTGAGATCATAAAACATGCTACCAATTGTTTGGCACAGGACCCCATGAGGAGTGGGAAATGAAGCAATGGAGCTGAAATGACTGAAGAAGAAGCTTTGGCAGAACAACAGAGGATGTTTGCAGAGGCACGTGCTAGGATGAATGGAGGGCCCAAGTATGGCATTCATGTTTATATATCTTTTGTATTAGGCTCAGATGGATGAAAATTTGGCTTTTGTTACTTTAGTTATTGTGACTTGTTTGTGAAATTAAATGAATTTTTTTGATGACACCTTATGAAATTGAAGAAGATTATTTTATTTTTTTCTATTTTGATGCTTGAATGATTAGTTCCACATCATAATTATCATTCGAAAGCAAAAACTCAATTATTATTTTGAATAGTATTGACACATACGAAGTGTCACAATATCGACATCTTGTGACGCTTATCATTGCCACAAAAAACATTTTAAATAAATGGGTTCTTGTTAGGTGATGAGTTTAGGCGTCACAAAATGGAACTTTTGAGATGCACATGAGCGTCACTATATCCCGACTTATTATGAGGCTTAGAAGCGTCATAATAGTTGGATTTTGAGACGTTTTAGCGCGTCTCAAAAACAATTAGTTTTGGTAGTTAGGATTTAAAATGAGACACCCAAAAGGGTCACAACATCAGTGATTTAGTGACGATTTTCGTCGTCACAACAGATCAAATTTTGAGACGTCGAAAAGCGTCATTAAAAGCTATTGCAACGCCGGAATAGCTGACGCTTATGGTCGGTGTCGCAACATCAAAATAGTCACAATAGCTACTTCTTGTAACGAATTTAAGTGTCACAAAATGTTGTTTTTCCTGTAGTGCGGGGATCATCAAAAGCTAAATGAGCAGGACACTACTCGGGTCGCAGACGATGCCTGCCACGCTCTCATAACGGTACTTAACACCCCCGGAGCAAAGGGTGCCACATCCCCTGCACTAAGGTCTAACACGAGTAACGAAATAGGGAGTTTGCACCCGTATCAAACCATAGCGAACGGAAGACACACCAAACTCACACCCTCGCTAGGCGGCCTAGACCCTCAAGAACTGCGCAAATTAAAATCAGAGTAGCGGAAGCAATTCATATCCAACATAATTCCCAAGATCACATATATACATAATCAAAAAGGGAGAGGGTCAAGTACACAAGCTACATGCTAGATCATTTACAAAATATACAATGCCGTCACGGCCAAAATAACATAAGTGTAACCAGAATACATAATCAAAAAGGAGAAGTAATCCACTACGATGCATGAAGACTCAAGCTAAACCACAAGTAAACTCCAAAAGACACTTGCCGCCTAGCTTGACTCGGAAGAACCTGCAAACTCAAAAGAAAGGGAAAAAGGAAAAACAACAACGAGGGTTAGGCCTAGTGACTAGTGAGTGGGACTAACTCACGCACCCGATATACATATAGAGCAAAGCATTTAATCAAAACAAAAGGATCCGTGGACCGAGAGTGGTTTTTGCAAGCCAAATTAATTCCCGTGATATAGATATACAAAAAGTAAAGAGAAGGCCAAATGCCAAAATTCAAGTTTTAGGTAATTAGGAATCCACTCTCGTTCCATAGATCATACAAAGTTAACCAACTCGGCGAGTACGAGTCACACTCCAAACTCCCATATACGAAGAACAAAGCAAAGCAAAACAAATCAGAATCCATCCCCAACACCGGTTGATAGAAGGGTTGATCGGCCCTAACTATCCACATACACAGACGAGACAAGGTTTAATTACTACCTTGAAACCTTCGGCGGTTGCCTCCGCCGGCTCAAGAGAAACACCCTTCCTCAATCTCCCAAGGTTGGGTGAAACTCTCAAATGGAGGTGTTGATGGAAGAGCTCGGCGACCCGTCGGTCGTCCCGAGATAACCATACCACACTCCGGGGCCCAAACAGATCACAGAAATCACACAGACATATCTCAAAGCTTATCTTTCAAAGCCACATCTCGCTTACACACACACACTTGCATAAAGCTAAACTTTTCAAACAAAGGCAAAATAGCTTATATACTTATATAAAACATTTTCCAATTCTTATAACAAATGGGAAAAACCCGCAACATATGTATCATACACATATTTACCATTTATTATACGTATTCGCATGCGAGGTCTCAAATCAAATAGGGTCATAGGTCGAATAACTAAAAGAACAAAAACCTCACCTTGTCAACGGACGTAGTGGAGACAAAAAGGGAAACCGGACACCTACGGAGCAAGCTCGTCCTCAACAGGAAGATCCTATGAACAAGACAAACGGCAAGGAACACTCTTAGACTCAATATGAACCACATTGACGCTCGGTACATGAATATGTATGCTTATAATGCAAATGATATGAAATGAGTTCACATTTATGCCATTTACGAGCATACAATGCATATAAGGGCATCTATTATAAACGAGGACGCAAATCAAGTCACAAATTCATAACATGAAGCTTAACATATACTATAACAAGTTACTCATGCATACACGTCATAAACGAGGCAAGAAGGATCAACAAGAAGCAACGAAAAGGCAAAAGAAATCTCCTCGGACTCCACCCTGTTGGACACGGCCGTGTCAGAAAACAAAGGGGAACGGACACGGCCGTGTCAGGCAAATAAATTCGAAAAAAACATTTCCGAGCGCTCAACACGGCCGTGTCCATTTTCCTTTGTAAACTGACGCGGCCTTGTCAGGCGGAATAATTCGAAAAAAACAATGCCGAGAGCTCAACACGGCCGTGTCCATTTTCCTTTGTAAACTGACGTGGCCGTGTCAGGCGTTCGGGCTGGAAATATTTTTGGTGCAGCAACACCGAAAATGAAGGGAAAAACAGGGCATTTCGGTTGGGGGCTTCAAGGAGACTCTTATGCCTTTCAAAACACATATATCAAGCATCAAAATAACATCAATTCAACATAGGTTCATGCCCAACAAGTAGCCACAATTTCAGCTCCAAAAATGCAAGCAATTCAAGGTAAGAATGGGGAAGAAATGCATGAAGTCTATCATCAAAGCTCAAGAGTTCATTTATGGCAAATTGATCATATTCCAACTACCATGAAAGGGAATGCAATAAATAGCAAGAATCATGACTTATAAGCAATATATCATCACCATAACTCAAAGGAACAAGAATGGAAGCTAGAATCAACAACTCTCCCAATATCTACTATTCACATGCTTGCTCAATCTCATAAACCCACCAAGAAATTAAGCTCCAAATCACATAAAAGAGAGAAGAGAGAGTGTGGAAGACAACCATGAACTTACCTTTCAAATTTGAGAAGCTTAGGTGGAGATGAAAATGGACAAAGGGGGTTTCTTCCTTCTTTCTTGTTCCCTTGTGCTGATCGAGATTGGTGAGAGAGGGAGAAATGGATCGGTACTCTTGGGGTTAAGGGGCTGAATTGGATGGTTAACTCAAGTATAACTCAAGGTTAAGGGCTTGGTTAAGTTTAAGTGGGGTCCACAAGCTTATATTAGGTCAAAAGGTAACTTTCAAGCGTAAGGGGCTCGTTTCGGGTGAAATTCGAAGGTCTTAATGAACTTAGAAAAATGTGAGGCTTGACACATTGAACCCGAATCGTCGAAACGAGTTCAACGGAGGTGACGGAATTCGAATCCGAATTCCCGAGCTCAAGATACGCATCCCGAAACCCAAGGTGCGCTAAATGCTCTTTAGCCTCCTTTAGGTCCCGTCTCCAAAACGAACCCAAAAGGCAACCAAAAAAAATACCAAAACATATAACGAGCATATAACCGAGTTCATAAAGCATATAATTAACACATATAACGAATTCACAAAAATCAGAATTAAATACGGAACCAAAACGAGCAAAATACAAAGCAAAGGAAAGTTAAACGTTTAACAATTAAATCCACGTTAGCAAGTAAATATCACGTAATCACTTAAGAAATAATTAAATAGCGCACATGATAGGTTACCTGAAAAGTCTGATCAGTTGGGATGTTACAAACCTCCCTCCTTCAAAAGGACCTATCCTCAGGTCCGAGGCGAGGTCTTGAAAAGATCTGGATACAACTGTTTCATCTTATCCTCGGTCTCCCAAGTGGCTTCCTCGGATTCCTGATCACGCCACAAAACCTTCACAAGAGGAATCTGCCGGTTTCTCAACTCTTGCATCTTCCGATCCAACACCTCAACTGGATATTTCTTAAAAGTCAAATCCGGCTCTAACTGAACTTTCTCAACTGGAAGGATAGAAGACTCATCGGGATAATGTTGCCGAAGCTGCGAGACATGGAACACATTGTGAATCCCGGTCAAACTCGGTGGTAAATCAAGTCTGTAGGCTACTTCCCCAACTCGATCAAGGATCTCAAAGGGGCCTAAGTAGCGAGGGTTAAGTTTCCCGCCTTTACCAATCCGAGCATACCCTTTTCTAGGAGATGCCTTTAAAAAGACCTTATCTCCTTTCTCAAACTCTAAGGGTCATCTCCTCTTATCCGTATAACTTTTCTGTCGGTCTTGTGCCGCTTTCAACCTCTGTCTAATCACTTTCACCCTCTCGATGGTATCCTGAATCTCCTTAGGTTTCTTAGCCCTTTCGAGCTTTCCATCTTTAGTCCATCTCCACTCATCTATATCCCAAAAGAAAGGGGATTGGCATTTCCTTCCATACAAAGCCTCATACGGTGCCATGCCGATAGAAGACTGAAAACTGTTATTGTAGGCAAACTCAATCAAGTCCAACTGTTCATCCCATGAATCCTGATAATCCAAGGCACAAGCACGAAGCATGTCCTCGAGATATCTTATTAGCCTTTCAGACTGGCCATCCGTCTGTGGGTGAAATGCAGTACTAAATTGAAGCTTCGTCCCCAAACACTTCTGCAACTCCTGCCAAAAATTGGATGTGAACCAAGGATCTCTATCTGAAACAATGCTGACCGGGGTACCATGTAATCTAATAATCTCTTTCCGATATAACCGGGCCAACTTAGGAACCTTATCAGACATCTTCACCTTAAGAAAATGCGCCGACTTCGTCAACCGATCAATAATCACCCAAATTCCATCGGAACCTCCTTTAGTCCTTGGCAAACCGGACACGAAGTCCATTGTCACTTGCTCCCACTTCCACTCGGGTATCGGAAGTGGTTGGAGAGTTCCTCCCGACTTCTGGTGTTCTGCCTTCACCACTTGGCATGTTTGACATCTTCTAACATAGTTAGCAACGTCTCTCTTCATGCCGTTCCACCAATATAAAGTCCTTAAATCCTTGTACATTTTGGTGGTACCGGGATGTACTGCATACGCTGACTTGTGGGCTTCATCAAGAACTAACTGCTTAAATTCTTCCGGAATACAAACCCGAGCCTTGAACCGAAACAACCCCGAATCATCAAATCCAAACTTAGTTTCAAGGTTATTCGTGGACCTAACTACCAATTTCTGAATGTCGGGATCCACAGATTGAGCTTCTATCAATCTCTGCTTCAAATCCGGCTGAACTGAAATATTAGCCAAACGAGCCTCTGAAACCAAAACCACTGAACCCTGTCTACTAGAACTTGCTTCCAAACCTGAAATACTAGCCTTCCTACTCAAAGCATCCGCCACCAGATTGGCTTTACCCGGATGGTACTGAATCTTACAATCATGGTCCTCAAGTAGCTCCATCCACCTTCTCTGCCTTACGTTCAAATCTTTCTGAGTAAACAGATACTTAAGGCTCTGGTGGTCGGTGAACACTTCAAAAGTGACTCCATAAAGGTAATGTCGCCATTTCATCAAAGCAAACACCACCGCGGCGAGTTCCAAGTCATGAGTGGGATAGTTTTTCTCGTGATCCTTTAATTTCCTTGAGGCGTAGGCTACAACCTTACCATTCTGCATTAACACACAACCGAGACCTTCCTTCGAAGCATCGGTGTAAACTGAGTAGCCTTCTGAACCCTCGGGTAGGGTTAAAACCGGTGCAGTAGTCAATCTTTCCTTAAGAGTTTGGAAACTCTTCTCACACGCCTCATCCCACTCGAATTTAACCTATTTCTTAGTTAACCGGGTCAATGGGGAGGCAATCTTTGAGAAATCTTTCACAAAGCGCCTATAATACCCTGCCAACCCGAGAAAACTTCTCACTTCCGAGGCATTCTTCGGTGGCTTCCAAAGCATCACCGTCTCAATCTTCGCCGGATCCACTTCTATACCATTCCCTGAAATGAAGTGACCCAAAAAGGAAACTCGATCCAACCAAAACTCGCACTTACTGAACTTAGCAAACAACTTGTGCTCCCGAAGTGTAGACAAGACAATACTCAAATGCCGCGCGTGCTCTTCCTCGGACCTCGAATACACCAGAATATCTTCTATAAAGATGACCACGAATTTATCGAGGTAAGGCCGGAATATTCGGTGCATCATATCCATAAACGCGCCTGGGGCATTGGTAAGACCAAAGGCATGACCACGAACTCAAATTGCCCATATCTCGTGTTGAAACCTGTCTTCGGTATATCTCCCTCCTGGATACGCAACTGGTAATACCCTTGCCTTAAATCCAACTTAGAATAAACACTTGAACCTTGTAGGAGATCGAACAACTCTTCAATGTAAGGAAGCGGGTATTTGTTCTTAACCGTTAACCGGTTTAGCTCACGGTAGTCAATACACATTCGCAAAGTCCCGTCTTTCGTCTTTACAAACAGGACCGGAGCACCCCACGGAGAAGTGCTCGGGCGAATGTAACCACATTCTAATAGCTCGTCCAATTGCGTCTTCAAATCCTTCAACTCGGCTGGAGCCATCCTATAGGGAGATTTCACATACGGTTCTGCTCCAGGATAGAGATCTATCACAAACTTGACGCCCCGATCCGGAGGTAAATATCCCAAATTCTCCAGAAATACATCGGGGAATTCCTTCACGATCTCCGTCTCCTCGAGCTTGGCCTGATCCTTTGGCTTATTCAAAAGGTAGGCCACGTAGCCCGTCGCACCGTCCCGGAACAGTTTACTCACTTCCATAAAGGAAATAAACAGGCAGGTCTTCAACCTCTGACCCGCAAAGACCGTAGAACCCAAAGTCACCTTCTTGGCAAAACAATCCATCATAGCCCGATAACGGTACAACCAGTCCATACCCAGAATCACCCCAAACTTCTTGATCGGCATCTTGATCAAATCTGTCGGGTACTCTTGTTCTTCCACAACCACCGGACAACCACGGTAAACCCAATGCGTAGACAAAGTGCCACCAAGGGGAGAAGAAACAATAAAGGAATCATCTAGGCAAGCAACACGCAATGGAAGAGTAGAAACAAGCCGGGAAGCAATAAATGAATACGTTGCCCCCGGATCAAACAATGCATGCAATGGAATGCCATGAATGTGGATAGTACCTTCAACAACGGCATTGGCATCCACTTCCACATTCTCTTCCTCGCCCTCCAAAGCATAGGCTCTCGCTTGGATCGGTGCTCTCGGAGGCATCACATTCAACGGCTGAGGAGCTCTAGGCTGAGGTGCTCTCACTTGAGGACAAGTACTAATCAGATGATCGGGCTCCTCACATTTATAACATCTCCTCAATTTCTTCCGGCATGACTCCTCGGTGTGATTAGGACCCTTGCAATAACTACACTGTATTGGAGCAGGTAGAGCTGGTACCGCAGGTACCGAAGGTCGAGCCTTCTTGACTGAAGTAGTAGGACCTTGGGGTTTGAAGACCGGAGGCCCACTATGGGATGCAGGCCTCTTCCCCAAATTAGAGCTCGAACCTTGCCCCGAGGAGTAAGTCGGCCTCAATCTCGTGTTATTGGGCTCCACTTTAATCGCCTTCCTCGTAGCCTTCTCTCACGTATCTACTGTAGCCGCCTTAAGATCATTTTGGATATCATATCTCAAACCAAGAATAAAATTACGAGCTTCTGGGTGTCATCATTGGTGATGTGTGGAGCATACGGTGCAAGTCTTTCGAATTCCAAGATATACTCTTCAACCGAACGGTTCCCTTGTCTTAATTCTGTGAATTGCCGAAGTCTCCTCTCGCGAGCACTAGGTGGAACATACTTGTGACGAAACTCTCTTACAAAGCTTTCCCAATCAAATTCCTCTCCATTTCTCTCTAATCGTGCTCTCATAGCCTTGAGCCAATTGGATGCGGGGCCTTGAACAAACCGGGCCGTGCAAACAGCTTTCTCATGCGAAGGGGCGGGGCAAATTTCCCAAATTCCCGCAACCTCTGACAGCCACTCTTCTGCTTGTATGTCATCTCCTCCATACCACTTCGGTGGATTGTTGTTTCTGAACTCCTTGAAGGCCGGAGTTACTTGTCCACCTTGTCCTTCCCATGGAGGATTATTCCTCTGATTCTGCTAAAGTTGATTAAGAAGAGCCTGCACAATATTCTCAGCATTCATCGGAGAAGGTGGAGGTGCTTGTGGAGGAGGTTGATTAAGATCAGGAGTCTGCTCCCTATCTGCTCTCCTTCTTGGAGGCATCCTGAAAATACACCAATCAAGAAATATCGATGCATGGGGTTCAGTTCATGATCATGTAGTCAATTATAACAAATTTAAACAAATAAGTCACGTAGAGGTGTAGATGAATGCAAATAACCACATACTCCTAAACCGAACGACCTAGACAGACTCAACACGACTTCAGAGCTCCGGTTTTGCAACCGAGAGCTCTGATACCACGCAAGGATGTAACACCCCCGGAGCGAAGGGTGCCACATCCCCTCACCAAGGTCTAACACGAGTAACGAAATAGGGAGTTCGCACCCGTATCAAACCATAGCGAACGGAAGACACACCAAACTCACACCCTCGCTAGGCGGCTTAGACCCTCAAGAACTGCGCAAATTAAAATCAGAGTAGCGGAAGCAATTCATATCCAACATAATTCCCAAGATCACATATATACATAATCAAAAAGGGGGAGGGTCAAGTACACAAGCTACATGCTAGATCATTTACAAAATATACAATGCCGTCACGGCCAAAATAACATAAGTGTAACCAGAATACATAATCAAAAAGGAGAAGTAATCCACTACGATGCATGAAGACTCAAACTAAACCACAAGTAAACTCCAAAAGACACTTGCCGCCTAGCTTGACTCGGAAGAACCTGTAAACTCAAAAGAAAGGAAAAACCGGAAAACAACAACGAGGGTTAGTCCTAGTGACTAGTGAGGGGGCCAACTCACGCACCCGATATACATATAGAGCAAAGAATTTAATCAAAACGAAAGGATCCGTGGACCGAGAGTGGTTTTTGCAAGCCAAATTAATTCCCGTGATATAGATATACAAAAAGTAAAGAGAAGGCCAAATGCCAAAATTCAAGTTTTAGGTAATTAGGAATCCACTCTCGTTCCATAGATCATACAAAGTTAAACCAACTCGGCGAGTACGAGTCACACTCCAAACTCCCATATACGAAGAACAAAGCAAAGCAAAACAAATTAGAATCCATCCCCAACACCGGTTGATAGAAGGGTTGATCGGCCCTAACTATCCACATACACAGACGAGACAAGGTTTAATTACTACCTTGAAACCTTCGGCGGTTGCCTCCGCCGGCTCAAGAGAAACACCCTTCCTCAATCTCCCAAGGTTGGGTGAAACTCTCAAATGGAGGTGTTGATGGAAGAGCTCGGCGACCCTCCGGTCGTCCCGAGATTACCATTCCACACTCCGGGGCCCAAACAGATCACAGAAATCACACAGACATATCTCAAAGCTTATCTTTCAAAGCCACATCTCGCTTACACACACACACTTGCACAAAGCTAAACTTTTCAAACAAAGGCAAAATAGCTTATATACTTATATAAAACGTTTTCCAATTCTTATAACAAATGGGACAAACCCGCAACATATGTATCATACACATATTTACCATATATTATACGTATTCTCATGCGAGGTTTCAAATCAAATAGGGTCATAGGTTGAATAACTAAAAGAACAAAAACCTCACCTTGTCAACGGACGTAGTGGAGACAAAAAGGGAAACCGGACACCTACGGAGCAAGCTCGTCCTCAACAGGAAGATCCTATGAACAAGACAAACGGCAAGGAACACTCTTAGACTCAATATGAACCACATTGACGCTCGGTACATGAATATGTATGCTTATAATGCAAATGATATGAAATGAGTTCACATTTATGCCATTTACGAGCATACAATGCATATAAGGGCATCTATTATAAACGAGGACGCAAATCAAGTCACAAATTCATAACATGAAGCTTAACATATACTATAACAAGTTACTCATGCATACACGTCATAAACGAGGCAAGAAGGATCAACAAGAAGCAACGAAAAGGCAAAAGAAATCTCATCGGACGCCACCCTGTTGGACACGGCCGTGTCAGAAAACAAAGGGGAACGGACACGGCCGTGTCAGGCAAATAAATTCGAAAAAAACATTTCCGAGCGCTCAACACGGCCGTGTCCATTTTCCTTTGTAAACTGACGTGGCCTTGTCAGGCGGAATAATTCGAAAAAAATAATGCCGAGAGCTCAACACGGTCGTGTCCATTTTCCTTTGTAAACTGACGTGGCCGTGTCAGGCGTTCGGGCTGGAAATATTTTTGGTGCAGCAACACCGAAAATGAAGGGAAAAACAGGGCATTTCGGTTGGGGGCTTCAAGGAGACTCTTATGCCTTTCAAAACACATATATCAAGCATCAAAATAACATCAATTCAACATAGGTTCTTGCCCAACAAGTAGCCACAATTTCATCTCCAAAAATGCAAGCAATTCAAGGTAAGAATGGGGAAGAAATGCATCAAGTGTATCATCAAAGCTCAAGAGTTCATTTATGGCAAATTGATCATATTCCAACTACCATGAAAGGGAATGCAATAAATAGCAAGAATCATGACTTATAAGCAATATATCATCACCATAACTCAAAGGAACAAGAATGGAAGCTAGAATCAACAATTCTCCCAACATCTACTATTCACATGCTTGCTCAATCTCATAAACCCACCAGGAAATTCAGCTCCAAATTACATAAAAGAGAGAAGAGAGAGTTTGGAAGACAACCATGAACTTACCTTTCAAATTTGAGAAGCTTAGGTGGAGATTTGAGCTCAAAATCAAGAAAATAGACAAAGGGGGTTTCTTCCTTCTTTCTTGTTCCCTTGTGCTGATCGAGATTGATGAGAGAGGGAGAAATGGATCGGTACTCTTGGGGTTAAGGGGCTGAACTGGATGGTTAACTCAAGTATAACTCAAGGTTAAGGGCTTGGTTAAGTTTAAGTGGGGTCCACAAGCTTATATTAGGTCAAAAGGTAACTTTCAAGCGTAAGGGGCTCGTTTCGGGTGAAATTCGAAGGTCTTAATGAACTTAGAAAAATGTGAGGCTTGACCCATTGAGCCCGAATCGTCGAAATGAGTTCAACAGAGGTGACGGAATTCAAATCCGAATTCCTGAGCTCAAGATACGCGTCCCGGAACCCAAGGTGCGCTAAATGCTCTTTAGCCTCCTTTAGGTCCCGTCTCTAAAACGAACCCAAAAGGCAACCAAAACATATAACGAGCATATAACCGAGTCCATAAAGCATATAATTAACACATATCACGAATTCACAAAAATCAGAATTAAGTACGGAACCAAAACGAGCAAAATACAAAGCAAAAGAAAGTTAAACGTTTAACAATTAAATCCATGTTAGCAAGTAAATATCACGTAATCACTTAAGAAATAATTAAATAGCGCACATAATAGGTTACCTGAAAAGTCTGATCAGTCGGGATGTTACACGGTAAGTGTTTAAATTCCCTCATAGAACTTCCATCCTCGAATTAATTCTATAATAACTTATTTATCGTCTTTAGGAGGTAATCCCCAGGCTGAAAAACTTGCAAAGGCGCGCACAGATATATTCAGAACATAACGCTAAGTACAAGAAGCTGTTGCGCGTCTCTGACCCTGGCCAGCTGCAGGAGGACTACAATAACGTCTCTGTTGAACTCACAGCACTCAAGCCCAATCATGAAAAGGTAAAAAAGGAGCTGGAAGAAAGGGAGGATGCCTGGCTGCAGTTGGATGAGCGCCACAAGAAGCTCAAGGAGGAGCGCAACAAATTGAGAGCTGGCAACAGGATCTCTCCAGGTAGTTGGTCGAGCGCAACCAACAATATGAAGCGACAAAAAAGGATCTCGCGGATCTACGAGGGTAGGTTGCAGACCTGGAATCGAGGGTGGCCTAGGATGCGGTCGTCAAGTTCGTGCGCTCTAAGGCCTTCATTTTTGCTACCAACTTGCATTGATTTGCTAACGCTAAGAGATTCTTCTGGAAGTCCGTGGGCCAACTGATCAAGCTGGGGATGGTGCCTCCCAACGCTCGTACTGATGGGCACCTCCGTATGGACTTGGACGAGAATTTGGAGCTAATCGTTCCTACCAGGAACTCCTCGGATGACTTGACGGAGCCGGAATACAACGAGTTGGTGATCATGCTTCAAGATGAATTCGTGGCAGCCAACCCCCTTGAGCCTGAGCCCATGACGATACAGAATGATGGCGCCCCCGATGATGCTCAAGCGGAAGTTGATCAAGGCAATGCTCAAAGTGCGGTGCCTCCAGTGTTGGCTCCTGTTCCCATCTCCACCGCGCCTCCAGAGCTCGAGAACCAGCCCCAGTAAAGCTTCTTCCTGTTTCCTTATTCCTGCCAAAGTCTTTAACTTAAGCCCTTGTAATAATTCTTCTACTTTTGCAATGTACTTTTCCGCTTTACTCTGTTTACTTATCCTTATTTTGGCAGTAGAAATTGTTTTTCCTTCAACTGTGCTAAGCTTTGGGTATTGTCTGTTGATTTTTTTTTTTATGCTTGGATATTCATAATGTGTGAATGTATGGGCGGGGTACCCTGGCCATTTTCGACTAAAGGCTCAACTTTGAACTTAGAAATCCATTAGGGGACTTGCTAAGTGCTGGCTTTTGATGCGAATTTCTCTAAGTGTTGGATAGTGATGAGCGTAACCATCACATGAACTTTGTGCTTAGAAACCCATGAGAGAATTTGTCAATTGTTAATTATCTACGAGCGTACACATTAGTAATGAGATGAGAATCTCTAAGGGGTTCACGAGCGCGAACTAGAGTGATCAGCGTCTAGTTGGTGTGATTAAGAACATAGCAACCCCAATTCCGACTCGCTCGTTTTATGGGTTTAGGCACTTATGAGCGTCAAGCTGTTCAATGTGGATGGTCCTCGACACACCGATAGCATTGGTCCGGAGAGGGGCTCGCTCATTTAAGAGTGGCTCGGGCGGACATCAAGCCGTTCGTCGTGGAGTACCCTCGACACAGCGCGAGTGTTGATGCAATTGATGATGCAAGACATTTAATTGAATCAAGTAAATGAAAAATAATGAATGGAAAATACCTACTTGATGTATTTGTATTTCTGTCAAAAGAAGATACAAAGTGCCTCGAGCGGGCATTTACAAGGGTTGCAATTACACATAGAACCTTCTGAGGTTACACGCATTCCACGGTCGAGGGAGACGCTCGCCTTGCAAAGTCTCTAGCAAGTAGGTATTGTTCGCTCATACCTGAATGACTTTGAAGGCCCTTCCCAATTGGGGTCTAACTTACCCACGTGCTTGGATACTTCAACTTTTTTGAGGATCAGGTCCCCTAGCTGGAAGGTCCTTTCCTTGACACGCTTGTTGTAATGATGGCTACCGTCACTTTGTACTTGTGGATCCTGGCCCAAGCAGCATCTCTCTTCTCGTCTAATAAGTCTAACTCAAGCGCTCGACTACTCTCGTTTGCTGCAGGCTCAAAATAGGCAACGCGTGCGGACTCTTGAATGATTTCAGTAGAAATCATAGCCTCAGAGCCATAAACGAGGGAGTAAGGGGTCTCACCAGTTGTCGCTCGTGGGGTTGTACGGTACGCCCAGAGGGCTCCTTGAAGCTCTTCAACCCATTCACCCTTTTTACTCTCGAGCATCGTTTTTAGATGCTGGAGTATGGTTCTGTTGGTTACTTCAGCCTGACCGTTGGCCTGTGGATGGCCCACGAAAGTGAAGCGTTGCTCAATGCCAAGCTCTGAGGACCATTCTCGAGTGTCAGCAGCGATGAACTGAGAGCCGTTGTCTGAGATTAATACCCTCGGGATGCCATACCGGCAAATGATGCTTGTCCAGATAAAATCCCTCACCACTTTGAACGTTATTTGCGACCGCTTTAGCCTCAGCCCATTTGGTGAATTAGTCTACAGCGAGGATCACGAATTTCTTTTGTCCGACCGTCATTGGGAGGGGACCCACTATGTCAATGCCCCACTGATCAAAGGGCCAGGAAACGTCGATGGGAACCATTTGGGCCTCTAGTAGTTGAGGAACATTGGAGTGAAACTGGCACTTGGGGCATTTCTTGGAGTAATTGATGGCATCCTATAATACCGAGGGCCAATAGAATCCGCTCCTTATTATCTTTTTGGCCAGAATACGACCGCCGGAATGATTCCTGCAACTTTCGCTATGTACATGTTCGAGTACCTCCTTAGCCTGCGAGGGTCTTAGGCACCTCAGTAATGGACCTTGAAACGACAGCTTGAAGAGCCTGCCCTCATGATCAACCGAAAAACAAGGGGCCTTACATCTAACTTTCCGCGCTTCTACTCTGTTGGTTGGGCAGGTACCATCCCTTAGGAATCTGATGATGTCATCAAGCCAACAGGGCTTGGATGGATCAATCATGCTCACTTCGCTAGAAGGTTTCTCCTCGCTTATCAATTGTTTCTCTGTCCTGAGGAACGTGATTGAACCCTCGCAAGAGCCTTCGAGAGCAGATGCAAATTTAGAAAGGGCATTAGCACGCTCGTTTTTCGCTCATGGAACCTGCAGTAAATGAAACTCCTTGAATTTGGCGATTACCTCTTTAGCCTTTGCCAGATATTGCACCATGGCGGTTTCTCAGGCTCATAAGTGCCATCGACCTGACTAGCAATCAATTGACGGTCAACGTAAGCAGTGATCCGAGAGGCTCCATTCTGAAACGCAATTCTGAGTCCTTGGATGAGGGCTTCATACTCGGCCTCATTGTTGGTGACTTGGAAGGCCAGTTTGATCGTGTAATCAATTTCAATTCCTCGAGGGTCCCTGAGGGTCACTCAGACTCCCTCCCCCTCCCCCTTTGAGAGGTCGAGGAACCGTCTGTGTGCAAAAGGCAAAAACCGTCATCTGGCGAGGGCGTAAGCTCCAGACCGAATCTCTCCACCAAGAGATCCGCCACCGCTTGAGCCTGAATAGTTGTCCTAGGCTCGAAGTTGATATCAAATTGGCTGAGCTCAATGGACCATTTGATTAGTCTGCCTGAGACGTCCGGTTTCGAGAGTACTTGCTTGAGCGGCTGATCCGTAAGCACAATCACGGAATGAGCTTGGAAATAAGGCCTTAACCTTCTGGAGGCGTTGATGAGGTCGAAAGCGAACTTCTCTATCTCCTTGTACCTCTTTTCAGCCCCCTGCAAAGTTTTGCTCAAATAATATACTGGCAAATGCTTAAGCTCATGAACGGCGACGAGGACTGCGCTCGTGGCTTTTGAGGAAACAGAGAGATAAACAAACAGATTCTCTCCGGGGACCGACTTCGTTAATAAGGGCGCACGCGAGAGGTACTGTTTCATGTCTTGCAATGCCTTCTCACATTCCTCGGTCCAGGTGAAGTTACGAGAGTTACGCAGAATTTTAAAGAAAGGCAAGTTTCTGTCCGCCGAGTGGGAAATGAACCTGTTCAAGGAGATGATTTTGCCCACCAGTACTTGGACCACTCTGATATTTCGAGGGGAAGGAATGTCTAGGATCGCCTTGATTTTCTCTGGGTTGGTCTCAATACCTCTTTGGCTGACCACGTACCCCAAGAATTTTCCCTCTCAAACTCCAAATGTGCATTTCGAGGGGGTTAGTTTCATACCATAATAGCGCAGAATACCAAAGGCTCACTTGAGATCATCCAGGTGGGAGTGTTGGCACTCGCTCTTTATGATCATATCATCCACGTAAACCTCCATGGATTTTCCGATTTCACGCTCGAACATCCTATTGACGAGGCGTTGATAAGTGGCTCCTGCATTCTTGAGCCCAAATGGCATGACGAGAAAACAGTAAACTCCTACATGGACCACAAAGGATGTCTTGGGGCGATCCTCGGATGCCATGAAGATCTGATAATAACCCTGAAATGCATCCATCATACTCATAAGTTCACATCCCACTGTTGAATCCACCAGCTGATCAATCCTTGGTAGAGGATAAGGATACTTGGGACAAGCCTTGTTGAGGTCCATGAAGTCGTTGCACATGCGTCATTTGTTAGTGCTCTTGGGTATGAGGACTACGTTGTTGAGGTCCACTGTTGACTTCCTCCTCGATGACTTGTCTTTTGAATCTGTAAACGTCTCTTTTCTTCTGTTTAATAGGCTTGAATGCTGGGTCGACGTTCAACCTGTGCACTATGACGCTTGGATCTATGCCAGTTAGATCAGAGGCTTTCCAGGCAACGACGTCTAGATTTTCTCACAAAAAGTCGAACATCATGATCTGAGAGGGGCCATCGAGATTGGAACCTATTTGTGTGGTCTTATCTGGATTTCCAGGCCCCAATTCGATGGTCAGAAAATTTTCGATAGGCTCAATCCCCACTTCTGGCCTTGGGGCTTTGAGCGCCCGCTTCTTACCGGTTAGTCGGTCGGTTGCCCCTTCTGAGGTCCCGTCCCCCTCCCCGTCCGAGGAGGACTCTCCTACGACGCCCGGGGGATGGTTTTCTGCACCCTGGGCGACGCTGGCCTCTCGCCTCTTGTTCTTCTTCTTATAGAGTTTGGCCCTCTTACGCTCAGGGCCGTCCTCATCCAACTTGGAGAAATCCATAGACTTCTTGGTGGACCCCGCTTGGATTGGTTGCTTAGGCTTGTGACTCCTTAGGGATAGAATATAGCACTCTCAAGCCTCCTTGACATTACAGAGTACTTCGCCAGTACCCTCGGGGGGTGGGAAACTTAACCTTCTAATGATAAGTTGAAATCATAGCTTTGAAGTCCACGAGGGCCCGGCGTCCAATGATAAGGTTGTATGGGAGATCCACCTCGACCACTGCATAGAGAACGCTCAAAGTTTTTCGCTGTGGGGCGCGACCAAAAGAGGTGGCCAAGCGAATTTGCCCGCAAGGGACGATCTCGGAACCCCCAAAGCCAACAAGGGCTGTTCTGAGGGGTTCGAAGGGAATGTTTGTAATATTTATCTTTTGAAACGTTGAGTAAAGGAGAACATTCACAGAGCTTCCACTATCAATTAAGACCCTCTTTACAACATGATTGTGAACGTCTAAACTAACCACCATAGGGCAGTCAGAGGTTTCACCGACCTTATGGGGTGTTGCAATGTGCTCTAGGTCTTTTTCAGTAAATCCCACCACCTCATTCTCCTTCGAGCGCGAGGTCTCTTCCAGAGCATACACTGGTTTGGATCTTGGGGATCTCTGGTCATAGCTGCGGACATGGCGACATCGGGAGGCGTTGGAATCTTTCCCCGAGGGTCCGCCAGCAATCATGTGGATGACGGCAAAGAGTTGGTTCTCCATTTCAATGGCCTTCTGCTTGCCACGGTCGCTCGTCTCAGTGTGATGGTGGCGAGGACTCCTTGAGCGCCAGTGGCTTCTTCCTCTCGCCCTGGCCCACTCAGCGCAGTGTTCATCGTACCTTTCCAGCACCTTCACAAATTCTTTGAGGTGCCCCCCAGCGATGAGCCTCTGTATCTCGCTCTCCAGCTAGCGGCATTCATTGGTGTCATGCCCTTTTTGCATGTGGAAAACACAATATTTGCCCTAGCGTTTCTAAGCGTCGGTTTCTCTCATCTTGGGTGGCCTTTCGAATAGCTTTTTGTTCGCTATAGAATAGACCTCCGTAATAGGTCTATTAAGGGGAATGTGCTCGTGTTGGCGAGGGGGTGGAGAGTTTTTTCGAGCGGGCACTGGGCTGCGGCGGCGGTTCTTGGACTCTCCTCTATGCTCTGGGCCCCTATTGGTTCAAGGGCCATTTGCGAGTTTTTGTTCCCTCGAGATGTACATGTCCTCAAGGGTGAAGAAGGAGTCAGCTATATCTCTGATTTCCATCAGTGAGCGAGGCTTTTTCTTTGCTACCTCCTCCACGAACTCCATGTTGACGTAATCCATCGAGGGATTTTCCACCAACAAGATCTCTTTGTTGAACCTGCTCTTTGGGAGGGGCCTTCTCCTTTTCTATCGGGCGCAGCTCTTGATCAACCCTCGGGGGTGCAATCTTTTCCTTGTGCTGGGGGTGGTGGAGATGGTTGGGCCCTCAGTACGTTCTAGGCAGCCGCTAAGGGGTGAGTCTGCCATCCTCCCATTGGTGGGGCTACTTGAGCGCACGTCCTCGAGGGGAAATAGATGGCGGTAAAGTGGTTCTAAGCGTTTTATGCAGCCTGGACTTCGCACTGAGCATATAACGCTTGGAGTTGCTGCGATGTCACTTGGGGCATTTCCACCCCTTGAATTTCTCTGGGCACGGAGATTGGAAGCTGCAAAGTGCCCACCTGGTAAGACTGTACCATGGGCACCATACCTGGCATCATTCCAGGCATCACCCCAGGTTGCATATACATATACCCTGGCGGTGGCATCGCCGTGGAGAGTAAACTGGGGTTGGGGGCAGTGGCAGCAGGAAAAAGCGCTGCAGGCGGAATGGCAGAACTAGATCCTCTTGCTCCATTCCCTCCATCTGTATGAGATCCCGGCATGGTTTCTTTCCCTTTTTCCCCATCTGTGACTGGAGGAATGCTCCCTTCAACGGGAGTATGACCGATTTGTGCGGTGGAGGCATTGGCTCCACCATCCGGGTTCTCCTCATTCACCAGAGGGAGAACTCCCCTGTTGTCTACCAAACCTGACCTTGTAACCGTTACCATGATTGGTATTGCTGGTGTTACTTTTCACTAGCTCAAAGAGGAAGAATCTGATGGAGACGAAGATGAAGACGATGGTTACCACAGACGACACCAAAAATGATGGTGCAGAAACATTGAAGGTTGTTTAGACACCAAACACTTTAAGATTTGTTTGTAAAGGGGAGGACCATCACAGGCGTATAAGCCTCAGGAACTGGGTTTCCTTTGAAGCGTGGGTTCTTCCAGCTAGGATAACACCAAGGGTCAAAATGCAGCAAGGATACAATGATGGTGTGTATGCGGAATGCAGAGCTTAGAAAGGTAGAAATGGATGTGTAAAATGCCCAGTTCAGTGCAGGTGAGATTCTTTTGAGAAGATGACTTGGGGGATGTGTGTGTGAATCCCATATTTATATGTTAGGGGCAAGGGTATCTTGGGTAATTTGACCTTGTGGTCCCAAACCCTATGCTGCCCTAGACACGTGGCGTCATGTGATGGTGTGAAAGTGATCACTCTGAAAGCCTTGTTGGGAATAGTACCCTAGAAAGCTGTTAAGCTTTGGGACTTTCCCTATATCACAGACAATCTTTGAATAATATACGAATGATTGTAGTCACAGGCGAACAATTCTTATGTGCCAATACGTGTTTTGTGTGTTTCCATTGCGTGTGCATATCTAGAACTCCCCTAATCCGATGAGGCCGTTAAGAAGTTTGTCATTATGGGAATGACACATAAAACAAGTTCTTAACTCCATAGGCGAGGATTAGAAACTTCTCCAAGTCAATGAGGCCGACAGACAGTGGGAGTGTCGACCTTGTGATGGGTGCCGCATCCACCAAATAATATTCTTAAACTAATAAACACAATAAATTGTGTATAGTGGTAAAGGGTCGATCTCACAGAGATTGGATGGTCTAGTAAATCTCCTAATAGCTAAGCAAACAAACAACAAAAGTAAAAGAAGGGGGGAGGTTAACGAAACTAACTAAGTGCATGAAATAAAAAACAAACTGAAATTAAATAAACTAACTAAAGAACATAAACTTAAAATGATAAGGGAAAATGGAACTCTAGCCAAGTTATTCTCTAGATTCATGTTTGTAATATGATCATTTATGCATAAATAAGCTTAAAATCCATTGATAGGCCGGCTATAGAGTCAACAAGCTCTGACAACCTCGTCCTTTCTTACTTATTCGGTGATTAAGATACGATCATTAACCAACTCCCTAACCATTAAATAACCTCGTAGATACGATCTCAAGATTTAATTTAGTGGCAGCTTTAAAGCACGAAAAGGACACCGACCCTAGCCAACAAACTCAAAAAGTTTGGAATGTTTAGACTATTGTGCATGCACCCTATCAAACGCAAGCGAACATGGAGGTAAGCCCCGATGATAGTTAACCCTTAGCATACTTAAATTGACAATTACGGATCAATCCAGTTTATGCGATTTGCAAGGTAAGTTTCAAGAAAATAAATTGGCCAAATCAATTATCTATCAACATACCTATATCAATAAAATCAGATGCATACAACATACCAAGGATCGAAAGCATGGAAAACAATTAGATCTCACAAATCATAGCATGAATCTTGGAAATAACTTAACTAGAACAAGATTACTAGCTGCTGTTCATATTACAGAATATATTTGGCTAACAAACTGATATGGAACTGAAAGTAAATCAACTAAATCAAGCTACAAAAGATAGATTAAAGTTCTTCATAATCTATGCTTGTAATTCAACTAAAAAGAGGAAAGGAAGAGGAAATCTTGCTCTTGGCCGAAACAAGGGATTCAGCCCCTGTTCTTGCTCTGCTCCAGCAGCAACAGCTGCTACGTTTCTCCCTTTTCAGCTCCCAAAGGTTTTCTTGTTTTGCTTCTAAATCTAGCTTATAAAACTAAGTTTTGCAAGTTGGGCACACACTTTAAGGAAAATATTCCTTTTGCAAGTCCCAAAATCGTGTACTTCAGTATTGAGACGCACAAAACTGAGTTAGAGCAGCTGCAAGTGGATCAAGTTGCAAGAAAGGAAAGTCATCCGCAACTGTTGACCAGAGTCTCTGCTGCGTCACCCTTAGCTTAAGGGATGATCATTCCTTACCGTCATGTCTCAGTTCATTTTCTACACTTGGCGATTCTTTTAGTCCAGCTTTCCATTAATCCTCATTTTAGCTCCAGTAGACCTATAAAGCCATAATTAAGCCAAATTAAGTATATTTTCAGTTAAATACAAAGGGGAAAATTAAGACAATCAAGGCACGAATTACACACTGACAAATCCCCCCACACTTAGACTTTGCTTGCCCTCAAGCAAATTGAAACTAGACTTCAAGCAAGGTTATCCTCTAACCACTATAGCCCCACAGTTTATCAATGAGAAAGTTTGAACACTAAAATGAGTTTGATAACAAGTCTCCACAACCGTCAAGATGGAAAAGAACAAATTCTAAGTATTTAACTTGCTAGAGAATGTTAGGGAATTTAGAATTCATTTAAGCATGCACATTTACCAAATAACAATCACAACATATGATCAAAGGGTGCTTGTTCTGGACTGTCTAAATTTCAACAAAACAAAAGATAAAGCGAGGGTTCCAACATAACACTTATACCAAAATTCAAAACGTTGTCTATTTCGGGTGTCATAATACCGCTTTGGTAATGTATGACTATCCCTAGACTGCACTTAGTGCATCACTCATGGTCACCCATTTTTCAATTTATGATTTGTATTTAGCCTTAGGTAACCAGCGGAGTGAAACGAGCAGATTTCATCAAGCAAATGGCTGAAACAGCCTTATTCAGAGACAAATGGCTATAAAAGCCTTATTCAGAAGCTAATGGCATTACAGCCTTATTCATAACCCTCAATCAACACCCAACAACATTAATCATTCAGCATCATTAACATCCCTTTAGACAGTCCAAAAAAATCGCACATTTTTTCACACATGAAGGTCCAATTTAAGCATGCAATTTTAGTTTTTACCCATTAGTCCAAATTCAAAAACATTCTCTATCAGAGCCAAAGAACTTATAAATTTGATCAATTTCAAGAATCGGACATGGAAATTCATGCTACTTCAACTTATTTTTCATGTTCAAAAGCTCTCAAATCAAAACATGTTGCACATGGTCAGGTTCTAACCTCAAAAACAGCACAGGAACAGCACAAAAAGACCTAAGGACCTGAAAAAAGAGCTAAAACTAGACTACTAACAACTAGGAACTAAACTAAGCAGATTAGGTAGCTATAAAATAGGACCAACTAATGGAAATTTATAGCAAATCAGTCATTCAAACCTATTATCCACACCTAATAGTCAATCAAAACATTCACATACTCCCCCCCCCCCCCCCCTCCCCCCCTTATCCTACATTATCCTCAATGTAAAATTAAAAGAAAAGGTAAGAGTATGAGGACTTTCCTGAAAACTGCTTAGTAAGTGTCAATTTTGAGGCCTTTCTTGATGGCCTCAATATCTCCCTCTGCTTTTGCTATGTGTCTGGCTATAAAGTCAGTTGATTTCTCCATGTTTGGGAATTCCTCCACTAATTTCTCAGTTTTCTCCAATTTGTCCAGGACTGTGTCAAGAAGAGCTGTAATTCGGTCCAGTTGTACAGAGTTGGTGGCGAGACTTGGTTGGTGAAGGTGTAACAGGTCCTGAAGACCTTGTTCTCACCATGAGGGATGGCTGATGGCGGCGGTTCATGGTGTGGGTAGTGACTCTTGAGGTTCTGAGAATGGCGGGATGAAGAAGGGAGATGGAGAGGTTTTTCTTAGGGTTTTAATCTTTGAAATCTGATTGTGAGAGTGATGTTGGGTTTTGTGAAATCAGATTATATGATTTAATCTCTGAATTGAAAACACACTTTATAAAAACGGTTTTATCTTTTAAAATGAAAGGTGTGTTTTATAATTAGAATAATTAAGTAGCCTTTTCAAATAAAATGTTTAAAACGTTATATCCTTAGAGAAAAACGTGATTCACAAATTCTATTTAATTCTGGCAGGCACATTTCTTCACTTTTTTTTTTTTTTTGTTGAAAAATGCCTGCTCCTTGAGCTGTAGGAATGACCATCCTTAAGGGTTTGGGTCCGGGATTATGTGAACAAAACAAAAGGAAGGCCCTTAGTCAAGAAACACAGACAGAGTGGAACTAAATAACAACAAATCAAAAAGTATTGGGTTGCCTCCCAAAAAGCGCCCTTGTTTAACGTCCTAGGCTAGACAATGTGTTGCATAACATGTCTTCAATTGAAATCCTTCACATCTTTCATTGGAAAACCTGCATAAAATCCTTTCAAATAATGTATGTTTAATATTAACAGGTCTTCATCATCAGAATATTTGAAATCCCCTACATGATAAAGCAACATATGAGTATATAGAGAAGCTCTCTTCCATTTAGAACTCAGCTTATTAGGAAATAAATTCAATAAAGATCGATAAAACAACCACTTAATTTCATCAAAGCAAGATTTCCTAAAAAGCAAATGAGAGTAAGAGCTAACAACATCTGCATGATCAAATCTTAGCTCAAAAGATGAACCATATGGAAGGGGACTAATAAGATCCATGTCACTTAAGCAAAACAACTCACAAGGAGACTTTATGGAGTCAAGCATAGTAAATTTAACAACATTTCCATTAAATTCCATTGTGAGTGTGTGATCAAACTCATTGATTTTTGTTTTAGATATATCAAGAAAGGGCTTGCCTAACAAAACATCATATGAGTTATCAACTACAAAGAAGTCCACGGGAAAGATCATACCATCAATCTGAATTAAAACATTTTCCAATATGCCCTTAGGATAAACAATTGTTTCATCATCAAGTTTAATGATCATACCAGTTTTTCTCATGGAATTAATATGCAAATGTGAGCAAATAGACCAAGGCATCAAATTAATTGAGGAACTATAATCACACAAGGCTCTATCAATTCCAATAATTCCTATTTTACATGGAAGAGCAAATAAACCTTTAACATTACTCACTTAAGGTATCTTTTCTTAAAGGATATCAGAGAAATTCTTTCCTATACTTACCTTCCCATAACAAGGCATACTTTCCTTAGTTGCACACAATTCTTCAAGAGAATTCATATATTGAGGCATAGATTTAATTACATTAAGTAATGGAATGTTTACATCAACATTGTAAAATGCCTTTAGGAGCTTTGATTCATCATTTTGGAAATCTGATTCATATTTTTGAAACTCAACATACCTCTGTACAGTTGGGTTTGGGCTGATCAATGATTGAGATTATACAGTAGGTCTGGACTCCTCGTATGACCTTAAGCTATGGTCATGCCTTATGCTCATATCTTTTGTACAGACCTGCTCTGTTTCAATTCCAGCCACCTGTTCTGCTATACTATGCTCTGTTTCAGCCCCTATTTTCTGAAGTGAGTGTTGTCCTTCTTTAAACTCCAATTTACTCTTCAATTCAGTTATAGAAGATGTTAATTGGCTCAACTTGTTCTTGAAGCATTGAACGCACATTTGGAATTCTTGTATATTTGATCTTGTCTCCTGTTGAAATTGTTATGTATTAGTCATAAAAGCTTTAAACATATCTTCAAGAGACGCACCTGAATTGGAAGATGATGGATATTGTTGTGGAGGTTGAAACATTGTGCCTAATTCACAATCTTGCTTTGTTGGTTTTGGAAGAAGTTCTTCATCAAGCAAAGGACATCTATCAGTATGGTGAGGTCCTGTGCACACTTTACATTGCTCGGTTATAGGCTACAAATGAGAAAAGGAATCACCAAGGAGCAAAGGACATCTATTGGTTGGATGGTTTCCAATACAAATTCCATAAACATCACTTTGAGAGCTTGTAGCCATTGATGGAAACATGTTGATTCCCTAAACTGACTTCTCTGCACAAAAAGAAACACTTAGCTATCAAAAGAAAAACAAAACCAATTAGAACTAGTCCCCGGCAACGGCGCCAGAAATTTGATGGGTGCCGAATCCACCAAATAATATTCCTAAACTACTAAACACAATAAATTGTGTATAGTGGTAAAGGGTCGATCCCACAGAGATTGGATGGTCTCGTAAATCTCCTAATAGCCAAGCAAACAAACAACAAAAGTAAAAGAAGGGGGAAGGTTAACGAAACTAACTAAGTGCATGAAATAAAGAACAAACTGAAATTAAATAAACTAACTAAAGAACATAAACTTAAAAGGATAAGGGAAAATGGAACTCTAGTCAAGTTATTCTCTAGATTCATGTTTGTAATCTGATCATTGATGCATAAATAAACTTAAAATCCATTGATAGGCCGACTATAGAGTCAACAAGCTCTGACAACCTCGTCCTTTCTTACTTATTCGGTGATTAAGATACAATCATTAACCAACTCCCTAACCATTAAACAACCTCGTAGATACGATCTCAAGATTTAATTTAGTGGCAGCTTTAAAGCACGAAAAGGACACCGACCCTAGCCAACAAACTCAAAAAGCTTGGAATGTTTAAACTATTGTGCATGCACCCTATCAAATGCAAGCAAACATGGAGGTAAGCCCCGATGATAGTTAACCCTTAGCATACTTAAATTGACAATTACGGATCAATCCAGTTTATGCGATTTGCAAGGTAAGTTTCAAGAAAATAAATTGGCCAAATCAATTATCTATCAACATACCTATATCAATAAAATCAGATGCATACAACATACCAAGGATCGAAAGCATGGAAAATAATTAGATCTCACAAATCATAGCATGAATCTTGGAAATAACTTAACTAGAACAAGATTACTAGCTGTTGTTCATATTACAGAATATATATGGCTAACAAACTGATATGGAACTGAAAGTAAATCAACTAAATCAAGCTACAAAAGATAGATTAAAGTTTTTCATAATCTATGCTTGTAATTCAACTAAAAAGAGGAAAGGAAGAGGAAATCTTGCTCTTAGCCGAAACAAGGGATTCAGCCCCTGTTCTTGGTCTGCTACAGCAGCAACAACTGCTACGTTTCTCCCTTTTCAGCTCCCAAAGGTTTTCTTGTTTTGCTTCTAAATCTAGCTTATAAAACTAAGTTTTGCAAGTTGGGCACACACTTTAAGGCAAATATTCCTTTTGCAAGTTCCAAAATCGTGTACTTCAGTATTAAGACGCACAAAACTGAGTTAGAGCAGCTGCAAGTGGATCAAGTTGCAAGAAAGGAAAGTCAGCCGCAACTGTTGACCAGAGTCTCTGTTGCGTCGCCCTTAGCTTAAGGGATGATCATGTCTTACGCTCATGTCTCAGTTCATTTTCTGCACTTAGCTATTCTTTTAGTCCAGCTTTCCATTAATCCTTCATTTTAGCTCCAGTAGACCTATAAAGCCATAATTAAGCCAAATTAAGTATATTTTCAGTTAAATACAAGGGGGAAAATTAAGACAATCAAGGCACGAATTACACACTAACACCTTGCCTCTGTTGAGACTTGCTTATGTAGTTATGTCCTTAAGAAGGATCACCCAGTTTCATGGGGTGATAAGTGTATAGGTTGATGCGTTCATAATACATAAGGGTGATAGTTACAAGAACTTTATCACTGAGAGTGCCCCGCGTGAGAAGATTCCTAAATGGGAAAGAAGTTTCCTGAAACTTCCAGATTAGAAAATATCTCGCATGTCAATGATATGAGGAATTAATCCTTAGACTTGAGATTCCACATTGTCTCATATGAGCTAACTCTGTAATCTTTGATATAGGCTCAAAAGGGTGTCGCCATATAGACACCTGAACCACGACCTATGTTGGGATTACACAAGTGGCATATGAGAATTGTTAGAATCAATAAAGGACCTACACTTGTTGTAGGCAAGATGATCTCTTATTACACAAGTCATTCATGATTCCATATCCTAAAATCCTTGCGCAAGGTGGTTAGATCAAGACTTCAAGAAAATGGGGTTTTCTTGGATTGAGATCAAATGGAATATGAAAGTGAACTTTGTTTTAAGATTAAGATTAGTAGGGCTCTCCATATTCCCATGCTCTAGATCTTAATCGAGAGATAGGATGGTAGGAGGATCGTATCCCACATGATGTCATTGACTGAAAGGTTCTTTCGAATATACATTCACATTTCGGGGTAGGGGTCACACACCTGTTGCTAGACTATGGTCGTGTGATCTGTGAGATAATTAATTAATAAGTGTATTAATTAATTAGGCTTACTGCTAACTGAAATTGAACCTAGAGGGTCACACACAAATACCGGGTTCAAAGGGTATTAAGGAAAGATCAAATAGTTGATCGAAACGAGACCACAGTGTAAAGTACACGTGTGGATATCGAGAGCAATGTTTAGACGTGTGGTTCCAATTAAGGAATTGGACCATGTGTTAATTAATTGGAGAATTAATTATAAATCCCTAGATATAATTAATTGGAGAATTAATTATATAGCCAAATAAAATTAATTGGAGAATTAATTTTAGCCCGTTAGAATTAATCAGTGAATTAGTTCTAAAGTCCTTGATGGAATTAATTGGAGAATTAATTCTAAGTATTTAATTATTTAGTTGTTCTAATTTGATTAGAATAAATAAATAAATAAATATCTTCTATTTTATTAAAGTATTAGGATAAGATATTTAATTATTGCTAGAATAATTAAATATTCCTAATTAGTTAGGAACTCTCTTTCTAGAAGAATAGATGTCTTATTTTAGAAATAAGATACTATTTACTTGGAGAGAAAGAAATAATAGAAGACAAGTCAAAGTAGGAATCCAATTCCTACTTGACCTAAGGGGTTCGAATTCTTACCTATAAATAGGGCAAGGGGTTCGAATTTTTAGGGCTTACGTGTGACCGTGATCACGCCCAGACTTCCTGGAATTTCGGGGATAATTCTCTTCCTTTCCTTTAACTCGTTTCTTGTTTCTTTAATACACATGTTATAGTACTCTAGAGGATTTCTACTTTGGATTTCTACTCACTGACATGATTTGAATCTAGGTTGGTGTGGATTAATACTCTAGAGGATTTCTACTTTGGAATCTCGAAGAAAGAACCGATCAAGAAACTGGGATTCATGCCGCTTGAAGAAAGTTTGAGGGCGGCTCAAAACATTTCAAGAAAGCTTCAATCGTTGTAAGTTTCTTGAGTCCCAACGTTAAGATACGAACATTGCAAGTCTTTTAGATCTACTTTTGGAAAAAAATTTAAACTTCCGCTGCGCATACTCTGTTGTTTCCAATAAGCCTGTCGCGTGCTAGGTATAAGGTCCGCACTACCACTGTGTCAGATATTGTTGGAGAGCGGCGAGCGTGGAGATACTCAGCAATGCTCCTCGCACCTCTGAGAGTGCCCTCAATAGGGACTCTCCACTAACGTGGGATTGACCTGCGGGGTGAATAGTGTCATCTGATGCTGAGCCCAAGTGCTGGGATGCTCGAGAGGGGGTTCCCCTGGCGGAGGACCACGAGCACTAGATGATACGAGCGTAGAGCGTACGAACCCGAGCGCAATTGCGGCGGGTGTCCCTGGTGTGGTAGAGATGGGATCAGGGCGTAGAGCGTCTCTTGTGATCGTAATGAGAGCATCAAGCAGGGTTGGTGACTCAATCCCACGCTGACGATTTGGGCCGAGACGCACGAGTCTGGGCCAGTAGGTTGATGATGGGATGGGCCGGACTTATGCTGTCGGCCCATTATTACGAGCGTCAGATCTCCAGAGCCCTCAGATTCATGACACGCGCACACCGCTTGACCCGAGCATGATTTAACCCCATCAACAGGTATGATCATTCAACTTGGTGATGGAACAATTGTTTGTTCTAAGGGCATATTGGAAAATGTTTTAGTTCAAGTTGATGGCATGATCTTTCCTGTAGATTTCTTTGTAGTTGATAACTCATATGATGTTTTGTTAGGAATGCCTTTTCTTGATATATCTAAAACAAAAATCAATGAGTCTGACCACACACTCACAATGGAATTTATTATATGAAACTGAATCAAGTGATAGTTATAACAAACTTTCATACTTATGAACTTTGTAGTTTCTTTACCGAGGAGTTTAGAATTGGCAAAATAGATGGCAACGGTCAAGTTGATGAAGAATTTGCAGGATGCTTAAAAAATTACGTAAGTAAATCTACTGAAGAATCAATTTTTAATCAATTACCATCGTAAGCTTGATATGGCCACGTGGACCCTCACGCCAACCTGGACAAACCAAGAACGACCTCTTGGACAGGTCATCAGATCGATACCAGGTCCTCAGGTCATCAGATTTGTTTATGGACACCAGATCGATGGGCATACTACCCGATCACCAGATCAACAGATCGATCTACTCTGAGGAAATCCACAGCATTAAGGATCCCGGAAGGCAATATCGATCTCCAGATCGACATCTTACGTCACCGGACACCCAAATACTGTAAAGCACTCCTGTCGGGACACGTGTACCCTTCCCATTCCCTGGAACAGGCGTACTACGGCTCATTAATGACCGTCAGTCCCTGCTTTTACCCAAAGGGGAAAGAAGGTACAAACGACCCGCCTCAAGCCGGTTCCGTCGTCCGACATCCAGATCGGCGACTGGCAACGCCATTAATGCACACCTACAGTACACACACTACTGTGTCATTTGGCCATGGCTATAAATACTCGCCCTTTGAACAGTAGTTGGTAATCCTTTAATACGCATTCAATTGCATTTATTCTCTCACTAAAGAGCCCCATTACTGACTTGAGCGTCGGAGTGCCAACCTTGGGTCAAACCCCAAGTCCCCCAAGTTGGTTTCGAGCTCACGTTTGCTAGTGCTTTCAGGTCGATAAAGAACCCACTCAAACAAATTCTTGACTGATTGACCCATATCTGACAGTCAGATCGACAAGTCAGATCGACCAGATTTGAGCCAGATCAGTTTGGCGCCGTCTGTGGGAAGGGTACACGTGTGGTCAAGAAGGCCCAAACGGGGAAGCAGATCGAAATGATCATGAAGCCAGGAGGTCGATCTAGTCGGAAGACGCTTCGGATCATCAGAGCCCCAAGTAGTTCGGAACGAGGGGGCGACGGGGAGATCGATGAAGAAGAACTTGGATTTCCAGTCCACCCCATGCGACGACGATGGGATCGATACCATCTTCCGATTGGGTTTCGACTGAAGGTTAAAGTAGCCAGGGCCAGATTTTGCAGCGCTATTCAAAGTAAAAAACTCTCCGAAATCTTCAAACTCTGGCGCGAACCCCAAACACTTCACGATTATCATCATGCAGTGAACCAAGGAGAACGAATTTGGGGTCAGCTGGGCAGGACACATATTGAATCGGACGAGGAGATCGGAAACGATCCGCGGCAAAGGAAGGCGCAGGCCGTACTTGACTGCATGGTAATACAACCCGATCGATCTCGGCCTCAGAGGGTTGCCCACAGTCTCCCCAGTCACCGGCCTTCGAACCACATACTGGGGGCCCGAACCCAGCTTTCTTTCTACTTCCGCGAACTCAGTAGGGGTCAGCTTGGTAGCCCTCTGCGTCACGTGGGTGAGGGTGCGGTAAACATGGCGTGGTGGCTCCACCACCGGAGGGTTCACCCGTTCCTGAACCTCCTCTTCTTCCGCGACCTCCTGCGCCTCCGACTCGTCCACCAATCTCATCGGACCTCTCCCTCTTGAGGTCGAAGCGGGTCCCCCGCAATTGGCCGTACCACCCGACCCTGTGAGTGACTCAAAACTCGCATCTGGGAGCAGGGGGATACTCTGATCGATCTCTCGTTCAGGAGACGGCGTAAAAGCAACTACACCCAAGTTCCCTCCTGTTTCGATCTGGCCACGAGCCATGAGAAGATGGAAAGAGAGGGAAATTTACCTTGAAAGCAGATCGAATGAGCCTCGAAAGAGCGGCGGGCCACTGTTGCAGATCGGAGCAGCTCGTTGGATTTAATATGAAAGCGGTGAAGTGTGGACTGAGGGTGACCCCTATTTATAGGGGTTGAAAAAGTAACGTCTCGAAATGCGAAACGACGCCATTATTGCCCCGGACACGCCCCCTCCCTCAAAAGTCACGTCGCATTAAATACGGCGTCAGATCGAGGAACTCAAAAGACGCGCCTCATCATCAAGATGATGGTTCGATTTTAACAGTCATGACGGTTCCCCTACCCAATGCCAGATCGATGAAATTACCACTGAGAAAATTCACACTGGTAATTTGGGGGGCCTCTGATATGGCATAATAGTACAAGGCCACGTGGTCGCCCCCGGTTGGTGCCACGTGGACCCTTGCGCCAACCTGGACAAGCCAGGAGCAACCTTTCTGGGCAGATCGTCAGATCGATGCCAAGTCCGTAGATCATCAGATCTACATGGGGTCATTAGATCGATTGACACCTCGCTGGATCATCAGATCGATCTGCTCCTCTCCCTTTCTATGGAGAAATCCACAGCATTAAGGATCCCGGAAGGCAATATCGATCTCCAGATCGGCCTCATACTTCACCGGACACCCGAATACTGTAAAGCACTCCTGTCGGGACACGTGTACCCTTCCCATTCCCTGGAACAGGCGTACTACGGCTCATTAATGACCGTCAGTCCCTGCTTTTACCCAAAGGGGAAAGAAGGTACAAACGACCCGCCTCAAGCCGGTTCCGTCGTCCGACATCCAGATCGGCGACTGGCAACGCCATTAATGCACACCTACAGTACACACACTACCGTGTCATTTGGCCATGGCTATAAATACTCGCCCTTGGAACAGTAGTTGGTAAGCCTTTAATACGCATTCAATTGCATTTATTCTCTCACTAAAGAGCCCCATTACTGACTTGAGCGTCGGAGTGCCAACCTTGGGTCAAACCCCAAGTCCCCCAAGTTGGTTTCGAGCTCACGTTTGCTAGTGCTTTCAGGTCGATAAAGAACCCACTCAAACAAATTCTTGACTGATTGACCCATATCTGACAGTCAGATCGACAAGTCAGATCGACCAGATTTGAGCCAGATCAGTTTGAATTTTCCTCATTATTATCGATCTGACGATGGTTTTGTTCGATTCGCAGATCTTCGGGTGCTAATCATGTCTCGAGCTTCACAGATGAGGGTACGGCGTCAAAGGGAGGCTACAGCCGCTGAGATGCAGCCCGTGGTCGATGCGGCCCGCTCGATTCTCAATGCTCTTCCCGACGCACAGCGAGTCCACCAGGAGGGGTTCAGAAGGGAGCTGCAGGATCAAGGCCCTCCACAGGTCGCTCAGAACGTGGCGACGGAGCCAGCTCGTGGTCAGGAGTTCGTCGGTCTGGTTGGGCCTTCAGGGGGTCGGGAAGAGGTCGATATAAATTTAGATCATTTAGACATTTATTTTGATGAAGCCATTGACCCTTATGCCCAGTTTGTTCAGGCAAGGCACGGTGTGGGAAAAAGGCCCCTTAGTGAGAGAGCAGAAGACAATCCCCCCACTCACGGCAAGATCTATATGATAGCCGGGGGGCACGAGGGCGGCGACTCAAATGCAGCTCGAAAAAGGAACATCAGGCGAGCAGCTCGAGAGTACAACGGTCCGCATGAAGAAGTCTTCCAGATCGATCATGGTAGAGAGTGGGAAAGGCAGGAGGTTAGCTTTAGTGAGAGTGATAGCCGCCCGGGCCCCCATCGGGAAGGCGACACGCCTAGCTGTCCGATGGTGGTGACATTGGGCGTGGCTAACTATGATGTAACCAAATGCCTAGTTGATAATGGAAGCAGCTCGAATATTATCCCTTACTCGACTCTTGTAAAAATGAAGTTGCATAACCTAAAGCTCGATCCGATCCGAACACCGCTTTCCGGGTTCGGTGGATCGGAAGTCATACCGTTAGGGCGCATCCGACTCCTCACCTCGATGGGAACATCCCCCAAGAGGGTAACCCAGGAGGTCGAGTACGTCATCGTCAATATGCCCCTAGCGTATAACATGATCTTCGGCCAACCTGGCCTTATTCAATTCAAAGTAATCATCTCAACGTACCATCAAAAACTGAAGATGCCCACCCCGAATGGGGTCGGAGAGGTGACTTGCGATGTCATGGACAGTTGGGCTTGCTATGCCATCGTCCTGAAAAAGCCGTCCGGGAAAGAGGTGGAGCAAGAGCTCGACCTCCAGACGTATGCAGACGGGGAGATCGAGCTTCCCACGAAGGAGTGCGAGGCGGAAAGATCCCCCGCAGCTCGGAAAAGAAAGGCCAGCGAGCGGCTCGAGCCCTCTGAAGAACTGAAAGAAATTGCCCTAGTCCCCGGAGACAGCAATAAGACCACCAAGATCGGGGCGAATATGCATCCGCAACACGAGGTCATGATGATAGAATTCTTGAGGGACAACTATGACATCTTCGCTTGGGCTGCCAAAGATCTGATCGGAGTCGACCCAAAGGTGATCTGCCACCGGCTCGGAATCGATCCATCGATCAAACCCATAAAACAAAAGCTAAGACCTCAAAGTCGGGCGAGGAATGATATAATCGAGGCCGAGGTCAATAAACTCCTCGATGCAGGATACGTCACTCCAGCTCAATACGTTGACTGGCTGTGCAACGTAGTCCTCGTACAAAAAACGGGCGGGAAATGGAGAATGTGCAACGATTTCACCGACCTCAACAAGGCGTGCCCAAAAGACCCGTATCCACTGCCCCGAATCGATCAGCTCGTCGACTCGACAGCTGGGTGCGAGATGCTCAGTATGATGGATGCATTTCAAGGCTACTACCAGATCTCTATGGCTCCCGAAGACCGGAAGCACACGGCCTTCATTGTAGTAAAGGGAATATACTGCTTCAAGGTCATGCCCTTCGGGCTAAAGAACGCGGGAGCTACATACCAAAGATTGGTCAACCTGATGTTCAAAGAAGAGATCGGAAAGACCATGGAGGTCTACGTCGACGACATGATCGTGAAGAGTCGCTGGGCGTACCATCATCTAGATCATCTGCGCAGATCGTTTGAAATCTTACGGCAATACGGTATGAAGCTCAACCCCGACAAATGCACGTTCGGGGTCGAAGGAGGAAAGTTTCTAGGATACATGGTAAGCCAACGAGGCATCGAGGCGAATCCTACGAAGATCAAGGCAATCCAGGTCATCCCTCGACCTCGATGCATCAACCAAGTACAGTCCCTGGTGGGTCGCATAATCTCACTCAACCGGTTCATATCACGATCGTCCGAACGAAACCTCCCATTCTTCAAAGTTTTAAGGAATCTCAAAAAATTCGAGTGGAACGAAGAATGCGACCGAGCATTAGATCAACTGAAAGAGTACCTGGCCTCCCCGCCATTGCTGGCCAAGCCGAATGAAGGAGAGACCTTGTACCTCTACCTATCCCTCTCTAATGAAACCTTCAGCTCAGTCTTGGTCGCCATTCGAGATCGAAAACACCTACCGATCTACTACCTGAGCAAGATCCTACACGGTGCGGAGCGAAATTATCTTGAGATCGAGAAGTTCGTATTCGCTCTGACGCATGCGGCTCGAAAGCTACGTCCGTATTTCCAAGCTCATCCCATAATCGTCCTAACGGATCAACCCCTTAGGCAGGTCTTATCCAAGCCCGACGTGTCGGGTCGAATGATGAAATGGGCGGTCGAATTGAGTCAGCATGACATCACCTACCAACCCCGGGCCGCCCAACAAGCTCAAGTTCTGGCTGACTTTCTAGTCGAAAAGAACACCAGCTCGATGGAGATCGTCCGTGCCACGCCTAGTTGGACCATGTACACGGATGGCTCATCGACCTCTCAAGGAGGGGGGGTGGGCATATCCCTTATAAATTCAGACGGACTACAGCTCGATTTCGCCATTAAGCTCGATTTTAAAGCGACAAACAACGAAGCTGAGTACGAAGCACTGGTGGCAGGGCTAAGGTACGCCACGGAGAACCAGATCGACAGGTTAGCCGTTGTAACTGACTCCCAGCTCGTCGCAGGCCAAGTCAACGGCACGTACGAAGCTCGGGAAGAGTCCATGGCAGCGTATCTCAAAATGGTGAAAGAGCTGGCCTCTAAGCTGAAAGAGTTCAAAATCGAACAGGTCCCTCGCGAAGAGAACGGTCGAGCGGATGCCCTATCGAAGTTGGCCAACGGATTCCAGGGAACAAAGGATGCGACCATCTCGTTCATGGTCTCGGGGGGCCGTGCGATCGATGAAGGAAAGGTCGAGATCGCGACCATCGATCCGCCGGAACCTTGCTGGATGGACGATCTAATCGCTTATCTTAAGGACGGGCTTTTACCCCAAAATCGAACTGAGGCCAGGAGAATAAAATATCGATCTCTGCTCTATATGATGGATCGGGAAGGCAGGTTGTTCAAAAAATCCTTCACAGGTCCCCCTCTAAGGTGCCTGCGACCTAGCCAAGCCCAAGATGTCCTAGAAGAAGTCCATGAGGGATGCTGCGGGAACCATTCCGGAGGTCGAGCTCTAGCTCGAAAAATCTTAAGGAGTGGGTATTTTTGGCCGACTATGGTGTGGGATGCGAAGATCCACTCTAGGAAATGCCCCAAGTGCCAAAAACACGGCAACCTAATCCACACTCACCCTGCGTCCATGATACCGATCGATGTGTGTTGGCCCTTCGACCAATGGGGGATCGACATCATTGGTCCCTTCCCCTTGGCACCCAGACAGAAAAAGTTTGCCATAGTATGCGTCGAGTACTTCTCAAAGTGGGTTGAGGCCGAGGCAGTCCCCAAAATTACTGATGCAGTGATAAGAAATTTCCTCTGGAAGAATATAATCTGCCGTTTTGGGGTTCCGAGGGTACTCATCTGTGACAATGGCCCTTAATTTCGATCTGAGAATACCAAGAGCTATTGTCGAGATCTCGGGATCGACCTCAGATTCACTACAGTTGGTCACCCGCAAGCAAATGGCCAAGCTGAAGTCACCAACCGAATCATTATCCAAAATCTCAAGACCCGTCTTGATGCCAAACTGGGCGCATGGGCGGACGAACTCGACGGTGTGCTATGGGCTTATCGAACTACCCCGCGGACAGCCACTGGGCAAACACCATACTCTCTGGTTTACGGATCCGAAGCCGTCATCCCATCGGAGCTGTTACACGAAACTGCTCGTGTATCACAATACCAGCTCGACCGGAATACGGAGATCAGAGCCGAAGATCTAGATGTGATTGAAGAAAGTAGAGAGCATGCCTATCAGAAGCTCAGGCAGTACAAGGCAGCAGCAGCCCGATCATACAATAAACACGTACGGCCCAGATCGTTTCAGATCGGTGACCTAGTGCTAAAAAAGGTCGAAGTCTTGCAACATGTCGGAAAACTTGAGCCTAACTGGGAAGGACCTTATCGCGTCACCGAGATCGGGAAAAACATGGCCTACCGACTTGAAGACATGGCCGGGGAATCGTTACCCAGACCGTGGAACGCGCACAACTTGATGAAGTTTTACACTTAGCCTTCAAATTTATTTCAAAAATTGTAATAGTTGAAGAGGTCGAATTCGCCTGAGAATCGATCTCTGTAGTTAAAGAGGTCGAATTCGCCTGAGAATCGATCTCCGATCAGTCAATTAATTCACATGTTTTGGGGTATCCGATTAAAGTCAATCTGTAATCCCGCGTCAGGCCACTATCCCTTCGATTAAGCTCTCATTCGACCTACGGTCATGAGTCGAGGAGGGAGTGAGCCACCCCGCATCCGACCGTTAGAGACCGAGATCCAATGAGGTCGTTTTTAGACCCAAGGAGATCCTAAGTCCTAACGTGTTTAATGCTTTTAAATCACAGTTAGAGATCGAGATCCAACGAGGTCGTTTCTAGACCAAAGGAGATCCTAAGTCCTAACGTGTTTAAGGCATTTTTAATCATAGTTAGAGATCGAGATCCAACGAGGTCGTTTCTAGACCCAAGGAGATCCTAAGTCCTAACGTGTTTAAGGCATTTTTAATCATAGTTAGAGATCGAGATCCAACGAGGTCGTTTCTAGACCCAAGGAGATCCTAAGTCCTAACGTACTTAATGCTTTTAAATCGCAGTTAGAGATCGAGATCCAATGAGGTCGTTTCTAGACCAAAGGAGATCCTAAGTCCTAACGTGTTTAATGCATTTTTAATCATTTCCAGAAATTAAAGATCCAGAGATCCAAGGAGATCGTTTTAGATCCAAAGGGGTCCAGAGATTAGCACGTCTCAGAGATCGCTACCGATCCGACGTGAACGCAGCGAATGGAAAAACGCCCAAGGAAAAATGCGAACGCCCAATGAAGCTAGATCGACATCCAAAAAAGATCGAATAGCTTCATGAGCCAATCGATCCGAAAGCGATAAGAATCTAAGCTAAGGGGTAAGCGAAACCTATGTCGATAAACCACGCGCATGCCAGATCGAATTAATGTTTAACTTGTAAGGAAAAAAGACAAGTATGAGAAACATAATTCATTCATGCAAAAATCGATCTCAAAATTAGGAAAGATCGATCTTATCTAGCGCATCGAGCTCACCACGCGACGTGGCTCGATGGGCAAATGTTCAAAAACAAGTATTAAAAACAAGTATTCACACAGCCACAACCCGGCTGGGAGGTCTAAAAAGTTGGCTACAAGGGGAGAATTTAATCGATCTCGACGGGCTCGGAAGGGGATTCTTGGGCCGTTCGGCGAAGTGACCGCTCGAGCTCCCTGATGGTGGGAAGGAAGCTTTCGATGTGAACCGGCGGAGGGAGCTCGCACTCTACCCGACGTTTCTCTTTCTTGGCCTGAGCGATCTCAATGGCGTGGCCGTATTTGAAGGTCGCCCAATCGATTTGGATCGGCTCTTCTTCCTGAGGAAGGTCAGGAGCGTAAGGATCGGGAAGCAGTGGGCCGATCGAGTCAAAATTGAAGTTGGGGACGATGGCGTCCTGGGCTTTGAGCTGGTTCACGGCGATTTGGAACCCCTCCGCCAGGTCGTTCTGACCCACGATCAGGCTCGCCTCCTCGAAACCGGGGCCCTCCATGAACTCGCGAACAGCATACCGTTCGATCTCCAGCTTGCACTTCTTCATCTCCTCCGCGGCTTTGACAATCTTTACCTGCGCCAAGCTGAAGATCTCATTCCTCCCCTCTTCCCTCGAAGTAGCTTTGGCGGCCTCGAGCTGTTTGGCGAACTCTCCAGTTAGCCGGGCCAGCTCGGCGGCGTGGGCATTCTCCACCTCCTTAAGGGCCTCCTGCGAGCTCTTCCACTGGGCCTCCATGGTCTCCTTCTCTTCGACCCGTTGCCTCTTCTCCTCACGAGCTTCTCGGAGTTCCCGTTCGAGCTGTTCAACCCTCTCAGGGTTCGCGGAAACAAGCCGGCCTTTCATCATCTGGTACTTTTCCTTATACTTTTCCTTGTCGGCCTTGAAAACCTCAGCCTCGTGGATCGAATTGATAAGGACGGGGAGAATGTCCTGAGAACAAGTCGTCAGATCGGATGAGTCCGATCTCCAAGAGTTGGCAGAGAAAAAAAACACAAACAAAACAATACCAACTTACACCGAAAAGGCCTCTGGCAGCTTGGTACCTCTTCTGCCTGGCCGACCTCTGAGAGAGCTTCTTCTGCTCGTCAATGATACACCCGGAGTTGAAGAGGGCAGCCAGGAGTTCGGGGTCGGCTTTGCCAAACGCTAGAGCTCGTTTGGTCCCATCGGCCTTTTCGATCTCCAGACCTGCAGGCCATTGGGGAAGGGGAGTCTTGGGAAAGTTCAAAAGCTGGGCCTCCTCATCGGACTCGTCAGAATCCTGCAGTTCATGAACCAGTTCTCTAAAAGGTCTCTTGCCTACCCCATGCCTCGCCTGAACAACCTGGAGTTGAGGATCAATATCTTCATCAAAATATAAAGGAAGATGATCGAGATTTATTACTTGTTCGACGTCATCCCCGACCTGACCGCTCGGCTGCGCGGATGATCCGGCTTGACCTTCGAGCTCTTCACCACGGAGAGGCTCCCCAGCGGTCTGCTCCGCCAGATCGGCATCCAGGTCGTGTAACTCTTTCGAGCACCTTTCCTGTTGAGCCCGCTGGGCCTCAGGTAGGGCATTTATGATGGCTCGAGCGGCCTCCGCCACGGGCCGCAGCTCGTCTGGGGTCGCATTCCTTTGGTTCATCGCCCTCATTCTCGCAGCTCGAGACATTATCAACGGTCGTAGATCTGCGAAGCGAAAGATTCAGTTCGACGAATTAGATCGAAAAAGCAGGTAAGAAATTTAAAGACCCTGATCGAGTAGGGGTCCGGTCGAAGTAAGAGCATACCAAAGCGAAAGTTCTTTTTATGAAGCCCGGTTATAATGCCCGCTTCGACCAGATTCCCCGTCCTCGTCAGGTTGGTATGATCTAAAAGGCCCATATTGGTCAACAGCTCGAAGTGATTGTGGAGCCAGGTCGACGATTTGGTCACGAGCCGTCTTGGACCGTTATCCCCCCAAGTGATCCGGAAGCGGGGAACGATGGGAAGATCGATGAAGAAGAACTTGGACTTCCAGTTGATGCCATGTGATGTAGATGGGATCGATATGACCTTCCGGTTCGGCTTCGATTGAAGATTGAAATACCCTACCCCGGATTTGGTGGCACTGTTGAGCGTGAAAAACTCCCCAAAGTCCCAGATCTCCGGCTCGAATCCCAGGCACTTCATGGTGATGATCATACAATGCATCAGAGAGAATGAGTTCGGGGTCAGCTGGGAAGGGCATAAGTTATACCGAACCAAGAAATCTGAGATGACCCGAGGCAGGGGGAGCCTGAACCCATACTTGACGGAGGAATAGTACATGCCAATCGATCTCAGACCCCTCGGTCTCTCGACGGTCTCCCCCTCCTCCGGCCTCCGGACCGCGTACTGAGGACCCAACCCCAGTAGCCGCGTGACCTCCGCAAGCTCCTGGGAGGTTATCTTGGAGAACCTCTCAGAGACGTGTGAGAGAGTCCTGTACACGTGGGGAGGTCGCGCGGGAGGGTTCTCGACCTGTGTCACGGGTTCCCCTCCATCTTGTCCCTCTCCTTCTCCAACTTTCCCCTCCGGCTCATCTAAAAGCCCAATGGGTCGCCGTACCCTTGATGTCGAAGCCTGACCCCCTCTATTCGCCGTCGGAGCTCCGTCCCTTCCGGAAATCGGACCGGAGTTGAGCTCGAAATTCTCATTCGGTAATGGTGGGGCTGGCAGGTCTTCCTCTCGTCCTGGCGACGGCGTGAACGCTACCTGATTTTGAGCCATGAAGGTGCAAGAAAGAAAAACTTTTTACCTCTGTAAAGGCCGAGTTCGGAGACGAAAGTTGCCGGCGAGCTGATCACAACCAGAGCAGTTTGATTCTTAGAGTGTGGTAAGTTGTGAAATGGGGCTGAGGCAGGGTCCCTCCTATATATAGGGGTTGAAAAGTTACTTCTCGAAATACGAAACGACGCCATAATTACCCCGCATGCGCCTATCCTATGGAAGGTCGCGTCGCATTAAATGCTTTGTCGGACCGATCTGGCTCAAGAAGCCATGCCCGTAACTGAGACAATGGCTCGATTCCAACGGCCACGACGGTTCCCCTATCCAATACCAGATCGATGAAATCACCACCGTGAAATTTCACACTGGTAATTTGGGGGGCCTCTGATATGGCATAATAGTACAAGGCCACGTGGCCGCCCCCGGTTGGTGCCACGTGGACCCTCACGCCAACCTGGACAAACCAAGAACGACCTCTTGGACAGGTCATCAGATCGATACCAGGTCCTCAGGTCATCAGATTTGTTTATGGACACCAGATCGATGGGCATACTACCCGATCACCAGATCAACAGATCGATCTACTCTGAGGAAATCCACAGCATTAAGGATCCCGGAAGGCAATATCGATCTCCAGATCGACATCTTACGTCACCGGACACCCAAATACTGTAAAGCACTCCTGTCGGGACACGTGTACCCTTCCCATTCCCTGGAACAGGCGTACTACGGCTCATTAATGACCGTCAGTCCCTGCTTTTACCCAAAGGGGAAAGAAGGTACAAACGACCCGCCTCAAGCCGGTTCCGTCGTCCGACATCCAGATCGACGACTGGCAACGCCATTAATGCACACCTACAGTACACACACTACTGTGTCATTTGGCCATGGCTATAAATACTCGCCCTTTGAACAGTAGTTGGTAAGCCTTTAATACGCATTCAATTGCATTTATTCTCTCACTAAAGAGCCCCATTACTGACTTGAGCGTCGGAGTGCCAACCTTGGGTCAAACCCCAAGTCCCCCAAGTTGGTTTCGAGCTCACGTTTGCTAGTGCTTTCAGGTCGATAAAGAACCCACTCAAACAAATTCTTGACTGATTGACCCATATCTGACAGTCAGATCGACAAGTCAGATCGACCAGATTTGAGCCAGATCAAAGCTAATATATTTAAAATAACTTTATACAAGTGAGTAATCCAAAAAATGGAGTTAACAATCCATACATACGTCATTTATCTTGCGGTCCTCTTCTCAAAATTAAAATGTGGCCCAAGTATTTTGTTAATGGTTTTAAATTCCGCACACAATCTTGGAGTAGTGGAAAGAAGACAATGAATAGTGGGGTCTGGGTCAAAGGTAGTTACGATGAATCTGTTGAAGACGATTATTATGGAATGTTGGATGAAATTACTGAACTAGAATATCCCGGAGAACCAATCAAGAGGGTGGTTCTATTTAAATATGTGTGGTTTGATCCAACTCCTAATCAAGGAACTCGGATTGGAGATGCAGAATGCATGACAATAGAAGTTCGGCAAAGTGGTAAGTATAGGAAATATGATCCTTTCATACTTGCCCACGAAGCCCGCCAAGTTTACTTTGTTCAATATCCAGGTCATATTAGAGACAAGCAACAATGGTTTGTTGTTATTAAAGCTAAAGCGAGAGGGAGGATAGAAATAGAAGAGTCTTTGCCAATAGCTTATCAAAGTGATGAAGGAATAATTGTAAATATTGTTGCCTCGGATGATGTGGAGTGTCAGTTGGTTGATAATAATAATAGCTTCAAGGAGGTCGAAGCTGAACGACCTGATGATATTATTAATAGTGAAAATGAGGATGGTGAGGAAGAGTTTTACTCTAATCAAAGTGATGAGAAGGAAGAGCTTAACTCTAACCAATATGATGGTGATTCGGATTATGTGATGTGAGGTAAGAAATATAATTTTCTAACTTAAAGTGTTACACATGGTTGAAAAAGTGGAATTAGAGGCCTTAAGCAAAAGGGTTTTCTGGAGCAAAATTTTCTAATTGTGAACTTTTGCATTAACTTACACTTTTCCTTTGGCATCTATCAACTTTTGTATTCACTTTTGCGGTAACTTATAATTTTTATTTATAATCTCTGTTTATAGGGGAACGAGAAAGAGATCACTTCTCACAGTTTATAACAGAAGGTTTTACTTCATATTGTAAGAGGATGAGAAGAGATAAAGGTATTGGCTCTACATTAGTTTTTTCAATGATAAGGTATAAGGTAAGTTTTCGTACAGTAAGTTTCTAAGTGTAATTTTGATAAATTTAAAGTCAAGCATTCAATATAAAGTTTTGACCGTAAGTTTTAACTGTAATTAAGCATTCAATATAAAGTGTAGCATTGAATATTATGTAATGATGTCATTTTATTGATCCAGGTAATATAAAGTTTAGGGATTAGTTTATTAGGTTTTGCTGAAATTTCATGTTTAATGACAATTACCTAATCTCACCCCAATAATCATACTTTGCGTATAGTGAGTCTGACCAACACAAGATAAAGAAATATTAATATTTTTGTATCTATATAGTTCATGGTCTTAAACTGAGTTATTACTTTAGTTCTATATATATGTTAAAAAAATTGACATTGTCATCTACATACTAACTTTTAATGTTGTTGTAAACCTGACTAATTGTAGTGAGATGGCCGACTGGTCCAATTATTACTTAAATAAATTTCATAAATTTTCATTAATTAAATTATGTAGATATGTGTTAGAATATATTTATTTGTCACCTCGGGATGCATGAACTTTTATGAAAATATGTTTGTTGCATTATGCTCTGCTATATACTTGTAACATTGGTGATTCAAGAATTTCCTTTTTTTATTTTAATAGTGATCCAAGGGTTTTTAACTAAATATTTTCTCAAAAAAAAAAAACTTTACGTGTCTTGCAGTCTTGCCTTTTCCAATTGCCCTAGAGTCTGGAAGATTAGATGCTGTTAGAAAACACTTTACGTATTGACTATTTGATTGTCATTGTTTGTAGATGAATCAGTCTAGTGGAAACCTTACTAGGGGGTGCACGCGGTAGGAGTAAGGGTCTTTGGAGAGGTAATATGATCATCAACAATTCATCAACATCTGTTGCTACCACATCTTCTGTCCCGGCAACTATATCAGGCGATCAAACATTAGTATCATGACCATTGGCTTCTTCTCCATCTCCAGCATTAGCTCCACAACCACCATTTTCTCCTTCACAACCAACACAGTCTCCCACGCAACCATCACTATCTCATATGCCTACATCACCATCTCAGTCTCCACCGATTATTGATTCGAATTCTACAAAACATATTAGGATATCGCAAGTCAATGGACCATTTGCCATGTGTGCTCCATCATCCACCACTAAAGCAAAATTGGAGCCCGCTGGAAATACGTAAGTATAGAACATAAGGTTTATTATATCTTATAATATTTATGCAGTGGGACAAACAACATCACTAATGTCCTGAAATCAAAGTTGCCTGAGCCGTATAGGATGTGGAAAGACATTCCCCCAAATGTTGTTAATGAATGGTTCGAGGAGTGGAAGGTATTAATCGTTACAAATGTTTATTTATTTATTTGGTTCAACAAATAAATATTAAAAATGTTATATTTTTTTGTATTTGATATTTATTTTACAGAAATATGTATATTGGGATCCACAACATGAGCAACATATGAGAAATGCATTTGAGATTGTTGGAGCGAAACGTTTGGCTGACCATTATAATAGGATTAGACATAAAGGTGAGAAGCCAGGATGGATGTTACAGAGAGTTTATGACAACTTGTCTGAATGGTGGAAGACCCTAGAGTTCGCGGTTAAATTTTTGAAAAACAAGAAAAATAGGGCATCCACTAAAGGAGGCGTACTTTATACAGGTGAAAGCATTTCAGCTGCTACTATTCAAAAACGAGTGGTAATTCATTACCTTATCAATATTTATCAATTAGCTTAGTTTGTGTTCGAAGATGCTATTAAGTGTAAATTATTTGCAGAGCGAGAGGGAAGATAGAGAAGTAGATCATGAAGAGATATTCAAGATGACTCGAATTAGAAAGTGGATAAAAAACAAATACCAAATGAGAATGGAGATATTGAAGAAGGTGGTGAAACAAATGAACAAAGTGATGATGTTGGTAGAGCTATGTGGGTCGACGAGCGTCCACGCTCAACATGGGTTAGTTTGATTGTATTTACGAACAATTAATCATTTATTAAAAGGTTTATGCAAAATCATAATGACCAATTTCTAATATATTAATGTAGGAGGTTTACATGAAGTTGAAAGAGGATAGAAACCAACAAGCAGCTCTACTTGGTGAGGACGAGAGGGTTAACTTGCCAACCGATTTTGAATTACTTAATCATAATGACCAATTTCTGATATATCAATGACTAGGCAGGTACTATTATGTGTTTAAGTTATGTTGTGGATCTGTTATGTTGGTGTTGATCATCCTTGTTGGTAGTGTTGGGGGCTATTGTGGATCTGTTGTTGTTCGTGTTAATTGTTTATAATGCTTAATTTGATTGCATTAGCTTGATATTGGGGGCTTAGCTAACGGTGGAGAAGGGGATGGACTGTGACTATTAATTATTTTATGCCCTTTAGCTTCATTTTGATGGGTGGTTGACACTTTGGACTCATTTGCTTCCTTTAGAATGTCATATGAAAATATTTTAACTTTGGACTCATTTGCTGCTTTAATTTGTATCCAGGCATGACACATAAAAAAATTAGTTGAGGTCCTTTTTATATCAATCCGTGTTAAAACCATGTATTATGATTGGACGTGGACATGATTGGCCTAGTGGATGCTTTTTTTTTTTTCTGTAATTTGCTTATAAAACTGCCTTCGATTGTAGATTTCTAGTTACAAATTTAACTTCACTTTTCCTTATTCCTTTGATTTCCCTGCTCATGCACGAAGAAGCATATTTTCCCTCACTACTAATCTCGTTGGATTGTGTTTAGTGTTTGTCATTTGTCTGTTGTATTTGAGAAACTAATGTCATAGCATACTTGTTGGTGCAGTCTGGAAATCCAAGTGGGCCTGGTATGCCATCAAATTTCAGTCTTCCATCTCGTGTTCCTCCACCTCTGCCCCCTGCCCCCTCCCCCCCCCCCCCCCCACCACACCACACTGTCAAACTCATCAGTAGACCGCGATTTCTATATCTTTTGCTCTTTTGCATGACGAAACATTTTGTTATATCTTTTGATTTGTAATTCGGCAGATTTTATCGAATTTCGTATTGTTATATTTGTTATTACAATATTGTTGGATTTATGGACATGGTTGAATTTCTAATTTATTGTTCGCGTATTACATTATTGTCGCATTTCTAGTTTTTTATTTTATTTTATTTTATTTTTTTGGGTATATAATTACTGAAAAAATAGGTTGAAAATTTAAAAAAAAATCAAAAATAAATTATAATATTAAAATTCCGACCAAAATTGCGATGAAATCAATTTTTAAATCTTCGTCTGAAATTCGTTGGAACTTTGGTCTGAAATATATTATTTAAAAAATAAAAATATTAAGTTCGTCTTAAAGTTCGTCTGAAATAATTTAATTATTGGGGTTTCGTCAGAATTTGGTCGGAAGTTCGTCTGAAAATATAAGAGAAAATAATAAAATTATTATGTTTGTCGGAAACTTAGTCGGAAATAAAATTCAGATGACATATTTCAGACGCAATTTCGTCGGAAAATTAGACAAGAAATTTTGGTCTAAATGATCTCGTCGGTAAGTTCGTCGCAATTTCGTCGGAAATAAAGTTCGCCGGAAAATTGTCAATTTCGGGCGAGATAATTTTCCGCCTGAAATTCGACTGATTTTCGTCGGAAACTTTTGTCATCGGAATTTTCATCGAAAATTTCGTCTGAAAAAATCTGGGACGAGGGTTTTTCGGTCAAACTTGGGTTCATCGAAAAATGAAATTTTCAGACGAAAAGGTCCAAATTTTCGGCTCAAAATTTCGTCTGAAATCGTCTGTTTTTTTGTAGTGAACGTTGCTTGAACGGTGAAGAAATAATTGAAACTTTGACGGAAGCGCACTCGGGAGTATGCGGGGCTCATCAATCAGGCCCGAAGTTGTATTTTCAGATCAAGAAGATGGGATATTATTGGCCTACTATGATCAAAGACTGTTTGGATTATGCGGGAAAATGCGAAGCTTGCCAAATGTACGCTAATCTGATGCACCAACCTCCCGAACCTCTACATCCGACTGTGGCTTCTTGGTCGTTCGATGCTTGGGTACTTGACGTTGTAGGGCCAATCACTCCTAAGTCCTCGGGTGGTCATTTTTACATATTAGCAGCCACAGATTACTTCTCGAAATGGGCGGAAACAGTACCCCTTAGAGAAGTAAAGAAGGAAACGGTAGTTGAATTCATAAGAAGTAGTTTGATTTTCAGGTACAGGGTGCCCCGATACATCATTACTGATAATGGGAAACCTTTTTACAACAAGCTGATGGATAAACTCTGCATGCAATTCGGCTTCAGATAACACAATTCATCGATGTATAACGCGGCTGCAAATGGTTTGGCGGAGGCGTTTAACAAAACATTGTGTAATCTTTTGAAGAAAGTTGTGTCTAAGTCAAAAAAGGATTGACACGAAAAAGTCACGGAAGCATTGTGGGCGTATCGGACAACGCATTGTACTGCCACTCAAGCTACCCGGTATTCATTAGTTTATGGAGTTGAAGCCGTACTCCCCTTAGAAAGCCAAATATCATCGCTTCGTATCACGATTCAAGAAGGGCTCACTCCTAAAGAAAATGCTCGTCTCAAACTCGAAGAGTTAGAAGCATTAGATGAGAAAAGACTCGCAACGCAACAACAACTTGAATGCGATCAAGCTCGAATGACGAGGGCTTTCAATAAAAAAGTGTGTCCACGGTCGTTTCAAGTTGGACTTAGTCTTAGCGGTGAGAAGACCTATCACCATCACTCTACGTATGGGAAGTAAGTTTATGTCAAAGTGGGATGGTCCGCATGTGGTGAAAGAAGTATACACAAATGGCGCCTACAAGTTAGTCGACAAAGATGGCTTGCGCATCGAACCCATAAATGGTAAATTTTTGAAGAAGTACTATGCATAATAAAGTATGTTGCTCCTCGCCGAATGAGCCTAAACTGCATGTCAACTCCTGACCCATATGAGTATAAACTATGTACGGTAACCACTAATTGTAATGTATGTGGATAAACTGCTAACTTACTCCACTGATGGTATTTCGTAACTGGAAACTGCTAACATATAGCTCACGTAACTGGAAATGTTGAGTCGTGTCACAAGGTTCCAAAAGAAGTGCGTCAAAGTATGAAAAAACATCTTTTAGAAGGAAAAACCAAAAGGTAAACAATGAAAAGAAAGAAAGATGTCGTGTCAGCTGCAATTCGAGAAGAAACATTGCGCATTATTAATGAGGATTCTGATGATGATGATGATGATAAATATAGGGAATATGGACTAAACGAAGAAAATTCAGATGCTAGGGAAGCTAGACAATTACGGGACGCACTATGGGAAAGTCGTGATATGGATGCTTTTCAAGAAGGAATGCGCAGAAGTTATGGAGCAGGTTTAAATATTTCTCAAAAGACTACATTGTGTCCTTCATGTTTTTAATAGTAACTTAGTTTTGTTTTGGTAATTGTAGGGCATTCAGGTGCAGGTCCATGAAGTGCTCCTCCAGGTGTTATAGCAGGAATATCGAAAAGCTTTAGTACGAAAGAAATAACTTCAGCCAAGTCATTTAGGGGAATTTACTCTTACATGATGGCCCCTAAGCAAAAGAGCATAAAAAGTTGGTTTGCTCCACAAAAGATAAAAGCAGTGGATAAGGCTGTCTCAAAATTCTTTTTTTTCCATGCACTCCCATTTAATGCTGCCGATAGTGGACCTTATTATCAATCTATGATTGATACCATTGTTGAAGCTGGACCGGGCATTAAAGGTCCTTCCAGGTGACAAATTGGTGGAATTTATTTGGATGAGGAAGTAGATGAGCTTAAAAGTTATATAGGTACTTTGAAATCTAAATATCTAGAGTATGGGTGTACAATCATGTGTGATGGTTGGAGTAATAGGAGCAAACATCCTATAATCAATTTTATGGTATATTATGACCGACAAATGATTTTTGTTGATTCAGTGGACTGCACGAATAAGAAAAAAATGGCAGAGTTTATTGTGGCACATATAAATGTAATCATCGATGGAGTGGGAGAGAAAAATGTGGTTCAAGTGGTTACTGATAGTGAAAGTTCAATGAAAGCAGCAGGTCAAATTCTTATGTTGGAAAGACCAAATTTATTTTGGCCACCTTGTGTGGCACATTGTATTGATTTAATGTTGGAAGACATTGGTGAAATGCGCAAGATAAAAAAGGTGTTGACAAAAGCAAAAGAAATCACTAGCTTTATTTACAATAGCAACAAACTGGTGAACCTAATGAGAGTATATACAAATGATCGAGAGTTGTTAAGACCAGGTATCACAAGATTTGCGACAGAATTCATCGCAATTGAAAGTCTAATCAGACATCAAGCAGATTTGAAAAAGATGTGTGCGTGTCAAGAGTGGGAAGAGTACAACCTCAGAAGGAAAAAGGATACTGAAACTGTCTATAAGATCAGACATACAATTTTGGAAAAAAGCAAGGGAGATACAGTCAGTTATGGAACCACTACTTAAAGTATTAAAGCTTGTTGATCAAGATAAGAAGCCCACATTGTCTATCATTTATGAAGCAATGGATAGAGCCAAGTTAGCAATAAAAGAAGCAGTCAAGGATTGGAATTTGTATTGGGAAATAATTGACAACCGATGGTACAAACAACTACATCAGCACTTGCATGTTGCAGGTAAATACTTATTTTTTAAAATATTTTATTATATCTCAAATAATTACATTATAGTTATATTATGGAATTTATTGTAGTGTATTTTTTGAATCTGAAACTTCAATATTCTGGAACTTATGTATAACGGACGAGGTAAGACAAGGATTAAAAGTTGTAATCAGGAGGTTAGAACCTGATCTAGAAGCACAAAGTCATGCGCATAATGAGATATTATTATTATTATTATTATTATTATTATTATTATTATTATTATTATTATTATTATTATTATTATTATTATCTTTATCTTTTGTTTAGATCAAACATTTTAGAGATAAAGCAAGAGAATTTGGGACTCCACTTGCACAAAGGGCAGATAAACCACTTTACCAGGTACTTATTATCACATTATCATGTATTTATCAATTGAAATTAATTTTTCTTTAATCACCTAAAACCATTATTATCTGAAAATGCAGCTGAATGGTGGATGAATTTATTGTAAAAATGCCTCATTATGGCAACTGAATTTATTCGTATTGGTACATTAATTAATTATATTTATCGTAAAAATGTCTTCCGTTCCACGAAGTCGCGACCGTTCCGCAACATGACGCTGGAATTGGAACGGTGTCGCCCGTTCCGTTTCTTGCGACCGCAACTACGAACCTTGATTACGACTCCACTCCTCACTACCACAGTCTAAGATTGAGTGGAATCTTAAATTCAAGATGCGGGGAAATCATGTACGGCTCAAAGAAAGATTTATTTTATGGGGCAGTTATTTAAAAGGACCAAATATCCTCAAAAGTTATCCTAAACCCCCTAGTTTGAAAAATGTATGTTTTAGGTTACCAATACACAAGTTATTTTTTCTAAACCCCCCATGACCCTAAAAAGTCTGTTTTGCCCCCACTTTTTCTTTTATTTTTTGTTTTCTTTTTTTCCCCTCGCTGGAAAAATGGATTCCCATTTTGGGATTCTTTATCTCATAATTTGCAACCACATTTCCACTTCGTCGGCAACGAGATCTAACGGAGACGATAGCAGGATAAAGATAGGCGGTGGCAATGGCAACGAAGACAACAGGATCTTGATAAGTGGCGGCAATCGGAGTCGATTTAGTTATCGTGCCCTATTTCCTATGCTGCTCTAAGGTATTCTCATCGTACGAGAATGTTAATTGAATGTATTCCTGGCGTTAATTGAATGTTAATTATGTGAATTATATAGTAGAATTCACTGATAATTTGTATCGTATTGAATTGCTGATAATTTGTATCGAATCGAATTGTTGATCCTCTGCAAACTGATACTTCAAATTGGTATTCTGAAGATGGCGTTGGCCGGTGTCGAAGCTCAAGACAAGCAAATCCTAGGAAGTTTTTGGTTTAATGGTGAAATTACGGTATTTCCAATTCCGCGGAGTGCGTTAGTGGAAGAGATTCACGTGCAACTTGGTGAAGAGTGGTCAGACTTCAACTCTGAGACTTACGTGGTACAATAACTTGCACCCCATAAAAAAGGTATGTGGGTTAGTTTGCGACATGGAGGGTAGATTCCGACTATGATCCAACTGCATGAACTTGCGAAACTCAACATTGTTGAGATTAAAGCGATTCGGTCTCCTGCCTATTTAGGTGGGAAGCAAGCATCGAAGAGAAGGTATGGGATTTCTAATTTATTCATTCATTTCTGTATTAACACTATATTAATTTCTGAGTAATCTCATTTTGTGTCAGGAAGAGAAGATATAACCCCTACGCTGATGGTTCATGCTTGGCCACTGTTCGTTCTGAAGTTGAGGATTGATCAGATCCACTGCGTATTCTGGAGTTGAGGATTGATTTGATTTTATTCACTCTTTTTTAAGGAACTTTATTTGTTGTTGTAATCGTAGACACCCCTCTTATGATTGTTTCTATTTGTGTGAAACTACGTCAATAAATTGTTTGATGTTGTTTTTCTCAATTTGATCTAATGGAAATGTTAAGAATGGGTGATTAAAGGCAGACTTTGTCCAGTGAAACGTTAGAAATGCATGATTCAAAGAATACTTTGTCCAGTGAACCGTTAAAAATGCGTAATTAAAGGCAGACTTTGTCCAGTGAAACGTTAAGAATGCGTGATTAAAGGCAGACTTTGTCCAGTGATACATTAGAAATGCGTGATTCAAAGAATACTTTGTCCAGTGAAACGTTAGAAATGCGTGATTCAAATAATACTTTGTCCAGTGAAACGTTAAAAATGCGTAATTAAAGTCAGACTTTGTCCAGTGAAACGTTAAGAATGAGTAATTAAAAGAATACTTTGTCCAGTGAAACGTTAGAAATACGTGATTTAAAGGCAGAATTTGTCCACTAAAACGTTAAGAATATGTAATTAAAAGAATACTTTGTCCAGTGAAACGTTAGAAATACGTGATTCAAAGAATACTTTGTCCAGTGAAACGTTAAGAATGGGTGATTAAAGGCAGACTTCGTCCAGTGAAACGTTAGAAATGCATGATTAAAAGAATACTTTGTCCAGTGAAACGTTAGAAATACGTGATTCAAAGAATACTTTGTCCAGTGAAACGTTAAAAATCCGTAATTAAAGGCAGACTTTGTTCAGTTAAATGTTAAGAATGGGTGATTAAAGGCAGATCGACCAGATTTGACCCATATCTGACAGTCAGATCGACAAGTCAGATCGACCAGATTTGAGCCAGATCAAAGCTAATATATTTAAAATAACTTTATACAAGTGAGTAATCCAAAAAATGGAGTTAACAATCCATACATACGTCATTTATCTTGCGGTCCTCTTCTCAAAATTAAAATGTGGCCCAAGTATTTTGTTAATGGTTTTAAATTCCGCACACAATCTTGGAGTAGTGGAAAGAAGACAATGAATAGTGGGGTCTGGGTCAAAGGTAGTTACGATGAATCTGTTGAAGACGATTATTATGGAATGTTGGATGAAATTACTGAACTAGAATATCCCGGAGAACCAATCAAGAGGGTGGTTCTATTTAAATATGTGTGGTTTGATCCAACTCCTAATCAAGGAACTCGGATTGGAGATGCAGAATGCATGACAATAGAAGTTCGGCAAAGTGGTAAGTATAGGAAATATGATCCTTTCATACTTGCCCACGAAGCCCGCCAAGTTTACTTTGTTCAATATCCAGGTCATATTAGAGACAAGCAACAATGGTTTGTTGTTATTAAAGCTAAAGCGAGAGGGAGGATAGAAATAGAAGAGTCTTTGCCAATAGCTTATCAAAGTGATGAAGGAATAATTGTAAATATTGTTGCCTCGGATGATGTGGAGTGTCAGTTGGTTGATAATAATAATAGCTTCAAGGAGGTCGAAGCTGAACGACCTGATGATATTATTAATAGTGAAAATGAGGATGGTGAGGAAGAGTTTTACTCTAATCAAAGTGATGAGAAGGAAGAGCTTAACTCTAACCAATATGATGGTGATTCGGATTATGTGATGTGAGGTAAGAAATATAATTTTCTAACTTAAAGTGTTACACATGGTTGAAAAAGTGGAATTAGAGGCCTTAAGCAAAAGGGTTTTCTGGAGCAAAATTTTCTAATTGTGAACTTTTGCATTAACTTACACTTTTCCTTTGGCATCTATCAACTTTTGTATTCACTTTTGCGGTAACTTATAATTTTTATTTATAATCTCTGTTTATAGGGGAACGAGAAAGAGATCACTTCTCACAGTTTATAACAGAAGGTTTTACTTCATATTGTAAGAGGATGAGAAGAGATAAAGGTATTGGCTCTACATTAGTTTTTTCAATGATAAGGTATAAGGTAAGTTTTCGTACAGTAAGTTTCTAAGTGTAATTTTGATAAATTTAAAGTCAAGCATTCAATATAAAGTTTTGACCGTAAGTTTTAACTGTAATTAAGCATTCAATATAAAGTGTAGCATTGAATATTATGTAATGATGTCATTTTATTGATCCAGGTAATATAAAGTTTAGGGATTAGTTTATTAGGTTTTGCTGAAATTTCATGTTTAATGACAATTACCTAATCTCACCCCAATAATCATACTTTGCGTATAGTGAGTCTGACCAACACAAGATAAAGAAATATTAATATTTTTGTATCTATATAGTTCATGGTCTTAAACTGAGTTATTACTTTAGTTCTATATATATGTTAAAAAAATTGACATTGTCATCTACATACTAACTTTTAATGTTGTTGTAAACCTGACTAATTGTAGTGAGATGGCCGACTGGTCCAATTATTACTTAAATAAATTTCATAAATTTTCATTAATTAAATTATGTAGATATGTGTTAGAATATATTTATTTGTCACCTCGGGATGCATGAACTTTTATGAAAATATGTTTGTTGCATTATGCTCTGCTATATACTTGTAACATTGGTGATTCAAGAATTTCCTTTTTTTATTTTAATAGTGATCCAAGGGTTTTTAACTAAATATTTTCTCAAAAAAAAAAAACTTTACGTGTCTTGCAGTCTTGCCTTTTCCAATTGCCCTAGAGTCTGGAAGATTAGATGCTGTTAGAAAACACTTTACGTATTGACTATTTGATTGTCATTGTTTGTAGATGAATCAGTCTAGTGGAAACCTTACTAGGGGGTGCACGCGGTAGGAGTAAGGGTCTTTGGAGAGGTAATATGATCATCAACAATTCATCAACATCTGTTGCTACCACATCTTCTGTCCCGGCAACTATATCAGGCGATCAAACATTAGTATCATGACCATTGGCTTCTTCTCCATCTCCAGCATTAGCTCCACAACCACCATTTTCTCCTTCACAACCAACACAGTCTCCCACGCAACCATCACTATCTCATATGCCTACATCACCATCTCAGTCTCCACCGATTATTGATTCGAATTCTACAAAACATATTAGGATATCGCAAGTCAATGGACCATTTGCCATGTGTGCTCCATCATCCACCACTAAAGCAAAATTGGAGCCCGCTGGAAATACGTAAGTATAGAACATAAGGTTTATTATATCTTATAATATTTATGCAGTGGGACAAACAACATCACTAATGTCCTGAAATCAAAGTTGCCTGAGCCGTATAGGATGTGGAAAGACATTCCCCCAAATGTTGTTAATGAATGGTTCGAGGAGTGGAAGGTATTAATCGTTACAAATGTTTATTTATTTATTTGGTTCAACAAATAAATATTAAAAATGTTATATTTTTTTGTATTTGATATTTATTTTACAGAAATATGTATATTGGGATCCACAACATGAGCAACATATGAGAAATGCATTTGAGATTGTTGGAGCGAAACGTTTGGCTGACCATTATAATAGGATTAGACATAAAGGTGAGAAGCCAGGATGGATGTTACAGAGAGTTTATGACAACTTGTCTGAATGGTGGAAGACCCTAGAGTTCGCGGTTAAATTTTTGAAAAACAAGAAAAATAGGGCATCCACTAAAGGAGGCGTACTTTATACAGGTGAAAGCATTTCAGCTGCTACTATTCAAAAACGAGTGGTAATTCATTACCTTATCAATATTTATCAATTAGCTTAGTTTGTGTTCGAAGATGCTATTAAGTGTAAATTATTTGCAGAGCGAGAGGGAAGATAGAGAAGTAGATCATGAAGAGATATTCAAGATGACTCGAATTAGAAAGTGGATAAAAAACAAATACCAAATGAGAATGGAGATATTGAAGAAGGTGGTGAAACAAATGAACAAAGTGATGATGTTGGTAGAGCTATGTGGGTCGACGAGCGTCCACGCTCAACATGGGTTAGTTTGATTGTATTTACGAACAATTAATCATTTATTAAAAGGTTTATGCAAAATCATAATGACCAATTTCTAATATATTAATGTAGGAGGTTTACATGAAGTTGAAAGAGGATAGAAACCAACAAGCAGCTCTACTTGGTGAGGACGAGAGGGTTAACTTGCCAACCGATTTTGAATTACTTAATCATAATGACCAATTTCTGATATATCAATGACTAGGCAGGTACTATTATGTGTTTAAGTTATGTTGTGGATCTGTTATGTTGGTGTTGATCATCCTTGTTGGTAGTGTTGGGGCCTATTGTGGATCTGTTGTTGTTCGTGTTAATTGTTTATAATGCTTAATTTGATTGCATTAGCTTGATATTGGGGGCTTAGCTAACGGTGGAGAAGGGGATGGACTGTGACTATTAATTATTTTATGCCCTTTAGCTTCATTTTGATGGGTGGTTGACACTTTGGACTCATTTGCTTCCTTTAGAATGTCATATGAAAATATTTTAACTTTGGACTCATTTGCTGCTTTAATTTGTATCCAGGCATGACACATAAAAAAATTAGTTGAGGTCCTTTTTATATCAATCCGTGTTAAAACCATGTATTATGATTGGACGTGGACATGATTGGCCTAGTGGATGCTTTTTTTTTTTTCTGTAATTTGCTTATAAAACTGCCTTCGATTGTAGATTTCTAGTTACAAATTTAACTTCACTTTTCCTTATTCCTTTGATTTCCCTGCTCATGCACGAAGAAGCATATTTTCCCTCACTACTAATCTCGTTGGATTGTGTTTAGTGTTTGTCATTTGTCTGTTGTATTTGAGAAACTAATGTCATAGCATACTTGTTGGTGCAGTCTGGAAATCCAAGTGGGCCTGGTATGCCATCAAATTTCAGTCTTCCATCTCGTGTTCCTCCACCTCTGCCCCCTGCCCCCTCCCCCCCCCCCCCCCCCCACACCACACCACACTGTCAAACTCATCAGTAGACCGCGATTTCTATATCTTTTGCTCTTTTGCATGACGAAACATTTTGTTATATCTTTTGATTTGTAATTCGGCAGATTTTATCGAATTTCGTATTGTTATATTTGTTATTACAATATTGTTGGATTTATGGACATGGTTGAATTTCTAATTTATTGTTCGCGTATTACATTATTGTCGCATTTCTAGTTTTTTATTTTATTTTATTTTATTTTTTTGGGTATATAATTACTGAAAAAATAGGTTGAAAATTTAAAAAAAAATCAAAAATAAATTATAATATTAAAATTCCGACCAAAATTGCGATGAAATCAATTTTTAAATCTTCGTCTGAAATTCGTTGGAACTTTGGTCTGAAATATATTATTTAAAAAATAAAAATATTAAGTTCGTCTTAAAGTTCGTCTGAAATAATTTAATTATTGGGGTTTCGTCAGAATTTGGTCGGAAGTTCGTCTGAAAATATAAGAGAAAATAATAAAATTATTATGTTTGTCGGAAACTTAGTCGGAAATAAAATTCAGATGACATATTTCAGACGCAATTTCGTCGGAAAATTAGACAAGAAATTTTGGTCTAAATGATCTCGTCGGTAAGTTCGTCGCAATTTCGTCGGAAATAAAGTTCGCCGGAAAATTGTCAATTTCGGGCGAGATAATTTTCCGCCTGAAATTCGACTGATTTTCGTCGGAAACTTTTGTCATCGGAATTTTCATCGAAAATTTCGTCTGAAAAAATCTGGGACGAGGGTTTTTCGGTCAAACTTGGGTTCATCGAAAAATGAAATTTTCAGACGAAAAGGTCCAAATTTTCGGCTCAAAATTTCGTCTGAAATCGTCTGTTTTTTTGTAGTGAACGTTGCTTGAACGGTGAAGAAATAATTGAAACTTTGACGGAAGCGCACTCGGGAGTATGCGGGGCTCATCAATCAGGCCCGAAGTTGTATTTTCAGATCAAGAAGATGGGATATTATTGGCCTACTATGATCAAAGACTGTTTGGATTATGCGGGAAAATGCGAAGCTTGCCAAATGTACGCTAATCTGATGCACCAACCTCCCGAACCTCTACATCCGACTGTGGCTTCTTGGTCGTTCGATGCTTGGGTACTTGACGTTGTAGGGCCAATCACTCCTAAGTCCTCGGGTGGTCATTTTTACATATTAGCAGCCACAGATTACTTCTCGAAATGGGCGGAAACAGTACCCCTTAGAGAAGTAAAGAAGGAAACGGTAGTTGAATTCATAAGAAGTAGTTTGATTTTCAGGTACAGGGTGCCCCGATACATCATTACTGATAATGGGAAACCTTTTTACAACAAGCTGATGGATAAACTCTGCATGCAATTCGGCTTCAGATAACACAATTCATCGATGTATAACGCGGCTGCAAATGGTTTGGCGGAGGCGTTTAACAAAACATTGTGTAATCTTTTGAAGAAAGTTGTGTCTAAGTCAAAAAAGGATTGACACGAAAAAGTCACGGAAGCATTGTGGGCGTATCGGACAACGCATTGTACTGCCACTCAAGCTACCCGGTATTCATTAGTTTATGGAGTTGAAGCCGTACTCCCCTTAGAAAGCCAAATATCATCGCTTCGTATCACGATTCAAGAAGGGCTCACTCCTAAAGAAAATGCTCGTCTCAAACTCGAAGAGTTAGAAGCATTAGATGAGAAAAGACTCGCAACGCAACAACAACTTGAATGCGATCAAGCTCGAATGACGAGGGCTTTCAATAAAAAAGTGTGTCCACGGTCGTTTCAAGTTGGACTTAGTCTTAGCGGTGAGAAGACCTATCACCATCACTCTACGTATGGGAAGTAAGTTTATGTCAAAGTGGGATGGTCCGCATGTGGTGAAAGAAGTATACACAAATGGCGCCTACAAGTTAGTCGACAAAGATGGCTTGCGCATCGAACCCATAAATGGTAAATTTTTGAAGAAGTACTATGCATAATAAAGTATGTTGCTCCTCGCCGAATGAGCCTAAACTGCATGTCAACTCCTGACCCATATGAGTATAAACTATGTACGGTAACCACTAATTGTAATGTATGTGGATAAACTGCTAACTTACTCCACTGATGGTATTTCGTGTGGCTAAAATAGAAATTCCCCACTCTTGTTCAGGGTGGTTAAACTTTGAATACTCCTGACCCGCATGAGTATATACTGTGAACGGCCCCCCAGATCTTCTCAAAAGAAGTTTTCTTTGAACTATGTTATGACTTGATCCCTTTCATTAGGGTACGTAGGCAGCTTAGATTTTTCTAAGTTCAGTCAAACTTTATCATGACTTTATGTTGGTTTTATGTTTTCTTGTTGAATTGATTATTTTTCATGTAAAATTAAATATAAACAAAAAAAAAAAGTCATATAAAGTTATATGTTGACTTTTATTACACAATCTCAAAAGTAGTAGAGTTCATGACATCATCAAGAAGAAAAAAAAAAGGACAAAGAAGAAAACTCCTAAAGCTAAGTTCAAAGCAACCGAAGGAAAAAAAAAAAATCAACTGCTCTAAGCTATCTACGAGAAAACGTCAAAGTTGGCCAAATCCTGACGAGTTTCTTCAAGTAGCTCCTCCTTCTTCTTAAGTGCTTCATTTTCCTTTTCAGTCATATAAGGGGTATCTTGAAGTTTCAAAAGAGCCTCTCGACGAGCATCCACGTCAGCTTGCATTTTGGTTAAGTTCTCTTTTGCTTGACGAAGTTCCGCCCTCAAATTCTCCACTACTCCGGCATACTTATATTTCTGTGCCTCAGCTTCGTCAAGACTTTGTAAAGCAAGAGAGAGAGATTGCTCTTGAGTATCTTGTGTTTGCCTGTCGATGGAGTTTTGCTTAACACTTGCGAAGTTTGAGGCATTCTCAAGAAATTGATTCAAGCGATTCTCCAGAAATGACGGGTCTCTCATGTAATTCTTCAGTTTGCCAAAAACAGCTCGTATATCGGATTCTATCTTCGAGAGTGCCTCAAATGGAGTTCTTTCAATCTTGTCCCGAATACTCTTCCAAAAGAAGTTGACCAACATTTTCTCGGCTTCACCATAAATAACTTAGGGGAAAACACAAAGGGTTAGGGAGTCGTAAGAAGGCGATGTGTAACTGTAGATGCCTTTCTAGATGTTTCAAGTACTTCTGTCGGGCGCACTTTAGGCATCAATTTGGGTAGAGTGATTTTTGGTTGTTCACTATCTCCGTTAACTGCTTTAGCTTTATCGCTCGAAGGATGAGAAGAATCCGCCTTTGCCAAGTCAAAAGGATTAAGCTCGTTCACGAAATCAGCACTTTGCTCAGAGGTCACTCGAACTTCGTCCTCAAGTTGTGAAAGCTGCAAAAAAAAAAATTATTATGAGTAAATGGTTGAAGAAAATAATACTGATAAAATGAAAGAAAAAGAAAAGAGAAGGAATTTTCAGCCGATATATTTTTACATAAAGAGGTATTTCGGCCAACAGCATTTTGGAACTCGGGCAATCTGCAAAGAAGTCAGAATTAATGCTAATACTGTAACAGCCGTAATCAGGGCCGAGCCGGGAGAGGTAAGCAAAGGGTTGGCCTAGAAGCGTTTATAATCTCGATCCCTATTTATTCTCTTCATGCATTGCATTTTATGTGACTTATGTGCCCTTATGTGCGATAGTTTTAATTAAAAGTTCGTAAATTTAATTCCTTCCTTTATTAAGCATGTACCTCGAAACTATTCTCATAGAATCTTAGAAATCCAATATTATCTCTATCTATCACCTAAAAATCCCTTCATATGCTTCAAAACCTATTCCTACAATTTTAGGTTGAAAATTTCAAAAATACCCCTAAAGCCCTAGAATTTTCCTATATTCTCCGCATTACTTTTCCTACCCAATATTATGACCAAAACAATCCTCACATTATTTCGAGAATCTTAACATTTTTCGTAAACCGTGATTCTTATCCTAGCTCGAGTAGTGTCAAACCGTTTAAAAACTCTAGTCACTATTCACACCGTAAAATAACTTTTTATTCGCACACTTTTTGGTATCCAATATTATAGTCAAAACGATCCTTGATTCCAACCGTAGCATATTTTATAAATATTTTCCTTTTTTTAAAAAAAATTATCATTTTATTTTAAATAATTAACTTTCATTCAATATTCAAAATTATACTTAAAACGTTTCTTTAATTTTTCTCTAAAGTATGATAATTTTTCCAACCTTTAAACTTCATCCTAGCTTCGTTTATATAATTTTACCTTGATTTTCGTTATCTTTAACGTTCATGACGTGTAAACGAAAAATCTAAATATTCCACATTTATAATCATAACGAAGCTTATTTTTCACTCGTTCTTTCATTAATTTACTACTTCAAGTTTTCGTCTCTCGACTCTCGAATAAATTTTATACCATTTTATATTTATTTTTATTCAACTTGACATCATCCATGACAACACCTTCTAAAAATAGACTTTCTAAAAATAGAAGGTTTTGAACAAATGAATATAATCTCTCCACATGTCCTATATAGTTACCAAGCATTTGTTTAAATTATGAGACATCCACATCTCCCCTAAACTCTTAGAAATTGCACAAAAGCCCCTTATTCCTACCTATAAATACCCCTCACAAGCATCATTTCTAACTCACAAATCAACACACAAAAATCACCCCCTCTCTCCCCCTAGCTCACGGCACAACCCCCTCTCTCTCTCTACAAGGTGTGTTTTCTTTTATTATTTCATGTTTTATATTATGTTTTTAGTATAATAATAATAGTAGCATGCTTAGATTTAATTAAATTATGCTTTAGGAATTTTATTCTATGAAATATGTGCATAATTGTTAGTTTTAAATACAATGTGTGTACATTATGAAATTTTATTTAATTAAATGCATGAATTATGATATGATATAATGTAAGTATGTATTTAAATAATTATGATCTTGTTTGATTAAATTCATGCCTAGAATAATTTATTTAGAATTATTTTTCATAGAGAATTTATATATTTTGCTATATTATGCTTCAAATTCTATGTTATAAATATGAATATAATCAAGTGTGTTACATACCATCTTTGAATATTCAAATAGACTTAAGAACATGTTCTTAATGTTCTTGGACATGTGTGTGTGGCATGGGACTAGAGTGTGTGTGTGAATTTGATTTTATGTTATAAAGTGTTTAATTCATAAGAAATTGAATAGTAAATGTTTTCAATAGTAATTTTGACTTTCGGTCAACCTAAATTCAATTAATTTCAAATTTTATTTAAAAATAATTATAAAATAGGTTTTGGAATTTTTAAAGAAAGTTTTCCCCCGATTTTTCTAAAAATCGGTAAAATTATGTAATATTTTCAAAAGATAATTTACATTGTCAAATTAAACCATAAATTTCATTTCAAATCTCACAAATAGAATCATAATATAGTTAATAAATATTTGATTAGCCAAAGATCACATAAACCCTAATTTATTAATTAAATTCCCTTAAACAAGTGAATATAGGGTTTACCGGGAAATCTTTTACATATTACATAATATGTACCTTACATAATTATTCCATTATGATAGTGTGTGTGTTTACTTAATTAGAATACTAAGAACCTAGTTCTAAGTCAGTAGTAGTTATTATTTTCAGGCGACAGTAGGATCGAAGAGTGGAATCCTCACAATTCCACCTAAATCTCAATACTAGGTGAGGGTTTAAATCCTTTCAACTGAAATTATGACAAAGTATTTTAATTTATTTCTTTGAATTTCCTTTCGAATTATTATCCTTTTATGGGAAAATAATTCTTATAAAATTATAAAGTATCCAAAAACATATATTTACTCAAAAAGTACCTAGTACTTTCTTACCAGTAAATATTCTCGTCTTGCAAGTAAAATTATTGCTTTCCTATGGGCCCGGTGGTCTTGGTAGAAGTAGTAGTCCGGGAGGTACGGGCCGAGGTCTACTATTACACCAGCCGCCAACTAGATCTTGATGATGGTTTAACTGGAGGTTGGTTATTCCACATCAAGTGACGGGAAAAGGTACGTCCCTCCCACAATATTGTTCATCGTCACTAGGGTCTGCTCCCCTACGTGACACTAAGGGGTGAAGGCTGGTATTATCGTATTGATTTTATTAAGTGCCAACACCTTGATTAGTGTCGTTACTATTTTCCCGGATTTTAAAGAGTTACGGTTGGAGAAGCCTAGCTTGTGGGCATCAAAATCATTTCTTCAAAACGGTTCATATTTTCCAAAGCATAACTTATATTACCCCTACTCCTACTGTTCAAACTAATATGAACCGAATATTATTGCCATATAGTAATTTGTAATAATTTAGTATATTTTCTAACCAAGACTTTCTTGGTTAAAAGATTTCAAAACCTTACTTATAAATATAAACCTCAAACCCCCTTCACTTAGTCATTTCGACTAACCCTCCTACTCTTTTAACTTATGATTTTAGGAATCCACAGATCGACGACTTAGAGGTATCTTGAAGCTTTAAGGTGTCACATCTTAGTTATTCAAAATTTTCCAAGAGTGCATGTACATCTTTTAAATAAGCACTCTCGTGTGAATTTAGACCTATCACTGTAATACTTTCTTGTTCGGCTTAATAATATATGCTTTGTTAGACTCGGGTTATTGTTTCCCTCAAATTATTCAAGTTAATTTTTTCGTTGCATTTAAATTTCATACTCTGGTTGTATAGTCTTGTCCGTTCGCCGAAGTATTTCTCTAGTGCTAGGTCTCACATCCACTTAGGAAGTACAACGGTGCGAGTTGTAGTGTTAGGGGCGCTACAAATACTGTCTAAGTTGAACGCCTTCTGTTTCTTCTTCAGTTGGCATCGACTATCAGAATCCTCGACTGAACAAGAAAAGGCTAAAATAACTTCATTGCCTTCCGTAGATACATTTGCAAGCTCGTGTTTTGAGAAAGATGCATAAAGTAAAGACAATCGTTTTTTGGGCCTCTCAACTAGTTGATAAGCATCTCCAGTTGAACTTTATTCTTTCTCTGCTGGAAGAGTAGAATCATGAGAAGTCTTTGAAGGGGAAGTTAACTTCTTCACAACGAGTTCATGTTCATAGTTTTGTTGTGCAACTTTTGAAGAATCACTTTTACGTTGTTTTGGCACTGTAGAGTTTGGCTTCTTGTTGTTTTGAGTAAGCTTCAAAACAATCTTAGGGTTGTTTCTCTGAGTAGCTTCCCAAGTTGCTTTCCACCAAATTGTGTACTCTTTCGTGGCCAATGACAAAACATCATGCTTTCCCAGCAAAACTAATGTGGATGACGAGTTCAAGAGAGTGCAAGAGCGCCAAAGTCGAACTAGTTCAGATAACCCGCAGGTCAAGATTTTCTTCTTCAAGTGACCCGGAATGTGTTGACAAAGGCCGTGTTGTCGACTAAATCGATGAGGACTGTATGATTCAACAAGGTGTTTGTTCCCACACCAAAAGTCAAATAGCTAGATCGCAGAGATATGAAAATACTCTAGAAGGTGGTGGAGAAAAAAGTACAATTTGTCAATACTTCCTTATCTTGATGTTTGGGATGTAAGTTTCGAATGACTGATGAGCTAATATTATGGAATAAATCATGTGTCGGATGAATTTAAAAATATTGAGCCATGTTTTCTCCCAAATGTCTTACCATCAAAGCACATTTTATCTTGTCTCCACTTTGTTGTTCAATGTTGGAAGTAAAGAGAGTGTTGAAGTAGCACACTATCCAACTATAAAGATAGTGAATAGGGAAGACAACAGTAGACTCGGTCAGATTCGGTGAAGTAGATATATCTCTTAAGCCACGATAAATACTTGTTAATACAGGTATAGCGAGAGAAAAAAGACGTCCATGAGCCATCTGACTAGCAACTTTGAAGACAGTAGCACGAATTCGGTTGACTTGTCCATGTGGAAGAACAAAATTGCATAGCCAACATGCGAGGAAAGCAGCAAGATAAGTGTCCCCTTTTTTATTCTCTTCGATTCCTAAGATCGTGAATGGATCAGCTTGGTAATTGACACGAGGTAGAAGAAACACGTCGATACTCCCTCGGATACTCCCGTAAAGATTTCGAGAAAGTCGTGGCTTGTTGATTCTTTTTTTTGTAGATCGTTGGGGAGGAGGGGTATATCTAACAGTTTCCTTGAACCAGAAGTTAATCCAATCAGAAATCAATACGCCATCAGAAGTCTTAGGAAGCATGTGATAAGCTAAGAACAAGTATTTGTAGTTGCGTGGAAGAGTGGAGTCGTTTCGCGAAGCGGAAGAGCAGCGGGCCTGATCGCCGAGAAGTTCATAAGCCAAAGGAATTGCCTCGTCGTAAAAATCTCCAAGTATGGGCAAGTCAAAAAATCCACGAAGATCCCATAGAGATATTGACAATTCCCCAAAAGCCGTATGTAGAGTGTTTATTGAAGGATGCCATAACTCGAAGAATGCCTGAAGGACGTTCTTATCGACGACATATGTGAAGAGTGAAGCGTGAACAGCTGCGTAGATGTCTGCTTGAACGAGATAATTTTCGTAGAAGGCCAAGATGTGTTCTGTCCATTCCCAGTAGCCGGCGTCAAAGGATACTTCACTAAAATTTGAAGAAGGAATCTTCCAAGAAGCTCCTTTGGTGCCGAGATGACGATTTGGAAGTAAGAAGCCCGTTTTCGAGTCGTTGGCTTCATGTAGAGAGGATTTTAACAAGATAGCTATCGAACGAAAGAAGTCATCAATGTGATCATCGTATAGTTCTGTCGTGATGACCTCTGACCAATCGGCGATGTGCAATGTAGAACCAATAGGCTCAGGAGAGTGAAGATCGATAGCAGACTTGTGGATGGGCAAAGAAGTAGGTTTGACTTTAAAGTTGTCCCCGTCGCGGCTGACGACGATACGTGGAGTCGGTTCGGTGTGATCCTCGATGAACATCTTAAGAGATTTGAACAACCTACAAGGAATCAAGATCAAACAAAAAAAAAAATTCAAGTTCAATAAGTTATCTCTGTTAAAATAAGTGAAGGAAACAAAGAAAATCAAGAATATTTTACTGCTGTGGTGCCAAAGAAATCCAAAATCCGAAAGCGGTCAAATAGTTGAAGTTCTACAAGACAAAAGTGTTGAAAGCTGTTGAAATACAAAATCTTGGATTAACGATCTCCTGCCAAAACAAAAAGGTTACGAGAATTAGCCAAGACATAAGTAAAAAAGAGGTGATACATCAAAAGCAAGGTAATTTGATTAACAAGGGCCGACTGTACTGTCCCAAAAATTCAAGAAATATTGATGTTGATGGTGCAGCAATAAAGTATCATTTTCTTGCTCAAAGGTATCAAATTACTTGCTAACTCCTCAAAAAACAAGTGAATTTCTTACTTAAAGGTCGACATCTCTTTGCATGCAAAGCAAAAGACAAAAAAAAAAGGAAAAGCATGCATGATAAAACAGAAGATTGAGTCCTCAACAAAGCAAAACAAGAAATTAATCGAGCCGTCCAAATCCGATGGCTCCTGTTGCATATTACGTGATCCGTATAGAAGCAAATATCAAAGAAAAGCAAAACTGTAGTCATGAAGTATCGTGCAACAGCCACTTTTCATCGAAGATGGAAGAACAAAAATCGATCGGAAAAGACTTTATAATTGACGATGTGCAGAATGAAAGAACGAGATGTATGTCGTAAGCTCACGAATTTAATTTGATACTGTTCCGGTACGAAAATTCTGGACAGCCATAAAACTTGAATAAAAGGGATGAAGAAAAGGAAACTTGCGTTCGCTCTCGATTGTTATAGATGCTATTGGCAGGAAAAAAAAAAAAAAAAGTGGCCTCTCACAGATCTCTGGGAAAATTTGTAGAACACGTTGTGAGCATGATTCTGAGCAGAAGAGATGGAAGGGAAGAAGCAAGACAAAGCATGATTCTGAGCAGAATTCTGGGAAAATTCTGGACAACTATAAAATGTATTTTGTATGAAGATTGAGCCTGACAGAGATGGAAGGGAAGAAGCAAGACAAAGATGTGCAGAAGATGACAAGCAGCTCTGAATTCACTCCAAATAAATCACCCTGATTTGTGTTACTGCCGGCAGAGTTGCATTTCAAATTTGTGTTCTGATAGCAATGATGATCATGCCAAGCCCATGTGTTTATATAGATTCACAAAATATGGAGTCCATCTGCTTATAGGAAATCTACTCCTATTAGGACCATGGTTCGCCGGAATGCCGTCATCGCGGCCGGAACGGGCGTTCCAGAATCGGAACGGTCATAGGCGTTCCACCTTGACAGGTATGGAATGGCCATATACTGGAGCGGGGGGTGGAACGTTGATAAATCAGACAAAACGGCGTTCCACCCCGTTTTGGCATCGTGTAATGGATTGGAACGACGATTAATCGGTCTGGAACGGGTAGAAATCGAACTGTAATGGAATGCATAAAATGAATTATTTTTTTCAGATTTTTGTTGTCATGTGGAGCCTAAAGGATTCCTTTCTTTTTGAAACTCTGAATGATTCCTTTCTTTTTGAAACTCTGAAGGATTTCTTTTCCTTTTATGTCTTTTTTTATTGTTTGTATTTTTTCACGGGAAGCCTTAAGGAAAGCCTGAAAATTTACCTTTTTTTTCGGGTCAAAAAGTTAATTATTGTTGTTCAATTATTACCTTAAATTATGTAAAATGTTGTGCCTCCTCATTTTTAAATGTCGAAACTTGTAAGTTCTCCCAAGTGCTAAAATATTTCTATTTTCTCCTCATTCTTAAGATATGATTTTTTAATGTGGTCTAAAATTAGGGAATTTGGGTGTTGTCTTCTCTTTGCTAGGAAGCATAATCAAACTCAACTCAAATTTTGGGGAAAACGAAGGTATGTGATCCTATACTCTCTTTTTTTTTATTTTGTTAAAATGCTTCTAGTGTGGTTAATTATAGTTAAATGCCTCCGGTTGAATATTGTTTGGATTTTATTAATTTTTGTAGATGGCATCACAACATGATATTGGTTGGGATTATGGAGATCCAGTAGGAGATAGACGAAAAAATGTTAAATGTAAATTTTGCAATAAAATTATTACAGGTGGTATTACTAGGTTAAAACAACATATAGCTCACGTAACTGGAAATGTTGAGTCGTGTCACAAGGTTCCAAAAGAAGTGCGTCAAAGTATGAAAAAACATCTTTTAGAAGGAAAAACCAAGAGGTAAACAATGAAAAGAAAGAAAGATGTCGTGTCAGCTGCAATTCGAGAAGAAACATTGCGCATTATTAATGAGGATTCTGATGATGATGATGATGATAAATATAGGGAATATGGACTAAACGAAGAAAATTCAGATGCTAGGGAAGCTAGACAATTACGGGACGCACTATGGGAAAGTCGTGATATGGATGCTTTTCAAGAAGGAATGCGCAGAAGTTATGGAGCAGGTTTAAATATTTCTCAAAAGACTACATTGTGTCCTTCATGTTTTTAATAGTAACTTAGTTTTGTTTTGGTAATTGTAGGGCATTCAGGTGCAGGTCCATGAAGTGCTCCTCCAGGTGTTATAGCAGGAATATCGAAAAGCTTTAGTACGAAAGAAATAACTTCAGCCAAGTCATTTAGGGGAATTTACTCTTACATGATGGCCCCTAAGCAAAAGAGCATAAAAAGTTGGTTTGCTCCACAAAAGATAAAAGCAGTGGATAAGGCTGTCTCAAAATTCTTTTTTTTCCATGCACTCCCATTTAATGCTGCCGATAGTGGACCTTATTATCAATCTATGATTGATACCATTGTTGAAGCTGGACCGGGCATTAAAGGTCCTTCCAGGTGACAAATTGGTGGAATTTATTTGGATGAGGAAGTAGATGAGCTTAAAAGTTATATAGGTACTTTGAAATCTAAATATCTAGAGTATGGGTGTACAATCATGTGTGATGGTTGGAGTAATAGGAGCAAACATCCTATAATCAATTTTATGGTATATTATGACCGACAAATGATTTTTGTTGATTCAGTGGACTGCACGAATAAGAAAAAAATGGCAGAGTTTATTGTGGCACATATAAATGTAATCATCGATGGAGTGGGAGAGAAAAATGTGGTTCAAGTGGTTACTGATAGTGAAAGTTCAATGAAAGCAGCAGGTCAAATTCTTATGTTGGAAAGACCAAATTTATTTTGGCCACCTTGTGTGGCACATTGTATTGATTTAATGTTGGAAGACATTGGTGAAATGCGCAAGATAAAAAAGGTGTTGACAAAAGCAAAAGAAATCACTAGCTTTATTTACAATAGCAACAAACTGGTGAACCTAATGAGAGTATATACAAATGATCGAGAGTTGTTAAGACCAGGTATCACAAGATTTGCGACAGAATTCATCGCAATTGAAAGTCTAATCAGACATCAAGCAGATTTGAAAAAGATGTGTGCGTGTCAAGAGTGGGAAGAGTACAACCTCAGAAGGAAAAAGGATACTGAAACTGTCTATAAGATCAGACATACAATTTTGGAAAAAAGCAAGGGAGATACAGTCAGTTATGGAACCACTACTTAAAGTATTAAAGCTTGTTGATCAAGATAAGAAGCCCACATTGTCTATCATTTATGAAGCAATGGATAGAGCCAAGTTAGCAATAAAAGAAGCAGTCAAGGATTGGAATTTGTATTGGGAAATAATTGACAACCGATGGTACAAACAACTACATCAGCACTTGCATGTTGCAGGTAAATACTTATTTTTTAAAATATTTTATTATATCTCAAATAATTACATTATAGTTATATTATGGAATTTATTGTAGTGTATTTTTTGAATCTGAAACTTCAATATTCTGGAACTTATGTATAACGGACGAGGTAAGACAAGGATTAAAAGTTGTAATCAGGAGGTTAGAACCTGATCTAGAAGCACAAAGTCATGCGCATAATGAGATATTATTATTATTATTATTATTATTATTATTATTATTATTATTATTATTATTATTATTATTATTATTATCTTTATCTTTTGCTTTAGATCAAACATTTTAGAGATAAAGCAAGAGAATTTGGGACTCCACTTGCACAAAGGGCAGATAAACCACTTTACCAGGTACTTATTATCACATTATCATGTATTTATCAATTGAAATTAATTTTTCTTTAATCACCTAAAACCATTATTATCTGAAAATGCAGCTGAATGGTGGATGAATTTATTGTAAAAATGCCTCATTATGGCAACTGAATTTATTCGTATTGGTACATTAATTAATTATATTTATCGTAAAAATGTCTTCCGTTCCACGAAGTCGCGACCGTTCCGCAACATGACGCTGGAATTGGAACGGTGTCGCCCGTTCCGTTTCTTGCGACCGCAACTACGAACCTTGATTACGACTCCACTCCTCACTACCACAGTCTAAGATTGAGTGGAATCTTAAATTCAAGATGCGGGGAAATCATGTACGGCTCAAAGAAAGATTTATTTTATGGGGCAGTTATTTAAAAGGACCAAATATCCTCAAAAGTTATCCTAAACCCCCTAGTTTGAAAAATGTATGTTTTAGGTTACCAATACACAAGTTATTTTTTCTAAACCCCCCATGACCCTAAAAAGTCTGTTTTGCCCCCACTTTTTCTTTTATTTTTTGTTTTCTTTTTTTCCCCTCGCTGGAAAAATGGATTCCCATTTTGGGATTCTTTATCTCATAATTTGCAACCACATTTCCACTTCGTCGGCAACGAGATCTAACGGAGACGATAGCAGGATAAAGATAGGCGGTGGCAATGGCAACGAAGACAACAGGATCTTGATAAGTGGCGGCAATCGGAGTCGATTTAGTTATCGTGCCCTATTTCCTATGCTGCTCTAAGGTATTCTCATCGTACGAGAATGTTAATTGAATGTATTCCTGGCGTTAATTGAATGTTAATTATGTGAATTATATAGTAGAATTCACTGATAATTTGTATCGTATTGAATTGCTGATAATTTGTATCGAATCGAATTGTTGATCCTCTGCAAACTGATACTTCAAATTGGTATTCTGAAGATGGCGTTGGCCGGTGACGAAGCTCAAGACAAGCAAATCCTAGGAAGTTTTTGGTTTAATGGTGAAATTACGGTATTTCCAATTCCGCGGAGTGCGTTAGTGGAAGAGATTCACGTGCAACTTGGTGAAGAGTGGTCAGACTTCAACTCTGAGACTTACGTGGTACAATAACTTGCACCCCATAAAAAAGGTATGTGGGTTAGTTTGCGACATGGAGGGTAGATTCCGACTATGATCCAACTGCATGAACTTGCGAAACTCAACATTGTTGAGATTAAAGCGATTCGGTCTCCTGCCTATTTAGGTGGGAAGCAAGCATCGAAGAGAAGGTATGGGATTTCTAATTTATTCATTCATTTCTGTATTAACACTATATTAATTTCTGAGTAATCTCATTTTGTGTCAGGAAGAGAAGATATAACCCCGACGCTGATGGTTCATGCTTGGCCACTGTTCGTTCTGAAGTTGAGGATTGATCAGATCCACTGCGTATTCTGGAGTTGAGGATTGATTTGATTTTATTCACTCTTTTTTAAGGAACTTTATTTGTTGTTGTAATCGTAGACACCCCTCTTATGATTGTTTCTATTTGTGTGAAACTACGTCAATAAATTGTTTGATGTTGTTTTTCTCAATTTGATCTAATGGAAATGTTAAGAATGGGTGATTAAAGGCAGACTTTGTCCAGTGAAACGTTAGAAATGCATGATTCAAAGAATACTTTGTCCAGTGAACCGTTAAAAATGCGTAATTAAAGGCAGACTTTGTCCAGTGAAACGTTAAGAATGCGTGATTAAAGGCAGACTTTGTCCAGTGATACATTAGAAATGCGTGATTCAAAGAATACTTTGTCCAGTGAAACGTTAGAAATGCGTGATTCAAATAATACTTTGTCCAGTGAAACGTTAAAAATGCGTAATTAAAGTCAGACTTTGTCCAGTGAAACGTTAAGAATGAGTAATTAAAAGAATACTTTGTCCAGTGAAACGTTAGAAATACGTGATTTAAAGGCAGAATTTGTCCACTAAAACGTTAAGAATATGTAATTAAAAGAATACTTTGTCCAGTGAAACGTTAGAAATACGTGATTCAAAGAATACTTTGTCCAGTGAAACGTTAAGAATGGGTGATTAAAGGCAGACTTCGTCCAGTGAAACGTTAGAAATGCATGATTAAAAGAATACTTTGTCCAGTGAAACGTTAGAAATACGTGATTCAAAGAATACTTTGTCCAGTGAAACGTTAAAAATCCGTAATTAAAGGCAGACTTTGTTCAGTTAAATGTTAAGAATGGGTGATTAAAGGCAGACTTTGTCCAATGAAATGTTAGAAATGCATGATTCAAGGGCAAATTACACCAAGGTCCCTTGAGGTTTGGCATAATTACAAATTAATCCCTCCACTTCTGGAAATTACAGATTAGTCCCTATAAATACTGTTTCAATTGAGGTCCCTAGACGCCGTTAGGGTTCCGTTAATTTTGACATTTGAATTTTCGAAAAATATTACAAAAAAGTCCCTGAACTATGAATTTTCTTACAAAACGATCCCTTAACTAAATCACATCAACAATGTAGTCCTGCCAAAATTAACGGAACCCTAACAGCGTCTAGGGACCTCAATTGAAACAGTATTTATAGGGACTAATCCGCAATTTCCAGAAGTGGAGGGATTAATTTGTAATTATGCCAAACCTCAAGGACCTTGGTGTAATTTGCCCGTGATTCAAAGAATACTTTGTCCAGTGAAACGTTAAGAATGGGTGATTAAAGGCAGACTTCGTCCAGTGAAACGTTAGAAATACATGATTAAAAGAATAGTTTATCCAGTGAAACGTTAAAAATGCGTAATTAAAGGCAGACTTTGTCCAGTAACACGTTAAGAATGGGTGATTAAAGGCAGACTTTGTCCAGTGAAACGTTAGAAATACGTGATTCAAAGAATACTTTGTCCAGTGAAACGTTAAAAATGAGTAATTAAAGGCAGACTTTGTCCAGTGAAACGTTAGAAATGCGTGATTAAAAGAATACTTATTCCATTGAAACGTTAGAAATACGTGATTCAAAGAATACTTTGTCCAGTGAAACGTTAAAAATGCATAATTAAAGGCAGACTTTGTCCAGTGAAACGTTAAGAATGGGTAATTAAAAGAATACTTTATCCAGTGAAACGTTAGGAATGCGAGATTTAAAGGCAGACTTTGTCCAGAAAAATGTTGGAAATACATGATTCAAAGAATACTTTGTCCAATTAAACGTTAAGAATGGGTGATTAAAGGCAGACTTTGTCCAGTGAAACGTTAGAAATGCATGATTCAAAGAATACTTTGTCCAGTGAAATGTTAAAAATGGGTAATTAAAGTGTGACACCCTAGCGTGGGCCCCACATCCCCCGCACTAAGACCATGCTCATATACGAATATAGTACGCACATAAACCCAATCCTAGCAAACGGGGACACTACACGGACCCTGGCTAGGCGGGCTAACCCTGTACCAAATAATTTATGCAACCAAGCGACAGAAACAAGAGTATAAACCATAAACATAAACCAGTAGTTCATAACAACAGGATCGTTCATCAAGAGTTTACATAATTTACAAGTGAAAGTATTTGGCCCTCACGGCCTCACAAAATATATACATAACAAAAGGTAATATGAGTGTGTGGTATAACAACCGTGTGACACGAGCTAGACACAAAATTACAATAAATAAAGCAATTTCCCGCCTAGCTACACCTGCAAGGAACCTGAGGGACAAATAAGGGAGGGGTCAGTCTCTACAAGACTGAGTGAAAGGCATAAATAATATATATAAAGCGGTAAAGTCATGCGGGCCATAATTACATACAAGGTTTTGAAAGAACAAGTAAAATGTGGCTTTCAGTGTATGGAATTACGACTTAAACCATTCATTTTAGGAAAGTGATTCGATGGCTCGGCGAGTGAGCATTCTCCAACCTTACTCCTTTAGTGTACCAGGTAGTTGTTAAGTGATCATGCAATATTTTAAGTTTCACTTTGTTACAGAATCAGTTTCAAGTGCACAAGTACCCTTTTTCCTCCGGTTTGGTGGTTCGGGTAGCTAACCCTCACCACCCAGGACAGGATGATCAATGGGTACATGAATCCCATTGATCGAGAGCCCCTTCGATTCACCAAACCTCCTGGTGAATGTCCGAGTAGTCCGAGTTTGGTTGGGACTTATGCAAGAGATAGTCGTCAGCCCATGCTTCCCCAGTTCTCTCAATACATAAGCCCCTGGGTCCCAGAAAGTGTAACAGTCTCGTCAAAACAGGATAGGATCAAGATTGGTTTCATTTTTCAAAATCATTTGTTCATCTGAAATCAAGATATAAGTATAATATAAGTTTTGGCCAAATCCACATATAAGAGGGTTGTAGGGTTTATATTATATCCCAACAATTCCTCACCTGTACCGGACAAAAAGGGAAGAACGAGGACTCCTCAAACCCTACTCGACGTGCTCAACGTCCTCCTGAGAACTCTCTGGATAAAGGAAACAAGACACGAGTGAAACTCGACTTAATATGAACCAGGTATGATGTACGGCAAGTGAATTAAACACATAAGGCATGAATATGAAATCATATTATATCCATGACATGTTTAAGTACACAATTAATGTATAGTACAACATTTAAATGCCTAACAAGGCGCACATGAAATTTGTGAAACTAATTCACGTCATTCAAGCGATACAAATGCATATAAGAACAAGTATAGGCATATAATCAATAAATAATGAGTTATAAACAAGTTCGGAGATGGAAACATTCGAGAAAAAGGAAATAAAACATAAAAAGAGCTTCCGAGCGAAATTGGGCGAAAGTTGACAGATTTCCAAAACGGACAAGCTGTAGAAAAATTGGAATATCTTGAGTTTGAGGAAATGGAATTGAGTTTTTCTTCTTGGGAATGAAACTAGACATATAGACCTTTAAAATGATATATGGCACGAAATGTGGTTCAAAGGGATCTGAAAATGGCGGAGGTGTGAAATTGAACGAGTACGGAATTTTGGCGAAGCGGCGACACCAAATTAAAACGATTATAACTCAGAATCTAGAATGAATTTTTAGGTGATTACAATTGGAGGTTATTCTAGACTTCAAGAGGTTTCTGTGAGTTTAAAAATCAGGTCAAAAGGAGTTCGGATGAGGGAGTAACCGGCCGGGTAAAAACAAGGCAGAAATTTACCCGGCGGGGGAGAGCAGATGCAGAAACCCTTCTGTACCAAACTACCCGCCTGGGTACTTTTGTGGGCAAAAACTACCCGCCTGGGTAGTCCTCTAGAACAGGAAGAACGTACCAAAACAGGGAAGCTCGCGGGAGAGAAAAACCAAACACCCAAATCACCCCAAACCTCAACCACAAGCACCCAAAACATCAAACAACATGCATTCAATCATAATATCTCAACTAGGCATCATTTAATTCAAGGAAACATGTATGAATCCAACAAAGTTCAAAACAAAATCCTTAAATATGAAATGTGTTCACTCATGCTTTAACTCATCCAAGCCAAGTTATAATTGCACCAAAACATTCCCTAAATCAACTCTCATGCACCATATACATTTAGGACAACCATAAACCAAAAAGCCCTAGATTTACTTCAAGTTTCAAAACATATATACACATGCTCTTACCTTGATGATGGATGGAATGAAGAGAAAGGATGAAGATGGGTCTTGGAGCTTAAACCTTTGATAAAAAGGAAGAAATCTTGGTCTTCCTTGTCTCTTGGTGGTTCGAACTTGAAGGGAAGAAAGGAGAGAATGGAATGCTCTTGCTCTTGTGTGAAGGGATGAAGAAGAAATGAAATGTGTGTATATAGGTGTATATATCGATATATGTAAGTGTAGAGGAAGGGAAATTGCCACTTAGTCCCTTAAGAATTTAATGTATGCAATTAAGTATGAAATGTTATGTATATGACAAATCAATTCTCATCAAATTATCAATCAAGTACCAAACTTTTCCAAGAGGGCAATTAAAGACAATGAAGAAAAATTCTTACAAATACAAAATAATTAAACACTTAGGCATGCCCGGAAAATTAAATAACATAAACCACGAAAAGAAATCGTAAAAGAAATGTTTAAATCACACAATTAAATCAATAAAAGAAATTAAATAGGCCTAACCCTCAAAACTCTCACGCGTGGCGCACGTACCTGTACAGTCGAGAAGTCGGGGTGTCACATAAAGGCAGACTTTATCCAGTGAAACGTTAAGAATGCGTGATTAAAGGCAGACTTTATCCAGTGAAACGTTAAAAATGCGTAATTCAAAGAATCTTTATTGTAATGTTGTGTTCATGATTCAATAAAACTTAAATCTTGATTCAAGATTTTTATTTTTAATGTTGTGGTCATGATTCAATAAATCTTGATTCTCTTTATTGTAATGTTGCGTTCATGATTCATTAAAACTTAAATCTTGATTCAAGATTTTTATTGTAATGTTGTAGTCATGATTCAATAAATCTTGATTCTCTTTATTGTAATGTTGTGTTCACGATTCAATAAAACTTAAATCTTGATTCAAGATTCTCTGTATTGTAATGTGGTAGTTATGATTCAATTGAAATCTTGAGTATCATTATTGTAATGTTGTGGGCAAGATTCAATAAATCACTGGACAAAGTCTTCCTTGAATCACGCATTCTTAACGTTTCATTGGACAAAGTCTTCCTTTAATTACGCATTTCTAACGCATTCTTAACGTTTCACTGGACAAAGTCTGCCTTTAATTACGCATGTCTAGCGTTTCACTGGACAAAGTCTTCCTTTAGTTACGTATTTCTAACGTTTCATTGGACAAAGTCTTCCTTTAATTAAGCATTTCTAACTTTTCACTGGACAAAGTATTCTTTGAATTACGCATTCTTAACGTTTCATTGGACAAAGTCTTCTTTTAATTACGCATTTCTAACATTTCACTGGACAAAGTATTCTTTGAATTACGCATTCTTAACGTTTCACTGGACAAAACTTTCTTTTAATTACGCATTTCTAACGTTTCATTGGACAAAGTATTCTTTTAATCACTCATTCTTAACGTTTCACTGGACAAAGTCTTCCTTTAATTACGCATTTCTAACGTTTCACTGGACAAAGTCTTCTTTTAATCACACATTCTTAATGTTTCACTGGACAAAGTCTTCCTTTAATTACGCATTTCTAACGTTTCACTGGACAAAGTCTTCTTTTAATCACGCATTCTTAACATTTCACTGGACAAAGTCTTCCTTTAATTACGTATTTCTAACGTTTCACTGGACAAAGTCTTTCTTTAATTAAGCATTTCTAACGTTTCACTGGACAAAGTCTTCCTTTAATATAACGTTTCATATGGTTCATCAGTTTCTCTGTTTTCATATATAACTGTCATATAGTTCATCAGTTTATCAAACTAACTCTTATTCTTCCAACTAAAACAAACTTCCTTGCAGGATATACTAGAATCAAACAACAATAAACAACCAACACTAAACATTTCATTACAGAACCAAAAATATACACTACAATCAACTAACAGTAACATTTAAACTATTATAAACAATCCACAAACAACAAATTTTGGAGAAGCGCTGTCTATATCATGGGGAAGGAAACTGATTAACCTCATCCGAATCTTCCTGAGGGATGTTAGAATTAACACTCTCCTCATATTGTTCATAGCCTGGGTAATCCGCGCTGTCAAATGACTCGGGGCTCGAGTCCCTATCGTCAATGTGGTATGCGTGGAGGTGCTCCTCTTCGCCCTCCAAAAGGGGTGTCTGCCGCACTTTGAAGATATACCTAAGGTCATCGTAATAACGGCATCCACGAGCCATGGCCTCAGAATTCTGGCGAATGACCTATGTAAAATTGAACATTAAATAATGAAACAAATTGAAAAAAAATGGGGGGATTGAGTATGAATTCGACTTACAGCATGGCTATTCCCTCGATAATATGTCATGGTCTCAACTTCGCCATGAATACAATCCTTACCCATTTTAACTCCAGGACACCCCAAGAATCAACGGAAGTTGTAAAATACTATCCGTAGTCGTTTCACCGCTTCTATAACATCCTGGGGCCAGTAATCTAGTCTGAATCGCCCTGACAACTCAAACGAGACTTGAAACGGGGCTCTCTCGAAGCTTTGTAGCAGATCGATTTTGTTGTCTGCGGCATATAGCCGAAGACGTTCAACCATGTAGGCTTCGACCTCGCCATTAATGGGTGTTGGAGGGTGATTCATGACTTTGTTTATCAAGGATTCGAGATCTGGGAGAGAAAGAGAAGAAGGACTTTTTGGAGGTGATGAAATGGGGGTGAAAATGTGCGGAATCTCTGTGTATATGGCAAGATATTAATAAAAGTGATTGGCTTGGGAAACATAACGTCGCACCCCTTCATCTTCACCTCTGCAATTTTAGGCGGTCAAACTACGGAAAGGAGTGCAGACAGCTTTTTATTTAAATTAGGCGCCCCATCGAGAATGCATCACAATCTGTTAAGTTTGCAGTGTAAATATTCATTTTACTAGTTATTGAAAGGTTTGTTTGTCTAGTTAAAGAAAATTAAATCCAGAAATTATAAAACACCATTTAGAACGTCCACAGGCAGTTTTTGTAGGCACAACAATCTAGCCGTAATAAAAATCGTCATTGCTAATTTTTCCTGTTTGTCACTGGGAATATATTGCCGGAAAGGGGTTTCGGAGAAGGTCACCAGAAATGGGTTGCCAGAAAAGAGTCAGGGCCAACGATTTTAACGTCAAGCAGAAAACATGAGACGCGGGAAGAAGACAATGGATATTTGTATCCTTCTTCATTTTATTAAGGGCATTATGGTACTTTTACTAGATTTGGAGGGTTTACAAAAAATGGAAAGGATAATAGGGATCTAATATAGCTATTTTCTGAATTGGGGGATTTAGGATAAATGTTTGGCCTTATTGGAGATTATTCATTAATTCTCCGTTATTTTATTTATAATTTAAAAAAATGAATAAAATAAAGACGATAAAGATCAAGAGGTTGCTAAGAGTTCATGGTATCTCGCCATTCAAGTGCCTGTTGCCGAGGAGAGGACATACAGCAATGTGTTTATTTGAAAATACTCGGAAGAAGAAAAAAAAGGATGTGTTGAAGGCCAAAGTCCAAACTGCTTAGGGGGCGTTTACTTTTTAGATTTATGCATGTTTCAGTTCTTTGTCATGCTTTAACATGCATTTACTTTGACTAGAACAAAGCCTGTAGGAAAAGCCAAAGCCTGTATGATTTCCGTGTCAGTGCGTGAGAATATCACACGCCATTTGAGCGTGATAATATTGACATGGGTATAACATGTTGTGGAAAATGACCATCATGTCCACTATTACATTTTATTTACAACAAAATGCCATTGAGACAATGAGATCTAATACTTCTCTCACTCTCAAGCCTCAACCCGCCATTTCACTCTTGCTGAGAGGGAAATTTTTTGGTTTCACTAAACATGTTCGGTCTGCTAAACACGCCGATTTAAAATCTCCAATAAAAGCAGTAAACACATGTTTAATTATTATCACAAACTCCTACAATCACGTCATGCATAAACATGACTGCCAAAGTAAACGTCCCCTTAGATGTAATCTCGGCCCATTTTATGAAAAGAAAAAAATAAATAAGAAGGGGTTCCCTTTCTTTTGTCAAAAAGGGCCGTTTAATCAAGTGGGTCTTTCCTAAGTTAAAGGCATGAGTTTGAGTTTGAAATAAAAAATAAAAAAAACGAAAAAAACAACACCACCACGAGGGATTTGAGTTAAAGGAAATGACAACCCACGCGACACGGCCATCCGGAAGCCTAATTTGACTAAGCACTTTAGAGTTAAATTTGGCTACTTCAAATTTCGCCGCATCGATCGGTTGACACGTTTCTCGCCGAGCTTTGAAGTGGGGATATTTGTAGACGAATTAATTTTCGTGGAATTAAAATATGACACGTATAAAATTAAATATTAATTATCAAATTTAATTCATGCTATTCTTATATTTTTTGGATAAATATTAAATCAAAAGTCCATATAATATTTGAATAGATTGATTTAATTGATAATTTTAATATTTACTATGTCAACAAATCAAATATCGATACGTATCAAAGTTGAAGTGTTCCGACGAATCAAATCAAGCCTTGCGCTCAATTGGTTATGACCAAGCAAATGACGACACGTGGCATATTTCAACACGTAGACCAATCAAGTCAAAACATATATCATTTATTTATTTTCTTTAATATAAATTCATATTAAAGTGATAAATAAATAATTAAGTTTGATATTATCCTTTTAATAAATAAATTAATTAATTAAGGGATAACTATCACAATATTTAACCCTACAACTATAAATAATGGTCATGGGTAACACTTCAAAGATCATTAACACATCAACATAGCTACATAAGACACACGAAGGAGAAGAAGAGAACGACATATCAAAGGGGTCTTCACGCCGTCAAGTCTACATACGTGTGCAAGTCTTCTTCACGTCATCAAGTCTTCGTCAAAGTCTTCTTCTTGTCGTCTTCAAGTCTTCTAGATATTCAAGTCCAGCTGCTGCGAGAAACGACAACTATAATTCCATCAAGGCTGCAGGTAAATCACGTGGTTTCTCCGTCAAATTCGGCAAATAATCACTCCTACGTGTTCGAGAATAAGTTTCACGCCCTCGAATACAAAGTTGAAGAGAAGAATCAGATGAATAACCATTGTTAGGATTTATTCCTTCAAGCTTCTTAATTTCTTTAAATTTTATTTTCGTTGTTCATATTATATTTCTTGTTTTGTAATTTTATTTTACAAATAATAAAATTTGTTGTGAACAAACCCAACCCGGCAATGGCGTAACCCAAGGCAAGTCCAGCTTCAGCTTAGTGGTTTTTAATAATGAAGTAAAAGGAATATTTCTTTAACTCATAAAATTAAAGGGATTGTCTTTGTTATCTCCCCAAGATTTGTTAAAATCCTCATTCACTCCTTCATTTTTAGCCCATCCCTACTAACTCCCCAAATCAAAGTTTGAATTTTTATTTGCTCCCTAATGGCCTTAATTGAGTGATTAACCCCTAATAACTTAATTGAGTGATTAACCATTAATAATATTACCCACCTTTATTACTATTATTATTGTTATTGTATATTTCAACATCGACCACCGGAAAAAAGGAAAAGGGGATCGGTGCTGTAGCACCCCGCACGTGAGGCACCACATCCCCCGCACTAAGGCTCAACACGAGTAACGAAATTGTAAATCCGCACCCGTATCAAACCCTAGCGAACGGGAGACAAACATAAAAACCTTCCTAAGCCAGGCGGAGCTAGACCCTGCAATGATTACCAATCCACAAAATATAATGCATCAACAAGCTCAATTCAAACATACGAATCATAAATATAATTTGGGCTCTTCAGGCCTCTTTTAAATCATAACAATACCCCGTAAGAGCAATTCACTAACAATTTCATAACTATTCAAATTCATGATATAATAGAGTGAATCATACATAATTCCAATACATAAATGAGTGCAGGGACTCTCCTATCTAACTTGACCACTTAAAGACTCCAGACACCTCCGCCTAGCTCGAAACTCCAAAGATCAAACCTGCACACTAAAAGAGTGGGGAGGGAGAGGGGTCAGTCTCTAGAAGACTGAGTGAGCAGGAGCGATAATATATATATATAAAACATGCACATGCAAGTCATAAATCCCGAGCAAGGTTTTATTTGAATTTAGCTCCCAAAAGGGCAAGAAATAGATAAACAATGCTCGATTTTTACGACTAACTCATATTAATTTCATTACTCTCATAAATCATACATAAATATAAGGCTCGGCGAGTGAGCGTGCACAACCTCCATCCAAACTCCGACCGTGTAAGACAAATATCAATAATATATTTATTAGGCGACCATGCATTATATCATAATACACACAGACCGTAAATTATATCATAAACATATTCGTTTGGGCAATCCGGATCCCGGCATTCCCTCACGGTGCCTAATCATATCATAACATATTCATAAACATAATCATATTATAACCAACCTTCTTCCTCCGGGTTGGTGGTGGGTTTGCAAGGCCCGACCACCCTGTCTTTGACCAAAAGGGGTTACATGACTCCCCAGTTGGCACTCAGTCTCCCTTTCCCCGCCAATCTCCTGACGAGGTCCGGTACCGCTGTCTAGTAGTGGGACTAGTATATGGGATCCCCGTCAGCCCTTGCTTCCTCGGTTAGCCACATATACTAAGTCCCGGGGCCCGTGAACATATCATCCATACAATCTCGCCAAAACATATCCATATATACATATGATACATACCATAAGAAATCATACCTTACCGTGTAACTCGGCATATGCTATATACGTACCTCTCCGTGTCATCCTAATCCATAGCTAGCATGAAGACACACGGTTTGGAGCATAGCCTCATTACAAAACCATTTTTAAGCTTATATACGCTCATACGTATAATTCAAAAGAATTTACTCGATAGCTCATTTGAAAACCATATATATATAATCATAAGGTTTTGGCCAAAGCTTTTCACATAAGGGTTGTAGGGTTTAATACGTAGCTAAAACGAAAACCACCCTCACCTGAACTGCGACGATACATGGATACGAATACCATGTGCCTGAACGAACCAGATCTCTCCACCCTGGAGATAACTGTACCAAAGACAACATGACGTGTTTGTGAGACTCAAGACTCCTAATAATCCCGATATGACGCACGGCAATGAAATGAATATGATATGAATGCATAAATGATCATATTATATCAATAAAATGTTCATGTGCACGATTAAGAAATTTAAAACATATAATCATTCATTCGTTCATATATTTCATTCAATTTCATAAGTTCATAAGTTCATATAAATTTCATAAATTCATAAATTCATAATATTCATAATGCATATCAATTAATCCATGAATTCATTTAATAAGCATAACACGTATTATTCAATTTCACATTTAGGAATAAAATAAATAAAACATTCAATCAATATTCAGTAAATTAAATACGCGAAATAGAATTCAATTAATTTCAAGGATTGAATTAAATCAAATAATATTTAAAATATATAATAAATATATATAATATAACATATAATATACTATATATATAATGTATACTTATATATATATTCACGTATACACATGCACACACCCATGCATGCACAATATATATTTTCATGCAATATATATATAGATACTATATACTATTATACAAACCATGCATGCAATCTCACTCACACACAGCCATGCATCTATATTATATATATTACATGCATAAATATACATATATACTATATATTGTACACAACATGCATGCAAAATTCCACAAATCAAAACACACACAACACCACTCCCATGCATGCAACACACACACTCTGCACACTACAGCAGCCCAGCAACCAGCGAAAGAGCAGCAGCAAAAGCAGCAGCAGAACAGCAGCAGCAACAGGCCCTGTAACGCGGCCAAACAATTCAGAGAAAATGGGGTGACACCCCCGTGTCACCCTCCAAACCTAGACCGAGACACGCCCGTGTCTCGGTACAGAATTCCCATACCCAGTTTGCACCCCCGTTCCCGCTGGAAACAAAGGAAAAAGGCACGCCCGTTCCTCGCTCCAGCATCAGCCCCTGTTTCCGACAGAATAACGCAGTAGCAGCTACAGCCATGTACAAGCAAGAAAGGCCACAAAACCATGCATGAAATGCTGCAAGAACTCAGCTAAAACATAACCCAACAAGCCATGAAAGCTGACAACAAAAGAAAGGAGGAATTACAGCAGCTTTTGACAGCAACAATTCAAGCCAAAAACAGAGCAAAGGTTACGGGAAACAGGGCAAGAAGGATTCTCATCTCCTCCATCCATTCATATCAGTTTAGGCTATCCAAAACGCAGCAAAACGTCATAAATTCAACAAGTAATTCAGTCCCAAACAGCTCAAACAAGAAAGCAACCGTACGTGACCTTCATGTGGATTTTTCTCAAAATTGTCATAAATGATATATCATAATTTCTTCAACAACCACGAAATTAATGTCCATAAATGACATGAGGATGTTAAAACAATCAATATCAAGCTTGGAATCGATCAAAATCATTGAGAAACAAAGGAGATCAACATTTTGCCTAAAAACCTCTATTTTCGGAAAACAGTCCAGAAATGGAGAAACCATGCTCAAAATCATGAATGGAAAGGTGAAAATGACTCATGTTGTATGTACATAACATATCCAAGCTTACCTTGTGGATTAATGGAGGTTTGGAAGGAGATTTGAGCTTGAATCTCATGGCCAAGCTTGAGTTAAGGGAGAGACTGGGGAGCAGAAGGTGTTTGAGATATTTTCAGTAGGTGGGGAGGGTTATCTCGGTTTGGGGAGTTAAGGAATGAATAGAGGGTTGAGTTAGGGTTCCATATCATTCAACCATAGTTAATTTGGTCAAGGTTTGAGCAAGATATGGTCATTTTAATGCAACAAGGTCATTTTGGTCGCCGCCTCGTTTATCGGTTGAATTTCGGAAGTTCAAATGATTTAGGAAAAATATAAGGCTAGCTTTACTAAACTCGCATTTTCGTTACGAGTTCAGCGGAGTTGACGGAACTCGAATCCGAGTTCCCGAGCTCAAGATATTAAATTCGGAACCAAGGGTACGCTAAGTGCTCGATAGCCCCTGATTTGGTTCCTCAAATCAAATTAAATCCGTTAACATATCAAATGAATTCGAAAATGTAAACCGAGCATAAAATCAAGTCCATAACACATATATTTACGACATACTACAAATTCGTGACAATTCGATATCATTTCATATAAGAAACGAAGCACGAAATGGACATATGCTCAACCCATGCAATTCATGCAATAAATACATAAAAATTCATGCATAATTATTTCCATGCAAAACTTATAATTTCCCATGCATAAATCATAAATAATGAATGAATTATAATATTAAATAATTTATATTCAGCCAACGTATATATATATATATATATTTGAATAATTAATTAATTAAAACATGATTAATTAACATAACACTTAATTAGCATAATCATTAAATTAATAATAAAATAAATAAACATATACATATATATATACTTATATTACGAATTAAAATTAAAATTAGTAATAATTTAAAATAAAATATAATAAAATAAAATGATAATAATTTATAATAAGATTAAATATGAAACACGTAAAAACAATTAATCACATAATTAAATAATTAAATAATTTAATTGCGCAATTTAGAAACAATTATGACATATTAATAAAATTGAAAAACTGGGGCGTTACAATCTCTCCCCCTTAAAAGAATCCGTCCTCGGATTCAAAACACGCTTGAAATCAAATAATGAGAGATTCCCCGTCTCTCACAAACAACAAGGAGAGAGCCCCGTCTCTCAAGCAGCAATGAGAGAACCCCGTCTCTCCAATAACAATGAGAGAACCCCGTCTCTCGCAAGCAAAGAGAGTACCCCGTCTCTCAAACAAAAATAAGAGAATCCCCGTCTCTTAACCGAAAATAAAGCAAGGAAGTCTCCAATACTCCCAAGCAACTCACGCAAAAACCGAATTTAAAATCACTTAAGGCACCCAAAGCAAGTAACAAATGTCGCCCACATTGATATCCAATTACTCCAAGTAATTTAAAACAATACAAGATTAGAGCACCTAATCATAAAAATTATATAAGTTAAAATTGCATGGATGCATGTATCATGAATGCTATAAGTACCGTTCACCGAAGTTTCAAAGTTTAGAACTGAGAGTTGTCGTTGTCCAGTGTAGGATCTATTTTGAAGATAGCTCAGTGGTCAGCTTGTCTTGAACCTCTTCAAGGTTCCTCGGTGACGCTATTGATAACTCCTTTAAGGATCATACTCTTGGGTCCGTTCTGCCTGGTACTGCTCCTGGTCTCCATCATTTCCCTTAATCTTCATTCAACCAACTCTTTGTGGTTAACCAAGTTTGACCTCCCGAATACCCTTAGACCATTCGTCTCGAAGTTATGTCCCTAGCTACTATCTTACCCGTATCGGAGTTTAAAATACCCTCAAGGATAACTAATCCGGACAACCTTAACGATTCCATCCCTACCTTGAGGTATTCGTCATTAGGATCTACTTTAACAAATCCATTCATTCCCTTTGACCCCTTCAGGTTATATTTGGCATCTAGCTCCATATTTCTTGAATTGAAGATAAAATGTTCTTGATGCGTTTTGAAGTTTAATGTAAATCCTCCACTGATCATCTTTTCCGGTTTGGTTTCTTCGTGGATTTCCTTCCGGATCACCTTTGATAGAACCGATAACTTAATAACATTGTCTCGGACCCCTTCATACTTTATCGAATAAATTTTAATAGCTTGATTCGGTTTTCCCCTTGTTAATTCTAACTTAGAAATCCATAGGAACTTTCTTATGATTCCATCACCTCCAGATCAAAATCCCATATGTAACTTCTTTCTTAATAGCTTAACCATAACCGCCATTTTATTCATTCCTAATCACCACCCTTAGGACTTCCATATTCTCCTTAGTTCGTATCCCCGTCATTACTCCTAACATATTCATTCAAACACCACTCCCATCCTCCAATTCACCTCTCGGTCGCTCTCTCCCTTAAAATTTTTGCTCTTACATATCAACCTCCATGAATCCTTCTTTCATTGAAATTTTTGCTGAGCCACTTCGGTTTCTTTAATTGACTCCTAAGGTTCAATTCAACCCTTCAATAATTATTTCTTCTAATCTCCAACTCTTCTCTTTCTTGCTCTTCTTGAAATCTGGACCAATTTAATCCTCTCTTGCATTTCCTTTCTTTCAACTAACGGTAATCCCTTCAAGGATCGAAAGGATTTACATTATTTCCTAATCAATGCTCCCTTAATTGGAAGTTTTAGTCGGATTTGTTACTTCGCCTCTGAGATTAAGGTTCCTCCAAAACCCTCCAACTTAGTTTCTTCGATGTAGATTGTGCTAGTTAAGCTACATACCCAGAATTCCCAAACTATAACCCAACTATTCTTCTCGTCTTGATTTGAGTAAAACTTGATCAAAGAATCACGTGATGAACAAGGTGGAGTCATTCCCTATCACTTAAACACTAACCATGCATGTTGGGTTAACATGCCAATGCACATAGTAAACAATTAAAGATGCCGCACGTTGAAGCAACTACATTAATTAAACATAAACGTACATATAGATAGAGAAAGCAATTAATTTAAATCGATGCATGATGCTTATGCCATGAATATGCAGAACCTGTCACCGAGGTGGTAAACTTATAGCTTGACGACGTGTTCCTCTTTCCATGATGGTAACTTTCTTTGAAGACATCGATAATTCCTTAGCTTTCCATGGTCTTCGAATCTCCCACGCATCTTTATAATCTAGAAATCATAACTCATTTCAAGAATGGATGCATGCGATTAGTGCATGCTCATGACACATATTCAATACAAAAGACACGAATCCCTATAAAATGCAACAAGTAATTCAACAAAATTCTTAAGGAAACCAAATTCCATATTCAAGATCGATGCAATGCACACAATATCACATAGTCCCTATGCCGTTCGACTTAGACTGACTCCAACACGACTCAAGAACACCGGTTTTGCAACCGGGCTCTGATACCACTTAAGGATGTAGCACCCCGCACGTGAGGCACCACATCCCCCGCACTAAGGCTCAACACGAGTAACGAAATTGTAAATCCGCACCCGTATCAAACCCTAGCGAACGGGAGACAAACATAAAAACCTTCCTAAGCCAGGCGGAGCTAGACCCTGCAATGATTACCAATCCACAAAATATAATGCATCAACAAGCTCAATTCAAACATACGAATCATAAATATAATTTGGGCTCTTCAGGCCTCTTTTAAATCATAACAATACCCCGTAAGAGCAATTCACTAACAATTTCATAACTATTCAAATTCATGATATAATAGAGTGAATCATACATAATTCCAATACATAAATGAGTGCAGGGACTCTCCTATCTAACTTGACCACTTAAAGACTCCAGACACCTCCGCCTAGCTCGAAACTCCAAAGATCAAACCTGCACACTAAAAGAGTGGGGAGGGAGAGGGGTCAGTCTCTAGAAGACTGAGTGAGCAGGAGCGATAATATATATATATAAAACATGCACATGCAAGTCATAAATCCCGAGCAAGGTTTTATTTGAATTTAGCTCCCAAAAGGGCAAGAAATAGATAAACAATGCTCGATTTTTACGACTAACTCATATTAATTTCATTACTCTCATAAATCATACATAAATATAAGGCTCGGCGAGTGAGCGTGCACAACCTCCATCCAAACTCCGACCGTGTACGACAAATATCAATAATATATTTATTAGGCGACCATGCATTATATCATAATACACACAGACCGTAAATTATATCATAAACATATTCGTTTGGGCAATCCGGATCCCGGCATTCCCGCACGGTGCCTAATCATATCATAACATATTCATAAACATAATCATATTATAACCAACCTTCTTCCTCCGGGTTGGTGGTGGGTTTGCAAGGCCCGACCACCCTGTCTTTGACCAAAAGGGGTTACATGACTCCCCAGTTGGCACTCAGTCTCCCTTTCCCCGCCAATCTCCTGACGAGGTCCGGTACCGCTGTCTAGTAGTGGGACTAGTATATGGGATCCCCGTCAGCCCTTGCTTCCTCGGTTAGCCACATATACTAAGTCCCGGGGCCCGTGAACATATCATCCATACAATCTCGCCAAAACATATCCATATATACATATGATACATACCATAAGAAATCATACCTTACCGTGTAACTCGGCATATGCTATATACGTACCTCTCCGTGTCATCCTAATCCATAGCTAGCATGAAGACACACGGTTTGGAGCATAGCCTCATTACAAAACCATTTTTAAGCTTATATACGCTCATACGTATAATTCAAAAGAATTTACTCGATAGCTCATTTGAAAACCATATATATATAATCATAAGGTTTTGGCCAAAGCTTTTCACATAAGGGTTGTAGGGTTTAATACGTAGCTAAAACGAAAACCACCCTCACCTGAACTGCGACGATACATGGATACGAATACCATGTGCCTGAACGAACCAGATCTCTCCACCCTGGAGATAACTGTACCAAAGACAACATGACGTGTTTGTGAGACTCAAGACTCCTAATAATCCCGATATGACGCACGGCAATGAAATGAATATGATATGAATGCATAAATGATCATATTATATCAATAAAATGTTCATGTGCACGATTAAGAAATTTAAAACATATAATCATTCATTCGTTCATATATTTCATTCAATTTCATAAGTTCATAAGTTCATATAAATTTCATAAATTCATAAATTCATAATATTCATAATGCATATCAATTAATCCATGAATTCATTTAATAAGCATAACACGTATTATTCAATTTCACATTTAGGAATAAAATAAATAAAACATTCAATCAATATTCAGTAAATTAAATACGCGAAATAGAATTCAATTAATTTCAAGGATTGAATTAAATCAAATAATATTTAAAATATATAATAAATATATATAATATAACATATAATATACTATATATATAATGTATACTTATATATATATTCACGTATACACATGCACACACCCATGCATGCACAATATATATTTTCATGCAATATATATATAGATACTATATACTATTATACAAACCATGCATGCAATCTCACTCACACACAGCCATGCATCTATATTATATATATTACATGCATAAATATACATATATACTATATATTGTACACAACATGCATGCAAAATTCCACAAATCAAAACACACACAACACCACTCCCATGCATGCAACACACACACTCTGCACACTACAGCAGCCCAGCAACCAGCGAAAGAGCAGCAGCAAAAGCAGCAGCAGAACAGCAGCAGCAACAGGCCCTGTAACGCGGCCAAACAATTCAGAGAAAATGGGGTGACACCCCCGTGTCACCCTCCAAACCTAGACCGAGACACGCCCGTGTCTCGGTACAGAATTCCCATACCCAGTTTGCACCCCCGTTCCCGCTGGAAACAAAGGAAAAAGGCACGCCCGTTCCTCGCTCCAGCATCAGCCCCTGTTTCCGACAGAATAACGCAGTAGCAGCTACAGCCATGTACAAGCAAGAAAGGCCACAAAACCATGCATGAAATGCTGCAAGAACTCAGCTAAAACATAACCCAACAAGCCATGAAAGCTGACAACAAAAGAAAGGAGGAATTACAGCAGCTTTTGACAGCAACAATTCAAGCCAAAAACAGAGCAAAGGTTACGGGAAACAGGGCAAGAAGGATTCTCATCTCCTCCATCCATTCATATCAGTTTAGGCTATCCAAAACGCAGCAAAACGTCATAAATTCAACAAGTAATTCAGTCCCAAACAGCTCAAACAAGAAAGCAACCGTACGTGACCTTCATGTGGATTTTTCTCAAAATTGTCATAAATGATATATCATAATTTCTTCAACAACCACGAAATTAATGTCCATAAATGACATGAGGATGTTAAAACAATCAATATCAAGCTTGGAATCGATCAAAATCATTGAGAAACAAAGGAGATCAACATTTTGCCTAAAAACCTCTATTTTCGGAAAACAGTCCAGAAATGGAGAAACCATGCTCAAAATCATGAATGGAAAGGTGAAAATGACTCATGTTGTATGTACATAACATATCCAAGCTTACCTTGTGGATTAATGGAGGTTTGGAAGGAGATTTGAGCTTGAATCTCATGGCCAAGCTTGAGTTAAGGGAGAGACTGGGGAGCAGAAGGTGTTTGAGATATTTTCAGTAGGTGGGGAGGGTTATCTCGGTTTGGGGAGTTAAGGAATGAATAGAGGGTTGAGTTAGGGTTCCATATCATTCAACCATAGTTAATTTGGTCAAGGTTTGAGCAAGATATGGTCATTTTAATGCAACAAGGTCATTTTGGTTGCCGCCTCGTTTATCGGTTGAATTTCGGAAGTTCAAATGATTTAGGAAAAATATAAGGCTAGCTTTACTAAACTCGCATTTTCGTTACGAGTTCAGCGGAGTTGACGGAACTCGAATCCGAGTTCCCGAGCTCAAGATATTAAATTCGGAACCAAGGGTACGCTAAGTGCTCGATAGCCCCTGATTTGGTTCCTCAAATCAAATTAAATCCGTTAACATATCAAATGAATTCGAAAATGTAAACCGAGCATAAAATCAAGTCCATAACACATATATTTACGACATACTACAAATTCGTGACAATTCGATATCATTTCATATAAGAAACGAAGCACGAAATGGACATATGCTCAACCCATGCAATTCATGCAATAAATACATAAAAATTCATGCATAATTATTTCCATGCAAAACTTATAATTTCCCATGCATAAATCATAAATAATGAATGAATTATAATATTAAATAATTTATATTCAGCCAACGTATATATATATATATATATTTGAATAATTAATTAATTAAAACATGATTAATTAACATAACACTTAATTAGCATAATCATTAAATTAATAATAAAATAAATAAACATATACATATATATATACTTATATTACGAATTAAAATTAAAATTAGTAATAATTTAAAATAAAATATAATAAAATAAAATGATAATAATTTATAATAAGATTAAATATGAAACACGTAAAAACAATTAATCACATAATTAAATAATTAAATAATTTAATTGCGCAATTTAGAAACAATTATGACATATTAATAAAATTGAAAAACTGGGGCGTTACAGGTGCAGCGCTGAGGAAGAAACTGTTCTACCGCCGGCGCCGATTTGAAGACATTCCCGGTGGGTTTCCGGCAACGACTCCATCTTGCCGAGCGTACCACCCTCTCCCGCAATTTCTCTGCACATTTAGAAGATGTCATCTCTCTCGCCGTTCCCGTCGATGCAATTTACTGTAATCAGCTCCGACGACCTTCGCCGACGAAATGTAGGACTGATTATTGACTCCCCTCTTTGCTAATCTCAGGCAATTTCTGAATTAATTGTTGTCTCTGTTTCGGCATTAATTGTTGCCTCTGAGTAATTCTTTCCTTTCACCATTTTTTAGCTCAGTTTGCTGAATTAATTATTGCCTCTGTTTCGGCATTAGACATGGGTAGCCCACATGAAGTTGGTGAATGTAGCACACCTGTGCGTCTTCTTGGTGGTATTCGTTATAATCACAAAATGCAGGTAATCTCAATTAGGGTCGACTTTAATTTGACGACTTTGAAGACAATTGTATGTGGTTGTTGGCCTGAGGTAAACATGAATGAATTAAGATTGACCTACACTGCGTCTCATGCTAAGGATCATGAAGTTAGGTTATTGAGTGATGAAGATGTTTATAACATGATTGATCTACATAAAACGTTCAATTTGACATATGTTGATATTAAGGCCACTGATAGGGATGATGAAACCGAGCATATGGGATCGACTGGGTTCAGGTACTTTGTGTTTTGCTACAATGTTGTATTTTGCTACAATGATGAAACTGACATGTTGTATTTTGCTACAATAATGAAACTGACCTGTTGTATTTTGCTACATTATTTTGTTTGGCAGCCTTGTTAGGTACCGAGGAGAAGACAAAAAAGAATACAATCTCAGGTTGTCAAAAGAGCAATTACATGTTCACGGTGCAAGCGAAAGGGTCACAATCGTCGTGGTTGCAAAGAGACCCTTGATTCTTAGTTTGTTGAAATTCATTCGTAGTTTTTCTTTCAGTTGTGGTGACTTGTGTTTGATGTATTGACTTCTGTTTGTTGTGGTGACTAGTGTTTGTTGTATTGACTTGTTTTTTAATAAGTTTGTACGTGGAACTTTTCCAAAAATTATACGAGATATGGCCAATTAGATGCGGCATTCGGCTATTTATGTACGAACATATTGATAAGTGTGTACGAGATTGTTTTCCAGAAATTATAAGAGATATGCCAATTAGATGCGGTATTAGGCCATTTATGTACGAACATGTTCATAAGTTTATACGAGATTGTTTTTCAGAAATTATACGAGATATGGCCAATTAGATGCGGCATTCGGCCATTTATGTACCAACATATTGATAAGTGTATACGAGATTGTTTTCCAGAAATTATACGAGATATGGCAAATTAGATGCAGCATTCGGCCATTTATGTACGAACATATTCATAAGTTTATACGAGATTGTTTTCCAGAAATCATACAAGATATGGCCGATTAGATGCGGCATTAGGCCATTTATGTACGAACATATTCATAAGTTTATACGAGATTGTCTTCCACAAATTACACGAGATATGGCCGATTAGATGCGGCATTCGGCCATTTATGTACGAACATATTCACAAGCGCGTACGAGATGAAGAAAGATGTGTCATCGCAACAAAGGATACGTACAATGACTGAATTAGTACGAATGGTATGCCGTGTGATACTATAATGCATTATTATGTGCTATACGTACTAAATAAGATTCATTAATTGAAGCGTTTGGGACATCGCACCAAGTGATACATACTAGAGTAACATATATGTGGTGGTGCCATGTAGCAATTGAGACACAAATGCTATTATGGGATCTTATATTACATGCAATGTAATTATGTCACCTTGTTCTACCAACAATGACCACTTATACGACTAAAAGTTGTGTAATTCAGGTTTACGGGGGGTTGATAGAAGTTTATACGCGGAACTTCTCAAGAAATTATACGAGATATGGCCGATTAGATGCGGCATTAGGCCATTTATGTACGAACATATTCATAAGTTTATACGAGATTGTCTTCCACAAATTACACGAGATATGGCCGATTAGATGCGGCATTCGGCCATTTATGTACGAACATATTCACAACTGCGTACGAGATGAAGAAAGATGTGTCATCGCAACAAAGGATACATACAATTATTGAATTAGTACGAATGGTATGCCGTGTGATACTATAATGCATTATTATGTGCTATACGTACTAAATGAGATTCATTAATTGAAGCGTTTGGGACATCGCACCAAGTGATACATACTAGAGTAACATATATGTGGTGGTTCCATGTAGCAATTGAGACACAAATGCTATTATGGGATCTTATATTACATGCAATGTAATTATGTCACCTTGTTCTACCAACAATGACCACTTATACGACTAAAAGTTATGTAATTCAGGCTTACGGGGGGTTGATAGAAGTTTATACGCGGAACTTCTCAAGAAATTATACGAGATGTGGCCGATTAGATGCGGCATTAGGCCATTTATGTACGAACATATTCATAAGTTTATACGAGATTGTCTTCCACAAATTACACGAGATATGGCCGATTAGATGCGGCATTCGGCCATTTATATACGAACATATTCACAAGTGTGTACGAGATGAAGAAAGATGTGTCATCGCAACAAATGATACGTACAATTACTGAATTAGTACGAATGGTATGTCGTGTGATACTATAATGCATTATTATGTGCTATACGTACTAAATGAGATTCATTAATTGAAGCGTTTGGGACATAGCACCAAGTGATACATACTAGAGTAACATATATGTGGTGGTGCCATGTAGCAATTGAGACACAAATGCTATTATGGGATCTTATATTACATGCAATGTAATTATGTCACCTTGTTCTACCAACAATGACCACTTATACGACTAAAAGTTGTGTAATTCAGGTTTACGGGGGGTTGATAGAAGTTTATACGCGGAACTTCTCAAGAAATTATACGAGATATGGCCGATTAGATGCGGCATTAGGCCATTTATGTACGAACATATTCATAAGTTTATACGAGATTGTCTTCCACAAATTACACGAGATATGGCCGATTAGATGCGGCATTCGGCCATTTATGTACGAACATATTCACAACTGCGTACGAGATGAAGAAAGATGTGTCATCGCAACAAAGGATACGTACAATTATTGAATTAGTACGAATGGTATGCCGTGTGATACTATAATGCATTATTATGTGCTATACGTACTAAATGAGATTCATTAATTGAAGCGTTTGGGACATCGCACCAAGTGATACATACTAGAGTAACATATATGTGGTGGTTCCATGTAGCAATTGAGACACAAATGCTATTATGGGATCTTATATTACATGCAATGTAATTATGTCACCTTGTTCTACCAACAATGACCACTTATACGACTAAAAGTTGTGTAATTCAGGCTTACGGGGGGTTGATAGAAGTTTATACGCGGAACTTCTCAAGAAATTATACGAGATATGACCGATTAGATGTGGTATTAGGCCATTTATGTACGAACATATTCATAAGTTTATACGAGATTGTCTTCCACAAATTACACGAGATATGGCCGATTAGATGCGGCATTCGGCCATTTATGTACGAACATATTCACAAGTGCGTACGAGATGAAGAAAGATGTGTCATCGCAACAAAGGATACGTACAATTATTGAATTAGTACGAATGGTATGCCGTGTGATACTATAATGCATTATTATGTGCTATACGTACTAAATGAGATTAATTAATTGAAGCGTTTGGGACATCGCACCGAGTGATACATACTAGAGTAACATATATGTGGTGGTTCCATGTAGCAATTGAGACACAAATGCTATTATGGGATCTTATATTACATGCAATGTAATTATGTCACCTTGTTCTACCAACAATGACCACTTATACGACTAAAAGTTGTGTAATTCAGGCTTACGGGGGGTTGATAGAAGTTTATACGCGGAACTTCTCAAGAAATTATACGAGATATGACCGATTAGATGTGGTATTAGGCCATTTATGTACGAACATATTCATAAGTTTATACGAGATTGTCTTCCACAAATTACACGAGATATGGCCGATTAGATGCGGCATTCGGCCATTTATGTACGAACATATTCACAAGTGCGTACGAGATGAAGAAAGATGTGTCATCGCAACAAAGGATACGTACAATTATTGAATTAGTACGAATGGTATGCCGTGTGATACTATAATGCATTATTATGTGCTATACGTACTAAATGAGATTAATTAATTGAAGCGTTTGGGACATCGCACCGAGTGATACATACTAGAGTAACATATATGTGGTGGTTCCATGTAGCAATTGAGACACAAATGCTATTATGGGATCTTATATTACATGCAATGTAATTATGTCACCTTGTTCTACCAACAATGACCACTTATACGACTAAAAGTTGTGTAATTCAGGCTTACGGGGGGGAACTTCTCAAGAAATTATACGAGATATGAGCGATTAGATGTGGTATTAGGCCATTTATGTACGAACATATTCATAAGTTTATACGAGATTGTCTTCCATAAATTACACGAGATATGGCCGATTAGATGCGGCATTCGGCCATTTATGTACGAACATATTCACAAGTGCGTACGAGATGAAGAAAGATGTGTCATCGCAACAAAGGATACGTACAATTACTGAATTAGTACGAATGGTATGCCGTGTGATACTATAATGCATTATTATGTGCTATACGTACTAAATGAGATTCATTAATTGAAGCGTTTGGGACATCGCACCAAGTGATACATACTAGAGTAACATATATGTGGTGGTGCCATGTAGCAATTGAGACACAAATGCTATTATGGGATCTTATATGGCCAATTAGATGCGGCATTCGGTCATTTATGTACCAACATATTGATAAGTGTGTACGAGATTGTTTTCCATAAATTATACGAGATATGGCAAATTAGATACATGTACCAACATATTGATAAGTGTATACGAGATTGTTTTCCAGAAATTATACGAGATATGGCCAATTAGATGCAGCATTCGGCCATTTATGTACGAACATATTCACAAGTGTATACGAGATTGTTTTCCAGAAATTATACGAGAGATGGCAAATTAAATGCATGTACCAACATATTGATAAGTGTATACGAGATTGTTTTCCAGAAATTATACGAGATATGGCCAATTAGATGCGGCATTCGGCCATTTATATAACAACATATTGACAAGCGTATACGATATTGTTTTCCAAAAATTATACGAGATATGGCAAATTAGATGCATGTACCAACATATTGATAAGTGTATACGAGATTATTTTCCAGAAATTATACGAGATATGGCCAATTAGATGCGGCATTCGGCCATTTATATACCAACATATTGACAAGTGTGTACGAGATGAAGAAAGATGTGTCATCGCAACAAAGGATACGTACAATTACTGAATTAGTACGAATGGTACGCCTTGTGATACTATAATGCATTAATATGTGCAGCAGGCTACAAAATGTTCAAGGGCCAACACTAAAAAATTACGTCCCGTCACAACAACATATTCAGTATTCAATTATTTAACAGAACTATACTTATAATAGAAAACAATATATACTATAGATCTTAATACCATGAAACCAGCCACGAAACCGTTGACGTAGGCTGCATTATTGTTCAGATAAAGACTCATTGCTCCCACCAAAAACTTATAAACAGCCACACCCCAGGCATACTCTCCAATGCAAGACAGGTCATCCATATAGCAAAAGAGTCCTCTAGGAATAGTACCTGAGCTCTGAGGAAACAACAATGTCGAGAATACAAATAGTACATATAGCCGGCAAAGATCTTCCACATCATCCTTGTCTGTACTCTGGACCAGCTCTTTCATCATTTCTGCAATTATTTCCTTCTTACACTTCAATGGATCGTTACCAAAAAATTCTTCAAGTGTCGATGATGGCAGCTTCGAGTGTAAATCAACGCTCAAACCATAATGACGCAGCCCATTAACTATACAGAATTCGGTATCGGTGAATGGAACATCGATATCTTGCCCCACAACCACAGAACAGGTTTACACGTCGAATCGGGATATCAAGAGCTTCAGTCTAGAATGGGACGCATATGCAAACGGCATGTCCAAGAAACATCCAAATGGTAATCTAGAAATGGCTTCATGGTGTACAGGCCTCATTAAAACCCAAAGATTTTCCATTTGTTTGCAGAATGCCACGGGGGAACAACGGGTTTGAAAGCGGTCCATTGCTGCCAAATATAGCAAAACACAGTTCATAACAATGTAGGACATTCAATTTCAAACAAACAACTAATAAACAATTGCATTCATGGGAGAAGGAACCTTCACAGAATTCAGGGCATTTCAAATAATTCATCTAAAGGACAATTCCATGTACAAAATTGGTATAACAAGATGCCTAAATTCTGGAATATCATATGAAGCACAATGTGGGGACGAAAAGCTAAGGCTTTTATATTCAACCAACATACATCCAATTTTTCAGCATTTCTGTTCAATCAAAGCCCAAATACACCAGGACATTCAAATTATATGAAAACCCAACCTTTTTCCTATACCAAAATTACCTAATACTTAACCTAATGCGCTCAATTTCGTATTGGAGCAAACTGATGAAAAACACCCAAAATTTTGGCGGAAATTACCTCAGTTTTCGTGGTCCTCGCCCTCATCGTCGCTTGAAAACGTTCTTTCTGATATTTCAGACCTCAATACCGGCGACCCTACTGCGGCAAAATTCCGTCCTGCAACAAAACCTCCTTCAAATGCTGAGTCCGGCCACAAACCTCCTGCAACAAACCCTACCCCGGCCACCAACATCGATTATTTCGCTCAAATGTCACTTAACGTCCGGTCGCCGCGAAATGCAGAGTCTGTCGCCGATTATTGGGAGTCATCGGTTATTTGGAGGTTGTGGGGTTTTGATTTAATTAAGGAATTAGAAGTGTTTGTGAGGAAAATTAATAAGGTTGAAGGGCATCTTCGTAAATTCAGCCAAAATAGGGAGTAAAAGGAGATTTATAAAGTATGTTGGGGAGTTAGTGGGGAGAGAATAAAAATGGGGGAGTTGAAGGAAATTGGACCAATGGGTGGGGGAGTTATTTAGGATTTTCCGAAAATTAAAACTTAGGTTAATTAAGTAATTATTTGGGTCCAATTGGTTGCTGATTGAGCCCAATTTGTGAAGCCCGTAACTGAAACAACAGCAAGAAGGCTGACTGAGCTGGCGGTTGTCCCAATAAGATGTCCAGGTCCTTCTAACAACATCAAGCAGGCTTAGTGGGCCCGTTATGGCCCAAAAAAGGGAACAAATTTTATTTTCCCATGCAATACAGAGGATTTCATCCGACCACGTGACGGCAAATCTCACCATCCTATTGATATTCTCCGATCGACCCCACTCTATGATGCACAGACACGGACACGACACGACATGGATACGGCGACACGGATTTTTTCTTGAATTTTCCACGTGAGGAGTGTCGGACACGGTGTCCGACACGACACGGCAAAATGATATTTTTAGAAGTGTCCGTGCATCATAGACCCCACTTCATCCCCATTCGACCTAGGGCTAGGAGGTACACAAAGAAGGGCAAATTCGATTGATAAATGAGATACATTTAACATTCGAATTGGATATATCCGGGGATCTGCATTTAATATCTAAGATCTTCTAACATTTCATTTAATATCGAAGATCCTCTTACGAAATAAGGCTGCATTTAATGTACCTATATACTTATTATGCACGTGGATCCAACCTATAAATACTCTATGCCTTTACTCTGGAAAGTAAACATCTTTTTACTGTCTTACCTCGAGCTCAATTCTATACTCCCCTTTAAGTCTTTAACAGTATACTGACTCGAGTATCAGAAAACCAAAGATGAACATCAACTCTAATTCTCCAGTTTTACCTAACTCACATTTGCTCTTCACTTCTCCCAAATTAAACAACATTTAGATCAAACAACTTTCTCTTCTTACAAATTTTTTAGTGGTCGTTCGAATCCAATTCTAATTCAACAAATCAAATTTGAACACAATCGATCTATATTTCAAAAAGAATAATTTAAAGATTTATACCAAGATAACAAACTATGAAAATCAATATACAGTACTTATAACAAGAATATACACCCTATTAGAACAATGCAGTATATTAGGAACATCATTTAATTGGTCACTCCGGTTAAAATGCACAATAATCACACGACATTTATAAAATAATCTCTCTATATTAAATAATCTTTGCCTAATACACTAATTTAATCGAGTTAAGTTCGCGATAAAATTACTCTTTTCGAAAACAATAATATATATCTAGTAACCAAAATATCAAATATCGGATCGAAACAAAACTTATAATTTATACAATAATGCAAATGTATAAATTTTACATGAATTTATACACTTCAAATTTAAAAGTCTAAAGTTTCCTATCCCAAAATTTGAAAAAATAAAATAAAATAAAATCAACAGTGTGTGTTTCTTTTATCTATGAAACCTTGTAAGCAGATAAACTTGTATACAAGGCGAACCACTCCAAGCACTGTTATGCAACCTCAAAATCTCCCTCGCTTTCTTCTTCAAATAAGCCGCGCAATCCGCCTGAAGCACCATGCACAGCTTCGACACGCCGCCCACCCGGAGCATCTCCACCACCACCTCCGGCACGGCGGCGAATCTCGCGATCGCCTCGAAAATACATAAAACAGAGTCATCCGTCGCCGCCGACACCCGCAGCAGCCTCTTCGCCGCCACGGCGATCCCGGCGGCGTGTTGGAGCAGCTGCTGCCGGCCGTCGGCGCACGAGCAGAGATGCGCCAACAGGGAGAATCCTAGCTCCGTCGTCTTCTTCTCCGGTTTGCTGTTTACCTCCGTTTCGATTACGGCGAAGACGGCGTTGGCGTCGATTATTTGAGTTTTGTTCCGCCCGAGTTGGGAGGTTTGGATCAGGATGCGGAGGATTGATTTGGTGGCGTGTGGGGATAGGTTTTTTCTGAGTAATTTCACCAGTGTGGGGAAGAAACAGGGGTTTAATTTCTCCAGGAGGGAGGAACTCGCGATTTCGGTGAGGTTTTTGAGGATTATTAGGGCGCGGATTTTGGCGGTGTCCTCGAGAAGATCGGAATTCAGAATCCACAAAATTGATTCGATGAAATCGGGATTATCTTCAACAATTTCCTTGTTTTGTGGATTGGAAATCCATGTTACTTGCAGAATCCTCAATGCCTGATCGAGGCCCACGACTCTCGAATCCCCAAAGCTTCTGAGGATGAACAGCACCATCGATTTGACAACTCCGTTAATCTCCGCCACGGATTTCTGATTCTTCTCGCTCTCGTCGACAATTTCCTCCAATTCCTTCAGACCGCTGAGATTCAGCAAGAAATTACTCCGATTATTCACATCCCGAATGAGTTTCAAAACCAGTGATCTCTTGAGCGGAGACTTCGGGGTTGGGATCCGATCGATGCCTCTGTCAGCGTTGGCGACGCACCAGGCCTGGATTAGCCTCCGGAGCATGTGGTTCGGAGTCAGCTCGTAGAGCTGGGATAACGGCTGCTTAGTGACTGGACACACGACGGATGATTCCTCGGCCGCCGCCGCCGTGGCCAGCCACTGCTCGATGCTTTCGCGGTCGTAGGTGATGCCGGTGACGGTGGTGACGGGGTCTTTCATGATCTGGAGGGAGATGGGGCAGAGGAAATACCGAGGTATGTCGATTTCTTCCATTTCTTGTGGCGATTTACAGAATCTAAGTGCATGAATGTGTGTGCCCAAACATCAAATTATCAATATATGTATGTGTAATTGAAGTAGAATTGTCAAGAACACGAAGAAAATGGAAGGAACGTGTTCGTGGTGCTGAGGTTAAGAAGAAATAAAGATGGTAAGAGAATGCGGCTGATTTTTATGGCCGGGTTTTGAACGTAGGAAAGAAAAAGACTTTTGGAATAACTTTGGACTACATTATTCAATTACACAAGAAAACTCCTAGTGTGTATATATATATATATATATAAAAAGAAGCTATTAGTTCTCCCTATAAATAATAGTTACGTTTCCAACTAGTAGTTATGTTTCGATATTATTCTAATTTAACCAGTATTTTTGTATCTAAGTCTCTAGGTATGCAATGATTATTGATAGGAAAAATTTTATATTTTAATAGTTCGATACAACTTTATATATTATGAAGATATAATCTACACTATAATGGTTTGACACGATTTTATATTTTAGTAATAAGACCCGATTTTATATACTAATGAGGTTTAATCTACATCGTAATGGCTGCTTGGACCTAAGAAAACTTTATATATTAAAGATCCGATCTAAATTTATGGGAAATTCAGTCTACACCTTAATAGTCTGACCTTACATTATAAAATTTTATATATTATGAAGTTAGTCTTCACTTTAATTGTCTAATCTTATAACATGAGGAATTTTACATTTTAACAAGTTGAATTCATACGTAATACCATATAACACAAAATACAATAAAATAAGTGTGATTATTATTATTTTTTTTAACCCATACATCCCTAAATGGGATTCGAGCCCAAATAATTGGTATGAAGAATGAATCATAAATTATTTCACCAAGTCCTATCGTTTAATCTCATGGGATAAATATAAAGAAAAGGATGAATATAAAATTAAACGAATTATTAAAATATTTAATTCCTATTGTTTTACCGTCGCACGTTTTCGTTATGCCAAAATGGCAAAATTACAACCCACATCGACGTTCAACGCACGACGAGCATTAACAACAAGTGTTGACTTTCAACGACGCCACGTGGATTGAAATGATTGGTTTGATCTTGCTGACAGTGCACAATAATTCTTCTGGGGCAGGCTGTATCCCAGTGTTCCAAAGATTTGAACTCACCTTTATTTGTTTCTATATTATTTATTTCATTATTTTCATACTTTTGCGACACATGTTTTTTTTTTTTTTTTATATTTAGTTTTGTAAAAATATTGCGTTTTTTTCTTAATATGCCAAAAAAGGTTCAACAAATTAACAAACTTTTCTGCATCCCTCCAAAAATAGTGTAAATATTTTTGCAACTTTTGTGAGTCTTGAGTTGTGTACTTGTGTGCGTTATACGTGTATGTGTTGAACCAACGAGCATTTATTTCAAGTTAATAAAGGTTTGAATTCATTTAAATAAGGTTTAAGGTTCGGATCTTGTGAATGTAATGTAAGAATCTACGTTGAGAAAAGGTCCCGTAAAAAGTGTTTTCAGTAGTTCGGAGATTAGTCTCTCACTCAATTGGATGGGGGAAAACTTTGAATAATTAAAAAATATATTTATGTTGAAAAAATGAAAATATAAAAAATGTTAATGGTTAATTTTGTCCATTTCTGTAAAAGAAGTACAAATATATGAAATAAATTAAAATAAATTATCTTGATTGTATGTTTATCTTTGAAAATCAAAATATTATTAATTTGTGATGTAACATCAAGTCATCAACTAGTGACTTTAGAGAATTTTACTGATGTAATTTAATAATGCTATGTTTTATTAGTTTAATTAGAGTTTAGTATTCGAATTTCTAAGAATATAGTTGTCATTTTATATATCAGTGGGTGGATACCACATTTTGTTTGATGTTCGAATATGTAAGAATACAATTATCAATTTACATTTTATAGGTATATCCTTACTCGAATCTAAATAGATGAATATAGAGTTAGAGAAAACTAATCATTTAGTGACTAAAAATATAGCATAGAGGCAGCATTTTTCTAAAAAATTCGTGTTTGAGAAGAACAAATTATTATGGTTATAGAATGGGAAAGGAGAAAGAATAGTAATTTCCTATCCTTATACGATTTATTTGATTCTCAAAATCTTTAAATTATATATTCAATTTTATCTATGTTTTCTTTTTATTTTATTTTTTCCTAAGTTCCAAGTCAATGTTTCAAATGAAACTCCTTCAACAGTCAAGCTTCTAGGGCTCGATAATTAATGATCTTAATTATTGGTGGTGTCAACTTCAAAGATTGTTCCAACATTTGATTTTCCTTCTTTTTCCTTTGATTTGTTTATTTTTTTGCGATGGAATCTAGAAGATTTCCAAATATCGGTTAGGAAATTAAAATAATTTTAGCGTGCTTGTCATTCCAATAATTTAGCAAGACTTTAGTTGGAATTTCATCTTCCTAAATTAATGATAATAAATATCATCCCCACTATTTATAAGAATTACAAAACTCTCCTAACACATATATGTTAACATTAATAAATTGAACAAATTTTTACAAAAAAAAAAATAAATAAAATTGAACAAATATCCTTTTTATGAATATATTTACATGGGTTATTGATGAAAACTTATATCCATATAAAAAGTCTAGTAATAGTGACTGATGCTTGATAAATTTAGCACTACTACAATTAAACAAAATAGACAGAATAATTATAGATAAATAATGAAATAAACAAATAATAGAGATAATCTGATCAAAAGAACTAGATTTCAACAATGCGGACAAAAAATGATATCTATCAAATGCTCAGGATTTCTCTCTTTTAAGAAAAAAAATTTTCTATTTTTTTAGTCAACTTCTCAAAGTTGGGTTGTGGTGAAACATCCGCCTAGCCTGTCTGTTGGGCTGGAGAGTCCGTTGAACCTGCTATTACTTGTATTGGTCGCAAGATAGAAATAAAAACCTCAATTTCATCCAATAATATAATTATATTGAAATGCATAAGGTAGGAGTCAATGACCCAATAATAATAATAAATACTATTAATTCTTGCACACTCTATGCGTGTGCAAAGAATAAAATAATTATTATTTAAATATATATTAATATTTATTTTGCAATTATTTTTAATATAATTATAAACTTAAAAGATAATACAAAATAGAAATTAAAAGATATGGGCAAAAGAAAAGAAATATATAATAAAGGAAATGAGAGTGAGGTGAGAGGAAAGAAAAAAGAAGTTAAAAGATAAATACAAAATAAGACGTTGAGATTGTAATTAGAAAAGAAAAAAAGAAAATAATTTTAGAGTTCAAGAGACCAAAACAGTTACGGTCTCTCACTTAATATAACATTATAGATAATCATAAATGTGCAAAGCCCATTTATTCAAATTGTGATAACATCAGTTATATTATACATTATTAAAATTATTTAAAATACACCGATTAAAGGTAAATATATATTTTTTCTTTTTTGGGAAAAAAAACAACAATAATATCATATAATCAAAACAGATAATACAATCAATGCGGCAAAATTCGTAATAACACAAGCTACACGGTGGCATCGAGTGTATTATATATATATATATATATATATATATATATATATATATATATATATATATCCTTATGTAGGAAATGGAATAGGGCTGTCAACGGGTCGGATTCGGGTCGGATCAGGGGATTCCGAATCTGAATCCGACAAGAGGATCCGATAACCGGATCCGAATCCGAATCCTATAGGATTCGGATTCATTTGTTTTAAATCCATGCATAATCGGATCGGACTATATCCGATTAAAGATCCGACCCGATTAACAATAAAATTTAATTTTTTTATTTAACAAATTTAATATGAAGAATAAATATAATTACATAATATTAATAAATAATAATTATTTAATGGATTATTTGATGATTTTATTTATATTTGTTTAAAATAAGTTAATTTAAACTTATTAATAAAGAAAAATATATACTTTTAGAGTAAATAATTCAAAATTTATTGTTGTTTAAAGTGATAATTATGTGAAAATTATAATTTTAGTCATTTTACTTAATATTATGTACTAGTAAATAATTTATTTTAATTAAATATTATATATATAATCGGATTCGGATTCTAAACGGATCGGATTCGTTAATTCCATATTCGTTCCATTTATTTCGGATAACGAATATTTATAATCGGATATGATCCATCGGATATTTTTATCGGACGAATATGCTAAAATTCAGATCGGATTCAGACCGAATTCGGATTAAAATCCGATCCATTGACAGCCCCAAAATGGAAATCTGGGCAATCTTACCCTCCTAACAATTTGGGCCTTTATTTAACCTTAAAATAAAATTAGTTGTTATTGGGCTTTCTTGAAGTCCAAATATCGGCACGAATTGGGCCCAACTAAGACTTACCGGCCCATATTGTGGAGACGTTAGATTAACCTGGACCGGGTCTGGGTTTCTCAGTGATGCTAAAATATGTCTATATTCATAATTCATACTAGTAATTTTGGCACACTCGTTGTGTGTGCAAATTATAAAATTCTTTTGTTTAAAATATATTTAAATTAATTTTTATATTAATATATATTTTATCAGTATTTTTAATATAATTATTGAACTAATATAAAAATAACATAAAAGCATAAAATATCAAACAATACTATTTTTAAAAAAAATACAAAAGAAAAAAAAAATTGAAATAAGGTGAGAGAAAAGATAGGATAAGATAAAAAAAAAAATGTAAAAGAAGAAAACACACAAAAATAAGTAAATAGAAAAGAAGAGAGAAAATCGCAAAAGAAGAAAACTGACAGGATAAAAAATAAATAAATAGAAAAAAAGAAAAAGAGGACACCAAGACACCATCTTTGCCTCTTGCGCTTAATAATATAGTATAGATACACAAATCCAATCCACAATCTAAATATCACCTAATCATATAAACTTAACATTCCTACATTAACCTAGTCAAACGTCTCATGTTTGGTCATCGAGTATAATTTAGTGTATCACATTGGTTCGATTTTAAGTTGGCTTAACCAAACATCTCATGTTCGAGTTTTAGAGTACGCGATTGACGTTTTGAACTATAACATAAAGAAGAAAAGCACAATATTAATTCAATTCTACAATTATTTACAAATTTATACTTATTTTTCTTGAACAAACGAATATAATATGAGTATCAGAAAATCAAATAATACAAATTAAGCTCTCAAAATTAATAGTTTTTGTAATTTTTTTCGCCGTATATGATCAAGGAGATTTCAGATTTGCAATCACAATTATCATGAATAGTATTAAAGACATGGTATTCTGGAATCTAAGATATGAACAAATTTTGTCAAATCAAATAAATTTCAACAATTTTTGTACACTTCCTACACAAATGCTTCCAACCATTTACGGATATGAAGCCCATATATAATGGACCGGATCTTCTGCTCCAATTTTATACTTCATCACCTGCTCCACTTATCAGATGTGCGACACGTATGATTTTATTAAACAATAAAAATAATATGTTAACTAAGAGAAACTAACGCTAACGGGGAGTTAACCGAGAAAAATTCTCGGTTATGTGAGAAATTTTTTCTCTATTATGTAAGAAAAAAAAACTTATCAGATCTTGTGAAAATTTCAGAAAATCACAAAGAAAAAATCCTCATCTATCTCATATATCTTAAAAAAAAAAAAAAAAAAAGGATATATTTAGAAAACAAAAACTAAAAAAACATCTCATATATCTTCAACAAATCAGATATACATAAACAGATTTAATCCATGCAACATAAAAGAGTTACGATTAAACTTAGAAACTAATTTTGATTATTCAAAACAAAAAGACTCTGATTTCTAGTCTCCTACTCTTATTATAATATTCATGCTGGCATACAAGTTAGAGTTAAAATTGGGAAATGGAATCCATCCACTTCTGAGTTGTGACAGTAGTGTAGACTAAGGTGGTTTTTCTTCTTGCATGTATTTCTTGTGTAAGGTATTTCATATTTGTGTTCACTTACTTTGTTTTATCTTCTTCATTCAATCCATGATTGTTGCCTGTTGCTATCTCATTCTCAATAATTGTGCACATCATCAATTGCTCCTCCACACATTCAAGAAAATCAATGGAACAGTAACCTCTGTAGTCTGTACCCTCCCCATCATCGACCATTTCTACTTTCACCCTAAAAAAGTATCTAAAATTAGATAAAAACAAATATTCCACCATGGGCATTTAGTACTTTTATCAAATCGTTTTATATAAGGTGGATGATATATTTTTCTGATTTAGTTAATTATGTGATCCAGATTGAGAAATCTGGGGATTTGGGGATAGACATCGGGCTGCATTAGAGTTTTGATTCAGATTGAATTTTTGAATTGAGAATTTGGGGATTTGAAAAAAGAAGACTTAAATGTTGGAGGTTTGAGAAAAATCTTCTGAAAATCCACCGAATTTGCCCTATTTGAAATAAAGAAGACAATGTTGGAGGTTTGAGAGAAAAAACATCGATTCGGGGATGGGTATTTGCCCTGTTTTGGGGAGAAGAAACTGACAATTTGTTCTTTGAGAGTTTCGGGGAAGTTTTGGAGGAGAACCTGCACTCTGAAAATTTAGGGGAGAGAGAAGATGAGCGTGACCTCCGTTAACAGAACCCGTTAATGAGTTATTTTTCTACGTTAAGTGAATTGTTAAATATACACAACCCGTTAATGAGTTGTGACCTCCGTTAACAGACCCCGTAAATGAGTTATTTTTCTACGTTAAGTGAATTGTTAAATATACACAACCCGTTAATGAGTTATTTTTCTACGTTAAGTGAATTGTTAAATATACACGTGTCGCACATCTCATAAGTGGAGCAGGAGATAAAGTATAAAATTGGAGCAGAAGATCCCATCCGCATATATAAACTCCAATTTACTAGAAATAGGCGAAAAATGATATAATTTAACGGTTTGATGTTATTTAAGTTTAAATTTTAAGTGTATATCTGAATTTTTAGATACGTTGCTAAAACAACGTGAAAAAGTTTTATATTTTGCTGACTCGATTTGACTCGACTCAAATCCATAATAACTAGGTAACGACACACAAATTATCATGACATCCTCCTCTTCACCATTGGTATAGAAAGTAAATCAAGTTGCAAAACATGTACCTTAAATTGACATAATGTATTAATGTTTTTTGTACATCTTCGTGTCATGTCATAGTGCTGCTACTGCTGCTGTTCCATCACTATTTGGACTTTGTAGGTTCTATTCCAGTTCCATCTTATCCATATTTATGTGTCAATTCTTCTTTTTTTTTATTATTATTTTTGAAATAAAAATAATTTGTTTAATATTTTATAGAAACTAATCGATTAAATAGTAACTATAATAAATTTTATTTTATAATTGATTGAGTTACGTTGAGATGAGTATTAAATTTTTTTAGGTATATTGGAATAACATTAGGAATTTGTTTATTATCATTGCCTTTAGCTAATTTCATCCAAATTGCCCCTTTTACATAAACTTTTGTGCTCCGAATTATCTTAAAATTAAGGTAGCTAGGCTACATTTTCTATATATATATATATATAAAAGAATGTAATTATATCATACCATCAAAGTAAAAAAAAAAAAAAAAAAAATGTATGATTGCAACTTATCTCTCTATGTATGATGCAAAGAAGGCAAAGGCTAGTAATTGGACATGATTTGGTCCAAGGCATGCTATGGGTCATGGCCTACCCAAGTTATGGTGACAAAAAACTTTCATCATGCTCAAGCTTATTTGGCCTATATGAAGTAAATACCTAATCGTACTATATTTATTAGCTATGATGCATATAAACCCCTCTCCATATATTATTCTACCGTATTGTGTTGTGTTACACACTCGTACGTATCGAATACTTATCATATATATCATAAATATAAGATATATTTTGAATTGTTATTATCATATTCTATTCGTATCTATGCATGATAATTAACGATATTTATTATACCTAAAACAAAGACCCATATCCCATGTTTTGTTCATATGTGGAGCAATAAACAAAGTGTAAGTGTAACCCCACTTAACCAACAAATCTTCTTCACACAAGAAAAAGAAAAGGCGAACAACAAAGAAGGGGAACTTCTCTTTTGAGAACAAGAAAGGCACCATCCAATTAATGTCAATGCCCTTGATCTCAGTGTCTCATGATCATACTCATACAAAATTTTGTACCCTTTTTTTTTTACCACAATTTGGACCTAAAAACTCAACCATGATTTTGGGTGATTTGATTTCCCTTTGTTGGCTTGGAATATATAACAAGATTGACAGCTAAAGAAGATTGCATTGTTTGGGATAAGCAAGCATAAAAGGAAGATCTTGATTGTGTATGGTGGGACTTGAAATTTGGATGCTTGTTTAATGTTTAATGTTTAATGTGGAAAGTTAGACTTTTTTGCCTTTTGGATTTTGTTTTGAATGTGTTGAATTTGGAGTGGGAGGAAGTGTGTAAACTTCATAGTTGATCATGTGAATTGTACTTAATTTAATATTTCTAGTGATAGATAATCACATTTGTTCTGCATAGGCTTGAAACAGTCGGGTTTAAATATTTTAAAGCGTATCATCATCGACAAAAAGAGTAGTTATACAATGTATTGGTTCTGTTTAATCTACTTAAATTCAAAACATAAATGATTTAACAGGAAAATCGAATGAACTAATCAAAGATCTATAGTGCCTGTCTCCTGCTATCTGGATATAATCATCATATTTATCGATTAGATTAAGATATTTTGTCTTTAAATATAAAATTATCGAATAGAAATATAATTAAATGTTAATTTTGAGAAGTGGAGACAAACCAAGACTAAAATCTTAAGCAAAATTTGGACATATTAATATATAGATATGAAATAAGTCAAGATTCTCAAGCCTTGTGTCCCAATGTGGCATATCTTGAAGGTTACCCTAACAAAATTTTCCATGCCTTTCCGCCATATCTTTTCCTTTTGAAATTTCTCATGATATGCATTACATTTTCGTGTGGTCCACTTAATTAAATAACCATTATTATTTACCTTTTTATAAACTGTATTTGCATTATTTTTCATAACTTTGTTTTTTCAGAGTAATATAATAGTTTTTGTTAGTATTATTACGTTACAAAACTCAAACATTCTTTTATATTTTAAACTCAAACATTCTTTGCGGGACAATTTTTTATAAGGATCGATAGTCTCTATTATTTATCCTAAACCCCTCAATTTAGATTTTATACATTTAAGATTCTCATTTCACAACACATTTTTCCTAAACTCTCAATGACCTAAAAAATATATTTTATCCTCATTTTTTCACTTTTTCCACACCATTTTTGATTTCTCCACACCCCTTCTTCCTTGTCATCTTTTTCAAATTTGCCAGACCGCCGACCGTAACCGGAGGTGGTCCAAAATTCCCGAAAAATTCACTCAGGACGTACTCCTCGTCCTCGTTCCATATCTTCGATTAATTTTTCAAAATTCGAAATCATTTGTCCCCAATTTCAGATCTAAGAATTTTAGATTTAAAAATTCCAAAAAAAAGAAATGTTCATAACTCCCAAACCGCTTAACGAAAACCGATTATGTCACTTGCAATGGATTCTTCGTGTCGAGATCTTCAAGATCCATACAAAAACCGTCGAAAAATGTCGCCGGAAAGGAGAGACTCGTTTCTCATTTTCTATTGAAAATTTGCAGGTTTTCGGCGAACTCTTCGGCGCCTTCTCCGGCCATTTTCATGAGACGTGGTTGCCACCAATGAAGTCGCGTCGTCGAAATAAGTCAAAGCATGTAGCTCCCGTCTCCGAAAAGTGGCCAAAGACGGCGCCGTTGCTGCCGCCGGAAACCTGTGTTCTTCAATACAAAAATGGAAGAAGAAAAAAAAAATGGGAAGAAGAAGATGGGGGTATTGGTGTAATTTTTCATATTTATTAAGGGCATTATGATATTTTTGCTCGAATTGGGGGTTTAGGAAAACTTTGATAGATAATTGATTCTTAAAACATGTAAAAATCCAATTGGGGGGTTTAGAAAAACTTTCATGGTATATTAGGGATGTTTTATTAATTTTCCATTCTTTTCGTTCTAGTTATTACTTATTATTTATTGTGTATATTGTATAGATACGAGTACATTGGTACGAACATGGCGCTAAACGATACGGATATGGGTATGGGTATACAAATTTCTCTTTTTAATTTTCCAAGTGAATAGTATCAGATATGTGTTCCACACGACATGATAAAATAATATTTTTAGAAGTGCTTATATATCAAAGGTGATTGTTTATTGATAAATATATTGAATTGTCACTTGAATGTTCATCCAATGTTAATATATTATTACATATGAGTACTTTTAAAATATTATTTTATTATGTCGTGTTGTATCTAATACTCATGTTGAACATTTATTACGGAATAAACTTAATAAAAATAAAGCATATCGTCCGTATCGTAATATATTTATATCCATATATCTATATTCATGAAATATTATATATATATATATATATATATATATATATTATGCGTAAAAAAAAAAAAGAAAAAAAATCATCAAATTTACTTATATATTACTAGCTAGTAGTACATGACTGACATGCATATTACTATCATTAGCCCTCAAACTTTTTTTGGGAAGCCTAATAATTATACTTTGTGCACCAATCAAAAGCAATCATTCAAAGCCTAAAAAATATATATTATTTCATTCATCATGTTTGAAAATAGGGGAAAAAAAGATTTGGTATGCATTTGCATAGATGAACAAAATAATCAAAACATATGATACTCTCATATGTAAATGGTGATACGGACATGATTCGATATGGCACGAGCATGATGATACATTTTTATTTTTTTTAAAATTTTAAATGAAAAGTATCAAATACGGTATTCGATACGAATATCTAATATAACATGATATAATAAAATAATATTTTTAAAAATATTTATTCATCATAGATCAAAACATAATACAAAAGGTGAGTCAATCTAAAAAATTATAAAATACTCTTTAAAAATATTTAAAAAATGCATCAACCACCACCCAATATTAGGAGGGTACATGTGTAGTTTTTCCAAACTCAAGGGGCGTTGGTGTAATTTTACAAATTAGAGGGAGTAATATTCATATTTAATTATTTTGTGTATGCCAAATATAATGTTTTCTCATACAAATGAAACACATAATTTGAATATTTCTATCAAAATTTTAATATTCCTTGGATGCATGCTTAAAAGATGTACTTTTTCTTTTTTGTTTTTCACACCAATAAGACGAAGCTTGAAAGTTGAAATAATCGAGAATCTTTACTTTTTCAGTTGGAAAAAAGTTCTCTTTTATTTAATTATAGGTAGAAATCATTTTTTTTGCTTTTTCTACAATTATATTAAACCTTGGGTCAAAAAAGGAAAATAAACAATTGCATCTCTAGCAATACAAAATTAATAAAATTTAAGAAGATTGTGTTGAACCATGGATTAAACCTAAAAGAGTTCGATCCTCGAACAAAAAGATCAGTTCGAATCTTGATTTCAAATATAGAATAATTTTCAAATCATTCAGTCGTTCGTCACATTTAATTTTTTGATATGTTTTATTACCTACAACTCCATAAAAAATTAATTATTGTAACTGACAATAGATATCTTATTTATAAAAAAAAAAAAAAAAATCTCCATTTAAAACTTTTGATTTGTGAAATTGATAAATAAAAGATTAGTTGTTAATATGCAAAATTAAGATACAATAAAATATCCAACATCTTACATATCAAAACATATATTTTTTAGGTTAATTACATTTAGACCCCATGGGAGTATAATAAATTATAATTTGGTACCTCTTAGTCAAAAAATTACACTTACACCCCCTCATGAATTTAATAATTACATATAACACCCAATATTGTAAGAATCGATTAAAAATCTAACAGAATATTCCTTAAAATTATGAAAGTCCCGTTATGTCCCTGCTAAAATTGAACTAATTTTAATTATATAAAAAATTTATTAGCAAATGACTAAAATACCCCTTATTTTGGCTCACTTTACGTAGTGTAAAAAGAGTCATTTTTCTCTTTCAATAGTACTCCCTCCAGCCTTCATCAGAACACCATGAAACCTTTTTTTGTTACCGCCTAGGTGACCAACAAAATATCTCTAAAAATTTATTTTTTGGAAACTTAATCCACCGTCTGGAGGTTGGTGGTGACGAGAAAAACTTCTTACAATATTAACGAGACTTTCACAATTATAAGGAATATTTTGTTAGATTTTTAACAAATTCTTACAATATTGGGTGTTATATGTAATTATTAAATTTGTGAGGGGGTGTAAATGTAATTTTTTGACTAAGAGGTACCAAATTGTAGTTTTATATACTCCTATGAGGTTTAAATGTAATTAACCCTATTTTTTAAGAAATTCTGTATGTAACTTATTTACTAAAAAAAATTAGAAAATAGTACATATCTTGAGAGAATATTTTATTTTTTACCCCCTTTTATCCAATTATTTTTGCAGTGAAATGAAATAAAATATGTAACAAAACTCAAAAGCTGCACAAACTCATGTGCATCCAACTAGTGCTCCATCTTTTTATGCCTAACCCTTTGGTTTTTTTATTTTACCCAAGAGAATGTATCAGTCTTAACATATATTATAATGCTGTTACAATTGATAATATTAAATTAAACAATAATTATTTTATTGAGTTAAATTAAGCCCCAATTAGCTCCACGGGAACTAATAAATGAAAGAAAAAGTATATGTATATGGGTTCTTTGAGAATTTTGTTATTTAGTAGTTTCTTCATTAATTAATTAGGTGGTTAATCTTGGTATAATAAATTACTTATAAATCTATTTAATAAAAGTATAAGTTATATTTATTTCATTGTTGGGTTTATGACGGGGTTAAAGCTTTTTCTATATTTTATTTCAATAAGTTCTATATGGGTTCTTTGAGAATTTTGTTATTTAGTAGTTTCTTCATTAATTAATTAGGTGGTTAATCTTGGTATAATAAATTACTTATAAATCTATTTAATAAAAGTATAAGTTATATTTATTTCATTGTTGGGTTTATGACGGGGTTAAAGCTTTTTCTATATTTTATTTCAATAAGTTCGAGTTATACTTACGATTGAAGTATAAATTTTTTTAAATTAATGGTAATTGCAATTTCAAAGTCCAAACATGAATTCTTTAATTAAATATTATAGTCTCGAACTATAATTGTTTCCCAAAAATTTAAATATGAAATTTTTAATAATTTAATGTAACATCAAAAGGAGTATATATTATGAGTATATCGGTGGAAACCGGAAAGAGAAGTTGATGAATTTGGGTAAACTATAATAGTGGGAATAGAAGTATCATAGTTTCACCATAGTTTCACAATTATCTAGAAAAAAACATTTATTTATTTATATACATAATAATAAAGAATATCATATATTTGAACATTCTTGCTTAAATAATTGTGCAAGCTACTGGCTGGCTTCGTCAGCTAATCACTGTCACAGCACACTTACAAACTAAACCAATCTACTTAAATCAATATTATCATATATATATATATTGATAAGAAAAAATGTTTAAATATTTATGTTTATTATGATAGAGAAGCAATGAAAAAAGACAGGATTGCCAACATTGCAAGAATGTTGGGCAAAAGCGTTGGAATGGGAAACTCATCATGCCCCTAAGGGGGACACTATTGGAATTTGGAAATGGTTAAGGACCACATAGGACCATCAGAAAAACACACACAAATTTTGTACTAAAATACTACCCAAAATATATATATATATATATATATATATATATATATATATATATATATATATATATATATATATATTTAGGTGCCATGATCTCAGAACCCATAAAAAAGTATGACTATGTTAGTTTTCTATTTTAGAGTATATTAAGTTAGATGTTGCAAAGATATTTTAAAGTTTGAATTTTCTTTGTTTCATTTACTGAGTTAAATGGCAATCGATGATGTTGAAGATTGGATTACAAATCTACGATAGAGAGTACTCTGAATCTCTGATCAGCGTTTAAAAGAATTAGTTCTTCGCTTGCTAAAATGACAAGAGGCGTTGAATACCAGGTGGAGGTTATTCTTTACGTTGAGGTTCGGTGCTTAGGTTAGCATGGGATGGGTAACGTGCATAATAAGGAAGTCAAACTCGGATTTTAGCAGAGGTTCGACTCTATAGTGGGAGTAGTATAGGGTAAAATTAAGTGAATGAGAGTCGTATTTGCATTGAGACGAGATAGGTGCTCATATGTTATTATTGTCCAAAAAGAAAGTCGTGCCTGCAACATGTAGATAGTAATTATCACATTGTGCCCCACAACTTATATGTTGAGAGAGAGAGAGAGAGAGGTGACACTCGGTTGACATGTCGAGGTGACTTCCCTTGACGAATTCTACAACGGTGCTTTCATATATTAGATTAAGGAGAATTTGTCGAGGATAGTTGATGAGTAACTAATTGTTATACAGTTCCTAGTAAACATATTTCAGTAGGAAATTTCCTCAGCATCGGTGGGAGAGCATTATCGAAGCCCTTCTAACTGTTGAGAAGGCGACATACACTCAAAAAATACTTGAGTACTTGAAATTTTGACACGTTGTATGCATAATTTATTGATATTAATCGTTGTTAATTTGTCAATATTAACAAAAATTTATATACAATGAAAATGTAAGAACACTCATTGCATCTCTACCAACCCAAATTGCTCCAAAACACCTACAATCATGATTTAATAGCATTAATCATGATCCAAATCAAATCTTGTAACACTATGTGACTCTTGCCAACCTTCTTCCATGTTCATGTGCCTTGACCAACCGACTTCATGAGGCACATTTCATCCTTGTAGATACCTAATTAGGGTTTATGGGCTCAAAGCAAACTTGTACCTCCCAAGAAACAGGTTATTGCATTATTAAATCTATTACTATTATTGAACTTATGACCAACAAAGTGGGAAATAATAATGAAAGGTTGTCTCAAATGTTGTTATTGATGTTAGTAAATTTACCAGTATTATCATATCAGCACATGCATTGATAATCTAACATCTCTGATGTTGTAAGCATGACATTAGCAATAGTAAGCATATATTTTTTGGACATTAAAACAATTTTGAATGTAAGTTCTTATAATAAGAAAAATCGACCAACCGGAATTGATTCAAATGGTTAAAAATTTCTTTTTTTAAAATAATGATCCGAGTTTAAATTCTTTTAATCACTCGGAGGTGTGTATTTAAAAAAAAATGATCTAAATGCAAATAAAATACTATTTAAATAGTTACAACAATAAAAAAAAAAGGCTACAATATAGTATTAGTAGGGTGGAAATTGTTTTCTTTTATCTAAATTAGAACATTTACAGTTAATTACTATAATTAATTCTTTCGGGTTAACTATAACCCTTCAATTTGCCTATATATATATATATATATATATATATATAATAGGGTCCTACTCCAAAGGACACGTGACTAGGATTGCAAATGGATAGTGACATTTAGCTCGGGAGTTCGTCAAATGGTCTAATCTGGTCGATCGTTAGATAGTCAAAGGACACCTTGAGACACTATAATCATGTAACTAATAAATACATAGATAAGAACAAATTCAATCACATAAAAGAACCACATAACTATAAGAGACTAAACTCTAACAGGATTCTCTTCTATGAAAGAGAATTTTAGGTTAAACATTAAGGACAAGTCGCAAAGAGGGGAAAGAGTTTCAATGGACGGACACTCATCGATATATATATATATATAAAGTGAAAAAATATTTAATCAAAATAATATATATTAAGTCATTATCATTAACAACTAGTTACCAAAAACTATAGTGTCACTTTATATTCTTTTCCATTAATTGTCTTTATTACAATTGGTTAAAATCTAGAATGGTCATAAATAATAGAGAAAAGTAAAATTGACTACAAAAGTACAAAACTAATCACCATCTTACCTCGTATTTCTGAGAAAAGCCATAAGTATGTCTGAAGTACTATCGAGTACTATTCCCTTGTAATTTGTTCAAAACCTTAATTAATTTCATTATTGAGCTTGTAAAAACTACTTTTGAACTCCACAAATTAATAAAGTTGTTACTCGAAATTATACAATAAAGTGTGTTTATCTCCATCCCAACCCCCACCCACCCCCCATCCTAAAAAAAGAAAAAGAAAAATAAAAAAATATAAAAAAGTTACATATTTTTTTGATTTTACATCTCTATTTATTTTAGTTTGAACATATCATACCATTTAGGTTTAAAACTCTTGATACTTTAAATAGAGTTGAACAATTTAGTTGTACTGCGTTCGCAAAGAATTGAATATTAAATTTCTTGTTAAGGTAATATGCGCTGAATAAGTAAGTCATGATATATGGTGGTAAAAGAGCCGTACTATGAAAATTTTTAATTCAGATCCTACTCGATCAAACTCAACCAATTAAAAAGACAAGTATATTATACTTGTCATTTGATTTGTTATTCTTTCTAAATTTTTTACTTATCACACGACAAGCGTAAAATACTCTCTCTCTCATTACAACGTCTCGATCGAGCCACGCTCGAATTAAAATTATCCATGCAGTATTTACTTGATTCAAAGAAATGACAACTAGTTTGGGTTTCAAGATTTAGAGAAAAAATGATTTAATTAATTAGAGAAATTAATTAAATCTTGAAAAATAATTTATTTAAATTTTATGGGGCATCTAATCATTTGGTAGAAAAGGGCCACCGGAGTCTCCATCATTAGTGTGGAGAAACCTAGTAATGATAAAAGAAAAAGTTACATTCTCCTACAACTTTGTTATTTTTAGTTTTTACTATAAGGTTAATATATCTTTGGAAAAGGGTTTGATTCAATAATTTCAATTTATTTTAATGTTCGACTTTTCTATTTTTATTTTCTTAGAATAAATCTTGATCTATTGGACAAGGATTAAATGAGTGTTATAAATTTATCGTTGAGTATTAAATTGGATTTAATGTCACACATCAAAAAATAGTATATTATTGTGTAGCCTTGTATTGCATACTTATACTGAATATCGTGTCTGAAAACTACTATGCAATAATTTTTTAAAATAATTCATATTGTCGAATTCATATCGTTTCATATTTATATCAGCTGCGTGTGTTTTACCGTAACATAGTTACCACTTGAATTCAATTTAGCTGCTCATTTGTTTGAAAATTAATGAAAATTCAATCTTTTTTTATTTTTTATTTTTGCCTTTTGTTCTATTTTCTTTTATAAGTTGGAGTCGGGTCGAAATAGTAAATCGATTTTATACTTTGAACAAAAGTAAAATAAAGGGCAAAGTAGTTTAGCTTCGGATTACAATAAATTTATTAATTAATTACCTATAGGCTATATGTGATGGTAAATTACAACAAATTTGATTTGACAATTCATCTTACTAATCAATTTTAAGTACTTTTAATTATTTTAAATTTTGAATAATTAAACCATTTTCGTTGACACTTATAAATAATCAAATTTTAACTCTAGTTAGTTAGGATGTAAGTATATTATACTTACTCACCACTAAACTAATTTGAACACATTAAATATAAACCAAATAATTTTAGAAAAACCTTCATAAAACAAATATATTTCCTCAACTAAACTCACACGTAATAAAAGTACACATATGCATGAATTTATTTAATTTCTATATATTTATTTAATGAGGAAGTCAATTATACACCAAATTGATAGCCCAATAAAAATTAAATTAATCTACAAAAATAATAAATTACCTAGAGTAAGTGTAGCCCTAAAATAAAGAAACAAATATTGTTGACTTCCATTTGTGATGGAAATATTTAATTTAATTTTTTAAAATAATTAGATCACCAACTAAAAATAAAAAAATATTCTAAAATATTAAATAATTTTTTTTTAAAAAAAAGTAAACGAAGTGGGCCGTGGTCCTGACCCGACAGAGATCCTGCGGTGGAGAGAGACTCCTGTTTTTCTTGATATGCCACTGTGTGTAATTTGCACGAAAGATGGGGGTATTTTTGACATTTCACAAGTGTAGAAAGCAACTTCCACTATTTAGCAACACACAGCTTTCAAAGGTACAACCTCTGAAAGCACTGAGTCTGACTGCTCTAAGTGGCAAAAATGGAACTACATTATGAGATGTGTGAAAGGTACAACCCAAGAAAATGAGTGTCACTTTGTTTAGATTTGAATGTCCATGTATGTAATTCTATGTCACAAGTTTTGGAATTTTGGAATTGGACAAATCACAATGCTATCAAGTTTTGGCCATTAATTGAATTCAAGAAAAATGGTTCCATTTTATCTTGTTCTTTCTTTTTTCGATAACTTCGAATTCGAATAAGATCGAATTGCTGAAGTGAAATCTTTTTTGATAAATCATAATTGCATACGCCAGACTTGTAGTCAAGTTGTCGTAGTATCGAACAACTAAACTACATCATTTGGGTGTCCATTTCATTATCTAATATATCTATCAAATGTCAGTTGATTCAGTAGATGACACGGATTCTAATTTTACAAATGATGCAATTTGATTGGAAGGATCGACCCATGAATCGTTTGGAAGCCAACAACAATTAGGAGAAAAAAGTAAAGTCCAACCGATTATAATGATAAATGTGTTACAGTTACCATCTAACTGATCATTCTCGTTAAATTTTGTTATAAATCGATTGATCACTCTCGTTAAATTCATTATAAACCGCACAATAAGTATAAAACACTCATCCCATACCTATAATAATGTGATTATGTGAGGTCGAATTGTTGAAGTGAAATGTTGCGTACGCGAGACCTATATTTAAACTATTGTAGTACCGACCAGTTAAACTACATCATTTGGTTGTCCATTTTATTATTTAGTGCATCTACCAAATGTCAATTGATTCAGTGGATGACATCCTAAATCTCTTAAATAAATTAGAGAATTCAAATTCTAATTTTACCTATGATGCAATTTGATTGGAAGGATCGTCGCATCAATTATTTGAAAACCAACAACGATTAGAAAAAAAAAAAAAAAAAGTAAAGTGTAACAATACGTTGATTGTGAACTATTCTTCTTTCTTATATTCAACGATAAAACTAACAAATACTTATTATCTGAAAATTTTAGTTCAAGTGTGGTTCGATATACGAAACCCAACCGATTACAATAATAAATATGTTACACTTATTATTTGATTGATCATTATCGCTAAATTCGTTATAAATCGATCGATCACTCTTGTTAAATCCGTTATAAACTGTATAATAAATATAAAACACTAATTCTATCTATATCAAGTTTCCGACTAGGATTACATGTCCTTATCCCACAACTCAATAATACAAACCTTGTGGATCAAGAAGACAAGAACTACCAATTCTTTTGAATAAGACAACAACAGGATTCTTCTTTTTTGCTTTTCCAAAACAAGAAATATAGTATTCAAATCAAATTTACAGTATTTGACGTCACAATTTCCATTTGAATTATACTCTTCTTCTCTCTTTTTTACCCTTTTACCAAGATGATAGTAATTTAAAGACAAGTTCTTGACTGAACCAATTCCAAAGATTCTTTACAACAGTTCCAAAACACAGATACAAAATTCTGACTGCTCCTCCCCTGAAATTAGTTGAAAAAAAAACACAGAAAAAGCCGACAAACAACCTACCCCCCTCAGTGGCAGAATAGTAATTGTACTGCAAACTCGGGGCTGTTTCTGTAACCCACCTCTCATTGGTTAATCATAATGGCGCATTTTAGCAAGCACCCCTCATCATCTTCCCCTCTGGTGTAACAAAAAGTTAAAAGCAGCAGAGGTATCATCATTCTTACATCCTGAGAGGAGAAGAAGAGAAAACCAGAGAGCCCAGATTAAAAAAAGAGAGAAAAACTCTCACACACACATTCACACGCTCTGAAACCGCATAAAGTTGGGATCTTTACTCCCTCAACCACCATTTTCAACTCTTCCAAGCTTCAGTCTTGAGCTGTGTTTGAAATGGAGAAGGTTATTGTTGTTGTTAACTGCGAGCTTAAGGCTTCTGGGATAGTGTAGAACTTCCCTGAAGCTTTTTCCGTTTGAGTGGAGAAAAAGAAGAGCTCTTTTCTTTCTCTTCTCTCTTTCTTTCTATCAGTGAAGAATGGGTTGCAAGAGCATGATATCAGGAAATTTGGATCCAGAGAGGAAAAGGAGTGGTGGGTTGAGGACTAAACAAGCTGGGCGTGGCTCTTGCAGAGGAAGTTAGGCTGAAAGGACTCTTTTTGTTAATATTTTTTTGAGGGAAAAAGAAAAGGGAAAAAGAAATAATTTATATATTTTTTTTCCTCTGAGGAGGAATAATCACATATTCCCTTTGTTCCTCTCACTTCTGAATTGAATCTTTTGGTAAAAACTTCTTCGTCTGTAGATAGAAATCGAGAATATTCATATACATATATTCTGCTGCTCTTTTGGTGATGGGGTACTTGTTGAAAGAAGCTTTGAAGACTCTTTGTGGAGTTAATCAGTGGTCTTACGCTGTTTTCTGGAAGATTGGCTGCCAAAACCCCAAGTGAGTCTTGCTAAAAATCTCATCTTTTTGTTCTTTTTTTTCCATTTTTATGGCATAATCAAGAAAAGAAAATCGGAACCTTTTTCTTTTGAACTTGTGTGCTTATATTAATGACAAAAAAAAAAAAAAAAAACCCATTAAGTTAGATTTTAGTTCTAGGAATTCCATTGGCGATTCCATTTTTTCTTTTTTAAAATTTTGTCTCATCCCAGTGTTCCAAATGGAGGAGTTGTGATGTAATTTTCCAGTTAATTCCTGGACTTTTCGTAAATGTTGCTGCCTGATGTGTGTGTGTGTTTTCTCGAGTTGCTTTTGGTTAACTTGTGAGCAATGATTCTCAGTTCTTGGAATTTTGTGCTGGACCAGTTAAAATGGAGAGTGGATGAGAGAACAAAAGATGAACTTCAGATCAAATCTTTGGTTTCATCCTCCTTAACTGGATTAGAATTTTAGAGGAATGTGTACTGTTTGATCCCTCATTCTCAATTTTAAACTATTTTTTAGTGTTAAACTTTCCTAATTTATTTGGTAACCAAGATTTGATTTGACGTGTTACAGATTTATTGGATATACATAGTTATCATCTGCAAATCAATAAATATAAAAGAATCTCGTTTTCTCTTCAGTGTTTTGGATTTTTCTGGTTGGTCCATTCAATTTGTCTTGGAGAATCTCAGTAAGATGGAAGAAAGGGAAAAAAAAGTTTTAAATATGTTTTAATTTGATGAAGCCCTTCACACTGTTGTGAGTACATTCATGTCTTATGTGCCTTGCTTGTTTTCATCTGTGTGTACTGTTCTTTCTCTGTTGTCTGCAGCAAGTTCATGTTTTTTCATAATATCCTGAAAGATTCAAGAATATATGAAATTTGTTTTTTCCAGGCTTTTAATTTGGGAAGAATGCTATTATGAAGCTTCATCGGATTACAGCGCTTCGTGGGTTTCAGCCGAAACCCGTAGTAATTTGCAACCGGATATTCAGACGAGGAAAACAGTTCATTTGCTTGTAAACAGGATGATGATGGAGAATCATGTTAACATTGTAGGAGAAGGGTAAATTCGAGCAAATCTTTCGTAATCGTTGGAATTTTGTTTCGTACTTTGTTGTTTGGGAAGAAGTTGTTCTATTAAACATTCGGTCTGCATTTCTTTCTCAGATTAGTCGGACGAGTTGCGTTTACTGGAAACCATCAATGGATTCTTTCTGAGGATTATTTCAGAGAATCTCACCCACCAGAGGTATAATTAAGTTTCAAATAAATGGAATTCTAGTTGAACTTCTAATAAATGAGTATTACAAAATACTGATAATATCAAACCTTGTTCTTATATATAGGTTCTGAAAGAGGTGTGCCAACAATTTTCAGCTGGTATGCAGGTATAGAAATGGATATGTTTTAGTACTATGCCTGTATCTATATCTATATACATGTATGATATTACTATGTTGCGGACGTTTATATTTTGATTTATTATGTACTTCTCTCGTCTTAAACAGACCATTGCAGTTGTTCCGGTTCTTCCTCATGGCGTTGTTCAATTTGGTTCATTCTTGCCAGTAAGTTCTTCGTTTTCATCATTCCGTCATTCTGTGTATCTGAAATGATCTGTATGTGCGTTATTTTCTATTCATAATACGTATTTTTGTTTAATCTCTCAGATTATGGAGAATGTGGAATTTATAAACAACGTGACATCCTTAGTACTTCAGCTTGGATACGTATCAGGTCTCATGCTACCAGAAAGTTACAATGCTAAAGAACATTCTCACGGTTGCTCATCCCTTGAGTCAAATGTCGTAAATGCGCCTTTCTTCTTCGATAATCTCAACTATGCCTCTCAAAACTCAGGCCAGACTTCTACTGCCATTGACAGTCAAGACTCTCGTTTTGCCATGCAGCCCAATGGTGAGGCATTTCAATCCTCTAACCAGTTAATGCATGGAGTGGCAAAAGCAGAAATCATCCCGTCAAATTCAGAAATTTGGACGAACCAACATTCTTCTCCGTGTATCCCAAAGTCTCCTCTAGATGTACCCTCGAGCAGTTCATCCCAAAACCACCAGGGGCACTTCAGTAATTCGAAACCAACATCCAGTGGAACCATTAGTTCAAAGTATCCAGATTCAAATGAGCTTAAAAATGTGAACTTTATGCAATACAACGAGCATCTGAACATGGCTGAGCTCGTTCCTGGTTTTCCTGAAGATGAAGAAAAACTGCAATACGAAACCGGAGATGATTTGTTTGATGTTTTGGGAGCTGATTTCAAGAATAAATTATTCAGTAGTTGCTGGAATAATAATAATAACAGGGAACCAGCTCCTAATTGGGATAGTAAGAATAATCTTCCATCAAAAAAGAATCTTGCTACTTCAGACATGTATCCTACAAATTCAGAAAGCGGGATTTTCTCCTCCTCTGGCACAGACAATCTATTGGAGGCCATTGTCTCCAAGGTTAAAAACCCTTTGACCAATCAGACCGCAGAAGACAACGTTTCTTGCAGGACCACAGTAACAAATATGAGCACCTCATCCACACCGAATAGTTCCTCGCTTCCCTACGGTCGGTTCGGGGTTTCTGAGTTATTTGGTGTTCCAAAATATGGGGGGAAGGTGGGGACTGCTAGTTTGAAAGCAGGGGTTTCTAAGGAAGAATCCGGAAGCTATTCGAATGGGAGTTCGATTTATGGATCACAGATAAGTTCTTGGATAGAAAGCGAGCAGAAAGCAAAAACGAGTAATAGTATCTCAACGGGATATTCCAAGAAACAGGACGAAACAGGAAAAACAAATCGAAAGAGGCTTAAACCGGGAGAAAATCCTAGGCCTAGGCCTAAAGACCGACAAATGATCCAGGACCGTGTGAAGGAGTTGAGGGAAATTGTGCCTAATGGCGCAAAGGTAACAACTTCCCCCCTCAAAGATCTTCATTTGTAATTAGTTTATTATGTCATTAGTGGAAAACTGTTTTACGACATGAATTTTGATTGGTTTTGACTCAACCATTTAAAATTTTCGTGTGGCCAAATATTTATCTTTTTAGCCGGCATATCTCGTACTTTAGGTGGTGATCCGCATCATACAAAGGTTTAAATAGTTTGGTCTAAAAACAATCATCTTTCGTGTGGTAAAATTTTTATTAGTATTGTTGTTGCTACTTATACTTGTCGTGTCTTTCCAACAGTGTAGTATAGATGCTCTACTCGAACGAACTATCAAGCACATGCTTTTCTTGCAAAGCGTCACAAAGCATGCTGACAAGCTAAAACAAACCGGAGAGTCAAAGGTATGCAATAGAACACTGCTAAATCTTGTAATAAATTTGACTAAACATATACAATAAGTTTAATGTTCTTGATTTTATGATTTTCAGATTATTAGCAAAGATGGAGGTTTGCTTTTAAAGGATAATTTCGAAGGCGGAGCTACATGGGCTTATGAAGTAGGTTCACAGTCTATGGTCTGTCCAATCATAGTTGAAGATTTAAATCAGCCCAGACAAATGCTTGTTGAGGTAATACATTGTTTTTTAAGCTACATCGAAATAACCTTTAGTTTAATAATTATTTTTCTTTTTTCTCATGATTTTATTTTTGTGGCAGATGCTTTGTGAAGAAAGAGGTTTGTTTTTAGAAATAGCTGATATAATTAGAGGACTTGGATTAACCATTTTGAAGGGTGTCATGGAGACTCGGAACGACAAGATATGGGCACGTTTTGCTGTTGAGGTAATGCATTATGGGTTAATCACACTTAGACCCCCTACAAAATAGCAAAATCATCAACACCTTTAATGATGCTTTTCAAAAAATTGCCCCCATCATCTAGAGTTTTCACGGGGTATCAAAAACTTATGTGAACTTTATGATATGGGCGCATTTTGCTGTCGAGCTAATGGTTGCGGTTAATTACACTTAACCCCCCTCATAAGTAGCAAAATTATCAGCACCTCCCCCTAATAATGCATTTTTGACAATTGCCCTGTCGTCGAGATTTTTCGCTGAATCTTATGTGAACTCTCTATTTTCGGTCCAGTTGGATGTTTATATATCTGTTTGACTAAAAATACCCTTTTCGACAGGCCAATAGGGACGTGACAAGAATGGAGATATTTATTTCATTAGTTCGACTCTTGGACCAAACCACTGCAAAAAATGGCACCCTGCCTCAAACACACAACGGCATTAGCAACGAAAACGTGATGGCTCAACAATTTCACCAAATTACAAACCAGTAAGATCATTTTTCAACTCAGGATGCATTGAGAGCGAGAACAGTCGAACATCGCCATGACTAACGCATCTTTCGAGAGGGAAACAAAAACACAATGACATTATCGCCGGTGTTGATTTGCAGCTGGAAAAACGTGGTGTAGAATACGAGGTACTCCTAGGATTTGTTGGTCGGGGTATGTAGTTATTTAGTTTCTTGTTCTGCAATATTGTTTAGCTCTTGTTAGTTGGGTCCATGACATGGTAGATAAGGGGGGGTGAAATCGTAATTATGGGAGACTGTATGTCTCCAATTTGCAATTGATTTTCAAGAATCTACTAATGTATAGTGAGGATGAGGTGTGAAAAACAATTAGGACAAGTTGTGGTTTCATTGTAATGTTTTGCTCACTTAATGCCAAGATTCTGGATTTTTTTCTCTTCAAATGTTCCACTTGTTATGAGCCCTCTTTGAGTGAAGAGAACATACGATGACACGATGTCCGAACACTTATCGAAATATTATTTTGTTAGACAGTGTTGTATCAAACACTCAAATCATATATGATAAAAAATCTTAATAAAAATTGGTATCGTCGTGTTGTGCTTTTGGACATCATTAGGTTATAAGTGGGAAAATATCATTATGCCACGTATCATATCGAACACTCGATTGAACACGTTAAGAAATCTTTAAAAAAGAATTGATGTCGAACGGTTAGGTTATAAATGGGAAAGTATCATTCTACCATGTATCATATCGAACATTGGATTGGACACATTAAAAAATCTTAAAAAAAGAATTGGTGTTGTCGTTCACGCATCTAGACATCATACGTTATAAGTGGGAAAATCATATTTTGCGATGTATTATATCGAAATGTGAAACTCATCAGAATTACCAAGAAACTAAATGTGTTTAGATACAAATTGTACACCAAATGAGGCCAAATTAGTAAAGAAAATTTAGGCATTATCCACCATACATATGTCAATTAAGTGTGATAGAGAACATGTTAACAAGTAACAACTAAAGAAGAAATATGATTATGAAAGCTAATTGTCCCCATTCCATAGCTTTATACTTTTGGGGTCATTGTTGAATGTTCCTCTTTGCTCAATAGTCCACTACCTATCATTTCCGACACTTCTAAAATATCATTTTATCGTGTTAGAAATTCGTCTCAAACACCATGTCAATACTCATGTGGAAAATTTAAGAAAAATCTGTGTCGTGTCGTTTACGTATCACCATATCCGTATCAGTGTATCATAGCCCGCAACCCTCTTATGCATAGTTGAAGGAAAAAAAAAAAAAGAACCAAGTTCGGTCGCTACAAGTGTAAAATACTCGTCCCTAAATTAAAATGGTCTAGCCGAACCAAGTTCGGACTAGAATTACCCGAATTATTATAACTAATTTCAATAGCAACATTTTCTTGCAAGAGAGAAAGAAATATTTGATAGTTAATAAAGACAAAATTGATTGAATAAGGACAAGTATCAAATACCCCTAAGTTTTCTACATATTCTGAGGAATAATATGGGAAAAATTACTGGATTGAAACCTCTTATGATATCATTTTCAACAGTGAGATAATGAAATATCTTGCCTTCTTTTGCAAGTTTGCATGGCAAAAGATGATAAGCAGGATCAGGTTCAGCAGCATCAATATCTTTTCATGATATTATCAAGATTATGCACCAAAATTCTTCTTTAGTTTGATGATAAGTATGCTGTTAACCTATTTGATCTATTGCCTCAATAGGCTTTTTTACTGTTCTTCCCAGGGTATAGATTTCCGACTCGCAGGGTGCCGGTTGATGCCATATGAGACGTAATCCAGATGGAAGAGATATGTTCCGGGATGAGGTCAGAAATTTTAACTCTTTTAACATTTTAAATTTCAATATATATACATGATACAACCTTTACATGGATGCAAGCACCAACGGTCGATGTATACCCCACGTTAGGACGTATATGATTGGATAAAACGTAGATAACCAGTGTCATACAAGAGCCTTGGAGAATCTGCAAGCTTTGATGAGCGAGAATTTTAGATATCTATGTTGTTGCAGCTGTAAATATTCTATTTCATGGGCTCAGACTCAGTAGTGAAAGTTTTTCAGTTCTAGGAGAGACACAAAGAACATATTCACTATTCAATCCTTGATGATAAATTGGTCCATTTTAAAACTCTTGATTTTACTACAACTTGGCAATGACATGAGTGGTCAAGTTTCAATACCTCAAATCAGACAAAAGCTGTAGATATAGATTGTGCCTGGGATAGATAATTAAGATTGTACTTGAATACGTCATACCATGGATGCAGATAAGACTTTTTTTAACCTACTTTTTAACTAGACGTAAATTTTGCCATGTTTTACCGGAACTTGTTTCATTAACAAGCTCTCGTGCAACCTTAGCTAAGACGGATCTCTTTATCATTATTAGTTTTCTTGAAATAAGCTAGTTGAAACTTTTGAGTGCTTATCTTGCAAGAGACTGCGCGTGTCATACCGAAACACATTGAAGTACATGATAAAGGTCTGATATGGTGACTGTAAAGCTATATATGCGTAACAGTTCACGAAAACACTTGGGAGAAATTTCAACTTTGGTTCGGATAACGATCATGTGAAATGGTAAGTGGCACAATGTATCATCTATTCCCAGTAAAATTTCTAAAGCATGATATGGCTTTACCAGAAACGAAACTGCTCTTTAATGGAAACTTCAAAAGATCATTTCATTTTTTAACACTTAGTCTCTCTTTTCTTTGGTGGGTAACAGTTAAATAATCCAGAATGAGGACCCCACTTGAGTCATCTTGCTATACCAGCCCCTTCTTTTTTGTAAACATGATTTTATTTGTTTATATTTTTAGTTTATTCCTTGTACTTTTAAATGATAAAACTACAAAGAGGGCACCAAATATGCCCATTGTTTATTCCTTCGATTCTTATATAAGTCAATGAAGCTTGTGGAGTCTCACTGCATTGTTCATAGTCATCACTTTTTTCATGTAAACACGCGATATTGGTACGATTATATACAATCATGGAGATGGAGACGGGTAATATAGAGAAAGTGAGCGATTTCGTTAGGGGATACTTGTGGATTAAAGGGATTCTGTCGAAGTTAGTAGCTAAAATACGAGAAGTTTCTTGGAGAACCTCAGAGTTTGCTAAGGAAGATCCAAGAAGATTGATTCATTCACTCAAAGTTGGACTTGCAATCACTTTAGTTTCACTGTTTTACTACTTTCAGCCTTTGTATAGCAGCTTTGGTGTCTCTGCAATGTGGGCTGTCATGACCGTTGTGGTCGTGTTTGAATTCTCCGTCGGTATGCTTCATTGTTTTCTTGATCATATTCAGAACAACCATTTTTAACAGCTTATAACTTTTTTTTTTCACTTGGGACTAATTAAAATGTCACTTCTCAAGATTTTTGTTGAATAGTGTTTGCAATGTCTGGTTTAACTTTTTGACAGCACAAAAGAGCTATAAGTTAAAAAAATTTATCCACAACTTTTAACTGCTTCTAACTTTTACTATTTTGATATTTTCTAATCCTTTTCGGCTTCTTTCTCAGGCGCGACGCTTGGAAAAGGCTTAAACAGAGGATTCGCAACCTTAGCCGCCGGTGCGCTGGGTCTCGGAGCTCATCACTTAGCTAGTCTAACTGGAAAAACAAGTGAACCAATATTGATTGGCATATTTGTTTTCTTACAAGGTATAATTTTTTTATCTCTATCACAAGAACAAAAACTTCTTGAATTCTTAGTTAATCATCAATTTGCCTCCATTGTTAGCTCCTGTACTATGAAACCTTGCTTTGCTTTGCATTGCAGCTGTGACTTCGACGTTTATTCGATTCTTTCCCAGAGTTAAAGCAAGATATGATTACGGGATGCTAATATTCATCTTGACATTCTGCTTGGTTTCTATATCCGGTATCCGAACGGATGAAATACTTATCTTGGCTCAGAAAAGGCTGTTAACTATACTCATTGGTGCATCAGCTAGCGTGATTGTTTCGATCTTCGTGTGTCCGGTCTGGGCCGGGGAAGATCTTCACAATCTCATTGCGAAAAACATAGATAAAATCGGATGTTTCTTGGAAGGTATGTATACACTCTACAAACCTTACATCATACACAAAACTTAATGCATGATAGCTACTCTACAAAGTAACATAATGTCGACATTCCCTTTCCATTTCAAAAATCATAGATTTCTGACCCTCGAAATATGATCAAAATTGACAACACTTCTGTTACTCATAACGTCATTAATGCAAGAGCTATTTAAAAAGTTTTAAAAACTTAAATGATCGATGCCGCCATAATCATGTCGAGCCGAACTAAGGGGTGACCGTAACATGAAGATAAATGATAGAGGAGGCATGTGTAATTTTCGAAATTACATGGAGGTATATTTAATCTTCTGAATTCTGCAGGTTTTGGAGATGAGTGCTTCAGAACAACAGGGACCCCATCTCCTGTGAGCTTGAATAGCGTTCTTGATTCAAAAAGCACTGAAGAAAATTTGGTACATACATTTCTTTTCTTATTTTGAATGTATTTTTCACAAATTTTACAAATAATAATAATTTTCTTTCAAAATAAATAAATAAATAAATTTCTTATATTTGGCAGGCAAATCTTGCTAGATGGGAACCAGGCCATGGCAAATTCATGTATCGTCATCCATGGAAACAATACTTAAAGATTGGAACTTTGACAAGGCAATGTGCTTGTAGAGTTGAAGCTCTCAATGGCTACCTAAACTCTAAAACTCATGTAAAATCTCAAACCCTTTTTACCATACAAACTTATATCAATTTTCTTATCTTCATGTTCCACCGTCAATAAATTGGATCGGATTTTGCTGTTTTTTGGTCTGCAGTACCTCGACATGACATGAGTGTGAGAGGGGTTTAAGACTGCGTTTTCTTTGTTAAACATTTTTTAAAATCCTATACATGCAGATAATTCAAATTCTGATTTCTAACTCCGTCCCTCCTTCCCGTTTATAAAATTTTCGTCGAAATTGATGCATATAGTTTGCTCTAACTATTGCAGGCGCCCCAAGTGATTCAAGGTATGATTCACGAGGCATTGTCAAGCATGAGTTCAGAATCTGGAAAGGCGCTGAAAGAGCTGTCACGGGCTATCAAAACAATGACGAAAGGATCATCTTCCGAACCCCATATCGCTAACATGAAAATCGTGTCCAAGAACATCAAATCCTTACTTAAATCTGATTTTTGGGAAAACTGTGACAATCTCTTGCAAGTTGTGCCAGTTGCTGCAGTTGCATCACAGCTGATTGATGCCGCTATTTGTGTGGAAACCATTGCTGATGCTGTGAATGAGCTTAGTTCTTTAGCAAACTTTAAGGAGATGAATGGTGGGGAATTGGATAAGGAAAATAACAAGAATTGCAGAAGTGTTTGCATTGCAGTTGATGGAAGAGATGAGGGACAATCTGCATGCGAGTAGTTTTGTAGAAGTCGATAAGCTATACGATCAATGTTAAGTTGAGTTCGACCTAACTCACCTGTAAGCTGTTGAGACGAGGGTGGTCCAAACATATTAAAATAGTTTAGTATATAATCCATGTAGGACAACAGTTAACAGAGCATTGTGATATGATTTTATTATTGATGGTTTTGCTTAAATTGATCGATTACATAAGAAAGGAAATTTTTTCATTTTTACTATAATTCATTTCAGTTTAATCGTTATCGATCTAATTATAAACTTGTTTGTATATTGAATTTTGTTTCTTAAAGATTGCATGAGAAAATTAAAATAGACCTATTGATCTCACGGCAAGCTCATTACACCAATTTGGCCTAACCAGACTCGGATACTAAGATGCAACACACATTAAAACCTAATTTGATAGGCCAAAATTTAGTGAATTTTCTCATCACTCTTAATATAAAACATGTTTTAATTCTTGAATCACTTAAATAAATAGATCTAATTTCCTTAAAAAATAAAAATTCTCTTTTTTCCAAATTAATCAATCAAGATTCAGGAACATGCGATGCAACACTTAGTGACCATTTTTTATTGAATTATTATTACCTTTTTTAAATATGAGCAAAGAGTGACTCAAAAGGACAAATTAATTTAAAGTTGGAAAGTTGGGGGAGAATTAGTTAAATAGTGAAAAGTAAAGAGTTAAAATAGCAATATATTCGAATATGCCTTCTACCCACAAAATTTAATGGCCTAAATTAGGTCAACTTATCAAGATTTTGATTTAATGCTTTATAAGTAGGTTTAATTATTAAAGGGAGACGTAATCGAGTTTTATAATTACAAAAATAAAGAAGAAAATGGGACACTAATCATGGTGCTTTATGTCATTTTCCGCTAATTGAAATGTCATTAGTAACTTTTCTTACTTAATGGTTTAAATAAATGTCACTATTGAGTTTTGTCAAAAAAAAAAAAAAAGTCACTATTGTGTGACTTTTGTGGTACTCTATGATTTACATTGAATTTCTCGATTTATTTTAGCGTTTAGCGTTATGCTAGCAGTTACACGTTTGAGTATTTAAGCACAGAAGTAATAAACATAAATATGATTTTATATTTATATGATTTAATTTGATTTGAATCTAAATGAACCAGAAATGTAAATTATAAACTCGTTGATTTCCAAATTATTTTAAGAACTTGTGAGTGCCAATTCTTCATATTAAAATAAATTATCTAATTGGAATTTATGTAATTTATTGAAAATTTCTAATTATTATCCTTTGGTACTTTTTAAAAAAGTTATCAATAGTAACATTTGCTTGTATAAATTTATATTTTGATTAAAATCCTTAAAAATTAACCTTTTAAAATCTCTAAACAAATTGTTGCCTTAATAAGTCAATCTCTATCATAAATCATAATATTTTTGGGCTTATCCGAATAATATTTGATTTCAAAGTCCTCTATTTAGTCTTTAACTTAGCCCAAAGTTTAAGCTATCCCTTGGGCCTTAGGAAACGCAATACGGGCTTCATGAATCTGGGCTAGGCCACGTTTGATGAGCCATTTAAGTTGGGCTTGAGAATCTTTGGCCTCTAGTCCTATTGACATGTTCGGTTTTTGAATTATAAACATCTCAAAATGTGAATCAACTCTTCGAAAATGTTACAAACCTATACATATATATATAAATTAAGATTATATTGTCAAAGTTTAATTGCTTAAGTGAGCATTCAGAAACTGAAAGGGGTGTCGACGTCGTGACCATAAGAAAAGAGTGGATGGTGACAAGTGAATGAGACTAGGTCAGAAAATGAGAAAAGCATTCAGTGTGTGGTTACATGATAACGTATATTGAGGACTCGTACTACAATGAGAGCAGTTGGTGCGCGACGATCATACATGAGAAAGTGAAAGCATCGCGTGCATATACATATAAATCGTGGTTAAATGAGTTCGAGTCGAATCCAACCACATAAAATTCCGGATTGTCCAATAGCTTCCAAGATTCCAAAGATTTCGAAGTCCCTCCTCGTAGGAACGTGGTTCTGCATTTTGGCTGAAAATCTTCACCCAAACTTAATCAAGTTGATTAATAAGTGTAATGATAGATTGTGATACACAGTAGCGATAGTTCCAGTTGATTAAATAGAACCTTAAAAACTGTAAGAATGGAATATAAGGTAGAAATAAAAGTGATACGTGCGATTTATACAGGTTCGGCAAGCCTACTCCTGTCCCCAAGTTGTGAGCTTGAGAGTTTTCAAAGATATTTATATTAAGTACTTGGAGATTACAAGAAATACGTTGTAATCTCTTACACCAACACACGATGAGATAAATAAGTCTCACGCACTTATTAATCTCACCTACACACACTAAGGAAGATAATACCTTGTCTCTGGAACTAACAGAAGATGGTTCCAGAGAATACAAACTGTGCAAACCAGAGAGCAAAGTCTCACAAAACACTGAATCACTCGGATTCTAACACAAACAATCTGAATCACTCGGATTCTATACTCTGCACAAAGCTATTACTGATCTTACTCGAAGATCCTGACAACTCGTGTGTTCTTTTCTTTGAGGATCTGCGTTATATAGTGTGTTCAAGACACACTAGCCGTTGGGAAAAACTCATTGCCATATTTGGTCTTGACTTGATTTGCTGAATCTTTTATTTGAGTGATTTGGAGATTTGATTGTTGTTCCACCAATCTTGGAGATCTGACTGGAACTTGCCATAGCCTTCCTTCCACTGATGCTGATTAGCTGGAACTTGCCTTGTTCCACCAATCTTGGAGATCTGACTGGAACTTGCCATAGCCTTCCTTCCACTGATGCTGATTAGCTGGAACTTGCCTTGTTCCACCAATCTTGGACAAAACAGATTCTAAGAGAGAAGAGGGATTAACCGAAATCAACAAAAGCAATCTAATTTCAACATTCTCCCCCCTTTTGTTGATGAGGAGATTAAGCACAAGGAGCTCAAGGCTCCCCCTGTTAATAAGAGACAAGATAAGTAGAACAACTCCCCCCTGTCAATAAGACATAATGTAATAAAAACAACTCCCTCTATCATAGGACCTGCATAGACATGTATCATAAGAGATAAAACCATTATCATTGTCGGTGGCATATGCTCCTAGTTCGATTGCTTCTCTAACTTTTCCTCCCCCTTCAACAACAAAAGGGTGAAGTATCGTGGTGATTCACTTCCTGATAACCTACAACTTCAGGGCTCAAGGCGTCCTTGACCATGGGGTTAGTTTCATAAAAAAGGATAGATTTTTGAACAAATTCCTTAACCTTATTGGATACTTGATATGCCTTGCTATGGGTAGAATACCCACCAAAAAAAACTTTATCAGAATTAGAGTCAAACTTTCCCAGAGTACTTTATCATTTTGAATCCGTTTACCTCCCATGGGCTGCGTTCTCGTGGGACAAAAAAAGATTAAGTTGCAGTAGTTCCAGAGGCTAGTTAGTAGAGATATCATCTTTGGCCTTAAGCTGGAACGAACTTGTTTCCCCATTTGGTAGGCGTCGCAGGGCTTGTCTTTGATGAAGTTAAGCTTAGGAACACCTCTAACCAATTCTTTGTTGGTTGAGTGTGAAATGAGTTCCATGTTCACATGACCCATCCTTTTGTGCCAAGTCCAATTGGAATCATTTGCTACAACTATCATGTGCCGAGAACATCTGCTATCGAGAATCCACTTGTTGTTCCAGGATGTTCCAGAGCTTCAACCTGTAATTGTCATTTGGTTTTGGGTCCCCAATAATCTTTGGGTCCTTCATTGTTAGAAATAAGTGCAGTGTGTGCTTCTGGAACTGGCTGTCGGGTCTTTGGAACCCAGACCTGTTTAGTTCTTATGCTTCTGGAACTATGACAAGAGTATTGAATATGACCAAGTTTACCACAGTTATAGCATCTTTTTCTTCGAAAGTGTCTTTGTTTCTTTTTAGCATTGTCCATCTTGTATATGATGTTACTAAGGTGTGAGTGCTCTAAAGATATGTGTTCATTTTCTTTTTCCAAGAGTTCTTTTTCAATTTTCAATTGGTCAATAGCTTGAAGTAATCTACCTTCCATGTCCTGTTTTTCTTTAATGATTTTCAGTAGATTTTCTTCTAGTTTTTTGTTCCTAATGAGAAGGTTCTCAATACGGTTCTCGCAAGTTGCAAGTAGTTCTTCAATATTTATTCCCTCAACATCATCAAATTCATTTTGAGGGGTGTTAGGGAGATTTACCTGATCATTTGCCATTAGGGCGATGCATTCTTCCTCAGTGTCAAACAACTCTTTTTCGTGATCCCAGTTAGCAAGGTAGGAGCTTCGATGATTTACATTTTCCTGATGCTTTTTCAGCAATAGGTAATTTGGTCGAATATGCCCTGGTTTTTTGCACTCGAAATAGACACCTCTGTTGTTCTGGAACTGCTGGGATGAGTTAGATGACTGAGCATTGTGGTTTTGGAACTGCTGAGTTGAATTGTTGGATTGAAAGTTGCTGTTTTGTGGCTGCTGGAACCTTCGGTTTCTATTCCGGTTTGAGGCGATTTCCCTGATTCTTCTTGATAGGAGTACCAACTCATCATCGGTTTGATCCTCAAGGTTAAGGAAATTATCTGCTGAGAAGGCAATATTTTTCTGGACATCTATTTTATCTCCCTTATTCAGGAGGGTGAGTTCATGAGAAATTAAGGAACCAATGAGTTCAGCAATTGTAAGAGTACTTAGCTTTTTTGCTTCAGTAATGGCGGTGACTTTGGGCGTCCATTCTTTGGGTAGAGACCGCAGGATCTTCCTAACTTGTTGTCCTTCAGATAGTGGCTCACCAAGAGCACTCATTTGATTTGCAAGGGCTGTGAATCGGGTATGCATTTGACTGATGGTTTCTCCTGGAACCATCTGAAATGCTTCATATTGGGTGGTTAGAATTGCTACCCGTTCCTCTCGGACTTGCTCGGTACCTTCGTGGGTGATTTTTAGCATGTCCCACATGTCCTTGGCCGTTTTGCAGTTTGAGACGCGATTGTATTCCTCTTCAGTCAATGAGACCGAGAGAACATTTTTTGCCCGTGCGTTTAGTGACCAAGCCTTTTCATCCTTTTCATCAAGTTCATCCAGTTCTTTTGGAACCTGTTCTCCATTTACTTCTTTCATTGGAATCTCTGGACCTTTGGTGACAATCCGCCAGAGTTTGAAATCAAGTCCCATAAAAAATTTTTCAATGCGATTCTTCCAAGTAGAGTAATTAGTACCATCAAAAAGTGGTGCACGTGTGTGTGAGGGGGCTTCAGCAAAATATTCCATTTTAGCAGCGGATTTGGATCGAAAAGGTGATTAAACCTTTGTTTTTTGAGAAAAAACCTGCTCTGGTACCAATTGATACACAGTAGCGATAGTTCCAGTTGATTAAATAGAACCTTAAAAACTGTAAGAATGGAATATAAGGTAGAAATAAAAGTGACACGTGCGATTTATACAGGTTCAGCAAGCCTACTCCTGTCCCCAAGTTGTGAGCTTGAGAGTTTTCAAAGATATTTATATTAAGTACTTGGAGATTACAAGAAATACCTTGTAATCTCTTACACCAACACACGATGAGATAAATAAGTCTCACGCACTTATTAATCTCACCTACACACACTAAGGAAGATAATACCTTATCTCTGGAACTAACAGAAGATGGTTCCAGAGAATACAAACTGTGCAAACCAGAGAGCAAAGTCTCACAAAACACTGAATCACTCGGATTCTAACACAAACAATCTGAATCACTCGGATTCTATACTCTGCACAAAGCTATTACTGATCATACTCGAAGATCCTGACAACTCGTGTGTTCTTTTCTTTGAGGATCTGCGTTATATAGTGTGTTCAAGACACAATAGCCGTTGGGAAAAACTCATTGCCATATTTGGTCTTGACTTGATTTTGCTGAATCTTTTATTTGAGTGATTTGGAGATTTGATTGTTGTTCCACCAATCTTGGAGATCTGACTGGAACTTGCCATAGCCTTCCTTCCACTGATGCTGATTAGCTGGAACTTGCCTTGTTCCACCAATCTTGGAGATCTGACTGGAACTTGCCATAGCCTTCCTTCCACTGATGCTGATTAGCTGGAACTTGCCTTGTTCCACCAATCTTGGACAAAACAGATTCTAAGAGAGAAGAGGGATTAACCGAAATCAACAAAAGCAATCTAATTTCAACAGATTGATTATTTCACATTTATCGTATGATTGTTATAAGTTTTGAGAAATATTAAATTGGACTTGTTTAATGTGCGACCATGTTAGCTACCCTTATAAAAGTATAAGCAACAGTCATTGAGCCATGTCTTAAATATTATTTTTTTAAAGAAATCGGTCAAGACCATAAGGTTATTATCGAGACGTCCCCCATTGAGCCAGGTCTTAAATTCATTGTTCTTTACACTATCCATGGACAAAGGTATTTTTCCTAATAATTCTTCAATTCTAAGTTTTGATGATAAAAAGATATTGAAAAAGGCATGATAACAAACTTATAATCTACTCCATATATGTCCCTATCTCTATTGCAATTGGAGCCAAAGTTAATTGACTTTAGTCTTTAGGTCGTAAGTTGTCCTTTTCACCTGGAAAATTCTAGCCCAGACCAGGCTCGGCCGAACCCCAACCAATTAAAGAGCAAGTGTGTTACACTCGCCATTTGATTGGTCACTTTCCCTAAATTTTCCACCAACCACAGGGCAAGTGTAAAACACTCGCCCCCTCATTACACCGGTTTGGCCGAGCCAGGCTCGGGCTAGAATTACCCTTTTCACCTAGTGAAGGGGTTATGCGACACTCATTTTTTTTTCTTGATAATTGAGTTTTTGCCCCTAAACACACGGCGAAAAAATCATCTAAATATAGATACAGCCATACAAGTTTTTTTAAAAAAAATTTCATGTGAAAGTATTTGATACAAGTGTCTAATACAATGTGAAACGAGACCATATAATAAAATAATATTTATAAAAATATCTGCGCATTAAAGATTATGATTAAGGTTTTTTAAAAAAAAAAAGAAAGAAAAAGCATTATGATATTATGATTGACCTTCAATAATTACATAATATGAAGTGTTAGGAAATCTTAGTTCAAGTGACGGATTCGACCAAATCATATTAAATATGGAGTCATTATTTTATAATTGTTTTGTGGTTGATATATAATTCAGAGCAAGTATTCTCATGTCAAACAATAACTAATTGATATTTTTGTCATTTAATTAATAGAGCTCCACCAATTTAGTTAAAGGCTTTCGACCCATAATTTTTGTGTTTATAGATACAAATACGTATCATTAAACTATCTACTTATCGTTTATCAAATGATTCAAACATATATATACAATTTCGCTTTTATATTATTACCTTTTAACACTTCAAATAGCTTGAAAATTTTAAAAACAATTAAACAGCCCCTTCACTATTTCGTAAATAAAACATTTCCAATTATAGAGGAAATTAAATTAGCAGTATTACATAAAACCCCATTTTTCCCTTGAAAAAACAGGAATATAAATGTATAGTACGTAATAACTAACAACTCCATAAACCTGCGCTCAAACATCAACATGGCAATCCATAATCAACTGGTACTTAATCGCCGCCGGCCCGACGGCGACACCTCCGCCGTCGCCATTGTTCTTGCTTCCGAAGTTTATATACGCCGGACAGTTCACATACAAATGATACTTCCCCGAGATAAAAGTCCCCACTTTCCACCGGATTCTTCCACTAACTCTGATGTTCACCATCACCGTTCCGGCGATCTCGTCCTGCGTCAGAGAAAGTCCGATGTACGGTGCCACCGGGACGCTTTCACCGTAAAGAAACGGCGACCAAACGGTGGTGTCCTTGTGTCCCTGATAGGTCGGCGGCAGCGCCGTGGGGAGGGTTATTTGCTCGTTGTGGTAGGCGGCGTAGACGTCGATTTTGTCGTAGTAGATGCCGATTTTGTCGTTGGGGTTGCGGGCGGCGAGGGTGATCTGGAGGGTGGTGGTGAGGGTGGCGCCGACGGTGGAGGACATGTTGAAGGCGAAGACGGTGGCGTCTTGGAGGATGAAGTGGGGCTTGGAGGGGCGGAGGATGAGGTAGACGAGGAGGATGATGAAGAGGACGAGGGCAATGAAGATGAGGACGCCGGCGAGGAGGCGGCGTAAGAGCTTCTTGCGGCAGTAGTGGTGGTGGTGGCTGCAGTCTTTGGCCGACATGGTGGCGGAGGTGGTGGTGAATGGGGTGAGAATTATTGAATGATGGGAGAGGTTTCCATGTGCAATGGTGAGATGTCGTTTTTATAGTACAAATTGTGGAGGAGTTGAGGGCTTATTGAAATCTTTTTATTTATTTATTTTTTAGTTAAGATTAATTTAAAAAAATTCAACATTTAATTATATTAGCTTAACTACTAATTTTGTGATCTCGTATTCGAATATTTAGAATACAAAGCTACCATTAAAAAGAATTATAATTCATTTATCAAAATGCTGCTAAATTAAAATGAAGAGTTGTAATTAATCCACATATAATCATAACTTATGATCTACGGATATAAAAATGGCGATACGGACATGATACGATACGAATATGACGATATAAAATTTTTCTTAAATTTTTTACGTGAAGAGTATTGGATACCAGTACTCGACACAATACGAGATTGTAAAATAATATTTTAAAAAGTATCCGTGCATCATACGCCATAACTCTGAATCATAAATTCCATAATTCTTAATTTCTTATGTCATCCTTAGAAAGTTTTAGAAAAGACACAATATTACATACCTTTAAATATATAGAAACTATAATAGATGCATTATTATTGAAAATTTTATAATTAACAATTTTTTTTTTCTGTATCCCATTTTATGATTGTTAATGTGAATAGTATTGTACTCATGAATATATGATGGTTATATAGGTCGAAGACACTTACGCCAATCATTATAATTCACACAAATTAAATCATCATTTGCAATATTTAATACTTTAAACATAATAACTAAATGATATAAAATTAATTCAATATTTTATTACACTCTAATTCACACTTAGGATAGTAGTATGAAGTGGGGTACGGAATATCTTGGTATCATTTGGTGAAACCTTTGTCTCCTTTTCAAGGCATATGCTTCAATGCAAAGGCAATTAGATTCAAGAATTCATTTTTGGGGGTCCCATATGTAATTTTAACTTTTACAACCACGAGCCAACAGATTTGGTTCAATTGGTTAATGAATTCATTTTTCAGGGAAAGGTCTCGGGTACGAATCCCACTTGAATGTACGTGAGTAAAAAAAAAAAAAAAAACTTTTACAAGGACGACATTGTAAATAATCCACCAATTATTTTCTGCCTAAAATAATCTTACATTAATCCAAAAATATTCCATAATTCCAAATAATGCCCAAAAAGATCCATAATTTGCAGTGTAAGTAACAACAATTATTTGTCCATTTAAGGTAGTTTAATTAATTAATTATTAGGTGTTTGTTAAGTAGGTAGAGCTTGGAGATGGTTGGAAGTGGATGTACTTACATTTGGTAAAACACTTTTTTTTTTCTTTGCTTTGAAGGAACTATGTTTGGGCAATTAGGGTGATGTTGAAATTAATACAAAGCGCCTCTTCAATTTCTTGGTAAGACTTTAATTTAATTTTCACTTTATAGTATAGTCTATATTGGAATATAATATTTCTCATATAACTTAGTATTACTCGTCTCCACTTGATGGGAAATTCTTAACTTTCCATAGCGTAAACAATAATCTTAGCGTTTTTCTCCAAGTTTGGAAACAACAAAAACCCTAATAGTAATGATCGGAAAAACTTAATTGTTGTCCGCATGCAGGACTAGCTGAGCTTAGCGTGAGCTATCTAGGGTTTTATCCCGTTAAATCAATTGATCAAAGTTTGGTGTATGATCTGTGTTAATTTTCGGATATAGAATATAAAATAAAAATACATGAAGTGAAATGAAAATTCTAATATGAAAAATAATACCTTCACAATCAAGACCACCACAAGTATTAATATATTATGGTTTACACTTTATAGAGTATATCCCGTTTTGCTCTCCTTTTCAAGAAAGAATAAGGCTTTCACAAGCTAAGGATATCCCTTTCACTTATCCAAGAGAGAATTTTAATAACTAAATATAATATATTTGAACAAATTATAATTTATATATATATATATATATATATATATATATATATATATATATATATATATATGTATATTAATTTTCAAGATCAGAAATTGCAAAATAGGAAGAAAAGAATAACCTTTAGATTCAAGTATATGTTCTCCATGGTACCGCAATGAATTCTTTCCTACTTCATATTATATCTTTTATCCCATTGCGTACTATAATGTTACTGGCTCCTGAGTGTTAAAGTGACGAATACCTTTCTGAAGTTTAATTTATTTATCAGCCAAAAAAATTAATTATAGTTGAAAAATTACGAGTAACACTCTGACATTCGAAAAGAGTTACGAAGGATGTTTTGTTATATTATTTCGTGTAGTATCTCAACTACGGATCGGATAACAATGGATTGGGTCCAGCAGATCTTGGACAGGAGCTCGACCCGTCAGACATGCATAGGACCTGGTCCAATGGGTCTGGCTGGGACTACAAAAAAGATATGTTTATATTGGATCCTTAATTAACAGGTTCGATCGATCCAAATCCGACCCAATATATATGAAAAAGATTTTCAATGATCAACATATTAATTAGGTGGATAATCGACTAATCGTCGTCATCATTATATATGATTTGTTTGGCAATTCAAGTTTGATCATTTCAATTGTATTATCCCTATATATTACTGGATTAATAATTACATTCCTTCATATATAGTTTTAGTCTTTCTAAATTATACATTTTTATTCTTTTGTTTGTTAGCTTGCATATATATAGATATAATACATTGCATTTCATTTCTGACCTGATTGTGACTCTGAGGGATTAGATGTCTTTTCGGAAACAAAATTTTCATTTGTAGCGCTTCGGCAATGTTATTCTTCTTGGCGTCCTCACTCTCGTCGTTCATGCTTTTATGTTGGCAAGAGAATGATTTGGGGAACTTGATGACTTTTTGGCGGGGTTTGAATCCAAGTAAAGCTTGCATTGGTAAAGTGGGACTTCGATTCATTAGAAGGATTTACGTCTGTTTTAATTTTCACTCTCTCTCCATTTCTCGCATATTTGAAACAACGGGACCACTCCATTCTCGTAAAGCCACGACCTACCTAGCAGCAGGTGGTAAGATGTCCTAGCATCAATGACATGGAACCTTTTGGCTTGACTTTTTCTTCGAAGAACTCGGAAGGAAAGAAGTTTCCCAAAATTGTAGGTTCATGCAGGCGGCTTCTTGACGATTTTTTGGAGTTAGATCCAACCTCCAACTTCTCCTTTGAATTTGTTTGAATGCATCTACTCAACACGGTATCTTTGTCTTTGGCATCGAGTTAGGAGGGTCTATCGTTTGCCTTCTTCGGGCACTTCTTTTGGAATCTGCTCTTCGGTGATTGGAATTTTCATAAGGATAGGCTCTAGACTTCCAACCTATCATGGATGCCCTAGGTGTTGATGAGGGAAATGCATTTCGTACCCTCCTGAAAAACGCATACGACATTTGCATCTACGATGTCTTCAATCTCACAATTATTTTTTCATGTATCACCAAATTCATGATCTTTTCTTTAACAACAAAACAGTTTTTGATTGGGTGGCTAATCACATGATGTCTATAGGTAAAATTTGCGATCATTCACTCTCCCACTCTCTTTTAGATGTTTTGATTCGGGTAGCCCAATCAATTTTCTTTCCAACAGTTTGTCGAGAATTTGCGGGATATCAGAGTCGGATAAAGGATACACCTTTTCTTGGATGTATATACTGTAGATGATGTATATAACATACATTAATATCTAATATATTACAATGAATATAATTTAATAATAATAAGAATATATATCAATTCCATCTGCATCTCCCTTAATTTTCTCCTCATATTAATGCAGACATTTAAAGAGAATCCCAACATTGATATAGACATTTAAAGAAGATCTCTTGAGTCACTATATATATCATATCAATTCCATCCCTAATTTTCTGCACTCAACATTCAAAACACAGAGGAAGAGGGACCGATCTAAAGCTTTTTCCAGGTTTCACAATTTTACCTGTTTCTTCTGGCTTCTTAAATTTGTTCTTATGGTTTACTTGATCAAACTGACTGGCCAGAAAACTATCTTACTGATATGTGTAATTAAGATGGCGAATAAACAAGCAATGGATGTACTTGCAGCAATTGAATTTCCAGTTCAATTTCCAGAAACTTACAAAGTTCTGGTTGCAACTTCTGATCACAACTGTGCCAAGAATCTTGAGGATGTGCTTAGCCAATACGGATTCCAAAGTAAGTTGCAAAGTTCTCTGTTTGCTACAACTTTCAGATTCCTTTGAGCCCTTCTGAATCGTATCACAGTCGATCGACATGCTAATAATTCCACTGATCAATGATCTATAAACATTAGAAGTAGAACAATGTGTTTGACTGTTTGCATTCTTTGTTATTTTCAGTTACGGCCACTACTAATGGAGTTGAAGCTGTTGCACTGGTTCGCGATGGCAGAGATAAGTTTGATTTTGTATTCTGTGACGAGCATGTAGATGACATCGATGGCTATCGCGTTGCAGGTTCAATACGAATGAACACAAGAATACCTACTGTTTGTAAGTTGAACTCTGGCTCATCATATATAGGCTTGTAGTATAGATAACAATGCTACACTTGTCTAAAAATACTTGGTTCGTCATATCTCTCAAGGGTCATATTTATAGAATATTGGACTTAGGGTTTTCTCAAATCCTACTAATTGCTTTAATCGTAATCTTCTTCTAACTTTATCATTCCCAACAACTCTTGATCAGCTTATATCTGTTCGTCGTTATTTGTTCGCTTCTTTGGGCTTCTGACCTTATCCATGTATTGGGCTGAACCTTGGGTTAGATAGGTACGAACCCTACACTAGCGATTACACGTTTGAGGATTTAAGCACAGAAGTAACAAACATAAATATGATTTTATATTTATATGATTTAATTTGATTTGAATCTAAGTGAACCAGAAATGTAAATTATAAACTCGTTGATTTCCAAATTATTTTAAGAACTTGTGAGTGCCAATTCTTCATATAAAAATAAATTATCTAATTGGAATTTATGTAATTTATTGAAAATTTCTAATTATTATCCTTTGGTACTTTTTAAAAAAGTTATCAATAGTAACATTTGCTTGTATAAATTTATATTTTGATTAAAATCCTTAAAAATAAACCTTTTAAAATCTCTAAACAAATTGTTGCCTTAATAAGTCAATCTCTATCATATTATTTTTGGGCTTATCCGAATAACATTTGATTTCAAAGCCCTCTATTTAGTCTTTAACTTAGCCCAAAGTTTAAGCTATCCCTTGGGCCGTAGGAAAAGCAATACGGGCTTCATGAATCTGGGCTAGGGCACTTTTGATGAGCCATTTAAGTTGGTCTTGAGAATGTTTGGCTTCTAGTCCATCTATTGACTTGTTCGGTTTTTGAATTATAATTTATAAACATCTCAAAATGTGAGTCAACTCTTCGAAAATGTTACAAACCTATATATATATATATATATATATATATAAATTAAGATTATATTGTCAAAGTTTAATTGCTTAAGTGAGCATTCAGAAACTGAAAGGGGTGTCGTGACCATAAGAAAAGAGTGAATGGTGACAAGTGAATAAGACTAAGTCAGAAAGCATTCAGTGTGTGGTTACATGATAACGTATATTGAGGACTCGTACTACAATGAGAGCAGTTGGTGCGCGACGATCATACATGAGAAAGTGAAAGCATCGCGTCTTTGTCCGTGTATATACATATAAATCGTGGTTAAATGAGTTCGAGTCGAATCCAACCACATAAAATGCCGGCAAAACTTACGTAGATTGTCCAATAGCTTCCAAGATTCCATAGATTTCGAAGTCCCTCCTCGTAGGAACGTGGTTCTGCATTTTGGCTGAAAATCTTCTCCCAAACTTACTCAAGTTGATTAATAAGTGTAATGATAGATTGATTATTTCACATTTATGGTAGGGTTGTTATAAGTTTTGAGAGATACTGAATTGGACTTGTTTAATGTGTGACCATGTTAGCTACCCTTATAAAAGTATAAGCAACAGTCATTGAGCCATTTCTTAAATATTATTTTTTTAAAGAAATCGGTCAAGACCGTAAGGTTATTATCGAGGCGTCCCCCATTGAGCCAGGTCTTAAATTCATTGTTGTTTACACTATCCATGGACAAAGGTATTTTTCCTAATAATTCTTCAATTCTAAGTTTTGATGATAAAAAGATATTGAAAAAGGCATGATAACAAACTTATAATCTACTCCATATATGTCCCTATCTCTTTTGCAATCGGAGCCAAAATTAATCAACTTTAGGTCGCAAGTTGTCCTTTTCACCCAGTGAAGGGGTTATGCGACACTCATTTTTTCTTTCTTGATAATTGAGTTTTTGCCCCCAAAGACACGGCGGAAAAATCATCAAAATATAGATACAACCATACAATTTTTTAAAATTTTTTTTTCTTGTGAAAGTGTTTGATACAAGTGTCTAATACAATGTGAAACGAGACCATATAATAAAATAATATTTATAAAAATATCTGCGCATTAAAGATTATGATTAAGGTTTTTTTTTAAAAAAAAGAAAGAAAAAGCATTATGATATTATGATTGACCTTCAATACTTACATAATATGAAGTGTTAGGAAATCTTAGTTCTAAGTGACGGACTCGACCAAATCATATTAAATATGGAGTCATTATTTTATAATTGTTTTGTGGTTGATATATTATTCAGAGCAAGTATTCTCATGTCAAACAATAACTAATTAATATTTTCGTCATTTAATTAATAGAGCTCCACCAATTTAGTTAAAGGCTTTCGACCCGTAATTTATGTGTTTATAGATACAAATACGTATCATTAAACTATCTACTTATCGTTGATCAAATGATTCAGACATATATATACAATTTCGCTTTTATATTATTACCTTTTAACATTTCAAATAGCTTGAAAATTTTAAAAACAATTAAACAGCCCCTTCACTATTTCGAAAATAAAACATTTCCAATTATAGAGGAAATTAAATTAGCAGTATTACATAAAACCCCATTTTTCCCTTGAAAAAACAGGAATATAAATGTATAGTACGTAATAACTAACAACTCCATAAACCTGCGCTCAAACATCAACATGGCAATCCATAATCAACTGGTACTTAATCGCCGCCGGCCCGACGGCGACACCTCCGCCGCCGCCATTGTTCTTGCTTCCGAAGTTTATATACGCCGGACAGTTCACATACAAATGGTACTTCCCCGAGATAAAAGTCCCCACTTTCCACCGGATTCTTCCACTAACTCTGATGTTCACCATCACCGTTCCAGCGATCTCGTCCTGCGTCAGACAAACTCCGATGTACGGCGCCACCGGAACACTTTCGCCGTAAAGAAACGGCGACCAAACGGTGGTGTCCTTGTGTCCCTGATAGGTCGGCGGCAGCACCGTGGGGAGGGTTATTTGCTCGTTGTGGTAGGCGGCGTAGACTTCGATTTTGTCGTAGTAGATGCCGATTTTGTCGTTGGGGTTGCGGGCGGCGAGGGTGATTTGGAGGGTGGTGGTGAGGGTGGCGCCGCCGGTGGAGGACATGTTGAAGGCGAAGACGGTGGCGTCTTGGAGGATGAAGTGGGGCTTGGAGGGGCGGAGGATGAGGTAGACGAGGAGGCTGATGAAGAGGACGAGGGCGATGAAGATGAGGACGCCGGCGAGGAGGCGGCGGTAGAGCTTCTTGCGGCAGTAGTGGTGGTGGTGGCTGCAGTCTTTGGCCGACATGGTGGCGGAGGTGGTGGTGAATGGGGTGAGAATTATTGAATAATGGGAGAGGTTTCTAGAGACAGTTAGGACCCAAGGGACGCCCAAGACTTATTTTAGGGATATAACCCTCAATTTCTTTTCCCTTTTTTTTATTCTCTATTATCTGACGTGGATAATAATCATGTCATATCTTTCAAATTCAGATCTCCCACCCAAATCAAACCCTAGTTTCTTTTCTTCTTTGCCGTTTCTTTTTCTCTCCTCCTCTTCTTCTCTCCTTCAACGATGAAAAACAGAGACGATCTTCTCACATTCTCTCATCGCGATTCGTCTTCTCACCTTCTCTCGCCGCCGATGTCTTCTGCAATCGCCTCCATAGATGTCTTCTCGTCGTGGATTCATCTTGTGCAATGGCCTTCGTCGAATTCGTGTTCTGCATCGTCGTATCTTTATCTTCTGCAACTATTTCTGACTGCATTCTGCAATTGAAGATCCAGAAATCTTATCGTCTTCTTCTTCTAGTCTTCTGCATTTTTTTTTTCCAGATTTCTTCAAGAAATCAAGTACGTGATTTCTATAATCGTGCGTTTTCATGAATCAAGCGTGCGATTTCAGAAATTGTTTGCGCGATTGCGGAAATCGCGTGCGCGATTTCGTGAGTTCTGCAATCGCGTACGCGATTTCTGCAATCGAGCGCGCGATGGCAGAAATCGCGTACGCGATTTCTTGTGGAAAAATGAATAAACAAAATCTGGATCTTAAAAAAATAAAAGAAAATAAATAAAAAAGAAAAAGTGATAAATGAAAATAAAGAAAAAATTGAAAAATAGATTTAAAGAAATCATGATGAATAAAAATAATTAAAGAAAATAAAAGAAAAAAAGAAAAGAAAAAAAAATCGAGTGTGCGATTTGTAAGATCGCCTACTCGATTTGCTACTCGATTTGCCACGTGGAAAATAATTATATTTAATATTTATTTTATTAAACAAAATTGAGAAAAGGGTTATGTACCCAATTCTTTTGAAACTAGGGGTTAACTTACTAAAAAAACACTTGGGTGTCCCTTTTAACCGAATGCCCCAGGTTTCTATGTGCAATGGTGAGAAGTCGTTTTTATAGTACAAATCGGGGAGGAGTTGAGGGCTTATTGAAATCTTTTTATTTATTTATTTTTCAGTTAAGATTAATTAAAAGAATTCAACATTATAATTATATTAGCTTAACTACTAATTTTGTGTATCTGTATTCGAATATTTAGAATACAAAGCTACACCATTAAGAAGAGTTATAATTAATTTATCAAAATGCTGCTAACATTAAAATGAAGAGTTGTAATCAACATATAATCATAGCCTATAAAAATGACGATACGAGCATTAACATGATGATAGGAATACGATGATACATATTTTTTTGGAATTTTTTATATATAGAGTGTTGGATACAAATGTGTGATACAACACGAGACCGTAAAATAATATTTTAAGAAATATTCGTACATCATAAACCTAACTCTGACTCATAAGTTCCATAATTATTAATTTCTTATGTCATCCTTAGAAATTAATATTACATACCTTTTAATATTTAGAAACCATAATTGATGCATTATTATTGAAAATTTGATCATCAACAATTTATTTATTTATTTTTTCTATATCCCATTTTATGATTGTTAATGTAAATAGTATTGTACTCATGAACATATGATGGTTATATAGGTGGAAGACACTTATGCCAACCATTATAATTCACACAAATTAAATCATCATTTGTAATATTTAATACTTTAAACATAATAACTAAATAATATAAAATTAATTCAATATTTTATTACACTCTAATTAGCACTTAGCATAGTAGTATGAAGTGGGGTATGGAATATCTTGGTATCATTTGGTGAAACCTTTAGTTTGTCTCCTTTTCAAGGCATATGCTTCAATGCAAAGGCAATGAGATTCATGAATTCATTTTTGGGGATCCCATATGTAATTTTAACTTTTACAAACGACGAGCCAACATGACTGGTTCAAATGGTTAATGGGTTCATTTTTTAGGGAAAGGTCTTGGGTACGAATTTCACTTGAATGTATGTGGAGGGGGAAAAAAAAACTTTTACAAGGACGACATTGTAAATAATCGACCAATTATTTTCTGCCTAAAATAATCTTACATTAATCCAAAAATATTCCATAATTCCAAATAATGCCCAAAAAGATCCATAATTTGCAGTATAAGTAACAACAATTACTTATCCAATCTAAGGTAGTTTAATTAATTAATTTTTAGGTGTTTGTTAAGTAGGTAGAGCTTGGAGATGGTTGGAAGTGGATGTACTTACATTTGGTAAAAACACTTTTTTTTTTTTTTTTCTTTCTTTGCTTTGCAGGAACTATGTTGGGGCAATGAGGGTGATGTTGAAATTAATACAAAGCCCCTCTTCAATTTAATTTCTTGGTAAGATTTTAATTTAATTTTAACTTTATAGTATAGTCTAAATTGGAATATTTCTCATATACTTTTGTATTACTCGTCTCCACTTAATGGGAAATTCTTCACATTTCGTAGCGTAAACAATAATCTTAGCAATTTTCTCTAAGTTCGGAACAACAAAAACCCTAATAGGAATAATCAGAATAGTTCAATTGTTTTATCCGCAAGATTAGGTGGGCTTAGCGCGAGCAATCTAGCTTTTTATTCCACTAAACCAATTCAAGTTTGGTGTATGATCTGTGTTAATTTTCGGATCTATACTATTATATATTTGATAACGATATTTGACTTTTCAACTGTGCATTTTCGATGACGTGGAATTTTGTGGTTTTTTTGAAGTTTTTATTACATATAAAAAATGTGATTGGCTTATCTTTATTTTGTATATTATTTTATTATGAAAATAAGTAGTAACTAAGGAAAATAATTATCTTTGGCAAGTTTGACTAAATGATAATTTGTCTTTTTCTTTTTTAGATTTTTAATTAAATAAAAAAATATGATTGCCTTATCTTTATGTTGTATATTATTTTATTAAGAAAATAAATAGTAATTAAGAAAAATAATTGTTTTGTCAAGATTCATAATATACTTTTTATTTGTATTTTTTTCTAAATGATGAAATTTTAGAATTCTGAATCTATACTATTATATATTTGTGAACCATGTTTTACTTTTTTTGTGTATTTTTGATGATGTGTAATTTTATTTTAATAAAGTTTAGGTTGAGAACTTTTGTATATTCAGTACGTCATCCATTCCATAGTGTGAGACATCTTTATTACTATTATTAATTAGATTAAAAAGATATCCAACAAAAAAAACTATAACAAAACTTATAGAATGTTAAATTGTAATTCATATTCTTGGTGAGATTTTTCAAGTTTGAAATCCCTGATGAGGCTGAGGAAGTTCAAAAGATTTTGTGATTTCTGACTCAATCTCTTAAGGTACGAATTATTTTTATTTTCATAAATTATCATATTTGAGATTTTAAAAATATGGGTATGCAATCTTATATTTTGAATTAATTATTTTTAGGATATCAAGTAGCAATTTAATTCATTGATTGAACTGACGAAGTTTGAAAATCTTGACGAGATTAACAAGGGTTAAAGGACTTTCAAGATTTTTGGATCAATTTCATAAGGTACGAGTTATTTTTGTTTTTGTTTTTGTTTAATTATATAGATTTAATCTTATATTTTGAATTCGTTAGTTTTAGAATATTTTGACTAATTTTGAATTAATTCATTTTAAAATATCAAGATGCAATCCGATTTTGTATTGATATTATTAGAATATATTACTGTTGATTCCATGTTGATGCGAAAATGTTGATGCCATGTTGATGCGAAAATGTTGATTAAGGTTATAATAACCGCTTTCTTTTATGTTTATGAGATTGATGCCATGACTAAGGTTTGTAGGCTAGAATTGTATTAATTTTAAACTGAAAATAATTTATCAAATTATGGACTAATTAATAGTAAGAACTAAATTGAATTCCAAACAAATTTAGTACCATTATAAAATTTTATAATCTGACAAACAAAAAAAGAGAATATTGTAATTATAATTATATTAGAAATGACACGGCAGCTTTCTTTTATGCTTATGCGATGCAAATCGTTATGAAAAGTGATATTTTTGTAATAACTAATTTAGGTCAAATAAATTCAACTATCTATTTTATTTTTATTTTGTGCAGGGATAAAATGAACAACAATCAAATCAATATATACCAACTATAATATATTTGATAACGATGTTTGACTTTTTGTTGTATATTTTGATGAGGTGGAATTTTGTGGTTTTTTTGAAAATTTTTAATTAGATAGAAAAAATATGATTTGCTTATCTTTATTTTATATATTATTTTTTTAATAAGTTAAAAAAAAGTAGTAACTAAGGAAAATAATTAATTTGGCAAGTTTGACTGAATGAAATTAATTTTGATATTTCTACTAATTAAGTAAGGTTAATATTATATGCAAGTCTTTGATATTTCTATATATTTATTAAATTAATTTTAATGGCTAATTACTTGAATCACATATATAATTTCCATAAAAAATCACTACAATTTTAAATTTAAATTCAAACATTACAAATAAAAAGAATTAATTAAGTTTCTTAATTTACTCCATCAAATTAATTAATTTTTTTATATCTAAAATTAATAGTTAATATAATTGACACAAATTAATTAAATTACTCCATCAAATTAATTAAAATTTTAAAATTTAAAATTAATACTTAATAAATTTATATCTATATCTATATTATTATATATTTGATAACAATATTTGACTTTAATTGTGCAATTTTGATCAAATATATATATTTTTTGACATAATTTTATTACTAATTATTTTATGTGTTGTAAATTGATATTTATTTATCCTAATTATCCACTATTACTATGAATATAGTTAATCCCTTAATTTTACCTAAATCATTTGAAAAAACAAAAAGGAAATTATATGCAAGATCATTCCAAACTGTGGTAATTAAATTAAATGAATTAAAATTTTGATATATTAAAATATGGAATACGAACTAAATGCTATACTATTTATTTATTTGAAAATTTAATTCATTTAATTTCAAATTCTTTTAATTAATTAAAAAAATTATTGTTAATTTATTTATTTAGAATTCATGATTTATATATCTATCTATTTATCTATCTATACTATAATATATAGGAAGGGTGTATTTAATTAAATTGATTCAACTTTGATTGAATACTTTTTTCTCCTTTTTTAGATTTCTTTATTCTTTGAAAATTGTCGATTAACTTTCCAAAATATTTGATATTTTGAAAACTTTAATTAGTTACCAAATTATATTAATTTACTTATTAATATCATAAATTTAGGCAATGTCCACCTAAATAATATTTGATAACGATGTTTGACTTTTCAACTGTGCATTTTCGATGACGTGGAATTTTGTGGTTTTTTTGAAGTTTTTATTACATATAAAAAATGTGATTGGCTTATCTTTATTTTGTATATTATTTTATTATGAAAATAAGTAGTAACTAAGGAAAATAATTATCTTTGGCAAGTTTGACTAAATGATAATTTGTCTTTTTCTTTTTTAGATTTTTAATTAAATAAAAAAATATGATTGCCTTATCTTTATGTTGTATATTATTTTATTAAGAAAATAAATAGTAATTAAGAAAAATAATTGTTTTGTCAAGATTCATAATATACTTTTTATTTGTATTTTTTTCTAAATGATGAAATTTTAGAATTCTGAATCTTTACTATTATATATTTGTGAACCATGTTTTACTTTTTTTGTGTATTTTTGATGATGTGTAATTTTATTTTAATAAAGTTTAGGTTGAGAACTTTTGTATATTCAGTACGTCATCCATTCCATAGTTTGAGACATCTTTATTACTATTATTAATTAGATTAAAAAGATATCCAACAAAAAAAACTATAACAAAACTTATAGAATGTTAAATTGTAATTCATATTCTTGGTGAGATTTTTCAAGTTTGAAATCCCTGATGAGGCTGAGGAAGTTCAAAAGATTTTGTGATTTCTGACTCAATCTCTTAAGGTACGAATTATTTTTATTTTCATAAATTATCATATTTGAGATTTTAAAAATATGGGTATGCAATCTTATATTTTGAATTAATTATTTTTAGGATATCAAGTAGCAATTTAATTCATTGATTGAACTGACGAAGTTTGAAAATCTTGACGAGATTAACAAGGGTTAAAGGACTTTCAAGATTTTTGGATCAATTTCATAAGGTACGAGTTATTTTTGTTTTTGTTTTTGTTTAATTATATAGATTTAATCTTATATTTTGAATTAATTCATTTTAAAATATCAAGATGCAATCCGATTTTGTATTGATATTATTAGAATATATTACTGTTGATTCCATGTTGATGCGAAAATGTTGATGCCATGTTGATGCGAAAATGTTGATTAAGGTTATAATAACCGCTTTCTTTTATGTTTATGAGATTGATGCCATGACTAAGATTTGTAGGCTAGAATTGTATTAATTTTAAACTGAAAATAATTTATCAAATTATGAACTAATAGTAAGAACTAAATTGAATTCCAAACAAATTTAGTACCATTATAAAATGTTATAATCTTACAAATATATATATATATATATATATATATATATATATATATATATATATATATATATATATATATATTGTAATTATAATTATATTAGAAATGACACGAAAGCTTTCTTTTATGCTTATGCGATGCAAATCGTTATGAAAAGTGATATTTTTGTAATAATTAATTTAGGTCAAATAAATTCAACTATCTATTTTATTTTTATTTTGTGCAGGGATAAAATGAACAACAATCAAATCAGTTACAAGCTTGCACAATTGAGTAGAAAGAAAGAGTTATATATAAAACGGCATAGCAGAGTAAATGATGATTTAGTGGCCAAACGTTTGGCACGACTACAGATAGAATATTAATTTTTGTCTGGACTCCATAATATAACTCTCCAACGAAGTACGAGATTCTAATATCTATAGCCCACCATCAAGAGGCAGACGAGCAGCCCGAGGAACATCAACACGTTCAAGACGAGGGTCATCATCTCAACAACTGATTTAATGCATGATGGTTAGATTATTTCGAATGATATGCTCCCCATTAGTATTTTACATATATGTTGGTATATATTTATTGTCATACATCATAATATTTATATTTATTCAATATAGGGGAAGTACAAGCTGGTGGTGGTGGTCATGACCAATTCAATTCACAAGAACTCTGTTCTGTTCCTATTTTACTCGGTATAATTTAATTGTTTAGGCATTGATCATATTATTTAGTTATATATGTTCACTTATTTTGTAAACGTATACTATTATTTCCATAGATCACATTATCGATGAGCATAGAATTATTAGAGATCAAGGTCAAGTTGATGCAAGAGGATGTGTGGAAACTACAAATCGTACTATTTCTTCTTTTATATATAATTGTTGTTTTAATTTCAACTTTTTATTTTGTTGATTTAATGATTTTTTTATGTATATTAGGTGTTGATCAGAATATTGTGGTACAAAAATCCCATATTATTGATATTCCACACAATCAATTAGCTATAACCGGTACATCTATTTATGAGCATGGTTGTACAAATATAGCTCAGACACATGTGAATCGACCTGAGGAGTATGACTCTAACTTACAAAGTATGTATCTTATGTTAATTTGCCGCAATTCATTTTTTTATTTCAAATTAAAGCACTTTCATGTATCTATCATAACATTACGTACTACTAATTAGGGGGGTCAAGGATGTGAATTTTTGGAGTTAGAAAATGAAGTTTTTGTACCCAGTACGTTTCCATTGGGAAACAACAATGATCTCGGGGCACCAATATCTGTATGTGTTTCAATGATGTAAGGTATTGTAATCCAAAACTTTTTTTACTTTGCATATTTTATGAATATATTATTTTGTATATTTATTCATGGATTTCATGTATTCAATTATTTTTTGAGTTTTTGGTATTTTAGTCTTTATTTTGAATTATTTATAGCATGCTCTATAAGTACACTTATTCCCTGTGAATCGCAAGATAGAATATTCGAATCATTAGGGAGGATTATTAGTAATTTCTGTATTGTTAGGAATTGTTAGTTGCCCAATATTATTTTTATAGGTTAAAAACTTCATTGAATTTATTGGTTAAGATTAAGTTGTATTTACATATAAGCATTCAACATACAATATTGTGTTTAATAATTGCGTTTCTAAAAAAGATTTCAATAAGTTATAGTTAATATTATGTTAGATCTGTTAGATTTCAATGAGTTATAATTAATATTATGTATCTCTTGTGAAAAAACCGACCATAAAAATATGATAATATTAAAATAGAAAAATATTCAAAAGTGGAGCAATGTATTAAAAATAATCCAAAATTCTTATTGATAGTATTTGATGGGGTCAAAATACGACCGTCCGACGACAAGACACGTGGCATCACAAGATGATGACATCTGTCTCCCCAAGGCCGCGCCATCAGTGCACGAGCGCTATGTGCAACGAGCGCAATCCCTCTTCAGGAGTTAAGCCCAACGAGCGCTGTCACTCCACGAGCGCCCTATATACTAAATGATGGGCACGCTCACCTGCCAAAGGAGCCCTCTTCGAGCGTCACACTCCCTCAGAGTGGTTTTCCTCTCGGCTCATCACTTGAACTGGAGCCTTCATCCCCCTCAGCGGATGTCTTGGCCTCCAATATTCCAGGTTGTCACGAGCGCACTCTTAAGCCCTCGTCACCAACCACCCAAATGGCTCTCTGACACATCGTACATGCCCGCGCACCTGCCACTGCTGCCTGCACTAACTTTTGGCCGCTTTTGCAGAAGATTCCTCCTAAGTTTCTCTCTCACAGCGCCACGTGTTAGGGTAACATTCGGCCAGGACCACTTGAGGTAAATGACCAAAGGGCCCTTGACCCTCAACTATAAATAACCCAAGTCATCTTCTACACTGTAAGCATTCTCTAAGCTTTCTTCATCGCTGCAACTGTAACTGAGCTTACACTTATCTTCATACATTGAACTGACTTGAGCGTCGGAGAGCCAAACTGGGTATCACCCCCAGTTCCCCCAGCTTGGCCATCTGACCTTTCTTGTGCTTGTCCCAACAGGTTGAACCCCTTTCTCTTTTTCCGGCGAAGCTCCGGTGGTTTCCTCCACAAAATACAAATCGTAAAGTGATCGGATTCGGACCCATCCATTCCCGGACCCATCATTTTTGGCGCCGTCTGTGGGAAACCAGTCCTACATCTTCATCCTTTCTTTTTGTTGGTTGAAAAACAAGCACATCCTTACCTCCAACAGTCATGGTTGCAACGAGATCTGGAGCAGTGGGAGGGGGAGATAACACCTCCCCAGACACGAATATCGTTCTTCCCTCCACCGCTACTGGTGGAGCCCCACCACCTCCTTCCGTCGCTGGTGGTGGAGCACCTCCCGCCGCAGGAGTGACTCCACAGGCGGAATCCTCTGTACCACCACCTGCACCGCCAGCACCACAGGTTCCCACCACCGCGGGAGGAGTTTCTCTCTCAGTTCCACCGCCGCTTGCACAGAATTCCTGGGTCCATCCCCAGATGAACCTTGGAATGCAAGGTTACCTGATGCCTCCTCCTGGATACTCCCTTACTCCGGCAATGATGATGCCACCAGTCCAGCCATACCATGCTGGACAACTCCAGCTCCCAGTGGTGGTCCCCAGGGAGATTGAAGGAGTGGAGTTACCTCCACTGACCACCCAACAATTGAGGGCTCTATACGCCCAATGTGAGGTTCAGGCGGCTCAGGGGGCATGGGAAAGGTTCCATTCCATGTACTTTCCCTCTGGGCAGGCCACTCAGGTTGCGGCCCCTTTAGGCGGACAGCAAAACTTTCCCCTCAGAGAAGCCCAGGCTGTCCTGAGGGCACAACCACCACCACCACCAACGAGAGAAGTGCCCCAGCAGGAGGGCAACGAGCGCGTCTCCGTGGGCAGGAACAAAGAGCCCACGGAGCGAGTGAACGAAAATGAAGGAGACTCTCATGTCTCCAGGAGGGGCTCACGAGCCCACAAGGACAAGCAAGTGGAAGTAAATCCTGACGTCCTCGCGGCTGTGCAAGACCAGCTGCAGGGCCTCAAGGATATCGTGGGACAGCTCTCACGAGGGCGCTCAACTCAGATCTCCCATAGTCGGGATGAATGGGTTGACGCCAGGAGCACCCGCACCAAGGACCCTCCACCAAGGGTCCCCCGTCGCAAGGAGCCGGAGGAAAATTTCGGCACGTACGAATATCACCCACTGGCGAGAGGTTCACCCCTCGTCGAAGAAGTTCTGATGGCCCAAGCCGGCATGGCCAAAGTCCCCACATCCATCAACAGATACGACGGGACAACCGATCCAGCGGAGCACTTGGATCATTTTGTGCATCTCATGCACCTTTACGAGCATTCCAGCCATTACTGGGCGAAAGTGTTTGTCACTTCCTTGGTAGGGATGGCTCAAGAGTGGTATAAGCGCCTGCCACCGCGCTCGATACACTCGTATGAAGAATTGGCCGACGCCTTCCTCAACCACTTCAACTCTTTGAAGGCACCAGTCACCGCACCCACAGCCCTTTACAACGTGGTGCAGGGCAAGAGCGAATCACTGCGCTCGTTCTTCGCCCGCTTCAATAAGGAGATCTTGCAGGTGGAAAGGCCCTCGATGGATTTCTTGATCCCAGTGCTCTTCCAGGCTGTGGATCACAAACAATATGTGAGCAAAAAATTTGCTGACGCCATCGTGGAGAGAAGGCCTGGGACCCTCATGGGCCTAAGAGAAATAGCTGAGCCGTTCTTCGCGCTCGAAGATATGTATGGGACGAATGGTCCCCGTCATCACAGCCCGGCCCGGAACGAGCGACCTCATCACGAGCGGGGGCGGGATGTGGCAGTCAAGAAAGAGCGCCCTCAAGAGCGCAGGAGGTCGCCACCACCCCCTCGTCGATTCGAGCGCATTCCGCTCACCCGGCCAAATTCAGAAGTCTACAATCTCTCTGATAAGAAGCTCTTCAAAAGACCCATCAAAATGAGAGAAACAGACTCACTAAGGCGCTCGAATAAATACTGCGCCTTCCACAAGCAGAGAGGGCATGACACGGATGAGTGCCGACAGTTGGAGGCTGAAATCCAAAGGCTCGTTGCAGGGGGCCATCTGAAAGAATTTGTCCGGGTGCTCGAACGGTACGATGAGCAATGCAACGAGCGCTCCGGAAGGAGAAGAAGGAGTCCTTCCCGGTCAAAGAGCCCAAGGGGTAGGGGACCCCCGGAAAGCAGCAGTCGCCGAGGCAACAAAGGCAAAGCCCCTGAGCAAGAGAACGAGCCCTTTGCAGTCATAAATATGATTGCAGGAGGCTCATCAGGGGGGGATTCAAACGCCTCCCGACGGAGGCACATACGGAGCTACAACCAACGCCCAGCAGTGCCCAAGCCTATCTACGCTATCCAGAGATCAAGCGCTCCAAAATCAAGAGAAAATGATGTAATAGGCTTTGATGATAGGGATCTAGAACATATTGTAACGCCCCATGGGGAGGGTGTAACCTCAGATTGCCCCATGGTGGTTAGTTTAGATGTTCATAACCATGTTGTAAAAAGAGTATTGGTTGATAGTGGAAGCTCCGTTAATGTTTTGCCTTACTCTACATTCTTAAAAATGAAGGTTGATCTCCCGCTCGAGCCTCTTAAAACAGCCCTCATTGGCTTTGGAGGCTCAGAAGTTGTCCCCCGAGGGCAAATACGCCTGGCTACTTCATTCGGACGAGCCCCTCAGCGCAAAACGCTTTTGGTAACGTACGCGGTGGTGGAGATTGACATCCCGTACAACATCATAATCGGGCGCCCTGCCCTCGTGGATTTTAAAGCTATCATCTCCACCTACCACCAGAAGATTAAGTTTCCTACTTCCGAGGGTGTTGGAGAAGTGCTCTGCAATGTACGAGAGGCTTGGGAGTGTTACATGCTGTCCCTCAGAAAGCCTAAAGCGGAGAAAACCTTCCATGTCGGCTCCACCAAGAAGTCAGTGGATTTCCCCAATTTAGACGAGGACAGCCCAGCAAGGAAACGGGCGAAATTGAACAAGAAGAAGAATAAGAAGAAGAGGGGAGACAACGGGGAGAATCCCCTCGAAAATGTCCCCCCAGGGGTCGTTGGTGAATCGGCCTCAGGAGAAGATGAGCCGGAAGAGAGTGAACCATCATCTGGCGATCGTTTAACAGGAAAGAAGAGGGCGCTCGAACTTCCTCGCCCAGAGGTAAGGATCGAACCCTCGGAAAAATTCCTTACCATTGAGCTGGAACCTGGAAACAAAGATAAGACTACACAGATCGGCTCAAACCTCTCAGGGCCTTCTCAGATCATGATGATTGATTTTCTAAGGGAGAACAAGGATGTATTCGCGTGGAAAGCCTCTGATCTCACAGGGATTGACCCGAGCGTCATTGTCCATAGACTTAATGTGGATCCATCTTTCAAGCCTATCAAGCAGAAAAAACGGGATGTACATGGCTTTCGAAAGAAAGTCATTGAAGAGGAAGTCAATAAGCTCTTGGAGGCTCAGTATATCGAGCCCATCTTGTATCCGGAGTGGCTGTGCAACGTAGTCTTGGTGCCCAAGAGCGCAAATAAATGGCGCATGTGCAATGATTTCACGGATCTCAACAAGGCTTGCCCTAAAGATCCTTACCCGCTGCCCCGGATTGATCAATTGGTGGATTCGACCGCTGGCTGCGAGCTCATGAGCATGATGGACGCTTTCCAGGGGTACTATCAGATCTTTGTGGCCCCGGAAGACCGCCCCAAAACTTCGTTCGTCGTCCATATGGGGGTATATTGTTTCTTGGTCATGCCCTTTGGACTTAAGAACGCCGGAGCTACCTACCAGCGGCTCGTCAATAAGATGTTTGAAAGTGAAATTGGGAGGTCCATGGAGGTATATGTGGATGATATGATTGTCAAAAGCGAGCGCCAGGATTCCCATTTGGAGGATCTCAAGCGCACGTTTTCAATTTTGCGCCAATATGGGATGAAGTTGAATCCCTCGAAGTGCACCTTTGGTGTACAAGGGGGAAAGTTCTTGGGATACATGGTCAGTCAGAGGGGAATTGAGGCCAATCCGGAGAAGATCAAGGCCATCTTGGAAATTCCTTCCCCTCGAAATTTGCGGGAAGTACAGGTCTTGGTAGGCAAAATCATCTCGTTGAACAGGTTTATTTCACGCTCGGCAGACAGGAACCTTCCCTTCTTCAAAATCTTGAGGAACGCACGTAACTTTGCTTGGACAGAGGAATGCGAAAGGGCGCTGCAGGATATGAAGGCTTATTTATCGAGCGCTCCACTGCTGACTAAGCCTGTCGAAGGCGAAAGGTTATTCTTGTATCTTTCTGTCTCTCCTGAAGCCACGAGCGCGGTTCTGGTCGCTGTACGGGAGCGGAAACATTTGCCTGTCTATTATCTGAGCAAAACCTTGCAAGGAGCCGAAAAGAAATATTTGGAGATTGAGAAATTTGCGTTCGCACTTATTAACGCCTCAAGAAGGCTAAGGCCTTACTTTCAAGCGAATTCCATAACAGTTCTCACCGACCAACCCTTGAAACAAGTATTGTCCAAGCCGGACGTATCTGGCAGATTAATCAAGTGGGCCATCGAATTGAGCCAGTTTGACTTATGCTTCGAGCCCAGGACCGCGATACAAGCTCAGGTTATGGCGGATCTGTTGGTTGAACGTTTTGGTTTCGAACCCGCCGCTGCGGAGAATGAGGGGTTATGGGTACTGCACACGGATGGTTCCTCAACCTCTCAAGGGGGAGGAATAGGAGTGGCCCTCAGAAACCCCGATGGGATTGAACTGGATTTTGCGATCAAGCTGGATTTCCAAGTCACTAACAATGAAGCAGAATATGAAGCCCTCGTGCAAGGATTGAACATAGCTTTTCAGAATGGAGCCTCCAGAATCACTGCTTATGTGGATTCACAGTTAATAGCGAGCCAGATTGAAGGAACATATGAGGCTCGAGAAACCACCATGATACAGTACTTAAAGAAAGCCAAAGAAATCATTGGGAAGTTCAAGGAATTTCATCTACTTCAGGTGCCGCGAGGAGAAAACGAGCGAGCGGACGCTCTGTCAAAGTTTGCGTCAGCTTTAGAGGGTACTTCTGAACGTTCTGTTACATTCCTTAGGACTGAGGGACCTTTGATCAAAGAAAGAGTCGCCACCAAGATAATCGCTATGATTGATCCAAACGAGCCCTGCTGGCTTGATGACGTCATCATTTTCCTTAAGGATGGAATTCTTCCCACTGACAAGGTGGAAGCTAGGAAAATCCGAAATAAGGCCCCTCGTTTCGCTTTGGATCCCGAGGGGAGGTTGTTCAAAAAATCATTTCAAGGACCCCCAATGAGATGCCTAAGGCCCTCACAAGCAAAGGAGACGCTCGAACACATTCATAACGGGAGCTGTGGAAATCATTCTGGGGGGCGTATTTTGGCAAAAAAGGTTCTGAGAAGTGGGTTTTATTGGCCTACAGTTCTCCAAGACGCCATTGAATTTTCGAGGAAGTGCCCCAAATGCCAATTTCATTCAAATCTCCCTCAAATGCCAGCAGCACAGATGATCCCCATAGACGTCTCTTGGCCTTTTGACCAGTGGGGAATAGACATTGTGGGCCCCTTACCCATAGCTGCAGGACAAAGGAAGTTTGTCATTCTAGCCGTCGACTACTTCACCAAGTGGGCCGAGGCTGAAGCTGTTGCAAAAATCACTTTCAAGGTTGTAAGGGACTTTATTTGGAAGAACATCATCTGCAGGTACGGAATACCGAGGGTGCTCATATCTGACAATGGATCCCAGTTCATAGCAGCTGACACACGAGAGTGGTGTTCTGAGTTGGGGATAGAACAGCGATTTACCTCTGTAGGACATCCACAATCCAATGGGCAAGCAGAAGTTACCAATAGAATCATCTTGCAGCATCTAAAAACCATGCTGGAAAGCAAGAAAGGTGAATGGGCTGAGGAGCTGCAAGGAGCGCTTTGGGCTTATCGCACCACCCCACGAGCGGCCACTGGAGAAACACCTTACGCGCTCGTTTATGGATCAGAAGCAATGATACCAGCGGAGATTGTAAATGAATCCGCTCGTGTCGGCTATTTCGAGCCTCAGCTCAACGATGGCAACAGGAGTTTGGAGTTGGACTTACTGGATGAAAGGAGAGACCGAGCGTGGGCTAAAATCCACCACTATAAGGCTTCTGTGGCCCAACAGTACAACAAGCGCGTGAAGGAAAGAACTTTCCAGCTGGGAGACTTGGTTTTAAAGAAAGTGGAAGTATCCAAGCACGTAGGGAAATTGGACCCCAATTGGGAAGGCCCATTCAAAGTCATACAACTCAGAGCTAACAACACTTACACCCTGGAGACACTTCAAGGTGAGCGCTTACCTCGCCCTTGGAACGCATGTAACCTCTGGCGGTTTTATGTTTAAAAGCTCTTTGCAAACTCTGATGTAACAACCCTCGTTGACGGGTTCTATGTACTTCAAATCAAAGTAAAAGGTAACCTAATCTTTTTGATTTCTTTAATATTCCTGTTTCTTTGGTTGCTTGAATGGATAAGTCCCACGTCCCTCGTCGTCGCGAGCGTGGTTGGCAACCCATTCCAATATGAATGCTGTTATCTCTCATGGGTTACGCTGGCCAGCGCTCTACTCCACATGGGGGGACGCCCTCATAAGGATAGACTGGTTACGCTCACAACCAATTAGACAAGATGAAAGAAGATTAAGGAGAAAATCCTAGTAGGCCTTGGCTGTTTCTTAAAACGCCTTGCGCTCGAAAACGGGATCTCACACAAGAGCGCATCCTAGTAAGGCCTTGGCTGTCTCTCACAACGCCTTGCGCTCGAAAATGGGACCTCCTACAAGAGCGAATCCTAGTAGGCCTTGGCCGTTTCTTATAACGCCTTGCGCTCGAAAGAGGGATTTCTTGCAGAACCCAGAAAACGACAAGAGCCAGAGCGCTCGAACGATAGCCTCAGAATTAAAAGGGAATTGCACAGGTCTTGCACGAGGGCAACCACTCAGTAAGACCCTCGCAAATACTCAAGACCTAGCAAAATCCCCCCAAGGGCGGAAAGAATGTTGCAAGTCTTGAACGAGGGCAACCACTCAGTAAGACCCTCGCAAATACTCAAGACCTAGCAAAATCCCCCCAAGGGCGGAAAGAATGTTGCAAGTCTTGAACGAGGGCAACCACTCAGTAAGACCCTCGCGCACACCCAAGGCTTAGCCAAATTCTCCCAGAGCAAAAGTTTATACAAGTCTTGAGCGTAGGGGCAATCTCACAGTAAGACCCTCACGATCGCTCAAGACTTAGACAGATTTTCAAGATAAATTTACAAAAGAAGAAATTTATACAAGTCTTGAGCGTAGGGGCAATCACACTATAAGACCCCCACGATCGCTCAAGACTTAGACAAATTTTCAAGAGCAAAAATAAAATTTATACAAGTCTTGAGCGTAGGGGCAATCTCACAATAAGACCCCCACGATCGCTCAAGACTTAGACAAATTTTCAAAAGCAAAAATAAAATTTATGCAAGTCTTGAGCGTAGGGGCAATCTCACAATAAGACCCCCACGATCGCTCCAGACTTAGACAAATTTTCATTGCATCAAAGGAATAAAGCATTCACAGGAGTATACTACACAGTCTTATTATACGATTCATAAAGGAAATGAAGAACAAAGGTATGGAAAACGGAATCTTTATTCATTTGCAAAATGGAAGTATTACAAAGCAAAAGGGCACAAAGGCCCATGAAATTCTAATACGAGAAAAGCAGAGAATCAGAAAAATACAGAGAAATGATGGAGGAAAAGTCTCAAGCAGCTGGAGCGACATCTTCATCAACAATCACCAAAACTGGGCCCTGAACTGGGCCTTGAATTGGACCCTCAGGCTCTTGAGGATGGGCTTGCGGATCGTCGGGGGCATTGGCATCTAGAGCAGGCTCATTGGCATCCGGAGCGGGGGCGTTGGCACCTTCATCAATTGGGATTGGGGCATCCTCTACAACCGGCGCTTGTGGCTCATTCTCGGGATTGTCGTTTTGAGCATCATTACCCGCCGGATGAGCGTCCATGTACTCATCTTGAATGAGCTTGACCAAGAACCCATACTCAGGCTCTGCGATGGAATCAGCAGGGTTATCGCCCTCGTCATCTTCCTCCTCGCAGCGCTCATTGAACATGAGCCCCGTGCCCTCGGCCTCCTTCATGGCAGGATGGGTTAGCCCTTTGTGTATGCCCTGCTCGATGGCCAGATTGAAGGCCTTCTGAGCCTCCTCCAAGCAATGCAGGGAAGCAGCAAAGTTGAAGGCTTTGGAGTGGCAAAATTTGATCAATGCCTCCTTGTTTGCACGCTCCATGCTCCGAGGCCACTCATTCATGGTATCGGCAAACTTCCTCTCTGCCTCCAGAGCCCTCGTTCTCCAACTTTCCCTCTCTGCCTCAGCCTTCTGTTGCCGCTCGTTGGCCTGTGCCAGTTCGTTACCCAAACGGATCCGAGCGCCATCAACCGCTAGAAAATCCTCCTTCAGTTTCGACAGCTCTTCCTCCGACGTATTGTATAGACCCTTGAGGGTCTCATACTTGGCAATTTCAGCATCCAACTCCGCCTGGATTTGAGCCGGATCATTCGAGCGGGCCATCTTCTTGTATTTGGCCTTGCGCTCGGCGTAAGTTGAGGCTCGCATTTGCACGTTTTTGAGCCGGGGAAGAACTTGCTGCGCGAACGAGGGGAAAAGTGTTAGAAAAAAAAATGGTGATTTACAGAAAAGAAGAATGCAAAGAATGAAGACTTACAGAAATCAGAGCGTGTGCCGCATCGAGCGTCACTTTCTCTACAGACTCGCTGAAGAGGTGACGATGGTCGGCCGAGAATTGGGATCTGCTGAACAGATCCTCGGTGATAGTTTGTGCGACCGAGCCGGGCCTCAGTAAAACGGGCCCACCGTCTGGGGCGCCTGTAAAGCCCCTGTCCCCTCGTCGGGGGAACTCCCATGCATGTTCCTCCTCTGAGGAGGAAGTATCTCCTTCGCCCCTGGGGCCCTCAACTACCTGCTTCCCCTTGCCCTGGATTGCCACGGAATCGGGCATCCTCTTCCTCTTGCGGGAAGGCCTGCTTGCGCTCGCGCTCGGGGAAGCCTCTCTTATCGCCAGGGTAGTCACTGGCCGCCTCGTTGTTTCTGCAGGAACGGGGAGTTGAACATCATCTCCTCTCTCCGTTCGCCTGTTCTCCCTGGGGACCAACCTACGTTCCCCTCGGCCACGAGGGGGTTGCACCTCAGGGTTGGTGCTGGAACTGGCACCCCCACGAGCGTCCCCTCTATCATTGCGGTTACGGGAACGTTGGGGCTCGCGCTGTTGGTTCCCCTGGGCGGCTTGATTCCTCTGAGCATTGGCGAAACGAGCCGCTTGTCTAATTCCACCGGCCATTTCTAAGATAGCGGCTCCTGCAAAAACGAAAATACGAAGGTTATAAATCCTTGGACAAGAATTGTTAAGTGCAAATTACAAGTACAATAAAAGCAGTTAGTATTCATTCCTATCTAAGGTTAGTGCCCTAAGGATCTAACCGTCTCTCTCTATGTCACGAGCCGGAGGGTTGTCAAGGAAATGAGGGTCGTTGGTAAGACCACACAAGAACATGAGTTCCGCATCGTCTATCCAGTCCTTTGCTTGTATAAGGTGACCCTCGTCCCTTAGGGTTGTGGCCAGGTTTTTAGCCCAGTCTCGGGGGAGTGAGGGTGGCAAACGGCTCTTTGAGTACGAGCCCCATTCCGTGATCACCCCAAAGCCCTCTTCCGCTGGAGCCCTGACAAATATAAACTTTTCTTTCCAGTCAATGCCATAAGTGGTCGAGGGCGAATTGATCAGCTTCATGTGGGCCTTCGCTTGGACGTAATAAAAACCCGCTTCAGGAGAAGAGCGAGAGGAGCTGACCACTTGGAAAAGGGCATTGAAGTTCCGCAAATAGGGCTCGTAACCCATGGTCCTCATCAGAATGATGTAGCAGGTCAGGAGGGCCAAGCCGTTGGGCACTATCTGGGACGGACACAGGCCCAGGTCATTCAGCAAATGGGCCATTGAGACTGAGATGGGGAACCTCAGGCCTCCCGAACTCACGGAATCCACGTATACTGCCATTTCCCCAGGAGGCGGATTATTTGCACGCTCGTGGTTTTGGGGAATTCTCCAAGTATATCGCTCGTCCCAGTAGATGGGGGCCATCATTGTCTTTACATCTCCCACAGTGACGGTGCTGGGAGTTTCATCAGGCGTGCGCTCGGTAGCCTGATAACCTGAGCCCTCCCCCTCGTTGGGTCCTTTGGATTTCTGGGTTTTCTTGCTCTTGCCCTTGTCACGGGCCCTTCCTGAAGGCCCGGTTACGGCTTCCGCCACCGGAAGCGGATTTGCAACACGGGCCCTTTCTGAAGGCCCGGTTACGGCTTCCGCCACTGGAAGCGGATTCGCAACGGCCACTGTCACTCTATGGCGATGGGGATGTGTGGCACTTTGAGTTATGGGGAGAGTGACTCCTTGTCTTTCTGCCTCTATTACCAAATCCATCTCCTCAAAGAGAGGATCCACTCCGCCTGGGTTTCGGTCCTCCATAGCCATTACTGCCGCCCCCAACTCTTCATCTCTGGGGGAATTGTGAGAAGAAGAACTCTCAGTGGCCATCTCTTGAATTTCACGAGCAAATTCTTCAATGTGGTGGTCGGCCATGGCAGAAATTGGGGTTTTGAAGGTTTTTCTGGGAGAGAGTTTAAGGTTCAGAAAGACGGGAATTTGAGGGATCACAAAATCCTAAGGTCCGAATCTACGGTTAGCAAAGTCAGAAATTCACACTGGAGATTTACCTTGAAAAGTTTCTGAAGAAAGCTGGAGAAGAGGTTGAAGATGCTGGAGATGCGAGAGAATTTTTCTTGCAAAGGAGACTTGGAAAGTTTTGAATGCGTAAAGAATGACAAGATTTCAGAATCCCTTATTTATAGGGATGGGAGTTGGTACCGTTTTAGGCAATAAATTCAAAATGGTAATCATTTCCCGCCTAGGAAACCGCCCACTTTATGGAACCGGCACATGCTTCCCAATGCTCACGCGCCCCACGCGCACCCGCATTTAATGCTCTGACGTTTCAAGGGCTTCAGAATAGTACCAACATTTAATGCGGAAGTGATACGAACGGTCAATTGAAAAGACCGCATTAATGGCACTTTCAGAGGAAAATTGCTCAACACGCCAAGCTTTACACGAGCGCTATGAACGAGAGATAGAGCGTGTCAAAATTCTACAGCCCTTATCAATAAGGACTACAGAATTGGGGGGCAAAATGATGGGGTCAAAATACGACCGTCCGACGACAAGACACGTGGCATCACAAGATGATGACATCTGTCTCCCCAAGGCCGCGCCATCAGTGCACGAGCGCTATGTGCAACGAGCGCAATCCCTCTTCAGGAGTTAAGCCCAACGAGCGCTGTCACTCCACGAGCGCCCTATATACTAAATGATGGGCACGCTCACCTGCCAAAGGAGCCCTCTTCGAGCGTCACACTCCCTCAGAGTGGTTTTCCTCTCGGCTCATCACTTGAACTGGAGCCTTCATCCCCCTCAGCGGATGTCTTGGCCTCCAATATTCCAGGTTGTCACGAGCGCACTCTTAAGCCCTCGTCACCAACCACCCAAATGGCTCTCTGACACATCGTACATGCCCGCGCACCTGCCACTGCTGCCTGCACTAACTTTTGGCCGCTTTTGCAGAAGATTCCTCCTAAGTTTCTCTCTCACAGCGCCACGTGTTAGGGCAACATTCGGCCAGGACCACTTGAGGTAAATGACCAAAGGGCCCTTGACCCTCAACTATAAATAACCCAAGTCATCTTCTACACTGTAAGCATTCTCTAAGCTTTCTTCATCGCTGCAACTGTAACTGAGCTTACACTTATCTTCATACATTGAACTGACTTGAGCGTCGGAGAGCCAAACTTGGGTATCACCCCCAGTTCCCCCAGCTTGGCCATCTGACCTTTCTTGTGCTTGTCCCAACAGGTTGAACCCCTTTCTCTTTTTCCGGCGAAGCTCCGGTGGTTTCCTCCACAAAATACAAATCGTAAAGTGATCGGATTCGGACCCATCCATTCCCGGACCCATCAGTATTAGAACTGATTAGTTATTACGAAAGAAAAAAATGATGTTCGATTTAGTCGCCATTAGAAAAATCAACAACCACAAAAAATGGAGCAATGTAGATTGGAAAAATGACAAAAAATTAGATCACAAAAGGCAATAAAATTATGAAAATAAATATTGAAAAAATAAAAAAAATGAGAAAAAAAATTAATAAATAGAACAAGTGACAAAATCATAATTCAAATATTTGTGATGTAAAAGAAAAATTATTGGATTAAAAAAAGTTTCGTACAACAAAATCATATACATGGAAATCTAAATTGTGTGATTGAGAATAAAATCTAAATTGGTGATAAATAATAAATTGAAATATTATAGTATCGCTCACAAAAAATATTAAGCCCTAAAATCACTATGGGGTGAATCTCCAAAAATAAAGAAGATTAAGAAAGAAAGAAACGAATCTATCTCATTAAAAATTAAGAAATGTTTAAAAGAATTATAAAAGCTACACAAACTAAAGATAAATAAAATTATAAAGAAATGTTCTTGAATTCAGAAAAGAAAACTAATTTCATTATAAATTTGTAACGACATGATTGATATGATGGAATGGAATGAGAATGAGAATGAAATGAGTATTTTCATGTCCATTTTCAAATACGTGATTGGTACAAAATATAATTGGAAATAATCATTACTAAAGTAATATACATTCCTACAAATTTGAGTTTATTCATTCCTTAGGTACCCCATAATATTAATAATTCTCAATTTTCAAAATTTATTTATTTTTTATATAATTGTCATATATTTGTTAAATTTATATTATATTATAACTTTTTTATTATTACGAATATATAATAACGTTAAAAATTTAATAAATTGTATTAGATATAGGTATAATTACAAATATAAATATATTATATAAATAAAAGTACATGTTGAATATATTATTTTATGTACTTATAAATTTATAGATATTCATAAAAGATTAAGATATTCTATAAAAATTAAATTTGATACTTATATTAAATTTATTTTTAAATATCATGTATTATATTACATATGGTAAAATCTCATAATCTATGTATGAATATAAAAATATTAATATATTTTATAATAATTATATATATTTATAAATCACTCTCAATATATTTATATTCACGGTATTAAATTTACAAAAAATGCCTTACTTTAAGAATATAACTAATATTTAATTTTGCTAATATTAAAGAAGTCATTTGTTTTGCATATTTTGTAGGCTGCCAAGAGTAATTGGATTCCATATTTTGTAGGTTGACCCAAGTTATTGAGTTATAATTTATACATTCACAAATTTATGATTTTTTAAAATTCTGTATCTCATTCGTTTGAAATTTTTATTTATTCCATTTTCAATTTGCATTGATCACTCCGTGCATAGCATGGGATATATACTAGTATAGAATATAAAATAAAAATACATGAAGTGAAATGAAAATTCTAATATGAAGAATAATACCTTCACAATCAAGATCACCACAAATATTAGTATATTATGGTTTACACTTTATAGCGTATATCTCGTTTGCTCTCCTTTTTAAGAAAGAATAAAGCTTTCACAAGCTAAGGATATCCCCATCACTTATCCGGGAGATCATTCTATTAACTAAATATAATATATTGAGAATTTTTTTTTTGCCATCCGTACTTTGGCCATTTTTGCAGTTTACCATCTCGGCAAATTTCATTGCAAACCGCCATTTGAACTTTGTATTTGTAATAAACAGCCATCTTTTGGTGGTTTTGACCAAAAAACTTGACAAGTGGCATGTTTTGAAATGCGCCACGTCAGTTATATTTTTACCAAAACCACCAAAAAAAAAAAAAAAGTTTAGATGGTGGTTTGTTACAAATGCAAAGTTCAGATGGCAGTTTGCAATGAAAATTGTCCGAGATGGTAAATTGCAAAAATGCGCAAAGTCTGGATGGCAATTTTTTTTTTCTCTAATATATTTGAACAAGTTATAATTTATACATATATTAGTGTTGTATGATTTTACTACAGTTAAAAACCAATCGTGCAAGTATACACTAACATATGCATAGCACAACAGGATCATACCCACAGGGAAGGGAAATCAATCACTACTCTATATTCTTCTCTAATCTAAAGACCGAACGAAAAACAATTGGTTGTTATCTATCACTCTACTAAGACATAAATTAACAATTAACTAGAAATAAACTCAATTAGTACTAAAACACATGTGAACTACTTCAGTAAACTAAGCAGGCAGGGGAAAAGTAATGAATCATACAATATAATCAAGAGTTGACGCGATACTCGTCTGACAGGTGTAATTCTACAAGCTAATCACTTATATTTGTATTACCCTCTCTCAAGGTATAATCAAGTGCCTAACTAGTATTTAATGTTGCTCTCGCAATCACCAATAATTAATTAAACCATATGAACAAGACTAGTGCAATTCAATATTCTAGCGGCTCGGCATGGAATAAGATTACTGTTGTAAAGCTAGAACCAAATATCTTTGTATCCTACAACTTATAAGTTATGAAAACCATCTAAGTTACCATCACTCTTTCTAGCTATAGGCAATTATGACACATGCTAAGGGTGATCAGGCCATCGCAAGTTCATTCAAACCTGTTTTCAAACTAAGAATTAACACAAGTCATTCAAGCATCATATCAAACATCTATCATGCAATCATCATCACTCCCCCTAGCCCTAGAGAATTAACTACTCATAATTAAAGCAAAACTCCTAAAACTAAAGGAAATTGCATTAAAATAAATCATATTCATCAAATCTAAACAAAGTCTCAAAAACAAAAGCATAAACATACAGTAGTATCTAAAAAACGAATCTAACATATGAAAACTAATTAAAGCTAAACTTAAAAGAATTAGTTTGATAATCTAAAGCAACAATAGAACCGGAAATCGTTCTAAGAATTCAATCCTTTCGTCTTCTCGAATTCTTTGAAAAACTCCTTTGAAACTCCTTGTCTACTCTTTAAACCCTCTGTTGCGACTTGGAAGAAAAGCCCTCTCTAAAAAGACTCCAAAATGCACTAATATAGCAACTCTAATAATTCTCTTGCCGCCCTAGGTAACGGGTGTTATCTCTCCATAAGCATTGTTAACGCCCGTTACTGCTGAAATCGCAATAACGCTTTTATTAGTGGTAACGGGCGTTACCACTTTCCTTCTACACAGGGTTAACGGGCGTTATCCCTCTTCTATCGTCAAAAGCTTCACTCCTGTGTCTTGTAACGGGGGTTACTAAAATTGAACTCCTAAATGGTAACGGGGGTTACCGCATCTTCCTCCAAAAATACGCGAATTCGCCTTAGAACGCCGTTTCTCAACTCCAACTCTAAAATCACCTAAATAGAGCAGAATAAACACATAAACGCATCAAACGACACAAAAAAAATATAATCTAATTACGCTCAAAATTATGTAAATTCTACACTCAACAAAATCCCCCACACTTGGCTATTGCTCGTCCCCGAGTAATATAAAAATCAAGAAAACACATCCTCATCAAACCATCTCCTCAAAGCAATCATCAAACCTTCGCCTAAACAAGTCTAGCTAATCAAATCAAGTAATCATAAGCATAAGATCATCAAAACTTAGTATGAAAAGTATAACCTTTGTAGTAGGGGTGTACAAAAACCGAACCGATAACCGAAACCGAACCGTAACCGAACCGAACCGCCAATAACCGAACCGAACCGATGATGTTTCGGTTCGGTTTCGGTTATTAATATTTGGTTTGTTCGGTTTCGGTTCGGTTTCGGTAAAAACCGATCGGTTTTCGGTTTTTACCGAAAAAACCGAACAAGCCCCCTTTTTTATACTTTTTTTTAATTCATGCCATGAATTCCCATTTTTTGATTCACGCTTTTCACCCCTATTCACACTTCTGAGTTCTGAATTTGAGACTTCAGTTTCCAATTTTCATTTTCCAATTTTAGATCTAGGGTTTCATTTGTTCTCTCCTCCACCACCACCAATTCGCCGTCGTGCCCTAGTCCCCACACCCAAGACTCCAACCCACTTCAGTTTCCAATTTCCATTTTCCAATTTTAGATCTGGAGTCTGGAATGTCAATCTGCCATGAATGATGAATGATGAATGATTATGGTCTATGGAATTGAAACTTGAAAGACTTTTGTTTAGTTTGTATTAGTTCATGCCATTAATGCTTATTTCATTATAGTAATTACATGGAGTGATTGGAGTCTGGACTGCAGTTGTTTCCAGTTTTTTTTTTTTTTTTTAATAATTTTCGGTTATTTCGGTTATTAACCGAAACCTAACCGAAACCGATCGGTAAAAACCGAACCGAAACCGAATGAGATCGGTTCGGTAAACGGTTAGTAAAAATCAAAAACCGAACTTTCGGTTAACCGAACCGAAAAACCGAAAGTTCGGTTTTTAACCGAATGTACACCCCTACTTTGTAGTGTGCGAATCAAATGAAACAATGTACGAAGACTAGAATAACAAATTCACAATTTCCTCCTTAGTTCTAATCATCAACTTCGGAATACACTCTTCACGCCTATCTCCACTAATGGAATTAGATCAAGACTTAGGATCAGTAGGTCTTTCGAGCTTGTAATGTAGACTTTGTGTAAGGTTATGGAATATTTGGATCAAGTGACTACTCACCAAGCTTACATCATTCAATCTTTAAACTCAAGGCACTTCAATTCTTGTCATTAAACACAAAAAATCCCCCCTAATTCAACAATTGTATCCCACACTCTTAACTTTCACACTTCGCATAATTTTTCTCTTTTCTTCTTTTCTTCTTTTGCTCTTTATTCTTTTTCTTTTCTTTTTTACACTTTTCTCATTCTTTTTCTTTCTCTCTACAATAATCTCTCAATTCAATCATAAGAACAATCAAAAGGGGTTAAAAGATAGATATTCACCATAAAAATCAAACGAGCAAGCCTTGGTGTGAAAATTATCAAGGTAGGTATACTTACGTTGTGCATTAGGCTTATAATGTGGCCTCAAAAATATTTGCACAACAATTAGGCTCAACGGGGTCAATAAGATAACGTTGTTTAGTGAAAAAAGGCTAAAAAGAAAAGCTTATAATTCTCCGACAACGAATTCCTACTTCACTTCCTTAATCTTTTATTAAATCAAAATTTCGCCTCAATAGGACTAAAATGCATCCTAATCAACTCTTAGACTCATTCGGAAATCATCAATTCATCTTTTTAAGCAAAGTACATTATCACATTCAAAAGTGCTCAAAATATAAGGACATACTAACACACTAAATCACCAAATCTCATGCAGTTTTCCTCAATTCAAAAAGCCTAACTTGTTCTAGCAAAAGCTCAACAATCAAACTTCAAAGAAAAAGTTCAAAACGAGGGAAAATTTTCAAAAATTTTCAAAATTACTCAGTTTTTAACAAATACAAGTGTAATACACATCTAATCATGCAAATATTCAGTATAACTCATAACAAGCATGCGGTTCTCCCCCACACTTAAACTTTGCGATGTCCTCATGCAAACTAAAGAGGTAAAGTTCAAGAAAACTCCCTGATCAAATGAATAACCGGCAATGTGCTAGCAATGCTTCCAAAACCTGAACAAGTGACTAGAAAACACGGATCAAGTGCAAGGCAATTGACAATCAACATGCATCCAACAATCAACACACAAGTCACAAATTCCAAGTGAAAGAAGGGCACATTGCATAAACAAAAATCACGAGTCCAAACACATGCAAAATCTACGTGTAGCAAAAATATCCAAACATATCAACGAATGTAAGTAGAAGTAGTGTCTAGAAATCAGGGGAGAAAAATAAAATAACAGAATCAGGGTGATGGGGGTCCTTCAAAGTACTGATTAACACGAGCACAGAACCCTTCAAACTTAGCCACTAACCGAGCCTCCCACGTATCGAATCGCTCATCTACATAATGCGCTAAATCCTCAACTCTCGCTATCACGGTGGTCAAATCAGCCCTTAATCCTGCCAACTTTACACGCAAGCCTCTCACAGTAACAGGAGCTCCATCACTAGCCTCATCAACAACAGGCGCGACACTGCGGAGAATCCCAAATTCGTCATCTGGCCTATCAGGGATCCGAGCTAAAATCTCCTTCTGTCTCTCTGAAAGCTCATCAAACCTGGCCTTACCCCAGCTATACATCTTCCAGAGCCGATCTCTATCCCGAATTGGCCACCATAACAAATTACACTCCTTCAATTCTCCACTCTCCCAAGCAATAGCCAAGCCTACATTCTCCAAGTACGGTGGACCAATATATTATCCAAAGTCAACAGGTAATGACCCCCGAGGTCTCCAATTCATCTCTCGAGCAAACATCGTCACATATGCACCGTGAGCAATTGTACCAGTGGCTCATCCTGCGATCTCCTGAAGCTTCCATAAAAACTCAATCGTGCCATCAAACTTGATACCTTCCTTCATCATGTACCTTATACCCAACTCAGTCTCATTAATGTGGCTATCATTTCTATATCTAGCACAAAATCCCGTGGCTAAAATCCTGTAGACTAGCACCTAAGCCAATGAATCAAGATAGCTATCATGTGTGCATCGAGGGGAATAACTAAGAACACCCTCGCAAAGGGAAGGATCTCCATACTGCCTCTCTCTGAGCATCACTCCAATTAGGCAATGAAGTAGTGGCATTAGCTGGAAAATGAAGAATCTCTCTTATCCGGCCCGCACTCCATGATCGAATTTCCATATCATCTAGAGTGAAAGTCAATGTATTTCCCACCGGATCTAAATTTATTGTGGTGAAGAAAGCGGCCGTCATCTCGGCATACGTTATATCCTTCCTAGTAAGGAATGGTAACCAACCTATGTTGTCAAACAATCTTTTCACTTCTTCCCAAACCTCAAACTTCTCCATCCATATGTCCTTGAAGAACCTTGTAGACACAATATTTCTTGTCAAATTCCTTTGAAAAGGATTACCCAAAGCATTCACCGTTATATTGACCTATCCAAAAGGTTAATGGTCCAACCGGGGTGAAGTAGTGAAGGGCTCAGGAAGTCTAGAGTGCTTAGTGCGACCTATAGTACCTAAATCAAATAAATATAGCAAGATAAAGCACACAAAAATCAATCACAATTCACTTAGAGAAGTTATCAAACAACTTGTGTACATAGGCTTAGGGTGTGAGTTCTAACTTAAAGTTCTTCAAACTACCCAACTCAACTTCACACTAGCTTATGATCTACAACTTAAACTCAAAATTCTCTACCTTTAACTTCACTATTTGGACTCAAGACTACTTAGAAGTTAGGATTCTTCAAAAATTCAACCCAATTCAAGTTAAATTCACTTCAAGGCGTTAATCCTAATTCTAGCATGGTGTGACCTCGTTCTTGTTACTCACAAAACCGGAGCTTGATCTCCAAGTATCTAATTCCAAAACATCCTTTATTCTCGATTTTCGAGACTTCGGTTCTCCTTCCCAATCAACTGCATATCTTTTCCCCATGAATAGTGTCATTCCGTGTGAGGTCTCACTTATCACCTTGATCATGCAACACTTATCCGGAATCGGCGGTGGTATCATGGAACCAAAATTCCTAAACTCCATTCTTTCATCTCCTATTTTGAACGTGAGCCTTCCATTCTGAACATCTATGTCCGCTCCAGTCGTAGCTAGAAACGGTCTTGCGAGGATCAATGACATCCTCTCATCGCTCTCAATATCAAGCACTACAAAATCAGTAGGAATGTGAAATCTTCCAATTTTTACCAAAACATCTTCAAGAATTCCTATCGGGTATTTCACCGATCTGTCAGCTAGTTAGAGTGTCATATTAGTCGGTTTAAGCTCCTTCACTCCTAATTTCCTGCAAGTAGATAAGGGAATTAAGCTTACACTAGCTCCTAAATCACATAAAACATTATGAAATTGGAAAGAACCAATAGTAAGAGGAATTGAAAAACTCCCTGGATCTTTAAGTTTCGGGGGAAGCTTATGCTGAATAATAGCACTACATTCCTCAGTAAGTATAACAGTAGTGAACTTCTCAGACTTTGTTTTACTTGAAATCACTTCGCTCTCTAAGTCCTCCTTCTTAAAATTATCTTCCTCTTGAACTTCCTCAAGTGTAACTTTCTCAACATCCGAACCTGCAAGTAACTTCGGACCTTGGGGTTGTTTTCAGTTTGGCTCGGTAGCATTCCTGGGCCTCTCAGATTCAGAGATTGGGCAATCTGACCAATCTGAGTCTCCAAAGTTCTTGTCTAATTTACCACTTGATCTAATTGAGCTTCCAACTTCTGATGTCGACTCGTAGAAACGGTTATGAACTTCTCAAGTGCAACCTCCCATCCCTGCTTTTGCTCCTGTTGAGGGGGTGCAACATTAAATGGGGCTGGTGGTCTTGGTTGAAATTGCTACCTAGGCTGAAACTGCGGCCTAGGTTGAGGTGGTTGTTGAACATTCTGATTATTGGACCAAGAAAAGTGAGGGTGGTTCTTCCATCCTGGATTGTAGGTGTTTGAGTAGGGATCATTTGCTGGTTCGAAGTTGTTTGCATAATTCACCTGCTCTTGCACCTGTTCTCTTGCATTGGTATGAGGACACATATTAAACTCATGTGGACCACTACAAATTTCACAAGTTACCTGAACTGGTTGGGATGGTATCCCAACTGCATTGACAGAAAGTTGATCTAATTTCTTGTTAAGAGCCTCAAATTTGGCATTGATGGCGGTTAGGCATCTAACTCTATGACTCCTCCTTGCACTTTCGCTGGTTGCGAATGGCTCCTCTCATGCACAAAAACATCATTTTGTGACATATTATCTAACAACTCAGTAGCAACTGCTTTAGATTTTGCTAAGAAAGCTCCGCCAGCTGCGGCATCCATCACTCCTCTAAAACTAGGGGACATCCCATTATAAAAATTCTGAATCAATAACCAACCGAGAATCCCGTGATGTGGACACTTCTTCTGCAAATCCTTAAATCTCTCCCAAGCTTCATAGAAAGACTCTCCACCTAACTGTCTGAAACCTTGAATACCATTCCTATACTTCGTGATGTTGCTAAGTGGAAAGAACTTAGCTAAGAAAGTCTGAGATAATGCTGTCCAAGTCTGGAAAGATTCATTTGGGACAGTACTCAACCATGCCTGAGCTCGTTCCCTAAGGGAAAAGGGAAAAAGCGTAACTCGGATAGCATCAGTAGTGACATTCTGAATTTTGAAGGTATCACACACTTCAAGAAAATACTCAAGATCTGATGTTGGGTCCTCCAATGGTAATCCTGAAAACGGATTATTCTGCAGCAGATTGATGATAGATGGTTTAATCTCAAAGTTGTTTGCTGCAATCGGGGGACGGGCTGCAGTCTGAATTGCTCCAGCCTACGGCACGTTATAATCTCTTATGGCCGGTGGTGGTGGTGTGTAACGCCCCAATTTCTGGAAGTTCAGGTAAGCACGCCACGAACGGGTCTTCGGGAGTTGGGAGGTTTAATTTAGTTATTTCATTCATTTATTTATAACTTTCATCATAATATATACATTATACCTTCATGTATTCGTATAATTTTCATTAATATAAATTATATGAACTAATTGATATATGTGACCTAATTGCACTATATGTCCTTAATTGATCCTCAGTGTAAATTTGTATACTTAATTGCATAACATGAGATGGATATAAGTGATCTTTTGTGTAGAGATGGAACTTGATTGCATGAATTTAAATATCTTAGGGACATATGTGCAAAATGTAATGAATCACACATATTCATGCAAGACTTTGGTATATCATCTAACTCTTCCATTGCATTCCATCATATTCCATTTTCATCCAAGAGATAAGAATCACACACACTTGCACACACTCAATACCGATATTTACACCAAGGAAGAGAAGGAGGATTTCATCATAATTCAAGCTAGACTTTGAAGGAATTGTGGAATTAGAATAATCAACATCATCATACCTTCATTTCATCTCATAATTCTTTCATTTCAAGGTATAACTTGGGATTTGTATGAATTTCTTGAATATATGATTGAGTAGGGTTTATGAATTTAATGATGAATTCTTGCATGTTTGGAGCTAGAAACATGTTTAGGATTAACAAGGAGTGAAGCTTGCATGAAAATATTAAGTTTTCTAGAAGTCGGAAGAATGAATTTATATGGGGTTTTGAAAATGAATTCTTGATGAGTTGATGCATGTTTCATGGTTAGTTTGATGTATAAGTGAAGTATAACGTGTTTGTGATGAGTTGAATTAATTGCTTTGGAATGAATTTGCTTGGTTTTGTGGTATTATGGTTCAGACTCCCCTCTTTTTCCCCTGTTTTTCTACTGCTACGTAGCAGGTCGCGGCCGCGACCGAAAATAGAACAAAATTGGTTGCCCCCATGACCCACTCACAGCTCTGGCGGGACTTCAGGTCGCGCCCGCGACCGGAATGATGTGCAATTTTGGTCGCGCCCACGACCGGAATGATGTGTAATTTTGGTCGCGCCCGCGACCGGAATGATGTGTAATTTTGGTCGCGCCCGCGACACATTTTTGGCAAAGTTTCGAGATTTGAAAAAATTGGAGGAAAATTCGGGAAAAATTAGGTCGCGCCCGCAACCCCTGTACATTCTGCATGAAAATGTGAATTTCAAGCTTAAATTTTCATGGTTTTCTTGATTCATTTCCGGCATGAACAGTTCATTGATATGTTATATAATGCATGATATTATGTGTATCAATTGTATTATGAGATTTCATGTTTAAGTTTCGTAGGGAAGGTTTGTGTAATATTTTCGTACCTTGAATTACACCTTGAATACTTGATCATTGCTACCTTATTTGATAAAGTGAATATGTTTATGATATTTATTGATTATAATTGCATGATCGACATTATTTGAACATGCCGTTCGTCTTAAGTGGTTCATACGAGTCGAGTCTTATGTACACTTGTCCTTGTTACACAGATCACGGTCCAGGAGACGAGGAGCACGCTCCTTAATGTGTTTTCTCTCTGCTTTTGGTCGGTAAAGGTGAGGTTACTTCTAGATATAAAGAATCCTACAACCCTATGGGAACTTTGGACCAAAATGTATATGTATATATATATATATATATATATATATATATATATATATATATATATATAGTTTCCAAAACTTTATTGATCTTCAATTGAATTACCGAATTATACCGATTGATTGATTGACTCATTGATCGATTAAATTGATTGATTTTGCAAGTATATTGTTCACTGTGGGCCCGAGGGTTAGTGTATGAGCCAACCGGGAAATCACGGGCTGACGGGTAACTCTGCACTCCCCTCACATTGTTGGGATGACCCCTGAATCCACTAGGAGATTAGTGGAGGAAGGAGTTCCTGGTATAGGGAATCATGAACCCTATACTCACAATGATTGGATGGCGGGACCTTGCAATCCCTCATCACCCGGAGGAAGAAGGAGTTATTGAAACTGCTAATTGTGCACAGAAATTGATTGCTTGATCACTTACTCAATTAAAATTAAAATATTGTACACAGTCGGAGAAAGGTTGGAGAATTGCCCTCACTCGCCGGGCCACTGATTGATTGAACTGAATTGTACTGAATTGATTGAATTGTAAATTAATTAGTTGTAATCTCGGGGCGAGGCCTATTTTACTCTTGAACTTATATTGTTTCCTTTTATAAAATCTTACCCGAGATTGTAACTTACATGATAATTGCGCTTCTAAATTATAAACTCCTCACTCAGTCTTTCAGAGACTGACACCTCACAATTTCAGGTATTGCAGGTTGAGTGCTAGGCGGGATTGAGTTGAGTTTTGCTTCTTTTGGGTCTAGCATTGTCATCCTTATATTTCATGTATTATGGATGCATTAAAAGCTCGTATAAAGTGTTTTGGGTAGCTATGTATATATTATGATATACTTGGAAAATATTGGCATGTTTATGGAATTTTTGAGAGATGATAATGTATTGATATGTATATGGAGTTATGGTTTTGGAATCAACGATAGATAATGAATTGTATGTATACTACTATGCTTCCGTTCTATTGCATATGTGTTGGTATTGAATTGAGGGTTACCCCGCCTAGTTAGTGAGTTATTATTTTTAGTGTCTCCCGTTCGCTATAGGCTTGATTCATGTATGGGTGTTCGTTCCATATGTGGATTGAACTATAGTGCGGGGGATGTGGCTACCTAGCGTTCTGGCTGCTACATTCTACGGTGGTATCAGAGCCCAGTTGCAAAACCGCGGTTCTAGTGTCGTGTCTTGTGAGTCTAAGTCGTACGACATAGGATTATTTGATTAATTGTGAATCTTGCCTCTTATTTAAGTATGCTTGAACTTATTGGAATTATTTGAATTTACTTGGATCTATTTGAATTAATTGAATTATGTGATTTATGTGTGTCATGAGTTCTATTGCACTTATTTACACTTGTTAATCGAACATGCATGTATAGTGTCTGAATTTCAGGATGCTACGTGGTCGCCCTCGTAGAGAGCATTCTCCGGGATATAGGCATCATCGTCATGATCATTCTCCTCCACCTCCACCCCCTCAAACTCAACTTCAGGATTTCTTGAATTCTATGGTTCAGTTAATAGATAAGAGGTTGCGAAATTATGTGCCTCCAACACCACCAGTTCCTCCACCATAACTGGCCCCGATTTAAGCTATTCTACGGGAATTTCAGAATCAACATCCATCGAGATTTTTCCAAGGAAATGATATGCAAGTCGAGCAGTGGCTTAAAGAGGTTGAAAGGATTTGGAATCTCATCCCTTGTGAATCTAGAGAGAAGGCTCGGTGCACACTCACTTTAATCCAAGAGGAAGCTTATTCTTGGTGGGAAAGTACCAAAATTGTCTTGGATGCCGCTGAAGAAGAAGTCATGTGGGAAGTTTTTGTGAGGGAATTCAAGAACAAATTTATTCCGCCGTCTTCTCGTACTCGAAGACTTAAGGAATTCACTTAACTTAAACAAGGAGGGAGATCAGTTGCGGAGTATATAGCTGAGTTTGAGAGGTTATCCAAGTATGCCCCTAACATTGCAAGTGACGACTTTCACAAGGCTATGCAATTCGCGCAATCAGCAACTGAAGCAGTTGATACTAGTACTTGGAAGAAAGCTACCTCAAAGGCTCTAAAGGTTGAAGATTCAGTCAATGCAAGGAGATCTACTTATAGATTGGGCCAGGGTTCAGGTTCCGGATCAAAATCGGATTATAACACGGGCAAGAGGCCAATCACTTATGCTACAACTCCTCCACAACTTAAGGGCCCGGTAAAGAAGTTTAAACAAGCGGGACCGATCCAGAAGGCTCCTCAGCCTCCTACTTTGCCACCACCACCCGAGAAACCCAAGTGTTCCTTCTGTCGGCAACCAACTCATCATTATGATAATTGCAGAAGACGCCTCGGGTTATGTTTGATATGTGGAAATGCCGATCATAGGGTGGATACGTGGTCAGATCGTCGGGATCAGCCTACCGGGGGTCAGAGGCCGGTGATTAGAGCCCGTGCGTATGCTTTAGAAGGAGAGGAAGTGGATGCCGATGTGGATCCCGCAGCAGTTGTTGAAGGTACTATTGCATTCATGGCATAGACATACATACTCTATTTGATCCGGGAGCTACCCACTCATTTATTTCTCGTGATATATCTATGAAGTTGCCTTTATGTGTTACTTTCTCTTCTGCATGCTATGTTGTTACTACTCCTTTCGGTGGTAGTATAGAAACTAATTGGGTTTTTAGTGAGGTGCCGATGAGTATTGAGGGTCGGGTTTTCTCAACGGATTTCATTGAATTGCCGATGTCTTGCTATGGTTCTATATTGGGAATGGATTGGTTATTCAAGCACTGTGCTACCGTGGATTGTCGGGCTAAGAGGGTTCAGAAGTTATTACGGGTTGGAATTCTAAAGCGGTGCCTTTATTATCTTTCTCTGAAGCTCAGAAATTGGTTCGTGATGGGGCTACGGGATTTATAGCCTATATTCTTAATCAACCTAAGGATCAGGTGAAATTAGAAGAAACTGAAGTTGTTAAAGAATTTTCGGAGGTGTTTCCTGAGAAATTGGATTCGTTGCCACCGGAGAGGGAAATAGAATTTGTTATTGATTTATATCTAAATGCAGAGCCGTATTCTAAGACTCCGTAGCAGATGGCTCCGACAGAATTGAAAGAATTGAAGGTTCAGCTTGATGCCTTATTGGAAGTGGGGTATATTAGACTGAGCTCGTCGTCGTGGGGTACGCCGGTATTGTTTGTGAAAAAGAAAGACAGAACTTTACGGATGGGTATTGATTTTGGGAGCTAAATCGGATGACTATAAAGAATAAATATCCTCTTCCACACATTGAGGAGTTATTTGATATACTCCAAGGATCCAAAGTACATTCAAAACATGATTTACGACAAGGATATTACCAATTACGGATCCGAGCCGAGGATATTCCGAAGATGGGCTTTAATACAAGGTATGGGCATTATGAATTTGTGGTTATGCATTTTGGTTTGACAAATGCTCCCGCCGCTTTTATGGACATGATGCATAGAATTTTCCGACCGTTTCTTGATAAGTTTGTTGTGATATTTATTGATGATATTTTGGTTTTCTCCAAGTCGGTTGAGGAACATGCAAGGCATCTTGAACTTGTATTGAAAACTTTGAAGGAACATCAATTATTTGCAAAATTGAGTAAATGTGAGTTTTGGATCGACCGGGTATCCTTCTTGGGTCATATTATTTCGGGAAATGGATTAAAGGTCGATCCTTCTAAAATAGAAGCGGTGTTAAAATGGGAAAAGCCAAAGAATGCTTCCGAGATTAGAAGTTTCTTGGGATTGGAGGTTACTATAGAAGATTCGTGCAAGATTTTTCAAAAATCGCCGCTTCTTTAACTCAGTTAACTAAGAAGGATATTAAATTTGTGTGGGATGATAATTTGTGTGGGATGATAGTTGTGATAAAAGTTTCGATGTATTGAAGGAAAAGTTAGTTTTAGCCCTAGTTTTAACTCTCCCCGAAGGTTCTGGAGGATATATTGTTTATACAGATGCGTCAAAAGAAGGTTTGGGGTGTGTTTTAACTCAGAATGGGAAAGTGATTGCTTATGCTTCCCAAAAATTGAAAGAGCATGAAAAGAACTACCCTACTCATGATCTTGAGCTTGACGCCGTAATATTCACACTCGGGAAATGGAGACATTACTTGTATGGAGTGTCATTTGAGATTTTCACGGATCATAAGAGTCTCCAATATCTATTCACACAAAAGGATCTTAACATGAGGCAACATCGATGGATGGAAAGACTAGAAGATTATGATTGCGTTATCAAGTATCATCCCGGGAAGGTTAACATGGTTGCCGATGCGTTGAGTAGAAAGGTTGGTGTAGCAAATTTGGAAATTGGAGAAAGTAGTGGAATTGAGCCTATTGTGGTAAAAGCTTAGGTTTTCAACATTTCCTTCCAACCGGAATTGAAACATAAATTGTTTGAGGCCCAAAATAAGGATCCGGAGGTTCGGAAGTTGTTAGCTAAGGCAAGAGAGGATCCGGAAAGTCCGTTCGGGTTCGATAAAGCCGATTTTCTTCGTTTCAAGAACCGAGTGGTAGTGCCCGATGAATTGAAAAGGGTATTGCTTGAAGAAGCTCATAAATCGGCATATTTGGTACATCCGGGAGGAAATAAAATGTATAAGGATTTAAAGCAATATTATTGGTGGTATGGATTAAAGAAGGATGTTGCCGAGTTTTTAAGACATTGTTTGACATGTCAGAAAGTTAAGGCCGAACATCAAAAGCCGGGAGGTCTTCTCCAGCTGTTACCTATTCCCGAGTGGAAGTGGGAACAAGTGACGATGGATTTTATATCTGGATTACCAAGAGTGAAAGGTGGCTATGACGGTATTTGGGTGATTGTGGATCGGTTAACTAAGTCTGCACACTTTCTACCGGTTCGAATGTCTTACAAGATTCGAAAGTTAGTCGAGAATTATAATAGAGAGATTGTCTGACTTCATGGGATTCCGATGACTATTGTTTTGGATAGAGATCCCCGTTTTACTTCCAAATTATGGCAAGAATTGTAAGGTATTTTAGGAACGAAGCTTCAATTTAGTACGACCTTTCATTCTCAAACAGATGGTCAGTCCGAGAGGGTTATAAGGTATGTGGAAGATTTACTCCGATCTTGTGCTCTGGATTTTCAAAATTCGTGGCATGATCAACTTCCGTTGATTGAATTTGCATATAACAATAGTTATCAATCTTCCATCGGCATGGCTCCATATGAGTTACTTTATGGTCGAAAATGTCGGTAACCATTATTCTTTGATTTAGAGTAGTGGAAATGGACCAAACAAGAAGGGGTAAAGAAAGGTGACAAACTTGAGAAACCTTCCAAGGCTGTGAGAGCTATGATTGAGAAAGTTCAACAAATACAACAACAGATGAAAGCTGCACAAGATAGACAGAAAAGTTATGCCGATATTCACCGGAGGGATCTTAAATTTGAAGTGGGGGACCGGGTTTTCTTAAAGGTATCTCCACGAAAAAGGTTTTCTCGGATTGGAAAGGGAGGAAAGTTAAATCCCCGTTATGTGGGTCCATTTGAAATTCTTGAGAGAATTGGGGAAGTAGCTTACAGATTGGATCTACCGCCTAATCTTACCGGAATTCACAATGTTTTTCACGTATCTCATCTAAGAAAGTATTATCCGGACGAAAATGAAATTCTCCCCATTGAAGAAGTTGAATTGGAACCGAATTTGTCATTTGTTCAGCAGCCGGTTAGAATTTTGGACAGAAAGTATCAAGAGTTGAGAAACCAGAGTATTCCTATGGTCAAGGTGTTGTGGCGAAGTGATAAAACCGAAGAAATGACTTGGGAGCCGGAAGAGAAAATGAAGAGGTTCCACCCAGAGTTATTTATTTCCGATCAGTGAATCTGGGGACCAGATTCTTCTTGGAGGGGGGGGAGGGAAGAGTTGTAACGCCCCAATTTCCGGAAGTTTAGGTAAGCACGCCACGAGCGGGTCTTCGGGGGTTGGGAGGTTTAATTTAGTTATTTCATTCATTTATTTATAACTTTCATCATAATATATGGATTATACCTTCATGTATTCGTATAATTTTCATTAATATAAATTATATGAACTAATTGATATATGTGACCTAATTGCACTATATGTCCTTAATTGATCCTTAGTGTAAATTTGTATACTTAATTGCATAACATGAGATGGATATAAGTGATCTTTTGTGTAGAGATGAAACTTGTTTGCATGAATTTAAATAGTTTAGGGACTTATGTGCAAAATGTAATGAATCACACATATTCATGTAAGACTTTGGTATATCATCTAACTCTTCCATTTCATTCCATCATATTCCATTTTCATCCAAGAGATAAGAACCACACACACTTGCACACACTCAATACTGATATTTACACCAAGGAAGAGAGGGAGGATTTCATCATAATTCAAGCTAGACTTTGAAGGAATTATGGAATTAGAATTATCAACATCATCATACCTTCATGTCATCTCATAATTCTTTCACTTCAAGGTATAACTTGGGATTTGTATGAATTTCTTGAATATATGATTGAGTAGGGTTTATGAATTTAATGATGAATTCTTACATGTTTGGAGCTAGAAGCATGTTTAGGATTAACAAGGAGTGAAGCTTGCATGAAAATATTAAGTTTTATGGAAGTTGGAAGCATGAATTTATATGGAGTTTTGGAAATGAATTCTTGATGAGTTGATGCATGTTTCATGGTTAGTTTGATGAATAAGTGAAGTATAATGTGTTTGTGATGTGTTGGATTAATTGTTTTGGAATGAATTTGCTTGGTTTTGTGGTATTATGGTTCAAACTCCCCTTTTTTCCCCTGTTTTTCTACTGCTGTGTAGCAGGTCGCGGCCGCGACCGAAAACAGAACAAAATTGGTCGCGCCCGCGACCTACTCACAACTCTGGCGGGACTTCAGCGCGACCGAAATAATGTGTAATTTTGGTCGCGGGTTTGGCCAAGTTTCGAGATTTGAAAAAATTGGAGGAAAATTCGGGAAAAATTGGGTCGCGCCCGAGACCCCTGCACATTCTGCATGAAAATGTAAATTTCAAACTTAATTTTCATGGTTTTCTTGATTCATTTTTGGCATGAACACTTCATTGATATTGTCATATAATGCATGATATTATGTGTATCAATTGTATTATGAGATTTCATGTTTAAGTTTCGTAGGGAAGGTTTGTCTAATATTTTCGTACCTTGAATTACACCTTGAATACTGGATCCTTGCTACCTTATTTGATAAAGTGAATATGTTTATGATATTTATTGATTATAATTGCATGATTGGCGTTATTTGAAGATGCCGTTCGTCTTAAGTGGTTCATGCGAGTTAAGTCTTACGTACACTTGTTCTTGTTACACAGATCACTGTCCAGGAGACAAGGAGCACGCTCCTTAAGGTGTTTCCTCTCCACTTTTGGTCGGTAAAGGTGAGGTTACTTCTAGATATAAAGAATCTTACAACTCTATGTGAACTTTGGACCAAAATGTATATATATATATATATATATATATAGTTTCCAAAACTTTATTGATCTTCAATTGAATTACAAAAGTGTACCGATTGATTGATTGACCGATTGATCGACTGAATTGATTAATTTGGCGAGTATATTGTTCACTGTAGGCCCGAGGGTTAGTGTATGAGCCAACCGGGAAAGCATGGGCTGACGGGTAACTCTGCACTCCCCTCACATTGTTGGGATGACCCCTGAATCCACTAGGAGATTAGTGGAGGAAGGAGTTCCTGGTATAGGGAATCATGAACCCTATACTCACACTGATTGGATGGCGGGGCCTTGCAATCCCCCATCACCCGGAGGAAGAAGGAGTTATTGAAATTGCTAATTGTGCATGGAAATTGATTATTTGATCACTTACTCAATTAAAATTGAAATATTGTACACAGTCGGAGAAAGGTTGAAGAATTGCCCTCACTCGCCGGGCCACTGATTGATTGAACTGAATTGTACTTGATTGATTGAATTGTAAATTAATTAGTTGTAATCTCAGGCCAGGCCTATCTTACTCTTGAACTTATATTGTATCCTTTTATAAAATCTTACCCGAGATTATAGCTTGCATGATAATTGCACTTCTAAATTATAAACTTCTCACTCAGTCTTTTAGAGACTAACACCTCACAATTTCGGGTATTGCAGGTTGAGTGCTAGGCGGGATTGAGTCGAGTTTTGCTTCTTTTGGGTCTAGCATTATCATCCTCATATTTCATTTATATTATGGATGCATTAAAAGCTCGTATAAAGTGTTTTGGGTAGCTATGTATAAATTATGATATACTTGGAAAATGTTAGCATGTTTATGGAATTTTTGAGAGATGCTAATGTATTGATATGTATATGGAGTTATGGTTTTGGAATCAACGATAGATAATGAATTGTATGTATACTAGTATGCTTCCGTTCTATTGCATATGTGTTGGTATTGAATTGAGGGTTACCCCGCCTAGCTAGTGAGTTATTATCTTTAGTGTCTCCCGTTCGCTATAGGCTTGATTCATGTATGGGTGTTCGTTCTATATGTGGATTGAACTATAGTGCGGGGGATGTGGCTACCTAGCGTTCCGGGTGCTTCATGGTGGGTCTGGTTCAGCCATCGGTAAAGTAATCGGTTTCTTGTCATTCTTACGCCTCCTCCTTATAGCACTCAATGTTCTCTCGATCTCCGGATCATATAGTACTAATTCCGGATCTTGAGATCTTCTCATGCACCGTAAATCTGCACAAAGGAAAAGAAATCCTTAGTCCAATTCCACAGTGACAAAGATAATGAACACAAAGTAATTTAATGGTCTGAAGCACCAGATCAAAATATTTGAGTAATATTGATTTAAAACGCCTTCCCCAACAATGACGCCAAAAAACTTGTTGTATGAATTTACTATAGTTAAAAACCAATTGTGCAAGTCTACACTAACATACGCGTAGCACAACAGGATCGTACCCACAGGGGAGGAAAATCAATCACTACTCTATATGCTTCTCTAATCAAAAGACCGAACGAGAAGCAATTGGTTGTTAGCTATCACTCTACTAAGACAGAAATTAACAATTAACTAGAAATAAACTCAATTATTACTAAAACACACGTGAACTACTTCAGTAAACTAAGCAGGCAGGGGAAAAGTAATGAATCATACAATCAAGAATTGACACGATACTCGTCTGACAGGTGTAATTCTACAACCCAGTCACTTATATTTGTATTACCCTCTCTCAATGTGTAACCAAGTGCTTAATTAGTGTTCAATGTTGCTCTCGCAATCACCAATAGTTAATTAAACCATATGAATAAGACTAGTGCAATTCAATATTCTAGCGGCTCGACATGGAATAAGATTACTGTTGTAAAGCTAGAACCAAATCTCTTTGTATCCTACAACTTACAAGTTATGAAAACCATCTAAATTACCATCACTCTTTCGGTCTCTAGGTAATTATGGCACATGCTAAGGGTGATCAGGCCATCGCAAGTCCATTCAAACCTGTTTTCAAACTAAGAATTAGCACAAGTCATTGAAGCATCATATAAAACGTCTATCATGCAATCATAATCACTCCCTCTAGCCCTAGAGAATTAGCTACTCATAATTAAAGCAAAACTCCTAAAACTAAAGGAAATTGCATTAAAATAAATCATATTCATCAAATCTAAACAAAGTCTCAAAAACAAAAGCATAAATATTCAGTAAAATCTAAAAAACGAATCTAACATACGAAAACTAATTAAAATTAAACTTAAAAGAATTAGTTTGATAATTTAAAGCAACAATAAAATCGGAAATCATTCTAAGAATTCAATCCTTTCGTCTTCTCGAATTCTCTGAAAAACTCCTTGTCTTCTCTTCAAACCCTCTGTTGCGACTTGGAAGAAAAGCCCTTTCTAAAAAGACTCCAAAATGCACTAATATAGCAGCTCTAATAATTCTCTTGCCACCCTAGGTAATGGGTGTTATCTCTCCATAAGGATTTATTGTTAACGCCCGTTACTACTGAAATCGCAATAACGCTTTTATTAGTGATAACGGGCGTTACCACTTTCTTTCTGCACAGGGGTAACGGGCATTACCCCTCTTCTCTCCCCAAAAGCTTCACTCCTGTGTCTTGTAACGGGGGTTACTGAAATTGAACTCCTAAATGGTAACGGGGGTTACCACATCTTCCTCAAAAAATGCGCGAATTCGCCTTAGAGCACCGTTTCTCAACTCCAACTCTAAAATCACCTAAACGGAGTAGAATAAACATATAAACGCATCAAAAGGAACAAAAAAATATAATCTAATTACGCTCAAAATTTTGCAAATTCTACGCTCAACAACTAGTTACAAACTTGGCACGGGTCAAATTTTTATAGAAATATAACCAAAAAATTAATTAAAATAATAACTATTAAACCAAAATTTTATTTAAAATATTTGAGTTGCTGGTGAAAATATTATGTAAAAGAAACACTACTGAAATTAGAGAGAAATTGATTAAAAAGAAAATTAAAATTATTGTAAATTACAAAATAATAAAAATTTATATATTTAAGAATATATGAAAATTACATTTCTTAAAATTAAAATAAAACTCTAATATCGTACAATAAATTACCACATATATAAAGAAAAATAAAATATGTTACAAATTTTTAAAGAATTTCCCAGATAAATCTATATATAATAAAGAATTTCCAAAATTTTTAAAGAATTTATTTTATTAAAATATAATAAAAGTTTTCTATTATAATAAAAGAGGAAAAAAAAAAAAATAAAATTAATTAAATTTTTTTAAAAAATAAAATTAATGAGTATAATAAGGAATAGAAATATATTATAAAATGTAAATTTTAAAACATTAAAAAAATTAAATATTAAAAAGTAAATTAATAATTTCAACATTGATGAGGCTAAAATACGCTCGAGCCACGCAAGTGCCACGTGGCCCAATATTCACCTCGCAACATGGCTCTTCAAGAACGCCCTGAACCATCCCTTACACTGGGGCATTCCCTTCGAGGAAATGACAGCCTCCAACTTCTTGAGGGGCCTTGGTCCTCCCGAGCGAAGGCACTGGGCTCCAAATACGAGTGTCACCCCACCCTCGGGAATGCTCACCAAATTGACGCTCTGGGGAGATTCCCTGACTTCACTGGGAGTACAACCCCTCTTCATAATCTCGCTTTTGACTCGAGTGTCCCTCGGACCAAGTGAGTCTATAAAGCTTTTATCCAAGCCCGAGCATGCCTAGCCCTCGGTAATAACCTCAAAAGACTCTCTGACATATAGTACATGCCCGCACACCTGCCACTGTTGCCGCCACCAACCTTTTCACAGGCTTTTGCAGAAGGTCTCTTTCAGAGACTCCTCATTACGCCACATGTTTAAGGCAACATCAACGCAGGACCACATAATGGCAATTACCAAAAGGGCCTTGACCCTCAACTATAAATACCCAGAATTCATTACACTCTGTAAGCAACCTTCCATTACTTGAGCTCTGTTTTCATACTTCATCTTCTTCATCATCTTCGTCTGACTTGAGCGTCAGAGAGCCAAACTGGCTATCACCCTCAGTTCTCCCAGTTTGGCCTTCTGACCCTTGGTGTTTGTTCCTAGCAGGTAGAACCCACTAGTCTCCGTTAACTTTCGCCTGGACTTATCATCCCTGTGTCCCCACATAAACACATCATAAAGTGTTGGAGTTTAACACATGGGATTGAACCCCATCATTTTTGGCACCGTCTGTGGGAAAACCATTTTTCTTTCTTCATTGCTAGTCGAGAAACAAATTTCTTCTTTCAGTATGGTGACGACAAGATCTGGAGCAGTTGGGGGAGGAGGTGATCCCCCTTCCCCCCCGCGATGGCGATGGAATCACGCCAGCCATAGAGGTTACAGACCCATTGCCTATGATCGGGGAGACCCACCGTTGGATGGACCTGCTGGTCCAGAGCTTGAGACCAACTAGCAGCCGTCCGCAACCGGAGGGGCAGGGGGACCCGATTCGAATCTTCTGTTGAATCAGCCTTTTGCCACCGCCGCCAACATGGGTGGTTTTCCCATGACGGTGCCGCCGGGTTATATGCTTGCTTAGCCCAATCTGATGCCCGTCCTCTACCCTTATCATGTTGGATAAATACAGCTCCCGATGGTGGTTCCTAAAGAAATTCAGGGGGTCGAAATACCCCCCATAACACCCAGACAGCTTCAGGCCATTTACACCTAGTGTGAGGTTCAAGCAGCCCAGAATGCTGCTTAGATTGCTCCTCCCATGGGTGTGTGGTAAACACACTTGCTCATGGCCGCTCAAGCCGTTTTGTAGGCTCGACCACCATCACCACCCAACATAAGAAAAGCCCCCCCTCCCCCAAAAGGGGAATTAAGGAGCATCCACAGGTAGACAAAGGTAAAGATCCTCTGGATAGGATAGACGTGGACGAGGAAGCCCGCTCACGAGCTTCTGGGGGAGGCAGCAAAGCAGATGGGAAAAACCCAGACCAGCTGCAGTGTCTGTAAGACATGGTAGAGCAGCTCTCTAGAGCGTGGTCTCAAGCCCCCCGCGTCGGGGGGTGAGAGAGCCAAAGCCAGAGACGTTCGCCGCCCCGCCAATAGGAATCACGCTCCGCATCACCACGAGTAGGAGGAGAATTATGAGAACTACGACATCGAGAGAGGATACCACCATCCCTTAGCGAGGGGGGAGGAAGTCTTGATGGCCCAAGCTGGCATGGGCAAAGTCCCTACTTCCATCAATCACTATGATGGAACCACGGACACCGCAGAATATTTAGACTATTTTCTGCACCTCATGCACCTCTATGAGCATTCCAATCACTATTGGGCCAAGGTGTTTGTCACCTCTCTCGTCGGTATGGCCCAAGAATGGTACAAGCGGTTGCCACCCCGCTCGATCAGAGGATATGAGAACCTCACCAATGCATTCCTAAACTACTTCAACTCCTTAAAGGCTCCACTCACCGCACCCACGACCCTGCACAATTTGGCCCAAGGGGAGAATGAGTCACTCCGTTCCTTTTTCGCTCGATTCAATAAGAAAGTGCTCTTGGTCTAGCGGTCTTCTATGAATTTTTTAATCCACATACTCTTTAAGGTAATCAACCACAAACATTATGTGAGCAATGAATTTTCTGAAGCCATTGTCAAGAAGAGGCCAAAGTCCCTCATGGCCATGAGGGAGATCGCTGAACCATTTTTCGCGCTCGAGGACATGTATAAGTCTAATGCACCAAGACCATCAAACCAGCACAAGGGGGATCGGGGGCGAGAGGACACTCACAGGGAACGCCGCAAGTCATCACCTCCCCCTCGCAGACACGAGAGTATCCCTCTCAACCGGCATATCTTCGAGGTTTATTCCCTCTCTGACAAGAAGCTCTTCCGAAGTCTCTAAAAAATCAAAGAAACAGAATTTCAAAGGCACTCGGGTAAGTACTGTGCCTTCCACAAGCAAAAAGTGGCACAACATAGACGAATGCCGCCAATTGGAGAATGAGATACAGAGGCTTATTGCTGGCGGTCATCTTAAAGAATTTGTTAAGGTTTTGGAGCGGTATGATGACCACTGCAACGAGCGGGCTATGATCAGAAAAAGGAGTCCCTCATTGTTGTAGGATTTTACTTCAGTTAAAAACCAATCATGCAAGTGGACACTAACATACGTGTAGCACAATAGGATCGAACCGACAGGGAAGGGAAGGGAAATCAATCACTACTCTATATCCTTCTCTAATCTAAAGACCGAACGAAAATCAATTGTTGTTGTCTATTAATCTACTAAAATAGAAAATAACAATTAACTGGAAAAAAACAAGTAAAAGCTTAAACACACGGACTAACTTCAGTAAACCAAACAGGCAGGGGAAAAGTAATAAATCATACAATCAAGAGCCAATATGATACTCATCTGGCAAGTGTAATTCTACAACCTAGTCACTTATATTTGTATTACCCTCTCTCAAGGTGTAACCAAGTGCTTAATTAGTGTTCAATGTTGCTCTCGCAATCACCAATAGTTAATTAAACCATAGGAGCAAGACTAGTGCAATTCAATATTCTAGCGGCTCGGCATGGAATAAGATTACTGTTGTATAAGCTAGGACGAAATCTCTTTGTATCCTATAACTTACAAGTTATGAAAACAATCCAAATCACCATTATTTTTTCAATCTATAGGTAATTCTGAAACATGCTAAGGTTGGCCAGACTGTTGCAATTCAAGTTAAGCCCGCTTTCAAAACTAAGAATTACACAAGTCATTCAAGCATTATATCGAACATCTATCATGCATTCATCATCACTCCCCTAGCCCTAGAGAATTAGCTACTCATAATTAAAGCAAAACTCATAAAACTAACGGAATTTGCATTTAAAATAATTCATGTTCATCAAATCTAAATAAGATCTAAAAATCAAACTTATAAACATTCTAACAATTCTGAAAAAGTAAATCTAACGTATGAAGCTAAAATTTAGAGGAAGTCGTTTGAATGATAAAGCAACAATAAAGCCAAAAAGCGAAATTAGTTTCCCAAAAAGCAGAATTAGTCTGAATTCTCTGAAAAACTCGGGAAAACACGCAGCAGCTCCTGTTTCCCAGCTAGGTCTGAGCTTCTCCCCAAAAAACTCTCCCAAAAAGACTTCTAAAGGCACCTAAATATCAACCCTAAAATCTCTTGCTGATAGTGGTAACAGGCGTTACCTATCTATGTACATTTACTGTTAACGCCAGTTACAAGGCTAAATCGTGCCTACACTTTTATTAGTGGTAACGGGCGTTACCACTTTTCTTCAGCCCAAGGGTAACGGGCGTTACCCTTCCTGTACCAAAAATCATCTTCTCCTGTCTCTGGTAACGGGCGTTAGCAGAGATGTACTGCCAGGGAGTAACGGACGTTACTCCCATACTCCGTCCCAAGTAATGCTCTTGTGTCTATTAATGGGGGTTACTGAGATTGCACTCCTAAATGGTAACGGGAGTTACCACATTTTCCTTCAAAAATGCGTGAAATTGCTTTGGTTCGCCATTTCCCATCTCCAACTCTAGAATCACCCAAATTGAGCAAAATTAACACATAAACGCATCAAACGATACATAAATATAATTTAATTACGCTCAAAATCATGCAATTTCTACACTCAACACTCATGCTCGCTAAGCCCTCGAGGGCGCCAAATAGAGAGCAGCAACAGGGGCAAACAAAAAATGTTTGAGCCGAAAAATGCCCTATTTGCGATCATCCACATGATTACTGGGGGGCCCTTCGGGAGGAGATTCTAACGCCTTTCGCCGCCGCTATATTCGTAGCTATGATCAGCGGCCCTCGACCCTAAAATAAGTCTACGCCATCAAAGAAGCGAGCGTCCCTAGCTCATGCGAGAATGAAGTGATATGGTTTAGTGGTAGGGACCTAGAGCATTTTGTAACGCCCCATGGGATCAGTGAAACCTCTGACTACACCATGGTGGTTAGCTTAGATGTACATAATCATATTGTAAAGAGGGTCCTTGTTGATAGTGGAAGCTCAGTGAATGTTCTCCCTCACTCCACTTTCCAGAAGATGAATATCACCAACATTCCCCTCGAGCCCCTCAGAATAGCCCTCATCGGCTTTGGGGGCTTAGAGGTTATCCCTCGTGGATAAATTCGCTTGACCACCTCATTTCGTCGTGCCCCACAGCGAAAAACCTTGATGGTAACATATGCGGTAGTAGAAATTGAGATCCCGTACAACGTCATCATTGGGCGCTCGGCCCTAGTTGATTTCAAGGCGATCATTTCCACTTACCACCAGAAGATCAAATTCCCCACCCCCGAGGGGACGGGTGAAATTCTGTGTAATGTCAAGGAAGCGTGGGAGTGTTATATGCTGTCCCTTAAGAAGCCAAAAACTAAAAAGACTTTTCAGACCGGTTCCACCAAGAAGTCTGTGGATTTCCCCAACCTCGACGAGGATGACCCCATGAGAAAACGAGCGAAACTCTACAAAAAAAAAAAAAACAAAAAGAAATCCATCGAGGGTGAAGAGGGTGGTCCACTTGGAGCAGTGCAGGCATCCTTAGACGAAGGCGCGAATGAGGACGAGCCCAAGGGTGGGGACAACTGCCTCACCAGAAAGAAAAGGGCGCTCGAAACTCCTAGTCTGGAGGCACGGATAGAGCCAACCGAAAAGATTTTAACCATTGAGCTTGAGCCAGGCAATAAAGATAAAACCACCCAGATTGGTTTGAGCCTCACGGGACCCTCCAGATCATGATGATCGAATTTCTGAGGAAAAACATTGATGTTTTTACGTAGAAAGATTCCGATCTTACTGGGATTAACCCCAGTGTCATCGTCCATAGACTCAACGTAGATCTTGCCTTCAAGCCCATCAAATAGAGAAAGAGAGATGTATACGGATTTTGAAAGAAGGTTATTGAGAAGGAGGTGAACTAACTCCTCGAGGCCCAATACATTGAGCCTATCTTGTAACCAGAATGGCTTTACAATGTCATTCTCGTGCCAAAAAGTGTTAACAAGTGGAGGATGTGCAACGATTTTACAGATCTCAACAAGGCTTGCCCCAAAGATCCATACCCGTTACCCCGGATTGACCAGCTGGTGGACTCAACAGCAGGTTGTGATTTAATGAGCATGATGGACGCGTTTCAGGGGTATTATCAGATTTTTATGGCCCCCGAGGATCGCTCGAAAACCTCTTTTATCGTGCATCTCGGGGTGTACTGTTTCCTGGTCATGCCATTTGGATTGAAAAATGCCGGAGCGACATACCAGCGCCTTGTTAACAAAATATTCGAGTGTGAGACAGGCGGTTCCATGGAGGTGTACGTGGACGACATGATCGTCAAAAGCGAGCGAGAACATTCTCACCTGGAGGATTTGAAACAAACCTTTGATATACTGCGCCAGTATGACATGAAATTGAATCCCTCCAAATGTACCTTTGGGGTTCGAGGAGGTAAGTTTCTGGGATATGTGGTGAGCCAGCGCGGAATTGAGGCCAATCCCGAAAAAATCAAAGCCATCTTGGAAATTCCTTCCCTTCAGAACGTGAGAGAAGTACAGGTCCTGGTGGGGAAGATAATCTCTCTCAACAGGTTCATCTCATGCTCAGTGGATAGAAACTTACCATTCTTCAAGATATTGCGTAACGCTCGAAACTTCGCATGGACCGAGGACTGCGAGAAAGCATTGCATGATATGAAAGCTTACATCTCCAATGCGCTTTTGCTAACAAAATCAATCGAGGGTGAAAAACTCTTTATCTATCTCTCGGTTTCCCAGGAAGCGACAGGCGTGGTCCTGGTGGCTGTTCGCGAGCGCAAACAGCTGCCAATCTATTATTGGAGTAAAACTCTGCAGGGTGCGAAAAAGAAATATCTCGAGATCGATAAGTTCGTATTCACCGTCGTAAATGCATCACGATGGCTGAGACTATATTTTTAAACCCATTCCATTACGGTGCTCACAGATCAACCATTGCGGCAAGTCCTATCAAAGCCTGATGTTTCGGGAAGGTTAATTAAATGGGCGATTGAGCTGAGCCAGTTTAACATCGGCTACGAGCCGAGGACGGCCATACAAGCACAACTGGTTGCTGATCTACTAGTCAAGCATTTTGGGCTAGAGCCTTTACCTACGGAGAATCGTGGTTTATGGTTCCTGCACACAGATGGCTCCTCGATCTCTCAGGGTGGAGGAGCAGGTGTGTCCCTTAGAGACCCCCACGGAGTTGATTTAGATTTCGCTATGAGATTGGATTTTTAAAATACCAACAATGAGGCGGAATATGAGGCTCTCATCTAAGGGTTGAAAATCTCCCTCCAAAATGGAGCCTCTTGGATCACTGCCTATGTCGATTCATAATTGATCGTGAGCCAAATTGAAGGAACATATGAGGCTTGAGAAGACACCATGGTGCAATACCTGGGAAAAGCTAAGGAAATCATCGGTAAGTTTAGAGAGTTTAATTTATTATTGGTCCCGAGAGCAGAGAATGAGCGTGTTGATGCCTTATCCAAGTTCGCCTCCGCCCTCGAGGGATCATGTGACCGATCCATTACTTTTCTCAGAATGGAAGAACCCCTGATAAAGGAGAGAACCAACGCTCGTAAAGTAACCATGATTGACCCATCCGAGCCCTGCTAGCTTGATGATATTATCAGGTTCATTAGGGACGGAGTCAGCCCAACGAACAAGATAAAGGCAAGGAAAATTAGGAACAAAGCCCCTCGATTTTCTCTGGATCAGGAAGGAATGCTTTTTAAGCGTTCGTATCAATGTCCTCAGCTAAAATATTTAAGGCCCTCGTAGGCTAAAGAGGTTCTGGAGCATATTCATAGTGGAAGTTGTGGGAATCACTCTGGGGGGCGAGTCCTCGCCAAGAAAGTGTTGAGGAGCGTCTTCTATTGGCCTACGGTCCTACAGGATGCCATTAATTTTTCTAAGAAGTGCTCCAAGTGCCAGTTCCATTCCAACATTCCCCAGTTACCTGCGTCTCAAATGATCCCTGTAGATGCTGCCTGGCCCTTTAATCAATGGGGCATTGACATAGTGGGGCCTATGCCAATCACGGTGGGACAAAAGAAATTTATTATCTTGGCTATGCACTACTTCACGAAATGGGCGGTAGCCAAAATCACTTTCCGAGTTGTCAGGGACTTCATATGGAAAAACATCATATGCAGATATGGCATCCGGAGGCCGTTGATTTCAGATAATGGGTTCCAATTCATCGCAACAGATACCCGAGAGTGGTGCTTGGAGCTGGGTATTGAGCAACGATTCACCTCCGTGGGGCACTTCCAAGCCAACGGTCAAGCTGAAGTTACTAACAGGATCATCCTACAACATTTAAGGACGATGCTTGAAAACAAGAAAGGCGAATGAGTTGAAGAGCTACAAGGAGCCTTATGGGCTTACCACACAACTCCTCGAGCGGCCACGGGTGAAACTCCCTATTCTCTCGTATATGGCTCGGAGGCTATGATACCTGCAGAAATCACTCAGGAGTCAACACGCGTTGCGTTTTTCGAGCCTAATTCTAACGAGAAAAATAGGGCACTTGAACTGGATCTGCTGGAAAGGAGGGATAACGCTTGGACACATATCCACAAGTACAAAGCCTCAGTGGCTCGGTAATACAACAAACATGCAAAAGAAAGAACTTTCCAGTTGGGGGACCTGGTTCTGAAAAAAGTGGAAGTGTCAAAGCACGTGTGTAAACTGGATCCAAATTGGGAAGGACCATTCAAAGTTGCCCAAGTAAGGGCCAACAACACCTACATACTTGAAACACTTCTAGGCGAGCTCCTCCCTCGGCCATGGAACGCAAGTAACCTTCGACGGTTCTATGTATAAATTTCTTGAAGAACATATTTTGTAAAATCCCAATTCTGGGCTCGATGTAACCTTCTATTTGAAAAATGAAAGCAAAGGAATCTATCTCTTTTAGACAAGAAAGTTACATAAAAAGTACTAGACAAAGTGGTATTCAATCCCCCTTTGGTACCTAGGAAGGTAACCACAAGGGCCCTCGCCCCCAAGTGGCCAAGCAAAACCAGGGTTGGACCATCAAGGTCCAATGCCTAGGCTGTGCTCGGCAGCCCAGCCAGACCATTAGAATCTGCACCCAGTTAATGCTCGAAACAGCGGAACGCATAATAAATTCCTTAAGGAAATTACCACACAAGGAATTTATTAAGTAACCAGGGCACCCTCGAAACGGGTCCCTCACGTTCTTTATTCAAAGAAACACCTTAAGGAAATTTCCATGCAAGGAATTTGTTAAGTAACCAGGGCATCTCCGAAACGGGTCCCTCGCGTTCTTTATTCAAACAAATTCCTTAAGGAAGTTTCCACGCAAGGAATTTATTAAGTAACCAGGGTACCCCCCGAAACTGGTCCCTCGCGTTCTTTATCCAAACAAATTCCTTACGGAAATTTCCACACAAGGAATTTATTAAGTAACCAGGGCACCCTCGAAATAGGGTCCCTCGCATTCTTTATTCAAACAAATTCCTTAAGGAAATTTCCATGCAAAGAATTTATTAAGTAACCAGGGCACCCCCAAAACGGGTCCCTCGCGTTCTTTATCCAAACAGATTCCTTAAGGAAATTTCCACGCAAGGAATTTATTAAGTAACCAGGGCACCCTCGAAACGGGTCCCTCATGTTCTTTATCCAAACAAACTCCTTAAGGAAATTTCCACGCAAGGAATTTATTAAGTAACCAGGGCACCCTCGAAACGGGTCCCTCGTGTTCTTTATTTAAACAAATTCCTTAAGGAAATTTCCATACAAGGAATTTAATAAGTAACCAGGGCACCCTCGAAATGGGTCCCTTGCATTCTTTATCCAGACAAATTCCTTAAGAAAATTGCCGCACAAGGAATTTATTAAGCGACTAGGGCACCCTCGAAACGGGTCCCTCGCGCTCTTTATTTAAAACAAATTCCTTAAGGAAATTTCCTCACAAGAAATCTATTAAGCAACCTGGGCACCCTCGAAACGGATCCCTCGCGTTACCTTAATTAACAAATTTTTACAAGTAACTAGGATGCCCTCGAGAAGGGGTCTCTCGTTCTTGTGTACAAATTTCTTAAGGAATTCTTCCAAAGTTCTCTTATATTAGAGCATAAAGGGGATAAGTAAACCATAGCATAGATATAAAGCAAATGAGTATCCATGGCAAAGCAAGGATTCCTTCATTCAACAAAAAAAAAAAAAAAAAAAAAGAGAAAAAAAAAAGAGAGCTCACGCTCTAAGTACATATAGAGGGGTATTCTAACCCCTGGGAATCATGAAAAATAAAGATAATAGATTGTAATGAAAGATTACGGGTTTTTCAAGAAAGGGAAGCAGATCACGGTTAGGCATCTTGAGCCTGGCCCCTTTCAAGGTCCACCACTTCAGCCGTCGAGTTAGGCGCTTGGGCGTTTGGCATTTGAGCATTGGCCCCGGGGATATTTTAGGGTGTCACGGTCTCGACCGCGGGAGCGAAAGTACCCTTGCTCGCCTACACCTGAACCATTTCAGTAGCCAGGCGCTCAGGGGCAGTTTCAGCATCAGTAACCTCTTCAGTAGTTCCTTCTAGCATGGGAACCTCGGTGGACGCTTGAACTTTAACAAATTCCCCTTGAATTAGAGCCACCAAATCATTATACTCAGGCTCGGTCAGGTTATCCTCAGGAATCCCATCATTCTCTGCGGGAGGATTCAAGTCTTCGTTATACTGCAGTCCCAGGTGCCAATGTCCCCGAGTCTCGGGTTTTGCCAAGCCTAGCGAGATCATCTGAGCAACCGCTAAGTTAAAGGCTTTTTGGGCTTTGTCCTAGCAGTGCAAGTTGGCCGCGAAGTTGATGGCCTTGGAGTGGTAAAACTTGAGAATGACTTGGCGGTTGGCCTCGGAAATACGCTCGGGAAGCATCCTCTGGAATTTCTCTTCACAGGCCTTTTTGGTGGCCTCAGTGTATGTTAGGAATAGTGCCCTTAAAGCAGATGTTTGCTTTACTATTTCCTTATAAAATCACAAACAGTATTTGAATAATAAACGAGATGATTTTGTTCATAAGCAATCACTTCTTTATGTGCTTATTTATTCAGTTTATGTTGACTGTGTTTTACATGTATTGAACTCCCCTAATCCGATGAGGCCGTGAAGAACATTGTCGTTATGGGAACGACACATGAAATAAGTTCTTAACTCCATAGACGAGGATTAGAAACTTCTTCAAGTCAATGAGTCCGACAGACAATGAGAGTGTCGACCTTGACTCTGCTGAGACTTGCTTATGTGATTATGCCATTTTGAAGGATCACTCAGTTTCATGGAGTGATAAGTGCATACGTCGATGCGTTTATAATACATAAGGGTGATTGTTACAAGAACTTCATCACTGAGATGTCCCGCGTGAGAATATGACTAAATAGGAAAGGAAGTTTCCTGAAACTTCCAGATTAGGAAATCTCTCACAGGTCAATGACATGATTCATTAATCCTTAGACTTGAGATTCTGTAATGTCTCATATGAGCTAACTCTGTAATTAATTTTGGTCTTTTAATTAATTTTGAATTAATTGTTAAGACTATTCTCAAATAAACTTAACCTAATAAATATTTAATTGGGAATTAATTTATTTATTGAATCTTGACTTTTAACTTTAGGAAAGTCAAAAAGTCCAACTTCCTATCGTAGGAGAGAGAAGGTTATTCTTGCAAGACTTGGAGAATAAATTAGGAACTTATTATTCCAATTAAATTAATAATTAAGTTGGTTAATTAGTGAGCAAGAAAACAAAGTCCACTAGGTTTGGGAACCCTAGGGATTTCGAACAAACCTTGTATAAATACAAGGGGTGATGCTTCTCTTATGCTTTAGACCAACACTTACGAAGTGTTAAGTTTTTGAGAAAATCCAAAAGAAAAGTTTTCAAAGAAAAACTACTAGCCTTAACACAAGCCATAGAACTAGCATTCTCACTCGCTTGATCGTGTTCTAGGCCTGGTGTGGATATGCTTTGGAGGCTTCTACTTTGGAGTCTAATTCAAAGGCCATTCGAGGGATTCCGCTTGAAGGGTGTTCGTTAGGCAGTAACGACATCACTAGAAAACAAATCATTTTCAATACTACCCCAGCTTTCCTAAATCTCCATCTTCTTCTCCATAATTTTAGTTTGATTTAATGAGTATTTCTATTTTTCTTTCTAATTATACCTCGGATTGTACTTTCTCAATTATATAATTTTCAATTGATTACTTCTACTCTTCGAATTACAATGGGAAAACAAAACTCTGTCGCCTAAAGAAAGTTATGCTTGAGTCAATCAAGTGTATCGCACACGTGATTGGGGAACCAATTTATGTGCATGTGGTCGATGGAGATCGAGATCGTGATGGAATGAATAAGTGTCATTCGTCTGAAAAATTTATCGCTTTTAGTTTCTATCCCAAGAGGTGCCTTTTGACTCTTTTAATCACAATCGAAAAATGTTCATTATAGTTTCAACTAAAGTTCATTTGCACCCCCAAATAGTTCCTTAAGTTGTCTATACTTTTCATGCCCAGAATTTTACTAACTTACTGCTTTAAATCATTTGATACATAAGGTGCGAACAACACATGTGATTTACTAAAGTTTAATTTGAGGCCCAACGCCTCAACCACAATTTGAATGCACTTTGCTCCATCAACGATAGCTTTGGCTCCCAATATTAAATTGTCCACAAAAATCAAGTGTGAGATGTGAGAGCTTTGCTGACATACCGTAATTGGCTTCCAGGTCCGGCTAAAATGGTCTCCTGAATTATATACGTAAGTTGCTCCATGTAGAGTACAAATAAATAAGGCGAGAGTAATTGCCATATCTAACGCCATACATTTGTACAACCTCCATCGGTTCACCATTCTATAGAATCTCCAATCGTGTCCTTTACATTCTACTCATAATGATATTGATGATTTTCTTCGAGAATTTGAAGAAATTAAAGTTTTTCAAAGATAATTCTAACGGGTTTTGTCGTACGCCTTTTCAAGAATTAATTTCATCACCACACCCATTTTTTAATCTTTGGAGTGATGTAGCATTCATAACACTTCTTTAAGCATCAAGATATTTGCAACGGGTACCTAGGCCAGGAATGAAACTATTCTGGTTCGATCCCACAATTTCTTTGATATACGGCTTAAACGGAGTATAATCATCTTGGTGATCATTTTTTAGAAATACATTACACAACATAATGGGCTGAAACTCGTTTATTTTTCTGGAGCACTAATTTTTGAAATTAGGCAAATAAATATCCTATAATCCTTCTTGGGAATTAATTCTCTTACCATGCAATCATTAATGAATTTCACCATCGAATCTCCTACTATATCCTAATAGGTTTGAAAAAGTAAGTTTGAAAACCATCTACTCTCAGCACTTCGTAAAGGTGCATGTTCTTCACTGCCCTCAAGATTTTCTCATTTGAGGTCATTCTTTCCAAGTTATTTTTCGACTAACACCTTAGGGTTCGCTGGTGCAAGCTAATACCAAGACTCATCACCTCTTCAATGGTATCTCCACTAAATAGTTTGGTGTAGTACTCCCAAGTGTGTGGTTTCAGTTGACCATTATTGGTTGCCCATTCATTACCTATTTTGAAAGCATTCATCTGGTTTGTCATTCTTCTGGTTATGGTTGAGAGATGAAAGAAACATGCATGTTTATCCCTGAATTGGAGCTAATTAATTTTCGACTCTTAAAACCAAATAATCTCTTCTTGTTGCAATAGTTTGTTATATCCTGCCATCAATTCTTTCCCCAAATCTTTTGAAAATATTTTCCTTACTTGTCTCATGCATAATGCTCAGAAAATTGTTTGAATTTTTTTTTATATTTTCGTTTTTCGAGCATATTGAAAACTGTTCAAGAACCATTGTTTTGGAGTAACGATCCCAATTCAAAATGTCCTTAAAGTTTTGATTCGGCCAATAAGTTGTGTATTGTTACTTTGGAAAATGTAGATCTAAATTGATAACTTTTGGATTAATCTCATTCAAATTAAATTCAAAAATTCTTCATATCGTTTCTTGAGCTGAAACCTAATCTAACATCTTGAAAATTTTAATCTAATCTTCGAAGTTTTGTTTACCATTGTACGCGATATTAATTCTCACTTTAATTTGTCATGTCCTTTATAAATATATTTATAAAGATATTTTACAGTTCTCCTTAATTTTGGCATGCATGCGTATATATATTAAAATCAAGTAATCCTTTGTTTTAACTAACTATTTTTTATCGCTTTTTATATTATCTTTGCTATTAGTTCTTGCATTTCATTTTCTTATTTGTATTATTCTAATGAGTATTATTTCAGATTTTTGTTAATTTTTTTATAATTAATTTTATGTATGTAGTAGAAATAATTAAAAGAGTATATTTATATCAAAATTCAAGGAATGTTTAATCAAATACTATAAAAATTATTTATAAAATTAGATTATAACTTATTTTTATATGAACATACATTGAGTCTCCTTATGATTCTTAATTTAAAGCAACTTTGTTCTGATGAACTGAAATTCTAAATTGTGGTATATTAAATCGTAAGAAACCAAAAACGCTATTCGTATTTTTATGTATTTAATTTATATTTTATTATATAAATTAAAGGAAGATTATATGGTTAGTTAAATTTAGATAATTTCAATTATATTACTATATTAGTATTAGATAATTAAAAAATATTATATTAGGATCAATTAATTTGTTGAAAAATATTTTATGTAATTTATTCAATTATATTATTTTGTTAATTAGATAAGTTTATATAATTATAATATGATATTAATTTAAGAAAGTTTATGAACTTAGATAATTAGAATTATGGACTTATATAATTAGACTTACATTAGGGTTGATTTATTGAAAGTTATCTTATGTAACTCATTCAATTTAAATAATATTTTATGTTACATAATTTCAAAATTTTATTAAAATTTACAAAGTGAATCAATTTGTTGTTTTCCAATCGGTTTCTAGATATATCTTATTACAACATTTTAAATTATAGGCCTTAAAATTAAAATATAGACAACTTACATTACAAAATTTGAATACAATTAATTAATATATTAATATTAAAACAATCTTGTTGAACTATATATCTTTTTTGGGTAAGTTGGAGAATTTTTAATTCAACCAAGAGTCCTTTTTAAGTTAATTAGTGCGTCTCAAATATAATTAAATTAAAATTTTTGTAACATTTATTTACATCATTATCCTTGACTAATAATTATTGACCTAATTATTGTGGGGATATTTTAGGCGATTTATATTTATTAAAAAATCAAAAGCAAAAAATGCACTAAAATACTAAACCAAAAATGCTATTCGTACTTTTACGTATTTAATTTATATTTTATTATATAAACTAAAGAAAAATTATATGGTTAGTTAGATTTACATAATTACAATTATATTAGTATTAGTTAATTAAAAAATATTACATTTTATCTTGCATTCTATTTTCTTATTTGTATTTCTCTAATGAGTATCATTTAAGATTATGTTAAATTGTTTTATAATTGATTTTATGTATATAGTAGAAATAATTAAAAGAGTATATTTATATAAAAAATTCAATGAATGTTTAATCGAATATCATAAAAATTATTTATAAAATTAGATTATCTCTTATTTTTATATGCGCACACATTGAGTATCCTAAGTATTCTTTATAAGTAATTTTGATCTGATGACCTACAATTCTAAATTGTGGTATATTAGTTCGTAAGAAACCAAAATGTTATTCGTACTTTTACATAATTAATTTATATTTTATTAAATAAACTAAAGGAAGAATATATGTTAGTTTGATTTAGATAATTATAATTGTATTAGTATTAGTTAATTAAAAAACTATTACATTAGGATTAATTAAGTTATTTAAAATATTTTATGTAAATCATTCAGTTATATTATTCTGTTAATTAAATAAGTTAATAGAATTATAATATGATTATAATTTAAGAAAGTCTATGAATTTAGATAATTAAAACTATTGACTTATATAATTAGAATTACTTTATTGAAAGATATGTTATGTAAATTATTCAATTTAAATAATGATGGGTCAAAATACGCTCATCCCACGTTGGGGACACGTGGCAACTCAAGATAGTAACACATGTCCTCTTGTGATTACGACAATTGTACACGAGCACCCAAACCCACCAAGTGTCAAGGTTCCTCAAGGACACGTGCCTTCCCTTCTCCACACACGCGTGACCAACGCTGCCGCTCTCTAACGAGCGCGCTTCATAATACACGGCTAAGCTCCAATCAATCAAGGAAGCCCTCTTCAAGCACTACCCACCCTCAGGGAAGTCTCCACTCCCCCTCGTTAGGTAAGCCTTAGCCGACATCCCTCAGCGGATACTCTGGCCTCCAAGGTCCTTGGTTGACATGAGCGTGTTCTTAAGCCCTCGTTACCAACCCTCTAAAATGGCTCTCTGACACACCGTACATGTCCGCGCACCTGTCAACACTAACTTTCACCAGCTTTTACGAGAAGATTCCTCCTAGGTTTCTCCCATAACGCCACGTGTTAGGGCAACATTTGGCCAGGACCACATGGTGTAAATGACCAAAGGGTCCCTGACCCTCAACTATAAATATGAGAGTTCATCTCCTTCACTGTAAGCAACCTCCATTACTGCAACTTTACATTTCACACATTCTCTCTTTCAGATCATCATTTGACTTGAGCGTCGGAGAGCCAAACTGGGAATCACCCCCAGTTCCCCCAGCTTGGCCGTCTGACCTCTGTTTCTTTGGTGTTTGTCCTAGCAGGTAGGACCTACCATCTTTTCCGGCGATCCCCATCGGTTTCCCTACCTCTAAACAAATTCTAAAGTGATTGGACTCTGTACCCCATATTCAGACCCATCATTTTTGGCGCCGTCTGTGGGAAAACCGTTCTCAGTTCACCTCTCTCTTTTTGCTAGTTGAAAAACAGGCACCTAACACCTTCCTAACCATGGTGGCTACAAGATCTGGAGCTGTGGGGGGAGGAGATGATCCTCCCCATGATACCAATATCATCTCCTCCCCATGATACCAATATCACCACCATCCCATCCACGGCCACTGGTGGAGCACCACCCGCCGGAGGAGTGCCTCCGCTGGTGGATCCTATGGTTCCGCCACTAGCGCCCCCAGCACCGCCTTCTTCTAGTGCCGTTGGAGGCGCTCAATTCCCCTCTCTTCCGCAACCTCCCCAGAATCAGTGGGTTCATTCTCAAGCGAATCCAGGAGGGCAACCCTACATGATGCCACCTCCGGGATATACGCTCACTTCCACCGTCATGATGCCACCGATTTAACCTTACCACGGCGGCCAGATCCAACTCCCCGTAGTAGTTCCAAGGGAGATTGAAGGAGTGGAGTTGCCCCCCTTGACTCCTCAGCAACTGCGAGCCTTGTACACCCAGTGCGAGATTCAAGCAGCCCAGAATGCATGGGAAAAGTTCCATTCCCTGTACTTCCCTCCTGGGCAAACCGCCCATATAGCTTCGCCCTTAGGAGGAATATAAGGGCATCCCCTCATGCAGGCTTAGGCCGTGTAGGGCTCAACCGCCGCCTCCACCCGCGAAGGATAAGGAGATTCCCAACCAAGGGGGAGTCGAGCATCCCCAAGGGGACAAAGGCAAAGAGCCCATCGAAAGGATTGATGTCGACAAAGAGGTCCACTCTCGTGCATCAAAACAGGGGCCACAAGCCTCCCAACGAGGGAGCCAGGTAAGAAGAGAAGCTCCCAACCTCCTCGCGGCTGTGCAAGACCAGCTGTAGGGGTTGCAGGATATGGTGGGACAGCTCTCAGGAGCGCGATCCCAAGTCCCCCGCACTGGGGACGAGCGGGAAAAGGCCAAAGATGCCCGTCGCAACGTACGCCAGCAACACGTTCCACGCCATGTGGAACAAGAAGAAAATTTCGGATGCTACAACCCCCATCCGCTCGCGAAGGGGTCCCCCATCGTGGAAGGAGTCTTGGTAGCCCAAGCAGGCATGGGCAAGGTCCTAACATCAGTCAACCGCTACGATGGGACCACTGAGCCCGCGGAGCATCTGGACCATTTTTTGCATTTGATGTATTTGTACTAACACTCCAGCCATTACTGGGCCAAGGTGTTTGTTACTTCCCTCGTGGGAATGGCCCAACAGTGGTACAAGCGTCTGCCGCCAGGTTCGATCCACTCCTACGGTGAGCTCACAAACGCCTTCCTGAACCACTTCAATTCCTTGAAGGCCCCGGTCACCGCACCTACTGCCATGTACAACTTGGTTCAAGGCGAGCATGAATCCCTTCGGTCATTCTTCGCTCGTTTCAACAAGGAGGTGCTGCTTATAGAGAGACCGTCCATGGATTTCTTGATCCACGTCCTCTTCAAAGCCTGCAATCATAAGCAATATGTGAGTAAGAAGTTTGCTGATTCCATTGTGAAGAAACGCCCCACATCTCTCATGGCAATGAGGGAAATAGCCGAGCCCTACTTCACACTCGAAGACATGTACGGGTCCAATGCTCCAAGGCATTTCAGACCCTCTAAAAGCGAATGAGGATGAGAGGAGCCTTCTCATAGAGAGCACCGCAAGTTATCTCCTCCTCCATGGAGATTAGAGCGTGTCCCTCTTAACAGGCCTATCTCGGAAGTCTACGCCTTATCGGACAAGAAACTCTTCAAAAGGCCCACAAAGATGAAGGAGACTGAGGCTTTGAGACGCTCGAACAAGTACTGTGCTTTCCATAAGTAGAGGGGGCACGACATAGATGAATGCCGCCAGCTGGAAGTTGAAATTCAAAGGCTCATCGCGGGGGCCACTTGAAGGAGTTTGTTAAGATGTTGGAGCGTTATGACGAGCGTTGCAACGAGCGCGTGAGGGAGAGGAGAAGAAGTCACTCGCGCTCAAGGAGTCCACGAGGGCGCGCTCCCACAGAGAGTAGCCACCGTGGTAAAGGGAAGACTCCAGAGCAAGAAAACACCCCTTTCGCGGTTATCAACATGATAGCAGGGGGGTCCTCAGGGGGAGATTCCAACGCTTCTCGCCGACGGTACGTTTGGAGTTATGATCAACGCCCCTCGAAAACCAAGTCAGTCTATGCCATCCGAGGATCCAGAGATGACCGCTCAAAGGAACACGATGTGATAGGATTTACAGATAAGGACTTATAGCATATTGTAACACCCCATGGGGTCAGTGAAATCTCTGACTGCCCCATGGTGGTTAGCTTAGATGTCCACAATCACAATGTAAAGAGGGTGTTAGTGGATAGTGGAAGCTCTGTTAACGTTTTTCCCTACACCACGTTCCAAAAGATGAATGTCACCAACATCCCGCTCGAACCCCTCAAAACAGCCCTCATTGGCTTTGGGGGTTCTGAGGTTATCCCACGGGGGCAGATTCGCTTAACCACTTCCTTTGGCCGAGCCCCACAACGTAAGACACTCATGGTCATCTACGCTGTGGTAGAAATTGACATCCCATACAACATCATAATCGGGCGACCAGCCCTTGTAGATTTCAAAGCGATTATCTCCACTTACCACCAGAAAATCAAATTCCCCACCCCCGAAGGTGTCAGAGAAGTTTTGTGCAACGTGCGAGAGGCTTGGGAATGTTACATGCTATCCCTCAGAAAGCCTAAAACAGAGAAAACATTTCAACTTGAGTCCACCAAGAAATCCGTCGATTTCCCCAATTTGGATGAGGATGGTCTTGTGCGAAAGAGGGCCAAGATGAACAGGACGAAGAACACAAAGAAGGATCCCAACGCCGATAGCTCCCTCGAAGAGTCCTCTTCTGAAGGGGAAGAGCGTGATACGAGCGAGCCCCTTATTGATGGACGCTTGACAGGAAAGAAGAGGGCATTTGAGCTCCCCCGCCCAGAAATGAGAATCGAGCCCTCAGAAAAATTCCTTACTATTGAGCTAGAACCAGGGAACAAGGATAAAACTACTCAAATTGGGTCCAACCTTTCAGGACCCTCGCAGATCATGATGATTGACTTCGTCAGAGAAAATATCGATGTTTTTGCATGGAAAGCATCTGACCTTACTGGGATTGACCCAAGCGTCATGGTCCACAGGCTCAACGTGGACCCCTCATTTAAGCCCATAAAGCAGAAGAAACGGGATGTACATAATTTTCAGAAGAAAGTTATTGAGGATTAACAAGCTCCTCGAAGCCCAATAAATCGAGCCCATATTGTATCCTGAATGGTTGTGTAACGTGGTATTGGTGCCCAAGAGCGCAAATAAATGGCGCATGTGCAATGACTTCACTGATCTTAACAAGGCTTGCCCTAAGGATCCTTACCCATTGCCCCGTATAGACCAGTTGGTGGATTCGACCGTAGGATGTGAGCTCATGAGTATGATGGATGCCTTTCAAGGGTACTATCAACTCTTTATGGCCCCGGAAGACCGCCCCAAAACTTCATTTGTTGTCCACCTGGGTGTATATTGCTTCTTGGTCTTGCCTTTTGGGCTCAAGAACGCTGGAGCCACTTATTAGCGCCTTGTCAACAAGATGTTTGAGAAAGAAATTGGAGAATCCATGGAAGTGTACGTCGATGATATGATTGTCAAGAGCGAGCGTCAGGGCTCGCACCTGGAGGGTCTCAAGCGCACTTTTGCCATCCTGCGCCAGTATGGGATGAAATTAAATCCTTCAAAGTGTACTTTTGGAGTACGAGGGGGAAAATTCTTAGGCTACATGGTCAGTCAGAGGGGGATTGAAGCCAACCCCGAGAAAATCAAGGCTATCTTGGACATCCCCTCCCCTCGTAATCTCAGGGAAGTGCAAGTGCTAGTAGGGAAAATCATCTCTTTAAACAGATTCATTTCGCGCTCGGCAGATAGAAACCTTCCTTTCTTGAAAATTTTGTGAAAGGCACGAAATTTTGCTTGGACTGAAGAGTGTGAAAAAGCATTCCAAGACATGAAGGCTTACCTTTCGAGCGCTCCGTTATTAACAAAACCCATTGAAGGAGAAAGGTTGTCTATGTACCTCTCTGTTTCCACAGAAGCAACGAGCGCGATTCTAATAGCTATACGAGAGCGTAAGCATTTGCCCATTTATTATTTGAGCAAAACATTGCAAGGGGCCGAGAAAAAATACTTGGAAATCAAAAAATTTTCATTCGCCCTCATCAACGCATTAAGACGGTTGAGGCCGTACTTTCAGGCGCACTCAATAACGGTCCTCACTGCTCAGCTTTTGAAGCAGGTGCTGTCCAAACCAGATGTGTCGGGAAGATTGATAAAATGGGCTATTGAGTTGAGCCAGTTTGACTTAAGTTTCGAGCCCAGAACTGCTATACAAGCGCAGGTTGTAGCGGATTCACTGGTTGAATGCTTCGGTTTAGAACCTGCTGTTCTGAAAAACGACAGTCTATGGGTCCTGCACACAGATGGTTCCTCAACCTTTCAAGGGGGAGGAGCAGGGGTGACCCTCAGAGACCCCAGTGGGATTGAGTTAGACTTTGCAATCAGGTTGGATTTCCAGGTTACCAATAACGAGGCAAAATATGAGGCCCTTGTGCAAGGGTTGAACATTGCTTTTCAAAATGCAGCCTCCAGAATCACCGTTTATGTTGATTCATAGTTAATTGCGAGCCAGATTGAAAGAACTTATGAGGCTCGAGAAACCACCATGGTGAAGTATTTGAGCAAAGCCAAGGAAGTTATTGGGAAATTCAAGTAATTCCATCTACTCCAGGTCCCACGAGCAGAAAACGAGCACGCTGACGCCCTATTTGAATTCGCCTCGGCCTTGGAAGGTACCAACGAGTGCTCTGTTACGTTTCTTAGAACTGAAGAGCCTCTGATAAAAGAGCGGGACACCGAGAGAGTGGTAGCCATGATTGATCCGCACGAGCCGTGCTGGCTTGATGGCTTGACGATGTTATAAGATTTCTTAGAGATGGCGTTTGCCCCATTGACAAGGTGGAGGCTCGGAAAATCAGAAACAAAGCCCCTCGGTTCTCTTTAGACTCTGAGGGGAGATTATTCAAGAAGTCGTTTCAAGGACCCCCGATGAGATGCCTAAGGCCCTCGCAAGCTAAAGAAACGCTCGAGCTTATTCACAATGGAAGCTGTGGGAACCATTCAGGAGGGCGTATCTTTGCGAAAAAGGTCCTGAGGAGTGGGTTTTATTGGCCCATAGTTCTCCCAGATGCCATTGGGTTTTCTAGAAATGCCCTAAGTGTCAATTTCACTCTAACCTCCCTCAACTGCCAGCCGCTCAGATGGTCCCTATAGATGTCTCATGGCCCTTTTAACATTGGGGGATCGACATTGTGGGTCCCTTGCCCATCGCGGTCGGACATAAGAAGTTTATCATTTTAGCTGTCGATTATTTTACCAAATGGGCCGAGGCTGAAGCCGTGGCAAAGATTACCTTCAGGGTCGTAAGGGACTTCATTTGGAAAAACATTATCTGTAGATATGGCATACCAAGGGTGCTCATTTCAGACAATGGGTCCCAGTTCATAGCAGCTGATACACGGGAATGGTGTTCAGAGTTGGGAATTGAGCAACGTTTTACTTCCGTGGGTCATCCCCAAGCCAATGGACAAGCTGAAGTCACCAACAGGGTCATTTTACAGCATCTGAAAACCATGCTAGAAAGCAAAAAGAGTGAATGGGCAGAGGAATTGCAAGGGGCACTATGGGCTTATCGCACTACTCCACGAGCGGCTACTGGCGAGACACCTTTCGCGCTCATATATGGGTCTGAAGCAATGATACCTGCGGAGATTGCACAAGAATCCGCTCGGGTAGCCTACTTTGAACATAAAGCCAATGAGGAGAGTAGGGCACTGGAATTAGATCTCGTAGATGGAAAGAGGGATAAAGCATGGGCATTTATCCATTAATACAAAGCCTCTGTCGCTCAACAGTATAACAAAAGGGTAAGGGAAAGAAGTGGATGGAAAGAGGGATAAAGCATGGGCATTTATCCATTAATACAAAGCCTCTGTCGCTCAACAGTATAACAAAAGGGTAAGGGAAAGAACTTTTCAGTTGGGGGACTTGGTCCTAAAAAGGGTGGAAGTCTCAAGGCATGTGGGCAAGCTAGATCCCAACTAGGAGGGTCCGTTCAAAGTTATACAAATACGGGCAAACAGCACGTACACGCTCGAATCACTGCAGGGCGAGCGTCTCCCACGCCCTTGGAACGCGTGCAACCTTAGACGGTTCTATGTTTGAATCTATCTTGTAAAGCATGAAGCATATGTTATTTCTCAAGAAATTTATAATGAAAATTGCTCCTCTTATTTATTTCATCTGAGTATGTAGGCTACTGAGAATTCTCTCTTGGGATCTTAAACCCAAGGGGCATGAATTTCCTCGTAATTTAGGAATTGGCATGACGCTACGAGCGCGCTTATCCAGCATCTCTAAGGATACGCGCCAAAGTCCACCCCGTACGCACGAGCATCCTAGTAGGCCTGGGTAGCCTATACTATGGGTAACCTCCCTGTAAGACCCTTGTTATTGCTCAAAACTTAGTAAAATTTTCCAAGTGTTTAAAAGAAAAATTTTCACAAGTCTTGAACAAGGGTAACCTCCCAGTAAGACCCTCGTGATTGCTCAAGACTTAGTAAAATTTTCCAAGTGTTAAAGCAAAATTTTCACAAGTCTTGAACTAGGGCAACCTCCCAGTAAGACCCTCGTGATTGCTCAAGACTTAGTAAAATCTTCCAAGTTTTTAAAAGAAAAATTTTCACAAGTCTTGAATGAGGGCAACCTCCCAGTAAGACCCTCGTGATTGCTCAAGACTTAGTAAAATTTTCTAAGTGTTAAAGCAAAATTTTCACAAGTCTTGAACGAGGGCAGTCTCCCAGTAAGACCCTCGTAATTACTCAAGACTTAGTAAAATTTTCCAAGTTTTTAAAAGAAAAATTTTCACAAGTCTTGAACAAGGGCAGCATCCCAACAAGACCCTCAAAGCTACTCAAGACTTAGCTAAACAAGGCATATTTTACCAAGTATGTTACACATAATCTTAGCATCATGAGATTTTGTTACAACGAGCGCAAGGTAAAAATTTCACAATCAAGAAAATAAAGAAAGACATTATCATTTAAAGGAAGATCTGCATTGATTAAAAAGCTTTCGCTGAATTACAAAGTAGGGGCACATAGGCCCATAACATTCTTACAAAATAAAGACTAAGTTAAAGGAAGAGTTTCAGCATAAGCGGATGAAGGGAATCATCAAGCGGCAGGAACAATGTCTTCATCCAGAACAACTAAGACATTTTGAGCCACAGGACCATGAACAGGGGCCGCCGGCTCTTGCGCTTGAGGGGCTTGTTCATCTTGGTTTTGGGTAGCTGGAGGAGGCGCAGACTCATTATCCCCTGGCCCTTAGGGGCATTGGGCTCGTTAGTTTCATTGGAAGGAACAAGGGCATTCTCAGCTGCAGGAGCGGGAGCATTAACTGTTGGAAAACACGAATCAGAAAGCAGCGGAATTTAAAAAAATTTCCCAACAAAAGGATCTAGGACTCGCAATCGTGTAACCAAATTCGTAAAGATAGAAAACTTACTTTTCTTTTGTTCTTTCTTGAAGCATTTCAAGCCACCCAAGAACGCTCTTCTCGCGGCTTGATCCCCTCTCCTTGGTAAAGCTCGAATCTTCAAACTTCTAACTTGAAGTCTCTAGAGAAAGTCCACCAACTTGATCACAATCTAACTAGTAAGGATGCTAGTTCTCTAGTTAGTGTTTAGGCTTAACCTAGGGTTTAATTTAATCTTGGAGAAAGAAAGGTGTTCAACACATGAACCAAAAGAATTGTCTATTAGCTCCATAAGGAGCTCGAGCTCCCCTATTTATAGGGAGGGGGGTGCCAAAAATCCCTAGTCCTTTATGGGCTAGGATTTTGGTCCCTCTCTCCTATTACTTGATCTTCATGTAATTTCCAACTTTGACTTTGAATTCTAATTCAAGTCAACTTTTAAGAGAGCTAAAAATATCCAAACTATTTTTGGATAATTTTATACTTTATTTATTATAAAATAAATAACTTATTTTTATCTAATTAATTAATTCATAATTAATTAACTAGATTATTTTCTCCAAAATTAGACTTTCTTTTCAATTCAAAATTAAACCAAAGTCTATTAAATAATTAACTAATTAATTATTTAATATATATATAACATATATATATACACACGTGTGTGACACGTGTCACAGTGACACGTGTCACTCACGTGTGCCACACGTGTGACTTCACACGTGTGGAACCCTCTCGGCTCGATTAACTCGTTTAATCATTTTCAAGCCTCAACTCATGTAACCAAGTTGTTGTGTGTGACCCTCTAGGTTCTCAATTCAATTAGCAGTGACCCTAATTAATTAATTCACTAATTAATTAATCAGTCCACAGATTAAATGACCATAGTCTAGCAACAGGTGTTTAACCCCTAGCTGAATTGGAATGTACGGATTCGACAGAACCTTTTAAGTCATTGATTCATGTGAGATACAATCCTCCTACTTACTATCTCTCAACCTAGATCTAGGGCAAGGGAATAATCAGAACCCTAATAATCTGGTCTTAAAGCTAAGTGCATTTCATATCCATTTGATCTCAATCCAAGAAACCCTTTTCTTGATGTCTTGATCTACTGCCTTGGCCAAGGACTCCATATGGCATATGAATGACTTACACAATAAGATATCACCTTGCAAATGCAAGTGTAGGTCCTTTCTTGATTCTCATTCACTTTCATGAATCACTTGTGCAGCCCCAGCATAAGCCTTGAATCAGTTGTCTAAGGCGACACCCTTTAAAACTTATACCTAAGACTACAGAGTTAACTCATAAAGTGACAAGGAACCTCAAGTCTAAGGATCAATTAATCACATCAATGACTCGTGAGATATTTCCTAATCTGGAAGTTTCCATTTCCTGAAATAGAAACTTCCTTTCCCATTTAGGAATGTTCTCACACGGGGCACCTCAGTGAACTTACTTATTAAAGTAAGCACCCTCATGTATCACGCACGTATCAACTATACACTTTGCACCTCCATGAAACAAGGTGGTCCTTCTTAAGGGCGTGATCCCACAAGCAAGCCTTAGAGGAGTCAGGTTGACACTCCCACTGTCTGTAGGACTCATCGGCTTGGAGTATTTTACTAATCATGACTTATGTGATATAGGGCTCGTTTCATGAACCATTTCACCTAAATGGTAGAGTCCTAAAGCCATCAGGATTAGGGGAGTTCTCATACATGCACAGCTAAAGTAAACGGATACCAAACAAGAGCATATAAAGAAGTGTTGCCTTAATTCGTTATTTTATTCAAAGATTGTCTGTGATTACAATAAGGAAAAGCACAAAGCGGATATACAATCGGCTTTCTAGGGCACTATTCCTAACAATCTCCCACTTGCCCGTCAAAGCCATTCTAAAGCTACTCTAAGTCCCATCTTCTGAAGATGACCTTGGAAAGCTTCTCGACTAAGGGGTTTAGTAAGTGGATCTGCCACGTTCTCTGCTGATGTGACCCTCTCAATTAGCACATCTCCTCTTTTGATAATATCACGGATTAGGTGATACTTCCTCATAATGTGCTTGGTCCGTTGGTGAGATCTTGGTTCTCTTGCTTGAGCAACCGCCCCAGTGTTGTCACAAAACACAGTAATGGGGTCTTTCATGCTAGGAACAACATTCAACTCTTGAATGAAGTTTCTAATCCAAACACCTTCCTTAGCTGCATCATTTACAGCTAAGTATTCGGCCTCAGTGGTCGAATCTGCAGTGGTAGTTTGTTTGGAACTCTTCCAACTCACTGCTCCGCCGTTTAGGCAGAAAATGTATCCTGACATTGACTTAAAATCATCTAAGTCTGATGCAAAGCTTGCATCGCAGTATCCTTCGACAGTAAGATCTTTCTGACCTCCGTAAACTAAGAATAAATCTTTAGTACTTTTCAAGTACTTAAGAATATTCTTCACGGTAGCCCAGTGACCATCTCCAGGGTCAGATTGGAAACGACTTGTCACACTAAGTGCATAAGCCACATCCGGTCGAGTACATAACATTGCATACATTATGCTACCTATTGCTGATGCATAAGATGTATGAGTCATTCTTTCCTTCTCAAGGTTAGTCTTAGGACACATCTTCTTTGAAAGACATGTTCCTACACTCATAGGAAGGTTCTTAACCTTTGCTGACTCCATATTGAATCTCTTCAATACTTTGTCAATGTACATCGACTGTGATAGTCCTATTAACCTTCTAGATCTATCTCTATAGATTTTAATTCCAAGGATATAGGACGTATCACCAAGATCTTTCATCTCGAATTGGTTCGATAACCATAACTTAGTCACTTTCATGTCATCCTTCGAATTCCCAATAAGAAGGATGTCATCAACATAAAGTACTAAGAATTGCACTGAGGTCTCCAATTCCTTTCTATACACACATGATTCATTCGAAATTTGGATGAAGCCAAACGCTTTGACTGACTCATCAAATCGAATGTTCCAATTCCTAGAAGCCTGTTTCAATCCATAGATTGATCTTTGGAGTTTGCAAACCTTTTGCTCACTCCCACTGAATGTGAAACCTATGGGTTGCTCCATATAAATGTCTTTGTCAATGTCACCATTGAGAAAGGCAGTTTTCACATCCATTTGCAATATCTCATAGTCATAATATGCAGCAATGGCAAGCATGATTCGAATAGACTTTTGCATCGCAACTGGTGAAAAGGTTTCATCAAAATCCACGCCGGGTCTTTGAGTGAATCCTTTTGCAACCAGTCTTGCCTTGTAGGCTGCAATGCTTCCATCAACTCCAAGCTTTCTCTTAAAGATCCATTTGCAACCTATGGGTTTGACCCCATCAGGCAAATCTACTAAGGTCCAAACTTGGTTGGAGTTCATGGAATCCATTTCGGATTTCATGGCTTCTATCCACTGTTCAGAGTCAGAATCTGAAAGTGCCTCCTCATATGTTAAAGGATCATTATCCTTTTGAGAGATCTCATGGAAGAATCCATACCATCTCTCCGGCTGTCTAGGAGTGCGTTCAGAACGCCTTAGAGGAGGGTTTTCGTGTGTATCGAAATTCGTGATTGGTTGTAGTTGATCAGAGTGGGACGTTTCTCCAGTGGGTGGTGTGGGGTCATTTTGTACTTCTTCTAATTCTATGATCTTGCCTTTCTTTTCTTTAAGGAACGGTTCCTCCAGAAAAGTAGCATTTCTGGAAACAAACACCTTTTGCTCAGATTGATCATAGAAGTAGTATCCTATGGATTCCTTAGGATAACCTACAAAGTAGCATAAGTTAGAACGAGATTCTAACTTATCTCCCACTGTCCTCTTCACGTGAGCAGGACAACCCCAAATTCTTAAGTAAGAATAACTAGGGATTTTACCATGCCACATTGCATAGGGCGTTTTAGGGACTGACTTAGAGGGAACTAGATTCAAAATCTTTGCTGCACTTTCTAGGGCATAACCCCAGAAAGAAGGTGGTAAGTCAGTGAAACTCATCATGGAACGAACCATATCAAGTAGGGTTCGATTCCTTCTCTCGGAAACTCCATTAAGCTGAGGAGTTCTCGGAGGAGTCCACCGAGAGATAATCCCATTATCTTTGAGATGATTAAGGAATTCTTCACTAAGATACTCGCCTCCTCGATCAGATCGAAGTGCTTTGATCTTGTGACCAGTTTGGTTCTCAACCTCCTTTTGAAATTCTAAGAATTTCTCAAAAGCTTCAGATTTATACTTCATTAAGTATACATAACCATACCGACTAAAGTCATCCGTAAAGGTTATGAAATACTGATGATTGTTTCTAGTGCTTACACTAAGCGGTCCACAAACATCAGTATGGATCAAATCAAAACCTTAGTGGCACGTTCCACAGTTCCTTTAAAAGGGACTTTGGACATTTTTCCTTTGAGACAGGATTCGCAAGAAGTTAACTCCTTAAGATCATTTTCAGAGAATGATCCTAAAGTGTTTATCTTGCTAATTCTGTTCTTGGAAATGTGTCCTAATCTAGCGTGCCATAAGGGAGCTGAAACTTTGTCATCTCTCTTACGCTTTGTTTCTCGTTGTATATTCATAATATTGATATTTTGAGTTAGGTAAAGTCCATTACTTAGAGTACCGATATGAACGGAAGAGTTGTTCCGTTTGATAAAGTATTTACCATTCTTAATATAAGTTTCATAACCTTCACAATCTAATATTGGAACTGAAATTATATTACGAATAATGCTCGGTACATAAAGGACTTTATTTAATACTAACTCAAAACTACCTAAATCTAATCTAATTGTGCCTAAAGCTCGAGCTTCAACGTTTGAGCCATCACCGATCTTCAAGACACATTCTCCTTCTTTGAGTTGTTGGACTTCACTTAGCATCTGTACATCATTACAGATATGAGTTCCACAACCGGTATCAAGTACCCAAGAACTAGAATTAATAGAAAGATTTATTTCAACGAGAAAGATACCTTTCTTTAGAGTAGCCTTGTACTCTGGGCAGTTTCTCCTCCAATGTCCCGATTTGCCACAATGGAAGCAAACATCCTCTTTCTGATCACGCTTCTTCCTTTGGGCCTTCCCCTTCGAAATGCCACCAGTGGGCCTAAGGGGTTTCTTCTTCTTCTTTTGGGCTTTCTTGCCCTTACCTTTAGAAGGCCCAGAAGAGGAAGATGGAGCATTCACCATCAAAACCTTATTGTCCTTCTTGATCGTGCTTTCAGCAGTCACAAGCTGACTAATCAGCTCAGCTACAGTAGCACCAGCATGATTCATGTTGAAGTTAAGGACAAATGGGTTGAATGATGGTGGGAGCGAAGCTAGCAACAAATCCACTGAAAGCTCATCTTTCAGTGGCATGTCCATGGAAGCAAGTTTCTCAGTAAGGGCAAGAAACTTGAGTCCATATTCATGGACACTTGAACCTTCCCTCATTCTCAAGTGGAACAATTCCTTTGAAGTGTTATACCTTGTAACACGTTCATGAGGGCGGTAAAGTTGCTCTAAGTAGTCGTAAATCTCCCAAGCAAATTCCATGGCCTCATGTTGTCTTTGCAAGTCCGGAGACATGTTAGCCAACATAAGGCAACGGGCTTGGAGATTATCATCCTTCCACTTCTGAATCGCGTCCCGCTCGGCCTGAGTGGGAGCCTCCCCTTCGGGACTAGGCTCCCCTTCGAAGAGAACATGAGTTCTCTTCTCAGAATCTAAAATGATTTTTAGATTCCTCAGCCAATCAGAATAGTTGGGACCAGTCAACTTGTTTGACTCGAGGATCGATACAAGAGGGTTTTTGGTTGCCATTTCAAAACACGTAGAGAATCACAGAATCTACGACCTAAATGGTAAAACAGAGAACTAGTGAGCATGCTGAATTATAACGATATACAAAAGATAAGGTCTTTAATCTAATGTAGCTCCCACTGTTTTTCAAAGATCTATAATTCCCAAAGATCTAAGAGGAACACGTTTCCCAATGGGTACTAAGATCCCAGGCATTTTACCTCGAACCCACGACTCGCGGACATTCTAAGCAAGAACCCTAGGTAGGTACAACTTACCAATTCTAACACTTTTAGAACTCTTAGTAATTGTTTTTGCATCACCTATCTTTCAATATGGACCCACGACTCGTGCGACATCCATATTTACTTAGGCGTTAAGCTAGACCCATCAATCATAAGATCATGATCAAAACTTAGTTCGAACGACCCACGACTCGCGGACATCGCCCTTGCTAAAATTGACCATGAAATATTGATCATTAAAAATGATCAATTAGGTAACTAAGAACTAATAAGCTCCACTAGCTATCCCACGACTCGCGGACAATAACTAGCTTTACTTACTAAACTTAAAACCTATTGATGGAATGCTAGGAATTTAATTCAAAATTTGCATCTCGAATTAAACACCTATTTGTTCGAAATTAGCTTAATATTTAATGGGAATTTTCGAATCAACCGGAGAGTTGTCCGGTTCGACCTCACCAACATATATGTTATCCAATTTTATTAGTCTTGATTAATGCAAGTACACTTAAATGCATATCAAACAAGCACATAAACAGATAACATGTCCTAGCATGATACTAACATGTAATGATCATGGGTTCTACCTATCTTATGCGTGATATGTGGGAGCCACTCCACAATCACAAGTTCTAACATACATGCCACATAAACAGTTTAAATCACATAAGGGAAAGCGGTAACAAAATACGAGCCCTATCTCTATTACATTTAACAATTGAGATTCCCCTCCCTAACATTTTGAGGGGTCTTCACTTATGGCCTCCTTGTTACTTGAATGTGGTCCATCTTACTCCATGGGTGCATTGTCTCCAAAATGAAAATAAAACCTCACCACCTATCTCTACTCTCAAATTACAATAAAAAGAAAAAGACATAAAGTAATAAGGCTCAATCTTCATATTGGCCTTAGACAATTACACGGGGCATACCCCGGCCTCAAAAACAGTAATATGGAAAGCCACATAATAAATCACATAACAGTACGCACATAAGTGAGGCTCCAACCTCAATTGAAAAAACGCAACTATAGGGCTCCAACCCCAATTTAAACCATCCATGTGCATAAATTAAAACCATACATAGATCTAAACCCATGATCACCTAACATGCTTTTGCGAGAATTTAAATTTACCAATAAATTAAAATTCTCGTTTCAAGTCCTAATGACTTAAAACACGACTTAGATGCAATTCTTGTTCAAGAGCCTTTTCAATAAAACCCGAAAAACAATAAACCAATAAAATTCCAATTAATTTCCAAAATTAATAATTTTATTATTTCATTATTTTCAGAAAATAAAATTCATAATTTTCTCAAAATCCAAATCGCTTTAATTTCTCAAAAATCCCAATTTAATCAAAATTTTAAAATAATTTTATTTTAGCAAAACTGATTTTAAAAGATAAAATTAAAATAAAATTAAATCGGGATTTTACGGACCGAAAAACACAAAACACGAAAACACGAATGCTCGGGCCCGGGATGTCGCGGGATCGCCCGCCCCGCCGGCAGGAACGCGCGTTAGGCGCGCGCCAGCGCTGCGTACAGCCGGCAGCGATTGCCGCCAGCGTGTGCGCGCCAGGTGCGCCCTTGCGCGCAGATGTGCGGCGCAGGCAGGCAGTCCCGCCCATCCCTGGGCGGGCGCTCCCGCGCGGTTGCGGAAGGAGCAGGCGGCTGTCCCGCACGGTTGCGGGACAGGCGAGCAGGGCGCCTAGGCGGGCGGGAGGCCTCCCGCGCGGATGCGGGAGGGCTGGGCGGCGGTAATGGGGTTTGGGCATGTGACGTGCTAGCACGCCCAATCCCATTCTTTTCGTGTCCCGTTTCGTATTTCTGGGTTTCTCCAAAACCCGGTTCAATCCAAAATTAAAAAATTCGATTTAAACAAATTTCAACTAAAAAAATTTTCAAAAACACGATTTGAGAAAACAGTTTTAGAAATTCAGGAAAAATTACAGTTTCGTAATTCAGGCTTTCTAAAAGAACTCATGAATACCTAATTCGCATCTAAGCCTAAGAATTTCTACCAAATTCAGAATAATTGAGACGAATCAGAAACACGATTAACGAGGTGACTCTGATACCACTTGTTGGAAAACACGAATCAGAAAGCAGCGGAATTTAAAAAAATTTCCCAACAAAAGGATCTAGGACTCGCAATCGTGTAACTAAATTCGTAAAGATAGAAAACTTACTTTTCTTTTGTTCTTTCTTGAAGCGTTTCAAGCCACCCAAGAACGCTCTTCTCGCGGCTTGATCCCCTCTCCTTGGTAAAGCCCGAATCTTCAAACTTCTAACTTGAAGTCTCTAGAGAAAGTCCACCAACTTGATCACAATCTAACTAGTAAGGATGCTAGTTCTCTAGTTAGTGTTTAGGCTTAACCTAGGGTTTAATTTAATCTTGGAGAAAGAAAGGTGTTCAACACATGAACCAAAAGAATTGTCTATTAGCTCCATAAGGAGCTCGAGCTCCCCTATTTATAGGGAGGGGGGTGCCGAAAATCCCTAGTCCTTTATGGGCTAGGATTTTGGTCCCTCTCTCCTATTACTTGATCTTCAAGTAATTTCCAACTTTGACTTTGAATTCTAATTCAAGTCAACTTTTAAGAGAGCTAAAAATCTCCAAACTATTTTTGGATAATTTTATACTTTATTTATTATAAAATAAATAACTTATTTTTATCTAATTAATTAATTCATAATTAATTAACTAGATTATTTTCTCCAAAATTAGACTTTCTTTTTAATTCAAAATTAAACCAAAGTCTATTAAATAATTAACTAATTAATTATTTAATATATATATAACATATATATATACACACGTGTGTGACACGTGTCACAGTGACACGTGTCACTCACGTGTGCCACACGTGTGACTTCACACGTGTGGAACCCTCTCGGCTCGATTAACTCGTTTAATCATTTTCAAGCCTCAACTCATGTAACCAAGTTGTTGTGTGTGACCCTCTAGGTTCTCAATTCAATTAGCAGTGACCCTAATTAATTAATTCACTAATTAATTAATCAGTCCACAGATTAAACGACCATAGTCTAGCAACAGGTGTTTAACCCCTAGCTGAATTGGAATGTACGGATTCGACAGAACCTTTTAAGTCATTGATTCATGTGAGATACAATCCTCCTACTTACTATCTCTCAACCAAGATCTAGGGCAAGGGAATAATCAGAACCCTAATAATCTGGTCTTAAAGCTAAGTGCATTTCATATCCATTTGATCTCAATCCAAGAAACCCTTTTCTTGATGTCTTGATCTACTGCCTTGGCCAAGGACTCCATATGGCATATGAATGACTTACACAATAAGAGATCACCTTGCAAATGCAAGTGTAGGTCCTTTCTTGATTCTCATTCACTTTCATGAATCACTTGTGTAGCCCCAGCATAAGCCTTGAATCAGTTGTCTAAGGCGACACCCTTTAAAGCTTATACCTAAGACTACAGAGTTAACTCATAAAGTGACAAGGAACCTTAAGTCTAAGGATCAATTAATCACATCAATGACTCGTGAGATATTTCCTAATCTGGAAGTTTCCATTTCCTGAAATAGAAACTTCCTTTCCCATTTAGGAATGTTCTCACACGGGGCACCTCAGTGAACTTACTTATTAAAGTAAGCACCCTCATGTATCACGCACGTATCAACTATACACTTTGCACCTCCATGAAACAAGGTGGTCCTTCTTAAGGGCGTGATCCCACAAGCAAGCCTTAGAGGAGTCAGGTTGACACTCCCACTGTCTGTAGGACTCATCGGCTTGGAGTATTTTACTAATCATGACTTATGTGATATAGGGCTCGTTTCATGAACCATTTCACCTAAATGGTAGAGTTCTAAAGCCATCAGGATTAGGGGAGTTCTCATACATGCACAGCTAAAGTAAACGCATACCAAACAAGAGCATATAAAGAAGTGTTGCCTTAATTCGTTATTTTATTCAAAGATTATCTGTGATTACAATAAGGAAAAGCACAAAGAGGATATACAATCGGCTTTCTAGGGCACTATTCCTAACATTAACAACGGGCGCTGAAGGCTCATTTGCAAGGAGGATCGTGGAGGAGATAGTGGCAGCATCCGCACCCTCATTTTGCTCCGCTTGGGAGGCTTACGCTGGAGGGTGAGCCGCCATGTATTCATCCTGAATGAGCGTGACCAGAAAGTTGTACTCTGGCTCGAAGATGTTTGTGTTGGAAAACACGAATCAGAAAGCAGCGGAATTTAAAAAATTTTCCCAACAAAAGGATCTTGAACTCGCAATCGTGTATCCAAATTCGTAAGGTTAGAAAACTTACTTTTCTTTTGTTCTTTCTTGAAGCGTTTCAAGCCACCCAAGAACGCTCTTCTCGCGGCTTGATCCCCTCTCCTTGGTAAAGCTCGAATCTTCAAACTTCTAACTTGAAGTCTCTAGAGAAAGTCCACCAACTTGATCACAATCTAACTAGTAAGGATGCTAGTTCTCTAGTTAGTGTTTAGGCTTAACCTAGGGTTTTATTTTGTCTTGGAGAAAGGAAGGTGTTCAACACATGAACCAAAAGAATTGTCAATTAGCTCTAAAGGGGAGCATGAGCTCCCCTATATATAGGAAAAGGGAGAGGGGCGCCGATCCTAATCCTTGTTGGGCAAGGATTTGGTTCCTCTCTCTCCTATTACTTGATCATCAAGTATTTTCCAACTTTAACTTTGAATTCTAATTCAAGTCAACTTTTAAGAGAGCTAAAAATATCCAAACTATTTTTGGATAATTTTATACTTTATTTATTTAAAATAAATAACTTATTTTATCTAATTAATTAAGTCGTAATTAATCAACTAGATTATTTTCTCCAAAATAAGACTTTCTTTTTAATTCAAAATTAAACCAAAGTCTATTAAATAATTAACACATTTAATTATTTAATACATATATAATATATATATATATATTCACACGTGTGTGACACGTGTCACAGTGACACGTGTCAATCACGTGAGCCACACGTGTGATTTCACACGTGTGGAACCCTCTTGGCCCGATTAACTCGTTTAATCATTTTAAAGCCTCAACTCATGTAACCAAGTTGTTGTGTGTGACCCTCTAGGTTCTCAATTCAATTAGCAGTGACCCTAATTAATTAATTCACTAATTAATCAGTCCACAGATTAAACGACCATAGTCTAGCAACAGGTGTTTAACCCCTAGCTGAATTGGAATGTTCGGATTCGACAGAACCTTTAAGTCATTGATTCATGTGAGATACAATCCTCCTACTTACTATCTCTCAACCAAGATCTAGGGCAAGGGAATAATCAGAACCCTAATAATCCGGTCTTAAAGCTAAGTGCATTTCATATCCATTTGATCTCAATCCAAGAAACCCTTTTCTTGATGTCTTGATCTACTGCCTTGGCCAAGGACTCCATATGGCATATGAATGACTTACACAATAAGAGACCACCTTGCAAATGCAAGTGTAGGTCCTTTCTTGGTTCTCATTCACTTTCATGAATCACTTGTGCAGCCCCAGCATAAGCCTTGACTCAGTTGTCTAAGGCGACACCCTTTAAAGCTTATACCTAAGACTACAGAGTTAACTCATAAAGTGACAAGGAACCTCAAGTCTAAGGATCAATTAATCACATCAATGACTCGTGAGATATTTCCTAATCTGGAAGTTTCCATTTCCTGAAATAGAAACTTCCTTTCCCATTTAGGAATGTTCTCACACGGGGCACCTCAGTGAACTTACTTATTAAAGTAAGCACCCTCATGTATCACGCACGTATCAACTATACACTTTGCACCTCCATGAAACAAGGTGGTCCTTCTTAAGGGCGTGATCCCACAAGCAAGCCTTAGAGGAGTCAAGTTGACACTCCCACTGTCTGTAGGACTCATCGGCTTGGAGTATTTTACTAATCATGACTTATGTGATATAGGGCTCGTTTCATGAACCATTTCACCTAAATGGTAGAGTCCTAAAGTCATCAGGATTAGGGGAGTTCTCATACATGCACAGCTAAAGTAAACGCATACCAAACAAGAGCATATAAAGAAGTGTTGCCTCAATTCATTATTTCATTCAAAGATTGTCTGTGATTACAATAAGGAAAAGCACAAAGCGGATATACAATCGGCTTTCTAGGGCACTATTCCTAACAGTTTGACTCTGGGTCTTCACGGTCCCCATCCTCCTCAATGCAGCACTCGTTGAACATGAGCCCCATATCTGACCTCCTACGAGCAGACGGATCAGTCAAGCCCTTGCAAATGCCCTGCTCAATCGCCAAGTTGAAATCCTTTTAGGCCTCGTCTAGACAGTGCAAAAAAGCCGCAAAGTTGAATGGCTTTGAATGGCAAAACTTGATGAGCGCCTCTTTGACTGATTGCTCAATACGATGAGGAGTTGGTCCATGGTATCCGCGTATTTCTTCTCCGCCTCAATAGCCCTCGTCTTCCAATCGTTACTTCTGATGGTTCTCATTGAGGTTATTGTATTGCGTGCGCCAACTCCTCCGAGCGTTCTCAACGTTCGTAAAGTCATAGTGCAGCTTCTTCATCTCAGCCTCCAGCCTCTTATGCTCTGTGTCAAGAGAAAGGTACTTGGCTTTCTCTATATCCAATTCTTCTTGGATTTGTGTAGGATCGTTCGAGCACGCCATCTTCTTGTATTTTGCTTTTTCGGTTAGCATAAACCGTGGCACGCATTTGGATGTTTTTCGCCCTCGGAAACACTTGCTGCACGGGCTCGAAATGGCAGGAGTGTTAATGAAAAATTTCGAAAAAGGCATCTTCAGAAAATAAAATTCTAGGGAGAAAGGGGGACTTACCGAAATTAGGGCGTGCACCATGTCACTGGATACCTTTTCAATGGTCTCGGAGTACAGGTGCTTATGGTCCGCTGTGAATTGGACCCTTTCATTTAAGCCCTCGCTGATTGTTTGCGCGACCGTTCCGTGCCTCAGTAATTCGACACCTCCATCTGCGGAACCCTTGTAGCTCCTATCCCCTCGACGGTCAAAATCCCACAAGTGGTCTTCCTCCGAGGAGGAAGTATCTCCACCACCCTTGGGGCCTTCAACAACTTGCTTGCCCTTACCAGTTATGGAAAAAGCATCGGTCATTCTCTTCATTTTGCGGGAGGTTTGACTAGCGCTCTCCTGAGCCCCACTTATCACCACATTTGTAGTGGGCCTCGTTTGATTGACAGCATTGGGGTTGACCGCCTTTGTATCCGTTGCAGCTGGTGGTCGTACCACTATTCGGTTTTCTGTTTTGGCCGCTCGGTTCTCCCCGTGGCCCTGCGACGTTTGAGCGACAGCTGCAGCGCTTGAGCTGGCACCTTGATGGCTGCCACGACCGTCACCCCGGCCTGCTCCTCGGCCTTGAGGGTTCTGCTGATTCTCTTGATTGGCTTGGTGTTGTTGGCGGTTGCGATTATTGACAACTTGGGTAACGCTTCTCATTCCTCCGGCCATTCTCAAAATATCCGCTCCTACAAGGAAGGAGAGAACGAGGGTCAGAAACCCTTAAGCAAATTTTGCAAAATACAAGTTACAAATACAAAGGTACAATTAGCATCCCTATCTAAAAGTTAGTGCCCTAAAGTCTAACCGTCTCTCTCCAAATTTCAAGCGGTGGGGGGGAGGGGGAGGGGGGGGGGGGGTTGTTGAGATAATGAGGGTCATTAGTAAGCCCGCAGAGGGACATGAGTTTCGCATCATCTATCCACTCCTTGGCTTGAATCAACTGGCCCTCGTCCCTCAACGCTCCAGCCAGGTCTCTAGCCCAGTCCTCAGGGAAGGAAGGCTCTAAGAGATTCTTGACAAGGGAACCTTTCCCATGAGAAATCAATTCTCGTGCCACCCCGAAATCATCATCCGCTGGGGCTTTGACAAAGATATACTTCTCCTTCCAATCTGGGCCGTAAGTGGATGAGGGGGAGTTGATCAATTTCAGACGGGCTTTTGCTTGGACATAATAGAAGAAACCCGCCTCGGGGGACGAGCGCGGTGAGCTAACGACTTGGAGAAGGGCGTTGAAATTCCGTATTGAGGGCTCGTGTTGGGTACACTTCATAAGGATCACGAAGCAAGTTATTAAAGAAAGACTGTTGGGCACGATTTGTGAGGGGCACAGGTTCAGGTTATTAAGAATTGTAGCTACTGGAACCGGGATTGGGAACCTCAAGCCCCCAGAACTGACTGCATCCTTGTAAACGGCCATCTCTCCAGGGGGCAGACAGTTGGCACGCTCGTGATCTTCAGGGATTCACCAGGTAAAGCGCTCATCCTAATGTATTGGCGCTAGCATGGTCTTTATCTCTCCCAGAGTGATTGTACTGGGAGTCTCATCAGGGGTGCACTCGTTCGCTTGCATACCTAAGCCTTCACCTTCGTTTGACCCTTTGGCCTTCTTAGCTTTTTTGGGCCTTTGGGGTTTCTTGCCTTTGCCCTTGGCATGGGTTCTTTCTGAGGGCCCCGCTTCTCCCTCGAAATCTGGAGCCGGGGCTGCGACGGCCACGGTCACGATGTGGCAATGAGGATGAGTTGCGCTCTCTGTTATCGGGAGAGTCACCCCTTGCCTCTCCGCTTCTATCACCATGTCCATCTCTTAAAAAATATGCTCAACCCCACTTGGGTTCCTCTCCTCCATGGCAGAAATGGCAGCGTGCAATTCTTCATCTCTTGGAGATGAATTTTGGCTTGCCATATCCTCAACTTCCCAGGTAAATTCTTCGGCGTGATCTCCAGACATGTTTGAGAAGGGTTTTTCAAGGATCGGAAAGGTTTCTTTAGAATCGGAAGGAGATGCGGGATTCAAGGACTTTGAGAAATAAAAGGGGTGTATTGAAAACTAAATCCTAATCTGATTCTATGGTTAACAAAGTTAAAAGATTTCTTGGAAGAAGAGTTATGAATGCTCTGAAATTTGTTTTGCCAAGAGGTTTTTGCAAATTTGTGCTCTGAAGATTTGTTCACGTAAAGGATGAAAGGGATACAAAATCCCTTATTTATAGGCATGGAAGTTGGTACGTTTCTGACAAGGTAATTTGAAAATGTAATCATTTCCCGCCTAGGAAACCGTTCGCTTTATTATCGCCGCGAGTATCCCAAGAGCCACGCGCCCCACGCGCATCAGCATTAAATGCATAAGTGTTTCGAGCGGTCAGGTGAATGGACAACATTTATGGCGAAGTCAGAAGGATAATTGCCCAACACGCTACGCCTTCCCCAAGCATAACTCTCGAAGAGCTACATTGGCAGAATTCTATAGTCCTTATCATTAAAGACTACAGAATTGAGGGGCAAAATGATGGGGTCAAAATATGTTCATCCCACATTGGGGACACGTGGCAACTCAAGATAGTAACACATGCCCTCTTGTGATTAAGACAATTGTACACGAGCGCCCAAACCCACCAAGCATCAAGGTTCCTCAAGGACACGTGCCTTCCCTTCCCCGCACACGCGTGACCAACGCTACCGCTCTCTAACGAGCGTGCTTCATAATACACGGCTAAGCTCCAGTCAATCAAGGAAGCCCTCTTCGAGCTCTACCCACCCTCAGGGAAGTCTCCATTCCCCCTCGTTGGGTAAGCCTTAGTCGACATCCCTCAGCGGATACTCTGGTCTCCAAGGTCCTTGGTTGACACGAGCGTGCTCTTAAGCCCTCATTACCAACCCCCTAAAATGGCTCTCTGACACACCGTACATGTCCGCGCACCTGTCAACACTAACTTTCACCAGCTTTTACGAGAAGATTCCTCCTAGGTTTCTCCCATAACGCCATGTGTTAGGGCAACATTTGGCCAGGACCACACGGTGTAAATGATCAAAGGGTCCCTGACTCTCAACTATAAATATGCGAGTTCATCTCCTTCACTGTAAGCAACCTCCATTACTGCAACTTCACATTTCACACATTCTCTCTTTCAGATCATCATCTGACTTGAGCGTCGGAGAGCCAAACTGGGAATCACCCCCCAGTTCCCCCAGCTTGGCCGTCTGACCTCTGTTTCTTTGGTGTTTTCCTAGCAGGTAGAACCAACCATCTTTTCCGGCGATCACCATCGGTTTCCCCACCTCTAAACAAATTCTAAAATGATTGGACTCTGTACCCCATATTCAGACCCATCAAATAATATTTTATTTTATATAATTACCGAAATTTATTAAAATTTATAAAGTGAAATAATTTGTTGTTTTTCCAATTCGTTAGATATATCTTATTATAACATTTTAAGTTATACACCTTAAAATTAAAAAATAGACAACTTATATTGTAAAGTTTGAATACATTACTTAAAACGTTATTACTAAAACAATCATTGTTGAACTATACATCCTTTTTGGGGTAAGTTGGAGAAATTTTAAATTTACCAAGAGCCCTCTTTTAAGTTAATAAGTACTTTTTAAATATAGTTAAATTAATAATTTATAACATGTATTTACATCATTATCCTTGAATAATATTTATTTTCGTAATTATTGTGAGGATATTTTAGGCTATCTGTATTTTGTAAGAAACCAAAAACCCAACTCGTGCTTTTATAATATATATAGATATAGATAGATAAAAGTATAGATAAAACAAAAATTAAAATTTTAAAAAAAGAATAATTTATGGATGGGTAATAATATAATTATATTTTGTTAACTAGGTTATTGTATATGAATTTTTAGTATTTTTTGGATTTATTTTAATATAATATTTATAATTAAAATATAATAATTTATTATTTATATTTTAATACTGATAAAAATAAAAAATATCGTAAATATTTATAATCAACATACTAGTTTTTAATAAACAAAAATTTTAAGTAATAAAAAGAAAAACTATCATAAGAAGTGTTTCATTCTTTTTTGTTTTTTGAATTTGATCCATCTGTTAATTCACATTTAATTTTATTAATACATTAAATATATAAAAAATATTATTAAAACAATCTCTTTATTTATTTATTTAACTTATGTATAAGAGCCATAAGTCAAAATTGAATTTGACCAGGTTAACTGTAACGCACCACTTCTTTGGAATAGGACAAGACATTGTTAACGTGTGAGTTTTTGGAATTATGCGTTTATTTACCAATTTTTGTTTTCGTGTTTTATCGAGCTTAATTGTTTCTTTATGAAATATGTGCTTATATAGAAATTGTGAGGCCTTTGTACGATTTAAGAAAGATCAAGTGGATTTAACTGAACTTTGTTTAGAAATCAAAAGGTTAATTTCTTAGTATAATTCTTGAAGGGACTTGATTGTAAATAAATAAAAAGAATGGGCTGATATTTCTTGTAATAAAGGTTGAATCCCCAACCCTAAGTGCCCCCACACCCCGACCCGACGAAGCAAGTGGGAGGAGGTAAATCAGGTACTCAGCGGCCCGCTAAGGGAAAGGTGTGTCTCCCACAAATCTACAAGGAACCTATCCTCAAATCCCATAATGAGTTTAAGAATAAAGCTCCCACACTGCAGCTTGTGGGAATTGAACCTTGCACTTTGTAACAAATCTTCCTCTCTGAAATCAACTGAACTACGCCCTGTGGGCAACGGGTTGGTATTTCTAGTATTACAAGCAACAACACCGTTGTCACCTTCCTCTTCTCTGTGCTATGTGCGGCCTAGACAACCACCCTCTCTCAGCGTTTTAATTTTCTTTGAGAAGGTAAGAAATTATTCCCTTCACCTCCTTCTTTCTTCCTAAAGACTGATATGATGGGGTGTGTATATACATTCACATGTTTTTTGATGAAAATTTGATGTATTATTAGAGCTTATATGAAATCGTGGTTAAATATGGTGGAAATCATGTTAGGAGATAGATTCTTTGTTGAATTCATAACTTTTGTTTGTTTAAATTTTGGGATACTAACAAGTGGATGAACTTTGTGATTTTGATGGTTTGAAAAGCCTAGATTATTGGGTTTTTAAGTGTTCTATATGCTTGGGTGTGATGTAGTCTTGTTTTAGCATGGGCTCTTGGCTTTTGCTTATTTGATAGCACACCCACAGATATTTCAAACGTAAATTCAGAATTGATACTACCTTGTTTTCAAAAATTATTTTAACTGGGATATCGAGGTGTATATCTGCCAAATTTGGTAATCATCCTAGCCTTTTTGATACCTGAAAAAAATCCTAAACAGCACTACTGTCCCCTGTTTCGTCCTGTTTTCTAATATGAAATTGTAGACTTAGCAGAGAGGATAAACCTTCGAATTTTTCAAAACTGTTTTACAGAGAAGTACATGTAACAACCTTAATCAGGGCCGAGTTGGAAAAAGTAAGTAAAGGGTTTATCCAAAAGCGTTTATAATCTTGATCCCTTTTATTCTCTTCATGCATTGCATTCCTATGTGACTTATATGCTTTTATGTGCTATATTCCCATTTGAGAAATTCCGTATTTAAATTCTTTCCTTTACCAAGTAAATATCTCGATATCTTTCTCATAGAATTTTAGAAGCTTGATATTTACCTCTTTCTAGCACCTAAACTCACTCCTTAAGCTTCAAAACTTTTTGCAACAATTGTTGTTCAGAAATTCCAAACATATCCCTAAAACCCTAAATTTTACCTAAATTCTAGTTTATCTCTCGAGATACTCTTTCTTACTCAATATTATAACCAAATGAATCCTCAAATTATTTTGAGGATTTTGACATCTTCTGTGAAATCCTAGTTCCCATCCCAACTCTAGTAGTATCAATAACCATCTAAAAACCCTAGTTAGTATTCACACCGTAACCAACTTTTTATTCATTCACTTTTTGCTATTCAATATTATAATCAAAATGATCATTGAATTATTTTATGCATTCTCATACTCTTATAAAAAATTAATTCCAACCGTAGCTCATTTTATAAATATTTTCCTTTTTTAAAAATCATTATTTCTATCATAAAAGTATAACTTTCATTTAAATTTTCAAATCATACTCAAAACATTCCTTGAATTTTCTATAACTCATGACTACCTTCTCAACTTTTAAATCTCATCATAGCTTCGTTTCATATAATTTATCATGATTTTGATAATTTCTAAAGTCTATAATTTTCAAACAAAAAACTTAAACGCAACATGTTTATAATCATGACGAAGCTCATTTTACGCTCATTTTTTCACTACTTTCACCACTTCAAGCTCTCGTCTCTAGACCCTTGAATAGATTTCACATTATTTTATATTTATTTTTATTATATTATGACATCATCCATGACATCACATCTCCCTATGACATCATCCATGACATCACACCTTCCTATGACATCATCCATAACATCACTTTCTAAAAATAGAAAGACTAGGTGTGTGATCCTAAATTAACCACATATCTTATACATTTTAAGAATTCCCTCTAGGTCCCGATTTCCTGACTATAAATACCCCCAAACCTTTCATTTTTAACTCACAATTCTCTCTTCTCCCACCCCAAAGTCACGCCACAAACAAGCCCCTTAAGGTTAGTTTTTATTTTATTTTTTATACTTTAATTTATGATTTTTTTCATATTTAGTTTAGGTATTTAATTAGTATATTTTTATGCTGTAAATTATGTCAAATATTTCTATGTTGTATTAGGAAAATATGTTTTACGAATTTATATTTTATGAATTATGTTTAAATAAATGCATGTTTATTATATGAAATAATTTAAATATATGTTTATATATTCATAATTATGTTCTTGAATATTTGAATAAATGCATGCTTAGGAAATTAAATTATGAATTATTTTTCATGAGAAATTAATATATTTTGCTACATTATGCTTTAATCATACGTTATGAATATGAACAAGCTCCTAGAGGCGCAGCACATTGAGCCCATCTTGTACCCAGAATGGCTATGTAACGTACTGTTGGTGCCCAAGAGCGCAAATAAGTGGTGCATGTGCAATGACTTCACTGATCTCAACAAGGCTTGCCCCAAGGATCCTTACCCGTTGCCCCGTATAGACCAGTTGGTGGATTCGACCGCGGGGTGCGAACTAATGAGTATGATGGATGCCTTTGAAGGATATTATCAAATCTTCATGGCCCCAGAAGACCGCCCCAAAACTTTATTTGTTGTCCACTTAGGCGTATATTGCTTCTTGGTCATGCCTTTTGGGCTCAAGAATGCTGGAGCCACTTATCAACGCCTTGTCAACAGGATGTTTGAGAAGGAAATTAGAGGATCCATGGAAGTTTACGTCGATGATATGATTGTCAAGAGCGAGCGTCAGGGCTCACATCTGGAAGATCTCAAACGCACTTTTTCCATTCTGCGTCAGTAAAACCCTTCCAAGTGTACTTTTGGGGTACGAGGGGGAAAGTTTTTAGGCTACATGGTCAGTCAGAGAGGGATTGAAGCTAACCCCGAGAAAATCAAGGCCATCTTGGACATCCCCTCCCCTCGTAATCTTAGGGAAGTACAAGTGCTAGTGGAAAAAATCATTTCACTAAACAGATTCATTTCGCGCTCGGCGGACAGAAACCTCCCTTTCTTCAAAATTTTGCGAAACGCACGAAATTTTGCTTGGACCGAAGAATGTGAAAAAGCATTGCAAGACATGAAGGCGTACCTTTCGAGCGCCCCGCTCCTGACAAAACCCGTTGAAGGTGAAAGGCTATTTGTGTACCTCTCCGTTTCAACTGAGGCAACGAGCGCGGTACTGGTAGCTGTGCGGAAACGCAAGCACCTGCCTGTTTACTATTTGAGCAAAACATTACAAGGGGCTGAGAAGAAGTATTTGGAAATCGAGAAATTTACGTTTACCCTCATCAACGCATCAAGATGATTGAGGCCTTACTTTGAAGCACACTCAATAACGGTCCTCACTGATCAGCCTTTGAAGCAAGTGTTATCCAAACCAGACGTGTCTGGGATATTGATAAAATGGGCTATTGAGTTGAGTCAGTTTGACTTAAGTTTCGAGCCCAGAACCGCTATACAAGCGCAGGTTGTAGCGGATTTGCTGGTTGAACGCTTCGGTTTAGAGTCAGCAACACCAGAGAACGAGGGATTGTAGGTCCTACACACGGATGGTTCCTCAACCTCTCAAGGGGGAGGAGCAGGGGTAACCCTTAGAGACCCCAATGGGATTGAGTTAGACTTTGCAATCAGGTTGGATTTTCAAGTCACCAATAACGAGGCAGAATATGAAGACCTTGTGCAGGGGTTGAAAATTGCTTTTCAGAACGGAGCCTCCAGAATCACCGCTTATGTAGACTCACAGTTAATTGCAAGCCAGATCGAAGGAACTTATGAGGCTCGAGAAACCACCATGGTTCAGTATTTGAGCAAAGCCAGGGAAGTCATTGGGAAGTTCAAAGAATTCCATCTACTTCAGGTCCCACGGGCAGAAAACGAGCGTGCTGACGCTCTATCAAAATTTACCTCGGCATTGGAAGGTACCTATGAGCGTTCTGCCACGTTCATTAGAACAGAAGAACCTTTGATGAGGGAGAAAATCGCCAAGGAGATGGTCGCTATGATTGATCCACACGAGCCTTGTTGGCTTGACGGTATTATCAAATTTCTTAAAGGTGGCGTTTGTCCCACTCACAAGGTGGAGGCTCGAAAAATCCGAAATAAGGCCCCTCGGTTTTCTTTGAACTCAGAAGGAAGGTTATTCAAGAAGTCATTTCAAGGACCCCCAATGAGGTGTTTAAGGCCATCGCAAGCAAAAGAAACGCTCGAACTTGTTCACAATGGGAGCTGTGGGAACCATTCAGGAGGGCGTATCCTTGCTAAGAAAATTCTGAGGAGTGGGTTTTATTGGCCCACAGTTCTCCAAGTCGCCATTGAGTTTTCCAGGAAATGCCCTAAGTGTCAATTCCATTCTAACCTCCCTCAACTGCCAGCCGCTCAAATAATCCCTATAGATGTATCATGGCCCTTTGACCAATGGGGAATTGACATCGTGGGTCTCTTGGCCATCGCGGTCGGACAGAAGAAGTTTGTCATTTTAGCTGTCGACTATTTTACCAAATGGGCCGAGGCCGAAGCTGTGGCAAAGATCACTTTCAGGGTCGTGAGGGACTTCATTTGGAAGAATATTATTTGCAGATATGGCATACCTAGGGTACTCATTTCAGACAATGGATCCCAGTTCATAGCAGCTGATACACGAGAGTGGTGTTCAGAGTTAGGGATTGGACAACGCTTTACCTCCGTGGGCCATCCCCAAGCTAATGGACAGGCGGAAGTCACCAATAGGGTCATTTTGCAGCATCTAAAAACGATGCTAGAGAGCAAAAAGAGTGAATGGGCAGAAGAACTGCAAGGGGCATTCTGGGCTTATCGCACTACTCCACGAGCGGCCACTGGAGAGACACCCTTCACGCTCGTATATGGGTCAGAAGCCATGATACCAGCAGAAATTGTAAACGAATCCGCTCGTGTAGCCTATTTCGAGCCCCAACTTAATGAAGATAACAGGAGCCTGGAATTGGACCTACTGGAGGAAAGAAGAGATAAGGCCTGGGCTAAAATACACAGATATAAAGCGGTCGTGGCACAACAGTACAACAAGCGTGTGAAAGAAAGAACTTTCCAGCTGGGAGACTTGGTCTTGAAGAAAGTAGAAGTATCCAAACATGTGGGGAAATTGGATCCCAACTGGGAAGGTCCATTCAAAGTCATACAAATACGAGCAAACAACACCTACACGCTCGAATCATTACAAGGCGAGAACGCATGCAATCTCAGGAAATTCTATATTTGAGTTTATCTTGTAAAAGCGTGAAACCCTTGTTATTTCTAAAAGAAATTCATAATGAAGATCATTCCTCTCATTTACTTTGTCTAAGTATGCAGGCTACGAGAATTCTCCCTTGGGATCCTAGACCCAAGGGGCAAGAATTTCCTCATAAATCAAGGATGGGCATAAATCCACGAGTGTGCTTGTCCAGTGCCTCTAAGGATACACCCCAAAGTCCAAGTGCACGAGCGTCCTAGTAGGCACCAAATCGCACCCCACAAAGGGAGAAACCCAGAGGATGCAGAATTCTCACAAGTCTTGAACGAGGGCAATCTCTTAGTATGACCCTCGAAAACACTCAAGACTTAGTAAAATTTTCCAAGTTAAGAAGAATTCTCACAAGTCTTGAACGAGGGCAATCTCTTAGTAAGACCCTCGAAATCACTCAAGACTTAGTAAAATTTTCCAAGTTAAGAAGAATTCTCACAAGTCTTGAACGAGGGCAATCTCTTAGTAAGACCCTCGAAATCACTCAAGACTTAGTAAAATTTTGCAAGTTAAGAAGAATTTTCACAAGTCTTGAACAAGGGCAATCTCTCAGTAAGACCCCCATTATTACTCAAGACTTAGAAAACCTTTTCAAGTTACAAAGGCTTAACTAAGGAATACAATTTTTACTATGCATGTTACACACAATCTTATTATTATAAGATTCTGTTATAACAAGCGTAAAGGACAACATCACACTCAAAGAGTTAAAGGAAGAACTTCATTAATTAGGGCTTTCGCCCGAAATTACAAAATAAGGGCGCAAGGGCCCATAACGTTCTTACAAAGAAAGGCATTAAGACAAAGAAATGAAGTTACAACATAAACGGACTGAGAGGAGGAATTTTAAGCAGCAGGGGCAACGTCTTCATCTAAAACCACTAAGACGTTTCGAGGGGCAGGGCCGTATACCGGACCCGCCGGTTCTTGTGCTTGGGGGGCATCTTTGCCTTGGTTTTGGGCAGCTGGAGGAGCGGGCTCGTTGTTTCCCGGAGCGTGGGGAGCATTGGGCTCGTTGGCAGGAATGGGGATATTATCGGCCGCGGGAGCGGGAGCTTTAGCAACTGGCGCTTGAGGCTCGTCCGGCGGAGGGATTTCCAAGATAGTGCTGGCATTGTTGTCCCCCTCATTTTGCTCCACTTGGGAAGTTTCCTCTGGAGAGTGGGCCGCCATATATTCATCCTGGATAAGCCTGACCAGGAAATCATACTCCGGCTCAGAGATGTTGGCCTCAGGATCATCCCGATCATCATTATCCTCCACGCAGTGCTCGTTAAACATGAGCCCCATGCCTGGCGCCTCTCGAATGGCCGGATCCGTCAAGCCCTTGTGAATGCCTTGATCAATCGCCAAGTTGAACGCCTTCTGAGCTTCTTCAAGGCAATACAAGTTGGCCGCGAAGTTGAACGCCTTGGAGTGGCAGAACTTGATGAGCGCCTCCTTATTCGATTGCTCAAAGCAGCGAGGGATTTGGTCCATGGCATTAGTATATTTCTTCTCTGCCGCAATTGCCCTCGTTTTCCAGTCGTTGCGCTCGGCCGCGAGCTTCATATAGTTCTCATCATGTTGGGTAAACTTGTCGCTCAAACTGCTCCGAGCGTTCTCCGCGCTCGTGAAGTCACCCTGCAGCTTCTTCATCTCCTCCTCCATCTTTCTGTACTCTTCCTTGAGGGAAGTGTACTTAACCTTCTCAGTGTCCAACTCTTCTTGGAGTTGGGCGGGATCGTTCGAGCGCGCCATCTTCTTATATTTTGCCTTCCGGTCGGCGTAAATCATGGCGCACATTTGGATGTTCTTGGCCCTCTGGAGCACTTGTTGCACAGGCACGAAAAGTCCAAATGTTAACAAAAAAATTATATATACATTGGAGAACAACATCCCTGAAGGTTAACAAAGTCACAAGAAAAGAAAGGGGAAAGGGAATTTACCGAAAGGATGGCATGCACCATATCGCTGGTCACCTTTTCGACGGACTCAGAATACAGGTGCTTGTGATCCGCCGTGAACTGAGCCCTCTCGTATAAACTCTCGTTGATGGTCTGAGCGAGCGTGCCATGCCTCAATAGAACTGCACCTCCGTCCGTGGAGCCGGTAAAATTCCTATCCCCTCGACGGGTGAAATCCCACAGATGCTCCTCCTCTAAAGAGGAAGTCTCTCCGCCGCCCTTGGGGCCTTCAACCACCTGTTTACCCTTGCCCGTTATTGCGAAGGCATCGGGCATCCTCTTCCTCTTGCGGGAAGTCCGGTCAGCGCTCGATTGGGCCCCGCTTGCCACCACGTTTGTTGGGGGCCTCACTTGATTGATAGTGCGGGGATCAGCCACCCTCGTATCTGTCACAGGAGGTGGCCGTACCACTATCCGGTTCTCTGTGTTGGCCGCTCTGTCATCTCCTCGGCCTCGTTGCGTTTGAGCACCGGGTGCAGTACTTGAACTAGCACCCTGATGGCCACCGCGGCCGTCTCCCCGGCCCGCTCCACGGCCTTGGGAATTCGGTTGATCTTCTTGTTGGGCTTGACGCCTGTTGTCGTTAGCAAACCTGGCAGCATTTCTCATCCCTCCGGCCATCCTTAAGATATTTGCTCCTGCAAAAAAGAAGGAAACGAGGGTCAGAAACCCTTAAGCAAGTTTCATAAAGACGAGTTACAAATGCAAAAATAGGCAAGTTAGCATTCCTATCTACAAGTTAGTGCCCTAAAATCTAACCGTCTCTCTCCAAATCACGAGCGGGGGGGTTGTTGAGATAATGGGGGTCGTCAGTGAGCCCACAGAGGAACATGAGTTCAGCGTCATCAATCCAGTCCTTCGCTTGGATTAGTTGGCCCTCGTCCCTCAGCGCTTCAGCCAAGTCCTTGGCCCAATTATCAGGGAGAACGGGTGCCAGGTGATTCCTTACGAGGGAGCCCTTCCCGTGAGAGATCCAGTCTCGTGATACCCCAAAACCCTCATCCGTTGGGGCCTTGACAAAGATGAACTTCTCCTTCCAATCTGGGCTGTAGGTGGTGGAAGGAGAGTTGATCAATTTCAAACGGGCCTTCGCTTGAACGTAGTAGAAATACCCAGCCTCGGGTGACGAGCGCGGGGAGCTAACTACTTGGAGAAGGGCGTTGAAGTTCCGCATGAAGGGCTCGTATCCAGCACATCTCATCAAGATCACGAAGCTTATTATCAGAGCGAGGCTGTTGGGAACGATTTGTGAAAGGCAAAGGTTTAAATCATTCAGAATACGGGCCACTGAGACTGGAATTGGGAACCTCAGGCCGCCGGAACCAATCGCGTCCTTGTAAACCGCTATTTTGCCAGGAGGGGGACGATTGGCACGGTCGTGCTTGGTCGGGATTCTCCATGAGTAATGCTCATCCCAGTAGATTAGGGCCATAACCGATTTGATCTCTCCCAAAGTAATGGTGCTGAGAGTCTCGTCCGGGGTGTGCTCGGTCGCCTGCATGCCCGAGCCGTCACCCTTGGTTGGGCCTTTGGTTCTCTTGGCTTTTTTGGGCTTCTGGGACATCTTTCCTTTGCCCTTGGCCTGGGCTCTATCCGAGGGCCCCGCTCCTCCCTCTAATTCCGGGGCTGGGGCAGCGATGGCCACGGTCACCGTGTGACGGTGAGGATGGGTGGCACTCTCCGTTAGTGGCAAAACCTCTCCCTGCCTTTCCGCCTCCATCACCAAATTCATCTCTTCGAAGAGATGTTCAACCCCACCTGGGTTCCTTTCATCTATGGCCATCACGGCCACGTCCAGTTCCTCGTCCCTAGGTGAGCCCGGCGGAGATGAGCTCTGGGTAGCCATGTCCTCCACTTTCCGGGCGAATTCCTCTACGTGATCTCTGGCTACGGCTATGGGGGATTAGGGGAAAGATATGAGGATTTTGGAAGTGAGGGATTTTCGAAGAAATTTGAGATTTCTGGAATGATAAAGCTTGGGGGATTACTAAATCCTAAACGTGATTCTAAAGTTAGCAAAGTTAGAAGATTTCACTGAAGAGTACCTTGGGTTTTCGGAAGAAACTGAGAAGAAGATTGCAAATGCCGGAAACTTGTTTACAAAGAGTTTTTCTGCAAGTTGGTGCTCTAAAGATTTGTTCGCGTAAAAGATGGACCAGATACAAAATCCCTTATTTATAGGGATGGGAGTTGGTGCGCTTCTGGTAAGAAGTTCAAAATCGCAATCATTTCCCGCCTAGGAAACCGTCCCCTTTACTGAACCGTCACGTACTTCCCAAGACTCACGCGCCCCACGCGCATCAGCATTTAATGCTTAGACGCTCCAAGTGGTCAGATGAAAGGACTACATTTAATACATGGACGTTACAAGCGGTCAGATGAAGAGACCACATTTACGGCGCAATCAGAGAGGGGATTGCCCAACACGCTACTCCTCATACGAGCGCTATGCTCAAGGGATCGCATTGCGAAAAATTTACAGCCCTTATTAATATGGACTATAAAATTGGGGGTAAAATGATGGGGTCCAAACACGCTCGTCCCGTATTAGGACACGTGGCAACTCAAGATGGTGACACCCGTCTTTTTATGATTAAGGTAGTATTACACGAGCGCCCAAACCCCTCAAAGCGTCAGATTTCTTCAAAGTCACGTGCCATTTCTGCTACGTGCTTACATAATCAATGTTGCCCCTCTCTAACGAGCACGATTCCTACCACATGGCTAAAGCTCCAGTCAGTCAAGGAAGCCTTCTCCGAGCGTGATACTCCCTCAAGGAAGCTCCCACTTCAACTCATTGCACAAGCCTTGGCTTTCATCCCCCAGCGGATTCATTGGCCTCCAAGGGCTCGCAGTTGACACGAGCGTGCTCCTAGCCCTTGTCACCAACCCCTAAAATGGTTCTCTGACATCCCGTACATGCCCGCGCACCTGATACTGTTGCCAGCACTAACTTTTCGGAAGTTCAGGTAAGCACGCCACGAACGGGTCTTCGGGAGTTGGGAGGTTTAATTTAGTTATTTCATTCATTTATTTATAACTTTCATCATAATATATACATTATACCTTCATGTATTCGTATAATTTTCATTAATATAAATTATATGAACTAATTGATATATGTGACCTAATTGCACTATATGTCCTTAATTGATCCTCAGTGTAAATTTGTATACTTAATTGCATAACATGAGATGGATATAAGTGATCTTTTGTGTAGAGATGGAACTTGATTGCATGAATTTAAATATCTTAGGGACATATGTGCAAAATGTAATGAATCACACATATTAATGCAAGACTTTGGTATATCATCTAACTCTTTCATTACATTCCATCATATTCCATTTTCATCCAAGAGATAAGAATCACACACACTTGCACACACTCAATACCGATATTTACACCAAGGAAGAGAATGAGGATTTCATCATAATTCAAGCTAGACGTTGAAGGAATTGTGGAATTAGAATCATCAACATCATCATATCTTCATTTCATCTCATAATTCTTTCATTTCAAGGTATAACTTGGGATTTGTATGAATTTCTTGAATATATGATTGAGTAGGGTTTATGAATTTAATGATGAATTCTTGCATGTTTGGAGCTAGAAGCATGTTTAGGATTAACAAGGAGTGAAGCTTGCATGAAAATATTAAGTTTTCTGGAAGTTGGAAGAATGAATTTATATGGAGTTTTGAAAATGAATTCTTGATGAGTTGATGCATGTTTCATGGTTAGTTTGATGTATAAGTGAAGTATAACGTGTTTGTGATGTGTTGGATTAATTGCTTTGGAATGAATTTGCTTGGTTTTTGGTATTATGGTTCAGACTCCCCTCTTTTCCCCCTGTTTTTCTACTGCTGCATAGCAGGTCGCGGCCGCGACCGAAAACAGAACAAAATTGGTCGCGCCCGCGACCCACTCACAGCTCTGGCGGGACTTCAGGTCGCGCCCGCGACCGGAATGATGTGTAATTTTGGTCGTGCCCGCGACACATTTTTGGCAAAGTTTCAAGATTTGAAAAAATTGGAGGAAAATTCGGGAAAATCTAGGTCGCGCCCGCGACCCCTGCACATTCTGCATGAAAATGTGAATTTCAAACTTAATTTTCATGGTTTTCTTGATTCGTTTCCGGCAATGAACAGTTCATTGATATGTCATATAATGCATGATATTATGTGTATCAATTGTATTATGAGATTTCATGCTTAAGTTCCGTAGGGAAGGTTTGTGTAATATTTTCGTACCTTGAATTACACCTTCAATACTTGATCCTTGCTACCTTATTTGAGAAAGTGAATATGTTTATGATATTTATTGATTATAATTGCATGATTGGCATTAGTTGAACATGCCGTTGGTCTTAAGTGGTTCATGCGAGTCGAGTCTTACGTACACTTGTCCTTGTTACACAGATCACGGTCCAGGAGACGAGGAGCACGCTCCTTAATGTGTTTTCTCTCTGCTTTTGGTCGGTAAAGGTGAGGTTACTTCTAGATATAAAGAATCCTACAACCCTATGTGAACTTTGGACCAAAATGTATTTATATATATATATATATATATATATATATATATATATATATATATATAGTTTCCAAAACTTTATTGATCTTCAATTGAATTACCGAATTATACCGATTGATTGATTGACTAATTGATCGATTAAATTGATTGATTTTGCGAGTATATTGTTCACTGTGGGCCCGAGGGTTAGTGTATGAGCCAACGGGGAAATAATGGGCTGACGGGTAACTCTGCAGTCCCCTCACATTTTTGGGATGACCCCTGAATCCACTAGGAGATTAGTGGAGGAAGGAGTTCCTGGTATAGGGAATCATGAACCCTATAATCACACTGATTGGATGGCGGGACCTTGCAATCCCCCATCACCTGGAGGAAGAAGGAGTTATTGAAACTGCTAATTGTGCACAGAAATTGATTGCTTGATCACTTACTCAATTAAAATTAAAATATTGTACACAGTCGGAGAAAGGTTGGAGAATTGCCCTCACTCTCCGGGCCACTGATTGATTGAACTGAATTGTACTGAATTGATTGAATTGTAATTTAATTAGTTGTAATCTCGGGCGAGGCCTATTTTACTCTTGAACTTATATTGTTTCCTTTTATAAAATCTTACCCGAGATTATAGCTTACATGATAATTGCGCTTCTAAATTATAAACTCCTCACTCAGTCTTTCAGAGACTGACACCTCACAATCTCAGGTATTGCAGGTTGAGTGCTAGGCGGGATTGAGTCGAGTTTTGCTTCTTTTGGGTCTAGCATTGTCATCCTCATATTTCATGTATTATGGATGCATTAAAAGCTCGTATAAAGTGTTTTGGATAACTATGTATAAATTATGATATACTTGGAAAATATTGGCATGTTTATGGAATTTTTGAGAGATGATAATGTATTGATATGTATATGGAGTTATGGTTTTGGAATCAACGATAAATAATGAATTGTATGTATACTACTATGCTTCCGTTCTATTGCATATGTGTTGGTATTGAATTGAGGGTTACCCCGCCTAGCTAGTGAGTTATTGTCTTTAGTGTCTCCCGTTCGCTATAGGTTTGATTCATGTATGGGTGTTCGTTCCATATGTGGATTGAACTATAGTGCGGGGGATGTGGCTACCTAGCATTCCGGGTGCTACATCTTACGGTGGTATCAGAGCCCGGTTGCAAACCGCGGTTCTAGTGTCGTGTCTTGTGAGTCTAAGTCGTACGACATAGGATTATTTGATTAATTGTGAATCTTGCCTCTTATTTAAGTATGCTTGAACTTATTGGAATTATTTGAATTTACTTGGATCTATTTGAATTAATTGAATTATGTGATTTATGTGTGTTATGAGTTCTATTGCACTTATTTGCACTTGTTAATCGAACATGCATATATAGTGTCTAAATTTCAGGATGCCACGTGGTCGCCCTCGTAGAGAGCATTCTCCGGGACATAGGCATCATCGTCATGATCATTCTCCTCCACCTCCACCCCCTCAAGCTCAACTTCAGGATTTCTTGAATTCTATGGTTCAGTTAATAGATAAGAGGTTGCGAAATTATGTGCCTCCAACACCACCAGTTCCTCCACCACAACCGGCCCCGATTTCAGCTATTCTACGGGAATTTCAGAATCAACATCCACCGAGATTTCTCCAAGGAAATGATATGCAAGCCGAGAAGTGGCTTAAAGAGGTTGAAAGGATTTGGAATCTCATCCCTTGTGAATCTAGAGAGAAGGCTAGGTGCACACTCACTTTAATCCAAAGGGAAGCTTATTCTTGGTGGGAAAGTACCAAAATTATCTTGGATGCCGCTGAAGAAGAAGTCACGTGGGAAGTTTTTGTGAGGGAATTCAAGAAGAAATTTATTCCGCCCTCTTCTCGTACTCGAAGACTTAAGGAATTCACTTAACTTAAACAAGGAGGGAGATCAGTTGTGGAGTATATAGCTGAGTTTGAGAGGTTATCCAAGTATGCCCCTAACATTGCAAGTGATGAATTTCACAACGCTATGCAATTCGCGCAAGGGTTGAGGCCGGATATTCAATTAGCAACTGAAGCAGTTAATACTAGTACTTGGAAGAAAGCTACCTCAAAGGCTCTAAAGGTTGAAGATTCAATCAATGCAAGGAGATCTACTTATAGATTGGGCCAAGGTTCAGGTTCCGGCTCAAAATCGGATTATAACACGGGCAAGAGGCCAATCACTTATGCTACAGCTCCTCCACAACTTAAGGGTCCGATAAAGAAGTTTAAACAAGCGGGACCGATCCAGAAGGCTCCTCAGCCTCCTACTTTGCCACCACCACCCGAGAAACCCAAGTGTTCCTTCTGTCGGCAACCAACTCATCATTATGATAATTGCAGAAGACGCCTCGGGTTATGTTTGATATGTGGAAATGCCGATCATAGGGTGGATACGTGGTCAGATCGTCGGGATCAGCCTGCCGGGGGTCAGAGGCCGGTGATTAGAGCCCGTGCGTATGCTTTAGAAGGAGAGGAAGTGGATGCCGATGTGGTTCCCGCAGCAGTTGTTGAAGGTACTATTGCATTCATGGCATAGACATACATACTCTATTTGATCCGGGAGCTACCCACTCCTTTATTTCTCGTGATATATCTATGAAGTTGCCTTTATGTGTTACTTTCTCTTCTGCATGCTATGTTGTTAGTACTCCTTTCGGTGGTAGTATAGAAACTAATTGGGTTTTTAATGAGGTACCGATGAGTATTAAGGGTTGGGTTTTCTCAACGGATTCATTGAATTGCCGATGTCTCGCTATGGTTCTATATTGGGAATGGATTGGTTATTCAAGCACTGTGCTACCGTGGATTGTCGGGCTAAGAGGCTTCAGTTGGGTTCAGAAGTTATTACAGGTTGGAATTCTAAAGCGGTGCCTTTATTATCTTTCTCTGAAGCTCAGAAATTGGTTCGTGATGGGGTTACCGGATTTATAGCCTATATTCTTAATCAACCTAAAGATCAAGTGAAATTAGAAGAAACTGAAGTTGTTAAAGAATTTTCGGAGGTGTTTCCTGAGAAATTGGATTCGTTGCCACCGGAGAGGGAAATACAATTTGTTATTGATTTATATCCAAATGCAGAGCCGTATTCTAAGACTCCGTAGCAGATGGCTCCGACAGAATTGAAAGAATTGAAGGTTCAGCTTGATGCCTTATTGGAAGTGGGGTATATTAGACTGAGCTCGTCGTCGTGGGGTGCACCGGTATTGTTTGTGAAAAAGAAAGACGGAACTTTACGGATGGGTATTGATTATCGGGAGCTAAATCGGATGACTATATAGAATAAATATCCTCTTCCACACATTGATGAGTTATTTGATATACTCCAAGGATCCAAAGTATATTCAAAACTTGATTTACAACAAGTATATTACCAATTACGGATCCGAGCCGAGGATATTCCAAAGACGGGCTTTAATACAAGGTCTGGGCATTATGAATGTGTGGTTATGCATTTTGGTTTGACAAATGCTCCCGCCGCTTTTATGGACATGATGCATGGAATTTTCCGACCGTTTCTCGATAAGTTTGTTGTGATATTTATTGATGATATTTTGGTTTTCTCCAAGTCGGTCGAGGAACATGCAAGACATCTTGAACTTGTTTTAAAAACTTTGAAGGAACATCAATTATTTGCAAAATTTAGTAAATGTGAGTTTTAGATCGATCGGGTATCCTTCTTGGGTTATATTATTTCAGGAAATGGATTAAAAGTCGATCCTTCTAAAATAGAAGCGGTGTTAAAATGGGAAAAGCCAAAGAATGCTTCCGAGATTAGAAGTTTCTTGGGATTGGCGGGTTACTATAGAAGATTCGTGCAAGATTTTTCAAAAATCGCCCCTTCTTTAACTCAGTTAACTAAGAAGGATATTAAATTTGTGTGGGATGATAGTTGTGACAAAAGTTTCGATGTATTGAAGGAAAAGTTAGTTTCAGCCCTAGTTTTAACTCTCCCCGAAGGTTCTGAAGGATATATTGTTTACACAGATGCGTCAAAAGAAGGTTTGGGGTGTGTTTTAACTCAGAACGGGAAAGTGATTGCTTATGCTTCCCGAAAATTGAAAGAGCATGAAAAGAACTACTCTACTCATGATCTTGAGCTTGCCGCTGTAATATTCACACTCGGGAAATGGAGACATTACTTGTAAGGAGTGTCATTTGAGATTTTCACGGATCATAAGAGTCTCCAATATCTATTCACACAAAAGGATCTTAACATGAGGCAACATCGATGGATGGAAAGACAAGAAGATTATGATTGCGTTATCAAGTATCATCCCGGGAAGGTTAACATGGTTGCCGATGCTTTGAGTAGAAAGGTTGGTGTAGCAAATTTGGAAATTGGAGAAAGTAGTGGAATTGAGCCTACTGTGGTAAAAGCTTAGGTTTTCAACATTTCCTTCCAACCGGAATTGAAACATAAATTGTTTGAGGCCCAAAATAAGGATCCAGAGGTTCAGAAGTTGGTAGCTAAGGCAAGAGAGGATCCGGAAAGTCCGTTTGGGTTCGATAAAGCCGATTTTCTTCGTTTCAAGAACCAAGTGGTAGTGCCCGATGAATTGAAAAGGGTATTGCTTGAAGAAGCTCATAAATCGGCATATTCGGTACATCCGGGAGGAAATAAAATGTATAAGGATTTAAAGCAATATTATTGGTGGTATGGATTAAAGAAGGATGTAGCCGAGTTTTTAAGACATTGTTTGACATGTCAGAAAGTTAAGGCCGAACATCAAAAGTCGGGAGGTCTTCTCCAGCCATTACCTATTCCCGAGTGGAAGTGGGAACAAGTGACGATGGATTTTATATCTGGATCACCAAGAGTGAATGGTGGCTATGACGGTATTTGGGTGATTGTGGATCGGTTAACTCAGTCTGCACACTTTCTACCGGTTCGAATGTCTTACAAGATTCGAAAGTTAGCCGAGATTTATAATAGAGAGATTGTCCGACTTCATGGGATTCCGGTGAGTATTGTTTCGGATAGAGATTCCCGTTTTACTTCCAAGTTATGGCAAGAATTGTAAGGTATTTTGGGAACGAAGCTTCAATTTAGTACGACCTTTCATTCTCAAACAGATGGTCAGTCCGAGAGGGTTATAAGGTATGTGGAAGATTTACTCCGATCTTGTGCTCTGGATTTTCAGAATTCGTGGCATGATCAACTTCCGTTGATTGGATTTTCATATAACAATAATTATCAATCTTCCATCGGCATGGCTCCATATGACTTACTTTATGGTAGAAAATGTCGGTCACCATTATTCTTTGATTTATAGGAGTGGAAATGGACCAAACAAGAAGGGGTAAAGAAAGGCAACAAACTTGAGAAACCTTCCAAGGCCGTGAGAGCTATGATTGAGAAAGTTCAACAGATACAACAACAGATGAAAGTTGCACAAGATAGACAGAAAAGTTATGCCGATATTCACCGGAGGGGTCTTAAATTTGAAGTGGGGGACCGGGTTTTCTTAAAGGTATCTCCACGAAAAGGGTTTTCTCGGATTGGAAAGGGAGGAAAGTTAAATCCCCGTTATTTGGGTCCATTTGAAATTCTTGAGAGAATTGGGGAAGTAGCTTACAGATTGGATCTCCAGCCTAATCTTACCGGAATTCACAATGTTTTTCACGTATCTCATCTAAGAAAGTATTATCCGGACGAAACTGAAATTCTCCCCGTTGAAGAAGTTGAATTGGAACCGAATTTGTCATTTGTTCAGCAACCGGTTAGAATTTTGGACAGAAAGTATCAAGAGTTGAGATACCAGAGTATTCCTATGGTCAAGGTGTTGTGGCGAAGTGATAAAACCGAAGAAATGACTTGGGAGCCGAAAGAGAAAATGAAAAGGTTTCACCCAGAGTTATTTATTTCCGATCAGTGAATCTGGGGACCTGATTCTTCTTGGGGGGGGAGGGGGAGGGAGGGGAGAGTTGTAACGCCCCAATTTCCGGAAGTTTAAGTAAGCACGCCACGAGGGGTCTTCGGGGGTTGGGAGGTTTAATTTAGTTATTTCATTCATTTATTTATAACTTTCATCATAATATATGCATTATACCTTCATGTATTCGTATAATTTTCATTAATATAAATTATATGAACTAATTGATATATGTGACCTAATTGCACTATATGTCCTTAATTGATCCTTAATGTAAATTTGTATACTTAATTGCATAACATGAGATGGATATAAGTGATCTTTTGTGTAGAGATGAAACTTGTTTGCATGAATTTAAATAGCTTAGGGACTTATGTGCAAAATGTAATGAATCACACATATTCATGTAAGACTCTGGTATATCATCTAACTCTTCCATTTCATTCCATCATATTCCATTTTCATCCAAGAGATAAGAATCACACACACTTGCACACACTCAATACTGATATTTACACCAAGGAAGAGAAGGAGGGTTTCATCATAATTCAAGCTAGACTTTGAAGGGATTGTGGAATTAGAATCATCAACATCATCATATCTTCATTTCATCTCATAATTCTTTCATTTCAAGGTATAACTTGGGATTTGTATGAATTTCTTGAATATATGATTGAGTAGGGTTTATGAATTTAATGATGAATTCTTGCATGTTTGGAGCTAGAGGCATGTTTAGGATTAAGAAGGAGTGAAGCTTGCATGAAAATATTAAGTTTTATGGAAGTTGGAAGCATGAATTTATATGGAGTTTTGGAAATGAATTCTTGATGAGTTGATGCATGTTTCGTGGTTAGTTTGATGTATAAGTGAAGTATAATGTGTTTGTGATTTGTTGGATTAATTGTTTTGGAATGAATTTGCTTGGTTTTGTGGTATTATGGTTCAGACTCCCCTCTTTTTCCCCTGTTTTTCTACTGCTGCGTAGCAGGTCGCGGCCGCGACCGAAAACAGAACAAAATTGGTCGCGCCCACGATTGGAATGATGTGTAATTTTGGTCGCGGGTTTGGCCTAGTTTCGAGATTTGAAAAAATTGGAGGAAAATTCGGGAAAAATTAGGTCGCGCCCGCGACCCATGCACTTTCTACATGAAAATGTGAATTTCAAACTTAATTTTCATGGTTTTCTTCATTCATTTCCGGCATAAACACTTCATTGATATTGTCATATAATGCATGATATTATGTGTATCAATTGTATTATGAGATTTCATGTTTAAGTTCCGTAGGGAAGGTTTGTGTAATATTTTCGTACCTTAAATTACACCTTGAATACTGGATCCTTGCTACCTTATTTGATAAAGTGAATATGTTTATGATATTTATTGAATGTAATTACATGATTGACGTTATTTGAACATGCCGTTCGTCTTAAGTGGTTCATGCGAGTCGAGTCTTACGTACACTTGTCCTTGTTACACAGATCACTGTCCAGGAGACAAGGAGCACGCTCCTTAAGGTGTTTCCTCTCCGCTTTTGGTCGGTAAAGGTGAGGTTACTTCTAGATATAAAGAATCTTACAACTCTATGTGAACTTTGGACCAAAATGTGTATATATATATATATATATATATATATATATATATATATATATATAATTTCCAAAACTTTATTGATCTTCAATTGAATTACAAAATTGTACCGATTGATTGATTGACCGATTGATCGATTGAATTGATTAATTTGGCAAGTATATTGTTCATTGTAGGCCCGAGGGTTAGTGTATGAGCCAACCGGGAACGCATGGGCTGACGGGTAACTCTGCACTCCCCTCACATTGTTGGGATGACCCCTGAATCCACTAGGAGATTAGTGGAGGAAGGAGTTCCTGGTATAGGGAATCATGAACCCTATACGCACACTGATTGGATGGCAGGGCCTTGCAATCCCCCATCACCCGGAGGAAGAAGGAGTTATTGAAATTGCTAATTGTGCACGGAAATTGATTGCTTGATCACTTACTCAATTAAAATTGAAATATTGTACACAGTCGGAGAAAGGTTGAAGAATTGCCCTCACTCGCCATGCCACTGATTGATTGAATTGTAAATTAATTAGTTGTAATCTCGGGCGAGGCCTATCTTACTCTTGAACTTATATTGTTTCCTTTTATAAAATCTTACCCGAGATTATAGCTTGCATGATAATTGCGCTTCTAAATTATAAACTCCTCACTCAGTCTTTCAGAGACGGACGCCTCACAATTTCGGGTATTGCAGGTTGAGTGCTAGGTGGGATTGAGTCGAGTTTTGCTTCTTTTGGGTCTAGCATTATCATCCTCATATTTCATGTATATTATGGATGCATTAAAAGCTCGTATAAAGTGTTTTGGGTAGCTATGTATAAATTATGATATACTTGGAAAATATTGGCATGTTTATGGAATTTTTGAGAGATGATAATGTATTGATATGTATATCGAGTTATGGTTTTGGAATCAACGATAGATAATGAATTGTATGTATACTAGTATGCTTCCGTTCTATTGCATATGTGTTGGTATTGAATTGAGGGTTACCCCGCCTAGCTAGTGAGTTATTGTCTTTAGTGTCTCCCGTTCGCTATAGGCTTATTCAAGTATGGGTGTTCGTTCCATATGTGAATTGAACTATAGTGCGGGGGATGTGGCTACCTAGCGTTCCGGGTGCTTCATGGTGGGTCTGGTTCAGCCATCGGTAAAGTAATCGGTTTCTTCTCATTCTTACGCCTCCTCCTTATAGTACTAATTCCGGATCTTGAGATCTTCTCATGCACCGAAAATCTGCACAAAGGAAAAGAAATCCTTAGTCCAATTCCACAGTGACAAAGATAATGAACACAAAGTAATTTAATGGTGTTAAGCACCAGATCAAAATATTTGAGTAATATTGATTTAAAACGCCTTCCCCGACAATGACGCCAAAAAACTTGTTGTATGATTTTACTATAGTTAAAAACCAATTGTGTAAGTGTACACTAACATACGCGTAGCACAACAGGATCGTACCCACGGGGGAGGAAAATCAATCACTACTCTGTATGCTTCTCTAATCAAAAGACCGAACGAGAAGCAATTGGTTGTTATCTATCACTCTACTAAGACATAAATTAACAATTAACTAGAAATAAACTCAATTAGTACTTAAACACACGTGTACTTTAGTAAACTAAGCAGGCAGGGGAAATGTAATGAATCATACAATCAAGAATTGGCACGACACTCGTCTGACAGGTGTAATTCTACAACCCAGTCACTTATATTTGTATTACCCTCTCTCAATGTGTAACCAAGTGCTTAATTAGTGTTCAATGTTGCTCTCGCAATCACCAATAGTTAATTAAACTATATGAATAAGACTAGTGCAATTCAATATTCTAGCGGCTCGGCATGGAATAAGATTACCGTTGTAAAGCTAGAACCAAATCTCTTTGTATCCTACAACTTACAAGTTATGAAAACCATCTAAATTACCATCACTCTTTCCGGTCTCTAGGTAATTATGGCACATGCTAAGGGTGATCAGGCCATCGCAAGTCCATTCAAACCTGTTTTCAAACTAAGAATTAACACAAGTCATTCAAGCATCATATAAAACGTCTATTATGCAATCATCATCACTCCCTCTAGCCCTAGAGAATTAGCTACTCATAATTAAAGCAAAACTCCTAAAACTAAAGAAAATTGCATTAAAATAAATCATATTCATCAAATCTAAACAAAGTCTCAAAAACAAAAGCATAAATATTCAGTAATATCTAAAAAACGAATCTAACATACGAAAACTAATTAAAACTAAACTTAAAAGAATTAGTTTGATAATTTAAAGCAACAATAAAACCGGAAATCATTCTAAGAATTCAATCCTTTTGTCTTCTCGAATTCTCTGAAAAACTCCTTGTCTTCTCTTCAAACCCTCTGTTGCGACTTGGAAGAAAAGCCCTCTCTAAAAAGACTCCAAAATGCACTAATATAGCAACTTTAATAATTCTCTTGCCACCCTAGGTAACGGGTGTTATCTCTCCATAAGCATTTATTGTTAACGCCCGTTACTACTGAAATCGCAATAACGCTTTTATTAGTGATAACGGGCGTTACCACTTTCTTTCTGCACAGGGGTAACAGGCCTTACCCCTCTTCTCTCCCCAAAAGCTTCGCTCCTGTGTCTGGTAACGGGGGTTATTGAAATTGAACTCCTAAATGGTAACGGGGGTTACCACATCTTCCTCCAAAAATGCGCGAATTCGCCTTAGAGCACCGTTTCTCAACTCCAACTCTAAAATCACCTAAACGGAGTAGAATAAACATATAAACGCATCAAAAGGACCAAAAAAAAAAAAATAATCTAATTACGCTCAAAATTATGCAAATTCTACGCTCAACAACTAGTTACAAACTTGGCACGGGTCAAATTTTTATAGAAATATAACCAAAAAATTAATTAAAATATATTATTAAAATAATAACTATTAAACCAAAATTTTATTTAAAATATTTGAGTTGCTGGTGAAAATATTATGTAAAAGAAATACTACTGAAATTAGAGAGAAATTGATTAAAAAGAAAATTAAAATTACTGTAAATTACAAAATAATAAAAATTTATATATTTAAGAATATATGAAAATTACATTTCTTAAAATTAAAATAAAACTCCAATATCGTACAATAAATTACCACATATATAAAGAAAAATAAAATATGTTACAAATTTTTAAAGAATTTCCCAGATAAATCTATATATAATAAAGAATTTCCCAAATTTTTAAAGAATTTATTTTATTAAAATATAATAAAAGTTTTCTATTATAATAAAAGAGGAAAAAAAAATTAATTAAAGTTTTTTAAAAAATAAACTTAATGAGTATAATAATGAATAGAAATATATTATAAAATGTAAATTTTAAAACATTAAAAAAATTAAATATTAAAAAGTAAATTAATAATTTCAACATTGATGAGGCTAAAATACGCTCGAGCCACGCATGTGCCATGTGGCCCAATATTCACCTCGCAACATGGCTCTTCAAGAACGCCCTGAAGCATCCCTTACACTGGGGCATTCCCCTCGAGGAAATGATAGCCTCCAACTTCTTGACGGGGCTTGATCCTCCCGAGCGAAGGCACTGGGCTCCAAATACGAGTGTCACCCCACCCTCGGGAATGCTCCCCAAATTGACGCTCTGGGGAGATTCCCTGACTTCACTGGGAGTACAACCCCTCTTTATAATCTCGCTTTTGACTCGAGTGTCCCTCAGACCAAGTGAGTCTATAAAGCTTTTATCCAAGCCCGAACGTGCCTAGCCCTCGGTAACAACCTCAAAAGACTCTCTGACATATAGTACATGCCCGCACACCTGCCACTGTTGCCGCCACCAACCTTTTCACAGGCTTTTGCAGAAGGTCTCTTTCAGAGACTCCTCATTACGCCACATGTCTAAGGCAACATCAACGCAGGACCACATAATGGCAATTACCAAAAGGGCCTTGACCCTCAACTATAAATACCCAGAATTCATTACACTCTGTAAGCAACCTTCCATTACTTGAGCTCTGTTTTCATACTTCATCTTCTTCATCATCTTCGTCTGACTTGAGCGTTAGAGAGCCAAACTGGCTTTCACCCTCAGTTCTCCTAGTTTGGCCTTCTGACCCTTGGTGTTTGTTCCTAGCAGGTAGAACCCACTAGTCTCCGTCGACTTTCGCCTGAACTTATCATCCCTGTGTCCCCACATAAACACATCATAAAGTGTTGGAGTTTAACACATGGGATTGAAGCCCATCATTTTTGGCACCGTCTGTGGGAAAACCATTTTTCTTTCTTCATTGCTAGTCGAGAAACAAATATCTTCTTTCAGTATGGTGACGACAAGATTTGGAGCAGTTGGGGGGCGATGGCGATGGAATCACGCCAGCCATAGAGGTTACAGACCCATTGCCTATGATCGGGGAGACCCACCATTGGATGGACCTGCTGGTCCAGAGCTTGAGACCAACTACCAGCCGTCCGCGACCGGAGGGGCAGGGGGATCCGATTCGAATCTTCTGTTGACTCGGCCTTTCGGCACCGCCGCCAACATGGGTGGTTTTCCCATGACGGTGCCGTCGGGTTACATGCTTGCTGAGCCCAATCTAATGCCCGTCCTCCACCCTTATCATGCTGGATAGATACAGCTCCCGGTGGTGGTTCCTAAAGAAATTAAGGGGGTCGAAATACCCCCCATGACACCCAGACAGCTCCAGGCCATTTACACCTAGTGTGAGGTCCAAGCAACCCAGAATGCTTGGAAGAACTTCACTGTGACCTACTTCCCTGTGGGACTAGCTGCTTAGATTGCTCCTCCCATGGGTGGGTGGTAAACACATTTGCTCATGGCCGCTCAAGCCGTTTTGTAGGCTCGACCACCATCACCACCCAACATAAGAACCCCCCCCCCCTCCCCCCCCTAAAAGGGAAATTCAGGAGCATCCACAGGTAGACAAAGGTAAAGATCCCCTGGATAGGATAGACGTGGACGAAGAAGCCCGCTCACGAGCTTCTGGGGGAGGCAGCAAAGCAGATGGGGAAATCCCAGACCCACTCGCGGTTGTGCAAGACCAGCTGCAGTGTCTGTAAGACATGGTGGAGCAGCTCTCTAGAGCGTAGTCTCAAGCCCCCCGCGTCGGGGGGTGAGAGAGCTAAAGCCAGAGACGTTCGCCGCCCCGCCAATAGGAATCACGCTCTGCATCACCACGAGCAGGAGGAGAATTATGAGAACTACGACATCGAGAGAGGATACCACCATCCCTTAGCGAGGGGGAAGGAAGTCTTGATGGCCCAAGCTGGCATGGGCAAAGTCCCTACTTCCATCAATCACTATGATGGAACTACGGACCCCACAGAATATTTAGACTATTTTCTGCACCTCATGCACCTCTATGAGCATTCCAATCACTATTGGGCCAAGGTGTTTGTCACCTCTCTCGTCGGCATGGCCCAAGAATGGTACAAGCGGTTGCCACCCCGTTCGATCTGAGGATATGAGGACCTCACCAATGCATTCCTAAACCACTTCAACTCCTTAAAGGCTCCAGTCACCGCACCCACGACCCTGTACAATTTGGCCCAAGGGGAGAATAAGTCACTCCGTTCCTTTTTCGCTCGATTCAATAAGAAAGTGCTCTTGGTCGAGCGGCCTTCTATGAATTTTTTAATCCACATACTCTTCAAGGCAATCAACCACAAAACATTATGTGAGCAATGAATTTTCTGAAGCCATTGTCAAGAAGATGCCAAAGTCCCTCATGGCCATGAGGGAGGGCCATGAGGGAGATCGCTGAACCATTTTTCACGCTCGAGGACATGTATAAGTCTAATGCACCAAGACCATCAAACCAGCACAAGGGGGATCGGGGGCGAGAGGACACTCACAGGGAGCGTCGCAAGTCATCACCTCCCCCTCGCAGATACGAGAGTATCCCTCTCAACCGGGTATATCTTCGAGGTTTATTCCCTCTCTGACAAGAAGCTCTTCCGAAGTCCCCAAAAAATGAAAGAAACAGAATTTCAAAGGTACTCGGTAAGTACTGTGCCTTCCACAAGCAAAAAGGGGCACAACATAGACGAATGCCGCTAATTGGAGAATGAGATACAGAGGCTTATTGCTGGCGGTCATCTTAAAGAATTTGTTAAGGTCTTGGAGCGGTATGATGAGCACTGCAACGAGCGGGCTATGATCAGAAAAAGGAGTCCCTCATTGTTGTAGGATTTTACTACAGTTAAAAACCAATCATGCAAGTGGACACTAACATACGCGTAGCATAATATGATCGAACCCACAGGGAAGGGAAGGGAAATCAATCACTACTCTATATCCTTCTCTAATCTAAAGACCGAACGAAAAGCAATTGTTGTTGTCTATTAATCTACTAAAATAGAAAATAACAATTAACTGGAAAAAAAAACAAGTAAAAGCTTAAACACACGGACTAACGTCAGTAAACCAAACAGGCAGGGAAAAAGTAATGAATCATACAATCAAGAGCCAATATGATACTCATCTGACAAGTGTAATTCTACAACCTAGTCACTTATATTTGTATTACCCTCTCTCAAGGTGTAACCAAGTGCTTAATTAGTGTTCAATGTTGCTCTCGCAATCACCAATAGTTAATTAAACCATAGGAACAAGACTAGTGCAATTCAATATTCTAGCGGCTCGGCATGGAATAAGATTACTGTTGTATAAGCTAGGACCAAATCTCTTTGTATCCTATAACTTAGAAGTTATGAAAACAATCCAAATCACCATCAATTTTTCAATCTATAGGTAATTCTGAAACATGCTAAGGTTGGCCAGACTGTTGCAATTCAAGTTAAGCCCGCTTTCAAAACTAAGATTTACACAAGTCATTCAAGCATTATATCGAACATCTATCATGCATTCATCATCACTCCCCTAACCCTAGAGAATTAGCTACTCATAATTAAAGCAAAACTCATAAAACTAACAGAATTTGCATTAAAATAATTCATGTTCATCAAATCTAAATAAGGTCTAAAAATCAAACTTATAAACATTCTAACAATTCTGAAAAATTAAATCTAATGTATGAAGCTAAAATTTAGAGGAAGTAGTTTGAATGATAAAGCAACAATAAAACCAAAAGGCAAAATTAGTTTCCCAAAAAGCAGAATTAGTCTGAATTCTCTGAAAAACACGCAGCAGCTCCTGTTTCCCAGCTAGGTCTGAGCTTCTCCCCAAAAAACTCTCCCAAAAAGACTTCTAAACGCACCTAAATATCAACCCTAAAATCTCTTGTCGACAGTGGTAATAGGCGTTACCTATCCATGTACATTTATTGTTAACGCCAGTTACAAGGTTAAATCGTACCTGCACTTTTATTAGTGGTAACGGGCGTTACCGCTTTTCTTCAGCCCAAGGGTAACGGGCTTTACCCTTCCTGTACCAAAAATCATCTTCTCCTATCCCTGGTAACGGGCGTTACCAGAGCTGTACTGCCAGGGAGTAACGGACGTTACTCCCATACTCCGCCCCAAGTAATGCTCTTGTATCTGTTAACCGGGGTTACTGAGATTGCACTCCTAAATGGTAACGGGAGTTACCACATTTTCCTTCAAAAATGCGTGAAATTGCTTTGGTTCGCCATTTCCCATCTCCAACTCTAGAATCACCCAAATTGAGCAAAATTAACACATAAACGCATCAAACGATACATAAATATAATTTAATTACGCTCAAAATCATGCAATTTCTACACTCAACACTCATGCTCGCTAAGCCCCCGAGGGCGCCAAACAGAGAGCAGTAACAGGGGCAAACAAAAAATGTTTGAGCCGAAAAATGCCCCATTTGCGATCATCCACATGATTACTGGGGGGGCCCTTCGGGAGGAGATTCTAACGCCTCTCGCCGCCGCTATATTCTTAGCTATGATCAGCGGCCCTCGACCCTAAAATAAGTCTATGCCATCAAAGAAGCGAGCGTCCCTAGCTCAGGCGAGAATGAAGTGATATGGCTCAGTGGTAGGGACCTAGAGCATTTTGTAACGCCCCATGGGATCAGTGAAACCTCTGACTACCCCATGGTGGTTAGCTTAGATGTACATAATTATATTGTAAAGAGGGTCCTTGTTGATAGTGGAAGCTCAGTGAATGTTCTCCCTCACTCCACTTTCCAGAAGATGAATATCACCAACATTCCCCTTGAGCCCCTCAGAATAGCCCTCATCGGCTTTGGGGGCTTAGAGGTTGTCCCTCGTGGACAAATTCGCTTGACCACCTCATTTGGTCGTGCCCCACAGCGAAAAACCCTGATGGTAACATATACGGTAGTAGAAATTGAGAACCCATACAATGTCATCATTGGGCGCTCAGCCCTAGTTGATTTCAAGGCGATCATTTCTACTTACCACCAGAAGATCAAATTCCGCACCCCCGAAGGGACGGGCGAAATTCTGTGTAATGTCAAGGAAGCGTGGGAGTGTTATATGTTGTCCCTTAAGAAGCCAAAAACTAAAAAGACTTTTCAGACTGGTTCCACCAAGAAGTCTGTGGATTTACCCAACCTCGACGAGGATGACCCCATGAGAAAACGAGCGAAACTCTACAAAAAAGACAAAAAGAAATCCATCGAGGGTGAAGAGGGTGGTCCACTCGGAGCAGTGCAGGCATCCTTAGATGAAGGCGCGAATGAGGACGAGCCCAAGGGTGGGGACAACTGCCTCACCAGTAAGAAAAGGGCGCTCGAAACTCCTCGTCTAGAGGCACGGATAGAGCCAAACGAAAAGATTTTAACCATTGAGCTTGAGCCAAGCAATAAAGACAAAACCACCCAGATTGGTTCGAGCCTCGGGACCCTCGCAGATCTTGATGATCGAATTTCTGAGGAAAACATTGATGTTTTTGCGTGGAAAGATTCCGATCTTACTGAGATTAACCCCAGTGTCATCGTCCATAGACTCAACATAGATCCTGCCTTCAAGCCCATCAAACAGAGAAAGAGAGATGTATACGGATTTTGAAAGAAGGTTATTGAGAAGGAGGTAAACTAACTCCTCGAGGCCCAATACATTGAGCCTATCTTGTACCCAGAATGGCTTTACAATGTCATTCTCGTGCTAAAAAGTGTTAACAAGTGGAGGATGTGCAACGAGTTTACAAATCTCAACAAGGCTTGCCCCAAAGATCCATACCCGTTACCCCGGATTGACCAGCTGGTGGACTCAACAGCAGGTTGTGAGAATGATGGACCCGTTTCAGGGGTATTATCAGATTTTTATGGCCTCCGAGGATCGCTCGAAAATCTCTTTTATCGTGCATCTCGGGGTGTACTGTTTCCTGGTCATGCCATTTGGATTGAAAAATGCCGGAGCGACATACCAGCGCCTTAACAAAATGTTCGAGTGCGAGACAGGCGGTTCCATGGAGGTGTACGTGGACGACATGATCGTCAAAAGCGAGCGAGAACATTCTCACCTGGAGGATTTGAAACAAACCTTTGATATACTGCGCCAGTATGACATGAAATTGAATCCCTCCAAATGTACCTTTGGGGTTCGAGGAGGTAAGTTTCTGGGATATGTGGTGAGCCAGCGCGGAATTGAGGCCAATCCCAAAAAAATCAAAGCCATCTTGGAAATTCCTTCCCTTCAGAACGTGAGAGAAGTACAGGTCCTGGTGGGGAAGATAATCTCTCTCAACAGGTTCATATCATGCTCAGCGGATAGAAACTTACCATTCTTCAAGATATTGCGTAACGCTCGAAACTTCACATCGACCGAGGACTGCGAGAAAGCATTGCAGGATATGAAAGCTTATATCTCCAGTGTGCTTTTGCTAACAAAACCAATCGAGGGTGAAAAACTCTTTATCTATGTCTCGGTTTCCCAGGAAGCGACAGACGCGGTCCTGGTGGCGGCTCGCGAGGGCAAACACCTACCAATCTATTATTGGAGTAAAACTCTGCAGGGTGCGAAAAAGAAATATCTCGAGATCGACAAGTTCGCATTCACCCTCGTAAATGCATCACGATGGCTGAGACTATATTTTCAAGCCCATTCCATTACGGTGCTCACAGATCAACCATTGCGGCAAGTCCTATCATAGCCTGATGTTTCGGGAAGGTTAATTAAATGGGCGATTGAGCTGAGCCAGTTTGACACCACCTACGAGCCGAGGATGGCCATACAAGCACAACTGGTTGCTGATCTACTAGTCGAGCATTTTGGGCTAGAGCCTTTACCTACGGAGAATCGTGGTTTATGGTTCCTGCACACATATGGCTCCTCGATCTCTCAGGGGGGAGGAGCAGGTGTGTCCCTTAGAGACCCCCACGGAGTTGATTTAGATTTCGCTATCAGATTGCATTTTTAAAATACCAACAATGAGGCGGAATATGAGGCTCTCATCTAAGGGTTGAAAATCTCCCTCCAAAATGGAGCCTCTTGGATCACTGCCTATGTAGATTCACAATTGATCGTGAGCCAAATTGAAGGAACATTTGAGGCTCGAGAAGACACCATGGTGCAGTACCTGGGAAAAGCTAAGGAAATCATCGGTAAGTTTAGAGAGTTTAATTTTTTACAGGTCCCGAGAGCAGAGAATGAGCGTGTTGATGCCTTATCTAAGTTCGCCTTCGCCCTCGAGGGATCATGTGACCGATCCATTACTTTTCTCAGAATGGAAGAACCCCTGATAAAGGAGAGGACCAGCGCTTGTAAAGTAACCATGATTGACCCATCCGAGCCCTGCTAGCTCGATGATATTATCAGGCTCATTAGGGATGGAGTCAGCCCAACGAACAAGTTAAGGCAAGGAAAATTAGGAATAAAGCCCCTCGATTTTCTCTGGATCAGGAAGGAATGCTTTTTAAGCGTTCGTATCAATGTCCTCCGCTAAAATATTTAAGGCCCTCGTAGGCTAAAGAGGTTCTGGAGCATGTTCATAGTGGAAGTTGTGGGAATCACTCTGGGGGGCGAGTCCTCGCCAAGAAAGTGTTGAGGAGCGTCTTCTATTGGCCTACGGTCCTACAGGATGCCATTAATTTTTCTAAGAAGTGCTCCAAGTGCCAGTTCCATTCCAACATTCCCCAGTTACCTGCGTCTCAAATGATCCCTGTAGATGTTGCCTGGCCCTTTAATCAATGGGGCATTGACATAGTGGGGCCTATGCCAATCACGGTGGGACAAAAGAAATTTATTATCTTGGCTGTGGATTACTTCACGAAATGGGCGGTAGCCAAAATCACTTTCCGAGTAGTCAGGGACTTCATATGGAAAAACATCATATGCAGATATGGCATCCCGAGGCCGTTGATTTCAGATAATAGGTTCCAATTCATATCAATAGATACCCGAGAGTGGTGCTCGGAGCTGGGTATTGAGCAACGATTCACCTCCGTGGGGCACTCCCAAGCCAACGGTCAAGCTGAAGTCACTAACAGGATCATCCTACAACATTTAAAGACGATGCTTGAAAACAAAAAAGGCGAATGAGCTGAAGAGCTACAAGGAGCCTTATGGGCTTACCGCACAACTCCTCGAGCGGCCACGAGTGAAACTCTCTATTCCCTCGTATATGGCTCGGAGGCTATGATACCTGTGGAAATAGCTCAGGAGTCAACACGCGTTGCGTTTTTCGAGCCTAACTCTAACGAGAAAAATAGGGCACTTGAACTGGATCTGCTGGAAAGGAGGGATAACGCTTGGACGCATATCCACAAGTACAAAGCCTCAGTGGCTCGGTAATACAACAAACATGCAAAAGAAAGAACTTTCCAGTTGGGGGACCTGGTTCTGAAAAAAGTGGAAGTGTCAAAGCACGTGGGTAAACTAGATCCAAATTGGGAAGTACCATTCAAAGTCGCCCAAGTAAGGGCCAACAACACCTACATACTTGAAACAATTCTAGGCGAGCTCCTCCCTCGGCCATGGAACGCAAGTAACCTTCGACGGTTCTATATATAAATTTCTTGAAGAACATATTTTGTAAAATCCCAATTTTGGGCTCGATGTAACCTTCTATTTGAAAAATGAAAGCAAAGGAATCTATCTCTTTTAGACAAGAAAGTTACATAAAAGGTACTAGACAACATGGTATTCAAACCCCCTTTGGTACCTAGGTAGGTAACCATAAGGGCCCTCGCCCCCAAGTGGCCAAGCAAAACCAGGGTAGGACCATCAAGGTCCAATGCCTAGCCTGTGCTCGGCAGCCCAGCTAGACCATTAGAATCTACACCTAGTTAATGCTCGGAACAGCGGAACGCATAATAAATTCCTTAAGGAAATTGCCACACAAGGAATTTATTAAGTAACCAGGGCACCCTCGAAACGGGTCCCTCACGTTCTTTATTCAAAGAAATTCCTTAAGGAAATTTCCATGCAAGGAATTTGTTAAGTAACCAGGGCATCCCCGAAATGGGTCCCTCGTGTTCTTTAGTCAAACAAATTCCTTAAGGAAGTTTCCACGCAAGGAATTTATTAAGTAACCAGGGCACCCCCCAAAACTGGTCCCTCGCGTTCTTTATCCAAACAAATTCCTTAAGGAAATTTCCACACAAGGAATTTATTAAGTAACCAGGGCACCCTCGAAATAGGGTCCCTCGCATTCTTTATTCAAACAAATTCCTTAAGGAAATTTCCATACAAAGAATTTATTAAGTAACCAGGGCACCCCCAAAACGTGTCCCTCGTGTTCTTTATCCAAACAGATTCCTTAAGGGAATTTCCACGCAAGGAATTTATTAAGTAACCAGGGCACCCCCGAAACGTGTCCCTCACATTCTTTATCCAAACAAATTCCCTAAGGAAATTTCCACGCAAGGAATTTATTAAGTAACCAGGGCACCCTCGAAACGGGTCCCTTGTGTTCTTTATTTATACAAATTCCTTAAGGAAATTTCCATACAAGGAATTTAATAAGTAACCAGGGCACCCTCGAAATGGGTCCCTTGCATTCTTTATCCAGACAAATTCCTTAAGGAAATTGCCACACAAGGAATTTATTAAACGACTAGGGCACCCTCAAAACGGGTCCCTCACATTCTTTATCCAAACAAATTCCCTAAGGAAATTTCCACGCAAGGAATTTATTAAGTAACCAGGGCACCCTCGAAACGGGTCCCTTGTGTTCTTTATTTATACAAATTCCTTAAGGAAATTTCCATACAAGGAATTTAATAAGTAACCAGGGCACCCTCGAAATGGGTCCCTTGTATTCTTTATCCAGACAAATTCCTTAAGGAAATTGCCACACAAGGAATTTATTAAGCGACTAGGGTACCCTCGAAACGGGTCCCTCGGGCTCTTTATTTAAAACAAATTCCTTAAGGAAATTTCCTCACAAGAAATATATTAAGCAACCAGGGCACCCTCGAAACGGATCCCTCGCGTTACCTTAATTAACAAATTTTTACAAGTAACTAGGATGCCCTCGAGAAGGGGTCTCTCTCGTTCTTGTGTACAAATTTCTTAAGGAATTCTTCCAAAGTTCTCTTATATTAGAGCATAATGGGGATAAGTAAACCATAGCGTAGATATAAAGCAAATGAGCATCCATGGCAAAGCAAGGATTCCTTCATTCAAAAAAAAAAAAAAAAAAAAGGAAAAAAAAAAGAGAGCTCACGCTCTAAGTACATATAGAGGGGTATTCTAACCCCTGGAATCATGAAAAATAAAGATAATAGATTGTAATGAAAGATTACGGGTTTTTCAAGAAAGGGAAGTAGATCACGGTTGGGCATCTTGAGCATGGCCCCTTTCAAGGTCCACCACTTCAGCCGTCGAGTTAGGCGCTTGGGTGTTTGGCATTTGAGCATTGGCCCCGGGGACATTTTAGGGTGTCACAGTCTCGACCGCCGGAGCGAAAGTACCCTTGCTCGCTTGCACCTGAACCATTTCAGTAGCCAGGCGCTCAGGGGCAGTTTCAGCATCAGTAACCTCTTCAGTAGTTCCTTCTAGCATGGGCACCTCGGTGGACGCATGAGCCTTCACAAGTTCCTCTTGAATTAGAGCCACCAAATCATTATACTTAGGCTCGGTCAGGTTATCCTCAGGAATCCCACCATTCTCTGCGGGAGGATTCAAGTCTTCGTTATACTGCAGTCCTAGGTACCAATGTCCCCGAGTCTCGGGTTTTGCCAAGCCTAGCAAGATCATCTGAGCAACCGCTAAGATAAAGGCTTTTTGGGCTTTGTCATAGCAGTGCAAGTTGGCCGCGAAGTTGATGGCCTTGGAGTGGTAATACTTGAGAATAACTTGGCGGTTGGCCTCGGAAATACGCTCGGGAAGCATCCTCTGGAATTTCTCTTCACAGGCCTTTTTGGTGGCCTCAGTGTATGTTAGGAATAGTGCCCTTAAAGCAGATGTTTGCTTTACTATTTCCTTATAAAATCACAAACAGTATTTGAATAATAAACGAGATGATTTTGTTCATAAGCAATCACTTCTTTATGTGCTTATTTATTCTGTTTGTGTTGACTGTGTTTTACATGTATTGAACTCCCCTAATCCGATGAGGCCGTTAAGAACATTGTCGTTATGGGAACGACACATAAAATAAGTTCTTAACTTCATAGACGAGGATTAGAAACTTCTTCAAGTTAATGAGTCCGATAGACAGTGGGAGTGTCGACCTTGACTCTGCTGAGACTTGCTTATGTGATTATATCATTTTGAAGGATCACTCAGTTTCATGGAGTGATAAGTGCATACGTCGATGCGTTTATAATACATAAGGGTGATTGTTACAAGAACTTCATCACTGAGATGTCCCGCGTGAGAACATGAATAAATGGGAAAGGAAGTTTTTTGAAACTTCCAGATTAGGAAATATCTCACAGGTCAATGACGTGATTCATTAATCCTTAGACTTGAGATTCTGTAATGTCTCATATGAGCTAACTCTGTAATCTTTGATATAGGCTCAAAAGAGTGTCGCCATATAGATACCTGAACCATGGCCTATGTTGGAATTATACAAGTGGCACATGTAGAATTAGTAGAATCAACAAATGACCTACATTTGTTGCAAGAACAAGAATTATCTCTTACTGATTGAGTTGTTCGTAGTCCATTAAACATTAAACCCTTGGCCAAGGTGGATAAAAGATCAAGACATCCAGAAAATGGGGTTTTCTAGGATTGTGATCGAAATGGATATGAAACGAACTTAACTTTAAAGATCAAGAATATTTGGGCTCTAAGAATATTCCCATGCCTTAGTTCTTGATTGAGAGATGGAGTTGTAGGAGGATCGTATTTCACTGATTGTCATTGGCTGAAAGGTTCTTTGATTCATTTCGTTATTCGGTTAGGGGTCACACACCCATTGCTAGATTACAGCAGTGTGATTTGTGAAGTGATTAATTGATTAGGGAATTAACTAATTACTGTCACTGCTAATCGAATAATGAACCTAAAGGGTCACACACAAATGCCCGAACACGAGGGTTATGGTAGGATGTTAATATGATTAACGAAGGATCAAATTGTTGATCGAAATGGAGAGAGTAACATGTGGGCATTGCCACGTATTATCCGTAGCCTGCGTAGCTGCCACGTGTCATGCACACATGGCACGTACCTGTCTCCAAGCGTGTAATTATATTACACGTGAAGTCTTTTCTATAATTAATTAATTAAATTATAATTAATTAATTTTGGTCTTTTAATTAATTTTGAATTAATTGTTAAGACTATTCTCAAATAAACTTAACCTAATAAATATTTAATTGGGAATTAATTTATTTATTGAATCTTGACTTTTAACTTTAGGAAAGTTAAAAAGTCCAACTTCCTATTGTAGGAGAGAGAAGGTTATTCTTGCAAGACTTGGAGAATAAATTAGGAACTTATTATTCCAATTAAATTAATAATTAAGTTGGTTAATTAGTGAGCAAGAAAACGAAATCCACTAGGTTTGGGAACCCTAGGGATTTCGAACAAACCTTGTATAAATACAAGGGGTGGTGCTTCTCTTATGCTTTAGACCAACACTTACGAAGTGTTAAGTTTTTGAGAAAATCCAAAAGAAAAGTTTTCAAAGAAAAACTCGTAGCCTTAACACAAGCCATAGAACTAGCATTCTCACTCGCTTGATCGTGTTCTAGGCCTGGTGTGGATATGCTTTGGAGCCTTCTACTTTGGATCTAATTCGAAGGCCATTCGAGGGATTCCGCTTGAAGGGTGTTCGTTAGGCAGTAACGACATCACTAGAAAATAAATCATTTTCAATACTACCCTAGCTTTCCCAAATCTCCATCTTCTTCTCCATAATTTTAGTTTGATTTAATGAGTATTTCTATTTTTCTTTCTAATTATACCTCGGATTGTACTTTCTCAATTATATAATTTTCAATTGATAACTTCTACTCTTCGAATTACAATGGGAAAACAAAACTCTGTCGCCTAAAGAAAGTTATGCTTGAGTCAATCAAGTTTATCGCACACGTGATTGGGGAACCAATTTATGTGCATGTGGTCGATGGAGATCAAGATCGTGATGGAATGAATAAGTGTCATTCGTCTGAAAAATTTATAGCTTTTATTTTCTATCCCAAGAGGTGCCTTTTGACTCTTTTAATCACAATCGAAAAATGTTCATTATAGTTTCAACTAAAGTTCATTTGTACCCCCAAATAGTTCCTTAAGTTGTCTATACTTTTCATGCCCAGAATTTTACTAACTTATTGCTTTAAATCATTTGATACATAAGGTGCGAACAACACATGTGATTTACTAAAGTTTAATTTGAGGCCCAATGCCTTGCAAAACGCCTCAACCACAATTCGAATGCACTTTGCTCCATCGACGATAGCTTTGGCTCCCAATATTAAGTTGTCCACAAAAATCAAGTGTGAGATGTGAGAGCTTTTCTGACATACCGTAATTGGCTTCCAGGTCCGGCTAAAATGGTCTCCTGAATTATATACGTAAGTTGCTCCATGTAGAGTACAAATAAATAAGGCGAGAGTAATTGCCATATCTAACGCCATACATTTGTACAACCTCCATTGGTTCACCATTCTATAGAATCTCCAATCGTATACTTTACATTCTACTCATAATGATATTGATGATTTTCTTCGAGAATTTGAAGAAATTAAAGTTTTTCTAAGATAATTCTAACGGGTTTTGTCGTACGCCTTTTCAAGAATTAATTTCATCACCACACCCATTTTTTAATCTTTGGAGTGATGTAGCATTCATAACACTTCTTTAAGCATCAAGATATTTGCAACGGGTACCTAGGCCAGGAATGAAACTATTCTGGTTCGATCCCACAATTTCTTTGATATACGGCTTAAACAGAGTATAATCATCTTGGTGATCATTTTTTAGAAATACATTACACAACATAATGGGCTGAAACTCGTTTATTTTTCTGGAGCACTAATTTTTGAAATTAGGCAAATAAATATCCTATAATCCTTCTTGGGAATTAATTCTCTTACCATGCAATCATTAATGAATTTCACCATCGAATCTCCTACTATATCCTAATAGGTTTGAAAAAGTAAGTTTGGAAACCATCTATTCTCAGCACATTGTAAAGGTGCATGTTCTTCACTACCCTCAAGATTTTCTCATTTGAGGTCATTCTTTCCAAGTTATTTTTCTGCTAACACCTTAGGGTTCGCTGGTGCAAGCTAATACCAAGACTCATCACCTCTTCAATGGTATCTCCACTAAATAGTTTGGTGTAGTACTCCCAAGTGTGTGGTTTCAGTTGACCATTATTGGTTGCCCATTCATTACCTATTTTGAAAGCATTCATCTGGTTTGTCATTCTTCTGGTTATGGTTGAGAGATGAAAGAAACATGCATGTTTATCCCTGAATTGGAGCTAATTAATTTTCGACTCTTAAAACCAAATAATCTCCTCTTGTTGCAATAGTTTGTTATATCCTGCCATCAATTCTTTCCCCAAATCTTTTGAAAATATTTTCCTTACTTGTCTCATGCATAATGCTCAGAAAATTCTTTGTATTTTTTTTTATATTTTCGTTTTTCGAGCATATTGAAAACTGTTCAAGAACCATTGTTTTGGAGTAACGATCCCAATTCAAAATGTCCTTCAAGTTTTGATTCAACCAATAAGTTGTGTATTGTTACTTTGGAAAATGTAGATCTAAATTGATAACTTTTGGATTAATCTCATTCAAATTAAATTCAAAAATTCTTCATATCGTTTCTTGAGCTGAAACCTAATCTAACATCTTGAAATTTTTAATCTAATCTTCGAAGTTTTGTTTACCATTGTACGCGATATTAATTCTCACTTTAATTTGTCATGTCCTTTATAATTATATTTATAAAGATATTTTACAGTTCTCCTTAATTTTGGCATGCATGCGTATATATATTAAAATCAAGTAATCCTTTGTTTTAATTAACTATTCTTTATCTCTTTTTATATTATCTTTGCTATTAGTTCTTGCATTTCATTTTCTTATTTGTATTATTCTAATGAGTATTATTTCAGATTTTTGTTAATTTTTTTATAATTAATTTTATGTATGTAGTAGAAATAATTAAAAGAGTATATTTATATCAAAATTCAAGGAATGTTTAATCAAATACTATTAAATTTATTTATAAAATTAGATTATATCTTATTTTTATATGAACATACATTGAGTTTCCTTATGATTCTTAATTTAAAGCAACTTTGGTCTGATGAACTGAAATTCTAAATTGTGGTATATTAAATCGTAAGAAACCAAAAACTCTATTCGTACTTTTATGTATTTAATTTATATTTTATTATATAAATTAAAGAAAGATTATATGGTTAGTTAAATTTAGATAATTTCAATTATATTACTATATTAATATTAGTTCATTAAAAAATATTATATTAGGATCAATTAATTTGTTGAAAAATATTTTATGTAATTTATTCAATTATATTATTTTGTTAATTAGATAAGTTTATATAATTATAATATGATATTAATTTAAGAAAGTTTTTGAACTTAGATAATTAGAATTATGGACTTATATAATTAGACTTACATTAGGGTTGATTTATTGAAAGTATCTTATGTAACTCATTCAATTTAAATAATATTTTATGTTACATAATTTCAAAATTTTATTAAAATTTACAAAGTGAATCAATTTTTTGTTTTCCAATCGGTTTCTAGATATATCTTATTACAACATTTTAAATTATAGGCCTTAACATTAAAATATAGACAACTTACATTACAAAATTTGAATACAATTAATTAATATGTTAATATTAAAACAATCTTGTTGAACTATATATCTTTTTTGGGTAAGTTGGAGAATTTTTAATTCAACCAAGAGTCCTTTTTAAGTTAATTAGTGCGTCTCAAATATAATTAAATTAAAATTTTTGTAACATTTATTTACATCATTATCCTTGACTAATAATTATTGACCTAATTATGGTGGGGATATTTTAGGCGATTTATAATTTGTAAAAAATCAAAAGCAAAAAATACACTAAAATACTAAACTAAAAATGCTATTCGTACTTTTACGTATTTAATTTATATTTTATTATATAAACTAAAGAAATATTATATGGTTAGTTAGATTTACATAATTACAATTATATTAGTATTAGTTAATTAAAAAATATTACATTTTATCTTGCATTCTATTTTCTTATTTGTATTTCTCTAATGAGTATCATTTAAGATTATGTTAAATTTTTTTATAATTGATTTTATGTATGTAGTAGAAATAATTAAAAGAGTATATTTATATAAAAAAATTCAATGAATGTTTAATCGAATATCATAAAAATTATTTATAAAATTAGATTATCTCTTATTTTTATATGCGCACACATTGAGTATCCTAAGTATTGTTTATAAGTAATTTTGATCTGATGACCTACAATTCTAAATTGTGGTATATTAAGTCGTAAGAAACCAAAATGTTATTTGTACTTTTACATAATTAATTTATATTTTATTAAATAAACTAAAGGAAGAATATATGTTAGTTTGATTTAGATAATTATAATTGTATTAGTATTAGTTAATTAAAAAACTATTACATTAGGATTAATTAAGTTATTTAAAATATTTTATGTAAATCATTCAGTTATATTATTCTGTTAATTAAATAAGTTAATAGAATTATAATATGATTATAATTTAAGAAAGTCTATGAATTTAGATAATTAAAACTATTGACTTATATAATTAGAATTACTTTATTGAAAGATATGTTATGTAAATTATTCAATTTAAATAATGATGGGTCAAAATACGCTCATCCCACGTTGGGGACACGTGGCAACTCAAGATAGTAACACATGTCCTCTTGTGATTACGGCAATTGTACACGAGCGCCCAAACCCACCAAGCGTCAAGGTTCCTCAAGGACACGTACCTTCCCTTCCCCGCACACGCGTGACCAACGCGTGACAAAGGCAAAGAGCCCATCGAAAGGATTGATGTCGACAAAGAGATCCACTCTCGTGCATCAAAACAGGGGCCACAAGCCTCCCAACGAGGGAGCCAGGTAAGAAGAGAAGATCCCAACCTCCTCGCGGCTGTGCAAGACCAGCTGTAGGGGTTGCAGGATATGGTGGGACAGCTCTCAGGAGCGCGATCCCAAGTCCCCCGAGCTGGGGACGAGCGGGAAAAGGCCAAAGATGCCCGTCGCAACGTACGCCAGCAACACGTTCCACGCCATGTGGAACAAGAAGAAAATTTCGGATGCTACAACCCCCATCCGCTCGCGAAGGGGTCCCCCATCGTGGAAGAAGTCTTGGTAGCCCAAGCAGGCATGGGCAAGGTCCCAACATCAGTCAACCGCTACAATGGGACCACTGACCCCGCGGAGCATCTGGACCATTTTTTGCATTTGATGCATTTGTACGAACACTCCAGCCATTACTGGGCCCAGGTGTTTGTTACTTCCCTCGTGGGAATGGCCCAAGAGTGGTACAAGCGTCTGTCGCCAGGTTCGATCCACTCCTACGGCGAGCTCACAAACGCCTTCCTGAACCACTTCAATTCCTTGAAGGCCCCGGTCACCGCACCTACTGCCCTATACAACTTGTTTCAAGGCGAGCATGAATCCCTTCGGTCATTCTTCGCTCGTTTCAACAAGAAGGTGCTGCTTGTAGAGAGACCGTCCATGGATTTCCTCATCCACATCCTCTTCAAAGCCTGCAATCATAAGCAATATGTGAGTAAGAAATTTGCTAATTCCATCGTGAAGAAACGCCCCACATCTCTCATGGCAATGAGGGAAATAGCCGAGCCCTACTTCGCACTCGAAGACATGTACGGGTCCAATGCTCCAAGGTATTTCGGACCCTCTAAAAGCGAACGAGGGCGAGAGGAGCCTCCTCACAGAGAGCGCCGCAAGTCATCTCCTCCTCCACGGAGATTAGTGTTGGGAATAGTGCCCTGAAAATTCAATTTGATTGAATTAATTAAACTGAATTTACAGCGAGTTGTGAGTATTTCACATATTAATCATTAATGACATGTGGTGGTATTCTTATATGAAATGTGTTTCATAGGAAAAGACTTTGAATACCGAAATCACGTGTCCTTAAAGTTCTAGTCGGTAAGATAAGAATATGTTCCTATCAAGACTATAACGTGGTTATATAAGATGATTAGTCTTTCGTCATAGGGGAATGGTGATTCCAATTATAACACATTGATGATTTTCAATAGGATTGGAAACATCGAACTGGACCACTGAGATTGTTCATTTTATACTGCTATCTAAAAATGAATAAAATCTCAGGAAGCACTGTACTCTTAATCCTGATAATATTTCGGCTTTAGGTATGTAGTGTTAGTCACTGTAACATACCCAAAGTGAGGTCTCGATAACGGGTGGCCAAAATACTTTGTATGATTCGGTGACAACATGAAATGTACTAAAGAGTTATATTGATCGAGGAATCTGTGGCCTTGCTGGAAGGTAAAAGATATCCTTGAAATAGATTTGCAAAAGTTCGAATTAAGACTTTGGCCAAAGCACTTCGCGTGATACGTCACCGAAGTTGTATGTTGAATGTGTTTCACATACAGAGATTTTGAACTTAAGGCGAATCGATAAATTTCAAATTAGAGATGAAAAATAAATGATAGTAGTTGCAATTTATTTTTCATGGATATCTACACGGAGGAGTAAAATGCAAAATTATTCTAGATCGAGAAATTCGTGAATAATTTAATTAATTTTAGAGTGCAACAATATTTATTTAGTGGAATTAAATATTGTTAAACGGTAACTAATTATTATCATGGGATGATAATATATTAACCCGTTTGTAGCTAAAATTAATTAGTCCTGCAGGTCCCCCTGCAAGCCCCAATTGAAAACCCAAAGGGAAAATATTAAAAGGAGAAAGAGAAATGATTTTTCAAAGTGTTTGAAAATAGCCAAGGGATTTATTTTAAGAAAATAAATCAAATTCCAAAGAGTTGGAAATGCCCGGAATTTTATTTTGGAGAAAATAAAATTTTAAATTTTTCAAAAAAAAAAAAAAGCTGACGTGGCAGGTGACGTGGCACTGACGTGTCACTCCACGTTAGCAAGGTGGGCCCAACTGGCGCTGACTGGGCAGCCGTGTGGCGCCACGTGTCAGACACGTGGACGGCTCAGATTGAGCCACGCCACCACAAACGGACGGCCCAGATTTGATTTGGGCTGGGCCGGTCAACGGGTCGGATAGTCCGATCAAACGGGTCAAGTTTTGGATAGGGTCGGTCGGACCGGGTCTGGGCAGGGCCAGACCCGGACACGTGGCACTACAGGGATCGGCCACGTCAGCCAGAAACCCTAGCCGCGTGTACAACACACGCGCCACCTTCTGGTGGCGCGTGAGGGCGCGTGCGGGGGGTTTCTCGGCGAGCGGCCGGCGGCGTTGGATTCACGGCGATGAAACCTTCCACGTGGTCATCTCGGTTTTCGTGTCCAAGTTGTACACGCAAATGGGGATGTGAAATGGCCATTTTGCCCTTGCTTTTGTATCCAAAATGACCGTTTTGCCCTCATATATTTGCCTATAAATAGGCTGATACTGACCTCATTTCTTCATTCAACTTTGGGAGGTGGTTTTGGCTAGTTCTTAGCTTTGAAACCATATCCCTTTTTTCTCCTAGTTAATTCTGATTCATTTTGGAATTAATTTTAATTAGGTGTTTGTATAAAACGCCTAATTTCGGGAGAATAAACCCTTAAAAGGGTTTCCTAGTTTAAAGTTTTATTTTCTCTAAGTATTTAGAGAAATACTTTCGGAGCCCACACTCCGAGGGTGTCCCTGGGGATATTGCAGGGAAGCTCTGCCGGTCTCACGAAAGGGCAAGGAGCTAGAAAAATGCCATTAGATAGCCATGTTTGAAGTACGGTAATATTTTACAGTTGTTTTATTTTAAGCATGATAAATTATGTGCTCTTAAGTGTTAATTGCATATTAGATATTTATCTGCTTAAGTGCTTTAAAATTTATTACCAATTGCATGTATATACTTGAGTAGATCCGGCTAAGTCTTCCGTTTTGTATTAAAATGTTTTAGAAATATTTTAATACTTGTATTATAAATAAAAATTTTAAAATGTGGTCCCGGACCGCCACTGTTCTGGGCCCGCCTCCTAGCAACTGGTATCAGAGCCGTGCTCTAGATATATACATGCATTGATATGATGCATGCGATGCATAATTTTAAATCTGCTACTGTGCACGTAAATTTTGTCAAAGGAGACTGGTTTTTAAGTGGGACCGTTGTGACCCCTCCAGTGTTTCCTGGGAATTTACGTGGAATGGTAATTTTCTGGGAATCGATTTCAATAATCTTCCTGGTTAATTACCGAATCAGTAAACATGATTTAAATTATGAGATAATTTATTTATAACATGTTTACTTTATGCCATTTTTTTTAAGCATGATAATTATGTGATAATTATACCAGCATGCTTAATTGATTTAATTTATGGCATATTTATTTTGTGTCATTTAAAATTTTAAGCATGATAATTATGTGATAATTATATGAAAGCATGCTTAATTATTTTATTTTATGGCATGACCATGATAATATGAGATATTATGATATTTACAATTATGCATATTTTATTTAATATGATTAAATAGTAATGTTTAATAGAGATTAGACGCGATGCATAATTGAACTAATATTTTTCGGCCTAATTAATAAATAGTTATTAAATTGCCTTAAAATATTATTATTGGGATTTTTAAATATGATTTAGTAATCCTAGTAGGAGGGTATTAATTTGATTAATTACTTCCAATAATAAGACGCCAAAAGTGATTATTGAATAATCAAAAGATAATCCACAACTTTTTAAAAATTCAAGTGGGAGCGAGATGAAAAGAGTTGGATTCTCACGGCCTCCATTACCCGTCTATAGTATAGTGAATATATACTACTCCCTTCGGCGGGTATATATTCGCGGTATACAAGATTAGACTTCTACGGATAGAATGAAATACGGGAAAGTCAGCTCGACCACGCCTCCGTGGAGTGTCTTGACCTACCCGTACGGACTTCTAGGTAATGGTGCACACTTGACTAAGTAATGTATTAACCTCCCTTCGGAGCTCTGTTACATTTACTTAGAGGCCAAAGGTTGACGTGGTGAATTAACCTTGTTTGGTAAGAGTTGTCTAGATGACATGTTAATTAAGAATAGTTCTTGCTTTTCTAAGTGGTTTTCGACCTCGCCTCCGGGGAGTCAACTGCAGTTAGTTAAGTCACCATTGCGTAAATCAAAATGCTTACGTGGATTTCATTTATTGGTTGGACGCAGAAGAAAGTGAAATACATAATCATAACTTGCATTTTCTTTATTTCAGTTTTATAATTACGACCTCTCTTAGCCCACTCCAAACTATTTTGTCTATAAGGAAATAGGCTAATAAGGGTTTAACTATGCTGATTAGGAAATGAATCTTGACATCGTGTTGAGACACGAAAGTTTACGTACTCACTGAACCTTATCCGAAAATTTTGAAAACTACAACCAGTAAGGATTAGAAAGACGCTTATTCTAAATGGATCAAGTGTGATGATCTGACTAGTCTTATATCCTGACATCTGTCTTAAAAGTTCTTGAGCATCAGACGCATGAGATGTCCACTGATAAGAACATGTTTTAAAGACAGAATCGTACGAAGGTACGAGTCAATAAGAAGGTTGTTAGTTATAAAGATGTTTGAAGGATCACCGATTCAGAATCATATTATGAATATGATAACTAATCTGGACGAGATTGAAAGTCTCTGTGCTTAAAGAGACAAGTTTAACAGATAGGATACGATCCTATACTCTCTGCCTAAGTCATTTGAACGTTCAAGATTATTTTAAATAAATTTTTATAAAAACCAATGAACGACCTCAATATAGCAGAAAGGGTGATATAGACTAAGGGAAAAGTTCTCTTTAATCAGACATCAATATCCACGGCCTAGAGAGCCAGTAAGTGGAAGAAAGAAAAAGGAAAAGTTCCTAATCGAAGGTTCAGAAATAGAAAGTCAAATCCGATAATGGAAAAGTGTTTCTATTTGGGTGATAATGGGTATTGGAAAGGAAATTGTCGAAAAATACTTGGTTTGTCTGTTTGTCACGCCATTTGGATAAGATATGAAGATATCTTACTCGTTGAAAATATGTTTAGTTGGAAATTCACCAGACTCCTAGTGTATGAACTTGAGATCAACTAATCATATTTGAAAGTCGTTGCGAAGATTCAAACTAATCAGAAAGTTTAAAAAACGGCTAACACACAACTACTGCTCGGGGATAATACAAGTGTAATTGTATTAGCAGTAAGGACAATAAAGTCGTATTTTGGCATTAGGGTTTTATATTATACGTGCCATATATACAAAAATTTGATTTTTGTAAGTTATTTGATAAGTAATGGTTCAACTATTTGTTTTGAACAAAAGTTTACCATTAAACAAAAATAAAAGGTTTATTTGCTCTGGCACAATAAAAGATGGTCTTTTATACCTCCATGAAAAACCCTAATTTAAGTTTAACATTAAGAAGCTTGACTTACCATCTAAGAGGAAAAACTTCTACGTGGTATCAACATCTTGGTCATTTTTATCCGAAAAAGATCCAAAGACTGATTGTCGAGTCTTTTCGACTTGACAGCTGTCAGTCTGCGAATCCTATTTAGAAAAGTAAAATGACCAAGAAAGCCTTTTTGAGACAAAGGGTATTAAGCCATGAACTTGCTTGAGGTAGTTCATACCGACGTATGATACTATGAATGTTCAAGCAAGAGAAAGTTTTTGCGTATTTCATCATTCATTTGAATGATTACTCTAGATATAGATATGTTCATTTGATGAGACTTAAGTCTGTATTTTTTGAAGAGTTCAAAGAATAAAAGACTGAATTCAAAGAATCAAATTAGAAAACATATCAAGGCATTTCGATTAGATCGAAGTAATGATAAGTGTCTATATGCAGAGTTAAATAGAACTTCTCAAATGAGATTAGATCTCAACTATATATATGAGATACGTCTTAGCAAAGATGTATTGCAGAAAGGAGAAATAGAACTCTGATAATGATGGTAAGATTCATGAAGAGTCATGCTACCCTATGAATTTCGTTTTGGGGTCTTGCACACAAAATGACAAACCTAGTTCTATCTAAGTCAGTTCCTAAAACACTGATGGATCTATAGCTAGGGTGAAAACCTTGTATCTTTTATCTTCGGATTTAAGGTAGCCTGGTCCACGAGTTAAGGATGGATCCTGACAAGTTAGAATAAAGAACAAAGGTTTACTTGCTCTAAGGTTATCCTAGAAGAACGAGAGGTGGTATATTTTGTAATTTGAGAAATCACAAAAGATGTTTGTGAATATTTCAAAGATAATTACATAGATAACGACAAAGGGTGGAGGCAAAGTAGTGTTAAAAGAAATAACATTATTAGATACTGATTTCCATAAACCCGTGATAATTGAAAATGTATTAGATACATGTGATGTACCAAATACAACATATGATGTGGAGACGTGTATACGAGAGCATCATCGTAGTGGGAGGATTGTCAGGAGACCTGACAAGATACCTAAGATTAACCCAAGTGGTTGAATCTAACGTATCTGATCCTGTTACATGTAATGAAGCTATGGAAGATATAGACGCTGACCGTTTGGTCGATTTCCATGGAATCTAAGTTAGAATCTCTGTATTCTAGCAAAGTCTTGAACTTGTAGAGGCGCCTGAAGGCATTAAACCCTATTAGATACAATTGGGTTCTACAAGACGATAAAAGGAGAAATGGACAAAAGTAGAGACTTTAAAGCAAAACTTATGGCAAGGGATTTTACCCAGAAAGAAGAAATCATTTATGAGATCTTCTCGCCTATAGCAGGGTTTAAGTCCATGAGAACTCTCCTCTCCATTTTATCTCATTATCGTTTACGAGATTAGATAAATGGATATAAAGACTATGTTCTTGAACTGGCAACTTCAAGAAGAAAAGATACATGGTACAACCTGAAGGCTTCACAGCCAGAAATCAGGTACATATAATGCAAGCTTGATAGATCGATTTATGATCTTAAGCAAGCGTCTAGATTATGGATCATCAAAATTAAAGAAGCAATTTAAATTATTTGGATTTGTGCAATTGCCTGATGAACCATGTGTGTACAAATGACATCAAGATAATGTTGTAACATTTTCATTTTGTACGTAAACAATATCCTGCTCATTGGGAATGATGCAAGAATTTTATCAGTGGTTAAGATTCGGAAGTCAAATCATTTTGACAAGAAAAGACCTATGTGAGACCAATGCTATTCCAAGGATCAGACTTTTGTCATGATCATAGGAATAAGAAGATGGGTTTATCACAAGAAGCATATATAGATAAGATGCTGGTAAGGTATAATATGACAAATTCCAAGAAAGGTTCATTACCTTTTAGATATGGAATTTATCTATCTTGGGATCAGTGTCCTGAGACAACTGAAGAGATAGAATACATGATTAGAGTTCCGCAGCAGAAGCTTTATGTATGTGATATTATGTACAAGGCCAATTGTCTATTATATATGTAGGTCTAAGTCAGCAGCTATTAGTCAAACCCTAAAATCTGACACTGGGTAGTAGTGAAAGCATATATTGGAGTACTTGAGAAGGACTTGAGATTATATGCTTGTCTACCACAATGGTGAGCTCATTTCAATAGAGTACACAGATTCGAATTTACAGTCTAATTTGTATTCTAGATGTTTGACATCAGAATACGTGTTTACTCTAGAAAGGGAAATCGTTAATTGGAGAATGTTAAGCAGACTTGTATTGCTTACACCACCATGGAAGTCAAATACATGGTAGCTTGAGGAGCAGCCAGTTAGATGTATTGGATTCATGATTTCCTAGTTGTTGGCTCAGAGAAACGTCTAAAAGATTCCTTCACTAAGGTATTGGCGCACAAGAGTGCAAAACGAGTTTTGACACTCATGTGGAAGGAATAAGACTTAGATGTATGGCCAAATTGAATTTAGGGCAAGTGGGAGATTGTTGGGAATAGTGCCCTGAAAATTCAATTTGATTGAATTAATTAAACTGAATTTACAGCGAGTTGTGAGTATTTCACATATTAATCATTAATGACGTGTGGTGGTATTCTTATATGAAATGTGTTTCATAGGAAAAGACTTTGAATACCGAAATCACATGTCATTAAAGTTCTAGTCGGTAAGATAAGAATATGTTCTTATCAAGACTATAACGTGGTTATATAAGATGATTAGTCTTTCGTCATAGGGAATGGTGATTTCAATTATAACACGTTGATGATTTTCAATAGGATTGGAAACATCGAACTAGACCACTGAGATTGTTCATTTTATACTGCTATCTAAAAATGAATAAAATCTCAGGAAGCATTGTACTCTTAATCCTGATAATATTTCGGCTTTAGGCATGTAGTGTTAGTCACTGTAACATACCCGAAGTGAGGTCTCGATAACGGGTGGCCAAAATACTTTGTATGATTCGGTGACAACATGAAATGTACTAAAGAGTTATATTGATCGAGGAATCTGTGGCCTTGCTGGAAGGTAAAAGATATCCTTGAAATAGATTTGCAAAAGTTCGAATTAAGACTTTGGCCAAAGCACTTCGGGTGATACGTCACCGAAGTTGTATGTTGAATGTGTTTCACATACAGAGATTTTGAACTTAAGGCGAATCGATAAATTTCAAATTAGAGATGAAAAATAAATGATAGTAGTTGCAATTTATTTTTCATGGATATCTACACGGAGGAGTAAAATGCAAAATTATTCTAGATCGAGAAATTCATGAATAATTTAATTAATTTTAGAGTGCAACAATATTTATTTAGTGGAATTAAATATTGTTAAACGGTAATTAATTATTATCATGGGATGATAATATATTAACCCGTTTATAGCTAAAATTAATTAGTCCTGCAGGTCCCCCTACAAGCCCCAATTGAAAACCCAAAGGGAAAATATTAAAAGGAGAAAGAGAAATGATTTTTCAAAGTGTTTGAAAATAGCCAAGGGATTTATTTTAAGAAAATAAATCAAATTCCAAAGAGTTGGAAATGCCCGGAATTTTATTTTGGAGAAAATAAAATTTTAAATTTTTCAAAAAAAAAAAAAAAGCTGACGTGGCAGGTGACGTGGCACTGACGCGTCACGCCACGTCAACAAGGTGGGCCCAACTGGCGCTGACTGGGCAGCCGTGTGGCGCCACGTGTCAGACACGTGGACGGCTCAGATTGAGCCACGCCACCACAAACGGACGGCCCAGATTTGATTTGGGCTGGGTCGGTCAACGGGTCGGATAGTCCGGTCAAACGGGTCAAGTTTTGGATAGGGTCGGTCGGACCGGGTCTGGGCAGGGCCAGACCCGGACACGTGGCACTACAGGGATCGGCCACGTCAGCCAGAAACCCTAGCCGCGTGTACAACACACGTGCCACCTTCTGGTGGCGCGTGAGGGCGCGTGCGGGGGTTTCTCGGCGAGCGGCCGGCGGCGTTGGATTCACGGCGATGAAACCTTCCACGTGGTCACCTCGGTTTTCGTGTCCAAGTTGTACACGCAAATGGGGATGTGAAATGACCATTTTCCCCTTGCTTTTGTATCCAAAATGACCGTTTTGCCCGCATATATTTGCCTATAAATAGGCTGATACCCACCTCATTTCTTCATTCAACTTTGGGAGGTGGTTTTGGCTAGTTCTTAGCTTTGAAACCATATCCCTTTTTTCTCCTAGTTAATTCCGATTCATTTTGGAATTAATTTTAATTAGGTGTTTATATAAAACGCCTAATTTCGGGAGAATAAACCCTGAAAGGGGTTTCCTAGTTTAAAGTTTTATTTTCTCTAAGTATTGAGAGAAACACTTTCGGAGCCCACACTCCGAGGGTGTCCCTGGGGATATTGCAGGGAAGCTCTGCCGGTCTCACGAAAGGGCAAGGAGCTGGAAAAATGCCGTTAGGTAGCCATGTTTGAAGTACGGTAATATTTTACAGTTGTTTTATTTTAAGCATGATAAATTATGTGCTCTTAAGTGTTAATTGCATGTTAGATATTTATCTGCTTAAGTGATTTAAAATTTATTATCAATTGCATGTATATACTTGAGTAGATCCGGCTAAGTCTTCCGCTTTGTATTAAAATGTTTTAGAAATATTTTAATACTTGTATTATAAATAAAAATTTTAAAATGTGGTCCCGGACCGCTACTGTTCTGGGCCCACCTCCTAGCAATTAGAGCGTGTCCCTCTTAATAGGACTAACTCGGAAGTCTACGCCTTATCGGACAAGAAACTCTTCAAAAGGCCCACAAAGATGAAGGAGACTGAGGCTTTGAGACGCTCGAACAAGTACTGTGATTTCCATAAGTAGAGGGGGCACGACAATGCTGAATGCCGCCAGCTGGAAGTTGAAATTCAAAGGCTCATCGCGGGGGGCCACTTGAAGGAGTTTGTTACGATGTTGGAGCGTTATGACGAGCGTTGTAACGAGCGCGTGAGGGAGAGGAGAAGAAGTCACTCGCGCTCAAGGAGTCCACGAGGGCGCGCTCCCACAGAGAGTAGCCACCGTAGTAAAGGGAAGACTCCAGAGCAAGAAAACACCCTTTTCGCGGTTATCAACATGATAGCAGGGGGGTCCTCAGGGGAAGATTCCAACGCTTCTCGCTGATGGTTCGTTCGGAGTTATGATCAACGCCCCTCGAAAACCAAGTCAGTTTATGCCATCCGAGGATCCAAAGATGACTGCTCAAAGGAACACGATGTGATAGGATTTACAGATAAGGACTTAGAGCATATTGTAACACCCCATGGGGTCAGTGAAATCTCTGACTGCCCCATGGTGGTTAGCTTAGATGTCCACAATCACATTGTAAAGAGGGTGTTAGTGGATAGTGGAAGCTCTATTAACGTTTTGCCCTACACCACGTTCCAAAAGATGAATGTCACCAACATCCCGCTCGAACCCCTCAAAACAGCCCTCATTGGCTTTGGGGGTTCTGAGGTTGTCCCACGGGGGCAGATTTGTTAGCCACTTCCTTTGGCCGAGCCCTACAACGCTAGACACTCATGGTCACCTACGCGGTGGTAGAAATTGACATCCCATACAACATCATAATCGGGCGACCAGCCCTCGTAGATTTCAAAGCGATTATCTCCACTTACCACCAGAAAATCAAATTCCCCACCCCCGAAGGTGTCAGAGAAGTTTTGTGCAATGTGCGAGAGGCTTGGGAATGTTACATGCTATCCCTTAGAAAGCCTAAAACAGAGAAAGCATTTCAACTTGAGTCCACCAAGAAATCCGTCGATTTCCCCAATTTGGACGAGGATGGTCCCGTGCGAAAGAGGGCCAAGATGAACAGGAAGAAGAACAAAAAGAAGGATCCCAACGCCGATAGCTCCCACAAAGAGTCCTCTTTTGAAGGGGAAGAGCGTGATACGAGCGAGCCCCTTATTGATGGACGTTTAACAGGAAAGAAGAGGGCGCTTGAGCTCCCCGCCCAGAAATGAGAATCGAGCCCTCAGAAAAATTGCTTACTATTGAGCTAGAACCAGGGAACAAGGATAAAACTACTCAAATTGGGTCCAACCTTTCAGGACCCTCGCAGATCATGATGATTGACTTCCTCAGAGAAAATATCGACGTTTTTGCATGGAAAGCATCTAACCTTACTGGGATTGACCCAAGCGTCATGGTCCACAGGCTCAACGTGGACCCCTCATTTAAGCCCATAAAGCAGAAGAAACGGGATGTACACAATTTTCGGAAGAAAGTTATTGAGGAAGAAGTTAACAACCTCCTCGAAGCCCAATACATCGAGCCCATATTGTATCCTGAATGGTTGTGTAACGTGGTAATGGTGCCCAAGAGCACAAATAAATGGCGCATGTGCAATGACTTCACTGATCTTAACAAGGCTTGCCCTAAGGATCCTTACCCATTGCCCCGTATAGACCAGTTGGTGGATTCGACCGCAGGATGTGAGCTCATGAGTATGATGGATGCCTTTCAAGGGTAGTATCAAATCTTTATGGCCCCAGAAGACCGTCCCAAAACTTTGTTTGTTGTCCACCTGAGTGTATATTGCTTCTTGGTAATGCCTTTTGGGCTCAACAATGCTGGAGCCACTTATTAGCGCCTTGTCAACAAGATGTTTGAGAAAGAAATTGGAGGATCCATGGAAGTGTACGTCGATGATATGATTGTCAAGAGCGAGCGTCAGGGCTCGCACCTGGAGGATCTCAAGCGCACTTTTGCCATCCTGTGCCAGTATGGGATGAAATTAAATCCTTCAAAGTATACTTTTGGAGTACGAGGGGGAAAATTCTTAGGCTACATGGTCAGTCAGAGAGGGATTGAAGCCAACCCCGAGAAAATCAAGGCTATCTTGGACATCCCCTCCCCTCGTAATCTCAGGTAAGTGCAAGTGCTAGTAGGGAAAATCATCTCTTTAAACAGATTCATTTCGCGCTCGGCAGACAGAAACCTTCCTTTCTTCAAAATTTTGCGAAAGACACGAAATTTTGCTTGGACTGAAGAGTGTGAAAAAGCATTACAAGACATGAAGGCTTACCTTTCGAGCGCTCCATTATTAACGAAACCCATTGAAGGAGAAAGGTTGTCTGTGTACCTCTCTGTTTCCACAGAAGCAACGAGCGCGGTTCTAATAGCTATACGAGAGGGAAAGTATTTGCCCGTTTATTATTTGAGCAAAATATTGCAAGGGGCCGAGAAAAAATACTTGGAAATCGAAAAATTTTCATTCGCCCTCATCAACGCATTAAGATGATTGACGCCGTACTTCCAGGCGCACTCAATAACGGTCCTCACTGATCAACCTTTGAAGCAGGTGCTGTCCAAACCAGATGTGTCGGGAAGGTTGATAAAATGGGCCATTGAGTTGAGCCAGTTAGACTTAAGTTTCGAGCCCAGAACTGCTATACAAGCGCAGGTTGTAGCAGATTTACTGGTTGAACGCTTCGGTTTAGAACTTGCTGTTCTGAAAAAAGACAGTCTATGGGTCCTGCACACAGATGGTTCCTCAACCTTTCAAGGGGGAGGAGCAGGGGTGACCCTCAGAGACCCCAGTGGGATTGAGTTAGACTTTGCAATCAGGTTGGATTTCCAGGTCACCAATAACGAGGCAGAATATGAGGCCCTTGTGCAAGGGTTGAACATTGCTTTTCAAAATGGAGCCTCCAGAATCACCCCTTATGTTGATTCATAGTTAATTGCGAGCCAGATTGAAGGAACTTATGAGGCTCGAGAAACCACCATGGTGCAGTATTTGAGCAAAGCCAAGGAAGTGATTGGGAAATTCAAGGAATTCCATCTACTCCAGGTCCCACGAGCAGAAAACGAGCACGCTGATGCGCTATTTGAATTCGCCTTGGACTTGGAAGGTACCAGCGAGCGCTCTGTCACGTTTCTTAGAACTGAAGAGCCTCTGATAAAAGAGTGGGACACCGAGAGAGTGGTAGCCATGATTGATCCGCACGAGCCATGCTGGCTTGACGATGTTATAAGATTTTTTAGAGATGGCGTTTGCCCCACTGACAAGGTGGAGGCTCGGAAAATCAGAAACAAGGCCCCTCGGTTCTCTTTAGACTCTGAGGGGAGATTATTCAAGAAGTCGTTTCAAGGACCCCCGATGAGATGCCTAAGGCCCTCGCAAGCTAAAGAAACGCTCGAGCTTATTCACAATGGAAGTTGTGGGAACCATTCAGGAGGGCGTATCCTTGCGAAGAAGGTCCTGAGGAGTGGGTTTTATTGGCCCATAGTTCTCCAAGTTGCCATTGGGTTTTCCAGGAAATGCCCTAAGTGTCAATTTCACTCTAACCTCCCTCAACTGCCAGCCGCTCAGATGGTCCCTATAGATGTCTCATGGCCCTTTGAACAATGGGGGATCGACATTGTGGGTCCCTTGCCCATCGCGGTCGGACATAAGAAGTTTATCATTTTAGTTGTCGATTATTTTACCAAATGGGCCGAGGCTGAAGCCGTGGCAAAGATTACCTTCAGGGTCGTAAGGGACTTCATTTGGAAAAATATTATTTGTAGATATGGCATACCAAGGGTGCTCATTTCAGACAATGGGTCCCAGTTCATAGTAGCTGATACACGGGAATGGTGTTCAGAGTTGGAAATTGAGCAACGGTTTACTTCCGTGGGTCATCCCCAAGCCAATGGACAAGCTGAAGTCACCAACAGGGTCATTTTACAGCATCTGAAAACCATGCTAGAAAGCAAAAAGAGTGAATGGGCAGAGGAATTGCAAGGGGCACTATGGGCTTATCGCACTACTCCACGAGCGGCTACTGGCGAGACACCTTTCGCACTCATATATGGGTCTGAAGCAATGATACCTGCGGAGATTGCACAAAAATCCTCTCGGGTAGCCTACTTTGAACATAAAGCCAATGAGGAGAGTAGGGCACTGAAATTAGATCTCATGGATGGAAAGAGGGATAAAGCATGGGCACTTATCCATCAATACAAAGCCGCTGTCGCTCAACAGTATAACAAAAGGGTAAGGGAAAGAACTTTTCAGTTGGGGGACTTGGTCCTAAAAAAAGTGGAAGTCTCAATACATGTGGGCAAGCTAGATCCCAACTGGGAGGGTCCGTTCAAAGTTATACAAATACGGGCAAACAACACGTACACGCTCGAATCACTGCAGGGCGAGCGTCTCCCATGCCCTTGGAACGCGTGCAACCTCAGACGGTTCTATGTTTGAATCTATCTTGTAAAGCATGAGGCATATGTTATTTCTCAAGAAATTTATAATGAAAATTGCTCCTCTCATTTATTTCATCTGAGTATGCAGGCTACTGAGAATTCTCTCTTGGGATCTTAAACCCAAGGGGTATGAATTTCCTCGTAATTTAGGAATTGGCATGACTCCACGAGCTCGCTTATCCAGCACCTCTAAGGATATTCCCCAAAGTCCACCCCGTACGCACGAGCATCCTAGTAGGCCTGGGTAGCCTATACTATGGGTACCTAGCGCATGAAAACGGGAGTCGCTGCACAATTGCACTTCACAAAAGGAGAAGCTTTCTGGCCAATTTCAGCCTCCAGAATGGATCTCTGAAGTACCATAAAAAAGCAAAAATTTTCACAAGTCTTGAACGAGGGCAACCTCCCAGTGAGACCCTTGTGACTGCTCAAGACTTAGTAAAATTTTCCAAGTGTTAAAGCAAAATTTTCACAAGTCTTGAACGAGGGCAACCTCCCAGTAAGACCTTCGTAATTACTCAAGACTTAGTAGAATCTTCCAAGTGTTTAAAAGAAAAATTTTCACAAGCCTTGAACGAGGGCAACCTCCTAGTAAGACCCTCGTGATTGCTCAAGACTTAGTAAAATTTTCCAAGTTTTTAAAAGAAAAATTTTCACAAGTCTTGAACGAGGGCAACCTCCCTGTAAGACCCTCGTGATTGCTCAAGACTTAGTAAAATTTTCCAAGTGTTAAAGCAAAATTTCACAAGTCTGGAACGAGGACAGTCTCCCAGTAAGACCCTCGTAATTACTCAAGACTTAGTAAAATTTTCCAAGTTTTTAAAAGAAAAATTTTCACAAGTCTTGAACGAGGGCAACCTCCCTGTAAGACCCTCGTGATTGCTCAAGACTTAGTAAAATTTTCCAAGTGTTAAAGCAAAATTTCACAAGTCTGGAACGAGGACAGTCTCCCAGTAAGACCCTCGTAATTACTCAAGACTTAGTAAAATTTTCCAAGTTTTTAAAAGAAAAATTTTCACAAGTCTTGAACAAGGGCGGCATCCCAACAAGACCCTCAAAGCTACTCAAGACTTAGCTAAACAAGGCATACTTTACCAAGCATGTTACACATAATCTTAGCATCATGAGATTTTGTTACAACAAGCGCAAGGTAAAAATTTCACAATCAAGAAAATAAAGAAAGACATTATCATGAAAAGGAAGATCTGCATTGATTAAAAAGCTTTTGCTGAATTACAAAGTAGGGGCACATAGGCCCATAACATTCTTACAAAATAAAGACTAAGTTAAAGGAAGAGTTTCAGCATGAGCGGATGAAGGGAATCATCAAGCGGCAGGAGCAATGTCTTCATCCAGAACCACTAAGACATTTTGAGCCACGGGACCATAAACAGGGGCCGCCGGCTCTTGCGCTTGAGGGGCTTGTTCATCTTGGTTCTGGGTAGCTGGAGGAGGCGCAGGCTCGTTATCCCCTGGCGCTTAGGGGGCATTGGGCTCGTTAGTTTCATTGGAAGGAACAAGGGCATTCTCAGCTGCAAGAGCGAGAGCATTAACGACAGGTGTTGAATGCTCATTTGCAAAGAGGATCGTGGAGGAGATAGTGGCAGCATTTGCACCCTCATTTTGCTCCGCTTGGGAGGCTTCCGCTGGAGGGTGAGCCGCCATGTATTCATCCTGAATGAGCGTGACCAGAAAGTTGTACTCTGGCTCGAAGATGTTTGACTCTGGGTCTTCACGATCCCCATCCTCCTCAACGCAGCGCTCGTTGAACATGAGCCCCATATCTGACCTCCCACGAGCGGACGGATCAGTCAATCCCTTGCAAATGCCCTGCTCAATCGCCAAGTTGAAAGCCTTTTGAGCCTCGTCTAGACAGTGCAAAAAAGCCACAAAGTTGAATGGCTTTGAATGGCAAAACTTGATGAGCGCCTCTTTGACTGATTGCTTAATACGATGAGGAAGTTGGTCCATGGTATCCGCGTATTTCTTCTCCGCCTCAATAGCCCTCGTCTTCCAGTCGTTACTTCTGATGGTTCTCATTGAGGTTATTGTATTGCGTGCGCCAACTCCTCTGAGCGTTCTCAACGTTCATAAAGTCATAGTGCAGCTTCTTCATCTCAGCCTCCAGCCTCTTATGCTCTGTGTCAAGAGAAAGGTACTTGGCTTTCTCTATATCCAATTCTTCTTGGATTTGAGTAGGATCGTTCGAGCGCGCCATCTTCTTGTATTTTGCTTTTCTGTGAGCTTAAACCGTGGCACGTATTTGGATGTTTTTCGTCCTCGGAAGCACTTGCTGCACGGGCTCGAAATGGTAGGAGTGTTAATGAAAATTTTGGAAAAAGGCATCTTCAGAAAATAAAATTCGAGGGAGAAAGGGGGACTTATCGAAATTAAGGCGTGCACCATGTCACTGGACACCTTTTCAACGGTCTCGGAGTACAGGTGCTTATGGTCCGCTGTGAATTGGACCCTTTCATTTAAGCCCTAGTTGATGGTTTGCGCGACCGTTCCGTGCCTCAGTAATACGACACCTCCATCTGCGGAACCCTTGTAGCTCCTATCCCCTCGATGGTCAAAATCCCACAAGTGTTCTTCCTCCGAGGAGGAAGTATCTTCGCCACCCTTGGGGCCTTTAACAACTTGCTTGCCCTTGCCAGTTATGGAAAAAGCATCGGTCATTCTCTTCATTTTGCGGGAGGTTTGACTAGCGCTCCCCTGAGCCCCACTTATCACCACATTTGTAGTGGGCCTCGTTTGATTGACAGCATTGGGGTTGACCGCCCTTGTATCCATTGCAGCTGGTGGCCGTACCACTATTCGGTTTTCTGTGTTGGCCGCTCGGTTCTCCCCGTGGCCCTACGACGTTTGAGCGACAGCTGCAGCGCTTGAGCTGGTGCCTTGATGGTCGCCACGACCGTCACCCCGGCCTGCTCCTCGGCCTCGGGGGTTCTGCTGATTCTCTTGGTTGGCTTGGTGTTGTTGGCGGTTGCGATTATTGACAAATTGGGCAACGTTTCTCATTCCTCCGGCCATTCTGAAAATATCCGCTCCTACAAGAAAGGAGAGAACGAGGGTCAGAAACCCTTAAGCAAATTTTGCAAAATACAAAGGTACAGTTAGCATCCCTATCTAAAAGTTAGTGCCCTAAAGTCTACCGTCTCTCTCCATATTTCGAGCGGGGGGGTTGTTGAGATAATGAGGGTCATTAGTAAGCCCGCAGAGGGACATGAGTTCCGCATCATCTATTCACTCCTTGGCTTGAATCAACTGGCCCTCGTCCCTCAACGCTCTAGCCAGGTCTCTAGCCCAGTCCTCAGGGAAGGAAGGCTCTAAGCGATTCTTGACAAGGGAGCCTTTCCCATGAGAAATCCATTCTCGTGCCACCCCGAAATCATCATCCGCTGGGGCTTTGACAAAGATATACTTCTCCTTCCAATCTGGGCCGTAAGTGGATGAGGGGGAGTTGATCAATTTCAGATGGGCTTTTGCTTGGACATAATAGAAGAAACCCGCCTCGGGGGACGAGCGCGGTGAGCTAACGATTTGGAGAAGGGCATTGAAATTCCGCATTGAGGGCTCGTGTTGGGTACACTTCATGAGGATCACGAAGCAAGTTATTAAAGCAAGACAATTGGGCACGATTTGTGAGGGGCACAGGTTCAGGTTATTAAGAATTATAGCCACTGGAACCGGGATTGGGAACCTCAAGCCCCCAGAACTAACTGCATCATTTAAACGGCCACCTCTCCAGGGGGCGGACAGTTAGCACGCTCGTGATCTTCAGGGATTCGCCAGGTAAAGCGCTCATCCCAATGTATTGGCGCTAGCATGGTCTTTATCTCTCCCAGAGTGATTGTACTGGGAGTCTCATCAGGGGTGCGCTCGGTCGCTTTCATACCTAAGCCTTCACCCTCGTTTGACCCTTTGGCCTTCTTAGCTTTTCTGGGCCTTTGGGGTTTCTTGCCTTTGCCCTTGGCATGGGTTCTTTCTGAGGGCCCCATTTCTCCCTCGAAATCTGGAGCCGGGGCTGCGACGGCCACGGTCACGATGTGGCGACGAGGATGAGTTGAACTCTCTGTTATCGGGAGAGTCACCCCTTGCCTCTCCGCTTCTATCACCATGTCCATCTCTTCAAAAATATGCTCAACCCCATCTGGGTTCCTCTCCTCCATGGCGGAAACGGCAGCGTGCAATTCTTCATCTCTTGGAGATGAATTTTGGCTTGCCATATCCTCAACTTCCTGGGCAAATTCTTCGGTGTGATCTCCAGACATGTTTGAGAAGGGTTTTTCAAGGATCGGAAAGGTTTCTTTAGAATCGGGAGGAGATTCGGGATTCAAGGACTTTGAGAAATAAAGGGGGTGTATTGAAAACTAAATCCTAATCTGATTCTAAGGTTAACAAAGTTAGAAGATTTCACCAGAAGGTTACCTTGAGTTTTCTGGAAAAACTTGGAAGAAGAGTTATGAATGCTCTGAAATTTGTTTTGCCAAGAGTTTTTTGCGAATTTGTGCTCTGAAGATTTGTTCGCGTAAAGGATGAAAGGGATACGGAATCCCTTATTTATAGGCATGGAAGTTGGTAAGTTTCTGACAAGGTAATTTGAAAATGTAATCATTTCCGCCTAGGAAACCGTTCGCTTTATTGAATCGCCGCGAGTATCCCAAGAGCCACGCACCCCACGCGCATCAGCATTAAATGCATAAATGTTTCCAGCGGTCAGGTGAATGGACCGCATTTGTGGCGAAGTCAGAAGGATAATTGCCCAACATGCTACGCCTTCCCCAAGCGTAACACTCGAAGATCTACATTGGCAGAATTCTATAGTCCTTATCATTAAGGACTACAGAATTGGGGGGCAAAATGATGGGGTCAAAATATGCTCATCCCACGTTGGGGACACGTGGCAACTCAAGATAGTAACACATGCCCTCTTGTGATTAAGGCAATTGTACACGAGTTCCCAAACCCACCAAGCATCAAGGTTCCTCAAGGACACGTGTCTTTCCTTCCCCGCACACGCGTGACCAACGCTACCGCTCTCTAACTAGCGTGCTTCATAATACACGGCTAAGCTCCAGTCAATCAAGGAAGCCCTCTTCCAGCGCTACCCACCCTCAGGGAAGTCTCCACTCCCCCTCGTTGGGTAAGCCTTAGTCGACATCCCTCAGCGGATACTCTGGCCTCCAAGGTCCTTGGTTGACACGAGCATGCTCTTAAGCCCTGGTTACCAACCCCCTAAACGGCTCTCTGACACACCGTAAATGTCCGCGCACCTGTCAACACTAACTTTCACCAGCTTTTACGAGAAGATTCCTCCTAGGTTTCTCCCATAACGCCACGTGTTAGGGCAACATTTGGCCAGGACCACACGGTGCAAATGATCAAAGGGTCCCTGACCCTCAACTATAAATATGCGAGTTCATCTCCTTCACTGTAAGCAACCTCCATTACTGCAACTTCACATTTCACACATTCTCTCTTTCAGATCATCATCTAACTTGAGCGTCGGAGAGCCAAACAGGGAATCACCCCCAGTTCCCCCAGCTTGGCCGTCTGACCTCTGTTTCTTTGGTGTTTTCCTAGCAGGTAGAAACTACCATCTTTTCCGGCGATCACCATCGGTTTCCCCACCTCTAAACAAATTCTAAAATGATTGGACTCTGTACCCCATATTCAAACCCATCAAATAATATTTTATTTTATATAATTACCGAAATTTATTAAAATTTATAAAGTGAAATAATTTGTTGTTTTTCCAATTCGTTAGATATATCTTATTATAACATTTTAAGTTATACACCTTAAAATTAAAAAATAGACAACTTATATTGTAAAGTTTGAATATATTACTTAAAACATTAATACTAAAACAATCATTGTTGAACTATACATCCTTTTTGGGGTAAGTTGGAGAAATTTTAAATTTACCAAGAGTCCTCTTTTAAGTTAATAAGTACTTTTTAAATATAGTTGAATTAATAATTTATAACATGTATTTACATCATTATCCTTGAATAATATTTATTTTCGTAATTATTGTGAGGATATTTTAGGCGATCCGTATTTTGTAAGAAACCAAAAACCCAACTCGTGCTTTTATAATATATATAGATATAGATAGATAAAAGTATAGATAAAACAAAAATTAAAATTAAAAAAAAAAAGAATAATTTATGGATGGATAATAATATAATAATATTTTGTTAACTAAGTTATTCTATATGAATTTTTAGTATTTTTTGGATTTATTTTAATATAATATTTATAATTAAAATATAATAATTTATTATTTATATTTTAATACTGATAAAAATAAAAAATATCGTAAATATTTATAATCAACATACTAGTTTTTAATAAACAAAAATTTTAAGTAATAAAAAGAAAAACTATCATAAGAAGTGTTTAATTCTTTTTTGTTTTTTGAATTTGATTCATTTGTTAATTCACATTTAATTTTATTAATACATTAAATATATAAAAAATACTATTAAAACAATCTCTTTATTTATTTATTTAACTTATGTATAAGAGCCATAAGTCAAAATTGAATTTGACCAGGCTCACTGTAACGCACCACTTCTTTGGAATAGGACAAGACATTGTTAACGTGTGAGTTTTTGGAATTATGCGTTTATTTACCAATTTTTGTTTTCGTGTTTTATCGAGCTTAATTGTTTCTTTATGAAATATGTGCTTATATAGAAATTGTGAGGCCTTTGTACGATTTAAGAAAGATCAAGTGGATTTAAATGAACTTTGTTTAGAAATCAAAAGGTTAATTTCTTAGTATAATTCTTGAAGGGACTTGATTGTAAATAAATAAAAAGAATGGGCTGATATTTCTTGTAATAAAGGTTGAATCCCCAACCCTAAGTGCCCCCACACCCCGACCCGACGAAGCAAGTGAGAGGAGGTAAATTAGGTACTCAGCGGCCCGCTAAGGGAGAGGTGTGTCTCCCACAAATCTACAAGGAACCTATCCTCAAATCCCATAATGGTTTAAGAATAAAGCTCCCACACTGCAACTTGTGGGAATTGAACCTTGCACCTTGTAACAAATCTTCCTCTTCGAAATCAACTGAACTACGCCCTGTGGGCAATGGGTTGATATTTCTAGAACTACACATACCATGCCTCCTAAACTTCCACCATTAACTTTCCAATTACAGTTTAAACAAAGCAAAAGGGCTGCCCCATTTTCTCATTGCTATAAACGTCCCATTCCATTTTCCTCTTTTTAAAATTGAAGAACAAGAAAGAAATTCAGATCTTAATGGCATGATTAGTATAATGGAATGGGGTGAGAATGGAATGAGTATTCTCACATCCATTCCTAAACCCTTAATTGGTACAAAATGTGATTGAGAATGTTCATTACTGAGGTAATGCTCATTCCTACAAACATGGGTTTATCCATTCCTTAGGTACCCCATGGTATTAGCCATTCCCAATCTTCAAAATTTGTTTACTTTTTATATAATGGCCACATATTTATTAAATATATATTATATTATTATATTTTATTATTACGATTATTTATTCTGATTGAAAACTTAATAAATTTCATTTAATATATGCAAAAATAAATCTAAATATAAATATACTATATATATTATATATTTAAAAATACATGTTCATTATATTATTCTATTAACTTATAAATTCATAGATATGCATAATAGATTAAAATATTCATTAAATACAAAATTTGGCATTTATATTAAATTTAGTTTTAAATATCATACATTATATTAAATATAATAAAATCATATAATGTACGTATAAATATGAAAATATTAATACCTTTCATATTAATAACTTTATAGTATTTATATGCTTATATAAATATCTCTCTCTCTCTCTCTCTCTCTCTCACACACACACACACACACACACACACATATATATATATATATATATATATATAGATATATATATATTCGATTTAATTTGTACATAAAGTAAATGTCATAAATATAACACATTCGATATAAAATAGTTACAATATGTTACATATGAAAACATAATATTGCTCAAGCTAAAAAAAATAAAAATTATATTAATATATAAAGTATTTTAGTCATGTATTTAATCATCATTGTTAACAATATTATTACTTATATTTTTATTTGTATATAATATGATCGAAATAAATCTAAAATTTTTATTTCATTCCTAACTTTATTACTGAACGTACCAATCATAGGAATGTTATAATAAAGTCATTCCATTCCATTCCAAAATTCATTCCTTTCCCGCCTCATTTCATTCATTCATACCAATCATGTCGTAAGTATTACAAGCAACAACACCGTTGTCACCTTCCTCTTCTCTTTGCTATGTGTGGCCTAGACAACCACCCTCTCTTAGCGTTTTAATTTTCTTTGAGAAGGTAAGAAATTATTCCCTTCACCTCCTTCTTTCTTCCTAAAGACTGATATGATGGGGTGTGTATATACATTCACATGTTTTTTGATGAAAAATTGATGTATTATTAGAGCTTATATGAAATCGTGCTTAAATATGGTGGAAATCATGTTAGGAGATAGATTCTTTGTCAAATTCATAACTTTTGTTTGTTTAAATTTTGGGATACTAACGAGTTGATGAACTTTGTGATTTTGATGGTTTGAAAAGCCTAGATTATTGGGTTTTTAAGTGTTCTATATGCTTGGGTGTGATGTAGTCTTGTTTTAGCATGGGCTCTTGGCTTTTGCTTATTTGATAGCACACCCACATATATTTCAAACGTAAATTCAGAATTGATACGACCTTGTTTTCAAAAATTGTTTTAACTGGGATATCGAGGTGCATATCTGCCAAATTTGGTAATCATCCTAGCCTTTTTGATACCTGAAAAAAATCCTAAACAGCACTACTGTCCCCTGTTTCGCCCTGTTTTCTAATATGAAATTGCAGACTCATAAACCTTCGAATTTTACAAAACTGTTTTACAGAGAAGTACATGTAACAACCTTAATCAGGGTCGAGTTGGAAAAAGTAAGTAAAGGGTTTATCCAAAAGCGTTTATAATCTCGATCCCTTTTATTCTCTTCATGCATTGCATTCCTACGTGACTTATATGCTTTTATGTGCTATATTCCCATTTGAGAAATTCCGTATTTAAATTCTTTCCTTTACCAAGTAAGTATCTCGATATCTTTCTCATAGAATTTTAGAAGCTTGATATTTACCTCTTTCTAGCCCCTAAACTCACTCCTTATGCTTCAAAACTTTTTGCAACAATTGTTGTTCAGAAATTCCAAAGATGTCCCTAAAACCCTAAATTTTACCTAAATTCTAGTTTATCTCTCGAGATACTCTTTCTTACTCAGTATTATAACCAAATGAATCCTCAAATTATTTCGAAGATTTTGACATTTTCTGTGAAATCCTAGTTCCCATCCCAACTCTAGTAGTATCAATAACCATCTAAAAACCCTAGTTAGTATTCACATCGTAAACAACTTTTTATTCATTCACTTTTTGCTATTCAATATTATAATCAAAATGATCATTGAATTATTTTATGCATTCTCATACTCTTATAAAAAATTAATTCCAACCGTAGCTCATTTTATAAATATTTTCCTTTTTTAAAAATCATTATTTCTATCATAAAAGTATAACTTTCATTTAAATTTTCAAATCATACTCAAAACATTCCTTGAATTTTCTATAACTCATGACTACCTTCTCGACTTTTAAATCTCATCATAGCTTCGTTTCATATAATTTATCATGATTTTGATAATTTCTAAAGTCTATAATTTTCAAACAAAAAATTTAAATGCAACATGTTTATAATCATGACGAAACTCATTTTACACTCATTTTTTCATTACTTTCACCACTTCAAGCTCTCGTCTCTAGACCCTTGAATAGATTTCACATTATTTTATATTTATTTTTATTATATTATGACATCATCTATGACATCACATCTCCCTATGATATCATCCATGACATCACACCTTCCTATGACATCATCCATAACATCACTTTCTAAAAATCGAAAGACTAGGTGTGTGATCTTAAATTAACCAAATATCTTATACATTTTAAGAATTCCCCCTAGGTCCCGATTTCCTGACTATAAATACCCCCAAACCTTTCATTTTTAACTCACAATTCTCTCTTCTCCCACCCCAAAGTCACTCCACAAACAACCCCCTTAAGGTTAGTTTTTATTTATTTTTTTATACTTTAATTTATGATTTTTGACATATTTAGTTTAGGTATTTAATTAGTATATTTTTATGCTTTAAATTATGTCAAATATTTCTATGTTGTATTAGGAAAATATGTTTTATGAATTTATATTTTATGAATTATGTTTAAATAAATGCATGTTTATTATATGAAATAATTTAAATATGTGTTTATATATTCATAATTATGTTCTTGAATATTTGAATAAATGCATGCTTAGGAAATTAAATTATGAAATATTTTTCATGAGAAATTAATATATTTTGCTACATTATGCTTTAATCATACGTTATGAATATGAACAAGCTCCTAGAGGCGCAGTAAATTGAGCCCATCTTGTACCCAGAATGGCTATGTAACGTAGTGTTGGTGCCCAAGAGCGCAAATAAGTGGCGCATGTGCAATGACTTCACTGTTCTCAACAAGGCTTGCCCCAAGGATCCTTACCCGTTGCCCCGTATAGACCAGTTGGTGGATTCGACCGCGGGGTGCGAACTAATGGGTATGATGGATGCCTTGTAAGGATATTATCAAATCTTTTAGGCGTATATTGCTTCTTGGTCATGCCTTTTGGGCTCAAGAATGCTGGAGCCACTTATCAACGCCTTGCCAACAGGATGTTTGAGAAGGAAATTGGAGGATCCATGTAAGTTTACATCGATGATATGATTGTCAAGAGCGAGCGTCAGGGCTCACATCTGGAAGATCTCAAACGCATTTTTTCCATTCTGCGTCAGTACGGGATGAAGTTAAACCCTTCCAAGTGTACTTTTGGGGTACGAGGGGGAAAGTTTTTAGGCTACATGGTCAGTCAGAGAGGGATTGAAGCCAACCCCAAGAAAATCAAGGCTATCTTGGACATCCCCTCCCCTCGTAATCTTAGGGAAGTACAAGTGCTAGTGGGAAAAATCATTTCACTAAACAGATTCATTTCGCGCTCGGCGGACAGAAACCTCCCTTTCTTCAAAATTTTGCGAAACGCACGAAATTTTGCTTGGACCGAAGAATGTGAAAAAGCATTGCAAGACATGAAGGCGTACCTTTCGAGCGCCCCGCTCCTGACAAAACCCGTTGAAGGCGAAAGGCTATTTGTGTACCTCTCCGTTTCAACCGAGGCAACGAGCGCGGTACTGGTAGCTGTGCGGGAACACAAGCACGTGCCTGTTTACTATTTGAGCAAAACATTACAAGGGGCTGAGAAGAAGTATTTGGAAATCGAGAAATTTGTGTTTGCCCTCATCAACGCATCAAGATGATTGAGGCCTTACTTTCAAGCGCACTCAATAACGGTCCTCACTGATCAGCCTTTGAAGCAAGTGTTATCCAAAGCAGACGTGTCTGGGAGATTGATAAAATGGGCTATTGAGTTGAGTCAGTTTGACTTAAGTTTCGAGCCCAGAACCGCTATACAAGCGCAGGTTGTAGCGGATTTGCTGGTTGAACGCTTCAGTTTAGAGTCAGCAACACCAGAGAACGAGGGATTGTGGGTCCTACACACGGATGGTTCCTCAACCTCTCAAGGGGGAGGAGCAGGGGTAACCCTTAGAGACCCTAATGGGATTGAGTTAGACTTTGCAATCAGGTTGGATTTTCAAGTCACCAATAACGAGGCAGAATATGAAGACCTTGTGCAGGGGTTGAAAATTGCTTTTCAGAACGGAGCCTCCAGAATCATGCTTATGTAGACTCACAGTTAATTGTAAGCCAGATCGAAGGAACTTATGAGGCTCGAGAAACCACCATGGTTCAGTATTTGAGCAAACCCAGGGAAGTCATTGGGAAGTTCAAAGAATTCCATCTACTTCAGGTCCCACGGGCAGAAAACGAGCGTGCTGACGCTCTATCAAAATTTGCCTCGGCATTGGAAGGTACCTATGAGCGTTCTGTCACGTTCCTTAGAACAGAAGAACCTTTGATCAGGGAGAAAATCACCAAGGAGATGGTCGCTATGATTGATCCACATGAGCCTTGTTGGCTTGACGGTATTATCAAATTTCTTAAAGGTGGCGTTTGTCCCACTCACAAGGTGGAGGCTCGAAAAATTCGAAACAAGGCCCCTCGGTTTTCTTTGGACTCAGAAGGAAGGTTATTCAAGAAGTCGTTTCAAGGACCCCCAATGAGGTGTCTAAAGCCCTCGCAAGCAAAAGAAACGCTCGAACTTGTTCACAATGGGAGCTGTGGGAACCATTCAGAAGGGCGTATCCTAGCTAAGAAAATTCTGAGGAGTGGGTTTTATTGGCCCACGGTTCTCCAAGACGCCATTGAGTTTTCCAGGAAATGCCCTAAGTGTCAATTCCATTCTAACCTCCCTCAACTGCCAGCCGCTCAAATAATCCCTATAGATGTATCATGGCCCTTTGACCAATGGGGAATTGACATCGTGGGTCTCTTGCCCATCGCCGTCGGACAGAAGAAGTTTTTCATTTTAGCTGTCGACTATTTTACCAAATGGGCCGAGGCCGAAGCTATGGCAAAGATCACTTTCAGGGTCGTGAGGGACTTCATTTGGAAGAACATTATTTGCAGATATGGCATACCTAGGGTACTCATTTCAGACAATGGATTCCAGTTCATAGCAGCTGATACACGAGAGTGGTGTTCAGAGTTAGGGATTGGACAACGCTTTACCTCCTTGGGCCATCCCCAAGCCAATGGACAGACGGAAGTCACCAACTGGGTCATTTTGCAGCATCTAAAAACGATGCTAGAGAGCAAAAAGAGTGAATGGGCAGAAGAACTGCAAGGGGCACTCTGGGCTTATCGCACTACTCCACGAGCGGCCACTGGAGAGACACCCTTCACGCTCGTATATGGGTCAGAAGCCATGATACCAGCAGAAATTGTAAACGAATCCGCTCGTGTAGCCTATTTCGAGCCCCAACTTAATGAAGATAACAGGAGCCTGGAATTGGACCTACTGGAGGAAAGAAGAGATAAGGCCTGGGCTAAAATACTCAGATATAAAGCGGCCGTGGCACAACAGTACAACAAGCGTGTGAAAGAAAGAACTTCCCAGCTGGGAGACTTGGTCTTGACGAAAGTAGAAGTATCCAAACATGTGGGGAAATTGGATCCCAACTGGGAAGGTCCATTCAAAGTCATACAAATACGAGCAAACAACACCTACACGCTCGAATCATTACATGGCGAGCGTCTCCCACGACCTTGGAACGCATGCAATCTCAGGAAATTCTATGTTTGAGTTTATCTTGTAAAAGCGTAAAACCCTTGTTATTTCTGTATTCATAATAAAGATCATTCCTCTCATTTACTTTGTCTAAGTATGCAGGCTACGAGAATTCTCCCTTGGGATCCTAGACCCAAGGGGTAAGAATTTCCTCATAAATCAAGGATGGGCATAAATCCACGAGTTTGCTTGTCCAGCGCCTCTAAGGATACGCGCCATAGTCCAAGTGCACGGGCGTCCTAGTAGGCCTAGGTCGCCTATACTATGGGTACCTAGCGCGCGAAAAAAGGATCCGCGGCATCAAATCGCACCCCACAAAGGGAGAAGCCCAGAGGATGCAGAATTCTCACAAGTCTTGAACGAGGGCAATCTCTTAGTAAGACCCTCGAAATCACTCAAGACTTAGTAAAATTTTCCAAGTTAAGAAGAATTCTCACAAGTCTTGAACGAGGGCAATCTCTTAGTAAGACCCTCAAAATCACTCAAGACTTAGTAAAATTTTGCAAGTTAAGAAGAATTTTCACAAGTCTTGAACAAGGGCAATCTCTCAGTAAGACCCCCATTATTACTCAAGACTTAAGAAACCTTTTCAAGTTACAAAGGCTTAACTAAGTAATACGATTTTTACTATGCATGCTACACATAATCTTATTATTACAAGATTCTGTTACAACAAGCGTAAAGGACAACATCACACTCAAAGAGTTAAAGGAAGAACTTCATTAATTAGGACGAATTACAAAATAAGGGCGCAAGGGCCCATAACGTTCTTACAAAGAAAGGCATTAAGACAAAGAAAGGAAGTTACAACATAAGCGGACTGAGAGGAGGAATTTTAAGCAGCAGGGGCAACGTCTTCATCCAAAACCACTAAGACATTTCGAGGGACAGGGCCGTATACCGGACCCGCCGGTTCTTGTGCTTGGGGGGCAACTTCGCCTTGGTTTTGGACAGCTGGAGGAGCGGGCTCGTTGTTTCCCAGAGCTTGGGGAGCATTGGGCTCGTTGGCATCGTTGGCAGGAATGGGGAGATTATCGGCCGCGGGAGCGGGAGCGTTAGCAACTGGCGCTTGAGGCTCGTCCGCCGGAGGGATTTCCAAGATAGTGCTTGCATTGTTGTCCCCCTCATTTTGCTCCACTTGGGAATTTTTCTCATGAGGGTGGGCCGCCATATATTCATCCCTGAAGGTTAACAAAGTCACAAGAAAAGAAAGGGGGGAGGAAATTTACCGAAAGGATGGCATGCACCATATCGCTGGTCACCTTTTCGACGGACTCAGAATACAGGTGTTTGTGATCCGCCGTGAACTGAGCCCTCTCGTATAAACTCGCGCTGATGGTCTGAGCGAGCGTGCCATGCCTCAATAGAACTGCACCTCCGTCCGTGGAGCCGATAAAATTCCTATCCCCTCGACGGGTGAAATCCCACCGATGCTCTTCCTCTGAAGAGGAAGTCTCTCCGCCGCCCTTGGGGCCTTCAACCACCTGTTTACCCTTGCCCGTTATTACGAAGGCATCGGGCATCCTCTTCCTCTTATGGGAAGTCCGGTCAGAGCTCGATTGGGCCCCGCTTGCCACCACGTTTGTTGGGGGCCTTACTTGATTGATAGTGCGGGGATCGGCCACCCTCGTATCTGTCACAGGAGGTGGCCGTACCACTATCCGGTTCTCCGCGTTGGCCGCTCTGTCATCTCGTCGGCCTCGTTGCGTTTGAGCACCGGGTGCAGTACTTGAACTGGCGCCCTGATGGCCACCGCGACGGTCACCCAGGCCCGCTCCACGGCCTCGGGAATTCGGTTGATCTTCTTGTTGGGTATGACGCCTATTGTCGTTGGCAAACCTGGCAGAATTTCTCATCCCTTCGGCCATCCTTAAGATATTCGCTCCTTAAGCAAGTTTCATAAAGACGAGTTACAAATGCAAAAATAGGCAAGTTAGCATTCCTATCTACAAGTTAGTGCCCTAAAATCTAACCGGCTCTCTCCAAATCACGAGCGGGGGGGTTGTTGAGATAATGGGGGTCGTCAGTGAGCCCACAGAGGAACATGAGTTCAGCGTCATCAATCCAGTCCTTGGCTTGGATTAGTTGGCCCTCGTCCCTCAGTGCTTCAGCCAAGTCCTTGGCCCAATTATCAGGGAGAGCGGGTGCCAGGTGATTCCTTACGAGGGAGCCCTTCCCGTGAGAGATCCACTCTCGCGATACACCAAAACCCTCATCCGTTGGGGCCTTGACAAAGATGAACTTCTCCTTCCAATCTGGGCTGTAGGTGGTGGAAGGAGAGTTGATCAATTTCAAACGGGCCTTCGCTTGAATGTAGTAGAAATACCCAGCCTCGGGTGACGAGCGCGGGTAGCTAACTACTTGGAGAAGGGCGTTAAAGTTCCGCATTAAGGGCTCGTATCCAGTACATCTCATCAAGATCACGAAGCTTGTTATCAGAGCGAGGCCGTTGGGAACGATTTGCGAAAGGCAAAGGTTTAAATCGTTCAGAATACGGGCCATTGAGACTGGAATTGGGAACCTCAAGCCGATGGAACCAACCGCGTCCTTGTAAACCGCAATTTCGCCAGGAGGGGGACGATTGGTGCGCTCGTGCTTGGCCGGGATTCTCCATGAGTAACGCTCGTCCCAGTAGATTGGGGCCATAACCGATTTTATCTCTCCCAAAGTAATGGTACTGGGAGTCTCGTCCGGGGGTGTGCTCGGTCGCCTGCATGCCCGAGCCGTCACCCTCGTTTGGCCCTTTGGTTCTCTTGGCTTTTTTGGGCTTCTGGGACTTCTTTCCTTTGCCCTTGGCCTGGGCTCTATCCGAGGGCCCCGCTCCTCCCTCTAATTCTGAGGCTGGGGCGGCGATGGCCACGGTCACCGTGTGAGGGTGAGGATGGGTGGCACTCTCCGTTAATGGCAAAACCTCTCCCTGCCTTTCCGCCTCCATCACCAAATTCATCTCTTCGAAGAGATGTTCAACCCCACCTGGGTTCCTTTCATCTATGGCCATCACGACAGCGTCCAGTTCCTCGTCCCTAGGTGAGGCCGGCGGAGATAAGCTCTGGGTAGCCATGTCCTCCACTTTCCGGGTGAATTCCTCTATGTGATCTCTGGCCATGGCTATGGGGGAATAAGGGAAAGATATGAGGATTTTGGAAGTGAGGGATTTTCGAAGAAATTTAAGATTTCTGGAACGATAAAGCTTAGGGGATTACTAAATCCTAAACGTGATTCTAAAGTTAGCTAAGTTAGAAGATTTCACTGAAGTGTACCTTGGGTTTTCGGAAGAAACTGAGAAGAAGATTGCGAATGCCGGAAACTTATTTGCAAAGAGTTTTTCTGCAAGTTGGTGCTATGAAGATTTGTTCGCGTAAAAGATGGACCAGATACAAAATCCCTTATTTATAGAGATGGGAGTTGGTACGCTTCTGGCAAGAAGTTCAAAATCGCAATCATTTCCCGCCTAGGAAACCGTCCCCTTTACTGGACCGTCACGTACTTCCCAAGACTCACGCGCCCCACGCGCATCAGCATTTAATGCTTAGACGCTCCAATTGGTCAGAGGAAAGGACTGCATTTAATGCATGGACGTTACAAGCGGTCAGATGAAGAGACCGCATTTATGGCGCAATCAGAGAGGGGATTGCCCAACACGCTACTCCTCATACGAGCGCTACGCTCAAGGGATCGCTTTGGGAAAATTTTACAGCCCTTATTACTAAGGACTACAAAATTGGGGGGCAAAATGATGGGGTCCAAACACGCTCGTCCCGTATTAGGACACGTGGCAACTCAAGATGGTGACACCCGTCTTTTTATGATTAAGGTAGTATTACACGAGCGCCCAAACCCCTAAAAGCGTCAGCTTTCCTCAAAGTCACGTGCCATTTCTGCTACGTGCTCACATAATCAACGTTGCCCCTCTCTAACGAGCACGATTCCTACCACATGGCTAAAGCTCCAGTCAGTCAAGGAAGCTTTCTTCGAGCGTGATACTCCCTCAAGGAAGCTCCCACTTCAACTCATTACACAAGCCTTGGCCTTCATCCCCCAGCGGATTCATTGGCCTCCAAGGGCTCACAGTTGATACGAGCGTGATCCTAGCCCTCGTCACCAACCCCTAAAACGGTTCTCTGACATCCCGTACCTGTCCGCGCACCTGCTACTGTTGCCAGCACTAACTTTCACCGGCTTTTGGCAGAAGATTCCCCCTAGGTTTCTCTCTCGCAACGCCACGTGTTAGGGCAACATTCAGTCAGGACTACATGTGGCAAATGACCAAAGGGTCCCTGACCCTCAACTATAAATATGAGAGTTCATCTCCTTCACTGTAAGCAACCTCCATTCCTACAACTCCATACTTAGCATATTTCCTCTTTCAGATCTTCATCTGACTTGAGCGTCGGAGAGCCAAACTGCGAATCACCCCCAGTTCCCCCAGCTTGGCCTTCTGACTCTGTTCTTGTGTTTGTCCTAGAAGGTAGAACCTTCACCTTTTCCGGCGAGTATCCACTGGTTTCCTCACTTAAACAAATTCTAAAGTGATCGGACTCCATAACATGTATTCAGACCCATCAAATATAATCATATTTATTGAGATATTTATATATATTATAAAAGTACGAGTTGGGTTTTTGGTTTCTTGAAACTTTGTGATCGGCCAAAATATCCTCACTATAATACTTTCAACAATATATTAATTATAAGTTACACTATAAGATATTTGTACATTTAAAAATAAAATTAGTAATATAAAAATAATATTTACATTGTTTCACTTAAATTATTAATTCAAAATTATAAATTAAATTATTTTTTTTGTAGAAATATAAAATCATTGCTAATAACTATTACATAACAATTAATTATATTATAAACCTTCAATTTTGTGTATATATATATATTATAAAGATACATAATAGAATAGTATATTATGTAAATTACGATTGATAACTAATAGAATAGTATATATATATATATATATATATATATATATATATATATATATATGTGTGTGTGAAAACACTATCTATATATATATACACTAGTGAAATAAACGTGCGTTGCACGTTTATCATTTAATTTTATTTAAATAAGTTTAGCTATTATGTTTATTGATTAAATTAAAATATTAAAAATATCTAATTTGATTAAATAAATATAATAATATTTTTGATGAACTATTTTGATCTTAAAAAATTACACATACAAAAATATTTATATGAAATCTCTATTTCAAATAATGTATAATAAGTAGAAATATAAAGTAGAGAAACATTTAAATAAATAAAAAATAAAAATATTTGAAATTATATTATTATATAAAAAAAAAGATTTAAAATGTATAATAATTTATACAAATAATTCTAGCTTTTAAACATAAGTAATAGTTTATAACTTTCAAATATATTTAATAAATAAAAAGACATATATAAAAAAGCGTTAATCCTGGTCAGCGCCCTGTCCTTTGGGGGGGGGGGGGGGGTTACACTTTTCTCCACATGCTTGGATTTTTAGCATTTACCCCCCTAACCTTTGAAAAATATTACACTTAACCCATTTAAAAAATTTTAACCGTCAATTTCTCCTTCATCACGGCAAGCCAAGTTTCAAGACCACCGCCATCGCGTTCATCTCCCCAAGGAGAACAAAGCCCATACCCCAGTCGACCCTATTAGCCGCCAAAAGTTTCATTCGTCGTGCGTCGTCTTTAACCGATTATTTTTGTTTCATCGGTTGTGGGATTTTGGTTCCGAGACCATTGTTGTGTTCCTTGTGTCGAGAGCTTCAATTTGATATATAATATCAACACATTTGAGGTCAGGTTTATATAGATTTGCTTTGTTAAAGTTTGTTACAAGGGGTTAAGTGTGATATTTTTCAAATGTTAGGAGGATAAATGCTAAAAATCAAAGCATATGGGGGAAAATGCAAACCCCCCCCCCCCCCCCCCCCCCCAAAGGACAGGAGGTGACTGGGATCAGCCCTATAAAAAATATAGACAAAAACCTAAAATATCATATAAGATGCTATATTAATTATATATACTTTATTGTTTCTATTGTTTGATTTTCTTTAATATAATTTGTGATTTATTTTTAATTTTCTTTATAAAGTTTTGGAGAATCTTTTCGTTATTGAATGTAAAAGTTATATTCACTTTCAAAACTATGACTTTTGCATCTTATCTTTCTCTATAATTTCGATCTCGATTCCATCATTTAAAATGGAAATTTTTTTTTTATTTTTTTTTTTAATTTCATAATCTTGAGAAATTGTAGTCTTGGTATATCATTATCACTCTTGGGTTCCTTCTAATCACTCTTTTCTCTCATTTTATCTCTTATTCTTTCTTATGTCTTTCATGATTCCTCTTTCCTTATTTATAGATGTCAGACTCCTCTTAGTCACAATTACTCGTTCTTTTCTTAACCTAGATTTGTTCTTATCTTCAAGCTTAGTTATGAGATATTTCATAGAATTTCATATGCGCTAACCTCTGTTGGTTTTACTCTCACCGGTTCGCCTCACGCCGCTTCCTCGATTTGCCATCTGATAGAGAACTGACCAGCCTACTCCTCAGGCGAGTTGATCTTAGGTTTGGTTCTATTATAGGCCTAATGAGTATGCCCCCAACAATCACTAATTTTAGTATAATTACCTTAAACTAAATATCCATCTCTTAAAACTGTGGGTTTGGCATATCATCGTTTTCAATATTACCTCATTTCCTAAAAATCTTCATCTTCTTCCCCATAATTGTAGTTTAATTTAATGAGTATTTCTACTTTTCTTACTCCATCTTCTTTCTATTTTTCTATTTGATTCCACAATCGAAAAATGCTCATTGTAGTTTCAACTAAAGATCTAGATTCTGCACCCCCAATTAGTTCCTTAAGCTGTTTATACTTTCCATGCTCAAAATTCTACTAACCTACTGCTTTAAATCATTTGACACATACGGTGCGAACAACACATGTAATTTGCTGAAATTTAATTTGAGACCTAACGCCTTGCGGAAAAGCGCCTCAAACACATTTTGAATGCACTTTGCTCTATCCATGGTTGCTTTGGCTCCCAATATTAAATTATCCACAAAAAGCAAGTTTGAGATGTGAAGCCTTTTCTGAGATACCGTAATTGGCTTTCAGATCTGGCTGAAATGGTCTCCTTAATTATATACGTAAGTTGTTCCATGTAGAATATAAACAAATAAGGTGAGAGTGATTGTCTTACCTAATACCACACATCCGTACAGCCTTTGTCGGTTCACCATTCTACAGAATTTTCGATTCTATCGTCTACATTCTGCTCATAATGATATTGATGAGTTTCTTCGAGAATTTGAAAAAAGTTCAGGTTTTTCTCAAAAAATTCTACCGAATTTTGTTGTATGCCTTTTGAAGATTCAATTTCAGCACTATGACCTTTTTTATCGTTGGAGTGTTGTAGCATTCATAGCACTTCTCTAGGCACAAGATATTGTAATGGGTATCTTGGCCAGAAATGAAGCTATTCTGGTTCAATTGCATAATTTCTTTGATATATGACTTAAACGGAGTATAATCATCTTGGTAATTATTTTTAAGCAATATATTAACATAATGGCCTGAAACTCATTTATTTTTCTAGAGCATTAATTTTTTAAATTAGGCAAATAAACAATCGATAATCCTTCTTTGGAATTGATTCTCTCTCCATGCAATCATTGATGAAGTTCACTATCTAGTCTCCAATTGTATCCTAAAAGGTTTTAAAAAAGTAAGTTTGGAAATCATCTACTCTCAGCGCTTTGTAAAGGTGCATGCTCTTTACTATCCTCAAGATTTTCTCATTTGAGATCATTCTTGCCAAGTTATTTTTCCGCCAACACCTTAGGGTTCATTGGTGCAAGTTATTTTGGAGTAATGATCCCAAGTCAAAATGTCCTTCAAGTTTTGTTTCAGCCAATAAGTCGTGTATTGCTACTTTGGAAAATGTAGATCTAAATTGATAACTGTTGTATCAATCTCATTCAAATTAAATTCGAAAATTCTCTATATCATTTCTTGAGCTGACACTCAATCTATTATTTTGAATTTTTTAATCTAATTTTCGAAATTTTGTTTACCATTGTACGCAATATTAATTCTCACTTTGCTATGTCCTTTATAAATATATTTGTAAAGATATTTTACAGTTGTCTTTAATTTTGGTATGCGTGGGTATATACATTAAAATTAAATATTTCTTCTTTTACTAACTATTCTTTATCTTTTTTTATATTATCTTTGCCATTTGATCTTGCATTCCATTTTCTTATTTGTATTTCTCTAATGAGTATTATTTCAAATTTATATTAATTTTTTTTATAATTAATTTTATGTATGTTGTAGAAATAATTAAAAGAGTATATTTATATAAAAATTTAAAGAATATTTAATCAAATACTATAAAAATTATTTATAAAATTAGATTATATCTTATTTTTATATGCACACACATTGAGTCTCTTTAGGATTATTAATTTAAAGTAACTTTGGTCTAACGACCTGACATTCTAAATTGCAGTATATTAAGTAGTAAGAAACCAAAAATGCTATTTGTACTTTTACGTATTTAATTTATATTTTATTATATAAACTAAAGGAAGATTATATGGTTAGTTAGATTTAGATAATTACAATTATATTATTATTATATTAGATTAGTTAATTAAAAAATATTATATTAGAATTAATTAATTTATTGAAAAATACTTTAAGTAAATTATTCAATTATATTATTTTGTTAATTAGATAAGTTTATAGAATTATAATTTGATATTAATTTAAGCAAGTTTATGAATTTAGATAATTAAAACTATCGACTTATATAAGATTGATTTATTGAAAGTTATCTTAACCTGTTCAATTTAAATAATATTTTATTTTACATAATTATAAAATTTCATTAAAATTTGGAAAGTGAATCAATTTGTTGTTTTTTGATTCATTTTTAGATATATCTTATTATAACATTTTAAATTATAGACCTTAAAATTAAAAAATAGACAACTTGTATCATAAAATTTGAATATAATTAATTGATATTATAATATTAAAACAATCCTTGTTGAACTATATATCTTTTTTTTTTTTGTTTGGGTAGAGAAATTTTAATTCTGCCAAAGAGTCCTATTTTAAGTTGATAAGTACTTCTTAAATACAGTTAAATTAATAATTTATAATATGTATTTACATTATTATCCTTGACTAATAGTTATTGACCTAATTATTGTGAGGATATTTTAGGCGATCCGTATTTTGTAAGAAACCAAAAACTCAATTCGTGCTTTTATAATATATATAGATAGATATAGATATATATATTATATGTATGGATACAAATATGATACAACATATATTAATTTTTAAATTTAAGAAGTGAAAGACGTTTGTCATAATGTCCAACCTTAATATGATACAACACCATACGATATAATAATATTTAGCACTGTTTGAGCACCAAAAGAGTGATAATTTAAAATTATAAACTTTTTATTTATATATGTGAGAGTGTCTATTAGAAAATTAAATTTCAATTGAGGTCACCTCACTATATTTAAAGTTAAAAGATTGATGTTCTAAATATTTTTATTTTAATAATTTAATTATTTAAAATATTTAGATTAATCGTATACTTAATGTGCAACGCACATTGTTTTTACTAGTAATATAAAAATTATTAGTTTATATACTTTTGTGTTTTAATTAATAATGTATATACTTAAAATTATATAAAATATCATATTAATAATTTATAATTTGAATATTATATAATTTTTAAATATATAATTATTATTATTAACTATAATCATATTTTTCTAATTAAATTTGATTGAAAAATTCCAATGGAGAATCGACGGAAAACCAACAGAATTTTTCTTTTAATGAAAATTCCAACGGAAAATCAACGGAAAGGATTCCGTTGGTTTTTTTTTCAGTGAAGAATAAGAAAACCAATGGAATTTTCTATCGGTTTTTCGTTGGAAAATTTTTTTTCTTTAAAAATTCCAACGGAAAAAATTTCCATTAGTTTTTCTTTAATGAAGAATTAAAAACCCGACGGGATTTTCCGTCGGTTTTCCGTTGAAATTTTTTTTTCTTTGAAATTCCAACGGAAAAAATTCCGTTGGTTTTTTTTAAAGAAGAATAAAAATAAAGACGGGATCTTCCGTCGGTTTTCCGTTGGAATTTTTCTTTCAATGAAAATTCCAATGGAAAACCAACGAAAAGAATTCCATCGTTTTTTTTTTTTTTTTTGTAATGAAGAATAAAAAACCAACGGAATTTTCCATCGGTTTTCCGTTGGAAAATTTTTTTCTTGGAAAATTCCAACGGAAAAAATTCCGTTGGTTCTTTTTTAAAGAAGAATAAATATACCGACGGGATTTTTCATCGGTTTTCCGTTGAAATTTTTCTTTAATGAAAATCCCATGGAAAACCAACGGAAAATTCCGTTGGTATTTTTGGCGTAATTTTTTTTAGAATTGCGCCAAAATTTCCGATTGAATTCCAACGAAAAACTGACGGAATCCCTTTGGAATGCAATTTTGTTTGGCCGTGGGAATTCCTTTGGAATTCCGTCGGTTTTCCATCGGAAATTCCAACGGAAAACCGACAGAATTTTCCGTCGGTTTTTTCCCATCGGTTTTCGGCTGTTTTCTTATAGTGTAGGATAATTTGTAAAACTTGACAACCTCATTACATGCATTCTAACCAAAAATACATTTGAATTTGCATATCTGATATAGGTTAATATGTGTCCTTACTACAAATCTTTTATTCAAGTTTGTAAGGGATATAGATTTCTTGGCCTAATTGTCCATGAAAATGACACTCTCGAAGACACATCAAAGGTAAAATTGCAATTACAGAACTAATATTTTGTATATGTGCTTAATGAACTTGTCATGTTGTATATATGATGTTCTGAATGTTGTGCTCTAATATGTTTATTATTTTGCTTAGTTACCTTTAGTGTTGCAAAGTCTTAATTTACACTATGTTCAACTTAACCTTGAGTTGCAGAAACAATCCTTTTATTTCGCAATATTTCACAAACTTATATTATGTTACATATTTCATCCCTAAAGTGCTTGTTTATGGACTGCTTTTACAATCCCACTTAGTATTTCTTGAATTTTTCAAGCAGTAACCGTTTAGCTACACAACTAAGTTGTTTTACAAATAGGAAGGACCTATTAGTTTGAAGGACATGTGAAGTCCTTTGTACACATATATGCGTTTTAAAAATATGAAGGATGTAGCAGTTTTAAAAAATATCAGCCGTTAAGAATTCTTAAATAGTCATAAGTTCTAGTTGGTATGAAAATTAAGATATTTTCAAATTATATGTATTTCATGTCTTACAAGGGACTATACTAATTTATGAGGCCCTCTTTAGGAAACTCAACTCTCCAAGTCCTTGAATCATAGATGAAAATTTTATGTTTAACTTAAAAGTTAATATAGGTTGCCTTATTATGCATGGAATTGTATATAAAAACTACATAATAGCTGGTCATTTAGAATAAGCATAGAATGCTTTCATTAACTTTGAATTTTCTTGAAACATATAGTAAATCTGATCTAATAAAGTCCTTATACATGCCAGATCATGAATATTCCTCCTGATAGAGTTTGGATGTATAATCGGACAAATCCTAACCGGGGAAGGGGGGACGGTAGGGTGGAATTCATTAAAGGGATTGAGCAATTTATTGAACATGCAAGTAAGTTGGAGCCCTTTTTGAGAGAAGGGGTCATACATTGTAGCACCCTAGACCCCAAAGCACTTCATCCCCCGCACTATAGCCCGATCCACATACGAAATGGATAATCCGTACATGAACTCGACATATAGCGAACGGGTAACAATACAAAACACGCTAGCTAGGCTGGACTAAACCTCAATTCAATTAAAACCAAGACATGAAAATTCAAAAGCGGAAGCATTATATGATCATTACTAGCATAGGTACCATATTTACACCATATACACCAAAATATAAGTACTAATAAGTACCAACATATAGCAATACATTATCATCTCCTACGTATTATACATGCATAAATCTGTAAATGTACCAATACATGGAAATGTAATGCTAGACTCAACTGAATGAAAGACATGACTCGGACTCCCGCCCAGCACGACCATGTGTACCTGAAAAGTGAGGTGTCAGTCTACCGAACACTGAGTGAGGGGCATACATATATATAAACGTAAGTCACATGTAAGTGGTAGCCTCAGGTAAAGACTTGAAAAGGAAAAGGGTATAAGTTTCAAGAATAATTGTCCTTCGCCTGAGATTACCATCACCAAGTTTAACATTTTACTTAATCAATTTCATTCAATACGTGGCCCGGCAAGTGAGGGCAATTCTCCAACCTTTATAGCAAACGTGAACAATATATACTTTGATTATTAAATAACACGTGATCATGCAATTCAATTAGTGTGATCAACTAGCAATTTCATGAACTCCTTCTTCCTCCGGGTGATGGTGGGTTTGCAAAGCCTAACCATCCATGACATGGTGTACGTCGGGAACATGACTCCCACGCACGGAACTCCTTCCACCACCAAACCTCCTGGTGGCTTCAGGGGTGATCCCAAAAGTGGTGAGGATAGTGCAAGAGTTACCCGTCAGCCCTTGCTTTCCCGGTTGGCTCAATACACTACCCTCGGGCCCAAGTGCAATCATGGTACTCCCCAAAACATGCTTGAATCATGAACGATCATGGCTTGCTTGAAATCATTTATATTTTGGAAAGAACGTTTATAAGTATAATAGATTTTGACCGAAAACTCCATATAAAGGTTATAATGGTTCTAGGTAACTAGAACAGAACCTTACCCGTGTGACAAAACACGACAAGGATATACTCTAAGGTGCTTGCTCTTCGTCTAGTGTTTCGGGATATGTGCAAACACGACGTGTATACGTGAGACTTGACTCAAAATGGACCAAATATGACGAACGGCGAAAATGCAACGAGATGACGAGCAATATCCAATGCGGCATATAATTACCATGTTTTGGCATGAAATCAATCATATTATAACACTTTGGGATCAATTAAGGCAAAAAAGAAGAAAGTAAAATTTTAGTTTTTCATTACAGTAGCTTTTGTTCTGCCAGAGAGCTGGGAACGCCCGTTCTGGCCCTTAGTGTAAAATGGGAAAGGCCGTTCCCATGCCCTCCGAAAACACCCCACAATTTTAGATTTAAAATGGCGCTTTTAGCTGGGAACGACCCTTCCGGCTCGCAGGCCAAAATGGGAACGGCCGTTCCCAGGTTCGCTTGTCGGTTTTGATTCAAAAGCGTGGGAACGACCGTTCCCATAATACACTGAAGCGGAAAGGGTCGTTCCCAGCTTCTGCAACTTGAAAAAACAGAGCAGAAGCACAACAACAACAAAGCAATCAAAATCAAGTTTCAATCACCAAAATGCAAGTTTTTCTAGAAAACAAGATGCATATATGTTCAAGGTACAATAATATTCCATATAAACACTTAAATCATGAAAAATCATCAAAGATCATAAGCTTCATGTTCATGCAAGAATTCATCATATAACCTCAAATCTTCCATGAATTCATGTATCAATCCAATTCAAATTCACATATTCATGCATCAAACAACTAATAATCTATTTATTCCACAAATTCCTAACCCTAGCTTCATATAATGATCAAGAATCATGAATTCATGCATAGCCCCACCTTGAAGAAAAAGAAATGGAGAAAGAAGATGATGATGATGATGATCAAGCTTCAAAGCTTGGACTTTCTTGAATAAACTTGATTGAATTCGATGAAACCTTTTCTCCCTTTTCTCTTGGATGAACCGAAGCAATGGAGAGCAAATATGTTGGTGAATTTTGATGAAAAATGATCTTGGAAGCATGGAGAAATGATATACCGTGATTCACCAATTTTGAAATTGATGAATTAATCAATTTGCAATCTAGTCCCTCAAGTATGTTAGTCATGCAATCAAGGATGAAGGTTTGGCAATTAATCCAATTAGATCTAAGATATATATATATATATATATATATATATATATATATATATATATATATATATATGCAATTTAATCCTTGAATTTTTAAAGAATGATCACATAGGGACATTTTAGCAATTAAATCACTTCCGGCAAATATTTCACTTAACAATTATTTTTCAAATCATGAAATAAATTCTCAAATGATATAAATTAATATTGTAACACCCGAGCGCAAGGTGTCACATCCCCCGCACCGAGACTCGACCCGAATATGAAATGGACGATCCATACCCGAGCCAAATCACGGCGAACGGGGACAAACACACACTCTATGCTAGGCAGGACTAACCCTTGAACCATAAAATCAGAGTAATTACAAATACGGAAGCAATAACTATCCATTACAAAAACTATGAGTAAACAAAACCAGAAATAATCCATATACCTTATCAAATGCCGTCACGGCTCAACAAACAAGTACGCTCCAATAGCAACATTCATATACAATGATCACAAGTGCAAAATGCGAGTGTAAGACTAATAAACAAAAGGACTAGAAACGAAAACAAGTCCTAAGACTCGAAATCCCGCCTAGCTCCCCTGACACCTGCACAAAACAACTGAAAGCCAAACGGGTTCAGTCCAAAAGGGACTGGTGGGTATAAAAGCAGGGCATAGTATAATATATGACTGTAATTAAACATTCACATGCAAGTTATAATCCCAAATGAGGTTTTTAAAGAATTTCCCAAGTGGGTGAATAGAAATCATCAAAAGGGATTATAGCAATTCATTAACATTAGGTCATTAATGGCCCGGCGAGTGGGCGTGCATTATCTCCAACCAACACCTCGTGTACTACATTAACATTCATTAACATTCATTCATTAATTATTTCTTTCTTTTCATGCATAACATTCTTTCGTGCGCATTCAATAACATTTACACCTTCTTCCTCCGGGTTGGTGGCAGGTTTGCAAGGCCCATCCACCCATTCATTGACCAAAAGGGGAACATGACTCCCCAGATGGCACTCAGCGTCCATTCCTCGCTAACTCCTAACGAGGTCCGGTTACGCCGTTCATTGGTGGGACTAGTGTGAGGGTTTCCCGTCAGCCCATGCCTCCTCGGTTCCCCACTCACACCAAGCCCCTCGGCCCCATTCGTGCATTCGATCATTTCTCGCCAAAACATTAGGTAGGGTTCAAGAAACAAGGGCTTTACGTTTGCAATCATTTACTCGATAAAAGACTCAATATATATATCATATTACATTGGCTTAAAACCTTTCACATAGGGAGATATATCGGGTCGTTTTATCTAAGTAAAAGAGAAACCCACCTTAAACCGCAAAAAGGAGCAAACACAAGCCTCACTGACCGGCCTCGTCTCCAACGGACTCAAAATTTGTGCAAGAGAGGTGAGGTGAGACTCAATATGACCAAATAAGACGCTCGGCAATGAAATGATTATGATATGAATGTATAAGAGATGCTATAAGGTAATGGACACGTTCATGTGCACTATTAAAGTCTTAAGGACATATAAACGTTCAATTCATTCATTCAATGAAGCATTCGTATTCAAACGAATTCATATCCTTCACATTTCACATCAAAGGACTTTAAATTATATAATCAAGTCGTTCAATCTTTCATTCGAATTCATAATTTCACATTTTCAATCAAATTAATTCAAGAAATTCAAATATAATCCAAGTACAAGTTAAATCACATTTAAATTTAGAACATAAACAATTAAACACATTCAATCGCATTTACAATTAGAAATTAAACAATTAAATACATTCAATTAAATATCGAAAATTAATTAGAACATGAAATAGGTAACAATTAAATTCTAATATTTCAATTAAATCAAATAACATTTAATATTTAATAAACATATATCAATATATATATATATAACAAATATATATTCATATATATTTATACATGCAACGTGCACACACAATATACATGCAAATAATATAAAAATGCATGCAAACCTTATTTAATTCCATGTATTTATATATATATATATATATATACATACGTACGGTACATGCATGTAAAAGAAATAATATGCATGCAATTCACTACACCTAGCCAACTCATGCATGCAATTTGAACTTAACAACATTTTCATGCATGCAACTAACTCCATGTATATATACATATATATGCATGAAACCATTTAAATACATATATATATATATATATATATATATATATTTATATACAAAGTAAGATGCATGTAGTTCAAAGATCAACACAGCAGCAATTTCAGTCCAACATTAATCCTTTCTCCATGCTTGAAACATTTAAATCCAAACTATGCTTGCATGAAACTCAATCACGTACTGCAATTACACTCATATTACCTTGTTGATTGGATGAAGATTGGATGAGATTTGAGCTTTGAATCTCCAAGGTGATCAAGGGTTGCGGGAAGAAACTGGAAGGCAGTGACTTTGGCTGAGATTTGTGAATTGTGAGAGGGTTGGCTCGGTTAGGGCAAGGTACAGCAGGTTAGGTGGTTGAGTTAGGGTTCTATAGCCTCAAACCATGGTTAATTTGGTCAACAATTGAATAAGTTATGGCCATTATAGTGTAACAAGGTCAGTTTCGTCGCCATTTCGTTTTTCGGTTGAATTTCGGAGGTTCAATTGACGTTAGAAAAATATAAGGCTAAGTTTACTAAACTCGAATTTTCGTTACGAGTTCAGCGGAGTTGACGGAACTCGAATCCGAGTTCCCGAGCTCAAGATATTAAATACGGAACCAAGGGTGCGCTAAGTGCTCGTTAGCCCCTGACTTGGATTCCAAAATTCAAATTAAATCCGAAACACAAGCAAATGAATTCGAAAATACGAAACGAACAAATATTCATATACAAGACACGTATAAGTTCAACATATTAAATTCGCACAAAATTCCGGTATCAATTCAAATAGAAACGAAGCACTCAAACACGATCAAACAATAAAAGCCATAACATTACTTAAATAAACAACTAAATTCATTCATAATATATTATATATATTATGCATGCATACGTATATAGTATATATAAATACATGCATGCAAATATATTTAAGTTATATTTATAAAATGCATGCAAATATAATATAGAAGTATTACATGCATGCATAATTAAATCCATGCACACACGTACACAAATATATATATATATATATATATATATATATATATATATATATATATATATATATAATGTAATTAATAATAATAACATTAAATTAAATAATTAACATTTAATACATATAAAATAAAATGAAATATATAAAGCACGTAAAAATAATTATTCGCGCAATTAAGGAACACACAAGTTATTCACATAAATTCAAATTCAAATATTGCATATATTTCAATTAGTCACTTATTTAACAATTAAACAATGAAATTTAATTATAGAAAACACTAAAGATCAATTAATTTGCGCAATTAAGTAAACATGTACGTCATGCTTTACTAATAAAGAATTGGGGCGTTACAACCTTTCCCCCTTAAAAGAATCCGTCCTCGGATTCACTATCCGCCTGAAAACAAATAATGAAGGAACCCCGTTCCTCACAAACAACAAGGAGAGAATCCCCGTCTCTCAAACAACAAGGAGAGAATCCCCGTCTCTCAAACAACAAGGAGAGAACCCCGTCTCTCGAACAAAAATAAGAGCATCCCCGTCTTTTACAAACAACGAGAGCACCCCGTCTCTCGAACAAAAAAAAAGAGCAAGGAAGTCTACAATACTCCCAAGCCACGCACGCAAAACCATAATTAAAATCATGTAAGACACCCCAAAGCAAGTAACAGACATCGTTCACGTTGGTTATCAAACGCTCCAAGTAATTTAACATGATGAGATATCAAAGCACATAATATAAAAATTATTGGAGTTAAGTTTGTATGGATGCATGTATCATGGATGCTATAAGTACTGTTCACCGTAGTTGCGAAATTTAGAATTGTAAGTTGTCGTTGTCCAGTGCATGATCTGTCCTGAAGATAAACTTAGTGCTCAACTTGGCTTTAACCTCCTCAGGGTACCCCGGTGAAGCAATTGATGAATCCTTTAAGGATTATACTCTTGAATTCCTTCTGACTTGTACTGTTTCCAATTTTCACCATTTCCCATAATCTTTGTTCGACCAACCAATTCTTTTTAATTGACCGAGCTTGACTTCTCCGAATACGCCTAAATCATTTGTCCCGAACTCAGGTCTGTAGTTATTACCTTTACCCTATCAAAGTCTAACATATCCCCGAGGATAACCACTCTGAACAACCTTGATGATTCAATCCCGACCTTAAGATGTTTATTCTTATGGTCTCTCTCAATACAAATCCTTTCCCATCTTCCGTTCCTATGATCCGTTCATTCCCTTTGACCCCCTGAAGGTTATATTCGATAATTAGTCCCATATTTCTCAAATCGAAGACAGAAGGTTCTTGACAATTCCTAGGTTTTGATTTAGATTTCTCAATGTTCATCCTCTTCGGTTTTATTTCTTCTTAACTCCTTCCAACTCATTGGACCAAGCTTTATTGACAGCATCTCTTTCTGTGTTAATTCAAATTGATTCCCTCTCGATAAGTCAACTAGAGAGTTTCCTTAACTTTTCCGTAACTCCTCCATCTTCCAATCGACTTACACATGTAGAAAATTCAATGAACTATCTTCCCAATTCCTCGTGGAAACCTTCAGCCCGAATTTAGTGGCCTAACCTTCGTTTTAATGGCCAATCGTTAAAGTCGTCTTATTCATTTTTGCTCACTAACATAACCCCGGATCTTTCTAATTGCACTTCCGTTATCCCTATTATTTATTTCTTCAGCCACAACTTCAAGTTTTAATTTTTGCTTCTTGGTTACGCTCTCCCCCTTAAATTTTCTATCGTTATATCTTGAACTCCATCAATCCATCTTTCACCGAAATTCTTGATAAAACAATTTCATTTGGGGGAGGGAAGAATTTAACGAACATAGCAACCCCCTTCTCTATTCTTGTTCAATCCAACACCCCAAAGCCAACTCTAATTTCGCTTCTTTTTCTGAATCCCATTTCCATCAACCTGCCCCTTATTTGAGGTTCTTTATTTTCTCCAACGTTACCTACCTATGCAACTCCATTATTTCCTTTCATCTGAATTCTGAGGTGGCTCGGTTAAAACGATACTTGATGGGTGAGATGAAGGAACTTCCTATCAAATAAACACTAAAATGCATGTCGGGTTAAAATTGACGATGCATGTGTCACGTTTACCTCAGGTAACTATGCATCACATTAGCGCAACGAAACCAAATAGAAATGCACGGATAATCATAAGGCCAGAAGAATAAATAATTAATGCGAAATATGATGCACGTGCTATGAATGCTTTGGAACCTGTCACCAATGTGGTAAGCTATTAGCTCAGTAGCTTTCTCTCGTTCCTACAAACATGAGGTTACTTTGACTTGCTGATCATGCTTCGTCTTTCCCACGGTCTTCAAGATTTCCAAGGATCCTGTGCATCACTTGTACCTTCCACTGTCCGGAATTGAAATTTCACGATCCCTGATTCCTTCGACATCCACTGTCCGGAATTGAAATTTCACGATCTCTGATTCCTCCTTTTCCAATACGAGTGAAACCTTTCCTTGGAGATACTTTAAAAAATACCCCAACTTCAAATTCAAGATCTCTTCGGCGAGTATCGGCATAGCTCTTTTGCCTGTCTTGGGCAGCTTTCATCCGTTGTTGTATTAATTGAACCTTTTCAATCATAGACTGAATGACTTTAGAAGGTTTTTCTAACTTTTCACCTTTCTTTACACCTTCTTGTTTTGACCATTTCCATTCTTCCAAGTCGAAAAACAACGGAGATCAACACTTCCTTCCATAGAGAAGTTCATAAGGAGCCATCCCGATCAAAGCCTGATAACTATTATTATATGCAAATTCAATCAGAGGTAGCTGTTCTTGCCAGGAATTATGAAAATCCATCGCACAGGCCCGAAGTAGATCTTCCAAATATCTTATTAATCTTTCTGAATGACCGTCTGTTTGCGGGTGGAGTGTTGTGCTAAACTTGAGTCTCATCCCCAACACTGCCTGTAATTCTTGCCACAATTTAGATGTGAATCTCGGGTCTCGATCTGAAACTATACTCATTGGAATCCCATGAAGTCAGATGATCTCTCGGTTGTATATCTCAGCCAACTTCAAAATTTTATAGGACATCCGGACCGATAGAAAGTGTGCAGACTTAGTGAATCGGTTAACAATTACCCAAATACCATCAAATCCACCTTTCACCTTTGGTACCCCGGATACAAAATCCATCGTTACTTGTTCCCACTTCCATTTGGGAATAGGTAACGGCTATAGGAGTCCAACGGGTTTCTGATGCTCAGCTTTTACCTTCTGACAAGTTAAGCAATGCTTTACAAACTCGGCGAAATCTTTCTTTAATCCTTTCCACCAATAATATTGCTTCAAGTCCTTATACATTTTATTTCCTCCCGGGTGGATTGAATAGGCCGACTTGTGAGCTTCTTCAAGCAAGACCCGTTTCAATTCTTCAGGCATAACCCCTCTGTTTTTAAACCAAAGCAAACCGGTCTCATCAAACCCAAAAGGACTTTCCGGAGCAGCTCTTGCTTTACTTACCAACTTCTGTACCTTCGGATCTTTATTTTGAGCTTCAAACAATTGGTACTTCAATTCCGGTTGAATTGTAATATTCGAAACCCGAGCCTTTAAAATAATTGGAGCACTTTCCTTACTTTCCTTTACTTCCAAATTTGATACACTCGCCTTCCTGCTAAGTGCATCGGCGACTACATTGGCTTTCCCAGGATGATACTTGATAGTGCAATCATAATCTTCCAGTTTTTCCATCTAAAGTCGTTGCCTCATATTCAAATCCTTCTGCGTGAATAAATATTGGAGGCTATTGTGGTCGGTGAAAATCTCAAAAGAAGTCCCGTATAAGTAGTGTCTCCATTTTCCGAGTGCAAAAATCACGACTGCGAGCTCCAAGTCGTGGGTAGGGAAATTCTTTTCATAATCTTTTAACTTTCGGGAAGCATAAGCGATCACTTCTCCTTTCTGAGTCAACATATAACCCAAACCTTCATTGGGAGCATCTGTATAAACTGCATATTCCTCTGAACCTTCTGGATGTGCTAATACCGGAGCTGAGACCAACTTTTCTTTCAAGAAGTTAAAGCTTTGGTCACACTTTTCATCCCACACAAACTTGATATCTTTCTTTGTCAATCGGGTTAACGGAGCGGCAATCTTGGAAAAATCCTGAACAAACCTTCTGTAATATCCGGCCAATCCCAAGAAACTTCTAACCTCCGAGGCATTCTTCGGTTTCTCCCATTTAAGCACGGCCTCAATCTTTGAAGGATCGACTTCCAAACCTTTTCCCGAAATCACGTGCCCCAAGAAAGACACCCAGTCTATCCAAAATTCACACATTTACTGAACTTTGCAAACAACTGATGTTCCTTTAGCGTCTGTAGAACGAGCCTGAGATGTCTTGCATGTTCCTCGGCAGATTTGGAGAATACCAAAATATCATCAATGAAGATTACCACAAATTTGTCGAGGAAAGGCCTGAAAATTCGGTGCATTATATCCATGAAAGCTGCAGGAGCATTAGTTAACCCAAATGGCATGACCACGAACTCATAATGCCCGTACCAAGTGTTGAATCCCGTCTTTGGAATATCGTCTACTCGGATTTGCAGCTGGTAATACCCCTATCTTAAATCGAGTTTCGAATAGACTTTGGAGCCCTGAAGTATGTCAAATAATTCCTCGATATGTGGAAAAGGATACTTATTCTTGATAGTCATCCGATTCAGCTCCCGGTAATCAATACACATTCTTAAAGTTCTATCCTTTTTCTTTACAAATAAAACCGGTGCACCCCAGGGAGAAGAACTTGGCCTGATATACCCAACTTCCAATAATGCATCAAGTTGGACTTTTAATTCTTTTAATTCAGCTGGAGCCATTCGATATGGAGTCTTTGAGTAAGGATCTGCATTTGGATATAAATCAATCACGAACTTAATCTCTCTTTCAGGAGGCAAAGAATCCAACTTTTTTGGAAAGACTTCGGAAAATTCCTTTACCATTTCGGTGTCCTCCAACTTTACCTGATCCTTGGGCTTATTTAGAATATAAGCAATGAATCCTATAGCCCCATTCTTAACCAATTTCTTAGCCTCAGCGAAAGAAAGTAGAGGTACCATCTTCGAATTCCAACCTGTAGTAACCTCTGAACCCAACTGTATTTTCTTTGCCCGACAATCCATTGTAGCACAATGCCTGTATAACCAATCCATCCCCAGAATAGACCCATACCTCTCCATCGGCATAACAATAAAATCTGTCAGAAATTCTCGACCCTCAATCTTCACTGGAACATCCCTGTATACCTGATCCGTCTCTCTTCTACTACCAAAAGGAGAACTAACCAAATAGCGCACAAAAGAACATATAACAGGCAAAGATAAAGTAATAGCAATAGAATGCACAAGAAAGGAGTGTGTAGCTCCTGGATCAAATAAGGTATGGATATTCGTTCCATGTATGCATATAGTACCTTCAATAACAGCGGCAAGGTCGATCTCTGCATCCTGCTTCTCTCCAGCCAACGCATAAGCCCGAGCCCTCACAAGTGGTCTCTGACCTCCAGGGAGTGGATCCTGGCGATCCGGACAACCATCTACCCGATGCTCGTTGCTCCCACAAATCAAACATAATCCCAACTGGTGTCTGCAATTATCATAAGTGTGCGTAGGTAGCCCACAGTATCTATAGCCCGATTTTTGAGGTGGCGGTGGTAAAGCAGGTACCCGTGGAGCCTTCTGAGATGGTCCCGTTGCTTTAAATTTCTTTCCTGGTCTTTTTTGTGCGGGTGGTGCAGAGTAAGGCATAGGCCTCTTCCCGGAGCTCGATCCCTGTCCTGAGCCTGAGCCTGAAGCCTGTCCAGCGCGAGGAATAGGCCTCCTTGCATTTACTGAATCCTCAACATTTAAAGCTTTAGTGGTAGCCTTAGCCCAGGTACTCGTGTTATCGGCTTCCAAAGTAACCTGTATGTCTGGCTGGAGTCCCTATGCGAACTGCATCGCCTTATGAAAATCATCACTCGCTATATTGTGTGTATAGCGAGATAATCTCTCAAATTCTGCGATGTACTCATCAACAGACCTCCCTTCTTGCTTGAGTTCAGTGAACTCTCTCAACCCGCGGGTGCGAGAAGCTGGTGGAATGAATTTGTTCCTGAACTCCCTGGCGAATATCTCCCAAGTAATGACCTCTCCAGTAGCCTGTAATACAATCTGAGTACTCTCCCACCAGGAGTAAGCGAACTTTCTCCCGAGTGTCACAAGGAATAAGCTCCTAGATCCTCTCAACTTCCTTGAGCCACATTTCTGCCTGAATATTATTGCCTTTATAAAATTTTGGAGGATGCTGGTTCTGAAACTCCGGAGTATGGCAGAAATAGGAATCTCCGGTGGTGCTGGTGGCGCAGGTGGTGCTGGAGGTACATAATCTCGGAGCCTTTGATCAATCAAACCCACTAAGGCGTTCATGAAATCCTGTGGCTGAGCAGGAGGGGGTGGAGGTGGAGGAGCACGAGGAGCATGCTCATGACGATGTCCCCTATGCTCTGGGGTATGCTCACGACGAGGTCTACCTGGAGGCATCCTGAAATCAGATCATTATACATGCATGGTTGATTAATAAATGCAAATGAGTGCAATTAATTACATAACATCGACAAAGCACACATTTCAAGGAATCAAGTAGCTCAATGAATTCAAGAACTCAAGTAAATCACATAATTCAACTAAAGGCAAGACTCTCAAGTAACAATTAATCCTATGCCGTGCGACTTAGACTCATAAGACACGACCCTAGAACCTCGGTTTTGCAACCGGGCTTTGATACCACCTTAAGATGTAGCACCCTAAACCCCAAAGCACTACATCCCCCGCACTATAGCCCGATCCACATACGAAATAGATAATCCGTACATGAACCCGACATATAGCGAACGGGTAACAATACAAAACACGCTAGCTAGGCGAGACTAAACCCCAATTCAATTAAAACCAAGACATGAAAATTCAAAAGCGGAAGCATTATATGATCATTACTAGCATAGGTACCATATTTACACCATATACATCAAAATATAAGTACTAATAAGTACCAACATATATCAATACATTATCATCTCCTACGTATTATACATGCATAAATCTATAAATGTACCAATACATGGAAATGTAATGCTAGACTGAACTGAATGAAAGACATGACTCAGACTCCCACCTAGCACGACCATGTGTACCTGAAAAGTGAGGGTGCCAGTCTACCGAAGACTGAGTGAGGGGCATACATATATATAAACGCAAGTCACATGCAAGTGGTAGCCTCAGGTAAAGATTTGAAAAGGAAAAGGGTATAAGTTTCAAGAATAATCGTCCTTCGCCCGAGATTACCATCACCAAGTTTAACATTTTACTTAATCAATTTCATTCAATACATGGCCCGACGAGTGAGGGCAATTCTCCAACCTTTACACCAAACGTGAACAATACATGCTTTGATTATTAAATAACAAGTGATCATGCAATTCAATTAGTGCGATCAATTAGCAATTTCATGAACTCCTACTTCCTCCGGGTGATGGTGGGTTTGCAAAGCCCAACCATCCATGACATGGTGTACGTCGGGAACATGACTCCCACGCACAGAACTCCTATTGGGAATAGTGCCCTAGAAAGCTGTTATGCTTTGGGACTTTTCCTATATCACAGATAATCTTTGAATAATATACGAATGATTGTAATCACAGGCGAACACTGTTGGTAAACAGGAATCAGAAAGCAGCGGAAATTTAAAAATTTTCCAACAAAAGGATCGAATACTCGCAATTGTGAATCCAAATTCGTAGAGATCAAGAAACTCACTTAGGCAGTAGCTTTCTTGATACGTTTTGAGCCGCCCCCAAACGCGCTTCATGCGGTAATGGCAACCCGTCCCTCGAAAATCTCTTTCTATTTCAGAATCCATTGTAGAGATAATAATCCACACCATCCTAGATTCAAATCATGTTAAGGAAAGTGCTTAACAATATAACATAAAGAAAGAGACATAAAACGAGAAAGGCATGATTGAAACTCCCTTCGAAAACCAGTTTTACGAAAGTAGAAATCTGCCAGCCATAAAACCCTCGTGAAAAAATTCATCCTTCAGGATATGGACGAACGGTTTTCGCCATCTTCTTTGGTTCGATTTTTTCACTCGTATTCTGTTGGGTTCAGAATCGTTTCATCATCCTTTGTAGTCGTTTCGCTTGATCCCCAAAATCTCTTTCGAATCTTTCAAGACTTCTAACTTGAAGCCCTCTAGAGATAGTCCATCAACTTGACTACAATCTAACTAGTAAGGATGTTAGTTCTCTAGTTAGTGTTTAGGCATAACCCAGGGTTTATTTGATCTTGGAGAAAGGATGGTGTTCAACACATGAACCAAAAGAATTGACAATCACTCTCTAAGGGGAGCTCGAGCTCCCCTATATATAGGATAGAGAGGGGCGGCCGAACCTAGTCCTTATGGACTAAGGATTTGGTCCCTCTCTCTCTCTTATTACTTGATCATCAAGTAATTCCAACTTTGACTTTGAATTCTAATTCAAATCAACTTTTAAGAGAGCTAAATATCCAAACTCCTTTTGGGTAGTTTTATACTTTATTTATTAATAAATAAATAACTTATTTTATCTTATTAATTAATTCATAATTAATTAAATAGATTTATTTCTCCAAAATAAGACTTTCCTTTTAATTCAAAATTTAACCAAAGTCTATTAAATAATTAGCACATTAATTATTTAATATATAAACAATTATACACGTGTGGCACACTTGTCCCAAGGACACGTGTCCAGTCACGTGACCCACACGTGTGGTTTCACACGTGTGGAACCCTCTTGGCTCAATTAACTCGTTTAATCATTTTAAAGCCTTAACTCATGTAACCAAGTTGTTGTGTGTGACCCTCTAGGTTCTCAATTCAATTAGCAGTGACCCTAATTAATTAATTCACTAATTAATTAATCAGTCCACAGATTAAACGACCATAGTCTAGCAACAGGTGTTTAACCCCTAGCTGAATTGGAATGTCTCGATTCGACAGAACCTTTAAGTCATTGATTCATGTGAGATACAATCCTCCTACTTACTATCTCTCAACCAAGATCTAGGGTAAGGGAATAATCAGAACCCTAATAATCTGGTCTTAAAGCTAAGTGCATTTCATATCCATTTGATCTCAATCCAAGAAACTCTTTTCTTGATGTCTTGATCTACTGCCTTGGCCAAGGACTCCATATGGCATATGAATGACTTACACAATAAGAGATCACCTTGCAAATGCAAGTGTAAGTCCTTTCTTGATTCTCATTCACTTTCATGAGTCACTTGTGCAGCCCCAGTATAAGCCTTGAATCAGTTGTCTAAGGCGACACCCTTTAAAGCTTATACCTAAGACTACAGAGTTAACTCATAAAGTGACATGGAAGCTCAAGTCTAACGATCAATTAATCACATCAATGACTCGTGAGATATTTCCTAATCTGGAAGTTTCCATTTCCTGAAATAGAAACTTCCTTTCCCATTTAGGAATCTTCTCACACGGGGCATCTTAGTGAACTTACTTATTGAAGTAAGCACCCTCATGTATCACGCACGTATCAATTATACACTTTGCACCTCCATGAAACAAGGTGGTCCTTCTTAAGGGCGAGATCCCACAAGCAAGCCTTAGAGGAGTCAGGTTGACACTCCCACTGTCTGTAGGACTCATCGGCTTGGAGTATTTTACTAATCATGACTTATGTGATATAGGGCTCGTTTCATGAACCATTTCACCTAAATGGTAGAGTCCTAAAGTCATCAGGATTAGGGGAGTTCTTATACATACACAGCTAAAGTAAACGCATACCAAACAAGAGCATATAAAGAAGTGTTGCCTAAATTCGTTATTTTATTCAAAGATTGTCTATGATTACAATAAGGAAAAGTACAAAGCGGATATACAATCGGCTTTCTAGGGCACTATTCCCAACAAACACTTCTTATGTGCCAATACGTATTTTGTATGTTTCCATTACGTGTGCATGTCTAGAACTTTTCTAATCCGATGAGGCCGTTAAGAACTTTGTCATTATGGGAATTACACATGAAACAAGTTCTTAACTCCACAGGCGAGGATTAGAAACTTCTCCTAGTCAATGAGGTTGACAGACAGTGGGAGAGTCGAACTTGTCTTTGTTGAGACTTGCTTGTGTAGTTGTGTCCTTAAGAAGGATCATCCCGTTCCATGGGGTGTAAAGTGCATAAGTTGATGCATACACAATACACAAGGGTGCTTGTTGTAAGAACAAGTTCACTGAGAGTGCCCTGTGTGAGAAGATTCCTAAATGGGAAAGGAAGTTTCCTGAAACTTCCAGATTAGGAAATATCTCACATGTCAATGACGTGAGGAATTAATCCTTAGACTTGAGATTCCATATTGTCTCATATGAGCTAACTCTGTAATCTTTGATATAGGCTCAAAAGGGTGTCGCCATATAGACATCTAAACCACGGCCTATGTTGGGATTACACAAGTGGCATATGAGAACTGTTGGAATCAATAGAGGACCTACACTTGCTGTAGGCAAGATGATCTCTTATTACACAAGTCATTCATGATTCCATCCTAAAATCCTTGCGCAAGGTGGTTAGATCAAGACATCAAGAAAATGGGGTTTTCTTGGATTGAGATCAAATGGAATATGAAAGTGAACTTTGTTTTAAGATTAAGATTAGTAGGGCTCTCCATATTCCCATGCCCTAGATCTTAATCGAGAGATAGGATGGTAGGAGGATCGTATCCGACATGATGTCATTGTTAGGAATAGTGCCCTAGAAAGCCGATTGTATATCCGCTTTGTGCTTTTCCTTATTGTAATCACAGACAATCTTTGAATAAAATAACGAATTGAGGCAACACTTCTTTATGTGCTCTTGTTTGGTATGCGTTTACTTTAGCTGTGCATGTATGAGAACTCCCCTAATCCTGATGACTTTAGGACTCTACCATTTAGGTGAAATGGTTCATGAAACGAGCCCTATATCACATAAGTCATGATTAGTAAAATACTCCAAGCCGATGAGTCCTACAGACAGTGGGAGTGTCAACCTGACTCCTCTAAGGCTTGCTTGTGGGATCACGCCCTTAAGAAGGACCACCTTGTTTCATGGAGGTGCAAAGTGTATAGTTGATACGTGTGTGATACATGAGGGTGCTTACTTGAATAAGTAAGTTCACTGAGGTGCCCCGTGTGAGAACATTCCTAAATGGGAAAGGAAGTTTCTATTTCAGGAAATGGAAACTTCCAGATTAGGAAATATCTCACGAGTCATTGATGTGATTAATTGATCCTTAGACTTGAGGTTCCTTGTCACTTTATGAGTTAACTCTGTAGTCTTAGGTATAAGCTTTAAAGGGTGTCGCCTTAGACAACTGATTCAAGGCTTATGCTGGGGCTGCACAAGTGATTCATGAAAGTGAATGAGACCTACACTTGCATTTGCAAGGTGATCTCTTATTGTGTAATTCATTCATATGCCATATGGAGTCCTTGGCCAAGGCAGTAGATCAAGACATCAAGAAAAGGGTTTCTTGGATTGAGATCAAATGGATATGAAATGCACTTAGCTTTAAGACCAGATTATTAGGGTTCTGATTATTCCCTTGCCCTAGATCTTGGTTGAGAGATAGTAAGTAGGAGGATTGTATCTCACATGAATCAATGACTTAAAGGTTCTGTCGAATCCGAACATTCCAATTCAGCTAGGGGTTAAACACCTGTTGCTAGACTATGGTCGTTTAATCTGTGGACTGATTAATTAATTAGTGAATTAATTAATTAGGGTCACTGCTAATTGAATTGAGAACCTAGAGGGTCACACACAACAACTTGGTTACATGAGTTGAGGCTTGAAAATGATTAAACGAGTTAATCGAGCCGAGAGGGTTCCACACGTGTGAAGTCACACGTGTGGCACACGTGAGTGACAAGTGTCACTGTGATACGTGTCACACACGTATGTATATATATATGTTATATATTAAATAATTAATTAGTTAATTATTTAATAGACTTTGGTTTAATTTTGAATTAAAAAGAAAGTCTAATTTTGGAGAAAAATAATCTAGTCAATTAATTATGAATTAATTAATTAGATAAAAATAAGTTATTTATTTTATAATAAATAAAGTATAAAATTATCCAAAAATAGTTTGGATATTTTTAGCTCTCTTGAAAGTTGATTTGAATTAGAATTCAAAGTCAAAGTTGGAGAATACTTGATGATCAAGTAATAGGAGAGAGATAAACCAAATCCTTGCCCAACAAGGAATTCGGCCGTCCCTCTCCTTTCCTATATATAGGGGAGCTCATGCTCCCCTTTAGAGCTAATAGACAATTCTTTTGGTTCATGGGTTGAACACCTTTCTTTCTCCAAGATTAAATTAAACCCTAGGTTAAGCCTAAACACTAACTAGAGAACTAGCATCCTTACTAGTTAGATTGTGATCAAGTTGGTGGACTTTCTCTAGAGACTTCAAGTTAGAAGTTTGAAGATTCGAACTTTACCAAGGAGAGGGGATCAAGCCGCGAGAAGAGCGTTCTTGGGTGGCTTGAAACGCTTCAAGAAAGAATAAAAGAAAAGTAAGTTTTCTATCTTTACGAATTTGGATACACGATTGCGAGTTCAAGATCCTTTTGTTGGGAAAATTTTTTATATTCCGCTGCTTTCTGATTCGTGTTTTCCAACAGTCATTGACTGAAAAGGTTCTTTCGAATATACATTCACATTTCGGGTAGGGGTCACACACCTGTTGCTAGACTATGGCCGTGTGACCTGTGAGGTAATTAATTAATAAGTGTATTAATTAATTAGGCTCACTGCTAACTGAAATTGAACCTCGTGGGTCACACACAAATATCGGGTTCAAATGGTATTAAGGAAAGATCAAATAGTTGATCGAAACGAGACCACATTGTAAGGTACACGTGTGGGTTCGAGAGCTTGTTTGGATGTGTGGTTCCAACATGTGCTGATTAATTGGAGAATTAATTATGAAGCCAAGATATAATTAATTGGAGAATTAATTATAAATCCCTAAATATAATTAATTGGAGAATTAATTATATAGCCAGATAAAATTAATTTTAGCCCGTTAGAATTAATTGGTGAATTAATTCTAAGAACCCTGAAAGAATTAATTGGAGAATTAATTCTAAGTATTTAATTATTTAGTTGTTCTAATTTGATTAGAATAAATAAATAAATATCTTCCATTTTATTATTCTAATAAAGTATTAGGATAAAATATTTAATTATTGCTAGAATAATTAAATATTCCTTATTAGTTAGGAACTCTCTTTCTAGAAGAATAGATATCTTATTCTAGATAAGATATTATTTACTTGGAGAGAAAGAAATAATAGAAGACAAGTCAAAGTAGGAATCTGATTCCTACATGACCTACTAGGGTTTTGAACTCTAGCCTATAAAAGGGACTAAAGGCTCGAAAATATGGCCTTACGCGTGACCGTGATCACGCCCAGACTTCTTGGAATTTCGGGGATAATTCTCTTGCTCTCCTTTAACTCGTTTCTTGTGTCTTTAATGCACATGTTATAGTACTAGCATACTCACTGACATGATTTGAATCTAGGTTGGTGTGGATTAATACTCTAAAGGATTTCTACTTTGGAATCTCGAAGAAAGAACCGATCAAGAAACGGGGATTCATGTCGCTTGAAGAACGTTTGAGGGCTGCTCAAAACGTTTCAAGAAAGCTTCAATCGTTGTAAGTTTCTTAAGTCCCAACGTTATGATACGAACATTGCAAGTCTTTTAGATCTACTTTTGGAAAATTTTAATTCTTAAACTTCCGCTGCGTTTACTCTGCTGTTTTCCAACAAGTGGTATCAGAGTCACCTTGCAACGTTTGTATTGTATCTTTACTACTTTTGGAATTTTGATGAAAATTCTTGAATTTGGATATATGTTATGTATTCTTGGTTTTTGTTTGAAATACGAATCTGTCGGATCAATACTGTTTCTTGAAAATTAAGAAAAAAATCTGTTTTCATGTTAATCTGATTCGAAACGGTTTTAATCAGGATTATTTGGATCTGATTTAATTTGAAATTGGATTGCTTAAATTTGTTGAAATTGCAAAACGGGAACAAAACGGAACGGATTCACCTACGCGCGAAAGCGCACGCAGTTGTGCGCATCAAGTACGCGTATGGGGCGGCAACACGCCGCCCCACACCTGTTGAGACCCGCCGCGAGGTCGCCGGGCTCACCTAGCCGGGACCGCGTGTCGTTCCGCCCAAGACCCCCCCATCCGCCTAGCACTGCCCGCGCGCAACCCTGCACAGCACTACTGCGCGGCGCGCGCGGCCTTGTGCTCAGCCTTGTGGGATTGGGCGGGCGGCTCCGGGATGCCCTTGCGGGCTGTGTGCACGGGGGTTGCCTTCTTGGTGCGCGCTCTTGCGGGCGACAGCCGCACGCCTCGCCTAGGTGTCCCGAGACCCGTTTTCATTTTGTGTTTTCCAAGTTTCGTTAAATCCCTAAAATCTGATTTTATTTTAAAATTTGATTTTAATTTTATAAAATTATTTATTTGAAATAATTATAAATTTTGGGATTTTATGAATTAAAATCAAGTTCTAATTTTTCGAGAAAATAATAAATATCACTTTGAATGATATTTTGACAAAACTTTAATTTTTGAAATTAATTGAGTTTTGTCATGATCCGAATTCGTGTTTTGAATAAATTCTTGAATAGCGAACTGTATTCAAATTACTTAAGTTATTATAAATTGAAGTCAATGGAATTTTAAATTTAATTGGTAAATTTAAATTCAAGCGGATATATGCTAGTGTAGGTGATCATGGGTTAGTCTTGTGAATGTTTGAAATTCTGCACATGGATGATTTCAATTGGGGTCGGAGCCCCAAAGTTGCGTTCTTTCAATTGGGGTTTGAGCCCTACTTATCTGCTTACTGTTATGTGTTTATTATTTGGCTTTCCTTATTATTGTTTTTGGGCCGGGGTATGCCCCGTGTACTTGTCTATGGTCAATATGAAGATTGAGCCATATTACTTTATGTCAAGAGAGTAGAACTTAGGAGACAAGCACCCAAGGAGCAAGAAGGATCCACAAGAAACACTTGAAGAACGGTGGGCATAAGAGAAGACCCCTCAAAATGTTTAGGAGGGTCTCTATTAATGTAATAGATAGGGTTTTCCATTAAATTCTGTACTCCTATGTGATATGAACTGTCTTATGTGGCATGAATGTTAGAACTAGCAATTTTGGAGTGGCTCCCATAATTGCACATAAGATAAGATACCCATGATCATCACATAATTAGTATCATGCTAGGACATGTTATCTGCTAATTGCTTCTGTGATGCACTTTATGTGAAACTGCATTAATCAAGACAATTAAAAATGGATAACTGTACATGTTGGTGAGGTCAAAAATCGGACAACTCTCCGGTTAATTCGAAAATCCCTTATTAAAATATTGAGCAATTTTCGAATAAATAGGTATTCTATTACGGTAATAAAGTTCCTAGCATTCCATCAATAGGATTTAGGACTTAATAAGTGAAGCTAATTACTGTCTCACGAGTCGTGCGGTAATTAGTGGAACTTATTAAACTCTTAGTTTCCTGATTAATCACTCTAATTAATTAATATTTCTTGATCATTTTAGAATGGGTGATGTCTCACGGGTGGTGGGTCGTTCTGGACTAAGTTTGATTGAGATCTTATGATTGATGAGTCCTACCCAACACTGAAGTAGATATAGATGTCTCACGAGTCGTGGGTCCATGATTGAAAGATCAGTGATGCAAAAATATTAGTAGGAATTCCATGGAGATGGAATTAGCAATTTCGTACCTACCTAAAGATTCTTAGACCTTTGGATGTCTCACGAGTCGTGGGTCCAAAACTAAGAATGCTTGGGATCCTAGTACCCGCTGAGAAAATAAGTTTCTTCTAAGGTCGTTTGGGATTTATAGACCTTCTAAAAACAGTGGGAGCCACATACGATAAAAGACCTAATCCTATGTGTTACGTTATTATTCAATATGCTCACATTTTCTCTGCTTAGCATTTAGGTTGTAGTTCTGTGATTGTCTACAAGTTGAAATGCGACCCATTAGTATCCATCCTTGAGTCAAATAAGTTGACTAAAATCCTAACCACTCTGATTGGCTTCGAATCTTAAAATCCGTTTTAGATTCCAAAGGAGAAAATTGTTCTCTGTAAGGCAAACTTTTCACTCATTGTGAAAATTCGACCTAGGCTTAAGAAAAGCAATTGAAAAGTGATAGGAAATTCTCCAAACACTTAAGAGCAATTGTACTCCCTCATAAATGTGTTACAAAGTATAACACATTATAGGAATGCTTAAGAGCAATTGTACTCTCTTGCGAGCATGTTACAAAATATAACACATCGAAGGAATTGTTCCATATTTGCATGAAGGAATACACGTGTAACGTGGGCTGAAAGTCCTCGCTGAGGAGGACCTTGTAGCCACACAGTACACTAAGAAACGAGTTCTTAGTTCATGATTGTTTGAATTGCTTCTATCATCGTTATATACCCTTTTGCTTAATCTTAGATGATGCTATTGTAGCATATTTGATCAAATTAGTTGATAACTTAAGATATATAGCATCCTTATGAAGGACTAAAAGGTAATGATGATTAATTCTTCTTCTAAACCTGTTGAGTTAAAGGCATCTAGGCCAAAGAAGAAGAAACCCTTAAAACCCGACGGAGGGGTGAGAGAAAGGAAAACCTAAAAGAAAGACCAGACTTTAGCTTCCATAGTGGTAAACTAGGGCCTTGGAAAGGAACTGCAAAGAGTATAAGGATACTCCATGTGTCTTTCGTTATAGCAATTCTGATAGGATCAGAATTCACTAGTCTTGAGTTGATTTTGCATAAACTGTTGTGCAAAATTCAAAGCATTGATGTTTCGAACATACAACGAGATAACAAAAATAAGTAAGATGACAAAGTTTCGAGTAATTTTGGAACATCCTAAATAGGATTAGCAAGTTAATCATCTTAAGATCATTTTATGAAAATGAACTCAAAGGCTTAACTTCCTGAGAATCCTACTTCAAGGGAAAAGTTCCCTGAAACTCGTTTATATGAAGCGGTTGGACATCCCATGTCTGGTATGGATTTCGATCAATACTTATGATGGATTTCGATCCACACTAATGATTTTGGATTGTTTAATGTAAGCACTAGTCAAAATCACTAGTTTAATCATTATGAATGCGAGCACTTACTGAAGTACGAATCTGAAACTTTTTTGAAATTATTAGAATTTCAATAAAAGGAAGGTTAGGAACCTTAGTAGTTATAAGACATAAGCAGCTCGATTGGATCGAGATTGCATATATCTTAGTGACTAACTCCTTAGTCATATTAGAGATAATAAGATTATCCCTCAATAAGCTCATTCAAGAATAGCTTAGTATTTTTGAACGAAGGAACGTGACCTTATAGGATATGGTTCATTCCTTGTTAAGCTTTACTAACTTACCCTCGTTCTGAACTTATGGTTCAGAAAACGCAGTTAGGATTTTGAATCTTGCACATTCCATATCAGTCCCTTAAATGCACTATAAATTGTGGCATTTAAAACTCTCTAATAATTCTTATCTTAGAATTTTGGGATTGTCTTCTTTTGAAGAGGACTAGGAGTCTTCTTAAGTGAAGGAGACAGTGGGAGATAAACTTGAAATAAGTTCACTTTTATCAGAACAGTTAACGGGCGTTACCACTGCCTGTGACCACAGGCAATAACTCCCGTTACTTGGTACTGAGGCTCCGACAAAAGAGGTAATGAGCGTTACCACTGCCTGTGACCACAGGCAGTAACGCCCGTTACTTGGTACAGAGGCTCAGACAAAAGAGATAACGGGTGTTACCTGAACAATATATATATTATTATTTTGCAAATCATTGGAACAAATGTTGTTTGTTCTAAGGAGTGTATCTCTCTTGAGTCTTCTTAATTGAAAAAGAAATTGAGAGATAAGATTGAAACTAGTTCGAGTCTATGCAAATAATATGGAATATTGTTTCTACTATTCCTTTGAACAAATGTTGTTTGTTTTAAAGAATATACCTTTCTAATGGAATCGTTCCTAAGAGAGAAGAAAGGTAATCCCAAAGACTTCAAAAGGTTTGAGGACAAAACCCACGCCACAATTAGGAAGAGATAAACCGTTCTGATAAAACTTGGCCAATCTTAAGAGATAGTACACGATTGAACTCTCCTCCCTTGATGCGTTGAGAACGCATTCCTACATAGCCTATAAGATAATATGGTTTTCACCATGAAATCTTCCTAAGTGGATACTGATCCATTTACTTTGTCGGGAGGTGCTGTTAGATTTGGAATCTGAGCAGTGAAAACAATTATGAAATCTGAAATGGATTCCATATAGTCAAACTAAGTTTGGACCTTAGTTGCACTACTTGATAGGATCAAGCTTGTCTTATCAATATGAAATTGATAAAGACATAAATATGGAACATCTATGGATTTCACGTTTAGTGGGAGTAAGCAAAAGGTTTGCAGACTCCAAATGGTCAATTTACGAAATTGGATCAGGCTTCTAGGAATTAAGTATTCGAATTAGTGAGAGAGTCAAAGTTGTTTGACTTGAAATTTGAGCATAGCGTGTACAAGAAATTATTAGAGACTAAAAGTTCAACTTTTAGTACTTTGCGAAGATGACATCCTTCTCATTGGGAATGCGAAGATGACATCCTTCTCACATTAAAGTCACCAAAGCAAGGTTAGGAACCATTTTAAGATGAAAGATCTAGGTGATGGCTCCTACATTCTCGAGATAGCTATCTATGAAAAAGATCTAAGAGAATAATAGGATTATCACAGTCGAGGTACATAAACGTTGTACTAAATTGGTTTAGTATGGAAGATTCCTACAGAATTTCCAATGGACAATGGAACATCTCTTTTGAAGAGGATGTATCCTAAAATAACTATGAGAAAGTTAGAACGTCCAAAAACCCCCTTTTGGGAAAAGGGTGCATAATGTATGCAAAATTATGTACTTGACAAGATACGGCTTCCACATAGCATGATGGGCCTAGTCTAAATGTAACCTTAGAGAAGGTCACTGGATTGCTGTAAAAATACCCTCAGAGTACTTTAAAAGAAATGAGGATATGTTTTAAGAATCCAACAAGATCTTTTCATTAAAGGATATTTTGATGTAATCATCAAAAACGTAGATAATGATTGATCTATGAGAGGATACGCAGTCTGCCTAGATGGCAGAATAGTGCTTTGGAAAGAGTTCCAATCGAGAGGCACTAAAAGATTCGACCATTAGGTTGAATACTTAGTCGTATTGAATACCGCTAAGTTAAGTGTTTGGGTAAGAAACTCCATCTAACGGGTAGATAAAGTTCCTAGCATGAAACAACACCATTATCATATAGTATGATGTAATGAATGGTTACTCGAGTAAGAGAACTGAGACCTCACCAAGGGACCAGACGCTTGATTATGAATCACGTGAATAAGAAAATCCTATTTCCTTAACGATGTGCAAATTAGAAACATTCACATCAGCAGAGAATATAGCAGATCCACTTTGGAAATACCCAAAGTCAATAAGGCTCTAAAGGTACATCTTGGGAAGATGGGACCTAGAATGGACCTGAAAGGCTTTCACGGGCAAGTGGGAGATTGTTGGGAATAGTGCCCTAGAAAGCTGTTATGCTTTGGGACTTTTCCTATATCACAGACAATCTTCGAATAATATACGAATGATTGTAATCACAGGCTAACACTTCTTATGGGCCAATACGTGTTTTGTATGTTTCCATTACGTGCGCATGTCTAGAACTCCCCAAATTCGATGAGGCCGTTAAGAACTTTGTCATTATGAGAATGACACATGAAACAAAGTTCTTAACTCCATAGGCGAGGATTAGAAACTTCTCCAAGTCAATGAAGCCGACAGACAGTGGGAGAGTCGACCTTGCCTTTGTTGAGACTTGCTTGTGTAATTGTGTCCTTAAGAAGGATCATCCTGTTTCATGGGGTGTAAAGTGCATAAGTTGATGCGTACACAATACACAAGGGTGCTTGTTGTAAGAACAAGTTCACAGAGAGTGCCCCACGTGAGAAGATTCCTAAATGGGAAAGGAAGTTTCCTGAAACTTCCAAATTAGGAAATATCTCACATGTCAATGACGTGAAGAATTAATCCTTAGACTTGAGATTCCACATTGTCTCATATGAGCTAACTCTGTAATCTTTGATATAGGCTCAAAAGGGTGTCTCCATATAGACACCTGAACCACGTCCTATGTTGGGATTACACAAGTGGCATATGAGAACTGTTGGAATCAATAGAGGACCTACACTTGCTGTAGGCAAGATGATCTCTTATTACATAAGTCATTCATGATTCCATCCTAAAATCCTTGCGCAACGTGGTTAGATCAAGACATCAAGAAAATGGGGTTTTCTTGGATTGAGATCAAATGGAATATGAAAGTGAACTTTGTTTTAAGATTAAGATTAGTAGGGCTCTTCATATTCCTATGCCCTAGATCTTAATCGAGAGATAAGATGGTAGGAGGATCGTATCCCACATGATGTCATTGACTGAAAGGTTCTTTCGAATATACATTCACATTTCGGGTAGGGGTCACACACCTGTTGCTAGACTACGGTCGTGTGATCTGTGAGGTAATTAATTAATAAGTGTATTAATTAATTAGGCTCACTGCTAGCTGAAATTGAACCTGGAGGGTCACACACAAATACCGGGTTCAAAGGGTATTAAGGAAAGATCAAATAGTTGATCGAAACGAGACCACAGTGTAAGGTTCACGTGTGGGTTCGAGAGCTTGTTTGGACGTGTGGTTCCAATTATGGAATTGGACCATGTGCTGATTAATTGGAGAATTAATTATGAAGCCAAGATATAATTAATTGGAGAATTAATTATAAATCCCTAAATATAATTAATTGGAGAATTAATTATATAGCCAGATAAAATTAATTGGAGAATTAATTTTAGCCCGATAGAATTAATTGGTGAATTAATTCTAAAGTCCCTGAAAGAATTAATTGGAGAATTAATTCTAAGTATTTAGTTATTTAGTTGTTCTAATTTGATTAGAATAAATAAATAAATACATATCTTCTATTTTATTATTCTAATAAAGTATTAGGATGAGATATTTAATTATTGCTAGAATAATTAAATATTCCTAATTAGTTAGGAACTCTCTTTCTAGAAGAATAGATATCTTATTCTAGATAAGATATTATTTACTTGGAGAGAAAGAAAGAATAGAAGACAACTCCAAGTAGGAATCTGATTCCTACATGACCTACTAGGGTTTTGAACCCTAGCCTACAAAAGGGACTAGGGGCTCGAAAATATGGCCTTACGCGTGACCGTGATCACGCCCAGACTTCCTGGAATTTCGGGGATAATTCTCTTGCTCTCCTTTAACTCGTTTCTTGTTTCTTTAATACACATGCTATAGTACTAGCATACTCAATGACATGATTTGAATCTAGGTTGGTGTGGATTAATACTCTAGAGGATTTCTACTTTGGAATCTCGAAGAAAGAACCGATCAAGAAACGGGGATTCATGCTGCTTGAAGAACGTTTGAGGGCGGCTCAAAACGTTTCAAGAAAGCTTCAATCGTTGTAAGTTTCTTGAGTCCCAACGTTATGATACGAACATTGCAAGTCCTTTAGATCTACTTTTGGAAAATTTTAATTTTTAAACTTCCGCTGCGTTTACTCTGCTGTTTTCCAACAACTCCTTCCACCACCAAACCTCCTGGTGGCTTTAGGGGTGATCCCAAAAGTGGTGAGGATAGTGCAAGAGTTACCCGTCAGCCCTTGCTTTCCCGGTTAGCTCAATACACTACCCTCGGGCCCAAGTGCAATCATGGTACTCGCCAAAACATGCTTGAATCATGAACGATCATGGCTTGCTTGAAATCATTTATATTTTGGAAAGAACGTTTATAAGTATAATAGATTTTGGCCGAAAACTCCACATAGAGGTTATACGGGTTCTAGGTAACTAGAACAGAACCTCACCTGTGTGACAAAACATGACAAGGATATACTCTAAGGTGCCTACTCCTCATCTACTACCTCGGGATCTGTGCAAACACGACTTGTATACGTGAGACTTGACTAAAAATGGACCAAATATGACGAACGGCGAAAATACAACGAGCTGACGAGCAATATCCAGTGCGGCATACAATTATCATGTTTTGGCTTGAAATCAATCATATTATAACACTTTGGGATCAATTAAGGCAAAAGAGAAGAAAGTAAAAATTTTAATTTTTCATTACAGTAGCTTTTGTTCTGCCAGAGAGCTGGGAACGGTCGTTCCGGCCCTTAGTGTAAAATGGGAAAGGCCGTTCCCATGCCCTCCGAAAACGCCCTACGATTTTAGATTTAAAATGGCGCTTTTAGCTGGGAACGGCCCTTCCAGCTCGCAGACCAAAATGGGAACGGTCGTTCCCAGGTTCGCTCGTAGGTTTTGATTCAAAAGCGTGGGAACGACCGTTCCCATAATACACTGAAGCGGGAAGGGCCGTTCCCAACTTCTGCAACTTGAAAAAACATAGCAGAAGTAGGGGATGCTCTCGGCAACAACAACAAAGCAATCAAAATCAAGTTTCAATCACCAAAATGCAAGTTTTTCTGGAAAACAAGATGCATATATGTTCAAGGTACAATAATATTCCACATAAACATTTAAATCATGAAAAATCATCAAAGATCATAAGCTTCATGTTCATGCAAGAATTCATCATATAACCTCAAATCTTCCATGAATTCATGTATCAATCCAATTCAAATTCACATATTCATACATCAAACAACCAATAACCCATTTATTCCACAAATTCCTAACCCTAGCTTCATATAATGATCAAGAATCATGAATTCATGCATAGCCCCACCTTGAAGAAAAAGAAATGGAGAAAGAAGATGATGATGATGATCAAGCTTCAAAGCTTGGACTTTCTTGAATAAACTTGATTGAATTCGATGAAAACTTTTCTCCCTTTTCTCTTGGATGAACCGAAGCAATGGAGAGCAAATATGTTGGTGAATTTTGATGAAAAATGATCTTGGAAGCATGGAGAAATGATATACCGTGATTCACCAATTTTGAAATTGATGAATTAATCAATTTGTAATCTAGTCCCTCAAGTATGTTAGTCATGCAATCAAGGATGAAGGTTTGGCAATTAATCCAATTAGATCCAAGATATATATATATGCAATTTAATCCCTGAATTTTTAAAGAATAATCACATAGGGACATTTTAGCAATTAAATCACTTCCGGTAAATATTTCACGTAACAATTATTTTTCAAATCATGAAATAAATTCTCAAATGATATAAATTCATATATTTCACATAAATATAATGCTATGCAATTTTATAAAAAATATGAAAACATGTAAGGAAAATAACAAGTAAAAGTAGTAAAATAAATGCCTAACGCTCACAAACTCACACGTGGCATGCTTACCTGTTCATCCAGAACCGGGGCGTTACATACATTATCCTTGCAAGAAATGTATGAGGAAATTTGACTTGCTTAAACCTGACGATATTAGACGACGTTTGTATTCAAATGGTTCAAACCTAATTATTGGTACTGGATTGATCATGGTGAGGAAGCACCGCATATTGACTATTGGAATGCAACACCACATACTGATCATGCTGGACCTAATACCATAAATCAGGACAGTGTAGATCCACTGAATCGGTATAGTGAGATGTGTTTTGATGCAGCAATGCAAGATGCAAGGCTATGGGCAACCCATGAAGAGACACCAAATCCAGAGACCCAGAGGTTTTATGACCTTTTAAATGATTTTAACAAACCAATATGGGAGGGGTGCGAAAAACATTCACCATTGCCAATTGCAACTAGGATAATGAGTATCCAAAATGATTACAATACCACACATGAATTAGTTGATGAATTCGTTAAGTTGATATCAGAAATATGCCCATTGGGCCATACAGTTCCTAGGAACTTTTATGAAGCAAAGAAACTTGTACAAAAGATAGGGATAGAGAGCATAAAAATTGACTGTTGTGTGAAAGGGTGCATGTTGTGTTACAAGAAAGATATAGAATTGATAGAATACAAATTTTGCGGTGTTGATCGGTACAAGGAAATCAGGTGATAAGGGTAAGAGAAAAAGAATATTTGTATCAAGAATGCATTACCTTCTTCTCATCCCAAGGTTAAAAAGGCTATATGCATCAATGAGCCCTACACCGTATATGACATGGCATGCCAAGTATAAACGTCCTGAAGGGATAATGTCTCATCTATCTAATGGAAAAGCATGGAAACATTTTGACGAGACACATCCTGACTTTGCGAGTGACCCTAGAAATGTCAGACTCGCCTTGTGCGCTGATGGATTTACTCCATATTCACAGTCTTCTGTATCTTATTCATGTTGGCCTATCATCGTGACACCCTACAATCTTTCACCATAAATGTACATGACAATGCCATATTTATTCCTGACGTGTATCATTCCTGGGCCTAATAATCCGAAGCAAAACACTGACATATATTTACAACCATTAATTGATGAGTTGAAAGAGTTGTGGGAAGTAGATGTGCCTGCATATGATGCATCTACAAAGCAAATTTTTTGCCTTGATGTGGACTATTAATGACTTCCAGACATATGCAATGCTTTCTGGTTGGAGCACTCATGGCAGATTAGCGTGCCCGTACTGCATGGGTGAAGGTAAGGCGACCTACTTGCAGCACGGAAGAAAATTCAGTTGGTTTGATTGTCATCATATGTTTCTTGACGAAAATCATTCGTATAGGAAAAACAAAAACAATTTTAAGAAAAATCGAACTGAATATAATCCTCCACCTCCAAAATTAAGTGGATAAGAATTGTGGGAACAAGTGCAATACTTCCCAATAGTTACAGAACAACCTCATAATCCGAAAATCCCAGGTTGTGGTGAGTCACATAATTGGAAGAAACAAATTATCTTTTGGGAGCTGCCTTATTGGAAAGATCTTCTAATACGCCATAATTTAGACGTGATCCATATAGAAAAAAATATATTCGATAATATTTTCAACATGGTCATGGATATGCTAACAAAAACAAAGGATAATGTAAATACACATCTAGATATGAAAGAGTTGTGTAGCCGTCCCGAATTGGAGTTGGTGTTTAAAGGAAACAGTTGGTGGGAAAAGCCGAAGCTAAGTCTACTTTTACGTTAGATAAAAAATGAATAATTTGTGAGTGGTTAAAATAACTTCGTATGCCCGATGGATATTCCTCGAATTTGGCAAGGTGCATTGACTTTAACTCAGCTAACATACATGGGATGAAGAGTTATGATTGTCATATTTTCTTGGAGCAATTGTTGCCGATTGCCTTCAAGGAGTTGCCTAATGATGTATGGAAACCGTTAGCTGAATTGAGTAAATTCTTCAAGGATTTATGTTCAAGTACTCTAAGATATGAAGATCTCGACCAGATGGAAAAAACATACCTATTATTCTTTGCAAACTTGGAAGGGTTTTTCCACCGTTATTTTTTGACGTAATGGAATATCTGCCGATTCATTTGATCGACGAGGCTCGATGTGGAGGTCCCGTACAATTTAGATGGATGTATCCATTTGAAAGGTAAATCTTCACAATCAAAATAAATATATATTTCATAACTTTCGTATATTTCACTAATCATATTTATAATTTTAATAATATAGGTTTTTAGGAAAAATCAAAAGGACCGTGAAAAATAAAGCCAAAGTGGAGGGATCAATTTGTCAGGTATATTTACATCATCAGACAACAAACTTTTGTTCGTTCTATTTTGAATCACACGTGCGTTCATCTAGGACACGGGTTAGTCGAAATGATGATGGGGGTGACAATGACGAGTTACAAGCAATCCCAATATCACTTTTTAATATGTCGGGCATGCATCAGGTGCAATAAAGGAACGATATATTACTACTTCAAAGGAATATAATGTTGTCTCACTTCATATTTTGATAAATTGTGATGAAGTCCAAGATTATCTAAAGTAAGTAAGCAACATAATTTTAAATAATGTTTAAGTCACAATCAAATAATTTACTGACTGATTTTCATGTATTAACCATTAATGTTTAGGAGGGTTCAAGGCACAAACTTGCACCGAAGATGGAGAGCATAGTGACATAATTGAAAAAAACTTTGTATGTTGGTTCACTGATTACCTAAGTTTGTGAAGTAACTGTATCATATAACACTTACATTTTAAGGTAATTGAATAACCTTCTAATCATCCTGAAAAGGTTTGAAACCCCCACAATGGTATCATGAACCTCTCTTACAACCCTTGTCTTGGGGCCCGAACACAGAAGTTCGAACATTTCAGAAATATTTCGTCAATGGTTACAAATTCCACACCAAGGCTTGGGGACAGGGGAAAAAACATTTAATTTTGGAGTTTGGGTGAAAGGAAGTTATGATGAAGGAAATTGGATGAATCACTTGAGGATGCATATCAAAATGACGAGAGAGAAATTATAATCACGATAGAAGTAGATGATCATATTGGGCCTTTGACAGATCCTAATCTTATTTTACATGATATTAAACATTTTGGTGATGCTACAATTGATGATGAATTGATTGATGATCAATTTGATGATGATGTGTTTGACACTGATAGTGATTGATTTGGTAATACACGTTTACAATTACATGTTACTTTCTTTGATATATATATAAATTAATCACACAACTATTTACATTTATTCATGAGCTAATGTAAGTTTGTATGTTTGTCATTCCAGATGGACCAAACGCCTTGAATGCCATCGAGAGCTATGTGCGGTAAGGGTCACGTTACGCAAGGGCGGGGGAGGAATATTCAATCGATGCAATCACTAAATACCTCAACTTCTCAGTTACCTGTGCCCTTTTCTACACTATTGCCTATCTAGTTTGCTACTCAAACACACATTCCCTCCACGATACAGACCCCGAGTCCCTCGAGCGGACCTTCTGAACTCCCTGCCACACTCCCTGGCACGTGTGAACCCTCTAATTCTTATGCAGCTCCTCCTGGTGGCAGTGACAATGTTGTTGCAACGCCCCGTGTTTTCGTGCAAGTAGGTAAGTATTATGTGCCTTTATTTGATTTATTATATGAGTTAAATTCTAAAATTATATACTTGAAGTTGTTTATTTGGAAATAATTGTCTAATTTTCGTTGAGTTTTGGATTGTGATATTATTACATGAATGAACTTGAGATATTATGAATTTCATGGATTTTGTGTTAACTGAACGGGATCGTGTGTATTGTGTATGTCGAGGACTTAATTGCAACTTATTTGAAAGTTTTGGGCTCAATTGAGATTGAGCTTTAGGCTTAATCGCCAACTTTTAAAATTTAGGAACCTATTTGAATAATAGGCAATCCTGAACGGTTTTACTTATATCTTGAGCTCTGGAACTCGAAATCGAGATTCGTCTATGGCGTTAGACTCGTTTCGAAGACTCGGATCCAATACAATTAACCTTACTTTTTTTGATGTCGTTTGACCCTTCGATGATGCGTATTTTGGCCAACCGACCTTATGACTTGATTTGATCCGTTTTAATTCGAACCGGACGAGGAACAAACCGTATTTAACCCATTTCTTTCCTAAATATCTTAGGATTTGCTTCCTTTTCTTTCCATTTACTTCCATAACATCGATCATCATCACCATCTCAAGACAAGAGAAGGAGCTCCAAGAAACCCCAAGTTTGATCCACTAAACTTTGAGCTCAAGGTTTGCCTTCATCCAATTTCATTCCAAGGTAAGGTATGATTTTAATTCTCCATGTTTCCTTGTATCTTTTCATCCATGAACAACTTGGCAAGAGATGAGAATTCCTATAGTTTGGATAAGGGGCACAAATAGCTAAATTGGGGTTTGAATCTTGGTACATGATTCTTGATGGTTAATATTGAGTTTATTGCATGAAAAGTGATCCTTATTGCTCCCTCATTCTTCCTACTATCATGAATTAGGCTTGAGTTGGTTGAAACATAATATGCCATTAATGGAGCTTCAAGCTCCCTTACATGAAAATTGAACTCTAGTGGATGATTTCATTGATTTCGAATGAATTATTGTTTGGGAGCTTGAGATACATGCTTTACCTATAATATTGCGATGAATTCCTGGTCTTCTTCATGCTTACATGTTGGTTGTTGAGGTTGAAGCTCGAGGGAGGTGTATATGTGTTGTTATGTCGCAAGGAAGAAGAAGGGGAAACAGGGGTCCTCGTCTGGGCGTGTTAACGCCTGTCACCTAATTTTGAAATAAGGGAGGTAACGCCCGTTATCCCCCCTCCCTCCTGAAAATTTGAACGCCTGTAACCATTAAAGCCCGTTACCCCATTTTGCCTATCAATTGTTAACGCCCATTACCTTTCCAGGATAAGGCCACTGACTCTATTAATGGCCGTTACCTCTTTTGGCCTGGGATTTGTTAATCCCCATTACACCATGCAGATTGGAGATGATCAGGGGATGTTTGTGTAATTTTTCAATTCTTTTGTTTATGTTATATACGATACTTTTACATGCTAAATACGTGTTAATTGTATTCATTGTTCACATATATACATGCATGATATACTCTAATTGCCAACACATGGCATACCATTTCATAATTTTATCGTTCGTCTTAATTGGTTCATACGAGTCGTGTCTCACGTACACTTGTCTTTCTTGCACAGACCAGCTTCCGGGTGATGAAGAGTAGGCACCGTAGGCTTGTGTTATTCCTTTCTTTTGTCTCGACAGGTGAGGTTTAATTTCTAGATACCTAGAACCCTTAAAACCTTAATGTGGATTTTGGCCAAAATGTAGATATACTTATAAGCTTTCTAAAGATCTCAAAGTATTGAAAATGAACTATCTTTTATAACTTGAACTGACCTTATTTTGGCGAGTATATTGTACTGCATTGTGGGCCCGAGGGTTAGTGTATGAGCCAACAGGGAAAAAATGGGCTGACGGGTAACTCTTACACTCCCCTCACCATTTGGGATGAACCCTGAATCCACCAGGAGGTTTGGTGGAGGAAGGATTCCCGGGCATGGGATTTATGTACCCGATGCTCAATAAGACTGGATGGTTCGGGCCTTGCAAACCCAGCCATCACCCCGGAGGAAAAAGAGTTATTGTATTAATATTGACTGCTTGCACTGTAACAACTTGCATGAACACTTAACTCATTACAACCTAATCATTGTACACTGTCGGAGTAAAGGTTGGAGAATTACCCTCACTCGCCAGGCCACTGATTGACTAAACCTGATTAAAGTGTTAAACTTGATAGTTGTAATCTTGGGCAATGTATTGGCTTGTTGTTGAACTTATATTTTCGACTTTCTTAAAACCTTACCCGAGGTGATAACTTGCATGATATTCGCACTTATATTTATTATACCCCTCACTCAGTCTTCCATAGACTGACACCTCCACCTCCCAGTCTTTTCCAGGTGCGTGTTAGGCGGGAATTAGAATCTTGAGGAGTCTTTAATTTGTTTCTCGCATAGATCACTATCATTTTGTATGCATATTGTATTTGTCACTGCACCTGTGCTACTTTTGGGATTGTACATATTATAAATATTTCATGATCGATGCTTTTATGTATGCTTCTACTTCTACTATATTGTATTGGTTACGTGGTTCCAGGGTTAATTCTGCCTCGCTAGGATTTTTTTTTTTTATCTCTCGTTCGCAATAGAATGGTTCATGTATGGGTTATCCATCTCGTAGGTGGACTAGACCATAGTGTGGGGGATGTAGTGTCTAACGTTACGGGTGCTACATCCTAAGGTGGTATCAGAGCTCTAGGTTGCAAAATCGGGCTCTTGAGTCGTGTCTTGTGAGTCTAGGTCATAAGGCATATGAAATTATCTTTCAATGTGAAAGTCTTGCATTCTAACTTGTAAATGATATGAGTTATGTGCCTTAATTGAATTTTGCGACTTTGATTTTAATCATTTGCACTTATTAAGCAAACATGTATATTCAATGTATTGATTTCAGGATGCCTCGTGGGAGACCTCGTCGTGAGCATTCTCCAGGTCACAGGCACCACCACCGTGACCGTTCTCCTCATTCTCCTCCACCCGCTCAAGCACAGGCTCAACCCCAGGATTTCCTAAATGCAATGGTACAACTTATCAATTAGAGATTGAGAGATTACGTTCCTCCAGCACCACCAGTTTCACCGATACAACCGGGAGCACAGATTTCAACTGTTTTTCGAGAGTTTCAAAATTAGCGCCCCCCCTCCCCCTCCCCCCCTCGCGAAAATTCTTCAAAGGCAATGATATACAGGCGGAGCAGTGGTTAAAGGAAGTTGAAAGAGTTTGGGAGCTTATTCCATGTAGCTTTCAAGAGAAAGCTCGTTGTACCATTTCTCTAATCCAAGGTGAGGCCTATTCTTGGTGGGAGAGTGCTAAAATCATCTTGGATGCCACTGGTGAGGAGATAACATGGGAGGTATTTGTTCAGGAATTTAAGAACAAGTATATTCCTCCATCATTCCGGACCCACAACTTGAAGGAGTTTACCGAGTTGAAACAAGGAGGGAGATCTGTTTCTGAGTACATATCGGAGTTTGAGAGGTTATCTCGCTATGCACCTAATATAGCGAGTGACGATTTCCATAAGGCAATGCAGTTTGTTCAGGGACTTCGACCGGACATTCAAGCAGCCATGGAAGCGGTTAACACGAGCACCTGGGTAAAAGCTACTACAAAGGCTTTGAAGGTTGAGGATGTTGTGAATGCAAGGAGATCTACTTATCATTCTGGACAGGTTACGGGCTCAAGCTCAGGACCGGGTTCTAATGCCAGAAAAAGGCCTATCTCTTACACTACACCGCCACCTCCAAAAGGGCCTTGGAAGAAGTCCCGACCCGCGAGATCGGTTCAAAAAACTCCACCTGCACCTACTTTACCATTTGATATACACACTTAAGAGGGTTAAAGGAGGCGTTTGGGTCTATGTTTGGTTTGTGGAAGTGCCAAGAATAAAATGGATACTTGTCCGGATCGACGGGATCAGCCTGCTGGGGGTCAGAGACCACTTATCAGGGCTCATGCTTATGCCCTCGACAGAGAGGAGCAGGATGCTGAGGTAGACCCCGCCGCGATAGTAGAAGGTACAATATTCATATATGGCACGAACATACATATATTGTTTGATCCAGGAGCTACACACTCTTTTCTTTCGAGTGCTTTTGCTACTACTTTATCTTTACCTATTATGTGTTCTTCTACTTGTTATGTGGTTAGTTCCCCGTTAGGTGGGAGTTTAAAGACAGACCGGGTATATAAGTATGTTCCGGTAAGTATCGAAGGTCGAGTTTTTCTAACAGACTTCATTGAGATGCCGATGACTCGCTATGGATCTATTCTGGGCATGGATTGGCAATACAGATATTGTGCTACTGTTGATTGTCGAGCAAAGAGAGTCCAGTTGGGTTTAAAGACTTCTATGGGTTGGAGTTCAAAGACTGTACCCCTACTTTCTTTTGCTGAAGCTCAGAAACTTGTTCGAGATGGAGCTACGGGTTTTATTGCTTATATTCTCAACCGGCCTAAGGATCAGTTAAAGTTCGAAGAAATAGAGGTAATGAAGGATTTTCCCGAGGTTTTTCCCGAGAAGTTGGATTCCTTACCTCCGGATAGGGAAATTGAATTTGTGATCGATTTGTACCCAAATGCAGAGCTATTCTCCAAGACTCCATATCGTATGGCTCCGACTGAGTTGAAGGAATTGAAAACTCAACTTGATGCGTTGTTAGAGATTGGGTATATTAGATCGAGTTCTTCTCCATGGGGTACACCAGTTCTATTTGTAAAGAATAAGAACGAAACTTTGAGGATGTGTATCGACTATAGGGAGTTGAACCGGATGACGATCAAGAACAAGTCTCCCCTCCCACATATCGAGGAGTTATTCGATATACTTCAGGGATCAAAGGTTTATTCGAAGCTTGATCTACGCTAAGGATACTATCCGCTGCGAATCCGAGAAGAGGATATTCCACAGATGGGATTCAATACTCGGTACGGGCATTATGAATTTGTAGTGGTGCCGTTCAGATTAACTAATGCCCCTGCAGCTTTTGTGGACATGATGCATCGGATCTTTCGGCCTTTTCTTGATAAGTTTGTAGTGATATTCATCGATGATATTTTGGTATTTTCCAAGTCTGCCGAACAGCACGCGAGACATCTTAAACTCTTATTGCAGACTCTTAAAGAGCATCAGCTATTTGCTAAGTTCAGTAAATATGATTTCTGGATCGACAAAGTTTCTTTCTTGGGACATGTTGTTTCGGGAAATGGTTTGGAAGTTGATCCTTCTAAAATTGAAGCTGTATTAAAATGGGAAAGACCAAAGATTGCCTCGGAAGTAAGAAGTTTCTTGGGTTTAGCGGGATACTATTGAAGGTTTGTAAAGGATTTCTCAAAGATCGCCGCTCCTTTAACCCAATTAATGAAGAAAGAGGTAAAGTTTGTGTGGGATAAAGCTTGTGAGAAAAGCTTCAACTTCTTGAAAGGGAAATTGGTATCTGCTCCGGTATTGACACTTTTTGAAGGTTCCGAAGATTATGCAGTTTACACGGATGCTTCAAAGGAAAGTTTGGGATGTGTGCTAACACAGAAAGGAAAAGTGATTGCTTATGCTTCTCGAAAGTTAAAAGAGCATGAAAAGAATTACCCAACGCACAATCTTGAGCTTACCGCCGTGGTCTTTGCACTTGGAAAGTGGAGACATTATTTGTACGGGATTTCTTTCTAGATCTTCACTGACCACAAAAGCCTCCAGTACTTATCCACTCGGAAGGATTTGAATATGAGGCAAAGGCGTTGGATGGAACTTCTTGAAGAATATGAGTGCACGATCAAGTACCATCCCGGTAAAGCTAACGTGGTCACCGATGCACTTAGTAGGAAGACTAGTGCGTCAAATTTAGAAGTGGGTGAAAGCAGTGGAACCGAACCGATTGTTGTGAGGGCTCAAGTTGCTAATATCACTATACAACCGGACTTCAAGCATAAGTTGTTTGAGGCTCAGACTAGAGATCTGAAAGTTCAGAGGTTGGTAGTTAATGCCAGAGCTGATCCAGATTGTCCAGTTGGGTTCAATGAAACTGGTCTTCTTCATTTCAAGAACCGTGTGGTTGTACCCGAGGAATTGAAAGGGGTGTTGCTTGAAGAGGCTCCTAGATCGGCTTAATCTATCCACTAGGGAGGAAATAAGATGTATAAGGATCTTAAACAATATTATTGGTGGAAAGGATTGAAGAAAGATGTAGCCGAATATGTGAGACATTGTATAACTTGTCAGAAAGTTAAAGTTGAACACCAAAAGTTCGGGAGTCTTTTACAGTCGTTGCCTATACTCGAGTGGAAGGGGGAATAGGTGATGATAGATTTTGTATCCGGGCTACCTAAAGTGAAAGGTGGGTACGACGATATTTGGGTGATTGTGGACCGTTTAACTAAGTCAGCGTATTTTTTACCAGTCCGGATGTCTTACAAAATTCGCAAGCTAGCCGATATATACAAACGGGAGATTGTTCGACTTCATGTGGTTCTGGTTAGCATCGTATCAGATCGATATCCGAGATTTACTTTGAGGTTGTGGCAAGAATTACAAGGAATGTTGGGGACGAAGCTTAAGATTTGTATTACCTCACACCCTCAAACGGATGGCCAATCCGAGAGATTAATCAAATATCTCGAGTACTTGCTTCGAGCTTGTGCATTGGATTTTCAGACTTCTTGGCACGAACAAATACCTTTGATTGAGTTTTCTTATAACAATAGCTTTCAAGCCTCAATTGATATGGCCCCGTACGAGTTACTTTATGGGCGAAAGTGTCGATCTCCGTTGTTCTTCGACTTGGAAGAGTGGAAATGGATTAAACAGGAAGGCGTGAAGAAAGATGAGAAATTGGAAAAGCCTTCTAAAACCGTACAGGAGATGATTGAGAAAGTCCAACAAATTCAACAACGGATGAAATCAGCTCAAGATAGACAAAAGAGCTACGCCGACCTTCGCCGAAGGGATCTCAAGTTTGAATTTGGAGACCGGGTATTCTTGAAGGCGTCTCCTAGTAAAGGATTAGCTCGGATTGGGAACGGAGGAAAGCTTAATCCTCATTACTAAATCCAGATTCTTTTAAGGAGGAAAGATTGTAACGCCCCGTGTTTTCGTGCAAGCAGGTAAGTGTTTTGTGCATTTATTTCATTCATTATATGAGTTAAATTCTAAAATTATATACTTGAAGTTGTTTATTTGGAAATAATTATCTAATTTTCGTTGAGTTTTGGATTTTGATATTATTACATAAATGAACTTGAGATATTATGAATTTCACGGATTTTGTGTTAATTGAAAGGGATAGTGTGTATTGTGTATGTCGAGGACTTAATTGCAACTTATTTGAAAGTTTTGGGCTCAATTGAGATTGAGCTTTGGGCTTAATCGCCAACTTTCAAAGTTTGGGGACCTATTTGAATAATAGGCAACCCTGAACCGGATAAGGGGCATGAATAGCTAAATTGGGGTTTGATTCTTGGTACATGATTCTTAATGGTTTATATTGAGTTATATGCATGAAAAGTGATCCTTATTGCTCCCTTATTCTTCCTAAAAGCATGAATTAGGCTTGAGTTAGTTGAAACATAATATGCCATTAATGGAGCTTCAAGCTCCCTTGCATGAAAATTGAACTCTAGTGGATGATTTCATTGATTTTGAATGAATTATTTTTTGGGAGCTTGAGATACATGCTTTAACTATAATATTGTGATGAATTCCTGGTCTTCTTCATGCTTACATGTTGGTTGTTGAGGTTGAAGCTCGAAACAGAGGAGGTGTATATGTGTGTTTATATCGCAAGGAAGAAGAAGGAGACATAGGGGACCTCATCTGGGCATATTAACACCCGTTACCTAATTTTGAACTAAGGGAGGTAACGCCCGTTACCCCCCTTCCCTCCTGAAAATTTGAACGCCTGTAACCATTAAAGCTCGTTACCCCATTTTGCCTGCCAATTGTTAATGCCCGTTACCTTTCCAGGATAAGGCCACTGACTCCATTAACGGTCATTACCTCTTTTGGCCTGGGATTTGTTAACCCCCGTTACACCATGCAGATTGGAGATGATCAGGGGATGTTTGTGTAATTTTTCAATTCTTTCGTTTGTGTTATATACGATACTTTTACATGCTAAATACGTGCTGATTGTATTCATTATTCACATACACACATGCATGACATACTCTAATTGCCAACACATATCATACAATTTCATAATTTTCTCGTTCGTCTTAATTGGTTGAGTCGTGTCTCACGTACACTTGTCTTTCTTGCACAGACCAACTTCCGGGTGATGAGGAGCAGGCACCGTAGGCTTATGTTATTCCTTTCTTTTATCTCGACAGGTGAGGTTTAATTTCTAGATACCTAGAACCCTTAAAACCTTAATGTGGATTTTGGCCAAAATGTAGTTATACTTATAAGCTTTCTAAATATCTCAAAGTATTGAAAATGAACTATCTTTTATACATTGAACCGACCTTATTTTGGCGAGTATATTGTACTGCATTGTGGGCCCGAGGGTTAGTGTATGAGCCAACAGGGAAAAAATGGGCTGACGGGTAACTCTTACACTCCCCTCACCATTTAGGATGAATCCTGAATCCACCAGGAGGTTTGGTGGAGGAAGGATTCCCGGGCATGGGATTCATATACCCGATGCTCAATGAGATTGGATGGTTCGGGCCTTGCAAACCCAGCCATCACCCCAGAGGAAAAAGGGTTATTGTATTGATATTGACTGCTTGCACTGTAACAACTTGCATGAACACTTAACTCATTACGACCTAATCATTGTACACTGTCGGAGTAAAGGTTAGAGAATTGCCCTCACTCATCGGGCCACTGATTGACTGAACCTGATTAAAGTGTTAAACTTGATAGTTGTAATCTTGGGCAATGTATTGGCTTGTTGTTGAACTTATATGTCTGTCTTTCTTAAAACATTACCCGAGGTTATAACTTGCATGATATTTGCGTTTATATTTATTATACCTCTCACTCAGTCTTCCATAGACTGACACCTCCACCTCCCAATCTTTTGCAGGTGCGTGCTAGGCAGGAATTAGAGTCTTGAGGAGCCTTTAATTCGTGTCTAGCATAGTTCACTATCATTTTGTACGTATATTAGATTTGTCACTGCACCTGTGCTACTTTTGGGATTGTACATATTATAAATATTTCATGATCGATGCTTTTATGCATGCTTCCGCTTTTACTATATTGTATTGGTTACATGGTTCCAGGGTTAATTCTGCCTAGCTAGGATTGTTTCTTCTTTTGTCTCCCGTTCGCTATAGAATGGTTCATGTATGGGTTATCTATCTCGTAGGTGGACTAGACTATAGTGCGGGGGATATTGTTACGGGTGCTACAGTTGTGACAGGCAAAAAATTTTTAGTTCCTATTGGGAATAGAGGGTAAGTGTAATATGTTATTGATTTTATTACATTGAGTTAAAATTGCTGAGAAAATATTAAACCTGTGATTGAGATTCTAATATGGAATTTGAATTAGGGGTAAAAAGTTTTGAAATTTTTTGTATGTCCATACTGTTGAGGTCCTACAAAACACATGAGAATTTTTTAGAGTTTTTGTTTCTTTTCTGTATTATTTGCATCGAACTTGCTTTCTGCAGTTACGGCAAATTGCATTCTGAATATCATGATAATTATGATAGTTGATTCGCAAATGTTTTTTATGATTCAAAAATTATAAAAACTTCCCCTAACATACTCCGAGTTTTAGCCAAATGATTTTATTATAAATTAAGGTCATATATTGACCAAATGACAAGATAGAATGTTCATATAACATTAGAGATAATATCATCAAAATTTCTGAACTCAAATGTAATGAACATTATAACCTCAGAGAAAATTAGTGTAATTAAATCAAACCTTAAAATATGTCCTGTGTAATCAAACCTTATTACTTTGAGTTTGTTGTAGCTATTACGATAACAAGGATAGCACGAATGCAATAACCTGGGTACTGGAAAGTCAATTGAAAAAGCCATATGATAAATGGAGCAACGTTCCACTAATGAAAACGGAGAGTTGGTTTTAAGATTGGAAGGTGAACATGATTTAATTAAATTATGTAGCATTATAATATTTGCACTAAACCGTTTATGATTTTCAGAAATTTATTTGTTGGGAGCCTCAAGCCGAAGCACATATGCACCGCTTTCATGGAGAAAACAGGGGAGCGAATGTGTGATATCTTTCATGAGATCAGAAAAAATGGTTGAAAACTCGCGTGGATGCTTGACGAAGTCTACAAGGATTTGTACGCCATTTGGGAAACCGAAGACTACCAAGTTGTTTGTCAAAGAAATAAAAAAAACAGAACATCTACGATTGGGGCACCAACTTATACGGGGGGCTCGTAAAGTGTGCACACAATCATTAGAAAGACGGTAACTATTTTTTGGGATAATCTGCACCTTGGAACCTGCATGTGTAGCCTTAGAGACTGAATTTAGAGACTGCATATGTAGCCTTAGAAACTATATTTAATTCCTGTTGCATTTACAAATTATGTATGCATGTGTATGCCTAAGAATCTACAAATGAAAAAACACATATAATGAAAGAATTGCTTATGAATACCTCAAGTTGGATGTTTTATTGAATTTCTTCAATTTCTTGAAAGTTGATATCAATGTATAAGAGATGAAAGATAATGTTGTAAACCTGGGGAATATGGATTCTGCTCTTTAATGAATACATATGCAATTAGTGTATATATGTTTTGTGATTACTCAGTAGCTTTGTTTCATAATGAGAAATTAAAATAATAAGAAGTAATGTCAATTTGCATGCTCGTGGTTCATGTAATCCCTGCTATAGTGTTGTTGCATAAGAATCTATGCTGTAATAATTTGGTGCAGTTGTGGCATTGACTAATCTTGTTGATATAATTGTGTATGCCTTGGAATCTGCATCAGTATGGTTTATTATAATGTGCAGGTTGATCCTTATAGTAAATGAAATTTTATAAAATTGTTATCACATGCCTTGAATGCTGCATATGTATGCCTTGCAATCTCCCTATTACATTGATATTACAATAGAATCTGCATATTTACAAATCGTTAATTCTGTATATTACAATGATATTACATTGCTTGTAATTGTTTAGGAAGTTGCGACAAGCCAAAATCTGAACCCCGAGGTAGTATACAACAAGACTTTTGTTACGGTTGAGGACAGAGATAAATTACTTGAGACTCTGCCACCTGATAATGAGCACGTTCAATATCAGGTTTGTGGGATTATTTTCATTTTGGTATTTCTTTGAATTAATTGGTAGGAAATTAACATATTTTATGTAATTTCTTATATAGCTAAGATACCAAAAGGCAATCGAGGAGTAGGAGAAACGAAAGCTTGAAGATCCCAATCTCACTGGCATAGATAAGTTCATGTTATGGTACCAGGCGCAAGGGGGCCCAAACAAGAAAAGCTGATTGATGGGTCTAAATCACTTGCCCCTGAGCCCTCCCACCTTCGCTTCTGGCATCGGGTCCTCCCCTGCTCATAGCCTGAGTTCGATTGAGTCCCGGGATACTAGTGACATGAAGAATATGAAGGATGAAATTGCCGAGCTAAAAAATTCCCAGCAACAAATGCTAAATACAATACAACAAATGTTCATAATGTTGCAATCACAAAGCAAGTCAAAAGGCGTTCAAGACCCGACGAATGATGTAGCCCCGGAGGGAGAAGATTCTGACTAAGGTATGTTTGTATACGCATTAGATGATTTTAGCTTGATATGATGTGTTTGTTTTTCAATTATTTTAAGCCACCTAATTTGGTTAATTTGTAGTTATTTTGTCCTGCCTAATTTGGTGGATTTTTCAGTTATCTTGTGCTAATTTCAGCCACCATAGCACCTCCCAAATAGCCTATAGTGCTAATTTCAGTTATCTTGTGTATACTCATAGCCTGCAGTGCTTATATGTTTAGGATTAAATAGTATATTTGTCGTATGGTAGCTGTTTCTTTCCATTTTCTTTGAAGGAATCTTCTGTAATCATGCACTGTATCTCCATGTTACATTTTATGTAGTCAAGTTTTTATTTAATTGATTTAAAGTAGCAACTGGTATTAATTTGTGTTTTTATGTTGCAGCAGGTTTGTTAAAGTTGAAGATAAAGTTAGGTTTGTTTGTTTCTTTATGGATTCTGCATGAATTTTTAATTGAACTAAGGTACTGTACTGATTTAGTATCAATGATTTGCATACATTAAGGATATTTGTATCAAGCATAATAGGCTTGTTTCCTAAATTGTTGTTTGAATAACTAGTGTACACACTAGTATTTTTAGACATGACTGTAATAGTATGGCTGGTAATTGTTTCTGCAAGAATTTTTTCATTTGGAATGCCGACGTTTTCCCCATACAGTTTACATAAGGTTGATTATGACAAAAATATTTGCAAAGTTTGGCAGTATTTGAGGTATTGTAATGATTAGATACTTACAGAATTTGGATTGATATGTAATAGCTTTCATGGAGCCTGCAATTTGGTATTTTGAAGCGCATTTATAAACAGGATTTCAAAGCAAAAACAACAGGTGTTGGAAAAGAAATTTCCAGAATTCCAACGGATTTCCGACAGAACTTCGACGGAAATCCGTCGAACAATAGATAAAGAAACACGTTGGAATCCCGTTGTGAATCCGTTGGTAAAAGATTTCGACGGGTTAACTCATTGGAATATGAAATTTAAAGACATAATAAAAGCCATAGAAAAACCCGTTGGAATTCCGTTAGTAGCCCGTTCCAACGGGTTACCTACGGGACCTGCCCGTCGGTTATCTTTGGAAAAAATTTAAGCCGTTAGAATTTACCAACAATAGACTCCCGTTAGAAGCCCGTTGCAAAACCGCCAGAAATGTTGTCCAACGGATTTTCGACGGCCACTCCGTCGGTCTATACACGATATGACCAAATCGACAATCCTGTCGGGCTGCCGTTGGAGTTCCGTTGGAATGGTTATTCCAATGGAATTCCCACGGGTTTTGGCCGTCGGGAACTACTTTCGACAATGCTTTATCCAACTGGTGACTTCCCGTCGCTTTCCCATTGGGATACCGTCGAAATTTAGAAGTTCTAACGAAAAACTGACGGGATTTAGAAAAATCTCGTCGGGATTTCCCGTCGGATTTCGGTAGAATTTTTGTAGTGGGCGAGACGAGGGAGAGTCATTTAGGCAAGCGTTATAATTGGGAAGTGGAGTTGGGTAAAAAGATCGGTCAAGCTAGTGGTCCATCAAAGAAGTCTGAGGTCAAGAATTTCAAGCCACGAAACTTCACAACATCAACTTTGGCCTTCCATCTAAACATTGGAATGTTAAGGAATCCGAAACAACGAAGAACGGTGCACAAATCATTCATGGCACGTGTATTATGCATTTTAAATTGTTATTGGAATCGTGTTTATTTGCTTGTTGTGTGTGTTTGATGTTGTTGAATGCTTAGTTGTCTAAAGGGATAACTCTGAGTATACGAGTGTATGGTTACGTGGTAAGTCAAGGTCATGATTACAACGAGCTTCTGAGGTAAACAACGAACCATGGAATAGCTTTGCTCGAGGAGATCTCTTGAGTTACAAGGTGCGAGTGGTGAGAGTTCAGTAACTACGCCACTCATGAAACACCGAGCTTTTAAGTTAGTTTGGAATGAATCAAACGGTGGGTGATGAATCAAATTTGTACCCTCCTATCGTGAGAGATATTCGAGTTGTTCCTAGCCTGGGATCAAGTTTGTGCTGGAGTTGCGCCGTCGATACTTTGAAGTAATCGGTCAATGCCCTTCGTGCTTGAGGACCTTTACAGGGCTAATCCTTGTCAAGACGTCGCGAACCTCGAACATGGGATGAATACGAAAAGTTGCTCGTAGTTTTGACTCGAGCGGTGAACCTGGGGACCAGGTTCTTATAAGGGGGAGATTGTGACACCCGTTTCTTTGGCAAGTCAGGTACGACGTCACAGTCACTCTGTAGGAGTACGGATCAGAGATAGTTTGTTCACGAGCCGTAAAGGTAAAGTAAGTAGCTCGGACCGAGAGAGTTTATTTATGTAATTGAGCTCTTTTAATTTAATTTATGTATTAGATAATTTGTCTAAGTGCTTAACTTGCCCTAAGTGCTTGAAATTGATACGTATCTCCTCGTTCATAGTTGTTTTATGTGAATTCGGTGCCGAACATGTCAATTATGTGAAATTAATTGAATTACATGATTTATGAATGCATTTATATGATATTAATATGTTTTATGAATGATTTAACAGAAACAGCACGAGAGATCACGAACAGAAATTAAAAGATAAAGAATTAATGCGTTTATTTAAAGAAACTACTCATTTACCTGTCTACTTGTTTGATTCTTGTTAATTAGGAAAAATAAATTATCTTTACAAATTTTATTCTTGTTAATATTCTTTTCATAAATTACTAACAAACAGTAGATTATTAATTCTTAATTACATTATTCCCTTTTGTGTAATAAGAAAAATGTAGTACCAATTTGTGTAACCACAAACTTGACTTGCTTATTTTATGTGTCGTGTGGCTAAGGAGCAAGTGTTTGCTAAATTTATTGAAGTTAGAAAATAATTTCCTGAATATATGTAATAAGAGAATTTCAAAAAGATAATGGGTCTGCAAAGAGTCTCTCCCCTTTCCCATGTCTCTAAAACTAATTTCGAACAAAATTATTTTTTTTGGGGGGGCGGGGAGGGCGTCCTCAATCCTCATTTCAAAGTCTAACTTCAAATATGAAATATATTCTTTTATGATATTAGTTTTCTTTTTATTATTTACTTTTTAACGAGTAAAGGTCAATAAATTTAATTTATTACATTCAAGCACACACCATTCACGATACAAGGATGCAAAATATACCATGCTTAATCTTTCAAGACACACACACACCATTCACGATACAGAAGTAGCAACATTTAGCTTTCGAGACACACGCACAGCTCTTTTGAAACGCATACAACATTCAAGATACACATACAATGACACTAATGTTTTAAAACACCGATAACAACACTTAATCTTTTCTTAGATCTTCCTTTCAAACCATTTGAGATCATACAGACAATAGCTTTTTTTTTTTTTTTTTTCCAGATCATACGTTCAAACCATTTCAGATAATTTCATTTCAAGACTTTCATTTCACTTTAAGAATTTTTTCTAACCATACTGTTCATTTCAATTTGAGAGTACTCTTTTCTAATCATACTGATCATAGTACTAGACATACGACACTAATTTTTCGAGCATGCGAGACGTTCTTTTGATCATACACACACAAATAAACACTTCTAACCATGGATTTCGAGACTTTCTTCTGATCATAAACATTTCTAACCATACACACACAGTGACACAGATGGGCAGCTAAGCAATGAATCTCACATCAATGTCATGTTACATAAATTGGGTCAGACAATGATAACATTAAAAATTAATCAAAAGCTCAACCAAAAGGCTTTCTTCGATAAAATTAATGTCAACATCCTCAAATATAATCATAAGTATTTACATGAGAATAAGGAGCATATAAAAAAACAAATATACCCGAAACTCAGCTTCAAACAGGAATGCAATCCAGTGAATAAGGTTGCTGGAGGTGAGCTATAATTCGCTCCTACAGAGCAAACATGGTAACAAATCCTTAGCAAACAAAATCATAGTGGCGTCTACATCAACAAGTATGTTGTTACTATTGGGTAGCAAACTCATCCCACATCGGAAGATTGGAAGGAATTTGTCCAATATATAAGTGTTCACCTAACTCCATTACCATGAGGCCTTTTGGGAGATGCCCAAAAACAAATCCGTGCTGGCTTGGTCCAAAGTGGATAATATCATATTAATGCGGAGTTAGGGTGAAGGTGCGCGCGGTCCTAGCAGTTACTTGTCTAGCTAAAACCCGAAACAGTGCAAGATATTTGTAGTCACATCTAATTTCCTCCGTAAGTTTTAACTACAATTCGGCCCCATTTACACTATATATCCAAGATAATCACATGAACTAAATAAAAGCTCCGCAACCAAGAAATAATGTAAAAATAGAGCTTTTCGATGTTCCAAAAATTAATTAAAAAGTTCAAAGCCACAAAAACATGGAAAAGACAACCAAACAATAAAAACCCATATGCCTGAAGAGAGGTTCCGATACAATCAGAAGCTTAGAATTAACTGACATGATATAATCAAAACACAAGATAATCAAATACAAACAAACTTACAAGCGAAAGAGGCTGAATAGAGGTTCCGATAAAGTGCTCCCCGAATTCCCCGACCCTTAAAAAAAAAAAATTTATATTTCTAAATCATGTATTCTGTTGTGTTATGTATATTCTCAATTCTTATATTTCTAAATGATGTTTTTCTGTTGAAATGTGTGAATGAGGATTTTGACATTACAGACAAGAATTGTTTGTTGTTTTTTAAGTGAAAATATTTGGTTTTTAAAAAAAAAAAAAAAAATTAATAAACTAATTATCTAATTAACCTTCTAATAAATTAATCACTAATTGTCAATTACAAAAAATAGGCCAAAGATTTAAGTGGCAGCCCATGACCATCTCGTCAATTGCAAGAAGCCCAATAATAATGTTTAAAAAAAAAATGAAAATTGAGTCGGGCTCCCCGAGCCCGTCCCGAATCCCGAACTCCCTTATTAGTCGGGTACCCAATATTTTCGGGACGTGCTTGGGTACCCAATTTCCCACCCCGATCCCGAACACCCCGTCCTGCGCCCATCCCTATGTGGGCCCAAGAAGTAAATCTGACAATCAGATACTTATGAGACTGCTAGAACTAACTCAACTTGTAAGATTCCAGTGGATAGTGAATAAAGGAGGAGGAAGATTTGAGAGAGTGTGGGTCCAATGGAGTTCTCGACCACTAGAATTCGGACCTTGGAGATAATTTTCGAAGCTGAACCTTTAAGAAAAGGTTTGTTTTGAAAGGGAGGAGAATGATGAGACCGGACCAAAACGGCCCATGGGCCTAATTTATCATTATTTTTGTTTATATTTATTATTGTTATTTCTTTCTTCAAAACCCTAGTGTTGCGAGGGTTTAAATGCTTGTTTAGAGTGTTTGAGGGGGAAGCTTTGAGAATTGAATGGTTTTTTTGTGTTGTTAAGCAAGAACAATATGGATACTTTTACGATCACATCAATTTATTCTATCCCTTTTATTCATTTTATGAAAAGAGTCGAATATTGAACTATTACTCAAACCTATTTTAAAGAAAATACATATGGCGGCAATTTGATGTTTTATTTCATTGATTATGTTTAAAATATAATTATTTATTATTTATTAAAAAAATAAAATTCATATCATCTTATTTGCATTTTTTTATTTTTTACAAGGATCACTCATATGATATTTTTCCTAATATATAATATGTATTTTTCAAGAAAAAGAAAAAAATAATTACAGTTAATTTCCGGCTAAATACGTTTGAAGTGAACCAGGCTTGAAGCACCTCAACCGGCGAGACGATGTTAGAGATATTAACTTGGAAGATATTGGTGAAGTAGTCCCAAACGAGTCTCGCCTTGTCACTGGTAATGAAAAGATGCTCAAGAGTCTCGAGCTGAGCACAACATTGGCATCTAGATGGGAAGATCATAAATAATTACAGTTACTTTAAGAGAGTTTAACTCCGTTTGTGATTAATACTGAAAGTTCTAAAGTTTAGGGCTAAAATGTAAAAAAAAAAAAAAAAATTAAACATAGGGCTTTAAAAAATTGTGGACTTTAAACCTACGGAATCAAAAATGAAATATTCCCCTAAAAATTTATATTAACGGAAGTTAACTCCATCTGGGACTAATTCTGAAAATTTCTGAATTTAGGACTAAAAGTGTCGAAATACAAACGGGTGGAGTCAGTTAAAAAATTATGAGACCAAAAAAAAAATAATAAAAAAAAAACTGACTTATAATTTATGGACCAAAAATACAATTTTCTCTAGACACTATATTTGATAATTTGAAACTTTCTTATGAAGGTTGCTACACGTCCAACTCCTTCCGCGTTCCTAGATTGCTACATGTCCAACTCCTTCCTCATTCCTTTTAAACTTTCTTCTGAAGATTGCTATAGATTTTTATTAATAAATGCAAGATCTTCTGAATATTGCTATATATTTTTATTAATAAGTGCAAGTTTAAACCAATTAATTAATTTAAATATCTTTATTAGGAAAAAAATAAAGGAACACAGAATAGGTTGTGATATATTAATATTCTACCATATAAATTAATACAATCTTGGAAAAATCTGGGAAATATAGTAATATTCTACCATATAAATTAATAAAATCTAGAAAACTCTACGTGAATGAATATTTTAGCACCAAAACTACCCAAAACAATTTAATAGCCTTCGAGACCTCAAAAACTACCGAAAATAGTTTAGTAGCCTTTAATAAACATTCACGTATAGGTTATAAATAGTGCTATGCATGTGGCCTTTTCCACTACTTATTTCTCACGTACCTATTCAGTATTCTCTTATTTCGCTCGTTAGCTATGGCTTTTATGTGGGATTCCTATATTCCAGAGACGGTGGATTACTTAGATGAAGATTTTTTTGTTGAGGTCGTGAAGAGATCTCTTCATCCATTAACCAAATTTAGCAGCGATTATGGCTTCGTAAAACTTGAACGTGATATTCTCACCATCAAGAAGAGGTTGGATCGTGTTGTCCAACCTGAAGTAGGTCATGTGACGTTTTATTGTAGGGTGAATATTGATCCTGTTTGGCAGTTACTTCTTCACTTGCCCGACTTTGAGGTACTGTATGGGGCCATTAGCATGACGGACTTGGATAGAGCTTTATCCAGCTGGGAGTATAACGAGCTTATTACCATCCGCCCATCTGCTGATGATATCCGTGAGCCTGTGAATTTTGGAAGAGAATTGGTTTGTATATTTAATACGGATGATTTGGAAGGTATTTTCTGTTTGCTGAAGTTTGTTTTTTTTTTTTTTTTGGCTGTTGATTCAAGATTATCTGTTGTTGTTTGTTTATGTGAAGTTAACGTTTTTGTAGGGGAATCACGTACAGAAGATGTCCACTGCGTATGCGCTTATAGAAATTATTGCGAGCGTGAGTTCTATTGGCCGAACGTCCGGGAAGTTTTTCAGTTCTATGAGCCGAACGTCCTAGGGGACACTGACGTCGCAGGGGCCACTGGGTGGTATGGTCGTGTATGGATTATTACAGAACGCCTTTCCCAGTTAGCCGATTACTTTGGCGGTCATCTTGAAGAAGACGGTATATAACTTATATATATATAAGTTATATATATATATATTGTAGACGAATTAATTTTCGTCGAATTAAAATGTGACACGTGTAAATGAATATTAATTGTCAAATTTAATTCATTCTATTTTTATATATTTTTTGGATATATATTAAATTAAAATCCATAAAATATTTAAATAGATTGATTTAATTGATAATTTTAATATTTATTTTATCTTCAAATCAAGCATCGACACGTGTCAAATTGGAGTGTTCCGACGAACCAAATCAAGTCTTGCAGTCAAAGAAAGCCAGGACAAATCAAGTGACGACACGTGGCATGTTTCAACACGTGGACCAATCAAGTCAAAACATGTCATTTATTTATTTTCTTTAATATAAATTTATATTAAAGTGATAAGTAAATAAATAAAACATTTGATATTATCCTTCTAATAAATAAATGAAGAGATAATTATCAAAATATTCAACCCTACACCTATAAATAGAGGTCATGGGTACATTTCAAAGGGATTGGGACTTCGACATCGACATAGAGCAAGAAGAAGAGAACGACATCAAGGGAGTTTCACGCCGTCAAGTCTACCCACGTGCGCGAATCTTCACTTCATCGAGTCTTCTAATTCTTCGTCAAAGTGTTCTTCTTGTCGACTTCAAGTCTTCTAGATATTCAAGCCGGCTACTACGACAAACTATAACTACAGTTTCATCAAGGCTGCAGGTAAATCACGTGATTTCTCCGTCAAAATTCGGCAAAGAGTCACGCCTACGTGTTCGAGAATAAGCTTCACGCCCTCGAATACAAAATTGAAGAGAAGAATCAGAGGAATAGACTTCATAGGATTTGTTCCTTTAAATTCGTCAAGTTCTTTAAGTTATTATATATTTTGTTCATATAGTTTGTCTTGTAATTTATTTTGCAGACTATAAAATTTGTTGTGAACAAATTTTGGCACGCCCAGTGGGACCGATCCTACCTCTCATCTCTTCTCTTCCGTATTGAATTCCTACTTCCACGAGTTCTTCATGGCTCCTAAGAAGGATCAACTCGCACTGAAAAATAAGGAGGTTAACCAAAATTCGAAATCTTCTACACATGGTCATCTGAGCGATTCAAAATCAACTGATGGCTCGACTCCTTCGACTCCTAAGGAAACTAACTTGAAGGAAACTCCCTTTGAAGAAAAGAATAAGGGAAGTGGAGAGATGACTGATGGAGAGCAAATTGCTCAAATGGCTCAGGCAATAGCTCATCTACAGAAAACTTTGGAAGACAAAGACTTCCAGATCGCCCAACTCATGAGCAAACTAGAAGGCAATGATCCTGGTCAGTCTAGCCGCAATCCTCGGACTCCTTCAGTTCAAATCACTCAAACCACCGATGGGAAGCAAGTGAATTTTCTGCCCCAGAAACAAGACTCCGCGATAAGAACAAATCACTCTACTGCGTCTATCGCTGCCCTATCTGTTCAAGAACTGCAGGATATGATAACCAACACAATACGAGCTCAGTATGGCGCTTCATATCAGAATTCTCCATCATATGCAAAACCATACACTAAGCGCATCAACTCCCTGAAAATGCCAATGGGTTATCAACCACCAAATTTTCAGCAGTTCGAGGGCAAAGGCAACCCGAAGCAACATGTCGCCCACTTCGTAGAAACTTGCAACAATGCGGGGACATATGGAGATCATCTGGTCAAGCAGTTCGTACGATCGCTTAAGGGGAACGCATTTGATTGGTACGTCGACTTAGAGCCCGAATCAATCGACAGCTGGGATCAGATGGAGAGAGAGTTTCTCAACCGGTTCTACAGTACTCGCCGTACAGTGAGCATGATCGAGTTGACCAACACGAAACAATGGAAAAATGAACCGGTCGTGGACTACATCAACCGTTGGCGATCACTGAGTTTGAACTGCAAAGATAGACTCTCCGAAATATCCGCAGTGGAAATGTGCACTCAAGGAATGCATTGGGGGCTCCTCTACATTCTCCAGGGCATCAAACCTCGCACTTTCGAAGAGTTAGCTACCCGCGCCCACGATATGGAACTAAGCATCGCGAATCATGGCACCGACTATCCCACAGATGATCAAAAGAGGGATAGAAGAGATATAAGAAAAAACGAAAGATTCGTTAAACCTCCTACAAAAGAGTCTATGACCGTTAAGGCAGTTCCCGTCAAAATCCTGCCCAAGGACAAAAAAGGTGTAGAAAAGCCAAGAAGTCAACCCATGCAAAATGAGAGGCGTCGTCTCACTCTGAAAGAGATGCAAGAAAAAGAATATCCATTCCCGGACTCAGATGTTGCACACATCTTCGACGAATTGCTCGCAAGGAAGATGATAGAACTGCCAGAGCCAAAACGCCCCGAAGAAAGTGGAAAAGTGAATGACCCGAAGTACTGCAAGTATCACCGAGTTATTAGCCACCCATTGGAAAAGTGTTTTGTTTTGAAAGACAAAATCATGGCTTTGGCTAAAGAAGGGAAAATTATTCTCGACTGCGAGGATGTAGCTGATACGAACACCACTAGTGTTGCAACTTCGACATATGTTAATCCGCTTGAAAGCCAAAAAAATGAAACAACGCCGCTAGTATCATCGGGGGCAACCATAGCAATCCAGTTTGGGAGCTTTGAACCGGGGTTACTTTCAAGTTTATTAACTACTGAAAATGCTAAGTGTGAGACATATGTAACGAATGAGGATGAGGATGAAGGCGAATGGACCGTAGTGACACGCCGCCGAAGGCAAAAACGACGTATTGAGAAGCTTCATCCTACTTGGTCAAGAAAATCCATGCCGCTCAGGCATAGACAAGACAAGTCAAAGAAGAGGTCGAGGGCACCTGACCAGAAAGGGGCTTCAAACAATTACTACTGGAAGCTAGTGACTTTAGGTGACTTTTTTTCAAAGAAGTACTTTGGATCAAAAGTGGAAAATATGAATCCGGCCTCCAGTGAAGAAGAAACTCTCCATAATGTTGCTTGTCATGTTACCAGCGCTGCAATCAACTTCACGGACGAAGACTTGTTGTTAGGACCAAAACCACACAATCGACCACTATTCGTCTCAGGGTTCATGCATGAACAAAAGGTAAACCGCATATTGATCGACGGAGGTTCGGCTGTTAACATCATGCCAAAGTTTACCATGAAGAAGCTAGGAATCTCCGTTGATGAGTTATCTCAAAGTCGCCTAACCATCCAAGGATTCAACCAAGGGGGGCAACGTGCAATGGGGATGCTCCGGACAGAACTTCATATCGGGGAACTAAAGGCTAGCACCTTGCTTCACGTAATCGATGCTAGAACCTCCTACAATCTACTGTTAGGAAGGCCGTGGCTCCACGAAAACGGCGTCGTTCCCTCTACCCTCCACCAATGCTTCAAATATTTAAAGAACGGGGAGGTCGTGAAAGTAGATGCGGATGTGAAGCCCTTTACCGAGGCTGAATCTCACTTTGCTGATGCTAAGCTCTACCTGGGTCCCGAATTCGTGAAAGAAGATATACGCATTGAAGTTCCTATAGAATCTTCAAGTGAAAAGCACAAAGTCTGCGATGAGAAAAACAAACTCACATGCGAAACTCGTGATGAACGACAAAAAGTGAAATTCCTTAACGGTCTCGAAACTTTGAAATCAGACTTGATAATGCCCATCATCAACTTGAAGTCTGCAAATTCACCATCTTCGGAAGTGCGGCCTGAAAAGCTAGAAGGAGTATTCGATCCGAAAGCTTACACACTTTTAGAGAGATCAGGATATGACTTTTCTACCCCGTCGGCCTTAGGCAGCCTAAGACCAGAATTAACTGGTGAAAAGATTCACGGCCTCACGGAAGCACAACTCAAGCTGAAAGAAAAGGGACTTCGTGTTAATCAGCCTAAGACAGGCGTGGGATATGTTCATACAGAACCGGTAAGAATACGTGTCTCTCGAAAAGATAAACGTGTGAATGTGCAACACATCTCCGCCACGAAAAACGAAAGTGATCAAAAGAAAAAACGCGTATCGGTGTTTGATAGGCTTGGTACTCCCATGAAACGTCCTTCCGTGTTCAAGAGACTCGGGCCTAAGTATCACGAAGCTTCAGAGAACAAGTATGCATCAAGACGTCGCTCGGTGTTCGATCGTCTCGGTGAAAGCGCATGTGCTGATGGAAACATAGCCCGTGAAGAGTCCACAAAATCGCCAAGTACGACTGGAGAAAATCAAACTCTCCATTTCTCGATTGGGGGCACATCTTCTACTTTGCTTATCACAATGGAAGGGCCTGTCACCATAAGAACATGTAATCATGTCACGATTCATGAAGATTGTGACTCTGAAATCACGGATGATGAAGTCCAAGATGCGCCTCCACAACTTGAAGATGGAGTGCAAGCAACCGTAGACGAGTTACGAGAAGTCAACCTCGGTACGATAGACGAGCCTCGGCCAACGTTTGTGAGTGCACTTCTTGACCCTAAAGAAATAACTCGGTACATAAGTTTGTTAAAGGACTACAAAGACGTCTTCGCTTGGACATACAAAGAAATGCCCGGGTTAGATCCGAAAATCGCGACTCATCGCCTTGGCATAAAGCACGGAGCTCGGCCAGTGAAGCAATCACAACGTGTATGTCGCCCAGAGTTAGTCCCTCTAATTGAAGCCAAAGTCAACAAGCTTATCGATGCTGGGTTCATTAGAGAAGTGAAATACCCCACTTGGATCTCCAGCATTGTCCCGGTCAAGAAGAAGAATGGCCAGATTCGCGTATGCGTGGATTTTCGAGATTTGAACAAAGCTTGCCCAAAGGACGACTTCCCGCTGCCAATCATAGAACTTATGGTTGATGCCACTACAGGCCACGAAGCTTTGTCTTTCATGGATGGGTCATCGGGGTACAACCAAATCAGAATGTCCCCACAAGATGAGGAATGTACAGCGTTTCGCACTCCTAAAGGCATATACTGCTATAAAGTTATGCCGTTTGGATTAAAGAATGCAGGTGCTACTTATCAACGAGCTATGCAGAATATCTTCGATGACATGTTACATAAAAACGTGGAATGCTATGTCGATGACCTTGTAGTTAAAACTAAGGAAAAGAAAAATCATATAGCGGATCTACAAGTTGTGTTTGATCGACTACGAAAATACAATTTGAAGATGAATCCTTTGAAATGCGCTTTTGGAGTCACTTCCGGAAAATTTCTCGGTTTCATAGTTCGCCATCGTGGAATCGAGGTCGACCCTGCAAAAATTAACGCTATTCAGAAAATGCCCCCGCCCAGAAATCTCAAACAACTGCGGAGTTTACAAGGCAACTTGGCGTTCATTAGAAGGTTCATATCAAATTTGGCTGGAAGATGTCAACCTTTTAGTCATCTCATGAAGAAAGGCTCTACTTTTGAATAGGACCGAGGGTGTCAAAATGCATTCGAGAGTATCAAGAAACATCTGTCAAATCCGCCTGTTTTAGGAGCTCCGACACCTGGAAAACCGCTTATCTTGTATATCGCCGCCCAAGAGAGGTCAATTGGTGCTCTAATGGCACAAGAGAATGATGAAGGAAAGGAAAGGGCACTATACTATCTTAGTAGAGCTTTGACAGAAAATGAGTTGAAGTACTCGCCTGTTGAGAAGATCTGTTTGGCGTTGTTTTATGCGATTAAGAAGTTGAAACACTACTTCGAGGCTTACTCCATAAGACTCATATCTCGAGCCGACCCAGTTAAATATGTGATGTCTAAGCCCGTGTTATCCGGAAGATTGGCTAAGTGGTCCATCATATTTAACCAATACGAGATAGTTTATGTATCGCAGAAAGCAGTGAAAGGTCAAGCGCTTGCTAATTTCTTAGCAGATCACCCGGTTCCAGCTGATTGGGAACTGTCAGATGACCTCCCGGATGAAGAAGTCTTCTTCGTTGAACCATCGCCAGCGTGGATGATGTTCTTTGATGGATCGGCCCGGTTCGATGGAACAGGTGCAGGAGTGGTGTTCGTTTCACCTGAAAGATTGGTGCTAACATACTCTTTCGTATTAGGAGAATTATGCTCAAACAATGTGGCCGAATACCAAGCTCTGATCATCGGTCTCCAAATGGCATTAGAAATCGGGATTTTAAATATAGAAGTGTACGGTGACTCCAAATTGATAGTCAACCAACTTCGAAACGAGTATGAAGTCAGGAAGGAAGACTTGGTTCCATACTATCAACAAGCTTCTGATCTGATGACAAAGTTTGAAAATATTGTCCTAAGTCACATTCCAAGGGAGGAAAACAAGTTGGCGGATGCTTTGGCTAACTTGGCCACCGCCATGGCCCTATCGAAAGGTAAAACGACAAGCGTACCCGTGTGTAGCCAATGGGTTGTGCCCTCACTGGAAAAGTTCAACACTGAGGACGTAAGCGTTATTTCGATCGCGGTAAATGATGAGAATGATTGGAGAACTCCGATAGTCGACTATCTGAGACATGGAAAGCTACCGTCTGATCCTCGACATAAAACAGAAGTACGTAGGAGATCTTCTCGTTTTCTGCTACATAAGGATACTTTGTATCGACGATCATATGAAGGGACTTACCAACGTTGCTTAAACGGTGATGAAATAATCGAAACTTTGACGGAGACGCACTCGGGAGTATGTGGGGCTCATCAATCGGGCCCGAAATTGCATTTCAGAATAAAGAGGATGGGATATTACTGGCCAACTATGATCAAGGATTGTTTGGACTATGCGAGAAAATGCGAAGCTTGCCAAATACATGCTAATCTGATACGCCAACCGCCCGAACCTCTACATCCGACTGTGGCTTCTTGGCCGTTCGATGCTTGGGGACTTGACGTGGTAGGGCCAATCACTCCTAAGTCGTCGGGTGGTCATTCTTACATATTGGCAGCCACTGATTACTTCTCGAAATGGGCGGAAGCGGTACCCCTTAGAGAAGTAAAGAAGGAAACGGTGGTCGAATTCATAAGAAGTAATTTAATCTTCAGGTACGGGGTGCCTCGATACATCATCACTGATAATGGGAAACCTTTCTACAACAAGCTGATGGATAAGCTCTGCGTGCAATTCGGCTTCAGACAACACAATTCATCGATGTACAACGCGGCTGCAAATGGTTTGGCGGAGGCGTTTAACAAAACATTGTGTAATCTTCTAAAGAAAGTGGTATCTAAGTCAAAAAAGGACTGGCATGAAAGAGTAGGGGAAGCATTATGGGCGTATCGAACGACGCATCGTACTGCAACTCAAGCTACTCCGTATTCACTAGTTTATGGAGTTGAAGCCGTGCTCCCCTTAGAAAGCCAAATTCCATCGCTTCGTATCGCGATTCAAGAAGGACTAACTCCTGAAGAAAACGCTCGTCTGAGGCTTGAAGAGTTAGAAGCATTAGATGAGAAAAGACTCGCAGCGCAACAACAGCTTGAATGTTATCAAGCTCGAATGACGAGGGCGTTCAACAGAAAAGTGCGTCCACGGTCATTTCAAGTTGGAGACTTAGTCTTAGCGGTGAGAAGACCTATCACCATCACTCAGCGTATGGGAAGTAAGTTCATGTCAAAATGGGATGGTCCACATGTGGTGAAAGAAGTATACACAAATGGCGCCTACAAATTGGTCGACAAAGATGGCTTGCGCATCGAACCGATAAATGGCAAATTTTTGAAGAAATACTATGCATAATGAAGCATGATGCTCCTCGACGCACGAGCCTAAACTGCATGTCAACTCCTGACCCATATGAGTATAAACTATGTACGGTAACCACCAATTGTAATGTATGTGGATAAACTGCTAACTTACTCCACTGATGGTATTTCGTGTGGCTAAAATAGAAATTCCCCACTCTTGTTCAGGGTGGTTAAACTTTGAATACTCCTGGCCCGCATGAGTATAAACTGTGAACGACCCTCCTAAATCTTCTCCAAAGAAGTTTTCTTTGAACTACGTTATGACTTGATCCCTTTCATTAGGGTACGTAGGCAGCTTAGATTTTTCTAAGTTCAGTCACAACTTTATCATGACTTTATGTTGGTTTTATGTTGAATTGACAATTCTTCATGAAAACTAAGTATAAACAAAAAAAAAAGTCGTATAAAGTTATGTATCGGAGACAAAGTTAGTTTATTTGATTTTGATTCTTTCATGTGATAATGAATTATGTATATATGCAAATATATAATTTGTTATAATGGCATTAAAGAAAAGGGGAACTACTCGAAGAGTTGCGAGATAAAAAAAAAAAGTTAACTTTTATTAAGCAATCTCTAAAGTAGTAAAGTTCATGACATCATCAAGAAGGAAAAAAAGGACAAAGAAGAAAAGTCCTAAAGCTAAGCAACCGAAGGAGAACAATCAACTACTCTAAGCTATCTATGAGAAAACATCAAAGTCTATCAAATTCTGACGAGTTTCTTCAAGTAGCTCCTCCATCTTCTTAAGGGCTTCATTTTCCTTTTCGGTCATATAAGGGGCATCTTGAAGTTTCAAAAGAGCCTCTCGACGAGCATCCACGTCAGCTTGCATTTTGGCTAAGTTCTCTTCTGCTTGACGAAGTTCCGCCCTCAAATTTTCCACTACTCCAGCAGACTTATGTTTCTGTGCCTCAGCTTCGTCAAGACTTTGTAAAGCAAGAGAGAGAGATTGTTCATGAGCCTCTTGTGTTAGCCTGTGGATGGAGTTCTGCTTAACACTTACGAAGTTTGAAGCATTCTCAAGAAATTCCTTCAGGCGATTCTCCAAAGGTGATGGATCTCTCATGTAATCCTTCATCTTGCCAAAAACAGCTCGTATATCGGATTCTATCTTCGAGAGCGTCTCAAAGGGAGTTCTTTCAATCTTGTCCCGAATACTCTTCCAAAGGAAGTTGACCAACATTTTCTCGGCTTCACCATAAAGAGCTTGGGGGCAAAACAGAGACGGTTCGGGAGCCATAGAAGGGCGATGTGGAACCTTAGATGCCTTTCTAGATGTTTCAAGTACTTCTGTCGGGCGCGCTTTAGACATCAATTTGGGTAGAGTGATTCTTGGCTGTTCACTATCTCCTCTGACTGCTTTAGCTTCACCGTTCTGAGGATGAGAAGAATCCACTTTTGACAAGTCGAAAGGGGTGAGCTCATTTACGGAATCACCACTCTGCTCAGAAGTTGCTCGAACCCCGTCCTCAAGTTGTGAAAGCTGCAAGAAAAATGTTATAATTGATGTGAGTAAAGGATCAAAGAAAATATTAACAATTTAAAAAAAAAAAAAAAAGTATTTTCAGCCGATATATACATAGAGTGTTAATTCAGCCAACGGTAGATTAGAACTTGGGCAATCTGCAAAAAAGTTAGAATCAACAGTAATGTTGTCTAAATTGAACACCTTCTGCTTCTTCTTAAGTTGGCGTTGGCTGTCGGAATCTTCAGCTGAACAAGAAAGGGCAGAGATGACTTCATTGCCTTCCTTGGCTATCTCGTGTTTCGAGGAAGATGCGCAGAGTAAAGTCATTCGTTTCTTGGGCCTCTCAACTACTTGATAAGCATCCCCAGTCGAACTATCTTCTTTCTCTGCTGGGAGAATAGAGTCATGAGAAACCTTCGAATGGGAAGTTAGCTTCTTTGCAACAGGTTCATGATCATCGTTTGGTTGCGCAGCCTTAGAAGAATTGCCTTTATGTTGTTTCGGCATTGTAGAGTTTGGCTTCGTGTTATTCTGAGGAAGCTTTAAGACAATCTTGGTGTTGTTTCTATGAGTAGCGTCCCAAGTTGCTCTCCACCAAATTGTGTACTCTTTCGTGGCCAACGACGAAACATCATGTTTTCCCGGCAGAACTACTGTGGATGACGAGTTCAGAAAAGTGCATGAGCGCCAAAGTCGAACAAGTGCAGATAATTCGCAGGTTAAGATTTCTTTCTTCAAGCGACCCGGAATGTGTTGACAAAGGCCGTGTTGATGGCTGAATCGATGAGGACTGTATGCTTCAACGAGATGTTCATTCCCACACCGAAAAGTCAAGTAGCTAGATCGTAGAGATATGAAAATACCCTTGAGGGTGAGAGAGAAACAAGTACGATCCATCAGCACTTCCTTATCTTGATGTTTGGGATGTAAGTTTCGAAGGTCTGACGAGCTGATGCTATGGAATAAATCACGTGCCGGCTGAATTTCAAAAGACTTAGCCATCTGTTCTCCTGAATGTCTTACCATCGAAGCACATTTTACCTTGTCCCCGCTTTGTTGTTCAATGTTGGAAGTAAAGTGAGTGTCGAAGTATCGTGCTATCCAACTATAAAGATAATGAATAGGGAAGACAACTGTAGACTCGGTCAAATTCGACGAAGTAGATATATCCCTTAGACCGCGATAAATGCTTGTTAACACAGGTATGGCGAGGGAAAAAAGACGTCCACGAGCCATCTGACTAGCAACTTTGAAGACAGTAGCACGAACTCGGTTGACTTGTCTATGAGGAAGAACAAAGCTGCAAAGCCAGCATGCGAGGAAAGCAGCAAGATAAGTGTCCTCTTTTACATTCTCTTCGATTCCCAAGGTCGTGAATGGATCAGCGTGGTAATTGGCACGAGGTAAAAGAGACGCATCGATACTTCCGCAAGGGTTTCGAGAAAACCGTGGCTTGCTGGTTCTCTTTTTGGTAGACCGCGATGGAGGAGGGGCATATCTAGCCGTTTCCTTGAACCAGAAGTTTATCCAATCTGAAATCAGTACGCCATCAGAAGTCTTAGGCAACATGTGATAAGCCAAGAACAAGTACTTGCAGCAACGTGGAAGAGCAGAGTCGTTTCGCGAAGAGGTGGAACTACGGGCCTGATCGCCAAGAAGTTCATAAGCTGAAGGGATTGCCTCGTCGTAGAAATCTCCAAGTATGGGCAAGCCGGAAATTCCACGAAGATCCCATAGAGAGATTGACAATTCCCCAACAGCCGTATGCAGAGTATTCGTCGAAGGATGCCATAACTCGAAGAATGCCTGAAGGACGTTCTTGTCGACGACATACGTGAAGAGTGAAGCATGAATGGCCGCGTAGATGTTTGCTTGAACGAGACGATGTTCGAAGAAGGCCAAGATGTGTTCTGTCCATTCCCAGTAGCCGGCGTGGAAGGATACTTCACCAAACTTTGAAGAAGGAATCTTCCAAGAAGTTCCATTGGTGACGGGATGCCGATTCGGAGGTGAGAAGCCCATTATCGAGTTGTCGACACCATGTAGAGAAGATTTCAATAAGAGGGCCGACGAACGAAAGAATTCGTCGATGTGATCATCATATAGTTCTGTAGTGATCTCTTCTGACCAGTAGGCGGTATGCAGTGTAGAATCAATAGGCTCAGAAGAGAGAAGATCAATAGCAGACTTGTGAACGGGTAAAGAAGTAGGTTCGACTTTGAAGCTGTCATTGTCGCGGCCGATGACGATGCGTGGAGATGGTTTGGTGTGATCCTCGATAAACATCTTGAGATACCTACAAAGAATCAAGATCAAACAAGAGAATTCAAGATCAATAAATCATCTCCATAAAAATAAAAAAAATAAAAATGAAAAAAAAAAAAGGAGAAGAAGAAGAATACTTCACTGTAGTTATGGAAAAAAAAATCCCCAAACTTTAATGGAGTTTTCGTGAAACCTGCTGAAGCCTATGATTTGTCTGCCTGAAAAGAAATCATCAAATTGGTTAGACAAATGGATTTGCAAAATTCAAAAAAAAAAAAATAATAAATAAATAAATAAAGGGGCAAGCAAAAAATTCATGCAGAAGATTAGAGAAACACATGCATTGCTTATTTTCAATTCAATACTCCAAATGATTTCTATACTCATTGCAGCAATTCAATGCTCAAAAAAAATTTTCTCCTTCAAGGTGTCTCATCGAACATCAAAGTGCTGACAAAGTTGCCTTCTGTCAATTGGAAGCAATTTTGGTATCATGAAGAGCAAATAAGACAAAATTCAATGCATGAATTATTAACAAAGCAAAGTGTATTTGATGACTAATTTGCATGTCCCCTGTCAGACGCAAGAAAGAGGAATTCGAAGCGGCATGTTTAAATCCAACTTCTCCCAATTTCTGAATATGCGAAATTCAACCAGAAACAAAAGCAGAAGCCGAAGCCGACAGAAGAATATTTGGGTAGTCTTTGTGATCGACGATGTGATGACATGAAGGGCTGAAGGTAGAAACGAAAGCAGAGTCGAAGGCGAGATTTGGCAGTCTTTATGATTGACGATACAACGACGAGAAGGCAGAAGTAGGCAGAAATACTAGCCGAATGCGAGCAACGAAAATTTGAGAGCCTTTATGATCGACGATGTATGACACGAAGAACAGGAGGGCAAGACGATCACGAAGAACAGAAGAGCGTGATGATCCCTTAAGCCCACGGATATAAGTTGGAGCTCTTTGAAGAAATTTGTCAAACACGTTGCGAGCGTGAGTCGGAGCAAAAGAGGCGCAATATATTTCGCATGAAGATTGAACCCGACGAAAGGAGCACGCAGACGAAGTAGACGTATTACGCTTGAATGAAGAGATAATTCACTCAGAGCCGGGCAAAGATGGAAGGATTTGTCGCAGAGGCAGCAGACGTGTTATGCAGAAGAAGCAGAGACGTATTATGCAGAAGAAGCTGACGAATTACGCAGAGGAAGCAGTATGCAGAAGAAGCAGTATGGTGATAAGCAGAAGATGCTCCAAGCTACAGCCACTTTTCGTCAAAGGCGGCTAAAGAAGATTGATTGAAGCAGCCTTTGTAATTGTCGAATGCGACCGAAGAGGATTTGATAGCCTTTAAAATTGATGATGCGGCTAAAGTAATTGACAACGATGCGAAGGCGGAAGAGCGAGTCGAATATGACCAAAGAAAACTGAGGGGCGAGTCCTTATAGTTGACGATGTGCGAAGTGAAGAACGGAAGAGCGAGTCGTATATCTTAAGCTCACAGATTTAAGTTGGCACTCTTCCAATATGTAAATTTTGGGTAGCCATGATACGTGATGAAGCCGTGAGTGTAGAAGCAGAAACCTGTGTTGATTCTGATTTCGAAGGAAGTCGTCAGGACAGGAGCTCTTCTTCAAGCAGACTCTATGAGGAAATTTAGCAAACATATTGTGAGCATAAGAGTTGCAAAAGAATGGATACATAATCTTGGAAGAAGATAGCCAATAAAAAAAAAAAAACCACAAGAAAAGAGATTAGCCTACGGTTTGATGTTCCTCAATCTCTGATGAATCAGTAATACAATCCTAATTCTGATTTCTCGTTGGTATGCACTAATGGGAATTCTAATTGTGATGATTATGCTATGATTCATTGCGCTTATATAGACTCTCTGGACCCGGAGTCCATCTACATTACGGAAACATAGTCCTGGTAGGACTCCACTTCTTTAGGATTGGAGCAAACTTTGATACAAGATGTGTGAAAATCAACTGCTCAAGTAAGATTTTTTTTAAGAAACCAGAGTTTGATTGGAAGTGGGATTCTATTTATGTCTTCCATCGTGTCGCGGGAGTTTGTTTTAGAATCCAGCTCAAATTCTTCCAGCATGTTGAAACAACAGAAGATCAAGAAAGAAAGAAGGAAAGACAAGATGTCGTTAATGGAAAGAAATTAAAGACACGTAGAATTGCCAACTTGCTGCTAGCATTCGGACCTGCTGTCTTTAATCAAAAATGGGCATGATAAGAGGGCTTAATTCAATTGGGAGATGTAGTGCAGCCCAATTTCCATTCATGTTAAAAAATTGGGCTTCGAGTTCCAGCCCACAATGAAATAAATGCTCTTGATATTGGTTAATTTCCAGCGGAACGGCCCTTCTTTCAAGATTAAATGCAAGGGTAATCCCATTTCTTTAACAAAAAAATGGGGAAGAGAACAACCCATACGTTGTTGACCAAGTACTTTAGATTTAAATTTCAAATTAATTACTTCAAACTCCACCGATACGACCATCCGGTACGTCTTTCGCCGAATTTTGAAGTGGGGGCATTTGTAGACGAATTAATTTTCGTCGAATTAAAATGTGACACGTGTAAATGAATATTAATTGTCAAATTTAATTCATTCTATTTTTATATATTTTTTGGATATATATTAAATTAAAATCCATAAAATATTTAAATAGATTGATTTAATTGATAATTTTAATATTTATTTTATCTTCAAATCAAGCATCGACACGTGTCAAATTGGAGTGTTCCGACGAACCAAATCAAGTCTTGCAGTCAAAGAAAGCCAGGACAAATCAAGTGACGACACGTGGCATGTTTCAACACGTGGACCAATCAAGTCAAAACATGTCATTTATTTATTTTCTTTAATATAAATTTATATTAAAGTGATAAGTAAATAAATAAAACATTTGATGTTATCCTTCTAATAAATAAATGAAGAGATAATTATCAAAATATTCAACCCTACACCTATAAATAGAGGTCATGGGTACATTTCAAAGGGATTGGGACTTCGACATCGACATAGAGCAAGAAGAAGAGAACGACATCAAGGGAGTTTCACGCCGTCAAGTCTACCCACGTGCGCGAATCTTCACTTCATCGAGTCTTCTAATTCTTCGTCAAAGTGTTCTTCTTGTCGACTTCAAGTCTTCTAGATATTCAAGCCGGCTACTACGACAAACTATAACTACAGTTTCATCAAGGCTGCAGGTAAATCACGTGATTTCTCCGTCAAAATTCGGCAAAGAGTCACGCCTACGTGTTCGAGAATAAGCTTCACGCCCTCGAATACAAAATTGAAGAGAAGAATCAGAGGAATAGACTTCATAGGATTTGTTCCTTTAAATTCGTCAAGTTCTTTAAGTTATTATATATTTTGTTCATATAGTTTGTCTTGTAATTTATTTTGCAGACTATAAAATTTGTTGTGAACATATATATATAGTATGATCATACTTTAATTTAATATAATTTTTTTTTAATTGTAGTTGATTTTATACTTAATGAAGATTCAATGAGATTCACGGTGGCTGAGGAGCAGGGTCTCACTCTCCATAAGGTCGAGTAATTTACTAAAATTTCCTGATGTACTATGAGCATGAATAAGTAATTTCTCATATATAGAGGCAATTACTCGATTATATGAATAATTGATTCAATTCCTAATATATTTGGTATTTGCCCTACAGAAGTGGAATTTCGATTATGACTTGGAAGACAACTATTTTAGGATACATTTTCCTCATATAGCAAAGCTCAATCTCAACTATGAGATTCGAGACTCAATTCAAGATGCTTCTACGCTTTTTGGAGATCAAATCTATTATTCAATAATCGAGCTAAAACAGAATTCAATTCCCCGCCTCATTATATCTATTCAAACTGTTGGAATCATTGCATATCCTTTGGCGATGGAGCCCAGTACTATATATATATATATATATATATATATATAGATGGGCACAATATGTTTGTCAAATAATCAGAATTTTGATGCTTTTTTGATATGATACAATTTAGTATGATAAGAGATTATATGTCAAACAAGTAGAATTTTATTCATAGTTTTATTTATTGTTTTATTTTGAGACCTTCAGTAGTCACTAATTAATTCATTATTGATTTATTTTTTGACCAATTTAATTCATTTTTTATTTTATTTTATTAAAATTTACATTTTTTAATTCATGTATCATGCATTAGTTAAAAATCTAATCTGAATGAACAAAACAAATAACATGAAACTAAATATATAAAATCCCAACATAACTCCATAATCATCATTACAAATTATCAAACCAACAATAACCGTCAACAAAGTTTAAAATACATTAATACACAAACATTAATAGGACAAAAGTTTGGGTGATTGCCTGCGGCACAACATTCATTTCGTATTCTGAGTATCATAATGGACTTGCATCTTGAGAGGAGATATCTTTAGTGAAGGCAAATTCCAAAAGCAATGCAATGTGATCACTTCCTCATTTCTGAAAACAAATTCAGGTTTTAGGATCATTCTAGAGATAAGATGCTATTTGAAACAAAGCAGACATGATACCTTTGTGGAAAATCCCCGAGTTTTGCTGCATAACATGCTTTGGAATTGGAGTAAGAACCCTGGAAGTTTGCGGTCCTTCGGAATGCCTGGACAACAAGGCATTATTACTTCACCCCATTTAAATAATTTCCATGTAAAACTAAATATGATCACATTCAAACTATAACATATGAGAATTTTTTTTAAACAGTAATATGTATTAGGAAGAGTTGTATATCCGAATATCTACAACAGAGAAAATACCACATTCTTTGACTCACCATACGAAATCTACCGTACCTGAGAAATATCTACGGTAGCTTGCCACTAGTGGTTCATCACTGGAATCTCATAACTCGGATGCGGTCTATCATATCAAAAAGCCCATAACTTCACTGTAAGAAAATAAAAACCATATTAAAATTTACAGGCCATAATTCCAAATATTATCTCAATTCTGCATATGCACTTGTTAGCTTCATCAGATTGCAACATCAAATCAGCTGGAAATGCTTGAAAATCCAAAACATGGATAAGGCCGTTTTCTTTCACATATCAACAAGAAAATATAAAAATAATGAATATCACCTCAATAACAAGTATTCCAACATTCCAGCCATGAAGTTTCTCCTTCAAACAAAGTTGCAGTTGTATTCAACAAGTTCGATCTCACCAATTCGATCTCACCAACTAATCACTTACGATCTTTCAGCTTAAGAAAAGAGAGTGAAAAAATAGAAAAATTCATTCTCCACAGAGACAAACCAAATTCCTCCTTCAGTTCTCCATCTGCAAAATCAGTAGCATGCCACACACACAGCACTTGTCATTTCCTTGATACTCTTGCATTGACATTATGAGTAGCACTATATTGCAAAGCAAAAGTCAGTTATCAGCCAAATGCACCACCTCATTATCAAATATAACGAATAGTTGAATGGTAGTTATGTATCGCAACTCATGATATACAATAAACTAAAAGATATATATACAATTGCAATTATGTAATTGATGCATACCAAGATGATTGACACATATCTTAAGGGTCTTGTTATGTCTCATAACAAGCCTGATTTTACCACTCTCCTCGTGCTTTAATAGCTTCACATGGACAAGACTTATAACTAGTTACAACTCAGAAACATTCCAGCAGCAGAGATATGAACATGTTAAACCACCATATTAACAATTAAACATGCATATGGTTGTTTTCTTTCACATAACATAACAAAGATTGAATCATTGTCAACTTATGATCAACACAACAGAGTGATTTGTATATGAAATCAGAAAACATATTTAACTCATAACATCAAACAACTTCAAATTATAATCCAATAAGTTAGTAGATCCAAAATTAGACTGCAACAAATCTGTATATGAAATTGTGACCTACTCTTTTTAGTTTTTATCCTTCGTCTACAACTCTCGGACCATAACCATTAATTTCTACACAGCATAATTCACAAGAGAAAGATAGACAACAAATTCTACACAACATAATTCACTAAAACATCCAAGAATTGAGTAAAGAACATATTTACAAAGACAGAACAAAGAGCTTTCAGTTTTTGCAGAACTCATCTATCAAATCAGTGTAGAAAACATATATACAAAGACAGAACAAACAACACCTATTTACTATTTAATCACTGATGATAAAAGGAGCAGGAATGAGAAATCTAACCAGTCCTTCTCTCAAGCTGTTCACCAAACAAAATCACAGGGATAGCTAATGCGAAAACTATATAGGTTTTTAGGTGCCAAAATCCTGAAAATAATGGGATGTTGAGTTCATTATAAAGCACATTAAAATTGGAAAACACAAAGTAACTTAGCTTATATCAACATCTTGACCAACGAAACTCTATGGGATGTCGAGTTCATGATAAAGCACATTACAATTGGAAACACAACGTAACTTAGGTTATATCAACATCTTGACCAACAAATTCTAAGGAATAATGAAGTAGGAACACTTCGAGCATATACCTGAAACCGGCTTTGAATCTACTAGTCCAATCTTGCTTGAAATAAAGGAGCCTCCCTTGAACGTCATTCATAATCCCACGAAAGGGCACAAAAGTTTCACTGTCGATTCCCCCCCTCTCTCCGTCGCCATCGATTTTACCTCTCTCCGTCGCCATCGATTCTGCCTCTCTCCGTCGCTGTCGAGCCCATCGATTTTTCAGCGAGATGAGGCACGCTGATTGGGGTGCCGGGCCGTACATTAAATACACACAATTTAACTTATTATTTTTAATTATTAACTATTAAATTTTAATTATTTGAAAGGTCAACTTTTTAGAATAATTAGTCTTTTTAATTGAAAATTTATTTTTTTAATATAACTCTCAACTATACAAATAAAAAAATTAGAGTTTCAAACTAATGTTTCTCCTATAATATACGAACACATTAAAAAAATAGTATTTTATTGTGTCTTTGTGTCCAATACTGTCTCATATCTCCCACCTGTTAAACTCAAAATTTTATTTGTATTGGTCATGTCCGTGAATTAAGAAACGGTAATGCACTGGCTAGTGGCTTAATTATTCTAAATTTTTGTTTGGAAGACTTAATTACTTTAAATTGATGTTAAGTTTTGTGGGAGTTTCTTGCCTAATAGATAATCGACAAATTAAGATTTCATAAGCCATGCTTTACGCACTCAAGCATTAAATTCTTTTACTAAAATAATTTCATTGAATAGTTTTTAGATATTTTTAATATTTTTTCTGTAATATTACAAAATAAAAGTGATAATAAATTCAAAATTAACTTACTTATGTTTATATATATATATTTGAAAATAATTGAAATATTCTAAAAATGTGATTAATGCCCGATTTAATTTTCAATTACAAAATCAGTGACTGATTAGTGACAGTCGTATACCAAAATTAAACGAGAGGCCGATCAGTGACCGATAAAAATCGGTCATAGTATCGGTGACTGATCAGTGACCGATTAGGGATCGATAAAATATCAGTCACAAAATCAATGACCAGAGTATATTACAATCAAACAATCTGTTACCGATCTATGGCTGATAAATATCGGCCACAGTATTAGTGACTGATCAGTTACCTATCATAGTTCGGGTCACAAAATTAGTGACCGATGAAATCTGGATCACAAAATCAACGACCGATTAGTGACTAATTTGTGACTGAATTTTATGCGGTTACTAATCGGTCACTGATTATTATATTTAATGTAATATTGGTCATTGATCCCCGATAAAGTGGTCATTAATCCTGTTTTCTTGGTAGTGATATATATATCCACGATCAGAGCTGATGGCATTAAGTGAACTTGTAGACAAACATGCATAAGCACAAAATACAACTTAATTGAGAAGAAACTCTTGTAGAAGGAGCACATTAATTTCCATGGGAGCTTAATTACCACTGTTTAATTTGTAAGATCATACCTCCAATAATTAATATCACTAGCGTTTTGAGAGATAATCAGAAGCTTATTCCTTTTTTTTTTTGTTTTTTGGTGGCAATCATAAGCTTATTCCGTTTAGGTTTGTTTAAAATTAGAAGGACGCGATATATATAATATTAATCTTATCATGCAATACAGTTTGAATGATCAGACTTTTCTTTAATCAGCAGCAGTATCCAATGAATAATTAAGTACTAAGCTGCTATTCTTCACAACATTCAGGCTATTTTAAATTTAGATGCCATAATTAATTAATAAACGAGTCGTTAATAAGTATTTGGTTATTTATGTATCGTCTAGTCTTTCTTCAAATTTAAAAGCTATACAAATTATTGAAAGAAATAAAACAAATGCCTATTGAATAAAGTTTGGAGTTAAAATCCATGGATACTTCTAAAAATTCGTCGTATCATATTATTGCGTCGAAAAATTACATTGCATCTAATATGTTTTACATAATAATTTTAAATATATCATTATATCATATATACATTTTTAATATGATAATACTTTCCACCTATTATCTGATTTGATAACACATGATGAATTTGTATTTTTAGTGTGCTTTATGTATTTATATAAAGTGGTATATATACATATATACATACAGTGGCGGAGCCGGAGCCACTTTCAAATGAGGGGTACAACCCTCAATTTTTTTATATTATTATGTTTTTCTTCAAAACTTTTTTATTATTATATAGATATATGTATATATAATTTTATGGGATTTTTTTATTATTAATCCCCCTCATCAAAGTTAAAATTAATACTAGTGAGGGTCAATATAATAAATTATTAATAATTGAGACCACACAAATAATATATATATATATATATATATATATATATTGGCTTTAATTTCCAACCCAAGACTCAACCCGTTGCTGAATCAAGCTCCTCCAATCAAGTTCTACTATATTTCAACTCATATTTCATATCCTCTCCGCCATATACACATCAACAGAATCAAGTTCCTCCAATTGCCTGCATAGTAATCGGTTAGAGATTTATTTTTAATTTGTTTGTGGGCTTTCGTTTTTATTTTTTATTTGATAAATGAATAGAAATTTAAAATTAATTTTACTTTTTTTTTTAATCTTTTAACTAGGGTTTGTTTTATCAATTATTAATATGGACAAATTTCTCATCAGAAAACCAAAAGATTTGACGAAAGACTAAATAAATTACTAATGCATATCAGTTTCGAGTAGAGATTTTTAATTAAGTGATTAATATGCAAATTCAAGAAATGAATAACTGTTTTACAAAAAGAGCATTTTTCTGCAATGAAATACATCAAAAATCGGTTGAGGAATAGGATGGGCAATAAATGGTTGAATGATTGTTTGTTACATATATTGAAAATGATATGTTTGAAAGTGTTTCCAATAATTTGATTAAGCATCGTTTTCAAAATATGGGTAACAGATTTGGACATCTGTGAGATATAAACTTGTAAGTACTTTAAAAAAAATAGTTGAATTTCACTTCTTATTTTTTTTTTTAGTATTATACTCTGGTCAACCCCCTTGAATAAAATTTCTGGCTCTGCCACTATATATATATATATACATTTGTCTGAACTAGTACATCCGCATTTTGTCTTGAAACTATTTGATACATCCGCATCTTTTTAAAACGATTTAATTTGTTATTTTGCTCTTTTCATTATTTCTTCATTCCTTTTTTTTTTTTTTTTACTCAAGACGGAGATATTAATAAGTAACAAATTTTTTTGTTTATTTTCTATGTTTATTAATTTATTATATCCATCATTAAATAGGGAGAATTTGATAACGTGAAAGATTATGGACCACAATTTGTAGAAGTAAAATAGAAAATTTCTAAACTAGAACGTATCCATTCAAATAATTTTTTTCTTAAAACTAGAATGTATCGAGTCAGATAATTTATGTAACACCCAGTTTTCAAGTTATGCATTACCTGATATTTTTGTGAATTATATTCTTTAATGCTAAGTGACAATATATGAAATTATTATCAACTTGAGAATTATCGCATGATTGTATTTAATTGTCCAGCGAATTAATTACTAAATATGATTTAATTGCTTACATGACCTTAGTTGATCATCTCTTTAAATTAGAGGACTTAATTGTATGGACTTGAATTGGAATTAGTTGATCACATTTCATGAGTTTAGAACTTAATCGCATTACTTATCAACTTGGGGGACTTAATTGCAATTGATGGTATTTTATCTCTTATAAGAGATGTATTTATGTAATACACAATATATACATACATATATCATCTCCTTGCTCCCTCGATCAAACTCCAAGGAAGAAGAAGGGAATTGATCAACTTTAAGCTATATTTTCCGGCAAATTGCAAGCTTTGAAGCTCCAATTGTTTTTCTTGGCTTCACCTTCTTTCTTCTCCATTTCTTTGAAGGTAGAGATGATGTGATGATTGAATTCTTGAATTAATTTTTGAAGCTAGGGTTCATGATTTAAGCTTGATAACTTGTGTAATGGTTGTTGGAAGCTTGATTATATGCTTTTAGCTTGAATTTGTGCATGAATTCTTGAAGTTTGAGGGTTGGAAGACATGATCACATATGGGTTTGATAAGGGAGATTCTTGATGATTCATGCATGAATTAAGTCTTTATATTAGTTTTTAATATACTTTAAGTATGTAAGCATGATTCCTTCTTGATTTATTACATTTGAGAGTGATTTTGTTGGTGTTTTGTGAGTTTTGGTTATAGTCCGAGAGCTCCCTTGTTTCCTTCTCCTTCTGGAGCTTCTGCACAGCGGGAACGACCCTTCCTGCTCCATTTGATTTTCCGAAACGGCCGTTCCCATCCCAGAATGATCTGGCACGCGAGATTGGGAACGGGCCTTCCCAGTTTTGGCCTACGGGCGGAACGGTCGTTCCTAGGTAGCAAAAATGGTATTTTCTTACAGACGAGCGGGATTTTTCGGGGAGAGCTGGGAACAGCCTTCCCTTTTTACACTGAAACCCGGAACGGATGTTCCCATGCTCCAGGAGGTTCTATGAATGTTCTGCACAAACTTAACTGTTTCCATTCCGTTTCTAAGCCTTTAAATAACCGATACATGCTATTATATGCTCATTTTTATGTATGAATACGCTCATGACATTCCATAATTGTCAATACACGTCATATCATTTCATGACTAAGCCGTGCGTCATATTTGGTATCATTATTGAGTTTCCTCTCACGAGTACACATTGTATCCTTTCTTATCCAGTTCTTCTCCAGGGTGGACATCAATCGATCGAGTAAACACTACCTTTCACACTTGTATTGTCCCGTTGCTTGTCAGGTGATGGTGTTTTCATTCTAGTTACGTACATAGCCCTAAAACCTGCATGAATGGATTTTGGACTAAAACCATATCTATACTTATATTGTTTCGGAAATGGTAATCGAGTAACATGTGGTAAGATGTCAAAGCATCAATGACATCAAAAAGAGTCTCGGTCTTCAACTCTCTAATGGTAAACTCCATCCAGATTATTGACAGGTGTCAAATCTTTCAAAAATAATAAAGATTCCTATTCACGATTATGTTGGAAAACACAGAGTAAAAGCAGTGGAAGTTTAAAATTTTTTCCAAAAGGTATCGTGATCTTACAATGTCCGTTTCAAAACTTTTGGGATTCTGTTGAGTGTAGAATTCGCATGGATTTATGCGTTAATTATAGTATGTTTTTGTGTTGTTTGATGCGGTTATGTGTTTATTTTGCTCCATTTAGGTGTTTTAGGAGTCGGAGTTGAGAAATGGCGATGCGAGGTGAATTCACGTATTTTTAGAGGAAAAAGGAGTACCCTGTTACCCCTTGGAAGTGCATTTTTGTTAACCCCCGTTAACAGGCACAGGAGCATAATTTTTTGGGCACAGGAGGGGTAACGCCTGTTACCCTTGGGCAGAAGGAAAGCGGTAACACCCGTTACCACTTATAAAAGCGTTATTATGATTTCAGGGCTGTAACGGGTGTTAAGGAGATTTATTAATGGATAGGTAACGCCCATTACCTAGGGCGACGAGGCAGATTTTGTGGAGCTATTTATTTGCGTTTTTGGGAGTATTTTGGGAGAGACTTCTTCTTTAGTGCCTAACCTAGCTTGTGGAGAGAAGTTCAGAGCGTTTAACAGAGTTGTTCAGAGAATTTCGAGAAGACGAAAGGATCGAGTTCTTAAACAATTTCAGTTTTTACGGTTTTATTTATTGTTTTACTTATCAAACAAATTCCTTTAGGTTTTGTTTTAATTCATTTAGATGTTAGATTCGTTTTTTCCAGTTTTATTGAATGTTTAGAGTTTGGTTTTTGAGACCCTGTTTAGATTTGATGAACATGAATTTCCTTGCAATTTCCCTTAGTTTTATGAATTTTGCTTTAATTATGAGTAGCTAATTCCCTAGGGCTAGGGGAGTGATGATGATTGCATGATAAGGGTTTGATATGATACTTGAATGACTTGTGCTAATTCTTAGTTTGAAAACTGATTCGAATTGAATTGCGACGACCTGATCACCCTTAGCATAATTTAGAATTACTTGAGAATCGAAAGGTTAATGGTAATTGAGATGGTTTTCATAACTAGTAGATTGTAGGAATGCAAAGAGATTTAGTTCTGATCTATACAACGGTAAATCTTATTCCATGCCAAGCCACTAGAACTAGATTTGCACTAGTCTTGATCTTGTTGGTTTAATTAATTATTGATGACTACGAGAGCAACTTTGAGCTTAATTGAAAACTTGGTTATACCTCGAGAAAGGATAATAAAAACTTACTTGACTAGGTTGTAGAATTGCACTTGTCGGATGAGTATTATGTTGAATCATGACTGCATGAATCTTTACTCCCCAGCCTAATTAGACTATTGATTTTAATCCACGTGGGTTTAATTATGTTTTGTTAATTGCTTTATTCTAGTTAATTGTTTAGTTCAGTTTTAGTAGATAGATAACCAATTTGATTTCGTTCGGTCTTTAGATTAGAGATAGATATTGAGTAGTAATTGATTTCCCTTCCCTGTGGGTACGATCCTGTTGTGCTACCCATATATTAAGTGTACACTTGCACGATTGGTTTTAACTTAGTAAAATCATAACCAACAAGTTTTTGGCGCTGTTACCGGGGAAGGCGTTTTAAATCAATATTGCTTAAATATTTTGATCTAGTGCTTTAGACCATTACTTTACTTTGTGTTCATAGTCTTCTGTCATTGTGGAATTGAGCTAAGGATTTTCCTTTCCTTTGTGCAGGATCACGGTGCATGCGAAGATCTCAAGATCCGGAATTAGTACTTTACGATCCGGAGATTGAGAGAACACTTAGTGCTATTAGGCGGAAGCGAAAAAAGGATAAGAAACAGACTACAATACCAATGGCTGACCCACCTCAAGATCCACCACCACCGGCCATAAGAGATCACAACTTGCCAAATACGGGAGCAATCCAGACCGTAACCTGTCCCCCGATTGGAGCAAACATCTTTGAGATCAAACCAGCTATAATCAACTTGCTGCAGAATAATCCGTTTTCAGGATTATCACTAGAGGATCCGACATCACATCTTGAGTACTTTCTTGAGGTATGCGATACCTTCAAGATCCATAATGTCACAACTGATGCTATCCGAGTTAGGTTTTTCCCGTTTTCACTAAGGGAAAGAGCCAAAGCATGGTTAAGTACTGTACCCAATGAGTCCTTTCAGATGTGGGGTACACTTTCTCAGGCTTTCTTATCCAAGTTCTTCCCTCTTAGTAAGACCACGAAGTACAAGAATGATATTCAAGGTTTTAGATAACTAAACGGGGAATCCTTCTATGAGGCTTGGGAAAGATTTAAAGATTTGCAGAAGAAGTGCCCTCATCATGGGATTCCTGGTTGGCTATTGGTTTAGACTTTCTATAATAGGATGTCCCCTACATACAGAGAAGTGATGGATGCCGCTACTGGCGGAGCATTCTTATCAAAATCGGAGACCATTGCTAAAGAACTGTTAGATAATATGTCACAGAATGATGTTTTTGTGCATGACAGGAGCCATTCCCAACCAGCCAAAGTGCAAGCAGTAGCTGCAGAACGAGATGGATTAACCGCCATTAATGCCCAGTTTGAAGCTCTTAACAATAAATTGGACCAACTCTCTGTGAATGCAGTTGGGACACAAGCCCAACCAGTTCAGGTAATTTGTGAAATTTGTGGTGGTCCACATGCATTTAACTTGTGTCCTCATACCAATGAAGGAGAACAGGTGCAGGAGCAAGTGAGTTATGTAAATAACCCAAAACCGGTGAATGACCCTTACTCGAACACTTATAATCCGGGATGGAAGAACCATCCCCATCTTTCCTAGTCTAATAATCAGAATGTCCAACAACTACCATCTCATCCTAGACCGCAGTTCCAGCTGAGGCCCCAGTTTCAACCGAGAACACCCGTTCTATACCACGCCCCACCTCCTCAGCAGGAACAGAAGCAAGGATGAGAGGCTGCACTTGAGAAGTTCATAGCGGTGTCTAAGGAACGATATCAAGAATTGGAGACTCAAGTGGATCAGGTGGTGAATCAGAACAGAAATTTGGAGACTCAAATTGGTCAGATTGCCCAATCTTTGAATATGAGAGGTCCAGGAATGTTGCCAAGTCAAACCGAAAACAATCCCAAGGAGCACTGTAAGGCCATTTTTGTGCGAAATAATGGCGAGAATGATAGTCCAAAGTTGCTTACGGATCCTGATGTTGACAAGCTGGGTTGTGAGAAGGTAGAAATAGTAGTTGAGATCGACAAGGTGGGCATAGAGGAGCAAAAGGAAGAGATCCCTTCAAAACCAAAGGTGAGTGTGGCACCCAAGGAACAAGTGCCACCGGCGGCTTTTCCTCAGAGATTACAGAAGCAAAAATTAGAGAAACAATTTGAGAAGTTTTTGAGCATGTTGAAGCAGCTTCACATTAACATTCCCTTTTCAGAGGCATTAGATCAAATGCCCAAGTATTTGAAGTTTTTGAAGGAAGTGGTTTCAAGAAAAGGGAAGTTTGAAGACTTTGCTACAGTTGCATTCACTGAAGAGTGTAGTGTCATCATTCAAGGGAAGCTTCCCCCAAAGTTTAAGGACCCCGGGAGTTTTTCTATCCCTCTAACTATTGGTTCTTTACAATTTCATAATGTTTTATGTGATTTAGGAGCTAGTGTGAGTCTAATCCCTTTATTTACTTGTAGAAAATTAGGAGTGGAGGAGCTTAAACTGACCAATATACCGCTCCAACTAGCCGACAGATCAGAGAAATACCCAATAGGAATCCTTGAGGATGTGTTGGTAAAAGTTGGAAAGTTTTACATTCCTAATGATTTTGAAGTTCTTGATATTGAGAATGATGAGAGTATGCCATTGATCCTTGGAAGACCGTTTCTAGCCACGACTGGAGCGGATATTGATGTTCAGAATGGATGTCTCAAATTTAAAATTAGAGATGAAAGAATGGAATTTAGAACTTTTAGCTCCATGGTACCACCACCGGTACCAGATGAGTGTCGCATGGTATGGGCTATAAGTGAGACATCGGATTGAGTGATATTATTCACAGATAAAAGAGATCCGGTTAATTGGGAAAGAGAACCGAAGTCTCGAAAAGTGAGGATAAAGAATGTGCCGAAGCTGAATACGTGGAAATCAAGCTCCGAAGTTGCGAGTAACAAGAATGAGGTCACGCCGTGTGACTCATCAATTTTGGATTTGTAATCCAAAACCCAGATACCAAAGTCAAGCTAACCATTATAACTTAGAACTAATCTATCTCTCTCTTTTCTTCTTTTCTTTTCTTTTTCGTTCCTTTCATTTCGTCTCGTTGTTCTCGTGTAATTGTAGTTCTCTCTCTCTCGTTTTTCAGGTTAAGTGAGGTGTTGTCAGAGTTCAGAGGCTAGAATACTGCAAGGACCATAAATTGAGTTTTAATGCCGACGTTAAGGTCCATTTATTCATCTTACTACGCGTGCATGAGACTGAATTTGTGTGCGTGGAGCATAGTTGGTGTGATTTATTGCTATATGTGTGTTGGAGATAATTATATGCTTCGAGATTGGTGTACTATGGGTTGAGTTAATTTGTCTGAATTAACGTGATTAAGCACCATTCGAGCTGTGTTGTGTCCAACTTTTGTTTTTGGGTGGAATTGGTAGGAACGGGAGTTACCCCTTTTTTAGTTCATTTCAGTAACGCCCGTTAAAGGAGTCGGGAGCCTTAAGCATAGTCGGTAACGGGCATTGCACTTCCGTAGGTGTTTTTCAGTAACGCCCGTTAACAGGTACAGGCGTTCAGGACAGGGGGGAGTAATGGGCGTTACACCTTTTTAGTATAGCGTTACCTAGGTGACATCGTGATTTTCGAGTTTTAAATCCTATTCCCTCTCAACTTAGGTCCTACCCCGCCATAACCTATATGTATGGCCTGACCTCTCTTCTTTTCTCACACAAACATAGTCCCTTAGAAGAGAAGCAAGCAATTCCTCCTAACCAAGTCATCACCACCATCACCCACAATCTTTCCTCTTATGTATTGGTAAGTAATCTCCCACACTTAGTTTGATTTTAGAGTGAATTCTTCCAATCTAAGAATTGAACCCTAGGTATTAATTGCATATCTAGGATGACTCTTTAGAATTAATTGATGAATATTAAGGGAGTATGCATGCTAGAGATAGGGTTAGTAATCTAAAGTGAATTTAACTTGGATAGAGTGAATTGTTGTAGAAGCCTAGTCTCTAATTAGCCTTTGAGTCCGAATTTTGGAGTAGATGTGGAGAATTTTGAGCTTGAGTAATGACACCTTAGGGTTGTGTTGAATTGAGGTAGTTAGATTGAAGAATTTTGATCAAAACTCACACCCTAGGATAGTGCACACAAGGTGTTTGATAAATTGTCTAAGTGAATTGTGATTGATATTTGTGTGCTTTGCTTGGTTATACTTGTTTAATTCAGGTACCATGCTAAGCGCTCTCAACCCATTGAACCCTTCACCATCTTACCTTCCATGGATCACCAATCGCGGGATTCAATCAATATAACTGTGAATACCATGGGCAATCTGATGGGGATAAAATACGCTTGACGCACGTTTGGACACGTGGCGCAATCAACGCATGACACATGGATTCAGTGGTCCCCAATCACCCCGGACTTTCACCAACACGTGGCCTCCCCTGCGTTCGTTTACGAGTGTCTCAAGGCAATCCAACGAGCGTCAGCCTCACTTCAACATGCATGCCCCCATGGCTCTAAGAAAGTCTTTAACCGAGCGTCGTGCCCGTCCAAGGGCGCTCTCGTACAACTACAGAATAAAAGGGTCCGCTACACCCTCGTTGTACTGCATAGACGGTGATACCCCTGTGGAGCGCCCCAGTCCATCAGGCCAAGCTTACACGAGCGTGCCACTGGCCCTCGTTGCCAATCTCCAAAACGGCTCTCTGACACCCGTACAAGCCCGCGTACCTAACCCTATTGCAAACACTCACTTTTACAAGCTTTTGCAGGAGATTCCTCCTAGGAAGCTCCTCGTTGCGACACGTGTTAGGGCGACATTAGGGCAGGACCACACGAGGCAAATTACCAAAGGGTCCCTGACCCTCAACTATAAATATGAAACTTTATCTCCATCTCTGTAAGCTTTCCTGACCCCTGGAACTCCATACTTTAGCTTACATTTCCTCTTTCAGACCACCGTCTGACTTGAGCGTCGGAGAGCCAAACAGGGAATCACCCCCAGTTCCCCCAGCTTGGCCTTCTGACTTCATTTGTGTTTGTCCTAGCAGGTAGAGCCCAGAAGCTTTTCCGGCAACTCCCTTGAGCTCAATCCCTGTTTCCCCACCTCCACAAAATAGAAAGTGATCGGAGTTTGACCCTTGCATAATCAGACACCATCATTTTTGGCGCCGTTTATGGGAACACCGTTCTCAGCTCATCTCTCTCTCTTTTGCTAGTTGAAAAACAAACACCCAAAGCTTTTCAAACTATGGTAGCTACAAGGTTTGGAGCCGTGGGAGGAGGAGAAGATCCTCCCCATGATGCCAATATCACCACCATCCCATCTACAGCCACTGGCGGAACACCACCAGCCTGAGGAGTGCCTCCGCTTACGTAGCCTACGGTTCCGCCACTAGCGCCACTAGAGCCACCCACTTCTAACGCCGTTGGAGGTACTCAACTCCCATCTCTTCCACAACCTCCCCAGAACCAATGCATCCACACTCATGCGAATCCGGGAGGGTAACACTATATGATGCCGCCACCAGGATATACACTTACACCCACCATCATGATGCCACCGGTTCAACCTTACCACGCCGGGCAGGTCTAGCTCCCGGTGGTAGTTCCAATGGAGATTGACTAGGTGGAGTTACCCCCTTTGACCCCTCAGCAGCTGTGGGCTCTTTATACCCAATGTGAGGTTCAGGCGGCCCAGAGTACATGGGAAAGGTTTCATTCCATGTATTTCCCCTCTGGGCAGGCCACTCAAGCTGCCCCTCCTCTGGGAGGATTGCAGGGCTCATCCGCTCATGGAAGCACAGGCCGTCTTGAGGGCTCAACCACCGTCCCCGCCTATCAAAGAGGTTCCAAATCAAAGGGATAACGAGCGTATCCCAGCAAATGGGGGCCGCGAGCCCACGGAAAGAGTCAACATCAATGAGGAGGTCCATTCTCGAGCGTCGAAACGAGGGCCTCAAGCATCCCAGCGGGGGAGCCAAGTAAGGAGGGAAGATCCCAACCTCCTCGCGGCTGTGCAAGACCAGTAGCAGGAGTTGCAAGATATGGTGGGACAGCTCTCAGGGGCGCGATCCCAAGTCCCCCACGCTGGGGACGAGCGGGACAAGGCCAAAGACGCTCGTCACAATGTTCGCCAATAGCACATTCCACGCCCCTTGGAACAAGAAGAAAATTTCAGATGTTACAATCACCATCTGCTTGCTAAGGGATCTCCCCTCGTGGAGAAAGTCCTGGTGGCCCAAGCAGGCATGGGCAAGGTCCCTACATCTCTCAACTGCTACGATGGGACCACCGACCCCGAAGAATATCTAGACCATTTTTTACATCTGATGCACTTGTACGAGCACTCTAGCCATTACTGGGCCAAGGTTTTTGTTACCTCCCTCGTGGGAATGGCCCAAGAGTGGTACAAGCGTCTGCCGCCAGACTTGATCCATTCCTACGGTGAGCTCACAAACGCCTTCCTGAACCACTTCAATTCCTTGAAGGCTCCTGTCACCGTACCCACTGCCCTGTACAACTTGATTCAAGGCGAGCATGAGTCCCTTCGATCATTCTTTTCTCCTTTCAACAAGGAGGTGATGCTGGTAGAGAGACCGTCCATGGATTTTTTGATCCACGTTCTTTTCAAAGCCTGCAATCACAAGCAGTATGTGAGTAAGAAATTTGCTGATTCCATCGTAAAGAAACACCCCACCTCCCTCATGGTAATGAGGGAGATAACCGAGCCCTATTTCGCGCTCTAAGACATGTACGGATCCAATGCTCCAAGGCATTCCGGACCCTCTAAAAGCGAACGAGGGCGAGAGGAGCTTCCTCATAGAGAACGCCGCAAGTCACCTCCTCCCCCACGGAGATTAGAGAGGGTCCCCCTCAACAGGCCTATCTTGGAGGGATACGCCCTGTCTGACAAGAAGCTTTTCCGAAGGCCCACCAAGATAAAGGAGACAGAGACAGAGACACTAAGACGCTCGAACAAATACTGTGTTTTCCATAAGCAAAAAGGGCATGATACGGATGAATGCCGCCAGTTGGAGGTTGAAATTCAGAGACTCATTGCAGGGGGCCATTTGAAGGAATTTATAAAAATATTGGAGTGCTACGATGAGCGATGTAACGAGCGCTCGAGGGAGAGAAGGAGGAGTTCATTGCGTTCAAGGAGCCCACGAGGGCGAGGCCCTATAGAGAGTAGCCATAGCAGCAAAGGGAAAGCTCCGGAGCAAGAGAATACCCCTTTTACAGTAATCAATATGATAGCAGGGGGTTCCTCAGGAGGGGACTCCAATGCTTCTCACCGTCGACACTTAAGGAGCTACGATCAACGCCCCTCAGTGCCCAAACATGTCTACACCATTAAAGATTCAAATATCTCGAGCCCTCTTGAGAAAGAGGTGGTAGGGTTTAGTGATAAGGATCTAGCTCACATTGTAACGCCTCATGGGGAGAGTGAAACCTCTGACTACCCCATGGTGGTTAGCCTAGATGTCCACAACCACATTGTAAAGAGGGTGTTAGTGGATAGTGGAAGCTCTATTAATGTTTTGGCCTACACCACGTTCCAGAAGATGACTGTTACTAACATTCCGCTCGAACCCCTCAAAACATCTCTCATTGGCTTTGGGGGTTCTGAGGTTGTCCCACGAGGACAGATTCATTTGGCCACCTCATTTGGTCATGCCCCACAGCGAAAAGCACTCATGGTCACCTACGCGGTGGTAGAAATTGAGATTCCTTACAACATCATAATCGGGCGACCAACCCTTGTGGATTTCAAATCAATTATCTTCACTTACCATCAGAAAATCAAGTTTCCGACCCCCGAGGGTGTCGGAGAAGTTTTGTGCAACGTTCGTGAGGCATGGGAATGCTACATGCTATCCCTCAAAAAGCCTAAAACGGAAAAAGCATTCCAAATGGGATCCACCAAGAAATCCGTAGACTTCCCCAATCTGGACGAGGATGGTCCTGTGTGCAAGGGCCAAGATGAACAGAAAGAAGAATAAAAAGAAGGATCCCAACACCAAGGGCACCCTCGAAACTGCCCCTCCGGGAACGATTAGAGAATCCTCTTCCGAGGAAGACGAGCGTGATCAAGGCGAGCCTATTGCTGATGGTCAGTTAACGGGAAAGAAAAGGGCGCTCGAACTCCCTCATCCAGAGATACGGATCGAGCCCACGAAAAAATTCCTCACTATTGAATTGGAGCCAGGAAACAAAGATAAGACCACTCAGATTGGGTCCAATCTTTCAGGACCCTTGCAGATCATGATGATACACTTCCTCAGGGAGAATATTGATGTTTTTACATGGAAAGCCTCTGATCTTACCGGGATTGACCCAAGCGTCATAGTCCACAGGCTCAACGTAGACCCCTCCTTTAAGCCAATAAAACAGAAGAAACGAGATGTACACGGTTTTCGAAAGAAAATTATTGAGGAGGAAGTTAGCAAGCTTCTCGAGGCCCAGTACATCGAGCCAATACTGTATCCCGAATGGTTATGTAATGTGGTATTGGTACCCAAGAGCGTAAATAAATGGTGCATGTGCAATGACATCATTGATCTTAACAAGGCTTGCCCTAAGGATCCTTACCCATTGCCCCGTGTAGACCAGCTGGTGGATTCGACCGCAGGCTACGAACTCATTAGTATGATGGATGCCTTTCAAGGGTACTATCAATTCTTTATGGCCCCGGAAGACCGCCCCAAAACTTCATTTGTTGTCCACTTGGGTGTATATTGCTTCTTGGTCATGCCTTTTGGCCTCAAGAACGCTGGGGCCACTTACCAGCGCCTCGTTAACAAAATGTTTGAGAAAGAAATTGGAGGATCCATGGAAGTGTACGTTGATGATATGATTATTAAGAGCGAGCATCAGGGCTCGGACCTGGAGGATCTCAAGCGCACCTTTGCCATTCTGCGCCAGTATGGAATGAAATTAAATCCTTCGAAATGTACTTTTGGAGTACGAGGAGGAAAATTCTTGGGCTACATGGTCAGCCAAATGGGGATTGAAGCTAATCCGGAAAAAATCAAAGCCATTTTGGACATCCCCTCCCCTCGTAACCTCAGGGAAGTGCAGGTGTTGGTAGGGAAAATCATTTCTTTGAACAGATTCATCTTACGCTCGGCAGACATAAACCTTCCTTTCTTCAAAATTTTACGCAATGCTTGAAATTTTGCTTGGACTGAGGAGTGTGAGAAAGCATTACAAGACATGAAGGCTTACCTTTCGAGCGCTCCCCTCCTGACGAAGCCGGTAGAGGGTGAGAGGTTGTTTATGTATCTCTCTGTTTCCACTGAAGCCACGAAAGCAGTCCTGATAGCCATACGAGAGCGTAAACACTTGCCTGTTTACTATTTAAGCAAAACGTTACAAGGGGCTGAGAGAAATTATTTGGAAATTGAAAAGTTCGCATTCGCCCTCATCAACACATCATGACGGTTGAGGCCCTACTTCCAGGCGCACTCAATAACCGTTCTCACGGATCAGCCGTTAAAGCAAGTGTTGTCTAAACCGGATGTATCTGGAAGACTGATAAAGTGGCCATTGAGTTGAGCCAATTTGACTTAAGTTTCGAGCCCAGAACTGCCATACAAGCGTAGGTTGTAGCGGATTTGCTGGTTGAACGCTTTGGTTTAGAACCTGCCGTCCCAGAGAACGACAGCCTATGGGTCCTGCACACGGATGGTTCCTCAACCTCTCGGGGGAGGGAGGGGGGGAAGAGCAGGGGTAACCCTTAGAGACCCCAATGGAATTGAGATAGACTTTGCAATCAGGTTGGATTTCTAGGTTACCAATAACGAGGCAGAATATGAAGCCCTCGTGCAAGGGTTGAAAATTGCTTTTCAAAACGGAGCCTCCAAAATTATCGCCTACGTTGATTCACAATTGATTGCTAGCCAGATTGAAGGAACTTATGAGGCTCGAGAAACCACCATGGTGCAGTATTTGAGTAAGGCCAAAGAAATCATTGGGAAATTCAAGGAATTCCATCTACTCCAGGTCCCACGGACAGTAGACGAGCGCGCTGACGCTCTATCAAAATTTGCATCAGCATTGGAAAGTACCGGCGAGCGCTCTATCACGTTCCTTAGAGCAGAGGAGCCATTGATAAAGGAGAGGATCACCAAACAAGTGGTAGCCATGATCGATTCACACGAGCCATGTTGGCTCGATGAGATAGTGAGATTTATCAAGGATGGCGTTTGTCCCACTGACAAGGTGGAGGCACTGAAAGTCAGAAACAAGGCCCCTCGGTTTTCTCTGGACTCTGAGGGGAGATTATTCAAGAAATCTTTTCAAGGCCCGCCAATGAGGTGTCTAAGGCCCTCGCAAGCCAAAGAAACGCTCGAGCATATTCACAATGGAAGCTGTGGAAATCATTCAGGAGGATGTATCCTTGCCAAGAAAGTCCTGAGGAGTGGGTTTTATTGGCCCCCAGTTCTCCAGGATGCCATTGAGTTTTCCAAAAAGTGTCCCAAGTGTTAATTTCACTCTAACCTCCATCAACTGCCAGTCGCTCAGATGATCCCCATAGATGACTCATGGCCCTTTGACCAATAGGGGATCAATATTGTAGGCCACTTAGCTGTCGGACAGAAAAAGTTTGTCATCTTAGCTGTCGATTATTTTACCAAATGGGCCGAGGCTGAAGTCGTAGCAAAGATTACTTTCAGGGTCATAAGGGACTTCATATGGAAAAATATTATCTGCAGATATGGCATACCGAGGGTGCTTATTTCAGACAACGGGTCCCAGTTCATAGCAGCTGACATACGAGAATGGTGTTCAGAGTTAGGAATTGAGCAACGCTTTACTTCCGTGGGCCATCCCTAAGCCAATGGACAAGTGGAAGTCACTAATAGGGTCATTTTGCAACATCTGAAAACCATGCTTGAAAGCAAGAAGAGTGAATGGGCAGAGGAATTGCAAGGAGCCCTATGGGCTTATCGGACTACTCCACGAGCGGCTACAGGCGAGACACCTTTCGCCCTCGTATATGGGTCAGAAGCAATGATACCTGCGGAGATTGCACAGGAGTCCGCCCGTGTGGCATACTTCGAGCCCAGTGCCAACGAGGAGAGTAGGGCACTAGAGTTGGATCTCTTGGAGGGAAAAAGGGATAAGGCATGGGCACTTATCCATCAACACAAAGTGTCTGTCGCTCGACAATACAACAAGCGAGTAAGGGAAAGAACATTTCAGCTGGGGGACTTAGTCCTAAAGAAAGTGGAAGTCTCAAGGCACGTAGGCAAGCTAGATCCCAGCTGGGAAGGTCCGTTCAAAGTTATACAAGTACGGACAAACAACACGTACACGCTCGAATCCTTGCAAGGAGAGCGACTTCCATGCCCTTGGAATGCGTGTAACCTCAAGAGGTTTTTGTTTAAGTTAATTTTGTAAAAAGCCCATAAAGAGGCACGATGTATTTGCTATTTTCCACGAGATTATAATAGAAATTACTACGCTTGTTTACCTAATTTGAGTATGCAGGCTGGTTGAAAATCCTCTCTTGGGACCCCAAGCCCAAGGTGTCTGAATCCAGTTCCAGGTCCGGTCCAAATGCCTGAGCATCCTAGTAAGCCCGGGTAGCCTTTACTACTAGCACCCAGCACTCGAGAACGGGAACCGCGGCACAAGTACTGACTGAGTGGCAAGGGGGAGCTCAAAGGTCCAATGGCCTGGCCCCTCGAACTAGCACCCTTGCGTTTTCGCAGAAACAAAATTTTCGCAAGTCTTGAACGAGGGCAGCCTGCCAATAAGACCCTCGTGATTACTCAAGACTTAGTAAAATTGTCCAAACCTTTCAAGCAAATTTTCACAAGTCTTGAACGAGGGCAGCCTGCCAATAAGACCCTCGTGATTACTCAAGGCTTAGTAAAATTTTCCAAACCTTTCAAGCAAATTTTCACAAGTCTTGAACGAGGGCAGCCTGCCAATAAGACCCTCGTGATTACTCAAGACTTAGTAAAATTTTCCAAAAGCTTTTAAGTAAATTTCCACAAGTCTTGAACGAGAGCAGTCTCCAAGCAAGACCCTAACGGATGCTCAAGACTTAGCTATATTTCTCAAGATTCTACACCTTTTACCTAGCACGTTGCTCAGAATCTTAACATTACAAGATTTTGATACAACAAGCACAAAGTAAATATTTTGTAACAAGCATTACAAGAGATAAAAGGAAGACAAGTTGTGAGAGAAAAAGCCTTTCATTGATCAACTGTCAGAAATTACAAAACGAAGGCACGACGGCCCTTGAAATTCTTACATAAAATAAAAGAAAAGAGAAAAGATAGGGAAATTTTCATGAGTGAAGAAAAGATGGATTTCAGGCAGTTGGAGCGACATCCTCCTCCAGGTTCACCACTTCTTGCTGAATGGGGGCAGCGGGCGCTTGAGCTGGAGGGTTAGGCTCTTGCGCTTGAGGAACGGGCTCTTGAGCCTGTGAAGCTGTCTGCTCAACGTCCTCGACAGACGGAGTTGGTGCATTTTCTTGAACAAGAGCATTAGTAGTGGGAACGAGGGCATTCTCTTGAGGCGTATTTTTTTGGGGGCCCTCAGGGTTACGACATCAGTAGCCCCCTCGTCTTGCTCAATTTGAGGCCCCTCTTCCACCGGATGGGCGGCTATGTACTCATCCTGAGCCAGTTCGACCAGAAAATTGTACTCTGGCTCAGCTAAGGTGTCATCCGGATCCTCATCCCTTTCATCAACTTCCTCACAGCGCTCATTTAACCTTAGCCCCATATCCATCCGTCCACGAGTGGAGGCTTGTCCCAAACCCTTATGGATCATCTGCTCAATTGCCAAGTTGAAGGATTTTTTAGCCTCGTCAAAACAGTGAAGGGAAGCAGCAAAGGAGAAGGCCTTACTGTGGAAGAATTTTATGAGGGTCTCCTTGCTAGCCCTCTCAATACGCTCGGACAGGCTCCCCATCGGATCAGCATACTTCTTCTCTGCCTCGTTGGACCGGGTGACCCATCCATTCCTGTCCTCCATTAGCTTCCTATGATTCTCGTTGAGATTATTATAGTCCGTGTGGTACTTCTTCCTGGAAGCGTCGCACTTCTTCAGATCGTCCTCCAGTTTCTTGACATAAGCCTCCAGCTTCTTGTGTTCCAAGTCCAGAGAGAGGAACTTGGCTTTCTCTACATCCAACTCCTCTTGAATTTGAGCCGGATCATTCGAGCGGGCCATTTTCTTGTACTTAGCCTTGCACTCGGAGTACACGGTAGCCCTCATTTGGAGGTTCTTCGCCCTTGGGAGCACTTGCTGCGGTTTTCAAGGAAAATGAGAAAGAAGTCCTGTACTTAGAATCTTTTTGAAATTTAAAAACGTGTTGAGGAAATAAGGAGAAAATAACGAAGACACTTACAGAGATGATGGCATGCACCATGTCAGCGACAATTCTCTCCGTGTTTTGGGAGAACAAAGTTTGGTGATCCCCAGAGAATTGGACCCGCTCGTAGAGTCCCTAGGTGATAGTGTGGGAAGGGGGTTGAGAACCCAGCAAGACGGGAACTGCCTCTGGAGCGCGGTCGATGCTCCTATCCCCCAAGCGAGCAAAATCCCACAGATGATCCTCCTCAGAAGAGGAGGTCTCACTGTCGCCCCTTATACCCTCGGCGACCTGCTTCCCCTTGCCCAGAATGGGGATGTTGTCGGGCATTCTCTTCCTCTTTCTGGAAGTGTTGGAAGTATCCCCTTGGGGTCCGCTGATTACCATGCCGGTCTGGGGCCTAGGTGGTTTGGCAGATGGGGGAGTAGCTCCCCTCGTATTGGGAGCGCCAGTTGGACGAGCCAAAATTCTCGTCTCAGTGGGAGGATCACGGCTATGGGCCTGTTGAGAAGAGCTTGAGCTTGCACCCGCGTGACCACCACAACCATCACCGCGATCGGCCCCACGTCCGGCTCCTAGCCCTCGCGGGTTCTCTTGCCTGTTCTGGTCTTGGCGCTGCTGATGTTGGCGAGCACCAATAACGTTGGCAACATTCCGCATGTTTGCACCCGCCATTATGATAGCAACACTTGAAAAGGAAACAAGAAAATGAGAGTTAACGCTAATACAAGACATTTCTACAAAATATTATCAAGTCAGTATTCCTTTCTAAAGTTAGTCCCTAGAAGCTAACCGTCTCTCTCCAAGTTTCGAGCGGGTGGGTTTCTGATATAATGAGGGTCATTTGTGATTCCGCAAAGAAACATGACCTCCGCATCATCAGTCAAGTCCTTTGCATTGATAATCCAACCCTCGTCCCTCATGGAACTGGCGAGATCTTTCAGCAAGTTTTCTGGAAGGGTATGGGGTAAACGACGCCTAACAAGGGGACCCTCTCCATGGGAGACCCAATCTCGGGGTACCCCAAAATCTTCACCATCGGCAGCCCTCACAAAGAAAAACTTTTTCTTCCACTCTACACCATGGGTTGAGGGGGAGTCTATCAGTTTCAAACCGGATTTTGCTTGGATATAGAAAAAGCCTGCCCTCGGTGACGAGCGAGGCGAGCGGGAGACTTGGAAGAGGGCATTGAAATTACGGAATGAGGGTTGATGTTGGGTGCAGGCCATAAGGATTACAAAAACAGTTATTAAGGATAACCTGTTGGGTAAAATTTGGGTGGGGCACAAGTTGAGATCATTCAAAATGACGGCCACAGGATCAGGTATTAGGAATCTCAACCCTTCAAAGACTACAGAATCCAAATACATAGCCATCTCTTCGGGAGAGGGATTATTTGCTCGCTTGTGCTCCTCAGGGATCCTCCATTGATAGCGCTCGTCCCAGTATATGGGGGCCAACATAGATATAATCTCCCCTCAAGCAATGGTGCTCTGGATCTCATCAGGAGGAACCTCCGTCGCTTGCATGCCTGAGCCCTCACCCTCGTTGGCCCCCTTGGCCTTCTTGGTTTTTCTGGGCTTCTGAGGTTTCTTTCTTTTGCCCTTGGCAGGGGATCTCTCCGAGGGCCCCGCTTCTCCTTCAGGTTCAGAGGCCGGAGCAGTGACGACCACAGTCACAGTGTGGCGGTGGGGATAAGTCGCCCTCTCTGTCAAGGGTAATACCTCTCCTTGCCTTTCCGCCTCGAGCACCATATTCATTTCGTCAAATAGGTGTTCAACACCTTTTAGGTTCCTATCATCCATGGCCATGACAGCGGCGTCTAGCTCCTCATCCCTGGGAGAACCTGTCTGAGATGAACTCTGATTGGCCACCTCATCAACCTCACGAGTAAACTCCTCTACGTGATCTCTAGTCATTGCTATTGCGAATTTGGAAGAAATGTAGGAGTTCTTGGAGATGGAGGATGTTCAAAGGAATTTGGGGAAGTTCTGGGGAAAGATGGGAATTTCTGGGGAGATACTCTATCCTAAGCGAGTTCTAAAGTTAGAAAACAAAAATCAGTTGAGTCACAAGAATTTTACCTTAAAGATTTTTGGGAAAGATTGGTGAGAGTTGTTGAGTGTTTCTGAGTTTTGCTCCGAAGGATTTTTGCACAAGAGTTTTGAATGCTAAGTTCGCGTAAAGAAGAAAGGAATGGGGCAAATCTCTTATTTGTAGGGTATGAGTTGGGAATATTAAATTTGAAGGCAATCATTTGCCACCTTGGTAACCGCCCACTTTTGGGAACCGTCACCCACTTCCCAAGATTCACACGCCCATTCCCTTGATATCCGCCCCCACTCTCCCATCAGCATTTAATGCTGGCCCCACGAGCGATCATTTGAAATGGCCGCATTTATTGCTTGACAGACAAGGCTTCCGCAACACGAAAGACACTCAGACACGAGCGCCACCCTTCGACATTAGAATTTCAAATTCTCCAGCCTTTGCCAAAGACTGCAGAATTGGGGGAGGGGGGCAATATGATGGAGATAAAAATACGCTTGACGCACATTTGGACACGTGGCACAGTCAACGCATGACACATGGATTCAGCGGTCCCCAATCACCCCGGACTTTCACCAACACGTGCGTTCCTTTACGAGCGTCTCAGGGCAATCTAACGAGCGTCAACCTCACTTCAACATGCATGCCCCCACGGCTCTAAGAAAGTCTTTAACCGAGCGTCGAGGCCGTCCAAGGGTGCTCTCGCACAACTACAGAATAAAAGGGTCCGCTGCAGCCTCGTTGCACTGTATGGACGTTGATCCCCCCTGCGGAGCCACCCAATCCGTCAGGCCCGACCTACATGAGCGTGCCACTCACCCTCGTTGCCAGCCTCCAAACGACTCTCTGACACCTGTACAAGCCCGCGCACCTGACCCTGTTGCAAACACTCACTTTCACCAGCTTTTGCAGGAGATTCCTCCTAGGAAGCTCCTCGTTGCGACACGTGTTAGGACGATATTAGGGCAGGACCACACAAGGCAAATTACCAAAGGGTCCCTGACCCTCAACTATAAATATGGAACTTCATCTCCATCTCTGTAAGCTTTCCTGACCCCTGCAACTCCATACTTTAGCTTACATTTCCTCTTTCAGACCACCGTCTGACTTGAGCGTCGGAGAGCCAAACTAGGAATCACCCCCAGTTCCCCCAGCTTGGCCTTCTGACTTCATTTATGTTTGTCCTAGCAGGTAGAGCCTAGAAGCTTTTTCGGCAACTTCCTCGAGCTCAATCCCTGTTTTCCCACCTCCACAAAATAGAAAGTGATCGGAGTTTGACCCTTGCATAATCAGACACCATCACAATCCATTTCAAAGGAATTTGACAAGGAATATCATAGCTAACCGGTTCTTCAAGGAAGGATGGATAGAGAAACTTAAAGCTTGGGATGAGGTGAAGAGACTGTTTAACAACATCGGTTGGTTGCTTTTCCTTACTAAGAAGGATCTGACGTATGCTGAGATGAAAGTCGTCTTCTTCACCATGATGAACTTTAACCCGGTGGAGAACACATGACCTTCACTTTAGATGACCAGGAAACTCACATTTGGAATGCAGATAAGATAAGAGAAATTCTACGCTTCCCGGGTCATGCTACGTCTTCATTGCCCAAGTGGGATATGGTTCAGAGAGAGGCGATGTGGAGATCCTTTCCGCTGCGTAAGGGTATCCCAAATTATTCCCCCCGGAACACAAAGGATAACTATTTAGGTTTGTTGGCTTGGGTAATTGTACATAGGATCTTGGTAACAGGATTTTGTGCCCGATACGGGAATGATAGTCACATACTGAGATGGAGCTTGGAATCATGTATATGATGAAGGAAGGCATCAAGTTCCGTGGCACGACTGAGTTCCTATGGTTGCTTCAAGAAGTTGCAGGGAGAGCTACCGGAACAATTGCCCATGGCGCGTCTATCATTATGTTTGCCCGTGAGGTAGGTTGGAGGCCTAAGGGATTGTTGCCTGTTGAGTTTCGTTATGATATTTGTCCACAGTACTTGGAGAACGTGGGTCTAGCTATTAAATGGGAGAGTGGACAACTCAAGGATGAGATCTTGCTATAGTGGCCAATTCGGGATAGAGACAGGTTCGGGCAGATGTACAGTTGGGGTAAAGCTTGTTATGAGGAGCTTTCTGATGTGCAAAAGGAGCTCTTAGATCAGATTCCTGATAGACCGGATAACGAGTTTAAGATTCTCCGCAATGCTGCTCCAGTTGTTGTTGATGAGGCTGATGAAGGTACTCCGACTAGTGGGAGGATTCTTAGGAAGGAGTTGGCTAGATTGAGAGCTGATGTGACCACCATGACTGTGAGGAATGAAGATTTAGCTCATTATGTGGATGAACGATTCGGTGAATGGTAGGCTCATGTTGATGACAAGTTTGAAGGGTTCTATGCTCTTCTTGATCAGTATTTCGGAGGATCCCAGCAACCACCTGAGCCCTGATTGCTTTGCCATTATGTTTACCCTTTGCTTATTGACATTCTACTTTGATCATGTACTTATTGCTAGATTTTGATACCTTAGACACTGTTATTTCTTTGTTATTGTCTTTTGAACTCCATGAATTATTTTTATGCAATATGTTTTTTCTTTACTTGAATTAAAGACTTGTGTGTTACGTGTTGGATGCATGTTGATTATCAATTGCCTTTGCACTTGATCCGTGTTTTCTAGTTACATATTTCAGGTTTTGGAAGCTTGCTAGCACGTTTCCGGATCTTCAATTGATAAGGGAGTTTTCTTGAACTTTAATTCTTTTATTTGCATGAGGACATTGCAATGATTAAGTGTGGGAAAGAAGTACATGATTTTGATATGGTTGTGCTTGACTTACTTGAATATTTGCATGAGTAGATGTTTTGTTAACCTTGTGAATTGTTAGGGATTGAGAAATTTGCGAAAATTTTCCCCCCTTTTGAACTTTTTCTTCAAGGTTTGATTGTTGAGCTTTTGCTAGAATAAGTTAGGCTAAATTGAGAAAAATTTGCATGAGATTTGATGATTTAATGTGTTAGTAGGCCCTTATATTTTGAGCACTTTTGAAGGTGATGATGTACTTTGCTTAGAAAGAAGAATTGATGATTTCCAAATAAGTTTAAGAATTGATTAGGATGCATTTTAGTCCTATTGAGGCGAAATTTTGAGTTAATGAAAGATTAAGGAAGTGAAGTAGGCATTCATTGTCGAAGGATATTAAGCCTTTATTTTTAGCCGTTTTTCACTAAATAACGTAATCTTATTGACCCCGCTGAGCCTAATTGTTGTGCAAAGATTTTTGTAGCCACATTATAAGCATAATACACAACAAAAGAAACCACCTTGTTAATTTTACACCAAGGCTTGCTTATTTGATTTTATAGTGAATATTTATTTTTGGATCTCTTTTGATTGTTCTTGTGATTGAAATTGAGAGATGTATGTAAAGAAAGAAAAAGAATAAAAGAAAGTGTGAAAAAGAAAGGAGAAGAGCAAAAGAAAAGAAAAGAAAAATTTGTGCAAAGTGTGAAATTGGAAGAGTGGGATACAAATGTCTAAGTGTGGGGGAAAGTAATCAATGGCGAATGAAAGTGTCGTGTTTTGTAGAGATTAAACGATGTAAGCTGGTAAGTAGTCACTTGATCCAAAATTTCCATAACCTTACCCGAAGCCTACATTACAAGCTCGAAAGACCTACTGATCCCGAGTCTTAAATTAACTCTATTAGTGGAGATAGGTGCAAAGAGTGTACTCCGAAATTGATGATTAGAACTTAGGAGGAAATTATAAAATTTTCATTTTAATCTTTGTACATTGTTTCGTTTGAATTCACACACTACACATGGGTATACTTTTCATACTATTTTTGATACTCTTGTGTTTATGAGTACTTGATGTGATGAGCTAGACTTGTTTAGGCGAATGTTCGATGATTGCTTTCAAGTCGAGGTTTGATAGGGATGTGTTTTCTTTATTTTCGTATTACTCGAGGACAAGCAATAGGCAAGTGTCGAAAAATTTGTTGAGTGTAGAATTCGCATGGATTTAAGCGTTAATTAGAGTATATTTTTGTGTCGTTTGATGAGGTTATGTGTTTATTTTGCTCCATTCAAGTGTTTTAGGAGTTGGAGTTGAGATACGGCGATACGAGGCGAATTCACGTATTTTTAGAGAAAAAAAGAGTAACCCCCGTTACCCCTTGGAAGTGCATTTTTGTTAACCCCCGTTAACAGACATGGGAGCATAATTTTTTTGGTGCAAGAGGGGTAACACCCGTTATCCCTGGGCAGAAGAAAAGTGGTAACGCCCGTTACCACTTATAAAAGCGTTATTACGATTTCAGGGTTGTAATGGGCGTTAACGAGATTTGTTCGTGGATAGGTAATGCCCGTTACCTAGGGTGGCGAGGCAGATTTTGAGGAGCTATTTATTTGCGTTTTTGGGAGTACTTTGGGAGAGACTTCTTCTTCGGTGCGTAACCTAGCTTGTGGAGAGAAGTTCAGAGCTTTTAATAGAGTTGTTTAGAGAAGTTCGAGAAGACGAAAGGATCAAGTTCTTAAACAATTTTAGTTTTTAGGGTTTTATTTATTGTTTTACTTATCAAACTAATTCCTTTAGTTTTTTTTTTTAAATTCATTTAGATGTTAGATTCGTTTTTTCCAGATTTTATTGAATGTTTAGAGTTTGGTTTTTGAGACCCTGTTTAGATCTGATGAACATGAATTTCCTTAATGCAATTTCCCTTAGTTTTAGAATTTTGCTTTAATTATGAGTAGCTAATTCCCTAGGGCTAGGGGAGTGATAATGATTGCATGATAAGTGTTTGACTTGATGCTTGAATGACTTGTGCTAATTCTTAGTTTGAAAACTGATTCGAATTGAATTGCGACGGCCTGATCACCCTTAGTATAATTTAGAATTACTTGAGAATCGAAAGGTTAATGGTAATTGAGATGGTTTTCATAACTAGTAGATTATAGGAATGTAAAGAGATTTGGTTCTGATCTATACAACGGTAAATCTTATTCCATGCCAAGCCGCTAGAACTAGATTTGCACTACTCTTGATCTTGCTGGTTTAATTAATTATTGATGACTGCGAGAGTAGCTTTGAGCTTAATTAAACACTTGGTTATACCTCGAGAAAGGATAATACAAACTTCCGTGACTAGGTTATAGAATTGCACTTGTCGGACGAGTATTATGTTGAATCATGACTGCATGAATCTTTACTCCCCAGCCTAATTAAACTATTGATTTTAATCCACGTGCGTTTAATTCTGTTTTGTTAATTGTTTTATTCTAATTAATTGTTTAGTTCAGTTTTAGTAGATAGATAACCAATTTGATTTCGTTCAGTCTTTAGATTAGAGATAGATATTGAGTAGTGATTGATTTCCCTTCCCTAAGGGTACGATCCCCGTTGTGCTACGCATATATTAAGTGTACAGTTGCACGATTGGTTTTAACTTAGTAAAATCATAACCAACAGATTCAAGAAACTTACAAGAACTGAAACGTTCTTGAAACGTATTGAGTCGCCCTCAAAAGTTCTTCAGGCAGTATGAACATCCCCTACGTTCTTCTTGCGACATGAACATCCCCGTTTCTTGAACGATTCTTTCTTCGAGATTCCAAAGTAGAAATCTTCTAGAACTATCCACACCAGTCCTAGATTCAAATCATATCAGTGAGTATGCTAGTACTGTAATATTTATATTAAAGAAACAAGAAACGAGGTAGAATTAAGAGCATGATTAAATCTCCCTTCAAAACCCCTATTTGACGAAGATTGAACTGCAGCCATAAACCCTTCGTGAAAAACATGCTGGGACGCATCTCACGAACGGACCCAATATTCCTAAGAAACTCGTACTTTTTTTTCAATCTGATTATGCGATTGAAAAAATCTTTTCATCAGCCCTTCATATATATATGGGATTTCCTAAACCCTAAGTCTGTTTTAGGAGCATGATTCCTAGTTTGACTTTTCTTCTATTTTTCTTTCTCTCCAAGCAATAACATCTTATCTAAATAAGATATTATCTTCTAGAAAGAACTCCTAATCAAATTAGGAATATTTAATTATTCCAATAATAATTAAATATCTTGTCTTAATAATATCTTATTCTAATCAAATTAAATAGAAGATATTTTATATTTAACTTATTTTATTAATTCTAATCAAATCAGAACACTTAAATAATTAAATATCTTGAATTAACTCTCCAAGTAATTCCATGAAGGGCTTTAGAATTAATTTACTAATTAATTCTAATGGGATAAAATTAATTCCTAATTAATTTCATTTTAGGCTATATAATTAATTCTCTAATTAATTATATTGTGGCCTCTAATGCACGGACACTTCTAAAAATATCATTTTGCCGTGTCGTGTCGTGTCGGACACACGTGTCGGACACCGTGTCTGACACTTCTCACGTGGAAAATTCACAAATAAATCCGTGTCGCCGTATCCGTGTCGTGTCGTGTCCGTGTCGCCGTGTCCGTGTCCGTGCAACATAGATTGTGGCTTTATAATTAATTCATTAATTAATTCTATTTGGGTTTAATAATTAAATCTCCAATTAATTAACACATGGTCCAATTTCTCAAAATAGACCCATGCGACCCAAACGTGCTCTCGAACCCACACGTGTACTTTATACGTGTGGTCTCATTTCGATCAATTAATTGATCTTTCCAATAATACCCTTTGAACCTGACATTTGTGTGTGACCCTCTAGGTTCAATTTCAGTTAGCAGTGAGCATAATTAATTAATACACTTTATCAATAAATTATCTCACAGATCACACGACCATAGTCTAGCAACAGGTAGGCATGCAAACGAGCCGAGCCTTGACCTTTTTTCTTGGCTCGAGCTCAGCTCAGCTCAGCTCGACCAAGGCTTGAGCCAGGCTCGGCTCGAGGCTCGCCATATATGTATTATTTTGATAAAAAAAATCTATTTTTTAAATAATTTAATATATTTTTATATATAATAATATATATTAAATGAGTATATATAATAAATATATTACTTTTTTATTCATTTTATATAAAAATTAACAAATATATACATAATATTATATATATAAAAATTTAAAATATTATTTTTTAATTAAATATATAGGATCGCGAGCTACGAGCCCAGACTCAAAGGGCTTGAGTTTGGGTTTGGCTCGAGCTTGCTTGCCAAGCTCGCGAGCCAGCTCAACTCGTTTGTATCCCTAGCAACAGGTGTGTGATCCCTACCCGAAATGTGAATGTATGTTCGAAAGAACCTTTCAGTTAATGACATCATATGGGATACAATCCTCCTACCATCCTATCTCTCGATTAGGATCTAGGGAATGGGAATATTGAGAGCCCTACTAATCTTAATCTTAAAACAAAGTTCACTTCATATTCCATTTGATCTCAATCCAAGAAAACACCATTTTCTTGATGTCTTGATATAACCACCTTGCGCAAGGATTTTGGGATGAAACATGAATGACTTGCGTAATAAGAGATCATCTTGCCTACAACAAGTGTAGGTCCTTTATTGATTCCAACAATTCTAATATGCCACTTGTGTAATCCCAACATAGGCCGTAATTCAGGTGTCTATATGGCAACACCCGTTTGAGTCTATATCAAAGATTACAGAGTTAGCTCATTTGAGACAATGTGCAATCTCAAGTCTAAGGATTAATTCCTCACATCATTGACATGTGAGATATTTCCTAATCTGGAAGTTCTAGTAACTTCCTTTCCCATTTAGGAATCTTCTCACGCGGGGCACTCTCAGTGATGAAGTTCTTGTAACTATCACCCTTTTGTATTATGAACGCATCATCGTATGCACTTATTACCACATGAAACCGGGTGATCCTTCTTAAGGACATAACTGCTGGGATTAGTGCCCTGAAAATCCAATTTCTTTGTAAATACTTCGTATTTTGTTGGATTAATAAAACTGAAATTATTGCAAGTTATGAGTATATTAACATAATTAATAACGTGTGATGATATTCTTATAAGAAATGTGTTTCATAGGAAAGGACTTTGGATATCGAAATCACGTGTTATTAAAGTTTTTGTCGGTAAGATAAGAATAAGTTCTTATCGAGACTATAATGTGTTGTATAAGATGATTAGTCTTTCGTCATAGGGAAATGAAGTTTCCAATTATAACACATTGATGATCTTCAATAGAATTGGAAACATCGAATTGGACCACTAAGAATAGTTCATTTTAAACTACTATCTAAAATGAACCAATCTTATGGAGCATTGAACTCTTAATCCTGGTAGTATTTCAACTTTAAGCATGTAGTGTTAATAATTGTAACTTTCTCATAAGTGAGGTCTCGATATCGAATGACCGAAACCTTTATACGTTCAGTGATTATATGAAATGTGCTAAAGAGAAATATTAATCGAGGAATCTGTGGCTTTGCTGGAAAGTTAAAAGGTATTCCTGAAATGGATTTGCAAAGTTCAAATTAAAACTTTGGTCAAAGTACTTCGTGTAATACATCACTGAAGTTTTATGTTGAATGTGTTTCACCTACAAGAGATTTGAACTTAAGACGAATCAGGAGATTTCAGATAAGAAGTGAAAAATAAATGATAGTAGTATTAATTTATTTTTCATGGATATCTACATGGAGGAGTAAAATGCAAAATTATTCTAGATCGAAAAATTCGTGAATAATTTAATTAATTTTAGAGTGCAACAATATTTATTTAGTGGAATCAAATATTGTTAAACGGTAATTAATTATTATCATGAGATGATAATATATTAACCCGTTTGGAGCTAAAATTAATTAGTCCTGCAGGTCACCCTGCAAGCCCCAATCGAAAACCCGAAGATAAAACATTAAAAGGAAAGAAAGAAATAAATTTTCAAAGTGTTTGAAAATAGCCAAGGGAGAAAATAAATCAAGTTCCAAAGTGTTGGAAATGGCCGAAATTTTATTTTGAGAAATTTTTTTTTGATGACGTGGCATGCTGATGTGGCAGTGGGTGACGTGGCAACTGACGTGTCAGCTGACATGTCAGGCCACATTAGCGAATGGGGTGAGATGGCGCTGACTCAATGCCAAAGCAGCAGACACGTCAGCACAGAAGCCCTAGGAAGCGCGTGTGTACCTTCTGGCCGCGCGTGAGGGCGTGTGGAGGGTCAAATCGGCGAGCGGCGGATGGCGTTGGACTCGTGGTGATGAGAGCTAGAACGTGGTCACCTCAAAATTCGTGTCCAAGTTGGCTATGCAAGTGGGATGTGAAATTATTATTTTACCCTCGGTTTTTCCCCTATAAATAGGGGTCTGGGCACTTCATTTTTTCACAACAAATTTTGGGAGAGGTTTTGACTGAAATTTTTGCTTTGAAACCATATCCCTTTTCTCCTAGTTAATTCCGATTTATTTTGGAATTAATTTTAATTAGGTGTTTATATATAAAACGCCTAATTTCGGGAGATTAAACCCAAAAAAGGTTTTCTAGTTTAAAGTTTTATTTTCTCTAAGTATTTAGAGAAAAACTTTCGGAGCCCACACTTCGAGGTTTTCTCTGGGGTTATTGCAGGGAAGTTCTGCCGGTTTTCTGAGGAGATCAGGTATCAGGTTCTCGGGAGGTGAATTTCGGGCGCAGTAGCCATCTTCGGTGAAAGGTATTTTTATATTATATTTTGTTTAAGCATGATAAATTAGGTGCTCTTAAGTATTAATTGCATACTTTCTTTATCTGCTTTGTGATTTAAAATTTATTATCGATTGTATGTATATATTTGAGTAATTCCTGCTAGTCTTCCGCAGTTTGTATTTAAATATTTTAGAAATATTTTGGTACCTGTATATTAGGAAAAAATTTTAAAGTACGGTCCCGGAATAGTACTATTTCGGGTCCCTGTACCAGCAACTGGCAGAGCCGTGCTCTAGATATATACATGCATTGATATGATGCATGCGATGCATAATTTTAAATCAGCTACTGTGCACGTAAATTCTGTCAAAGGAGGCTGGTTTTTAAGTGGGACCGTTTGTGACCCCTCCAGTGTTTCCTGGGAATTTACGTGGAATGGTATTTTTTGGAAAACAATTTAATTGCTTTTCCTGAAAAATTACCGGATCATTAAACATGATTTAAATTTGTGATAATTTATTTATAGCATGTTTACTTTATGCCATTTAATTTTAAGCATGATAATTATATGATAATTTTTTGCAAGCATGTTTTAATTTTATAGTATGATTATGATAATATGAGATATTATGCTATTTTCAATTAAGCATATTTTATTTAATATGATTAGATAAATATTATTTAATAGAGATTGAATGCAATGCATAATTGGACTATTTTTTTTTTTTTGGCCTAATTAATAAAGAGTTATTAAATAGACAAAAATATTATTAGGATTATAAATGTGATTTATTAATCCAAGTGGGAGCAAGATGAAAAAATTGGATTCTCACGGTCTCCATTACCGTCTATAGTATAGTGGATATGTACTACTCCCTTCGGCGATTATGTGTTCGCGTATACAAGATTAGACTTCTTCGGATAGAATGAAATACCGGGAAAGTCAAGCATGACCACGCTTCCATGGAGTGTCTTGACCTACTAGTACGAATTTCTAGGTAATGGTGTACACTTGACTGAATGATGTATTAACCTCCCTTTAGGGCTCTGTTACACTCACTTAGAGACCAAAGGTTGACGTGATGGATTAACATAGTTTGGTAAGAGTTACCTAGATGACACGTTAATTAAGAATAGTTCTTGCTTTTCTAAGTAGTTTTCGACCTCGCTTCCAGGGAGCTAACTGCGGTTAGTTGAGTCATCATTGCGTAAACCAAAATGCTAATGTAGATTTCATTTAATGGTTAGACACTAAAGAATTAATATAGAGATTCGTAGCTTGCGCGTATTTTAAATATTTCAATTTTAAAACAATGACGTCCGCTAGCCCGATTCAATCAATTATTAAGGAAAATAGGCTTGAAGGTTCAAACTATGCTGATTGGGAAATGAATCTTGATATCATGTCTGGACACGAGGGTTTGAAATATGTGCTCACTGAACCTTGTCCGTGTAACGCCCCGGTTTCGGACGAGCAGGTAAGCACGCCACGTGTGAGCTTGTGAGCGTTAGGAATCTATTTTATTTCTACTATTTATTATTCTCCTACATGTCATCATAAATTTTATAAATTTCATTCAACATACTTGCATGAAATTATATGAATTCATATCAAATTGAGGATTTATTGCATGACTTGAAAATGCTTGTTACGTGAAATAATTACCGAGCGTGATTTAATTGCTAACTTGTTCTTAATTGATCATTTATTTAAATTATAGGACCAAATTGCATAAATATTTCATGGACCTAATTGATCATTTAGCTAGGAATAAACCTTAATTGCATGACTTAATAAGTGGGAGGATCAAATTGCAATTTTAATATTTCACCAAAATCAAAATATGATGATTCACGTACAAAACATCTCCATGCTTCCATTTCCATTCTCATCCAAAAATATCATCCAATTTGCTTCCTTGTTGATTTCAGTTTATTCAAGAACAAAAGGGAGAAGAGATTTCTTTGATTTCATCCAAAATTTCCAAGGAATTTGCAAGTTTTGAAGCTCTATCATCTCTCCATCCATTTCTTTTCTTCAAGGTATATGCATGGGCTTGTATGAGTGATTTCTTGATTAGTTGATGAAGCTAGGGTTAGAGATTCATGGAAGATATGGATTGATTGTTGGTTGATGCATGACTACATGAATTTTTCCATGAATTAATACTTGAATTCTTGAAAGATTTGAAGTCATACCATGAAATTTTATATGAACTTGGAGGTGTTGATTCTTGATGATTTTACTTGAATTAAGTGTTTATATGAAGTTTTATTGCATATTGAAGATGTATATATCTGTATTTCCAGAAAACTTGCATTTTGATGCATGAAAACTAAGGTTTTGGGGTGATTTTGTGTTTGGCCGAAACCTCCCCTGTTTTCTGCTCTGCTTTTTTCTGGTGTGACTGTAGGTCGTGACCGCGACCTAAACACACACCAATCTGGTCGCGCCCGTGACCCACTCACAAGATTTGGCATAAATGCAGGTCGTGCCCGCGATAAAAAATACACATAAAACTAGTCGCGGTCGTGACCCAAATTTGGCCTTGTTTCGACTTTCTAAAAAATTGGCCGAAAAATTCATGAAAAATTAGGTCGCGCCCGCGACCAAAAATAGAGCAAAAATGGTCGCGACCGCGACCCTTGTATGAACTGCCAAAAATTCAATTTTTCATTTTCAATTCCAATCATTTATTTGGCCTCAAATTCTTATTATATGACACATTTCATGCCATAACCCGATATTTACATGCTACACTAATCATGGCACGTCATTTCGTTTCATATTCGTCGTTAGTCATAATTGGTCTATTTTGAGTCATGTCTCATGTATACACGTCTTAATTACACAGATCACGAGGCAACGGACGAGGAACAGGCACCCTAGAGTATATCCTTGTCATATTTTGTCACACAGGTGAGGTTTTGTTCTAGTTATATAGAACCCTTATGACCTTTATGTGAGTTTTCGGCCAAAACCTATTATACATATAAAGATTTTCTAAAATATAAACAATTTCAAGCAAGCAAGCCATGATTGTTCATGATTCAAGCATGTTTTGGTGAGTACTATGATTGCACTTTTGGGCCCGAGGGTAGTGGCTTGAGCCAACCGGGAAAGCAAGGGTTACTCTTGCACTATCCTCACCACTTTGGGATCACCCCCGAAGCCACCAGGAGGTTTGGTGGTGGAAGGAGTTCCGTGCGTGGGAGTCATGTTCCCGACGTACACCATGTCGTGGATAGTTGAGCCTTGCAAACCCACTATCACCCGAAGGAAGAAGAAGACTGGGGACGGTTCCGACACCACGGATTGTCCTCGGGTTGTTGCATGTTTCCATTCATTGATTGTATTGCTAATTGAGCACTAATTGAATTGCATGATCACGTATTAAAACATTCAAGTAAGCATGTATCGTTCAAGTTTGGTGTAAAGGTTAGAGAATTGCCCTCACTCGTCGGGCCACGTATTACATGAGTTTGATAAATTAACATGTTAAACTTGATAGTTATAATCTCGGGCGAAGAAGAGCCTTTTCTTGAAACTTATATTTCTTTTCCTTGCCAAATCTTCACCCGAGGCTACAACTTGCATGTGAATTGTGTTATATATATTTATTTATGCCCCTCACTCAGTCTTCGGTAGACTGACACCTCACTTTTCAGGTACACATGGGCGTGCTAGGCGGGAGTTTGAGTCAGGTCTTGCATTCAGTCGAGTCTAGCATTCATTTCCATGTACTTATATTCGAGATTAGCATGTTATGATTATTTAGTTATCTTTTGGAGAATTGAGATATTGATAAATGTTGGTACCTACTAGTATATATACTTTTGATGTAAATATGGTACCTATATGTATTGATGATATAATGCTTCCGCTTTTGAATTTCATGTCTTGGTTTTGGTTTAATTGGGGTTTAGTCCCGCCTAGCTAGATTGTTTCTTGCTTATCACCTGTTCGCTATATGTTCGTTTAATGTACGGATTGCCGTTTCGTATGTGGATCGGGCTATAGTGCGGGGGATGTAGTGCCTTGGGGTTTAGGGTGCTACATCTTAAGGTGGTATCAGAGCCCGGTTGCAAAATCGAGGTTCTCGAGTCGTGTCTTGTGAGTCTAGGTCGCACGGCATAGGATTAGTTGTTAACTGAGAGTCTTGCATTCATTTGAATTACATGACTTACTTGAATTCTTGAATTAATTGAGCTACTTGATTTCTTGAAATATGTGTTTTATCGACATTATGGAATTAATTGCACTCATTTGCATTTATTAATCAACCACGCATGTGTAGTTATTTCATTTCAGGATGCCACGAGGTAGGCCTCGTCATGAGCATTTTCCAGAGCATAGGGGACACCATCATGAGCACCCTCCTCATGCTCCTCCACCTCCACCGCCTCCTGCTCAGCCACAGGATTTCATAAACGTGGTTATTGGTTTGATTGATCAGAGACTTAGAGATCATGTGCCTCCAGCACCACCCGCGCCACCAGTACCACCAGAGAACCCTATTTCTACCATATTACGGGAGTTTCAAAATCAGCATCCCCCTAAATTCTATAAGGGCAACGATATTCAGGCGGAGATGTGGCTTAAGGAAGTAGAGAGAGTTTGGCAGCTCATTCCTTGTGATACTCAGGAGAAAGCTCGCTGCACTATGACTTTGATTCAGGGCGAGGCTTACTCCTGGTGGGAGAATACCCAGATTGTTTTAGAGGCCACCGGGGAGGCTATTACCTGGGAGGTGTTTGTCCGGGAGTTCAGAAACAAATTCATTCCACTAGCTTCACGCACTCGTAGGTTGAGGGAGTTCACTAAACTCAAGTAAGGAACAAGATCTGTTGCAGAATACATCGCGGAGATTGAGAGATTAACTCGCTATGCACCCAATATAGTGAGTGATGATTTTCACAAGGCGATGCAGTTCGTGGAGGGACTATGACCGGATATACAGGTGGCCTTGGAAGCTGTGAATACGAGCACCGGGGTCAAGGCTACTACTAAAGCCTTAAAAGTGGAAGACTCAGTTAATCCGCGAAGCCCTATTCCTCGAGTTGGACAGGCTTCAGGTTCAGGATCAGGACAGGGTTCTAGCTCAGGGAAGAGGCCTATTTCTTATTCTACACCACCAACATCAAAAGGGTCAGGGAAGAAGTTTAAAGCCGCGGGACTACCTCAGAAGGCTCCACGAGCTCCTGTACTACCACCGCCACCTCAGAGACTGGGTTGTAGATATTCTGGACTACCTACTCATACTTATGATAACTGCAGACGTCGGTTAGGGTTATGTTTGATCTGCGGGAGTAACGAGCACCGGGTAGACGGCTGTCCGGATCGCCAGGATCCGCCACCTGGGGGCCAGAGGCCACTCGTGAGAACTTAGGACTACGCTTTGGCTGGAGAGGAGCAGGATGTAGATATTGATTCAGCGGTAGTTGTAGAAGGTACTATATGCATCCACGAACATTCATACCTTATTTGATCCAGAAGCTACACACTCATTTCTTGCGCATTCTGTTGCTATTACTTTATCCTTGCCTGCTATATGCTCTTCTGTGCATTATTTAGTTAGCTCTCCTTTCGGTAGTAGTAGAGAGACGGATCAGGTATACAGGGATGTTCCGGTGAAGATTGAGGGCCGAGAATTTCTGACAGATTTTCTTGTTATGACGATGGAGAGGTATGGGTCTATTCTGGGAATGGATTGGTTGTACAGGCACTGTACTACAATAGATTGTCGGGCAAAGAAAGTGCAGTTGGGTTCAGAGGTTACTATGGGTTGGAGTTCGAAGACGGTATCTCTACTTTCCTTTTCTGAGGCTCAGAGATTAGTTAAAGATGGGCCTACGAGATTCATTGCCTACATTCTAAATAAGCCCAAGGATCAGGTTAAGTTGGAAGATACGAAAGTGGAGAAGGAGTTTCCCGAGGTTTTCCCAGAGAAATTGGATTCTTTGCCTCCTGAGCGAGAAATTGAATTTGTGATTGATCTATATCCGAATGCAGAACCGTATTCAAAGACTCCATACTGGATGGCTCCAGCTGAGTTAAAAGAGTTAAAGGTTCAGCTTGAGGCACTGTTGGAAGTTGGGTATATCAAACCGAGTTCTTCACCCTGGGGTGCACTAGTTTTATTTGTAAAGAAAAAGGACGGGACTTTGAGAATGTGTATCGATTATCGGGAGCTGAACCGGATGACTATCAAGAATAAGTATCCCCTTCCACACATCGAGAAATTATTTGATATACTTCAGGGTTCCAAGGTTTACTCGAAACTGGATTTTAGACAGGGGTACTGCCAGCTCCGAATCCGAGCGGAGGATATTCCAAAAACGGGATTCAATACTCAGTACGGGCATTACTGTTGGAAAACACGAATCAGAAAGCAGCGGAATTTAAAAAATTTTCCCAACAAAAGGATCTTGAACTCGCAATCGTGTAACCAAATTCGTAAAGATAGAAAACTTACTTTTCTTTTGTTCTTTCTTGAAGCGTTTCAAGCCACCCAAGAACGCTCTTCTCGCGGCTTGATCCCCTCTCCTTGGTAAAGCTCGAATCTTCAAACTTCTAACTTGAAGTCTCTAGAGAAAGTCCACCAACTTGATCACAATCTAACTAGTAAGGATGCTAGTTCTCTAGTTAGTGTTTAGGCTTAACCTAGGGTTTAATTTAATCTTGGAGAAAGGAAGGTGTTCAACACATGAACCAAAAGAATTGCCAATTAGCTCTAAAGGGGAGCATGAGCTCCCCTACATATAGGAAAGGGGAGGGGCGGCCGAAATCCTTGTCCTCATAGACAAGGGTTTTGGTTCCTCTCTCCTATTACTTGATCTTCAAGTAATTTCCAACTTTGACTTTGAATTCTAATTCAAGTCAACTTTTAAGAGAGCTAAAAATATCCAAACTATTTTTGGATAATTTTATACTTTATTTATTATAAAATAAATAACTTATTTTTATCTAATTAATTAATTCGTAATTAATTAACTAGATTATTTTCTCCAAAATAAGACTTTCTTTTTAATTCAAAATTAAACCAAAGTCTATTAAATAATTAACACCTTTAATTATTTAATACATATATATATATATAATATATATATATATCCACACGTGTGTGACACGTGTCACAGTGACATGTGTCACTCACGTGAGCCACACGTGTGATTTCACACGTGTGGAACCCTCTTGGCCCGATTAACTCGTTTAATCATTTTCAAGCCTCAACTCATGTAACCAAGTTGTTGTGTGTGACCCTCTAGGTTCTCAATTCAATTAGCAGTGACCCCAATTAATTAATTCACTAATTAATTAATCAGTCTACAGATTAAACGACCATAGTCTAGCAACAGGTGTTTAACCCCTAGCTGAATTGGAATGTTCGGATTCGACAGAACCTTTAAGTCATTGATTCATGTGAGATACAATCCTCCTACTTTCTATCTCTCAACCAAGATCTAGGGCAAGGGAATAATCAGAACCCTAATAATCTGGTCTTAAAGCTAAGTGCATTTCATATCCATTTGATCTCAATCCAAGAAACCCTTTTCTTGATGTCTTGATCTACTGCCTTGGCCAAGGACTCCATATGGCATATGAATGACTTACACAATAAGAGATCACCTTGCAAATGCAAGTGTAGGTCCTTTCTTGGTTCTCATTCACTTTCATGAATCACTTGTGCAGGCCCAGCATAAGCCTTGAATCAGTTGCCTAAGGCGACACCCTTTAAAGCTTATACCTAAGACTACAGAGTTAACTCATAAAGTGACAAGGAACCTCAAGTCTAAGGATCAATCAATCACATCAATGACTCGTGAGATATTTCCTAATCTGGAAGTTTCCATTTCCTGAAATAGAAACTTCCTTTCCCATTTAGGAATGTTCTCACACGGGGCACCTCAGTGAACTTACTTATTAAAGTAAGCACCCTCATGTATCACGCACGTATCAACTATACACTTTCCACCTCCATGAAACAAGGTGGTCCTTCTTAAGGGCGTGATCCCACAAGCAAGCCTTAGAGGAGTCAGGTTGACACTCCCACTGTCTGTAGGACTCATCGGCTTGGAGTATTTTACTAATCATGACTTATGTGATATAGGGCTCGTTTCATGAACCATTTCACCTAAATGGTAGAGTCCTAAAGTCATCAGGATTAGGGAAGTTCTCATACATGCACAACTAAAGTAAACGCATACCAAACAAGAGCATATAAAGAAGTGTTGCCTTAATTCGTTATTTCATTCAAAGATTGTCTGTGATTACAATAAGGAAAAGCACAAAACGGATATACAATTGGCTTTCTAGGGCACTATTCCTAACAATCTCCCACTTGCCCGTCAAAGCCATTCTAAAGCTATTCTAAGTCCCATCTTCTGAAGATGACCTTGGAAAGCTTCTCGACTAAGGGGTTTAGTAAGTGGATCTGCCACGTTCTCTACTGATGTGACCCTCTCGATTTGCACATCTCCTCTTTTGATAATATCACGGATTAGGTGATACTTCCTCATAATGTGCTTGGTCCGTTGGTGAGATCTTGGTTCTCTTGCTTGAGCAACCGCCCCAGTGTTGTCACAAAACACAGTAATGGGGTCTTTCATGCTAGGAACAACATTCAACTCTTGAATGAAGTTTCTAATCCAAACACCTTCCTTAGCTGCATCATTTGCAGCTAAGTATTCGGCCTCAGTGGTCGAATCTGCAGTGGTTGTTTGTTTGGAACTCTTCCAACTCACTGCTCCGCCGTTCAGGCAGAAAATGTATCCTGACATTGACTTAAAATCATCTAAGTCAGATGCAAAGCTTGCATCGCAGTATCCTTCGACAGTAAGATCTTTCTGACCTCCGTAAACTAAGAATAAATCTTTAGTACTTTTCAAGTACTTAAGAATATTCTTCACGGCAGCCCAGTGACCATCTCCAGGGTCAGATTGGAAACGACTTGTCACACTAAGTGCCTAAGCCACATCCGGTCGAGTACATAACATTGCATACATTATGCTACCTATTGCTGACGCATAAGGTGTATGAGTCATTCTCTCCTTCTCAAGGTTAGTCTTAGGACACATCTTCTTTGAAAGACATGTTCCTACACTCATAGGAAGGTTCTTAACCTTTGCTGACTCCATATTGAATCTCTTCAATACTTTGTCAATGTACATCGACTGTGATAGTCCTATTAACCTTCTAGATCTATCTCTATAGATTTTAATTCCAAGGATATAGGACGCATCACCAAGATCTTTCATCTCGAATTGGTTCGATAACCATAACTTAGTCACTTTCATGTCATCCTTCGAATTCCCAATAAGAAGGATGTCATCAACATAAAGTACTAAGAATTGTACTGAGGTCTCCAATTCCTTTCTACACACACATGATTCATTCGAAATTTGCATGAAGCCAAACGCTTTGACTGATTCATCAAATCGAATGTTCCAATTCCTAGAAGCCTGTTTCAATCCATAGATTGATCTTTGGAGTTTGCAAACCTTTTGCTCACTCCCACTGAATGTGAAACCTATGGGTTGCTCCATATAAATGTCTTTGTCAATGTCACCATTGAGAAAGGCAGTTTTCACATCCATTTGCCATATCTCATAGTCATAATATGCAGCAATGGCAAGCATGATTCGAATGGACTTTTGCATTGCAACTGGTGAAAAGGTTTCGTCAAAGTCCACGTCGGGTCTTTGAGTCAATCCTTTTGCAACCAGTCTTGCTTTGTAGGCTGCAATGCTTCCATCAACTCCAAGCTTTCTCTTAAAGATCCATTTGCAACCTATGGGTTTGACCCCATCAGGCAAATCTACCAAGGTCCAAACTTGGTTGGAGTTCATGGAGTCCATTTCGGATTTCATGGCTTCTATCCACTGTTCAGAGTCAGAATCTGAAAGTGCCTCCTCATATGTTGAAGGATCATTATCCTTTTGAGAGATTTCATGGAAGAATCCATACCATCTCTCCGGCTGTCTAGGAGTGCGTTCAGAACGCCTTAGAGGAGGATTTGCATGTGTATCAAAATTCGTGATTGGTTGTGGTTGATCAGTAGGGGACGTTTCTTCAGTGGGTGGCGTGGGGTTACTTTGTACTTCTTCTAATTCTATGATCTTTCCTTTCTTTTCTTTAAGGAACGGTTTCTCAAGAAAAGTGGCATTTCTGGAAACAAACACCTTTTGCTCAGATTGATCATAGAAGTAGTATCCTATGGATTCCTTAGGATAACCTACAAAGTAGCATAAGTTAGAACGAGATTCTAACTTATCTCCCACTGTCCTCTTCACGTAAGCAGGACAACCCCAAATTCTTAAGTAAGAATAACTAGGGATTTTACCATGCCACATTTCATAGGGCGTCTTGGGGACTAACTTAGAGGGAACTAGATTCAGAATCTTTGCTGCACTTTCTAGGGCATAACCCCAGAAAGAAGGTGGTAAGTCAGTGAAACTCATCATGGAACGAACCATATCAAGTAAGGTTCGATTCCTTCTCTCAGAAACTCCATTAAGCTGAGGAGTTCCCGGAGGAGTCCACTGAGAGATAATCCCATTATCTTTGAGATGATTAAGGAATTCTTCACTAAGATACTCGCCTCCTCGATCAGATCGAAGTGCTTTGATCTTGTAACCAGTTTGGTTCTCAACCTCCTTTTGAAATTCTAAGAATTTCTCAAAAGCTTCAGATTTATACTTCATTAAGTATACATAACCATATCGACTAAAGTCATCGGTAAAGGTTATGAAATACTGATGATTGTTTCTAGTGCTTACACTAAGCGGTCCACAAACATCAGTATGGATCAAATCCAAAACCTTAGTGGCACGTTCCACAGTTCCTTTAAAAGGGACTTTGGACATTTTTCCTTTGAGACAGGATTCGCAAGAAGTTAACTCCTTAAGATCATTTTCAGAGAATGATCCTAAAGTGTTTATCTTGCTAATTCTGTTCTTGGAAATGTGTCCTAATCTAGCGTGCCATAAGGTAGCTGAAACTTTGTTATCTCTCTTACGCTTTGTTTCTCGTTGTATATTCATCATATTGATATTTTGAGTTAGGTAAAGTCCATTACTTAGAGTACCGATGTGAACGGAAGAGTTGTTCCGTTTGATAAAATATTTACCATTCTTAATATAAGTTTCATAACCTTCACAATCCAATATTGGAACTGAAATTATATTACGAATAATGCTCGGTACATAAAGAACTTTATTTAATACTAACTCAAAACTACCTAAATCTAATCTAATTGTGCCTAAAGCTCGAGCTTCAACGTTTGAGCCATCGCCGATCTTCAAGACACATTCTCCTTCTTTGAGTTGTTGGACTTCACTTAGCATCTGTACATCATTACAGATATGAGTTCCACAACCGGTATCAAGTACCTAAGAACTAGAATTAATAGAAAGATTTACTTCAACGAGAAAAATACCTTTCTTTAGAGTAGCCTTGTACTCTGGGCAGTTTCTCCTCCAATGTCCCGCTTTGCCACAATGGAAGCAAACATCCTCTTTCTGATCACGCTTCTTCTTTTGGGCCTTCCCCTTCGAAATGCCACCAGTGGGCCTAAGGGGTTTCTTCTTCTTCTTTTGGGCTTTCTTGCCCTTACCTTTAGAAGGCCCAGAAGAGGAAGATGAAGCATTCACCATCAAAACCTTATTGTCCTTCTTGATCGTGCTTTCAGCAGTCACAAGCTGACTAATCAGCTCAGCTACAGTAGCACCAGCATGATTCATGTTGAAGTTAAGGACAAATGGGTTGAATGATGGTGGGAGCGAAGCTAGCAACAAATCCACTGAAAGCTCATCTTTCAGCGGCATGTCCATGGAAGCAAGTTTCTCAGTAAGGGAAAGAAACTTGAGTCCATATTCATGGACACTTGAATCTTCCCTCATTCTCAAGTGGAACAATTCCTTTGAAGTGTTATACCTTGTAACACGTTCATGAGGGCGGTAAAGTTGCTCTAAGTGGTCGTAAATCTCCCAAGCAAATTCCATGGCCTCATGTTGCCTTTGCAAGTCCGGAGACATGTTAGCCAACATAAGGCAACGGGCTTGGAGATTATCATCCTTCCACTTCTGAATCGCGTCCCGCTCAGCCCGAGTGGGAGCCTCCCCTTCGGGACTAGGCTCCCCTTCGAAGAGAACATAAGTTCTCTTCTCAGAATCTAAAATGATCTTTAGATTCCTCAGCCAATCAGAATAGCTGGGACCAGTCAACTTGTTTGACTCGAGGATCGATACAAGAGGGCTTTTGGTTGCCATTTCAAAACACGTAGAGAATCACAGAATCTACGACCTAAATGGTAAAACAGAGAACTAGTGAGCATGCTGAATTATAACGATATACAAAAGATAAGGTCTTTAATCTAATGTAACTCCCACTGTTTTTCAGAGATCTAGAATTCCCAAAGATCTAAGAGGAACACGTTTCCCAATGGGTACTAAGATCCTAGGCATTTTACCTCGAACCCACGACTCGCGGACATTCTAAGTAAGAACCCTAGGTAGGTACAACTTACCAATTCTAACACCTTTAGAACTCTTAGTAATTGTTTTTTGCATCACCTATCTTTCAATATGGACCCACGACTCGTGCGACATCCATATTTACTTAGGCGTTAAGCTAGACCCATCAATCATAAGATCATGACCAAAACTTAGTTCGAACGACCCACGACTCGCGGACATCGCCCTTGCCAAAATTGACCACGAAATATTGATCATTTAAAATGATTAATTAGGTAACTAAGAACTAATAAGCTCCACTAGCTATCCCACGACTCGCGGACAATAACTAGCTTTACTTACTAAACTTAAAACCTATTGATGGAATGCTAGGAATTTAATTCAAAATTTGCATCTCGAATTAAACACCTATTTGTTCGAAATTAGCTTAATATTTAATGGGAATTTTCGAATCAACCGGAGAGTTGTCCGGTTCGACCTCACCAACATATATGTTATCCAATTTTATTAGTCTTGATTAATGCAAGTACACTTAAATGCATATCAAACAAGCACATAAACAGATAACATGTCCTAGCATGATACTAACATGTAATGATCATGGGTTCTACCTATCTTATGCGTGATATGTGGGAGCCACTCCACAATCACAAGTTCTAACATACATGCCACATAAACAGTTTAAATCACATAAGGGAAAGCGGCAACAAAATACGAGCCCTATCTCTATTACATTTAACAATAGAGATTCCCCTCCCTAACATTTTGAGGGGTCTTCACTTATGGCCTCCTTGTTACTTGAATGTGGTCCATCTTACTCCATGGGTGCATTGTCTCCAAAATGAAAATAAAACCTCACCACCTATCTCTACTCTCAAATTACAATAAAAGGAAAAAGACATAAAGTAATAAGGCTCAATCTTCATATTGGCCTTAGACAATTACACGGGGCATACCCCGGCCTCAAAAACAGTAATATGGAAAGCCACATAATAAATCACATAACAGTACGCACATAAGTGAGGCTCCAACCTCAATTGAAAAACGCAACTATAGGGCTCCAACCCCAATTTAAACCATGCATGTGCATAAATTAAAACCATACATAAGTCTAAACCCATGATCACCTAACATGCTCTTGCGAGAATTTAAATTTAGCCAATAAATTAAAATTCTCGTTTCAAGTCCTAATGACTTAAAACACGACTTGATGCGAGTCTTATTTAAAAAAGTTTTCAATAAATCCCAAATTACCAAAACAAATAAAATTCCAATTAATTTCTGAAAATTAATAATTTTATCAAAGGTGTATTTTCCCAAAATATAAACCGTTTCAATTTCTCAAAATTCCCAATTTCAAGTTTTTATTCAAAAATTAAAATAAATATTCAAAAATAAAATTTTAAAATTAAAAAAATAAAAATTGGGACTGGATTGCACGAAATACGAAAGTTCGGATCAGGAAAATGGGGCCCATACGCGAAACGGGGCGCACGCGTCGCAAGCGCGTGCGGACGCGCACGGCAGGCGCGCACACTTGGCCGGGCGAGTGCTCGCACTGCGCGCGCGCGCCCTGTCGGGCGACGGTGGGCGATGGGCGGCCAGTCTCGGCCGCCCTGGGCGGGCGCGCCGGAAGGCTCCCGCACAGGCGTGCGGGAGGTGCTGGGCGGCTGCCCTGCGCACGCCTAGGACAGGCGGGCGGTGGCGCGCGAAGCCCGCGCGCGCGACGCCTTCGCGCACGGGGTTTCGCGTGTTCGTCGTGATCCGGTTTTTCGTTTCGTGTTTTCGTTCAAAAGCAAAACCAATCCAAGAAATCCAATAACAGTTTATACAGTTTCAAATCTAAAATTGTTTTCAAAAATTAAATTTTGCAAAAACCAATTTTCAGAAACTTTCAGGAAAAAATTACAGTTTCGTAATTCAGGCTTTCTAAAACAATTACAAATACTCAATCGCATCAAGCCTAAGAATTTCTACCAAATTCAGAATAATTGAGACGAATCAGAAACACGATTAACGAGGTGGCTCTGATACCACTTGTTGGAAAACACGAATCAGAAAGCAGCGGAATTTAAAAAATTTTCCCAACAAAAGGATCTTGAACTCGCAATCGTGTAACCAAATTCGTAAAGATAGAAAACTTACTTTTCTTTTGTTCTTTCTTGAAGCGTTTCAAGCCACCCAAGAACGCTCTTCTCGCGGCTTGATCCCTTCTCCTTGGTAAAGCTCGAATCTTCAAACTTCTAACTTGAAGTCTCTAGAGAAAGTCCACCAACTTGATCACAATCTAACTAGTAAGGATGCTAGTTCTCTAGTTAGTGTTTAGGCTTAACCTAGGGTTTAATTTAATCTTGGAGAAAGGAAGGTGTTCAACACATGAACCAAAAGAATTGCCAATTAGCTCTAAAGGGGAGCATGAGCTCCCCTATATATAGGAAAGGGGAGGGGCGGCCGAAATCCTTGTCCTCATAGACAAGGGTTTTGGTTCCTCTCTACTATTACTTGATCTTCAAGTAATTTCCAACTTTGACTTTGAATTCTAATTCAAGTCAACTTTTAAAAGAGCTAAAAATATCCAAACTATTTTTGGATAATTTTATACTTTATTTATTATAAAATAAATAACTTATTTTTATCTAATTAATTAATTCGTAATTAATTAACTAGATTATTTTCTCCAAAATAAGACTTTCTTTTTAATTCAAAATTAAACCAAAGTCTATTAAATAATTAACACCTTTAATTATTTAATACATATATATATATAATATATATATATATATCCACACGTGTGTGACACGTGTCACACGTGTCACTCACGTGAGCCACACGTGTGATTTCACACGTGTGGAACCCTCTTGGCCCGATTAACTCGTTTAATCATTTTCAAGCCTCAACTCATGTAACCAAGTTGTTGTGTGTGACCCTCTAGGTTCTCAATTCAATTAGCAGTGACCCCAATTAATTAATTCACTAATTAATTAATCAGACCACAGATTAAACGACCATAGTCTAGCAACAGGTGTTTAACCCCTAGCTGAATTGGAATGTTCAGATTCGACAGAACCTTTAAGTCATTGATTCATGTGAGATACAATCCTCCTACTTTCTATCTCTCAACCAAGATCTAGGGCAAGGGAATAATCAGAACCCTAATAATCTGGTCTTAAAGCTAAGTGCATTTCATATCCATTTGATCTCAATCCAAGAAACCCTTTTCTTGATGTCTTGATCTACTGCCTTGGCCAAGGACTCCATATGGCATATGAATGACTTACACAATAAGAGATCACCTTGCAAATGCAAGTGTAGGTCCTTTCTTGGTTCTCATTCACTTTCATGAATCACTTGTGCAGGCCCAGCATAAGCCTTGAATCAGTTGTCTAAGGCGACACCCTTTAAAGCTTATACCTAAGACTACAGAGTTAACTCATAAAGTGACAAGGAACCTCAAGTCTAAGGATCAATTAATCACATCAATGACTGGTGAGATATTTCCTAATCTGGAAGTTTCCATTTCCTGAAATAGAAACTTCCTTTCCCATTTAGGAATGTTCTCACACGGGGCACCTCAGTGAACTTACTTATTAAAGTAAGCACCCTCATGTATCACGCACGTATCAACTATATACTTTCCACCTCCATGAAACAAGGTGGTCCTTTTTAAAGGCGTGATCCCACAAGCAAGCCTTAGAGGAGTCAGGTTGACACTCCCACTGTCTGTAGGACTCATCGGCTTGGAGTATTTTACTAATCATGACTTATGTGATATAGGGCTCGTTTCATGAACCATTTCACCTAAATGGTAAAGTCCTAAAGTCATCAGGATTAGGGGAGTTCTCATACATGCACAGCTAAAGTAAACGCATACTAAACAATAGCATATAAAGAAGTGTTGCCTTAATTCGTTATTTCATTCAAAGATTGTCTGTGATTACAATAAGGAAAAGCACAAAGCGGATATACAATCGGCTTTCTAGGGCACTATTCCTAACAATTACGAGTTCGTGATTATGCTATTTGGATGAACTAATGCCCCTGCAGCTTTCATGGACATGATGCATCGGATTTTCAGGCCTTTCCTCGACAAATTCGTGGTAATCTTCATCGACGATATTTTGGTATTTTCAAAATCTGCCGAGGAACATGCAAGACACCTCAGGCTTGTTTTACAGACTCTTAAAGAACATCAGTTGTTTGCAAAGTTCAGTAAATGTGAGTTTTGGATTGATCGGGTGCTTCTTGGGTCACATAATTTCAGGCAAAGGTTTGGAAGTTGATCCCTCGAAAATTGAGGGTGTGCTTAAATGGGAGAAACCAAAGAATGCCTCGGAAGTTAGAAGTTTCTTGGGATTGGCCGGATATTACAGAAGGTTTGTTCAAGATTTTTCCAAGATCGCTGCACTGTTAACCCGACTGACGAAGAAAGATGTCAAGTTTGTTTGGGATGAAAAGTGTGACCAAAGTTTTAACTTCCTGAAAGAAAAGTTGGTCTCAGCTTGCCGGTGTTAGCACTTCCAGAGGGTTCAAGAGGAGTATGCAGTTTATACCGATGCTTCCAAGGAAGGTCTAGATTGTGTGTTGACTCAGAAAGGAAAAGTGATCGCATACGCTTCCCGGAAATTAAAGGACTATGAGAAGAATTATCCTACACACGACCTGGAGCTTGCAGCCGTGATTTTTGTTCTCGAGAAATGGAGACACTACTTATACGGGGTATCTTTTGAGATTTTTACCGACCATAAAAGCCTCCAATATTTATTCACGCAGAAGGATTTAAATATGAGGCAACGGCGTTGGATGGAAAAATTGAAAGATTATGACTGCACTATAAAATACCATCCGAGAAAATCCAACGTGATCGCCGATGCACTTAGCAGAAAGGCGAGTGTATCAAATTTGGAAATAAAGGAAAATGATGGAGTTGCTCAAATTATTTTAAAGGCTCGGGTTTCTAACATTACAATTCAGCCGGAATTAAAGTATCGATTGTTTGAAGCTCAGAATAATGATCTGGAGGTACCAAAATTGGTAAGTAAGGCAAGAGCTGATCCAGAGAGTTCCTTCGGGTTTGATGAGACTGGTTTACTTCGATTTAAGAATAGAGTGGTCGTGCCTGAAGAATTGAAACGGGTTCTACTTGAAGAAGCTCACAAGTCAGCATACTCAATCCACCCGAGAGGAAATAAAATGTATAAGGATTTGAAACAGTATTATTGGTGGAATGGAATGAAAAGAGGTGTCTCCGAATATGTGAAGCAGTGCTTGACTTGCCAGAAAGTAAAAGCCGAGCATTAGAAACCCGCAGGACTTTTACAACCGTTACCTATTCCCGAATGGAAGTGGGAACAAGTAACGATGGATTTTGTATCTGGGTTACCGAAAGTGAAAGGTGGATTTGATGGTTTTTGGGTAATTGTAGACCGATTCACTAAAGTCGGCTCACTTTCTACCGGTCCGGATACCTTATAAGATTCCGAAGTTAGCCGAGATCTACAACAGAGAAATTATCCGACTTCATGGAATTCCGGTGAGTATAGTTTCAGATCGAGACCCGAGATTCACCTCTAAGTTGTGGCAAGAGTTACAGGCAATGTTGGAAACGAGGCTCAAGTTCAGTACAACATTCCACCCGCAAACAGACGGCCAAACGGAAAGATTAATAAGATATTTGGAAGATCTACTTCGGGCCTGCGCGATGAATTTTCAGAATTTGTGGCAAGGGCAACTACCTTTGATTGAATTTGCCTATAATAATAGTTACCAGGCTTCAATCGGGATGGCTCCTTATGAACTTCTCTATGGAAGAAAGTGTCGGTTTCCATTGTTTTTCGATTTGGAAGAATGGAAATGGTCGAAACAAGAAGGGGTAAAGAAAGGTGAAAAGTTAGAGAAACCTTTTAAAGTTGTTCAAACTATGATTGAAAAAGTTCAATTGATACAACAATGGATGAAAGCCGCCCAAGATAGGCAGAAAAGCTATGCCGACACTCACCGGAGAGTTCTTGAGTTTGAAGTGGGTGATCGGGTATTCTTAAAGGTGTCACCAAGAAAAGGTTTTGCTCGGATCGGGAAAGGAGGAAAACTTAACCCTCGATACTTAGGTCCTTTCGAGATTCTTGAAAGAATTGGGGAAGTAGCTTATCGACTGGACCTACCACCGAGTCTTACGGGGATTCATAATATATTCCATGTATCTCAATTAAGAAAAAACTACCCCGATGAAACCATAATCCTCCCCGTTGAAGAAGTGGAATTGGAACCGAACTTGACATTTGTTAAAAGCCGGTTAAGATCTTGGATAGAAAGTTTCAGGAATTAGGAAACCGAAGCATTCCCATGGTTAAAGTGTTGCGGAGAAGTGACAAAACAGAAGAAGCTACATGGGAAACCGAGGATAAAATGAAACGGTTCCATCCAGAGTTGTTTCCGCGAGAGTAGAGAATCTGGGGTCCAGATTCTTTTAAGGGGGGGGGGGAGAGTTGTAACGCCCCGGTTCCGGACGAGAAGGTAAGCACGCCACGTGTGAGCTTATGAGCGTTAGGAATCTACTTTATTTCTACTATTTATTATTCTCCTACATGTCATCATAAATTTTATAAATTTCATTCAACATACTTGCATGAAATTATATGAATTCATATCAAATTGAGGATTTATTGCATGACTTGAAAATGCTTGTTACGTGAAATAATTACCGAGCGTGATTTAATTGCTAACTTGTCCTTAATTGATCATTTATTTAAATTAGAGAACCAAATTGCATAAATATTTCATGGACCTAATTGATCAATTAGCTAGGAATAAACCTTAATTGCATGACTTAATAAGTGGCAGGATCAAATTGCAATTTCAATATTTCACCAAAATCAAAATATGATGATTCACGTACAAAACATCTCCATGCTTCCATTTCCATTCTCATCCAAAAATATCATCCAATTTGCTTCCTTGTTGATTTCGGTCTATTCAAGAACAAAAGGGAGAAGAGATTTCTTTGATTTCATCCAAAATTTCCAAGGAATTTGCAAGTTTTGAAGCTCTATCATCTCTCCATCCATTTCTTTTCTTCAAGGTATATGCATGGGCTTGTATGAGTGATTTCTTGATTAGTTGATGAAGCTAGGGTTAGAGATTTATGGAAGATATGGATTGATTGTTGGTTGATGCATGACTACATGAATTTTTCCATGAATTAATACTTGAATTCTTGAAAGATTTGAAGTCATACCATGAAATTTTATATGAACTTGGAGGTGTTGATTCTTGATGATTTTGCTTGAATTAAGTGTTTATATGAAGTTTTATTGCATATTGAACATGTATATATGTGTATTTCCAGAAAACTTACATTTTGATGCATGAAAACTAAGGTTTTGGGGTAATTTTGTGTTTGGCCGAAACCTCCCCTGTTTTCTGCTCTGCTTTTTTCGGGTGTGACTATAGGTCGCGACCCCGACCTAAACACACACCACTCACAAGATTTGGCATAAATGCAGGTCGCGCCCGCGACTAAAAATACACATAAAATTGGTCGCGGTCGCAACCCAAATTTGGCCCTGTTTCGACTTTCTGAAAAATTGGCCGAAAAATTCATGAAAAATTAGGTTGCGCCCTCGACCAAAAATAGAGCAAAAATGGTCGTGGCCGCGACCCTTGTATGAACTGCCAAAAATTCAATTTTTCATTTTCAATTCCAGTCATTTATTTGGCCTCAAATTGTTATTATATGACACATTTCATGCCATAACCTGATATTTACATTCTACATTAATCATGGCACTTCATTTCGTTTCATATTTGCCGTTCGTCATAATTGGTCCATTTTGAGTCACGTCTTATGTATACACGTCTTAATTACACAGATCACGAGGCCACGGACGAGGAACAGGCACCCTAGAGTATATCCTTGTCATATTTTGTCACACAGGTCAGGTTTTGTTCTAGTTATATAGAACCCTTATGACCTTTATGTGAGTTTTCGGCCAAAACCTATTATATATGTAAACGTTTTCTAAAATATAAATAATTTCAAGCAAGCAAGCCGTGATTGTTCATGATTCAAGCATGTTTTTTAGAGTAACATGATTGCACTTTTGGGCCCGAGGGTAGTGGCTTGAGCTAATAGGGAAAGCAAGGGCTGACGGGTAACTCTTGTGCTATCCTCACAACTTTGGGATCACCGCCGAAGCCACCCGGAGGTTTGGTGGTGGAAGGAGCTCCGCGAGTGGGAGTCATGTTCCCGACGTACACCATGTCGTGGATAGTTGGGCCTTGCAAACCCACTATCACCCGGAGGAAGAAGGAGACTGGGGACGGGTCCGGCACCACGGATTGTCCTTGGGTTGTTGCATGTTTCCATTCATTGATTGTATTTCTAATTGAGCACTAATTGAATTGCATGATCACGTATTAAAGCATTCAAGCAAGCATGTATCGTTCACGTTTGGTGTAAAGGTTGGAGAATTGCCCTCACTTGTCGAGCCACGTATTGCATGAGATTGATAAATTAACATGTTAAACTTGATAGTTATAATCTCGGGCGAAGAAGAGCCTTTTCTTGATACTTATATTTTTTTTCCTTTCCAAATCTTCACCCGAGGCTACAACTTGCATGTGAATTGTGTTATATATATTTATTTATGCTCCTCACTCAGTCTTCGGTAGACTGACACCTCACTTTTTAGGTACACATGGGCGTGCTAGACGGGAGTTTGAGTCAGGTCTTGCATTCAGCCGAGTCTAGCATTCATTTCCATGTACTTATATTCGAGATTAGCATGTTATGATTATTTAGTTATCTTTTGGTGAATTGAGATGTTGATAAATGTTGGTACCTACTAGTATATATACTTTTGATGTAAATATGGTACCTATATGTATTGATGATATAATGCTTCCGCTTTTGAATTTTGTATCTTGGTTTCGGTTTAATTGGGGTTTAGTCCCGCCTAGCTAGATTGTTTCTTGCTTGTCACCCGTTGGCTATATGTTCGGTTTATATACGGATTGCCATTTCGTATGTGGATCGGGCTATAGTGCGGGGGATGTAGTGCCTTGGGGTTTAGGGTGCTACAGTCCGGGAGTACCAGAAACCACAGCCACCTAGGCTTTGAAAGACACCTATGCCAAGTGGATCAAGAATAATGATCTGGCTATGTCTTATATCCTGGCATCTGTCTCAAATGTTCTTAAACATCAAATGCATGAGATGCCTACTGCTAAGAACATGATGGAACATTTTCATCAGATGTTTGGTGGACAGAAACGTGCACGTAGGCACGAGCTGATGAGAAGGTTGTTGGTAACTAAGATGTCTAAAGGATCACCTGTTCAGGATCATGTTATGAACATGATGGCTTATCTGAACGAGATTGGGAGCCTTGGTGCTAAGATGGATAATCTCAATAAACAGGACATAATCCTGTGCTCTCTGCCAAAATCATTTGATACGTTCAGGCAGAATTATTCTGTGAAAAAGTTGGATTTCACGCTGCCTGAACTAATGAATGAACTCAAGGTGGCAGAAGGGGTAATGAAAGCTAAGGGAATAGTTCTCCTGGCACAGGCATCGACTTCCACGGCTCCAAAAGAAAATAAGTGGAAGACAGGAAAGGGAAAAGTTTCCAATCCTAAAGGTAAGGTTCAACAGAAAAAAGCTAAGCCAAGCAAAGGAAAATGTTTCCATTGTGGATGTAATGGGCACTGGAAAAGGAATTGCCCAAAATACTTAGCTAGTCTCCTGCTAAGTCATCTGCGCAAGGTATGATGATATCTTGTTTATTAGAAGTATGTTTAGTTGGAAGTCCACCAGATTCCTAGTGTGTGGACTCGGGTTTAACTAATCCTATCTGCAATTCATTGCAGGGATTCAAGCTAACCAGGAAGCTTGAAGACGGCGAGATACAGCTACTGCTCGGAGATAATACTAGTATATCTGTATTAGCAGTAAGGACTGTAGAATTATATTTTGGCAGTAGGGTTTTGATTTTAAAAGACATTTTATATGTACGTCTATTCGCAGAAATCTGATTTCTGTTAGTTGTTTAATGAATAATGGTTTTAGTGTTTATTTTGAACGATGTTTAACCATTAAGAATAATAAAAGGTTTATTTGCTCTGGTATAATAAACGATGGTCGTTTCTTATTATACCCCGATAAAAACCCTAATTCCGAAGTTAACACTGCAAAACTTGACTTATTATCCAAAAGAAAAACTCCTATGCTTAACGAGGCTTACAAATGGAACCTACGCCTTGGTCATATTAATCCGAATAGGATCCAAAGACTAATTTTGGATAGACTATTAAGTCCTTTGGACTTGACAGAACTTCCAGTCTGCGAATCCTATATAGAAGGAAAAATGACCAAGAGGTCTTTTAAGACCAAAGGTAATCGAGCTACAGAGTTTCTTGAATTAATTTATACGGATGTGTGTGGTCCTATGAGTATTCAAGCAAGAGGAGGTTTTGAGTATTTCATCACTTTTACAGATGATTATTCCAGATACGGATACATCTATTTGATGAGACATAAGTCTGAAACTTTTGAAAAGTTCAGAGAATATAAGGCTGAAGTCGAGAATCAAATTGGAAAACGTATCAAGACACTTCGATCAGATCGTGGTGAAGAGTATTTGTCTACAGAGTTTCTAGAATTTCTCACTGCAAATGGGATTAAATCTCAGTTATCTACACCGGGTACACCCCAACAGAATGGTGTTGCAGAAAGGAGAAATAGAACTCTAATGGAAATGGTAAGATCCATGATGAGTCATGCTACCCTACCAAGTTCGTTTTGGGGCTTTGCTCTCGAAACGGCAGCTCACATATTAAACCATGTTCCATCCAAGTCAGTTCCTAAAACACCAATGGAACTGTGGCGAGGGCGGAAGCCTAGTATCTCCTATCTTCGGATATGGGGAAGCCCAGCCCATGTGTTAAGATAGGATCCTGACAAGTTGGAATCGAGAACAAAGGATTGTTTGTTCATAGGTTATTCTAAAGGAACAGGAGGTGGGATATTTTACGATCCGAGAGATCATAAAGTGTTTGTAAGCACTAATGCTAAATATCTCGAAGACGATTTCGTAAATGACCACAAGGGTAGAAGCAAAATAGTGTTAGAAGAAATGATAGTATCAGATACTGAACTCCAAGAACCCATAATAACTGAAAATATGTTGGATACATATGATGTACCAGATACAACATATGATGTAGGGACATGTACACAACAACCTCGTTGTAGTGGGAGGATTGTCAGGGCACCTGACAGATACTTAGGATTAACCCAAGTGGTTGAATCTTATATCTCTGATCCTATCACATATGATGAAGCTATAAAAGATATAGATGATGACCGTTGGGTTAAAGCCATGGAATCTGAGTTATATTCAATGTATTCTAATAAAGTCTGGGAGCTTGTAAAGGCACCTGAGGGCATTAAACCTATTGGATGCAAATGGGTCTAGAAGTGAAAAAAAGGAGTGGACGGAAAGGTTGAAACCTTTAAAGCAAGGCTTGTGGCAAAGGGTTATACTCAGAAAGAAGGTATCAATTACGATGAAACCTTCTCGCCCGTAGCAATGCTTAAGTCCATAAGAATTCTTCTCTCAATTACCTCTAATTATGATTAAGATATATGGCAAATGGATGTGAAGACTGCCTTTTTGAACGGGCATCTTCAAGAAGAGATAAACATGGCTCAATCTGAAGGCTTTATAGCCAGAAATCAAGAGCATATGGTATGCAAGCTTAATAGATCAATCTATGGTCTTAAGCAAGCGTCTAGATCATGGAACATCAGATTTAATGAAGCAATTGAATTGATGGTTGCCGAATCCATCAATTAAATCCTTTACTTACCGTACAAAATATAAAATTGTAATATAGCAGTAAATGGTCGAACCCAAGGGACTAGATGGATTTATATTCAATGTATCCAAGAGAATATTCAAAAGAGACTTAGAGGGGGGGTGTTATGTAATTAAAACAAACTATTTTAAAGCATAAAACCAGATTTCTTCAAATGACTAAGACTAAAAATAAAGAGAGTTGTGAAGGTTGATTATGAAAGAAATATCTTAGCTAAGTTGTTACTTCATTCCATGCCTGTATTTAATCCTTGATGCAAAAATCGAATCTAATCAAATGGTAGATTAACTTACAATAGACAAGAAGCTTATCTATATCATCCTTTCTTATTTTTAACTTAATCAAGAGAAGCTCTTTAATTAAATTCTTACCACATAGCAGTCCCGCGAACAAGTATCTAGGATTTAACTATATGATAGCATTGAGCACCAAAAGGACACTAATCATGATCCAAAATCTCAAGAAGCTTGGACTTATGAAATCATATTACGGATGCCTCATCATTTTATTGAGTAAACATGGTGGTAAACTCTCAATGATGTGTGATTCTTGTATACCTTTACAAGACTATTACGTATCAAGTATCAGTATAACCTTATCGAGTTGTCATCTAGGCATCGATTGATCAGAAAGATGATTTGAAAACAACTCATATAAATACGTTCAAAGCATGCATAAATACCATGGATTAGATTCGCATTCATTCACTTAGATCTCATAAATGTTGGCAAGGAGTAAAGATACAACCTAACTAAGACAGAAATATTCAGCCACGGATCATCATGCAAAATGGACAGTAGATATTTTGATCATAAGCTAAACTGTAAAACATAAAAGAAAAACCGAAACTAAAATACTTCAAGTCCAGAAACGAGCACAATTTTAAGGAAGAAATCCCTCGTTGTTTCTGCTGCTAGCTGCTGCTATTTCCTAGTTTTTTTCTGAATCTTCTCTAAAGTCTCCTTTTTCTTCCCCCCCCCATTTAACTAGCTTAAATAAAATATCCTTAAGTCTATCAATTACAATGATCAAGGGGGGACAAAATAACTTTTTACAAGTCCCCAAAAACATGATTAGGACTCTTGAAACTCAAAAATACAGGATCAATCTTCTTGCATGTCAGCCATTTTAGCAAGCTGTTGCATGTGTGTCACCTGTCCCAACAAGAGGAGTCAGCCGTACTTGTTGACCGTGGTCTGCTTTACGTGCATTAGCCTTAGGGATGATCATGCATTGGGGTCATGGCTCAGGCATTTTCAACACTTAGCATCTTTTTCTTCATGATTCTGCCAAATCCCTCATTTATCAACATATTTCTGCAAAAGCCAAATAAAAGCAAATTAAGTAGCAATCTAATCCAATTCAGGGGGAAAAGAAAGATATTTTTATGTATTTTATGCATACTATCAAATCCCCCCATACTTAGACTTTTGCTTGTCCCTAAGCAACAACATCTATTCCTAACAAATTGTAAGATGATCCCCATCAAACCACCTCAGCCCCACGGTTTATCAATGAGAAAATGTGAACATAAAAATGAGTTTGATAACAAGTTCCCACAGCCTTTCAAAATGGAAAAGAACAAATCTTAAGTATTTAACTTGCTAGAGAATGTTGAGGAATTTAGAATTCATTTAATCATGCATATTTACCAAATAACAATCACAACATATGATCAAAGGGTGCTTATTTTGGACTGTCTGAATTCCAGCAAAACAAAAGATAAAGTGAGGGTTCCAACAGAACATTTATACCAAAATTCAAAACGTTGTCTATTTCGGGTCATAATACCGCTTTGGTAATATATGACTATCCCTAGACTGCACCAAGTGCATCACTCATGGTCACCCATTTTTCAATTTATGATTTGTATTTAGCCTTAGGTAACCAGCGGAGTGAAACGAACGGATTGCATCAAGCAAATGGCTGAAACAGCCTTATTCAGAAAGCAATGGCTATAAAAGTCTTATTCAGAAGCTAAATGGCATTACAACCTTATTCATAACATAATCCCTTAATCAACATTAACATTAGCATTCAACATTCCTTAGATAGTCCAAAAATTACACACTTTTTCACACATGCAGGTCCAATTTATTGCATGCAATTTTAGTTTTCAACCATTAATCCAAATTCAAAAACATTCTCTATCAGAGCTAAAAATCTTATAAATTTGATCAACTCCAAAAATCAAGCATGGAAATTCATGTTATTTCAACCCATTTTTCATGTTCATAAGTTCTCAAATCAAAACATGTTGCACATGAGGTTATCAGGTTCACATCTTCTTATAGCAGTAACACTAGCTAGCAAATAGCCACAAAAATTAGTCAAAAATCTTAAAGGAACCATCTAAAACAGGCTATAAGCCTGTTATCAACAAAAATAATTAAGGCAGCAGTCAACATAAGTAAAAATTTTAACGCTTCCTACTCCCCCCCCCCCCCCCCCCCTAATTCACATTGTCCTCAATGTTGATAGACAGAAAGAAACGGAGGACTTCCCTGTATGTCATTTAGTGAGTGCCAATGTTGAGGCCTTTCTTGATGGCCTCAATGTCAGTTTCCACTCCTGCCATGTGGGTTGCCATGATGTCCATTGATTTCTCCATCGCTGGAAGTTTTTCCACTGATTTTTCATATTTTTCCATCTTGGCTAGGACTGTTGTGAGGAGTGTTTCGATTCTGTCCAATTGTGCAGTGTTGGCAGTGCTAGTGGTGGCCTCAGGTTGGGGATCTTTACTCTTGCTTTTTGTAACAGGAACTGCACCTGCACCAGGAAAGCACAATACTCCATCTTTTCTTTGGAGTATTCTCTTGTTAAGCAGTACATGTTCATCTAATGGAGAAACTTCAGAATGTAGAGTAAGATCATGATCATTCAAGTCAAGAAGTTCTTCATGCACAGCAATGTGAGTGATTAGATGTCCTAATTTAAGTGGCCTATTCCATTTTATGCAATCATTAATGTGCACAGCAGCCCAAAAACCTATATTTACTTTCCAATTGTTCCACATAGCCCACAAAAAGTATAGTTCAGATTTAGTTATTGTACTTGAACCTTCAGTTCTTTGGGAGAAAAGCATTGATAGCAATCTATGAGCATAAACTACAACAGGATCATTTAAGTAAATGCTCTTGGCATCATCAAACTTGTCATATTTGCCATCAGTTAACTGCTTAAAGGCTTCATCAGGATCAAATTCTTGGGGAAAATCTCCTAAGCACACTACATCAGTTTCCCCATTAACAGGAAAATGATCAAATTGCAAAACTTCACAGAATTGGTTAATTGAATAACTAATTCTTTTGCCTAGCAGTCTGAATGTGATAACACCGTCTTCATCCCAATTACAGGCTTGCTTTTTCAGGAATTTAAAAGTTGAATAAAATTCCATTGTGAGTTCATAATAGATGTATATGTCTATTTCCAAAAACTATTTCCATCCTATGTTATTAAGCAAGGCATAGACAGGTTCAATCAGCTCAAATTTTTCAAGAGTAGGCACATCAATTTTCTTAGCAATAGCAATAGAAAGTTCTTTAACTTGATTGTACCTTGTTTTTTCTATTTTGGCAGTGAATTTGAGGTGTCCTCCAAGGTTTTGGAATCTCGCAGGGGCAGGGGTCCTAGAATTTGGTACTCTGCTTCTTTTTTGCTTCTTGGGGAGATGTGTTTTCTGTGTAGGTTGGATAGGCACTTCTACCTGCTCTTTCTCAACATGCTCTTCCTCTTCTGCTACATTTTCTTCTTCATCTTCTAGAGTATCACCAATTTCCTGTTCCATCTCTGCATGAACATTTGTATCCCCTTCTTCTTCATTATTTCCCTCTTCTGCAGTTTTGTATCTCTCTTCAGTTTCCTCAACTGCTTCTTCTTGATTTTTCCCTTGTCCTTCTTCAATTGGTTCATCCATTTGCATAAGAGTTTCTGCTGCCTTTAACTCTTTAGCATCAGTTGAAGAGGGCTTCTTTTTCTTCTCAGTTTTCTCCTTCTTTTTAAATTTCTTTCTCGTACTCTTCTTCTTCTTCGATTTCTGTTGTGATTTCTCAGGTTCTTGAGGATTAGATGGCTCTCCTTCAGCTTCTTCATCTCTCAATTGAAATTTCCTTTTCTTGGGTTCATAGGATTACCTGACTTGCTTCAAAATTGAACCCAAAGTAGGATCTATGGTCTGCCGGTGTTCTTCCACCACAATTACAGGGGGTTCAAGGGTTGTAGGGGTCGTACTAATAGGAGGGGAAGGGTTAGGGTTTGGTTCTTCTTGAGGAGTTGAAGTTTTCGGTGCAGTCTCAGGGGGTGGTGATGGGGTATTGATTGGTGGCGCCACCTCCTCTGCATGTACGGGTTCTGCTAGTTTAGGGGTAGTTTTCAGAACCCGTCTCTTCTGTGTAACCTTTCTTTTGTATGGTATAGGCGAAGGATTGGGCTTCTCAGATCTTGTCTTCATATTCCGGCGAGGGTTGCAGTGGTTGAAGATAGTGAGAGGAGGATGGTTGCGTTTCTTGGCAGAAGGAGAAAGAATTTTTTGGTTCGAAATTCTGAGGGTTTGAAGATGAAACGTTTCCTTAAAAGTGTGTTCTATATTTTCTTAAAACGTTTTTCCAATTAATAAAACTTTTAAGGAATAAAGCGTATAACACTTTCTTTTCTTTTCAAATCTATTTTATTTCACCAAGTATGGAAAAAGGCTTATGGGATGAGTTTAAGGGATGATCATGAGTAAAGATTCATTTACCTGACTGTGCTCAATTGCTACTACCTGAAATAAACAGAAAAATGGTTCCTTATCAAAAATCTCAGTTATGAATTGGAATATCAAAATAGATTAGTCAAAAATTAATGGGTTGCCTCCCATCAAGCGCCTTTGTTTAATGTCCTAGGCTAGACAATCACCCTGTTATTATGGGGATGAGGGAATGGGGTTGTCCAAATGGACTTCCTCCACGGTATGATCTTTGAATCCTTCAGAAAACGGTTTTAAACGATGGCCATTGACTTTAAATGCTTTTCCTATTTCTACACTCTTAATTGCCACTGCACCATAAGGAAAAACATCAGTAACAACAAACGGCCCTATCCATCTTGATCTTAATTTTCCAGGAAAAAGTTTCAATCGAGTGTGAAACAATAGCACTTTCTGTCCAATTTGAAAGGTTTTTCTGGAAATCATCTTATCATGAAAATTCTTGGTCCTTTCTTTATATAATCTAGCACTTTCATATGCTTCATTCCTTAATTCCTCTAATTCTTGCAATTGCAACTTTCTATGAGTTCCAGCATTATCTATCTTCATGTTACACTGTCTTATTGCCCACAAAGCTTTATGTTCTATTTCCACAGGTAAATGACAAGCTTTTCCAAACACTAACCTATATGGAGACATACCAATGGGTGTTTTATAGGCTGTTCTGTAAGCCCATAATGGATCATCAAGCCTTAAACTCCAATCCTTCCTATTAGGATTTACTGTTTTTTCCAGAATACTTTTTACTTCACGGTTTGAAACTTCAGCTTGTCCACTAGTTTGTGGGTGATATGCTGTTGATGTACGGTGTGTAACATTGTATTTCTTCAACAGAGCTGCTATAATTTTACTGCAGAAATGGGTTCCCCTATCACTGATAATAGCTCTTGGTGTCCCAAATCTGTTGAAAATATTTGATTTTAGAAAACCTACAACAGTTTTAGCATCATTAGTACGTGTTGCTTTGGCTTCAATCCATTTAGAAACATAATCAACTGCAAGCAGGATGTAAAAATTGCCAGAAGAATTAGGAAATGGCCCCATAAAATCTATGCCCCATACATCAAATATTTCACAGATTAAAATATGGGACATAGGCATTTGATTTCTTGAGTTCAAATTTCCTGTTTTCTGACAGTTTTCACATGCCTTGCAAAATACAAAAGCATCTCGAAACAATGTTGGCCAGTAAAGGCCACATTCTAACACTTTTCTTGCAGTTCTTTTTGGTCCAAAGTGACCTCCACAGGCATGTGAATGACAAAATTGTAAAACTGAATTGATTTCTTCATCATTCACACATCTTCTGATAACTTGATCTGCACAATATTTCCATAAATAAGGTTCATCCCATGCATAATATTTAGCATCACTTTTAATTTTATCCTTCTCTGTTCTGGATAATTTTTCTGGAAAGATATTAGATGCCAAATAATTTACTATGTCTGCATACCATGGGTTAGGTGTTAGGGATGACCTTACCTTACCTTCAGTGACCAGGAATAACTGCTCATCTGGAAATTCTTCTCTAATTGGTGGTGAGCTTTTACTTACCAGGAGTCTACTTAGATGATCAGCTACAAAATTCTCTGATCCTCTTTTGTCCCTGATTTCAATATCAAACTCTTGCATCAGTAATATCCAGCGTATTAGTCTTGGTTTTGCTTCCTTTTTCTTCAGCAGGTACCTCAAGGCTGTGTGATCAGAATAAATAATCACTTTAGTACCTAGAAGATATGCACGAAATTTATCTAAAGCAAACACAATGGCTAAAAGTTCTTTTTCAGTTGTGGTATAATTGATTTGAGCTGCATCCAACATTCTTGATGCATAATAAATCACATAGGGTGATTTATTTATCTTCTGCCCCAAAACAACTCCTATCGCATAATTACTGGCATCACACATTAGTTCAAAAGGATGATTCCAGTTAGGTGCTTGGATTATGGGTGCTGATGTCAGTTTCATTTTCAGTAAATCAAAAGCCTCCTTGCAGGCTTGGTCGAACTGAAACTCTACCTCTTTTTGCAGTAATTTACACAAGGGTTGAGTTATTTTTGAGAAATCTTTTATGAACCTTCTGTATAAACCTGCATGTCCAAGAAAAGAACGAATCTCCCTCACAGTCGAGGGGTAAGGTAGGGATTCAATAACATCTATTTTTGATTTATCAACTTCAATGCCTCTAACTGACACTATATGGCCTAAAATTAAACCTTGATCAACCATAAAATGGCATTTTTCATAATTTAAAACAAGGTTATTTTCTAAACACTTTTCTAAAACTTTTGCCAAATTATTCATGCATTCATCAAAGGAATTACCATATACAGTGAAATCATCCATGAAAACCTCTATTATATCTTCAACATATTCAGAGAAGATGCTTACCATACACCTTTGAAAAGTGGTTGGTGCATTACACAGTCCAAAAGGCATACGTCTGAATGCAAACGTTCCAAAAGGACATGTGAATGTGGTCTTCTCTTGATCTTCCGATGCTACTGGAATTTGATAAAATCCTGAATATCCATCAAGGCAACAGTAGTGCGTTTTTCCTGCAAGTCTTTCCAACATTTGGTCAATAAATGGTAAAGGAAAGTGATCCTTTTTGGTGGCTGAATTCAATTTCCTATAATCCATGCATACACGCCAACCATTTTACACTCTAGTTGGGACCAATTCACCTGCTGTATTTTCAATTACTGTTATACCTGTCTTTTTAGGGACTACTTGCACTGGACTTACCCACATACTGTCTGAAATAGGATAGATTACACCAGCATCTAAGAGCTTCAAGACCTCTTTCTTTACCACTTCCATCATTGGGGGATTCAGTCTTCTCTGGGCTTGTCTGATTGGTTTGCAATCCTCTTCTAGAATTATTTTATGCATACAAGTTGATGGACTCAAACCTTTTATATCTGCAATTGTCCATCCCATAGCAGTCTTAAATTCCCTCAAAACTCTTATCAGTTTATCCTCTTCCAGTTCAGATAACTTGTTAGAGATGATCACTAGTAAGGATTCATCACTGCCCAAATATGCATACTTCAGATGCGATGGCAAAGGTTTGAGTTATAATTTTGGAGCCTGCACAACAGAAGGGAGTGTTTTAGTATAGGAAGCAGTTAATTTATTACAAGTCATATTTACTTTAGTAGATTCCAGAGGTTCCAGTGCATAGACAGCCTCACTAATCTCTTCTTTCACTTTATATTTAGCCTCTAATTCTTTCAATTGATCAATATAAATGCTGTCCTCTAAGGCTAAATAAAGTTCATCATAAAAATCTAGCTTTGCGGTAGCTTGTACAAAATTGTCAATGATGTCTATAGAAGAGACATTTGAAATATTTTCAGATGGAAATTTCATAGCTTCATAAACATTGAATTTAATCAAATCCCCATCAAATTCCAGTGTTAACGTTCCATTGTAGACATCAATCTTTGCTTTTGCTGTGCTAAAAAAAGGTCTTCCAAGCAGCAAATCTGAAGATTTAGATATCTTTTCATCTTCCATGTTAACCACAAAGAAATCTGCAGGAAATACTAAATTATTAATCTGCACAAGCACATCTTCCAGGACGCCTTCAGGATGTACTATTGATCTATCAGCTAACTGTATAATAACTCCAGTTCCTTTTAAAGGACCTATATTCAATGAAGAATAGACTGATAAAGGTATAAAATTTATTGATGCACCAAGATCACACATAGCGTGATTTATGCCTAAATCTCCTATTTAGCATGGGATAGCAAACATACCTTGGTCCTTGCATTTAGGTGGGAGTTTCCTCTAAAGTACAGCTGATACATTTTCACCCATGCAAATTTTCTCATTTCCTAGCAGTTTCCTTTTATTTGTACAAAGTTCTTTAAGAAATTTAGCATACCTTGGTATTTGCTTTATGGCATCAAGGAGGGGGATATTCAACTCAACCTTTCTGAATGTGTCCAGGATTTATTTCTCTTCCTTGGCCTTCCTCATGGAGGTTAACCTTTGAGGAAATGGTGGTGAGATTACCATAGGTTCAGGCAGTGCAGTAGGTTCTGCTTCTTGTTCTGTCTCTAAGCTATGATCACGGCTTACGCCCTTGCCTACTGAATCTGCATCAATATCAACATCTACTCTGTTTTGCTCTGTTTCTCCCTTACTTTGTCCTACTTTTTGCTTCTTTACAGGCAATTCGACTTCCTTCCCACTCCTTAAAGTGACAGCACTAGCATTCTGCCTTGGATCGATCGTTTGGGATGGCAACTTTCCTTTATTTTCAAGCCTACTAACTGAAGTTGCTAGCTGTCCCAATTGGTTTTCCAAATTTTGAATGGTGGACTGGAACTGCTGCATATTTGCCCTCGTTTCCTGCTGAAATTGTTGATTGTTAGTCATAAAGGTTTTAAACATATCTTCTAAAGAAGTACCTGAATTAGAACTTGAAGGTTGTTGAAAATTTGATTGATGTGGCTGAAAGTTCTGATGTGGCTGAAAGTTCTGAGGTGGCTGGAAGTTTTGAGGTGGTCTTTGTACGGGGGGTCTTGACTGAAAATTTTGTTGCCCTTGAAACAATTGAGGCCTTTGCGCATAACTGAAATTAGGATGATCCTTCCATCCAGGATTATATGTGTTTGAATACGGATCATACTTTCTTTGTTGAAAACCTCCTCCCATTGCACTCACATTTTCGGTTCCCTTTACTTGCAGTGTTGGGCATAGATCTGTATGATGATCTGGGCTGGTACATATTCCACAAACCAAAGATGGTGTCGAGTTTGCCACAGCTAAATTCTGCACCAAAGTTGTTAATTTATTTAATTGACTTTCAATCAGAGTAGAGTTTACCTCATTTACTTTCCTTGAGACATTTTGATTATTTCCAAACTGCTGAGAATTAGCAGCCATAGTTGAAATTAATTGCCTAGCCTCATTAGGTGTCTTATTAACAATCGCGCCACCACTCGCTGCATCCATCATCCTCCTCTCCATTGGAATTAATCCTTCATAAAAATACTGGATCAAGGTTGTTCTGTATGTCCATGCTGTGGACATCTAGCCAATAATTTCTTAAATCTTTCCCAATAATCATGGAGAGTTTCAGACTCCTTTTGCTTTACAGAAACTATTTCTCTCCTTGTTGATACAACTCTGGATGTTGGGAAGAATTTTTCTAGAAAGGCTGAGGCCATGGCTGTCCACGTTGTAATTGATCCTGGTGGTAGATAATACAGCCATTCTTTTGCATCATCAGCCAGAGAGAATGGAAATGCTCTCAGCTTGATATGTTCTTCTGTTACTCCATTTGGCCTCATGCTGGAACAAACCACATGGAATTCCTTAAGATGTTGATTTGGATCTTCATTTTCTTTGCCTCTGAAAGTGGGAAGTAAATGGATTAAACCAGATTTTAACTCAAAATTAGTATTTAAAGTAGGCAAAGTTATGCATAATGGCTCCTGGGCTATAGGCGGTGCAGCTAATTGTCTAAGTGTCTGATCCTGCGCAGCCATGCTTAAGGGATGACCACCGCTTGTGCTTCCTTTATCTGTAGCAGTAAATAATCTAACCAAACAGGGGAAAGGATCTGTTTCCAGAAAATCACTGGTTCCTGTCTGCAACCTTCTCAATATATTTTCCTTCCTGATTTGTCTTAATGTCTTCTCAATTTCTGGATCATATGGGATTAGTTTCTTCGAACGTTCTGACCTAGTCATACAAAGAATACAAAACAGTTTAGCCTAGTCCCCGACAACGGCGCCAAAATTTGACAAGAAGCTTATCTATATCATCCTTTCTTATTTTTAACTTAATTAAGAGAAGCTCTTTAATTAAATTCTTACCACATAGCAGTCCCGCGAACAAGTATCTAGGATTTAACTATATGATAGCATTGAGCACCAAAAGGACACTAATCATGATCCAAAATCTCAAGAAGCTTGGACTTATGAAATCATATTACGCATGCCTCATCATTTTATTGAGTAAACATGGTGGTAAACTCTCAATGATGTGTGATTCTTGTATACCTTTACAAGACTATTACGTATCAAGTATCAGTATAACCTTATCGAGTTATCATCTAGGCATCGATTGATCAAAATGATGATTCGAAAACAACTCATATAAATACGTTCAAAGCATGCATAAATACCTTGGATTAGATTCGCATTCATTCACTTAGATCTCATAAATGTTGGCAAGGAGTAAAGATACAACCTAACTAAGACAGAAATATTCAGCCACGGATCATCATGCAAAATGGACAGTAGATATTTTGATCATAAGCTGAACTATAAAACGTAAAAGAAAAACCAAAACTAAAATACTTCAAGTCCAGAAAGGATCACAATTTTGAGGAAGAAATCCCTCGTTGTTTTTGCTGCTAGCTGCTGCTATTTCCTAGTTTTTTTCTGAATCTTCTCTAAAGTCTCCTTTTTCTCCCCCCCTCCCCCCCCCCCCCCACCCCCCATTTAACTAGCTTAAATAAAATATCCTTAAGTCTATCAATTACAATGATCAAGGGGGGACAAAATAACTTTTTACAAGTCCCCAAAAACATGATTAGGACTCTTGAAACTCAAAAATACAGGATCAATCTTCTTGCATATCAGCCATGTTAGCAAGTTGTTGCATGTGTCACCTGTCCCAACAAGAGGAGTCAACCGTACTTGTTGACCATGGTCTGCTTTACGTGCATTAGCCTTAGGGATGATCATGCATTGGGGTCATGGCTCAGGCATTTTCAACACTTAGCATCTTTTTCTTCATGATTCTGCCAAATCCCTCATTTATCAACATATTTCTGCAAAAGCTAAATAAAAGCAAATTAAGTAGCAATCTAATCCAATTCAGGGGGAAAAGAAAGAGATTTTTATATATTTTATGCATACTATCATGAATCCTTTGGATTTATACAGTTTCCTGATGGACCATGTGTGTACAAAAGACATCAGAGTAGTGTTGTAACATTTTTAGTTTTATACGTAGACAATATTTTGCTCATTGGGAATGACATAGGAGTATTGTCAGCAGTCAAGATTTAGTTGTCAAATCAGTTTGACATGAAAGACCTAGGTGAGGCCAGTTATATTTTAGGGATCAAACTTTGTTGTGATTGGAAAAATAAGATGATTGGTTTATCACAAGCAGCATATATAGATAAGATGTTGACAAGATATAATATGGATGACTCTAAGAAAGGTTCATTACCTTTCCGAAATAGAGTTCATCTGTCTCGAGATCAGTGTCCCAAGACAGCTGAAGAGACAGAGGAAATGAAAAATGTTTCGTATGCTTCGGCAGTAGGAAGCCTCATATATGCCATGTTATGTACAAGGCCAGATATCTGTTATGTTGTAGGTATTGTCAGCAGATATCAGTCAAACCCTGGACCCCAACATTGGATAGCTGTAAAGCATATATTGAAGTACTTGAGAAGAACTCGAGATTATATGTTAATTTATCGCAGTGATGAGCTTATTCCTATAGGATACACAAATTCAGATTTTCCAATCTGACCTAGATTCTAGACGTTCGACGTCTGGGTACGTGTTTACTCTGGGAGGAGCAGCCGTAAGTTGGAGGAGTGTTAAGCAAACTTGTATTGTTGACTCCACCATGGAAGCCGAATAGTGGCAGCTTCGGAAGCAGCCAAAGAAGCGTATTAGTTTCGAAATTTCCTGATAGATTTAGAAGTCACCAAAGATGGACTTACACTGATCACATTGTACTGCGACAATGTTAGGGCGGTGGCCAACTCCAAGGAACCTCGAAGTCATAAACGTGCAAAGCACATCGAGAGAAAGTTCCACATTATTCGAGATTATGTGGAACGTGGATAAGTGGTTGTAGCAAAGATTGACTCGGTAAATAATCTGGCAGATCCCTTCACTAAGAATTTGGCGCAAAAGAGTTTTAATACTCATGTAGAAGGGATGGGCCTTAGATGTGCAGCCAATTGGATTTAGGGCAAGTGGGAGATTGTCGGGATTAGTGCCCTGAAAATCCAATTTCTTTGTAAATATTTCGTATTTTGTTGGATTAATAAAACTGAAATTATTGCAAGTTATGAGTATATTAACATAATTAATAACGTGTGATGATATTCTTATATGAAATGTGTTTCATAGGAAAGGACTTTGGATATCGAAATCACGTGTTACTAAAGTTCTAGTCGGTAAAATAAGAATAAGTTCTTATCGAGACTATAATGTGTTGTATAAGATGACTAGTCTTTCGTCATAGGGAAATGGAGTTTCCCGTTATAACACATTGATGATTTTCAATAGAATTGGAAACATCGAACTAGACCACTAAGATAGTTCATTTTAAACTACTATCTAAAATGAACCAATCTTATGGAGCATTGAACTCTTAATCCTGGTAGTATTTCGATTTTAGGCATGTAGTGTTAATCATTGTAACTTGCTCATAAGTGAGGTCTCGATATCGAATGACCGAAACCTTTGTACGTTCAGTGATTACATAAAACGTGCTAAAGAGAAATATTGATCGAGGAATCTGTGGCTTTGCTGGAAAGTTAAAAGGTATTCCTGAAATGGATTTGCAAAGTTCGAATTAAAACTTTGGCCAAAGTACTTCTTGTGATGCGTCACTGAAGTTGTATGTTGAATGTGTTTCACGTACAAGAGATTTAAACTTAAGGCGAATCAGAAGATTTCAGATTAGAAGTGAAAAATAAATTAGAAAAATAAATGATAGTAGTATTAATTTATTTTTCATGGATATCTACATGGAGGAGTAAAATACAAAATTATTCTAGATCAAGAAATTTGTGAATAATTTAATTAATTTTAGAGTGTAACAATATGTATTTAGTGGAATTAAATATTGTTAAACGGTAATTAATTATTATCATGAGATGATAATATATTAACCCGTTTGGAGCTAAAATTAATTAGTCCTGCAAGTCCCCCTGCAAGCCCCAATCGAAAACCCGAAGATAAAACATTAAAAGGAAAGAAAGAAATAAATTTTCAAAGTGTTTGAAAATAGCCAAGGGATTTATTTTAAGAAAATAAATCAGTTCCAAAGTGTTGGAAATGCCCGAAATTTTATTTTGAGAAAAAAAGAAAATTAGATGATGTGGCATGCTGACGTGGCAGCTGACATGTCAGGCCACGTCAGCGAATGGGGTGAGGTGGTGCTGACTCAGTGCCAACGCAGCAGACACGTCAGCACAGAAGCCCTAGGTAGCGCCTGTGTAACACACACGCCACCTTCTGGCCGCGCGTGAGGGCGCGTGGAGGGTCAGATCGTTGGACTCGTGGTGATGAGAGCTACAACGTGGTCACCTCGAAATTTGCATGCAAGTTGGCTACGTAAGTGGGATGTGAAATTACTATTTTACCCTCTGTTTTTCCCCTAAGGGGCCTTGGCACTTCATTTTTTCACAACTTTTGGGAGAGGTTTTGGCTCAAATTTTGGTTTTGAAACCATATCCCTTTTCTCCTAGTTAATTCCGATTTATTTTGAGATTAATTTTAATTAGGTGTTTATATATAAAACGCCTTAAACCCTGAAAAGGGTTTTCTAGTTTAAAGTTTTATTTTCTCTAAGTATTTAGAGAAATACTTTTGGAGCCCACACTCTGAGGGTTTCTCTGGGGTTATTGCAGGGAAGCTCTGCCGGTTTCACGAGGAGATCGGGTATCGGGTTCTCGGGAGGTGATGCAAGAAATCTGGGTTTCCTAATGCAACAACACTTTAGAATTTGTATAAAAAGGGAAAGACCATCACAGGCGAAGGAGCCTCAGGATCTGGGTTTCCTTTTGAGCGTGGGTTCTTCCAGCTAGGATAACACCAAGAGTGCAAGCTACCAAGGTAGTGTTACTGTGGTGAGAGGAAAGCTTTAGGAATTCCGTGGAAAATGCCCAGAACAGTGTGTATGGTTTTTATGCAGATGATCACTTGGGAGAGAATGCATGGATCCTCTCCTATTTATATGTTAGGGATGGGGGTAGAGGGGTAAATTGACCATGTGGTCCCAAACCTGTGTTGCCCTAACACGCGTCAGCTCTTGGTGGGGTGAGAATGACATCCCTGAAAAGGGTGACGGCGTGTCAGGTGCCCGGTACACAGTACCTTTGTGTCAGAGGTTGTTGACGAGGGCGACGCGGGAGACGGACCTAAGATCCTTTCTGCCGAGGTTCGGATCCAACGAAACGGGGTATGGATACGCCCGAGCGTTGGTGACGCTCGAAGAATGTATGGATGGTCTCCTCGCGGTATATGACCCTTGAGCGTCGAAATACCGAGCGTACTAGTGGGGCCCCCATGTGGACGCTTCCCTGAGAAGGATAACCATGAGGGCCGCGATGCGAGCGTCAAACCCGTTGGTTACGACCCTTGATCTGAAGGGTCACCCGCTGACTGACGGATAACACTAACTGGCAATCGAGCGAGTGGAAGGCCCATGAGCCCATTAAGGCGAGCGCCAGGGCTCTGGTTAGCAGTGTGTTGCCACGTGGACGGCTCTGATTTGAGAATGATTTTTAGGCCTCATCATTTTGCCCCCCAAATTCTGTAGTATCGCTTCGAGCGTACTGTAGAATTTATAAGGGAGGAGTCCTGAATTTCAAACATCCGAGGGACGAGAGATTACCCTCGAGGAGACTGCTGGCCTTCTGTAACGGACACAAACTGACATCGCATTAAATGCTGTCAAGTCCGCACTTAATGCAGAGTGGGAACGTGGGCGCGTGGACTCCGGGAGACGTGAGGCGGTTACCAAAAGTGGGGGGTTTCCCAGGCGGGAAATGATTGCATTTTTGAATTTTCAACCCTAATCCATGCTCCATCTCCCCTATAAATAAGGGTTTGCAGGGCCTTGGAAGCTTTTTCACGCATTCAGACTTCTTTCAAGCATATCCATAGCAAGAGTCCTTTGCTCCGGCGAATTTCTTCTTCTCCACATCTTAGGTAAAAAATTCCTGATTCTTCTTCTTATTTTCCCCGTACTAACATTAGTTTTAGGTTGTGTGAGATAAACCCTTGAGGGAAGACCCACTATCCACCACTGAATTTGTTTCTGAAAGTTTATCCCCCTTTAAGCTCTCTGTTAGAAATCCCGTTTCCAAAAAAATTGAAAACTGACCATGGCCGGAAATCAAGCCGATGACTATGTACGGGAGATTGAAGAGATGTCAGTGGGGAGTTCCTCCCCTCACGGCGACGTTCCCGTAGCTGTTCCTTTAATTAGGGCGCACCCAGGTGAAGTTATTCCCATGGCGATATCGGTGGCCCAAGCCCCAGTTAACGCCGGGGAGGAAGAGGTGAACGCTGCTGTTCAAGGGATGAACGAGCGTGTTCCCGGTGAGACGGATGACCTCTTTGAGGAGATGGACAATGTAATGGAGATGCAGAGGCAAGGGGAAAGAGTATTCCCTGTCCTGAATAGCGCCGTGAGACCTCAAGATCATAGGATCACAGTGGCCATGGCGGCTCCCGAGGGTGAAGCGGGTCCATCCGGGCGTCCATTCGAGGCTGAACCCTCCAGAAGGCGTCAGAGGAGGGGCAAGGAGCCTGTCACTCGAGTAAGGCAAGACAACCGCCATCAAACTGACAGGCCTCCGGATGAGATTGAGAGTATCCTGACCCTCGGTGATTTGGAGGAGCTGAGGGCGAAAGCGTATTGGGATGAAGTTGTGTTCCCCATGAGACTTCCTGAGGAGGGGGAAAGGGCCAATCGACCACCGCCTGGGATGATGGCGGTCTACTGGGACGCAGTTCTTGCTGGCGGTCTGAGGTTTCCAATCGCTCACGATGCCGTCATCATTTACCATCATCTAGGGCTTTGCCCTTCACAAATTCTTCCCAACGGCATAGCCCTAATCAACGCGTTCATAATAATGATGAGGGCCCTGGGCAAAGCACCCTCGATAATCAATTTTGACAGCTTAATCCAAGTAGCCCGCTCGCCACGCTCGTCGCCTACAGATGGATTTTACTACGCTCAGGCAAAATCAGGCTTCAAGATGATAGATTCCCCATCTACCTCGTATGGCGAGCATTGGAAGGAGAAATACTTTTTCGTGGGGGCTCCCGGGGGAATTTTTGGGGTTCACCGTCAATGGATGATTCATGGCGAGGGTCCATTGATTAGGGAGAGGATGAGGAACAAGGATTTTGAAGAGTGGGCGATGGGATTAGCCCTCGAGATGAGGGCTGAAAAGAAGTGGATTAAAGCGGAGACATTGGTGAAGAATGAAGGGGTGTTGTTCCGATATGGATTATCTTGCCCCCCTGACATGATACTCAACCCTCCTACTGACATCATGACCCTCGACGGTTAGATTCTAGGAACTAACATCTCTAACTTTTAGAATAACTTTCTGACTTACAGTTACCAATGTTCTCTTGTTTACTCGATTCAAATCATCAATCATCTGACGCTCGTTTCCCTTCACTTGCAGGCATCCAAATTCTCTCTAGAGGCATGAATGCTGAAGCCCTTTCTCGTATGTTGGGTGCCCAAGGCCCAGCGGTCGATCCTCAACAACAGCAACCGCAGCAGAACCGCCCTCCGAGGGCGAGGGTAAACCGCCGAGCAGCGGGCCGAGGACAAGGAAATGCTCGAGGGGGAGCGGGGAATATGGCTCCTCCCACGGGCCCCATTGAGGATCTAACACTGGAGGGTGCCAACGAGGCCACTCCTCCGCCGGTGGCCCCCGTGGGCCCAATCTCTCTGAGTTCGAGCGGATCCCGGAATCGCTCGGGGGAGCCTGTTCGTATCCATGAAACCCTCCGGGCTGACCGTCCTGGCAAGAGGAAAAGGATGCCGGATTCCCTTCCTATTTCCGGCAAGGGGAAAGAGGTGGTCGTGGGCCACCGAGGCGAGGGCAGTGACACTTCGTCTTCCGAGGATGAAGAATTCTGGAAGATAGGCTGCAAGGGTGACTCCCGTTACAAGCGGCAGCGGACTGAGGGCCCCGTGCTCTTAAAAAAGAACGCTTACTCCGTCAACCTTGTCTCCGACATCGTTGGGAAACTCCAATTTTCCGGCGACCATGACAAGTTGAACAATCATGATGCCGCTCGCGTTGCTGATGATGCATGCCACGTTCTTATGACGGTACGTGCGTATTCCCTATTACCACATTTTCCTTTCTTTTTCCACGCTCGAATTATGACCCTCGCTTAATGTTTCTCAGGAGGTAATCCCAAGACTGAAGAACTTGCAGGGTCGAGCGCAAGCATACTCCAGTCATAAGGCCAAATACAAGAAACTGCTGCGCGTCTCTGACCCGGTTCAATTGCAAGAGGATAACAACAACCTCCACGCTCAACTAGCTGCAGCCCAACGTGATTTGGACCAGGCGAGGGAGAACCTTCGAAAGACGGACGAGGCCTATCTTACCCTTGATGAGCGTCACAAGAAAATGAAGGAGGAACGAGACCAGCTGAGGGCTCAAAATGAGGAACTGGGTGAGCAGTTAGCGGAGAGCACTCGCCAGAACGAGGCCGCCAACAAGTCCCTCGCTGATTTGCAGGGCAAAATACAGGGCTTGGAGGCGAGGGTATCTTGGGAGGCGGTGAAGAAGTTCGTGCGCTCTAAGGCCTTTGTGTTCGCGGCCAACATTCAGTGCTTCGATAATGCTCGACGCTTCTTCCATAAAGCGATTGGGCAAATGGTGAGGTTGGGACTGGCCCCGGAAAGCGCTCGATCTGACGTTCGTCTGCGTATGGACCTTGACGAGAACTGCGAGCCCATGGTCCAGGAGGAGGATCCCACGGATAATCTAGCGGAGCCTGAATATCAGGAATTGGTAGAAACACTCCAAAGGGAGTTCATCGCTGCCAACAGGGTAGATCCCGAGCCTCTCCTGATAGAAGATGAGGGTACTGTCATGGATGTCCTGGATGCTGAGGAACCCGGTGAGGCCCAAACTTCCGATGCTAACGTGTTGGCTCCAGTTCCCCTTTCGACTGCACCTCCCGAGCCCAACGCTCCGGCCCAGTGAAGCCCTCGTAGCTGCCAATCTCTGGCCTTTGTCCATTTGAACACTTTCTTCCTTTTATGAACAATTTTTATTCTTGTATTTAATCCTTCTTTTAGTCCCAGAATACATTGGATCCTTTATGTCACTTTCTGATATATTTGCATCTCTTCTTCAATGCTCGAATGTCTGAATGTTATCTTACTTGCTTTTAAATGATGAATGACGTTATTCCATCGTGCTCTCCGCTTTCATATTGATATCTGCTGTTTGAGCGTTTGCGATTAGTGTGTAAGTGGGCTAGGGCGTCTTTTACGACGGTCCTTTGACACTCATCACCATGCATATTAAGTTTAGATGCTCGCGACGTCGAGCGGTTGGCTTGTTGCAGGTACGGGCGCGAGGGTGACCCTTAGGAGGGTTCTCTGGTCACAGTAGAAATGAACTGTGTATTTGGACTTAGAAAACCTTTGAGGGAATACAGACGCGAGGGTGATCCTCGTGAATATTCCCTGGCTGTATTCTCCTTGAGGCTTGAATTGGAACTTAGGGAATCCCTGTAGGATTGGTTTAGTAGGAGTAAAAACGAGCGTAGTCGTAGTATTAGTGGCATCCACTATTTACGAGCGTGCTCAATTAGGTAAAAACGAGCGTAGTCGTAGTGTTAGTGGCATCCACTATTTACGAGCGTGCTCTTACCCAATTGGATGAGGGTCACAGGGGATCCTTACGTGCACGAGCTAGAGCGGTGAATACTCAGCTGGCGTAAGTTGTGCGTTGGGCTCCCCGTTGTCGGACGCGCTCAAAATTAGGACTTCATATCACAAACTGTTCAAACTGTTATAGGTGGATGATCCTCAACACCTGGACAGCGTAGTTTCGGAATGATTGGGGTTTTGCTTAGGCTTTTCGACGTGGAGGATGCTCGACACGGAGTAGGCCCCTTTTCGCTCGAATTATTAAATAAAAATAATCAAAGCAAGCAAATAATAAAAACAAAGAGTTAAGTACTTACTGTTACGTAAATGCATTTTTTGGAAATGATTACAATGCGCTTTCATGCCACAAACGGGCCATTACAAAGAAATTGAAGTCTACACGTAAAACCTCCTGAGGTTGCATGCATTCCATGGCCTAGGGAGTCGCTCGCCTTGCAAAGTTTCCAATAGGTAGGTGTTGTTCGCTCGTACCTGGATGACTTTGAAGGGGCCTTCCCAATTAGGGTCCAACTTACCTACGTGTTTGGAGACTTCAACTTTTTTGAGAACCAAATCCCCTAGCTGGAAGGTCCTTTCCTTGACACGTTTATTGTAATGGCGAACAACGGTTGCTTTGTATTTGTGGATACGTGCCCAAGCAGCGTTCCTCTTCTCATCCAGCAAATCTAACTCGAGCGCCCGATTGGCCTCGTTGGCAGCAGGCTCGAAATAGGCAACGCGTGCGGATTCTTGAGCAATTTCCGCAGGTATCATGGCCTCGGAGCCGTACACAAGGGAATAAGGGGTTTCCCCCGTTGCCGCTCGGGGAGTAGTACGGTACGCCCACAAAGCTCCCTGGAGTTCTTCAGCCCATTCTCCCTTCTTACTCTCGAGCATCCTTTTCAGATGTTGGAGTATGGTTCGGTTGGTCACTTCGGCTTGACCGTTAGCTTGAGGGTGGCCCACGGAAGTGAATCGCTGCTCGATCCCTAGTTCATAGCACCAATCTCGTGTGTCCGCAGCGATAAACTGGGAACCGTTATCCGAGATGAGAACCCTCGGGATGCCATATCTGCAGATGATGTTTTTCCAAATGAAATCCCTCACAACTTTGAACGTTATCTTAGCGACCGCTTCTGCCTCAGCCCACTTGGTGAAATAATCCACAGCAAGTATTACGAACTTCTTTTGCCCGACCGCCATTGGGAGTGGTCCCACGATATCAATGCCCCATTGATCAAAAGGCCATGAAACATCAATAGGAATCATTTGGGCTGCCGGCAACTGAGGAGTGTTGGAGTGGAACTGGCACTTGGGACATTTCTTGGAATATTTAATGGCACCTTGCAACACCGAGGGCCAATAGAACCCACTCCTTAAGATTTTCTTTGCCAAGATTCGTCCGCCTGAGTGGTTCCCGCAACTCCCATTATGTACATGCTCTAAAACTTCTTTAGCCTGCGAGGGTCTCAAACATCTCAACGGTGGTCCTAGGAAGGATCGCTTGAATAACCGACCCTCGGCATCTAAGGAGAAGCGAGGGGCTTTACATCTGATCTTCCGAGCCTCAACTTTGTCGCTCGGGCAAGTTCCGTCCTGGAGGAATCTGACAATTTCATCAAGCCAACAAGGCTCGGATGGGTCGATCACGTGCACTTCTTTCGAAGGTTCGCCTCTGCTTATCAGTGGCTCCTCCGTTCTCAGAAATGTAACAGCGCGTTCACTACCGCCATCCAAGGCAGACGCAAACTTCGATAGAGCGTCAGCATGTTCGTTTTCGGCCCTCGGAATTTGCAAGAGATGGAATTCCTTGAACTTGGCTATCTCTTCCTTGGCGCTCGATAAGTATTGTGCCATGGTGGCTTCTCGAGCCTCATAACTACCGTCAATTTGACTCGCGATCAACTGCGAATCAACGTATGCTGTGACACGAGTGGCCCCATTTTGGAGCGCAATCCTGAGCCCTTGGATGAGAGCCTCATACTCAGCTTCGTTGTTGGTGACTTGAAACGCCAGCTTGATTGCGTAGTCGACTTCCGCCCCAAGGGGATCCCTGAGGGTTACCCCGGCTCCCCCCCCTTGTGAGGTCGAGGAGCCATCAGTATGCAAAAGCCATAAGCCATCGTCCGCCTGCGGCTCAGTTTCCAAATTGAAACGTTCGACCAACAAATCGGCTACTGCCTGAGCCTGTATGGCTGTACGGGGCTCGAAGGAGATATCAAACTGACTAAGCTCAATCGCCCATTTAATTAATCTTCCCGAAACATCCGGCTTAGATAAAACTTGTCTGAGTGGTTGATCTGTGAGCACTGTGATGGAGTGAGCCTGAAAGTATGGCCTCAGCCTTCGGGATGCATTAACGAGCGCAAAGGCAAATTTCTCAATTTCCATGTATCTTTTCTCGGCTCCCTGTAGAGTCTTGCTCAGGTAATACACCGGCATATGCTTACGCTCGCGGATTGCTACGAGGACAGCGCTCGTGGCTTCTAAAGAAACTGATAGATAGATAAACAGGTTTTCCCCCGGGACCGGTTTGGTCAGCAATGGCGCGCTCGTCAAGTACTGTTTCATGCTCTGTAGGGCCTTTTCGCAATCCTCGTTCCAGGAAAAGTTTCGAGCGTTACGCAAAATTTTAAAGAAGGGCAAGTTCCGGTCCGCTGAGCGGGAGATGAACCTATTTAGTGAAATGATCTTTCCCACGAGCACCTGGACCTCTCTCAGATTACGAGGGGAGGGTATGTCCAGGATGGCTCTAATCTTCTCGGGGTTTGCCTCTATGCCACGTTGACTAACCATGTATCCCAAGAATTTACCTCCTCGAACGCCAAAGGTGCATTTTGATGGATTCAACTTCATTCCGTAGCGACGAAGAATATCGAAAGTCTGCTTGAGATCCTCCAGATGGGAGTGTTGGCGCTCACTTTTGACTATCATGTCATCCACGTATACCTCCATAGATTTTCCAATTTCGTGCTCGAACATTTTATTGACAAGGCGTTGATATGTTGCTCCCGCATTTTTGAGCCCGAAGGGCATGACTTTGAAACAGTAGACACCCAAGTGCACAATAAACGCAGTTTTGGGGCGATCCTCGGGCGCCATAAAGATTTGATAATATCCCTGAAAGGCGTCCATCATGCTCATGAGTTCACACCCGGCCGTAGAATCTACCAACTGATCGATCCTCGGTAGGGGGTAATGGTCTTTGGGGCACGCTTTGTTGAGGTCAGTGAAGTCGTTGCACATACGCCACTTATTAGCGCTCTTTGGAACGAGCACCACATTGCAAAGCCACTCTGGGTACAAAATCTCCTCGATGTACTGAGCATCAAGCAACTTACCAACCTCTTCTTCGATAACCCGTTTCCTAAAGCCATGAACGTCTCTCTTCTTCTGTTTGATGGGCTTGAAGGTTGGATCCACGTTCAGTCTGTGAACAATGACGCTCGGATCTATCCCTGTGAGATCAGAAGCTTTCCACGCAAAAACGTCTATATTCTCCCTTAGGAAGTCGATCATCAAAACTTGCGAGGGCTCATCCAGGCTCGAACCAATCTGGGTTGTTTTATCCGGATTCCCAGGCTCCAATTCGACGGTCAAAAACTCTTCTGTGGGTTCAATCCGAACCTCCGGCCTCGGTGCTTCTAACGCTCGTTTCTTTCCAGTGAGCGTATTCTTGGGCTCATCCCCCTCGTTTTCTGTGGAAGAACCCTCGACGGCCCCTGGTGGCCCACTCTCTGAGCACTGAACATCTCCAGTGGTCCTCTTTTTATTCTTCTTCCGGTATAGCTTGGCTCTTTTACGCTCGGGGCCATCTTCGTTTAACTCTGGGAAATCAACGGACTTCTTAGTAGACCCAGGCTGGATGGACTGTTTGGGTTTATGGCTTCGAAGCGAGAGTATGTAGCATTCCCAAGCTTCCTTGACGTTACATAGAATTTCGCCGGTACCCTCGGGGGTTGGGAACTTGACTTTTTGATGATAGGTGGAAATTACAGCCTTGAAATCCACGAGGGCTGGACGCCCAATGATGATGTTGTAAGGCAGATCCACCTCGACGATGGTGTAGAGAACGCTCAAAGTTTTTCGCTGTGGGGCGCGACCAAAAGAGGTGGCCAAGCGAATCTGTCCACGAGGGACGATCTCGGAACCTCCAAACCCTACGAGGGCAGTTCTGAGAGGTTCGAGGGGGATGTTTGTTATATTCATTTGTTGAAACGTTGAGTACGGGAGAACGTTCACAGAGCTTCCATTATCAAATAAAACCCTCTTTACAGTGTGGTTATGAACGTCTAAACTAACCACCATGGGACAGTCAGAGGTTTTTCCTATCCCATGGGGTGTTACAATGTGTTCAAGATCTTTTTCGGTAAACCCTATAACATCATCCTCCTTTGAGCGCGATGAGCTGTCCACGGAGAGCACTGAGCGAGGGAGTGTCGGCCTTTGGTTATAGCTCCGTACATGGCGGCGGCGGGAGGCATTGGAGTCACCTCCCGAGGGTCCACCTGCGATCATGTGAATGACCGCAAAGGGCTGGTTGTCCATATCCACCCCCTTCCCTTTATTGCGCTCGCTGGTCTCAGGGCGCTGGCGACGAGGGCTTCGGGAGCGTGAACGGCTTCTCCTTCTTTCGAGCGCCCGTCCCGCGCAATGTTCATCGTACCCTTCTAGCACCTTCACAAACTCTTTGAGGTGCCCCCCAGCAATCAGCCGCTGGATTTCCTTCTCCAGGTGGCGGCATTCATTAGTGTCATGCCCCTTCTGCTTGTGGAAAGCGCAGTATTTTCCCGAGCGCTTCTGTGCCTCGGTCTCCCTCAGCTTGGGCGGCCTTTTAAACAGCTTCTGGTCCGCCAGAGAATATACTTCGGCAATTGGGCGATTGAGGGGGACACGCTCGAGCCTCCGCGGGGGAGAGGAATGGCGACGAGCGGGGATCGGGCTGCGGCGGTGAATCCTGTTGGGCTCCACTTTGTCCTCGGGGTTTCTGGTGGGGCGAGGGGCATTCGCCATCTTCCGCTCCCTCGCTATATACATATCCTCGAGGGTAAAGAAAGAGTCTGCAATCTCCCGAATTTCCATCAACGAGCGCGGCTTTTTCTTGGCCACTTCCTCCACAAACTCTTTGCTGACGTAATGCTTCATGTTGATGGCACCGAACAGCACGTGCCTCAAAAAGTCCATCGAGGGCTTTTCTACTAGCAAAATCTCTTTGTTGAACCTCCCCATGAAGGATCGGAGAGTCTCGCTCGGCCCTTGGACCAGGCTGTAAAGAGCGGTCGCAGCCGGGGCCGGTGCTTTCAGCGAATTGAAGTGGCTGACAAAAGCATCTGTTAGGTCATAGTACCCTCGGATTGAACGTGGGGGGAGCTTTTTGTACCATTCTTGGGCCATTCCTGTGAGGGAAGTGACAAACACCTTGGCCCAGTAGTTGTCTGGATGGTCATAGAGGTGCATCAGGTGCACGAAATGGTCCAAATGCTCGGATGGATCCGTAGTTCCATCGTATCTGTTGACTGATGAGGGGATTTTACCCTTCCCTGCGCGGGTCATTAGGACTTCCTCAACGAGAGGGGAATCACCCGCCATGATCCTGTAGTCTCGCTCATCGGGATCTTCATAGCTGGCCTCTCTTCTTCGGTGGGAAATGGGGCTGCGTGGTCGTCGAGCGTCCCTGGCCTTGGACCTCTCGTCCCCCTCACGGGGGGCGTGAGACCGTGCTCGAGAGAGCTGCTCTACCACGTTTTGGAGCCCTCGAATTTGGTCTTGTACAGCTGCTAGCTGAGGGTCACCGACATTTCTGCGGTTTGCCCTCCTTGTGGCCCTTGACTGGACCTCCTCATCATTTCCGGCCGCCTCATTTCGAGGAGCCCTGTCATCTCCTTCCACGGGTCGCTCTTGCTGGACCCTCGGTGGGGCTTCATTTTCTTGATTCGGAGCAGGTGGGGGAGGTTGCTGTGCCCGTAGAGCATTTTGGGCCATTGTCAGAGGATGTGCAGGGAGCCCGCCCAAGGGTGGGGCTATCCGAGCGCCCGCGTATGAGGGGAAATAAGCCATAGTGAAGTGTTCCCATGCATTCTGTACAGCTTGGCTCTCGCACTGCGCGTACAACGCCTGAAGTTGTTGCGTAGTGAGTTGGGGCATCTCCACCCCCTGTATTTCCCTTGGCACTGCTAGAGGGAGGTTCAGTGTCCCCACTTGATATGGAGGGACCAAAGGTATCATTCCCGGCGTTGTTCCAGGCATTACTCCGGGCTGTGTGAGCGCGTATCCTGGCGGCGGCATGGCCATAGGATATACGCCAAAATGGGAGGCAGGGACGTTTGAGGCGAAAGTTGGGGGGGGAGGATTGGAACCTGATCCTCCTGCTTCATTCCCAGTTGGAAGGGGTACAGTGGTATCAACGTTTCCGGCCGCAAGGGGCGGTGCCCCTCCGGCGAGAACAGGGTTCTCATCGTTTTCTCCATTGGTGGGGGGAAGACCTCCCCTGTTCCCTAAAGTTCCAGATCTTGTGGCAGTAACCATGATTCAAGACTTGGGTGTTACTTTTCAACTAGCTTTCAGCGGAAGAAACTGGCTATACCAAAGATGGCGGTGATGGTTTCCCACAGACGGCGCCAAAAATGATGGTGCAAGAAATCTGGGTTTCCTAATGCAACAACACTTTAGAATTTGTATAAAAAGGGAAAGACCATCACAGGCGAAGGAGCCTCAGGATCTGGGTTTCCTTTTGAGCGTGGGTTCTTCCAGCTAGGATAACACCAAGAGTGCAAGCTACCAAGGTAGTGTTACTGTGGTGAGAGGAAAGCTTTAGGAATTCCGTGGAAAATGCCCAGAACAGTGTGTATGGTTTTTATGCAGATGATCACTTGGGAGAGAATGCATGGATCCTCTCCTATTTATATGTTAGGGATGGGGGTAGAGGGGTAAATTGACCATGTGGTCCCAAACCTGTGTTGCCCTAACACGCGTCAGCTCTTGGTGGGGTGAGAATGACATCCCTGAAAAGGGTGACGGCGTGTCAGGTGCCCGGTACACAGTACCTTTGTGTCAGAGGTTGTTGACGAGGGCGACGCGGGAGACGGACCTAAGATCCTTTCTGCCGAGGTTCGGATCCAACGAAACGGGGTATGGATACGCCCGAGCGTTGGTGACGCTCGAAGAATGTATGGATGGTCTCCTCGCGGTATATGACCCTTGAGCGTCGAAATACCGAGCGTACTAGTGGGGCCCCCATGTGGACGCTTCCCTGAGAAGGATAACCATGAGGGCCGCGATGCGAGCGTCAAACCCGTTGGTTACGGCCCTTGATCTGAAGGGTCACCCGCTGACTGACGGATAACACTAACTGGCAATCGAGCGAGTGGAAGGCCCATGAGCCCATTAAGGCGAGCGCCAGGGCTCTGGTTAGCAGTGTGTTGCCACGTGGACGGCTCTGATTTGAGAATGATTTTTAGGCCTCATCAGGTGAATTCCGGACGCAGTAGCCATCTTCGGTGAAAGGTATTTTTATATTATATTTTATTTAAGCATGATAAATTAGGTGCTCTTAAGTGTTAATTGCATGCTTTATTTATCTGCTTTGTGATTTAAAATTTATTATCAATTGCATGTATATACTTGAGTAGTTTCGGCTAGTCTTCCGTTGTTTGTATTTAAATATTTTAGAAATATTTTGATACATGTATATTAGGAAAAAATTTTAAAGTACGATCCCGGAATAGTACTATTTTGAGTCCCTGTACCAGCAATAACTACACAAGTAAATCTCAAGAAGTCAAGGTCGACACTCCCACTGTCTATCGGACTCATCGACTTGGAGAAGTTTCTAATCCTCGTCTATGGAGTTAAGAACTTGTTTCATGTGTCGTTATCATAATGATAAAGTTCTTAACGACCTCATCGGATTAGGGGAGTTCTAAACATGCACACGTAATGGAAACATACAAAACACATAATGGCACATAAGAAGTGTTCGACTATGACTAAAATCATTCGTATATTATTCAAAGATTTTCTGTGATATAAGGAAAGTCCCAAAGCATACAAGCTTTCTAAGGCACTATTCCCAATAATCTCCCACTTGCCCGTAAAAGCCATTTAGGTCTATACTAGGTTCCATCTTCTAAAGATGTACTTTGATAGCCTTATTGACTTTGGGTGTTTCCAAAGTGGATCTGCTATATTCTCTGCCGATGTGAGTGTTTCTAATTTACACATTATTAAGGAAACACTATTTTCTTATTCACGTAATTCATAATCAAGTGTCTGGTCCCTTGGTGAGGTCTAGGTTCTCTTACTCAAGCAACCATCTATTTGATCATACAATATGTTAATGATGTTGTTTCATGTTAGGAACTTCAACTATCCATTAGATGGAGTTTCTTACCCAAACACTTTAATTTAGCAGTATTCAATACGGCTAAGTATTCAACCTTATAGTCGAATCTATTAGTGCCTCTCGATTGGAACACTTTCCAAAGCACTGTTATGCCATTTAGGTAGAATTTGTATCTATGTTTTGATTGCAATGATTATATCAAAATATCCTATAATGACAAGATCTTGTTGGACTCTTAAAATATATCCTCATTTCTTCTAAAGTACTTCGACGATATTTTTACAGCAATCCAGTGACCTTCTCTGAGGTTACATCTAGAATTAGCCCATCACGTTTTATTGTAAGCCATATCTTATCGAGTACATAACTTTGCATAAATTATGCTCCTTTTAGTTTTAAAAGGGTTTCAGACATTCTAACTTTCTTAGAGCTATTTTAGGACAAATCCTCTTCAAAAGAGATGTTCCATTGTCTATTGGAAATTCCGTAGGAATCTTCCATACTAGACTATTTTAATATATTGTCTACGTACCTCGACTGCGATAATCCTAATACTCTTAGATCTATTTCATAGATAGTGTTATTGAGAATGTAGGATCTATCACCAAGATCTTTCATCTCAAACTAGTTCCTAACCAGGCTTTTGTAACTTTATGTCGTCCTCCATATTCCCAATGAGAAGGATATCATCTTCGTAAAGTTCCAAAAGTTGAACTCTAAGTTTCTAACTCTTTGTTGTACACGCTCACTCGAATTTTATGTATGAAGTCAAACAAGTTTGGCTATTCCACTAATTTGAATGCTCTAATTCGTAGAAGCCTGATTTAATTTCGTAGATTGACTATTTGGAGTCTGCAAACCTTTTGATTACTCCCACTAAATATGAAATCCATGGATGTTCCATATCTATGTCTTCACCAATCTCATATTGATAAGACAAGATTGATCCTATCAGGCAGTTCAACTAAGTTCCAAACTTAGCTTCATTATATGGAATCCATTTCAGATTTTACAGTTTGTCTTCATTACTCAGAGTTTAAATCTGACAACACATCCTCATGGGTAAATAGATCAATATCCACTTAAGAAGATTTTATGTAGAAAACAATATCATCTTATAGGCTATCTAGGAATGCGTTCTAAACGTATCGAGGGAGGAGAGTTCACACGTGTACTATCTCTTAATTTGGCTAAATTCTATCAGGCCGGTTTGTCTCTTGCTATTTGTGGCGTGGGTTTTATCCTCTAAACTTTTTGAGATCTTTAGGCTCAACTTTCTTCTCTCTTAAGAACGATTCCTTAAGAAAGGTATATTCTTTAAAACAAACAACATTTGTTTAAAAGAATCGTAAAAGCAATATTCTATATTGTTTGTATAAACTCGAACAAGTTTCAAGCTTATCTATCGATGTCTTCTTCATTTAAGAGACTCAAGAGAGACTTATTCTTTAAAACAAACAACGTTTGTTCAAAAGAATCACAAAAGCAATACTATATATTGTTCATATAAACTTGAACTTGTTTCAAACTTATCTCACACTGTCTTCTTCACTTAAGAAGACTCCCACTGTCCTCTTCATAAAAGAAGATAATCCCTTAGACTGCTTTAGAGTACGCTAGATTCAAAATCCTAACTGCCTTTTCTGAAGCGTAAGTTCAGAATGAAGGTAAGTCATTAAAACTTAACAAGGAATGAGCCATATCCTATAGGGTTATGTTCTTTCATTCAAAAATACTAGATGTTCTTGAATGAGTTTATTAGAGGATAATCCTATTATCTCTAAGATGACTAATGAGTTAGTCAACAAGATGTTTGCTATCTATATCAAATTAAGATGTATTTATCATATGACTAGTATGGTTCCTAACCACCCAATTTTGAAATTCTAATAATTTTATAAAAGTTTTAAAATTCGTACTTCACTAAGTGTACACATTCATAATGATTCAAACTAATGATTTTGTTTAGTGTAAGCATTCTAAAATCATGAGTATGGATCAAAATTCATATAAGATATGGGACGTCCTCTCATTTCATATAAATGAAGTTTCGGGAACATTTCCCTCAAAATAGGATTCTTAGGAAGTTAAGTCTTTGAGTTCATCTTCATAAAATGATCCTAAGATGATTAACCGCCTAATCTTATTATTTCTAACGTTCCAAAGTTATTTGAAACTTTGTCATCTTACTTACATATGTTATCTCATTATATGTTCGAAACATCAATGCTTTGAGTTTTGCATAACAGTTTGTGCAAAATCAACTCAAGACTAGCAAATTTTGATCCTATCGGAATTGCTATAATGAGAGACTTTTGGAGTATCCTTATATTCTATGCAATTCCTTTTTAAAAGCCCTAGTTTACCACTATGGAAGCTAATGTCTGATCTTTCTTTCTTTTAGGCTTTCCCTTTACTCACCCCTCTATCGGGGTTTTAATTCTTTCTTCTTCTTTGGCCTTGATGCCTTTACCTTATTAGGTTTAGAAGAAGAACTATCATTACCTTTTAGTCCTTCATAAGGATGCTCTCTTAAGTTATCAACTAATTTGATCAACGATGCTACAATAGCATCATCTAAGGTTGAACGAAAGGGCTTAAAGTTATGATAGAATCAATTCAAGCAATCAGTGGACTAAGAACTCGTTTCTTAGCGTTCGTTTGTAGTCCTCCTTAGTGAGGACTTTCAGTCTACATCCATTTTCCCTCATTGAAATGTGGAACAATTCCTTCAATTTTGTTATACTTTGTAACACGTTCGTAAGGGAGTACAATTACTCTTAAGTGTTCCTTCGATGTGTTTTACTTTGTAACACATTTATGGGGAGTACAATTACTCTTAAGTGTTTGGAGAATTTCCTTTCACTTTTCAATTGCTTCTCTTTTGGCCTAGGTCGAATTTTCACGATAGGTAAATAAAATTTGCCTTATAGAGAATAATTTTCTTTTTTTGTAATCTAAAACGGATTTTAGGATTCGAAGCCAATCAGAGTAGTTAGGACTTTAGTCAACTTATTTGACTCAAGGATGGATGCTAATGAGTTGCATTTCAACTTGTAGACAATCACAGAACTACAACCTGAATACTAAGAAGAGAAAATATAAGCATATCAAATAATAACATAACACATAGGATTAGGTCTTTTATCGTATGTGGATTCCACTGTTTTTAGAAGGTCAGTAAATCCCAAACGACCTTATAAGAAACTTGTTTTCTCAGTAGGTACTAGGATCTCAAGCATTCTTAGTTTTGGACCCATGACTTGTGAGACATCCAAAGGTCTAAAAATCTTGAGGTAGGTACGAAATTGCCAATTCCTTCTCCATGCAGTTCCTAATAATATTTTTGCATCATTGATCTTTCAATCATGAACCCACGACTCGTGAGACATCCATATCTACTTTAGTGTTAAGCAGAACTCATCAATCATAAGATCTCAACCAAACTTAGTCCGAAACGACCCACGGCTCGTGAGACATCGCTGATTCTGAAATGGTCAAGAAATATCAATCACCTAAGGTGATCAATCAAGAAACTAAAATTTAATAGATTGCACTAATTACTCCATGACTCGTGAGACAACAATTAGCTTACCTACTCTCTTAAACCCTATTGATGGAAGGTTAGGAATTTTATTATTGTAATAGAATACCTATTTATTCGAAAATTGCTCAATATTTTAATTAGAGATTTTCGAATTAGCCGAAAAGTTATCCGGGTTGACCTCACCAACATGTACAGTTATCCATTTTTAATTAATCTTGTTTAATGCAGTTTCACATAAAATACATTCACACAAGCAATTAGCAGATAATATGTCCTAGCATGATACTAATATGAGATGATCATGGGTATCCTATCTTATGTGCAATTATGAGAGCCACTCCATAATTGCTAGTTCTAACATACATGCCACATAAACAGATATTTCACATAAGGGTGTAAAATTTAATGGAAACCCTATTCTATTACAATAATAGAAATAACCCTCCTTAACATTTTGAGAGGTCTTCAATTATGGAGCCTTTCTGCTTGATTGGTGGATCCATCTTGCTCCTGGGGTGCTTGTCTCCAAAATGAAAAGAAAACCTCACTTCCTAAGTTCTACTCTCTTTATAGAAATTAATATGGCTCAATCTTCATATTGACCATTGACAAATACACCGGGCATACCCCGACCCAAAAATAATAATAATGAAAGCCACATAATAAATTAAGTAAAGCGCGGACATAAGTAGGGCTCCGACCCTAATTGAAATAACATAACTATGGGGCTCCGACCCCAATTAAAATCATCTATGTGCATAAATTAAAACATCTACGAGACTAACCCATGATCGCCTAAACTAGCATAATCTGCTTGATATTTAAATTTATCGATTACATTTAAAATTCCCTTTAACTTCAAGTTCCAATAACTTAAGTAATTTGAATATAGTTCACTATTCAAGAATTTATTCAAAAATCGAATTCGGATCATGACAAAACTCAATTAATTCAAGAATTAAACTTTTATCAAAATATCATTCAAAGCGATATATTAATAATTCTCGAAAAATATAAACTCAATTTTAATTCATAAAATCCCAATTTAATATTTATTTCAAAAATAAATAATTTTACAATAAAATCAGATTTTAAATTAGGGATTTATCAAAACTAAAAAATGAACGAAAAATGGGATCCGAAACAACCCGCACGGGGCCTGCGGTGTTGCCCGCAAGCGCGTGCACAAGGCGCGCGAACAGGCAACGGCCTGCGCAGCCCGCAAGGGTTGCCGGTATCACTCGGCTAGCTGCACAACAAGGCCCTGCCCGGACTGCACACGTAGCCCCACGCACGGCTGGCGCAGGGATGTCCGGAGAGAGGCGGAACGATGTGGACGTCAGCCCGCGAGGCGGCCAGGGCATGTGTGCCAGGCCTACCCTCGCGGCAGACGTCCGCATGAGACTGTCTCGGTGGGCAGCATAATGTTATCCCATGCGCGTACAATGCGCGCTAAGGCCGTGCAATCTCGTTTCGTGTTTTTCGTGCAAAATCGAAAATTTTCAAAATTCGGTTTTGTTTAATCAAAATCGTAGTTCAGAAAAATCCAGATTTAAATAGTTTTGAATTAGATTAATACGGAAGTAATTTTTCAACAATTTTCAAGAAAAACAGTTTAGATCCGACATATTCGTATTTCGAACAAAAACCAAGAATACATAACCAATATCCAAAATCAAGAATTTTTCGTCAAAATTTAAAACAGTAACGTTTCGAAAGGAAAGTTGCAAGGTGGCTCTGATACCACAGAAACTTACAAGAATTGAAGCTTTCTTGAAACGTATCGAGCCGCCCTCAAACGTTCTTCATGAGGCGAACATTCCCATTTCTTGAATGATTCTTTCTTCAAGATTCCAAAGTAAAAATCCTCTAGAAGTATCCACACTAGTCATAGAGTCAAATCATATCAGTGAGTATGCTAGTACTGTAATATGTATATTAAAGAAACAAAAAACGAGATAGAATTAAGAGAAGGATTAAATCTTTAAAAAGGAGGATTTTCGATTTAACTGTCTATGAGCAAGCAATTAAAATAAATAACTAGAATTAAACAACTTAATAAGAATGTCGAATAAAAAGAAGGATAATTCAATCAATGGGAAAAACTACCTAGACAGGGATATTCGATTCACATTGTTATATCGAACATTGATCCAAGAATAAATTCAATCAATTCAGACAGATTGATTATAGTTGATAGAGACACTTGACTCAATCTCATTTTTACTTAGTTCATTGGATAACCTAGAGACACTTGACAATTATCTTCCCTAACCAATTCACAACCCTAAAAGACACTCGAAAGGATTTAATGAATTTGTAGCATTACAATAAATAAAAACACCAATCCTAATCAACCAAGTCGTGACACACATAAGATTTAAATTAGATTATCAAATCCCTTAGTGAAATCAAAATTCTATTGTTAAAACCCTATCACTAATTCACCATTTTTTATTATGCATCTAATATATACATACTAAACACGCGAATGGCCTTATGCAATTGAAAATAACCTAGAGATCGTACACTATCCTGAAATTACTCACTCACAATAAACTCGAAACGCAGAGATTAGATAAATGTCTGAAATAAACTGAATTTGATAAAGCAATTAGGTCTCACAATAATCCAATCGATTCTATAATCCCTAAGTAGATTATTAAAATTTAGCTACTCACATCGCAAAATTCCATCAAAATCAAAGAGGAATTATTTAACATGAGTTCTAACTAATAATCTGAAAAGCAAGAAATAAGAATAAGGAAGAAGAAATCTTGTGAAATTGCTATAGAAGCTCTCCGAAAATTCCCCCTTGTGATGCGTTGAAATTTGCTCCCGAAAGTTAATTGTCAAACTGCTGAAAGTTGCCCCAAGAGCTGCGTCCAAAAAATTACCCCTCAAGACTCCAGACTCTCCAATAACGTGCCTAAATATATCCCCCAGGAAATTATTTCCTATCCTCCAAGTAACACACAAGATGGGTTTCTCTTTACTTATTTCCATGGATAAGCGCACAGGCCCACTACTGAGGCCCATTAACCAAACAAAATCACCAACTTCCAAGGCATGCATACATGCATGGTTATGAAAATCCCAAGTGTTACAAATTTGAATAAGTCCCCTCAAACATTGTTGCCATCATCATCAAAGCTGCGTTTTACACATCAACGCGGGCCCTCTTCATCGACTTCCTCTCAGAACGATCGAAATAGCTTTATTTCTATCTGCGAGCCCCGAATCTACAATAAAAACAACAAAGCATTAATCTTTTTAGATAAGAATCAACTAAAGCACAAAACGAGGTAATAATAGGTCAAAAATATGATGAAATAGCAAGCTATCAATTATCCCTATGGCTCATTAGTTTTCCTAGCTGAAATATTGAATTATCAGACGACTATGAGCAGATCTTCAATTGTGATTTTCAAGTTGATCTTCGTTGTGAATCTGGGCATAATGTTGACTGCGAGCCTACCATCAAGCAATATGCAGTTAATGTTCTGTCCCTGCAAAAATCTAAAAATAAAAAGTGGCTTGTTGTGTAGTTTTGATCCTATCAACAGTTCATCATCACGATGACAGCATAACAAAAGGTAGTTTATTCATTTCCTATTTTACGTGGCATAAAACCTTTTGGATTGACTTTTTCTTTAAAGAACTCGGTCAGTGAGAAGTCTCCCAAAGTTGAAGGTTCATGCTGGTGGCTGCTTGACGATTTCTTGGAGTTCGATCGAACCTCTGACTTCTCTTTTGAATATGTTTGAATGCTCTTTCTGGGGGGAGGGGGAGAGGGGGAACGGGAATAACCACCTCATCCGAGATGGATGCATCTACTCAACACAATGTCTTTGTCTTTTGCATCAAGTCACAATGATCCATCTTTCACCTTTTTCATTACTCCCACATAAAAGATTTGTTTCCTTCATGGCTCCTTCTTCGGAATCATCTCTTTGGTAGTTGGAATTTTCAAAATGACAGACTGTAGGCTTTCAAATTGGAGCTTTGTGGATGCCCTCGGTCCTGGTGATGTTCCATCCTGAAAAACACATATGATATTTGCATCTACGGAGTCTTCAGGGTCAAGAATATTTTTTTTCCATCTTTCACCAAGTTCATGATCTTCTCTTTAACAACAAAATATTTTAAAGTGGGTGGCTAATTATCCGGTGATATCTACAAATTTGGGATCATTCACCTACCCCACTCTCTTCTGGGCATTTTGGCTGGCAACTCGATCGATTTTCTTTTCACTAGTTCATCGAGGATTTATGGGATGTCAGAGTCGGGAAAGGGATACATCTTTTCTTATAGCTCCTTCAATGTAGGTCATCATTTATCGGTTGATGTTTTCTACTCTCTAATCCTTTTGTCTTTCTATCACAGGAGGAGACTTTGACTGCAGTTGTTTTGATGGTCATGGACTCCTTAACTGGTGCCTTGTTGGATTTCTCTGTCCTCCATGAGTAGTGTTTTTTCTCCCTTATTGACTCCTCCAACATTGATTTCCTTTTGTGGTTCGAGATGCTTGACTCTATGTCGTGTGCACGGTGGCTAATTCCTTGAAGTTTTTGGGTTTTATGTCTTGCAATATGTAAAGTAAGCCCCAGTACATGCCTTGGGTGCACATCTCGTTGTTAGGAATAGTGCCCTTAAAGCAGCTTTTGGCTTTATTATTTCCTTGTAAAATCACAAACAATCTTTGAATAATAAACGAGATAATTTGTTCATAGGCAATCACTTATGTGCTTATTTATGTCTGTTTGGGTTGACTGTGTTTTGCATGTATTGAACTCCCCTAATTCGATGAGGCCATTGAGAACTTTGTTGTTATGGAAACAGCACATGAAACAAGTTCTTAGGTCCATAGATGAGGATTAGAAACTTCTCCAAGTCAATGAGTCCGACAGACAGTGGGAATGTCCACCTTGACTCTGCTGAGACTTGCTTTTGAAGGATCACTCAGTTTCATGGAGTTATAAGTACATATGATGATGCGTTCATAATACATAAGGGTGATTGTTACAAGAACTTCATCAGTGAGATGTCCCACGTAAGAAACTTCATCACTAAATGGGAAAGGAAGTTTCCAGAAACTTCCAGATTAGGAAATATCTCATAGGTCAATGACGTGATTCATTAATCCTTAGACTTGAGATTTTGTAATGTCTCATATGAGTTAACTCTGTAATCTATGACACACGGACACGGATACGGATACGGCGACACGGACACAACACGTATGACACGGATACGGTGACACAAACTTTTTCTTAAATTTCCCACGTGAGTAGTGTTGGACACGGTGTTGGACACGAGCGTCCGACACGACACGATACGGTAAAATGATATTTTTAGAAGTGTCCGTGCATCATAGTCTGTAATCTTTGATATGGACTCAAAAGGGTGTCGCCATATAGATACCTAAACCACGGCTTATGTTGGGATTACACAAGGGGCATATGTAGAATTAGTAGAATCGATAAAGGACCTACACTTGTTAAGAACAAGAATGATCTCTTACTGACTGAGTTGTTCGTAGTCCATTATATATTAAACTTTTGGGCAAGCTGGATAAAAGATCAAGACATTAAGAAAATGGGGTTTTCTTAGATTGAGATCTAAATGGATAAGAAACGAAATTAACTTTAAAGATCAAGAATATTTGGGCTCTGAGAATATTCTCATGCCTTAGTTCTTGATTGAGAGATGGAGTTGTAGGAGAATCATATTTCACTGATTGTCGTTGACTGAAAGGTTCTTCGATTCATTTCGTTATTCGCCTAGGAGTCACACACCCATTGCTAGATTATGATAGTGTGATCTGTGAAGTGATTAATTAATTATGGGAATTAATTAATTACTGTAACTGCTAATCAAATAAAGAACCTAAAGGGTCACACACAACTGCCAGAATGCGAGGTTATGGTAAGATGTTAATATGATTAACGAATTGATCGAAATGGAGCATGGATCGCGCGGATAGCTGCCACGTGTCGTGCACACGTGGCTGCACGAGGCTGCCACGTACGTGGCTCCATTCGTGTGGTTATTCCACACGTGAATTCTTTTCTAGAAATTAATTGATTAAATTGTAATTAATTAACTTTGGTCTTTTATTTAATTTTGAATTAATTGTTATTGAGAATTAAATTATTTATTGAATATTGACTTTTAACTTTAGGAAAGTTGAAAAGTCCAATTTCCTATTGTCGGAGAGAGAAGGTTATTCTTGCAAGACTTGGACAACAAGTTGGGAACTTATTCTTCCAATTAAATTAATAATTAAATTAGTTAATTAGTGAGCAAGAAAATAAAGCCCATTAGGTTTTGAAAACCCTAAGGGCTCGATCCACACTTGTATAAATACAAGGGGTTGTGTTTCTCTTATTCTTTAGACCAACACTCACGAAGTGTTAAATTTTTTAGAAAAATAAAAGAAAAGTTTTCAAAGTAAAATATCCTAGCCTAAAATAAGCCATAGAACTAGAATTCTCACTCGCTTAATCGTGTTCTAGGACTGATGTAGATACGCTTTGGAGTATTGCCTACTTTGGGATTTAATCGAAGGTCGTTCGAGGGACTTTCCGCTTGAAAGGTGTTCGTTAGGCGGTAACGACATCACTAGAAAGCTTCTAACTTTGTAAGTTTCTAAAACATCCTACGATACGATATGAAAATTGCAAGACAACGATTAAACTTTTGAAAATTTTTAAACTTCCGCTGCTCAATTCTTTCGTGTTTTCCAACAAGTGGTATAAGAGGCACCTTGCAACGTTCGTATTGTATCTTTATTGTTTTTGGAATTTTGAAGAAAATTCTTGAATTTGGATATTGGCTATGTATTCTTAGTTTTTATTTAAAAACGAATCTGTCGGATTAAAACCGTTTCTTGAAATTTTGTGAAATTTTGTTTTCATTTTAATCTGGTTTTAAGTTGTTTTAACTCAGATTGATTTGAACTATTTTAATTTGAAATTGGATTGATTGAATTTGTTGAAATTACGAAATGAGAAATACGAAACGGGCTCGACCGCACTTGATCGCGTGCGGGATCGCTCGCACAACAAGTACGTGCATGGCGCTGCATCACGCAGCCCGGCACCACCGCAAGCCCGGGCGTGCTCGCAGTTCGACCACTCCCCGCTGAGAACGCCTACTCGCGGCGCGCGCATCTCAGATATATAAGACTAACTGCGCGACCCCTCAGATGCGCGCGCCGCGAGTAGGCGTTCTCAGCGGGGAGTGGTCGAACTGCGCGCACGCCCGGCGTCTGCACGCACGGGCTTGCGGTGGTGCCGGGCTCCGTGATGCAGCGCCATGCACTGAGGGGTCGGAGCTCCATAGTTGCGCGTTCTCAATTGGGGTTGGAGCCCTACTTATGTGTGTACTGTTATGTTTTTATTATGTGGCTTTCCTTATTGTTATTTTTGGGTCGGGGAATGCCTCGTGTATTTGTCTATGGCCAATATGAAAATTGAGCCATATTACTTTATGTAAAGAGAGTAGAACTTAGGAAGTGAGGTTTTATTTTCATTTTGGAGACAAGCACCCATGGAATAAGAAGGATCCACAAGAAGCACTTAAAGAACGGTGGCCATAAGAAGACCCCTCAAAATGTTTAGGAGGGTTTCTATTAAATGTAATAGATAGGGCGTTTTTCCATTAAATTCTGTACTCCTATGTGATATGAACTGTCTTATGTTGCATGAATGTTAGAACTAGTGATTTTGGAGTGGCTCCCAAAATCACATATAAGATAGAATACCCATGATTATCTCATAATTATTATCATGCTAGGTCATGTTATCTGCTAATTGCTTCTGTGATGCACTTTATGTGAAACTACATTAAACAGGACAATTAAAATTTGGATAACATTATATGTCGGTGAGGTCATTCGAGACAACTCTCTGGAAATTCAAAAATCCCACTTAATTATTGAGCAATTTCGAATAAATAGGTATTTTATCACGCTAATAAAATTCCTAGCATTCCATCAATAGGATTTAAGACTTGATAAGTGAAACTAATTGCTCTCTCACGAGTTATGGGGTAATTAGTGTAGCTTATTAACTCTTAGTTTCCTGATTAATTATTTTAAAATAATTAATATTTCTTGACCATTTTAGAATGGGCAATGTCACACGAGTCGTGGGTCTTTCTGGACTAAGTTTGGTTGAGATCTTATGATTGATGGGTCCTGCTCAACACTAAAGTAGATATGGATGTCTCACGATTTGTGGGTCCATGATCGAAAGATATATATATATATATATATATATATTTCCATGGGGATGGAATCGGTAATTCGTACCTACCTAAAGATTCTTAGATTTTGGATGTCTCATGAGTCGTGGGTCCAAAACTAAGAATGCCTGGGATCCTAGTACCCATTGAGAAAATAAGTTTCTTCTAAAGTCGTTTTTGGATTTATAAACTTTCTAAAAACAGTGGGAGAACATATTTCTAAAGACCTTGATAATATGTAATCGTTATTATTCAGCATGCTCATGATTTCTCTATTTTTCCATTTAGATTGTAGTTCTGTGATTATCTACTTTCTAAACTGGCAACCAAAACCCCTTTGGTATCTATCCTCAAATCAAACAAGTTGACGGGGCCTAATTACTCTGATTGGCTTCGGAATCTAAAGATAGTTTTAGATTCTGAAAAGAGAAGATATGTTCTCTTCGAGGGAGAGCCTTCCGTTGAAGGCGAGCCTCCGACTCGGGCCTAAAGAGAGGCAATCACGAAATGGTCTGAAGATAATCTTCAACCCCGTTGCCTTATGTTGGCCAACATGCCTCCAGATATGCAAAGGCAACATGAGTCTATGGAAAACGCTTGGGAGATTTATGACCATCTCAAGCAATTGTATCGCCCCAAAGAGCATGTTCTAAGGTACAACACCTCTAAGGAGCTTATTCGTCTTGGAATGAAAGAAGGTACAAGTGTCCATGAGCACGGTCTCAAGTTTCTTGCTTTGAACGAGAAACTGATCTCCATGGAAATGCCACTGAGTGAAGAACTCGCTGTGGACTTGTTGCTCACATCACTTCCACCATTATTCAATCCTTTCATGCTGAACTTCAACATGAATCATCCTCATGTTACTGTACCTGAGTTGGTGAGTCAGCTTGTTACTGCTGAAGACACGATCAAGAAGGATCACAAAGTGATGATGCTCACTTCCTCTTCTAGGCCTTCTAAAGGCAAAGGGAAGAAAGTTCCCAAGAAGAAGGGATCTCTTAAACAAGGAAGGAGGGGTTAAAAAGAGAAAGGCCAAGAAGAGAAAAGATCAGAGAGAGGACGTTTGCCACTATTGTGGCAAGAAAGGGCATTGGAAAAGGAACTGCTAATAGTACAAGGATACTCTAAAGAAAGGTGCGTTTATTGTTGAAGTAAATCTATCTATTGATTCTAATTCTTGGGTACTTGATACCGGCTTTGGAGCTCATATCTGTAATGATGTACAGATGCTAAATGAGGTCCGATAGCTTGAAGAAGGAGAATGCGTCTTGAAGGTTGGGAATGGATCAAGCGTTCAATCTCAAGCCATCGGGACGTTAGATTAGATTTAGCTGTCTTTACTTTAGTTTTGAACAAAGTCCTTTATGTACCTTCTATTATTCGTAATATCATTTCCATTTCAATACTTGATTGTGAAGGTTTTTTGCGAAATGGAAACTTTTATCTTAAGAAGAATAAAACTTCCGTTTTACTTAGTACATTGTCTAATGGACTTTACACAACTAAAGACACTAATATTCTGAATATACACCAATTAAACAAATGCAAAAGAGATGACAAGATCTCGGCTTCTTTATGGCACACACGTTTAGGCCAGGTTTCTAAAGACAGGATTGCTAAGTTACTAATTTAAGATCATTCTACGATAATGAACTTAAAGGGTTAACTCATTGTGAATCATGTCTTAAAGGAAAAATAGCCAAAACTCCCTTTAATGGTAAAGTGGAACGTGCCACTAAAGTGTTGGATTTAATCCATACTGATGTTTGTGGACCACTTAGTGTAAGTGCGAGAAACAATCATCAGTATTTCATAACCTTCATAGACGGTTTTAGTCGTTTTGGTTATGTGTACTTAATGAAGTATAAATCCGAAGCCTTTGAGAAATTCTTGGAATTTCAAAAGGAGGTTGAGAACCAAACCAGTCATAAGATTAAGACACTTCGATCTGATCGAGGTGGCGAGTATCTAAGTGATGAGTTCCTTAGTCATCTTAGAGATAATGGAATTATCTCTGAGTGGACTCCTCCGGAACTCCTCAATTGAATGGAGTTTCGAAAAGAAGGAACATAACCTTACTTGATATGGTTCATTCAATGATGAGTTTCACTGAATTGCCATCTTCATTCTGGGGTTATTACCTTGATTCAGCAGTTAAGATTCTGAATCTTGTTCCCTCCAAATCTGTACCCAAAACCCCATTTGAGATGTGGTTTTGCAAAATCCCTAACTATTGTTACTTAAGAATTTGGGGTTATCCTACTTACGTGAAGAGGATAGTGGGAGATAAGCTTGAAGCTAGATCAAGCTTAAGTAATTTCGTAGGACATCCTAAAGAGTCAATAGGATATTATTTCTACGATCCTCTTGAACAAAAGGTCTTTGTGCCAAGAAATGCTACTTTTTCTTGAGGGCTCGTTCCTTAAAGAAAAGAAAGGCAAGATCGCAACACTCGAAGAGGTTCGAGACCAAGGTCCCATGCCAAGTTTGGAGAACAATGTCCCTCAGTCAATCCAAGAGAGTGATACACGCAAAAATCCTCCTCAAATAAGACGTTCTGAACGCATTCCTAGATAACCAGAGAGATGGTATGGTTTTCTCCACCATACATCTCAAATGGATAATGATCCATTAATTTATGAGGAGGCACTGTTAGATTCGGACTCTGAACAGTGGAAAGAAGCAATGAAATCCGAAATGGATTCCATGTACTCTAACCAAGTTTGGCCCTTGGTTGATCCACCTGATGGGATCAGGCCCATAGGGTGCCCTTAAAGTAACTTTTGGCTTTACTATTTCCTTGTAAAATCACAAATAGTCTTTGAATAATATACGAAATGATTTTGCTCATAGGCAATCACTTCTTTATGTGCTTATTTATGTCTGTTTGGGTTGACTATGTTTTGCATGTATTGAACTCCCCTAATCTGATGAGGCCATTAAGAACTTTGTCGTTATGGGAATGACACATGAAATAAGTTCTTAACTCCATAGGCAAGGATTAGAAATTTTTCCAAGTCAATGAGTTCGAAAGACAGTGGGAGTGTCGACCTTGACTCTACTGAGACTTGCTTATGTGATTATGTCCTTTTGACGGATCACTCAGTTTCGTGGAGTGATAAGTGCATATGATGATGAGTTCATAATACATAAGGGTGATTGTTACAAGAACTTCATCACTGAGATGTCTTGCATGAGAATATTCCTAAATGGGAAAGGAAGTCTCCAGAAACTTCCAGATTAGGAAATATCTCACAGGTCAATGACGTGATTCATTAATCCTTAGACTTGAGATTCTGTAATGTCTCATATGAGCTAACTCTGTAATCTTTGATATAGGCTCAAAAGGGTGTTGCCATATAGGCACCTGAACCACGGCCTATGTTGGGATTACACAAGTGTCCTATGTAGAATTAGTAGAATCGATAAAAGACCTACACTTATTATGAACAAGAATGATCTCTTACTGATTGAGTTGTTCGTAGTCCATTATATATTAAACCCTTGATCAAGGTGGATAAGAGATCAAGACGTCAAGAAAATCGGGTTTTCTTGGATTGAGATCTAAATGGATATGAAACGAACATAACTTTAAAGATCAAGAATACTTGGGCTTTGAGAATATTCCTAAGCCTTAGTTCTTGATTGAGAGATGGAGTTGTAAGAGGATTGTATTTCACTGATTGTCATTGACTGAAAAGTTCTTTGATTCATTTCATTATTTGGCTAAGGGTCACACACCCATTGCTAGATTACGGTAGTGTGATATATGAAGTGATTAATTAATTATGGGAATTAATTAATTATTGTCACTGCTAATCGAATAATGAACCTAAAGGGTCACACACAAATGCCAGAATACGAGGGTTATGGTAGGATGTTAATATGATTAATGAAGGATCAAATTGTTGATCGAAATGGAGCATGGATCGCGTGGATAACTGCCACGTGTCACGCACACGTGGCTCATACGTGGCTCCATGCGTGTGGTTATCCCACATGTGAATTCTTTTCTATAAATTAATTGATTAAATTGTAATTAATTAATTTTGGTCTTTTAATTAATTTTGAATTAATTGTTAAGACTACTCTCAAATAAACTTAACCCAATAAATAATTAATTGGGAATTAAATTAATTATTGAATATTGACTTTTAAATTTAGGAAAGTTGAAAAGTCCAATTTCTTATTGTAGGAGAGAGAAGGTTATTCTTGCAAGACTTGGACAACAAGTTGGGAACTTATTCTTCCAATTAAATTAGTTAATTAGTGAGCAAGAAAACAAAGCCCATTAGGTTTTGGAAACCCTAGGGGCTCGATCCACACTTGTATAAATTCAAGGGGTGGTGCTTCTCTTATTCTTTAGACCAACACTCACGAAGTGTTAAGTTTTTGAGAAAAATAAAAGAAAAGTTTTCAAAGTAAAATATCCTAGCCTAACACAACCCACAGAACTAGCATTCTCACTCGCTTGATCGTGTTCTAGGACTAGTGTGGATACGCTTTGGAGGATTGCCTACTTTGTGATCTAATCGAAGGCCGTTCGAGGGACTTTCCGCTTGAAGGGTGTTCATTAGGCGGTAGCAACATCACTAGAAAGCTTCTAACTTTGTAAGTTTCTAAAGCATCATACGATACGATACGAAAATTGCAAGACAACTATTAAACTTTTGGAAAATTTTAAACTTCCGCTGCTCAACTCTTTCGTGTTTTCCAACAATCGATTGTTGAAACTTCGAAAAGTTTGTCTTTAAAATTAAGGCCTAAGGCACGCTAAACATTGATGTAGTCGACTATAGGCTCATCTTTCCATTGCTTGGCATTTGTAAACTCGATCATACTTACGGTATGACAAATATTGTAGAAACAGTTCGAAAACTCTCCCTCAATTTCGTCCTAACTATTAATGGACTCAGGTTCAAGATCGACATACCAATCAAAGGTTTTGCTTTTGAGTGATTGTGCGAATTGTTTGATAAGGAGATCACCACTTGTTCTTGGGTTATTGCATGTCTCAATGAATTAGGTGATGTGTTGTTTAGAATTACCCTTTCCATTGGACTATTGAAGTTTAGACGACTGGTATCTATTCGGCATCTTCAAAGAATCGATTCACCTTAGTACGATTTTGATTATGCGACTCGATTCTGAGATAACCCATCATATTGCATTTTGATGGTGTTTGCTAACATAGTTTACGACTCTTCAACTGGGAAGGTTGCAATTGAGCTTGTTGAACGGGTGGTTCTTTGTGAAAAATCTGTTTTGGGATGTGTCTTATTGACCAACTTCTCATTCGGAACATGTCTTGGAGAAGGAGGACGGTTGTGGCTAGACCCTTTTTGGCATTTTCTCATTCCTCTTTGTTCATGAGTTGTGTTGTGACGCCCGAGCGTGGCTCCCCATATCCCCCGCACCAAGACCAAACTCATATACGAATATAGTCCGTATACAAGTCCAATCCTAGTGAACAGAGACACGACACGGACCCTGGCTAGGCGGGACTAACCCTGCACCAACAAAATCAACTACTAACAAGAATAAACAAATAGGTAACAAGAAATTCGGAAGCATAAAATACCATGGCTAGCAAAATGTTAAATCCAACACGACTTAAAAACAAGCAGTCACAAGATACGAGTAAATGGCCCAACCGGCCAATAAGATATACAACATGAGAAACATGATCAGGTGTGTGCTGACACGAAAGAAAGACACTAGACAAATGCAATCTCTCGCCTAGCTACGCCAGCCAAGAACACCTGAGGGACCAAAAAGAGGAGGGGTCAGTCTCTACAAAACTGAGTGAATAGCATAATAATATATAGAAAGCAGGTAAATTCATACAACCATAATTCCATATAAATTTTTAGGAAAAAATAAGACAGGAAAACAAGTTAAGAATCATTATATGGAATTATAGCATCAATATTTATTCAAATCACGTGAACAAGTGGCTCGGCGAGTGAGCAGTCTCCAACCTTATTCATTTTTGTGTACAGGATAAGTTATTTGGCGTTCATGGAATAAATTAGGTTTCACTTGTTACATGGTCACTTCCAGGTGCACAATTACTCTTTTTTCCTCTGGGGTGCAATGTGGCTCGTAGCTAGCCCCTACATCCGCGACAAAAGAGGTGGATGGTCGGTTCATGACTCCCAAGGTCCGGAATCCCATTATTCCGCCAAACCTCCTAACAGATCTCCGAGTTGCTCCAAGAAGATGTGACTTGTGCAATGGATGGCCGTGAACCCATGCTATCCAGGTTCTCTCAAGACACAAGTCCCTGGGCCCCAGTAACGATAACAATACCTCACCAAAATGTGTCAGGATCAGGATCAGTTCTCAAGTTACAAGTGCTTTGGAAATAAAATCATATTTTTAAAATGATATATATATATATATATATAAGGTTTTGGCTAAATCATCACATAAAAAGTTGTAGGGTTTTATATATAGTCCTAACTTCTCCTCACCTGAACAAGACAAAAGAAAGGACAACTGGACTCCTCGAACGCTACTCAACCGGCTCGCTAACACCCTGAAAAACCTCTAGATAAGAAAAGAAGACACGTGTGAAACAAGACTCAATGTGTACCAAATATAACGCATGACAAATGAAGTAGATGACATGGAATGCAATTGAAGTTATAATGTATCATGAACAGGTTCACGCGTACGAACAATGTTTAACACATACGTATAACAAGATTGAAACTATAATAAAACCATGTATATCGAATCAAGTATCGGGAAAGTAACGAGGGAAAATAAAGTATAAAACAAGGAAAAGATTAGCATATAATTGATCAATTATACTATACGTTAGTCACGTAAACAAAGCTCGAAAAACATATAAATGAACTTAAGGAAAATTACACAAACACCCCAAAACTACACAAGATAGTAGGGGGAGTAACGCCTTAAGAAGAATAGCCTTAACGGCCGTTAACGGAGGTAGATGATCAACCCTTGGAAAAAGAATGGGGGTAACGGGTGTTACCCCCCTGTAATGCAAAGTTGGTAACGGGCGTTACCCAAGGCAGACGTCCAATTCTTCAAAACGGCTTAGAGGTAACGGGCGTTACCTCCCTCCAGTGCAAGATGGGGTAGCGGGCATTACCCCTCACAGAAATGCTTCCCCTGTTTCCTACTCTGCTCCAAAGCAACAACAATAACCAAGCTTCCATGTCTTTTGCTTGATCCAACACCCCAAACCACAACAAAACACTAACTAAACCAAGAAATGAACCAAAAAAACTCAAGAAAACACATATAGGATTCATATAACTCAAATAGGCATCAAAAGATCCAAGGAGCATGCATTAATCCATCTAAAACCTCCATATGAAACCCTTTGGGAGAAATGATCATACATGGCTCAAGCCTCATATAAATCATGCTAAATATGTATGAATCAACTCAAAATCATCATTCAAGCTTCATGTAAAGTCATGGGATGCAAAGAATTCTAAAACCCTAACAAAGCTTAAGAATTCATCAAATGAAAGTGCATGATCTTACCTTGAATAAGTCAAGAGATGGAGGAGATAAAGAGATGATGGTGATAAGCTTGATCTCTTGAAGAAAATGGAAGAAATTCCTGGTCTTCTTGTCTCCTTGGTTGGTTCGAATGAAGAGAGGAAGGGGTGGAAGAGCTTTTGCCTTGTTCTTGGATAAAAGAGGAAGAAATGAGTGTATGTATAGATGTGTATATTGTTTATGTCGATCAAGAAGGGGAGAAAAGGGAAGAAATTGCTACTTGGTCCTTGCAGAATTTAAATGAATGCAATTAGGTATCAAATCTCATGAGTTTTGCAAATAAGTCCAAATAATTTATCAGTTAGATCCAAAGGTTTTCTAAGTGTTGCAATTAAGGACAATGGAACATGAATTCTCATAATTATGAAATAATTAAACACTAAAGCATGCTTGGGAAATTAATCAGGTAATCCACGAAATAAGATTCACGAAAGAAGGGAATTTAAATGCACATAACTCGCAAGTTTACAAATTAAGAATTAAATGGCACAATATAAGGAACGAAAAGAGTTAAATGAATCCTAAATACCAAAACTCACATACGTGGTGCGCGTACCTGACTTGCCAAAAAACGAGGTGTCACATGTGTAGTCTGGAGATCTTTATCCTTCATGATCTTCTACGTATTGATTATGGCTTGAGCCACCTGATCGAGTTGTTCATCCATGTTCGTGGCATCGGGACTCATGAAAGGAAAATCCGCTAAAGGGGTGGAATTAGCTCCTTTTGGAGTAACAAAGTTAGAGTTGTCGGATTCTCAGATGAGGCTGGACTGTTGCGCTTACTCCCATAGGAGATTGAGCGATGTATGTAACGAAGTTGGTGAAGTTCTTCTTTTTGAAGAGTTCTTTTTTTGGTACCATGACAATGTTTAAGATGATGACTTGAGATTTTTTGTAGGATGAATAGATGAGAGACATAGAAGGTCCCATTGGACAAACCAAAATTTGTTTGCACAAATTTTTGTTAATCTGCTATAAATGATAGCAAAACATGAAAATGGGAAAACAAAATTTATAATTGATTTAATTATAAAAGTGGTACAATCTTTGTATATCCTTTAATTCTTTTCTAGGAGTTGATTCAAGGGCTTGAAGCTTGACCTCGAATCAAGTGCATTGGATCGAAGATTGAATTCGGCCAGAAGTGTTGGCTTCGTTTTACGGGCAACACTTTGGGATGACAAGGGACGATGGATCGAAGACTTGAGAGCATAAGTGCCTTCTGTTAAAACTCTCTCTATTAATGATAGCTACGTACCTAGGACTCGAATATGAAACCACTAATTAAGAGCATTGTACCAAACTGCTAAATTACACCAATTGATGTTCGCTCACAAAATTAGTTTTTTTTTTCCCCCTAAAAAAACCATCCTTCTTTTATTAAAAAATTATGTATAGTTCCTTATTATAAGTTATTAATTAATACTGATCAGTTCAATTTCAAACTTTTAAAAAACAATATATACTTTTTAGTATTTTTAGCCTCCAGTTGCCCAGAATCCATTATAACTTGTATTATATATTGGTTATGGTTTGCTGAATATGATTCGGTGGTTTGGTAAAATTAACGGGAAATTTCACATAGTGTTTAAATTTAAATTTTAATATCTGATGATCAAGTATCAAATACATTATACAACAAAGAAAAAGGAGATATAGTTAAAACTTGTAAATATATAACTAAAAACCCGAGCTATTTTATCTTAATGAAAATAAATGTTAAAGAGATTAATGTAGTGGTACTAGTATATTTGGAGCCGAACTGGCTCACGAGCACAGCGAGCCAAGTTTCAACTGGCTTGATTCGAGCTCAAAAGCAAAGAGCCTGAGGCCGAGCTCGAACCATTTATTTGCTTGGAGTCTCGTGGTTAGTGACTGATGGAAGCGATGATGTGCCCAAACGTGCTAAATTCTTTATTTCACACGAGATATAGATACAAGAGTACAAGCCCTCAACTATTTCTCTTTCTCTTCAAACTAGTTGCGGCTAGTTTTTACACACACATTTCTTTCTAATTTTTCTAACCTCTTTTTGTAAGATACATCTAACCTATATTTACACTAATACTAACCGTCATTAAAGAAGTCTCTAGCATCTTGGAGTTTGCTTTCAATTTTGCCACTACAAGCTTTAATGTTTCTATACATTTCTTGATCACGCCAACTCATGCTTCGTTGCCTTATCTTCATAAAATTTCTTGAGCAATTCCTTGTCAAATTTGTATTCTCAATTCCTTATCAAACTTGTATTCTCAATTCCTTGTCAAACTTGGATTCCTAGTTCCTTGTCAAATTTGGATTTCTAATTGATCTTCAAGACATTTCTAGAATGGGTTTGAAAATTCTAACACTCCCCCTCAAACCTGATTCTCATTCTTAGCTTTTCTTTGAGCTTGTAAAATGTATCTGCTTTCAGTGGCTTCGTAAAGATATCCGCTAACTGAGATTCTGCCCTGCAATGGACCAGCTCCACATTTTTATTTTTCACTTGCTCTCGGATGAAATGATACTTTGTATCAATGTATTTGCTTCGGCTATGTGATACTGGTGAGTTTGTTAATTCCCATGTATCGTTTCTTTTTATGGCTGCAATTTCATCATCCATTGCTTTCTTCCATTTTGTATCTTCTATTGCTTCTTCGAAAGTTACTGGATCACATTCTGTCATTAAGCAAAGTAGTGAATAATCAAACGGTGTCTCCACGGGTTCTGTAGAATTATAGATGTCATTAAGACTCCGTGTTTTTGTGGATTTTACATCTGAGGTGTTGCTGCTACTGCCATTTGTTGGTGATGAAGGGGTTGTTGTATCAGGACTTTGGTCACTGCCTTGCTCATCATCTTCAACAAAATCATCGTCATTTTTATCATTACTAAATAATAGTCCTTCAACTTTTTTTTCTTCTTTTGCTCCATCTCCAATAATCTGCTTCATCAAACTCGACATCTCTTAAGATAATCAATTTCTTAGTAAGAGGATTATACAGTCTATAGGCCTTACTTCTTTTGTCGTAACCTATGAAGATGCACTTTTCTCCTTTATCATCAAGTTTTTTTTCTTAACTTTTCAAGAATGTGAGCATATGCAATGCGTCCGAAAATTTTCAAGTGTCCAACAGTTGGTTTGTAACCACTCCAAACTTCCTCTGGTGTCTTATATTTTACACTCTTTGTTGGGCATCGATTCAATAAATAAGATGAACATTTAACAGCTTCAGCCCAAAAGGTTCTCGGGAGGTGTTTTCCTTTCACCATACTCCTTGGCATATCAAGAATGGTACGATTTTTTCCTTTTTGCAATTCCATTTTGTTGTGGCGTATATCTAGCTGTCAACAGATGAATAATTCCATGCTCTTTACAGAAGTCTTCATATAATTTTCCCGTATACTCACCTCCTCTATCTGTTCTTAATATCTTCACATATTGCCCACTCTGCTTTTCTACCATTGCTTTGAACTCCTTGAATTTATCAAGAGCTTCTGATTTTTCTTTAAGAAAATAGACCCAACATTTTCTACTAAAATCATCAATAAAGGTAATATAATACCTGTTTTCGCCGAGTGATTCTATATCGTACGGTCCTGCTATGTCGGAGTGTATAATCTCGAGTGGTCTTTTAGATCTTCGCGATTTTCCAACTTCAAATTTTTGTCTATATTGTTTTCCTTTAATGCAAGCTTCGTACAATTGATCGGGAGGAGTAATTTTTGGTAATCCATTCACCATGTTTGCTGTCGACAATAGCTTTAAGCCGGAAAATTCAAGATGCCCGTACCTTAAATGCCACAGCCACGAATCATCTTTCATTATTGTCTTCATGCATTTTATTTCACCTGACTCAATATCAATGGTGAAGAGACGATTTCGTGTCATATTAGCTTGTGCAACTAATTCTCCATCTTTATTTTTTATGGCAAGTGAGCAATCTTTCATATACACTTCATATCATTTTTCAAGAAGCTGACCAAAGCTTATGAGAATGATTTTCAAAGCTGGTACGTAATAAACATCTGAAATGTACTTCTTTTCTCCATTCTTTTGTGTTATTACAACTTTGCCTTTGCCTTTTACTTCTGCATGTGAATCATTTCCAAAAGTTACTTGTCCATGAACTGTTTCGTCTAATTCTGTGAATAGCTCCTTTCGACCACACATATGATTGGTGGCACAATTATCAAGATACTGTTAGGAATAGTGCCCTAGAAAGCCGATTGTATGTCCGCTTTGTGCTTTTCCTTATCGTAATCACAGACAATCTTTGAATGAAATAACGAATTGAGGCAACACTTCTTTATATGCTCTTGTTTGGTATGTGTTTACTTTATCTGTGCATGTATGAGAACTCCCCTAATCCTGATGACTTTAGGACTCTATCATTTAGGTGAAATGGTTCATGAAACAAGCCCTATATCACATAAGTCATGATTAGCAAAATACTCCGAGTCGATGAGTCCTACCGACAGTGGGAGTGTCAACCTGACTCCTCTAAGGCTTGCTTGTGGGATCACGCCCTTAAGAAGGACCACCTTGTTTCATGGAGGTGCAAAGTTTATAGTTGATACGTGCTTGATACATGAGGGTGCTTACTTCCATAAGTAAGTTCACTGAGGTGCCCCGTGTGAAAACATTCCTAAATGGGAAAGGAAGTTTCTATTTTAGGAAATAGAAACTTCTAGATTAGAAAATATCTCACGAGTCATTGATGTGATTAATTGATCCTTAGACTTGAGGTTCCATATCACTTTATGAGTTAACTCTGTAGTCTTAGGTATAAGCTTTAAAGGGTGTCGCCTTAGACAACTGATTCAAGGCTTATGCTGGGGCTGCACAAGTGATTCATGAAGGTGAATGAGAATCAAGAAAAGACCTACACCTGTATTTGCAAGGTGATCTCTTATTGTGTAAGTCATTCATATGCCATATGGAGTCCTTGGCCAAGGCAGTAGATCAAGACATCAAGAAAAGGGTTTCTTGGATTGAGATCAAATGGATATGAAATGCACTTAGCTTTAAGACCGGATTATTAGGGTTCTGATTATTCCCTTGCCCTAGATCTTGGTTGAGAGATAGTAAGTAGGAGGATTGTATCTCACATGAATCAATGACTTAAAGATTCTGTCGAATCCGAACATTCCAATTCAACTAGGGGTTAAACACCTGTTGCTAGATTATGGTCGTTTAATCTGTGAACTGATTAATTAATTAGTGAATTAATTAATTAGGGTCACTGCTAATTGAATTGAGAACCTAGAGGGTCACACACAACAACTTGGTTACATGAGTTGAGGCTTTAAAATGATTAAACAAGTTAATAGGGCCTAGAGGGTCCCACACGTGTGAAACCACACGTGTGGGTCACGTGACTGGACATGTGTCATTGGGACACGTGTGCCACACGTGTTTATTTGATTAAATATTAAATAATTAATTTATTAATTATTTAATAGACTTTGGTTTAATTTTGAATTAAAAAGAGAGTCTAATTTTGGAGAAAATAATCTAGTTAATTAATTATGAATTAATTAATTAGATAAAATAAGTTATTTATTTATTTAATAAATAAAGTATAAAATTATCCAAAAGGAGTTTGGATATTTTTTTGGCTCTCTTAAAAGTTGATTTGAATTAGAATTCAAAGTCAAAGTTGGAATTACTTGATGATCAAGTAATAGGAGAGAGGGACCAAAATCCTTAGCCCATAAGGACTAGGGATTTTCGGCCACTCCCTTTCCTATATATAGGGGAGCTCATGCTCCCCTTAGAGAGTGATTGAATTCTTTTGGTTCATGTGTTGAACACCATCCTTTCTCCAAGATCAAATAAACCCTAGGTTAAGCCTAAACACTAACTAGGGAACTAGCATCCTTACAAGTTAGATTGTAGTCAAGTTGGTGGACTATCTCTAGAGAGCTTCAAGTTAGAAGTTTTGAAGATTCGAGCTTTACCAAGCAGAGAGGATCAGCCGCGAGAAGAGCATTCTTGGGTGGCTTGAAACGCTTCAAGAAAGTTAATTAAGAAAGTAAGTTTCTAATCTCTACGAATTTGGATACACGATTGCGAGTCCAAGATCCTTTTGTTGGAAAATTTTTTAAATTTTCGTTGCTTTCTGATTCCTGTTTCCAACAAGTGGTATCAGAGCCACCTCGTTAATCGTGTTTCTGATTCGTATCCACTTCACTGAATTTGGTAGAAATTCTTAGGCTTGATGCGATTGAGTATTTGTAATTGTTTTAGAAAGCCTGAATTACGAAACTGTATTTTTTCCTGAAAGTTTCTGAAAATTGGTTTTTATAAAATTTAATTTTTGAAAACTATTTTAGATTTGAAACTGTATAAACTGTTTATGGATTTCTTGGATTGGTTTTGCTTTTGAACGAAAACATGAAACGAAAACCCGGATTACGACGAACACGCGAAACCCCGCGCGCGCGGACTTCGCGCGCATCGCCCGCCTGGACTAGGCGCGAGCAGGGTGACCACCCAGCACCTCCCGCACGCTAGGCGCGCCCGCCCGTCACCGCCCAGGGCTGCCGAGAGTGGCAGCCATCGCCCGCCCAGGCTGGGCGACGATCCCGCAAGGTGTGCGGGATCTGTCGCCAAGGCCGCCCGCAATTGTCCGGGAGGGGCGCACCTCGAGCTGTGCGCGCCTTTCGCGCGCGCGCTTGCTACTGGCGCAACCCCTTTGGCGTACGGGCCCCGTTTTTCGTGATCCATTTTCGTATTTCGTGCAATCCAGTTCCAATTTTATTTTAATTTTAAAATTTTTATTTTATAAATATTTATTTTAATTTTTTGAATAAAATTTAAAATTGGGATTTTTGAGAAATAGAAACGGTTTATATTTTGGGAAACTACATCTTTGATAAAATTATTAATTTTCAGAAATTAATTGGAATTTTATTAGTTTTTGCTAATTTGGGATTTATTGAAAGCTTTTATAAATAAGAGTCGCATCAAGTCGTGTTTTAAGTCATTAGGACTTGAAACGGGAATTTTAATTTATTGGCTAAATTTAAATTCTCGCAAAAGCATGTTAGGTGATCATAGGTACTAGTCTATGTATGGTTTTAATTTATGCACATGAATGGTTTAAATTGGGGTTGGAGCTCTATAGTTGCATTTTTCAATTGAGGTTGGAGCCTCACTTATGTGCGTACTGTTATGTGATTTATTATGTAGCTTTCCATATTACTGCTTTTGAGGCCGGGGTATGCCCCGTGTAATTGTCTAAGGCCAATACGAAGATTGAGCCTTATTATTTTATGTCTTTTTCTTTTTATTGTAATTTGAGAGTATAATAGGTGGTAAGGTTTTATTTTCATTTTGGAGACAATGCACCCATGGAGTAAGATGGACCACATTCAAGTAACAAGGAGGCCATAAGTGAAGACCCCTCAAAATGTTAGGGAGGGGAATCTCAATTGAGAATGTAATAGAGATAGGGCTCGTATTTTGCTACCGCTTTCCCTTATGTAATTTAAACTGTTTATGTAGCATGTATGTTAGAACTTGTGATTGTGGAGTGGCTCCCACATATCACGCATAAGATAGGTAGAACCCATGATCATCACATGTTAGTAGCATGTTAGGACATGTTATCTGTTTTTGTGCTTGTGTGAAATGCATTTAAGTTGTACTTGCATTAATCAAGACTAATAAAATTGAATAACATATATGTTGGTGAGGTCGAACCGGACAACTCTCCGGTTGATTTGAAAATTTCCCATTAAATATTAAGCTAATTTCGAATAAATAGGTGTTTAATTCGAGTTGCAAATTTTGAATTAAATTCCTAGCATTCCATCAATAGGTTTTAAGTTTAGTAAGTGAAGCTAGTTATTGTCCGCGAGTCGTGGGATAGCTAGTGGAGCTTATTAGTTCTTAGTTACCTAATTGATCATTTTAAATGATCAATATTTCGTGGTCAATTTTGGCAAGGGTGATGTCCACTAGTCGTGGGTCGTTCGAACTAAGTTTTGATCATGATCTTATGATTGATGGGTCTAGCTTAACGCCTAAGTAAATATGGATGTCGCACGAGTCGTGGGTCCATATTGAAATATAGGTGATGCAAAAACAATTACTAAGAGTTCTAAAGGTGTTAGAATTGGTAAGTTGTATCTACCTAGGGTTTTACTTAGAATGTCCGCGAGTCGTGGGTTCAAGGTAAAATGCTTAGGATCTTAGTACCCATTGGGAAAGGTGTTCCTCTTAGATCTTTGGGAATTATAGATCTTTGAAAAACTGTGGCAGCTACATTAGATTAAAGACCTTATCTTTTGTATATCGTTATAATTCAGCATGCTCACTAGTTCTCTGTTTTACCATTTAGGTCGTAGATTCTGTGATTCTCTACGTGTTTTGAAATAGCAACCAAAAACCCTCTTGTATCGATCCTCGAGTCAAATAAGTTGACTGGTCCCAACTATTCTGATCAGCTGAGGAATCTAAAAATCATTTTAAATTCTGAGAAGAGAACTTATGTTCTCTTCGAAGGGGAGCCTAGTCCCGAAGGGGACGATCCCACTCGGGCCGAGCGGGACGCGATCCAGAAGTGGAAGGATGATAATCTCCAAGCCCGTTGCCTTATGTTGGCTAACATATCTCCGGACTTGCAAAGGCAACATGAGGCCATGGAATTTGCTTGGGAGATTTACGACCACTTAGAGCAACTCTACCGCCCTCATAAACGTGTTACAAGGTATAACACTTCAAAGGAATTGTTCCACTTGAGAATGAGGGAAGGTTCAAGTGTCCATGAATATGGACTCAAGTTTCTCGCCCTTACTGAGAAACTTGCTTCCATGGACATGCCATTGAAAGATGAGCTTTCAGTGGATTTGTTGCTAGCTTCGCTCCCACCATCATTCAACCCATTTGTCCTTAACTTCAATATGAATCATGCTGGTGCTACTGTAGCTGAGCTGATTAGTCAGCTTGTGACTGCTGAAAGCACGATCAAGAAGGACAATAAGGTTCTGATGGTGAATGCTCCATCTTCCTCTTCTGGGCCTTCTAAAGGTAAGGGCAAGAAAGCCTAAAAGAAGAAGAAGAAACCCCTTAGGCCCACTGGTGGCGTTTCGAAGGGGAAGGCCCAAAAGAAGAAACGTGATAAAAAAGAGGATGTTTGCTTCCATTGTGGCAAAGCGGGACATTGGAGGAGAAACTGCCCAGAGTACAAGGCTACTCTAAAGAAAGGTATGTTTCTCGTTGAAGTAAATCTTTCTATTATTTTAGTTCTTGGGTACTTGATACCGGTTGTGGAGCTCATATCTGTAATGATGTACAGATGCTAAATGAAGTCCAACAACTAAGAGAAGAAGAATGTGACTTGAAGATCGGCAATGGCTCAAATGTTGAAGCTCGAGCTTTAGGCACAATTAGATTAGATTTAGGTAGTTTTGAGTAAGTTTTAAATAAAGTCCTTTATGTACCGAGCATTATTCGTAATACAATTTCAGTTCCAATTTTAGATTATGAAGGTTATGAAACTTATATTAAGAATGGTAAATACTTTATCAAATGGGACAACTCTTCCGTTCGGTACTCTAAGTAATGGACTTTATCTAACTCAAAATATCAATATTATGAATATACAACAAGAAACTAAACGTAAGAGAGATGACAAAGTTTCAGCTCCCTTATGGCACGCTAGATTAGGACACATTTCCAAGAACATAATTAGTAAGATAAATACTTTAGGATCATTCTCTGAAAATGATCTCAAAGAGTTGACTTCTTACGAATCCTGTCTCAAAGGAAAAATGTCCAAAGTTCCTTTTAAAGGAACTGTAGAACGCGCCACTAAGGTCTTGGATTTGATCCATACTGATGTTTGTGGACCGCTTAGTGTAAGCACTAGAAACAATCATCAGTATTTCATAACCTTTACTGATGACTTTAGTCGGTATGGTTATGTATACTTAATGAAGTATAAATCTGAAGCTTTTAAGAAATTCCTAGAATTTCAAAAGGAGGTTGAGAGTCAAACTGGTCACAAGATCAAAGCACTTCGATCTAATCGAGGAGGCGAGTATCTTAGTGAAGAATTCCTTAATCATCTCAAAGATAATGGGATTATCTCTCAGTGGACTCCTCCGGGAACTCCTCAGCTTAATGGAGTTTCTGAGAGAAGGAATCGAACTCTACTTGATATGGTTCGTTCCATGATGAGTTTCACTGACTTACCACCTTCTTTCTGGGGTTATGCCCTAGAAAGTGCAGCAAAGATTTTGAATCTAGTTCCCTCTAAGGCAGTCCCTAAAACGCCCTATTAAATGTGGCATGGAAAAATCCCTAGTTATTCTTACTTAAGAATTTGGGGTTATCCTACTTACGTGAAGAGGACAGTGGGAGATAAGTTAGAATCCCGTTCTAACTTATGCTACTTTGTAGGTTATCCTAAAGAATCCATGGGATACTACTTCTACGATCAATCTGAGCAAAAGGTGTTTATTTCCAGAAATGCCACTTTTCTGGAGGAACCGTTCCTTAAAGAAAAGAAAGGTAAGATCATAGAATTAGAGGAAGTACAAAGTGACCCCACGCCACCCACTGAAGAAACGTCCCCTCCTGATCAACGACAACCAATCACGAATTTCGATACCTCTAAGGCGTTCTGAATGCACTCCTAGACAGCCGGAGAGATGGTATGGATTCTTCCATGAAATCTCTCAAGAGGATAATGATCCTTTAACATATGAGGAGGCACTTTCAGATTCTGACTCTGAACAGTGGATAGAAGCCATGAAATCCGAAATGGATTCCATGAACTCCAACCAAGTTTGCACCTTGGTAGATTTGCCTGATGGGGTCAAACCCATAGGTTGCAAATGGATCTTTAAGAGAAAGCTTGGAGTTGATGGAAGCATTGCAGCCTACAAAGCAAGACTGGTTGCAAAAGGATTCACTCAAAGACCCGGCGTGGACTTTGATGAAACCTTTTCGCCAGTTGCAATGCAAAAGTCTATTCGGATCATGCTTGCCACTGCTGCATATTATGACTATGAGATATGTCAAAGGGATGTGAAAACTGCCTTTCTCAATGGTGACATTGATAAAGACATTTATATAGAGCAACCCATAGGTTTCACATTCAGTGGGAGTGAGCAAAAGGTTTGCAAACTCTAAAGATCAATCTATGGATTGAAACAGGCTTCTAGGAATTGGAACATTCGATTTGATGAATCAGTCAAAGCGTTTGGCTTCATTCAAATTTCGAATGAATCATGTGTGTATAGAAAGGAATTGGAGACCTCAGTGCAATTCTTAGTACTTTATGTTGATGACATCCTTCTTATTGGGAATTCGAAGGATGACATGAAAGTGACTAAGTTGTGGTTATCAAACCAATTCGAGATGAAAGATCTTGGTGATGCGTCCTATATCCTTGAAATTAAAATCTATCGAGATAGATCTAGAAGGTTAATAAGACTATCATAGTCGATGTACATTGACAAAGTATTGAAGAGATTCAATATGGAGTCAGCAAAGGTTAAGAACCTTCCTATGAGTGTAGGAACATGTCTTTCTAAAAAGATGTGTCCTAAGACTAACCTTGAGAAAGAAAGAATGACTCATACACCTTATGCATCAACAATAGGTAGCATAATGTATGCAATGTTATGTACTCGATCGGATGTGGCTTATGCACTTAGTGTAACAAGTCGTTTCCAATCTGACCCTGGCGATGGTCACTCGGCTGCCGTGAAGAATATTCTTAAGTACTTGAAAAGTACTAAAGATTTATTCTTAGTTTACGGAGGTCAGAAAGATCTTACTGTCGAAGGATACTGCGATGCAAGCTTTGCATCTGACTTAGATGATTTTAAGTCAATGTCAGGATACATTTTCTGCCTAAACGGCAGAGCAGTGAGTATGAAGAGTTCCAAGCAAACTACCACTGTAGATTCGACACTGAGGCCGAATACTTAGCTGCAAATGATGCAGCTAAGGAAGGTGTTTGGATTAGAAACTTCATTCAAGAGTTGAATGTTGCTCCTAACATGAAAGACCCCATTACTGTGTTTTATGATAACACTGGGGCGGTTGCTCAAGCAAGAGAACCAAGATCTCACCAACGGACCAAGCACATTATGAGGAAGTATCACCTAATCCGTGATATTATCAAAAGAGGAGATGTGAAAATTGAGAGAGTCACATCAGCAGAGAACGTGGCAGATTCGCTTACTAAACCCCTTAGTCGAGAAGCTTTCCAAGGTCATCTTCAGAAGATGGGACTTAGAGTAGCTTTAGAATGGCTTTGACGGGCAAGTGGGAGATTGTTAGGAATAGTACCCTAGAAAGCCGATTGTATATCCGCTTTGTGTTTTTCCTTATTGTAACCACAGACAATCTTTGAATGAAATAACGAATTGAGGCAACACTTCTTTATATGCTCTTGTTTGGTATGCGTTTACTTTATCTGTGCATGTATGAGAACTCCCCTAATCCTGATAACTTTAGGACTCTACCATTTAGGTGAAATGGTTCATGAAACGAGCCCTATATCACATAAGTCATGATTAGCAAAATACTCCAAGCCGATGAGTCCTACCGACAGTGGGAGTGTCAACCTGACTCCTCTAAGGCTTGCTTGTGGGATCACGCCCTTAAGAAGGACCACCTTGTTTCATGGAGGTGCAAAGTGTATAGTTGATACGTGCGTGATACATGAGGGTGCTTACTTCTATAAGTAAGTTCACTGAGGTGCCCCGTGTGAGAACATTCCTAAATGGGAAATGATTTTTCTATTTCAGGAAATAGAAACTTCCAGATTAGGAAATATCTCACGAGTCATTGATGTGATTAATTGATCCTTAGACTTTAGATTCCATGTCACTTTATGAGTTAACTCTGTAGTCTTAGGTATAAGCTTTAAAGGGTGTCGCCTTAGACAACTGATTCAAGGCTTATGCTGGGGCTGCACAAGTGATTCATGAAAGTGAATGAGAATCAAGAAAGGACCTACACTTGTATTTGCAAGGTGATCTCTTATTGTGTAAGTCATTCATATGCCATATAGAGTCCTTGGCCAAGGCAGTAGATCAAGACATCTAGAAAAGGGTTTCTTGGATTTAGATCAAATGGATATGAAATGCACTTAGCTTTAAGACCGGATTATTAGGGTTCTGATTATTTCCTTACCCTAGATCTTGGTTGAGAGATAGTAAGTAGGAGGATCGTATCTCACATGAATCAATGACTTAAAGGTTCTGTTGAATCCGAACATTCTAATTCAGCTAGGGGTTAAACACTTGTTGCTAGACTATGGTCATTTAATCTGTGAACTGATTAATTAATTAGTGAATTAATTAATTAGGGTCGCTGCTAATTGAATTGAGAACCTAGAGGGCCACACACAACAACTTGCTTACATGAGTTGCGGCTTTAAAATGATTAAACAAGTTAATCGGGCCTAGAGGGTCCCACACGTGTGAAACCACACGTGTGGATCACGTGACTGGACACGTGTCATTGGGACACGTGTGCCACACGTGTTTATTTGATTAAATATTAAATAATTAATTTATTAATTATTTAATAGACTTTGTTTTAATTTTGAATTAAAAAGAAAGTCTAATTTTGGAGAAAGTAATCTAGTTAATTAATTATGAATTAATTAATTAGATAAAATAAGTTATTTATTTATTTAATAAATAAAGTATAAAATTATCCAAAAAGAGTTTGGATATTTTTTTGGCTCTCTTAAAAGTTGATTTGAATTAGAATTCAAAGTCAAAGTTGGAATTACTTGATGATCAAGTAATAGGAGAGAGGGACCAAAATCCTTAGCCCATAAGGACTAGGGATTTTTGGCCACTCCCTTTCCTATATATAGGGGAGCTCATGCTCCCCTTAGAGAGTGAATGAATTCTTTTGGTTCATGTGTTGAACACCATCCTTTCTCCAAGATCAAATAAACCCTAGGTTAAGCCTAAACACTAACTAGAGAACTAGCATCCTTACTAGTTAGATTGTAGTCAAGTTAGTGGACTATCTCTAGAGAGCTTCAAGTTAGAAGTTTGGAAGATTCGAGCTTTACCAAAGACAGGGGGATCAAGCCGCGAGAAGAGCGTTCTTGGTGGCTTGAAACGCTTCAAGAAAGTTAATTAAGAAAGTAAGTTTCTAATCTCTACGAATTTGGATACACGATTCCGAGTCCAAGATCCTTTTGTTGGAAAATTTTTTAAATTTCCGCTGCTTTCTGATTCCTGTTTCCAACAGATACCACATATTCTTCTTGCGATCTCCATTTCCTCTATAGGTAAGAAAAACACTTGATTCCACCTTTTCTTTATTTTCAACTTCTGCTGCAACATGGTTTATTTCCTCCATATTTGGTGCTGAACTACATTTGTAACTGAAATGACCATATTTCCTACAATTATAACATTGTACCTGGGATTTATTTCCTTGTTGATATCTGCCTCGGCCACGGCCTCTAAAACCTCGTCCACGGCTGAATGTCCTATGATATTCATTTATTTGGCCTCTACCATATGATGGAATACCACGTCCTTGTGTTCCAGGTCCATCTCTGTTTCCACCTCGGTAGCCTCCACGATATGCTCCACGATTTCCTTTTCCTTGTCTATAGCTACTGCTAGCCTCTCCTTCATTACGGACAACTTACTTTGCAACGCTTGCTCCAAATTTTCAATATCTTCATTTAATTTCATCTTTTGCTCATGTGCTTGGAGAGAACCCACAAGTTCTTCTATTGGCATTTGGGACAAATCTTTCTATTCTTCGATAGCAACGACGATATATTCAAATTTGCGTGTCAGTGACCGTAAAATTTTCTCCATTGCTCTTTTTTCATTAAGAGTTTCTCCATTTCGTTTCATTTCATTCACCACCGTTTTCACACGATTGACATAATCATCAATGCTTTCAGAATTTTTCATTTTCGACTGCTCAAATTCAGATCTAAGAGTTTGAAGACGTACCTTTTTGGCCTTTTCAACACTTTGCATGGATTTTTGCAATTTTTCCCATGCTTCTTTTGCCGTTTTCGCTTCCGATATTTTTTCAAAAGTTGATTCATCAACACTTTGAAAAATATTGTACAAGGCCTTCTGATCTAATTTTCGTGCCTTTCTTAACTTCTTCTTGGCTTCATTTGACAGAGCTGCTTCAGCAGCGGCATCTACGGGCTCGACATATCCTTTTTCCATAATTTCCCAACATTCTTGCGAGGCTAGCAAGACCTTCATCTGGATACTCCAATTTCCATAATTCGTCTTTGTCAATTTTGGAATTTGTAACTGAATCAAATCAGCCATCTTGTCTTGTTAGGGGAGCATGAACCAAATTCTGATCGAAGCTTAGAGCCAAGTCTCGAACGAGGCTCTGATACCACTGATGGAAGCGATGATGTACCCAAACGTGCTAAATTCTTTATTTCACACGAGATATAGATACAAGAGTACAAGTCCTCAACTATTTCTCTTTCTCTTCAAACTAGCTGCGCTAGTTTTTACACACACATTTCTTTCTAATTTTTCTAACCTCTTTTTATAAGATACATCTAATCTATATTTATACTAATACTAACCGTCATTAAAGAAGTCTCTAGCATCTTGGAGTTTGCTTTCAATTTTGCCACTACAAGCTTTAGTGTTTCTACACATTTCTTGATCACGCCAACTCATGCTTCGTTGCCTTATCTTCATGAAATTTCTTGAGCAATTCCTTGTCAAATTTGTATTCCCAATTCCTTGTCAAACTTGTATTCTCAATTCCTTGTCAAACTTGGATTCCTAGTTCCTTGTCAAATTTAGATTTCTAATTGATCTTCAAGAGATTTCTAGAACGGGTTTAAAAATTCTAACAGTGACTTAGTGAGCCAGATAAAATGTATTATATATATATAATATGATTTAGTAATATGCTGCAAATGACGTATATAACACACATTAGTATCTAATGTATTACTATGAATATAATTTAATAATAATATATATCAATATTTATCAATAGTATATAATGGTGAAACTGAATATTGATGGAGCCACTTTCAGACAAGAAAGGAGAGTGTGGGAGTTGGGGTTATAAGCTCGCCATTATAGGGGTGTCTGTCTTGTGTAGGTTGGCAACAGAAATGCATTTCTGGAAGCTGGGATTCTGAGAAGGCGGACGTGTTGCTGCAAATAAGGTTGTAAATGAATATTCGGAAATCCGATATCCATTGGCTATGATTTAGGCTATAAATAGATATGTAAAAATTCGATTTCTATTCGCATTGGATTTCATTTAAAGCGGATATTATCTGAATCTAATTAGACTTTCAAATTATAAACGGATAAGGATATAGTAATCACACTTTAACATTCAATCCGTACATTCAATTTGTTATATATCTAACATACATATATCCGATTATGTATTGCTTGAGGTCTTCTTTCCCTTCTTCTTCTTCTTAGGGGGAGGGGGGTGACGGAGAGGAAGATGGCTCTCCACCCCTGTTGCTTGTCTCCTCCTCGAGAGACATCTCTTCTACCTCTCTGGTTGTCTCCTCCAGGGCATCTAACTCAAATTCAAGCTCTTCTTCTTCAGAATTCACCACAGGGGAATTCTCTCTGATTCTTTTTTTCTAAGTAGCTCGGCCGGTGGGGTCTTCCTCTTCAAGGCCCACGCCTGTTTCGATGCCTTGGCCCTCGTGGGGATCTTGCCATCTTTTGCTCCCTTGGGGTTTCATACCCCTAACCTGCACAGACACCTCTGAGTCGGAACTTTCATCCTGCAAGACCAGTTTCCTTTTGGTATTGGGCTTTTCGATAAGGTTGGCTCCCTAAGGTGGTACGGTGGGTTTCTTGGGAAGAAGAAAGAGTGAAGGGAGAAAGGGTTCGAGTACGAGTGCATACTGTTCACAACAAATTTTTTATCGTTTGCAAAATAATTACAAGACAAAATATATGAACAAAATATATAATAATTTAAAGAATTTAACGAATTTAATGGAATAAATCCTAGCAAATCTATTCCTCTGATTCTTCTCTTCAATTTTGTATTCGAGGGCGTGAAGCTTATTCTCGAACACGTAAGCGTGACTCTTTGCCGAATTTGATGGAAAAATCACGTGATTTACCTGCAGCTTTGATGAAACGGTAGTTGTAGTTTGTCGTAACAGTGGGGCTTGAATATCTTGAAGACGACGAGAAGAGGACTTGATGAAGACTTAGAAGACTTGACTAGGTGAAGATTCGCGCACGTATGTAGATTTGACGGCGTGAAGACTCGTTTGATGTCGTTTTCTTCCTCCTCTGCTCTATGTCGGTATATCGATGTCCGTGTCGAAGTCGAAGTCGAAGTGTTGATCGAAGTCAATATTTGAAGTGTTACCCATGACCTCTATTTATAGGTGTAGGGTTGAGTTTTGTGATAGTTATCCCATAATTAATTAGTTTATTTATTAAAGGGATAATATCAAATTTATTTATTTATTTATCACTTTAATATAAATTTATATTAAAGAAAAATAAATAAATGACATGCGCTTTGACCTGATTGGTTCATGTGGAGAGACATGCCACTTGTCGTCATTTGATTGGTCATAACCAACTGGACTGCAAGACTTGATTTGATTCGCCGGAACACTTCAATTTTGACACGTGTCGATACATGATTTGACGACAAAATAAATATTAAAATTATCAATTAAATTAACTATTCTAAATTTTATGGATTTTTTTTTATTTAATAACAATCCAAAAAATACTAAAAATAGAAATAATTAAATTTGATAACTAATATTTAATTTTACACGTGTCACATTTTAATTCGACGAAAATTAATTCGTCTACAAATGCCCCCACTTCAAAGCTCGGCGAAAAACATGTCAAGCGCTCGTGTCGGCGAAATTTGAAGTACTTGATCCGACCTCTAACATAGAACTACCGCGGCATTGCACTTTCACTTTTGGACTTGGACTTAAAACAAATCACATCATTAATTTGAGACATGAAAATTTAAAAGCCAAACTTTGACTGGGGCCCAAACTCTCAGCCCAACAGGAAATAAGTTTTCTTACCCAAACACTTGTTTCATTCTTCGGGCTTGGGTCTTGGGATATTTTCTTTCATTTTTTTATTTGAGCAAATTGTGGCCCAAAAACAAATTGGAAAGTAAGTGGCCCAATTTTATTCCATTTTTTCCAAGCGCACGCACCGTACCTTTCCAATTTCCAGAGGATGTTTCTGCAATTTGGATTTCGGACGGTGACAGATTCTTTCATCCCCATTCTTTTATTTCCTCTCTCTTTTTTTTTTTAATTTAATTTCAGCAATATAATAGAATTAAAGTTGGACTTTAATTCTAAAGCAAAATTGGACTCTTTATTGCAGACTCCTAATAGAACAGGGACTTGCTCAGCTGCTCCTATAAATAATCAGTTCACCTCGGCAAACAAACTTCAGCTGCTCCTATAAAGATCAATTGGTTTGCCTTTTGATTTATTATCCTATTTTCCACTTATGACTTGTTTCTATTCGGCTAATTCTTCTAACTCCCCCTCTATTTTTTTTGGCAGGAGATCAAAATTTCGGATTTCGGCAACCTTCAACACTTCGATTTGTGGAATTTCAACTTCTTGATCATCGAGTTTGGATTTCTTTGGCAGCATCACAGTGAAGTATTCTTGATTTTCTTTGTTTTCTTCACTTATTTCAATACGGATAACTTATTGACACTTGGTCTTGAGTTTTTGTAGGTAATTCAAATCTCTCAAGATGTTCATCGAGGATCACACCGAACCATCTCCATGCATCGTCATCGGCCGCGACAATGACAGCTTCAAAGTCAAACCTACTTCTTTGTCCGTCCACAAGTCTGCTATCGATCTTCTCTCTTCCGGGCCTATTGATTCGACACTGCATATCGCCGACTGGTCAGAAGAGATCACTACAGAACTATATGATGATCACATCGACGAATTCTTTCGTTCGCCGGCCCTCTTATTGAAATCTTCTCTACATGATGTCGACAACTCGATAACAGGCTTCTCACTTCCGAATCGGTATCTCGTCACCAAAGGAACTTCTTGGAAGATTCCTTCTTCAAAGTTTGGTGAAGTATCCTTCCACGCCGGCTACTGGGAATGGACAGAACACATCTTGGCCTTCTTCGAACATCGTCTCGTTCAAGCAGACATCTACGCAGCCATTCATGCTTCACTCTTCACGTATGTCGTTGACAAGAACGCCCTTCAGGCATTCTTCGAGTTATGGCATCCTTCAACGAATACTCTGCATACGGCTGTTGGGGAATTGTCAATCTCTCTATGGGATCTTCGTGGAATTTCCGGCCTGCCCATACTTGGAGATTTCTACGACGAGGCAATCCCTTCAGCTTATGAACTTCTCGGCGATCAGGCCCGCAGCTCCACCTCTTCGCGAAATGACTCTACTCTTCCGCGTTGCTGCAAGTACTTGTTCTTAGCTTATCACATGCTACCTAAGACTTCGGATGGCGTATTAATTTCAGATTGGATAAACTTCTAGTTCAAGGAAACGGCTAGATATACCCCTCCTCCTTCGCGGTCTACAAAAAAGAGAACCAACAAACCACGATTTTCTCGGAATCCTTGCGGAAGTATCGACGCGTCTCTTCTACCTCGTGCCAACTACCACACTGATCCATTCACGCTCTTGGGAATCGAAGAGAATGTAAAAGAGGACACTTATCTTGCTGCTTTCCTCGCATGCTGGCTTTGCAGCTTTGTTCTTCCGTATGGACAAGTCGACCGAGTTCGTGCTACTGTTTTCAAAGTTGCTAGTCAGATGGCTCGTGGACGTCCTTTTTCTCTCGCTATACCCGTGTTAACAAGTATTTATCGCGGTTTAAGAGATATATCTACTTCGCCGAATCTGACCGAGTCTACTGCTGTCTTCCCTATTCATTATCTTTATAGTTGGATAGCGAGATACTTTGACACTCACTTTACTTCCAACATTGAAAAACAAATTGGGGACAAGTCGAAGTGTACTTTGATGGCAAGACATTCGGGGGAAAACATGGCTAAATCTTTTGAAATTTAGCCGACACGTGATTTGTTCCATAGCATCAGCTCATCAGACCTTCGAAACTTACATCCCAAACATCAAGATAAAGAAGTGCTGATGGATCGTACTTGTTTCTCCCTCACACTCAAGGGTATTTTCATATCTCTACGATCTAGTCACTTGACTTTTCGGTGTGGGAATGAACACCTTGTTGAAGCATATAGTCCTCATCGATTCAGCCGACAACACGGCCTTTGTCAACACATTTCGGGTCGCTTGAAGAAGGAAATCTTGACCTGCGGGTTATCTCCACTTGTTCGACTTTGGCGCTCATGCACTTTTCTGAACTCGTCATCCACAGTAGTTTTGCCGGGAAAACATGATGTTTCGTCATTGGCCACGAAAGAGTACATAATTTGGTGGAAAGCAACTTGGGACGCTACTCAGAGAAACAACACCAAGATTGTCTTGAAGCTTTCTCAGAACAACACGAAGCCAAACTCTACAATGCCAGAGCGACATAAAGGCGATTCTTCTAAGGCTGCGCAACAAAACGATGATCATGAAGCCGTTGCGAAGAAGCTAACTTCCCATTCGAAGGCTTCTCATGACTCTATTATCCCAGCAGAGAAAGAAGATAGTTCGACTGGGGATGCTTATCAAGTAGTTGAGAGGCCCAAGAAACGAATGACTTTACTCTACGGATCTTCCTCGAAACACGAGATAGCCAATGTATCTAAGGAAGGCAATGAAGTCATCTCTGCCCTTTCGTGTTCAGCCGAAGATTCTGACAGCCGATGCCAACTTAAGAAGAAGCAGAAGGTGTTCAATTTAGACAACATTAATGTTGATTCTAACTTTTTTGCAGACTGCCCAAGTTCTAATTTACCGTTGGCTGAATTACCACTCTATGTATATATCGGCTAAAAATACTTTTTTTTTTTTTCATTATTAGTATTTTCTTTGATCCTTTACTTACATCAATTACAACTCCCTTTTTTTTTTTTTTTGGTTGCAGCCCTCACAACTTGAGGATGGAGTTCAAGCGACTTACGAGCGGAGTGGCGATTCCGTAAATGAGCTCAACCCTTTCGACTTGTCAAAAGTGGATTCTTCTCATCCTCCGAGCGGCAAAGCTAAAACAATTAAAGGAGATAGTGAACGACCAAGGATCACTCCACCTAAATTGATGCCTAAAGTGCGCCCGACAGAAGTACTTGAAACATCTAGAAAGGCATCTAAAGTTCCACATCGCCCTTCTATGGCTCCCGAACCGTCTGTGTTTTGCCCCCAAGCTCTTTATGGTGAAGCCGAGAAAATGTTGGTCAACTTCCTTTGGAAGAGTATTCGGGACAAGATTGAAAGAACTCTATTTGAGACGCTCTCGAAGATAGAATCCGATATACGAGCTGTTTTTGGCAAGATGAAGGATTACATGAGAGATCCATCACCTTTGGAGAATCGCCTGAAGGAATTTCTTGAGAATGCTTTAGACTTCGCAAGTGTTAAGCAAAATTCCATCCACAGGCAAACACAAGAGGCTCATGAGCAATCTCTCTCTCTTGCTTCACAAAGTCTTGACGAAGCTGAGGTACAGAAACATAAGTCTGCCGGAGTAGTAGAGAATTTGAGGGCGGAACTTCGTCAAGCAGAAGAGAACTTAGCCAAAATGCAAGCTGATGTGGATGCTCGTCGAGAGGCTCTTTTGAAACTTCAAGATGCCCCTTATATGACCGAAAAGGAAAATGAAGCCCTTAAGAAGATGGAGAAGCTACTTGAAGAAACTCGTCAGGATTTGATAGACTTTGATATTTTCTCATAGATAGCTTAGAGTAGTTGATTGTTTTCCGTCGGTTGCTTAGCTTTAGGACTTTTCTTCCTTGTCCTTTTTTCCTTCTTGATGATGTTATGAACTTTACTACTTTAAAGATTGCTTAATAAAAGTTAACTTTTTTTTTTTTTTATCTTACAACTCTTCGAGTAGTTCTTTTTTTTAATGTCATTATAACGAATTATATATTTGCATGTATACATAATTCATTATCACATGAAAGCATCAAAATCAAATAAGCTAACTTTGTGTTCAATATATCAACTTTATATGACTTTTTTTGTTTATACTTAATTTTTTCTTTCATGAAGAATCATCAATTCAACATAAAACCAACATAAAGTCATGATAAAGTTGTGACTGAACTTAGAACAAATCTAAGCTGCCTACGTACCCTAATAAAAGGGATCAAGTCATAACGTAGTTCAAAGAAGACTTCTTTTGAGAAGATTTAGGGGGGCCGTTCACAGTTTATGCTCATGCGGGCCAGGAGTGTTCAGAGTTTAACCACCCTGAACGAGAGTGGGGAATTTCTATTTTAGCCATACGAAATACCATCCGTGGAGTAAGTTAGCAGTTTATCCACATACATTACAATTGGTGGTTACCGTACATAGTTTATACTCATATGGGTCAGGAGTTGACATGCAGTTTAGGCTTGTGCGTCGAGGAGCAGCATGCTTCATTATGCATGATATTTCTTCAAAAATTTGCCATTTATCGGTCCGATGCGCAAGCCATCTTTGTCAACCAACTTGTAGGCGCCATTTGTGTATACTTCTTTCACCACATGCGGACCATCCCATTTTGACATGAACTTACTTCCTATACGCTGAGTGATGGTGATAGGTCTTCTCACCGCTAAGACTAAGTCTCCAACTTGAAACGATCGTGGATGCACTTTTCTCTTGAACGCTCTCGTCATTCGAGCTTGATAGCATTCAAGCTGTTGTTGCACTGCGAGTCTTTTCTCATCTAATGCTTCTAACTCTTCAAGCCTCAGACCAGCGTTTTCTTCAGGGGTTAGTCCTTCTTGAATCGCGATACGAAGCGATGGAATTTGGCTTTCTAAGGGGAGCACGGCTTCAACCCCATAAACTAATGAATACGGAGTAGCTTGAGTTGCAGTGCGATGCGTCGTTCGATACGCCCATAATGCTTCCCCTACTCTTTCGTGCCAGTCCTTTTTTTACTTAGACACCACTTTCTTCAGAAGATTACACAATGTTTTGTTAAACGCCTCCGCCAAACCATTTGCAGCAGTGTTATACATCGACGAATTGTGTTGTCTGAAGCCGAATTGCACGCAGAGTTTATCTATCAGCTTGTTGTAGAAAGGTTTCCCATTATCAGTAATGATGTATCGAGGCACCCCGTACCTGAAGATTAAATTACTTCTTATGAATTCGACCACCGTTTCCTTCTTTACTTCTCTAAGGGGTACTGCTTCCGCCCATTTCGAGAAGTAATCAGTGGCTGCCAATATGTAAGAATGACCACCCGACGACTTAGGAGTGATCGGCCCCACCACGTCAAGTCCCCAAGCATCGAACGGCCAAGAGGCCACAGTCGGATGTAGAGGTTCGGGCGGTTGGCGTATCAGATTAGCGTGTATTTGGCAAGCTTCGCATTTTCTCGCATAGTCCAAACAATCCTTGATCATAGTTGGCCAGTAATATCCCATCCTCTTGATTCTGAAATGCAACTTCGAGCCCGATTGATGAGCCCCACATACTCCCGAGTGTGCCTCCGTCAAAGTTTCGATTATTTCATCACCGTTCAAGCAACGTTGGTAAGTCCCTTCATATGATCGCCGATACAAAGTATCCTTGTATAGCAGAAAACGGGAAGACCTCCTACGTACTTCTGTTTTATGTCGAGGATCAGACGGTAGCTTTCCATGTCTCAGATAGTCGACTATCGGAGTTCTCCAATCATCCTCATCATTTACAGCGATCGAAATAACGCTTACGTTCTCAGTGTTGAACTTTTCCAGTGAGGGCACAACCCATCGGTTACACACGGGTACGCTCGTCGTTTCAACTTTCGATAGGGCCATGGCGGTGGCCAAATTAGCCAACGCATCCACCAACTTGTTTTCTTCTCTTGGAATGTGACTTAGGATAATATTTTCAAACTTTGTCACCAAATCAGAAGTTTGTTGATAGTATGGAACCAAGTCTTCCTTCCTAACTTCATACTCGTTTCGAAGTTGGTTGACTATCAATTTGGAGTCGTCGTACACTTCTATACTTGAAATCCCGATTTCTAATGCCATTTGGAGACCGATGATCAGAGCTTGGTATTCGGCCACATTGTTTGAGCATAATTCTCCTAATACAAAAGAGTATGTTAGCACCAATCTTTCAGGCGAAACGAACACCACTCCTGCACCTGCTCCATCGAACCGGGCTGATCCATCAAAGAACATTATCCACGCTGGCAAGGGTTCAACGAAGAAGACTTCTTCATCTGGGAGGTCATCTGACAGTTCCCAATCAGCTGGAACCGGGTGATCTGCTAAAAAGTTAGCAAGCGCTTGACCTTTCACCGCTTTCTGCGATACATAAACTATCTCGTATTGGTTAAATATGATGGACCACTTAGCCAATCTTCCGGATAACACAGGTTTAGACATCACATATTTAACTGGGTCGGCTCGAGATATAAGTCTTATGGAGTAAGCCTCGAAGTAGTGCTTCAACTTCTTAATCGCGTAAAACAACCCCAAGCAGATCTTCTCCACAGGCGAGTACTTCAGCTCGTTTTCTGTCAAAGCTCTACTAAGATAGTATAGTGCTCTTTCCTTTCCTTCATCATTCTCTTGCACCATTAGAGCACCAATTGACCTCTCTTGGGCGGCGATATACAAGATGAGCGGTTTTCCGGGTGTTGGAGCCCCTAAAACAGGCGGATTTGAGAGATGTCTCTTGATACTTTCGAATGCATTCTGACACCCTCGGTCCCACTCAAAAGTAATGCCTTTCTTCATGAGATGACTGAAAGGTTGACATCTTCCAGCCAAATTTGATATGAACCTTCTAATGAATGCCAAGTTGCCTTGTAGACTCCGCAGTTGTTTGAGATTCCTGGGCGGGGGCATTTTCTGAATGGCGTTAATTTTTGCAGGGTCGACCTCGATTCCACGATGACGAACTATGAAACCGAGAAATTTTTCGGAAGTGACTCCAAAGCACATTTCAAAGGATTCATCTTCAAATTGTATTTTCGCAGTCGATCAAACACAACTTGTAGATCCGCTAGATGATTTCTCTTTTCCTTAGTTTTGACTACAAGGTCATCGACATAGCATTCCACGTTTTTATGCAACATGTCATCAAAGATATTCTGCATAGCTCGTTGATAAGTAGCACCTGCATTCTTTAGTCCAAACGACATAACTTTATAGCAGTATATGCCTTTAGGAGTGCGAAACGCTGTACATTCCTCATCGTGTGGAGACATTCTGATTTGGTTGTACACCGATGATCCATCCATGAAAGACAAAGCTTCGTGCCCTGTAGTGGCATCAACCATAAGTTCGATGATCGGCAGCGGGAAGTCGTCATTTGGGCAGGCTTTGTTTAAATCTCGAAAATCCACGCATACGCGAATCTGGCCATTCTTCTTCTTGACCGGGACAATGCTGGAGATCCAAGTCGGGTATTTCACTTCTCTAATGAACCCAGCATCGATAAGCTTGTTAACTTCGGCTTCAATTAGAGGGACTAACTCTGGGTGACATATACGTTGTGATTGCTTCACAGGCCGAGCTCCATGCTTTATGCCAAGGCTATGAGTCGCGATTTTCGGATCTAACCCGGGCATTTCTTTGTATGTCCAAGCGAAGAAGTCCTTGTAGTCCTTTAACAAACTTATGTACCGAGTTATTTCTTCGGGGTCGAGAAGTGCACTCACAAACGTCGGCCGAGGCTCGTCTACTGTACCGAGGTTGACTTCTCGTAACTCGTCTATGGTTTCTTGCACTCCATCTTCAAGTTGTGGAGGCGCATCTTGGACTTCATTATCCGTGATTTCAGAGTCACAATCTTCATGAATCGAGAAATGATTACACGTTCTTATGGTGACAGGCCCTTCCCTTGTGATAAGCAAAGTGAAGATGTGCCCCCAATCGAGAAATGGAGAGTTTGATTTTCTCCAGTCGTACTTGGCGATTTTGTGGACTCTTCATATGCTGCATTTCCACCAGCACATGCGTTTTCACCGAGACGATCGAACACCCAGCGATGTTTTGATGCATACTTGTTCTCTGAAGCTTTGTGATACTTAGGCACGAGTCTTTTGAACACGGAAGGACGTTTCATGGGAGTACCAAGCCTATCAAACACTGATACGCGTTTATTCTTCTGATTGCCTTCGTTTTTTATGGCGGAGATGTGTTGCACATTCACACGTTTATCTTTTCGAGATACACGTATTCACACCGGTTCCATATGAACATATCCCACGCCTGTCTTAGGCTGGTTAACACGAAGTCCCTTTTCTTTCAGTTTAAGTTGTGCTTCCATGAGGCCGTGAACCTTTTCACCAGTTAATTCTGGTCTTAAGCTGCCTAAGGCCGACGGGGTAGAAAAGTCATATCCTGATCTCTCTAAGAGTGTGTAAGCTTTCGGATCGAATACTCCTTCTAGCTTTTCAGGCAGCTCTTCGGAAGATGGTGAATTTGCAGACTTCAAGTTGATGATGGGCATTATCAAGTCTGATTTCAAAGTTTCGAGACCGTTAAAGAATTTCACTTTTTGTCGTTCATCCCGATTTTCGCATGTGAGTTTGTTTTCCTCATTGCAGACTTTGTGCTTTTCACTTGAAGGTTCTATAGGAACTTCAATGGATATATCCTCTTTTACGAATTCGGGATCCAGGTAGAGCTTAGCATCAGCAAAGTGAGATTCCGCCTCGATAAAGGGCTTCACATCCGCGTCCACTTTCACAACCTCCCCGTTCTTTAAATATTTGAAGCATTGGTGGAGGGTAGAGGGAACGACGCCGTTTTCATGAAGCCATGGTCTTCCTAATAATAGGTTGTAGGAGGTTCTAGCATCAATCACGTGAAGCAGGGTGCTAGCCTTTAGTTCTCCAATTTGAAGGTCTGTCCGGAGCATCCCTATCGCACGTTGGCCTCCTTGGTTGAATCATTGGATGGTTAGGCGACTTTGAGATAACTCATCAATGGAGATGCCTAGCTTCTTCATGGTAAACTTCGGCATGATGTTAACTGCCGAACCTCCATCAATCAATATGCGGTTTACCTTTTGTTCATGCATGAATCCAGAGACGAAAAGTGGTCGATTGTGTGGTTTTGGTCCCAACAACAAATCTTCATCTGTGAAGTTAATCGCAGCGCTGGTAACATGACAAGAAACAACATGGAGAGTCTTTTCTTCACTGGAGACAGGATTCACGTTTTCTACTTTCGATCCGAAGTACTTTTTTGGAAAAAAGTCGCCTAAAGTCACGGGCTTCCAGTAGCACTTGTTTGATGGCCCTTTTTGGTCAGGTGTTCTCGACTTCTTCTTTGGCTTATCTTGTGTATGCTTGAGCGGCGTTAGTCTCTTTGACCAAGTAGGATGAAACTTCTCAACACGTCGTCTTTGCCTTTGGCGGCGCGTCACTATGGTCCATTCACCCTCATCCTCATCCTAGTTCATCGTGTATGCCTTAGTATTTTTAGGAGTTAATAAACTTGAAAGTAACCCCGGTTTAAAGCTCCCAAACTGGATTACTATGGGTGCCCCCGATGATACTAGTGGCGTTGTCACGTTCTTTTGGCTTTCAAGCACATTAACATATGCCGAAGTTGCAACACTAGTAGTATTCGTATCAGCTACATCTTCGCAGTCGAGAATAATTTTCCCCTCTTTAGCCAAAGCCATGATTTTGTCTTTCAAAACAAAACACTTTTCCAATGGGTGGCTAATAACTCGGTGATACTTGCAGTACTTCGGGTCATTCACTTTTCCACTTTCTTCGGGGCGTTTTGGCTCTGGCAGTTCTATCATCTTCCTCGCGAGCAATTCGTCGAAGATGTGTGCAACATCTGAGTCCGGGAATGGATACTCTTTTTCTTACATCTCTTTTAGAGTGAGACGACGCCTCTCATTTTGCATGGGTTGACTTCTTGGCTTTTCTACACCTTTTTTGTCCTTGGGCAGGATTTTGATGGGAACTGCCTTAACGGTCATAGACTCTTTTATAGGAGGTTTAACGAATCTTTCGTTTTTCCTTATATCTCTTCTATCCCTCTTTTGATCATCTGCGGGATAGTTGGTGCCATGATTCGCGATGCTTAGTTCCATGTCGTGGGCGCGGGTAGCTAACTCTTCGAAAGTACGAGGTTTGATGCCCTGGAGAATGTAGAGGAGCCCCCAATGCATTCCTTGAGTGCACATTTCCACTGCGGATATTTCGGAGAGTCTATCTTTGCAGTTCAAACTCAATGCTCGCCAACGGTTGATGTAGTCCACGACCGGTTCATGTTTCCATTGTTTCGTGTTGGTCAACTCGATCATGCTTGCTGTACGGCGAGTACTGTAGAACCGATTGAGAAACTCTCTCTCCATCTGATCCCAACTGTCGATTGATTCGGGCTCTAAGTCGACGTACCAATCAAATGCGTTCCCCTTAAGCGATCGTACGAACTGCTTGACCAGATGATCTCCATATGTCCCCGCATTGTTGCAAGTTTCTACGAAGTGGGCGACATGTTGCTTCGGGTTGCCTTTGCCCTCAAACGGCTGAAAATTTGGTGGTTGATAACCCATTGGCATTTTCAGGGAGTCGATGCGCTTAGTGTATGGTTTTGCATATGATGGAGAATTCTGATATAAAGCGCCATACTGAGCTCGTATTGTGTTGGTTATCATGTCCTGTAGTTCTTGAACAGATAAAGCAGCGATAGACGCAGTAGAGTGATTCGTTCTTATCGCGGAGTCTTGTTTCTGAGGAGGAAAATTCACTTGCTTTCCATCAGTGGTTTTAGTGATTTGAACTGAAGGAGTTTGAGGGGTCGCGGCTAGACTGGGAAGGATCGTTGTTTTCTAGTTTGCTCATGAGTTGGGCGATCTGGAAATCCTTCTCTTCCAAAGCTTGTTGCAGATGAGCTATCGCCTGAGCCATTTGCGCGACTTGATATCCATCGGTCATTACTTCAGTTCCCTTAGCCTTTTTTGCAAAGGGAGTTTCCTTCGGGTTGGTTTCCTTGGGGGTCGAAGGATTCGAGCCATCAGATGATTTTGAGTCGCTAAGATGACCTTGTGTAGAAGATTTTGAACTTTGGTTAACTTCCTTATTTTTTAGTGCGAGTTGATCCTTCTTAGGAGCCATGAAGAACTCGTGGAAGTAGGAATTCAATACGGAAGAGAAGAGATGAGAGGTAGGATCTGACCCACTGGGCGTGCCAAAATTTGTTCACAACAAATTTTTTATCGTCTGCAAAATAATTACAAGACAAAATATATGAACAAAATATATAATAATTTAAAGAATTTAACGAATTTAATGGAATAAATCCTAGCAAATCTATTCCTCTGATTCTTCTCTTCAATTTTGTATTCGAGGGAGTGAAGCTTATTCTCGAACACGTAGGCGTGACTCTTTGCCAAATTTGACGAAGAAATCACGTGATTTACCTGCAGCCTTGATGAAACGGTAGTTGTAGTTTGTCGTAACAGTGGGGCTTGAATATCTAGAAGACTTGAAGACGACGAGAAGAGGACTTGGTGAAGACTTAGAAGACTTGACAAGGTGAAGATTCGCGCACGTATGTAGATTTGACGGCGTGAAGACTCGTTTGATGTCGTTTTCTTCCTCCTCTGCTCTATGTTGGTATATCGATGTCCGTGTCGAAGTCGAAGTCGAAGTGTTGATCGAAGTCAATATTTGAAGTGTTACCCATGACCTCTATTTATAGGTGTAGGATTGAGTTTTGTGATAGTTATCCCTTAATTAATTAATTTATTTATTAAAGGGATAATATCAAATTTATTTATTTATTTATCACTTTAATATAAATTTATATTAAAGAAAAATAAATAAATGGCATGCGCTTTGACCTGGTTGGTTCATGTGGAGAGACATGCCACGTGTCGTCATTTGATTGGTCATAACCAACTGGACTGCAAGACTTGATTTGATTCGCCGGAACACTTCAATTTTGACACGTGTCGATACATGATTTGACGACAAAATAAATATTAAAATTATCAATTAAATTAACTATTCTAAATTTTATGGATTTTTTTTGATTTAATAACAATCCAAAAAATACTAAAAATAGAAATAATTAAATTTGATAACTAATATTTAATTTTAGACGTGTCACATTTTAATTCGACGAAAATTAATTCGTCTACACATACTTCTCTTTTCTAACTCTCTCAAGATGTTTCAGTTTGCAAAGGATGAAGAAAAGGGCAAAATACTTAAGTGCAGCTTTTATATGTTTGGGAAGGAGTTAACAACCCCTAAAACCCTGTGTTAATCGAAAGTATAAAAAAAAAATCCTGAAAAAGCCCTATGTTTTTTAAAATAAACTTTTCGCCGCCCAACGCCGCGGCTCTCTTCTCTCCACCTCCACCGCCTCACACATCGCCCAAGATCTCCACGGCCGAACGTCGTGACTCTCTTCTCTCCGCCCCCACCGCCTCACAGTCTCCGCCGCCCAACCACACGCAGGTAAGGGTTTCGAAAATCACCTTCTTCGAATTTAGCCCCTTTCCTCTTTTCCTCTTTCACTTTTCTTCTTCGTTCCGTTTTTGTGTCGCCAGATCTGGGTTCTGATAATTCTGGGATTGTAGTGGGCACACAACTGTGAACATCAAGAAGTCGAAGATTGTGTTTTTTGGTGGTCTAAAGAACAAGAAGTTCCCCAATGACGTTATTGTGTATGACATTGTATGAAATTTGTCTTTTTTAGATTCTTTGTTTTCAGGATTTGTGGGCCTTTTCAAATGTTGGTTTGATTTGTGGTGTTAATTTACAGTGATTGTTTATATTTCTCCTAATTTGTTAATGGCCTGGGGGTCGCCGGTTCATACCCGTTGATTCTCACCCTTCTCCGGTGACGACACCGTCCGTCACCGACGGTCTTGACCTCTTTTCCGTCCATAGCTGACGCATTAGCTCTTCACTCCACTATTTTCTTTGTTTTTTATCTATTCAGGCTTCTATTTACGAATTTAAGCTTGGATTCGCTCTTAGCTATGGTTGTGTATGGTTGATGGAGGCGGCGTCTCACGGGGCACCGAGTAGGTTGCTAGGAACTGTGCACCGTGTGGCTAGTAGCGGCTTCTTGCTCGCTACGTACGCCTAACCAACTATGTACGTACGCTGTACGTCGCACTCACGCCCACCCCAGTGGAACGCTTTAGAGGGACAACAACATTGAAGGGAAATTAACTTTCATTATATTCACCAAGAATATAGTACACTTGTGCGGGCGTCCACAAAGGACCAGGGAGATTGCCCGAGATTACAATAGAACGCTGCTTAACTATGCTTCGAATACCTGCTCTCCCCTAAAGTACTTAAAAAAAATATTTCTGTTGTGACCTCACGTACTATTACAGGGGGTTACACCGCACGAAAAGCGGGACAAAAGGGCAGCAACTTGCCCACTACCGACTAACTAACTATTTACATGTACAAAGACCCTAGCACCTAAGACACGATAGCAGCTTGTCTTGTCGTTGATGTGGTCTTGGTTGCGGGGTGGCCTGGCAGCCACGTTGAGTCGCGGGTCAAGGGGCCCTAGAGCGCGGGCGACCCTTGACATTCTCCCCCACCTAAGATGGCAACGTCCTCGGCGTCCTTGAGGCATGGTATTCTTCGATCATCTGTTTAAACGCCTTCAGGTTTGTCACCCGCTCCCAAGTGTTCTCCTCTTCGCTGCATCCTATCCACTTCACCAGGTACTCGTCATACGTCTTGTTCGCTGTGCGTCCAACCCGGTAGTCAATGATAGCTTCTGCGGCACGCTTCTCTGTCTTCTTCAGCTCCAGTTGGGGATGGCTCGACAGGTTCCGGGATTCGTCGTCCATATCTGCAGAATAAGGTTTGAGCTGACTTACATGTAGAACATTGTGCATTTTCCACCAAGGGGGTAGCTCCAGTTTATAGGCCACCTTCCCAATACGTTTGATCACAGTAATAGGTCCGATGTATTTTTGCATCAAGCGAGGATCCCTCCCCCTCGATGATTTAGAGTGCCTGGGATCAGGGACCTTAACCATGACTTTATCACCCGCTTCAAATTCCAAAAAGCGCCGGTTCAGATCTGCATATTTTTTCATCCGCTTTTGAGCTTTCTCCAGGTAACTTCGAGTAATTTCCACATTCTGTTTCCATTCCTGAGAGAAACTCCGTGCGAGAGGAGATTTTCCACCTTGTGGGGAGTCAACGGTGTGCGGGAGTAGCGGTTGTTGCCCGGTAACAATCTCAAAAGCACTCTTATTTGTGGAAGAGCTTTTCTGAGCGTTGAAGCACAACTGAGCAACATCCAGGAGCTTCACCCAATCCTTTTGAGTACCCCGAACAAAGTGCCGAAGATACTCCTCCAACATAGAATTAAACCGCTCAGTTTGGCCATCGGATTGTGGGTGATTGCTCGAGCTCATATTCAGCTTGGACCCGAAGATTTTGAAAAGTTCGGTCCAAAACGCGCCAGTAAACCGAGAGTCCCGATCACTGACAATATCTTTCGGCAGTCCCCAGTATTTAACAATATGCTTGAAGAAGAGATGAGCTGTCCCTTCTGCCGTAACATGTTTGGGAGCTGCGATAAAGGTAGCGTACTTCGAGAAGCGATCCACCACGACAATTATGTTGCCCAAGTCCCCCACTTTAGGCAAACCAGATATGTAATCCATGGATACGCTTTCCCAAGGTCTTGTGGGCACCGGCAATGGTTCCAGTAATCCTGCCTTCTTTTGGTGGTCCGCCTTGTCTTGTTGACACACTAGGCAAGTGCGGACATACGTTTCGACATCATCCCGCATCTGCGGCCAGTAGTAAGCCCTATTCAATAAGGCCCATGTGCGTTCCACTCCTGGATGACCGGCCCACAAGGTATCATGACATTCCGCGATAAGGGATTTCCTCAATTTTCCGCCCTTAGGAATGTAGATACGATTCCCTTTTATCCTCAATAAACCGTCTTCCACCCAAAATTGTCGAGTCTTACCCTGCTCGACCAATTTCATCAGAGACTGCGCAGCAGCATCGTTCGGCAACATGTCTCGTATCTGGTCCAATACTGAGGTAGCAACTTTACTTGAGGTAAGGGCAGCTACCGACCCCAGTTTTGCTAAATCCGCCCTCCGACTTAGGGCATCAACCACATGATTGCTGGACCCAGCACGATACTCGATCATGAAATTGAATTCTGACAGCAGCTCTTGCCAACGTGCCTGCTTGCTAGTAAGCTTTGACTGCGACATGAAATGGCTTACCGCAGTGTTATCCGTCCTTACCACAAAAGGAGATCCCAGGAGGTAATGACGCCATGTCCTCAGGCAATAGACCACGGCCAACAACTCCTTCTCGTGCGCTGAGTAGCGCCTCTCCACATCCTTTAACTTCCTGCTCTCGAACGCCACCGGGTGCTTGTCTTGAATCAACACCCCTCCTAAAGCAAAGTCTGACGCATCCGTCTCCACCTCAAAGGGTTTCGATAGGTCGGGGAGCGCCAACACCGGTTCCGACACCATAGCCCTCTTTAGATCCTCGAATGCCTCCTGGCACTGTGGGGACCAATTCCAGGTCTCCGTCTTCTTCGTCAAGTCAGTGAGGGGGCGGGCTATCTCAGAGGACCCCTTCACAAATCTCCTATAGTAATTCGCCAATCCAAGGAACGACCTTACACCATGCACATCCTTTGGGGGTTGCCAGTCCTTGATGGCCATTATCTTCTTTGGATCCATTCTGATCTTCCTTCTTTCCACAATGTGACCCAAGAAATTTATCCTCTCTTGAGCAAACGAGCACTTTGATGGCTTAGCATAGAGTTCGTGCTCGCGAAGCCTTGTCAGGACCTTCCGCAGATGCTCTGCATGCTCTGCTAAAGTCTCGCTATACACCACAATGTCATCCAAGTAAACTACCACGAACTCATCCAGAAACCCGTGTAGCACTTGGTTCATCAGAGTACAGAACGTCGCCGGGGTATTCGTCAGGCCGAATGGCATGACTAGGAAGTCATATGCTCCATATCTCGTGACCACTGTCGTTTTCTGTTCGTCCCCCTCCTTGATTCTGACTTGCCAATACCCCGATCGCAGGTCGATCTTAGAAAAGTATTGTGCCCGACTTAAACGGTCGAAGCAATCCGCCACCAGAGGAATTGGGTACGAATTCTTTACCGTGATTTTATTTAAGGCCCGATAGTCGCAACACATCCGCAGTGATCCATCAGATTTCTTTTGGAACAATACTGGAGCTCCATAAGGCGACTTAGCGGGCTTGATGATCCCACATTCTAACATCTCCTTCAGCTGTTTTCTGAGCTCTTCAAGCTCAGGTTGTGTCATACGGTATGGGGCCCTAGCAGGGGGCTTCGTACCAGGCACTAGTTCAATCTCATGATCTACCGCTCTTCTGGGCGGTAACTTCCTAGGCAGTTCGTCCGGCATGACATCCTCGAATTCACTTAGAATTCCCTTGATCAAACCAGGGATCGACCCTGATGTTTCTTCCATCTCTTCGAATTTCAGAGCGCACAGAAATGAGGGCTCATTTCTTTTGTACCCCTTTTGGAATTGCATGGCGGAGATACCCTTCTCCGCTGTTTTCTCCGATAGTACTGGGATTAAGCAAGGTTTAGACCCCATCATCATCGAGGAGTCTACGTGAGGCATAACCGTCGTACCTGTATCCCGTAAAAATTCAAGCCCGAGAATAAGCTTGAAATCATCCATCATCACCACTGAGAGGTTGGTTCTTCCCTCAAATTGCCCAACCTTGATAGGTACCGACCTAGCTATACCCACAACTGGCTGTGTGGCCGAGTTGATTGCTTTCACCCGACCAACTCCCTTTTCCATTACTAATCCTAATCTCTCCACCTCGGTGCTTGCCAAGTAGTTGTGTGTAGCACCAGTATCGATCATCGCCCTTATGGACTTCCCATTGACCTTCATGTCAACGAACATGAGCCCCTTCTTCTTCGTGGGCTTACCCTTTTCCTCAGTTTTGTTTCCCAACAGAGCCGGCGCATGCTTTACCGTGCTCGTCGACACTCTTTGGTGTGCCACAACTTGATGAATGAGGGGGTTACATCGGTGGGAAATAGCCCCCAGATTCTCTTCCACCTCAACATCATACGCCTCACCTCCATTATCGGCCACAACCTGTGGCCCATCTCCTGCCTGTTCCGCTACTTTGTCGGCAAGCTTCGACAAGGTCGCCAATGTGTTCACCAGTTGTTTATTTTGGGGGCAGTTTTGCATGTAGTGTGCCGCACCGCCACAAAGGAAGCATCTCCGTTGTGGGATTGTGAACGGCCTACTCTCTGTAGGTTTGTTCCTATTAAAACTTGCATGAGAGCTTGCGGTGCTTGGGGACGGTATCTCTTCCCCACTGTTATACGGACCACTTCGGAAGGGTCTCGGCCCTCCCCCGACTCCTCCTCTCGTTGGTGCCGAGCTTGTTGTTGGCGGCACCCGCCGAGGTTCTGGGTTGAAATCCATCAGTCTCTTGGCCGCTCCCATCGCGGCATTAAGGTCCGTCACTCTCTGACGCTGGAGTTCGCTCCTCACATATGGTTTCAAGCCTTCCATAAACGTGAAGAGCTTATCCTTTTCTGACATATCGGTGATGCTCAACATATGCGTTGAGAAAGCCTTCACATAGTCTCTTATAGAACCCGTTTGCCTGAGTTCACGCAATGCCTTACGAGCAATGTATTCAACATTCTCAGGGAAGAATTGTTGTCTGATTGCTTCCCGGAGATCGTTCCACGTGTCCAAACGCACCACCCCCGCTTGGATTTCAGCATGCTTCCTTCTCCACCACAATTTAGCATCCCTAGCCAAGTACATTGTGGCCGTCATCACTTTCCTTGCCTCGTCGTTTATGTGCGCAGTGAGGAAATACTGCTCCATATCAAAGAGGAAGTTCTCAACTTCCTTCGCATCTCTTGCCCCTTCGTAGGCTTTCGGTTCAGGAATCCGAAGCCTCGCAACTGGATCGTGGTTCACGGCCCCGCCGTTCCCCACAGCTCTCTGGAGTATTCCAATTTATATTCTCATCTCTTCCATATCGCGCCTCACTCCCTCGAGGTCGCTCGTTCTGATTATTTCCGCAAAAGCTTGGCAGGCAGCCCTGCTCTCGCCAAGCTGAGCTTGGAGGTCCACGACCTCCTCTTCCAAAGTTTCAACCTTTTCCTCTAGGCTCGCAACAACATATGAGAGCCTTCCATTTTCTTCTTCCACGTCATCCAATCGCACTTTAGTGCTTTTCTTTACGGGCTCCGCGGCCCCTGATTCTTCAGCCATATTCTTACCTCGGTCCTGTGGATCAAGAGCCGAGGCTCTGATACCACCTCTCACGGGGCACCGAGTAGGTTGCTAGGAACTGTGCACCGTGTGGCTAGCAGCGGCTTCTTGCTCGCTACGTACGCCTAACCAACTATGTACGTACGCTGTACGTCGCACTCACGCCCACCCCAGTGGAACGCTTTAGAGGGACAGCAACATTGAAGGGAAATTAACTTTCATTATATTCACCAAGAATATAGTACACTTGTGCGGGCGTCCACAAAGGACCAGGGAGATTGCCCGAGATTACAATAGAACGCTGCTTAACTATGCTTCGAATACCTGCTCTCCCCTAAAGTACTTAAAAAAAATATTTCTGTTGTGACCTCACGTACTATTACAGGGGGTTACACCGCGCGAAAAGCAGGACAAAAGGGCAGCAACTTGCCCACTACCGACTAATTAACTATTTACATGTACAAAGACCCTAGCACCTAAGACACGATAGCAGCTTGTCTTGTCGTTGATGCGGTCTTGGTTGCGGGGTGGCCTGGCGGCCACGTTGAGTCGCGGGTCAAGGGGCCCTAGAGCGCGGGCGACCCTTGACACGGCGGCAACGGTGAAGGGGATGGCCGGCCTGGAGGTTGGGGATGATATATAATTCAATATATATATTAGAGGAGTAAAATAGTCATTTTATTTGAAAAGTGAAAAAAATTTCAATCTCAGTCGCAGTCAACATGCGTGTATTGCACATAGTTGTTCTAGGATTTTGCGTACATATTTTGTAAAATATAAGGTTTTTTGAAGTACTTTTTTTTGTCAAAGTTTTTCTTGCTATTTTCAGGTTGCACAGGGTAGTTGGACAATAATTTCTCATTTGGAAAAAGGCAGACATTTATTGTTGGTAATGGAGGATCCCAATCCGTTATCTCTACAGTTGTGCTCCACAGTAACCGGCGTTAGTGCTCCGCCTTCCAAGCCTAACCGCCTTTATTTATGCCTCAAAAGGTGTTGTGAGAGGTTGAATTTCAAAAAGGAGTAACCACTGTACGCGTGAAAAGATGGGAACTCAATCGTCTCTTTCCAATCACGTGAGGCTCACCCACACGTCTACTCACTCTTTCGCACCTCCGAGCCATAGGCCATAAGGTCGATGTACCTGTCATGTGTCACCCCTCGTGCTAGGAGGTAGATTACATCCACATCAGCGATTCAACTCGAACACTAAGGTCGATCACCATGCCATTCATGATAACCGAGGGGGATATAATAGGGGAAAATCCCGCTCTGTTGACAAGGCTCCATGTGTCATCACTGTATGTCTCGTGTAAGTCCAGTTGGTTGATTAGTCCACGCCATCATCTTGACCGAACTCTCACCCTCCCTCGAGCTAGCATTTGTACCAATAGTTTGGAAAATTTTCTCTCCTTATTCTAGGTGATCCCACACTCCTCGATCTATAGAAGGTTTTCGACCCAGAAACCTCTCGAGCGAGCTATGATCTCGACCCACTCACCTGGAGTTAGCAGGTACAGATGCATTAAATGCGGACATCTCTCCCTGCAGAGGTTTATGACTTAATATTTTAAGATAAGAGTTGTGAGATTTTACATTTATTTTTACTTAATTTTATTGATAATAATAATAACTTTAAATATTTTTAGTTAGATGTTCTATATGTAATGTAATAGTAATATAACTTCTTTATAATTATAATATTATTTTAGTGTCTAATAATTTTTAGTTACTTTAAAATATAAGATAACTATAAAACTACAGCACGAGTTGCCTACTACCATTTGATTATTTTTTGGGAAAATTTCATTTTTAGTCCTCTAAAGATAGCCTTGTTCGCTTTTGGTCCTGAACTTTTCACTTTTCTCACATTGCATCCTTTATATTTCAAAAAATCTCAATTTCAGTCCTTTTACTAACGGACATTAAAAAATTGATGGAAAAAGGCGCATGTCACTCACGCGCCACTCACATTAAAGGGAAAATATAATTTTTGGTCCTCTAAAGATGCTCTAGTTCGATTTTGGTCCTGATTATTTTCTCACGTTTTATCCTTTTTTATTTCATATTTTTCAATTTTAGTCCTCTACATCCTATGTGGCAAAATTTTGGAAATTTTTCCTAATTTTTCCTCCAAAATCTGAGTTGGCATATGATGTGTATTATTAAAAAAAATAAAAAAATACCACGTAATTACATAAACTATTTTTATTTAACAAAATACCGCTCTATTATAGTTTTTTTTTTCTAATTTTATCCCAAATTTTCTATTTTAAAATTGTTGTTTCGTTCTCCGGATGAATTGGACTATATGATCCCCCACTGTTCAAGTCGTCTCATTGTGACGTTCGAAGCGCGTACCTATTGACCCCATTCCATCGTCGGAAACGCTCGTTCGAGGTCCTAAAAGTCACGCCACCTTGCCGACTTCAACCGACGATATTTCCGCCAAAATAACATGTCAATCCTCGAGATCAATCCCAATAGATTCATCCTGAAGCATACTATAATGCTCATGTTGTGGGTGCTCCGATTAACCGCTAAAATTGCCAGAAACTAGCCTGTTACGTGTGTTGTCGGCCGCAAATTTACCAGCCAATATCTCCGTCGTTCGGATGTTTCAGGCCATGATACCACTCCCAGGTTGTAGCTCTCGTCGAGTAGATGAATTTTCATATCTCATTCACCGAATTTCGTTATCGGAGCTGGCTGCACGACTAGTTCAAATTTTTTGCTGATTGGAGTTGCGATCAGCCATGTTTAACCGGTCATATTTCTTAAACTGTTGGTCAGATTTCAATCCCGTCTGTGTCATCATGTTCCTTGTGTCGCGGTGCTCGATTTACACTATTCATTTGCAAAATTCCATCGAGAAACGACCTATTTTCTATTTTCAATAATTACGTGGCATTTTTCATTTTTTCTTAAATATTAATAATCCACGTCACGTGCCAACTCAGATTTTGGAGGGAAAATTAGAAAAAAAATCTCCAAATTTCTGCCACGTATGATGCGGAGGACTAAAATTGAGAAATATAAAATAAAAAAGGATATAATATGAGAAAAGTTAAAAGATCAGGACCAAGAACGAACAAGAGCATCTTTAGAGGACCAAAAATGAAAATTTCCTTTTTAATGTGAGTGGGACGTGTGTGACACGCGCCTTTTTCCGTCAATTTTTTAACGTCCGTTAGTAAAAAGACTGAAATTGAGATTTTTTGAAACATAAAGGATGCAATGTGAGAAAAGTGAAAAGTTCGGGACCAAAAGCGAACAACACTATCTTTAGAGGACTAAAAATGAAATTTTTCCTTATTTTTTTTACAACTTATAATTACATGCATCGCACGAAAACATATGATTATGTGTTATTAAAAAAATAATTAATAATAATTTTCAACTATTTTAAATATAATTTAATTAAAATAATTCGATATATATAATATTTTTTATTTATTTTAAATATAATATAATTATAATAATTTCGTGCATTGTAGGGTGGTAGGTTAGTACTATTATATTAACCACTCGATGTGTTGGACTCTAAAATTATTTTTTTTCTATTTTATATTACTTTTTAAATTTTAATTATATTAAAAATGAATATAAACATAAAAATTTTAATTTAATATATATTTAAATAATTATAATTTTATTAGTTACGCGCATAGAGGGTGGTGGGATTACAAGTATATATTATGAGATACAGAGAGTCTACATTCATTTTTCAATCTTTTCATACTCCTTGTTGTTAAAATATCTTGAAAATTTTGTGGGATTTGAAAGAGAATCACTCACATATTTACCAGAGTGCTAAAAAAACGCAAGTTTCTCCTCACATTAATGCAGACATTTAAAGAGAATCCCAACATTAATATCGACATTTAAAGAAGATCTCATGACTCACTATATATATCATATCAATTCCATCCGCCTCCGCCCTAATTTTCTCCACTCAAACATTAGAGACACAGGAAGAGGAAATTCGCACACGAAGAGGTAATTCTGCCTTCCGACTGATCTAAAGCTTTTTCCAGGTTTCACAATTTTACCTTTCGTATGGTTTTTTCTGGCTTCTTGAATTTGTTGTTATGGTTTACTCGGGCGTTTTCTTACAATCTATCGCTTTGTTTAATCTAATCTGATATTCACCACGGAGAACCCACGATAATTTTATATCCAACTTCCTTAATGATCAATATCCAGAAAACTAACTTACCTGTGTAATTAGGATGGCGAATAGACAAGTAATTGATGTACTTGCAGCAATTGAATTTCCAATTCAATTCCCAGTAACTTACAAAGTTTTGGTTGCAACTTCTGATCACAACTGTGCCAAGAACCTTGAGGATGTGCTTAACCAATACGGATTCCAAGGTTTTATTTCATTGTAATTCAGTTGCAAAGTTCTATGTCGGCTACAACTTTCAGATTACCTTGAGCCCTTTTGAATCATATCACAGTAGATCGACATACTAATAATTCCACTCATCAATGTTATATAAATATTAGAAGTAGAACGACTCTCTCTATGTGTTGACTGTTTGCATTCTTTGTTGTTTTCAGTTATGTCGACTAATAATGGAGTTGAAGCTGTTGCACTGGTTCGCGATGGCAGAGATAAGTTTGATTTTGTATTTTGTGACGAGCATGTAGATGATATCGATGGCTATAGCGTTGCAGGTTCAATACGAATGAACACAAACATACCTACTATATGTAAGTTGAACTCTTGCTCATCATATTTGCTTGCTGCAGTATAGATAATGCTACATACACTTGTCTAAAGAATCTGTAATCAATTAGAATCCGTTCATGTTTTTAATGTAGATACATACTCTGCTGAGAAAGGGCCAGCTTGGAGGTTTAATCTCGTTGAATGGGCTTTATCTAAGCCGGTGACGACTGATAATGTCGAGAAGCTATTAAAAAGGGTGCGCTGGATTAGGGGGGTTGCTGCCAGGTGTAAAGTTAAGAGGATGATAGAGACATTTCCTTCTGATGATGTTTGGGCTTCTGAGGTGCATTACAAGTTTGTGGCTGCAATTTATGTTTTGGGTGAAAGTAAGTCAGTCTGTCTATATTTTCATTATTTTGTGACACTTAGAATTTTATTTTGATACTAATAAGTTGGTTGTAATTGTTTGTCCTAACTTACAGAAGCCTGTCCGGAGTCAATAATGGAGTTTATGAAGGTGGAAGGGCTTTCAGAGATGGACGTGGAAAATCAATATGAGGTTTCTTTCTTCTTTGTATGAGTGTTGCTGAGATTATATGAAAACTATTTAACTTTTTGGTTGTGGATTCCATTAAAACTCAAAAGCATTTTTGTTTTTGCAGAGATACAAGGCTCATGCTCAGCAACACAAAAGAACTCGGGTTATTCGGCCGGTTATCCATGATGTCAAAGTTTAGAACTACCCAAATCTTTTGTTACTTTGTTTGAACTTCTCGGTAGTATCGCTAAGTGTGTTGTTTCTGCCTTTCTGGAGAATGGCTTGATACACAGTTAATATTAGTAGTTGATGCGATGTTTGCACACACCTAATAAATCATTTGGAGATATACGAATCCCATAACTTTTTTTTTTCGGTTATTTATTAGGCTCATTACATTCTCAAAATATTAAAGAAATAGATTATAGAGAAAATTGTACTTTTGGTCCTGTAGATTTACGGTCAATTTTTTTTTTTTTTTTTTGTCTCAGAATTTATTTTAAAAGATTCCACCCATTTGTTTTTCCAACACTTTTAATTTCAAATCCTAGAACACTTTAGTCCCAAACACTAAAAATCTAACGGACGTGTGAATCTAATAATTAAAATTTGAGAAAATTGCATTTTTAGTCTGTCCCACTGGCCACTGTTTATAAGCTAATTTTTTTTCGATAGACCAAATTTTTTTCATCCTGTATTTTTTTTTTTTTTTTCGGTCCCTGACTTTTTATTTTGACCAAATTAGTCCCAAATACCAAAAAATGCACTTCCCAAGCGGAATTAACAATTGCTTAGTCACTCTTTTTTCTTTTTGGTGGTCAATACACATTAATAATTTATACTAGTAATTGTGCACACGAATGCTTGTGCAAAAATAAAATATTTTTATTTAAGATATTAAATTAAATTGTTGGTCTTAATATAAATTTAATTATTATATATTAATAGATAAATAGTTAAAATATAAATTAAAAAATATGAGAAAAAAATATACAAAAATAATAAAAGTGGGGTGAGAGAAAAGTGGGGTCAATAGACAAATAAGTTATTGAGATACATTATGTATGTGATGAACAAAAATAATTAAACTAAAAATAAAAAAGAATTAGAGATAACCTTTGTCTCTCTTACTTAATATAATAGTATGGACGTATAGATAAAACATAAATTAAAATTAAAAAAAGGAATAATTTATGGATGTGTAATAATATAATAAATATTTTGTTAACTAGGTTATTCTATATGAATTTTTAATATTTTTTGGATTTATTTTAATATAATATTTATAATTAAAGTATAATAATTTATTATTTATATTTTAATATTGATAAAAAGAAAAAATATATTAAATATTTATAATCAACAATCTAGTTTTTAATAAACAAAAATTTTAACTAATAAAAAGAAAAAATATCATAAGAAGTGTTTAATTCTTTTTTCTCTTAGTTGAATTCTTTTTTTTTTTTTAAATAAAATTGGTCAAGATGACCGTAGGCCGGTTAATGAGACCCCCATCTCATAAATAACAATAGAAAACAAAAAAGCAAATGTCCCAACCAAGTATCAAGCAAGGCAAACAAGCATAAATGCCCACCAAAATAGTGAGTCATGAATAACCTCAGGAATCTAAAGGGAAGTCCCATTCGAGGACTTACTCAAGTGAGGCACAACTACGACAATCAAGTTAGCAGTTAAGTCCCGTAGTTACCGTAATTGAGTCAACCTCCAGATACATTGTAAGATTTAGATGAGCATTGATCAATGACTTATTCCCAATTCGGACTAATAAGGAAAACTTGTTACTTAAAACTTGACTTGGACCAGCAGTGCCTACCCAAACACCATTACAAAAAAGATCAATAATACAAGTAAGCCTCCGTCTACTTCAAATTCAGGGAGCAAAAACTGACTTTAAAACTGTCAAGTTTCTTAACATGTAAGCTCATCCCGATATGCACAAAGGGATACTGAGTTTTCCCGTTTGGGTGCGTGTGTGTTAACCGAAAAAAAAAAAAGCTCATCCAGATATCCTCAACTTCAATTTCATGATATCCAACCTGAAACCAAAACCTTATCCCACATCTAGACATAAGATCCATGAAATTTCTCCACAACATAGCAGCAATATAACAGCGAAGGGTATTTAAGGCAATAATCACATGACTGTTCGTACAATTCAGATAAAGATCCTTGTTGTATTCCATCTCCCATTACTTTAAGGCACATAACCAAATTAACAAAGCTGCTCCAGGTGTTCCATCCCCACTTTAGTTCTCTCGTAATAAAATCGTGCATTGATCGTCAATATTCAAGCTAAAAAATAATCGCTCAAGGCAGACCCAATTTTCATATCCCTCGCTCCAGCTTATGATATTCACCTGCCAACAAATCAACCACGAAAGTTCGTCACAGTTCGCGGCCATGTTTCCCTCCCTGTATACATGGGTCACTTTATGTTGAAATTAGCTGACAGTGTTTTACTTTCCGTAATAGCATTCTGTGTGCAAATATTTCCTGATTTAGCTCGCATAAGGATTAATATCGCTACTTTTGCATCTATCTCGAGCCATAGATTCCTACATCCCAAGTCCCTTGCAATCGCCACTTCACAAAATATAGCCCTTATTGAATAATGAGTTTTGGTCTTACTCACCCCCAAACGCTAGCCGTTGAGGTGAGGTTTGTCATGCCATTATATATTGAACACCGTATCGTTGGACATTTAACACACCGATGTGGGACATTTAACACACTCCCGTCACGCTCAAACTGGTGCATGAACATTGCAGGAATGAACATTTGCAAGCCGCAGGAATGAAACATCTACAAGCCGGGTGAAAAGAAGAGACAGGCACAGGAATCGAACATATGTGAACCCGCTCTGATACCATATTGAATAATGAGTTTTGGCTTTACTCACCATATAGTCAAATGAAGGGGGTCGATTATATGGATACTTACTCACTCGTAGCAAAACTAGTTACAGTCAAAACTCTTTTGGCACTTGCAAGTTGTAATGGGTAGCATTTGGCTCAATTAGATGTTAATAATGCTTTTTTAAATGGTGATTTGTTCGAAGAAGTGTACATGGACCTTCCTTTGGGTTATACACCTCCTACAACTGTCGTTACTTCTGGAAAACTGGTGTGTCGACTTAATAAATCCATATATGGATTGAAGCAAACGCCGAGGCAATGATATGCCAAATTTTCAGTTGCTCTGATACCATATTGAATAATGAGTTTTGACCTTATTCACCCCCAAAAGCTAGCTGTTGAGGGGAGGTTTGCCATGCCATTATATATTGAACACCGCATCGTTGGACATTTAACACACCGATGTGGGACATTTAACAGCCCTCAACTCTGCCTCAATATTAATTAGTCGCATGTCCTATGCCTTGCCCGAAGGCACGTATGACATTCCCAGCCGGATCCCTTATAATCCCAGCAGGCCCTGGATTGCCACGAGAGGGACCATCTGTGTTAAGTTTGAGCCAACCGACCATTTTTTCTTTTTCTTTTTTTTTTTTTTTTAATGAAGACGTAACTGACCAATTCGATTTAGTTGATAAACAGGCCAATTTAACATGTCGAATTATGTTAAGATAAGAATAGAAACTCCCTTCATGTTTACTTCTCTTGCGTTTCAGCCAAGCATACCACATAATTAGCAACGGAATGACAACTCGAATATGCTTTTGGGAGCTGTACGGCGTCGAACCTATCAAACTCTGGAGAACCGCAGCTGGATTCGAAGCTTCCATATGCTGGTGGCTGAAAAGGTCCGTAAAGTAATCCCAAACTTTCTTAACTTTGTTAATGTTCAAGAGAACATGCTCAAGTGTCTCTCTTGCCTTGCAACAAACACATTTGGACGGAATAACGAACCCTTACTTTCTAATCGGTCATCCACCAGAATCCAGTCCATTAACACTCTCCAAGCAAAGACCTGGATTGTCGGTGTTAAATTTGCACTCCAAATAGATTTAAATAATTGGATTGTTTGATGTTTTTCTCGGATTGCATGGTACGTGGATTTTACAGTAAAGATATCCGCCTGATCCAGACTCCAGATTGGAGTGTCCGCACCAATTCCTGTTGCGAAAGCCTTATGAAAAATATTATTTTGAAGACAAAGAGAGGAGAAATTCATTATATTTTCTCTACTCAAATCAACAGTTCAAATTCTTACAAACTCTCTTTTTTTCTTTCTTATTTATCTTTTGTCTTGTCTTGTCTTGTCTTGTTGAAACTACATAACAAAGTACCTATTTATACTAATCTAAGAACAATATAACAAGACTCCAATTTAAATACAATATTAAACTCCCATCCTAAATGCCATGACGTTATAGGATCACTAATACCTCAATCCTAAATGCTATAATGTTATAGGATTACCATCATGTAACTTCTTACATTTATTTTATTAACTTGTAACCTTCCACTTAATTCATGAAGTCAAGATTAGTTATCACTTTTAACACGCCCCCTAAGCTTGACTCCATCATGCCAAGTAGACTCCTTAGCTTCTCAATACATTATAGCCTGCAACTGATTCAGCTTCCGCTTCTGGGAGATCAAACGGAGCTCGATTAGTTTCTGCTAGACGAGAAATAAAGAACATAACCAATACAGGGAACAAGGGAATACCGAACCATATCTGCTTTTGCGCCAGGACAATCTCACTCAAATTACGGGGACTTACACATATTAGTACAATATACTGGGCCCCCCGGCCAGAACCACACGTGTAAGTTTCCCTGCATGTGGCTTGTCCGTGCTTTTCGAGGCGCTGCCTTTGACTCAGCATGGGATAAGGGGGCGGACACTTTCGTGTTCAGAGCATTGTCCGAGTGAATCCAGCGCCTACTAAGAGGGCTTTGTGAAAATATCCGCTACTTGGTCTTCGATCTTCACGTACTTTACTTGCACTCCTTTCTTTGCTAAACTCTCTCGAATGAAATGGAAACGAGTCTCGATGTGCTTTTTTTTATCTTGAAAAACTGGGTTCTTTGCCAATGCAATCGCTGACTTGTTATCGACATGAATTTCGGTTGCATCACTTTGCTTAAAACCCATATCCTTAAGCAAATTCCTTAACCGTAACGCATGACAAACATTTGATGTTGCAACCACGTACTCCGCTTCATAGGTTGACAATGTCACCAATGGCTGCTTCTTTGAAGTCCAAGTAAAAGCAGTCTTTCCATAGAAAAACACAAATCCGTCAGTGCTTTTACGATCACTAATATCTCCTGCCCAATCACGGTCACTTAGGGGTGGCAAATGGTTGGTTTAGGTTGGTTTGGGCTGGGCTAAAATGGTTTGGGTCAAAAATGGTTTGAGTGTAATTAATAGGCACTTAATGGTTTGGGTTCTTAATGGTTTGGAGCAGGTTATAACGGGTTGTTAATTAGTTTAACAATGGGTTTTTAATTGGTTTCTACTTAAACTAAATGTTTAAATGTCTAGAATACCCTTATTGATATATTTAGCCTATTTTAAATCCATTTGATCCCATTTATCCATTTTTAATTCGTTTAAATTATTTTGGATTTGTTCAATTTATTTTTGGAGGAAATTGCTGTTTTCATCCCGTAATGTACCCACTTTTAAATTTTGGTCCCAACCATTATCATTTTCGCAATTTTAGTCCCATATTGTTTAAATTTTTGCTAATTTAGTCCCAAGCCCCAATTTCCGTCAACAATTAACGGTGACAGTTAAAAAAATTGCATTTTGGCCCATATTATTTATTTATATTTCCAAAATTACCCCAAATTATTTAAATTTTTTTTTTTTACACTAATGTTCGGACCGGAAAAATCCGGAAAAATTACCCGTGCAAGAACTCCTCGTGCTTGTTCCAATTCCTCGATCAATTTCTGCAAATTCCAAGTCAATCATCCCCAATTTCAGATCCGAGAATACGAAACCCCAAATCTTCAAACTCAAATTACTTCCAAACCGGTGAACGAAAATCGAATCTGTAAAAGGCATCGGCTTACCCATGACGAGCTCTTCGAAACCCCCACCGTGGTCGCCGGAAAATATCCCCGGAGCTATCTACGCCGTTAAACCGCCGTTGCGCCACCACGAAACGGCCAAATCTGGAGTCGCGTGAATGGGGATTGATAGTTTTCGTCATTCCGAACAACTTTTGTGAAGGGTCCGTTGCCAAAATATCACCTGAAAAGGCCCCCGATGTCCTTCGAAGTTTCTGCCGCTGCTCGCGTTGCAGGAACCACCACCTAGGCCCAAAATCTGATCAAATAGATGCCGGAAATGAACTCAGGGGGTCGGAAAAGGGTAGGAAACACCAACCTTCGTCGAAAAAGGACGCCGGAACGGCGGAATCGCCGCCGCTACAGTGTCGGCGCCGCAGCGAGCTTCAGGCGGCGCGTGCAGCGTCATCGCGGCCCGGATGGCCTCTCCGCCAACGTCCAAGGCTGCGACGGGAGGTCCTGTAACTGACTCTGGGGTGTGTGTCGCCCAAATCCCGCCGGAAACCGCCGCGAATGGCCGGCGAAGTGGCGGCTCTGCCACCCTCCACCTGCGCGACTGAAAATCGGCGATAACTCCACCGTGGGTCGTCGTCGGGGTTGAGATCTTGCTACGGTTGTGACCGCGTCGTCGAACTCTTCAAAATGGACTATTGGTTCGTCGAATTCCGTCGAGAAACGACAGAGTTTGGTCCCAACGTGTGTGTTTAGGGTAAAAAAAATATAATTTAAATAATTTGGGGTAATTTTGGAAATATAAATAAATAATATGGGTCAAAATGCAATTTTTTTAACTGTCACCGTTAATTGTTGACGGAAATTGGGGCTTGGGACTAAATTAGCAAAAATTTAAACAATATGGGACTAAAATTGCGAAAATGATAATGGTTGGGACCAAAATTAAAAAGTGGGTACATTACGGGACGAAAACAGCAATTTCCTCTTATTTTTGACTCATTCGACCCATTTTAATCCCATTTGGACCATCTTAGACCCATTTCATCTATTTTTTTATTTGTTCGACTTATTTTAAACTCGTTTGATACATTTTGGACATATTTCATCCGTTTTTATGGCATTCGTTCTACTTTGGTGATAAACAATTATATTAATTTGGCAAAAACCCAAAAAAAAAATGTAGATCATTACGTGATCCAATAATCACTGCATCACTTTTGGTTTTAATATTTGACTTTCTCAAACATATTCCTAATCCCAACGAATACAATGAAGAACATCAACAAGTTTGTAAGAAACAGATTGGGCCCATGTCATGTTCAGCAAATTAGGGACAAATTAAGTAGGGAAAAATACAGGAAAAATATTTACCATTTGGATCTTTAAGTTCAGCAAAGCATCATCATATTTTCCCAGCAGCAGATATACAACAAATACAAGAAAATCAATTTATACATTTCTATTTTCTTAGTAATTAAGCCAAAATAATGTAGAAAAAAATGCAATTAAAAAGAGAGAAATGTACCATTCATCCAATTTTTTGGAGGTTGAAAATGGAAACCAGTTCTATAAGGCTGTTCTTCCCCTTGTTCTTCACGAAAGTATCTGACTCTAACAACACAACTACACAAGTCATGAACAAAACATGTGTAAGCAAGAGCAATATTACACATCCCCCGACAAGTACAATGAAGAACATATTGCCCAATTCTAATTAACATTAAAATAAATTCAATCAACCTCATTCACTTCTTTCTCTAGTTTGCAATGAAGAACTTCTAAATTGATTAATCAAATTGTCAATATCAGTTGAGAAGTCTGTCTCATCCTCATCTTCAGAGTCATAAGCTGTAGAGAATGAAACCAAATCGTGAGTGATTTATCGGGAAAAAAAAAGTATTTTACATTTCTATTTTCTAAGTATGAAACCATGTGTGATTTATCGAAAATAAAGTATTTATATTTCTAAGAAAAAAATTAAAGGTAAGAGAATTTGCACCTTCAAGCCAATCACGAGCACATAATCTTGCTTCTGCATTACTCGGCAGAATTAAACTACGAAATTTTTGAATTATCCTACCACCATGACTAAATGCAGATTCAGAGGCAACTGTTGTGATGAGGATACTCAAAATATCACGAGCCATCAATGAAAGTTCAGGATATCTCGCACTAGTCCCTCTCCAAAATTCAAGAACATCTAGTTCGGGAAATAGTTTCCTATCAATTAGAGGCTCTGCTAAGTAGGATTTCCAATTGAGATTGACTTCAAAAATTTGCACCTGTATTCCGAAATGAATCAAATTCCTATAAATGTGAAACAAAATAATTCTTTATTTTAACCAACAATAGTGAAAACCAATAAAATAAATAAACAAAGAATAAAAATACCTCCATCATGAGATCCTCGTCATCGTCGTGTGCATTTGAGCTATCAACCGAAAATTGTTCAACTCATGAAGGAAGTGTGTGTAAGGAGCCTTCAAATAACAATCTCATTTGCGCCTTTAGCTCTTGAATTTTTTGAAATGAAGTAGTCGAATCAAGTTTTTTGAAGCAAAACTCATCAAGCGTAAATTTATACCTAGGATAAAAAATAATGACAAATATCAATACTGCACTATAATCCTCTCAGTATTTATCGAACTTTGGCTTCATCCGCGTTGCCATGTTGCTTATATCGGCATCATCACTTGTCATTTCTTCTTATATAAGCAGTTATATCCGCCACACATTGCAAAAATAAAGATTTGATGTGGGATTACTCTGCCCAAAAAAAGTTCAGTCAACTCAAAAAATGGTTTGAGAAATCTTGTGATTTTTTCCACTTTCCTCCATTCTTCAGGTGTAGGGCACCATTTGTAGTTAGGGTCAACCAACTTCAATTGACAGAATGCGCGTTTGTACAAGATAGCACTATCTAGCATCATATAAGTCGAATTCCATCTAACAGGCATATCTTGCTTCAATTTTTTTCTTGTGTCCAAACCTAATTGTTTGGCACACTCTACAAATCTTATTGTCCTGATTTCAGACCCTCTGACATACTTCACACTATCACGAATCTTCTCTATGCATGTCTATGCATTTTAAACCAGCTTACACAATCAAATTTAAGATATGTGCAGCAAATCTCACATGTAAAATGTTAGGCTTTAGAGAAAACATGGATTTGGGAGAAATTCTTTGTATATTGAATGATTCTATACAACCGTGACACAATACATGAGAATAAATATTCACAAGACAAAGCTAATAAAGGAAGGTCAACTATACTGCAAATACAATAAAATCCCTAATTTTCAGCTTTCCTAACACTCCCCCTCAAGTCGAGTGTCGGGTCTTCGATACTCAACTTGTTCAATATTTCGCTGAAAATCCTCCCATTCACTGCTTTTGTCAAAATATCGGCTAACTGGTCCTCTGACCTCACAAATGGGATGTCAACAATCTGTTCTTCCAACTTTTCCTTAATAAAGTGTAGGTCAACTTCTACGTGCTTGGTTCGGTCATGCTGTACTGGATTTTCTGATATACTGATCGCTGCCCGGTTATCACACCTTAACTTACACGCCTCCTTAGCTGAGAACCCAACTTCCGCGAGAAGCTTTCTCAACCATAGGATCTCAGTTACTCCCCGTGTAATGCCCCGAAACTCTGCTTCTGCACTAGACAGTGCCACAACTTTCTGTTTCTTGCTTCTCCAAGTCACTAGGTTACCTCCCACTAGAGTAAAGTATCCGGAGGTCGACCTTCTGTCAACTGGATTTCCAGCCCAGTCGGCATCAGTGTATGCTTCAATGTCTAGGTGCCCATGTTTCTGATACAGGACACCCCTCCCCGGATGCCCCTTGAGATACCGACAAACCCTTAGTGCTGCTTCCATATGTTCTCTCTGAGGTCGGTGCATAAACTGACTAAGTACCCCAACTGCATATGCTACATCTGGCCGTGTGTGCGATAAATAGATTAATTTCCCAACTAAGCATTGGTACCGGCCCTTATCCGCATCTTCTCCCCCGTCTACTATTTGCAGTCCATGATTCACTACCATTGGAGTATCAGCTGGCTTACAATCGAGAAGTCCGACTTCTGCAAGTAGGTCAAGAACAAACTTCCGTTGAGATATGAAGATGCCTCGTCTCGACCTGAGCACCTCTATCCCAAGAAAGTACTTTAGCTCACCCAAATCCTTCATCTCAAATTCTCGAAATAGATTCTGCCTTAACTGAATTATTTCCTCTGAATCGTTCCCTGTGATGATCATATCATCTACGTAGATGATCAAGCAAGTGACTTTCTCACCTCTCCGTTTAAGAAACAGAGTGTGATCTGAGTTACTTTGATGAAATCCATATCCTTTCATAGCCACCGTAAATCTCCCAAACCACGCACGTGGTGACTGCTTTAGGCCATACAGGGCCTTTTTCAACCTGCATACTTCCCCTCTATCATATCCGTCTGAAAACCCCGGTGGGGGTTCCATATATACTTCTTCCAGTAGATCACCATGCAAGAAAGCATTCTTTACATCAAACTGATGCAGTGGCCAACCCTCATTTGCTGCTATAGAAAATAGAACTCTGATAGTATCTATCTTCGCTACAGGGGAGAATGTCTCTGAATAGTCCACACCATATGTCTGTGTGTATCCCTTGGCCACTAAACGGGCCTTATACCGTTCTACACTCCCGTCTGCTCGATGTTTTACCGTGAACACCCATCTGCACCCTACTGCACGTTTTCCAGTTGGCAATCTGCACTTCTCCCACGTACCATTCTTCTCCAGTGCTTCCATTTCATTTTCCATAGCCTGAGTCCATTTGTTATCTGTGAGCGCCTCTTCTACTGTATTAGGGATTACAGTAGAGTATACTGAAGTGGCATAGGCTCGGGCCTGGTATGACAAGTTTTCGCGTGCAAACTCGGCCACTAGATACCTACTTGTTTTTGTCCCAAGTTCTGGTTCATATCTCTTGGGAGGAATGCCCCGATTGACTCGGGGTGGCAGCACATATCTGTTTTCAACTTGTGGAGAGTCAACTTGAGTCTGTATCTCATACTCCCCCTGTCCTCCTGCGTTGTTAAGTTCATGTAGAATTATAGGACAAGAACTATCAGAATCTGAATTACTGTCACATACCTCGGGGATACCAGTCGAGGGGATTGTAGCAGGAGGTGATGCGAAGGGCTGTACTGGCGAAGTGGCAGGCTCAGTGGTTTCGCCTACTTGCTCTGTTAGGACTGTGTCTGGCCAAGATGGCATCCAACCTAGTGGCTCTGATTGCGGTTTCTCCCCCTGAGGACTAGGTTGGTGGAAAAAATACTCGGTCTCAAGGAAATTACAATCCATGGTGGTATAAAGACGACGAGTGGAAGGGTGATAACACCTATACCCTTTCTGGTTTACCCCATACCCCACAAAAACACACTTGAGAGAGCAAGGATCAAGTTTGGTACGCTCAGACTTATGAATATGCACGAAAACCGAGCACCCAAAAACACGTGGGGGAAGGACCAACGAGGAGGGTATACTGACTTGACTGCTGAGGAACTGAAGTGGTGTTTGGAAACTAAGAGGCTTAGTGGGAAGGCGATTGACAAGGTAGACAGCAGTGGCAATTGCTTCAGGCCAAAGATACTTAGGACACTGAGATTCGAGCATAAGTGCTCTGCACATTTCAAGTAATTGGCGGTTCTTACGTTCAGCTACCCCATTTTGTTGAGGAGTGTGGGGGCAAGAGGTTTGATGGACAAGACCATTATCGTGGAAAAATTGTTTTAAGGTGGTGTTAACAAATTCCCCCCCATTATCAGAGTGAAGGACACGAATTTGGGCCTTATACTGAGTTTGAACCATTTTAAAAAACTCAACAAATTTAGAGGAGACTTCAGACTTATTTCTCAGAAAAAATACCCACATCATGCGAGAACAATCATCCACAAAAGTAACAAAATACTTAAAACCATGATCTCCAACATTCGGGGCAGGTCCCCACACATCTGAATGTACTAAAGAAAAAACTTCTTTTACTCGAGAGTTCGAAGAGGAAAAATGTTGTCTATGACTTTTAGAAAGTAAACACTTCTCACACGACAATTGACTGTTATGAGGAAAAATCTTAGGAAATAAAGTCTGGAGATACCCTAACGATGGGTGACCTAACCGGCGATGCCACAACCACTGTTGGCGGTTCACTGTCCCGTGAGCAAGCGCTGCAATCCCTTGGTGAGCCACCTCATCCACGTAGTACAGCCCATCCTGCTCAGTACCACGCCCAATCACTCTCCCCGACTGAATATCCTGTAATAAGCAAAAGGTGGGATATATCAGAGCCATGCAGTTTAATTCTTTCGTGATATGACTAATGGACAGTAATTTGCAAGAAAGACTAGGCACATGGAGACAGTTTTGCAAACTAATTGCGGGTGATATTGAAATGTTCCCCGTTCCATGAACAGATGATGAACCACCATTAGCACTCTGAATCGAATACTTCTGTGCCACTGTGTAATTTTGCAAATCACTCTTATCGTATGTCATTGTATCGGATGCCCCGCAATCAAAGAGCCATCGGGCATCTTTACCACCTGTCTCGGCACCTGTACTGCTTGTTTTACCAACTGCTGACTGAATATGTGAGGTATATGCTACAGATTGGACATTTTTATCATCATAATTACAAGGGGAATCCTTATAAGAAAAAGGAACAGTACCAGTACTATTGGGAATAATAAAATCTGCATAATGGGAACAAGTTGAAATGGAGGGGTATGGTGGGCATTTCACCCAACTCATCCCTTTACCTAATAGAGCCTTTCCCTGTTTCTCACTCCCATTTTACTCTGCAGCCGCCACCTCCTGTGCACCCCCATCTCCATCTTCTCTCACGGCGGCTTGGTGCACCGCTGCAAATCGCCTCTCGCCGGTGTAGCCCGGTGATGTTCTCTCTCGCCGACGGCTACGCCAGCCCTCTGGCCATCCTATTAGTTCGTAACAGCCCTCCTTTTTATGCCCATTCCTACCACACTGCTCGCAGGTCACGAGATTCCGGTCGCCACCGCTTCGGTTAGAGGTGACGGTGCCCCGTGGTCCTGAATCTGTACTTCGTTGGGTCGAGACCGGTCTGAATTTGGTGTTCTCTCCCATGGGCGATGACTGGTCTCGTCGTTCTCGGAACCTCTGGGTTGAAAAACCGGCCCCCATGCTGGAACTACTAGAGTGCCCCGCCGATGATGAGCTCCGATCGCCGGCCAGGATATCTCTCCTCGCTGATTCTCGCCGGATGGTGGCATAGGCCCTTTCCACCATTGGCAGGGGGTCTTCCTTCAATAGATCCCGCCTTTCTGTGTCGTAACGGTCGTCAACTCCGGCGAGGAACTGAAATAGGCGTGCTTCGGATCTGAGGCGATTGAAGATAGCAATATCCCCTCCGCACGTCATAGGTTTGGGTTGCCGGATCTCAATTTCCCTCCATATACGCTGTAAGTTACTGTAGAATTGCTCGATTGTGTCCGTTCCTTGCTTCATGGTGTTTGCCCGAGCGGTTAAATCAAAAATTTGGAATCCGTCGCCTCCGGTTCCATAAGTTGCAGTCAATCCATCCCAGAGAGCTTTGGCCGATGGGTATTCGGCATAATTCGGGACAAGCTCCGGCTCCATGTTGTCAAGGATCCATGAACAAACGATTAAGTCAGTTTGTTCCCACTTACTAAAGTTGGGATGCCCAACAGTTGGTGGCACCGGTTCACCGGTGATGTGACTGAGTTTTCCCCTTCCTCCTATGGCCAATTTCATTAATCGAGACCATAATCCGAAGTTGAACTGATTTAGTTTGGTGCTTATGCTTACTGCCTGTGGTATCTGAAATTGATTGGTTTCTGGTTGTGTCTGTAGGGTTTGGAATTTGCTTTCGATTATGCTGGCGATTTGCGTGGCTAAGGAATCGACGGGCTGCTGCGATTCCTTGCCGGAACTGGAATTACTGCTGTCTTCGGCCATGGCCGGGAGAGGTAACGGTATGTGATGAGCAAGGATCGGATCCGATTAATGGATCCTCACCCGCTCTGATACCATGTTAGGCTTTAGAGAAAACATGGATTTGGGAGAAATTCTTTGTATATTGAATGATTCTATACAACCGTGACACAATACATGAGAATAAATATTCACAAGACAAAGCTAATAAAGGAAGGTCAACTATACTGCAAATACAATAAAATCCCTAATTTTCAGCTTTCCTAACATAAAAAGCTTCCTTCACATACTGAAGCATTCATCAAAAGGTGATTTTTCAGCAAATCCACAACCCCATATCTTGCATTATCCAATGTCAAAGTAAAAAATTTTCTCTCAATACCCCATTCTTGCAAATAATTAATTAATTTCTCCCCAACATTTTGACCATCATGTGGAGCGGGCAATTGTCGAAAGACAAGAATTTTCTTTTGCAAGACCCAGTCATTATCAACATAGTGAGCCGTAACCATCATATATCCGTTTGTCACAAGAGAAGTCCATATATCAGATGTCAAAAATATTCTACGGCTAACAGATTCTAAAGTTGCTTTTAGCCTTTCTTTTTCTACTTGATATATCTTATAAAATCGGCTTTTGTTGTGTTTTGACACACATTGACAAGAAGAGGCCTCAAGTAAGAGAAAACATCCGGTATCCCTTCATGTCCAACAAAGTTGTAGGGATAGTTATGCTTAATCGTTGCTTTAGCTACTTTTTCCCTAAATACAAATTGATCAAATTCCTCATTTTGAATCCCATATTGGCGTGCCTCATGATATGGATATCTTTCAGTTATATGGCGCTTTAAAGTTGACGTTCCTGCATTACCGGAAGCATAAATTTGTCCACACTTTTTGCATTTAGCCTTTTGTTTTCCATCCACAACAATCTGATCAAATGATTTCCATACGTTTGAAGAAACTCTCCTGGAACTCGACCCAATCACTAAACTATTTGCACTTTCTTCCATCTTTAACTGCAAACTAAAAACAAGCCCATTTCAAAAATAAAAAACTTAACTTACCCACAAAAATTAACAAATTACATGAGATAAGAATCCTTCGAACTTCGAAAGAAACAAAAATATAGCTCAAGTTATGTGAACCCTCTATAAATATTAACTTTACGGTCAACATGTTGGTATGGTTCTTGAATATTTGGGAGACAATCTCTTAACATTAATGATTAACTAAGTTTTCGAACTACAAGGGATGCCTCTTCACAAGGTTAAAGAAACTTGTTTCCACTAAAGTTCATTTCTTTTGAACTAGTTGAAGATATGCAGTCCATTTTAGAAATTTTAATGAAGATCAATTGCAGACATTATTAAACATTTAATAATAATGAAATCTTTCTTGTAAGAAAAAAGAAGAACCAGGACACCGTCACAAGAACTCATAAGCCTGTCTACAACTGGTAATTTGCATATAAAAAAGTCCACACAAAGATGAAGATATTCAAGCTTTCTAACTAATACATCTTTCTTCCACTTTGGCATGTTCAAAAGACTGTTTCTTTTCATTATTTTTTGCTTTTATTTTAAGAGGTTTAAGGACTACTTCTCCGCTCCAACTCTTTATGCCAATGACACTACAACAACTAAATACTAATATTTTTACAAACATTCAAAGTTTGCTTAAAAAACCAAAATAATTACTGGAGACATGGAATACTCTTGCTCGCCAAACAATTTGAAGTTTTAGTTGCTTAAAAAACAAAACAGATTGAACCATACACACAGATTTGAAGGCAGAGAATCTTTTAGATTGCCAACTATCAATCATAGACACATATTTTGTTGGAAAACACGAAAGAGTTGAGCAGCGGAAGTTTAAAATTTTTCCAATAAGTTTAATCGTTATCTTGCAATTTTCGTACTGTAACATTGGGTGTCTTCGAATTAGACTCCAAAGTAGAAAACCTCCAAAGCGTATCCACACCAGACCTAGAACATGATCAAGCGAGTGAGAATGCTAGTTCTATGGCTTGTGTTAAGGATAGTATAATTTTTGCTTTGAAAACTTTTCTTTTGGTTTTTCTCAAAAACTTAACACTTCATGAGTGTTGGTCTAAAGAATAAGAGAAGCACCATCCCTAGTATTTATACTAGGTTGGTTCGAACCCCTAGGGTTTCCAAGAACCAATTGGATTGTTTTCTTACTCACTAATTAACTAATTTAATTATTAATTTAATTGGAGAAAATAAGTTCTCAACTTGTTCTCCAAGTCTTGCAAGAATAACCTTCTGTATCCTACAATAGGAAGTTGGACTTTTCAACTTTCCTAAAGTTAAAAGTCAATATTCAATAAATCAATTAATTCCCAATTGATTATTTATTGGGTTAAGTTTATTTGAGAATATTCTTAACAATTAATTCAATAATTAATTAAAAGACCAGAATTAATTAATTACAATTTAATTAATTAATTCTAGAAAAGAATTCACGTGTAATATAATTACACGTTGACAGGTGTCAAATCTATCAAAAATAAATGTAAAATCCTATTCGACGACTAAACACAGAGTATAGTGCAAACAGGGTCGATCCACAGAGATTGGTTGACTTATTTCTCACAATCGCAAGGAATTCACGAAAAGACACGATTAAAAAGGGGGGAGGCGGTTTGAGTTTTTAAAACTAAAATATGCAATTAAAATAAAATAACAAGAATTAGAAACTAACTAAAATTATCAAGCAGGATCACATAGAATTAAATCAATCAGAGGAAAAATTACCTAGCCAGGGATATTTGATTCGAATTGTTATATTGATCATCGACTCAAAGATACATTCAAGTTATTCAGACAAATTGACTATAGTTGATAGAAACACTCGACTCAACCTCATTTTTACTTAATTAGTCGGATAACCTAAAGACACTTGACAGTTATCTTCCCTAACAAATTCACAACCCCTAGAGACACTCGACAGGATTTAATGAATTTGCAGCATTAAGAACGATAAAAACACCAATCCTAATTAACCAAGTCATGACACACGCAAGATTTAAATTAGATTATCAGATCCCTTAGTGAACGAGGAATGTTATCGCTAAGACCCTGTCACTAATTTACCACAATTTATCAATCAACTTTGCTACACTTCAAGTATCATGAATGGCTATACGCAATTAAATCTATCTAGATAGTCGGGCCCTACCACTAAATAAATCAATCACAATGAACGCGAAACACGGAGATAAGATAAATGCCTAAATAAACATGAATTGAATAAAACGTTTAGGTCTCACAATATCCAAAATCGAATCTTAATCCCTAGCTAGATAATTAAGAGTTTAGCTACTAAAATCCATAAAAATAATAACTGAGGAATTCTTTAACATAAATAAAAGTAAAAACGAAAGATAAGAATTAAACGAAGACGAAGAATTCGTGATGAAGTCCTGCTCCTCGTTGTAGCTCCGCACAAAACTCGAACTGCTGCTCCCGGAAAGTTGTTACGTGACTCCTTCTTGTCTGCCTCCAAAGAATGTTGTCACGCCAAGTATATAATCCCCGCTTCTAAGCCTCTCACGTGGCCGAATCCTAAGCAAAGTAGGAGTGTAATTCTTTGTCCAAAATCGGGCTTAACTATTTGCTATCCAAGAATTAAACACACCACTGGGCCATTCTACTTAATTCCAATCAGATGGGCTTCTTAATTAAGCTACACACGCAGCCCAAATTAATGGACGCTCCAATTAATTCCTAATTCATGTGCCGGCCCACTAACTAAAAAATCACGCCACTATGAGCTTCTTTAATTAGACAATCTCATGCAACCCACAATTCAAGTCCAAAAGATGCAGCTCACAACAAGAGCATATTATTTTCCAATAATTCCATGAGCATGCAGCCCCAAGTCCATCCTTATGCTCGTGCAGTAGGTAAGCCACAACCTTGGACCAACCGAGTTCGCTCCTTACGAGAATATCTTCATAAAAGGACCAAGTTTGTATCAATTTCGCAATCGAGTCCCGAATCTATAATAAGAACAACAAAGCATCAATTCTTTACAAATAATATCAAATCAAGTACAATTCGGGGCATAATTTAATCATAAAGATGATTAATTAACGAGTTATCAAATCCCCCCACACTAGCCCATTACTCGTCCTCGAGGAATTATGAAAATCAATAGAAATAACATCACCCATCAAACACAATCACAAAGGCAATCATCGAATTCCCGCCTAAACAAGTCTAGCTCATCAACGCGCTACTCAGTTGCACAAAATTCAACAAATTAGTATAAATAGCTTACCCTCGTGTAATGTAGTGTGAATTGAACAAAAGAATATACAAAGACTATATTGATTAGTCTATGATTTTCGCCTAAGTACTAATTATCAATTTCGAATGCATCCTTCACTCCAATCTCCACTAATGTAGTTAACTCATGACTCGAGATCGATAGGTCTTTCGAGCTTGTAATGTAAGGTTTGGGTTAAAGGTTAGGAAAATTTGGAATTTAGTGGCTAACACACCAAGCTTACACACTTTACAATAAAACCCATAGTAATTCCCTTTTCATCTACCGGACTCCCCTTTTATTTTGCCTTATACAACTAATTTCCCTCCTTTTTCACTCATCGAACTTTTGGTACTCAAAGCACACTCTTACTTTCCTCTTTCTTTGCAATTTTTCTGTTCTTTTCTTTTTTCTGCTCATTTTTTTTCTCTTTTCTTTTGACTTCTTTTTCTCTCATCATTTTTTTTTTCTCATTTCATCTTCAACAATATACAATATTTTCTCGAAGTTCAAGCACAACGGAGAATACAAAGGAGCCCAAGACATCTAAAATTTCCAACCCAAATGAGCAAGCAAGGTGTGATTCAAAATAGGGCAGGGATAATAATGTTGTGCTTCGGCTTGTAACGTGGCTAAGAAGAAATTTTGCACAACATTCAGGCTCAGCGGGGTCAAACGGGATAATTTTATTTGTGAAAGGATTAAGAAAAGGCTTACCACCGATAACGACTGCATAAGTCACTTCCCAATTCAATCGTTAACTAAAAATTTCGCCTCAAAGGGAGCTAAGATGCATTCTAATCAACTTTTAGACTTAATTGAAAATCAAAGACATTTCTATCTAAGCAAAGTACATTAATTCATTCAAAGGTGCACAAGAAATGAGGGTATAAGGTTATACTAAGTCATCAAATTCCACACAAATTTCATGCATTTAATAAGCCTAACTCGTTCTAGCAAAATTCAACAATCAAACCTAATAAAAAGCGTTCAAAACGGGCAACATATTTCCACAATTATCAACATCCTCACATTTAAGCACAATATTCAGCAACAACACAACAAAAAAAAAAAAACAGAAAATTCAGCTTCAAAATTCGTCAAAATCAGTTCCTAAATGTCAGCCTACCTAACAGCCCTAAGAATTACTATTCACAGCCTTCAAAATTTACCAAAAAGACATCAAATTCAGCTCTAAAACAGCCCTAAATCATGCACAAAATCAACACCCAAATTTCAAAAAATTTTCAGCATATATACAACTGAAAGCAGCTACTAAACCCCTTAAAACACGCCTAATCATGCGTCAATAATTCCAATAAAGCACTAAAACTCCCCCCACACTTAAAACATGCTATGTCCTCAAAGCATGAAAAAGAAAAGTAAGAGGACTTCCCTTATGTGCAGGGGTGCGCCGAGGGGCTCAATAAGGGGGTGGAGCAATGTGGAGAAACCCGAGAATCAGATCTATGCTCTTCTTGATATAGGCAATGTCCCGATCATGGTTGCACGATCCCACGGGCGGTTGTGATGTGGAGGCTTCATTCGTATGGGCTGGAATGTGTTGTGCTTGTTTCCCTTTAAACACCTTGGGAACATCCTTTGGTAAGATACCTACACGACACAAAGAATACCTTTCACCGATTTTTGACAAAATACACATATTGTCAAGGCATTGTAAATTCAAAGGTCGCATGTCAACAGAGGCAGGTAAATATGACTCATTCAAATCAATCAAACGTGCATTCACAGCAATTTGAGTCACAACATGTCCCAAAATCATATTTCTAGAATGTGCACATGCAGCATTCATCTCAAGAGCAATCCAAAAGCCTAAATTAACTTTTCTACCCTCAAACATAGCCCACAGGAAGAACAAAGTAGTTTGTGACAGAATACCATGACCATTTATACGTCCCGCAAAAGAATAAGAAAGTAATCTATGTATACACCTAAGGGACGGATCAACCAAATCATAATCCTTAGAAGCACTAGGGTTATAATCAGCATTTGGTTTATTAGTAAAGGCACTGTACACAGCAGTAGGATCAAAATCAGGCACATCGGTAAAGTCACACAAACTATCCACATAATCAGTAGAATCTAATTCATCTTCAGCTACGAATTCAAGAAGCACATTAAAATCATTCAAGGAAAGGCTAAACTGCTTCCCACACAATGAAAACTGAATCACATCAGGCGAAGATAAATCAAACTCTTCAGGCAACAAGAATTCAAAGCTAGCATAGAATTCGCGCATCAAATCTCTAAACATAGGATTCTGCATCTTAAAATAATCTTTCCAGCCTATTCTATCAAAATACTCATTCACAGTATCATATATCCCAAAGCACGCAGAGCAGTAAAATTAGGATATCTACATTGCATAATTTTTTTCGAAGCAAGCTCACTGTACCTGTCTGAGTGCTTTTCATTCTTGAATTCCGGCTCAGAAAAGATGTTGGTGCGAGGCTGTTGCATCCTGACTCTGACTCTGGATCGAGTTTTTTATCGGGTAAGCTGGGGCGCGCGAGAGGGCTCCGGTTGCGCTTCTTCAGTGGATGTCTTATCTATATCTCCGGCGTTATCTTCGCTCAAAGGCGAAGAGTGGTTGGCTGACTGATAACTGGAGGAGGTTCCAGTCTCGGAGGCTGAAGTGGATGCCGTATCAGAGGGTCCCGACGAGGGGGACGGATCAGAGGTGAAAGTAGGGCGAGTGAGGGGGAGGGAGGAGGCGGCGGCTAAGTTGTCATGGCGGAGCTTCGTTCGCCACTCCTCTGCTGTGAGAACGGCGGCCAGAGGTTCCGCTGAGGAGGAAGGCGGTGGTTCCACTTGGGTGGAGCTTTCCTCTTCTTGGAAGCTTTGGCCATGGCGGGTGGTGGATGATGGTGGTGTATGGCGGTGGCGCACTAAACCTGGGCTGAGAGTGGCGGTTTGCGGAGGTTGACGATAGTGGTGCACCGGTGTTTGGCCGAGGGGGTGCGGCGGTCTTGAAGGAAAATAGGGTTGTGTGAATTGGGGATTTCGTCGAAATAGGGAAAGAGACTGAGTTGGGATTTAGGGATTTGGATGTGATAGAATTAGAATTGGAATTGGGTACATCCGAAAATGGGTCGGCCAAAGCAACTGGGCGGGTCGGTTCGGGCTGGTCCACTGGGGGTCCGTGACTCAGTTTGTGAGAGGGAGACGGTTCGTGGGTCAAAAAACGGGTCTGGTCTTCTGGGCTATCGGAGCGGGATGGGAAACGGGTATGGGATGTTATGAATTAAAATCTAGGGATATGGCATGGGTCTTAGACTTGACCACACTTAAGGGTCACATTATCAGCAAAATTTAACAGCAAATTAGCAGCAACTTCTGGGCGAAATCTGGACAAATTAGCATACCTGCAATACAGGAAAGAGCAGAAAATCAACAAGAAAACAAGAAAAATCGGAAAAACAAAAGACAACATGAAAAAGTGAAACGGGGAAAGAAAATGGCACCTGAATCGCCATATTTGGGTTGCCTCCCAAACAACGCCCTTGTTTATCATCTCGGACTCGACGGGGCTGATTTAAAAGTTAAGCACTTTGAGGAATATCCTCCAAACGAGTCTCTTCAACTGTGGAAGGTTGGAAATTCTCGTAAAATGGTTTCAGCCGATGCCCATTCACTTTCAAAATGTTTCCGGTTTTAACATCCTTGATCTCAACTGCTCCTTGTTGATTGAAATTCGTAACCACATATGGACCCATCCTACGTGATCTCAATTTTCCAGGAAAGAGACGTAAACGAGAATTGTAGAGTAGAACTTTTTGACCAATTCGAAATTATTTTCTTGAAATCATCAAGTCATGCAAATTCTTCATCTTGGACTTGTAAATAATCGAATTCTCGTAAGCATCATTACGAATCTCTTCCAACTCCTGAAGTTGGAGCTTCCGTTTCTCGCCCGCTTTGTCCATATTCAAATGGCATTGCTTAATGGCCCAATAAGCTCGATGCTCCAATTCCATCGGTAGGTGGCATGCCTTACCATAAACCACTCCATAAGGAGACATGCCCAACGGGGTTTTGTAGGCTATTCTATAGGCCCATAATGCATCGTTCAACCTCACACTCCAATCCTTTCTATTCGGGCTGACTCTTTTCTCGAGAATGGATTTAATCTCCCTATTTGACACTTCAGCCAGACCATTAGTCTGAGAATGGTAGGCTATAGATGTTCGATGTGTGACATGATACTTGCTCAACAAAGACTCCAAAAGGCGATTGCAAAAGTGGGTGCCACGGTCACTTATGATTGCTCTCGGTGTACCGAACCTAGAAAAGATGTGAGACCTGACAAACTCCACAACCACTTTAGAATCATTAGTACGGGTGGCTTTAGCTTCCACCCATTTTGAGACATAATCAACAGCAAGGAGTATATAATGATTGCCAAAAGAAACGGGAAACGGTCCCATAAAATCAATACCCCAAACATCAAAAATTTCACATGGTTGTATAGGATTCAAAGGCATTTGATTTTTAGGACCAATATTCCCTGTTCGTTGGCAATTTTCACAACTTTTGCAACAGATATAGGCATCTCGAAACAAAGTAGGCCAAAAGAATCCACTTTCAAGTACTTTCAATGCAATTCGTTTTGATCCAAAATGCCCACCACATGCAAAAGAGTGACAAAAATTCAAAATGGACTTAAACTCCTTTTCAGACACACATCTCCTAATTATCTGATCGGAACATATTTTCCAAAGATAGGGATCATCCCAAAGGTAATACTTAGCATCACTTTTAATTTTATCTTTTTCAGCATGCGACAGATTATCAGGTAATAAACCTGATGTTAGGTAATTCACAATGTCTGCATACCAGGGCGTGGCTATAGAGCGCGGCCACGTCTTACTGTCCAGTGCCGAAAACAATTGTTCGTCAGGAAATTCATCACGTATGGGCGTGGAATCGGTTATATCTCCTGGAATTCGGCTTAAATGGTCAGCCACAAGGTTCTCACAGCCGTTCTTATCCCAGATTTCGAGGTCAAACTCTTGCAAGAGCAAAATCCAACAAATCAACCTAGGCTTCGCATCCTTCTTCGTGAGTAGGTACTTCAAGGCTGCATGATCAGAAAAAAACAATGACTTTAGTACCCAATAAATACGAACGGAATTTATCTAAAGCAAAAACAATAGAAAGAAATTCTTTTTCCGTCGTGGTGTAATTAATTTGGGCATTGTCAAGCATTTTGGAAGCGTAGTAGATGACATGAGAGTTCTTGTCAATCCTTTACCCAAGTACCGCTCCAACCGCGTAGTCACTTGCATCACACATGATCTCAAAAGGGTAATTCCAATTCGGTGGTTACATGATGGGAGTTGAAATCAATTTTTCCTTTAGCAAATCAAAGGCTTTCTTGCATTCATCATCAAATTCAAACTCCACATCTTTTTGTAGAAGCCCCCAAAGTGGCCGAGTAATCTTGGAGAAATCTTGGATGAAACGCCTGTAAAAACCTGCATGACCAAGGAAAGAGCGAATCTCCCGTACTCCGATGGGGTAAGGCAGAGATTTTACAATATCAATCTTAGATTTATCTACTTCAATTCCTTTACTCGAGACCACATGACCAAGGATTATCCCTTTATCAACCATAAAGTGACACTTTTCAAAATTCAGGACCAAATTATGTTCAGCACATCGTTTTAGGACTTTAGCAAGATTTTCGAGACATTTATCAAAAGAATCACCATAAACGGTGAAATCATCCATAAATACCTCAATAATGTGTTCAACATAATAAAAAAAAATGCTTACCATACATCTCTGAAAAGTTGTCGGTGCGTTGCATAGTCCAAACGGCATCCTTCTAAAGGTAAATGTCCCAAACTGGCATGTGAAGGTTGTCTTGCTTTGATCTTCCGGAGCCACCGGGATCTGATAAAAACCTGAATAACCATCAAGACAACAATAATGAGATTTTCCAGCTAAACGTTCAAGCATTTGATCTATAAAGGGGAGGGGAAAATGATCTTTTCTCGTTAAAGCATTTAAACCACGGTAATCCATACAAACCCTCCACCCGTTTGGAACTCGAGTGGGTGCCATATCGCCTTCATCGTTTTCCACAACTGTAATGCCCATTTTCTTGGCCACTACCTGTACGGGGCTTACCCACTCACTATCAGATACCGAAAAAATCACACCTGCATCAAGGAGTTTTAGAATCTCCTTTTTGACAACTTCCACCATCGGGGGATTCAATCGGCGTTGTGCTTATCGTTTAGGCTTAGCATCATCTGTAAGAATGATCTTATGCATGCAAGTGGATGGACTTATGCCTTTATTGTCAGCATTGTCCAACCAATGGCCAATTTAAACTCCCTAAGGACTTGGATCAGCTTCTCTTCTTCGAGTTTGTTGAGTAAATTGGAGATAATCACAGGTAGTGTTTCTCCTTTGCCTAGGTAAGAGTATTTCAAGTGCTCCGACAACTTATTGAGCTCCAATTCAGGTGCCTGCACGATGGAAGGAAGCAATTTAGTGTTAGAAACCGGTAAATCCAATTTAAGCACATTCCCAAACATCGGTTTTAGACACTCTAGTTCATGCACAGTATCACACAATTCCTCAGGGAAAACTATGGTTGTTGACCAATTAACCAAATTTTCAGCATGCAAATCATTATAAAGTGCGTAACTCAAAGCTTCTAAATTATCCAATTCGAAAACCTCATCAGTCAGATCGTCAATCTCATCAACACAAAACACACTAGACAGTTCATCAGGATGTTTCATAGCATCGTAGACATTAAATTTAACAATGTCACCGTCAAATTCAAGAGTTAACAATCCATTATGAATGTCTATTTTAGCTCTAGCAGTGCTAAAAAATGGGCGACCAAGCAAAATATCAGAAGATTTAGAGCATTTATCATCCTCCATGTCTAGAACGAAAAAATCAACAGGAAAAGCCAAATCGTGGACTTATACGAGCACATCCTCTAGTATTCCTTCCGGGTACACTATGGATCGATCAACAAGCTGGATTATAATACCTGTAACTTTCAAAGGATTAAGATTAAGCGTAGCATAGAAAGATAGAGGCATAACATTAATTGACGCACCCAAATCGCACATAGCTTTCTTAATACCAAGGTTACCTATTTTACACGGTATTGAAAACATACCTTGGTCTTTGCATTTTGGTGGTAATTTCTTTTGTAAAACCGCGGAGATATTTTCTCCAACACTTACCCTTTCATTACCTTTTAGTTTCCGTTTGTTGGTGCAGAGCTCTTTAAGAAACTTCGCGTAACGTGGGATTTGTTGAATAGCATCCAACAGAGGAATGTTGACTTCAACCTTTCGGAATGTGTCGAGAATGCTTTGTTCCTCCTTCTGTTTCTTCGTCTGAGCCAAGAGCTATGGAAACGGAGGTGGGATCACCAGTGGCTTAGGCTGCTTGACAATTTTTGACTCTCTGTCTCGACTGGAGCCTAAGGTATGGTCACGCTTAACGGTCGAGTCGTCTTTCAATTCAGATTCTGCCTCATTCTGACTTTCTTTGGGTTTGTCAACTGGTGGAGGCAGTTCCTTACCACTCCTGAGCATAATCGCACTCATGTTCTTCCTGGGATCTTCTGTTTGCGAGGGCAATTTCCCTTGATTCTCAATCCTGCTCAAAACCATTGCAGTCTGTCCCAATTGAGTTTCCAAATTCTTGACTTGATTTTCCAAGTTATTGAATCGAATGTCTTGGGGGTTGAGGGTTTGATTGGGTTGTTGGTTTTGTTGGGATTGTGGAGGTCTGGGTACGAAATTCTAGAAATTGGGTGGCTTCGATTTCTGGGCATAGCTAAGGCTAGGGTGATTTTTCCATCCGGGGTTATACGTGTTAGAGGAAGGGTTGTTATTTTGTGGATGGAACCCTGCGGCGTTGGCGTTTTCTAATGTGCCCTCTTGTAGGGACGGGCATGCATCGGTCGGGTGAGAAGGGCTAGCACATAATTGGCAAACTGTTGCCGCTTGTGGTGTTCCTGCACTCATGTTAGATACCAAAACAGATAACATATTCTTGAGTTCATCAAACTGGGAAAAGCTTACCTCTTTTACCTATCTCGTCATGTCAGACTTGGCATAATATTTTTGTGAAACTCTAGAGATTCTGCTAATCATGTCCGTCAGTTCTGCAGATGTTTTGATCATAATGGAACCTCCACTCGAAGCATCCAACTGCCTTTTGTCAGCATGCATCAGGCCCCTATAAAAGTTGTGGACAACTGAATTCTCCGGTAGGTTGTGATGTGGGCACATTGCAAGCAAATTCCTGTATCGTTCCCAATACTCATGTAGGTTCTCATGTTCTTTTTGCTTAATGGTGATTATCTCCTGAAGGAGATCCAAGTATCGCTCAGCCGGGAAAAACCTGTCCAAAAACTTATCGTGCATCTGTTGCCAAGTAGTGATGGTTGCTGATGGTAGAGAGTACAACCATTTCTCCGCTGCATCTTGCAAAGAGAACGAAAAAGCACAGAGCTTGATTTGGTCCTCGGTAACTCCGTGAGACTTGGTAGAGCAGCAAACTGTGTGGATCTTACTAAGATGTTGGTGAGGGTTTTCGTTTTCCAGACCTCGAAAAATGGGAAGTAGGTGAATTGTGCCCGTCTTCAGCTCGAAACCAGCGCTTACCTCTGGAAAAGTGATACAGAGGGGCTGCTGTGTGGTATCGGGGCGCACCAGATCTTCCATGGTCCTACGTTCGACTGCTGCTGGTAGTGCTATAGTTAGGGCATGGTCACGCTCAAAAGTCAAGTCGTCTTTCTGTTCACTTGAACTGTCCGTCTCAGTTCCCGATTCTATCTCCTTGACCAAATCTGATGTCTCAGCTTGTTTCTTGCATCATTAGGTTTCTTGCCTTCCTTTGCTAGCAGTTTTCTCAATTTCTGGATCGTAAAGAGGGGTGTCCTTTCCGCGAATGCTCCTATTCATAAAAAGAAATAAAATCGATTAAAAACACAGTCCCCGGCAACGGCGCCAAAATTTGACAGGTGTTGAATCTGTCAAAAATAAATGTAAAATCCTATTCGACGACTAAACACAGAGTATAGTGTAAACAGGGTCGATCCACAGAGACTGGTTGACTTATTTCTCACAATCGCAAGGAATTCACGAAAAGCCACAATTAAATGGGAGGGGGGGAGGTTTGAGTTTTTAAAACTAAAATATGCAATTAAAATAAAATAACAAGAATTAGAAACTAACTAAAATTATTAAGCAGGATCACGTAGAATCAAATCAATCATAGGGAAAATTACCCAGCCAGGGATATTCGATTCGAATTGTTATATTGATCATCAACTCAAAGATACATTCAAGTTATTCAGACAGATTGACTATAGTTGATAGAGACACTCAACTCAACCTCGTTTTTACTTAATTAGTCGGATAACCTAGAGACACTCGACAGTTATCTTCCCTAACAAATTCACAACCCCTAGAGACACTCGACAGGATTTAATGAATTCACAGCATTAAGAACGATGAAAACACCAATCCTAATTAACCAAGTCGTGACACACGTAAGATTTAAATTAGATTATTAGATCCCTTAGTGAACGAGGAATGTTATCGCTAAGACCCTGTCACTAATTTACCACAATTTATTAGTCAACTTTACTACACTTCAAGCATCATGAATGGCTATACGCAATTAAATCTATCTAGATAGTCGGACCCTACCACTAAATAAATCAATCACAATGAACGCGAAACATAGAGATAAGATAAATGCCTAAATAAACATGAATTGAATAAAATGTTTAGGTCTCACAATATCTAAAATCGAATCTTAATCCCTAGCTAGATAATTAAGAGTTTAGCTACTAAAATGCATAAAAACAATAACTGGGGAATTCTTTAAAATAAATAAAACTAAAAACGAAAGATAAGAATTAAACGAAGACGAAGAATTCGTGATGAAGTCCTGCTCCTCGTTGTAGCTCCGCCCAAAACTCGAATTGCTGCTCCCGGAAAGTTGTTACGTGACTCCTTCTTGTTTGCCTCCAAAGAATGTTGTCACGCCAAATATATAATCCCCGCTTCTAAGCCTCTCACGTGGCCGAATCCTAAGCAAAGTAGGAGTGTAATTCTTTGTCCAAAATCGGGCTCAACTATTTGCTCTCCAAGAATTAAACACAACACTGGGCCATTCTAATTAATTCCAATCAGATGGGCTTCTTAATTAAGCTACACACGCAGCCCAAATAAATTCCAAGGGACGCTCCAATTAATTCCTAATTCATGTGCCGGCCCACCAACTAAAAAATCACGCCACTATGAGCTTCTTTAATTAGACAATCTCATGCAACCCACAATTCAAGTCCAAAAGATGCAGCTCACAACAAGAGCATATTATTTTCCAATAATTCCATACGCATGCAGCCCCAAGTCCATCCTTATGCTCGTGCAGCAGGTAAGCCACAACCTTGGACCAACCGAGTTCGCTCCTTACGAGAATATCTTCGTAAAATGACCAAGTTTGTATCAATTTCGCAATCGAGCCCCGAATCTTTAATAAGAACAACAAAGCATCAATTCTTTATAAATAATATCAAATCAAGTACAATTCGGGGTATAATTTAATCATAAAGATGATTAATTAACGAGTTATCAAATCCCCCCACACTAGCCCATTACTCGTCCTCGAGGAATTATGAAAATCAATAGAAATAACATCACCCATCAAACACAATCACAAAGGCAATCATCGAATTCCCGCCTAAACAAGTCTAGCTCATCAACACACTACTCAATTGCACAAAATTCAACAAATTAGTATAAATAGCATACCCTCGTGTAATGTAGTGTGAACTGAACAAAAGAATATACAAAGACTAGATTGATTAGTCTATGATTTTCGCCTAAGTACTAATTATCAATTTCGAATGCGTCCTTCACTCCAATCTCCACTAATGTAGTTAACTCATGACTCGAGATCGATAGGTCTTTCAAGCTTGTAATGTAAGGCTTGGGTTAAAGGTTAGGAAAATTTGGAATTTAGTAGCTAACACACCGAGCTTACACACTTTACAATAAAACCCATAGTAATTCCCTTTTCATCTACTGGACCCCCCTTATTTTGCCTTATACAACTAATTTCCCTCCTTTTTCACTCATCGAACTTTTGGTACTCAAAGCACACTCTTATTTTCCTCTTTCTTTGCAATTTTTCAGTTCTTTTCTTTTTTCTGCTCATTTTTTTTCTCTTTTCTTTTGACTTCTTTTTCTCTCATTATTTTTCTTTTCTCATTTCATCTTCAACAATATACAATATTTTCTCAAAGTTCAAGCACAATGGAGAATACAAAGGAGCCCAAGACATCTAAAATTTCCAACCCAAATGAGCAAGCAAGGTGTGATTCAAAATAGGGCAGGGATAATAATGTTGTGCTTCGGCTTGTAACGTGGCTAAGAAGAAATTTTGCACAACATTCAGGCTCAGCGGGGTCAAACGGGACAATTTTATTTGTGAAAGGATTAAGAAAAGGCTTACCACCGACAACGGATTTTTCTATCTAAGCAAAGTACATTAATTCATTCAATGGTGCGTAAGAAATGAGGGTATAAGATTATACTAAGTCATCAAATTCCACACAAATTTCATGCATTTAATAAGCCTAGCTCATTCTAGCAAAAATTCAACAATCAAACCTAATAGAAAGCGTTCAAAACGGGCAACATATTTCCACAATTATCAACATCCTCACATTTAAGCACAATATTCAGCAACAACACAGCAAAAAAAAAAAACAGAAAATTCTGCTTCAAAATTCGTCAAAATAAGTTCCGAAATATCAGCCTTCCTAACAGCCCTAAGAATTACTATTCACACCCTTCAAATTTTACCAAAAAGACATCAAATTCAGCTCTAAAATAGCCCTAAATCATGCACAAAATCAACACCCAAATTTCATAAATTTTCAGCATATATACAACTGAAAGCAGCCACTAAACCCCTTAAAACACGCCTAATCATGCGTAAATAATTCTAATAAAGCACTAAAACTCCCCCCACACTTAAAACATGCTATGTCCTCAAAGCATGAAAAAGAAAAGTAAGAGGACTTCCCTGATGTGCGGGGGTGGGCCGAGCGGCTCAATAAGGGGGTGGAGCAATGTGGAGAAACCCGAGGATCAGATCTATGCTCTTCTTGATATAGGCAATGTCCCGATCATGGTTGCACGATCCCACGGGCGGCTGTGATGTGAAGGCTTCATTCGTATGAGCTGGAATGTGTTGTGCTTGTTTCTCTTTAAACACCTTGGGAACATCCTTTGGTAATATACCTGCACGACACAAAGAATACCTTTCACCGATTTTTGACAACATACACATATTGTCAAGGCATTGTAAATTCAAAGGTCGCATGTTAACAGAGGCAGGTAAATGTGGCTCATTCAAATCAATCAAACGTCCATTCACAGCAATTTGAGTCACAAAATGTCCCAAAATCATATTTCTAGAATGTGCATGGGAATATCTCAGGGCCCAAATATTCTTGATCTTTAAAGTTAAGTTCGTTTCATATCCATTTCGATCTTAATCCTAGAAAACCCCATTTTCTAGATGTCTTGATCTTTTATCCACCTTGGCCAAGGGCTTAATGTTTAATGGACTATGAACAACTCAATCAGTAAGAGATCATTCTTGTTCTTAAAAAGTGTAGGTCCTTTATCGATTCTACTAATTCTACATATGCCACTTGTGTAATCCCAACATAGGCCGTGGTTCAGGTGTCTATATTGCGACACCCTTTTGAGCCTATATCAAAGATTATAGAGTTAGCTCATATGAGATATTACAGAATCTCAAGTCTAAGGATTAGTGAATCACGTCATTGACCTGTGAGTTATTTCCTAATCTGAAAGTTTCAGGAAACTTCCTTTCCCATTTAGGAATGTTCTCACACAGGACATCTCAGTGATGAAGTTCTTGTAACAATCACCCTTATGTATTATGAACGCATGAACGCATGCACTTATCACTCCATGAAACTGAGTGATCCTTCAAAAGGACATAATCATATAAGCAAGTCTTAGCAGAGTCAAGGTCAACACTCCCACTGTCTGTCGGACTCATTGACTTGGAGAAGTTTCTAATCCTCGCCTATGGAGTTAAGAACTTGTTTCATGTGTCGTTCCCATAACGACAAAGTTATTAACGGCCTCATCGGATTAGGGGAGTTCAATACATGAAAAACACAGTCAACCCAAACAGACATAAATAAGCACATAAAGAAGTGATTGCCTATGAACAAAATCATTTCGTATATTATTCAAAGACTGTTTGTGATTTTACAAGGAAATGGTAGAGCAAACATCTGCTTTAAGGGCAATATTCCTAACATATTTTTCACTAAAACATAACAATTTCAAAAATCCATCAAAGGAATGCCAGTCAGATTTTTTAAAAAGAGGCGTACCCGTTTCAAAATGAAAGAAAAGTAAGATTTTTGTGCTTATTGGAAGGCCTGGAGGCTGAATCTGCCGGTGAGCAACGGCAGTGGCTAGAGTCAGAGTCTTTTGAACAGTCTTTTGAACATGCCAAAGACTACTGGAGTAGGCGTTGGTCGAGGCCAGAGTGCGCACTGATCGCGGCTGGAAAAGGCGGCGCTGACGGTGGCGGAAGGTTAGAGACACCAATGGAAGGTGAGAACTATTTTAGGATTTTTGCTTTCAAATCGATTCTCAATTTCGGACTTTTTCATAAATATGTTTATTTTCATTTTTATTTTTATTTTAATATTTAAGGGTATAATAGTCATTTAGCATTAATTTGTGGGCTTCCTTTTTTATTTTTTATTTGAAAATTGAGTAGAAATTTAAAATTAATTTTACTTTCTTTTATCTTTTAACTAGGGTTTGTTTTATCAATTATTAATATGGACAAGTTTCTCATCAAAAAATCAAAAGATTCATCGGAAGACTCAATAAATTACTAATGCACGTCGATTTCGGTAGAGATTTTTAATCAAGTGATTAGTATGCAACTTCAAGAAATGAATAACCTTTTTACAAAAAGAGCATTTTTCTGCAATGAAATACATCAAAAATCGGTTGAGGAATAGGATGGACAATGAATTGTTGAATGATTGTTTAGTTACATATATTGAAAATGATTCGTTAGAAAGTGTTTCCAATGATTTGATTAAGCATCGTTTTCAGAATATGGGTAACCGAATTGGACATTTGTGAGATATAAACTTGTAAGTACTTTAAAAAAAATAGTTGAATTTCACTCGTTATTTTTTTTTAGTATTATACTTTGGTCAACCCCCCCCCCCCCCCCCCCGAATGAAATTTCTGGTTCGGCCACTACTCATAAGGTAGGGTAGGGTAGGTGTATAATTATAAGGTATTTAGGTGTATATGTGATATAGGAGCTTATGCATTCAAACGTTTAAACGTTTAAAGTTAAAGTAGTAAAGGTTTGAAATTTTCAAAAATATAAAATACGTAAAAGGAAGCTAGGATATGAATTGGGAAAGTGCAGGATCTAGTTTTCCAAGGTTCCATAAAGAGTATATGAAGGTTTAGGTTCGGTACTAAGTGAGGGTTAGAATGTTTTCAACTGGAATCTTGCCTATACATACGTATCTATATAAAAATGGTTTCAAAGCCTACCTATTATTTTGAATTACTGTCTTACATACATATTACTATAATATAATATCTGATAGTGTGCGTAATTCTCGAATATTCATGAGTGTGTGGCCTTATTTTTAGTGTTTCCAATTGATAAAAATTGGTGTCGTGATGTGTTTTTGTGATTTGAGTGCAGTTGGGTCATTTTTATTGAATTGGGATGCTTATGGCCCGATTATAAAGGAATTATGGGGCTGGACTTGTGCATTAGTTGTGGATAGTGGACGCAGCTTGATTTATTCTGGTTTTGGGCCTATTCCTATTAGGCCGAGAGGAGTCTCCAAGTTAGTAGAGGCTTGAAGGCGTAGTTGGGATGCAATTGGGAAGCAATGTTGCAGTTCTGCATGCGTGCACATTTTTTTGGGGGAGTAGTGGGCTGAAGAATGCACTACACACGCCTTGGAATTCAATTATGTAGGAATGGATTAACTTAGTGCTGATTTGTTTTATTTAAGAAGTGGGCTGCGTGCATGGAATTTGATAGAAGAAGCCCAATTCACTTTGTTGGGCAATGGATTTTATTAATAAGCTAATTGGGGCGGGCTACACTTTTATTTGGAGTTTAATGTGAGAAGGCCTAGTATTGTGGGCTATCTTCTGAACTTGGAGGGCAAGAATTAAGTCCAATTTGGACAAGGATTTGTAGTCCGATTTGCATGAGGTTAAGGATTCTAGTTTGGAAACAAGGCTGGGGACATGTATTTATATGGGACAGCAGCTGCGCAAGGGACGTAATACTTTTGGGAGCTTTTCACGCCACCTTGGGGAGCAACAGCGCCGAGTCGTTCGGGATCATCGGCGACAAAATTCTTCTTCCTTTATTTTTAATTCCTTTAGTTTTATTTAGATCTTTTGATTTATTTTATGTTTTTGGACATGATTTTCATGAGTAGCTAATTTTCTTAATACTTAGATAGGAATTTATGATTTAGTTTTGACATCGTGAGACTTAAGTTGTTCTTATAATTTAATTTAATTTCAAGTATTTATTAATTCTCCGAGTGTCATGTTATTGTGATTTATTTGCTTAAGTGATTACGGTCGGATCATCTAAGTAGGTTTATCGCATATCATCAATCTTGATTGTATGAAGTTTATGTAATGCTTGATAGATAATTAGTGGTACATTAACGAGAAGGACTGGTTGCAGTTCTCAACTTGTTAATGGAGTTAATAATCGGGTATAAATCTTGGACGTGTCGTGACTAGGTTAATTCGGATTAGTGTTTTCTTGATTATTAATGTTGTCGATTCATTAAATCCTGTCAAGTGTCTCTAGGGGTTGTGAATTGATTAGGGAATAATTGTCGAGTGTCTCTAGATTATTCTATGATTTAAGAGAAAACGAGGCAGTGTCGAGTGTCTCTATCTGCTATAGCTAATCTACTTGAATACTTGAATTTATTTTTGCGTCCATGATCGATGTCTAAACTAAATTGTGATTCTTAGCTAAGTATTGTTTTTTCCGCTGATTCATCAAAACCAACTCTCAAGTTATCTATTGTTTTCTCTAGTTTAGTTTAATTTAATTGTTAGTTAGTTTAATTAGTTTAATTAAATTCTTAAAACCCCCGATTTTACTTGTTAATTTTAGTGAATTTCCCATGTGATTAATTGGAATTATTTTCTCCCAATCTCTGTGTATTCGACCCGTTTGCGCCATACTATACTTTAGTAGTAAACCAGATTATAATTTATTATGATAGATTCGACACCTGTCAATATCCCTTTTTAAGAGGAAAAACACTTTTATGTCGGAATCAGAAGTTTTATTCAGACATTGTATATTTTAGTCCAATTACTATAGAAATTGATTCCTGGCATTGCAAGCAAAATAGTTATTTCTTATTATTATTATGGGCCCAGGTGGTATCCGTAGAAGTAATTAACTCAGAAGGTATCGGGTCGAGGGTTGTTATTATACAGACCGCCTCATAGATCTTGGTAGTGGTTTAACTGGAGGTTAGTTGCTCCACACCAAGTGACAGGGAGAAGACCTCCCAGGGAGAGGTATGACCCCTCGCTTATTATATACGGTCACTAGGGGTAGCTCCCCGAGGTGACACTTCGTCTTCCACTGCATAAGCTCGTCCTTTGACCAATGGCTTTCCAAATGTTCCTTCCATAGCCTTTCCTCTACCCCTCTGTTTTGGTCCTCTTGGGCAGTTTTCAATTTGATGGTCAAGGTTTCCACACCACATACATGCGCCGCCCTTCTTTCAGCATTCTTTTTCAGTATGTTGTTTCTTGCGATAGTATTCACAAACAATATCCTCTTCAGGTTTTGGTTATGCTTGTTGAGACCTGGGCCAGGATTGCACTAGTTTCTTTCCTTGGGTTGACTAGATGGTCCAGCCAGATGTTTGGATCCTTGGGATGGCTTATAAGGAAGTCAGGAGCGACTATTGGCTAGTCGAACTTCTCTATGTGCCCATTGGAGATCCGATCTAAGACCATCAACAAATCGTTTGATTTTGCGCCGCTCATCATTTAAGATATGTGGGGCATACTGAATTAGTCTGACGAACTTAACTTCATATTCTGCCACTGATGCATTTCCTTACACGAGATTCATAAATTCCGCTTCTCGGGCATCCCTAGTAACCTGAGGGATATACTTGTTATGAAACACTTTTACAAAGTCAGCCCATCCATATTTAACTCGACTTTCTGCCCAAACTCGCTTTATATATTTCCACCAACTTAAGGCCACCCCTTCTAACATGAAAACTGCATATTGAAGCCTTTCAAGTTTTTTAGGAGAGATACCTATTGCTTCAAAGATTTTCTGATACTTGCTATCCAATTTTCAGCCTTAACATCGTTGGGTTCGCTAAAGAACTTAGGTGGATTCATTAGTAGGAACTTCTTCAAAGATTTCTCATTGTTACATTTCGATCCGTTGGCGCATGATTGCACTATTTCCTTTAAAGTATCTACCAACTCAGAGTTTCCTCCAGCTGAACTTGGGTGGAGTGCTATCTTGGGTGGTTTTTCGGGGAGACATTATAAACTGCAATCACCTTTATAGGGAGTATGATGCATGATGGTTAAGAATAACTTGCAAATGACCACGGAGATTGAATTCAAATAATAGCAATCAGCAAACACAATATCTTACAGGTTATGGCAAGGATAGAGCAGGTAAAGATGCAAGTAAATAACGTGTTAAGTTATGGTCCTACTGGTATCTTGAAGCGACTTTATAGACTTTAAATGTAACAAACAAGAGAAACAGTAAATCTGATGACAAGAATGTAAAGTCGTAAAAGTGGGTCATACATATATGCATCCAGTTTGAGAGCTACAATGGGAAAGCAGATATCAGAACGTGGAGTGGAGAGGGGACCTAGTCACGATATATAAATCCCTAAAAGCCCTCCCATCAAGGGTTTTCTAGATTTGGCCTACACCAACTGTAGGACCACGACTATCAAATCAAGCCCTTAACAAAAGTGGGTCAATTAAATTGGTCTGATTAGTCTTGTCTTATTAATCGTATTATTTAGCCATTTTATTTAGTACAATCATCAATTAATAGAAGTCTAATAAGAAATATTCCAACATCATCACGTCCGGGTCATCCTCCTGATCTTGAAGAGCCTCCTCGTCTATGAAATGATGTAATCCATCTTTCATTTGTTAATTCACATTAATTTTAGGGGAAAAATTTTTTTGCTATCCGAACTATAACCATTTTTACAATTTGCCATCCGAACTAAACTTTGTTGCAAACTACCATCCCAAGTCTGCATTTTTCACAAATAACCATCTCAGTTCATTTATTAGTGGTTTTAGCTCTTTAAAAACCACACACGTGAGTTGCACATGACTTAAGTAAGGGTAGAATGATCATTTAATTTATTTCTTTAATTCACGCATGTATTAGGGTTTGTTTAGATTAATTTTGTTCAATATTTATCTAAGTGCTGGAGAGAACAGACATAACGTCACTAAGCTTGAAGCCTTGAGCAATCTTCTCCAAAAAAAAATCATACAATGCCTTGGGTTTTAAGGTAAAAAATGAAGTTCAAGATTCCTAGAGGCAGATTTACACCAGATTATGGTGAGTTTATTTAAATTTATTGACTGCAAAAATTAGATCTTTTCGATTTTCTTTTATCGGTACGGTTGGGAGATTTTGTGTTATTTTAAAAGGGTTTGCTTGGTTTATACAAGAAATTGGTCATCCATTGTTTTGTTATCAGTGTTTTGTGGTCCAAGCAGTCTCTGACATGTCGTTTTTCAACTTTAATAAACATATTTTAATGTCGTTTTGTACCTTCAACTTACAAATTTTGGTCCCCACATGTCGTTTTTCAACTTTAATAAATCTTCTAAGTCTCTCTTATGACAGGCAACGTACGTGAGAATTTAACTATCCAAATGCGCTACTCTGGCCGTTTCATGCATAACTTGGGCAAGCGTATATATTATGGTGGTGAGTTTGGTTATATAGATTATTGCAATAGTGATTAAATTTCTATGATTGAGATTCGATCCTTGGCTAGAGGTTGGGATGAATGATGCAGACTGTTTAAGTGTCTTGGAGTCTGATTTGGATGCTGTGAATCTCATTAATTTTGTTGACAACAATAAAATGGCTGGAGTGTTTGTTGAGCATGCTAACAATTTAGAAGAAGAAATAGAAGAAGTCTCTGTAAGTCAAGTTCGTAATGATGTAGGAGATTATTGTGTAGAGAGTCAAGCTGAAAATGTTAATGTGGATGATCAACATGCTTACATAGAATTTGACATACAAGATAACATGAATAATGGTAGTGATAGTGATGATAATACCTCTGTTGGGAGTGACTCTCAAGATTCTGATTGTTTAATTGACAGTGAGTATGAAATAAGTGATGATGATATACTGTATGAAGAGTTTATTGACCCAGATGTTGAATGGGGTGCAAATTTGGGTACAATCACTACAAATCCTGGGGAAGGCACTAGTAGTGAAAAGGTTACTAATAAATTGGTAAATCTACATAGGGGTTTTTCTGTTGTAAACCAGAAGACTGAAGAATTAAACCCTAAGTTTGAGCTTAGCAAACAATTTCCAGATGCTGCATCTTTTAGAAAAGCTGTGAGACAAAATGCAATCAATTTGGCCAGACAAATCAGGTTTCCTTTGAATGACAAGAACAAAGTTCAGGCAAAATGTAAACACAAATCATGTCCTTGGGTTATATATGCCTCCAGTGTGCCTAGTGAGGAAACAATGCAGGTAAAGACATATAATCCCAGACATAAGTGTCCACGGAAGTAAAAGGTCAGTGCTGATAATGCTAAATGGATAGCTGAAAGGTATAAAGATAAAATTTGGTCTGATCCATCATGGCCTGTGGATTCCATGATGTATGTGCTTCAACATGATGTTAAATTGCATTTCCAGCCACATCAAATGTACAGAGCTAAAAAAATTGTGTTTGCAATGGGCAATTCCACTGAGAAAGAAGAGTATGCTAAGCTTTGGTCATATGCAGCTGAAATTAAAAGAGCAGATCCTGAGAATACAGTAAATATCAAATGCAAGTTGGTTGGTGATTTGCCAAAGTTTAAGAGAATGTATATTGGATGGAGTACATTGAGGAAAGGCTTTCTTGAAGGGTGCAGACCTGTTATTTTTCTCGATGGCTGTCATTTGAAAACTCAATCAGGTGGTATACTCTTGACCGCAGTTGGGATGGATGGTAACAACTCAATATATCCCTTTGCTATGTTGTGGTGGAGAAAGAGAAATTCAAGTCATGGGCTTGGTTCATGAGTCTAGTCATTCAAGACTTGAATATTGAAAATGGAGGAAGATGGACAATTGTTTCTGACAAACAGAAAGGCTCAATAGAGGCCATTGACATACTACTTCCAGAATGTGAGCATAGATTCTGTGTAATGCATTTGTACAAAAATTTTAAATAAAATCACAAGGGGTTAGTCTTGAAGGACCTCCTGTGGAAAACTGCAAGATCTACTAGAGTTGTGGATTTTGAAAAATATATGAAAGAAATGAAAGAGAGGGATCAGGGAGCTTATGAATGGTTGGCTGCAAAACCTCCTTAGCATTGGTCAAAATCACACTTTAGAACTCTTTGTAAGACAGATGTACTCTTGAATAATATGTCTGACAGCTTCAACTCTATGATTTTGAAAGCAAGGAGCACGCCTATAATTTCAATGTTAGAGATAATAAGACACACTTTAATGAAGAGGATCCATGTTAGACGAGATAAGATGAAGAGTTACACGGGTGGTAATTTGTGTCCCAAGATCAACAAACTTCTTGAGGAATTGAAAAAAAAATCCATGGATTACATTGCTCAATGGAATGGATTAGATCACTTCGAGATTGAGAGCTGCTATGGTTCTAGATTCAAGCTCAACTTAACTGAAAAAACATGTAGTTGCAGGAGATGGGAGCTCACTGGGATACCTTGTCCCCATACTATATCTGGAATGTGGTTTTTGGGTCAGGAACCAGAAGATCATGTTGATGAATTATATTCTCGGAATACATTCATGAATACATATAGTTATTTGATGGCTACCTTGGATGATAGTGACATGTGGCCACAGACACCACATGCTTCTTTGCAACCTCTAGTGCCAACAAGACTTCCTGGGAGACCTAAGAAGTACAATAGGAAAAAAAATGCAGATGAATTGAAACAAAAGGAAAAAAGCAAGATTGGAAGTGAAGCTTCTACAAAAATGAGCAAAAAAGGTATTGTTATAACTTGTGGCCTTTGTGGCAAGAAGAATCACAATAAGAGAGCATGTCCAACTAAACTACCAGTGGAGTCTGATAGAGCTGGACTAGATATCTGAAGGCAGTGTCTCCAAAATGAAGGTACATCCTTGTGCTTTTTTATTTGTAGTTTATAGTTGCAATGTTTTAACATGAAACTTCATGATGTTCATTCAGATTCCAAAAACAAAAGAGGTTGTTGCTAATACTACAAATGTAAGTGTTGTTCATCTAAATGTCGTGAAGAAGACATTGGGTGTCAAGAGAAAGTTGCCAGTGCATAGAAAAGTTTTGGAGAAAGTTCATAAAAAAGATACTGAACAGGGAATAATGTTGAAGACAACTGGAATCCCTGGAACTCAATCTACTCAACAGTGAAATGCGCTTTCGAAACCACCATGGAAGCCAACTGGAAGTTCAATCACACAGGATGTTAGATTCTCAACAGGAAAAAATGCACAACAACCTAAGAATAAGGGATTTGTCAAGGAAGGAGAACAAGTGGTTGGATGTAATCAATAGTGTGATTGATTATGATCTCTTTCTTTTTTGTGTGTGATGTTTATAAATCATCAAAAACTAGTGAATGATTATCAGTTTTTGTCTATGAATGAATTGTAAGGCAAACAGTGGCCATTCTTTTTCAATGTTTCGTAATGAATGTTCAAAACTTTTTATCAATGATGATTCAAGTTGTTTGTCATATGATCTGAAACTACTGTTAGTTTTTGTGATGTTTTATTATTGAAAAAGAGAATTAATCTTCTTGTTGTATAAACTTCTGTTGTGATATTGTATTAGTGAAAAAGTGAATATTGTTTAGTGTTTGGACATGGAGAGTGAAGTTATTGTTACTGTATTTTGCTATATTCTTTGTTCAAGTTGTGTTCTTATTAATTCATGGAATGAATATTCAGAAATCTTCCTATTGTACATTATTGATGAAGAGGATTTGAAATGTATTTTGCTATTGTACTAATGTTTGCTAAGTATTTCCTAAGTATTGATGAAGATATAATCCATATACAGATAATGTTTACTCTATGCAGGAGTTGTAGTTTGGCTTGCTAATAAACAATTGCTATTTTCAATTGGCTTAAATAAATAATTGCAATAATCTGATTTTTTATATGTTTGCTCTATGCAGGAGTCTAGTCAATTGCTAATCTGATCTCATATAGACCTTTGACGTATTGCTATATGGAGTTGTAGTTTGGGCTGCTACTGTACTAATAGTTTTCAATTAATGAAATGAAAGAGATGAAAGGAATTGAATTTGAAATAATATAAATAAATAGTTTAAGTAATTAAAGAAATAAATTAAATGACCATTCTACCCTTACTTAAGTCATGTGCAACTCACGTGTGTAGTTTTTAAAGAGCTTAAACCACTAATAAATGAACTGAGATGGTTATCTGTGAAAAATGCAAACTTGGGATGGTAGTTTGCAACAAAGTTTAGTTTGGATGGCAAATTGTAAAAATGGCCATAGTTCGGATGGCAAAAAAATTTTCCCCTTAATTTTTATTAATACATTAAGGCCACGTTTACATGGGGGGGGGGGGGGGGGGGCATGGCATGTTATCTGTGTTAGACATGGCCTGACAGGTGTTTACTTCTTGTGGGACGCAGCCCGTGTGTTGACGCCTAGCCCGTGTGATTGGCGAGTAAAAGCATGATCATGGAACACGCCAAAATTGCATGTTTATAATCTGGCCACTCTAACATGGGGGGGGGGGGGGGGGGGGAATGTTTGTATTATCCAGAAGTTAGCCAAATTTACAACGTAATACCACTGAAATCATGAAGGGTCATTTTTCTATGTGAGGCGGGAAATTTTCCCCCTTGTGGAGACCGAAAGTGAATTGTTGGCCGCCATTTATTTCGCACAAATTCCTCTGCTTCGTCATTTAATTTATGGACCGAAATTATAGTTGCAAAACCTAATTCAGCTGTCTTTGCATCTGAAGTTCGCTGAGAGAAGGGTGAAGCCGCTGAAGAGAAATTGTGTTTCAGAATAAGTTGTAACTGGGTGCCATCCTATTTGTGATGTATGTGTGCGGCATAAATTTTAGGGCAAGTGTATTCCTTGGGCTTTGTTTTAAGTTGATTTAGTTATGAACCCTTTTCACACATGAATAATCTTCAATTTAGTCTCATATTTTTGTGTGATTTGGTACCTGTTTCGTGAGTCTATTATGTGTAGTTGTTGTGGTTTATTTATTCAATTTGGCTCTGAAAAATATAGATTTTGTACTTTGCAAACATTTGCTCTAATGGACGTTGATTCCGGAGACGGCGAAGCGTTACTAGTTCTTGAGGTCCTTCGAATATAGATAATGAATTTTTTTATCCTTGTGCACTGGGTGCTACGGTCTGGAATCATCAGACGACGAGAAAATCGCAGAAGAATACGTCGGCATTACAGTTTGATTACAAGGATTCCAGATCAGATTAGTTACTTGAATGGTCTGATTTCATCTGCCGAACAAGATTGCATCGACATTCTACGGTTAGGCCGTGCCCCCTTTCGGAAACTCTATAACGTATTGGAACAAAGGGGTGGGCTAAATTCGACACAGCGGGTGTCGGTGCACGAGCAAGTAGCGATGTTCTTAAGTGTCCTCGCTCATCACCAGAAGATACGCGTTGTGAACAAAACATTCAAACGCTCTACACGAACAGTTTCTGTACATTTTAATCGTGTTCTGAATGCTATAATTCGTTGCCATGATTTGTTTATGGTGAAGCCTGACCCTGTGCCAGCTGACTCGACCGATGAAAAGTGGAAGTGGTTCAAGGTATGCTGATTTATGGTAATATATTTTTGTGCATCCACGACTCTCATGTTCGACTGTTTTAATTACTTTTTATGTAGGGTTGCTTGGGCGCGCTTGATGGCACCTACATACCCGTACGTGTCCCTGTTGCTGATCAAGCAAGATATCGATCTCGTAAAGCAATTTGCTCGGTAAATATGCTAGGTGTATGTGATCGGAACCTCAATTTCATATACGTTTTAACCGGATGGGAAGGTTCAGTAGCGGATGGTCACGTTCTTAGAGATGCGCTTTACAGACCCAATGGTTTCCAAGTTCCGAGAGGTATTTTCTGACAAACAATTGCTTGGTTACATGCATTAATGTTATTGTAGTACTGATATTTTTAATCATTGTAGGTAATTATTACCTCTGTGATGCTGGATACACTAATGGTGAAGGATTCTTGGCACCGTATAGGGGGTTTCGATACCATATTCTGGAGTGGGATAACTCAACTAACAATCTAACCAACGCTAGGGAGTTGTTTAATATGCGCCATGCTAAAGCGCGAAACTGCATAGAGCGTTCATTTGGAATCTTGAAAACACGTTGGTCTATCTTACGCAACATGAGTTTCTATGGTATTGACACGCAGAATAAAATTATTCTAGCTTGTTGCCTGCTCCATAACTTTATTCGGATTGAAATGGATGTGGACCCTGTGGAGCATGAAGTGCCTGAAATTTATCACAACGAATGTGATGATAATGTAAACATGATCGCTCATGTTGAGCCTTCAGCGCAGTGGAATATGATGCGTGATCAATTGGCTGCAAGCATGTGGGATGCATGGAGACATTGACAGTGATTCAGTAACAATTTCTTGTTGTAGCTTACCTGTTGGGATTTCTGGTTGTTTGAAAATGGCTGCTTTAATTGTGCCCAATTTTGTACTAGTTCTTGTCCTATGAATTATGTATCTTCAATTTTCTGATACAGCTGATGATTGTTATTGCAATTGAACTTCACTTTTGTTTTAATGTTGTATAATTAGTTGCCTCGTTTGACTATGAATGGTGTTACTCTTTCTCAATCGTAAACGGCGTTATTCATTTTGGAAATTGTCATTAAATTATCATTCTCAAAATCGAGTTTGCGCAATTGAAATGTATACTAACAGTTTTCATGTTCTTTGTCGACACAGAGACATTTGGGCAGCTGGAAACATCCCGAAGGGAACATAAGTCTCGACGTTCGTGGACAGCATTAGAGGAGAAGAATTTGATACTCGCATTCAAAGACATAATAACCGAGGGATGGAAATCCCCCAATGGTTTTCGTACTGGATTCATCCCTCAACTTGAGCATAAGTTGAGGGTTTACATGCCTAACACCAATTTGAAGGGAGACCCATACATGTCGTCGGAGTACACTTCGTGGAAAAAAACTTATTTCCAGCTGGCCACTGCACTCGGGACAAGCGGTTTCGGATGGAACTCCACAACTCAGACAGTACAGGCTGAGCCTGATCAATGGAATGTGTTCCTTGAGGTAAAAATATTGAATAGCTGCTTGTGCTTTGTCATGTTTTGAGCTTTTATTTCAGCATTTTAAGGATTTTTACTTATTCTCTCGTGGTCACACAGTCAGAGGTACCCTACCCATTCTACGATACGTGGGAAGCCTTTTCCGTTTTATAAGGATTGGGTCGAGATATACGGCAAAGATAGCGCCAACGGTCATGCTGTAATGGACTGCAACACTGCTGCACAACAAGTTCCAATACCAACAGCTCCGGCGACGGATGAGAGCGACGGACATTCTTACCATCCTATTATGCTATCCGATGACGATAAGACCCCTGCACGTTCGACTAATGTTAAAGAATCTGCTCCAACACCATCTGAGACTGTGGCCAAAAACCCCAACCGTAAGAGGAAATCAAAAGGAGAAGATCAAGTAGTTGATTCCATTTCTGAGTTTTGTTCCAGTGCAGCTTCATCTTTCAAAGAAGTAGTGTCTCGAATGGGTTCGAAAGTTGATGCACAACGTGCGAGATGCGAATTGTATGAAGCAATAGGGGCGTTACCAATTGTTATTTCTCTGGATGACCATGTAGATGCGACAAACATACTCGCTAATAATCCTAAGTCCATGGATGCATTCTTCGGAATGCCTAATATCGCTCTATCAATATGGTGGACAAGATTGTTCGTGGTCTAATTAAATGAAGGTCGATCACGGTGGTACATCGCCATCATATGTAAGTTATCTTTTGTCGTGTGCCTTTTGTTTTTGTCAACGCATTTAGGTATATGATAAGTATCATGCTGTGATCACAACTTTTGCCAAAGTTGAAGAATGACTTAGTATGATGTAGTTGATGAGGAAGATGGTTATGTACATCCATCCCTTTTGTTTTGCTTAGGAATGTAGGTGACGCAACTTGAATTTCTTTTGGAAAGCTCCATAGTATGTACTACACATATGGTGTGTGGAAGTGCCTTGTAAATATGAAGGTTGTTTTGTATTATGGCTTGTATTCACTTCACTGGCACATTGTCGCATAAGTTAGTCGATTCAGTTATTATTTCCCAATGTTTGGTGGCTGCTTAGTGCATTTTAATAATGGTCATCACAATTAAGGTTGCATTTTAATAATCTTATTATTATTATTATTAATATTATATTTACTATTATTGTTATTACAGTTAGTATTGTGATTAATAATATTATTATTAATAATATTATTGCTATTACTACCTTTAATTTACATTATCTGTATCTTGTGGACTTGATCATCGGGAGTAAGTTTAAAATCCTGGAGCGGAGCGAGGCTCGGAAATATCTTCTATAATCACAATCCACAACATACTAACATGGACAATCATATATTGCTGACTTATCAGTTTGAGTTGGTTAAAAATCCTGGGACTCAAAGGAACGCAGAAATATAATATAGAATCCAATACATATGTAAGAAATTACATGGAAATCTTTTTGTCTACAAAATCAAACTAGATTGCATTCCTTAGATCACCACTTCCACGGAAGACATTCATGAAGCATAAAAAAACCAAAAAGCTAAGGAAAAAAGAAAATTTAAGACTAGAATGAGGATGAGTTATTTTTGCATAAAATGCTTCATTTGAGCATCGTACTAAATATCATGAAAATTGCTCGTACACTAGGAACTAATACGGCATTCGCAACACCCACAGCGTTGTATGGAGGTTTTTAATCCTCGTCGGAAGAGTCCCTATCTGGGAGCATCAATGCATCATTTTCCGCAAGTTCATAGTAAGTGAGCACGGTCTTTTTTTTGCGAAAGAAAAATTTTAATATCCGATATTCAGGCACTCCTTTGGTTCTGAACTCTCGATCCTCCTCTGGTTCCTATTGACCACCATTAAATATAAAGAATTGTAAATTACATATTTCTGAAGTGAAGAAGTTAGTCCACAAGTTAAACCAACACTGGGCCATACACTTACCAAATTATGTGTAATGGTCGCATTGTATTGATCGTTCACCTCCACCTTGTTTATCCAGCTCGTGTACATCACCCCCGGTCGGCCGATAAATCTTCTAAAAGCAGTAAAACGTCGTCTAAGCTGACAGATCTTGTGGTACACTACGCTGCTGGGGAATGGCTTAAAAAACCGGCTAGCCACACGCCTCGGCTACTTCCTCTGGTTTTTCCAAAGACTCATGATCTTCGGCGTAATGATGCATTACAATGAGCAACACTCGGGTCTCCGTATGAGTAATCCGGAGTCTGTTATTCAGAATTAGCCTGGCCTCCCGTTGCCGAAGTGTTTCCTCATCCATCATCGTGATCCTAATGATATGCAAACAATTGTGCTAAACGAGTAACCCAACAATGATATATTGCTTCCTACACATAATGTATGTTGCATGTATGTGACTGATATAGTGGTCCTTGTCCTTGTCCTTGTCCTTGAGTAGGCGGAAAGCCTTGTCAATGAAGTACGACTAATGCATGTGGCAAAAGCCACAACTTTCATTACTGTCCCCTCTCACTTTTCCCACTTACACACACAAAGTATCCGATGCTCGTAAAAATAATTTAATGCATGTGGTTTGCATTGTAATAAACGAGGCTTACATTATGTGGGAGAGAATGTATAAATATATGCGGTCTCAACAATATTACTCTGATGCAATATGGATTACGCAACTATCTCAAGGTTGGCAAAACAGGTTCGTCAGGAAAAAAAAAAAAAATCTCCGGTGGATGGACAAAGGAGATGGAGAATCGCTTCATATCTGTGTTGTGGGATAAACGAAAGGAAGGTGTACGCATCGCCGGTTATCCTCGTGAATGTGCAATGAAGGAGGCATCGTCCATACTCCATCAGGATTTAAATGCACCATTTGATTGGAAATATCTCGTTTGCAAGACCAAGTGCTACATGGAGCGATACAATATATTCCGAGATCTTATATCTCGAGAAGGGGTGGAGTATATTGCAAATCAAAACAAGGTTCTAGCGCCACCGGAAGTTTGGGACTCAATAAATAAGGTGGGATTTATATGCTTTTCCGTTATTCTATTAAATTACAAGTGTTTGTATACCATTGTGGTCACACTATTTCGGTTTAATTAACTGCAAACAGAAATACCCGATCGGGTTGATGTACTTCGACAAAGGCGATGACAAGTGGCTGCTGCTAAAGGAGATATTCGAGTACAAACCATATTAGTTTAGTATTGCGTAGTAATGCATTATTTACAAATAATTGTAGTACGCATTGAACTTGTAAGGTGTGCTTCTTTTATTCGTAATGTATTGTCGCTTTAATCAATGCATGTTGCCATTAAGTTCAGAGTAAGTGATATAATCAATGCATGTTGCCATTAAGTTCAGGGTAAGTTATATATCACTATTATATCCCATAGAAATTTTAATCTTCAATCTACTGTTGAATGGTGCCACCTTTTCATACAATTGCTTCAGAATCCAATACAGGTAGTGGAAGCTATTTTTTTTTTTAGTATTACCTATAATACAGGCATAAGTAATGCACCTACAGGAAGCCTAGTTAGGCACCATTGCATTAAGGCTGCCTGATATTTAACCAACTGCATTGAATTGTTCTAGCTTTTTGACCATGACATTGAGATGCACAATGCTCGACCGGGTAGATGTGTTCATTTATAAATTTTCGATGAACCAACTGCAATTTCTTTGTTAGATGGAAAACGTGTAACTTGCTTTTGAGGGTGCGGGACCACTTCTGCATCAATTCTACTTCCAACATCTCAACTCACGTGACTTGCGCGTGATTACCCCGTATAATACACTATATGTACCTACGTATATATAGATGTGTATATATAATATATATTCATGTTTGGCACTGTATACTCTTGACTTTTGACAATTACGTCGACGTTTTTGATTCTATGTAGTAGGAGGTGTGATCGATTAGAAGAGATTCATATAGTATTAAATAAATTTTAGGGGTTCGATCACCCATTTTTGATACACATCAATTTTAGATCATTTGATCAGCTCAATTGTTTTATTTTATTATTATTTTTAGATCACTTGATCAACTTAGCTGTTTTATTTATTTCTTTCTTTTCCGGACAAGAGTATTTTGGTAAGAACTACAACTTGTAATGTCATGCGCGAAATTGCTGCGGGAAAATCTCCAAATTGATCTTCCAAATTGAAACAACTGGCAAACCTGGTGCTATTATAGTGCATAGGAAATGAAATTACATCCGAACGAACATAAAACTGTTGGAAAACACGAATCAGAAAGCAGCGGAAATTTAAAAAAATTTCCAACAAAAGGACCTTGGACTCGCAATCGTGTATCCAAATTCGAAGGAATAAGAAACTTACTTTCTTAATTGTCTTTCTTGAAGCGTTTCAATCCACCCAAGAACGCTCTTCTCGCGGCTTGATCCCCTCTCCTTGGTAAAGCTCGAATATTCAAACTTCTAACTTGAAGCTCTCTAGAGATAGTCCACCAACTTGACTACAATCTAACTAGTAAGGATGTTAGTTCTCTAGTTAGTGTTTAGGCTTAATCTAGGGTTTCGTTTATCTTGGAGAAAGGATGGTGTTCAACACATGAACCAAAAGAATGCCAATTACTCTCTAAGGGGAGCTCGAGCTCCCCTATTTATTAGAATGGGAGGACCGAAAATCCTAGTCCTTATGGGCTAGGGTTTTGGTCCCTCTCTCCTATTACTTGATCATCAAGTAACTTTGACTTTGACTTTGAATTCAAATTCAAATCAACTTTCAAGAGAGCTAAAAATATCCAAACTAATTTTGGATAATTTTATACTTTATTTATTTAAAATAAATAACTTATTTTATCTAATTAATTAATTCTTAATTAATTAACTAGATTATTTTTCTCCAAAATAAGAGTTTCTTTTTAATTAAAAATTAAACCAAAGTCTATTAAATAATTAATCACATTAATTATTTAACACATAAATAAATATACACATATATTTACACACGTGTGAGACATGTGTCACAAGGACACGTGAGCCACACGTGTGGTTCACACGTGTGGAACCCTCTTGGCCTCATTAACTCGTTTAATCATTTTAAAGCCTCAACTCATGTAACCAAGTTGTTGTGTGTGACCCTCTAGGTTCTCAATTCAATTAGCAGTGACCCTAATTGATTAATTCACTAATTAATTATTCAGTCCACAGATTAAACGACCATAGTCTAGCAACTGGTGTTTAACCCCTAGCTGAATTGGAATGTTCGGATTCGACAGAACCTTTAAGTCAATGATTCATGTGAGATACAATCCTCCTACTCACTATCTCTCAACCAAGATCTAGGGTAAGGGAATAATCAGAACCCCTAATAATCCGGTCTTAAAGCTAAGTGCATTTCATATCCATTTGATCTCAATCCAAGAAACCCTTTTCTTGATGTCTTGATCTACTACCTTGGCCAAGGACTCCATATGGCATATGAATGACTTACACAATAAGAGATCACCTTGCATATGCAAGTGTAGGTCCTTTCTTGATTCTCATTCACTTTCATGAATCACTTGTGCAGCCCCAGCATAAACCTTGAATCAGTTGTCTTAAGGCGACACCCTTTAAAGCTTATACCTAAGACTACAGAGTTAACTCATAAAGTGACAAGGAACCTCAAGTCTTAAGGATCAATTAATCACATCAATGACTCGTGAGATATTTCCTAATCTGGAAGTTTCCATTTCCTGAAATAGAAACTTCCTTTCCCATTTAGGAATCTTCTCACACGGGGCACCTCAGTGAACTTACTTATTAAAGTAAGCACCCTCATGTATCACGCACGTATCAACTATACACTTTGCACCTCCATGAAACAAGGTGGTCCTTCTTAAGGGCGTGATCCCACAAGCAAGCCTTAGAGGAGTCAGGTTGACACTCCCACTGTCTGTAGGACTCATCGGCTTGGAGTATTTTACTAATCGTGACTTATGTGAAATAGGGCTCGTTCCATGAACCATTTCTCCTAAATGGTAGAGTCCTAAAGTCATCAGGATTAGGGGAGTTCTCATACATGCACAGCTAAAGTAAACGCATACCAAACAAGAGCATATAAAGAAGTGTTGCCATAATTCGTTATTTCATTCAAAGATTATCTGTGATTACAACAAGGAAAAGTACAAAGCGGATATACAATCGGCTTTCTAGGGTACTATTCCTAACAAAAACTTCATAACAAAGAACACGTGCTAAGGCACGATATTTTTACGTTACAGATAATTAAAACCCTTTACAAAGGAAGCTCCTCCCTGAATATTGCTTTGAGTTTCTCCCAATGGGGCTCCGGTGACTCGAGGTACACCTCCGTGAAAGGGTCGGCCTGATTTATCAGAAGCAGATAATATGTTCATAAAACAGAATCTAACAGAACTAGCAAATATAGTGTTTTTATTAAATTTGATTTTGCCTGTACCAAAAATCATATGGGATGAAAAACTTATACAATTTTGAGGCACAAGTACCTGCACCAAAGCCTCACGGAATGCGTAGGGCACATCGAACAATTTCCGAACAGGATCAAACACATCAGAGGTTTGACCTACTAACCAACTGAATGTGCGAAAACGACGATGACATAATTTAATCTTCCGGCGTAATACGTCCTCCGTAAAGGAAGTATTGAACTCCTCATTCAGGGTCTGCTTCAAAGTCTGCAATTGGAAACCATATGATGACTTGTTATGGATGTTAACCCGTTCATGTTGGGCGTACAACAATTCAATGAAACGGTTGTCGTGTGTCTCCGTCCACAAGTTAGTGTAGAAGTTGGACTGAGACCCTTTGCTACCACAAACGGATGATGGTTCTTTGGATGAATTCATGCTAGCAAGCTTAAGCGTGTTGTTGGTACTACTAGCCATACGAGGGCCGAATTTACAGCTGCATGGGATATTTATTTTGGACAATATTGTAATTGGAAAATACACCAGTATGAGGTGGTCAAATGGTGGTGGAAATCGAGACTGGATCACAAAATATAAATAAAGCTACACCAACAGCTAGTTTGGTATGATGTAAATATGGTGCCAGTGTGATATTAATTCACAAATCTCTTTTAGAATCTTGCAACAGAACATCATGCAAAGCATGCATACTCAACCGACAACCATAACTATTGGAGGATGCTCTTTCAGGTTTTGGATAGATATGGCCAGCATTTCTTTCTGCAAAGGCTATAATTATTTAGCAAATAAAGCATTAAAAAACTAAGATGCATAAGTTGCTACAGTCATAGTACAGAATCCCGCTGCTTGATCCAATATTCCAAGGATGGTAATGATTTACAATGTGACCATAATACATAGAACCAAAATTGTAAGCAAAGATGCAAACTTATTTCATACCATTAGTGCAATGAGACAAATCAATGAGCATCCACAAAACAGCTTCCCAAATGATTATAATTTGGACCAAGAGCCTGGAAAAATCACTATAAATAGCACCTATAACTAATAACTATGGTCATACAAATAAATTTACCAACATCAGTGAATAACGTAATAGCAAAATTCTTAACAAAATATGGCATCATCTTCGACTGTGTGTGGACCGAGTTTCTGGACGAGCAGTTCTTCTCATGGATGCAAATCGAGGCAATATTTCACAAACGTTGCATTACCGCCAATGACGATCCAATTCTATCAACAATTACCGACTGGATGAACCTCTACAGTCCACCAACACTTACGTTGGAAGACATCCGTGAACGATTTCAACTCGCAGCCCTACGATTTCACACTTGGAATGCATTAAGGGACCATAGTTGCGTGCAGTATGATGATGCCACGTTATCAATCACGACCACACCTGCGGTTTGGGAAATGATATGCCAGGTAAGCTTTCTACAATTTAACATAAATATACACAATTACATCTACAACTTAATAAGGTCCACTATATTTCATATACCTCCATATCGTTGCACTTACTGAAATAGAGTACATCATCAACCATTGTCACTTATGTTCACTGAAATAACCCAAAAAATGTACCCCTTCACAGGAATTTGAATTAGGACTACATTATCGAAACTACCCTATGGAGAGGATGTGGTATGAGCTTAACTCAATATTTGGTCCGAACAAGGCCAGATGGTCATCGGTGATTACTAAATTGCCACCAAAACCACAGCGCAATTTTCCCATCAAAATTGATCCTCCACCTGTTTTGCCACCTTCTACACTTCCAACCATTGATGACATTTTACGAGATTACGGTAATAACATTTTATGCAGCACATAGTTTTCATATACTATCATAAGAGATTCTGTAACTTTTGATGCGTGTCTCATGTTTCATGCAAATTTAGAACAAGAAGAGAAGGAATAGGCATTACAGAAAAAGGGTAAGAGCAAAGCAATAATTTCACCACCCACTTACATGTACCCATTCGACATGGAGAGTACCACTAAGGGCAAGGGGCGCATTCTTCCTTATTACAACACAACAACTATGCCACCAACAGTCACAGATGACGAAGGAACTGCAACGGACCCCATCGTTATAGAGGACAGTTATTATGACCTCGAATCTTCACAGAGCTCAGTTTGGCCAAGCCACGCAGCAAAGAGGAACCTATGACTATGATTAACAATATCTTCGTACCTATATGATGGCTCATCGGTGATTTACTAGGTCCTACGTTTAGAGAATGTCTAATCCTTATCTAAATAAGGCAGTGCTTAGTATCATTAGCCAACTGTGTGTAATGTATTGCATTTTAAATTCGGGTCTGTTATGCTCCTACGTATTAAGGTACCCTTTAGAAATTTTCAGTTCGTAATGTGTTTGGATTATGTTTTAATCGGGTTGTTGATACTGCAATACACCTACGGCCCACTATGTATGTACACGTTCGACCAATTAAATTCAGCATAACAACATAACCAACAAAAACATAACAACGAAATGGCTAACAATTGTTTCCACAAACCATTGTCACTAGTCATAACATTACGTTATAGTTCAACACATTTAACACAAACCACGGATAACATAGCGTCCCAAAACCTCGCCTAAAGGCTGCCATAACCATGAACAAGCTGAATGGTACACACTTTGTTACTAATTCCTAAACATAATAATGCAAATTAGCAAGGCAATAAAACTCAGACACACCACAACAGTTCCAAACAAACAACACAGGACACCCATAGGTATGTTGCTCGCATTCAAATTGGGATAGGGAGGCGGCACATTCGGGTTACCAGACATTGGAGAGGTGACTACTTCAGATCTCTCACCATCATCATCACCACAATCGTCCAACACAGATCTGCAGTGAAGGTTATGGGTTCGCATTTGACTATCTCGACCATCAGAGCTTCCAACATATGGAGAAGATCTGTTGCTTTTCTTCATCTAAGGATGCAGGTGAGCCCATTTCGGAGCCATCAGTTCGTCTACCCACACAAACAAACATCTGGGTCCGTTATAAGGACACTTGTAGAAAAACCTCCCCGGATTTTGGGACCTCTCCGTCGCACGAAGAAATTCCTTAAACCTACGGCCGCACTCGCAAGGCACATCGTACCGCTCCATCTTCCTGCAACAATAGAGAAAACCTCCTACTCAATTTACGATAATATGATTTATCTAATATCTTACTCAGAAAGAAGGTTTAATTGCGGGGAAATGTACAACCTCACCGATAACCAAGTTTTCCAGAAGCAGGGATGAGAAATTGGTTTGAAATCCACTAATGGGGGTTGGGGAAGAAGCCATATACGACATAATTTGCAAAAAGGGTGTCACAGTAATTTCCCATTAACATGGATTTTAATCTCAAAAAGTAAACAAAAAAAATATTCTTAACTGGGCCAACCCATAACCACCAACATGGGCCAAAAACGCATGTTGCGCAATTAAACTAACCCACTTCATCATGACATGGTTAATCATTTTCTTCCATGTAAACGTGGCCTAAATATATAAAAAAAATGTTATTGAAACATTCTCTTTATTTCCTAATAAAATTCATTGTTTAATTTTCAAAGAAAACTCCAAGAAAAGCTTCTCCAACCACAAATCAACCACCACTCCAGGCAGCCATCACCACCGGGTCTTCCATGCCCACCATCGCCGCCGCCGCCGCCACATGGAAGACCCACCGTCTCCCTCACCCCCCAACACCAACCCCTCACCCCCACCAATCAATACAACCCACAAAGTTACAAAACAAACAACAAAGGTCAGCTCCACAGCTCTCCATAGTCTTATTCATTTGGTGTTATTCAACGCTCCCAATCTCTCTCATGGCCGCCAAGAAAAAGAGCGAAGCAATATCCTTCCGAAATTTATATAACCCGGACAATTCACATACAAATGATACTTCCCCGAGATAAAAGTCCCAACTTTCCACTGGATTCTTCCACTCACTCTAATGTTCACCATCACCGTTCCGGCAATCTCGTCCTGCGCCAGAGAAACTCCGACGTACGGCGCCACCGCCACGCTCTCGCCATAAAGAAAGGGTGACCAGACTGTGGTGTCCTTGTGTCCCTGATAGGTCGCCAGCAGCGCCGAGGGGAGGGTGATTTGCTCGTTGGGTCAGGCCGCATACACGTCGATTTTGTCATAGTAGATGCCGATTTTTTCGTTGGGGTTCCGGTCGGCGAGGGTGATTTGGAGGGTGGTGGTGAGGGTGGCGTTGCCGGTGGAGGACATGTTGAAGTCGAAGACGGTGGCGTCTTGGAGGATGAAGTGGGGCTTGGAGGGGCGGAGGATGAGGTAGACGAGGAGGATGATGAAGAGGACGAGGGCGGCGGGAAGGAGGCGGCGGTAGAGCTTCTTGCGGCAGTGCTGGTGGTGGTGGTCACAATCTTTTGGCCGACATGGTGATTGGTGGCGGATCAGGTGGTGGTGAATAGGGTGGGGTTGGCCGGTTTGGGGTGGGGGTGAGTTTACAAAAAATAAGTTTGGAAATGGTTGAATATTTTGTGGGAATTATTGAATATTTTGTGCAATGGTGAGCAGTGTTCTCAGGACCGGACCGGACCGGACGGTCCGACCGCTGGAACCGTCAACCGGTCCAAGGAACGGTCCGGTCCATCCTCTAAAACCGGATTGACTCAAAACCGTTCTATTTTGAGAGAACCGGTAAAAACCGCGGTCGGACCGTTTAAACCGACGAACCGTTCGCGGGTCATATGGTCCGACCGGTTTAGAAAATATTTTTTTTTTAAAGATTTTTTTAGTTAAAATTATTAAAAATTTAGAAAATAAACCTTAATTTATTTGATTTTCAACTTTTTTTGTTATTGTATTATGCAATTTCATATATTATGCAATCTTATGTGTTGCAATTTCATGTTTTGTAGAATAATCTTACATTATCATATTAGATTTAAATATGAACTAACAAAAAAATTGAAAATAAAATTTAAAAAATATATTATTTATTATCTCTAATATTTAATAATATTTATTTCATAATTATAACGTCACCGGTTCGACCACGGTTGATCCAACGGTTGAACCACTAACCCTTAACCCAGTTGATTTTCCGGTTCGCTTAACGGTCCGATCCTGAAAACATTGATGGTGAGATGTCGTTTTTATAGTACAATTGGTGGAGGGGTTGAAGGTTTATTGAGTTTTTTTTGTTTATTTATTTATTAGTCGTATTGGATCTCGAATACACATCACATGGTAAAATTTAAAGATTAGGAGAGAAATAATTGTATTATAAAAAAACAAAACAAAACAAATCATTATGTTCATATTTCAACTGTCTATCATGTTATTACGTGAAATAATAAGAGATAAAAAATAATTGTGACGTTGGAATTTTCATTTGAATGGTCCGATAACACATAAACAACTAAAATAATTGACAAACGGGAAGATTACAAAAAAAAAAGGATACCAATTATCCCCAACTAGCGTTTTTGGGACTTTTTTTTTTTCGACGACAAAAATGGACAATAACTCCAAAAAACTAGCATTTTCAGAAAAAATTCGGCGGAGTAAACTGACGGGGCAACGAAAAACTTCAAACCTATAGTATTTAATAACATGGAACCATAATTAATAAAAACATCATATTTTAATGCCACCTATCTGACACGTGGCATCCTAATTAGTAATTAACACATAATGTTTTCATTGGATGAAAATTATATGTCTAATGCCCTAAACATAATCGATCCAAAAAAGTTTTGGCCAAGCAGCAGCACCGCCGTAATTGCAAACAACACCACCATCACCTTCTCCCACCACCCCATAACACCATGGCCACCCTTCTCCCAAGGTGACCAACCTCCTTCCCTCCCAAAATCCACCGCCATCGCCCCAATCCAAAGTGCAACCTCGATATCCCCAGATCTGGCGACGGTGGTGGAGAACCAGAGGCAATGGTGGTGGGGATTATGAATAGGAGCGAGATCTGGGGACGGTGGCGCTGTTTTGGCGATAGCTGTGACGATGGTGGCGTTGCGGTGAGGATGACGGGGACTGCCGGTGGTGGCCGCTTGGTGGCATGAGGGTGGCGATGGGTGCAGAAAATTTGAGGGATAAGGGAAAGACGGTGCCATTGCTACTGTGTCACCATAAGACGTCATCTATTTTTCCTCTGAAACAATTTTTTCTTTGAAAACCCAACAAGCTCAGAAGATTCATTCAAGAATAAATTCAAAAAAGCCCCAGATCTGGGTGTGTGTGCGTGCGTGATTTTAGTGGTGGTGGTGCGATTTTGTTGTTGCGGTGGTGGTGCGATTTTGTGTTGATATTGGTGGTATGATAATGATGACGGTGGTGGTTTTGGAAGAAGTCGAGTGCGGCAGTGGTGTGAACTAATTCGAGACCTTGTCTTCGAGGACAAACCCATTAACCACTTGGACCAACCATTGTTGATTCAGTGGTGTGAACTATAAAGGAGAAGATGATGAATTTTTTATTTTTAATAAATTAAAATTTATTTCTAATATAAATTGAGATTAAGTAATTTGGATTTTAGTTTAATTTGTGAATTCATTTATAACTTTTTTTTTTTTTTGGTAGAAATTCATTTATAACTGATGTGTGTGTATATATATAGATTCTTAAGTATATATATTATACGATCATTAGGTCCTTAAGGGCATTTATGACATGTTAAATATTCAATTATTTACTAACTAGATATATAAAATATAATTCAATATTAAAATGCATTTATTATATGAACTTAATTAAGTGTTTAATTAATTTCTAATTAAAAATATAAAGTATAGTTTTTTTTATAGTTATTCATATTAAATAAATATAATGCAACTAAAGAGAAAATAATGAATGATGTGGCAAGAGTATTAAAAAAAATCTGATTAGGATGCCACGTGTCAGCTAGGTGGCATTAAAATCTGATGTGTTTATTAATTGTGGTTCCATATCATTAAATACTACAGGTTTGCTGTTTTTCGGTGCCCCGTCAGCTTACTCCGGCGAATTTTTCCTGAAAATGTCAATTTTTTGGAGTTATTATCCATTTTGGTGGCCGGAAAAAAAAAAAATGTACCAAAAAAGCTAGTTGGGGATAGTGGGTATCCTTTTTTTGTAATTTTCCCATGGACAAACTATCTTGACTTAGCTTCATAACCTATGTTTTGAAACCCGGACCGAACCGGCTGGTCGAACCGATTCAACTGGTGATTGGTTGCTTGTCCGGTCCGGATAGGACCTTAAAACCAATCCACGGTCAGACCAGTTTGAACCGGTGGAAACCACCCCAAGTCCAGCTAAAGAACCGGACCAGCCCGCTCCACTTTCTTGACTTAGCTTCATAACCTATGTTTTGAAACCCAGACCGTACCTGCTGGTCGAACCAGTTCAACTGGTGATTGGTTGCTTATCCTGTGACGCCCGGAGCGGTGGGCCACCACATCCCCCGCACCTAAACCCGAACCCACATATGAAATGGATTTCCATACATAAGTCCAAGTCTAAGCGAATGGAAACTACACTCACCACCTAGGCTAAGCAGGCTAAAACTCGGACAGAGCGCACAAAACAAACATATAAACGCGAAAGCAATAACATAAGGATCAAAAAGAGCTCTAACATAACTCATAGTATCATATACATGGCCTCACGGCCCAAAAGGATCAAGTATATACATCAAAAGTCCATAATTCTCCAAAATACAAACCAAGATATCAAGTACATGAGAAGAGTAGTCAAAAGCAGGAAATATGAGATGCAACTCGACCTAAACTAGAAGTACAACAAGACTCGAAGCACTTCCCCGCCTAGCTCGAGACAACCTGCAATTGAGGGTAGGGAAAAGGAGGGTCAGTCAAAACACGACTGAGTGAGGGGGCTAAATGCACAAAGGTGATGGTCATGAACCGAGCTAAGGTTTTTCATACCAAAACGTTTAAAACGTAACAAATAATACATAAAGAGGTCCTAACTCGATTCATAATCCATCGAACAATGTTACATAAGTCCGGCAAGAACGGACTATCCCTTACTCCGTCAAACATATATAACATCGAATTCAAATCACAATTCCAACCCCACATCCATGGTGTATCAGGAATCAAACCCTAACACCTACATTACCAAACACATACGGGGTAGCTAACCCACGATATGCCTTCCCCGGTTATCCACCGAGGGCCCAAAATACCACGCCTTCCCAACCTCCATAGGTCGCACGTGAATATCTCAAATGAGAGCATGCAGAGGGGTCATAACCGGCGACCTGGTGGTCGTTTCGGGTCTCCCTTACCCACGTTTCCGGGGCCCAACAAATCAAATCAAACCAAATCCCCTCTTTCAGGGTACCACTCGCTCATACATATCATAAACGAATAACGAATTTCAAAACATAGCTTATTTATGCCAATACTTATACTAATTTCGAAACGTAAAGCTTATTTCATAAAATCATAACATAGCTTAAGCACTCGTATTTAATATATATATATATATATATATATATATATATATATATATATATATATATAAGATATATATTCGCATATGGGGTAAGAAAACAACATGTAATAGGTCTTAGGTCGCTTATCTAATACAAATGATCCTAACCTCACCTTAGCAAAAGAAGTGGAATAGGAAGGCAAATGGCGAACAAGCACTTAAACCTCGTGCTCACGAACTTCCAAAAGAGGCTCTGAAACAAAAGAAGACAAGACCCGAGACTTAGACTCAAATATGAGCCATATAGACGCTCGGCAATGCTCACGAATGCAATGGATACAAATGAAATGCAAGAATGCATCACTTAGGTCCCTTAAGTTCATAGGTCGTATAAAACGTATCAAATAAATTTATAAACGTAATTTATAAAATATAACAAATAATTTAAATCACAAAATCACATTTAGATCACTTATTCATGTATAAGAATTCATATAAAACTATAGGAACACATTATAATTTAAATCATCTTACATATAAGCTAAATCAAATAAACTAATGAAGGAAAATTCAGCATTCTTAATGTCATACGTAGTAATTAAATTCAAGCAAATTCGCACTTACTCAAATTCAAAAACTATCACAACATTTCCATACCACACCTCACGTAATCCATGCAAGAAGGCCATGCACATCATGCGAAATCCATGCATTTAAATCACGTTAACAACCATACAAAGTTAGGAAAACAAATTAAAACATTCCAGTTGCACCCCCACCCGCCCAGGGGAGTTTTTGTTCATAAAAGTACCCTCCCGGGTACTTTTTATGCAGAATATTTCTGCATAGAAGGTACCCGGCCGGGTATTTTCATGAGCAAAATCTCCTCGGCCGGGGAGACACTCCAGTCGCTAGAAAATGGTGAAATTCACCCCTGTTCAGCCCTGCTTCCCAACCAAGCCACATACCAACTCAAAGAGACATGTAAAGGCAAGAAATTCAGCAGCAATTCAGCACAAACACTCCCCCAAAACCGATCAAAACCGAACAACAAGAAAAGGAAAGGAAAAGAGATCAAATTCAAGCATATATCTCAACAAAAGCTCAAGAACATTAATGATAACTCTCACATACTTCAACTACCACCAAAGTCAGATGTATATAACAATAAATGATGCATAATTGATCAATTTTATAGCCTCAATTCAAGGGAAACACCAAAAGAAGTCATGGAATTCAAATATGGAGCATAAACCTAACTATTCGCTTCATGAGACAAAAATCATATCACACATGGCTCAAAATCAGATTTTCTTGGATGCAAATGATCACTTAAGCATATAGATATCAAATATAATCTTACCCCTTGAAGATGTTGGAAGAAAATGGAGATTGGAGCTCAAAATCTCACTTGGGTGAATAGTTACGGGATTGGAACTGCTGCTGCTCAAAAATCTGATTTTTTCTCCTTTCTCTTGTGTATGGATCGGTATGAGAGGTATGGGAGGTGATAGTAGGCTGAGTTATGGTCATGTGGGTCCAAGTTTCACGTGAAAAGTTCAACAGATGAGGGACTTATGTGCAAATTACTGAAAGGTGGTCATATGAGCGCAGCGCGAGAAAAAGTTACGGGCTGATTTCGGGGTAAGAAACGAGGTCGAAAAATTACAAGGCCTGTTCCATTGCACTCGAATCATCGAAAAGAGACCAACAGAGGTGACGGAATTCGAATCCGAATTCCCGAGCTCAAGATATACTACCCGGAACCCAAGGTGCGCTAAGTACACTTTAGCCCCCTTTAGGTCACCCAATGAAAACAACTCCAGAAAACTCAACATATAAACCTGAAAACACATAACGAGCATGTATTCAAGTTCACGACGCATAAAACTCCAACGTATTAAAAAGGCACGAAATTTCGATCTCAATTCGAACAAGAACGCAACTCATTTCAACAAATAAACATATTATTCACATAATAAAATTTAGATTTCAAGAAATAATAAATAAAATAAATTAAATTAAAATAAAAATTAAACGAATTAAATAAATAAAATTTTATTAAAAAGGCTATTTTTTCAATTAGGTCCAAAACTTTCAAAAAGTGTCAAATAAGTCCAAGTTCAAATTTTTAATTAAGTCCAAAATTAAATAAAATCGTATAATGAATCCCTTAACTCATATAAGTCACATAATATACGAAATTAGCTTGCTCTGGAATTAAATTCACATATCATAAATTCATAAAAATTCATATCATAAATCATTTGAGGCAAATTTTGACATATAATTCAAATATTTCATATAAATTCAAATAATTCATATAAATTGCGCACATACATCATACATGTACGGTCGCGGAGTCGGGGTGTCACATATCCGGTCCGGATAGGACCTTAAAACCAATCAACGGTCAGACCAGTTTGAACCGGTGGAAACTAGCCCAAGACCAGTTAAAGAACCGGACCAGCCCGCTCCATATGCCAGTTGGGCCGGATTTTTTTGTAAAAACACAATTTTTTAGAGTATGCAGGGATTTGAACATGCATTCCAAGGATAAGAAACTAATGTGCAAACCAAATTGGACACCTCACTTATTGTTATTTAAAATTTAAATCTGATATTAGTACAGACTATGTAAGAGATACTTATTAGTTTTCCATTGAGAAAAAGTTAGTTCTTTTTTAATGGATAATTTGTTGAAAAAGATCCCGTGAAAATAAACTCATCAATTCTATAGATTACAATTAAAAATTAAAATTTAAAAATATTTATTTTGACTATTAATATTATAATATATTATAAGATTCAATTTAAATATAAATAAAATAATATGTAGTATTTTTTTAATATATATCAATAAAACATAAATGTACATGTGATATTTTTTTATTTTTATCTATGATAAAAATATGATATTTGTTAAATAAATATTTCATCTATATTATTAATTGGCTAGATGTTGATTATTTTTCTAAATGTTTATAAATTTATAATATAAAATTTTATTATTAGAAATGTGAATTGAAAATTAATAAATAGTTTGGAGTAATTTAAAATTATATCTAATTATCTATACGATTTAGCTTATTTGATGTACGCCCCGTTTTCAATTATACCTTACGTGATATTATGTGAATTACATTATTAAGTGTTTACGTGAAATTATTATAAATTTCATGACATTATATGTATTATGTCACATCACGTGAGTTATGATTCTAAGTGATTATATGAAATACGTGTTAAATTTGGAAATTATTGTATGATTTGTTCTTATGTGAGACGTGAGTTAATTTCCCGAATGTGATTTATATGTCAACTCGAAAAGTATTACATGATTTATTTCCAATTGATATGTGCATTAATTGCTAATATGTGACCTTATTTGACCATTTCATAAATATATGGATCTAATTGCATTTCATGATTTGGGGACGTAACATGATTATTTTGTAGAGATGAAACTCATTTGCATGAATTTAAATTATGGAGGGACTTGTTTGCAAAATATGATGAGTCATTGTGGTTAGTGGAAGATAATATATCATACGTATACCATCTCTCTCTCTCTCTCATTTCATTTCATGATATTTCATCAAGAGACCACACACACACACACACCACATTTCGATCAAAACACCACAAGAAGGAAGGAAGTATTAATCTCATTTTCAAGCAAGGTTTTTGGAGAATTTGTGAAGCTAGAAGCATCATCATCATCACACCATCATCTCATTCTTTCTTTCTTTCATATTGAGGTACAAATGGAGAATTTGATTGAATTCCTTGATATATACATGAGTAAGGTTTGTTGATTAAGTGATACATTCATGTTCATTCATGGCTAGAAGCATGTTTAGGGTCATTTCATTTCAATTTTGGCATGAAACCATGAAGTTATGTGAAGGCTGGAAACCATGTATATTTTTGGGGTTTTGATGATTGAATCTTGAAGATTTGATGGATGTTTCATGGTTTAATTGTTGTATAAGTGTAGTATAATGTGTATATGTGGTGTTTGATCATTTATTATGGATTGAATTTGGTTTTATTGGTTGGTTTGGGGTCTTTGGCCGAAATCCCCTGTTTTCCCTTGTTATTTTTTCGTCCCGCGGCTTCCCAAACGCCCGTTTGGACCCTTAGTTCAAATCCCAAATGCCCGTTTCACTACCCAGAATTTTGACCCGAGGCTTCCCAAACACCCGTTTGGTCTCCTAGTTGTTTTTCCAAATGCCCGTTTGGCACTATTACAGTAGGTTTTCACACGACCGTTTCTGTTTTCAGATCAATTTTCAAACGGGCGTTTCTCCCTCATCCGAACTCCAAATGACCTGATTTTTGAAGCCACGGAAACCTATTGAAGTCTAGAATATCTTTTGTAAATTTTGAGATATAATCAATTCTTTTAGGTGTCGCCACTTTCCCGACAAACTGCACTCGCCTAACTTCAAGCGAATGCCATTTTCTCCTCGCTTTGAACTAGAAAACGAGCCATATATCATCGGAAAGGTCCTTGTGTCTAGTTTCATTCCCAATAAAAAAACTCAATTCCCACTTCTATAATTAAAGATATTCCAATTTTCCTACAGCATGTGCGTTTTCTAAAATTGTCAACTTTTGCCAAACATCACCTAAACCTCTCTTATTGCATTCCTTTCACTTCCTTGGCTCCCATATGTGACTTATATGAGTTATATACTTGGTTTATTGTTAATTATGCTCCTACTTGACACTTCTTGGTACGTGAATGCTCAAACGTGATTGTGTGACTCCATGCTTTCTACGAATTGAACTTGAAATGGTTAACGATATAAATACGTGACTCCTTGAGATTAACCTCATCTCTTAAGTGTTAATTAGTTCTCATACATGTTTAAGTGTTACTTGATTATCAATTTATATGGTTATTAAAGTGTCGGGATAGTTTATTTATTTACATGAACATTGCCCTGCGTCATACTTGGTCTCATTACTGAGTCTCGTCTCATGGGTTTTCACTATTCCTTTTCTTATCCAGTCTTTCTCCAGGGCGGAGATCGTGGATCGTTTAGGAACTTTCTTGTGTCCTTGTCTTGTCCCATCGCTCGTCAGGTGAGGTTTAATTTTAGATAAATAGAACCCTTAAAACCCTACTTGATGTTTTCGACCAAAAGTATCTATATACCTATAGTTTTCAAATCTTATGATTTTCAAATAATTTCATGAAATGTATTGAACGGATTGATTGATTGATTGTTTTGGCGAGTAAAGCATGTTCACGTTGGGCCCCGAAGGTAGTGTATGGAGCCAACCGGGAAAGCAAGGGCTGACGGGTAACTCTCGCACTATCCTCACCATGTGGGATCACTTCTAAATCCACCAGGAGGTTGGTAGAAGAAGAAATCCCGTGTGTGGGAGTCATGTTCCCGACGTACACCATGATTGGATGGTGGGGCCTTGCAATCCCACCATCACCCGGAGGAAGAAGGAGTTCATGAAACTGCTAATTGATCGCACGTAATTACTTGCATGATAACCTAATAAATTGAAACACTCATGACTGTACACTTTTCGAGAAAGGTTGGAGAATTTCCCTCACTCGCCGGGCCACGGATTGAATTGATATTGATTGAATTATTAAATTGATTAGTTGTAATCTCGGGCGAGAATTACTTTAATATTTGAACTTATATTGTTTCTTTTATGAAAACTTACCCGAGATTATAGCTTGCATGGTAATTGTGCTTATATTTATTTAAACCCCTCACTCAGTCTTCGGTAGACTGGCACCCTCACTTTTCAGGTACTCACGGTCGTGTGCTAGGCGGGAGTCCGAGTTGTGTCTTTTGTTCAGCCTAGTCTAGCATCGTATTTTCATGTTCTTGGTATTTCCGGCTTTATCATGTTAGGGTTCTTGTTGGTTTTGGAGACTTATGCATGTATAATATGTTGGAGATGATAATGTATTGATATATGAGCTAGAATAGGATGAGCTTTTGGATATTTGGTATATGATATTGAATGTTGGTGTTTATACTTCCGCTTTCAAATTTTCATGTATTGGATTTAATTGAATTGAGGTCTAGTCCCGTCTAGCTAGATAGTTCCTTGCGTTGTCACCCGTTCGTTATAGTCTTGGTTCATGTACAGATCATGCATTTCGTATGTGGACTGAGTTATAGTGCAGGAGTGTGGCATCTCGGCGTTCCGGGTGCTACATCTTAGGTGGTATCAGAGCCCGGTTGTAAAACCACGGTTCTAGTGTCGTGTCTTGTGAGTCTAAGTCATACGGCTTAGGAATTACTTGATAACTTGTGCATTGCATTGATTTCTGCCACTAATTGTTAATTGATTGACCTTACATTTCTTGAATCTTATATGTTCAACATGTTTTACTCTAAACTTTGTTAAATTATTTGTTGTATTTGCATTAGATTTGTGGCTTTGATGTTAACTATGTGACATGAACATGCATTAACCGCATGCATTTAGCTTTGAATTTGTGAACCCCGTAAATTATAGTAATCGATTATATTATATAATTGTGTGTTTATAAAATATTAATAGGGCATTAATTATGTTATTGGGCCTAGATAAATTAAATTACAAGTTTTGGGGATGAAAATAGAATTTAGGAAAGTTTGGGGTAAAAAGAAAAAAAAAAAAAAGGAATTAAATCAGACGCATTGTGCGTCTGATTAAAATAACCCAACCCCCCCACTTTAATTCATTTAACCCTATACCTAAAAACACACGCACTCAACACCTTCACACACACACAGAAATTCTCCCCAACCAGAGACGCCATCACCGCCAATTTCTAACTCCGGCGAATCTCAGCCAAACCTCAGCAACCCATAGTGTTTTTTGAACGTCTCGACGAGGAGAATACGAATCCGCGGTCATCTTCAAGTTTCATCTAGAGACGAGAGAGAAAAGTGGGTCGAAAGGTTACGGCATAACCTTGCCAACGGAGACGATTTGGCAGAAATTTCTACCGGCAACCATAGGGATATTGGAGAGCTTGACAAGGCGAGTCTATAGTCGATAATTAGTTGTTGAAAATCGCTCGGCCGAGTTGCAGTGGTGTCGGAGAAATCACGGTAAACAGGGGTGGTCGGTCCGGTGACTTTTCTGGCGAATTAAAGGTGGGTTTTAAAGGATTCTATTTGGGTGAAATATATCTGAAATCAATTTGAACTAATTCCGGCTAAATCATGTTTGATTTGGGTTTTAATTTTAGGGTTTGAGGTTGGGATTGAAAGGGGATTCTTGAATTAATCCCTAACCTGAGATTATAAGCTGAAATTGATTGAATATTGTTAATAAGCGTAAAAAGACAGTCATTTTGGTTAAGTTTTGGAAATTTTCCGGTGATGTAAGGTGGTGGTTCGACGGCGGCAGGCGGCGGTCCGACGGTGGTCCGGCGGCGGCGACTCGTCGGAAAAATACCAGAAAATTATTTATGATTTCCTAAACCTATCTGTACTTTAATATTGATAATTCGGTAGACGGTTAATACAATTGGGACTTAATTCTGTTAAAACCATAAAATAATAATAATAATAATAATAATAATAATAATAATAATAATAATAATAATAATAATAATAATTACTATTATATGATATTAATAATAATAATAATAACAACAGTACAGTAAGTAATTTAGGATGAAACAAACGAATTCTTATCATTATCATTATAATTATAATAATAATGACTGATAATGATGTTAACCAAAGCATCAAATACATTACGTGATATTAAAATAGTTATAGTAATAATTATAATAACTAAAGTCATTATAATTATAAGTGTATTTAACTAATTATAAGGAATAATTAGAATTCCACCTTGAACATGAAATTTATTTTGACGTTGACATTGACGTGGGCCCCACACGATGGAATTTATTGGACAATTAGACTATTTCAAGGACTAATTGATATTTGATAAGATTGTTTAAATATCTATTAGAACTTACATAATAGTTAATAAAAATATACGATAATTTTATATAATTACTTATTAACCGAATTGTAATTATTAATTGCATTGAGAATAAGTTAAAATAAACAGACTTATTATTAAACACGCCAATATCAATAAATTGGTGTGGATATATTATGAAAATTAGTATTTAGAAATTATTAATCACGAACAACCGAATATGAGCTTAGCCAATTACCTTATTCTTGTCAGGTAATTTAGAGCAGCAGCAAACAGACTACGAAGCTCAACAGCCCTGATTGACAGGTGGGAATAACCCCTTCTTGCTGGAGACAAAACACAATCCTCGTACCATGATTTCTTTCTCTTTACTTCTATTTATCCTATCTGGTTCATTATTCGTGGATTGTTCTTTGGCTTATCTTTTGCATTGCTCCTTAAATTGTCTGAATTACCTTTTGAGTTGTTTATTGATCTATTTTCTGAATTATCCTCTGAACGGTTTGCTAATCTGTTACTGTCTGTTGATCTATTCGTTGTACTGTCTATTACATGTTCACTGTCTTGTGTTCTGAGCCTCTGATTGATAGCCATTTTTTTTTGAGCTGTAAGCCTACCCTAAACCTACCTAAGCCTGATTCTGTAACCGATTCTGTAAACCGATTTGAAGGAGAATAACGACTGTGGGGACCCCAAAGTTCGTTAATTCCTAGGGTCGCTCCCTGGGAATGACCATGCGTGCGTCGCTGGTCTCTGTACTGTCCACTGCCACTGACTACTGCCTGGACTGATCATCTGGGAAGGCGATACAAGGCGGGACCTATAACGTTTGACCCTCAGTGAACATTATCTGTTTACCCTGTTCTTTATCTTTTTATCGTTGTTATCGTTACTTTTCTGATTTGCTCTGCTATCTTTCTGTTCTTGATTATTGTGATAATTCCTACTGAGTCATTTGACTCACCCTATATTTCCTTCTATTTCGTTTTGTTCTCCAGAATGTGCTATTAGAGGATGCGATACTGGAAATGGGAATTGAGCTAAGGGTGATACTGTGCATAGCGTACATATTGGTTTGAATAAAGTAGTGACTACATCTCAGGTGTAAATATTGGTGGCTGAGATAGTCTAGTCAACCTAGGGTGACGAATAATGTACAATACTTTTAATCTTGGACAATAAGGGTTGTAAATAAGTGTGTTGACACTGAATATCCTTAATGTAATATATTTCTGAATTAGATATGGCTTTTATATTAGAGTTTATACAGGTAATGTGGTGTGACTGGTATCACCTGACGTCCGGATCCGTGGGCATATGGAGGCCCCAGGTCGGGGCGCCACACGTGGTATCAGAGCTTAGGTTGGATACCTAAGCTGCTGGGACAGGATCCTTGGAATGTGAAGTATGGGCTCAACCAATAGTAAGTTTCATACCGTAGGCACCCCGAGACTGGGATTTGGTAAGTAAACTATAGAGAGGAAGTGATGATAGAACCTGGGTCGACCAGTCTATGTCATTCTTCTTTGATATAATATGATTAAAGTAAAAGTTGTGCGTTATTTATTTATTATTTTTTTAATTTTATACCTGTACAGGTACTGATTTAAATTTTGAATTACAGGATGGCAGCTGATAAGGGTAAAGCTACGATAGATCCTACTAGTGAGGGGGTAGATATAAATAAAACTCGGGAAGACCTCCTAGCCATTATCCACGCTTATGAAGAACAAATTAAGGAATTAAGTCGTGAGCTGCGAGAGCAAAATAGAGAGGTTGAGTGGTTAAGGCGATTAGGGACTGGGAAAGAACCAGTAGATGTGGAAATAGCAAAAAGAGTACAAGAAATACAAGAGTACGCTGAAAATAGAAAAGAAAATTTAAAGAAAATATTCGAGGATCTAGTGGCACAGTGCCAAGAGTCCATTCATCGGCTTAATGAAGTACGTGCAGATATGGAGTTGGACCTTGACTTCTTCTACCGCGAGTTCGACTACTGCCAGACCAGGAAGGTTGCTGGCACTACTCAGGAGGCAGGACCATCGGGGGTACGCCCTGTTCCCGGTAGTCCGATCATACCTTGGGGCAGAGGTGTAGTTAGTGCCATTAGAGACTGGCCACCAGGTTGTGGGCCAGCAGGGGGTGAGACAGTACCGACGGTAGTGAGTGAGGATCGTATGGTAGTACATCCAGTGGGGTTGGCACAGGATATAGCTAGGGAGGAGGAGCCGATAGAAGATCTAGCGGGGCCTGGGGACAATGAGGAGGGACACTGGGTTGTTGATCCAACCGGTGAGAATGAGGGTCACGAAAATGAGGGAGTAGGACCAGAGGAAGAGGAGGCAGCACCCGAGGGTGAGGAGCTGAATCAGGGACTAGTGGTGCCAGTAGATGAGGATATTGAGGATATTGCTGCATTTATGGAAGATATTGACGCACAGTGGATTGAGCAGCTGTTCTTAGACGTTGTTATGGTAGACCTTGAGGAGCCTGAGGGAGACGAGGATGCTGTATCAGGGATCACTTCGACTACGATTAGCAGTTCCTCTAGTAGTGACACCGAGTCTTCCAGTGATGATACTGAGTCTTCTGACGAGGACGTTGATATTTGAGCAGGGTAGATGGGGTACTAACCCATGTGGCTAAAATTTTGTGTGATTACCTAGATTATCGGATAGTAGCGATAGCAACCCTTTTTGCTCATAGGTTGCTTAGCATGGCATAGTTAAACTGGCAGGTTATGTGACCATGCTTTTGGGGTGTATATACCTGACACGGGTGAGGCTGTATTTTGACTAGTGGGGACATGGTTGTACAGATAGTAGATAAGCTTATCTGGATAGTGGGATCCACTATGTACATTACATGTAAATCTTTGTATATATATATATATGCAGCTTTATTTATAATATGTTTGGTACTAAGCTATATCCTTCTAAATTTTCTTTTATGCATCGTTGTCTCTATATTATATGTTAGGGTATTGGTTGGATTGCAAGGGATTATAGGAAGTGCTAACCTTGTCTTTAATTTTCTAATTACTGATAATTGCGTGTGTGGTTGAGTTATAGAAAATGGCATCACAACAAGGTTCTCGAACTAACTCTCCTGACCATTCGGCTCGAAGAGGAAGACCTCCACTTTCTCGAGCTTCAGCTTCCAGAGACCGTGGACAAGAAAGAAACGAAAGGGAACGCACAGAGGAAGAGCGTAGCATTGGCAACTACCCACATGGTTCTCTACACCAAGAAGCCCATCAACAACATGTGGCAAGAGACATGCCCGATATGATGCAATGATTTATGCAATTTTGCCAACAACAAGGGCACGCAGGCGGTGATGTGGGAGATAAAGGCTTAGAGCGATTCCTTGCTTTCCATCCGCCTAAATTTTCTAGCGAACCTAACAATCGAGTGGCAGAAGCTTGGTTTAGCGATATTGAAAACATCTATCATGCACTGAACTACACTGATCTTCAAAAGATACGTTACGCCACTTTCTTATTCGCAGATGCTGCTAGAAGTTGGTGGAGATTAACCTCCAGCCAATGGGAACGACAAGGAATGCCATGGACCTGGGAGAACTTCTCTCGAGCTTTTCACAACAAGTATGTACCCCAAGTAGTAAAGGATGCTAGAGAGCGAAAGTTTATGGCGTTGATTCAAGGAACATCCACAGTTTCCCAATACGAGGCTCAATTTAATCGTCTGGTCCAATATGCACCTCACATCCAAGCAGATGAAAGAATGATGATGAGAAAATTTGTGGATGGTCTTCGGACCGAGATTCGACACTATTTGATCGCCTGCGAATTTGAATATTATGTCCAAGTAGTGAACAAAGCCTTAGAAGCCGAATCTGAGTTACAGGAGATACACAGGATTGAGGACAGAGTGCGAAAGGGTAAGGCAGTTATGCAAGGAGGTCCTATGAAGAAATTTCGAAGGGTGGAATACAAGTTTTCTGACAATCGCCCCAATAATACTGGGAGAGGACCTGGAGGACGACCAAATACAGCGGGAAATTGCAGAATTTGTGGAAACCCTAATCACAAGGAGGAAGATTGTTGGAAGAAAAACCATCGGTGTTTTCGATGCGGTAATCCTAACCATTATGTTAATAACTGCCCGGAGAAGAGAGAAATGACGACTAATGTAGCTAGAGGAGCACAAAAACAACCAATGAAACCTGGAGGAAAACCTCGAGTGCCTGCACGAGCCTATGCCATAGCCGGAGAGGGAGCACCAGACCCCAACGATGTGGTAGAAGGTATGTTTTATGTTTCTGGAAGTAAAGGCAAAGTATTATTTGATCCTGGAGCTACTCATTCTTTTGTGTCTCCGAACTTTGCGGTAAATTTAAATTTGCGTTGTGAAGTTACGCCTTACCAAATTGAGGTACAAACTCCAGTAGGTGCTAGTATGATGACTGATAAGATATACCCAGGATGCCCGGTAAGAATTGGTGAAGGTGAATATCGACCCAATCTTATTGAACTTCCTATTGGAGGTTATGATGTTATTTTGGGGATGGATTGGTTATACCATCACCGAGCACAAATGGATTGCTTTAATAAGCAAATCAAGATTGAAAACCCAGTGACTATCCGTATAAAACCCAATAGTGAACCGATGTCTGTATCTTTAGCGTCATTTGGGGAAGTAAAACAATTGATCAGAAAAGGGAATCAAGGAAATTTGGCTTACTTGATTAATAAGCCTGAGGATAAGATTAAGTTGGAAGAAGTAAGGATTGTGAAGGAATTTCCAGAAGTATTCCCTGAGGATTTAGAATCCTTACCGCCCCAAAGAGAAATCGAATTTGTCATCGAATTAACACCAGGTGCAGAACCCTATTCTAAGACCCCGTACCGCATGGCACCAGCTGAGTTACAGGAGTTGAAGAAACAACTCCAAGAGTTAACAGATAAACAATTCATCCGGCCCAGCACATCACCTTGGGGGGCTCCAGTGTTGTTTGTCAAAAAGAAGGATGGAACGATGCGTATGTGTGTTGAATATCGGGAGTTAAATCGGATGACAGTCAAAAACAAATATCTGTTGCCTCATATCAACGAACTCTTTGATGTACTTCAAGGTTCTAAGGTCTATTCGAAGTTGGATTTACGACAAGGATACTACCAACTAAAGGTTCGAGAAGGAGATATTTCCAAGACTGCATTTAACTCTCGATACGGTCACTACGAGTTTGTAGTGATGCCTTTTGGATTAACTAACGCACCAGCTGCGTTCATGGACTTGATGCATCGAATTTTTCAACCACTTTTGGATCGATTCGTGGTGATATTTATTGACGATATCCTGATTTACTCAAAATCAGAGGAGGAACACGAAGAGCACTTACAAATGGTACTGGAAACGTTGAAAAATAACCAATTTGCAAAATTTAGTAAGTGCGAATTTTGGTTGGATCGAGTAACATTCTTGGGTCACATTATTTCTCAAAATGGAATCGAGGTAGATCCTACCAAGATTGAGGCCATAACCAATTGGAGACAACCCAAGAACGTATCTGAAGTTCGTAGTTTTTTGGGATTGGCAGGATACTATCGAAAGTTTGTATCAGGTTTTTCTAAATTAGCTGGACCTCTGACACGACTCACCCATAAGGATCAACCTTTCGAGTGGGGAGAAGACTGTGAGAAGAGTTTTGAAGAGCTCAAGAGAAAGTTAACTTCGGCACCAGTGCTCGCTTTGCCAGAAGGCTTGGAAGGATTCGTAGTCTTTACAGATGCTTCGAAGGAAGGATTAGGTTGTGTACTCATGCAAAATGGGCGAGTCATAGCCTATGCGTCAAGAAAGCTCAAGACATATGAGTAAAACTATCCCACACATGACCTGGAGCTGGCTGCAATAGTTTTTGCGTTAGCAAAATGGAGGCACTATTTATATGGTGCAATTTTTTATGTGTATACTGATCATAAAAGTTTAAAGTACATATTCACCCAAAAGCAATTGAATATGCGACAAAGGAGATGGATGGAATTCCTGGAGGACTATGATTGCAATATCATCTACCATCCAGGCAAAGCAAATGTGGTGGTAGATGCCCTGAGCAGGAAAAGTGGAATATCACACTTAAGAGGGCAGGAGATTTTAGATGCCCAAAATCTCTTAAGAGAACGAGTGACTGCAATGACTAAATGCCAAGTTGCGGGATTGATAATATATCCTGAGATATATACTAAGATAAGAGATACTCAACCAGGAGACGAAGAGATTCAACAATTAAAGAGAACCCTACGAGATGATGAGAATACGAAATTCAAAATTGATGATACAGGGAATCTTTGGTTTGGACAACGAATTTGTGTGCCGAAAGAATTGCAAGAAGATGTGTTAAGTGAGGCACACAAAACTCATCATACTGTGCATCCTAGCGGAACCAAGATGTATCGAGATCTTAAGCAACACTTTTGGTGGAGCGGGATGAAGCAAGATATTACAGATTATGTACAGAAATGCTTGACTTGTCAATTAGTTAAAGCAGAACACCAACGACCATCTGGAATGTTGCAGCCATTGCCAATACCCGACTGGAAATGGGATCATATCACCATGGACTTTGTCACTGGCTTACCAACTGTTAGAGGCTGTTATGACAGCATTTGGGTAATCGTTGACAGACTCACCAAGTCGGCTCATTTTCTACCTGTAGGAACACAATATAAGGTAGAAAAGTTAGCAACTATATATCTCAAGGAGATCGTACGACTTCACGATATACCGATAAGTATTGTGTCAGATAGAGACCCAAAGTTTACCTCCAGATTACGGAAAAGCCTCCAAGAGCAAATGGGAACGAACTTGTGTTTTAGTTCTGCTGCTCATCCTCAAACTGATGGCCAATCTGAAAGGACTATTCGGATATTAGAAGACATGTTACGAGCATGTGTGCTTGACTTTGGTGCAGGATGGGACAAACACTTACCTCTTGTGGAATTTGCTTACAATAACAGCTATCAAGCGACTATCAAGATAGCTCCGTATGAGGCGTTGTACGGACGAAAATGTCGATCCCCCATACATTGGGATTTAAGAGAAAAAAGGTCATTAATTAAGTTGGAAAAAGAAAAGATCTGGTCCGAGTTGATGCAAGAGACGATGGAAAAGATCCAAGCGATCAAACAAAACATGAAAGCGGCACAGGATAGACAAAAGAGTTATGCAGATAAGAGACAAAAAGATTTAGAATTTGAAGTTGGAGATAAAATATTTTTACGCGTCTCTCCTAGAAAAGGATTCTCGAGGATCGGAAAAGGAGGAAAGTTGAGTCCAAGATACATGGGACCTTTCGAGATCCTAGATAGAATAGGCCCTGTGGCTTACCGTCTTCTTTTACCTGCTAATCTCACCGAGATCCACAACGTGTTTCACGTATCGCAACTACGAAAGTACTACCCGGATGAAAACCACATCATACCACTTGATGACGTTCCCTTAGAAGAAAACCTAACCTATGAAGAGTTCCCTGTATGTATACTAGATCGAAAATTTCAAGAACTCCGAATCAAGAAGATCCCTCAAGTAAAGGTGTTGTGGAGAAATCACGACGTAGAAGAGGCGACGTGGGAACGAGAGGATATAATGCAGAAATAATATCCTGAGTTATTCAACGATACAGGTACGAATCTGGGGACCAGATTCTTTCAAGGAGGGGAGTATGTGACGCCCCGTAAATTATAGTAATCGATTATATTATATAATTGTGTGTTTATAAAATATTAATAGGGCATTAATTATGTTATTGGGCCTAGATAAATTAAATTACAAGTTTTGGGGATGAAAATAGAATTTAGGAAAGTTTGGGGTAAAAAGAAAAAAAAAAAAAAAGGAATTAAATCAGACGCATTGTGCGTCTGATTAAAATAACCCAACCCCCCCACTTTAATTCATTTAACCCTATACCTAAAAACACACGCACTCAACACCTTCACACACACACAGAAATTCTCCCCAACCAGAGACGCCATCACCGCCAATTTCTAACTCCGACGAATCTCAGCCAAACCTCAGCAACCCATAGTGTTTTTTGAACGTCTCGACGAGGAGAATACGAATCCGCGGTCATCTTCAAGTTTCATCTAGAGACGAGAGAGAAAAGTGGGTCGAAAGGTTACGGCATAACCTTGCCAACGGAGACGATTTGGCAGAAATTTCTACCGGCAACCATAAGGATATCGGAGAGCTTGACAAGGCGAGTCTATAGTCGATAATTAGTTGTTGAAAATCGCTCGGCCGAGTTGCAGTGGTGTTGGAGAAATCACGGTAAACAGGGGTGGTCGGTCCGGTGACTTTTCTGGCGAATTAAAGGTGGGTTTTAAAGGATTCTATTTGGGTGAAATATATCTGAAATCAATTTGAACTAATTCCGGCTAAATCATGTTTGATTTGGGTTTTAATTTTAGGGTTTGAGGTTGGGATTGAAAGGGGATTCTTGAATTAATCCCTAACCTGAGATTATAAGCTGAAATTGATTGAATATTGTTAATGAGCGTAAAAAGACAGTCATTTTGGTTATTTTTGGGAAATTTTCCGGTGATGTAAGGTGGTGGTTCGACGGCGGCAGGCGGCGGTCCGACGGTGGTCCGGCGGCGGCGACTCGTCGGAAAAATACCAGAAAATTATTTATGATTTCCTAAACCTATCTGTACGTTAATATTGATAATTCGGTAGACGGTTAATACAATTGGGACTTAATTCTGTTAAAACCATAAAATAATAATAATAATAATAATAATAATAATAATAATAATAATAATAATAATAATAATAATAATAATAATAATAATTACTATTATATGATATTAATAATAATAATAATAACAACAGTACAGTAAGTAATTTAGGATGAAACAAACGAATTCTTATCATTATCATTATAATTATAATAATAATGAATGATAATGATGTTAACCAAAGCATCAAATACATTACGTGATATTAAAATAGTTATAGTAATAATTATAATAACTAAAGTCATTATAATTATAAGTGTATTTAACTAATTATAAGGAATAATTAGAATTCCACCTTGAACATGAAATTTATTTTGACGTTGACATTGACGTGGGCCCCACACGATGGAATTTATTGGACAATTAGACTATTTCAAGGACTAATTGATATTTGATAAGATTGTTTAAATATCTATTAGAACTTACATAATAGTTAATAAAAATATACGATAATTTTATATAATTACTTATTAACCGAATTGTAATTATTAATTGCATTGAGAATAAGTTAAAATAAACAGACTTATTATTAAACACGCCAATATCAATAAATTGATGTGGATATATTATGAAAATTAGTATTTAGAAATTATTAATCACGAACAACCGAATATGAGCTTAGCCAATTATCTTATTCTTGTCAGGTAATTTAGAGCAGCAGCAAACAGACTACGAAGCTCAACAGCCCTGATTGACAGGTGGGAATAACCCCTTCTTGCTGGAGACAAAACACAATCCTCGTACCATGATTTCTTTCTCTTTACTTCTATTTATCCTATCTGGTTCATTATTCGTGGATTGTTCTTTGGCTTATCTTTTGCATTGCTCCTTAAATTGTCTGAATTACCTTTTGAGTTGTTTATTGATCTATTTTCTGAATTATCCTCTGAACGGTTTGCTAATCTGTTACTGTCTGTTGATCTATTCGTTGTACTGTCTATTACATGTTCACTGTCTTGTGTTCTGAGCCTCTGATTGATAGCCATTTTTTTTGAGCTGTAAGCCTACCCTAAACCTACCTAAGCCTGATTCTGTAACCGATTCTGTAAACCGATTTGAAGGAGAATAACGACTGCGGGGACCCCAAAGTTCGTTAATTCCTAAGGTCGCTCCCTGGGAATGACCATGCGTGCGTCGCTGGTCTCTGTACTGTCCACTGCCACTGACTACTGCCTGGACTGATCATCTGGGAAGGCGATACAAGGCGGGACCTATAACGTTTGACCCTCAGTGAACATTAACTGTTTACCCTGTTCTTTATCTTTTTATCGTTGTTATCGTTACTTTTCTGATTTGCTCTGCTATCTTTCTGTTCTTGATTATTGTGATAATTCCTACTGAGTCATTTGACTCACCCTATATTTCCTTCTATTTCGTTTTGTTCTCCAGAATATGCTATTAGAGGATGCGATACTGGAAATGGGAATTGAGCTAAGGGTGATACTGTGCATAGCGTACATATTGGTTTGAATAAAGTAGTGACTACATCTCAGGTGTAAATATTGGTGGCTGAGATAGTCTAGTCAACCTAGGGTGACGAATAATGTACAATACTTTTAATCTTGGACAATAAGGGTTGTAAATAAGTGTGTTGACACTGAATATCCTTAATGTAATATATTTCTGAATTAGATATGGCTTTTATATTAGAGTTTATACAGGTAATGTGGTGTGACTGGTATCACCTGACGTCCGGATCCGTGGGCATATGGAGGCCCCGGGTCGGGGCGCCACAGAATTGATTTCTGACTTATAGGCTATAATGAACATATCAAACCACGGCCAATTTCTACGATAATCTCAATCTACCGCAAGCTCCTTTCTCTAGTTTTGGAGTTGTAAGGATTACACCGGGGAATTTCATACAAGAATTCAAGAGCCATGGCCTTCTTTATTCGGGTTATAATTTAAGTGATAAGATCCGGGATAGAGGAAGGAATTGTGGGAATAGTTCACCAGCCTTACGTAGTTAGAGGATAAAAGAGAAAAGTTGCAAACTATGGTATCAGTGGTGAACCCTCCCTACGATGGAAAGTTGGGGTGTAATGATTTTATTCATAAGATCCACATGTATGCCATGCTATGAAGACTTCTCGACCGGATTGTTGTAGGAACCTTCACCTATGAGAAAAGTGAACAAAATCTCGAAGATACTTAGGTTGGGAGTTCCAACACGAAGAAGTGATGTTTATAACTTGTCAAATAAACACGTGAGATTATATTATTAAAGAAGTTCGTTAACCGGGGATAAGAGGTTCATTTAACGCAAGAGAGAGAAGAATAGAACATGGAGGTAACCAATGTAGCTCTACCGGGAATCGAGATACTATGGATTTTGGGTAAAGAAAGAAGTCGGATAAGTGGAACTTAAAGAGAAGCATAGAGATAGTGGTTTCAAGTTCATGGAAAGTCAAGATATTCATGATTCCATCTTCGGTTTGATTGATTTGATTTTTGGATCCAAGATGAATTACTATGTGGAGAGGTTAAATTGGGAGATATGGAGCAACAAATGGAAACGGTGAAAGAAGGTAAAGAGCTTATAGAGGGAAATTATATGCTTGAGTGTAAGCAATTGGGGGAAGGCGAGTTATCAATTTCACGAAAGTAGAAGCATTGGAGTTCAAGAATCATAATTTGATTACCAAGTTATACGAGTTGAGATAAGGAAACTTCGAACAAGAAGATGTTTAAGGTGAAGGGTCGAGCAACACTTAGAATTAACAATTTGGAAGGAATACTCGGGGAAAGGAATCAAGTTCAAGAAATTTCAATCTTGAGGCATGGAAATGTACAAGTGGATACATGGGAAGCTTTGAAGAATTGAAAGACCGTGGGTAACAAGAAATAACCAACAAAATCGAGGCAAGCTCGTAATTCAACAAAACAAGGGAATAAGTGTCAAGTTAAAGGATGCAATTACGGTGACAGGTTTAACTCATTCATGGCACGTGCATCATACATTGTTTTAAATTATTTAAATTCCTTAATCATATGCGCATCTCTAATTGAGCTTAATTGTTCTAATGTGTTGCATCTTTAATTACTTATAAGTGTGATACGTGCATCGGCATCTTAACCCAACATGCATTTTAAGTATTTTCTTGATAGGAACTCTCCCCACCTCATTTATCAAGCATTACTTCAATCGAGACACAACCGAGGTATGATAAGGACATAATTGGATTGCAAAGTGTGGACCAAGAGGGAAAGAACAATTTAAAGGTCGGAGAAGTAGCCGGGAGTTGGATAGGTAGAAGTGGGTTGTTATTCCTACCAGTTTGTTGTAAAAGTAAAATGAGAAAATTTTAGGCCAAGTGGCGTGGATAGAATCAATTGTATCAAGGAAGTAATGGAAAGAATTGAGATTCTTCAAATTAGGAATGGATGCCACGAGACGAATAAGAATGGAAATTCTTAAGGGGGAGAGTCGATTGGGACTAGTTGAAATTTGGAATTTTTCTTAAGTGGGCTATCTCATTAGGAGCAATACAATTTCAAAAGTCACAGACAATGAAAGTTCTTGGAAATGGAAACAGGGAAAGAATTAGAAGAATCTGACACTTGATGATGTTCAAGGTTGGGATGAGAAAATTTTGAGGACAATTTCAAAAAGGGCTAAGTGCTTCAAGAACCGGAGGTGAATATTGAAGAAAGAATGGTAGATTTAGTGATTGTTTTGACTTCCAACCGGGGTGGAGGAATTTCAGGAACAAGATCGGAAGTGATAGGCACTTCAAGAGATAAAGTTATGAATTCGAGGAAAGCTTCGGAACTAACTTTACAAGATGAGGTGAAAGATAATTGAGGACAACTTCAGTTGCAAGATCAACGTCGTTAGTGCTGGGAGGGTGGGCCCAGAACAGTAGCAGTCCGGGACCACATTTTAAATTTTTTATTATAATACAAGTATTAAAATATTTCTAAAACATTTTAATACAATAGCGGAAGACTAGCCGGATCTACTCAAGTATATACATGCAATTGATAGTTAATTTTAAATCACTTAAGCAGATAAATATCTAACATGCAATTAACACTTAAGAGCATATAATTTATGATGCTTAAAAAAAAATAACTGAAAAATATTACCGTACTGCAAACATGGCTATCTAACGGCATTTTTCCAGCTCTTTGCCCTTTCGTGAGACCGGCAGAGCTTCCCTGCAATATCCCCGACTCGACCCTCGGAGTGTGGGCTCCGCGAGTATTTCCCTAAATACTCGAGAAAATATTTCCTAGAAACACTCATTTTTCTAGACTAGAAAATTCCCTAATTTTCTAATAATTAAATGGTTTATATATTAATTATATAACCACCTAATTATATAATTAATTAATCTATAATTAGGATTAATTAAAAAAAGGAAAGAGAAGCTCAGTACCAGCACGAATTCCACTGCCAAATTTGGCTGGAAAATGGAATGAATAAATAGGCATCGGACCCCCCTTATTTATAGCCAAAAAATTGAGGGTATTTTGGTCCTTTTGCACAAACCGCGTATAAACCGCGTCAAATCCGGCCAATCGGAGAGTGCCACGTGGTAGCACTCATTGCCGTGAACACGCCGCCTGCCACGTGTCCACGCGCCCTCACGCGCGGCTGCAATTGGGCAGTGTTCTGGCGCGTGTATAACACGCGCCAGGTCTGGTCCTTGGGCAGGGTAATCCGACCCGTTGACCCGCCCATCCCAGATCTCATCTGGGTCGCACGCCGGAGATGACGTGGCTTGATCCTAGCTGCACACGTTGTGCGCCACGCGGTGCCCACGTCAGCACCACTTGGCGCCCGCCTGCTGACGTGGCACGCCACGTCAGCTGCCACGTCATCCCCATGCCACGTCAGATTTTTTTTTTTTTTTTTTTAAATCTAAAATTTTATTTTCTCCAAAATAAAATTCCGGACATTTCCAACTCTTTGGAACTTCAATTTATTTTCTTAAAATAAATTCCTTGGCTATTTTCAAACACTTTGAAAATTCATTTCTCTTTCTCCTTTTATTATTTTCTCTTCGGGTTTTCAATAGGGGCTTGCAGGGGGACCTGCAGGACTAATTAATTTTAGCTCCAAACGGGTTAATATATTATCATCTCATGATAGTAATTAATTACCGTTTAACAATATTTAATTCCACTAAATAAATATTGTTGCACTCTAAAATTAATTAAATTATTCACGAATTTCTCGATCTAGAATAATTTCGCATTTTACTCCTCCGTGTAGATATCCATAAAAAATAAATTACAACTACTATCATTTATTTTTCATCTCCAATTTGAAATTTATTGATTCGCATTAAGTTCAAATTCTCTGTATGTGAAACACATTCAACATACAACTTCGGTGACGTATCACGCGAAGTGCTTTGGCCAAAGTCTTAATTTGAACTTTTGCAGATCTATTTCAAGGATATCTCTTACCTTCCAGCAAGGCCACAAATTCCTCGATCAATATAACTCTTTAGCACATTTCATGTTGTCACCGAATCATACAAAGTATTTTTGTCACCCGTTACCGAGACCTCACTTCAAGTATGTTACAGTGACTAACACTACATGCCTAAAGGCGGAATATTATCAGGATTAAGAGTACAATGCTTCCTGAGATTTTATTCATTTTAGATAGCAGTATAAAATGAATAATCTCAGTGGTCCAGTTCGATGTTTCCAATCCTATTGAAAATCATCAACGTGTTATAATTGGAATCACCATTCCCTATGACGAAAGACTAATCATATTATATAACCACGTTATAGTCTTGATAAGAACATATTCTTATCTTACCGACTAGAACTTTAATGACACGTGATTTCGGTATTCAAAGTCTTTTCCTATGAAACACATTTCATATAAGAATACCACCACACGTCATTAATTATTAATATATGAAATACTCACAACTCGATGTAAATTCAGTTTAATTAATTCAATAAATTGAATTTTCAGGGCAACTTGCCCTAAATTCAATTTGGCCACACATCTAAGTCTTATTCCTTTCACACGAGTGTCAAAACACGTTTTACACTCATTTGCGCCAATACTTTAGTGAAGGAATCTATTAGATGTTTTTCTGAGCCAACAACTAGGAAATCATGAATCCAATACATCTAACTGGTTGCTTCTCAAGTTGCCATGTATTTGACTTCCATGGCGGTATAAGCAATACAACTCTGCTTAACATTCTCCAATTAACGATTGCTCTTTCTAGAGTAAACACGTATTCTGATGTCAAACATCTAGAATACAAATCAGATTATAAATCCGAATCTATGCACTCTATTGAAATGAGCTGACCACTGTGGTAGACACACATATAATCTCACGTTCTTCTCAAGTATTCCAATATATGCTTTCACTACCACCCAGTGTCAGATTCTAGGGTTTGACTAATATCTGCTGACTTAGACCTATTTCCTAATAGACAGTTGGCCGTGTACATAATATGGCATACATAAAGCTTCCGCTGCGGAACTCTAATCATGTCTTCTATCTCTTCAGTTGTTTCAGGACACCGATTCCGAGATAGATAAATTCCATATCTAAAAGGTAATGAAACTTTCTTGGAATTTGTCATATTATTCCTTACCAGCATCTTATCCATATATGCTTCTTGTGATAAACCAGTCTCTTTATTCCTATGATCACGACAAAATTCTGATCCTTGGAATATTATTGGTCTCACTTAGGTCTTTATTTGTCAAATAAATTCGACAATCGAATCTTGACTACTAACAAAATTCTTGCATCATTCCCAATGAGCAGAATATTAATTACGTATAAAGTGAAAATATTACAGCGCTATTATGATGTCATTTTGTACACTTTATGGTTCATCAGGCAATTATACAAATCCAAAGAATTTAAATTGCCTTATAATTCTGATGCTCCATAATCTAGACGCTTGCTTAAGATCATAAATAGATTTATTAAGCTTGCATTATATGCACCTGATTTCTGGCTGTGAGCCCTCAGGTTGTACCATGTATCTCTTCTTCTTGAAATTGCCCGTTCAAGAACATAGTCTTTACATCCATTTATCTAATCTCATAATCGATGATGAGATAAAATGGAGAGAATAATGGACTTAAGCACTGTTATAGGCGAGAAGATCTCATAAATGGTTTCTTCTTTCTGGGTAAAATCCCTTGCCATGAGCTTTGCTTTAAAGTCTCTACTTTTGTCCATTTCACCTTTTATCGTCCTGTAGAACCCAATTTTATCTAATAGGGTTTAATGCCTTCAGGCGCCTCTACAAGTTCAAGACTTTGTTAGAATACAGAGATTCTAATTTAGATTCCATGGATATTGACCAAACGGTCAGCGTCTATATTTTCTATAGCTTCATTACACGTGACAGGATCAGATACATCAGATTCAACCACTTGGGGTCAATCTTAGATATCTCGTCAGGTGTCCTGACAATCCTCCCACTACAATGATGCTCTCGTGTACACGTCTCTACATCACATGTTGTATTTGGTACATCACATGTATCTAATACATTTTTAATTATCACGGGTTTATGGAAATCAGTATCTAATAATGTTATTTCTTTTAACACTACTTTGCCTCCACCCTTTGTCGTTATCTATGTAATTATCTTTGAAATATTCACAAACATCTTTTGTGATTTCTCAAATTACAAAATATACCACCTCTCGTTCTTCTAGGATAACCTTAGAACAAGTAAACCTTTGTTCTTTATTCTAACTTGTCAGGATCCATCCTTAACTCGTGTACTAGGCTACCTTAAATCCGAAGATAAAAGATACAGGGTTTTCACCCTAGCTATAGATCCATCAGTGTTTTAGGAACTGACTTAGATAGAACTAGGTTTGTCGTTTTGTGTGCAAGACCCCAAAACGAAATTCATAGGGTAGCATGACTCTTCATGAATCTTACCATCATTATCAGAGTTCTATTTCTCCTTTCTGCAATACATCTTTGCTAAGACGTATCTCATATATATAGTTGAGATCTAATCTCATTTGAGAAGTTCTATTTAACTCTGAACTTAGATACTTATCACTACTTCGATCTAATCAAAGTGCCTTGATATGTTTTCTAATTTGACTCTTTGACTTCAGTCTTATATTCTTTGAACTCTTCAAAATTACAGACTTAAGTCTCATCAAATAAACATATCTGTATCTAGAGTATTCATTCAAATGAATGATGAAGTACGCAAAAACTTTCTCTTGCTTGAACATTCATAGTATCATATGTCCATATGAACTAACTCAAGCAAGATCATGGCTTGATACCTTTTATCTCAAAAGGAACTTTCTTGGTCATTTTACTTTTCTAAACAGGATTCGTAGACTGACAGCTATCAAGTCGAAAAGACTCGACAATCAGTCTTTGGATCTTATTCGGATAAAAGTGACCAAGACGTTGATGCCACGTAGAAGTTTTTCCTCTTAGATGGTAAGTCAAGCTTCTTAATGTTAAACTTAAATTAGGGTTTTTCCTTGAGGTATAAAAGACCATCTTTTATTGTGCCAGAGCAAATAAACCTTTTATTTTGCTTAACAGTAACCCTTTGTTCAAAACAAACATTTAAACCACTAGTTATCAAATAACTTACAAAAATCAAATTTCTGTATATATGGCACGTATAATATTAAAACCCTATTGCCAAAATACGACTTTATAGTCCTTACTGCTAATACAACTGCACTTGTATTATCCCCGAGCAGTAGTTGTGTGTTAACCGTTTTTCAAACTTTCTGGTTAGTTTGAATCTTCGCAACGACTTGCAAATATGACTAGTTGAGCTCGAATCCACATACCAGGATTCTGGCGAATTTCCAACTAAACATACTTTCAACGAGTAAGATATCTTCATATCTTATCTAAACGGCGTAGCAAATAGACAGACTAAGTATTTTGGACAATTTCCTTTCCAATACCCTTTACCAGCGAAATAGAAACACTTTTCCATTGTCGGATTTGACTTTCTATTTCTGAACCTTAGATTAGGAACTTTTCCTTTTTCTTTCTTCCACTTACTGGCTTTTGAGGCCGTGGATATTGATGTCTGATTTAAAGAGAACTTTTCCCTTAGTCTATATCACCCTTTCTGCCATATTGAGGTCGTTCATTGGTTTTTCAAAAACATTTAAAATTAATCTTGAACGTTCAAATAACTTAGGCAGAGAGTATAGGATTGTATCCTATCTATTAAGATTGTCTCTTTAAGCACGAAGGCTTTCAATCTCGTTCAGATTAGTTATTATATCATAATATGATTCTGAATCGGTGATCCTTCAAACATCTTTATAACTAACAACCTTCTTATTGGCTCGTACCTTTGTACGATTCTGTCTTCAAAACATGTTCTTATCAGTGGACATCTCATGCGTCTGATGCTCAAGAACTTTTAAGACAGATGTCAGGATATAAGACTAGCCAGATCATCACACTTGATCCATTTAGAATAAGCGTCTTTCTAATCCTGACTGGTTGTAGTTTCCGAAATTTTCGGATAAGATTCAGTGAGTATGTAAACTTTCGTGTCTCAACACGATGTCAAGATTCATTTCCTAGTCAGCATAGTTGAACCCTTATTAGTCTATTTCCTTATAGACAAATAGTTTGGAGTGGGCTAAGAGAGATCGTAATTATAAAACTGAAATAAATAAATAAATGCAAGTTATGATTATGTATCTCACTTTCTTCAGCGTCCAACCAATAAATGAAATCCACGTAAGCATTTTGATTTACGCAATGGTGACTTAACTAACCGCAGTTGACTCCCGGGAGGCGAGGTCGAAAACCGCTTAGAAAAGCAAGAACTATTCTTAATTAACATGTCATCTAGGTAACTCTTACCAAACAATGTCAATCTACCACGTCAACCCTTGGCCTCTAAGTAAATGTAACAGAGCTCCGAAGGGAGGTTAATACATTACTTAGTCAAGTGTGTACCATTACCTAGAAGTCCGTACGAGTAGGTCAAGACACTCCACGGAGGCGTGGTCGAGCTGACTTCCCCGTATTTCATTCTATCCGTAGAAGTCTAATCTTGTATACCGCAAATATATACCAGGCGAAGGGAGTAGTATACATCCACTATACTATAGACGGGTAATGGAGGCTGTGAGAATCCAACTCTTTTCATCTCGCTCCCACTTGAATTTTTAAAAGGTGTGGATTATCTTTTGATTATTTAATAATCACTTTTGGCGTCTTATTGTTGGAAGTAATTAATCTAATTAATAACCTCCCACTAGGATTACTAAATCACATTTATAATCCTAATAATATTTTAAGGCAATTTAATAACTATTTATTAATTAGGCCGAAAAATATTAGTTCAATTATGCATCGCGTCTAATCTCTATTAAACAATATCATTTAATCACATTAAATAAAATATGCATAATTGAAAATAGCATAATATCTCATATTATCATGATCATGCCATAAAATAAAATAATTAAGCATGCTTTCATATAATTATCACATAATTATTATGCTTAAAATAAATGGCATAAAGTAAACATGTTATAAATAAATTATCTCATAATTTAAATCATGTTTACTGATTCGTTAATTAACCAGGAAGATTATTGAAATCGATTCCCAGAAAATTACCATTCCACGTAAATTCCCAGGAAACACTGGAGGGGTCACAAACGGTCCCACTTAAAAACTAACCTCCTTTGACAAAATTTACGTGTACAGTAGCAGATTTAAAATTATGCATCGCATGCATCATATCAATACATGTATATATCTAGAGCACGGCTCTGATACCAGTTGCTGGGAGGGTGGGCCCAGAACAATAGCAGTCCGGGACCACATTTTAAATTTTTTATTATAATACAAGTATTAAAATATTTCTAAAACATTTTAATACAATAGCGGAAGACTAGCCAGATCTACTCAAGTATATACATGCAATTGATAGTTAATTTTAAATCACTTAAGCAGATAAATGTCTAACATGCAATTAACACTTAAGAGCATATAATTTATCATGCTTAAAAAAAAATAACTGAAATATATTACCGTACTGCAAACATGGCTATCTAACGGCATTTTTCCAGCTCCTTGCCCTTTCGTGAGACCGGCAGAGCTTCACTGCATATCCCCGACTCGACCCTCGGAGTGTGGGCTCCACGAGTATTTCCCTAAATACTCGAGAAAATATTTCCTAGAAACACTCATTTTTCTAGACTAGAAAATTTCCTGATTTTCTAATAATTAAATGGTTTATATATTAATTATATAACCGCCTAATTATATAATTAATTAATCCATAATTAGGATTAATTAAAAAAAGGAAAGAGAAGCTCAGTAGCAGCACGAATTCCGCTGCCAAAATTTGGCTGGAAAATGGAATGAATAAATAGGCATCGGACCCCCCTTATTTATAGCCAAAAAATTGAGGGTATTTTGGTCCTTTTGCACAAACCGCGTATAAACCGCGTCAAATCCGGCCAATCGGAGAGTGCCACGTGGTAGCACTCATTGCCGCGAACACGCCGCCTGCCACGCGCCGGCGCGTGGACACACGCGCCCTCACGCGCGGCTGCAATTGGGCAGTATACACGCGCCAGGTCTGGTCCTTGGGCAGGGTAATCCGACCCGTTGACCCGCCCATCCCAGATCTCATCTGGGTCGCACGCCGGAGATGACGTGGCTTGATCCTAGCTACACACGTTGTGCGCCACGCGGTGCCCACGTTAGCACCACTTGGCGCCCGCCTGCTGACGTGGCGTCACGTCATCCCCATGCCACGTCAGATTTTTTTTTTTTTTTTAAATCTAAAATTTTATTTTCTCCAAAATAAAATTCCGGACATTTCCAACTCTTTGGAACTTCAATTTATTTTCTTAAAATAAATTCCTTGGCTATTTTCAAACACTTTGAAAATTCATTTCTCTTTCTCCTTTTATTATTTTCTCTTCGGGTTTTCAATAGGGGCTTGCAGGGGGACCTGCAGGACTAATTAATTTTAGCTCCAAACGGGTTAATATATTATCATCTCATGATAGTAATTAATTACCGTTTAACAATATTTAATTCCACTAAATAAATATTGTTGCACTCTAAAATTAATTAAATTATTCACGAATTTCTCGATCTAGAATAATTTCGCATTTTACTCCTCCGTGTAGATATCCATGAAAAATAAATTACAACTACTATCATTTATTTTTCATCTCCAATTTGAAATTTATTGATTCGCATTAAGTTCAAATTCTCTGTATGTGAAACACATTCAACATACAACTTCGGTGACGTATCACGCGAAGTGCTTTGGCCAAAGCCTTAATTCGAACTTTTGCAGATCTATTTCAAGGATATCTCTTACCTTCCAGCAAGGCCACAAATTCCTCGATCAATATAACTCTTTAGCACATTTCATGTTGTCACCGAATCATACAAAGTATTTTTGTCACCCGTTACCGAGACCTCACTTCAAGTATGTTACAGTGACTAACACTACATACCTAAAGGCGGAATATTATCAGGATTAAGAGTACAATGCTTCCTGAGATTTTGTTCATTTTAGATAGCAGTATAAAATGAATAATCTCAGTGGTCCAGTTCGATGTTTCCAATCCTATTGAAAATCATCAACGTGTTATAATTGGAATCACCATTCCCTATGACGAAAGACTAATCATCTTATATAACCACGTTATAGTCTTGATAAGAACATATTCTTATCTTACCGACTAGAACTTTAATGACACGTGATTTCGGTATTCAAAGTCTTTTCCTATGAAACACATTTCATATAAGAATACCACCACACGTCATTAATTATTAATATATGAAATACTCACAACTCGTTGTAAATTCAGTTTAATTAATTCAATAAATTGAATTTTCAGGGCACCATTCCCAACAGTTAGTTCCTATTTCGGGAGCATACAAACTCAATCTTCTAAGGTCGCAAGGATAGTATTTCATGAACGAGTTCCATGTCTCAAAACATATCAAGAATTGATAATGAGAATATTGGGGGAGGAAACTTGATCGGGCTATCACATATTGGGATGGAAGTGAGAGTTCATTCAATTAAGTGTTGGAAATGTAGGATTTAGGGAGAAAAGCACACACTCAAGAATTAAACTTCCGAACCGTGGTGTTGGAAAGGATTTGATCGAGGGTGAAAGGCCGAGTAATCATAAAATATCTGTATCTACATCGGACATCTCGGGGCATAAAATTGTGTTCAGAAGATAGATCGTGGAATAGAGACCGGGTGATTATCAAAGTGTCGAATACATCGGGAAATGTCGAGGTAGGGCGCTATGGTTATACGAATCTGCAACAAGGAATCAAGTATCAAATTGGATCAATCTAATGAAAGAATTCCAACCGACAGTGAACGGTACATCTAATCATGCATATCACATGCATCATCGATTTTATTATCCTCGTACATAATTTCTTGTTAGTTGGAAATTGCTTCTATACAATTGGTAGTTAGTGTGTTTGACCTTGTCCAACTTGCTTCTTATGTAACAACTATGTGAATGCTTATGTAATAGTTCTCTTGATCTCTTATTTCTTATTTGAGAGACGAGGTTCTCTCATTGCTTGCTTGAGAGACGGGGTGCTCTTGTTACTTGTTTGAGAGACGGGGTTCTCTCATTGTTGTTTTAAGTTTAAAACTCGACAGTGGACCTGAGGACCAGGTCCTGTTAAGGGGGAGAGAATTGTAACGCCCCGTTTTCAATTATACCTTACGTGATATTATGTGAATTACATTATTAAGTGTTTACGTGAAATTATTATAAATTTCATGACATTATATGTATTATGTCACATCACGTGAGTTATGATTCTAAGTGATTATATGAAATACGTGTTAAATTTGGAAATTATTGTATGATTTGTTCTTATGTGAGACGTGAGTTAATTTCCCAAATGTGATTTATATGTCAACTCAAAAATTATTACATAATTTATTTCCAATTGATATGTGCATTAATTGCTAATATGTGACCTTATTTGACCATTTCATAAATATATGGATCTAATTGCATTTCATGATTTGGGGACGTAATATGATTATTTTGTAGAGATGAAACTCATTTGCATGAATTTAAATTTTGGAGGGACTTGTTTGCAAAATATGATGAGTCATTGTGGTTAGTGGAAGATAATATATCATATGTATACCATCTCTCTCTCTCATTTCATTTCATGATATTTCATCAAGAGACCACACACACACACTCACCACATTTCGATCAAAACACCACAAGAAGGAAGGAAGTATTAATTTCATTTTCAAGCAAGGTTTTTTGGAGAATTTGTGAAGCTAGAAGCATCATCATCATCACACCATCATCTCATCCTTTCTTTCTTTCATATTGAGGTACAAATAGAGAATTTGATTGAATTCCTTGATATATACATGAGTAGGGTTTGTTGATTAAGTGATACTTTCATGTTCATTCATGGCTAGAAGCATGTTTAGGGTCATTTCATTTCAAGTTTGGCATGAAAGCATGAAGTTATGTGAAGGTTGGAAAGCATGTATATTTTTGGGGTTTTGATGATTGAATCTTGAAGATTTGATGGATGTTTCATGGTTTAATTATTGTATATGTGTAGTATAATGTGTATATGTGGTGTTTGATCATTTATTATGGATTGAATTTGGTTTTATTGGTTGGTTTGGGGTGTTTGGCCGAAATCCCCTATTTTCCCCTGTTATTTTTTTCATCCAGCGGCTTCCCAAACGCCCGTTTGGATCCTTAGTTCAAATCCCAAATGCCCGTTTCACTACCCAGAATTTTGACCCGAGGCTTCCCAAATGCCCGTTTGGTCTCCTAGTTGTTTTTCCAAACGCCCGTTTGGCACTATTATAGTAGGTTTTCACATGCCCGTTTCTGCTTTCAGACCAATTTTCAAACGGGCGTTTCTCCCTCATTCGAACTCCAAATGACCTGATTTTTGAAGCCACGGAAACCTATTGAAGTCAAGAATAACCTCCAATTGGAATAATCTCAATATACTTTGTAAATTGTGAGATATAATCAATTCTTTTAGGTGTCACCACTTTTCCGACAAACTGCACTCGCCTAACTTCAAGCGTATGCCATTTTCTCATTGCTTTGAACTAGAAAACGAGCCATATATCATCGAAAAGGTCCTTGTGTCTAGTTTCATTCCCAACAAACAACTCAATTCCCACTTCTAAAATTAAAGATATTCCAGTTTTCCTACAGCATGTGCGTTTTCTAAAATTGTCGACTTTTGCCAAACTTCACCTAAACCTCTCTTATTGCATTCCTTTCACTTCCTTGGCTCCCATATGTGACTTATATGAATTATATACTTGGTTTATTGTTAATTATGCTCCTACTTGACACTTCTTGGTACGTGAATGCTTAAACGCGATCGTGTGACTCCATGCTTCCTATGAATTGAACTTGAAATGGTTAATGATATGAATACGTGACTCCTTGAGATTAACCTCATATCTTAAGTGTTAATTGGTTCTCATACATGTTTAAATGTTACTCGATTATCAATTTATTTGGTTATTAAAGTGTTGGGATAGTTTATTTATTTACATGAGCATTGCCCTGCGTCATACTTGGTCTCATTACTGAGTCTCGTCTCAAGGGTTTTCACTATTCCCTTTCTTGTCCAGTCTTTCTCCAGGGCGGAGATCGTGGATCATTTAGGCACTTTCTTGTGCCCTTGTCTTGTCCTGTCGCTCGTCAGGTGAGGTTTAATTTAGATATATAGAACCCTTAAAACCCTACTTGATGTTTTCGACCAAAAGTATCTATATACCTATAGTTTTCAAATCTTATGATTTTTAAATGATTTCATGAAATGTATTGAACGGATTGATTGATTGATTGACTGATTGTTTTTGCGAGTAAAGCATGTTCACGTTAGGCCCCGAGGATAGTGTACGGAGCCAACCGGGGGAGCAAGGGCTGACGGGTAACTCTTGCACTATCCTCACTATGTGGGATCACCTCTGAATCCACCAGAAGGTTGGTAGAGGAAGAAATCTCGTGCGTGGGAGTCATGTTCCCGATGTACACCATGATTGGATGGTGGGATCTTACAATCCCACCATCACCCGGAGGAAGAAGAAGTTCATGAAACTGCTAATTGATCGCACGTAATTACTTGCATGATAACCTAGTAAATTGAAACACTCATGACTGTACACTTTTGGAAAAAGGTTGGAGAATTGCCCTCACTCACCGGGCCACGGATTGAATTGATAATAATTGAATTATTAAATTGATTAGTTGTAATCTCGGGCAAGAATTACTTTAATATTTGAACTTATATTGTTTCTTTTATGAAAACTTACCCGAGATTATAGCTTACATGGTAATTGCGCTTATATTTATTTAAACCCCTCACTCAGTCTTCGGTAGACTGACACCCTCACTTTTCAAGTACTCACGGTCGTGTGCTAGGCGGGAGTCCGAGTTGTGTCTTTTGTTCAGCTGAGTCTAGCATCGCATTTTCATGTTCTTGGTATTTTCGGCTTTATCATGTTAGGGTTCCTGTTAGTTTTGGAGACTTATGCATCTATAATATGTTGGAGATGATAATGTATTGATATATGAGCTAGAATAGGATGAGCTTTTGGATATTTGGTATATGATATTGAATGTTGGTGTTTATACTTCCGCTTTCGCATTTTCATGTATTGGATTTAATTAAATTGAGGTCTAGTCCCGCCTAGCTAGATGGTTCCTTGCATTGTCACCCGTTCGCTATAGTCTTGGTTCATGTACGGATCATCCATTTCGTATGTGGACTGAGTTATAGTGCGGGGGTGTGGCATCTCGGCGTTCCGGGTGCTACATTTGATTATTTTTAATTAATATTTATAATATTATATAATTATCACATAATTATGACGTCATATCGGTTCGATCGATGGTCTAACTGGTCGAACCAGTAAAACCAATAACCAGTTAGAGATCCTGGTTCAACATCCGGTCCTGGTTCAAAACATGGTTCATAGCTATAACTCTAACTCATAAATTCTATAATTCTCAAGTCAATATTCTTACAAATTTTAAAGAAGACACAATATTAAATGACTTTTAATACAATCTATAATTGTTGCATTATTATTAACATTTTATTTTATTTTATGAATGTTAATGTAAATAGTGGTGTGCTCATACATGATGACACTTATGTCAATCATTATGATTAATTCACATAAATTAAATCATCACATGTAATATTTAAAACTTTCAACAATAAATTAAACAATATAAAATTAAGGGATAATTGCAAACAGCCCCTGAGATATGGTGAAAATATGGATTTTCCCCTAGGCTTTGAAAATTTATGAACACCCCTCTCAGGTTTACACTCTCTGTCACAAATTACCCCAACCTTTGATAATGGCGTTAAATTTTGATAACGTTAGCAAAATTATTTTTAAAATTTTCAATTCTACCCTTAGGGGATAAATTGTAATAATACTAAAAATATGATAATATATTTGTAATATTAGTTAAATTTATATTTTTCAGTTTAAAATTTTATAATTTAATATAATATTTACATTTCATCTATAAGTATAAATCAAAATAGATATTTCATGCATATTTATTCCATACCTTATGTTTATGTTTTAGTTTTATGTATATTTTGCATAAATTTAATTAAACTTATTTGTTTGAGAATAACAAATTTTTCGTTTGGAATAGAAAACTATAACAAACACACCAACATCAATCAATGCATTAGTAAATTCTCATAAATATCCATCAGAGTTATTGAAACAAATATTTCAAGTATTAGTAATCTCTAAATTCTAATGCATCTACTTTATATACAAAAAATAACATATTAATATAAAGATGTATGCCCAATAATATAAAAAAAAATAAAAATTAGATTTCACAAACTCTAAGTATGAAATTAGTTCATCATAAAAATATTAAATACCATTAAGTAGCATTCTTTGAAAAAAAATTAGATAACTACAAAACTCAAGTACTTACATCAAACCCTCCAAAAATTTCAATACTTGCATTAACCCCATTGTCTTTGAATTTTTCTTACATATATCCCCTTAAATTTCAACATATGAAGGGTAAAATAGTGAAATCGCACATTCTGTTAAATTTAACGGAGAAAATAACGGGACAGGGGGAATTCATAATTTCTCAAACCTTAAGGTGGAATCTGTAAATTCGTCATATCTCAGGGGGCTGTACGTAATTATCCCTAAAATTAATTCAATATTTTATTACACTCTAATTCACACTTAGGATAGTAGTATGAAATGGGGTATGGAGTATCTTGGTATCATTTGGTGAAACCTTTGTCTCCTTTTCAAGGCATATGCTTCAATGCAAAGGCAATGAGATTCGAGAATTAATGTAATTTTCACTTTGATAAGGACGAGATTGTAAATAATCGACCAACTATTTTCTGCCTAAAATAAAATCACTCAAGTATTTAACAAGACCAAAAGAATTCTTTTACAATCAAAAAATATTCCATAATCCCAAATAATGCCCAAAAAGATCCATAATTAGCTATAAGTAACAACAATTATTTATTCCATTTTAAGGTAGTTTAATTAATTATTAGGTTCCCACCAAAAAAAAAATTAATTATTAGGTGATTAGGTGTTTGTTAAGTAGGCAGAGCTTGGAGATGGTTAGAACTTAGAAGTGGATGTACTTACATTTGGTAAAACACGTTTTTTTTCTTCCCTTTGAAAGAACAATGTTTGGGCAATGAGGGTGATGTTGAAATTAATACAAAGCCCCTCTTCAATTTCTTGGTAAGATTTTAATTTAATTTTAACTTTATAGTATAGTCTAAATTGGAATATTTCTCATATATATTAGTATTACTTATCTCCACTTAACCGGAAAATTTTCACTTTTCGTAGTGTAAACAATAATTTTAGCCTTTTTTTTTTTTTTTTTTTTTTTCCTGAATTCAAGAACTGAAATCCTAATAGGAATGGTCGGAGTAGCTCAATTGTTTTGTCCGCAGGGACTAGCTGGGCTTAGCGTGAGCGATCTAACGTTTTATCCCACTAAATCAATTGATGTTTGGTGTATGATTGTGTTAATTTTCGGATGTATAATTATAGAATTCGGTGTATGCATCACAAATAATTCGGTATTTTCACTTTATATGCATGTTATGTAAACAGGGAAATACTAGGCATCCATGAACTCTAGGTATGAAATTGTTTACCATAAAAATATTAAAATATCATTAAGTAGCATTTATTGAAAAAAAAAATGCTAGTTAGACACAAAACTCAAGTACTTACATCAAACCCCCTAAGAATTTCGGTCCTTGCATTAATCCCTTTACTTTTGGGCTATTTATCACATATACCCCCCGAGTTCCATCATATTAGAGGCAAAATAGAAAATTTCGCACATTTCGTTTAAATTTAACGAAAGAGATAACGGGTCAGGGAAGATTTCGTAATTTCTCAAACCTTAGGGGATAATCTGTAATTTCACCAAATCTCAGGGGGCTGTTCGTAATTATCCCTATCTTTTATAAAATTCCGACTCCGGCCTAAAAAAAAAAGTTAACAAAAGACATCTGGTTATCATATTTTTTGTAGTTTCTCAACTAGGGATACCGATGGATCGGGTTCAACGGACCCATCAGACCTGCGTAGGACTTGGTCCAACGGGTCCTGAGCCAAGTTTGGGTCCAAAAAAAACGACTTGTCTATACAGGGGTCCTTAACCGTTTCGATCCAGACCCGACTCGATATATATATATCAAAAAAAATTCAATAATGAACAAATTAATCACGTGGAAAATCGTCATCATCATTATATACTGTAAAATGATTTGTTTTGCAATTCAATTTTGATCATTTCAGTTGTATTATCCCTATATATTAATAATTACATTCCTTCATGAATAGCCTCAGTCTTTCTAAATTATACATATCTATTCTTTTGTTTGTTAGCTTATATATATAAATTGCATTTCATGATCATCTTCGATGAGAACATCAGACCTCTATTAGTTAACGGTCATATTAATACTTACTGAAAAAATGATACTGATTCATTATCTTTGCCCCAGGCCCCATTATTTTGTGGTGTAACACTTCGTGTCCGACATCTCTAACATGAGAAATTCAAGAAAAGAACCTGTATCATTATATCCATGTCGTGTCCGTACCCATACATCATACACGTTTATGCCATTAGGGAAAGGCAGAAAAGGGAGTAAAGACTTAATAGAAAACATCAAAAGACTTTCTTCTCATAGTAGATAACAAACTAATTCAAAAACACTAATTTCAAACATGCCAGTAGTTCATCCCCTTTTTACATATATCTCCATCATTGAATTAAAAAAAAATATATGGAAGAAAATTAATGAATCCTGCAAAACTTAATACAAATTCCTAAAATTTGTCAAGAGCTCGGGGATGTCATAGCCAAGCATATCATCAACAGCCTGGATCAATTTGGGCTTCAACCTCTCAAAGTCGTCAATGTTGTAACGACTCAAAACCTCCTTAAATCGCTCCACATTTGGAAAGTCCCCAGCCGGTAGATGATATTCTCTTTGGACCTGTATTATCATAGAACTTTGAATCGTAAGCATTAAAGCATGCAATATGTGCTTAGGGTGCACTGCATTGCATTGAGTTGAAGGAAAAGATGCAGGCAAGAAAGATGTACCTTTTCAAATACACTTTCCAGATTATCGATTAGTCGTTTTTGAGTTCGTTTTTGAGTTTTGGCTTTGCACGTTAAAGCCGGCATCTCCTTCTTGAGGTGACTCATTATGTAGGCATGTACCTTGGCAGCTCTAGCGCGTTTCACAAATTCATTGATCTGCAATAAATTTTGTTGACCAATAGGAGTTGTGTTGCCTTTAGATTTAACAGACACAGATTCACCAAATTTAACATACATAGAATTATATAAAAAAATTTGCTTACCCTGCGGTCACAAGCATTCTTTGGCATATCTGTTAAGTCCATGCAGAGGTCATCTTCCTCTTTCTTGAAAAATTGCTTGCCTAAAAGCCTACAGGCTGCTTCTTTCACAAGACTGTCATTAAATGATCTGGATATCATAACAAAAAGATGATCATTATAAGGTTTTATAACATAGCTCAATCTATTCCAAGACAACAAATGGATTATAAAATGAGTTTCAAAGATGAAACTTACCCTATATAAACGCGAGGTATCTCATGAGTATTTAGAACCTTACCAAGGGTCCACATCAATGCTCCATAAACTTTCATCAACTACAGTGAGAATTAACAGTTCCCCAACTAAATTACATGAAAAAAAACCCCATAAAATAGAGAAAAAGAAGGACGAAATAAAAAGGTGACAATCCACATTCAGCTATTGAACTTACTTGTTGAGCATCGACTTGATCAGCTTTGTTCAAAATGACACGTAGTTTATCATCATGGCCATGCAGTGACGAAATAATCCGTCTGAACTCATCACCCATGTCAAGCTTATGGGGATCAAACATGACAAGTATTAAGTCACATCTTGCAGCAAACCAGGCTATAACACCTGTGAAATCGTAGCTTTTTTGCATCCCTTGCTTTTCTCCCGATAAAACACCAGGAGTGTCCACAAATGTTATATGCTCAAGCATCTACAGGCAAATGAAGTTGCATCAACTACACGAATGCTGGGATATACAAATTGTGTCATGATAGCATGCTAAAAAAAGTAAACTCACAGGATGTGGCATTTGGGAACACTCGAACTTTGACAAGAATGATCCACCAAAAGTAGACAAACCGGTAAATGGCAAATCTGCATGAACAGCTATAGTGTTTCCCGGAATGCTCTTTTCATCTGGCCCAGACTGCGAAAATGATCCAGCAGCATTTAAAAATAAAAAACAGCAGGCGAAATATAGAAAATGGCCACAAACAATAAACCACCACACAACAACTTAGATGGTTATACAATGTAGACGAGAGAAATATGGTAAACTGATAACGATGCATCAAGAAACATCATATTGCAATATGAGGAGCACTACAGCGTAAGATGACAATTAACAAATAAATTTGAGAAAAAATTACATGGCCGAGCAGCATAGTTTTGATTATCTTTTTTTTTTTAAAATAAAATAAAAATAGATTGGCAACAGATACGCGCGATATTATTTCATTCTGGTAATTCGCAATCCTTACAAAAGTTCCTCCAAGATTTTCTTAGTCATCCTGACGTATGTTACATAATTTTCAGATTCAAAGGGAACAATAGAAACAGTTAAATACACAAATGAAATTTATGCATTCTCGTACCATAACAACAATAAACCGGTCGTTAATTGGCTCAGGTCCAATATAAGAACCTGTGAAGTGCACACATACAATGTCTAATTAGTTACAGATATAATCATTGATGTAATTCTATTTACTATGTCGTCCTTTATGAATGAATTTACCACTGATAATAAATCTCAAACTAAGTTATATGATATAGAAGAAATTGACCTGGATATCGGCACTCGAGCAAGTGTTCTATGAATGTGGTTTTTCCAGTTGAGTGCGGACCCAGAAGCATGACCATAGGCTTGGCATCAAAATCACAACTGGTCTGAAATGGTACGTTGAAAAAATAATAATAAATGATACTAACATGTTAATAACTTCCAAGTTTTAAGGCTTTCCAATTTTCCAAAAGAATATATATACAAGGACAACTAGGCAATAGAAGTTAAGCAATATAAAAGAATGTTAAATCTAACCAGGAAAGGCGAAGCAAAAACATTAAAAAGATAAGTTGCTTCCAGAGGCTTCAACTTCTCCTCATAGAGCCTCTTCAAGCCATCAATGATGGAAGTAACAGGGGGCAAAGGCCTATTGTTCTGTAAAAATTGCAAAAGTATAGTCATGGAAAATAATATCAAAAACGGGAGATCAATGCACTACAGGTAAAACAAATGTTTACCTTCTTAAACTTGCTAAACAAAGTCTTAACTCGTGAAGGTTGCACCCATTTATTTCCTGCATCATATTTTGTTTGCAATATTACTCAGCCAGAACCAAAAAAAAGAAAGAAAGAAAAAAAGAAAAAAAAAAAGCTAGATACAGATCTAAAATAAGAGTGAAAATATATTACTAACCACTGCCTTCAGAATTATCATTTGACACTGGACCTCTTTTCTTCTGGCGAGAAATGCAAAGGTGAAATGATAATATAGCATAACCTTCTCATAAATACATAGAAGCAAGAAAGTTGATGCCTACTTACGAGTTCTAGCAAAGCATCCAAACCTTCCATACATGGAGGAGCCAATGTTTCCAAGTGACCTGAAAGAACAGGATATTCAATCTTTAATTTAAAGAAATGAGATATGTTAGTAGCATCGATGTGAGACAAATGTTATCTTGAAAAGTGTCTTAGACATCACCATTAGCCTGATTCATATTCCTAAAGAAAAAAGAAGTTGTTTTCACCAGAAAGGAAAAAGGACAATAAACCAAAAGTCTACAATGTGTAATCGCAGATTGCTAGCCAAAGGTTACACGTATCTTCACTCGTTACCGGTTTGGCCGAGAAAGGCTCGGGCTAAAATTATCCTATCTTCACTTACCTTGGCTTTCAAGCAGATCCGAAGTTAGTTCATGCCCCTGTTGTGCCAAAAATATGAGCTGAAAAAGAAAAATTGAGCAAAATAGAAAATAGATTAGTTTTTTGCAATCTCATTAGCATAGATTTTGAGTAATTCCAGTAATGTTATATTTTCTTAACGAATAACAACCTGCAATGCAGTGACAAACTCCTCCAAACCTAAAAACCCTAGTCGCTTGGAATCAGCAATTGCCCAAACCTTAGCACACAATGAAGAAACATTGCAACTTTGAACCAAAATAAAATGAAGCAGCATTGAAAATTAAAGAAGAAAAGAAAGGAAACCAGCGCCACGCGTTAATTGGATTAGTTCCATTATTTTCTGAAGGATTAATATATAAGACTATTCATTCAAAATTAGTCATAAACAATCAAAAACAATATCTCGATTGCATCCTCACACAGGCCTACAGTTAATTAGCACTTAACTCTCCGAATAAATCAATCTAAAAAGTAAGGAAAGCCATTAATTTGCATTTATGATGCTAAACCTGCTTGAGTTGGGGTTTTGATAAACCAGACAGAGAAAAAAAGTTGGTGGCCTCATTCCCTGTTAAACGGCCATCGCAATCTGTAAACAAAGTACAAATTAAGAAAACTGAATGCTGAAGCATCGGCAAAAACCAAGCATTTCAGAAAAGGAAATTCACCAAGAGAACAACCTGAATCGGCAAACTGGAACCACGTTCGGTAGATTTTCAATTGCTCGCCTGAGACAGTTCCCATTCTTCGAAAGTGTGTGTTTCTGTATTCGGATTGACAAGCACAAAAATTGGTTCTGCGATGATAAGAAGGAAGAATTTGAAATGTGAAAGCGGGGGGAAATCATGACCTAGTTTTATACAGATGTTCCCGCTAGTCTGCAACTCCTCTTCTCCAGTTGTGGTGCTCCAATTTCGTGCGGTTTCCATAGGATTACAACAACGTTGCTTCTCTTCTCTTGTCTTCTCCAATGTCGTACGGTTTCATACAAGTACGACGTTTGGTTTCCAATGCCGTTTGGTTTGATTTTCCGACCAACAATATAGCTTCTTACTTTTAACATAATATGAACAAGTAAACACGAAACTCTAATATTTTAACAAGTTTAATTATTGTCGAAAACCTAGGAATAATAAATATTAACTATGAAAAATCCTTTCAAGACATGAGGACAAGAATGTAAAAGCACCTACATTTTACGTCAATTTTTTTCAAAAAATAAGATTTTTCTGTGATATATATATTACTATAAACTACACATACTAATATAATTTTAAAAAACATTAGAAACAGTTATGCAACAAAAGATTTAAATAAAAAAATATTTTAGATCCAGTTATTAAAACGGAGAATGCAAGTTTAATCCCCAATAGGAGTATATGACCTTAAAAATAGTGTAGCCTGTAGCGACTCTCATTATCTCACCTTATGAACCATCACACTCATGTGATGATTCAAGCAGGGGGACTTCTTACTTTATTAGAATCGGGTTTGGAAAAAATTTTAATTTTTATGTATATCTTTGATATATTTATATTTTTATCCCTTAATTTTTTGATATTCTAACTTTTCGTTCCCCTAGTTAATAATTTTGTCTTATTTTTTATATTTTAAATTTTTGCCCCCGCAACGTTAAATCCTAGTTCTATCCCTGATCATACTTACTTTATCTTTTAATCAACCTCACTTACTTTCCGACTGGTTTGCCATCACACAAAATTGTTCTAAAAAAGGAGTCCCCTATCATACTTTTGAGAAACATTGTCCCTGAGCTTTGACTTTGTAATGGAACCCGATTAATATGTGGCAATTTTGCTAGGAATTTCATCGATGCTGAAATAATGGCGGGTCCCCATAAAGACACGCGATACTTTTTACATCGAACGCCTTTGAAAACTGAAGAAAATTCTAGGTTACCATTTGTCATGATCCGTGCATAATTTCCAATAAGGTTGAGTTTCGCTCGAACCATAAATAAATCTCAGGATCAAATAATTTCAAGCATTGGTATATATTTGTGTAATCATGCCTTCAGTCACGGATAATTGTATACTACACTATATAGAGGAGTTTCATAAACATACAACTAAAGTTTTGATAAAGAATGGGAAGCAAGAGCGACGATCGGGTATATACACTAGAAATGTAGTGTATCGGGATGTTTTACTAACATCCGAATAGTGAATCGTACAACCTTCTTCATGTGACAAAATGTACGTATCCAAATCATCTATATATGTATCTATGTCTATTTTGGGTATATTAATTAAGAAACTATTTACTTTAGAGTAAAAAATCAGTTATTTACCTTCTTTAAAGTCGTTTAAAGCAATGGTGATAAATTTACTTTGTTTTTGCAGGCAGATGTTTCTCCTTCAGATAAATGAATATTCCTATTGACTTAGCTACCTCTAAAGAATTAAAAGATCAAATGGAAGTTTGGTAGATGTGGAAGGAGTCTCGAACACAAATCACTTCTCAATGAGTAAATATATAATCAAGAATTTTATTTCGTATAACTGTTAAGTCCTTATCTACAAGTTCGTAATTATGACACTCTATGATCTGTGTCGTGTTTTTTAGCCTTCAAAATTATAGATGCCCAGGCCTGATTGGAAGATGATTATCGACATAAATGGAAGGGATTTAGGGAGATCAATTTTACGAGTATTACGTACAGAGAGCACATAAGTATCTGAGCATATTAAATTGTAATTTTGTGTGCAAATAATCTTACAGACTATACAAACTATATATTCTAATTGATTTCTTTATTAGTGAATAACCATGGAGTGGCATGCACACATTGATGTGTTATAATCTAATTATGAACATATATGTATTACCATGTATACACACACACACACACATATATATATATATATATATTCTAACTAGAATTATTCAATTGTAGTATTTCAAGTATCGTTATTGAAATTGGTGCATGGATGTCAAGAAGAAATATAAGTCTGCTTGCAGAGCTATTACAGAGTAATAGCATTAACTTTTAGTGTTAATACCTTATGAATTTTTATGATTCCACTACTTATATATTTCTTTTTTATCTCAAAAATACAGGTGGAAGGCTGGAGTCGGTTGTAGTAACTTATAATTACTTGATCAAATCGGTTTGTCTACATTTTATAATGCAATATTGTTGAAGTACAATATTAGATTTACAGTTTTTTTTTTTTTTTTGTTTTTATGAAATACATTATTCTATTTATAGTTTGCAATTATTTATGGACAATTTTTTTTTTTTACGTATATTAAATGGTTTCGTTGAAGATTTTATGTTAATTTAATAGTTTTAATTATTTTAGGAAATATTTTTTTATTAAAACAAATTATTATTTATCGTATGTCGCATAGAAAATAAGCAACGAAACATATATCATGTTGAACAATATTAGTTTTACATTTCACACGCAACGAGTGTGCCCCATCTAAGTATATATTATGAGATAGAGAGAATCTATATTTATTTCTCAATCTTTCCTTAATGCTTAGTTCTTAAAATATCTTGAAAATTTTCTCGGATTTGAAAGAGAATCACTCACATATTTACCAAAATCCTTAAAAAAAACGTTAATTTTCTCCTCATTAAGCAGACATTTAAAGAGAATCCCAACATTAATATAGACATTTAACGAAGATCTCATGACTCACTATATATGTCATACCAATTTCATCCCTAATTTTCTCCCCTCAACATTAAAAACACAGAGGAAGAGCGACTGATCTGAAGCTTTTCCCAGGTTTCACAATTTTACCTTTCGTATGGTTTTTTCTGACTTCTTGAATTTGTTGTTATGGTTTACTCGGGCGTTTTCTTACAATCTATCGCTTTGTTTAATCTAATCTGATATTCACAACGGAGAACCCACGATAATTTTATATCCAACTTCCTTAATGATCAATCTGGCCAGAAAACTAACTTACTGATCTGTGTAATTAGGATGGCGAATAGACAAGTAATTTATGTACTTGCAGCAATTGAATTTCCAATTCAATTCCAAGTAACTTACAAAGTTTTGGTTGCAACTTCTGATCACAACTGTGCCAAGAATCTTGAGGATGTGCTTAACCAATACGGATTCCAAGGTTTTATTTCTTTGTAATTCAGTTGCAAAGTTCTCTGTCTGCTACAACTTTCAGATTCCCTTGAGCCCTTCTGAATCATGTCACAGTCGATCGACATACTAATAATTCCACTCATCAATGATATATAAATATTAGAATTAGAACGACTCTCTCTATGTGTTGACTGTTTGCATTCTTTGTTGTTTTCAGTTATGACGGCTAATAATGGAGTTGAAGCTGTTGCACTGGTTCGCGATGGCAGAGATAAGTTTGATTTTGTATTTTGTATTTTGTATTTTGTGACGAGCATGTAGATGATATCGATGTCTATAGCGTTGCAGGTTCAATACGAATGAACACAAGCATACCTACTATTTGTAAGTTGAACTCTTGCTCATCATAACTGCTTGCTGCAGTATAGATAATGCTACATACACTTGTCTAAAGAATCTGTAATCAATTAGAATCTGTTCATGTTGTTAATGTAGATACATACTCTGCTGATAAAGGGCCAGTTTGGAGGTTTAATCTCGTTGAATGGGCTTTATCTAAGCCGGTGACGACTGATAATGTCGAGAGGCTATTAAAAAGGGTGCGCTGGATTAGGGGGGTTGCTGCCAGGTGTAAAGTTAAGAGGATGATAGAGACATTCCCTGCTGATGATGTTTGGGCTTCTGAGGTGCATTACAAGTTTGTGGCTGCAATTTATGTTTTGGGCGAAAGTAAGTTTGTTTGTCTATGTTTTCATTATTTTGTGGCAATTTCAAATTATTTTTAATACTAATAAGTTGGTTGTAATTGTTTGTGTACTAACTTACAGAAGCCTGCCCAGAGTCAATAATGGAGTTTATGAAGGTGGAAGGGGGCTTTCAGAGAGGGATGTGGAAGATCAATTTGAGGTCTCTTTCTTCTTTGTATGAATGTTGTTGAGATTATATGAAAACTTGAGACTTTTTTGTTTTTGCAGAGATACAGGGCTCAAGCTCAGCAGCACAAGCGAACTCGGGTTATTCAGCCGATTATCCAGTAATAGTGACGTCGAAGTTTACAACTATCCGAACCTTTTGTTACTTTGTTTGAACTTCTCAGTACTCAATAAATGTTGAACACTATAATGCTTAGGCCACCGTTGCCTCATAAACCGGCGTGCTCGATTATCTCCGAACCTAGCTATTTTCGGCTGTTTAATCATATAGACTCGAATACTCGATCTACTAGATATAGAATGTGATGCAACCATATCACATATAAACATTGATCTGTAAAACAATCAACCAACAAATTAGAGGACAAAAACACTATGTGGTGAAGTGATGCAACAATTGTTCGAAATTCCTACAGACAAACAGTATCCAACTAAACGACAGTGACAATTACACACACTTCCCCTTAAGGTATAACCTAATTACACACACTTCCCCTTAAGGTATAACCTAATTACACACACTTCCCCTTAAGGTACAGCCTAATTACACAAATTTCCCTTTAAGGTATAACCACAATTACACACACTTCACCTAAACTATTACCAAAAATGAATAATCATCTCCTACAAGAGATTCACCTTACAACCATTAAGTAGACTAACCTACTATGATAAAGTCGATATCAAAGTTTCTCCGAAAACCCTATCTTCCCCCGACACTAATTTGTCAAAGCTTTACCTTTCAACAAAAATATAGGGTCATAACGGGCAAGTGAGTGTTTCCGACACATTTCGCTAATTGCCATTTCAGTTGACGGGAGGTTTCTGTACTTCCCTAAACCTAAACTCAAGGCATATCAGTGTGTTATGATGTTATCCCTCCAAGTTAACATCAATTCAACTACGAACCAACGTGGTAAAACAACTTCATCAGCACCATGTCCTAACACATTCTGTCTGAGATATCACCATCCTCAAATTGTTATTCTTCCAAATTCAAGAAACCTAATTTCATCTAAATATAGTTAGTTTTTCATCAGTACCAATACTAACTTATGATAGCTCAAAACCAACGGATCGATGCAACACAATGGACACAGACAAAGTGAAATAAGAACATATACACAGCAAAACTGGGCCAAAAACAGAGCAGAATTCCTTAACATTAACCAGAAATGTATAGATCAAGAACAGAAAAAATTCGAACTTTACACAGAGATAAGCAACAAATCGAAAATAAAGAACAGAAAAGAATCTCAATCTACAGCTCCATAATTTCATCCTCTGTAACAGCCTACATTCCCAATATATAACGAGGCAACATCATAAAAGATTCTTTAATGAGAAGAAAAGGTTGTAAGAATGCATTGATTCACCTCAAATCCCGACGCGGCATTGCTTCGGCCCACCGGTTAACTGTCCTGAACTCCGATTCGTCGGAATTCCGACCATCAAATCCCAGCAAAACACCTTCAAATAGCTCCTCCTAGTTCTCCAAGCTTTAGCCTTGAATCTAACCCTCGAAAGCATCCTCAGATTGAATCCCACCGTCCCAAGACTCCGCCTTTCGTCGTTAATCTCATCCACCGCCGCCCGATCGATGAAGCTCCCGGCGGCGGCGAAATTCGCCGCCAGAGAAGTTTCGTTCTTGGTCCCCTGCGAAAATGGCCCAATCATGGTGTCTGAAAGCGACCACCCTTTGTAGAAAACCAACGCCTCGATTTGGTCGTAGGAGAGGGTCATCTTCTTGTTAGGGTTCCGCGCGGTGAGGCGGACCTCGGCGGCGAAGGAGGTGAGGGAACTGTCGCCGACGGTGAAATTGGAGACGGAGAAGGAGTCGACTCTGAACTCGGGGATCTGGGGGCGGAGGATGAGCCACACGATGAAGGTGACGGTGGCGAAGATCACGACGAGCCCAATCACCACGGCCAAGATGCGGCGGAGCAAGGTGGGGCGCCGGAAAGTGTTGGGGTCTTGGTGGTAGTAGGGATTGTTGTTTTGGTAGCTGAAGTAGGAGTTGGGAGGAGGAGGGGGAGGGGCGGCGTAGGGATAGGCGTTGCCGGCCGCCGGCGGATTGGCGGAGAAACCGTTGGGATTGGGGTTGCCGGCGGCGGGGTAGGGGTAAGCGGCGGCGGGCGGCGGTGGATTGGCGGAGTAACCGTTGGGATTGGCGGCGGGATAGCCTGTGACAGGTCTATTGGGGTCTTCCATGGGAGAATTTTGGGAAAAGCTAAATTATTGGCAATAAAAGAGTTTTCTTGATTTATAGGTCGGCAACATAGTGGAAATTGACAAGCACTATGTGTGCTTCGTCGCGTACAACAAACGATGCTATTTACCATGTCAACTGCCATGGTGTCCTAAGTGGTAGGTTTTCGATAAATATCGGACACGACAACGACAAGATACAATATAAATATAGTGTGAACAAATTATGTGATAGGTGTTCGACGGGCGTGTTAATTGATACAAATATAAATGTAGTGTCAATGAACCATGTGATAGGTGTCTGATGAGTGTTCGATGTGCATGTTAACTGATATAAACAGACCACGTGATAGTTGTCCAATGAGCACGTTAACTGATACAAACATAAATATAGTGTCGATGAATCATGTAATAGTTGTCTGACGAGTGTCTGATGAGCACGTTAACTGATACAAACATAAATATAGTATCAACGAACCATGTGATAGGTGTTCGACGAGCATATTAACTGATAGGCACAACCGACATGACGCATGATAAATATCAAATACGATAAACATCATGAACACTACTATCACATGAGATGTAGATATAACATACATGTCACGCAAACAAAATTTTAAGAAGCAACACAAACACAAACACGACTCATACTATCCTAGTGACAAACGCATAGATACAATTGACACCATTCCAGTGATAGAAACCAGTGGCGGAGCCAAAAAAAAATTGTAGGGGATCGATCAAAGTATAATACTAAAATCAAAATAATAAGTGACACTTATTAGTATTAATTTTAACTTTGGTAAGGGGGGTCAATAATGCAAAATTCCATAAAATCACATATATATACATTATATATCTATATAATAATTAAAAATAAAAATAAAAATAAAAATTGAGGGGTACAATTGTACCCCTCATTCCTTAGTGGCTCCAACATATAATACTGTCACAAGACACATATTTACGCACATGACGCAACTAACACTATCACAAGACACGTAAACTCATTGATTTACCGCGTGACACAACACGATTGAATGATATCTTGAAAATATCTCCGTCATAAACTTCCTCTAAGATCAGCTCAAATCTTTTTCTTCGAACAATCCAATCTTGTCCTCAAACTTGAAAGAACCTTACTATAATTGAGATGTTGAAGCTGCAAAGGGACATGGATTACTCTTCTAGGGATTTAGGAGCGTGGAGGAGAAAGAATATGACCCTCATGACCGAAGCCAAGAAAACAAATAATGTTAGGGTCATTACAACTATGAGCAAAGCCATGAATGTATCTTGTATGGTATGACAAGCACATGCAACGAACTCTCAACGTGGACGATTAGGGTTTTCCAGGTCGTCTTCTTCTGTTGATGAAACAGAATAAAGATCCGACATCTTTCTATCGGATCGAATATTTCTTTTGTTGATGTAATTATGGTTGTCGTTGTCCACACACCATTACGTATGTTATTATATTGTTTCTTAAAAGAGACATGAAGAAATTAGGGCTTTAATTTGTTTATTATTCCATAAAACAAGTGTAAATACTGGAGAATTCTAGTTCAACTACGATTCGACCAAAGCAAATATAGGAGAATTCTATTTCCAATCTAAGTCAGACAAACTAGTATAGTATCGTATGATTGGTTTGGATTCGGTTGATCTGCGAAATTTTGTGCAAATGTATATGTATAAATGGGCCTAAAGTTGATTGCTATACTTAGGCTAAATTATCAGTTTTGTCCCACATAATTGACTCATCGCCAATTTAGTCCCATATTTTTGTCAAATTCAATTTAGTCCTAATTTTAAATTCTCAATAAATGTAATCCCAAATTCTAACGACCGTTACCAAATTAACGGAATTGATTACGTGTTATTCACGTGGTACGCCGAAATTGACTTTAGAGGGAAAAATCGACAAAAGAATACATTTTCAGCAAATCGAAGCACGAGTGTGAGACTATGATGCACGGACATTTTTAAAAATATCATTTTGTCGTGTCGGACACTCGTGTCCGACACTTCTCACGTAGGAAATTCAAGAAAAAATTTGTGTCACCGTATCCGTGTTGTGTCGTGTCGTGTCGTGTCCGTATCCGTGCATCACAGGACTGTGAGGTTTCGACATAATCCCAAAAAATTCTCTAAATAAACAAACATTTAAGTCATTTCTTCTCAAACTAAAAAATAATAATAATAAACGAAGAAAATTAATCTACAACTTATCGAGTTACCGATGAGGGATTTGGGGAAAGAGAGGGGTAGTCCGGACACACCCATGTACATCGCCGAATTTTTCAGTCCTTGGCCGGTTACACTCTTATGAGAGTATTGTTGTGGAAAAATTTTGAAAATTTCTCCACAAATCCAACAAAATCAATGGAAGAAATTTAGGGCTTTTTTGGGAAGTGTAGTGTAAGGCTCAAAGTGCTTGTCCCATATCGGAAGAAGAGGAGAACGAAACCTATCTTATAAGGGGGTGGATACCTCTTCCCTGTTGAGGCCTTTTCCTGGCTGGGCACCTTCGGGTTTAAATTCCAACGGGAGAAACAAAACCGTGAGGGTGGTGTCGTTTAGCCCACCAAAGCGGACAATATCGGCAGGCGGGTTTTCGAGCTGTTACATGTAGGATAAAAGTTTTGGGGATAGTGTGAATGAGTGAATTAACTTTACCCTTTTTACCATCTCACATTTTATGATGTTTTTTTTTCCCTCCAAAGTCAAATTAATTTAGCGCACCACGTGTCAAACACATGGTCAATTCCGTTAGTTTAGTAACGTCCGTTAGTGTTTGAGACTACATTTATTGAGAATTTAAGAATTTTGGACTAAATTAAATTTTGACAAAAACAGGTAAGAAATTGACGATGGATCAATCATGTGGGACTAAATTGACAATTTAGCCCTATACTTAGAATTAAAGTTAAGATTTTACGAAGGGGTTTAAAGATCCTAAATTAAGTACAAATTTATATAGAATTTTGCTATGTCTTGTAGGTCAATCGTTGATCTTCTTGGAGTCGGTGACTTAATATCATGACTCTTGAGTCTTGAGATTTATTGAACAAAAGCTTGCACAATAATGCGAAAATCTAAAGCTATGAATATGATTTGTGTTTTAAACCATGATAGTAAAATGAAAATGAGTTATATATGTAACTACAACAATTTTTGTTTGACTAATTGCTTGAGAATTGCAATATGCTAAATTTTTAGATTTTTTCTCGGTTCTCTCTCTTCAAACGGAGAAAACCTTACGTGATTTCCATGCAAACACAGTCGTCGGCGGCGGGGGCGATAGCGGCGGCAATACAACAGGAGGCTGACAATCTAGATTAGCCAGCTGACCTGACACCAGTGCTACAAGCAAAACATATGCAGCGGCAACAGCAAATCCTAACAAGGGCCCAATGTCAACTGGGGGAGGAAGGGATGAGAATCTAAAATAATTAGTAATTTTGAAATATACGTAAAAAATTCTAAAATTATTTTTTACTATTTGAAAAAAATATCCATTGTTGATTTATAGGGACCAGTGATTTTATGCACAGTGCAACCAAATGATTATTATTATTGAACTCGATGCCTGTGCAACCAAGTTATTACTATTATTTAACTTTATTGAAGTTAAATTCTTTATATTAATATATGTTTTACAATATTTTTTAATATAACTATTAAATTATATAAATAAATGTAATAATATTATAGTAATAAAAGCAATATTAAAATATAGATTATAAATGAGAAAAAAATTAAATAATTATTAAAAAAAGAATTAAATTAAGGTAGAGAAAAGAGGAGTTAGAAGAGAGAAAAAGAACCTCATCGGGGTTGGCTAAATGGAGCAGGTTTGATTTTGCAGGTTTAAACTCCCCTTGTCTCAATGGGTGAGGTATATGTAAGAACCTTAAGTTGTCTCAACCATCATCGACAGCTCCAGTTCCAGCTCAGACAACAATGAAGGGTAAAGATATTCATTTCATTCATAACATCAGAATCCCGGTTTTAACATCATGCTTCGCATGGGCTGGAAGTGCCTCGGAATTCGCAATTATGGCGCCCTCTACATCCCCCAGAATTGGTTAGCAGGGGCAATGTGGATAAACGTGGCTTCATGAAGCCACCCGTAGTTGAAGAAGGGACAGGCTCCATTGAGTTTGAGTCTTTATCCGATAAAACTAAGAAAATGTTTTCTATTGAGATCTGGGATATCTCTTGTCCAAGAAGTATCAACAAGAGAGGGAGAGGGAGAGGGAGATTGAGAATGCAAGACGAATTCAAGAGTGCGTTCGGGTGATAGAACACGTTTATGAGAGTGAGAGAAGACTTACGGGTCAAGTTCAGGCTATTGGTGAAATAGTGCAGTTATTCCGAATAAGTACTCCTGAAGAATTCGACCAGATGACAGTCCTTAATCCTGTCTTAACTGCCGTCTTTGCAAAATTTGGTTCTGCCACTGACTACACGCCTCCTGCCGATATTCCTCCACTTCATTCAGATGCCAAAGGCAAGGAAAAGGTCATCTACAATGGACCGAGCACTTCGAAGTTTACTCCGGAACACAGCAGCTCGGAGGAGGAGGATGACTGAAATCAAAGAGACAGCAGCAACTTTTAGCTTCATCTTCTAGCTTTGAGGTTAATTTCATAAGTACTTAGAGGTTGTTCAGCCTAACAAAAGTGATTCTCAACTTTTCAATTGTCTTTCACAAACATGTGCTGTTTTTAGTACCCCAGCTTTAACTTCTGCTTCTAAATATTCTTCAAAAGCAGAAGAGCTTGCAAGACTGGTTGCTTCTTTTTTGTTTTTTCCTATCTTCTTTTTGTGTTCTGTTGAGCTGTGTGATGAATTTACTGCCCTTTATGTGCCTTTGGGGTTTTCAGATTTCTGCCTTTCATAGAGACAAATTTCGGGTATCTGAAATGGGGTTTTTGCATTTGTTTTCTTGGAGATAGATGGTGATAATCTTAGGTTCATGAATATATATGTTTTTTTTTTGACAAGGGGGGTTTCTGTAATTTCTGAATTTATGCCACAACTCAGAGTATGTTGCTAGAATTATCCCACTTATGAATGATATAGAAACTTCAAAACATGTATCTATATACATCTGCTCCACCCAGAATCACAAAGGTATATATAATAAAACCAAATTATAACCAGAAATGGCAACAATATTACATAATGCTTTCCACAACTTTCTTAAAGCATCATTCCTTTAAGGCTTTAGCCAGCCAAATAGCCGTCTCTCTTGAAGACACCTTTTCTTTACCAAAAGGCCTCAAAACCACAGCAAGTTCTTCTAATCTATGCTGCTCAAGCAAATCGGCACACAGTTCTAACAGCCCTTCGAGCGCTTCCGCTCTTTGTCTGAATGACTTCGCACTTAGAATTTTCTCCTTCATTGGCTCCAAAGAATACGAATTTTCAGCTGCAGTATTCATTTCATCTGTGATGGGCTCTAAGGAACAACAACTTGCTGCTTTAGAAACTGTAGTTTTAGGGACATTAGACGTTTCTGAAGCTGCTGGAGAAACGGGATCTTGTAAATCAAACCCATCCCGTGCCACGTTTGTCATGTTTCTGCCGTCGTCGCTTTTCTCTGCATTTTGACTGCTTTCCGACGAAATCTTGGGATATGAAGAACTCTCGAGTCTTTCAGAGTTTGATGATGAAGGGGTGGAGCAGCTCGGCCTCGACTCGTTCAAATCTAGTTCATCGGTTGCTTGTTGATGGCACGTTTGGAGATTGAATTTATGAACATTGCGGGAAGGATCTCGTAAATCATCGTCGACCGCATTATCTGTGTTGATTCCTATCTGTTTCATCCTTCGGGAGAATGATGGCAGTTTGGACAGGAAAGGCGGAGTCTTTTGTCGTAAAGAGAATTCTTCTGCTGCAACAGGGTTCACAGTAGCAGACGTACGAAACTGTTCATTCGCAGCCGAGGTTCCAGGTGGAGTTTCCACTGCAGCAAGCTAAAGAGAAAGGGTATCAGTATAAAACTTAGCAGGGAGAGAGCGCAAAGGGTGTGTTTGTAAAATAAATGAAAAAAACTTGTGTTTTTCTTTTCTGTACTTTTGAGGACTTGAGGTAAAAATAAGCTACAAGCTAAAAGCACTTAAGAACAACTTTTAGCTTCATCTTCTAGCTTTGAGGTTACTTTCTTAAGTAATGACAGGTTGTTCAGCCTAATAGAAGTGCTTCTCAACTTCTCAATTTTTTTTCCCAAACCTGTGTTGTTTTTAGTACCCCAGCTTTAACTTCTGCTTCTAAACATTCTTCAAAAGCAGAAGAGCTTGCAAGAACCCATGAAGTCTAGTACCTGATTCTTTAACAAACTCGTTCCATGTATCCTATTCTCGGAATCAGTCCCATTGGAATAGCCCTTCACGGGTTCAGCAGGTGACGTATTAACACAAACGGGACCCATTTTATCGACTTTGGGAGACGATTCAACACAAATTCTCTGCTTAATACCGGCAACATTTGTTCTTGAACAGCTGCTTTTTCCTTCTTTCAGCGCCATAATAATGTCCTCGATTATCCTTGGATGCTTAAACTCGTTGTTTTTTCTTCCATCATTCTGCATTCGTTTCTCAACCTCAGTTTCCTTTATGTTTTCACACAAAGAGTCATCGTTAACAATATCCTGAACGTCCCTTTGACTGTAACTGTTGCTGCTTTGTCTTTCGGACAGGTTCTTTTTAGTGTCACAAACGGGTGAAGTAGGCTTCTCAAGCGAGTTAGCAGCAACTAGGTTGCAAGAATGACGGCACTGGTCAACGTACGGCTGCAGATACGAGTGCTTCAGGAGCTCAGATGCCTGATAGATAATCAAAATCAGATCATGAGAAATGTGTTTTTTTTAAATAAATAGAGAAATATTTGAAGCTGCATTATTTCGGTTTTCTTACACTTGGACGGTGTTCGGGGCTCTTTCTCAGCATGCTCTTGATTAGTGTTTTCCGGTTAAATGGAAACATGCCTCTCGTTAGGTGTACTTAAACTAAACCTGGCAACACGAACAAGGGCGGAGCCAAGGTTTGGACGAAGGGACACGAGATTAAAAGCCAAAAACCCAAAAATAGGAAATACTAAACTAATGAAATTATGTATGCAGAGAAAACTCACTTACAATGATGGGGAGTAACACGGAGGCAAAGGGCCGACAGATGTTCGGTTAATCTTGCTTATCAAGCTTGCCATGTCCTAAAACACATATCGAGCCACTAAATATACAAATATTCTAGATAATTAAAAGAAAAATGTATACAAACTAATAATAACCAAACAAAGTATAGATGTTAGGATAGAAAAATAATACAGAAGCTGTGAATGCAGGACGAAGGGCAGCCATTTCATACAAACAGCAACCTGATAGACAATAGCGACATTACCAGAGATATAAATGAAATGTTTCTAAATAAAACATAATGATTTTTTTAAATATGAGGGCAACAACACTAGACGAAACCTAAAATCATACCGAGGGACCAGATGTCGGATTTAAAACCATATGGAATATCAGCAAGAAGTTCAGGGCACATATAATTGGGAGTTCCGACAACCTGTATTTGGTTGCTACGTAAGCATGATTTAATTTTACGTGAAGGAGATTGTGTTATTTGTAATATATGCAGATTATTAAGCACGTACTGAAGAAGTCAAATCATCTGCCTGCATTGTTTTAGCAAGTCCAAAGTCGCCTACACGAAGACGAGATCAGATTTAAGCGCATGATGAAGAATAAACAATTTAGGTTCAAGGTTACCTAGACGAATATCTTGATCTTTGGTGAGAAAGATGTTGGAGCACTGCCAAGAAAGTTCGAATGAAATTAGTCCGCTTTCGAATTTTATATGTATTCTTCATAAATTAATACAGAGAACTTAACAAAATATTAAATGAGATTCGGATGCGTACTTTGATGTCACGGTGAAGAACGAAATTCGAATGCAGATACTCAACAGCCAATAATATTTGAGTGAACCACTTCAAGAGTTTCTGCACGGTATAAGTGCAATAAACGTAATTATATGAATCAGATAAAATGCCTTTGAAGAGAGAAAATTAAATTTCAAAAGAATCGAAACCTCCTCTGAGAAGTAGTGGCCATTGGCTTTTTTCATCAATTCGGCCCTGTTAGAGTTCAATCATCAACAGCTCATAGAAGAATCAATAACACAGTAAATTCATATTTGTAAAGAATTTTTGGGTTATTAGTTTAAAACGATAGATGCAAGACTTACATATCACCACCTTCGCAGTAGCCAATAACTATGCAAACGTAGCAACCCTGCATCAGCATTTGGTAATAATGAGCTCGATTGAAACAAGAACCATATGAAATGATATATATTATCATGTGAAATAAAAGAAGATCATATCTTACCCTCTCCACCCAAGCGTCTTTGAATTCGACAATGTATGGATGTTGTATACGTGCAATCAGCTCCATCTATACATTCAATTTTTAAACTTGAGCTCATGGAAGAAAGATGGACATGAACTTCATATTTTTAAAATTGAGACTTATGGATTCAAAATAATGGTTAATTACACTGACATCCCTGCTGGATATTATATTTACAACTCCCCCTTGATGTTTCAAAATTACAGTAACCTCCCCTGTAAATTTTGATAATTACAAGGCTCAAATTCAAAATCAATCTAATATATCAATTAACAACAGGAAGTCGATGATACTAAACATAACAATATTTTTTAAGGACTACTATGTCCATTGCATTTTAGAATAACGAAAATGCCTTTAAATTCCTCCATTGCTGCCAAAGTCAATAACAAGAATACCATTAAATGGCCTCAAATTTCAAGAAAGAACTCTTAAAAGGCAGGAAAATTAGAACTAAGATACATCCAAAAGAAGCCTATCGATCTGCAGAAGTAAAATCAACTTCTACAACACTAATAATAACATCAACATATACCTCTTGATGAGCTGATCTCCTGCAACGTTCCGTTTGTCGAGCTAATTGAATCTTCTTGAGCACATACCTATATTCCACTCTCATAATCAGAAAACGAAGGTACAAAAGTCATACATTTTCCCATACATTGAAACTAATTTCACCATAACTCTCTGAAATTTCACATACACACACACATATACATACAGAACACACACTTCTTAGGAGTTCATAGTTCATACTTCTTTTTCTCAAGCTTGTGATTGGCCAAAATGGCCGCACCAAAAGCTCCACGGCCAATCTGTTCCATAATCTCGTACTGCTCCATTCTTGACTCCATTACTCCACCAAAATCTCAAAGCCCAAATCACACTTTCACTATATTTCAACAACAACACACATAAACAATCAGAAACTGCAAAAAAGGCGTAATCTTTACAACTCAACTCCCATGAAACCTCTTTACATCCACTCCTCAGACCCAAAACCCCAAGAAAACAGCATTCTTAACGGCCCTAATCGCAATATAATCTAAACTAAATTAAACCCTTTAGCAGCTCAGCTTAAAATAAACAGACTACATTAGCAGACAAAATCACCTTGAACGCCATAATTGTACCGAGAAATGAGAGCAAGATCCTTGGAAATGAAGCAAGAACTGAAATGATTGAAATGCTGTTCATCTGGGCTTGTGGGCACTCCAAAGATTAGATCATTTTATGGGTTTAATTAAAGAAAAGCATGGAAAAGTGAGCCCGACTGAAGTATTACCCTGCTTATGTTTTGTTTTTGTTTCTGTACTTTCCTTTTGGGAGATTATTTTAATTGAATGTTTTATTAATAATAAAGTGCTTTAAAATGTATTTTTGAAGCAAAATATACCTAGGGCTGGTTTTGTATAAGATGCAACTCCAATAAATCACATCTATTATAAAAAATTTTAAATGAGTAAATTATATTTACTATTTTTTTGTTACAAAATAATATATTTTGTTTTTGCCACTAATTTATTTAATTTATATCCACCAACTTGTATATGTAGATAATCTAGTTGAATTTCAATTTTTCATGTCCGTTGGTGTATAGTATTTCGATTAAACATTTTCTATATCAGTTTTTATACATACAAGAGTTAAATAATATATTTTTGAATAATTTAATTGTTTAAGAAACTCCGACAAAGTAAAAAGGCACCTACTTATATATCAAGAGTTAGAAACATAAATTCAACATTGTTGATTCAAGTTGTTAATATGTTTATTTTTTAGGATAATGAGATGGATTCAAATCCCAAATGGGGGTGTGTGTTTAAAAAAAGAGTTTGAAACATAAAATAATTTATATTTGAATGAATAAAATTAAAATTATAAAAATAAACATAAAGTAATTAATTATCTATTCATGTCATGCTTTGCTCAATTAAAGGATGAGAACAATAATTTGCATTTTACATGCCATTAATAATTACTATGTTTGACATTTTTGCATGCATGTGCTCCTTTATTGTACGATAGACATTGATTCTCATTCCATTATAATTGATTGTTTCATGTTCATCATATGGACAAATTCCAAAAATTTAAAGATTTGATATTATATTAGTTTAATTAAAAATTTTATATTTAAATCTTTAAAAATATAGCAACAAAAACTTTGTACTTATATGGTTTGAATCAACTCAAACAAAATAAATAAAATTTAAATTAAAAAAAAAAAAAAGTAGGGATCTCCTCAAGTTTAACGGTTTCACTTTTAAATTAGAGATTCACCGTCAATTCAATAGATCGTTTCAATTTCAAGCAACATTCCCTCGAGTTCAACATCTCGCCCTCGATTTTGATAGTTCTCCTCAAATTTTACCTCTTCTATAAGTCTCTCTAGCTCGGTTTTCAACACGATCATTGTTCATCGCAGGTCCATAATCTAATTAAGAGTAAGATGCTAACTTTTTAAATATTTTTTGCTACCCTTTTGTAAGGTGTAATTTAACAATGTGTAATGAATAGAAACATCTAAGTTGATCCTTGTGAATTATTAATTGGGCATGGTTTTTAGAAGCTTTATATATAGTTAAACCATGGCATTACCATTAAAATTTTTATTTCGACTCGATCGAACCTAATTATTATATAAATAATTATATTATTCTTATAATTTAATTAATTTATTTATTTTTAATTTTCAGCCATCATACTACAAATCCGAAATATTTATCCTGCTTTTGTAATGGTTTGAGCTAATAATACGTTGTTCTTGTTGTTGTCCATCTCTATCATGTGCACATGGTGCTCCATAAATACGACGTTGCCGTCTTCTATTGGACTCCACGACAATCCACATCTTTGGCCCATGCAGGTAAAGCCCACGAAGGTCAATCTGAGTAAAATGTGCAGGTTGGATCAGATCCGATAAAAAAAATCCGATTATTTTAGACTTCAGATTTATTATTTTTTAAAAATAATAAATATGAAAAAAAATATACATATATAATCTTTATTTAAAAATATTATTTAATGATTATAGTTATTTTTACTTATAAATTTTTGAAAAATATGCTAATTTAAAATTTATTAACTAAATATGACCACAATTTATTTAGAAAACAGTGAAAGATGTCTTTTATATATATATATATATATATATATATATATATATATATTAATTCAATAAATATAATAAAAGAAATTAGATTTAGATCTTTAACCGATCAGATTGAGTGATTTCATATTCGATCTATTTATTTCGAATATCTGATAATTCTAGTTGGATATTGATGGGGTCAAAATAAGGTCGACCCGCGTTTGGACACATGGCGACACGAGAGGGTAACACGTGGCCCTTCTTGATTGGGGCAGGTTATCAACGAGCGTCCAAGGCCCCCGAGCGTCAAAATCCCTAAAGAACACGTGTAGTCTCTATTGTGCGCACGCGTGATCATCCTTGCCGCTCTTTAACTAGCGCACCTCACAAAACGGAACAAAGTCCCAGCTTATCTTGGAAGTCCTCTTCGAGCGTTATCATCCCTCGAAGAAGCTTCCACTCTCCCTCATTACGCAACCTTGGCCTCCATCCCCTATCGGATTCTCTGGCCTCCAAGGCCCTTGGTTGACACGAGCGTGCTCTTAGCCCTCGTTACCAACCCCCTAAAACGGCTCTCTGACACCCCGTACATGCCCGTGCACCTACTACTGACGCCAACACTAACTTTCACCGGCTTTTACAGAAGATTCCTCCTAGGTTTCTCCCATAACGCCACGTGTGATAGCAACATTTGGTCAGGACCACACAGTGCAAATGACTAAAGGGTCCCTGACCCTCAACTATAAATAGACGAGTTCATCTCCTTCACTATAAGCAAGCTTCCATACTTGAGCTCTGCAATTACTTTTCTACTCTTTCAGTTCCTTAACTGACTTGAGCGTCGGAGAGCCAAACTGGGCATCCCCCCCAGTCTCCCAGCTTGGCCTTCTAATTGTTTGTTCTTGGTGTTTGTCCTAGCAGGTAGAACCCCTCTTCCATCCGGCGATCATTTTTCGGTTTCCACCACATATATCAAATAGAAAGTGACCGGAGTTTGACACTTCACGTTCCTACCCCATCATTTTTGGCACCGTCTGTGGGAAACTTTTCTCAGCTCATCTCTCTCTCTTTTGCTAGTTGAAAAACAAACACCCAACACCCATCAAACCATGATTGCTACTAGGTCTGGAGCAGTGGGGGGAGGAGATGACCTTCCCCGCGATTCTAATGTCACTACTATCCCATCGACGGTGGCTGACGGAGCACCACCTGTCTGAGGCACACTTCCACTAACGGAACCGATGGCACCACCACCGGTGCTTCCTGAGCCACCCAATCCCGCCGCCGGTGGAGGCGCTCAGCTTCCATCTTCTTCCCATCATCCCCAGAACACATGGCTTAATGCCCACATCGGTCCAGGAGGGCACCCTTTCTTGATGCCTCTTCCTGGGTACACTCTCACTCCTACCGTCATGATGCCGACGATCCAACCATACCATGCCGGGTAAATCCAGCTTCCCGTGGTGATTCCAAGGGAGATCGAAGGGGTGTAGTTACCACCTTTGACCCCTCAACAGCTGAGGGTTCTTTATGCCTAGTGTGAGGTTTAGGTGGCCCAGGGTGCATGGGAAAGATTTCATTCCATGTATTTTCTCTCTTGGCAGGCCACTCAGGCTGCCCCTCCTTTGGGGGAGATGCAGACATATCCACTTAGGGAGGCTCAGGCCATCCTAAGGGCTCAACCGCCGCCTCCGCCCGCCAAAGAGACGCCCAACCAAGGCGAAAACGAGCGTCCTCAAGCAGACAGGGGCAGAGAGCCCACGGAGAGAATTAATATTGATGAGGAGGCCCATTCTCGAGCCTCAAAACAAGGGCCACAGGCGTCCCAACGAGGGAGCCAAGTTAGGAGAGAAGACCCCAACCTCCTCGTGGCTGTGCAAGACCAGCTGCAGGGGTTGCAAGACTTGGTAGGACAACTCTCTAAAGCGAGATCTCAGATCCCCCATGCCGGGGACGAACGGGACAATACCAGAGACACTCGTCGAAATGCCCGGCCACCGCATGTTCCACGTCACCTGGAACAACAAGAAAATTTTGGATGTTACAATCACCATCCGCTTGCTAAGGGATCTCCCCTTGTGGAGGAAGTCCTAGTGGCCCAAGCAGGCATGGGCAAGGTTCCAACATCTGTCAACCACTACGATGGGACCACCGATCCCATAGAGCATCTAGACCATTTTTTACATCTGATGCACTTGTACGAGCACTCCAGCCATTATTGGGCCAAGGTTTTCGTTACTTCCCTCGTGGGAATGGCCCAAGAGTAGTACAAGCGTCTGCAGCCAGGCTCGATCCATTCGTACAGTGAACTCACTGATGCCTTCCTAAACCACTTCAACTCATTGAAGGCTCCTGTCACTGCACCCACTGCCCTGTACAACTTGAATCAAGACGAGCATGAATCCCTTCGGTCATTCTTCGCTCGTTTCAACAAAGAGGTGTTGCTGGTAGAGAGACCGTCCATGGATTTTCTGATCCACGTTCTTTTTAAAGCTTGCAATCACAAGCAATATGTGAGTAAGAAATTTACCGATTCCATTGCAAAGAAACGCCCCACCTCCCTCATGGCAATGAGGGAGATAGCCGAGCCCTACTTCTCGCTCGAAGTCATGTACGGGTCCAATGCTCCAAGGCATTCCAGGCCCTCTAAAAGCGAACGAGGACAAGAGGAGCCTCCCCACAGGGAACGTCGTAAGTCACCGCCTCCCCCATGGAGATTCGAGCGTGTCCCCTTTAACCGTCATATCTCAGAAGTTTACGCCTTATCTGACAAGAAGCTCTTCAAAAGGCCCACGAAGATGAAGGACACAGAGGCTTTGAGACGCTCGAATAAATACTGTACCTTCCACAAGCAAAAGGGACATAACACGAATGAATGCCGCCAGTTGGAAGTTGAAATTCAAAGGCTCATCGCGGGGGGCCACTTGAAGGAGTTTGTTAAGATGTTGAAGCGTTATGGTGAATGGTGCAATGAGCGTTCGAGGGAAAGAAGGAGGAGTCCCTCGCGTTCAAGGAGCCCACGAGGGCGAGGCCCCACAGAGAGTAGCCACCGTGGCAAAGGGAAGGCTCCAGAGCTTGAAAATACCCTTTTTGCGGTCATCAACATGATAGCAGGAGGTTTCTCTTGAGGAGATTCTAACTCTTCTCAGCGATGGTATATCCGGAGTTACGATCAACGTCCCTCGGTGCCAAAATCAGTCTATGCCATCCGGGAATCCAAAGATGAACGTTCGAAGGAACATGATGTAATAGGATTTACAGATAAGGACTTGGAACATATTGTAACACCACATGGGGTCAGTGAAACCTCTGACTATCCCATGGTGGTTAGCTTAGATGTCCACAATCACATTGTAAAAAGGGTGTTAGTGGATGGTGGAAGCTCTTTTAATGTTTTGCCCTACACTACGTTCCAAAAGATGAATGTCACTAACACTTCACTCGAACCACTCAAGACAGCCCTCATTAGCTTTGGGGGTTCTGAGGTTATCCCACGAGGGCAAATTCGCTTGGCCACCTCATTTGGCCGTGCCCCACAGTGGAAGACACTCATGGTCACCTACGCGGTGGTGGAAATTGAGATCCCTTATAGCATCATAATCGGGCGACCAGCCCTCATGGATTTCAAAGTAATTATCTCCACGTATCATCATAAAATCAAATTTCCTACCCCCGAGGGTGTCGGAGAAGTTTTATGCAATGTCCGTGAGGTCTGGGAATGTTACACGCTATCCCTTAAAAAGCCCAAAGCGGAGAAAGCATTCCAAATGGGATCCACCAAGAAATCTGTGGATTTCCCTAATCTGGACGAGGATGGTCCCGTGCGCAAGAGGGCCAAGATGGATAGGAAGAAGAACAAAAAGAAACATCCCAACGACGAGGGTACCCTCGAGACTGCCCCTTCAGGGACGGTTGGTGAATCCTCGTCTGAGGAAGACGAGCATGGCATAAGTGAACCCACTGGTGATGGCCAACTGGCGGCAAAGAAAAGGGCACTCGAGCTTCCTCGCCCAGATATACAGATCGAGCCCATGGAAAAGTCTCTCACTATTGAGTTGGAACCAGGAAACAAGGATAAAACCACTCAAATTGGATCCAACCTTTCAGGACCCTCGCAGATCATGATGATCGACTTCCTCTGGAAAAATATCGATGTTTTTGCATGGAAAGCATCCGACCTTACTGGGATTGATCCGACCGTCATGGTCCACAGGCTCAACGTGGACCCCTCATTTAAGCCAATTAAGCAAAAGAAACGAGATGTACACGGTTTTCGGAAGAAAGTTATTGAGGAGAAAGTCAACAAGCTTCTCGAGGCCCAGTACATCGAGCCAATACTGTATCCCGAATGGTTATGTAACGTGGTATTGGTACCCAAGAGCACAAATAAGTGGCGCATGTGCAATGACTTCACTAATCTTAACAAGGCTTGCCCTAAGGATCCTTACCCATTATCCCGTATAGACCAGCTGGTAGATTCGACCGCAGGCTGCAAACTCATGAGTATGATGGATGCCTTTCAAGGGTACTATCAATTCTTTATGACCCCGGAAGACCGGCCCAAAACTTCATTTGTTGTCCACTTGGGTGTATATTGCTTCTTGGTCATGCCTTTTGGACTCAAGAAGGCTGGGGTCACTTACCAGCGCCTCGTTAACAAAATGTTTGAGAAAGAAATTGGAGGATCCATGGAAGTGTACGTCGATGATATGATTGTTTAGAGCGAACGTCAAGGCTCACACCTGGAGGATCTCAAACGCATTTTTGCCATTCTGCGCCAGTATGGGATGAAATTAAATCCTTCGAAATGTACTTTTGGAGTGCGAGGAGGAAAATTCTTGGGCTACATGGTCAGCCAGAGGGGGATTGAGGCTAATCCGGAAAAAATCAAGGCTATTTTGGACATCCCATCCCCTCGTAATCTCCTGGAAGTATAGGTGCTGGTAGGGAAAATCATTTCTTTAAACAGGTTTATCTCGCGCTAGGCAGACAGGAACCTTCCTTTCTTCAAAATTCTGCGCAATGCTCGAAATTTTGCTTGGACTGAGGAGTGTGAGAAAACATTACAAGACATGAAGGCTTATCTTTCGAGCGCTCCACTCTTGACAAAGCCTCTTGAGGGCGAAAGGTTGTTTATGTACCTCTCCGTTTCCACAGAAGCAACGAGAACAGTTCTAACAACCATACGGGAGCGTAAGCATTTGCCTGTTTATTATTTAAGCAAAACATTGCAAGGGGCCGAGAGAAAATATTTAGAAATTGAAAATTTCGCATTCGCCCTTATTAATGCATCACGACGGTTGAGGCCCTATTTCCAGGCGCACTCAATAACCGTCCTCACGGATCAGCCATTAAAACAGGTGTTGTCCAAGCCGGATGTATCTGGAAGACTGATAAAGTGGGCCATTGAGTTGAGCCAATTTGACTTAAGTTTCGAACCCAGAACTGCCATACAAGCGCAGGTTGTAGCGGATTTGCTGGTTGAACGCTTTGGTTTAGAACCTTCTGTTCCAGAAAACGACGGTCTAACGGTCCTGCACACGGATGGTTCCTCAACCTCTCAGGGGGAAGGAGCAGGGGTAACCCTTAGAGACCCCAATGGAATTGAGATAGACTTTGCGATCAAGTTGGATTTCCAGGTTACCAATAACGAGGCAGAATATGAAGCCCTCGTGCAAGGGTTGAAAATTACTTTTCAAAACGGAGCCTCTAGAATTATCGCCTATGTTGATTCACAATTGATTGTGAGCCAGATTGAAGGAACTTATGAGGCTCGAGAAACCAAAATGGTGCAGTACTTGAGCAAGGCCAGAGAAATTATTGGGAAATTCAAGGAATTCCATCTACTCTAGGTCCCACGGATAGAAAACGAGCGAGCTGACGCTCTATCGAAATTTGCATCAGCATTGGAAGGTACCAGCGAGCGCTCTGTCACGTTCCTTAGAGCAGAGGAGCCATTGATAAAGGAGAGGGTCACCAAACAAGTGGTAGCCATGATCGATCCACACGAGCCATGTTGGCTCGATGACATAGTGAGAGTTATCAAGGATGACGTTTGTCCCACTGACAAGGTGGAGGTGCGGAAAGTCCGAAACAAGGCCCCTCGTTTCTCTTTGGATAGCGAAGGCAGGCTTTTCAAAAAGTCATTCCAAGGCCCACCAATGAGGTGTTTGAAGCCCTTGCAAGCCAAAGAGACCCTTGAGCATGCACATGTAGGAAGTTGTGGGAATCACTCAGGAGGGCGCGTCCTTGCCAAGAAAATACTAAGGAGTGGATTCTATTGGCCTACTATTCTACAGGATGCCCTCAAATTCTCCAAAAGATGTCCCAAATGTTAATTCCATTCAAACATCCCTCAGTTGCCAGCACCCCAGATGGTCCCCGTAGACTTCTCATGGCCCTTTGACCAGTGGGGTATAGACATTGTGGGTCCTTTGCCAATGGCGGTCGGGCAAAAGAAATTTGTCATATTGGCATAGATTACTTTACGAAGTGGGCTGAGGCTGAAGCCGTCGCGAAAATCACTTTCAGGGTTGTAAGGGATTTCATCTGGAAAAATATCATTTGCAGATACGGAATCCCGAGGGTGCTCATCTCAGACAATGGATCGCAGTTTATTGCAGTAGATACTAGAGAATGGTGTTCGGAATTGGGAATTGAGCAGCGCTTCACTTCTGTAGGCCACTCTCAGGCCAACGGTCAAGCTAAAGTCACCAACATGACTATTCTCCGACATCTGAAAACCATGCTGGAAAGTAAGAAAAGTGAATGGGCTGAAGAATTACAAGGGGCTATATGGGCTTATCGCACGACCCCGCGAGCGGCAATAGGCGAAACACCATTTGCCCTCGTTTATGGGTCTGAAGCTATGATTCCCGCGGAAATCGCACATGAATCCGCTCGTGTAGCCTACTTCGAGCCTCAGGACAACGAAACCAGCAGAAGCCTAGAGCTGGACCTATTGGAGGAAAAAAGGGACAACGCGTGGGAAAAAATGCACAAATATAAAGCAGCCGTAACGCGACAATACAACGAGCGTGTAAAAGAAAGAACTTTCCAGCTGGGAGACTTGGTCTTAAAGAAAGTGGAAGTCTCCAAGCATGTGGGAAAACTGAACCCCAACTGGGAAGTCCCATTCAAAATCATACAGGTCAGGGCCAACTACACTTACACCCTGGAGACGCTCCAAGGCGAGCGCTTGCCTCACCCTTGGAACGCGTGTAACCTCCGGCAGTTCTATGTTTAAACTCTCTAAAAAGAATGATGTAACAACCCCGCTAGTGGGCCCTATGTACCACTTCAAATCTCAAGTAAGTCATGATACATTCTCCTAAATACTTCTATACGTTTGTTTTTAAATTATGCAAATAGGTGAGACCCGCGGCCCTCATTATTACGAGTGTGGTTAGCGATGCACACGTCATTATAGCACATAGGCTAAAGAGGTTACGCTTACCGGTGCTTTGCTCCGCATGAGGGGACATCCTCATAAGGAAAACCTGTTAACGTTCGCAACCAACATAAAAACAATATATATATATATATATATATATATATATATATATATATATGAGAATAATAATGATAAAGAAATTTTCAAGAACAAATACACTCAAAGGAAATCCTAGTAGGCCCGGGTCGCTCACGTCAGCACCCAGCGCTCGAAAAAAGGATCCCTCGTGAATCAAGACTTCAAGAACAAACCCGCTCGAGGGAAATTCTAGTAGGCCTTGGTTGTTTGTTGCGAATACCTTGCGCACAAAAACAGAATCCTTGATGCCGGAAAGGCCAACATATGGAAGGAGGAGGAAAGAAAAACTTTTTGACAAGTTTTCAGGAACTCATGAGAGATACCTTTGAAGTGGGACCCTCGCATGCGTCTACGGAATGGCACAAGTGCATTACACACATGAATTTGCACAAGTCCTATTTATAAGGGTGACCTTGAGGGGAAAAACCCATGCTCAACTTTTGGGACTTAGCCAATCTTTGCAGATTTTCATCAAACCTAAGCTGGGGCTTAGGTGTTAAAGGAGCCCTCACGCTTGTTCAAGATATGAATTGAATCCATGCTTTGGCAAAATTGTCGCGGATCTTGAAATGGGGGCACGTGCAATGTAAGACCCTCTCAAAGACTTAGCAAAAAATTTCCAAGTTCTCTTATGTCTTTTGCTTGAGCTTAAAATTATTCATAGTCTTATAAATATAAGATTTTGACAATAACAAACGTGCAAACATGGAAACAAAGACAAACTCACAAGGAAATGAGCTTTCATTTAAAGTGAAATAATTACAATGATGCAAAACAAGGGCATCATGGCCCACAAAAAGTGCAGAAAGGAAATACAAATAGAAGCTTAAGCTGCAGCAGCAACATCCTCTTCCAAGTTCACGATCTCCTGTTGAGCGGGAGCAGCGGGTTCTTGCGGTGGAGGGGCAGGCTTGTTGTTTTCTGGCGCTGGAGGAATTATAGGCTCATTGCCCTCAGCCGGTGGAACCAAAGCATTTTGGTTTGCTGGGACGGGAGCATTGCTAATTGGCGCTGCAGGCTCGTTTGTTGGAAGATTTTCGGGAACGGCACTGGCATTACTAGTCCCCTTGTTTTGTTCCACCTGAGAGGCTCTCTCCGGAGGATGAGCAGCCATGTATTCGTCTTAGATGAGCGTGACTAAAAAGTTGTACTCCGGCTCGGAAAGATTTGACTCAGGGTCTTCACGATCTTCATCCTCCTCGCACAACGTTCGTTGAATATGAGCCCCATATCTGACCTTCCACGAGCGAACGCGTCAGTCAGACCCTTGAAAATACCCTGCTCAATCGCCAAGTTAAAAGCTTTTTGGGTTTCATCAAGACAATGCAGGGAGGCCGCAAAGTTGAACGCCTTTGAGTGGTAAAACTTGATGAGCGCTTCTTTATTGGCCTGCTCTATGTGTGGGGGGTCTGGCTCATCATGTCTGCGTACTTCTTCTCTGAAGCGTTGAATTTGGCGACCCATCCGTCGCGGTCTTCCTTCAGCTTCTTGGTGCTCTCGTTGAGGTTATTATACTGCGTGCGCCAACTCCTCCGAGCGGTCTTGGCGTTCGTAAAGTCCTCCTGCAGCTTCTTCATCTCTGCCGCTAGCTTCTTCATCTCTACCGCCAGCCATGATAATGTTTGCTCCTGGGGCAAGGAAAAAACAACAAAGGTTAGAAATCTTTATGCAAACTCTTTTGGAATACAAGTTACAAATACAAGTACGCAGTTAGCATCCCTATCTAAAAAAGTTAGTGCCCTAAAATCTAACCGTCTCTCTCCAAATCTCGAGCGGGAGGGTTGCTGAGATAATGAGGGTCATTGGTAAGCCCACAGAGGAACATGAGTTCCGCATCATCTATCAACTCCTTGGCTTGAATTATCCAGCCCTCGTCCCTCAACGCTCCAGCCAAATCTTTAGCCCAGTTCTCAGGGAAAGTAGGGTCTAAGCGATTCTTCACAAGGGAGTCCTTCCCTTGCGAAATCCACTCTGGTGCCACCCCGAAATCATCATCCGCTGGGGCTTTGCCAAAGATAAACTTCTCCTTCCAATCTGGGTTGTAGGTGGATTAAGGGGAATTGATCAATTTCAGATGGGCCTTTGCTTGAACATAGTTGAAGAAACCCGCCTCGGGGGACAAGCGCGGTGAGCTAATAACTTGGAGTAGAGCGTTGAAATTCTGCATTGAGGGCTCATGTCTAGTACACTTCATGAGGATCACGAAGCAGGTTATAAGAGCGAGTTCGTTGGGCACAATCAGCGAGGGGCACAAGTTCAAATTGTTCAAGATATTGGCCACCGGAACCGGGATCGGAAACCTCAATCCCCCAGAACTGACTGCATTTTTGTAAACAACCATCTCACCAGGGGGTGGACGGTTGGCACGCTCGTGCTTAGCAGGGATTCGCCAGAAGAAGCGCTCGTCCCAATAGATTGGCGCTAGCATGGTCTTTATCTCTCCCAGAGTGATTGTACTGGGAGTCTCGTCAGGAGTGCGCTCGGTCGCCTGCATACCCTCACCCTCACCCTCGTTTGAATCTTTGGATTTCAGGGTTTTTTTAGATTTCTTGGTCCTTCTCTTATTGGGGGGTGCCTCCGAGGACCCAGCCTCCTCATTCCCCTCCGGGGTCGGAGCAGGCATTGCCACCGTCACAGTATAGCGATGGGGATGGGTGGTCCTCTCCATTATTTCGAAAACCTCCCATTGCCTCATCGCCTCCAAAGTCATGTCCATCTCTTCGAAAAGGGGTTCCACACCCCCCGGATTCCTCTCTCCCATGGCGGAAACCGCCGCCTCCAACTCTTCATCCCGGGGAGATGATCCACAACTAGCCATCTCCTCAACTTCCTTGGCAAACTCCTCAACGTGGTCTCCGGATATGATTTGAGAAAGGTTTCTTAAGGATTGGGAAGGGATGCAAAATTCAGAAATTTTGGGATTGAAAGGAATTCTAGAAAGGGGATCTTAATCGACGCTAGGGTTAGTCAGTCAGATAACTTTGCTAAAGTGGTTACCTTGAGTTTTCTGGAAAACTTAGAGATGGTGGAAGTTGCTTTGAAGATCACTCTGCAAATGTTTTTTCTCGAATATGCTCTGGAGGTTATGGTCGCGTAAAGAGTAAAAGGGATACGGAATCCCTTATTTATAGGAATGGAAGTTGGTATGTTTCTGGCAGGTAATTTGAAATTGCAATCATTTTTCGCCTAGAAAACTGTTCACTTTATGGAACCGTCACACATATCCCAAGGCCATGCGCCCCACGCGCATCAACATTAAATACATAAGAGTTTCAAGCGGTCAGATGAAAGGACCGCATTTATGGCGCAGTCAGGAGGATAATTGCCCAACACGCTACACCTTCCCCAAGCGCAATGCTCGAAGATTTACATTGGCAGAATTCTACAGCCCTTATCACTAAGGACTACAGAATTGAGGGGTAAAATGGTGGGGTCAAAATACGCTCGACCCGCGTTTGGACACGTGGCGACACGAGAGGGTAACACGTGGCCCTTCTTGACTGAGGCAGGTTATCAACGAGCGTCCAAGGCCCCCGAGCGTCAAAATCCCAAAAGAACACGTGTCGTCTCTGCTGTACGCACGCTTGGTCATCCTTGCCGCTCTTTAACGAGCGCACCTCACAAAACAGAACAAAGTCCCAGCTTATCTTGGAAGTCCTCTTCGAGCATTATCATCCCTCGAAGAAGCTTCCACTCCCCCTCGTTACGCAGCCTTGGCCTCCATCCCCTAGCGGATTCTCTGGCCTCCAAGGCCCTTGGTTGACACGAGCGTGCTATTAGCCCTCGTTACCAACCCCCTAAAACGGCTCTCTGACACCCCGTACATGCCCGCGCACCTACCACTGTCGCCAACACTAACTTTCACCGGCTTTTGCACAAGATTCCTTCTAGGTTTCTCCCATAACGCCACGTGTTAGGGCAACATTTGGTCAGGACCACACAGTACAAATGACCAAAGGGTCCCTGACCCTCAACTATAAATAGACGAGTTCATCTCCTTCACTGTAAGCAAGCTTCCATACTTGAGCTCTTCAATTACTTTTCTACTCTTTCGGTTCCTTAACTGATTTGAGCGTCGGAGAGCCAAACTGGGCATCCCCCCAGTCTCCCAGCTTGGCCTTCTGACTGTTTGTTCTTGGTGTTTGTCCTAGCAGGTAGAAGCCTTCTTCCATCCGGCGATCATTTTCCGGTTTCCCCCACATATATCCAATAGAAAGTGACCGGAGTTTGACACTTTACGTTCCTACCCCAATCAGATATGATCCATCTAACATTTTATCAATCAAATATACTAAATTTTAAATCAAATTCGGATTAAAATCCGATCCCGTCGATAGTCCTAGATCTGATGTTTCATGTAAGATAATTATTTTCATTTTTTAATTATGATGAACTAGGAGAATATCTTATTAATTTACCTATCCTTAGAAAGCTAGATTTGGAACTTGAATCAGCTTGAATTAGTCCTCTTCATCCTTCAGTCTTCACAAAGTTCTGGAATAATTTAATTGGTATTGGTAGGCACGTCACTTTCAGAATTCTTCATATTCAGTAAATTACGTAGAACATCGTATCAACAATATAGTAAATAAATTAAAAAATTTGTTTTCGAATCCGTATATATAGTTCAATTATTAATCGGAAGAGTTATAGCAATTTATAATTCCATCGATTTGAACCCGTGAAATAATATGAGATAATAGAAAGAAACGAAAATTAAAGTTTGTACAGTGTAGCTCCATGTGGATAGATTTAATACGGAGTGCAAGATCAAATCTTATATTTATACTATGAGAATATTATTCTTGAGGCCAATGTATTTCTTGTAGTAGATTATGGGATCAAACCTTTCTCTTAAGGGTTGGGGATCATTAGGGTCCCGAATTCAAACTTTTTTTTTTTGTTATAATAAAAAAAAAACAAAATAAAAAGAATTGTATGCTTAAAAAGTTATATATTTTCTTAATTCTCGTACAACATTAATTACCAATTCCGATAGAACACGCAAAGACCGAGTAATACAGCACAACTTCCATGGCCCTTCCCGTTTGACTTTCCTGGCTTTCTTGTGGCCTGTGGGTCTCAGGTCTTTGTCTCTCCCCTCCAATGTGTGCGTTTTCCCGTGTTTCTACGTGTAATATATATACATACATATGTATGTATACACCCACAGAACAAACTCAAGATTATAGCTTATAGGAGTTGACAAAGAGTAATCTTGGTGGGAGATGGCGGAGACGCCGGCGCCGGAGTTGGGCGGAGTGTGGAAGAGAGTGGTGGTTGTAGGCGGCGGCGTTGCTGGTTCTCTCATTGCCAAGTCTCTCCAATTCCATGCCGATCTCACACTCATTGACCCGTAAGGACTCGACTCTTTTGCTTACTGCACATTCTTGGAATGTTTATTTTTTTGTCAAGAATTAAGTAATTATGCCTGATTATAATGTCTATAAGCTGATTTGAAGAAGTCCCATTTGTTAATTTTGATTAATTTGTGATGAATTGTTCCAAATTAAATCTATAATCTTGGGATTATTAAGCTCAGCTGCCTGATGTCCTTGTTTGATTCCTTACATTTATGTAATTGCTCTGTTCTTGAACTGGCGAAGGTGACAAACTGACACTGAATAAATCATGATCGTTTGGTGTATTAGACTATTATTCTGCTCAATATTCCGATGGAGTTATTTGGAATTACAGCATGCTTCAGGGGTGTAGTTGTAATTTTAGGAAACTACGGAGTCGAGTTCTACGTAGGAGCGAGCATTCGGTGATATTATATGTGCATAACATTGTCCAGAATCATATTCACCTACGAAATTTCAATTTTGTTTTGGAATAGGAAGGAATATTTTGAGATTCCGTTTGCAAGTTCGAGATCGAAGGTGGAGCCGTCTTTCAGCGGGAGGTCCTTAATTTACCACAAAGATTATCTTACAAACGGGCGACTTGTTGTCTCGAAAGCCATAGACATTTCGAACTCTCAGGTGCTGACCGAAGAAGGCCGTCTGATTACCTATGATTACCTCGTCATTGCCACCGGCCACGATGATCCTTTTCCCAGAACAAGGTCTGAGAGACTCAAGGAATACCAGGAAGGTACGTTTTGCATTTAGTCATGAAAGAGTTTCGTTATTATGAAGGTTATGTGTTTGTGCAATTACACAAATCTCCCCTGATGATTTCAAAGTTACTCATACTTTTGTGGAAATTTATTGGTATCTTGCTATCGTGCTTTGTGTCGGTCAATATGACGCATTGGTTAATGGTGGCAATTGTTTTAACGTAAGATGATGACTGATAAATGCTGTCATTTTGATCAAGTTCCGACATTGAAATGGGGGTTATCTGTAATTTTGAAATCAATAGGGGAGGTTTGTGTGGTTACAAGGGAGGGCAGTGTAATTAACCTTTTGATCAGATTTTGGAAATAGTGTAAGCTGAGCCTATTCCCTTTGCATCATTCTTTATTAATATAAGAAAATATTTTTTTTCCATCTTTAACCAGAGTACGAACGGATACAGTCGGCTAATTCCATCCTGATCGTTGGTGGCGGCCCCGCGGGCGTCGAACTAGCTGCAGAAATCGCTGTTGATTTCCCCCAAAAGAAGGTCGTTCTTGTGCACGAGGGGTCCAGATTGCTCGAGTTCATTGGACCGAAAGCAGCCGATAAAACCCTCGAGTGGCTGAGATCCAGAAAAGTAGAAGTGAAACTGCAACAATCAGTCGATCTAAACAACTTGCCTGAAGGAATCAAGACTTACAAAACATCATCAGGAGAGATTATTAAAGCCGACTGTCTATTCGTATGCACGGGAAAGCCAACTGGCTCTGAGTGGTTGCGAGGCACGGGTTTTAAGGACATCATCGATAGATTTGGAAGGTTGAAGGTCGATGACAACCTTAGAGTCAAAGGGTACAAGAATGTTTTTGCCATTGGAGATATTATAGATATTAGGGTGAGTTATTTACTTTGTCAGTCTCATAAACTTCTACGCGTACTCGCTATAAATAACACAGGGGATTTGATATATACTCTTTTATGAACCTGCGTATTTCTGGTTGGGTGACATTTAGTTATAAAATCACTCGTACCCGACCACATGCACTCCCATGTACAATTCCTCAACTTTGTTTGAACTTCATTTTGTTTTAGGAAATCAAGCAAGGCTACTTAGCTCAGAAACATGCTCTGATTGCTGCCAAGAACTTGAAACTGCTGTTATCTGGAGGGAAGGAGAGCAAGATGGTAAGCTACAAGCCACATTCTATCAAAGTTCTCGTCTCGTTGGGGAGACACGACGCTGTTGCTCAGTTTCCGTTGACAACATTAATCGGGCTCGTTCCAGGTTTGATGAAATCCAAGGATTTGTTCGTTGGGAAAACCAGGAAACAGTTAGGTCTTGACCCCCGGGTGGTCGATTACTGATATCTTGGATGATGTATATATATTTCCAAGTTTTGTAGTTGGTATTCTTTGTATCTTTTTTTCCTCTCATTTCTGTTTGCATATTGCGTATTTTGGTATTCCGGTTGACTCAGTTAAACTACACTAGTTTTATACCCGATCTGTCTCGTTTTATATCCATCTGAGAAAGGAGTATTGTGCATGAACACGATACAAATATAGAAATATAATACGATACAATACGAACACGAGAATATTTAGAAGTATTTGGGAGAAAGACATTGATCATATAATTATACTTGGTAAAGCGTGAAAGTTGAAAAATAGTATATAAATATATGTAATAAAAGTATTTTACTTCTGCACACAGATTCAAAATCTGAAAAATAAAAAATAGTAATTAAAAAGATTAAAGCATGATTGACATTTTTAGGAATGATTGCAAATCACCTGGTTGACCACTATCACATTGCAGAATATATCCCCAGCTGTAAAATAATTAAATATAAATAATAAATAAAATAAATATATGCCCTTCTAATCAGCATTAATTCAATCCAATCCTGCCAGAAACGCCTTAAATTAAAGAATGACCTCTACAATCAACTCACAAAATCGTCGTATTATTACAAACATTAAATACTTGGTATATTTTTTAAAATGATACGATTATTTAGTTAAATAATATTTAAATTATACAATATAATTTCATGTCCTAAAATCCTCATAATCCAGTACAAATATAAACAATGTGACGTAATAAGATACCAATATTAGAATTTGTTTTTATAAGAAATGAAATTGAAGAAAGATTTTAGAAATTTGAATTTACGGTAATATAGATGCATTAATGTGGGAGGGAAAATGACCACATCAATCAATCTCTTGTCACAGTGTGTGTCATGCACGTTTCAGAATTTTATTTTAGAAATAATTATAAACCCAAAAATTAAAACGAAAATTCAGAAGACTTTTCAAAAATGGCATACTTTGAAGAAAACATTACAAAAGTAGTGTAAGACGCTATTTGGAAAAGCGTTTTCCAAAAAATCATGACACAGTTGATATTTTCTTACAAATCAATACTAGAACCTTTTGAAATATTATATTTTGAATCACAATACTTTTCATGAAAAACTATAGTGAATATTTAACGGATTTATACAAAGAATATAATAACCATAAAAATCTATACTTAATAGCAAGAAATAATGGACACTGGTATATTGCTAGATATCATAGAGATTGGATAGAATATTATCAAAAACAGATACAAAAGACAATTTTAATACAAAAACGATTTCAAAAATAAAATGGATAAACAAAAAAGAATAAAAACAGATATTACAAAATCAGGAAAAAGACTAGAAAGTGCAATAAAATACAAATCTATCATGAAAAAGATTTTCATATGTCCGAATGAAAGAAATGAGATTAAAAATATAACAAATAATGATAAACAAATTAAAATAATAAATAAAACGTTTGTAGAAAAAATATATCAACGGGAAATAAATGGATAAAAATGGATCAATTTAATAAATAGATAAAACGAAGAGAATTAAGACTGATTCGTAAAATAATAAAACAAGAAACTCTAGTTCTAAACTCAATAACTCATCCAACAAACTACAAAATACAAGAAGAAATTCTTAATAGTAGGAAACGAAGAGAAAAACAACTCTTGAAAAATGAAATATATACTCCAGTTAATTTAATAAGATTAGAAAAATACATGACATGGTTAAAACAACATAATGCAAAAACGGAAGAATTTAAAGAACAAACTGAAAATACATTCAACTGGTGCAAGAAACTAAGAACTAAAATAAATATACTTTCATCAGCATGAGTTTTACACAAGAATTACAAAAATTTGTAGAAACATTAAACGAACAAGTACAATCTTTAACTAATATAGTGCAAACATTAACAGAACAATTAAAGAATACTAATGAAAAGATGTCTCAACTTGAACATACTATTACCAATATCAATAATAATCAAGAAATAGAATCATATTATAACATAGATCAAAACATTTTCTCTTGTCATCAGGAGGGGGGAGAATATCCACATTTATTCCACACTACTACAAACCCACAATTAAACACCATTATAGACATGTTACAACAAATTCTTCTAGATAAAAAACAAAATGTTATAAATGAAATAGATAATACACAAGAAATTTTAGATAAACTTCTACGAGAACTTAGAGGAAAACAACAAACCCAAATTGGTACATCTGAAGAAAAACAAATAATACTTCCTATGTCAAACTGTCAGGAATTATTAAAACAACTCAAAGAAGTGATTATACGAAAAGAATATTCTAGGCATATAACTATTGCTGATTTTGAAACATATTTTGGAAACAAAAATCTCAAACCTTTTCAAATAGAAGCTCCACGATTATAATGGAAACTTTTAATTTAGAAGAAAAAATTGAAGAATTAAACAATTTATTAGAATCATTAAAAATTGTTGATGAGGAAAATAAACAAACCCATACATTACAAGCTATAAAACCAGAAGTAGAAAATGAAGAAGTAATATATGGATATGAGTCATCAGAAGACGATGTGTTAGGAATGGAACACAATTTAAAACAAGATAAAAAAGATATTCCAGAAAGCAGTAACACAAAAGAAGAAGAAATTAAAGGGGAATATTATCAAGAAGATAAATATACTAATCCTCTAAAAAATTCAAGCATACAATACAATTTTAAAAAGGGATATATTCCAAATAAAAAAGGAAGATGGTCTAAAATACCTGACCAATATATACCTACAAAGGGGATACTAGGAGTTGATGGGATACTAAATTTAGACTGTGTAACAAACAAATCAACACTTATTACTGAATGGGCACATAAATTAGGATTAATTATAGAAACCGAAGATAGATTAAGACTAGGAAATTTTACAACGATATTCAATTTTGTACAATATAAAACAACAGGAAATGTAACACATTACTTAGCTACATTATCAGAAGAACAAAAATCTCTCTTGATGGGAGAAGAATCTATAGATACTTTTTGGAACATAGTTGCAAAAATATACTCAGAATTCATTGGAATACCTATACAAGATTCAGGAATCTTTATTAATAAAAGAGAACAAGATAGAGCAGCATACCATCTTGCTAATACACAAATATTAGATATGTGTGCTATAGAACACTTTAATTGTGAATATAATATGTATTACTATAATTTATCTAGAGAAAACAGAGAAAAATATCTATCTTTATACTTCAATAAACTACCTTATCCAATTGGACAAATAGTATACGCGGAATTTAAGAAACAAGTAAACGAAGGATTCGCTTCTGAGACATTAGGAGGAGCACAAACTGTAGTAGAACAATTTTTAGGAGATAAATGCTATGAAAGAGACTTACACAATGCAGTTAAAAACAAGGTTACGATATGTTGTGAGGGAAATCCTTTAGTACCTCAACAATACGGAGAAAGTCCATACATAATTAAATCAAACAAAAAAAGAAAATACGGGAGAAAAGATAAAAGATACAGATGGAGAAAGAAACCTAAAAGATGGATAGACAATAATAAACATAAATTTAAAAAAAGAAGAAGACGTTTCTTTAAAAAGAAAGAATACAAACCTAAACAGAAATACTGTCCGGAAGGAAAGAGAAAATGTCAATGCTGGCTTTGCCATGAAGAAGGACACTATGCAAGAGACTGTCCTAAACAACGAAAACAATCAAATAAAAAACTACATATACTTCAAGTAGCTCAAACATACGATCTAGAACCAATAGAAGAAGACTATTCTGATTTAGAAAACATATACGAAATAGAAACAGTTACAGAATCAGAAAATGATTATAGTTCAGACGAAGATTTTTAAATGAAAAACTCTAACGCTACATTTATAGAAGTTAGAATAAAACATAAAACAATTAAAGCATTTATAGACACAGGAGCAAGCTTATGCTTTGCTTCACCAGCTCTTACAATATTCAAATGGAAAAAACTTAAACAACCATTAAAAGTAATGATAGCAGATGCGAGTCATTATTATATATGGTACGCAACATACTTAGAAAAAGTTTGGATACAGGGATATTGTTTTATTATACCATCTATATACAGACACGAAACAGGATTACCATTTATCCTAGGAAATAACTTTTTAAAACTATATAGACCTTTTTGTCAAGATTTAAAATACATCACTTTAAAATCACCTGTTAATGAAAAACTATCTCAAAGGAGCGAAACAGTTAAAATACCTATAACAAAAATTGAAGACAGAAGTAATCTTATAGACAAAATAAATTATTTAATTAATCATGAATTAATATTTTTCATAAAAACAAATCTTGAAAAAGAAATAGAAGAAATTTTAGACTCTGTCACTAGTGAAGATCCCTTAGACAAAGATAAGAATAATAATTATATGATAATTGAAATTAAACTTAAAAATCCTTTAGACGAAGTAAATGTCAAAAATAATATACCTTATTCTAAACGAGATATTGATGAATTTAAAGAAGAATGTAAACAACTTTTAGAAAAAGGATTAATTTCTGAAAGCAAAAGTCCACATGCAGCACCTGCATTTTATGTAGAAAACAAAAATGAAATAAAACGAGGAAAACGACGAATGGTCATTAATTATAAACAATTAAATGAAAAAACTATAGGAGATGCATATAAACTTCCTAGAATTGATTACATCAAAGATAGATTGAAAGGAAAAACATGGTTCAGTACTCTAGATGCTAAATCAGGATATTGGCAATTACGGTTGCATGAAAATACAAAATCGTTAACAGCTTTTACATGTCCTCCACAAAAACACTACCAATGGAATGTTTTACCATTTGGTTTGAAACAAGCACCTGGAATATACCAGAGATTTATGGATAAAAACCTTGAAGGTTTAGAAGACATTTGTCTTGCTTACATTGATGATATTATCATCTTTAGTAATCAAGATAAAGAAGATCATTTGAAAAAACTAAGAATAATTTTGAAACGATGCAAAGACAAAGGACTAATTCTTTCTAAAAAGAAAGCAGTTCTATGTAAACAAAAAATTGATTTTCTTGGAAATACTTTTGATTCACAGGGAAACATAGTTCTTCAAGACAATATTTTGAAAAAATTAAACGAATTTCCAGATCAAATTTCTGATCGAAAACAACTACAAATATTTCTTGGATGTTTAAACTACATTTCTGATCAAGGATTCATAAAGAACCTTGCTAAAGAAAGAACAACTACAAAAGAAACTTTCTGAGAAAATACAATGGAATTGGAGAATTGATGATTCAATACAAGTTCAGAAAATAAAGCAGTATTGTGAAACATTGCCTGTTTTATACAATCCAAAGGAAAACGATTTTATTATCATTGAGACAGATGCTTCAAATGATACATGGTCTGGTTGCATGCTTGCAATACCAGCCGAAAAAATGAATACAAACGACCTTGAAGGTCATATGAATACAAGAACCAAAAAGGTTCGCGAAATTACACAACTTTGCAAATACATATCTGGGACATTTACAGAAACCCAGAAAAATTATACAGTCCATGAAAAAGAGACACTTGCATGTCTAAAGATACTTCGGAAGTGGAAACTCGAGCTTTTACCTCGAGAATTCGAACTTCGAACAGATTCAAAATACTTAACAAACTTCTACAGGTATACACTTCGAGACAACTACAATCAAGGAAGATTGATACGTTGGCAGCTCGAGATACGAAGATACCAGTTTCACATCGTATACATAAAATCAGAAGAGAACGCTCTCGCAGACACACTCACACGAGAATGGAGGTCGCAATAGCCCTGATGAAACAAAACATCGAAACAATTGATCATGAGATACAACAATTCACGAGAGCTAAACAATTGGAAATACAAAAATTCACAGAATCCAAGATGACACAACGACAAGAACTTCTTGCCGCCTTACACGCTGTCCAACAAGCAGCAGGACTTCCCCCTTCAGAGTTACCAGCAAGCGTGGTGGATCCATCACCTAAAACACTCACAAAATCAAAAACTTTTCCACAAACAGCAGCAGAAGGGAATACTTCATCATCAGCAGATAGTGAAGATGAAAGAAAACAGGTCAAAAAATGGTATACAATATTCAATGGTCCAAGCCGTGGGATCTACGACCATTGGTCCAAAGCAAGTATACATATATTGGGACACTCAGGAATAACACACAAATCCTATACCAGTTTCGAAGAAGCCAAACAAGCCCTTGAAGAAACCAAAACCTATAAAAATACCCTTCAAACCACTCTTCAAACCCAAAACAGTCTTAAAGAAAAAATGAGAGTTCTTGGAAACATACCCACAATAAACCCAATGGACCGTGTTCAAACACCAGCCCAAAAAGAGGCCCATATACAACCTTCAAAAGAAAAATTTGACAACCTCTTGAAATCCATTTTTGAATACAACCCAGAGATAGATAAAAACAACCTTTTTTGGTACCCAGTAAACAGAAACGGCCCAAAAGTCGTTGTATTTGAACAAACAGACCCAGACTTGATATACCAATTCTTCATACATGGATTTCTTGATACCCTATATTTTAAAAACCCAAACTGTTTTCGAAAATTTAGCCCAAAACTAATGACTACACTTCAAGACTATGCTAAACGAGTCTCAAAAGGAAACATGGATAAAGAAATAGTCTTTAAATCGACACTTTCATATCCTATCTTCAACAAAGAAGGAGTCTTAGTACACTCTTATGGAATTATCAAACTGATAGTTTCAAACGGAGAATACCCCAGCATTGACACAATAAAGACATTTGATGACATAAATGAGATAGTTGCAAAACAACTAAATCAAATATTTTATGCATCACAGGAGATAAACAAGGACAGTAATGTCAAAATAAACTACAAATCCAATTATCATTTGATATACGGATCTTCAAGATACACAATTCCACCGTTACAGCTGAAAACGTTGGAAAACTTTGAGAAAACTTTCATCAAGATTGAAGAACACAGCTTGAAGACACTCCCTATGGAAGCCAAACTCATCTTCTGCGAATACAGCGAAATAATTGATGAACACAGCTGTGCAATATGCCAAGATAAACCAGAAGACAAAGCTGAAGAAACGGGGTCCCAGAATTCAAACGAGTCAATAAAGGAAGACACTGTTACTGAAGAGTAAACTGACGCATGCAATGACGTCAAACACTCAAGGAAATACGTAAGCAATGACGAACACACTTCAATAATGCAGACTTTATGTCTTTGTCTGCTTTTTAGGTGCAGTTGTTGAGCACCATTATTGCTTTTTCTACCTTTTTGACTTTTGTAAATAAAAACGCGTCTGTAATAGTGAGTCGAGTGCCTATATAATGGCCTCAATGTAGTATGTAATATTCAGACTTGAATGGAGTAAAAAGATCATGTGTTGATCAAAACTCTCTGAGTTTCAAAAGCCTTTGAGCTTTTTTCTGTTGGCCTCACGCCTGAATAGCAGAACCATACATAACCATACACAACTAAACAATTCTCATACAAAAATCAAACCTATACTTCGAAAAGATGATGAACAGGTAACATGGAGTGCATGAAGACAGTAGATATGAATACATAAACAGGTAAACAATATAAACTTCGCTCTAAAAATGTTATTCATATTTTTGTATACTAGAATATATAGATATGGAAACTAGTTTGATAGATCAAATAGAAAACTTTGAAACAACCGAAGAATACGGATATTTTTCTCAAGATATTGTTATAGACAACAAAAAATTAAACAAAGTTAGAAGAAAAGAATTAAACTTAATCGATGGACAAGATATGAAAACAGATTTAAAAACAAAACTGAGCAGAAAAAACATTATTCTATATGGAAAATTTACATGTGAAACACCCATTGAAATTTCTACAACAAAAGGAACACAAGCTATTTCATTGATAAACAAAGCTGATATAATTCAGAAAATTAAAAAAGCTAAATATACCCCTAGTGAAATAGGATAGATACATATTTCTACAATACAGATACTAATTAAGAGTACATTTGCTGAAGGAATAAACTCACCTATAAAACTAGCTATATGTGATGACAGAATTATGAACATAAAAGATAAAATACTTGGGATAATTGAAGGAAACCTTGCTTATACTAAACTACTTTTTAATGTAGCTTTACACTATGCTATACCACTTGTAACAGAAAAACTAGATAAATCTTTAAACATTGCCTATAAATTTGATAGACAAGATTTAATGGAAACAAATGATTATCCATTTTCAATAACATACACCATTGGATATGCTTTGACAAACAGTCATCATAGTATACAATTTAGAAATACAGACAAAATATATATGGAAGATATTTTTCGAGAAGTTTCTCGTATAAAATACATACCAAAAACACCTATTATACAATATGTTAATACTAATGTTTTTCAAAATAAAACACCTAAACTTTTAAAAAGTAAAAGTACATGTTATACATATCTACCTCCAAATCAAAGAACTAATGAAACTAGTACTAGTACACGGGCCTCTATTAAACATTTTAAAGAAGAGGAATCTTCTAATGAAATAACTGAAAACGAATTTACACAATTAGCCGATCAAATGGCTAAATTAACCACCACTATCAAGGAAACACTCTGATCCTTTCTGGTATCAGAGCCCGTATACGATTCTAAACACTAAAACCAAAATTATAATTAAAAAATGTATGATTATAATAGACAAAAGTTTTATAAAGACAATATAAAATCAATAAACGAAAGTTATACTAGAGAAGTAAAACTTTACTTAAAAGCTAAAAACGAAGATCGTAAAACAGATGCGACACAACATTTGAAAAACATTATTAGTTTAGAAAAATCAAAACAAATAGTTACACAATTAACTATAACATAATGGAAAGATTTAATTACAAAACAAGAATAACACGAAATATACGAGAATTAGAAGAACAAGTTATTATAGACGAATATCTTGTTAAAATGGCAGACCATAATTTAAGACACGATAAAAATATATCACAACGAACTCAAGAGATAATGATAAACACTGCAAACGAAGATTTAAACAATACCAAAAGAAAAAGAGATACAACATATCAAATGTCACACGCTTAATTATGAGTTATAAACCAAAAATAGAATTAGACACTATAACAGAAGAAAGACATCGATTAAAAGAAATTATGAAAACTAAAAATATTAAACAAATGGGAAAAAATTTAGAAACATCTCTACAGAAAAAAGATATATATCAGAAAAATTATGAACGAACAATAAATAAAGATATATTAAATAGAGATACAATAATACAAGGTATAGAAGAAAAAGGAAAAATAATAAATCATATAAATAATAAATTTATAGAAAAAATACACGAAAGAGAAATTAATGGACCAAATTGAAAACATTTATAAATTTTGGGCATTAACTGTAAATATACAAAAAATGAAAAATGAAAAACATGATGAAGACGTTAGTAAGAAACACGTCTTACACCAATTTATAAAGGAAATGAAAAATACACTAAAATTATAAAACTGAAGTCAAAACACTCCATTTTTATAATATCACCGTCAATTCAACTCATTTCGTTATTGATATATTATTATTTAGGTTTATATGATCAATAACCTTCTCTAATATTTCAATTTTGAATTATTAACCTGTTTTCTTAGTTTCTCATGCTATAATTTTATATCTATAATATTCATAGGAGTCTTCTCATTTTGGACACGAAATTATTTTAAATTTTCTAATTAGCTGATCTATCATATAAGATATAAATTAATAGTTAATGCGTGCTCTATATCCTCTCTTTCTCTCTTCGTTATTACTATAGATTTGATGTCATTTTTTTCTGGTTATTATTACTTGCATGTTATTCTATAAGAATCCAATATGTTATATGTCATATCTCTTTGTTTAGTTTTACAGGTTTTGGACTAGCTCGTTCCCTATGTGAGTTGACTAATTTGGCATGAATCTTCCTTGCGAGCTATATATCGGATTGAAAGATTTGGGCTTTGGACCCAGTCTGACCTTGTATGTTCCCGAAAAGAGTGAACGTTTAGATCTAAAAATTCATATCACACGCTCTAATACATAATCACTTTTAATAATATTATTTTATTGTATCAGATACTTATATCAAACACTTTATTAGCATTTTTTAAATAATTATTTTTTTAAAAAAATTTATTAATACATCCGTATGGTGTCGTATTTATATTGTTATGAGTTATAACCATATACTTACGTTATAGAAAACACACCATTATTCTTCCTAACCCTCTTTTGTTATTAAAAATAAATATACATATGTAGCAATTTAATGGGTTACCAGAGTGTCACGTCAAAATATTAAGCATTTTCGAAAGGAAAATAAAAAAACATTTAAAAAGGGTATCCAAATCCAGGTAATGCATAAAGAACAATCATAGGCAATTATTACATTTCATGAGCATTACCACTATTCACAAGTGACCTCAGGTGTACTCTTCTCTCTCTCTCGAATATATATTTTTCTTTTTATTTGTATTTTAATTTAATTTAGAAAAAAGAAAAAACCCATGAAATAATTATGAATAAAAATACCCAGTTTCCGTTCTTAATATGTACTTAAGCCTGCAGAAGTTGAGATAATTTAGCCATGAAAGTACCACCATCGGATAATACCAAAACTGGGAATATTCTTCAATAACTAAATCTCCTACTAAATATATTATTCTCAAGCCTTTATATATATCAATTATCAGAAAAATTCTTGCCCAAATTCGAAACGATTGAACTCAATCAATTATACGAATAAATGTAAAATACTTTACCTCTTTCTCTCGTTATACTAGTTTAACCGAATTAAATTCGTACTAAAATTAATTAGAGATGTCGTACTCGAACCTTTAATTGATAAGAAAAACTTTACGTCCTAAGGAGTTGTCAAAATCAAATGAAATAATTTCTTTGTTAACAATGGTGGGAGGTTTTTGTGTCATATAAAGTTGTGGTATATTTTGATCCACAACACTATATGACTTAAATATGAAGTATATATTTAAGAGAGATTGAGATGAATTGGTGGTATATAAATTTGGCTAGTACAAAATTTGCAGTGTGTAGACTTACAGTTGAGACTGAGAGTGACGCAATGGTGTGACAGTCGTCTGAAACGGCGCCGTCAGGAGCCTGCCTCCCTCCAGTATCATTAACTAGCATTGGTTGCAAATTTGCAAGAAAGATTTCCCTTCCTCAGTTGTTGTAATAATCTTTCTCCCTCCCTCTCTCTCTCTCTCATATTTATGGAGTTTGCATACACAGTGTCATATCATATGCTATCTCTATTGAGAAAAATGGCTGCACAAAGCAATCATTCTCAACGCCATTTTCTCTCTATAAATTGAGCTCAACTCCACCCCAATCTCATCACTTCCAACTTGCAAATCTCTCTCAGGAACATTTACTACAAAACTTTCATCTCTTCCTCAGCTTACAACTGGTCAAGAATCCATGGCTAAAATCAGAAGCTCTGCCATCTTCTGCGTGTTGCTGGCCTTAACACTATTCCTCCAAGACTTTGCTGGTCTGAAACTCTCTCTCTCTCTCGGGCATATACATGTATACATACTGACTTTGTGTATGTCATTTCAGAATGCAGCAGCAGGGGAGCCTCCACAAAGCTTCTGCACAGAAAGGTTCATTTCATCTCACTCATGCATGCACAATTGCACACACAGTCACACACACACACATGCATGTATATGTGTATATGTAGATTTCAATTTGTTTTATGGGTTTTCTTGAAAGGTTCAGTCTTTAATATGCAGTTGTTTCTGGAGCTGAAGAAGATGGCTTTAAAGAATGGAGGTGGAAGCAAGTTCGGGAATAGAGTGAAGGCAGAGGATTGGGAACTGAGGAGGGTCCCGGCGGGGCCTGATCCACTGCACCATAATGGTCAGGATCCTAAGAAGCCCAGAACTCCATGAACATCAAAACTACTGCAATTCCATCCTCGTTTATTTTGTTTTATGCAGTTATATATATATTATATATATATATATATATAGGTCTAGTGTTGTGCAACAACTCAGTTCAATGGGGTGTCATGTTTTGCTGTATGTAACTATGTGTGCTGGTAGGTTTTGTATTAATACCACTTTCTGCAAAATGAATATATAACTACTATAAGATAAGCACTGAATTTGAATGGAACTGTGTGGTTTGTGTTCGTTCATTCAAAGGGTTTCAGTATTCAGATCCAAAACAGTGTAACTTTCAAGAATTAAACATGGGGCCAAAGCTATATATTATATGCAAATTATTCAGAGGATGTATGATCCAGTATAATCACCTTGGTATGCTTCCAAGAAATCATCATTTAAAGAATTTGCAGATATCAGTAGCTCCTTCGACAGATGCACGAGCATCGTACATATGTTTTCTGCATCAATACGACACTTATCACCAGCAACAAATCTGTGAGCTATTCCATTGACCTCGATTGAACTGGTTCTGGCCCTCTTTTTCCACCCCATCAACCTTCATTTTCCTCCTAACAGTGCTTGCCCCACTCCAACTTCCCATGCTGCATAAATATTTGATAGCAACGTGTAATTGAAGTTGCCATTAGGGTCTAAACAGTGTATATAGCTCGTCAGCGTTTCAGCCAATTAGATGCCTACTGAGTTACTACAAGCTGCCAATAGAGAACTGAGCACCACATCATTTGGCTTCATAGGCATGTTTCCGATGACTAGAAGTGCCCCTTTCAATTTCCTGGCTCGACTGTATAGATCAACTATACATCCATAATGTTCGATTCTTGGAGGAACTTTGTGTACTTTCTTCATGGCTTCGAATAATTTCAACCCCTCATGTACTAAACAGGCGTGGCTGCATGCAGTAAGAGACCTGGTAAAGCTCACACTGTCGGATTTAAACACGTCCCTTTGCATCAAATGGAAATAATGTAGAGCTTCCGCAGCATGAGCTTTGCATGCTAATCCCACTATTATTGAGTTCCAGGAAACTAAGCTTCGACTAGACATTTTGTTGAACACTTGACAAGCTAATTCAACACAATCGCACTTCAATACATATCTGTTAATGAATTATTAACGCGTACATTTCTCCAAATTGGTGCACTAAGACGAAGTGGTACAGCCACAGACCCAATCCCAGTGTTCCCAAATTAGCAACCGCAGAGAGAACCAATATAATTGTCACGAAATCAGGCAGCGTTCCCAACAATTTCATTTCTTGGAACTACTCCAAAGCTTCCTCATACTTTCTCTTCTTCACGGAACCATCAATCAAAAACAGTCCAAGAACAGCATCTCTTTCAGGCATTTCATCGAACAGCTTGATTGCTTCCTCAAACTCACTATTCCTCATGTACCCGCTGATTATAGTATTCCAAGAGACCTTATTCCTGACACCCATATGCTCAAAACTCAATCTGCCCAAGCCCATCTCACCAAATTTAGAATACATGTCGATTACAGCAGTTTCCACCATCACATTTTCAGCACCCAACCCCAATTTCCGCGCATAACCATGATGGGAAGGCCCAATCAGCAAATCATGGGATCGAAATTACAGTTGCAGAGGTGACGGAGAAGGCGGCGGCGGTGATGGCGGCAGCGGCGGTCGAGGTGAAGAACTCCGCTGCGGAGGTGTAATAAAGGCGGGAATACTCATCGCTTCAAATTACAGTTGGCGTCGTTTGAATAACGGAATTTATTGATCTTTTCGGTAAATTCCATTTTGACCCATCTAATCTGTTGTATTTATAATCGAAACTATTCTGTTTTTGATAAATTACATCGACACACTTGCTATATGTTAATTTAATCAAAAATCTTATATTCGAGTCATGTACATAACTATCATTAGTCGGAAGTGCTTTCCTCGATAGTTCGACTAATTTCATTCCCGAAGTAGATGTCACACGAAGATCATTCTCTGGAAAAGGTTTACACAAACTTAAAAGATGAAAATATGGGGAAATAAAACGACACATTCACATTCGTCTGCAGGCCGTATCTCTCCATATTTATCATTCTTTACTAAATGCAGATACATAACTAAGAAAACCGAACATAAAACAAAACACTATGCAACAAAAGAAAGTTCATATTCTTGACTTGTACATTCGTTAAGAAGAATCATCAACAACTCCATATTTCTTCATAAACACCACCATGAATCAACGAATCAGCCTCATTTTTCCCTAAATAAATAAATGATCACCTATTTCCTCAGCGCGCATCGGCCGAATTAAAGGACGTTGCGAATCCCGACGGTTTCGACGATGGCACCCTCCCTTTGCTATCGTGGCTCGCATTGCTCGTAAAGTCCTGAGTATCTCCCTCTTCTTGCCATCCCTTCAACAAGTCCGGAAGTGCCACCCCTCCATTGGTTGTGGAGTACCGCTCAGTCTCCTCCTCGCATGGCTGCCACTTGTCGACGAGCCTGGCCAGTACGTTCACGGCGTGGCCAATGTCGGGCCGGCGAGAAGGGTCCTTAGTCGTGCAATGCCCGGCTAACTCGGCTATGATGAAGATGCTCTCGTAAATGTCTTCTGTGGCATCAAGGGCCGGGTCAATGGCAGCTATCAGCAAGTCTTTATTGAATTTTATCTTCCAAAACCACTCTGCTAAGTACTGGTTTTCCTCGGAACGGTGCTCGTCGAGGGCGGTTAGGCCGGTCACGATCTCCATGAGTATTACTCCGAAGCTGAAAACGTCGACCTTCGTGGTGATTTTTCCGGTCACTGAGGGCAAATGGTTTGAGGATTATGATGAGAGAACTGGAATTGATGATTTATGGGATCAAGTGTAATTCCAAAAACTATAACAATGAACCTATGTCAACAAGAAAATGCACTTTCTTACCAGCATATTCAGGAGCAAGGTATCCAAAAGTTCCGGCCAAGCGTGTCGCGATGGATTTCTCTTCGTCCGGAGCCAATTTAACCAATCCAAAATCCGCCACCTTCGCCCTATAATTATCATCCAGAAGGATGTTTGCTGACTTCAAATCCCGGTGAATGAAACTCTGATGAGCCAAGCCATGAAGATACTCAACCCCTCTGGCAACATCAAGGGCTATGTTGAGCCTCGTCGTCCAAGACAGGGGCGTGATATTCAGCGTCTTCCAACGGAAAAGATGCCTACTAAGTGCGCTCCGAGACATATATTCGTAAACCAGAAGGCGCTCATTTCCCTCAGCACAATATCCCAAAAGGGACACGAGATTCCGATGCCTTACATCAGAGAGCACGGAAATCTCAGAATGGAACTCACTCAAGCCCTTCTTTCCGAGAACACCGGCCTCCATCCTCTTAACCGCCAACATCGTGCCATCCTCAAGTTTCCCTTTGTAAACCACTCCAAAACCGCCTTTTCCAAGCTCGCACTCTGGTGCAAAGTCGTCCGTAGCCTTGCGAAGGGTTTGGAGAGAGAAAACGAAGCCTCCTCCCTTGATCATTTGACCGTTGTTACCATTAGTAGCTCTTCTACTCCTAGCACCACCACTCTGAGTTTTGGCAGAGGAGCTGTCCACAACAGCAATCTCAACCGCCTCATCGTCGTTTTGATCGGATGAGTCCTTAGGGTGGACCCCACGTGCCTTTTTCGTCTTCCTTTTCTTTTTATAGTAATAGACCACCAATACAACAGCAATCAGGGATAAAACCGCCGCCACAACTCCGATTACAATCCACATTGTTGATTTTCCTGAATCTTTATCACTACCACTGCCAGTACCGCCACCTGATGACGGCTGAGTACCGTCGGGGAATGAAGGGTTATTTTTGGAACCAGGCGACGGCACAAACTTTGTATTACCATCAAATACAACCTTTACAGTATCAGGAAACTTCGGGAGCGGCGTATCGAAATGGTTATTGCTCAAATTCAACAGTTTCAAAGATTTCATCATGGTTAGATTCGCAGGAACCATTCCGTGCAGATTATTTCCTTCTAAATGAATCTCAGATAGCGAAGATAATCCGGCAAGCCAAGGACTAAGTGTCCCGTTAAGTCCGAGGTTCTGCAAATTCACAACTGATACACTCTTGCTAGGATTACAAGAGATACCCCACCAACCATTACATGGATTGTTGCCACTCCATTGAGAAGCAAGCTTGTCGGGATATCCCACCTCGTGAAGAAAAGCTAAAAGGTCATTAACTTCAGGGGCACATTGCTGTCCCGGATCAGATTGACAGAACGAATTTGTGTCGAACGAAGCTTTTACAGCTTTAAACTTCGGTATGGCCCCCATGAACATATTATTGCTCAAATCTAGAGATTGAAGAGCCATATTGGCTAAGGCGGGTGGTATAAGACCAACTAGGCGATTCTTGTTCACGTTGAAATCCGTTAAGGAAGTTAAGCTCCCGATACTATCAGGAATCGGCCCCGAAAAATTGTTCCCATGAAGCCATACTTTGGTCAGAGAAACCATAGTGCCAATTACATCAATAGGACCACTCATGCCACCCCCATCTTGATCGTTCAACCACAAAATCTGCAAGCCGGATCCGTTCAAACTCAATGGTATAGGCCCGCTCAACCTATTCCCCGAGAGCCTCAAAGAAGCAAGGGACGAAAACTTGCCAAAGTAATCCGGCACCTGCCCGACTACATTGCAATACGAGCACGAAAAATTCATCAGCTGTGTGGATTCCGATACATCACTAGGTATACTCCATCCATTACTCTCATTAAAGGGGTTGTTATCAAGAGCAAGAACACGAACACTCGATAGCCCTCGAAAGAAATCCGCGGGGATCGTGTCGAATTGATTGAAATCAAGATACGCATACTGCAAACTTGACAATCCATTCAATGAGGGAATCGTGCCACTGAATTGGTTCTTCTGAAGACCAATGTTTTGGAGCTTATCCAATTGGTTTAGGTTCTGAGGCAAAGTGCCCTTCAACCCAAGGCCCTGAACCTGGATTTGTGTAACTCTACCATTAGAACAGTACACATGAGACCATGCAGGGGGGCCACAGGGGTCATTACCTTTGCCAGGCCATTTCAGAAGAGCTGCATTGCTTAAACCATCTCTGAAATCATCTAAAATCTTGAAATCGTTTGGATTTGTGTAACCATGAACAGCTCCAAAAAGGGAAATCAATGGCACCAACACAAAAATTTCCAGTAATTTCCTCGGATACATATCTCGTTCACAAAAATCAACACAAGATCATTTCTTTTTGCAGCCCAGATGGGAAAAAACAACAATAATTCGGGAGCAAATCATGGGAAATAGAATGGGAACCTTTCTTGATCAGGCGATGCATGCAAATCCACGAATGGATTTGATTTGGGGACGTTCAATGTTTTCTTGGAGATAAGGAAAAATGGGTTTTTTTAATCAAAAAAGAAAGTTTGAGGTGGTGGGGGGAAAGATTTCCACGAATTTTTCTTTAGGGTTTATGGATTTGTTGAAGAAAGGTCTGGATTTTGAATCAAACCCTAAAGATGAAGCTGAAATCTATGATGAAACTACGCCCCTGTTTGATTTTTTGCCCCTCTTGAATTGTGTTCTTTATCCTGTTTCTGAAAAACCAAAATGAAGAAACTCTTTACGTTATTTTTGGTTTTCATGATTCCTATATTTTCTCTTACCAATCCAAAATTCCTATAATTAATTTCATTGTCTTGTTTTCTTACAAAAATATATATTTAAATTGTAATGTTGTCTGAAGGAACCACATAAGATCAAGACATAAATTTTTTTTGATTAATTTTTCTTTTTCTTTTTAACAAAATATATTTCTTTTTACTTTGCCCTTTAAGTTTTGAATTAGTGCGATTATTCCCTTAACATTTATAAAAGGTCACATTTAACCCCTTTTACAAGAGCAGATCAGTATACACAAATTTCAAATACATTGATATTATATGTCAAATCGAAACTCTCGACACGAGAAAAACAATGGTGGTGTCGGAACTAAAATCCGATAATTGACAAAGGAGAAATTATAGGTCAAAGATGACGCATAATGGAGGGAGCTTTGCAGCGACATCTGATGGGTGATAGGGTCAACTGAGATATGATTTTTGCTCGCCTTAGGAAGAAGAATTCGATGACGATGGTTTTGAAACTTTGATTACTATGAAGGTTAAATTTTTTTAAAAGGTGTTAAGTGTAATATTTTTTAAAGGTTAAAAGAACAATCGCACTACGAACCAAAAAATGAGGAGGTGTCCGAAATTAACCTTAATAATATTCATCTTAATTTGTATATATATTCTTTTTGTGAAATAGGTAATAAAGCCCATAAATTTCATTACTGTACTATTTCTTCTTTTTTTTTTCTTAAAGGAATATTCAATTATTATTTTCAATATCAATAGTTTAACATTTCTAAAAGTAATTACCTTTACATATTTTTATTTTCATACAAAGATTAACAATATTTATCTAAACAAAAAGCCCTTGAATTAGGTAATAAAACTTTGAGTAAAGTATTTTAATAATTTATAAATTCTTTTTCTGGGAACTATTAAATATGGAACAATTTGAAGTAAATACGAGTGTCCACCGCAGTAAGTGAAAGACTGAAAGATAATCATTGTAATAGAATATATACGTTATAAATATTACTATTGTCCTTGCACAAATTGCACAAAAAAGACTGCAAAATTCTCATAGATTAAATGTTGGATTTCCTATATGCAGCTAAAGAGTAATCATTTTTTCTAAAATACCTTCTAGAAAATAAATTAAATAATAAAGGATTTATTTTTGCCTAGAATAAGCATGACAAGAGGAATATAAACAAAAAAAAAAGAGGAATATAAACTATGATATACGAATATTTTTAAAAATATAATTTTATTAGAGTTGTATCATTTTCAGACACTCGGATCGAATATTATATCCATATTTTTTGTAAAAAATTTTAGAAAAAATTTATATTATTATATCTGTATAACATCATATTCGTATTATTATATCCTATAATGCACAGATATTTTTAAAAATATTATTTTAGTGTGTCGTGTTATATCGGACATTTATGTCGAATACCGTGTCTGACACTCCTCATGTGAAAAATTCAAAATAAATTTCGTATCACCGTATTGATATTATATCATATCTATATCGGCGTATCAGTATCATGTATAAATTATATTTGATTTTTTACTTGAAAGCCCCATGTGAAATAGCTAATGAATACGCTAGACCCTATGATATAAAATATCTCATGGAGAACCCTGTGAAATATATAAATTAGCTTCGAAAACCCTGAACCCGCGATTGAAAACTCACGCGCCTAAATTGCAAGTGGGAGTACTCCTTTTAGCCTAATTAAAGTTGAAAAGACAATCGTGCCCTCAATATTAAAATTAAATATAATAATATCTTAAAATTTGGATTGTTTGATCTTTTTGTACATATTCAGATTTCAGACTTATTTTATAATGGGGATGTCTAACAAAAGTTCAATCTGTACTGACCTTACGTGAGGTCAGTCTGTACAAGATTGTACTATATTATTTTTTTAATAAATTTTTAATATTATGTAATTTTAAATTATATATATACAATCACCCAACTTCTCTTTAATATTTTATTTTAAAAAAATCATTATATTTTTAATTGACATTTTTAATAAATTTAGTAAGTTTTTTAAAATTAATATTTGCTTTGTTTAATTCGAGTGAATGTAAGCTATAATATGACATCCATTTTAATTATTTTTTTATTATTCTTTGTATTTTTTAAATATTTTTCATTTATCGAATACATAACTACACATACACATATATGTTAAAAAATTAGATAAATAAAATTAAAATAGAATAATAATTAATAGGTTTATTTTAAAATAATAATAAAATATTTTTTCCACACCCATCTTATGTGCATAATATACTAAAATTTTCTTAAAATTAAATTATTTATAGAACATTTTATAATTTTGTGTATCTTATTTGATTTAAAATATATAATTATTTTTTAATCATTTCAATTGTATACGTTTCAGATCATGTTCATCTATATTTTTTCTCTCCGCTTTTTTTAGAACACGTTTGTTTAATTTTTTTATTTTTATTAATTTTTCTCTCTCTTAAATCAATTTTATAAATTCAATTAAGTCGATATTATTTGACTCTACATGAAACTAATAATTTTTTATGTTTGCTTCATTGCTAAACACACGTAATATTTTTCATTTATCGAATACATAACTACACATACACATATATGTTAAAAAATTAGATAAATAAAATTAAAATAGAATAATAATTAATAGGTTTATTTTAAAATAATAATAAAATATTTTTTCCACACCCACCTTATGTGCATAATATACTAAAATTTTCTTAAAATTAAATTATTTATAGAACATTTTATAATTTTGTGTATCTTATTTGATTTAAAATATATAATTATTTTTTAATCATTTCAATTGTATACGTTTCAGATCATGTTCATCTATATTTTTTCTCTCCGTTTTTTTTAGAACACGTTTGTTTAATTTTTTTATTTTTATTAATTTTTCTCTCTCTTAAATCAATTTTATAAATTCAATTCAGTCGATATTATTTGACTCTACATGAAACTAATAATTTTCTATGTTTGCTTCATTGCTAAACACACGTAATTGTATTTCAAATTTATAAAAAATTAAATTTCATTAGAAATTTAGTAATTATTTAGTAGAAACATAATTTATGAGAATCTAATAAAATTTTGGTATTTGTCGGACTAGAGAAAATCAATTATAAGATGATATATTCACAAATAACATATTTTGCATGCATATTTTTAATTTTTAATATTTTTTTGGTGCAAAATTTTTAATATTAAAATACGTAAAACTTTCTAATTAAAGAAAATGATTGGAGAAAAAATAGGAGTTTAAAAGTTTTTAAAAATGATTATCAATTATAGATTATATTTTTTTAATAAATTTTTAGAGATAAAGTAGAAGAATTATAGCAAATAATGTTTTAATTTAAAATAAATATATTAAATTAACAAAGTTGGTTAGAGAAAAAATAGGAACTTTAACATGATGGTTGATTTAAAAATATATATTTTTAAATTAAATAAAATTAGTACAGATAAGTACGGACCGACCTAACGTAAGTTCAGTACGAATCCAACCTAATAATAGACAACCCCTTTTATAATATTAAAAGTTTAAAAAAGATTAGTAATTATATTTTCTTTTAACTTTTTTTTAAAGATTCTTTTTTATTGTTATTTATTTTTCTTTTGCTTTTCAGTTTTTACTTGTGTTTCCTCCGTCGCTATTACCACCATCGTCGCCTTCTTCACTTGGCCGCCCCACCGCCACCACCTTCTTCACCATCGGCAGAGCCACCACCGCCTTCTCCTCCAGCACTACCGGCCTTCAATACTAGCACCAGCAACTCTCTCAAACTCACCCACCAACACCTTATCCACCACCGACTGTTATCTTCACAACCACGAGTCCTCGCCTTCATGACAACGAGCCCACCGCCACCATCGCCTCTCACTCAACACACAATCTGAAAACACAAATATTTACAGAAAACTCACACACACTCTCAGAGAGAAGTGAGAAAAATTAGATCTAGAACTCCCCTTTCCCAAGCCCCATGGTGCTTGTTTATCTTCTCCAAAACAAAAATTCAATTGCTCAAAATCTTGAGACATTAGAAAATTCGAAAAGGAAAGCCCAACACCATGAACCCCTTTACGTAGGAAATCAAATAAATTCATTAGGAAAAACTTCTACAATGATTTAATAGGAAAAGGGAGAACAGTGAACGTGTGCTTTTTTGTGCCGGCACCGATGGTGGTTACGGTTATTTTGTGCCGACGATCGTGATGCAACGGTGACCAGGGTAATGGTTGACGAAGAAGTAACAGACAAAGGAAAAGAATTATATTTCTTCGAATTAAAATTCAAATAAAATCAAAGTGAAAAAGAAATAATGCAACAATCGGTAAAATTGGTATTTAACTTTAAAAAAAAATTAGTAAATGAATATAAGGGCGGTGAGTAATTTTTTCATAAACACAAGGTTTTTCATTAGAGTTTTTATATTATAGGGTTTTCCTTATTACTATGCGATAACACAGAGTTTTTCATTAGAGTTTTTATATTATAGGGTTTTCCTTATCATAAACCATGCATATTATTGTTTAATTTACTAATTCATTGCGAATTATGATGCACATATACGAAAAAGAAATAATAAGCATGACATGTCTGGAACAAGGCAATGGCAAACATTTTTTAAAATTCATAATACGAGAGGCGTTTGAGACGATATCTAAGTAGAGTACTTAATACTAATATCGTGATAAAATAATATTTTTAAAAAATGTTCATAGGATTATAGGTTCTAATTAGCATCAATTTTTTTAGCAGAGTCAGAATTTTCACTACGTAATTTTATTTGAGAAGAACGCTATTAGTAAAATAAACATTTTAGAGATGTTTTAACTATTTTAATTAAATATAACATATATGATAGACACAAGAATCTCGAGAGGAGGTGTCACCACCAAAACATAACTATAATTTGCGATAAAAATAATATTGTAGCTAAAGAAATGGTTGCGAATTTGATAATTTGTTCGTAGTGTATTTGTACACTTGTTTATGTTGTAAGCCATGCATAGATAAATATAGAAATGTATAATGTGAAATATATATCACTTTATAAAATTATAATCTAAAAAGAAAAAGAAATTTAATCCTCTTCACTATGTATTAATCTCATGCATGTATATATATGTGTAATATATCACATATACCCGAAATGATATTAATAAATACTCAATATCATCGTATACTTATATGTATACGTACATCAATGACCCCGTAGACAGTATACATAACGAAAAAATTAAGAAGATACAACACGTACCCAGACAGCCCGAGAGCAGCAAAAATTGTCTGTAAAATAAAATTTGATGATTCCTAAACCATCCATCTCTTATGCTTCTATAGTATTATAAGCTATAATATAATCATATATAATTTATATTCATTCAACCACGATATTAACATTATGGGATCCTTCAATGCTAGGGCTCCTCATAATCTTCTCCAAACTTACATGTCTAATCATCTTCAGGTCGGGGACCTTGAATCGGGACAGCGAGGCGAGTTCGTGGACAGACTCCGCGATCTTGACTGTGCAGGAAACGACCTCGATCAGCAACGAGGCGACTGTGATTGCAGGGACGATCTCAAGGAGATTGGTTTCGGACCACAAGCCAGTTTCCAGCAATGCTTTTAGCTTTTTGACTGAAGCTTTAGCGTTGATGAGATGAGGGTCTGCTGAGAATGAGCATGTCATTGTCCTCATTCCCATTGCTAGTTCTCTCAGAGCATAGCTGCATTCTAAGCTCATTTTCGTGCACGGTTCTTCGATCTTCGATTTGATTTCAACCGGCGCCTACAAGAATGTTAGGACAAAGTTCTTAATTGTTATAATGAAGTAGATCTTGGTTTAGATTTTCAGGATAATTACAAAAAGTTTCCTAGATGTTGTTGATAGAACGACTATATTAGAATTTTATTGGGATGTGCGTGCATGTGTAAAAGAAGGACCGCATATATCTGTCGAAATTAGGATGAATTACGGACTATCATGAGGATTGGGGTTAATTACTAAATAATAATTCAAATATTATTAATTACTAGTAATTCACAAACTTTCGTTCATGTGCAATTAAAAAGATACTATTATTTAAATATATTAAAATTAATTTTTATAGTAATATATTCTATAATCATTTTCAATATAATTATTAAATTATGATTAATAAATAATATAAAAAATATCATATTAATTAAAAAAATTAAAAATATGAGGGAAAAGGACAAAAATTATATAAAAAAGAAAACAAAGAAAATTCAAACAGTGGAGAGAAGTTAACAGATTGTGTTTGGAGTGATAAAAATAAATATTAAATAAAAAAAGAATGCAAGATAATAAAATGGCCGAAAAACAAATAAAATTAAAAAAAAAAAGACACCAAGAGACCAAACATCCTAATATTTCATGTTTGCCTATAAAACATACCTCACAGAAAATGTATAACTACAATAAAATCCCTACTTTTTTTTTTTTTTTTCTTTCAAATACACCCTGAAGTGATTAGAGGGATTCGAATCGAGATTATTGTCCTGGAGAATGAATCTCTACTTGATGGATAAATAAAATTCCAATTCATTACATGAATACATCTTAGCCTGGTCAAAGTCAAATCGGTGTAATTTGAGAGTATTTTACACTAATTTGATGATTGGTGTAAATATTAATTAAGAAGAATGATGAATCAAATACTTGCTCATATAACTGATTATACTCTATCAATCAAGTCTAAATTATAATTTTACGCACAACACATGATACGAGGTAAAATACATGTGATACGTTTCGTGAATTAACTGACAGAAACATAAAAAGAATATGAGATCTACACGGTAAGAACTTGTTTCACCTGTACATCTGATTTGAGATAACCATTAAGTGCATCAATCTTGTAAGCACATTCTCGTGTGAGAGATCCGATCTTCAAGTACTGATCCCAAGGGTGACGATACCTAAATTTACCGTGCCTGGGCTCCCACTGTGCAAAATTCACCTAAAAAAAAAGAAGAATAATAACTCAATCAAGATCCACTTTTCCATAATTAATAGTAATTTTAAGCGTATATTAATAATATGCTTCAAAACCCTCACCAAAGAGTCTTCAATCCCCTTGGAATTAAGAACACTTTTATATTCATCAAGAGACCCTTTATCATTCTGCACCTGGAAATACTTCCCTTCAAAACCTGAAAATATTTATATTTAAAATAATTCAAGAATCAAGATCAAATCACATCCCATGTATATTACTCAAAATTTTAATAAATCCCAAAAAAATCTTACCTTCCAAGAAAGTCCCAAGCTTTTCAATATTTGCAGCAGTTATGTTATGAAGATCTTCACCAGCCCAAATCGGACATATAAACACGCAGACAACAATGGTTACAGCACCACCTATGAGGATCGTGGACAGTCTCCGATGCGCCATATCCAAAATCTCGTCGTCCCGATAGCCCGAAACCGATATCAAACTAAACGTCAGGATGAATATAACAAGCCCGTAATCGTATCTCGCCTTCAACTTTGGAAAGAACCGAGAAAATGTCGCCACAGCAGCTGCAAGAACACCATTATCCCGAGAATGTAAGAAAGAATGCAAGAATTACACAACTTCATTAATGAAGCCAACATCTCTCAATGATCCAATGTTCTTACCAATCAAGACAACAGATAATCCAAGCACGGAACATTCCAATATCTCCCCTGCAAAACTTGCCAAACGATGAATACCAACGCCTAATGCCCCACCAAGAAACGTAGCGATTCCTCTGTTTATCCCTTTCCCAAGAGTTGCTCCTGCAATGATTCAACGTATATATGAAACAGTTCAAATTCCAATCCAAACTTTTGAATCCAATATTTTCAGAATCAAGACAAACCGAAACGTACCAACAGAAAATTCGAAAACTACAACGACAGTCATGACAGCCCACATTGCACTAACACCAAAACCTTCGTACAAGAAATTGAAATAGTACAGCAAAGAAACCACAGCTATGGCTAATCCCACTTTCACAGAGTGAACAATCCTTCTAGGATCTTCAACCCCAAGTTCCTTGGCTTCCATAGCTATGCGCCTTAACCACCCCCTAAAACGAGCAAAAACTCCCAACTTTTCTCCATCTTCAGACGCCATGTCTGGCATTTCAGACCAAGATTCCACCTTTCTTCGTTCCTTCTTCTTGAATCCCTCTTCGAGCGAGATTTCTGGGGTTTGAGAGATTTTTGGAGTGAAATCGCATATTATTGCGAGTATTTATAAAGTGGGCTCGACTGAGATCTGATTGTTTGGCCTAACTTACCCCAATACGTTCAATGATGGGAAACGAAATTGCCTCATCACATGGTTCTCACTCATTAAAGTAGGTCAATACGTGTTGCACGTCTATGGATCTTTACAGGATTAATGCACCTGGAAATTAATTATATTTGTTCACTGGTTTTTCTTGTACAGGCTCATCTGGATTCTGGGAAATAGTTGTGTACGCGGTTCTTGGTGTTCGAGATTATGGCGTTCTTGGTACCGCTCCTATTTGGTGAAGGTGACAAAATTTAACAATATTAAACTTTAGGTCTATTATATAATGAATATTTTTCAAAAGGAGTCCACTCTATTGATTATTATATGTAAAACGTATTGAATACAATATTATATAATCTTCATCAGATCTTTTTTTTGTTTTTTGTTTTTTGTTTTTTTAAGTCAAGAGACACGTTTTATTAATAATAAAGAAACATTCAACATTATAAAAATTGAAGCATAATTAGAAATATTAAGGTCCCTTTTTTTTAAACATAGAAGCCTTGAGAGAAACACTTGAGCTACCCTATTCTACTAACGCACTTGAGAGAAATAATCATAATAAAAGAGAGAACTTTTCTAATATATGTTACAAATAATAACATCACCTATGGATAAATTTGGGTCATTTTATTAGAGCTTTTTAATTGATATTCTGGGCATTTCTCTCAAACACAACATGCGATTACCCCTTCTAAGTATAAATTCAACAGCCTCCAACGGTGTAAAAATCTCGACCATTTCTGACGAAAATATTTTTGACCCTCGCCTTGATCAGCACCAACCCACCACCTCCTCAAGTACATTTCTCGCCACAACTCTCACTCCAAACTGCTTATCTGACTCAAACAATCTAAGTATAAATTCAACAGCCTCCAGCGTTGCAAAAATCTCGACCACCTCTGACGAAAATATTTTTGACCCTCGCCTTGAGCACCAACCCACTACCTCCTCAAGTACATTCTCGCCACAACTCTCACTCCAAACTGCTTATCTGACTCAAAAAATGCTCCATCAAAATTTACGTTCACTAAAGGTGTCTCTGGAGATTTCCATCGCGGCTTCATACTCCTCCCAACTCCTGCTATATGATTTTCAACTATCAACTCCCGAAAGGAATGCTTCATACTCCTCCCAACTCCTACTATATGATTTTCAACTCTCAACTCCCGAAAGGAATGTCAGTAAGCTGTAAGGATGAACATAACAAATAAGCTCCAAAGGTGAAAGACACTCTCATCAGCAATCTATTCTTATTCCACCACATCGTCCACAAAATAATCAAAGATAAGAACGAATCCTGCTCGCTGAGCTTGCTGACCATTATTCTCATCCACCTCTTAGAACTCCCCCTCCATACCCCAACAACCGCCCACTGTAAGTTACTTATGGCCCGTGTGAGACGACCAACGGGGCACCGTAGCAACACGTTTCGTGCTTCTTCTTTCTCCTCCCTACAAAAAGGACACGCCACCCCTTCCCCACATTCTTGTCTCTTAAGGTTCATCGCACTCGGGAAAGCTTCCCTACACAAGCGCCAACCAACACATCTTCACCTTCGACGAAACTCGGTAATTCCATAAAAAGTTCCATTATCCATCCCATTCGGAGCCCGATGCCTCATCTTATACAGTAGTGGGTGCTAGGAACTGAGAAGCACCCATTATTATTATGGTGCCAAATCAGTACGTCTTTATTCATCGATCTTCCTAGGGATACTCAGAATGTAATCTACATCCACAGGCAAAAACAGCGCTTGGATAAGGTCTCTATCCAATACGTCCCCGCCTGACACCATCAACTGTTTGACCTTCACGTTTCTTACCCCCTAGGGGCAAAAAGTAGACCACTTGCAACATTCTTCCTTGAAATCGAACAATCCCCCCACACTATGACCCGAGAACCAGATGCTACAGAACTTCGTGGACTAAACTTGAATTCTATTCTACACTTTTTCCCGAATGGCTACAAACACTGTCTTCTTCGTCCTCCCAACCACTGTCGGCAATTTCAAATACTAAGCATGACTCTCCTCCCTCTGAACTCCCAAACTCCCTGCAGAACTCTCTATCCTCACCACATATCCATAATTCTCAAAAACAGAATAGTAGATTCTGACGTGGCACGTACCCGCTGTCGATCTAAGCCAATCACCTTGCCCCACGTGGACGATCGGGGGTCAAGTCTCGCTCGAGGATCACACTTCGACCGTCCTACTCAGAGGCCCATTTACCTCGCGAGAATTACCTCACAAGAGTATCGACCAAAATGCTCGGACTAATCGCTTATGTCGAGATCGACCCATCATCTCCGACTGACCAGCGCATCATTCCACTAGCGTAGTGGCCGACCGAGCATTTAATGCAAGGCCTTAATGGGGCACCTGTCAGCTCCCCACGCCGCCACGTCGATGCGGTAACTTCTCTGTCCTCTCCATATAAATACCCCCTCCTCATTTATTGCACGGTAAGTTTTCTCACCTAGCACTTTTCACCACTCAATCTTTTCGATCATCCTTACCGATCCTTACTTGAGCGTCGGAGTGCCAACCCGGGTCTCACACCCATCTTCCCCGAGTTGGCCTCAGAGCTCACGTTCGTTGACCTTTACCGAACTCGAGCAGTCAGGCGGCCGTTTCCCCATCAACAAATAGAGTGATCGCGTCGGATCTCTCGATCGATCATCAAGCAGAGATTTTTGTCACGATCATTTGGCGCCGTCTGTGGGAAGCACGCAACAAGAAGCCATTGAACATGACTACTCGAAACATAGTAAGCAACCGCCTATTCGACGAAAACGGTCGGGAGGTCATTCCTCAAGTTCCCTTACAGGTCGTTATTCCCACCTCCCTCCCGACACAGCTAGTCTACTCGACGCCCGAGATAGATAAATACTTAAAAGCTTGTCACGATGAGGCTGTTGCAGCGGCTGCGGAGGGGAGAGAACCTCGCATGCCAGAGTGCCCAGAGGCTCGACCGATAGAAATCATTCAACCCCCGATAAATCATCCGGGATACATGCAACCAGTTCAGTATCCTCCGCCCGGTACATATTGGGCCGGAATTGGGCATAATGTACAGCCTCAGCTTCTCCAACAACAACCGTTACCTTCTCAAGGAAATATACGCAAGTCAGTTCAGGACAGGTTATCACTTCGACCCGAGGAGGAGGTCGACTCTAGAACTCCAACTGACACCAGAATACATCGGGGCGGCAATCATCGGGAGGAGGATGAATCGCAGCAAAAATCTCGACTGTCCCATCCTAGTGAGAGACGTGGCGACCGTAGATTGTCTGGATCCCAGAGAGATCGAAGCCCCACTCAACGCAACTCACCCCCGCATGAATCGAACGGCGTCTTTAACCGACTCGGACCACACGGTCGGGTTAATCAAATCAGAAGATCGAACAGGGGTCGCATCGTGAGGTCGAACGATCTTCGAAATCAAATACCTCCGCGTACCGATCGCCCGGATAACCGACAGAGGAATGAAAGTCAGGGATCCTTTAGCCGATCTCCCCGCCGATCACACTCAGTCAGGCGTGAACGTTCTAGATCACCCCGACGCACACCATCGAACCCAAGGCATGTCCGCCCATGGAGGTATCGCAGTGAGAGAGAGGCTCAGTCTCCATTCTGTGACTCGATCATTGAGTCCACCACTGATGAGAAGATCCCCACCGGCCTACCCGTATATAACGGATCGACTGACCCGGAAAAGCATGTGTCCCGCCTCGAGATGCAGCTCAGCATGTTTGGACACTCACCTAATATCTGGGCTAAGATCTTTGTTACCACTCTGGATGGCCCCGCTCTTGAATGGTTTTCGAGGCTCCCTCCTCGATCGATAACCTCCTACAAGGCCCTCGTCGATCGATTCAAGGCTCAGTTCTCTTCCATGAAGGGAGATAAGCTTCCGCCGACCTACTTGTACACCATTAAACAGGCTCCTAATGAATCGCTGCGAGATTTCTTCACTCGTTTCTCGCAAGCTGTGGTCAAAACGGAAGAACCGAGCATCGATCTTTTGAGACCCATTGTCCACAAGGCTTTGGTCAACATCGAAGCTGCTCGGTACATCTTCCTACAGAAACCAAAGAATTTGGCGGACATCCAAGCGGCTGCTTGCGACTGGATGCAGCTCGAAGAATTGGAGAGTTCTCAGAGGAGCCCGGTACCCAATCGAAAGGCAGATATCCATCGACCCGTTAAACCAGAGGCACGATCTAAACCGGAGGGACCGACAGGGCCTACCGCTCGAAAGCATTACACCCAGCTGACGCGCCCACTCGATGAAATCTACAATGTTATCGATCCTGCCTTGCTGAAAAAGCCTAAGCCGATGCGGGACACTCCCAAGAACCGAGAGAGCAATAAATTTTGTAACTTTCACCAGCAGAAAGGTCACAACACTTCTGAATGTAATGTTTTACGAGATGAGGTTGAACGACTGATCAAAGGAGGCCTCCTCCAGGAGTTCGTGAAAAAAATGGATGACCACGCGCGGAACCGAGATCACCCCGACAGGTCGCCTCCCAAACAACGGCTGGCTAAGCCTCCAACAGAACGAGACCCTCATAACCGACCGTGCCTCGGTCGGATTGACATGATTTCAGGAGGACCATCGGGTGGAGATTCAAGGTCCGCTCGAAAAAGGACGCGGCGGACCGCCGCTCAAGGATTCTACAGTCCCCGAGAAGTGATGCATATTCGACCAGAAGACGCCTGGGTCAACAAAGATATAGTGTTTAATGAGAATGATGTAATAGACCTACCGGGACGCTCGAGCGACACACCTAGTTGTCCAATGGTTGTCACGCTCGACGTCGCCAACTTTGCTGTATCTCGCACTTTAATCGATAATGGAAGCTCAAGCAATATTATCATTTATTCGACTCTTGTTCGCATGAATTTACACGATAAATTGCTTCTAGATCCCATTCGAACCCCTCTCACAGGATTCGGAGGCGCAGAAGTGTACACCAAGGGTCGAGTACGGCTAATCACATCCATGGGCACTTTGCCCCGACGGGCAACACGCGAGATCGAATATCTTGTCGTCGAAATGCCCTCCGCATATAATATTATCTTTGGTCGACCGGGCCTCATCGATTTCCGTGCGGTCATATCCACTTACCATCAAATGATCAAGCTACCCACTCCGGCCGGAGTCGGCGAATTGAGGTGCGACATACCAACCGCCTGGAGTTGCTACTCTATCTCGTTAGACAAGCCCAAGCCTTCTTCGGAGAAGCACGTCCCTCTGCTAATCGATGATCCTATCATCGAGGATGAATTCGTAGACCCGGTGGCCATCGACCCTGAGAATTCACGGAAAATGAGTTCTTCCCATGCGGCAAAAAGAAAGAAGCAGGAAGACAAAAAGCTCGAGCCCACAGAAGAACTCGAGGAAATTCAATTAATCCCAGGACAAACAGAAAAAATCACTCACATTGGGGCTGGTCGAAAGGGAAAAGAGCAGTGCATGCTCATTCAGTTCCTGCGTGACAATCTCGACGTTTTCGCATGGAGTGCCTCTGATCTGGTGGGAGTGGATAGGAAAGTGATCGAACACCACTTGAATGTTGATCCCTCCTACAAGCCAATCAAACAAAAGCTACGCTCTCAGAGTGATTCCCGAAATGCCATCATCGAGGCTGAAGTCAACAAACTCCTGGACGCCCGGTATATCATGCCGATCCAATACGTCGAGTGGCTGTGCAATGTCGTCCTCGTACCCAAACCAGGAGGAAAATGGCGGATGTGTAATGATTTCACTGACTTGAACAAGGCATGCCCGATGGATCCCTATCCGTTACCTCGAATCGACCAATTGGTCGACTCCACGGCCGGATGCGAACGATTAAGCATGATGGACGCCTTTCAAGGATACTACCAAATCTTCATGGCCCTCGAGGATCAGCCAAAAACCGCTTTCATAATCTTCAACGGCATTTACTGCTTCAAAGTTATGCCGTTCGGACTCAAAAATGCGGGTGCTACGTACCAGAGAATGATGAACAAAGTTTTCGAGTCTGAGATCGGTGATACCATCGAAGTATACGTCGACGATATGTTGGTCAAAAGTGAAAAAGCCGCCGACCACCTGGACCACTTGAAAAGAGCCTTCAACCTCCTTCGAAAGTACAACTTAAAACTTAACCCTGCCAAATGCACCTTTGGGGTCGACGGGGGTAAGTTTCTCGGATACATGGTCAGCCAGAGAGGGATCGAGGCCAACCCCGCAAAGATAAAAGCTATCCAATTTTTGCCGGTCCCCAACTCGATCCGCGACGTACAGAGACTGGTGGGTCGGATCATATCCCTTAACCGCTTCATAGCCCGATCGTCGGAAAAGAACTTGCCCTTCTTCAAAATCTTGCGCGACATCAAGAATTTCGAATGGACTCCAGAGTGCAACCAAGCTCTTGAAGACCTAAAAAAGTATCTCACCTCCCCCCCTCTGCTTGCGAAACCCATCGACGGGGAGACCTTATATCTGTATCTAGCTGTGTCAAACGAAACCATCAGCTCGGTACTTGTCACCATTCGAGATCGGAAGCATCTCCCCGTGTATTACGTAAGTAAGGTTCTCCACGGCCCGGAGATACGATACCTCGAGATCGAAAAGTTTGCTCTCGCAGTAGTTCATGCTTCCCGTAAACTCCGACCGTACTTCCAAGCGCATCCGATCGTAGTCCTCACCGATCAGCCATTAAGGAATGTCATGGACAAACCGGAAGTCTCAGGTCGACTCACGAAGTGGACAATCGAGCTCGGACAATTCGAAGTAACATATCGACCCCGGGTGGCATACCACGCTCAGATCTTAGCTGATTTCTTGGTTGAGAAAGACCCGCATTCGATGACAAAGGGCGACCCAACTGTTTGGACCCTTTCGGTCGACGGTTCCTCAACCGCTTCCGGGGGGGGTGCCGGGGTATCCCTAGTCAGCACAAATGGCCAACAGGTCGAGTACGCCATCGCCCTCGAGTATCCTGCAACAAACAATGAGGCTGAGTATGAAGCTCTTTTAGCGGGTCTGAGAATTGCGAAAATGCAGAACATAAAAAAACTTCGAGCTTTAACCGACTCACAACTGGTTGCTAGCCAAGTCAAGGGCGAATACGAGGCTCGAGAGGAGTCTATGATCAAATACCTCGCCTTGGTCAAAAGGGCAATCGCCGAATTTGATGAATTCGAAATCTCCCAAATTCCTCGAGAAGAAAACGGGCGGGCCGACGCCCTTTCTAGATTTGCCAGTGGTTCACTCGGCACCCAAGATCGGGCCATCACCTTCATGACCTTATCAACTCGGTCGATAGATCAGGCTCCACTCGAAGTCAACTCTATCGACGCAACTGAACCGTGTTGGCTCGATAGCATCGTTTTGTATCTTCGAAATGGCATTTTACCCGAGGATTCGACTGAAGCTAGGAGGCTCAAACAACGAGCACTGAGCTATACGCTGGACCAGGAGGGTCGTCTGTACAAACGTTCATTCATCGGTCCAACAAAACGGTGCCTCCGACCATCCCAGGGTCAAGAAGTTTTGGCCGAAATCCATGAGGGATCCTGTGGGAATCATGCCGGGGGACGGTCTCTAGCCCTCAAAGTGTCTCGATCTGGATTCTTCTGGCCTAACCTACGCAAGGATGCACTCGAATTTGTGAGGAAATGCGATCGTTGCCAGAGGCATGCCAATTTGACTCATCAACACCCCTCACACATGATTCCGATTGAGTCATGCTGGCCTTTTGAGCAATGGGGAATCGACATAATTGGACCCTTTCCGATAGCAACTCGACAAAGGCAGTTCATCATTGTGGCGGTCGATTACTTTTCTAAATGGGTCGAGGCTTTGGCAGTCGCAAAGATTACCTTCCACTCCTTACAGGACTTCCTCTGGAAACACATCATCACTAGATTTGGAGTACCTCGAGTCATAGTATGCGATAACGGACCACAGTTCCGGAGTTCAAGATTTAGAGCCTACTGCTCCGACTTTAGGATCGAACAAAGATTCACCTCGGTCGGACATCCCCAAGCCAACGGTCAGGTCGAGGTTACCAATCGAACCATCATACAGAACCTGTGTACGCGACTCGAAGCAAAGAAGAGCCATTGGGTCGATGAACTTGAAGGCGTCCTCTGGGCATATCGAACCACCCCTCGAATTCCCACGGGACAAACACCTTTCGCCATGGTATATGGCTCGGAGGCCACGATCCCGGTTGAGGTTATACATCAATCTCCCCGAGTGGCTCACTTCCAGCAGAGTCGGAATAATGAACTTAGGGCTTTCGATCTTGACACGATAGACGAAACGAGAGAAAAAGGAAACATGAAGATGCAGCAGTATCGAGCAACGACTGCTCTAGCATACAATAAAGACCTACGACCTCTCCACTTTCAGGTCGGGGATTTGGTCCTCAAAAGGGCTGAAGTTACTAAACACGTAGGAAAGCTTGATGCCAATTGGGAAGGACCCTACCGTGTCGTCGAAATAGGCAAAAATTGGGCATATCATCTCGAAGATCTCGATGGGCTACCGTTACCTCGATCATGGAATGCTCACAATCTGAAGAAATATTACTTGTGATTAATCGATGTAATTTCTTTTGGTCATTAAACACAATATGTAAACTTTCTGGTCGACTAATCGATAGAGCATTCTCTTGCCTTTTTAGCAATTGTGTTATTCGATCATATACTTGTGGATTATACGACGCCCGTACTAATTTCTTGTATACTTCGAAAGATTAAAAGCAGCTTGCCTTGACATCTTCTCGATCATTATTTTCGATTAACATAAAAAATTGAACGCCAAAAAGCTCGAGAAAACATGCATGAAACCCAGAAGAGAACTTGCATAATGTATTTAAAACAAGAAAGTCTACATCGATCATAATTCTTCGATCAAAACCTTACAAATTTGGATTTTACAAATGGGAGCAACAAACGCTCGGATTCCTACCTATTTACACATGAATCCCGAGCCAACAACTACTAAGGTCCGACCCCAACAGTCGGAACTTCGAAAATTGGATTCCCCTTCACCAGTCCTCCGAGTACGAAGATAGGGCTAGTCCATTCTCTCCGACTCAATCCTCGACCGCTCATGATCCGGTCCCTTCCTCGATTGGAACAATGGCGCCCTCCCCAAAGTATTCCGGGCACATATCCTTGGGGTCGAAGGAAGCGTCAAGGTCGAGCTCTTCCGTGGCTATGTTGTCCGGTTCCCCCGCCGCTCTGGACCGAGCCAACTTCACAGCAAAGCCAAATTCATCGGTGTCCCAGTTTGGCTCGGGAGTGGGGGGTCGGGTGACCGGATCAACTGGACGAGGGTCATCTTGGTATAGGCCGACCTTCTCTTGATCATAGTCGAGCGGAAGATACTTAGCCGCCTGCACTTGAGCCAAGCACAAGTTGAAGCCCTCCTCGACATCCTTGAAGCTCGCGATCGACACGGCCTTCTCGTAGGCCTTGGACTTCATGAATCTGTAGACGCCTCGACGCTCGAGGTCGTTCACGGATTCAGCCAAGCCCCTCTTGCATCGCTCCAGAGCTAGCTTGGCACCTTTCCTCTCCCCCTCGATCAGGCCGCGGTTTCGCGCTTCAGCCTCCTCCTGGATCGACCTAGCCACCCGGTCCTCGGCCACCTTTAGCTTTTTCTCGACTTGAGAGAGATTTGTTATGGCGTCCAAGAGCTCACGGTCGAGTTTCTCCTTGTCCTTGGTGGCCTCGGCCAGCTTTTTATCTTTCTCCTCCAGCTCAACCCTCATCATCTCCACCTGTCGCTCGGCCTTCGCCCTCAACTGCCGATGGACCCACCCTCTCCGAGCCACCTGAAAGAAGTCCTGGCCCATCTGCAAGGAATCATCGACCATTAAAAACTCCGACCATACACATGAAATAATTCCTACAGATATAATTTCTACTGGTACTCACCGCAAAGTACTTCTGGACCCAAGAAGCCTCGATCTCGTCGTCGGAGAGCGCCATCCTCTCCTTGTGATCGACCGTTGTCTGGATCGAGCTGTAAAGGGCTCCGAGCGCCTGGTAGTCTTTGGGGGCTGTCCCGACCCGTCGGGGCTCGCCTCTCTCGTTGACGCTCGCCAGGCCGCGAGGGAAATGGGGTTCCTCGAGGATTGGATAGTCGAAGAATAGCTTTTTCTCCTCTTCGCTCGACTTCCATTGAACCGCGCTCGAGGGCCCCGAGCCAGGCCTTCTCACCCCCGCCAGGATGCTGGCCACATTTCGAGGCACTATTGCCCCTCGACCTTGATTCGGAGGGGTCGAATAGGCCCCTACCTGGACCTCAACGATCGGCCCAAGCGCCGGAGGCATGGGAAGCAGGGGGCTCTTCTCTCGACCCGTGTTTTTATCGGCCCCGGCCCCAGACTTGGCCTGGCCTTTCGTTTTTTGCTTTTTTGATTGGGGGGCTCCATGGTCCTTGTCAGTGGAAGAGCCCCGACCTCTCTTCTCGGGAGCGTCCTTGGTCCTCAACGCCAGAACGTCCGGAAGGGCCTCGACCGTCGCATCGGTCGATGCAGACGTCTCGGCCTGGGTAGGAGGGGGCATCTTCTTCTTCTCGGCCGCCTTCTTTAGCTCGGCCATCTCCTTCCTCCTGGCATTCAGTGCAGCCGACATAACGTATTGCTCTGCACCAAAAGACACTCGATTAATAAACAAAACAACAACAAACAAAACAAACAAAAGGAAAAACAAGGGCAAATAAATGATCGAAATGTCTCGAGGGATTCGTTCGGAATACCAGGGTCGAAATGTTTTCTAACTCCTGGCGCGAGCCCCAGCTCGATTAATGACTGTGGAGCCACCATGTCCTCCGACTCCACACTTCCCATCTTCCTCAGAGCCGCCATCAAGGTGTTGGGCCAACCCGGATGCCCCCTCGGAAGGTCCGATCGAGCAACCCAGCTCCATCCAGGGTATTTCAGACCGGGCCACCCCTTTTCACTTTCGATGAAAACGAATCTTTGCTTCCATCCCTTGCCATTCGATGAGGTAGGCGACCTAACAATCCGATAATTGCTCTTCGACTGCAGCTGGATATACCCCGGACCAGACTTCGAGGTCTCGGTCGTCAAGCCGGCCTGGAAGATCTCAGAAATGCAATAGATATTGACCTTCATTCCCAGGCATCTCAACAAAGCCCTCAATCCGTTTACCATGGCGTAGGAGTTGGGCATCAACTGCAATGGGCTAATCCTAAGGGTATTGAAGAAACCGACCATCTCCTCGGGAATGGGCACCCTAAACCCATTTTTGACCGCCAAATAGTTGACCGCAATACAGTTGGGCGGTGGGTCGGTCATGCGATCTCCTGATTGGGGCCTAATCACTCGATAACCCCCATACTCCGGAGCCCCCCCAAACAACCAATTCTGAACCTCTCCAAGTTTGTCCTCGGATATCGAGCAGGTAATGGCTCGAGGGTCGTTTTGTAGCCAACCTTCTGGCTCTAAATTCTCCATCTCCTCATCTTCCTCTTCCTCTAGTCGACCCGAAGTCGACGTCTCCTCTCCAGACTCCCGAGGTACTGACACCACTGTTGTCTCATCCTCGGACAAAGGCTCTGAAACCTCTACAACCTCGACGAACTCATCCCTCCCCTGAGGATTCGTCGACCTCGTCTCCATGGTCTCACCGGAATCGGACGTCGAACTCGACCCTGATGTGTCCGAACTCGACCTATCACTCGCGGTCACCACTTCCTCCACTCCGGGGCCAGTCTCCACTCGATTTGTTGACATCCTACAGGGCAAAAACCTCATTTTCATGGTGTGGCTCGGATACAAACAAATCGAGGGAGAGGAAGCCTTCGAAGAGGGAAGTGGTACACCTCTCCCTCGAGGCAAGCGAAAAGAAAAATAAAAAGCACAGAGAAAGAAAATCGAGCAAAAGATCGGGAATGTTACCTTTTGTTTTCTGAAGATCCGAACGGTCCTTTTGTAAAGCAAACGACCTCGAGATTCAACACGAAAAGGACTCTTTATCGATCGAAAATGGCTCGGAACTCTCTTCAATTCTCTGTCGCAAAAGTAACAAATGAATTTACAGAGGGAACTATTTATAAGGATAAAAATGAGCGGGAATCGAGAAGGTGAAACGGCGTAATAATTACAGCGGGTCCCACTCTTGGGATTTGAAACGCCTCTGCCACGTCAGCCCTAGCAGATGACGTTTCGGGGGGCTTATGACGTGGCACGTACCCGCTGTCGATCTAAGCCAATCACCTTGCCCCACGTGGACGATCGGGGGTCAAGTCTCGCTCGAGGATCACACTTCGACCGTCCTACTCAGAGGCCCATTTACCTCGCGAGAATTACCTCACAAGAGTATCGACCCAAATGCTCGGACTAATCGCTTATGTCGAGATCGACCCATCATCTCCGACTGACCAGCGCATCATTCCACTAGCGTAGTGGCCGACCGAGCATTTAATGCAAGGCCTTAATGGGGCACCTGTCAGCTCCCCACGCCGCCACGTCGATGCGGTAACTTCTCTGTCCTCTCCATATAAATACCCCCTCCTCATTTATTGCACGGTAAGTTTTCTCACCTAGCACTTTTCACCACTCAATCTTTTCGATCATCCTTACCGATCCTTACTTGAGCGTCGGAGTGCCAACCCGGGTCTCACACCCATCTTCCCCGAGTTGGCCTCAGAGCTCACGTTCGTTGACCTTTACAGAACTCGAGCAGTCAGGCGGCCGTTTCCCCATCAACAAATAGAGTGATCGCGTCGGATCTCTCGATCGATCATCAAGCAGAGATTTTTGTCACGATCAGATTCTAACTACAAAAAAAATAGGTTTCCATACACTTTTAAGTGTAGGGAGAATAAACCTATTACTACATTTGAAATCATACTACGTTTTTTGCAAGCGTAACAACGATTGATGTAGTAAGAGTCTATAATACAGTTTGAAGTGTAGTAATATAATTTGTATTTACCCTACATTTTGAAGTGTAGCAACAGAAAATTCAAACTACACTTTAAAATGCATTTTCATGTTTTAAGAATTCAAATAAATAATTTTTAAATTATTATATTAATAAATTTGCTATAATGCATATTACGTTACATTCATAATTACAAATAGTTTTTTGTTTTAATCGAATAGTTATTGCATCTATATATGCACCATAACTATGTTGTACGGACACGACACGACACGGACACGGCGACACGGATTTTTTAAAAATTTTAGGACACGACACGACTCCGACACGGCTATATTTATATAAATAAATATATTTTATATATAAATTAAAATATTTTATATAAAAATAAAAATAGTTTATAAGTATAATCTAGATAAAATAAAATATTTTAAAAAAATATGTATAATTAAAAACTAGAATAAGTTTGTTATTTTAGTTTTCACCCCAAAAAATTCTAAAAATATTAAAAAATGCATAAAAAACTTTATTTAATTAGAAAATTTGCCCCGCCGTGTCGGACACCGTGTCCTTTTTTTTTTTTTTTTTTTTTTCGGACACGTTTCAGCCGTGTCCGACACGTGTCCGAGGTGTGTCCGTGTCCGACACGTGTCGAACACTGCACGGACACTTTTTTTGCCGTGTCCGTGCTTTCTAGGCACCATTACAAGGTCTTATAGATTTTACATAATGGAACAAAAAATAAACTTGTAGAAAGACATAAGTTACTAATCAACATGTAGTTAACATAATTAATAAATTTTGTATTTCAGTATAATTCAAGATCCAAATACAATATTCATTTAACAACTATACAAAGACATAATAAATATAACTAAACTACAATCGTAATATATGTACATAACTATATTGTAAAGAAAAAATTGGTCTATTTTGAACTAAAACACTACACAAAAAATACGAAGAACTTCCAACTTTGTATGGTTAAGCTATCCATATATCTCCTTGTGTTATTTGGAACTTAACTTTTAGACATATTTCAAGGGTAATTAAATTCTTTCATGTAAAAGAATCTAAATAAACCTAAGAGGAGATAAAAACAAAAGTTCAGGTGTCGGTGGTTCCTCTTAATTTTGCTCAATTGCTTACCATGCATGCATGATATCACAGGCCACAAAAGTACGGACAGGATGATGTAACTTTTTCCTTAAATTTACTGCATGAGAGTGTTTGATACGCAATTCAATAAAATTATTTTACATGACACAAAAATATTATATTTAAAAATAGAATTCAAATGTTCGATGGACGTTCCTCTTAATTTTACTCAAACTATATTATTGTTTACCGATTCATTATAGGCTACAATATATTATCACGAACACGGAAATATGAAAACAAACTCTATTAAATTAATGACATAATTCTTTTTCTTAAATTTACAATATGATCGGTGCTTGACAGGGTATTCGATAAGAGTATCAATTGGCACGACATGAAAAATTAATTATATTTTTTAAAGTATTATAAGCATCGCAATATTATTTTCTTTTTAATAGAGAATTCCAAGCAAAACTTTATTTGAGAGGGAAGATATCAGTGAACGGGAGTTTTTATTAAGGATGTTTGGAGCACAAAAAAAATTAATTAAGGATGTTTTTATTATTCTAATTTTTTTGAAAAAATACAATAGAGTCAAGGAAGTTGATATATAGGAGCAATGACCATCCTATGCCCTCTTCGGCTCCGCCCCTCTTCATACACTTGTTTATGTTGTAAGCCATGCATAAATATAGAAATTCATAACACGATATTACTTTATAAATCTATAATCTTAAAAAGATATGAAATTTAATTTAAGATCCCGACTTCATCATCTTCACTATGTATTAATATTTAAATCACACATACATATATATATATATATATATATATATATATATATATATATATATATATATATAATTAATACTCAGTATAATTGTATACTTTATACATCAACGACGTCGTACACAAAAAACATAATGAAAACGAAAATATTGCGTCCACAGACAGCCTGAGAGCAGCAAAAATTGTCTGCAAAAGTTTGATGATTCCTAAACCACCCATCTCTTATGATTTAGTGTAAACTATAATCTAATCATAATACATATTCATTCAACCACGATATTAACATTATGGGATCCTTCAACACTAGGATTCCTCATCATCTTCTCCAAACTATTCTGTCTAATCATCTTCACATCGGGGACCTTGAATCGGGACAAGGAGGCGAGTTCGTGGACAGAATCCGCGATCTTGACCGTGCAGGAAACGACCTCGATCAGCAACGAGGCGACTGTGATTGCAGGAATAATCTCAAGGAGATCGGTTTCGGGCCAGCAGCCTGTTTTGAGCAAGGCTTTGAGCTTTTTGGCTGAAGCTTTTGCGTTGATGAGATGAGGATCTGCTGAGAATGAGCATGTCATTGTCCTCATTCCCATTGCTAGTTCTCTCAGAGCATGACTGCATTCTGAGCTCATCTTCATGCATGGTTCTTCGATCTTCGATTTGATTTCAACGGGCGCCTGCAAGAATATAAGCACGAATTTCTTTGTTATAATGAAATAAATCTTGGTTTCAAATTTTGGGATAATTACGAAAAGTGCCCAAGGTTTGGTTTAATTACAGACGACTGCTTGAGGGATGTTTTTGCATAGAAACAAATGTTGAAGGGTTGTATTATAATTTTTGGTATCTGAAAAGTTCTTTTTGTAAATACACCAAATCTCAATGGCATTAAATTCAAATTATAATACCACTATAAAGTATAAATACAAGCAAACTTAGGGATCTTTTTATAATTATTGCATAAAGTCTTTTCTTGGAAACTCTTGTACACCCTTTTTTTGCTATTTGAATGCATTGTACCCATGATTCTCTCCTTCGGCCAAACTAGTATAATTTAGAAATATTTTATACTTGTTCAAATAACTAATCGAGCTCGATCGAATCGAACTTGGAGGTTTGGACTATAATTTTATACGCAACATAGCGTGACATGACATGTATTGTGAATTTAAGTGTGTATAAAAAAAAAAAAAAGTGTTTATAAGATCATCCGGTCTTTACCTGCACATCCGATTTGAGATAGCCATTAAGTGCATCAATCTTGTAAGCACATTCTCGTGTGAGAGATCCAATCTTCACGTACTGATCCCAAGGGTGACGGTACCTAAATTTACCGTGTCTAGGCTCCCATTTCGCAAAATTGACCTATATATATATATAGTAAAAACAAAATTAACTCAATCAAGATCCATTTTTTATAATTAGGTAATAAATAATAATTTTAATCATATATATATTATGCTACAAAAAGCTCACCAAAGTGTCTTCAATCCCCTTGGAATTAAGAACACTTTTATATTCATCAAGAGACCCTTTATTTCCTCGATCGTTGTCATTCTGGAAATACTTCCCTCCAAAACCTGCAAAATATTAAAATTTAAAATAATTCAAGACCAAACTAAGCCATATATATTACTCAAAAATTTAATAAATCCCAAAAAATCATACCTTCCAAGAAAGTCCCAAGCTTTTCAATATTAGCAGCAGTTATGTTATGAAGATCTTCACCAGCCCAAATTGGACATATAAACATGCAGATAGCAATGGTTGCAGCACCACCTATGACGATCGTGGACAATCTCCGATGTGCCATATCCAAAATCTCGTCCTCCCGATAGCCCGAAACCGATATCAAACTAAACGTCAGGATGAATATCATAAGCCCGTAATCGTATCTCGGCTTCAACTTCGGAAAGAACCGAGAAAATGTCGCCACAGCAGCTGCAAGGACACCATCATCCCAAGAATATTGAAAGAATGCAAGAATTATACACACTTCATTAATGAAAACAACATCATTTGTTCAATCCAATCCAATGTTCTTACAAATCAAGAAAACTGACAATCCAAGCATGGAACATTCCAAAATCTCCCCTGAAAAACTTGCCAAACGATGAGCACCAACGCCTAATGCCCCTCCAAGAAACGTCGCAATTCCTCTGTTTATCCCTTTCCCAAGAGTTGCTCCTGCAATAATTCAACAAATGAAACAGTTCAAAATCCTAACTTTTTCAAGAAAATATTTTCAAAATCAAGAAAATACTGAAATTAAACGTACCCACGGAGAATTCGAAAACTACAACGACAGTCATGACAGCCCACATTGCATTAACACCAAAACCTTCATAGAAGAAATCAAAATAATACAGCAAAGAAACCACAGTTATGGCTAATCCCACTTTCAGAGAGTGAACAATCCTTCTAGGATCTTCCACTCCAAGTTTCTTGGCTTCCATAGCTGTGCTTGTTACCGCACTAACAGTATTCCCCAAACAGCCCCTTAACCACCCCCCAAAACGAGCAAAAACTCCCAACTTTCCTCCATTTTCAGACGCCATTTCTTGCATTTAAGCCCAAGATTCCACCTTTCTTCGTTCCTTCTTCTTGAATCCCTCTTCGAGCGAAATGGGTCGTCGATTTCTGGGGTTTGAGAGGTTTTTGGAGTGAAATCTGAGATTATTGCGGGTATTTATAAAGTGGGCTCAAGTAAGGTGAGTAATGGGAAACCAAATTGCCTCACATGGGAGACTTACGTACGGATGATGTTGCGAGGATGTTTCTCACACAGTAAAGTAGGTCAGTGTGTGTTGTACGTATATGGATCTTTACAGGATTAATTCATCTGGAAATTCCTACTTTTTGGAACAGATTCATCTGGAAAACAATTGTAGACGCGGTTCTTGGTTTGGGTTTCCAGATTATGGCGTTCTTGGTACCGCCCTTATTTGGTGACGGTGACAAATTTTAGCAATAGGAAACTTTAGTCCTATTATAAATATATATATTTTTTTTAAACATAATCCACTATTTTAATTTGATTATTATTTTAAAAATATTGAATAAAAAAGATAGTTCACTATATTAATTATTAATTTATTATATTGTATCTTAAAAAGCATCAAATTTGAAGGGTCTAAATTGAAAATGGAGCATTTTTTTTAATCAAAAAGATAGATGGTTATGCAAAAATATTATATAAAATCTATGATACGGATACAGACACGGTGACATAGCCATGACGCGTTACGGATATGGCCATACCAATTTTTTCTTAAATTTCATAATTAAGGAGTGTCGGACAAGAGTGTCCAATACGATACAACACGACAAAATAATATTTTTAAAAGTATCCGTACATCATAGTATAAAATGAAAGATTTAGGATATCAAATTTTTTGATCCAATCATATATTTTTTAATGTTATAATTTATTTTATTTTTTTTAATTTCAATCGTCTATTAATATAGATAAAGTGAATATATAAATTAAACTAAGAGATAAAATTCACAAGCGGGAATAGAACATCCAAACTCAAGATTTAGGGGCAATTTTATTACCAATATAAGGAAATCCATCATAGATTTCCAATTATTTGTGAGAGATAATCTAGTACAATAATTTTTTCACAAATTAAGTAAATGGAATAAATTAATCATATTGTAATTTTCTATTAATGATGGGGATTATCCATTAATATTCTAAATTTTAATAAAAGGTAGACAATTTGTGTTAGTTACAAAATATTAATGATGACATTTTGTCCCTATTATTAGTATTCAATCATTCTTCCGAACACAATTTTCATCACAAATTGATGAACTTACAGGATAGTACACGCGTATTTTAGTAGTTTTAAAGTGATTTATGGGATATATTTCCTATTTTATACCAAATCTGATACTAGCTAGTCATCACAATTATCAACATAAATAGTTTAAATTAAAAATAATAATGCATAGCTGGGCAATATTAGCAAACTTACAACAATTAAAAGAATTAAAGATTTTCCCCTAAAAATTAATTACATGCCGGCCTATAAGTTTTCCATGGTTGGTAATGCAGGTTCCAAAGCTAATTAATGTTGGAATGTCGTGTTACATTGCACGTATGAGTTGTCACAACAATTAACCACATATTAAATTACTTAAAATGTTTAATATCAATAAATAATAATTATGCGACATTTGGATTTATTTAATTATTAAGTTTGTTAGTCCACCGCTTCAACACATGTCCCCTAACAATTATTTGGGAGGTATACAAATAATAAGAAATGGGCACACAAAAGGATGACTAAGACTTGTGTGTACTTTCATTAAGTAAACGAAAATTTGAAAATCTTGCTAGTATTTTCAAACTGTGTACCAAACTTGAAGACCTTTGTTTTGTACTGCATTTGCAGCAAATCGAGAGGGACTTTGTGAGTAAGAGGAATTTTTAAAAATAATATTTAATTTAAAACGGATTCGTAAAATGTTATTGAAAAAGAATGGGTTAATATTTTATTATAAGAACGTCACATCATGTGGTGTTTTTGTATTTTTTTAATATTTTTTTTAACGGGGTCGCCGAACAATCCACTTTTTTTTTTTAAATTAATATTTTAACTTTGGTCGCCGAATAATACTGCGATCGAATTAAAAAACTATTTTTTTTTTAATAATCTAATAAAGGTCGCCGAATAATACGGCGACCTTAATAAAAAAACTATTTTTTTTAATAATTTAATAAAGGTCACCGAATAATTTGCTTTTTCGGAGATCTAAATGATATCGAAAAAATACAAAGTTTTATTTTATTGGATCCGAATCGTCGAAATAAGTTCAACGAAAAAGACGGAATTTGAACTCAAATCCCATAACTACACTTATAACTGAAAAATAAATCAAATAGGGTAAATGAGTCATATGGACTAAAATTTGTTTCGTCGGAGGTCCAAACAACATAAAAAAAATACGAAGTTTAGTTTATTGGATCCGAATCATCAAAACGAGTCCAACGAAAATGACGGAATTTGAATTCGAATGTCGTAACTCAAGTTATAGCTGAAAAACGAATCAAATAGAGTAAATGAGTCATATGGACTAATATTTACTTCATTGGAGGTCCAAACGACATCGAAAAAATACGAAGTTTAGTTTATTGGATCCAAATCATCAAAACGAGTCCAACGAAAATGACGGAATTTGAATCCGAATGCCGTAACTCGAGTTATAGCTGAAAAACGAATCAAATAGAGTAAATGGGTCATATGGACTGAAATTTATTTCGTCGGAGGTTCAAACGACATCAAAAAAATACGAGATTTATTTTATTGTATCCGAATCATCAAAATGAGTCCAACGAAAAAGACAAAATTCGAATCCGGATCCCGTATCTCAAGTTTTAGCTAAAAAACAAATCAAATAGGGTAAATGGGTCCAACAAAAATACGACCCATTTACCCTATTTGATTCGTTTTTCAGCTATAACTTGAGCTACGGCATTCGGATTCAAATTTTGTCATTTTTGTTGGACTCGTTTTGATGATTTGGATCCAATAAACTAAACTTCGTATTTTTTCGATGTCGTTTGGACCTCCGACGAAGCAAATTTTAGTCCATATGACCCATTTACCCTATTTGATTTGTTTTTCAGCTATAACTTGAGTTATGGGATTTGGGTTCGAATTACGTTTTTTTCGTTGAACTCGTTTCGACGATTCGGATCCAATGAAATAAACTTCGTATTTTTTCGATATCATTTGGATCTCCGAAAAAACAAATTATTCGGCGACCTTTATTAAATTATTAAAAAAAATTAAAAAAATAGTTTTTTGATTAAGGTCGCCGTATTAGTCGCGACCTTCATTAAATTATTAAAAAAAAAATTAGTTTTTTAATTCGGTCGCCGTATTATTCGGCGATCAAAATTAAAATATTAATAAAAAAAAAAAGTGGATTGGGTTGCCGTATTATTCGGCGACCCCGTTAACAAAAATATTAAAAAAATACAAGAACGCCACATGATGTGGCGTTCTATAACAAAATATTAACTCATTCTTTTTCAATAATATTTTACGAATCCGTTTTAAATTAAATATTATTTTCGAAAATTCCTCTTGTGAGTAATTATGTGTTGGGCATTATGAATTTTGTGTTTGATTTTCATATATATTTTACATCATCATCGAATATCATTAAATATTTAAATTTTTTAGTACGTCTATTTTAACTCTTTAACACGTCTTCTTATGTGCAGGTAGGGTTTTCTTTTGCCATCTTGATTTTAGGATCCCTTTGGTCTGGACTCTAATACCATATTGAATGACCACCTGATATAAAAATTTAAGATATTAGATAAAAATATCACTAAATATTTAAATTCTCCGATACGTCTATCTATTTAAACTTTCTAACACGTCCCCTTATGTACAAGCAGGGTTTTTTTCACCATCTCGATCTTAAGATCTCTTTAATTTGGACTCTGATACCATATTGAATACTTACCTGATCTAAAAGTTTAAGTTGTTAGATAAAAATATTATTAAATATTTAAATTCTCCAATACGTCTAGCTATGTAAACTTTCTAACATGTCCCCTTACATGCAGGTAGGGTTTTTTTCATCGTCTTGGTCTCAGGAACTTTTTTATCTGGATTCTGATATTATATTGAATGACCATCTGATCTAAAAGTTTAAACAATTAGATATAACTATCATTAAATATTTAACTTTCTAATTGTATACAAATTTTGGTTGATTGTTATGGTAGAGTTCGAGGATTAATGACTTTTTGCAATTTTTGTGAACTTGTTTGAAATTGGAAGTTATCTACATCATGTTTTCATGGCACCGTTGTCAAAATGGGTAAAAATTGTTTGTGTGTACGGTGAGTTTTTTAGTTAAAAATGTATAGTTTAGGTTCATGAAGACTTTTGAAAATGATTTGGATAACACAAACATCTTAAACTATATAAGATGTAAAAGATTATTAAGTTCAAAGTATCTTTACTTTGCGTCGTATAAAAGCGCAGTTGTTTCTATAATAAAATTAAGAGTTATTTATACTATACCGGCCCCCTGTGTTAAGTGGAATGGGTAAAAACGGCTCCCTGTGTTAGGTGGAATGGGTAAAAAAAATCTTGGGTTACAAAAATTAGCATAGGAGACCCTGTGTTTTCAAAATATATGCATGCCGAACCCTGAAAATTTCTGATGTTGGTAGAACACTAATTTTCTCTATTCATTGGATGCGAAATAACTAATTTAACCTTTTGTATTATGATATAGATCATCTCACATCTCTCTCTATATATACCCCTTTTTTATACTTGCTTATAGGGTACTTCATACAATTTTTATTTTGTACAGGGTTTCGATTCATATAAAAAAAGGGGTTTCGGTGCGTATAAAAAAGTTTTGAACAATATCTCACATCTCTCTCTATATATACCCCTTTTTTATACTTGCTTATAGGGTACTTCATACAATTTTTATTTTGTACAGGGTTTCGATGCATATAAAAAAAAGGGGTTTCGGTGCGTATAAAAAAGTTTTGAACAATATGGAGAAATATGAGATGATCTATATCATAATATAAAAGATTAAATTAGTTATTTCGCATCCAATGAATAGAGAAAATTAGTGTTCTACCAACAGCAGAAATTTTCAGTGTTCGGCATGCAATTTTTTAAAAACACAGAGTTTTCTGTGTTAATTTTTGTAACGCAAGGTTTTTTTTTTTTTTTTTTTCCCATTTCATCTAGCACAGGGGGTATGGCGTAAATAACTCATAAAATTAATTATGTAAAAATTTTGGATCTGTGGGCTTGTTGGATACGAATGTAAATTTCTGAATCTATTGAGTGTAACTTGAAATATTGAGTTCGAGGGTTCATCGAATGCAAATGCAAATCTCCGATCCTTGATTAATTTATTTTTTATATTTTCCTAAGTCTGTAGGTCGGGGATCCAGAGGTGGCTCCAAGGACTTATTTGCATTGAAACTCTAGAGGTGGCTCGTGCTCAACAAGTGACTAACGTACATATAGTATTTAGTCTCGCATATTCAAAATGTGGTTTCTCTTCTTTTTTTTTTTTTTTTTTTGTGTATGACATTTAGTTTCTATGTGTATGACATTTAGTTTCCGAGACAAACGAGCGGTTCTGATACCATTTTGCTATGTCCTAGATCCATTAAATGTGAGCACAAATATACAAATTCACCGAATATAACTTAAACCGGGCCACACTGGTACCCAAAAAGAAATAATTTTTAGTTAAACTTAGTTCTTTAACTCATATACATCGACTTATTTGTTAAATTTTCTCAGACATCACTTATTAAATCTCCCCTATTCGATTGGATAATAATCAAATAAGTATGCGAAAGTAGCAAACATCATAATACATCACATTCTTTTGTTTACGTACTATTTTTTTTATTTTTTTTTATTGTATAATAGCGATTTTATATATAAATAAGAAGTGTGACATTAATTAGAAGTTTCTTATTCGAGTCTTTAACAATACAGTTTAATTCGACAGATACTTTTATGCAACAACAGTAGGTGATATTCACAAACATAACGATCGGAGTGGAAGTGATTCAATATATACAGATATACTTCCTCAGATGTTCGAAAAATTATTCCGATACACATATGCTTCCTTATATTCCATTTCTTTTTTATACATTGTAACCGTATCCACATAGGAATAAGATGGACGACACATACACGCTTATAGCTCATATTGTACAGGTGCCATTCATCCGACCGGAGGAATGTATATCGGCGAAACACGAAAAAGTGAAACAGAAGATTAAATTTTCCACTGCTACATGTGATACAGTCTAGCAGTTTCATGTAAGAGAGATTATAACTGCCCAGAACAATCACTCAACCACAATATTAATATTATGGGATGCTTGAATACTGTTGATTCGACTCATTTGCCGGCTCAGATTTTTACGTGGGGTCCCACTACGAGGAGTCCCGCTAGTTTGGAGGCTTGTTTGTTTACTGGGAGTTCGACTCATTTGAAAGCTCGTTTGTTTAATCAACTTCACATCAGGGATCTTGTACTTCGACATGGTGGCGAGTTCCTGGACGGATTCTGCAATCTTGATCGTGCACGAAACGACCTCAATAAGCAAGGAGGCGACGGTGACAACTGGAACTATCTCGAGAAGATCAGAGTTGGGGCCCCGCAGGCCCACTTTCAACGTTGCTCTGAGCTTCTTTGCGGCATTTTTTGCATTCAAAAGATGAGGATCGGCTGAGAAAGAACAAGTCATTGTGTTCATCCCGGTTGCGAGTTCCTTCAGAGCGTAGCTGCATTGTGAGCTCAACTTTGTGCAAGGTTCTTGAATCTTCTCTCGGATTTCAATCGGTGTCTGCAAATATCACGACAAACTTAATTTCTCACTGACTACGAAAAATTAATTGATGATCATATCAAGACAAAATTGTAACAGGGCAGTTGCCCCCATGTCTAGTTACACAGTTGTGTTTCATAGTGACAATTAAACCGGCATACATTGAGTTTGACCTAATTACATAAACTTCCCCTGATATGTCCTATGATTTTAACTTAAGACGCTATTATAATCATGAATTCAAAGTCAAAGGTTGATCTGTAAGTGTAAAAACTAAAAATAGCGTATTTATAAAAATCATAAATGATAACGTCAAAAGTTCATCAATCCAGATGCTGTAAATTCTTGGACAGTGAAAAGTTTTGTAATTTCTCAAAATTTCAGGGGAAGTTTGTGTAATTAGGTGAAACTTCACGGCATGCCAAATATAACTATCTTTATATAATATGAACATTTCTGAGAGTTCAGTATTTCTCGTCTCTATAAACAAAAAATTCTGGTTCTTCCCTAGTTTAGTTTTGCAGGGTTCAGGTTTCTTTACCTGCACGTCCGAGTTTAGATAGGTGTTCAATGCATCAATCTTGTAAGCACATTGTCTTGTCAGAGATCCAATCTTAAGGTATTGATCCCAAGGGTGGCGGTACTTAAATTTACCGTGCCTCGGCTCCCATTTTGCAAAATTTACCTACAAAAGACAAAATCAACTCAATCGCGACCCATGGATAAACTCGCCTATTTGATTGTAACATACTTCGAGCTACGAAAACTCACCAAGGTGTCCTCAATGGTTTTGGAGTTGAGAATAGTTTTGTATTCATCGAGAGATCCTTTGTTCTCATGATCATCGCCATTTGGTGCCTTGAAATATTTGCCTCCAAAACCTGAAATATTCATTTCAGAAACATCAATATTAATCTCACTTATACTCAATAAGGAAGAGGGCCAACGCTGAATGGCCCTGTCCCTCAAATCTATATAAAACTACATTTTAAGCGCGATTTTTTCTAAAAGGCAAAACTTTTACCACCAAAGGAGATTAACAAATGCAATATATGGTTCATAAAACTTCGATTTTCGCCCTCAAATTAAAGTTTCTCAATGTTAAAAGCTGCAAAGTTCTCATATGTGATGGAAGAATATACCTTCCAAGAAAATCCCGAGCTTCTCGATATTACCAGCAGTGAGCTTATGAAGATCATCACCAGCCCAAACAGGGCAAATCAGTGCACAAACCAAAACAGTTGCAGCACCACCTATGAGGATTGTGGACAACCTCCTATGTGCCATGTCCAAAACCACTTCCTCCCGATAGCCCGACACCGATATCAAACTGAACGTCAGGATGAATACCAGAACCCCGTAATCGTATCTCGCCTTCAACTTAGGAAAAAATCGAGTAAACGTCGCCACGGTAGCTGCAACAGCAACAAGATCCAAACATGTAAGAACTTGGCAAACTGCTATCTATATTCAAAACCAACATTTGCTCAATCAAAATCATTAGCTACTTAAATCAACCAAAAGGGTTCAAGATCCTTGACCAAACAGAAGAAAAAGAGTTCGAAACAGATCTGCTCAATCAAAGTTCTTTACCTATGAAGAACACAGACAGTCCAAGCACAATACATTCTATCTTTTCCCCTGTAAAATCTGCTAAACGATGAGCTGCAACACCTAATGCCCCACCTAACAGCGTTGCAATTCCCCTGTTCACCCCTTTCCCCAGAGTTGCTCCTGCAAATCAAAACATAAATCATTCAAAATCAAGCTTTTCTCAAAGATTGCAGCTTTAAAATCGAAAACAGAAATTAATCAAAACTTCGAAACTCACCCACAGAAAATTCGAAAACTACAACGACAGTCATGACTGCCCACATTGCATTAACACCAAAACCTTCATAGAAGAAATCAAAATAATACAACAAAGAAACCGCAGTTATCGCAAATCCCACTTTCAGTGAGTGAAGAATCCTTCTCGGATCTTCTTCTCCGAGTGTCTTAGCCTCCTTTGCTGTACTCGTTACAGCATTAACAATCTTCGCAAAACAGCCCTTCAACCAGCCAACATTTTCTTGGTTTTCTGTCGCCATTTCTGCATCCAAATAAAAAGGCTTCCTTTTTTCTTGATTCAATCTCTCTGGGATTGTTTTGATGGTTGAGAGAGATTATTTGAGAGGGATTGTAGTGTTTTTCCGAGTATTTATAAAGTGGGTTGTGGTGAGATGAGAGAAGTATGACGTTGCCACGAAGGTTCACACACAGACACAGCAGTAATTCACCTGGAAAGAATTCAATTTGTAATTGGTGAAATAGCTGTAAGCGAGTTGCAATTCTTTGGAGTTTTCTGGTGTGAATCTTACTCGGTGACACTGACATTCTTGTTTTATGGTGTAGTGTGTGAATGAAAGATGTCAATTACACCTCGGAAACTGATTTTAAAAATATTATTTTGTCTATAATCATATCGAATATTTGTATCGAACATAGTCTTTGATATATCCGATGATAAAAGAAAGGGTTAATTACACCTAGCCCTCAAATTAGATGGGGTAATTACAACTCGTACCCCAAAATTAGATATAATTACAGATACCACCCTTGTGGAAAAATTTAATTACAATTGACCCCCAAAAAATTAGGTCCCTTAAAATTGTTATGACATCAGCAAAAAAAAATTGTGAAAACTCGAAAATACCCTTGTTGAGTTTGTTCAATTATTTAGTTCCCAATTTGCCCTTAGGGGTTATATGTAATTTAATATATTAATATGAGGGTTGCTTGTAATTTTTCGTAAATGTTTGCAACTACCCATTTTACACGAAACTAACCGTTTTGAACATTCTTATCGCTTTTTTTTAACTTTCACGGCCTATAAAAATGAGATCTTAACCTTTTTTTCACTTTTACGGCCTATAAAAATGAGATTTCGCTATAACAATTAACACTTTTACGGCATATGAAACTTTTTAGCTTTTTTTTTTTTTTTTTTAAATTATGTTTTTGATTGACAAGAAGTATATAACAAAACGTACGTAGAGGGGAGAAAGGGGATGTAATTTAGATAATTCAAATGAATGTGTTTGATTTACATTATTAGCTATAAATTCAAAACACTATCTGCACATTATAGCAGCAACATTAGTACACTAGTTTAGAATCAGCATTAGTTCAAATACACAGCATCATAAGGTCTAAATATCTAATACGGCAGCAACATAAGTCTGAATACAACAGCCACATTTCATTATCTTGCAATATTATATGAATTAGGCTACCCCCAAACACCAACTTCATTCACAGCATTCCGTACTCTTAGTTCTGATAGCCTGTTAAACATCAACACAAAGTTTGAGATAAAGGAACATTTAAAGATTCAATGGAATGCAACAATAACAGAAACTTTGTACCTGATTTAAAGCTCCGGTTGTTTGAGTCTCATCAGCCCCATTCATTCCTCTACCCCTCTAATAAAGTCAGTATATTCATTAATTGATCAGTGAAGCATCTTGAGATTGAAAGCAACAATAAAAGCAGTTCAAAATTACCTAGCTTAATGCTCCTTTGCGCGACCTTTTACTGTGGCATGTACGCCCTATACTACCACAAGTGCCACGTTTCATCTTCTCCCATTGAAAAACCAAAAAAATTGAGAAATTTCTACGAATAATGTAGGAAAAATCGCTAAACTAATCATATCGAACCAAAAATAGGCACACAGAGAAAAAAGCCTAAATTTCGAGATTTGAAAATTGAGATAGCTAAAATTTTGCCATAGGGGAAGTCCAACTCGAAGTGATAAAAACAACAAGAAGCTACGAATGACACATTCAGACGAAAAATTCCAAAATATGCCAAGAAAACTTACCCTCCATGTCTTCGAAGCTTGCGGGTATGCTAATGAATGAGCAAATCGATTATTTTTTCAGGTAAAAAGGAAGGTTTCACGCAGATAACAACAAGAATTGCACAAAAAATAACTACATCTAGGATTTACGGAAGATTTTAGGGTTTTCTCCCAATTCATCTCTTTTCATTTGGGAATTCATCTCTTCTCATTTGGGGCAAGCGGAACTTGTAGACCAAAAGGCAGATTCCTTTATTCTAAAGTGTGAATGAATATTTGAGAAGACTTCATTTGAGGGGCCAAATCGGAAATTCATTTTTTTATTTTTAATCCCAAAATATGAGAAATCATTTAACGGAATATCCAAGGGTATAACGGGAAGTTTGGGGTAAAATTAACGGAACCCTAATTTTTTTTGGGGGTCAACTGTAATTAAATTTTTCCACAAGGGTGGTATCTGTAATTATATCTAATTTTGGGGTACGAGTTATAATACCCCATCTAATTTGGGGGCTAGGTGTAATTATCCCTAAAAGAAATATATATGCGGGTGTTGTGATTGGATTGCATAGGGAAACCCATCATTGTAAGCAGCACTATAGAGGGGATAGAGACTCGAGACTTCAAGTTCGTATATCCGATTCCGCAACATGATTATTTATATTAGATATAGTTTTGAATATATGTTGTATGGATACCTACACGAGGACACAGCTAGTATATAACATGATATAAATACGGCGATATAGATTTTTTTTTAAAGTTTCACATGAAAAGTGTCACAAACGAATGTCAAACATAACACAATACGTTAAAATGATATTTTTAGAACTATCCTCGTATTAGAATTTGGATGCATGTCAAAAAATAAATAAAAAAAGTGTGAGAGTTGTTTTGATTGTATTGTGTCTTGTCTTTTATATATATATATATTGTGATACTATTGAATATAATTGATTGAATGTAAGTTATGATGCATAGATACGGACACGTTACGAATATGATAGAAGTATCAATACGATACGACAAGATAAAATAATATTTTTAGAAGTATTTATTTATCCTAAAATGTAAGGAAATAAAAACATAACACAATATATAAAGAAAAAAGATTAGAAAAATCAGTACTATTATTGTTGAAATTCTTTCCTTGTGTTTCCATTCATATATATATATATATATATATATATATATTTCATACTTGGCTCTTTTTTGAAAACTCCTCATGAGTTAAAAGAAATTTAGTTTGTCCCCCATTTTCAAAATTATTTTTGTTCACTCCCCAGATGAGACTCATATTTTAAGTTTGTTCCCCATATTTTCGGCCACATATGTGATATTACGAAAAATATACGACATAACACGATTTAGATATTGCATTCTTCAGTTTTTATACACGTATATTTTTCGTAATATCACGTATCTAAATCGTGTTATGTCATTTATTTTTCGCAATATCACGTATGTGGCCGAAAAAATAACGAGCAAACTAAAAATATAAGTCTCATCTAGGGAGTGAACAAAAATAATTTTATTAATGGGGAGCAAACTAAAAATTGAATTCACAATTGGGATTTTTCCCTAATTCCCCATTCACACTTTACAAGAATTATTTAACTCTTGAAAATAAGTGCATTTAATTCTTGGCAAAAAGTAATAAAGGTGGTTGAGTAATTCACCAAAACTATTGAATATAGATATAAAGATATACTTCATTCTAGGGTGTCCTACTAATTTTAGGTCACGCCCAAGTAACCCACTTTAAACCAAATCAATTCAATCACGTACGTAAATCATTGTAGTAGGTCTGAAAATATTTAAAAATTTTAATTCTTTGATTAAACAATTAAATTAATAAATAATTTAGAATTAGAAAACTAGTTAAAAAAATAAAAAGATTCCGATTAAGTATGAGTTGTCTCAATATTTAAATCCCACATTCAATTATGTGAAATTATGTTGGTACATTTTGTAGCATTGGATTTATCTAATGTTTATTTATTAAGCGTGTTCAACTTCACATATGCAGTCTAATAATTAGTTGGGAGTTACAAAAAATATAAATTAGACAAAATGGGACAACAATTGGGAACAATTATAACCGACTACTATTTTTGTACTTCGATTTGGGTAAAATAATTAGAAAAAATCTTGCAAATATTTTCAATGTCTATGTACTTGTCGGAAATAAGATACTCTTTTCAATAATTAATATTCACACGTAGTAATTAATATACAGTACGCATCAAAAATTCAAAAATTTATTATTATTATTTAAAATGAATTAAAAATTTAAAATGCAATTCAATTACCAAAAAGGAAGCCTAATGGCTTACGGACGAGAAATTGAATTTTATTTTGATATGAGAATTGTATAATAGTTTATGAATTTTAAAATTATATATTACATGATACGAACATATCGATATAAAATTTAAAAAAATTCTAGAAATGCTTAATTTTTGAGAACCATCTTTTATCAAGTGCGGTAGTAAGAATATTTTGACATTTTATTATACTCTTACATTTATTTATTATTTAAAATGTACATATAGTACATTAGAAAAGTATCAGACGCGTTATAGATAATATATCTGATGGTGTCAGATAATATTATTATAATGTAATCTAATTCACACATATCTTGTCATAAAATATTATATTCAATACGAAATATAATATGTTTATTTATTTATTTTTGATCATGAACGAAGCGAAATCCATGTAATTGGATTCAAAAACTCAATAAAACTGATCTCCAAATTCATCAGGAGGTACTTCCGATTGCAATTCTTTCGCGAGATCATGCCCCTTCTAACAAGACGATCTCCGCTCATGTTCTCGATCTTAAAGTTAGTTATGTTTTAGAAATAAAGTTAATTTCACTTTCCGTATGCCAATTTGATTCTGGAATATTGTAATCTATTCACCAATCAACATCAAACTTTGATCAGCTCAATAATTAATTTAATTAGAGTAGTGATAAGTTGAAAATGAGAAATTAATAAATCGAAATGCTTATCTTATCTAGTACGAAGAAGTTGACTGTCGCAGTGAGCTGGTTACAAATGTACGGCGAGTTTGCATATGATGATGAAAATCTGTACTTTAATTTATATTTTGTTTCATAAATTCAACTTTGGTGAATGTGATTAGTACTTTAATCCATTAATTAAAGATATATTATGACGAAAGTCAGAAAACTAACCATGATTAATACAGATCATTTTGACTAGAATCTGAAGAACAAAGTTAAGTCAGTGGTATCCGTATCATATCGTGTTGTATTTATATACTTCAATTCGTGTCTATTCCTTATAAACAACAATACAACATCGTAGTTTATAAGATATGATAGACGAATATGGACATGAACACAAAATGATACGAATACATATACGACGACACATATAAAACATTCCACCGTGCATGCCTCTATACACATATAGAACATGCCTCCGTACACGTAATGGTTCTATTTAACCGTAACTAGTAATGGTATACGGAGGCATGTTACTAATTTATTTAACCATTACGTCTCATATTTAATCATGTACATGCCTCCGTACACGTATAGGACATGCTTCCGTAATTATTTACACATTACGTTTCATATTATATTGTATTCGTATTCGTACACATTAAAGTGGTCTCGAACTAAACATTATACTATCCTATTAGAACATGATTATGCATGAGCAGGGACATGATATTATGGATTAAGAACTAGTTAATTCATCCCATGAAGAAGTATAGCCAAACTTCTAATTTATAGAATTTTCTTTTCCTTTATTAGAACAAATATGGAGGTTGGTATATTATTAATTAATTGCATAAATTTTAATAAAATAAGCATGCAATCCTGGAATAATTGATATATGGTTGTAGATTCCACATGTATTAGCATGCATGATTAATTTGGACTTTTTAATTAAAGCATTATTGTTAATCGTATAATTTATTTTATATTAGATAATATCCTTATTAATTAGTATAATTGATTTTATGGGTGGGAACTGGGAAGCCTTAAATGAATTAATAGAATGATTGAATCAATTGTGTACTTAATTATGGCCCAACTCTTCTTCAAAAAAAAAAACTTATGGCCTAACTCAACCCTTACGCATTGCCGAAAGTCGGTTATATATTGTATACCACATCTTTCAAATTTCGATGTAAGACATAGAATACAACTCCTGTCACCCCAAGCGGCGGAATCATGTGGACAACTGGAGCGTAAAGTTTTACAAGAATAAATATCTGTTGTGGAAAGACGGACAGCGCTAAAAAACTGATTTGATATCATATCAAGAATGGACTTTTGACTAACTCAACTTCAAAAACTAGCTCACGACCAATGATCGTTGAAATCATTATATATCGAACATCGCATCTTTACTCTTCCGATCACTCAACCACAATATTAATACTATGGGATGCTTCAAGACTATCAATCCTACTCATATGGCGGCTTGTTTGTTTACTAGGAGCTCTACTCATCTTAAGGCTTGTTTGTTTACTAGGAGCTCTACTTGTTTCAAAACTTGCTTGTTTACTAGGAGCTCTACTCATTTGAAAGCTTGCTTGTTTCACCAGCTTCAGATCAGGAACCCTGAATTTTGCTAAGGAGGCGAGTCCGTGGACGGATTCTGCAATCTTGATCGAGCAAGAAACAACTTCAATGAGCGAAGAGGCGACTGTAACAATGGGAGCTATTTCTAGAAGATCAGTGTTGGGCCACGGGTTGGTTTTTAGCAGGGCTTTGAGCTGTTTGGCAGCAGTCTTTGCATTGAGGAGGTGAGGATCGGCTGAGAATGAGCAAGTCATTGTGTTCATCCCCGTCGCTAGCTCCTTCAGGGCGTAGCTGCATTGTGAGCTTATTTTCATGCAAGGTTCTTGAATCGCTGTTCGCATTTCTAATGGCGCCTGCAAAGACAAATATGAAAATTAGATTGATCGGTGAGCTGTTATTTGACTAAACTGTAATGAGTTGGTAGAGACAGTAGTCCCTCAAAAAGATTAGAGTATTCATTGATATCAGAAAATTCATCAATCATGCATCCAAATGCAGTACAAATTCTTCAATCGGGGAAGTTTGTGTAATTGTTCAAACCTCAAGGGAAGTTTATGTAATTGTTCAAACCTCAAGGGAAGTTTACGTAATAAAATCAAACATCAGGATATATCAGTATAATTGTCTCTTTTATCTTTGTGTAGTATTTTTGGCCTCTATAATGAAAACTTCATGGATATATCTCTAATCTAGAGGGCGGTTTTCTTTACCTGCACGTCGGAGTTGAGATAGGTGTTCAATGCGTCAATCTGGTAAGCGCATTCTCGTGTGAGAGATCCAATCTTTGAGTATTGACTCCAAGGGTGACGGTACCTAAACTTACCGTGCCTGGGCTCCCATTTCGCAAAATTCACCTACAAATAAACAAGAAATAACTCAGATCAAGATTCTGATATTAACGATTATCCTTTAAGCACACTTGCAGAAAATCTCACCAGTGTATCCTCGACGACTTTCGAGTTGAGAATAGTTTTGTACGTATCGAGGGACACTTGATTCTCCCCTTTGTTACCATTTGGTACCTGGAAATATTTACTTCCAAAACCTGAAATTTTCATTTGAAATACATCAAGATCCCTTCCTATTTACGCTTAATAGTAGGGACAAAGTCGCAAAGGTAGGCCTGAAAATGACAAACTATAACTTTTGCAGCCAAAACCACAAACACTGTGCTGTAAAATTAACCGTCAAATTAAAATTTCCGACTCTGTTCACGTACCTTCCAAGAAAATCCCAAGCTTCTCAATGTTAGCTGCAGTAAGCTTATGAAGATCTTCACCGGCCCAGACGGGGCGAATTAGTACACATACCAAAAGTGTTGCAGCACAACCTATGAGGACAGTGGTTAATCTCCTGTGTGCTGTATCTAAAACCACTTCATCTCGATAACCCGACGCCGATATCAAACTGAATGTTAGGATGAATATGAGAACACCATAGTCGTATCTTGCCTTCATCTTAGGAAAAAATCGAGTAAATGTCGCCATTGCAGCTGAAAAAACAGAAGGATTCGAGAATTAAGAATGAATATGCCTCTGAAACCAATACTAATCAGGAAGAATTACACCAACGTACCCAGATGTTTAACTAATTACACAAACTTCCCCTTTCTGTTTAGGGAATTACAAAAACTTCCCCTCTCAAAGAATTTTCGTTACATCTAGATCCATGAATTCTTTTGATATCATCTTTAATTTTTTCAAACCACCTATTTTGTCCCCCAAACTTAAAGATAAATATTTAAATTCAAATTTATGACTATAACAACATGCATTAGGCAAACCTATGACGTATCAAGGGAAGTTTTTGTAGTTTTACTCAAACTTCAAGAGAAGTTCGTGTAATCAGACCAAACGACAGCTTACGCGGGTGCAATTTACTCAACCAATTTCTCTTACCTATCAAGAAAACAGACAATCCAAGCAAAACAGACTCTACTTTCTCCCCTGTAAAACTTGCTGATTTATGGAATGCAACACCCAATGCCCCTCCTAACAATGTCCCGATCGCCCTGTTTACCCCTCGTCCGAGAGTTGCTCCTGCAAACCAATACACAAACCAAACTCAACAAAAATAAACAAAACAATTCAAGATCATTACTATTTTAATAAGAAATAAGAGTCCGAGCTTACCCACGGAAAACTCGAAAAGCACAACGACAGTCATGACAGCCCACATTGCATTTTCACCAAAACTTTGGTGCAAGGAACCGAAATAATAGAACAAGGAAATGCCAGTTATGGCCAATCCCACTTTGAGACAGTGCACAATTCTTCTCGGATCTTCTTCTCCAAGTTTCTTGGCTTGCTTTGCTGTATCTGTTACCAAGTTAACAATCTTTGCCGAACAACCCTTTAACCATCCCCCCAAACCAGCAAATGTTCCAACATTTTCTTGGCTTTCTGCTGCCATACTTGCACTCAAAATAAGTAAAAAAGAAGACTTTCGGTTCGCTTTTTCGTCTGATCTCTCTCTCTCTCTCTCTCAATGGGAATGATTTTGGTTGAGAGAGATTGTGTTTAATGGGATTGAAGGTTAGTTTGGGAGTATTTATAAGAGCTGGTTCAGTGAGGTGAGTATTGAGAAACTGAATAAGATAAATTTGAATCTTGTTTTGAGGTAAAAAAAGGCAACAATCCTTAATAATTGTACGTGTTTTTCTATCGTTTTTTCTTTGGTGTTCTGAAGTTCTGGCAATGCAACGCTTCATATATGTCGTGTAGCAATTATTTTGGCACACCTTTGAATGACCACGACTTGAGTATTCTCATCAAGGAAACAGATCTAGAAAAACTATCTTCCATATTTGTGTACCTGTCTGGGCCACCACTTCAAGTACAGCTTTTCTTTTACCTCACAAAAACCGGGATCGGGATATATGGACACGACACGATCATAATGATATGTTTTTTTCTTAAGTTTTCGATGGAATATGATACATAATGTTAAGACGTTATACGTAAAAGTGTTCGTGCATTCGAATCAAATTGATATGATTTTCTTCTTATGTATAGTGACTGAGTATGTATGTATTTATGTGGTGCTTACTGCTTACAGAAGAGCAAAGCAGCCTTATTGGATTGATAGAAAGTTAGGAACATGAATTAAATAAATTAAACTGGTACTTTTTTTTTTTTTTTTTTTTTGGTTTTTTTGTGCACGTGATATTTCCTAAGCTGTATAATAATACACTATAATAAATATATATCAACACGTTTTCGTTCAGATTTTATTCCTTTTTAATAATAGAATAATTGCAAAATTCTGGAAGAAAATAAGTTAAAGAATTCCCACCGAACTATTAGATTATAATTCCCAAGAAAAATCATTTTACATACTAATTACTATACATATATATATATATATATATATATATATATATATATTTATATGTACTTTTTGCTTGTAGTCTTTTTTGACATGCTTAAGTAATTTATCTTTTCGATGGGTACGGAGTACGGACTATGTTTGTAGTTTAATTTAATTTATCAAATTTTGCTATTGACAATTTAGAATTTTCTCAACCCTCTGTTGATTTTTAGAGTTAACTATGGTGTTAAATTACATCATACCATAACATTTATTATTATTATTTTTTTTAAAACTGGTCAACACGACTGTCGTCTCTTGTGATATAGATCGAATTGGAAGATTCAAAAATAATACAATGATTCATGAGTCATGTAGCATTAATGCTACTTAAACCAAAATACCCCTTAAAAATATGACAAGCCAAAAACAAAATGGGCCTAGTTAATTTTTGATTCCCATTACATACCGATTTAATCAAATCAGTCGTTAGCCTCTTAAAAAGGCATCAAAGCATCCAGGCAACAATAAGGAATAACATAACAGTTAATGTGAATGTGAAGATTTCATCTATTTTTTTATTGGAAGGTATCTGTCATAATAGAATCTGATTGATTTCGCCAATTATCTAGGAGTAAATTACACAAACCCTTATGTTTTTCAAAAATTACACATAAAAACTCGTCATATCAATTGATTTAGCCAATTATTTTACTGAAGAGCAGATTACACAAAATCTTGTGTTTTTTAAGTAGCAAATTAAACCTCATCAAATAAAAATCATTCGAAAAACCTTAGGTTCTTAAATCTTGATTACTACCCCTAAAAAGTACATTTGATGTGTTTTATGTCTTTTTCGTAATCTTTTCGTATAACATAAGGAGTATTTGTACAATTTTCCTAATTATATTATTATTATTATTTTGGTAGCAACAAATTTCCCGATTATCGAATCTATTTTGATCAAATTGTGAAATATGTAGCTGATTATTAAATTAACTCTAAAACATTAGGACCATATATAACCAATATTTTCCCAATGTAATATGATACAAATTAAATTGTAACTATTACCCAAATTGTCTGTAATTTTGCACGTAAAGTGGTTACAAGAAACTCAAAATTATGTGATCACCCACTGCTTTGAATCACATATTTTAAATTTGTGTTTCATCTATTATTTTATTTCACGTGTCAAGTATATTAATAAACGATTAAGATTAAAAAAAATAAGCAACCAGAGGTTGAGCAAGTGGTTTGAAGGTTGATTCTCGAAGGCAAAGACCCGGATTCAAATCTCTCCGATCACTTGGGGTGTGTATTAAAAAAAAAAAAAAAAAAAAAAAAGATTAAAAAAAATAAATAATTATAATATAATTTTTTTTTTAATTTCAATTATTTATCAATATACTTAATGTGTATACGAGTAGACGTGTACAATGGAATAACGCCCAAACTTGAAGGCGTAGCCTCAACCACAGGTTGCTTAATTTTCCTTTGCAATTTGCATGTTGTTCCATTAATAATGTCTATAAATAATTATTATTGTCGACATATTTTACATTTAATACTCTGGAAGTGTTTAAAATCATAAATAAATAGAAAAATTATTATTGGAAACTGATATCTTCATCTATACTATATTATATATACTAGCAATTTTGCACATTCGATGCATGTGCAAATAAAAAATAATAATTATTATATAAATATATTAAAATTAAAAAGTTTTCATTAAATATATACTCTATAGTTACTTTTAATATAATCACTAATTTATGATTAAAAAAAGTAAGTAGCATAAAATAATGTCCCCATGAATTAATATAAAAAAATTAAAATATAAGTGAAGAGTGATGAAAATTATAATAAAAAAAGAAAAAGAAAGTGATGAGAAAAAAAAAAAAAGAAAAGAAGTTCAGAAGAGAAGTGATTAGACAGAAAAATTTACAAAACGTGGAGGAGATAAAGCCGGATAAAATCAACCAATAAATAAATAGAAAATAAATTATTTTTGGAGTCCAAGAGACCAAACTTGGGTCTCTCGCTTAATAAATAGTATAGATTATATTATTAAGCGTCAGGGACAGTTGTGGTGTCTTGGACTCTTTTCTTTTCTGCTCTTGACTTTTTAACTTTTTCTTTTCTGTTTTTATTTACTTAACTCCCTTTATAATCGTTTGGTCTATTTCTTTTCTCTTTTCTTTTCTTTTTTTATTTATTAATTTTTTTAATCTATTTTGTTCTCTTGTATTTTGTTCTTTCTTTCTTTTATTATTTATTTATTTCTTTAATCACCACAACATCTTTATTTTATCTATTTTCTTTCACCCTATTTTAATTTTTTTAATATAAAATTTTTATCTTTTTTTTTTCCTTATATTTTATATTTATCATAATTTAATAATTATATTAAAATTAATTATAAAATAAACATCAATATACCAATTAATTTTAATATGTTAAATTAATAATATTAGTGTGCAGTATTTACTAGTATATAATTATATATCATATACTACAAAAACAATTATAATGTACGTTTGCCTATTAATGATAACACATTAAAACGAAGAAAATTCTTGAGAATCTAATCTAATAATTACAAAATTAAATCCCTCGAGAATCACACAAAACTTGAATGGCGGTTAAACTTTGCCATTCTTTTTCTTGCTTTATGCCTCTAACCCCGTGCATATGAACTCATCTAAATCTGCTCGAAACTCGAGTTTAATCATTCCATCTCTCAGGCAGATAAGTACCCCCTTGTGTTCATCACTGTAGAGTGTAGACAGAGCTCATATAGCTGTATATTTCTTGCAGAAAGATTGTGTGTGTGAGAGAGAGATGGGGGTACCTTCGTTTTACAGGTGGTTAGTTCACAAATATCCCAAAATTGTTACTGACGCCATTGAAGAGGAAGGGGAGGAAATAGAATGCACTTTGCCAAACCCAAATGGATTTGAGTTTGACAATTTCTACCTCGACATGAATGGGATCATTCATCCTTGCTTCCATCCTGACGATGATGTCTCTTCATCTCTTTTCTCCCACTTTTGTTGTTATTTTGTTCTTTTTATATGCATGATATGTATGCAGTTTATTGCTGGTTCTAATAATTGATTAGTTCTAATGTTTTCATTATGTTCAGGTTTCCCCACCAACTACTTTTCAGGATGTGTTTGGGCGTATAATCGAGTATATTAATGGTCTCTTCAACCTTGTCAGGCCTCGCAAGTTGTTGTACATGGCTATTGGTACGCACGGTCTTTGTTTTGTTTATGATCTTCTTGATTTTGTGATCAAGAAATGTGTAAGAGAAACTAACTCAATTTGGAATGCAATTAGTGTTGATTAATGCTGGTTTTTGTGACTATTTGTTTATTGCAATGGACTTCAGATGGTGTTGCTCCACGGGCCAAGATGAATCAACAGCGGGCCAGACGGTTTCGTACCTCCAAAGACACTCAAATGGCTGTGCGATTCATAATCCCTACATATATATATATATATATACTATATTATTAAGCGTTAGGGGCAGATGTGGTGTCTTGGACTCTTTCCTTTTCTGTCCCTGACTTTTTAATTTTTTTCTTTTCTATTTATTTATTTACGTAACTCCTTTTGTAATCGTTTGGTTTATTTCTTTTCTTTTCTTTTCTTTTTTTATTTATTAATTTTTTAATCTATTTTGTTCTCTTGTATTTTGTTTTTTCTTTATTATTTATTTATTTTTTTTATCACCTTAACAAAATCTTTATTTTATTTATTTTCTCTCATCCTATTTTAATTTTTTTAATGTAAAATTTTTATCTTTTTATCTTTATATTTTTTATTTTTTATTTATCATAATTTAATTATTATATTAAAATTAATTATAAAATAAATATCAATAGAAAAATTAATTTTAATATATTTAAGTAATAGTATTATTTTTACTTGCACACGCAACGAGTGTGCAGTATTTACTAGTATATATAGAGTGTGTGTGTGTTTAGTTTGCATTAACAATACATGTTCATTTCCCTTGTTGGGGATGGGCAGGGGTTGGGTGTTTGGGTTGTGGGGGCGCCTGCCCCCTTTAGTTTTTGATGTCAATGGAAATTCTTTATTCTGTAATTTGAAATTTGAAAAATCTGTAATTTCGCTCCCCCTTCACCTAAATTCTGGCTCCATTATTCATGTGTGCGATGGAAATTGTAAATTTGGTATATTAACTTGACCAATTTAGCTTTTTTGTTACATTTTATTTGTGGGGGATAAAATAGAAACGCAGCAACGTAGACCTAAGTGAATCCTTGGGAACCATCACAAGTACGGCCGGCCTATATTTGAACGAAAATGCCGCGTCGTCCAGCGGAGCCTATAAGAAGATGACTCATCTTCAAAATCAAGCAATTTAATGTATTTTTTTGACTGAACACTGATTTTGCCTGTTGGGGTCAAGTTTCCGGCGGGCAAAATCAGGTTCCGTTAAAAAAAAAGTTCATTAATTTGCTTAATTTTGAAAATACAGCCTTATTTTACCGTCGGAAAATGAAATGTATCAAAAACACTAAATGAGTCACATTGGTATACCAAATTTGTACTTTTCTCTATGTGTGTGTATAGGTAGTGTGTGTTTTTTTTGTGTGTTGCGTGGAATGGTGTGTAGTTTATAAGTATAGAACTATTTGGTTGATTTGTTACATGTTATCATCAGGAAGAAATGGAGGAAAAGTTGCGGAAAGAGTTCGACAGACAAGGGAAAGCGGTTTTGCCTAAGCAAGAATCACAAGTTTCTGATTCGAATGTAATCACGCCGGGAACTGAATTTATGCACATGCTTTCTGAAAAACTTCAAAACTACATCACTGGAAAGATGAAAGAAGATCTAGCGTGGACAAAATTTAAGGTTGTCTGCAAAATTCTACCAGAAAGTAATAGTTTCACCTATTATGCATAAGATCAATTATAAAAATTTCTTGGTGTTGTGACTGTTTGCAGGTTATTCTATCTGATGATAATGTTCCTGGCGAAGGGGAACACAAGATCATGTCCTTTATTCGGGCTCAACGCTCGTTTCCAGGATATGATCCAAATACGAGGCACTGTCTCTACGGCCTCGTACGAGTTATGCTTCAAATGTGTGTGTATATAACATAGTTTTCATTAATATTTAGTTTATTACATGAGTGAAGTTCTTTAAAATGAAACTTGATTAATTGCAGGATGCAGACTTGATCATGCTTGCATTGGCAACTCATGAAGTTCATTTTTCTATTTTGAGAGAGGTTTTGGGTTTATTGACTGATTGCTGATCATTCCAATATTGCTGATAATGTTCTTTGATATTTGTTAATGCTTTCTGTTCGTTAGCAGGAGGTTCTATCGCTGAAAACTGAGCTTAGTGCCGAAACATCTCTAAGATACGGTACACCAAAAACCGAGGGTGATAAATCTATAAGGCCTGTCAACAAAAAGCAAGCTTATCAGGTATATCTTGATTAATTTACCTTACTAAAGAATATTGATCATGTATGAATATTTCCTTTCTTTTCTAACTTATCTTAAATTCTTGCTCTCATGTTGTTTGCATGCAGTTTCTGAACGTGTGGGTTCTTCGAGAATATTTGGCACTAGACTTGAGAATTACGAGTCCTCCAGAGAAATTCGAGTATGATCTTGAGAGGATTATTGATGATTTCATCTTTATTTGCTTCTTTGCTGGGAATGATTTTCTGCCTCATATGCCAAGTCTCGAAATCCATGAGGTTGCGATTCTTTTCTGTGGTCATCATTAATGAAATTCCAATAGATACGCTGCTAAATTGTTTCAACCATGATAATATATAATAACGATATTCTTGTGTTATCACTAGGGATGTATCGACTTGTTAATGCATGTATACAAGAAAGAGTTCCGAAATTTGGGAGGTTATTTGGTCGACATGCAAAAGGTAACTCCTATGAGTTCTAAAATCATGCGTTCCAATTCTATTTTGAACCTTGTTTGTTTGAGTACCTGTAGTGCTAACTGCGTGGCGAGTCACTTGAATTATTGCGTGTAATAATCGTGTGTTTTATGTTGGAACTTTAATTAGGTGGAAGAAAAGAAAGGACGATATATCAAGCTGAAAAGAGTTGAGAAGTTTATACTAGCAGTAGGAACATACGAGGAGAAAATATTCATCAAAAGATCTCAGATAAGAGATAAGAAAATGAGGCGTATCCTCGCAGAATATAGAGATGTGGTTAGTAGAGCAATTGTTATTATAATCCAAATCCTAAATTTTAAAGAAATTTTGCTTTATGATGGTTGGACTTTAAACAGTAGAAACATTATTTGATGAAGAAAAATGATGAACAAGATGATGTTGAGGATGGAAGAGTGTCGGACATTGTGTGTTCGTATGCTGTAGCTGCTGCTGATGTTGGTAAAGTATGTCTATGCCTTCTTCTTCCCTAAAATAAAAATACATTTAAGTTTTTCGTGTTAATCTTCGTATTCCATAGCTTTATATCAGTTTAACTTATGAATTATGCATGGCTGGACTTGCAGATGTCTGCTCCAGGAGACGACAGTGATACGGTACGAGCTTTTGTTACCTAAGTATCCTCTTCCAGACTCTAACTTATGTCCTATATCATTAAACTAGAATGTGTTTTATATCTTTAACTAATTCGTAATCTTTTACTCGAATATCGCTGGTGGTAATCACGTTCCAGGTTGAAAATAATACGAAAGAGCTTAAGCTGAAGCTTAAAGAATACATCCGCAGCCAGTCTGATTTGTTCAAGGACGGTAGTCTTGGAGCTGATAAGGTCTGAAATTACATCTATTTTTATTTGACTCTCGCAAATTCTGTTTCATTGTTATTATTTGAATGTAACATAATCAAGATATACAATTTCGTTTTGATCTATGTTATAGGTGAAATACGGCACCCCTGGTTGGAGGGAGAGGTACTATGCAACAAAATTTTCTGCTCAAAGCACAGATGAGAAGGAAGAAACACGAAAAAATGTGGTATGTAAAAATGTTTAAAAATATTTCACTAGTTAATGAGCGACGCCAGTGGTAACGTTCGTCCCAAGTTCCAGTTCATTGATTTATTCATCATCTTTTTGCAAATATAAATCTACGTTGTTGCCTCGAACTTGTTAGGTTGCAAAGTATGGCGAGGGCCTATGTTGGGTGCTCCTATATTATTTTTCTGGTGTTCCTTCATGGACATGGTACATCTTTCTTACCCTGCAGTTATATTTTCTTGTAGTTCATAAATTAGAAATAAGTACCATTGTTTTGATCGAGCGGTAGGTTTTATCCGTTTCACTATGGTCCCTTTGCATCCGACTTGAAAGGACTCACCCAGACGAACACGAGATTTCAGAAAGGTTTGCCGTTCAAACCGTTTGATCAATTGATGGGAGTTCTTCCACCTAGGAGGTAAAATTTGTAGTATTATTCTTCTTTTATTTTTGTGTTTCGGAATGAATTTTTTGCTTTTTGATACTTGTAAATGTATGTATGCAGTGCTCATGCATTGCCTACGGTATATAAGGGGCTTATGACCAATGACAACTCTAATATTATCGACTTCTACCCCACCGGTAAGCGTGGTTTAAATTTGAATTTCTGTTGATGTTAAAAGTTTTAGGAAATGAACTAAATTTAGTAGTATTGACATTTCATAATTTGCAGAGTTTCAGACAGATGTAGATGGGAAAAGATTTATGTGGCAGGTATTACAGTATTTTTTATTTAATTTATTAATAAATACTTGTTATTTTCGGTGAATATCGTGGCGTTCTTCATCGATGCAAGGGTATTTGCAAGCTCCCGTTTATAGAGGAAGAGCGTCTTCTTAAGGAGACGAAGAAACTTGAGAATGAGCTTGAGGTATGATATATTTATACGCCCTTGCTGTTTCATTTAGAATGGGTATGTCCTTAAGCTTTTGTCATATCATGAAGGATCATGAAAGACTGAGGAATTCGCAGTCTCTCGACCGGTTGTTTGCGCGATGCTCAGGCCAGGGGGGCCGACTAGTAGGAGCATCGAAGAAGATCAAAGATGCGATAATGATGGATAGTACCATGTACGTTTCTTGATCGCGCTACTTGCGAAAGCTATTATTGGACATGTTTAATGCAACAGTTTTTACAACAATAATATAGTAATTGAGTCGATCTTATGAAAGTATAAGTACGAATTTTATATGGAATTTTTATGTACTAAAACATGTTCTGATGACACTTTGAAACGTTATAAGAAGCTATTTGAAATGTCAGTGGTATGTTCATATGTATCAATTTCAGTGGAGTTAAAGGTACCATACATGTGATGCCTGAAGACCTCGCGGAAGCTGTTGACGATACCAAGAGCGATCGATCTATAAATGATTCGTAAGTGATGAAAAGTAAATTGAGATTTGGATATGTAAGTTGCTTTGTTGCTCAATGTGTTCTCATCTGTAATTTAGTCATTCCTTGACTGTCAGGTGTGTGTTCTTCGAGACATCTCAAGAATTGGCTAATGTTCCTTGGCTTCTTGCTGGTGTAACGATTCCAGACAAGGTAACTCGTGATTGTGTGTTTGTGTGTGTACAGGTAATATAAATGCATTTGCTTGGATTGCAACTCTTTAAATGTTTATGTGGTTTTGCAGACTGTTGAGGAAGAGGATATAATGGAAACCGTGCTTTGGCACGAATGTCATGGAAGAAGTAACACAGGCAACGACAACAGGTTTTGTCAGAATCGAAGACCAATGACTAAACCCAATCAGAAATGGGATTACTGTCTGCAGACTCCGGCACCTGCATTTATACATAGAGGTTCCGGTCATGGATCCCATAATATAGGCAGAGGCAAACACTATGATGTTAGTAAACCTGTAGTTGAACTGAGACCAGTTCAAGAAATATACGATGGTGTTGGAGGTCTTCAAATATCAAACACATGCGCACGAGCCGGTTTTAATAAACCGGTGAGAGCTGATTCTGGAGTTGGTTGGACGCAAAACTTTGTGGAGACTTCCAGTCGAATGCATTGTCCGGATAGGCCATTTTCGGCCAGTAGGGGTTGCTACAAAGAGAGAGGGTGGTATGCAACTTGATCTTAAACCTTATAAATTCCATAGCGACATGATGTTCTGTATGAAAATTTGTAATTTCGTCCCCCTAAATCCGTAACTAAAACCGCGGGTCTGTCACCGTCCTTTGTCCTTGAATATAGCCGGTCCTGCGATTTCACTTGCTACTCCTCTCTGCAACTATCCCAACATCTCCAATTTAGTTCTCTTAGTATTTTGTTGAATGAAGTTTAGTTTTCACTCTAAGAAAATCATTGCCAACTTCAAGACAAGATTCATCAACGTTAGATCTTCTGCATACATGCAGGTTTCCGGCCCAAAGAGCAATGATACAAGACACCAAACATAATTCAAGCCCACAAGATGCTCCCGAGTTTTTAACCAGAGGATCTGGTCGTGGCCTTGATTCAGGTGGAGGAAGACCATCTCCGGTAAGCAAACCCGTGCATGAACATACCCATGGTTCGTTTTGTGGGGAGCTTGTAACTAGGGATCATCATCCGTCTGTTGCAAAAACTGAGTATGATGGGAGAGCGGTGGTGGGATCTTCAAGGAGAGATGTCTACCAGACCCCGCATCCCTTGTTGAATTATAAACATGTACTGGTCACGGGCAATGATGGAACGCGCGACATAAATGGCGATTGGAGATCAAGTAAAGCATCGGGAGCTGATATAGAAGGTGCCTGGAAGAATAACTTCATGGGAGGTTCGAGCCAAATGGGTAGTCCGAACCGACCGGTGTCGGCTCATAGGGGTCGTGGCAGAGGTAGAGGACGGTAGCACCTTGAAAACTTGTGGACAGGAAAGAACAAGATGAAAATATATTGATGCGAATCATGCTTTTTGCAAGACTAAGATAGATTGGGGGGAGGTTTTTGTAAGACTTATGAATTGTATTGATGCGATATGACGTGAAGCACATTGTTCTCTTTATTTGGCAACTTAAATAATTTGTATCAAACTCATAAATTGAAAAAAATAAATAGAAAAGAACATAGCTATTATCTTACACCTTAACAGTACGAGGATCAATCTTTCAACCACTTCCGATCATATCCGGGTTCCTGTCATGAGCAAGACTCTTGTCTGAACCCAAACCTCTCATTCCTCAGATCATACTCAACCTTAAAGTTCTGCATAAAGAAGTTGCCCAAAATTACAGACGGCCCCCCGCTCACTTGATCCGGTCCTAATCCCGTATCATCCGTCACCATAGTCTTTTAGTGCAAGGAAGCCACGAGAAGCTGCTTCCGGTGTCGAGGATCAACGGGATGGACTGCGGCCGAGTGCCGAAGCTGGGGGAGATCGAGTAAGCTCCACGGTAGGGGTACAGAGGGGTGGTGGTATGGATAGGGCCGCCATTCTTGGGATTCTTTAGGTGGAGGTGGAGGGCTCTGGCTATGGAGCTTGAAGCTAAGTGTGTCAGCTTCTGGTATGGATCAGAATGTGGGATTGTGTTGAAAAGGGTAATGGGAGTTGGTGATGATGAGGTTGTTGTGATGAAGAATGAATATAGGAGAGATAGAACAACGAGGATGTAAGAAGATGAGAAAACCATTGTTCTTGGACAGGTTTTCTTGATGATGTTCATGATTGTAGGACTAGTACTGTTTGATCTTAGCTTAGAAAATGGCAGGGATTGTTTGTTGGTCCTGAGGTAGCCACAAATTTTGATATTGAAAATTTAGAATTTTCTCAACTCTAGTAGATTTTTATAGTTAACTATTGACTTAAATTAAACCATAACATAACAGTTCTTTTTTATTTTTAAATCGGTCAACACTCAACACGGCCATGGAGTTGTTAAGGAGGATCCCCTAGTGATATAGATCGAACCGAAAAATCTAAAGATAATACAATGATTTATGATCCAAGTATCATTAATACTACTTAAATTAAAATGCCCCCTAAAAATATGACAAGCCAAAAGCAAAATGGGGCTAGTTAAGTTTTGGTCCTTATTACACATCGAGTTAATCGGATCAGTTGCTGACTTCTTAAAAAGTCGTCCAAGCATCCGGACAACAAAAACGAATAGCATAATGTGAAGATTTCATCTATTTTTTATTGAAAGATATAGGTCATAATAGAATTTGATTGATTTAGTCAATTATCGATGAGTAAATAACCCAAAACCTTAATTTTTTTTCAAAAATCACACTTAAAAACTCGTCATATTGATTGATTTAGATAAGTATTTTACTGAAGAGTAAATTACACAAAATCTTATATTTTTTAAAAGTTGCACATAAAACCTCATCAAGTAGAAAGTCTTTTGGAAAACCTTATCTTCTTAAAATCTTGATTACTGCCCCTTAAAAGTTATACATTTTGATGTGTTTTAGATGCGAAATTCCAAATCATCTGATCATCCGTTTGAACCCTCAATTTTTACTTGCGTAAGGTTTTTTAGTGATTAATTTATTTATATGTCTTTTTCACGATCTTTTCGTATAACATAAGACGAATTTGTACAAGTTTTCTAATTATTATTATGATTTTTTGGTAGCAACAAATTTCTCGACTATTGAATCTATTTTGGTCAAATTGTGAAATATGTAGCTAATTATGAAATTAACTCTAAACTATAGGACCATATATAACCAATATTTTCCCAGTGTAACATGATACAAGTTAAATTGCAACTGTTAACCAAATGGTCTGTAATTTTGCACGTAAAGTGGTTACAAGAAACTCAAAATTATGTGATCAACCACATGGCTTTGAATCACATACAGTATAACCTCGATAAATTAATACTGTTGGAACCGTCAAATTTTATTAATTTAGCGAGGTATTAATTAATCGTATAAATTAATAATTATTAATTTATAAATTATATTCTTTTTAGGTCCATATTATGAATGTACCTAGGTGTACGTGAAAACTAATTTGTACATTGACTATTAATTATGCATACTTAACCAAATTCATGTATTTTTGCTGATACATTTTCAATATTCTATGTATATCTTAATAAAATATATAAATCTATGTACTTAGTTATTAATGTAGTTACATGTACCTACATTCATTAAAATGTATATATAAATCCACTCAATTATTAATGCAGTTACACGTACATACATTAACTAAGTTACTTTATAAATAGATGTATTATGCAAGTCTTCAAATCAAAAAACAAAAAAAATGGCTTCTCATCTCAAAGGTGTTAAAAAATCAATCATGACTGATGGTATGCGTAGAGAACTGTGTGAGTATAAACAACAAAATCCAGCATGCACTCAAAAGCAATTGCAACAATGGGTGTTAGAGAAGTTTAATTTGCAAGTGAGTCAAGCCAAAGATGCTCTGAAAGCAACAATCACCTTACATCACTTCCTTTTGCAATATGAGAAGACTACACCTGATATTCTTAATGCAATAAGAAGGGTTAGAGATGAGATTTAAGGTGATATTGATTTCAAGAAGAAACAAACAACATTAGATTCATATTTTCAGAAACCTGTTTAGTTTACTTATGTATTATGTATGAAATATTTTGATACAGATGAATGATTAATTTATATATCAAATGGGACCTATATGATTTTTTTTTTTTTTTTTTTTTTTTTGTATTATCTTATAAATTTAGCGAATTATTAATTTACCACGTTGATCCCAAGAAAATTATTATTTTAGCGAGGTTATTAATTTATCGAGTATTAATTTATCGAGGTTATACTGTATTTTAAATTCGTATTTCATCTATTATTTCATTTCACGTGCTAAGTGTATTAATAAATGATCAAGATTAAAAAAAAAAAAAAAAAATTATAATATAAAAAAGATTTAAAAAACTTTCTTTTAATCTCGACCATTCATCAATACATTTAATGCGTATATCTATATCTATATATATATATATATATATATATATATATCTTATAAAAGCACGAATAGTTTCTTACAAAATACGGATCGCCTAAAATATCCTCACAACAATTACTTCAATAATTATTAGTCAAGGATAATGATGTAAATACATGTTATAGATTATTAGTTAATTATATTTAAAAAGCACATATTAACATAAAATAGGACTCTTTGTAGAAGTAAAATTTCTCCAACTTACCTAGAAAAGATATATAGTTCAACAAGGATTGTTTTAATATTACTATATTAATTAATTGTATTCAAATTTTATATTATAAGTTGTCTATTTTTTTAATTTTAAGGCCTATAATTTAAAATGTTATAATAAGATATATCTAATGAATTGAAAAACAACAAATTGATTCACTTTATTTTAATAAATTTTTGTAATTATGTAAAATAAAATATTATTTAGATAAGTTACATAAAATAATTTTCAATAAATCAAGCATAATGTAAGTCTAATTATATAAGTTCATAGTTCTATTTATCTAAATCAATAAACTTTCTTAAAATATAATCATATTATAATTCTATAAATTTATCTAATTAACAAAATAATATAATTTAATGATTTATATAAAATATTTTTCAATAAATTAATTAATCCTAATGTAATATTTTTAATTAACTAATACTAATATAATTTTAATTATTTAAATCTAATTAACCATATAATCTTCCTTTAGTTTATATGATAAAATATAAACTAAATACTTCAAAGCGCGAATAGCGTTTTTGGTTTCTTAATTCTATAATTTTAATTAATTGTATTCAAATTTTATAATATAAGTTGCCTGTTTTTTAATTTTGAGGCCGATAATTTAAAATGTTATAATAAGATATATCTAATGAATTGAAAAACAACAAATTGATTCACTTTATAAAATTTTGTAATTATGTAAAATAAAATATTATTTAAATAAGTTAACGTAGAATAACTTTCAATAAATCAATCATAATGTAAGTCTAATTATATAAGTTCATAGTTCTAATTATCTAAATCCATATCTTAAATTATAATCATATTATAATTCTATAAACTTATCTAATTAACAAAATAATATAATTTATGATTTACATAAAATATTTTTCAATAAATTAATTAATCCTAATGTAATAATTTTTATAACTAATACTAATATAATTTTAATTATCTAAATCCAACTAACCATATAATCTTCCTTTAGTTTATATGATAAAATATAAACTAAATACTTCGAAAGATGAATAGCGTTTTTGGTTTCTTAATTCTACAATTTAGAATTGTAGGTTCTCAGACCAAAGTTACTTTAAATTAAGAATACTAAGAAAACTCAATATGTGTGCATATAAAAATAAGATATAAACTAATTTTATACATAATTTTTACAATATTTGATTAAACATTTATAAAAATATACTCTTTTAATTATTTCTACTATATATATAAAATCAATTATAAAAAAAATAAACATAAATCTGAAATAATACTCACTAGAAGATTACAAATAAAAAAATAGAATGCAAGATCAAATGACAAAGAGAATATAAAAAAGAGATAAATTAAATAAAAACGAAATAAAGAATAGTTGGTTTAAAAAAAAGAATTGCTTGATTTTAATGTATATGCACATGCATACCAAAATTAAGAACGACTTGAAATATCTTTACAAATATATGCGAGAATTAATATAGCGTAATGGTAACAAAATTTCGAAGATTTGATTAAAAATTTCAAGATGTTAGATTGGGTGTCAGTTCAAGAAAGATATGGAATTTTTTTTAATTTAAACTAAATGAGATTGATCCAATAGTTATCAATTTATTTTTACATTCTCCAAAGTAGCAATATACAACTTATTGGTCGAACGATTAGATTAAAAATTTCAAGATATTAGATTGGGTGTCAGTTCAAGAAAGATATGGAATTTTTTTTAATTTAAACTAAATGAGATTGATCCAATAGTTATCAATTTATTTTTACATTCTCCAAAGTAGCAATATACAACTTATTGGCCGAATCTAAACTTGAAGGACATTTTGAATTGGGATCATTACTCAGAAATAATGGTTCTTGAACAGTTTTCAATGTGCTCGAAAAACAAAAAAATAAAACAAAAATACAAAGAATTTCTAAAGCATTATGCATGAGACAAACAAGGTAAATATTCAAATGATTTGGAGGAAGAATTGAGGGCAGAATATAACAAACTATGGCAACAAAAAGAGATTATTTGGCTTTAAGAGTTGAGAATTAATTGGCTCAAATTTAGGGATAAACAAACAAGTTTCTTTTATCTGTCAGCCATAATGAGAAGAAGAACGAATCAGATGAATGCTCTGAAAATAGACAATAAATAAGCAACCAACAAAGATTATCAGGTGTGTATTTGTCTAATTTAAAAAATTAACACTCTACAAAAAAAAACGAGTTTTAGCCCATTATATTGTGCAACATATTGCTCAAATTAATACTTACTAGAAGAATACAAATAAAAAAATAGAATGCAAGATCAAATGACAAAGAGAATATAAAAAAGAGATAAATTAAATTAAAAAGAGATAAAGAATAGTTGGTTAAAAAAAAGAATCACTTGATTTTAATGTATATGCACATGCATACCAAAATTAAGAACGACTGTGAAATATCTTTGCAAATATATGTGAATAAAGCGTAATGGTAACAAAATTTTGAAGATTAGATTAAAAATTTCAAGATGTTAGATTTGGTGTGAGTTCAAGAAACGATATGCAAATTTTTTTAATTTAATCTAAATGAGATTGATCCAATAGTTATCAATATATTTTTACATTCTCCAAAGTAGCAATATACAACTTATTGACCGAATCAAAATTTGAAGGACATTTTGACTTGGGATCATTGCCCAGAAACAATGGTTCTTGAATAGTTTTCAATGTGCTCAAAAAAGCAAAAAATAAAATAAAAAAAAATACAAAGAATTTCTAAAGCATTATGCATGATACACACAAGGTAAATATTCAAATGATTTGGAGGAAGAATTGAGGGCAGAATATAATAAACTATTGCAACAAAAAGAGATTATTTGGTTTAAGAGTTGAGAATTAATTGGCTCAAATTTAGGGATAACCAAACAAGTTTCTTTCATCTTTCAGCCATAACGAGAAGAAGAAGGAATCAGATGAATGCTCTGAAAATAGACAATGGATGAGTAACCAACAAAGATTATCGGGTGTTTATTTGTCTAATTTCAAAAATTAATGCTCGACAAAAATAAACGAGTTTTAGCCAATTACGTTGTGCAGCATATTGCTCAAAATAATCACCAAGATGATTATGCTTCGTTCAAACCGTATATTAAAAAAATTGCGGGATCGAACTAGAATAGCTTCATTCCCGACCAAGGCACCTATTACAATATTTTGATGCCTGAATAAGTGTTACGAATGCTACATCACTCCAACGATAAAAAAGGGGCATGGTGCTGAAATTGAATATTGAAACAGCGTACGAAAAAACCCAGTGGAATTTCTAAAAAGACTTTTAACTTTCTTCAAATTCCCGACGAAAATCATCAATATCATTATGAGCAGAATGTAGCGGATACAATCGGAGATTCTATAGAATGGTGAACCAACGGAGGTTGTACGGATGTGTGGCATTAGATAAGGTAATCACGTTCGTTTTATTTGTTTGTAATATGCATGGAACAACTTACATATATAATTGAAGAGACCATTTCGGCCTGACCTGGAAGCCAATTATGGTATATTAGAGAAGCTCTTACATGATCTCACACTTGCCTTTTGCGGACGACTTAATATTGGGAGTCAAACCTATCGAGGATGGAGCAAACTGCATTAAAAGTGTGGTTGAGACGTTTTGCAAGGAGTTGGGCCTCAAATTAAACTTATACAAATCACATGTGTTGTTTGCACCTTATATGACAAATGATTTAAAGCAGTAGGTTAGTAGAATTCTGGGCATGGAAAATACAGACAACTTAAGGAACTATTTGGGGGGTGCAAATGAACTTTAGTTGTAATTATAATGAGCATTTCCCGATTGTGATTAATAGAGTCTAAAAGCATCTCTTGGGATAGAAAGCCAAAATGACAAATATTTATTGAATGACACTTATTAAGTCCATCACGATCTCGATCTCCATCAACCACATGCACACAAATTGGCTCCCTAATCAGATGTACGATAAACTTGATCCACTCAAGCACAACTTTCTTTAGGCGATTAATATAACAAGGAACGAACCCATCTTGTAGAGTGAAAGAAGGTGACTGCAAAGAAGTAAGAATGTGGATTGGGTTTTAGAGAAGCCCAAAAGAAAATATAGTGATGCTAACTAAAACGGGATGAAGAATGCTTAACAAGGAGATGGCGTTATACATCAAAAAAATATTTAAAAAGGGATAACATTTTTGATCGAATATAAGCCTCGACTTATGGGTTTCCCGAGCATGGAAGGGGATAGTTAAAAACACTTGGATGGTGGAACCATTTTAAAAATGGAGGATTGGGAACGGTGAAGGAACATCTTTATGGAATGATAGATGGTTATCACAAGGTAAGCTGACGGACATCTTTGGAGATAACATTCATGAGGATGATAAAGATCTTATGGAATGTAATCTTATTGGAAAATATAAAAATTGAAACCTAAATAAGTTGAAAACATCACCGTCCAAAGAGGTGGTGAATGAGGTACTTAGTGTCCTAACGCGATGCATGATAATGGAGATAAGAGAGAATGAATTGTGTCAACTAAAGATAAATTCTCCTATAAAATGACTATACTCTACTTATGGCGTCGGATGAGACATGCAAGAAAAAACTTTAAATGAATTTGAAAATTACCTTACCCCAAAAATTCAAGATTTTCCTGTGGCTTTGCCAATATGATAGCTTGCTTACAAATGTATTGGAGTATGATAGAAAATTTAGGGAATACTTACGAGTGTCGGATGGGCTCAAAGAGAGCTTTAGTAGCAAAATACTGAATAATATGTTCCTAAAATATCCTAGGTGGGTTGTGTTGATCTTGACGCTCTAAAATTTTTGGAAAACATGGAACCGATGGAGCTATCAAAATGTTATGAAGCTTAGAAATGTTGTTATTCGCCACATAAAAGAGTTATCTACGACCTTAGTAATAATCAATAAGGACACAACACAGGCAAAAGAAAATCTGCACTTAGTTGTCGTGAAATAAATTCGAGAAGTGATGGGTAAAACTAAAATCGGATTGAAGCTTTTATAACTACACCAAATGGGGCGTCATTCGAGATGGAAATTGGAGATGAATGCTAGGATATGTTATGAATCTTGGTATAGTTTGAATAATGTAGCAAAGTTATTGAACTTACCTAAAGGATTAAAACTAACTTTGGAGAGATACTTTTCAAAAATTAATGTGGAGATTGATTTGGAGACGGTCGTTAAATGAATAACAATGAAGGATACTCAAAAACAACTAATGAGAAATGTAATATTTGATTGGCGAAGGTTACTCCAAAGATTTTGAGGAACTTTGATTAAATAAATCTCGAGAGAAAGAAACATGATGATGGATAAATTGGCGAGGATAGGTCATAAGGTTCAAGATGGTTATTGCTGCTAGGATGTTCTCATTCTTGAACATAAGCTTCCACTTATGGCTTCCTGAGCATGCAAGGGGATAGTTAGAACCAGTTGAATGGACGTCTCTATGGAATGATAGATGGTTATCACAAGCAAACTAGCGGACATCTTTGGAGATAAGATTCATGAGAAGGATAAAGATCTGATGGTATGTAATCCATTGCACAAATAAAAACTGAAACTTACATAAGTTGAAAACGTTATTGCCTAAGGAGGTGGTGGATGAGATACTTAATGTCCTAATTGCATTGCATGATAACGGAGATAAGAGAGTTTTGATTGAGTCAACTAACGACAAATTGTCCTATAAATCGGTTATAGTCTACTTATGGTGTCGGATGAGACATGGAAGAAAAATTGGAAATGAATTTGAAAATTACATTGTCCCCAAAAGTTTAAGATTTTCTTGTGGCTTGCTAACATGTTAGGCTTGCTCATGAATGTATTGAAATATGACAGAAAATTTAGAAAAAGTGATGTATGTACACGCTGCTATGTAGGACATGAATATGTGGACCACATGCTCAGAAGTTGTCCATTCGCACTCCGGGTGTCAGACAAGATTATTGATGCACAAACTGAAAGAAATTTCCATGGCATGCGAGTGTCGAACGGTCTCAAAGAGAGCTTTTATAATAAAATTCAGAGTAATATGTTATCTGATTATCATGCGTGGATTGTCTTGATCTTGACGCTTTAAAATCTTTGAAAAATATGGAACCGATGAAGCTATCAAAATGTTATGAAACTTAGAAGTTCCACTCTTCGCCACATAAAAGAGTTAATGAAACCTCAACACTAATCAGTGTGGACAAAAAATACAGATAAAAGAAAAATATGCACTAAGTTATCGTGGAATAAACCCGAGAAAGGATTGGTGAAACTAAACTCTGAGGTGAGCTTTTGTAACCAAGGGAATCATTGAGATGACAGGGGCGTCATTCTAGATGACAGCTGAATATGGGGGTGTTAGGATACGCTATGGATCTTAGTAGAGTTTAAATAATATAGTGGAGTTATTGAGCTTACGCGGAGTATTAACACTAACTTGGGAAAGACACTTTTCGATGACTAAAGTGGGTATTGACTCGAAGATGGTCATGAAATGGATAACAATGAAGGATATTGAAATGGAACAAATGAGAAATGTAATTTAATTGATAAAGTTTACTCCAAAGGCCATACGAAACTTGAATTAAATAAATCTCTAGAAAAAGAAACATGATGACCGATAAACTGATGAGAATAGGTCATAAGTTTCAAGATGATTACTACGTTTAGGATGCTCCACCGGCAAAATTGGGTGATCTTTTAGGTTTTGTTCTATAATTTTTACATGTCTTTTCATTTTATTAAATATATTTGAAAGTTATGAACTATTACTTATGCTTAAAAGCGAGAATTATTTGGCCAAATTACTATACACTTAAATATATATATTTTTATATAATAACAAATTTTCAAATATTTTTATTGCTTATTTATTTGGATGTTCTCTACTTCGAATTTCTACTTATCGTAGATGATTTGAAAGAGAAATTTCATATAAACATTTTTGTATGTGTATATTTATTTAATCAAAATAAATATTTTTAATCTCTTAATTTGTTCAATAAATATAATAACTAAATTTATTTAAAAAAAATTAAATGATAAACGTGCAACGCACGTTCACCTCACTAGTATAAATAAACGTGTATATGAGTGAAATATGAAATCACGTCCAAATTTGAAACCGAAGCCTCAAGCACCGGTTGCTTACAAGACTTTCCCTTTGCATGTTGTTCCATACTTCCATTAATGTCTACAAATATTGTTATAACATTTTACATGAAATACTTTGGAATTGTTTAAGATCATAAATAAATGGAAAATTACTACTCCAAAGTCCAAACTAATATCTTGATATATATATATCATATACTACATATTTTTACCAAAAAAAATAAAAAAAATAAAAAATAAATAAATAAATATATATATATATACTACAAATCAATTATAATGTATATATAATGCACGGATATGAATACGACAACACGAACACGACAGGATATGAATATGATCATATGAATTTTTTAAATTTTTTTTACGTGAACACAACATCGAACATAAATATCCAATACGACGTCATATGACAAATAATTTTAAAAGTATACATCATGGACGTATGTCTTCTTGAGATAACACATCAACGAAGAAAACTCTTGAGAATCTAATCTAATAATTAAATCCCTCGAAAATCAAGAAAACTTTATTAATGGCGGATAAACTTCGCCGTTCTTTTTCTTGCTTTATGCCGCTAACCCCAAGGGCCGAGCCACTAAAGGGCCCCCAATCCCTCTGCACTAATCCTCTCAAATTTAATTTTTAAAATACAAATATATATTATTATATTAAAAATAAATTAATTAACATTTTTTAGGAGTATAAATTTTACTAGTTATTATATATACTAAATGTTATATGTATATATTATATTAGATATAATTCAAGTTTCGAATATGAAAATAATTAAAAGTATAAACCTTTTGTTATGATACGCCGATCACTTTAAAAAAAAAATCAATTGTATTGTATTTTTATGTAAGGAAAAATTAGTGTAATGTATCTTAATATATAGATAATGTATCATATAATATTAGCAAGATAAAAATATCAGATCACGTAGGTAATTCTAATCAAAACCTAACTCTGTCAAATTAATATCACAAAAAACTCTAATTTTCAATACATATTATTTTAATAAAATATTGTGAATTCGAATTTTAATTTCGAATATAAAAGACTTAATAGTTTTTTTAATTTAATTGTTTATATTTTAACTTACCTATAATTTACCAAAAAGATTAATTACTACACTTTCGATGGTGGATATTATAATCTCGAAATAAATTTTAGTTTTTTTTTTTTTTTAAATAAGGGACCATATTAGTATCTGTACGTGAAAACTTTAGTTTAAGAAAAAAGAATGAGAGCAAATTGAAGGGAATACGAATCATCGAAAACAATTATAATCTACGAGTTATAGTGTCAAGTTATTATTATTATTTTAATATATTGGGATCTATGAATTTTCAACCCCGACCGATAAAAAATTCTGGATCCGCCCCTGTCTAATCCTGCGCATGAACTCATCTAAGAGTCCGTTTACTTGGCAAGAGTCCAATCCATCGATGTTGAGTTATCGATTGATCATTGATGGATTAGCATTTACTTGGGCTGTTTATGCATATGGTGTAGAATAATGTAATTTGTATGATGTTTACATGGACTTGTAAAGCTCATTAAAATTAGGTGAAGTTCCTATAATGTCCCTTCCCTTATTACCTTCTTGTTTGAGTATTGGTACAGTGGTTCAATTATTGCATTGTTGGGGCGTGTTCGTGTACAACAGCTCATTGATTCTCCGATCAAGAAATTTGGGTATGGGCAAAACACCCAAATTAATAATCACCCACTTTCATTGAAGTGTTTGTTGAAAAATATTGGTGTATTCGAATTTATTTAAATAAAAAATAAAAATTCCTCGTAGCTAAGTTTTTCTTTTTGAATATTAATTAAAGTTTATATTTTTAAAACTTATTATAATAAATTAAAAATATTAAATAAATAAAACAAGAGACTTGTTGTGAAACGCAAATCAGACTTAACGGCGGTAAGAATTGCGATTGGAAATGCCACTAATATTTCATCGTTTCCGATCAGCTATTCATCCCACCGCCAAAAGCCCTCGACTGGCATTCTAATCTTCACGCCATCAGATTCGTGTTCGTCATCGAAAACTGATACTTTGCTCGAAGCCCGGAAGCTGTTTGTGCGATGGCCTCAAAGGAAAACCATTTGTTCGAGTACAGTAAATCAAAAGCGGAGAGACGGCGAGAATTTCACAAAGCAAAAATGGCAAATATGACAATTTACCTTATCCACTGTAGATGGCTTACATAGCTAAAGGGGGATACACCGTTTTTAATGCGGGCCTGCTCCCCTTCCAAGTAAACACATGTTACAGTCACATACCAACTCTCAACCATTATTTACCATCTCTAAACTGGCAGATAAGTACCCCCTTCTCATGTGTTCAGAGCTCATATATAGCTGTATTTTCTGTTTTGGGCAGAAAGAGCGTGTGTGAGAGATGGGGGTACCTTCGTTTTACAGGTGGTTGGTTCACAAGTATCCCAAAATTGTTACTGACGCAATTGAAGAGAAAGGGGAGGAAATTGACTGCACTTTGCCAAACCCAAATGGATTTGAGTTTGACAATTTCTACCTCGATATGAATGGGATCATCCATCCTTGCTTCCATCCCGACAACGATGTCTTCTTCATCCCTTTTCTCCCAAAATTTTTTGTTGTTTTTTTTTCCTTTTCTGTTGATCTGAAAGAGGGTTCTTGTTTTGCTTTTGTTTTCATATGCGTGCAGTTTATTGTTGTCATATTCTTGGTTAATTCTATGTTTCATAATTGATTAGTTCTAATGTTTTCATGGTGTTCAGGTTTCCCCACCAACTACTTTTGAGGATGTGTTTGGGCGAATATGCCAGTATATTGATGGTCTCTTCAGTATTGTTAGGCCTCGCAAGTTGCTATACATGGCTATTGGTACGGTCTTTCTTTTGTTTTTGATTTTGTGATCAAGCAGTAGACTACGATTTGTATTGATTAATACTGGTTTTTGTAACAATTTGTTAATTGCGATGGACTTCAGATGGTGTTGCTCCTCGGGCTAAGATGAATCAGCAGCGGGCCAGACGATTTCGTACCTCCAAAGACACTCAAATGGCTGTGCGATCCATAATCCATATATATATATAGTGTGTGTGTGTGTTTAGTTTGCAAAATCCTGGCTTGGTTGTTCCTTGTACGAATGTGTGTGGTGGAAATTGTAAATTTGGTATACCAACTTAACCAATTTAGCTTTTTTGCTATATTTCATTTTCAGGCGATAAAATAGAACCGTATATTCAAAATCAAGCAATTTAATGCACTTTTTTGACTGAATATTGGTTTTGCGCATTGGAATTTACACGTGACAAACTAGGTGTTTGCCACGTGTAAAACCGGGTCAAGTTTCTTGCAGGCAAAATCGGGTTCCGGTAAAAACAAAGTTCATTAAATTGCTTAATTTTGAAGATACGGTCCAATTTTAACGTCGGAAAATGAAATGTACCAAAAACGCTGAATTAGTCACATTAGTATACCAAATTTGCAATTTTCTCTATGTGTATGTATAGGTAGTGTGTGTTTTTTGTGTGTTGCGTGGAATGGTGTGTAGTTTACATGTACAGAACTATTTGGTTGATTTGTTACATGTTATCATCAGGAAGAAATGGAGGAAAAGTTGCGGAAAGAGTTCGAAAGACAAGGGAAAGCGGTTTTGGCTAAGCAAGAATCACAGGTTTCCGATTGGAATGTAATTACACCGGGAACTGAATTTATGCACATGCTTTCTGAAAAACTTCAAAACTACATCACTCGGAAGATGAAAGAAGATCTAGCTTGGACAAAAATTAAGGTTGTCTGAAAAATTCTACAGAAAGTAATAGTTTCACCCATTATGCATAAGATTATAAAAATTTCTTGATGTTGTGACTGCTTGCAGGTTATTCTATCTGATGATAATGTTCCTGGCGAAGGGGAACACAAGATCATTTCCTTTATTCGGGCTCAACGCTCGTTGCCAGGATATGATCCAAATACGAGGCATTGTCTCTATGGCCTGGTATGAGTCATGCTTCAAATGTGTGCGTGTCTATATATATATTTAATGTAGTTATCATTAATATTTAGTTTATTATACATAATCGAAGTTCTTTTGAATTAAACTTGATTTGCAGGATGCAGACTTGGTCATGCTTGCATTGGCATCACATGAAGTTCATTTTTCCATTTTGAGAGAGGTTTTCGGTTTATATGACTGATTGCTGCTTCATTCCAATGTTTCTGATAATATCTTTTAAAATTTGTTATGCTTTTTTTTTCATTAATGTACAGGAGGTTCTATCACTGAAACCTGAGCTTAGTGTCGAAACATCTCTAAGATATGATTCACATAAAACCGAGGGGCCTGTCAACAAAAGGCAAACTTATCAGGTATATCACGATTAACTCCCCTTCTAAAGAATATGGATAATGTATGAAATTTTCATTTCTTTTCTTATTTATCTTAAATTCTTGATCTCATTTTTTTGGTGTTTGTGTGCAGTTTCTGAACGTGTGGATCCTACGAGAATATTTGGCACTAGACTTGAACATTACGAGTCCTCCGGAGAAATTTGAGTATGATCTTGAGAGGATTATTGATGATTTCATCTTTATTTGCTTCTTTGCTGGGAATGATTTTCTGCCTCATATGCCTAGCCTCGAAATCCATGAGGTCCCGATTCTTCTCTGTTGTCTATCATTAACGAAACTCCAATAGATACGCTGCTAAATTGTTTCATTCATGGTAATATATAATAACAGTATTCTTGTGTAATCACTAGGGATGTATCGACTTGTTAATGCATGTTTACAAGAAAGAGTTCCGAAATTTGGGAGGTTATTTGGTCGACATGCAAAAGGTAACTCCTATGAGTTCCAAAATCATGCCTTCAAATTCTAGTTTGGACCTTGTTCGTTTGAGTTCCGGTAGCGCTAACTACGTGGCGTGTCACTTGAATTATTGCTTGTAATAATCGTGTGTTCATTTTGGAACTTTAATTAGGTGGAAGACAAGAAAGGAGGATATATCAAGCTGAAAAGAGTTGAGAAGTTTATACTAGCTGTGGGAACATACGAGGAGAAAATATTCATCAAAAGATCTCAGATAAGAGATAAGATAATGAGGCGTATCCTCGCAGAATATAGAGATATGGTTAGTTGAGCAATTGTTATTATAATCTAAATCCTAAATTTAAGAAATTTTGCTTTATGATGGTGGACTTTAAACATTAGAAACGTTATTTGATGAAGAAAAATGATGAACAAGATGATGTTGAGGATGGAAGAGTGTCGGACATTGTGGGTTCGTATGCTGTAGCTGCTGCTGATGTTGGTAAAGTATGGCTATGCCTTCTTCTTCCCTAAAAATAGATTTTAGTTTTTCGTGTTAATCTTCGTATTTCATAGTTTTAATCAGTTTATCTTATGAATTATGCATGGCTGGACTTGCAGATGTCTGCTCCAGGAGACAGTGATACGGTATGAGCTTTTGTTGCCTAAGTATCTTCGTCCAGGCTCTAACTTATGTCCTATATCATTAAACTAGGATGTGTTTTATATATTTAACTAATTCGTAATCTTTTAGTCAAATATTGCTGGTGGTGATCATGTTTCAGGTTGAAAATAATACAAAAGAGCTAAAGCAAAATCTCAAAGACTATATCCGCAGCCAGTCTGATTTGTTTAAGGACGGCATTCTTGGAACCGATAAGGTCTGCAATTACATCTATTTTTATTTGACTCTCGCAGCTTCTGATTCGTTGTTATTATTTGAATGTAACATAATCAAGTTTTACAGTTTCGTTTTGATCTATGTTATAGGTGAAATACGGCACCCCTGGTTGGAGGGAGAGGTACTATGCAGCAAAATTTTCTGCTCAAAGCGCAGATGAGAGGGAAGAAACACGAAAAAATGTGGTATGTAGAAATGTTCAAATATATGTCACTTGTTAATTTCCCGTTTATTGATTTATTCATTGTCTTTTCACAAATATAAATCTACATTTTTGCCTCGAACTTATTAGGTTGCAAAGTATGGCGAGGGCCTATGTTGGGTGCTTCTATATTATTTTTCCGGTGTTCCTTCATGGACATGGTACATCTTTTCTTACGTTGTGGTTATATTTTCTTATAGTTAAGTTATAAATTAGAAATAAATGCTATTTTTTTGATCGAGCTGTAGGTTTTATCCGCTTCACTACGGTCCCTTTGCATCCGACTTGAAAGGACTCGCCCAAACGAACACAAAGTTTCAGAAAGGTTTACCGTTCAAACCGTTTGACCAATTGATGGGAGTTCTTCCACCTAGGAGGTAAAATTTGTAGTATTATTATTCTTTTATTTTTGTGTTTCTGAATGAAATTTTTTGCTTGTTGATACTTGTGAGTTGTGAATGTATGTATGCAGTGCTCATGCATTGCCTACGGCATATAAGGGGCTTATGATCGATGATAACTCGAATATTATCGATTTCTACCCCACCGGTAAGCGTGGTTGGTATTTGAATATTTGTTGATGTTAAAAATTTTAGGAAATGAACTAAATTTAGTACTATTTTTATGACACTTCATAATTTGCAGAGTTTCAGACAGATGTAGATGGGAAAAGATTTATGTGGCAGGTATTACAGTATTTTTTATTTAATTTTTTAATAAATACTTGTTATTTTCGGTGAATATTGTGGCGTTCTTCATCGATGCAAGGGTATATGCAAACTCCCGTTTATAGAGGAAAAGCGTCTTCTTAAGGAGACGAAGAAACTTGAGAATGAGCTTGAGGTATGATATATTTATACGCCCCTGCTGTTTCATTTAAAATGGGTATGTCCTTAAGCTTTTGTCATATCATGAAGGATCATGAAAGACTGAGGAATTCAGAGTCTCTCGATCGGTTGTTTGCGCGATGCTCATGCCAGGGGGGCCGACTAGTAGGAGCATCGAAGAAGATCAAAGATGCAATAATGGTGGATAGTACCATGTATGTTTCCCGATCGCGCTACTTGTGAAAGCTATAATTGGACATGTTTAACGCGACGCTTTCTACAACAATAGTATAGTAATTGAGTCAATCTTACGAAAGTATAAATATAAATTTTATCTGGAAATTTTATGTACTAAATTATGTTCTGGTGACACTTTGAAATGTTATAAGAAGCTATTTGAAATGTCAGTGGTATGTTCATATGCGTCAATTTCAGTGATGGAGTTAAAGGTACCATACATATGATGCCTGAAGACCTCGCGGAAGCTGTTGACGATAACAAGTGCGGTCGTTCTATAAATGATTTGTAAGTAACGGAAAGTAAATCGAGATTTCGATATGTTCGTTGCATTCTTGCTCGATGTATTTCCATTGATAGTTTAGTAATTCCTTGATTGTCAGGTGTGTGTTCTTCGAGAGACATCAAGAATTCACTAATGTTCCTCGGCTCCTTGCTGGTGTAACGATTCCAGACAAGGTAACTCGTGATAGTGTGTTTGTGTGTGTACAGGTAATATCCATGTATTTGCTTGAATTGCAACTCTTTAAACGTTTATGTGGTTTTGCAGACCGTCGAGGAAGAGGATATAATGGAAACCGTGCTTTGGCATGAATGTTATGGAAGAAGTAACACAAGCAACGGCAACAGGTTTTGTCAGAATGGAAGACCAGTGGTTAAAACCGATCAGAAACGGGATTATAGTCTGCAGACTCCGCCACCTGCATTTATACAGAAAGGTTCCGGTCATGGATTCCGTAATATAGGCAGAGGCAAACACTCTGCTGTTAGTGAACCTGTGGTTGAACTGAAACCAGTTCAACAAAAATATGAGGGCGTTGGAGGTCTTCGGATATCAAAGCCAGGCGTGCGAATCGGTTTTGGCAAAGCGGCGAGAGCTGATTCTGGAGGTGGTTGGACGGAAAACTTCGTGGAGACTTCCAGTCAAATGCATTGCCCGAATAGACCATTTTCGGCCAGCAGGGGTTGCTACAAAGAGAGAGGGCGGTACGCAACTTGATCTTAAATCTTATAGATTCTATAATTACACGATGTTCCGTACAAAAATTTGTAATTTCGTCCCCATCGGATTCATCCCCTTGGATTCGGAACTAAAATCTCAGCTCTGTCCCTTTCTTTTTCCCGTGAATATAGCAGGTCCTGCGATACACTTGCTGCTCTTCGCTGCACATATGTTAATATCTCCTATTTAGTTCTCTTTCAGTGTTTTGTAGAACGAATCCAAGTTTTGTTTAGTTTTCACTGTTAAGAAAATCATTGCCAACTTCAAGATAAGATTCATTAACGCTAGATCTTCTGCATACATGCAGGTTTCCGGACCGAAGAGCAATGATACAAGATACCAATCATAATTCAAGCCCACGAGATGCTCCCGAGTTTGTAACCAAGGGGCCCGGTTGTGGACTCAATTCAGGCGGAGGAAGACCGTCTCTGGTGAGTAAACCTGTGCATGAATTTAAACGAGGTTCAGTTTGCGGGGAGCATGTAACTGAGGATCACCAGCCATCCGTTGCAAAAACCGAGTATGATGGGAGATTGGCAGTGGGATCTTCAAGGAGAGATGTCTATCTAGCCCCGCATCCCGTGTTGAATTATAAACATGTACTGGTCACGGGCAATGGTGGAACACGCGACACAAATGGCGATTGGAGATCAAGTAAAGCATCGGGAGCTGATACGGAAAGTGCCTGGAAGAATAACTTCGTGGGAGGTTCGAGCCAAATGCCTAGTCCGAACCGACGGGTGTCGGCTCATAGGGGTCGTGGCAGAGGTAGAGGATGGTAGCACCTTGAAGACTTATGGACAGGAAAGAACCAAGCAAGAAATGTGCAAATATCCTCTAGACTTCCTTTTTGTTTTGAAGATGAAAATAGAAGACATCGAATTATGCTTTTGTAAGAATAAGATGGATTGGGGGGATGTTTTTGTACGACTATGAATTATATTGATGCAATATAAAATGAAGCACATTGTGTTCTTTATTTGGTAACTTAAATCATTTGTATCATTCACACAAAATTGAAAAAATAAATAGAAAAGAACATAGCTATTATCTTACAGCTCAACAGTACGAGGATCAATCGTTCATCTACTTCTGATCATATCCGTGTTCATGTCATGAGCAAGACTCTTGTCTGAATCCAAACCTCTCATTCCTCAGATCATACTCCACCTGAAAATTCTGCATAAAAAAGTTGCCCAAAATTACAGATGGCCCCCCGCTCACTTGATCCGGCCCTAGTACCGTATTATCCGTCACTGTAGTGAGACAAACAACCAACTTCTCGCCATCGTCAACACCGAAGAAGTAATTCTCCAACGGCAAAGCCATCTTGGCGCCGCCTTTAAAATGCAGCTCTAATTCCGGCATTTTCACGGTCTCCTCCCCCGTGACATCGAAGCACGGCCTCAGCCCTGTTTGATTCTCAATGTTTTCTGCCCGTTTATACCCTTTAACTCTCTCTGAAAAAGCATCTGCAACCGCATTGAAAACCACCTTGTTCATGTAAGTGAAAGTCGACCCCGAGTCGACTATGGTCCTGCCATTGCCACCGACGTCGAGGGACAGTTCCTCATAGGGTATATCAACCTTTTTACCACCAACCATAATCTTCCTTAACCCGACATAGTAGTAATCTGCCAAGGCACTGTTTGGGGTTACAGGATTCTTCAAGAAGTTGGTGTAGCTCAGTTTTTCCGTCTTTTTATCCGAATCCGATCCGATATCCATAAAAAGCATGCTGCTTTTAGGAGTGTCATCGAACTTGTGGGAAACAAGGCAGTACGAGAATCTCCTGAGGCGTAGTTGGCTCGGTACCGAGGAGATTCCCCTGCCGAATCCAGCCACACCTGCAGGCTGATTCGAGGAGAACAGAGAACAGCCCACGAGAAAATCTTCGACTTTCTCGTGGCCCATGTTCAGGGTCTCGACCATGGGAACCCCACCGGTGGAGCCCAAACCATAAAGAATGATGTAGGGAGGACATATCTGCGAGCAGTTCTGGTCAGACTGCTGGCAATCCTTACATCCGGTTTCCGGATCAAACGACTTATGAACCCAACCGCATTTCGGGTTCTTGCATCCCAGCATCCTGGATGACGACGACAGCTTCGGGACGAACGATGAAATGTTAGCTGTAGGAACAGAGCAGTTCTTGCAAATGTATCTTTTAGTGCAAGGAAGCCACGAGAAGCTGCTTCCGGTGTCGAGGATCAATGGGATGGATTGCGGCGGAGTGCCGAAGCTGAGGGAGATCGAGTAAGCTCCGCTGTAGGGGTACAGAGGGGTGGTGGTGGGGATAGGGCCATTCTTGGGATTCTTTAGGTGGAGGGCTCTGGCTATGGAGCTTGAAGCTAAGTGTGTCAGCTTCTGGTATGGATCAGAATGTGGGATTGGGTTGAAAAGGGTAATGGGAATTGGTGATGATGAGGTGGTTGTGATGGAGAATGAATATAAGAGAGAGAGAGCAACGAGGATGTAAGAAGATGAGAAAACCATTGTTCTTGGACAGGTTTTCTTGGTCCTTAGGTAGCCACAACAACTGTAAGAGATGGGGGCATGTGAATCTTATTATAGATTGCCAGAGAGGGGGGGGGGGGGGGGGGGGGGGGGGGGCTGAATTGCAATTTACTCCCCCTATGATCAAGAAAATGGAAAAAATACCCTATGTAAAAACAAGAATCAATTAAGCCCTTCTAATCTTTGGAAAAAAGCAATATAATTACCCTTACTATGTAATTTATTAGGTTTTTTGAGCATATAATGTGTAAAACTATATGATATATCATGTATATGAAGAGATCTAATAAATATAGACAATCAACAGAGATCGCGAGGGAGGTAAATGTAATTAACCGAAGAAGGGAGCTTGTTCGGCAATTAGTGTGTTTTATAGGGTCTGTTTTTGCTATTCTGATAGCCACAGGGGGTGTAGATGTAATTAGCCGACAAAGAAGAGGAAAAAAAGTGTGGAATTCGTAAAGGCTGTGGGGTTAAGGTAACATGTGGCAGATGGATCTGGCATTCAATGTACTATATGGGAGTGGGGCGGTTTTCCAGTAGCCTTTTCTGGAGTTCACTTTCAGCCCCATATGATCATTTTACTACTTCCTGCCAAAGAGTTCCATTTATGTTCCAAACTTTGTATCCCCATGTAAGAAACGAATATAAAAAGGGACCCCTTTCGCCGTGTCATGTGGATCCTCGTGTCTGATACCTTTTACTTGGTAAATCTAAGATAAAAACAAGATTCACGTGTTCGTATCTGTATTCATGCATCTTTGGTAGTAAAGAGGCTAAGGATGAACCCTTTCGTGTGTATACTTTACTCCCTTTTGTGTCTAAGCACCTGAAACTGAGTGATCGATTGATGGCAAGTTCTTACTTTGTATGGCTTTATCTAAAGAGGCCTTCGAATATGCCTGCTTTAGGACAAATGTATATCTCAAGATTGCCGTACAAATATGCTTTTTACACAAAAGTAGCCAAGTTAATTTAATTCAGTGTAATGCTAATAGGGATTGGTTCAAGTGGCTAAAGGATTCTTTTTTCAGGGCAATGACCTGAGTCCGAATTCCTCTGACCACTTGGGGATATGTAAAAAAAAAAAATTAATTTAATTCAGTGTAAAACACGGGTTTGGACACAGAGACATAGTCAAATGTATGTTGTTCACAATTAGGTATTTGCGTCACTTGTAACAAATCAAGGATGCGACAAGTTGAATAATTGGATGGCCTCAGTCCTCACTTCCCATACCAAACTTTGTGTGTAAGCATTCATTCCTCCTCAACTCCTATATCATATATGAAGTAAACAAAGTCGCCAAAGTACATACACATCATACCTGAGAAAATTGCTAGCTACTAAGGCTAAATACAAGTTTCTGCATCGCGTAAACATGAAGCGAGATAACTTACTAGTTCAATCCAACTCGAACGCAAAATAACTTTTACCGAGTTTCGACATGGTCATCATCCATGTGTGCTTAAACCTAAAATGGCATTTTTGCCCTCCCAACCAACATTTTCCCCCCATTTTGTAAGTGGGAAGCATGCCACATGGTCACAAAACTAGTAACATGTGAAATCGTCGTTTTCGGACAAGAAAGACAACCAAGCTCCAGCCCCAATGCTTACCTCTATTTCATGTCTAGTGCCTCCTGGGGGCCCTTATGTGCTATTTGTTCTGTTACCATCATGTAAGACACCTTCAACAGTGCCGGTCCAAGGAGGGTATAGAAGACAATTTACCTAAATAACCACATAACAGCTTAGGCTCTTAGTGAGTTAACGTTGTGGATTTTGGGTGATTCAAGCGACATGGTGTCGGTGAGCATCCCCTGTTTTTCCCGTTTCGGCCTTCTTTGATTGCTAAACTAATACGATTGAGAAGAACCAACCTTAAGAACAACTCTCATTCCCCCAACTTGATCTTGAGCTCACATTTGTTCCCTTTCACAGCACAACTCTTAAGTCGAGCTATTTTCCCAAATGTAAAATTATGAGTTTTGATGGTCGATCTAGCAGCTCACTCAACACGTCAAATCGAGACACCATCAACATACAGCCACTCACTCTTGAGGGGTACAATTGACCCCCTAAAAAAAAATTTAAAATTATTATATAAACATATAGATATTTGTATATGTAATTTTATGGTATTTTTCATTATTGACTATTTATATTCCCAATCTATCATAAGTTTAATAATTTATATTTCAATTAAAATTTATAACTTCTATATATTTTTCCATTCAAGTATATTGTTCATTTTAGTTTGAACATTGATCGTGCCCTTAATTTTTTAGTTTTTTCATAATTATTAAAAAGATATGCAAAGGAGAATAAAATTGAATTTTTGGTAATTTCCAATTCCATAGAATAGAATCAGAATTTCAGCTCCCAAGATGGATGATGTTTTTAAGGCTCGTGAAAGATCTCAACAAAAAACTCAACAAATTATTAATGCACATCGATTTCGGGTAGAAATTTTTAATCAAGTGATTGATATGCCATTTCAAGAAAAGAATAACCGTTTTACAGAAGTAAACTCACACTTGCTTGTTTAGATTGCTTGAGACCCATTGATGTATTTGCCTTTTTCAACAAAGAACTCTAATATTTTAGTTGGTCAAATTTTATCCGGTAGAGTTCTCTAATGTGCAAATATCAATATTTGAAAATCAACTTGATAATTATATTATTGATATGAGATCAGATGAAATCTTCTCTGAATTGAAAGGGATTGGTGATCTTGCTCGAAAATTGGTGGAAACAAAAAGAAATGATATATATATATATATATATAAGCTCCGTTTTATACTCATCAGTCTCCTCTAGACTGAACCCGATTTTATTTAAGTTCTTTTGCAAGTTTTATACTAGGCGAGAATTGGAGTCGGGTCGTGAGTTTAGGTTTGAGTCTAATCTCGTCACATCGAGAGTCCTTGTACTTTGGCCTTTGTACACTCTTGTACACCGTATTGGTTTAATTTATTGGGCCTGCGAGCAATTGCACTTGTTTCAGTTATATTGAGCATCGTTAGGCCTAGTAGGTTGGTACATGCTTGGCCCGTTATTGTTGTTCGAACCTGTACGCTCATTGTTGGGTTATTATTTATGCATGTTTGTTGCTTTGCTTATGAACGTATGATTGATTGGTATAAGGTTAGTCCCGCCTAGCTGCAGTGTTTTGAGACCTTTGGAAGTCTATAATTCCGGCGTTTAGAGTTTCTCAAGTTTTTCGTCTTCTTCATACTAATCACACCATACACTACACTTGTATTCTACTCTCAATTCGTAGCTCTTAATATTCGGTTTGCTAGTTCCTAGTTAGATTTTTGTTTGTTTTATCTTCATTCGACCCACGTTCGTAGAGTAGAGTCAAGCTTGGCCGAGTTGTAATTATGTAGGAATTGCCCCTTTAAATCCTGGCTCCAAGTAGGTTGTGAGCCCTCGGAATAACCACTTCCGTTGCAATTGTTTAATAGAAGTCAGCTTTGTCCATTATTTTCTATTCTTTTCTATTTTTATGCGATTTTTGTTAAATTACCCTGACACGCTCGTTCTACCAAACACCACCAAGAATTGCACGTGATTGTCACGGACGCCCACAAATGCAAATTAGACAAACAGTAATTAAATTAAAGATTGTGTTAGTGTAATTATTCTAAATGTTTTGTATGCAACTATGACATACATACATTATTTATCTATTTATTTTGGAAGGGTTTGGTTTGATTTGTTGACTGGGTAAACTAACTTGTTTTTTACGTGTCGTTTTCTTACTTTTCTAGACGGAGAAGAAAGACCTTCAAACCTCTCCCTCTTGTCTTGGTTTGGACTTCAGCGTATACGTTAAAGCAAATGCATTAAAACGGTAATAAATAAATAGTGACACAATATTTATGTTAGTTGTATCAGTTATACTTTCCCTTTTCTGTACCTATTTTCTTCTTAGCCCGCCATTCTTTACAAATTCATGCATGCCTATCTGAATTTCTAGACTTGAAGACTGAAGTTGGATCAATTCTCAGTTTTCATCGCAGCCCATAAGGTAAGAACAAATTTCCTTTGATTTTTGTGCCAATTAGTTCACTGTTCCATCAATTATCAGCTCCTGTTCTTCATCTTGCTTCTTCTTTATGTTATAATTCTCTTTTTTTGAATTGAATTTGGGTTTCAAGAATCAAGAATACTAGGGATAGACGATAGTCGTATGAAAAGAATTTGATCACCTAGGGATTTTGTTGTCTCTGTAATGGTTCAAAGAGGAACTGGTTTTCTTGATTCACACTCTGTGTTATTTGTTCCATTGATTCAGAGCTAAGAATCATGGGATTCTTGATAAACTTTACAGTTTTCTGATTTTCGGTATATTCTTTACGAAAAGTTTAGTATTTTGCTGACTTTTTCCATGTTCTTCCAGAAAGAAAAGTAAAACAGGTCAAAGTAAAAATCAGGGAATTGAATAATCTTCTGTTTTCTTGTCTGGAGACCTTGAACCTTGTCTTGGACGAATTTATATGTTGTGATGAACAGGTGGAAGATATTGAATAATCTAAATTTAGGGAATATCATTGATGGGGAAGCATTTGTGGAGGAAGCACGTTGTTGATGATGATAAAGCGCACGATAAGCAGCCGGGATGTATGTGGGGATTAGCTCATGCATTCGGATACAATCTATGGCAGTCTAATGTCCGGAAAAGGATCCCACATCGAAAATACAAAGGGCAAACACGTTTAAAGTGTAAGTTGTTTTTGCCTTGCATGATCAGTAGCTTTACAAGTTACAACAACTTCTGGAAAATCAATGTGAAAAGTTTTTACAGCTGAATTGCTTCTAGCTTTTACACTTTTGCAGCTTAAGAGAAGTAATAATGGCAGAAATCTCTTGTATCATTTAGATATTTGGTTAGTGGTTGTTAGATACTCATATTCGTAAGAAGTGCTTTAGCTTTATGGCGTTTTTCAGTGATCATCAAAGGTCAGAGAGTATGTTTTTAGTTTCCCCTGTGGATTTCAGTATTCTAAAGCTTCAAATTGTGTGAAAGTGAGAAGTGTTTTCACAAAGAAAACCAACTATTTGATTCCTCATCAGTTTTTTTATAGTTTCTACGATTGACTCGACAGGCGATTGGAGTCCCAAAACAGTACATAGCCATGACGATCACGATGAGGAAAGGCCTTTGGATGAGAAAGAGTGTACGACTTCGTACCATGTAAGTTCATGATTATTGTTCAAAATGATGATAACTATGTACGGAATTAGATAATTACACTGAAATACCATGAGGTCTTGCATGATTACTCGAACAGTCCACAGGGTTTGAGACATTAACAAAACTACTACTATCATAATCTGAAATTTTGAACCAACACATGTTATTGCAGTCATCATTTTAAAGTCGAATATTGATCAATAAGTGTCGAGGTCAAAATATGGTGTTCATGTAGAATTACAGATGAAATCATCTAAGATGACGCATCGAGATTAATGTAAATTATTTGACAGGGGAAGTGTGTGTAATTTTTTAATAGGGGATGTTTGTGTAATTATGCCAAACCTCAGGGTATGTTGATGTAATTGTGCCAAAAATATGGATATTTGAAGATATTCAAATTTATGTTTGTTGATCAGAGTACTAAGAGGCCCCGCAAGAAACGATCTTTGAGAGCACGCATAAAAGCACTTATTGCAGAAGACATTTCCGATGACCCCGAAAATACGCAATCCAAACGTGGCCGATCTTTGCATAGAACTTATTCCATACATCACTTGGAATCTCTAAAAGATGACAAAATATACACAAAATGGAAACATCCAATCATTTTTCTTCCAACAAACGTGGACGATTCACACGATGAGGAGGCATTGAAACAGGGCACTGATGTTCTTGAGATATTCAAAGTAGACAAACAGCTGCTTGTAAAACACCTACAAAATGCCGATGAGGGTGTTGCTAACTTCACCCGCAGTGCATTGGGTTTGAAGAAAGCTGCAAAGTTCAGCAAATCGAGATCCTTCCCCATTGCTGATCTCTCTCAAGGGAAAAAGCTTAAGCCCATTAAGCTTGAGAGCAAGCAAAAAGAAGATGTTTGGTCATTTCCCAAGGAAGAAAAGGTTCGAACTGTCGATAGGAAAGCCGAGAATGATATTAGAAATCCTACTAGTTCGTCTTTGAACGAATCGCTAGAGAAATATTCTCGTCTGTTTGAGAACAGTTTCGGCGCAAATGTGAAGTTCAATACTTCTAAGAGCTTGAAATTGCCAAATGAATATGGTCCGACTCCGGCTTCAGTTTATGTCAGAAAGATGCGTTCTTTATCTAATATTGATTCTTATTGTTTTAGTTCGAACTTTGAGGTATTGGGTGAAGACATTGAGGGGAGAAAGAGTGTGAGCAAGGAAGAAGCAGTAGAGGGATGTAATGCTGTGGAAATAAAGGAAAACGATGCAAACTTAAGGTCCGATATGAGTGATGACTGCGGAAAGGTGGATTGTATGAAAGAGGAAGCAGATATTGCTGATGAGGAGTTAGAACAAAATGGTATGATATCGGGTGCAGAGTTGTTCTCTGAGGAAACGGAGCCTCATGAAGTAGAGCTTCGGATTTCTCAAGGTATTCTTTTAAGTTGAATGCTTTTGATAATATGATGCTTAAGCTGTATGGTGTTTGCAAAAGTTTTAAGCCCTTTTTCTCATCACTTTTCGGGTTTGTAGTGATCAATACGCATAATTCATAAACCATCTCTTACCAAAGTTTCACAGTTTTAGTTCTTTATTCTTATTTTTTCAAACTTTAGATACTTTACTTCTACCTCAAAGGACCAATTTTGACAAGAAGCTAGCTGTAAGCATTAAAGGACCTACTTTGACAATAAGCTAGAAGCTGTAAGAATCAAATGACCAACTTTAAACTTCTTTTATTATCCATTTCAGGTTTGGAGCACAAATCCAGCATTGATGAGTGGGATTCAATCAACTCTAATGATCCAAAATACCAAAGTACTGACGAAACATCGGACGAAATCATCAAATATTTCACGAGTGATAAATGCCCTACAGAGAGCAATTCTGACATGGATTATGTGAGGCACCTTCTCAATAAATCAGGCATCACAGACGACCCCTTCCACATAACATGGCACGCTTCGGACCAGCCATTGGGCCCACATATGTTCGATGAAGTAGAAGCATTCTGGCCACACGATCAAGATCAGCTAACCGGATTGCCAGATTTCTACGGCTGTTGGCACCACCAAATGTTGTTTGATTTGATTAATGAAGTTTTAGTGGAGGTGTATTATTTATCACTCCCTTATTACCCCAAGTCATTGTCCTCAAGTTGCCATGTACGTCCTTTTCCATGGGGAAACCGCATTATCGATGAGGTCACATCGAATACTGGCACGTTGATGGATATGAAGCTCGAGGAAAAGCAGTCGTTAGAGAGTATCGAGGCTCGTGATTTGGCTTGTGACTGTAGATGGATGAACCTACAGTTTGATTCTGAGTGCATTGGGCTCGGCCTTGAAGAAGTGATTTTCGATGAAATATTGGAAGAGATTATATATTCTTAATATTGCAAGGGACAAGTCTAGTGGTGTGAACATAAATACCCAAAATCTTATTAAGGTTTTACATGAATAATGAAACCAGTAAATGAAAATTAGGGAGTATTTTGTAATTTCCTCAAACCTTGCAGGATAGTAAATGTAATTCATCAAAGTTGTACACATTCTTTATGCATATTAGCATGTGTCTTCAGCTGTTGACAAATAACAGTTGTTATAAAGGTTGTAATAGCAGTAGTTGTTATTTTCATTTTTGTTAGCTTGATATAAAGGGCATCATTTTTTTAATTCAAACTGGGCCAAGACGGCCCGTGGAATTTTACCGAGTACCCCTCTCTCATTTTATTAAAATTCAATCGGAAAATTACATCAACACATTTCCTGCTACAATAGATGTGGTGGAGGGTGTGGAATCTGAAACCGCGCTAGTCTGAATCTTGTCATGGATCTGGTGGTTGACTTGGTTGACGTGGTTTGGGACTTAGCTGCTAGCTTGACTGTCATAGTTGTGATTTGCTTCGGTTTGTCCTCGAATGTGACTTTTTCTCCTTCGAACCATCTTCTTAGTTTTTGCCCAAAATTGTTCATGTCTCATTATTTTCATTGGCATTTTTGCTGGCTTACATTGTTGGACAATTGGATCCTGTCGTTTGGTCCTTAAGCCTCGTTAATAACACACGGTCGGTTGAGCAGTTTCCATAAAAAATATATATAAGAAAAGGATGTGTTAGGTCAAAACAGATTTCCTGGAGGAAGATGTCATGTTGGAATTGGGGAAAGCTCACGTCGAGGAGGAGGACACGCAACGAGTGTGAGGAAATTAGAGACTATGATGCACGGATATGAATATAGATCGAAACAAAAAAGTATTAACATATTTTGCAAACAACTTCAATATCTTTAACAAATACATACATGATAAGGCCCCGAACAGCATAACCAAACACAGAGATCATCCAGATCACACACAAACAGATATACATATTGTAGCCATGCATATAATGCAAACTCAGGAAATGAACTTGCTCGTATCGGCTGTCTTATTCGACTATATTTTCCACAAACACTTGCATAATAAACCACGGTTACTGCTTAATTCCGAGGCCATTGGAGACTATGATGCACGGATATAGACACGGACACGACCTGACATTCGTACATCATAGATAAGAGATCATCAACATTTGCAGGGATTGCAGGAGCAGTTGGCTCCGCACTTGCAGGCGTGACCTCCTTCAGCAGTGAAGGTATTCTCTGATCCTTCAGAGTGCCTGAGAATCAAAATTATTATTCAGCAAGTCGGGAAAATTGCAAAATCGGGACACAGATCCAAGTTGCAGGATTAGTAGACTTTATCAAATTCATAAGTTTTTATTAATTATCTAAAAACAAAATAGTGGACGTACATCTTTACTGGGGCAACCCCTTCAATGATGGTCACAGTTGATGAGGTCTTCTCCACAATATCAGGATACATCCCACATCTGCAAATAAGGTTTTGAATTTTCAATAGTTAATGATAGATTCAGAAAATTAAGGAAAAAATATTAAATTCAAGAAACATGTCAAGTTTGGGATCGTTCATATGTTCCGACTGAAGCCCGGATGGCTGGGCGCCTCACTGTTGGGCTAGCGATTGTTCCGATGCGTGCAGTGTGTAATAGGGATCATAATAGAAGTTATGCTGCCCTGTTCTTGTTGCTTCAGTTTATTCAAGGCATTTTTGCATTAATAGTCTTTCTGATAGTTGGATTATGGCTCATTATCTCTACCTATGATGTACGGATATGGACACGACACTACACGGATACGGCGACACGGATTTCTTTTTGAATTTCCCACGTGAGGAGTGTCGAGAACGGACACGACATGACACGACATGACAAAATGATATTTTTAGAAGTGTCCATGCATTATATATTTCTACACTTCGTTTTCGGTTTTAATAATACGAGGAGGGGGTCTCGATAGATCTGTTTTTTTGGAAAAAAAGAAACATATGAGGTATGAGACAAAAATTCAGAATTTCTAATCAATGAACCAAAAAACCCAAGAAATGTAGATCGTGCATTAAATCAAGATCTGTGTGTAAACCAACGTTCTCAAAACCGAATCGGAGATCGAACCGGTAGCCTTAGAGGAATGGTAATCACCGGTTCGAGTGGTTTGGTCCGGTTTTCAAAACACTGGTGTAAACTGATACACAAAATATATAAGGCCATATATTCTGGTAAATTTGATTGAATTCTATTTACCCGCAGCCGCTGCCACAATTGCAGCTTGAACCACATCCGCAGCCTCCTCCACAGTTAGACATTTTCTTGAGAGAATAGATATATAAAGGCTTCTAATTTGGTTTTGATTTGCCGAATAAAATTCTTGTTACTGATACAAAATCAGCTTTTGGGGGCCTACTATTTATAGTGCTCAGTGTAAGAAAGGTTCTTGAAGTAACGTGCACATTTGAACAATATTTTCTCTAATTTAATCACAATTTTTAGACGGGAAATTCTAACTTAAATTCGACTGAACAATCAAAAGGACAAGTGTGGTTCATTTGTCATTTGATCGGTCATTCTCCCTAAATTTTTTATCAATCACAGGATAAATATAAAACACTCAATCTCTCGTTATACCAATTTGATCGAACCAGACTCAGATTTTAATTACTCTAATTAGACGATATAAACTATTGATAGATATCCTTGTCGGATGACATAAACGAGTGTATACATCGACTTCTTGATATTTTAAATTTAAAGTGTTATTTTCAGGTTGAAAAAATCAAAGTGAGAAAAAGGCATGATGCGTGCCGCTACAGATACATAATAGAATTTTAATGTTTTGAGAAAAGTGGTTTGTTTGCGTCTCGGAAGATTAAATAATTATAGCCGATACATCTCTTTAGATAAAAATATTACACAATTTACCCTTATAAGTTTGAAAAATTACAAATGAACTCATTTTGGTTGGATTTTTTACAAAATCATTCTTGAATTGGTTATATCTCATCATTAGTTAAGACAAAAAGAAATCATTATGAATATGAATTTACAAACGGATTACGTGTTGATCCTCTAAAAAACTGCATAAATTATTTGTCTATCACTTGAAAAACGAGAATGATATGTGAGTTATTGCAAAAAGGTAATTAGTGATGAAATATAATCAATTTAAGAAAAAATTTCATGAAAAATCCTACCGAAATGGATTTATTTATATTTTTTTTAATTTGAAATGATAAATTATGTAATATTTTAATTTAAAGAGGTACGAGTTTATAATTACTCAATTTTATACAGCTTAGATGTATAAATACTCATATTTAATTATTTCTATTGCGTGGGCATATTTGTCAACGTTATCCTTGTGGCCAGAAAATTGTTTGAAATGATCAAGGTCTATGCTGAAAAGAAAGCTCCAAATGGTCTACGTCGATTGTGTCGCATACTTTATCTATTTGTAAATGCTATGTAATACATAAATTAGAACTAATAATTCTTCAACACTCCACCTGTTAGCAAATAAAAAAACTATTATTATTTGAATATATATTAAATTAAATTTTTTATATTAATATTTATTTTATAATTATCTTTAATATAATTATAAATTCATGATAAATAAAATAAGATAATGTTTAATTAGGAAAAGATAATAGTCGAAGTATAAATTTAAAAATATAAGAAATAGGATAAGAAAAATATAATAGGAAAGTTGGGGCGAGGCAAGAGGGAAAAAAAAAAAGGACTTAAAATATAAATAAAAAGTAGTACATTGTGGGAGTGGTGGGAGAAAAAAAAATTTAGAATCCAAAAGAACAAAAATTTTCTAATTGATTCTCTTGTTTAATATAATAATAATATAGATAGTCTTTTCACTGATAGGTGCATACATAGAGGTCACGACCCTAAGTTTACTATTCATTTCTCGAGCTTATATCATGTGACACATCACTGAAATACTTCATAAGTCCTGCTTTTGATCTTTTGGTCTTATCCGCTCTTGAAAATCCTAGAGGCTTCATAAGCTTCATGATATCGTGTCGGATTCTCATATCTGACACCTCTTACGTGGTCAATTTAAGATAAAGACCATGTCCATATTTGTGTTCGTGCTTCATAGGCAGTAAGGAAGCTAAGGATGACCCCTTTCGTGTGTATAATTTACTCCCTTAAAAGACATTTCGTATTCATACATGCTATCAGGTTTTCCTTTCTCCGTCGAATGAAAGTTAAGTTTCCGACTCCATCCCTCTATCTAAGCACCTGACACTGCATGAAATCATGATCAATTAGTCGCAAGTTTTTACTTTGTATCGCTCTATCTACAGAGGCCTCCGGACATTCCTGATTTAGGTCAGATGTAGCTCTCGAGGGTAGTCGTACAAATAGGTTTTTTACATAAAAGCAGCCAAGTTTAATTCAGAGGAACACACGATTTTGGACAGAGAGACATAGTCAAATGTATACTGTTCACAATTAGGTGTCTGCATCACTTGTAACAAATCAAGGATGGGACAAGTTGAATAATTGGATTGCCTCACTCCCCATACCAAACTATGTGTACGCATTTATTCCTCAACTCATCATAATATGAGGTTAAACAAAGTCCCCCAAGTACATACACATCATACATGAGAAAATTGCTACTAAGGCTAATTGCAAGTTTTTCTATATCTGGAACATCAAGTGAGATAACTTAGCAGTTCAATCCAACTTGAACGCGAAGTAAGCTGAATGAGTGTTATGATGGAGTAGCTTCACCGCCTTTCAACGTGAGATTACCATGACCAATTGGTGAAGCCACTTGCTCATCATCTGTGTGTGCTTAAACCTAAATGACATCTTTGCACCCCCCAACCAACATTTCTTTCCACTTTAAAAGTGGGAAGCATGCCACACGGCCATGACACTAGTAACATGTGAAATCTTCGTTTTCGGACGAGAAAGACAACCAAGCTCCAGCCCTAATGCTTACCTCTATTTCATGTCTGGTGCCTCTTGAGGGCCCTTATGTACTATTTGCTCGGCTACCATCAAAAGACACCTTCAACAGTGTCAATCATAGGAAGGTATAGTAGACAATTTACAAGTACCCAAATAACTACAAATATAGCTTAGGCCCGACACAAATAATTAAGCTAAGATCAAAGAAAAGATTAAGCAAAATGAAACAGAATAACAAAAATAGAACTTAAATACAGAAGCCAGACTGCTCATAAAATGTCAGAGTAAAGACTTTCACGTACACGGAAGGGCATGATGGACTAACCTGAAATTCTGAACAAAAAAAGAAAGGAAAAGGTTAAAAATTATAGACTTTTCACTATCTTTACTTGTTACCTCACTAAACTTTGGCCTTCTTTCTTGCCAAAAACCGTTCCTTAGCAGCAGCAACTGCATCTTCACTTCTCTTGTGATGGTCTGGTTTCGGTTGGTTACTGGTTGATGGTGTTTCATTGGTAACTTCTTTCTGATCTTGTGTGGAAGTCGCAGAACTAGGCTTTGCAGATGGATGGTCAGATTTTTCCTTGGGAGGAATATCCTCTGGAATCTCATCTTCGTGCCTCTCGACCGGTGTAGATGATTCTGAACTGGTACCAATTGCTGGAGAAGAGCTTTTTCCTGATGACACAACCACAGATTTTTCGGGCTGCTTTTCAGGTTTCTTCGAGCCAGCACCTCCACCAAATGCAACATTTTTCTCCAGGTTGGAATAAAAATCATAGAGATGTGTCTTCTTGGTAACCTATTGGTGGGGGGGAACAAGAACATCAATTAAACCATTAGCAAGATACAATACTTACATAAGTTACATTCCACAACATAAGGTCTTTGTAATCTATGCTTGTATAAAACTAAAGTTATGAGAAAGACAAGAAAGGTAATTGCAAATCATATGTCACATCAACAAGAGAAAAAGGAGATATATAAAAACATGAAGCAAACTGAACTTACATCTTCCTTTTCCTCTCTCATTTCACGAAGCCGCTCTTCCTCCATCCATTTTTGTTGCTCGGCCAATTTCCTCTTGTAAGCACTTGTGACAAATTTGTCTTTATCTGCATACAGATGTTCATCTTGGCTTCTCTCTTTAGCAAGTTTCCTCTCATAAATCACCTCGCGTTCTCTTTCTCGTTGTTTTGTCTTTTCCAGTAGTGCTTGTATATATCTCGGCTGAAACAAAATTAAACATCAGCCTCAGAATTTAATCCTGATATTGAACAACTTGTTGCTCTCTTAGAGTCTTATGAAGAAAATATTTGCAAAATCGTGAAACTAATAAATAAAAACGAGAGACTGAAAATTCAGTTGGAGCAAGCAAATTCAAGAATGTGCCATGTAGAGCTCATAAACAAGAAAGATAGATTGTGTCAACTACCAAACTGCCCTAATCCTTGTACCTCATTGTCTAAGCATGTGTGAGCAACACCCCTGATCTTGAGAGATCTTTAGTCTTAAGCTATTGCTTATGGTTACAACAAAATCAAGGTCACTTGATAAGAACATTAACAAGGTAACCACACTAAACATAGAATTTAGATGTCAAGCACCTTCATAACAACCCAACTTATGCCTGATAGCCGGTTACAATTTCGAACTCATTTACTTGAATTTTTTATAAGGGCAGTTGTCTCATGAGAGAATAAAAAGATCCCCGGACAATTAAAATACCGAGTAACGTCTGAAAATTTTCAATCTTATTTTAGAATTAAGACCATCTAACATCTTGAGAATGGCAGTAACTTGCTCATTCTTTTTCACACCCAACAACGCACTATGCATATTGTCAACATTCAGGATTTTCTGATGGCCCAAAGGGTAAATTTGCAATTTACCAATTCGACAACTTCGATCCATCATAAAACTGTTTTTGTTCTTTATGTTTCTCCTGCCCTAAGCACTATCCAGGAGATAATGAAATTGTATCAACCACTCTATTCCCAGAAATACTCACCACTCACTCTAAAATCTTGCCATGCACACCAAGAAAATATAGTCAAATAGCAGATACATATCAAAACTTAACCTTCAATCAAGAACAAACAGCACCGAAGTTGAACAAACCAGAAAGGGTAATTTTCTCATGAAAAAGCAACAAAATTTATCCATACCTTCCTATCCTGGCGCGCCTTCTCTACAGGGCGAGCTTGTTCCTCCTTCATCGTATCATACACTCCATCATAGTCAAAAACCGAAGGATCTTCTTCAAGAGCCTTCTTATGCTGATCCTCAACCTATTAACCATTACAAAAAAGGAAACTTAATAAGTACCCCACCATAATCCCTCAGCCACAAACCCAACAGAAACCAGCATGAACAATTAAGAGCAAGCAATCAAACTAGCACAAATACGAAAAGAGAGGACTTACATCTTTGTGAGTTTTGTTCTTGTAGGCCTGGCGCAGAATTTCTCTCTCAACATCATCATCGTCGTCATCATTGAAACCCAATGGGGCCGCAACTGCGGGTCTCACCGTCTGCTTCTTCTGCGGCGGAACCCTAAGCTGCAACCCGTACTTCTTCATTTTGCTTCAAATTCCCGTCCAATCGTCGAATCTTTCAAAAGCTAAAAACTTCCACCGTCTAATTAGCAAAGAATTCCGGCGAGGACGTCCCAAATCCGCCGCGATTTACTGGTGTCGCCGGCGCTTGAACTAGACGGAGAGAGCGAGGAGAGAGAGGACCTGGACCTTCGTAATTTTAATAAAATTAAAATATTGGACCATTGTGTTATTAATAGGGGTATAAACGGATATGATTCGGATAGATACAATATCCTTTTAAATTTAATTTGAATAATATCCTTTTTATACGATAAAAACGGATTCGAATTTTTGTTGAATTTTCAACTATTTATTTTCATATAAATTATTTAATTATATAACTTCTAATTTTTAATCAGATTATTAATTATTCATTTATAGATAAATTACTTAACAATTATATAACTTTGAATATATATATTTTCGACAAAAAGAGAAATAATAACTATCTCTGTATACATAATTTTTTTGATGTTTAAGCAATTTAGCTCACATAAGATATCTTGTATGTTATTCCCGTGGGGCATTCGTGTTCGAATACTATTGTTGATAGTTGGATCATGAATGTTTGGGAAAATTGCAATTTTAGTCCCATTAGATTCAAACCGTTGCAATAAAGGTCTCATTGGTTTGAAATATCCAAAACACATCCCATTGGATACTAAAAAGTTGCAATAAAGGTCCCATTGGTTTAAAAATCCAAAATACATCCCATTGGATTCTATAACATTGCAAGATTAGTCCCATTGTTAATCAACTAACAAAATAATTACCTATTTCATTAATGTTTACCTTTTTTTGCTTATTTTATTGAAAAATCGCCTTTTTTTTTAATAAAATATTTTATTTTCACCCGTATTTCTCTTAGTTTCAATGTTTTATTTTTGTTCATATTTCTCCTAATTTTCACCCCATTTCTACGGTCTTATTAAAGAGTTCTTTTTAAAAAAATTAATTATTTCCACCCCTATATCTCTTGATTTCCATCAAAATTTTCTATCTTTTTATTCAGAATTTTTTTTTTTTCAAATTTTACATTACTCTTAATAAAAATTAAAAAGAACTTCAAAATTTTCAATGTTTTCATTTATAGGGGAGGAAATAAAAAATATTGTTTGACACATTTATATGATGTTTTTTAAGTAAGAAATAAATTTTCCTTTTTAATTACTCATTAGAGGACTTATTTATTTATTTATTTATTGTTATGAGTATTTTTAATTGTTATTAAAAGTATTTTTCTATCATTTTATTAAAGAGTTCTTTTTGAAAAAAATTACTTTTTCCCCTTATAAATGAAAACATTGTTCGGCACATATATATATATATATATATATATATATATATATATATATATATATATATATATATATATATATATATATATATGTATGTATATGTATATGTGATACTTTTGATGTGAGAAATGAAAATCTCCTTTTAGAATACTCACAATAGGAGTTATTTATTTCATTGTAATTCATAGTGCATAATAGAAATTAAAACAAAAAAATACTCATAATAAAAAAAATAGAAAATTTTGATGGAAATCAAAAGATATAGGGAAGAAAATAATTAATATTGTTTCAAAAAATCTTTAATAAAATGACATAAATGAGGTGGAAATTAGGAGAAATCTGAGGAAAAAATAAAATATTAAAAATTCGAACAAATATGGGTGAAAATAAAATATTTTAGAAAAAAAAAATAGTGATTTCCCAAAACAAAAAAAGAAAAATCTTTCACACTAACGAAACATCTAATTATTTTGTTAGTTGATCAAATATGGGACTAATATTGTAATGTTTTAGAATCCAATAGGACCTTTATTGGATTTTTAAACCAATGAGACCTTTATTGCAACTTTTTAGAATCCAATGGGATATGTTTTGGATATTTCAAACCAATGGGACCTTTATTGCAACGGTTTGAATCTAATGGAACTAAAATTGCAATTTTTCCTGAATGTTTGTATCTTTACTTGAATTTGGTTGAGATATATATGACGTGGGGCCTCGTTAATAACCCTACGGCTTCACTTGTTAGTTTTATTTTTTAAAAAAAGAAAACTATATCTATATACATTATTTTCATATTTTAGTGAATGTATAAATATAGTGGGATCAAAAATTTTATCATATAATTAATTTGAAATATAATACTTTTCTTAATAACATAATAAACATTGAAGTAAACATATGGGTACTAATAAAACCTAAGTTTTTTTTTTTAATAAATATGCTAAAAATTTTACTTAATACTAATAATCTATCATACATGGGTTGTGTACTTGTGTATATATATTTTAATATAACATATTATTTATCGGATACAAATTACGGATAAATCGGATACGGATATATCTAATGGATCGGATATCTTGTTATCATATCCTTACCGTTTATAATTCGAATGTCTATAATTGGATATGGATAATATCCTCTTGAAACGAATTCAGATAATATCCTCTATAAACGAATTCGGATACGGACCGATATCGGGTTCTCGGATATCCATTTACGGGCTTACGGCCTTAGGTATTAATAATATTTGAAGGGTTATTTTGCAATTACCCTAAACATCAGGGTAACATGTGTAATTACCCAAAAGATATAAAAAAGGAACTAAAATCAAGAATCATCCATAGAACTCCAACTTCCATTTGTAGAGTTCCCTCTCAATCTTATCGTCTTCATCGCGGACGCTGTCAATTCAAGGACCCCAATACTAACAGGTGAGTTCTTGACCGGATTTTCATTCTGATTTTCTTCGAATTTCCTGAATCTTGTGGAGTGAAATTGATTGCCCTTTCCGTTTAAATTTCTGTGCTTTATCATGTATGAGGCTCTTGTTTCTTTGTTGGTCGGCGTTCAATGTTTAGGGTTCTGCTCCTTCCTCAAAATGATTTCATTGAAGATTGATTTGTGTTTTGGGTGGACTGTATTTGTGTATTTGCGGTCTCGAATTTGGTAGAGTTTAAAATGCTTGCTCTGTTGGTGTGGGATTTGTGTTCTTCGTTGTTGTCAGCTAGGTGTTTGTTGAAATGGTTAGCTTAAGATTTATAACAAGTATGGAATATGAAGTGGGGGTAAGCTAACAGCTGAAATGCTCAATGCCGTTCTTCAATCAACAAGTGGCAACTTTTGCTCAATTATTACAAATGCCTTGCGTGATCTTTTGAGTGCTGAAAGAGAAATTTAATTTCTGGGGATGTTGATACCCTGTTAGTGGTTCTTTCTCGGACTAATATGAGTTATATTGTTTTTAGCTTAATGTAACTCCTCCCCCAATCTTTGGCCGTGTTTGCACTTTGGATCCCAATGTTTACTGCAGTGTGAAAATGGTACATCCACTATACTAAACATGCTATGAAGGTGACTAGTATGATTTTTTGGTCGAATATTCAAGAATATTCCTGTGAAATGAAGGTAAAAATTACCGGAATTCTTAAATTTGACTGGAAATGATAAAAACTCATCCAAGAGCACATGTTATATAGTTGAGGCAACATTTTCACACACCTTCAAAGAACACCCGAAGGTTGGGTGATGTCTCTTTTAACCTTTTCTTTATTCCTTTCGGTTATTATCTATTTTGTGGGAATCTAGGTTTCAACATAGAACCGAGTTTGGTGTTTCTGTTTTTGGTATTCAATCCTAGATTTGTGGAACATGTATGATAGTATGAACTTAAGATAGTTCACTTAATCCTAGTACTTGTGTGAAACTGATCGGCTCTTCTCTCCCCTCACGTTCTTGTTTCTCGAAATCGTCTTTTCAGGTTATCAATGGGAAACAAATTTGGAAAGCAAGAGAAGAAAAAGGAAGAGTTTGTGTTGAAGGTTGACGCTCCGGTAGTAGATGCAACATATAAACGTTGGCTTACTAAGGAACTTGAGAGAATTTATGGGTTTGCTCCACTTAAACCAGAAGCTATAGAGCCCCCAGATCACTACATAGAGTACATGCGCCTCCATGGATGGTTGGACCTCAACATGGATGACCCTCATCTAGCTCATTTGTTCAAGTAAACAAGTTTGCTATGCTCATATATATACACATTTCTCGCTATGATGCCTCTGTACAACTTGGATTAGGCATTTCAGAAATTGTGTCGTGCTGATGTGTATCGTTTAGAATTTAGTGGTATACATTGACGATGTCCGAATGTAGTGATTGGGAGATTTTGAAGTATGGTTTCATTTACTGGTAAATTTTGAGGTTATATTCTTCGGGGTTATGTAATGTAGATTGTTCTGATGAGTTGAAATGCTTGTTTCTTGTTGAAAGACGGGGAGAGGAGTGAGTAATCACTGCAGTTAAAGTTAGTGTAATTGGTCAATCCTCATATACGCCGGTGTAATTATCCCAATCAAGAACTATTTGGTCCCAAATCCAGCTCGAAACTTGTACATCGAGCTCAAATTCTTCAAACTACATATCAAAAGATCCCTATTTTAGTTATACTTACATACTTCATCATTACAAGGGGACTATATTGGCACCAAAATTGTAACATTTCAAACGTTGCACCAGATTCATGATTCCTCTTTATCAACCTTTTTCCCGATCCAACCAGCAACGATGGGGGTAAGAGCCACAGTAGGCGGAAACCTAATCGGGGAAGCAGCTTTATGAGCAGCATAAGCCAATGCGAAAGTGCCCACCTTCTCCCCTGTTTCATTACTAGAAATTCCAACCTGCAGAAACACGACAACAAAACCATGAATGTTATCGTTCCCACGTACGTTCTAGAATCCTCGAACACGAATAAAAGATTGTACCTTTTGCAGCAATGCCGCGACATCTACTCCGGCGCTGATCAGAGCATAACACAGCCCGAAAGAAATCAAGGAGAGAGTGATGGAAGTGGCTAGATAAGCTCCTCCATATTTCGTAAGGAGTTCTTTTGCTTGGTCACCCTTCGATTTGCTCTTTTTCGTTTCGTCTTCTGACGATTCTTTTGAGGAAAATATCTGCATTTCTTTCAGTGAAATTTCAATCTTGTGGATTGGGAATGAGCATGGAGCTCTGTATATGGATAAATATTTCCCATTGTTTAAATTTAGTTAGAAATTTGTCGAAAAGAATGGGAAAATTCTAATCTCACCACTCTTATCTGAAAATCAAAATTTCTGACTCCCTCTCTGTTTCATCATCTTCTCCACCATACAGACACACAAAGAAAAGGAGAAAAAAAAAAACACAGAGAGAGAGAGAGAGAAAGAGAGAGAGAGAACTAAATCAGGTAAATCAGCACAACACCAGAACACCAAAAACAGAGCCCAAAACTCTCAAAACAGAAGCACTAATCTACAATCCCAACAAGGTAAAATCAGGCCGAAAGCAATAGAATTCCAATTTGAAAAAAGTAAGTCAGAATTCTAACAAAATATCAGCAACCTTAATATCTTTTTCATGGCAAAATTTTAATTTTTAACAACACATGCAGAAAAACAGGCTTTTACTAACAGCCCATCAAAACATAATCACTTCACCTTCCAAAGACCAGCTTCAAGGCCATATTTCTTGGTGATTTCATCAGCAGAAGACGGGTTCTTGATCTCCTCTGTTTTCTCCTTCAAAGCTCTAACCCTAATCCTCCTCCGAGAAATTGGGCCACAAACTTTGCTGATTTTACCGTTTTGCAGGGGAGTTGAAGAAGGGATGGCTCTGTTGGAGAAGGGCTGAGCGGAGATTTGCAGGAATGTGGCCATTGCTGAATTGCAGCCAAGAAGTTGATCTAACAGAGTTGCTTCTTATCTCAAACATTATTTTTCTGCACTTTTTGTATGTTTTCTAGTGGTGGAGAAGATGGACAAAAGAGTGGAAGGAAAAAAAATCAAGAACCATAGTGTGACAAGTAACACAATTTTGGCCCCTTTTTAAGAGGATGGATGCAAATACATTTCTACCCCGTTGAAGTTTAGATTTTTGCCAAAAAGAATAGGGATTTAGGGGCTGTTTGCAAACTCCCTCGTGTAGGGGAAAATTCTAGCCCAGACCCGGCTTGGCCGAGCCCAAACCAATTAAAAAGCAAGTGTATTACACTTGCCATTTGATTGGTCACTCTCCCTGAATTTTCCACCAACCACACGGCAAGTGTAAAACACTCGCCCCCTCGTTACACCGGTTTGGCCGAGCCAGGCTCGGACTAGAATTACCCCTCGTGTAGAAGTAGAAGCAGAACTGAAAGTTGTAAAAATTTGGAAAAAAAAATGATAAGTAAAAAAATAATCAGTTGAGGTTTACAGAGAAAAGTTGATAATCACTACGATTATTAAGTTACTAATTTATCCCTGACGTATTTTAAATTATTTTTAAATATTATATTAATATAAAAATTATTATATTATATAAAATTATTTGTAGTTAATCAAACATTGAATTATTTTATATATTCCTTCATTTACAATATTTATATTTCATTTATAAATAATAATATATTAAATAGATCATTTTATAAAAATATAAAATACCTATTATATTATAATATATTTTAATATAAATTATTAAATTTATATATAACCATAATTTAATACATGAATGTATCTATTAAATAATATTATACAAACTATAAAAAGATATTAGTGAGTTGAAACAGAAAAGATGCAAGGAATTATAGAGTTGTATACGTATATAAAAGGTCAAATTAGAAATATTAATATTTTATGGGGATATTATTGTCAAATAGAATTTTAATTAACTGTATAATTTATAAGCAAAATCCAGAAGCATGTCCTGGGCTGCTTATGGATTCTGGCTTATTTCTGCTTAAAATAAGCAGAAGTAGTTGTTCCAAACACTCCAAAACGACTAAAAATAAGCACTTATCTCATAAGTACTTAGAGTTTACAAACACTCCCTTAGAGATTCTTGATTTAAGATTCAAAATTGATAAACCAAATATGTTAGTTACCTGATAAGTCTGAAAATATTATTTTATAGTGTTGTATGGTATTGTTTTGTCATGTCTATCTCATAAAAAAAATTCGTATATATATATATATATGTTTTTTTTTTAGCAAAAGAAGCATACAAAAATAAGTTACAAACTAAATCCACTCAACCAGTGAACTCCTCCGGTAAACTTTTCCAAACTCTTTTCAAATCATTCATTCTCTGATCCAATCTAGCCATCACATTTGCAACTTGCAAGTGTATTACCCAACTTTTTGATGTGCTTGACAATGCATTCCCAAAGATTCCAAATTAAAACACGACAATCTTCTATAATATGAGTATATGACCAAGTGAATGTCCATTGTCCAGCACGCTATCCGCCTTTAAGCCACTCCACCACACACTTTGAATCACATTCTACCTCAAATTTAGTCATATGTTAGGTTTTGATAAATATATAAAAAAAAACTAAGAGACTTTATATATAGCTCTAAATTTAATTGATATTGTAATATTTTATATTAATGATATACTTTAACTAAGGTATCCAAAATAAATTAACAGATTTTATTTATATTGAGTAGGTCAAGAATAAAGCTATCAAAAATAAAAATAATTTTAATAATAAATCATAGTTTATCTTAGCAAACACTAAGTAAACATAATATTATCATTCTAATTGGAATAAAATCTTAAAAAGAAAAAGCAAGCTGAAAATGATTGTTCATATTTTCTCATGATAAAACATCATTAGCAATTTCTTTTTAACCCACCAACCAAGTGATTAGAGGAATTTAAATTCAAGTTATTATTTTGAAAAAAAAAAAAACCTTTAACTTATTATGCACGAACACTTATAAAAATATTATTTTATCGCATTGTGTTGTGTTCGATACTCGATATCGAGGTATCTATATCGTGTCGTTAGCTTCTCCAACTTAAACTCCATCAGGAACTGGCCGCCAGCAATTGGCTGTCGGATTTCGTCCCGCAACTAGAAGAAGATGGCTTCGGGGGTCACTGTGGTGTGGCTGAATGTAGAGCAGTCCGCCCTTTTCACTATCAGTATCCGCACATCATATCTTTTAACCAATGGGACCAATCTTGTTGGCCACATCATCAGCATTATTATTATTTAGCTTCTATTTTCTGTTGCCTAGGAAACTGGAGAAATAGACTCCTGGATAACGAAGGAAGTCACATCCAAATCTACTTAGATTTTCAGTTACACTTTATAACTTCAACCTAGTACCAATCGAACTGTATTCCCTATACCTCAATAAGATTCTCAGCCGTACTTACATAAGATTCAATGATATCCAATTCCCACAAATTCACATTATTCAACATTCTTGAATCTTGATTCTGAGCCCTATTCAAGAACATGATGATGGAATCCTTCTCCTCAGATACCCTCAATTTTCCAGATGATCATCGATCCTCAATAGACAATGATGATGAACAAAACGATGAAGGATCTTTGTCATGGCCCAAGTACACTTCATTAAAAGACGTCGTGTCGTGGTCGGACACTCCTGACTACGGCGGCCAAACATCGATGTGCTTGGACGGTGGTATTCAAATCAAGGATCCTCTCGTGAGGCGGGCTGCAATGTGCTACGTGCGGCCGGATATGCCCCGGGGAAAGGGTTCGTCGAGGAAGTGGTTGATTTGTCGGACGTGGAGAAATTTGTCTAGGGTTTTGAAGAAGTTCGTGGGGGCTTGTTTTGGATTCGATTTTCTTGAGATTAGCCGAAGGTAAGAACGTAGCATCATAAAATCGTTTTAGTTTATTTTAGAGGTGATCTATGAGATTTTTTCCCAGTTAGGTTTATAAACTTTGTCAAATCACATGAAAATACATTGACAAGAGAGAATTACTGCGTGGCTGATAAATGTATATAGCTGAATAAGTTGAATTTTTCCCTTTAATGATGAAATTGACTGTGTTAGTCAGAATTCTAATGTGCATGATGTTGTTTTCTTAAGATTTACATTAAAATTGTTGAAATATATCTGAAAGTACATCAATTTTGGGAAATTCGTGCAAAAATATACCTTTTTTTCAGAAAAAACTCCAAATTGAATATAATAGGAGATTATAATTGAGGTTTGATGTTTCAATTGCTGACATACGAAGTGTAGTTAGATTTGCTTTGATACAACAACAATTGATGTGGGAATTAAAACCTAATGAAAAATACTATTATGTTTGATCCATAACTCGGAAGTTATATAATTTGAAAGTTATTAAAATTTACCCTTGAAAGTTCTTAGTTTTGTTGAAAATTAACTCATCAATTGAGTTGATAACTTGATTAGATCGTTGGTGCGTCAGGCAAACGATTGCAAACGACGCAAACGATTGTGAATAATCACTTAAAAAACTTAGCCACTTATTACAACCAGTTCGTAAATAGTTACTTAAGCAAATGATCATGAATTGTCACTTATTGCAACTAGCTCATTCAAAGCTCAAACTAAAAGATTTCAAGTTCAACTATCAATGGTAGTTACGTTTTTCAGGGTCTCGAACTTGAGACCTCTGATTAAATTAGTATAATGCCGAACTGCGGAACTAACTACACCTAAATTGGGACCTCTTCTAGTTACTCTGATTAAGTTGGCATAGCGCCGAATCGCTGAACTAACTCCACCGAAATTGAAATCTCTAATTACGAGCTACACCAAGTTAGTATGAGACTTAAATTAGCATGTCAAGAGCTACACGGAACCGGACTTGAGACTTCTGGTTAGTTAAGATATTAATTGCAAATCGAACCCTAATAATTTTTCCCAAAAATGAATAAATTAAATAATATTTGCATCAATTGATGCTTAATTAATAATTATCCACAATTATTCTAAAAAATAATTCTAAAAATAGTCATTCTCAATAGACTTCCAATCCATACAACACCCCTGCATACTTCTCATGCTCATCTTCCACGAAGTACACATCCCTCATCTTCTGAAACGCGTGCCACGTCAGCAAACTATCCGACCCGGCCTGATGGCTCTTCCCCACAACCCGGCCCACTTCCAGCGTCCGGGCGACCCGGTCCAACCCACCGTACAGGCTCTCGCAGAACCGCATCAAATGCTTCATGTCGTAGACGTTTTTGCCAAAAAGCGCATTCAATACCTCGAGAAATTCGGCCAACCCACAGGGAAGGCGGCGGCGCGTGAGGACCTTCACCAGGTACCCGAAGTCGTACGCGCTGTGGAAGGTGACCCAGCTGACCGCGTCGTTGCAGACCAAACCGGACCCCATCATCAGCTCCGCGAACCGGGTCGAGTCAATTCCCTCGGACCGGTTCCGCTCGAAGTCGATCCCGGTTGACTTTAATAACTCGATCGAGTCCGGAGCGTGGGGGTCACGCGCCGCGTCGAAGTCGGAGAAGTTGAACTGCCAGATGAAGGTCTCGTCGCCGCCGTCCAGGTCGGGGAGGTTCCCGGCGGCGTCGGTGAGCGTCAGGCCGAGCTGGATGAGGTTCAAGGCGTCGACGTTCTTTTTCAACAGCTTGTAGTGCTCGGAGGGAGACGGACGCCGGTAGCCGCCGCCTTGGCGGCGCAGGGAGTTCATCTGGGGCGGCGGCGGTGGTTTAAAGATTACTCCAGGGAACTCTGTGTCCATTGAGATAAATGGGTATTGATCGATGAGCTCTGAAATGATATTGAATTCGAATTCAAGATTCTCGGACCATACTTCTCGGATCTTTATAGGTTTCTTGGCATCATCTGTAGGCATCATCGACTTCTGCAATTCTTTTCAGAGAAAACCCAGAATTGAATTTGGAGTTTCAGATGCTTTGGAATGACTGAGTGAGCTAGAGATGAAGATGAGTGAGGTAAAGGAGACATTTTTATACAAGAGAAAGGAGGAAAGAGAAGCAGCTGAGACAGAGAGGGGGGAGATGAACAAGTAATTATGATTAATTAATTCGGATTATACATTAATTAAATCGAAATTAGGGGAGGCCAGATTCAGACAAGACATATTCTTTAAGCTTGATGATGATTAAATGTATATACAATTATAGTGTGTGTTGAACGCGTTTGATTTGTTTGACTAAAATAAAATGAGATAATAGTATTTAATAACAAAATAAATGAGAGGGATATTATACTGTTGAAGGTTAGATGTATTTATATCAAATTCTAACTCAATTTTGCTCGGTAACGTGGAGTATCAGCATAATGTTAAGTACCTGTTTCTTAAAAAAATTCTGTCTGAATTTTATTCGATCAAACTAGCATAATTAGGAGTGGATATTCGAGTTGGAAAATTTTTATTTCGAGATGAATATATATCCAACATTTTTAAAACGAGTTCTAGTGCTAAAATAATCTTTTTGACCTCGAATTTTCATAATCCCGAATTTTCCGTCCTGATTCCCACTCTAAGTGTAAGGTGGAGGTAGGTGTATCTTTGGTTTTATTTGGCAAGCCATTTGTGGCACGTTTTCAACTCAGAATGTATGCTATTATTATATGGTGAATAGGCTGCTGCCGGCTATTTGTATTCCCTCAAGTGGGGAGATTAAGAAATTGCTTCAAAGCAAATTTGGGTTGCGAAAGAATGATGATATCCTATAATCACTTATGTTTTCTTGTTTCCAATTGTAATATCCTTGTATTTGATACTTATGTTGAACATCGAATTTAAATTTTTTTTAAAGAAATTCGTATCATGTCGTATCCGCATTGCAAATTTGCAATATCTATATCTGTATGATAGGTCTGAATATGGGGTACAGAGTCCAATCACTTTAGAATTTGTTTAGGTGAGGAAACCAGTTGATGTTCGCCGGAAAATATGGGGGTTCTACCTGCTAGGACAAACACAAAGACAAAGTCAGAAGGCCAAGCTGGGGGAACTGGGGGTGATTCCCAGTTTGGCTCTCCTACGCTCAAGTCAGATAAAGATCTGAAAGAGAAAATAAGCGAAGTAAGGAGTTGCAGTAATGGAGATTGCTTACAGTGAAGGAGATGAACTCGCATATTTATAGTTGAGGGTCAGGGACCCTTTGGTCATTTGCACCGCGTGGTCCTAGCCTAATGTTGCCCTAACATGTGGCGTTGCGAGAGAGAAACCTAGGAGGAATCTTCTGCAAAAGCTGGTGGAAGTTAGTGTTGGCAGCAGTGGCAGGTGCGAGAACATGTACGGGGTGTCAGAGAGCCGTTTTAGGGGTTGGTAACGAGGGCTTAAGAGCGCGCTCGTGTCAACCAAGAGCCTTGGAGACCAAGGAATCCGCTAGGGATGAAGGCCAAGGCTCAAACAATGAGGGGGGAGTGAAAGTTTCCCTGAGGGAGGGTAGCGCTCAAAGAGGGCTTCCTTGGCTGATGGGAGCTTTAGCCATGTAGTATGAATCGCGCTCGTTAGAGAGCGGCAACGTTGATCACGTAACAGAGATGCCACGTGTCCTTGAGGAAGGCCGGCACTTGAGGGGTTTGAACGCTCGTGTATAATTATCATAGTCCAAGAGGACAGGTGTCGTTATCTGGAGTTGCCACATGTCCAAACGTGGCACGAGCTTGTTTTGACCCCATCATTTTGCCCCCCAATTCTGTAGTCCTTAGTGATAAGGACTGTAGAATTCTACCAATGTAAGCCATTGAGCGTTGGTGTCGAATCTGTCAAAAATAAATTATAATCCGGTTTACGACTAAAATAGAGTATAGTGCAAACGGGTCGAATCCACAGAGATTGGTTGAAAATAATTCCAATTAATCACAGGGAAATTCACTAAAATTAACAAGTAAAATCAGGGGGGTTTTTTGGATTTACTTAAACTAACTAAATTAACTAACAATTAAATTAAACTAAAGGAAAAACAATAAATCACTTAGAAGTTGAGGTTTTGATAAATCAGTGGAGAAAAACAATACCTAGCTAGGAATCACAACTTAGTTTAGGACATCGATCATAGACGCAAAAATAAATTCAGTGATTCAAATAGACTAGCTATAGCAGATAGAGACACTCGACTCCGCTTCGTTTTCTCTTAAATAATAGAATAACCTAGAGACACTCGACAGTTATTCCCTAATCAACTCACAACCCCTAGAGACACTTGATAGGATTTAATGAGTCAACAACATTAAGAATTAAGAAAACATTAGCCCAAATTAACCTAGTCAAGACACGTGCTAAATTTAAATCTGATTATTAACTCCCTTAATAAGTTGAGAACTGCAACCAATCCTTCTTATTAATGTACCACTAATTATCTATCATGCATTACATAAACTTCATGCAATCAAGAATGGCTATATGCAATTAAATCTACTTAGATGATCGTGCACTATCACTAAGCAAACAAATCACAATAAACACGGCACTCGGAGAATTAATAAATACTTGAAATAAAACTGAATTATAAAAACCAATTAGGTCTCACGATGTCAAAAACATAAATTGTAAATTCTTAACTAGGTACTAAGAAAATTAGCTACACATGAAAATCATGTTCACAACATAAAATAAATAAAAGCATAAACTAATTAAAATAAAGGAAGAAAGAATTGATCTCGAATGGCGGCCCCTTGCTTTCCCAAACCCTCGCCCAGTTGCTGCATCTGCGTGTGTAAAAGATGTTACGTGATGATCCCCCAAAGCTGCTGTCCGAAATAATATATATAAGCCAAAGTCTCCTTCTTGAACTCGGACTCCTTCTTCCCATGACAATTGGACTTAATTTCTTGTGGCCCACGTTGAGAAAGTAACCCCCAATGCTGGGCTTCATTAATCTCCAAATCTTCCGCCAACTCACAACTTTAAAGCCCAAAATTAAATCCTCAATGTGCATTCCCCAACATAAAGCAAATTGGTTTCCAACATATTCCAAGCGTGCGACCCTTAAATTCAAGACCCCATCATTTAATTAATGCCCACTCTCAATAATAAATCAAATCTCCACCAAGGCTCTCCGTATTAGTTCTTCATGACCAAATAGCAACATATTCATCACAAAGAAATAGGTCTTGCCCAAAATCCAGCCACATGCACGCACAACTCAATCATGCACCCGATTTCAGCCCAAACTTCTCCTAATTAGCCCCAAAAGTCTCCAAAATAATAAAATTGGCTCAGCTGCACTAGAAACACGAAAACACATCACGACACCAATTTATATAAAAAATAAGCACTAGAACGCAGCCATTAAACACACAAAATATATGAAATTATGCATGCTAACAGCGCTCGTATGAGGCGTGGCGTGTTGGGCAATCACCCTTCTGATTGCGCCATAAATGCGGTCTCTTCATCTGACTGCTTGTAACGTTCATGCATTAAATGCAGTCCTTTCTTCTGACCGCTTGGAGCGTCTAAGCATTAAATGCTGATGCGCGTGGGGCGCGTGAGCCTTGGGAAGTACGTGACGGTTCAATAAAGTGAACGGTTTCCTAGGCGGGAAATGATTACTTTTTCAAATTTCCTTGTTAGAATCGTACCAACTTCCATGTCTATAAATAAGGGATTTCGTATCTCTTTCATCCTTTACGCAAACATATTTTCAGAGCATATCTCGTAGAAATACCTCTTGCAAAGCAAATTCTAGGCATTCACAATCTTCTTCCCAGTTTTTCCAGAAAACTCAAGGTAATTCACGGTGAAATCCTCTAACTTTGCTAACCTTAGAATCAGATTTAGGCTTTAGTAATTTCTCAAGCCCTACTTTCTCCAGAAATCCCCAAATTTCTCTGAACATTCCTCGCTTCCAAAATCCTCATATTCTTTCCAAATTCCACCATAGTCATGGCCAGAGATCATGTAGAAGAATTCGCCCGCGAAGTTGAAGACATGGCTACCTAGAGTTCATCTCCTCCGGGTTCCCCTAGGGACGAGGAGTTGGACGCGGCCGTTATGGCCATAGATGAAAGGAACCCAGATGGGGTTGAGCATCTTTTTGAAGAAATGAATCTGGTGATGGAAGCAGAGAGGCAGGGGGTAACTCTCCCGATAACAGAGAGCGCAACTCACCCTCATCGCCACACCGTGACCGTGGCCGTCGCAGCCCCGGCTCCGGAATCCGAGGGGGGAGCGGGGCCTTCAGAAAGATCCCATGACAAGGGTAAAGGTAAGAAAACCCAGAGGCCCAGAAGAGCTAGGAAGACCAAAGGGTCAAACGAGGGTGAAGGCTCGGGCATGCAAGCGACCGAGCGCACCCTGACGAGACTCCCTGCACAATTACTTTGGGAGAAGTGAAGACTATGTTGACACCAATATACTGGGATGACCGCTTCACATGGTGGATCCCTGCTGATCACGAGCGTGCCAACCGTCCAAACCCGGTGAGATGGCGGTTTATAAGGATGCAGTCAGTTCTGGGGGCTTGAGGTTCCCAATTCCAGTCCCAGTGGCCAACATTCTGAATGGTCTGAACCTCTGCCCTTCGCAAATCGTGCCCAACGGCCTCACTTTGGTAACATGCTTCGTCATTCTTATGAAATATTCCGGGTACGAGCCCTTCATGTGGAATTTCAACGCCCTTCTCCAAGTAGTTAGCTCACCGCGCTCGTCACCTGAGGCGGGTTATTTCTACTATGTACAAGCGAAGGCTCACTTGAAATTGATTAATTCCCCCTCAACCACTTATGGCCCAGATTGGAAGGAGAAGTATATTTTTGTCAAAGCCCCAGAGGATGATGATTTTGGGGTATCATGAGAGTGGATCTCGCATGGAAAGGGCTCCTTTGTGAAGAATCGCCTACCACCCGCTTTTCCTGAGAACTGGGCCAAGGACTTGGCTGGAGCGTTGAGGGACGAGGGCCAGTTAATTCAAGCCAAGGACTGGATAGATGATGCAGAGCTCATGTTCCTCTGCGGGCTTACTAACGACCCTCATTATCTCAACCACCCTCCCGCTCGAGATTTGGAGAGAGATGGTTAGACTTTAGGACACTAACTTTTAGATAGGGATACTAACTGTACCTTTGCATTTGTAACTTGCTTTTTGTAAAATTTTCCTAAGGGTTTCTGACCCTCGTTTCCTCCTTCTTTGTAGGAGCGAATATTTTAAGGATGGCTGGAGGCATAAGAAGTGCTGCTAGGTTCGCCAACGCTAACAGGCTTCAAGCCCAACAGGGAGATCAACAGAATCCCCGAGGCCGGGGTGACGGTCGTGGCGGCCACCAAGGCGCCAGCTCAAGCGCCGCACCTGGCGCTCAAGTGCGGCAGGGACGAGGGGAGAATCGAGCGACAAATACGGAAAACCGAATAGTGGTACGACCACCAACCGCAACGGATACGAGGGTGGTGAACCCTAACACCATCAATCAAACGAGGCCCCCTGCAAGCGTGGTGATAAGTGGGACTCAAGGGAGCACTAGCCAAACTTCCCGCAAGAGGAAGAGAATGCCTGATGCCTTCGCCATATCCGGCAAAGGCAAACAAGTTGTTGAAGGCCCCAAGGGCGGCGAAGGAGACACTTCCTCCTCGGAGGAGGAACATTTGTGGGATTTTGATCGTCGGGGGGATAGGAGTTACAAGGACTCTGCGGATGGAGGTGTCGTATTACTGAGGCACGGAACAGTCGCCCAAGCCATCAGCCAAAATCTGTATGAAAGGGCCCAATTCTCAGCGGATCATAAATATTTGTACTCCGAGTCGCTGGAAAAGGTGACCGGCGATATGGTGCACGCCATAATTTCCGTAAGTCTACTTTCCTCTTGTAGCTTCATTATCTTCTGAAGGGGTTGTTCTTCAATATATTTGTTAACACTTTTGCCCTTTTGAGCCCTTGCAGCAAGTGCTCCTGAGCGCGAGAAATATCCAAATGCGTGCCACGGTTTACGCGGACCGGAAGGCAAAGTACAAGAAGATGGCGCACTCGAACGATCCTGCCCAGCTTCAGGAGGAATTGGACACAGAGACGGCCAAGTACCTCTCCCTTAAGGATGAGTACAAAAAGATGGAGGACGAGATGAAGAAGTTGTAAGATGACTTCACGACCGCGGAGAACGCTCGAAGGAGTTGGCACAATCAATTTAACCAGCTTGATGAGAATCATAAGAAGCTCACCACAGACCCCGACGATTGGAAGAAGAGGGCCATGGAGGCGGAAAAGAAATATGCTGATGTCATGAACCAACTCCCTCACCGCTTTCAGCAATCAAACAAGGAAGCACTCATCAAATTCTGCCACTCCAAGGCGTTCAATTTTGTGGCCTCTTTGCATTGCCTGGACGAGGCTCAAAAGGCTTTCAATTTGGCCATTGAGTACGGCATTCATAAGGGCTTGACGGATCCGGCCATTCGTGAGGCGCAGGGCATGGGGCTCATGTTCAACGAGCGCTGTGTTGAGGATGATGACGACCGCAAGGATCCTGAGTCCAGCATCTCCGAGCCGGAGTACAATTTTCTGGTCACGCTCATACAAGATGAGTACATGGCTGCCCACCCCCCGGAGGAGGCCTCTCACGTAGAGCCGAATAAGGGGAATAACAATACAAGCGTTATTCCTGAAAACCTTCCAGCAAATGAGCCTCCGGCGCCTGTTATGAGTGCTCCTGCTCTCGCCGCTGAGAATGCGAATGAAGCCAACGAGCCCCACGCCCCTCATGCGCCAGGGAACAAAGAGCCTGCGCCTCCTCCAACAGCCCAGGACCAAGGTGAAAATGCCCCTCAAGTGCAAGAGCCGGAGGGCCCAGTACATGGTCCCGTGGCCCAAAATATCATTGTGGTTCTGGATGAAGATGTTGCTCCGGCTGCCTAATGCTTCCTTCCAGTTTGCTTATGTTACAATCTCCCTCTCTTGACTTAGTACTCTTTTTGTAAGAATGTTATGGGCCCTTGTGCCCTTGTTTTGTAATTTTAGCAAAAGCCTCAAATTAATGAAATTCTTCCTTTTCTTCGTAATGTTCTCCTTTTACTTCCTTGATTGCGAAATTTTTCCTTACGCTTGTTGTAACAAAATCTTGTGATACTAAGATTGTGTGTAACATGCTTAGGAAAAATTGTATTGCTTAGCTAAGTCTTAAAACTTGAAAATTTTTACTAAGTCTTGAGTAATCATGGGGGTCTTACTGTGAGGCTGCCCTCATTCAAGACTTGTGCAAATTTTGTTTCTAAAATTTAGAGAACTTTATTAAGTCTTGAGTGACTACGAGGGTCTTACTGAGAGACTGCCCTCGTTCAAAACTTGTGAAAATTCTTCTTAACTTGAAAAATTTTACTAAGTCTTGAGTAAGTACGAGGGTCTTATTGAGAGACTGCCCTCATTCAAGACTTGTGAAAATTCTTCTTAACTTGGAAAATTTTACTAAGTCTTCAGTAAGTACGAGGGTCTTACTGAGAGACTGCCCTCGTTCAAGACTTGTGAAAATTCTTCTTATCTTGGAAAATTTTACTAAGCCTTGAGTAAGTACGAGGGTCTTATTGAGAGATTGCCCTCGTTCAAGACTTGTGAAAATTCTTCTTAACTTGGAAGATTTTACTAAGTCTTGAGTAACTACGAGGGTCTTACTGAGAGACTGCCCTCGTTCAAGACTTGTGAAAATTCTTCTTCACTTGGAAAATTTTACTAAGTCTTGAGTAAGTACGAGGGTCTTACTGAGAGATTGCCTTCGTTCAAGACTTGTGAAAATTTTGCTTCTTTTTGGCATTTCTGAGATCTCATATGGAGGCTGGATTTGGCCAGAACGCTTCTCCCTTTGCGAAGTGCAATTGTGCAGCGAGTCCCGTTTTCGTGCGCTAGGTACCCATAATATAGGCTGCCCAGGCCTACTAGGATTCACGTGCGTACGGACTTTGGGGTGTATCCTTAGAGGTGCTGGGCAAGCCCGCTCGTGGTGTTATGCCCATCCTTAAATTACGAGGAAATTCGTGCCCCTTGGGTTTAAGATCCCAAGGGAGAATTCTCAGTAGCCTGTATACTTAGACAAAATAAATGAGAGGAACAATTTTCATTATAAATTTCCTTGAGAAATAACATGGGTTTTGTGCTTTACAAAATAAACTCAAACATAGAACCTCCTGAGGTTGCATGCGTTCCAAGGTCGTGGGAGGCACTCTCCTTGCAGTGATTCGAGCGTGTAGGTGTTGTTTGCCCGCATTTGTATAACTTTGAAGGGACCCTCCTAGTTGGGGTCCAATTTCCCTACATGCTTGGATACTTCCACCTTCTTTAAGACCAAGTCTCCCAGCTGGAAAGTTCTTTCTTTTACACGCTTGTTATATTGTTGTGCTACAGCTGCCTTGTATCTGTGCATTTTTGCGCACGTATTGTCTCTTTTTTCCTCCAGTAAGTCCAACTCTAAGCCTCTGTTAACTTCGTTAGTTTGAGGCTCGAGGTAAGCTACACGAGCGGATTCATGTACAATTTTTGCTGGTATCATTGATTCTGACCCATATACGAGCACGAAAGGTGTCTCGCCAGTGATCGCTCGTGGAGTAGTGCGATAAGCCTAGAGTGCCCCTTGCAATTCTTCTGCCCACTCACTCTTTTTGCTCTCCAGCATTTTTTTCAGATGCTGCAGAATGACCCTGTTGGTGACTTCCGCCTGCCTATTGGCTTGGGGATGGCCCACGGAGGTAAAGCGTTGTTCAATCCCTAACTCTGAACACCATTCTCATGTGTCAGCTGCTATGAATTGGGATCCATTGTCTGAAATGAGCACCCTTGGTATACCATACCTACAGATAATGTTTTTCCAAATGAAGTCCCTCACGACCCTGAAGGTAATTTTTGCAACGGCCTTAGCCTCGGCCCATTTGGTAAAATAGTCGAAGGCCAAAATGATAAATTTCTTTTGTCCGACCGCGATGGGCAAAGGGCCTACAATGTCAATCCCCCACTGGTCAAAGGGCCATGAGACATCTATAGGGACCATCTGAGCGGCTGGCAGTTGAGGGAGGTTAGAGTGAGACTGACATTTGGGGCATTTCTTGGCGTATTCAATGGCATCTTGGAGAACCGTGGGCCAATAAAACCCACTCCTCAGAATATTCTTCGCAAAGATACGCCCTCTTGAATGGTTTCCACAGCTTCCGTTGTGAATAAGCTCGAGCGTTTCTTTTGCTTGCGAGGCCCTTAGACATCTCATAGGAGGTCCTTGAAACGACTTCTTGAATAATCTCCCCTCAGAGTCTAAGGAAAACCGAGGGGCCTTGTTTCTGATTTTCCGTGCCTTTACGTTGTCAGTGGGACAAATGTCATCTCTAAGAAATTTTATAATATCATCAAGCCAGCATGGCTCGTGCGGATCAATCATGGCCACCACTTTCTTGGTGCCTTGCTCTTTTATCAAGGGCTCTTCAGTTCTAAGGAACGTGACTGAGCGTTCACTAGTGCCTTCCAAGGCTGAGACAAATTTTGATAGAGCGTCGGCACGCTCGTCTTCTGCTCGTGGGACCTGGAGTAGATGGAATTCTTTGAACTTCCCAATAACTTTCTTGGCTTTGCTCAAGTACTGCACCATGGTGGTTTCTCGAGCCTCATAAGTTCCTTCAATCTGGCTCGCAATTAATTGTGAATCAACATAAGCGGTGATTCTGGAGTCTCCGTTCTGAAAGGCAATTTCCAACCCTTGAACGAGAGCTTCATATTCCACCTCGTTATTGGTAACCTGAAAATCCAACCTTATTGCAAAATCTAACTCAATCCCATTGGGGTCTCTAAGGGTCACCCCTGCTCCTCCCCCTTGAGAGGTTGAGGAACCATCCGTGTGCAGGACCCATAACCCCTCGTTCTCTGGAGCAGCAGGTTCTAAACCGAAGCGTTCAACCAGCAAATCCGCTACAACCTGCGCTTGTATAGTGGTTCTGGGCTCGAAACTTAAGTCAAACTGACTCAACTCAATAACCCATTTTATCAATCTTCCAGACACGTCTGGTTTGGATAACACTTACTTCAGAGGCTGATCGGTGAGGACAGTTATTGAGTGTGCTTGGAAGTAAGGCCTTAACCGTCGTAACGCATTAATGAGGGCGAATGCGAATTTCTCAATTTTCAAGTACTTCTTCTCGGCCCCTTGTAATGTTTTGCTCAAGTAATAAACAGACAAGTGCTTACGTTCCCGTACAGCTATTAGAACTGCGCTCGTGGCCTTGGTCGAAATGGAGAGGTACATGAATAGCTTCTCACCCTCAACGGGTTTGGTCAGGAGCGGAGCGCTCGAAAGGTAAGCCTTCATGTCCCGCAATGCCTTCTCACACTCCTCAGTCCAAGCGAAATTCCGAGCATTGCGTAGAATTTTGAAGGAAGGAAGATTTCTATCCTCCGAGCGCGAGACAAATCTGTTTAAGGAAATGATTTTTCCTACCAGCACCTGCACCTCCCGGAGATTACGAGGGGATGGGATATCCAAAATAGCCTTGATTTTCTCAGGGTTGGCCTCAATCCCCCTCTGACTGACCATATAGCCTAAGAACTTTCCCCCTCGTACTCCAAAAGTACATTTTGAAGGATTCAATTTCATCCCATACTGGCGCAAAATGGAAAAAGTGCGCTTGAGATCCTCCAGATGTGAGTCCTGAAGTTCGCTCTTGACAATCATATCATCGACGTAAACCTCCATGGATCTTCCAATTTCTTTTTCAAACATCTTGTTGACGAGACGCTGGTAGGTGGCTCCAGCGTTCTTGAGTCCAAAAGGCATGACTAAGAAGCAATATACCCCCAAGTGAACAACAAATGAAGTTTTGGGGCGGTCCTCTGGGGCCATAAAGATTTGATAGTACCCCTGAAAGGCGTCCATCATGCTCATGAGTTCAGATCCGGCGGTCGAATCCATCAATTGGTCTATCCGGGGCAATGGTATGGATCCTTAGGGCAAGCCTTGTTAAGATCAGTAAAGTCATTGCACATGCGCCATTTATTTACGCTCTTGGGCACTAATACCACGTTACACAGCCACTCTGGGTACAAGATGGACTCAATGTACTGGGCCTCTAGAAGCTTGTTAATTTCTTCCTCAATAACTTTCTTCCGAAAGCCGTGTACATCCCTTTTCTTCTGCTTTATGGGTTTAAACGAGGGATCCACATTGAGCCTGTGGACTATGACACTCGGGTCAATCCCTGTAAGATCAGATGTTTTCTATGCAAAAACGTCGATGTTTTCTCTGAGGAAGTTAATCATCATAATCTGCGAGGGTCCAGAGAGGTTGGACCCAATCTGAGTAGTTTTATCCTTGTTCCCTGGTTCTAGCTCAATAGTAAGGAATTTTTCCGTGGGCTCAATCCTCATTTCTGGGCGGGGGAGTTCAAGCGCCCGTTTCTTTCATGTTAAACGTCCATCATTAAGGGGCTCGTCACCCTCACGCTCATCCCCCTCAGAGGAGGATTCTTCTACTGTCCCTGGCGGAGCATTTTCGGGGGGGCCCTTGGTGCTGAGATCTTTCTTCTTGTTCTTTTTCTTGTTCAACTTGGCCCTCTTGCGCACGGGACCATCCTCGTCCAAATTGGGGAAATCAACAGATTTTTTGGTGGACCCAATTTGGAATGCTTTTTTTGTTTTAGGCTTCCTGAGGGATAGCATGTAGCATTCCCAGGCTTCCCGCACGTTGGACAAAACTTCTCCAACACCCTCGGGGGTGGGGAATTTGATTTTCTGGTGGTAAGTGGAGATAATAGCTTTGAAATCCACGAGAGCCGGTCTCCCGATTATGATGTTATAGGGAATATCAATCTCCACCACTGTGTATGTGACCATGAGCGTTTTGCGCTGCGGGGCTCGGCCAAATGAAGTGGCCAAACGAATTTGCCCTTGTGGGACGACCTCAGAACCTCCAAAGCCAATGAGGGCTGTTTTGAGGGGTTCGAGCGGGATGTTGGTAATATTCATCTTTTGGAACGTGGTGTAGGGCAAAACGTTAACAGAGCTTCCACTATCCACTAACACCCTCTTCACAATATGATTGTGAACATCCAAGCTAACCACCATGGGGCCGTCAGAGGTTTTACTGACCCCATGGGGAGTTACAATATGTTCCAAATCACTGTCAGCAAATCCTATTACCTCATTCTCTTTCGAGCGCTGACCTTTTGCCTCTTGGATGACATAAACTGATTTGGGCGCCGAAGGGCGCTGATCGTAGCTCCGGATATACCGGCGTCGGGAAACATTGGAATCCCCTCATGATTAACCTCCTGCTATCATGTTGATGACCGTAAAAGGGGTATTCTCTTGTTCTGGGGCCTTTCCTTTACCCCGATGGCTGCTCTCAGGAGGGCCTCTCCCTCGCGGGCTCCTCCTCTTCTCCCTTGAACGGTCATGACAACGCTTGTCATAGCGCTCCAATATTTTCACAAATTCTTTCAGGTGGCCCCCAGCGACGAGCCTTTGAATTTCAACCTCCAGTTGGCGGCATTCGTCTGTATCATGCCCCCTTTGCTTGTGGAAAGCACAATACTTATTTGAGCATCTCAAAGCCTCAGTTTCCCTCATCTTCGTGGGTCTTTTGAAGAGCTTCTTGTCAGAGAGGTTATAAACTTCTGAATTTGGCCTTGTAAGGGGTACGCGAATGAAACGACGAGGGGCGGGAGGAGATTTCTCGCGTTCTTTCCTGCTAACGTCTTCTCGTCCCCGTTCTTGGTGACGCTCATGTCTCACCGGGCTGTGATGCCGGGGCCCATTCGTTCCATACATATCTTCGAGCGCGAAGAACGGCTCGACAACTTCTCTTAAGGCCATGAGGGTTCCTGGCCTTCTTTCCACGATGGCATCGGCAAATTTTTTGCTCACGTATTGCTTGTGATCCACAACCTTAAAAAGCACTGGGATCAAGAAATCCATGGAAGGCCTCTCCACCTGCAATATCTCCTTGTTAAAGCGGGCAAAGAATGAGCGAAGGGATTCATTCTTGCCTTGCACTATATTGTAGAGGGCAGTGGGCGCTGTGACGGGGGCCTTCAAAGAGTTGAAGTGGTTTAAAAAAGCATTGGCCAACTCTGCATATGAATGTATCGAGCGTGGCGGCAGCCGCTTATACCATTCCTGAGTCATTCCTACTAGGGAAGTGACAAAGACTTTGGCCCAGTAGTGGCTCGAATGTTCGTACAAGTGCATCAAATGTAAGAAATGATCCAGGTGTTCTGCTGGGTCTGTTGTTCCATCATAACGGTTCACGGAAGTGGGGATTTTTGCCATTCCTGCCTGGGCCATTAAAACTTCTTCCACGAGGGGGGAGCCCCTCGCCAGGGGATGATATTCGTAAGTCCAAAAGTTTTCTTCCTGCTCCTTGCGGTGGGAGACCCGTGGCTGGCGGTCTTTGTGACGAGCGTCTCTGGCATCGGCTCGTTCATCCCTGCTATGGGAGATCTGAGACCGCGCTCGAGAGAGCTGTCCAACCATATCCTTTATCCCCTGCAGCTGGTCTTGCACAGCCGCGAGGAGGTTAGGATTTCCATCTCCTTCTTAGTCCCCCTGCTTTGTGGCCCGGGAGGCTCTTTTGGAGGCATGATAGTCTCCCTCATCTTCCACATGGATTCTTTCCATGGGCTCTCTGTCCCTGTCCGCATGGGGACCCTCGTTCTCGCCTCGGTTGGGCATTTCTTTGGCGGGTGGGGGTGGTGGTTGAGCCCTCACCTGCCACCGGCGTCATTGATGGAGCGCCACGTGGAGTTGCGAGAGAGAAACCTAGGAGGAATCTTCTGCAAAAGCTGGTGGAAGTTAGTGTTGGCAGCAGTGGCAGGTGCGCGACATGTATGGGGTGTCAGAGAGCCGTTTTAGGGGTTGGTAACGAGGGAGGGCTTAAGAGCGCGCTCGTGTCAACCAAGAGCCTTGGAGACCAAGGAATCCGCTAGGGGATGAAGGCCAAGGCTCATACAATGAGGGGGGAGTGAAAGTTTCCCTGAGGGAGGGTAGCGCTCGAAGAGAGCTTCCTTGGCTGATGGGACCTTTAGCCATGTAGTATGAATCGTGCTCGTTAGAGAGCGGCAACGTTGATCACGTAACAGAGATGCCACGTGTCCTTGAGGAAGGCCGGCACTTGAGGGGTTTGAACGCTCGTGTATAATTATCATAGTCCAAGAGGACAGGTGTCGTTATCTGGAGTTGCCACATGTCCAAACGTGGCACGAGCGTGTTTTGACCCATCACCGTACATCACAGAATTACACTTATTTTGCATTCAATCGAATATTCTATTATTCAAGTATAAAAACTTCATTATGTATTTTTTGAAGATTTTATATTAAAATTTTTAGCTAAACTGATATAGAGTCTGATCGGAACATAATAAATCGAATCTATTTGTATTTGAGTTGAGCCGAATTTGAGCCTTACTCAGATCAGATAATTCCCTTTTTAGGTGTGAGAGCTTTTTGTTTAATAATTCATTTTATGTATGAAGACCTATAGACATAATTTTATTTAAATGTATATGAATCTTGAGTTTGTGTCTAAATTTCAACTTAATATTGTGCACTGAAATTTGAATTTAAAGTCAGGCCTTTCTCTTTCTCTAAAGTTGGACTATCATTTAACAAATTTTCCACTATTATATCTTTGATTATTTCAATGGTATTGACCTTAATTATATTAGTAACCATTTGAATTATTCCAATAATTACTTAGTTTATATATCCTTAACAAACATTGACTGATTATTTATAAATCCAATGTGTTCCAATAATTGAATTGAATATGTGATGAAAAAGGTTCAAATATATATTATAAAATGAAGAAGAAAGTTCAAAGATTCCCTTCGCTTCACAGTGATTAGTGAAGACAACACTCAAACCACCGAGTTTGACTTGACTTTCAGTCCATCTTGAGTGCTTCTTCCCACCACGACTTTAGTTGCTCGTTACGCAACTTTAGGAGAAAGTCAAAGTACCATAGAGAGAAACGATTAAGAAATTTAAATAGAAAAAAAAAAGGGAAACTAAAGGAAAAATATGGTAAATCTTAATTATTGGATGTGATCGTGCCGGATTCGTACTAAGTTGCTCGAGCTGGAATTCGGTCGACCATTCAAAAATTTATATTCGAGAAAAATGTTTGAGTTGAAAGATGCCTGTGAAAAAGGGACAAACGTAAACTAGAGGCCAACCTAGGACAAGATTGGGGTGGACGCAGGGTTGGTATTCCCATGTTCAAGTCAGTATCTCGAGTGTGAGAGAGCATGATCGAGCTGAATGTTGTGTTTAATGCTTACTTACCGGTGTTAATGAGAGGGTATTTATACCCTAGACTGTTGGGGTGGTAGTGCACTGCAGCCAAGGCGCATTAAATGTCTTAGCGGCTGTAAGGGGACCCACTTTGTACTCATGTTGTCAGAAACTAAGATGACTACATCTAACGACCGATAGTAATTGATCTCAACCTAGATGCTGGCGAGAACTTGCTCGAGGGTCAAGGCTTTTTTGTTGCCTAGACAGGGCGTAGGTATGCTCCCCTTAGCAGTTTGCCATGGTTGGAGGATGGTTCTGGAGCCGGCATACCAACATTTGACCTAGGTTACTGGCATGTCACGTGGCGAATGAAATATATGTAATATCTTTTATTAGTCTGTACGTATAAAGTTGCGGTGAAGTATTCGAAATCTCAGATTTAGGGGGTCAAAATTAGTTTAATTATATACTACACGTATAAGTAGGGATGCAAACGAGCCGAGCCGAGCCTTGGCCTTTTTTCCTGGCTCGAGCTCGGCTCGGCTCGGCTCGAGCCAAATGTATATTATATTATTTTTAATTAAAAAATAGTTTTTTAAAATAATTTATTATATTTTTATATATAATAATATATATTTATTAAATATATATACATATATATTATAAATATATTAATTTTTTGTTAATTTTATATAAAAATCAATAAATATATATATAATATTAAAATATTTATATATATAAAAATAAAAATATTATTTTTTAATTAAATATATTGGCTCGCGAGCCACGAGCCTAACTAAAAGGGACTTGAGTCGAACTTGCTCGCTAGGCTCGCGAGCTGACTCGGGTCGTTTGCATCCCTACGTATAAGGATTGTGTTAGGAAGATCAAGAGTAGTCGAATACCATTTGATTTTAGGGAAAATTGCAAATTTGGGACTCTAACCGACCCCATTTTGACTTTTTGGACTTTAATTTGGCAGTTTGCAATTTGAGGATAATTATTACAAAATTTTTGCAATTTTAACCCCAAAGTCACCGGAACCCTAAATCCCATCTGAAATTGGATATGCGGCAGTGTTTCATCTATGTGGCAAAACCATGTGGCAGTGTTTTATGTACTGTATGTGGCAAAACCACCATGCCACATGAACAACTTATTAAATTTATATATTTTTTTTTATCTCTCAGAGTTTCCCCCCACCCAATTGAGTGAAGGACTAATCTCCCGAGGTAGCTGAAGGCGCTTATTGTGGGGACCTCTCCCAACGTAGTTTTTTACATCCACAAGGTTCGAATCCGAGACCTTGCTTAAATGAACTCAAGCCCCTATCCACTTGAGCCAACTGCCCGTTGGTTTATTAAATTTATATTGTTTTGATAGAAAATAAAATTCCAACAAACCATCTCATCACCTCTTAAAATATGTTTTAAAAATAAAATACATTTAACAGTATTTTATTCTAAATAAGTTTGATACTTCAATGAATAAAAATGTATATTTATATGCATAGTAACTGATGGGTCCGGGAATGGATGGGTCCGAATCCGATCACTTTACGATTTGTATTTTGTGGAGGAAACCACCGGAGCTTCGCCGGAAAAAGAGAAAGGGGTTCAACCTGTTGGGACAAGCACAAGAAAGGTCAGATGGCCAAGCTGGGGGAACTGGGGGTGATACCCAGTTTGGCTCTCCGACGCTCAAGTCAGTTCAATGTATGAAGATAAGTGTAAGCTCAGTTACAGTTGCAGTGATGAAGAAAGCTTAGAGAATGCTTACAGTGTAGAAGATGACTTGGGTTATTTATAGTTGAGGGTCAAGGGCCCTTTGGTCATTTGCCTCAAGTGGTCCTGACCGAATGTTGCCCTAACACGTGGCGCTGTGAGAGAGAAACCTAGGAGGAATCTTCTGCAAAAGCGGCCAAAAGTTAGTGCTGGCAACAGTGGCAGGTGCGCGGGCATGTACGTTGTGTCAGAGAGCCATGTGGGTGGTTGGTAGCGAGGGCTTAAGAGCGCGCTCGTGACAACCTAGAGTAGTGGAGGCCAAGGTATCCGCTGAGGGGGATGAAGGCTCCAGCTTAAGTGACGAGCCGAAAGGGAAACCACTCTGAGGGAGTGTGACGCTCGAAGAGGGCTCCTTTGGCATGTGAGCGAGCCCATCGTTTGGTATGTAGGACGCTCGTTGGAGTGACAGCGCTCGTTGGGCTTAATTCCAGAAGAAGATACGCGCTCGTTGGGTTCAGCGCTTGTGAACTGATGATGCAGCCTTGGGGAGACAGATGTCATCATCTCGTGATGCCACGTGTCTTGTCGTGGGACGATCGTATTTTGACCCCATCATTTTGCCCCCCAATTCTGTAGTCCTTATTGATAAGGACTGTAGAATTTTGGCACGCTCTATCTCTTGTTTATAGCGCTCGTGCAAAGCTTGACGTGTTGAGCAATTTTTCCTCTGATGGTGTCATTAATGCGGTCTTTTCAATTGACCGTTCGTATCACTTCCGCATTAAATGTTGGTACTATTCTGAAGCCCTTGAAACGTCAGAGCATTAAATGCGGGTGCGCGTGGGGCGCGTGAGCATTGGGAAGCATGTGCCGGTTCCATAAAGTGGGCGGTTTCCTAGGCGGGAAATGATTACCATTTTGAATTTATTGCCTAAAACGGTACCAACTCCCATCCCTATAAATAAGGGATTCTGAAATCTTGTCATTCTTTACGCATTCCAAACTTTCCAAGTCTCCTTTGCAAGAAAAATTCTCTCGCATCTCCAGCATCTTCAACCTCTTCTCCAGTTTTCTTCAGAAACTTTTCAAGGTAAATCTCCAGTGTGAATTTCTGACTTTGCTAACCGTAGATTCGGACCTTAGGATTTTGTAATCCCTCAAATTCCCGTCTTTGTGAACCTTAAACTCTCTCCCAGAAAAACCTTCAAAACCCCAATTTCTGCCATGGCCGACCACCACATAGAAGAATTTGCTCGTGAAATTCAAGAGATGGCCACCGAGAGTTCTTCTTCTCACAATTCCCCCAGAGATGAAGAGTTGGGGGCGGCAGTAATGGCTATGGAAGACCGAAACCCAGGCGGAGTGGATCCTCTCTTTGAGGAGATGGATTTGGTAATAGAGGCAGAAAGACAAGGAGTCACTCTTCCCATAACTCAAAGTGCCACACATCCCCATCGCCATAGAGTGACAGTGGCCGTTGCGAATCCGCTTCCAGTGGCGGAAGCCGTAACCGGGCCTTCAGAAAGGGCCCGTGTTGCAAATCCGCTTCCGGTGGCGGAAGCCGTAACCGGGCCTTCAGGAAGGGCCCGTGACAAGGGCAAGAGTAAGAAAACCCAGAAATCCAAAGGACCCAACGAGGGGGAGGGCTCAGGTTATCAAGCTACCGAGCGCACGCCTGATGAAACTCCCAGCACCGTCACTGTGGGAGATGTAAAGACAATGATGGCCCCCATCTACTGGGACGAGCGATATACTTGGAGAATTCCCCAAAACCACGAGCGTGCAAATAATCCGCCTCCTGGGGAAATGGCAGTATACGTGGATTCCGTGAGCTCGGGAGGCCTGAGGTTCCCCATCTCAATTTCAATGGCCCATTTGCTGAATGACCTGGGCCTGTGTCCGTCCCAGATAGTGCCCAACGGCTTGGCCCTCCTAACCTGCTACATAATTCTGATGAGGACCATGGGTTACGAGCCCTATCTGCGGAACTTCAATGCCCTTTTCCAAGTGGTCAGCTCCTCTCGCTCTTCTCCTGAAGCGGGTTTTTATTACGTCCAAGCGAAGGCCCACATGAAGCTGATCAACTCGCCCTCGACCACTTATGGCATTGACTGGAAAGAAAAGTTCATATTTGTCAGGGCTCCAGCGGAAGAGGGCTTTGGGGTGATCACGGAATGGGGCTCGTACTCAAAGAGCCGTTTGCCACCCTCACTCCCCCGAGACTGGGCTAAAAACCTGGCCACAACCCTAAGGGACGAGGGTCACCTTATACAAGCAAAGGACTGGATAGACGATGCGGAACTCATGTTCTTGTGTGGTCTTACCAACGACCCTCATTTCCTAGACAACCCTCCGGCTCGTGACATAGAGAGAGACGGTTAGATCCTTAGGGCACTAACCTTAGATAGGAATGAATACTAACTGCTTTTATTGTACTTTGTAATTTGCACTTAACAATTCTTGTCCAAGGATTCATAACCTTCGTATTTTCATTTTTGCAGGAGCCGCTATCTTAGAAATGGCCGGTGGAATTAGACAAGCGGCTCGTTTCGCCAACGCTCAGAGGAATCAAGCCGCCCAGGGGAACCAACAGCGCGAGCCCCAACGTTCCCGTAACCGCAACGATAGAGGGGACGCTCGTGGGGGTGCCAGTTCAAGCACCAACCCTGAGGTGCAACCCCCTCGTGGCCGAGGGGAACGTAGGTTGGTCCCCAGGGAGAACAGGCGAACGGAGAGAGGAGATGATGTTCAACTCCCCGTTCCTGCAGAAACAATGAGGCGGCCAGTGACTGCCCTGACGATAAGAGAGGCTTCCCCGAGCGCGAGCGCAAATAGACCTTCCCGCAAGAGGAAGAGAATGCCTGACTCCGCCGCGATCATAGGGAAGGGCAAACGAGTGGTTGAGGGCCCCCGAGGCGAGGGGGACACTTCCTCTTCAGAGGAAGAACACATGTGGGAGTTCCCCCGCCGAGGGGACAGAGACTTTTCTGGCGCCCCCGACGGCGGGCCGGTTTTGCTGAGGCCGGGCTCGGTCGCCCAGACTATTACTGACGATTTGTTCAGCCGGGCTCAGTACTCAGCAGATCACAGGCATCTCTACAGTGAGTCTGTAGAGAAGGTGACGCTCGATGCAGCCCACGCCCTGATTTCCGTAAGTCCTCGTTCCTTGCATTCTTCTGTTCTGTAATTTACCATTCTTTTGCTAACACTTTTCCCCTCGATTACGCAGCAAGTTCTTCCTCGGCTCCGGAATGTGCAGATGCGAGCCTCCATATATGCCGAGCGCAAGGCCAAGTACAAGAAAATGGCCCGCTCGATGGACCCGGCTCACATCCAAGCGGAATTGGATGCTGAAATCGCCAAGTATGAGACCCTCAAGGGTCTATACAACAAAAATGAAGTGGAGCTGTCAAAGCTGAAGGAGGACTTTCTAGCGGTTGATGGCGCTCGGATCCGTTTGGGCAACGAACTGGCACAGGCCAACGAGCGGCACCAGAAGGCTGAGGCAGAGAGGGAAAGTTGGAGAACGAGGGCTCTGGAGGCAGAGAGGAAGTTTGCCGATACCATGAATGAGTGGCCTCGGAGCATGGAGCGTGCAAACAAGGAGGCATTGATCAAATTTTGCCACTCCAAAGCCTTCAACTTTGCTGCTTCCCTGCATTGCTTGGAGGAGGCTCAGAAGGCCTTCAACCTGGCCATCGAGCAGGGCATACACAAAGGGCTAACCCATCCTGCCATGAAGGAGGCCGAGGGCACGGGGCTCATGTTCAATGAGCGCTGCGAGGAGGAAGAAGATGATCCCAACGACCCCGCAGACAGTATAGCGGAAATGGAGTATGACTTCCTGGTGAAATTGATCCAGGATGAGTACGCCGATGCCCACAGGGAAGGGGGTGTGGGTCCATCTGATGCTCATGAAGACGAGCCACAAGCGCCGCTCATAGAGGATGCCCCAGCTCAAGTTGCTGAAAATGCCAACGCTCTAGATGCCAATGAGCCTGCTCCTGCCAATGCCCCCAACGATCCGCAAGAGCCTGAGGGTCCCATTCACGGCCCAGTTCAGGGCCCAATTCTGGTGGTTGTTGATGAAGATGTCGCCCCAGCTGCTTGAGACTTTTCCTCCATCATTCCTTTGTATTTTTCTGATTCTCTGCTTTTTCTTGTAATAGAATTTCATGGGCCTTTGAGCCCTTTTGTTTTGTAATAATTCCCTTTTTTAATGAATAAAGATTCCGTTTTCCATGCCCTTGTTCTTCATTTCCTTTATGAATCATATAATAAGACTGTGTAGTATACTCCTGTGAATGCTTTATTCCTTTGATGCAATGAAAATTTGTCTAAGTCTTGAGCGATCGTGAGGGTCTTATTGTGAGATTGCCCCCCCGCTCAAGACTTGTATAAATTTCTGCCTTTGTAAATTTATCTTGAAATTTGTCTAAGTCTTGAGCGGTCGTGAGGGTCTTACTGTGAGATTGCCCCTACGCTCAAGATCTGCATAAACTTTTCCTTTTGAAAATTTGTCTAAGTCTTGAGCGGTCGTGAGGGTCTTATAGTGTAATTGCCCCTACGCTCAAGACTTGTATAAATTTTATTTTTGCTCTTTGAAAATTTGTCTAAGTCTTGAGCGGTCGTGAGGGTCTTATAGTGTAATTGCCCCTACGCTCAAGACTTGTATAAATTTCTTCTTTTGTAAATTTATCTTGAAAATCTGTCTAAGTCTTGAGCGATCGTGAGGGTCTTACTGTGAGATTGCCCCTACGCTCAAGATCTGCATAAACTTTTGCTCTGGGAGAATTTGGCTAAGCCTTGGGTGTGTGCGAGGGTCTTACTGAGTGGTTGCCCTCGTTCAAGACTTGCGACATTCTTTCCGCCCTTGGGGGGATTTTGCTAGGTCTTGAGTATTTGCGAGGGTCTTACTGAGTGGTTGCCCTCGTTCAAGACTTGTGCAATTCCTTTTTGATTCTGAGGCCATCGTTTGAGCGCTCTGGCTCTTGTCGTTTTCTTGGTTCTGCAGGAAATCCCATTTTCGAGCGCAAGGCGTTCTAAGAAACGACCAAGGCCTACTAGGACTTTTTCTGTGATAGATCCCATTTTCGAGCGCAAGGCGTTTTAAGAAACAGCCAAGGCCTACTAGGATTTTCTCCATAACCTTCTTCCAATTCACCTGTTTGGTTGTGAGCGTAACCAGTCTATCCTTATGAGGGCGTCCCCCCATGTGGAGTAGAGCGCTGGCCAGCGTAACCCATGAGAGATAACAGCATTCATATTGGAATGGGTTGCCAACCACGCTCGCGACGACGAGGGACGTGGGACTTATCCATTCAAGCAACCAAAGAAACAGGAATATTAAAGAAATCAAAAAGATTATGTTACCTTTTACTTTGTTTTGAAGTACATAGAACCCGTCAACGAGGGTTGTTACATCAGAGTTTGCAAAGAGCTTTTAAACATAAAACCGCCGGAGGTTACATGCGTTCCAAGGGCGGGGCAAGCGCTCACCTTGAAGTGTCTCCAGGGTGTAAGTGTTGTTAGCTCTGAGTTGTACGACCTTGAATGGGCCTTCCCAATTGGGGTCCAATTTCCCCACGTGCTTGGATACTTCCACTTTCTTCAAAACCAAGTCTCCCAGCTGGAAAGTTCTTTCCTTCACGCGCTTGTTGTACTGTTGGGCCACAGAAGCTTTATAGTGGTGGATTTTAGCCCACGCTCGGTCTCTCCTTTCATCCAGTAAGTCCAACTCCAAACTCCTGTTGCCATCGTTGAGCTGAGGCTCGAAATAGCCGACACGAGCGGATTCATTTACAATCTCCGCTGGTATCATTGCTTCTGATCCATAAACGAGCGCGTAAGGTGTTTCTCCAGTGGCCGCTCGTGGGGTGGTGCGATAAGCCCAAAGCGCTCCTTGCAGCTCCTCAGCCCATTCACCTTTCTTGCTTTCCAGCATGGTTTTTAGATGCTGCAAGATGATTCTATTGGTAACTTCTGCTTGCCCATTGGATTGTGGATGTCCTACAGAGGTAAATCGCTGTTCTATCCCCAGCTCGGAACACCACTCTCGTGTGTCAGCTGCTATGAACTGGGATCCATTGTCAGATATGAGCACCCTCGGTATTCCGTACCTGCAGATGATGTTCTTCCAAATAAAGTCCCTTACAACCTTGAAAGTGATTTTTGCAACAGCTTCAGCCTCGGCCCACTTGGTGAAGTAGTCGACGGCTAGAATGACAAACTTCCTTTGTCCTGCAGCTATGGGTAAGGGGCCCACAATGTCTATTCCCCACTGGTCAAAAGGCCAAGAGACGTCTATTGGGATCATTTGTGCGGCTGGCAATTGAGGGAGATTTGAATGAAATTGGCATTTGGGGCATTTCCTCGAAAATTCAATGGCGTCTTGGAGAACTGTAGGCCAATAAAACCCACTTCTCAGAACCTTTTTTGCCAAAATACGCCCCCCAGAATGATTTCCACAGCTCCCGTTATGAATGTGTTCGAGCGTCTCCTTTGCTTGTGAGGGCCTTAGGCATCTCATTGGGGGTCCTTGAAATGATTTTTTGAACAACCTCCCCTCGGGATCCAAAGCGAAACGAGGGGCCTTATTTCGGATTTTCCTAGCTTCCACCTTGTCAGTGGGAAGAATTCCATCCTTAAGGAAAATGATGACGTCATCAAGCCAGCAGGGCTCGTTTGGATCAATCATAGCGATTATCTTGGTGGCGACTCTTTCTTTGATCAAAGGTTCCTCAGTCCTAAGGAACGTAACAGAACGTTCAGAAGTACCCTCTAAAGCTGACGCAAACTTTGACAGAGCGTCCGCTCGCTCGTTTTCTCCTCGCGGCACCTGAAGTAGATGAAATTCCTTGAACTTCCCAATGATTTCTTTGGCTTTCTTTAAGTACTGTATCATGGTGGTTTCTCGAGCCTCATATGTTCCTTCAATCTGGCTCGCTATTAACTGTGAATCCACATAAGCAGTGATTCTGGAGGCTCCATTCTGAAAAGCTATGTTCAAACCTTGCACGAGGGCTTCATATTCTGCTTCATTGTTAGTGACTTGGAAATCCAGCTTGATCGCAAAGTCCAGTTCAATCCCATCGGGGTTTCTGAGGGCTACTCCTATTCCTCCCCCTTGAGAGGTTGAGGAACCATCCGTGTGCAGTACCCATAACCCCTCATTCTCCGCAGCGGCGGGTTCGAAACCAAAACGTTCAACCAACAGATCCGCCATAACCTGAGCTTGTATCGCGGTCCTGGGCTCGAAGCATAAATCAAACTGGCTCAATTCGATGGCCCACTTGATTAATCTGCCAGATACGTCCGGCTTGGACAATACTTGTTTTAAGGGTTGGTCGGTGAGAACTGTTATGGAATGCGCTTGAAAGTAAGGCCTTAGCCTTCTTGAGGCGTTAATAAGAGCGAACGCAAATTTCTCAATCTCCAAATATTTCTTTTCGGCTCCTTGCAAGGTTTTGCTCAGATAATAGACAGGCAAATGTTTCCGCTCCCGTACAGCGACCAGAACCGCGCTCGTGGCTTCAGGAGAGACAGAAAGATACATGAATAACCTTTCGCCTTCGACAGGCTTAGTCAGCAGTGGAGCGCTCGATAAATAAGCCTTCATATCCTGCAGCGCCCTTTCGCATTCCTCTGTCCAAGCAAAGTTACGTGCGTTCCTCAAGATTTTGAAGAAGGGAAGGTTCCTATCTGCCGAGCGTGAAATAAACCTGTTCAACGAGATGATTTTGCCTACCAAGACCTGTACTTCCCGCAAATTTCGAGGGGAAGGAATTTCCAAGATGGCCTTGATCTTCTCCGGATTGGCCTCAATTCCCCTCTGACTGACCATGTATCCCAAGAACTTTCCCCCTTGTACACCAAAGGTGCACTTCGAGGGATTCAACTTCATCCCATATTGGCGCAAAATTGAAAACGTGCGCTTGAGATCCTCCAAATGGGAATCCTGGCGCTCGCTTTTGACAATCATATCATCCACATAGACCTCCATGGACCTCCCAATTTCACTTTCAAACATCTTATTGACGAGCCGCTGATAGGTAGCTCCGGCGTTCTTAAGTCCAAAGGGCATGACCAAGAAACAATATACCCCCATATGGACGACGAACGAAGTTTTGGGGCGGTCTTCCGGGGCCATAAAGATCTGATAGTACCCCTGGAAAGCGTCCATCATGCTCATGAGCTCGCAGCCAGCGGTCGAATCCACCAATTGATCAATCCGGGGTAGCGGGTAAGGATCTTTAGGGCAAGCCTTGTTGAGATCAGTGAAATCATTGCACATGCGCCATTTATTTGCGCTCTTGGGCACCAAGACTACGTTGCACAGCCACTCCGGATACAAGATGGGCTCGATATACTGAGCCTCCAAGAGCTTATTGACTTCCTCTTCAATGACTTTCTTTCGAAAGCCATGTACATCCCGTTTTTTCTGCTTGATAGGCTTGAAAGATGGATCCACATTAAGTCTATGGACAATGACGCTCGGGTCAATCCCTGTGAGATCAGAGGCTTTCCACGCGAATACATCCTTGTTCTCCCTTAGAAAATCAATCATCATGATCTGAGAAGGCCCTGAGAGGTTTGAGCCGATCTGTGTAGTCTTATCTTTGTTTCCAGGTTCCAGCTCAATGGTAAGGAATTTTTCCGAGGGTTCGATCCTTACCTCTGGGCGAGGAAGTTCGAGCGCCCTCTTCTTTCCTGTTAAACGATCGCCAGATGCTGGTTCACTCTCTTCCGGCTCATCTTCTCCTGAGGACGATTCACCAACGACCCCTGGGGGGACATTTTCGAGGGGATTCTCCCCGTTCTCTCCCCTCTTCTTCTTATTCTTCTTCTTGTTCAATTTCGCCCGTTTCCTTGCTGGGCTGTCCTCGTCTAAATTGGGGAAATCCACTGACTTCTTGGTGGAGCCGTCATGGAAGGTTTTCTCCGCTTTAGGCTTTCTGAGGGACAGCATGTAACACTCCCAAGCCTCTCGTACATTGCAGAGCACTTCTCCAACGCCCTCGGAAGTAGGAAACTTAATCTTCTGGTGGTAGGTGGAGATGATAGCTTTAAAATCCACGAGGGCAGGGCGCCCGATTATGATGTTGTACGGGATGTCAATCTCCACCACCGCGTACGTTACCAAAAGCGTTTTGCGCTGAGGGGCTCGTCCGAATGAAGTAGCCAGGCGTATTTGCCCTCGGGGGACAACTTCTGAGCCTCCAAAGCCAATGAGGGCTGTTTTAAGAGGCTCGAGCGGGAGATCAACCTTCATTTTTAAGAATGTAGAGTAAGGCAAAACATTAACGGAGCTTCCACTATCAACCAATACTCTTTTTACAACATGGTTATGAACATCTAAACTAACCACCATGGGGCAATCTGAGGTTACACCCTCCCCATGGGGCGTTACAATATGTTCTAGATCCCTATCATCAAAGCCTATTACATCATTTTCTCTTGATTTTGGAGCGCTTGATCTCTGGATAGCGTAGATAGGCTTGGGCACTGCTGGGCGTTGGTTGTAGCTCCGTATGTGCCTCCGTCGGGAGGCGTTTGAATCCCCCCCTGATGAGCCTCCTGCAATCATATTTATGACTGCAAAGGGCTCGTTCTCTTGCTCAGGGGCTTTGCCTTTGTTGCCTCGGCGACTGCTGCTTTCCGGGGGTCCCCTACCCCTTGGGCTCTTTGACCGGGAAGGACTCCTTCTTCTCCTTCCGGAGCGCTCGTTGCATTGTTCATCGTAGCGTTCGAGCACCCGGACAAATTCTTTCAGATGACCCCCTGCAACGAGCCTTTGGATTTCAGCCTCCAACTGTCGGCACTCATCCGTGTCGTGCCCTCTCTGCTTGTGGAAGGCGCAGTATTTATTCGAGCGCCTTAGTGAGTCTGTTTCTCTCATTTTGATGGGTCTTTTGAAGAGCTTCTTATCAGAGAGATTGTAGACTTCTGAATTTGGCCGGGTGAGCGGAATGCGCTCGAATCGACGAGGGGGTGGTGGCGACCTCCTGCGCTCTTGAGGGCGCTCTTTCTTGACTGCCACATCCCGCCCCCGCTCGTGATGAGGTCGCTCGTTCCGGGCCGGGCTGTGATGACGGGGACCATTCGTCCCATACATATCTTCGAGCGCGAAGAACGGCTCGGCTATTTCTCTTAGGCCCATGAGGGTCCCAGGCCTTCTCTCCACGATGGCGTCAGCAAATTTTTTGCTCACATACTGCTTGTGATCCACAGCCTGGAAGAGAACTGGGATCAAGAAATCCATCGAGGGCCTTTCCACCTGCAAGATCTCCTTATTAAAGCGGGCGAAGAACGAGCGTAGTGATTCGCTCTTGCCCTGCACCACGTTGTAAAGCGCTGTGGGTGCGGTGACGGGTGCCTTCAAAGAGTTGAAGTGGTTGAGGAAGGCATCGGCCAACTCTTCATACGAGTGGATCGAGCGCGGTGGCAGGCGCTTATACCACTCTTGAGCCATCCCTACCAAGGAAGTGACAAACACTTTCGCCCAGTAATGGCTGGAATGCTCGTAAAGGTGCATGAGATGCACAAAATGATCCAAGTGCTCCGCTGGATCGGTTGTCCCGTCGTATCTGTTGATGGATGTGGGGACTTTGGCCATTCCGGCTTGGGCCATTAGAACTTCTTCGACGAGGGGTGAACCCCTCGCCAATGGGTGGTATTCGTACGTGCCGAAGTTTTCCTCCGGCTCCTTGCGACGGGGGACCCTTGGTGGAGGGTCCTTGGTGCGGGTGCTCCTGGCGTCAACCCGTTCATCCCGACTATGGGAGATCTGAGTTGAGCGCCCTCGTGAGAGCTGTCCCACGATATCCTTGAGGCCCTGCAGCTGGTCTTGCACAGCCGCGAGGACGTCAGGATTTACTTCCACTTGCTTGTCCTTGTGGGCTCGTGAGCCCCTCCTGGAGACATGAGAGTCTCCTTCATTTTCGTTCACTCGCTCCGTGGGCTCTTTGTTCCTACCCACGGAGACGCGCTCGTTGCCCTCCTGCTGGGGCACTTCTCTCGTTGGTGGTGGTGGTGGTTGTGCCCTCAGGACAGCCTGGGCTTCTCTGAGGGGAAAGTTTTGCTGTCCGCCTAAAGGGGCCGCAACCTGAGTGGCCTGCCCAGAGGGAAAGTACATGGAATGGAACCTTTCCCATGCCCCCTGAGCCGCCTGAACCTCACATTGGGCGTATAGAGCCCTCAATTGTTGGGTGGTCAGTGGAGGTAACTCCACTCCTTCAATCTCCCTGGGGACCACCACTGGGAGCTGGAGTTGTCCGGCATGGTATGGCTGGACTGGTGGCATCATCATTGCCGGAGTAAGGGAGTATCCAGGAGGAGGCATCAGGTAACCTTGCATTCCAAGGTTCATCTGGGGATGGACCCAGGAATTCTGTGCAAGCGGCGGTGGAACTGAGAGAGAAACTCCTCCCGCGGTGGTGGGAACCTGTGGTGCCGGCGGTGCAGGTGGTGGTACAGGGGATTCCGCCTGTGGAGTCACTCCTGCGGCGGGAGGTGCTCCACCACCAGCGACGGAAGGAGGTGGCGGGGCTCCACCAGTAGCGGTGGAGGGAAGAACGATATTCGTGTCTGGGGAGGTGTTATCTCCCCCTCCCACTGCTCCAGATCTCGTTGCAACCATGACTGTTGGAGGTAAGGATGTGCTTGTTTTTCAACCAACAAAAAGAAAGGATGAAGATGTAGGACTGGTTTTCCACAGACGGCGCCAAAAATGATGGGTCCGGGAATGGATGGGTCCGAATCCGATCACTTTACGATTTGTATTTTGTGGAGGAAACCACCGGAGCTTCGCCGGAAAAAGAGAAAGGGGTTCAACCTGTTGGGACAAGCACAAGAAAGGTCAGATGGCCAAGCTGGGGGAACTGGGGGTGATACCCAGTTTGGCTCTCCGACGCTCAAGTCAGTTCAATGTATGAAGATAAGTGTAAGCTCAGTTACAGTTGCAGTGATGAAGAAAGCTTAGAGAATGCTTACAGTGTAGAAGATGACTTGGGTTATTTATAGTTGAGGGTCAAGGGCCCTTTGGTCATTTGCCTCAAGTGGTCCTGACCGAATGTTGCCCTAACACGTGGCGCTGTGAGAGAGAAACCTAGGAGGAATCTTCTGCAAAAGCGGCCAAAAGTTAGTGCTGGCAACAGTGGCAGGTGCGCGGGCATGTACGTTGTGTCAGAGAGCCATGTGGGTGGTTGGTAGCGAGGGCTTAAGAGCGCGCTCGTGACAACCTAGAGTAGTGGAGGCCAAGGTATCCGCTGAGGGGGATGAAGGCTCCAGCTTAAGTGACGAGCCGAAAGGGAAACCACTCTGAGGGAGTGTGACGCTCGAAGAGGGCTCCTTTGGCATGTGAGCGAGCCCATCGTTTGGTATGTAGGACGCTCGTTGGAGTGACAGCGCTCGTTGGGCTTAATTCCAGAAGAAGATACGCGCTCGTTGGGTTCAGCGCTTGTGAACTGATGATGCAGCCTTGGGGAGACAGATGTCATCATCTCGTGATGCCACGTGTCTTGTCGTGGGACGATCGTATTTTGACCCCATCAGTAACAATTATAAATTCCCAATAATAAAATATATTTAATTTTTTAATTCTAAGTCTGTAATGTGATATTTTAATTAATATATATGTATTTTTTTTAAACCTACTCTGTATTTATAATATATAATATAAATATACTTTTATAAGTGTAATAAATATGATATCTTATTTAATGAAAGATTTAAATTAATTAAATATATATGTATAGCATAATGGAAAAAAATAAACCCTACCCCTTTTCCTACCCCCACCGTCCCACCTCCACCACCGGTCCACAACCGCCGCCGCCGCGGTGGTTGTGGGGCAGTAAACGAAATCGATGTCCCGATCGATTGACGGGATTGGAGGAAATTAATTTGATCTATGGTGCCTGATGAGATTGGAGATATTTTGTATTCAAATTGATCAACAGGCCGTAAATTTTTTCTCTTGAACAACAACTTATCTCTAGGTTTCTTGGGACCAGAACTTATAGATGCTCAAGCTGCGGCAAAAGGTGAGTGGATCTATTTCTCCTCCATAGAACAATTTTTTCCTTAAAAACCCAGCAAGCGAAAGAGATACATACAAGAATATGTAAAATAACCTTCCAGATCTGTAAGTGCGATGTCGATCTTGGTGTGATTTCCGTGGTGTTGTTTGCTACCGGCGGTGGTGGTGCGAAGAAGGAGGCGTTAGTGTGATTCAGGTGTGTGTGCGATGGTGGTGTGGGTGCATTTGGTGTCGGTGACAGTGGTGTTGGCGTGAGACTGCAATAGTGGTGGTGGTCGTGTCAAGAAGAAAATAGTGGAAATATTTTTCTTTTTAAATTAGTTTACAATTGCCTCTAATCTGAATTAGGATACTAAGTAATTTGGTTTTTTACTTTTTAATTTAAATTAGGAATTTAATTTTCTTTTAAATTTAAATTTTCAAAAAAAATGTGAAAATAAACATATATATTTAAATGAGTTGGATAATTCTGATATGCCACCTAGGATTTTAGTGCCAGATACCCATTTTTCAGGTGGTATTCTGGCAGCACGTGTGGTATTCCGAGGAAAAATAAGGGTTCCGGTGACTTTGGGGTTAAAAAAATTACAAAAAATCTGTAATAATTGTCCTCAAATTGCAAACTGCCAAATTAAAGTCCAAAAAGTCAAAATGAGATTGGTTAGAGTCCCAAATTTGCAATTTTCCCTTGATTTTATCATCGATACTGGTATTACATATACAAAGATAATTTACCCTAACTAAACCCTAAACTCTACCCATAAACATACCTAATGATACATGCAAAATCTACTCATACATTCATTTATTTGCAGTAAGCCCGTGACCAAAAGGGAAAAGAGGGTCATACTTCTTATCCCCAACATTCATGGGCAATTGGTCGACATTCTTGAACCATGTCATTGGCAACTTCCCTGTGAAATTATGGTCACCAAACAGCACATCAGCAACACCTCCTCCTTCTGTTCCCGGTAGCCATGCTGCTACTAGGGCATCAACTTTTTGAAGGAAAGGCTCCACCACCAACGGCCGGCCGGAAACCAGGACCACCACACACTTGGTGGTGTTGCAAACATTGGTGATTGTGTTTACAGCATGTTGTGGAAGTGTTAGGTTCTTGTTATCTCCTGCGGACTCGGCGTATGGCCGCTCTCCCACCACCACAACGGCGTAGGAATAGTTGCCACTATTGCTGAGTAATGTCGAGTTAGGGTTTTGGGAGTAGACGATCTCGGTGTTGGGATCGACCGTGGATGCAATCCCGCTTAGTATTGTTGTACCTGAGTATGAAAAAATTGTGGACTTTATAAGGTATTTTGAATCACATATGATATAGTTAGGGGTGTAAACGGATAATAAACGGATCGGATGTATGATTACCATATTCTTATCCGTTTATGATTCGGACGGATACGGATAATATCCTTTTAAATCGAATTCGGATAATATCCTTTTTATAAGGATACAAGGCGGATTCGGACGGATTCGGATTTTAATCGGATTTTCAACTATTCAAAATTTGATATAAATTATTTATTTATATAACTTCGAACTTTTAATCAAATTATCAACTATTCATTTATAGATAAATTATTTAATAATTATATAACTTTGAATATATATATTTTAGACGAATAGAGAAATAATAAGTATATCTATATAGATCATTTTATGTTTTAGCGAATGTATAAATGTGGAGAAATTATAAATTTTATCATATAATTAATTTGAAATATAATACTTTTATTAATAACATAATATATATTAATTATATTATCTCTATATGAATATTGACGTGAACATATAGTTACTAATAAAACCTAAGGTTTTTCTTTAATAAATGCGCTAAAAAATTTACTTAATACTAATAATCTATCATATATTCACAGTTTTGTGTATATATTTTAATATAATACATTATTTATCGGATACGGATTACGGATAAATCGGATAACGGATATATCTAACGGATAATGAAACGGATCGGATGTTAAACGAATCGGATGCCTTATTACCATATTCTTATCCATTTGTAATTCGGATGTCTATAATCGAATACGGATAATATCCTCTTGAGACGGATTCGGATAATATCCTCTGTAAACGAATTCGGATGCGGACGGATATCGGATTTTCGAATATCCATTTACAGCCCTAGATATAGTTTATGTTTTTTATGAGTATGATACACAAGGGAAAATTGTAAAGCTAATATACCAACCAGACCAATTCAATAATTTCGGGATTCCATTTTTCGATGATAGAATAAATCTATAACTTAAAAAATAAGTAATTTAATACCAATTTTGACCTGAACAACTAATATCCACCTGGCTTTCCACGTGTCATGGCTTTGTTTGGATACTTGAAACATAGGGCAGGTTTTCGATGTGTATTTGGGGGTTCAGGTCAAATTTAACTACATTGTTTATTTTTAAAGTTATGTGTTTGTTTTGTTACCAGAAAATGAACTTTCCAAAATTGTTGAATGGATCAAGTTAGTATATATACAAAAATGCAATTTTCTTGAAAACAAAAGTACATTCTTTTTAGAAGGTTTACAATCACGGTGTAAATGTGCAACCATAATCGCAAAATAATGAGATTAAAACTGAATTCTCCCATATAGAATACGAATTAGGGTTCATGTGTAATATATACACGTACCAATGGTGATATTATTGTTGCTTTGACCTTGCCAAGTCTTAGTCCAACCACCACACTGCAATCCAAGATTGTTGGCATGGCTTCCTGCAACTAAGATCCTCGATGTGTTCTTCGGGAGAGGAAGCAAAGGGTTGTCACCATTCTTCCCATTCTTTAAGAGCACAAGAGACTTTCTCACAGCCACTCTTGCCAAATCTCTATGAGCCTGCACAAATTCGGAATATAAAATCCGGAAATTGAACCAACGAACCCTACAAATTAACACCAAATTTAACGACGAAAACAAAGTGACGGGTGTGTAATTAATTTAATTTATTTACTTTGTCGAAGCAAATTTTAGCAGTTTGTTGTTAAGTTGTCGTCATTTACCACCAACCACACGACAAATGTAAAATATTTGTTCACTCATTACACTTATTTGGTCGATCCAAGCTCGAGTTAGAATTATCCGAAATGAGATGATGACTTTGTTTAAGTGTATACCTGGCTCCCGATATGGCTGATTAAACTATAATCAGCTAAAGGGTTCTCAAAGATACCCACAGTGAATTTGACCCTCAAAATCCTCGAGACTGCATCATCAATCCTGCTCATCGGAATTGTTTTGTTCTTCACAAGAGAAGTCATAACTCGGAGAAACTCAGTGATATTTGGAGGGACCATCACCTACACAACAAATGCCACAAATGAATAATAACCAATGCAAATTCGTTAAACTTTCATAATATTGTTGCATCCTTCGTTTCATTTTATCGATTCATTCATCGTAGTGCAGGCACTCGAAAGTTCTCGCTACAAGAAAACTGTCGAAAACCGATGTAAATTTCCGTGATCTGGAGGGCATCCGTCGGGAGGCCATTTACCATGTCAATGCCGGCATTAATTGCTTTGGAAAGGGATGATGAATAGTGGGGCTGTGTTTTGTAGATGCCGGTGGGCGCAGCTGAGCTTGGCATACTGGGTCCGATTGGGTCGTCTATCTTGTCCACACCTTGCCAATCTGAAATCACAAATCCCTGAAAAATTTGGAGAAGAGAGAGAGCAAAGATTTAAACGACCCAATTTAGATAGATTGCGTTGTAATTAGACCTTCTAGCAGGGTAGTTAGATGTAAACGACCCTCATTTGAAAGTGTAATTTTTGAAACTTAAAGTGGTAGGCAGTCTGGATGTAATTTATCGTAATCATAGTTATTATTGTTATGATATTTGGTTTCTACGTTATGAAATTTGCGTAATAATATTCATAAAATTAAAAATTTAGACAAGCATACTTTAAATTTGAGGGTGTCTTTAAGAAAACCAGTGATGAGATCCTTATTAGCATGCATCTTCACTCCTTTCCAACTCGAATAAGAGATCATGATAGTGGATACACCCTTCTTGATGGACTGATAGTATCCTGGCATATGAATGCTAAGCAATCCATGCCAGTTCGTCGCGGTATTGTTCTCGTTGATTCCTCGGTCTGTGCCTCCATCACCGACGTAGTGCTTCGCACAAGCTATAACTTTGTCCCTTTTTAGGGAAGATCCAAGAAACAAACCTTAGTCAGTCGAATGAAGTAACGAAAGGAACGAAAGAAAGGACCTCTCTGTAATTTGGGCTTACTTTCCACCTACGTGAGGGACACCCTTTAGTGAATTTGGAGGGATTTCCCCTTGCAGACCAAGAACTATATCCGTCATTGCTTGAACAACTTTAGGGTCTTCACCGTAGCTCTCGTAACATCGTCCCCATCTTGGATCTCTGCACACCTATGACGAATCAAAATAGGAAAGTTGATGTCATTACGAATTCATATGCCCTCGTTTGGGGTGTTAGTGTAATTAACCAAATGTATGGGTGATTATGTTATAAGGCGTAACGCTTGTATACCGCGACGCATGGTGCGAAGGAATATGGAATGCCAGTAGCTCGGGTTTCAATAGCTGTGGCAGCACCTATCTTTCTCACAACCTCTGGATCTCTGCAGCACATACAATGTTGTAAGTCAGCAAGAAATCGAAAGCTAAGTCTATGTACAGAAAACTACCATTTTCGTCCCATAAAGTACTCATTTTCGCGATTTTGTCCTATTGATTACAGAATTCTCATATTTTTCCTATACTATTTGCCCTTCTTTCAATTTCCTTAATTTTGATCTCAGATTGATTTTCCGTCAAATTCCAAACAGGAAAAACACACCTGTCGTCAGTCTTTCATTTCAACGACGTGCTCTTTATTTGAGATTTCCATAACTAATTGGACTAAAATCGAAAAAGGGCACTTGAGCAATTTAGCAAACTTGCGTATGCGTACTCATACTGGTATACCACGTACTAGGGAGTACGGCGTATTGGGCAACTATGATCCTAACCTGGTTGCTCCAAGGCCAATATTGTGAGGAAAAATGGTGGAACCGTAAAGATTGTTATGGCCATGGACAGAATCAGTGGCATAAATGTAAGGAATCCCAAGCCTACTTGACAGTGCTCCTTTCTGAAAATAGTTCACCATATCAACCCACTCTTCCGGCGTAGCCCAAGGGAGTTCACGTGGTGTGTTTGAGTTGTTGAACATGTCTACAGGTGAGCTTCCGGGAGGGCCTATAAGGCTGCCTATGGAATAGTCTCTCACGATCTCCGGCGTGGCTTGTTTCTTGTCTATCTGCGCCATTTGCCCGATTTTCTCCTCGAGCGTCATCTGATCGAGCAAACTCTTTACCCTGATGGGCACGGGTTGCTTCGAGTCTTTGAACCGTCTGTCCGTTGGCGGCCTGAACGATGTCATCGTTGCTCCGCCGCACGAGAGGAGTAGGAGCATCACCCCCACCATTAATCTCGACTTCATTGTTGTGATCATCAGCAAGATTTGATTGAGATGTGAATGCTTTATTAACTGCTGAATGTACAGACCTAGGAGTGATGGTTAGTTTCCATTATTACAAGAAAGTCCACCGTAATAATAATGTAACTACTTTGTAATAAAACACATACCAACAAGATATTATGTAACAAATGTTCATAGAATCAAGAAAATTCACCTGTTTGAGACTAGAAAAAGATGGATTATTAGGAGAGATGAGGTGCTTAGGAGTTAGAAATTTGGTACAGAAATGAGATTCTTGGACTTGGCTATAAGCCTCAAATTTATAGTTAGACGAGGAGGAAAATGTTGCGTTGGTTAAGATAACTGAACGGTTTGCTTTTGTGTTATTACTGAGTCAACTTCTGATAATCTTACTGTAATTAATTAATCATAATCATTTATTTTTAGGGGCCTCACACATGTTCAAAACTATTGAAATTAATACTAAGCTCATCACACTCCATTTATACATAGATTCAATTCCATATTTATTTTTAGCTAGGGTGAATTATTTCTAAATACTCGGTAGGTAGGTGTATTAATATATAGATTCCACTTGGTTTAAAAAGTTATATTTTTAATCGTTATAATTTGTTAAAAAGTCGTAAACATCCCATTCGCGTTAGACTCTGCTAGCAATTATAGAAGACATGTTTATGTTGAATTTGCCCTAAGTTTTAGGGAATATTGCAAAAATGGTATACCAACTGGGGCCATTTTGTAGTCTTGGTACAATATCTTTTCCGGCAACAAATTTAGCCCACAACTCGAAAAAAGTTGCAAAATAATGCAAATTTTGGCCGGAGCCCATAAAAGTCGCCGGAAATCTGACGTGTAAACATGACGTGGCAAGATTCTTACACGTGTGGCAAAACCGCCTGCCACATCAGAAACAACCCTACAGGGAAAATTGCAAAAATGGTATACCAACTCTACCGTTTCAGCGAATTTGGTACAATAAGTTTTTCGGTGGCAAATGTAACCCATATCTGTCAAAAAGTTATTTTTTTTTCTTATTTTGAAAAATGCATATTTATAAAAAAAAAAAATTCTTAAAAAATTCATATTATATATTTAAAAAGATCATATAAGTAATAAAGAATCTAATAAAATGCCAACAAAATGGATTGAATTTTATTTATAATAAATAATAGTTGCTATATTTTAAAATATAAATATTATACAATAATTATAAAATAAATAATGATAGTGTAGAAACTAGAAATGGACTAGCACACCAATACTTTAGGATTTGTTTGAAAAAGGGAAAAAACCATCACAGGCGTGAGTGCCTCAGGAACTGGGTTTCCAGAAACGCGTGGGTTCCTCCAGCTATGATAACACCAGAGATGTAGTATGGATGCAATGAAGGTGAAATGTTTGGAGCTTGGGAAGTTAGAGGAAAAAATGCCCAGTTTCGTGTATGCAGTGTATGTGTTGAAGATCACTTAGTCTGAAGGGAGTGAAATTCTCATATTTATAGGTTGAGGGCGAGGGTGATTTGGTAAATATGACCATGTGGTCCCAAATATTGTGTCGCCCTAGGCACGTGGCGTCGTGTGATGGCTTGAGAATGACATCTCTGAAAGATTCCTAGTGATAGGTGGTAGTGGAGTGTCAGGAAAGTGTGCACTGAGTGTACTAGTGCCAGCGGCGGTTATGGAAAGTATTTTCCCGAGTGCTAGGACACTTTTGAAGGAGTTGGCCGAGCGCCAGAGCGCTCATAAGGGAAGATTCCTCAGGCGACTTTGTCCGAGCGTGGTGACTCTCGGGTAACATGCGAGCGAGCGGCCGTGGATCCACTCATGGAGAATCCTCTTGGCTCAGAAGGCATGGACTTTGTGAGGGTAAAGCTGGTTATCTAAGATAGTAATCTGAGCGTCAGGCAGGACTGTCGTGATAGTCCCACGCTCGGGCCTCAGTGAATGGGCCTCAGAGGATAAAGCTTGTGTGTGAATGGGCTGGGTCTATTCCGCGAGCTCATATTCACGAGCGCCTAAGCCCACGCAGGTCCTGCGTTATTCTGATGTGTTATCTGGATTTGCGACACATGTACGACGAAGATACGAGCATGATTTAGCCCTATCAAATAACTCTTACAAAAAAAAAGTTAAAATTCGTTCACGACCACCAAATCCACCACCATCACACCAAAATCCTTGCCACCACAAAAACATTTACACGTAAGAATGGGTCTGATGCTGAGGCAGAGGCATAGGAGGCATGAGCAGATCTGAGGGGAAAGGGCGAGCGGCGGCCCTTAGGCCTTGGTACAGTGGAAGAAGAGAATGGTGAAAGAGAGGGAGAGAAGGGGAAGAGATCGGAGGCGGAGGGGCAGGTGGAGGGTGGCGCTTGAGGTATTCTAGGGTTCTCCAATTCATCTTCCTTTTTTTTCAAAGAAAGGTCTGTGTATGTTCGGATGAGATAAGCCTGTTGGATTTTCAAATTTTTATTTTGTTTTTCTTATTTACGTGTTTGAATTATGGAATTATTATGAGTCGGGTATTTGGCGAAAATTTGCCTTAAATTATAACTTTTTGACAGATATGGGTTACATTTGCCACCGAAAAACTTATTGTACCAAATTCGCTGAAACGGTAGAGTTGGTATACCATTTTTGCAATTTTCCCTGTAGGGTTGTTTCTGATGTGGCAGGCGGTTTTGCCACACGTGTAAGAATCTTGCCACGTCATGTTTACACGTCAGATTTCCGGCGACTTTTATGGGCTCCGGCCAACATTTGCATTATTTTGCAACTTTTTTCGAGTTGTGGGCTAAATTTGTTGCCGGAAAAAATATTGTACCAAAACTGCAAAATGACCCCAGTTGGTATACCATTTTTGCAATATTCCCCTAAGTTTTATTAGCATAAAGTTATAGTATAAAGGTATAAATTTTTAAGGGATAACTATTTGTAACATCCTGAACTATTGTGTTTTTTTTGAGTTTGTAACCTGAATTATAAAATGTCTAAGTTTGCAACCTTGAACTATATATTGTCTTTTAACAAATTATAACATGATTCCATTTATTGTGTGACACGTACACGAAATTTTTTCCACGTATCAGACGATTAGTGGAATCAGATTACACTTTTTTACAAAACAATAGTTGACGTTGCAAACTTAGACATTTTATAATTTAGGTTGCAAACTCCAAAAAACACAATAGTTTATGATGATCAAAAATTTCATCCCAATTTTAAAACTAATCTAACTATAAATATTCGAAATAAAATGAGATCTAGATGTAATTTGCCCTAAGTTTTGTTAGCATAAAGTTATAGTATTTATGAAATCACAATATATTAAATAAATTCGATATATATGTGTATATATATGTGTGTGTTTATATTTATACCATGTTAGATTGAGTAATTACAATATATACCCTTTTAGATAAAAATATTACACAACCCATCTTTTTAAGCTTGAAAAATTACAAATGAACCCATTCTGTTTGGATATTTTGCAAAATCATTTTTGAATTGATTATATGTCACTACTAATTAGTTCCTTACTGCTAATTGGGGGAAAAGAAGTTATCATGAATATCAATTTCAAACGAATCATGTGTTGATCCTCTAAAAAACTTCATAAATTACTTGTCTGTCACTTGAGAATGATGTGTGGATTGTTGTGAGAAACTAATTAGTGGTGAAATATAGTCAATTTAAAAAAAAATTCTTGGAAAATCCTACCGAAATAGATTTATTTGCAGTTTTTCAACTTGAAAAAATAGGTTGCGTAATATTTTAATATAAGAGAGTATGAGTTGTAATTACCCAGTTTCGCAGGGGTGCAAATGTTAAAAAGTCATATATTTATATTATTTCTTAAAACCAGATAAAACGTGGTACTCTTAAGCGCGTTTTAAAAACAAGAAACAGTCTGAAGATAAAACGGCCTTCAGAATCAATCAAAAGGCATTCTCCTTTTCCCGTCGAGTTCTTTCCACACAGAACAAATTGAAGAACGAAAGAAACAAACCAAACCCTTTTCGTTAGGATCTGAATCCGAAGATGAACGACGCCGACGTTTCGAAGCAGATCCAGCAGATGGTCCGCTTCATCCGCCAAGAGGCGGAGGAGAAGGCCAATGAGATCTCTGTCTCCGCCGAAGAAGTACGGTTTTTTCGCTTACATGATTTGATTTAGGTTTTTGGGTTCCTGTGTTGTTTTGTATTCGTGATTTGTGTTTCTGAGCTCGATTCTTTTGTTGGAGTTTGTAGGAATTCAATATCGAGAAGTTGCAGTTGGTGGAAGCCGAGAAGAAGAAGATCAGGCAGGAGTATGAACGCAAAGAGAAGCAAGTGGAAGTCCGCAAGAAAATGTAAAGTTTTGATGTTTTGCCTTGTTTCTAATTTGTCATCTTAGATTGTCTTCCCACGAAATTATTGGACCTTTATTGAATTGAGTATGATTTGGGGGAAAGATGGCGATCAATCGTTGATCTGAATTGGGCATCTCAATGCTGATCAATGGATTGATTATGTTGAGCTTTTTGAGGGGTTTCTTTGATTCGGGAGATCTGGATTGGAATATGCATCTTGAAGTTATCTGAGAAATTGTTCTCCTGCTTAGGATGATTGTAGACCTGTTTGGGGGGTTATATTGGTTTCAATCTGTTTCCTATTAAAAAAAATTACAGCTTTTCGTGTGTTTATACTGTGATCTATCTGCCTTTGGATCTCGTCTGATCAAAATCTTGATGCTATTGGGGTGGTTGTAGCGAGTACTCAATGCAACTGAATGCATCTCGGATCAAAGTTCTTCAAGCTCAGGATGATTTGGTCACTAACATGAAGGAGGCTGCATCAAAGGAGCTTTTGAATGTTAGCCGTGATGCTAATAGCTATAAGCGCCTTCTCAAGGATCTCATCGTTCAGGTCTGGCAAACTAGTCTTGATGCATCACACTCACACACACCCAACCCACTGAGTGTGTATGTGTGTGTTTATTTACATGGATAGGGCGAAATGTTGAATTTTTAGCATATGTGTGGAAAAGTGAAATTTCCATTTTGAATCCTCATCCTTAATGGACTTCGACTTCGAGAATCTATTTATACCTGGAAACTAGCGAATCTACTTGTTCCACTTTATTCTTCATATATGTGATGCACAAGAATGGTTTTAAATATACCTCATCATGAAATTTTTTGAGAATATATATCTTTTGATTTCAGAGTTTGCTGAGGCTGAAAGAGCCATCTATTTTACTGAGATGTCGTAAGGAGGATTTGAATTTGGTGGAGTCGGTCTTGAACTCTGCAAAGGAGGAATATGCCAACAAGGCGAAAGTTCATGCGCCTGAGATTGTAGTTGATAAAACCTACCTTCCACCTCCTCCATCTAGTAGCAATGCACATGGTCCCTCCTGGTAAATGACTCATACATACCCCTCACATTTCTTAATTTCAAATTAGTTAAATAATGTTGGATTGTTTAATTACTTGTGGGTCCCATAATGAAAACGGAATGAAAAAATCATAAAAACCAACTGCTATATGCTAATTCCCTGATCTTGTTTCCAATATTACACTCTTTTGTTTCTTCTATTTTCAGTTCTGGAGGCGTTGTCTTGGCTTCTAGGGATGGGAAAATTGTGTTTGAGAACACTCTTGATGCTCGACTGGATGTTGTGTTCCATAAAAAATTGCCAGAGGTACCTCTCCACGAACTTTGTTATCCTCAAATTCACCTTATATTCTCAGTGTGTGCAAAACTATTTGTTTTTAAAGGTTGAAATATAAAAAAGAACTGTACCCCATGTTCATTAATCTTTTTCTTAATGTTGAATTTAAAAGATTTATACTTCTTTAGATTTATTTCCAAATGAGTGCATTTTATCTTTTTCCCACGTCCGAATCAACGTTTTAAGAAACATAGCTCAGAAAATTCTTGAACTTGTTCATGCTTTGGAGGGGCCAGGATGCGAATAACTATTAGGGTTTTTCGTTAGCAAAAAAATAGTATAGGAGCATATATACATATACGTAATGTATCTTGGGTGCTAGTTTCAATCATCGGCCTAACATAATTAGTATTTGGTTGCAGATACGCAAGAACCTATTCGGTCAGATCGCTGCTTGATGGAGTTGGAAATCATCCTGTAAAATCTCATGTTAGTTTGAATCTTTTCGAACTTTGAAGATTTTAATTTGGCCATCATCGATCCTAGAAAACCTATCATCTCATGCCTTACTTATCGTCGTCTTTGAGTATTCTGTTTGCTATTTACAGAGCATGTTGCAGATGTTGCTTAGATAATAGATATTCATAGAGGTTTTGGATTGAAGTTCTCATTTAAACTTTGTAATTTTTAATCGGCGCAGCTGCTCGAACCAAGTATTTGTTGCCTTGAGTGAATAAAGCGTGGTCTGTAAAATTTGAATAAATCCATATTTTGGTGTAGCAATAATGTTCATGTGGTTGATAAAGATTTTGATTAGTGATCATTATACTTGAAAATACGTTCTTAATAGTAAAAAGTGAATAATTATGAAATAGCGTAGTTTACAGGTTCGAGTCTTGGATTTGAAATCTCTGGAATGCAGTGTTGTTAAGCATAGTTATCAAAGGCGAGAAGCGTGTGAAGGCCGGAAGTGCCCGTATTAGCACCTAAAAGGAAAAGTACCTGCTCTTCTTGCTTTTCCCCACCATAGAGGGAAAGGTGTCATCTTGCCAGACTCATCGCGAAGCGAGAGAAGGCATTGCCTTGCTGTGACGTTGCTTTTCTTCGCCCGCTTTTAATAACTGTGGTTAAGTGGTTTGACCCTATTCGAATCTGGTAAGATTGTTTATGATTAAAGGAGAGAGTAAAACTTTCATTGAAGAACATTTAGAAGTAGATGTTTCATGGCTCAAATCCATCCCACTTTTCAAAGATCTACCTAAATAACAATTTCTTGGGATAATTACTAATAGCTCCCTGAGGTTTGGCGAAATTATAGATTGTTCCCTGAGGTTTGAGAAATTATGAACTCCTTTCTAGCCCTTATCTCCTCCGTTAAATTTAACGGAATGTGCGAAATTTATTATTTTGTCCCTAGTATGTTGAAACTCAAGGGGATATATGTAATAAAGAGCTCAAAGGTACGGGGTTAATGCAAGGACTGAAATTTTTAGGGGATTTGATGTAAATACTTGAGTTTTATGTCTACATAAGATTTTTTTTTTTTTTCAATGAATACTATTTAATGATATTCTAATATTTTTATGATAAATTAATTTCGTACATAGAGTTTATGGATGCCTAATATTTTACTGTAGATATTGATCATGCACGTTTACCGTTTACAATAATTGTTTAAATGACTCTGATGAATATTTATGTGAATTTACTAATGCATTTGTTGATGTTGGTATGTAGAGTTATAATTTTCAATTTTGAAGGGAAAATTTGGTAATGCCCTAATAGATACTTCTTGTGTGGTTTTTTTATATGAATTTTTATTTTGAGAAAATATTGTTATAATTACAAATAAATTATTCTAAATTAACTTTAAATGAACTTGTATAAAATATATTTAAAACTAAGATACAAATATATGAGGGAATTTATAACTTTCTATCTTATTCATAAAAAACGTGGTTCATTATCATATTCATAAAAATAAATATGCATGAAATATCTAATTTAATTTATATTTATAGATAAAATATTAAATTTAAATTAAATAACAACTTTTAAATACAAAAAATCCAAAATTAACTAATCTTACAATTATATCATTAAACTTTGAGTAAAATTACAATACACCCTCTAAGGGTGTTTTTGAAATGAAAATATGAGTTTAAACGGTGTGATTAACGGTGGTGAAATTTGTGAGAGAGTGTAAAGGTCAGGGGGTAGTTCGTAATTTCTCAAACCTTAGGGGATAATTTGTAATTTTGCCAAACCTCAGGGGGCTGTTTGTAATTATCCCTTAGATAATTAATAAAAACTTATGAATTTGATAAAGTCTACTAATCCAATGATCTGTGTCCCAAATTTATAATTTTCCCGACTTGCTGAATACTAATTTTGATATAACTTGTACAAAATATATTTAAAACTAAGATATAAATATAAGAGGGAATTTATAATTTTCTATCATAATTCATAAAAATAAATATGCATGGAATGTCTAATTTAATTTATATTATAGATAAAACATTAAATTTAAATTAAATAATAATTTTTTAAATACAAAAATCCAAAATTAACTAATATTATATTTTCGAATTCTTAGTAAAATTACAATATACCCCCGAAGGGTATTTCTTGAATGTAAATATGAGTTCAAAAGGTTTGAGAGGTGAAATTTGTGAGAGAGTGTAAAGGTCAGGGGGGAGTTCGTAATTTCTCAAATCTCAAGGAGTAATCTATAATTTCGCCAAACCTTAGAGGGCTGTTCGTAATTATCCCTAATTTCTTTAAAAAAAGACATTTTGTTGGAGTGTAGATATTGAAAATAGTTTTGAGAATGTGAAAGCTTCCAAGAAGATTATGACTACATTAAATTTACCTATTTACACAATTGAGTTATTGTGTGAGCATGTAAAGTTCTTATTTTGTTTTTATTGTTATTTATTTTTAATCAGAAGATGGTCCAGAGCTGTCTTTGAACCAACCTAACTACGGAAGTATTATTATTTACACCGAAATAAAACACGATTTGATGAGTAATTTTAGCTTGAATATGATCTGGCAAACTAGTGTAGTGTCGGATGAATATTCTGCAGTTATCGTGTGATCTGTAGAAATTTTAGAAAGAATCAATCAAATAATAAGTGTAATATATTTATTATATAGATTTGGGTCAAAAATTTTCGATTTAATTGCTATTTTGATGGCTATTAATTATAAGGCCTAGCATCCCAAAATTAAAATCTACACTTAATAGCTTGAATAATTTTATGTGTAATTCTTACTTCCAAACAGCCTGTGAATTAAACAACTTGCATAACACCTCTAATATTTATAGTTCACAATTTAATGAAATTATATAGCAACTTGGCAACTACATCTGATTACATTTAGTGCATCAAACAAAAATTGAAATTTTAAAATAAGAACTTGTTAAGAAAAGGGTTGCCGACAGTCGAATATCCTGATCTAAACAAAAAAAAAAAAAAAAAGAAACGAAAAACCGCACAATTTGTTTTACTTCCTTTTCTTTGAGGCGTTTTTCCTTTTCACATCCCGAACTAAAATAGAAGATAAAACACCGATTGAACAAGAGGATCAAACCTCAGCATAAAACCAAAATGACACACATCGCGGTAAAATTCAATACAAGAAAAAAAGAAGAGCAAAAAATAAAAAAATAAATTCAAAATCGAACTAGAACATAACATCTAAACTAAACCTAAACTAGTCAAAAAATGAAAAAAGAAAAAGAAATAAAAATAAAAATAAAAATGAAGAAGAACAAAACAAACCTAGATTTCTCCCAAACACATAAAAACTATTGTATATGTGTTACTTCTTGAGAGTCCTTGCCCTGTCCTCATGCATAAAATCAAGCAAAACAGTGCTCTTGCATTTAGGGCACTTTGGATCATCCTCGTATAGCATTACATACATTAGGCATCGAGGGCATCCGACCAGCATCATATTGCCTCTCTCGGGGCTGCTGCTCGAGTAGCACATCGTGTCGTCCGAAACGCATGAGCTTCGTGGCGAGAGCTCGGTCGAAGAAACAGACTCGTGCGGCGAAAGGCTCTGCCTCTGACGGTCCCTTGTTGGTGATAAGTTCAGCTTCAGCTCAAGCTTCGGGCTCTCGGATTTGAAGCTCATTTTTTCTGCAGATATCATACATCGTTCATACATAATGTCATTTTGGGATCATATCCAACCACGAGAGATAAAACCCTCATAGTTTGAGAAATTACGAAACACACCCTTAGGTTTGGAAAAGGGTTACGATGAAAACACCTTGAAAATGACAAAATCCCCCTACTATGATGTCTGTCGTCGTAACTAGATTAAACCTCATGAGGTTATTCGTAATCATCCTTTTCAGTTATGCACTCAATTTCAAATTAGAAGTAGTTTTAAACTAATAATCTACCCTTGTAAAATTCCTATTCAAACATCTCCTCCTTGAAAATGAAAAAGAAATACTTAGTAAGTTACAAGAATTTAATCTCTCCTCCCTAAAAATGGAAATATATATATATTTAAGTGAACACCATATGTATACACATATATATAACTTTATTCTTGTGAAAAAATCCAGTGAAATAGTGAGAGAAAGAAAAGAAGTGATGATACCTTTATCCGGGCAGAGAAGACGAAGAAGAAGAAGAAGGTGGATGATGATTCTTGTGTTAGTTTTTGGGTGATGTAACTTGGAAGAATTGAAAGGGTGATATATATAGTGAAACTTTTGGAATATTGGGACAGAAAAGGACAGGTTTTCATTAAATTTGAAAATTGATTACGGATGGTAGCTAGCTACAAGAAAAAAAAAAGAATTGAATTTGGGTATTAAAGGGTGAATTAATGGGTGGGTAGGGTGGGGGTGATTCACAAGAAGTTTGCTGGCATGATGAAATTTCTAGTTAATATTTGCAACCACAATCTGGTAATGGGCTTCATTCACTGCTGACATTGTTGGTTAAAACCTATTTACATTTCGAAACCAGAAGCTGATTTGCAAGTTTTAAATGGCCTAACTACCATCACATATTCGCATTTCCATTTCGGAGCAAACATGATTTTTGTTCTTGATGTGAGAGTTGTTGATTCCCGGTTATTGGAGTAATGAATAATGTGTTTGACCTTACTCACCCCCAAAAGCTTCATCATATATCAGAGAGCATGTTCGATTTTAGGCATGTCTCTCCACCCCACTAGATGTTCCGATTTCTGGCTTGCAGATGTTCCGATTCCTGTAATGTTCACGCTCCAGTTTGTCCCGCATTCCGCGTTTCTGGACGTGACGGGGTGTGTCAAGTATTCTACATTGAATAATCAAAGATGTGGAGTTCAATATATAATGACTTGACAATCCTTTACTTAACAGCTAGCTTTTGGGGGTGAGTAAGACCAGACACATTATTCATCATGGAGTGGTTGCATAACCTTCGGATTTAGAAGAAGTAGAAGTTAAAGTTGAAATTGCATAGAGATGGAATAGCAAATGTGGTGGGTTGCAATGTCAGATATGCGCAAGACGGACATATAATATATATATATATATATAAATTTCCTGTGTAACTAGTGTTCGATATGATATTTTTGAAGAGTCGTTATTGTGTCAGAACTAATCAATAGTTGGGGAAAGCAAGAAAATATGATAAAAGGTTGATGTTATAGATCAAACATGAGAACTCATTCCAACTCGTTTCAAAAGAGTAGTTTGATAGGAGAGAGAGTTCACTTGGTTTATAAACCCCTCATCAATTATTTGTACAACCGATGAGGAATAAGTCCCGTACATTCAGGGCCATGACAGTCAACCCCCCTTGAGAACCAACTTCTTCATTGTTCACGACTAGTTCTTCTAGACCATCACTCCAAGTCGACTTTATTACCAATTGTTATAGACCTAACATAACAACTTATCCTAAAAGACTAGTTTGATAGGAAAGAGAATCCATTTAATTTATAAATTGTTTATAGGCCAATATAGAATAAGCCTCGTAGGTCCAGGGCCATGACAGTTAGAAGGTGAGAGATACAGGAACTAGACTTAATAAATTTCCATTTATTTACCAAAATAACTTAGAAAGTAGAAACTGAAGCTAGAAGTTTGTCATTTGATGTTTCTAGCTTAATTATTTCTTTTTAGGAATAATTACGAACAACCCCCTGATTCCCTCATGAGGTTTGAGAAATTACGAACACCCTCCTGAGGATTATGTTCTCTCTCATAAATTGTCTCAATCGTTAATAACGGTGTTAAATTTTATTGATATCAATAAAATTATTTTTAAAAATTCCAATCTTACCCTAATTAGGGGGTAAATTGTAATAATACTAACAATATGATGATATATTTATAATATTAATTAAATTTATATTTTTTAATTTAAAATTTAATTATTTAATATAATATTTATATTTTATCTATAAGTATAAATTGAAATAAATACTTCATGTGTATGTATTCCCTAACTTATGTTTATGTTTTAGTTTATGTATATTTCGCATAAGTTTATTTAAACTTATTTGTTTGAGAATAATATTTTTCCTCTGGAATAGATAACTATAACAAACACACCAACATCAATCAATGCATTAGTAAATTCACATAAATATCCATCAGAGTTATTTAAACAAATATTTCAAGTGTTGGTGATCCCTAATGCATCTACCTTACATATATAAAAATAACATCCCAATATAAACATGCATGCATGCCCAATATACATAAAAATAATAAAAATTAGCATTCATAAACTGTAAGTATCAAATTAGTTCATCATAAAAATATTAAAATATCATTAATAGCATTTTTTGAAAAAAAATATTAGATAGTTATAAAACTGAAGTATTTACATCAAACCCCCCAAAAGTTTCAATACTTGCATTAACCCCATTGTTTTTGGATTTTTCTCACATATACCCCCTTGAGTTTCAGAAATAGTAAAATTGCACATTTTATTAAATTTAACGGAGGAAATAACGTGTTAGGGGGAATTCATAATTTCTGAAACATCAGGGAGGAATCTATAATTTCGCTATACCTCAGGGATTGCTTGTAATTAATTATCTCTTTTTGTTTATAATTCTCCTTTCCTTCCGCTTTATGAGATCCTTTTAAATAAGTGTAACCCTAGCTATTTGGTAATCTCCTAACATGATCGCTTATGATGCCCGGATACGGATATGACGATACAGACACGACATGATACGAAAACGGCGACACGAATTTTTTCTTAAATTTTTCACGTGATGAATATCGAACACGGTATCCGACATGATACGATACAACAAAATAATATTTTTAAGAGTGTCTGTGCATATATAGATGATTGCATGCTCTTGATTTGCATCCAAATTTGATCTTAGACCTCCCGGTACTAGGTCTCTTTGGTGGCACATATTCCATGGACTCTCGGTATCGAAAAGTTCCCCTCCTACGAACTTCCTTCGAGTTCGACCCCATAGGCAGTTCATCTGTACCGAACCCTCCAGCTTGCGAGTTAGGCCACGTGCCCCTAAGAGGGGCGAACCCCATCAATAATATACTTTTTTTTTTTGGGAAAAGATCCAACTCTGCAATTCTTGAAAAAATCAAGAATTTCTCAAGGTTAAAATTAATTTGCGGGTAATGTGGGATAAATCCCCAAATGTGCATCACATTTTTATTTAACTCCCAATTTTGGAAAAATGTCGTATAATTTTCACAAAATGTCGTACTTAAAAAAACTCTCGAAATATGTTGTATATTTTTCATAAAATGTAGTACTAAAACGTTCTAATGTAGTATTTATATCCTATTATGTTGTATAATTTAATGGGGGAGTAAAGTAAAAGTATTTCAAACTGATGGGGAGTTTTTTGAAATTACCCCTAAAATTTGTGATGTTTCGATATTAAATAAAGATTTGAAATTCCATTTCTGATGAAGAAAAGGAAAAAAAAAAAAAAAGGTACATATGTTCTGCTTCAAAGATTTAACCTTTTTTGGCGACAATTATTTATGGTGATTAGAAATGACGAGTAAGTTAATTAATTATGTTGCACCAAACCCTATAAAATGCCTCCCCAACCATAGACAGCTTATTCAAGGAAATCTCAGTAAAAGTGCAGACTGTGCCTACTTCAACTGATCTGAACCACTTCTCTCGGCATGTTAAATTTCATAAAATTAGTGAAATTTTGCTAATAACATATTGTTATTAAACCTAACTAATTTAGTTCTAAAATTAATAAATGATAGAGTAACAAATTTCTTTTTTAAATTGAATAGATTTAGATAAAGACGAGCATATGACTTAGTGGTAAATATCTGCACCTGTGAATTGATAGGTCACAAGTTCGAGTCTTATTAGGGTCGTTGAGAAACCAACATTGATCTTCTTAATTAAAAATAAAAAATAAAAAATAAAAAATTGAACAGATTTAGTGAACATCAGCAGAATTGAATCAATGTTCGAGCTGATCTTGAGTCAAGCTAATTATGCTTGATCTTGATTTCGAGTCGACCTCAAGCTATAGGGCTAAGCTCGAGGTCCACAAGCTAGAAAACAATTAATAATCTAATATGTATTCATATCCCAAGAGACTTTAGAGCAGTCTCGGGCTCGTAAGAAAAGGGGATGAGATAGAGGGATAATCCGGTAAAGACCGTCCGGTCGGAGAGTGTTTAGAGGAGAAGAGAGTTTGAGAGGTAAATTAGGAATTTTGAAATTATTATTGCTTGAAAGTAAAACAAACCTTGTCTAACAATATAAAGGAAGAGTTTCCTAAAACCCCTTGAACTCTAAAGGAAACAAATCAATGTAATACATAGTTACCAAATCATATCAATTCCTATCCAAACTAATACATATCGTGAATCATATTAATTCTATCCAATCCCCACTCTTTTCTCTATTTCTTGATATCGTGTATCTCTGTCCATATCACTCCCTTGCTCATCAAGGACCACCTTGTCCTCAAGGTGTAATTCGGGAACAACTCATCGAACGTTGCCCGCCGGTTCCCATGAGACTAGCTATATCAAGAGACCCATGAGGAGTTGTTTTTGAAATTACAGAAGTTTGCTCTTTCGAAATTGGCTGCTCAAGAATTGTTTCTAAAACTACAACATAATCATTAACTGTTGAGTTGGTTTTTTATAATTCTTCCAAAATTTGGGCAGTAGGCAATTTATAATCAATTACTTGTTTTTCCACATAAGATCCTTCTCCCTTTTTATTCTCAGCTCCCACATAATCGTTACCTAGGTCACATAATGCGAATGTGGGAGCGAGTGCGGGTGTGGTGCGAACGCGCAGTGCGCAAAATTTTTAAAAAAATTGAGTGCGGGTGCGCCTTAAAGCGTTTAATAAAAAATTATTTTAAATAATTATATATATAATATAACTTTATTTTATATATAGTTTCAAGATAAAATTTAAAAATTAATATAAGATAAAACATGATTCTTTTTAATTATTGATAAAAAATTACCTAATTCTATCATTTTACAGTAATTATATGTTAAATCACAAAATTAAAATGTGTCTTTATATTCTTGAAGGCGTGAATTGAGAAATTATAACTCGTCTTAAAGCGAGAAATATGCACAAATTCGTCAGTGCGTAGAATTATTATAACTCGTCTTAAAGCGAGAAATATGTACAAATTCGTCAGTGCGGAGAATTAAAATTTTAAGTCTTCTTAAAGCGAGGAATGCGAATAAATTCGCCAGTGCAGATAACTGAGTGCGAGTGCGTTAAGTATAATAGAAGGATTATGTGATCTAGATCATTACCGTTCGAATTTTCTTCACAACGATCGATATGTTTTTTAAGAGCCATTGTAGTTTGGTCATCTTCAACTGCATGAGTATTTTCTTCAGATACCATTTCAATAGAGGAAACGTCTATAGATTCAACCACATACTTCTCAAAGGCCGTTTGATAATCCAAAACCGATCTCGTCTCCAATTCCATCTGCTGCACCTTCGCTAAAAACCCGAAATAATCCACATAATTCAGCGAGTCGAAACGACACATAAATTTGGGGATAAAATCCTGCCAAGAATCCAATAAGTTGTTGCATTGACGCCATCGAAACCAATCTAAGGCAGGACCTTCCAGCATTAAACCCAACGTTGCCAATCGAGAATCCTCTGATACGCCGTAAAACACGAAATACTCGTGTGCCTGAAAGAGCCACCCCAAAGGCTCCGTGCCATCGACTTAAGCATGTCGATTCGTAGCTTTGTGATAGGGTTGGCATGAAAAGAAGTAGTTAGTTCGCCACCCCGATTCCCCTGCGATGATTCCACATCCACCTTGGCCTTCTCGGTTCGAGATAGAACCACCGACAAATCGTGTTGCAACTTCTGCATCGTTTGATTCAATTGATGCATAAACACGGTATGGGAAATCAATTTGACCTCTATTTGTTGTTGAAATTCCTTAAAACTTGCTTCGCTTTTTGCTTGGAATTCTTTAAAAGTGGCTGCACTAACAGAATCTGACATCTTGCACTCTCAATGATACATATTCATATCCCAAGAGACTTTAGAGCAATTTCGGGCTCGTAAAAAAAGGGGATGAGATAGAGGGATAATCCGGTAAAGACCGACCAGCCGGAGAGTGTTTAGAGGAGAAGAGAGTTTGAGAGATAGATTATGAATTCTGAAATTATTATTGCTTGAACGTGAAACAAACCTTGTCTAACAATATAAAGGAAAAGTATCCTAAAATCCCTAGAACTCTATAAAGTAAACAAATCAACGTAATACAAAGTTACCAAATCATATCAATCCCTATCCAAACTAATACATATCGTGAATTATATTAATTCTATCCAATCCCCACTCTTCTTTCTATTTCTTGATATCGTGTATCTCCGTCCATATCATAATCCCTTTATATTTTTTACATTCTTAATATGTAAGTATCATATCATAAATGTAAATGTAAATGTATATGTATTGTGTAATTACTTTGTGTATATTAGTTAATACTTTGGATTATATTATAATACAATACACATTCTTGATTTCTAATGACAAGTAAACTAAATTAAACGATCTTTTATATTTTCTAATAAATATTCAAAGTTTCAAGCTGAAATTCGAGCTGATAGCTTGAAATAATGCACATTTTGAAATTCGAGCTTAACTAAGTTGACTCGAGCCGATCCGGGCAAGAGGTTGTGATAAAAATCTAACTCTTTAACTCAATTGCAAAAATTTTACTCTAACTTAGAGATGAAATCGGGATTTAATAAGGGTGGATAAAATTAAAATATCAAAAATAAAGGGGGTGAGAATTTTAATTTGAGAGGGGTAAAATTATAAATATTTCAAAATATACATATAAAAATAAAAAAATTTCAAAATTTAGGGGGAAGGGGTACCCCATGCCCCCCGTTGGTTCCGTCACTGCTCAAACTCGACTCAAACTCATTTGCATCCCTAGAAATGATAGAAATTTATTAGCAAAATTTACATCTGACTACTCTTTATTTATGTCTAATCACAATATAGTCCATCTAAATTGAGAAATTACATTTTAGTCCTAACTTTTGATAACCGTTTGTGGTCCCTAACGTCCGATAGGGTTCCGTTATGTCACCTCCGATTTTTTTAAATTGATTTATGACTCCGGAGACTGTGTTGTAATATTCATAGTCTATAAGGATTGTTTTGTTTATATTTGTAAACTTTAGGAATGATTTTGTGATTTTGATCATATGTTCGATGTGACAGTCACACAAACCGTCAGGAGTATAAGTGTACTTTTACAAATTCCGTTAGGGACATCAAACCAAACAAGATTTACATGGATAAAAACGTAATTTCTCAATCTAGGTGGATTGCGTTGTAATTAGGCCTAAATGCAGGGTAGTAGGATGTAAATTTCCGAAATTATTATTGCAAAGAAAAAAACAAAAAGATGAAAGACAAGTTAGATGCAAAATCAAATGAGGCTTCAACTCTTGAGCAATTTACTAAGCCACCAACCTAATATATATTTTCATGTATAAAATTAAGGTTTTTAATATCAGAAATCTGAATATATAGAGCTGCCATAAGAACCACTACCAGATAAAACAGACAGGCAGTTTATATCTCCAGGCAACAACTATGTACATTATTTATCTCTGTCATATTATTTATCTCTGTCATTAATGGCTGCTTCAGAACCATGGCAACTGCTCCACCAGAAGCACTAAAGGTTTATTAATGTCTTTTGGTTAGATACAATTGTTATCATTTCTGTGATTAGGACCACAACTTTGCCACATCATGCACGAATGTTCTTTAGTTTGTTTCTCTCTAGGTTAACAATTAAGAATCTTTTAAAAGGAAAAGATTCGAGATCAGTACATCCACCATCGATTATATAGATTGCGGAATCGTAGGCGGCAGAAAGAATGGAACAGTTGGTCAAAGAATTTAAAGTTCTTCACAACCAAAATCAGTCGCTGAATATAGCTACTTCAAAGAGTGAGAAAACTAGTGAGGTGATTTAGAGTTACTACTTCAAAGAGTGCGAAAACTAGTCCGGTGATTTAGAGTTGCTTCATACCGAAAGTAAGGAGAAAACTATTTAGGTGATTTAAAGTTGCTTTATCCCAAAAGTCAGGAGGAAACTAATAAGGTAATTTAAAGTTGCTTCATACCAAAAGTTAGAATTTAAAGTATCGAACCCATGATATTTGGTTAAAGATGACTGATCTGAACTATCTAGGTGATTTAAAGTTGCTTTGTCCCAAAAGTCAGGAGGAAACTAATCAAGTGATCAAAGTTGCTTCATACCGAACGTCAGAATTTGAAGTATCGAACCCGTGGTATTTTGTTGACTGATATGATTATCTTACGCTCAACGAAACCCGTGGTTAAAAAGATAGGTTTTCACCACTTGTAAAGACTTCGAAATTAGTTCTATTTTCACCCCCAGGGGCCCTTAAATCAGGAACTGCTTCATCAGATATAGCAGTTCAGTACTAACATTAATGAATGTGTTTTATCTTATCTTGTACCACAAACCAAAGATCCATGGCTACATATATCAGCAACCATAAATTCTCTCATCTACTGATCTACTCATGACAGATATGGCAGCCACAAAAATTTAAGTGCAAAAACAACTTCAGAAACTTTTATCATCAGCTAACAGACATTCTGGTTCAACTTAGTACATGACCATAAATTTCTTCTTTTATCAGACAATGCTTTTATTTTAGGCCAAGTTGATTCCGTAGATACTGCAACTAGTATAATACACGGGATAGTTTCGTAGATATGCACATACATGTAGTCGTTGGATAGATAAGACGTGAACTTTTTAAACTTAATTTTGTTTTATTTTTCTTTTCTACATCGTTTCCACATACATGTTCTCCATCTAACTACTCGATACAGGGTACCATGTATACGATGAAGTATATCTAACTACTTGATACAGGGTACCATGTATACGGTGAAGTATACCAACTCCAACTTCAGTACCATCGTTTCACGTCGAGCTAGACTTTTTTGCGACGTATACACTGATGATAGAATCTAGGTTAGATAGAATTGTTTGAACTCAGTGTTGGGTCGCACACATGCATTCAACGATCCAAATTGTTAGGTGCATGAGTAAGACACAGAACTAGGTCCAACGCAAAAATTTGATCATTTTTGAGATCTCTTCACGTTTTCATTTCTTGTCTCCAATTCCCACCATGCACCAGCACTTGCCGTCTCTAAAAGAGGGCCGTCGTCGCATTCAAAATCCGAGCCCTCACTCTCGATTTCACTGTAATACAATTTCTTCTCCATCTCGGGGTCATAACTCCACTCCAATCTTCCCAAAACATTTCGATCTTTCCACTTCCCAACTACTGATACAGCTTCCTTCTTAGCCTTCCCCATCATAATCTCTTGCCATGAGAAAGCGACATCAGCTGTCCTTTTGAGCAAACCCTCGTTAGTATCACCCACAACAACGGTTTTCAAACACCTCAACTTCGCTTCCTGCAAAACCCCCACGAAATCTGAATCATCCGAGGCGAGAAATAAACATTCAACTACCCTTTTATCCATCACATCCACCATATGGTTCCTCAGTGCCACATCAGAAGCCTGGGGCTTGTCCGAGACTCTTCTAACCCAAAAGCCGGCCCGTTGCAACTCATCCCCCAAACCATAACCGACTTTAGAGGTCAAAATATCCCGAGCAGCGTTTCTATACTTATCTATCTTCATAGAATATCTGGCAACCATATTCACCCTCCTCTTCCCTCTTGCTGACTCGATCTGATTCAGACGTTTCAAATTCTCGCGCTCGTGGATTTGCCTGAAATGATTAATGCGCTTCTCGTTCGTGTAAAATCTCCTCCCACAAACTCCGCATATGTAGGGGTCGTTGGGCCTGACAACACCTATCGTTTCTAGCTCGTTCAATGACTTCTTTTCTCTTCTTTGCGCTTTAACTCGAGGAGGGACATAGCTAAATGAATGGGGATTGGCGTAAGCAATCATATACTTCACAAATCCAAATCTTTGAGCAGCCTTTCTTAACTTAACAGCTGCTTCATAGGGAGGAACCGACTTCGGAGGCTTATTGTCCAAATCCCAGAAGATTGCAACTTTGTTTTCAAGATTCTGGTTTGGAGATGAACTGAAATGACTACACCTATACATGGAAATAGGCAGCCAAAAAGTCCGAATCTTCATACAGAGCCCCAATTTTTCGAAAATGTTGTGGAATTCAGCTAAATTCAGCATATCCAGGTGCTCTGTTCTGGTCTATAATGCCAGGCAAAAAGCATATATTTCGAACACGAACTCGAAGAATTCAGCAAAAATAGCTAATAAACGAGAAAATCATTGCAGACCAACTTGAATTTATCAAAAAATCAGATGACATAAGCCATAGCCGACTTCAATGATACCTGAAACAGATCAAAACACCGATTAGAATCATCACATCAAACCCCAAGAATTCTCACCAAGATTGAACTTGAACAGAAATCGTAAAATTTTATCGCTGAAAATAGGAACAAAATTAAATCCAAACGCCCATAACAGAACACTATATTAAGAGGCGGGTTTCTTTAATTCATTGAAAAAAAAAAAAAATCAGATCTTGATTAATTTCATGGCAATTACAATCTGCCCATATTTCTTATTCCACAGAAACCATTCAATAATAATGCACGCACAGATCAAAATTTGTATTTCTTTACCAAATCAAAGATGGCACAAAAATCTAAATCCTCAATCTATAAATCAGCAAAAGATTCAATCGTCATTTACCTAGCAAACACTCCATCAAAATCTCATCTTTAAGAAACAAAAAATCGAACAATTAGGGGCTTGGAGCGGCGGCGGGGCTGCAGGCGCCGTGGGTTTCTGCAGCTGCTTTCCTGCGGGAGGCGGGGGCGCAAGGGGCGGTAGCGGCGGATGGTGATTGAGCCGTGAGAGTGAGAAGTGAGAACAGTAGAGCTGAAAGCAGAACGAGTGAGAAATAATTAGCACCGGGTCAACCCGGTGAACTCGTTGGATTATAGCAAAGGGATATTCAAGAAAAGGGGTTTGTGGCCCGTTTATGACTAATGGGCCAGTCCAAGCCCATACATCCATGGCTTTCGTCCTTTTCACGGTGATATAGTTTAACAGTTCGAAATTATATTTGTTTAACTACAAGTCTCGTGTTTGAATTTCTAAAAATACGATTATTATTGGCTACAAGTTTTATGTTCGCTAATATGTTAGTTTAAACATAAATTTCGTATTTAAGTTCCTAAAAATATAACTATTATTGTCTAGAAAGTTTGTGTTCGAATATTTCACACAAGTATGGAGCGTGCTCGAATTGCCATGCTAAAGAATTTAAAAATTTCTTAATGTCAAATGAAAAATAAAAGAAACCAGTTATTTAAACCATACCCCTGTTTAAGGTAAAATGGAAAAAAAATTTATGGTATAAAATTAACATAAAAAATCCTATGTTTTCTGCCCCTTTAGATGATATTATTATCATTTAAATGTAATATTTTTATTTTACCCTTAGAAATTAAACGTAGATTCCGAGTTTCATTTTCCAATGTCTATTGTCTCTTTTATTTTTCTGTAAATGGAGCACCAGGTATAGTATGACAGGGGGTTCTTCATGCAATTTTTATTTTATACAGGGGTCTAAGTGCATATAAAAGGACAAAATTAGTCATTTCCCTTCTAATAAATAGATAAAATTATTATTTTAGTCGCGCTAAAAGCACGTGTCGAATACTAGAAAATTTCAGAGTTTACTATACAAATATTTAAAAAACATGAGGTTACATGTCAATTTTCATATCACATGATTTTTTGTGTTAATTAGGATTAACACAGTAGAGAAAACATATATATCTACTCAACCCCAAAATGTGAGGAAGGAAATACATCATATGCAAAACAAAATCGGGGAGAAATAATAATCTCAGAAAAGATAGAAATTGTAGCTATTGTAATTAATTAATTTGTGTCATGTCATGATTGTGGAAATATACAGAGTCCTGGATTCATAATAGTGAAGCCTCCATCAACCACAAGATTATGTCCACTCACATACTTGGATTCATCACTTCCCAGATACAGCGCAGCCTCAGCCACATCTTCCAGCGTCAGGATTCTCCCATTGATGTTCGAATAATACTTCCTCGTGCCCTTCTCGATCGCCTCGAACAGGTGGTACGACAGCGGCGTCGCCACCAGGTACGGCGAGATGCAGTTCACCCGAATCCCATGCCTCCCCAGCTCCACGGCGGCGTTCCGGACCAGCCCGAGTACGCCGTGCTTCGAGCTCGTGTAAGCGTACGAGGCGGCGCCGCCCGTGGTCGTGCAGATGCTCCCCGTCGAGATGATGCTGCCGCTGCGGCGCGGGATCATCACGCGCGCGGCGTGCTTGGTGCCGAGGAACGTGCCGACGAGGTTGACGCAGGTGATGCGCTCGAAGTCGGATATCTCGCTGTCGAGGATGTTGGGTTTGCGGATGCCGTTGATCCCCGCGTTGTTGCACATGATGTCGAGGCGGAGACGGCGGCGTCGACAGCGGCGGCAATGGCGGGTTCTTGGGTGACATCGCACTGGATGAATGTGGTGGCGGAGAGTTGTTGGAGGTCGTTGCAGACGGTTTGACCGAGGTCGTCTTGGATGTCCGCGATTAGGATCTTGGCGCCGTGCTTGGCGAAGAGGCGGGCGGTGGCGGCACCGATGCCGCTGGCACCGCCGGTTATTAAGGCTACTTTTCCTTCCAACCTATTTCACATGATAATTAAGAAAATTTTACTCCAAATCCGACTTGAATTAACCATAAACAAAATTACATAATTGTAATTTAATTATTCTTTTACGTAGGTAATTACAAGATTATTTGAATTAACATAAAAATATGAACTCTAAAACAGCTAAGAAAAAAGTGTAGAGCGAAAGAGAAAGAAAATAATTATGCTACATTTTAATACTTGATTATTATAAATATGCAGTTATAAGCTAATATTATTAAACTCACTTATAAAATTGGACAAGGTCTAATAGCTACTATTTTATATTTCTCTCACTTTATTAATATTGTAAATAAAAAATTGACATGCTTCCACAAATTTACAAAAGCATATCTTTTTAGAATAATCATATGCTTAAATATTTTAAAATAATTTGTATCAAATAACCATATGAAGATATAGAATTTATGGTACCATTGGTGCGATAATTCTGATATATATTCACATATTAAAACCTTAATGAAAAAAATGATTTTATTTGGCATGAAAAAAGTTTTATTAATTCATTACTAAATCATAAGAGTAAAGTATATTTCAGAAACTAATAGAAATCCATGAAAATCATAAATTAATTATTTATAAAATAAACTAATTAAGGCCAAGGTCAAATCAATCTTGAAAACCTTATATTATAAACAATATTATTGTTGTTTGCTTACCTCTTTGCAGCAGCTGATAGGATGGAATTGCTTGCCATGGCTCTCTTCGAGACAGCTGATATTATATATTGTTCGAATGTCTTAACTCTTATGTACCTTAAATAGCAAGAACTTGAGAATAACAATTATTTTAGGAAATTATCTATCTGGAATATTGATAATTCTTATCGAAAAACAACAGAGAATAAAGTCCAGAAAGATTCCCTTTTGATTTGCACGTTTCATATATGGCTGTAACAATCAATTGCATGCCCAAAATTAATAGCGTCACATCAGCAGGTATATTTCATATTTTTTACGCACCTCAAGTATTCCCCGCGTAACCTAACTCATGGTTGGGGATGGTGATCGTGATCGGGGATAGAGTCTGGATTCTCGATAAGGCGGGAGATAAACTTATTTTGAGAGGGATTGACTTTAGAGGGTTGAAGGAAGAAAAAAAAAAAATCGAATTTCGTCTACTTCTGTACACAAAGATAATGAGTTATAAAATGAATTGAAAGTTTTAAGATGCATAAAACTTTAGGTATAAGGGGTGGATGGCGTGCTAAAATAGTCGAGTTAAAGTTAGCAATAGAATTAGGGTTCTCGAGATAATGGTCGGGGATGGATTCTGAATTTTCCATAAGGAGAATGATATTTAAAACTTTTATCAAAAGGGGTCGACTTTGTTGGGGCTGAAGGATCGTTACTTTTATACACAACGGTAATAAGTTATAAATAGACCGAAAGGTTTAAGACGTATAAAAAGTTGGGTGAAAATGGACGACAGTTTACTAAAGCAGCCAAGTTAAAGTTAGCAATAGAACTAGGGTTCTCAAGAAGGGACACAATCAAAACAGAAAAGTATTTTCCGAGCTACCGGCAAACTTTCTTCAAACTTCATACATAAAAATAAGTGATTAGAGTAACTTAATATTTTGAAATGAGCATAAAAATCACAATAAATTGGAAACTAAAAAAACCAATTTTTATGTATATATGTCCACCACTAATATCTTGACAAAGCTTGGAGAGGTCGCTTCATAACAGCTACTGCAGATGGAAACATACTACTTGTTCTTGTCTATGGAGCCTTTAATTTATTTTGAAACGTGATGTTATTTGGAATGCAGATTGCCTTTCATTCAAAAAGATAAAAAAAAAAAGAAAAATCCTTTGGAGGTATTATATTTCTTGGGAAGTATCTAGATGTAGTAATTACACAAACATCCCTTAAAATTTGCTCAAATTACCAAATAAAGGTATATTTTCATTGGGAAATTTTCACAAAACTCCCTTGTGTAATAGAATGTAGCAAGAAAAACCCTGATAAAAAAAAAAATACTTTAAAAAACTCTATGTTTTTTAAAATATGTACAAAAAACCCTAAAACAAAGACGTTTGGTTCACGCGCGTTGACTGCGACTGAAATTGAGATTTTTGTCACTTTCTCAAATAAAATGACTATTTTACCCCCGTATTATATATATATATATATATATATATATATAGGGCAAATTACATCCAACTACCCTGAGGTTTGCCCTAATTACGAATCAGTCCCTCTTTTTTCATTTATTACATATCAACCCCTAAAAACACTGTTTCAATTACAAATCAGTCCCTCTTTAGGTGTTAAAATGTAATTGAAACAGTATTTTTAGGGGTTAATATGTAATAAACGAAAAAAGAGGGACTGATTCGTAATTAGGGCAAACCTCAGGGTAGTTGGATGTAATTTTCCCTATATATATATATACACTCCATCCAATCCCACAACCATCACCACCACTTCGCCGACACGACCACCATCGCAGCCGCCGTCGCCACCGCCGTTGCCCGAGCCATCACCGCCACTTTCGCAGTTATTGAATTTCGAATAACACAGGGTTTTTGGGGTTATTGGCTCTATTTTCATCATCAATCCGCTAATATTATTTATTCGGTTAATTTCAGTTCGAATCTGACTGGAACAAATCCGTACTTTAGCTAGAATTTTTCGACTTGCTGGCATATATATGTCGTTACGTGCTATTTATGTCATTATGTGAAACTTGCGTGTTTGTAGTTAGTTATTTGCTCGTCCCATTGTCATGCAAGTGGGAGGTCTGTATCGATCTACGATCAATGGCTGATGGAAAGCAGAAACTATCTCCAAAAAAATGAGTCATTTGAATAAAAAGTTTTATGAAATACAATTTTATCCCCTAGAAATAATATATCACTGTTCTCATTTTGGTCTTCAACTTTTTAAAATCTGTAATTTTAGTTCCGTTCGATTTAATTCTTCTCAGTAAAAGGAGTTTCGTCAGTTTTTGGACGGAATTTTGATTTTGACCGTTAGTTTTTGTAATTTTTGTCTTGCTCGATTTAATTTTTCTTAATTATAATTTATGTATCTAATTAATAAATAATTAGATAATTAATTAATATATAATAGGTTAACAGGAATTGGTTCAAGTGATTAATGGATTTATTCTTCAAAACAATGTCCCAAGTTTGAATCCCACTCGGGGGTACTGTGTGTTTAAAAAAAAATTTAACTAACATACAACATTTTAATTGGAGGAAAATTAAACATATTATATTTTATTGTAAATAATATATTAATTACATATGTATTATCTATGATCCGGACCAGTCCCCAGGGATACGTAGCAACCTTGGAGTTGAAGGATATATAAGAGGTGAAGTGGCTAGACGACTAGACGACTCTATGGATAGACGAGTAGAGGAAGGACTTTGCGGATAGACGAGTAGAGGAAGGACTCTACGAATAGACGAGTAGAGGAAGGACTTTGCGGATAGACAAGTAGAGAAAGGAATCTGAGGATAGACGAGTAGAGGAAGTACAAGGACTCTACGGATAAACTAGTAAACTTTAGGTGGCCTCTAGTTTGTATTCGCCTATATAAAGGAGGCGAGCAAAGCTGAATATCGGACACATAAAAACGAGAAGAGATGTAGCACCCCGAGCGATGGGCACCACATCCCCTGCACCATAGCTCGACACGTGTAACGAAACGAGGACTCTGCACACACATCAAACCAGTACGAACGGGAGACAAACAAAAACTATCCCCTAGGCTAGGCGGTCTAGACCCTAGTACAGAGTGCACATACCAAATTCAAAGCATAAGCGGAAGCTGCAGGATCCAAAATACGAGCATACATACGTGCAATAAACAAGTTCCAACTAAATCAAATATACATAACTTGCCACTATAGGCCAAAATAAAAACATAACATATGTTCTCAAAATGTATCATGATCATATACATGCGTACAAGTGCTCATGAATAAAAAAAGTAAATATAAGAGACGCATGAGACTCGCTACAAGACTCCAAGACGCAAAAGAAAGACCGCCGCCTAGCACGAGCCGACAACCTGCACTTGCAACTCAAAGACAAAAGGGGAAAAAGAGAGAAACCACGAGGGTCAATCCTAAAGACTGGTGAGGGGGCTAACACACACACACCCCTGTATACATATAGAGCAAAACACATATCAAGATCATAATAATCCATGAACTGGGGATGGCTTTTGCACGCCAAAACGTTTCCCGTGATAATAGATATATATATTTAAAAGAAGTTAAGGCCTGAACGCTAAAATAACCAATTTTAAATACCTAAGAATCTACTCTCGTTTCATAGACTCAAGACAAGACAAGACAAGACAAACCACCCGACGAGTACGGGTTTTCTCCAAGCTCCTTGTGCCAAGACAAGTACAAATCAAGCAAGACCAAATCAAAACAATCCTACCTCAAACTCCGGTGATGGAATGGTTGTACATACCCTAACCATACAAGCAAGCAAGCAGGACGTGAGTTCCGCAACACTCACGCCTGTTGGACTCTATCACCCACCAACTTCCTAGTGGGTTCCGGTACATCCTACAAGTGGAGATTATGAATGAGAGGTGTGTTCGGCGACCCCTTGGCCGACCCGGGTGCTCTATCTCACAATATCTGGGGCCCATCAAGTCAAGAACAAGATCAAGGGACCTATCTTTCAAGGTCAATTCTCGCTACATGTTCAAACATGTTCAAAACGTACTCAAAGCTTTCAAAACAAAACAAAACATAGCATATACGTATAAAAGCGTTTTCAAGATCTTCAACAAGTGGGACAAGCCCTCAACGTACATATATCAAGCATGTATCCATCATATACTATACATATCTCACATGCGGGCTTCAATTCACATAGGGTTTTAGGTCAAGATAACTAAAAGAACAAAAACCTCACCTCGACGAACAAATCGAACGAACAAAAACACACCAACGGAGCGGCCCCACACCAACGAGCTACTCCACTCGAGCAATCTAGCACATAAGAGACAATACTAAGACTTAAAATGATGCATGCACGTCATATAAGTTCATACTTAGGCATATCGAAGCAAATATCATACTATCACACAACAATTTGAAAATTGAACACATAACACGTTAAATAAACTCATAACATAGCATATCATAAGCATTCAGAAGTTCAAAGTTCACAAAAGAGGCAAATGATATAATAAAACATCAAGTGTTCCATTTAAACGGTCTTGCATTCATATCACGTTTACACTTAGCAAACAAGGCCATAAAATTAAAATAAATAACGAAACACATCATATTATATCATATTAACATGTTAGGATCATAATTGGGGTGGGAGAAATCAAATATAATCAAGAACATAGCAAGAAAAACAAGAAAACATCACAATGGAGCAAGAAAACGGCAAAAACAAAAGCCACCATGTAGTAGCCACTAAATGGCTGCCAAAGGGGGTGACACAGGCATGTCTATGGGCGATAGCTTCATCTTCTTCGCGAATCAACTATAAAAAACGAAGGGAAAGCAAGCAAGGAACAGGGGAGGAGCAAGGCAACAACATACACAACATTATCATGCATCAACCTACAAAATTTCATGCCAAAAACCCACCCGAAACAGGCCCGAAACGAACAACAATCAAGTAGCAGTCATGGAGATCAATTTCAGTCCAAAAGCTTGAAGAAACTCAAAGTTTAACAATGGTGGAACCTCATACACTTCACATACAACAAATACACGTTCATATATACATAATAGCAGCAAGAGATATCACATTTCATGCCTCAAACTTCATAAAAACTGATCCTAAGCCATGAATTCGAAAATGAAGGTTAAAACCTAACTATTCATGCTCTTCTTCATAACATAATCAAAACTCAATGAAAATCTGAAAACCATAGTTTAAAACAACCAAAAGAAGATATACAACAAGAATATATGCTTACCTTTTTGAGTCAGAGAAGAATCGAAGAAGTTATGAGCTCAAAAATGGCATGGGGTGAATAGTTACTGGTTTCTGCTTTCTTTTCTCTTCTCAGCTGAATTTATCTCTTTTCTTATTCTTGGAGTCCTAAATGAGAAATTTGGGAGGATAGAGGGGTGAGTTAGGTCATGTATGTTCAAGAGTGGGGCCATTTGGTTAAGAAATGAGAGAGATATGGTCAAAACCATAAAAGGTGGCAGATCTGCACGCGAGGCTCGGTTCAGGTGAAATTCAGATTTAAACGGGCTTAGAAAAGTACAAGGCTAAGTTCAAAAGCTTCCAAATCTTGCTACAAGTCCAACGCCTCTTCCGAAATTCGAATCCGAATTTTCGAGCTCAAGTTACGACTTTTGGAATCCTAGGCGCTCTAAAACGAGTTAGGCCCTCAAATCCCTTAACAAACAAAACGGTTTAAGAACCGTATCAAACGAACTCAAAAACAAATAACGAGCATATAAATGAGTTCATAAATCACATAATTCATGCATAACATGTAGTTACAAAAATCAAAAACAAAAACGAGCACATACGGGTCAAGTTCAAGGTAGACGAACAAATATGTATTAAAGATCATATAAAACTGATGAGTATCAATAAGAACGACTCCTTTTTCTCTCTTGCTCCTCTTCTCTTTGTTTTTTATTGTTTTGTTGTGTGTGCTATTAGCGTCTAGTCGTCTCCTTTATATAGGCGAATACAAAGAGTCCAGTTAGGGTTTACTAATCGTCTACATTAGAGTTCTTCCCGAGCGCTTCTTCTATTCGTTCATATTCGTTCCTATCCGTAGAATCTTTATTCTATTAGTATGTGCATAGATTTGCATGGATTCATTCTTATCCGTAGAATCCTCATTCTATCCGTCTATGCAAAGATTCGCATGGATTCGTTCTTATCCGCAGAGTCCTTCTTCTACTTGTATATCCATGGAGTCGTTCTTATCCGCAGAGTCCTTCTACTCGTACATGTGTGAGTTGTTGCCACGTGTCCTATAGGGTGGTCCCCATCACTACTACTCCCCCCCCCCCTAAGACCATTTCAGCTCATTAGATGGGGAATGGTATTGATAACGTGGCAACAACGAAAGGGAATATATTTTTGAATCGTCAAAGAAGTAAGTAGGAACTCGTGGATAGCTAATAAAATCAATTAACACATATATGACAATCAATAACTTTGAGTTCGGATAAGTGGTCCATGCGCTAGCTCGTGTGCGCGGGCTCTTGATACAAAATGAGTGCCCCAGCTCGCGTGAAGGAACACATGATGGCGAGTGGGCCAGCTTGCGAATATCCTTCAATGTTGATTATTATTATTTTCTCGATCAAATCTCAAATGGGCCAGCTCGCATAGGATTTTCATGACTTTTCTCGACCAAAACTCGAATGGTCGTTTGCCATTCGACAAGAATTTCATAATTTTCCTGGACCAAAATTCTGATGGTCATTTGCCATTCGGCAAGATTTTCATAATTTTTCTCGACCAAAAACTCTGATGGCCGTTTGCCATTCGGCAAAAATTTCATAGTTTTTCTTGGACCAAAACATTGATGGTCATTTGCCATTCGGTAAGATTTTCATAATTTTTCTCGACCAAAACTCTGATGGCCGTTTGCCATTCGGCAAAAATTTTATAATTTTCTTGGACCAAAACTCTGATGGTCATTAGCCATTCGGCAAGATTTTCATAATTTTTCTGGACCAAAACTCTGATGGTCATTTGCCATCGGCAAGATTTTCATATGTACTATATCGCAGATTTGACAATGCATTTTGAGCAAGAAATATATATTAATTCAAAAGAAAATGAAAGTCATAGCATATAAGAGGTCGTTAGTTGCTTTGAAAGAAAAATAACTTATCTAACATGCATTCAAGTTGCCTCGTTAAAAACCTCGTAATAGAAAAAAAAAAATCTTTCAGTAATAATTCTTACGAGGGAAAAAGAGTACAACCGCAATGTTACTAAGCATAGAAATTCTTCGAGGGTTGTGCATTCCCAGCTCGCGGCAACTCGATGCCCTCTGACTCTAGCTCGCCAGGCAATTGCACTCCTGTTCGCTTTTGTTTGTTCGGGCTACATCCCACCGAGTCGACGAGTACATTGTCTGGCTTGGCCTTATTCTGTTCGCCGCCTACTATCATATGTATAACCCCCCTGATCGACCGATCTCCTACTATCTGTTCGGTTTCCACCCGTGTATGTTGCCTAGATCCTTGTTTGTTTTCCCTGTTCGTCGCAGTCCCCCATGTTACGACATCTTGTAATTTTTCTTCGCGGGCCAATCTTTGTATTTCATTCTTTAGATGTTTGCACTTTGTCGTTCGGTGTCCATATTCATTGTGGTATTCGCAAAACGAATCCGAAGGGACTCTTTGTGGTGTCACAGCTCGTGTCCGAGGCCATCGGAATCCTTCCAACTTTTTGACATTTTGCAACATTACCTCAGGTGTTTCCTTAAGTACAAAATAGGTGTCATACCTATCGGAAACACGTGGAGCTGTCCCCTCAATGCGGCGTCGATCTCTAGTGGTGTATACTTCCTGGTCTATCATTTTCTTATTTACTTCGCTTACCACTACTTCTTTTGCGGCTAAGTATTCTTCCAAGTTGATGTATTTTCCTGCTCGTTTCAACAACTCGTCGAAGTCTTGCACTGGGTCTAATGCCAATGATTTAAAGAAATCTCCCCTTTGCAACCCTTGTGCAAAGGCGCTAGCCTTGACCTCGGTGGATGCGAATGGCACCTCCAGCGCCTCATGGATAAATCACTGGACATATGTTCTTAAGGGTTCGCCCATCCCCTGTTTTATTGTAAACAGACTAATAGAGTTTCTTCTATAATGGAGCGAACTGGTGAACTGATTCTGGAATAATCTGCAAAAATCATCAAAACAATGTATCACATTAGAAGGTAATAAAGTAAACCATCGTTGCGCCGGTCCTCATAGAGTTGTGACGAATACTTTACACTTTATTTTGTCGGACAGTTTGTGTAGCATGGCCACATGCTCGAACTCACTGATGTGCTCCAGCGAGTCCCCAGTCCCGTCATACTTACCCACTTGCATAGATTGAAAATTATATGGCAGATCCTCTTCCATCACATCTTCTGAAAAGGGGCTTCCTTTCTTTTCTTGCATAGGGCCTTGCATGTTCCGCTTCAGATCTTCCACAACTTTTCCTAGATCTTGCATCCGCTCTTCCCAATTGCTGGTTTTCTTAACCGGTGGAGCTCTGGTCCTGAATACGGTTGGGATTGTAGTTCGGCCCTCCCTCTCATGGTAATTTTCATCTTTAGTGTCCAATTCTCCCTCCAGGTCGATCGGGTCCATTCGAGTTCTTTTTTCTTTCCCACTCATTTGGGTATTGCCTTCCGACATCTCACAATATCCTCGCACTTGACGGGGTCCTTCCCACTTTGCCTGTGCCTCGGTAATCATCTCCACCAAGGCTCGCAGTTGTTCAATTGTCATGTTAGCTGGTAACACGGCTGACATCGGTTCCTCTTCCCGTATCACTCCATCTTGTGTCCGTACTTGGGTAGTTGCGTAATTCTTCTTTGCCTTCCGCGGATCTTGACTCTCTGGTAGAATCTGTTCAATCTTATCCAACAGTTGGTTGATATGCTCTCTAGACATCTTGTTATTATTTTTTAAAGGGAGAACAAGAGATCAAGAGGGACTGCTTAATACTAGTTCGGAAGCGAAAAAAAAAAAAATTACTCGCTTCCCACAGACGGCGCCAGTGATGAGTATCAATAAGAACGACTCCTTTTTCTCTCTTGCTCCTCTTCTCTTTGTTTTTTATTGTTTTGTTGTGTGTGTTATTTGCGTCTATTCGTCTCCTTTATATAGGCGAATACAAAGAGTCCAGTTAGGGTTTACTAATCGTCTACATTAGAGTTCTTCCCGAGTGCTTCTTCTATTCATTCATATTCGTTCCTATCCGCAGAATCTTTATTCTATTCGTATGTGCATAGATTTGCATGGATTCGTTCTTATCCGTAGAATCCTCATTCTATCCGTATATGCAAAGATTCGCATGGATTTGTTCTTATCCGCAGAGTCCTTCTTCTACTTGTATATCCATGGAGTCGTACTTATCCGCAGAGTCCTTCTACTCGTACATGTGTGAGTTGTTGCCACGTGTCCTATAGGGTGGTCCCCATCACAATAGTTGTTCAAAATGCACATATAGTCCCACAAATGTATAAGTGAATACTTCATATTAAAATAAAAGTTCTTTATTTAATAACCAACTATTTGGTACCACTATAGTTCTTCAAGATTTACTATAGTTCTACAAACTTAAATGTAAGTATTTCATATAAGAACATTAAGGGTCAAATAGACAATTTATATCATTAGAGAGCAAAATAAAAGTTTATTTGAAGTGGGAAGTGAACTAAAAATTTCTACTCAAATAAAAAGTTTGGAAAAAAATTCCCTTGCTTTATTTTTTGAATTTTGATTGTTATTTTATTTTTTCTACTTTAGTATATATATATTTGTTATGTAATTGATATATTATTTACAACAAAATATAATATGTATTATTTTTTTCCAAATAAATTATTGTATGTTAATAAATTTAATATCTAATTATATAGAGAAAATAATACCATTAGAACTTTGTCTTTTTTGACACTTTGCCATCTAGTTTTTTTTCCGACACTTTGTAATTTTAATTGTTCTCTTATGTTGGTAATTAATATTAAACTATGAAACTATAAGATAGCTAAGAAAAAAATGTGGAGGGGGAGAGAAATGAAATGATGACGTTACATTTAAATACTTGTGATTAATATAGTTAATTAATTAGATAAATAAGCTTGTTTTAATACTAAACTCGCTTACAAAATTGGATAAGGTCTAATATCTATGGTTTATATTTCTCTCGCTTTTTAATATTGTACATTATAAATAATTTACAAGAGAGAGCGGTAAAATGTTCATATGCTTACACAAATTTATATAAGTTTATATTTGGAAACAAATTTACAAATGAACTTTTTCTCAAAATTAATATGAAATCATCTACACTACTAGAACCTGAAACAGAATGTTCTTAATTTATTAGCAAATCATAAATGATATAAGCTTATATATATTTCACAAAATAATTAAGAGGAAGCCATAAGAACACAAATTCTTTATAATCAAAAACTAAAGAACAGAATGTTATCAATTTTAAAAACCTTATATTATACACCCCCATTATAAAATATTCTTTGTTTCTGACCTCTTTGCAGATACAATCGAAATGCTTCCATGGCTCTAGCTTGCTCGAAATAGCTCTATATACAAAATGTATGTACATCTTTGGGATGTAAATACGTATGCAGTTTAAATAACAAGAGCTGAGGATATATATATATATATATATATATCAATTATTTCAGGAAATTATCTCGAATGATTTTTTCTTTTTGGTGGAAATCTGGAATGATAGTTGTGTTCGCAAAACGTACACCACAATAAAATCCAGAAAGATTCCCTTTCGATTAGCACGTTTAATATAACGGGTGTAAGTTGTAACTATCAATTGCATGCCCAATGATAGAATCTGGATTTTCGATAACAATGATAATAATAAAAAATGTATTCAAAAGGAGTTGATTTTGTTAATTAGGATTTTTCTTTTTTTTTAATTTTTTTATTTTTAAGACCACAACAACACAAACAATTAAACCATCACAGCCTCCGACTGCAGCAAACGGGAAACCGTAGTCAGCAAAAAACGGACACTAACGCAGGCCGAAGCCGCATGCCTAGTAAGGGAGTGAGCTAGATGATTGCCCTACCGACTGACAAAACTAAATGAACAAGAGACAAAAGAGGCACAAAGATTCCTAACCTCATACAGTACCAGATTACCAACCTGGGAATCATCAACTAAATCACTCCTAAATCTGGAAATTAAATTAAGACAATCACCTTCAAGGATAACAATATTCCATCCATGCTCCTTAGCTAACTTCAAGCCTTGAACAGCAGCGTATGCTTCAGCAACCTCAGAATCAAGTTGCCCAACATTGATGCCACACTTCCAGCCCAAACAAACACCGAGAGAATCCCGAGCCGCAACTCCAAAACCTCCTTCATTTCGTTGTGAAAAGCAAGCACCATCCACATTAATTTTAATAACACCAAAAGGGGGTGGGGTCCAGGAAGGGGCTTGGACAGCGCGAGGCCCCACCGAGCAAGGAAATTTCGCACCATACGAAGCCTGGATAAAAGAATCAACAAAACTACCCACATCCAAAGGAGAAGCCTTTATTCCTTGGATAAGCTTACGATTCCGAAACCACCAAATACCCTAAATAGTAGTGAGAAAAGTCCTAGCCTCTTCCTCTGAAAGATCAGCGAAAGTGTTAAGGATCCACTTACAAGAATCGTCGGGCCACTTAGACACCAAGAACCAGCTAATATAAGTGCAAGCCCACACTTGGCGAGCAAAAGGGCAAAAGAGAAAAGCATGATCAATCGTTTCCTCCAAAGAACCACACAACGGGCACACGAAGTCCAACGGGCAACAGCGGGAACGGAGGATAGACGTCGCAGGAATGACTTTGTTGCAAACTCTCCAAGCAGAGGTACGAATTTTAGGCGCCACATCAACTTTCCACAATAAATTCCAAGGAAGAACAGCCTGTTGCATAGAGCTAGAAGCATCGGATCTCTCAAAAAGAGACAAATCGAGAAGATAGGCAAATCGAACGGAGAAGGAACCATGTTTGGTTTCACTCCAAACCAAGATATCAGGCCAACGGGTAGAACTAAGCGGAATTTAAATAATAGCGTCCGCATCCGGGGCAGAAAAATGGCGCTTGATAAGCTGAACATTCCACTCATTCTTATTGGGGGGAAGCAGGTGACAAACCTTAGAGAGATGGGAAGGCAACGGGTCTGTGATGATAGGTTTGAAAGAGGAGCATTTCGGGATCTACCGATCTTTAATAATATCAACCAAAGCACCATTTCCAATTCTCCAGCGAGAGCCTGCCTCAATTAAGTTTCGAGCTCCAAGAATACTTCTCCAAGTAAACGACGGAGACCGGCCAAGTGAAGCCCCAAACAAATCCGACCGGGAAAAATAACGAGCCTTAAGAATCCGAGAGAGAAGCCTCTCCGGGTGTTTGACAATTCTCCAAGCTTGTTTTGCTAGAATGGCCCGATTAAATCTCTTAAGATGGTGAAGACCGAGACCCCCTCAAGATTTGCTTTTACACAACTTAGCCCAAGCCACCCAATTAATTTTGTTCTGGTTTTTATTGTTCCAGAAGAAGTTGGCGATTAACGACTCAATGCTCCTTAAGAACGTATCCGGAAGGCGAAAACAACCCATAACATAGGAGGGGATAGCAAGAAGGACCGATTTGATAAGAACCTCTTAACCGGCCATAGACAAGAACTTTTCCGCGAACCTTTGAATCTTGTTCCACACCTTATCATGCAAATTAGCAAAGATAGCACACTTCGATCTGCCCACCACCGAAGGAAGCCCGATATAAAGATCATGGTGAAACATGCTCCTAATACCAAGATCTCTCGCAAGCAAGCATCAAACAGCCGGATCCACGCTGCCACTAAAGACCACCGAAGACTTATCCCTATTGATCACCTGCCCCGAGATCAAGGCATATTTGTTGAGTACCCTATTAATGCAAGAGACAGCCTCTTGCGTGGCCTGACATCAGACTAACGTATCGTTAGCAAACAGTAAATGAGAAACCCGAGGAGCACCTATACACACAGCCACCCCACAAAGAGAACCCTGCCTTTCTTCTTCCTGAATAAGACAACTAAAAAGCTCTGCGCAAAGAAGAAACAAATGAGGAGAGAGAGGGTCTCCTTGATGGATACCTCTCTCGGGAATAATATGACCGAAATGAGAACCATTAAGCAAAAAGAAATAAGAAACCGAAGAAACACAATGCATAATCAGTCGAACCAGAGAAATAGGAAAACCCAACCTACTCATAACACGCTCCAACAAAAGTCACTCAACCCTATCATAAGTTTTACTCATATCAAGCTTAAGAGCTATAAATCCCTCTTTACCCTTGTTTTTTTTCTTAATAAAATGGTTTATTTCAAATGCAACAAGAACATTATCCGAAATTAACAGACAGGGGACAAAAGCCGATTGGGAGTTGGAGATAAGATTGCACATACGGGGTTTGAGTCTATTAGTAATAGTCTTAGAAGCCATCTTGTAAAGAACATTACAAAGACTAATAGGGAGAAATTGCGAAATTAAATCCGGATTCTTGTACTTAGGAATAAGGGCTATGTGAGTGGAGTTAATAGAGTCAAGGAAGCACCCATCGTTCAATAAACTTAAGATACAAGACACCACAGAATTACCAACAATATGCCAAAACTTTTGAAAAAAAATGGGGGGCATACCATCGGGACCTGGAGATTTGAGAGGGTGCATATCAGAGAGGGCTCGGGTCACCTCCTCAATCGTGAAAGGCCGCGAGAGATCATTGAACATCCTGTCATCCACCCTTGGTAACACAGACCCCAGAGCTTCCTCAATCATCTCGACTGATGGATTATCTAAGTTAAAGATTTTGTGAAAGTAATCAAAAATAATTCCCTGAATTTGATCTGGGTCAGAATACAAAAGACCAGTCTCATTCCTCAACCCCTTGATGGCGTTATTCTTTAATCTCGTAGAAGCTTTACTGCGGAAAAAGACGGAGTTTCGATCGCCTTCCTGGAGCGCTGCTTCCAGAATATCTCATTCAAGCGGTGCTCCTTTTCAAGTTTAAACAAAATATCCTTTTCCAGCGCTTTAGACTTAGAAGAAACAGGGCCATTCCTAACCTGCGTGAGTTCCTTAGCCAGATTGTCAATAACTCGCAGAGGGTTTGAAACAGAATTCTTTCTCCACTGAATACAATTAGGTTGACACCCCAAAATCCTATTAGACAGGCCCTCCAATCGTTTCGGTCGCCAATGGAAGTCCAACCTTCCTGAATAAACCGTTCACAGAAAGCATCCTGGATCCAAGTAGCTTCAAAGCGAAACGGACGACCCCCTTGAGGGAGGGGCTTAGGGGCAGACAAAAGAGAAATAAAAAGTGGTTTATGAACCGAGACAGGAACAGAAAGGTGTTCGACTCTAGCGTTGGGGAGGAGGAGGTTGAACATATTATTTGCCAGACCTCTATCCAACCGACAGTAGATGGTACCAGGGGAAGGTCTTTGGTCAGACGAGGTGAAGAGGGGGCCGATGAAGCCAAGTCATTGAGTCCCACTGCCGCAAGGGGAAGGTCTTCGGTCAGACGAGGTGAAGAGGGGGCCGATGAAGCCAAGTCATTGAGTCCCACTACCACAGAAGTAATTGCCATCCGAAAAGCCATCATCTGAGCAGGAGAGCGGGGACGATGAGAGAATCTCGTTGAAGTCTCCGGCACAGAGCCACAACCTCCGTGAAACTTCACTAAGCTTCTCCAGTAGCTGCCAAGTATTATTTCGCTTATGAGCAAGAGGTTCGCCATAAAACCCCGAGAAACGCCAACTATCTTCAACACCCAAACCCAAAATCATCACATCAATGTGGTTTTGAGATGAACTAATAAGGTTAACATCAACAGACTTATTCCAGAGGAGAGCGGGGCCCCCGCTTCTACCAAGAGCCTTCACACCAACACCAAACCAATCCAACTTATGTTTGAGAGCTTCAATTTTGCTATCATTGCACTTTGTCTCCGAGAGGAAGACAATTGAGGGGTTATGAGCCCGGATAAGTTTTTCCAGGCATTGAATTGTCCAGGGACCCCCCAGGCCCGAATAATTCTAGCAAATGAGACTCATTGGCGCAGCCCCGCGCGCCTGACAATTGGTGATTTTACCAACGAATGAAGTTCGAGAAACCTTTGTCAAAGGCTGATGAGTCTCTCTGTTCTCGAAAAGAGAAAAATCATTCTCGGAAGTAGGGTGGAATTTATGTTTGATTCCTAGAAAAGGGTCTGATGGGGTGAGGGGGGAGAGGTGTGTAGTTGATTTCTTTCTAGAGAGTTTTGGAGAAGGGTGGTTGAGATTTGGAAACTTTGTGTAGGTGTCCTGTTTCAATTCAGCAGGTTCAAATTTGAGTTGTTTGGGTGGGTTTTGGTAGGGAATTGGTTGGAATCAATAGGTTCAGTTTTGATAAGGTGGGCCGGTTTAGAGGGTAAGGGTTTAGACTCAGTTATTTGTAGCTTAGATTGAGTTGACGGGAATTAGAGATTGAGAATTGGGCCCTCTGTTTGGCTTCAAATTCATTAATTAGGCGTTAGGCTATGGGAGGGGGAGTATAGTAGGCTGATTTAAGAACTGGGCTTGAGATCTGGTGCGGTTCAGAATTAGGTTTATAAGATTGGGAAGTCCACGCCTGCCCTATCTGTCCTGTACGACTGCGCTTTGGATCAGAGATTGTAGGCTGATTTGATACGAGGATTGGAGTAGCAGTCTGGTTCATGGGATTTGGTAAAATATGTTGTTGTACTACTGAAAAGTTGGCGGGATTGTTTTTGTGGTTTTGGGCGGGGTTAGCAGAGATACCTTTTCCGGCAGATTTGTGAAGGTTCGGTGATCGGAAAATAGTTATGGAAGTTTAAGGGCTGGTTTCTCCGATTAATATGAGGTTCTTCTTTCATCCAAAGACCAAACGGATAATGTGGAGCAGACCTTCCAATCTTGTTTCCAACTAAGGTAGCCATTTCTTCAGTCATTTTTGTAAAAGGTAGTAGCCATTTCTTCAGTCATTTTTGTAAAAGGTAGTAGCCATTTCTTCAGTCATTTTTGTTCTTCGGTCATTTTTGTAAAAGGTAGGCCTCTGATATGTATGATTATGAAGAACTTACAGAAATCCAGGTTAATCTGTAGGGGGTCGTCATTTTCCTCAACCAAACCCAGCACCATGAGATACTTATCAAAGTTCCAAGGACAACTAGCAAGAGCTCTCTGTCTGTCAAGCTTGTGATTGAAAGACATGAGAAATCGTCCATTTGCTAGTCTTGTCATCGATATTCCTTTCACCGGATTTATGGCCTTAGAAATAGTGAGACCGAGAGCTTCAAAATTGACATTCCGCCTGGTAAAAACCTTGCCTACAAGATGATATTCCGTTTGTTTTTTGCCCTTCCAAGCTTCATCTGGCACCAACAAGCCATCTTCTTCCTCCACCGACAAGTTTAACGCTCCTTTCACCCATTCCAACTCTTCATCCATGGACAGGAACAAGTCTGTGATAGCAAGGGGGAACGGATAAATCTGAACCTCACGAACTTACGACGAAAGAGAACACAGGGCCTCACCTGAGAAAGAAAACCAGAAACATAAGCAAGGAAATAAAACAGCTGGAGAGAGGAACGCAAAGACCAGAAACCACAAAAAAGAAATCACAAGAAAGAAACAAAATAAAAACTCTCAAGAAAGAGAGACTCCAACTCTTCTAGAGAGAGAATTATTGAAAAGTATCATCTTTAAGTTGGTGCATTCATGTTAGGAATCAAACGTGATTGAAATTGAAACGTATTTAAGTGGTATCTATCCATCTATCTATACATAACACACTAACGAGGGACGTGATTGAAATTGAAACGTATTTTGTGAATTACGGGTGGATTCTTTCTAAATTTTGTACATAAAATAAGCGATTAAAGTAACTCAATTATTTTGGAAGGATCACAAAATCATGATAACTTGGAGGAAAATTCTAATCCAGACCCGGTTCGACCGAACTCAACCAATTAAATGGGCAAGTGTATTGCACTTGTCATTTGATTGGTCACTCTCCCTAAATTTTCCACCAACCACATGGCAAGTGTAAAACACTCACCTCCTCGTTACACCGGTTTGGCCGAGCCAGGTTCAGCTAAATTGGAATGTAAAATATGAATATACCTATGACATGATAGGACTCAACTCGATGACATGGCGTAGTCTCCAGCGGACATGTAGATTCATACCTTACCTCGACCAACACTTGCTTCGACCAATAGCTCGAAAAGATGACCTTCATCAGCCTTAGGCGAGAAGGAAGGAGGGAAAACCTTCCTTCGATGACCGACTTGATTAAAGGCACTTCATGATATCACTCGACCTCACCTTGTCCTCCAGAAGCCACGTGGTTAGTCAGGATTCATAGAGTTAGTGGCCGACCAACCATTAAATGTACCTTAGTAGTGGGGCAGCTAGCCGTTGGAGCACCACCCACGGCGGCCACCACCTCCATTACGGCTAAGGGTATAAACGCCTCTGAATTTACTCTGGTAGGTAAGCTTCATTTACTGCACTCATACTCGACCTCTTTCATTCGACCTTTAACAAGCATGATGATTTGAGTATTGGAATGCCAACCTTGGGTAAAACCCTATCTTGTCTCGAGTTTACTTCGAGTTCACGTTTATTCGCCTTTTTAGATTCCAATCGCCCAACTCTACAAATCCTAAAAGATCAAGCCTACTCCAGTTCGAGCCTCTCGATCCAAATTTTTGGCTCGATCGACATATATATTTCTGCCACTAATAGCTTCACAAAGCGTGGAGACGTCGTTTCATAACAGCTACTGCAGATGGAGACATACTACCTGCGCTTATCTATGGAGCCTTTAATTTATTTTGAAACGTGATGGTATTTAGAATGCAGATTGCCTTTCATTCAAAAAGATAAAGAAAAACATCGCTTTGGAGTTATTATATTTCTTGGGAAGTATCTATCATGGAGTAATTACATAAACACCCCTTACATTTTGCTCAAATCCTCACATAAATTTATATTCTCATCGTCAAGATTCCACTGATTTGGGTAGTTTTAATTTAAATTTGATTCGCCAAGATCATTTTAGGAGAAAAAATGGTGTTTTCTATTTGTCTACATTTATCATGCAATTTGTATGTATTTTAAAAAGCATGTTCTATATATCAAACAACTGATGTATGTATTTTAGAAAGCATGTTCTATATATCAAACAATGGATGTAACACACTTGCTCATATCATGAGTTGAGTCCGATCCAATCATGTTTGGTTCGATCTTCCGGACTTGCTAGCATATGTCGTTGTGCAACGTACATATTTGTAGTTAGTTAATTTCTTGTCCCATTGTCATGCAGGTAGGTCTGCATTGATCTAAGATAATTGGTTGATGGAAAGCAGAAACTATCTTGGGAAATTCTTGCATACACTAGGTGTGGGTCCCGGTGCATGTACCCCCATTTAAATAATGTAAAAAAAATCAAATAAATAATAAAATAAAAAAAACTCAAAAACAAAAATAAAAATAAAAATAAAAATTGCATTATTTAAATAGGGGGTATGCAAGAATTTTCCAAACTATCTCTAAGAAATGACTCCTCATGTCTTCATAATGCTACTCTAAATTTTTGGAAAATTCAATTTTATCCCGAAGAAGTAACAAAAATAAAGAAAGATAACTTGCTTTTTGTATTTTTTTAAAAATCTATTACTGCCTCAAAATCTAGACTTTTTATAAAATTCCATCCCAATAGTAAAATAAAATTTTGAAAATTGGGACACGAATTGATCTGCAGCTATGATGCACGGACACTTCTAAAAATATCATTTTACCGTGTAGTGTCGTGTCGGACACTCGTGTCGGACACCGTGTCCGACACTCCTCACGTGAAAAATTCAAGAAAAAATCCGTGTCGCCGTATCCGTGTCGTGTCGTGTCCGTGTCGCCGTGTCCGTGTCTGTGCATCATAGATCTGCAGTTATGTTTTTGAACATTAATAATTTGATAAGTTGTTTTGCCGTAATGCTAACTCTCGATTTCTAGTAATTTGGAAGTTAACCTTAGAAGAATTTTTATTTTTTTAAAAAAACTTCGCATGCGTTAGTCTTTTAATATGTTTAAGGCCATAAATGAATATTCATAAATTCGATATTGATTCGCATTCGAATTACTTTAAAGAGGATATTATTCGAATTCGCTTAAAGAGGATAATATTATCCGTACCCGATTATAGGCATCTAAATAAACGGATAAAGATACGATAATCACACATCCGATCCGTTTAATATCCGTTCCGTGTAAATATCCATTAATATATCTGTTATTGGATTTATCCATGATAAATAATATATTCTATTAAAAATATATATATAAACATGCACGTTTTTTCTTAATATACATACACATATATGTGTGTATACATGTGTACTATATCGTTATTTCTTCCTCTGTTTAACAAAATAATATATATAAACTACATATAGTATATTGATTAAAATATTATATTTCAAATCAATTAAATAAAAAAAATTTTAATCACAACGTATCTCTATATTTACTAAGAAATGAAAATGATATATAGAGAGACATAGTTATTCTCCCTCTGTTTAAAATACATACATTTAATGATATAACTCTTATATAATTTATGGTATAAATGAATAGTTGAAAATTCGATTAAAATTCGATATCTTTCTTAATCTGACTTATATCCACTTAAGGAGGATATTGTCTGAATCCGTCCGACTTATAAATAGATAAGGATATGGTAATCATACATTCCTTTCGTTTAAGATCCGTTTACACCCCTAAATACGTTCAACAAATGAGGTGATCTAAGAAATAATTTACTTTCCAGTTTAACACTAGATTGAGTTTGATGTTGTTGGGAATAGTGCCCTAAAAATCCCATTTGTTCGATTAATTAAACTGAACTTATAGCAACTTATGAGTATTTTACATAATAATAATTAATGATATGTGATGGTATTCTTATATGAAATGTGTTTCATAGAAAAAGACTTTGAATACTGAAATCGTGTGTCATTAAAGTTCGGGTAAGATAAGAATATGTTCTTATCGAGACTACAACGTGGTTATATAAGATGATTAGTCTTTCGTCATAGGGAATGGAGATTCCGATTATAATACATTGATGATTTTCAATGGGATTGAAAATATCGAATTGGACCAATGATATTATTCATTTTATACTGCTATCTAAAATGAAAAAAATCTTGGGAAATATTGGACTCTTAATCCTGGCAGTAATTCGACTTTAGGCATGTAGTGTTAGTCATTGTGATGTACTCAAAAGTGAGGTCTCGATAATGGGTGACCAAAATACTTTGTACATTTGGTGACTGCATGAAATGTGCTAAAGAGTTATATTGATCTGCTGGAAGGTAAAAAATATCTCTGAAATAGATTTGTAAAAGTTCGAATTAAGACGAATTAAGAAATTGTAGATTGGAGGTGAAAAATAAATGATAGTAGTTACAATTTATTTTTCATGGATATCTACATGGAGGAGTAAAATGCGAAATTATTCTAGATCGAGAAATTTGTGAATAATTTAATTAATTTTAGAGTGTAACAATATTTATTTAGTGGAATTAAATATTGTTAAACGGTAATCAATTATTATCATGATATGGGAATAGATTGACCCGTTTGGAGCTAAAATTAATTAGTCCTGCAGATCTCATGCAAACCCCGCTAAAGACCCAAAGAGAAAATATTAAAAGGAGGGAGAGAAATAAAATTTCAAAGAGTTTGAAAATAGTTGAGGGATTTATTTTGAGAAAATAATCAAAATTTCAAAGAGTTAAAAATGCCCGAAATTTTATTTTGGTCGGTCCAGATCGCGCCACAACCCGCGGATTCAGCGGCCCAAATTTGCTTTGGAAGTGGGTCGGTCAACGGATCGGATGGTCCGGTCAAACAGAGCAAGATCGGGTCGCTGACGGATAAGGTCGGAGCGAACCGGGCTCGGCTAGACCAGACTTGGACACATCGTTGGCCAGCATTGGGGCTCTTGTGAAACACGAGCCAACACAACCATCATGTGTGGCGTGTGTAAGGCACGCATCAGCCACACAGCTGCCATGTGGCGACGTTTGGAGGAGTATGCGGTGCCCGTTTGGCGGACATGTGGCGGGCGACGGTTTACACCCAGCAGTCCACTGAACTTGCAAAATGACTAAATTGCCCTCCAAATTTGTGCTATAAATGGGGCGTTTGTTTGCTGCTTTTCATCATCCATTTTTTGAAAATCCTTCAATATATTTTGAAAGCCAATTCTGGCTCCTTCTCTCTTGCCTTTTATTAATCCTTTTAAGGATTAATTAATTATGTAAACTGTTTAATTATTAAAAAATTAGGGAATTTTCTAATTTAAAAAAAAGTGTTTTTTTTAGAAAAATATTTTCTCAACTATTTGGGGAAATGTTTGCGGAGTCCACACTCTGAGGGTCAAGTCGGGGATATTTCAATGAAGCTCTGTCGGTTTCATGAAAAATCAAAAAGGCTGAAAAAGTGCCGTAAGATAGCCATATTTGATGTACCGTAATATTTTACGGTGCTATCGTTATTAAGCATGATAAATTATGTGTTATTAATTGTTAATTGCATGTTAGATATTTATCTACTTAGTGATTTAAAATTTATTATCAAATGCATGTATATACTTAAGTAGATCCGGCTTGTCTTTCGAGTTTGTATCAAAATATTGGGATAATTACGAACAACCCCCTGAGGTTTGGTGAAATTACTGATTACCCCCTGAGATTTGAGAAATTACGAACTCCCCCTTATCTCCCCCGTTAAATTTAAAGGAATGTGTAAAATTTACTATTTTACCCCTAATATACTGAAACTCAGGGGATATATATATATATAATAAAGAGCCCAAAGGTAAAGGGGTTAATGCAAACACTAAAATTTGTAGGGGATTTGATTTAAATACTTGAGTTTTGTGTCTACCTAATATTTTTTTCCCGTAGATACTACTTAATGATATTTTAATATTTTTATGATAAACTGATTTTATACCTAGAGTTTATGGATGCCTAATATTTTTTATAGATATTGATCATGAATGTTCAACGTTTGAAATAATTGTTGAAATGAATTTAACGGATATTTATGTGAATTTACTGATGCATTTATTGATGTTGGTGTGTTTGTTATGATTTTCAATATTGAGGGGAAATTTTGGTGTTGCACTAATTGATATTTGTGTGATTTCTTTATATCAATTTTTATTTTGAGGGGAAAGTTGTTATAATTACAAATAAATTATTACAAATTAACTTTAAATGAACTTGTACAAAATATATTTAAAACTAAAATATAAATATAAGAGGGAATTTATAACTTTTTATCATATTTCAAACAACATAAATGTGCATGAAATATCTAATTTAATTAATATTTATAGATTAAATATTAAATATTAAATTAAATAACAACTTTTTAAATAAAAAATTCAAAATTAACTAATATTACAATTATATAATTAAACTCTCAGTAAAATTACAATATATCCCCTAAGGGTGTGACGGGCCCAAATCATGCTCGGATCATCACCGTACACGTGTCGAGATCTGGACGGCTCAGTCAGATCAATCTGGAACACTTGGGCTTGGACGCCCGTGAAGATGGGCTCGCAATAGCGGATCCAGCCCATCTGCTTACAGCCTTACTGCCTAAGGCCCGCCTGCCGGAGTGCATCCTTCGAGCGTGGGAATCCCTCTCCCAGTCTCGCCCGATGCTTGAAATATTGCCTCGCAAGGACAATCACGACTCAAGACTTGTGTCGCAGGCACAAGACACTCCCTTACTTGTTCCACGCTCGAGGCCATCCTGACGCTCGCGTCCTTCGCAGCGCTCACGTGATCATCAAAACATACCTCATCCACCAGGGTCCACCTCAGTAGGCCTCATGGCCCTCTCGAGGGTACGAGCGACCTCATGGCTGAAGCTTCACCCGAGCGTCCCAACGCTTGGACAAGCCCATCTGGGGAGTCCTCTCCCTCGAGCGTCCCGACGCTCGGGCCAGGTCACCCCTTAGACGTACCTTCAAGCATCCTTACACCCGCGTAACCCTCATTGGGTATCCCGACGCTCGTACAGCTGCAGTGCAACTGCCTCTGACACACACAGGTAGTGCGCACACCAACCCCTGACATCCACTACCACCCGTACATGGTATATTCCAGAGATATCACTCTCACACGATCACATGCTGCCACGTGTCTAGGGCAACACGGGGTTTGAAACCACATGATCGCTTTTACCAAAATGCCCCTACCCCTAACATATAAATATGGGATTTACACTCACATTCCCTAAGTGATTCTTCTCACACAAAGTCATACTTCCTGCACAAAATACACACCCACTGCACATTGAACTGAACATTTTCTCCTCTACATCTTCGTCTTCCCCAAGCTCATTACATTTCATCATCTCTGGTGTTATCCTAGCTGGAAGAACCCACGCATCATTGGAAACCCAGTTCCTGAGGCTCAACGCCTGTGATGGTCTTCCCTCTCACAAACAAATCTTAAAAGTGTTGGTGACTTAGTACATTTCCAGTATTTACGTAGTGTTGGTTTACGTATTCTTCCCACAGACGGCGCTAAAAATGATGGTGTAAATACTGGAAATGTACGAAGTCACCAGCACTTTCAAGATTTGTTTGTGAGAGGGTAGACCATCACTGTTGGAAAACGGGAATCAGAAAGCAGCGGAAATTTAAAAATTTTCCAACAAAAGGATCTTAGACTCGCAATCGTGAATCCAAATTCGTGGAGATTAGAAATTTACTTTTCAATAATCTTTCTTGAAGCGTTTCAAGCCACCCAAGAATGCTCTTCTCGCGGCTTGATCCCCTCTCCTTGGTAAAGCTCGAATCTTCAAAAACTTCTAACTTGAAGCTCGCTAGAGATAGTCCACCAACTTGACTACAATCTAACTAGTAAGGATGCTAGTTCTCTAGTTAGTGTTTAGGCTTGACCTAGGGTTGATTTGATTTTGGAGAAAGGATGGTGTTCAACACATAAACCAAAAGAAAATCGATCACACTCTAAGGGAAGCTCGAGCTCCCCTATATATAGCAAGAGGGGGACGCCGAACCTAGTCCTATTGGACTAAGGATTTGGTCCCTCTCTCTTATTACATGATCATCAAGTAATTTTAAACTTTGACTTTGAATTTTAATTCAAATCAACTTTTAAGAGAGCTAAAATATCCAAACCCTTTTGGATAATATTATACTTTATTTATTAATAAATAAATAAAGTATTTATCTAATTAATTAATTCACAATTGATTAAATAGATTAAGTTCTCCAAAATAAGACTTTCATTTAATTCAAAATTAAACCAAAGTCTATTAAATAATTAGCACATTAATTATTTAATACACAAATAATTATACACGTGTGAGACACGTGTCCTAAGGACACGTGCCACTCACGTGACCCACACGTGTGGAACCCTCTTGACTCGATTAACTCGTTTAATCATTTCAAATCCTCAACTCATGTAACCAAGTTGTTGTGCGTAACCCTCTAGGTTCTCAATTCAATTAGCAGTGACCCTAATTAATTAATTCACTAATTAATTAATCAGTCCACAGATTAAACGATCATAGTCTAGCAACAGGTGTTTAACCCCTAGCTGAATTAGAATTTATTGATTCGACAGAACCTTTAAGTCATTAATTCATGTGAGATACAATCCTCCTACTTACTATCTCTCAACCAAGATCTAGGGTAAGGGAATAATCAGAACCCTAATAATCTGGTCTTAAAGCTAAGTGCATTTCATATCCATTTGATCTCAATCCAAGAAACCCTTTTCTTGATGTCTTGATCTACTGCCTTGGCCAAGGACTCCATATGGCATATGAATGACTTACACAATAAGAGATCACCTTACAAATGCAAGTGTAGGTCATTTCTTGATTTTCATTCACTTTTATGAGTCACTTGTGCAGGCCCAGCATAAGCCTGGAATCAGTTGTCTAAGGTGACACCCTTTAAAGCTTATACCTAACACTACAGAGTTAACTCACAAAGTGACATGGAACCTCAAGTCTAAGGATCAATTAATCACATCAATGACTCGTGAGATATTTCCTAATCTGGAAGTTTCCATTTCTTGAAATAGAAACTTCCTTTCCCATTTAGGAATCTTCTCACACAGGGCACCTCAGTAAACTTACTTATGGAAGTGAGCACCCTCATGTACACGCACGTATCAACTACACACTTTGCACCTCCATGAAACAAGGTGGTCCTTCTTAAGGGCGTGATCCCACAAGCAAGCCTTAGAGGAGTCAGGTTGACAATCCCACTGTCTGTAGGACTCATCGGCTTGGAGTATTTTACTAATCATGACTTATGTGATATAGGGCTCGTTTCATGAACCATTTCACCTAAATGGTAGAGTCCTAAAGTCATCAGGATTAGGGGAGTTCTCATACATGCACAGCTAAAGTAAACGCATACCAAACAAGAGCATATAAAGAAGTGTTGCCTCAATTCGTTATTTTATTCAAAGATTGTCTGTGATCACAATAAGAAAAAGTACAAAGTGGATACACAATCGACTTTCTAGGGCACTATTCCTAACAATCTCCCACTTGCCCGTCAAAGCCATTCTAAAGCTACTCTAAGTCCCATCTTCTGAAGATGACCTTGGAAAGCTTCTCGACTAAGGGGTTTAGTAAGTGGATCTGCCACGTTCTCTGTTGATGTGACCCTCTCAATTTGCACATCTCCTCTTTGGATAATATCACGGATTAGGTGATACTTCCTCATAATGTGCTTGGTCCATTGGTGAGATCTTGGTTCTCTTGCTTGAGCAACCACCCCAGTGTTGTCACAAACTACAGTAATGGGGTCTTTCATGCTAGGAACAACATTCAACTCTTGAATGAAGTTTCTAATCCAAACACTTTCCTTAGCTACATCATTTGCAGCTAGTATTCGGCCTCAGTGGTCGAATCTGCAGTGGTCGTTTGCTTGGAACTCTTCCAACTCACTGCTCCGCCGTTTAGGCAGAAAAAGTATCCTGACATTGACTTAAAATCATCTAAGTCAGATGCAAAGCTTGCATCGCTGTATCCTTCGACAGTAAGATCTTTCTGACCTCTGTAAACTAAGAATAAATCCTTAGTACTTTTCAAGTACTTAAGAATATTCTTCACGACAGCCCAGTGACCATCTCCAGGGTCAGATTGGAAAGGAACACTAAGTGCATAAGCCACATCCGGTCGATTACATAACATTGCATACATTATGCTACCTATTGCTAATGCATAAGGTGTATGAGTCATTCTTTCCTTCTCAGGGTTAGTCTTAGGACACATCTTCTTAGAAAGACATGTTCCTACACTCATAGGAAGGTTCTTAACCTTTGCTGACTCCATATTGAATCTCCTCAATACTTTATCAATGTACATCGACTGTGATAGTCCTATCAACCTTCTAGATCTATCTCGATAGATTTTAATTCCAAGGATATAGGACGCAACACCAAGATCTTTCATCTCGAATTGGTTCGATAACCATAACTTAGTTACTTTCATGTCGTCCTTCGAATTCCCAATAAGAAGGATGTCATCAACATAAAGTACTAAGAATTGCTCTGAGGTCTCCAATTCCTTTCTATACACACATGATTCATTCAAAATTTGAATGAAGCCGAACGCTTTGACTGATTCATCAAATCGAATGTTCCAATTCCTAGAAGCCTGTTTCAATCCATAGATTGATCTTTGGAGTTTGCAAACCTTTTGCTCACTCCCACTGAATGTGAAACCTATGGGTTACTCCACATAAATGTCTTTATCAATGTCACCATTGAGAAAGATAATTTTCACATCCATTTGCCATATCTCATAGTCATAATATGCAGCAATGGCAAGCATGATCCGAATAGACTTTTGCATTGCAACTGGTGAAAAGGTTTCATCAAAGTCCACGCCGGGTCTTTGAGTGAATCCTTTTGCAACCAGTCTTGCTTTATAGGCTGCAATGCTTCCATCAACTCCGAGATTTCTCTTAAAGATCCATTTGCAACCTATTGGTTTAACCCCATCAGGCAAATCTACCAAGGTCCAAACTTGGTTGGAGTTCATGGAATCCATTTCGGATTTCATGGCTTCTATCCACTGTTCAAAGTCAGAATCTAAAAGTGTCTCCTCATATGTTAGAGGATCATTATCCTTTTGAGAGATCTTATAGAAGAATCCATACCATCTCTCTGGCTGTCTAAAAGTGCGTTCAGAATGCCTTAGAGGAGGATTTACATGTGTATCGAAATTCGTGATTGGCTGTGGTTGATCAGAAGGGGATATTTCTTCAATGGGTGGTGTGGGGTCACTTTGTACTTCCTCCAATTCTATGATCTTACCTTTCTTTTCTTTAAGGAGCGGTTCCTCAAGAAAAGTAGCATTTCTGGAAACAAACACCTTTTGCTCAGATTGATCATAGAAGTAGTATCCTATGGATTCCTTAGGATAACTTACAAAGTAGTATAAGTTAGAACGAGATTCTAACTTATCTCCCACTGTCCTTGTAACAACCCGAAAGCTCGCTTGTAGATATTGTCCGCTTTGCTATCCATAAGTCGGCATAGCCTCACGGTTTTGTTCTTCCCGGTGGAATTTAAGCCAAAGGCGCCCACCCAGGAAAAGGCGTCTACAAGGAAGAGGTATCCACCCCCTTATAAGGAAGGCTTCGTTCTCCTCTTCTTCCGATGTGGGACAAGCACTTTAAGCCTTACAGTCCACCCTCCATAAGGGTCCAGCGTCCTCGCTGGTACACCGGACCGGGTCCCAGCTCTGATACCATTTGTAACAATACGAAAACCTGCTTGTAGATATTGTCTGCTTTGCTATCCATAAGTCGGCATAGCCTCACGGTTTTGTTCTTCTCTGTGGAATTTAAGCCAAAGGCGCCCACCCAGGAAAAGGCCTCTACAAGGAAGAGGTATCCACCCTCTTATAAGGAAGGCTTCGTTCTGCTCTTCTTCCGATGTGGGACAAGCACTTTAAGCCTTACAGTCCTCTTCACGTAAGCAGGACAATCCCAAATTCTTAAGTAAGAATAACTAGGGATTTTACCATGCCACATTTCATAGGGCGTTTTAGGGACTGACTTAGAGGGAACTAGATTCAAAATCTTTGCCGCACTTTCTAGGGCATAACCCCAGAAAGAAGGTGGTAAGTCAGTGAAACTCATCATGGAACGAACCATATCGAGTAGAGTTCGGTTCATTCTCTCAGAAACTCCATTGAGTTGAGGAGTTCCTGGAGGAGTCCACTGAGAGATAATCCCATTATCTTTGAGATGATTAAGGAATTCTTCACTAAGATACTTGCCTCCTTGATCAGATCGAAGTGCTTTGATCTTGTGACCAGTTTGGTTCTCAACCTCCTTTTGAAATTCTAGGAATTTCTCAAAAGTTTCAGATTTATACTTCATTAAGTATACATAACCATACCGACTAAAGTCATCGGTAAAGGTTATGAAATACTGATGATTGTTTCTTGTGCTTACACTAAGCGGTCCACAGACATCAGAATGGATCAAATCCAAGACCTTAGTGGCACGTTCCACAGTTCCTTTAAAAGGAACTTTGGACATCTTTCCTTTGAGACAGGATTCGCAAAAAGTTAACTCTTTGAGATTATTTTCAGAGAATGATCCTAAAGTGTTTATCTTGCTAATTCTGTTCTTAGAAATGCGTCCTAATCTAGCGTGCCATAAGGGAGCTGAAACTTTGTCCTCTCTCTTACGTTTAGTTTCTCATTGTATATTCATAATATTGATATTTTGAATTAGATAAAGTCCATTACTTAGAGTACCGATGTGAACGGAAGAGTTGTCTCGTTTGATAGAATATTTACCATTCTTAATATAAGTTTCATAACCTTCACAATCTAAAATTGGAACTGAAATTATATTACGAATAATGCTCGGTACATAAAGGACTTTATTTAAAATTAACTCAAAACTACCTAAATCTAATCTAATTGTGCCTAAAGCTCGAGCTTCAACATTTGAGCCATCGCCGATCTTCAAGACACATTCTCCTTCTCTGAGTTGTTGGACTTCATTTAGCATCTGTACATCATTACAGATATGAGCTCCACAACAGGTATCAAGTACCCAAGAACTAGAATTAATAGAACGATTTATTTCAACGAGAAACATACCTTTCTTTAGAGTAGCCTTGTACTCTGGGCAGTTTCTCCTCCAATGTCCCGCTTTGCCACAATGGAAGCAAACATCCTCTTTCTGATCACGCTTCTTCTTTTGGGCCTTCCCCTTCGAAATGCCACCAGTGGGCCTAAGGGGTTTTTTCTTCTTCTTTTGGGCTTTCTTGCCTTACCTTTAGAAGGCCCAGAAGAGGAAGATGGAGCATTCACCATCAGAATCTTATTGTCCTTCTTGATCATGCTTTCAGCAGTCACAAGCTGACTAATCAGCTCAGCTACAGTAGCACCAACATGATTCATATTGAAGTTAAGGACAAATGGGTTGAATGATGGTGGGAGTGAGGCTAGCTACAAGTCCACTGAAAGCTCATATTTCAGTGGCAAGTCCATGGAAGCAAGTTTGTCTGTAAGAGCGAAAAACTTGGGTCTATATTCATGGACACTTGAACCTTCCCTCATTCTCAAGTGGAACAATTCCTTTGAAGTGTTATACCTTGTAACATGTTTATGAGGGCGGTAAAGTTGCTCTAAGTGGTCGTAAATCTCCCAAGCAAATTCCATGGCCTCATGTTGCCTTTGCAAGTCCGGAGACATGTTAGCCAACATAAGGCAACGGGCTTGGAGATTATCATCCGGCTCGAGTGGGAGCCTCCCTTTCGAAGAGAATATAAGTTCTCTTCTCAGAATATAAGATGATTTTCAGATTCCTCAGCCAATCAGAATAGTTGGGACCAGTCAACTTGTTTGACTCGAGGATCGATACAAGAGGGTTTTTGGTTGCCATTTCAAAATACGTAGAGAATCACAGAATCTACGACCTAAATGGTAAAACAGAGAACTAGTGAGCATGCTGAATTATAACGATATACAAAAGATAAGGTCTTTAATCTAATGTAGCTCCCACTGTTTTTCAAAGATCTAAGAGGAACACGTTTCCCCATGGGTACTAAGATCCTAAGCATTTTACCTCGAACCCACGACTCGCGGACATTCTAAGTAAAACCCTAGGTAGGTACAACTTACCAATTCTAACACCTTTAGAATTTTTAGTAATTATTTTTGCATCACCTATCTTTCAATATGGACCCACGACTCGTGTGACATCCATATTTACTTAGGCATTAAGGTAGACCCATCAATTATAAGATCATGATCTAAACTTAGTTCGAACGACCCACGACTCGCCGACATCGCCCTTGCCAAAATTGACCACGAAATATTGACCATTTAAAATGATCAATTAGGTAACTAAGAACTAATAAGCTCCACTATCTATCCCACGACTCGCGGACAATAACTAGCGTCACTTACTAAACTTAAAACCTATTGATGGAATGCTAGGAATTTAATTCAAAATTTGCATCTCGAATCAAACACCTATTGTTCGAAATTAGCTTAATATTTGACGGGAATTTTCGGATCAACCGGAGAGTTGTCCGGTTCGACCTCACCAACATATATGTTATCCAATTTTAATTAGTCTTGATTAATGCAAGTACAACTTAAATGCATTTCACACAAGCACTTAGCAGATAACATGTCCTAGCATGATACTAACATGTGATGATCATGGGTTCTACCTATCTTATGTGTGATATGTGGGAGCCACTCCACAATCACAAGTTCTAACATACATACCACATAAACAGTTTATATCACATAAGGAAAAGCTGTAACAAAATACGAGCCCTATCTCTATTACATTTTCAATTGAGATTCCCCTCCCTAACATTCTGAGGGGTCTTCACTTATGGCCTCCTTGTTACTTGAATGTGATCCATCTTACTCCATGGGTACATTGTCTCCAAAATGAAAATAAAACCTCACCACCTATTCTACTCTCAAAAAAATGAAAAAGTACTGAAAAGCAATAAGGCTCAATCTTCATATTGGCCTTAGACAAATACACGGGGCATACCCCGGCCTTAAAAACAGTAATATGGAAAGCCACATAATAAATCACATAATAGTACGCACATAAGTGAGGCTCCAACCTCAATTGAAAAACGCAACTATAGGGCTCCAACCCAAATGTAAACCATCCATGTGCATAAATGTAAAGCATACGAAGACTAATACCCATGATCACCTAACATGCTTTTGCGAGAATTTAAACTTAGCCAATAAATTAAAATTCCCGTTTCAAGTCCTAATGACTTAAAACAAGACTTGATGCGAGTCTTGTTCATGAAAGTTTTCAATAAATCCCAAATTACTAAAACTAATAAATTCCAATTAATTTTTGAAAATTAATAATTTCATCAAAGATGTAGTTTTCCAAAATTATAAACCTTTTCTATTTCTCAAAAATCCCAATTTTAAGTTTTATTCAAAATTAAAATAAATATTATTAAAACAGTTTTTAATAATAAAAATTAAATTAAAATTAAAATTAAAATCAGGACTGGATTGCACGAAATACGAAAATGGATTACGATAAAAACGGGGCCCGTACGCAAAGAGGGCCGTGCGTGTCGCAGGGGGGTTGCTGGGCGGGCAGGCCTAGGCTCTCCCGGAAGGCCTCCCGTGCGGTTGCGGGAGGGACTGGGCGAGGATGCCCATGCGTGCGCCTCACGGTGGGAGGTGGCGGGCGAAGCCCGCGCATGCGACGCCTTCGCGCGCGGGGTTTCGCGTGTTCGTAATCCAGGCTTTTCGTTTCGTGTTTTCATACAAAAGCAAAACCAATCCAAGAAATCCAAAAACAGTTTATACAGTTTCAAATCCAAAACAGTTTTCAAAACAATTTTTCCAATACGTTTTTCAGAAACTTTTAGGGAAAAATATAGTTTCGTAATTCAGGCTTTCTAAAACAATTACAAATACTCAATCGCATCAAGCCTAGGAATTTCTACCAAATTCAGAATAATTGAGACGAATCAGAAACACGATTAACGAGGTGGCTCTGATACCACTTATTGGAATACGGGAATCAGAAAGCAGCGAAAATTTAAAAATTTTCCAACAAAAAGATCTTAGACTCGCAATCGTGAATCCAAATTCGTATAGATTAGAAACTTACTTTTCAATAATCTTTCTTGAAGCGTTTCAAGCCACCCAAGAATGCTCTTCTCGCGGCTTGATCCCCTCTCCTTGGTAAAGCTCGAATCTTCAAAAACTTCTAACTTGAAGCTCTCTAGAGATAGTCCACCAACTTGACTACAATCTAACTAGTAAGGATGCTAGTTCTCTAGTTAGTGTTTAGGCTTGACCTAGGGTTTATTTGATCTTGGAGAAAGGATGGTGTTCAACACATAAACCAAAAGAAAATCGATCACACTCTAAGGGGAGCTCGAGCTCCCCTATATATAGCAAGAGGGGGACGCCGAACCTAGTCCTATTGGACTAAGGATTTGGTCTCTCTCTCTTATTACTTGATCATCAAGTAATTTTAAACTTTGACTTTAAATTTTAATTCAAATTAACTTTTAAGAGAGCTAAAATATCCAAACCCTTTTGGATAATATTATACTTTATTTATTAATAAATAAATAACTTATTTATCTAATTAATTAATTTACAATTGATTAAATAGATTAATTTCTCCAAAATAAGACTTTCATTTTAATTCAAAATTAAACCAAAGTCTATTAAATAATTAACACATTAATTATTTAATACACAAATAATTATACACGTGTGAGACACGTGTCCTAAGGACACGTGCCACTCACGTGACCCACACGTGTGGAACCCTCTTGACTCGATTAACTCGTTTAATCATTTCAAATCCTCAACTCATGTAACCAAGTTGTTGTGTGTAACCCTCTAGGTTCTCAATTCAATTAGCAGTGACCCTAATTAATTAATTCACTAATTAATTAATTAGTCCACAGATTAAACGATCATAGTCTAGCAACAGGTGTTTAACCCCTAGCTGAATTAGAATTTATTGATTCGACAGAACCTTTAAGTCATTAATTCATGTGAGATACAATCCTCCTACTTACTATCTCTCAACCAAGATCTAGGGTAAGGGAATAATCAGAACCCTAATAATTTGGTCTTAAAGCTAAGTGCATTTCATATCCATTTGATCTCAATCCAAGAAACCCTTTTCTTGATGTCTTGATCTACTGCCTTGGCGAAGGACTCCATATGGCATATGAATGACTTACACAATAAGAGATCACCTTACAAATGCAAGTGTAGGTCATTTCTTGATTTTCATTCACTTTTATGAGTCACTTGTGCAGGCCCAACATAAGCTTGGAATCAGTTGTCTAAGGCGACACCCTTTAAAGCTTATACCTAACACTACAGAGTTAACTCACAAAGTGACATGGAACCTCAAGTCTAAGGATCAATTAATCACATCAATGACTCGTGAGATATTTCCTAATCTGGAAGTTTCTATTTCCTAAAATAGAAACTTCCTTTCCCATTTAGGAATCTTCTCACATGGGGCACCCCAGTAAACTTACTTATGGAAGTAAGCACCCTCATGTATCGCGCACGTATCAACTATGCACTTTGCACCTCTATGAAACAAGGTGGTCCTTCTTAAGGGCGTGATCCCACAAGCAAGCCTTAGAAGAGTCAGGTTGACACTCCCACTGTCTTTAGGACTCATCGGCTTGGAGTATTTTACTAATCATGACTTATGTGATATAGGGCTCGTTTCATGAACCATTTCACCTAAATGGTAGAGTCCTAAAGTCATCATCAGGATTAGGGGAGTTCTCAAACATGCACATCTAAAGTAAACGCATACCAAACAAGAGCATATAAAGAAGTGTTGCCTCAATTCGTTATTTTATTCAAAGATTATCTGTGATCACAATAAGAAAAAGTACAAAGCGGATATACAAGCGGCTTTCTAGGGCACTATTCCTAACAATCATAGGCGTTGAGCCTCAGGAACTGGGTTTCCAATGATGCGTGGGTTCTTCCAGCTAGGATAACACCAGAGATGATGAAATGTAATGAGCTTGGGGAAGACGAAGATGCAGAGGAGAAAATGTTCAGTTCAATGTGCAGTGGGTGTGTATTTTGTGCAGGAAGTATGACTTTGTGTGAGAAGAATCACTTAGGGAATGTGAGTGTAAATCCCATATTTATATGTTAGGGGCAGGGGCGTTTTGGTACAAGTGATCATGTGGTCCCAAACCCCGTGTTGCCCTATACACGTGGCAGTGTGTGATGGTATGAGAGTGACATCTCTGGAATATACCATGTACGGGTGGTAGTGGATGTCAGGGTTTGGTGTGCGCACTACCTGTGTGTGTCAGAGGCAGTTGCATTGCAGCTGTACGAGCGCTGGGATACCCAGTGAGGGTTACGCGGGCGTAAGGATGCTTGAAGGTACGTCTAAGGGGTGACCTGGCTCGAGCGCCGGGACGCTCGCGAGAGAGGACTCCCCGGATGGGCTTGTCCGAGCGTTGGGATGCTCGGGTGAAGCTTCAACCATGAGGTCGGTCGTACCCTCGAGAGGGCCATGAGGCCTGCTGAGGTGGACCCTGGTGGATGAGGTATGTTTTAATGATCACGTGAGTGTTGTGAAGGACGCGAGCGTCAGGATGGTCTCGAGCGTGGAACAAGCAAGGGAGTGGCTTGTGCCTGCGAAACGAGTCTTGAGTCGTGATTGTCCCTGTAAGGCAATATTTCGAGCGTCGGGCGAGACTGCGAGAGGGATTCCCACGCTCGAAGGATGCACTCTAGCAGGCGGGCCTTAGGCAGTAAGGTTGTAGGCAGATGGGCTGGATCCGCTATTGCGAGCCCATCTTCACGGGCGTCCAAACCCAAGTGTTCCAGATTTATCTGGCTGAGCTGTCCAGATCTCGACACATGTACAGTGATGATCCGAGCATGATTTGGGCCCATCATTTTGCCCCCCAAATTTTGTAGTTACACTTGGGTGTAATGTAGAATTTCGAAATCCGACCCTTAACTTTGAATATTCGAGGGTCAAGCTCTCGGAGGGAAGCGACGATCTGTATTCCACGACGGACATCTTCTGACAGGGCATTAAATGCTGTCCTAACAGTTCTGAGGTTCAAGTGGGCATGAATTAAATGCTGAATGGAGACGTGGGTGCAGGTTTTAAGGAAACGGCGCGTGAACATGTGTAACCGTATGACGGTTACCAAAAGTGGGGAGTTTTCTAGGCGGGAATGATTGCGTTTGAATTAAACGCCCCAATCATGTGTATAACTCCTCGTATAAATAGGGATTTGCAAACCCTATTTACCTTTTACGCATTCAGAACTCTCCAAAGCAACTTGCAACTTTCTGCAATTATCTGCTATTTTCGACGAGTTTTCTTCTCCAACTTTAGGTAAACCACTGTGATTTCTGACCTTTCTTGTGCTAACCCTAGGTCTAGGTTGTGTCGACCACCGGTCTAGTGTGGGGAAGCCCTTTGATCAATCATTCCCGTGCTAAAAATCCTTCTTTTCTGTTAAATATTTCTGCTGAAGAATGAGAAATGGCTGATTAAGGCCAAAGACCTGATGCGCAATGAGGAAGTATTATTACGATATGGCCTCGTGAGTCCCCCAAAAATGATATGCAACCCTCCCGCTCGAACAATGGACTGAGACGGTTAGATTCTAGGAACTAACTTTGCTAACATTTAGAGTAGGAATGCTAACTCTTTAAATTTTGTTGCGTTGCATAAGTGTACTGTACATGGTCATCTGACTCTCGTTTGCTTCCTTGTTTGTAGAGGTAGACATATTAATGGCAGGAGCAGGAGACGAAAATGTTACAGCGATGATGTGCGCTCGCAGAGCGGGCAATGCTCAGCAGCAACAACAACAGCGACATCAAAGGGCTCCCTGTGGGGGCCGCGCTGCCGGGAGAGGTGAGGGCCGCGGAGACGATTGCGGGGCTGGAAGAGACGGCCAGGGAGATGGTCAAGTTAAGGATACTGTGAGAGGGAACGCTAGTGGTGCTACACCTCCAGGCGAGTTCATCGCTGCGCCCGTTGAGGAAAGTGTGCAGTTGGGCCCTGACGCCCCTTGTCGTAATCGCTCAGGGATAATTATCTCGGATCTAAGTAGGGATAGATCCCAACCATCAAGGAAGAGAAAAATGTTGGCGGATTCCTTCCCCATCTCAGGCAAAGGGAAGGAGGTTATAGTGGGCGAGTCTGGTGATGATGGCAACACTTCATCCTCCGAAGATAAAAGTTTCTGGAAATTTGAGCGCTAGGGGGACGCGCATTACAGACGTTCGAGGGAGGACGGTCCAGTGCTCCTAAATGATTCTCCCTCTACCCGCAACGTCTCGGGTTTGGTCCACCGCCTGCAATTCTTCTGGGACCACCAACAGTTAAATAGGCAGTCGATGGCGGAGGTGGTGGCAGACGGTTTTTATGCTCTTATAGCGGTAAGTACATGAGCGTTCCTTTTGATATCTGGAATCCCTTAAGTAATCTTGTACTTAGAATGATTTTTGTCACATGTGCAGGGAGTGATCCCGAGGCTGAAGAATTTGCAGCGACGCTCAAAGACCCACTCTGAGCGCAAGGCCAAGTACAAAAAGTTACTGCGCATCACTGACCCCGGCCAGCCAGCAGCTTAATGAGCGGGACCAACAGTTGGAATCTGTGAGGAAAGAACTTGCTAATCTCCAAGGGCAAGTAGCGGATCTTGAGAAGAGGGTTTCCTGGGATGCGGTCCTCAAATTTATGCACTCGAAGGGTTTTGACTTCGCTGCCAACCTCCACTGTTTCGCCAACGCCAAGAGATTATTCTGGAAATCCGTGGGCCAGTTGATCAAACTGAGAATAGTGCCCCCCAGCGCTCGCACAGATGATCACCTGCGCATGGACTTAGACGAGAACCTGGAGTCGATCATCTGGACTGGGGACCCTACTGACAATTTGACGGAGCCGGAGTATAATAAATTAGTCATTATGCTCCAGGATGAATTTATGGCAGCTAACCCCCTAAAGCCCGAGCCTATGGTGGTAGATGAGGGTACCCAAGAGGACGCTCAAAATGAAACTGGTCAGGGTGACGCTCAATCTGTGGATCCTCAAGTGTTAGCGCCTGTTCCCATATCAACAGCCCCTCCAGAGCCCGAGAATTAGCCCTCATGAAGCCTCCTTCCTGTCTCAGTGATGTGTTAAGCTTTTGTAATAGATTCCCTTCTTTCTGATTTCCTTTCCTTTTCCTTAGTACTTGTAATCTTAACTTGTAACTTTCATCCTTGCAGCAATGAAATTCCATTTTTACCTTTCAGTGTTGTGATGCTCTGAATGTTGTTTGTTGATTTCCTTTTGATGTTTGGATTTTTGTGATATGTGAATGTATGGGCGCGAGGGTGCGTTATATGAGGGGTACCCTGGCCATATTCAGCATAAGGCTCAAACTTGAACTTAGAAATCCATCAGGGGATTTGCTAAGTGTTTGCTCTTGATAAAAATTAATCTAAGTGTTGAAAAATAACGAGCATAACGGTAGTACAAACTGGAACTTAGAAATCAACAAGAGGATTTGCTAAGTGTTCATCGTCTACGAGCATACGTATATGTAATGAGATGAGGATCTCTAAGGGGTTTACGAGCGCGAACTAGAGTAATCAGTATCTGGTTGGCATAATTAATCATATAGCAACCCTGATTCTGACCCGTTTGTTTTAAGAAGGGCTTATACGCTTGTGAGCGTCAAGTTGTTCAATGTGGAGTGCCCTCGACACACCGATAGCATTGACCTGATGAGGGGTTCGCTTGTTTAAGAGAGTCCGGCACGAGTGGACATCAAGCCGTTCGATGTGGAGTATCCTCGACACGGAGTGGGCGTTGATGTAATTGATGACGCAAATTATCATAAATTTAATCAAGTAAATGATAAATAATGTATTTTGTGCAGGAAGTATGACTTTGTGTAAGAAGAATCACTTAGGGAATGTGAGTGCAAATCCCATATATATATGTTAAGGACATGGGCGTTTTGGTAAAAACGACCATGTGGTCTCAAACCCCGTGTTGCCCTAGACACATGGCAACGTGTGATGGTGTGAGAGTGATATCTCTGGAATATACCATGTACGGGTGGTTGTGGATGTCAGGGGTTGGTGTGCGCATTACCTATGTGTGTTAGAGGCAGTTGCACTGCAGCTGTACGAGCACCAGGATGCCCAGTGAGGGTTACGTGGGCGTAAGGACACTTGAAGGTACGTCTAAGGGGTGACCTGGTCCGAGCACCGAGACGCTCGAGGGAGAGGACTTCCCAGATGGGCTTGTCTGAGCGTTGGGATGCTCGAGTAAAGCTTCAGCCATGAGGTCGCTCGTACCCTCGAGAGGGCCATGAGGCCTGCTGAGGTGGACCCTGGTGGATGAGGTATGTTTTGATGATCACGTGAGCGCTGCGAAGGACACGAGCGACAGGATGGTCTCGAGTATGGAACAAGCAAGGGAGTGTCCTGCGCCTACGACACGAGTCTTGAGTCGTGATTGTCCCTGTAAGATAATATTTGGAGTGTCGGGCGAGACTGGGAGAGGGATTCCCACGCTCGAATGATGCACCCCGGCAGGCGGGCCTTAGGCAGTAAGGCTATAGGCAGATGGGCTGGATCCACTATTGCGAGCCCATCTTCCCAGGCATCCAAGCCCAAGTGTTCCAGATTGATCTGGCTAAGCCGTCCAGATCTCGACACGTGTACGGTGAAGATCTGAGCGTGATTTGGGCTCATCATTTTGCCCCCCAAATTCTGTAGTTAGAATTGGGTATACTGTAGAATTTCGAAATCCGAGCCTTAACTTTGAATATTCGAGGGTCAAGCTCTCGGAGGGAAGCGACGATCTGTATTCCACGACGGACATCTTCTGACAGGGCATTAAATGCTGTCCTATCAATTCTGAGGTTCAATTGGGCATGCATTAAATGCTGAATGGAGACGTGGGTGCGTGTTTTAAGGAAACGACACGTGAACATGGGTAACCATGTGGCTGTTACCAAAAGTGGGGAGTTTTCTAGGCGGGAATGTTTGCGTTTAAATTAAACGCCCCAATCATGTGTATAACTCCTCCTATAAATGGGGATTTGCAATCTCTCTTTACCTTTTACGCATTTAGAACTCTCCAAAGCAACCTGCAACTTTCTACAATTATCTGCGATTTTCGGTGAGTTTTCTTCTCCAACTTTAGGTAAACCACTGTGATTTCTGACCTTTCTTGTGCTAACCTTAGGTCTAGGTTGTGTCGACCATCAATCTAGTGTGGGGCAACCCTTTGATCAATCGTTCCCGTGCTAAAAATCCTTATTTTCTGTTAAATATTTCTGTAAAACCTCTATCTTCAAGGGCAAGAACAACAATGGCAGATGAGATCATTAACCAGACAGTGAGAGAGATAGATGAGATGTCCCCTGCCAGTTCTCTTTTCCAAAGTAATATACCCTACGCTATTCCGATAGGGGAGATCCCAGAAGAGGCTGAGGAATTTGCAACGATGCTCAGAGACCCACTCTGAGCGCAAAGCCAAGTACAAAAGTTGTTGCGTATCACTGACCCCGGCCAGCTGCAGAACGATTATGACATGGTCAGTGCTCAACACACAGCTCTCGGGCTTGAGCACGAAAAAGTGAAGAAGACGCTCGAGGAGCGAGAGGCGGCCTGGGAGAAGCTGGATGGGCGACACAAAAAATTGAAGGCTGAGCACAATAAGCTGAGGGACGACAACAAGGACCTTACCCAGCAGCTTAACGAGCGGGACCAACAGTTGGAATCTGTGAGGAAAGAACTTGCTAATCTCCAAGGGCAAGTAGAGGATCTTGAGAAGAGGGTTATCTGGGATGCGGTCCTCAAATTTGTGCGCTCGAAGGCTTTTGACTTCACTGCCAACCTCCACTATTTCGCCAATGCCAAGAGATTCTTCTGGAAATCCATGGGCCAGTTGATCAAACTGGGAATGGTGCCCCCCAGTGCTCGTACAGATGATCGCCTGCGCATGGACTTGGACGAGAACCTGGGGCCGATCGTCGGGACCTTCCCTATCGGAATAGCGTAGGGTATATTACTTTGGAAAGGAAAACTGGCAGGGGACATCTCATCTATCTCTCTCACTGTCTGGTTAATGATCTCATCCGCCATTGTTGTTCTTGCCCTTGAAGATGGAGGTTTTGTAGAAATATTTAAGAAAAAAGAAGGATTTTTAGCACGAGAACGATTAATCAAAGGGCTTCCCCACACTAGACCGGTGGTCGACACAACCTAGACCTAAGGTTAGCACAAGAAAGGTCAGAAATCACAGTGGTTTACCTAAAGTTGGAGAAGAAAACTCGTCGGAAATCACAGATAATTGCATAAAGTTGCAGGTTGCTTTGGAGAGTTCTGAATTCGTAAAAGGTAAATAGAGTTTGCAAATCCCCATTTATAGGAGGAATTATACACATGATTGGGGCATTTAATTCAAAAGCAATCATTCCCGCCTAGAAAATTCCCCACTTTTGGTAACCGTCACATGGTTACCCATGTTCACACGCCGCTTCCTTAAAACGCGCACCCACGTCTCCACTCAACATTTAATGCATGTCCACTTGAACCTCAGAACTAATAGGACAACATTTAATGCCCTGTCAGAAGATGTCCGTCGTGGAATATAGATCGTCGCTTCCCTCCGAGAGCTTGACCCTCGAATATTCAAAGTTAAGGCTCGAATTTCGAAATTCTACAGTACACCCAAGTGTAACTACAGAATTTGGGGGGCAAAAATATAAGTAAAAATATGAGGGGAGTGTAGTATATTTTTGGGAAGTAAATATGAGTTTAAACGGCATGATTAACTGTAGGTGAAATTTGTGAGAGAGAGTATAAAGGTTAGGGGGAGTTCGTAATTTCCCAAACCTCAAGAGGTAATCTGTAATTTTACCAAATTTCAGGGCACTATTCTTAATTATCCCTACCTGTATTAAGAAAAAAAGTTTGAAATACGGTCCGTACCACTACTATTTTGGGTCCATACCCAGCAAATGTCTGGGTGTTAATAGTGTTTACTTTGATTGGTCCAAAGCCTTGTTGTGGTCGGCGTGTCCTATGGTATGAATGGGGAACAATGGACAATCTACCAACTCCAAAATTATGTTGCTAAACAGCCCAAATTCAATGAGTTGAGTGGATTTACTTTTCTGCCCTTCATCATTATTCATGTTTGGATGGTGGCAAAAACCATAAAAAGGAGAAAACAATATGTTTGAGGGCAATAATAAAATTTTACGGTTTTATCACAAATCAATTGAAATGGGTCTAACAAAATAAACAACTAACCTAGCCCACACTATAAACCTATTGCCCCAATATTGCAAAGTAAACACTAGATTGGGGATTTAAATGATATTCTATATGTGCATAACCCAATCCAATTGGATTGGAACGTAGAGAAGTAAACATGAGTTGTTTTCGTGTGTGCACACACACGCCGGCTATTGAAGTTAACATGAAACTAAAGCAACTTGTCAAATAATTATCAAAATGTCAACTAGGGATTTAGTGACTTCTGATGTTTGTTTATGTTTATGGAGTCTCTATTAATCTATTTCTACTAAATGACCTTTTAATATTGCACAAATTGAGACAATTATCAAAATGACGAAAGAACTATTAACGTATATGACAATAAGTACCATTTGAATAAATATTTGTTGAATCAGTCATTGGTTTGTACATGTAATTCAAGGACAAAAAAAATAAAAGGGATCTTTCATTACATTTGAAACTGCTATATGTTTTCTCAAATTGGCATATATTTTTATTATATTCTAGTCATGTCCTCCGGTAGAAATTTCAATAGTGTGAATGCTAAATGTGATGGGACAATGATGAAATGTTGTTTATAATTTAATAGTGTTACTACATTTCCCTTTTCCCATTTTTTTTTTTTTCTTTTTGAGATATATCAGGCGGTTATTTTAGGATTCAAATTTCTAACGTTTAAAAGGATAAATGAATTTCTTCCACTCATCACCTCTCATTGTTTTTCTTTCATTTATTAAAATTGAACACTCACCGTTCTATTTGGAACTTTGGTTGAATTTCGTACACATTTTTGACAATATAATTAATAATGAAAGAAATATGTAACAGAAAATAAATTTAACTATTTAACATTACAAGAATATCTTTGATTTTTTTTTTTTTTTTTCCAGAAGTTGAAGACGACGTATAATTGAAGTTGAAAAAAAAAGAAAAAAAACACTTGGTTCTTTGACGAGATATATATCTATTTGATTTTCGAATATATATAAATATATAGTTATAATAACTATAGAAGTACTTCGATAAATTATTTTGCAAGAGTTTGACAAAGAAGACTGAGGGCACTGCGTGTCAGTGAGTGTAACAGAAGATATAGCTAACACGATTACATAATAGAAAGTCGTTCATAACTGTATTCTAAGTTGCTAGTCGTCTCTAAAGATGTTCGGAGAAACTCGTCATACGGATTTCCCGAACATAGAGAAACCGGCATTCATCACGGTGAAGCCTCCATCAACCATAAGGTTGTGTCCACTTACATACTTGGATTCATCACTTGCCAAGAACAGTGCAGCGTCGGCCACATCTTCGGACGTGAGCACGCCTTTGAGGTTGCTGTAAACATTACGGACTCCCTCATTGTTCATGTTGAAGAAATCAAATGCTAGAGGCGTCGCCACCAGATAAGGCGACAGACAGTTCACACGAACCCCGTGCTTCCCAAGCTCCACGGCTGCACTCTTCGTGAGCCCCACCACCGCATGCTTTGTACTCGTGTATGCATGATTAGTGACTCCTCCTGTATCAGCAGCGGAGCCAGAAATTTTGATCAATATTTTTCTCTTAATAAATCGGGATCAAAACTGAAAAAAGAATTACAATTACAGGAATAAAAATGATATTTTTCTATAACAAATACATATTCATTTATACGTGGATCTGCTACTGACCTATAGTACTGCAAACGCTACCATTGGTTATTATACTGCCACGGCCATTCGGGATCATCACACGGGCAGCGTGTTTGGTGCCAAGAAACGCACCAATCAGATTGACACTAACAACTTGTTCGAATTCCGACAAATCGTTGTCAAGAATGTTTGGTTTTTGTGTTCCTACGATGGCAGCATTGTTGAACATGATGTCCAGCTTACCATACAACGCCACAGCTCTGTTAACAGCATTTTCTACATCGGTTTCCTTAGTCACATCGCACTTAACGTACGAGGCTGATTCTCCCAGATCTTTGCTAACCTTTTCTCCTAATTCGTCTTGAATGTCTGCGATCACCACTTTTGCTCCGTGATCGCGAAACAGCCTCGCAGTAGACTCGCCGATGCCACGACCACCGCCTGTGATCAGTGCAACCTTACCTTCCAATCTGCATGGAAATTCGATCAGATTGTCATGTGCAACACATAGTTTATTAAAGGATATACTTGATGAAATAGAAGGGGTTCTTTGTGATTTATATCCAAATATGTTCACAAATCTTATTCAATCGTATGCATGATTGGCGTATAACCCAGTTGAAGATAGTAATAATTGGTAAGGTGTGGAACTTCTGTGATAACAATACACGGGAAAGATACTTTAACCGTTCCACATAGAATGAATGCTAAACTACTCAATATTTAATATTCTTTGACTATCCTTACCTTATTTTAAATGACTTACACAATGACATTTAATTTACTTGACATTATAATATCAGAACAAGCGTCTATATTTAAAATGATTAAATATTAGAAAAATATATCTCATCAACTATTTTTTTAAAAGAATCGGTCAAACAAACCGTGAGGATTTTAACGAGGACCCCACGTCATTTATTCAACACAAAAGAAAAAGTAGAGAGTCGCAATCCATGAATCAATTAAAGGAAGCATATAGAAATGTCGGGGGGGGGGGGGGGGGGGGGGGGGGGGGGGAAGACATAAACAATCTCGGGCAAATATTAAAACTAACTTTAGTCCCATTCGAGGATCGAACTAACCCAAACACAGTTATGACAACCAAGCTAGTAGCAAAACCCCCATCTACGACAATCGAGTCAACTATCAGATTAACAACAAAATTCAGACGAGCATGAATCAGTGATTTATTCCCGATTCGAACTGACATGGAAAACTTACTACTTAAAACTTAGTTCGGACTAATTGAGAAGGGCCAAGCCTTATGTATATCATCAACTCTCTTACAAGCCAATGAATATATTTTCACACTCAGGCTCGGTGGGTAGAGAAGTTCAAACTCGGCGAGCTTGGCAATGAGTTTACTACCTCGCAAATTGGCTTGACTCATGTATTCACTAAAAGGAAATAGTTAAGTGCTTTATATATACACCATGAATATATGTGTGGATAAGAAAGAAAATTACCTTCTAACAAAAGTTGAGGCCATCGATGGTGTTTGCAGGTGACTTGTGAAGACCCTTTCTCTCAATTGAATCTTCAATCTATTGCTACTTAATGATCTTTTGCATCCTATATATAGCCGCCCACTTCCAATTAGGAAGACACCAATTAAACGTGATGAAAAAACTAACCGTCGATCAACAATAGCTAATTATTTTAAGGGATATTAATTTACATCTGACAATCTTGTATTTAGCCTTAATTACAATGTAATTTATAATTATCGTAAAATTATATTTTAATCCCTATAAATTTTATTTGGTCTGAGGTTTCTTAACGGAATTTGTACAAGTACGCTTATGTCCCTGACGGTTTTATGAGTGTTATATTAAATATATAACCAAAATTACAAAATCATTCCTAAAGCTTACAAATATAAACAAAACGGTTCCTCCAAATTATGAATTTAACAACAAATTAGAGATTTTTTGGAATGACATAATGAAAATCTAGGACCACAAACGGTTCTCAAAATTAGGAACTAAAATCTAATTTTCTAATAATGATGGATTACGTTGTAATTAGACCTAAATATAGAGTAGTCTGATGTAAATTTCACTTATTTTAATACATATTTGTTGAATCAGTCAAACATAAGCACAAAAAAATAAAAGGGGTCTTGTTAGGGTCTTTAATTTATTTTGAAGATGTTGATATATCCAAGTTGGCATGTGTTTTTGTTGTAATTCAGACATAAAGTACGCGTAATTAATAAATCCGATGGCAGATCGCGGATGCTTCATACTTTGAATATGGACTAGTAAGTGGCACCACACGTTATTAATATTTTTCTTGTGAAAACTTTAGTTTTATTAATTTTTGTTTGTGTTATCTTCCTTTATTGTTTTTTTTTTTTCATCTTTTAGTTATAATTTATTATTTTTTATATATTTTAATTATTTAAACATGTTCTTTCATACTTAAATTTGTAATTCTCTGGTATCATTCTTTTTTTTTTTTTTTTAAATAGGAGTATTTCATTCATTTATTTGATTTATACTTTGGAATTGAAAACAAATAATTCTCAGTGGTCTTTATCGTCCAAGGAGAACTCTATAGTCCTGTTTCTTTTTTATTATTTTCAGTAGTTTATTTTTTTCTATTTTCCCTTGTATTTTGTTGGATATTTTTTGTCTTAATAAATACGGTTTTACTTTCATTATCTTTGAACGGCCAACAGGGATTGATTCAAATGATTAATGAATTCGTTCTTCAGGGCAATGTCTCAGGTTTGAATCCCACTTGAGTGTGCTTAAAAAAAAAAAATCATCTTTGTTCATGTTTTCACCCCTCTAAAATTTGTATATCATCATTGATCAGTTTGTTACTCTTTTACGTATATACTCATGTATTTCGTCTTCCTTAAAATTAGAAACAAAACAATATAAAGTGTAAAGCTACACAAATCCCAAATAATTGACATTATTACAAGAGATGAAAAAATCTAAAAAATAAATTATTTGTCTAGGTATACAGAAAATGAGAGATAAATCGATAATTTGTGTACTCAACAAATTACTAATTAAATTTTTGGCATGTTGAAAATTCAAAACGAAAATAGATTACTACTACTGCTACATCTATTATTAGGAAGTTATTTAAAAGGACCAAATATTCTCAAAAGTTATCTTAAACTCCCTAGTTTGAAAAATGTATGTTTTAGGTTACCAATACACAAGTTATTTTTTCTAAACCCCCCATGCCCTGAAAAGTCTGTTTTGCCCCCACTTTTTCTTGTTTTTTTTTTCCCCTTTTTCCCCTCGCCGAAAAAATGGATTCCCATTTTAGGAAAGATTCATCTCATAATCTGTAACCACATTTCCACTTCATCGGCAACGAGATCTAACCGCGACGATAGCAGGATAAAGGTAGGCGGCGGCAACAGCAACGGCAACGGCAACGAAGACAGCAGGATCTTGATAAGAGGCGGCAACGGGAGTCGATTTAGTTATCGTGCCCTATTTCTTGTATTGCTATAAGGTATTCTCAGCATGTGAATGTTAATTGAATGTATTTCTGGCGTTAATTGAATGTTAATTATGTGAAATAGACAATATTTTCTTATTTGAGTTTTGTAAGTAACTTGCCTCTCCTTTTTCTGCTCTTTCTTTAATCTTGTAATTTCAAATATATTTGTAGTCCTAGTGCTTATTAAAGAATGATTAGTTAAATGTATAGTTAAACATATCAACACTATTTGTAGTCCTAATGCTCATTATACCGTTCATTTTAATTTGCCCAAATAAAATGAAATCATCATTTCACTCGTGCAATATAGAGTAAAGAACTCACTTTAGCAAAAAGTCCGGACATAATCTATTTTGGATTCTTGACTTGTAAAATATTACATGAAGCCTGAAAATTTCCAACTAGTTCCTGAAAAATTATAATTATTGAATTGTGTTGCCAAGACTATGGTGCTCTATATACACTTCACCTCATCATATATAATGTAGCCATCACTCACCTTATTAAGAAGAAGGGTACTCTGTCGATTGATGAAGACATGACATAGATGTACCCAACTCTAAGAAGAAGGGCTGAGAAGATGCATGCATCTGGTTTTCCCAGAAGCAATGTTGTGCTTGCAATCTTATCATTATTTATAGGGAAAATTACATTTGACTACTTGCTAGATAGGGTAATTACAAGTAATCCATCATTATTCGAAAATTACAATTAATCCCTAAATATTATGAACCGTTTGTGATCACTCGATTTCTTTAGAGATGGGTCTATCCTTCGATTAATTTAATGAATAGAATAACAAATTCATCTCTGCAATATACACATTCCAACAAAATGATCTCTAGGTATTACACATATAACAATCCAGTCCTTGGGGATAGAGTCCAACTCTAACTGAATAGAGGAATCACAAACAATTCATAACATTTAGAGATTAAATTACAATTTTCGAATAAAAATGGATTGCATTGTAATTACTCTATTTAACAGGATAGTCAAATATAATTTTTCCTTATTTATATTGAAACGTGAAACTTCTTTGTATTTATCATAGTATCACTTAGACATCACACGTTTATATTTTTTCTCGATCACGTGTAGGCTTAATTATTCCCTCACATATAGGAGTGTACATGGATTTATCAGACGTGTAGGTGGACTGATCAGATGTGTCGATAGACTCCTTCGATTAGATATTGCACGTAAAATCCTTTCTTTTTATGTTTAAGATTATGAATAGAGTAAATATATGATATTTTTAATTGAGTGATCATCTCATCTAAAGAGCTTAATTCATTTGAGGGAAGTATTATTAATTAAATATTCAAAAGGAAAAATTGCATTTTTAGTCCCATAGGATATAAGTGGATTTCTTTTTTTGTCCCGTAGTTTTTAAATAGTCCTACTCGTTTGTATTTTTAACACTTTTGGTCCCAAGATCTATTAAGTTTTCATTAGATGTTACCCATACATTACCCTTTTCTTTTTTTTTCAATAAACATATAAAAATTATTATAGTATGATATAAATATAACAATATGTTATATAATTATAATTTGTTTAATTTTGATTTTTTAACTCTAATTAAAAATATATGGTTAAAATCGCCTTTAAAAAATATATAATAAATAAAAACTAAGATATTTTTCAAAATCAGTTTTTAATTCTAATTAAATATTATAATAAATAAAAAAATAATTATATGTTATGTCATTTAATTTGTTTTAATTTGATTTTTTCAAATTCTAATTAAATAAAAAAAAAAGAGAAAATTGCATTTTTGGTCCCAGGAAATAAGTCAATTTTTTTTTGGTCCCGTAGTTTTTAAATCGTCCCGCACCTTTAGTTTTTCGACAAATGTAGTCCCAAAGTGAAAAAAATTTAATATTAGTCCCAAAAAATTTAGAAATATATATATTTATAATACTTTTCCTTAATTAAAAAATACATATCAAATATTAGGAACAATTTAAAAGAATACCAACCACATGATATGAATTTTATTTTTATAATAAATAGTAATTATTACATTTTAAATTATAAGCATTACTTTAAAATTATAAAATAAAAAAAATAAAAACATTATACATAATAACATAATTAATAAAATAATCTTCAATATTGTATTTAGTTAAAAATATTTAAAATAAAAAATTAAAAAATAATTAATATTTATAATATTTAAATATTTCTTATGTATATAACATTGTATTTATTTAAAATAATTAATGTTGGGTTTATTTAAAATTGAAAATAACTGAAATTTATATATATTTTATCCAATAATATAATTTTAATTAAATAATTAAATTATTATTATAATTGTACGTTATATTATTATAGTGTTTTAAAATTTTGATGTTATTTTTTAATTCTCATTAAATATTTATGGCTACTAATTATTTTTTAATTTTTTAATTATATTATAAATATTAATTATTTTTCAATTTTTTATTTTACATATTTTTAACTAAATGCAATATTGAAAATTATTTTATTAAATACGTTATTATGTATAATATCTTTATTTTTTTATTTTATAATTTTAAAGTAATACTTATACTTTAAATAATTATTATTTATTACAAAAATAAAATGTATATGATGTGGTTGGTATTCTTTCAAATTATTCCTAATATTTGATATGTATTTTTTAATTAAGGAAAAATATTATAAATATATATTTCTAAATTTTTTGGACTAATATTTAAATTTTTTCACTTTGGGACTATATTTGTCGAAAAAATAAAAGTACGGGACGATTTAAAAACTATGGGACCAAAAAAAAATTGACCTATTTCCTATGGGACCAAAAATGCAATTTTCTCATAAAAAAATGATTAAAATCACCTATTAATTCTAATTAAATATTATATTGATGCATACAAATTATAAAAATTCTAAATATTACACATCATGTTAAAACAGAAATAATAAATAAAAAATCACTTTTTAATTCTAATTAAATATTATATTAATAAATAAATAAATGTACAATCCTTTTTTTTTTTTTTTTTTTTCTCCTTTTGGGACTAATAGTAAAAATGTTGGTTTTTGGGACCAAAAGTGTTAAAAATAAAAACGTGTAGGACTATTTAAAAACTATGGGACATTAAAAAAATCCACTTATATCCTATGGGGTCAAAAATGCAATTTTCTCTTCAAAAGAGAAAATTGCAATTGTAGTCAAAACGTTTGTTATGCCATGTAATTTAAAGTTGCCCGAATAAATGGAATCATTAACTCCTGATGCAATGATTTGAAATAGATAAACAAATTAAAAACGTGAAAAACAGTACAACATTGCATATTCCTAAATATATATATTAAGGAACTCAAATTAGCCTTCTGAAGTAAAAAACTCCCGACATAATCTATCTCTAATTCTTGCTCACTTGCAAAATATTACCTGAAGCCTGGAATTTTCCAATTAGTTCTTGCATAATTATTTCCAGAATTATTGAACTTTGTTGCCAAGACCATTGTGATGTATATACACTTCATCATATATAACCTTTTTTTTTCTATACCAAATTACAAATACTCATGCTCAAGTTGAAGAGTTTCGGATTCTCATCATAATCTATGCCAAATAATCTTCTAAACACATTAAACGACGTATCTATAACCGTCGATCAATAGATAAAAGGTATGATATACTTGTAGCATGAAAACCAAGACATTTCCGGGTTCTGTATACATGTTTATGTGCATGATTACGAATAGAATTCATGTTAATAAATAAATAAATTACTTAAATTAAAAAAGCGATAATAATTAATATCAAAGGAGAATATAAAGAGCGGAGAGAATTAAACGAGTTGAGATTTAAATAAAATTAAATTTATTCAATAACACCAAATTAAATAATTAAATTAAACTAAGGGTTTATCGATTACTAATTTTTGGGTTAAACATCGCTTTGGAGGTATTATATTTCTTGGGAAGTATCTACAATGGAACAATTACATAAATATCCCTTAAAAATTTGCTCAAATTGCCAAATGAACTTATATTTCTATCGGCAATCCGCTCATGTTATTTATCTGATCATTTTAGTTCGAATCTAACTCGATCAAATCAACGTATCGAAAAAGAGAACACGTTACATTTCTTATTTGATTTATATACATTTTTAAAAGATATATTCCAATAAATAACAGATATAACACACTTACTCTAATATGAATTGAGTTCGAGCCAATGATGTTTTAGCTGGAATTTACGGACTTGATGGCATATGTCGTTTCGTCCTATTTACGTGCATGAGCCCGCACGTGTTTGTAGTTTGTTATTTTCTTGTCGTCCAGGAGCTTGTCCCATTGTCATGCAAGTGGGAGGTCTGCATCGATCCTTGGTTGATGGAAAGCAGAAACTATCTCTAAGAAATGACTCATCTTGACTTCGAGAAACTATCTCTAAGTAATGCTACTTTGCATAAATAGTTTTAGAAAATACATTTTTATACCGAAGAAATTAATTTTTTTTTTTTTTTTTGCTTTTTTTTTGTTTTTTAAAATTTATTACTGCCTCAAAATCAGACTATTTATAAAATCCCATCCCAATAGTCAAAATAAAATTTTAAAAATTGGGACAAGAATTGATCTGAAGTTAAATTTTTGAACAATAGTGTGATAGGTTCTTTTACCGTAATGCCGAATCTCAATAGCAATTTCAAAATTAATCTGAATTAATACAACGCCAATTTTTTTGTATAAATTTTGCTTGTGTTAAGTCATGTAACACATTAAAATAGCTTATTTTTATATACAAAGTCAACAAGTGAGGTGATCTAAGTGACTTAGCCGTGTATGAACATGAGTTGTTTTCGTGCGTTGCGTTACAAGCACACACAAGAATGGGTTCCAAAATTGTTGAAAAATGAGTTAGTATGATAATAAAATAACTTGTCAAATTATTATCCAAAATACCAACCGAGGATTAAATGACGTCTAATTTTTGTTTATGGCTACAGAATCTCCATTAATCTATTTCAATTTTGATATGGCATAAATTGATCTGACTAGGCCACGTGGCGTGCCCTCGAAGGGCCACGTAGGCTCTTTGCCACCTCGGTTACCCAGGAACCACCACGTGGACCGTACGTGGCGTGATATCCGTTTGGATCGATATGTCGATCCCCAAACTGTCGGTCTGCCCATCACACGGGCCCGCGAGTCATGCCGATCTGACGCTCGATCTCGATCCGGCATGACCTCGATCCGAAAGTCGATGCCCTACGTCACCCGATACCAAGATACCTTAAAACATCTTTGTCGGGACACGTGTAGGCCTCTCATTCCCTAGGACAAGCGTACCAAGGAACATTCAATGCCCTACTGTACCTGTCTACACCAAAAGGAGAAAGAAAGTACACTCGACCTCAGCTGGGCCAGCTCTGGCTACCGACCAATGGGTCGATCGCCTGCAGTGTAATTAATGCATAATCGTGGTACACGTACTACTGTGTTAATTGGCCAAGACTATAAATATACCCCCCTTGAACAGTAGTTAGTAAGCATTCAAGAGCATTTATTTCGCACTTATTGCATTTATTTCTCTCACTAAGATCCCAATACTGACTTGAGCGTCGGAGTGTCATACTTGGGCCCAACCCCAAGTTCCCTAATTTGGCCTTCTAGCTTACGTGTGTTGAGAGTTTCCAGATCAATAAAGAACCCACGTATACAAATTCTTGACTGATCGACTCAAACCTGCCAACCAGTTCGACAACTCGGATTGATCAGATTTGAGCCGGATCAGTTTGGCATCGTCTGTGGGAATATCCTTTCTTCTTCTTTCTATCGATCTAGATAAAACCCTTAGCACTTTTCATCCGCTGCTATGGTGAATACGAGACTCACTATCCGTGACGACGACATAGAGGAGGTCGCCAAAGGCAGACACGATGTTAACGCGTCGCTTGGCAACCCTTCCACTGTCCTCCCTGTTGTTGGACATGTCGGCACTAGCGTCGGCATCATCTTGCCTCAACAGGAGGCTACGCCTAGGGTCACCATCACTCAGGCAGACTTGGACGCATTCCTCGACCAGTGGCGAGTCGAGATCGAGCAAGGCCATGTTGAGGGCCGCGAGTCGAGGCGTCCAGAGCTACCAAGGGCCAGCCCTGCTACCATTCCAAACCCTATGATGGATAGTGCTTTAGGGCCCGCAGCCCAGACCTATGGGCCTACCGTTCCGTATTACTTTCAGCCGCTCAACAGCGGACCTGCCCAGGTCATCTGGGGGCTCACCTCCCAAACGAGCATGGGCCAGGTCCAGGCCCAGGGATTTGTACCTCCACTACTGCCGCCGCCAGGAGATAGCAAGCAGGCCCCATTCGAAGGCCATGGTGAATCGGACCACCCGAGCCGCGCTAATCGCGGCAAACGTGTGGTCGACTACGACTACGAAGAGTTTGACGATCTGCGAAATCGGATCCCCCGCACGATCTGCCCGAGACGAAGCTGCAAGGATTACAACGGCTCATCAAGAGAACGAGCCCAACCCATACTTCGACCCGTCGCAGAGGAGGGTCCTAGACAGCCTGGGAGATCAAGGATCCATGATCTCCCAAAAGCAGGTCAATTTACGTGCAGGGTTGAACCGCCGCCCCTTGCGCTTTTGGAGTCACAAGGAGGAGCCTTCCCCCTTTTCTAAGGACATCCTCCGGACGACCTGCGACGGGGACAGGATCCCGACAGGGTTGCCACTGTACAATGGGACATCCGATCTCGAGAAGCATGTGACAGCCTTCAAGAACAGGATGTTGTTGCACCCCCACCCACAGTAAATATGGGCCAAGCTATTCGTCACCACTCTGACGGGCCCGGGGCAGGACTGGTTTATCCGTCTGCCGCCTCGATGCATCTCGACCTATAACCACTTTGTAGATCGATTTTTAGCGCATTTCTCCTCTATGTCTGGAGAGAAACTGTCGCCCTCATACCTCAACAATCTCCGCCAAGAAGATGGCGAATCCCTCAGGGACTTCTTCACAAGATTCTCGAGGGAAGTAATCCGGGTCGAGGACCAACGATGGATACATTGTTGTCGGTCGTCCATTGAGCCTTGCGGAACCGCATGTGGGCAGACGAGATCGTCAGGGCCGAACCCTGGAACCTGACCAAGATTCAAGACATTGCTCGCGGCTTCATGCGAGTGGAAGAGATGGCCCTAACTCATGGGCCCCTGTCGCAGCCCCGGTCTGAGGGGCACAACTTTGGCTCAGGCTCGAACCCTAGTCGGAAGGGGAAGAGCCCAAGAAATCAAAGGGGAAAATCGATCAACCGACCCAGATCGATCGTAGAAGCTATATTCCCCTCAATGCTCACATCGAACAGATCTTCACTGTAATCGACAAGAAGCTTTTGAACAAGCCCAAGACCATCCGTGAAGGTCCGAAGGCTCAGAAGTCTGGGAAATTCTGTGGCTACCATCAACAGTGGGGCCACACCACTGAAGAGTGTCTCGCCCTCCGCGATGAGATCAAACGACTCATCCGAGGAGAGCATTTGAAGGATTTTGTCCAAAAAATCGACCACTTCTCCGAAAAAGCTGGTCGATCCAAGGATCGATCCCGCTCTTACTCGAGGTCGCCGCAAAGGAGGTCGGGCAAGCAGCCGCTCGAGAGGAATGAAGACAAACCCCCGACGAACGGCACCATCTACATGATAGCCGGGGGGTACGAGGGAGGTGACTCCAACACCGCTCGAAAAAGGAATATTAGGAAGGCGGCTCGAGAGTACAACGGTCCCCACGATGAGGTCCTCTAGATCGGCCAGGGTAGGGAGTGGGAGGGGTAGGAGGTTAGTTTTAGCGAGAATGACAGCCACCTGGGCCCACATCGGAAGGGCAAAACGACTAGTTGTCCAATGGTGGTGACCTTAGGCGTGGCTAACTTCAATGTAACCAAATGCCTTGTCGATAATGGAAGTAGCACGAACATTATCTTTTACTCTACTCTTGAAAAAATGAAATTACATAACTTGAAACTCGATCCGATCCGAACGCCTCTGTCTGGCTTCGGTATATCGCAGGTTGTTCCACTTAGGCGCATCCGACTGCTCACCTCGATGGGAACCTCGCCACGGCAATTTACCAAAGAGGTTGAATATGTGGTCGTTAACATGCCCCTGGCCTACAACATGATTTTTGGCCGCCAGGCCTCATCCAGTTCAGGGCCATGATCTCTACTTACCATCAGAAGCTAAAGATGCCGACGCCCAATGGGGTCGAAAAAGTGGAGTGCGACGTCCCGGACAGTTGGGCGTGTTATGCCATCACCCTTAAGGAGCCAAAAGAAAAGGAGGTAAACGAATGTCTCGATCTCCAAACCTACGCAGACAGGGAAATCAATCTTCCAACAACAGAGGGCGAGATTGAGGGCTCGTAAGTGGCTCGAAAAAGGAAAGCTAGCGAACGGATCGAACCCTCAGAATCATTGAAGGAGATACCCCTTGTACCGGGTGATAGCAGCAAGTCCACCAAGATAGGGGCAAACATGCACCCCCCAACATAAGATCATGATGATCGAGTTTCCCCGAGAGAATGCTGATGTCTTCGCCTAGACCGTTAAAGATCTGACCGGGATCGACCTGAAGGTGATCTGCGACCGTCTCGAGATCGACCCAACCTACAAACCTATCAAGCAAAAGAGAGGAATGAAATCATCGAGGGTGAGGTCAACAAACTCCTCGACGCGGGCTACGTTACCCCAGCTTAGTATATTAACTGGTTGTGCAATGTGGTCCTCGTACAAAAAACATGAGAAAAATGGAGGATGTGCAACGACTTCACTGATCTCAACAAAGTATGCCCGAAGGACCCATATCCACTTCCCCGTATCGATCAGCTCGTCGACTCGACAGCTGGATGCGAGATGTTGAGTATGATGGACGCCTTCTAGGGGTACTATCAGATCTCCATAGCCCCAGAAGACATCCCATATACCGTCTTCATAGTCGTGAAGGGCATATACCATTTCAAGGTAATGTCGTTCGGACTTAAGAATACATGGGCCACTTACCAAAGGCTGGTGAACCTAATGTGACAGGTGTCGAATCCGTCAAAAATAAATAAAACTCCTATTCAACGACTAAACACAGAGTATAGTGCAAACAGGGTCGATCCACAGAGACTGGTTGACTTATTTCTAACAATTCCAAGAAATTCACGAAAAGCAACAATTAAAAGGGGGGTTTTGGATTATTATAACTAAAGTATGCAATTAAAATAAAATAATAAGAATTAAAAAGCCAACTAAAATTATCAAGCAACTCACGTAGGATTAAATCAATCAGAGGGAAAATTACCTAGCCAGGGATATTCGATTCGAATTGTTATATTGATCATCGACTCAAGGATAAATTCAAGTTATTCAGACAGATTGGGTATAGTTGATAGAGACACTCGACTCAACCTCATATTTACTTAATTAATCAGATAGCCTAGAGATACTCGACAGTTATCTTCCCTAACAAATTCACAACCCCTAGAGACACTCGACAGGATTTAATGAATTCGCAGCATTAAGAACCATAAAAACACCAACCCTAATCAACCAAGTCGTGATACACGTAAGATTTAAATTAGATTATTAGATCCCTTAGTGAACGAGGAATTCTATCGCTAAAACCCTGTCACTAATTTACCACAATTTATCAATCAACTTTACATACACTTCAAGCATCATGAATGGCAATATGCAATTAAATCTATCTAGATGGTCGGGCCCTACCACTAAATAAATCAATCACAATAAACGCGAAACAGGGAGATAAGATAAATGCTTAAATAAACATGAATTGATAAAAACGTTTAGGCCTCACAATATCCAAAATCGAATCTTAATCCATAGCTAGATAATTAAAAGTTTAGCTACTCATGAAATAAAAATTCATCAAAACAATAGAGGAATTCTTTAACATAAATCAACTGAAAAGCGAAAGAAATAAAGAAGAAGAGTCTGTGATGTCAAAATCTTGCTCCCAAACGTCTGAAGCCTGCCTCCAAAGTGTTACGTACTCCCCTCTCAAAGAGCTGCTGTCACGCCAAATATATAATCCCAGCCTCTAAGCCTCTCAGATCACGTGGCCGAATCCTTAGCAAAATAGGAGTGTAATTCTTTGTCCAAATCGGGCTCAACTATTTGCTCTCCAAGAATTAAACACACTACTGGGCCATTCTAATTAATTCCAATCAGCTGGGCTTCTTATAATAAATTTCAATGGTAGGCGCGGCCCACTAACAAACAAGACCAAGAAACTAAATTAAGCCCACAACGTGCAGCCAATCATCAAAGCAAATTAGCTTTCCATCATTCTCCATGCACGCAACCCACTAGCAAATTGGGCTCAATTAATTAAGCTACACACGCAACCCAAATTAATTCCAAGGGACGCAGCCCACTTCTAACAAATATAATTAATCCTCACAAATTAATTCCCCAAAGCCCACAAATCATTCAGCCTCCAGTGATCACCCTTTCACAATTAATTCCAAAGCATCGTGATATGCTTAGCTTTCATTAGTCCAAAGTAAATTCCCCAAAATTGCATGCGTGCAGGCCCTAAAAAATTGCGTCCTAATCCCATCCTAATTTCACGCAGTAGATTAGTAACCACCTTGAACCAACCGAGTCCGCTCTTTACGAGAATATCTTCATAAAAGGATCAAATTCACACCAATTTCAACTCGAAGCTCCGAATCTACAAAATAAACAACAAGGCATCAATTCTTTTATAAATAATATCAAATCATGCACACTTCGGGGCATAAATTAATCATAAAGATGATTAATTAGCGAGTTATCAAATCCCCCCACACTAGCCCATTACTTGTCCTCGAGGAATCATGAAAATTAATAGACATAACATCACCCATCAAACTCAATCACAAAGGTAATCATCGAATTCTCGCCTAAACAATTCTAGCTCATCAACACACTACTCAATTGCACAAAATTCAACAAATTAGTATAAATAACATACCCTCGTGTAATGTAGTGTGAATTGAATGAGAGAATGTACAAAGACTAGATTGATTAGTCTATGATTTCCGCCTAAGTACCAATTATTAACTTCGAATGCATCCTTCACTCCAATCTCCACTAATGTAGTTAACTCATGACTCGAGATCGATAGGTCTTTCGAGCTTGTAATGTAAGGCTTGGGGTAAAGGTTAGGAAAATTTGGAATTTAGTGACTAACACACCAAGCTTACACACTTTACAATAAAACCCGTAGTAATTCCCTTTTCATCTACCAGACTCTCCTTATTTTGCCTTATACAACTAATTTCCCTCCTTTTCACTCATCGAACTTTTGGTACTCAAAACACACTCTCACTTTCTTCTTTCGTTGCAATTTTTTTTTGTTCTTTTTTTTTCTTCTCATTTTTTTCTTTCTTGACTTCTTTTTCCTTTTTCTTTTCATGGCATCTCTTTTTCTATTTATGTTCAACATTGCTCAATCTCCCTTTTTTTTTTTTTTTTTTCCTCCATATTGTCAATTCAGCACAAAGGATAACAAGGAGGCCAAAGACATCTAAAAAAATTCAAACCCGAAATGAGCAAGCAAGGTGTGATTCAAAGTAGGGTAGGAAAATAATGTTGTGCATCGGCTTGTAACATGACTAAGAAGAAATTTTGCACAACATTTAGGCTCAACGGGGTCAAACGGGATAATTTTATTTGTGAAAAGATCAAGAAAAGGCTTACCACCGACAACGATCGCCTAAGTCACTTCCCAAATCAATCGTTAACTAAAAATTTCGCCTCGAAGGGAGCTAAGATGCATTCTAATCAACTTTTAGACCTATTTGAAAATCATGAACTTCTCTATCTAAGCAGAACACATTAATTCGTTCAATGGTGCGCGAAAAATGAAGGTATGCTACTACACTAATTCACCGAATTTCGTACACAATTTCATGCATTCAATAAGCCTAACTTATTCTACCAAAATTCAACAATCAAACCTAACATAAAGCATTCAAAACGAGGGCAAAATATCCACAATAATCAACATCCTCAAGTTCGAAGTAAAATCACAAGTTCAGCCACAAAAAATTTTCAATTCTAGCACTAGTGGACCCCACCCACACACAAATCATGCATTGTTCTCAAGGCATAAGAAAAATCAAGATCTAGAGTAAAGAAGACTTCCCTGAAGTTCAGGTTGGGGAGGTAGGGCGTCTGGGCATGTAAATTTCCCATTTAATTTGAAATTCTGGAAGTGGCATGGGTGTTAGGCATGGTCACGCTTAAGGGTTACGTTAGCAGAACTTTGACAGCAGTTATCAGCAGCATATCAACATTATCTGGGCCAAGCAACGCGCTCCTGCAAGACAGAAAAGGCCAGAAAATCAATACAAACACCACGAGAACCGAAAAAACAAAAGAAAAAGAAACTGAGGGAAGAAAATGGCGCCTAAATCGCCAAAACTTGGGTTGCCTCCCAATAACGCCCTTGTTTTATGTCTTAGGCCCGACAAGACTTGTTAAAGTGCTACTCAAACGGAGGTACACCCTCCATACAAATCCCCTCGACTATGTGGAGCTGAATCTTCTAGTCCATTGCGTCCTCTAGATTGGGGATGGTAACTCAAAAAGACACACAACATGGTTTGATACTTCCTCATCAAATACTCCATCAATCGTTTGTAGAAACGCTTACCATGATCACTAAGAGTCCTGAACTTGAAAAAAATATGAGATCTGAGGAAGGTAGTAGTTAAATAATCAAGAATATCAGCATACCAGTGCATGACCATAGAGCGTGGCCACGTCTTATGGTCACATGTCTCGAAAAACTGCTCATCCAGAAATTCAGCTCATGTAGGCATTGAATCTGCAAATTTTCCTCCGCCTTTGAAGGTATAACTCAGATTATCCAAAAATTTCTTGAGTCCCACAATAGATGCCTATAAAACGAAAGAATTCAGTTTAGCTAAATCATCAAGTAGTTTCAAATTTGAAGCCTTTATATTGAGAGGTCTAACATGCTCTAATGGTATCACCATATCAAAGATATCATCATGCAAACCAACATGTTTAGGCTTACTCTCAAAATTTTTAACTACCAAATTTTGAAGGGATTCAAAACTTAGTTTTTCCACATTGTTAGGCACAAAAGTTTCATTACTTGAGTTTTCAATCACATCAACACAGAACACACTAGACAGTTCATTAGGATGTTTCATAGCATCGTAAACATTAAATTTAACAATGTCACCGTCAAATTCAAGAGTTAACAATCCATTATGAACGTCTATTTTAGCTCTAGCAGTGCTTAAAAATGGGCGACCAAGCAAAATATCAAAAGGTTTAGAGGATTTATCATCCTCCATATCTAGCACAAAAAAGTCAGTAGGAAAAGTCAAATCGTTGACTTGTACGAGCACATCCTCCAATACTCCCTCCGGGTACACTACGGATCGATCAGCAAGCTGGATTATAATACCTGTACCTTTCAATAGACCAACATTAAGTGCAGTATAAATAGATAGAGGCATAACATTAATCGATGCACCCAAATCACACATAGCTTTCTTAATGCTAAGGTTACCTATTTTACACGAAATTGAAAATATACCTTGGTCTCTGCATTTCGGTGGTAATTTCTTTTGCAAAACCGCGGAGACATTTTCCCCAACACTTACCCTTTCATTACCTTTTAGTTTCCTTTTGTTAGTGCAGAGTTCTTTAAGAAACTTCGCATAGCGTGGAATTGGTTGAATGGCATCCAATAAAGGAATGTTGACCTCAACTTTTCGAAAAGTCTCAAGTATACTTTTCTCCTCCTTCTCTTTTCTCGTCTGGGTTAGGCGCTCTGGAAACGGAGGTGGTTCTACCCATGACTTAGGCTGGACTTTAATTTCTGCCTCTCTGTCGTGACTGGAGCCTAAGGCGTGGTCACGCTTAATGGTCAAGTATTCTTTCTGATCAGTTTCAGCCCTGTTCTGGCGAGTTTTGGACTTTTCCACATCTTTAGGTAGTTCCTTATCACTTATGACCGTGATTGCACTCACGTTGTGCCTCAGATCCTCGGTTTGAGAAGGCAATTTTCCTTGATTCTCAATCCTACCCAACGCTGTTGCAATCTGTCCCAATTGAGTTTCCAAATTTTTAACTTGGTTTTCCAAGCTATTAATTCGGACGTCTTGTGGGTTGAGAGGTTGGTTTGGTTGAGGATTTTGGGCGTAGCTGAGGCTAGGATGATTCTTCCACCCGGGGTTGAATGTGTTAGAGAAAGGGTTGAAGTTTTGTTGTTGGAACAGCGGCGTTAACATTCTCTAAGGTGCCCTCTTGTAGGGATGGGCATGCATCGTTGGGATGAGATGTGCTAGCACATAATTGGCAAACTGTCGCCACTTGTGAGATTCCTGCACTCATGTTAGATATCAAAACAGATATCATATTCTTGAGTTCATCAAACTGGGAAGAATTTACCTTTTTAACCTGTCTCGTCATGTCTGACTTAGCATAATATTTCTGTGAGGCAACTAAAATCAATCAAGCAAATCACGTAGGATTAAAATAAAATAATAAGAATTAAAAAGCCAACTAAAATTATCAAGCAAATCACGTAGGATTAAATCAATCAGAGGGAAAATTACCTAGCCAGGGATATTCGATTCGAATTGTTATATTGATCATCGACTCAAGGATAAATTCAAGTTATTCAGACAGATTGGGTATAGTTGATAGAGACACTCGACTCAACCTCATCTTTACTTAATTAATCGGATAACCTAGAGACACTCGACAGTTATCTTCCCTAACAAATTCACAACCCCTAGAGACACTCGATAGGATTTAATGAATTCGCAGCATTAAGAACCATGAAAACACCAACCCTAATCAACCAAGTCATGACACATGTAAGATTTAAATTAGATTATCAGATCCCTTAGTGAACGAGGAATTCTATCGCTAAAACCCTGTCACTAATTTATCACAATTTATCAATCAACTTTACATACACTTCAAGCATCATGAATGGCAATATGCGATTAAATCTATCTAGATAGTCGGGCCCTACCACTAAATAAATCAATCACAATAAACGCGAAACAGGGAGATAAGATAAATGCCTAAATAAACATGAATTGATAAAAACGTTTAGGTCTCACAATATCCAAAATCATATCTTAATCCCTAGCTAGATAATTAAAAGTTTGGCTACTCATGAAATAAAAATTCATCAAAACAATAGAGGAATTCTTTAACATAAATCAACTGAAAAGCGAAAGAAATAAAGAAGAAGAGTCTGTGATGTCAAAATCTTGCTCCCAAACGTCCGAAGCCTGCCTCCAAAGTGTTACGTACTCCCCTCTCAAAGAGCTGTTGTCACGCCAAATATATAATCCCAGCCTCTAAGCCTCTCAGATCACGTGGCCGAATCCTTAGCAAAATAGGAGTGTAATTCTTTGTCCAAATCGGGCTCAACTATTTGCTATCCAAGAATTAAACACACTACTGGGCCATTCTAATTAATTCCAATCAGCTGGGCTTCTTATAATAAATTCCAATGGTAGGCGCGGCCCACTAACAAACAAGACCAATAAACTAAATTAAGCCCACAATGTGCAGCCACTCATCAAAGCAAATTAGCTTTCCATCATTCTCCATGCACGCAACCCACTAGCAAATTGGGCTCAATTAATTAAGCTACACACGCAACCCAAATTAATTCCATGGGACGCAGCCCACTTCTATCAAATATAATTAATCCTCACAAATTAATTCCCCAAAGCCCACAAATCATTCAGCCTCCAGTGATCACCCTTTAACAATTATTTCCAAAGCATCGTGACATGCTTAGCCTTCATTAGTCCAAAGTAAATTCCCCAAAATTGCATGCGTGCAGACCCTCAAAAATTGCGTCTTAATCTCATCCTAATTTCACGCAGTAGATTAGTAACCGCCTTGAACCAACCGAGTCCGCTCTTTACGAGAATATCTTCATAAAAGGATCAAATTCACACCAATTTCAACTCGAAGCCCCAAATCTACAAAATAAACAACAAGGCATCAATTCTTTTATAAATAATATCAAATCAAGCACACTTCGGGGCATAAATTAATCATAAAGATGATTAATTAGTGAGTTATCATAATATTCAAGGGCGAGAACGGAAAGACAATGGAGGTCTATGTGGACGATATGATTGTGAAAAGCAAATGGACATACGAGCACCTCGACTACCTACGTCGAGCGTTTGAAATTCTCAGGCAATTGCGACCTTATTTCCAAGCGTATTCGATAATTGTCTTGACCGACCAGCCTCTCAGGTAGGTCTTGACCAAACCCAACGTCTCAGGTCGAATGATGAAGTGGACAGTCGAGCTGAGTCAGCACGACATCTCTTTCCAACCCCGAGCCGCCCAACAAGCCTAAGTTATGCCTGACTTCTTGGTCGAAAAGAACACAACTCTGACAAAGATTATCACCACTCCCCTGTGCTGGACCATGTACGTCGCTGGCTCATCGACTTCTCAAGGGGGAGGGATATCCCTACCCCTAGTCAGTTCGGATGGCACGCAGTGTAATTTCGCCATTCGAATCGATTTCAAAGCAACAAATAACGAGGCAGAGTACGAGGCACTCGTCGCCGGCCTGAAATATGTATCTGAGCACCAGGTCGAGAGGTTAGCAGTCGTGGCTGACTCCCAACTCATCACTGGTCAGGTAAACGACACCTATGAGGCCAGGGAGGAATCGATGGCCGCGTACCTCAGAATAGTTAAAAGGTTGGCCTCAAAGTTCAAGGAATTCAAGATCGACCAGGTCCCTCGCGAAGAGAATGATCGAGCGGACGCCGCGAACGGCCTCCAAGTAACCCGAGACGGGACCATCTCGTACTTAGTGTCGGGGGGCCGAGCCATCGACGTGGGCAAGATCGAAGTGGCCGCCATCGATCCGTCGGAACCATGTTGGATGGACGACATCGTCGCATACCTGGAGAACAGGTCCCTACCCCAAAGCCGAATTGAGGTAAGGTGGTTGAAATATCGATCCCTATTGTTTATTCTCGACCATGAGGGCAGGCTATTCAAGAAATCCTTCGCAGGACTGCCCTTGAGATGTCTTCGACCAGGTCAAGCCAGGGATGTGTTAGAGGAGATACATGAAGGATGCTGTGGGAACCACTCAGGGGGTCGAGCCCTATGTTGGGAATAGTGCCCTGAAAATTCAATTTGTTGAATTAATTAAACTGAATTTACAGCTAGTTGTGAGTATTTCACATATTGATAATTAATGGCGTGTGGTGGTATTCTTATATGAAATGTGTTTGATAGGAAAAGACTTTGAATACCGAAATCACGTGTCATTAAAGTTCTAGTCGGTAAGATAAGAATATGTTCTTATCAAGACAATAATGTGGTTATATAAGATGATTAGTCTTTCGTCATAGGGAATGGTGATTTCGGTTATAACACGTTGATGATTTTCAATAAGATTGGAAACATCGAACTGGACCACTGAGATTATTAATTTTATACTGCTATCTAAAATGAATAAAATCTCAGGAAGCATTGTACTCTTAATCCTAACAATATTTTGGCTTTAGGCATGTAGTGTTAGTCACTGTAATATACTCGAAGTGAGGTCTCAGTAACGAGTGGCTAAAATACTTTGTACGTTCAGTGACAACATGAAATGTACTAAAGAGTTGTAATGATCGAGGAATCTGTGGCCTTACTGGAAGGTAAAAGATATCCCTGAAATAGATTTACAAAAGTTCGAATTAAGACTTTGGCCAAAGCACTTCGCGTGATACGTCACCGAAGTTGTATGTTGAATGTGTTTCACATACAGAGAATTTGAACTTAAAGCGAATTAATAAATTTCAAATTAGAGATGAAAAAATAAATGATAGTAGTTGCAATTTATTTTTCATGGATATCTACACGGAGGAGTGAAATGCGAAATTATTCTAGATCGAGAAATTCGTGAATAATTTAATTAATTTTAAAGTGCAACAATATTTATTTAGTGGAATTAAATATTGTTAAACGGTAATTAATTATTGTCATGAGATGCTAATATATTAATCCGTTTGGAGCTAAAATTAATTAGTCCTGCAGGTCCCCCTACAAGCACCAAGTGAAAACCCGAAGAGAAAATATTAAAAGGAGAAAGAGAAATGAATTTTTAAAGTGTTTGAAAAATAGACAAGGAATTTATTTTAAGAAAATAAATTGAAGTTCCAAAGAGTTGGAAATGCCCAGAATTTTATTTTGGAGAAAATAAAATTTTCATAAAAAAAATATATATATATATTTTTTACTGACGTGGCATCGAGATGACATAGTCAGGGCGAGGTGGCACTGACGTAGCGGCCACGTGTGCGATTGAGATTGAGCCGCGTCAGCGCCAATGAACGGCTCAGATTGGATCTGGGCGGGTTAGTCAACGGGCCGGATAGTCCGGTCAACGGGATGGTAAACGGGTCAACGGGTCGGGCCGACGGATAGGGTCGAACCAGACCGGACACGTGGCATCACCAGGACTAGCTGTGTGTCGAACCAGACCGGTCTAAGCCAGAAGCCCTAGAGCCGCGCGTGAGGGCGAGTCCGGCATCCTATCGTCGCGTGGCTGGTGGCGCTGAACTCGTGGCGATGAGACCTTGAACTTGGTGCTCTTAGATTCCATCAATTTTGCAAGTTGAACAAGTGGGAGTGCAAAATGACTAAATTACCCTTGTATTTATGCCCGAAATGACCTTTTTACCCTTGAACTTTTGCCTATAAATAGGCTGATCCTTGGCATAATTTTACACACAATTTTGGGAGAGGTTTTGGCTAGTTCTTAGCTTTGAAACCATATCCCTTTTCTCCTAGTTAATTCCGATTTATTTTGGAATTAATTTTAATCAGACGTTTATATATAAAACGCCTAATTTCGGGAGATTAAACCCTGAAAAGGGTTTTCTAGTTTAAAGTTTATTTTCTCTAAGTATTTAGAAAATACTTTCGGAGCCCACACTCCGAGGGTTTCTATGGGGTCATTGCAGGGAAGCTTTGCCGGTCTCACAAAAGGGAAAGGAGCTGGAAAAATGCAGTTATATAGCCATGTTTGCAGTACGGTAATATTTTACAGTTGTTTTATTTTAAGCATTATAAATTATATGCTCTTAAGTGTTAATTGCATGTTAGATATTTATCTGCTTAAGTGTTTTAAAATTTATTATCAATTGCATGTATATACTTGAGTAGATCCGGCTAGTCTTCCGCTTTATATTAAAATGTTTTAGAAATATTTTAATACTTGTATTATAAAGAAAATTTTAAAATGTGGTCCCGGACTGCTACTGTTCTGGGCCCACCTCCCAGCAACTGGTATCAGAGCCGTGCTCTAGATATATACATGCATTGATATGATGCATGCGATGCATAATTTTAAATCTGCTACTGTGCACGTAAATTCTTAAAACCAGACTGGTTTTTAAATGGGGCCGTTGTGACCCCTTCAGTCTTTCCTGGGAATTTACGTGGAATGGTATTGTTTTGGGAAACAATTTAATTGTCTTTCCTGAAAAATTACAGAATCAGTAAACATGATTTAAATTATGAGATAATTTATTTATAACATGTTTACATTATGCCATTTTTTTAAGCATGATAATTATGTGATAATTATATGAAAGCATGCTTAATTATTTTAATTTATGGCATGATCATGATAATATGGGATATTATGATATTTCAATTATGCATATTTTATTTAATAGGATTGTAACGCCCCAATTTCAGGTACGCTCGACACGTGTGAGTTTCGAGCGTTAGGATTTTATTTTATTATTTTCGCTTAGTTAATTTAAACATGTTACATTAATTTTTATAAATTGCGTGCAACATGAATATGTGGAAATATATGAAATATGTGTCAACTTGAGAATTATGGTATCATTGGAATTTAATTATTACATGAATTAATTGTCCAATTTGATTTAATTGCCAAATTGTCCTTAAATGCTCATTTCCTTCATTAGAGGGACTAAATTGCATGAATATGTTAAGGGACTTAATTGATCACTTTCCAAACCTTTTATATTCAATTGCATGACTTATAAAACTTGGGGGATTGAATTATAATTATTACATATTTCCCCAAATATCACGTTATATGCATCTCTCTCAATCATCTTCATTTTGCCAATCATCTCATATTTGCTTCCTTCACCACCGAAACCATTACCATCCAAGAAAGAAAAGGGAATTCATCATCTTAAGTCATGATCATGGAGGAATTAAGAGTTTTGAAGCATCACCACCTCATCTTCACCACCTTGTTCCATCTATTTTCACTTTAAGGTATATAGGAGCATGTATGGGATTTCTTGGAATTCATGTATGAGGCTAGGGTTAATGGTTGAGTTTGCCAACTTGATTATTTGATGTTAGGATTATGATTTCATGCTTTGAGCTTGAATTCCTTACATGAATCTTGAAGAATATGAGAGTATAGGATGAATTGATATATATGCTAAAAGTTGGTGATTTTGATGATTGAAGCATGAATAGTGTGTTTTTATTGTGTTTTATTGTACTATAAGCATGTATATATGTTTCCCTCTATGAATTATAGCATAAGAGATTGAATTATGATTGTTTGGGAGCTTTGGGGTTTGGTCCGTAGCTTCCCTGTTCTTCTCCCCTGTTTCTGCATCTTCTGTAAAACGGGAACGGCCCTTCCCGTTCCCTTTGTAAACAGGGAACGGCCGTTCCCATAATTTGAATAGTTGCAGGGCGGCGAGGACGGGAACGACCGTTCCCATTTTGGCTTGCAAGCCGGAACGGCCGTTCCCACCTTCGGGAGCAGTTTCGGGAGTGGGGGAACGGCCCTTCCCATTTTGCATTAAAACCTGGAACGGCCGTTCCCATACCCCTGGAAGTGCAGAAACATTCTGCACAAAATGGGATTTTCGGGACGTCGTTCCAATGGCTTATTTGATCCCGAATTGCTATTATATGATTGATTATATGTCGAAACAATATGTTTTCATGCTACATTGTGTATTGCTCGATGTCTCGTGTATGATCATGCCGTGCGTCATTATATGAATAGTATGCTTGAATGGTTGTCTCATGCACGTACATTGTTCCGTTTCTTGTCCAGTTATTCTCCAGGGTGGAGATTATGGATCATGAGCACGTTCACGCATTCACGAGTCGTGTGTCGCCTGTCAGGTGAGGTTTAATTTCTAGTTATATAGAACCCGTATAACCTTTACGTGACTGTTTTAGCCAAAAGGTATTTATAGTTATATTTCATGAAATCATTTATCGTTTCAAGTTATATTATTGTTCGTTAATCAAGCAAGTAAATCATGTTAGTATTCACGCATCAAAGCATGCCATGTTCATGAATGCAAGCAAGTGTGTTCTCTTGGCCAGGTCCTCCTTAGTGGGGGCGCTGGATTGGTCCTCGTGCCAATGATTGTCCGTCCAATCACAAGAAGAACAATATCCTACCATGTTCGTGTGTTCTCTTGGCCAGGTTCTCCTTAGTGAGGGCGCTGGACGGGTCCTGCCCGTGGTTGTCCGTCCAACCACAAGAAGAACAAAACCTATCGTGTACCCATGTTTCCCCTGGCCAGGTCCTTCTGAGTGAAGGGCGCTGGATTGGTTTCGTGCCAATGATTGTCCGTCCAATCATAAGAGGAATAAACCCTATCATGTTACAAGCACGCCATGTAGTGATTGCATGATTTCATTCCAGAAATATGCTAATTGAATACACCTACATGATTGCATGATAATTGAATTGCGTGATCACCTAATAATTAACAAGCAAGCAAGTATGTTTATCGATTGCATGAAAAGAACAAGTATTTAATATTGATAGTTGTATTCTCGGGCGAAGCCATGTTATTATTAAACTGTATAATTATCTTTTATTAACCTTTACCCGAGAATATGACTTGCATGTTATCTGCTCAAATATATATGTAAACCCCTCACTCAGTCATCACAGACTGACGCCTCCACCTTTCAGGTATTGCAGGTGCGCTAGGCGGGAAGTGAGTCGAGTCCAGTTGTTAGAGTAGAGTCATACACGGTGCATTTATTTGATTGTTTATTTATGGTTCGATAAAGTCATGTTTACAATTATATGTTAATTATATTAAGGAGATGATTATGTATTGATATATAAGTTAGAATATATTTCATTCAGTACATGGAAATGTCATGCCTTGATAAATGAAAATATTTGATAGTGATTGATTTATGCTTCCACTTTATTTTGTCGCATGTATAAGTTTTCCCGCCTAGCCTGTCGTCTATTGCATGGTCACCCGTTCGCTATAGGTTAGTTCATGTATGGATTGCCCGTTTCGTATGTGGATTGACCTATAGTGCGGGGGTGTGGTACCTCCACGTGTTAAGGGGTGCTACAGATTAAATAGTATTGTTTAATAGAGATTGAACGAGATGTATAATTGGACTAATATTTTTCGGCCTAATTAATAAATAGTTATTAAATTGCCTTAAAATATTATTATTGGGATTTTAAATGTGATTTAACAATCCTAGTGGGAGCGTATCAATTAGATTAATCACTTCCAACAATAAGACGCCAAAAGTGATTATTAAATAATCAAAAGATAATCCACACCTTTTAAAAATTCAAGTGGGAGCGAGATGAAAAGAGTTGGATTCTCACGGCCTCCATTACCGGTCTATAGTATAGTGAATATGTACTACTCCCTTCGGCGGGTATGTATTCGCGGTATACAAGATTAGACTTCTACGGATAGAATGAAATACGGGAAAGTCTGCTCGACTACGCCTCCGTGGAGTGTCTTGACCTACTCGTACGGACTTCTAGGTAATGGTACACACTTGACTAAGTAATGTATTAACCTCCCTTCGGAGCTATGTTACATTCACTTAGAGGCCAAGGGTTGACGTGGTGGATTAACATTGTTTGGTAAGAGTTACCTAAATGACATGTTAATTAAGAATAGTTCTTGCTTTTCTAAGCGGTTTTCGACCTCGCCTCCGGGGAGTCAACTGCAGTTAGTTAAGTCACCATTGCGTAAATCAAAATGCTTACGTGGATTTCGTTTATTGGTCAGACGTAGAAGAAAGTGAAATACATATTCATAACTTGCTTTTATTTAGTTAATTCAGTTTTATAATAACAATCTCCATTAGCATACTCTAAACGATCTTTAAGGAAATAGGCCAGTAAGGGTTCAACTATGCTGACTAGGAAATGAATCTTGACATCGTGTTGAGACACGAAAGTTTATGTACTCACTGAACCTTATCCGAAAATTCCGAAAACTACAACCAGTCAGGATTAGAAAGACGCTTATTCCAAATGGATCAAGTGTGATGATCTGGCTAGTCTTATATCCTGACATCTGTTTTAGATGGTCTTGAGCATCAGATGCATGATATACCTACTGATAAGAACATGTTTTGAAGACAGAATCGTACGAAGGTACGAGCCAATAAGAAAGGTTGTTAGTTATGAAGATGTTTGAAGGATCACCGATTCAGAATCATATTATGATATGACAACTAATCTGAACGAAATTGAAAGCCTCCGTGCTTAAAGAAACAATCTTAACAGATAGGAGGTGATCCTATACTCTCTGCCTAAGTCGTTTGAACGTTCAAGATTAATTTTAAATATTTTTTTTAAAAACCCAACCTAAACCAATGAATGATCTCAATATGGTAGAAAGGGTGATATAGACTAAGGGAAAAGTTCTCTTAAATCAGACATCAATATCCACGGCCTCAAAAGCCAGTAAGTGGAAGAAAGAAAAAGGAAAAGTTCCCAATCTAAGGTTCAGAAATAGAAAGCCAAATCCGATAATGGAAAAGTGTTTCTATTTCGGTGGTAACGGGTATTGGAAAGGAAATTATCCGAAATACTTAGTTTGTCCATTCCACGGCCTCAAAAGCCAGTAAGTGGAAGAAAAAAAAAGGAAAAGTTCCCAATCTAAGGTTCATAAATAGAAAGCCAAATCCGACAATGGAAAAGCGTTTCTATTTCGGTGGTAATGGGTATTGGAAAGGAAATTATCCGAAATACTTAGTTTGTCCATTTGCTAAGCCGTTTAGATAAGATATGAAGATATCTTACTCGTTGAAAGTATGTTTAGTTGGAAATTCACCAGAATCCTGGTGTGTGGATTCGAGCTCAACTAATCATATTTACAATTCGTTGCGAAGATTCAAACTAACCAGGAAATTTGAAAAACGGCTAACACACAACTACTGCTCGGGGAGAATACAAGTGTAATTGTATTAGCAGTAAGGACTATAAAATCGTATTTTGGCAATAGGGTTTTAATATTATACGTGCCATATATACAGAAATTTGATTTCTGTAACTTATTTGATAATTAATGGTCTAACAGATTATTTTGAATAAAGGTTCACCATTAAACAAAATAAAAGGTTTATTTGCTCTGGCACAATAAAAGATGGTCTTTTATACCTCAATTAAACCCTAATTTAAGTTTAACATTAAGAAGCTTGACTTACCATCTAAGAGGAAAAACTTCTATGTGGCACCTATCTATTGGTCAATTGAATCTGAATAGGATCCAAAGACTGATTGTTGAGTCCTATTGACTTGAAAATAGTATCAATCTGCAAATCCTATTTAGAAAGTTAAAATTACCTAGAAACCTTTTTTGAGACAAAGGGTATTTAAGCCATGAACTTGCTTGAGTTAGTTCATACGGACGTATGATATTATGAGTGTTCAAGCAAGAGAAAGTTTTTGCATACTTCATCATTCATTTGAATGATTACTTTAGATACAGATATGTTTATTTGACGAGACTTAAGTTTGTAATTTTTGAAGAGTTCAAGGAATACAAGACTGAAGTCAAAGAGTCAAATTAGAAAACATATCAAGGCACTTCGATTAGATCGAAGTAGTGATAAGTATCTATGTTCAGAGATAAATAGAATTTCTCAAATGAGATTAGATCTCAACTATCTGTATGAGATACGTCTAAGCAAAGATGTATTGCAGAAAGGAAAAATAGAACTCTGATAATGATGGTAAGATTCATGAAGAGTCATGCTACCCTACGAAGTTCGTTTTAGGGTCTTGCGCTCAAAACGACAATGCACATTAAACCTAGTTCTATCTAAGTCAGTTCCTAAAATACTGATGGATCTATAGCTAGGGTGAAAACCCTGTATCTTTTATCTTCGGATTTAATGTAGCCTGACCCATGTGTTAAGGATGGATCCTGACGAGTTAGAATAAAGAACAAAGGTTTACTTATTCTAAGGATATCCTAGAAGAACAAGAGGTGGTACATTTTGTAATTTGAGAAATCACAAAAGATGTTTGTGAATATTTCAACGATGATAACAACAAAGGGTGGAAGCAAAGTAGTGTTAAAAGAAATAACAGTGTTAGATACTGATTTCTAGAAACTCGTGATAACTGAAAATGTATTAGATACATGTGATGTACCAAATACAACATGTGATGTAGAGACCTGTACACGAGAGCATCATTGTAGTGGGAGGATTGTCAGGACACCTGACAAGATACCTAACATTAAACCAAATGGTTGAATCTAACGTATCTGATCCTGTCATGTGTAATGAAGTTGTGGAAGATATAGACGCCGACCATTTGGTCAAAATCCATGGGATCTAAGTTAGAATCTCTGTATCTTGAGCTTGTAGAGGCGCCTGAAGGCATTAAACCCATTAGATGCAATTGGTTTCTATAAGAAAATAAAAGGAAAGAATGGACGAAAAAGTAGAGACTTTAGAGCAAACTTATGGCAAGGGATTTTACCCTGAAAGAAGAAATCATTTATGAGGTCTTCTCGCCTATAGCAATGCTTAAGTCCATTGTACTCTCCATTTTATCTCATTATCAATTATGAGCTTAGATAAATGGATGTATAGATAATGTTCTTGAATGGGCACCTTCAAGAAGAAAAACATGGCACAACCTGAAGGCTTCACAGCTAGAAATCAGGTGCATATAGTATGCAAATTTAATAGATCATTTTGTGATCTTAAGATAGCACCTAAATCATAAAACATCAGGATTAAAGAGGCAATTTAAATTCTTTGGATTTGCCCAATTGCCTGATGAACCATGTGTGTACAAATGACATCAAGATAATGTTGCAACATTTTCATTTTGTACGTAAACAATAATCTGCTTATAGGGAATGATGCAAGAATTTTGTCAATGGTCAAGATTCAGATGTCAAATCAGTTTGACACGTAAAACCTAAGTGAAACCAATGTTATTCTAAAGGATCAGACTTTCGTCGTGATCATAAGAATAAGAAGATTGGTTTACTACAAGAAGCATATATAGATAAGATGCTGGTAAGGTATAATATGACAAATTTCAAGAAAGGTTTGTTACCTTTCAGATTTGGAATTTATCTATCTCGGGATCAGTGTCCTGAAACAACTGAAGAGATAGAAGACATGATTAGAGTTATACAGCGGAAGCTTTATGTATGTCATATTATGTACAATGCCAGATGTCTATTATGTATTAGGTCTAAGTCAGCAGATATTAGTCAAATCCTAGAATCTGACACTGGGTAGTAGTGAAAGCATATATTGGAGTAGTTGAGAAGGACTTGAGATTATATGCTTGTCTACCACAGTGGTGAGCTCATTTCAATAAGATACACAGATTCGGATTTACAGTCTGATTTGTATTCTAGATGTTTGACATCAGAATACGTGTTTACTCTAGAAAGAGCAACCGTTAATTGGAGAATGTTAAACAGATTTGTATTGCTTACACCGCCATGGAAGTCAAATACATGGTAGCTTGAGAAGCAGCCAGTTAGACGTATTGGATTCATGATTTCCTAGTTGTTGGCTCAGAGAAACGTCTAAAATTCCTTCACTAAAGTATTGACGCAAAAGAGTGCAAAACGGGTTTTGACGCTCATGTGAAAGGAATAAGACTTAGATGTGTGGCCAAAATTGAATTTAGGGTAAGTGGGAGATTGTTGGGAATAGTGCCCTAAAAATTCTATTTGTTAAATTAATTAAACTGAATTTACAGTGAGTTGTGAGTATTTCACATATTGATAATTAATGGCGTGTGGTGGTATTCTTATATGAAATGTGTTTCATAGGAAAAGACTTTGAATACCGAAATCACGTGTCATTAAAGTTCTAGTCGGTAAGATAAGAATATGTTCTTATCAAGACTATGACGTGGTTATATAAGATGATTAGTCTTTCGTCATAGGGAATGGTGATTCCGGTTATAACACGTTGATGATTTTCAATAGGATTGGAAACATCGAACTGGACCACTGAGCTTATTCATTTTATACTGCTATCTAAAATGAATAAAATCTCAGGAAGCATTGTAATCTTAATCCTAACAATATTTCGGCTTTAGGCATGTAGTGTTAGTCACTGTAATATACTCAAAGTGAGGTCTCGGTAACGAGTGACCAAAATACTTTGTAAGTTCGGTGACAACATGAAATGTGCTAAAGAGTTGTATTGATCGAAGAATCTGTGGCCTTACTGGAAGGTAAAAGATATCCCTGAAATAGATTTACAAAAGTTCGAATTAAGACTTTGGCCAAAGCACTTCGCTTGATACGTCACCGAAGTTTTATGTTGAATGTGTTTCACATACAGAGAATTTGAACTTAAAGCGAATTAATAAATTACAAATTAGAGATGAAAAAATAAATGATAGTAGTTGCAATTTATTTTTCATGGATATCTACACGGAGGAGTGAAATGTGAAATTATTATAGATCGAGAAATTCGTGAATAATTTAATTAATTTTGGAGTGCAATAATATTTATTTAGTGGAATTAAATATTGTTTAAACGGTAATTAATTATTGTCATGAAATGATAATATATTAATCCGTTTGGAGCTAAAATTAATTAGTCCTGCAGGTCCCCCTGCAAGCCCCAATTGAAAACCCGAAGAGAAAATATTAAAAGGAGAAAGAGAAATGAATTTTCAAAGTGTTTGAAAAATAGCCAAGGAATTTAATTTAAGAAAATAAATTGAAGTTCCAAAGAGTTGGAAATGCCTGGAACTTTATTTTGGAGAAAATAAAATTTTGACGTGGCAAGCCACGTCAGCAAGTCAAGGCGAGGTGGTGCTGACGTAGCGGCCGCGTATGCGGCTGAGATTGAGCCGCGTCAGCGCTAATGAACGGCTCAGATTGGATCTGGGCGGGTCAGTCGACTGGCCGGATAGTCCAATCAACGGGGCAGTAAACGGGTCAACGGATTGGGCCAACGGATAGGGTCGGACCGGACCGGACACGTGGCATCACCAAGACTGGCCACGTATCGAACCGGACCGGTCTAAGCTAGAATCCTTAGAGCCGCGTGTGCGCGCTGAACTCGTGGCTATGAGACCTTGAACGTGGTGCTCTTAGATTCCGTCAATTTTGCAAGTTGAACAAGTGGGAGTGTAAAATGACTAAATTACCCTTGTATTTATGCCCGAAATGACCTTTTTACCCCTGAACTTTTGCCTATAAATAGGATGATCCTTGGCATAATTGTACACACAATTTTGGGAGAGGTTTTGGCTAGTTCTTAGCTTTGAAACCATATCCCTTTTCTCCTAGTTAATTCCGATTTATTTTGGAATTAATTTTAATCAGGTGTTTATATATAAAACGCCTAATTTCGGGAGATTAAACCTTGAAAAGGGTTTTCTAGTTTAAAGTTTATTTTCTGTAAGTATTTAGAGAAATACTTTCAGAGCCCACACTCCGAGGGTTTCTTTGTGGTCATTGCAGGGAAGTTCTGCCGGTCTCACGAAAGGGAAAGGAGCTAGAAAAATGCCGTTAGATAGCCATGTTTGCACTACGGTAATATTTTACAGTTGTTTTATTTTAAGCATGATAAATTATATGCTCTTAAGTGTTAATTTCATGTTAGATATTTATCTGGTTAAGTGTTTTAAAATTTATTATCAATTGCATGTAGATACTTGAGTAGATCCGGCTAGTCTTCCGCTTTGTATTAAAATATTTTAGAAATATTTTAATACTTGTATTATAAGGAAAATTTTAAAATGTGGTCCCGAACCGCTACTGTTCTGGGCCTACCTCCCAGCAACCTAGCCCGTAAGGTTTTAAAAAGCGGTTATTTCTGGCTGACCCTCGTTCGAGACGCAAAACTGCATTCTAGGAAGTGTCCCAAATGCCAAAAACATGGGAACCTTATACACACGCATCCGACAACCATGATAGTGATCGACATCTCGTCACCCTTTGATCAATGAGGTATCGACATCATCGGCCTATTCCCCCTGACACCTAGACAGAAGCGGTTCGCGATCGTAACCGTCAAATATTTCTCAAAGTGGGTCGAGGCCGAAGCAGTCCCAAAGATAACTGATGCAGTGATAAGAAATTTTCTCTGGAAGAATATAATCTACCACTTTGGGGTTCCGAGGGTTCTCATCTATGACAATGACCCTCAATTTCGAAGTGAAAACACTAAGCACTATTGTCAAGACCTCGGGATCGACCTCAGGTTCACTAAAGTTGGCCACCCTCAAGTAAATGGCCAAGCAGAAGTCACCAATAAAATCATCATCCAAAACTTGAAGACACGCCTCGACGCCAAGCTAGGTGCATGGGCGGACGGGCTCGATGGCATTCTATAGGCTTGCCGAACCACTTCCCAAACCGCCACAAGCCAAACTCCCTACTCTTTGGTGTACGGGTCGGAGGCTGTGATTCCTTCAGAGCTATTGTACAAAACAACACGCGTCACTCAGTACCAGCTCGATAGGAACAACGAAGTTCGATCTGATGACCTTGACCTGATTGAGAAAAAGAGGGAATGTGTCTACCAAAAGATCAAACAGTACAAAGCAGCAGCAACCCGATCATATAACAAGCAGGTCAGACCCAGATCATTCCAGATCGGGGACCTGGTACTAAAAAAGGTCGAGGTCCTGAAGCACGTAGGAAAACTCGAACCCAACTGGGAAGGGCCTTACCGAATAACAGAGATCGGCAAAAACATGGCGTATCGACTCGAAGATATGGCTGGCGATCCCTTACCCAGACAATGGAATGCTCACAACCTGAAGAAATTTTACATTTAAACACACAAAGTTGTAACCGAATCGGAGCCGACAAATCCCGATCTCGAGATCGAATTATTGTACATTGATAGTATGAAATGCGCATATCGAGGTCGAATTTGCCAGAATCGACCCGATTTTCAATACATAGTCTTATTTGTTAGCATTCGATCTACGATTATGCTCACGAGGGGGAGTGAGATTTCACATTAAGTCCAACGAGATCGTGTATCAATCCAACGAGAACAAAAATAAGAACTATGATTTCCAAGTCCAACGAGATCGTGCATCGACCCAACGAGAACTAAAATAACAACTATGATTTCCAAGTCCCACGAGGTCATGTATCGATCCGAAAAGAGCGAGAGTTGTAATTACACACTTCAAATCATGTGCTAAGATCGATTGTTAACGGGTTAAAACACTAAGCAAAGCTATTAAAACATTCCAAGGAGGTCGAATTACACTCGAACTGGCGCGAATAGATAACAGTGACAGGTGTCGAATCCGTCAAAAATAAATATAAAACCTATTCAACGACTAAACACATAGTATAGTGCAAACAGGGTCGATCCACAGAGACTGGTTGACTTATTTCTCACAATTACAAGGAATTCACTAAAAGCAACAATTAAAAGGGGGGGTTTTTAGAATTATTCTAACCTAAGTATGCGATTAAAATAAATAACAAGAATTAAATAGCTAACTAAAACTAAACAAATAAGATCACGTAGGGTTAAATCAATCAAAGGGAAAATTACCTAGCCAGGGATATTCGATTCGAATTGTTATATTGATCATTGACTCAAGGATAAATTCAAGTTATTCAGACAGATTGGCTATAGTTGATAGAGACACTCGACTCAACCTCGTTTTTACTTAATTAATCGGATAACCTAGAGACACTCGACAGTTATCTTCCCTAACAAATTCACAACCCCTAGAGACACTCGACAGGATTTAATGAATTCGCAGCATTAAGAACCATAAAAACACCAATCCTAATTAACCAAGTCGTGACACACGCAAGATTTAAATTAGATTATCAAATCCCTTAGTGAACGAGGAATGTTATCGCTAAGACCCTGTCACTAATTTACCACAATTTATCAATCAAACTCTACTACACTTCAAGCATCAAGAATGGCTATATGCAAATTAAACAACCTAGAGATCGTGCACTATCCCGAAATTGCCTAATCACAATAAACACGAAACACGGAGATAAGATAAATGCCTAAATAAACATGAATTAATAAAAACGTTTAGGTCTCACAATATCCAAAATCGAATCTTAATCCCTAGCTAGATAATTAAAAACTTAGCTACTAAAATTCATAAAAACAATACTAAAGGAATTCTTTAACATGAATAAACTAAAAAGCGAAAGAATTAAAATAAGAACGAGGAACTCGTGATGCCGAAATCTTGCTCTAGATGTTGCTCGCAAACCCCGAACGGCTGCTCCCCAAAGTGTTACGTCCTTTTTCTAAGCTGCTGTCCCGTATAAAATATATAAGCCAAAGTCTCCAAATCCCACACGGACTCTTAATTCCCGAAATAATAAGAGCTGGAATCAATTCTTGCTCCTCAAGTTCCAAGAGTGCAACCCAACCAAAGAGAATTGGGCTTCTTTTCTTAATTCCAAGTGCGCAGCCCAATAGCAATCTTCCAATTCAAAAACAATTTCCACAAAACGAAGTCAAGCCCACTCTTTATTTTCCAATGCAAAGCAACTTTCCAATTAACCCACTAATAATTCATCCATCTTGATGGTTTCAAACACACCCACACGTGGCCCAATCTAGCTTGTAATTCCTCAATTCACCCACTGACCCAATTTCTTAAATCAATTAAGCACGCCTGACCATGACTACATCCATAAAGTGCAATCAACTTAAAGTAAATTGGTTCTCCAGCATTCTCCACTTACGCAGCCATGCAACCCATCTCAACATAATCCAACCTCACAAATTAATTCCCTAAACCCCACTCACGTGCACACATTTATTCAAATTAATCCTTAGTGGCTTACAATCAATAATAATTCCACATGCAGCGGCTCAGCAACAAGAAGTAGTCCACCCACGATTCCCCCTGCTGTTACGAGAATATCTTCATAAAACAATCAAATTCGCACCAATTTCTCCTTCAACCCCGAATCTACAATATAAACAAGAAAGTATCAATTTCTCTCAAAATAATATCAATTCAAGCACAACTCGGGAAAATAATTCAATTATAAAAATGACGAATTAACGAGTTATCAAACAGTCGTTTGATAATAAGACCAAGTCAAGTCGCATTGACGCACGCATACCCCAGCTTGTAAGCACAACGAAAAGGCAAGCATAAAATACGGCATTCATTTAACAAAGGAAACGAGTTCAAACAACAAAATAGATTCACCCGGCTACATCCCAGCCGGTGGGTCGAATCTATTATCTTAAGAATGAAAGAAAAGCAACAAGTTATGATGGCAGAACATTTGTCGAACTGCTGGGGAGAGGTCCTGAGGTCGCACGGCCTTGTCCCGATCCAGCTGGGTCGGAGGAAGAAAACTTTCGACATCAACAGGGCGAGGGAGTTCGTAGACAGGATCCCTTCTGTCTCTTTTGGAGTAGGCCAGGTCAATTGCGAAGCCATACTTGTGATGGATCTAGTCGATCTCGACAGGCGGCTCTGGGTCCTCATCGAGCGGGTCGGGGTTCGGGTCAGGAAGAAGCACACCGATCTTGGCAGTGTCAAATTCCACTGGAATACACCCTAGTGCCTTGATCTGTTTAAAGGCTAGGTCGAACCCAGCTGCCATATCGACGGCCCCCCATAATAGCACTGGCTTCCACGAAGGTAGGTCCCTCAATAAACTCTCAAACAATGTACCGCTCGATCTCCTATTTAGCCTTCCGAAAGGATTCCAACATCGAATCAATCTTCGTCTGAGGTTCCGCTAACGTCTCTCTTTTCCCATCCCCTCGACCGGCATCCTTGGCCCGCTGAATTTCTTGCTGAGTCTGAGCCTCGATCTTCTGCAGCTCGGTGGCATGTTTTGTAATGAGAAGGTCAATTTGCTCTAATGCGCTCTTCAGCTCGACCGCCCTAGAGCGATCTTCCTCATCTCTCCGACTCTTTTCACCCTTCAACCCAACAACTTCCTTCTCGAGCTCGGCCACCATCCCAGCATCCACCGACCTCAGCATCCCCTTCGTGGCCCTATACTTCTCTTTATACTTTATCATTTTTGCCTCGAAGACGTCGGATCGCTGGAAGGTATTGATGGCGATGGGCAGAATCTCCTGTCAACCGAAATCAAAGTGGGATCGAGATCGAAGCAATGAAATGCTAAGAGCCAATGACGTAGAAATACTTACACTAAAAAGGGCTTTCCTAAAGCGATACCGCTGGTTTCCAGTTTGTTCTTGAAAAAAAACTTTATGTTCATCAATCACACACCCCGTGTTGAAGAGTGCCCCCAACAGGTTAATATCAGGCTTACCAACGGCCAAGTTCCTCACTATCCAATCTCTTCGTTCCCTCTCGAACTCGGCAGGCCATTACGGGGGATCAGTTTGGTGAAAGTCAATCAGCTTCCCCTCCAGGTCGGAGTCGTTCGAATCGGCATCGACGTCGACAGCAGTAACACGTTCCCTGTTCTTCCTCTTACGAACTCGCTTCCCGATCCCATGTTGTGCATCCTGGGGAAGAACCATATTATAAGGGTTGGAGTTGGGGTCAATATAAATTTCTAGGTGATCCAAATTTATTACTTGTTCGGGGCCCTCTATGTCGGGCACGTTGACCGTCGAAGGTTGGCCACTTCGTCGATCATCATTTGGTTGAGACTGTGTCTGAGATCAAGGAGCCTAGGGGCTAGCATTACGGGATCGTTGCGCCAAAACCTGAGCCTTTGGCAACCATTAATTGATCGCCGCGATCGCGGTATCGATCTTCTCCACCGCAGCTTGAGGGAGTGGATCCTCTTTGTTCAATCTGAGGGTCGCTTGGACTCTCCTTGCACGACTCATTCTCAGTATATGCAAACCTGCGAAGTACAGTGACATCAATTAGTAACGACGTCACAGATCGAAAAAATGCAAGTGTAAGAATACAAGAAAGTAAATCAAGATAAGGCCTCCCCGATCAGGCAGGTCAGGTGGGAGAGAGACTTACCAAAGCTAAAATTTCTCAACCTTGTCCCCGGAACCAGACCTGCCTTGATCAGATGGCTGGTCCTCATCAAGTATGTGGGATCGAGGGGCCCCAAGTTGTTCAACAATTTGAACCCCTAGCGGAACCACGATACCCTTCACGTGGGGAGCTTCTTGGGCTCGCTAGTGGACGAGGTCGTGCGAAAGGGGGCCGACATCTGACAGTCAATGAAGAAGAATTTTTCTTTCCAGTTGACACCGTTGTAAGAGGTCGGGATGTCGACTAACTTCCGACCCGCTTTGGCTTGCAGATAGAAATATCCGACACCCGATTTGATAGAGTTGTTGAGGGTAAAGAATTCCCCGAGATCCTCGATCCTTGGCTCGAACCTAAGGCACTTTATTATGATAATTACACTGAACATCAAGGCGATGGTCTTCGGAACGAGCTGGGCGGGGCACAAATTGAATCGATCGAAAAAGTTCGACATCATCTGGCTGAAGGGAAACCTAAAGCCATGCTTCATTGAGGCGTAGTAGAGGCCGAAGGAATGTCAAACTCGTGGGGCTCCCACTGTTTCCCTTTTCTCAGGATGTCGAACTCTGAACCCCTTTGGCATATCCGAAAGCTAATTGCAAACTTCCCGAAACTCATCCTTGGCGATTTTAGAAGTCCACTGGGTAACTTGGGACAGGGTCCTGAAGATGTGCTTCGAATTTTCTTTCGGAGATGCCACCTCCACCACCTCCTCTACCTCGTCGACTTCCTCCTCATCCGCTAAATTAAGCTTGCACCTCGAGGTCGAGGCCGGCCCTTCCCGGTTCGCCATAAATTGTTGTGCTCTGACCTCATTAGACGAATCCAACATAGATCCAAAGTCTACATCTGGGAGTGGCGGGGCTCTGCCCGATCCTCCTGATCGATCCGGCGATGGGGTAAATAGGGGATTCGATTCGTCTCCAGTGTCGACCCCCGTCCCGGTTGGAGCTTGGGTCATGCTTAACACTAAGTAAGATGGAAAGAAATCTTGAGAATTACCTTACCTTGAAGCGCTGATTGGACGATTCAATCCGGAATCTCTATCTGAAAAGCTGACTGAATGCAAAGTGGCTCGATCACTAAGCAGTGGAAAGTAAGAAATGAGAAAGGAAGTGGCCGCCTATTTATAGAGGATGAAAAAGTAATTTCTCAAAATACGAAACGACGCCATCATTGCCCTCCGCGGATCGATTCTCTCAAAAGGCACGCCTCATTAATGAGGCTGCGGGTCGAATCCAACGGCCACGACGGTTCCCCTACCCAATGCCAGGTCGATGAAAATTACCCCTGTGAAAGTTCACGCCGGTAATTTGGGGGGCCTCTGATTTGGCATAAATTGACTAGTAGGCTCTTTGCCACCTCGGTTACCCAGGAACGGCCACGTGGACCGCACGTAGCGTGATATCCGCTTGGATCGATCTGTCGATCCCCAAACTGTCGGTCTGCCCATCACACGGGCCCGCAAGTAATGCCGATCTAACGCTTGATCTCGATCTGGCATGACCTCGATCCGAAGTTCGATGCCCTACGTCACCCGACACCAAGATACCTTAAAGCGTCTTTGTCGGGACAGGTATCGGCCTCTCATTCCCTAGGGCAAGCGTACCAAGGAGCATTCAATGCCCTACTGTACCTGTCTACACTAAAAGGAGAAAGAAAGTACACTCGACCTCAGCTTGGCCAGCTCTGGCATCCGACCAATGGGTAATTAATGCATATCACACACTACTGTGTTAATTGGCCAAGACTATAAATATGCCCCTCTTGAACAGTAGTTGGTAAGCATTCAAGAGCATTTATTTCGCACTTATTGTATTTATTTCTCTCACTAAGATCCCAATACTGATTTGAGCGTCGGAGTGCCAAACTTGGGCCTAACTCCAAGTTCCCCAATTTGGCCTTCTAGCTTACGTGTGTTGAGTGTTTCCAGATCGATAAAGAACTCACGTATATACATTCTTGACTGATCGATCCAAACTTGCCAACCAATTCGATAACTCGGATCGACCAGATTTAAGCCGGATTAAATTTAATGACCTTTCACATCGTACATATAGCACATAAATTAAGACAAATCAAAATGATGAAAGGACTATTAACGTATATGACAATTAGTATACCATTTAAATAAATATTTGTTGAATCAGTCATTGGTTTGTACAACTAATTTAAGCAGAAAAAAACAAAAGGGATCTTGTTAGGCTCTTTCAATACATTTGAAATGTTTCATGTTTCCTTAAACTGACATATGTTTTTATTTTATTCTAGTTGTGTCCTGTTGTAGATATTTAAATAGTGTGAATGCTAGATGTGATGGTGGTACGATGATATATGTTAAAGTTTTCAACCTATAAATTAATAGTGTAACCACATTTTCCTTTCCCATTTGTTGTTTCATCTTTTATTTTTTACCGAGATTAGCCAATCTACCATAAGTAAATTATTATATAAACAATTTCAAAATTCGAACCTTTAAAATAGGATAAATAAATCTCTTTTACTGTACTAAAAACATGTGTGAGTGGATGAAGTAGGAAAAGGTAGAAAATTCAATCCGGAGTCAACCACATCTCATTGTTTCTCTTTCCATTTGTTAAAGAATTTTTTTTTTCAGTAAAAATTTGTTAAAGATGAACACATAGTGTTTTCTCTACAACTTCCGTTATATTTCAGAAACACGTTTTTGACAATATAATTAATAATGAAAGAAATATGTTAAAGAAAATAAATTAACTATTTCACATTACAAGAATAGTTTTGCTTTTTTTAGAGTTGAAGAAAACTCGTGAAATTAGGAAAAAGTATATAAAAGAAAACAATTGCTATTCGACTTTGCGCAATTTTTTAAAATGCAAACCTCGGAAAGAAAATTTTACTAAATCAACAAGAATTAAAATATACAATGGAATAATCGAAGAAACAACGTAGGTTCAAGGCCGTAATTCTAATAAATTTATTGCCAATCATATTTGTTCCACGTCTAATAGAACAGAAACTAACGTTTTCAAAGTTAGAATTAAAAGGTTAGAATTAATATTTTTAAATATTGCAAGAATACACCTAACACAATTGAGGACTTTTTCGATCAATGTGAGAAATAGCTAGTCAAACTTAATTCTAACGCCACAACTGAAATCTCAAACGCTTGCACAATTAATTATGTATCATTTTCGTAAAGTTGAAGTATAAAATTATCTATTTGCGATTTTCCAAGAAAAATGTTTCTTTTTTATCATTATGAAAGAAATAAATACCAAATACATAGCTATTTCAAAATGCAAGAAGCAATTATGCCCGCCAAACTAACCGGGTAAAGAAGAACACAAATCAATATAGTTACAATAACAATAGATGTACTTGGATAAATTATTTTGCAAGAGTTTCACAAGAAGCCTACTTGCATCGCGTATGAGTGAGTGTAACAGAAGACATGATTAACACGATTACATAATAGAAAGTCGGTCGGAACTGCATTCCAAGCAGAGGCGGAGCTAGGGGGGGCATGGGGTGGCGGCCGCCCCCCCCCCCCCCCCCCCCAAAAAATTTGAATTTTTTTTTTTATTGTATGTAAATTTTAGAAATTTTATTATTTTGCCCCCCCTCCCCCCAATTACGACTCACTAATTCTAATAATTAGGTTTTATTTTTAGATTAATTTGAATTTTAGTATTAGTTTACTTTAATTATGATTCTTTTTCTCAATCCAAATGCATTTTTTACACTTGCCAATAGAAGTCTTTTGATATTCTTTTCTTCTTTCACATATTAAAAAATCTTCAATTAATCTTTCTTTCTCTCTTTACCGTCTTTTTCTCTTTTATTTTTCTATTCTTCTTTTATTTTTTTTTCTTCTACTCAACTTAAAACTCTTATTTTTCTCCTAAGTTATCCAATAAAACCAAAAGATAATATTAACTTATATTTAATTTTAATTTTTCTATTTTTCTCTTATAGTTTTAGTATGAATAAATTATATAAATTATATAGATAAAATTTATAATTAATTTGTTAATTGTAAATTAGTTCAATATTTTGAGAAAAGATTGTATCTACGAAAATAGGTTAAGTAATAATTGTGTTTAATTTTGGATAAATTAGTATCAGTATGACAATAGAATAAAGATAACTATGTTTAATTTTAAATAATATATTGTGTTTAATTTTAGATAATTTAATGTTGATATGAGTTCTGTGTATTAAGAAAATATTGTTTCTTATTTATATAACTATGCTAATTTTCTTCTTTTTTTATGGATAATTATTTAGTTAAAAAATTGTATCTAAATAGTAATTTTAGTTTGTGTTTTATTATGAAATAAATGTGTTAATCTTAATATTTCTTTTATTACAAATAAATTATTTAGCTAATGGATTGTATCTTAAATAATAATTTTAGTTTTCTTTTATAATAGATAACATTTATAATTAATTTCTTAACTGTATCTTTTATCTCTATGACTATCAGAAAAGAATATGTCAAATAATAAATAGAATATTATATATTTTTTTTTGTTGAATGGAAATATTATAGTTATAATATGTAAAATTTTGAGACACTTTTTAATGCATTTTTAATCAAATTAAAGTTTTAAGTTATACATGTTTTACTTATATATATCGAATAAAATAATATTTTTATTTTTAATAAAAAATATTTATTTTTTAAAAAATATTATTATATTTTAAATTTTGGCCCCCCCTACCTGAAATCCTGGCTCCGTCCCTGATTCCAAGTAGCTAGTCGTTTTGAAGGATATTCAGAGAAACTCGTCGTACGGATCTCCCGGTCATTCAACAACCGGCATTCATCACAGTGAATGAGTGAAGCCTCCATCAACCATAAGGTTGTGTCCACTTATATACGGATTCATCACTTGCCAAGAAGAGTGCAGCATCATCGGCCACATCTTCCGACGTGATCACGCCTTTGAGGTTGCCGAAAACATTACGGACTCCCTCATTGTTTATGTTGAAGAAATCCATTACCATAGGCATCGCCATTGGCCACCAGATAAGGCGACAGACAATTCACACAAACCCTGTGCTTCTTCGTGAGCCCCACCACCACACGTGATTTGTACTCGTGTATGCGTGATTGGTGACTCCGCTTGTATCAGTAGCGGAGCTAAAAATTTTGATTAATAATTTTCTTTTAATAAATCGGGATCAGAAATGAAAAAAAAAAAAGAAGTACAATTATATGTAGGAATAAAAATGATATTTTTTCGTTAATAATTTATACGTCGATCTACTACTAGCCTATAGTGCTGCAAACGCTACCATTGGTTATTATACTGCCATGGTGATTTGGGATCATCACACGGGCAGCATATGTTTGGTGCCTAGAAACGCACCAATCAGATTCACACTAACAACTTGTTCGAATTCCGACAAATCATTGTCAAGAATGTCTTGCAGTCGACTCCCCCATGCCACGAGCAGCACCGTTGATCAGTGCCACCTTACCTTCCAATATACATGGGAAAGATCAAATTGTCATATGTAACACATAGTTAATTAAGGGAGTGTAAGGACACTTGATGAAATAGAAGGGGTCTTTTGAGATTTATATTCAAATATGTTCTCAAAATCTTACTCGTTTCATGCATGATTGGCTTCTAACCAAGCTGAAAGCTGGATAATTTCGACGAAAACTTGGATTAAACATGGAGTAAATACTAAACTTCCTAATATCTGATAATGTTTGAGTTGAGGTAACCTCAACTCATTAACTAACTTTTGGGATGAGTTAAACCATCATAATTTACATGACACGATATATATATCTGAGTAGATTGTATTTTGGACATGATCTTTAGTTATTAAAATTTATATCACATGTAATCTAGATTAATTATTACTACTATGATGATCTACGCAGACAATAAAACCTATAAATTGTTAAATACATTATATATTAGCATTACTATCAGTATCTTAATATTAATGAAGTACCTCACAAGTCGTCTTACATGCCCATGAATGTATTTTTAGACTCAATCTCGACCGGTTGATAGAGAACTTCACACTCGCCCCATTTCATGTCAGGATAACCTCACTCGAGGCGGGTTCATAACCTAACGAATCGGCTCGACTCGTGTATTCAATTAAAACAAAATAATTAAGTGCCTTATATACCATGAGCATATGTGTGGGTAAGAAGAAAATTACCTTCTCATAAAAGTTGATGAGGCCACTGATGGTGTTTGATAACTTGTGAAGGTCCTCTCTCTCTCTCACGCGCGCACACACTCACTCACGATATATTCTAACTCTTTTTGTCACTAAAGTTCCCTCAATTGAATCCTCAATCTATTGACACTAATAATGATCTTGTACATCCGATATATAGCACAAAGGTAGCGTGCCCTTCTCAATTAGAAAGGCACTAGTTAAACCTTACGAAAGGACTATTAAAGAATGATAGCCATTTAAATACATATTTGTTAAATACATTATATATGAGCACAAAAGTCAAAAGGGATGTAGTTAGAGCCTTTAATTTATTTTAAAAATATTATATATCTTCTCTAAATTGTCATAAAATTTTATTCTTATTCCGGCATGCCGTACACATAAAAAATAGTGGTCCCTTGGAAGTCACTTCGTTAGATCAATAAGGCGGTGTAGACAGGTAAACATGGACTCTATAAATGAAAGAACCCCGATTTAGGGAAATATAGACTTGCTGGATCAGTTTCTATCAAGATATAGTCCATCTGGGCACCAAAAGAAAGATTCTTGTGAGTGACGGTGCTTAGTTTATTGCCTGACGTTTTAATCCAGAAAGTACAGTGATTAATGTTAAAACTGACATCTGTTTTGATGGATTGTACTAACTTGCCATATATGATGTACGAACACAAATGATTAGGGCAGGCGAAAATCTCTAAAAGTGGGACAAAAATGAGAATATTCCAAAAATATATATATATATAACCCGATACTCGATATAAATTTTCGACACAATATAATATAGTAAAATAATATTTTTAAAAATATTCGTATATTAAACCATAAAATCATTAACCGTCGATAAAATTTGAAAGATTTCTCTATGGTCTTTCAAATTTTAATAAAACTTAAAGTTCCTCTTAATTCAACATTCCAAGCTTGCGCAATTGAATCACATTCCGAGCTTGCGCAATTGAATCAAGCAAAGACAGAACTAGCAAAATGACACCAAGAAGCAAACACAAACAGCCACACACGCCCAATCAAGGCCTGATCAATAGACATCGAATATATTTTCCTTTCATCAAACCTGTACAAGTACATACGCATGAACTACGGACCAACTATCTATATAACGCATCTGATATGCATAATTTGGTCTTGATTTATATGCATTTCAAAACTCGACTCCATTTTCTTGAACCCCGTTTTCCTATACTTGTCTGGATCCACAAACGATACTGGTAATAGTATCAGACAATTTTCACTTCACCTGAAGATTAAGGGCAATAGCTTACTATAGACTTAACCTCAGACGATCCGCTAAACTTGGAAACACCTTTGAAGCTCGGTACCAACTAGTAGTAATATCAGCAAGATCAATACGGCGACAATCACGAATATGGACAAAAATTTTGTCCTCATCGTTGACAATTTGTCCATTAGGCCCTCAGGACAGTGTGTATCAGGTGCGTCTTCAATAGGGATTTCCTTCGTGTCAAGTTTATATATTTCAAATCGCTCAGCCGAAAAAGATTCCATCCTTAGCTTTCTCAACCTGAGCCGTCGATTAGCTGTTCCTTGGGAGGGAAAGATTGGTAGAGTATCTCCATCGGATTCTTGCTTGGACTCCACTTCAGATTTTTTGTTTGCAGTAAATGAAGAATCATCTAGCTTTATTATGTCGTCTTTCATTATGTCCGCGTAACAATCCTCTTCCTCTGTGTGACCCTGCAATTGAAAAGGAATTAATTGGATTAAAATAAAATTGAAAAGATTAGTGGAGAATCAACTAGGAAAGAAGAGAGAGAGAGAGAGAGAGAGAGAGAGAGAGAGAGGGGCAATCAGGTTGCTGGTGGCCGTTAAGCATCTTCACCTGTGAACAGATTGGGTACCGAATCGTGTCTCTCATGGATAGTTGGATAACTAGCAACAACCCTCTTTTAGAAAAATTATAATTAAAAAAAAAAAAAGAACTAAACGAGTGAATAATTTTGGCAAATGAGTGGGTTATTCAATCACAAAAACACTTGTTACCTTATCATCCGACTGGGAGCTATCAACCTGTTCTACAGAATGAGAATTATAACTGCTACTACAACCATCTGCCGCCTTTACCCCATCATTCATGCCCGATTGCTCTCCAAAGGATAATGTAGCCGTGCTATCATTTGTTGCTAACAAATCCCTCGAATTTCTTCTCGAGTTTTCATTTAAATGGAATTCAGTGTTCTTCCGAAGTCGACAAACCACCATGGAATCCTATTCCACTCACCAAAATAGTATGAAATAATCATCCCCAAAGATATTTTCTTGTTTGAAAACAAAAATTTGAACGAAAACAAAATTTACCCACTTGAGATTTTTCGTTCGTGCAATACTCGTGCATAATCCATTCAGTCCTTTGCCCTTTCGGAGCTCGGCCCGTGTGAAACACTAACGTCCTCTTCGTGCCAATTATATTTGAACCTGATTTTACGTTGCGTTCTTTTCCGGTTGCTTTCCAATAACCAGACTCCGTTGCCCTTTTGCTTTGCTGGCCATTTGGATACTTCCTTCCGCGAGGAGAAAAGAAGAACCATTCATTCTCCGATTGAATAATAGACTGACCTGATTGCATTCAACCACGAGAAAAACACTTCTCAAGCCAACATAAACAAAAATAAATAAATAACATAGGAAACCACAACATAATTGTATTTGTTGCAAGAACACCGAACTGACTAAACGATAATGTCATGTGTAAGATTCTGATCCTGCGTAGGCTCAAAATTCTGGAAGCTTAACTTTATATGATGCCTGTTTCTTGACAACAAAAGAAACGAGATTCTTCCTTTATTCTCATCTTTAACTCCTCTAAATTGCATCTTCAACGTTATTCCCCAAACAAGGTATCTTTTTGTGACAGGCCAAACAAGGTATCTATACCTTTTCAACTAACTCAATCCTTCTCCAAATTTTCAAACTCAAGTTTTCGAGCCTCAAGAGATCATTACTCCATGATCGCTCAACTTTAACATCCACCGAAACCAAGACCCTTCGATCAAAACTCGTCCCGAACAACGTATCGATCAAATGCAAAGCAAACTACTAAACAGTCTGAATTTGGGGCCAATTTAGGACATCAGGATTGAACTTCTACAACAGTTTCTATCATTTGGGGAGCATAATTTCCAATTTTCATAAGAACACACATGAAATGCATATACTTAGAATTACACCTTATATCATATGCCCCTGTTACTCGAAAATGCAGAATCAAAGAGCAATGGCCAATGAAAAACCCTTCTTTCTCTCCCTCCTTCCCTCTCTCTCTCTCTCTCAACACACACACAGACAGACATAAATTTACATTGAAAAAGAAACAAAAATGGAGGAAAAACCCCAAACCTGGTAAATCCCAGGGCTCATGTTTGCAAATATCAACCTCAGGAATAACTTCAACACCATCCTCACAGCCTTGGAGCTTCTTCCTCAAATAATATTGAATCAGCTCCTCATCCGTCGGCGAGAATCGAAACCCCGGAAAAATGGACGACGCCTCCGCTATCGAAATCTCCATCGGATTATTACAATTACTGTTAGTGTTACTGTTATTTCTTGAAAAAGACCCAATTTTTCTCTCACCCTCATCGCCCATGATCTCTCTTCAACTAAATATATCAAAGGAACCGATTTTTACTTTCTCCACGTTTCTGGAAAGAGTAGTGGCGGAATATGCTTGCTTGAGTAGGGTAAAGATGGCGATGCGAAAGTAAAGAACAGATTACCAGATTCTTGAAGAGGCAGGCTACGACAAGAAATATATATATACGATCTTCCCTTTTAATTTCCCTCTTGTTTTTGTTTATCTGAAGCTTTTCCTGGGATTGCGGCGCACCTGAACAACACGTGATGTTAGGAGTTGAGGGTCGACGTGTCTGTATGAATGAAGACAACTTGTTTCGCATGCATTGCTTCAATAGTTCAACAGTCTCCCACCTATGGCTATATACAGTTCGTATTTAAGGGATAGAAGTTAAGAACAATTTGTTTATATATTCTCCGTAAGGAAAGTATGATTAAAAACAAGGATTAATTACGTATGGTGTCGAAGTATATAGAAAAGTAAGAAAACTAGCATTTAGATTTTCTTAATTAACTAATTATATTCACGCTTTCTTGTAAATATAATAATTATAGTATATATGAACATTTATGATACTTTTAAAATATTCATAGAATGTTTCCTCAAACTCACATAATATTTCTTTGTTGGGCTATGATTTTTTGGCCAAAATTATATATTATTGAAAATTTTACTGAGATATATTTGTGGGAAATTTTATTGATATTGTGATGAAATATAATCTTATTAGATTAGGATGAATAAATGATTTATATGAAGAGATTGAGATTTGATGGGAAATTGAGTGATAATTGCAATCTCAAACTATAATATAAATATTAGGGCGAGTTTACTTTAGCAGAATAAGGGGTTTTGGTAAAATAAAGACCCATATTCTACGTTTTACTTTAACAGAAAAGAAATCTGCTCTTTTCTTGGAGCCCCGAGTTTAAGAAGGAAAAAAGTTGAGTATTTAATCTGGATTGAAAATAGCCGCTAAATACCCCACTTTTTCTGGAAGAGATATTTTTACGGTAATACCCCTTTATTTCCTCATAATTCGCTCAAAAAATTTTCTGTTTTACTTTCCCGCATAATTTTTCCAGTGTTTTTCTTCTCCCTCCAATTCCCAAATTTAAGAACAAATCTGCTTTTCTTCTACAACAGTTGCTCTCCGCGACATTATCTAAGAACAAATCTGCTTTTCAAAAATTTGTTATTAATTTTGACCGAAAAATATTATTATTAATAGCTATGTATCCAAAAATGGAAAAAAATATTACTATTAATAGCTAAGTACATTTAATTATTATTATTTATAATTTTATTATTAATTGTTGGGCATCATTAATTACTATTATTTATAAAATTTCATTTAAAAGTCAAGCATGTGGGAGATGTGGTTAGTAAAAAAACGTCAATATGCATAGGATATTTAGATATCAGTAGCGCTATTTTAGTGAAATAAGATAAGAACAACTATGGAAAGATAATGATCATAAAATAGAAAAGTAAAAATATGAGAAATTAAGGCTATTTAAACGGAAGCTTATCAACTAAAGTAAATAGAAATCTTTGTTATATACCCAGAATTTTTATATTTCCTAACCGTCTTTCAATGGTTTCCTAACCACTAAATTAAACTCGCCCTTAGAGTTTTGTGCCACTTTAATTCTCAATGTTCCAAAAGTGATAATTAAGTCCCTAAAGTTAATAATTCCTCTTACTAAAGTCTTTCTAACCAAATTCTAATGAACTTTTTACCTTACTTAAGGGTATTTCGGTCATTTTAGTATTTATAGTTCTAAAATAGTCCCAAAAGTTTCAACTTTGTATCGTTTTAGTCCTCGATTTTTTAAAAATGTCATTTAAGTCCCTAAAATTAATAATAAGTCTCACTTTGATTCTTTTGACCAAAATCAATGTTTTAAGTCATTTTGGAAAGATATGAAACTATTAGTTAAAAAAAATAGAGTTGTTATCAGTATACCATTTTTGTTTTTAATACGAATTTTCCACCTATTATATTTAGTCAGTTTAGTTTGACACAAAATCGAAAAAAAAGATAGAACTTTTATTGTAAATAAATTTTAATTTATTTATTTAATGTTTTTAAACTTCAATGATAATTTATTAATTTAGAGAGTATTTGAGTTTTAAATAATTATCTCAAACAACATAATAGGTATATTAAAACGTGATAGTAAAAAATAAATATATTAATACACCAAGTTAAGAGCATTTTAATTATAAATTGATTTATGAAATTTAATTTCATAAGCATGTATTCCATGTTATAATTTCTTTTGAAAATAATTTGAGGTAATTATTTAAAATAAAAACACTCTCTAAATTAAAAAAAAAAATAAGTTAAACTGAATAAATATAGTAGGTGGGAAAATTGTATTAAAACAAATATTGGATAATAGCAACTCTCTTTTTTTTTTTTTTTTTTTTTTTTTTGTGCTTTTGAACTCATAAGCTCGGATCTTAATATAAATATTACTTCTTTCTTTTTTTTTTTATGTGAAATAAATAAAATAACTAAAAGTATTGAGAACTCTATTGATATTGTCCTGGGATATAATTTATTAGAATGAATAAATGATGTGGTAGGTAAAAATATAAGGTTAATAGATATGATACTTGGACGCGAATAGACTCTAAAAAACTAAAGTACAAACGGTTACGATGCATTTATTTATATAATAATTTATAATTTGTGAATATTGATGGGTGTCGAAGCCACCAAAAATAAATCCCAAATATTGCACACGATTAAATTGTAAAATAATGGCAATGGGTATCGATCCACGAGGATCGGGTGAAATTGTAACTTTTATATACTAAGGAAATGAACAAACAATTAAAATGGGGGGTTTTGAGATTTGATTATACTAATAATGAATTTAACTAAATAAACAAACGACAATTTAACTGAACTAAATTGAGATGTAAATTAAACTAGGACAAATTCAGTGGGAATCAAATAGCCGGGATTTCCCTACGCATGCATTAGACTATGATCACGGATAGGGTGATTAATTTATCGTTAGGCTAGACATAGTTACCAATTACCTTATTTTTAGAATAATCTAAAGAAACTCCTAAAAATTATTCCCTAACTAGCTAATAACCTTATCAGAAACTCCTTCAAAGATTCAATTAACTAGTTGCTTTACGAGCTAAAGAAACACTAACCCTAACCGACTTAGTAGAAACTCCTACTTCGCCTAATTAGACCGAATTATTCCACAACACAAAATTCAGCCGAACTCAACAACCTAATGTTGATTGCCACTTTGTTAATTATCCGGCTAACTCCACTAAATAGATTAACTAGCTGTATGTGTGTTGATAACTCTAGGATTCGTGCACTAATCAAAGAATTGAACAACACTCAATGACATGAAATCGGAAATAAAACAGATAACTTGAATTAATCAACCAAAAGAAATTGTCTCACAACATCTAAAGCATGCTTGGAAAATCCCGACTATAAACGAAACCTAGCTACTCATACTGAATTGAACAAACAACTGTTGAAATAAAATCAACATAATAAATTAGGAAAAGAGAATAAAACTAGCTATTGGTACTCTTCCCGAACAAACAAGAACCACTGCTGCGTGCCTTTGTGTATGAGATTGATAGTGTGTCTTGTCTCCAGCGGCTGCTTCGTGCTTTTGTAGTGTAAAGGGGCTGAACTTTCTCCTCCACTACTCCCTTCCACGTTCAATAATCATTATTGCCACTAACTCCATTAAGTGGCACAATAAATCTCCAAGAATATGTTGAACTTCTGTAACGCCAATAATCCTCATCAACATCAGGGCTTGAGTTTGTGGGATTCTTTCATAAATGTGGCCTACCAATAAGGACTTGGGCTTCTTGCTAACGGGGTCGTGGGCTTGATTTGAAGCTAAAGGAATTGTAGCCCAATTCAACCCAATTTCCTCAAATTCATGCGAGAAATGATTTCCTACAAGGGAAATATTAAACCAATTAATAGTCCACTATTAAACCAAATCATGTAATAAAATATCACAATTGTAAGCTCAATAATTGGTAAATAAACGACCTATCAAATATATATATATGTGTGTGTGTGTAAAATATACGTGCACGGTGCATATATATTTATATGTGTAATTCATAAAAGAAATTATAAATATATGTATGAGTATATATAAAGAAGTTTATATCTATTCTTATGAATAATTGTGTTAACTCTCCTTCTCTCTATCACAGTACATTTTGATAAACAAAAATAGATTATAATTTTTAAGAATTTAGAGAAATTTAATAGAGCGATCGAGAAGACATTTTATCAAGCATGTGTCGAAATTTTTGAATTTTGATTATGCTTTTTTGTTTATTTTTTATTAAAAAAAGTATGTGGTGTGTTTGAGAAGTGTGGAACAAATTATTATCTATACTCTGTTATTAAGCGCGAGAGTTAAAGGTAATCTTTTTGGATTTGGTCTCTAATTTCTTTTTATTTAATTTATTTATTTTTCTCCATCATATGCGGAACGTGTTCATTGACTTATTATTTCTACTTTTCTCTCACCCCATTTTCATTCTCATTTTTTTATTTTTTTGAATTTATATTTTAACTATTTCCTATTAGTATACAATTATTAAATTTACATTAAAATAAATAATTTAATTTAATATATTTAACTAATAATAATTTTTCTTTGCACACGTATAGAGTGTGCGGAATTACTAGTGAATATAATGTGTTTGATATATAGTTTGTGAATTAGATTTATTTTAGGCAAAAATGCAATTTTAATCTAGTAAGTTTGTAATTTTAGCAATTTAGTCCTGTTCATTTCAAAGTTTGTAATTAAGTCCTATACTATAATGCACGGATACTCCGAAAATTCACCCAATGCAGTGTCAGACACGGACACGGCTCCAACACGGCACCGACACGTGTCTAACACGGCAAAATGTGTCCAAAAATTAAAAAAAAATCCGACACGTTAGGGACACGGCTCGGACACAATGCGGACATGTGTCCGACACAGTTCGGACACGGCTCCAAACGTGTCCGACACTCAGACACAAAAAATTCAAAAAAAAAAAAAATAATTTTTAATTTATTTTCTTGAATATTTGACAACATAAATTTTTTTAAAAAATAATTATATAAATTTACTAAAAGATGTATAATATTAATTTAAATTTATTTATTTTTCAAAATATCATTATATAAAAAATGTATTAAAATTATTTGCAATGGTTTTAATGTTGAATTGGAAAATAATTTATGCAATTATGTTCTTTAAGTTCGTAATATTGAATATTTTTATAATATTTTATTTTATATAATATTATATATATATATATATATATATATAATTTATTTATTTATTTATATATAATATAGTCGTGTCGGAGCCGTGTTGTGTCCTAAATTTTTTAAAAAATCCGTGTCGTCGTGTTCGTATCGTGTCGTATTCATATCGATGTATCCGTGTTTGTGCATCATAGGTCCTATAAGTTTTAAATTTTGGCAATTTTGGTCCTATCCGTTTCAAAATTTATAATTAAATTTTGTAAGTTTTAAAATTTTGCAATTTATGTCCAAATTTAGACGACGCGTGTAGTGCCTGAATTCAGACCGTGATAGACTCTTCTTTGTTTGAGTTGCTGCTCCCATGCATGCAAACCGGAAGATCTCACTTGTCCTGAATTGGGACAAGTACGTAGAGATTTTCGTGGGACCGTAGTCGTCCCTCTCCAATTTACTGGCTAATAAGATATCTGAGATTGACTAGCTAGTTGGGTTGGTTTGGCTATTATTTTCTATTGAAAAGGAGTCAGCTGTTTAAGCGAGTTACCTTCTTATAGGCTCCGTTGGACGACACGACATTTTCATTCAAATATAATTATGTTTTTTTATTTAAATTTCCTTTTATTAGATATGCCATATGTATAATAATTTTTTTATACAAGTCAAATATTTCTATCATGTCATCCCGTCAAATCAGCAAAGAAATGAGTCACGTGGCCAATTCCGGCAACTAATCAATTTTCCTACGAAAATCGGACACAAATTACAAAATTTTAGAACTTACAAGACTTAATTGCAAATTTCGAAACGGATAGGACCAAAATTGTCAAAATTATAAACTTACAAGACTTAATTATAAATTTTGAATCGAACAGGATTAAATTGCCAAAATTGAAAACTTATCCGACCAAATTTGCATTTTTGTCTTTATTTTAATTAAATTAACTTTAAGGACCCACATTGGATATAATATCTTTATGTAAATGGTTGAGAACTTAAGTGCCTTATCATAAACCATTTTGTTACATTTTTCATACATCATATTTATGAATCATTGCAAAATTATTAACATGTAAAATTCACAAAAAATTAATAATTCCATACTTTATAAATATAATTATATAATATATATATATATATATATATATATATATATATATATATATATATATATATATTTCGGTCAGGTTATAATCTTATTATATTATTACTTAAACAACAATTGACATATTGTAGACGAATTATTTTCGTCGAATTAAAATGTGACACATATGAAATTGAATATTAATTATCAAATTTAATTCATTCTATTTTTATATTTTTTGGATAAATATTAAATTAAAATCCATAAAATATTTAAATAAATTGATTTATTTGATAATTTTAATATTTATTTTGTCATCAAATCAAGTATTGACATGTGTCAAAATTGAGGTGTTCCGACCAATCAAATCAAGCCTTGCAATTCAAATGGTGATCACCAATCAAGTCAAGACATATGTCATTTATTTATTTTCTTTAATATAAATTTATATTAAAGTAATAAATAAATAACTAAACTTGATATTATCCCTTTAATAAATGAATTAATTAATTAAGGGATAATTATCACAAGTTCCACCCTACGCCTATAAATAGAGGCATTCTACAACACAATTCACACAACTTGGAGAAGCAAAGGAACAAGCCACAAAGCAAGAGAAAGAAGCTCTCTGGTGTTCTTCAGCATCTTCGGTGTTCTTCGGCATCTTCAACGGCGTTCTTCGTAGAAGTCAGGATCAACGGCGTTTGATCCGGCATCAAGGCATCGAAGTGGTGTTTCGGTGTTGCTCTCCTCAAAGATCAAAGCAAGATTCAAGCGTGTTCTTCGCGTTCTTCGTGGAAATCAACCAAATCGAAGCGTCTGATCCGCAACAAGGCGTCAAGTCTGCGAATCCGGCGTTTTTCTCAAATCAAATTCGAAGGTGCTCCAAGCGTGTTCTTCGAGAAAGTCAACAAACTGAGGCGTTCAATCCGCAATCAAAGCATCAAATCCAGATTTCGGCGTTGCTCCTCAACAAATTCAATTCAAACTCAAATCAATATCAAAGGTGTTCATCGGCGTGTTCTTTGGTGTTCATCAAATCAAGGCATTTAGTTCGTGATTAAGTCGAAAGACCCGCGATTAACGTTATCAAAGAAGCAAATCAAATCCAACGGAAGATCGAAACTCCAAAGTCAACAAAGGCGTTTCAAACCTTCAACAAATTCTTGTAGGAAGAATCAGAGGAATAAATTAGAGATTGTACCCGCAAAATTCAAATAAATCAATAAAATTTATTTGTGATTATTTTCTTGTGTTTAATTATTTAATTATCACGGAAATTATATTACAAATTTTGGCATGCCCAGTGGGACTTCTCTACCTCTCATCTCCTCCTACTCAACAAACTTGAAGCACGAAATGGCCAACAACAAGATCGTCGATCTCGAGGCTATCATCTCCAAACTTGTTGCCGAAAGCTTCGTCGTTGTGACAAGAAGTATGTCTAAGAAAGAGCAGACGTCTTCCGGGAAAGCTCGATCCCTCCAAAGTGATGGAAAGAACGTTCGAATTCTCAGCTACGAAAGTGAAGGCGAAGAAGACGACTCGGCCTCGTCCACCCCTCGTTCAAGTTCTTCAAGTTTTGCGCCCACCATGACGACAAGTGCAACAACTATAGAAGAACAACTTGTAAATCTGACAAAGGTCATCGAGGGACTCTCCAAGCATGTTGAAGAGCAAGACTCTCGCATTTCAAAGTTGATGGACAGAGTAGACGGTGACAATGCTAGCCAAGTGAAGGGGAAGCGTTCGAATGAGCAAGAAGAGTCTCAAACTCCAACAAAAGCTCAATCAAGTGGAACTGAGAAGACTTCAGCTAAAGAATTTCAAGTTTCATCGGACGGACTTATCCCGGTAGAGCAATTGAAGGAGTTCATCATGGGGACAATCAAAGACAAGATCGAGGTAGGCTCCAAATCATCCTTGGTCTACTCCAAGCCCTACACCCAAAGAATCGATAACTTGAAGATGCTGATTGGTTATCAACCTCCCAAATTCCAGCAGTTTGATGGCAAAGGCAATCCTAAGCAACACGTAGCTCACTTCATCGAGACGTGAAATAATGTCGGAACTTACGGGGATCACCTAGTCAAGCAATTCGCTCGATCACTAAAAGGAAATGTCTTCGACTGGTACACGGACTTAGAAGCGGACTCGATCGATAGTTGGGGACAACTCGAGCAAGAATTCCTCAATCGCTTCTACAGCATTCGTCGGACAATTAGCATGATCAAACTCACCAACTCCCGACAATGGAAAGAAGAGCCCGTTATCGACTACATCAATCGGTGGAGAAACCTTAGTCTAAATTGCAAAGATCGGCTATCAGAGGCTTCAACAATTGAAATGTGTATTTAAGGGATGCATTGGGGTCTCCGCTACATTCTCCAAGGAATTCAGCCCAAGTCGTTCGAAGAGCTCGCTACTCGGGCACATGATATGGAGTTGAGCATGATCGCTATTGGAGTCGAAGGACTGCCCGTCCAAGAATTCCGTAGGCCTAGGGAAAAGCAAGATTTCAGGAAAGGGGGCAAACCCTTCACCAAACCACAAGCCAAAGAGTCCATGGCAATGAATGCAATTCCTGTCAAATTTCGGGCTAAGACAAACGACAAGGCGGACGAAAGAAAGGAAGCCCCCAAGAAAGAACATTCAAAAAATTGTCCTTAGCCGAAATGCAAGCCAAGGAATACCCATTTAAAGACTCTGATGTCTCCGGAATTTTCGACGACCTGCTCAAAGCAAAGCTCATCGAATTACCCGAAATGAAGAGGCCCAATGAAGCCGGAAAGACTGAAGATCCAAAGTATTGGAAGTATCATCGTCTGCTCGGACACCCAATCCACGATTGCTTTATATTCAAGGATAAAGTGATGCAGTTGGCACGACAAGGAAAGATCGCACTCGAAGATGTTAGCGCGACGTCCAATGCTGTAACTTGCCTGATGATAAATGAAGAAGAGGTTCCCAGAGAACCTCACTCTAAAGAAAATGAATGCCTGGCAGCCATGACCTTTTCCGACGAAGATTTGCTACTCGGTTCAAAGCCTCACAACAAGCCACTGTTCGTGACAGGTTATACCCGCGAACAAAAGGTGAATAAAATGCTCGTCGATGGAGGCTCTGTAGTCAATATATTGCCTTTGAGAGTGATGAACGAGTTAGGAATCTTGAAGGAAGAACTAGCAAGCAGCCGTCTGATGATCCAGGGCTTCAACCAGGGAGGAGAAAGAGCCCTCGGTATCATTCGACTAAAACTGTTGGTAGAAGACATGACGTCAAGCGCACTGTTTCATGTCATAGATGCCAAAACTTCATACAACATGCTTCTAGGACGACCCTGGTTACATGAAAATGACGTTGTCCCATCTACTTGGCATCAATATTTCAAGGACTGCCGGGAGGGTGTGATAAAGAAGGTTTTTGGAGATAGTAAACCTTTCATCGAGGCAGAAGCCCACTTTGCCGATGCAAAGTACTACCGTGAGAAAGTGAAAGAAAACAAAGGAAAAGAAGTTTATGGTGAAAACCAAGTCAAAGCCTCAACTTTGATCGGCTGCCAAAAGAAGGGCGGATCATCACTTACAAAGTCCGAGGCACTATAAGGGCTGACATTGCCCCTCACCAAACTAGATGTTGTGAATCCTTCTTCTCCACCACTCAATGGATTCGTTCGTCCGACTCAAGGAAATAAAATAGAGCACGGGGAAGCAACCAAACTCCAAAATGCAAAGGAGTATGATCCTAAAGCATATAAACTTCTAGTCAAAGCCGGGTATAACCCACAAGAGAAGTCAAAGCTGGGAAAACTCATTCCAACGGCCAAGATAAAAGAAACAAAGTCGAGGTCGTCAAAAGAAGATGGCAATGTCGTCCCAAACTCGCGAGTAGGACTCGGATTTACCGCGCAAAGCCCTGTTCGAATCGCCATCAATAGAGCAACAAATAACTATATATCTGAAGAGCTCTCATCAACCGAAGATGCTTTTGATAAGAATGGAAGAAAGATTCGGCGGAGGTCGGTCTTTGATAGGATCAGCCCGCCCAAAGGAGCCAAAGTCAGTCACTGGTTGAGAAGACGAAAGGCACGATGCTTCCCAAAGCTTCAAAGTGCAGTTCCGTCTCGTATGAAATGGTACTCCAATTTGATTATCTCATGCGATAAGATGCTGAAAGCTAGGTGGGAGACGATCATCTTCACACGTGATAAAACCAAAAACGAAGAAGATAGAGAAAGTGTGGCGTCGTCTTACCATATCACCTCGTCCGAAGAAGTTTCAATAGAAGAGGATGCCGAAGACGCGCCACCTGAGCTTGAAGAAGGAGTTAAGGCAACCGTGGACGATCTCAAAGAAGTCAACTTAGGCAACGCTGATGATCCGCGCCCAACCTACATCAACGCCTTATTAACCGACGACGAGGAGAAAGCCTATGTGGAACTCTTACTCGAATTCAGGGATGTGTTTGCATGGTCCTACAAAGAAATGTCGGGGCTGAATCCGAAAGTTGCAGTACATCACCTCTCCGTGAAAAAAGGCGCTCGTCCTGTGAAACAAGCTCAGCGACGATTCCGACCGGACTTAGTTCCTTTAATCGAAGCCGAGGTAAACAAGCTCATCGAAGTCGGGTTCATTCGGGAAGTGAAGTATCCCACGTAGATCTCTAGCATAGTGCCGATAAGGAAGAAAAATGGGTAGATTAGAGTATGTGTCGACTTCAGAGACCTAAATATTGCTTGCCCGAAAGATGATTTTCCACTGCCACGAAGCTCTTTCCTTCATGGACGGCTCGTCAGGGTATAATCAAATACGAATGGCACCTGAAGATGAAGAGTTAACGGCATCTCACACCCCTAAAGGGATATACTGCTACAAAGTGATGCCTTTCGGTTTGAAGAACGCAGGTTCCACGTATCAAAGGGCGATGCAGAAAATCTTCGATGATTTACTTCACAAAAATATCGAATGCTATATGGACGACTTGGTGGTGAAGTCTAAGAAACGAGAGGATCATCTACAAGACTTAAGGATGATCTTCGAACGATTAAGAAGGTACCAACTCCTGATGAATCCGCTCAAGTGTGCTTTCGGAGTTTCATCAGGAAAATTCCTCGGCTTCATCGTCCGCCATCGACGCATTGAAATCGAACAAGCATAGATAGATGCAATCTTGAAAATGCCACCACCTCGAGATATTCATGACCTGAAGAGCTTGCAAGGAAAATTGGCTTATATCCGAAGATTCATCTCGAATCTGGTCGACCGGTGTCAACCATTCAGTCGGCTTATGAAGAAAGGTGTTCTCTTCGAATGGGATGAAGCGTGCCATAAAGCCTTCGAGAGCATAAAGGCGTACCTGATGAGGCCACCTGTCTTGGTCGCACCTACTCCGGGACGACCATTGATTCTCTACATCGCAGCTCAAGAACGATCCGTGGGAGCCTTACTCGCCCAAGAAAACGACGCGGGAAAGAAAAGTTCTTTGTACTACCTAAGTAGAACCATGATGCCAAATGAGCTGAAGTACTCTCCGACGAGAAGATGTGTTTGGCCTTGATCTTTGCAATCCAAAAATTAAAGCACTATTTCCAAGCACATACTGTACATCTCATCTAGAAGGCAAACCCGGTAAAATACGTCATGTCAAGACCGGTGCTTTCAGATAGACTCACAAGATGGTATCTCCAACTTCAGCTGTTCGAGATCGTTTATATCCCCCAAACCCCGGTGAAAGGACAAGTTATGGCTGACTTCTTGGCTGACCACCCTATACCCGCTGAATGGGAATTGTCTGATGACTTGCCTGATGAAGACGCACTTCTAGTCGAGGTCACTCCCCCTTGGAAGATGTTCTTTGACGGAGCTTCACATAGAGAAGGAGCCCGTACCGGAGTTGTATTCATCACGTCCGATAGGGAGGTTCTACCATATTCCTTCACCTTAACACATAAATGTTCCAACAACGTCGCCGAATATCAAGCTCTCATACTTGGGTTGGAAGTAGCGGTCGATATAAAACAGTTGCATCTTAGAATATATGGAGACTCAAAGCTGGTGGTCAATCAATTGGAAGGCTCGTACGACGTCAAAAAGCCTGAATTGATCCCCTATGTTAACTATGCTAAAATGCTAATGGGATGGCTCGGAGATGTGAAGATCGAACACGTGCCTAGAAAAGAGAACAAGCAAGCGGATGCATTGGCGAAACTTGCTTCTACATTGGCGATGCCGGAGAAGGAAACTCAAGTGTCGGTTTGCAAGAATTGGGTTATACCTCCAATCTTCGATGATGAAGATTTCGAAGAAGAAGAAAATCACTTTGTCGAAGTGTTCGAAGTCGAAAAGGAGGATTGGCGACAACCCCTTGTTGACTATCTCAAATATGAAAAGTTGCCCAACGATCCGCGACAGAGAGTTGATGTGCGACGACGCTCAGCTCGATTCATCTACTTTAAAGGTACGCTCTACCGACGCTCGTTCGATAGAGTCTTCTTGAGGTGTTTGGGTGAAGACGAAGCAAACCAAGCCATGGAAGAAGCGCACTCCGGAGTATGTGGTGCTCATCAGTCGGGCCCAAAGCTGCACTTTCGCATAAAAAGAATGGGATACTATTGGCCAACAATGGTGAAAGACTGCATAGAATACGCACAACGATGTCAAGCTTGTCAGTTTCACGCTAACTTCATTCACCAACCACCCGAACCGTTACATCCGACGGTTGCCTCATGGCCTTTCGATGCTTGGGGATTGGATGTGGTAGGCCCCATAACGAAGTCTTCTGCCGGCCATCTCTACATTTTGGCTGCAACTGATTATTTCTCCAAGTGGGCGGAAGCAGTTCCTCTAAAAGAAGTGAAGAAGGAGAATGTCGCTGACTTCATCCGAATAAACATCATCTTCCGCTATGGCGTACCTCGTTATATCATCACGGATAATGGGAAGCCATTCAGCAATAGCTTGATAGATAAACTCTGCCTGAAGTTCGGATTCAAGCAAAGAAAGTCTTCAATGTACAACGACGCTACCAACGGTCTTGCCGAAACTTTCAATAAAACTCTATGCAGTTTGCTGAAGAAGGTGGTTTCCAAGTCGAAATGAGATTGGCACGAAAGGATTGGAGAAGCTTTGTGGGCTTACCGAACCACCTATAGAACACCTACCCAAGCGACCCCTTATGTGTTGGTGTACGGTGTCGAAGCCGTTGTTCCCCTTGAACAACAAATTCCATCGCTAAGGATAGCAATTCAAGAAGATCTAACCCAAGATGAAAATGCTCGGCTACGACTTGAAGAGTTGGAGGAGCTCGATGAGAAGAGGCTGGAGGCTCAACAAAGGCTCGAGTGCTATCAAGCTCGTCTCTCCAAGTCATTCAACAAAAAAGTGAGGACTCGTTCGTTCCAAGTTGGGGATTTGGTGTTTGCTGTGAGAAGGCCAATCATCACTACTCATCGAACGGGGAATAAGTTCATCTCCAAATGGGATGGTCCATATGTTGTGAAGGAAGTTTACACAAACGGCGCTTACAGGCTAATCGCCGAAGATGGTCTGAGAATTGGTCCCATAAACGGGAAGTTCTTGAAACGCTACTATGCATAAGTTGAAGATTGCTCCTCGACGCACGAGCCTAAACTGCATGTCGCTCCTGACCCATATGAGTATAAAGTATGTACGGTAACAACCAATAGTAAAGTATGTGGATAAACTGCTAACTTACTCCACTGATGGTATTTCATGTGGCTAAATTAGAAATTCCCCACTCTTGTTCAGGGTGGTTAAACTTTGAATACTCCTGGCCCGCATAAGTATAAACTGTGAACGGCCCCCCAAATCTTCTTAAAAGAAGTTTTTCCCTTGAACTACGTTATGACTTGATCCCTTCACCGGGGTACGTAGGCAGCTTAGAAATTAACTAAGTTCAGTCAAGATTGTCCGTTAAGTCATGTTTCTCTTGTTGAAAACTTTATTCTTCAAGTTAAACAAATCAAAAGAAGTGCAAAGAAGTTATGGACTACTGAAACAGAAAAAAAAAATGCATACGAGATTGGAATAAAGCAGATAAAATCTTTATTAAATGATCTCAAAATTGACAAGGTTCATTAAACTAGACAAAAAAAAAGTAAAAGCATCCTAAACTATCAAGGGGAGGGGCTCAAATTCTTCAAGTCTTCCTTCGGCACCTTCAGAAGTGTTAGTGAATCTTCCACAGCTTTGAACGCCTTGAGGGCAATGTCGTCATCCAATGGAGGAGTCTTCTCAAGGGTCTCGATCTCTTTGCTGATAGTCTGAACTAGAGACTGACCATTCTCGTAAAGGAGTTGATGTTGCCCCAATGAAAGTAACAAATCTTCCTTCTGTTTTGTCAAGTTGGCAAGTTTCTTCGTAACAGACTTCAACTTCTTCTCAGTTGCCTTAACTTGATTTGCCCCAGCTGCTTCTTCGGCTTGGGCACTGGCGAGTCGATCCCTTGATTCGCTCAACTGCTGAGAAAGCCAATCTTTTGAAGTCTCTCCAGAAGCTGCAGACCTCGCCTCATCATAAGCAGTTGCCTTGGCAAACAAAATCGCCAATGACTTCTCGACAGCAGAAACAAAAGGCTCGTCAAAACCCTTAACATCATTCAACGCCGATTGAACCTCATCCTTGAGGGATGAAATGAAGTCAAGTGGAACACTCTCTATCTTCTGGAGGAGATTGCCCCACATCACCTTGACAAATTGCTGTTTTTGAGTGGCGACAAATGTGGATGCTTGGAAAACTGAGACTGCGGGATGCCGAGGCATTTGTTTTTCTTCGGATATCACGAGTGTTTTGGATTGCTCCTCTCCTTCAGAAATACGACCTGTCTCCAAAAGAACCAGCCTGAGGATCGATCCTTGAGACTCCACATCATCAGCTTTAAGAGGTTCCTCTTTCAACTGCAAGTGAAACACGTTTGATGTTTAAAGAAGAATAGAAAAGTATTGAAGAACGATGAAAAGAAGAGGGAGGAAACTACCTTTTCACCAGCTGAAATCTTATCACACTTTTTTGGCCTCTTCCAATGACGATCTGCAGTGCCACTTTCACTCTTTGCCAAAGGGACGGGGGAAGTCTTTCTCTTTTCTCCTCCAATCTGATTAACTTTCTCAACTTGGATTGGGGCGACTTCCACATTGATCAATTTCATGATGTTGTCATCAAAGAAGTTGCCGTGAGTTCTCGACCACCATTCCGTATAGCTCTTGGCACACAACTTCTTAACAGCCGCAGTTGTTGGGGGAAAGACCACTCCATCCATAGAATTCGATAAAGTGCACACGCGCCAATTGTTAGGAATAGTGCCCTAGAAAGCCGATTATATATCCGCTTTGTGTTTTTCCTTATTATAATCACAGACAATCTTTGAATGAAATAACGAATTGAGGCAACACTTCTTTATATTCTCTTGTTTGGTATGCGTTTACTTTATCTGTGCATGTATGAGAACTCCCCTAATCCTGATGACTTTAGGACTCTACCATTTAAGTGAAATGGTTCATGAAACGAGCCCTATATCACATAAGTCATGATTAGTAAAATACTCCAAGCCGATGAGTCCTACAGACAGTGGGAGTGTCAACCTGACTCCTCTAAGGCTTGCTTGTGGGATCACGCCCTTAAGAAGGACCACCTTGTTTCATGGAGGTGCAAAGTGTATAGTTGATACATGCGTGATACATGAGGGTGCTTACTTTAATAAGTAAGTTCACTGAGGTGCCCCGTGTGAGAACATTCCTAAATGGGAAATGAAGTTTCTATTTCAGGAAATAGAAACTTCCAGATTAGAAAATATCTTAGGAGTCATTGATGTGATTAATTGATCCTTAGACTTGAGGTTCCTTGTCACTTTATGAGTTAACTCTGTAGTCTTAGGTATAAGCTTTAAAGGGTGTCGCCTTAGACAACTGATTCAAGGCTTATGCTGGGGCTGCACAAGTGATTCATGAAAGTGAATGAGAATCAAGAAAGGACCTACACTTGCATTTGCAAGGTGATCTCTTATTGTGTAAGTCATTCATATGCCATATGGAGTCCTTGGCCAAGGCATTAGATCAAGACATCAAGAAAAGGTTTCTTGGATTGAGATCAAATGGATATGAAAGGCACTTAGCTTTAAGACCGGATTATTAGGGTTCTGATTATTCCCTTACCCTAGATCTTGGTTGAGAGATAGTAAGTAGGAGGATTGTATCTCACATGAATCAATGACTTAAAGGTTCTGTCGAATCCGAACATTCCAATTCAGCTAGGGGTTAAAGACCTGTTGCTAGACTATGGTCGTTTAATCTGTGGACTGATTAATTAATTAGTGAATTAATTAATTAGGGTCACTGCTAATTGAATTGAGAACCTAGAGGGTCACACACAACAACTTGGTTACATGAGTTGAGGCTTTAAAATGATTAAACGAGTTAATCGGGTCAAGAGGGTTCCACACGTGTGGCTCACGTGAGTGACACGTGTCTCACACGTGTGTAAATATATGTGTATATTTATTTATGTGTTAAATAATTAATGTGATTAATTATTTAATAGACTTTGGTTTAATTTTGAATTACTTAGAAAGTTTTATTTTGGAGAAAAATAATCTAGTTAATTAATTATGAATTAATTAATTAGATAAAATAAGTTATTTATTTTAAATAAATAAAGTAAAAAAATTATCCAAAAATAGTTTGGATATTTTTAGCTCTCTTGAAAGTTGATTTGAATTTGAATTCAAAGTCAAAATTACTTGATGATCAAGTAATAGGAGAGAGAGACCAAAACCCTAGCCCATAAGGACTAGGATTTTCGGTCCTTCCTTTATTATAAATAGGGGAGCTCGAGCTCCCCTTAGAGCTAATTGACAATTCTTTTGGTTCATGTGTTGAACACCATCCTTTCTCCAAGAAAAACGAAACCCTAGGTTAAGCCTAAACACTAACTAGAGAACTAGCATCCTTACTAGTTAGATTGTAGTCAAGTTGGTGGACTATCTCTAGAGAGCTTCAAGTTAGAAGTTTGAAGATTCGAGCTTTACCAAGGAGAGGGGATCAAGTCGCGAGAAGAGCGTTCTTGGGTGGCTTGAAACGCTTCAAGAAAGAATAATAGAAAAGTAAGTTTCTTATCTCTACGAATTTGGTTACACGATTGCGAGTCCAAGATCCTTTTGTTGGGAAATTTTTTAAATTTCGCTGCTTTCTGATTCGTGTTTTCCAACACCAATGGTTGAGTCCTTTGTCTAGAGAAGCATCACGAAAATCATTCTTAAGAACTCCGGGTACCACTTGATAAAACCCGAACTGACGAGCAAAACGGTGAAGACTGTATGGCTCGATGATGAAACGATCTCCTTGTCTCAAAGGTAGGTAGCAAGATCGAATTGACATAAAGTAGTTGTGCTCCTCCTCTGAGCCTTCCCCATTGTCAGTATAACGGAACTTCTTGCGGAGCTTCATCGCATTGCAATTCCAAGCCACGAGCTCCGCCTTGTGGATTTTCTTACGGGCCTCCCTCGCATCATAATCCTTTACCCCTCTCTCACCAGAAAACCGCATCATTTCCGGACCACGGATGTCTTGATAAGCTTGGCGATGCGTCTTGAAGTAGTGTGCTAGCCAACCATAGACGAAGTGAACTGGAAATGGAGCATGAACCTGAGTTGGTTGGGCGGATGCTGATATCTTATTCAAACCGCGATAGATGCTTGCCAAGACCGGAATAGCCAAATCAACCTTGAAGCCGCTTGCTATGACGCTCGCCATCTTGAAAGTACTTGGACGTATGAAGTCGACGCTTTCTGTTGGAAGGACGAAGAGACAAAGCCAACAAGCTATGAACGCCGCCAAATAAGTATCTTCCCTTCTGTTCCCGTCGAGTCCGAATCTAGCAAACAACCTCTCTTCTGCGGTATTCCAAGCTTCATGAGGTCCGTAGTCACCAAGTGGGCATTGGGTTGATTCGTCTTGGACATACTTCTTCGCCTTTTTGCACCAAAAGCTCACCCAGGCCTTGATGGAAACTTGACCGCCATGAACATCCTTTCGCAGCAAGTGATAGGCGTGGAACAAGTATTGGCAACTAGAGGGGGCATATCTCTTTCCGAATTCGCCTTTCTCGGTGAGTTCCTTTGCATCGGGGACCACTTCGTCGTAGAGAAGACCCGTCATTGGGAGACCCGCCAAAGAGTATAAATCCCAGATCGATATAGACAACTCGCCGTTTGACGTCAAAAGAGTGTTGGTTGCAGGACACCATGCTTCGCAGAACGCCTTCATAATCTCCGAGTTGCCGTCATAGATGAACAGTGAGGCGCGCACCGAGCTGTATATTTGGGTTGACTGCAGCTTGTCCTTGCACCGGCTGAGTATGTCCTCGGTCCATTCCCAATATCCGGCAACATAGTGGAACTCGCCATTGAACCGAAGGTCGTCTCTCCACTTCACATTGCCTTCGATGATGCTTTGCCCTAGCGTCAGTAGATGAGCCGGATCATTTGAGTGTTGATGATGACCTGCTTCCAAAACCCCACACGTGCGACGCTTTGCTCAACTTGATTCGGTATGACCACTCCTTGACGCGAAAGGGCACCGTCACCTTTCCCCGATCGCCCGCATATGGTCCGGTGAGACAAGGATAAACCGCCAACTTCGTGCCCGTCTCAAGCTTTTGCTTCTCGTCGTCAAGGATCACCAATTGTTTGACTCCAAAGGCGAGAGTGACATCTTTGTAGTGCACCATGATTACCTACGAATCGAAAAAAAAAACAAAAAAAACAAAAAAAAAAACAAAACAAAACAAAGTTAGGTGGATTGTCAAATATGTGCCAAAAAATATATATATATATTTATGAGAGTGTGGGGTTCGAACCCACGTCGGGCTAACTAGATAACTGAGATCTATGATGAACTGTTTTTCTTAAAAAAAACGAAAAAAGGGTCCCTGTTCCTTCAAGCCAAATAAATTAATGCGGCAAGCAGTTCAACCAAGGTTGCTTTCCCTAAGTTTGAAACAAGAATTCATGTTTCTCCTTGCATCGTTCTTTGAATTTTGGTATATTGCAAAGCAGAGCGGTATACGGCTAAGAAAAGTTGATCGGAGAGCCTTTATGATTGACGATGCGACGATGAGAAGGCAAAAGTAGGCAGAAATACGAGTTGAATGAGAGCAAGTCAGACGTGACTCAGCCGTGGGTATAGAAGAAGAAACCTGTGTTGATTCTGATGGATGTCGTCAGAATAGGAGCTCTTCTTCAAGCAGACTCTCTGAGAAAATTTCGCAAACATATTGTGAGCGTAAGAGTTGCAAAAGAAGGAACATATAATGTTTGAAGAAGACAACCAACAACGACAAAAGAAAAGATATTAGCCTACGGTTTGATGTTCTTTAATCTGATGGATCAGTAATATAGTCCTAATTCAGAATTCTCGTTGCTACGCTGCACTACGATTGGGACTTGGAAGTTCTAACTGTGATGATTATACTATGATTCAGCGTGCTTATATAGAATCTCTAATGAAAGAGTCCATCTGTATTGAGGAAATCCAGTCCTATTAGGACTCCACTCGTCATGGCCACAGTCCAAGATTGAATTGAATCTTAAATTCAAGATACGGGAAAATCTCAGAGCAAATCGTTTCTGAGAAGAAGACGTACAGACAACGGTGAAGACGAAAAGGATATATGCTGAACATTAGAGTTGCCTAAATTAAAATGTTGTAATGCGTGGGCAATTCAACCACTATTCACGTTAATCATTGGGCCCCAAATTCCAACCCAGCGTAAACACTCCTTTGCAATTGGATTTGTCATAGGTAAGTGTTTATGTGGTGGGCTTCTCCTAAGTGTAATTTAATATTCGGCCCAAGAATTTAGATAAAAAAGGATTGGGTTCGTTTGTTTAGCCATGATCTCTTGGAAACAAAAATGAAGATTATTCAAGTCCAAAGATGGGGTATATGCATTCTGTTGGCTAGTATGTTTCTTTAAATAAATTGGTTATCTATACTATATATTAATCGTGAGACCCAAGTTGTAACCGTTTTGGTCTCTTGGTATCCTCTTTTTTTTTTTCTTTTTCTTTTTATTTATTTATCTTTTATCCAACTTTATCTCTTTCACGTCCTGTTAATTTCTTTTTTCTATTTCATCACTTCTCTTCTTAGTTTCTCTTTTCTTTCTTATTGGTTGTATTTTTTTTAATTATAATTTTTATCACTTTACTTATAATTTAAATTTTTATAATTATTAATATGACATTATCTTATCTTACTTATTTATTTATTTATCATAAATTAATGATTATATTAAAAATTATAGAGTATATATTTAATAAAAACTTTTCAATTTTAATATATTTATATAATAATTATTTTTTATTTGCACATGCATAGAATGTGCAAAATTGCTAGTATACTTTATGTCACATGATGGCATAATTTCAAGTCTAGTTCCAACGATCAATGGCGTCCAAGGTTATTCCAAATTCGAAGATTTTAAATCAAATACTTCAAATTCGCCGACGCGACACTTGGCACGTCTTTCGCCGAGCTTTGAAGTGGGGGCATTTGTAGACGAATTATTTTCGTCGAATTAAAATGTGACACATATGAAATTGAATATTAATTATCAAATTTAATTCATTCTATTTTTATATTTTTTGGATAAATATTAAATTAAAATCCATAAAATATTTAAATAAATTGATTTATTTGATAATTTTAATATTTATTTTGTCATCAAATCAAGTATTGACATGTGTCAAAATTGAGGTGTTCCGGCCAATCAAATCAAGCCTTGCAGTTCAAATGGTGATGACCAATCAAGTGATGACATGCGGCATGTTTTAACACGTGGACCAATCAAGTCAAGACATATGTCATTTATTTATTTTCTTTAATATAAATTTATATTAAAGTAATAAATAAATAAATAAACTTGATATTATCCCTTTAATAAATGAATTAATTAATTAAGGGATAATTATCACAAGTTCCACCCTACGCCTATAAATAGAGGCATTCTTTAACACAATTCACACAATTTGGAGAAGCAAAGGAGCAAGCCACAAAGCAAGAGAAAGAAGCTCTCTGGTGTTCTTCAGCATCTTCGGTGTTCTTCGGCATCTTCAACGGCGTTCTTCGTAGAAGTCAGCATCAACGACGTTTGATCCGGCATCAAGGCATCGAAGTGGTGTTTCGGCGTTGCTCTCCTCAAAGATCAAAGCAAGATTCAAGCGTGTTCTTCGCGTTCTTCGTGGAAATCAACCAAATCGAAGCGTCTGATCCGCAACAAGACGTCAAGTCCGCGAATCCGGCGTTTTTCTCAAATCAAATTCGAAGGTGCTCCAAGCGTGTTCTTCGGGGTTCTTCGAGAAAGTCAACAAACTGAGGCGTTCAATCCGCAATCAAAGCATCAAATCCAGATTTCGGCGTTGCTCCTCAACAAATTCAAATCAAACTCAAATCAATATCAAAGGTGTTCATCGGCGTGTTCTTCGGTGTTCATCAAATCAAGACATTTAATTCGTGATCAAGTCGAAAGACCCGCGATTAACATTTTCAAAGAAGCAAATCAAATCCAACGGAAGATCGAAACTCCAAAGTCAACAAAGGCGTTTCAAACCTTCAACAAATTCTTGTAGGAAGAATCAGAGGAATAAATTAGAGATTGTACCCGCAAAATTCAAATAAATCAATAAAATTTATTTGTGATTATTTTCTTGTGTTTAATTATTTAATTATCACGGAAATTATATTACACATATATTTGAAGAAAAGTGGATTTAGGTGGAGAGAAGATTAAGATTGAAAATTGGAGAATAATTTTATTATGCGTAGACAACTATACAAAGCAGCCACAAAGAGAAAGAGATATATACAAAGTTTAAAGTAGAAAACTCAACTTATAAAGCGGGATATATACAAAGTACAAAGTAGAAAAATCAACTTATAAAGCGACCACAAAGAGAAAGAGATATATATAAAATAGAAAACTCAACTTATAAAGCGGTGGCAAATGGAAGGACATATATACAGAGTAGAAAACTCAACCCTAAAATAAAAAGAGAAAGAGATATATACAAAGTAGAAAACTCATCCCTAAAATAAAAAAGAATATATACAAAATACTAAATAAAAAACTCAATAAAGAAATATATACAAAGTAGAAAACTCAACCCTACGAACAAAAAGAATAATAATAAAAAGATCTCAATAAAGGGATATATATTATCTATTTGATAAACACCGCCTAAAACTCTAACTCGTAGTTTTAGACTTTGTATATATCCTTTTATTGAGATTTATACAAAGTAGCACAAACACACCTAACACTCTAACTTGTAGTTTTAGACTTTGTACATATCCCTTTATTGAGATTTATACAAAGTAGCACAATCGATCCGATTTTGAAAACACTGCTTAAAACTTTAACTCGTAGTATTAGACTTTGTATATATCCCTTTATTGAATTATACAACGTAGCACAATCGTCCGGTTTTGAAAACACCGACTAAAACGCTTAACTCGATTGTGTTACTCTTCAACCAATTTTTTTGTTGTTGGGCTGATTTTGGGAGGCTCAATATTTTCAGGCTTATGCTAATTGGGCATGATATTTTACAGACAGGCTCTTTGCATCCATGTCGCTTAGCTTTGTGGCAAACAACATATATATATTCCAAGAATATTGACTATGCCTAACTCCCTTATATATATTTAAATTATACAAAAGTATTCAATAAATTTATATGATCGATTGAGTTCAGTCGAGTGAATTTAAATAAAAATAATGTGATCGTCACATATGATCCAACTCTTCTATTATACGAATATGTTCGAAAATATTATTTATTATGTCATGTCGTATTAAATTTTTTTCACCTATTATTTTATTATGTCATGTCGTATTGTTTTTTTTAGGGTTAATCTATTTTTGCATTCCAACTTTTTGGGGTGTTTTGCACTTTAGCACCCAACTTTTGAAATTTTACACTTTGGTACCCAGCCTTTGAATTTTATTTCAATTAGGTGCCTAATTTCAAATCCAACCAATAAGTGCAAAACATGTGTTATTTTTTTAATGCCCGGATCTGAAATTGGGCATTTAAATACAAAAAAAATCCAAAGGGTGAATACTAAAATGTAAAATTTCAAATTTGAGTACTAAAATGCAAAACACCCCAAAGATTGAGATGAAAAAAAAAAAAAATTAATCCTGTTTTTTATCTAAATTTTTGAAAAAAATCTATATCCATATTGATCGAGCTAAATCTCCGCTTGTTGTTCGACCGGGAAATCGAGCATTCGATCACTCTTTTTGTTGAGCTAGAAACCGCTGCCTGACCACTCGGAATCTGTGGGGATCGAAGGAAACGTAAGCTAGAGGCCAACTCGGGGAAGGAGGGTGTGATACCCGGGTTGACACTCTGACGCTCAAGTCAGATTCGGGTGATATGAGTCGAATGATTGAGCGGTAAAAGAGGTAGGTGAGAATACTTACTGTTGTAATAAATGCGGACCCTTTATATAGGGTGAAGAGAGAGAGTGCACCGCTTCGACGCGTCACCGCCAGGAGCTGACAAGTACCCCACTATCGCCTTGCATTTAATGCATGGTCGGCCACTCAACCGAGAATAGGATAGTGGACTGGCCCGGGACGGGTTGAGGGGTTTGAGCCGAGCGAACTGGTCGGAGAGACCGTTGCTAGGTCGAGGACCAAGGCAATAAAATTAGAGGCAGTAATTGAAAGTTCGACCAGAGGATCGAAGAGCAACCTTCGACCGAACAGGTGGCATGTGATGATTGGTCCTGCAGAACTGCGGGTACGAGCCACGTCATAAGCCCCCCAAAACGTCATCTACTAGGGCTGACGTGGCAGTGGCGTTTCAATTCCCGAGGGTGGGACCCGCCGTAATCATGGCGACGTGTCACCTTCTCGAATCTCGTCAAATTCACTCTTATAAATAGTTCCCTCTATAAATTCATTTGTTACTTTGCGAAAGATTTCTGAAGAAAAGCTTTGAGTTGTTCAAGGTCATTCTAGTGTCTTACTACATCGATTTTCGACCGTTCATTCCAGAGGAAGTGAATTTCGAGTTTTCGAATACCCAAAGGTCCTATTTCAACTTCTTACTCGATTCAGTTTTCTTCTCTTTGTTTTATTCTTCTTGATACTTTGCGAAAGATTTCTGAAGAAAAGCTCCGAGTTGTTCAAGGTCATTCTAGTGTCTTACTACATCGATTTTCGACCGTTCATTCCAGAGGAAGTGAATTTTGAGTTTTCGAATACCCAAAGGTCCTATTTCAACTTCTTACTCGATTCAGTTTTCTTCTCTTTGTTTTATTCTTCTCGACTGCTTCGAAGGAGAGGTTTACCACTTCCCTCTTCGAAGGCTCTCTCTCTCTCGATTTGTTCGAATCCGATCTTTCAAAAGTGAAAACTTTAGCCCTTTCTTGTTAAATTGTAGGATGTCAACAAATCGAGGTGAGACCGAGCGTGTGGGGATGGACGTGGGAACCGTAAGTGTAGGGTTGAGCTCCAACTCCGACTCGAGCTCAGACTTGTCGGATTTCGGGGTCTCCTAGAGACAAGATCGATAAATCCTCAGGAGAGGGATGAGGATGTTGACCTAGTAGGGGTATCCGACCTGCCACTTGAGACGGAATTGGAAGAGGTTGTCGTGCCCCGAGCTGCTGGGGAGGATACTTCGACCTCGGGTCGGGGAGAAAAGGAAGAAGAGGAGGTAGAGAATGTCGAGCCGAAAGGTCGACTGGTGAAGGATCTCCGACCCATTACACCGGAGATATCCGGGGAGAAATTTAGGGAGATCCAGGGTTGGTTGTTTGGCGGAGCGCCAGATTTTGGGGGCTATCGAGTCATAAAGCCCAAGCCAGGAGATAGTATGACAAACCCACCTAAGAACTGAATCGTGGTCAATTACAAAACGGTCGAGAACGGGTTTCGAGTGCCCATTTTCGAGGAGTTACTCGAGTTTTTCAACACTCTGAGGATTAGCCCACTTCAATTGATGCCCAACTCGTACGCGATGGTGAATGGGTTGAGAGCTCTGTTGAGGTGCTTAGGAATGAGGACCAACATTTTTTACCTCTCAGAAATTTTCCAAGCCTACTTAACGATCGAGACCTCGGCGCCGGGTCCGGGATACATCCAGCTCCAATCGAAGAGCAATTATCGAGTGATAAAGTCGCCAACTAGCTCGAATCGCATGGGGTGGAAACAAAGATTCATTTTCATCGAGTGTGGAAAGGGGTGGCCGGGTTTGAAGTATCCGGGCTGGAGTTGGGTTCCTCGAGCTGACCTTCCGAGAGGGAATCCAGGTTAGCCAAACACTTTGATGGCCACTTTGAGAGATCTAGGGAGTTTGGAGTCGAAAAACATGATCGATCCCCAGATGTTAGTCGAGTTGGGAATGGCGCCAGGGGTCCGCAAGTACTTCGACCCTGGTATATTGAGTGAATCCTTCAAAGCAGGATTTCTGTTTGTTTCCTGTTTGCGTGTGTTTGTTTTATTTTTAGCCAAGTGTTTGATCGATTCAATTCCTTTTGCAGAAAAATACATCATGTCTGCCTCACTTGCCGCTCGGAGGAAGGAAATGGCTGACTTGAAGAAGGCGCCTGAGAAGAAAAAGTTACCCCCTTCGACCGAGGCTGAGATCACTACAGCACAGAACGCCACGGTCGAGGCGTTACCAAAGGTCCTCGAGATGAGGACAGCTAATGCTCCTGGGAAGCGGGGGAAAGCTCCGATTGGGGTTGAAGATGTGAAAGCCCCCCAGTCTAAGAAACAAAAAACACACCGCCATTCTTCGAAGTCTGCGGCCGAAGCAGACAAGCAAAGGAGAAAGGGTCGAGAAAAGACCCCTATGCTTTCGATGCCTCCATCGATTGGGCCCGTCGTCGAAGTCTAGGTCGGCAAGTTCTCCAACCCCCCCGAGTCAAGGTCGTGGGGCAATCGTGCCCCGGAACGTCGCCAGCGTCTTGGCCAGGGTCCAAAGGCCTCTGCCAGGCACTCGGCCGGCAACCGCCATCTCATGGAAAGCTAACGAAGAAGACAAGCGACTTTTCTTCGACTATTCTAGTGTCCAAGAGCCCCATTTTTCGAGCGGCATTCAGAGCTTGAATGATCAGGGTGAGCCCCGACGAATTGGCATGACCCCTAAAGATTACACTGCGATCGGAGCTTTATATAACTCGATCCAAACTGAGGTCGACCACAGGGAGCGGTGGGCGTTCGCGGACGATGAGATCGAGGCGTCCTGGGTTCAGAAGTATTTTGCTATAAGTGTACTCTAGCAAGATACTGTTCAATTTATTCTTGTATTTACATTAAGTTGCTGCTCGAATTTTAATGATCGAACTGTCTATCTCAGGTGGGTCAAGACTTCTTCCACGTGGCCCGAAGGAGTTGGGTCTACCGCCAAATGAGAAGGGGGGCGAGCAGCAGGTCGAGCGGATGAGGATCAAGCTGGAGGAGAAAGACAAGAAGTTAGCAGAGGCCAACAAAGACAAGGAGAAGCTCGATAAAAACCTTCTCGAGGCGATCCAAAAGCGAGCTCGATAAAAACCTTCTCGAGTTGCTAGGGCGGTGCAGGAAGAGCTTGATGCCAAGAACCGCGGTCTGGTCGAGGGAGAAAGGAAAGGAGCGGCCTTGGCCATAAGTAGGTGCAAGCGAGGCCTCGAAGAATCTGTTTTCGACCTGGAAAGACGAGAAATGTACCGATTTATGAACTCAAAAGCCTACGCCAAGGCCGTGTCGATCACGAGCTTCAAAGATCTCGAATAGGGCTTTAATTTGTGTCTAGCCCAAGTGCAGGCGGCCAAGTACCTTCCGATGGATTATGATCAAGAGAAGGTCGGCCTGTACCAAGATGATCCACGCCCTGTTGAGTCTGTAACTTGACCTCCTTCTCCCGAGCCTGATTGGTCACAAGATGAATTTGGGTTACCCGTTAATCTGGCTCGATCTAGATTCGCGGGGGAGCCAGATAATTTGACAATGATGGATCTCGATCTGGACGCCTCTTTCGAGCCAAAGGATATCTGCCTCGAGTATTTTGGTGAAATCGCGTTAGTGCCAATTGAGGAGGGGACCAGAGATGTTCTGACCAGAAACGGAGCCAGAGAGAACGTACCAGCCCTATCTTTGTGCTCGAGAATTTTAGCTGAATGGAGATCCATTTTTCCAGGGTTTCGACTCTTGGGGTCGAGCCTTTGTACGTTTTTAAGAACTCGACTGTTAGGGTGAGCTCATTTAGTTGTCGACTAGGGATTCATTGTAAATAGGTAGGAATCCGAGTGTTTGTTGCTCTCATTGGAAAAATCCAAACTTTAGTTAAGTGTGTGATCGAGAATAATGTAATCGACACACTTTTGTCTTGAGCCTGCATTATGTAATCTTTTAGTTTCTCGAATCAATGAAGTTTAAATTTGAATCTTCCTTTGCCAATTACGGCTAAATGCTCTTGTGTTAATTCGATGTATGCGATCGAGTCGATGTCGAGTAAGATCTCTAATCTTTCAATTGCATGATATTTTAATGGATACGAGCGTCATAAAGTAAAACATTCAAGTATATAATCGAACAAGACATTTGTATTGAAAGGAAATACTTGTTTATTCATTGATCAAAAGATTTACATTCAACACTCTTACAAGTAGTATTTTTGCAAGTTGTGAGCATTCCAGGATCGAGGCAAGGCCTTCCCGTCGAGGTCTTTAAGATGATACGCTCGGTTTTTGCCTATCTCGATGATACGGTAGGGACCTTCCCAGTTAGCATCGAGCTTGCCCACGTGCTTAGTAACTTCAACCTTTTTGAGTACTAAATCTCCGACTTGAAATTGGAGAGGACGGAGGTTTTTTTTGTATGCTTGAGCGGTGGTAGCTCGATATTGCCGCATCTGTTGATTCCCTTTTTCTCTGGTTTTGTCTATTATATCGAGGTTGAAAGCTCTTAGCTCATTGTTCTTTTCCCACTGGAATTGGGCCACTTGAGGGGATTGATGAAGGATCTCGGCTGGTATCATAGCCTTCGAGCCATACACCATTACAAAAGGTGTTTGCCCAGTTGGAATCCTTGGAGTGGTTCGGTAGGCCTACAGGATGCCTTCTAGCTCATCGACCCAGCGTTCCTTCTTTGCTTCGAGCCGTGTGCATAAGTTCTGTATGATAGTGCGATTGGTGACCTCGACCTGTCTGTTGGCCTGGGGATGCCCGACCGATGTAAATCTCTGACTGATCTTGAAGTCTGAGCAGTATGCCCTGAATCTTGAACTTCGAAACTGAGGGCCATTGTCGCATACTATGACTTGAGGAATCCCAAATCTGGTAATGATATGCTTCCATAGAAAATCTTGAAGGACATGAAAGGTGATCCGAGGAACCGCGAGGGCTTCGACCCATTTAGAGAAGTAATCAATGGCGAGAATAACGAATTGTTATTGTTGAGTTGCGATCGGGAAGGGTCCTATGATGTCGATTCCCCATTGCTCAAATGGCCAGGATGACTCGATGGGGATCATTTTTGCAGGGTGTGGGTAGATTAAGTTGGCATGCTTCTGACATCGATCGCATCTTTTTACAAATCCGAGGGTATTCTTCCGTAGGGTGGGCCAGAAAAATCCTATCGAGACGTTTTCATCACGAGTGATCGACCCCCGGCGCGTGGTTTCCGCATGTTCCTTCATGGATTTCAGCCAGCACTTCATGGCCCTGGGACGATCGAAGGCATCGACATCGTTTAGTGGGACTGAGAAAAGAACGTTTGTATAACCGACCATCTTGATCGAGTGAGTAGCTTAGAGCGCGGTGTTTGAGTCTTTTCGCTTCGAGCGGATCTTTCGGTAGGGTACCGTCTTGGAGATATAAGACCAACCCATCGAGCCAACAAGGCTCGGTGGCCTCAATAGAGTTGAAACCCTTGATGGCTGGGTCGATGGAACTTGCAGAGGATGTTATAAACGTTATGGATCGATCCTTTGTACCAAGAGACCCACTAGCAAATTTAGAGAGGGTGTCCACTCGAAGATTTTTTTCTCGAGGAACCTGACAGAGCTTGAGTTCTTCGAAATCCGATATGGCCTTCTTTGCTAGAGCGAGATATTTGATCATCGACTCTTCTCGAGCTTCGTATTCCCCAGCGACCAGTTGAGAGTCGGTTATGACAGTGACCTTCCTGATGTTCTGTATTTTTGTAATTTTCAATCCTGCTAAAAGGACTTCGTACTCTGCCTCATTGTTCGTTGTAGGATATTCGAGTGCGATGGCGTATTCGATCTCTTGCCCGCTGGCATTCGAAAGGGATATGTCGGCTTCCCCCCCTCCTGAAGAAGTCGAAGAGCCATCGATCGCAAGTGTCTAGATGATCTCATCTTGAGCCGACACCGGAGGAAAGTTTTTCTCAATCAAGAAGTCAGCCAGGATTTGTGCTTGATATGATATGCGAGGGCGATAAGAAACTTTAAATTATCTGAGTTCAATCGCCACTTGGTGAGTCTTCCTGAAACTTCAGGCTGTTCCATGACTGTCTTGAGGGGTTGATCGGTCAGAACTACGATAGGATGTACCTGGAAGTATAATCGAAGTTTTCGGGAGGTGTAGACTACAGCTAGGGTGAACTTTTCGATCTCAAGGTATCAAACTTCTGGGACGTGAAGAATCTTGCTAATGTAGTATACGGGGAGGCACTTTCGATCCCGTACCGTGACAAGCACCGAGCTGATTATTTCGGTTGAAACAGCTAGGTATAGGCATAAGGTCTCTCCGTCGATCGGTTTTGCTAACAGAGGTGGTGATGTCAGGTATCTCTTCAGGTCTTCGAGGCCCCGGTCGCACTCCGGAGTCCATTCGAAATCTTTGATGTTGCGGAGGATTTTGAAGAAGGACAGGTTCTTCTTTGACGATCGTGAAATGAATCGGTTCAAGGAGATGATCTGACCAACTAAACGCTGTACATCTCGGATCGAGTTGGGGTTCGAAAAAAGCTGTATGGCTTGTATCTTTGCTGGGTTTGCCTTGATTCCTCTCTGGCTCACCATATAACCAAGAAACTTTCCCCCATCGACACCGAACGTGCATTTCGCGGGATTGAGCTTCAGGTTGTATTTTCCGAGAAGGCTGAAAGCTCGTTTCAGATGATCGTGATGGTCGACGGCTCTCTCACTCTTGACGAGCATGTCATCGACGTATACCTCGATCGTGCGATCGATTTTGGGCTCAAATACTTTGTTCATCATTCTTTGATAAGTAGCTCCTGCATTTTTAAGCCCGAAGGGCATTACTTTGAAGCAGTAGATCCCATTGAAAACTACAAACGCTGTTTTTAGTTGGTCTTCGATGGCCATAAAGATTTGATAGTAACCCTGAAAAACGTCCATCATGCTCAGTCGTTCACATCCTGCAGTGGAGTCGACGAGTTGATCGATCCGGGACAGCAGGTATGGGTCCATCGGGTATGCTTTGTTCAAGTCGGTGAAATCGTTACACATGCGTCATTTTCCACCGGGCTTTGACACGAGAACGACATTGCTTAACCACTCGATATATTGGATCGACATTATGTATTTGGCGTCGAGAAGCTTGTTTACTTCCGTCTCAATGATGGCGTTTCGAGAGGCGTTGTGAGGGCGAAGTTTTTGCTTGATCGGCCTGTAAGATGGGTCGACGTTTAAGTCATGTTCGATCACTTTCCTATTGACTCCCACGAGGTCGGAAGCACTCCATGCTAATACATCGAGGTTATCTCGGAGGAATTATATGAGCATGCACTGTTCTTTGCCCTTCCGACCGGCTCCTATGTGGGTGATCTTTTCGGTTTGTCTAGGGATCAACTGAATTTCTTCGAGTTCTTCTGCGGACTCGAGCTTTTTGTCTTCCTGTTTCTTTCTTTTCGCGGCGTGAGAGGAGCTCATTTTCTTTGAGTTCTCGGGGTTGACAATATCAGGATCTGCGAAGTCATCTTCGATCATCGGATCGTTGATTGTGCTTAGGACTTGCTTTCCGGTGGGTGGTTTGGGTTTTCCCAGTGATATCGAGTAACAGGTCCACGCTGTTGGGATGTTGCGCCGCAATTCTCCGACCCCAGCAGGGGTGGGTAATTTTACCATCTAATGGTAGGTTGAGATATAGGCGGATGACATTTCTATGAAAAGGTACTCGATCTCGCGTGTGGCGCGTTGAGGGAGCATGCCCATCGAGGTTACGAGTCGGACATGACCTTTCGTGTACACTTCAGCTCCGCCGAAACCTGTAAGAGGAGTTCGAATAGGATCTAAGAGTAGTTTATCATGCAAATTCATGCGAACAAGAGTCGAGTAAACGATAATGTTGCTAGAACTTCCATTATCGATCAAACTATGTGATACAGCAAAGTTGGCGACATCGAGCGTGATGACCATAGGACAGCTTGGCGTCTCGCTCGAATGTGTCGGTACATCGATTACATCATTTTCGCTAAACACTACTTCTTCATTGATCCAGGAGTCTTTAGGTCTGACGTGCATCACCTCTCGGGGGGCCATAGAAACTTTGAGATGCCGCTCGCCTTGTTTTCTCCGGGGCTGACCTAGAGTCCCCACCCGAGGGCCCCCCCAGCGATCATATCAATTCGACCAAGGCAGGGTCGATTATGGGGATCACGTTCAGTCGTTTGCTTAGCCTTGCTTTGTCTTGGTGGCGACCTATCATGATTGTCTCGGTTCCGGACGTTATCGTCAATCTTTTTGACAAATTCGAGAAGGTGCCCTCCATTGATGAGTCGCTCGATTTCTTCACGTAACGCATTACATTCGGAGGTGGTGTGTCCCTTCTACTGGTGGAAGTTGCAGAATTTGTTGCTTTCTCGATTTTTGGGAGTTTTCCTCATCGGCTTTGGTTTTTTGTGAAGTGCGGGATCGATGATGTTATAAATTTCGTCGATCGGTCTCGTAAGCTGCGTAAAGTGCTTTCTGGGCATTGGGCAGACAGGGATATCATTTTTGGGGCAAAAATCTAGTTTGATTGGTCGGTTAGGTTCAACTTTCCTGCCATGGACCGGACTACGCTGAGAGTTTTCTAGCTCCTCGAGCTGCATCCAGTCGCAAGCGGCCGCTTGGATGTCGGCCAAATTCTGGGGTTTCTGTAAGAAGATATACCGAGCACATTCATTGCTGATTAGGGCCTTGTGGACAATCGGTTTCAACAGATCGATGCTCGACTCCTCTGTTTTGACCACTGCCTATGAAAAGCGAGTGAAGAAGTATCAGAGGGACTCATTAGGACCTGTTAGGAATAGTCCCCTAGAAAGCCGATTGTATATCCGCTTTGTGCTTTTCCTTATTGTAATCACAGACAATCTTTGAATAAAATAACGAATTGAGGCAACACTTCTTTATATGCTCTTGTTTGGTATGCGTTTACATTAGCTGTGCATGTATGAGAACTCCCCTAATCCTGATGACTTTAGGACTCTACCATTTAGGTGAAATGGTTCATGAAACGAGCCCTATATCACATAAGTCATGATTAGTAAAATACTCCAAGCCGATGAGTCCTACAGACAGTGGGAGTGTTAACCTGACTCTTCTAAGGCTTGCTTGTGGGATCACGCCCTTAAGAAGGACCACCTTGTTTCATGGAGGTGCAAAGTGTATAGTTGATACGTACGTGATACATGAGGGTGCTTACTTTAATAAGTAAGTTCACTGAGGTGCCCCGTGTGAGAACATTCCTAAATGGGAAAGGAAGTTTCTATTTCAGGAAATGGAAACTTCCAGATTAGGAAATATCTCACGAGTCATTGATGTGATTAATTGATCCTTAGACTTGAGGTTCCTTGTCACTTTATGAGTTAACTCTGTAGTCTTAGGTATAAGCTTTAAAGGGTGTCGCCTTAGACAACTGATTCAAGGCTTATGCTGGGGCTGCACAAGTGATTCATGAAAGTGAATGAGAATCAAGAAAGGACCTACACTTGCATTTGCAAGGTGATCTCTTATTGTGTAAGTCATTCATATGCCATATGGAGTCCTTGGCCAAGGCAGTAGATCAAGACATCAAGAAAAGTGTTTCTTGGATTGAGATCAAATGGATATGAAATGCACTTAGCTTTAAGACAGGATTATTAGGGTTCTGATTATTCCCTTGCCCTAGATCTTGGTTGAGAGATAGTAAGTAGGAGGATTGTATCTCACATGAATCAATGACTTAAAGGTTATGTCGAATCCGAACATTCCAATTCAGCTAGGGGTTAAACACCTGTTGCTAGACTATGGTCGTTTAATCTGTGGACTGATTAATTAATTAGTGAATTAATTAATTGGGGTCACTGCTAATTGAATTGAGAACCTAGAGGGTCACACACAACAACTTGGTTACATGAGTTGAGGCTTGAAAAAGATTAAACAAGTTAATCGGACCAAGAGGGTTCCACCCGTGTGAAATCACACGTGTGGCTCACGTGAGTGACACGTGTCACTGTAACACGTGTCACACACGTGTGGATATATATATATTATATATATATATATGTATTAAATAATTAAATGTGTTAATTATCTAATAGACTTTGGTTTAATTTTGAATTAAAAAGAAAGTCTTATTTTGGAGAAAATAATCTAGTTAATTAATTACGAATTAATTAATTAGATAAAAATAAGTTATTTATTTTATAATAAATAAAGTATAAAGTTATCCAAAAATAGTTTGGATATTTTTAGCTCTCTTAAAAGTTGACTTGAATTAGAATTCAAAGTCAAAGTTGGAAATTACTTGAAGATCAAGTAATAGGAGAGAGGAACCAAAACCCTTGCCTATGAGGACAAGGATTTCGGCCGCCCCTCCCCTTTCCTATATATAGGGGAGCTCATGCTCCCCTTTAGAGCTAATTGACAATTCTTTTGGTTCATGTGTTGAACACCTTTCTTTCTCCAAGATTAAATTAAACCCTAGGTTAAGCCTAAACACTAACTAGAGAACTAGCATCCTTACTAGTTAGATTGTGATCAAGTTGGTGGACTTTCTCTAGAGACTTCAAGTTAGAAGTTTGAAGATTCGAGCTTTACCAAGGAGAGGGGATCAAGCCGCGAGAAGAGCGTTCTTGGGTGGCTTGAAACGCTTCAAGAAAGAACAAAAGAAAAGTAAGTTTTTTATCTTTACGAATTTGGTTACACGATTGCGAGTTCAAGGTCCTTTTGTTGGGAAAATATTTTAAATTCCGCTGCTTTCTGATTCGTGTTTTCCAACAAGTGGTATCAGAGCCACATCGTTAATCGTGTTTCTGATTCGTCTCAATTATTCTGAATTTGGTAGAAATTCTTAGGCTTGATGCGATTGAGTATTTGTAATTGTTTTAGAAAGCCTGAATTACGAAACTGTATTTTTTCCTGAAAGTTTCTGAAAATTGGTTTTTGCAAAATTTAATTTTGAAAACAATTTTAGATTTGAAACTGTATAAACTGTTATTGGATTTCTTGGATTGGTTTTGCTTTTGAACGAAAACACGAAACGAAAACCCGGATCACGACGAACACGCGAAACCCCGCGCGCGCCCGCCTGTCCTAGGCGTGTGCAGGGCAGCCGCCCAGCACCTCCCGCACGCCTGTGCGGGAGGCGCGCCCGCCCAGGGCGGCCGAGACTGGCCGCCCATCGCCCGCCGTCGCCCGACAGAGCGCACGCGCCAGGCGCGCGGCATGCGCACGCAGTGCGCGCACTCGCCCGGCCTTGGCCGGGAGCTGTGCGTGCCTGCCGTGCGCGTCCGCGCACGCTTGCGACGCGTGCGCCCCGTTTTCCTGATCCGAACTTTCGTATTTCGTGCAATCTGTCCCAATTTTGTTTTTTAATTTTAAAATTTTATTTTTGAATATTTATTTTAATTTTTGAATAAAAACTTAAAATTGGGAATTTTGAGAAATTGAAACGGTTTATATTTTGGGAAAATACACCTTTGATAAAATTATTAATTTTCAGAAATTAATTGGAATTTTATTTGTTTTGGTAATTTGGGATTTATTGAAAACTTTTATAAATAAGACTCGCATCAAGTCGTGTTTTAAGTCATTAGGACTTGAAACGAGAATTTTAATTTATTGGCTAAATTTAAATTCTCGCAAGAGCATGTTAGGTGATCATGGGTTTAGATCTATGGTTTTAATTTATGCACATGGATGGTTTAAATTGGGGTTGGAGCCCTATAGTTGCGTTTTTCAATTGAGGTTGGAGCCTCACTTATGTGCGTACTGTTATGTGATTTATTATGTGGCTTTACATATTACTGTTTTTTAGGCCGGGGTATGCCCCGTGTAATTGTCTAAGGCCAATATGAAGATTGAGCCTTATTACTTTATGTCTTTTTCTTTTTATTGTAATTTGAGAGTAGAGATAGGTGGTGAGGTTTTATTTTCATTTTGGAGACAATGCACCCAAGGAGTAAGATGGACCACATTCAAGTAACAAGGAGGCTATAAGTGAAGACCCCTCAAAATGTTAGGGAGGGGAATCTCAATTGTTAAATGTAATAGAGATAGGGCTCGTATTTTGTTACCGCTTTCCCTTATGTGATTTGAACTGTTTATGTGGCATGTATGTTAGAACTTGTGATTGTGGAGTGGCTCCCACATATCACGCATAAGATAGGTAGAACCCATGATCATTACATGTTAGTATCATGCTAGGACATGTTATCTGTTTATGTGCTTGTTTGATATGCATTTAAGTGTACTTGCATTAATCAAGACTAATAAAATTGGATAACATATATGTTGGTGAGGTCAAACCGGACAACTCTCCAGTTGATTCGAAAATTCCCATTAAATATTAAGTTAATTTCGAACAAATAGGTGTTTAATTCGAGATGCAAATTTTGAATTAAATTCCTAGCATTCCATCAATAGGTTTTAAGTTTAGTAAGTAAAGCTAGTTATTGTCCGCGAGTCGTGGGATAGCTAGTGGAGCTTATTAGTTCTTAGTTACCTAATTAATCATTTTAAATGATCAATATTTCGTGGTCAATTTTAGCAAGGGCGATGTCCGCGAGTCGTGGGTCGTTCGAACTAAGTTTTGGTCATGATCTTATGATTGATGGGTCTAGCTTAACGCCTAAGTAAATATGGATGTCGCACGAGTCGTGGGTCCATATTGAAAGATAGGTGATGCAAAAACAATTACTAAGAGTTTTAAAGGTGTTAGAATTGGTAAGTTGTACCTACCTAGGGTTCTTACTTAGAATGTCCGCGAGTCGTGGGTTCGAGGTAAAATGCCTAGGATCTTAGTACCCATTGGGAAACGTGTTCCTCTTAGATCTTTGGGAATTCTAGATCTTTGAAAAACAGTGGGAGCTACATTAGATTAAAGACCTTATCTTTTGTATATCGTTATAATTCAGCATGCTCACTAGTTCTCTGTTTTACCATTTAGGTCGTAGATTCTGTGATTCTCTACATGTTTTGAAATGGCAACCAAAAACCCTCTTGTATCGATCCTCGAGTCAAACAAGTTGACTGGTCCCAACTATTCTGATTGGCTGAGGAATCTAAAAATCATTTTAGATTCTGAGAAGAGAACTTATGTTCTCTTCGAAGGGGAGCCTAGTCCCGAAGGGGAGGCTCCCACTCGGGCCGAGCGGGACGCGATTCAGAAGTGGAAGGATGATAATCTCCAAGCCCGTTGCCTTATGTTGGCTAACATGTCTCCGGACTTGCAAAGGCAACATGAGGCCATGGAACTTGCTTGGGAGATTTACGACCACTTAGAGCAACTTTACCGCCCTCATGAACGTGTTACAAGGTATAACACTTCAAAGGAATTGTTCCACTTGAGAATGAGGGAAGGTTCAAGTGTCCATGAATATGGACTCAAGTTTCTTGCCCTTACTGAGAAACTTGCTTCCATGGACATGCCACTGAAAGATGAGCTTTCAGTGGATTTGTTGCTAGCTTCGCTCCCACCATCATTCAACCCATTTGTCCTTAACTTCAACATGAATCATGCTGGTGCTACTGTAGCTGAGCTGATTAGTCAGCTTGTGACTGCTGAAAGAACGATCAAGAAGGACAATAAGGTTTTGATGGTGAATGCTCCATCTTCCTCTTCTGGGCCTTCTAAAGGTAAGGGCAAGAAAGCCCAAAAGAAGAAGAAGAAACCCCTTAGGCCCACTGGTGGCATTTCGAAGGGGAAGGCCCAAAAGAAGAAGCGTGATCAGAAAAAGGATGTTTGCTTCCATTGTGGCAAAGCGGGACATTGGAGGAGTAACTGCCCAGAGTACAAGGCTACTCTAAAGAAAGGTATCTTTCTCGTTGAAGTAAATCTTTCTATTAATTCTAGTTCTTGGGTACTTGATACCGGTTGTGGAACTCATATCTGTAATGATGTACAGATGCTAAGTGAGGTCCAACAACTCAAAGAAGGAGAATGTGTCTTGAAGATCGGCGATGGCTCAAACGTTGAAGCTCGAGCTTTAGGCACAATTAGATTAGATTTAGGTAGTTTTGAGTTAGTATTAAACAAAGTCCTTTATGTACCGAGCATTATTCGTAATATAATTTCAGTTCCAATATTAGATTGTGAAGGTTATGAAACTTATATTAAGAATGGTAAATACTTTATCAAACGGAACAACTCTTCCGTTCATATCGGTACTCTAACTAATGGACTTTACCTAACTCAAAACATCAATATTATGAATATACAACGAGAAACAAAGCGTAAGAGAGATGACAAAGTTTCAGCTCCCTTATGGCACGCTAGATTAGGACACATTTCCAAGAACAGAATTAGCAAGATAAACACTTTTGGATCATTCTCTGAAAATGATCTCAAAGAGTTAACTTCTTGCGAATCCTGTCTCAAAGGAAAAATGTCCAAAGTCCCTTTTAAAGGAACTGTGGAACGTGCCACTAAGGTTTTGGATTTGATCCATACTGATGTTTGTGGACCGCTTAGTGTAAGCACTAGAAGCAATCATCAGTATTTCATAACCTTTACTGATGACTTTAGTCGGTATGGTTATGTATACTTAATGAAGTATAAATCTAAAGCTTTTGAGATATTCTTAGAATTTCAAAAGGAGGTTGAGAACCAAACTGGTCACAAGATCAAAGCACTTCGATCTGATCGAGGAGGCGAATATCTTAGTGAAGAATTCCTTAATCATCTCAAGGATAATGGGATTATCTCTCAGTGGACTCCTCCGGGAACTCCTCAGCTTAATGGAGTTTCTGAGAGAAGGAATCGAACCCTACTTGATATGGTTTGTTCCATGATGAGTTTCACTGACTTACCACCTTCTTTCTGGGGTTATGCCCTAGAAAGTGCAGCAAAGATTTTGAATCTAGTTCCCTCTAAGTCAGTCCCCAAAACGCCCTATGAAATGTGGTATGGTAAAATCCCTAGTTATTCTTACTTAAGAATTTGGGGTGGTCCTGCTTACGTGAAGAGGACAGTGGGAGATAAGTTAGAATCTCGTTCTAACTTATGCTACTTTGTAGGTTATCCTAAGGAATCCATAGGATACTATTTCTATGATCAACCTGAGCAAAAGGTGTTTGTTTCCAGAAATGCTAATTTTTTGGAGGAACCGTTCCTTAAAGAAAAGAAAGGCAAGATCATAGAATTAGAAGAAGTACAAAATGACCCCACACCACCCACTGAAGAAACGTCCCACTCTGATCAACTATAACCAATCACGAATTTCGATACACACGAAAACCCTCCTCTAAGGCGTTCTGAACGCACTCCTAGACAGCCGGAGAGATGGTATGGATTCTTCCATGAAATCTCTTAAAAGGATAATGATCCTTTAACATATGAGGAGGTACTTTCAGATTCTGACTCTGAACAGTGGATAGAAGCCATGAAATCCGAAATGGATTCCATGAACTCCAACCAAGTTTGGACCTTGGTAGATTTGCCTGATGGGGTCAAACCCATAGGTTGCAAATGGATCTTTAAGAGAAAGCTTGGAGTTGATGGAAGCATTGCAGCCTACAAGGCAAGACTGGTTGCAAAAGGTTTCACTCAAAGACCCGGCGTGGATTTTGATGAAACCTTTTCACCAGTTGCAATGCAAAAGTCTATTCGGATCATGCTTGCCATTGCTGCATATTATGACTATGAGATATGGCAAATGGATGTGAAAACTGCCTTTCTCAATGGTGACATTGATAAAGACATTTATATGGAGCAACCCATAGGTTTCACATTCAGTGGGAGTGAGCAAAAGGTTTGCAAACTCCAAAGATCAATCTATGGATTGAAACATGCTTCTAGGAATTGGAATATTCGATTTGATAAATCAGTCAAAGCGTTTGGCTTCATCCAAATTACGAATGAATCATGTGTGTATAGAAAGGAATTGGAGACCTCAGTGCAATTCTTAGTACTTTATGTTGATGACATCCTTCTTATTGGGAATTCGAAGGATGACATGAAAGTGACTAAGTTATGGTTATCGAACCAATTCGAGATGAAAGATCTTGGTGATGCGTCCTATATCCTTGGAATTAAAATCTATAGAGATAGATCTAGAAGGTTAATAGGACTATCACAGTCGATGTACATTGACAAAGTATTGAAGAGATTCAATATGGAGTCAGCAAAGGTTAAGAACCTTCCTATGAGTGTAGGAACATGTCTTTCAAAGAAGATGTGTCCTAAGACTAACCTTGAGAAGGAAAGAATGACTCATACACCTTATGCATCAGCAATAGGTAGCATAATGTATGCAATGTTATGTACTCGACCGGATGTGGCTTATGCACTTAGTGTGACAAGTCGTTTCCAATCTGACCCTGGAGATGGTCACTGGGCTGCCGTGAAGAATATTCTTAAGTACTTGAAAAGTACTAAAGATTTATTCTTAGTTTACGGAGGTCAGAAAGATCTTACTGTCGAAGGATACTGCGATGCAAGCTTTGCATCTGACTTAGATGATTTTAAGTCAATGTCAGGATACATTTTCTGCCTAAACGGCGGAGCAGTGAGTTGGAAGAGTTCCAAGCAAACTACCACTGCGGATTCGACCACTGAGGCCGAATACTTAGCTGCAAATGATGCAGCTAAGGAAGGTGTTTGGATTAGAAACTTCATTCAAGAGTTGAATGTTGTTCCTAGCATGAAAGACCCCATTACTGTATTTTGTGACAACACTGGGGCGGTTGCTCAAGCAAGAGAACCAAGATCTCACCAACGGACCAAGCACATTATGAGGAAGAATCACCTAATCCGTGATATTATCAAAAGAGGAGATGTGCAAATTGAGAGGGTCACATCAGCAGAGAATGTGGCAGATCCACTTACTAAACCCCTTAGTCGAGAAGCTTTCCAAGGTCATCTTCAGAAGATGGGACTTAGAATAGCTTCAGAATAGCTTTGATGGGCAAGTGGGAGATTGTTAGGAATAGTGCCCTAGCAAGCTGATTGTATATCCGCTTTGTGCTTTTCCTTATTGTAATCACAGACAATCTTTGAATAAAATAACGAATTGAGGCAACACTTCTTTATATGCTCTTGTTTGGTATGCGTTTACATTAGTTGTGCATGTATGAGAACTCCCCTAATCCTGATGACTTTAGGACTCTACCATTTAGGTGAAATGGTTCATGAAACGAGCCCTATATCACATAAGTCATGATTAGTAAAATACTCCAAGCCGATGAGTCCTACAGACAGTGGGAGTGTCAACCTGACTCCTCTAAGGCTTGCTTGTGGGATCACGCCCTTAAGAAGGACCACCTTGTTTCATGGAGGTGCAAAGTGTATAGTTGATACGTGCGTGATACATGAGGGTGCTTACTTTAATAAGTAAGTTCACTGAGGTGCCCCGTGTGAGAACATTCCTAAATGGGAAAGGAAGTTTCTATTTCAGGAAATGGAAACTTCCAGATTAGGAAATATCTCACGAGTCATTGATGTGATTAATTGATCCTTAGACTTGAGGTTCCTTGTCACTTTATGAGTTAACTCTGTAGTCTTAGGTATAAGCTTTAAAGGGTGTCGCCTTAGACAACTGATTCAAGGCTTATGCTGGGGCTGCACAAGTGATTCATGAAAGTGAATGAGAATCAAGAAAGGACCTACACTTGCATTTGCAAGGTGATCTCTTATTGTGTAAGTCATTCATATGCCATATGGAGTCCTTGGCCAAGGCAGTAGATCAAGACATCAAGAAAAGTGTTTCTTGGATTGAGATCAAATGGATATGAAATGCACTTAGCTTTAAGACCGGATTATTAGGGTTCTGATTATTCCCTTGCCCTAGATCTTGGTTGAGAGATAGTAAGTAGGAGGATTGTATCTCACATGAATCAATGACTTAAAGGTTCTGTCGAATCCGAACATTCCAATTCAGCTAGGGGTTAAACACTTGTTGCTAGACTATGGTCGTTTAATCTGTGGACTGATTAATTAATTAGTGAATTAATTAATTGGGGTCACTGCTAATTGAATTGAGAACCTAGAGGGTCACACACAACAACTTGGTTACATGAGTTGAGGCTTGAAAAAGATTAAACGAGTTAATCGGACCAAGAGGGTTCCACACGTGTGAAATCACACGTGTGGCTCACGTGAGTGACACGTGTCACTGTGACACGTGTCACACACGTGTGGATATATATATAATATATATATATATGTATTAAATAATTAAATGTGTTAATTATTTAATAGACTTTGGTTTAATTTTGAATTAAAAAGAAAGTCTTATTTTGGAGAAAATAATCTAGTTAATTAATTACGAATTAATTAATTAGATAAAAATAAGTTATTTATTTTATAATAAATAAAGTATAAAGTTATCCAAAAATAGTTTGGATATTTTTAGCTCTCTTAAAAGTTGACTTGAATTAGAATTCAAAGTCAAAGTTGGAAATTACTTGAAGATCAAGTAATAGGAGAGAGGAACCAAAACCCTTGCCTATGAGGACAAGGATTTCGGCCGCCCCTCCCATTTCCTATATATAGGGGAGCTCATGCTTCCCTTTAGAGCTAATTGACAATTCTTTTGGTTCATGTGTTGAACACCTTTCTTTCTCCAAGATTAAATTAAACCCTAGGTTAAGCCTAAACACTAACTAGAGAACTAGCATCCTTACTAGTTAGATTGTGATCAAGTTGGTGGACTTTCTCTAGAGACTTCAAGTTAGAAGTTTGAAGATTCGAGCTTTACCAAGGAGAGGGGATCAAGCCGCGAGAAGAGCGTTCTTGGGTGGCTTGAAACGCTTCAAGAAAGAACAAAAGAAAAGTAAGTTTTCTATCTTTACGAATTTGGTTACACGATTGCGAGTTCAAGGTCCTTTTGTTGGGAAAATATTTTAAATTCCGCTGCTTTCTGATTCGTGTTTTCCAACAGGACCCTACCTAATGGTGTACATGTAGGTCGATGGGAGTTTGTCTCCCTTCATGGAGGAGAATTGGGCAACAAACCGCTCGACTAGGGCTTTGTACGTGGGTATGGATCGAGGAGGTAGTCTCGAGAACCAATCCAGCGTAGGCCCGTCGAGGGTGGTGATAAAGATTTTGGCCCAAATGAGGGGAGAATGTCCGAACATGTTGAGCTGCATTTCGAGTCTTGAAACATGTTTTTCAGGGTCAGTCGACCCCGTTGTACATAGGTAAACCAGCAGGGATCTTCTCCTCTGTAGTAGCTTCGATTATTACATCGCAAAAAGGGGACTGTGCTTCCCTATCACTGTGATATTTCCATGGTCGCACCAAGGGCTGGGTCGAGCGTGTGTTCCGGGGAGATCGCGATCGATTGCGATGAGGAGAATGAGATCGGCTACTAGATCGACTATGCGAGTCCTGGCCCTCTTCGTAACGCTGGGAGTATCATTGGTCGTCTCGATGAGGGATCTGGTTCCTTAAATCGTCGGACCTGACAATTTGTCCCCTATTGGATCTCCTAATCTGATTTGGTCGACCATGGGGCCCAAGCCGGTAGAAGATCCCGCTTGAGCTACGGCGAGAAACATCATTTTGATGAGTGTCATGTTCCCTTCTCGACTCAAACCGTAGAGGGTTATCACTCCTCTTTTGGGATTGCGAGTGTCGAGACTTTTGCTGGGAAATCTCTCGACCCCGGTGATTGGCGGTTCTATGTACGTGGGGGTCCTAGAGTCGACCTCATCCTCCGGTCGAAATGAGAGTCGATCTTGAACAGGCTTTCTGGCGCTCCCTTGAGCGGGTAGTGGATGTTGATATTGGGGCTGGTGATGTATAGCTTGTCCGACCCCTGCCCAATATCCCACAGGCTGTTGATCGAGTTAAATCTCCGCTTGCTGTTCGACCGAGAATCGAGCATTCGATCACTCTATTTGTTGAGCTGGAAACCGCCGCCTGACCACTCGGAATCTGCGGGGATCGAAGGAAACGTAAGCTAGAGGCCAACTCGGGGAAGGAGGGGGTGATATCCGGGTTGGCACTCTGACGCTCAAGTCAGATTCGGGTGACATGAGTCGAATGATTGAGCGGTAAAAGAGATAGGTGAGAATACTTACTGTTGTAATAAATGTGGACCCTTTATATAGGGTGAAAAGAGAGAGTGCACCGCCTCGACACGTCACCACCAGGAGCTGACAAGTACCCCACTATCACCTTGTATTTAAGGCGTGATCAGCCACTCAACCGAAAATAGGATAGTGGACTGGCCCGGGGCGGGTCGAGGTGTTTGAGCCAAGCGAACTGGTCGGAGAGACCGTTGCTAGGTCGAGGACTAAGACAGTAAAATTAGAGACGGTAATTGGAAGACCGACCAGAGGATCGAAGAGCAACCTTCGACCGGACAGGTGGCGTGTGATGATTGGTCCAGTAAAATGACGGGTACGAACCACGTCACGTATATTCGTATCATGTGGTATTCGACCGGCATCTGTAGGATCCGATCCATACCATTTGTGGGAAGTCCACAAACCACCCATGACCCATCACTCATCAGACCCTCCATCTCAATGTCCCTCCACAAATTCGGGGCATTCGGTTAAAAGGGACGCCTAAGTCTTTTTTCAGTTATGTAACCCCTAGTTTTAAAAGAATTGGGTATATAACCCTTTTCTCAATTTTGTCTAATAAAATAAATATTAAATATAATTATTTTCCACGTGTACAAATCGAGTGAGCGATCTCAGAAATCGCGCACTCGATTTTTTTCTTTTCTTTTTTCCTTTTATTTTCTTTTATTTTCTTTATTTTTTTTAATTATTTTTATTCTTCTTCAATTTTTTTTTCTTTTTTTCTTTTATTATTTTTATTCATCTCGTTTGAAGATCGCGTGACTCGATCTTCAAAAGAAATCACGCGATTTCATAGATTTATGAAGTCGAGTGATTTCTCTTGAAGATCGAGTCACGCGATCTTCAAAGGAATTCACGCGACTTCATAGAATTATGAAGTCGAGTGCTCGACTATCATAATCGCGCAGCGACTTCATAATTCTATGAAGTCGCGTGATTTCTCTTGAAGATCGCGTCGATCTTCAAGAGAAATCACGCGACTTCATAGAATTATGAAGTCGCGTGCTCGACTATCATAATCGCGCAGCGACTTCATAATTCTATGAAGTCGCGTGATTTCTTTTGAAGATCGAGTCACGCGATCTTCAAAAGAATTCACGCGATTTCATATATCTTCAAGTTCTTGAAGATTGAGACAAAAAAAAAAAAAAAAGAAGAAAAATATTATCGATAATTTTTTAAATTCATCCGATTATCTTTGTCATGCTTGTACAAGGAGAGGAGATTCATCCTGATTCATCCCGATTATCAACGGCGAGAGAATGTGAGAAGGAGAGGTGCAGGCGACAAGACCATCTCTGTTTTTCATCATTGAAGGAGAGAAGAAGAAGAGAAAAAGAGAAGGAGAGAAGAAGAAACGACGAAGAGGAAAAGAACTAGGGTTTGATTTGGATGGAAGATCTGAATTTAAAAGATATGACGTGATTATTAACCACGTCAGATAATAGAGAATAAAAAAAAGAAAAAGAAATTGAGGGTTATATCCCTAAAATAAGTCTTGGGCGTCCCTTGGGCACTAATTGTCTCCAAATTCTAGAAAAGTCTTGTCCAAATTACACAAACATTTTTCTTTTTTCTCTTTTTGGTAAAAATTAATTTTCGTCAACTCCAGCTGAGATTTCCTCACAATTCTTGATGATAAGCTCGCATGCCTGACACTGTTCCCGCATCATCTCCTTCTTTCAACTATCGAACTCAGACTCACACTCAAAATCAAGCAGGAGAAGTGACTGAAGCAGTGTCAGAGCTGCTCGGAGACATGTCTTTAGTTCCAAGCCCAGCTGTGAATGAAAGCCCATTGTTCGCGGAGGTTGATATGGGCGGCGACGCCTCCGCCCCCACGGTCCGCGCCACCGTGGTTCAGGCGGCCACCGTGTTCTATGACACCGCCGCCACTCTTGGTCTGTTTCTTTTTGCTTGTTTAATTGGATTCCTGAAATAAAATGGGGATTCTTGGGTTTTGTTCTTTTTTATCTGATTGTTTTCGAGTTGCATGCTTGTTTGAGTTAATTACAGGCAATTCTGAATTTTTTTAGGATTTTTAATGCTGGGTTAAGTGAAAGATTGGATCTTGTTTGGGGTAGTGGTTTCTGATTGATGTTTGTGAATTTGGATAGTGGACAAGTCTTTCACTGAAGTGAGTGTGTTTGCTGCACTGATAGAATTTGCCTTTGAAGTTTATATATAGAAGCAAAAGGATCATATTTTGTAGAAATTGGAAGAAAGTTGAAATCTTTAGTGGAGGAGGCATATTATCTATTATCAATTTTCTGGATTTTATATGCAAAAGTTACAAAATTGATCAGGAAAAGAATAAAGGGTCATGAAAATAACAAGTTGTCGATCGTTAGAATTATTGAAACATTTTTTGATGATGCAGCCACCCTGCATTATCAATCCACTGTGATATGGATGCATTCATATATGATACAAGAGTTGATTGGGTATGCATTTCCTTATGTTATGTTAATTTTCAGATAAGGCTGAAAGGTTGCTAGCTGAAGCAGCCTCGTACGGTTCTCAGTTAGTTGTATTTCCTGAGGCATTCATTGGTGGGTACCCCCGTGGCTCGACTTTTGGTGTCACAATCGGTAACCGTACAGCGAAGGGAAAAGAGGAGTTTCGAAAATACCATGCTTCTGCAATTGATGTTCCTGGTAACAATCTTGTTCGACAAGTGGATTAGCATGATTTGATGTTTATATATTTCATGTGAGTGGCTTGCGGTTTTGAACTGGGAATGTCCAATTACTTTGAATGTTATTTGAAAATGGTGGTTAGATTACGATCAATGTCGATGGACGAACATATTGAATAACGGCTTCGTGTAAAAGTTTAAGCTGTTAAGAGTAAAAAAGTCATAACTTTGCTTTTGAAGAAGCTAAAGTTGGAGCAGTAAAAGATGGGAGTGTTTATACGAAAAAAACACAAGCACGTTTACAAAATATAAAAAAGAATCCAGATTCCCAGAAGCTAAGAAACAATCATGAAGATGCTTCTAGCTTCTGATTTATTGGCTTGTTTAAAGCAAGAGCAACAAAACCGAACACTCTCTTCCAACTTGTTCAAAACGATCACTCTCTTCCAACTTGTTTTAAGCTAAACCTAGAAAAATACCTTCTTTTTATAATTTGCAAACACTCCCTAAATTGGTTATAAGATCTCGAGTGTGAAAGGAAAATGACACAGAAAAAGAAAGTTAAACTAAAGAAATACAAAATTTCAATTTACCAGTTAGTAGTTAGTTTGGTTATTTATGAATTGTGTTAAGGAATTGAGTGGAGAAAGATTTCTAATGCATTAGATGAATTGTGAATACAAATAAGTTTTCGGTTTCTTGACTACATTGTGAGGCATTTTCTTTCATTTCCTAAATTCCTCGAAGTACGTAGTGTAAATATTTGATATCTCTAATATTTCACCTTCACATGGAGACTGTATAGCTTTTCTATCAAGCCTTGTGCTTATTCTTTTTATAGGGGCTGAGATTATGTTACTCATCTACGTTCATTCCATTTATATCCCATTAACTACCTATTTATGTTTTATTAATACAGGTCCTGAAGTTGATAGATTGGCTGCTATGGCTGGAAAATATAAGGTGTATCTAGTGATGGGTGTCATAGAGAGAGATGGATATACCTTATACTGCACCGTTTTGTTCTTTGATTCTCAAGGTCATTACTTAGGAAAGCATAGGAAAATCATGCCGACAGCTTTGGAGCGTATAATTTGGGGATTTGGAGACGGATCAACGATTCCTGTTATCGAGACGCCTCTTGGAAAAATCGGTGCTGCAATTTGTTGGGAAAACAGAATGCCCCTTTTGAGAACAGCAATGTATGCTAAAGGTCAATCTTTGGCACTTTTGTTGTGTTTCATTTTTTTCGACTTCGATGATCATTTTATTGGGAAATAATAGTTACTCCTCTTGAGTTATAGTCAAATTACAAAGCAAGACCACATCTGATAATTTACCATACATCCATGGCCATGGGGTATTTGTAATTTACCCTTGTTTTCTTTTACTGTGATGAGGGGTATTTTAGCCATTCTTTTACCATATATATATTCATGTTTGATGTTTTTCAGGTGTTGAAATATACTGTGCGCCGACAGCTGATTCGAGAGATGTGTGGCAATCATCAATGACACACATAGCTCTTGAAGGCGGTTGTTTTGTTCTATCAGCCAACCAATTTTGCAGAAGGAAAGATTATCCACCTCCACCGGAGTATGTTTTTTCCGGCCAAGAAGATGAACTTCTGCCGGATTCTGTTGTTTGTGCTGGTGGAAGTGTTATCATTTCTCCATCTGGCGTTGTATTGGCCGGTCCCAATTATGAAGGGGAAGCACTCATCTCTGCTGATTTAGGTTTGTCGATTGCTCTTGCATCTTTGGTTTCTAAAAAAAAATGGGGAAAATGAAATTATCGTGTCATATTGCCATGTTATCTTTTTTCCAGACACAACTGATGAATCAAATGGTTTGGGTCCTACTGAACTTGGATACATGAATCTATAATGTCTGAACTTGGATGCATGAATCAATAACGTCGAAGTAGATATTTCCACTTCTTATATCATATCAACCTTGGTGGTGGTTATTTGAGGGATAACTACACCGAGATACTAATTACGCAAACTTCCCCTAGGATTTGAGAAACTACAGAAACTTTCTCTTACCAAAGAATTTACATATGATCAATAAATTTTAATGACATCACCTCTATTGTTTTTTTTTTTTTTCCTTTGTACATTGTCTTTAACACTTACTGATCAATATTTGATTTTGGATTCATAACTTTAACAAAATGCGTGACTTCAAATCTAAATTGACGAGTATAATTGTAGGATATCGGGGGGGAAGTTTCTTGTAATTTCTGAAACCTTAGGGAAAGTTTGTGTAGTTAGATGCCAAACCTCAGGGCATATCGGTGCAATCCCTTAACTTAATTGCATCATTATTGCCACTTGTTTGGAGTTTCACGATTAGAGTATTTAATATCTTCTTGATTGTGTGTAAGTCATAGCCATTCTTACTTTTACATTCAACAAAACCACATCTAATCTACTATATTTTATCCGATGCACAGATCTCGGAGAGATCGCTCGTGCAAAATTCGACTTTGATGTCGTTGGCCATTATTCTCGACCCGAAATCCTCAGTTTGGCTGTTAAGGACCATCCAATGGCTCCAGTTTCCTTCACTTCAGCTTCTGGCAAAGACGGAAGTCCTTAGAAATTGAACCAATAAAGAAACTTTGTGGATTAATCATTCATACGTGGGATCCCAACTCCTGTCAGTTGTCTAATCTCATCTACTTGTCACATAATCTCATGGATAAATCCTATTTTATCTTATCTCCTTCGTCGGCTTGATGCATGCTAATTCTGAGTATGTGGTCGGCATCATGCATAGTCATGGTAAAGTAATGGTGCTTACTAACAAAAGCATAATGCTACAAAACATGTGTCAGTGGAAAAGGCACATATAATGTGGTGTTTTTTAACTTCTCTGGTGTGTTTGTGTGACCAAACTTGTGTCTGTTTCTTTTTGGTTTCGTCTGTCCTTGTGTTTGTATCTGTTGGTTAGGATTCAATGTACCTTTGTTCGCGTATTCGATTGCAAATAGTTAGGTACGTATCATGCTTGTCTGTATGAAGCTTTAGAAACGATGCATGCACCGTGCACGTGAACGGTGTCATAAGGACACGACATGGACATGGTGATACAATTTCTTTATATCTACCACGAAATAGGTGTTCGACACAGCCCGATAATATCCCTTATACTACTCTATGGGCACACAATATGACTTATTTTTTTATATCTACCACATGACAAATGTTTGACACAGCCAGATAATATCCCTTATACTACTCATTCATGTGTTCACACGCAATGGTTTTTATTATATTTATTACGTGATAGGTGTTTGACACAATATTCCTTATTCCGCTCAATCATACACACACAAATGCAAAAGAAACTTGTAAAAATAATAAGTAAAGGGACAACAAAAGGTAGAAAATTTGAGGTATTCGTGTGGTTTTCTTTTACCATATTGTCAATTATGGAGAAAAAGTGTGGTATCATCACTATCACATTGTGAATTATTTTGTGGTCCCTTCTCAAAATATGGGGAAAAAATATATATGATCTCACAATAAACAATGAGGGTGTGCATGAAATTTGGACTAAATATGAGGCTAGAAAGTGGGAAGAAAGGGATATTATTGAGGGCTTCAAGACAAAGAGACAAGAAAAGGGAAGTTGTTTAATCATTTCAGACTTTGTGGTGAAGGTTAAAATAAGAAAATTGGTGAAGAACGAAAAGAAAATATGTTGATTCATCGGTTTACATGAGATATAAGAGATGGGAGTTTGCAAGGGAAGTTAAATAACCGTGGTTAAACCTACAAAATGATGCGAAAGATGATATGACACACGTATATCTTTAAAAATATTATTTTATCGCGTAGAACACTGTATTAGACACTCATCACGTTAGAAATTTAGGAAAAAAATTCGTATTGTTATATCTGTTTCGTGTCGTGTTTGTGTTACCGTATATCCATATATCGTAGGAAAGATCTTTACTAAATTTACTTCTTTTCACTTTTTATTTGTTTTTTCCGACTTTCTATCACTTATAATTCAATATTAACTTTGAATAGGTAAAACACATAATTTAGTAGTAGACATCTATACATTTAAAGACATTGGTTGTCTGTTCTGCTCTTATGGAGAGTAATTAGAGAACCAGTATTAGAGCAACAAACCTCTTAATCTATGTACCAGACAATTCATATTTATTATGTGAATACGTTCATGTCCCATTAGAGATACTCGAAGATAGTTATAGAACCATTCGTACCTCGAATATCTCACGTTACCGATAGCGTATCTCGCCATTTCAAAATATTATTATATGAAATGAGTTTTCATCCTCAACTATCACACTATTTCAAAAAGTTATTATATGAATTGGGTTTTCATCCTCAATTGTCACGTCATTTCAACTACATACTAGACGATTGATATTTTCTTACATTATATATATATATATATATTTTAAAAGGAAAAAAATCTAAACCTTTAAACATGCCTATATAAACTCCAAATCCGATCCAAACAAAAATCTCCGAAAAACTTTCTTTAATCTGTACTTTGGCGAAAAGACTTTAATCCCAATCAATCAAGAGGACAAAATAGAAAAAACCAACCCTTTGACAATCATTATTTTAGGTGCAAAACACTTGAAAATGATGCTTTCCCACATGTCACAATCATTCTTTGATTGATTAATTAGTGTAAATGTATCTGTAATTAAGAGCTCCATAGCCTCACCATCACTCTTTGATGGTTTTTAGAACATTGGAAAGAGCAAAAAAACCTCCATTTTTTGCAAGACTTTAGGGGGTTCCCAGCTGTAACTGAGCAATGATATGAGTGCATGTGGTCCAAATAATCCAAGACAAGTTATTTATAATTGCAGTGGAATTGTTTGGGACATGATCCCTACAACATCTCTGGGGTGTCAACCAGAAAACAGTCAAAACACACACAGAAAGAGAGTATTTCTTTATTGTTTGGTGAACAAACCATGTGTGGGAACAAATCTTGATGGATTGAGATTTAAGAATGTGGTGGATAGGATGACACTTCCATTTATTAAATATCTTGCTTTGTTTGTTTTCCCTTGTGATGGTAAGGTGTGTGTTTCGAGTCGAACCGAATCGAGTTTGACCAAAAATAACAAGTTCGAGCTAGAAAATTGTGACATTGGATCGAGCTTGGCGAGCTGTTTTTCGGTTGTCCAATTTTTGTGGCTTTCTTGCCCATTCTACTTTCTCAAATATATCGGGTTAAGAGTTATTACAAATTAGTACCACTGACATTATTAGTTTTTTTGGATATCCCTGTATGTTCCCCCTAATTGAGTGAGGGACTCCCAAGATATTAAACGTTTTTTATGGGAACTTCTGCTAACGTAATTTCTCTATTCGGATTTTTGCCTTAAATTTTTGTTTTTAAGGAAAAGAAGAAAGAACTTTTGGGGAAGTCATGAGCAATCCCTTTCACAGTGGTTATTATGAAGCTTAAATTTCTATTACATGGGACCACCAAAAACTAGTTCATGTACCAGATTATCAGTATAACTTGCTACCTTAACAGTCACAAATATTAGACAACAACATCAGATCATTACCAGAAATGTGGCCTGAGATATAATAACACTGCAAAATTCCAGCTTTTCATGAAGTAAATATGAACATCAAATCTGAAGTAGAAGTATAAGAAACATATAACACTTTCATTGCCAGCAGAAAAGTAGCAATAGTTTTAATTTATACAGTTAACTTTATGTAAAAACTATAAGAAAACAAAATCCCTGTGTACACTCTCTCAGATTCTTGACATATTTTTGAGAACCAACATAAACTTTGCTAGCCTTTGCACACAACACCGTTGGGATCCTTCGAAGGTTGAGACGAACCCAATCTTGAACCGGATACGATATGGTCTCTAAGATCCTTAATCATGTTATATCTCTCCAGTTCATCTTCAGCTTCCTTCTTACAAGGTTGCGATGCGAATTCCCACTCGATCCCCCCCTCATCGAATTTTGTTTCTTTAATCGGTTCTCTTAAAATTTCAGAAAGGGACCTCCTCTTTGCCTCGTTTCTCACATTTTCCCTCCATTCGAAATTCTTGCTGACGTCATCGACATTTAATTCGATACAATGAAGATCATTATCATCCTCATCATCTTCATCCTCATCATCATCAACATCAGCATCTTCTTTATTAACATCTTCAACATTTTCTCGCACGTTTACCTGATACATACAGGTATTCGGTAATGTTTCCCTCAAATACTTCTCGAGTTCCTTAATCTTGTCAAAACTTGGAGAGTCATCATCCCTTTTTTCTTCTTCACCCGTTTTCGACTTCAAATAGCCTTCCAACTCACACCTCATCTTCTCAACAAGAGCGTTTTGCTCTTCAAATTGGTACCTAGCTTCTGAAAGCTTCATTTGAACCCTTTCCTCACGCAATACATCGGCCAATTGCAACATTTCCCGCTCCTTTTCAATTTCTTCCCTAACTTTAGCCGATTCCCGTTTCAATTCCTCCGCCTCAGCCCGATCCTGGCCTATACCCTTTGCCAGCTCATCACAAACTTGCTCCAATATCTCACGAGCCCTCTTTTCACTCTCAAATTCTTGACTTGTCTTAAAAAGACATTCCTTAGTCTCAGCTAATTCTCTCCCGAGTTTCTTGTTGAGTCTCTCGGTTTGTCTCCTTAGCTTTTTCTCCATCTCGAGCTCCAAAGCAACAGCCCCACGAATCCTATCTTGCTCTTTAAGCTTCCAGACAACCTTATCCTCTTCAAATTTTTTCAAAAGCAAATCAATTTCGCTATGGTTCGCCTTTTGTTCTTGGATCAACTTACTTACATGAATACATGCACGGTCGAGCTCAAATTTGAGGGCCGAGAAAAGCGATAAGCTTGTCGAGTTTTCAATGTGGGATATTCGGCTCATGACTTTGAGGAGCTCCTTGGATGTTATAAGGCTGTTGAAGACATCCTTAAGACGGTTCTTGGTACCGACTATGTGTCTGCACGGGCTCCGCGCATGATTTTGTGTTGGATCGACCTGAAATAAACGTTTTCATTGTTAATTATTGGGATTACTTTGCTTTTAGGACATCATCGTCAAGCAAGATTAATCACGCTGAAAATGGATATTTAAAAGCACTTTTGCTGATTATATTTGTGCAAGGAGACAAATAGGCTGTTTTGTGGTGCCCCTACGAACACCAAGCCATGTTCTCTGTCACATCGAAGAAACATAGGATGTTTTGTCCATTTCTCATCTCCAAAATCACTAAAAACACCTTTAATTAGGCAAACGCTAATGAAACTTATGTGTTTTTCACTATTTGATCTTAAAGTAAAAATAATTTATAAAGAAAACCAAAAGGATGATCTGAATCAACAGGAATAATTTTTACAAGAGAATGTTAAATAGAAGTTCATTCAACCGAAAAATTCGTCCAATTATTAGCAGAAAATTATGAAGTATACCTCCACTAAGCAACTATGAAGAGATTTGGCACCTCCCAGATTAGAATCAGACTGCAAAAGCTTCTGAGAACCTGCTGAAGCTCGTCGCCTATGGCTTCCAACTTTAGGTGGATCCATTCTCTGAAAAACACCAAAAATAAGAAACATGAGAACAAGAAAAGGAAGAAATGAATACAATCTGCATAATCAATTCCAATCATATTCAACAGGTTTGATTCGAATAACATAAAACCGAGTAAACCCGATCCCACCCAGAAACAGGACTATGTAACAGATCAAACAGCTCTTCCACAATCCTTTTTTCTTCTCTGACATTTTCTACTTAATTCACTTACTTTCTCCTCAAAATTTCCCCTTTTTTTAATTCTTGGTGATGAGATCCCATTAATCTCCCATAGAGTGGCAGCCAGCCTACGGGCCGACATGGACGATTCTCTGGTCTTATCATTTCCTAATGATGGTGATTTTGAACTCATCATCATTTTCCACGATGGCACAGGGGTGCTTGATCCCACTCTTTTCCCCACTAAAAAGGCGCGCTTTAGACGGTAATTACGCGCTAATGATGGTGATGATGATGATGACCATGAACCACCACCTCTCTTCCTCACTTCGCATTTCTTTACTCCAATTTTCACATCCAAGTTCCAGTTATTACGCATTGACATTTCAACAAACACCTAACGCCCCTTTTATCACAACACATAAACTCCCTACTCCTCAATACTACAAGGTATTCACTTTTTGGCAAATACTAGGATACTGTATAATTTCGAACGCAAACACCCAAGAATCGCTCAAATCCAAAAACCCATCAAGTTTCAACAGATCTAAACCCACAAGAACACGCTTTGATTGATCACACATCACTCTTCTGGACATTTTGAAACAATGAAACTGATTTTCTTTCCATTTTTCCCCCTTTTTTCGGGAACAAAAGAACTGTTAAAAAGATCGTTCGAAAATGCTTTAAATCAGTCAAAAAGAAGGGTTTATACCACCGAGTGAGATTCGTACGTACCCGTTATAAATGCGGTGCCTTTTCCGAGATTAGGATTGATAATCGGTGGCATGCAAATTAGAGCCCCGTAAAGTTTCAAACTTGCAGAGAGGGAAAAGAAAAGATAAACATGTGACGAAGTAGTTGCAAAATTAGGCCACTGTCAAACCTTCACCTTCAAGTATACCTGCAAAAGTAATGCAAATGAGAGAGAGAGAGAGAGAGAGAGAGAGATTTCTAGGGAGTGAATCTGCAATCCCTGTTCATGGAAAAAGAAAAGCTTGGGAGAGAGAGAGACAGACAGATTGGCAGTTGTGTGTGTTGTGACATATAAAAGAGAAGAGAATACGTGGCATCCACGTGCGCATCGGGGGGAAGGGGGTGGGGGGTGTTGGTATTATATATATGCCTTATATTTTTTATATGTATATATATGCTTCGATATGTGGTATAAATTTTTTCTTAAATTTCTCATATGAGTATCGAATACAGTACCTGACCCGAAAGGACACAACAAAATGGTATTAGAAGTGAATGTGCATAAAAAATTTTAATTAATTTTAATTAGGGATGTGATATTTTTTGAAAAATCATTTAATTTAGTAGTTAGTGTTTTTTTTGCATGAAACCTAGAGAAAATACATGACCAAAAGAAGTGGGGTAAAATATTTGAATTTGAATTTTATATCCATTTATATCTCAATTAAATAAGGTCTTCATGATACACATATGTTAAAAAGTTAAAATTACTTAATTATACGATTTTAATTGCTTTAATTTGTTTTCCTTTTTTAAGATGATTATTTACTTGTTTAGTCTTTATAGGACAACTATATATTGAGCATAAATCAATTGACAAATTAATATATTTCCATCTTGAAATTATTTCAAATTGGGGTGATGTTTTTCAAAACAATCTCATGATTTTTTGGCCATGTGTTTTAAAGTATTAACGTAAATAACTTAACCTAGATACTCCTAGTTAATCTAAATTAAATATTCTCAAAATCAATCAAAATGATTCCCCCACAATTTAATATGTCATATTAGGACTAAACAAACAACAATTTTTAATGCGTAAATATACCTAAATAATAATTATGACATGACAAAATTTCGTTATGCCATGTATCTTACGAATGGACTTGAATTCTCACCGTTTACACAAATTTTCGTTGATCTACAATAATCAATTACAAAATATAAGAAAAAAGGGAAAACAAAGGATTTAACAATTTAATTGTAAATAAAGTGTTACAATCTCTGAATATCCTCTGATTCTTCTTGAATAGCAGACTCGAGGGTTTGATGCTTGATCTCGAATCAAACTGGGGAACTTGGTTGAATTTGGTTGGAAGTGTTGGCTCGTTGCACGGACAGCACTTCGCGATAGCAAGTGGCAATGACTCAAAGATTTGAGAGCTTGAATGTCTTTAGTTCTTGAGAACTTGTGATTTGTAATGTGATTTGTGACTTGATGTTATGTCCTCTTGCTCCGGTGCTTTATTTATAGGCACGTGTTGGGCTCGCTTCACTTCATGGGCTTGGCTTGGGCTTGGACTTAAGAGCCCATTTGATTAATCCAAAATAATGATTTATGCTTATTATTTTAGATCAGATCATAATAAAGCCCAAATTTAGTATGAACTTAAATTAAAAATAATTAACTAATAGTCAATTTTGTTGGGCCATTAACTAATTATTTATCATCGAATTTTCGGTGTCAGCAGATGCCCCCACTTCAAGATTCGGTGGAAGACATGCCAAACATTTACGAGGCTGGAACTTGAAGTACTTGATTTCTTTTTCCTTTCTTTTATTTTTTTATTTCTTTGCCCATAAATTTCATGGACATCAAAATAAAAAATCAAGAAATTCGCACTTTCAGAACTTCACGCATCAACTCATTTTTTTTAACGGGCCCCACATTTAAATATTGGACCATCTTCTTGAATTTTGACAATGAATGTCTAGCCATCCAAAACCAAAACCCACCTTGTTATCCAACATGGTGGATATTGGCAGAGAAGGCAACAAATTAAGAGCTGATCTTCCGCTGTGAAATAGTCGCGATTTTCACTGGACTTGATACTTTCTTGGCTAGATAGCGAAAATTATGGAAAATTTCGGGCACCCACCTTGATTTCTGACAATCTTTGATTTCGTGCCAATTTCCACGTTCATGGCTATTTAAGAATGGACTCAAAGCAATTTCTGTGCAAAACAAAGTCGGCCGCATTGAGAGGATGGTGGACTGCAATAACCTTGCTGCAATTCTTGGGTAAACAGTGGGTGGAATCGTATCTCTTTCGGAACTTTAGCTCCCTGCAAGCTTCTCCGACAGCATTGGAAATCTCGATGCTACAGTCTCCGGCAACAACTTTCTTCGGTGGAGGAGGAAGTCTCGACGCTAAAGAGGGATTTGCTCGGCCGATCGAACAGAATGTCGTGGAGACCCCGCCGGCTTTTTTTTTTTTTTTTTTTGGAACTGAGCATCATCATCAACGAAGGAACCGAAATAGCTAAACAATGGTGCTGAAACTAAGTTTCTCTTCACCCCTTTCGCCAAAGAGCTGATGAGATCGTACTTTCGGATACCATCCTGCATCAGGAAACCCATCGCCTTATGGAATCTTGCATCTTTTGGAGCAGAACTACACCTGAGTCCCACGTTGGCACCAGAACCGGTCAAAAGATTGCTGTAAATTAAACATTCTTTGTGGTTTTCAGATCTCAAGGAAATTATCCCATTTTCGCCGTCGAGTCCAGGAACCAAACGGAAAGCAGAGGATTGCTCTCCGACCAATGAGAACTCAGAAACTCCAAGGCTCTCACTTTCACCATTTTGCAGCTTGAATTTTATGGAGCAGATTTCTTTTGAGGAGCAGATTGGTTCTTCATGTCGTGAGAGGATGACTCTATTCTAACCTTCTATGTACGTGGTTGTGGAGCTATTTACCATCGCCGCATCCTTGCAACCCTCGTTGACGCTGTCACTGACGTATCAGTTGGTCTTTATGTGTCGGAAGGCAAAAATTTATGTTTCGAGTTCTCCCGAGAGATATTTCAATCCCTTGGGTTTGGTGATGCTTCTTGTTGGCAATCACATTATCAGAGCCTGGAAGAATGAGAAACGGGTCGAGGTCGAAGAGTCTTCTCGAACCACTAGTGGGAATATGAGGAGGAGTTTTCACCTTGCTAACACAATTTTGGCCACCCTGGGAAAGTTGCTTCGATCATGATTTTACAGGAAACACTCTGACCAAACAAGCAGAACTTAAAGGCACCATATGAAGAACATAGACACGATGCAACAACTTTGTCGTTTTTTTTTTTTTTTTTGCAATTCCTTTAGGCCATTTGATGTAAAGGAACACCATTTGTGGAATAAAGATATTTTTTTGTATCTATACGTGCTTCTTTCTTCTTGTGCATTTGTTTATCATTCTTCACCTTAATATTGATTCTGAATGACTTTAATGCATACCCCCAGTGTTGGAATTTCACTCACTTATCAAAACTCACGAACAATTTGGATTTGCTTGAAAATATGACTACACTTGAAAATATGACTACACTTGAAAATTTATTATTCAAGTTGCCTACGTACCCCAAAAAAGAGGATCAAGTCATGACGTAGTTCAAAGTTTTGTTTTTGTGCAGTTTATACTCATGCGAACAAGGAGTAACATGCAGTTTAGGCTCTTGCATTAAGGAGCAAACCCCTTCATTCAAGATGATCCTTTTGGGAAATTTGATTTTCGGAGGCAAATGCACAGCTTTTGTTTTGTCCATCGGTTTGTTAGCGTTATTTGGGAACACAACACCGGCTTCTCCAAGAAACGTAGGTGGAAAGAAATCTCCGAGAGTTGCATGGTTTGACTTGCAGGTTCTTTCTAATTTCTTCCGATTTGCTCGAGAATTCTTTGAACTTCTTGGTGGATTTCCTCTATGGATCTCGGTTCGCTTTGACTTTTCCCTTGATATTAGCGGATGAACTTGATCAACACGTTCTTTTGGACTTTTTCGGCGGGTCACAAGAATCCATCTATCACGATCAACAGCCTTATTGGAAAGATTCGTCACTGGCTCGGTTCTTCGATCAACAAGTAGGGTCCTTGCTAAGTTCGGGTCTAGACTCCCAAATTGAAATGTTGTAGATACCCTTGAGAGTGTAGATGGAGGAAAGATCACCTTCTTGCTTTGAGAATTCTGAAAGGTGCTCTTGGTTGCCGTAAGGCTAGCATGATTCACCTCTGCAACATCTTCATCATCATCTTCATCAATGTCATCATTATCGTCGAAGATTATTTTTCCATCATTGGCCAACGACATTATCTTCTCCTTGACCACAAAGCACTTCTCAATAGGATGACCGACTATTCGGTGATACGTGCAGTATTTGGGACAGCCACCTTGTCGTTTTCTTCAGGGCGTTTTGACTCTGGCAATTTGATCTACCTTCTTTCAACGAGTTCATCGAAAACATGAGAGACCTCGGAGTCAGCAAAAGGATATTCCTTTTCTTATCTTTCTCTCAACGTAGGTCGATGACCGCTATTTGAATTGTGTGGAACTCCAAAGTTCTCGTTCTTCTCAACATTTGGAGGCACTTTTGTAGCAACCGAAATGGCCATGGACCCTTCGGTAGTGGCTCTGGCAAACTTCTCATTCTTCCAACGATCACCCCTTTCTCTTTCTTCTTCCCCGAGTGAAAATGAAGGTCGGTGATTTGCGATACTCAATTCCATATCGTGGGTACGAGTAGCAAGTTCCTCAAAAGTACAAGGTCTGATCCCTTGGAGAATGTATTGAAGTCCCCAATGCATTCCTTGTGTGCACATCTCTATTGCTGACGTTTCTGACAACTTATCTTTGCAACTTACGCTTAGTGTTCGCCAACGGTTTATGTAGTCGACGACCGGTTCATCTTTCCCTTGCCTCGCGTTTGTAAGCTCGATCATGCTCACGGTGCGACGAGTGTTGTAGAAGCGGTTCAAGAATTCTCCCTCCATTTAGTCCCAACTATTGATGGATTCGGGTTCAAGATCAACATACCAGTCGATGGCGTTGTCTTTGAGCGATTGCACGAACTGCTTAACAAGAAGGTCCCCACCTGTTCCAGTGTTGTTGCAAGTTTCAATGAAGTGGGCAATGTGTTGTTTAGGATTACCTTTTCCATCGAACTGTTGAAGCTTAGGTGGTTGGTATCCATTGGGCATCTTCAAATAATCAATTCTTCTTGAGTATGGTTTTGAGTATACCACTCGATTTGGGACGACCCGTCGTAGTGTGCCTTGATTGTGTTTGCTATCATTTCCTGCAACTCTTCCATGGACAAGGTTGCTGCCGAACTTGTTGAACGCGTGGTCTTTTGTGCAAAATCTGGCTTGTGAAGTGTCTGATCAACTAGCTTCTCATTCGGAGTGTGTTTTGGAGAAGAAGAACAGTTGTGGCTAGACCCTTCGGCATTTTGTTGCTCCAGTTTGTTCATCAGTTGCGAAATTTGAAGATCTTTGTCCTCCACGATCTTCTGCAAATCAGCTATGGCTTGAGCCATCTGAGCGAATTGTTCTTCCACGTTCGTCACGTTGGTAGTCATCTCAGACAAGTTGGCGAAGGTGGTTGAATGAGTCCCTTTCGGGGTGGCAAGATTAGAGTTGTTCGATTTGAAGGAGGCTGAGCCGGCGTGCTTGTCCCCGGTAGAGGATTAAGCGATGTCAGCGATGAAGTTGGCAAAGTTCTCCTTGTCGAAAACAAGTTCTCTCTTTGATGCCATGGAATTGCTTAGGATGATGATTTGAGATTTTCGTAGGATGAAGAGATGAGAGGCAGAGAATGTCCCACTGGGTGTGCCAAAATTTGTTTACACAAATTTTCGTTGATCTGCAATAATCGATTACAAAATACAAGAAAAAAGGGAAAACAAAGGATTTAACAATTTAATTGTAAATAAAGTGTTACAATCTTTGAATATCCTCTGATTCTTCTTGAATAACTGACTCGAGGGCTTGATGCTTGATCTCGAATCAAACTGGGGAACTTGGTTGAATTTGGTTGGAAGTGTTGGCTTGTTGCACGGACAGCACTCCGAGATAGCAAGTGGCAATGGCTCAAAGATTTGAGAGCTTGAATGCCTTTAGTTCTTGAGAACATGTGACTTGTGATTTGTAATGTGATTTGTGACTTGATGTCATGTCCTCTTGATGGTCTGATTTGTGAGCTCCGGGCTCGCTTCACTTCATGGGCTTGGCTTGGGCTTAGACTTAAGAACCCATTTGATTAATCTAAAATAATGATTTATGCTTATTATTTTAGATCAGATCATAATAAAACCCAAATTTGGTATGGACTTAAATTAAAAATAATTAACTAATAGCCAATTTTTTTGGGCCATTAATTAATTATTTATCGTCGAATTTTCGGTGTCAACACTCACGACCTCGACCATAACAAGGAGGCTCATCAATCCTATCAATCAAGAGAGAGCTCTCTCCCCTTGTAATGTTATGTAGCATATCAGATCTCTAACCATGACTTCATCAAGATCAATTTCTCTATCGACACTAATCCAAAACGCTCGATAGTTAGCTTACATTGGCAAGTACACCGCATCACCACCCAGAGGACACTATGGTAGCCTAGTCCTTGACGTTGTCAATGGATCTAGGTTCATTGGGGGCGAGCCTTTTCCCTTCTTTTGATCCGTCTAAACTCTCCTACATAACTCATGACCTCGAAGGGTAGTGCCTCCTCGAGGTCAAGGGGCATTGTGCCCTCTAGAAAGGGGCAAAATCTTTTGTGCAAAGGTACTTTTACGTCCTAGGGACCATACCCAGGTACTTTGTTGTGTATCAACTCCCGAAGGACATCATACCCTCCTGACAGCTCATATAATTAAGGTTGTTATATCCCCTCCAGGGACACCTATTCAGAAACCACATGAATATACGTTTAGGTCTTACCTTTTGTGGTAACTCCAAGGACATGTGGAACTTAAGCAACCATGGCACGAGAAGTGATCCCCCTTGAGGGAGAGACCACTGATACTATTCACACACACTTTAAGCAATTCTCTGCCCTTACTCTATAGTTACACTTTCTTTCTTTGCCAGAAACATCGTTCGACTTGAGCGTAAGAGTTTTAATGTTGGAGAACTCTCAGTTTATCCTCTTACACTTTCTTCTTTTGCAAGTGACAGAGCAAACCCACCTTCGTTCTATTCAACTCATCATTTCCAAAAACACCATTAAAGCACCACCTAAGTTCTAACAATTTTCTAACCACAGATAGTTTGTTTTATGTTATAAATTTATGTGAATCTGTATGGATTAGTAGACGTCCGATGTAATATAAGTTAATAGCTTATATATTAATATTTGAGAAGTATTATGAAATGTATAAAAAAATTTCTAAATAATTTTAATTAATATATTGTAATAGTAAGAAACAAACATAAGATTGTATATCAATATAACAATTACAGATTACCAAATATTAACTTTTATGCAAACAACTACCTTTCATAAAATTGCTACTAAGAATACCATAAAAATATTTTATAAATAATATAATTAGCTAAAGTAGAAAGAACCAAAAAAAAATAAAAATAAAAAACTTAAAGTAAGGCTATCTATCTATTGAATGTTCCAAAGCTACAATTTACAATGTTGCTAGACATCATACAAATAGATGGCCATTGGTCCATCTTTCTAGCACAAAAAGAATTATTTGCATTTTCACCTCAGAAGTTTCATTTAATATTAATTCAAGGACGAGGAAAGAGGACTAAAAATGAATAAACAATATTATATGTACGGCTATATCGTGAAGTGCATCAAAATGATATAATGGATGTGATGAATAGTTGCAAAATTTGACTAGGTTCTTTGCATTTACATTTGCTACTCCATGATTTATGCATATTCAAATAAAGACCGACAAAATTTTGCAAAATGGCCCCTCTATTTTATGGAATTATTAATATGGCATCTTTGTTTGTATGCTTCAAAACTATAGCATTTAATGAAAAGTAGTGAACTTCTGGAACTCAAAAGATATGATGCATGTATTTGTCGAAGAAAATTAATTTCTTAAGTAGTAATATATGACGTCACGATTTAGAAAGAGAGTACAATGTTATTAATCTTTTTCTAATTTATTATGAAATAAATATATAGTACTAATTTAATACGATATGATACGATATTCAAATATAAACACGTCACGATTTGAGAAAAAGATACAATGTTATTGATTTTTTTTTTAATTTGTTATGAAATAAACGATATTCGATACATAGTAAAATAATATGTTTTGAATTATAATGAACTATAAATACCAACAAACATTTAGGATGTGAAGGTTGAAATGTAGGATGTGAATTCTAATTATGGGAGGATGAAGTCTAATTTAAGAATTATAAAGATATCTTTTGACCTTTAGTTATATAATTAGGACATATTAAATTAGAGTTGAAAATTTTACTTAAAAGAACTTTAAAACGCAATTAATTTTGTTACACGATATATCAACACTTAATTATTAAGTTTTTCTTTATGATGTGCATATTAGTTGAATTAGTCGGTTCGCAATTAATATTTCAAATTATTTAAAGGAGAAATAAACTTTATTTTCACTTTTTCGCCTATGTTTCTTGTGATCATACACACTACTTTTTCTTTGACTTGTAAGAACTAGCTTGGACCACAACTTTATGCAACCTAAATATTCAGTTACTCATATATAATATCTTTAAGCCTCATTATCATTACAAAATCATATATATATATATATATATATATATATATATTCAATCGCATAGTAAATGAGAATTAATATTAAATTGTGTGGTATAGAAGTGTGGTATCATGTTAGTTTAATAAGAAATTTTGTGATGATCGAACTTCTAAAAAAAAAATAATCATAGTTAAAAATAACTTTACACCTTAATCAACTGAGCTATTCGAAGTTCGAACCCATAATAATTGAGTAATACAAAAAATACAAGTCTTCTTTACGCCTCATATGTGAGTAGTACAAAAAAAATAAAAATGTCATATCCGCCCATCACATATTATATGCATATATAGTCTTTCAAGTACAATGTTTTATTGGATTGTTAGATTATGATACATTGTGTGTATACTTAATTTTCTTGATTCTATACATAAGGTGGAGATTTCGATAATCACCTTGCGATCTTGTTGACCAATCCTTCTGGAAAAAAGATCTCTTTGTACTAAATTCTTCCTAAATTACACATCGATCACATAATAAATATAATACAGTAATCGTATCATTGATACTTATTCGACAGTATATAACGTCCCGACAGACATAAATAATTGAAGACTACATTATTATCTGTGCAAAAATGTGACCAACAAAAATGCCATGTTTGTTGTCATGATCCATCAATCAAAACATAAGGAAAAAACAGAGTGTTGTTAGGGCCCCATAAACGGCTCAAAAGAAAATAAAAATGCAAAACAAGAAAAGAAGAAGAGGAAGAAGAAGAGTTGGTGCGGATTTGCAGGGGTTTTTATATGTGCATTAGGGAATCAGAAATTACATAAAACACCCACATACTGATAAATGGTCATAATTTGGGCCCCATATCACATGGCCCCCTTATCCACCCCCTACCCTCTAAATCTAATTCAATTCCAATTTCAACCTTCTAACATATGCTCTATTTTTATTGGATTTGTGTGTGTGGTTAATTTATGTGGGAAAACAAGCTGAAAAGACTGAATTGTCTTTGATTAGGGTTTTCTCCTTTTTTTTTTTTTTTTTTTCCGAGGATCCATCAACTATTTTTATGAAACTCAAACAGTGAAAGATTATGTGGTCGACAATTGTTCAGACTTAGTAAAGGTTGTAGCGCCACTTGTAGTAGGACAAAGGACTTACTGCGATGCGCCAATTTACGATGCCTCATTGATGTTCGTCAAGCAAGCCACGTGGATTGGTCAGGGTCTTCTTCGGCTAATGGGACCTCGATCCCAAAGCCTTTGGAGTATCCTTTTGATAGGTGTCTCCATTTATAAACTAGTTCATGCTTTTTACATGATCTTAACTCTACTTTCTATTCAAACCCTAATATTTGGGTGGGTTGACAAAAATTAGTTTAAATCTCGTGTTATTTATATCGTGTTAAATCACCGATACATATTGTTCGTATTGTTCGACGATTGAGGTATAAATAAAATAAAAGGAAACTAATTATAATAGAATCTTTGTTTGATGTAGAAAGATTGTTTGATTTCCATTCAATATTGGTTCTTTAAGTTGAAATATTAAAATGCCCAACCGCTTTCACTGAAAAAAACACAATATAGATAAACACAACATGGAAGGAATATCTTTTCACAATCTTAATAAAATAACTTTAGAATTCAACTATGACCACATTGTTTGAACACAAATTTTCAATCCAGAGTCGTTCTTGGCATCTTGCAATGTTAATTGTTCTTTAATTATTCATTTGTTCAAATAAGTGGAGCGAGAATCTCTCTCTCTCTCTCTCTCTCCCCCTAATGATATGTCGAATAATTAACTTATTAGTTTGTTGATTTAACATTGGTGCTTATCCTTTGTGCTGCACATGATTAATAATGTGCGAAAGCTGGAACAAAAATAATACGACCAAAAAACTAGTTGACCATGCAAGTGACATGTTATATATGAAGTTTGTTTCCATGTTACTGCAGTTGTTGATATATATATCGAATGACAGAGCCACATATAGATTAAGATTGTCGATATATCGAATGATGGAGCCACATATATGCTAGGGTTGTTGATATATCGAATGGCAAGAGCCATATGTATGTTAGGTATGCTATTAGTATCACTGATTATAAAATTTACTCATGTACAGTATCAGTAGCAAAGATTAGAAACTTAAAAGGATCGTCAGCTCAATATACTTTTCAATAATGAAGTCGGAAAATAATTAACTGCAGTTGAAAGCTATATAGCTCTTACAGGTTTTTATTTGTGGATGATGAAATCAAGCTTTTTTTTTTTTATTTTTTAAATACACGTACACTCAAGCGGGATTCGAATTCGGAACCTTGCACTTGAAAATGAATCCATTAACCACTTGAACTAACCCCTGTCGGTTCAAACATAACATTGTACCGGATGTACAAAATTAATAAGATTGGTAAATAATTCATAAACGTTAAAAATAAGGTAAACTTTAATTATATCATAGGATTGAGGTATGAAGGTTATAAACTTATAATCAATTGAACACAAGGTTAATGAGAAAGAATTGATTACAATGAATGATGAGATACCCCAAACATAACTGAGCTAATAGGCTGAGTTTGGATGAAGATCTGAGTTGATAATAGGTTTGACTCATACCACTTGGTGGTGGTATAGTTTAGATATTTGGTATTATGTTAATTTAATTAGAAGTTTCGTAGTTGAATATAATCCATGACACACAATTACTATTAGAAGAAAAAACTTTATACTATAGTTGTTGTATTTAAATCTCAAATTGTGAGTCACATAGAGCCCAAATAGACTTAGTATGTATGGGCTAATTTGATACTAAGATAACCCTATTTGTTAATCGTTTGGGCTCATGTTGGTAAAGTTTAACCCTTTAAATACCAAGCCTATAAGAACAAAATCGAGTCGATTCATGAGCTTAACGACCAGAGCCTTTAAAGGTTCGAGTTCAGATTTAATAGATCCAAATTCGAGCCGAGTCTGGCTAATACGTAAACTTCTTGAACTGAACTCAAGTATGTATAATGTTGCTTGTAGGTTTGCGAACTTAGGCAACTATTTTGATTAATAAACATGTATACTCTCAAATATGTGGATCGAATATGTTATTATATACTTCCGATTAATATAAAAGCATAATACTATTGTTTTAGTAGGGTTAGTCTTTGTATCGAACCTTTGCAGAACTCGAACTCAGGAAAAAAACACTAAGCGAAAACCGAAAAAAGAAATGCACAAAAGAGCATGCAATATTAGATACTAATTAGAAGATTTAAGCGATTTAAAGGGAAATTGATATGATACAAATACTCATTAACATATGGCTAAGATGAAATCAAGAATCTCAAAAGTAGTCCTCAGTCCTTCCCTTGAACCCAATTTGCCCAAAAGTGAGTGTCAAGAAGAGTCCCAAGTGCCATAACACCAGCCACAACCTGTCCATTTTGTGCACACAACAAACTCATATGATTCAACTTCATCACAGAAAATGACACTCACATAGCATCACTTTAATGCTAAATTGATGACATTTGAATAATCATGCTTCTAATTAGTGCGTTTGCTTGTTATTGATTTGACTATAATTTCGATAAGGATGCGAATCGAGCTTGTTCGCGATCCTATAACAAGCAGGGGTGGAGCCATGATTTTAAAATGTACGGTGACGAGAAAGAAAAAATATGTATAAATTTATGTATAAAATCTCTAATTAGTGGAGAGTCAAAATTGAGGGGCCGCCTGCCCAAAGATCACCCCCCTACGGCTGACTTGACAAAGACTCAAGCTTAAGTTCGACGAAATTGAGCTCCGAGTCTCCCTTACGAAGATTTCCCGCCAAATACGGACAAAATTATTCATGTTTGAAGGTTTGTATGCCAACTACTCGCAAGCTCTTCTTTCATGAAAGTTAACTTTATATGCATAAGTATAACGAACACGTTAATCCACAAGGTCGGAATTTGAACCCAGTAGTTATATATATGGAAAGAATGATTACCAGAAGTCTGAAGTGAGTGCAGGGCCTGTGGGGAAGTGGGATAACTCAGTCCCAATGCTGGAGAAGAAAAGACCAGTCAAGCTGTTGCCATTGATGGCTGGAATGCTTGATGGTGCAATCCACCCGATGAGACCAAACCCAATCACGTTCAGATCCCTTCTCAGCCAATCTCTTTGGAAGCTACTGAAATTAGGAATTAATTTGATCAAGATTAATATTGTTAATTTTCAAGTTTTATAAGGTATTAAATGAAATATTGGGTGATTTTGCAATGTGTTAATTACCATGTGATCCTCCCTGGTGAGGCTTTTGCTACCCTCAGAGGGTTCCTGGCTGTCACTAGGGGTTTTACGAATCCTGAAAAATAGAAAAAGGAAATAATTTTAAAGAATTCATTAATCCATATATATGTGGTGGGGACGAAATATAGATGATTACGATCCTCACAAGAATTAGAATTTTGAAACCGTCTAAATATAATCCATAGTGAAAATATAGAAACAAAATGAACAACTACACTTAATCATCTTCAAGATGCATGCACCATGGCTAGAATCATACTCTCCCAATCAAACTCGAACCCAAACTACGAATAAGAATTTTGAGACGTCTAAATATGATCCGTAGTAAAAAAAAAATAAAAAATGAACCATTAAATTAATCATCATCCATTCGTATGCATAATAACCAAATTCTTGTTTGATCCGACTCAAATGCATAATAAATGAAACTTAATAAATTACAAAAAGAACATGTTCTCGATATTTGGACTGAATTAAGATAATGGCAAATAGAGGGAAGCTCTTAAAGTAACCACAAATTACCTGAGTTGAGGTTTACTTTCTTGGGAGAAGACAATGTGGAAGTGCCCAATCCCACAACAGTTGAAGTAGCAGCCATTGTTGCAGACATACTTTCTTCTACTTCTTTTCTTTTAGCTAGATCTCTGTGTAGTTTTGGGCAAAGGCTAAGAACATGTACTTAGGTTTTAGCAAGAAATTTGGTGGTGGGGCTCAATTGATATTTGGCAAATTTTGTGGTGGATATTAGGATTGTGTGAATGTTGAAAGATTGCATGGGATTGGTTGTGGAAGAATGGTTGTTTGCCATGTGGATTTAAGTGGATAAAATAGGTTTTGGCTTTGGATATATATTGGATGACTAGGCAAGAGTGGATCACGTGCAATTTGTTGTTTAATGGCTTATTTTATAATAGCTATTTAGTACAATATTGGGTGGTGGAATTCGGATTCGAAACCAAAATATAACATACAAGGGATGAAAATTAAAACATTTAGATAGAGAGGATAAGATTTTAATTTTGAAGGGAAATGGTGGGAATATAAATTCTTCAAAGAATATATATAAAATTTAAAAAAATATCAAAAGTTGGGAGGGCGCCCCCGGTACCATACTTGATGGAGCCAGAATATCGAGGTTGATCAATTATTTCGTAATAATTGAGAGACGTAAATAGTCGAACACCTCATAATCTCCGTTGCTCATATATACTATACATATAGTGTAGTTTTGACTTTTGAGTCATATATGGGTATTATTATCTTTTTAACTCCTTAGATACAAAACTAAGGCCTCGTTTACTTTCATAAATAAGGCATGTTATCATGATGTAGCATGAGTTTTCATTTGTTTACTTTCAATGTGCCAAAGCCCATGTCAGAGGGTCTGGCCCGTGTGACTGACAGGAAAGTGCATGACCCACAAACACGCCAAAATTGCGTGTTTCATTGACATGCCCACTAACATGGAGAGGCATATTACATATCTGTCCAACATTTACTCTTATTTACAATGATTGCCATTCACTTTTTCTGCTAAAATTTTCTTATCGTCATTGTAGTTGACGCCACAATCGCGGCAACCACCATCACCCATTCTCAGGCCCACCTCAACCATCACCACCACCAATCACCTCCACCGCTTCACGCACCACAACCAAGATCCGTTGCTGCCACCACAACGACCACCACCGCTTCAATGTCCCTCGCGCCTAGAACCCCTAGACACAAAACCTGAATATGAATATAAAATTAACTGGGTTTTCGATTCTCCTCCAAAAATCTCAATATCTGTCGGTGTATTGGGTGCTGCTGGCGTAGTATTGGTGATAAAAGCTCTAAGATATCTCGAATTCAGTTCCTCAATCAATACAAAGCTTCTCTTAGGTATTGGGTTGTCCCTGGATTGGAGAATCTTGGAAACAATTGCTTCTTAGATGTTGTTTTGCAGGTAAAAATTGGTTCTTGAATGTCGTTTTGCTGGTAAAATTGATTCTTTAATGATATTTCGGCTTAAGTTAGGTAGAGTTAAGTTGTATTGTTTTTTATGAAGTTTTGGAAATTACATATGAAGTATACTGTTTTGTTATATAGTGGATTGAGGTTTTTTGTTTTTCACTTGTATTTAATTGGTATTACATTGTGTGTGTGCATTTGATGGTGGGATATTTCTTTGATTTAGGCTCTGTCAAGCTTGTTCGAGCTTAAGAAATATCTGAGGAGGTTGGTAGAGGAATCTGGGCAATTATCAAATGGAGAAGGAGAGGATGAAGATATACCACTCATTAAGTCCTTGACTTCGTTAATGGAAGGTTAATTGATTTCGATTTTTAGCTATGTGTCTATTTAAATTTTCTTGAGGATTGCTTATTCATAGATTTGAGTGCCTCAACTCTGTGAATGGTTTGCTGGTAGGAATCTTGTTTATGTTTTATGTGTATGGAGTTCGTATGTTGCAGAGTTGTGTACTATACGACATAAAAGAACTGCATAAATCCTCAAATATTGATCCTTGCTATGGAACATTACAATCCAAATTGGACTGGTTGAGCTTAGGTGAATATTTGTTCAGATTGAATAATGTCATTGATTTAATGATTGGGTAACAATTTGCTGGAGTTTCATTGGTTTTGGAGGCAAGCTTGTATCACTTTGCATTTTCACTATGCTGAATCTCCATCTGGATCTTTGTAGGTACGTCGGTGAAAGTCCACATTGTTGATTTTTCCCTGCATATTTACACTTTTTGAACATTTTTTGGGTATATTCAAGTATCTGCCAATGATTTAGTTGCAGATGATGGTTTGATTAGTTGATCTCCTGAATTTGAAGTTGCAATACAAATTTGGGACAAAGCAGCATTGGAACTTTTGTGTGAAAAGAAATCTCAAGAATCTGACTATCTGACTTTCTGAGTATGTCTTATTTACTCTAAAATGGGTTTTTCATTTAAACGAACTTCCTGCTATGGTTTGCATGATAAAAATTATCATCATTGTGAATATCAGATTAGATTAGACAAAGCCAGAACAGTCGCGTTAGATACTGAACTTGTCTGACTGGTCTAATATTTGCATGTAGTTTAATTTGCACATTTGAAGTTGGACTCGTCCTTACGTGCCATATTTAGAATCTCAAATGCTTCTTATTATGGTTCAAGTTAGTTTGTGACTAATTTTGCCACGTTCTTTTCTTCAGATGTCTGCATTGAAATCGGCAAACAAAGAGCTTAAAGGAATGATGCATTGAAATCGGCAAACAAAGAGTTTAAAGGAGTGATGAAGACTGTGAAGATTTAAGACATAGATGTTTGTATCATATCTCTGATATTTTTGCATTATATGGCAAATGATATTTTGTTGGATACTATGGGATATTGATTATTGGTAAAAGGATTTGATGTTTATTATAGAACTTACAAGATGAGATGATGGATCTCATGGATGTGAGCAACGAGAATGAGTAATGGGATTCAAGAACAGGGTTTAAAAAGATAAAGGGTAAAATGGTATTTTGACCTAATCTTTCACAAACATACATAAAAAGTAAACAACAATATTATGTAAAACATGAGTGCTGACATAAAATGTAAATGCATGTTATCTAACTATCACCAACATACATAAACACTACATGCATTAACACGTCTTTAAATGTAAACGCGGCCTAAGTGTATAAGTAATGCTTTCAATAATTAGTTTGAACTTAAAGAGTACTTAAGCTTTCTCAAATAACGTTGATCATTTCTTATAATTTTGTATGAATTTTTATAATTTCTCAATCATTTAAAAAAAAAATAATTATAATTAGACCTTCCTCAAAGCAAGTATGATAGTGTAATTCTCCCTTGGTTTAAACTTTAAAGAGACTTGAACACACATGAGAGAGTATAGGTGTGTTGATCTTGTATTCTTGTCTCATTTTCTTATTATCATTGTTATTTATATATTGATTTGTTGATAGGCTGATGGGCTCTACGCATTGGGCCTCCTTGAAATGGGCTACTTACAAGGACCAAGGGTAGAGTTGAATAGGGCTGTCAATGAGTTATATTTTAATTCGAATTCAATCAGAATTTTAGCATATTCATTCGATAAAAATATCTGATGGATCATATTTGATTATAAATATTCGTTATTCGAAATAAATGAATCAAATATAGAATTAAGGAATCTGATCCGTTAAGAATTCAAATCCAATTTTATATATAATATTCAATTAAATAAATTATTTACTAATACATAATATAAAGTAAAATGATTAAGATTATAATCTACTCATACTTATCGCTTTAAACAATAATAAAATTTGAATTGTTTACTCTAAAAGTATACACTTTTCTTTATTAATATTGAGTTTAAATCAATCTATTTTAAATAAACATAAATAAAACCATCAAATAATTCATTAAATAATAATTAGGGAAAATATCATTTTTCGTCCTCTACAGATGCCCTTGTTCGATTTTGGTCCTAATCTTTTAACTTTTCTCACATTACATCCTTCATATTTCAAAAAATCTCAATTCCAGTCCTTTAGCCAACGGACGTTAAAAAATTGACGAAAAAAGACGCGTGCCACTCACTCGCCACTCACATTTATTCAGGGCGTGTGAGTGACACATGCCTTTTTCCGTTCAAAAATTAATTAACGTCCGTTAGCTAAATGACTGAAATTGAGATTTTTTGAAATATAAAGGATGCAATGTGGGAAAAGTGAAAAGTTCAGGACCAACACCGAAAAAAGGCATCTGTAGAGGACGAAAAATGATATTTTCCCTAATAAGTATTTATTAAATATTATGTAGAGCAAAATGCATTTTTAGCCCCATATTAATGGGTCATTATCACTTTTGGTCCCATGGTTTTCAAAATTGTTTTTTTTAGTCCTGTAGTAATTTTTTTTGGTCACTTTGAGGACTTCCGTCAAATCACTGTTCATCCGTTAATTTTTTTATTATTTATTTTTTTTGGTCCATATCCATTAGTTTCATATATTATATATTTATCGGATTTTCTTATTGGATTCGAATTCGGAATCTCATGATCCGGTTCGAATCCAACCCATTGACAGCACTAGTGTTGAATGGGTCTTCTTTCTTTGTGGGGTTGGCTCACTAGCTTTTATATATATCGCAGGGGTGCAGATGTAAACAACCATATATATATATATATATATATTATTTAATGGCTCGCGGCTAATGTTTTAGATAAAACTCAACTCGGCTCAACCCGTTGCACCATTAGTTATGCTTTAACTTCGCTTAACTTCATAGTTTTGGTGGGATCCGATATATGGTTGATATGATCGCACCATATTTAATCTAAGGGAAAATTGCAAATTCGGGACAATAACCAACCCCGTTTTGCATTTTTGGACTTTAACTTGACATTTTTTATTTTAGGGACACTTATTATCAAAATTTTACAATTTTGGCCAAATCTCAGCCGGATCCTTAAATCCGCACCGAAAAACCGCACGTGACCCTCGTGATCGCCTGAAATCGATTGAAATCCCGCGTGGTAAAATAGCCTAGGCTACATAGGCAAAAGAATGCATTGCCACGTGGGATTTCAACTGATTTCAGGCGATTACGTGGGGTCACTTACGGTTTTCCGGTGCGATTTTCCGGTGCGAAATTAGGGATCTGACTGAGATTTGATGCACTCTTTTGCTTATGTGGCCCAGACCATTTTGCCACGCGGGATTTCAATCGATTTAAGGCGATCACTTGGGGTCACGTGCGGTTTTTTGATGCGGAATTAAGGATCCGGTTGAGATTTGGCCAAAATTGCAAAATTTTGATAATAAGTATCCCTAAAATGAGAAATGCCAAGTTAAAGTCCAAAAATGCAAAACGGGGTTGGTTATTGTCTCAAATTTGCAATTTTCCCTTAATCTAATGAATTTGTCACATACTGAGATATGAAGATGGATCCCACAGTGAAAAGGGATATACGTGAAAAGATTGTCCAACAAAGTGACATAAAAGATAGGGTTCTCCCCGATTTCATTTGTTGTCGTTGATATTAGTTGCTATCATGTGCCTCAAAATATCTAGTTATACCATAGTTTCTATCAAGGAGAATTTCAAATCAATTTCACCCATAACCTTAGATTTTCTTGTAGCTAGCCCAGTTTGGCCGAATAGTGCCACGAATGAGTGATTAATTTATATCGTATAACCGGTGCGAATCTTAGATATACTAATTGTATTATACACTTATTCTAGTATAATCGGTTGGATCAGTTATACACCGAAGCTAAAGATATAGTATGAAAGTCTACATCATTTCTATTTTCTTGACAAATATTATGGAAAGACGGACAATTATTCCATTTTCAGTCCCGACCTAATATGATCTTGCACGCCACTTAGTTAAGAGACGCTAAAAGAATTTCATGGAATTTCAACGGGAAGACCCGTCGATTTTCCCTCGGGATCCTATTGAAAAAAATAGAAAATAGATAATCAGGGCTTTGTGTAACACACACATAGACATCTATAATACATAAATATTTGGTATTAATAATTAATGTGGTTGATTAGATATGCCTAATTCTTTTATTATTATTTTCAAATTCATTATACATCTCACAAAGTTTATTTGACGTGGGATTCGTTAGTACCACATCAAATTTAATAATTTTATGTTAGGATTCATTCTTTCCTTGACTATGACGCAATACATAGGAATTTCCACTTGCATCCTACGAGTAGTGCACCAAATTGTAATAAATGAGAAAATGACCAAACAAACACTAATCACCAAACATGTACAATTTGTGAAATTAGGGTTAATTATATTTTATTATTAAAACTATAGACCTTTTTGTATTTTATTAGCAAAACTATCGATTATCACAGGTTAGTATCTAAACTATTTAACCGATTGCATTGCAGTCTACTGTTATCTTTTACTATCTAAACTATTTAATGAATTACAATATGCTATATATACACCGGTATTATTTAAATTATTTGTCAAATTGTAGTTTGATGTAATAGGATGTATAGGCCATTCACATGCGTCGAAGAATTTGGCAAGAAATGCCGTATATATACCAAACTATAATTACTTAATTAAATAATAATTTAGATAGTGGTCTGTGACTTGCAATTACTTAAATAGATTGTAATAAATTAAAGAGAATAGTTTGGACAGTACTCGTTGACGTTTGAACTGATAGTAAAACAATAACACAAATCGAATTGCACATTCTCGCATAATAATAGAATAATTTCAGTTTGAATTTGGTTGGATCAAATTAATATAAAGAGGATGAAATTGCTTTACATTTGCTATGTGACTGAATCTACGTGCATGTTTATTAGAATTAATATAATTTTCTCTTTTTATTGCATCAAGTCCTAATAACAAACACTCACCTTAACTGTGGTAACCCTAATTATTTAACTACAAAGATAAAAATAAATGAAATCTCAAATTAATTTTGATCCCCACATGAAAAATATCCAAACCGCGAAGAAGATAGAAACTCCGACGGCCATACACACCGTGTCCCGCTGCTTCTCTCTCCTCTGTTTTCTCTCTCTCCGCCGCGCCTTCATCCTCAAGAACATCTCGTACACCTCTCTCTCCATTTTGCCGTCGCTTTTAGATCTTCGCCCATCCATCGCTTCCTCCAAAATCGCCAAACTAAACATCCCTAAAGGGATCTTCCCGTCCATGTCCTCCGCCTGCATGCTCACGTCCTTCAGCCGCACCTCGCCGCCGTCCTTCTGGCAGCACGTGACCACCACCGCAAACTGCACCACCTCCCCACCGCCAGCCACCACAGTGGCATACCTATTAAAAATGTTTAAATATTTAATAATATTTTTTTAACAACTTAATGTTTCAGATTGGATGGTCATTTATAGTTGAATCCTCATTCCCCTCACTTACTCATTTAAAATTCAAGTGCAACCCCAGATCAATAAAGTATGTCAGAAATGTTTAACTATTTAATGATATTCTTTTCTAACAAACTAAAAATATTTAAATATTCAATGATATTTTTTTCGAACAACTTATACCGGTGTCTTTAAATAGTACCTGAGCTGAATGTCCCCCGTCAGCCAGTGCCGCCACAGGGCCACCGGCTTCCTGCTGGCGACATTCACAGCCCGTTTTTGTAAAGGGTCGATCAGAATCCAGCTCAGCTTCAGCCGCTCCTCGACGGAGCATCCTAGGGTATTGCGTATGCAGAGAAACGGCGTCCCCACCGTCTCTTTGGGGTCGAGGAGCTCCACCCTGAACGGCGTATTTAGGAACCACCCAGAAGTGGTCTCTGTTACTAAAACTTTGGAGTATATTAAATCGCCGTCGGAGAAAATATCCACGGCGGAGATTAACTCCGGCGTCTGGGGCACGTGAGAGTACTTCTGGCGGGTTCTTATCGTGGAATATTGGTGGTGATGGCGGAGGGCGGGGAACGCGTCGGAGTAGAAGGAGCGGTAGCCGGAGGGGAAGGCGGAGATGGCATCGCCGACACGTTTATCAGTGGTGGACGGCCAGGTGGCGTTGCAGATGCGCCGCCAGAGATGATCGTCTTTGCATAGGGAAAATAATTTGGCGGAGGAACAGGCGGCGGAGGCGAGCGTGGGGCCCTCGAGCCTGGTCAGAATGTGGGACTGGATAACGTCTCCGTGGATGGCGGTGACGGGGGTGTCACCGCTGCGGTCTCCGTCGTCTACGGCGGCCGTGGAGATGGAAGAAGAAGACATAACGGATATGGTTGGTGGGGGCGTTGTGGATTGGGTTTTAACTTTTAAGAATAAGGAATTTATAAGGAGTTTTGGTCATAAATTTAATTACATAATTTATCTATAAAATAATTTAGAATCTAGCTATCCACATCTAATTATACATTTTTATAATCTTATTAAATTTTATTTTGCTATTTAATAAATTATATAATATTTTTTAGTAATATATTACCTGTTAGGGTAATTCTAGGGATCGAAGTTTGGCTCCGTGAAACGGATATAATAATCAAATTATAAGTATAATATATTTGTCTTTGTAATTGATTAGTTCAATTGAGTGGGTTGGAGTTAGAATTTTCCTATTTGTCATGCATTTATCAACAATTAAATATTTGGAGAATTAATGTTTCATCCCTGACAAGTCTAATGACTTATCCCAAACACCCTAGTTTGAAAATAACCAATTTTACATCCCCAATACACAACATATTTTTTGTAAACCCCCTAAAACGTGTGAAAAGGCCGTTTTGCCCTTCTTGAATTCAAGAATCAGTGTAACTTTCCCTTGAATCATCTTTGAGAATCTTCATCTTTCAGAAGCCGATACCTACGACCGCCGATGAGCACTCCGGCCTCCATACATCCGTCCCCACATCTGGTAATTGTAACAACACTGATACTGCAAATTTGGTTTTTAATTCCGGATTTGAGGGTCTTAATTCGGCATTTAGGGCTTGCAATTAATTGGGCAGTTTTCGTTGTCAATTAGTTCCGATGGCTAGATTGAAGCAAATCTCAAATAGGTCCAGCGCCGGGAAAAGCAGCGGTAAAACTACGCGGTGCGACGAAATACAATGCCGTTGCTTACCAACATATTTTACTGAAAAAATGGCCGAAATTGGTGTACTAACTGATGCCCAAAGGCAAAGGATATTGGCGACTTCATTTGGCTCATTCCTTCAAATGCATGGAGTTCAAGGTACAAACAAACGCGTTGGGGCGCTGCTGGAACGTTATAACGTGGATCTACGGACATTCAACTTTGGGCAAGTCAGTGTACCCTTTACTGACACACAGCTCTCAATTGTGTTGGGGCTACAATGTGAGTGTAACCCTGTTGATCCTTATGTTAGAGTGAAATCACGATTTCGACAACTGTATTTTGACAACAAAAACGGTAGGGTGACACTTGCTAACATATTGGCCAGGTTACAGGGCTTGGCTTGTAGGAGTGATGCCGAAGGCATCGATGATTTTCACAAGAATGTTCATATTGTTTGTTTTTTCTACATTGCTTTTTCCACGCAGTAGCCTTAAGCTGCCAATTGGTCTGATATGCTATGTAGATGACTTAATGTATATCGACCGATTCGCTTGGGGTGCTGCTGTTTATAATTTTTTGGTTTTGTCAATTGAGAAGTTCAAAGTTGATTCCAAACAGTTTCTTGACGGTTGTACCATGGGGCTTATGGTAAGAATATATATATATTGTTATCTTGTTCTTTATATCTACGCGGTTGTGTTTGTCTTTTTGATCCCCCTAGTCTGTTTTAAATCTAGGCTTGGTTCATTGAGCATTTTCCCTCCTGTGGGCATGCCGTGTTGGTGTAGGCCTTCCCACGGTTTTTGAAGTGGGGGAAGAGTAATTTGCCTGCACAAAAGAAGGAAATTGAAAATCGTTTCGGCAAGCTGACCTTCTCCGACATTAGTAAACATTATGACTAAAAACATTATGTATACATGAATTATGATGAGCTATATGCTTATATTATACAATTTAATCGTTTGCTTACAACTATATCAAATTAAACCTGCTAATAAAAAGGAGCTTAAGTTGCTTGATTGTGTAGAGGATCTACCAGAGTCTGCCTTTCAACCATGATGGTGATGATGGTGATGATGATGATGATGATGATGGTTTAGAGGATGATGTGGACGAGGAGAAGAAAGATGATAAGAGGAAAAAATCTAATAAGCATGCAAAGTCTAACAAAAGAAGGAAGGCAGCTGCTGAGAACTCTGTTGTACAAGGGGTTAAACGGGATATTAGTGAGGGGAAGGATGAAGCTGAGGAGCAGGATGAGGGTGAGGAGAATGTTGTAGAGGATGAGAATGCTGTAGAGGAGAAGGTTGAAGAAGTGCAGGAACTTTCGAGGTATGATTCTGTAGATCTTCTTATTTGTGACGTCATGTGTGATTTGAGGATTGAATGGGGGAAATCTAAGGATGAAGTTCGGGGGGCTGCCGCTGAGTTCCCTCATGAAGCAGTTCATGTTGTTGAGGAGGCTGATGATGCTGATTTTGATGCCCCAGTTTATTCTGTTGTTGATGATTTGAAGTCCTTTGTAGGTAGAAAGTATTTTGACGAACGTGCATCTTTGAACGATGAAGCCCTTAAGGTGATCAATGGGATCATTGATGACTACTCTAGCACGTTTAAGTAAGTTGTTTTTTTATGCGTAATTAGTAATTTCAAAATGAAATTTGTATCAATTTGTAATTCTATTTTATTTTATTAACAGTGATAAGGACGTATATAAGTGTGGCGATGAAACGCGGGTGTTTGTGAGTGATATTCTGAGACTGATATGGGGTTAGTTAATGAATCAAAGGGTTTTTTAGGCCTATTTTCATATACTGATGGGTAGTGAGTACATTCCCACAAAATCTATTGCGCTTTTTCATTTCTCACACAACATATAATAGATTTGGTGAAGGAATCCACGAAAACCCACTATCTCTCAGCAAAAATGATGGTTAAATTTCTTCAAGCGCCCAAATTGATGAATTATGCGGTGCTGCAGCTGGAAAGGCTCAACAGCGGTGTCATTGACCAATGCTGGTACGTTATATTCCCATTGAACACTACCAATCATTGACATTTCGTATTGTACAACACAGTGGAGAATAAGTTCTTGGCGTGCAACTCCATGAGCTCGCCTAAAACACGCCACGCGGAGAAGGTATGGGGTTGTTTCATGAAAGTATACTGGGAATACAAGGGCATTGCCAAAGTTGTTGCATCTGAAAGGCACCCAGAAGCCACATCCAGCCGTACTCAAGCACCAGGAAGCTTGGACTGTGGGGCGTTTATTTGCCTCTTCGTGGAGTCGCTTGCAAAGGACACCGCGGAGTACAACCAGTTTGCAAAAGAGGCCCCCATTGCTGATTACCGTGTTCACATCGCCCACATGCTTCTAAAATTTGGTTTTCAATAGCTTGTATGAAAGAAATACTATTTTTTTATAATTTTGTACGTATAAAGTTTCTTTGTAATTTGGTAATTGAAAGTTGGGTTTGTCCAGTAAAAGGTAAAAATTGCGTAATTGAAAGTTGGGTTTGTCCAGTGAAAATTTAAAAATGCGTAATTGAAGTCACGGTTTGTTCAGTAAAAAGGTTAAAAATGCGTAATTGAAGGTTGAGTTTGTCCAGTTAAACGTTAAAGTTACGTAATTGAAAGTTGAGTTTGTCCAGTGAAACGTTAAAAATACGTAATTAAAGTCATGGTTTGTTCAGTGAAAAGGTTAAAAATGCGTAATTGAAGGTTGGGTTTGTCCAGTTAAACGTTAAAAATGCGTAATTGAAAGTTGAGTTTGTCCAGTGAAACGTTAAAAATGTGTAATTGAAGTCATGGTTTGTTCAGTGAAAAGGTTAAAAATGCGTAATTGAAGGTTGGGTTTGTCCAGTTAAATGTTAAAAATGGGTAATTGAAAGTTAAGTTTGTCCAATGAAACGTTAAAAATGCGTAATTGAAGTCATGGTTTGTTCAGTGAAAAGGTTAAAATTGCGTAATTGAAGGTTGGGTTTGTCCAGTGAAACGTTAAAAATGCATAATTGAAGGTTGGGTTTGTTCAGTGAAACGTTAAAAATGAGTAATTGAAAGTTGAGTTTATCCAGTGAAACGTTAAAAATGCGTAATTGAAGTCATGATCACATCATTACAACATTACAACATTATTAAGATTGATTGAATCATGATCAAATCATTGCAACATTAATAAGATTGATTGAATCCTGATCACATCATTACAACATTGCAATTGCAACATTAATAAGATTGCTTGAATCATGATCACATCATTACAACATTGCATAATTAATAAGATTGATCGAATCATGATCACATCATTACAACATTGCAACATTAATAAGATTGATTGAATCAGGATCACTTCAATTACGCATTTTTTAACCTTTCACTGGACAAACCATGACTTCAATTACTCATTTTTAACCTTTTCACTGAACAAACCATGACTTCAATTACGCATTTTTAACGTTTAACTGGACAAACCCGACCTTCAATTACGCATTTTTAACCTTTTCACTAGACAAACCATGACTTCAATTATGCATTTTTAACGTTTAACTGGACAAACCCAACCTTCAATTACACATTTTTAACCTTTTCACTGTACAAACCATGACTTCAATTACGCATTTTTAACGTTTAACTGGACAAACCATGACTTCAATTAGGCATTTTTAATGTTTAACTGGACAAACCCAACCTTCAATTATGCATTTTTAACATTTTCACTGGACAAACCATGACTTCAATTACGCATTTTTAACGTTTAACTGGACAAACCCGGCCTTTAATTACACATTTTTAACCTTTTCACTGGACAAACCATGACTTCAATTACGCATTTTTAATGTTTAACTGGACAAAACCCGATCTTCAATTACGCATTTTTAACCTTTTCACTGGACAAACCATGACTTCAATTACGCATTTTTAACGTTTAACTGGACAAACCCGACCTTCAATTACGCATTTTTAACCTTTTCACTGGACAAACCATGACTTCAATTACGCATTTTTAACGTTTAACTGGACAAACCCGACCTTCAGTTACGCATTTTTAACCTTTTCACTCGATAAACCATGACTTCAATTACCTTTTCACTGGACAAACCATGCCTTCAATTACGCATTTTTAACGTTTAACTGGACAAACCCGAACTTCAATTACGCATTTTTAACCTTTTCACTGGACAAACCATGACTTCAATTACGCATTTTTAACGTTTAACTGGATAAACTCAACTTTCAATTACGCATTTTTAATTTTGAACTGGACAAACCCAGCCTTCAATTACGCATTTTTAACCTTTTTACTGGACAAACCCAACCTTCAATTATGCATTTTTAACCCTGCTTTTAGTCTTCCAAGGCGTGACTCTCCAACTCCCGGTATTTAATTCCCCCATTACCCAAGGCGATGTGATTATAGATGGTCTCCTTTATATTCACCACCAACTCCCCACTTCTACAGATCTCTTATGTTAAATCATCTATGTATTGGCTTAGCTCTCACCGATATGTGTATAGATGCTCCTTTTTTTCCATCTGCAACAAATTCAGATGGGTAAGAAAATAAACATGGGAGCATCTATACACAATCGGTGATAGCTAAACCAATAAGGGGGTGAACTTACTGCTTTTAAAGGTGACAGTGGGCTGCCAGGCATCAAATCCCCACTTCTACAGATCTGTAATGGTAGATCATCTATGTATGATTTAGATCTCACCGATCTGTGCAAACATGCTCCCATTATTTCCCCTGCAACAAATTGACATGGGTGGGAAAATAAAAATGGGAGCATCTTTGGATAGATCGGTGACAGCTAAACCAATAGGGGGTGGACAAGAATGCAATGTAAGAATTGCTCGCAAGTTGTTCGATTAAATACCTTAGAAGAATGTAGTCAGCTGGACTGAATTAATATATATTGTTTGCATAAACTGGTTGATTATTTGCTACTTTCTTTGTTTCCCACCTTTTAATTACGAATTCTTGTAGCCTAACTCGACAAACGCAGCCTTTATTTCCAAATATTCATGGCCTGTTCTACAAATTCACCTTTTAATTACGATTCTCATAGCCTAACTAGACAAACCCAGATTTTTAATTCCGAATATTCATGGCCTAACTCTACAAACCCAACTTTTAATTAAAACTTTTTCATAGCCTAACTCGACAAACCCAACTTTTAATTACGATTTTTCATCTCTTAATTCGACAAGCACAGGTTCTCCCCATTCGCCAAAGCAGAAAATAAACAACCGAATATACACTGCAAAATATTTACATGCTTGTTTAAATGTAGGATTACAACCAAGGGTGACCATACTACCAAAAATGAAGAATCACTCATAATCTTACACCAAAAGGAATCATCAAATAAATCATCGTACTAGGAAGGCTATCCATGAGACAAGAAGAAGAGCTGCCATAAATTTTAACTTCAACTTCAAAAGTCTGATTTCAGCATCCCGGACAGCGATCTTCTTGTCGTAGCTGGCGGAAAGTGCTCTCATTTTAGGGGTGGGTTCTGGATCGATCCACACCCACAAGCGACAAGTTCCCTTGCAACATTTAGCAAACCTCCGATGAGGATTTCTGGAAGTCTTAGAAGTGAAAAAACGGGCCGGGACACCACAATAACAGAACAGCCTCGACTCATTCTACGCCGACGATATTGAATTAAACATCTTAACAAGATAATCTGCCCATTAACAACCATTGAAGCGTTAGTTGGCATCAATACCATTTCCAGCTAAATATTGCAGATAAAAACCAAAATGGAAATAAAATGCAAACAGTAGGAAAGAATACAACATCAAAGACTCAAATCTAGAATGGCAAAAGGTCTCATACACTTCCTTGATATGCTTTACTGTCCTGGTCTCCGTCGCCAAATGAAAATTACGGCGACAATCGCGCAAAGCAAGCTTGCAAAATATGACTCCGATGGGGGCTGGTATGAGACTTAGTAAAGCAGAGGTTTGGAGGAAGCAAATTTGGACTGGCGCTAGAAAAAACGTAAGGGCAACCCAGTCTTTTTAGGTGATTAGGGGGTTTAGGAAAAATATATTATGTATTGTTGACCTCAAACATAGATTTTTCAAACTAGGGTGTTTAGGATAACTTTTTAACATTATTGGTTCTGTTTAATAACTCCCCCTTAAATATTTTGCTGGAGATGTTATCTATTTCAGTTTTTTTTTTTCTTTTTATTTAAAGAGGATCATTATAACTACCCAGTGAGACTGAATATCTATCTATTTTCGTAGGAACAAATACTTATTATCAATTTTGTCTTGAATTAAAATATTATTTTATAGCATGAAATAAGATTAAACAAAAATAATAATAAAAATTGATCTGTTTGTCTCAAATTAAAATATTATTTTATGTCATGAAATAAGATTAAACAAACAAAATTGGTTGTACCTCGACGTACAATAATAAAATGACTTTATTAATTTTTTTTGGGTCCTCCAAGAAGCACCCGCCTGCTTAGCCCTTCTCTCTATTGATCAACTCCCGCAGCTTGGCGGGTTCAACATCCCACTCTTTCCTAGCCACATCAATAGCGTGCCCAAGGTTCGCCAGACAGTCGGCATGTTTGTTACCCTCGCGGGGAATGTGACGCAGCCTGATATCCCAAGGCTTGCTCAAAAAGGCACGGCAGTCCGCGACCATCTGTCCCAAAGGGTGGTTCTCGCCATCACCACCAAGAATAAGGTCAACGATATCCTTCGAATCACACTCAACCTCGATCCGCTGGAAACGGCGGTCCCAAGCTATTCTTAACCCCTCTCGGAGACCTAGAATCTCCGCCCAATCAATCTGCAGAGTCCCTAACTTCATGGAAAAACCGCAGACCCAAACACCCTTCTCGTCTTGGATTAAACCTCCCGCCGCCGCAGAGCCATTGTGCGTATACACGCTCCCATCCGTATTTAACATGACCCATCTCGGCGAAGGTGTCGTCCAGTTCTCTACATCCCTATTCCGTTCCTTCTTCTTGGGGGGTTTAACAATACTCCCCAGTTCCTCCGCCATGTTCCACGTCTTGTAGGCCGACACATGCGCTGGTTCCACCCTGTTCTGATATGCCCAGAGGTTGCGGGCCTTCCAAATAGTCCAAAGCCCAACGATAAATATTACTCCCCAAGGCAGATCTTCTCGTTGCTTACTCCGAATTTTCGCTTTGAAGGTGATCTCAAACCAGTTATTATCATCATTGTTGTAGAAGCGCCCCCAATCCTTCTCATCAACAAGCTGCTCCCAGACCTTTCTAGCCGGTGGGCAATGCTTGAGGACATGAAGCGTGTCCTCACAAGTAGAGCTACAGCGCAAGCACTCTGCGTTGTCCGCCATGTGACGGTTAAACCTCAACGAGTTCGTCATTAGGCTTCTATGCTCCACTAGCCACATAAACGTTTTGAGCTTTGGACGGAGATGAGTGCCCCAAAACCAAAGCCAATTTCTCTGATCCCCATGGCTCTCATCTCGGAGGTAGTCGTACGCAGATTTGCACGAGAATTTTCCGTTCCTCGTGCCCTTCCAAACCTGAACATCCCTGTCCCGTCTCTGCATAGGCAGCGGCAACTCTAAGATTTCTTTCTTGATGTCATCAGGCAGAGGGGTTCTCAGATCTTCCAGATTCCACTCGCCTTTATCAGTGATAATGTCTGACACAGCAAGAGCCTGGTCATCCTCATGCACTTCCCGGGTCAGGCGAGTTCGGATCTTACCCTTTGGCAGCCAATTGTCATCCCAAAGAGATATCGACTCACCATTTCCAATGCGCCAACCAAAACCATGCTTTAACATTCTGGTACTCTTCATGATGCCTTTCCAACCCTTAGAAGCGTTCAAGCGAGGTTCATGATCCCAAACCTCGGCCCCTCTCAAATATTTTTCCTCAAAGATGCGCTTCCATATACTTTCTTTACTAGAAACGATCCTCCAGCCTACCTTGGCAAGAAGTGTTATATTCGTTTTTCGAGCCTCGCGAAGCCCCAAGCCACCTAACCACTTTTTGTTTGTCACTTTCTTCCAACCCACAAGGTGCGTTTTCCGCTGTCTAACATCCGACGACCACAGGAAATTGCGATTAATTTGATCCAATCTCTCGCACACATGCCTCGAGATCCAGTTGGTGTGCATGTGGTACACCGGCACCGCAGACATAACGGACTGAATCAGCGTCATACGACCCGTAAGATTGAGCTTTTTGACTTTCCAACCTGAAAGTTTAGCTTCCACTCGCTCAATGATGCCCGAGAAGATTTCGCGAGACCCCCGACCATGGCCCAGTTTAATTCCAAGATATTTGCCCAAGCAATTCGTTTCAGCAATCCCCACCACTCTAGTTATCTCACTCCTGACCTCCATAGGAGTATTTGTGGCAAACATAACTTTGGACTTGTTGCTGTTCATTTTCAAACCTGAAGCCCCACAAAATCGCTCCAGAATATATTAATAAATAAATCGTATTGTATTAATAAAAGAATACGAAGAAAACTATTTACACCTTAATTATGATTAGACATTTTATGGTAAATATAGTGATTGAGAATAATTATATATGAATACCATATTTCGAGTGTCGTAATCTATCATTTTTCAATAGTGACAGTGGAAATTAATATAATTAAGCTAATACGTTTCCAAAGTCTTTGTGGCAACCTTAATTTTAAAAAAAAAAAGAAGAAAAAAAAAAGAGCAAATTAGAAATCAATTATGATATAATAATGGTCCAAATTTCAATTTAACGTGAAATAAATAGTATTTAAGACAACAACAAAGAAACGAATTTTTCTTGTCCCAATGTAAAAATGGGTAATTTTAATTCGAAAATTCGACTATGTCAGTGTAATTAGGACAGAGAAATTGATTAAAATTTTAAAGAGAATGATCGATTTATATATTATAAATATATATAATATAATTCTCATCTGACAATGAACCTAACCAAAATTTAATATAAGAAGAACGAAAATTAAAATTGATGGTGTCTGATTATGTTAGGGTCAAACTCCAATCACTTTCTATTTCGCTGAGATGGGGGAAACAGAGGATGTGACTCGAAGAGGTTCGCCGGAAAAGCAATGGGCTCTACCTGTTAGGACAAACACCACCAAAGTCAGAAGGCCAAGCTGGGGAATTGGGGGTGATTCCCAGTTTTGCTCTCCGACGCTCAAGTCAGGATATCTTAAAGAAGATGAAGAATGTAAGTTTCTGTATCAATGAATGCTTACAGTGAAGGAGCAGATGTCGCTTATTTATAGTTGAGGGCCAGGAACCCTTTGGTACTTTACTCCGTGTGGTCTTGCTCTAATGTTGCCCTAACACGTGTTGCAACGAGGAAAAACCTAAGAGGAAGCTCCTACAAAAGTTGGTAAAAGTGAGTGTTTGCAACAGTGGCAGGTGCGCGGGCAAGTATTGAGTGTCAGAGAGTCATTTTAGGGGTTGGTGACGATGGCCGGAGGTGTGCTCGTGTCAACCAAGGGCCTGAAAGGCTGGCGGATCAGCATGGGGATTAACGCCAAGATTGTTCGACGAGGGGGAAGTGCGTCCCCTTAGTTTGCAGTTGTGTGGAGCTTCACTCTAGGGGAGATATCGCTCGTAGGTAACCCGCTTGGTGAGTTGAGGCCTTGCCTTACAGCATATGAAGCGCTCGTTGGAGGAGCCGTTATAACAACCACGTGTCATGTGAAGGTGATGACACGTGCCCCTCAAGAGCCTTAGCACTCAAGGGTGAAAGTTGTACGAGGGTGATCTGTTTTGGGATCAGAGTTGCCGTGTGTCAGGCGCTGGGGGTACCACGTGTCAAATTACGGACTAAATGTATTTTGACCCCATCATTTTGCCCCCCAATCCTATAGTCCTTAGTGATAAGAGCTATAGGATTTTAATTTCTTCAAGATTTCGAGGGCAACGCTCGTTTTTGGGGTTTTACGTGTTGCGGAAGTTCCTTCTGACAAGCAATTAATGAAGTCATTTCAAGTGACCACTCGTGGAGCTCAGCATTAAATGCTGATGGGCGAGTGGGTGCAATTATCAAGGAAACGGCGCGTGAATCTCAGGAAGTGGGTGACGGTTCCCAAAAGTGGGTGGTTATCAAGGCGGGAAATGATTGCCTTTGAATTTAATATTCCCAAATCTCACCTTATAAATAGGAGATTCGTCATTCTCATTCTTCTTTACGCGAACCAGAATTCAGAAATCCCTTTGTGCTAACACTTCTTAAGAGCAAATTTCAGAGAGCTTCACTTAAATCCAATCTTTTCTTCAGAAATCAAAAGGTAAATTTCTTGCTATTTCTCTAGTTTCTGTCTTGCAAATCTTAGTACTTTTTTAGGATCGAATATCCAGCCCAGAATTCCATTTCCTTCCCCAATATTTCCAAATTTCTTGAATATCTCAAATCTTCAAAAGTTCCCAAAATTCTTCCAAGCTTTTTAACAGCCATGTCAAGAGGTCATGTTGAGGAGTTTACCCGTGAGGTGGAGGAAATGACCGTTCAAAGTTCATCCCAATCGGGTTCTCCTGGAGACGAGGAACTTGAGGCAGCGGTTTCCGCCATGGAGGAGAGGACCCGGGGAGGAGGGGGGTTGAACACCTATTTGAGGAGATGGATATGGTAATGGAGGCGGAAAGACAAGGGGAGCCGTGGGCTTTAACAGAGAGGGCAACCTACCCCCATCGCCACACCGTAACAGTGGCAATTTTCGCTCATAATCCTGAGGCAGAAGGAGAAGAAGCTGGGCCCTCGGAGAAAGCCCCCGCCAAGGGTAAAAGGAAGAAGTCCCAAAGACCCAAAATATCCAAGAAGGCCAAGGGGTCAAACGAGGGGGAAAGTTCTGGCATGCAAGCAACTGAAGTTCCCCCAGAAGATATCCAAAGCACAATCACACGAGGGGAAGTAATATCGATGCTGACCCCAATATATTGGGATCCTCGTTTCCAGTGGAGGATCCCTAATGAAAACGAACGAGCGAATAATCCCCCCCTCCCCCGGGGGAGATGGTCGTTTACTTAGATTCCGTAGTGTTTGGGGGTCTGAGATTTCCCATACCCGCACCTGTAGCCAATATCCTTAATAACCTTAACCTGTGCCGTACCCAAATTTTACCCAACGGTTAATCTTTAATAACCGTTTTCGTAATTCTCATGGCGTGTACGCAATATCAACCCTCGTTTCGAAACTTTAATGCCCTTTTCCAGGTTGCCCGCTCGCCCCGCTCATCTCCGAGGGCAGGCTTTTTCTATATCCAAGCCAAATCCGGTCTGAAATTGATTAATTAGATTAATTACTTCCAAAATCAATAAGACGCCAAAAGTGATTATTTAATAATCAAAGATAATCCACAAATTCTATAAAATTCAAGTGGGAGCGAGATGAAAAGAGTTGGAGTCTCACGGTCTCCATTACCCGTCTATAGTATAGTGGATATATACTACTCTCTTCGGCGGGTATGTATTCGCGGTATACAAAATTAGACTTCTTCAGATAGAATGAAGTACGGGGAAAGTCAGCTCGACCACGCTTCCATGGAGTGTCTGATCTACTCGTACGAATTTCTAGGTAATGGTATACGCTTGACTAAGTAATGTATTAACCTCCCTTCGGAGCTATGTTACATTTACTTAGAGGCCAAGGGTGAACGTGGTGGATTAACATAGTTTGGTAAGATTTACCTAGATGGCATGTTAATTAAGATTAATTCTTGCTTTTCTAAGAGGTTTTCGACCTCGCTTCCGGGGAGTCAACTGCGGTTGGATAAGTCACCATTGTGTAAACCAAAAATGCTTACGTGGATTTCATTTATTGGTTAGACGCAAAAGAAGTAAAACACAGAATCATAACTTGCACCTTTTTAAAATATTTCAGTTTTAAAACAATGACGACCGCTAGCCCGCTTCAATCGATCCTAAAGGAAAATAGGCTTGAAGGGTCTAATTACGCTGACTGGAAAATGAATCTTGACATCGTGTTTGGTCACGAGAATCTGAAACAAGTGCTCACTGAACCTTGTACGGGGGTACCGGAAACTACGGCCAATCAGGATATGAGAAATGCTTAGCCAATTGGATCAAGTCCAATGATTTGGCTAGGTCTTATATCCTGGCATCTGTCTCCAATGTTCTTAAGCATCAAATGCATGAAATGCCAACTGCTAAGAACATGATGGATCATCTCCATCAAATGTTTGGAGGACAGAATCGAGTTAAGAGGCTCGAATTAATGCGGAGGCTGTTAGTTACCAAGATGTCTGAGGGATCACCTGTTCAGGATCATGTTATGAACATGATGGCTTGCCTGAACGAAATTGAAAGCCTTGGTGCTAAATTTGATGATCTCAGTAAACAAGATATGATCCTATGCTCTCTGCCAAAGTCGTTCGACACATTCAGGCAAAATTATTCTATAAACAAATTGGATTTTTCTCTGCCTGAATTGATGAACGAACTTAAAGTAGCAGAGGGGGTGATGAAAGCTAAGGGAACTGTTCTCCTGGCTCAGGCATCGACTTCCACAGCCTCAAAAGTCAACAAGTGGAAAAAGGGAAAAGGAAAGGTTCTCAATCCCAAGAAAAAGGTTCAGAAGAAGAAAGGTAAACCTAGCAAATGAAAGCGTTTCCACTGCGGTGAAAATGGGCACTGGAAGAGGAATTGTCCAAAATACTTAGCAAGTCTTCCTGCTAAGCCATTTGGACAAGGTATATTGATATCTTGTTTGATTGAATTATGTTTAGTTGGAAGTCCACCAGATTCCTGGTGTGTGGACTCGGGTTCAACTAATCATATCTGTAATTCTTTACAGGGGTTCCAGCTAACCAGAAAGCTTGAAGATGGTGAGATGCAGCTACTGCTCGGGGATAATACAAGTATATCTGTACTAGCAGTAGGGATTGTAAATTTGTATTTTGGTAATAGGGTTTTGATACTGAAAGACACTCTGTACCGTGTGTTCGCAGAAATCTGATTTCTGTGAGTTGTTTAATAAATAATGGTTTTAGTGTTTGTTTTGAACAAAATTTTACCATTAAGCAAAATAAAAGGTTTATTTGCTCTGGCACGGTAAAAGATGATCTTTTCTTGTTATACCCCGAAAACCCTAATTCCGAACTTAACACTACTAAGCTTGACTTACCATCCAAAAGCAAAACCCCTATGCCTAATGAGGCATACAATTGGCACCTACGTCTTGGTCATATTAATCCAAATAGGATCCAAAGACTAATTTCAGATGAATTGTTGAGTCTCTTGGACTTAACAGAACTACCAGTCTGTGAATCCTGCTTGGAAGGTAAAATGACCAAGAGATCTTTTAAATCTAAAGGTAATCAAGCCACAGAATTGCTTGAGCTAATTCATACGGATGTGTTTGGTCCTATGAGTATTCAAGCAAGAGGAGGTTTTGAGTATTTCATCACTTTTACGGATGATTACTCCAGATACGGATACATTTATTTGATGAGATATAAGTCTGAATCTTTTGAAAAGTTCAAAGAATTCAAGGCTGAAGTTGAAAATCAAACTGGAAAACGTATCAAGGCACTTCGATCAGATCGTGGTGGTGAGTATCTGTCTACAGAGTTTCTAGAATTTCTCACTGCAAACGGGATTAGATCTCAATTATCTGCACCGGGTACACCCCAGCAGAATGGTGTTGCAGAAAGGAGAAATAGAACTCTGATGGAAATGGTAAGATTTATGATGAGTCATGCTATCCTACCAAGTTCGTTTTGGGGCTTTGCACTCGAAACGACGACACACATATTAAACCTTGTTCCATCCAAGTCAGTTCCTAAAACACCAATGGAACTATGGCGAGGGCGAAAGGCCAGTGTCTCCTATCTTGATATGGGGAACCCCAGCTCATGTGTTAAGGAAAGATCCTGACAAGTTGGAATCAAGAACAGAGGTTTGCTTGTTCGTAGGTTATCCTAAAGGAACAAGAGGTAGTATATTTTACGATCCGAGAGATCACAAAGTGTTTGTAAGCACTAATGCTAAATATCTCGAGGATAACTTTGTAAATGACCACAAGGGTAGAAGCAAAATTGTGTTAGAAGAAATGACAACGTCAGATTCTGAATTCCAAGAACCCGTAGTAACTGAAAATGTGTTAGATACATATGATGTACCAGATATAACATATGATGTAGGGAAGAGTACATAGCAGCCTCGTCGTAGTTGGAGGATTGTCAGGGCACCTGACAGATATCTAGGATTGACCCAGATGGTTGAATCTGACGTATCTGATCCTGTCACATACGGTGAAGCTATAAAGGATATAGACGCTGACCGTTGGGTCAGAGCCATGGAATCTGAATTAGATTCAATGTATTCCAATAAAGTCTGGGAACTTGTAGAGACGCCTGAGGGCATTAAACCTATTGTATGTAAATGGGTCTACAAGAGAAAAAGAGGAGTGGACGGAAAGGTTAAGACCTTTAAAGCAAGGCTTGTGGCAAAGGGTTACACCCAGAAAGAAGGTATCGATTATGATGAAACCTTCTCGCCCGTAGTAATGCTTAAGTCCATAAGAATTCTCCTATCCATTGCTGCTCATTATGATTATGAGATTTGGCAAATGGATGTAAAGACTGCCTTCTTGAACGGGCACCTTCAAGAAGAGATGTACATGGCTCAGCCTAAAGGCTTTATTGCCAGAAATCAGGAGCATATGGTATGCAAGCTTGATAGATCAATTTATGGTCTTAAGCAAGCGTCTAGATCATGGAACATCAGATTTAATGAAGCAATTAAATCCTTTGGATTTATACAATTGCCTTATGAACCATGTGTGGACATCATGATAGTGTTGTAACATTTTTAGTTTTATACGTGGACGATATTCTACTCATTGGGAATGACACGGGAATATTGTCAGCAGTTAAGATTTGGTTATCAAACCAGTTTGACATGAAAGACCTAGGTGAGGCCAGTTATATTCTAGGGATCAGACTTTGTCGTGATCGTAAGAATAAAATGATTGGTTTATCACAATCAGCATATATAGATAAGATGTTGGCAAGATATAATACGGCGAATTCCAAGAAAGGTTCATTACCTTTAAGACATGAAGTTCATCTATCTCGGGATCAGTGTCCCAAGAAACCAGAAGAGACAGAAGAAATGAAAGATGTTCCGTATGCTTCGGCAGTCGGAAGCCTCATGTATGCCATGTTATGTACAAGGCCAGATATCTGTTATGTTGTAGGTCTAGTCAATAGATATCAGTCAAACCCTGGACCCCAACACTAGATAGCTGTAAAGCATATATTAAAGTACTTGAGAAGGACTCAGGATTATATGCTTGTCTATCACAGTTATGAGCTCATTCCTATAGGGTACACGGATTCGGATTTCCAATCTGATTTGGATTCTAGGCGTTCGGCGTCTGGATACGGGTTTACTCTAGGAGGAGCAGCCGTAAGTTGGAGGAGTATTAAGCAAACTTGCATTGCTGACTCCACCATGGAAGCCGAACACGTGGCAGCTTCGGAAGCAGCCATAGAAGCGTATTGGTTCCAGAATTTCCTAATGGATCTAGAAGTCGTCAAGGACGGACTTACACCGATCACATTGTACTGTGACAATGCTGGAGCGGTAGCAAACTCCAAGGAACCTCGAAGTCATAAACGTGCAAAGCACATCGAGAGGAAGTTTCACATTATACGTGATTATGTGGAACGTGGAGAAGTGACAGTGGTGAAAATTGGCTCAGTAAACAATCTGGCAAATCCCTTCACTAAGACTTTGGTGCAAAAGAGTTTTGACACTCATGTAGAAGGGATGGGCCTTAGATGTGTAGCTAATTGGATTTAGGGCAAGTGGGAGTTTGTTGGGATTAATGCCCTGAAAATCCAATTTTATTGTAAACATTTTGGATTAATAAAACTGAAATTATAGCAAGTTATGAGTATTTTACAAATTTAATAATTAATGACGTGTGATGGTATTTTTACATGAAATGTGTTTCATAGGAAAAGACTTTAAATACTAGAAGTCACGTGTCATTAAAGTTCTAGTCTGTATGATAAGAAGATGTTCTTATCAAGACTATAATGTGTTATATAAGATGATTAGTCTTTCGTCATAGGGAAATGGAGTTTCCAATTATAACACATTGATGATTTTCAATGAGATTGGAAACATCGAACTGGACCACTAAGACTGTTTATTTTATACTGCTATCTAAAATAAACAAAATCTCGGAAGCATTAGACTCTTAATCCTGGTAGTGTTTCTACTTTAGGCATGTAGTCTTAATCACTGTGATGTACTCAGAAGTGAGGTCTCGGTAACGGGTGGCCAAAATACTTTGTACGTTCGGTGATTGCATAAAATGCGTTAAAGAAAAATATTGATCGAGGAATCTGTAGCCTTGCTGGAAGGTTAAGAGATATCCCAGAAATAGATTTGCAAAAGTTCAAATAAAACTTTGGCCAAAGTACTTCGTGTGTTCGTCACTGAAGTTGTATGTTGAATGTGTTTGACATACAGGAAATTTGGACTTAAGGCGAATCAAGAATTTCAGATTTGAAGTGAAAAATAAATGATAGTAGTATTGATTTATTTTTCATGGATATCTGTACAGATGAGTAAAATGCGAAATTATTCTAGATCGAGAAATTCATGAATAATTTAATTAATTTTAGAGTGCAACAATATTTATTTAGTGGAATTAAATATTGTTAAACGGTAATCAATTATTGTCATGGGATGATAATAGATTGACCCGTTTGGAGCTAAGATTAATTAGTCCTGCAGGTCCCCCCGCAAGCCCCAACGAAGATCAATGAGAAAATATTAAAACGAGAGAGAGAAATAAATTTTCAAAGAGTTTGAAAATAGCCAAGGAATTTATTTTGAGAAAATAAATTAAATTCCAAGGAGTTGGAAATGCCCGAAATTTTATTTTGGAGAAAATAAAATTTTTTCAAAAACAAAAAAAAAAAGTTTTTTGATGACGTGACAAAAATGCTGACGTGGTAGGTGACGTGTCACGCCACGTCCGCGAGTCATCGGCCAAGTGGCGCTGACATGGCGCCAAGTCAGACGCCACATGGACGTCTAGGATTGAGCCATGCCCCGCGGATCTGCGGCCCAGATCATGTTGACTGAAAAGTCAACGGGTCGTCGAAGCGGGTCATCGGGTCGGGTCACCGGGCAGGGTCGGTACATGGTTTGTCCGACCCGGACACGTGGACGAATAGGATTTCGACACGTGTCCATGGGGTCAGACCAAATTGAACCGACCGGTTCATTGTTGAACCGGTCTGCGCGCTGGACCGATCCGCCACGTGGCAGCTGCCTGTTGTGCCGTGCGTGCCACACGCGCCAAGCACACAGCCGCCACATGGGCGGCGCGTGTAGACCCCGTTCGGCGCGTGCTTTGCACCGCCGTGCTCGTCTTGGCGTGCACTACACTCCTGCGTCATCTGATTGGCCAACGGACCTTGGTAGCTACGAAAAAGAATTGAAAAATGGCGATGGGGTCCCATTTCCTATGCTATAAATAGGGGCTGCATTTCATTTGTAAATCATCAGCCTTCAGCCTTCATTTTCCAGTTTCAAAAGCCTCCGAAAATCTTTCTCTCTCTAGGATTAATTAATTATTTAATTAGGTGGTTATATAATTAATATATAATTCACTTAATTATTAGAAAATAAGGATTTTCTGAAATTAGAAAAAAGGGTTTTTTTCTAGAAAAATATTTTCTCAAAGTATTTAGCGAAATACTGTCGGAGCCCACACTCCAATTTCTTAATCGGGGATATTGCGGGGAAGCTCTGCCGGTTTCACGAGAAAATATCGAGGTGCTGGAAAAGTGCCGTTGATAGCCTATTTTGCAGTACGGTAATACCGTTGTGCTGCCCAAATTGATATTTGCATATTGTGATTATATGCTAGATGATTTAAAATTATGTTATCGATGCCTGTATATATTAGAGTTATGCTGCCCCATTTTTTCCGCTGCTTTATTAAAATATTTTGGAAATATTTTGATAATGAGGTTATGGCGAATTTTTTTGAAATATTCCGCTGCACCGTCACTCTGATTCGGGCCCGCCACAACCAACAATTACAATATGTTCTAAGTCCCTATCAGAAAATCCTATTACATCATTCTCTCTTGGGTTGCTGGTGCTCATTTCCTTGATGGCGTAGACTTACTTGGGCTTCGTGGGTCGCTGATCATAGCTCCGGATATATCAGCATCGGGAAGCGTTAGAATCCCCTCCTGATGAACCCCCAGCAATCATGTTGATGACCGCAAAAGGGGTATTCTCTTGTTCTGTGACCTTTTGTTTGCCACGGTGGCTGCTTTCTGGAGGGCCTCGCCCTCGTGGACTCCTTGAGCGTGATGGGCTCCTTCTCTTTTCTCTGGCACGCTCGTTGCAGCGCTCGTCATAGCGCTCCAACATCTTCACAAATTCTTTCAAGTGTCCACCCATGATGAGTCTTTGTATTTCATATTCCAATTGGCGGCACTCATCCGTGTCATGCCCCTTTTGCTTGTGGAAGGCGCAATATTTGTTCGAGCGCCTTAGCGTCTCCGTGTCTTTCATCTTTGTTAGCCTTTTGAAGAACTTTTTATCTGAAAGAGCATACACCTCTGAATTGGGCCTGTTGAGAGGAACACGCTCGAACCGTCGTGGGAGAGGCGGTGACTTGCGGCGCTCTCGGTGTGGCTCTTCTCACCCCCGCTCGTTCTTAATGGGTCCAGAGTGCCTGGGAGCATTGGACCCATACATATCCTCAAGCGCAAAGTAGTGCTCGACAATCTCTCTTATTTCCATGAGGGACGTGGGGCACTTCTTCACGATTGGATCCGCAAACTTCTTGCTCACATACTGTTTATGATTGCGAGCCTTGAAGAGTACATGTATCAGAAAATCCATTGAAGGCCTCTCCACCAAGAGGACCTCCTTGTTGAAATAAGCGAAAAAGGACCGCAGGGATTCATGCTCGCCTTGGATCAAGTTATACAAAGCAGTGGGGGCGGTGACAGGCACCTTTAGTGAGTTGAAGTGGTTTAGGAATGCGTCGGTGAGTTCACCTTATGAGTGGATCGAGCCGGGCAGCAGACGCTTGTACCACTCTTGGGCCATTCCCACAAGGGAAGTGACAAAAACCTTAGCCCAATAGTGGCTAGAATGCTCGTACAGGTGCATTAGGTGCAGAAAATGGTCTAGATGCTCTGCGGGGTCTGTGGTTCCATCGTAGCGGTTGACAGAGGTAGGGATCTTGCCCATGCCGGCTTGTGCCATTAAAACTTCTTCTACGAGAGGAGAACCTCTTGCAAGCGGATGATGACCGTAGCATCCAAAGTTTTTCTCCTGTTTCATAGGGCGTGGAACATGCTGCTGGCGGGCGGGGCGACGAGCGTCTCTGGCATTAGCTCGTTCGTCCCCAGCATGGGGGACTTGAGACCGCGCTCGAGAGAGCTGTCCCACCATTTCCTGCAACCCCTGCAGCTGGTCTTGCACAGCCGCGAGGTGGTTGGGATCTTCCCTTCTTGCTTGGCTCCCTCGTTGGGAAGCTTGTGCCCCTCGTTTTGATGCTCGGGAGTGGGCCTCCTCGTCAAGATTGATTCTCTCTATGGGCTCTCTGCCCTTGTCAGCTTGGGGACGCTCATCCCCTCCCTTGGTTGGGAATTTCTTTCCCTTTTGCAGGCGGAGGTGGCGGTTGAGCCCTCAAAATGGCCTGAGCCTCCATAAGCGAATGTCCCTGCAATCCCCCCAAAGGAGGGCAACCTGAGTGGCTTACCCAGAGGGGAAGTACATGAAATGAAAATTTTCTCATGCACTCTGGGCCGCCTGAACCTCACACTGGGCATAAATAGCACGTAGCTGTTGAGAAGTTAAGGGGATAACTCCACCCCTTCAATCTCCCTCGGGATTACCACCGGAAGCTGGGTCTGCCTGGCGAGGTATGGTTGAACTGTGGGCCTCATGACGGTAGGGGTGAGCGTGTACCCAGGGGCGGCATCATGTAGGGGTGCCCTCCTGGGTTGGCCTGGATATTAAGCCACTGGTCTTGGGGAGGATTCGTGAAAGTAGAAGGCTGAGGGCCTCCAACTGCGACAGAGGAGGGTGGCGCTATTGGTTCCGTGGGCGGAAGTGTTCCTTCGATGGGCGGCGCTCCGCCGGTCGCCACTGAAGGAAGGATGCTGGCGTTGGTATCGCGGGGAAGGTCATCTCCTCCTCCCCACCGCACCTGATCTGGTGGCAACCATGGCTTTGAAAGGCAAAGGGTGTTTGTTCTTCAACTAGAAAAAGAGAAGGGTGAGCTGAGAGTAGTTTCCCACAGACGGCGCCAAAAATGATGGTGTCTGATTATGTTAGGGTCAAACTCCAATCACTTTCTATTTCATTGAGATGGGGAAAACAGAGGATGTGGCTCGAAGAGGTTCGCCGAAAAAGCAATAGGCTCTACCTGCTAGGACAAACACCACCAAAGTCAGAAGGTCAAGCCGGGGAACTGGGGGTGATTCCCAGTTTGGCTCTCCGATGCTCAAGTCAGGATATCTTAAAGAAGATAAAGAATGTAAGTTTCTGTATCAATGAATGCTTACAGTGAAGGAGAAGATGTCGCTTATTTATAGTTGAGGGTCAGGGACCCTTTGGTACTTTACTCCGTGTGGTCCTGCTCTAATGTTGCCCTAACACGTGTCGCAACAAGGAGAAACCTAGGAGAAATCTCCTGCAAAAGTTGGTAAAAGTGAGTGTTTGCAACAGTGGCTGGTGCGCGGGCAAGTACGGAGTGTCAGAGAGCCATTTTAGGGTTTGGTGACGAGGGTCGGCGGCGTTCTCGTGTCAACCAAGGGCCTGAAAGGCTGGCGGATCCACATGGGGATTAACGCTAAGATTGTTCAACGACGGGTGGAGCGCGTCCCCTTAGTTTGCAGTTGTGTGGAGTTTCACTCAAGGGGAGATATCGCTCGTGGGTAACCCCCTTGGTGAGTTGAGGCCTTGCCTTACAGCATATGAAGCGCTCGTTGGAGGAGCCGTTATAACAACCACGTGTCATGTGAAGGTGATGACACGTGCCCCTCAAGAGCCTTAGCACTCAAGGGTGAAAGTTGTACGAGGGTGATCTGTTTTGGGATCAGAGTTGCCGTGTGTCAGGCGCTGGGGGTACCACGTGTCAAATTACGGACTAAATGTATTTTGACCCCATCAAAAATATCAAAAATAAAAGAGGTAAAATTTTTAATTAAGAAGATTAAAATTTAAGTATTTCAAAATATATATACACAATTAAAATAATCTCAAAATTTTAGGGGCCACCATATGCCCCTTTTACATCCATCCTTGTATTTAATTAAGTAAAATTCGCTCAAATTAAATTTAAATTTATTTGTTTCAGTTGATTTTAAACGTAAGAAGCCCATAAAAAGAGTGGATATTTAATATTGTTTCAGTCAAATAATTAGATGTTAAATGCGTCTTTAAATTAACGGGTAATGTGGGATAAATCCTCAATTAGGTATCATATTTTTACTTAACTCCCCATTTTGGTAAAATGTCGTATAATTTTCGCATAATGTAGTACTTAAAATACCTCTCAAAATATGTTGTATATTTTTCACAAAATATAGTACTAAAACATTCTAATACAATATTTATATCCTTTTATGTTGTATAATTTTATGAGGAGTAAAGTAAAAATATTCCAAACTGTTGGGTAATTCCTCCTTAAATTAAAAGCAATATTAAATAATTGTGCACGTTGTGAATTAGTACATTTTGTTAAAGATCATTATAAGTCATTAATTTCAGTGTCTAATCAAGAATGTATATGCACATTGTGACGATATGTTAACAATGATAGGTCAAGTATGTCCCGTCCCGTCCAAACCATTTTATAATTCGGAATTTCCATTTTAGTTTTTTGGTTAATAATTAACTTACAATAAGGATTAGAATATTTTAACTAAAAGTTTATTTGAATAGTTAGCTCTTCTAATTTGAAGAAGACATATGCATGATTAATAACTATCTTTGTACCATCACTTAAATTGAGATAAATGGTATATATCATATGTTTCACTTGTCGCGTAATTAATATCATAATCGATTTCCAAATTATATATTTTGTAATACATTAAAATTTATTGCACCAACTATATATATATATGGGTAACAACTGATTGGTCCCCAAACATCTTTATAATTGATATTAACACATACCTTAAGAAAAAAATAAATAAATAAAAAAAATTAACACATACCTACCATAATAAAAATGTGATTGTGCAAACTAAACATATTTATATGGGTAATTCTAACCCAAAGTTGGTTTAACCAATATAAAAAGAAAAACAAAAGAAAAGAAAAGAGATGAACTCAACTGAAATTGTCCAAATATAGAAATATTATGGGATTGAATAATGTCTTGCGCGTGTTTCACTTATCAAATCAAAAAATAACGGATCCGCCGACATATATGTAGGAGATTATATCATCGTTGAATACTTCTTGAACAATCCGAAATAATCAAAGAAGACTCATTGAGGAAAAAAATTAGGTATTGGGTTTTAGATTTCGAATACGGGGTCGAATAATTATAATTTTTTATAATATCAAACTTATAGAAAAAAGTATTAAAATAAAATATGAAAATAAATCATGACGGTGGATGTACATATGAAACTCAACAACTCAATTCTAGACGAAAATTTCAATATACCTTTACGTTGGCCATACAATTTAAAAAGAAATCGAGCAATATACCTTTAATATTATATATATAGGGATAATTACATCCAACTACCCTTAGGTTTGGTTTAATTACAATTTAGTCTCTATTCTTTTCATATTTACCATGTAGTCCCTAAACTTTACATTCCATTTGAGGTCCTGACGTCCGTTAGTGTACCGCTAGGTTGGTTAGTTATCCTTCCTAAATTGCTTTTAAATTTATTAAAAATACATCCCTACAATTTCTTTTTAATAACAAAACGATCCCTATTCTTTTTGAAATTTCGAAAAGACAACTGATCAACTTAATGGAACCTAACGGACGTCAGAGATCTCAAATAGAATGTAAAGTTTAGGAACTACATTGTAAATACGCAAAGAATAAGGATTGGGTTGTAATTAGGCCAAACCTGAAGATAATTTGATGTAATTTTTCATATATATATATAAGCAGATGACTCATCGGTAAACATTTAAGTCTGTTAAAATATAGGTTATGAATTTAAATTCAAGTTTAAATTTATTTAGAAGTACTTAAGCTCTTATAAATTTTTATTCAAACTCACGTTCATCAAGAAATTAAATATTTGATCCTGAATTCGAGTTTAAACCTGTCGAGCATATTCGAGTTTAATAGCCATCACTAATAAACATAGTACAAGTTCGATCGTTATATACCTAAATACTTCAAGATATTTTCTTTCAAACAGAATAACAATTATTAATTTCTTCTCTTACAACTCAATCGCATGTCATAAGGAACTATTATAATTAGCAATTAATTTAATTTCCTAATAATTATAGCATCAATTTGTTACGTATATTAAGTCTCATTAATTAACATGGTTAGGCTGGTGGAACTCAGCACCCACCACGAAAGAGAGCTTTCAGATATAATATGTAGATTATTAGTACATTTTTTTTTTCAACTTACACACCCCTAAGTGCTATCAGAGATTCGAATTCGGATTATTGTCTTCAAGAATGAACCTTGAACCACTTGTACCAACCCCTGTTGGCATGTATATTATTAATACATATTTCAAAAAATATATGTCTAGTATTAATAATTATGCATCATTAACATGTGCAATAATATTTTAAAGCAATAGAAAACAACTACATAATACACATATATCTGGATTCAGATCTACTGTGTTATATTTTAAAGGCATTTTGACTACATAATAATTGCACCAATTTCAAGAATTAACAACTATGACCAATTAAAGAAATAAGAAATACAGTAAGTTTTGCTCCCTATAAATGCCACAATATAGCACTTTTTATTTGCTCATCTTTCTCTCTTTATTTGCTCATCTCTTCTCTTCCAATCATGGCCCTAAAAGCTTTCTTGGGTTTCCTCTTTGTTGCTATAATGGCAATGTTAGCTGCAGAAGCTCAAACACCAGTGGGACCAATAGGAACAATTTATCTCAATGGAACTTTGTATTGCTCTACAAATGGCAGTCCTGGTTCTAATACTCCTGTTTTCCCTAGTAAGTCTCTTCCCGAATTTTATATATAATGAGTGTTTTTATAAATAAATCGTATTGTAAAACAATAAAGTGTAGCGTAAAACCTCACACGATATTAATATTTCTGACTCCGTCCCTAAATTTACGTGCAGATGCTTCCATATTGGTTGCCTGCATGGCAAATGTCCTTGCTAACTCACCGACCAGCTCAACCAACTCCAACGGCGTCTACATGGTTGAGTTGGTGCGACGACCTGATGCAACGATTGATTCAATAATTGGAAATTGCCGTATATTTGTCCAGACACCTATGTCGAGCTGCAACCCTGCCCTACCCCCGATCGGTCTCATGGGGAACCTACAGTTCGTTAGGTCGGTGCCGATTGGGGTCGGGATGATTACCTACTTGACTGGAGTGAATTTCGCACTTAATTGAAGACTATTGTTGCATTATTGGCTGCTTGTGAGGATAAAAGGATGCAATGTGGCTTGTTATAAGTCATCTATGTGTCTGCAAGATTGGTGATTAATGTAATATTCACATGGATTTGGATTATATATTGGTAATTCACATATTGAATAAAGAATGAAATACGAAATTAATGTTATTATTATGCAATTGAAAAGTTCTACGAATACATATTCAGTTTTTCCAAACCTAATTTGAAATATATGATAAACAATGGTATTGAGTTTCTCACAGACTTTAATTAATGGAATTACTAAGACAGGAGACTCACTACATTAAACATGAATTACAACACTCAGAATCCAATTAGACCAAAACCAATCAAAAATTTCACCAAAATATGTAATAACAACAGGAGCACACACAAATAAAAGGCAATTATACATCCGAACATGGTTCTCAGTTGCAATCGCGGGGAACGGAACGGGCGGCACCGTTCCAGTTCCAGTTCCAGCGTCATGTCGTAAAACAGTCAAACAGACAAAATTAAAACAGTCAAACAGACAAAATTAAAACGTAACAGAAGTTTCTGAGTACTTAACACAAGTATTAGAGTTAAACAGACAAAATTAGAACTTAACAAATGAGCACAAGTTCTGAAATAGGGGAAAATACAAACAAACTAAGCTTCACGGCACAGTTTTGTTCTCCTCTTCCCACATACAACGGACTTTCTTCAGTTTGCTTCCTCCTCCCCAGATTTAATTCTCTTCTTCCCACTTTCTTCAGTTTTCAGCCCAGATATCATTCTCTTCCCACACAAGGGACTTTCTTCTTCACCACATAGGGGCAATTGGCGTTGTCGACCAGCCAATTCATTACACAATGAGAATGAAAAGGATGATCGCATTTCAGATGAGTTATTTGAGACCCCAATGTTGGAACACGTCCACAAATCTTGCATAGTACGTCCATCAACTTGAGTCCCTCATCGACATGTTCCACTCTAATCTTTGGTAGATGGAATAACAAACGAGAAACGTACTAATAGCTGGTCGCTCCTCGCAAAACAGGAGCGGTGAGGACACATAGAGTGGCACCATATGCTCCGGCATGATTGCCAGGGTCACGGCAGCAGCAACCACCTCTCCAGACCCATGCGCCGCGATTTCTCTGGAGAAAGAGATCGCCTCGTCAGTAAATCTATCAATCCAATCTCGAGAAAGGCAATAATCCATTAGCCTGGGCAACATCAAACCATAGAAGCCGCCGTCGTCACAAAAGGGTTACTAGTTTCTCTCTTGATGGCAAGTAATCTCTCCGAACCGATTTTCTCTTCTTCTCCTTCCGTTGGCTTGAACATGAACTTGCTTCTGACATGGAACGCGAAATTTTTCACTTCGCCTGCAGTTATTTGGGGGAATTACATCATCATCCAACCGAAATTCATAGCGATATTCATACCCACTTTCCATAGAAATCTGAAATCGCCGACGAAGGACGCTAGGTTTGGTTTTTTCTTTTCTTCTAGCTAGGCTTTGGCGCACACTTCTATTCCTTGATTTGTACTTTAAACAAACGTTAATGGAAGTTTGAATGAGGAGTGTTGGATGATATATATCAGAACTCAGAAGTTTCATTTGTCATGTAATTAATATTGTTATTTTGTAAACGAATTCATTGTTATTAATTCATCTAAACAGGTACAATATGTAAATATTAATAGGGGTTAGACCCTAACAACATTCCTAATTACAATCCCCAAATTAGAGAGATCACGTTAACACTTCCCTCAATTTGATATATGGGGCCAAGCATACTCAACTTGGATAATATCTTGAGGAAATTCTGACGGCTCAAAACTTTAGGAAAAATATCATTTTTTGTCCTCTACAAATGCCCTTTTTCGGTTTTTGTTCCGAACTTTTTACTTTTCTCACATTGCATCCTTTATGTTTCAAAAAATCTCAATTTCAGTCTTTTAGCTAACGGAAGTTAATTTTTTAACAGAAAAGGCGCGTGTCACTCGTGCGCCCTGAATAAATGTGAGTGGCGCGTGAGTGACACGCGCCTCTTTCCGTCAATTTTTTAATGTCCGTTGGCTAAAGGGTTGAAATTGAGATTTTTTAAAACATAAAGGATGCAATATGAGAAAAGTTAAAAGATCAGGACCAAAATCGGACAAGGGTATCTGTAGAGGACGAAAAATGATATTTTCCCAAAACTTTAATTAGGATTTCTATAAGTTGATCTTTGGATTTTACTGATGGGGGTCTTATCATTCCAGAATCTATTTTCTCCATAATAAATTGTCGATCGATCTTCACATGCTTCGTTCGATCATGTTGTATCGGATTATAGGAGATGCTAATTGCTGCCTTGTTATCACAGAACAAATCGATATTTTCTTCCGAGGGAAAGCTAATCTCAACTAAGAGTTGTCGTATCCATAGAATTTCCGTAATCCCTCCACCTATCTTTCTGAATTCTGCCTCAGCGCTCGAGAATGACACTACTTTCCATTTCTTACTTTTCCAAGTGACTAGATTTCCTCCCACAAAAGTGAGGTACCCTGATGTGGATCGTCTATTGGTGATGTTTCTTGCCCAATCTACATCAATATACGCAGTAATCCGAGTATGTCTGTCCTTTGAGAAAATCAATCCTTTACTCGGTGACGACTTTATGTACCTTAGAATTCTCAGCACTGCTTCCATGTGATCTTTGCTTGGGTTATGCATAAACTGACTGATAGACAAATCTTGAACCCAAGTGTAAGTTCTAAATCCGATTGCAACACTTAAGGTATCGTATCCACAGGGAAGGGAATTCAACAACTACTTTTATGATTATTTCCAATCTAGAGACCGGAGAAGATTGATCAGGTTGTATTATACTACTATGACAAAATTAAACTTAACTAATACTAAATTAATCACACAAGCTAACAAATAAATACGAGAATTAACCACTTAATTAAAACAGGTCGGGGAGTAAATCATATGCTCTTTTGTGATCAAATCAATACTCAAGTACGGATGTATGATTCTTCAACCTAATCACGATGTTATATCTAGCTTCTTTCGAAGGCTAGATGCCTAATTAATCAAGTCAAGTGTTGTTCTCACAATCACTTAGTAACCAAATTAATCGAGTAAAGCAAGATTAGTGTATTTAAAATCTAGCGGCTTGGCATGGAATTCTAAATACGGGTTGTAGAAATTAGGGTTAAATTTCTTTAAGCCCAAAAGATCTAAGTTTCAGAAAACACTCTTAATTATCCTCAATCTTTCGATTATCGGATAATTTACAACTTGTTCATGGATGGCCAATCCATTCCCAGCTTATTCAATACCGTTTTCCTAACAAAGAATCATACAAATTTACTCAAGCATTAATTCAAACACCTTAGATGCATAATCCTTACCCCCTAACCCTAGGAAATTAGTTCCCCATAATTGGATCAAAACTCATTAAGATCAAAGGAATTGCATTCAAATTAATCATGTCTAACATAAACATCAAAACGGAATTAATAACTTCGAGTTCTAACCTAATTATCCGAAAACGAATCTAAAACGAGAGATTAACTAAACTAGAATTGAAAACCAAAACTTGAGGAATTAGTTTGATCGGAAAGCAGTAAATAAAACCAAATTAACAAAGTCTTGTGATTGGAATGAATCTTCAACTCTCTATCTTCGTGTTTCTTCGGTCTTCAAGTGTTCTTGAACTTCTGGGAAAAATGTAGTCCAAAAGCTCCCTTATTCCGCCTCAAATCCGCGTATATATAGAAGTTAGAATCCTAACCCGACCCGTGACACGGGCGTGCGAAACCCATGCCTAAAATCGTGACACGCCCGTGTCACACAATAAAATCGTATTTGCGCTTTTCTCCTTGACACGGGGGTGTCAAAACTTGTTCTGCTTGATGACACGGGGGTGTCAAGACTTCAGGCTTCTCTGTACTGTGTAACGGGCGTGCAAGAAATTACTCTACATAGGTGACACGGGCGTGTCACCTCCTGAACTCCGAAGATCACTTCTCTGTACTGAGACACGGGCGTGTCTCAGTTTGCTCTTCCATGGGGACACGGGCGTGTCCCCTAGAAATCTCTAGTTTTTCGCCCTTTATTGCATGGTTTTGCTTTTATCCGTCTTTTCAACTCCAAGGTAAAAGGTACCTAATAAGGAGCATAAATCACGTTATAAGTTCTTAAAACTGCTTGAATTTAGCTAAATTTGCCCTACAAATCCATGCAATAAACTGATACATCAAACTCCCCCAAACTTAAATATTGTTCGTCCTCGAGCAATCAAGAGAATTACGTCAAACCAACCTCAAAATCAATCTCTCAATGGAGCAATTTTCAGAATTTCACTAAAACAAGTCTAGCTCGTCAAACACATTTCAATCAAGCACAAGTATCAACACAATGGTATAAGTCAAATATCCTCGTGTAGTGTGTGAATTCGAACAAGAAAATGTACAATGGTCAGAACACCAGACTAATGATTCCTTCCTAAGTACCAATGATAGACTTCGGAAAACATTCTTCGCACCTATCTCCACTAATGGAATTGACCTAGAATTAAGGATCGGAAGGTCTTTCGAGGCTTGTAATGTGGCTCGGGGTTAAGGTTATGGAATTTTTAGTATAGTAGTGACTCAACACACCTAGCTCACCCATTCAAATTTCCATGGTTGCCATCTTTGTCTTCCCCATCAAACTCCCCCAAACTTGGACCTTGTCCAAGTTTGTCACATACAGACAGTCTGAAAATTTCTTCTTTTTCACATCTTCTCAATACTCTTCTCAAATGTATAAATATTTTTTCTTCTTTTTTTTTTTTTTTTTTTTTTCTGTCTACTTATTGCTTACACCACTCGTTCTTCTACTACTTCCTTTTTAATTCTTCTTTTCTTTCAGCATCTAAGAGTATCTCTTATTTCTTCTCTTGGTTTCTCATCAGGAATTTAGCAGCATCTTCAATTGATTCAAACGAGTGAGCAAAGTGTGACTCAAGGGTAAGTTTATGGTGCTGTGCCTGTGGCTTATAATGCGGCTACAAAAATTTAATGGCACAACACTTAGGCTCAGCGGGGTCAATAGGATTTCGTTCTTTAGTACTAATGGCTCAATGACGAGGCTACCTCCGACATGAATGCCTAAGTCATCTCCCTAACTCTTCGTCAATTCAAAATTTCGCTTCAATAGGACTAAAATGCCTCCTAATCCACTTCTTAGTATTATTCAAGAATTACTAATTTAGTATCCTAACCTAAGTACATGACCTTGTTCCAATGTGCACAAAAATAAGGATATTCCACCATTCCAAAGTATCAATACTCATACCTAACTTCATGCATTCAACTAGCCTAACTCACTTCGGCAAACTTCCAACAATCAACCTCATCGAAAAAAATTAAAAATTTTGGCTTATTTTCAACAATCCTCTTTTCACGCTCAAAGATATCACAAATTCAAGTAAGTCAAGCCCCCAACGCATCTTCCTATGCAAAAATTTTAGCAATACAATCCATAACTTTTTGCCCCTCTCCCCCAAACTTAAATCATGCAATGTCCCCATGCATAAAAGAAAAAGGAAAGAAGGCAAAAAGAAAACTCCCTCAATCACTGCGAAGAACCAAAGTAATGGTGGGAGTGCTTGTGCCGTGTGGGAATGGGGGAGGAAGAAAGATGAGAGGGAAAAAAAGGAGAAGTTTTTGTTGTAAGTATTAGAAAAGTGTGAGGAACCCCCTTTTTATTTCAACCGATCGGACGGGACACGCCCGTGTCATCCTTATTCTGGCAATTTCTGTACCTTGACACGGGGGTGTCGATTTTTCCTTAAGGAACCTGACACGCCCGTGTCATCTTCTCGACCGGCAACTTCTGTACCTTGACACGGGGGTGTCACAAAATGCCTAAGATCAGTGACACGCCCGTGTCACCTTCGATTCATCAAAAACTCCTCTGCACCGAGACACGGGGGTGTCTCGGCTTATGCTTTGTGGGAGTAACGCCCCGTGTCTCCCCCAAACTTGGACTTTTGCTCAAAAGTCCGCACCGATTAGCTCAGTATCATCCATTCTCTACATCATCTGTCCTCTCTAATCGAACCAAAATACCTGAACACGAGACAAAAAAAATCATCAATCACAAGCTTAACTACCTAACGCGAAAGAAAAGAAAAACGACAAAGGGAAGAAAAATAGTTCTAAGTTATAGTCGTTAGCTTGACTTTATGACTCCGGCTAAGGTGCTGGAGCTGTTAACACGCACGAGACGTGTTCACCAATTCGATCACCGGCGAGATATGGCTTGAGTCTTTGTCCATTCACCACAAAAGATGGTGAACCTTCATTTCCTATCTCCACCGCTCCATTCACTAAAACTTTTATCACTCTGAACGGCCCTGACCACCTCGATTTAAGTTTCCCGGGAAAGAGCTTTAATCTAGAGTTGTACAACAAGACCAATTGACCCTCGACAAACTCCTTAACCCGTATATGCTTATCATGCCACTTCTTTGTCCTCTCCTTATAGATCCGAGCATTTTCGTAAGCTTCTAACCTCAATTCTTCCAACTCTTGCAAGTCCAGTACCCTTTTCTCTCCGGCTCTCTTGAGGTCGAAATTTATAGCTTTGATGGCCCAGTACGACTTATACTCGATCTCCACTGGGAGGTGACATGCTTTCCCATAAACTAACCGATACGGCGAAGTTCCTATAGGTGTCTTGAATGCGGTTCTATAAGCCCATAATGCGTCATCTAACTTCGAGGACCAATCTTTCCTAGAGGGGCTCACCACTTTCTCCAAAATCCACTTCAACTCCCTATTCGTGACCTCCGCTTGCCCACTTGCTTGGGGATGATACGCAGTAGTTACCCGATGTTGGACCCCATATTTCTTCAACAAAGCTTCCAAGGGCCTGTTGCAAAAGTGCGTACCTCTATCACTGATCAATGCCCGTGGAACTCCGAACCTATTGAATATGTTCTTTTGCAAAAACCTAATCACCACCTTTGAATCATTGGTTGGAGTTGCCACCGCTTCGGCCCACTTGGATACATAATCCACCGCCACCAAGATATACTGATTTCCGTTCGACGGTGGGAAGGGTCCCATGAAATCGATCCCCCAAACATCAAACAACTCAACTTCCAAGATATACTTCATGGGCATCTCATCTCTTTTACTAATGTTCCCGGATCGCTGACAAGTATCACATTCCTTGGCAAATTTGTACGCATCCTTAAACAGCGTTGGCCACCAAAACCCAGACTGCAAAACCTTAGCTGCTGTCTTTCGACCACTTGAGTGCCCTCCATATAAGCTCGCATGACATCTCTCAAGCACCTCATCAGCCTCAACCTCCGGGACACATCTCCGTACTAACCCATCCGAACAGTGCTTAAATAAATAAGGCTCTTCCCAGTAATAACGTTTCGCTTCTGACAAGAATCTTTGTTTCTGATGGAAATTCATGCCTGGTGGTAGAGCTTTGCAAGCCATATGATTCACAATATCTGCGTACCAAGGGACGATTGCATCGGCTGCAAACAACTCCTCATCTGGGAATTTCTCAGTAATCTCCTCCTCATACTCGTCCTCCTTGTCCCCAACCTCTAATCTTGACAAATGATCTGCAACTAAGTTCTCTGTCCCCTTCTTGTCACGAATTTCGAGATCGAACTCCTGAAGCAATAGAATCCATCTAATCAAACGGGGCTTTGAATCCTTTTTCGAAAGGAGATACTTGATTGCTGCGTGGTCTGTGTAGACGATTGTCTTCGACCCTATCAAATAAGACCGGAACTTGTCAAAAGCATGCACAATAGCTAATAATTCTTTTTCAGTAGTAGCATAATTTAATTGTGCATCATTTAAGGTTTTGCTAGAATATGCGATAACGTGTAAACGTTTTTCTCTTCGTTGGCCAAGTACAGCTCCAATGGCCAAATCGCTCGCATCACACATTAGCTCGAACGGTATAGTCCAATCCGGTGCAACCATGATTGGTGCCGAGGTAAGCTCCTTCTTCAACCTATCAAATGCAAGTAAGCAATCATCATTAAACACGAATTCAGTATCTTTTTGCAGTAACTTGCATAAAGGTAAGGTAATTTTCGAAAAGTCCTTGATGAACCGGCGATAAAACCCGGCATGACCAAGGAAACTTCTCACTCCCTTGATATTGGTGGGTGGAGGCAATTTTGCAATCACATCAATTTTGGCCTTGTCCACCTCAATGCCTTTCTCTGAAACTTTGTGACCCAACACTATCCCTTCCTTTACCATGAAATGGCACTTCTCCCAATTTAGCACAAGGTTAGTTTCTTCACATCTCTGCAAAACTTGAGCAAGATTATGCAAGCAAGAATCGAAAGAAGAACCAAAAACAGAAAAATCATCCATAAAAATTTCCATTGTGCGTTCTATAAAATCAGAGAAGATGGCCATCATGCATCGCTGAAAAGTAGCCGGGGCATTACACAACCCAAAAGGCATACGCCTATACGCAAAAGTACCATAAGGGCAGGTAAACGTACATTTTTCCTGATCTTCTGGAGCTATAGCAATTTGGTTATACCCTGAATACCCATCCAGAAAACAGTAATAAGAATGTCCGGCTAATCGTTCTAACATCTGATCAATAAAGGGAAGTGGAAAGTGATCTTTACGAGTGGCATTGTTCAATTTCCTATAGTCTATACAGACTCTCCAACCCGTGACTGTCCTAGTCGGAATTAACTCATTCTTTTCATTTTTAATTACAGTCATTCCCCCTTTCTTAGGTACTACCTGTACAGGGCTAACCCACTTGCTATCCGAGATAGGGTAAATTATCCCGGCATCTAACAATTTCAGTACCTCAGCCCTAACTACCTCTTTCATGTTCGGGTTCAATCTGCGCTGATGCTCTACAGAGGGTTTATGGTTATCTTCCATAAGAATTTTATGCATGCAAATAGATGGGCTAATCCCTTTGATGTCAGAAATAGTCCAACCTATCGCTCGTTTATGTTCTCGCAAAACTCTCAACAAGGCATCACGATGTGCATCAGTTAAATCAGAGGCAACAATAACAGGCAGTGTTTCAGATTCACCCAAGTAAGCATATCTCAAATGAGCGGGGAGGGGTTTCAGTTCTAACTTGGGAGCTGACTCAATAGAAGGACGAAGAGTGGGCTTACCTGTACCCAACTCTTCATATACAAACCTCTTTCGGAATGGTACGTATGGGGTGGCTTCAAGTGCCCTTGCGTAGGCAGCCAATTCTTCTAGTATGTCTTCCCCATCAATGTGGTCAGTGAGTCCTCTTAGACAGAGTTCGAGAGGGTCCTCGTTGCTTATGGACATCGGTGTCTGTGCTCTGATTTCCACCATATTGCATTGTTCTTCGATCACCGGTCCTTTCATTGCTTTGAACAGATTAAACTCCACCTGTTCATCTCCCACACGAAGAGTTAGAATGCCACTTTTCACATCAATTAAAGCTCCTGCTGTGGCTAAGAAAGGCCTCCCTAAAATGAGCGGCATGTTTTGATCTTCTTCCATGTCCAACACTATGAAGTCAACGGGCAGGTAAAACTTCCCAACCCTGACTAACACGTTTTCCAGGACTCCCGTGGGGTATTTGACTGATCGATCCGCTAGCTGTAGGGAAACGGTTGTTGGCTTTAATGAATTCAGTCCAAGTTTCCTGCAAACAGATAATGGCATTAGACTCACACTAGCACCAAGATCACATAAAGCTTTATTAAAGGACATTTGACCAATTGTGCAAGGAATTGAAAAACTCCCTGGATCCTTAAGCTTTGGTGGAAGCTTATGTTGTAGAATGGCGCTGCACTCTTCAGTAAGTGCAATCGTGGCATAATCCTCCAATCTCCTCTTGTTGGAGAGGATCTCCTTCAAGAATTTGACGTAAGTGGGCATCTGAGCTAGGGCCTCGGCAAAGGGGATGTTGATGTGTAGCTCCTTGAAGATATTCAAGAATTTCTCGAATTGTTTCTCCAACCTTTGCTTTTGAAATCTCTGCGGGAAAGGAAGTGGTGGCACAAACGGTTTAGGTGCCACTGACGTCTTTGGCTTTGAAGGGGGCTCACTTGTCAGTACTTCTTCCTCCTCCTTCGATGCCTCGACTACTTTCTCAGTTTCCACAACGGAGTCCTTTTCCTTTCTCACTTCGGTTACCCCCGGTATTGCAGGCTCCTTATAAGTCGTGCCACTTCGTAGTGTAATGGCCTTACACTGCTCTTTCGGATTCTCTACCGGTTTGCTTGGAAACATTCCTTGGGCTCTAACATTGATTGAATTAGCCAACTGGCCCACCTGCACTTCCAAATTTTTATTTTGAACCAGCACCTGTTCTACCTGAGATTCGAGTTTCTGATACCTATCATTCGAAACAGTTATAAACTTTTCGAGGGCCGCCTCCCACCCCGGCTTCTGTTCTTGCGGTGGTTGTGGAGGGGGTGCGAATCTCTGCTGGTTCTGATGTGGTGGATGCTGTCCCTGTTGTCTTGGTTGGAACTGTGGTCTTGGATTTGGATTTGGGTTTTGAACATTCTGATTGTTTGACCACGAGAAGTGCGGATGATTCTTCCAACCTGGGTTGTAGGTGTTTGAGTATGGGTCATTTGCTGGTCTTTGATTCTGCACGTAATTGACTTGTTCTTGACCAACAGCAACCTGTGCACCTGCATTGGTAGAAGGACAAACATCAAATGAATGGGGACCACCACAAATTTCACATAATACCTGTCGGGCGTTTGACTGTGCCACTGTGTTTCGTGCTGTAGCAATTGCAAGTCGGTCTAGCTTTTGGTTTAGTGCTTCGAACTTGGCATTTAAAGCTGTCACAGTGTCAGTGGCGAGTATGCCTGCCTCAGGTTTTGGAGGAGGATTGCTCCTCTCCTTTGTCCAACTGCTATTTGCTGCCATCTTGTTCAGCAGTTGCATTCCTACTTCTTCAGACAGTGCCATAAATGCTCCTCCTGCTGCTGCATCGACCATAATTTTCATGTTTTCTGTCATTCCATTGTAAAAGATCTGTACCAGTTGCCATCCTGGAACACGGTGATGCGGGCACTTCCTCTGCAGTTCCTTATATCTTTCCCATCCTTCGTACAATGTCTCACCATCATAGAGCCTGAAGCTCGTTATTTCGTCTCTGTACCTCATGGTCTTACTAGGAGGGTAGAACTTGGCTAGAAAGGCCTTAGAGAGGTCTGCCCATGTCTGAAGTGTCTCGTTTGACAAGGTCGAAATCCATGTCCGGGCTTTATCCCTTAGGGAGAAGGGAAAGAGCCTAACTCTGATCGCATCATCTGAAGCGTTATGGATCTTAAAGGTCGAGCAGACATCCAAAAAGTAGGACAAGTGTGATGCGGGGTCTTCATGTGGTAAACCTCCGAACGGGTTCTGTTGTAAAAGGTTGATGAACCCGGTTTTGATTTCAAAGTTGTTCGCCTCCACGGCGGGGCGAGTCAGATTGTTCTGGATTAAGCCAATGTTAGGAATGGCATAATCCTGGAGTGTGGTTGGTTGCTCGTTTACGGGTTGTGCCATTGGGATTGGGTTTACTTTCTGCTTCTTTTCTTTTTTTCGCTTCGTTCGATTCGCCCTACAAGTCTTCTCAATTTCAGGATCGTAAGGCAAGGGTTCCAAGCCTTTCGATCGTAGCATAAACTAGGTACCTGCAATGGGGAAAACCTGTGGTCAAATTCAACGCACTTCAAAAAGAAATCAAACAGAAAGGGTGGTCTAAAGCACCAGAAAAATCACTAAAGTAATATTGAATTAAACGCCTTCCCCGGCAACGGCGCCAAAAACTTGATAGACAAATCTTGAACCCAAGTGTAAGTTCTAAATCCGATTGCAACACTTAAGGTATCGTATCCACAGGGAAGGGAATTCAACAACTACTTTTATGATTATTTCCAATCTAGAGACCGGAGAAGATTGATCAGGTTGTATTATACTACTATGACAAAATTAAACTTAACTAATACTAAATTAATCACACAAGCTAACAAATAAATACGAGAATTAACCACTTAATTAAAACAGGTCGGGGAGTAAATCATATGCTCTTTTGTGATCAAATCAATACTCAAGTACGGATGTATGATTCTTCAACCTAATCACGATGTTATATCTAGCTTCTTTCGAAGGCTAGATGCCTAATTAATCAAGTCAAGTGTTGTTCTCACAATCACTTAGTAACCAAATTAATCGAGTAAAGCAAGATTAGTGTATTTAAAATCTAGCGGCTTGGCATGGAATTCTAAATACGGGTTGTAGAAATTAGGGTTAAATTTCTTTAAGCCCAAAAGATCTAAGTTTCAGAAAACACTCTTAATTATCCTCAATCTTTCGATTATCGGATAATTTACAACTTGTTCATGGATGGCCAATCCATTCCCAGCTTATTCAATACCGTTTTCCTAACAAAGAATCATACAAATTTACTCAAGCATTAATTCAAACACCTTAGATGCATAATCCTTACCCCCTAACCCTAGGAAATTAGTTCCCCATAATTGGATCAAAACTCATTAAGATCAAAGGAATTGCATTCAAATTAATCATGTCTAACATAAACATCAAAACGGAATTAATAACTTCGAGTTCTAACCTAATTATCCGAAAACGAATCTAAAACGAGAGATTAACTAAACTAGAATTGAAAACCAAAACTTGAGGAATTAGTTTGATCGGAAAGCAGTAAATAAAACCAAATTAACAAAGTCTTGTGATTGGAATGAATCTTCAACTCTCTATCTTCGTGTTTCTTCGGTCTTCAAGTGTTCTTGAACTTCTGGGAAAAATGTAGTCCAAAAGCTCCCTTATTCCGCCTCAAATCCGCGTATATATAGAAGTTAGAATCCTAACCCGACCCGTGACACGGGCGTGCGAAACCCATGCCTAAAATCGTGACACGCCCGTGTCACACAATAAAATCGTATTTGCGCTTTTCTCCTTGACACGGGGGTGTCAAAACTTGTTCTGCTTGATGACACGGGGGTGTCAAGACTTCAGGCTTCTCTGTACTGTGTAACGGGCGTGCAAGAAATTACTCTACATAGGTGACACGGGCGTGTCACCTCCTGAACTCCGAAGATCACTTCTCTGTACTGAGACACGGGCGTGTCTCAGTTTGCTCTTCCATGGGGACACGGGCGTGTCCCCTAGAAATCTCTAGTTTTTCGCCCTTTATTGCATGGTTTTGCTTTTATCCGTCTTTTCAACTCCAAGGTAAAAGGTACCTAATAAGGAGCATAAATCACGTTATAAGTTCTTAAAACTGCTTGAATTTAGCTAAATTTGCCCTACAAATCCATGCAATAAACTGATACATCACTGACTTATGATCCCCATGACATAGACAATGTCCAGCCTAGTGTGAGCCAAATAGATCTATTTTCCTAGAGTTTTTAGTGTCGTTCCTTGTTCCTAGGTACTTGATCTGGGAAGATCCCTATCGATGATTCTGGACCATTGGAGTATATTTCGTTTTATAGTCAATCAGTCCAACCTCTGCTAGAAGATCAAGTATATATTTCCTCTTTGAGATGAAGATACGGTGATCCGGTCTCATTATGTCGATCCCAAGAAGGTACCTTAGCCCACTAGGTTTTTCATTTCGAATTCCTCAAATAGATTCTTCTAGAAATTGCTTATTCTAATAGTGTCGATTTTGGCTATGGGGAAGAAGGTTTCCATATAATTGATCTCGTAAGTCTGTGTGTAGCCCTTAGCCACAAGTGTTGCCTTGTATCTTTCAATTGTGTCATCCATCTTATGCTTGATTGTGTAGACCCATTTACATTCCAGTATAGGTTCCTTAACCTCCGGTAGTAGACATACTTCCCAACTATCAATTTTTTCCAGAGCTCTGATCTCTTCCTTCATTGTTTCTCTCTATCGAGGGCTTTGTTCCTAAATTTCTTTGTAGATGCTTCCATATTGGTTGCTTGCATGGCGGATGCCCTCGCTAACTCCTCGACTGGCTCAACCGACTCTAACGGCATCTACTCGATCGGTCGAGTTGGAGCGACAACCTGACGCAACAATTGATCGATTCAATAGTCGGAAATTGTCGTATATTTGTCCAAACACTTCTATCGAACTTCAATCCTACCCTACCCCCCATCGGTCTCATCGGGAACCTATGGTTGGTTAGGTCGGTGCCGGTTGGGGTCGGGACGATCACCTACTTGACTGGAGTGAATTTTGCAGTTAATTGAAGACCATTCTTGCATTATTGGTAGCTTTTGAGAATAAAAGGATGCAACGTGGCTTGTCATAAGTCATGTATGTGTCTCCAAGATTGGTGGTTAATGTCACATATATTGGGATTATAAATTGGTAATTCATATATTAAATAAAGGATGAAATACGAAATTAATTAATTGTGGTTCATGCTCAAGGTTATTATCATGCGACGAAAAGTTCTCATGAGTTTTTCCAAACGGAATTTGACATATATGATAAACAATGGCAATGAAGTTTATATGATAGAATTATTAGCAGCTCACAAACTTTAATTAATAGAGTTACACCTACAACCGTACAAGAGTGAACGTTAAGACAGGAGACGCGCAACATTAAACCACTAACACGAAAAAAAACTCACTACATTAAACATGAATTACAACACTTGAATCCAATTAGACCAAAGGGAAAATTACATCCACTTACCCTGTAGTTAGGCATAATTACAATCCAATCCATCATTATCGATAAATTATAAATAAGTCCCTATAGTTCATGTTCCATTTGAGATCCTCGAAACCGTTAGGGTTCCGTTATGTTTTGACACTGTAATGCCGAAAATAACCCTGAATATTTTATTATTTTTATAATTTTACCAACATACCTTCAGGGACTGCAATGTAATTGTCATTTTTTCATGGATCGTTTTGTTAAAAAATATAAACTATTTATCTTTGTGTTCAAATTATATTAATATTATATTTTTCAAAAATTCAAAAAAAGGCAATATATATAATTGATAAATCTTATTTTTACTGTGTATATTTATATTTTTAATTAGTAATTAAATGCATATTCTTTTATTATATAATTATTTCTAATAAAAATTAAAAAAATAGATATCATGGTTTTGTATTTTGAGAAAATTTAATATATATATATATATATTTAATAAATTTATTCATATAAATTCTATTTTATTTCATAATTAAAAAAAAAAGAGAACCCAACAGTGGCCGTCGGAGAAGATGATGGTGACACTAAGAATTGGGGACTTCTCGTTTCTTCGCCGAATTCGCGTATGTGTAGTGCTTTTTGATCACCGCAATAGGAGGATCGCATTGGTACCAATTTCGTGCCCCGATTTTTAACAGTGGTGGCTCCATGACGAATCAGAGACGCGGCAATGGCGGAGGCTGAGGCTCCTTCTCCGGCGAGCTCTTCCGGCGACCACCACCTCCACCAAGACCAGTCGCCACCTTCACCACAACCAACACCAACCGCAGCCAATTCTTCACCGCCACCACCAATTCAACTCACCATCAACCACCACCACCACTTTCGGCGCCATCCATCGCCCTCCCTTCCTCTTCCCTCAAGTCCATCGCCTTCCCTGTCTCTCCATCACCATCAACAACCACGACCAACACCAACACCACCACTTCTTCTTCTCCACAAAGACAGCCACACAATAACACACACGCACAATGATTTGGGAAGGGCAACGGCGACGAATTTGGCGAGGGAGACAGTGGCGTGGTGTGGTGGGGGCGGGACGACGATGGTTGCACCGTGCGGCGTCCACAAATTTTGTCGCCGGCGACCCCTGCATCTTTGAAGGCATGGGGTGGGGAAAGGGATGGATATATAGTTATATACATATATATATATATATATATATATATATATATATAATATGTATGTTAGATATTATATGTGTATATATATATAATATGTATATAAAATGAATTTTTAATTACATAACATGAAAGGTAACTTTGTCATTTCGTATTTTTAACATTTAATTAAAAAATTGTGAAAAAAAAATTGCAATTCCATCAGGGGTATAGAGGTAAATTTATATTTTCCATCAGGGACCTCAAGCCAAACAATACTTATAGGGACTTATTTGTAAATTCTCGATAATGATGGATTGGATTGGATTGGATTGTAATTATACCTAACTACAGGGTAGGTGGATGTAATTTTCCCTTAGACCAAATTACCAATCAAAAGTTTCACCAAAATTTGCAATAACAAAAGGAAAAGAGGTATAACTATAGAATAATGGACATGACCTAACTCAATGCTAAAAAACAACTCAAGAAGATAGGGAAAATTGCAAAATTGGGTTACCAAGTGACCCCATTTTGCACTTCAATAACAGTTCATTTGCCGGTGGTAAAAATACTCTGTATCTCAAAAAATTGACAATTTAGGATCAATTTTGGCCGGAACCCGCCCGATCTTGCCGGAAACCCGACCCTTTGTCCTACATGACAATAAAATACCACTTTGCTGAAACTTCCATGTCCACCTATATAAAGAGTTGTATATGTGGCATTATGATTTTTAAAAAAAATCCATGTAAGCAACATTTGGAGGGAAAATTTCCCGCTTATAACAATCACATCCCCACCCTATTTCTTTTTTTTGGTGAACTCATCCCCACCCTATTATTTATATATCTCAGAATTAATGTGCCTATAAATTTTTTTCCCAAATTGGTCAAGAACCCTAATCATAAAATCACCATGGCTTCATAACCTCCAAAGAAACCCCCATGAAGGATACGATGTACCTTGCTCCATCATCCATTACCTTCTCTAGAAAGACCGATGCCATCATCACGCTCAAGTTCTAACCGTTTTCACAACTTCGACCCTCGTTGGTGCCTTTGTGGGGCTCGCGCTGTTCTTCTGACTTCTTGGACCCCTAACAACCCAGGAAGACGATTCTACAGTTGTGCTCAAAGGGTAATTATTTTATTTTCCTTAATTTACCTGCAATGGTGTGATCTAGTATCAGTTAATTAATTACAATCTCTTTTTTCTCCCATGCAAGGGATGCGATTTCTTCCAGTGGTTTGATGATGAAATGTGCGCTAGGGCACAAACGATAATGCCTGGTTTGCTCAGAAAAATTGAAACGTTGGAAAATGAAGTGAAAAACTGGAGGGTCAATTGATGGAGAAGAGGAATGAAATGAAGCTAAGGGATGTTGAATTCAAGCTCATGATGGAGGCAATTAAGAAGCTGTTGATAGGGCTTACTTGTGTCGTAGGGTTTATTTTCTTATTTTTGGTAGTCAAAGCGCTTGTGTAGCTTATTTTGTTATTAAAAGTGCTTCTGTAGCCTCTGAATACTTGCAACTAGAAAAGTTTGTTATGTAGCAAAGAAAATATGTATTCCATGCAGACTAGTATGAAATGGTCTTGCTATTTTTGTTTTTATTATCTATAAGGTTGGGCGGGATGATTTTGCCTCATACAGCAATAATAAAGAAAATAAATGAATGACATAGCAAGTAATAAATGTTCTCCCGTAGTTGGATTAATTGTCTAACCAATAATACCTTGCATTATAACAAAAGAACCATCAAAAGTTGGTGTTTCAAGTTTCACCTTCAAAGGCTACGATCACAAGCAACACATCCCAAAACAGTACTGAGCCCAAAAATTAACAAGCAAGGTTTGTTTAGGCATACAAAACATAGTTTAAAATTTAAAGAGCTTCTAAGGTTGTCCACCGGATGAAACTGCAGAAAAGCACATGAACTTTCTGCCACCTTTCTTCACAATCACCTTGCCCTGTATTAGTTCACCTGTGCAAAAACTTTGTTGAGACATTATAAAGTCTTGTTCAACCGTTGTAGGTGGAATTCTCATTTTAACCCTATGTACTTGTCTCCTTTTTCTTTTCTTGGAACCAATATATACTTGTCTATAATATATATAATACGCATACATATTATATAATAAGTGTATATAATATATATGTATTATATATATATATATATATATATATATATATACACGTTTGTGTGTGTGTGTGTATATATATATAGATAGATATATATATGTGCTAATTAAATATATACTTTAAATAATTTAGCGTTAAAATATGGGCAGTTTCAAATAAGCTCCCTCCAGTTTTGGAGATTTTTACTTTAGTCCCCGAAAATTTATACAACATAATACGATATAAATACTGCATTAGAACATTTTAGTGCTACATTATGTGAAATTTATACAACATGTTTGAGAGTGGTGAAAACTTATACTAACATAATAGGATATAAATACTGCATTCTATCATATTCATACTACACGTTGGGTCTAAAATAAAAATTTGATGCCCAATTGGGGATTAAAGTAAAAATATCATGCCCTACTGGAAACTTATCTCACATTACCCGTTAAAATATAGAATTTAAATAGTTTGGGATAGGTTTAGAAACATAAACAAACAATAAGGGCTGAAAAACAATTTTTTGGACGGTCAAACATTTATTTTTACGGTCAAACGTTTGTTTTTTACGGAAATTGGTCAGTGAGACCTAATTTTAGAAAAAAAAAAAAAAAGACTTTATGGGATGTAAACTGAGACAGTGACAACTGTTGGGATCAAAATTACAAATGGATTACTTTATGGGACGAAATTAATAATTTTCTCTAATAATAATTATCAATTAATATAATTTCCTAATAACAATTTGATATTCGTATATTAAGTTAGGTCTTACTAAGCCAACAAGGGTTGGTCCAAATGGTTAATTAGTTCATTCTCCAAGACAAGATGTTGGGTTAAAATCCCATGTGTAGGGAAAAAAAAAAGTGTTAGGTCTCACTAACAAGGTTTAGCCGGTGCCTGGAAGGCACTAAGCACCCACTACGAAAGAGAGCCACTCTTTCATATATAATATATTAATAGTTAATACTTATTCATACGAAATCTTGCAAAAATATATTCCATTCATAAAAGTATATGTCTATCATTATTAATTACGCATCACTAACATGTGCATAATTTTAGAAACAATAGAAAACAACTATGTGATATACGGGTAATTCTAGCCCGAGCCTGGCTCGGCCAAACCGGTGTAACGAGGGGGCGAGTGTTTTACACTTGCCGTGTGGTTGGTGGAAAATTCAGGGAGAGTGACCAATCAAATGGCAAGTGTAATACACTTGCTTTTTAATTGGTTTGGGCTCGGCCAAGCCGGGTCTGGGCTAGAATTTTCCGTGATATACATATCTGGATCCCGATCTACGGTTATAAAGAAATAAGAAAATACAGTACGATTTTGCTCTCTCTATAAATGCCACAATACAGCACTTTTTATTTGCTCATCTCACTCTCTATTTGCTGATTATCTCTCGCTTTCAATCATGGCCCTTAAAGCTTTCTTGGTTTTCCTCTTGGTTGCTATAATGGCAATGTCAGCTGCAGAAGCCCAAGGTGCAGTGGGAACAATTCATCTCAATGGAACTTTGTATTGCTCTATAAATGGCACTCGTGGTTCTAATGCAAGAGCAACTCCTGTTTTCCGTAGTAAGTCTCTTCCCAAAACAACTTATATATAAATATAAATCTTATTGTAACACAATCATAAAATATCCCGATATTAATATTTCTGACTTCGTTCCTAATCTACGTGCAGATGCGTCCATGACGGTTGCCTGCATGGCAAACGTCCTCGCTAACTCCCCGACCGGTACAACCAACTCCAGGGGCGTCTACTTGCTCGTGTTGGTCCCACAACCTGGCACGACGATTGATTCAATAGTCGGCCCATGCCGTATATTTGTCCAGACACCTCTGTCGAGCTGCAATGCTGCCCTGCCCCCAATCGGGCTCATGGGGAGCCTACGGTTCGTTAGGACGGTGCCGGATGGGGACGGGACGGTCACCTACTTGACTGGAGAAAATTTTGCTCTTGTTTGAAGACCATTGTTGCATTACTAGTTGCTTGTGAGAATAGAAGAATGCAATGTTGTAAGTCATGTACTCATGTTTGTGTCTCCAAGAGTGGCGGTTAAATGTAATTTTTACATGTATTTGGGTTATAAATTGGTAATTCAAATATTAAATAAATTAGAGGATGAAATAAGAAAAAAAAAATTCGTTTGATCGGACAAAATAAGATACTAATCGTGTTTAAAAAATACCTCCGCGATTTTTTTAATTTCATTTCTGATGTCAGAGACTATATTGTTAAATTTATAATTTATAGAGATAGTTTTGTTTATATTTGTAAACTTTAAAGATGATTTTGTAATTTTTGTCATACATTCAATGTAACATTCATACAACCGTCAATGGCATAAGTATACCTTTACAAATTCCGTTAGGGATCTTAGATCAAACAAGATTTACAGGGATTAAAATTTAATTTTTTGGTCTAAATAGATCGTGTTGTAACTATACCTAAATATAAGATAGTCACGTATTATAAACAATGGTATAGAGTTTATCATGATAGAATTATCAGCTTTGTAATGTCAATATATGTAAAACATAGTCACAACCTATGATGCACGGACACTTCTAAAAATATCATTTTGTCGTGTCGTGTCATGCCGTGTCGTGTCGGACACTCGTGTCTGACACCGTGTCCGACACTCCTTACGTGGAAAATTCAAGAAAAAATCTGTGTCGCCGTATCCGTGTCGTGTCGTGTCCGTGTCGCCGTATCCGTGTCCATGCATCATAGGTCACAACATACAAATTCATACATACCTAATACTGTTTTAAATAATAAAACTCTCTCTATATATATATATGCTCAAGTACAGAGTCAAGCTCGAATATATTTGATTATAAAAAAAAAATGCACTTGAGCTCGAACATTTTAATATAATTAACTTGAACTCGAGCCTAAAATTTGCTTGATAAAGGTCAAGAATTTTAAGATGAACTTGAGGTTGATTTAAATTGAATCCCGAGAACAAAATAGTCATTTGCAGAGTTCCATGAAATAGAATTTTGTTACAACTAGGAGTGTGCACAATTCGGTAAAACCGACCGAAACCGAAATTTCGGTCGGTACCGATTACCGAACCGAAATTTCGGTTTGATAATCTTTTTTTTTTTTTTTTTGAAATTTCGGTATTCGGTTCAGTATCGGTATTCCGATTCGGTATACCGTACCGTACCGAATACCGAAATTATATAAATATATATAAAATATTATATATAAATATATATGTAATACATATTATATTTATACATATTAGATCAGATTATTATCCATATAATATATATATATATATATATATATATATAATACTTTTAATATATAATATAATATATATGATATAATATATATTTTTTCATTTTTCCAGATTTTTTTTTAATATGAAATTTTGGTAAAACGGTTTTTTACCGAATCGAACCGTGAAGTTCGGTTCGGTATTCGCTTCTCTAAAATGGTGTACCAAAATTTCGATTCGGTTCGGTTCGATATTCGGTTCTCTAAAATAGTGTACCAAAATTTCGATTCGGTTCGGTTCGGTTATGCCGAATGAACACCCCTAGTTACAACCCTGCCTTCGCTTTTTAAAAGTTTCTTTTTGTAGTTCTCAAGCTATAGCTGAAGCGTGAATCTTGCTGGAATCATGTACTGTGGGGTTCTCTCCTATAAGGAGGAAGTTATATCATAAGTTATATATTATAAATATTTTGTGTGTGAGTATGCCCATTTAATTTGACTTAAGTGGAAGAAGTAAGTAAGGGTTTGTTTTGTAATTACACCACTAATTAATTACCTCCTTTCAATAGATAAAATGAAGTTAGAGAAAAACAAAGCATTGGAGAGTGAAAAACGCGTGAAAAAGGGTTAGGGAGGGGGCTGAAGTGAAAACAGAGCAAAGAAACCAAGTTGCTGTCCAGAAAATCTGCTCTGTGCAGTCCGAAAGACGTCGACGATCGGACGGTGAAATCTTCTCTGATCCACTTGAAATTTTGAAGGTAGATTCTGAACACCTAAGCCTTGTTTTTCACTGAAGGGATCAAAGATTGAACGGTTAGATCTTGACATATTCATCTCACAACAGAGCCTCTGTTTTGGTTGAATTTGAAGAAACTTTTGTTCAATCTTCTTGTTGTTTTTCTACTCTTATTGAGTAAGTGTTGGAGGATTGTTGTATACCAAGAACATGTGCTTCTTGATGATATGATGATTATTAGATGCCCCTAAATTGTTGGATAGGGAAGAAACTTGTGTACCCATTATATTGGTTATAGTGGAGGTTTGCTCGGATTTTGTCCGGTGGTTTTTCCCCACTTTGGGGTTTTTCCCGTAAATCTTGGTGTTGTTTTTGTTGCTATATTTCTTTTCTTGTATTAGCTCGTGATTGATTGCACAAAGGAAGATTTGATCCATTGGGTTGATTGGTTTTGGGCACTTGGCGTGCATTGTCGATTTAATTTTTTACTTCCGTTAAGCCACTCTTTCCTACATGTACGTGACCCTCAAAAACCCCGAATTGTACGGTTCTAACGAGCAATAGGTCTGACTCGAGCCCTACAGATGGCAGAGCCGAGTTACAGTTCCCTAAAGGTGTTAGAACAAATATGCGGCAATTTGAGACTACTGAATCAATTGTCACGTTAGGATAGGAGATCAATATATATTGCTCCTAGAACCCGTTGGAATCGGTGGTCGACTCAACCTGCGTGGTGGCCACCACATTCGGGGAACAGACAACCTGGACAGTAGCATCTGTATACAAATAAGAGGGGGCAGAATCAGAAATTTTAACTTAAAATAATATTAAACTTTTATGAAATATAAATTATAAACTTTCCACAATTTTAAGCTATTCAGTACAAATTCGTGTCACGTAATCAGGTTCATACAAGAATTATCCGAATTTACTAGGGAAAACTGGAGTTGCACTTCCATCGGGACCAGGACTGCCATTTGTGGTGCAATATATAAGTTCCATTGACATGAAATACTTGAGCCTTTGCAGATGAGATTGCCATTATAGCAACAAAGATTTTGAGTTTTTAATTAGATGGTTTTATATGTAAATAGTTTGAAGAGAGGTTTGGATATTGGAGACTGATGATTTTTGTGCTTTATCTTAGAAGGAAATGCAAATATAATTGTGCTCATTGTGGCCAATTTATAGAGAGAAAAGTCCAATCTTTCTTTGACATTCAACAAAAGGACTAGAATTCAAAGAAAGTAACTTGCAAACTAATACAGACATTAATATAGCCCATTTCATGATATAAGGTGGAATATAAAATGAAATACAAAAGTGAAACAAAAAATTCATGTCTCCGCAATGTGTGTTCAAATACTATTGTGATATTTTCGGTTTTATTTATGTTTATCGTTTCCTGTTACATTCCATTTTTGTAACATGAAAAGAAAATGAAATAAAATAGAAAATTCGATCTGATTTTGAATATGAAACGAAACCTGCAACCCTTTGGAGGTATAAATTATGTAATCTAGAATATTTCTTTTCGTTATTGTGAGTCAAAGAATGCTAACTTGGTATATAATCTAAACATATAGACTTCGCACCATGTCAAAATTCAAAACTTCACGCAGATAAGCTCCATGCCTCTATGGCTAATTGGCTATGGCGGCTCTTGTATATATTATCAAGTCAATTGGAAAAGACAGATGAAATATGATTTTCTATTGAAAAGCATCAACATATACACTAAATATTATCTTAAATCAGTCTCCGAAACGACCTAATTTAGTAATTTGACGTAATAATTACCCAATCAGATGTCTTGAATTCAAATTTATGACTACATACAACTATTATTGATAGCAAATATTTTATATTTCTTGTGTTCAATCTGGCTTGAGTGCAGAATACATGTGATCAAAATTTAAACTCCTCGAAATGATAAAAGTTTAGTGATATTCTGGCATTAAAATTAACTAGACAACTCAATAATAAACACAAATTCATAAAAAACATTTTTTTTTTTTGGGTACTAATTCATACAAACTATATGTTTGTATGAATACTTTTAAAAATATTATTTTGTTTTGTCACATGTATTGTGTTGGAAATCATGTGCGATACTTCCCATGTTTTAAAAAAAAAAAAATGTCACCGTACCCATATAGTATCATATTCGTATCACCATTTCCGTATCCATTAATCATGAAATAATTCCGTGTGCATGTCAATTATTTTCATCATAACAATTTCAAAAGTCCTCCATTACAAACTAAATATTAAAAAATACCTATATCAATTGTGTAGCATTTGCAAGTTGCTTCCTCTGACTTCTAGCCCATTATTGAATGTCATACTTCCGCACGCGTGGACACCTCCACCAATTCAAGAATTAGCAATTAAGACCAAACCAAAAAGGGGGAAAAAGCGATAAATTTCTTCACTATAAATTGGCCAAAATGAGCACTTTATTTGCATAACCTCCTTAGATTTATAACCACAATCAAAGAACAAACCAATATCCAAATCCCTCTTCAAATTACACTTAGCATATTCCAAAAATGGGCCAAAAAACTTACTTGATCTTCCTCTTCGTTGCTGCGATGGCAATCTCAGTTGCAGAGGCTCAAAGTCTATTAGGGATAGTGAATATCAATGGAACTTTGTACTGCACTGCAAATGGCAGTCCTAATCCCAGTGGAAGTGCAACTCCAGTATTCCCCAGTAAGTGCCCTGAAAATTCTTGCACAAACCCGACTTTAGATCACACATATATACATGTTACAAAGCGCAACATTCGAAAGAAAATATTAGGTGAAAAATATGTTTCATAGAGTAATAAACTCCATCTCTTAAAATTTCGGGTTATTTACATATTTCACACCTATGTTGGGTGAAATGGGCAAAAAAAACTATGTGTTACAAAAATTAACACAGAAAACCCTGTGTTTTCAAAATATTTGCATAGTGAACCCTGGAAAATTTTGGTGTTGGACATACGCTAAAAAAGCGACTAGAACACTAATTTTCTCCATTTATTGGACGCAAAATAACTAATTTACCCTTTTATATTTTGATATACATCATCTCACATCTCTCTATATTGTTCAATACCTTTTTATATGCACCAAGACTCTGTACAAAATAAAATTACATGAAAAACCCTATAAATAAGTATATGTCGAATACTTTTTTATATGCACAAAGACCCTGTTCAAAATAAAAATTGCATGAAAAACCCTATAAACAAGTATAAAAAGGAGTATAGAGAGAGAGATGAGATGATGTATATCAAAATATAAAAGGTAAATAAGTCATTTCACGTCCAATAAATAGAGAAAATTAGTGTTCTAGTCGCACTTTTAGCAAGTATCCAATACCAAAAATTTTCAGGATTTGTCATGCAAATATTTTGAAAACATAGGGTTTTTTGTGTTAATTTTTGTACACAGGGTTTTTTTTTTTTTGCCCATTTCACCTAACACAGGGGGTATGGTGTATATAACTCTTAAAATTTCTGATTTCGTTCTTGTTATCTTTATACAGATGCTACTGTGGGTGCTGTTTGCTCGTCCGCTGTGACTGAGTACCCACCGCTTAATGCCACCACCGGTGCTAATGGATTTTATAGGGTGTATATTTTCCCTCGAAATAATGCAACAGCTAATTCAATCGTCTCTGATTGTCGTGTTTTTGTTACGACACCTCTCTCGAACTGCAACCCAACCCTACCATCAACCGGCCTCGTATCGAACCTCCAATTCGTTAGAACTGCACCGGTTGGATTCTTGAGGGCCAGCTACTTTGTCCCGGCAGGTTTCACACTCCAAGTGTAGCTTGAAATTGATGTAATTACATCACTATCAAGCTAGTTGTAAGAATAAAGGATGCAACTTGTGTTGAGTTTTTGAAATAAATCTTTAGTATTGGTGTTTGTGTGATAAGATTTATGAATAAACGAGGGGATTGTTTTAATTTTTGGAAATAATTCTATCTTCTATGTGTCTTCTATCTTATTGTTTACTTGATACAGTAATCATCAAATGACACAGGTTAGCAACTCGATACTACACTAATTAAAGACTTCTCTATTGTACAACTACATTAGTAACGAGTGTGACGGGGCATGAATTTGAAACCGATATGCGGACTTCCAATAGGTTCCTCGTAGGCAAAACATAGGCACAGAGTCTCGCGCCTGCAGGCAAGGCTTGGGGGGCAATTTAGGAGCGGACCCTTGAGGTATTCTTGGATATCTAGGAGATCAACGCAGCTGGGGAAACCAACTCGACCCTCTAAACCACTAACCTCTACCTATGTACCCTTAACCTTGAGGATTAAGACCTATGTTTATAATATCCTCCTCCTAAGTAAACTGCTATTTAAGGAAGGTGGGCGGTTTCGAGGGTCCTCCTCTCGAGTCCTAGATGTCATTTTCACTCGTATGAGGACAAAACGGATACAATTTTACTATATGTACCACTACTACCACCACCTATTTTGTAGCACCAGGACCCTAACATTCCATACCATGTCGTTGTGGTCGGTACTCTTCCAAGCCACATAGGAGGGAACCACGTGAATGTTCCCTGAGTCCTACATGGCACTGTCCACGGAAAGACAGATAGTAGTCATATTTACCACACGATCGAGTCAAGTGGTCCCCCTCGAACCGGGAACTACAGAGTTGACACGAAGCCCTTACTCTTAGGATCACCCTATAAATATTAACCCTTCTCCTTCATGAAAGACATCTTCTTCCTTCCCAACAAAAACCCTAAACCTCTCTTTGAAACTCTAACTCTCATTCATATCTTCGATCCCGGAGATTTGAGTAACCAACTTCCACTCTCACACTCATCACCCTTGTTTTTCTTCGGCCAGACCAATGACAGGTGCCGAATCCGTCAAAAATAAATAAAATTCCTATTCAACAACTAAACACAGAGTATAGTGCAAACAGGGTCGATCCACAGAGACTGGTTGATTTATTTCTAACAATTCCAAGAAATTCACGAAAAGCAACAATTAAAATGGGGGTTTTGAATTATTATAACTAAAGTATGCAATTAAAATAAAATAACAAGAATTAAAAAGCTAACTAAAACTATCAACCAAGATCGCGTAGGGTTAAATCAATCAGAAGGAAAATTACCTAGCCAGGGATACTCGATTCGAATTGTTATATTGATCATCGACTCAAAGATAAATTCAAGTTATTCAGACAGATTGGCTATAGTTGATAGAGACACTCGACTCAATCTCGTTTTTACTTAATTAATCGGATAACCTAGAGACACTCGACAGTTATCTTCCCTAACAAATTCACAACCCCTAGAGACACTCGACAGGATTTAATTAATTCGCAGCATTAAGAACGATAAAAACACCAATCCTAATCAACCAAGTCGTGACACACGCAAGATTTAAATTAGATTATCAAATCCCTTACTGAACGAGGAATTCTATCGCTAAAACCCTGTCACTAATTTATCACAATTTATCACTCAACTTTACATACACTTCAAGTATCATGAATGACAATATGCAATTAAATTTATCTAGATGGTCGGGCCCTGCCACTAAATAAATCAATCACAATAAACACGAAACACGGAGATAAGATGTAACAGCCGTATTCAAGGCCGAGTTGGGAACGGTAAGTAAAGGGTTAATCAAGAAGCGTTTATAGTCTCGATCCCTATTTATTCCTTCATGCATTGCATTCTTATGTGACTTATGTGCTTTAGTTTAATTAAAAGTTCGTAATTTAATTATTTCCTTTATCGAGCATGTATCTTGAAACTTTTCTTATAGGAATCTTAGAACTCTAGTATACATCCCTTTCCAGCAGCTAAAAACCCTTCATATACTTCAAACCCTATTCCTACAATTTTAGGTTGGAAATTACGAAAATACCCCTACAGCCCTAGAATTTTCCTACATTCACCGAAACACTTTTACTACCCAATATTGTGACCAAAAGAATCCTCACATTATTTCGAGGATCGTGATACTCTCCGTAAACCATAATTCCCATCTTAACTCTAGTAGCGTCAAAAGCCGGTAAAACCCTAGCTTATAATTCGATCATGAATAAATCTTTACTCATCTACTTTTTGATATTCAATATTATAACCAAAACGACCCTTGAATTATTTTATGAATTTTCATACATTTACCAAAACTCGGTTCCACCCATAGCATATTTTATAAATATTTTCCTTTTCAAAAATTATCATTTTATTTTAAACAATTAGCTTTCATTCGATATTCGAAATTTTACTCAAAACGTTCATTGAATTTTTCTCTAAAATATGATGATTTTTACAACCTTTAAACTTCGTCATAGCTTCGTTTATATAATTTTCTTATGATTTTCATCATCTTTAATATTCATAATTTATAAACGAAAACTCTAAATATTCCACATTTATAATCAAAACGAAGCTTATTTTTCACTTGTTCTTTCATTAATTTACTACTTCAAGGTTTCACCTCTCGACTCTTGAATGAATTTTATACCATTTTATTTTTATTTTTATTTTTATTCCACATAAACCTTCTAGAAAGTTTAAATAAATGGATATATTTTCTCCACATTTCCTATCAAATTACCAAGCATATGTCTAAGATATAATTCATCCACATTACCTAACTAGCTACCAAGCATTTGTCTAGAATATGAAGCATCCGCATTTCCCTTAAACTCTTAGAAATTGCACAAAAGCCCCTCATGACTACCTATAAATACCCCCCCAAGCATCATTCATAACTCACAAAATCAACACACAAATCTCTCCCCTCACTCTCCTCCCACACGCCACAACCACTCTCTCTCTACAAGGTGAGTTTTTCTTTTATTATTTCATGCTTTATATTATGTTCTTAGTATAACAATAATAATAGTAGCATGTCTAGGATTAATTAAATTATGCTTTATGAATTTTATTTTATGAAAAATGTGCATAATTGTTAGTTTTAAATACAATGTGTGTACATTATGGAATTTTATTTAATTAAATGCATGAATTATGATATGATATAATGTGAGTATGTATGTAAATGATTATGATCTTGTTTGATTAAATTCATGCCTAGAATAATTTATTTAGAATTATTTTTCATAAAGAATTTATATATTTTGCTATGTTATGCTTCAATTTTATGTTATAAATATGAATATGATTGAACATGTTACACACCCTCTTTGAATATTCAAATAAGCCCAAGAACATGTTCTTAATGTTCTTGGATGTGTGTGTGTGTGTGTGTGTGTGGTGTGATTAGTGTGTGTGTGTGTGTGTGAGTTTGATTTTATGTTATAAAGTGTTTAATTCATAAGAAATTGAATAGTGAATGTTTTCAATAGTAATTTTTGACTTTTTGGTCAAAATCAATTAAATAATTTCGAAATTATTTTAAAAATAATTATAAAATAGATTTTGGAATTTTTAAAGAAAGATTTTTCCCGAATTTTCCAAAAATCGGTAAATTGTGCAATATTTTCAAAAGATAACGTACATTGTCAAATTAAACCTTAAATTTCATTTCAAATCTTACAATTAGAATAATAATATAGTTAATAAATATTTGAAAAGTTAAAGGTCCCATGAACCCTGAATTTATTAATTAAACGGGTGAATTTAGGGTTACCGGGAAATCTTTAAAGTAATACATAATATGTACCTTCTATAATTATTTAGTTATGATTTGTGTGCAATTAGTTAGTTAGAAATTAAGAACTTAGTTCTAAGCCGATAGTAGTTACTACTTTCAGGCGACCATAGGATTCAAGAGTGGAATCCTCACAATTCCACCTAAATCTCGGTACTCGGTGAGGGTTTCAAATCCTTTCAACTGAAATCATGATAAAATATTTCAATTTATTTCCTTGAATTTTCTTTCAAACTATGATCCCTTTTATGGGAAAATAATTATAGTATTGTCCAAAATTCATGTATTTACCCGAAAGTACTTAATACTTTCTTCCGGTAAATATTCTCATCTTGCAAGTAAAATTATTGTTTTCTTATGGGCCCGGTGGTCTTGGTAGAAGTAGTAGTCCGGGAGGCATGGGCCGAGGTCTACTATTATACCAGCCGCCAACTAGATCTTGATGATGGTCTAACCGGAGGTTGGTTATTCCACATCAAGTGACGGGAAAAGGTACGTCCCTCCCACAATATTGTTCATCGTCACTAGGGTTTGCTCCCCTATGTGACACTAAGGGGTGAAAGCTGGCATTATCGTATTTGTTTTATTAAGTATCGACACCTTGATCAGTGTCGTTACTATTTTTCTCGGATTTTAAGGAGTTAAGGTTGGAAAACCCTAGCTTGCGGGCATCAAAATTATTTTCTCAAAACGGTTCATAAATCTTTTAAAGTATAACTTATATTACCCCAATCCTGTTGTTTCAAACCAATATGAACCGGATATTATTGTCATATAGTTATTTGTTACTATATAGTATATTTTTAGACCAAGATTTTCTTGGTCAAAAGATTTAAAAAAAAAACCTTACTTATAATCATAAACCTCAAATCCCCGTCACTTAGTCATTTTGACTAACCCTCCTACTCTTTTAATTCATGATTCAGGAACATACGCGTTGACGCCTTAGAGGTACCTTGAAGCTTTAAGGTGTCACATTTCAGATACTTAGAATTTTCAAAAGTGCATGTACATCTTTTAATAAGCACTCTCTCATGTGAAATTAGATCTATCTGTAATTCCTTACTTAAAGTTTAATGATATGTGCTCCGTTATTTATAGTCCCTTTTATCGCTCGAGTTTATTTTCCGTTGCATTTAAATACTCTCGTATTGTATAGTCTTGTCCGTTCGCCGAAGTATTTCTCGAGTGCTAGGTCTCACATCCACTCGGGAAGTGCAACGGTGCGGGGTTGTAGTGTTAGGGGCGCTACATAAAATAAATGCCTAAATAAACATGAATTGATAAAAACGTTTAGGTCTCACAATATCCAAAATCAAATCTTAATCCCTAACTAGATAATTAAAAGTTTAGCTACTCATGTTGCAAAAATCCATCAAAACAATAGAGGAATTCTTTGACATAAATAAACTAAATTGTCTAAAGAAAATTAAAAACAAGGAAGATGAATGTTGGTGAAGCTCGCAGAACTCCCCGAGTTGCTGTGCGTCGTCCCCCTCAAAAACTGCATCCCCTTATAAATATATGCTCCCAAGACTCAATAAATAACCCAGACTTCTAGTTAAATTGGGACTCCAAATTCTCGTTGCAAAGTGGACTCAATTTCTTATCCTCCAAGAATCAACACTAAACCTGGGCTTCTTCAATTAAATCCAAGATACACGCGACCCACTATCTCAAAGCCCATAAATAAATGGCTTTTTTGCTTTAATTATGGATCTTCATTAATAATAACATGTACAGCCCACTTCTATTTTAATTCCCATGCAACCATCACAAAGTAAAGTCAACCTCACATCACATAATTACATGCGTACAGCCTCGTCATTATGCATAATTCAGCTTCCAACATTGCTTTCCATTTGCAACCCAGATTTCATACGCCATATCTGGAGAACTTTCCACAGCAGCAACGACAATCACCAAGCTCGGCCGGAATTGGTCTCTTTATGTGAATTTCGCCATAAAACGACCAAGTTTTCATCAATTTTGACTTCGGGTCCCAATCTACAATATAAACAACAAAATATCAATTTTTTTCAAGATAATATCAATTGAAGCACAATTCGAGGTAAAATTCAATCATAAAGATGACGAAATAACGAGTTATCAACCAACAAGGAAGCCTCCTCATTTTCACCCCCATTGAAATTATCACTAAACTTCACCATTTTTATGTCACATCAGAATGTTTTAATTACTTCTTAATGATTTGATCGCTTCCAAAGAAAATGAGCTGTTTATAGACAGAATAAACGTGTGCTATTATTGTGTTTTACTACTTAATGATCTGATCACTTCCAAACAAATTGAGCTGTTTAAAGATGGAAAAAACTATCAAATTATTTCGGTATAGAATGAACAATGTATATCTTTTTATTGTCACTTCTGAACAAAATGAACGGTTTAAAGACGACTTCCTAATGATCTGATCCAAACAAAACAAGTGATTTAAAGATGAAAAAAAACTATCAAATTATTTCGGTATAGAACGAAGGATATATATTTTTTTTGGTTTTATATTCCATTTATTTGACTCATCAGACATTCTCTGTCAGATAGTTACATTCCAAAATTAAGCTAACATTATGCGTAACTACTAAACTACATCACATGATAGCAAACAACAACTTATATACATAATCTTGTTTCAACAATAATTTTACAAAGGTCTATAGTGCAACCTCATACTAAAGTAAATTTATTTATCTACCGATGGATTTCTATATGTTTAGGCTTTACACATTACAAGTTGCTTAAATATGTGTCTCTTATCTAATCCACAAATATAGTTATAGTGATATATACAATATGATGCAGATATAACAATATCGATTTTGTTTTTAAAACTTTTACTTGACAAATTTACAATACAATACCATATCATAAAATGAAATACCAGAATCTCCCGCATGGGTAGCTTAACTGATTTTCAGGGAGGTAATTGAGTACAATGGTAAGTTTGAGTTCTGGCAGGGACAGTGTGAGAACTTTATCCAATATGATGACTCATTGTGCGCACCAGACATGAGACGTTTTCTCTGAGGAACAAACTAGATTTACTGTATTTACCCCCTCACATCACAATCGCACCGGGTGAAATAGCAGAGTAAACTTACCATACTTGTTTATGGGCAAATCCGTCATTTAAAAAACTTTTACTCTGGCTGGAGAAGCGTCGCCCTGGCATTATCATCAGCCTATCTTTAAAGCTGTTGACTGCCTTGAGAGTTAGTCAGTTGCAGAGTTCAAGAAAATGAATTCCCTTTATGCAACTGGATTTCTCCCAAAATATCCAGTCTTTCACATCATCAAACGTCGTCGAGTTTGCTCCAGGTTACCGGCGGTATTCGCCACCCTCAAAGCTTCACCTCCTCCTGGTAGCTGCCCTTTGAACCGTTCTCAGTTTTTCTGGCAATTGTTTCTTTTATGACAACCCATTTACTATGATAAATGTTTTTGATGTTTTGGTTTCTGAATGGAAGTGAATGAATTTGCTGGAGATGATGTAATGCAAGCTTTCTTGAAAGAAAGGGAGTTAAGTGGAGATTTTATTGCAAAACTGTCTGATGAACTTTGGCTCAAGGATGTTAAGAATTCTATAATTGAAGACGATTTTGAGGATGATATGGGTAATAAGAGATTCAATGCCCCACAGATACTGGAGGAGGTAAAGTTAGCACCTTTATCTTTCTCTTAATTGTTTCAATTACTCTGTCCTTCTTGTAATGATGTGTGTGTGTGTTGTCTTTTTTAAGTTTTCATTTTCGAACAATTTTAGATTGTTGAGCTGGAAAGGGAATGTGGGTTCTTGAAATTGAAAATCGTTATATTGTTTGTGTGTGTGTTGCATTTTCAACAATTTTAGATTGTTGGGCAGGAAGAAGAAGAAGAAGGTGGATTCTTGAAATTGAAAAAAACTACTGAATGGCTGTTGGGAGATGATAACTCTGCACCGATGAATAAGAAGATGTCTGCTAAGGTTATACATTCCACTCTCTTATTGTTTCTTTATGATTTCGCTAGCCGGAGAGAACAGTTGGATTATTTGCACTGAGAAAATTTCCAAAAATTAGCAAAGATTTATTTTCCCTTATTGAACTATATCCTAACATGTTATTTTTGCTGCTGCTGCTGCTGATGATGATGATAGGAAGTACGGGATGACCGTGAGAGACAAAGAAGACTAAGTATTCTCAGATATGAAGCTGTATGCGTTCTGATTGTCTTAGTTCTTGTTTCTGTCTCGTGTTAAGATTCCTTTTGCGTGAGTTGCTCTGTCGTCAACAGATTTTGCTTCGTGAATTGCATTTCAAACTTTTTTTTCTTTGGTTGAAAATTGCTAACCTAAGTATGATATTTGCTATAATGTTTTGGTAAATGCAGTTGAAGAGGGAGCTGTTTCTTTTGACTGTGGGCATTGGAGCTGCATGTAGTGGATACTGTCTCGTAGCATTTTCTGTCCAGGTAATAAATTGATGAAAAATGAAATGTCAGATATGGCTGCTCTAGTGTTTTTGGGAAGTTTTAATACATAATATGCTCGGTAATAACATCCTCGATACAAAAAGACTAGAAATACTCGCGGACATTTTGAGTATCCCGACTTAATGCCAAATTTAAATACTTGGCTTTTGTAGGCAGGCACAGAGTCAGAAATTTATGTTTTGAGGGTGTGATTGAATTATATGTATCATGTATGAAATGAATTATGTCATAGTTACCTTACTTGTTTGTGTATTGCTTAGGCTGCTGTGAGCTATGCAACGGGAGTTGCTTTCAGGTAACATTTTAGCCTTTGTTACCCCAAAACAATCCTTGTTATTGCATTACAATACTGGGGGTTTTAACGCTAGTAAACGTATTAACACATTTTCATTCTGCTGAATTTTATTCGTTCAGTTGCTTGTACTTTCAATTACTGTGCAAACATGCAGACAACATGTCGACAGAAAACATTCCAGATATTTTCACCAGAAGGAAGGCAAAAAAGTATTCTCGTAGTGCTTAATGCAGTTTTTAGTGAAAGTGATGCCTTTAATTGTTTCAACTGATGTTTTTCGTCTATATCAGAATTGGAATTAGAAGTGAGGATTTGCAGGATGCATTTGAGAAATCAATCAGTGGTTGTGGCATTGCTCTTTCGTCTCCACGGCTCGTAATTCCTGCTGCAATATACGGTCTTTGGGAACTTTCCCAGCATTTTGCCCATGACATTTGTGACTTTCAGGTAACTCTTGGAGTGAAGTGCTGAGGCTCGACTAGACTTACCCTAGGATGGAGCCCGGCTTTTAATTTTATATTTTGGGTGATTATACTGACATATCCTAAGGTTTGACCTAATTACACAAACATCCCGTGATGTTTGATCTAATTGCAGCCAAACCCCCACGGCTAATGGTCATAAAACTATGTGAAATTCTGATCTACTTACGGCCCATTTGTTTTGACTTGTACCTATAAACTTACCATGTTACCGTTGTTCAAACAAGAAAGAAGAAAGGAACAAAAGTAAACTTTGATGACAAAAAACTTATTTACAGAAAAATTGTGTGTGTTTACGTAGTCAGCACGCTTGAGATACATATAAATTTTAGGTCTATATAGGAAGCCGTTGAGCATTTTTCCATTGTTCGTAATTCATTCTTGTTTTTTCGCAGCTTGTACCTGCTATGCTTGGTCTATTTGCATATAAGGCTGCAGCACTCGTGCAAGTTTATAGAGACAACGAAGGCCTACAGCTTATATTTCCAGACAATGCAGATGGTTCATGACGAAATCTTCTTGCTAAAATTTCATGTATAGAGTTCAATATCCACGAGATCCTCAGGTGACATTATCATCTCGGTTCATGTTCATTAGATGACTGTTCGTACACCTCTGACAAACTATGGCTTCTTGAAGATCTCAGACACGAGACGAGGGGCCTTATCGCTGTCGTCTATGAAATACTAGGTTTCGGAGCAGCTTTCGAAACCTTAGTTTTGCCGAGAGTTCACATATTCTCGACATCCTCGAAGTTATCTGAGTTGTCCAAATGTATGTAGTTGAAACTGTAAGGCAATGTGAGAGTGGATGTATATAAGCTAAACATTCTTGTTTTTGTTGAGTATAGTTGGATTTAAAATCTTTTTTCCCCGTCAATTTTTGCCGGGTTCGAGTAAAAACGAAATTCAGTTGCTCCATTCACGACGTAAGATTTTATTTAGAAAATTGCATTGTGACTTGTGATTAAGCCACTTTCGTTATTACCAGAATTGATGGTTGCGTTCGGGATTGAGTTTGGTCGAACTAAAGCGACTTCAAACCTAGCTTCTCTCGCGGGAAACAAGCACGCAGTATAGTGGTAAGCATCTATAACTATAAATAGATTGCGAATAGTTAAACGGGAAGGTGCATTTTCGATAACTCGATACGAAACCAAACACATCTAATTAAATTAATAAACAAATCATGAATTCGAGTTTCATTACAGATAGTTAAACTGGAAAAGAACCAAACACATATAATTAAATTAATGTAACGTCTATGATACACGGATATTTCTAAAAAAATTATTTTACCATATCGTGTCTTGTCGGATACCGTGTCCGATACTCATCACATGGAAATTCAAAAAAAAAATCCGTGTTATCGTATCGCTATATCCGTATTCATGTATTATGGCACTAATAGATGAATACAAATTTTGATGCAATTCAGCTTCAATTTTTTTAAAAAAAAATAATAATTATTATTATTTTCTTTCACATTTTAAAGCCGGCTATTTATATATGGCTACTCCGGCGGTGATTTTCTAAAAATGGTATACTTTTGGACGTATATTTCAACTTTGGTGTACTTTGCAGGTGTAGTGTAATTTTGGGTTTTTCGCTTTTGGCAAATGCGGAAACAATCGTAAAAGCGAAAATCACTATTCACTAGGGTGATTCCACTTTTGCCAAAAGCGGAATCACTATTCACTACAGTGATTCCGCATTTGCCAAAAGCGGAAAACCCCAAAATTGCACTACACCTGCAAAGTACACCAAAATTGAACTACACACAAAAAAAAACACTAATTTTAGAAATTCACCCTACTCCGGCTATTTATATATGGCTACTTCTAGAACTTAAATGTACAATATATAAAAAGAAATATTTTTTAGTAAATTAATTTAAAAAATGGTTCTTTAGATTTACCCTAAACTGTTATTATCTTATTATTGGTAGTAGTAGTAAATTAATTTAAAAAATGGCTTCTTTATATATACCTTAAAGGCCTAAACTATTATTATCTTATTATTATTATTATTATTGAAATATTATACTATATATACATATAACAACATTGTATATCACTCCTCAGATCAAAAGCTCCAAACACTCTCCTCCAATGGCGAAATCTCAGCCCTCAGTGTTGGGGGAGCCGGTCTACTCCTCAATGATTGCTCTGCTCATCATAGTTGTAGCTTGCGTTGAGCTCTGCGACGCCGTCGCCGTCGTCGATGTCTACCGCCTTGTGCAGTACGATCTCGCCGGCGTACCGTTTGGATCCCGCCTCGCCGCCCTCAACCACCACGCCGGTTCTTCCTTCTTCTCTTCGTCTGCCGCCGCCGGCGCAGCTGCTGATCTATCGCGGACTGTTCTCATACTCCCTGTCCGCGAATTGAATCTTACCTTCATTAAAGGTCGCTTACTTCTTTCATTTCTTCGTTGATGTTGGTTTAACTTCGTGTGGGTGAATTTGAAATGCAGTTTTTAGTTAAGTGTAGGGATTTTGGAGCTGTTATGCTCAGTGGAATTTAGGCGTGCGCTTTGTTTATTTTAGTTTTTGAATTATCCAGCGGGAATTCCGCTTAGCTTGTGCTGGTTTTCCTGTAAATTTGGGAGCGCTGGGAGTGGTGGGCGTAAAATTTAGAGTTAAAAGTTGAAATGAATTCGTTTGGACTAATAATTATAGTTTTCCTTATTTTCTGAGCCTACTTTAGATATTCATATTTCCCTAAGTGTGGCTACTTTCCTCTTCTGTTACGACATTAGTTTGTAGAGGTTTACTTTACTGTTGATTGAATTCCTTAAATTCTGGATGGCAGTATCTGAACATTGGTACTAACCTATGTTTTATTGGAATCTTTGGCAGATTATATTGAACAGAAGAAGCCATTAGGCGGTTTGTTGCTTCTACTGCCCCCTGTTTTCAACCCACAAAACCTTGATAATGAGGTTGGATCTGATCACAATGCTGGAAAGGACGTCACCAAGGAATTGTTAGTTGAACTGGAGCAGTTTCTGATAAATGCAAACATACCTGTGAGTTAAATAGACTAGTTTCTCCTTGTCAAAAGCTATCACTATTGTTGGTTATGTAGTAAAAAGTTATAAACTTAGAGGCATGTTTCTGATGATACAAGTTGTTAATTTGCCAAACTTCTCCATCAAGAAAAGTCAGTAAGCTGAAGTTTTGTGACTGGGTTCATCATGTTTATGTGTGTGCATCTCTGAGACTAAGTCTGGTATATCTTCATGTTTAGCTCTTTTTGGCTACTTAAAAATGACAATAGGAAACATCAGTTGTCTTGCCTTTTTGGGCTTTTTTATATAATACCAATATTAGTAGATTGTTTATCTGACAATTTCATCTAATATCTCAGTATCCTGTATACTTCGGTTTTGAGGATGACCACGTTAATGCGGTGCTAGCTGATGTCAAGAAGAATGATGCTACTGGTCAGCCTGCAACTGCCACAACTGGCGGGTTAGTTGATATAAGAAATTCTATATATATAGCTGCTTAAGCTAGAAGCATTTTAATTTCTCATTTGCTATGCCTGTTACTGTCGTATGATTCATAATAATGGCTCATATATATGTTTCAGATACAAGCTTGTCCTTGCTGCCTCAGAGCCCAAGAAAATTGTTTCACCCACTATTTCAAATATTCAGGTTCCAGTTTATCATTTTATCTTCTAAAGGAATGACAATGGTCTTCCCTAGTTTAATGTCCCCGATATTGGGTGAATCCTGATGCCATATTTTGCTTGAAATGTGAGCTCTTTGTACAAGCTCAATGAATCCCACCTGTGTTGTATGTACTTGTAAAATTTGTCTTAATCTTGTTTTGCATCAGGGATGGCTGCCAGGATCGAAAGCTGATGGAGATTTAAACCAACTTCCCACCATAGCTATAGTGGCATCATATGACACATTTGGGGCTGCACCAGTTAATATTTTTCTTACTTAAATTTGAAATCTTGATTGCTGTTGAGAGCCTAAGGTCTTATGTCATCGGTCATCTCAATGTAACAGGCATTATCTGTTGGAAGTGATAGCAATGGAAGTGGTGTTGTGGCACTCCTAGAAATAGCTAGATTGTTTTCAATTTTATATTCTAGTCCTAAGACCCGTGGAAGGTACAATCTACTCTTTGCATTGACATCTGGCGGTCCTTATAACTACAATGGAACACAAAAGGTGCTTATCTCAAAAGATATACATTCCCTATTCTTTATTAAAAAAATCCACAGTTGTTGAGTCCTGATTTGACTCTGTTCAATCTTATTATAGTGGCTTCGCAGCTTGGACCAACGGTTACGGGAATCTATCGATTATGCAATTTGCTTGAATAGCATTGGCTCAAATAACAATGACTTGTGGATTCATGTCTCCAAGCCTCCGGAGAATGTCTACATAAAGCAAATATTTGAGGTTAGCCATTTTTAGACCATTTTGCAATTACAAATCATGGTTATTTTCAGACATATATCATCTACACCAATGCTTTTGACCTTATTCACATAATTTGGCTTTTCTAGGGTTTCTCTAGTGTGTCTGAAGAATTGGGGCTTAATGTTGGACTGAAACACAAGAAGATTAACATCTCTAATCCCCGAGTAAGTACCGTCAGACGTCTCGGACCTAATATTGTGATCCAGAAAATATTTTTCATAATATGAATTGTTTGGTGGTTGAAAATATTTTTTTTAATCATTTTAGAACACTATCTAATGAGATCCAGAAAGATAAAGCATACCAGCAATTTTTTATGCAAATTTCTGTGAAGATGGTATAGTGAAGTGTAGGTCCTGTATGGTGACTTTTGGTAATATTGCTTGGTGGTACGAGACTAGAAGTTTGTCTTTTTATTTATAACATGAAAACATTAAATATGCTGCTTCTTTTTTTCCTCTTCGTCATCTTTTGCCAACTGTCTCTGTTGTATTGCTAAAGCTATTGAAATATTCCAGGTGGCATGGGAGCATGAACAGTTTTCGAGGCAGAGAGTAACAGCAGCAACACTATCTAAGCTATCTGTTGCACCTGAATTTCTGGAAAGCACTGGAGGTCTATCAGATAGCAGGTTGTAATTCAAGGACTACAAAGCTCTTTGATTTGTTATTTGAATATTGCTCTTATTTCTTGCATGAATTATCCTCTCTTCCTCATCCCTCTTCTTTTCTGTACAGAAATTTTGTTGATGAAGCTTCAATAAGTCGAAGTGTCAAATTAGTGGCTGAAAGTCTTGCAGTAAGTAGTATTACTTCTTATATTGAAATACCGTGTTATTTATGAAATATTCACAGTTTTTTGACAAAAGATTTCTTTCATGTAAAAACAGAGGCATATATATGGTCAGGAGGGAAAAAACATTGATATATTTACAGATGGCAGTAGTTTATCCATAAATCCTTCGTATATACGTTCGTGGTTACAATTTCTGTCCACAACACCTCGAGTGGCTCCATTTCTTTCAAAGAATGATCCTCTCATAACGGCTCTGAAAAAGGTATCTTTTGTTAGACTTTTGCTTTGTTGACCTTTTATTATTGGATACTTTTTCATTTTCAAGAGTCATTTATAAATTCTCCACCCATTGTCTTACTTTCCTTGGAATTCCTTAGCAATTGCGCTCCCATGTTGGTGACGGTTATTCTGTATAACTGGTGACTGTATTCGTGTTGGTAGGAATTAGCAGATCACACAGCTGAGGTGAGCGTACAACAGGATGTACTTGATGGGATGTTCACTTTTTATGATTCGACCGATGGCAAATTACACATATATCAGGTGGCTGTTGAACTTAAATATCTTCTTTTTCACTGTTCCCTTTTGGACCACTTCTTTTTTTTAACTAAATTTGCTCTTTTATGAGATATTTAGATTCATATTATAGCAAGAATATGAGACTATGTTCCCTTCTGGATTTTGCAAGATTTCATGGTAGTTTTTGTATTTGAGAGCTTGGTATAGTCAAAGTCGTTCCATAGAAATGAAACTTATACATCAGAAACTTTCAAAGAAATTAATCATTTTGTTTATCAATGACTAACAATTGTGACTTATGATTTCAGGTCGCAAGCGTGACATTTGACTTGCTTTTGCTTCTGGTTCTCGGATCTTACCTGATTACTCTTTTCAGTTTTTTGGTAGTCACCACAAGGGTACGTCTTCTTCGTTCTTAACAAAACTAATTGTCCATATCTGAAATAGAGGAATTCACCTCTGATCGAATAAAGCTATACCTCTAATTCGAAAAACTGAGTACATATTATAGTATCAGACAGGGTTTCAAACTATTAAGCTAATGCTAGCCTTTCCTATCCAGTTAATTAACGGCTAGTGGAATCGATAAAACCATTTGCAATTTACATTACAAATAAGAAATGTCTTCTATGCATCAGGTGTCGGGCCCCATCTTCACCCAATTATCACGATTTTTATCACATTGTATCCCTATATACTGTAAATTACATGTTAGATAAATCACAATTGTTTGGTGCATACGGGGTATAAATCAAAGAGCTTCTTTCTTACCTTTTGCAATTCTTGAATATTCGACTCCTAACAAGATTTACATAACTCAACAGGGTCTCGATGATCTGATCAGCCTGTTTCGTCGCCCCACTTCCCGCAAAGTGAAAACGGCTTAAATGTATGGAGCTGGAAAAGTCCCCATTAGAGCAGAAAGCTGAGTCCCAACAGTTGTTTTTGTAGCTTAATGCAACATAGATGTTGGATAGAACTGCAATGCCCCTTATGCGTGGGCCGAGCCTGATCTGATGTCTTCACGTCATACTTTTTAGCAAATTTCACGCCGGCACTCATTTTTCAACCCCCTGTTTGCTTGTTTAGGGGATAGTTTTCAGCTGATAGAAAAATTTTGTTTAGAAAACACAGCTTCCATCTCAATTCAATGCTGATAAATTATATGTTGGAAGATGCTATAACTTGGTCTTGATTTCGTTTTTCATGCTATAACTCGGTCTTGATTTCGTTTTTCATCTTGATCTTGTTTCTCTTGTAAGCTCGAGTAGTGGACTATTTTCTGTCGGAAGCTGAGCGTCATCTGGCAATTATGAGAGGTCGAGTAGTTGACTATTTTCTGTCGAAAATCGAGCATCATCTGGCAATTATGAAGTCGAAGCTTCAATTTGTTCGAATTTGTTATGTTTTTCGATGTTTTGATCCGTAAGACAACAAAGCTAAGCAATAACTATTGTTACATATCTGAAGTTTGGCTTAACGATACGAACTAGCCACCTATAATGCACGAATACGGATATCGGGATACGCACACGATATGTATTTTTTCTTGAATTGTCCACATGAGGAGTGTCAAACACAATGTCAGATACGACAAAAATATATTTAGAAATATCCATACATCATAGCTAGCCGCGTGAAGTGTGGCGAACACATGCTCTTACAATCATGAATTCAAAATTAAATATCGATCTATAATGTTAATAGCAAAATACAATATCCGTTAAGAGATAACAGAGTCAATCTTGATCAATCCATATGTATTGTAAGTTTTTAACAAGGTTAATTTTTGTAATTTCTGAAACCTCCAGGAAAATCTCGATGCCTACCTCTATGATTCCAATTTTGATCACTTCACCTGGCAAAGGTTAACATTAACAAGTGAATCTCGATTCAAGAATGAAGTTTGGTTTTAATAGAACTTTTCAATGTACAATACTAATAACCTCCATTTTTTGAAAAAAATTAACCATGGGATCCAGTAAAAATGTACGACTGACAACTCCATAGCATAAACATTCTGCTAAAGTCTAAACCAACGAGCTCTATACAACAAATCCAGCATTTATAGTTTAGACAGCGAGAGAGAGTCGTACGCAGTAAACAGCAACTTCTATAATTTGCCCCTTACGAGGGTTCAAGCAACAAGAAGGAAATACAATGTCCACGGTTATCATGATTGGTGCGCATTCAGCATTGCTCGGTAAACCATATCAATGAATTGATTGTCCTGTCAAAACAGAGATAGATATACGTCAGAATTACTGTTCTAGTCCCTTTTAATTTTTCCTGAAAGTTACTTCTTTTTTTTTTTTTTTTAATATTTTGACATTTAAATTTTCTTCAATCCGCGCAGATATTTTTATCAGGTTTAGGGTTTATGATCAAATAGGGATTCATATTCTCTGATTTAATCCAGATCTGACCAGTTAACAGCCCTAACAAGGCACTTAACTCGAAAAGTTGTCTCCACAAAATTTGGAGATGAACAAAGAACAGAAGCAAAATACCTGAACAAGCGATTGAAGTGCCTCCCGGACTTTATCTCTGGTGACAGCTGGCACATAATCCGGTGTAGGAACAGACGTTGGAGCGAGAGATGGTGGTGGTGGTGTTGGTGGTGGAAATGGCTGAAGCAGAGGTGCACCGTAACGTCTCTGAGGATTCAGTGGAGGAGCAGTTGGCACAGATGAAGAAACGGGAGGTATAACCAGTGGAGACGAGGAAGGAGGTGGGCCGAAAAAAGTTGATGGCTTTACTAAATTAGTTGATCGTTTTGCAGCAGAATTTGGTTCAGAACCTTCAAGAATAGACATTATAGAAGTAGAAGCAGGTAATTTAGATGGTGTTTGTGCAGCTGCTGAAGTGGGGAGAGCAACAGGTTGTGGATGAGATGTCGGAATTATAGTTGCAGAGGAGTGGTATGGCTGTGTGGAAATTGCTGCGTTAGGAGAACCTCCGATATTCATAGCCGTCTGAAAATGTTTAGGATAGGGAGGTTTATTGCATGTCAAACAAATAAGTGATGCAAGTATTAACAATTTAGCTCAGAAATATATGGAAGTTAATAATTAAGGATAATACACGACATACCCTGAAGTTTGGCATAACTACATCTGGATCCATCCATTTGGATAATTTTATCTCTAGTATTTTATGAATACCCAATTTTTTTGCCCTCGACACTTACCACTCAATATTTGACCTGATATTCATGACCATAATATAGCATGTGTTGGGCCAACTTTTAGAGCTTGCGCAGGAAGTTTTCGTAATAAGGCAAACTTCATGGGGAGTTCTGTTATTAAGACTAACCTCAAGATATGCCGGTGTAATTATCCCTAATAAATATACAAAGGCACAGACTAAACTTCTATTCTCACTAACTAAGTTGAGTTAAAAAACTAGTAAGAAAAAGAAAGCATACACTGAAGAAGTTCACAAATGAAGGATCATCAGGAACATCAGTGACATTGGCAGTAGTAGTGGATGTTGGCTCAAGAGGACCATCCATTACTGCCAGTGTTGGAACCGCTTCCAGTTCTTCAAACTCACTGCAGAATAAATAAATAAAAGATACACATGATTTCTCGGGGAGAAGCTATTCCTTATGCATGTACAGGAAGGTATATCTGAAAACAACAAAAATCAAATCTTTGCACACGGGAAAATGCATGAAGAATACCTTTTCGTAGAAGATACTTTTGACTTTGCGGGCACCTTGGAATATGCATTAAGTATCCTAGAAATGAAAATTCAGCATTAACATAATAAATAGAAGCTGATATAAGCAATGGACAAGGCCATTAGACCCCAACAAATTAACCAAATCAAATAGATTGATTTTGTCATATTATGTATTATGTTAACTAGATCTCCGATTCAATACACAAAAAAAACCTATGCTCAAAACAATAATTCAAAGTTACCAAGCAAAACGTACTCATTCATTTCATTTCTTTAACAAACAAAAACCCACACAAGAAAACACATTGCCCCATACCGGAAAAAAAACAAAAATAAATCTTTATCATCACCAACCTGTTAAATAGATTTGCAACTTCTTCACACTCTCGCGCATTATAGAACCATATTCCATTTACCTCTTGAGAAGCATTACGATATAATAGATATGGAACCTGCACTTCATACTCAAAATCTCCCAGGAGATTCTCCACTAGATTATCTGGTTAATGCAACAAAATCAGAACTCTTAATATACATGGATAAGTGCAAGTTTAAATTTGTTTACGTACAATTGGATCAAGTGTTTCAGCTTTGAGGAGCTATAAGAGGATATTGTTATGTACAAAACACACACGCATTAGCACTAATAACCAAAAATGGATTAGGTTTACATTATCTTCATCATAACTTTCAATTTATAGATGCTTCTACTTTTCCTTTCAGAAGCTTTGTCCTTCTTAAGACTTCTAATTCATCCATATCCCCTCTAAAGCAGATATACTCTAGATTGCTAACTTGAGATACTTTACAACCGAAAAAAATAATAGTACTGATTTCTAAAGATTGCTGGGACAGTTAAGTGGTTCAGACAATGAAATGGACTCAGCTTGTTGTAAACCTAGTTGGTCCTGAGCAAGAAGAGTTCTCCTTCAACACTAGCTATTTTGTTAATTGATTGGACAAATAGTGGAAAAGACTATAAACAATACTTCTAGAAGGTAGCCCTAGAGATGAATGCAGCTCATTTAACATTTTGCACTATGGTTTCAAATGATAACTATGACCAATTTGAACCAATCAACCATAGAAATTGTTCCCTTCACAATCAGCATCTACTTTCTCTCCAAGTGCATCTTTCAAGCTGAATAGTTTGTTTTAACTCTCATTTGTCAATTTATAGAATCTTCTTTACATTATTAGAATAGAATTTGGTTTCTGGCATTCTGCAATGAATTGTTTCAATTGTAAAGACATTTGACTTCATCCATAAAGGCGCGCATTACCACAGCAACCTCACCTTAACAAAAATGGTGTCAGTGAGAGCAATTTGATTATCCCCTGTTAACATTGTTTTGTAGGTAGAATCTTCAATGAGCAGAAACAAGCACCCGACCTAATAAAGGGGCTTGTATCCGCCAAAACATTCCTCCTGTAAAATATCAATTTATTTTTTAAGGCTATTTCAGGTACATGTTCAGCCAAACTGATAATTACCCATTACTCTGAGGAAAAGTTGAAGGCCAATTTGAAAGATAAATCGAATCTTTTCTAAAACTAATTCTAAACTCTTGTGTCATTTCAAGCTACAGATAACTGAAGAAACAAGGAACGAAAATCACATATGTCTCAGCATATATTTACTTGTTTTACTTGATCCTAGTTATGTCTTGATAAGCACTTTGACTCGGAAAAGCATTGGCAACATAATTTCTATCTGGATATGTGCATAAATTCGCAAATACCATTGAGAAATATACCTATCTTTTAAATCAGTAAATGTGATCTCTTTGGACATACTTTCTGCATTTGTGATCCATGTAGTAATTTAGACCATGATCACACACAACTGGTCCTGGTATAAGTAGCTAACCAAACTCACCCTTGCCCTGACCCAACTCATAACTTTAACTGGTTTGCAGAGACTATAGTTGTTGCAATTTCATAGCAGAATGAAACCAAAACCAAGATTTACCCTATTTTACACCGAAAGGCGAAAGCATAAGATATGTCTTATGATCTTTATGCGAATTTATTGACCGCTCTTGCAAACATCCTAAGTAGAACAAAACGTAAGGAAATGAAGAAACTAACCAGTGTTACGCCGATTCATCACTATAAACTGAAACCGTGGCTGAGTATTCCTGAACAGAGAAACACCCCAGATAATTACACATACAAAAAAACCGTAATTCACAATAAACTGAAATGATTATACTAAATTTCGATTTCAATTGAGAACCCAAAAAAATCTCACCTTTTCACGACAAAAAGGGAACCTTCCACATCCTTCCTACTCTGCCAACCCAAATTCATCCAAAATTAGTACAACAAACCCCTCCGAAAACAAAACTCAAATTCAATCAACACATTCCTGCTCGGTAATCGTATTACACACACATACGATAGCATACCCATTGGCTATTATCGACATTAAATTCGTAGAAGGTGACATGAGCTGCTGTGATGAGAATCTCCTCCACAAAGGGATCGATTCGCTGCAGCACGGTCAAATTCAGCACCTTCGTGGTCTTCTCATCAAGATTCGGCATCAATTTCCCGTTCTGCGACATCGTTCAAACCACCGTCTCCCTCTCTCTCTCTCTCTCTCTTTCGCAAGGTACGAATGCAGAGAGAGAAACCCCTATACGCGTAGCAGAGAAAATCCAACAGCTAGCAATTCCAGCTCCCTCTGATTGATTCAATGGTTTAATCTCAAGTTCTTCCTCATTTAGTTGAGTGCAGGGTAAATTATATATATATATATATATATATATATATATACCACATTTTTTAAAAGATCTTTTTTTATTTTTTTTATTTTTGCAAATATTTTATTTCCAAGAGTCCATAAATAATAGAGTTACCACCGACAGGGTGTAACTTAGTTATTCGGCAGTATATTACTCTAAAGTCTAACCAATCGATAAACCGGGCCTATGAATTATAACAAGATCTTGGCTCAAACAATATATAGAGGATCTAAATACAAAAACATCATTCATGTTCAAATGACAAAAGTAATGCATTTATCAAATTAATTGTTTCGAGTCAATCGAGTCGGATTTAGATTAAAATTTTCCTTCTACTACAATTCCGTAGACGGATTAATTCTCCACCGATTCGTGTTTGTAATCGACGATAGATGTGAGTGACCAAGACTAGGAAAATTTATGTTCGAGGTTCATAAAGCAAAGCTAATATTTATTTTTCGGAGCCCAATAAGCAAGATGGATACATATCGCAATGCAAAATCATCCATACCATCATCTTATTTTTAAAGTTTTTGCTGATCAAGGCAAGGTATTATGTCAAAAGTTCTACTACAAGCTGTTACATAGATGAGATTAAGAGAAAAACAGCCGGCAAGGGCTGGAGATAGGTTTTCATCATTCGGTTGCTTTGCCTTTACGCCTCGCGCCACTGCTCGTCTCTATCAAGTAACAAACCATGGAGTCCACATCGTCCCCAAAAATGCTATAAGCCTCGATGACCTGCAAATAGCTGAATCCCATAGACAGCATTATCTGCATGCTGCTATTCAGAACTGACGGACCGGTCGAGCCCGACTCACGTGCTGCTTCTTGCCTAGTAGCATCACTCCCCGAAGATCCTGACAAAAATACAATTAAGTTATTTGATGTGGATAAGCTGGGATTACATTCGAGTGAAGAGCAGGGTTTTGATAAAGGATAAACAGAGAATGTTTATTAACTCTTAATTAAAACCAAACCATGTAAACTTCCCGAGGGTCGAGAAATTACAGAAACTTCCCCTATCAAAGAATTTATATTACACCTAGATCAATATTTGATTTTAAATTCATGACTATAAGAACATGCCTAAGACCAAACCTTAGGCCATGCCCAAGGAAAGTTTATTTAATTTTCAGACCTCTATGTGTGCAGTTAGGTCAAACCTCGAGGTATGCCGGTGTCATTATCCCCACGTTTTTTTCCCAACACTACCATCTTTTACTACTCCAACCTATGGAATGTCTTTCTCTTGGGGGAACAAGGGAGCTAATGGGCTCAAGGAGCTAAACGGTTTAAATACTCCCCTCTCTAACATGCCAGCAAGAAAATAAGCCTTGTGTACAACTTTAACTTGTACTCTTGCCTGATTGGTAATGAGGTGATTTATGGGGAGATTCTGACAAACCCTAAACCTGGTCGGTCTAGCTTGATGGACCCAAAACCCACCCGGACCTATCTTAGGGGAGAGGCTTTGGGTTCAAATCCAGGGGTCACCCATAAAACGTAAATTATGAAATGGCAATGCAGTTAAATGTAAGCACTCACGGGCAGCAGAAGATGATGGTTCAGCTTTAGAAGTTGAGGACTCCCGACGACCAACTTGTTGCTTGAACTTGTCATCAGCTAGATACTCGGCCCTAGAAGCTTCCATAACCATGCGTTCAATTTCCTTCTCAGTAAGCTCCAGATCAGAGTAGAACCGCCCCTCAGCAAGAAGTGCCTAACAAAAGGAACAAAATCTTGTGTTATTTGGTATACAGACGACACAGAACATCATTATTTTTGTCAGTGAAAAGCTTCTTACATTATCAATCTGTTGATCCTGTTGAGCTTTGATGGCTGCTTTGACCTGATCCTTATCAATGTTCGTCTGTCAAATACACCACAGAATTGGCAAGTAAAAAGTCTAGCTGAATGAAGATATATAAAAACTTTATCATGCAATTCAGTTTTGGGTTATGGACTCTAAAGGCAAGGGTTTGTTTTGTAGAGCTTATAAGATCATTCAAACGGCCTATGACATATAAGGGAGCTTAAAAACTTTCCAAACTTGTTGGGTAATTTTATTTATTCGCAATAAATTTTTGGAGCTCACAAGACCATATGAGCCATTTAATTATAGAAGTAAAGAACATAGATATCCTCAACTTTTTCAAACTATCACATTTCTAGTTTCTACCATCTCACAGAGAATTATGTACACACCAGCAGCTGAGCACACTCAATGCATGTGCAAAAATCAAATGTGCAAGATATAGACAGATAACATAGATATCAAAGAGAGAGAATAAGACAGATAACATAGATAGGAGAAATAAGAGAAGAAGAAGACTGATAACATAGATAGAAAGGAGAAAACATCGAGTAGGGGAAAGAAAAGAAAATACATGGTCAATGAGAGGGGTAACAGAAAGAAATTAAATTTAAAGATATTAAAAATGAAGAGTGATGCACCATCAAAAGTTGAACCCAAAGATAATTCTTCTATATTTTCATGTTGTATTAAGCAGTTTAGAATTAAAAATACAACCTTAATTAAAAAGTTACAAGCTTACCCCCTGAAGAGAGCTAAATCCAAGTCCAGCGCCAATGGTCAGTCGACGTGGATCAACGAGGGAGTTATAGTGATTTCCATGGTGGTAGCTTAGCCGTATCGGAGGTGTGTCTGTATTATAGCTTCCATGGAATATATTGATAGGTTCTAGAATATCACAGAAAACTGTAGGTCAGTAATACAATAAAGCAGGTTCTCTGAATCAATGTCAAACTTAGTAAGGAAAAGCACCTGTGGTGTAAGAATATATATGGATAGGTCGGTTGTACATTTCTGATAAAGCCTGAATCTCCATATTATTTCCATAAACCTAAAAATAAGAACAGAAACTAAAATCTTGAACAACAATGAAAATGAAATTGTGTGTGAATCACAACAATCAGGGATCAGTTCGTTTCTTTTCTCTTAATTAGAACAGCGTCCCAAAAGAAGAATTGAGAGCCAATTACCTTATCTCTTCTCTTCCTCTTACAATAGGAAGTAAAACCTTCTGTTATAAACTGTGAGAAGTGATCTCTTTCTCGTTCCTGTATAAACAGAAGTTGATGACTTAAAATGGGTTGGGGAAGCGGGATCTCTTAAAATGGAGAAATTCGATCTTCAAACGTAAAATTTAGGGACATAAGATATTATGAATAGAAATTATAAGTTACTGGAAAAGTTCCAAATTACAGCTGATAGATGTCAAAGGAAAAGTAAATGAATAATCAAGTGATGAAATATATAAATCTGACAATTTTATACACTCAAGAAAGATGTATGTAATTGATTTTTACGGAATACTCCATATCTCCTAACTTATGTTTGTAATTCAATTTAGGGCCTCCCTAAATAAGGCCCTATTTCCTAAATGGAAATTTTGCTCCAGAAATTATTCTCTTGCTTAAGGCCTCTAATTCTAAAGCAGAATTTTAGATGGTAAAAGTTCTCCCATTGCAAGTCAAACTAGAAATTATTTTTCTAAAAATGAAAATACAATACTATCTGACATAACAAACTGTCAAGAAAATCTAATAAGAAAGTAAAGAAATCTGCTTATTGACAGCTCAAGAAGTGAGTAACATTACTTGAGGAGGAATCAATGTTCAATAAGATATATCAGAAATGTGTTTCTCCTTTCTCTTAAACATGCCAGTGCATTGTCAGTCAAAGTTAATAAGCAAAGAGCAGACTTCTTCAAAGATACTTGATCACAAATGCAAGAAAGGACCACTTATGAACATAAGACAAAGAACTTCCATACCATATAGTCAATGCACATCTGCCTAACCAAATCATATAGCTCAGAGTCACCATATACTTGATCTGCAACAGCACGAAAAAGACAGTTACCATCCTCAAGCATTTTCCTCACTTCCAAGCCTTTAACCCGCCTTAAATCGATCTCAAACTGATGTTCTCTTTCCTGCAACAGGTGTTTCAAACTTCTAGCTTAGCTTAAGCAGAAACTGTAAAACAAAGCACTCCATCGTGCTCTCATTAAAGCTAAAAGGCATAAACAGGCCTTACTCCCCCACCCCATCCACAGCCCCCAGCACCACCCCCTCCCCCATTTTCCCTCAGTCTGTAAACACTCCTAAAGTAATATCAGAGAAATTGACCGAGACAATAATGAATTGGGCAATGGAACAACAAAATATTTAAATTATGACAATCCCAGTGTACTCACCGCATCATCATAAGAAGAACTATAGTGTGGGCTCTGCTCATCAGCACTGTTGTAGCCTTCACCTTCACAATGAGACCTAGGTGACGATGGACGAGATCCTGTAGGAGATGATCGGTTTGATACACCAGACCAGCCTGCAGCTCTTCTAGAAGACCCTATTCTCCCTGAATTCGACTCAGCAGATGCAAATCTCCTATAATTTGAGTTCCCCGAAGAAGGCTTAGGAGGTGGAGGAGGTGGAGGAGGATAAGAACTACCAGTAACCATCATCTGGAAAGAACGAGATTCATTTTCCTCCTCAACAGCTGGCAATCCTCCAAAACCTTTAACTAAATTTCCCGAACCCGCATCATCATCATGCACCTTCTCATCAGTCTTTTCACTTTCATGGCGATCACTGTTTGAGTTTGAATTTCCCTGAGAAAGATCCTCAGTTTTCTTTTCCTCACTTCTGTTATCAGGACCAGGACAATATTCGGATAATTCGTCCACAATAATTTGCTCTTGCAATTCCTCTACCAAATTCTCGTCTCTAACTGCTGGAACAACTTGTGGTGAAGCTGAAGAAGAAGAAGAAGAAGAAGAAGGAGAAGATGAAGAAAGGTTGGGGACTGATGCTGATGTTGATGATCTGTTTTGGTTAGCGGATGATGACGAGCCAGTAGAACCACGCTGAACTAAAATTCGAGTCATTTTTATCTTCCCTCTTCTTCAAATTCCAATGGGATGATTTTCTTTCAACTTATTTCTGCCAAAAATTAGAGATATAAAGGCGCAGGTTTCAATTTGTCACGCGTTCTAGCCTTGGGAGCAGTAACACCAATTCCACGGGTAAGCGATTTGTTGTTCCAGCTCAGTACGATCTGATCCTCGCGAATCGATTTCTGCATTCCCCTAACAATTCTCATGAGACCTTCACCTCCAAATGTTCTATTCTTAAACAATAAAACCCTCTTTGAGATAAAGTACTCGAATTTACCCGTGATAAAGCCCTAGATATTAAAAAAAATCACCACCACAATTTCACAAACCGTAATTTATATAAAAAGAAAGCAACTAAATCAAGAGTTTAGAGCACGTTAACCTCAAAGAAACAAGAAGACTTATACTGAAGCCAAGAAAATGAAAAACACAAAGAAAACAACAGCAAAATACACAGAACCAACAAGATATGACAGGAAAAAATCATGCTTTAATACCTCACAAAATGAAAAGACAATACAGCATCATCACGAATTATCAATTATCGTCGAATACAATTAGCCAGAAACGAGCAAATTTCACAATCCCAGATAAAAGAAATTAAAGAAACGCCCAAAAACCTCTAAATCAACAAAAACATTCAAAATCATCGCGGTACGAAACAACCCAAACACCACGAAATGGCCGCGTACAAATCAAAAGAGCTCAAGATTCGAAATTTACGGAGAACAAGCGTCAATCAGACAAAATTTACAACAAGAGGGACACAAACCCACGAGCTAACAAACAAGAACACAATCAATTACGAGCATAATCAGGTGAATTGAATCCACAAATCAAAGAACCCTAGAGTTGACCCGGTTCTGAGTGTAGCTGACTCACCTGAGCCAAGCGACGATGAGGCAAGAACAACAGTGAGTGTTGCTGTTTCACCAAAGGGTTTTCGAGAGCGCACCTAAGAAGAAGATAACTTCAGCACAAAGGAAGTGTGTGAGTATGTGTGTGTTTCTGTGCGTGAAATATATATATATGTATGTGTATGCATAGATAGAGAAGAGGAGAGATGAGGAAAGTGGCTTTGTTAGGGAGAGAAAAAATGGAAGGCTGAGTTTTAAAGAAGAGAAGAAAATAAAGGCAGGCACGAGAGTGTGGAAGTTATTTTTTCTCTTTTTTCTTTTTACTATTTTTCTCTTGAATAATTTTCATGTAATATGATTATTAATTTTATATAACATAGGATAATTAATATATTTGGTGCATGTGCCATACAACTATTTGATGCGGTCAAGAAATATTTGGAGTTCAGCTGGAGTTTCAATGGTAATTTCTGAATTGGAGTTGATGGAAGAAAAATGAAGTTTAAAGTTTAAACTCCATTACATGCAAAAGAATATGAGGTGAGATGATCAATTGGGATTTATCTCACTGTGTACACTTTTTCTCTTGAAGAAATTAGAGGAACATAATAAGTGTAGAGAAAGATTGCTTGCAATTTATAGGAGTGTCTTTGGGAAAGATGACAATGTGACTTAGCTTAGTCATTTGAGGGGAATCATTTCTCATGTGTCTTAGGTTGCTCGAATGCCACATGTCCTAGGATGTACCACCTGAGGTCAACTCTAAATGGATATTCAAGTGGTCCCCAAATAAGTGTCCCTAGTGGGTACGTAACAACCTCGTACAAACTATCAAGAGGCACAATGTCCTCCTTTGCGGTGGTACACGACAAGCACCTAGGAACGGTTCTCAAGGCGTTAACGTACCTTGGTATGAAGGGTTATATCCTCTTACGTAGACCTTAAGCCCATTGACTTCAAAGGTGGTGCGGCCCCACAAGGCCTTGGATCACAGAATGATGGGACTTAAGTGAACGTAGTCCTATCTTAGGTCAAACAGGGAACGTACCTTATAGACCCTCAACTCTCGAGAGTGGTGCGGACCCTCCAGATCTTGGATCACGAGAGGACGGGGCTCTAAAGAGAACGAAGTGTCATGTTGGGACAAAGGGGAACGCCCCTAACGGGCCCTCAACTCTCCAAGGTGGCACGAGCCCTCAAAACCTTGGATCATAAGAGGACAAGAATCTTAAGTGAATGGAATCCCGCATTAGGCTGAAGAGAGAATGTCCCTTACAAGCCCTCAATCCTCAAGGATAGGCCAAAAACACCCCTTGCAGTTCCTCAAACCCCGAGGGTGGGTCAATGGTGCCGCCCTTTTTAGGCCCTCATTCCTCGAAGGTGCAATAGGGATCATCCCATACCCTAGCTCATTGATATTGTTGAGGAGTATGCTTAGTGAAACGATCTGACGAATGTGACTCTCAAGGGTCTTTCAATTTTTCTTGTTGTTTCTAAAGTTAAAAGCTCTTTTTAAATAAGTTGAGTGAACACCTTGGTATCATTGAAGAAAGGAGCTCAAACCCACCCGACTCTCTTTTTTCGCATAGTAATCACATCTGTTTAACACTTAGCATGATAAAAATTATATCACCATCACGATTCATATTTATCAAATTGAGTCATTATACTAATAATTGTAGTTGTGAGCTATTAAATAAGAATAATAGAGACAAACATTCTTTTAGACATACAAGTAAATAAAGTTTCTATTTAAAACAAGTTTATTATCTTATCTATTTATTTATATTATAAAATTTTAACTCCACCGTTTAATTATTAACATATACCTAATATTCATTGTAACTATTAATGGCTTTTCGGTATCTGAATATTCAATTATTATTGCTAGGTTATTCTCACCTTAGTCAATGATCCTTAAATCCCCTCAAATTCATATAATGAGATATGATAACGAAAAAAATGATAGAGCTATCCATGAACATTATCAATATATATATGTGGGTGTGAAACCTGAAATATATGCTTTAATCTCACACAGATATATAAAGAGATTCAAAGGAAGGAAAATCATTGTAAATTTCTCACATTTCCTCAAACAAATAGGAAACAATTCCAAACAATTACATCATATAATTAATTTCCTCCAACAAAATAAAAATAGTAACCCAATATTCGAAAATGCAATATCCAAATACTAAAATACTGCATGCTCAAACCAATCCTCGGTGCCGGCGGAGTGCCACGGCGGAGAGCACCACCAAGAAGATCAAGATCACCGCCGCAATGAAGGACGCCACCACCGCGCCGCTGACACGCTGGCAGAAATCGGTGAACTGCTGACAAATGGCCAACCAATTGGCGGTGGAGTTCCCGTTGTGGGCTAAGTAGACGATCGCCGCCGCAGCTGCTGCCGCCGCGGTGGTGAAAGCCGCCACCACCTGTTTCAAGCCATAGAAAGTTAATATTATTAATCGAAATATAAAAGTATTTATTGGGATTAATTTAAAAATATTTGATTAATTAATTAATTAATTACTATGTCAAGTATGAGGAGAAGAAGCTTGATTCCAGCTGCATGGGGACGAACAATGCCCACAATGGAGAAAGGTAGGGATAGGACTAAGTAGCCACTAGCAATGGCGTTTGCCACCACAAAGAACCTGCAAAATTTATCAATTTCAAATTTAAATATCTTGGTTAATTATGGGATATTATGCATGATACAAATTAATGTTACTGCAATACTTTCGGTTTTGTTCTGGTTTTAGACTACAAGAAATCTGTCAAAAATCAATCAAACGAATGGAAACTTCCAAACATCGATGGTTTTTTGTTAGGAGAAACAAATTTCTGATGGAAAATGGATGATTTCAAACTCATTGGATAAACCCTTATCGAAAACAAAATCAAGACATATTATGTTAGTTTCCAATATATGAAATTTATAATTTTCCAATGAAATATTGATAGAATTCCGACTGGATTAACTTCGGTTTAAATTCGTACATGTACAGACTGCTTAACATCGGGATTCGTGGAGGATGCCCTTCATATGTAACATAATTATTGATGGTGAATTTTGGTAAATATTTTTAAAAAGAGTTATTTACGCCATACCCCCTGTGTTACAAAAATTAACACAGAAAACCCTGTGTTTTCAAAATATTTGCATGCCGAACCTGAAAATTTCTGTTATTGGTAGAACACTAATTTTCTCTATTCATTGGATGCGAAATAACTAATTTACCCGTTTATATTCTCATATACATCATCTTAAATCTCTCTATATTGTAATATTGTTTTATATGCACCGAAACCTGTACAAAATAAAAATTACATGAAGAACCGTATAAACAAGTATAAAAAATTGTACATAGAGAGATGTGAGATGATCTGTATCATAATATAAAAGGCTAAATTAGTTATTTCGCATCCAATAAATAGAGAAAATTAGTGTTATACCAATACTGGAAATTTTCAGGGTTCGGCATGCAAATATTTTAAAAACACAGGGTTCCCTGTGTTAATTTTTGTAACACAGGGTTTTTTTTACCTATTTCACCTAACACAGGGGGTATGATGTAAATAACTTTTTTAAAAAACTTCACATATGTACATAACTTACTTTGAAATTTCGTCCTTTTGAAAACATTAAAATGCATGAAAGGCCTAAGAAAAATATTGCAAATCATATAATGCTTAATGCTACCCCAGTATACTAATTACCATGCAAGATGTGATACCAAAAATCAAGAATTTTATCAAATATATTAGAAAAACAAGAAGAAGAAAAGGTGACATACGTGAAAGTTGGTATGTCATCGTAACTAGCCTGAAATTGAAAGAACTGAGTGAAGAATGGAAGAGTCTGATCGGTGGTTCCCATGGTGGTGGCGGCAGCCAATGCCGCCACAAGTGCACAGATCCTAAGAATGAAGTCGAATACCGAAACTCCTCGCCTCCACCCTCCTCCTTTTGCGAATACTGTTGCCTTCGTCCCGCGGGTGCTCTTGGTTGAATCCATCAAAAATAAATTCTTGTATTTGTTTGCTCTTTTCGGGTTTTGAGTTGAGAATTGTGGAGAAATGTGGGAATGTAGGAGGATTGGAAATTTGGAATGTTATCTTGTGATGAAGAACATCTTTGGTGGGGTGAGGGATTTATAGTGTGGGGTGTTGATGGATTAGTTTCGATCATGTTAGGTTTTTTTTTGTAATTTTCAATCATAATATGTATTATGAAAGATTAGGTATTTAGGTACGTGTGTGGAGGAGTTGTGGCTAATTAACTTGCTCCACCTTAACAATTATTTTCGAAATTTATTAGAATTTCTGGTATATCCGTTCGTATATACTCTAATTCACGAAAATTTTTAAAAATATCATTCATCTGAAAATTTTGAAAAAAAAAAACAAATAATTTCTCCATATACGTATCGTGTCGTATTCGTATACTAGCCTCATATTTAATTTCATCTATCTATCTATATATATATATATATATATGGGGCCACAGAATTGATATAATGTATCATGTATGCCAAAGTTGTTGAATCCTAAAATACCTTTCGAAAATTCTTGCTCGAGTAAAATTAATTCATGTATATGATCATATTGCTCCCAAATAAAATTTATTTCTATTTATATTTCACTTGTGCACCTAATTGTTCATATGTTACCAACTTCTTCATTTGATTGCCAAATTTCCCTGAGATTTTTTCAAAACAAAATTACTATATTTCAGGTATTTCAAACTTTGTGATTCAACATTAGCAAAAAAATATTGAACCAAACAAATTTCAAGTTCATGATTATTATTAAATTTTATTTCGAAATTAATGAACTAACTTTGGTTTAGTTATATTAATTGATTATTGTGTTTTATTTGTACAATTAATGATTTTCTTCTTTTTTTTTTTTTTTTGTAAGTTGGGGTGGGGTGGGGTGGGGTGGGGTGGAGGGGGGTGGTTGACTATACAGTATACACCAAATAGATAGTTGGTGAAATTTAATTCTAATATTTTCTCATCAGACTTTCTCAACCTCTACCAACTAATCATTAATAAGCTTCTGCCTTTACAAGATCATTAAAAATATATATTCCACTTCATTCAAAAATTTCATAAATAAAAAATATCAATATTTTCATATTTTATTGAGTGCCCTTGTGATTTAATATTATTAATTATATATTTCATACTTTTATATATACTATATTATTAAGCGTCAGGGGCAAATGTGGTGTCTTGAACTCTTTCCTTTTCTGCCCCTTAACTTTTTAATTTTTAATTTTCTTTTTATTTATTGATGTATTATCCCTAAATTTATGGACTTTTTTTTTCTTTATTTTTGAGATACAAATTCTACCCACGTATTTCAACAGTTTTTACTTAATCTCTTCCCCATTCATTGGACTCTTAAATTATTTTCTTATTTATTTATTTATTTACGCCTCCAACACCATCTTCATTATTTCACTTTTCTCGCTTCAATTTTTTTTTCTTTAATGTATAATTTTTATCTTTTTCTCCTTATATTTTTTATTTATCATAATTTAATAATTATATTAAAATTAATTATAGAATATATATCAATATAAAATTAATTTTAATATATTTAATAATAGTATTATTTTTATTTGCACATGCAACGAGTGTGCGACATTTACTAGTTACAATTAATTAAGAATTAAACAAAGAGAAATAAATAAATAAATCAGGGGGAGAAAGATCAACTACAACAATTATGTCATTTTTTTTATAGGGATTTGCCAAATTTAATAGGATCACCTGCAACCCTTAATACAATTGCAAGAATACAAATTAGAAATAAATGTAAAATGGCAGTCTCCAACAATAGTATGGTTGCCTTACCAAGTGCAACGTCACCATGCAAGAGGTCCAATTTATTACCAGCATTTACATTGCAACCTAATTTTTCTCAAAAAATTTCCTATAAATTTCATTTCAATCTTCTTTGCCATTACTTGGTAAGGTGTTTTGATACAAGTATTACTAGTCTTTTTATCTTCACCATGAGGATTGTGCATGTTGAGAAACTTCTTCTAGCATTGGTGATCCTATCTAGCATCCTCGTCGAGAGGAGTATCGTCGTTGTTGCTAACGGCCATTTATGTGATCCTACGCATACATTTTGTATTCATTTCAACTGGCCACATTTGCCGCATAAATTTCCTCATCCGTTTCCGCCATATTTTCACATTCCACCAATTTATGTACCTCCAATTAGCAGTGCTCCAGAGGGAGTATCACCTGCCCCATCTCCTACTTATCAAGTACCAACAATAGAAGTGCCGCCACCAGTGGAAGAACAACCCATACCAGAGGGAGTACCTCCAATTTATGTACCTCCAATTAGCAGTGCTCCAGAGGGAGTATCACCTGCCCCATCTCCTACTTATCAAGTGCCAACAATAGAAGTGCCGCCACCAGTGGAAGAACAACCCATACCGACTTATGGACAACCTATAAGCTCACCGACACCAAACTATCAACCTCCCATAAATCTACCGCCACCATTTTCAACTTCTAATCCTCCACCCAGCCAAACGGATAGTCCTTCACCTTCAATTGTCATTTATAATCCTCCTACGAGTGATTCACAAGTTCCGTCTTCTTTGGCACCATCCTCCCAATCTTCTCCTAGCTTGCCAGCAAGTCCATCGCCACAAATTCCCATTTATAACCCACCTACAAACACTTCGAGTTTTCCACCACAAACACCAACATATCAAGCTCCCATAAGTCTTGCCCCACCAATTCCAACTTACAAACCTCCAGCAAGTTGGTCGAAAAGTCCATCACCGTCAAGTCCCTTATATAATCCTCCTACAAGTACACCGAAATCTCCACAACATATAAGACCAATTCCTCAATCTCCTTCAAGTATTGCACCATCAATTCCAATTTACACTACTCCACCAACTTTTCCAAAACCTCCACCATCATCAATTCCTATTTATAATCCTCCTACGAGTGTTCCAAAAATTCACCCACCACTCATACCAATCTATCAACATCCTCCAAGTCTGACACCACCTATTTCAATTTACAATGCTCCACCAAGCTTTCTAAAACCTCCACCATTATCAGTTCCTATTTATAACCCTCCTACAAGTATTCCAAAAATTCAACCACCTTCCATGCCAATCTCTCAACCTCCTCTAAATCTTGCACCACCTATTTCAATTTACAATGCTCCACCAAACTTTCCAAAACCTCCTCCATCATCAGTTCCTGTTTATAATCCTCCTACAAGTGTTCCAAAATCTCAACCACCACTCATACCAATCTATCAACATCCTCCAAGTCTTACACCACCTATTTCAATATACAATGCTCCGCCAATCTTTCCAAAACCTCCACCATCACCAGTTCCTATTTATAACCCTCCTACAAGTGTTCCAAAAACTCAACCACCATCCATACCAATTTCTCAACCTCCTTCAAGTCTTATACCACCTATCTCAATTTACAATGCTCCACCAAGCTTTCCAAAACCTCCACCATCACCAATTCCTATTTATAATCCTCCTACAAGTGTTCCAAAAACCCAACCCCCACTCACACCAATCTATCAATATCCTCCAAATATTAAACCACCTATTTCAATTTACAATGCTCCACCAAGTTTTTCCAAACCTCCACCGTCATCAATTCCTATTTATAGCCCTCCTACAAATGTTCCAAAAACTCAACCACCACTCATACCAATCTATCAACATCCTCCAAGTCTTACACCACCTATATCAATTTACAATGCTCCGCCAAGCTTTCCAAAACCTCCACCATCACCAGTTCCTATTTACAACCCTCCTACAAGTGTTCCAAAAACTCAACCACCTTCTATGCCAATCTCTCAACCTCCTGTAAGTCTTGCACCACCAATTTCAATATATAATGCTCCGCCAAGCTTTTCAAAACCTCCACCATCATCAGTTCCTGTTTATAATCCTCCAACAAGTATTCCAAAATCTCAACCACCACTCACACCAATCTATGAACATCCTCCAAGTCTTACGCCACCTATTTTAATATATAATGCTCCACCAAGCTTTCCAGAACCTCCACCATTACCATTTCCTATTTATAACCCTCCTACAAGTGTTCCAAAACAACCACCATCCAGACCAGTCTCTCAACCTCCTTCAAGTCTTGCACCGCCTATTTCAATTTACAATGCTCCACCAAGCTTTCCAAAATCTCCACCTTCATCAGTCCCTATCTATAGCCCTCCTACAAGTGTTCCAGAAACTCAACCACCATTCTTACCAATTTTCCACCCACCGCCAAGTCCTGCACCACAAATTCCAATTTACGATGCTCCACCAAACTTTCCAAAAACTCCACCATTGTCAGTTCCTATTTATAACACTCCTACAGGTGTTCCACAAACTCAACCACCATTCATACCAATTTCTCAGCCTCCGTCAAGTTTGCCACCACCAACTCCTTCTTATTATACTCCACTAAGCCCACATGAAAGTATACCACCCTATTCTCCAACTTATAGACCTCCTTCAAGTAATCTACAAACCCCACCACCATCAATACCAGTCTCTCAACCTTCCTCAAGTTATGCACCACCAATTTCCATGTATAACCCACCTACAAGCATTCCAGAAACTCCGATACCAATCACCCCAATCTCTCAACCTCACATTACACCTCCAATTTCAACTTACTATCCCCCGTCAGACTTACCACAGACACCGCAACCATTACCTCCGATTTATAACCCTCCTTCAAGTACTCAAGAAACTCCACCACCATCAATACCGTCCTGTCAACTTCCTCCAAGTTTTACACCGTCAATTCCAATTTACAGTCCTCCAAAAATTCCACCTTCATCGACACCAACTTGTCAATCTTCCCCTAATCTTGCACCACCAATTTCAATTTACCATCCCCCCATTAACCTACCAAATAGTCCACCACTAACACCCCCTCTTTATAATCCACCTCCAAGTTCTCTAATTCCACCTCCACCAAGTTTACATCCACCAATAACCGTATATCAAACACCTATTCACCCGCCTTTAGTGCCAAGCTCTCCTAGTTCCAAGTATGGTTGTCCTCCTCCACCATATTCATGAGCCATCTTTCCATTTTATTAGTAATTATTTGTATGAGATAAAGATGATTTAACTTTTGAACCGAGTTTGTGATATTGAGCTCCATATTTATTTTTAGTTATTTAATTTTCCTTCATTTGTGACATTAGTTTAATTAGCAAAGTGTTTGCAACTCCTTAATCTCCAACTTTATTGTATTGTTACATCCATCTATGAACACCATCTGAAACAATTCTGTTGGTATGTTTATAATTCCTACATAACCAAAGTAAGTTGAACCTAAAGCTACCATCAATTTAATTCTTTAATATCAATCATATTCATAGAGTACAGGAAAATATCTTTGTATCAGCAAACACGCACTTAAAAGATGCACATATATAATGTACCCATTGCTATTATATATGTGATTAATGGAATTTAATACTAACAAATTATTCATTAATTAAAGGCAACATCCATAATAGACATTATTTTAAAAAATAAAATAAAATAATAGACATTATTTTTAATACATAAATACTCATAAAAATTTGATTTACAATGCTAGACATTAATACATAGTAAATTGAAAAAAAAGATTAATATCGTCATATCTATACGTTTTGTGTCACCATGTATATTCATACATTAATATATAATTAATTGGTATTGCTTTTCTTTCTACTCACTAGAGTAATGTACATTTACTTTTCACTCTAACCGGTGTCTCCTATTTGGGTAATTTTAGTTCAAATTTGATTCGGTAAAACCTAATAATGAAAGACGAATGTTTTATATTTATCGTATAATTGTTGAAAATTTTAAAAAGAACATTTACCATTTTAATTGGTTAAGTTCAATGAACTCAGATTTGAATTGGATTTTTTTTCACCTATTCTACTCTCTCAGCTTCCAATGTTCAATTATTTTATTATTCGTATGGTTATATTTATATAATTTAATTATGAGAAAATTGCACTTTTAGTCCCATGGGATATAAGTGGATTTTTTTTTTTTGTCCAGCAGTTTTTAATTAGTCCTACTCGTTTGTATTTTTAACACTTTTGGTCCCAAAAGCTAAAATTTTCACTATTAATCCCAAAATCTATTAAGTTTTCATTAGATGTTACACATAAATTACCCTTTTCTTTTCTTCAATAAACATATAAAAATTATTATAGTATAATATAAATATAACAAAATGTTATATAATTATAATTTGTTTAATTTTGATTTTTTAACTCTAATTAAAAATATATGGTTAAAATCGTCTTTAATTCTAATTAAATATTATATTGATAGATTAAATAAACAAAAAGTCTATTATACATCATTTTTAAAAAATGTATAATAAATAAAAAATTAAGATATTTTTCAAAATCACTGTTTAATTCTAATTAAATATTATAATAAATAAAAAAATAATTATATGTTATATTATTTAATTTGTTTTAATTTTATTTTTTCAAATTCTAATTAAATATAAAAATGATTAAAATCACCTATTAATTCTAATTAAATACTATATTGATGCATAAAAATTATAAAAATTCTAAATATTACACATCATGTTAAAACATAAATAAAAAATAAAAAATCACTTTTTAATTCTAATTAAATATTATATTAATAAATAAATAAATGTAAATTTTTTTTTTTCTCCTTTTGGGACTAATGGTGAAAATTTTGGTTTTTGGGACCAAAAATGTTAAAAATAAAAACATGTAGGACTATTTAAAAACTATGGGAGGGTGTGAAGGCAGGCTAGCCACCTCGGTCATTCTTCTATGAAATCTCGATTCTATCAATCATTCCATTTCAGAAAAAAATCCCCCCTGAAGTTGTAAGGCCCCGTGATTCCCCAAACCAGCTCCTGGCCTTACCCGGCGGAACCGGCCGGGGGTATTCGGCATGGGCGGAGAGAACATCTGAAGGGTTGCTTCACCAAAGGTGATCACACACCGACCTGGGCAATCTCTAGCTACAACCGACCTGGGGCGGATGCCTCCTAAAGAGTAACGGAGGTGTGCGAAGGTAGGCTCAAGCTAAGATTCTTCTCGTGAGCGTCATGGTATAAGCCTGCCTGACTGTGAGACCGACTGGTCGAACAGAGACGAAAGTCGACCATAGTGATTCGGGAGTCCCGTGTGGAAGGGCTCTCGCTCAACGGATCAAAGGTACGCCGGGGATAACAGACTGATGACTCCCAAGAGCTCTTATCGAAGGAGTCGTTTGGCACCTCGATGTCGACTCATCACATCCTGGATCAAAAATACAATTTTCTCTTTAATTATACTCAAATTTCATGAAATACAATCTTAAAATAAAAAATCACCAACCTTTTTAATACCCAAACACTGCCCAACTCCTAATGCGACAAACTTCGAACATCTTTATTTCACAGCATCTAAAAGTGGCCGTCCCACGATCAGCAACCCGTTTCTTGGCGTTTGCTGGTATTTTCAGATGCTTATCGTCAAGAATACCTAACTGGTGTGGGCCACAAAGCGGATTTATGTACATTTCAGAGCTCGTTTGTCATGATTAATCCAAAACCCTGTATTTTTCCGCTCAAAGTTTGGGATTCTTCATCGACAGCCATCGAAAGATCCCCTTTTTTGGTCTCATTCTCTCTCTAGCTTCCCTCTAATGGCGTCTGTTCTCAGGCTATCTCCCCTTCCCCTGCTTTCCAGTCCAAGGCCATGTTCTTCGTCGGCAAAGAATCAATTTTTTCATCGGTTAGACAAAAATGCAGTTAGGAAAAATCGTCAAAGAGTTCAATGCAGCAAACTTGCTAGCTTTCTTGATTTGAAACCCAAGTTGAGACCAGAACAATTGGATTTTGATCTCCCCTGTTTTGATCCCGCCGACCGCCGTCGCTTCGATGTCGTCGTGATCGGCGCCGGTCCGGCCGGCCTCCGGCTGTCGGAGCAAGTTGCAGGTCATGGGATTAAGGTATGCTGTCTTGATCCTTCGCCTCTTTCTATGTGGCCAAATAATTACGGTGTTTGGGTTGATGAGTTTGAGAATCTTGGACTTGAGGAGTGTTTGGACAAAACTTGGCCCATGACCTGCGTTCATATTGATGAGAGAAAGACTAAGTATTTAGACAGGGCCTATGGTAGAGTTAGTAGGAAAGATTTGAAGTTGAAATTGTTGTCCGAATGTGCTGCAAAAGGTGTAAAGTTTCACAAGGCTAAGGTTTGGAGAGTAGAGCATGAAGAATTCGAATCTTCAATAGCTTGTGATGATGGAGTTGAATTGAAAGCTAGCTTGATCGTTGATGCAAGTGGTTTTGCTAGTAATTTCATTGAGTATGACAGGCCGAGGAACCATGGTTACCAAATAGCTCATGGCATATTAGCCAAGGTCGATAGCCACCCCTTCGATTCGGACAAGATGGTCCTCATGGATTGGAGGGATTCCCATTTGGGAAACGAGCCATATTTGCGCTCGAGCAATTCAAGAATCCCGACATTTTTGTATGCGATGCCTTTCGATTCCAACTTAGTATTTCTGGAAGAGACTTCCCTTGTGAGCCGGCCGGTGTTGTCATACACCGAGATCAAGAAAAGGATGGTAGCTAGGTTGAGACACTTGGGCATACGTGTTAGGGCCGTTATCGAGGATGAAAAGTGTTTGATCCCAATGGGGGGTCCGCTTCCTAGGATTCCTCAAAGCGTTATGGCCATAGGGGGCAATTCGGGTATCGTGCATCCGAGCACTGGTTACACGGTGGCTCAGACGTTGGCTGTGGCCCCCATGCTGGCGGGGGCCTTAGCTGAGTGTTTAGGGGCGACTAGGATGATCAGGGGATCGCAGCTCTATGATAGGGCTTGGAAGGGGTTGTGGCCGGCTGAGAGGCGACGTGTTAGGGGGTTCTACACTTTCGGAATGGAGACACTGTTGCAGCTCGATTTGAACGGGACGAGGAGGTTTTTCGATAGTTTCTTTGACCTTAATCCTCACTACTGGCATGGGTTTCTGTCGTCAAGACTCTCTCTTGGGGAGCTTTTCATGGTAGGTTTGACGATGTTTGGTCGTGGTTCGAGCTCAGCTAAGTTGGATATGGTGATGAAGTGCCCTGTTCCCTTGGCCAAAATGGTGGGAAATATGGCGATTGAGGCTATTTGATTCATAGATTTGTAGTTTTCATTTCTTTCTTCTTTTTTCCTGTGAAATTGTACGCTGTTATTTTGTCTTTTTAATAAAATATATGATATCAATGGAAAAAGAGTCTTCAGTCAAAGGGAAGAAGAGGCAATTGACAGGGTATTTTTGTAATTTTTCAAACTTAGAAGAGTTTTGAATAGCTATTATTCGATTAACCAACTCTAAGCAAGCCTTCCACGACATCATATTCCAAGAACAAAAGAGAATTTATTACATTATTTGATTTACTTAATTTCAAGGTACAGCACAAGCAATAAGATTTCTGGGATTTTAAGAGAAGAGAGCCACAAAAGCATTTAACCATATACATAAACAGAAGACGAGAAATGCACACAAGCATACTAAATCTTTAACACGACTTCTCTCCATCAAAATACATGTATAACCACTTCAGAATTTGAGTAAATTATCTGGTAACAGCATATCCCATTGAAATCTCCAAGGAACAAACTGCTCAGATGAGATCGTCTAAGGCCACACCTCGACCGATCATTTCGATCTACAAGATGGTAAAGTGATGCCACCGCAAGCAGCAGCAATTATGAAATATAGGAGTAGAACAATCAAACACGTCAGCATCGCCCTGTGAACAGATACAAAATGAAGTTCAAATATTCTATTTTTAGGGCATGATCTTTTTGCAGCGACGTGGCCGTCTTCTTTCAGGTGAATCTTTTGGGTAGATAATAAAAGAAAAAACACTTACAAGAGCTTGGCATTTTTCATCCATAGAGCTCGACGAAGGCGCTTCGATTGTTTTCTAAAGTGAAAAGAACTATCTTGCATGGTTGCTGTTTTGTCAACGAGAAGCTCAATCCTGTCACCTCTTTCTAGAATTTTTTCGATGTTGTCCACCATTATTGTACGTACCTGATACCATGTTTCAAGAGTTAGGATCATTAAAGTGTCAGCATTTGACAAATGAAATTGCTAAATTAACAATCCATGTGATAGAAAGTATTAAGAAAGGTTCTCTAAATTCATTGAATGAATAATGCATTTAGATTCATTCTTAATGGGAGTGAAGGAAATGAGTAATCCTAATGTCGCAAAAAGTCATTCACTTATATCCACAATCAGATTCCCAAAAATATATAGGACAGAGTTAAAAAGTGGACAAAGATAGCAATCGACAAATAAGAGAACATAACAGTAGAGACTTACCTCGCTAACTTCTCCTCTAACACGGCTGAGTGTATCTGCGCTAGGATTACTGGAGAAAAATTCCATTTGCTGGTGCAGTACTCTTGAGAATTCATCATTCATAGCATAAGCAGGGGCGTATGATGCCACTTTCCCATAATTCTTCATAAATCTCATTTGAATATCCTCCAAATAAGAGAATGGGATTCTTCCTGGATCAAAAAAATGAAATAAACACACATATTAAACATAAACGTTTTAAATTCCTTGTCCAGAAGTCAAGTTTTATAAAAGGCGCATGGTATTATTATAATTTTCATTGGTCATTTGCAGCAGGAGAAGGTCATTTAGTGGAACAAGTTTATTTACATGAAAATCCCATTCTTTAGACGACACTATAGGCAAAGGGAGAAACCTAAATCACAAAGGAAATCCCAAACTAGGGACTGCCTGAGGTAAACGCTCCCACCAGAAGCGATCTATGCCCAAATTCCTTACAGTTTCTAATCAAGAACAGAAACATGTCATTTAGAAAGAGACCACGAGATGTACCGGTACACATACACAGTATGTGCAGTACAAGACTACAACCACGATATGATGAAATACTAGGCGTTGTTTGTCACAAGATAGGATGGAGTTATTATAGAAATGACTTTTAGCCTCACAGTGGGCTAAACAACCTTAAAATCAAAATCGTGCATTAGGGAGCTAAATATATGATGATCTTCTTAGACAACTAATGGTGAGGTTTCTTGGAAAAAGTACTTTTACATCACCAGTCTCATGGCTGTGCCTTAAGCCCACATTCGACATTTAGCCTCAGAGAGTACCAGAAAAGCCACTCCGCGAGCTAAACGAAGCTTATCATGGCTACACAAATTGAATCAAGCAGAATCCCACCACACATCACTTCTATCATAACATGAATTCAACACACAGGCAAACCTAAAACCATTCTTGATCAAGCAGAAGCTCAAAAGCTAAATGCCTAAACCTTCAAGCATCTCAAGAAATCAACCCTCTTCACCAATTAAACTACACGTAACCAACAGAACAACCCCAATTTCAAATACAGTACCCTAATCGACATCCAAACACAGGCACGCAACACAATAAACCCTAAACCACAAAACTTAAACACTTTCCACCGAATTCAACACATAAATACGCAATCTTTCCCTAGTTAGGGCACTTACTCCCGAAGGTATCGTTGGCCATACAGAGGAATATAAGGCCATCGGACCGGAGGATGTGGAAGATGTAACGATCCTGAGAGAAGCAGAGCCTCGTCTCCGCCGAATCAGTCTCCGCAAGCTTCTCGAGTATCCGCCGCACCACCGCGCCGGTGTTTCCCGTCACGGCGCTGAACTCCGCCAGCACCGTCGTCCCACGCGCCACCACTCCGTACAATATCGCCATTCCCAATGCTTGATCGAATGATTACAAAAGCAATCGAGATTTCATATACTATGGATTATCGCAACGATCAATTAAGGATGTGATTGGAGAATGGCGGAAGAGTCGATTTGGAGAAGACCGGCCAGTGGAGAGGAAGGACGCTTGGGTACGAAGGGTTTTGATACGGTGACAGGGGACATGGAAATATGAATCTGACAGAAAATAATATAAAAATATAGAAAAATGGTTTTTTTTTTAATTTTTTATTTATATATATATTTTTTTATTTAATGAACCTCGGTCATTACTTTCGAAAATTAATCATTTTAACTACTTGTACCAATCCAATTGGTTTAGAGGAAAATGGTTTAAATAATAAAACTATTTTTTATGATAATATATTAAATTTTATTTACAATTATATAATTTATCTATTTATTAATTTTACTATTATATAGTTTACTAATTATTATATTTAAAATATTAATCTCTTTGAAGGATAAATCATTTTGCTTAATTGTTTTCTTTTACTTTATTTTTGTAATTTTTTGAAAAATGAGTTTCATGGGTTTCAACATTGAATAATAATTTGTTGTATTTTAGTTTGTTTAGTTTAGTTAAAAAAAAAATTATTTGCATTAATATTATTGGATAGCAGATTGGAGATGTTTACCTTTCATTTGAAAGGAGTGCAATAGCCAGGAATGCTTGAGCTTACCAGGTGATCAGTCGGACCGAATTAAATTGAAGTGAGTTCTGGATCAATTTGGATAAGTCAACTATGGTTTTACCCGATCAAAGCACGAGGGAGTTGAAAATTATAAGGGATAAGTGGGAGTTTAAATTCAAATCATAGGAATAACTTCTCCCACTTTTTTCTCAATTTCTATCAAACACTAGCTGGAAGTCATAAATTTCCTTCATGCGTGACTGCCTGGCTGGCGGGAAAACACCACAGTAAGAACCACCACACAGTGTATTACTATCGGCCCTATCAGGCCACATCTACTCAAATCCCATTTTTTCATCGACAAGTAGGTTACTTCAAAGGCTATGACCTAGAGTATGAACAACCCTTCATTGATCGAGACTCAAACGATCACACCTATATAGAGGGGAGGGGATGCTTCGCTATAAAAGGGAGAGAGGTCATTTCTTGAAGGGCTAATTGCAATTTGACTAATTCTACACTTACAAGCTCTCATACTATCAAGTTTTTGGGCTACTTAGTTGTGTCGCAATTTTGTTGCGCATCAAAAACAAATAAGGAAATTGTTGAAGATAAACAAATAATTTAGTGATAAGTATCTTTACCTGTGAAAGGAAAAAATAGTTCACGGGTTCGAGTTCTATTAGAATGTATATGCATGCAGCATGTATAGTAAAAACAAAGCAAAAAAAAATTGTCAGTCCATAATAAATAAAAAAATACAATTGCGATCCATAATAAAAAGATCATATTCAATTCAGCAGAACCTAATCAATCATAAGATTATACTTATTGGTTTTTTTTTTTTTTTTTTTTGCTTCAATTACACGATAAATATAAAATACTTCAATACTTTACTCCTTGATACTTTTTTTTTTTTTTTTTTTTTCAGCAGCAGCCCTCAACAAAGAGGGCAGTAATCAGGCATTACAATCAGCTAACAAAAAATCAACAAGGAAGGGAGGAACAATAGAGCCACTCCTTGATACACTTATTTTGTAGAACCAATTTTAGGATAGAATTATCCGAACAAAAGTTACAATCTAAAAGTAAATATTTGAAACATCGTTATATTCTTACAGAAAAGTATAGATCGATAAATTTCAACAAAATACTTCTAATTTAATTTGACAAATTTGATTCAATTAATTTAAAAATTGTAACAAAATTGAAATAATTGTTTAAGGAGACGTGCATTGAATCAATGAGAAGACCAAGTCTTGATAATAATATATATTGGAAATGGATGGATGCTGGCCATATTTCGACACCACGTATTCCCAGTGTACGTGTTAACTCAACACACTTTCTCAAACTATATATTAATTATGAATAAAACATAAGTCAATATTTATTCCAAAAATTGACTTAAAATCTAACAAGAAGTTAAAAGTCAAGCACGAGGTTTTACAATTGAGGATGATTTCATGATAGCAATTGAGTGCAACTAATTATTCAAGGATACATATAAAGAACACTGGAATCTACTGTAATATTAGTTTTATGATAATGTTATATTGATTATCAATGTCAAGAAGAAGGATTAATGGACTCTAATTTGTTAATTAGGTATTATTATTGATATATATATTTCCTTCTCTTCCCACCGATTATGACAAACACAATACAAAATGAATATAATAACAAAAAATAAATATAATGATATAATAAAATAATATTTTTAAAAGTGTTTGTATATTAAAATTATCAGATAATATTATATTTTGTATTTATTGATTATCTATTAATCGATTTTTATAGTATGTTGTTTAAATCATAAGATGTATCGCTGATTATTTTAATTAGTGACGTCGCTGAATAGTAGACTAGTTATATCGTTGAATAGTAATAACTAGTCCCTTGACTGAATTGTAAACATCTAAAATCGGTGGAAGAACCGGTAAAAAATTAATAATTGATTCATATTCAAAATCAGAGTTTAAACCCTCGAAATTTATTTAATTAAGAATGTACGAGTTTCTTCCACAGTTCCACTTAATCACATCTCGTGATTTAATGAATTATTAAATATACCATTGTAATAATATAAAGTATTAATATGTACTATTTAACAAAACAAACAAAGAGATATTTACATGGATCTTATTTTTATTAAACAAGAAATCACACTTAAGAACAAATTAATTAATATCTTACAATAGTGGATCTATTTTTCGATTATGTCCACTAACTTTTCCTAATTAATTAGTCTAACAACTCATAATTCAGAATACATCTCATGAAATTGTTGCGCCAACCCGATTCGGCCAAACAGTTTATCTTCCTATGTCAAATTTCCATTAAAATTATTTCACAACCTTGAAGATCTAATTACTTAATTTGCCCAAACATCTTCGCATTTTATCATATTTTCCAAATCAGTACCAACTTCTCCTGGATTTCCCACATTGATGTAGTCCTCCACCATCTTTGCTGCATTTTCATCAGCCGATACACTTAAAAACTTGTCATTTTCTTGAGTGTTGATCTTCAAATCTCTAGAGAAAGAAGTTTCTCCCACCTGAGTGGGGCGTCGATCGAACGCCCGGGAACTCCCCGATACAACGTAGACTCTGCACAGGCACATTTCATGCCTCAACTGCAAATCAACATGATGAGGAAACTTCATCAAGCTTCATAAAATGAGAAAAAGTTTTTAAATTATATATGGAAATTTTGTTTTCGAACTTGATCTTGTTCAGATATGGAGATGGAGTTATTGCTATCGGGGGTGCTTGCATTTCTCAAATGCTTGCTTTTCATATGATTGATTGTTCTTTCTTTAAATATATATTAATCACACAACCGTGATAGAAGATTTTCATTTGGAAAAGGATATAAATAGAAGTGAGCGATTTGCCTATTTAGAAGTTAAAAATTACCTCAGGAACAGAAGTACCCAAATCCTCTTTAATGGCTCTATACTCATTCATTTTCCATTTAGTCTTTCTTCCCGTGGGAGCTTTCCCATTGTAAAACACCATGCTTTTCTTGACTCCGATCACCTTATTGTCCGACGAGTAGACGTGGCTCGGCGAGCCGGTGGCTTTCCAGTAGCCGGAGGCGGTGGTCCGGCTAGGCTTTCCTCCTCGAACCTCTCTTTCCTGCCTCCGAATGAAGAAAAACCATTGCTCTTTGTCCCCATAGCAAAGCTCCCCACAATGCCCTGCATTCAACACAAAACACACAACCCATTATTCTTTCTTTCTCACAACATGCTATGTTACTTTCATAAAAGGTAACAAGAATTCGACATCAGAAAGTGGGACAGAAGATCTGATCCGACTACGTACTTGGCAGATGCCACGGCTCGAGGCGATAGATATCGACGGTCGGTATAACTCGATTGATCCTGTTGTTATTGCCCTCGAGCTTGTTGTGAAGATAGAAGGAGATCAACTCTTCTTCCGTGGGGTAAAAGCGAAACCCCGGTGGCAATTCTTCCATGTTTTCTTCCTTTTTGGGACCTTTTTTTCCCCCAAGATTTTGAGGTGTTCTTTTTGTTTCAATATAGAGATGTAAGTATAGTTAATGTTTTGATATTTCGAGATTGCTATTATATATATAGAAGTGCCAAAAAAGTGGAGTTTCCGAGTAAAAGGAGAAAATTGTGGTGATAGTAAGACATCAGTCACACTCCCACGCGGAAAAGCAAAGAAAATTTGAGATTTCGTTAATCTTGTCCAATTAAATTGTGTTTTTCTGCTGGAAAATAGCTGTTTTAATCACAAAGAACAGGTCAATATGTCCCACGACTCTCTACTCTATCCCAACATTTGTGTAGGCAATTGACTTAAATGTCAACGTCTATAAGTATTAAGTACCAAAAGCTAATATCTTTGAGGAGATAAAAGATTTAGACCAAAGTTCATTTCAAAAGGAATGGGAAATTGTAGATTATTTGGCTCGATTGAACTTAGTTAACCATACAGAATAAATTTATTATACTTGTTGTTTGATTGATTATCTAATTTCTTTAAATTGTATATCAATCACAAGATAAGTACAAAATACTCTCCCTCTTTCAATAAAGTACTTATTATTTGATTGCTTACTTTTCTTAAAATATACATTCATCATACGATAAGTTTAAAAACAATATCTCTCTTATTACACTGGTTCGACCGATAATTATCCTTACGGAATGTGTCACGGGAATCGCTAATCAAGATTCGTGATTTAAATCTTGGTTTTGTGAGAATTGGAGGTGTTGTTTTCGTAATTAAGTTTATAAGATCATAATTAAGTTTAGTGTTTTTTTTTGGATTTAATTAATTATAAATATAGATATATCATTAATTTATAACATAGTTCTCTAATAAGCACTAGCCTTCACAACTTGGTACATAAGTCTAGCAATTACTAACTTTGAACAAAATATAACAATAATGAAATAAAAAGATTTAATTAATTAGAAATATAGATATATCATTAATTTATAACATAGTTCTCTAATAAGCACTAGTCACAACTTGGTCCACAAGTCTAGCAATTACTAACTTTGAACAAAATATAACAATAATTAATGAAATAAAAAGATTGGCATAAAGAATAATTCCACATCCACTAACTTAATCTATTGTAAGCATGTATCTGTGACATGGGCCATTACGTGCGCTACCCATCATGAATTTGATAAGGGTCTTTAGTCGTCTTCCTTGTATATTGAAAGTGAAATAATTAATCTTTATGTTTATATGCCATTGAAAGTTAATTAATTCTATCTTGACCAACGTTTTTGGAGGAAAATACTTTTGTTTATATTTTATTTTACTTAAAACATGTAAATCTATTTTTAATTTTTAACTATATCATTTAAGACCATACATTAACTTTTTAATTAATCAAATTATCTAATCAATTGTATAAAAGATTACTTTTAATCTCGAACAAATTATCTTATTTAGAGTAGTTGGAGAACCAAAATAACGATTTTTTAAAAAAAGATAAAAGAAATATCCCAAATAAACCAAATATATCAAGAAATTGAGTAGTTATCACGCACTACAAAAAAACAGCCGATTTCCGACGAACATTTCCGACGAAATTTTGGGTCTGAACATTTGCGATGAATTTTAGACGAAATTCAGACGAAACTAATAACATTTTACTTTTCTTCTATGATGTAAAATTTGCGGCGAACCTCAGATGAATTTCCGACGAAATATAATTTTAGTTTAAAAAATAAATATTTTTTGTAATTCAGACGAATATTTGCGACGAACTTTCACCTGAGATTTAAAATTATTTTCATTTAATAGATTTCAGATGAAAATTAGTCTGAAAGTCGTCGGAAATTTCAGACGAAATTTAGACGAACATTTTCGTCTGAATTTATTTAACATTTGCGGCCAAATACAGACCCAATATTTCGTCTGAAAATAAGGGGGCTTTTTTTTAGCCAAATTCAGAAGAGTCTTCACTCCAATCATGTATGAACAGTCCGATGATATAGCGATGAAATCCTTCGCCGGAAAATGAGCAGCTGAAATCGAGGTTGTGCGACGCGTCTCCGGCGAGATGTTTCGTCGGAATATTCATGCCCTAATTTGTTGGCTAAGTTCAATCCCTCCTCTCGAAAATCTCATTTCAGGCTTTTCCCTCCCATGTCCGCCACTCTCAATCTCCCTAGCTTGCTGAAAATGTTGTCCTCATTCGAAAGATAGGGTTTGCGCCGCCCCTAGAAACAACCTTCACCCACGTTTTTCGCCCCGTCGAAGCCTCCGTGATTAGTCGTCTTTCACAGTAGCTGAGAACCCTCGCTTATTACCTCTGGGTTCGACCTTCGCAGCAGCTGAGAAGAGTGCAAGAGGTAAGAACTCGTGTAATTGTAATAATTCCTTTAATTTGGTCCTTCATTTATTGAATTTGAACTTTGAGCATGCGTTTCAGGAGAAGGCAGCTTTGGCGGTTCCTGATCGATACATTGAAAATAGAAAACTGATTTCTGCTCCTCAGGTTGCTGTTTTTCTTCTGAAATTCATGTTTGATGGTAATGTTTTGATTTTGAAGAATTGGGAATTTGTGGGTTTTCTTTTTCCATTTGATTTAGGAATTGGGAATTCATGTTTCATGTGTTGTGTGAAATTTTGTTATATTTTGGAGAATTACTAGTTGTGTTAGTCTGAGTAGACCATTCCCTTTGAGTTACATTGTTCCTAGTGCTGGTTATTGATCTTGATTGTTATATTTGGGGCTTGTTGTTAACCAAACTATTTTGATCCTACAATGTTTATGTTCCTATTCTGTTAGCTTCTTCAGAGGATAGTGATGAATGCAGGAAATACTTTCGGAGATGTGATTCTGCAAGTATTTTTCGTTTGATGTTGGATCAGTGATTAGTCTGTAAAAGAATTAGAGAAAGAAAAAACCTTTTTAAAAGAGTGCATAAGACATGCACTAGGGTAGTTTCCTGTAAACTTGATTTTTGACCCCTTTCGTTGCTCCATTTTCTGAGAACTTTAAAGTGGTTATAGTTTTTGAAAAGTAATATTTTTACACAGTATTTGTATGAAACGTTCGATGGTTTAGTCAATGTGTTATGCACTTCTGCTTTAGATTAAGCTGACCTATCCTATATAGAAAAATCTCTTAAGCTAATCATACTTGGAATCCCAATTTAGGATTATTATATTATCTCTTTCTCCCCAAATTAATTTTTTGTTGTTCTGCTGAAACATGTTTTCCGTGGTGGTGTTCACAGGACAAAAGGAACTGGTTCTGGCATTGTACATTCCATTGATATTCATCCATCACGAAAACACACTTGTCTTGTAAGATGCTTCTTATCTTTCCTTGTTACTTTAGTTGTGTTTGTAGTATTTGCCACTATCCATTCTAATTAGATACTGTATTAAAACTCTAAAGAAAGGCCATTTGGAAAGCTGAAATAAGCTAGAAGCTAGAAGCACTTGGGTTCTTATTTGAGCTTCTGGGCATTTGTGTTATTTGAAAGTGCTTTTGTACTTTCTTTTCCACACAATCCCAACTCTTATGACTTTGCAACTTTAGCTTCTCAAAAAGCAGTTCTTTCAAACATCCCCTTAGTTTATCTATTCCCAATTCTGTTTTAAAAAGAATATATTTTTAAAAACTTTTAGAGCGCTGGAGCTAAACTCATTGGCGGCTGCTGTCGGACAACGCCTTGTACAATTCGAGCAATCTCTAAAGTTTTGAAGGAGAGAAAACCTGATTTTTAGAAACAGTCCTAGTCCACAAAATTGCACCTCACAGTTGATTGTCAATTTATTTCATAACTTTGTTTCATTTATTTAAAATGTTGGCCAATGTATCCTATTTATCATATCTTCAAGCAATAGAAAAAGCTATATCACAATATACACCAATATTGATAGCTTCATCCTTGCTGCGTCAAAGTTATTTAAGTGACACATTCTTATGTAATCGTCTACTGTCAGACCCCAATAATTTTAATAGCAACTGAAAACGTGCTTATCAATAGTGTAGAGACCAAAAACGTGGTATCAATAGTTTTCATTGTCAATTTATTTCATAACTTTGTTAACTTTGTTCGTTGTTTTCTTATTTTACTTTGCATAATTTCTGAATTGATCACATTAGTTTAAAAAAAATCAAAGGATTTTGTTACTTTCTCCCAGTGTGTTGGTGTTTGTTATGTTCCAACATATTGACGCATCATGTGGCTGCAAATCATTTACTCTTGCCAGTTGTTAGTCTCTATTTTTTAGTTTATTAACTTGTATTTCTGGTTGCAGACTCTTACTTCAACTGGAACGAAGAAAGGTGACCTATTTTTGGCTGATGGAAGAACATCACCACTGATATTAAAGTGGATACAGCTCCAATGTATGATTCCTGATGTATTTATCTCTTGAATTAAGTTTTCCAATTCTGCAATTCCAAAAATTTTACTCTCTTGGCCAAGATAAGAGTATGTCTCCTTTTGTTGTCTTCCTTGTTCTGTGGCTAGTTAATTATTGAGTAGATGAAAACGAATATATTTTTGCTTGAAATATTTAACTGACTAATAAAACCAAATCCCAATGCCAGCTCTTTACCACTGTCACAATTGATGAGCATGTCCCTGGACTGAAGACAATATTAAGCTTTAAAGTCCCTGATCAAAGGTCTGGAAAGGTAAGAGAATTATTTTTTTCTTTGACTGTATTGCATTGGATGCCTGTTTAATTCTGTCTTATTATGACCATTACAGTTTGGTGTTTGCATGAATATTAGTAATTCTGTCTTAATTAAGTGAAGATTGCTGATGTCTTTATTATAAGTCTTTGTTGCATAAATATTGAGCTTATTGCATGTTCTGTTGATTAATCATACAAAAAAACTATTGATAATACCTGATAATTCCTGATATTTTGGGTTAGTTCAGCAAGAAAGTACATATTTTTGCAAAAAGTACTTACATTTGATTTATTTTGAAGTTCTGAAAGCTATTTTTGTTATATATATAGTGAGAAGTTGTATATCCTTAGCAACTTTTCATTATCTTTAGCAAATCAAGTAGGAATTGTTTGATACTAAGTGTACTTGCGCGCGCGAGAGAGTATACATAAAAAAATTCAGTGGACTCCCGCAGTGTTAGTTATCTGTGGCATCGCCCTTGCTTGTAAACTGATATTATACCAATTTTCGATAAAAATGAGCTAGAATGTAGAAGTTAATAAAGATTTACTATTGAATATTGCACTTGCGTATATATCTCAGGCCTAAAAAAGCTGCATGCATATGAGATGCTAATCCCAACATTGTATGCTGCAACAAACATATAATTATCTGATTTTTTATATAAATCTGATTGTTTTATCTGATTTATAAATTATCCTTTACACAATTGGAAATCAAGCTAATGTACAAAACTGTTAGATTTCTTTCTGAATTAGGGAAATCATGTAATTGGCTGAATGTAAAGGATGCATATCTAAGAAAGCATTTGTGAACAATTGTTTTCTTTATCTTTTTTGGTGAACAATTTTTGTAATGTTTCTCTTGCTTTACAAAAACGTTATGGGTTAGATGTGTGCCATCGTGACCGTTGGGTAATAAATGGCTAATATAGACTCTCCGATTTGATTTAAAGGTTTTAATCAGAGTGCGGGGAGGAGCCTGACTTACTATGGTTTTAACTTAAATAATTTTATATGTTATGGAGCAGGTTAAGTGTAAATGTCACTAATATACATTATACTCCTTAATGGACATAATATTTTATATTAATTAGACACAATCTAAATATATAAGTTCAAATGGTTATTTTTGAATTGTGGTTTGGAATAATGACTGAATAAATTTAGTTCGACTTATATGCAATAAGTCGTCTAAGTTTCATTGCAGGAGCATCTATATAAATTCTAAATTTACCATTTAGGAAAAGGGGAGATATCAATATATGTCACCCCTCATGTATATGCACTACTGTGGGATGATTACTTTCTTTTTGGCCTTTGGGTACCTCATTGGATGGTATGTTTGTTTGTCTTTGCCTTTTGAAATATTGGCTTTAATTTCGATCTGTATGCTTGTTTAAGAATCAAGTATGGAATGGTACCTTGTGGACTTTGAATTTTGAGTTGTGGACTTTAGCTTTTGAAATATTTTTGAAAGATATGATCAGATTGTGACAGCATCAAAAAGTGTAATAAAGAATCAAGAAATGAAACAAAAAGGGGGGCAAGAGGGGCCAAATATTTTCATCATGCCTTCCAACTCCCAAAGTATTCCCATGTCCAAGCCAATAAAGGAGCAGTCTTTCTATTGAACATTTTCTTGGTGTCCATCTTGTCCTTCTCTTGTTCTGTCATATTTGCCTCTGCTAAGGTTACAATATGTATGTATATATATATATATATATATATATATATATATGAGAGAGAGAGAGAGACTCAAACTACTATGAGGAAGAGGAGAAATCTAGACTTTTTAGCTATTGAAATAGAAATTTAATTGAAGTTATGTAATAAATGAATCAAGAAGTGGAATTCATAACTTCTTTAATGGAGGGGCTCATACACTTCCAATTAAGATATTTTCAGTTGATTCATTTGAGAACTGAACATAATTTATTCTCAGTGAAAAAAATGAATTTCCTTCCAATTAAGATATTTTCTTGGATCTTGGTTACTTGTAAGTGATAAATAGATCCAATGAAAACGTCCAATTAAGATACTTCCAATTAAGATACTTCCAGTTTTATGTAAGTGATAAATACATCCAATTAAGATACTTCCAGTTTGCTAGTAATGCAGGTTTATGTATTGCAGCCTTTTTTATACATCCAATGAAAACGTCTGTAGATTTATTTATAAATAATTACAGCTACACCCCCTCGAAGCAAAAAATCATCAATATGATGGATAATATTGTAACATTAACTATTTTCGTTTGATATGTAGATGGATAATATTCCTTCACATAGGAGATGGATGTATAATAGGACTTACCCAACTCGCGGCGGCCTAAAACTAGAATTTATAGAAGGGGTTGAATCGTTTATAAAATATGCAAAGGGGTTAGATCCATTTAGAACAGAAGGTGTTATTCGATGCCCATGTGTTAAGTGCTTAAGGAAATGGGACTTTTTATCAGCTGCTACCGTGACAAGACATTTGTATTCAAATGGGTTCAAGCCAAATTATTGGTATTGGACCGATCATGGGGAGGTAGCTCCTAGTGAAGAGACAACACCAAATTTCAGTCCTGCAGGCCCGAGTACGAGTCATCAAGGACATGTAGATCCTTTAAATAGGTATGTGGAAATGTGCATTGATGCGGGTAGACAACATATGCCAACTGGTGAAAATCAAGAACCAAATAGGGGTTCCAATGTTCGGGAGGAGCCAGAAAATAGTAATGAGTTGCCTAATGTAGAAACTCAAAAATTTTTTGATCTTTTGAGGGATTTTAACAAACCGGTGTGGTCTGGCTGCGATATACACTCACCATTGTCTGTTTCTTCAAGATTAATGAGTATCCAAAATGATTACAATGTGCCACATGATGCTATGGATGAGCTTATACAGTTGATTTCAGAATTACTACCACCCGACAATAGTGTTCCCAATAATTTTTATGAAACACAAAAGTTGGTGAAGAAGCTTGGGTTGGTTAGTATAAGAATTGACTGTTGTGTCAATGGTTGCATGTTGTATTACAAAGAGGATGAGAACTTGATGGAGTGTAAGTTTTGTGGTGCCCCTAGATATGAGACATGTGAAGACAAAGGAAGCAAAGGCAGAAGAAAACAAGTTCCTGTCAAATCAATGCACTACCTGCCGCTTATACCTCGATTAAAGAGGTTATATGCATCAATGAGCTCAGCCCCGCATATGAGATGGCATGCTGATAATCGCCGGCCTGACGAGGTCATGTGTCATCCTTCAGATGGAAAGGCTTGGAAGCACTTTGATGAATGTTACCCCGAGTTTGCCAACGAGCCTAGGAACGTGAGGCTTGCATTGTGTGCTGATGGGTTTACTCCTTATTCTCAATCAGCTGCATCATACTCGTGTTGGCCAGTAATTGTAACGCCCTATAATTTACCTCCAGAGATGTGTATGACGGTGCCGTATATGTTTCTAACATGTATCATTCCTGGGCCTAAAAATCCAAAGCAAAACATTGATGTATATCTGCAACCATTGATTGATGAATTGAAAGAGTTATGGGAGGTTGGCGTGACGACATACGATGCATCAAAGAATCAAAATTTTCTAATGAGGGCTGCATTGATGTGGACTATTAATGATTTTCCAGCGTATGGTATGTTATCAGGATGGGGCACTGCTGGTAGACTGGCATGTCCCTATTGCATGGGTGATAGTAAGGCATTTTATTTGAAAAATGGTCGAAAACAGAGCTGGTTTGATTGTCATCGACAGTTTTTGGATATAGATCATCCTTATCGCAGGAATAAAACCAATTTTAAGAAGAATCGTACTGAGCACCAATATCCACCTCCTAAATTAAATGGACATGAAATTTGGGAACAGGTTCGTGACTTTCCAAAAGTTACAGAACATCCCAATGAGTTAGGAATTTCAGGTAGTGGTGTGCAACATAATTGGAAGAAACAAAGTATATTCTGGGAATTGCCTTATTGGAAGGACAACTTAATTCGTCATAATTTAGATGTGATGCATATAGAGAAGAATATCTTTGATAACATATTTAACATGGTGATGGATATTTCTGGGAAAACCAAAGATAATGTGAATGCACGCATGGATATGATGGATTTGTGCCGGCGACCTGAATTAGAGCTAGTACCTAAGGGTAATGGACGTTGGGGAAAACCAAAGGCTAAGTATGCGTTAACATTGGAGCAAAAAAGAATAATATGTGAGTGGATAAAACAGCTCCGCATGCCTGATGGTTATTCATCAAATTTATCACGGTGTGTTGATACACAACATGCTAAGATACATGGTTTGAAGAGTCACGATTGTCACATTTTTATGGAGCAGTTATTACCTATTGCCTTTAGAGAATTGCCAGATGAGATATGGAAACCACTGGCCGAATTAAGTAAATTTTTCAGGGATTTATGTTCGAGTACGCTGAGGCATGCAGATCTTGATCAGATGGAGAAAAACATACCCATTATTTTGTGTAAACTTGAGAGAGTTTTCCCCCCAGCATTCTTTGATGTAATGGAGCATTTGCCGATTCATTTGATCGAAGAAGCTCGTAATGGAGGCCCTGTACAATTTAGATGGATGTATCCCTTCGAAAGGTAAAAAGAATTATTCATTATCTTATATAATAAACATCAACTTATATATAACAAAATCATCTTTCAATCGGTTCAGATTCCTTGGAAAGATAAAGAAAACGGTTAAAAATAAAGCTAGAGTGGAGGGTTCTATTTGCGAGGCATACTTACGACGTGAAACTGCCCATTTTTGCTCCTTCTACTTTCAATCTCATGTTCGTTCCATGAGAACAAGGGTGGTAAGGAATGATGATGGCGGTATTGATGACTCAAATCCAGAAATGTTGAGTATTTTTCGTCATTCCGGGCGTGCTTCTGGTGCATGTAGTACTCGCTTTTTGGATGATAAGGAGTACAAATCTGCTACAAATCATGTCTTATTGAATTGCGATGAGGTCCAAACTTTCTTGAAGTAAGTAAGAGAATTTAATTAATTTATTGTAAGAGACTGAACCAAGTGATAGTTATAACAAACTTTCATACTTGTGAGTGTAGTTTCTTTTGCGAGGAGTTTAGGATTGGCCAAATAGATGGCAGCGGTCGAGTTGATGAAGAATTTGCAGGATGGTTTAAAAATTATGTAAGTAAATATATTAAAGAATCGATTTTTAATCAGTCGTAAGTTAATATATGTTAACCAACTTTATACAGGTGAGTAATCCGAAAAATGGAATTAACAATCAATACATTCGTCATTTATCTTGCGGTCCTCTTCTGAAAGTCAAAACCTGGCGCAAGTATTTTGTTAATGGTTTTAAATTCCACACACAATCTTGGAGTAGTGGAAAGAAGACAATGAATTGTGGGGTCTGGGTCAAAGGTAGTTATGATGAATCTGTTGAAGACGATTATTATGGAATGTTGGATGAAATTATTGAAATAGAATATCCTGGAGAACCAATCAAGAGGGTGGTTCTATTTAAATGTGTGTGGTTTGATCCAACGCCTATTCAAGGAACTCGGATTGGAGATGCAGAATGCGGGACGATAGAAGTTCGGCGAAATGGTAAATATAGGAAATATGATCCTTTTATAGTTGCCCAACAAGCCCGCCAAGTTTACTTTGTTCAATATCCGGGTCGAATTCGAGACAAGCAACCATGGTTTGTTGTAATTAAAGCTAAAGCGAGAGGGAGGATAGAAATAGAAGAGTCTTTGCCAATAGCTTATCAGAGCGATGAAGGAATAAGGGTAAATACTGTAGTTTCGGATGATATTGTAGGTCAGTTGATTCATGATAATAATACATTCGAGGAAGTCGAAGCTGAACAACGTAATGATACTAATAATATTGAAAATGAGGATGGTGAGGAAGAGTTTTACTTTGATCAAAGTGATGATGAGGAAGAGCTTAACTCTGATCAATCCGATGATGATTCGGATTATGTCATGTGAGGTAAGAAAGGTAATTTTCTAATTTGACCTGTCAACAAGAAGATTTCTTATATGGTGTCCTCAGTATATGTTACTGAAAAAGATAATGTAAATGACAAAATGTTTAATGAAATGTTAAAATTATCATGAATAATATACTAATAAGTGATAATGATTTTCATTTTTTAACTGATATAGTGAAATTGTCATTCACAAGATTTCTCTTGCCACTAAGTTTTAGCTATAGCGTCTCTTGATTGTTGATGGTGATGAACTGTACATTGAAAATTTTCTCGCAATTAACCTTATAAGAATGATATTTTTAATTAAACAAAATTGAGAATGCCACTCAACCAGTTTCTCTTTTCTTGTAATGATTTCGGATTTGCTCATTATTATAGTATATCTAATAATATTTTTGGCTGCAAAACGAGGGAGATATATTTGAAGTAAACCTTTGATTTTATTTTGGTGATTGGAGAGTGTTTTAACTTTTAACTTTTGAATCCCATATTTTCTTTGTTCCTAGTTTAATGTTGACAACCTTAAGCAACCTGCAGCTTACAAGTGCTTCTCAATTTATCCATTCCAGAAAATAGAATCTGATATATTTTGTAAGCTTTACAGGTTTCTCAGGGGTCGAAGTTTCCCTAGTAAGGTATTAATAATGCGACGTTTAGAAATATGTAGGATATATATATATATGTATTAAACAATGAAGAAGAATAACAAGAAGAATTAAAGAACTAAACTGCATAGTTCCTTGCTGGCTTGCTCTCTCTTATTTGACTTGCAAAAAATAAGTTATAATTATAAAACTTTTCTTCATCATACGACTAATTTGTTGACACTTTATGTTTTGATTATTTGATTGTGATTGTTTGTAGATGAATCGGTCTCGTGGAAACCTCTCTAGGGGCAAGAGTATTTGGAGAGGTAATATGATCAGCGACAATTCATCAACATCTGCTGCTACCACATCATCAGTCCCACCAACTGTATCAGGTGATCAGGCATTAGTATCATCACCACTGGCTTCTTCTCCATCTTCAGCATTAGCTCCACAACCACCATTTTGTCCTTCAGAAGCACCACAGTCTCCTTCGTACCCATCGCCATCTCAGTCTCCACCGGTTACTGGTTCAAATTCTACAGAACAGATTAGGATATCGCAAGTGAATGGGCCAGTTGTCATGTCTGCTCCATCATCCACCACGAAAGCTAAATTGGAACCCGCTGGGAATACGTAAATATATAACATCACTAATGTCTTCAAATCCAAATTTATTATGTCTTGTAATATTTCTGGAGTTTATGCATCTTCATAATATATATTTGTGCAGGTATATGGATAGTTGGGCTGGGACAAACAACATCACTAATGTCTTGAAATCCAAGTTGACTGAGCCGTATAGGACATGGAAAGACATTCCCCCTCATGTTGTTGATGAATGGTTCGAGGAGTGGAAGGTATTAATCATCTCATATGTTTATTTAATTCTTTAGAAAAGAAATTAAATATTAAAATTGTTAAATATTTTCTATTATTTGATTTACAATTTACAGAAATATGTATATTGGGATCCACAACATGAGCTGCATATGAGAAATGCATTTGAGTTTGTTGGCTCGAAGCGTTTGGCTGATCATTATAATAGGATTAGATGCAAAGGTCAGAAGCCAGGATGGATGTTACAGAGGGTTTATGACAACTTGTCTGAATGGTGGAAGTCTGCAGAATTCAAGTCTACATCTTTGAAAAATAAGAGAAATAGGGCATCTACTAAAGGTGGCGTACTTCATACAGGTGGAAGCATTTCGGCTGCTACTATTCGAAAAAGATTGGTAAGTCATTACCTTAACAATATTTAACAATTAGCTTAGTTTGTGTTCGAAGATCCTATTAAGTGAACATTATTTGCAGAGCGAGAGGGAAGATAGAGAAGTTGGCCATGAAGAGATATTCAAGATGACTCGAATCAGAAAGGTGGATAAAAAACAAACATCAAATGAGAATTTTGGAGATATTGCTGAAGGTGTTGAACCAAATGAACAAAATAATGATGCTAGTAGAGTTGTGTGGGTCGATGAGCGTTCGCGCTCAACTTGGGTTAGTTTTATTGTATTTATGAGCAATTATTCATTTATTAAAAAGCTTCATGCAGAATCATAATGACCATTTCCACACTTCTATATATATATTTATTGTAGGAGCTTTACAATAAGTTGAAAGAGGAGCGAGACCATCAAGCAGCTCTACTTGGTGAGGACGAGAGGGTTAAATTGCCTGCCGATTTTGACTTACTTATTCAAGCTGGTGGGGGGCCAAACAAGAAGGGCCAGGTGTATGGGATGCCCTACTTGAAAAGTAGAGGATCACACACGAAAACACCCACTAACTCTCAAGGTTGCTCTACTAGCTCAGCCCCATTGTCGGAGTTGGATGAATTGAGAAGACAACAACAGCAACTCCTTGAAGAACAAGCAGCGTTACGGCAACAAATGCAAGATCAGGAGGCTGGGCTACGTCAACAGCAGGATCAGATTTTATCCGCCATAACACAGATGGCTGCTATGTTTCAGCAACAACGTAATCCAAATCCCGATGTCCAACGCGACTCAAATGACTAGGCAAGTACTACTATGTGTTTAAGTTATGTTGTGTTCCTGTGGTGTTGGTGTTGATTGTTGTGTTGGTGTTGATTGTGGTGTTAGTAGTGCTTGGTTTGTTCTTATAAAGTTGAGTGTTATGTTAAAGTTGTTCTTCATACAAGGTATAGGTCGCTTTGAGATTTTCATACGTTTTGAAATATAATTAGATAAAAAAAACAGGCAACATGAATTGTGTAAATTACTAATTAGTTGTCGGGGAGGGCGCTTGTACTTTGATGTTTGGTTGTTGTTCGGTTGATCATACTTTGCATTAATTCTGGTAGGGTTGTTACATTTCCAACTACACAAGTTTTGATCCCTGTCTTTCTTATGTATGTGAATGAATATGTGTTCCTCAGTTAGGTTGTAGTCTTGAACATTTTTAGATTCTCAATTTACTTATCCCTTCAATCTAAGTGTTGCTCAGTTATGTATGATAATGAATATGCGTTCTGAAATATAATTAGATTCTCAATTCTGGTAGGGGTTTTAGCTGGATAATAATCCAACGTTCATGATGCTCTTTGATGCATTATCTTACATATTCATGCATTTACGTGTCTTCAAAGATTAAATCCTTATTCATCAAATAACCGTTGCATGTTTAATGTTTTTTTTTACAGATCAGGCACCTCGAATGGTTGATGTGGCAGTCTACCAACACTAGGTAAATTTTCAAATGGTGGAGAGAAATTTTCGCTTTATATCTAGTGTGGGCGTATTCTACGTAGGGTTTGCAACATATGGATTTATGTAATATTACTTGAATATATTGTAATTCGGCATATTTTACCGAATTTCGTGTAGTTGGATTTGTTTTGACAATATTGTTGAATTTATGGACATGGTTGAATTTTGAATTTATTGGTGGCGTATTGCACATTATTGTCGAATTTCAAGCTTTTTGGGGTATATAATTGCTGAAAAAATAGGTTGAAATTTCAAAAAATAAAACAAAATTTTAAATTATAATATGAAATTTCCGACGAAATTTCCGACGAAATTCGTCTGAAAAAATTTAGCTTTTCCCGAAAATTTTCATATATTTTCGTCTGAAAATGGTCTGAAGTTCGTCTGAAATATATCAAAGTTCGTCTGAAATTTCGTCTGAAATTCGTCTGAAATGACACAAGAAAATAACAAAATAATATTTTCGTCGGAAATTTGGTCGGAAATTTGGTCGGAAACATTTTCAGACCCCATATTTTGGTCGGAAAGTCGTCGGAAATATATTGGATGAAAATTAGGTCAATATGTTTTGGTCGGAAAATTCGTCGCAATTTCGTCTGAAAATTAGACGATGAAAAACTGGTCCGCATAAGTTCATCGGAAATTTCCTCGCAAAGTCGTCGGAAATTTGGTTCGTCGGAAATATTTGGATTTTGGGCGAGAATAAGTTTCGTCTGAAATTCGTCTGAGTTTCGTCGGAAAAATAGTTCGTCGGAAATTTCATCGGAAATTTCGTCTGAAATTATCTGCGACGAGGGTCTTACGGTCCAACTTGAGTTCGTCGGAAGTTCGTCTGAAGGTGGTCGGAAACCAACTATTTCAGACGAAAACGTCCAAAATTTCGTCTGAAATGTTCGCCGGAAATCAGCTGTTTTTTTGTAGTGACGCAATTATGTCACTAATTGCCAACCGGAGTTTGCTTAAATAGTTTATAGTTCATTCTTTAGGATAATATTTTGGATTCAAATTCCGTTTGGGTGAGCATGTGTTTAAAAAAAATGTCACTAACTATTGACAATAAGCATGCACTCCTAGAATACCTTAAAAATGGTACATGAAATACAACTTCGAAGTTAAGAAAATAAATAAATACTAGTTAGTTTGAACCATGTTTTAAGTAGGAAATACCTCAAATCAATCCAAATTGGGAATAATCCACTGTTTCCTACTGATCTGAACACTACAAGAAAATCGTCGAAAATCGACGGGCATATTCCGACGGGATTTTCGAAAATCCCGTCGGTTTTTAGTCGGAAAAGCCGATTTCCGACCGAAAACCGACCGAAAACCCTTGGAAAATACATCGTCGGAATTGGGTCCTAACGGTTCGTTTCCGTCGGAGTCCCGAATATATTTCCAACAGAATTCTGACGGACTACCAATGGGAAATTATTTTTTCCAACAAAGTAATTTCCAACGGAAAATCAACAGACAATTTCCGTCAGATTTTTTTCCCAACGGATTTGCAACGGAGCAAAAATAATTTAATTTTTAAGTTTACCGACGGACTTTTCCGTCGGAAATTGAATAAAAATAAATAAATTTAAAAAAAAAACTCATTTGTGAGACCCGAACCACCCCGGAAATGAGCCACACCAACACCTCAAACGAGCCACGGACCAAGCTCGAGCTCGGCAAGCCAACCAATGTGAGAATTTAATTCTCGAGATAATTGCGCACTCAAGGATTCGAACTTGGGTCTCCAAGGAAGAATGGTGACTCCCTTACCAATTTGGACAACTTACTTCTTATTAATATTATGTCTTTAAATATATTTATAGACTTATTTCAATTAATTATCTAAATACTTTTTGTTATTAATTTAAAATATAAAATTTTAAATATATAATTATTTGAATTAAATATAATCATATTTATTGAGATATTATATAAAAATTGCTAGTTTATATACATTTGTGTTTTAATTATAATGTATATACTTAAAATTATATCAAATATTATATTATTGTAGATGAACAAATAAACTTTATATTATTAATTTAATTTACTATTTTGAAAATATCATAAATTTAATTTGAAAGTTAAATAGTTAAATTAATTAATATTATAATGTTTATTTTCTCAACAAATCATATAGCGACACGTGGCGTATTGTATGATATTATCTCTTTAAAAATAAAAATATAAAGAGATAAATATTCATGAGATATTATCTATTTAAAAAAATAATAAAATATTAAAGAGATCAAGTTATACAAAGGTGTTCTTTCCCAAAGTTTTCAAATCAAGGCGTTTGATCCGCTATCAATACATTATACCGACGAATCGACGTTATATTCAAGCTAAATCCATGAAGTTACCGAAGTGTTCAAAGGCGTTCTTGTTGAAATTTTCCATCGGTTTTTTCCCGTCGGTTTTCAGCTCTTTTCTTGTAGTGGAATTTTGCAGTGAATCTGTTGGTTAACTCGATTGTTGTGATTTGGTACTTAGCTGCTAGCTTGATTGTTGTAACTGTGAGTAGTAATAGCTTGTCCTTGAATGAGACTTTCTTTGTGAGTAATCAACTTTTCTGTGTTTACTCGAGGTTGTTCATGCCTCTCAAGTTTTGTGGGCACTTTTGCTTATTTTCTTTTGAATGATCCTTGATGGTTGCTTTGTATTCGTTGGTGTCTTTTTGCAATAAACAAGAGGGTCCTCCCCAACCCCACGGTCTTTTGATTGGTTTCAAAAAAACAAATAAATAAATGCCACTAAAAAAGCAATAAAAAAAATGTTACGAGTTCTAACCTATTTTCAGCCGTTTTTAAAGTATTTAAAACCATAACTTCGACTTATTTTAAACAGATATAAAAACAAAAGCTAGAACCATTTTAGAAATTGCACTCATCATTATGCTTTTAAGGTATTCTCATAAATAAATGTAAATATATATATAGTTTGTTATGAGTATTTTTTTTTTTTCTAAACAACCAGCTATTTTTTATTTAACTTTTTAATTTTTATTCCAAGCTAATAATTTTATTTCTCCATTTTTAGCTCTAATTTTTTATTTTTTCTTTTAGTTTTATAATTTTAGAAGTTTTATAATTTTAGTTTTATAAAATTAGAAGTTTTTGCAAATATTTAAAAGAGAAAAGGAAAACCGAAGAAAAGACTTTAACTTCACGCGGCTTAGACTAAGTAAGCACAAAGCTTTAAATCCGTGTGCACATAAAAGTTCAGTTAAGGTACAAACAAAGGACATCTTTCTACGTCAAAGTTCATTTTATAATATAATAATAATTAAACATTATAAAAGTACAATTGTATGTGCTTTCATTTTCATTAGGTCATGCCTTTTAATTTTGATCATTTTTGTCCTAAATATTTTAGGGCTAAATGATAAATTCGTCTATTTGTGTTGTGCATGGTTTATAGATTCTAGCCGGACGTCGAATCGGAAGTCTGATTACTTCTCACGGTTTCAACAATTAATTGTTGAGTGAGCTTTCCCTTTTCAACAAACCGGTGGTGATCTCACTGTCCAAAGAGAATCTCGATGCGGTGGTATACACATAGCTCTATCACATGTAGCCGATTTCAAAGACAACTATAAAATAGAAAATGTGCAGTGAGGCCACTATATGTTGACCTTATACTTTAGCAAAGATTTTGTTGCCTTATGTTACGGGGTCTAATCCCTAAGATTAAGTGCCTTAGTCTCTTATTTAGCTAATTGTCTGCTAGGGTTGTTTTTTATTCAGAAATATTGGAACAAAACATTCTTACAGTTTGCATCTTTACAATTCAACATGGCATCAGAGCCACATGATTCTAACAATTTGTGATCGGCATCATCACCTGCCTAAACCGTAACAATGGGCAATGAGGAAGAAACCTCATCACCGGCGTTGTCCGACGCAGCAGTCATCTTGTTCGAACGAATAGCCAAGTTACTGCAACAACACAAACCACAACCCCAACAATCAAATTCCGACAGTTAAGTCACAATAGATATCAAATTAAACAATAACCACTACACCTTATGGGCACGGATGCTGGAAATTGCAATCGGTGCGCGTGGACGACTCAGCCACCTAACCGGTCATCCTGCACCACCGGCTGAAAGGGATGAGGCATATCAGGCTTGGAAACAAAAGGATCTCCAAGTATCCAGTTGGATCACCAAGCAATCGAACCAAACCTGTTGTCTCAATTTATCTATTATCCCACAACACAAGATATGTGGAAAGGGTTGTCAATGACCTATCAATCTGGGGAAGACAGCCTTCAAATCTTTGATCTCATGATAAAAGCGGATCGAATCCGACAAGAACACACAACTCTGGAAGAATACTTTAGCATCTGCAAAAGCATCTGGGCAGAAATAGACAGACGGCGGCCCAATCCAATGGAATTCCCAATCGATATCACAAAATTCAATCAGATCCAAGAAGAGCATCGATTGTTCAAATTCCTCTCTGGACTAAACCCAGAATTCGAAGCCATCACCAGAGATATTTTGAAGGAAAACACTCTTCCCTCAGTTGATGGCGCCTACGCCATCGTCCGTCAGGAAGCCGTCCGGAAAGCAATTCTCAGCCCATCGGCAGCCTCCAACGAGGCGAACTCATCATCGGGAATTGGTATAGGGATGGCTATTCAGGGACAAGGAATGAGGATGAAACAGGGCACGCACAAACCCACGCATCGCCCGAATCCCCCAAAGAACTCACCGGAGACTGCGTATCGGGACAAGTCCGACCTCGAGTGTGACCACTGCGGCAAGAAGGGTCACCTCATGACAGGGTGCTTCGAACTTGTGGGCTTTCCGGATTGGTGGGAACAACGAAAACGGGCTCCAGACACAAGTCGCGGGCGGAACCGCGGCACGGCGGCGGTCGCCAACGGACCCGTCACCGGAGAAAGTACTGGCGAAATGGGAGTTGTTGCAGCAGGTATCGGTTTTAGAAAGGTAAATAGCTCCAGCGGCGGACCACAAGAAAGAAATGGAGATGGGGCTCCCTCGGTTTCCGCGACAGGTATAGGGCAATTGGGGGGCAATTTCCCCCTTTGCCCCTCACTTAATACTGCTGATAATTGTGACATTTTTACTTCTTCAAATAGTAAAAACCCGCAATGGATTTTCGACTGTGGAGCTACCGATATTGTTACATATGACCCGTCTGATTTAATTGCTAATCAAACTCCGAAAAAACAAACAATTCAGACTGCCAGTGGGGAAATTGCTCCGGTGAAGGGAGGGGGTGTGATTGAACTTACCACTTCCTTGAAACTTTCTACACCAGCACCGGTCCCAGGATCTGAACCACTGAATATCCCTGAGGTAACACTTGAAACCAAATATATCAAGAAATTGAGTAATTATTATGCAATTATATGTCACTAACTGTCAATAATAATATGTACTCTTAGGGCGAGTTTACTTTAGTGGTTAGCAAACCATTGAGAGACGGTTAGGAAATATAAAAATTCTGGGTATATAACACAGATTTCTATTTACTTTAGTTGATAAGCTTCCGTTTAAATAGTCTTAATTTCTCATATTTTTACTTTTCTATTTTATAATCATTATCTTTCCATAGTTATCCTTATCTTATTTCACTAAAATAGCGCTAGTGATATCTAAATATCCTATGCATATTAACGTTCTTTTACTAACCACATCTCGCACATGCTTGACTTTTAAATGAAATTTTATAAATAATAGTAATTAATGATACCAAACAATTAATAATAAAATTATAAATAATAATAATTAAATGTTCTTAGCTATTAATAGTAATATTTTTTTCCATTTTTGGATACATAGCTATTAATAATAATATTTTTTGGTCAAAATTAATAACAAAGTTTTGGATACATAGCTATTAATAATAATATTTTTTGGTCAAAATTAATAGCAAATTTTTGAAAAGCAGATTTGTTCTTAGATAATGTCACGGAGAGCAACTGTTGTGGAAGAAAAGCAGATTTGTTCTTAAATTTGGGAATTGGAGGGAGAAGAAAAACACCGGGAAAATTATGCGGGAAAGTAAAACAGAAAAAATTTTGAGCGAAATTTTGAGGAAAAAAGGGGTATTACCGTAAAAATACCTCTTCCAGAAAAAGTTGGGTATTTAGCGGCTACTTTCAATCCAAATTAAGTACTCAACTTTTTTCCGTCTTAAACCCGGGGCTCCAACAAAAGAGCAGATTTCTTTTCTATTAAAGTAAAAGCGTAGAATATGGGTTTTTATTTTACCAAAACCTCTTATTCGGCTAAAGTAAACTCGCCATTAGCGTACCTTACAAAGGGTACAAGAAATACGGGAGTAAATTTCCTGATATTTTTGTGTTTCAGTTTCATGCTGTAACATTAAAATTTTGTTATACGTCTAGTTAAATTATAAATAGAAAATTTGAAATGGTATATAATTCTTCTAGCTTTTAACATTAATTAATGTTATTTTCTGTCTCTAAATAATTTATTAATTATTTTTTTTATTTAATTATTTTCTTTTCTTCAATTATTCTAATTAAAAATCGAAATGTTTTTTTCAACCAAAAAATAACTCATCAAATATTTTTTTATTCAGTTATTTTCTTTTCTTCTGTTTTCAATGAGATTTTCTTTCAAATCTTTTGGATCTAGTTTTGGGAAGAAGATGAACTTTAATGATTTTAGTTTTCTTTTTTTTCTTTTCGTTTTTTAAATTTTTTATTGCGTAAAAAAGTGAAATGGCTCATTTGCCCTTATTTTAACCGGAATATTTCCCGAATTTTGAAGTAGGGCACTAAAGTGAACAAAAATTAAAAGTTAGGCATGAAATCGTTAAAATTTAAAAGTTAGATACTAAAATACAAAAAATCTTAAACATTGGGGTGCAAAAAAATTCAACCCTTTAAAATAAACTCTTAGGCCTCGTTTACTTATGGGGTATCAGGCTGATTTCTGTCTTCGACCAATAAAATCTGCTGTTTACTTTTATTAGGCTAAAGCCTGTAGTTTGGGCTTGGGCCCGCGATTTTGGCAAGGCCTCAAGACACACGATTTTGGCGTGTTTGCCAAAACACGATTTTTCTTATTTGTCCAAAAGTTGCCATAAATTACAAACTTATGCCCTGAAATGAATTTCTCACCCTCCCCAAACTCCATCTACCGCCTCCCGCCAAATTTTTTGCCGACTTTCCACCAATTTTTTTGTTAAGGTTTTTATGTTTGTCCTTCTCTCAAGCTCATTACAACCATTTCATTCACGCAAATTTTGTGGGTAATGTCACCATTTGTCTTGTATCTAATTTTTAATTTGTTCCAACTCTTGTTCAATTGCTTCTTTGTGTACAGGGGATCTTGTTCGCCATCGATTTTGGAATACTGGTCGGAAGCCTAACACGAAGTAAGTAAGAAGGTAAGGCACCACGAATCTAACAAATTGATGGGTTTAGTCAATCAATTTCTGGTATATCCATATATTAAGCATTGTGTTAATATGTTTGTGTGATTCTTGAAAAAAAAATTAAAAAATTGGTCATGTCTTTAAAATTTCTTTGTTTTTGTTTCTGAAAAGTGATTTATTTTTGTTTATCAGAGTGAGGTTCGAATTTTGGCCCACGTTTTAGTATGTTAGTTGTAGATTTTTTACTGTCCAGACATATTTGAATGTATGTTGAATTCTAAATACAGGTGTTGTTGAACTTCAAAATTCTATTTGAATGTATGCTGAATTCTGAATACAGTAGTGTTGTTGATGAATTTTAAAATTCCAGCCAGTTTTTGTATTTCCTATCTTAGTAATTGGTGATTTTTGTGTTACAAATAAATGGTTTGATGCTATTTTTGTGTTTGTTAATACTCATATCAATTTTTTGTTTTATGATTGTAAAAAATGGATGGCAATGACAATGATGTAGAGGCTTTTGTGGCGTTGGGCTTTTGAAAATTAGATGGGGGGTGCTTCGTTCGTAGTCCGTCATTCTACCCAATTGAGACCTAAAACAAGATTATAATTGCCTGTTGTCTCTTGCATAACTTCATTCGTTTAGAAATGACTGTAGATCCTTTTGAAGCATTAGTGCCCGAAGAACACGAAGTAGATGAAACTCGGTGATTTCATTGACCACATTCAAGCAACTCAGGCGTGGACTAATTGGCGTGAAATTATGGCTCAAACAATGTATAATGAGTGGCCCGGTCGTCGTTAAGTCCATTGTAGTCCCTAGTGTGTTGGTTATGTGTATCTTTTTTGAAAGAATGGCTGATCCCTCTCTTTTGTTAGGTTGTTCTATCTATTATAATATAGAAAATGTTAATTGTTTGAATATTATCAAGTGTTAAATTATATTTATCGGTTATTATGATATTTACCAATTAACTACATGTGGTGTTGTTTATGTATAAGGTATATGCTCTGTATGTCATTATTTTGAAAAAAAATAATCATATTATTGATGTATTTACAACATTCTGGATCAAAGTTTTGCTTATACTTCTGCTTTCTTCTAAAAAATATATAAAAAAAAAATTGTCATTTGATGGCCTTGTGTGCATGAAAGCTCTGTGAGAATACTTGTATGATTGTCTTTGGGTAGAGAAAGCAAATGAAATTGCAGCGATAAAATAAGTGTTGGGATTTTAGAAATATTAAGGGCAAAAATGTAATTGCAACTTTATCACCCGATAACATGATTTGAGAAGTAAACATATTTTGTTGGTAACCTTCTATATCTGCATTTCAATATATAAAAGTAAATATTAGTTTTTGGTAGATAGTGAAGCTACACAAACCTTCAATATCCTATTTGCCAAAAACCCTTCTGCCTAAGTAAACGAGCCCTTAATTGTTTTCTTTCTTTTTTCTTCTTTCTCAATTTTATTTCTCAATTATTTCTTTCCTTTTTCTTCAAAATAATTCACGACATAAGAATTCCCTCATTTCTCTTACTCTCAAACTTTTATTAATAAAAGAAAAAGACTTAAAAACAATAAAAAAACAAAAATTACAAGAACAAAAGGTCCGATTAGAGGCAAGAATTTGAGAAAAATTCAATCATTACATTACCATGCATTAACACACGAAATTGGAGGCAAGAATTCAATCATTTAAGCTAAAAAATGTGACAGCAGTTCATATATACCGGTAGAGCCGTTCGAAATTTCAGTTTCATGGCCAAAAGCTCAAGGTTTCATTCATGTTATCAAAGACAAAACAACCCTAACACATCTAGCATGAAGTATGAATCAAGAATAGAAGCAAAGGAGTTCACATAATCACCAAGAAAGCACCAAATCAGCCACAAACTCAAGCTAAGCCATGGATTCAAAAATGAAGTCTAACCCTAACTATTCATGCAAGCTCTCCAACTCGAATTAAAGCTCAAGTAAAACAAAAAATATTAACGCAACCATTGTTTGCTATTTTTTTGACATGTTCATACGACTGATAGGTCCAGCTTACTGCTGGCCCGGCTGAGTAAACCTGAAATAGAAGCGCGGCTCACCGTGGAGGCGGGTACCCCAAATGGCTAGTTCGTCACCTACTGATGCCTGGCTAGCAGTGAGGATTGCTATCCATCCTGTTGCATTTATGACCAATCTCCCCAAAGAGGGCCACCACTTAAGTTTCAAATTCGGCCACCCTACTCCCATTGAGTTCACTGCCATTCCAAGCGCCTCTTTTCTGATGAAGACTTGCTCATTCTCATTTTCTGAAAGAAACGCCCGAAAACGACCATCTTCGTAGATGGTAAACTTGTTTTGACCTACTGTAAAATCTGGTGCTCTCAGCTTTCGTTCGTATATCAAGTGACCAGGCGGCCCAACAAGCTCATTCTCAACGGGCACCAGCTGCTTATTAGAATATTAATGTTTTTTTCTTAAAGAATTTTCTAGATATTATGATAAGATATTTTGTAACAATTAGATTCTAGATTAGTCTAGGTTATTAGAGAAAAAGATGAAAAATCTAGAATTAAGAAAACTAATAAACTGACATTAGAATGTCGGTAATCTAGATGCTTCCTTTAAGCTTATAAATACTTGTAGTCCTTTACATTTGGAACGAATGAAAACCATTTCCAAAAAGCTCCCACTAATCCTTGTCTCCTCCATTGTTTCCGCCAATCAACCACTTTCATCATTTCCTTCAATTAATTACTATATTACAAAACAAAGTCCCAAGTCTTCCTAATTAATCCATCAATATAAGTCTTCCCTTTCTCCATTTTTTACTAAAATCTTTTTTTTCTAAATTCCAACATTTGGTATCAAGAGCCAGTTCAATCCAAACCTATCAAATGGCCCAAAACCTTACAACCTTTAATTATACTCCTTCCATGGTCCCAATATTTGAGGGGGAGTCGTATGAATTTTGGAGTATCCAAATGAAGACCCTATACATATCACAGGGTCTTTGGGATTTAATAGAAAATGGCTACGAGCAACCCCGAGATGCTGCCGAATTGGAGTCTTGGGACAACAACAGAAAAAAGGAATACAATGAGAATAGGAGGAAGGATGCAAAGGCGTTGTCATACATGCAACAAGGGGTTACGAGACCCATATTTCCAAGGATCATGGTCGCAACAACGGCAAAAGAGGCTTGGGAAATCTTGAAGAATGCATATAAGGGCTCCGACAAGGTAATCTTCATTAAACTCCAATCCTTGTGGAGAGATTTTGATACGTTATTGATGAAGGAAGATGAGTCGATTGAAATATTTTTTAATCGGGTCTCAAATATAATTAATCAAATAAGAAGTTATGGAGATACAATTGAGGACAAGAAAATTATTCAAAAAATATTACGGAGCCTTCCTATTAAGTATGATCATATAGTGGCTGCAATTGAAGAATCTAAAGATTTATCGGTATTAACTTTAACGGAATTAATGGGCTCACTACAAGCGCATGAGGATAGAATGCGCCGATTTAATGAGCAGCCACTAGATCGAGCATTTCAAAGTCAATTAAACTTTTCTAAGAAGGATGGTAATGAGAAAAATGGGCTTGATAAAAAGAATTTTCAAAAAAGAGGAAATTCAAATTATCATGAAAATGGAGGAGATTTTCATAAAAAGAATATATACCCGCCATGTCGATATTGCAAGAGAACAAATCATGCCGAAGATGACTGTTATTTTAAAGAAAAATCTAAATGCAAAAAATGCAATAGATTCGGGCATGATGAAAGATATTGTCGATCTAAAGAAATTCAGCAAGCTAATTATTTGGAAGAAAATGTACACTATCTGTTTTCTGCAAGGGAAGTAAATTCAGAATCATCAAAAGATGAGTCATTACTTTGGCACAAAAGATTTGGGCATTTCCATTCTCAAGGAGTAAGGTATCTATCTCAACATAATATGATGAGAGATTTGCCCAAAATTCAATTGAAAGAATATAATTGTGAAGCTTGTCAAAAAGGAAATCAACCTACAAATTTATTTTCCTCTAAAAAATCATGGCGAGCAAAAGAAGTTTTGGAGCTAGTGCATACTAAAATATGTGGACCTATGAGGACAACATCAGATGGAGGACACAGGTACTTTATTCTGTTTATTGATGATTATACGAGAATGACGTGGGTTTACTTCATGCATGAAAGGTCAGAAGTATCCACTATATTCAAAAAGTTCAAAAACTTTGTTGAGAAACAAAGTGGTCGAAAAATCAAGTTCCTAAGAAATCAAAGTGGGAAAGAATATGATTCCACGAAGTTCGATAAATTCTGCAAAGATGAGATTCATCACCAACTCACTGTCGGAAATACTCCTGAACAAAATGGAGTATCCGAAAGGAAAAATAAAATGGTCATGGAAATGGCTAAAACCATGATGGAAGAAAAAGGAATGCCCAAGACATTCTGGGCAGAAGCTGTCTACACTTCAGTTTATCTACTCAATAGATGCCCGACGAAAGCAGTTCAAGGTAAAACTCCAGTTGAGGCATGGAGTGGAAGAAAACCGTCTGCGAAACATCTACGAGTTTTTGGCAGCATTTGCTATGTGCACACCGAAAAAGACAAAACTGAGAAAGGAATATTTCTCGGCTATAGCTCTCCATCTAAAGGCTACAGGATTTACATTTTGAAATCTAAAAAGCTCATCATAACAAGAGAAGTGGAGCTCGACGAAGATGCTACTTATAGTTGGGCAAATGAAGAAGCTCCGAAGAAGATAATTGCAAGAAAGCCACAAGAAGAAGTGAAAGACTGGCAACCGAGCTCACCACAGACAACACCAACTTCTAACTCATCTATTGAAGATCAAGAAAAAGAAGAAAAAACTACAGATCCTCTAAGAAGAACAAGACTGCTCCGCGACATATGTGAATCATGCAATTTCACATTGAAGTCTATAAACGTTGGGAACAAATCTAAATACAAGATTCCGATAAAGGCTAACGGAGCTACTTAAGAATCTACAAGCAGAGCAAGAAGAAAAATACATTAAGGGGGAGTATTAGAATATTAATGTTTTTTTCTTAAAGAATTTTCTAGATATTATGATAAGATATTTTGTAACAATTAGATTCTAGATTAGTCTAGGTTATTAGAGAAAAAGATGAAAAATCTAGAATTAAGAAAACTAATAAACTGACATTAGAATGTCGGTAATCTAGATGCTTCCTTTAAGCTTATAAATACTTGTAGTCCTTTACATTTGGAACGAATGAAAACCATTTCCAAAAAGCTCCCACTAATCCTTGTCTCCTCCATTGTTTCCGCCAATCAACCACTTTCATCATTTCCTTCAATTAATTACTATATTACAAAACAAAGTCCCAAGTCTTCCTAATTAATCCATCAATATAAGTCTTCCCTTTCTCCATTTTTTACTAAAATCTTTTTTTTCTAAATTCCAACACTGCTATCAGCCAATAAGAAATTAAAAAAAAAAATCAAATTGAGAAAACAAGATTCTCTCAAAAACACTAAAACAAACAAAAAAAAAAAAGTAAAGAAACTAGATTAGAGATTAGCGAAAATAGCCTCGAGCCCAAAATTAAAGAACTTACAGTGTGTCGGGCAGATGAAGATGAAGAGGAACCACCTTCATCTAGCAGTTGCGAGCCCAGAACAGCAACATTCTATTGAAAGGGATGAAAAATGAGAATGGTTATAGAAAATAGTTTAAAAAACCTTCTTCAATCGAACAATATCCAACAAAAAAACCGCAGAGACCTACCATTGATGAGGAATTTGCCCCGAGTTTTGATGGATTACTTGCATCAAGATTTTCCTGCAATGAAGATGGATCATTCTCGACAACGAGCTGCTGCGGTAAGACCTCATTTTGCTCCATAACTAGCTCCAGGTCCTATCAAATAAGAAATTAAAAAAAAAAAAATCAAATTGAGAAAACAAGATTCTCTGAAAAACACTAAAACAAACAAAAAAAAAAGGTAAAGAAACTAGATTAGAGATTAGCGAAAATAGCCTCCAGCCCAAATAATTAAAGAACTTACAGTGTGTCGGGCTGATGAAGATGAAGCGGAACCACCTTCATCTAGCAGTTCCGAGCCCACCAGATCAGCAACAGTCTATTGAAAGGGATGGAAAATGAGAATGGTTATAGAAAATAATTAAAAAAACCAACTTCTTCAATCCAACAATATCCAACAAAAAAACCGCAGAAACTACCATTGATGAGGAATTTCCCCCTAGTTTTGACGGATTATTTGCATCAAGATTTTCCTGCAATGAAGATGGACGAACTTTAAGAAAAACTAAACAAACGAATTGAAGAACAATTCAGCGCCTACTAAAAAATTAAAAAGGAAGAAATAGGAAGTTCAAACCATATCCTTAGGTTTCAGCAGCAGCAAACAAAAAAATCAAGAAAAAACACAAAAATAAGAGTTTGCATCAGGCAATTACAGAACAAGATTCCAGACCCAGAATGGTAAAGAAATCAATATCCAATGCCAAAAAACAGGACAAATTATCGAAGTTGACAAACTTTAAAAAGAAGATTGAACATGCAGGAGGTATGAACAGAAGATCAACAACCAACTTCTTGAAGATTCACATAACCCAGAAATCCAACAATATCCAACAAAAAAACCGCAGAAACCTACCATTGATGAGGAATTTCCACTGAGATTTGACGGGTTATTTGCATCAACATTTTCCTGCAATGAAGACGGACGAACTTAAAGAAAAACTAAACAAACGAATTGAAGTACAATTTCAGCGCCTACTAAAAAATTAAAAAGGAAGAACATCACGCGATTACAGAGCAAGATTCCAGACCCAGAATTGTACAATATTCAATGCCAAAAAACTGGACAAATTATCGAAGTTGACGATATTAAAAAAGAAGATTCAACACGCAGGAGGTATTAACAGGATATCAACAACCGAATAAAAAACAGAGGAAATATACCGGCGACGGACTTCGTCCCCGCTTTGCCGGAGTACGGCCGAATCTCAATGTGGTGTCAACTGGCACTTTGGGGTCCGGCGACTTCCCGTCATCCATGGCGAACGCTCAAAATCTCTCAGAGTATCGAAACGGAATACGCAAACAGTTAGAAGCGGAAAATGGGTAAGTAAGATTTCAAGTGCGTGCAACCATATATATAACTGAATTCTCCATCCTCATTGACTTATATAGATATAAGTCAGGTGACTTATCAGCTATAGTTTATAACTTAGCACTTATCACGCGTAAAAATAAAAATAATAAAAAAATTGTTTGGTTATAAAATATTCAGATTTTATTTCCTCGTACATAATTATTTTAAGTGAATTCGGTGTCCAACGTGTCCACAATGTGAAATTAATTGAACTACATGATTTATGAATATATTTATTTAATATTAGCATGCTAAATGATTTATTTAAATTAGGGTTGAACCTAATTGCCCTTTTATTTAAGTTCTGGGGTCTATTTGTAAATATATAGGTCGATCTTAAGTCCTTTTTAAGTTAATTTGAACTCGTGAATTCGGATTTGAATTCAGACACCACCATTGGATTTGTTTCGAAGAGTCGAGTCCAAAGAAACAAGCCCCATATTTTTCTAAGTCCGTTTGAACCCCTTAAGCCTTAAAATTCGACCTGAACGGATCGAATACTAAATCGAACCGGTTTTTGAACAAACCGAACCTTAATTATAAATAGAATTTTAAATAAATTAAGAGAAAACCGTATAATTTATAAGAATATTAATGTTTTAATAAAGATATTATTGTCAAAATAGAATTTTAAATAAATTAAGAGAAAACCGTATAATTTATAGGCAGAATCTAAAATCTGCTCCTCGATTCTAGATTATTTCTGCTTAAATTAAGCAGAAATTGGTTTTCAAATACTCTAAAATTATTAAAAATAAGCACTTATCTTATTTATATTTGTACACAATTCTAAAATTTATGAGGTCAATACACTTTTTCCTTTTTTTAAGTGGGATCAAAATGCTTATTTTTAAATTACAAATTTATAAACATATAATATATATATAACAAAAATAATAAAAATTGAGTGGGGTCAACTGACCCCACAAGTGTGGTTGTAGCGTCACCCCTGCTTGTATGTAGGAATCAGGGTTTCCAGACAAATGCATACCGGCTGGAATTATCTACTTCTACCTCAATTATGTGTTTCATCTATTGTTTCATTCATCCGCACACATCAAGCATAGGTGGAGATTAGAAAATTGAATCTTTTGATGTTTTTTCATATCAAAATTGTTTTTCTCTTTTAATCTCAACAATTCTACCAATACATGTGGTTTATCTATATATATGAGTTTTTTTTTTTTTTGAAAAAAACACATTCTGAAAATGGCTCGAGAATTCGAATTGTTTCAACCACCGTTGGCGTATTTACATATAAATAAGTTGAATACACATAATTCTGTTATTTCCATATTTTCCAGTTTGCATGGATATATCGGGGCTGTATTTTTAAACCAACGTTCAAAACTATTTCAATTTTTCCATGCTTGCTGCATTTTCAAGAATTAATGGTTTCACTCAAGCAACGGCATTTCACGGCTTTAAACGACAATCACAAAGTTAGTAGTTTAATGGCAGCATATTGATCTCAAAATCAATAATTTTTCATACTAATTATAACGATTGCAACTCAATGAACATTTTATAAATCTTACAATAATACATACCTTAGGTCGCTTCCAATTCTCGGTTGAAAAAGGAAGAGTGAAAGAACTTTGATCCCCCATTTGGCACAGAGGCGTGCGAGCTCCATCACCGCACGCTGGCCTTTCATGTGACCGAATGCCACCGGAAAACCTTTCTCCGTTGCCCACCTCCGGTTGCCATCCCCAATCACTGCCACGTGCTTCGGCATGAACTCGGCCTTCAGCCCTTCCGGCAAACCTTCCCCAGTCCCACATCGATCTAAAGCCATATATATGGATGTTCTTGAAATCAACTTCTGTTACTAGAGAAGTTAACACTGTAAAAAATTACACTATAAGTTGAGAGTATTTGCAAAAAATTTACAAATTACTTCGAACATCAATGGAGAAATAACCCTAAAGTCGAGAAAAAAGCACCACTAGAAGTACTGATTCTAACTAGCTTCTAGTTTATTACTGCATATTTCAGACAAGATCAGTGAGACGGGATACTCCAAATTAGCTATACCTATATATATATGCTTTTCAGCCCTCTTGATATATTGGAAGATAACGTGACTAGTTAACTTTTGAGTATGCATGTGATCACTAGAGTAGATAACAAGAGACCTTGCTTTGATGGCGTAGCTACTTAGTCTTATGTCTTCCAATCCATAGCGAGTGTAATAATCACTTAATACTCTTTGAATTAGAAAGTAAAAGAAACGAATAAAGGACTTTTATATAGCTGCAGATCCCCAGAAGCCGGGAATCAAGAAGTGATCACATGCATGCAGAAGCAAAAAAGTTGGGAAAACGTCCAGATTCGTTCAAAACTATTCACCAGTAGATTGTTTGAGGCAAGTTGCTTCATTGTAAAGACAATCAAGATGAATTTGCTTCATTGGAATATAATTATTCCTTAACAGTTACTCAACCTACAACTTAAGCAATTCTGTGTTTCTTAACCCCGACGACTGTTTAAATGTACGTGTGCTAGTCAATGTTGAAATAAAATATGTGACACATCGTAAAAACCTGTTTAACAAGCAAGAGCTGTGAAGAATATGAGTGTAACAATGGGAGGTGAAATCGTGAATGTGTCTCTTCTGGGATTAGCTGCAATCTCTTCTCTTTGTTACTGCCATTTCATTTCAGCAAATTTGCCTAAAGGCTAATGGAGGCTGATCTCACTCGTGCCGGTTTTCTGTGTCTTTGCAGTTCTTCCGGTCTATACAACTACTGTCTTCTTCACACTAGGAGCAGCAACCTTGTTCACCTGGCTCGCCGGTTTCAAGCTACTCCGCTTTGCTTTCTACCGGGGCTCTCTTGCATCCTTCAAGAACATTAATCTCCCCATTTTCATTGCAATGGCTTCCCTTCCATTCAAAACTATGCCCAAGAACTCGTCCAAGAAATTACAACCGGTTGATCGCGAAGCCAGGATCCAGGAGTTAGGAGAACCTACTCTGTGTAGCTCCGCCATTGAAATGGTTGGCAGTTTCTCTCGCCACTGAAATCCCCGTTTTGCTGATAGTAGTGCCAATATTGCACGAGTGTAATAAGCATTGTCTTCGCCATATCGTAGTGTTTCTCCTATATTGGTGTTTGCATTCTTGTTCATAGAGATTGTGTGTGAGTTATCTAGTGTAATAGTCCATCTCTTGTTAGGATTAGAGCTCGATCCTCCATCCAACAAACCGTATCTCTCAACCTCCCTCCAGGACTTCTGGGGCAGGCGCTGGAACCTCTCTCTCAATCACATCATGCAGGAGACAGTATACAAGCCGGTCCGGTCAGCCTCCGAGGTGGTTCTGGACAGAGTCGCCCCGGGGGCAGTGTCTGTGGTGGCGGCATTTCTCGTCTCCAGTCTTGTGCATGAACTCATGCTTTGGTACGTTACTCGGCAGACCCCATCTTGGGAAATCGCCATGTTTTTCATCTTGCACGGCGTTTGTGTGGGGGTGGAGTTTGGATTGAAGGTGCTTTTAGCGGGAAAGGAATGGCAGCTGCCGGGGGTCGTGAGCAGGCCGCTGACCGTGGGGTTTGTGGTGGTGACGAGCTTTTGGATGCTTTGGCCGCCGGTGAGGGAAGCTGCAAAGGAATGTTTCGTCCAATTTTGGGTGTGGGTTGGTTGCAGATGGGCTTGATTTTAAATGAAAGTTTCTTATTTTGTTTGTGATTATTGAAGTTGGAAATTAATACGAAGATCCTAACTATGGTGATAAAAGATAAGAAGCACAAATTTAAGTTACCATCATTTAAAATGTCAAACAACAAAGTACATATTTTTCTCATTAGAGTTCAATAACCAAACATAACCATGAGTTTCTGGCAATCCAAACGGAACTCTATATTTGGTCCATCCAAAGTTGAATAACCATGAGTTTCTGGCAATCTTTTTTTTTTTGGAAGGAAAGAAAAACAAAAAACAAAAAACAAAAAACAAAAACAAAAACTACGGTTACATTTCCAAGATTTTCTCAAAATCACGAAAATAGGAATGACGGGATCGGCCTTGGGGGAAACAGGGAACGACGATGAGATGATGTGTTGGGTAGAATAAGGAATGATCAGTAACTCCTTCCCCAGTATGTCCACTTTTTGGCGGGTTTTCCAGATGCAAAGCACAGGGTACCTGCATAAGAGAATTGTAAGTTAGAATTAACACTTGTTTTCGGAAAAATCTTGCAAGATTTCTTAAAAGATTCCGAGCATATGTACCTTCTGGAAGCGGGGGCTGATCAAATGGAGAGCATAGTGATTTAGCTGCACCCATTTCTCCCTTAGTGCAGGTCTTCACGTCCTTCTCGACCTCCTGTATCGCATGCAAAAATGTGATTTAGAATGTTTAAGCCCTTATATGCTGCAATGGTATGTTTTTTTAGCATTATTGATACGGAGATATGTATAGTGATGGGGTTCCTTTGCGAGCTGACAGCAGATCTAGCTGCAGTTAAAATGGCCCAAAAGCGAGAAGCAGACAGTTGAAAAGAACTTATTTCGTACCTCTTCATCGCACCATGGTGCCAGAATCATCTTCTTTTGGCCAATTGCTTCCGTGAATTCTTCCCAGGTATGGACAACCTGAATGCAGGTATCTCGTTTTTGCTTGGCGACGTCAAAGAGGCTTTGTTGGATGTTGTTAAGCATGTCATTCACTTTTTCAACAAAATCAGCCATGGGAATATCAATTTTAGCTGCATTATCCCGGCGTACAGCACGGACCTGACATAATACCACACAGGCAGAGTCGGAAATTTTGAAATAGTAACATATACTATCTGATAAAGCATGAGATCTGCAGAGTAACTACCTTTGGCCTAACTTTCATTTTGGAATGTCAAATCAAGTCCCAATATTCCAGAATTTTTCAATCTTTAATTTACTTTCTTAATCATATAATTTCATTTTATTTAAAATTACTTCTCTTTCATATATCATCAATTTAATAGATTATTAAGAACTTAGATTCTTATATGAATTCAGATTTTTATAAAGAAAAATATGATAGATAATAATGGATTGCAGATCATTTGTGGGATGACAACCAAGAGAATATATATACAGACACAAACAGAAAGCAGAATCTAGACTTGGCATACCTGATCGTTGGCCAAGTCTTTGGGTCCAATTTCAATTCTAAGAGGGACACCTTTCAATTCCCAATGAGAATACTTCCATCCAGGTGAGTAGTTATCTCTAAAATCAGCCTCAGCACGAATGCCAGCATCATTCAACGACTTCACAGTCGCTGCACATGCATCGAAGATGCCCTGAGTGTTGGCATCCTTATATGGCACAGGGATCACAATTACTTGGACAGATGCCACTTTAGGAGGCAGTACCAAGCCTTTATTGTCACCATGAACCATTATCATGACCCCGATCTGCCAATAATTTGTTATAAATGGAACACGTGTCAGAGAACATTAATTATGGTCACACAAAAAAAGTCGAATCCTAAGAGCATTAATGTTGTTTGTTTCGGGTAAATTTACTTTCAACGATTGAACTTTGCAAGAACACTTCAAAGCAAAAAGGTAATATAAGATGATCACTTACCGTTCTAGTAGTATACGCCCAGGAGTTCTGCCACACCATAGCCTTTTCCCCTTTCTCATTCTCGAAGTTAATCTCAAACATTTTTGCAAAATTTTGACCCAGACAGTGGGAAGTCGCACCTTGCACACCACGTCCAGTGTTTGGGACGAAGGCCTGCACATCATGAAACAAACCATTCAGGAATATGCGAAGAACTTCCTCCATAGGTACTTTATACATCAGATTATCACGACCTCAACAGTTGTTGTATACAGCCCACCAGCAAACTTCTCGTGCTTGCTCTTTTTGCCCTTAATAACTGGAACAGCCAAGAATTCTTCGTATATGCGTCTATAGAGTTCCAAAATATCAAGCACCTGAAAAATATACAAGAGTAAAGAGAAATACGAATTATACAATTGAGAAATACACAAGTACAATTATGTCGATTTGTATGAAATTGACTTTCAGAATGTGTACCATTAATTCTATTCACCATAGAATTGATATGCATAGAAAATTGATGGCCCCATCAAATGATCATTTTGGCATTTGGTATACATAAACTAGCAAAATTACCTCGGTATCTGCTTCCTCTTTGGTTGCAAAAGCAGTATGTCCTTCTTGCCAAAGAAATTCACGACTCCTGCAAAATTACAAATCATCAAGTGTCAACAAGTATATGCAAAAGGCAGCTTCAATAATGCCCAATTTGCTCTTGTCACAAATTCACAAATGTTAATAAATCTGATACCATTACCATATATTCAAAGAGTAGAATTCCCATCTATTAAATTGGCACAAGATAAGATAGCGAAAGTAGAACAATCATTTAACCAAACAAGCACCTGATAAATGGAGTGGGGTTACTGAATTCCCATCTAACAACATTGCACCATTGGTTAAGTCTCAGAGGTAAGTCACGGTGACCTCTAATCCACTTGGAAAAATACGGATAGTCGGATACATAACAGTTTCACTAGTTGGACGGATTGCAATGGGCATCTCCAACTCAGATTCCCCGGACTTTGTAACCCATGCAACCTGCAAAAGATTTGGCATGAGTTACAAACAAGAGTGGAAATGTCTACCATGTCCAAGGCAGAAACATAAGAATATAAAGGATCATCATGCAACCACAAAGGAAAAGGTCAGTTGTTTTGCTATAGTATAGTCGAAACTATTGGTTCTCTGACTCCCATTACCTAAGGTGATTGCAACATCCAATTATGTGACTAAGAGGAAATCAAACATCTTGCATATCAAATTAAGTAAAAGCAACAATTAGAAGAACAAGACAAGATGTTCACAAGACATTATAAGCTCTCAACCCGGTATATATATGCGGCAAATAGAAAATTTGACCAGTGATTTGTGTCCAAGCATTGGGGAGTTTGAGCTGACTAACAGAAATTGATACAAAAGGAATTTAACTGACTGAAGATTACATGTGTACATTTGCAGCATACAACGAAGCATACAGCAGAACGTAACAAAGTTAAGGTACATCAACAAGAACCAATAGCAATCTCACCTCAGGAGCAAATCCCTCGATATGGTCCTTCTCCTTTTGCAAGACTCCAGAGGATACAAACAAAGGGAAGTAGCAGTTTTTAATCTTCATTTTCTTAATTTCAGCATCAAAAAAGGTCTGCAATGCATAGAGAAAAAATTAGCAAGATGCATTCAATGATAAGAAAATAAATCAAAGTCAAATTTTACACAACAGAATCTTTAAGGAATATATGAATGCTTCCCAGTAATATAGCTCTTTTTCCGTAACATTGTAGTAAGAATGGCGAAATAAATACTAAATACGCATTTCATCATTTGGGTATTAGGAAAATGGTGTGGCATTATAATTCAACATCCTAAGCAGCAAAAGAAATTAAAGAAAATTTCAACAAACTTAGTGCTTTAGGTTCAGTTATTAGAAGATATCGATTACTTGTGCCATATACCTTGGGTACAAGACAAGGCTGCTGCAACAAGAAAATCACTAAGGGTATGGAAAATTAATGATTGCAGAGTTCTACACATAAAATCAGATTCTCCAAACCATTATCAAAAAGCCATTTAACTGATAAAACTTCATCACTCGACAAGCCAGTACATCTATAGCCAAATATATTTGAGAAGTGAAATTACACTCACTTGCATGATCTCCCAAATTGACATCGCCCATGGTCGCAGAATATAACAGCCAGATATGTCATAATACTCGATCATTTCCCCATTAACAACCACCTGTATGCACAAAGCAAAAAGACAATGACCAAGATCTATTAGACCAAAAGGGTTGCCATATGTTCTTCCACAAAAAGGATAATCTTTTTGTGTCCAAACCAAATATAGAAACAATCTCATGGTGTTTCATGCAATTTCCTTTGTGAGAATGAGCAGCAGCCGGAATCCCAAAACAAATATAGGCGGTAACATCCGAAAAAGAAAGGCAAATAAATGGCGTATCTTTCAACTAAACTAAGTGGTCATATTAATACCTCAGAGTACCATTCTCCAAAGTTTTCATCTTTCTTATAAGAGAGACCCAGGCCGGTCTCCTTTTTCACTTCTTTCTTCTTTCCGTGTGCAACGGTCTCCTTTTTTGCTTTCGCTTCCTTCGTCTTGCCCTCTGCACAAATGAACAGCATGACATAAGAGGAATTAGGTACATCTAAAAAGCACAATCATGCAGAAATATGAATATAAATAAAGAAAATGTGATTCAGGCAAGCTTATTATAGAAGGTGAGGGTATGTTAGTACTCACTGGGAGTAGCACTGGTGGGATCTTTACTGGCCATGGCAATTATATCTCCCAAACTCAGACTGTACTACCTAAATCCTACAAATTCAAAACGCATTAGGAAAACATACACCAAAAAAGTAATAGTTGTTATAACTAGTAGAATGAGTAGAACCATTTCATAGTTACTCAGATATACACAGCGCAGTCCAACACAATAAAAGATTGTGAAAAAATCATAGGCCAAAATAAGCATTATTAGAAGTTAAATACCCAAGGCGCATCAATGCAAGGTGTCTGCATTATCAATGTGATGCACAAAATCGCTTGATTTCAACATAACATAACCATTTGATGATTCAACAAAACACAAGACGTGCAGAAAATGTAGAAAGGATAATCGAGTGTGCACGCTAGATTCAGATTTCAGTATGTCAGAAACTATAAAGCAGACATAGCAGCACATTCCAATTATTTCGGCAAACGCCATTAACCTTCAAAAAAAAAAAACTGCACATTTCAGCTTAGTCACACAGAATCTAACCATATTCAGAAAGTACATCAATAAACTACCAAAATTTCCCCTAATTCAAAGAAAACCCGAATTCATCTCAGCAAACCTCATGAACTTCATCGCTTATTCCCAAAACACTCCATGAATTTCAGAAAAAATAAATCCAGACATGAAGATTTCAGCCCTAACTACCATAACCAACAGCAAATCCATAACTTTCACAGCTTCATAGTCATAAAACAGTAGCAATGTAAGTCAAACCACAACTATCCTCAGCGGCATCATACACAGATCGGCGAGTTCCAACATCAAACACAGACAAAATGACATGCTAGTAGTGATCGTGCCAAAATCTTCGCTTGACGTTTGATCGAGAGATCCGACGCGGTCACTCTATTTGTTGAGGGGAAAACGGCCGCCTGACTGCTCGAATTCTGCACGGGTCGATAAATGTGAGCTCCGAGGCCAACTCGGGGAAGAGGGGTGTGAGACCCGGGTTGGCACTCCGACGCTCAAGTCAGGGTCGATAAAAAGGATCGGGAAAGTTGAGCGGTGAAAAGTGTTAGGTGGAAGAACTTACCGTGCAATAAATGAGGGGGAGCTATATATACGATGAAGAGAGAGAAGTTACCGCCTCGACGTGTCGGCACGGGGAGCTGACAGGTGCCCCACTAAGACCGTGCATTAAATGCGTGGTCGGCCACTCTCTATTAGTGGACCTATGAGCTGGCCGGTCGAGGGGATTGGGTCGCAAGAACCGGTCTGAAAACCCGACCCAGGATCGATGGCTAAAGCGGTAATTCTCACGGGGTAAATGGGTCACTGAGTTGGAGGGTCGAGAGGTGATCTCCGAACGAGAATTGATCGCCGATCATCCACGTGGGGCAAGGTGATTGGCTTAGACCGACAGCGGGTACGTGCCACGTCATAAGCCCCCCGAAACGCCATCTGCTAGGGCTGACGTGGCAGAGGCGTTTCAAATCCCAAGAGTGGGACCCGCTGTAATCATTACGCCGTTTCACCTTCTCGATTCCCGCCCATTTTTGTCCTTATAAATAGTTCCCTCTGTAAATCCATTTGTTACTTTTGCGACAGAGAATTGAAGAGCGTTCCGAGCCATTTTCGATCGATAAAGAGTCCTTTGTGTGTCGAATTTCGGGGTCGCTTGCTTTATAAGAGGACCGCTCGGATTTTCAGAAAACAAAAGGTAACATTTCCGATCTGTTGTTCGATTTTCTTTCTCTGTGCTTTTTATTTTTCTTTTCGCTTGCCTCGAGGGAGAGGTGTACCACTTCCCTCTTCGAAGGCTTCCTCTCCCTCGATTTGTTCGTATCCGAGCCACACCATGAAAATGAGGTTTTTGTCCTGTAGGATGTCAACAAATCGAGTGGAGACTGGCCCCGGAGGGGAGGGAGTGGCGACCGTGAGTGATGGGTCGAGTTCGGACACATCAGGGTCGAGTTCGACATCGGATTCCGGAGAGACCATGGAGACGAGGTCGACTAATCCTCAGGGGAGGGACGAGTTCGTCGAGGTCGTAGAGGTTTCGGAGCCTTTGTCCGAGGGCGAGACAGCAGTGGTGTCAGTGCCTCGGGAGTCAGGAGAGGTGACGTCGACTTCAGGTCGACTAGAGGAGGAGGAAGAGGAGGAGATGGAGAACTTAGAGCCAGAGGGTTGGTTACAAAACGACCCTCGAGCCATTACCTGTTCGATATCCGAGGACAAACTTGGAGAGGTCCAGACATGGTTGTTTGGGGGGGCTCCGGAGTATGGGGGTTATCGAGTGATTAGGCCCCAATCAGGAGATCGTATGACCGACCCGCCGCCCAACTGTATAGCAGTCAACTATTTGGCGGTCAAAAATGGGTTTAGGGTGCCCATTTCTGAGGAGATGGTCGGCTTCTTTAATACCCTTAGGATTAGTCCATTGCAGTTGATGCCCAATTCTTACGCCATGGTAAACGGATTGAGGGCTTTGTTGAGATGCTTGGGAATGAAGGTCAACATCTATTGCATTTCCGAGATCTTCCAAGCTGGCTTGACGACCGAGACCTCGAAGTCTGGCCCGGGGTATATCCAGCTGCAGTCGAAAAGTAATTATCGGATCGTTAGGTCGCCTACTTCGTCGAATGGCAAGGGATGGAAGCAGAGATTTGTTTTCATCGAGAGTGAAAAGGGTTGGCCCGGCCTAAAATATCCGGGATGGAGCTGGGTTGCTCGATCGGATCTTCCGAGAGGGCATCCGGGTTGGCCCAACACTTTGATGGCCTCCCTGAGGAGAATGGGAAGTGTGGAGTCGGAGGACATGGTGGCTCCACAGTCATTAATCGAGCTGGGGCTCGCACCGGGGGTCAGAAAACATTTCGACCCTGGTATTCCGAACGAATCCCTCGAGACATTTGTTTGTTGTTATTTTCCCCCTTGCTTATTAGTTTTTTATTTATCTTACTTTTTTTTTTTTTAATCAAGTGTTTTTTGTGCAGAGCAATACATCATGTCGGCTGCGTTGAACGCCAGGAGGAAGGAGATGGCCGAGCTAAAGAAGGCGGCCGAGAAGAAGAAGATGCCTCCTCCTTCCCAAGCCGAAACATCTGCATCGACCGACGCGACGGTCGAGGCTCTTCCGGAGGTTCTTGCAATGAGGACCAAGGACGCTCCCGAGAAAAGGGGTCGGGGCTCTTCTACTGATAAGGACCACGCAGCCCCCCAGTCAAAAAAGCAAAAGACTAAGGGCCAGGCGAAGTCTGGGGCCGGGGCTGATAAGACTGTGGGTCGAGAGAAGAGCCCCTTACTCCCCATGCCGCCGGCGCTTGGGCCGATCGGCGAGGTCCAGGTAGGGGCCTATTCGACCCCTCCGAACCAAGGTCGAGGGGCGATTGTGCCTCGAAACGTGGCCAGCATTCTGGCGGGGGTGCGAAGGCCTGGCACGGGACCTTCGAGCGCGGTGCAGTGGAAGTCGAGCGAAGAAGAGAAGAAGCTATTCTTCGATTACCCGATCCTCGAGGAACCACATTTCCCGTGCGGCCTGGCAAGCGTCAACGAGAGAGGCGAGCCCAGACGGGTCGGGACCGCCCCCAAAGACTACCAGGCGCTCGGAGCTCTGTACAGCTCGATCCAGACAACGGTCGATCATAAGGAGAGGATGGCGCTCTCTGACGATGAGATCGAAGCGTCTTGGGTCCAGAAATATTTTGCGGTAAGCGCCCGTAGAAATTATTACTGTAAAAATTATTTCCTGTGTATGGTCGAAGTTTTTAATGGTCGATGATGTCTGGCAGATGGGCCAGGACTTCTTTCAGGTGGCTCGAAGAGGGTGGGTCCATCGGCAGTTGAGGGCGAAGGCCGAGCGACAGGTGGAGATGATGAGGGTCGAGCTGGAGGAGAAGGATAAGAAGCTGGCCGAGGCCACCAAGGACAAGGAGAAACTCGACCATAAGCTCTTGGATGCCATAACGAATCTCTCGGAGGTCGAGAAAAAGCTAAAGGTGGCTGAGGACCGGGTGGCTAGATCGATCCAGGAAGAGGCTGAAGCGCGAAACCGCGGCTTGATCGAGGGGGAGAGGAAGGGTGCCAAGCTAGCCCTGGAGCGATGCAAGAGGGGTCTGGCTGAATCCGTGAACGACCTCGAGCGTCGAGGTGTTTACAGATTCATGAAGTCCAAGGCCTACGAGAAGGCCGTGTCGATCGCGAGCTTCAAAGATGTCGAGGAGGGCTTCAACTTGTGCTTGGCTCAGGTGCAGGCGGCTAAGTATCTTCCGCTCGACTATGATCAAGAGAAGGTCGGCCTATACCAAGATGACCCTCGTCCAGTTGATCCGGTCACCCGACCCCCCACTCCCGAGCCAAACTGGGACAGCGATGAATTTGGCTTTGCTGTGAAGTTGGCTCGGTCCAGAGCGGCGGGGGAACCCGACAACATAGCCACGGAAGAGCTCGACCTTGATGCTTCCTTCGACCCCAAGGATATGTGCCCGGAGCACTTTGGGGAGGGCGCCATTGTTCCAATCGAGGAAGGGACCGGATCATGAGCGGTCGAGGATCGAGTCGGAGAGAATGGACTAGCCCTATCTTCGTGCTCGGAGGACTGGTGAAGGGGATTCCAATTTTCGAAGTTCCGACTGTTGGGGTCGGACTTTAGTAGTTGTTGGCTCGGGATTCATGTGTAAATAGGTAGGAATCCGAGCGTTTGCTGCTCCCGTTTGTAAAATCCAAATTTGCAAGGTTAGGATCGAGTAATTGTAATCGATGTAGACTTTCCTGTTTTAAATATATTATGCAAGTTCTCTTCTTTCTCGTTTTACACGTGTTTTTCCGAGCTTTTTGGTGTTTAACCTTTTATGTATGTTAATCGAAAGAAATGATCGAGAAGATGTCAAGGCAAGCTGCTTTTAATCTTTCGAAGCATGCAAGAAATTAGTACGGGCGTCGTATAATTACAAGTATATGATCGAATAACATGGTTGCTAAAAGGTAAGAGAATGCTTTATCGATTAATCGACCAGGGAATTTACATACGGTGTGCAATTGACCGAAAGAAATTACAACGATTAATCACAAGTAATATTTCCTCAAGTTGTGAGCATTCCATGATCGAGGCAGCGGTAGTCCATCGAGGTCCTCGAGGTGATACGCCCGATTTTTACCTATTTCGACGACGCGGTAGGGTCCTTCCCAATTAGCATCGAGCTTTCCTACGTGTTTGGTAACTTCGACCCTTTTTAGGACCAAATCCCCGACTTGAAAGTGGAGAGGCCTCAGGTTTTTATTGTAAGCCCGAGCAGTCGCGGCTCGATATTGCTGCATCTTCATGTTTCCTTTTCCTCGAGTTTCATCTATGGTGTTAAGATCGAAAGCCCTTAGTTTATTATTCTGTCCATGCTGGAAGTGAGCCACTCGGGGAGACTGATGTATGACCTCAGCCGGAATCATGGCCTCCGAGCCATATACCATGGCGAAAGGTGTTTGTCCCGTGGGGACTCGAGGGGTGGTTCGATACGCCCAGAGGACGCCTTCAAGTTCATCGACCCAATGGCTCTTCTTTGCTTCGAGTCGCGTACACAGATTCTGTATGATGGTCCGATTAGTAACCTCGACCTGACCGTTGGCTTGGGGATGTCCGACCGAAGTGAATCTTTGATCGATCCTAAAGTCGGAGCAGTAGGCTCTAAATCTCGAACTCCGGAACTGTGGTCCGTTATCGCATACTATGATTCGAGGTACTCCAAATCTAGTGATGATGTGCTTCCAGAGGAAGTCCTGTAAGGAGTAAAAAGTAATCTTTGCTACTGCCAACGCCTCGACCCATTTAGAAAAGTAATCGATTGCCACAATGATGAACTGCCTTTGTCGAGTTGCTATCGGAAAGGGTCCAATTATGTCGACTCCCCATTGCTCAAAAGGCCAGCATGACTCGATCGGAATCAAGCGTGAGGGGTGCTGATGGGTCAAATTGGCATGCCTCTGGCAACGATCGCATTTCTTCACAAACTCGAGTGCCTCCTTGCGTAGGTTCGGCCAGAAGAATCCGGATCGGGACACCTTTAGGGCTAGAGACCGCCCGCCGGTATGATTCCCACAGGATCCCTCATGGATTTCGGCTAGAACTTCTCGACCTTGTGATGGTCGGAGACACCGTTTAGTTGGACCGATGAATGAACGTTTGTACAGACGACCATCCTGGTCCAGCGTATAGCTCAACGCGCGTTGCTTGAGTCTCCTTGCTTCGGTCAAATCCTCGGGTAGGGTGCCATTTTGAAGATACAAGACGATGTTATCGAGCCAACACGGCTCAGTTGCATCGATAGAGTTGACTTCGGAAGGAGTGTGATCTATCGACCGAGTTGATGAGCTCATGAAGGTGATGGTCCGATCTTGGGTGCCGAGCGAACCACTGGCAAATCTAGAAAGGGCGTCGGGTCGACTGTTTTCCTCTCGAGGGATCTGGGAGATTTCGAATTCATCAAATTCAGTGATTGCCCTTCTGGCCAAGGCGAGATATTTGATCATAGACTCCTCTCGAGCCTCGTATTCGCCCTTGACTTGGCTAGCAACCAGTTGGGAGTCAGTTAAAGCTCGAAGTTTTTTTATGTTCTGCATCTTTGCAATTTTCAGACCCGCTAAAAGAGCTTCGTACTCAGCCTCGTTGTTTGTTGCAGGATACTGGAGGGTGATGGCGTATTCGACCTGTTGGCCGTTTGTACCAATTATGGATATCCCGGCACCCCCCCCAGAAGAGGTGGAGGAGCCGTCGACCGAAAGGGTCCAAACGGTGGGGTCACCCTTTACCGTGGAGTGCGGGCAGCCTCGTTGTTTGTTGCAGGATACTGGAGGGTGATGGCGTATTCGACCTGTTGGCCGTTTGTACCAATTATGGATATCCCGGCACCCCCCCCAGAAGAGGTGGAGGAGCCGTCGACCGAAAGGGTCCAAACGGTGGGGTCACCCTTTACCGTGGAGTGCGGGCCTTTTTCAACCAAGAAATCGGCTAAGATTTGTGCCTGGTATGCCACCCTGGGTCGATACGTAACTTCAAATTGTCCGAGCTCGATTGTCCACTTTGTAAGTCGACCCGAGACTTCCGGTTTGTCCATGACGGTCCTTAATGGCTGATCGGTGAGGACTACGATCGGATGCGCTTGGAAGTACGGTCGGAGTTTACGGGAAGCATGAACTACTGCGAGAGCAAACTTTTCGATCTCGAGGTATCGTATCTCCGGGCCGTGGAGAACCTTACTTACGTAATACACGGGGAGATGCTTCCGATCTCGGATGGTGACAAGTACCGAGCTGATGGTTTCGTTTGACACAGCTAGATACAGATATAAGGTCTCCCCGTCGATGGGTTTCGCAAGCAGAGGGGGGGAGGTGAGATACTTTTTTAGGTCTTCAAGAGCTTGGCTGCACTCTGGAGTCCATTCGAAGTTCTTTTCCGATGATCGGGCTATGAAGCGGTTAAGGGATATAATCCGACCCACCAGCCTCTGTACGTCGCGGATCGAGTTGGGGACCGGCAAAAATTGGATAGCTTTTATCTTTGCGGGGTTGGCCTCGATCCCTCTCTGGCTGACCATGTATCCAAGGAATTTACCCCCGTCGACCCCAAAGGTGCATTTGGCTGGGTTAAGTTTTAAGTTGTACTTTCGAAGGAGGTTAAAGGCTCTTTTCAAGTGGTTCAGGTGGTCGGCAGCTTTTTCACTTTTGACCAACATATCGTCGACGTACACTTCGATGGTGTCCCCGATCTCAGACTCGAAAACCTTGTTCATCATTCTTTGGTACGTAGCACCCGCATTTTTGAGCCCGAACGGCATAACTTTGAAGCAGTAAATGCCATTGAATACTATGAAAGCAGTTTTGGGCTGGTCTTCGAGGGCCATGAAGATTTGGTAGTATCCTTGAAAGGCGTCCATCATGCTCAATCGCTCGCATCCGGCCGTGGAGTCGACCAGTTGGTCGATTTGGGGTAATGGATAGGGGTCCATCGGGCACGCCTTGTTCAAGTCAGTGAAGTCATTACACATTCGCCATTTTCCTCCCGGTTTGGGTACGAGGACGACATTGCATAGCCATTCGACGTATTGGATTGGCAGGATATACCGGGCATCCAGGAGTTTGTTGACTTCAGCCTCGATGATGGCATTTCGGGAGTCGCTTTGAGAGCGTAGCTTTTGCTTGACTGGTTTATAGGAGGGGTCAACATTCAAGTGGTGTTCGATCACTTTCCTGTCTACTCCCACTAGATCAGAAGCACTCCACGCGAAAACGTCGAGATTGTCACGTAGGAACTGAATGAGCATGCATTGTTCTTTTCCTTTTCGACCAGCGCCAATATGTGTGATTTTTTCTGTTTGCCCTGGGATTAGTTGAATTTCTTCGAGTTCTTCTGTGGGCTCGAGCTTTTTGTCTTCCTGCTTCTTTCTTTTCGCCGCGTGGGAAGAACTCATTTTCCGTGAATTCTCAGGGTCGATGGCCCCCGGATCCACGAATTCATCCTCGATGGCAGGATCGTCGATTAACAGAGGGACGTGCTTGTCCGAGGAAGGCTTGGGTTTGTCTAATGAGATAGAATAGCAACTCCAGGCGGTTGGTATGTCGCACCTTAATTCGCCGACTCCGGCCGGAGTGGGTAGCTTGACCATTTGATGATAGGTGGATATAGCCGCTCGAAAATCGATGAGTCCCGGTCGACCAAAGATAATATTATATGCAGAGGGCATTTCGACGACAAGATATTCGATCTCGCGAGTTGCCCGTCGGGGCAGAGTGCCCATGGACGTGATTAGCCGTACTCGACCTTTGGTGTATACTTCTGCACCTCCGAATCCTGTGAGAGGGGTTCGAATGGGATCTAGGAGCAATTTATCGTGTAAATTCATGCGAACAAGAGTCGAATAAAGGATAATATTGCTCGAGCTTCCATTATCGATTAAAGTGCGGGATACAGCAAAGTTGGCGACGTCGAGCGTGACAACCATAGGACAACTAGGTGTGTCGCTCGAACGTCCCGGTAGATCTATTACATCATTCTCATTAAACACTATATCTTTGTTGATCCAGGCGTCCTCTGGCCGAGTGTACATCACTTCTCGGGGACTACAGAACCCCTGAATAGCGGCCCGTCGCGTCTTTTTCCGAGCGGACCTTGAATCTCCACCTGAAGGTCCTCCTGAAATCATGTCAATCCGACCGAGGCATGGCCGGTTGTGAGGGTCTCTTTCTGTTGGTGGCTTGGCCAGCCGTTGCTTGGGAGGCGACCTGTCGGGGTGATCTCGGTTTCGAGCATGGTCATCCATTTTTTTCACGAACTCCTGGAGGAGGCCTCCTCTGATCAGTCGTTCGACCTCATCCCGCAAAGCATTACATTCAGAGGTGTTGTGGCCCTTCTGCTGGTGGAAATTACAAAATTTGCTGCTCTCTCGATTCTTGGGAGTGTCCCGCATCGGCTTAGGCTTCTTCAGCAAGGCAGGATCGATAACATTGTAGATCTCATCGAGCGGGAGCGTCAACTGGGTGTAATGTTTTCGGGTGGCCGGCCCAGTCGGTCCCTCTTGCTTAGGCCGGGCGTCCTGTCTAATTGGTCGATGGGTATCTGCCTTTCGATTGGGTACCGGGCTCCTCTGAGAACTCTCCAATTCTTCAAGCTGCATCCAGTCGCAAGCGGCTGCTTGGATGTCCGCCAAATTCTTTGGTTTCTGTAGGAAGATGTACTGAGCAGCTTCGATGTTGACCAGAGCCTTGTGAACAATGGGTCTCAAAAGATCGATGCTCGGTACTTCTGTTTTGACCACAGCTTGCGAGAAACGAGTGAAGAAATCTCGCAACGATTCACCGGGAGCTTGTTTGACGGTGTACAAATAGGTCGGCGGGAGCTTATCTCCCTTCATAGAAGAGAACTGAGCCTTGAATCGATCGACGAGTATCTTGTAGGAGGTTATCGATCGAGGGGGGAGTCTCGAAAACCATTCGAGGGCGGGGCCATCCAGAGTGGTAACAAAGATCTTAGCCCAGATATTAGGCGAGTGTCCAAACATGCTGAGCTGCATTTCGAGGCGCGACACATGCTTCTCCGGGTCAGTCGATCCGTTATATACGGGTAGTCCGGTGGGGATCTTCTCATCAGTGGTGGACTCAATGATCGAGTCACAAAATGGGGACTGAGCCTCTCTCTCACTGCGATACCTCCATGGGCGGGTATGCCTTGGGTCCGACGGTGTGCGTCGGGGTGATCTAGAACGTTCACGCCTGACGGAGTGTGATCGGCGGGGCGATCGGCTAAAGGATCCCTGACTTTCATTCCTCTGTCGGTTATCCGGTCGATCGGAACGCGGAGGTATTTGGTTTCGAAGATCGTTCGACCTCACGATGCGACCCCTGTTCGATCTTCTGATCTGATTGACCCGACCGTGTGGTCCGAGTCGGTTAAAGACGCCGTTCGATTCACGCGGGGGTGAGTTGCGCTGAGTGGGGCTTCGATCTCTCTGGGATCCAGACAATCTACGATCGCCACGTCTCTCACTAGGATGAGACAATCGAGATTTTCGCTGTGATTCATCCTCCTCTCGACGATTGCTGCCCCGACGTATTCTGGTGTCAGTTGGAGTTCTAGAGTCGACCTCCTCTTCGGGTCGAAATGATAACCTGTCCTGAACTGACTTGCGTATATTTCCTTGAGAGAGCAACGGTCGTTGTCGGGGAAACTGAGGCTGTGCATTCTGCCCAATTCCGGCCCAATATGTACCGGGCGGAGGATACTGAACTGGTTGCATGTATCCCGGATGACTTATCGGGGGTCGGATGATTTCTATCGGTCGAGCCTCCGGGCACTCTGGCATACGAGGTTCTCTCCCCTCTGCGGCCGCTGCCACAGCCTCATCGCGACAAGCTTTCAAGTATTTTTCTATTTCGGGCGTCGAATAGACTAGCTGTGTCGGAAGGGAGGTGGGGATAACGACCTGTACGGGAACTTGAGGAGTGACTTCCCGACCATTTTCGTCGAATAAGCGGTTGCTTACAACGTTTCGAGTAGTCATGTTCGATGGCTTCCTGTTGCGTCTTCCCACAGACGGCGCCAAATGATCGTGCCAAAATCTCCGCTTGACGTTTGATCGAGAGATCCGACGCGGTCACTCTATTTGTTGAGGGGAAAACGGCCGCCTGACTGCTCGAATTCTGCACGGGTCGATAAATGTGAGCTCCGAGGCCAACTCGGGGAAGAGGGGTGTGAGACCCGGGTTGGCACTCCGACGCTCAAGTCAGGGTCGATAAAAAGGATCGGGAAAGTTGAGCGGTGAAAAGTGTTAGGTGGAAGAACTTACCGTGCAATAAATGAGGGGGAGCTATATATACGATGAAGAGAGAGAAGTTACCGCCTCGACGTGTCGGCACGGGGAGCTGACAGGTGCCCCACTAAGACCGTGCATTAAATGCGTGGTCGGCCACTCTCTATTAGTGGACCTATGAGCTGGCCGGTCGAGGGGATTGGGTCGCAAGAACCGGTCTGAAAACCCGACCCAGGATCGATGGCTAAAGCGGTAATTCTCACGGGGTAAATGGGTCACTGAGTTGGAGGGTCGAGAGGTGATCTCCGAACGAGAATTGATCGCCGATCATCCACGTGGGGCAAGGTGATTGGCTTAGACCGACAGCGGGTACGTGCCACGTCAAGTAGCATCAGATATTAAACAACTACATAATCCTATCGATAACAAAGCACAATTTACGCAGCTATACAATGACAATTTCCCAGAGCTCAATATTCAAACAGAAATTACAAAAAGAAACAAAAAAAAAAAAATCACAGCGAGGGAGAGAATCTACACACACAAATCGGAATCGGAATCCGGTTACCTTTCTCAGCAATGCCGAAGCGGCGACGGCGGCGGCGGCGCCAGTTTTGTAGGTCGATAGAGAAGTGGAGGTTTAGGCGTTGAATCCTTATTCTATCGACTTTATTCATTTAAGTAAGAACGTATCCAGAAATACTAATTTAATAATTAATTAAATTTATATTCTTTTTGTACTGTTTATCAAAGTTAAAAAGCGTCCCAAAAAAATGATTCTTATGCTTCGATTCTTCACTAGTGCTCACTGCTCAGTGTTACCTGACTAGGCCGGTCGATCCGACAGACCCTCCAGACACCAGTTGGGATCGGACCGGGGACGAACCGGAAAAATCGGACCGGTGTCAGATTTCAGAAAAAACAGTACGTAACGGTGAAAGAAGAGAGATGGTGGGAGACTTTGTCTGGCTTCAACTAAAATCGTAATTGGGTTGGGCCTGTAAGTTTAAATTAAAATATTTATTTTAATATTAGATATTGAGAGCCCAAAAATCACAAAAAGATTTAGTTTCAAGAATTTATTTTTTATGTAGTTCTTTGTTTTAATATTTATATGTTGGAACTTTTATTTTTTTATTTTTATAATATGATATATATAAAGTAATTTAATAATATATATGTATAAAAATTAATAATATTTATTTGGGGCTAATCACAGAAACCCCCATCCTTTGGGGGGTTTTGACACTTTTCCCCCTATACTTTCATTTTTGGCATTAAACCCCCTAACCTTTGAAAAATATCACACTTAACCCCTTGTAATAAACTTTAACAAAGCAAATCTATACAAAGTTGATATCAAATGTGTAGATATTATATATCAAATCGAATCTCTCGACGCAAGGAACACAACAATGGTCTCGAAACCAAAATCCGACAACCGACGAAGTAAAAATCATCGGTTAAAGACGATGCACGACGAACGAAGCTTTTGGCGGCCAATAGGGTTGGCTGGGGTATGAGCTTTGTTCTCCTTGGAGAGACGAATACGATGGCGATGGTCTTGAAGCTTGGATCGCTATAACGGAGGAATATCACTGCCGATTGTAAGGAGTTGTGGCAAAAGCCTCGGGAGATTAGCTTCCGGCATGCTAAGTGGGGTTTCAACAAATGCACTGATTTCCTATCAAAGAAAGGTCATCATTGTTGTCTTTAATACGATCAAGGGTAGTAATAGAGAGGAACATCCTCTTGGTAATATCATTGCCGATTGTAAAGAATTGTTGCAAAAGCCTTGGGAGGTTAGCTTCCTCAATGTTAAGTGGATTTCAACAAATGCGCCGATTTCCTAGCAAAGAAAGGTCATGAGCTGAACGGCAATTGTCAGCAAGGGTATTTGATGGCGGATCCATTTGGTTGGATCGATCCGTCAGCGGATATGTTAAGAGTTAATTGTTCAAGAGATGTGAATTTTGTCTCGGTTGTTTACTTGTTTTTCATCCAACTAAAAAGTCATATCCATATACCCTTGTGTCCGTAATTGTATCATACCTATTGTTTGCACTAAAAATTCGCTTTATTGATTTTTAGTCAATATCGAATAAATAATACAAATTATTTGAAAATTAAAGTACAAGTGGGTCTTCGATCTTCACTGGATCCTCTGATTCTTCCTTCAAATTTAAAGTTGTTGAATCTTCAAACGGTTCTTGATGAATTTGGGGTTTGATCTTCTTCAACTTCAAATTAGACTTGAAATAACGTTAATCCGTAGGTCCTTCGACTTGTTTACGAATCAAACGCCGGATTTTGGAGAATTCCGTCAAGAACGCCTTCGAACTCGTTGGTAACTCCGTGGATTTAGCTTGAATAATAACACCGATTCGCCGGTATAACGCCTTGATAACGAATCAAATGCTTAAATTTGATAACTTCGGGAAGAAAGGTTTTTAGCCTTTCTTGAACTTTTAGAGAGGTTTTTTAGCCTTTCTTTGAACTCGTAGAGAGGTTTTTTAGCCTTTCTTGAATTCGTGTTGTGTGTTGAATGAACTACACATGACCCCTTTATATAGGTGTAGGATTCAAGACTTGGGGTCTAAGTCAGCTTTTATTTAATAATTATCTCTTATTTTCTTGAAGAGATAATATCAAATAAACCAAATAAATTATTTATCTCTTTAATATTTTTTTATTTTTATTTTAAAGAGATAATATAAGACTTGAATTTGATTGGCCGGTGTGATGCAATACGCCACGTGTCGCCATATGATTTGTCTTGCCTTTCTTTGACTGCAAGACTTGATTTAATTGGTCAAAACATGTCAATTTGACACGTGTCATCATTTGATTTGTTGATAAAATAAAACATTATAATATCAATTTAAATTTAACTATTTAGTTTTGAAATTAAATTTAGGATAATTTCAAAATATAAAATAGCAAATTAAATTAATAATATAAAGTTTATTTATCCGTCTACAAATGCCCCCACTTCAAGACTCGGCGAAGAACACGCCAAGTATTTGTAAGAAGGCGGGACTTGAAGTATTTAAATTTTCCTTTTTTTTTTTTTTTTTTTTTTTTTTTTTTTGTATTGGGAAAACTTAAATAAATTCTCATTAAACATGATTTACTAAATCACATTTAATTTCAACCGAAACTCAAGTTGAACTTGTTTCTGGACCTCAAATCACATGAACTTACCAATTCCTTGAATAATTAGGAAATCTTAATTAATCATGGAACTTGTCATTGCGATTTATATTTGCATGGGAATTTACATGCATGCCGAAAACCCAATGAGAATACTCTTTGCCAACTTTTATTCTTTATTTTATTTTATTTTGAATTAATAAATAAAGAACTTTGGTGGGCCGAATGTACAACTCCATGCATACCGGCCACGTTCAACATATCTCCATGCATTGATGCTCTTAGAATTGTAATTCAACCTTAATGGAATTAGGAGCCGAAATCCATACAAACTCTTCCACTTTAACTTATGCTCCAAGACAAAACTTGATAAACATGAGATGATAATTGAAGATAATGATTACTTTCAATATCAAACTCATCACAGCCCACGTCTCTATTTGCATGACTGCTATAAATACACAAGCTCCCCTTCACAATCTTCACACCCAACAACATATCTCCCAAGATTTGAAGCAGCGCAGCATTGAGAAGTTCGAGAGATTAATTCGAAGACATATTAATTCGGCAATTCATCAAGCTCACGTCGTTAATCCGAAACAACATATTACTTTGGAGAAGGAGGCGTTCAATTCGAAGGTATGATTTGCTGCTTTAATTTGTTTACACGAACTTTTTTTTTTTTTGTGATTTTTCTCTTCTTTTGTTACTTTTTTTTTTGCTGAACTTTGCTTTTCCCTGTTTCGTAGGTATCGGGAATTCGTTGGAGACTTGTGACTTGGTATAGTTTTGTTGATGGTCGAACTACATGAGCTTTCCCTTTTGTTGATAAAACCTCTTTTTCCTGTTTTGTTTCGTCACCATCTTTGTTTAAAAAAAAAAATCGAGTTTCACAATCATATTTCCGTCCATCAATGGCGTGGCTAACCAATCCAAAGAAAAACTGATTTTCTCTTTTTTTTTTTTTTTTTTTTTTTTCTTAACGCCTATGTATACATATATTTTCCCAAAATACATATATACATATATGCAGTCACACGCCACCCTTTTTTTAAAAAAATGATAATGACTTCAATTTTCACGCAATCTTGTTTCAGTGACCCACCATCTTTATTTGAAATTGATGAGAATCATTTTTCTTGCCACAACAAATTCCTTTGCCGCACCCATATTTTCCCTTGTTTTTTTTTTTCGCCTATATTGGACAATTCGCCTAACTTCGTTTTTTTCTTTTTTTTTTTTTTTGTTGGTTTTATAGGTAATCATGGTGCACTTCAAAGATATCTCAACTCCAGCCGGTATCAAGCACTTAGCGATCCTTGACGACGAGAGACAATCCGACGAGAAGGCTACTTGCTTGGAGGTGCACGATTCTTTACTTGGTTCATACGGAGGTCGTTGGCCAAAGCTGATTACATCGATACGCTTGAGCGAGTGGTCTCAAAGAATTACTTTAAACAAGACATCAAAGGTGTGGGCTCTACAGGCCGCACACCATCAACCTACCGAAGGGCCAAGCTACCTACCATCATTGGGTCGAGCTATTATTGAAGGAAAAGCTAAATGGGGAGGCAATCTCAAATTTGATGGTGAATTTCGCTTCATTGACGGATACTGGGAGTGGACTGAAGATATCCTTAGCCGATGCGGAGACAAATTAAACGATGTTCAACTCCATGATGCAGTACGGGCCTCTTTATATACCTATGACCGCAACCCCGAAATTATCAAAGCTTTCATCGAAGCATGGTGCCCATCCACAAATACTCTCTTGACGTCACAAGGCGAACTATCAATATCATTGTGGGACTTACATAATTTGGCGGGCCTTCCTATGACCGGACTGATTTATGACGAAGTAGTTCCTGATACCAAGGAACTTACTGGTTATGATCACAATGGTAATATGTTTGTGCCTGTGCCTGGTTCGTGCAAGTATCTATTCCAAGTTTACCACTCACTGAAGGAAGATAACCGAAAAAGTCAATTTTCTCAACTTACACTTGAGTCTTGGGTGAACTTTTGGTGTAAGAGAACTAGGAGACATACTCAACCACCTCCTCGCAAAGAATAGTCGTTCCAAGCAAACTTACAATCCACAAGGAGATATTGGCGCCCCCGAAGCATGGAGTTCCGCGGAAGATAAACTATTTGCTAAACTTGGCCTCAAAGGAAACTTGAAGGAAGAAGTCTACTTGGCGGCTTACTTATCATGCTGGATTTGTGCCTTTGCTTTACCATGCGATAATGCCGGCGTGATCCGTCAGAGTACCTTTAAAATTGCAAGCACCATGGCGGCTGGCCGAAAAGTGGAGTTAGCAGTTCCTGTCTTGGCCAGCATTTACAAAGGCCTTAATAGATTATCAATGGCTTCACGACCCACTAGAGTTTACTCTCCGTTCCCTATCCACTTTGTTTACGGCTGGTTAGCGCATTACTTCAAGACTCACTTCCCACTAAGCCAAGACGTTCGCGGTCCGCCCATAACTCAATATTCCGGTGAAGGAGGTGCGAGATACTATGATGCAAAACAAGCTCGCAAGAAGATTCATAAAGCCGAACTTGTATCTTGGACTTGTAACATGGTCAAAGAATGGGGAGAATTTCATCACACCGATGATGGGAGAGGTCATGAACTTAAACAGAATTACTTTGCGGCAATCCGATCCGGTTATTTGACTTTGAGGAGGGGCAGGCAATTTATCATTGAGCCATACAGTCCTCATCGATTCAGCCGTCAATTTGGATTTTATCAAGAAGTACCTGGAGTCATCAAAAATAATATCCGACATTGTACTTTGGAGGAAGGAACCAACCATTGGCGTGTTTGTACCTTAGCCAATTCCATGTCCTCGGCGTATTTTCCTGCAATTCCTCAAAATGCAAAGAGATTCTTTTCCGATAGTTACAAGGAATGGTGGTCAAAAATTCATGGCAACTTTTTTGAAGACAATGTCACCAAACTAATCGACCTAAAGTCACTTGATGCCGAAACTGTGAATGAAGGAGAGAAACGAAAGGCATCGGATGGTCTTGGCGAAGGGAGTGGTGATAGCGAGCACCATTGGAAAAGGCAAAGGAATACAAGTCAACCTCCACTCGATCGGTTTGCCAACAAGGTTGAATTTTTTTTTCTTCGCTTTTACCTTTACTTGATCTTTACACTTGTAATTTATTCATACCTTACTTTTTCTTTGCAGTTGGAGCAAGAGATGATAAATATTGAAGATAGTCAAGAGTCCCGATACAGTCAACGTTCTGTAGTGGGGCCAAATTCCTTAGAGGCGGATACTCCACTTGCGAGGGGAATTCAAGAGAAAGCACCCAAGCCTACTGAAAAGAAGCAAAATATACCCCATCCTGAGGTATCAGTGTTTCAAGGAGCTAAATTTATCATCGATCGAACAAAGCAATTCCTCAAGTTATTATGGGATGACCTTTCGAAGAAGATATCCGACACGCCTGTTGATTCTATTTCCTCCATCAAAGATGAAGTCTACTTTGTAATTGCAGAAATGAAGAAACATGATGAATCTTGCACTTCCCATATAGAGGATTCTTTGAAGACATTGTTCGCAAAAGCAGATACTTATGATGAGGCCAAGTCAAAGTATACAGAAAAAGTATCTGAAACTTCTTTCTCTCAGCAGCTAAATGAAGCCAAAGATCGCCTCAAGGATGCACAAGTAAATCATGCCCAGGAAACAGATCATGTCAAAACAACCAAGGATGATCTAAAGCGCATCAAGAAGGAGATTGCTGATTTAAAAAAGCAAAAAGAGGAAGTTTCGTCATCATTGAAGCAACAACAACTCCTACTCAAGGGTGCTCAAGATCGAATTAGTGAAATTGAACAAGAGATTACTACCCTCGAGAAAGCTTCCCCAGCAAATGATGAACTGCTTGAAGATGTGGAGAATGCCTCCGATCTTCTTGAAGTAGCCAAAGAAACCTTGAAGGACTTGAACCCGTTTACTTGATAGTGCTTAGGCTGCATTTTCCGCTTAGGATTTGTTTAAGAGTAGCTAGGACCGTTGCTTTTTTCTTTTTTTCTTCTTATCCTTAGGATTTAATGTATCATGAACTTCATTACTTCAAAGTTACTCAATAGAATTTATTCTTTTCTATCTTGCAACTTTTCGGTAACATATTTTTTGTTCATAATATCATCATATCAGAAAAAGAATAACATGACTCTAGAATCAAACAACACCGTAATTCCTTCACTTACTCGATTTGCAATTTTACTTGAAGAACTTTCAATTCAAGGAAAACACAAATCAAGGCAAATCAAAGCAAAGCTATAAGCTTATGATTGAATTCAACTTATAATTTCATATTTACTTGAAGATTGTTCTTTCCAACAAGAAAGTACAAATCAAACTAAAGTTGAAAATTTATTCAACTTGTGATGTACGGTTTGATACTTACTTGAAGAATTTCCAATTCAACAAGGAAACATAAATCAAAGCGAAGTTGCGACTGAACTTAGAAAATATCTAAGCTGCCTACGTACCCTTTCAAAAGGGATCAAGTCATAACGTAGTTCAGATGGTTAACTTTGTTTGAAGGGGGGAGCCGTACACAGTTTATACTCATGCGGGCCAGGAGTATTCAAAGTTTAACCACCCTGAACAAGAGTGGGGAATTTCTAATTTAACCACATGAAATACCATCAGTGGAGTAAGTTAGCAGTTTATCCACATACTTTACTATTGGTGGTTACCGTACATAGTTTATACTCATATGGGTCAGGAGTGACATGCAGTTTAGGCTCGTGCGTCGAGGAGCATTCTACTTTATCATGCGTGATATTTCTTCAAGAATTTACCATTTATAGGTCCGATGCGCAAGCCATCCTTGTCGAGCAACTTGTACGCGCCATTTGTATACACTTCTTTTACTACATGCGGACCGTCCCATTTTGACATAAACTTGTTTCCCATACGCTGAGTGATGGTAATTGGTCTTCTCACTGCTAAAACCAAGTCCCCTACTTGAAATGACCGCGGATTCACTTTCTTATTAAATGCTCTCGTCATTCGGGCTTGGTAGCATTCAAGTTGTTGTTGTGCTGCCAGTCTCTTCTCATCAAGTGCTTCCAACTCTTCAAGCCTCAGACGAGCATTATCCTCTGGAGTAAGACCTTCTTGAATCGCCATGCGAAGTGATGGTATTTGGCTTTCCAAAGGGAGCACGGCTTCAACTCCGTAAACTAACGAGTAAGGGGTAGCCTGAGTAGCGGTTCTATGTGTTGTCCGGTATGCCCATAACGCTTCCCCAACTTTCTCATGCCAATCCTTTTTTGACTTGGACACAACTTTTTTCAAGAGATTGCACAATGTCTTGTTAAATGCTTCTGCCAAACCATTTGCAGCTGCATTATACATTGACGAGTTATGTTGCTTAAAGCCAAATTGCACGCATAGTTTGTCCATCAGCTTGTTGTAAAAGGGTTTACCATTATCAGTGATGATGTATCGAGGCACCCCATATCTAAAAATCAGATTATTTCGGATAAACTCAACTACTGTTTCCTTTTTCACCTCTTTAAGGGGTACTGCTTCCACCCACTTTGAGAAGTAATCAGTAGCTGCCAATATGTAGGAATGACCACCTGAAGATTTAGGAGTTATTGGACCCACTACATCAAGACCCCACGCATCGAATGGCCATGAAGCTACTGTAGGATGTAAAGGTTCAGGAGCTTGGTGGATGAGATTGGCGTGTATCTGACATGCTTCACATTTCCTTGCATAATCCGAGCAATCTTTAACCATAGTAGGCCAATAATAGCCCATTCTTTTAATCCGGAAATGTAGTTTTGGACCTGATTGATGTGCTCCACATACTCCAGAATGTGCCTCTACCATAGCTTCGAAACTCTCCTCACCATTTAAGCAACGCTGATAAGTTCCCTCAAAAGAGCGCCGATACAAAGTATCTTTGTATAAAATAAAGCGGGGAACTCGTCTACGCACTTCAGTTTTATGTCGAGGATCGGATGGTAATTTTCCGTGCTTCAAGTAATCAATCAACGTCGTCCTCCAATCTTCCTCTTCGTCAACCGAGATTGATGTGACATTTATACTTTTAATATCAGATCCACTCGATGATGGCACAACCCAACGATTACACACGGGCACACTTGTTGTTTCCTCTTTCGATAGAGCCATAACAGTCGCCAAATTAGCCAAAGCATCAGCCATTCTATTTTCTGCCCGTGGTATATGACTCAAAATTATATTCTCAAATTTGGTCATCAAAACCGACGCTTGTTGATAGTAGGGGATCAAATCTTCTTTCTTGACCTCATACTCATTTAGGAGTTGGTTGATTATCAGTTTGGAGTCACCGTATACTTCTATACTGAGGATCTTCATTTCTTGTGCCATTTGAAGTCCAATAATCAGAGCTTGGTACTCAGCAACATTATTTGAGCATAATTCAGTCAACACGAAAGAGTATGTTAAAACAAGCCTCTCCGGAGAGACGAAAACCACCCCTGCTCCTGCTCCATTTGATCGAGCTGATCCATCGAAGAACATCATCCAAGTTGGTAAAGGCTCGACAAAGAAGACTTCTTCGTCGGGAAAGTCATCGGAAAGTTCCCACTCTGCTGGAATTGGATGATCAGCTAGGAAATTGGCGAGGGCTTGGCCTTTCACAGCTTTCTGAGGTACATATGCTATCTCGTACTGATTAAATATGATTGACCACTTAGCTAACCGTCCGGATAACACTGGTTTCGACATTACATACTTGACCGGATCAGCTCGAGATATGAGCTTTATGGAATATGCCTCGAAGTAATGCCTTAGCTTCTTGATCGCGTAGAACAAAGCCAAACATATCTTTTCAACCGGAGAATATTTTAACTCATTTTCAGTCAAGGTCCTGCTAAGATAATATAATGCTCTCTCCTTCCCTTCTTCATTTTCTTGTGCCAATAGGGCCCCGATTGATCGTTCTTGCGCAGCAATATATAGGATAAGAGCTTTACCTGGTATTGGAGCTCCTAATACAGGCGGGTTCATAAGATGTTTTTTGATACTTTCAAATGCATTTTGACATCCTTTATCCCATTCAAAATTGACGCCCTTTTTCATGAGATGACTAAAAGGTTGGCATCTTCCTGCTAAATTTGATATGAACCTTCGGATAAATGCTAGATTACCTTGTAGACTTCTCAAATCCTTAAGATTTCTTGGCGCTGGCATCCTTTGGATAGCATCTATCTTGGCGGGATCAACTTCAATTCCACGGTGGCGAACTATGAAACCAAGGAATTTTCCCGAAGTAACACCGAAGGCACATTTAAGGGGGTTCATCTTCAAATTATACTTACGGAGCCTGTTAAACACAACTCGTAGATCCTTCAGATGACCATCTCTTTTCTTGGTTTTAACTACAAGGTCATCCACATAGCATTCCACGTTCTTATGCAGCATATCATCAAAGATGTTTTGCATAGCACGTTGATATGTAGCACCTGCATTTTTCAGCCCAAAAGGCATAACCTTATAACAGTAGATACCCTTCGGGGTACGAAACGCAGTACACTCCTCATCCTGGGGCGACATTCTGATTTGATTATATCCTGAACATCCATCCATAAAAGATAAGGCCTCGTGTCCGGTAGTCGCATCAACCATAAGTTCAATGACGGGTAGCGGAAAGTCATCCTTTGGGCATGCCTTATTCAAGTCTCTGAAATCAACGCATATGCGAATTTGACCATTCTTTTTCTTGACTGGAACAATGCTGGAAATCCAAGTGGGGTATTTGACTTCCCTAATGAACCCAGCATCAATAAGTTTGTTGACTTCGGCTTCGATTAAAGGAACTAATTCTGGACGGCATACTCGTTGCGATTGTTTTACCAGTCGAACTCCATGCTTTATGCCAAGGCGGTGAGTTGCAATCTTTGGATCCAACCCGGGCATTTCCTTGTATGTCCAAGCGAAGACATCCTTATATTCCTTTAGGAGACTTGTATATTGGATCATCTCTTCAGAAGTTAGAAGTGCACTTACAAATGTAGGTTGATGCTCTTCTAGTGTTCCAAGGTTAATTTCTCGCAGCTCATCTACAGTTGCTTGTACGCCGTCTTCGAGTTGCGGTGGTGCCTCTTCAACTTCGTCTTCCACCACTTCAGAGTTAAGATCTTCATCGATTGAGATATGGTGGCATGTCTTTATGGTGACAGGTTCTTCCGAAGTAATAAGCAGGGACGTGCCCCCAATTGAGAAGTGAAGAGTCTGACCTTGTTCTGTTTGTGGTTCTATTAACTCCCCATGAGTTATGTCCCTATCAGCTCTTGCGCTTTCTCCAAGACGATCGAACACGGAACGACGGTTTGATGCACATTTGTCCTCAAAAGTCCTTTGGCCCTTAGACCCGAGTCTCTTGAACACAGAAAGACGTTTCATAGGAGCACCGAGTCGATCAAACACTGAAACACGTTTATTCTTCTTGTCAGTTTCAATTCTCAACGCAGATATGTGTTGCACGTTCACTCGTTTATCTTTCCGGGACACGCGTATTCTTAGTGGTTTCGTATGAACATATCCCACGCCCAACTTAGGCTGATCAACACGAAGTCCTTTCTCCTTCATTTTATGTTGCGTCTCAGTAAGCCCATGAATCTTCTCTCCAGTTAACTCGGGTTTTAAGCAACCTAAGGTTGACGGGCTAGAAAAGTTATATCCTGATCTTTCTAAGAGTGTGTAAGCCTTCGGGTCAAATACTCCTTTTATTTCTCCTGATGACATTGTTGGAGATGGTCCATTTGTCGAATTCAAACTGGTGATGGGCATTATCAGGTTCGACTTCGAAGCTTCAAAGTTATTGACTTTTTCTTCTGGCATAACTTCCGGGTCCAAGTATAATTTGGCATCAGCAAAGTAGGATTCCGCATCAGTAAAGGGTTTTGCATCCGCATCCACTTTCATGATTTCTCCATCTTTCAGATACTTAAAACATTGATGTAAGGTAGATGGAATAACGTTATTTTCGTGGATCCATGGTCGCCCTAATAGAAGGTTATAAGAAGTCCTAGCATCAATCACATGAAGTAGAGTGCTTGCCTTCAGTTCTCCAATTCGAAGATCTGTTCGAATCATTCCTATGGCTCGTTGTCCTCCTTGATTGAATCCTTGAATGGTCAGACGACTTTGAGATAATTCTTCGACAGAGATCCCCAACTTCTTCATAGTGGACTTTGGCATGATATTAACGGCTGAACCTCCATCGATCAATATGCGGTTAACTTTTTCTTCTTGCATGAATCCTGAGACGAAAAGTGGTCGATTGTGTGGTTTCGGTCCTAGTAACAAATCATCGTCCGTGAAGGCAATTACCGCGCTAGTAACATGACAAGAAACAACATGGGAAATTTCTTCATCATAGGAGGTTGGACTCATATTTTCTTTGAAGTATTTCTTCGGAAAAAAGTCGCCCAACGTCATTGGTTTCCAATAGCCATTGTGTGAAGGCCTTTTATGGTTGGTAGGTGCTCTCATCCTTCTCTTGGACTCGCTTTGTCTATACTTGATCGGAGTTGATGTTTTTATCCAAGTAGGGTGAAACTGCTCTACACGTCGCCTTTGCCTTCGTCGACGCGTCACTACGGTCCATTCATCATCATCTTCAACTTTGGTTGTTGTATGTACTTCAACTTTAACTTCTCTATTGGACATCAACTTTGAAACTAACATTGGCTCCAAGCTTCCAAATTGGATTTTTGTGGATGCCCCCAATATTGTTGGTGATGTCATCATACTCTTGTTGCTCTTAACTTTATTGACATTTGTTGAAGTTACAACACTAGTAGCATTTGCGTCGGCTGCATCTTCACTTTCAAGGATAATTTTGCCTTCTCTTGCTAGAGCCATGATCTTATTTTTCAACACAAAACACTTCTCTATCGGGTGGCTAATGACTCGATGATACTTGCAGTATTTCGGGTCATTCACTTTCCCACTCTCCTCGGGGCGTTTTGGCTGCGGTAGCTCTATCAGTTTTTTTGCCAGCAATTCGTCAAAAATGTGTGAAACGTCGGAGTCTGGAAATGGGTATTCATTTTCTTGCATCTCTTTCAGTGTAAGTCGACGCCTTTCATCCTGCGTTGGTTGATCCTTTGTTTTGGCTTCAACCTTCTTTTCTTTAGAGGGAATTTTGACAGGTGTTGCCTTCACTGCCATAGATTCCTTTGCAAAAGGCTTGACGAATTTTTCACTCCTTCGAATATCCCTTCTATCCCTTCTTTGATTTTCAGCCGGAATAGTACCGTAGTGTGCAATACTTAGTTCCATATCATGAGCTCTCGTAGCCAATTCTTCGAATGTTCGGGGCTTGATTCCTTGTAAAATGTAAAGCAATCCCCAATTCATGCCTTGAATACACATTTCTATTGCAGATATCTCTGAAAGTCTATCCTTGCAATTCAAACTCAATGCTCGCCAACGATTGATGTAATCGATGACCGGTTCATCTTTCCACTGTTTTGCATTAGTGAGCTCGATCATACTTACAGTGCGACGAGTGCTATAGAAATGATTCAAGAACTCTCTTTCCATTTGGTTCCAACTGTCTATTGACTCCGGCTCTAAATCAACATACCAATCGAAAGCATTTCCTTTAAGTGACCTCACGAATTGTCTCACCAAATGATCACCATATGTCCCCGCATTGTTGCATGTTTCCACGAAATGAGCAATATGTTGCTTCGGATTTCCCTTTCCATCGAATTGCTGAAAACTCGGTGGTTGATAACCCATTGGCATCCTCAAAGAATCAATACGTTTAGTATACGGTTTTGAGTATGTTGGAGAATTTTGAGAGGGTGCACCATACTGAGCTCTAATTGTATTAGTTATCATATTTTGCAGTTCTTGCACAGATAGAGCGGCGATGGATGCAGCGGAGTTATTTATCCTCATCGCGGAGTCATGCTTCTGAGGACAAAAATTCACTTGTTTTCCATCAGTGACTTGAGCCGAAAAAGTTTGAGGGTTACGACTAGACTGACCAGGATCGCGATTTTCTAACTTATTCATAAGTTGAGCAATCTGGAAGTCTTTATCCTCCAAAGTCTTTTGCAAGTTAGCCATTGCTTGAGCCATTTGGGCAACTTGCTCTTCAAGAGTCATAGTCTCCGCCTCTTCAGTAAAAGGAGTTTCCTTTGATCTAGTTTCTCTAGGGGTTGAGGGAGTTGAACCATCTGATGATTTTGAGTCATGACCGTCTGTAGAAGACCGCACGGTGCCATCAACTCCTTTGTTCCTCAGATTTTGTTGGTTCCCCCCATCGGCTCCCTTACTCGCGCCATCAGCTCCCTTATTCTTCGGGTTGAGTTGGATTTTAGGAGCCATTGAGTAGAACTTTGGTATGAGAAGGAAAAGATGAGAGGTAAGATGGTCCCACTGGGCGTGCCAATCTGTTTGCACTAAAAATTCGCTTTATTGATTTTTAGTCAATATCGAATAAATAATACAAATTATTTGAAAATTAAAGTACAAGTGGGTCTTCGATCTTCACTGGATCCTCTGATTCTTCCTTCAGATTTAAAGTTGTTGAATCTTCAAACGGTTCTTGATGAATTTGGGGTTTGATCTTCTTCAACTTCAAATTAGACTTGAAATAACGTTAATCCGTAGGTCCTTCGACTTGTTTACGAATCAAACGCCGGATTTTGGAGAATTCCGTCAAGAACGCCTTCGAACTCGTTGGTAACTCCGTGGATTTAGCTTGAATAATAACACCGATTCGCCGGTATAACGCCTTGATAACGAATCAAATGCTTAAATTTGATAACTTCGGGAAGAAAGGTTTTTAGCCTTTCTTGAACTTTTAGAGAGGTTTTTTAGCCTTTCTTTGAACTCGTAGAGAGGTTTTTTAGCCTTTCTTGAATTCGTGTTGTGTGTTGAATGAACTACACATGACCCCTTTATATAGGTGTAGGATTCAAGACTTGGGGTCTAAGTCAGCTTTTATTTAATAATTATCTCTTATTTTCTTGAAGAGATAATATCAAATAAACCAAATAAATTATTTATCTCTTTAATATTTTTTTATTTTTATTTTAAAGAGATAATATAAGACTTGAATTTGATTGGCCGGTGTGATGCAATACGCCACGTGTCGCCATATGATTTGTCTTGCCTTTCTTTGACTGCAAGACTTGATTTAATTGGTCAAAACATGTCAATTTGACACGTGTCATCATTTGATTTGTTGATAAAATAAAACATTATAATATCAATTTAAATTTAACTATTTAGTTTTGAAATTAAATTTAGGATAATTTCAAAATATAAAATAGCAAATTAAATTAATAATATAAAGTTTATTTATCCGTCTACACCTATATCCTCAGCTTCATCTACAATCTAGCTAGTTTCGAACCATGTCATTTGTGTGCTTTCGGACTCTCAATTACTATCAACAAAACAAGGGTATAGCCGAGACAGTATATATATAGAATAATACAATGCAAAAGTGTTTAATTATACAGACATTAGCAAAATACAATTACAAATTGTGGAGGACGCCACATTTCATGCCTGTTTAATCTGCTTGACCACACCAAAAATGGCTCCAATCAATGCCACAACTGCTCCCGATATTAAAAGAGTCGTCTTTAGCTGATCTAATCCCTTTCCATCGCCACTCTCCTTTTCCTCTTTTTTCCCTTCTTCTTCTTTGGCTGCTTCTCCCTAAAGAGGAACAAAAGATAATCAAGTACATCAGCACGTTGGCTAACCCTCTCGTTAGTATGGTCAATCCTCTCACTAATTTAAGCTTAATTTTAACCCAAACTTTGTTCGATCAAACCAGTGAATAAAGAGGGATGAGTGTTTTATAAAAAATTTAAGAAGAGTGATTAGTCAAATAACACATCTAATACACATGCTATTATGATTGGTTGTGCTCGAGCTATAATTTTTCTAATTTAAACTCCAATTCAAACTAGACTTTTCACATAAGGGAGAAAAATCCCCCAAACAAAAAGCATGCCCATACCATTATTCTTTTAATTATTGTCAACACCATAGTTTTCTCTTGCAACACATGATGTGAAAAGGCTAGACGGGACATCATGTTAAATGTCTATAATTCCTAACTTCAATACCTTAAAGCAAACTTTATTATTAGGAATTAAATCAAGAACCGATTTTCAAAATATCACCATGCATTACCAATGTTACAAAAAACAAGAAAAAATTAAAAACCACCCAAGAAAATAAAAACCCATAAAAGTTCAGGCACAATAATACCATAAAACTCTAGACATACTAATTTTTAAAATACAAATCTTGCATAACTTTACCTTGAGTTCTTTCGAAGTGGTATCATCCGGGTTGACAGATGCCAAAACCGGGTCGGATCCCAGCATCTCTCCATCTACCAGAACCTCATCATCAGCTCCAACTTTCTCTTCTGGAGTTGCCATACTTAATTAATATTTATCTTTTAATTTATTTATTTATTTATTTATTTTTTTGGTTGTTGCTTTTATTGATTTCTGCAAAGTGGTTTAGTTTTAGCAGACTTTGAGAAATGACGGGAAGGATAGAAAGATGACCTAAAAGGAGGGCGTCTAAGGTTAACACGTAATGGTGTGGAATGTGTTGTGCTGGTTTTTGTTGTTACATGTGATGTCACCATGCCAAGAATGCCACACATCCTATCTGAAAACGATCATTGTTCTTATCTACGTCTTTTTTTATTTTTTAATTTGACATGAAAATAAATGAATGTGACAATCTACGGACATAAATATCTCTCGATTTTGGTTCGATCAAATTCAAGCCACTATATGAATAAGTATTATAGTGATTGTTTGGTCGTTATTTATTTTTGAACTTTATATCTGATGTGTTTAAATGTTTAATATTGGACGTAATAAATAAGTAAAAGTCGAATTATATTTTTTGCTTCATAAAATTAAGGTTTTTTTGTAATTTTGATCTCATCAACATAGTTAGTCTTATTATTTTCAAAAAATTGATTCAGATTAATACTAAATTAGTGATATTAATATGCAAACTCCCGCTAATAAAAGTGATTTAGAGTAATACTTTGAAGTTGATTCAAGATGCTAAATGATGTATTAATATGTAAACTCGCAAAAAAATAATTTAATAAACAGTAATTTTTCCTTCCAAATTGCACTAAAAGAGAAAAAATGTATTTTTCGTCAATTATTTAACGAATGAGACCCGAATTGTAACTTTTTAAAAATAATAAGACTAAATATGTGTAATTTTAAAGGTATGAGATTAAAATTACAAAAGGGTTAATCTTGTGGGACTAAAAAAATATAATTTACTCATAAATAAATAAAAATTAAAAGGAATCTCTCTTTTTATTTAAGATATTACGGTAGTAAATTAAAGTTCAAAGAAAGATTAATTTAAAGATCAAATTATTAATTTAAAGATCAGATTACTACGTTTGGAACTAAACGCACCCGTACCAATCATATGACTAGGAGGTTGGGCACCGCACGAGGCGACGTGATTGTGCCCGGTAAAAATATCAGTCTAAATTATCTAAAAAATATATTTCATAGTTTTTGGTTATTTGCTTATAGCAGAAAACGTTTGGGATTCCCATTGACCATTATCCTAATTGCTTTATCCATTATAAATGTATAATTTTCCCCAGTTGCTCACTATTAGAATATCAAATTCGTCAAATTTATCACACTGTAATGCTACTAACAATTCCATACAAACCAATAAAGGGAATGCCAACATCATTGCACAACATTAATATTTCTAATTTTGTTAATCTTAAAAGTTTAACAATAAGATTAACAGTGCCTTATCTTTATAAAATGAACAAGCATAATACATTCAGCTGCAATAACATACCACTAATAGAAAAACCGAATTGAACAAATAAGAATGAAAAAAACAAACTCAAACATCATGCAGGTTTGAAAATATTTACAAAGCAGAAGCTAAGGTCATTGTTTTTATACTTTCATCCTTGAACTGAGCCTGCACGGATTATTCTGTCGGCCTCAACAAGCGAAGAGACAGTATATCGATATTTTGCGCCGTAATAAGATTCCATCATCTTTTTTTTATTTGAACAATATATTCTTTATATTTTAGATGTTCGATAATGTCAGCACAATCAAGCCTTATATGTTGTATCACAAAAATTATATGTGTACATTATCATAACATTGTTGCAAGGACAAATAGTATTATAAATTATTCTAATATCATGATTACCTCTTCATCACATTTCATGAGTTCAACCGCAGTTACACCAAGAACCTTTTCTGCAAGCTCTCCAAAGGCGACAACATCCAATTGAGTTAACTTGTCCGAGAGTGTGACGACAATCTAGTCCTACAAAGTTGAAGATAAGATTTTTATTAAGAAAGGTTTTAAAATGTGATCCAATATCAGATGTTATTAAATAAAATGAAAAAGAAACATATAGAATAATACCTAGGTCTCGCAATTGTTTCACCCCGGCAAAAACCAATTTTTAAATATTCCAAATTAGATAACATTTGCAACAGACGAAAAGGTGGCGTGTGGAATTATAGTTTGTGGACTGGAGTGCTGAAGATATTTCCTCTGTCAAACAAGTTACACAGAAATGGATGGCTTTTTGCTCGCCTATTTGTAGTTTGAAGAAACTAAATAGCTGAAGATTAATAAAGGCACATGAAATAAATTTAAAAATTTAATATTCAAAAGAAAACAAGGATACCAAGTTCTTAGATATTGTGATTCACGATATGGCGGAGATTGACGATAATACTTGTGAAACCTCTAGCTACAAGTGATGTTCCTCAAATATGCATAATTTTAGTTTGTATATTTTAACTTCATACATAACAAACTTATGTATGGAGACAAAAGCATATCACATTTATGAAGGGATAAGATTTTATTTATTAGCTCGGGAACATACCTTTGTAATCGGAGACATTTAATGCAGTTGCGGCAATGATTGCCAATCTTTGTGTTGTATTAAGAATGACTATCCCCTCACTGAAAATCGCTTCATTCCATAATCTGAGTAGCACTCGTGTTTTCCTTATATATGATAACATTTTTTGGAATAAAAAGTTTAATAATAATTTAGGTCAGTCGGAACTATGAAATAAAGTTGCTAAATCTGACTTGTCATAACAACAATAAACTCTTGAACAGTTAACTCCGTCCCAACTTCGAGTACACAACTTTTTGCTGAAGTTTGTCAATGACAATAGCCAAAATATCTGTGATACAACAATCAATTAATTTAGTATAAAATGGAAATATGGTAGATTATAAAAGAGAGTAGTACAGTTCTTGGAGTTGAAGAACATGCTCCATCAAACCCATATCTGGACTATATATTACAGCTGGCACTTGGGTTTCCTAAATAAGATTTTAAAATAAACTGGTGAAAAATAATAATATAAATTTTTTCAAGTGCAAGAGCAGCAAAAGTTTATCCAAAAAAAATAGAGAATGTTATTTTCAAATCAAACATACATACATCTTTGTTGATAAATACAAACTTCTGAAATTTTCTTGAACTTACTTGAGACTGTTGGGGGTTGAGCTTTCGCATTACGGGGACTTCTGTTGTCCAACTCCTAACTTCGGGTGTAATTTGAGCAACTGGGACAAGAGACCCATGCATCTTTGAATCTATAGGTTGAGAATGCCACAGAAAAACAAATATATTATATATTATTGAACAAAAAAATACTAAAAAACAATATTGTGGCATTTAGATTATACAATAACAAGAAAATGGTGATTATCAAAATTAAATTGAACCTTCAAAAGGATTTACAGAACCAAAATTTATTTCCTATTAATTGAAGCACATGGTACTATTTGCATAGGACATTATGAACATAAGTTAACAGTTCAAAAAATCAATAAACGCAAAAGTAATCAAAAGAACTAAACTTCCTTTCCGATTAATTGAAGCACATAACACTTTTTAGATAGGACATTATAAACATAAGTAATAGGTAAGAAGATCGACGAATGTAACTATCATATAGACTCATTATGTCAGCATACATAAAAATTTCATTAGAGACAAAGTGCCTGAATCATAAAGGTAACTTAATTCGTGCTTTAATGTAATCTCTTCTCGTGCTAAAGATCACTTTAGGGACTTAGATTTGTAGGAACCAATAGAAAGCTAAAATAAATAGGACAAATCACATTGAGATAAGTCGCTGACATATTCATAAGGCACACACATTAATCCAAACAAAAGTATTAAGTTGCAAAGCTCTAAGAATGTAAACCCAAATGAAGTTGGATCCTGGTGAGTAACAAAACAACATAGAAGAATGACTTTTTGCATAGGAAGACTCACTCACTAAAATTGATGTAATTGTCATCTACCAAATGAAAATTATCTGTGCAAAATCACATAGACTACAAACTTTTTGACATTACTACCATTTTGTAATCAACAAAATGGAAGAGAAAAGAAATAGAACATAATCCCAACAAGACCAAACAAACAGAAAGGAAAAAATGTATGTACAATAGAGCACTAAAAAAATAGCGAAACTGGGGTTCAAGTTTATTCATCAACCCATAAGTCTCGGATGACATCAATACAAACTAACTTGTCAACCCCACCTGCCATGCATAGCCCGATGCAACGAAGATTTAGTCAAAATGTAAGCCAAATTGTCAAAAAATTCCAACAACTAAAATAACAATACAGAGAGGAAAAAATAATTGAAATAGGAAAGAGGGCATACCTTGATGTGAAAACTATCGAAGCTCCCACTTTGATGAAATCCAGCACCTTCACGGGCTCAATTCCAAAATTCCAACAAAAATCAAACAGACACTCTTTAGATTTGAAGAAAAAAGAGACATGTTCATTTATAGGTAAAAATAAAAAATAAATCTGTAAAATCAAATTTGGGGTTGGGTAAAAGTAAAACTTCATATTGGAGAGAAGAAGTTGGATGGAGAGTGGTGAGAAATTAGGGAGAAATCAGGAATACAACCAAACTTTGCTATGTAATGAACAAGCGAAATAGGGTTTGTTATGTTCCAGACAAAATCCTGAATGAAGAGGGGAAAAGAGCGGTGCAATCTGACTTGGAAGAAAGGGAGGAAAGGAAGTTAGGAACTGAGTGGACGGAAGGCCGGATCAGATGTGAGGCAGAATTATGCAATTGTGAGCCTGGTCAAACCTCAATTTTGATTTTATGGCTCTTATATATAAGTTATTATAAAAAATTAAATAAATAAGGTGGGGAGTTTATAAAAAATTAAATAAATAAGGTGTGAAATATTTCTCCCCACATCATGCTAATTGATTGAATTAGCTACTAGAATTATCCTAAGTTAGAAGTGGTTGTGTGGAAGGAGTTCCCCCATTCTCAAAAATATTAGGAGCTTCGAGAAGCAACTTCAAATTGTTGCACTTTATTCCCTCACCTTCCAATCGGTACGTTTAACCCCCCTCATCTTTGCAAAACTTAACACATTGCCCCTCTGATACTATTCCGACGGAATATTCTGGCAATATTCCGTTCAAAATTAACTTTGACCGTCAATTTCTCTTCTGTCACGGCGAACCAAGAGTCAAGACCACTATCATCGATCGCGTTCCTCTCTCCATGGCGAACAAAACCCATACCCCGTTCGACTCTATTGACCGTCGAAAGCGTCGGAATTCACCTGCAAAGCTTCGCCGGTCATATGCCATATTTGATCGGCGATTTCTCCTTTGTTGGTTGTCGAATTTTGATTTTGAAACAATCATTGTGTTCCTTACATTAAGATCTTCGATTTGATGTATAGTATCAACACATTTGACATCTGATTTGTATGGATTTGCAATATAAAATCACGCCAAAAAAATTTCAACTAGAATATTTCACCGGAAAAGGGTTAAGTGAACATTTTGCAAAGATGAGGTGGTTAAACGCACCGATTGAAAGGTGAGGGGGCAAAAGGTTGGGTGTTGATTGGAATTAGCTCTAAATATAATTTTGCGATGGATATAAAAATAGTGCGACCTTTGGGGAGCTCGACAATAGAGGCACGTTGCCTCACTGATTCCTATCACCAACTCAATGAAGTAGAGGCATGACATATTATTAATGGATTAGGACTCAGGACATAACTAATAAAACCATCAGAACATATTTATTTGGTAACATAGGATAATATCTTTCATATTCTTAATTTATGAAAATATCGCTTTCACGTTGAATATAAGTAGTTTTCATTTTATAGAATTTATAACAGGTTATCAAAATATTTAGAAAATAAAAGAAATAATTGTATTTTTAACGAGAGTAACAATGATTGGTGTGTCGCTCTCGATTCAATTTTTTTCATACGGTTGTTCCCGAGCCAATTTGGATATTGGTTATGGCATTAAGGGGAAGGGGTGTGTGTGTGTACATATAGGAACTTTGGATAATTTCCCAGTTTGAGTTAGGAGCCCCAACGTGAAATTTCTAATCGTAGGAAATTTCTAATTCAAACTGGGAAATTATCCAAAGTTCCTATATATACACACACACCTTCTCCTTAATGCCATAACTGATAGGGTCAATAATATGATACATATTTACAAGCCCGGTGAGAGCACTGCTATTGGTTGATTTATCTTTATTTATGAAAGAGACAATTTCATCCCAAACTTTGATAATTTATTTATAAAAGAGAAAATTTCATCCCAAAATAGTTGGACAACAAACAGATAATTTAATGGTAAGTTCTTATATATCTATAAACAAATAGATAACAAATTTCCCAAACTTTGGTATAACAAAAATCAGTTTGGCGACAAACAATAATTCAGTGATAAAACTTTATATTTATGAATCAATAGATGATGAATTCGAGTTTTGTTGGATGTGTTCGATTATGATGCACGAATACTTTTAAAAATATTATTATGTAATGTTGTGTTAGACATTCATATTGGACAATTCTCACATAAAAATTAAAAAAAAAAAAATTTCGTATCATCGTATTCATATCGTGTCGTAGCATTATGTCCAGAGCCGTAAATCATAGTTGTTCCAAAATCAAACATATATAGGTAGACAAGCAGATATTTATCCAAGTTTTCATGAATTTCCAGCAACTTTTGCAGCAAACAAAGAGCCACACCCACACATACATAACAACGACAACTGTTAGACATGCATGATTTTTAAAGTTTAGAGGCACCCTAATTCCAAGCCAGATGTAAACATTCAAGACAACTGATCTAGTTATCATTTGTGATTGAGATTGAGCCAAATCTCCGCTTGACCTTCGATCGGGAAATCAGACCGCGACCAGTCTATTTGTTGAGAGGGGGAATCGCCGCTTGACTGCTTGCAATCTGCACAGGTTGGGGCAAACGTGAGCTTCGAGGCCAACTCGGGGAAGATGGGTGTGTGACCCGGGTTGGCACTCCGACGCTCAAGTCAGGTTTAATGAGGATGGTCGAAGGATTGAGTGGTAAAAAGAGTTAGGTGAAAACTTACCGTGCAATAAATGAAGGGGTGCTATATATATGGTGAAGAAAGAGAGATTACCAACTCGACGTGTTGGCACAAGGTGTTGACAAGTGCCCCACTATGACCGTGCATTAAATGCGTGGTCGGCCACTCAACTGTGGAGTGGTTAGTGGATCGATGTGCTGGCCAGTCGAGGGGTTTGGGTCGAGAGAACTGATCTGAGAGCTTGACTCTGGATCGATTGCTCAGGCGGTAAATTGTGGGCGGTAACTGAAGGACCGACCTGTTGGTCGAAATGTGGCCTTCGATCGTACATGTGGAGCGAGGTGATTGGTGCAACACGACAGCGGGTATGAGCCACGTCATAAGCCCCCCGAAACGTCATCTGTTAGGGCTGAAGTGGCAGAGGCGTTTCAACTCCCAAGGGTGGGACCCGCTGTAATCATTGCGACTTTTCATCTTCTTGATTCCCGCCAAATTCACTCCTATAAATAGTTCCCTCTGTAATTTCATTTGTTACTTTCGCGAAAGAAAAACCGAAGAGAGCTCCGAGCTGTTGCAGGTCGATCAAGTGCTTTTGCGCATCAATTTTTGGGTCGCTTGTTCAGAAGGGAATAATCTTCAGACCTTCCTCTAACACAAAAGGTACTATTTCGATCAATAGCTCGACTATAATTTATTGAGTGTTTTCTTTTTCCTTTTCTCGATTGCTTCGAGGGAGAGATCTACCACTTCCCTCTTCGAAGGCTTCCCCTCTCTCGATTTGTTCGTATCCGATCCAAGAGTGAAAACATGATTCTATCGTACTTGTAGGATGTCAGCAAATCGAGCGGAGACTGAGCCAAAGGGGATGGAGGTGGCGGCCGTAAGTGTGGGGTCGAGCTCTAGGTCCAGCTCGAGTTCAGACTCAACGGATTCCGGGGCCACCATAGATACTAGGTCGACAAACCCCCAAGGAAGGGATGAGGATGTTGATGTAGTGGGGGTATCCTACCCATTACCTGAGGCGGAATTGGAAGAGGTTGTCATGCCTCGTGTGGCTGGAGAGGAGACATCGACCTCAGGTCGAGGAGAGGAGGAGGAAGAAGAAGAGGAGGAAGAGGTGGAAAACCTCGAGCCGGAGGGTCGGTTGGTGAAGGATCCTCGAGCCATAACCCCTGGCATAACAGATGAAAAGTTTGGGGAGGTCCAACATTGGTTGTTCGGCGGCGCACCGGAGTTTGGGGGCTATCGAGTGATAAAGCCCAGGGTCGGAGAGAGAATGACAAATCCGTCCAAAAACTGCATCGCGGTCAACTATCTGGCGGTCAAGAATGGGTTCAGGGTGCCCATCTCCGAGGAGCTGCTCGAATTCTTCAATACTCTGAGAAACAACCCTCTACAGTTGATGCCCAACTCCTACGCCATGGTAAATGGGCTAAGGGCTTTGCTGAGATGTCTGGGGATGAAGACCAACATCTTCTGTTTTTCTGAGGTCTTCCAGGCCGGTCTAACGACCGAGACCTCGGCTCCGGGCCCGGGATACATCCAGCTCCAGTTTAAGAACAATTACCGGGTGGTATGGTCGCTAACCACCTCGAATGGCGTGCGATGAAAACAAAGATTTGTTTTCATCGAGTGTGAGAAGGGATGGACCGATCTAAAATATCCGGGGTGGAGCTGGGTTCCTCGAGCGGATCTTCCGAGGGGACACCCGGGCTGGCCGAACACTTTGATGGCGGCCCTGAGGAATTTGGGAAGTGTGGAGTCGGCAGGTATGATCGCTCCACAGATGTTGATCGAGCTAGGGCTCGCACCAGGAGTCCGGAAATATTTCGACCCCGGTATATCGAGTTGATCCCTCGAAGCAACATATTTATATGTTTTGTTGTTTTTGTTTGTTTGTTTGTTTGTTTTTTTTTGTCCAAGTGTTTGATCGATTGCCTCTCCTTTTACAGAGCAATACATCATGTCGGCATCACTTACAGCGAGGAGGAAAGTGATGGCCGAGCTGAAGAAAGCGACCGAGAAGAAAAAGCTGCCTCCGCCGACCCAGGCGGAGATTACTACTGCCAACAACGCTACAGTCGAGGAGTTACCAAAGGTCCTCTCGATGAGGACAGCTGATGCCCCCGATAAGAGGGGGAATGCTCCATCGTTGGTCGAAGACCCAGAAGCCCCCCAATCCAAGAAATAAAAAACCAGCCGCCACACCAAGTCCTCGGTCGAGGCGGAAAAATCACGAGGGAAGGGTCGGGAGAAGACCCCTGCGCTCCCCATACCACCAGCACTTGGGCCTATTATCGAGGTCCAAGTTGGAGAATTTTCGACCCCCTCCTAATCAGGGTTGCGGGGCTATTGTGCCTCAGAACGTAGCGAGCATCCTGGCTGGGGTGCGTAGGCCACCTCAGGGGGGCCCGACCTGCGATCGCCATCCCCTGGAAGCCAAGTGAAGAAGACATGCGGCACTTCTTCGACTACCCCACTCTCCAAGAGCCCTATTTCCCAAACGGACTCTCGAGCCACAACGAGCAGGGCGAGCCCAGAAGGATCGGTACAGCCCCAAAAGATTACAATGCGCTCGGGGCTCTGTACAGTTCGATCCAGATAGTGGTCGACCACAAAGAGAGATGGGCGCTCGCGGATGACGAGATCGAGGCGTCCTGGGTTCAGAAATACTTCGCCGTAAGTTTGCTTATAAATTTCTTACTTGTTTTTGTTAAGTGTTGGCTCGAATGCTGATGATCGATATTTTGATTGTAGTTGGGCCAAGACTTCTTCCAAGTGGCTCGGAGGGATTGGGTCCACCGGCAGATGAGGACAAGGACCAAGTAGCAGGTCGATCGGATGAGGCATGAGCTGGAGGAGAAGGATAAGAAGTTGGCTGAGGCCAATAAAGACAGGGATAAGCTCGATAAGAACCTCCTAGATGCCATCGAGAAATTATCCGAGACCGAGAAACAGCTCAAAATTACTGAGGATCGGGTCGCAAGGTCAATCGTGGAGAAGGCGGAGGCGAGGAGTAGGGGCCTGATCGAGGGCGAGAGGAAGGGGGCTGCCTTGGCCCTTATTAGATGCAAAAGGGGCCTCAAGGAGTCAGTCTCCGACCTCGAGAGGCGAGGAGTGTACCGCTTTATGAACTCCAAAGTATACACCAAGGTTGTCTCGATCGCGAGCTTCAAGGATGTAGAGGAGGGCTTCAATTAGGTACAAGCGGCCAAGTACCTTCCGATAGACTACGACCAAGAGAAGGTCGGCTTGTACCAGGACGATCTGCGACCCTCCGACCCTCCGACCAAGAGAACATTTGACTAGTCTCAAATTAATATTTATTAAATGGGTTAATATTTTTTTAACACCTCAACCTTGGAGGTGTTTTGTACTTTAGTACCAAATCTTTAAAATTTTATATTTTAGCACCCAATCATTAAATTTTGTTGTACTTAAGTGCCTAATTTCAGATTCGGCCACTAAGAAAATGGTACGTGTTTTACACTTATTGGTTGGATTTGAAATTGAGCACTTAATTGAAACTATCGAATCCTTAAATTTTAAAAATTGGGTATTAAAGTGCAAAACATCGCAAACATTGGGGTGCAAAAAATATTACCCCTTATTAAATTACCAACACTATCAAACTTTTTAAAATAATTCATTTAAAACAATTGAAATAAAGTTACTATCACTATGTGAATGAGTTATTACACTGAAATAACTCCCATACTAAATATCAAAAATGTTAACAAATTTTTGTTTTCTATACCAAATTGGACATATTATCTATTATTATCAGCAAATTATGGGTCGGGCAAAAATGTAATTTCCTATAGTAAAAAGGATTCGTATAAGTACTTCCAAAGTCCAAATACAGAGTTGTCAATATAATTTACCCAATTTTAAAAATATATAATTGGTCTTACAAGTTTTTTATTTTGACAATTTTATCCCATCAAAATTTTGTTTTGCCATTTAAATTGTAACTTTAACTTTTAAAAAATTACAATGTATCCGAAAATTATTTGACTAAATAAATTGGAAAAAAAAAAATAAAAAATGCAACGTAGTTGTCACATCATTTGACATATAGTTGTTCTTTTTTGAGTTAGTATTTTTTCTCATTTATTGAATCAGTATTTTTTCAATTTATAATATTGTTGACGTGGTTACTGCATATATATCTTTGACGACAAAATAATTTTCGAGCATATTCAACATCCTCATCAAAATTTCTGTTTCCATCCCTCAAGGCATTGAAAGTATCAATGAGACAGTTCTCCGCCCTAAACGGGCAGAGTGTCTTATACACGGTTCTCATTTACCCTCCCGGCATGGTGAAGCCTGTCCACACCCTTCCGCAGTCAGCCGAGCTGCTATTCGTCGCTCAGGGCAGCCTACAGGTCGGGTTTGTCGACTCGACGAATAAGCTCTTCACTCAAATTCTTGAGGAGGGGGACATCTTTGTCTTCCCTAAGGGAATGGTGCATTTCCAGTACAATGCTGATGCGAAGGTTTTTGCTTTGGCTATCTCTGCCTTTGTGATACGTCGCATATTTGTTTAACTATCGAGCTTAGATTGCTATATTTTTTTCCACTATTTGAATTGATTTTGGATAATTGATGGGATTTTGTGTTTTTTATAGGGAAATGTGATCGGAAGAATTTGAAAGAGAAAATTGGTATAAGTGGAGCAATCACACGTTTTTATTCCAAAACCCACACCCTCAAATGTGATTATAAAGCTTCTTGGACCAATTGGAGGCAAAGCTGTTGTGGCCCATTAATTTATGATGTAATTAATTAAGTGTCTTGGACAGTATTGGTGATATTTGGCCCATGCATGCATCACTGGAAGAAGCCCACTCTCAAATTAATATGCCACGGTTGGAAAGAGTCCGCAGAAATGCTCAGCTTTGTTGGTGCTAATTGACTATTCTTGGGAGGAATTAATGGGCTTAAAGGCGCAGCACGTTGCGAGAGAGTGGGGAAATAATTCTGCCGAAACGTGGACTTTACTTAGAGAACGTGGGGAATGAAGCTTGGGAATAAAGAGGCACACAAAACGGGACTACAGGAGGATCTTGACAGATACTCTTTTCACAGAAAATACGTACCAGCAGTGAGAGTTGGGAGCGAGAATTGATGCAGCAACTTGGAGAAATCCAGTAGCTTGTTTCACTACTACAAAACATGGATTTAGCAATTCAAAATTTTCCGTTACAAATTTGACCGATTTGACAACCGAATTTGCAACTGAAAATAAAAGCTTGTCCATTTGGCATTGCAAATGAATATTCGGTCATAAAATCGGTTGCAAAATTCTATACACTATATAAGTCATGTTATAATGAAGATATATCGTATATGTTATATCATATAACATATATGTAATTGTAATTGTAAAGTGAAAACAAGTTAATTAATTGTAATTACTTATAAATGATCATATTATATCTAGTAATGTTAATTAATAATTATTGATATATTTGTATTATATTTTATTAGTTATTTTTCGTAAGATATGACACACGTACATAATAAATCATTAACATGTTTATACTTGTATAGTGATACAATATTATATAACATATATGACATTTAAGAATTTGACATAACACATGATAATATATAATGTGCAAGCTAATTGTAATTCCAACAAGATTAATATAATTAATGTAAGTCAATTAAGATATAATATAATATATGATATAATAGTTACAAGTGATCCATTATCTTGAAATAATATAATATATAATTACAAGTCTATCAAATTTTTTTTTTTGGTAAAAAGTTACAAGTCTATTAAATGGTATTATAAATGGCTATGTACGTTAATTTTTATAATATAGAGATATTTATATGGGAAAATCTTTGAATAGTACCAAAAAGTTGAAAAAATTTCTTTTAGGTCCCCAGTTTTGAAAAAGTTCCCATTCAATCCCCAATTGAAAAACAAAATTCCTTTTAGGTCCCCACAAACAGTACATGTTCGTAAATTGTCTTTAGGAATTGCGTACATTTTTGAGGGAATTGCGTATAAAAATCTCAAAATGTCGTATATACGAGATTGCGGGATTTTTATACGCAATTATCTAAAAAATGTACGTAATTACTGAATTATTATACAACCTTGGGGACTGAAAAGGAATTTTGTTTTTCAATTGGGGAGTAAACAAGAACTTTTTCAAAATTGAGAAGTGAAAAGGAAATTCAGTTTACACTTGGGGATTTTTGAGGAATTATCCGTTATATTATATTTTAGATATTATATATCATATTTTATAACAATATCTTACTTTCATGGTTAATACTTCCCCCTCTTTCCCAAATTAAATTCCCGTCTTTGCCCCTTCTCCCTCGCACAAGAAAGCCCTAATTTCTCCCTTTCCCCTTTCGAGCGGCGCAGGAAGGACAAACACGAAGCTCGCCGCCGCCGACTACCACCAAGATTCGCCACTCGCCAGCACTCTCTCCAGCTCAAACCCACTCCCCAGCCGCCAGCCCTCACCGCCGCTCACCTGTTATGAATCTGCTAAACGATTGTACTGAAGAGATTTGAGTGAGAGATTAGAGGGAGAGATTGAGAGAGATTAGAGAAGACAGGGTAGAAGTTAGAGAGAAATTGAGGAAGAAAACTGATTTTCATTCAACTTACCCCTAAAGTTCACACCTACAGCTGATATAGTATCTCAGCAACAAAACACAACCATAATGGCTAATTAACAACTAATTAACTATTACAACTTAATTAATTAAAAACGAAATAAGGAATAAGGCAAAGCTTGACGTTTTCTTCAAATGGGATGCGCCTCCCGCAAACGACACCGTTTCTTGATCCTATTAAGCCCTCATGACAGTCATGCTCATAACATATCTCCCCCGTTGAAAAGATCCTTGTCCTCAAGGATCCTAACCGGCAACGCCACCAAATCTTCGTTACTCCTATCTCAAAAGCGGCTAGCAATTCATTTATAAGATGTCGGTTGCTATAAAGTTTCTTATAGCTGCCTTGTTCAAACAGCATGCCAAGAAGCATATTGTATCTCTTCCCTAGATGGAAATTGTAGGATGCAACTGCTTCATTGTCCACATCAAATTGTTCATCAAAGTCAAGAGTCCACGAGTCCACACCAATGGTTTCAAACCCATCAATATCCCTCTATAACTTGTTACAGGCTCTACTTCAACTATCATGATGTAAACTTCTGATTTCCCAAATAGCAAAATGCCAAATGAAATTAGGACCATCAGAGAACTCTTCAGTTCTACATTTCTCACTTTCCGATCTCTTTCAACAGACTTCACCCCAAGTGCCCGTACAAGTGTCTCTGCCTGTTCAGATGAAATGTGAACTGCAAATCCATTTATAGCAAACCAGAATAAGACGAGAACAACGACAACATTTCTGTAGAAGTTGTACAACATCATGTAGCTCATTGGTAGATAATTCCAGCATCTATACCCCAGTAACAATGGAACTAAAGATCTGAACTGACCAATTATAAAATCCAAAACTAAACGTTGGGGACTATAGCAAACCTCATAACCGGACAAGGTCAGGCTGTGCTGACTATGACTGCTTCTCTTGTAATTGACCTGACGATGAGTTGTTATATGTCCTGCAACAACCAACTCTTCTATCTGTGAAACATTAAATTTTCGTGCAGCCTTTTCCCTTTTTCCTCTTTTCTGCTCTACAAATTTCATTCCATTTCTAGCTGCAACAAATTGTCCCCCTTCAAAGTTGTACTTACGTATTTGATATTCAGTAAAAACAGATAATTCCCACTCCTCCATCTCTAAGTTACCATACACAGATATCAACCCCACTTTGCTCTCATATAATAGCTCAACTAAACTCATTCTGAACTTGGGTTCAACAATTCTAGACTTGGTTTTCCCAAACTCAACAAAATCAATGTTGAATGAATCCAAAAACTCACCATCACTCACCTCGGAGTCGGACTTCTCCTCATTCAAATTTTGGAATTGAAGGGATTGTTTGTAATCACTTACGGCAGTGAATAAAATTACTATAAGAACTGCCAAGGCGATGCTTCCTCCATCATACCAACCTTCTTTTATACCCTCGGTCTTTATTCCCAGAGTTAGGGAAACAGCTGCAGCTACCATCAATATGATAAGTGTGGTATCCCAACAAGCATCCCATACAAACGTCCAAAAACTCCGCACTTTCTTTCGAGGATATGTGTTTGATCCAAAAGCTTTCTTTTGATTTATGAGGTCAGACTTATCTTCCATTACCCCTTTCTCCACTTTTGACTTCAACTTTCTAGCTATTCCGTTAACCCCTCCACTTTGTTGTTGTTGAGAGAGATCATGCTCCCTATTCATTGCAACTAGTTCCTTTGGGCTGATATTAAAATCACCAATTCGAGTTGGACTTGCAGATGACTTTGCAATTCCTGGAACATTTTGTCCTTTCGCAGCTGCTTGGAAAAGCATAGCAGTCCAAATGACTTGAGCATGCATTCTGATCTTGGCAATCAATTGCTCCCTTTCTTTTTCTTTCTTCAAGTCAAAATGCTTCCCACGATCCCTTGCACCACAAATCTTTCTCGTATCATGTTGAATAGCCAAAAGATAACCAACACTTGTAATCCCAGCCACTCCCAAAGAGTCGAGTACTTTTGGCACGCCTTTTTGCAGCTCACCGTTAATCCCCGATGCACCCAATATTTCAAGAATTTTCTTAATATTATTAGCAACTTTTCTAAGCAACTCAACATATCGACCTCCTTTAATGTTTCTTAGCAATTCAACAATCCATCCACCCGGATCAATCATAAACACAGTAAGTGGATGAACATACTTACAATACGAGAAGTGCAGACTATCAGTGAAACAACGATCATTTTTATTTTTGCAACTCGGTTTATTGTTTCCTGCAATTTCACCAAACAGAATCAACTCGAACTTGGAGTTGAACTCATTTGCAGCAACTTCAATTTTAGATCTCTCTGCAATTTGGTTATTGCAATCGGTTAAGCTTCTGGGATTGATATTCTCATGGCGATCAAAAACACCAATATCACGACAAAATGCTTCAGCTGTATTTTTGTTATCTCTTGTAATTACTATAACTTGTATGCCAGCTGTTCTGCAATCCTCAATTGCTTGATGGACTTCTTTCCAAGGTGGGTCTCTCAAACCAGGTAAGCCAACGAATACTAATTTGCTCTCAATCGAGGAATAATTTGCAGGGTTCAATAAGAGCTGATGTGTTGGATGGTCTTCATCACCATTGTATGCAGCAAATTCTGGGAGATCATCCTTGTACGCAAAACCTAGGACTCTTAACGCACTTGTTGACATTTGATGAAGGTTTTCCAAAATAGCTTTCCTTGAACTTCCAATAGAACCGTCAAAAAATTGCACAAAGGAGCTTCTCTCCAACAATGTCTCCACTATACCCTCTACAAGTAGTGAGTTATTTCCAGTGCTAGACTTCAACATGACTCCCATGGATTTTCCATCACGATCAAACTCTAGGACATTTCTCCCAAGCTTATTCTCTTCGAACACATACTTGTCATTTAACACCATATTTGTTGTTTCTAATTCCAACAATCCTTTACTTTCTCTTTCAGGCATTTTATCGAACAGGTAAGTGTCGAAATTTTTTCTAGTTTCCTTGCCCATTAGTTTCTTATCCTTCAAGCTCTTCATGGAATCCGACACACTCAACTGAGTATCCACAGTATCAAAGCTTTCCAACACCGTAACATTTCCAGTAGGATCTCCCATACCAGCTGCGACTTCAACATAAATGGGCGGGCTAGGGTTTTTACCTTTTATCAGGTTTGCTCTCTCCACCAGTTTTGAAACCATAGATCTCACATCTTCCATTTGGTTTATGATTTCCTTTTGTCCTTTTAATAAGAGACCAAAATCTTCCTTTAACCGATCCAGACGTTCGGCTTCATTTCTTATGATTTTCTCCTCCAGGTTTTGCTCGAAACCTTGCTCTGAGGCCATTTGTTATGAATCTGCTAAACGATTGTACTGAAGAGATTTGAGTGAGAGATTAGAGGGAGAGATTGAGAGAGATTAGAGAAGACAGGGTAGAAGTTAGAGAGAAATTGAGGAAGAAAACTGATTTTCATTCAACTTACCCCTAAAGTTCACACCTACAGCTGATATAGTATCTCAGCAACAAAACACAACCATAATGGCTAATTAACAACTAATTAACTATTACAACTTAATTAATTAAAAACGAAATAAGGAATAAGGCAAAGCTTGACGTTTTCTTCAAATGGGATGCGCCTCCCGCAAACGACACCGTTTCTTGATCCTATTAAGCCGTCATGACAGTCATGCTCATAACACGAAGCTCGCCGCCGCCGACTACCACCAAGATTCGCCACTCGCCAGCACTCTCTCCAGCTCAAACCCACTCCCCAGCCGCCAGCCCTCACCGCCGCTCACCCTCTCGCAGTCTCCTTCGTTCCACAGCCACTCTCCGCCGCTGGCCCCCCTCCCTCCCGACAGCCGCCTTCGTTGCAGCCCTTCTCCGCCGCCCACGCCATCTACAGCCCCCTCTGGTTCATCCCCGCCGTTGAGTACGATGGCGTCTACCACCTTCGTGATGCCGGTAAATTTACTCGTTTTAAGTCTTAGGCTCTGACAGTGTATTATACATATTCTGTTCGATAAAAGGGAATTGTTAGAAATCAGGGTCGAAACGAAGTTTATAAAAGTTTTTATGTTTATTTGGTTGGGAGTGTAGATTTTGTAATTACGCGTGGTCGCCCGACTGTGGTTTGTACTTTTGTAATCTTGTTGGAATTACAAAATCTTAAGCAACAAAACAAAGCACTCGTTTCTGCTATTCTTAAGCTAAAAGCATAAAAGCATCATCATTATTATTATTACTTTCTTTTTTGAGTTTTCACACGTTCCTCAATACTGCTGGAGAAGTAAGAAAGAACAAAGGGAAAAAACTGACCTCATATGACATGTTATCGATATCCAGTCTCATGTCTCGGTGTTGGTCGGGAGTTTCAATGGTTGAGACTGTAGATTTTGTAATTACACGTGTAAAAGCTTTTAAAAGTTCGCCAATGTTGTAAGTTGATCCTTGTATTGTTTGAAAGTGAGAAAGCATAGTCATGTCCAAAAAAAAAAAAAACTTCTTCAAATGGTATCACTTTATTTACACTAGCATTGTAATTCATCCCACAAGCTATCTAGCTTGTAATTCCAGATTAAAATGTGTGATGTTGGTGACTTTGCAATACGTAGGAGGGAAGTAGATTCAAGCCAACAAAGAGATACTGCTACTTGTTGAGGGGACTCATTAAAGAGGTGATTTTTATTGTTCTACTGTGTCAATTATGATCCAAAATTGTCAAGATTATGTATTGCTAGGTGAATTTTATATGTGCATTCAATTATAACCATGGCATAGAGTTTGACATCACTACTCTGAGACGCTCTTTAGGACAACGAAAGCGAGAAACATAAATTGAGCTTATATTTTTGGTTTATATCTCGGTCTTATGCAGATACAAAGGCTTAAACAGAAATTCAGACAAATTCATGAACACCTCAGCTCAAATCAATTCATGTTGAAGTCATAAAGGAGGTATTTATCTGGGTGATTTGTGTCTTATTTCCATTCTCTGTTTATCTTGTAATTGTATTTCGAGTACCCTAAATTTGTATCTGTGAAGTTCCATGATTTAGCAGATTGATGATGTTAGTAATTCAAGCCATCGAGTCTTACAAAAAAGGAAGTCATAACCATTTCTAATTTTTGTTATTTGCTGTGAAATTGTCACACTGCCACTTATGCTGTCTTAATTACTTCATTTAATTTAGTTATCAGGTTCTACAGACTGTAGTCATGCAGACACATATGTTTTAAAAATCTCTTTAGATTCTTTCTCCAATCAACCAAAAATTCATAAGATGACAAAGTCATTATTCTGAGCAGATTCCTGTTCCCTCAGCTTAGCACTTTTCTGTTTTTAAAGAGCACTAAAGTCTGGAGTAACTGAAATTTTTCTTAAGGAAAGCATATAGGTTGGGTAATGAAGTGTATATAGATTTACCAATTTGTTTGCTTCTCCCATTTTATCTTCATATATTGGAATGTGTGTCTACCATGTGGTTTGCAGCTTGTGCTTAGGCAGCAGTACTTGCGTTACGGTGCACTATGTACATGGGTTTGGGGAGATTGTGTTGATTGTGTATACATTGTGCATTGGGGTTGTAGTTGGCTATCTGTTTGGATTGAGAATGGTCTGCTATACCCCTTTCGAAAACCACTAGAACCTTGCCTGATTTATATTCTCTTTATACTTTGTAGCGTCAAAATTGGTATTTATGAGGGTGAAGTGGGAAAAAGGATTTCACCCTTTAAAATATGAATTTTGTCTATTAACTTTTTATTTCATTTGTAAAACATGTCTTATAATTAAAGGGGATCCAAATATTATTTTCTGAATAATTTTGTGTTGTACGACAATTATATTGATGACCTCTATATAGATTTTCTATTGCTTTATAATTTTACTAAACTTAGTTCTCTTTGATTTTTGAGTTTGAGAGTGCCGAATGTTAATAGAGAGTCTTAATGAATTGAAAACGTTATGAGTAGCTTGGTTTTGCCAAAATTTTCATAATTTTGAAATACTTGAAATTCCCTCTTGAAGTTCGTTAATATTGACTGTAACAATTGAATTGAATGAAGTTTCTTGCTTAAAAGCTGATTTCATTCACCGAAGGTCTTGTGTTCTTCTATTTACCCAGGTGTTTGCATGGCAGTGTTATTAATCTTGTTGGTGATAAATAGCTTACCTATTATATACTTGTATGTTTTTTCTTATTTTTTTAACAATATAAATCTATATTCTTATTGAGTATTTCAGGAAATGCTTTTGGAGTTTGTATTCCTGCTGCATTGTGTATCTTATGTTGCTAAAAAATCAAAGAGAATTTTAAAATGTGTGATGTTGGTGACTTTTCCGATATGCAGGAGTGAAGTAGGTTCAAGCCGACAAATGGATACTGCTACTTGTTGAGGGGACTCATTAAAGAGGTGAGTTTTATTGTTCTACTGTGTCAATTATGATCCAAAATTGTCAAGATTATGTATTGCTAGGTGAATTTTATGAGTGCATTGACTTATAAATATTTTATGAATGATGATGATTTTTTTAAGTTTGAAACTTTTACTCGTGAATTGAATTTTTGATTATCTAGTAAGTGTCCATCATTCAATTCTTGTTTTACAGAATATGGATATACGTGATCATCGTATATGGATGTATAATAGATGTTTGCCCAATAAAAAGGACTTCACACATGAGTTTGTCGTTGGGGTTAATCAGTTCCTTGACTTTGCAATGTCACGATCTCAGTTTCTTGTTTGTGATTTAATAGATATACCTGCTCAATAAACAGGGCAATGTGAGAGCTCCGAAGGCAAACCCATCTCCAATTCAATCGATAAATCTCGGCATCGTAGAGCAAAGCAACAACATCCGCTTATAATTGTAAGGTCTGAAAATTGTGCTTGACTACATTGTTTCTTATATGAAGATTGTGAATTAATCTGTTGTTTGGTATAATGGAATGGAATATGTTGATGATTGTTCTTCTTTTCGACCCGCTATTGTGCAGTTCATTTTTGGGGTTTTCATTTTTCACTTTTCATTATTTCTTGTTGTTTAGGGAAAATGTGTTTAGACTCGTTGTTGTGTAGTTCTATTTCTGCTTTTCGACTTGCCGTTGTGCAGTTCATTTTTTGGGGTTTTCATTTTTTGCTTTTCGTTATTTGGTGTTGTTGTTTAGGGAAAATGTGTTTAGACTCGTTGTTGTGCAGTTCTATTTCTGGTGTACCTATATCAAAGTGATTGGATTTGTTATGTATCATGACTCCATCTGAAGCATGAACCAATACATAGAGTAGCAATCTTTGTTTCTTGTGTAACTGTGTTTCTTGCATACCTCTAAAGTGATTGGATTTCGTTATTTATCATAAATCATCTTAAACATGAACCAATACATAATCTTTGTTGCTTGTGTAATTGTGTTCTTTTGTACCTACATAGTAACCATGTTTTACTTATGTTATTGAAGATTCAGAGAAAGTATTGAAGAGATCAAGACCTGATGACGTACCCAAGGCTGTAGTGGCGAATTTCAGTCAAGGTTCAGCTATGAAGACTATGGATTTCCATCCAGTGCAGCAAACTCTTCTTTTTGGGTGAGCTTCCATTGTTTCTGTATGGAGAAAATTGCTTATATTGGTTTCACTTGTCTCAGTCTAGTCTTTGAAACTTATACTTTCAGAATGATTATCCCACTTTTTTAATCATCTTATTGATTTGTTGGATCTTTATCATGTTCGGTGTACAAAATAGTTTTTTGTAGATATTGTTAACTATTTCATGGCGATTTATAATGTTGAATGGCTTATAAATTGTTGTTGTTAGTATATTCATTTATGGATTTTGAATTGTTGAATTGTAGTTGGTATTGTTTATTGATTTTGAAAAAATATAGGGCCTACTTTTTTGTAAATGAATTTGTAAAATATTAAATATTATTTTCCAAATAAATAATTATCTTTCTGTAACCGAATTTCGGTTGCAAGTGATTATGAAAATATAAAAATAAATTTTCTTTTGCAGCCAAATTTAGGTTGCAAAATCATTATTATTATTTTTATTTTTTTCGCAATAAAAAATTCAATTGCAAATTAATTAAATAAAATTTAAATTAATTATTTTTTTGCAACCGAATTTCGGTTGCAAAATTTAGTTGCCAAAATTATGCGCCACGGCAACTTTGCAACTAAATATTTGGTTGCAAAACTAGTCATATATTTGCAACCGAATAGTCGGTTGCAAAGTGACGTGGCTCAAGTTCCGCGTCTGCGGTTACTTACCGGATATTTGGTTGCTATTCGGTTGCAAAAAATTCGGTTACTAAAGTTTGCAACCAGGGTTTTTGCAATAGAATTTTTTAGTTGCAATTCGGTTGCAAAAGACCCTTTTTCGGTTGCAAATTCGGTTACTAAACTCATGTTTTCTAGTAGTGTAATTTGTTCTATTTTCTTTGCTTTCTTTTATTTTGAAAATTATGTTGAAATTCAGACTTTGTTTGTTCCATTTCGTTATGAATTGTTAGTTTTATTTTAGTCAGGAATTTCCAAACATTATGCTAGACGTGTGAGACTAATCTATTTGAATTACTTGGTTGATGTTATCCGTATTGCTTCTGTTTTCTTGTCATTGTTTGTTAATTGATTCTTTGATTAGGGCCCGATCTTAGAATTGGTTAATTTGCATATAGCTATCTAATTTGTTTGGCGGTGTTACCTAAATAATTTGAATTTGTAGCAATTGACACTAGGATATATTGCTTGTCTGATTTCGTGTCGATCAGCTTTCGGTCTAATTGAGTGAAGCAGGAGTCTATGCATAACCGGTTAGGATTAGTGTTTCTTTGGTGCTCAAAACTGTTAATTGATTGGATCTTGGAGAGAGTCTCGAAAAGGTTATCGGTTAATTAGAGAGTAATTTTTAGGAGTTTCTTTGATTACTCTAAACCTAAGAAGAAACAAGGGAGCCATAGGTAGTTGGCGACTGTAGCTAATCTACCATTCAACCATCGAAAATCTTGAATCGACGATCATAGTCTATGCATAATTAGGAATTTCTCTACTAATTATCACCTATTGAATTGTCTTGAATTTAATTTGAGTTTTTAGTTCTTAAGTCTTATCTAATTAAATTGGTTTTCATCCCCCCCCCCCCCCCCCCCCCCCCCCCTTCCCCCTTTATTATTAGTCAAAATCTCAACCCGTTCTCCTTCCTTGGTTTAATAGAAAGTCACAATTTTGTCCAGTTTTCGTGGATCGATCCCCTTTTTATCACTATTTGTAATATTAATTGTACTCGGTACCAAGAATTTATTTTTGGTGGTTTCGACACCCATCACTTTGGGAGTTCTAATGTCGGCGCTGTATTGTAGTCATACACGCCTTTTAACTCTACTGTTGATGACACGGTGGCGTTGTCCTTTAAGACTGATGTCGCTACTATTTAGAAGCTTACAGCTGGGCTACAAGGGTAGAAGTGTTGTTACTGGAGATGTGGTGACAAAATAATGTGTGTTTTCAATAATGTGTATCCCTTTGCTTGGAGGAAGGAGTTAGAGTGTAATATTACCATTGATTTTAATGAAGTTTTGATTATTTTTGTCTCAACTTTTTAGATTTCGGCACTTCAAAAATCTAGATCCAACCAAGCTCGGACTCAAGAGGAACTCATAAATCTAGATCCAACCAATTAGCTCGAATCTTTATGTTTATTTTTCAAATTATTGAATACCCGTTCGTGGGATTGGTGAAACAAGCAAGAAGGTCAACAAATCGATGACCCTCGCAAATTATTAAGTGTTCGTGTGATTGGTCAAATAAGCAAGAGTCGACAAGATGAAACATCACAGGTGATGGTTTCATGTTTTTCCTCGAATTGTTGAGTACTACTCGTGGAATTGATAAAATAAGCAAGAAGATCAATTAATCACACAATCCTCTCAAATTATGTGTGGTTGGCGAAATAAGCAAGAAGTCGACAAGATGAAACATCAACTGCCATTAATAATAATCAATAATCAATATGAAATAATGTAAAAATCAATATGAAATGTAAAAGATGTATTCATTTGTTTTTAAACAAACAAAATTAAAAATCACTAACAAAAAATAGTCACTAGCAATAACCAAAATATAAATATATCTAGAGCAATTTTGCTTTGAATAGATCTGTTCTATGTCTTATCAAGTAAGAAAAGGGTTTTTTTTATGGGAATAAGGAAATGCGCCCAATGCACACCAGCAGTTCCTAGATCCTTTAACTCCTTTAACTTAAAACTCAAATTCTCGCCATCATAGGAACCGTAATAAACCAAAACCCTATTACTTTTGGAGCCAACTATAATGCGATAATCCATGGTCTTGTTGAGCATTAACGTCATCTCCTCTACTCCGGGAAGATCACTACTTTTAGCCTCCCAAGATGATGATCCAGAGTTTGATTCATTGTTTATGTAAGCCTGCACTTTATTCGTCCTAAAGCCACTCATTCGAGCAGAACTCCACACAACAAGGAATCCATTGATAACCGCAAGCATAGGCATGTAGTTTCCACAAGAAGGGGCCGCTATCTCCTCAAACCTTTCCTCCTCCAAATCAAACCTCAAAATTAGATACGAAATTCCGTTTCCCCATAATGAAACTAACCAGTAGATAGATCCATCCAAGTAAACAGAAGACTCGAATCTAACGAATCTAACGTTCTTGCTGTCGTCCATGTATTTGAACCTCGTCGGAGGAGGTTTGATTCTTCTCCACGAATCCGATGCCAATGAGTAAATCTCCACTTCACTCAAGTGGTCGTCATTACAGACCAGCTTTACGACCCTGTGATCGCGGCTCTTAGGAGCAAAACCAAATCCCAAGACTATTCTGCTCCCAGGATTCTTAGACTTAGACTTGGTATTCAACGGAATCTCACCCCCACAAATTTTCTTCAAGCTTGTTCTAATAAAAGGATTCCACAGGAATAAAACGGATGTGGATTTGAAGCAGATTAAACCCTCACTAGAACCAACAACCGTGGACGGACATTTTAGTTTGAGGACTGGTTTGTAATTAGGAATTGGGGTGCTACTAGTTTCGGGTATCAAGGAACAAGTTTGCTGGGGATGCCAATAAGGATCGGGCATCAAAAGGAGATGGGAATATGAACAACTTTCGTCATGATGACGATGATGGTAGGAGGATATGAAACTAGGGTTTCTGATAGAAGCTTTCCATGATTTGGAGACCGTCATGAATCTCACGAGACTGTTTACCGGCAACCTCTCAAGAATTTCCAAGAAGATATCATCGGGAAGATGATTCTGCAACTGCATACTATTACTAGGTCTCTTCCTTTTACTAGACATGGCCACTGATACCTTGCTCTCTTTGACGAATTGAGAGCGGTGAGTGGACTAATTTATAGGGTGTATGCCCCCTATAGTCTTCGAACTCAAGTCGAATTTACAAAACTATAGTCTTCGAACTCAAGTCGAATTTACAAAACTTTTACAAAACCAAACTAGCTCCTTAACAACTAAAGTCTTTGGAAATCAGATGTGATATGTCGAACCAAAAGAATTGGTCACCGACTCTTAACAAAATAAATTCTGAATAGGAAACTAAAATTTACCCTGACTAACTTTAGCTCTTATTCTATAAATAGGATAAATAATTTGATATCTAAATTAATCTCTTTTTATTACATTTACTTATTTATTTATTTGGGCTGAACGCGTCACTATCCATATGAGCAGTCATTCTTAATTAAGAAAAGAATTTTTATCACCTCCTTTTGGAAAAGTCTCCATCTATATTTTATCTAACAATTTATATATATAGTTGGATATATCCATATATGAATGCCATTAGTTTTAGAATTTCTTTTTTCACCCTTAAAATTTTTTAATATGAATTATTGTTAATTTGCTCCTCTTCCGTTGAGCTCAGATAAGGATTTGAAGTTCTTGTACTAAAAAATTTGTATCCAATATATGTTGATAACTTTTCAGATCTAGTCATCAACATTTGACGTAGTTGAAGTCTAAAATCAATATTTACTAAATTACCAACATTATCAAACTTTTCAAAATAATTCATATATAAAACAATTGAAATAGAGTTACTATCACAATGTGAATTGAGTTGTTACGTTGAAATAACTCCCATACTATGAGATAATTGTTTTTTTGGTATACCAACTATCCTGATTAAGCAAAAATAGGACATTTCGTTTTCCGGTAGAAAAAAAAGACACTAATTAGAAAAAGTCACAATTTTAGTACTATTTTCGCCGAATTTTGGAAACTACTATCGGAAAATGACGGTGGTTAATATTATTTTATCGTGTCGTATTGTATCCAATATTCATCACGTGAAATTTTTTTTTTTAAAAAAATCGGTATTATCGTATCGTGTTCGTATCGTCGTATCTCTATTCATGTATTATAGCTCCGATTAAGACATTAAGTACACAACACGTAAAGAAAACTAAAGCACATTAGCAAGATCAGAAAACAAAAAGATGTCTTATAGAACTAACCAACAAAATCAAGCGGGCAACTAAAGAGTGTTACTTAACAACATCAATTATCGGATTGAATTCCCACCAAATATTCTAACTAAATACGGACAACTAATCGATAAACGTGTTGTCAGTAATTATTTTGTAGAATTGTCTTTAATCTATTTATGAGGTGGAAATTTCGTTAATTAATAATCATATAAGCCTGTTAATTTGGGTTTTATTAAAAAAAATTAATAAACGTGTTAATTGCTTTCGTAGGCCCGTATTTAATTTATTTGTTTTTGTTAGGAATTTTAGTGAGAAACTAATAAAATCTGCCTTTTTGTTTTTTCTATTGATTTTCACAGATTTCTTGTAATACACACATATATATATATATATATATATATATATATATATATATATAATTATGATCCTCAAGTTATAATAATATAAATAATATTAATCCAAGCATTTTACCAAAAAATAATTCTATAGTTACATGAATGGATTTAAATCAAATCACGTGACAAGTATATATAAAATAATTTATAAGTTTGTACGTTTCTCTTGGCTAATCAGAAGTCGAATTACACATACATTTATTACCTCTCATCTTGTGTATTTCTCTAGCAATATTACCTCCATAATGTTCTTTAAGTTACTATATTTGCATTTCATAATTAATCGAATAATTATATTAGTTATGTAATAAAACCAACATCAATGATAATTATTGCAATTAGACGAATAACTCAAGAAAATATTGATGTACGAAAAATCTTAATGGACCACACATGAGAGCTCTAAAATTTGAAGGGGTCCTATATCTATCACCTATAAAAAATGGGGAAGTTCTGCAATTTCTAATAGTAATAGGACTTTTTTTTTTGCAATAAAAGGGTAATACTGAAGCTTTAAGCGTTCGGAAATGGAGGTTTACGGCGGGGAGAGACTGAAGAGAGTAGAAAGGGCTTGAAGCGGCATTGCGGTGGAAGGATGTGGAAGGATGTGGAGATGCAAAGCACCTGAATGATGAAATTTTTCATGGGGTTTTTGTTAAATTTTTGTACCAATGTGATGGTTTAGCTCATATAGTTTTCAATCTGAATTTCTGTCGCTTTGCTGCTCAATCTTTCATCCTCTCTCTCTGGGCCTTCGAATTTTCGAACACTGACCTCCGGACCTGATGATGATTTTGCTCTGAAGGGTTGATGATGATGCCGTGTTCTTTCTCTGTAATGGCTTTTGAATTTGAAAGACATTTATTTTCCCTTTTTATGTATTGATTGCGTGGTTTTCTTAACATATGTGTTTCGGTAGTTTCTGGATACTTTGGTCGAATTGATTTTTTATTTGGAACTATGCACAAAATGGTAATGCTGAAAGTAGAATTGAAGCTGAAACTTTCAATCTTTTTCGTGTGTTTTGCCATTTGTGGATGAAATGCTAACTCTTTCCTGCATAAAACTTATTTATTGCATTGGTTTCTGAACTCCTTGCAAATCAGTGTACGTTGCTTCATTCTTTGTTACGTATATTGCCTTTGTTTGGGCCGACATGTTCGTGCACACCACCTGTTCGATGCAATGTCTTGAGGTGTATTTATATGCACTTATGCTCTGCCCATGTTAGGTTTCCGGTTTACTCGTTGGCATCAAGTTTATCTATTTTGTGATTATAATTAAACATGTTATGATGAATTAAATTTAGTTATTCAAATCCCTTTTGCAGTCAAATATTGATGCAGGTTTTTCTATTCCAAGGGATGTCCACCAAAGCACACAAAAGAAGGTCGGTTATCCCGCAATTGATGTTCCTATCTTTCTCTCTTGATCTCATGAGTTATGAAATGTCGGGTAGATGCGGAAACAATATTTATTGATTTGTGATTTACTTCCCTTTCATTACTGCATTATATTTTGTATTCTGTGTTTCTAAAGAAATTTGAAAGTTTGTATCTTTCTTGGCAATGGTTTCACCTTTCTAGGAGAGGATAGAAGACTGAATTGTAGGAAAGTGAAAAACAAACTCCTTGTTTTGAATTGGAGCATCTAAAATGTGTCAACTGTTCATAGATTCCAAGTAGTGTGGGCAATAAGGAACCATTGATGGCAATGCTAGTATTATTTTAATGCTAGAATTTTGGAATAGTTATATCAGACAGTAGTGTAAGTATACCTCATGTGGTTTTTCCCTCTCAGTTGCAGTGAGTTGGAGTCGTCTACTTACAGCTAATATTTCTTTTAAAGATTCCTTTTTTCCATTAGAACACTTCACCTTTTAAAGGGATTAAGCAAATTCATGTCGTATGACATCGTAATTCCTGAATATCATTTTTGGATTTGAAGGAATGAGATGCCAGTATCTTCTAATGCTTTTAGGATAGACAACAATAAATTCTAGGTACTAAATTGTAAGGTCACCAACCTATCCATTTCAACTATGTAAATTATCTAATGAATCGGCAAGAAATTAAATAAGTAAACGATTGCCCTAAGGATAGTCCCTCGAGCACCATAACTAGGAATAGTATAATGTTTTAGAGCGATGTCTGCTTTGTTTGGTGTGATAAAAGGCCCGAATGACTATTTCAAGGATATATTAATCTAAAGATACATAAACGTTAGATTTAGTACTACATATAACATTAAATGGAATACAATTTGGCCCGAATTGAAATGTACGTCGGGCCAAACTTGTTTCATTAAATGGAATACAAATTGAACAAAGATTTCCATAATCATGAGGGCCAAATGAGTTGAGTTAAACCTCGAGCTCAAACCTCGAACCATTAGTTCATTTGTAGTCGAATATGTTATATATGCCAGGAAAAAGGTAATATTATGCTATAATAGAATAGCATATATTAGCATATATTAAAAATAAATAAATGAAATAAAACTCCATTTATCGGATCAACAATTAGCCAACATGAGTTGATCCAAGTGGTTAAAGAGTTTATTATCCAGGGGGTTGATCCAAGTGATTAAATATTTATTCTTCAGGGCAATGATTTAGTTTCTAATCTCGTGGCCACTTGGACATGTGTGGTAAAAAAGAATGTTAAAAAAGGATTGATCCAAGGAGTTAAAGAGTTCTTTCTCCAAAGTAATGATTCGGGTTTGAATCCCTAATTAAATGATTTTTTACCAAAGCAATGGTTCGGATTTCAATCCTCTCAAAAATCTACTTTTATGTTTTATGAGCCACCTCAATAATAACTCTCTATAAGACATATGTTACATTAATACTTAAGAGTTAAGACTAAATTGTTATCCATACAATACGAAATATGTGTGACTTGACTGTATTGCCGTATTCGTTTTCTTGCTTCGTATTATAAATAATGCCGAATGCATTTCTGTGGTATTTCCATTTAATCATGAGGGTATTTAGGTAAATTCACATGTAAATATGTAACCTTCCCATGCATAGATCACATTTAATTATCATCTACCTTGTATTAACTCTGATCATCATTAGTCCTCTCCTATGCTTACCATCTCTCTCTCTGTCTCTCTCACACAGTCTTCATCCAAGAAGTATTCACTCTGTAGATGGGCAGTAGGCAGGAAGTAGTTGGCTCTCATGTTTTTACAGTATTCAGTAAGATTTAGGTAGCAAACTTAGTTCTACACTCCCTCACTGTGAAACTAATCATTCATTCACCCCTAAACCCAACAAACCCCCAACAATCTCTGTGATTCCCCGGCGATGAAGCCCGCCGGAATATTCGCCGGTGTATGCCTCCTCCTGGCGGTGTACTGCTCCGTGGACACCTTCAATCACTGCCCAATATCGGAATTTCCCGACTTCGAGTCGATTGAAGTTGAAGTGCCTGCGTGGTCTGACATCACGGGACCAGGAAAACCTGCTGCAGAAGTCGGAAATTAAGTTCGTGAACGAGGTTCAAGGGCCTGAAAGCATGGCATTTGACCCGATGGGTCGTGGCCCGTATACGGGTGTTGCTGATGGGAGGATTTTGCCCATACTTCGGCTAATCGGTGAGTGGGGAGGGATTTTTGTTTTTTAATTGGTTTGGTGTATTACACTGCCTTGTGTTTGATGAATGTCGTGAAAGAAGTAAAACTGAACTTGGTTGTTTAGTTTGCGTTCTTTTGAGCTCTAATTGTGTGTCTGTTCGAGGATTAAATGATTGCCGTTTGCTTTTGGTTAACGTACTGAATTTGCGATGTGTTTTTTGGATTAACCCATTGTGTCTTAGAATTGTGTGTGGTTAAGGAGATGGCTCTTGATGCTTGCTATCTCTGGCCAGATTATACGTTTTTCCTATACTGGATTGCAAATGATTCATGCGGCAGACACGGGCTGGCCCATTTGATACGGGCTTGGACCCATGCGAGGTAAACAAATGAAAATGCATGTCAAGACCCACAAACATGCCCAATTTGAAGAAGTTAAAAGGGAAATGTAGACAGAAAAGAGGTTCAAATGCTAGCTAATAGACAATGGTAGCACCCACGGTTTTATTTAAAGTTGTAAATGGATATTCGAAAATCCGATATCCTTGCGCATTCGAATCCGTTTAGAGAGGATATTATCCGTATCCATTTAGAGAGGATATTATTCGTATCTAATTATGGACATCCAAATAATAAACGAATAAGGATATGGTAATAATACATTCGATCCATTTTAACATCCGATCCGTATAAATATCCGTTAATATATCCATTATCCCCATCCGATAAATAATATATTATATTGAAAATATATATATAAACACACATTTTTTCTTAATATATATATACATATGTGTGTATATATGTATATTATATTATTATTTCTCTTTCTATTTAACAAAATAATATAAGTTATATATAGTATATTATTGATTAAATTATTATATTTTAAATTAATTATATAAAAGAATTTATAATTGATCATAGGACATATCTATATTCACTTAAAAAAAAATGAAAATGATATATGGAGAGAGACATAGTTATTATTTATCTCTCTGTCTAAAATACATACATCTAACTATTAAATAATTTATACTATAAATGAATAGTTGAAAATCCGATTAAAATTCGATATTCGTCCGAATCCGCCTTATATTTATGTAAAAAGGATATTATCCGAATCCGTCCGACTCATAAATGGATAAGAATACGATAATCATACATCCGATCCGTTTAAAATCCGTTTACACCCCTAGTTTAGTGTTATTGATGAGGAATTGGTTGATACTTTGAAATATAAGAAATCATATACTAATCCTATGATGGTTAGTGTGGCAGATGGGAACAAATTCATTAGCAAGAAGATTTGTAATGACTTAATGATCCTCTCCTACCCCATTAGTTTCAACACATTATTCAACAGAAAATCACTCTTACAACCCCATTACTTAAATTCCATACCCCCCAAAAAGAAATGAATTCACACATCTATCATGTGAAGGATATCAATAAACAAGAAAAAAAGAACCAAATACACAACCAAAACAAAACACTTTATAATAGTATAGACTACGTACAATCTACACACAAACAAAGCCAACTTATTTAATATGAAACAAACACCCTCCACTCTCTTTCACTTAATCCATACCTAGGCTTTAAAAACAACCCCATAAAACACTTCTTTTCAACAAATAAAACTTATGATAATTAACAACTAATCACCACTAATCAAGGTATCCCAATAATGGGAACAAAAGGGATATAATAGCTAGATGGTGCGAGTCCCCATTCTCTTGGCAAGGGCAAATCCACAGTCTTGGAAGAACCAAATCCCATGTCGTGGCCTCCACATTGCCCCTTCGAAGGGCACGATTTGTAGAATGTGAGTGGCTTGGAGGTAGTAAAATGTCCTGAATTATCCTTGGATTTAGTGATTTGGATTAAAGAATCCTTCTTTGAAGTGTAGAGCTGATATGGGCCTCCCATAATCTTGGCCATGCAGTCTGAGGTTGGAATATTGGTCGACTTTTCCAAGCCATCGGAGGGAAGGGCAGTGTCGAAGGTGCCATCTTCTTCTGTGTATGCCACTGATAGCTTCTTCACTTTGTCACACTTTACCAAGACTTGAATACCTTATGATAAGAAGAAGAAACAAGGGGTTATTAAGGTATATAAAGTGTTGTAAAAGAGGTTGGATCTCGTGTTTCACTTCTGTGTTTCGTCTCCTATTTCACTTAGGTATACATGTTTTATGTATTAGTAAGTGGCTAAGATTAGAAGATACAAACAACATCTAGCGAGCACTTAAAATGATTGGGATGGGAGATGAAACACAAAATTAAAATAAGAAATCTGGTGCCGTAGTAAACATGTTGTCAGGCTGTGTAACTAGATCAGATCTTCTTTTTTAGCTTCACATTTCATCCTATGTTTTACTTAACACATGTTAGGTGTATTGGTAGCTAGGAGACTCATGAGTTTAATTAAGAGAGATGATCTTTTGATACTATTACCTAACACAATTGTTTTTCTTGCTTAATTTTCAACTGTTTATCAATACAAATAGTTTGTGTGGATGAGTAAAACAGGAGAGTGGACAAGTGGGGCTATCAGGTCCTTTTAAGATCCTAAAGATAATCCCACTCGCTCATGCTTTTAGTCACTAAATTCGAAACTACCCCACTCCCACCATGAAAGAGATAGTTGATTCACACACATTTACATGCATTAAACAAACTCAAGTACTACTTTAGCCATTAATGGTATAGTGTTGTGCACATAAACAAAACTAGTATCATCAAGAAATTTCAGATGATTTCAGACAAACCTGAGAGATCAGAACCCTGAGGACAGTCGAGGCAAGAGACGGCTCCCTTTAGGACATGGTTTGTGTAGAGCTGAGCCTTTGCAAGGGCCAAAGTGAAGAAGAAGAAGAAGAGAACAACTGATACTCGATTCATCGCCATTGAAGGATAATGCTGAAGCTAGTAATTGAACTATTGAGTGAGGAAAAGGAATACTGCAAAGGGCTTCATATAAATATTGCAACAAGTATCGCAGCAATAGTAATGAAGGGCCCAAATGCTTGAGCAGGTTGTTGGAAGTAATAAATATGTGCAGTGCCATAATTGAGTCATTTTCTTGTTTTTCTTTTCCATTTCTCCAAGGATAATCACACTCGCGTGTTATGGGATCTGACCTAATTACAAAAAACTTTCGTTAGGGTTTGAAAATGGACTAAAGTTTCCATTGAGTACTTGAGATTTGTCATAGCACAATATGCTATTATATTCATAAGTTTAAAATCAAATATCGATAAATTTCTTGCTTTAGAACAATATATTATCCACAAATTGATCTTCTCCAGATAATAGTTGTGTCTCCTAAAATTTGAATGCACCACCTCTTATAAGATTAACATAAATGTTGAACCAATATAGATTAATTTTTTTGCTTTAGAAAAATACATTATCCACGGAAAATTCTAACCCAGACCCGGCTTGGCCGGACCAAACCAATTAAAAAGGCAAGTGTATTACACTTGCCATTTGATTAGTCACTCTCCCCAAACTTTCCACCAACCACACGGTAAGTGTAAAACACTCGCCCCCTCGTTACACCGGTTTGGCCGAGCCAGGCTCGGGCTAATTATCCACAAATTGATCTTCCCAGATAATAGTTGTGTCTCCTGAAATTTGAACGTACCACCACTTATAAAATTAGCATAAATGTTGAACCATAACCTATGCCAATAAAGACTAATATGATTCACGTTTAGAGTTATATAAAGTTATTGGAGTCTGTTAGCCGATCTCTGCATCACGGTTTGTTTGATTATTCAATTTTGTCTAGTCATAACGATTCTGGAAATAAAACAAATTCATTGAGACAATTCCAGGTTCGATTGAATCAAATTTGATTAATCATTCAAACTAGTTTTGAAATAGAATTATCCAACAACTCGATGCAATTTGATTTGATTTGTGAGTAGATATGAGAAATAAATTAATTATATAAATGTAATTTTGAGAGAATGGAAAAACTAAACCTAAAGTATAAATATTTCAATTTATTAAATTTTTAGTAGTTAGTAATTAAGGTGAAATAACATCATGTACGGAAAATCCATCAACGTGTATCTACAATGTACCAATACACGACTACTGAATGAAATACTTTATGCAACAATTAGTAAATTAAATGCAGTACTAAAGTATCACGAGGAAGGTGGGAAATCTTTTCTTGCAACATTTATTGCTCTTTAATGTGTGAATTATTCTAGTGTTATCAACAGAAAATTGATAAAATGAAGGACAATATTCAAGATATTGTATAATCTGTCATGCATATGTACTTTTAAAAATATTATTTTATCGTGTCATATTGTCACAAATATTATTTCTAGATACTTCTCACGTGAGAATTTTTTTTATATAATCGTATCCATATGATAGTATCCTTATTCATTTAAGATGACTACAACATTTGGACCTTATTTAAAACAATCACATAAGAGCGTGGTCAACCTTACAGCAACACCAGATGGCTTCCTAGTAAATATTTGTCAGAAATACATTGAATTCATTTACCAGGGGGTTGGTTGCTTCTTTTTATGATATGAAACTGCCCACATTTAATTCAATATTTCCTTTAGATCACAGAATATACAACTTTATAAAAGAAAAAGAGAACGGAACGAAATAACTTCTGATACGTAGATACAAATACGATAATATAAATATAAAATAATATGAATACGACAACATTAATTTTTTTTTAAGAAAAATTTTCACTTAAAAAGTGTCCGACATATTATTCAAATGGCGACCAATTTGTCTAAACTTTCTAATTTAAAAAAATGCTAAGTTTATTTTATATAAATGGAACGAGACTCACGAGGGCGTGAACAAATTCTACCAAACAATAGAAATTCTTAAAATAATATCATTTAACACAAGAATTTCTATACTTTTTATTCAAAATACTGAATTTCAAAGCAATTAACTCTATTTTTATACCCTTATTAAGTGATTTATAATGATAAATTAATTGGATATCTACCTATTCTGGTGGCATGAAGTTTTATGTCTTGGACATGTCATTAGTCGAGCCAGTACAAAGAAATGAAAGAAACCTTTGTAATATTAAATTCTGTATAATATGTGAACATTTCACATTATTTGCTTCATAAATTGATGTAATTGTACAACTTTTGCTACCGAAAGGAAAAAATTATGTACAACTTCTGTCTTCTACACATAAGGAAATTATAACGGAATTAAAAAATGAGATAAGGTTGATGAACAATAAAATATCAGTAGCTAGTTGTAAATTTATGCGTGAGACTGGAAAAACACCACTTATTTTAACTCATTTAAGGTAAAAGTAGAGAAATAATGCATTTAATTACTTTTTTTTCAAGCTAAAAGAAAAAAGTTGGTTTCTCTTTTTCTTTTCTTTTTTCAAAATTGCAAACATTACTATTTACGAGAATATTACATGTTTAGTCATCCAACTATACAACTTATTTGTTTTGGTCTATGATGCACGGATACGGATACGGATACGGAGACACGGATTTTTTCTTGAATTTTCCACGTGAGGAGTGTCGGGCACGGTGTCGGACACGAGTGTCCAACACGACACGACACGAAAAAATGATATTTTTAGAAGTGTCCGTGCATTATAGGTTTTGGTCCCTCACTTTTAATTTGGGATAATTACGAACGCCCCTTGAGGTTTGGCGAAATTATAGATACCACCTGAGATTTGAGAAATTACGAATTCCACCAGTCTCGTTATCTCTTCCGTTAAATTTCACAGAATTTGTGATTTTACTATTTTACCCTCAGATCGTAAAACTCAGAGGATATATGTAATAAGAATCCAAAAGCAAGGAGGTTATATTGATATTTTAACATTTACATAATGAATTATTTCATTCTTAAAGTTTATGGATACCAAATATTTTCTTGAAAAAAAAAATAATTTGGGCATGCATGTTTATATTGAAATGTTATTCGTATTTAAAGTACATGTGTTAGAAATTAGTAGCGTTCGAAATTTGTTTAAATAATTATGATGGAAATGTAGGTGAATTTAAGGTGTTTGTTATGATTTTCTATTTCATTGAAAAAATTATTATTTTAAACGAACAAAGTTTAAATAAACTTATGCGAAATATGCATAAATTAAGCTAAGACATATACATATAGTGGAATCTGTAATTTTTTATCATACTTTATTGGAATAAATATAAATATTAATTAAATTACAAAGTGAAAAAGTGAAAAATACAAATTTAACCAAAATTACAAATATATCATTACATTTTGAATATTATTACAATATACCCCTCATGTTTAATTGGAATTTTTAACAATAGACATCAGCAAAATTTAACATTGTTATTAACGATTAGGGCAATTTGTGAGAGAGAATGTAAAATTTCTCAAACCTTAGGGGGAAATCTGTATTTTCGCCAAATCTCAGGCAAGAGTTCGTACCGTTTTCAATTTTAACAAAAATAGTCACCCAACTTTCACATTTTTTTTAAGAATCGGTCATTCTGTCAGTTTGAGTGTTAAGACAAATGGAACCTAATTTCACTTTTATTTTGACGGTCTTCCTTTCCTTTACCATCATTTTTACTTCTTGTTCCACTGGAGTAGGGGTTGAGATTCTCCGTGTCAAGGAGTTCCATCTCTTCTTGGAGTTCACAGAAGTTAAAATTTTTGGTTGAACGGGTTTTTTGTAAATGTGGATACGGATTGCCCTTGAGAATATCATGGACCAACTTGAATCATGGTAGAAGTTTTTGGGCATATTTTTTCCCAATTGTCTCAAAAATGCACACTTGCTGCCAAATCAACGGAATTTATCTTCTAGAGAAGATGGAATTTACCTTCCAATTTGAAACTTCTACGAGAAATACGAATTGGAAGTATCTAGGATTCTAGAGATTGTTGGGGGAGAGAAGTTTCTAAGTTTTTCTAAGTGTTCTGTCATATGAGTTAGGGCTATTAAAAGTCACATGACTAACTAACAAGAATATTCCGTTTGTTTTAATGCTCGAACTGACGGAAAGATCAATTTTGAAAATATAATGATAATTGGACGACTATTTTTGTTCAAACTGAAAGTAAATGAAAAAAAAAATGAATAAGTCATAAAGTTGAATAACTTAAAAATATAATATTCCCACCATTTACTACTAAGGTCCTCATGATTACATGAATTACGGCGGATGCCTGTAAGTTTCTGATAAAGAATCATTTTACGATGAAATCTCACTTATAACTCCTTGGATCATACATGATAATATCATTATTTCAATTTATTACATAGTCGTATTACGACCAAATGTTTAGACATCAAATGAACCGTTTATACTTGTGAACCGGTTGGACTAATTACACGACTCGGATCTTTTCCACAACTGTCACGATGCTTAAAATGACCAGAATGCTGCCAGAAAGTAATATAATTTAGCATTTTGACGTTATGCCAACTCTAAAGGCCTACTCTATCACCGTTGATAATGTCTGTTTTACAGCATAATAGTCCGACCCGTCTTGGGTCCATAATAAATAAATGGGATATGGCAGAAAAGAATTGATAAGAAAGTTGTTTATGACTTGGTACAAGTCATCTCCCTAGAGGGCGATAAGATCAATATCCAACCTGTATCCCTTCAGTTTCGAGCCATTAAAGGGAAAGGGCAACAGTGGCTTTCCTCTTTAAAGAGCATTTATATAATAATTAATAGAAAAAAAACTTGTAAAGGAAGAAGAAACCCTTTATAACTGTTGCACTATCAAGTTTGTACATGCCATTTAAGGGCAACTCTTCCTGCTTGTACCTAATCGTGTGCTGTTGCTAAATGCTTCCTAACTATTTGGCTCCACCAAAATATGTCGACTAGGGTAGTCAATGAGGCAGATTAAAACCCGACTCTGGTACGAAGTTGGTTCGAGTTTCAGCAGTTCCGATCTTAACCAGATCCCATTATAAGTATACGTAATATAGAATGAATGGACCGGATATGTCACGATTTAAACCCTGTGAGGGGATTGTTTTAACCTAGCTGCAAACACAACTATGAAGATGTGGAGCACAAGTCCTAAAATGGAAGTCTAATTAAACCTCCAAAGTCCGACATCGAACATCATATGATACGTTTTCGCTATAGCAGCAGCATACCTCACAAACCTCCATTCACACATTTATTTCATTTTCAAATTGGGAGGAACCAAGAACGAAGGCTCTTTTAATGCATGGGACATTTACAAGTAACATGCAGCCATTAAACAGAGACAGAGAGAAAGAGAGAAGCCAAGAACTCAAAGGGCAAGGAAATTCATAACTCATGGTACTGACAAGGACACACAAAAAACAAAACTACGCTGTGTAAGTTAGAAAGAATAGTATTTTCGATGACAGCAACAACATGTTCCGTTTCCAGTCCTAGAAAAAGCAATGACATTAAGGCAGCAATTCTAGATGCAAAATGCGGTTAACTAAATGTCGCCATAGACAAAAGCAGTAAATCTTATCACCAACTTAGGAAGGCAAATTAAGTAGGTCTGTTATTCCAGTACTGTGATGGCTCATGACACCAGCAATCATCGAGGGGATTTGCTACACGGCATTTATATATTAGAGGAGAAAAGGGTAAACCTAATGGGAATTCAAATAAACATATTAAACTGAATGTCAAGTAGTTACCTCTTCAATCATATATACCTTCTGAGGTACAGAAGAAGAGATCAGAGAGGAAAAGCATGAAGGCAGCTTTACGAACAAATCTGCAGAGTTAAAAAATTTGTTCGATGCTTTTAAAACAAACTAGTTAACATGGAACTTATAATCTCATATTGATGAACTTACCAATGCAGATGACCTTCACTGACATTAGCAGGATTAGAATCGATAAAATATTTTTGTCACTTAAACAAATTCTTATTTCTCCCATGCGAATTACAGATTCATCTTACCTTCGGTCTGTATTTCATTAGTTCTTAGCAATTCTGCAAATATTTTAAGGGTTTATTCAGAGCAGAGGTCACAAAACCTATAATATATATTTTTAAGCAACATAGAGAGCATATAACAAAAATAAATTAAAAATTACTCAAAATCTTCATTTTGCTCATGATGCTGTCTTTGCGAGATCGTGACATGTGCATTCACACGATTGGCTTCTGTGACATCCTCATCTCATAACTACACTACAGTTGGGTACATCGAGACACTTCATTTTCAATTCAACCTCCTCAATTATTTATATCCTGTTAAGACCTCTAATAATCTCTCCTACATGATATTTCTTTGATTTCAAACAAGTTCGTATTATCAAATGATCAAGATTACTAGTGACCAATACCAAGACACAGATATAAATGAGTCCAGCTCGAGTGATTTGTGAGCTGAAGCCTGACCACGAGCTTGAAGCAGAGTAAAAGCTTAAGTAGCAACTCTATAACATTTAAAACCAAAATGTGCTCGAGTCTAGTTCTAAACAAGCCCGAGCTTCGGATCATTCTCCTATATGCAAAAATGGCACCCAACATAACAAACTATTGTAACTTGCATACCCCACAACATCTTGTTGCAGAAGAAAGATAAGAACACTTGAAAGCACATCATATATCAGCGAATAAAGGCGGATTCTTGATCATCAACAACAAATAAACCAATGCAACCAAAAACAGATCCGTTCAACCCCACCGAATTCGAATGATAAAAAATAACGACCAAATACACGACGATATCCGTTCAACCGGCACTATGTACAAGTTAGTCCTACATATATATATACACAATAACATCAAATTATCCAGTTCCAACTGATGCCAACACATTCCCTAACAAGCACAATACTAAGATGTAAACAGAGGAAATCAATCAATCAATCAATAAAACCAGTCTTTCGGAAAATGGCATTGCGCACCTGCCTGAGATCCCTTCCTTTCAACGTCCGACCAGCTCCCTCCATCACCGAGCACGCGAGCAACGGGGAATTCCTCGCCGCCACCACCTCATGCGGCGGCAAAACAATCCCATTCCTCTCCTCCTCCTCCTCCTCCTCCTCCTCCTCCCCCTCCTCATCCGATACGACGTCGCCCAACCGGTCCCTCCCCCTCCTACGCAACGCCTCCGGCATAACCGGAACATTCACCGGAGCAGACTGATGCTGAAATCTCACCCTTTCCACCACCTGACGCCGCGGCGGCGGCCTCGGAATCATTATCCTTGACGATGTCGACGCCGCCGGAGAAGTCGACGCCGACGATGATAGCGACGCCGAAGCCGAAGCCGAAGCCGAAGCCGAAGCCGAAGCCTTGTGGTTGAATACGGGTCGGGAATCGGTCAAATTCCCGTTCAGAGCAGCTAATATGCCGAAATTATTCCGATTAAGGCTCCGATTAGCGGCGGAGTGGTGATTCAGACTCGAATTCGTCGGAGAAGGTGATGAATCCGAGGAAGGTGTGCTGAAAATATCCTGCTCCGAAAGCTCGAGGGCCGGCGCAGCGGAGGACGAGGACTCCGGCTGAAACACGCCCAAGAATCTCTCCGCGGACGGCGGGCTCCGGCGGTGGTGATGGCTGAAACGGGTGGCGCCGCTGCTGAGATGTTCCATGGGGGAATTGTGGATTTGTGCAGACTGTGAGTGATGGCGGCGGGCGGGTCAAAGATGTATTGAAAGTCTTCCTTCCAGAAAGGGAGGGATCCTCTGTGTGTGCGCTGTTATCGTGATGTTGAAAGGAGGCTGGCTATTGGATGATTGAAATGAAGTGTGAGGAGATTAGAACCGGTTGCAGGGATTCTGGGTGCAGGAGAAGTAGGGGATTAGAACTTTGTTTTAGTTTTTGGTTTTAAATGAAAGTTAGGGCAAGAAGGGCGGCCATTGGGTTGGGCATAGCTTTTGGATAATTTCTTGTGTTTAAATACTTTAATATACTTTTTATAATTAATTAAAATTTGTCAATTACATTAGGTTAGGCGTATTGATATTTAGATCCCTTTTAATGTAAGAGTTATATATTCACCCAATATATTATTTGTTAAATATACATGTCATTCGTAATTCGTATTTCGTTAAGTTCTGTTCTATAAAAACAATATATTATTATTTTTGATAAGTAGTGACGGAATCATGATTACCATTCGTTAAATTCTGTTAATTTTAATATGACTGAGTAGTTTTAATTGTCTACTACGGATCATTTCCAAAAATTTTAGCATATCGATAGTTATATAAATATTAATTTGAGTCTCGAGTGATGACTACATATGAATATGTGCAATTATAGAGGAGGATCTAGATATAATTTATCCAACAAAGTCTAGATCAAGATGTTTCCAAAAGGAGGTAATAAGAATTCTTTTCTTAATGAAGAATCATGACTTGGTTTGTTAAGGAGTTAGGTTTGGAAGCTCAACTTCAATTTCTTGGAAAGGTGCTTGAAGCTTACATAATATATGTTCTTGATTATATTTAGCATTTGTGAGTCAGATTGCGGTCAAAGAAGAAAAGGTATATGTATCAAAAAAACTCAATTCGATCAAATCCAATCAATTATAATAGGAGGTGTATTATATTGTTATTTGATTTATTACTCTTCCTAAATTTTTAACCAACCATACAATAAGTGTAAAACATTTGTTTTGTCACGCCCCGGGTCCGCGGGCCCGTTGGACGTGAGTGCAAGTCTCCAAGCCCACCGAGTATAACCTGAAATTGGGCCTAAACCACTGCCCAAAAGGGATATGCATTGGTTATACTTGGACTCTTTAACTTATATACTGAACTTAACATTCTTACTTTCCCGATGTGGGACAGGGATGTCACAATTGGTACTCAAGAGGTGGCTCTCATGTGCGTAGCACTTTGCCCCGTATAGCACTTAGCTCCTGCGGCTGACGAGCGACTCTGATACCATTTGTCACGCCCCGGGTCCGTAGGCCCGTTGGACGTGAGTGCAAATCTCCAAGCCCACCGAGTATAACCTGAAATTGGGCCTAAACCACTGCCCAAAAGGGATATCCATTGGTTATACTTGGACTCTTTAACTTATATACTGAACTTAACATTCTTACTTTCCCGATGTGGGACAGGGATGTCACAATTGATACATAGGAGCCACCTCTTGAGCCTGCGGGGCAAAGTGCTACATGTGTGGGAGCCATCTCTTGAGCCCGTAGGAGCCACCTCTTGAGTCCCAACGTAGACGAGTCGGTCATGGGCTATATGTCATGCCGCGACGAGGACGTCGCGATTCTGAAGGAGGGGTGATTGTGACATCCCTGTCCCACATCGGGAAAGTAAGAATGTTAAGTTCAGTATATAAGTTAAAGAGTCCAAGTATAACCAATGGATATCCCTTTTGGGCAGTGGTTTAGGCCTAATTTCAGGTTATACTCGGTGGGCTTGGAGACTTGCACTCACGTCCAACGGGCCCGCGGACCCGGGGCGTGACAACCAATTATAATAGGAGGTGTATTATATTGTTATTTGATTTATTACTCTTCCTAAATTTTTAACCAACCATACAATAAGTGTAAAACATTTGCTTCTTATTACGCCGATTTGGACAAATCAGCTTTTGATTAGAAATACTACTCTCCATTGATCTTTAGTGTGGCTTTTCGGAAGTTCGAAGACTATAGGGGCCAAATTGTAATTTCCCAAAGACAAACAAACGAATTAAATTTTCTTCATTGGTGAAAAGTGCAACTCTCCAAAAAGTATGACCTATAAAGAACATTCCAATTGAACACATCTGCGAATAAACCCTATAAATTGTGGGACTCACAGCTCTCGATCGATTCAATTCGGCAAAAACAACAATAAGGTATCACTGATACCACTCAAGCCATGTCTATGAAAAGGAAGAAACCTAGTATGCAGTTGCCGAGTCGTCTTCCCGATGATATCTTCTTCGAAATTCTTGACAGGTTGCCAGTAAACACTCTTATGAGATTCACCACGGTCTCCAAATCATGGAAAGCTTCTATAAGAAACCCTAGTTTTATAACCTCCAACCATCATCATCTTCATGACGAAAGTCGTTTCATGTTCCCATCTCGTTTTCATACCAGAACCTTATATGCATTCCGAGCAAACTTGTTCCTTGATACCGGAAACTAGTAGCTCCCCGATTCCTAATTACAACCCGGTCCTCAAAATAAGGGGCTGGGACAGGCTTGTTGGTTCTAGTGAGGGTTTAATCTGGTTCAAAACCCCATCCCTTTTATACATATGGAATCCTTTTATCAGAACAAGTTTGAAGAAAGTTTGTAAGGACGAGATGCCATTGAATTATACGAAACCTAAGAGAGGTGAGCCATTGTCAATCGTCTTGGGATTTGGTTTTGCACCTAAGAGCTGCGATCACAGAGTCGTAAAGTTGATTTGTAAGGACGATCACTTGAGTGAAGTGGAGATTTACTCATTGGCATCGGATTCGTGGAGAAGAATCAAACCTCCTCTGATGAGGTTTACATGCATGGACGAGAACAGCAAGAAGGTTAGATTCGGTTCTTCTGTTTGCTTGGACGGATCTGTCTACTGCTTGGCTTCATTATGAAATTTTGAGGTTTGATTTGGCGGAGGAAAGGTTTGAGGAGATAGCGACTCCGTCTTTTGAAAGCGACAAGGACCACGTGGTGTATATATAGGCTTGTGGTAATCAATGGATTTCTCGTTGTGTGGAGTACTGTTTGCAGGTACTGGAGTGGCAATTGTACTATTAAAAGTGAGGGCTTACATAAACAGAAAATCAAACTCTGGATTATCATCTTGGGAGGCTAAAAGTGTTGATCTTCCGGAAGCAGATGTGATCATAACAAAGTCCGGGGAGTGCATGTTAAAGTACGACACGACGACGGATGGTCACATTATTGTCGTCACCGGTGGTAACAGGAACATTATAGTCGGCGCCAACGGTAACACTAACAATAGGGTTTTGGTTTACTATAGTTGTTGTGATGGTAAGAATTTGAGTTTTAAGTTGAAGGATTTAGGATACCTTGATAAGAAATGGGAGTATTTTCCTATTCCCACCAAAAAAACCCTTTTCTTACTTGATAAGAAATAGAACAGATCTATTCGATGCAAAATTGCTCTAGATATATTTATATTTTTGTTATTGCTATTACTATTTTTTGTTCGAGTGATTTTTAATTTTGTTTGTTTAAAAAAAATTGAATACATTTTTTATATTTCATATTGATTATCACTGATGGTCATTGATGTTTATCTCGTCGATTTCTTACTTATTTCACCAATCACACGAACACTCAATAATTTGAGAGGGTCGTTGATTAATTGATCTTCTTGCTTATTTCACCAAGAATGGTACTCAATAATTTGAGAAAACCCATAAAGATTGATTCGATCATATAATAAACCCTTGACCTATGAGTATGAAACTTTGATCATCTTCTTTTGAGTTCGAACTTGTTCATCTTTTTTTGGGTTCGAACTTGATTGGATATGGATTTATGAGGAAAATGCGATATTAGTCATTTTTCTATTATTAAAATAAACAAGAACAGTATGAAATGCCACAATCTAACAAGTTGAGACAAAAATATTCAAAACATTATTTAAGTTGTGGTAATATTACTCTCCAACCCGTTCGTCTAAGGAAAAGAGAGACACATTATTCAAAACACTTGTTATTTCATCACCATATCTCTAAAAATAATACTTCTATCCACGTAGCTCAGCTTTGCGCTTCTGAATAGTAGCAACATCAGTTTGAAGCTTTTGGATAATTTTTCTAGTCTTTAGTATACTTTTTTAGGTAAAAATAAAAAATTAATCTCTTTTATTTTGACAATTGAATCCTGTCATACTCCTGTGTTACAATTAAATTCTATAATTGGTTCATTTTCATCTTAAAATTAATCTGTTGTCAAAGATGTTTATGCGGTAACCACGTTAACAACCTAAATTTCGAGAAAAATACTGATTTAATGAATGGGGGAAATGCTTGTTAGAAAAGTACAACTGTATGTCAAGTGATGTGACAACATTGTAATTCTTTTTCTAATTTATTGAGTTGCCTTTTTTGCACTTATATTATAAATTTTTAAAAGTTATAGAACTTTAATTGCAAAACATAAATCTGACAGGATTAAATTGTTAACAGAAAAAGCTTCAAGGACTAAATTATATTGACAACTCTTTGGAAGTTCTTATACGAATCCCCTTTACTATAAGAAATTACATTTTCAATCACCCCATATTATATGTCCTATCTGGTATAGAAAAAAGAATTGTTAACATTTTTGATATAGTATCCGAGTTATTTCAGTTTAAAAACCCATTCACATAGTGATTGTAAATTTATTTCAATTGTTTTATATGAATTATTCATAGTGATTGTAACTTCGTTCCAATTGTTTTATATCAATTATTTTTAAATTTTTTGACAGTGTCCATAATTTTATAAATATTAATTTGAGACTTTAACAGTGTCAAATGTTGATAATTGAATCTAAAAAATTATCCACATATATTGAATACAAAATTTTTAGTACAAGTACATTCAAATCCCTATCTGAGCTCAACGGAAGAGGAGAAAATTAACAATAATCCATTAAAAATCTTTAAGGGGTGAAAAAACAAATTCTAAACCTAATGGCATCATATATCATATATGGATATGTTCAGCTATAAAAAGGAGTCTAGATATAATTTATTAGATAAAATATAGATGGAGACTTTTTCCAAAAGGAGGTGATAAAAATTATTTTCTTAACAAAGAATCGATTGTTCATATGGATAGTGATGTCTTTAGTCCAAACACAATAAATAAGTAAATATAATAAAAAGAGATTAATCTAGACATCAAATTTTTATAAAATAAGAGCTAGAGTGAGTTAGGGTAAGTTTTAGTCTCCTATTTAGGATCACATAAGTGATTCTTTACCTGATTAAGTATTATTTGTTCTTATCCAAGAAAGAGAGTCTTCTGATCAGAATTTATCCTATTAGAACTCGTCTCTTGGACCAACTCTTTTGGCCCGACATATGTTTCGGAAGACTTTGGTTGTTAAAAAGCCGACCGGATCTTGTGATCTAATTCGTGCTTCATCTTCTACTCCACTCATTAGATATATGACATGTGTACAATTGTGAGATTTTATTAAAAAACATAACTAACTTGGTTGCTTAAAGAAAACTAACGGTCTTAATATAAAAATAGAAAATATCTTTATCTATCCAAGAAATCAAAACCAAAAAAAATTATTTATTTATTTTAATTCACATCACCGGGAAAATCAAAACAAAAAAAAAAAAAAAAAAAAAATGAAAAAGATTTGAAATCAAAAAATTTTAGGAGTTATTCACAAAACAAAATCTAAAAAAACATTGAGAGAGAGAGACTCATATATTGCAGATGATTAAGGGCCATGCGGATATCTCCATTAACTCGTTCTGCAAGTTCCTCAAGTGCAATCTGTGATCAGAAAGCACCATCTCAATAAGTTACATACATAACCATGAGCAAATAGCCAATTTATTTCTGGCACAAGAGAAGAAAAGGAAAGATAGAAGAAGAAGAAAGTGGTTTATGAATAGCAGGCTAACAGATTACTGACAGAGAAACACTTCTTATGTTTTTTTAAAAAAAAGGTTATAGCTAAAAGACCATGTTGGAGTACGCACCTCATTAACTTGAAGGCCTTCTGCATTTGCTATTTGTAATAACCTCTTGGCAATCTATCATTGCAATTACCACAGATATTATTGAGTTGATGAAATAATAAGCATCAGTTATGCAGCAACAAAGACAAAAGGAGGTTCACATCAACAACAGCTATTTTATTTCTGACAAGTGCCAAACCAAAGAGAATGCCAGCAAAAACAAATGTGGGTGCAAATTGCTCACAGAAAAGTTCCAAGTTGACATGTATAGATAAATATTCCCAACTCGAGTTGCAACATGATAACGAGCTGCAGTTATAATTGATTCACCGAGCTCATGGGAAGACATAAACCTTCATGATAAGAATGGTTAAGGATGACAGTGTTCATATTTTCTAGCCCACAAGAAAAACCAAGTGGGATGCTTAAAATATATCCAATCAAAAACCACTCGTGGAGGATAGTTCAGTATTTTCTCCAAAAGAGATTCCACAGCTTGTCAATTACATGAATTCAGATCAACCCCAAAATGCAGGCACGCATTAAAAGCAGAAGCATGAACCTCTAAAATGATGGAACTGGATGCATTTCTATTCTTGAGTTTGTTTATGCATCCATATGCAAGATAAAGAAAGATCAGAAGAAACCTGCTGCTTTGTTGGCTTCCTGTAGCTAAGAAGTAAGCAGTAGTTCAAAAGGCTTTTAAGTTTCTGGCTGTAGCGATCATTACATATACATATAATAGGGATTTTGGAGATTTTGATGCTGGCAATAAGATCAGCTGCTCCACCTCTGTCTCCAGCTGACATGCCATCAACCTCATCCATAATAAGAACAGTCTTAGTTTTCTGAGAGCTGTAACATGAGTCAGAAATTCTCAATACATCACCAAGTTGCTCTCTGATGAAAGCGTACATGTAAATGCTGCTACGACAAAAATAACAAGTAAATGCCAACCGTTCCATGTTAAGACCAATGGCTTTGTTGCTAACAAGTTCTTTGATAGAATTAGCAGTGCTTCCACCAATTCCTTTCTCAATTTTAGCATCAGCCTTCCCACGACTGTCACTAGCATTAACCTGAACAAAAAGAATGTTTATTACAAGTGACGCATGGTCAAACATATCTAACTAAAAAGGTAGCCTTCCCAGTTGTCTAACCTCAATTGTCTCAAAACCAAGCATCCGACTAACCAACTTAGCTGAAGTAGTCTTCCCAATACCAGGTGTTCCACTCAAAAGCACAGCTTTCTTAGCACCAGCATCATTCTGTTTCTTTCCCTTTTCCATTTTCCAACTTTCATCAGCCCAAAATAAGCATCAGCAATGTACAAATCACCATTTCTTTTGTCGAATCTCAGCCCCAACGGCCTGCCACAGATATGCTCATTCTTCATGTAGCTCAGTAGCGAGGGATTTGTCTCACAAATGCCCAACCTGAAATAACGGATGAACATAAGCAACTTCCAAATAGTTTCTATAAACCATGACCAATATAGAACAGCAATTTCGATTAGGGTCCATTACCTAAGAATTCAAGGAAGTAGCTTTTGAGATTTCAAAGCAAAATTAGAAAGAACAACATATTTGTACTGCACATGGAAAATTCTACCAGAGGCATCATCAGAAAAAGGAAACAGGAAACAAGAAAATTACCGAAACACCCCCATACGGAAGCCTGCATTGAACAAACAAGTGTATTAACACCTTAAATTGCACACACTAAAATCACAACATCAGCACAAAGAAACCAACTCAAGTCGAAGCACCATGAATCGCTCTTGGGCTGTCATGTTCAAGTTGTTAGAGACAGATAAGAAAGGAAAGACGTATAATCTGGTATGTCGAAATGTCACCAGAGATAGCAAGCATCAAGAGCCATCTCCTTAACCACACCAATTCTAAGACACAATGGGTTAATCTAAAAAACACATCGCAAATTCAGTACGTTAACCAAAAGCAAACGGCAATCATTTAATCCTCAAACAGACACACAATTAGAGCTCAAAAGAACGCAAACTAAACAACCAAGTTCAGTTTTACTTCTTTCACGACATTCATCAAACACAAGCAGTGTAATACACCAAACCCAATTAAAAAACAAAATCCCTCCCCACTCACCAATCAGCCGAAGTATAGGCAAAATCCTCCCATCAGCAACGCCCGTATACGGGCCACGACCCATAGGGGTCAAATTCCATGCTTTCAGGCCCTTGAACCTCGTTCACGAACTTAATTTCCGACTTCTGCAGCAGGTTTTCCTGGTCCCATGATGTCGGACCATGCGGGCACTTCAACTTCAATTGACTCGAAGTCGGGAAATTCCGATATCGGGCAGTGATTGAAGGTGTCCACGGAGCAGTATACCGCCTGGAGGAGGCATATACCGGCGAATATTCCGGCGGGCGTCATCGCCGGGGAATCACAGAGATTGTTGGGGGTTTGTTGGGTTTAGGAGTGAATGAATGATTATTTTCACAGTGAGGGAGTGTAGGACTAAGTTTGCTACCTAACTCTTACTGAATACTGTAAAAACGTGAGAGCCAACTACTTCCTGCCTACTGCCCATCTACAGAGTGAATACTTCTTGATGAAGACTCTGTGAGAGAGACAGAGAGAGAGATGGTAAGCATGGGAGAGGACTAATAATGATCAGAGTTAATACAAGGTAGATGATAACTAAATGTGAAATATGCATGGGAAGGTTACATATTTACATGTGAATTTACCTAAATACCCTCATGATTAAATGGAGATACCACGGAAATGCATTCGGCATTATTTATAATACGAAGCAAGAAAATGAATACGGAAATACAGTTAAGTCACACATATTTCGTATTGTATGGATAACAATTTAGTCTTAACTCTTAAGTATTAATGTGACATATGTCTTATAGAGAGTTATAATTGAGGTGGCTCATAAAACATAAAAGTAGATTTATGAGAGGATTGAAATCCGAATCCTTGCTTTGGAAAAAAATCATTTAATTAGGGATTCAAACCCGACTCATTACTTTGGAGAAAGAACTCTTTAACTCCTTGGATCAATCCTTATTTAACATTCTTTTTTACCACACATGGCCAAGTGGCCACGGGATTTGAAACTAAATCATTGCCCTGAAGAATAAACTATTTAATCACTTGGATCAACCCCCTGGATAATAAACTCTTTAACCACTTGGATCAACTCATGTTGGCTAATTGTCAATCCGATAAATGGAGTTTTATTTCATTTATTTATTTTTAATATATGCTAATATATGCTATTCTATTATAGCATAATATTACCTTTTTCCTAGCATATATAATATATTCGACTACAAATGAACTAATGGTTCGAGGTTTGAGCTCGAGGTTTAACTCAACTCATTTGGCCCTCATGATTATGGAAATCTTTGTTCAATTTGTATTACATTTAATGAAACAAGCTTGGCCTGACGTACGTTTCAATTCAGGCCAAATTGTATTCCATTTGATGTTATATGTAGTACTAAATCTAACGTTTATGTATCTTTAGATTAATATATCCTTGAAATAATCGTTCGGGCCTTTTATCACACCAAACAAAGCAGACATCGCTCTAAAACATTATACAATTCCTAGTTATGGTGCTCGAGGGACTATCCTTAGGGCAATCGTTTAGTTATTTAATTTCTTGCCGATTCATTAGATAATTTACATATTTGAAATGGATAGGTTGGTGACCTTACAATTTAGTACCTAGAATTTATTGTTGTCTATCCTAAAAGCATTAAAAGATACTGGCATCTCATTCCTTCAAATCCAAAAATGATATTCAGGAATTACGATGTTATACGACATGAATTTGCTTAATCCCTTTAAAAGGTGAAGTGTTCTAATGGAAAAAAGGAATCTTTAAAAGAAATATTAGCTGTAAGTAGACGACTCCACCTCACTGCAACTCAGAGGGAAAAACCACATGAGATATACTTACACTACTGTCTGATATAACTATTCCAAAATTCTTGCATTAAAATAATACTAGCATTGCCATTAATGGTTCCTTATTGCCCACACTACTTGGAATCTATGAACAGTTAGACACATTTTAGATGCTCCAATTCAAAACAAGGAGTTTGTTTTTCACTTTCCTACAATTCAGTCTTCTATCCTCTCCTAGAAAGGTGAAACCATTGCCAAGAAAGATACAAACTTTCACATTTCTTTAAAAACACAGAATTCAAAATATAATGCAGTAATGAAAGGGAAGTAAATCACAAATCAATAAATATTGTTTCCGCATCTACACGACATTTCATAACTCATGAGATCAAGAGAGAAAGATAGGAACATCAATTGCGGGATAACCGACCTTCTTTTGTGTGCTTTGGTGGACATCCCTTGGAATAGAAAAACCTGCATCAATATTTGACTCCAAAAGGGATTTGAATAACTAAATTTAATTCATCATAACATGTTTAATTATAATCACAAAATAGATAAACTTGATGCCAACGAGTAAACCAGAAACCTAACATGGGCAGAGCATAAGTGCATATAAATACACCTCAAGACATTGCATCGAACAGGTGGTGTGCACGAACAGGTGGTGTGCACGAAACAAAGAATGAAGCAAGGTACACTGATTTGCAAGGAGTTCAGAAACCAATGCAATAAATAAGTTTTATGCAGGAAAGAGTTAGCATTTCACCCACAAATGGGAAAACACTCGAAAAAGATTGAAAGTTTCAGCTTCAATTCTACTTTCAGCATTACCATTTTGTGCATAGTTCCAAATAAAAAATCAATTCGACCAAAGTACCCAGAAACTACCGAAACACATATGTTAAGAAAACCACACAATCAATACATAAAAAGGGAAAAAAATATCTTTCAAATTCAAAAGCCATTACAGAGAAAGAACACGGAATCATCATCAGCCCTTCAGAGCAAAATCATCATCAGGTCCGGAGGTCAGTGTTCGAAAATTCGAAGGCCCAGAGAGAGATAGAGAGAGGATGAAAGATCGAGCAGCAAAGCGACAGAAATTCAGATTGCAAACTATATGAATTAAACCATCACATTGGTACAAAAATTTAACAAAAACCCCATGAAAAATTTCATCATTCAGGTGCTTTGCATCTCCACATCCTTCCATCGCAATGCCGCTTCAAGCCCTTTCTCTCTCTTCAGTCTCTCCCCGCCGTAAACCTGAGACAATTAGTGCCCAAGGGACGCCCAAGACTTATTTTAGCATAAACCTCCATTTCCGAATGCTTAACCTTCAGTATTACCTTTTTATTGCCAAAAAAGTCCTACTACTATTAGAAATTGCAGAACTTCCCCTCTTTTTTTTATAGGTAATAGATATAGGACCCCTTCAAATTTTAGAGCTCTCATGTCATGTGTGGTCCATTAAGATTTTCGCACATCAATATTTTGTTGAGTTATTAGTCTAATTGCAATAATTATCATTGATGTTGGTTTTATTACATAAATAATATAATTATTCATTCGATTAATTGTGAAATGCAAATATAGTAACTCAAAGAACATTATGGAGGTAAAATTGCTCGAGAAAAAACAAAAATCCAGATTTTATTAGTTTCTTACTAAAATTCCTAACAAAAACAAATAAATTAAAGACGGGCCTACAAAAGCAATTACCAACGACACGTTTATTAAATTTTTTTTTATAATAAAAACCAAATTAACAGGCTTATATGATTATTAATTAACGAAATTTCCGCCTCATAAATAGATTAAAGACAGTTCTACAAAATAATTACTGACAACAAGTTTATTGATTAGTTGTCTGTATTTAGTTAGAATATTTGGCGGGAATTCAATCCGATAATTGATGTTGTTAAGTAACACTCATTAGTTGCCCGCTTGATTTTGTTAGTTAGTTCCATAAGACATCTCTGATGTGCTTTCGTTTTCTTTACGTGTTGTGTACTTAATGACTTAATAGGAACTATAATACATGAATAGGGATACGACGATACGGACACGATACAATAAGACGGATTTTTTTTAAAATTTTTCACGTGATGAGTGTCGGATACAATACGACACGACAAAATAATATTAACCACCATCGTTTTCCGATAGTAGTTTTCAAATTCCGGCGAAAATAGTACTAAAATTATGACTTTTTCTAGTTAATGTCTCTTTATTCCACCGAAAAACGAAATGTCCTATTTTTGCTTAATCAGGAGAGTTGGTATACTAAAAAACAATTATCTCATAGTATGGGAGTTAGTTCAGCGTAACAACTCATTCACATTGTGATAGTAACTAGTAACTTTGTTTCGGTTGTTTTATATGAATTATTTTGAAAAGTTTGATAATGTTGGTAATTTAATAAATATTAATTTGAGACTTCAACTACGTCAAATGTTGATGACTAGATCTGAAAAGTTATCAACATATATTGAATACAAATTTTTTAGTACAAGAACTTTAAATCCTTATCTGAGCTCAACGGAAGAGGAGCAAATTAACAATAATTCATATTAAAAAATTTTAAGGGTGAAAATAGAAATTCTAAAACTAATGCCATTCATACATGGATATGTTCAATGTCTAGATATAAATTGTTAGACAAAATATAGATGGAGACTTTTCCAAAAGGAGGTGATAAAAATTCTTTTCTAAATTAAGAATGGACTGCTCATATGGATAGTGATTCGTTCAGCCCAAATAAATAAATAAGTAAATATAATAAAAAGAGATTAATTTAGATATCAAATTATTTATCCTATTTATAGAATAAGAGCTAAAGTTAGTCAGGGTAAATTTTAGTTTCCTATTCAGAATTTATTTTGTTAAGAGTCGGTGACCATTTCTTTTGGTTCGACAGATCACATCTGATTTCCAAAGACTTTAGTTGTTAAGGAGCTAGTTTGGTTTTGTAAATTCGACTTGAGTTCGAAGACTATAGTTTTGTAAATTCGACTTGAGTTCGAAGACTATAGGGGGCATACACCCTATAAATTAGTCCACTCACCGCTCTCAATTCGTCAAAGAGAGCAAGGTATCAGTGGCCATGTCTAGTAAAAGGAAGAGACCTAGTAATAGTATGCAGTTGCAGAATCATCTTCCCGATGATATCTTCTTGGAAATTCTTGAGAGGTTGCCGGTAAACAGTCTCGTGAGATTCATGACGGTCTCCAAATCATGGAAAGCTTCTATCAGAAACCCTAGTTTCATATCCTCCTACCATCATCGTCATCATGACGAAAGTTGTTCATATTCCCATCTCCTTTTGATGCCCGATCCTTATTGGCATCCCCAGCAAACTTGTTCCTTGATACCCGAAACTAGTAGCACCCCAATTCCTAATTACAAACCAGTCCTCAAACTAAAATGTCCGTCCACGGTTGTTGGTTCTAGTGAGGGTTTAATCTGCTTCAAATCCACATCCGTTTTATTCCTGTGGAATCCTTTTATTAGAACAAGCTTGAAGAAAATTTGTGGGGGTGAGATTCCGTTGAATACCAAGTCTAAGTCTAAGAATCCTGGGAGCAGAATAGTCTTGGGATTTGGTTTTGCTCCTAAGAGCCGCGATCACAGGGTCGTAAAGCTGGTCTGTAATGACGACCACTTGAGTGAAGTGGAGATTTACTCATTGGCATCGGATTCGTGGAGAAGAATCAAACCTCCTCCGACGAGGTTCAAATACATGGACGACAGCAAGAACGTTAGATTCGTTAGATTCGAGTCTTCTGTTTACTTGGATGGATCTATCTACTGGTTAGTTTCATTATGGGGAAACGGAATTTCGTATCTAATTTTGAGGTTTGATTTGGAGGAGGAAAGGTTTGAGGAGATAGCGGCCCCGTCTTGTGGAAAATACATGCCTAGGCTTGTGGTTATCAATGGATTCCTTGTTCTGTGGAGTTCTGCTCGAATGAGTGGCTTTAGGACGAATAAAGTGCAGGCTTACATAAACAATGAATCAAACTCTGGATCATCATCTTGGGAGGCTAAAAGTAGTGATCTTCCCGGAGTAGAGGAGATGACGTTAATGCTCAACAAGACCATGGATTATCGCATTATAGTTGGCTCCAAAAGTAATAGGGTTTTGGTTTATTACGGTTCCTATGATGGCGAGAATTTGAGTTTTAAGTTAAAGGAGTTAAAGGATCTAGGAACTGCTGGTGTGCATTGGAGGCATTTCCTTATTCCCATAAAAAAAACCCTTTTCTTACTTGATAAGATATAGAACAGATCTATTCAAAGCAAAATTGCTCTAGATATATTTATATTTTGGTTATTGCTAGTGACTATTTTTTGTTAGTGATTTTTAATTTTGTTTGTTTAAAAACAAATGAATACATCTTTTACATTTCATATTGATTTTTACATTATTTCATATTGATTATTGATTATTACTAATGGCAGTTGATGTTTCATCTTGTCGACTTCTTGCTTATTTCGCCAACCACACATTGTTAGATTGTAGATATTGAGAAAAGAATTCATTGTATTCCTTGTTACCATGTTACAGGAGACCTAGTATTTATCATAAAGAATCCCTACAAGTCAGGGATCCAACAAATCAAATATTTAAGGTAACAGAATTATCTCCTAATTATCCGTATTTCCTAACACTCCCCCTCAAGCTAAGTAATCGGATCCTCGATTTTTAGCTTGTCCAAAGTATCCTTGAACACCTGTCCTGTAACTGCTTTGGTCAATATATCAGCTAACTGGTCCTCTGACCGCACGTAAGTAAGTCCAATGGTGCCATCTTCTAACTTCTCTTTGATGAAGTGTCTATCTACTTCCACGTGCTTGGTCCTGTCGTGTTGCACTGGATTCTCAGAGATGCTGATCGCGGCCTTATTGTCACATCTCAATTGCCCGGGGCTATTTGGAACCATTCCAATCTCGGTCATTAGTTTCCTTAGCCAAATGATTTCGGTCACTGCCTTCGCGATACCTCTAAATTCAGCTTCAGCACTCGAGAGGGCCACAACTCTCTGCTTCTTGCTCCTCCAAGTGACTACATTTCCTCCAACAAGGGTGAAGAACCCTGAGGTGGACCTCCTATCATTTGGGTTCCCTGCCCAATCAGCGTCTGTGTATGCTTCAATATTCAAGTGTCCATGTCTTCCAAACATGATTCCACACCCAATAGAGCCCTTTAAGTACCGAATTATTCTCATAACTGCCTCCATGTGACCTTTTTTTGGCTTGTGCATGAACTGACTTACTATCCCAACAGCATAGGCTATGTCAGGTCTAGTATGAGACAGATATATCAACTTTCCCACCAATCGTTGATACCTGTCCTTATCAGTTAGCTCTTCCTCTTCTTGTACCCTGAGCCTGTGATTAACTTGGATGGGGGTGTGAACAGGCTTGCAATCCAACATCCCAACTTCAGCCAAAAGATCAAGGACATATTTTCTCTGTGAGATGAAGATCCCTTGCTTTGATCTCATAACTTCAATCCCTAGAAAGTACTTTAAGCCTCCTAAGTCCTTCATTTCAAATTCTCTGAACAGATTTCTTTTGAGTTGCTCCATCTCCTCCTCATCGTTTCCTGTGATAATCATATCGTCCACATAGATAATTAGGCATGTAACCAAGTTACCCCTGTTCTTTAGAAACAAAGTATGGTCTGAATTACTTTGTCTGTACCCATATGCCTTCATGGCAGCTGTGAACCTCCCAAACCATGCCCGAGGTGATTGCTTAAGCCCATACAACGCCTTTCGGAGTCTGCAAACTTCATTCTTTCCAAAGCAATCAGAGAAGCCAGGAGGAGCTTCCATATATACCTCTTCTAACAACTCCCCATGGAGAAATGCATTCTTCACATCAAATTGGTGCAGTGGCCAATTCTGATTGGCTGCGATGGAGAGAAGAACTCGTACTGTGTCAATCTTTGCCACAGGGGAAAAAGTCTCAGAGTAGTCGATCCCGTACGTTTGGGTGTATCCCTTGGCTACAAGTCGTGCTTTGTATCTCTCCACAGTTCCATCTGCCTTATACTTGATGGTGAACACCCACTTGCACCCTACTGGTTTGGTGTGTTGGGGTAGTTTACATTTTTCCCAAGTATTGTTCTTCGCCAAAGCCTCCATCTCTATTAGCATGGCTTTTCTCCATTCATCCACTTCCATGGCTTCCTGAGCCGTTCTCGGGATCTGTTCTGTGTAAAGATTTCCCACAAAAGCTCTTGCCTTCTCAGTCATGCTGCCTTTCACCATATTCCCCACAGGGTATCTAGAAGACCGTGGGTTCTGATCAGGGGAATATCGGTTTGGAGGAACCCCCCTGGTACTCCTTGGTGGCAAGGTGTACCTGTTGTTGTCTGTGTTATCTGAAACAGGGTTAACTGCATCTGGAATATCATCAAATTCAGAGATTGAATGAGAAGGAACTAGGGTAGTTACCTCGTTTTGGACATCATGCGGAGGAGTATGATTGGAGGTGGTACTGAGCTCGTTGTTGGTGGGGTCGGGATTGGACTGAGAAGGTAGACTTAGATCAAATACCGGTTCACTCAGCCAGCATAAAGAGTCACTCGAATGCTCCCCCTGAGAGCTATGCTGGTTCTGAAAGAAATATTCGGTCTCGAGGAACTGGCAATCCATAGTAACGTGTATACGGCGTGTCACAGTGTTGTAGCATCGATATCCTTTCTGATGGGGTGCATACCCGATGAAAACACACTTCACAGCACAAGGATCTAACTTAGTCCTCTCGTGTTTCGGAACATGGACAAATACCGAGCAACCGAAGACCCGGGGAGGCAAAGTCAGTGCCGGAGGGACAGATACTTGTGTTTGGAAAACAGAGAGGGGCGTTTGGTGGTTAAGGATCCTGGTGGGTAATCTGTTTGTGAGATAGGCCGCGGTGGCAATAGCATCAGGCCAGAAATGATTCGGGACATGAGATTCGGTTAAGAGGGCTCTGGTCATGTCAAGGAGAGTTCTGTTTTTCCTTTCGGCAACGCCATTTTGTTGAGGTGTGTTTGGGCAGGAGGTTTGGTGGATAAGGCCCTGTTGGTTGGCAAAATTACTCATTTGTTGATTCACAAATTCACGACCATTATCAGATCTCAACACTTTAATTTTCTGGTTATATTGAGTCTGAACCATGTTGAAGAAAGTAACAAATGTGTCAAAGACATCTGATTTGTGCCGAAGGAAATATACCCAAGACATGCGAGAGTAATCATCAATAAACATCACGAAATACCGAAACTGATTCTGATTAGTAACCGGGGCTGGTCCCCAAACATCTGAATGAACAAGAGAAAAAACTGAAGAAACCCGAGTGTTTGTGGGTTTAAATGAAGTTCTATGGCTCTTTGCAACGGAACAAGTTTCACAAGATAAATTTAAATGCTGAGTATTCTGAAACAAGGTGGGAAACAACATTCTAAGATACCCAATCGAGGGATGTCCAAGACGCCGATGCCAAAGCCAGATTTGTGTCTCAGCAGTGCCCTTTGATAGAAATGCCCGAGAAGGTTGATCCAGCTCATCCACATAATAAAGTCCATCCCGCTCAGTACCACGCCCAATTATCTCCTTCGTATGAATGTCCTGTAACAAGCAGAAACGAGGATAGATCAGAACCACGCAATTCAATTCACTTGTCACATGACTCAAGGATAGCAATTTACAGGACAAAGACGGAACATAGAGACAATTCCTCAGTTTCAAACGGGGTGATATAGTAACCGTCCCCTCCCCTCTAACTTCTACAAATTCCCCATTAGCAGTTTGTATATGAGAATTTTTTGGTTTCATGGGTTCAAGCATATCAGAGGGGTCAAAAGTCATCGTATCTGTTGCCCCGCAATCAAAAATCCACTGTGACATTTTTTGGGGTTTTTTGTGTCTTTACAAATAGAGGGGTCATAGTGCAAACTAGCAGAACTATGGGGCTGATTTGTAAATAGGGATAATGAGGGGGTTGGACTTTTAATAAAATTAGGGTTTGAGTCAAAGGACTCAAACCCTTTACCTCTCTCCAGCGATTGAGGGCCGCTGCCACTGTGAGGAGTGGTGATGGCGACGGCGAGGTTCGCCCGTCGTCCGCCGGTCGCCGTCCCCGGCGTTGATGCAGTCCCTCCGGAGTCTCTCGCCTGTACACCGGAAAGGGTCTCTTCTCCCCCTGTTTCCGATCGTCTTCCTCTACCATCTGAGACGGCGGCGGTATTGACGCGCCGCTGTCCTCCGCCGGTTGTCGATCTCCCTTTCTCTTTCTTGTTTCCGACCCACCAGTCGGGATACCCTATCAGCTCAAAACAACCCTCCTTCGTGTGCCCTGGTTTTCCACAGTAGGAGCATTCAAGCTCCGATTTATCCTCCGGTGGTGGAAAACGTTTGATGGCGCCGTCGGACCTCCTGTTGCTCTCTAATTTCCGGCCATTCTTGCCGCTTCTCACGACTAGGCCGGCTCCGACACCCTGTGATGAGAACTCCCCTTCGCCATTGGTCGCCGTCGATAGGATCTGAAGACGGGCAGCCTCCCTCCGGATAGTGGCGTAGGCGGATTCTACTGAGGGTTTGGTGTCCAATTTCAGTAGGTCCCGTCTAATTGAGTCGTATTTGTCGTCAATTCCGGTAAGGAGCTGATAGAGTCTCTGTTCTTGTTGGAGTTTGTTGAAGGCAGCGATATCTTCGGTGCACTTCATCGGGTTGGGTTGCTTACGGTCAATAGCCATCCAAATGGCTTGTAGTTTTCCCCAGAATTCCTCTAGGCTGTCAGAGTTTTGTTTCAGTGTGTTTGCCCTCCGGTGTAGATCGAACAATTGAAGGGGATCAGTACCGCTGCCGTAAGTGGTGGCAAGGCCGTCCCAGAGCTCCTTTGCCGTTGGGTATTGGAGTACGTTTGTTATTAAACTTGGTTCCATGTTTTGGATTATCCAAGTGAATATCCGTTGATCCAGTTGCTCCCACTGATCATAGGAGGCGTCTGTTGTTTCGGGTGCTGGCGGGTTGCCGGTGATGTGTGATCGGCCGCCTCTCCCACCGATTGCCATCTTCATTATCCGGGCCCATACCGGATAGTTTTCGCTGTTAAGTTTGATGCCAATCGAGAGATTCTCGGAATTGGTCATCGAGAAGTTTGAAATTTGGGTGCTGAGTTCTTGGTTTGTTTCTGTTGACATGGTTCGTTTGATGCCAACGATGTTTTGAGAAGGGTTTTAGGACGATGATGAAAAATCTGAGTCCCTAGGATTAACGCTGCTCTGATACCATGTTAGATTGTAGATATTGAGAAAAGAATTCATTGTATTCCTTGTTACCATGTTACAGGAGACCTAGTATTTATCATAAAGAATCCCTACAAGTCAGGGATCCAACAAATCAAATATTTAAGGTAACAGAATTATCTCCTAATTATCCGTATTTCCTAACACACATAATTTGAGAGGATTGTGTGATTAATTGATCTTCTTGCTTATTTTACCAATCCCACGAGTAGTACTCAACAATTCGAGAAAAAACATGAACCCATCACCTGTGATGTTTCATCTTGTTGTCTAATGGAATCAACCTGGTACATACTCTTGTGGTTATCAATGGATTCCTTGTTGTGTGGAGTGCGCGAGTGGCGATAGGAGGATCAAAGTGCAGGTTTACATAAACAAGGAATCAAACTCTAAATTATCATCTTGGGACGCCACAAGTGTTGATCTTCTGGAAGTAGAAACTAGTGTTGATCTTCCGGAAGTAGAGGAGTTCAAGTTAACGTACGACAAGACGACGGATGGTCACATTATAGTCGGCGCCAGAAGTAATAGGGTTTTGGTTTACTATGGTTCCTGTGATGGCAAAAATTTGAGTTTTAAGTTAAAGGATATAGGAACCCTTGCTAAGAAATTGAAGTATTTCTTTATTCCCACAAAAGAAACCATTTTCTTACTCGATAAGAAATAAAATAGATCTATTCAAGGAAAAATTGCTCTACATATATTTATATTTTTGTTATTATTATAGACTATTTTTTTGTTGGAGTAACTCTTCATTTTGTTTTTATAAAAAGAATGAATACATCCTTTATATTTCATACTGATTATTAGTGATAGCTGTTGATGTTTCATGACGTAAATTTCTTGCTTAATTCATCAATCACATGAACACTCAATAATTAATTTAAGAGGGTCACCGATTAATTGATCATCTTTCTTATTTCAGCTATCGCTCGAGTAGTACTCAAAATTCGAGAATAAACATAAAGATTGATTGGATCATATAATAAATCCTTGACCTTATGATTGGAGATCCACTCCATTAGTATGAAACTTGGATTTGGATTTATGAGGAGAGAGCTATATTTGCGGTCATTTTTCTATTATTAAAAAGGAACAAGAAAAAAACAATATGAAGTGCCAAAATCTAACATGTTGAGACAATATAATCAAAACTTTATTCAAATTATGGTCATATTACTCTCAAAACCCTTCCTCCAAGGAAAAGGATACACATTATTCAAAACACTTATTATTTCATATACTTCTAAATTCTACCCTTGTAGCAACATCATTTTTAAAGGACAGCGCCAATTGAGACTTGAGAGTCTCCCTTCCCGAATGGGAGGGATCGTCTGTGTATGCGATTATGGTGGGCTTGTTTAGAGATATTGTATGAAAGCTTCCTATTGGATGCAAAGAATGATTGTGGCGATATGTACAACACATTATGATCTGGTGGCAAGGATTCTGTGCCGCAGGTGATGTAGCGGATTACAACTTATTTTATTTTTTAGTTTTAAATGAAAATTAGGCAGCAAGCTTTTGGATAATTTTTCTAGTCTTTAATATACTTTTTAGGTAATAATACCAAATTAATCTGTTAAGTTTTCTATTTGATAATTTAGTCATGTCATCACTCATACCCCTATATAACCACATCAGCAACATAAATTAAGTAAAACACCCACTCAATGGATGAGGGGAAATGCAAATTAAAAAAGTACAACTATATGTCAAGTGATATGACAACCAACATTGCAATTTTTTATTATTTTTTTTGAGCCAGCATTTTCAGATTTATATTACAAATTTTTTAAAGTTATAAGACTTAATTCCCTACTAAAAAATAGGATTAGTGACCGATTTTCAGTGACCCCCTTATCGATCGGTCACTGATCATTGATTGATATTACATATATATAATAATCAGTGATCGATCAGTGACCGCATAAAATTCAGTCACAAATCGATCATTGATTTTGTGACCCACGGTTTATGGGTCACTAATCAATCACTAATTTTTTACCCAAAATTTAATCGATCATTGATATTATGATCGATTCTTATCTGTCACAGATTGTTTGATTAAGTTATAATGCGGACACTGATTTTGTGACAAATATTTTATCGGTCATTAATCGGTTACTGATTTTGTGACCGAAACCCTAATGGAAATGTGACAGATTAGTGTCAACCACAGATTGTTTAATTTTAATATACTGCGATCACTAATTGGTCACTGATTTTGTAAATAAAAATTATGTTGGTCACTTGATCACTAATCACATTTTTCATGATATTTTAATTATTTAATAAAAAATATATATATAAATAAATCAATTTTGAATTTCGTATTGCTTTTATTTATTAATATTAGAGAAAAAAAGTATAAGTAATGTATACATCAAACGATTTAACGAAAACATTTTCATTCTTTAAACTAAGTATAAATTTGATCATTAACTATTTAGTCAAATCTATACCAAACATTGACTTTTTGTGATTTTAATCAAGTCAAATTTGATCGTTAACTATTCAAATATGTTTAGAAATACTGATTGAATCAAAATGATCTGCTTGAGAATTGATTTGAAATTCGTACTTTGAAAGAATGTTAGAATCAATTCGTGAAGGTAGAAGACGACGGATGGTCACATTATAGCCGGTTCCAAAGGTAACAAGGCTTTGGTTTACTATGGTTCCTGTGATGGCAAGAATTTGAGTTTTAAGTTAAAGGATTTAGGAACCGTTGGTGTGAAATGGGCGTATTTCCTTATTCCCATAAAAAAAAAACACTTTTCTTACTCTATAAGAAATAGAATAGATCTATGCAAGGCAGAACCGCTCTAGACATATTTATATTTTTTATAGTTTGTTATTGTTATAGATTATTTTTTATTCGAGTGATTTTTAATTTTGTTTGTTCAAAAAAAAAAAGAATACATCTTTTATATTTCATATTGATTATTACTGATAAGTCACATATTCGTCTAATTGTTGTGCTTGAATTGTTGTGTCTTGTCTCATAATTTGATCTAATTGTGGATTAATAATTGATTTTATGTTTCTTGATAAGGAAGTGCCGATACGCCAAAATATGGAGGCAGACAATGCGTGTTGGCCCATTAATTCTAATTGGGGGCCTATGGGAGAAGTAATTTTGGTATTTGTTGGAAGAATCTGGAGCAGCACGCAGCTTGGGAGTCGGGAAGGCATTTGATTTCTAAAGGCTAGACATGGGCTTTGAGGAATAAAGGAATTTCGGTCTACCAATTATTAAATCCATTCACGCAGGAGTCTTTGGGAGGCCATCTTTAATTACTAAGTGCAGGCCCATTAATTCCAATTCCAATTATTCCAAATTTCACAAAAAGTCGAAGCCCCATATTTTGTGGGAGTTTCAATGTTATATACATTGAAAGAGGGGAATAACGTGGCTTTTATTGCATTATTATTCTGAAGTTAGTGGGAAACATGGTGGAGGGGAGGAGTGGGGGAAGAATTCAACACCCTCTGCATTATTTATACGAGAGAGAACCGAGAGCAAGAGACACTTCACACACGAATTAGCAGCGGCACGGGGAGAGAGGAACTCACACAGCAACATCATTACCGGGAGTTTTCTTTCTTTTTTTTTCTTTATTCTAAACTATGATCTTGAACCTTGTTTTATTTCATTCCTTTATGAGTAGCTAGGTTTTGTATTAGTTGGGAATTTCCGAATAATTATGCTAGACTTGTGAGACTAGTTTATTTTAATTAGTTGGTTTATGCTATCCGTTTTGTTTCCATTTTCTCGTCATTGCTTGTTAATTAGTTCTTCGATTCTAGTCAAATCTTGAATTGTTAATTTGCATATAGCTATCTAATTCATTTGGCGGTGTTAGCTAAATAATTAGAATTTGTAGCAATCGATACTAGAGCATAATGCTTGTCTGATTTCGTGTCGAGGAGTTTGCAGTCTAATCGAGTGAAGCAGAAGTTTATGCATAACCGGTTAGGATTAGTGTTTCTTTGGTGCTCAAAGCTGTTGATTGATTGAATCTTGGAGAGGGTCTCGAAAAGATTATCGGTTAATTAGGGAGTAATTTTTAGGAGTTTCTTTTAATTACTCTAAAACTAAGAAGAAACGAGGGAGCCAGAGGTAGTTGCTAACCATAGCTAATCTAGCATTCAAACGATGAAAATATTGGGTCGATGATCGTAGTCTATGCATGATTAGGAATTTCCCGACTATATGTTGTTTATTGAATTACTTGAGTTTAATTTGAATTCTATTTTAGTTTAGTTGTTGGTTATTTGTTTAGTTAATTTATTATTAGTTTAATTAAAAAATCTCAAAATCTTCCCCATTTTAATTGTTTGTTTCGTTTCCTTGGCATATTGAAAGTCACAAATTCACTCAATCCTCGATGATCGATACCTTTTTGCCACTAGTTTAAAGTTAATTGTGTGCGATACTTGGGATTTAATTTGGATGGTCTCGAGACCCACCAATTACTGATATTTGTTGATGTTTCATTTTGTTGATTTCTTGCTTATTTCACAAATCACACGAACACTAAATAATTTGAGAGGGTTGTCGATTAATCGATCTTCTTGCTTATTTCACAAATCACACTAACAGAACTCAATGATTCGAGAAACAACATAAAGATTGATTCTGTCATGTAATAAACCCCGTGACCATATGATTGGATCCATGAGTATGAAACTTTGATCATCTATGATTGGAGATCCAATCCATGAGCATGGAACTTTGATCATTTTCTTTGAGTTTGAGCTTGATTGGATCGGGGTTTATGAGGAGAGAGCGATCTTTACTGTCATTTTTCTATTATTAAAAAGAGCAAGAAAAGAATAATGTGAAATTCCAAAATCTAACAAGTTGAGACAAAAATAATCAAAACTTTATTCAAATTATGGTAATATTACTCTCAAACCCCATCATCCAAGGAAAAGGATACACATTATTCAAAACACTTTTATTTCTTCACCATATCTCCAAAAACAATACTTCTACCCTTGTAACCCAGCTTTGAGCTTCTGAATAGTTGCAACATCAGTTTTAAAGGATAGAGCCAACACTGTGTCATCAACAGTAGAGTTAAAAAGCGTGTTTGGCAATGATACAGTGCCGGCATTAGCACTGCCGAAAGCAGAGATAGCCAAAGCAGGAACCTTAGCATCAGCATTGTACTGGAAATGAACCAATCCCTTTGGGAAGACAAAGATGTCCCCCTGCTGAAGCACCTGAGTGAAGAGCTTATTCGTTGAGTCGACAAATCCGACCTGTAAGCTGCCCTGAGCGACAAGTAGGAGCTCGGCTGACCGGGGGTGCGTGTGGATTGGGTTCACCGTGCCGGGAGGGTAAATGAGGACGGCATACGAGACGCTCTGCCCGTTTAGGGCGGGAAACTGTTCCATTGATGCTTTGAATACCTTGAGGGACGGAGACATAAATTTTGTTGAGGATGTTGAATATGCTAAACATAGGTTGTAACTAAGTTAAAGAAAATTTTAGTTTAATAATATCAAATGAGGGAACATCTCTTATAAGAGTTCTAAATCAGTGACGGAGCTAGCTAGGATTCTCCTCAACAGGAGCCTCGATCCTCGATATACCTTAAAAGTTGGTGGAATTTTTTTTTTCAGGGTTTTGACCGTTGAATATGCTAAAGATATGTTGTAACCAAGTTAAAAGAAAGAGGAAGAAACAACTTACCTTATACTATGGTTATTTTTTATTAATTTTTTATCGGAACTTTTAAATGTTTGAGATTGTCATCTGTACTTTATAAAAAATTTCAGACGACCAGCTCCATTTTTGTGCTATTTTTTGGCCAAAATTATTGGTGAAAAGGCTTGCACGTGGGTAATTTTGCTCCAATAAAAAATTGAAATTTTTACAAAGTATTGATCAAAATTTGACATTTGAAAGTTCAAATAAAAAATTGAAAAAAACGATGATAGCATAAGGAATAAGTTGTGTTTTCCTCTAAAAGAAAAATTGAACTTAGTAATATCAATTGAGCAAATATCTCTTATAAAAGTTGTGAATCAGTAGCGGAACCAAGATTCTATTTGAGGGACCTCGGTCCTTGATTATACCTTAAAAGTTGGTGGAATCGGATCCGAGATTAGGGGCCGCATGCCCGTGTATGTGAAGAAGTTGCCATCTATCGGTGGTGCGTTTGGAGGGAGTGTCGGAACAATGAAGTCGGTGAGGATATCGGGGTCCCCCGCCACGGCAATTTGGACCGTTATTGCAAATGAAGAAAGTAAGAACAAAATGATCCTCGAAAACTCCATTGGATTTATGTCCTTCCTAACTCGTTTTGGTCTGGATTGAGGAAGATGGGATATGATGTTGATGTATATGTATATTTTTGGTAAAGAATGTTGGTATATATAGTGATGATGTGGGAATGTGGAGTTGGCCGGCAACCTTGGATGTCCGCATCGATGTTTGAGAATACGAGGAGAAAATACGCATATATGGTTATGCCTTTTGTGTTGTTTATCCGAGGAGGGAGGGTGGGGTGGGGTGGGGGTGGGAATTCTTGAAGTTGTCCCACGACTTCCTGGATACAATGGATTGACCTTTGTTTAGAAATCGACTATGATTAAGGAATCAGTCTAATTTTCGTGCAAATCAATGTGTAAACTATAAAATATACGAGTCTGAAGCATGGTTCAATGGAATGCCGCCATAACGGCTGGAACGGGCGTTCCGGAACCGATCGGCAATGACCCTTCCACCTTCACGGGGGTGGAACGCCGTTTTCTTGGTCGGAATAATCGGAATGGAACGGCGCTTTCACGGCACATAACGGGATGGAACGCCGGTGAGAAGAGGACGTGGGTGAATAAAAAGAGAAGACTGTCGGCTGCTTTTCAGTATGGCTGAAGAGATATGATAGAGATAAAACTAGGTCTTTTTTTGTTTAATTAGAATAATTAATGGATTAGTAACTAATGGGCTATTGGCACCAAAAAAATTAATGGGCATTACCTTTCATTTATTATGTTGTTGCTTTGATATAATATTTAATAGACGGTTTAAAAATTTTGGGCTAACAAATGGGTCTGTCATTTTTTTATAATAATAATAACATATTTAATAAAATTAAATTATATGAGTAGTTAAAAAGAAAATTATATGTGTTGTGAGTACATGCATATTATAATTATGAATTTGTGTTTAGTATTGTATGCTTCTAAGTTCTAACTTTTCAGATTTTCCTTGAAGAAAATATTAGTTTAAATTGAATGGAGATATTTTTAAATAATGAAATAGATAAGGTTAATTGTTATATAACTATTTAAAGACAATATCACAAGTATGAATGTATAATTAGGTTGGAGCAGTCGAAATAAATATTCTATAATTAATTTTATGATAAGAGATTATAGGCATAGTAACTTCCACTAATTCTTACAATTCTGATTTTTTCTTGTAATCATTCCACTTTTTTTTTTTAAGAAAATCATTCACCTATTATTAGTAGGTAATGTATTGTTATTTATTTATTGTAATATTTGTGGTAGTGGATGATCTTTTATTTGTATTGATATATTAATTAATTATATTTATTATAAAAATGTCTTCCGTTCCATGAAGTGTCGCGACCGTTTCGCGACATGATGCTGGAACTGGATCGGTGCCCCCGTTCCGTTTCCTGTGACCGCGACTGCGAACCATGGTCTGAAGCGAGCGGTTCCACACCAAAAATGGGAGTTTAGATTTCAGCATTTAAGTTGTGAGACATATGTTAGCTACACATTTGATATATTTGGATCAGTTTGCACATCGAAATTCGAATTATAGCATCTGAGGACGATATGTAAATTTGAAGGTAAATGATAGATGATTGCGTCCTTAATTATATGGTCTTCATATTATTCGATTTTTCAGATCTTGTGTTGAGCACATATGTGAAATATGCCGGTTGCTGAAGTGAAGAACAAGAACAGTGATTATATCAAGGCACAAATCCAGCTAATTGCCACCCAAATTGCACGTATTAGGATTTAGGAACGAGAAAATGTATCTGGACATTAAAATTTACACTAATCACAAAATGGATTATATTGTTTCAAAGTTGTCCTTTCAGAAAGCAAAACCAATATATACATTAATATTTTCCAGCGTGAGATAAAAAGAAGAGAGAAAGTACAGCTTAGCAAATCAATCAAAAGAATACATTTCTCAAACTTGAAACAAAGAAAACAAATCCAAAATAATGTAACAATTGTGAAAACAACGAAAAAAATCAATTTTTTTACCTAACACCATGAATTGAAGTGAATGGGATAGTCTTTAAACAATCATAGATCAGTTTGTGGCCCTGCACGAACGTCGAATCTCTCCCCGGTTAAGGCCGGTTAGGGCATCGACTCTGCCTAACTTGACCATAGCCTCGCCAAACTTCTTGTAGAAATCCGGCCCGTTAGCCATGGCTCAACGACTTGCCTCGACAGTGGATCAAGGGCCAATTCTTGGTCAATTTTGAGAACCCCTCTTTTCAAAACTATCTGCCTATAGTAGGAATTGTCAACAGTCATTGAGCTCGAAGGGTTTTGATCAAGGTCTACAGAATTGGTAGAGTTGGAATTTTGAGGACATCTTGCTCTCAGGGTTTTAACTAGCTCGGGATCCATAGTGGGGTCCGGTTTTCCTGTTTTGTCGAAATTGTAGAGACGGTCGTTGATGAACGAGCAATGAGTGATCCCAACAGTGTGACCACCTGCATTTGTAAGCAGAAGTCAAACTCTGTCTGATAACCAGTAAAGCTTAAATTGTTAGAAAGGAGATAAGATGACTAACAATTGTTACACATATAGTTGTGTGCATACCTAGAAGGTAAACCAAATCGGTGGTATTGAGTCCTTTACGGCTAAAGGCTTTGTTGCAATCGGAGACTGACATTGAAGGAGATGGAAGATTCACGTTCTTAGCTAAGGATACCGTCCCGTCTCTCCTCCCAGTTTCTACGATATACCGTCCTCCTCCACTCTGCTTTCACATGCATGTGGCAAGGTGTAGTTTACTATGTATGTGATCAGGAACTAAATAAGAAGGAGCTGGTAGGAGCAGTCGTCTCATTCAATATTAGAATTTCGGACGATATAGTTTACAATATTTCAAAAAATTACAATTACGCCCCTAAAAGTTAAGATTCCATGCTCCTTCCCATTGTGCGATGTAAAATAATTTCAGAATTTCATCCAGAAACTGGTGAGAATTAAGAGAAAGACGAGGAAAAATATCCCTTACCAGGGCGACTGCATCTCTTGTTGCCATAACAATAATATCAGCACACGAAACAATACCGGGGCAGACGGCTTCTACTGCTTTTTTTGCGTCGTCTATAATCTCATAGCCCCGGACGCTCAGATTTGGCCCTGCTGTTTTCTCTGAGTCCTTTTCATCGAGCAGAATGGATGCATCATAACCCTTCAAGAAACAATTTCAATTCAAATCGTAATCAGATGCTCATTTGTGGCACAATATAATCATGTACACATGTTGCAAATGAAGTATAATAGTTAAAGTTTAACCTCCAATATATGAAAAAACCCACAACATATCTCGTTTAGTAAAGTTCAACATTTTATTCTCTAACTAAAAAAGATTATAGAGTTCCCTTTGCATTTTCAAGAATTCAATTTCGCTGATCAATTTAAAGTTAGAACTTCGGAGTTTGTATAATCTTGATTACATTGACAAAGCAGTCGTGAAACTGCAGTCGAAGAAGCGCAGCTGCAATGGTTGGATCCCTCGAGTACCATGCGTTGATCACGCCACCTACAACGGCCTCAACATCGGCGCCTGACCGGCATTTGCCCTTGTAAAAACCTGCTTCAAGCGGGACAAGAGCAGCCATGCAATGGCTGCTCAAACTCGCAAAGACTACGAGTAATGTGACTAGTTTTGAAAGTTGACTCGAGCTCGACATTTTTTTATAATTAAAAATCTTGATATATGTATTATTTGGTAATGTTTAGAGGCTGATATAGGAAAGTATCAATGTCGATGTATTTATACCTATGTTAAAGAACATTTGCTTCTTCTTCAAAGATGATCATTAGTGTGTACATTGTTGCATGATTTCAAGTGGTGATTCTTTGATCAGAAACGTGCAGCCATGTAAATGTAGAAGAAGACATTCATATTCATGAACCTTAGTGGGTAGCTAGGGATACATGTATATGATTGGAATTGGATGTGGTGACTTATATGGATTTTAGGCTTGGACTTCTCTTTTAATTATTAATTCCTTTGACTTATATTGGTGCAAATAATATATAAATTGTATATATTATATATGATCTGTATACCTATTAACCTTAGATGCTGCATTATTGATTGGTTGTGCAATTTAAAAGTTGACTTTATACCAAGTTAAATAAAGGTGTCGGGTTCGAGTTCGTAATATTAAATAAAGGAAAAATCTCAATTTTGGTTCTCTATAAATTTTATTTTTTATTTTGGTTTAAAGGTTTTAATTTTTCTCATATTGCATTCATTTTATTTTAAAATTTCTTAATTTTAATCCTCTGGTTAAAAAACATTAAAAAAATCACGTGCAATGCACATGATCCGTATTGGTTAAATTTTGGAGTCAATTCCTTTGACAATTCATCGGGAAAACTAACAGGTAAAAATACCTGTGGGGAAATTGAAAAATTAAAAGGATACTCCCTCACCCTCTTCCTCAAATATCCAAATTAGGGTAAATTACGACAATTGCCCCCCTTAACCTTTAAATATGCACTTTCCCTCTAACCTTTGTAATTTTTAGCACTTTACTCTTTTTGCACGATTTCCACGAAATATTCGCGAATATTCCATTCAGATTTGTGAGTTACGCGTAACTTTTAAAAAGGCAAAAACATCAATTCATGTGCTATAACTCCCTCTCTCTCCCTTAAGACATTATATTCCTATTTCTTTGAACCCTAATTTGTTGAATTTCATTTGGGGGAAATCCAGGTGATGTAAATTGGAGCAACCATCAAACATGGGAAATTGCTAGCTGGAAATATTATTGATTGAAAGATACAAACGCTCCAAATTCTTCAAAGTAAAAACCTCAAGCAAACCCCCTGCCATGCCTTGTTGCCCTTCAAGGACAAGAACCGCAACCCGAAAAAGGAAGTTGACAAAATCCACGAAACGACGTCATCGTCAGAGATATTGTTATGGCAAATAACAAGAACCTGCAATGACAGCAAAGTAGAAGGGGTCTTGGTCCCTTCACAAAAGGGTCCATCGAGTTCTTGGAAAGATTGAGGGAAAGCAAACCAAAGCACACCCCAAAAGCCGCAATATCCGTAATAGGGCTCGAAATTGCACTCTCGGCTAGATCCAAGAGCACAAGGAAGTGAGGAACCGTCGTATAGGAGGTGGCGCCGGAGATGTTGGCATTTTTCAGCACAAGGATCTCCAAGCTCTCGAGGGGAAGCAGAAAGGTAGAAACTTAGTAGAAATTTGTGTCGAGGTGATAATTTGTGAGGTCAATCCTGGAAACCCGAAAGTTCTTGTAGGAAATGCCATGGAAATTGCAGGGAGAAGATGTGGTTTGCCCTCTTAGGCTGGAGAGAGTTATAGCTCATGAATTGACGTTTTTGTCCTTTTAAAAATCACGCGTAACTCACATAATTCGGTCCGAAAAGAATATTTTGCCGGAATTGTGCAAAAGGAGTAAAGTGCTAAAAATTACAAAGGTTAGCCGTGCAATTTAAAGGTTAAGGGGGAAAGTACGAAACGTACCAAAGGACAGGGGTTGCCGCGATTTACCCTCAAAATTAATAAGCGTTCTTCATCTTTTTCCTTCTCAATTCCATGGTTGCTGCAAATGTTGATGTAATGTGTTTATGTGGGCGTACTTCTACGTTGCACACTTCGTGGACTCCCTCTATAGCTAGCTCCGGGAGAAGATTCTACACTTGCAATATAACACCGACTTGTGGTTTCTTTGTTTGAAAGATCCTCCTATGCATCTAAAATCCAAAGTTATCATTCTTGAACTTCTAGGAAGGATTAACGAGCATAAGTTGGAGATTGTCAGGTTGAAGAAGAGAGAGTCTCGGTTGTTTTACATCATTATTGTGGTTGTGTTTGTTCTCAAGCTTTGCCAATTCTTCTTCAATTGTTAGAACAGACTAGCTTTGGTTGCGTTAATAGTAATACTTAGTTGCAACACAAACAAGAGGAATTCTTCTTCAATTGTTAGAACAGACTCTTCTAAATCACCCAACTCCTCTCCCTTGACTCTATCAGGCAATCTTGATATTTGCTAACACATGCTCCATAATCCATATATAATCCTCGTTGAAAAATCAATCCCGAACAGATTCTCCTACGAACCCCGACCTGGATCAACTAATCAAATTAAAGTCAAAACCCTTATAGTCTAGACAAGAATTCACGAATCTCTTTGGCAAAAACTTATTCGGCTCGACCCAAGAGACGGGGTCTCTGATTATAGCCCATACGTTCAATACGGCCATCGTCTCTTGGATGGAATTTGTTAGCCCAATTATGTTCACATTTTCCCTCGATTTGCATATCATGTATACTGTGAAAGGTGGGTGACAACGAAGGGTTTCCTTGATCACGACTTTTAGATATGCTATTTGCTCTAATTAAGTCATCCTTAGTGATAAGTGTAGATTTCGTATCCGTTTGGACTATATATTGTGTGTATCTTATGCCATTTTGTGAGCTTGTAGTTGTTATTTGCTCCATTTCAGGTATCTCGTGTGTTGGACGAAAAACGGAGAAACAGAACAAAATCGAAGCTCAAGAGTCTTGATTTGAAGGGCTAACGGTCGTTAGCCCTGGAGTAGAAGAAATGGCCTAATGGCCGTTCATTGTCACTGAAGGAGAAGCAATGAGGTGAACGGCCGTTCAACCAAGTCTGCACAAAAGGGTGAACAGCCGTTCATGGTAGCAGGCAGGCAGGGCAAAGGCCTAACGGCCGTTAGCCCTTGCCAATACATAGCAACATAGGGTTTTTTAGAAATTCACACCCCGTGATAAGTTTTCAATACGACACCAGCACGAGTATATGTATATCACACAACACGACGTGATATGGAAAACGATAAGTTTAGAAGTGTCCTCAACAGAAATTCCCTTTTAATTTCTTTACAATTTTAAATGAATTCAAATCTCATAATGGTCATACATGGTGGAGAACTTTCAGACCCTATGTACTTAATATTATATCTGGAGGGAATTAGCATTTCTAATCATTATTCACAAGGTTGCTTCTAGCTTTCTTTTGGGAAGAAATTCGAAAAAGAAACCCTATTTTTTTTTTTCTGTGCATGTGGTTGCATGCCAGATAATGTGAAAGCCCAATGTGTATTAGTCTGATATCTCTTATTTCTGAAAAAGATCCAAATTTTTTATTGAATTTCAATGATATGTGGTTCTTGCTCAGATGGTTCTTGCTGCCGCTATAAATATGTGGGGTTTGCTATTCCTTCCTCAGCAAAAAAGAAATCATTGTCACCTTCATATATACATAGAATTCAAGAAAATTTCCCCTCTAAGTGCCTCGTCGTGCCATGGCGAAGTTGACGGCGTCTAATCACCTCGTAATATTTAATTATCAGTACTGATATTTAATTTTTAAAGAACTACAAAAAACTTAACGACATAAATTCATTAAACTCCTAATATAAAAATTTAGGGTTACGATGACAACATTTAACTACTTTTGACGGTACAAGAATCCATTTGCTGTACATATATATATACGTATACATCATTTATTATCTCTATTTAAAAAATAAAAAAAATTAAGAAATTAAATTATACGCTTTATTCGTACATGTAAGTTTGTTGCCCAGAAAGTACAGACTTACAGTGAACTGTTAATTATTTTCTGGTACATATTACTGTCATGTGTCAAATATGTGCATACAAAAGTATTTTATCTTAGGCTTGGCTATTAACCATCGGTCTATACATATGATATGGACTTCACTCAATTATGTTCTTGTAAAATGTTAAATGTCAAATTATGTGCAAGTATAAGGTTTTTATCCATTGGTCATTATATGATGATTGTTAATTATGGGACAACGGGACGAAGTCGGTCGTATAATACGGTGTGAATCGTGAAGTACTTCGACAAAAAAGGAAGATTATGATATTGATACCATATTGAATCGGATGAAGAGGTATTTTATTTACGTAAGAAAAAAATATATATTGTACATACGGACTCTCAATACAAAGACAGAGTGAGAAGGGAGCTGAAGAAGCCCTAAACCTAATCGCTTATCCATACGCGAAAAGCATAAGCAAGGAACATGAAGATTGAGTTTTCAAAATTTCGAGTTCAGAGCTTAATTAAAACTTCCGCGAATTATCAATCTGATTATCAAGATAAACTAAGTTAATCTGAATGCGGAAGCGTATAAGAAAGTTACAATTTCAAAACAATTGTTTGATTGTTAGGGGTTCTTAATTTTCTAATTTGATTTAACATAGGGGTTTCTTTAACTTTTCCTATGAGGAATATATATTTAAAAAATAGTATGTTATAATCAATTTAATTAGAAATAATATTGCCTATTTTCATTTATTATGGATAATTAAATTAAACCAAATTAAATAAAACAAATATATATGAGGATCCATGTTATACTAAAGATAGCTGCAAAATAAATTATTGAGAAACATTTAAATACTTCATTTTCTTAAATTTTGGGTTATATTATCTTTTATAGAGAAACATAAGCCCACATATATTGGGCCTTGGGTTTTGGGCCGTCTTCCAAACATGTATAATACTATTTCTTCTTTTCAAATTCGGCCAACCACAATTTAGCAATGTTGCAAAAGTACACTTATAATATTAAAAATCAGATATTTTTTTTAGTTACCAACAAAATCATCGGTGAATTCCCGAAAACTCCCCAAATGATAAGTCCAATTCCACTTAGCTCCCCATTTTCAAAAATGATGTATCTGAATCCCAGAATCGCGTATCTAAATCCTCAAATGATGTATTTAAAAATGGGGTGTATCTGTATCCCAGAATCGCGTATCTGTATCACTGAATCGCGTATCTAAATCCAAGAATCGCGTATTTAAAACCTCAAATGATGTATTTGAAAATAGGGAGTAAAAAGGAACTTTCCAAACTCATGGGGAATTTTCAAAGATTGCCCCCAAAATCATAGGTTCAACAATTAAACGTTGTCCAAAAATTTAGTAAAAATTGTTATTATTGTCTAAATAATTAACTATCAAATTGTGCCTCAGATACAAAGACATAATAAATTTGAACTTATTAGGTGGTTTTCTTTTTTAATAAACACAACCCTCCCAAAATAGATAGAGGGATTCGACCCACGATCATTATAATGGAAAAAGAATCATTTAATCATCTACACCAACCTCGGTTAACTAAAACTTATTAGGTGGATTAATCTAAAATATGTTATTTTTATTTTGTGACATATCTAAATGGGGTAATAAAGTCAATCAATCTATATATATATATATATATATATATATATATATATATGATGGTGTCAAAATTCGGCTATGCGCTGGACTGTAGATCAGGACTCTCAATCACCCAAAATATTTGTTTGCGTGGGGAACTTTGATGCTTTCTTAGGCTGAAAAAGGTGAAGCAAATATGAACTCAAAGGCCAAACGGGGGAATGTGGGGGTTGGACCCGTTTTGGCACTCCGATGCTCAAGTCAGGTCAAGCTCTGGGTCGAAAATGCAAAGGAAACAAGGGACTCAGAGTGTCAAGGAAAGCTTACCATTGCAGATGCCGGAGTAGGGTTTATATAAGGTGGAGATGGACTCCGTAGGTGCAAGTACACCCTCAAGAAAGTGTGGATCTTGTCAGGTGGGAGAGCGACGGCCTGTGGCCGGAACAGTGCTTTTCTGGCTAAAGCACTGTTTGTTTGCCCCTGCCAGATGCCTGACACAGTACTTGGTGTGGCTGCAATTAATGCGGCCAGTGGCGGGTGGTACGTGCATTGAATGCGGTTGTCCGATAGCGGGTGGGTTGGTCTGACCTCTGGGCCGGACGCTCCTTGATCGAAAGAGATCCCTGGGTCGGATGTCTCTCGGTCGAAAAAGGTCCTTCGGTCGGAATCCTCCACCGCTCAGGGTATGGCCCCTCATCTGGAGGCCAAGTGCTGGCTCAGAGAGAGGAACACCTTGGGTCGGATTCGAGAGGCTGATGTGGTTTAGTTCCCTACGTGGCGCTACGTGTGGAGTCCAGTCAGGGACCCCGATTCCCCCCCCCCCCCCCCTATATATATATATATATATATATATATATATATATAATGACCTTTTAAATTTAGAGTCAAAAAATTCAACTTACTGCATCACCCTCATCAATGCATCAACAAATCAAATAAAAGATCTAAATTTTATAAATTCTCGAGCTTCCGCCAGAACAAAATACCACGATACGAAAGAGTTCAACATAAAAATTCAAACTCTTAAATTCTTGAACTCTTGCCGATGCTCAAGACTAATTATAAGAAACCACATTGACAACATATGGAAAACAAAAAACTAGGGAATGTAATCGTAATCGTAAATCTTTCTTTAACTAGGTTTTTTTTTTAACATTATATTCTAGGTTCTCTTGTAACTTTGTAAGTATTACAGAATTCTATTAATAAGAAAAACCTTTCCCCAATCATTGCATCAACTATAGCAAATATAGTATCAAATCAGGTTTCAATCCAATAAACAGATATGATTCCATGTTCATCATCTACCGCACCAATCCCGACCATGGTTGAATCAATCGACAGTCAATCTAGCATCGGCAGGAGTCTCCAGCAGTCTTGAAGCACTTGAGAAAAATTGAGGAACATGAGAAAAATGGAACATGGGAAAAGTGCATAATTCCTCAAGGAAAGAAGGTGGTAGGATGTTGATGGGTCTTCACAGTGAAACATCGAGCTAATGGTAGCACTGAGAGGTACAAAGCAAGTGGTGGCGAAAAGGATATACACAGACCTATGATATCGACTACTCAGAAACCTTCTTTCCTACAGCAAAGATTTATACAATCAGAGTGTTGTGTAGCAGCAAACCGAGACTGGAAGCTACATCAGTTTGATATCAAGAATGTGTTTGTTTGCACTAAAAATTCGCGTTTATTGATTTTTAGTCAATATCGAATAAATAATACAAATTATTTGATAATTCAAGTAAAAGTGGGTCTTCAATCTTCACTTGATCCTCTGATTCTTCCTTCAAATTTAGAGTTGTTGAATCTTCAAACGGTTCTTGATGAATTTGGGGTTTGATCTTCCTCAACTTCAAATTTAGCTTGAATAACGTTAATTCGTAGGTCTTTCGACTTATTTACGAATCAAACACCGGATTTTGAGGGATTTGAACTTCGGGCTTTGAGGGATTTGAACTTGAATAACGTTAATCCGTAGGTCCTTCGACTTGTTTACGAATCAAACGTCGGATTTTGGAGAATTCCGTCAAGAACGCCTTCGAACGCGTTGGTAACTCCGTGGATTTAGCTTGAATATAACGCCGATTCGCCGGTATAACGCCTTGATAGCGGATCAAACGCCTTGATTTGGTAACTTCGGGGAAGAAACGTTTTTAGCCTTCTTCTTGAACTTGCAGAAAGGTTTTTAGCCTTCTTCTTGAACTTGTAGAAAGGTTTTTAACCTTTCTTGAATTCGTAGAGAGGTTTTTAGCCTCTTGCACTTGTAGAGAGGTTTTTAGCCTCTTGAACTTGTAGAAAGGTTTTTAGTCTTTCTTGAATTCGTAGAGAGGCTTTTTAGCCTTTCTTTAATTCTTGTTCTGTGTTGAATGAACAACCCATGACCTCTTTATATAGGTATAAAATTCAAGACTTGTTGCTCAAGTCAAAATTTATTTAATAATTATCTCTTTATATTTTTATTTTTTAAAGAGATAATATCAAATAAAACTTGAATTTGATTGGTCGGTGTGATGCAATGCGCCACATGCCGCCATATGATTTGTCTTGGCTTTCTTTGACTGCAAGACTTGATTTGATTGCTCAAAACATGTCACTTTGACACGTGTCATTACTTGATTTGTTGATAAAATAAACATTATAATATCAATTTAATTTTAACTATTTAACTTTGAAATTAAATTTAGGATAATTTCAAAATATTAAATAACAAATTAAATTAATAACATAAAGTTTATTTATCCGTCTACTGTGTTCTCGCATGGAGACCTTACAGAGGAGGTGTATATGGAATCTCCATTAAGATTCACCAGGGGTTTTGGGAAAAAGGAGATATGCAGGTTGAAGAAAGCCCTATATGGACTAAAGCATTCACCCTGACCTTGGTTTGGGAGGTTTACAGCTGCCATAAAGAAATATGGCTATTGTCAAAGTAACTCGAATCACACACTCTTCCTTAAAAGAAAAGATGGGCTAATAACATGTCTCATCATTTATGTAAGCGACATGATTATTATAGGGGATGACATAGAAGAAATTTCCCAATTGAAGGGGAAATTGTTCAGGGAGTTTGAGATGAAGAATGTAGGGGAGCTAAAATACTTTCTTGGGATAGAGGTACTGCGATCTAAGAAAGGAATCTACATCTTGCAATAGGAGTTTGTTCTTGATCTACTAGTGGACACTGGGTTATTGGAATGCAAACCAACTGACACTCCCATGGCTGTCAACCATGGGTTGAGAATAGATATAGAGCCTGCAATTACTTATCGGAAAAATACTAAATTTGATAATTATGAATGATATTGATTTTTCGAATCATCTTGGGGCCCTTCTAAGCTTATTTAAATTGTTATTTTAAAAAGGTTAGAAGCTTCTTAAGAAATAAATATGTTTGACTTCTAATAATTATTGCTCCTTTTTATGGAAAGATGAAGTTATTGAAGAAGAAATAGCGGAAGGTGAGGAAAAAGATCATTGCTTTTGATCGCAAATAGATGTTTTTGGAGGTGTTTTTGAACTCTGTGTTTAGAAAGCATTGTTTTTGAACTCTGTAATGTAATTATTAATATTTTTTAATTTTCAATATACTCATAAATAACTAAATAAAAGGGTAAACAAAAACAATGAGAGCAAAGGAAGAAAAACAGTATAGACTATACTTTATTAATTACTTTCCAATAGTTGTTAAGACATTTCAATACTATAATTCTATTTTTCAATCTTCTTTTATTCAAGTTTTATAACTTTTATCTTTGAAAAATATTATCATTACTATAATTCTTTTTTTTTTTTCAACTATTATTTGAGAGTAAACTATAGGAAAATATAAGATTCACCTATAAAAACATGAGAGTTAAGATGTTATAATTGCCTCACAATTTCAGGGGATGTATGTTCACCTATTATTTATTCCATTTTAATGAGATAAATCTAATTCAAGTGTTGATCTCTAATAATTAATAATTAAAAATAAACCATTGCATTTACGTTTCTCAAATGAAGTGGGGCTTTATATATCCGAGAGCCCGTTACGTTCTAAAGAGCTCAACTTTCCAATTAGCATTTGCTTCACGTCAAATTCGGCCTTTTGAATTTTCAACTTTTCATGATTTCATTCGCTTATAATTGAACTTTAGTGGGTCAACACTATGTTAGTATAATAAGAGATTTTGAGTTTGAATTCTTATGAATGTAGCTATGATTAATAGAAATTTTTTGAGTTAACCGCAAAAATATCCTGAGTTTAATCGAAATTGCAAAAAAAAATAATAACTATCATAAAAAAATTAGGTCAAAAAATACTATGTTTTTTATTTTTTACACTCTACCCCCTCATTCGATTCGATTTGGTCAATAAATGAATATATTTTACCCAAAATACCCTCCGAATATATTTTATTCAAAAGAATATAATTCATTCATTATATAATAATCATAATAATAATTATATATATATCATAATAATATATATATAAGTAATATTTAATATATACATTGCATAATATATTACATTCTTAATTTAATAAAAATTTTATAATATACAAATCATATTCTTAAATTGTTTATATTCATTAAAAATCTAACAAATTAATAATATAATATTATAATGAAAAATTAGATATACATATACATATATCATACATATTATAATTATATATATACACATTCATAAATAGTATTTAATACATAGTATATAAATAATTTTATATATATACATATATTACATATCCGTATATAATATATTATATAGTGCACACACACACACTGACACACATATATAAATATATACACATTAAGTATCATCCTCCCCCACTTCTTCCAGCAGCGACTTCCACTGACGCACCCCCCTCCTCCCTTCACCACCACCACCACTCCACAGATCTGCCGCCGCCGCCCCTTCCACCCTCGACGATCAAATCCGCTGCGCCTCCTTCTCTCCCAGATTTGTCATCCCTGATCTGAGCTTCTGTGTGTATTTTTGTATGGATCTGGGTTTGATGGTGGGTGGTTGTTCATGGTGGCGGTTGTTGTGGTGGTGTTGTGTGGCGGCGGTGGCGGTGGCGGTGGTGGGGACACTTGCAGAAGGGGAAGAAGGAGGGGTATGTTTTTTAAAATATATTTATTATATAAAGATATTATATATTTTAGGAAAAATTACATCCACCTTGTAGTTAGGTATAACCGTATAATTATAATCCAATCCATCATTATCGAAAAATTATAAATAAGTCCTTATAATTCATGTTTCGTTTGAGGTCCTCCAAACCGTTAGGATTCCGTTATGTTTTGACCCTGTAATGTCAAAAATATTCCTGAATATTTTATTATTTTTATAATTTTACCAAAATACCCTCAAGGACTGCATTGTTCAAGTCATATTCATGAGGGATCGTTTTATTAAAAAATATGTACTATGAGTATTTTTGTATTAAATTATATTAATATAATATTTCTTCAAAAATTAAAAAAAAAAAGAGAAATATATATAATTAAAATAAACCTTATTTTTATTATACATATTTGTATTTTTGAATTAATTATCGTATTTCTAATAAAAAAAAACATATATGATATGTTTGTATTTTGAAGAAATTAATATACTTTTAATAATTTTAGCTACGTTGGGAGAGGTCCCCGCAATAAGCGCCTTCAGCTACCTCGGGAGATTAGTCTTTCACTCAATTGGGTGAGGGGAAACTCTGATAGATCAAAAATTCATACAAATTATTTTTTTTTTCTTTTTCCCTAATATATTATATTATTAATAAAATTAAATTTAAATCAAAAGAAAAAGAAAAAGAAAAAGAAAAAGAAAAAAAAAACTCGTCACCCCTGTTCTTCATCGGAGAAGATGAAACATCAAGAATTGAGGATTTTTCGTTTCTTCGCTGAATTCAACATACGGGTAGTGCTTTTCGATCACCACGACACGAGGATCGTATCGATATTAATAAAAAAACATATATGACATGTTTGTATTTTGAAGAAATTAATATACTTTTAATAATTTTAGCTACGTTGGGAGAGGTCCCCGCAATAAGCGCCTTCAGCTACCTCGGGAGATTAGTCTTTCACTCAATTGGGTGAGGGGAAACTCTGATAGATCAAAAATTCATACAAATTATTTTTTTTTTCTTTTTCCCTAATATATTATATTATTAATAAAATTAAATTTAAATCAAAAGAAAAAGAAAAAGAAAAAGAAAAAAAAAACTCGTCACCCCTGTTCTTCATCGGAGAAGATGAAACATCAAGAATTGAGGATTTTTCGTTTCTTCGCTGAATTCAGCATACGGGTAGTGCTTTTCGATCACCACGACACGAGGATCGTATCGATATTAATTTCGTGTCCCGATTTTTAGCGGCGGTGGCTCTATGAAAGATCAAAGTCACGGCAATGGTGTTTTCATCGGAACTACCACCAATCGCCTCCTTCAACGCCAAGACCACCATCAGCTGCCGCCGTCCATCGCCCACCCTTCCTCTTCCCCCGAATCCATCGCCTCCCTTCCCCGTGTCTCCATCACCATCAACAACCACTTCTTCTTCTCCATAAACACACAGTCACACAACAACACACACATACTTTCACAAACAAACACCCAGATCCAGATTCGGATGTGGATCTGAAGAAAAATAGGGCGGAGGTAGACTTGAGGTGACACCGCGGCAGATTTAACGGCGATTTGGGCCGGGCGGGGCTCTTTCTTTTTGTTTGTGAGTGGAGGGAGTGGTGGGGAAGAAGGGGCGGCGCTCAGTGATGGATTGGCGAAGGAGAAGGCGATAAACGTGGTGGAGTGGTTGTACTGCGTGGGTGGGAAGAGGAGACAGATTTGGTCGATGGCGAGCCGGCGATCCCTGAAATTTTTCTCGCCAACGACATCTATGCATTTTGTTTAGGGGTGTGGGGATGGGGGAAGGGATATACTGATATATATATATATATATATTGGAAAACACGAATCAGAAAGCAGCGGAATTTAAAAAATTTTCCAACAAAAGGACCTTGGACTCGCAATCGTGTAACCAAATTCGTAGAGATAGAAAACTTACTTTTCTTTTGTTCTTTCTTGAAGCGTTTCAAGCCACCCAAGAACGCTCTTCTTGCGGCTTGATCCCCTCTCCTTGGTAAAGCTCGAATCTTCAAACTTCTAACTTGAAGCTCTCTAGAGATAGTCCACCAACTTGATCACAATCTAACTAGTAAGGATGCTAGTTCTCTGGTTAGTGTTTAAGCTTAATCTAGGGTTTCGTTTATCTTGGAGAAAGGATGGTGTTCAACACATGAACCAAAAGAATTGCCAATTAGCTCTAAAGGGGAACTTGAGCTCCCCTATATATAGGTAAGGGAGAGGGACGGCCGAACCCAATCCTTGTTGGGCAAGGATTGGGTCCCTCTCTCTCCTATTACTTGATCATCAAGTGTTTTCCAACTTTGACTTTGAATTCTAATTCAAATCAACTTTAAGAGAGCTAAAGATATCCAAACTAATACTTTATTTATTTAAAATAAATAACTTATTTTATCTAATTAATTAATTCATAAATGATTAACTAGATTATTTTTCTCCAAAATAAGACTTTCCTTTTAATTCAAAATTAAACCAAAGTCTATTAAATAATTAACACATTTAATTATTTAATATATATATATATATATATATATATATATACAAAATATATATTTACACGTGTGGAACCCTCTTGGCCCGATTAACTCGTTTAATCATTTTTTAAGCCTTAACACATGTAACCAAGTTGTTGTGTGTGACCCTCTAGGTTCTCAATTCAATTAGAAGTGACCCTAATTAATTAATTCACTAATTAATTAATCAGTCCACAGATTAAACGACCATAGTCTAGCAACAGGTGTTTAACCCCTAGTTGAATTGGAATGTTCGGATTCGACAGAACCTTTAAGTCATTGATTCATGTGAGATACAATCCTCCTACTTATTGTCTCTCAACCAAGATCTAGGGTAAGGGAATAATCAGAACCCTAATAATCCGGTCTTAAAGCTAAGTGCATTTCATATCCATTTGATCTCAATCCAAGAAACCCTTTTCTTGATGTCTTGATCTACTGCCTTGGCCAAGGACTCCATATGGCATATGAATGACTTACACAATAAGAGATCACCTTGCAAATACAAGTGTAGGTCCTTTCTTGATTCTCATTCACTTTCATGAATCACTTGTGTAGCCCCAGCATAAGCCTCGAATCAGTTGTCTAAGGCGACACCCTTTAAAGCTTATACCTAAGACTACAGAGTTGACTCATAAAGTGACAAGGAACCTCAAGTCTTAAGGATCAATTAATCACATCAATAACTCGTGAGATATTTCCTAATCTGGAAGTTTCTATTTCCCAAAATAGAAACTTTCTTTCCCATTTAGGAATGTTCTCACGCGGGGCACCTCAGTGAACTTACTTATTAAAGTAAGCACCCTCATGTATCACGCACGTATCAACTATACACTTTGCACCTCCATGAAACAAGGTGGTCCTTCTTAAGGGCGTGATCCCACAAGCAAGCCTTAGAGGAGTCAGGTTGACACTCCCACTGTCTATAGGACTCATCGGCTTGGAGTATTTTACTAATCATGACTTATGTGATATAGGGCTCGTTTCATGAACCATTTAGCCTAAATGGTAGAGTCCTAAATTCATCAGGATTAGGGGAGTTCTCATACATGCACAGCTAAAGTAAACGCATACCAAACAAGAGCATATAAAGAAGTGTTGCCTCAATTCATTATTTCATTCAACGATTGTCTGTGATTACAATAAGGAAAAGCACAAAGCGGATATACAATCGGCTTTCTAGGGCACTATTCCTAACAATCTCCCACTTGCCCGTCAAAGCCATTCTAAAGCTACTCTAAGTCCCATCTTCTGAAGATGACCTTGGAAAGCTTCTCGACTAAGGGGTTTAGTAAGTGGATCTGCCACGTTCTCTGCTGATGTGACCCTCTCAATTTGCACATCTCCTCTTTTGATAATATCACGGATTAGGTGATACTTCCTCATAATGTGCTTGGTCCGTTGGTGAGATCTTGGTTCTCTTGCTTGAGCAACCGCCCCAGTGTTGTCACAAAACACAGTAATGGGGTCTTTCATGCTAGGAACAACATTCAACTCTTGAATGAAGTTTCTAATCCAAACACCTTCCTTAGCTGCATCATTTGCAGCTAAGTATTCGGCCTCAGTGGTCGAATCTGCAGTGGTCGTTTGCTTGGAACTCTTCCAACTCACTGCTCCGCCGTTTAGGCAGAAAATGTATCCTGACATTGACTTAAAATCATCTAAGTCAGATGCAAAGCTTGCATCGCTGTATCCTTCGACAGTAAGATCTTTCTGACCTCCGTAAACTAAGAATAAATCTTTAATACTTTTCAAGTACTTAAGAATATTCTTCACGGCAGCCCAGTGACCATCTCCAGGGTCAGATTGGAAACGACTTGTAACACTAAGTGCATAAGCCACATCCGGTCGAGTACACAACATTGCATACATTATGCTACCTATTGCTGATGCATAAGGTGTATGAGCCATTCTTTCCTTCTCAAGGTTAGTCTTAGGACACATCTTCTTTGAAAGACATGTTCCTACACTCATAGGAAGGTTCTTAACCTTTGCTGACTCCATATTGAATCTCTTCAATACTTTGTCAATGTACATAGACTGTGATAGTCCTATTAACCTTCTAGATCTATCTCTATAGATTTTAATTCCAATGATATAGGACGCATCACCAAGATCTTTCATCTTGAATTGGTTCGATAACCATAACTTAGTTACTTTCATGTCATCCTTCGAATTCCCAATAAGAAGGATGTCATCAACATAAAGCACTAAGAATTGCACTGAGGTCTCCAATTCCTTTCTATACACACAGGATTCATTCGAAATTTGAATGAAGCCAAACGCTTTGACTGATTCATCAAATCGAATGTTCCAATTCCTAGAAGCCTGCTTCAATCCATAGATTGATCTTTGGAGTTTGCAAACCTTTTGCTCACTCCCACTGAATGTGAAACCTATGGGTTGCTCCATATAAATGTCTTTGTCAATGTCACCATTGAGAAATGCAGTTTTCACATCGATTTGCCATATCTCATAGTCATAATATGCAGCAATGGCAAGCATGATCCGAATAGACTTTTGCATTGCAACTGGCGAAAAAGTTTCATCAAAGTCCACGCCGTGTCTTTGAGTGAATCCTTTTGCAACCAGTCTTGCTTTGTAGGCTGCAATGCTTCCATCAACTCCAAGCTTTCTCTTAAAGATCCATTTGCAACCTATGGGTTTGACCCCATCAGGCAAATCTACCAAGGTCCAAACATGGTTGGAGTTCATGGAGTCCATTTCGGATTTCATGGCTTCTATCCACTGTTCAGAGTCAGAATCTGAAAGTGCCTCCTCATATGTTAAAGGATCATTATCCTTTTGAGAGATTTCATGGAAGAATCCATACCATCTCTCCGGCTGTCTAGGAGTGCGTTCAGAACGCCTTAGAGGAGGATTTTCGTGCGTATCGAAATTCGTGATTGGTTGTGGTTGATCAGTAGGGGACTTTTCTTCAGTGGGTGGCTTGGGGTCACTGTTGGAAAACACGAATCAGAAAGCAGCGGAATTTAAAAAATTTTCCCAACAAAAGGATCTTGGACTCGCAATCGTGTAACCAAATTCGTAAATATAGAAAACTTACTTTTCTTTTATTCTTTCTTGAAGCGTTTCAAGCCACCCAAGAACGCTTTTCTCGCGGCTTGATCCCCTCTCCTTGGTAAAGCTCGAATCTTCAAACTTCTAACTTGAAGCTCTCTAGAGATAGTCCACCAACTTGATCACAATCTAACTAGTAAGGATGCTAGTTCTCTAGTTAGTGTTTAGGCTTAACCTAGGGTTTCGTTTATCTTGGAGAAAGGATGTTGTTCAACACATGAACCAAAAGAATTGCCAATTAGCTCTGAAGGGGAGCTTGAGCTCCCCTATATATAGATAAGGGAGAGGGACGCCGAACCCAATCCTTGTTGGGCAAGGATTTGGTCCCTCTCTCTCCTATTACTTGATCATCAAGTATTTTCCAACTTTGACTTTGAATTCTAATTCAAATCAACTTTAAAAGAGCTAAAAATATCCAAACTATTTTTGGATAATTTTATACTTTATTTATTATAAAATAAATAACTTATTTTTATCTAATTAATTAATTCATAAATGATTAACTAGATTATTTTTCTCCAAAATAAGACTTTCCTTTTAATTCAAAATTAAACCAAAGTCTATTAAATAATTAACACATTTAATTATTTAATATATATATATATATATATATATACAATATATATATTTACACGTGTGGGACACGCACTCACGTGACCCACACGTGTGGAACCCTCTTGGCCCGATTAACTCGTTTAATCATTTTTTAAGCCTTAACTCATGTAACCAATGATGATACTCAAGAATGCGCACGTATCAGAGCCGTCCACATGTCCCCATCGATTGACTTGAAGACTATACGCTGGCATTGATGGGCCCGCGGGCCAACCCAGCCCACTCTCTTGCCAACTAATACAGGCCATTGAGCCTCGGCCAACTATTCAGGTAAAGGGCCAGAGCCGACAGGCTTGGCGCTCACATCTCGGCCCTCAGGGTTACCCTTCTCAGGGAAGCACCCACACGGGGACCCCCTCCTTGATGCTCGGAGTTTTAGCGCTCAAAGGTCACCTGCCGTGGAGGGCCCGTCCGTACACTCTTCGAGCGTCACCAACGCTCATGAAGGATCCTACCCCACTGCGATGGAACCGAACCTCAACAGGGAGGACTTTGGGCTTTCCTCTCACGCGGCCCTCGCCAACAACCTCTGACACAGAGGTAGTACGCACCTTGTACCTGACACGCCGCCTCCTTTTCAGAAACGTCATTCTCACACCCTCACGGGCTGCCACGTGTTAGGGCAACGCAGGTTTGGGACCACACGGTTAATTTACCCATTTGCCCTCACCCCTAACATATAAATAGGGGAGAACATATGCTTTCTCCCCCAAGTCATCATCTGCATACATACTTCATACTTCATACATTGTTCTGGGCATTTTTTCCACTAGTCTTCCCTAGCTAGATATTACTCTCATCACAGTCGTTCCATCATCGCATCTTGCACTCTTGGTGTTATCCTAGCTGGAAGAACCCACGCTCAAGAGGAAACCCAGATCCTGAGGCCCTTACGCCTGTGATGGTCTTTCCCTTTTCATACAAATATTAAAGTGTTGTTGCATTTAGGAAACACAGATTCTTGCATCATCATTTTTGGCGCCGTCTGTGGAAAATCCATCACTACCACAACTGTCATCATCAGATTCTTCCTTTGAAAGCTAGTTGAGATATAACACCTTTTAATTCTGTAAATGGTAACTGCAACAAGATCAGGAGCCGTGGGAGACAAAGGCGCTCTTCCTCCAGTCAACGAAGAGAACGCGGAAAGCAACATTCCCGCCGGAGGTACGAACCCTCCAACTACGGGAAATGGGGTCGAGAATGCAGAAACAGTGGCTGTGACTCTCCCACCGGGGGGAAACGCTATGGGAGGACCCAGTTCCGTTCTTCTGCCTACGGTTCCTGCCACCAATGCTTCCTTCCCATACGCAGGTATGTATCCCATGGCCATGCCTCCACCGGGATACACCTTTATGCAACCGGAATGATGCCCGGGGTGATGCCGATGGTCCAACCCTACCAAGTGGGGACGTTGAATCTCCCTTTGTCGCTGCCCAGAGAGATTCAAGGGGTGGAAATGCCCCAAATCACTACACAACAGCTTCAGGCGTTGTACGCGCAGTGCGAAGGTCAAGCCGTACAGAACGCATGGGAGCACTTCACTGCGGCTTATTTCCCTTCACACGCAGGCGCTCGAATGGCCCCACCCCTGGGAGGACTCCCAGCACACCCTTTGACGATGGCCCAAAATGCTCTGAGGGCTCAGCAACCTCCCCCACCACCAAATCAAGAAAATGAGGCCCCACCGAGGGTCCAGCAAGAGCAACCACCCACAGGAGATGAAAGGGCCCCTCGAAATGAGGGGGCCGGAGATAACGACGAAGTCCAATCGAAAGCCACAGAGAGGGCAAACCGCAGAAATGTCGGTGACCCTCAGCTTGCCGCAGTACAGGACCAGATTAGGGGGCTCCAGAATGTGGTGGAGCAGCTCTCTCGTGCAAGGTCTCAAGTCCCCCGTGATGGGGACGAGAGGTCCAGGGCCAGAGACGCTCGCCGACAACTATTGGGCCAAGGTGTTCGTCACTTCCCTCACTGGAATGGCTCAAGACTAATACAAAAAACTCCCCCCACGCTCGATTCGGGGGTATTACGACTTGACGGATGCCTTCGTCAGGCACTTCAACTCCTTAAAAGCACCGGCCCCGGCCGCAACTGCCCTGTACAGCTTGGTCCAGGGGCCGAATGAGACCCTCCGATCTTTCATGGGAAGGTTCAACAAGGAGATCTTGTTGGTAGAGAAACCCTCGATGGACTTTTTGAGGCACGTTCTGTTTGGAGCCATCAATATGAAGCATTATGTCAGCAAGGAATTTGTAGAAGAAGTGGCCAAGAAAAAGCGCCGCTCGTTAATGGAGATAAGAGACATAGCTGACTCGTTTTTCACCCTCAAAGATATGTATCTTGCGAGGGATCAGAAAATGGCGAACGCCCCTCGCCCCAGCAGAGCCCCCAAGGACAGAGGAGATTTAACCAGGGGCCGCCGCCGCAGCCCTATTTCCGCTCGTAGAAATTCTCCACCCCCTCGAAAGTTCGAGCGCATCCCTCTCAACCGCCCTATAGCCGAAGTGTATGCTATGGTGGATAAGAAGCTGTTCAAAAGGCCGCCCAAGTTGAGAGAAGCGGAGGCTCAGAAGCGCTCTGGGAAGTACTGCGCTTTCCACAAGCAGAAAGGGCATGACACCAACGAATGCCGTCAGCTTGAGAGTGAGATTCAGAGGCTGATCGCTGGGGGGCACCTTAAAGAGTTCGTAAAGGCGTTGGAGAGGTACGACGAGCATTGCGCCGAGCGAGCGAATGCACGAGGGAGAAGCCGTTCGCGCTCTCGGAGCCCACGTCACCGTCACTCCGAGCCCAGTGACCGTGGAAAGGGTAAAGCCTCAGACGTGGAAAACCAGCCCTTCACGGTCATTCACATGATTGCTGGAGGACCTTCGGGGGGCGACTCTAACGCTTCCCGACGCCGCTACATTCGGAGTTATGACCAAAGATCTTCTCAGCCCCGGCCAGTGCTCTCTATTGATAAATCATCACGCTCGGAGAAGGATGAGAGCGTAGGTTTCACAGAGAAAGACTTAGAGCACATTGTAACACCCCATGGGGTCGGTGCAACCTCTGACTGCCCCTTGGTGGTTAGCTTAGACGTTCACAATCACGTTGTAAAGAGGGTCTTGATTGATAGTGGAAGCTCCGTGAATGTTTTGCCTTATTCCACGTTTCAGAAAATGAACATCACAAACATCCTGCTCGAACCCCTCAGAACAGCCCTCGTTGGCTTTGGGGGTTTCGAGATCGTCCCTCGCGGACAAATTCACTTGGCCACCTCTTTCAGTCGCGCCCCACAGCGAAAAACTTTAAATGTTCTCTATGTGGTGGTCGAAGTGGACCTACCATACAACATCATCATTAGGCACCCAGCCCTCGTCGACTTCAAAGCTGTAATTTCCACCTATCATCAAAAAGTCAAGTTTCCCACCCCCGAGGGTACCGGAGAAGTACTGTGTAATGTTAAGGAAGCTTGGGAGTGCTACATACTTTCCCTTCGGAGCCACAAGCCCAAACAACCTACCCAAGCAGGTTCCACCAAAAAGTCTGTTGACTTCCCCAAATTAGATGAAGATGGCCCCGAGCGCAAGAGGGCCAAGCTCTATAAGAAGAAGAACAAGAAGAGGGCCATAGACAAACCAGTGGATGCTGGGAATTCGCCCCTCGGAGAGGTTGGGGTTTCCTCCTCGGAAGACGAGGATCATATACCCTCGGGAGATACCAGCGGGAGAATTACAGGCAAGAAACGAGCGCTCAAACAGCCGAGGCCTGAAGTGCGGGTGGAACCTATGGAGAGCTTCCTGACCATCAAATTGGAGCCAGGGAATCCAGATAAGACCACGCAAATAGGTTCCAGCCTCGACGGTCCCTCTCAGATTATGATGATTGAATTGTTGCGGGAAAATATTGATGTCTTTGCTTGGAAGGCTTCCGACCTCACTGGCATAGATCCGAGCGTTATTGTCCACAGGCTGAACGTGGATCCTACCTTCAAACCTATAAAGCAAAAGAAGAGAGACGTTCATGGGTTCCGAAAGCAGGTCATAGAAGAAGAAGTCAATAAACTGCTTGACGCTCAGTACATAGAAGAAATTCTATATCCCGAATGGCTTTGCAATGTGGTGCTCGTTCCGAAGAGCGCCAACAAGTGGCGTATGTGCAATGACTTCACGGACCTCAACAAGGCGTGTCCCAAGGATCCGTACCCCCTGCCCAGAATTGATCAGTTGGTGGATTCGACCGCTGGTTGTGAACTTATGAGCATGATGGACGCTTTCCAAGGATATTATCAGATATTTATGGCTCTTGAGGATCGTCCCAAAACTGCGTTCGTGGTTCATATGGGTGTTTATTGCTTCAAGGTTATGCCCTTCGGGCTCAAAAATGCAGGAGCGACATACCAACGCCTCGTCAACAGAATGTTCGAGTGTGAGATCGGAAAGTCCATGGAAGTATATGTGGATGACATGATCGTCAAAAGCGAACACCAGTATTCTCATCTGGAAGACCTCAAACGAGCGTTCAATATCTTGCGTCGTTATAGTATGAAACTGAATCCTTCCAAGTGTACATTCGGCGTGCGGTTGGCAAGTTTTTGGGATACATGGTCAGCCAACGGGGCATAGAAGCAAACCCAGAAAAGATTAAAGCGATCCTGGACATACCTTCCCCTCGCAATCTGAGAGAGGTCCAGGTGCTTGTGGGTAAGATCATTTCATTGAATAGGTTCATCTCCCGCTCAGCGGACAGGAATCTGCCCTTCTTTAAAATTCTGCGTAACGCTCGCAACTTTACCTGGAGCGAGGACTGCGAAAAGGCTCTGCAGGACATGAAGCAGTACCTTTCGAGCGCGCCTTTGTTGACCAAACCTAACCCGGGGGAGAACTTGTTTGTCTACCTATCAGTTTCCTTGGAAGCCACGAGCGATGTCCTCGTGGCAATCCGCGAGCGTAAGCATATGCCAGTGTATTATTTGAGCAAGACTCTACAGGGAGCGGAGAAAAGATACATGGAAATAGAGAAATTTGCTTTTGCGCTCGTTAATGCCTCTCGGAGGCTAAGACCTTATTTTCAAGCGCATTCCATCGTGGTGCTTACAGATCAGCCCCTCAAACATGTGCTTGCAAAACCGGACGTCTCAGGGAGATTAATTAAATGATCAATTGAACTTAGTCAGTTCGACATCACCTTTGAGCCTCGCACGGCGATACAAGCTCAGGCCGTGGCCGACCTTTTGGTGGAGCGTTTTAACTTGGATACCGGGCCCTCGGCAGAGGATGGCCTATGGCTTCTGCACACAGATGCATGGCTCCTCGACCTCACATAGGGGAGGAGCCGGGGTGACCCTCAGAGACCCTCTCGGAGCTGAAGTTGACTACGCCATCAAGCTGGCGTTCCAAGTCACCAACAACGAAGCTGAATATGAGGCCCTCATCCAGGGGCTCAGGATTGCACTCCAAAATGGCGCCACTCGGGTCACTGCATATGTTGATTCGCAGTTGATCGCGGGCCAAATTGATGGTTCTTATGAGGCTCGAGAAGCCACCATGGTGCAGTATCTTGCGAGCGCTAAGGAGGTGATAGTCAAGTTCAGAGAATTCCACCTTTTGCATATCCCGAGGGTAGAAAACGAACGTGTCAACGCTCTGTCAAAGTTCGCATCCGCCCTGGATGGTTTTAGCGAGCGTGCTATTACATTTCTTAGAACAGAGGAACCGCTGATAAGTAGAGGGGAACCTTCGAAGCAGGTGAATATGATTGACCCCTCCGAGCCATGTTGGCTCGATGAAATCATCAGATTTCTCCAGGATAGAACCAGCCCAAGCGACAAAGTTGAGGCTCAAAAAGTCAGAAGCAAAGCCCCTCGCTTCTCATTGGACGCCGAGGGTCGACTATTCAAGCGATCCTTCCAAGGCCCACTGTTGAGATGCCTGAGACCCTCGCAGGCCAAGGAAGTTTTAGAACACGTGCACAATGGAAGTTGCGGGAACCACTCGGGCGGTCGGATCTTGGCAAAGAAAGTCTTAAGGAGTGGGTTTTACTGGCCCTCGGTGCTGCAGGATGCCATTAGCTACTCCAAGAAATGCCCTAAATGCCAGTTTCATTCTAACACCCCCCAGTTGCCGGCGACTCAAATGATTCCCATTGATGTTTCATGGCCTTTTGATCAGTGGGGCATTGATATTGTGGGACCCCTCCCAATGGCGGTCGGACAAAAGAAATTTGTAATACCGTACTACTCCACGAGCGGCAACAGGGGAAACCCCTTACTCCCTCGTTTATGGCTCCGAAGCCATGATACCTGCGGAAATTGCTCAAGAATCCGCACACGTTGCCTATTTCGAGTCTGCTGCCAACGAGGCCAATCGGGCGCACGAGTTAGATCTGCTGGACGAGAAGAGGAATACTGCTTGGGCACGTATCCACAAATACAAAGCGACCGTTGCTCACCAATACAACAAACGTGTTAAGGAGAGGACTTTCCAGCTAGGGGACTTGGTCCTCAAAAAAGTTGAAGTCTCCAAACATGTGGGTAAGTTGGAGCCCAATTGGGAAGGCCCCTTCAAAGTCATTTAGGTACGAGCAAATAACACCTACCTGCTAGAGACTTTGCAAGGCAAGCGTCTCCCTAGGCCATGGAATGCATGTAACCTTAGAAGGTTCTACGTGTAAACATCAGTTTTTTTGTAATTGCCCGTTGGCGGCATGGGGTACTTTCTTTTGACAGAAAGCATATTGTATTCATTTTGGAAATTGCAAGTATAACAGTAAGCATTTGATTTTTGATTATGTCATTTATTTGCTTTCTTATTGGTTAATGATTTGAACAACAGAAGACCTACTCCGTGTCGAGCATCCTCCACGTCGAACGGCCTAAATAAAACCCCAATCGTTTTGAAACAACGATATCTGGGTATTGACAATCATCTACCCGGGATAATTTGACAATTCGTGAGTGTATAAAATCCTAAGGACGAGCGTGTCAAAAGGTGGGGTGCTAAACGCTTAATTTACGTCAGCTGGATGCTCGCTGCTCCAATTTGTGCTCGTAAATCCCCGATGACCCTCTACTTATTGAGTAAAAACACACTCGCAAAATAATGGATCCCAAACCGATCCTTTTAGGGGTCCCTCGAAATAACGCTAACCCCACAGTCACGCACTCTTTAATCCCCTACTTAGCAAATCCTACTGTTGATTTCTAGAGTGTATACAACCTAATGGAGCGTTCAAGACGAGAGTGCATATTATTGGGCCAGTACTTAGGCAAATCCCCAGAGGTTTTCTAAGTTCAAACTCGAGCCTCACTACGAGTATGCCAGGGCACCCTCAAATAAAACGCCCTCGTGCACAAACGCGCTCATCGCAGAAGTGCCAACAAGGGAGACCAATATAAAAGTGGCAATCACAATAAAATAACATCATTCACCATACAAAAGTAAATGAGAAAGTATTCAGACATTCAAGCAGGAAAGAAAAAGAGTTCTAATATATGGAAAGGAGAGTAAAGAAGCCCAAACTGTCCAGAAGGTAACAGGGAGATTAAGTACAGACATAAATTGTTCAGAACTAAGGCAAGGAATTTAAACCAACAAAGTAAGGGATTAGCAACCATGGGAGCATCAGTGGGCTTGAGAATCAGGCTCTGGAGGGGCAGTGGCAAGAGGAACCGGGGCCAACACGTTGGCGTCAGATGTTTGAGCCTCGCCCGGTTCTTCGACGTCCGCAGTATCCATGACGGTGCCCTCGTCTTCTATCTTGATGGGCTCAGGACCTAGAGTATTGGCAGCTATAAATTCCCGTTGGAGCGTTTGCACCAACTCCTGGTACTCCGGCTCCGCCAGACTCTCAGTGGGATCCTCGTCCTGGACCATGGGCTCGCAGTTTTCATCCAGGTCCATACGCAAGCGCTATCAGGAGCCAGACCAAGCTTCACCATTTGCCCTATAGCTTTATGGAAGAAACGCCGAGCATTGTCAAAGCACTGGATGTTGGCTGCGAACACAAAAGCCTTCGAGCGTACGAACTTCATCACTGCCTCCCAGGATACCCTCGCCTCCAAGCCCTGTACTTTGCCCTGCAAGTCTGCAAGGGCCTTCTTAGTCTCCTCGTTTTGGCGAGTGCTCTCCGCCAGTTGCTCACCCAGCTCTCTGTTCTGCACCCTCAGCTGGTCCCGCTCATCCTTCAATTTCCTATGACGCTCGTTAAGGACTAGAAAAGCGTCATCGGACTTCTTTAGATTTTCCTTTAGCCGACCGTTCTCAAGGTTGGTAGAGGTCAGTTGAGCGCTGACATTATTGTAATCCTCCTGCAATTGGCCTGGGTCCGAGATGCGCAGCAACTTCTTGTACTTGGCCTTATGCTCAGAGTAGGCTTGCGCTCGCCCTTGCAGATTCTTCAGCCTCGGGATTACTTCCTAGTAAGCCATAAGCGAAAGACACCATCAGAATAAAAAGAAAAGAAGGGGAATTTTACTGAGGGAATCAAGGTCTAACCGTCAGGAGGGCGTGGCATGCGTTATCTGCGACCCGAGCGGCATCATGCTCGTTCAGTTTGTCGTGGTCGGCGGAGAACTGGAGCTTTCCGAGAGACCATGTTGACAGAAAAGACGCTCTTTTTCAGTAGGACGGGATCGTCCTTCCTTTGGCGCTTGTACCGAGCGTCCCCACTGCAGCCAATCTTCCAGAAGTCCTCGTCCTCAGAGGAGGATGTATCGCTACCCTCGTCCCGGTGGCCTACAACCACCTCCTTCCCTTTACCGGAGATTGGGATAGAATCCGGCATCCTCTTTCTTTTTCCTTGGCGCTCGGCCCTAATCCCTTCTTGGATGCGGGCTAACTCCCCGGATCGATTGTGGGAAGTGCTGGAGCTGAGCGCTATAGGCCCCTCGGGAGCAGCTGGAGTAGGGGTAACCTCCCGAGCGCCATCTACGGTAAGGTCCTCGACGGGACCAACGGCTGGAGCCTCGTTTCCAGCACCCCTGCCTCCATCGCCTCGCCCCTACCTTCGCCGAATTCCTCTGCCCCTCGGAGCATTTGGGGGTCGTTCCTGATTCTGCTGCTGTCATTGCCGAGGGTTAGCACCAGCTCCCTGAGCGCCTAGCATGCGTGAAAGAGCTTCAGCATTCATGCCTTGAGATAATATTTGAACACCTGCAAGTAAGAAGGAGCGAGCGTTAGCAGTTGGCGGCTTAGATCACAGATACAAAAATACAACAATCACTCTAAGTTAGGGGACTATTCTAAAAGTTAGTACAATTAGTTCCTAGGATCTAACCGTCGAGGGCCATGATGTCAGCTGGAGGGGTGAGTATCATGTTTGGAGGGCAAGATAATCCATAGCGGAACAATACTCCCTCGTTCTTCATCAAAGTCTCCGCCTTAATCCACTTTTTCTCACTTCTCATCTCGAAGGTCAACCCCTGTGCCCAATCCTCAAAGGCTTTGTTCCTCACCCTTTCCCTAATCAAAGGACCCTCGCCATGTATCAACCACTGACGGAGAACCTTAAAAATCCCCCCTGGAGCCCCCACGAAAAAATACTTCTCCTTCCAATGCTCGCCGTAGGAAGTGGATGGAGAGTCTATCATCTTAAAACCAGATTTGGCCTGGGCGTAATAGAATCCGTCCGACGGGGACGAGCGTGTTGAACGGGCCACCTGTATCAGGCTATCAAAATTGACGATCGAGGGTTCGCGACCTAGAGCAGCCATCATAATCACGAAAGTGTTGATTAGGGCTATGCCGTTCGGCAGAATTTGTGAAGGGCAAAGCCTCAAGTGGTGATAGATGTTGGCAGTAACAGGCGGGATGGGAAACCTCAGGCCCCCGGCCAGAACCGCGTCCCAGTAGACCGTCATCATCCCAGGCGGCGGTCGGTTGGCCCTCTCCCCCTCCTCAGGAAGTCGCATGGGAAATACTGCTTCATCCCAATAAGCTTTCGTCTTCAACTCCTCCAAATCGTCGAGCGTCAAAATACTCTCGATCTCATCTGGAGATCTATCAGTTTGGTGACGGTTATCTTGCCTCACTCGAGTGGCAGGCTCCTTTCCTCTCCTTTGGCGCCTTCTGGAAGGTTCAGCCTCAAATTGACGCCCGGATGGCCCTGCTTCACCCTCGGGAGCCATCACGGCCACTGTGATCCTGTGATCTTGGGGTCTCACATCACTATTCAACACCGGGAATACTCTCTCCCCCTGCCTTTGCATTTCCATCACGTTATGCATCTCTTCGAAGAGGTCATTCACCCCTCCAGGAGCATGCTCGTTCATCCCTTGAACGGCAGCGTCCACCTCTTCATCCCCAGCATCAGCCGGAGCATGGGCTACCGGAATCGCCATGGGAATCCCCTCACCTGGGGACGCCCTAGCCAAGGGAACAGCTGTGGGAACATTGCCGTGAGGGGAAGAGCTCCCCACTGACATCTCATCTATTTCCCTCACATAAGCCTCTGCATTGTCGTCCGCCATATCTGGGTGGTGGAAGTTGGAGATGAAGCTTTTCGCAAGAAGTTCAGTAGAGAAAGAAAAATTCTGGAATGAATCCAACGGTAGAAGGGGTTCTTTGTTTAGAAGAATCACTCACACACAACCTAAGTCTAAAAGTTAGTATCGGAATATCAGGATTTGTGGAAGCCTTACCTAGAAATTGAAGAAGAAGCTCACCGGAATCTGTAAAAATTGCAGAGATTTCTTGCTGTGTATGTGCTTGAATGAGTTTGAATGCGTGAAAGAGGTTCCAAAGCCCTGCAAACCCCTATTTATAGGGAAGAATTTACATTGATTAGGGCTGAAAATTCAAAACGCAATCATTTCCCACCTAGGAAATCCCCCCACTTTTGCTAACCGTCTCACGTCTCCCGGTGTGCACGTGCCCACGTTTCCACTCAGCATTAAATGCGGACATGACATCAATTAATGCGGTGTCAGACTGTGTCCGTTACAGAAGGCAGACGGTCACTTCTCTAGCAATGGCTTGACCCTCGGATATTCAAAAATTCAAGGCCCCATTCTTTTTAAATTCTACAGTACGCTCGAGCGTTACTACAGAATTTGGGGGGCAAAATGATGATACTCAGGAACGCGCACGTATCAGAGCCGTCCACGTGTCCCCATCGATTGACTTGAAGACTATACGCTCGCATTCATGGGCCCGCGGGCCAACCCAGCCCACTCTCTTGCCAACTAATACAGGCCATTGAGCCTCGGCCAACTATTCAGGTAAAGGGCCAGAGCCGACAGGCTTGGCGCTCACATCTCGGCCCTCAGGGTTACCCTTCTCAGGGAAGCACCCACACGGGGACCCCCTCCTTGATGCTCGAGAGTTTTGGCGCTCAAAGGTCACCTGCCGTGTAGGGCCCGTCCGTACACTCTTCGAGCGTCACCAGCGCTCATGAAGGATCCTACCCCACTGCGATGGATCCGAACCTCAGCAGGGAGGACTTTGGGCTTTCCTCTCACGCGACCCTCACCAACAACCTCTGACACAGAGGTATTACGCACCTTGTACCTGACACGCCGCCTCCTTTTTAGAAACGTCATTCTCACACCCTCACGGGCTGCCACGTGTTAGGGCAACGCAGATCTGGGACCACACGGTTAATTTACCCATTTGCCCTCACCCCTAACATATAAATAGGGGAGAACATATGTTTTCTCCCCCAAGTCATCATCTGCATACATACTTCATACTTCATACATTGTTCTGGGCATTTTTTCCACTGGTCTTCCCTAGCTAGATATTACTCTCATCACAGTCGTTCCATCATCGCATCTTGCACTCTTGGTGTTATCCTAGCTGGAAGAACCCACGCTCAAGAGGAAACCCAGATCCTAAGGCCCTTACGCCTGTGATGGTCTTTCCCTTTTCATACAAATATTAAAGTGTTGTTGCATTTAGGAAACACAGATTCCTGCATCATCACCCCTGACGAAAATGCACCATTTTTTAAATTTTTTTAAATTAAATATTAAAAATACGAAATGACAAAATTGCCCTTTATATTATGTAATTAAAAATTCATATATTTAACATATTATATATATATATAGTTAGGAATAGTGCCCTAGAAAGCCGATTGTATATCCGCTTTGTGCTTTTATTTATTGTAATCACAGACAATCTTTGAATGAAATAACGAATTGAGGTAACACTTCTTTATATGCTCTTGTTTGGTATGCGTTTACTTTAGTTGTGCATGTATGAGAACTCCCCTAATCCTGATGACTTTAGGACTCTACCATTTAGGTGAAATGGTTCATGAAACGAGCCCTATATCACATAAGTCATGATTAGTAAAATACTCCAAGCCGATGAGTCCTACAGACAGTGGGAGTGTCAACCTGACTCCTCGAAGGCTTGCTTGTGGGATCACGCCCTTAAGAAGGACCACCTTGTTTCATGGAGGTGCAAAGTGTATAGTTGATACGTGCGTGATACATGAGGGTGCTTACTTTAATAAGTAAGTTCACTGAGGTGCCCCGCGTGAGAACATTCCTAAATGGGAAAGGAAGTTTCTATTTCGGGAAATAGAAACTTCCAGATTAGGAAATATCTCACGAGTCATTGATGTGATTAATTGATCCTTAAGACTTGAGGTTCCTTGTCACTTTATGAGTCAACTCTATAGTCTTAGGTATAAGCTTTAAAGGGTGTCGCCTTAGACAACTGATTCAAGGCTTATGCTGGGGCTGCACAAGTGATTCATGAAAGTGAATGAGAATCAAGAAAGGACCTACACTTGCATTTGCAAGGTGATCTCTTATTGTGTAAGTCATTCATATGCCATATGGAGTCCTTGGCCAAGGCAGTAGATCAAGACATCAAGAAAAGGGTTTGTTGGATTGAGATCAAACGGATATGAAATGCACTTAGCTTTAAGACCGGATTATTAGGGTTTTGATTATTCCCTTACCCTAGATCTTGGTTGAGAGATAGTAAGTAGGAGGATTGTATCTCACATGAATCAATGACTTAAAGGTTCTGTCGAATCCGAACATTCCAATTCAGCTAGGGGTTAAACACATGTTGCTAGACTATGGTCGTTTAATCTGTGGACTGATTAATTAATTAGTGAATTAATTAATTAGGGTCACTGCTAATTGAATTGAGAACCTAGAGGGTCACACACAACAACTTGGTTGATGATACTCAGGAACGCGCACGTATCAGAGCCGTCCACGTGTCCCCATCGATTGACTTGAAGACTATACGCTCGCATTGATGGGCCCGCGGGCCAAACCAGCCCACTCTCTTGCCAACTAATACAGGCCATTGAGCCTCGGCCAACTATTCAGGTAAAGGGCCAGAGCCGACAGGCTTGGCGCTCACATCTCAGCCCTCAGGGTTACCCTTCTCAGGGAAGCACCCACACGGGGACCCCCTCCTTGATGCTCGGAGTTTTGGCGCTCAAAGGTCACCTGCCGTGGAGGGCCCGTCCGTACACTCTTCGAGCGTCACCAGCGCTCATGAAGGATCCTACCCCACTGCGATGGATCCGAACCTCAGCAGGGAGGACTTTGGGCTTTCCTCTCACGCGACCCTCGCCAACAACCTCTGACACAGAGATAGTACGCACCTTGTACCTGACACGCCGCCTCCTTTTCAGAAACGTCATTCTCACACCCTCACGGGCTGCCACGTGTTAGGGCAACGCAGGTTTGGGACCACACGATTAATTTACCCATTTGCCCTCACCCCTAACATATAAATAGGGGAGAACATATGCTTTCTTCCCCAAGTCATCATCTGCATACATACTTCATACTTCATACATTGTTCTGGGCATTTTTTCCACTGGTCTTCCCTAGCTAGATATTACTCTCATCACAGTCGTTCCATCATCGCATCTTGCACTCTTGGTGTTATCCTAGCTGGAAGAACCCACGCTCAAGAGGAAACCCAGATCCTAAGGCCCTTACGCCTGTGATGGTCTTTCCCTTTTCATACAAATATTAAAGTGTTGTTGCATTTAGGAAACACAGATTCCTGCATCATCAAGGGGCAAGGGGGTAAATTTACAATTTTCGTCAGGGACCTCAATCCAAACACTACTTATAGGGACTTATTTGTAATTTCACAATAATGATGGACTGAATTGTAATTACGCTTAACTACAGGGTAGGTGGATGTAATTTTCCCTATATTTTATATATTGTGTTAATATATATTTGTATGTGATCTGGCTCAAATCTGGTCGATCTGACGTGTCGATCCGACTGTCAGATATGGGTCAATCAGTCAAGAATTTGTTTGAGTGGGTTCTTTATCGACCTGAAAGCACTTAGCAAACGTGAGCTCGAAACCAACTTGGGGGACTTGGGGTTGTACCCAAGGTTGGCACTCCGACGCTCAAGTCAGTAATGGAGCTCTTTAGAGAGAGAATAAATGCAATTGAATGCGTATTAAAGGCTTACCAACTACTGTTCAGGGGGCGAGTATTTATAGCCATGGCCAAATGACACAGTAGTGTGTGTACTGTAGGTGTGCATTAATGGCGTTGCCAGTCGTCGATCTGGATGTCGGACGATGGAACCGGCTTGAGGCGGGTCGTTTGTACCTTCTTTCCCCTTTGGGTAGAAGCAGGGACTGATGGTCATTAATGAGCCATAGTACGCCTGTTCCAGGGAATGAGAAGGGTACACGTGTCCCGACAGGAGTGCTTTTACAGTATTCGGGTGTCCGGTGACGTATGGTATCGATCTGAAGATCGATATTGCCTTCCGGGATCCTTAACGCTGTGGGTTTCCTCGAGAGAGGAGCAGATCGATCTGATGACCTGGCTTATTGAGATCGATCCGATGATCTGATGATCAGGCGGTGCGTAAATCGATCTAATGTCCTTGTGCAGATCTGATGATCTGAGGGCCTGGTGTCGATCTGATGGTCTGTTCGAAAGGCCGTCTCTGGTCTGTCCAGGCTGGCGCGGAGTCCACGTGGCACCACTTGGGGCGGCCGCGTGGACTTGTACTATTATGCCATATCAGAGGCCCCCCAAATTACCAGTGTGAAATTTCACGGTGGTGATTTCATCGATCTGGTATTGGGTAGGGGAACCGTCGTGGCGGTTGGAATCGAGCCGTCGCCTCAGTTATGGGCTTGGCCTCTTGAGCCAGATCGGTCCGACAAAGCATTTAATGCGACGCGACCTTCCATAGGATAGGCGCATGCGGGGTAATTATGGCGTCGTTTCGTATTTCGAGACGTTACTTTCCAACCCCTATATATAGGAGGGACCCTGCCTCAGCCCCATTTCACTACTTACCGCACTCTGAGAATCGAACTGCTCTGGTTGTGATCAGCTCGCCGGTGAACTCTAGTCTTCGAACTCGGCCTTTACAGAGGTAAAAAGTTTTTCTTTCTTGCATCTTCATGGCTCGAAATCAGGTAGCGTTCACGCCGTCGCCAGAACGAGAGGAAGACCAGCCAGCCCCACCTTTGCCGAATGAGAATTTCGAGCCCTCTCCCTCGCGAGCAGGATTAAACGTTCCGACAGCAAATAGAGGGGGACTCGCCTCGTCATCGAGGTCGAAGCGGCCCATCGGGCTGCTGGACGAACCTGAGGGGGAGTTAGAAGAGGAACTGGACACAGGGGTGCGGATCGGAGTAGGACGGATCGACGCAGGGGTTCCTACGATCAAGGTCGGAAACCCCCCAGCTCGGCCTCCGCATGTCTACAGGACCCTTTCCCTTGTTTCCGAGAGGTTTTCGAAGATAACTCCTCAGGAGCTCGCGGAGGTAACGAGGCTGCTGGGGTTGGGTCCCCAATACACAGTTCGGAGACCGGAGGAGGGGGAAACTGTCGAGAGGCCGAGGGGGTTGAGGTCGGTCGGTATGTATTATGCCTCCGTCAAGTACGGATTTAGGCTCCCTCTACCCCGGGTCGTTGCGGATTTCTTGGTTCGGTACAACTTATGCCCTTCCCAGCTGACCCCCAACTCTTTCTCGCTTATGCACTGTATGATTGTGACGATGAAGTGTCTCGGGTTCGAGCCGGAGATCTGGGACTTCGGCGAGTTCTTCACCCTTAACAGTGCCACCAAGTCCGGGGTCGGATATTTCAACCTCCAATCGAGGCCGAACCGGAAGATCGTATCGATCCCATCTACATCCCATGGGGTCAACTGGAAGTCCAAATTCTTCTTCATCGACCTACCTATTGTACCCCGCTTCCGGATCACTTGGGGGGACAGTGGTCCGAGGCGGCTCGTGACCAAATCGTCGAACTGGCTTCATGACCATTTTGAGCTGTTGACCAATCTAGGCCTCTTAGATCATACCAACCTGACGAGGACGGGGAATCTGGTCGAAGCGGGCATTATACTTGGGACTCGGAGAAAGAAATTCCACTTTGGTATGCTCTCACTTCGACCAGGCCCCTTACTCGTTCAGGGTCTTATTTGCTTACTTTGTTCCCTTTTTTTTTTTTTCGATCTGACTCTTCTCGTTCTGCAGACCTACGAGCGTTGATCATGTCTCGAGCGGCCAAGATGAGGGCGATGAGTCAGAGGGATGCCACTCCGGACGAGCTCCGACCCGTGGCGGCTGCCGCTCGTGCCCTGATTAACTCCCTCCCTGAGGCTCAACGAGCTCAACAGGAGAGGTGTTCGAAAGAGCTGCACGACTTGAATGCCGACCTGGATGCGCAGCCAACTGGGGATTCCATTCGCGGGCAGGAACTTCAAGGGCTCGCCGGGTCGTCCGCACAACCGAGCGGTCAGGTCGGGGAGGACGACGAACAAGTAATAAATCTCGATCACCTCCCTTTATATTTTGATGAAGATGTTGATCCTCAACTCCAGTTTGTTCAGGCGAGGCATGGGGTAGGCAAGAGACCTTTTAGGGAACTTGTTCACGAACTGCAGGACTCCGATGAATCCGACGAGGAGGCTCAGCTTTTGGACTTTCCCAAGACCCCCCTTCCCCAATGGCCTGCAGGTCTCGAGCTCGAAAAGGCCGATGCGACCAAACGAGCTCTGGCGTTCGGAAAGGCTGACCCCGAACTGCTAGCTGCCCTCTTCAACTCCGCATGTATAATCGACGAGCAGAAGAGGCTCTCCCAGAGGTCGGCGAGGCAGAAGAGGTATCAGGCTGCCAGAGGTCTTTTCGGTGTAAGTTGGATTTTTTTTTTTTTTTTTTTTTTTTTTACGATTTTTCTTTCAACTCCTGGCGATCGGACTCATTCGATCTGGTTCCCTATTCTTAGGACGTTCTCCCCGTCCTCATCAACTCGATCCAGGAAGCTGAGGTCTTCAAGGCCGGCAAAGAGAAGTACAAAGAGAAGTACCAGATGATGAAAGGCCGGCTCGCATCCGCAAACCCGGAAAGGATTGAGCAGCTCGAGCAAGAGCTCCGGGAGGCCCGAGAGGAGAAGAGGAAGCGGGTTGAGGAGAAGCAGACCATGGAGGCTCAATGGTTGAGCTCCCAGGAGGCACTTAAGAAGGCGGAGGCGGCCCATGCAAACGAGCTGGCACAAACGAAGGAGGAGTTCGCCAAGGAGCTCGAGACTGCTAAAGCCGCTTCGAAGGAGGAGGGACGAAACGAGATGCTCAGCTTGGCCCAGGCGAAGCTCGTTAAGGCTGCGGAGGAGATGAAGAGGTGTAAGCTGGAGATCGAGCGGTACGCCGTTCGTGAGTTCATGGAGGGCCCTGGTTTCGAGGAGGCGAGCCTGATCGCAGGTCAGAATGATCTGGCGGAGGGGTTCCAGATCGCCTTGAACCAGCTAAATGCCCAGGACGCCATCATCCCCAACTTCAACTTTAACTCGATCGGCCCATTGCTTCCCGATCCTTGTGCTCCCGACCTCCCTGAGGAAGAAGAGCCGGTCCAGATCGACTGGGCGACCTTCAAATATGGCCACGCCATTGAGATCGCTCGGTCCAAGAAGGAGAAGCGTCGGGTAGAGTGCGAGCTTCCTCCGCCGGTTCAGATCGAGAGCTTTCTCCCCACCGTCAGAGAGATCGAGCGATCTCTTCGTCGAACTAGCCAAGAGCCTGTCGAGCCCGTTGAGATCGATTAGATTTCTCCTCCGTAGCTAGTTGTACTGACCTTCCAGCCGGGTTGTGGCTGTGTGAATACTTGTTTCAATTTTGTTCTTGAACACTTGCCCATCGAGCCACGTCGCGTGGTGAGCTCGATGCGCTAGGTAAGATCGATCTTTCCCAAATCTGAGATCGATTTTTGCATGAATGAATTATGTTTCTCGTACTTGTCTTTTTCTCTTTTTCTTTGCAAGTTGAACATTAATTCGATCTGGCATGCGCGTGATTTATCGACCTAGGTTTCATTTACCACAGCTTAGATTCTTATCGCTTTTGGATCGATTGGCTCATGAAGCTATTCGATCTCTTTTGGATGTCGATCTAGCTTCATTGGGCGTTTTTCCATTCGCTGAATTCTCGTTGGATCGATAGCGATCTCTGAGACGCGCTAATCTCTGGACCCCTTTGGATCTAAAACGATCTCATTGGATCTCCGGATAATTAATTTCTGGAAATGATTAAAAATGCGTCATATTAGGACTTAGGATCTCCTTGGGTCTAGAAACGACCTCGTTGGATCTCGATCTCAAACTGCGATTTAAAAGCATTAAATACGTTAGGACTTAGGATCTCCTTGGGTCTGGAAATGACCTCGTTGGATCTCTATCTCTAACAGTGATTTAAAAGCATTAAAACATGTTAGGACTTAGGATCTCCTTGGGTCTAAAAACGACCTCGTTGGATCTCGATCTCAAACTGCGATTCAAAAAGCTTAAAACACGTTAGGACTTAGGATCTCCTTGGGTCTAAAAACGACCTCATTGGATCTCGATCTCTAACTATGATTCAAAAAGCTTTAAAACACGTTAGGACTTAGGATCTCTTTGGGTCTAAAAACGACCTCATTGGATCTCGATCTCTAACTATGATTCAAAAAGCTTAAAACACGTTAGGACTTAGGATCTCTTTGGGTCTAAAAGCGACCTCATTGGATCTCGATCTCTAACTATGATCCAAAAAGCTTTAAAACACGTTAGGACTTAGGATCTCTTTGGGTCTAAAAACGACCTCGTTGGATCTCGATCTCTAACGATCGGATGCGGGGTGGCTCACTCCCTCCTCGACTCATGACCGTAGGTCGAATGAGAGCTTAATCGAGGGGATAATGGCCTGACGCGGGATTATGGATTGACTTTAATCAGATACCCCGAAATATGTGAATTAATTGACTGATCAGAGATCGATTCTCAGGCGAATTCGACCTCTTTAACTATTACAATGTAGAAATAAATTCGAAAGCTAAGTGTAAAACTTCTTCAAGTTGTGCGCGTTCCACGGTCTGGGTAACGGTTCCCCGGTCATGTCTTCGAGCCGGTAGGCCATGTTTTTCCCGATCTCCGTGACGCGATAAGGTCCTTCCCAGTTAGGCTCAAGTTTTCCGACATGTTGCGAGACCTCGACCTTTTTTAGCACTAGGTCACCGATCTGAAACGATCTGGGTCGCACGTGCTTATTGTATGATCGGGCCGCTGCTGCCTTGTACTGCCTGAGCTTCTGATAGGCATGCTCTCTACTTTCTTCAATCACATCTAGATCTTCGGCTCTGATCTCCGCATTCCGGTCGAGCTGGTATTGTGATACACGAGCAGTTTCGTGCAACAGCTCCGATGGGATGACGGCTTCGGATCCGTAAACCAGTGAGTATGGTGTTTGCCCAGTGGCTGTCCGCGGGGTAGTTCGATAAGCCCATAGCACACCGTCGAGTTCGTCCGCCCATGCGCCCAGTTTGGCATCAAGGCGGGTCTTGAGATTTTGGATAATGATTCGGTTGGTGACTTCAGCTTGGCCGTTTGCTTGCGGGTGACCAACTGTAGTGAATCTGAGGTCGATCCCGAAATCTCGACAGTAGCTCTTGGTATTCTCAGATCGAAATTGAGGGCCATTGTCACAGATGAGTACCCTCGGGACCCCAAAACGGCAGATTATATTCTTCCAGAGGAAATTTCTTATCACTGCATCAGTAATTTTGGGGACTGCCTCGGCCTCAACCCACTTTGAGAAGTACTCGACGCATACTATGGCAAACTTTTTCTGTCTGGGTGCCAAGGGGAAGGGACCAATGATGTCGATCCCCCATTGGTCAAAGGGCCAACACACATCGATCGGTATCATGGACGCAGGGTGAGTGTGGATTAGGTTGCCGTGTTTTTGGCACTTGGGGCATTTCCTAGAGTGGATCTTCGCGTCCCACACCATAGTCGGCCAAAAGTACCCACTCCTTAAGATTTTTCGAGCTAGAGCTCGACCTCCGGAATGGTTTCCGCAGCATCCCTCATGGACTTCTTCTAGGACATCTTGGGCTTGGCTAGGCCGCAGGCACCTTAGAGGGGGACCTGTGAAGGATTTTTTAAACAACCTGCCCTCCCGATCCAGCATATAGAGCAGAGATCGATATTTTATTCTCCTGGCCTCAGTTCGATTTTGGGGCAAAACCCCGTCCTTAAGATAAGCGATTATATCGTCCATCCAGCAAGGTTCCGGCGGATCGATGGTCGCGACCTCGACCTTTCCTTCATCGATCGCGCGGCCCCCCGAGACCATGAACGAGATGGTCGCATCCTTTGTTCCCTGGAATCCGTTGGCCAACTTCGATAGGGCATCAGCTCGACCGTTCTCTTCGCGAGGGACCTGCTCGATTTTGAACTCTTTCAGCTTAGAGGCCAGCCCTTTCACCATTTTGAGATACGCTGCCATGGACTCTTCCCGAGCTTCGTACGTGCCGTTGACTTGGCCCGCGACGAGCTGGGAGTCTGTTACAACGGCTAACCTGTCGATCTGGTTCTCTGTGGCGTACTTTAGTCCTGCTACTAGTGCTTCGTACTCAGCTTCGTTGTTTGTCGCTTTAAAATCGAGCTTAATGGCGAAATCGAGCTGTAGTCCGTCTGAGTTTATAAGGGATATGCCCACCCCCCCTCCTTGAGAGGTCGATGAGCCATCCGTGTACATGGTCCAACTAGGCGTGGCACGGACGATTTCCATCGAGCTGGTGTTCTTTTCGACTAGAAAGTCAGCCAGAACTTGAGCTTGTTGGGCGGCTCGGGGTTGGTAGGTGATGTCATGCTGACTCAACTCGACCGCCCATTTCATCATTCGACCCGACACGTCGGGCTTGGATAAGACCTGCTTAAGGGGTTGATCCGTTAGGACGATTATGGGATGAGCTTGGAAATACGGACGTAGCTTCCGAGCCGCATGCGTCAGAGCGAATACGAACTTCTCGATCTCAAGATAATTTCGCTCCGCGCCGTGTAGGATCTTGCTCAGGTAGTAGATCGGTAGGTGTTTTCGATCTCTAATGGCGACCAAGACTGAGCTGAAGGTTTCATTAGAGAGGGACAGGTAGAGGTACAAGGTCTCCCCCTCATTCGGCTTCGCCAGCAATGGCGGGGAGGCCAGGTACTCTTTCAGTTGATCCAACGCTCGGTCACATTCTTCGTTCCACTCGAATTTCTTGAGATTCCTTAAAACCTTGAAGAATGGGAGGTTTCGTTCGGACGACCGTGATATGAACCGGTTGAGTGAGATTATGCGACCTACCAGTGACTGTACCTGGTTGATGCATCGAGGTCGAGGGATGACCTGGATTGCTTTGATCTTCGTAGGATTCGCCTCGATGCCTCGTTGGCTCACCATGTATCCCAGAAACTTTCCTCCTTCGACCCCGAACGTGCATTTGTCGGGGTTGAGCTTCATACCGTATTGCCTTAAGATCTCAAACGATCTGCGCAGATGATCTAGATGATGGTACGCCCAACGACTTTTCACGATCATGTCGTCGACGTAGACCTCCATGGTCTTTCCGATCTCATCTCTGAACATCAGGTTGACCAATCTTTGGTACGTAGCTCCCGCATTCTTTAGCCCGAAGGGCATGACCTTGAAGCAGTATATTCCCTTTACTACAATGAAGGCCGTGTGCTTTTGATCCTCGGGAGCCATAGAGATCTGGTAGTAGCCTTGAAATGCATCCATCATACTGAGCATCTCGCACCCAGCTGTCGAGTCGACGAGCTGATCAATTCGGGGCAGCGGATACGGGTCTTTCGGGCATGCTTTGTTGAGATCGGTGAAATCGTTGCACATTCTCCATTTCCCGCCTGTTTTTTGCACGAGGACTACGTTGCACAACCAGTCAACGTATTGAGCTGGAGTGACGTATCCTGCATCGAGGAGTTTATTGACCTCGGCCTCGATTATATCATTTCGCGCCCGACTCTGAGGTCTTAGCTTTTGTTTAATGGGTTTGATCGACGGATCGATCCCGAGCCGGTGACAGATCACCTTCGGGTCGACCCCAATCAGATCTTTGGCAGCCCAAGCGAAGATGTCAGAGTTGTCCCTCAAGAATTCTATCATCATGACCTCGTGTTGAGGATGCATGTTCGCCCCGATCTTGGTGGTCTTATTGCTGTTTCCGGGGACTAGGGCAATTTCTTTCAGTTCTTCGGAGGGCTCAAGCCGCTCGCTGGCCTTTCTTTTCCGAGCTGCGGGGGATCTCTCCGCCTCGCACTCCTTGGTAGGAAGCTCGATCTCCCCATCGGCATAGGTCTGGAGGTCGAGCTCTGGCTCCACCTCTTTCCCGGATGGCTTTTTCAGGACGATGGCGTAACAAGCCCAACTGTCCATGATGTCACAAGTCACCTCTCCGACCCCGTTCGGGGTGGGCATTTTCAGCTTTTGATGGTACGTTGAGATGATTGCTTTGAACTGAATAAGGCCAGGTCGGCCGAAGATCATGTTATACGCTAGGGGCATATTGACGACGACGTACTCGACCTCCTGGGTCACCCTCTTGGGGGATGTTCCCATCGAGGTGAGAAGTCGGATGCGCCCTAACGGTATGACTTCCGATCCGCCGAACCCGGAAAGCGGTGTTCGGATCGGATCGAGCTTTAGGTTGTGCAACTTCATTTTTACAAGAGTCGAGTAAGGGATAATGTTCGAGCTGCTTCCATTATCAACTAGGCATTTGGTTACATCATAGTTAGCCACGCCTAAGGTCACCACCATCGGACAGCTAGGCGCATCGCCTTCCCGATGGGGGCCAGGGCGGCTATCACTCTCACTAAAGCTAACCTCCTGCCTTTCCCACTCTCTACCACTATCGATCTGGAAGACTTCTTCGTGCGGACCGTTGTACTCTCGAGCTGCTCGCCTGATATTCCTTTTTCGAGCTGCATTTGAATCGCCGCCCTCGTGCCCCCCGGCTATCATGTAGATCTTGCCGTGAGTGGGGGGATTGTCTTCTGCCCTCTCCAGCGGCTGCTTCCCAGATCGTTTTGGGGGAGTTCGAGATCTGGACCTGTCGCGGTCGATCGACCTCCCCGCCTTTTCAGAGTAGTGGTCGATGCGTCGAACAAAATCCTTCAGGTGCCCCCCTTGGATGAGTCTTTCGATCTCATCTCGGAGGGCGTTACATTCCGCGGTCGTGTGGCCCCATTGCTGATGGTAGCCACAGTACTTCCCGGATGCCTGAGCCTTTGGGCCCTCCCGGATGGGCTTTGGTTTCTTCAGAAGGCTCTGGTCCATGACCACGTAGATCTGGTCTAAGGACTTGGTCAAGGGGACGTAGTTTCGTCGGTCGACTTGGGTCGGTTGGTCGACTTTCCCCTTGATCTTTTTTTGCTCGATCCCTTTCCGGTGTTGGGGCGAGCTGGACCCAATGACCTGCCTCTCAGATCGAGGAGGAGGTCCGTGCGCGAGGGCGATCTCCTCAACGCGCATGAAGCCGTGGGCGATATCCTGGATCTCCGTCAGGTTGCGTGGCCCGGCTCTGACGATTTCATCCGCCCATAGGCGGTTGCGGAGAGCTCGATGGACCACAGAAAGCAGGGTGTCCATCGTCGGGTTTTCGACCCGGACAACTTCCCTCGAAAAGCGAGTCATGAAATCTCGCAGGGACTCACCTTCCCTCTGATAGATGCTGTTGAGATAGGAAGGTGGAAGTTTTTCTCCCGTCATCGAGGAGAAGTGCGCCGTGAATCGATCTACAAACCGGTTGTAGGACGTTATGCACCGTGGCGGCAGGCGGATGAACCAATCTTGAGCGGGGCCCGTCAGCGTAGTGACGAAAAGCTTAGCCCAGATCTGTTGGGGATGGGAGTGTAGAAACATCCGGTTCTCGAAGGCCGTTACATGTTTTTCGGGGTCTGTGGTCCCGTTGTACATGGGCAGGCCGGTCGGAATTCGATCTCCGTCACAGGTCGTGCGGAGAATATCCTCGCAGAAAGGGGAAGCTTCTTCCCTGTCGCTGCGGTAACGGAGAGGGCGTCGGTTCAGCCCCTCTCGAAGGTCGACCTGCCTCTGGGTGACGTGGGAGCCACGGTCACCCAGGCGGTCTTGGACCCTTTTTCGGGGTGGGTCCTCACAGTAGTCTTGTTCTCTCCCCGCGCGAGCCGCGGCGATTCTGGCGGCCTCCTCTCTAGCCGTTCGGGGGGGAATTCGATCTCTGAGGTCGTCGAATTCGTCATCGTCCTCGTCGACCACGCGCTTGCCGCGGTTGTTGCGGCTGGGGTGGTCGGAGTCCCCGTGGTCTTCTCGAGGAACTTCTTTGTCTGCTGCGGGAGGGGGAGGTGGCGGAGCGATTCCTTGGATCTGCCCCGCCCCCACCTGGGGACTAGGGCCCCAAATGATCTGAGCGGGTCGCCCGTCGAGCGGTTGAAATACATAGGGAACTAGGTTCCCGTATGCTTGGACAGTGGGGGCCAGCGAATTGCCCACCACGGGGCTTGGTATGGTGGTAGCCGGGCTGGCCCTTGGTAGCTCCGGGCGCCTGGGTTCGCGGCCCTCCGTTTGGGCGCGTTCGACCTCGACCCGCCATTGGTCGAGGAAGGCTTCCAGGTCCGCCTGGGTGACGGTGTACCTGGGAGTGGTCTCCAGTGGGGGTTGGGGAATATTGGTGCTGGGGCCGTCTGGTAGGACAACGGAGGTGTTGCCAAGCGGCGCGTTGTAGTCATGCCTGCCTTTGGCAACCTCCTCCAGGTCCTCGTCCCGGTTGGTGTTCCTTGTGTTAACCATCGTTTTTGCAAGGAAGATGAAAGGGCTTTTATCTAGGTCGATGTGAAAAAGAGATTCCCACAGACGGCGCCAAACTGATCTGGCTCAAATCTGGTCGATCTGACGTGTCGATCCGACTGTCAGATATGGGTCAATCAGTCAAGAATTTGTTTGAGTGGGTTCTTTATCGACCTGAAAGCACTTAGCAAACGTGAGCTCGAAACCAACTTGGGGGACTTGGGGTTGTACCCAAGGTTGGCACTCCGACGCTCAAGTCAGTAATGGAGCTCTTTAGAGAGAGAATAAATGCAATTGAATGCGTATTAAAGGCTTACCAACTACTGTTCAGGGGGCGAGTATTTATAGCCATGGCCAAATGACACAGTAGTGTGTGTACTGTAGGTGTGCATTAATGGCGTTGCCAGTCGTCGATCTGGATGTCGGACGATGGAACCGGCTTGAGGCGGGTCGTTTGTACCTTCTTTCCCCTTTGGGTAGAAGCAGGGACTGATGGTCATTAATGAGCCATAGTACGCCTGTTCCAGGGAATGAGAAGGGTACACGTGTCCCGACAGGAGTGCTTTTACAGTATTCGGGTGTCCGGTGACGTATGGTATCGATCTGAAGATCGATATTGCCTTCCGGGATCCTTAACGCTGTGGGTTTCCTCGAGAGAGGAGCAGATCGATCTGATGACCTGGCTTATTGAGATCGATCCGATGATCTGATGATCAGGCGGTGCGTAAATCGATCTAATGTCCTTGTGCAGATCTGATGATCTGAGGGCCTGGTGTCGATCTGATGGTCTGTTCGAAAGGCCGTCTCTGGTCTGTCCAGGCTGGCGCGGAGTCCACGTGGCACCACTTGGGGCGGCCGCGTGGACTTGTACTATTATGCCATATCAGTATGTATATATAATTTAATAAATATAATGAATGGGCAAAATAGTCAATTTATATGGAAAAGTGAGAAAAAGACTCAGTTTTATTTGCAGTCAACGCGACTGTAAGACACTCTCTCAGTGTAGGGTTTTTTATGCAAAGAAAAAATAACACAAGATTTTCTAAACGAATTTTTTTATGACAAGGTTTTTTTTGTGTTTGTTTTTTCGTATTACACAAGGGGTGCTGATGCAATTTTCTCAAAAAAATTTATACCTAAATAATCCGACCTGCCTTAACCTATAGAAATATACTATAGAACCAAAACAAAAATTTACCTATAGAAATGAATTATAACGCTATACTATCTCAGCTTAACTAGAGAAACTCGTACCATTGCTTACAAAAAGCTTTACAATTTTTGATTGCACTAAATAAATAAATATGACTAATTTCGTCAACTCGAGGCATTCTCTTTCCTTTTGTGTTCAAACCATTAAGTAGATTACTAGATTTAATTTATATCACATTCCGCAATTTGATGTTATGTCTGTTTAATTAAAGATTTATTTGAGTTTTTTAGAATGTAATTACAATTAGTAGAGGCGTAGCTCCACATCTAGATCATCAAACTCTAAGCTCATAACTAAAGTAACTTAATTTGACGTGTCCTCCTGTATCATATTTTCATAGTATTCGTACTCAGAAAAAAAATATATGAAAAACAAAAAATAACGTTGAAGAGTTCTAATTCCAACTAATTAGTTCAAGCAAATTATTAATCTTAATGATATAGTAAAAGAAAAGAAATGGGGCCACCATAGCAAATTTGTATTATTAATTTATAACAATTGCAATTATATTCTTCTTACAAACGGCCCCTTTGCGAAAATTGCAATTATATTAATACATGCCAGTTATAGGAATATTGTATTGATACTTAATAATTATTGTATTTTAATATATTTATATTGCATATAGTGGTAAATGATTGAAGACTTGAATGATTTTATAAATTTTCGATAACTAAATAAACACAACAACAAAAGTATAAAGGGAGGGGAATTTGTAAAAGTTAAATAACAAAGTTTGGTAGCTTTGCATACTTAATTTTAGTTAATAAAGATCGGGCTTATTAATTTATATTAGGTTAGATTAGGACGAGCTAATTTTCTATTTGGTAGACAAAAATGTGCTGATCACCTTGGCGTGAACAGTGCTAAACCAATAAGAAGAGTTAATATCAGCTGATTTCTAATATGAGCAAGGAGATTTTTGGCTTGAACAGTACCGGACTTCAACTGGCCAGAGATTAAAGTGTATTGGCTCGATAGACCTAACATTTCATATCAAACACGATATTAACACTCCTTCCTCGTATCTACGCAACCTAATACTCGTACCAAACGCTTTCAAACTGAATTAAAATAAACTAACGAGCAAATATAAGCCTAAAGTAATTTGAGAAACAGAATTCTAGTCAAAAAAATTTTTAGATTCATACTTTTGATTCGATCATTATTGTAATAACTAATAATAAACTTATAATCCTATAACAGATAAGCTATAGCATCAACAAGTCCTGACAACCTAGTCATTTCTAACTACTTCAGTGGTCATGTACGATCATAAATCAACTTTTTAACTGAGAAACAACCTCGTAAATAAGATCTGATAGTGTGGGTAATTCTCGAATATTCATGAGTTTGTGGCCACATTTTAAGTGCTTTTAGTTGATATAAATTGATACCGTGATGTATTTTCGTGTTTTTAGTTTAGCAGGGCTATTTTATGAATTATTGGAGTGTTTGGACCAATAGCTGGGCCAAACTTGTGTGTGTAGATCAATTTGTGCTGGGTGTGTGCTGTCAGGAGATCAATTTGTAAAAGCTGTGAATTATTATGGCGAGGATAGGGCTGTCAACGGGTCGGATTCGGGTCGGATCAGGGGATTCCGCAAGAGGATCCGACAACCGAATCCGAATCCGAATCCGAATCCTATAGGATTAGGATTCATTTATTTTGAATCCATGCATAATCAGATCGGACTATATCCGATTAAAGATCCGACCCGATTAACAATAAAATTTAATTTTTTTATTTAACAAATTTAATATAAAGAATAAATTTAATTACATAATATTAATAAATAATAATTATTTAATGGATTATTTGATGATTTTATTTATATTTATTTAAAATAAGTTAATTTAAACTTATTAATATAGGAAAATATATACTTTTAGAGTAAATAATTCAAAATTTATTGTTTTTTAAAGTGATAATTATGTGAAAATTATAATTTTAGTCATTTTACTTAATATTATGTACTAGTAAATAATTTATTTTAATTAAATATTATATATATAATCGGATTCGGATTCTAAACGGATCGGATTCGTTAATTTCATATTCGCTCCATTTATTTCGGATAACGAATATTTATAATCGGATATGATCCATCGGATATTTTTATCGAACGAATATGTTAAAATTCGAATCGGATTCGGATTAAAATCCGATCCATTGACAGCCCTAGGCGAGGATGCATGCCTTATTATTGTTGATATTGGGCTGGTGAGACAGTGGACCTCGAGAAGATGGAACTTTAGAATTAATTGGAAGCTAATTGAATTCAATTACTTTGTGGGCTTACGTTTTGACCATAGAATTGATAAGGAGAGCACAATTTAATGGGTTACTTGTAGGACAGGACATAAATCCCCTTAGGATTCGGATTGAGAGTCTTGGAAGTCGAGATTCTTACTTGAGATATATAAGCAGCTTTTCACGCCACTTGGGAGGAAAAAAAGGGAGTAGCACGATACGGCAACCTCGGGAGTTCTTCTGTCTTTTTCTTAATTCCTTAGAAGTTTATTTCTTTAGAGATTTTAGTTAGAACTTATATTAAAGAATTTCTATTTTGTGTTTTTGGATTTTATGGTTTTAAGTAGTTAAATCTTTAATATTTAGTTAGAAATTTATGATCCGATTAAAACATCGTATTATCTACATCTATCGACACCTATTAAAATAATTAACGAGAACATATTTTTATAATTTGTACAAATGAATCAGAGTTGTACAAAATTTAAATTGAATTAAATTGGCGCGAGTTGGGATAAGTTCATTTTAACTGTTGCTACCGGTGCTAAAGCACATTAATATTGCACTGGGAATTTAATCATAATTGGTAAACATTAACTATATACTTTATTTGGAAGTTGCATAAATTATTTCAATTTTGATAAGCACAAGCATGCCACTCTACTACTTCTTTCTTTCATTTTAATTCTACAAAATTAGAGAAACGGCAAACGTTGCATCACATCCAATGAACCACCAATTTTAAAACTATCATGTAGTCGTGTCATATCCTGTCGTACATTTGTATTAAATACAACTCGAACACTCTTTTGCAATTATGTTTTTACTGGCGATTCATTAAGGGTTTATCTAAACTCTCTCTCCCGTTATGTAATCTTTTGCAAAAGGATGTTGAGTTTAATTTTGACGATTCTTGTTTGATTGCCTTTGAGAGGTTAAAAACTAGACTGAGCACTTTGTAACGTGCCAATAATGATTGATTGAAGTGATTAACGGTTCTTTTTTCAGTGACATTGACTTTAGATTCAAATCCTTTTTGCCATTTTGGGAGTATGTGTTTAAAAAAAAAAAAAAAAACATCTTTAATAACGTCATGTCTTCCCTTCATTATCCCTCTCAGTTCTTCTTGAAGTTTCTTCATGATCTTAGGATGTCTAGTGACCTCAGTCATTGCACACCCAAGCGATGTTGAAGTAGTTTCACTTAATTCCATACCCAAACGGTTTTGGATTTCTCATTTTAATTTTGTGTCACATCCTATCTCACTTATATATATCTGTGTGTGAAATGTATTGATACACGATTGAGATTTAGAGAGAAAAATAACTGTAACATGAAAGGTAAAAAATTCTCTATAATCTCGGTCGCTTATCAATGCACTTGATATGTGTGGATGATATGGATCAGCAAGTGGATGGTGAGATGCATTGCGAGCCTCAGGAGGAGCTGAGCGGAGTTGATGTTGTTCCAGTTCGTAGAGGTGGGAGGATTACGAAACCGTCGGATTGGCAGAAGTCATATATTATGCGTTAGACATTGTTAGCTTTACTTCATAGAAGTTAGTTTAGTTAATTTGGTAACTTCAATTGTCGTTCTTTATTTCCTTTACGGTCCTAGGGTTAGTAGGTCTCTTTTATTATATATTGTTTGAGTGGCGTTGAGAAAACTATGAATCAATAATATTTCTCCAATTTTCATTCTAAATCTCTAATATCTCATTTCCCAAAAATTTTCTCTGTGTCGGTCGGTCTTGCCGGATTATTAAAATCAAATCGTTGTCCGTACGAGCTCGAGACGGCTCTAAGATCTCTTGGATAAGAGACCTTATCAATGGATGAGTAAAATATAAGATGAAACACCTAATTGAAATAAGAAATAATCCAAAGCCCCTCCAAAATGTGTCTGAAATAGAAAGGAAAACAAACAAAACTGCATTTTGCGTGAGTTGCCTTGGGAAAATTTTGATAATTAATGATCTTGAAGCATTTATATTTGTATATGTTTCTCATGCAGAGTGTTCATTTAACATATTTTTGCCATGCAAGGGCAAATTACCCGCTACTAAGTTTCATTATTATCACTACTGTCCATGCCCTAAAACCTTTATAAATTAAGACGGGCCTTATTGAATTAAGCAGTCATGAATTAAGTCGGGCCAAAAGTCATGACACCATCAATCATGAAAAAAATTATAATTTTGGTATATCAATTCACATTAATTCGTAATTTTGGTATAAAATACTTTCTGATGAAAAAATTGGTCCATAATTTTAAAAGTTCGTAATTTCATGCACTACTTGACTCGAATAGATATGATCCGTCGGAAAATCCACCCGAATCTCTACGTGTCGGTTGGAGAATTTGCACGGAGCGGATTTTGCGAGCTTCAGGTGGATTTTCAAAGGGGTCGTACCTATTCGGATCAATTTCACGAACTTTTAGAGTTATGAGCTAGTTTTTTCCCTAAAAAAATTTTTGTACCAAAATTATAAATTAGAATAAATTGGTAACCAAAATTATAATTTTCTCATCAATCATGATTTAATTCTCTCTCTTTCCATCCGTCTCGTCGAAATCATGCATAACTTTTTAGTATGTGTGTCTTGAAGATTACAACCACATCAAGGTAGCTCATAATATCTTGCCCTCCTATCACCATCTGGATATCTATGAAGTCTAATACGTGTTTATGTGGTGTAAAGTTGTGCTAAAAAGTTCACCTTTTTTGCCTCTTTGTAGTTAGATGTCATTTGCCATTCGTCTCCAAGAACTGTGGAAGAAATCAAAAGGGTTTTGATTCTTTTGCATGAATCGTTGTCATTGAAAATTAATACATCCGTGAACAGTGGAGAAAATTACAATTTTAGTATACCAACTCATCATAATCTGTAATTTTAGTATAAAAAAATTTTCGATGAAAAAATTAATCCATAACTCTAATAGTTAACAATTTCATGCACTATTTGACTTAAACATATATGACCAGCCCAAAAATCCACCGAAAGCTTGCAAAACTCGCTTCGTGGCAAATTCTCGAACGGACAAGTGGAGATCCGATGAGTTTCGGCGGGTCATATCTATTCAGGTCAAATAGTACATGAAATTACGAACTTTTAAAATTATGAATTAGTTTTTCACCGAAAAAATTTTTATACCAAAATTACGAATTATGATAAGTTGGTATACTAAAAATGCAATTTTGTCGTGAACAATGGAAGGATAGGGGTGGGTACTATCTTTCTATAGTGAAATTTCTTGCAAAGCTGAATCGATATATCTCAACTCTATGCACTTTGTTACATATTACTGAATGAGAATATAACGAAATAATAAAATGAAATGCGAACATTGTAATATTAACTAAACGGGAAAATATCAATTTTGGTCCCATACTTTAGGCTCATTTTCGAGTTTGGTCCCATGTTTAGTGACTCAGTCAATTATGATCCCGAACTTCTAAATTTTTATCAGAGTTGGTCCACTAATATATTTTCCATTAGATTATGGATGGAAGGTGCACGTGACATCAATACACGGTTAGACAATTATCAACTTATTATAATTTTACCTTAATTTTAGTTTACATTTACAAAATATACCCTATCCTTTAAAATAAAAAATCTTAAATAAAAAAATATAAATAATAATAATAATAAATCATATAAATTTCACATTAAATATTAAAATAATAAATTAAAAAATAACGACATTATTAAAAATCAATTAAGTGATACTAGCGAAAATATTAGAAAATGATATGACAAATTAAATTCCCAACCTTAGAATAAATAAGAATCTAAATAATAACAAATAAATAAATAAATTTTATAGTGAATATTAAAATTATAAATTAGAAAGTACTAATATCATTAAAAATCAATTAAGTGAAAGTAACAAAAATGATAAGAATGGATACAACAAATTATATAAACTCATAATCTTAAATAAACAAAAATCTAAATAATAACAAAAAAAAAAAATTTACATTAAATGTTAAAATAATAAATTAAAAAATATTAGGGTATATTTTGTAAATGTATACTAAAATTAGGGTAAAATTATAATAAGTTAATAATTGTTTAACCGTGTATCCTGATATCACGTGTATCTTCCGTTCATAATCTAATGGAAAATAGATTGGTGTACCAACTCTGACAAAAATTTAAAAGTTTGGGACCATAATTGACTGAATCACTAAACGTGTGATCAAACTCGAAAATGAGCCTAAAGTATGAGACCAAAATTGATATTTTCCCTAACTAAACTCATCTGCCTATTAATCGTGAAAGAGTAAATAGGGATAATTACATCTGTGCCTGAAAATTTGGTTTGATTAATTACATAAGGAGAAATTTGCATTTTTAGTCCCATAGGAAACAAGTCAATTTTTTTTGGTCCCGTAGTTTTTAAATCGTCCCGCACTTTTAGTTTTTCGACAAATGTAGTCCCAAAGAATATTATATTTATAATATTTTTCCTTAATTAAAAAATACATATCAAATATTAGGAATAATTTAAAAGAATACCAACCACAGGATATGCATTTTATTTTTATAATAAATAATAATTATTACATTTTAAATTATAAGTGTTACTTTAAAATTATAAAATAAAAAAATAAAAATATTATACATAATAACATAATTAATAAAATAGTTTTCAATAGTGCATTTACTTAAAAATATGTAAAATAAAAAATTGAAAAATAATTAATATTTATAATATTTAAATATTTCTTATATATATAACATTGCATTTATTTAAAATAATTAACGTTGGGTTTATTTAAAATTGAAAATAACTAAAAATTTATATTTTATCCAATAACATAATATTAATTAAATAATTATTATTATTGTACGTTATATTATTATAGTGTTTTTAAAATTTGATGTTATTTTTTAATTCTCATTAAATATATATGGCTATTAATTACTTTTTAATTTTTTAATTATATTATAAATATTAATTATTTTTTAATTTTTTATTTTACATATTTTTAACTAAATGCAATATTGAAGATTATTTTAATAATTATGTTATTATGTATAATGTCTTTATTTTTTTATTTTATAATTTTAAAATAATACTTATACTTTAAAATGTAATAATTTATTATAAAAATAAAATGTATATCGTGTGGTTAGTATTCTTTTAAATTATTCCTAATATTTGATATGTATTTTTTAATTAAGGAAAAATATTATAAACATATATTTCTAAATTTGTTGGGACTAATATTGAAATTTTTTCACTTTGGGACTACATTTGTCGAAAAACTAAAAGTATGGGACGATTTAAAAACTATGGGACCAAAAAAAAATTGACCTATTTCCTATGGGACCAAAAATGTAATTTTCTCATTACATAAGCATCCCCTCAAGATTTGAGAAATTATAAAAGAAATTTTTAGCGTAGTACTCTAAATTAAATAATTGATCAGTAATTAAGCCTCAAATGGGAAAAACAGTATATATAAAAAAGTAGAGAGGTATATCATCAAAATTAATAGATAAACGAGATATAAGGTATGTTCTTGACAAGAAAAGTTTATGTAATTCCTAAAACATTAAGAGACATTTATATACTGATGTCGAACGGGGTAATTCTAACCCGAATTTGGTTTGTCAAATCGCTGTAACGAGGGGGCGAGTGTTTTAATTTACACTTATCGTATGTATAGTTGGTGGAATATTTAGGGAGAGTGGTCAATCAAATGACAAGTGTAATACACTTACCTTTTTAATTGGTTGGGTTCGATCGAGTTGAGTTTGGAGTAGAATTCGAACCCACAAAGTATATTAGTGTAATTATTCTTTGTAAATAATACCCTACTTTCCCTACAAAAATGAATAAGAATAGAAAAAGAAAGTCTTAGGAGAATTCCTCATCCACTTGGAAGCTAAGTAGCCTCAGATGTTAGCCTAATGAAACCAATCATATGCAAGGTTTTATCTTGACATCTTCTTGTCTTATGGCTTATGGATGAATTTCTTTTTGTCCTGAGATTCTGACATGATTCTCAATCAATCTCAATAGGAAATTTCAAACTTGTCATTACATGTTTAAGCCTTTATTGTTTAGTTGGAATCTTATAAATTGCACTAGATTTGTTCTGCATCTAATCATGGGCTTCCGGACCACTTCAACAGCTATTCAATTTTGTTTTGTTTCAAATGATCAGTAGTTTATGTGTTTGCATAAAGAAGGTTATGTGGCTCCAATGTGGAAAATAGAATTATACATGTGGATTAAGTATGATACATAATTAATCTAACACGTGTCAATTATGTGTGGTTTTCGATATACATGTCATTTCTCCGGTGATAATTGACTCGAAAATGCAAATTTTTTAGAGTTATGGGACTATTTTGCCAAAAAAAAAAAAAAAAAAAACTATCCCAAAAAACGCAAGTTAGGAGTAGTCAGTATCCCAAATTTACATTAATTTTTTCCCATCAAGCAATTTAATGTAAATTTTTTGCTGGAAATTGATTTTACCCATCAGAACTTACACACGGTGAACTAAGAATTTGCCACACATAAAATCGGATCAAGTTTCCAGTGGACAAAATGGAGTTCTGATCAAGAAGTGTATTAAATTGTGTGATTTTAGAGATACACAGTCCGATTTTATCGCTAAAAAATAATAGTACACTAAAATTACTGAATTGATCGAATTGATATCCCGAATTTATAACTTTCTCAATTATTTTTTAAGGGCAAAATTGCAAAATTACAAAAAACAAACACCAAATATGAAATGTTGGGGACTTTAGTGTTGTGTCGATGATACGTAAGCAGCTACTTTTGTTTTTATTTTATTGTTTTACAGTATCTATCTGTGCCGTATGATTCAACAGCATTATTTACCGATCGAGAAATGATCATTTATTAATAATTTTGCGATGATTATTGTTGTATTTTTGGATTTTAAAAAGAGATGATATAAATGATAACCAGATCGGTTGTCTAGAATGTTTACATCTGGCATGGAATTAGGATGCCTCTAAACTTTAAAAATCATGCATGTCTAACAGTTGTCGTTGTGAATTGTGATGTATGTGTGGATGTGGCTCTTTGTTTGCTGCAAAAGTTGCCTACCTTTTGCTGGAAATTCATGAAAACTTGGATAAATATCTGCTTGTCTACCTGATTTTTGTGCTTCTTTCTGATTTTAGCAGATTATTGTTGACTTCCAAATTACATTCAATAAAATTCGAATCCATCGTCTATTGATTTATAGATATAGAAATTTATCATTAAAAACTTATTACTAAATTATGTGTTTGTGGTTGAACTATTTTTGTTGTATCAAAGTTTGGGATGAAATTTCCTCTTTCATAAATAAAGATAAATCACCCAATATTTGCTGTGCTCTCACCAAGTTTGTAATATGTATCAAATTATTCTTTATTATAAGAAACTAATATATATATGTTAATTGAATTTTGGAAAATTATCCCAATTCTGGCAACGGGTAATATAGGACAAATCCCCAATTGGGCATCATATTTTTACTTAACTCTCCATTTTGGCAAAATGTCTTATAATTTTCACATAATGTAGTACTTAAAATATCTCTCAAAATATGTTATATATTTGTCACAAAATGTAGTACTAAAACGTTCTAATGCAGTATTTATATCCTATTATGTTGTATAATTTTATAGGAAGTAAAAGTAAAAATATTCTAAATTGATGGAGAATTATTTCAAACTGCCCCTTCTGGCAATGCATACCCCTTATTTATGATCATAACAATAATAAAAATAAATGCATATGATCCATGTGTACATGGACGAAATTACATATAAGTTAGACGGTGTTGGTTACCCTCCTATTCTAAACTGATCTTTACATGTGATATTTGTAGCGTATATTATTGTCTCGTGAGTATTTAATCTAAATCATCCTTATATACGCACTATATATAGTGACTAGAAAAGAATTGACATCTATAAAAATGAGAGAACTTGGGGCATTATATTAAACTGCATTATTCAGCAATTTAAAGCAAATGCAATGAAGTAGAACTTTATAACAATATGTGTCGTGCAAAAGACTGGAAACCAATTTGTCAGAAATTAAGTTTCTGGGGTCTGATGTCTGAAGTATTCACATGATAATACATAATTGTCTTGAAGTTGATGGATGTAATAGAATATAATGTGTATCTAATTTGCCACATTATCAAGTGGGTATTTAAATTTATTTACTAATATATTGATATATATATTGTACTGTATGAGATACTTGACCAATGACCAACCACGTAATAATCATAAACGACCACTCTCTCAATGTAATAAGTATAAACAACTATTTTTTCACTATTTTAATCAACCACGTAATAACTATAAAAATTATTTTCTCACTACTATACAGATTTGATTAGGACATTTTAAAGTAAAAATAAAGTGATAAAATGATCTCAAATTTCAAAATCCCAAAACAAAAGTTCAAATCTTCAGATGCAGTTTCTTATTTGCAATTCAATTGAAAAAAAAGAAAATTAAAGAGAAATGCAGCATATCTTCCATGTCTGCAGCTTCCCCAACAAAAACTATGAACTAATTCATTTCCTGCTTATGTCAAGAAGACCCCTGATTAACACAATCTCTATTAATTTCCCCATTTTCATCGCCATCACTGCATATATCATCATCTTCCTCCTCTTCATCTTCTTCAATAATCTCATCATCAGACTGTATGAACTGCAATTTCAGACGTCCATCTTCGCGGCATGCATGCAAGAATTCCTGAGTCGGGATCCTTATTTCCTTCAGAATAAACCTCCCATCTTGTCTGTACGATTTGAACCAAAACCAGGGCTTCCCACTCCTCCCAATACACGAAATAGGGGGCGGAAACCCCCCTGCTGCTGATGATCTACATGAGCCTTTCTCCGTATGAGTGTTTCTTGAAGAACTACTCTTCTTCCCTTGACCTTGCATCTGCCACGGATCGTTTTTTAGCAGATCGTCGAAGCTTTCGAATCCGAGCCCTTCTGTGCACAATGACAGGCTCTCAGAATTCATCGAGGAGAAGCTGTCGCTGTGCCTGTCGCTCTGCCTGTATTGTCTTTTAGGACTGATATAGATTGACGACGACGATGAAGATGACGACGAGTTGTTGTTCTTCTCGTGATGGAGGGTTGGAATTCCGTCTTTCTTCGGAATATCCATCCCCGGCCACGACGATGACAATGACGATGACGATGACGAGGGTTGTTCATGGTTGTTGCTGGTATCTTTGAAATGCAATTCCCCGAATAATTCCGTAAGCGAAGAATCATCGATTATCGGGGGTGTTTTCATGGATTTGATGTGTTTCCATGTTGAAAGGGATTCAAGAAGCTTTGGATTCTCCGGCAATGGCTTCTCGAAGATGTGTTCCAAGCTGCCACAGGCCGCCATGGCTCTATCAATATATATCTTTCTTGATTCTATTCTAGGGTTATCGAATGGAACTAATTATAAATCATGTAACGAAAAAATAAAAATTGACCAAAAAAGCAAGAACAAGAACAGTACTGTGTTTTGTGTGTGTGTGTGTGAATTTAAGGGTGAGATATACACGGGAAGGGCATGAGCTTGTTGTTGATGATGATGAAAAGAGTCAAGAAAATTGGAAACTATTTATTAGGGCATGCTTTGTTTTCGTGTGGGTGTTGGGTGCCTCTTAAGAACTTTGGCAGTGGAATAAGGATGGGTGGTTAATAGAGCCCTTTGAATTTTGGTGGTCACAATTTATATATTTTATGGATTCCCTCATCCTTATCTTTTTCCCTCCTTTTGTTTCAAGAAAAGTGAATAGTTGACCTAACTAAACTATATATCTTTTATAGTTAACGAATCAGATTCTCTGTTCTTTTTCCTCTTGGTTTTTGATTTTATCTTGTTCGATCGGATACTATAGAGACTTAGTATAGGATGACTTCTAATCTATTTGTTCCTCTACAAAAGTTAAAATTGGAACCCTAGACAGCTAGCAAGACTTAATATGAATATACAGAGAGCTTAATGATACAATAATAGTTGAGGGTTCGTCGATTAGTCTTTTTTGAGTGAGGGGAAAAGGTGAAATACATATCAGTTGATATTTCTCTAATTTCCTTTACCATTCTTGACCTGTTTTAATCAGAGAAGATATAATAAAATGAATTATTGAAACAATCATCAATCAATCTACTTTCTTATCCGAACAAGATTTCCATACAATGACATCTTCCGCATAGAAAAATGCAGTTATTTACCACCAAGAATTGCATGCAAAAAGGGGCACCTAAAACAGAAAAAGAATATCCCTAGTTGATTCTCCATAATTGTTGAAATATATCCTCAGAAAATGATAGATCCCATCTCTCAATTTCATGATGGAAACATAATGGGACTCGAATAAAACAGGGATGCAGACTGTTCAAGAAAAGAATGTGATAATTTCCAGCCACATGGTTGCCAAGTGGGGTTCTATGCAATTTTCTTACCAGTCCCTAGGAATCTGCAAAATCGGTGTTGCAGTTGTGGTCATAAATTGATTAGAATAAAGATTACCATATAAATGGAGATAGAAAATCATGCAAAATTAGAAATTACAGAACAGATCATCACAGGTATTTTGAGTTATAACAGTTTTCTTGTTTTTCCTAACAGTGCACACAAAGGGGAGCTGCAGAGGTAACAGGTTAAGATAAAACAGAACATACAGACATACAGACAACAATATTGGACACGAGTTTTGACACTTCAGAACTGGGGAGGGTAGAACGGTCTTATCGCTTCAGAACACTTTGCTCACCGCCATGCTTCGTACCGTTCGGTTATCGAATTTATACGGCTCAAGTTGCTGATTCCCTTATTCATGCTGTTATCAACTTTCATACCTAAACCTAAGGGAGGCTGACCGTTCACAACTCTTGATCCGGCTTCTGCTTGATTCGAATCTTTTGACTTTTCCGTTTTCCCGCTCTCCCTCTCCTCAAACTGATTCTGCAGCCTGTTCGTGATTCCAGCTTCTGTAGACACTTTAGCAGGAGTTTCATGGGATGGGCTTTGGTCGGATTCTTCAGTGGAAGTTGTATAACTGAGATATTCCTCATCACTTATGTTGTCTGAAGAGGGATCTTCGGTCACAAAGGGTTGCGAGGTCTCTTCCTTTGATTCGGCATTATCTTCGTGATGAAGTTGAGGAATGTTTTGATGCCCGTTGTCATCGGAAGGTTCCATGTGGGGAATTGAAGCTGGTTCTATAATGGAATCTTCTCTCTCTCTTAAAGTCTTCTCTATTAGAGTCTTCAGAAAGTTCATCACTTGGACGGCGTACATCAATGCAGTCAATGGATCTGCCATCTGAATCAAAAAGAAATTGGAAACCCAAAAAATGTTCGGAAGATAAGGAAACATAACATCACCCATTATATGCAAAGAGAAAGTCAATCAGAATGTGCAGGGGAGGTAATTATTAAGAAATGGCATAACTGATAACAAGTGGACATTTTAAGAAAGATGAGACACATTTTGGATCGTGAAAAGAGAGTTTACCTGAGTCATGTTCGGAGCAAACACCATAGCAATGTTTCTTGCATTCATCTTGTTTCGATTTTCCTCTTGAGCAACGTCAGCCATTAGATTGATCGCCCAGTCCAACAGCGCAGCTTCAGTTGAGGGCAGAAGCCTTACTAGTGCTTCACAATCCCCTTCTGACTGGCATTGCATTACCTGCTCGGGAGAGAGAGAATCCAATACCCCTCTCGGGAGTTCTCTGAACCAAGCCTACATCACACGATTTATTTCAAGATACGAATATAGTGTTTGAAAATAAATGAAATCATTTGGATAATCAAGATTGAGAAAAAAATATCAGTAATTATTTGAGGAAATGAATCGATTAATTAGTTAATCAGTGCATGTCGACTATTCAGATGATTGCATATGGTTTACTGAAAATATCTCATTGACAGAAGACCCAAGAATCTTGATTATAGGACTTACTCTAAATGCTTACGACATTTTAATCAAAGACTTTATTTTTCTAAAAAAAATAATAAAAAAACTTAGTTACCTTGATTAGACCAGCCAAACAGTGCACATCAATGCCATCAGGAACCACTCCTCGGTTTAGTTGGTCCCTAACGTACTCCTCCTGGCTGTTTCCTGCAGTTAGTCTGAATATCCCCTCAACCTGCAGGTATTAAAAAGCTCAATTACACTGGCCTCCCCCATAACTATGTGTAATTACACAAACCACCCTCTAAGTATCAGAATTACAAACTCCCCCTTCCGATTATTGAAATTAAGCCAGAGATAGAAAAGTTTATTTCGAGAGTTGGATAACCTCATCTCTACGTGCAAGAATAATTTGAAAAAGTTCAAGGAAATATGATATAGCATCATTTAAGTTACAAGGGAGGTATGTTTAATATTGAAGCCAAGAGGGGCATTTTCGTGTAGGTACTAGCTCCTAAACTACGATTTAAGTATAGTAAAATTGTTTCAGCATAAACTTTTCCTAATAATTTTACCTGCAATCCACCTTGTGAATACAAATGCCTCTGCATTAGCAGGAGGATAGTTGGAATACTATTGCCCCGGGGATCGTATGAGAGCTGCATTGATTCAGTCGATACTCCAAAAACAGTGGCACTGTTTCAAACAACAAGCTTAATCACAGGCTAAAATAATTTTTTAAATAAATAAGAGAATCATCACAAGGACTTCAAGAATTTCAATTCCATTATAGCATGAAACTTGAAAATTTTACTAAGTAAAAAATGCTGATAGATTTGGATGATGTGGTAATAGAAAAGCATAGGATACACCAGGTCTAAGGTAATTTATTATGGTACAATTTAACAAAGCTATTTTATCTTCTTTTTTTTTTGGGTTAGATTTAACAAAGCTAATGTAACTGGATGAGATGAATATAAGCAGAAAACAGAGTTTATATTTCGTTATAAGACGAGATGATTACATTAGGAACCAGAAACATTCAGTGTTACTATGTAGTTAGTTGAGGCATACATATGAGCCAAGAAGAAGTTAACTAAAACGATTACATTAGCTCACTTTACAAGCTAGATGAGAAATTCAAGCAAAACATCATAAAAGGAAAGAAAACCACATTGACGGAGCAAACAAATAGTGAGAGCAAACAGAGTAACTTAATTATGAAGCTAAATTTTAAGTAAAGATCCTTCTACTCAGATTGGCTAGATAATGCATGTTTAACTTTAAGTCATAAAGATCCAATCCAGCGGACATTTGATTCATTCAGCTGCGTAATGAGGAAATACCGAGTATAATTAACACACCAACATACTATCTACATCATACGGAAATACGCAACTGTTGATGATTATCCAGAAAGCTCATTAACAAGGCTCCTTCAAGCAATGAAAACAACACTAGTTAAGGATTACATTAACTAACATCACAGTCCAATAATCATGGTAAAAAGACTCTAGAACATTTATGTTATGGCACAATTTCAACAGAATAACCCTTCCAACAAAATAAATCAAGAAAATTCAAGAACTGAAAATGCTAGATTCTAACATAAAGACATGAACAGCCCAAGCACACACACACACACACACAAACACATCACCAAATTCACATAAACATTCCAGAAAAGCTCTCACACAAACATCTCAGAAAATCCGCATTCCCAACCCCCCTCACCCCCAACACACACACAAACACACACAAAAGGACCCACATTGCAGGATTCAAGAATCATACCTAGCACTAGGAGCCCTTCTGGGAACCTCAGGTTCAAATTCAACAGGCAAGCCCAAGAATCCATCAAACCTATCAAAAGTGACGTGATTAACATGCTGTACATCGGTAGGCCACCCGATCTCCATAACCCCGCTACCGCCGCCGTCCTCGGCGCTAGAAAAACCCTCTCTCTCCGTCTTGCACGCCACCCAAAAACTCTTCCGAAACAATGTCACCAAAAGAGCCAAAAGAGACAGCTGATCCCTCCTATCGTTCTCCCTTTTCTCCCTCACTCTACTCTCTTCCTCTCCTTCCCCTACGACGCCGTCCCCCACAATCTGGTGAAACAACGAGGCATTGTGGTGGGTAGGCGTAGATATTGAAGGGGACGAGGACGGCGAAGGCGAGTGGAGCACCTCTGTCATTGTTTATCAAATTTGAACGAATCAAACGAATCTTTTCAATGAATATCTTTCTCCCCCTTCCAAGATTTCTTTTTTATTCGAGAAAACAAATGGGTTCTTGCTGGATTGTCAATAAAGAAACGGGGAATCGCAATTAGGCGTGAATTATCAACGAAAATGGAGGTGGGGTTGGAGGGAAATCTCAAGAATCATACAATTAATTGTTTTTTCTTGAGATGGAGTAAGTGGAGTTGGATTGAAGGAAGGGTAAAGACAATCGGGGAAGACGTGGGAATCATGAAGTGATTTATTTATTGGGGGCCTTTTTCAGCAGATTGTTGTTGATTGAATATGGGAGCGTTGAAGTGGAAGTGAAAAAGAAAGAGGGAGGGGAAGAGAAAGGGTCTTCCAGAAGAGAGAGAGACAGGAGAGAGGTAGGGAGAGAGATTGAGGGTTGTATACTTTTGTATGTATATGCTGTAGCCTGTAAGTAATGGTGTGGGGTGACTCCTATTGGTTGGTTGGTGGTACTTCAGGTGGACGCCTTCTAATTCTTGATGATGATGATTTTGTGGCTTTTGATTTTATTTAATTAATTTATTTATTTTGAAAAAATCATAAGTAATTTATGTGTAAGTTGTTGACTTTTTTGGAAATTTAAGTAATTAGGGTAATATCTTTTTATTTATTTGTATATATATATATTTGGTTATAGGAAAGCAACTTTAAAAAAATACATTATTTTGAGAGAAAGATATACTATAATGTATGGGTATGAACTATGAACATTTTTCATGCCAAGAGTATTCCGCGTTGTATTTGAGGCGAGTCTTCGATATAATATGACACCATAATATAATATCTTTAAAAATATTTGTGTGCTGAATTTGATATGTTTTTTTTTTTTTTTTTTTAGAATTAAAAAGAAAGAATGAAATAGTAGAGCATCAATTTTGTTCGAAAGTCTAGGAGCCTCTATGGAAGGCCAACGGGTGATTCGGTGAACTTGCTTAGCTGAGGGGTTGTCTTTCGCGATATGGCCATATCCATCTTATGAATGCCAGCAACATCTAATATGATTTGTGATGGTTTTGGAATAATGCCCATCATAGTAATTACTTTGTTATCATTTTTCATGTGTAATCTTATATGAACAGTATTAATAATTCTCAATTGTATCCATTTTGTTTGGTTGGTATATAAGAGGGGCTCTCAGTAATAATCTTGCGGCCAAGTGTCGGTTCCTTAAAAAATTAAAGAATTGGTAGGACATGCTTGAGATTATGAAAATTTTAAATAATTTACAAATGCAAATTCCAAATAAAGTATAGAGTTAATGTTTACCGATTATGCTTAAATTCCCAGTGTAATATTAATGTGCTTTAGCACAAGTAGCAACAGTTAAAAGGAACTCAACCCAACTCGTATTTAATTCAGTTAAATTTTGTACAGTTCTGATTTATTTGTACAAATTATAACAATATTTTCTCGTTAATTATTTTAATAGGAGTCAATAGATTTGGTCCATTTGGACAATACGAGAATTTTGCTTCCTTTATGAATATCGTTGCCCCGACATAATACAAGTTAATAGCTAAAATATTAATATATACTTAGAGGATAGTATTAAGGAATATATTCATATCTGTTTAGTGAAGATGAGACTTGAATCTCCGAAGATGACCCTCACTTTTGAAATAATGTTGCTAATTTTCGTATAAGTAGGTAGGTATATGTAAAATATCATGCCTCCGATAAGTTGGGTTAAATTGGACATTTGATATGCATGGGAGAACACCAAGGGTAAATCTCTCTCTATTCATATATTAAAATAAGAAGAAAAAGAATCAAAACCGTTGAGATGTGTGGTATTTTTGAGTCAAAACTGTTGAAAAAGAGTCAAAACCACTAAAAAATAAGTTTGGATGGTGGTTTGTCAAGAAATAATAGTTTGGATGGTGGTATCGGGATCGAAATAATTTAGATGGTAAATTGCAAAATAGGTTATAGTTTTGATAGCAAAAAATCATGAGCTCTTATTTTAATAAGTGTCAATATATTTAATCTATATCTATATATATTATAAAGCACGAGTTGGGTTTTTGGTTTCTTACAAAATATGGATCGCCCAAAATATCCTGCGTTAATACTATTGGTCAAGGATAATTATGTAAATACATGTTATAAAATTATTAATTAACTATATTTAAAACGTACTTATTGACTTAAAATAAGAGTTTTGGTAGAACTTCTTTAACTTAAAAGATACGGCCCAAAAACGGATTGTTTTAAGATTAATATATTAATTATTTATATTTAAATTTTATAATATAAGTTTTCCTTTTTTTAACTTAAAACCTATAATTTAAAATGTTATAATCAGATACATCTAACGAATTAGAAAATAACAAATTGATTCACTTTATAAATTTTAATAAATTTTAGTAATTATGTAAAATAAAATATTATTTAAAATTGAATGAGTTGTGTAAGATAACCTTCAATAAATTATTCTAATTATGTGAGTCCATAATTTTAATTATCTAAGTGTATAAACTTTCTTAAGTTATAATCACATTATAATTGTATAAACTTATCTAATTAACAAAATAATATAATTGAGTGAAATATAATATATATTTTCAATAATAAATTAATCCTAATGTAATATGTTATAATTAACTAATACTGATATAATTTTAATTATCTAAATCTAACTAACCAATATAATCTTCTTTTAATTTGTATAATAAAATATAAATTAAATATATAAATATTTTTTAAATAGGATGATTCACGTAATCTATATGATGGTGCAAGAAATCTGGGTTTCCTAATGCAACAACACTTTAGAATTTGTATAAAAAGGGAAAGACCATCACAGGCAAGGGGGCCTCAGGATTTGGGTTTCCTTTTGAGCGTGGGTTCTTCCAGCTAGGATAACACCAAGAGTGCAAGCTACTAAGGTAGAGTTACTGTGGTGAGTGGAAAGCTTGAGAAGTTCAGTGGAAAATGCCCAGAACAGTGTGTATGGTTTTTATGCAGATGATCACTTGGGAGAGAATGCATGGATTCTCTCCTATTTATATGTTAGGGATGGGGGTAGAGGGGTAAATTGACCATGTGGTCCCAAACCTGTGTTGCCCTAACACGCGTCAGCTTTTGGTGGGGTGAGAACGACATCCCTGAAAAGGGTGACGGCGTGTCAGGTGCCCGGTACACAGTACCTTTGTGTCAGAGGTTGTTGACGAGGGCGACGCGGGAGACGGACCTAAGATCCTTTCCGCCGAGGTTCGGATCCAACGAAACGGGGTATGGATATGCCCGAGCGTTGGTGACGCTCGAAGAATGTATGGATGGCCTCCTCGCGGTATATGACCCTTGAGCGTCGAAATACCGAGCGTACTAGTGGGGCCCCCATGTGGGCGCTTCCCTGAGAAGGATAACCATGAGGGCCGCGATGCGAGCGTCAAACCCGTTGGTTACGGCCCTTGATCTGAAGAGTCACCCGCTGACTGACGGATAACACTAACTGGCAATCGAGCGAGTGGAAGGCCCATGAGCCCATCAAGGCGAGCGCCAGGGCTCTGGTCAGCAGTGTGTTGCCACGTGGACGGCTCTGATTTGAGAATGATTTTTAGGCCTCATCATTTTGCCCCCCAAATTCTGTAGTATCGCTTCGAGCGTACTGTAGAATTTATAAGGGAGGAGTCCTGAATTTCAAATATCCGAGGGACGAGAGATTACCCTCGAGGAGACTGCTGGCCTTCTGTAACGGACACAAACTGACATCGCATTAAATGCTGTCAAGTCCGCATTTAATGCAGAGTGGGAACGTGGGCGCGTGGACTCCGGGAGACGTGAGGCGGTTACCAAAAGTGGGGGGTTTCCCAGGCGGGAAATGATTGCATTTTTGAATTTTCAACCCTAATCCATGCTCCATCTCCCCTATAAATAAGGGTTTGCAGGGCCTTGGAAGCTTTTTCACGCATTCAGACTTCCTTCAAGCATATCCATTGCAAGAGTCCTTTGCTCCGGCGAATTTCTTCTTCTCCACATCTTAGGTAAAAAATTCCTGATTCTTCTTCTTATTTTCCCCGTACTAACATTAGTTTTAGGTTGTGTGAGATAAACCCTTGAGGGAAGACCCACTATCCACCACTGAATTTGTTTCTGAAAGTTTATCCCCCCTTAAGCTCTCTGTTAGAAATCCCGTTCCCAAAAAATTGAAAACTGACCATGGCCGGAAATCAAGCCGATGATTATGTAAGGGAAATTGAGGAGATGTCGGTGGGGAGCTCCTCCCCTCATGGCGATGTCCCCGTAGCCGTTCCTCTAATTAGGGCGCACTCAGGAGGTGAAGTTATTCCCATGGCAATATCGGTGGCCCAGGCTCCGGTTGACACCGGGGAGGAAGAGGTGAACGCCGCTGTTCAAGGGATGAACGAGCGTGCTCCCGGTGAGCAGGAGGATCTTTTCCAGGAGATGGATAATGTGATGGAGATGCTGAGACAAGGGGAGAGAGCACTCCCTGTTTTGAACAGTGCCGTGAGACCCCAAGATCACAGGATCACAGTGGCAATGGCGGCTCCCGAGGGTGAAGCGGGGCCATCCGGGCGTCCATTCGAGGCTGAACCTTCCAGAAGGCGTCAGAGGAGAGGCAAGGAGCCTGCCACTCGGGTAAGGCAAGACAACCGCCACCAGACTGACAGATCGCCCGACGAAATTGAAAGTATTCTGACCCTCGAGGATTTGGAGGGGTTGAGGGCGAAAGCGTACTGGGATGAAGTCGTGTTTCCCATGAGACTTCCTGAGGAAGGGGAAAGGGCCAATCGACCACCGTCTGGGATGATGACGGTCTACTGGGATGCAGTTCTTGCTGGCGGTCTGAGGTTTCCCATCGCTCACGATGCCGTCATCCTTTACCATCATCTAGGGCTTTGCCCTTCACAAATTCTGCCCAATGGCATAGCTCTAATCAACACATTCATTATAACAATGAGGGCTTTGGGCAAAGCACCCTCAATAATCAATTTTGACAGCTTGGTCCAAGTAGCCCGCTCGCCACGTTCATCGCCGACAGATGGATTTTATTACGCTCAGGCAAAATCAGGCTTCAAGATGATAGATTCCCCATCTTCCTCGTATGGCGAGCATTGGAAGGAAAAATACTTTTTCGTGGGGGCTCCCGGGGGAATTTTTGGGGTTCACCGTCAATGGATGATTCATGGCGAAGGTCCATTGATTAGGGAAAGGATGAGGAATAAGGATTTTGAGGAGTGGGCGATGGGGTTAGCCCTCGAGATGAGGGCTGAAAAGAAGTGGATTAAGGCGGAGACACTGGTGAAGAACGAAAAGATATTGTTCCGCTACGGATTATCTTGCCCCCCGGATATGATACTCAATCCCCCAACTGACATCATGGCCCTCGACGGTCAGATTCTAGGAACTAACATCCCTAACCTTTAGAATAGTTATCTGACTTAACGTTATCGTTGTTTCCTTGTTTATGTGCTCCAGATAATCAGTCTTCTGACGCTCGTTTCCTTTTGCTTGCAGGCATCCAAATTCTATCACAAGGCATGAATGCTGAGGCCTTATCCCGTATGCTGGGTGCCCAAGGTCCCGCGGTTGACCCTCAACAGCAGCAACCGCAGCAGAACCGCCCTCCGAGGGCGAGGGTAAACCGCCGAGCAGCGGGCCGAGGACAAGGCAATGCTCGTGGGGGTGCAGGAAATGAGGTTCCTCCCAGGGGCCCGATCGAGGATCTAACGCTGGAAGGTACCCACGAGGCCACTCCTCCGCCGGCGGCCCCCGCAGGCCCAATCTCACTTAGTTCCAGCGGGTCCCGGAACCGCTCGGGGGAGCCTGTCCGTATCCATGAAACCCTTCGGGCTGATCGTCCGGACAAGAGGAAAAGGATGCCGGATTCCCTCCCTATTTCCGGCAAGGGGAAAGAGGTGGTCGTGGGCCACCGGGGCGAGGGCAGCGACACTTCATCGTCTGAAGATGAAGAATTTTGGAAGATTGGTTGTCGTGGTGACGCTCGGTTCAAGCGCCAAAGGAAGGACGGTCCCGTCCTACTGAAAAAGAGCGCCTTCTCTGTTAACATGGTCTCCGATATCGTCGGAAAGCTTCAATTTTCCGGTGACCACGACAAGCTGAACGATCATGACGCCGCACGGGTAGCTGATGATGCCTGCCATGCCCTTTTGACGGTAAGTCTGTACTCCTCTTTACAAAATCCTCTCTTCTTCTTTCCACACTCGGATTTTGACCCTCGTTTGCGGTTTCCCAGGAGGTAATTCCGAGGCTGAAAAACTTGCAAGGGCGAGCGCAAGCATACTCTGAGCATAAGGCCAAATACAAGAAGTTGCTGCGCATCTCAGACCCTGTTCAACTACAGGAGGATTACAACAACGTCAGCGCTCAGCTGAACTCCGCCAACATTGAAAACACTCAACTGAAGGAGAATCTGAGGAAATCTGACGATGCCGTTTTGGCCTTAACTGAGCGTCAAAAGAAATTGAAGGATGAGCGGGATCAATTGAGGGCTCAAAATGTGGAGCTGGGCGAGCAACTGGCGGAGAGCACTCGCCAGAACGAGGCAGCCAACAAAGCCTTTGCTGAATTGCAAGGCAAAATTCAGGGCCTGGAAGCGAGGGTATCCTGGGAGGCGGTGAAGAAGTTCGTGCGCTCCAAAGCATTTATTTTTGCGGCCAACATCCAGTGCTTTGACAATGCTCGACGCTTCTTCCATAAAGCGATTGGGCAAATGGTGAGGTTGGGTGTAACGCCCCCAATTTTCAAGTATGCAATATGTGAATTAATTTCCAAATATGACTTAATTGTTTAATTGCATAATTGTTCTTAAGTGGTCATTTTATTAATTTGAGGACCTAATTGCATGAAATAGTTTTGGACTTAATTGATCAATTTCCATGGGATTGAACTTGATTGCATGACTTTTGAAGTGGAGGGATCTAATTGCAATTTGTGCCTAGCTTTATAATATCTAGCATATATCTTTGATTGCATACAAACATATACACACTTGATCCCTCCCTTCTCTCCCTCATCTCGTTCAAAACCGAGCAAGAAGAAAGAAGAGGATTCTTCATTGGAAGCTTGAATTCAAGGGTTATTTGCATAATTGAAGCATCATCATCATCACAACATCATCTCTTCTCCTTCTTTTCATTCATTCAAGGTATGAGCTTCTAGTTGGGGAAATACATGAATATATTTGAGAGCTAGGGTTATGTGTTGAGCTTGGTAAATTATGTTTTAGTTGTTGGAAGCATGATTATATGGTTCTAGCTTTGATTTGATGCATAAATTGTGAAGGTTATAAGCTTGGAGCATGAGTTCATTGTGGGTTTGATCTTGATGATTCTTGATGATCTTGGTGGATTTAAATGTTTATATGAAGTTTTATGGTAGTATAAGTATATATGCTTGAGTCCTTACATAAATATATCATTTTGGAGCTTGGAAATTGTTGTTTTGGTTGATCTTGATTTTGGCCGAGTTTTCCCCTGTTTTTCCCGACACCCTCCCCTGCTCCAATTGCTCTGGTTTTTCTACTGTAGTAAATATTTGAAGTGTAGAGTACTCTCCTTTTCTACTGTAGAGTATTGCTGAAAAATGATCACTAAGATGATTATACTTCGTTTAAGCCGTATATCAAAGAAATTGTGGGATCGAACCAGAATAATTTCATTCCCGGTCGAGGCACCCATTACAATATCTTGTTGCTTAAAGAAGCGTTATGAATGCTACATCACTCCAATGATAAAAAAGGGGCATGGTGATGAAATTGAATCTTGAAAAGGCGTACAACAAAACCCCGTAGAATTTTCTGAGAAAAACTTTAATTTTTTCAAATTCTCGAAGAAAATCATCAATATCATCATGAGCAGAATGTAGAGGATACAATCGGAGATTCTATAGAATGGTGAACTGACGGAGGCTGTACGAATGTGTGACATTAGATATGACAATCACTCTCGCCTTATTTGTTTGTACTCTACATGGAACAACTTACGTATATAATTGAGGATCATTTCAGCCGGACTTGGAAGCCAATTATGGTATGTTAGAAAAGCCCTCACATCTCACACTTGCTTTTTGTGGACAACTTAATATTGGGAGCCAAAGCTACCGCGGATGGAGCAAAGTGCATTCGAAGTGTGGTTGAGCCGCAAGGAGTTGGGCCTCAAATTAAACTTAAGCAAATCACATGTGTTGTTCGCACCTTACGTGTCAATGATTTAAAGTAGTGGGTTAGTAGAATTTGGGTATGGAAAGTATAGACAACTTCAGGAACTATTTGGGGGTGCAGATGAACTTAGTTGAAACTATAATGAACATTTTTTGATTGCGATTAAAAGAGTAAAATAGCGGCTTTTGGGATAGAAAGCCAAAACGACAAACCTTTCGGACGAATGACACTTATTCAGTTCATTACGATCTCGATCTCCATCTACCACATGCACAAAGTTTGGCTCCTCAATCACGTGTGCGATAAACTTAATCGACTCAAGCACAACTTTCTTTAGGTGACAGAGTTTTGCTTTCTTATTGGAATTCGAAGAGTAGAAGTTATCAATTGAAAATTATATGAGGTAACTAATTAAACTGAGAGAATACAATTCGAAGTATAAAACAAAGAAAAATAGAAATACTCATTAAATCAAACTACAATTATGGAGAAGAAGATGGAGATTTGGGAAAGAGGGTAATATTGAAAATGATTATATGCCAACCCACATATTTGAGAGATGGATATTTTGTTTAAGGTAATTATACTAAAATTAGTGATTGTTGGGGACATACCCATCGGGCCTTTAATGAAATCAAACCTAAGATCGACTAGCTTGAGGAGTAGGCTGGTCAATTCTCTATCAGGTGGCGAACTGAGGAAACGGTGTGAGCCGAACCGGTGAGAATAAAACCAATGGAGGTTAGCACATATGGGATTCTATGAAATATCCAACAAGTTATAACTAAGCTTGCAGCTAAGTCTAATATTTATAAATAAGAGAAGAGGAATCATTAAAGGCCTAAGGAAGAATATGAGAGAAAATGAGAGAAAAAAGAGATTAATTAGGAAGGATCCAAGAGTGATAATGATATACCAAAACTACAATTTCTCAAGATTATGGAAAAAAATAACAATATTTTCATTTTAAATGATGGAATCGAGGTCGAAATTATAGAAAAAGAGAAGGCCAAAAAATCATAGTTTTAAAAGTGAATATAACTTTTACATTTTTAATGACAACAAAAAAAATTCTTCAAAACTTTATAAAGAAAATAAAAAATAAATAAGAAATTATATTAAAGAAAATCAAACAATAGAAGGAATAAAATATATATAGCTAATATAGCATTTTATATGATCTTTTAGGTTTTTGTTTCTATTTTTTATATATGTCTTTTTTTATTAAATATATTTGAAAGTTATAAACTATTACTTATACTTAAAAGTTAGAATTATTTGGACAAATTATTATACACATCAAAACTTTTTTTTTTTATATAATAATATAATTTTACATATTTTTATTGTTTATTTATTTGAATGTTTCAATACTTAGTATTTCTACTTATTGTATATGATTTGAAAGAGAGATTTCATATAAATATTTTTGTATGTGTAGCTTTTTAAGGCAAAATAGTTCATTGAAAATATTATTATGATACGTCCCATTATCAACACTCAGGGCCCACAGCCCACTTGGGAATAAGCCCAGGGAAGAGAGGCCTCGAGAGAGAGAGTGGGCCGCCCCCACGAGTTCAAGCTCATCAAGAAGGTCCACATATGTGAAGATTAGGCGGGAACGTAAGGCAAAGAAATTATTCCTATAGAGGAATCCAAAGGAAGCCAGAAGATCAGTCAAAACAAATTTATACCGACTCTTAGTGCCAATAAATGCGGATAAATCAGTTATGGTATAGTTCTAGGAGTTCTTTTCTAGTATATATTTGAAACTGAGAGATTATCCCATGTAACGGTGGTTGGAGATAAGTATCTCCCAACTATCCCCCGTTTTCCTCTCCCATCTCTCAACTCCCCTAAAAGATAGGAAGAGCCCTAGCTAATTAAAAAAGCCGTGTACGTATCTTTAAAAGGGGGGAGATACTCTCTGTACGAAAACACTTTTTTATCTGACGCCAGAAAAATACAAAGACAGTCTTTCATTCTCTCATTCTCAGAACATTATCGGAAATCCATCGTCTTCCCCTAAGTTCATTTGGAGAGACGATAAGCTTACTTTCTTGCTTTACTTAATTTATTCTCGTGATTATTCGTTTATCTTTTCTATCATATCGCTACTCTTTGCTTTATAAGTTGGTTTATTTTCCGTTTATACTATTTAGTTCTATATCACGGTAATTTAATCCCTCGTTCGCAGGCTTTCTTTGCTTCGTATTAACCACTTTTGCAGGAAATAAAGATCTTAATTGCTCGGTATTCCCGTATAAATAGGGTGGTGCAGATTTTGAGACGCATCATCTGGCGCCGTCTGTGGGAAATTGAGCTATAGACGTGAGAAAGTCAGATCCAGACTTTACATGGCGAACTCAACATCCAGCAATATTGAATCTGCTACCGGAGGAATCCTCCGCCCCATCCCTGCAAGTACCATCCAAGCACTCGGAGGAGGAAACAACACTGAAGCTTCCACAAGTGTAGGAATCACAGGAATCACGCCTACCCCGGAGAATACTCCGGCAACCGGATCCACTGAGCAACCGACTGCAGGAGCGACTGAGTTCGCTAGGACGATCCATCCTGTAGGAAGCGGAATGACCGACACTCAACCACCAGGAACGTCAGACGCTGGCCATCCTAGCTTTCCGGCACCCTCCACTACGAGTGCAGGACTACAGTTTTCTGCTCCTGGGCCGGTCACCAACCTGCGGGAGACCTCCTCATTCCCTAGGAACGCCGCTGCCAATACCGGAAGAACATCCACTGGAGGAACGCGGCTACCTTGGGATGAGCTAAATCAGAGAATAGCCGAGGTGGTCCGTGCCTCCGTACGAGATGAAGTCCTGGAGGCGGTGAGAGAAGTAATCGCGTCGGGACGGCCTCAGATAGCCGGAGGTGGACCACTGTGAGGAAGCCAGCCTTCCCAGGTTCAAGAGGAAGTCCCTCATCGAGGTGTCCTACCCCCTGCATGGGAGATGCCCCCAATTAATACTGGGACTGGAGTGCAACCAGCAGTGTTCATGCCACCTAGACCCGTTCAAATTGGCGTGGATCGACCAAGGGGAACTCAAATCAACCCTCAGATAGACGTCAATGTCCTCAATACCAACCTGCATCAGGAAGCAAGGACAAGAGCCGATGATCCTCCTGAATGGGCTGTTCGATTGCAGCAAGAAATCCAGGAAGTCAGACAGAGGGTTGCCGGTAGACCGCCGGCCCCTAGAAGAGGTTTACCATTTGCTGCACACATCCTGGCCGAAGAACTCCGGACGAACTTTAGGAGAGCCGACTTGTCTAAATATGACGGAACAGGCGATCCTGAGCAGCATATGACAGAATTCGAAAACATGTCGCTACTACACGGATACACTGACGGGGTAAAGTGCAGGGCTTTCCTAACGACACTCACCAAGGTGGCTCAGCAGTGGTTTAGTCAGCTACCATCAAAGTCTATCCACTCTTTCGAAGGTCTTCGATCCATGTTCCTAAATCAATTCACAAGTAGTAAAAAGTACTTGAGATCTACAATGGCCCTGTACGGAATCACCCAAGGAGAGCATGAGTCATTGCGAGGTTACATGGATAGATTCGTCACAGCCTGCTTAGAAGTCCCTTCCACGTCGGAGGAAACACGAATCAGCATCCTAACCCGAGGGTTGCGTCAAGGGGATTTCTTCAAGTCCCTGGTGAAAAAACCACCAACGGGGTATGACGACCTCCTGTCCAGAGCAGGAAAGTACATCCAGCTGGAAGAGGCAGAGTGGGGAAAGGAGCGCGAGAAGCTGGTAGCACGCCGAGATAGGAAGGACGACAGAGCATCTGGGACACCCGCTATAAGACCTAGAATAGCGGAACATCCCGAAGTCCGAGCACCTCGGCCGGCAAAATTCTACTTCTACACTCCGATGAAAGCTAAGCCGTCCCACATTCTCATGCAGGTGGAGGGAACCTCCCTTCTGAACCGCCCCCGAGGAGCGAACAAAGGCCCTACTAATCCTCCATCGGACAAATTTTGTCGGTTTCACAATAATTACGGACACGAGACCGACGAGTGCCGCCACCTAAAAAATGAGATCGAGCGATTGGTACGAGAAGGATTCCTAACTGAATTAATATGCCAGGATCGCGAAAAGGGCTACGAGAGGACAGGTTGCCGCCCTGACCGCAGGACCTCACCGAGGAGACTAACCTATCAAGCTAGGGAGGACACTAGAAGGGCAAACAATAAAAGCTATAGGGACGATAAGAAGCTCTACCTAAAGCAAGCAATCGCTGTGGAGCCCAAGACGGAACCTGACCAACCTGAGGGTTCCGCGAAAAAGGGTGACAATTCAGCATACAAGGGAATAATTCGGATGATTTCAGGAGGCCCCACCGATGGAGATTCACAAAGGGCTAGGAGGGCTCATGCACGGGATGCGAGGTCAAGTGCCCCTGATGTAATAAGAGTGGAGGATCATCCCCAAGGGCATGACATAAAATTTGGATGCGAGGATCTAAGAGGAGTGCACGCCCCCCACTGTGACGCTCTGGTTATTTCGGCCGTGATAGCAAACTACCAGGTCGACAGAATATTCGTGGATAATGGGAGTTCAGTGGACATCCTTTTTTACGAAGCATACAAGCAAATGGACTTAGGAAGCATTCAGTTGGAACCCGTAGACACCGCTCTTTACGGTTTCGCAGGAGAGGTAGTCCGGCCCATTGGCATAGTCACTCTCCCTCTCACCCTGGGAACGAGCGACTTGGGGAGGACTAGACTCACTCGCTTCCTGGTGGTAGAGCAACCATCAGCTTACAACGTTATTATGGGAAGGCCTGTCTTGAATGATTTCCAAGCAGTGGTGTCTACCTACCACATGAAGATCAAATTTCCCATGAAAGGAGGAGTCGGAGAGGTCCAAGGAAGCCAACAAGAAGCTAGGAATTGCTATGTGAAAACCATCGGACAAGGAAAGAAGAAGGAGGAGCACGAAAGCAAGGAGCGTGAGACGAAGAAAGCAAGGATCGAGAAAGGAAAAGAGGCCATACAGTATGACGAGGATGGCAACAAAATCAGCCCAATGAAAATACAGCCAGCAGGAGAGATATTGACGGTGGAGTTATTTCCGGGGGATCCCACCAGGACCACCCGTATCGGGTCCCACCTGTCAGAGCAAGTAGCCAAATCTCTTGTCGAGTTTCTATACAGGAACGCTGATGTCTTTTCTTGGTCTCCTAATGACCTGTTAGGAGTCGATCCTAAAGTCATGATGCACAAATTAAATGTTGATCCTTCCATCAGGCCGGTGAAACAAAGAAAGAGAGACTTCGGACCAGAAAAGGACAAGATCATACAACAGGAAGTGGAGAAACTCTTGGAGGCCAAACACATCCGCGAGATTCAATTTCCCGAATAGGTGTCGAATGTAGTCTTGGTGCCCAAGGGAGAAGGCAAATGGCGGACGTGTGTTGATTTCAGGGATCTTAATAAGGCTTGCCCGAAGGATTCCTACCCACTCCCAAGGATTGACCAATTAGTGGATTCCACTTCGGGATGTGAGTTACTCAGCATGATGGATGCATCGCAAGGATACCACCAAATCCAATTGGATCCCGAAGACCAAAAAAGAGTTAGTTTCATCACCTCGACAGGTACGTATTGCTATGTGGTAATGCCGTTCGGGTTGAAAAATGCGGGGGCTACCTACCAACGACTCGTAGATAAGATGTTCAAGAACCAAATTGGCCGCAATATGGAAGTATACGTGGACGACATGTTGGTAAAGAGCAAGAAAGCAGAAAACCACGTGCGAGACCTTGCCGAAGCATTCCAAGTATTACGACACTACCAAATGAAGCTCAACCCCCTCAAGTGCTCATTTGGAGTCAACGGAGGAAAGTTCTTAGGTTACATGGTGACCGAGAAGGGGATCGAGGCCAATCCCACAAAAATTCAAGCCATCCTAGACATGAAGGCACCCTCCACTACGAATGAAGTGCAGAGGCTGACAGGAAGGATCGCATCGCTAGGACGATTCATATCCCGCCTTGCACATAGAAGTCTCCCGTTCTTCAAAGTCCTACGAAAGGCCAGCAAGTTCGAATGGAACCAAGAATGTCAAGCCACATTTGAGGAGCTCAAGAAGTACCTAGCAGGAATGTCGTTGCTACTAAAACCACTTCCCGGAGAGCCGCTGTATACCTACCTATCTGTAACACAGCAAGCCATCAGCGCGGTGCTCCTGAGGGAAGAAGGAAGTGATCAGAAGCCAATTTATTATGTCAGTAAGGTTCTTCAAGGCGTAGAGCAAAGATACTCAGAAGTTGAAAAGGTGGGGCTAGCATTGATGGTAGCAGCCCGCAGGCTAAGACCATACTTCTTGTCGCACCAAATTATAGTAAGGACGAACCATCCACTCAAGCAAATATTGGGAAAACCAGAAGTTTCGGGAAGGCTAATCAAATGGGTGATGGAGTTAGGAGAATTTGACATCTCGTACTCCCCGAGAACCACCATTAAAGCGCAAGCATTAGCAGACTTCATCTCCGAAATGGCCACACCTCCGGCAGAGGAAGGACGCCCCTGGCTCTTACATGTTGATGGTTCATCTACTCAATCAGGAAGCGGAGCGGGAGTGTTGCTAACCAGCCCAGAAGGCGACGAGTTCGAATTTGCAATCCAATTCGAATTCAAAGCTTCGAACAATGAAGCAGAATACGAGGCGTTGATTGCTGGAATGAAGTTATCCTTGGAAGCCGGAGCTAGAAGCCTAATCGTATATTCGGACTCCCAGTTGGTAGCATGCCAAGTAGCAGGTCAATACGAGGCTAAGGACGAGAGGATGATCAAGTACCTAAAAAAGATAGAGAAAATAAAGAAAGAGTTCGTGAGTTTCCAGATAACTCAGATCCCAAGATAAGAAAACCGAAAAGCAGATTAACTAGCAAAGTTGGCAAGCTCCCTGGAAGGGTGTCACACGAGAAGGATCACAATCCTAACATTTCCGAGAGCATGCCCGGAGGAGGAAGAAGTTCTCGTTCTAAGCTCGCAAAGTGATTGGAGAAAGGAAATAACAGATTTCCTGTTGAGACAAGAGCTACCCACTGATCGCAAGGAAGCAATGCGCATCCGCAATAAAGCCTCTAAATATATACTGATCCGAGGAAGCCTGTACAAGAAGTCTTTTACACTGCCGTTGCTACGATGTCTATCTCAAGAAGAAGGATACCAGGTGCTGCAGGAAATACATGAAGGGGTAGGAGGATGCCACTCAGGATGGATGACGCTAGCCAGGAAGACTTTGAGGGCTGGCTACTTCTGGCCGACTGTCAAAGCTGATGCCAAAACTTTTGTACTAAGGTGCGAGCAATGTCAGAAGCACGCACCTCTGATTCATCAACCGGCTGAGCCACTGACCATCATGCAAACGCCGTGCCCCTTTGCCAGATGGGGGATCGATATAGTAGGCCCGTTACCGGTCACCCCACCCAGGCTGAAATTCTTAATCGTGGCAGTAGATTACTTCACCAAATGGGTGGAAGCGAAGGCGGTAGGAAGGATAACCGAGGAGGCCGTTATTGCATTCCTGTGGAAGAACATAATATGCCGTTATGGAGTACCAAGAATGCTAGTCTCCGACAACGGTACTCAATTCAAAGGAGCCAAAGTACGAGATTTCTGCCTGACCTGGAAAATCGAGCAATGTTTTGCCTCGGTTTCACATCCACAAACGAACGGACAAGTAGAGGTCATGAATCGGGTTATCCTTCAAGGGATCAAAACCAGAGTGGAACAAGCCCGAGGTTTATGGGCCAAGCAACTTCCTTCTGTCCTGTGGGCCCAAAGGACTACTCCAAGCAGCACAACAGGAGAAACACCATTTAATCTGGTGTACGGCGCAGAAGCCGTGACCCCTGCCGAGGTAGGAGTCGAAACGCACCGGGTACAAGCATACGATGCAGATAGGAATGAATACTTGATGAGGGAGAACCTAGACATGATCGAGGAAACTCGAGATAATGCACTCCTAAGAATGGCACGATATAAAAGCAGGATGGCAAGCTCATACAATCGGGGAGTAAGGCCGCGCAACCTCCAAGTGGGCGACTTGGTGCTTCGGAGGGTTGACACTCTGAAACCCGTCCAGAAGCTAGAACCAAGATGGGAAGGTCCGTACAAAATAACCAAGGTGATCGGACGTGGAGCTTACAGGATGGCAGATATGGAGGATAGAGAATTACCGCATCCCTGGAACATACAGAACTTGAAGAAGTTCTTTGCTTAAAAGGTCCCTTCTAGTCTTGTCAAGTAAAACTGACAAAGACAACAACAAAAAGTCTTGAACGACCAAATCGCGCCCCTCCAAGCAAGGGAGGAGGCGTAATCGTTCCAAGACAACATTCCTCGGCCATCCTATCTCATAAGGCTATTTGCAGGACGAACGTCCCTCAAAATAAGATTTCAGGACAAACGTCCTTGGTAAAAACTATCTGCAAGGCAAATGTCCCTCAAAATAAGATTTCAGGATAAACGTCCGTGGTAAAAACTATTTACAAGGCAAATGTCCCTCAAAATAAGATTTCAGGATGAACGTCCCTCAATATAAAATATCAGGACGAATGTCCCTCCATCTCTTAGGAGGTAAATGTCTTCTTACTGAACAAAAACACTGTATAAACATAAAATTCATTTCATGGGTCACTCCCCTACTGATTCAAAAGAGGCAGGTCCAAAGACACGTTTGAAATACCAATAACCAAAAGGTACGAAGTTCTTATACCAAATCTTCATATTGTCTTTAGAGTACTTGGAATAAAATGTAAATATAGTCTAGCAATTGAAAGTCTACAAAAGAAATAGCATAAAGCAACAGATGATAAAGGAAATAAACTAGGAAGCAGGAGTGTCGGGAAAATCCGCCAGAGGAGATCCACCCTCCTTGGTAGCCGGAGCATATCCATCCTCCTTAGCAGGATCGCCCTTGGAAGCAACCCCAGAAGCAAGCATGAAATCCTGGTTTGCCGAGACAACAGGAGTCATTTCAAGATCCTCAGGAATCGAAGGATCCCGCGTGGCCGCAGCAGGAGGGACAGGGCGAACCTTATCAGGAAGACTACTCGCTTGGCCCCCCGGAATCTTACCTAAAAGTAACCGACAAAGACACAAAACGAATATTGTTACGAAGGTGACACGAAATGGGCGAAAGAAGATAAGTATGCACTACCTACTACCTGAATCTGATTTCGCAGCATCCAAAGTGGTGGCATTCAAAGAAACTGAGGAATCAGGAAGTCCAAGCAAGCCTGCTAGCCTAGGCACGGAGTCCAAAGCAGCCTCCTCATTCAGAAAATCCACTTCCGTGAAGCCATTAGCCGCGAATTGTGCTACACATGCCTCAAACCCATGATGAAACAATGAAGCTGTCCTCTGAAGCAGGACGTCCTTGAAGTCCGAGGATGCCATGAACTCTTGACGAACCTGCTGTGCGTGTTCCTCCAGAAGATGCTTACCCTTATTGCTCCCAGGAAAGTCACGGAAGGCTTGCTTGTATGCCTTCTTCACAGCTGCATCTTTCTCTTTGGTCATTTGTTTTATGTCTTGGTCCAATTTTTTGCTTTGGGCGATGGCATCGTCCCTTTGTGAACGGAGACGGGACACATCCTTGCTCAAAGTATCCACTTGCTTCTCCAAAACCGATATCTGCTGCTGGAGGGTTTCAACAGTAGGGAGCCTAGGAAGCTCCAACAGATGGCTAGTGAAGAGGACCACCTGGAGGAAGCAAAGCATTATACATGACATTCAATACTGCTATAGTCAGCTGCAAAAATATGAATACTACCTCAGCTAAGGAGGAAGACAGACGATCCTGAACATCTCGCCGAGTCAGAGCCTCCATGAAAGTACCATCAACGGGAGGCACCAAACCTTGTAGGAAGGAGCGACTCAAATCAGCACTCCTCTCCTGCAGCAGCGAGGAAGAGTCCTGCACCTCGCAGGAGGGCTTGAAAGTGTTGCTTCCTGAATCTATCGCCTTGCCCTTAGAACGTTTGGAAGAAGGAGGTATGCTGATGGTAGGAGGCATCTGGTCATCCTCTAAAGGACGTTTGCTCTTGTCAGCATCCTTGACACGCAGAGAGGAGCGCTTAGAAGAGGCCCCCGGAGGGGGCATCACCGCGGCTGCTCCCGATGCAGGAAGTTCACCAGTTGTGCCATCCTTGCGAAGATTGTTAAGATGCTCCTTGAGTTTGGAAAGTACCATGGCGTTTTCTGCAAAACGGAAAAAGAAACCATCAATGCACGAAATAGGATATGCTGAACATACAATCATGACAAGAATGTAAAGGCGCAAAAAAAGCAAAAAAACAAAAAAAACAAAAAACAAAAAACAAAAAAAACAAAAAAAACAAAAAAACAAAAAAGCAGGCAGGCAAACAAATGGAATACAACATTCAATCCGTGGGTCCTATCAATACCAATGGAGACGCTAAGCAACTCCTCTCGAGGGCTAAGACCAAAATGGTGAAGAAGAGCATTCTTGGTGAGGAGCCTCGCACGATAACACTCTTTAGTAAGGTGGGTGATGGTGGTTTCGAACAACGTAGGATGGTCACCTGACACAAAGGGTTTCAGACGCGGGCTAGACCTTCTCCACCTAGTAGGGAACCCGCAAGACTCAGGAGATGCTATAAAGAAGTAGGATTTCTTCCAGTTACGAGGAGAACGAGAAAGGTCCAGGAAGGAAGCACCATCCCGCGGGCTAAAATAAAACAAACCAGGCTCGTACAGGTTGGCCAAGAAGTATCGTCGAAAAGATTTAGCAGATAACTCTTCCCCGAGGAAGCTAAACAACACCCCAAACCCTGCTAGTAATCTCATCGCATTAGGAGTCAGTTGGTTCAAAGGGATTTTGAAGAGGTTGGATACATCCTTATAAAATTGAGGAATGGGAAAACGCATTCCCGCTTCCACCTGAGCCGTATAGAAACACAAGAAGCCGGCAGGAGGACAATGAGGACGCTCGGCATGGCCGGGAAGCCTAATTGGCCAATCAGAAGGAATCCCCACTCCAGACTGTAAATCACTCAAACCTTCTGCTGAAAGCCCTGAAGCAAACTTCTGATAATAAGCAGGACCCACTAAACCTCCTGAAGGTGGCTCCTCTGAGTCCCCTGTGGATTCCTGATCATCGACAGACCTACCACCCTGAGAGGGAGCGGGCCAAGAGTGGCGAGAGCAAGAGGAACCTGAAGAAACTGAGATTGCGACAAATGTACCATGGATGCCCGAATGTCTAGAAGAATCAAACTCGCTCCCCGAGGAGATGTCCAAACCAGCCCCCGGATGAAGCGAATGGCTTGGCTCAGCGGACATCCTACGGAGAAGGAGCCGGGTGAATACAAGCGATAAACCAAGCTCCAACCGTCAACCAACACAAAAATAGTGTATACAAATGATGATGCCAAAAGATCACACATATCAAATAAAAGAAGCAACAACAAAGGAAGATTAAATACATGACTACGGGTAAGAATCAGTCAGTGAGCAATAGGCTAAGGAAGCCCATGAGGATGCAACCCCATGGTCAAACATGTCATCGAGGCAAATAAAATCTAAGGCGCAGTGGTACGTTATATTATTTCGAATTACGATTGATACCTGTTGAATTGTTGACTATATGCTAGCTAAGATAGAGAGGTGCAGTAATCAATCCATATATGCACGAAGGGTGTAATTCGAGTCATGCGTCCCCTGACTATTTCTCTAAGAAAGACTTGATGAGGTTCAATATTCTTGTTATTTACATTTTTCGAAACCAAAATACAACTGACCAGTCGAATGTTGAATGACTTTGTGGGTTCCTAAAAAGCATGAGATATCATATTAACTCTCTCTAGAAACCGTGGCTGTGTTGTTTCTTTTTTTTTCTTACACTGGAGCAACCGCGAATCCAAGAGGCAAACGGTAATCCCACTCGTTGTGTAGGGAAACATGCTTTGACATTGCTTATATGAATAATCGTGAAGCACTGTATTTATTAGATTCAAATTCTCTTAGTCACATGCTTGGGTTTTGACATCATTAGGCAAAAGGAATAATAAAACGTAGCACAGCAGCACCTCACCTAATCCACAACCATCATTTTCATTCCTTTTCGTCTTAAACAAATTAAAGGGGGAAGGGTTTACATATTTTAATTCTTAGTGCTAGTCACTTTTAGTGGCAAGAATGGGAGTAATAAATTGAGACCTATGCAAAGGTTAACCTATTCTTCATAAGAAAACAAGCACGAGGGATCTCGCGATCCATGTAAGCCTATGCTATAAATAACCAAAACACTCACTTTTTGTCAAGAAAACATACCTTCAGGTTGGATGGAGAAAGAAGTTAAAGATGGTCGATGTGGAGTGAAGAACTAGCGGCGACACTTGATGGGGTCAAAATACGACCGTCCCACGCAAGACACGTGGCATCGCCGAGATGATGACATCTGTCTCCCCAAGGCTGCACCCATCAGCGCACGAGCGCCAAGCACAACGAGCGCAATCCTTCTTCAGGAGTTAAGCCCAACGAGCGCTATCACTCCCACGAGCGTCCTACATACTAAATGATTGGTACGCCCACGTGCCATGGGAGCCCTCTTCGAGCGTCACACTCCCTCAGGGTGGCTTCCCCTTTGGCTCGTTACTTGAACTGGAGCCTTCATCCCCCTCAGCGGATATCTTGGCCTCCAATACTCCAGGTTGTCATGAGCGTGCTCTTAAGCCCTCGTTACCAACCACCCAAATGGCTCTCTGACACATCGTACATGCCCGCGCACCTGCCACTGTTGCCAGCACCAACTTTTAGCCGCTTTTGCAGAAGATTCCTCCTAGGTTTCTCTCTCATGGCGCCACGTGTTAGGGCAACATTCGGCCAGGACCACTTGAGGCAAATGACCAAAGGGCCCTTGACCCTCAACTATAAATAGCTAAAGTCATCTTCTACATTGGTAAGCATTCTTCATCACTGAAACTGTGACTGAACTCATATTTCCTCATACCTTGAACTGACTTGAGCGTCGGAGAGCCAAACTGGGTATCACCCCCAGTTCCCCCAGCTTGGCCTTCTGACCTTTCTTGTGCTTGTCCCAACAGGTAGAACCCCCTTTTCATTTCCGGCGAAGCTCCGGTGGTTTCCTCCACAAAATACAAATCGTAAAGTGATCGGATTCGGATCCACCCATTTCTGAACCCATCATTTTTGGCGCCGTCTGTGGGAAACCAGTCCTCCATCTTCCTCCTTTCTTTTTGTTGGTAGAAAAGCAAGCACACCCTTACATTCAACAATCATGGTTGCTACGAGATCTGGAGCTGTGGGAGGAGGAGATAATGCCTCCCAGGATGCAAATATCATTATTCCCTCCACCGCTACTGGTGGAGCCCCGCCTCCATCCGTCGCCGCTGGTGGAGCACCTCCCGCCGCAGGTGTGACTCCACAAGCAGAGTCTTCCGTACCTCCACCTGCACCGCCGGCACTGCAGATTCCCACCACCGCTGGAGGAGCCTCTCTCTCTGCTCCTCCGCAACATGCTCAGAACCCCTGGGTCCATCCCCAGGTGATTCCCGGAATACAGGGCTACATGATGCCCCCACCTGGATACACCCTCACTCCGTTTGTCATGATGCCGCCGGTCCAGCCGTATCATGCAGGCCAGATCCAGCTCCCGGTGGTGGTCCCCAGGGAGATCGAAGGAGTGGAGTTGCCTCCACTGACCACCCAACAGTTGAGGGCTCTCTACGCCCAGTGTGAGGTTCAGGCGGCTCAGGGGGCATGGGAAAGGTTCCATTCCATGTACTTTCCCTCTGGGCAGGCCACTCAAATTGCAGCCCCTTTGGGCGGACAACAAAACTTTCCCCTCAGAGAAGCCCAGGCTGTCCTGAGGGCACAACCACCACCACCACCAGCCAGAGAAGTGCCACAGCAGGAGGGCAACGAGCGTCCCTCCATGGGCAGGAACAAAGAGCCCACAGAACGGGTAAATGATAATGAAGGGGACTCTCATGTCTCCAGGAGGGGCTCACGAGCCCCTAGGCACGGAGACAAGCAAGCAGACGTAAATCCTGACATCCTCGCGGCTGTGCAAGACCAGCTGCAGGGTCTCAAGGATATTGTGGGACAGCTCTCACGAGGGCGTTCAACTCAGATCTCCCCTAGTCGGGATGAACGGGTTGACGCCAGAAGCACCCACACCAAGGACCCTCTACCAAAGGTCCCCCGCCGCAAGGAGCCGGAGGAAAACTTCGGCACGTATGAGTACCACCCACTGGCGAGGGGTTCACCCCTCGTGGAAGAAGTTCTGATGGCCCAAGCAGGCATGGCCAAAGTCCCCACTTCCATCAACCGTTACGACGGGACAACTGATCCAGCTGAACACTTGGATCACTTTGTGCATCTTATGCACCTCTACGAGCATTCCAGCAATTACTGGGCAAAAGTGTTTGTCACTTCCTTGGTAGGAATGGCTCAAGAGTGGTACAAGCGATTGCCGCCGCGCTCGATCCACTCATATGAAGAACTGGCTAATGCTTTCCTCAACCACTTCAATTCTTTGAAAGCGCCAGTCACCGCACCCACTGCCCTGTACAACGTGGTGCAAGGCAAGAGCGAATCTCTGCGCTCGTTCTTCGCCCGCTTCAACAAGGAGATCCTACAGGTGGAAAGGCCTTCAATGGATTTCTTGATCCCGGTGCTTTTTCAGGCTGTGGATCACAAACAATATGTGAGCAAAAAATTCGCTGATGCCATTGTGGAAAGGAGGCCTGGGACCCTCATGGCCTTAAGAGAAATAGCCGAGCCGTTCTTCGCGCTCGAAGACATGTATGGGACGAATGGTCCCCGGCATCACAGCCCGGCCAGGAACGAGCGACCTCATCACGAGCGGGGACGGGACGTGGCTATCAAGAAGGAGCGCCCTCAGGAGCGCAGGAGGTCGCCACCACCCCCTCGTCGATTCAAGCGAATTCCGCTCACGAGGCCAAATTCAGAAGTCTATAACCTCTCAGATAAAAAGCTCTTTAAGAGACCCATCAAAATGAGAGAAACCGACTCGCTCAGGCGCTCCAACAAATACTGTGCATTCCACAAGCAGAGGGGGCACGACACAGATGAGTGCCGACAGTTGGAAGCTGAAATTCAGAGGCTCGTCGCAGGGGGCCACCTGAAGGAGTTTGTCCGGGTGCTCGAGCGCTACGATGAACAATGCAACGAGCGCACCGGAAGGAGAAGGAGGAGTCCGTCCCGTTCAAAGAGCGCAAGGGGTAGGGGACCCCCTGAAAGCAGCAGCCGCCGGGGCAATAAAGGAAAGGCCCCTGAGCAAGAAAACGAACCTTTCGCAGTCATAAATATGATTGCAGGGGGCTCATCAGGAGGGGATTCCAACGCCTCCCGACGGAGGTATGTCCGGAGCTACAACCAACGCCCAGCAGTGCCTAAACCTATCTACGCCATCCAGAGATCAAGCGCTCAAAGGTCACGAGAAAATGATGTAATAGGCTTTGATGATAGGGATTTAGAACATATTGTAACGCCCCATGGGGAGGGTATAACCTCAGATTGCCCCATGGTGGTTAGTTTAGATGTTCATAATCATGTTGTAAAAAGGGTATTGGTGGATAGTGGAAGCTCCGTTAATGTTTTGCCTTATTCTACATTCTTAAAGATGAAGGTTGATCTTCCGCTCGAGCCTCTCAAAACGGCCCTTATTGGCTTTGGAGGCTCGGAAGTTGTCCCGCGAGGGCAAATACGCCTAGCTACTTCATTCGGACTAGCCCCTCAGCGCAAAACACTCCTGGTAACATACGCGGTGGTGGAGATTGACATTCCATATAACATCATAATTGGGCGCCCCGCCCTCGTGGACTTCAAAGCCATCATCTCCACCTACCATCAGAAGATTAAATTCCCCACCCCCGAGGGTGTAGGAGAAGTACTGTGCAATGTGCAGGAGGCTTGGGAATGTTACATGTTGTCCCTTAGAAAGCCTAAAACGGAGAGAACCTTCCAAATGGGTACCACCAAAAAATCAGTGGACTTCCCCAACCTAGATGAGGACAGCCCAGCACGGAAGAGGGCGAAATTGAACAAGAAGAAGAACAAAAAGAAGAGGGGAAACAACGAGGAGAATCCCCTCGAAGGTGCACCACCAGGAACTGTTGGGGGATCGTCCTCAGAAGGGGACGAACCGGGAGAGGGTGAACCAGCATCCGGTGACCGTTTGATAGGAAAGAAGAGGGCGCTCGAACTTCCTCGCCCTGAGGTAAGGATCGAACCCTCGGAGAAGTTCCTTACCATTGAGCTGGAGCCCGGAAACAAGGATAAGACTACACAGATAGGATCAAACCTCTCGGGGCCTTCTCAGATTATGATGATTGACTTCCTCAGGGAAAACAGTGATGTATTTGCATGGAAAGCCTCCGATCTCACAGGAATTGACCCGAGCGTCATTGTCCACAGGCTTAATGTGGATCCCTCTTTCAAACCCATCAAGCAGAAAAAGCGGGATGTACATGGCTTTCGGAAAAAAGTCATTGAAGAGGAAGTTAATAAACTCCTAGAGGCTCAGTATATCGAGCCCATCTTGTATCCGGAGTGGCTGTGCAACGTCGTCTTGGTGCCCAAGAGCACGAATAAGTGGCGCATGTGCAACGATTTCACTGATCTCAACAAAGCCTGCCCTAAAGATCCTTACCCGCTGCCCCGGATTGATCAATTGGTGGATTCGACCGCTGGCTGCGAGCTCATGAGCATGATGGACGCTTTCCAGGGATATTATCAGATCTTTATGGCCCCGGAAGATCGCCCCAAAACCTCGTTCGTTGTCCATCTGGGAGTATATTGCTTCTTAGTCATGCCTTTCGGACTGAAGAACGCCGGAGCTACGTATCAGCGGCTCGTTAACAAGATGTTTGAAAAGGAAATTGGTAAGTCCATGGAGGTTTACGTGGATGATATGATTGTCAAAAGCGAGCGCCAGGATTCCCACTTGGAAGACCTCAAACGCACTTTTTCAATCTTGCGTCAGTATGGGATGAAGTTGAACCCTTCAAAGTGCACGTTTGGAGTACAAGGGGGAAAGTTCCTAGGGTACATGGTCAGTCAGAGGGGAATTGAGGCCAATCCGGAGAAGATCAAGGCCATTTTGGAAATTCCCTCCCCTCGAAATTTGCGGGAAGTGCAGGTCCTAGTGGGAAAAATCATTTCGTTGAACAGGTTTATTTCGCGCTCGGCGGACAGGAACCTTCCCTTCTTCAAAATTTTGAGGAACGCACGTAACTTTGCTTGGACAGAGGAATGCGAAAGGGCGCTGCAGGATATGAAGGCTTACTTATCGAGCGCACCACTGCTGACTAAGCCTGTCGAAGGCGAGAGGTTATTTATGTATCTTTTCGTTTCTCCCGAGGCCACAAGCGCGCTTCTGATCGCTGTGCGGGAGCGGAAACACTTGCCCGTCTATTATCTGAGCAAAACGTTGCAAGGAGCTGAAAAGAAGTATTTGGAGATTGAGAAATTCGCGTTCGCTCTTATCAACGCCTCAAGAAGGCTAAGGCCTTACTTTCAAGCGCACTCCATAACAGTTCTCACCGACCAACCCTTGAAGCAAGTATTGTCCAAGCCAGACGTATCTGGTAGATTAATCAAATGGGCCATCGAATTGAGCCAGTTTGACCTATGCTTCGAGCCCAGGATGGCGATACAGGCTCAGGTTGTAGCAGATTTGTTGGTTGAACGCTTTGGTTTCGAGCCCACCGTTGCGGAGAATGAGGGGTTATGGGTACTGCACACAGATGGTTCCTCAACCTCTCAAGGGGGAGGAGTAGGAGTGGCCCTCAGAAACCCCGATGGGATTGAGCTGGACTTTGCAATCAAGCTGGATTTCCAAGTCACTAATAATGAAGCAGAATATGAAGCCCTCGTGCAAGGATTGAATATTGCTTTTCAGAATGGAGCTTCTAGAATTACTGCTTATGTGGATTCACAGTTAATTGCGAGCCAGATTGAAGGAACTTATGAGGCTCGAGAAACCACCATGGTACAGTACTTAAATAAAGCCAGAGAAATCATTGGGAAGTTCAAGGAATTTCACCTACTTCAAGTGCCGCGAGGAGAAAACGAGCGTGCGGACGCTCTGTCAAAGTTTGCATCAGCTTTAGAGGGCACTTCCGAACGTTCTATTACGTTCCTTAGAACTGAGGAACCTTTGATCAAGGAGAAGGTCGCCAACCGGATAATCGCCATGATTGATCCGAACGAGCCCTGTTGGCTTGACGACATTGTCATTTTCCTTAAGGATGGAGTCACTCCCGCTGACAAGGTGGAAGCCAGGAAAGTCAGAAGTAAGGCCCCTCGTTTCGCTTTGGATCCCGAGGGGAGGTTGTTCAAGAAATCATTTCAAGGACCCCCAATGAGATGCCTGAGGCCCTCACAAGCGAAGGAGACGCTCGAACACATCCATAATGGAAGTTGTGGGAATCATTCTGGAGGGCGTATCTTCCCAAAAAAGGTTCTGAGAAGTGGTTTTTATTGGCCTACGGTTCTCCAAGATGCCATCGAATTTTTGAGGAAGTGTCCCAAATGCCAATTTCATTCAAATCTCCCTCAATTGCCAGCCGCACAGATGATCCCAATAGACGTCTCTTGGCCTTTTGACCAGTGGGGAATAGACATCGTGGGCCCTTTGCCCATGGCTGCGGGACAAAAGAAGTTTGTCATTTTAGCCGTCGACTACTTCACCAAGTGGGCCGAGGCCGAGGCCGTTGCAAAAATCACCTTCAAGGTTGTGAGGGACTTCATTTGGAAGAACATCATTTGCAGGTACGGCATACCGAGGGTGCTCATTTCTGACAACGGGTCCCAGTTCATAGCGACTGACACACGAGAATGGTGTTCTGAGTTGGGAATAGAACAACGGTTTACCTCTGTGGGACATCCACAATCCAATGGGCAAGCAGAGGTTACCAATAGAATCATCTTGCAGCATCTAAAAACCATGCTTGAGAGCAAGAAAAGTGAATGGGCTGAAGAGCTACAAGGAGCGCTTTGGGCTTATCGCACCACCCCACGAGCGGCCACTGGAGAAACTCCTTACGCGCTCGTTTATGGATCAGAAGCAATGATACCAGCGGAGATAGTAAATGAATCCGCTCGTGTAGGCTACTTCGAGCCTCAGCTCAACGATGGCAACAGGAGCTTGGAGTTGGATTTGCTGGATGAAAGGAGGGACAAGGCCTGGGCCAAGATTCACCATTATAAAGCCTCTGTGGCTCAACAGTACAACAAGCGTGTGAGGGAAAGAACTTTCCAGTTGGGAGACTTGGTTTTGAAGAAAGTGGAAGTATCCAGGCACGTGGGCAAATTGGACCCCAATTGGGAAGGCCCATTCAAGGTCGTACAACTCAGAGCTAACAACACTTACACCCTGGAGACACTTCAAGGTGAGCGCTTGCCTCGCCCTTGGAACGCATGTAACCTCCGGCGGTTTTATGTTTAAAAGCTCTTTGCAAACCCTGATGTAACAACCCTCTTTGACGGGTTCTATGTACTTCCAATCACAAGTAAGTGGAAACATAATCTTTTTAATTTCTTTAATATTCCTGTTTCTTTGGTTGCTTGAATGAATAAGTCCCACGTCCCTCGTCTTTGCGAGCGTGGTTGGCAACTCATTCCAATATGTATGTTGTTATCTCGCATGGGTTACGCTTGCCAGCACTCTACTCCGGATGGGGGGACGCCCTCGTAAGGATAGACTGGTTACGCTCACAACCAATTAGGCAAGTTGGAAGAAGATTAAGAAGAAAATCCTAGTAGGCCTTGGCTGTTTCTTAAAACGCCTTGCGCTCAAAAACGGGATCTCCTACAAGAGCGAATCCTAGTAGGCCTTGGCTGTTTCTTAAAACGCCTTGCGCTCGAAAACGGGATCTCCTACAGAGAAAGTCCTAGTAGGCCTTGGCCGTTTCTTAAAACGCCTTGCGCTCGAAAATGGGATTTCCTGCAGAGCCAGAAATACGACAAGAGCCAGAGCGCTCGAACGATGGCTTCAGAATCAAGAAGGAATTGCACAAGTCTTGAACGAGGGCCGCCACTCTGTAAGACCCTCGCACACACTCAAGACTTAGCAAAATCCCCCAAGGGCGGAAGGAATGTCACAAGTCTTGAACGAGGGCAATCTCACAGTAAGACCCTCGCGTACACTCAAGACTTAGCCAAATTCCCTCAAAAACAAAATTTATACAAGTCTTGAGTGGGGGGCAATCTCCCAATAAGACCCTCACGACCGCTCAAGACTTAGACAAATTTTCAAGAGCAAAAACAAAATTTATACAAGTCTTGAGTGGGGGGCAATCTCCCAATAAGACCCTCACGACCGCTCAAGACTTAGACAAATTTTCATTGCATCACGGAAATAAAACATTCACGGAGTATGCTACACAATCTTATTATATGATTCATAAATGAACAGAAGAACAAAATCATGAAAAAAGGGATATTCATTCATTGCAAAGGAAAATATTACAAAGATAAGGGCTCAAAGGCCACTGAATGTTGTTCCAAAAGAAGAAAATGACAGAAAGACAGAAAAACAGGAAAATACAGGAGGAAATTATAAGGAAGAATCTTAGGCGGCTGGAGCGATATCCTCGTCAACGATCACCAGAACGGGGCCATGCACTGGGCCCTCAGGCTCTTGCAGATGGGCTTGCGGATCGTTGGGCTCGTTTGCACCGGGATTGGGAACGTTGGCATTTTCAGCAATTATGATCGGGGCTTCCTCCATGACGGGCGCTTGAGGCTCGTCTTCAGGATCACCATCTTGGGCCGCACCCCCTCCCCTATGAGCGTCGGTGTACTCATCCTGGATCAGCTTGACCAAGAATTCGTACTCCATCTCGGCGATGGCGTCCGCGGGGTCATTGGGGTCCTCATCCACCTCCTCACAGCGCTCGTTAAACATGAGTCCCGTGCCCTCAGCTCCCTTCATTGCCGGATCGGTCAGCCCCTTGTGAATGCCCTGATCCACTGCCAAGTTAAAGGCATTCTGGGCCTCCTCCAGACAGTGCAACGAGGCTGCGAAGTTGAAGGCCTTTGAATGGCAGAACTTGATTAGCGCCTCCTTATTCGCACGCTCTAGGCTTCGAGGCCACTCGTTGACAGCATCATTGAATTTCCGCTCGGCCTCCAAAGCCCTCGCCTTCCAGCTTTCCCGCTCCGCCTCAGCCTTTTGGCACCGCTCGTTAGCCTGAGCCAGCTGGTTGCCCAGACCAATTCGAGCGCCGTCTACCGCCACGAAGTCTTCCTTGAGCTTTCCCAGCTCCTCCTCAGTTTTGTTGTACAAATCCTTGAGGGATTCGTACTTGGCAATTTCTGCATCAAGCTCCGATTGGATTTGAGCCGGGTCATTCGAGCGGGCCATCTTCTTGTACTTGGCCTTGCGCTCGGCGTAAGTGGAGGCTCGCATTTGTACGTTGCGGAGCCGGGGAAGAACTTGCTGCATAAGTGGGAAGAAAAGGAAGTGTTAGCCAAAAAAAATGATAATTTACAGAAATAAGTAAAGGAAGCCAGGAAGGCTTACAGAGATCAGTGCGTGGGCCGCATCAAGGGTCACTTGCTCCACAGACTCGCTGTAGAGTTGTCGGTGGTCTGCCGAGAATTGAGCTTTGCTGAACAGATTCTCGGTGATAGCCTGAGCGACCGAGCCAGGCCTCAGCAAAACCGGTCCCCCGTCGGTGGCGCCTGTAAAGTCTCTGTCCCCTCGACGGGGGAACTGCCACAGATGTTCTTCCTCTGAAGAGGAAGTTTCCCCTCGCCCCTGGGGCCCTCGACGACTTGCTTGCCCTTGCCCTTGATTGCAGCAGAATCGGGCATCCTCTTCCTCTTGCGGGAAGGCCTACTTGCGCTCGGGGGTACCTCAGTTATCGCCAGGGTGGTTTCTGGCCTCGTTTGTTCTGCAGGAGTGGGGGGTTGAACATCTCCCGCTCTCTCTGACCGCCCCCTGGTCTCTCTCGGGACCAATCTACGCTCCCCTCGGCCACGAGGGGGCTGGACCTCAGGATTGGCGCTCGAACTGGCGCCACTACGAGCGTCCCTTCGATTGTTACGGTTACGAGGGCGCTGTTGCTCACGCTGTTGATCCCCCTGTGGGGCTTGGTTCCTGTTGGCGTGGGCAAAATGGGCTGCTTGTCTAATTCCTCCAGCCATTTCTAGTATAGCGGCTCCTGCAAAAAGGGAAATACAAGGGTTATAAATCCTTGGACAAGAATTGTTAAGTGCAAGTTACAAGTACAGAGAAGCAGTTAGTATTCATTCCTATCTAAAGTTAGTGCCCTAAGAATCTAACCATCTCTCTCTACGTCACGAGCCGGAGGGTTGTCAAGGTAGTAAGGGTCGTTGGAAAGACCACACAAGAACATGAGTTCCGCATCGTCTATCCATTCTTTCGCTTGTATGAGGTGGCCCTCGTCCCTCAGGGTTGCTGCCAGGTCTTTGGCCCAATCTTTTGGGAGTGCGGGCTGCAAGCGGCTCTTTGCAAACGAGCCCCATTGTGTGGGCACCCCAAAGCCCTCTTCTGTTGGAGCCTTGACGAAGATGAACTTCTCCTTCCAATCAGGGCCATAAGTGCTCGAGGGCGAATTGATCAGCTTCATGTGGGCCTTTGCTTGAACATAATAAAAACCGGCCTCGGGGGATGAGCGGGATGAACTGACCACTTGAAATAGGGCGTTGAAGTTCCGCAAATAGGGCTCGTAACCCATGCTCCTCATCAGAATTATGAAGCAGGTTAAGAGGGCCAAGCCGTTGGGCACAATTTGCGACGGACACAGGCCCAGGTCGTTCAACAGATGAGCCATTGTGACCGAGATAGGGAACATCAGGCCTCCTGAACTCACTGTATCCACGTATACGGCCATTTCCCCGGGAGGCGGATTATTCGCACGCTCGTGGCTTTGTGGGATTCTCCATGTATACCGTTCGTCCCAGTAAATGGGTGCCATCATCGTTTTTACATCTCCCACGGTGACTGTGCTGGGGGTCTCATCAGGCGTGCGCTCGGTAGCCTGGTAGCCTGACCCTTCACCCTCGTTGGGCCCTTTGGATTTTTGGGATTTCTTCCCTTTTCCCTTATCCCGGGCTCTTTCTGAAGGCCCGGTTATGGCTTCCGCCACTGGAAGTGGGTTCGCAACGGCCACGGTCACGGTATGGCGGTGGGGATGTGTGGCACTCTGAGTTATGGGAAGGGTGACCCCTTGCCTTTCTGCCTCCATCACCAGATCTATCTCCTCAAAGATAGGATCCATTCCGCCTGGGTTTCTATCCTCCATAGCCATCACCGCCGCCCCTAACTCTTCATCTCTGGGGGAATCGGGGGAAGAAGAACTATCAGTGGCCATTTCGTTAATTTCACGGGCAAATTCCTCAACTTGTTGGTCGGCCATGGCAGAAACTGGGATTTGGGGTTTTCTTGGGAAAAGATTAGGGATTCCTCAAGGAGAAAAATTTAAGGGGTTACGAAATCCTAAAGTCCGAATCTACGGTTAGCAAAGTTAGAAAGTTACACTGGAGGTTTACCTTGAAGGTTTCTGAGAAAGTCTGGAAGAAAGGTTGAAGATGCTCTAAGAACTGGAGTGCAAGAGAATTCTTTTTGCAAAGGATGCTTGAAAGTTCTGAATGCGTAAAGAGTATGGAGATTTCAGAATTTCGTATTTATAGGGATGGGAGTTGGTACCCTTTCCGGCAATGAATTCAAAATGGTAATCATTTCCCGCCTAGGAAACCGCCCACTTTATGGAACCGTCACATGCTTCTCAATGCTCACGCGCCCCACGCGCACCCGCATTTAATGCTCTGACGTTTCGAGTGCTTCAGAATAGTACAACATTTAATGCAGAAGTGCTACGAGCGGTCAGTTGAAAAGACAGCATTTATAGCGCAATCAGAAGAAAAATTGCTCAACACGCCAAGCCTTATACGAGCGCTATGTGCAAGAGATTGAACGTGTCAAAATTCTACAGTCCTTATCACTAAGGACTACAGAATTGGGGGGCAAAATGATAGGGTCAAAATACGACCGTCCCACGCAAGACACGTGGCATCGCCGAGATGATGACATCTGTCTCCCCAAGGCTGCACCGATCAGCGCACGAGCGCCAAGCACAACGAGCGCAATCCTTCTTCAGGAGTTAAGCCCAACGAGCGCTATCACTCCCACGAGCGTCCTACATACTAAATGATTGGTACGCCCACGTGCCATGGGAGCCCTCTTCGAGCGTCACACTCCCTCAGGGTGGCTTCCCCTTTGGCTCGTTACTTGAACTGGAGCCTTCATCCCCCTCAGCGGATATCTTGGCCTCCAATACTCCAGGTTGTCACGAGCGTGCTCTTAAGCCCTCGTTACCAACCACCCAAATGGCTCTCTGACACATCGTACATGCCCGCGCACCTGCCACTGTTGCCAGCACCAACTTTTAGCCGCTTTTGCAGAAGATTCCTCCTAGGTTTCTCTCTCATGGCGCCACGTGTTAGGGCAACATTCGGCCAGGACCACTTGAGGCAAATGACCAAAGGGCCCTTGACCCTCAACTATAAATAGCTAAAGTCATCTTCTACATTGGTAAGCATTCTTCATCACTGAAACTGTGACTGAACTCATATTTCCTCATACCTTGAACTGACTTGAGCGTCGGAGAGCCAAACTGGGTATCACCCCCAGTTCCCCCAGCTTGGCCTTCTGACCTTTCTTGTGCTTGTCCCAACAGGTAGAACCCCCTTTTCATTTCCGGCGAAGCTCCGGTGGTTTCCTCCACAAAATACAAATCGTAAAGTGATCGGATTCGGATCCACCCATTTCTGAACCCATCAACACTGAGGAAAAATTGTTGAGGAACAATGCTTGAGAAGAAATAATGGTAACGTTGTAGGGCTTATGCTTTAAAATAGGCTAGATACAAAGAAGCTAGAAAGCCTTCCTGGAGAGGAATACCAAGAGACGTGATATGATAAGAACTCTTTTCTCAAAAAAAGATTTCTTTTTCCAAAGTTATAATCACCTTCGTAAATTTTAATTAAGAGACGTGATATCCTCTCTCTTTTTAAAAGTTATCTTGTCTTCAGATGTACTTTTAAATAGGTTCTAATCCCACAAATCCCTCAAAATTTAATTATTTTAATTTCTCTCCTAGTGTTATTATTTAATATCCCAGGAAGTCATTCAAAGAGCCTTCTGCCGGGAAAGCCGATAAAGTTGATGAAAAGTTACTTTGAACAAAGGCCGAGCTAGCTAAAGAGGAAGGAAGCCGTGAAATATTTGCTTGGAGGCTACCCTTCCTACTCTCTTAGCCCGAATTCCATTCGAACTAAGAGAGTGGGGGGGAATTATGATACGTCCCATGATCAACACTCAGGGCCCACAGCCCACTTGGGAATAAGCCCAGGGAAGAGAGGCCTCGAGAGAGAGAGTGGGCCGCCCCCACGAGTTCAAGCTCATCAAGAAGGTCCACATATGTGAAGATTAGGCGGGAACATAAGGCAAAGAAATTATTCCTATAGAGGAATCCAAAGGAAGCCAGAAGATCAGTCAAAACAAATTTATACCGACTCTTAGTGCCAATAAATGCGGATAAATCAGTTATGGTATAGTTCTAGGAGTTCTTTTCTAGTATATATTTGAAACTGAGAGATTATCCCATGTAACGGTAGTTGGAGATAAGTATCTCCCAACTATCCCCCGTTTTCCTCTCCCATCTCTCAACTCCCCTAAAAGATAGGAAGAGCCCTAGCTAATTAAAAAAGCCGTGTACGTATCTTTAAAAGGGGGGAGATACTCTCTGTACGAAAACACTTTTTTATCTGACGCCAGAAAAATACAAAGACAGTCTTTCATTCTCTCATTCTCAGAACATTATCGGAAATCCATCGTCTTCCCCTAAGTTCATTTGGAGAGACGATAAGCTTACTTTCTTGCTTTAATTAATTTATTCTCGTGATTATTCGTTTATCTTTTCTATCATATCGCTACTCTTTGCTTTATAAGTTGGTTTATTTTCCGTTTATACTATTTAGTTCTATATCACGGTAATTTAATCCCTCGTTCGCAGGCTTTCTTTGCTTCGTATTAACCACTTTTGCAGGAAATAAAGATCTTAATTGCTCGGTATTCCCGTATAAATAGGGTGGTGCAGATTTTGAGACGCATCAATTATTATATTTATTTAATCAAATTAGATATTTTTAATATTCTAATTTATTCAATAAACATAATAGTTAAATTTATTTAAATAAAATTAAATTATAAACGTCCAACGCACGTTCATTTTACTAGTAATAAACAAAAGTATGCGGAGATGAAATTGTAATTAGGCCTAAAGTGAGGTCGCCTGTAGACGAATTAATTTTCGTCTAATTAAAATGAAACACATGTAAAATTAAATATTAATTATCAAATTCCATTCTCTTTATTTAAGATTTTTGGATTGTTGGTAAATTAAAATCCATAAAATATTTAAATAAATTGATTTAATTGATAATTTTAATATTTATTTTGTCATCAAATCAAGTATTGACATGTGTCAAAATTGAGGTGTTTCGGCCAATCAAATCAAGCCTTGCAGTTCAAATGGTGATGACCAATCAAATGATGACACGTGTCATATCTCAACACGTGGACCAATCAAAGTCAAGACATGTGCCATTTATTTATTTTCTTAATAAATAAATAAATAAATTTGATATTATCCCTTTAATAAATGAATTAATTAATTAAGGGATAATTATCACAAGCTTCACCCTATGCCTATAAATAGAGGGATTCTACAACACAATTCACACAACTTGGAGATACGAAGGAGCAAGCCACAAAGCAAGGAGAAAGAAGCTCTCTGGTGTTCTTCAGTATCCTCGGTGTTCTTCGGCATCTTCAACGGCATTCTTCGTAGAAGTCAGCATCAACGGCGTTTGATCCGGCATCAAGGCATCGAAGTGGTGTTTCGGCGTTGCTCTCCTCAAAGATCGAAGCGAGATTCAAGCGTATTCTTCGCGTTCTTCGTGGAAATCAACCAAGTTGAAGCGTCCGATCCGCAACAAGGCGTTAAGTCCGCGAATCCGGCGTTTTTCTCAAATCAAATTCGAAGGTGCTCCGAGCGTGTTCTTCGGCGTTCTTCAAGAAAGTCAACAACCTGAGGCGTTCAATCCGCAATCAAAGCATCAAATCCAGATTTCGGCGTTGCTCCTCAACAAATTCAAATCAAACTCAAATCAACATCAAAGGTGTTCATCGGCGCGTTCTTCGGTGTTCATCAAATCAAGGCGTTTAATTCGCGATCAAGTCTAAAGACCCGCAATTAACGTTTAAAGAAGCAAATCAAATTCAACGGAAAATCGAAGCTCCAAAGTCAACGAAGGAGTTTCAAACCTTCCGAATTTCAGCAAATTCTTGTAGGAAGAATCAGAGGAATAAATTAGAGATTGTACCCGCAAGTTCAAATAAATCAATAAAATTTATTTGTGATTATTTTCTCGCGTTTAATTATTTAATTAACACGGAAATTACATTACAAATTTTGGCACGCCCAGTGGGACCATCTCTACCTCTCATCTCCTCCTACTCAACAAACTTGAAGCACGAAATGGCCAACAACAAGATCGTCGATCTCGAGGCTATCATCTCCAAACTTGTTGTCGAAAGCTTCGTCGTTGTGACAAGAAGTATGTCTAAGAAAGAACAGACGTCTTCCGGGAAAGCTCGCTCCCTCCAAAGCGATGGAAAGAACGCTTGACTTCTCAGCTACGAAAGTGAAGGCGAAGAAGACGACTCGGCCTCGTCCACCCCTCGTTCAAGTTCTTCAAGTTTTGTGCCCGCCATGACGACAAGTGCAACAACTGTAGAAGAGCAACTTGCGAATCTGACAAGGGTCATCGAGGGACTCTCCAAGCATGTTAAAGAGCAAGACTCTCGCATTTCAAAGTTGATGGACAGAGTAGACGGTGACAATGCTAGCCAAGTGAAGGGGAAGCGTTCGGATGAGCAAGAAGTGTCGGAAACTTCTGCAAAGAACGATCAAGTGGAACTGAGAAGCCTCCAGCTAAAGAATTTCAAGTTTTATCGGACGGACTTATCCCGGTAGAGCAATTGAAGGAGGTCATCATGGGGACAATCAAAGACAAGATCGAGGGAGGCTCCAAATCATCCTTGGTCTACTCCAAGCCCTACACCCAAAGAATCGATAACTTGAAGATGCCGATTGGTTATCAACATCCAAATTTCCAGCAGTTTGATGGCAAAGGCAATCCTAAGCAACACGTAGCTCACTTCATCGAGACGTGCAACAATGCCGGGACTTACGGGGATCACCTAGTCAAGCAATTCGTTCGGTCACTAAAAGAAAATGCCTTCGACTGGTACACGGACTTAGAAGCGGACTCGATCAATAGTTGGGGACAACTCGAGCAAGAATTCCTCAATCGCTTCTACAGCACTCGTCGGACAGTTAGCATGAACGAACTTACCAACTCCCGACAATGGAAAGAAGAACCCGTTGTCGACTACATCAATCGGTGGAGAAACCTTAGTCTAAATTGCAAAGATCGGCTGTCAGAGGCTTCATCAATTGAAATGTGTATTCAAGGGATGCATTGGGGTCTCCGCTACATTCTCCAAGGAATTCAGCCCAAGTCTTTCGAAGAGCTTGCTACTCGGGCACATGATATGGAGTTGAGCATGATCGCTACTGGAGTCGAAGGACCGCCCGTCCAAGAATTCCGCAGGCCTAGGGAAAAGCAAGATTTCAGGAAAGAGGGCAAACCCTTCACCAAACCACAAGCCAAAGAGTCTATGGCGGTGAATGCAATTCCTGTCAAATTTCAGGCTAAGACAAACGACAAGGCGGACGAAAGGAAGGAAGTCCCCCAAGAAAGAACATTCAGAAAGTTGTCCTTAGCAGAGATGCAAGCCAAGCAATACCCGTTCAAAGACTCTGATGTCTCCGGGATTTTCGACGACCTGCTCAAGGCAAACCTCATCGAATTACCCAAAATGAAGAGGCCCAACGAAGCCGAAAAGACTGACGATCCAAAGTATTGCAAGTATCATCGTCTGCTCGGACACCCAATCCACGATTGCTTCATATTCAAGGATAAGGTGATGCAGTTGGCACGACAAGGAAAGATCGCACTCGAAGATGTTAGCGCGACGTCCAACGTTGTAACTTGCCTGATGATAAGTGAAGAAGAAGTTCCCAAGCAAACTCACCCCAAAGGCGATGAATGCATGGCAACCATGACCTTCTCAGACGAAGATTTACTACTCGGTTCAAAGCCTCACAACAGACCGTTGTTCGTGACAGGTTATATCCGCGAACAAAAGGTGAATAGAATGCTCGTCGATGGAGGCTCCGCAGTCAATATCTTGTCTTTGAGAGTGATGAACGAGTTAGAAATTTTGAAGGATGAACTAGCAAGCAGCCGTCTGATGATCCAAGGCTTCAATCAGGGAGGACAAAGAGCTCTCGGCATCATTCGACTAAAGCTGTTGATAGAAGACATGACGTCAAGCGCGCTGTTTCATGTCATAGATGCCAAAACTTCGTACAACATACTGCTAGGGCGGCCCTGGTTACATGAAAATGGCGTTGTCCCATCTACTTGGCATCAATGTTTCAAGTACTGCCGGGAGGGTGTTATAAAGAAGGTTCTTCGAGATAGTAAACCTTTCACCGAGGCAGAAGCCCACTTTGCCGATGCAAAGTACTACCGTGAGGAAGTGGAAGAAAACAAAGGAAAAGAAGTTTCTGGTGAAAACCAAGTCAGAGCCTCAACTTTGATCGACCGCCAAGAAAATGGGGGATCATCACCTACAACGTCCGAGGCACTAGAAGGGCTGACATTGCCCCTCACCAAACTAGATGTTGTGAAGCATTCTTCTCCACCACTCAATGGATTCGTTCGTCCGACTCAAGGAAGTAAAACAGAGCATGGAGAAGCAACCAAACTCCAAAATGCAAAGGAGTACGATCCTAAAGCGTACAAGCTTCTCGTCAAAGCCGGGTACAACCCATAAGAGAAGTCAAAGCTGGGAGAACTCATTCCGACGGCAAAGGCAAAAGAAACAAAGTCGAGGTCGTCAAAAGAAGATGGCAATGTCGCCCCAAACTCGCGAGTAGGACTCGGATTTACCGTTCAAAGCCCTATTCGAATCGCCATCAACAGAGCGACGAATAACTATATATCTGAATAGCTTTCATCAACTGAAGACACTTTTGATGAGAATGGAAGAAAAATTCGGCGAAAGTCAATTTTCGATAGACTTAGTCCTCCCAAAGGAGCTAAAGCTAGTCATTGGTTGAAAAGACAAAAGGCACAACGTTTTCCAAAGCTTCAAAGTGCAGTTCCATCCCGTATGAAACGGTGCACCAATTTGATCGTCTCATGCGATAAAGTATTGAAAGCTAGGTGGGAGACAATCATCTTCACACGTGACAAAACCGAAGACGGAGAAGATAGAGAAAGTGTGGCGTCATCTTACCACTGTTGGAAAATACGAATCAGAAAGCAGCGGAATTTAAAAATTTTTCCCAACAAAAGGACCTTGAACTCGCAATCGTGTAACCAAATTCGTAAAGATAGAAAACTTACTTTTCTTTTATTCTTTCTTGAAGCGTTTCAAGCCACCCAAGAACGCTCTTCTCGCGGCTTGATCCCCTCTCCTTGGTAAAGCTCGAATCTTCAAACTTCTAACTTGAAGTCTCTAGAGAAAGTCCACCAACTTGATCACAATCTAACTAGTAAGGATGCTAGTTCTCTAGTTAGTGTTTAGGCTTGACCTAGGGTTTAATTTAATCTTGGAGAAAGGAAGGTGTTCAACACATGAACCAAGAATTGTCAATTAGCTCTAAAGGGGAGCATGAGCTCCCCTATATATAGGAAAGGGGAGGGACGGCCGAACCTAGTCCTTATTGGACTAGGATTTGGTTCCTCTCTCTCCTATTACTTGATCACCAAGTATTTTCCAACTTTGACTTTGAATTCTATTTCTAGTCAACTTTTAAGAGAGCTTAAAAATATCCAAACTATTTTTGGATAATTTTATACTTTATTTATTATAAAATAAATAACTTATTTTTTATCTAATTAATTAATTCATAATTAATTAACTAGATTATTTTCTCCAAAATTAGACTTTCTTTTTAATTCAAAATTAAACCAAAGTCTATTAAATAATTAACTAATTAATTATCTAATATATATATATACACACGTGTGTGACACGTGTCACAGTGACACGTGTCACTCACGTGAGCCACACGTGTGAATTCACACGTGTGGAACCCTCTTGGTCCGATTAACTCGTTTAATCTTTTCCAAGCCTCAACTCATGTAACCAAGTTGTTGTGTGTGACCCTCTAGGTTCTCAATTCAATTAGCAGTGACCCTAATTAATTAATTCACTAATTAATTAATCAGTCCACAGATTAAACGACCATAGTCTAGCAACAGGTGTTTAACCCCTAGTTGAATTGGAATGTTCAGATTCGACAGAACCTTTAAGTCATTGATTCATGTGAGATACAATCCTCCTACTTACTATCTCTCAACCAAGATCTAGGGCAAGGGAATAATCAGAACCCTAATAATCCGGTCTTAAAGCTAAGTGCATTTCATATCCATTTGATCTCAATCCAAGAAACCCTTTTCTTGATGTCTTGATCTACTGCCTTGGCCAAGGACTCCATATGGCATATGAATGACTTACACAATAAGAGATCACCTTGCAAATGCAAGTGTAGGTCCTTTCTTGATTCTCATTCACTTTCATGAATCACTTGTGCAGCCCCAGCATAAGCCTTGAATCAGTTGTCTAAGGCGACACCCTTTAAAGCTTATACCTAAGACTACAGAGTTAACTCATAAAGTGACAAGGAACCTCAAGTCTAAGGATCAATTAATCACATCAATGACTCGTGAGATATTTCCTAATCTGGAAGTTTCCATTTCCTGAAATAGAAACTTCCTTTCCCATTTAGGAATGTTCTCACACGGGGCACCTCAGTGAACTTACTTATTAAAGTAAGCACCCTCATGTATCACGCACGTATCAACTATACACTTTGCACCTCCATGAAACAAGGTGGTCCTTCTTAAGGGCGTGATCCCACAAGCAAGCCTTAGAGGAGTCAGGTTGACACTCCCACTGTCTGTAGGACTCATCGGCTTGGAGTATTTTACTAATCATGACTTATGTGATATAGGGCTCGTTTCATGAACCATTTCACCTAAATGGCAGAGTCCTAAAGTCATCAGGATTAGGGGAGTTCTCATACATGCACAGCTAAAGTAAACGCATACCAAACAAGAGCATATAAAGAAGTGTTGCCTCAATTCGTTATTTTATTCAAAGATTGTCTGTGATTACAATAAGGAAAAGTACAAAGCGGATATACAATCGGCTTTCTAGGGCACTATTCCTAACAATCTCCCACTTGCCCATCAAAGCCATTCTAAAGCTACTCTAAGTCCCATCTTCTGAAGATGACCTTGGAAAGCTTCTCGACTAAGGGGTTTAGTAAGTGGATCTGCCACGTTCTCTGCTGATGTGACCCTCTCAATTTGCACATCTCCTCTTTTGATAATATCACGGATTAGGTGATACTTCCTCATAATGTACTTGGTCCGTTGGTGAGATCTTGGTTCTCTTGCTTGAGCAACCGCCCCAGTGTTGTCACAAAACACAGTAATGGGGTCTTTCATGCTAGGAACAACATTCAACTCTTGAATGAAGTTTCTAATCCAAACACCTTCCTTAGCTGCATCATTTGCAGCTAAGTATTCGGCCTCAGTGGTCGAATCAGCAGTGGTTGTTTGCTTGGAACTCTTCCAGCTCACTGCTCCGCCGTTTAGGCAGAAAATGTATCCTGACATTGACTTAAAATCATCTAAGTCAGATGCAAAGCTTGCATCGCAGTATCCTTCGACAGTAAGATCTTTCTGACCTCCGTAAACTAAGAACAAATCTTTAGTACTTTTCAAGTATTTAAGAATATTCTTCACGGCAGCCCAGTGACCATCTCCAGGGTCAGATTGGAAACGACTCGTTACACTAAGTGCATAAGCCACATCCGGTCGAGTACATAACATTGCATACATTATGCTACCTATTGCTGATGCATAAGGTGTATGAGTCATTCTTTCCTTCTCAAGGTTAGTCTTAGGACACATCTTCTTTGAAAGACATGTTCCTACACTCATAGGAAGGTTCTTAACCTTTGCTGACTCCATATTGAATCTCTTCAATACTTTGTCAATGTACATCGACTGTGATAGTCCTATTAACCTTCTAGATCTATCTCTATAGATTTTAATTCCAAGGATATAGGACGCATCACCAAGATCTTTCATCTCGAATTGGTTCGATAACCATAACTTAGTCACTTTCATGTCATCTTTCGAATTCCCAATAAGAAGGATGTCATCAACATAAAGTACTAAGAATTGCACTGAGGTTTCCAATTCCTTTCTATACACACATGATTCATTCGAAATTTGGATGAAGCCAAAAGCTTTGACTGATTCATCAAATCGAATGTTCCAATTCCTAGAAGCCTGTTTCAATCCATAGATTGATCTTTGGAGTTTGCAAACCTTTTGCTCACTCCCACTGAATGTGAAACCTATGGGTTGCTCCATATAAATGTCTTTGTCAATGTCACCATTGAGAAAGGCAGTTTTCACATCCATTTGCCATATCTCATAGTCATAATATGCAGCAATGGCAAGCATGATCCGAATAGACTTTTGCATTGCAACTGGTGAAAAGGTTTCATCAAAATCCACGCCGGGTCTCTGAGTGAATCCTTTTGCAACCAGTCTTGCTTTGTAGGCTGCAATGCTTCCATCAACTCCAAGCTTTCTCTTAAAGATCCATTTGCAACCTATGGGTTTGACCCCATCAGGCAAATCTACCAAGGTCCAAACTTGGTTGGAGTTCATGGAATCCATTTCGGATTTCATGGCTTCTATCCACTGTTCAGAGTCAGAATCTGAAAGTGCCTCCTCATATGTTAAAGGATCATTATCCTTTTGAGAGATTTCATGGAAGAATCCATACCATCTCTCCGGCTGTCTAGGAGTGCGTTCAGAACGCCTTAGAGGAGGATTTTCGTGTGTATCGAAATTCGTGATTGGTTGTGGTTGATCAGAGTGGGACGTTTCTTTAGTGGGTGGTGTGGGGTCATTTTGTACTTCTTCTAATTCTATGATCTTGCCCTTCTTTTCTTTAAGGAACGGTTCCTCAAGAAAAGTGGCATTTCTGGAAACAAACACCTTTTGCTCAGATTGATCATAGAAATAGTATCCTATGGATTCCTTAGGATAACCTACAAAGTAGCATAAGCTAGAACGAGATTCTAGCTTATCTCCCACTGTCCTCTTCACGTAAGCAGGACAACCCCAAATTCTTAAATAAGAATAACTAGGGATTTTACCATGCCACATTTCATAGGGCGTTTTAGGGACTGACTTAGAGGGAACAAGATTCAAAATCTTTGCTGCACTTTCTAGGGCATAACCCCAGAAAGAAGGTGGTAAGTCAGTGAAACTCATCATGGAACGAACCATATCAAGTAGGGTTCGATTCCTTCTCTCAGAAACTCCATTAAGCTGAGGAGTTCCTGGAGGAGTCCACTGGGAGATAATCCCATTATCCTTGAGATGATTAAGGAATTCTTCACTAAGATATTCGCCTCCTCGATCAGATCGAAGTGCTTTGATCTTGTGACCAGTTTGGTTCTCAACCACCTTTTGAAATTCTAAGAATTTCTCAAAAGCTTCAGATTTATACTTTATTAAGTATACATAACCATACCGACTAAAGTCATCAGTAAAGGTTATGAAGTACTGATGATTATTTCTAGTGCTTACACTAAGTGGTCCACAAACATCAGTATGGATCAAATCCAAAACCTTAGTGGCACGTTCCACAGTTCCTTTAAAAGGGACTTTGGACATTTTTCCTTTGAGACAGGATTCGCAAGAAGCTAACTCTTTGAGATCATTTTCAGAGAATGATCCTAAAGTGTTTATCTTGCTAATTCTGTTCTTGGAAATGTGTCCTAATCTAGCGTGCCATAAGGGAGCTGAAACTTTGTCATCTCTCTTACGTTTTGTTTCTCGTTGTATATTCATAATATTGATATTTTGAGTTAGGTAAAGTCCATTACTTAGAGTACCGATATGAACGGAAGAGTTGTTCCGTTTGATAAAGTATTTACCATTCTTAATATAAGTCTCATAACCTTCACAATCTAATATTGGAACTGAAATTATATTACGAATAATGTTCGGTACATAAAGGACTTTATTTAATACTAACTCAAAACTACCTAAATCTAATCTAATTGTGCCTAAAGCTCGAGCTTCAACGTTTGAGCCATCGCCGATCTTCAAGACACATTCTCCTTCTTTGAGTTGTTGGACTTCACTTAGCATCTGTACATCATTACAGATGTGAGTTCCACAACCGGTATCAAGTACCCAAGAACTAGAATTAATAGAAAGATTTACTTCAACGAGAAAAATACCTTTCTTCAGAGTAGCCTTGTACTCTGGGCAGTTTCTCCTCCAATGTCCCGCTTTGCCACAATGGAAGCAAACATCCTCTTTCTGATCACGCTTCTTCTTTTGGGCCTTCCCCTTCGAAATGCCACCAGTGGGCCTAAGGGGTTTCTTCTTCTTCTTTTGGGCTTTCTTGCCCTTACCTTTAGAAGGCCCAGAAGAGAAAGATGGAGCATTCACCATCAAAACCTTATTGTCCTTCTTGATCGTGCTTTCAGCAGTCACAAGCTGACTAATCAGCTCAGCTACAGTAGCACCAGCATGATTCATGTTGAAGTTCAGGACAAAAGGGTTGAATGACGGTGGGAGCGAAGCCAGCAACAAATCCACTGAAAGCTCATCTTTCAGCGGCATGTCCATGGAAGCAAGTTTCTCAGTAAGGGCAAGAAACTTGAGTCCATATTCATGGACACTTGAACCTTCCCTCATTCTCAAGTGGAACAATTCTTTTGAAGTGTTATACCTTGTAACACGTTCATGAGGGCGGTAAAGTTGCTCTAAGTGGTCGTAAATCTCCCAAGCAAATTCCATGGCCTCATGTTGCCTTTGCAAGTCCGGAGACATGTTAGCCAACATAAGGCAACGGGCTTGGAGATTATCATCCTTCCACTTCTGAATCGCATCCCGCTCGGCCCGAGTGGGAGCCTCCCCTTCGGGACTAGGCTCCCCTTCGAAGAGAACATAAGTTCTCTTTTCAGAATCTAAAATGATTTTTAGATTCCTCAGCCAATCAGAATAGTTGGGACCAGTCAACTTGTTTGACTCGAGGATCGATACAAGAGGGTTTTTGGTTGCCATTTCAAAACACGTAGAGAATCACAGAATCTACGACCTAAATGGTAAAACAGAGAACTAGTGAGCATGCTGAATTATAACGATATACAAAAGATAAGGTCTTTAATCTATTGTAGCTCCCACTGTTTTTCAAAGATCTAGAATTCCTAAAGATCTAAGAGGAACACGTTTCCCAATGGGTACTAAGATCCTAGGCATTTTACCTCGAACCCACGACTCGCGGACATTCTAAGTAAGAACCCTAGGTAGGTACAGCTTACCAATTCTAACACCTTTAGAACTCTTAGTAATTGTTTTTGCATCACCTATCTTTCAATATGGACCCACGACTCGTGCGACATCCATATTTACTTAGGCGTTAAGCTAGACCCATCAATCATAAGATCATGACCAAAACTTAGTTCGAACGACCCACGACTCGCGGACATCGCCCTTGCTAAAATTGACCACGAAATATTGATCATTTAAAATGATTAATTAGGTAACTAAGAACTAATAAGCTCCACTAGCTATCCCACGACTCGCGGACAATAACTAGCTTTACTTACTAAACTTAAAACCTATTGATGGAATGCTAGGAATTTAATTCAAAATTTGCATCTTGAATTAAACACCTATTTGTTCGAAATTAGCTTAATATTTAATGGGAATTTTCGAATCAACCGAAGAGTTGTCCGGTTCGACCTCACCAACATATATGTTATCCAATTTTATTAGTCTTGATTAATGCAAGTACACTTAAATGCATTTCAAACAAGCACATAAACAGATAACATGTCCTAGCATGATACTAACATGTAATGATCATGGGTTCTACCTATCTTATGCGTGATATGTGGGAGCCACTCCACAATCACAAGTTCTAACATACATGCCACATAAACAGTTCAAATCACATAGGGGAAAGCGGTAACAAAATACGAGCCCTATCTCTATTACATTTAGCAATTGAGATTCCCCTCCCTAACATTTTGAGGGGTCTTCACTTATGGCCTCCTTGTTACTTGAATGTGGTCCATCTTACTCCATGGGTGCATTGTCTCCAAAATGAAAATAAAACCTCACCACCTATCTCTACTCTCAAATTACAATAAAAAGAAAAAGACATAAAGTAATAAGGCTCAATCTTCATATTGGCCTTAGACAATTACACGGGGCATACCCCGGCCTCAAAAACAGTAATATGGAAAGCCACATAATAAATCACATAACAGTACGCACATAAGTGAGGCTCCAACCTCAATTGAAAAACGCAACTATAGGGCTCCAACCCCAATTGAAACCATTCATGTGCATAAATTAAAACCATACAAAGATCTAAACCCATGATCACCTAACATGCTTTTGCGAGAATTTAAATTTAGCCAATAAATTAAAATTCTCGTTTCAAGTCCTAATGACTCAAAACACGACTTAGATGCAATTCTTGTTCAAGAGCCTTTTCAATAAAACCCGAAAAACATTAAACTAATAAAATTCCAATTAATTTCCAAAATTAATAATTTTATTCTTTCATTATTTTCAGAAAATAATATTCATAATTTTTCCAAAAACCAAATCGCTTTAATTTCTCAAAATCCCAATTTAATCAAAATTTTAAAATAATTTTATTTTAACAAAACTGATTTTAAAAGGATAAAATTAAAATAAAATTAAATCGGGATTTTATGGACCGAAAAACACGAAACTCGAAAACACGAAAACGAGCCCCGGAAAAAGGGCCCAGCCGTGCGAGGCACCGCCGCGCAGCCGCGCGCGCAGACGCGCGCCAGCCGCGCGCACAGCGGGCGGGATGAGCCGCTCGCGTGCGCACGCTGGGCGTGCATCATGCGCGCGCTTGCGCGCAGCAGCGTCCGGCATGGCCTGGGCAGGCGTCCCGCGCGGTTGCGGGACGGACTGGGCGGCGTGCCCGGGACGGCTCCCGCGCTGTTGCGGGAGGAGCTGGGCGGCGGCGACGGGCCTGGGCGTGCGACGTGCTAGCACGCCTAGGCTCGTTGCTTTTCGTGTTCGTTTCGTATTTCTGGGTTTCTCGAAAAACCAGTTCAATCCAAAATTTAAAAAATTCGATTTAAACAAATTTCAACTAAAACAATTTTTCAAAAACACGATTTGAGAAAACAGTTTTAGAAATTCAGGAAAAATTACAGTTTCGTAATTCAGGCTTTCTAAAAGAACTCATGAATACCTAATTCGCATCTAAGCCTAAGAATTTCTACCAAATTCAGAAATAATGGAGACGAATCAGAAACACGATTAGCGAGGTGGCTCTGATACCACTTGTTGGAAAATACGAATCAGAAAGCAGCGGAATTTAAAAATTTTTCCCAACAAAAGGACCTTGAACTCGCAATCGTGTAACCAAATTCGTAAAGATAGAAAACTTACTTTTCTTTTATTCTTTCTTGAAGCGTTTCAAGCCACCCAAGAACGCTCTTCTCGCGGCTTGATCCCCTCTCCTTGGTAAAGCTCGAATCTTCAAACTTCTAACTTGAAGTCTCTAGAGAAAGTCCACCAACTTGATCACAATCTAACTAGTAAGGATGCTAGTTCTCTAGTTAGTGTTTAGGCTTGACCTAGGGTTTAATTTAATCTTGGAGAAAGGAAGGTGTTCAACACATGAACCAAGAATTGTCAATTAGCTCTAAAGGGGAGCATGAGCTCCCCTATATATAGGAAAGGGGAGGGACGGCCGAACCTAGTCCTTATTGGACTAGGATTTGGTTCCTCTCTCTCCTATTACTTGATCACCAAGTATTTTCCAACTTTGACTTTGAATTCTATTTCTAGTCAACTTTTAAGAGAGCTTAAAAATATCCAAACTATTTTTGGATAATTTTATACTTTATTTATTATAAAATAAATAACTTATTTTTTATCTAATTAATTAATTCATAATTAATTAACTAGATTATTTTCTCCAAAATTAGACTTTCTTTTTAATTCAAAATTAAACCAAAGTCTATTAAATAATTAACTAATTAATTATCTAATATATATATATACACACGTGTGTGACACGTGTCACAGTGACACGTGTCACTCACGTGAGCCACACGTGTGAATTCACACGTGTGGAACCCTCTTGGTCCGATTAACTCGTTTAATCTTTTCCAAGCCTCAACTCATGTAACCAAGTTGTTGTGTGTGACCCTCTAGGTTCTCAATTCAATTAGCAGTGACCCTAATTAATTAATTCACTAATTAATTAATCAGTCCACAGATTAAACGACCATAGTCTAGCAACAGGTGTTTAACCCCTAGCTGAATTGGAATGTTCAGATTCGACAGAACCTTTAAGTCATTGATTCATGTGAGATACAATCCTCCTACTTACTATCTCTCAACCAAGATCTAGGGCAAGGGAATAATCAGAACCCTAATAATCCGGTCTTAAAGCTAAGTGCATTTCATATCCATTTGATCTCAATCCAAGAAACCCTTTTCTTGATGTCTTGATCTACTGCCTTGGCCAAGGACTCCATATGGCATATGAATGACTTACACAATAAGAGATCACCTTGCAAATGCAAGTGTAGGTCCTTTCTTGATTCTCATTCACTTTCATGAATCACTTGTGCAGCCCCAGCATAAGCCTTGAATCAGTTGTCTAAGGCGACACCCTTTAAAGCTTATACCTAAGACTACAGAGTTAACTCATAAAGTGACAAGGAACCTCAAGTCTAAGGATCAATTAATCACATCAATGACTCGTGAGATATTTCCTAATCTGGAAGTTTCCATTTCCTGAAATAGAAACTTCCTTTCCCATTTAGGAATGTTCTCACACGGGGCACCTCAGTGAACTTACTTATTAAAGTAAGCACCCTCATGTATCACGCACGTATCAACTCTACACTTTGCACCTCCATGAAACAAGGTGGTCCTTCTTAAGGGCGTGATCCCACAAGCAAGCCTTAGAGGAGTCAGGTTGACACTCCCACTGTCTGTAGGACTCATCGGCTTGGAGTATTTTACTAATCATGACTTATGTGATATAGGGCTCGTTTCATGAACCATTTCACCTAAATGGCAGAGTCCTAAAGTCATCAGGATTAGGGGAGTTCTCATACATGCACAGCTAAAGTAAACGCATACCAAACAAGAGCATATAAAGAAGTGTTGCCTCAATTCGTTATTTTATTCAAAGATTGTCTGTGATTACAATAAGGAAAAGTACAAAGCGGATATACAATCGGCTTTCTAGGGCACTATTCCTAACAACCACATCACCTCATCCGAAGGAGTTTCAGCTGAAGAGGATGCCGAAGATGCACCACCTGAGCTTGAAGAAGGAGTTAAGGCAACCGTGGACGATCTCAAAGAAGTCAACTTAGGCAACGCAGATGATCCGCGCCCAACCTACATCAACGCCTTATTAACCGACGACGAGGAGAAAGCCTATGTCGAACTCTTGCTTGAATTCAGGGACGTGTTCGCATGGTCCTACAAAGAAATGTCGGGGCTGAATCCGAAAGTTGCAGTACATCACCTCTCCGTGAAAAAAGGCGCTCGTCCCGTGAAACAAGCTCAGCGACGATTCCGACCGGACTTAGTTGGGTTCATTCGAGAAGTGAAGTATCCCACGTGGATCTCTAGCATAGTGCCGGTAAGGAAGAAAAATGGGCAGATTAGAGTGTGTGTCGACTTCAGAGACCTAAATATCGCTTGCCCGAAAGATGATTTTCCACTGCCTATAACCGAGCTCATGATCGATGCTACCATGGGCCACGAAGCTCTTTCTTTCATGGACGGCTCGTCGGGGTATAATCAAATACGAATGGCGCCTGAAGATGAAGAGTTAACGGCGTTTCGCACCCCTAAAGGGATATACTGCTACAAAGTGATGCCTTTCGGCTTGAAGAACGCAGGTGCCACGTATCAAAGGGCGATGCAGAAAATCTTCGATGATTTACTTCACAAGAACATCGAATGCTACGTGGACGACGTGGTGGTAAAATCCAAGAAGCGAGAAGATCATCTACAAGACTTAAGAAAGATCTTCGAACGATTAAGAAGGTACCAACTCCGGATGAATCCGCTCAAGTGTGCTTTCGGAGTTTCGTCAGGGAAGTTCCTCGGGTTCATAGTCCGACATCGAGGAATTGAAATCGAACAAGCAAAGATAGACGCGATCTTAAAAATGCCGCCACCCCGAGATATCCACGACCTGAAGAGTTTGCAAGGAAAGTTGGCTTACATCCGAAGATTCATCTCGAACCTGACTGGCCGGTGTCAACCCTTCAGTCGGCTTATGAAAAAAGGTGTCCCCTTCGAATGGGATGAAGCGTGCCATAAAGCCTTCGAGAGCATAAAGGCGTACTTGATGAGGCCACCTGTCTTGGTCGCACCTACTCCGGGACGGCCATTGATTCTCTACATTGCAGCTCAAGAACGATCTGTTGGTGCCTTACTCGCCCAAGAAAATGATAAAGGAAAACAAAGTTCTTTGTATTACTTGAGTAGAACGATGATGCCGAACGAGTTGAAGTATTCGCCCATCGAGAAGATGTGTTTGGCCTTGATCTTCGCAATCCAAAAGTTGAAGCACTATTTCCAAGCACATACTGTACATCTCGTCTCAAAAGCAAACCCTCTAAAATACGTCATGTCGAGGCCGGTGCTTTCGGATAGACTCGCAAGATGGTATCTCCAACTTCAGCAGTTTGAGATCGTTTATATCCCCCAAAAAGCGGTGAAGGGACAAGTTATGGCTGACTTCTTGGCAGACCACCCTATACCCGCTGAATGGGAATTGTCTGATGACTTGCCGGACGAAGATGCACTTCTAGTCGAGGTCACTCCCCCTTGGAAGATGTTCTTTGACGGAGCTTCACATAGAGAAGGAGCCGGTGCCGGGGTTGTATTTATTACATCCGATGGGGAGGTTCTACCATATTCCTTCACCTTAACACAGAAGTGTTCTAACAACGTCGCCGAATATCAAGCCCTCATACTCGGGTTGGAAGTGGCAGTCGACATAAAACAGTTGCATCTCAGAATATATGGAGACTCAAAGCTGGTGGTCAACCAATTGGAAGGCTCGTACGATGTCAAAAAGCCTGAATTGATCCCCTATGTTAACTATGCTAGAATGCTGATGGGATGGCTCGGAGATGTGACGATCGAACACGTGCCTAGAAAAGAGAACAAGCAGGCGGACGCGTTGGCGAAACTTGCCTCTACATTAGCGATGCCGGAGAAGGAAACTCGAGTGTCGGTTTGCAAGAATTGGGTTATACCTCCAATCTTTGATGATGAAGACTTCGAAGAAGAAGAAAATCACGTTGCCTAAGTGTTCGAAATCGAAAAGGAGGATTGGCGACAACCCCTTGTTGACTATCTCAAATATGAAAAGTTGCCCAACGATCCGCGACAGAGAGTTGATGTGCGACGACGCTCAGCTCGATTCATCTACTTTAAAGGTACGCTCTACCGATACTCGTTCGATGGAGTCTTCTTGAGGTGTTTGGGCGAAGACGAAGCAAACCAAGCCATGGAAGACGCACATTCCGGAGTCTGCGGTGCTCATCAGTCGGGCCCAAAGCTGCACTTTCGCATAAAAAGAATGGGATACTATTGGCCAACAATAGTGAAAGACTACATAGAATACGCGCAACGATGTCAAGCTTGTCAGTTTCACGCTAACTTCATTCACCAACCGCCCGAACCGTTACATCCGACGGTTACCTCATGGCCTTTCGATGCTTGGGGATTGGATGTGGTAGGACCCATAACGAAGTCTTCTGCCGGTCATCTCTACATTTTGGCTGCAACTGATTATTTCTCCAAGTGGGAGGAAGCAGTTCCTCTGAAAGAAGTAAAGAAGGAGAACGTCGCCGACTTCAACCAAATAAACATCATCTTCCGCTATGGCGTGCCTCGTTACATTATCACTGATAACGGGAAGCCATTTAGCAATAGCCTGATAGATAAACTCTGCCTGAAGTTCGGATTCAAGCAAAGAAAGTCTTCGATGTACAACGCCGCTGCCAACGGTCTTGCCGAAGCCTTCAACAAAACTCTATGCAGTTTGCTGAAGAAGGTGGTTTCCAAGTCGAAACGAGATTGGCATGAAAGGATTGGAGAAGCTTTGTGGGCTTACCGAACCACTTATAGAACACCTACCCAAGCGACCCCTTATGCGTTGGTGTACGGTGTCGAAGCCGTCGTCCCCCTTGAACAACAAATTCCATCGCTCAGGATAGCGATTCAAAAAGATCTAACCCAAGATGAAAATGCTCGCCTACGACTTGAAGAGTTGGAGGCACTCGATGAGAAGAGGCTGGAGGCTCAACAAAGGCTCGAGTGCTATCAAGCTCGTCTCTCCAGGTCATTCAACAAAAAAGTGAGGACTCGTTCGTTCCAAGTTGGGGATTTGGTGCTTGCTGTGAGAAGGCCAATCATCACTACTCATCGAACGGGGAATAAGTTCATCTCCAAATGGGATGGTCCATATGTTGTGAAGGAAGTTTACACAAACGGCGCTTACAGGTTGATCGCCGAAGATGGTCTGAGAATTGGTCCCATAAACGGGAAGTTCTTAAAACGCTACTACGCATAAGTTGAAGATTGCTCCTTGACGTATGAGCCTAAACTGCATGTCACTCCTGACCCGCATGAGTATAAACTGTGTACGGTATCCACTAATGGTAAAGCAAGTGGCTAAATTGCTAAGTTACTCCACTGATGGTATTTCGCGTGGCTAAATCAGAAATTCCCCACTCTTGTTCAGGGTGGTTAAACTTTGAGTACTCCTGGCCCGCATGAGTATAAACTGTGAACGGCCCCCCCAAATCTTCTTAAAAGAAGTTTTCCCTTGAACTACGTTATGACTTGATCCCTTCACCGGGGTACGTAGGCAGCTTAGAAATTAACTAAGTTCAGTCAAGATTATTCGTTAAATTATGTTTTTCTTGTTGAAAACTTTATTCTTCAAGTTAAACAGATCAAAAGAAGTGCAAAGAAGTTATGGACTATTGAAACAAAAGAAAATGCATATGAGATTGGAATAAAGCAAATAAAGTCTTTATTAAATAATCTCAAAATTGACAAGGTTCATTAAACTAGACAATGAATCGAAGAAATGAAGGAAAATAAAAACATCCTAAACTATCAAGGGGAGGGGCTCAAATTCTTCAAGTCTTCCTTCGCCACCTTCAGAAGTGCTAGTGAATCTTCCACGGCTTTGAACGCCTTGAGGGCAATGTTGTCATCCGATGGAGGAGTCTTTTCAAGGGTCTCGATCTCTTGGTTGACAGTCTGAACTAGTGATTGAGCATTCTCGTAAAGGAGTTGATGCTGCCCCAATGAAAGTGATAAATCTTCCTTTTATTTCGTCAAGTTGGCAAGTTTCTTCGTAACAGACTTCAACTTCTTCTCAGTTGCCTTGACTTGATTCGCCCCAGTTGCTTCTTCGGCTTGGGCACTGGCGAGTCGATCCCTTGCTTCGCTCAACTACTGAGAAAGCCAATCTTTTGAAGTCTCTACAGAAGCTGCAGACCTCGCCTTATCATAAGCAGTTGCCTTGGCAAACAAAATCGCCAATGACTTTTCGACGGCAGAAACAAAAGGCTCGTCAAAACCCTTAACATCATTCAATGCCGATTGAACCTCGTCCTTGAGGGATAAAATGAAGTCAAGTGGAGTGTTGTCTATCTTCTGGAGGAGATTGCCCCACACCATCCTGACAAATTGCTGCTTTTGAGCGGCGATAAATGTGGATGCCTGGAAAACTGAGACTGCGGGATGCTGAGGCATTTGCTTTTCTTCGGATATCACAAGTGTTTTGGATTACGCCTCTCCTTCATAAATAAGACCTGTCTCCAAAAGAACCGGCCCGAGGATCGATCCTTGAGACTCCACATCATCAGCTTTAAGAGGTTCCTCTTTCAACTGCAAGTGAAACACGTTCGATGTTTAAAGAAGAATAGAAAAGTATTGAAGAACGATGAAAAGAAGAGGGAGAAAACTACCTTTTCACCAGCTGAAATCTTGTCACGCTTCTTTGGCCTCTTCCAATGGGATCTGCAGTGCCACTTTCACTCTTTGCCAAAGGGACGGGGGAAGTCTTTCTCTTTTCTCCTCCAATCGGATCAACTTTTTCAACTCGGGTTGGGGCGACTTCCACATTGATCAATTTCACGATGTTGTCATCAAAGAAGCTGCCGTGAGTTCTCGACCACCATTCCGTATAGCTCTTGGCATACAACTTCTTAACAGCCGCAGTTGTTGGGGGAAAGACCACTCCATCCATAGAATTCGATAAAGTGCACACGCGCCAATGGTTGAGTCCTTTGTCTAGAGAAGCATCACGAAAATCATTCTTGAGAACTCCGGGTACCACTTGATAAAACCCGAACTGACGGTGAGGACTGTATGGCTCGATGATGAAACGATCACCTTGTCTCAAAGGTAGGTAGCAAGATCGAATTGACATAAAGTAGTTGTGCTCCTCCTCCGAGCCTTCCCCATTGTCAGTATAATGAAAACTCTCGCGGAGCTTCATCGCATTGCAATTCCAAGCCACGAACTCCGCCTTGTGGATTTTCTTACGGGCCTCCCTCGCATCATAATCCTTTGCCCCTCTCTCACCAAAAAACCGCATCATTTCCGGACCACGGATGTCTTGATAAGCTTGGCGATGCGTCTTGAAGTAATGTGCTAGCCAACCATAGACAAAGTGAACGGGAAATGGAGCATGAACTTGAGTCGGTTGGGCGGATACTGATATCTTGTTCAAACCACGATAAATGCTTGCCAAGACCGGAACAGCCAAATCAACCTTGAAGCCGCTTGCTATGACGCTCGCCATCTTGAAAGTACTTGGACGTATCAAGCCGACCCTTTCTGTTGGAAGAACGAAGAGACAAAGCCAACAAGCTATGAACGCCGCTAAATAAGTATCTTCCCTTTTGTTCCCGGCGAGTCCGAATCTAGCAAACAACCTCTCTTCTGTGGCATTCCAAGCTTCATAAGGGCCGAAGTCACCAAGTGGGCGTTGGGTTGATTCGTCTTGGACATACTTCTTCGCCTTTTTGCACCAAAAGCTCACCCAGGCCTCAATGGAAACTTGACCGCCATGAACATCCTTTCGCAGCAAATGATAGGCGTGGAACAAGTACTGGCAACTAGAGGGGGCATATCTCCTTCCGAATTCGCCTTTCTCTATGAGTTCCTTTGCATCGGGGACCACTTCGTCGTAGAGAAGACCCGTCATTGGGAGACCCGCCAAAGAGTATAAATCCCAGAGCGATATGGACAGTTCGCCGTTCGACGTCAGAAGAGTGTTGGTTGTCGGACACCATCCTTCGCAGAACGCTTTCATGATCTCCAAGTTGCTGTGGTAGATGAACAAGGAAGCGCGCACCGAGCTGTATATTTGGGCTGACTGCAGCTTGTCTTTGCACCGGCTGAGTATGTCCTCGGTCCATTCCCAATATCCGGCAACATAGTGGAACTCGCCATTGAACCGAAGGTCGTCTCCCCACTTCACATTGCCTTCGATGATGCTTTGCCCTAGCGTCGGTAAATGAGCCGGTTCATTTGAGTGTTGATGATAACCCGCTTCCAAAACCCACACGTGCAACGCTTGGCTCAACTTGATTCGGTATGACCACTCCTTGATACGAAAGGGCACCGTCACCTTTCCCCGATCATCCGCATATGGTCCGGTGAGACAAGGATGAACCATCAACTTCGTGCCCGTCTCAAGCTCTTGCTTCTTGTCGTCGAGAATCACCAATTGTTTGACTCCGGAAGCTGAGGTGTTGTCTTTGAAGTGCACCATCGTACCTACAAAACCACAAGGCCAAAGAAACACAAAAGTAAGCAAACTGTCAAATATGTGATCAAAAAAAAAAAAAAGGACAAGTTGGCGGAGCAGCAAGTCAGACGATGCAGTATAGCTAATTTTTTTTTTTTGTAAGTCAGATTGCAAGACTTCAAGCAAAGATGGTGCATCATTAATCAGGATGGTGCGTTTTTCAACAATAGGCAACTTCAGAAGAGTTAAGTAGGCTCATCATCAGATTACAAATTGAAGCAGTAAGGGAGTGCGTGGCATGCAATAAATGTGTATATATATTTTGAAAAAAAATATGTATATAATAAAAATTAAAAAAAAATAAAAATGGAAAAGGTACAAATTGAGCCTTCTGCCACGTGACCATGGAAAAAGAAAAGGGTCCCTTCTTTATCTTTGATTTCAAGATAATGACAACATGATGTTTCCCCAGTTTGAAAATACAAATACAAAATTGGGTGGAAAACAAATAATGGGGCTCCTTATTCACTAAATTGGGATTTTGATTTGAAGAGAGAAAAAAAATTTCGTTTGCGCATCGGAGGAGGTAATACCGAGTTAAAAGTTTCCGAACAAATCTCAAGTCCCAACACCTGCAAAGTTAAGGAAGGTAACCTTCAGCAAAGGATATATATAAAAAAAAAAAAGGGGGAAAGCTGATTGATTTCCCCAGCCAATCTCCCAACCGATCGACAAACTGCAAATCGTGAGGTTCCGCCTCTGCCCAAGTTCCAGCACTGTAAGATGGAAACAAATGTTGTTCAGCAAACAAAGGGACATTATATGAAGGGGGAAGAGCAAAGATAACTTGTTGAGGTATGAATGTGCCCCAAGAAAAGTTCGCAAACTCAACTTCAAGATTTGGCTGATGGAATTCAAGCTTTAAGGTTCATGTTTTATAGGCCACGCATGTCCCAGAGTTTTATTCCTCAAGAATTCTATATTGATTTGGATTCTGAAAATTAGAGAAAGGAGGAAGAGTTGCAGTGAGTTGTGCCTCTGGTAACTGATAAACTTGGGCTACTTGGTCACAATTTAAGATAAAATTAAACCAAGAGATTAGGGAAGATAAGTCTGTGTGCAAAGCGGATTACGTATTCATGTCTTTCAAGAATTAATATTGAAGTTGGTGTCTTGGAAGCTAGAAGACTCACTCCTATGAAGGGCATATATATGTTTTAAGTCTTGGTTACGTGGACCCCGAAGTCAAAATTATATGCAATTAGCTTTAATAAAAGTTAAATTCACAAAACAGATTGGCATGGGATGGTGGGCTTTCAACTTTAGCCCCATGTGACATTGAGCATGCATCTGGGCTTGTCTTTTTGGTGCCTAAAAGACAAAAAAAATAGCATTGGGCCTTAATTTATTTTAGAAAGGGAAGGTCAAATCCGTAACTTCTTGGGAGCACATGTGAAGGTTATTGGAGTCCAAAACTAAATTGGGCCCATTTGCTTTCAATTAGTTGGGTTACAGTTTGTTTTACAAAAAAAAAAATAAAGAGAATGAAGGAGCATTCTACGTCCTGAGCATTTAATTTCCAAATGGGCCACGTATTTCCTTCACAAAGGGTGGCTATATATTTTTAAGGCCATGGTGACGATTTTAAATCCAAGTTCAAACGGTCATCAGGGGTATGGTGGCTGAAGTCATGTTAAGTTTGGGATTTTAAATTAATTACTTCAAATTTCACCGACGCGACGCTGGATATGTCTTTCGTCGAGTTTTGAAGTGGGGGCATTTGTAGACGAATTAATTTTCGTCTAATTAAAATAAAACACATGTAAAATTAAATATTAATTATCAAATTCAATTCTCTTTATTTAATATTTTTGGATTGTTGGTAAATTAAAATCCATAAAATATTTAAATAAATTGATTTAATTGATAATTTTAATATTTATTTTGTCATCAAATCAAGTATTGACATGTGTCAAAATTGAGGTGTTCCGGCTAATCAAATCAAGCCTTGCAGTTCAAATGGTGATGACCAATCAAATGATGACACGTGGCATATCTCAACACGTGGACCAATCAAAGTCAAGACATGTGCCATTTATTTATTTTCTTAATAAATAAATAAATAAATTTGATATTATCCCTTTAATAAATGAATTAATTAATTAAGGGATAATTATCACAAGCTTCACCCTATGCCTATAAATAGAGGCATTCTACAACACAATTCACACAACTTGGAGATACGAAGGAGCAAACCACAAAGTAAGGAGAAAGAAGCTCTCTGGTGTTCTTCAGCATTCTCGGTGTTCTTCGGCATCTTCAACGGCATTCTTCGTAGAAGTCAGCATCAACGACGTTTGATCCGGCATCAAGGCATCGAAGTGGTGTTTCGGCGTTGCTCTCCTCAAAGATCGAAGCAAGATTCAAGCGTGTTCTTCGCGTTCTTCGTGGAAATCAACCAAGTTGAAGCGTCCGATCCGCAACAAGGCGTTAAGTCCGCGAATCCGGCGTTTTTCTCAAATCAAATTCGAAGGTGCTCCGAGCGTGTTCTTCGGCGTTCTTCAAGAAAGTCAACAACCTGAGGCGTTCAATCCGCAATCAAAGCATCAAATCCAGATTTCGGCGTTGCTCCTCAACAAATTCAAATCAAACTCAAATCAACATCAAAGGTGTTCATCGGCGCGTTCTTCGGTGTTCATCAAATCAAGGCGTTTAATTCGCGATCAAGTCTAAAGACCCGCAATTAACGTTTAAAGAAGCAAATCAAATTCAACGGAAGATCGAAGCTCCAAAGTCAACGAAGGAGTTTCAAACCTTCCGAATTTCAGCAAATTCTTGTAGGAAGAATCAGAGGAATAAATTAGAGATTGTACCCGCAAGTTCAAATAAATCAATAAAATTTATTTGTGATTATTTTCTCGCGTTTAATTATTTAATTAACACGGAAATTATATTACACCGCCCTTTAGGAGAATTCTAATACAAAGCTAATTTAATCGATTAGCATAATATAGAGACGATTAGCATAATATAGAAAGAAATATTTTACACTTATCATATAATTGGTACCCATACATTTAGTTCCAAACGTAATAATCTGACCTTTAAACTAATCTTTCTTAAATTTTAATTTACTACCGTACTATCTTAAATAAAAAGAGATACGGGGAATTCCCGAAAACTCCCCAAATGATAAGTCCAATTCCTTTTAGCTCCCCATTTTCAAAAATAATGTATTAAAACTCAAGAATCGCGTATCTAAAACCCCAAATGATGTATTTGAAATACAAGGAAAAAATCATATATCTAAATCCCAGAATCATGTATCTAAATCCCAGAATCGTGTATCTAAAACCCCAAATGATATATTTGAAAATGGGGAGTTAAAAGGAAGTTTTCAAACCCATGGGGAGTTTTCAAAAATTGTCCCGAAGAGATACTTGTTTTATTCTTTATTTATTTATTACTTACGTTCAATATTAAACACATCAAATATAAAGTTCCAGAATAAATAACGACCAAACAATAAATATAATGCTTATTCAGTTTGATCGAACCAAAATCGAGATATTTATGTCCCTAGATTTTCACATTCATTTATTTCATGTCAAATTAAAATGAAAAAAAGACGTAGATAAGAACATGATCGTTTTCAGATAGGATGTGTGGCAATCTTGGCATGGTGCCATGTAACAACAACAAAAAACAGCACAACACATTCCAACCCATTACGTGTTAACCTTAGACGCCCTCCTTTTAGCTCATCTTTCTATCCTTCCCCTTTCATTTCTTAAAATCTGCTAAAACCAAACCACTTTGCAGAAATCAATAAAAGCAAAAAAAAAAAAAAATAAATTAAAAGATAAATATTAATTAAGTATGGCAACTCCAGAAGAGAAAGTTGGAGCTGATGATGAGGTTCTGGTAGATGGAGAGATGCTGGGATCCGACCCGGTTTTGGCATCTGTCAACCCGGATGATACCACTTCGAAAGAACTCAAGGTAAAGTTATGCAAGATTTGTATTTTAAAAATTAGTATGTCTAGAGTTTTATGGTATTATTGTGCCTGAACTTTTATGGGTTTTTATTTTCTTGGGTGGTTTTTAATTTTTTCTTGTTTTTTGTAACATTGGTAATGCATGGTGATATTTTGAAAATCGGTTCTTGATTTAATTCCTAATAATAAAGTTTGCTTTAAGGTATTGAAGTTAGGAATTATAGACATTTAACATGATGTCCCGTCTAGCCTTTTCACATCATGTGTTGCAAGAGAAAACTATGGTGTTGACAATAATTAAAAGAATAATGGTATGGGCATGCTTTTTGTTTGGGGGATTTTTCTCCCTTATGTGAAAAGTCTAGTTTGAATTGGAGTTTAAATTAGAAAAATTATAGCTCGAGCACAACCAATCATAATAGCATGTGTATTAGATGTGTTATTTGACTAATCACTCTTCTTAAATTTTTTATAAAACACTCATCCCTCTTTATTCACTGGTTTGATCGAACAAAGTTTGGGTTAAAATTAAGCTTAAATTAGTGAGAGGATTGACCATACTAACGAGAGGGTTAGCCAACGTGCTGATGTACTTGATTATCTTTTGTTCCTCTTTAGGGAGAAGCAGCCAAAGAAGAAGAAGGGAAAAAAGAGGAAAAGGAGAGTGGCGATGGAAAGGGATTAGATCAGCTAAAGACGACTCTTTTAATATCGGGAGCAGTTGTGGCATTGATTGGAGCCATTTTTGGTGTGGTCAAGCAGATTAAACAGGCATGAAATGTGGCGTCCTCCACAATTTGTAATTGTATTTTGCTAATGTCTGTATAATTAAACACTTTTGCATTGTATTATTCTATATATATACTGTCTCGGCTATACCCTTGTTTATTGATGCTAATTGAGTGCCCTAAAGCACGCAAATGTCAATATTGTTGTAACTTCATAGGATTAGTTGGAAAACAACTCGGTGGTGTTTTAACTTCCAACTCGTGCACCATTTTAATTTGACACGATACGATGCGACCATTAATGGTAAATGTATTTGATTGTAAAAACACTCCTCCTTTATTAAATACCATTATTTGATTGTAAACACTCCTCCTTTATTAATTACCCTAGTTTGAAGTGGAGTTATACGTAAATTGTAGACTACCTTACCGAAGAACGACAAGAATTGCATTCACCCCCCGGGAGTAGAAAACAAAAATAAAATTACACATTGAGTTACGGTTTTAAGTATATGTGGTAGTTAACTTGTTACCTACTCTAGATTTATAAATGCCCCATGCAGTTTCCTGGAACATCCGTAATACTGATATTTAAATTCATCTCTTCCATCATTAGTAGTTAATTATGTCAAACTCTTTCTAGGATTCAAATTAATTTATTTTGAATCCATATATAATTGGGTCAAATCAAAATCGATAAAAGATTATGACTGATTAGCAATAAAATCTAACTTTTTAGATAATAAATTTAACATAAGAAAATAAATGTAATTACATAATTTAATAAATAATTGTTATTTAATGGATTATTTGATGGTTTTGTTTATATTTTTTAAAAATATATTAATGTACGCTTATTAATAAAGAAAAATATATATGTTTAGAGTAAAAAATTCAAATTTTATTATTGTTTAAAGCGATAAATATGTGAAAATTTTAATTTTAATCTTTTTACTTAATATTATGTACTAGTAAATAATTTATTTAATTAAATATTATATATAAAATCGGATTTGAGTTTTTGACGGTTTAGATTTTTTAACTCCATATTCTTTTCATTATATTGGATAACGAGTATTTATAATCGGATATGATTCATCGAATATTTTTGTTGGACAAACATACTAAAATTCGAAGGATTAAAATATGACCATGGACAGCCTAGTCTAAATTAGTTGGGTATACAGAGGCAAATAAAAATCTTATACGGATCCAGCCCATTGAGCTTAATTACTACTTCAACCCAAAATGAAATTATATGGATTATGGTCCATCAGGCCCAGTTTTTCTGTATTTCTCAATAAAATTGCAAAAATATTGGAATCCCACACACTATTTAAATAAAAAAATATATTGAAAACAAAATAGAATTTAAAAAAAAATATATATATATATATATATTGAAAACAAAATAGATTGTCCTAAACACAATTACTTTTTCACACTATAGAGGTTTCTCCTTACAATCACTTTTTCATACTATCAACTTTTTCTCTCAGTTATGTATTTTGATATCTCCTTCGGTCCTTCCCACACACACACCTTTTCTCCTTTGTTCTATCTGTTATGTGTTTTAATTTCTCATTGGCACGGTACTTTCTTATTTGTAGTTCTCTATTACCGATATTCTGTCCTTTTAGTAGTCTAAATTAATTACTCTAAATTCACTCTTATATTTTTTACTTGTCACTTGTTGGATACTTCATAAGAGATCCATCTTTTATTGTGACTCTTTGCAGAGTTTAGTTTGTCCGACGAACTGAATTCTCTTTTTTGTATCCGTATTGGGTCGTGGTGCTAGACCTAATTGGACTTTTAGGTATGGTCCCAACAAGTATATCAATAGTGTTATAATATATTGTTAAGTTTTTAATAATGGGAAAAGTTTTAGTTTACTCCCCAATACTAAAACTTTAAGTATTCACTTCCCATTTTCGAATTTTTATTCTTGTTTGTACCTCATTTTGTATAAAAATACTCAACTACCCTCCACAAAAAAAAAAAAAAAAAGGGAAAAAAAAAAAGAAACACACATAAACCATTTTGTTAAAATAATACCTTATATACACAACTTCATACTTTTATTTTGTATATTAATACTTCAAAATATAATTTTCGTACTTCATAAGTAAAAATTTATATATATATATATATATATATATATATATATATATTTTTTTTTTTTCTGTATAGATGGATTTGAGGGTAAAGATTAATTATTGATATATATTTTGGAGTATTATTCAAAAACGGTAAAATATCCAAATTTAAGATTAAAGTATTGTTTATAAAAGTTAAAGTACTTACATTTCAAATTAGAGTATTATTCATACAAAGTAAAATTCCTATTTTGTAATTGGAGTAGTATTCAGAAACGTTAAAATATTCAAATTAAAAATTAGAGTATTATTTGTAAAATTCAAATTACACACGTTTAAAAGTGAAGTATGAAAAGGAAAAATAAAAAATGGAAAAAAAAAAAAAGAAAGGAGAAAGAGTATTGTTAATAAAAGTTAAACTACTTACGTTTTATATAGGAGTATTATTCATAAAAACTAAAATGCCTAAGTTTATAATTTGGAGTATTGTTCAAAAATGTGAAATTCAAATTTAAAATTAGAGTTTTAAAAGTTAAAATACTCAAATTTAAAATTAAAATATGAAAAGTAAAAACAAAGAATAAGAAAAGGAAATAGAAATAATTAAGGTGGTTGGGGAATGAATAAAAATTAAAATTTGAAAATGAGGAGTTAGTACTAAAATTTTTAGCATTGGGGAGTAAATTAAAATTTCTTCCACTATTACGTAGTTAAAACTGTGTGTTCCATATAATATTATCTTATTTTATTTATTTATTAGACATTTATAATTATATTAAAGAGAATAATAAAATTTATATTGGGCAATTTTTGAAAACTCCCCATGGGTTTGAAAACTTCCTTTTAGCTCCCCATTTTCAAATACATCATTTGGGGTTTTAGATACGCGATTCTGGGATTTAGATACGCAATTCTGGGATTTAGATACATGATTTTTTCCTTATATTTCAAATACATCATTTGGGGTTTTAGATACGCGATTCTTGAGTTTTAATACATCATTTTTTAAAATGGGGAGCTAAAAGGAATTGGACTTATCATTTGGGGAGTTTTCGGGAATTCCCCGAAAATTGAATTTAATAAATATTTAAATAATAATAATAATTTTTTAATTACAGCGAATTTCCTGGTTAATGGTAAAAGCGAGGTTAAATTAGTAAATTATGTAGCACTAGCAATGTTTTCAAAAGCTGGCCGGAGGTCGAACCGGTGATCTTACAGATCATCGGTTCAACCGGTTCAATTCGTCAAATTACTGGTCGAATCGGTATGATGTCATAAATAAATAATATTAATTTATAGGGTTAATTATACCTAGCAATCATATTAGATGGGGTAATTACAACTCGCTACCATTTTTAGATTAAATTAAGGATACCACCCACTAAGAAAATATTAATTACATCGAACCCCAAAATTTTAAGATTTCCTCCAAATATTGATGAAATAAACACCCTAAAATTTCCTCATTAACTAAGGTCAATTTTTATACTTCCATATTATCCTTGAGTGTTAGATTGTAATTTACTCTATTAAAATAGGTGTTTAGTGTAGTTTTTTTTCCAAAGTTTGCAACTGTCAATTTATTACACGATATCACTTAGATTTTCATTCAAATTGTAATCAATTAGTTTATAATTTTCTTGAAATTGTATTTTTGATTTTTTTTTCCGAAGATTAAAGCATGTAGAATTCAGGGGTTTTCGGACAAGGGTTTCTCTCCTTTTTCAGATCTTTGCCGTTTTAGATGTTGGGACAAGGATAAACATTTTGTTTAATATAATGTCCTCAAAAACACCGAGGGTCACAAATGTCGATTCAAAATTAAGAATGCATTTTTTTTTTTGAAATGCTTTAACGGATTTTTTAGGGGTATGAGGGGAAGTTCACATAATTCTGAACGGAACCCTAAAAATTTGGGGGGTTCAGTGTAATTAATATTTTCTTAGTAGATGGTATCTGTGATTTAACATAAAAATGGTAGTGAGTTGTAATTAACCCGTCTAATGTGGGGATTAAGTGTAATTAACCCAAATATATATATATATATATATTATTAAATTACCTTATATATATATAATATTATGAAAATAAAAATAGAAAAATAAAAGTTCCAACATATAATAAATATTAAAACAAAGAACTACATAAAAAATAAACGGGAAATTCCCGAAAAATCCCCATATGAGAACTCAAATTCCTCTTTACTCCCCACTTTCAAAAAAGTTCCTCTGAACTCCCCAGATGAAAATCGAAGTTCCTCTTTACTCCCCGTTTTTTTGAAAGGTTGTATAAAAATTCAAGAATCGCGTACCCGAACCCCGAAATCACGTACTTAAATGCCCAAATGATGTATTTGGGGGCAAATACATCATTTGAGCATTTAAGTACGTGATTTCGGGGTTCGGGTACGCAATTCTTGAATTTTTATACAACCATGGGGAGTTAAAAGGAATTTGGCCTGTCATCTAGGGAGCAAATGGGAACTTTTTTAAAAATGGGGAGTTAAAGGGAATTTTTTCAACTTTTAGGTACTATTCATAGAAAACCCCAATAATAAATTCTTGAAACTGAAATCTTCCTGTGATTTTTGGGCTTTCAATATCTAATATTAAAATAAATATTTTCATTTAAAATTACAGGCCCAACCCAATTACGATTTTAGGTTAAAGCTTTTCTTCCAACCTCTTTTCACCGCCACCCAAGCCAACAAAGTTTCCCACCGGCCACCATCTCTCTCTCTTCTTTCACCGTTACAGACTTACAGTGCGGTAAACGGAACGACGCGACGGAAGGCCAGCAGTAAACGAGGTTTGAGTTTCAGATTTTTCTTTTTTTTTTAATATCAGACAACCGGCGCTTCGGTCCGGTTTTACTCGGTTAATCGGCCGATTTTCCCGGTCCGATCCTAATTGGTTTTCGGAGGGTCTGCTGACCGGACAATGCACGGGTCACCGGTCCGGTTTTGGAGACACTGAGCACTAGTGAAGGATCGAAGCATAAGAATCCTTTTTTTGAGACGCTTTTAACTTTGATAAACAGTAGAAAAAGAATATAAATTCTTTAATTAATTATTTATTAAATTAGTATCTTTGGGTGCGTTCTCATATTTATATGAAAAAAGACGATAGAATAAGGATTCAACGCCTAAACCTCCACTTCTCTCTCGACTCGCACAACCTGTTCTCGCCGGCGGCGCCGCCGTCGCTTCGGCATTGCTGAGAGAGGTAACCGGATTCTGATTTTGTGTGTAGATTCTCTCGATCGCGGTGATTTTTTTTTTGTTTCTTTTTGGAATTTCTGTTTGAATGTTGAGCTCCGGGAAATTGTCATTATTTAGCTGCCGTAAATTGTGCTTTGTTATTTGATAGGATTATGTAGTTGTTTAATATATGATGCTACTAGCATATCATTTTGTCTGTGTTTGATGTTGGAACTCGCCGATCTGTGTATGATGCGGCTGAGGATAGTTGTGGTTTGACTTACATGGCTGCAGGGTTGCTACAGTTTCATGACTATGAAGTTTTGAAAGTTATGGATTTTGCTGTTGGTTATGGTAGCTAGGGCTGAAATCTTCATGTCTGGATTTCTTTTTTCTGAAATTCATGGAGTTTTTTGGGAATAAGCGGTTTGCTGAGACGTTTTCTCTGAATTTGGGGAAGTTTTGGTAATTTATTGATGTACTTTCTGAATATGGTTAGAGTCTGTGTGACTAAGCTGAAATGTGCAGTTTTGTTTTTGAAGGTTAACGGCGTTTGCCGAAATAACTGGAATGTGCTGCTATGTCTATCTTATAGTTTCTGACATACTGGAATCTGAATCTAGCGTGCATAAACTCGATTATCCTTTCTACATTTTCTGCACGTCTTATGTTTTGTTGAATCATCAAATGGTTGTCTTATGTTGAAATGAAGCGATTTTGTGCATCTCATAGATAATGCAGATACCTTGCATTGATGCGCCTTGGGTATTTAACTTCTAATAATGCTTATTTTGGCCTATGATTTTTACACAATCTTTTATTGTGTTGGACTGCGCTGTGTATATCTGAGTAACTATGAAATGGTTCTACTCATTCTACTAGTTATAACAACTATTACTTTTTTGGTGTATGTTTTGCTAATGCATTTTGAATTTGTAGGACTTAGGTCGTAAAGTCTGAGTTAGGGAGATATAATTGCCATGGCCAGTAAAGATCCCACCACTGCTGCTCCCAGTGAGTATTATCACATTTTCTTTATTTATATTCATATTTCTGCATGATTGTGCTTTTTAGATGTGCCTAATTCCTCTTATCTCATGCTGTTCACTTGTGCAGAGGGCAAGACGAAGGAAGCGAAAGCGAAAAAGGAGACCGTTGCACACGGAAAGAAGAAGGAAGTAAAAAAAGAGACCGGCCTGGGTCTCTCTTATAAGAAAGATGAAAACTTTGGAGAATGGTACTCTGAGGTATTAATATGACCACTTAGTTTAGTTGAAAGAAACGCCATTTATTTGCCTTTCCTTTTTGGATGTTACCGCCTATATTTGTTTTGGGATTCCTGCTGCTGCTCATTCTCAAAAAGGAAGTGGCGTGAAACACCATGACATGGTTTCTATATTGGTTTCGACTCAAAAAGATTTATCTTTTTTGTGGAAGAACATATGGTAACCCTTTTGGTCTAAGAGATCTTGGTTGTTGTCCTTTTGCTTTGTGTACACAGGTGGTTGTTAATGGAGAGATGATTGAATATTATGACATATCTGGCTGTTATATTCTGCGACCATGGGCGATGTCAATTTGGGAGATCATGCAAGTGAGTATAACTTCACTTCTGAAATATATTTGAATATAGATGTACGGGCTTGTTGTGTGATGAAGTTTTATCAGTTAAGTCACTTTTTGATAATTGTTTGAAGAATCTGATTTTATGTGTAGACCTCTGCAATCATTAATTTTCCCTACCCTTAGTGATTTTCTTGTTGCAGCAGCCTTGTCTTGTACCCAAGGTATATGGCACAAGTAATTGATATCTTCTAATAACTGAACCTAAAGCATTAAGTTTGTTGAAATTTTCTTTAATTTCTTTTGCTGCTTAGGATGTTGAAGTATAATGTCACACCATTTTCCTAATACCCAAGTGATGAAATGCGTATTTAGTATTTATTTCGCCATTCTTACTACAATGTTACGGAGAAAGAGCTATGTTACTGGGAAGCATTCATATATTCCTTAAAGATTCTGTTGTGTAACATTTGACTTTGATTTATTTTCTTATCATTGAATGCATCTTGCTAATTTTTTCTCTATGTTACATTGCAGACCTTTTTTGATGCTGAAATCAAGAAAATGAAGATTAAAAACTGCTACTTTCCTTTGTTTGTATCCTCTGGAGTCTTGCAAAAGGAGAAGGACCATATCGAGGGATTTGCTCCTGAGGTGAGATTGCTATTGGTTCTTGTTGATGTACGTTAACTTTGTTACATTCTGCTGTATGCTTCATTGTATGCTGCAAATGTACACATGTAATCTTCAGTCACTTGAAATTCGTTTTGTATCAAATTCTGTTAGCCAGCTCAAACTCCCCAATGCTTGGACACAAATCACTGGTCAAATTTTCTATTTGCCGCATATATATACCGGTTTGAGAGCTTATAATGTCTTGTGAACATCTTGTCTTGTTCTTCGAATTGTTGCTTTTACTTAATTTGATATGCAAGATGTTTGCTTTCCTCTTAGTCACATAATTGGATGTTGCAATCACCTTATGTAATGGGAGTCAGAGAACCAATAGTTTCGACGTTACTATAGCAAAACAACTGACCTTTTTCTTTGTGGTTGCATGATGATCCTTTATATTCTTATGTTTCTGCCTCGGGCATCGTAGATGTTTCCACTCTTGTTTGTAACTTGTGCCAAATCTTTTGCAGGTTGCATGGGTTACAAAGTCGGGGGAATCTGAGTTGGAGATGCCCATCGCAATCCGTCCAACTAGTGAAACTGTTATGTATCCGTATTTTTCCAAGTGGATTAGAGGTCACCGTGACTTACCTCTGAGACTTAACCAATGGTGCAATGTTGTTAGATGGGAATTCAGCAACCCCACTCCATTTATCAGGTGCTTATTTGGTTAAATGATTGTTCTAGTTTCACTAGCTTATCTTGTGCCAATTTAATAGTATTGCTAGCTGTAGAGGTGTATAACTTGCTTTGGGAGGTTGTTTCAGCGACAAAATTCTACTCTTTGAATATATGGTCATGGTGTCAGAGTTATTAACGTTTGTGAATTTTTGAGAAGAACGAATTGGGCATTATTGAAGCTGCCTTTTGCATATACTTGTTGACACTTGATGATCTGTAATTTTGCAGGAGTCGTGAATTTCTTTGGCAAGAAGGACATACTGCTTTTGCAACCAAAGAGGAAGCAGATACAGAGGTAATTTTGCTAGTTTATGTATATCAAATGCCAAAAATCATTTGATGGGGCCATCAATTTTCTACGCATATCAATTCTATGGTGAATAGAATTATTGGTACATTCTGAAAGTAATTTCATTCAAATCGACATAATTGTACTTATGTATTTCTCAATTGTATAATTCGTATTTCTCTTTACTCCAGAAACTTATGTATTTCTCAAGTATAATTCGTATTTCTCTTTACTCTAGAATGAAAGGTCACTCTTAATATCTAAGCATGCTAATTCCTCACGATAGAGTGAAGTAACTCCTTATTCTATAGCGTATCCATTGTTTTGTGCTTGTATATTTTTCAGGTGCTTGATATTTTGGAACTCTATAGACGCATATACGAAGAATTTTTGGCTGTTCCAGTTATTAAGGGCCAAAAAAGCGAGCACGAGAAGTTTGCTGGTGGACTGTATACGACAACTGTTGAGGTCGTGATAATCTGATGTATAAAGTACCAATGGAGGAAGTTCTTCGAATATTCCTGAATGGTTTGTTTCATGATGTGCAGGCCTTCGTCCCAAACACTGGACGTGGTGTGCAAGGTGCGACTTCCCACTGTCTGGGTCAAAATTTTGCAAAAATGTTTGAGATTAACTTCGAGAACGAGAAAGGGGAAAAGGCTATGGTGTGGCAGAACTCCTGGGCGTATACTACTAGAACGGTAAGTGATCATCTTGTTATATTACCTTTTTGCTTTGAAGTGTTCTTGCAAAGTTCAATCGTTGAAAGTAAATTTACCTGAAACAAACAACATTAATGCTCTTAGGATTCGACTTTTTTTTTGTGACCATAATTAATTTTCTCTGACATGTGTTCCATTTATAACAAATTATTGGCAGATCGGGGTCATGATAATGGTTCATGGCGACGATAAAGGCTTGGTACTGCCTCCTAAAGTGGCATCTGTCCAAGTAATTGTGATCCCTGTGCCATATAAGGATGCCAACACTCAGGGCATCTTCGATGCATGTGCAGCGACTGTGAAGTCGTTGAATGATGCTGGCATTCGCGCCGAGGCTGATTTTAGAGATAACTACTCACCTGGATGGAAGTATTCTCATTGGGAATTGAAAGGTGTCCCTCTTAGAATCGAAATTGGACCCAAAGACTTGGCCAACAATCAGGTATGCCAAATCTAATTCTGCTTTGAGTTTGTGCCTATATATATATTCTCTTGGTTGCCATCCTACGAATGATCTGCAGTCCATTATTATCTATCATATTTTTCTTTACAATATTTTATCTGAATTCATAGAAGAACCTAAGTTCTTTGTAATCTATTAAATTGATGATATATGAAAGAGAAGCAATTTTAAATAAAATGAAATTATATGATTAAGAAAGTAAATAAAGAGTGAAAAATTCTCGAATATTGGGACTTGGGAGATACGAGAGTAGAGAGAGGATGAATCAGAGAAATTGAGAAAGAAATAAAGAAGTTCAAATATAAGAGAAGTGAGAAGAGACGATGTAGAAGAGGCTTGAGGAGCGAGAACGGGGTGATAATATTTTGAAAATGAATAGAAAAAGAAAAATGACATTCCAAAATGAAAGTTAGGCCAAAGGTAGTTACTCTGCGGATCTCATGCTTTATCAGATAGTATATGTTACTATTTCAAAATTTCCGACTCTGTCAGTGTGGTATTATGTCAGGTCCGTGCTGTACGCCGGGATAATGCAGCTAAAATTGATATTCCCATGGCTGATTTGGTTGAAAAAGTGAATGACATGCTTAACAACATCCAACAAAGCCTCTTTGACGTCGCCAAGCAAAAACGAGACACCTGCATTCAAGTTGTCCATACCTGGGAAGAATTCACGGAAGCACTTGGCCAAAAGAAGATGATTCTGGCACCATGGTGCGATGAAGAGGTACGAGATTAGTTCTTTTCAACTGCTTGCGTCTCACTTTTGGGACCATTTTAACTGCGGCTAGATTCTGCTGTCAGCTCGCAAAGAAACCCCATATCTATACATATCTCCATGGCAATAATGCTTAAAAAAACATACCATTGTGACATATAAGGGCTTAAACATTCTAAATCACAATTTTTGCATTCGATACAGGAGGTGGAGAAGGACGTGAAGACCCGCACTAAGGGAGAAATGGGTGCAGCTAAATCACTGTGCTCTCCATTTGATCAGCCCCCACTTCCAGAAGGTACATATGCTCGTAATCTTTTAAGAAATGTTGCAAGATTTTTCCGAAAACAAGTGTTAATTCTAACTTACGATTCTCTTATGCAGGTACTCTGTGCTTTGCATCTGGAAAGCCCGCCAAAAAGTGGACATACTGGGGAAGGAGTTACTGATCAATTCCTTATTCTACCCAAATCATCATCCCGTCATCATTCCCTGTTTCCGTCAAGGCCAATCCCGTCATCATTCCCTGTTTCCGTCAAGGCCAATCCCGTCATTCGTGAAATGTAACCATAGTTTTTGTGTTTTTCTTTCTTTCCTTCCAAAAAACAAGATTGCCAGAAATTCATGGTTATTCAACTTTGGATGGACCAAATATAGAGTTGCGTTTTCATTTAAAGTTAGGACACACCTTATGTTTGGTTATTGAACTCTAATGAGAAAAATATGTACTTTTTTTGTATGACATTTTAAATGATGGTAAAATTTGTGCTGCTTAATCTTTTATCACCATAGTTGGGATCTTCGTGAAACTCTTCGTACTGAACCACTGGGATCAAATGATAATATGAAGGTCAAGAAAGATAACTTTGAGATATGAACAAAAGATACTGTACTAATTTCCAACTTCAATAATCACAAACAAAATTAGAAACATCCATCTAAAATCAAGCCCATTTGCAACCAATCCACAGGCAAAATTGGACGACACATTCCTTTGCAACTTTCCCCGCCAATTGCAGTTCCTCAATTAGCCTCACATCGGCACCACTCCTCCTCACCGGCGGCCAAAGCATCCAAAAGCTCGTCGCCACCACAAACCCCACTGTCAGCAACCTGCTCACGACCGCCGGCAGCTGCCATTCCTTCCCCGCTAAAAACACCTTCAATCCAAACTCCACCACCACACAAACGCCGTGCAAGATGAAAAACATGGTGATTTCCCAAGATGGGGTCTCCCGAGTAATGTACCAAAGCATGAGTTCATGCACAAGGCCGGAGGCGAGAAATGCCGCCACCAAAGCCACTGCTGATGCGGCGACTCTGCCCAGAACCACCTCAGAGGCTGACCGGACCGGTTTGTACACTGTCTCCCGCATGATGTGATTGAGAGTTAGGTTCCAGCGCCTGCCCCAGAAGTCCTGGAGGGAGGTTGAGAGATACGGCTTGTTGGATGGAGGATCGAGCTCTAATCCTAACAAGAGATGGACTAGTACACTAGATAACTCACACACAATCTCTATGAACAAGAATGCAAAACACCAATACAGGAGAAACACAGCTATATGGTGATGAGCTTACTTATTGCACTCGTGCAATATCGAGACTACTATCACCAAAAAGGGGATTTCAGAGGCAAGAGAAAGTGCCAACCATTTCAGTGGCAGAGCTACATATAAGCAAGGGATCAGAGTAGGTTCTCCTAACTCCTGGATCCTGGCTTCGCCATCAACCGGTTTTAATTTCTTGGACGAGTTCTTGGGCTTAATTTTGAATGGAAGGGAAGCCATTGCAATGAAAATGGGGAGATTAATGTTCTTGAAGGATGCAAGAGGGCCCCAGTCGAAAGCAAAATGGAGTAGCTTGAAACCCGTGATCCATGTGAAGAATGTTGCTGCTCCTACTGTGAAGAAGACAGTGGTTGTATAGACCGGAAGAACTGCGAAGACGCAGAGAACCGGCACGAGTGAGACACATTCACGATTTCACCTCCCATTATTGTTACACTCATATTCTTCACAGCTCTTGCTTGTTAAACAGATTTTTACAATGTGTCACATATTTTATTTCAACATTGACTAGCACACATTTAAACAGTCATCGGGGTTAAGAAACACAGAATTGCTTAAGTTGTAGGTTGAGTAACTGCTAAGGAATAATTATATTCCAATGAAGCAAATTCATCTTGATTGTGTTTACAATGAAGCAACTTGCCTCAAACAATCTACTGGTGAATAGTTTTGAACGAATCTGCACGTTTTCACAATGTTTTTGCTTCTGCATGCAGTGATCACTTCTTGATTCCCGGCTTCTGGGGATCTGCAGCTATATATAAGTCCTTTATTTGTTTCTTTTACTTTCTAATTCAAAGAGTATGAAGTGATTATTACACTTGCTATGGATTGGAAGACACAAGACTAAGTAGCTACGCCATCAAAGCAAGGTCTCTTGTTATCTACTCTAGTGATCACATACTGAAAAGTTAACTAGTCACGTTATCTTCCAATATATCGAGAGGGAGGACAAGCATATATATATATAGGTATAGCTAATTTGGAGTATCCCGTCTCACTGATCTTGTCTGAAATATGCAGAAATAAACTGGAAGCTAGCTAGAATCAGTTCTAGTGGTGCTTTTTTATCGACTTAAGGGTTATTTCTCTATTGATGTTCTAAGTGATTTGTAAATTTTTTGCAAATACTCTCAACTTCTAGTGTAACTGTTTACATTTTTAACTTCTCTAGTAACCGAAGTTGATTTAAAGAACATCCATATATATGGCTTTAGATCGATGTGGGACTGGGGAAGGTTTGCCGGAAGGGCTGAAGGCCGAGCTCATGCCGAAGCACGTGGCTGTGATTGTGGATGGCAACCGGAGATGGGCAACGGAGAAAGGTTTGCCGGTGGCGTTCGGCCACATGAAAGGCCAGCGGGTGGTGATGGAGCTCGCACGCCTCTCCGCCAAATGGGGGATCAAAGTTCTTTCCCTCTTCCTTTTTTCAACTGAGAATTATTGGAAGCGACCCAAGGTAAGTATTATTGTAAGATTTGAAAAATGTTCATTGAGTTGCAAGCGTTATAATATGAAAAAATTATTGATTTGAGATTAACATGCCATTAAACTACTAACTTTGTGATTGTCGTTTAAAGCCGTGAAATGCAGTTGCTTGAATGAAACCATTAATTCTTGAAAATGCAGCAAGCATGGAAAAATTTGTGTATTTATACACATGACGCGTGCATGCAAGTGAAATACGAGATGAAACACAAATATGAAACTCCAGATTTCGAGCCGAAAAATACAGCCTAGATCCATGCAAAATATTGAAAAAACAGAATTATGTGTATTCAACTTATAGATTAATATTTTAAATATTTGGGATAATTACCAACGCCCCCTGAGGTTTGGCGTTATTACAGAATACTCCCTGAGGTTTCGGAAATTACGAACTCCCCCCTGAATAGTACACTCTCGCTTACAAATAGCACCGGCCGTTAATTACACCGTTAAATTCAAATTTAAATTCCAAAAACACCCTTAGGGGGTATATTGTAATTTTACTTAGAGTTTAATGATATAATTGTAATATTAGTTAATTTTGGATTTTTTGTATTTAAAAAGTTGTTATTTAATTTAATATTTTATATTTTATCTATAAATATAAATTGAATTAGATATTCCATGCATATTTATTTCTATAAAATATGATAAGTTATAAATTTCCTTTCATATTTATTTCTTAGTTTTAAATATATTTTGTACAAGTCCCTTTAAAGTTAATTTAAAATAATTTCTTTGCAATTATAACAAAATTTCCCTCAAAATAAAAATTCATATAAAAAAACCCGCACAAAGATCAACTAGTGCATTATCAATTTTTTTCCCTCAAAATTGAAAATCATAACAAATACACTAATATCAACAAATACATTAGTAAATTTACAAAAATATCCGCCAGCCATTTAAACAATTATTTCAAACATTGAACATGTATGGTCAATATCTAGAGAAAATATTAAACATTCATAAACTGTAGGTATGAAATTAGTCTATCATAAAAATATTAAAATAACATTAAGTAGCATTTTATTAAAAAAAGATTCTAGGTAGACACAAAACTCAAGTACTTACATCAAACCCCCTTAACAATTTCAGTCCTTACATTAGCCCCCTTACCTTTGTCTCTTTATTACATATAACCCCCTGAGTTTCAATATAGTAGGGGTAAAATAGTAAATTTCACACAATCCGTTAAATTTAACGGAGGAGATAACGATCCAGGGGGGAGTTTGTAATTTCCGAAACCTCAGGGGGTATTCTGTAATAACGCCAAACCTCAGGGGGGCGTTGGTAATTATCCCATTAACACCCAAATATGAGTTAAACTCTAAAACTTAGAGAGTGAAGTTCACTTGCCACTACTAAGGAGGTTATTTGAAACTTATTTAAAATGACAAGAAATCTAATTGAAATAAAATTAATATATGGGCCATTTCAAATATTTTGATTATCACAAGGGTAAATTAAATTTTACTCCTACCAATACACATGATGTGCGCGGATGAGTGAAACAAGAACACGCACTTAGTTGAAATAGAAAATTCAAGCCCGTATACATCTGTCCCGATACCCTGATTCCTACACATACAAGGCTAATTAAATTATATATTTGTATGCAATTCTTATTAATAAGCTTGTTTTTGTCATAGTCTAAATATTAACTTGTATATTTGATTGGATCAGGAGGAAGTTGACCTATTCATGACCTTGTTTGAAGCGGCTGTGCCAGAAGACGAAGAGTTCTTTATTAGGTACTCATTTACTTACGATTGCTTAATTTATATTGTGGTGACATAAGGTAATTAATAAATCTTCTTAACAACCAAAATTCCAGGCACAAAATGTTGGCTTTTATGCACAAAACAAAGGTTGAGATCAAAGAAGAAAACGAAAGCAATGAGAAGTATTTTGGTTCTCTGGAAAAGTCTACGTTTATTCATGATAGAGGCTGATATTTATACAAAAGATGACTAACAGAAATTCTTAACAAACGCTGAAAATCAGAAAAACAAATTACTTGAAAAACAAACTCCTAACAAATTCCCAAATATCAGCTTTTCTCTTATTCTTATCCTATCTCTAACTGAAATTTAGATAAGCATCTGAGGCATTATCTCTAATACTCCTCCTTGCATTAGATGCTGCAAATTCCAAGTTTCCCTCGTAAAAATTCAAATCTAGCTTTGGACATTGCTTTAGTAAAAATGTCTGCAACTTGCTCTTCTGTTTTGCAGTAAAGTAGAAGCACTTCTCCATCCCTTTGTACTTCTCTTAAAAAATAAAGCTTAATTTTGAAGTGTTTTGTCTTTCCATGAAAAACCGGATTGTTGGATATAGAGATAGCTGCCTGATTATCAACGAAAATATGTGTGCTTTCCTCCTGATCCAAGTATAGATCTTCCAATATTTTCCTGAACCATAGAACTTGGTTCACAGCTGCTGTAGCAGCCACATATTCAGCTTCTGCAGTGCTTTGAGCAACAATTTCTTGTTTCTTTGAGCACCAAGAGAACATGCCTGATCCAAAACTGAAGCAATAACCTGTAGTGCTTCGCATATCATCTACAGAACCTGCCCAATCGCTATCTGAGAAGCAATACAATTTAAATTCTTGACAATGAGAAAACTTGATTCCATAATTTAAAGTACCCTTTATGTATCTCACAACCCTTTTTGCTGCCTGAAAATGCAACTCACTAGCACAATGCATAAAACGCGAAAGTAGGCTCACAGCAAACATGATGTCAGGTCTAGTTGCTGTGAGATACATCAAACACCCTATCAAGCTTCTGTAGAGTCCTTCACTGACCTTTTGAGCACCATCATCTTTGCTTAATTTCTCCTTAGGATCCATAGGAGTATTAGTTGATTTGCAATTCTCCATATGAAACTTTATGAGAATTTCTCTTGCATATTTTTGTTGACAGATAAATATTCCATCCCTTTCTTGCCTTACTTCCATTCCAAGAAAATAGGACATCATCCCTAAGTCTGTCATCTCAAAGACTTTAAACATTTCCTCCTTGAACTCTTTTATAAGCTCCTCATTACTTCCTGTAACAAGTAGGTCATCAACATAAACAGATACAACAATCAAATCTGAATTTACCTTTTTCACATACAAAGTAGGCTCGCTGAGACTCTTTTTAAATCCTAGTTGTAGTAGGTGATCATCAATCCTACTGTACCAGGCCCTTGGAGCTTGTTTGAGACCGTATAAAGCCTTTTTTAGGAGATACACCTTATCTTCATGTCCTTTCACAATAAATCCTTCCGGCTGTTCAACATATATTTCTTCCTGCAAGAAACCATTAAGAAAAGCCGATTTAACGTCTAATTGATACACTTTCCAGCCCTTTTGTGCCGCTATTGCTAGCAACAATCTGATTGTATCTAGTCTTGCAACTGGTGCAAAGGTCTCAGAGAAGTCCACACCAAATACTTGAGCATATCCTTTTACCACAAGCCTAGCTTTGTGCTTGTTGATCGAACCATCTGCATTTAACTTGGTTCTAAATACCCATTTAACTCCAATAATTTTTCTGTCTTGAGGTTTCTCTACAAGCTCCCAAGTGTGATTCTTCTCAATCATTCTCAATTCTTCTTTCATGGCTTCGACCCATTTCTGGTCTTTCTCAGCTTCATTAAATTCAGCTGGCTCCATGATAGCTATATTGCACCTCTGGTAAATTTCTGAAAGCAACCTCGTTCCCCTGATTGGTATGTCATCAACATCATTGAGTAAAGGTTGCTTCATCTTGTCATTGCTTGTATCTTCCCAAGTCCACTGTTCATCCTCCATAAATGTAACATCTCTACTTACTAGAATTTTTCCTGTTTGAGGTTGAAAAATTCTGTAAGCTTTTGATATGTTACTATAGCCAATAAATATACCAGGTTCGGCTCTTTTATCTAGCTTGTCTCTTTTCACCTGAGGTACAAAAGAAAAGCATAAACAACCAAATATTTTCAAATTTTGTATAGAAGGTTTGTACCCATGCCAAGCCTCAAAAGGTGTTTTCCTTTGCAAAGCCCTTGTTGGAAGTCTATTTAAGAGGAATACAGCAGTGTTTGCAGCCTCTGCCCAAAACTTTTTTGGCAACTCTTTCTCATGAAGCAAACATCGTGTCATGTTCATTATGGACCTATTCTTTCTTTCACTCACTCCATTTTGTTGTGGAGTGTATGGAGCTGTGAGTTGATGTTCAATTCCAGCTTCCTCACAAAATTGACTGAAATTTTTTGAGGTATACTCCTTCCCATTGTCTGATCTCACCACTTGTATTTTGCAACCAGCTTGATTTTCCACCCAAGCTTTAAATTTCCAAAATACACCTGCAACTTCTGACTTGAACTTTAGAAAGTAAATCCAACACATTCGAGTAAAGTCATCTATGAACAAAATATAATATTTACTTCCCTTAAGAGAAGGAGTTCTTTGAGGGCCTCCAACATCTGTGTGTATTAGCTGCAGCCTTTGTGAAGCTCTCCAAGCCTTTTGAGGAAATGGTAATCTGCATTGTTTGCCAAATTGACAAGCATTGCATCCAGTGAGAATTTCTTCCAATGGAGGTAAACCTTGAACCAAATTATTCCTTTGCATAAATAAGAGTGCTGCATGATGGAAGTGACCAAGTCTTTTATGCCATTTTTCTGCATTGTTGATAGAGGCTGGAAATGCCACTTGCTCCTCCTGCATTGGGTCTAGAGAAAAACTTTTGCCTCTCATATTTATTTTGAAAACAACTTGATCCTTCTTATCTTTGATAATGCACTTGTTATTTTGAAAGAGTACCTTAAAATCCTTCTCGAGTAGCTGACCAACACTAAGCAAATTTTGTTTAATTGCAGGCACATATAAAACATCCGTAATTAATTTTGTACCTGAAACACTTTCAATTGTTACTGTCCCTTTGCCTTTTACTTCAATGAACTCACCATTTCCAACCTTAACTTTTGAAATTTCTGTTTTCTCTAACTCTTTGAAGAGTTCTTTATCGTAGGTCATGTGATTTGTACAACCACTATCAACCAACCAATGTTCATTGAAACCATTGCTTGCATAACATGAGGCAACGAACAATTGCTCCTCCTCTTGTTGATCAACTACTTGAGCTTGTTCCTCTTCTTGGATCAATTTGGTCCTGCAAATTCTCTCCACATGGCCCATCCGCTTGCACTTCCTACATTGTACGTCTGGCCTTTTCCAACAGTTTTGTGAAAGGTGATTTGTTCTTCCACAGTGTTGACATGGAGGAAAATCTCCTCTGTTATTGTTGTTGCGTTCACGAGTGTTGGTTTTGCTTGCTCCAACATTACCTCTTCTGATATTGCTCTTTCTACCCTTCAACTTCTTGTTTTTGTCTTCTTCTTGAGCTAATAGTTTGGCTTGAAAGGCACCTTCTACAGCCCCTTCTTGTCTCATCAGTCTTCTTTGTTCTTGTGCCTGTAAAGCATTTAAAAGTTCTGCCAAAGAAATTCTTGACAGATCTTTAGACTCTTCCAAGGCAGCAATTTTTGATTCAAATCTTTCAGGCAATGTAACTAAAATTTTTTCTACAACCCTATTATCAGATAAATCTTCACCAAGTAATCTTACCTTATTCACAATACAAAGAAGCCTGTCAGAGTACTCTTTAATAGTCTCTGATTCTTTCATTCTTTGCATTTCAAATTCCCTCCTTAAGTTCAGCACTTGCATATTCTTGGTTCTATCATTTCCTTGATACTCCTCTCTAAGATAGTCCCATATTGCTTTTGCTGATTCTAAGGACATGATTCTGGTGAAGATTGTCTCAGATACAGCGGAATAAAGACAGGCTTTGGCTTTATATTTCCTGGTCTTTCTCTCGTTATGATTCTTCATCTGGGCAACTGTTGGATTGTTGGGCAATGGAGGCACTTCATAATCATCTTCCACTGGCTCCCATAAGTCATAGGCTTGCAAAAAAGTTGACATCCTAACGGCCCAAATCTGGTAGTTTTCTCCAGAGAAGATAGGGGGTGTAGAGAATGAGTTGGTTTCATATGCCATTTTTGAAGATTTTTGTGAATATTTTTGAAAGTATATCACAGGTCCCTTAAAATCAAGGGCTCTGATACCAATTTGTTGGCTTTTATGCACAAAACAAAGGTTGAGATCAAAGAAGAAAACGAAAGCAATGAGAAGTATTTTGGTTCTCTGGAAAAGTCTACGTTTATTCATGATAGAGGCTGATATTTATACAAAAGATGACTAACAGAAATTCTTAACAAACGCTGAAAATCAGAAAAACAAATTACTTGAAAAACAAACTCCTAACAAATTCCCAAATATCAGCTTTTCTCTTATTCTTATCCTATCTCTAACTGAAATTTAGATAAGCATCTGAGGCATTATCTCTAATACAAAATGAGAGTATCCTACATTGGGGACCGATCAAAACTCCCAGAATCACTAGTTGATTTGATCACCTCTGCAGAAGAGAAAACCAAACGCAACAAATCAGGGCTTCATGTCATAATCGGGTTAAACTATAGTGGAAGATACGACATAATGCAGGCAATAAGAAACATAGCCAGAAAAGTGAGATATGCAGTGCTACAAAATATAGAAGACATCGATGAAAGTGTCATCGGCGAGGAACTTCAGACAAGCTGTGCCGGTTTTCCGGCCCCGGATTTGCTGATACGCACAAGCGGCGAGCAAAGAATCAGCAACTTCATGTTGTGGCAGTTGGCGTACACAGAGCTGTTCTTCTACAAGAAGAAGTTTCCTGACTTTGAGGAGAAGGATTATGTGGAGGCCTTGATCTCTTTTCAGAAAAGGGACAGGCGATTTGGTGGGAAGAAATATTAGTTATTTTCTTTTAATTTATTGGGAATTTTCGATGTTGTCGAATAAGTGAGTTTATATTTCCTGATGTTGTTAACATTCGTTCTTGTGGTATGATTGATTGGGTTTGAATAAATTCGGGATGTATACGTTATTTTATACACAATTTGTGCACTTTATTATTGTTGATTGTTGATAACAAGTTGAATGGTTGATAGTCCGAAAACCTAATTAATTAATCGGTAAATATTATTGCAATTGCTATTTGAGTCTCTTCAAAATTTATATCAGTCACAGGACTAATGAAAATCATTCAACTTTCACAATTGCTTGCAATGGTTTGGCCGAGTCGGATCCATATTAGAACTACCTGAAATCTAATGGAGTTTTATAGTAGGGATATAATTACGAACGTATCCCTGAGATTTGGCGAAATTATAGATATCCACTGAGGCTTGAGAAATTATGAATTCCACCATGGCTCGTTATCTCCTCCGTTAAATTTAACAGAATTTGTGATTTTACTATTTTGCCCCTCAGATCCTAAAATACGGGGGTATATGTTATAAAGGTTCAAAAGCAAGGACATTAATGTAAGTAAATGTAAGTATTGAAATTATTGGTGGGTTTGACATAAGTACTTGAATTTTGTGTTTACCCTCTTTTTTTTTGGTTTAGCAAAGAATGCAACTTAATGATATTTTGACATTTTAATAATGAACTAGTTTCATTCCTAAATTTTATTGATACCAAATATTTTCTTGAAAAAAAAAATTTGGCCATGCATGTTTAAATTGGAATGTTATTCGTATTTAAAGTATATGCATTAGAAATCACCCACGTTTGAAATGTTTGTTTAAATAATTTTGATGCATATTTATGTGATTTAACGTGTTTGTTATGATTTTCTATTTTATTAAAAAAATTATTATTCTAAACGAACAAAGTTTAAATAAACTTATGCAGAAAACTAAGATATAAACACAAAGTGGAATATGTAATTTTTTATCATTCTTTATTGGAATAAATATGCATGAAATATTCATTTCGATTTATACTTAAAAATAAAATATAAATATTAATTAAACTATGAATTTTCAAATTGAAAAAATACAAATTTAACCAACATTACAAATATAACATTGCACTTTCAACATTATTACAATATACCCCCTAAGGGTATGATTGAAAATTTTAAAAATAATATTGTTGACGTCAGCAAAAGTTAATACCGTTATTAATGACTGGGGCAATTTGTGAGAGAAAATATAAACCTCAGGAGGGTGTTCGTAATTTCTCAAACCTCATGGGGAAATCTGTATTTTCGCCAAACCTTAGGGGCATTCGTAATTATCCCTTAATAGTAAATGTCTTGAGGATTTGTTTCCCTAGTGTTTGCAATCTCCCTTAGAAGTTAAGTTAAAACCTATAATAGGATTGCTTTGGACAACTCAAAATTAGTATAACAAGATTGCACATAGTTGGACTGCATATAGAACATCTCATAATTTGACTAATTTTCAAGCTACAGCAGCTAGCAAGCTATATCTACCATAAGCTACTACAGTGTAGAAAATCTTCACAATGAAAATGTAACCAGTGACAGATACCATATGCAATTTGTACATGAGTACAAGACTGATACTTAAATTCATGTATGTATTACACAAAGATGAAAACTTGTATTCAAGTTGTCTTGTCCCGAAATAGCATCTAACGTTTATACTTGAACTTTTGACTTATTGACATATGGTATTTCTTGTTTTTTCTTGATCGAATGAATCACATAACCGAATGAATCGAGAGCATGTCTATTTCTTCGGCCAAGGGTAGCGACCGCAAAGAAAGAAAACGGCGAGATTGACCGTTGCTCCAGTTTGATGTCAAGAATGTGTTCTTACATGGAGATCTCAAGGAAGAAGTGTATCTAGAACCCCTACCTGGATTCACCGGGGAATATGGTAAGGGGGAAGCTAGTGTGCAGGTTAAGGAAAGCATTGTATGACTTAAAATAGTCATCTCGGGTTTGGTTTGAGAGATTCACCGTTGCCATGAAAAAGTATGACTACCATCAGAGTAACTCAGATCACACGCTATTCCTCAAGAGGAGGGATGGCCTGACAACATGTCTCATAATTTACATGGACGACGACATGATTATTACGAGGGATGATTTTGTGCGTTGCATGCGGTGGTGCTGGGCTAGGTCCTTAGGTGTTTATAAGGGTTTTATATATATGTATTATAAAGATAGAGATATTAATTAGTTATATACTATATATTATAAGTATTATATAATATGCATGTATATATATATATATTAAAGTTATATAATACGTATATCTATAAAAGACACATGGACCAATTTTGGTCTGAAATTGTGCCATGTCAGCAAGATTTTTTTTTTCGAGTCAAAATAGGACTAAAATTACAAAAAAAATTTAATTAGAGGACAAAATTGAAAACGCGATATCAAAAAGGATTGAAGTTCGATGATACGAACGTATCTCAAGAGACTAGACTTTGGAGTAGTCTCGGACTCGTAGGAAAAATTGTAGATGAGAATGAGATAATCCGGTAAGACCGACCTGCCAGTGAAACTTAGGGGTGAAGGGATTTGAGAGAGAAAGATTTGGGTGTTATTGCTACGATTCTGATGCAACCCCTTACAATAAATAGAGAAGATATCCGAACTAATAGGACTCTCAAAGGAAATATACATAATTACTCAAAGACTATCCTAAAGTTACTAAATATTGAATGATATCAATCCTATCCAATCCCTACTCTTCTCTCTTGATATCGTGCATCTCCCTTCATATCACTCCCTTGCCCATCAACAACCACCTTGTCTTCAAGGTACAAATCGGAAGAAAACTTACGAATGGTACTCGCCAGTTCCTAAGTGGTGTCATCGAGATTTTCATCCGACCAGCTAACCAGCGCGCCATTGCTCTTCTTGTATACCATTACGCAGAACTGTCTGTGCCTTGTGAAACTTTAACCCCTTTGCATCATGCTTTAATCGCTCCGCGCAAGATAAACGCTTTTAGGTGGTAGCGTTTGTTTCGGAATCGGGTTAGGCAGCAGCGGACCGAGGATGGTGGCACATATGGAGTCACCCCTGGCATGGAGGGGCCTTGCGACACGGTGTTCGGTCCACCTAATTGGCGTGTAGGTAAGGACGAAGATCAGGCCTGATGTTTAGCTTCCAATTCTCGTGCTAAAGCATTGGATGCCGAAAAGGAGTCAGGTTTCAGTAATATAATCTTGTGTTGCAAGTGTTGCTTCAGTCCAGCATGAAAAAGGGATTGTAGATTCGCCCCAGGAACGTCTCTGAGGGTAACCAAATCCTCCTCAAAAGCGGTACTCCAAAACGGATCTCGTTTGTTAGACTTTCGCAAGCATGCCGAAGTAATCCACATAATTTAGCGGGTCCGAAACAAAACTTAAACTTCGTGACAAAATCCTGCTAAGAATCCAATAAATTGTTAGGTTGACACCATCAAAACCAATCTAAGGCAGGACTTTCGATCATTAAACCCACTGTTGCCAATCGCGAATCCTCTGATATGCCGTAAAACATGTGTTGGAAAACACGAAAGAGTTGAGCAGCGGAAGTTTAAAATTTTCCAAAAGTTTAATCGTTGTCTTGCAATTTTTGTATTGTAACGTTGGGAATAATAAGAAACTCACTTTAATTGAAGCTTTCTTGTGATGTTGTTACCGCCTAACAAACACCCTTCAAGTGGAAAGTCCCTTGAACGATCCTTCGATTTAGACTCCAAAGTAGAAGGCCTCCAAAGCGTATCCACACCAGTCCTAGAACATGATCAAGCAAGTGAGAATGCTAGTTCTATAACTTGTGTTAATGGTTAGGGTTTTGCTTTGAAAACTTTTCTTTTAATTTGTCTCAAAAAACTTAACACTTCGTGAGTGTTGGTCTAAAGAATAAGAGAAGCACCATCCCTTGTATTTATACAAGGTGGTTCGAACCCCTAGGGTTTCCAAGAACCAATAGGATTGTTTTCTTGCTCACTAATTAACTAATTTAATTATTTATTTAATTGGAGAAAATAAGTTCCCAACTTGTTCTCCAAGTCTTGCAAGAATAACCTTATCTCTCCTACAATAGGAAGTTGGACTTTTCAACTTTCCTAAAGTTAAAAGACAATATTCAATAAATAAATTAATTCCCAATTAATTATTTATTGGGTTAAATTTATTTGAGAATAGTCTTAACAATTAATTCAATAATTAATGAAAAGACCAAAATTAATTAATTACAATTTAATTAATTAATTCTAAAAAAGAATTCACATGTAATATAATTACACGTCAGAGCCACGCATCAGCCACGAGTACGTGACACGTGGCAGTCACGTGTCTTTGACACGTGGCAATGCCCACGTGTTTCAGCCCCGTTTTCGATCAACTATTTTGATCCTTCGTTAATCATATTAACATCCTACCATAACCCTCGTGTCCTAGCATTTGTGTGTGACCCTTTAGGTTCATTATTCGATTAGCAGTGACATCAATTAATTAATTCCCTAATTAATTAATCACTTCACAGATCACACTACCGTAATCTAGCAATAGGTGCGTGACCCCTAGCCGAATAACGAAATGAATCGAAGAACCTTTCAATCAATGACAAGCAGTGAAATACGATCCTCCTACAACTCCATCTCTCAATCAAGAACTAAGGTATGGGAATATTCTCAGAGCCCAAATATTCTTGATCTTTAAAGTTAAGTTCGTTTCATATCCATCTCGATCTCAATCCTAGAAAATCCCATTTTCTAGATGTCTTGATCTTTATCCACCTTGACCAAGGGTTTAATGTTTAATGGATTACGAACAACTCAATCAGTAAGAGATCATTCTTGTTCTTACCAAGTGTAGGTCCTTTGTTGATTCTACTAATTCTCCATATGCCACTTGTGTAATTCCAACATAGGCCATGGTTCAGGTGTCTATATGGCGACACCCTTTTGAGCCTATATCAAAGATTACAGAGTTAGCTCATATGAGACATTACAGAATCTCAAGTCTAAGGATTAATGAATCACGTCATTGACCTGTGAGATATTTCTTAATCTGGAAGTTTCGGGAAACTTCCTTTCCCATTTAGGAATGTTCTCACGGGCACATCTCAGTGATGAAGTTTTTGTAACAATCACCCTTATGTATTATGAACGCATCAACGTATGCACTTATCACTCCATGAAACTGAGTGATCCTTCAAAAGGACATAATCACTTAAGCAAGTCTCAGCAGAGTCAAGGTCGACACTCCCACTGTCTGTCGGACTCATTGACTTGGAGAAGTTTCTAATCCTCGCCTATGGAGTTAAGAACTTGTTTCATGTGTCGTTCTCATAACGACAAGGTTCTTAACGGTCTCATCGGATTAGGGGAGTTCAATACATGCAAAACACAGTCAACCTAAACAGACATAAATAAGCACATAAAGAAGTGATTGCATATGGACAAAATCATCTCGTTTATTATTCAAAGACTGTTTGTGATTTCACAAGGAAATAGTCTATGTTGCACGGACACAGACACGACACGTCACGACACGGACACGGCGACACTGATTTTTTCAAAATTTTAGGACACGACACGACTCCGACACGGCTATATTTTATATAAATAAATATATTTTATACATAAATAAAAATATTTTATAAATATAATCTATGTAACATAAAATATTTATAAAAATATATAATATTAAAAACTAAAATAAGTTTTGTTATTTCAATTTTCTTTCCAAAAAATATTAAAAAAAGCATAAAAAAATGATCAAATTTGCCCCACCGTGTCCGAGCCGTGTCGGACACTCCACCTGGTCATGTCCGACACCGTGTCCCAATTTTTTTTAATTTTTTTTTTTTGGACACTCCTTCAGCCGTGTCCGACACGTGTCGGAGCCGTGTCCATGTCGGACACTGCACGGGCCATTTTTTAGGCGTGTCCGTGCTTTAGAGGAAATAGTAAAGCCAAAAGCTGCTTTAAGGGCACTATTCCTAACAACATGAAGTACTCGTGTGCCTGAAAGAGCCACCCCAAAGGATCCATGTCATCGCACTTAGGTATGTCAATGCGTATCTTGGCGATAGGGTTCGAGGCAACAGGGGGTTTGACTTCCCCGGATCGCGGCGAGAAAGTGGAAATGACCTCTGTCGGCGTTTTGTCCGCACGGGCCAGGACGAGTGTCAGTTCGTGTTGTAGTTCTTGGATCGTCTGGTTAAATTGTTGCATCGCCACTGTCTGGGAGAGCATCTAGATATGCAATTGTTGTTGGAATTCTGTGAAACGGGCTTGGCTAACGGCATCAAACATTATTCAAGAACTTTCAATAAAAGCACCAGTGATACGGACACATCTCAAGAGACTACACTTTGGAGTAGTCTTGAGGGGAAATTAGAGATGATGAGAATGAGATAATTAGGTAAGACAACCCGGCCCGTGAAACTTAGAGAAGAAGGGATTTGAGAGAGAAAGATTTGAGATTTGAGAATTGATAATATTGTTATTGCTATGTTTATGATGCAACCCCTTACAATAAATAGAGAAGATATCCTAACTAATAGGACTCTCAAAGGAAAGATACGTAATTACTCAAAGAGTATCCTTAAGTTACTAAATATTCAATCATATCAATCCTATCAAATCCCTACTCTTCTCTCTTGATATCGTGCATCTCTCTCCATATCATTCGAAAAGGTGTAATTTATAGGACGATTTTTACAATTTTGCCTTTGGATATCAGTGAATTTATTTTGCAATTTTTTTGGCAGTTGTGGGATTTTTTTGCCACCAAAAAAGATAAATTACCAGAATGATTGAAATGGGAGGGTTGGTATATCATTTTTGCAAATTTCCCCTAATTTTATTAGTAAATAGTGTTGGTGACACGGTCCACGTACATAAGTTTAAAATTTTTAATCTTTTAATCTGCAGAGTGCACAGACCTCAATTGCAAACATTAAACTACTCGGATCCTGAAAGCTAAGATCATAGTTACCTATTTCTGGTGCTCTCAGGCAGGTGATATCGGTATGGGTACACAATGGTGCTCTTCATTGCCGTAAAAATAGTTTGGTAGACTTTAGTTGGTATACTCGATATGCCTAATTAAATGATAGGCAGTTACCAAAGATTGATATAAAAGCACCAATAATTTTTTATATTTCTCAAAATTTATAGATAGCCAAAAATGCATTCATAATAATTATATTGATAGGATTAAGACTCCTCAATCTAAAAAAAAAACATGCATAATTTAACCAGAATTAATATTAATAATATATTAAGGGTTGCTTTCGTATCATAATGTAACCTCTTTTTTAATTAACTAGGCAGAGTGTATTCAGGCTTGGAATATTGCGTTTATTCAAATAGTTGAGATTAATAGAGCAGAATCTTTTTACTTTTTCTTTTTTTATATTACAGTTGGTTTCTTCCTCTAATTTTAACAATCCACCAATACAAGTGACACGTATATAAATGAAATAAAAGATGCTAACATAAAAGTAAAACATTAGAACCAAACCCCAAGCACACGACCTATTATATATATTACTTCACAGCATAGCCCCCGAAACGTCTCTCCCGGCGCTGAAACGCCGTCAAGGCCAGGACGAGATCGTCCTCATCAAAATCAGGAAATAGCTTGTCAACAAACAGCATCTCTGTGTACGCTAATTGCCACAGCATGAAATTGCTGACTCTCGATTCGCCACTCGTTCTTATAAGCAGATCAGGGTTCGGAAACCTGTCAATCCCATTCGTATCCAGATGCTGCTCGAATAAGCTCTCGTCTATGTCTCCCACCTTCAAGAACCCGTCCTTCACTTTGCTCGCGATTCTTCTCGCTGCTTCGGTGATGTCCTGCCGGCCGCTGTAGTTCAAAGCTATCACGAGATGCGCTCCTCTGTTGTCCCTGGAAAGCTCCTCCGCCGAAGATAAGCAGTTTTGCAAAGAGCCTGGAAGTTGGCTTCTGCTCCCAATGAATGTTACGCGCACATCGTTCCTGTCAATTATAATTGGAATATGTTTGCTTAGAAAAGTGTGGAGATCCAACATTTTTGACGTTGAAAAGAGTTTTGGATGCTTACTCGATTAGCTCATCGAGATCGGATTGTATAACCTCTTCGAACAAGCTCATCAGAAAGTCAACCTCCTCCTGCGATCATTACGAGTGATGAAATTTTCAAGAATTTTCTATGTGTAGTCGCCCTCTTGCGGGGGGAAATTCATGTGTATATAATTTGCCGTTAGTGTGCATGATTGGTGTAAATGTTTACCGTATTAAAATAAATATATATGTTAGTGCAATTATCTCATACATGTCAACATTATCAAATTTTAATACCTCTGGGCGCCTCCAATTTTCCGTGGAGAAGGCAAAAACAGTGAGAACTTGGACTCCAAATTTCTTACAATTCAGAGCAAGTTGAATCATGGTTTTTCCACCAGCTCTGTGCCCAAGTTGAACTGGCAACCCTCTGTTCCTAGCCCACCTCCTATTCCCATCCATTATCACTGCGACGTGTTTGGGAATCATTTCAGGATCCAGCCCTTCCGGCAGTTGGATTTCATTGTCCCAACCGTCAGTGTCAGACGGGGCACGCTTTGAGCCACCTGCAGCCAAACGGGACTTTGAAAGAGAAGTTTTTTCATTGAAAGACTCTGATAAATCATTTGGGAAGGAGAAGGGTTTGTTATCCATGACACAGTTGGTGGTTGGAAGAATTGGGAATTATATAGACATACGACGTTTTGCTAAGAATTGATGGTCTTAAGGGTTAAGGTTATTGTGTTTGATTTGGTAGTTCGTTTTGCTGCCTCTCGGGTTCCATTTTAAAGGCATCAGGATATGAGGATACGTACAAGATGCACCGCTCTGGATTTTCTCTTATAATTTTGAGTTTCTTCTCATATTTTACTCAATTATACACATGTCAAGTCCATGAATAGGAAGTCGAGATTGAAAGAAAAAATCTTTTAACTCTTTTCCGTGATAAACTTGTTTGTCTTTGCCAATTAATCTCAAACATCTATCGATAAACATAACGTGTGTATACAAGTGAAGTGAAGAGATGAAATACAAAATTAAAAAAACGAGAGATCCAAACCTCAAAAATACCACCTTAATTCCGAGTTTTTTCTTAAAATTTTCAAGTGACAGTTGTTCGACTTTACAAGATACACAATAAAAATAAAATTTTAAAGGGGTTTGAGGTATCTTGGGTGCAAATCCCAGCTAATTTTGAATAAAATTTGTGTAATAACTTGCAAACTAAGAAAAGAATCTTAGTTGATGAAATTTATTTAAGCAAATTGCATGTTCTTCCATTAAATGAGATTGAGGGAAAGCTTACCGTAGAAGGTAGTTTACTGTAATATAATTTATGTAACACATGCAAATAACGAATATTTCTAGTCCAAACTCGACTTGGCAAAACTAATGTAATTAAGGAACGAGTGTTTTACATTTATCATGTAATGGGTGGACGAGTTAGAAAGAATAACTCATTAAATAACAAATATAATATATTAATAATTATAATTTGTTGAATTGGATCAAATTGAGAATAAAATTTTCCCAAATTAATACACCCCTAATGTTGGAGATCGGTATTAATTTGGAGTGTTGATTGGGAAACAAATTAAAAGAAAGCTTATTGAAAACCCACGCAAGAAAATACATAATTTTTTTTTTGTTTTGAAAACCAAGCTCCCCAAAAGGAGAACTCACAAGTAGCCCGGAGAAAGCAACTCAAAAACAAAAAACAGAAAATCAGAAGAACCAGGCCAAAGTCGCACTCCTAGCTAATTTGTGGGCCACTCTGTTGGCACCACGACGAATAGCAGAAAATTTCACTTCCTCGAAACAAGAGCAAATTTCACAAGTATCCTCCACAATGTTCCCAATGATAGAGAGATCCTCGCTTCCATTTTGAACCTGGCTAATCACATTAGCATTGTCGCCTTCGATTATGACCTTGCGCCAGCCAAAATCTCTACCCATTTTCGTAGCAGAAAGTGCTGCTAGTGCTTCAGAAACATAAGGATCCACACTATTCCTTTTCCGATCCATCTCCCAACCGATGCACAAACCTTCCGCGTTCCTAGCAACGACCCCTATACCCAAGGCCCGAGATTCAGCGAAATTGATTTTAACCCACCCCACCTCCAGTTTGGACCATGTTACCTCCGCCGCCGGTGTAGCAAAGTTTGCCACAGACTCCTCCAAAGCAAGGACTGGAGCAGCGAAGATGGCACCTGAATTTTGATACGTGCATTAACCGAAATTTCTTTGAGATAACTGTTTGTTCTATGCTCCCACCATTGCAAACCTTAAACCTTCACCGTCGATTGTGCTGCTAACGTCTTCGTTGCCAATGCCGGTGGTGGAGGCACCCTTAGTCCCTCTCTTTCTGTTATCTGGCCACCAAACGGGGTATCCGATTATTTCAAAACAACCTTTCTTGGTGTGCTTTGTGCCCCCATATATAGTGGGGGGTTTTGTTGGGGGTTTTACCGGTATGATTTCGTCAGTGGTTTGTCTGACCACTAGTCTTGCTCGGCCTTAGGGATGTAACTGAGCCGAGCTCGTGAGCTACATGAGCTGGCTCGGGAAAAGCTCGCGCTTGGGTTCCGGAGTGGCGAGCCAAGCCTCGGCTCGGCTCGTGGGATTTTCGAACCAAGCCCGAGTCACTTAATTTGCTGTTCGAAGCTCGCGAGCAGCTCACAAACTAAATAATAAAAAAAGATATATATATATATATATATATATACACACACTGTGACGTGGCATATACCCGCTGTCGAGTTGGACCAATCACCTCATTCCACTTGTACGATCGAAGATCATATCCCGATCACGATACGATCGAAGATCATAACTCGATCACAGGGTCGGGATCCAGTTACCGCACATAAATTACCGCCTTAGCCGTCGACCCCTAGTCAGGCTTTCAGACCGGTTCTTGCGACCCAATCCCCTCGACCGGCCAGCACATTAATCCACTAGTAATAGAGAGTGGCCGACCACACAATTAATGCACGGTCTAAGTGGGGCACCTGTCAACTCCCCGTGCCGACAGGTCGAGGTGGTAACTTCTCTCTCTTCACCGTATATATAGTTCCCCCTCATTTATTGCACGGTAAGTTTTTCACCTAACTCCTTTCACTGCTCAATTACTTCGACCATCCTCTTCGAACCTGACTTGAGCGTCGGAGTGCCAACCAGGGTCTCACACCCACCTTCCCCGAGTTGGCCTCGGAGCTTACGTTTGTCTTGACCTGTGTAGATTTCGAGTAGTCGGACGGAAGTTTCCCCCCAACAAATAGAGTGACCGTGTCGGATCTCTCGATCGGACATCAAGCAGGGATTTGGCTCGATCATTTGGCGCCGTCTGTGGCCGCAATATCACCAGCAATCGTCTATTCGATGAGAATGGTCGGGAAGTCCTTCCTCAGATTCCTCTGCAAATCGCCGCCCCTACCACAATCCCACCACAGCTAGTCTACTCGACGCCCAAGTTAGATAAATATTTAAAAGCTTGTCGAGATGAAGCTATGGCTGCAGCTGCAGAAGGAAGGGAGCCGCGGATGCGTGAGTGCCCCCAAACTCGACCAGTGGAGATCATTCAACCTTTGATGAATCATCCTGGGTGCGTACATCCGGTTCAATATCAACCACCTGTCGGATATTGGGCTGGGATTGGACAAAATATACACCCTCAACCTCAACATCAACAGCCACTACCTGCGCAAGGAAGTGCCAGAAGGCCAGTTCAAGATCGCTTGTCATTCCGACCGAATGATGAGGTCGACTCTAGGACACCCACTGACACCAGGATACGTCGAAATGACAACCACCGAGGACAAGGTATATCTCGATAAAGATCTCGACCATCTCATTCTCGAGGAAAAAATAACAACCGTGGGCGATTCGAACCTCGAAGGGAACGAGGCTCCTTCCAGCGTGATATATCCCCTCACAATTCGAGTAGAAGTTTTAGCCGACTCGGGCCCCACGGTCGAGTTAGCCAGATCCGGAGGTCAAATAGGGGACACATTGTGAAGTCAAATAACCTTCGGAATCAAATACCTCCATATCCCAGTCAACATGATAGTCAACATCGGAGTGAAAGCCAGGGGTCGCATAGCCACTCTCCCAGCCGATCCCGTTCCACTCGGCGTGAACGATCTAGATCACCCCGGCACACACCGTCAACCCCGCGACCAGCCCGACAGTGGAGATATCGCAACGAAAGAGAAGCTCAGTCTCCATTTTGCGACTCGATCATTGAATCCACCACCGATGAAAAGATCCCCACTGGGCTACCCACGTATAACGGATCGACTGATCCTGAAAAACATGTGTCACGCCTCGAAATGCAACTCAGCATGTTCGGTCACTCGCCTAACATTTGGGCTAAGATCTTTGTCACAACCTTTGATGGCCCAGCGCTGGAATGGTTCTCAAGACTTCCTCCTCGATCCATACCTATATACAAGGTTTTGGTTGATCGATTCAAGGCTCAATTCTCTGCCATGAAGGGACATAAGTTACCTTCGACCTACTTGTACACCATCAAACAAGGTCCTAATGAATCTCTCCGGGACTTCTTCACTTGCTTTTCACAAGCAGTAGTCAAAACAGAAGAACCGAGCATTGACCTCTTGAGACCCATTGTTCATAAGGCTTTGGTCAGCATTGAAGCCGCTCGATACATCTTCTTGCAGAAACCAAAGAATTTAGCAGATATCCAGGCAGCCGCCTGCGACTGGATGCAACTTGAGGAATTGGAAAATTCCCAAAGAAGCCCGACTCATGGTCGAAAAACAGATGCTAACAGTCCCATTAGGCAAGATGTCCGTCCCAAGAACGAAGCACTGACCGGATCCACCCCTCGAAAGCACTTCACGCAATTGACTCGACCGATCGATGAAATTTACAACGTCATCGATCCCGCCCTTCTCAAAAAACCCAAACCAATGCGAGAGACTCTCAAGATTCGAGACAGCAACAAATTCTGCAACTTTCACAAACAGAAAGGGCACAACACTTCCGAGTGCAATGCACTACGAGATGAGATCGAACGCTTAATCAAGGGAGGTTACCTTCATGAGTTTGTGAAGAAAATGGACGACAATGCCCGAAACCGAGACCATCACGACAGTTCGCCACCCAAGCAACGACAAGCCAAGCCCCCGACAAAGCACGACCCGTATAACCGACTGTGTCTCGGCCGGATTGACATGATTTTCGGAGGGCCATCCGGAGGAGATTCGAAGTCCGCTCGAAAAAAAACGCGACGAGCAGCGGCCCAAGGCTTCTATGGGCCTCGAGAAGTTATGCAAGTTCGACCAGAAGACGCTTGGATTAATGAAGAAGTAGCGTTTAGCGAAAATGATGTAATCGATGTACCGGCACAGTCGAGCGAGACACCTAGCTGTCCTATGGTCGTCACGGTCGACATCGCCAACTTTGCTGTATCTCGCACTTTGATAGATAATGGAAGTTCTAGCAACATTATCCTTTACTCAACTCTTATTCGCATGAACTTACACAATAAATTACTTCTAGATCCTATCCGAACCCCTCTTACAGGATTCGGGGGAGCAGAGGTCAACACCAAAGATTGGGTACGTTTGATCACATACATGGGCACTTTGCCCCGACGGGCCACACGCGAGATCGAATATCTTGTCGTCGAAATGCCCTCTGCATACAACATCATTTTCGGTCGACCAGGTCTCATCAATTTCCGAGCGGTCATATCCACTTACCACCAAATGGTAAAATTACCCACCCCCGCCGGGGTCGGGGAATTGAGGTGCGATATACCGACCACTTGGAGTTGTTATTCCATCTCCTTGGAAAAACCCAAACCATCCACAGGGAAGCATGTACCTCTGATTATTGATGACCCCATCATCGAAGACACTGTATGCATGTTTATATACACTTTAAATATATACACACTGAATGTATATTTATATACACTTTATATCATTTTGTGTGTTAAATATAAATATATGGATAATATATATATAGTTATATACATATATACACAGCTAAACCAAAAAAACAAACCCTAGATCTAAATTGATTCCACCTCCTCTCCCGGTCTCCCCTGCAAATCTACACCTGATTTCTTCTTCCACCACCCATCTTCCTGCATCAAATTCTTGTGCGCCACCACCACTTCTATACTGGATTCTTGTCTCCAGCGGCACCCATACCAAATTTCCGTGGATTACCATGCTCCACCTCCGCTCCCACATCAAATTTCTGTCCCCTTGCACCACCAGTCCACCACCACTTCCGCCGCTTCAGCTTCTCGTGCGCCACCGCCGCCATCGCACAAGACAACCACCAAATTTTCAGGCCGCCACCACCTTCTGCAGCTTCAAGAATGTCTACCACCGCCCGCGGCATACGAAGAGATTCCAAAAATTGTATGTAAAACACGTTTAGAAATTAGATTTTACTTTCAATTTTTCGATCCATTGTAATTGTCAAAAGTCGATCTTTTTTCATTTCTTTTTGTCTATTTTGAATATGCATGACAGATCTAGATCTGACACCAAATCCAAGGCATGGGAAACTGTTTTGAGGGTATTTCTTAAAGGCTCGGCGGCTCGGCTCGGCCGAACTTTACTGCAACCCGAACCCAAGCTACCTTTTATGTGGCTCGTTGGCTCGCAAGCCGAACCCAAGCCAATATTTTTATGCCCGAGCCCGAGCCTTGAAAAAGTGTCAAGGCTCGGCTCGGTTCGGTTACATCCTTACTCGGCCTAATAGGCGGTATGATTTCGTCAGTGGTTTGTCTGACCACTAGTCTTGCTCGGCCTAATAGGATGTTATCTGCTCTCATACCATGTGAAAGTTTATACTCGATCTAACTCACCTCAAAATATAGCTAATGAGGTGAGGGTTGCCTTGTATTTATTAACTAGCACATGATTTGATGTGGGATGTTAACAACTCCGACCGAAAACTCTCCTTGAACCTGTGGTGATGAATCTCCAATCTCAATAGGCTTCATAAAGCTCCTCTAGGCCACTTCTTGGCAGATTATACCATGGGCGACTTCGACTGATTGAAGGGGATCTTGTCGGAGGAGATCCCGTCGGTCACGATCAAAGTTGTATTCGATTTCTCTAAGAAACTGGAAAAGGCGAAACTCCTGAATCTCTCTATTCCGGATCTCAATGTCTGCGGAGCTGCATCAGATTCGTGGTTCTTCATTCTATTTCCTTAATATGCTATAATATTTTTCAATTGAATCATGTCTTTGTTTCAGATTGTTAACCTTCACTATTAGATCAAAGACTTGGAGTTTGTCTCGGCCACTGACGTAAGTGGTAGCTAAGGCATTCCATAGATCCTTAGCAGTGTTGTAGTCGATATATTGAGACAACAAATCCCCGTCAATATTTTTGAGAATACAGTACATGAAAGTTGAATCATTTTGTTTCTAATTTTTGTAGTTCGAATCGGTCTTTGGAGGATCAGTAATATGGTGAATCCGACCCCTTCCAGTGATTGCCAGATGCATCCTTCTTGCCAAACTCCATAGTTTGATTCGTTGAGTTTGACGGAAAGTCTCAGATTGTTATTTTCTGGTTTTGTTGGTGTAAGCATGTTCCGGTTGTACTATTCTCATCATCCGACGCCATTTCGGTGAGTTGGTAGATGATGAACCGAGATCAAAACAAGTTTAGGACCATAAACCTGCTCTAGTACCATGTTGATTTTAATAGAATGAATAGAGTATTGTCCTATTTCATTGATTTCTTGGTATTTTACGAGGAGAAGGAGTACAGTATTAATAGGATGAGAAGAATCAATTACAGCAGTTGAAGGATGTAGTTCCCAAAAATAATCAAATCAAATCAGGTCTTAATTTTATGTCCTTAATTTTCCTTTCCAACATTCACAACTTTGTTGCTTCCATTTTGGGTTGTTAATTAACAATAGAAGTATAGGGATAATTACATTCAACTACCCTCAGGTTTGGCCTAATTATAATTTAGTCCCTATTCTTTCTATATTTACTATGTAATCCCTAAACTTTACATTGCGTTTGAGGTCTCTGATGTCCACTAGGTTGGTTAGTTGTCCTTCCTAAATTGCCACTGAATTTATTACAAATACATCCCTATAGTTTTTTTTTAATAACAAAACGATCCTTGTTCTTTTTAAAATTTCGAAAAAACAACTGATCAATTTAACGGAACCTTAATGGACATTAGGGATCTCAAACGGAATGTAAAGTTTAGGGATTACATTGTAAATACGCAAAGAATAAGGATTGGGTTATAATTAGGTCAAACCTGAAGGTAGTTGGGTATTTTCCCTAGAGCTAGAAGTATATGATGATATATATGCATTCATGCATGTGTTCACTTGGTGATTCCCGGCTTCTTGGGGGATCTGCAGCTACATAAAAGTTTTTTATTTGTTTCTTGTAATTTCAAAAGAAGTATTAAGTGATTATTACACTTGCCATGGATCGGCAGACGTGAGACTTTTATATAATCTGAGAGATAAAATTAATTAACTCTCAAAATCTGTCATTTACTTTTCAAGTTGGTTTTTCTGTCAAAATCTCTTCGGCCCGTAGGATAGAGAAGATTTTGTTGGTTTTCTCTCACATGGAAAAATGCCATGTTTGAGAAATCATGAGTTTTATCGGTATTGACAATTTACTTATTTACCCAAATCTTTGATTTATTTACAAATTTTTACTATTATTATTTATTAAAAAAAAGAAATTATATTTTTCTTTATTTATGTTAATCCGTTTTCTTCTTTCACGTTCTTTTCTCTTTTTTTTTAATCTATTTGTTTATATTATCACTTCAAAAATATATTTCTAACTTATCTTTTCTCTTATCTCATTTTAATTTTTCTTTCTTTAATATATAATTTTTATCTTTTTTTAAAGATAATGTTGTTTGGTATATTATCTTTTCATGCTATTTATTTATTATAATTTAATAAATATATTAAAAATAATTATAAAATATATAATAATATAAAAATTATTATAAATATATTTAAATCATAAAAAAAAAATTAATTTGCACACGCAATGAGTGTGCCACAATTACTAGTCTCGATTATACCCACGACGCAGAGCCCTAGAATTCCCGCGAAACAGAGCTCAAAATTCATCAGAGCCTATTACTTTGAAGGATTTTCCAATTGCAAGAGCCTATTACTTTGAAGGAGATTCTCGATGGGATGCTCTAGTTGGAATATTTGAGGGGATTTTTCAGGAAGAAGAACCCAATTTGTTTGAAATAATTGAGATTTCCAGTGACGACAACTGACGGGGATGCCGACATACCAATGATGAATAATGAAATAATTGAAATTGATAGAGGCGCAAACTGATTCTAGCTAAATAAGTTCGTTTTTTTTTTTATTTTCTTGGTCACAATAAGTTAGATTTTTAGTTTCATTTTATTATTGAATGTTAGTTTTTTTTTTAAAAAAAAAATTCAACATATTAATAAAAGAATTGCATTTTCTACTATGATTGTATTGCACTCAATTAATGTAATGTGATTCTAAATTTATTTAATAATAATTAATGATACTTTACTGCCCTGGAATTTAGAAGAAAAAAAAATGTATAATGTATATGCCAATGATCGCTAAAAGAAGGAAAAATAATTTAAAAAAATTATATATTAAATAAGATTATTATATGGCTATTTTGGTAAAATTATTAGTTAAAGTATTATCTTCACATATAAAGTAAACGACTAATTCAAGAAAACATGATATTTATCTTTAAAGATAAACAATAGATAATGTTCTGTTAATCCATTAAAAAAACCTCCATTATCTTATCTGCCCAAAACCTTTCCTGGGAAAGTAAACGACTTCTTAATAGTTAAGCTAATCCTGCCTGAAATAAGCAGAAATAAAGAAGCTAAAATCAGTACTAGTGGTGCTTTTTTCTCGACTAATATAGGGTTATTTCTCCACTAAAGTTTGAAGTGATTTGTAATCGTTTTGCAAATACTCTCAACTCCTACTGTTTTCAATTCTTCGTAACCAACGTTAATCTTAAGAACATCCATAAACATGGCTTTAGAATGTCGATGTGGGACTGAAGTCTGAGGAGGGTTTGCCACAAGGACCAAAAGGCCGAGCTCATGCTGAAGCACGTGGCAGTGATTGTGGAAGGCAAGCACCGGAGGTGGGCAACAGAGAAAGGTATACCGGTAGCGTTCAGTCACATGACAGGCCAGCGTGCGTTGATGGAGCTCCCACGCCTCTCCGCCAAATGGGGGATCAAAGACCTTTCCCTCTTCCTTTTTTCACCCGAAATTGGAAGCGACCTAAGGTAGGTATTTTATTTGTGTCAGATTTGCCCATACGAATTTACTGTAAGATTTATAAAATGTTCATTGAGTTGCAATCCTTAAAATTAATATGAAAAATTATTGATTTGAGATTAATATGCCAGTTAAACTAGTGACTTTGTGATTGCCGTTTAAAGCCGGAAAATGCAGTTGCTTGAATTGAATGGAACCATTAGTTGTTGAAACTTGAAAATGCCAAACATGGAAAAATTCAAATGGTTATCGAACGTTGTAGAAATACGGCCCCGGTTCATGCAAAATATGAAAAAAAAAACAGAAATATATGTATTTAACTAACTAGTAGGGTGCATGTGCGTTGCACGTGTTATACGTGTTATACATTGTGGTACTTTGTGTCTTTGAGTATATATCATATCTATTTTTTTTATTGTACTTTAATTCTTTGAAGATCATAGGAAGTGCTCTATATATGTGCCTGTAATTGTAACTAATATTGTTCTTTATTTTAAATAGTATTTTGATTTTGAATCCGTTGCTTCAGACTGTAGTTAGTATCCTTCCTTTTTATTTTTTCCAAAAATCAATGTTCCATATATTCATACTAATATTGGAAATTAAAGATTTTAGTTCTTATTGTTCCTTTTCGTTGTGCTAGGATGTTCCTTCATTCCTTTTCATTTTTTTTTATTGTCTTCAACATTTTTTATTTTTCCAACCCCCTCCCTGTATTTGTTTGGATATTTTCTCTTGTAAAATGATGCCAGACTTTCGTCATCTCCATCCACATTATTTCTATAGTTGTGGACAATTTTTATCTCCTCATGTTTCTTACCTTTTTCTCCTCTTGCAATATTTGTTTTCTTGTTTGTTTCTTTTCTTTTTGTTGCTCACGCTCCCTTCGGTTTTGTTTTCTCTCTATCTCTTGCCTCACTCTGCCCTTCATTCCCTAGTTGTTCTGTTTCGTTTGCATTGTTCTTCTTATCTGATTCCCCCCCCCCCCCCCCCCCCCCCACCCCCTTTTCATTCTTTCAATTTCTTATCAGTCATTGCTCCTTTTTCTCATTGTTTTGTTGTATCCTCGAAAGCTTCTCCAACAACAAATAAAATTCCGTTTTGTATTTCCATGTTTTTGTCAAGTTTGAAAAGGAATTTGTATTGTTTCTCTGCCGTTGTTGCTAAAGAGTTGCAGTGAGGTGATATTTTTGTTATTCCTGCAAATTTGTACCCCTTAACAACTTCTTGAAATAGTATGATTCCTGCTGTTTAGGTCATACTATTTTTGTTATTCCTGCAGTGAGGTCCTGGTTGGAACATTGGATAAATAGTAAAGAATTATGACCAATGAACCAAATGTGAATGAAAATAGACACTATTAAGATCTCAGCTATGTACATTGCGAGGAAAGATCATTGTATCTTTGCTTTCGCGCTTCCGGCAACAATGACAGAATAGTACAATGCATAAAATGAATATGACACCAAAAGATATGCCCAAGATAAAATTCAGACTTGCACTGCTATATCCTGAAAAAACAGAAAAATGGAGTGGTTGCATACACATTGGCCAATGGAGAAGGATGTGTTTTATTCAGAGGAGATTTGTTAGATTTCGCGAGTCTACCTGATGCTTATGATGGTAGAGATCTTTAGGCAAATTCGTCAGGTACTAATTCAAAACTTTAATCTGTAGGAAAAATAATTGAAAATTTATAAAATATTAAATTAATAAATTGAATTAACACAATTAATTAAATTAAAGTTGAGGGAACATTAAAAGAGAATATGAAAAGTAAGAGAATGGCAAAAGTTGGGACTTAAATATAATTAATTTAATTTAATGAAAATAAATAAAATAAAATAATTAAGTTGAATTATTAATTTTTGATCCATATATATAAACTATAAATTAAATATGAAAAGTGAGAGAAATTCAAAAATTTAAACTTAGAGATAGTTGATTTAATATAATTGAACTAAATAAAATGAAGTAATTAAATTGATTTATTACTTGTTAGCCCGCATAAATTATAATTTAAATAGTTAAATAAAATTTTAGGAGGAGAAATTAAATTGTGGAATGGGAATTCGAGCAATTTCTCCAAAGGTAAGAAATGTATAATTGAATTATATAAAGTAAAGGGTAAATCTTACTTTGCACCCCAACCTTTGGGGTGTATTGTATTTTAGTACCCAACCTTTGAAACGTTGCACTTTAGTACCCAACCTTTGAATTTTGTTGCACTTTAGTGCCCAAGTGCAGACGTGTACCCCAATGGTTGATACCACGTGGCATTTTCTCATTGGTCGGGGCACTAAAAGTGCAGAAAATTTAAAGGTTGGGTACTAAAGTGCAACATTTCAAAGATTGAGTACTAAAGTGCAATACACTCCAAAGGTTGGGGTGCAAAGTAAGATTTACCCTAAAGTAAATAACTAAGTTTGAATTATTAACTTTTTGCACCATAGAAAATATAAATTAAAGAGTTGAATAAAATTGCACGAGGGCAAATCAAATTGTAGAATAGGAATTCGGTCAATTTCTCCAAAGGTAAGACCTATGTTGCACGGACACGGACACGGCTAGGGGTGAACAAAAAACCCGAACCGAACCGAACCGAACCGAAACCGAACCGAACCGAGGCTAACCGAACCGAACCGAAATGGTTCGGTTTCGGTTTCGGTTATTGATTTTTTGGAATTTCGGTTTCGGTTCGGTTTCGGTAAAAACCGAATGGTTTTCGGTTTTTACCGAAAACCGAACCTGCCCTTTATTTCTAATGTTTTTTTGGTTTTTTCTTGTTACCCATAATCACGCTTTTAAGTTTTAAGTTGCTGAGTTCATTTGACAATACATTTTTTAGATCTAGGGTTTGAGTCTTCACTTCCAATTTTTCTTTGGCTCACGTAACCAAGAGCTGCCAGCAAGCCACCGTTCCTCACCACCAAGAAAGCCGCCGCCGCCGCCGCCATCACCAGTCACCGCGCGCACCACAAACAACCAGATCCCTCCACCGCTGCTTCCCCTCTGGCATTGACTCCGCAAATCAAGCACCGACCAACAAGGGAATGTTTTTATTTGAAGATAATGTAGATGAATTAGTTTAAAATTTGAAGATATGTTGCAATTGGTTTGATTTTATTGGGTTATTGTGGTGAGAACTCAACCATTCTCAATAGATGTTGTAATAATGTTAGTAATTTTGGTTGGTTATTGATTTCCTGTTCAATGCATATCCTTCCGCCTCCTTCTTTTTAAAAATTTTTTTTTTTATTTTCGGATTTTCGGTTTCTTACCGAAACCGAACCGAAAATTTTCGGTTTTTACCGAACCGAAACCGATCCCTTTCGGTTCGGTAAACGGTTAGCATTTTTGTTAACCGAAATTTCGGTTAACCGAAACCGAAAAACCGAATTGTCGGTTTTTTACCGATTGTTCACCCCTAGACACGGCGACACGAATTTTTCCAAAATTTTAGGACACGACATGACTATATTTTATATAAATAAAAATATTTTATAAGTATAATCTATGTAACATAAAATATTTATAAAAATATATAATATTAAAAACTAAAATAAGTTTTGTTATTTCAATTTTTTCTCCAAAAAATTCAAAAAATATTAAAAAAAAGCATTAAAAAATGGTCAAATTTGTCCCACCGTGTCTGAGCCGTCTCAGACACTCCACCTCGCCGTGTCCGACACCATGTCACAATTTATTTTATTTTTTTCGGACACTCCTTCAACCGTGTCCGACACGTGTCGGAGGCGTGTCGGAGCCGTGTCCGTGTCCGACACGTGTACGACACTGCACGGGCCATTTTTTAGGCGTGTCCGTGCTTTAGAGGGCAAGACATGTAGGGATAAAATTATTTTGAATGATTCAGTAATCGTTGTTCATATAAAATTAATTAATTTAATTGACATTGACATGAAAAATTAGATTAACTTAATTAGTTAAGGTCGGATTATTAATTTTTGGTCCACATTACCTACAAATTAAATAATTAAATAAATAAAATAGTATAAGGGCAAATTAAACTGTGTAAGGGTAATTAAGTCAATTCACAATCGAAATCATGTTATCCACACTTTTATATAGGTATAGATATAGATAGATAGATAGATAAATAGATAGATATACATACACCATGTGTGCTGGTAGATGGTTCACATTAGAAAAGAGAAATAATTATGATATAAAAATTAAAAAAAAAAAACTCTTTTTCCTAATCTCAACCCTTGCAAATACACTTGATGAATGTAGATGAGTGAACAATACCTGAAATAGAAAATCCTATATCTGTACCGAAAGCCTAATTCCTACATACAAGACTAAATTATATATTTGTAGGCAGTTCCTATTAATGAGCTTGTTTTGTCATGGTCTAAATATTGACTTGATATATATAATTGAACTAGGAGGACGTTGACCTATTCATGTTAAGTGTCCCACATTGAATAATTAAGGGATAATTACAGTTTTGGTCATCCAACTATGCAATTTATTCTTTTTTGGTCCCCCATTTTTCAATTTTACAAGAATGGTCACTGAACTACCACTTTTTTTACACATTTGGTCCCGCCGTCAGCCTTACCGTTAAAAGTAACGGAAATTACAGTTTCAGGCTAATTGTAAGTTGTCAACTGAACTTTTCCCGCATAAGTATGTTTCGGCCACGTCCGTTTCCATCACTGTTGGACTTATGAACCTCATTGGGTGCTGGTTCGGAGCAATGCCTAATTTCTCAAAGGCATTTAGCTTGCTCAGGGCTTGAATTTCCCAAAGACGGCTTAAATTGATTCCATTATCCGTTGTTAGAGGCATTCAGCTTGCTCAGGGCTTGAATTTCGCAATGACTGCTGTTAAGTACATCAGAAAGGTTCAAAATTTCTCAAAGTCGAAATCTTTAGGAGAGAGGCCATAGCTCGGATCGGATGGATTGATTTTAGCCCTCATTTGTGCCTGTTTCATCATAATAGTAAACGGGCCGGGGCAAGAAGAAGCCGAAAATGAAGCTAATTGTGAGGTTGATGATTTAGAGATGAGAGATCAAAAATGGAGGAAAGTCAAGAAAGTGATCTGCTCACTTCCCTCTGCTTTCATAGTCTTTTTGGTGGGATTGGTTCTAGCCATCATAAAAGGGCCTAATGCTGTCAAAGGTTTTCGATTCGGGCCGGAGTCAATCGAAACCATCAAAATCTCCAAACATGCATGGAAAGAAGGATTCATCAAGGGAACTATCCAACAACTGCCTTTATCAATCGTCAACTCTGTTATAGCTGTTTGTAAGCTGTCAACTGACCTTTTCCCGGATAAGGATATTTCGGCCACATCCGTTTCCATCACTGTTGGATTATGAACCTCATTGGGCGTTGGTTCGGAGCCACATTTGCAAAAAACTCGCTCAATGGGGAAATTTTGTATTTGTGTACTCCATGCAGTGGATCCGCTTGACATACTCACCTTGGAGAACTTCACAGTCGCAACAAGGGGAAGAAATGAGGGAAAATGCAGAAAACGGTGCCAAAATTCACCTGAAACTGTAATTTCCGTTACATTTAACGGCAAGGCTAACTGCGGGACCAAATGTGTAAAAAAGTGGTAGTTCAGTGACCATTCTTGTAAAATTGAAAAGTGGGGGACCAAAAGAGAATAAGTTGCATAGTTGGATGACCAAAACTGTAATTATCCCAATAATTAATGAGGTGGTGTTCAATATATAATGGTTTGACAATCCTCCCCTCAACAGCTAATTTTTTAGGGTGAGTAAGGTCAAACACATTATTCAACAATTCATGATCTTGTTTGAAGTGGCCATGCCAAAAAAGGAATATTTCTTTTACTTATCAGTTATTCACTAGTATTTCTAACCCAATTCTATGGTAATGTTCGCAAAAACTCGATTTCTGAGGAAGTAGAAATAGTAGATAAAGTTGTAAAAAGATGGACCAGTAAAAGGCGTTCGAGTCTCATCCGGATAGTTGTATACAAACTTTCATTTACTTACGACTGCATAATTTGTTGTGGAGATATAAGGTAATTAATATATCAACCGCCACCGGAAGGGAAAACCAAACGTAACAAATCGGGGCTTCATGTCATAATCGGATTGAACTATAGTGGGAGATACGTGTTAGGAACGCACGCACGTTAACCCTAACTCCGCATTAGTATGATGTTGTCCACTTTGGGCCAAGCCCGCACAGATTTGTTTTTGTGCATCTCCCAAAAGGCCTCATACTAATGGAGTTAGGTGAACACTTATATATTGGACAAACTTTCTCCAATCTTTCGATATGGGATGGGTTTGCTACCCAACAATCCTCCCCTCAAACCAAGACCACACCATTTGTGATCCCCCCTTCATGGTCAATCCATTTGATCCGCTAACCATCTTGCACCGCCGCTACTCCTTTGCGGGACACACCGCCTGACTTCTTTAATGTCAAGGGACTTTCGACACAAGGTATCAACCGCAGATCTCCAATTGCTAGGTCACATCACTTGACCTGCCAAACATAGGTCACTTCACCTGCCAAACATCTTGTACTACCGCCAAACCAAACGGGACCCGCTTCCTGACCACCACTTGTCAGGAAGACTTTCGACACAAGGCACCTCGGCAGGTTTCCGGTCTTGTTGTCATATCGGGAATTTCACATAACACGCAGTCCACCACTCCGATAAGCCCCGAACCTGGGCTCTGATACCACTTGTTAGTGCTGGGTGGAGGGCCCAAAACAGTAGCAGTACGGGACCACATTTTAAAATGTTCATATAATACAAGTATTAAAATATTTCTTTAACATGTTAATACAATTGCGGAAGACTAGCCAAATCTACTCAAGTATATACATGCAATTGATAATAAATTTTAAATCAATTAAGCAGATAATTAACTAGCATGCAATTAACACTTAAGAGCATATAATTTATCATGCTTAAAATAATATAACTGTAAAATATTACCGTATTGCAAATATGGCTATCTAACGGTATTTTTCCAACTCCTTTCGTTTTCGTGAAACCGGTAGAGCTTCCCCGTAATATCGCCGGATAATCCCTCAGAGTGTGGGCTCCGAAAGTATTTCTCCAAATACTAGAAAAAATAAAACTTTAAACTAGAAAACCCTTTTCAGGGTTTAATCTCCCGAAATTAAGTGTTTTATATATTAAATATATAAACACCTAATTAAAATTAATTCCAAAATAATTAGGAATTAACTAGGAGAAAAGTGAGTTGGTTTCAAAGCTAAAACTCAGCCAAAACCATCCCCAAAATTTGTGTGTAGAAATGAAGAGCCAAGACCCCTATTTATTGGGGAAAAATCGAGGGTAAAATAGTAATATCACATCCCACTTGCGTGTGCAACTTGGATACGAATTCTAAAGTGACTTCGTTGCAGATCTCATCACCACGAGTCCAACGCCGCCGAGAACTCGTCGATCGAATGCCGGACGCGCCCTCACGCGCCACCTGAAGGTGGCGCACGCGGCCTAGGGTTTTTGTGCTTGAACCAGTCCGACCGAACCCGGTTCGACACGTGGCCAATCCTAGTTCCGCCACGTGTCCGGTTTGATCCTACCCTATCCGTTGACCTAATCCATTGACCCGTTGATCGGTCCGGTCCAGATCTAATCTGAACCGTCCGCGTGCGTTGATGTGGTGTAATCTCCGCCGTACGTGTGGCCCGCCACTTGGTGCCCAGTCAGCGCCACCTCACGTCTGTCCGCTGATGCGGCCTACCACATCATCATTTTTTTTTTTTTTTGATGAAAATTTTATTTTCTCCAAAATAAAATTCTGGGCATTTCCAACTCTTTGGAACTTTGATTTATTTCTTAAAATAAATCTCTTGGCTATTTTCAAACACATTGAAAATTCATTTCACTTTCTCCTTTTAATATTTTCTCTTCGGGGTTTCAATTTGGGACTTGCAGGGGGACCTGCAGGACTAATTAATTTTAGCTCCAAACGGGTTAATATATTATCATCTCATGATACTAATTAATTACCCACTACAAGAAATCCTGCAAATTCCGACGGAAAATTCCGAGGGAATTCCGATGGAATTCCGACGGAAATAGTAAATTCCGACGGAATTCCGAGGGAATTCCGACGGGACACATGCCGTAGGAAAACTGATGGGTTCAGAATGTGAAGGTCCGAATCCGATCACTTTACGATTTGTAATTGAGGAGGAAACCACCGGAGATTCGCCGGAAATGAGAAAGGGGTTCTACCTGTTGGGACAAGCACAAGAAAAGTCAGAAGGCCAAGCTGGGGGAACTGGGGGTGATACCCAGTTTGGCTCTCCGACGCTCAAGTCAGTTCAAGGTATGAAGAAATGTAAGTTCAGTCACAGTTTCAGTGATGAAGAATGCTTACCAGTGTAGAAGATGACTTTAGCTATTTATAGTTGAGGGTCAAGGGCCCTTTGGTCATTTGCCTCAAGTGGTCCTGGCCGAATGTTGCCCTAACACGTGGCGCCATTAGAGAGAAACCTAGGAGGAATCTTCTGCAAAAGCGGCTAAAAGTTGGTGCTGGCAACAGTGGCAGGTGCGCGGGCATGTACGATGTGTCAGAGAGCCATTTGGGTGGTTGGTAACGAGGGCTTAAGAGCGCTCTCGTGACAACCTGGAGTATTGGAAGCCAAGATATCCGCTGGGGGGAATGAAGGCCCCAGTTCAAGTGACGAGCCAAAGGGGAGGCCACTCTGAGGGAGTGTGACGCTCGAAGAGGGCTCCCTTGGCACGTGGGCGTGCCAATCCTTTAGTATGTAGGACGCTCGTGGGAGTGACAGCGCTCGTTAGGCTTAACTCCTGAAGAAGGATTGCGCTTGTTGAGCTTAGCGCTCGTGCATTGATGGGTGCAGCCTCGGGGAGACAGATGTCATCATCTCGGTGATGCCACGTGTCTTACGTGGGACGATTGTATTTTGACCCCATCATTTTGCCCCCCAATTCTGTAGTCCTTAGTGATAAGGACTGTAGAATTTTAACACGTTCAATCTTTCGCATGCAACGCTCGTATAGGACTTGGCGTGTTGAGCAATTTTTCCTCTGATTGTGCCATTAATGCGGTCTTTTCAATCGACCGTTCGTAATGCTTCTGCACTGAGCGTTGTACTATTCTTTAGTATCCGAAACGTCAGAGCATTAAATGCGGGCGCGCGTGGGGCGCGTGAGCATTGGGAAGCATGTGACGGTTCCATAAAGTGGGCGGTTTCCCAGGCGGGAAATGATTACCATTTTGAATTTATTGCCGAAAAAGGTACCAACTCCCATCCCTATAAGTACGGGATTCTGAAATCTTGCTACTCTTTACGCATTCAGAACTTCCAAGCATCCTTTGCAAAAAAGAATTCTCTCGCACACCAGTTCTTAGAGCATCTTCAACCTTTCTCCCAGATTTTCTCAGAAACCTTCAAGGTAAACTTCCAGCGTAATTTTCTAACTCTGCTAACTTTAGATTCAGGCTTTAGGATTTCATAACCCCTTAGATTTTTCTCCTTGAGGAAACCCTAATCTCTTTCCAAGAAAAAACCCCATTGTCTAACCGAGATTGAATTTCTCCCAAATCTCAGCTTCTGCCATGGCTGACCAACATGTTGAGGAATTTGCCCGTGAAATTAATGAAATGGCCACTGAGAGTTCCTCTTCCCCCGATTCCCCTAGAGATGAGGAGTTGGGGGCGGCAGTGATGGCCATGGAGGATAGGAACCCTGGCGGAGTGGATCCTCTCTTTGAGGAGATGAATCTGGTGATGGAGGCAGAGAGGCAAGGGGTCACTCTCCCCATAACTCAGAGTGCCACTCATCCCTACCGCCATACCGTGACGGTGGCCGTCGCGAACCCGCTTCCCGTGGCTGAAGCCATAACCGGGCCTTCAGAAAGAGCCCGCGATAAAGGAAAAGGTAAGAAATCCCAGAAATCCAAAGGGCTTAACGAGGGTGAAGGATCAGGTTACCAGGCTACCGAGCGCACGCCTGATGAGACTCCCAGCACAGTTACCGTGGGAGAAGTGAAAACGATGATGGCGCCTATTTACTGGGACGAGCGGTATACGTGGAGAATCCCAGAAAACCACGAGCGTGCTAATAATCCGCCTCCTGGGGAAATGGCTGTATACGTGGACACAGTGAGTTCAGGAGGCTTGAGGTTCCCTATCTCGGTCTCGATGGCTCACTTGTTGAATGACCTGGGTCTCTGTCCATCACAAATCGTGCCCAACGGCTTGGTTCTATTAACCTGCTTTGTGATTCTGATGAGGAGCATGGGTTACGAGCCCTTCTTGCGGAACTTCAACGCCCTTTTTCAAGTGGTCAGCTCCTCTCGTTCATCTCCCGAGGCCGGTTTTTACTATGTTCAGGCGAAGGCCGATATGAAACTGATCAACTCACCCTCGAGCACGTATGGCCCCGATTGGAAGGAGAAGTTTATCTTCGTCAAGGCTCCAACAGAAGAGGGCTTTGGGGTGCCCACGCAATGGGGCTCGTTTGCAAAGAGCCGCTTGCCACCAGCACTCCCCAAAGATTGGGCCAAGAGCCTGGCAGCAACCCTGAGGGACGAGGGCCACCTCATTCAAGCGAAAGATTGGATAGACGATGCGGAACTCATGTTCTTGTGTGGTCTTTCCAACGACCCTTATTACCTTGACAACCCTCCGGCTCGTGATATAGAGAGAGATGGTTAGATTCTTAGGGCACTAACTTTAGATAGGAATGAATACTAACTGCTTTTCTGTACTTGTAACTTGCAATCTGAGTAGATGGTTTGAGGATTTCTAACTCTCGAAATTTCCATTCTCGCAGGAGTTGCTATATTAGAGATGGCCGGAGGAATCAGACAGGCCGCACGCTTCGCCCATGCCAACAGAAACCAAGCCCAACAAGGGGACCAACAGCGTGAGCAACAGCGCCCTCGCAATCGCAGCAATCGCGGGGATGCTCGTAGCGGTAGTCAGGGCGCTAGTTCGAGCGCCATCCCAGAGGTTCAACCCCCTCGTGGGCGAGGGGAGAGTAGACTGGCCGACAGAGAGGCCAGAAGGCGGCTGACTACAGAACGAGCGGGAGGCGTTCAACCCCCTCTGGCCACAGAACAAACGAGGCCAATAACCACCTTAGCAATAACCGAGGCCCCTCCGAGCGCTAGCAGGCCTTCCCGCAAGAGGAAGAGGATGCCCGATTCCGCTGCCATCAAGGGCAAAGGCAAACAAGTAGTCGAGGGCCCCAGGGGCGAGGGGGAAACTTCCTCTTCAGAGGAGGAACATGTATGGGAGTTCCCCCGACGAGGGGACAGGGACTACACAGGTGCCCCCGACGGTGGGCCAGTTCTGCTGAGGCCTGGCACGCTCGCCCAGGCTGTCACCGAGAATATATACAACAAGGCCCAGTTCTCGGCGGACCACCGTCATCTTTTCAATGAGCCTGTGGAGAAGGTGACTTACGACGCGGCCCACGCTCTAATCTCCGTAAGTCTTCACTCCTTGCTTTCTTTGCTAATTTCTGTAAGTTAACATTTTTTTTTTTTTTTTTTTTTTTAACACTTCCCCTTCCTCCAACTTATGCAGCAAGTTCTTCCCCGGCTCCGAAATGTGCAAATGCGAGCCTCCATCTACGCTGACCGCAAAACCAAATATAAGAAGATGGCTCGTTCCAACGATCCGGCTCAGATTCAAGTGGAGCTGGACGCTGAGATTGCAAAGTATGAATCCCTCAAGGATTTGTACAACAAAACAGAGGAGGAGCTGGGAAAACTGAAAGAGGATTTTCTGGCGGTGGAGAGCGCTCGAATCGGCTTGAGCAACCAGCTGGCCCAGGCTGGCGAGCGATGCAATAAGGCAGAGACCGAGCGGGAAAGCTAGAAGGCGAGGGCCTTGGAGGCCGAGAGGAAATTCAACGATGCCGTAAGCGAGTGGCCTCGGAGTCTGGAGCGTGCGAACAAGGAGGCCCTTATCAAGTTCTGCCACTCCAAAGCCTTCAACTTTGCTGCTTCCCTGCATTGTTTGGATGAGGCTCAGAAGGCTTTCAATCTAGCCATCGAGCAGGGCATACATAAGGGGCTAACCGATCCCGCCATGAAAGAGGCCGAGGGCACGGGGCTCATGTTCAACGAGCATTGCGAGGAGGAAGATGACGAGGGGGATAACCCTGCGGATTCCATTGCGGAGCCAGAGTATGGATTCCTGGTCAAACTCCTTCAGGATGAGTATATGGATGCTCATCAGGAAGGGGGTGCGGCTCAATCCGCTCAAAACGACGACCCTGAAGATGAGCCCCAAGCGCCTATCTTGGAGGAGGCCCCTGTCCCAGCCGCCGAAGGTGCCAACGTCCCCGCTCCTGCTGCCAACGAGCCCGGCGATCCCCAAGCTCAACCGGAAGAGCCTGAGGGCCCAGTTCATGGCCCCGTGGCCCAGAACATTCTGGTGATCGTTGATGAAGACATCGCCCCAGCCGCCTGAAGCTTTTCTCTTATAGTTTTTCTCTGTATCTTCCTGTTTTAATGCCTCTTTTCTTTCCTTTGAAACAATACTTCATGGGCCTTTGAGCCCTTTGCCTTGTAATATTTTTGTGCAATGAATATATATTCCATTTTTCATGGCTTTGTTCCTTTGCTTACTTATGAATCAGAGCTTATATTTAGATCTTGCTGGAACAAATCTTGTGTGTAGCATACTCTGTGGATGTTTTATTTCTCTGATAAGCCTTTAGAACTTTGAGAAATTTTGTTAACTTCTGTAAATCTTTGAAAATTTGTCTAAGTCTCGAGCGGTCGTGAGGGTCTTATTGTGAGATTGCCCCCCACTCAATACTTGTATAAAGTTTTTCCTTTGTCATAAGCCTTGAAAATTTGTCTAAGTCTTGAGCGATCGTGAGGGTCTTACAGTGAGATTGCCCCCACTCAAGACTTGTATAAATTTTGTTTTTGCTCTTAAAAATTTGGCCGAGTCTTGAGTAGATACGAGGGTCTTATGGAGAGGCTGCCCTCGTTCAAGGCTCGTGCGATTTCTTCTTAACTTAGGGGGAATTTTGTTAAGTCTTGAGTATTTGCAAGGGTCTTACTGGGTGGTTGCCCTCGTTCATGACTTGTGACATTCCTTCCGCCCTCGGGGGATTTTGCTAAGTCTTGAGTGTGTGCGAGGGTCTTACTGAGTGGTTGCCCTTGTTCATGACTTGTGACATTCCTTCCGCCCTCGGGGGATTTTGCTAAGTCTTGAGTGTGTGCGAGGGTCTTACTGAGTGGTTGCCCTCGTTCAAGACTTGTGCAATTCCTTCTTGATTCTGAGGCCATCGTTCGAGCGCTCTGGCTCTTGTCGTATTTCTGGCTCTGCAGGAAATCCCGTTTTCGAGCGCAAGGCGTTTTAAGAAACGGCCAAGGCCTACTAGGACTTTCTCTGTAGGAGATCCCGTTTTCGAGCGCAAGGCGTTTTAAGAAACAGCCAAGGCCTACTAGGATTTGCTCTTGTAGGAGATCCCGTTTTCGAGCGCAAGGCGTTTTAAGAAACAGCCAAGGCCTACTAGGATTTGCTCTTGTAGGAGATCCCGTTTTCGAGCGCAAGGCGTTTTAAGAAACAACCAAGGCCTACTAGGATTTGCTCTTGTAGGAGATCCCGTTTTCGAGCGCAAGGCGTTTTAAGAAACAGCCAAGGCCTACTAGGATTTTCTTCATAATCTTCTTCTAATTCGCCTACTTGGTTGTGAGCGTAACCAGTCTATCCTTATGAGGGCGTCCCCCCATGTGGAGTAGAGTGCTGGCAAGCGTAACCCATACGAGATAACAGCATACATATTGGAATGGGTTGCCAGCCACGCTCGCAAAGACGAGGGACATGGGACTTATCCATTCAAGCAACCAAAGAAACAGGAGTATTAGAGAAATTAAAAAGATTATGTTACCGCTTACTTGAGATTGGAAGTACATAGAACCCGTCAAAGAGGGTTGTTACATCAGGGTCTGCAAAGAGCTTTTAAACATAAAACCGCCGGAGGTTACATACGTTCCAAGGGCGAGGCAAGCGCTCTCCTTGAAGTGTCTCCAGGGTGTAAGTGTTGTTAGCTCTGAGTTGTACGATCTTGAAAGGGCCTTCCCAATTGGGATCCAATTTCCCTACGTGTCTGGACACCTCCACTTTCTTCAAAACCAAGTCTCCCAACTGGAAAGTCCTTTCCTTCACACGCTTGTTGTATTGTTGGGCCACAGAGGCTTTATAGCGGTGGATCTTAGCCCATGCTTTGTCTCTCCTTTCATCCAGCAAATCCAACTCCAAGCTTCTGTTGCCATCGTTGAGTTGAGGCTCGAAATAGCCGACACGAGCGGATTCACTTACTATCTCCACTGGTATCATCGCTTCTGATCCATAAACGAGCACGTAAGGTGTTTCTCCAGTGGCCGCTCGTGGGGTGGTGCGATAAGCCCAAAGCGCTCCTTGCAGCTCCTCAGCCCATTCATTTTTCTTGCTCTCAAGCATGGTTTTCAAATGTTGCAAGATGATCCTATTGGTAACTTCTGCTTGCCCATTGGCTTGAGGGTGTCCTACAGAGGTAAATCGCTGCTCGATCCCCAACTCAGAACACCATTCTCGTGTGTCAGCCGCTATGAACTGGGATCCGTTGTCAGAAATGAGCACCCTCGGTATGCCGTACCTGCAAATGATGTTCTTCCAAATGAAGTCCCTCACAACCCTGAAAGTGATTTTTGCAACAGCTTCGGCCTCGGCCCACTTGGTGAAGTAGTCGACGGCTAAAATGACAAACTTCTTTTGTCCCACAGCCATGGGCAAGGGGCCCACGATGTCTATTCCCCACTGGTCAAAAGGCCAAGAGACGTCTATTGGGATTATCTGTGCGGCTGGCAATTGAGGGAGATTTGAATGAAATTGGCATTTGGGGCACTTCCTCGAAAATTCAATGGCATCTTGGAGAACTGTAGGCCAATAAAACCCACTTCTCAGAACCTTCTTTGCCAGGATACGCCCTCCGGAATGATTCCCACAGCTTCCATTGTGGATGAGTTCGAGCGTCTCCTTCGCTTGTGAGGGCCTCAGGCATCTCATTGGGGGTCCTTGAAATGATTTCTTGAATAACCTCCCCTCGGGATCCAAAGCGAAGCGAGGGGCCTTACTTCGAACTTTCCTAGCTTCCACCTTGTCAGTGGGAGGAATTCCATCCCTAAGGAAAATGACGATGTCATCAAGCCAACAGGGCTCGTTTGGATCAATCATGGCGATTATCTTGGTGGCGACCCTTTCCTTGATCAAAGGTTCCTCAGTTCTGAGGAACGTAACAGAACGTTCAGAAGTGCCCTCTAAAGCTGATGCAAACTTAGACAGAGCGTCCGCACGCTCGTTTTCTCCTCGGGGCACTTGGAGTAGATGAAATTCCTTGAACTTCCCAATGATTTCTCTGGCTTTACTTAAGTACTGTACCATGGTGGTTTCTCGAGCCTCATAAGTTCCTTCAATCTGACTAGCAATTAACTGTGAATCCACATAAGCGGTGATTCTGGAGGCCCCATTCTGAAAAGAAATATTCAATCCTTGCACGAGGGCTTCATATTCTGCTTCGTTATTAGTGACTTGGAAATCCAGCTTGATTGCAAAGTCCAGCTCAATCCCATCGGGGTTTCTGAGGGCCACTCCTACTCCTCCCCCTTGAGAGGTTGAGGAACCATCTGTGTGCAGTACCCATAACCCCTCATTCTCCGCAACGGTGGGCTCGAAACCAAAGCGTTCAACCAACAAATCCGCTACAACCTGAGCCTGTATCGCGGTCCTGGGCTCGAAGCATAGGTCAAACTGGCTCAATTCGATGGCCCACTTGATTAATCTTCCAGATACGTCTGGCTTGGACAACACTTACTTCAAGGGTTGGTCGGTGAGAACCGTTATGAAGTGCGCTTGAAAGTAAGGCCTTAGCCTTCTTGAGGCGTTAATAAGAGCGAACGCGAATTTCTCAATCTCCAAATACTTCTTTTCAGCTCCTTGCAATGTTTTGCTCAGATAATAAACGGGTAAGTGTTTCCGCTCCCGCACAGCGATCAAAACCGCGCTTATGGCCTCGGGAGAAACGGAAAGATACATAAATAACCTCTCGCCTTCGACAGGCTTAGTCAGCAGTGGTGCGCTCGATAAGTAAGCCTTCATATCCTGCAACGCCCTTTCGCATTCTTCTGTCCAAGCAAAGTTACGAGCGTTCCTCAAAATTTTGAAGAAGGGAAGGTTCTTGTCCGCCGAGCGCGAGATAAACCTGTTCAACGAGATGATTTTTCCTACTAGGACTTGCACTTCCCGCAAATTTCGAGGGGAGGGAATTTCCAAAATGGCCTTGATCTTCTCCGGATTGGCCTCAATTCCCCTCTGACTGACCATGTACCCTAAGAACTTTCCCCCTTGCACTCCAAAGGTGCATTTCGAAGGGTTCAACTTCATCCCATACTGATGCAGGATTGAAAAAGTGCGCTTGAGATCTTCCAAGTGGGAATCCTGGCGCTCACTTTTGACAATCATATCATCCACGTAAACCTCCATAGACCTTCCAATTTCTCTTTCAAACATCTTGTTGACGAGCCGTTGATACGTAGCTCCGGCGTTCTTGAGTCCGAAAGGCATGACTAAGAAGCAATACACCCCCAGATGGATAACAAACGAGGTTTTGGGGCGGTCTTCTGGGGCCATAAAGATCTGATAGTATCCCTGGAAAGCGTCCATCATGCTCATGAGCTCGCAGCCCACGGTCGAATCCACCAATTGATCAATCCGGGGCAGCGGGTAAGGATCTTTAGGGCAGGCTTTGTTGAGATCAGTGAAATCGTTGCACATGCGCCACTTATTCGCGCTCTTGGGCACCAAGACGACGTTGCACAACCACTCCGGATACAAGATGGGCTCGATATACTGAGCCTCTAGGAGTTTATTAACTTCCTCTTCAATGACTTTTTTCCGAAAGCCATGTACATCCCGCTTTTTCTGCTTGACGGGTTTGAAAGAGGGATCCACATTAAGCCTATGGACAATGACGCTCGGGTCAATCCCTGTGAGGTCTGAGGCTTTCCATGCAAATACATCACTGTTTTCCCTGAGGAAGTCAATCATCATAATCTGAGAAGGCCCCGAGAGGTTTGATCCTATCTGTGTAGTCTTATCCTTGTTTCCGGGCTCCAGCTCAATGGTAAGGAACTTCTCCGAGGGTTCGATCCTTATCTCAGGGCGAGGAAGTTCGAGCGCCCTCTTCTTTCCTATCAAACGGTCACCGGGTGCTGGTTCACCCTCTCCCGGCTCGTCTCCTTCTGAGGACGATCCCCCAACGGTTCCTGGTGGTGCACTTTCGAGGGGATTCTCCACGTTGTCTCCCCTCTTCTTTTTGTTCTTCTTCTTGTTCAATTTCGCCCTTTTCCGTGCTGAGCTGTCCTCATCTAGGTTGGGGAAGTCCACTGACTTTTTGGTGGAACCAATTTGGAAGGTTTTCTCCGTTTTAGGCTTTCTAAGGGACAACATGTAACATTCCCAAGCCTCTTGCACATTGCACAGTACTTCTCCCACACCCTCGGAGGTAGGAAATTTAATCTTCTGGTGGTAGGTGGAGATGATAGCTTTGAAGTCCACGAGGGCCGGCCGCCCAATTATGATGTTATAAGGGATGTCAATCTCCACCACCGCGTATGTTACCAAGAGTGTTTTGCGCTGAGGGGCTCGGCCGAATGAAGTAGCTAAGCGAATTTGCCCTCGCGGGACAACTTCCGAGCCTCCAAAGCCGATGAGGGCCGTTTTGAGAGGTTCGAGCGGAAGGTCAGCCTTCATCTTTAAAAACGTAGAATAAGGCAAAACATTAACGGAGCTTCCACTATCCACCAACACCCTTTTTACAACATGATTATGAACATCTACACTAACCACCATGGGGCAATCAGAGGTTATACTCTCCCCACGGGGTGTTACAATGTGCTCTAAATCCCTATCATCAAAGCCTATTACATCATTCTCTCTTGACCGTTGAGTGCTTGGACTCTGGATGGCATAGATAGGTTTAGGCACTGCTGGGCGTTGGTTGTAGCTCCGGACGTACCTCCGTCGGGAGGCGTTTGAATCCCCCCCTGATGAGCCTCCTGCAATCATATTTATGACTGCGAAGGGTTCGTTTTCTTGCTCAGGGGCTTTTCCTTTATTGCCCCGGCGGCTGCTGCTTTCAGGGGGTCCCCTACCCCTTGGGCTCTTTGACCGGGACGGACTCCTCCTCCTTCCTCCAGCGCGCTCGTTACAGCGTTCATCGTAACGCTCGAGCACCCGGACGAATTCCTTCAAGTGGCCCCCTGCAACGAGCCTCTGAATCTCAGCTTCCAACTGCCGGCACTCATCCGTGTCGTGCCCCCTCTGTTTGTGGAATGCGCAGTATTTGTTCGAGCGCCTGAGCGAGTCCGTTTCCCTCATCTTGATAGGTCTTTTAAAGAGCTTTTTATCGGAGAGGTTGTAGACTTCTGAATTCGGCCTGGTGAACGGGATTCGCTCGAATCGACGAGGGGGTGGTGGCGACCTTCTGCGCTCTTGAGGGCGCTCCTTCTTGATGGCCACGTCCCGTCCCCGCTCGTGATGGGGTTGCTCGTTCCTGGCCGGACTGTGATGCCGGGGACCATTCATCCCATACATGTCTTCGAGCGCGAAGAACGGCTCGGCAACCTCTCTCAAGGCCATGAGGGTCCCTGGCCTCCTTTCCACAATGGCATCGGTAAATTTCTTGCTCACATATTGCTTGTGATCCACAGCCTGAAAGAGCACTGGGATCAAGAAATCCATAGAAGGCCTCTCCACCTGTAGGATCTCCTTGTTGAAGCGGGCAAAGAACGAGCGCAGAGATTCGCTCTTGCCTTGCACCACGTTGTACAGGGCAGTAGGTGCGGTGACTGGCGCTTTCAAAGAATTGAAGTGGTTGAGGAAAGCATGAGCCAGCTCTTCATATGAGTGAATCGAGCGCGGCGGCAGTCGTTTGTACCACTCTTGAGCCATTCCTACCAAGGAAGTGACGAAGACTTTCGCCCAATAGTTGCTGGAATGCTCGTAAAGGTGCATAAGATGCAAAAAATGATCCAAGTGTTCAGCTGGATCAGTTGTCCCGTCGTAACGGTTGATGGAAGTAGGGATTTTGGCCATGCCTGCTTGGGCCATCAGAACTTCTTCCACGAGGGGTGAACCCCTCGCCAATGGGTGGTACTCATACGTGCCAAAATTTTCCTCCGGCTCCTTGCGGTGGGGGACCTTTGGTGGAGGGTCCTTGGTACGGGTGCTTCTGGCGTCAACCCGTTCATCCCGACTATGGGAGATCTGAGTTGAACGCCCTCGTGAGAGCTGTCCCACAATATCCTTTAGACCCTGCAGCTGGTCTTGCACAGCCGCGAGGATGTCAGGATTTACGTCTCCGTGTCTGTCCCCTTGTCTGGGGGCTCGTGACCCCCTCCTAGAGGCATGAGAGTCCCCTTCATTCTCATTCACCCGCTCTGTGGGCTCTTTATTCCTGCCTACGGAGGGACGCTCGTTGCCCTCCTGCTGGGGCACTTCTCTGGCTGGTGGTGGTGGTGGTTGTGCCCTCAGGACAGCCTGGGCTTCTCTGAGGGGAAAGTTTTGTTGTCCGCCCAAAGGGGCTGCAACTTGAGTGGCCTGCCCAGAGGGAAAGTACATGGAATGGAACCTTTCCCATGCCCCCTGAGCCGCCTGAACCTCACACTGGGCATAGAGAGCCCTCAACTGTTGGGTGGTCAGTGGAGGTAACTCCACTCCTTCAATCTCCCTGGGGACCACCACCGGGAGCTGGAGCTGACCAGCATGATACGGCTGGACCGGCGGCATCATAACGGCCGGAGTGAGGGTATATCCGGGTGGAGGCATCATATAACCCTGTACTCCGAGATTCATCTGGGGATGGACCCAGGGGTTCTGAGCAGGCTGCGGAGGAGCAGAGAGAGAGACTCCTCCAGCGGCGGCGGGGATGGGCAGTGCCGGTGGTGTAGGTGGAGGTATTGAAGACTCTGCCTGCGGGGTCACTCCTGCGGCGGGAGGTGCTCCACCAGCGGCGACGGAAAGAGGCGGGGCTCCACCAGTAGCGGTGGAGGGAATAATGATATTGGCATCCTGGGAGGCATTATCTCCTCCTCCCACAGCTCCAGATCTTGTAGCAACCATGACTGTTAAAGGTAAGAATGTGCTTGCTTTTCTACCAACAAAAAGGAAGAAAGGGATAGAGGAACGGTTTCCCACAGACGGCGCCAAAAATGATGGGTTCAGAATGTGAAGGTCCGAATCCGATCACTTTACGATTTGTAATTGTGGAGGAAACCACCGGAGATTCGCCGGAAATGAGAAAGGGGTTCTACCTGTTGGGACAAGCACAAGAAAAGTCAGAAGGCCAAGCTGGGGGAACTGGGGTTGATACCCAGTTTGGCTCTCCGACGCTCAAGTCAGTTCAAGGTATGAAGAAATGTAAGTTCAGTCACAGTTTCAGTGATGGAGAATGCTTACCAGTGTAGAAGATGACTTTAGCTATTTATAGTTGAGGGTTAAGGGCCCTTTGGTCATTTGCCTCAAGTGGTCCTGGCCGAATGTTGCCCTAACACGTGGCGCCATTAGAGAGAAACCTAGGAGGAATCTTCCGCAAAAGCGGCTAAAAGTTGGTGCTGGCAATAGTGGCAGGTGCGCGGGCATGTACGATGTGTCAGAGAGCCATTTAGGTGGTTGGTAACGAGGGCTTAAGAGCGCGCTCGTGACAACCTGGAGTATTGGAAGCCAAGATATCCGCTGGGGGGAATGAAGGCCCCAGTTCAAGTGACGAGCCAAAGGGGAGGCCACTCTGAGGGAGTGTGACGCTCGAAGAGGGCTCCCTTGGCACGTGGGCGTGCCAATCCTTTAGTATGTAGGACGCTCGTGGGAGTGACAGAGCTCGTTGGGCTTAACTCCTGAAGAAGGATTGCGCTTGTTGAGCTTAGCGCTCGTGCATTGATGGGTGCAGCCTCGGGGAGACAGATGTCATCATCTCGGTGATGCCACATGTCTTACGTGGGACGATCGTATTTTGACCCCATCAAAAACCCTCCCTCGGAATTCAAAACCGACGGAAAACCGACGGAATTCCGAGGGACAAAAATCATAAAAAAAAAATTAAATTTAAAAAATTCCGACGGAATTCCGAGGGAAATTCCGTCGGAATTTGCTTTAAAAAAAAAATTTTAATTAATTATTTCCGACGGAATTTCCCTCGGAATTCCGTCGGAATTTACTGGAAAAAAAAATTTTAATTAATTATTTCGGACAGAATTTCCCTCGGAATTCCGTCGGAATTTACTGGAAAAATAAAAACTTAATGAGCCCCTGGGGATTCGAACACCCGACATTGTGGTAGGAAGACCTTATGGAAACCAAGGTAAACCAGTTGAGCTAGATCAATTCATTGGTTTAGTTTGATACAAATATTTATATATCATTTGAAATAATAAAATCATAAATTTTGTAGACTATATTTAAAATTGAGTTCTAAGAAAATATTAATTATAACTACAAATATTATAATACGTCATAAGAATTCAATTTAAGCATAGACAAAACCGACGGAATTCCGACGGAAATCCCGTCGGAATTATTTAATATTATTTTTAATTTTTATTTTTAAAAAATCCGATGGAATTTCGACGGAAAATTCCGTCGGAATTATTTAATATTATTTTTAATTTTTATTTTTAAAAAATCCAAGGGAATTCCGACGGAAAGTTCCGTCGGAATTATTTAATATTATTTTTAATTTTTATTTTTAAAAAATCCGACGGAAAGTTCCGTCGGAATTATTTAATATTATTTTTAATTTTTATTTTTAAAAAATCCGACGGAATTCCGACGGAAAGTTCCGTCGGAATTATTTAATATTATTTTTAATTTTTATTTTTAAAAAATCCGACTGAATTCCGACGGAATGCCCGTCGGAATTATTTAATTTCTATTTTTATAGTTTATATTTAAAAAAACCGACGGGAATCCCATCGGAATTCCGTCGGAATTATTTAATATTATTTTTAAATTTTATTTTTAAAAAAATCCGATGGAATTCCGGCGGAATTTCCGTCAGATTTATTTAATTTTTATTTTTAAAAAAAAAAAAAACAAATTCCGTCGGAATCCCGTCGGAATTCCCTCGGGAATTCCGACGGCCTGTTTCCCTCGGAATTTTCCGTCGGATTTCGGCGAATTTCTTGTAGTGACCGTTTAACAATATTTAATTCCACTAAATAAATATTGTTGCACTCTAAAATTAATTAAATTATTCACGAATTTCTCGATCTAGAATAATTTCGCAATTCACTCCTCCGGTGAAATTTATTGATTCGCCTTAAATTCAAATTCTGAAACACATTCATCATACTTCAGTGACGTATCATGCGAAGTGCTTTGGCCAAAGTCTTAATTCGAACTTTTGTAAATCTATTTCAGGGATATCTTTTAACCTCCAGCAAAGCCACAGATTTCTCGATTAATATAACTCTTTAGCACATTTCATGTTGTCACCAAACGTACAAAGTATTTTGGCCACCAGTTACCGAGACCTCACTTCGAGTATATTACAGTGACTAACACTACATGTCTGAAGCCGAAATATTATCAGGATTAAGAGTACAATGCTTTCTGAGATTTTATTCATTTTAGATAGCAACATAAAATGAATAATCTCAGTGGTCCAGTTCGATGTTTCCAATCCTATTGAAAATCATCAATGTGTTATAACCGGAATCACCATTCCCTATGACGAAAGACTAATCATCTTATATAACCACGTTGTAGTCTTGATAAGAACATATTCTTATCTTACCGACTAGAACTTTAATGACACGTGATTTCGATATTCAAACTCTTTTCCTATGAAACACATTTCATATAAGAATACCACCACACGCCATTAATTATCAAAATGTGAAATACTCACAACTCGCTGTAAATTCAATTTAATTAATTTCAACAAATTGAATTTTCAGGACACTATTCCCAGCAATCTCCCACTTGCCCTAAATTCAATTTGGCCACACATCTAAGTCTTATTCCTTTCATATGAGTGTCAAATCTCGTTTTGCACTCTTTTGAGTCAATACTTGAGTGAAGGAATCTATTAGATGTTTCCCTGAGCCAACAACTAGGAAATCATGAATCCAATACATCTAACTGGCTGCTTCTCAAGCTACCATGTATTTAACTTCTATGGCGGTGTAAGCAATACAAGTCTGCTTAACATTTCCCAATCAACGGTTGCTCTTTCTAGAATAAACACATATTCTGATGTCAAACATCTAGGATACAAATCAGATCGTAAATCTGAATCTGTGTTACTCTATTAAAATGAGCTCATCACTATGGTAGACTAGCATATAATATTAAGTTCTTCTCAAGTACTCCAATATACGCTTTTACTACTACCCAGTGTCAGATTCTAGGGTTTGACTAATATCTGCTGACTTAGACCTAATTCATAATAGACATCTGGCCTTGTACATAATATGACATACATAAAGCTTCCGCTGCGGAACTCTAATCATGTCTTCTATCTCTTCAGTTGTCTCAAACACTGATCCCGAGATAGATAAACTCCATATCTAAAAGGTAATGAACCTTTCTTGGAATTTGTCATATTATACCTTACCAGCATCTTATCTATATATGCTTCTTGTAATAAACTAATCTTTTTATTCTCATGATCACGATAAAAGTATGATCCTTGGAATATTATTGGTCTCACTAAGGTCTTTACTTGTCAAACGGATTTGACATCCGAATCTTGACCACTGACAAAATTCTTGCATCATTCCCCATGAGCAGAATATTGTTTATATACAAAATGAAAATGTTACAACATTATCATGATGTTATTTTGTACACTCATGATTCATTGGGCAATTGCACAAATCGAAAGAATTTAAATTGCCTCTTTAATTATGATGTTTCATTATTCAGACGCTTGCTTAAGATCACAAAATGATCTATTAAATTTGCATACTATATGCACCTGATTTCTAGCTGTGAAGCCTTTAGGTTATGCCATGTTTTTCTTCTTGAAGGTGTCCGTTCAAGAACATAGTCTTTACATCCATTTGTCAAATCTCATAATCAAAATGAGAAACAATGGAGATGAGAGTTCTTATGGACTTAAGCCCAGCTATAGGCGAGAAGATCTCATAAATGATTTCTTCTTTTTGGGTAACCCTTTGCCATAAGCTTTGCTCTAGAGTCTCTACTTTTTCGTCTATTTCTCCTTTTATTTTCTTGTAAAACCCAATTGCATCTAATGGGTTTAATGCCTTCAGGCGCCTCCACAAGTTCAAGACTTTGTTAGAATACTAAGATTCTAACTATGATTCAATGGCTTTTGACCAAACGGTCAGTGTCTATATCATCCACAGCTTCATTACAGTTGACAGGATCAGGTACGTTAGATTCAACCACTTGGGTTAATCTTAGGTATCTTGTCAGGTGTCCTGACAATCCTCCCACTACAATGATGTTCTCGTGTACATATTTCTACATCACATGTTGTATTTGGTACATCACATGTATTTAATACATTTTCAGTTATTACGATTTTATGAAATTAGTATCAAATACTGTTATTTTCTTTTAACACTATTTTGCTTCCACCCTTTGTGGTTATTTATGTAATCATCTTTGAAATATTCACAAACATCTTTTGTGATTTTTCAAATTACAAAATATACCTCCTCTTGTTCTTCTAGGACAACCTTAGAACAAGTAAACCTTTGTTCTTTATTCTAACTCGTCAGGATCCATCCTTAACACATGGACCAGGCTACCTCAAATCCGAAGATAAGAGATACAGTGTTTTCACCCTAGCTACAGATCCATCAGTGTTTTAGGAACTGACTTAGATAGAACTAGGTTTAATGTGCATTGTCGTTTTGAGCATAAGACCCCAAAACGAACTTCGTAGGGTAGCATGACTCTTCATGAATATTACCATTATTATCAGAGTTCTATTTCTCCTTTCTGCAATACATCCTTGCTAAGACGTATCTCATACAGATAGTTGAAATCTAATCTCATTTGAGAAATTCTATTTAACTCTGAACATAGATACTACTTCGATCTAATCGAAGTGCCTTGATATGTTTTTTAATTTGACTATTTGACTTTAGTCTTATATTCTTTGAACTCTTCAAAATACAGACTTAAGTCTCATCAAATAAACGTAATTGTATCTAGAGTAACCATCCAGACGAATGTTGAAATATCCAAAACTTCATCTTGCTTGAACATTCATGGGATCACATATCCGTATGAACTGACACAAACAACTTCATGGCTTAAATACCTTTTTGTCTTACAAAGGCTTCTTGGTCATTTTAACTTTCTAAATAGGATTCGCAGATTGATACTATTTTCAAGTCAATAGGACTCAACAATTAGTCTTTGGATCCTATTCAGATTCAATTGACTAATAGTTAGGTGCCATGTAGAAGTTTTTCCTCTTGGATGGTAAGTCAAGCCATTCAGTGTTAATCTTGAAATTAGGATTTAATTAGGATATAAAAGACCATCTTTTTCTGTACCAGAGCAAATAAATCTTTTATTTTGTTTAATGGTAAACCTTTATTCAAAATAAACTGTTAAACCATTAATTATCAAATAACTCACAGAAATCAAATTTCTGTATATATGGCACGTAAAATATTAAAACTCTATTGCCAAAATACGACTTTATAGTCCTTACTGCTATTACAATACACTTGTATTATCCCCGAGCAGTAGTTGTGTGTTAGCCGTTTTTCAAACTTCCTGGTTAGATTGAATCTTCGCAAAGAATTGCAAATATGAATAGTTAAGCTCAAATCCACACATCAGGGGTCTGGTGAATTTCCAACTAAACATACTTTCAATGAGTGATATATCTTCATATCTTACCTAAACGGCATAGCAAACAGACAAACTAAGTATTTTGGACAATTTCCTTTCCAATACCCGTTACCACCGAAATAGAAACACTTTTCCATTGTCGATTTTGACTTTCTGTTTCTGAGCCTTCAGTTGGGAACTTTTCCTTTTTCTTTCTTCCACTTACTGGTTTTTGAGGCCGTGGATAATGATGTCTGATTTAAGAGAATTTTTCCCTTAGTCTATCACACTTTCTGCCATATTGAGGTCGTTCATTGGTTCAGGTTTGGTTTAAAAAATTTATTTAAAATTAATCTTGAACGTTCAAACGACTTAGGCAGAGAGTATAGGATTGTATCCTATCTGTTAAGATTATCTCTCTAAGCACAAGAGCTTTCATTCTCTTTCAGATTAGCTATCATGTTCATAACAAATCAGTGATCCGTCAAACATCTTTATAACTAAAAAACTTCTTATTGGCTCGTACCTTCGTACGATTATATCTTCAAAACATGTTCTTATGAGTAAACATCTCATGTATTTGACGCTCAAGAACTTTTAAGACAGATGTCAGGACATAAGACTAGCTACCCAGATCATTACACTTGATCTATTAAGCATAAATGTCTTTCTTATCCTAATTGGCTGTAGTTTTTCAATTTTTTGGATAAGGTTCAGTGAGTACGTAAACTTTCGTGTCTCAACACGATGTCAAGATTCATTTCCTAGTCAGCATAGTTGAACCCTTACTAGGCTATTTCCTTATAGACATACAGCTTGAAGTGGGCTAAGAGAGATCGTAATTGTTAAACTGAAATAAATAAATAAAGTGCAAGTTAAGATTATGTATTCCACTTTCTTCTGCGTCTGACCAATAAATGAAATCCATGTAAACATTTTGATTTACGCAATGGTGACTTAACTAACCGCAGTTGAATCCCCAGAGGCGAGGTCGAAAACCGCTTAGAAAAGCAGGAACTATTCTTTATTAACATGTCATCTAGGTAACTCTTACCAAACAATGTTAATCCACCACGTCAACTCTTGTCCTCTAAGTGAATGTAACATAGCTCCGAAGGGAGGTTAATACATTACTTAGTCAAGTGTGTACCATTACCTTGAAGTCCGTACGAGTAGGTCAAGACACTCCACGGAGGCGTGGTCGAGCTAACTTTTCCCGTATTTTATTCTATCCGTAGAATTCTAATTTTGTATACCGCAAATATATACCCACCGAAGGGAGTAGTATATATTCACTATACTATAGACAAGTAATGGAGGCCGTGAGAATCCAACTCTTTTCATCTCGCTCCCACTTGAATTTTTTAGAGAATGTGGATTATCTTTTGATTATCATATAATCACTTTTGGCGTCTTATTGTTGGAAGTGATTAATCTTATTAATACACTCCCACTAGGATTACTAAATCATATTTAAAATCCCAATAATATTTTAAGGCAATTTATTAACTACTTATTAATTAGGCCGAAAAATATTAGTCCAATCATGCATCGCGTTCAACCTCTATTAAACACTATTTATTTAATCACATCAAATAAAATATGCATAATTGTAAATAACATAATATCTCATATTATCATGATCATGTCATAAAATAAAACAATTAAGCATGCTTGTATATAATTATCACATAATTATCATGCTTAAAATAAATGACATAAAGTAAACATGCTATAAATAAACTATCACATAATTTAAATCATGTTTACCGATTCGGTAATTTTTCAGGAAAAACAATTAAATTGTTTCCCAAAGAAATACCATTCCACGTAAATTCTCAGGAAACACTGGAGGGGTCACAACGGTCCCACTTAAAAACCAGTCTTCTTTGAAAGAATTTACGTGCATAGTAGCAGATTTAAAATTATGCATCGCATGCATCATATCAATTCATGTATATATAATATATCTAGAGCACGGCTCTGATACCAGTTGCTGGGTGGAGGGCCCAAAACAGTACCAGTCCGGGACCACATTTTAAAATGTTCATATAATACAAGTATTAAAATATTTCTTTAACATGTTAATACAATTGCGGAAGACTAGCCAGATCTACTCAAGTATATACATGCAATTGATAATAAATTTTAAATCACTTAAGCAGAAAAATAACTAACATGCAATTAACACTTAAGATCATATAGTTTATCATGCTTAAAATAATATAATTGTAAAATATTACCGTATTGCAAATATGGCTATCTAACGGCATTTTTCCAGCTCATTTCGTTTTCGTGAAACCGGCAGAGCTTCCCCACAATATCCCCGGAGAATCCCTCAGAGTGTGGGCTCCAAAAGTATTTCTCTAAATACTAGAGAAAATAAAACTTTAAACTAGAAAACCCTTTTCAGGGTTTAACCTCCCGCAATTAAGTGTTTTATATATTAAATATATAAACACCTAATTAAAATTAATTCCAAAATAATTAGGAATTAACTAGGAGAAAAGTGACTTGGTTTCAAAGCTAAAACTCAGCCAAAACCATCCCCAAAAATTGTGTGTAGAAATGGAGAGCCAAGACCCCTATTTATAGGGGAAAAACCGAGGGTAAAATAGTAATATCACATCCCACTTGCGTGTGCAGATATGAATTCTGAAGTGACTTCGTTGTAGATCTCATCACCACGAGTCCAACTGTTGGGAATAGTGCCCTGAAAATTCAATTTGTTGAATTAATTAAATTGAATTTACACAAGTTATGAGTATTTCACATATTAATAATTAATAACGTGTGATGGTATTCTTATATGAAATGTGTTTCGTAGGAAAAGAATTTGAATACCGAAATCACGTGTTATTAAAGTTCTAGTCGGTAAGATAAGAATATGTTCTTATCAAGACTATAATGTGGTTATATAAGATGATTAGTCTTTCGTCATAGGGAATGGTGATTCCAATTACAACACATTGATGATTTTCAATAGGATTGGAAACATCGAACTGGACCACTGAGATTATTTATTTTATACTGCTATCTAAAATAAATAAAATCTCAGGAAGCATTGTACTCTTAATCCTGATAATATTTCGTCTTTAGGCATGTAGTGTTAGTTACTGTAACATACTCGAAGTGAGGTCTCGGTAACGGGTGGCCAAAATACTTTGTATGATTCGGTGACAACATGAAATGCGTTAAAGAGTTATATTAATCAAGGAATCTGTGGCCTTGCTGGAAGGTAAGAGATATCCTTGAAATAGATTTGTAAAAGTTCGAATTAAGACTTTGGCCAAAGCACTTCGCGTGATAACGTCACCGAAGTTGTATGATGAATGTGTTTCACATACAGAGAATTTGAACTTAAGGCGAATCAATAAATTTCAAATTATAGATGAAAAATAAATGATAGTAGTTGCAATTTATTTTTCATGGATATCTACACGGAGGAGTAAAATGCGAAATTATTCTAGATCGAGAAATTCGTGAATAATTTAATTAATTTTAGAGTGCAACAATATTTTTTTAGTGGAATTAAATATTGTTAAACGGTAATTAATTATTATCATGAGATGATAATATATTAATCCATTTGGAGCTAAAATTAATTAGTCCTGCAGGTCCCCCTGCAAGCCCCAATTGAAAACCCAAAGAGAAAATATTAAAAGGAGAAAGAGAAATGATTTTTCAAAGTGTTTGAAAATAGACAAGCGATTTATTTTGAGAAAATAAATCAAGTTCCAAAGAGTTGGAAATACCCGGAATTTTATTTTGGAGAAAATAAAATTTTAAATTAAAAAAAAAAAAAAAAAAAAAAGAGGGACTGACGTGGCAGCTGAAGTGGCGGTCCACGTGGCATGCCACGTCAGCGGAAGGGTCCCATGTGGCGCTGACTGGGCGCCGCGTGGCGCGACACGTGGAAGGCTAGGATCGCGCCACGTCATCGCCCTGAACGGCCCAGATGAGATCGGATCGGGTCAGTCAAACGGGTCAGGTTCGGTCAACGGTTCGGGTCGGATCCGGGTAGGGTCGGAAAATCGGGTCTGGGCAGGGCCAGACCCGGACACGTGGCAGCACAGGAATCCGCCACGTCATCCCCAAACCCTAGCCGCGGGTAAAACACACGCGCCGCCTTGTGGCGGCGCGTGAGGGCGCGTCCGACATCGGAACGGCGCGTTCTCGGCGGTTCTGGACTCGTGGTGGAGAGACCTTTAACGTGGTATCCTCGGTTTTTGTGTCCAAGTTGTACACGCAAGTGGGATGTGAAATTACCATTTTGCCCTTGCTTTTGAATCCAAAATGACCGAAACGCCCTCGGTTTTTCCCCTATAAATAGGGGCCTTGGGTCCTCATTTCTCATTCAACATTTTTTGGGAGAGGTTTTGGCTAGAGCATAGCTTTGAAACCATATCCCTTTTCTCCTAGTTAATTCCGATTGATTTTGGAATTAATTTTAATTAGGTGTTTGTATAAAACGCCTAATTTTGGGAGAATAAACCCTGAAAAGGGTTTTCTAGTTTAAAGTTTATTTTCTCTAAGTATTTAGAGAAATACTTTCGGAGCCCACACTCCGAGGGTGTCCCTGGGGATATTGCAGGGAAGCTCTGCCGGTCTCACGAGTGGGCAAGGAGCTGGAAAAATGCCGTTAGATAGCCATGATTGCAGTACGGTAATAGTTTTAAGTTATTTTATTTTAAGCATGATAAATTATGTGCTCTTAACTGTTAATTGCATGTTAGATATTTATCTGCTTAAGTGATTTAAAATTTATTATCAATTGCATGTATATACTTGAGTAGATCCGGCTAAGTCTTCCGCTTTGTATTAAAATGTTTTAGAAATATTTTAATACTTGTATTATAATAAAAAATTTTAAAATGTGGTCCCGGACTGCTACTGTTCTGGGCCCGCATCCCAGCAACTGGTATCAGAGTCGTGCTCTAGATATATACATGCATTGATATGATGCATAATTTTAAAGCTGATACTGTGCACGTAAATTCTGTCAAAGAAGACTGGTTTTTAAGTGGGACCGTTTGTGACCCCTCCAGTGTTTCTGGGAATTTACGTGGAATGGTAATTTTTTGGGAATCGATTTCAATAATCTTCCTGGTTAATTACCGAATCAGTAAACATGATTTAAATTATGAGATAATTTATTTATAACATGTTTACTTTATGCCATTTTTTTAAGCATGATAATTATATGATAATTATAACAGCATGCTTAATTGATTTAATTTATGGCATATTTATTTTGTGTCATTTAAAATTTTAAGCATGATAATTATATGATAACATGCTTAATTATTTTATTTTATGGCATGATCATTATAATATGAGATATTATGTTATTTACAATTATGCGTATTTTATTTAATGTGATTAAATAAATAATGTTTAATAGAGATTGAAAGAGATGCATAATTGGACTAATATTTTTCGGCCTAATTAATAAATTGTTATTATTGCCTTAAAATATTATTATTGGGATTTTAAATATGATTTAGTAATCCTAGTGGGAGGGTATTAATTAGATTAATTACTTCCAACAATGAGACGCCAAAAGTGATTATTAGATAATCAACAGATAATCCACACCTTTTAAAAAAATTCAAGTGGGAGCGAGATGAAAAGAGTTGGATTCTCACGGCCTCCATTACCCGTCTATAGTATAGTGGATGTATACTACTCCCTACGGCGGGTATATATTCGCGGTATACAAGATTAGACTTCTACGGATAGAATGAAATACGGGGAAGTCAGCTCGACCACGCCTCCGTGGAGTGTCTTGACCTACTCGTACGGACTTCTAGGTAATGGTACACACTTGACTAAGTAATGTATTAACCTCCCTTCGGAGCTATGTTACATTTACTTAGAGGCCAAGGGTTGACGTGGTGGATTGATATTGTTTGGTAAGAGTTACCTAGATGACATGTTAATTAAGAATAGTTCTTGCTTTTCTAAGCGGTTTTCGACCTCGCCTCCGGGGAGTCAACTGCAGTTAGTTAAGTCACCATTGCGTAAACCAAAATGCTTACGTGGATTTCATTTATTGGTTGGACGCAGAAGAAAGTGAAATACATAATCATAACTTGCATTTATTTATTTATTTCAGTTTTATAATTACGATCTCTCTTAGCCCACTCCAAACTGTATGTCTATAAGGAAATAGGCTAGTGAGGGTTCAACTACGCTGACTAAGTAATGAATCTTGACATCGTATTGAGACACGAAAGTTTACGTACTCACTGAACCTTATCCGAAAATTTCGGAAACTACAACCAGTCAGGATTAGAAAGACGTTTATTCTAAATAGATCAAGTGTGATGATCTGGCTAGTCTTATATCCTGATATCTGTTTTAAATGTTCTTGAGCATCAAACACATGAGATGTCTACTGATAAGAACATGTGTTGAAGACAGAGTCGTACGTAGGTACGAGCCATGAAAACGGTTATCAGTTAAAGATGTTTGAAGGATCACTGTTTCATAATCATATTATGAATATGATAGCTAATCTGAATGAGATTGAAAGCCTCTGTGCTTAAAGAGACAATCTTAATAGATAGGATACGATTCTATGCTCTCTGCCTAAGTCATTTGAACGTTCAAGATTATTTTAAATAATTTTTTAAAACCAATGAACGACCTCAATGTGGCAGAAAGGGTGATATAGACTAAGGGAAAAGTTCTCTTTAATCAGACATCAATATCCACGGGCTAGAAAGCCAGTAAGTGGAAGAAAGAAAAAGGAAAAGTTCCCAATCGAAGGTTCAGAAATAGAAAGTCAAATCCGACAATGGAAAAGTGTTTCTATTTCGGTGGTAATGGGTACTGGAAAAGAAAATTATCCAAAATACGTAGTCAGTCTGTTTGTTACGCCGTTTAGATAAGATATGAAGATATCTTACTCGTTGAAAATATGTTTAGTTGGAAATTCACCGGACTCCTGGTATGTGAATTTGAGATCAACTAATCATATTTGCAAGTTGTTGCGAAGATTCAAACCAACCAGAAAGGTTGAAAAACGGCTAACACATAACTACTGCTCGGGGATAATACAAGTGTAATTGTATTAGCAGTAAAGACTATAAAGTCGTATTTTGGAAAAAGGATTTTAATATTATACGTGCCATATATACAGAAATTTAATTTCTGTAAGTTATATGATAACTAATAGTTTAATTGTTTGTTTTGAACAAAAGTTTACCACTAAGCAAAATAAAAGGTTTATTTGCTCTGGCACAATAAAAGATGGTGTTTTATACATCAATGAAAACTCTAATTCAAGTTTAACATTAAGAAGCTTGACCTACCATCTAAGAAGAAAAACTTCTTCGTGGCACCTATCTGTTGGTCAATTGAATCTGAATAGGATCCAAAGACTGATTGTTGAGTCCTATTGACTTGAAAATAGTATCAATCTGCAAATCCTATTTAGAAGGTTAAAATGGCCAAGAAACCTTTTTGAGACAAAAGGTAAAAGCCATGAAGTTGCTTGTGTCAGTTCATACGGATATGTGATCCTATGATTATTCAAGCAAGAGGAAGTTTTGGATATTTCATCATTCGTTTGAATGATTACTCTAGATACATATATGTTTATTTGATGAGACTTAAGTCTGTAATTGTTGAAGAGTTCAAAGAATATAAGACTGAAGTCAAAGAATCAAATTAGAAAACATATCAAGGCACTTCGATTAGGTCGAAGTAGTGATAAGTATCTAAGTTCAGAGTTAAACAGAATTTCTCAAATGAGATTGGATCTCAACTATATATATGAGATACGTCTTAGCAAAGATGTATTGCAGAAAGGAGAAATAGAACTCTGATGATGATGGTAAGATTCATGAAGAGTCATGCTACCCTATGAATTTCGTTTTGGGGTCTTGCACACAAAACGACAAACCTAGTTCTATCTAAGTCAGTTCCTAAAACACTGATGGATCTGTAGCTAGGGTGAAAACCCTGTATCTTTTATCTTCGGATTTAAGGTAGCCTGGTCCACGAGTTAAGGATGGATCCTGACAAGTTAGAATAAAGAACAAAGGTTTACTTGTTCTAAGGTTATCCTAAGAAGAACAAGAGGTGGTATATTTTGTAATTTGAGAAATCACAAAAGATGTTTGTGAATATTTCAAAGATAATTACATAGATAACCACAAAGGGTAGAAGCAAAGTAGTGTTAAAAGAAATAACAGTATTAGATACTGATTTCCATAAACCTGTGATAATTGAAAATGTATTAGATACATGTGATGTACCAAATACAACATGTGATGTAGAGACGTGTACACGAGAGCATCATTATAGTGGGAGGATTGTCAGGACAGTTGACAAGATACCTAAGATTAACCCAAGAGGTTGAATCTAACGTATCTGATCCTGTCACGTGTAATGAAGCTGTACAAGATATAGACGCTGACCGTTTGGTCAATTCCCATGGAATCTAAGTTAGAATATCTGTATTCTAACAATGTCTTGAACTTGTAGAGGCGCCTGAAGGCATTAAACCCTATTAGATACAATTGGGTTCTACAAGACGATAAAAGGAGAAATGGACGAAAAAGTAGAGACTTTAAAGCAAAAGCTTATGGCAAGGGATTTTACCCAGAAAGAAGAAATCATTTATGAGATCTTCTCGCCTATAACAATGCTTAAGTCCATTATCCTCTCCATTTTATCTCATTATCGATTATGAGATTAGATAAATGGATGTAAAGACTATGTTCTTGAACGGGCAACTTCAAGAAAAAGAGATACATGGTATAACCTGAAGGCTTCACAGCCAGAAATCAGGTGCATATAGTATGCAAATTTAATAGATCATTTTGTGATGATAAAGCAAGCGTCTAAATTATGGAGCATCAGAATTATAAGGCAATTTAAATTCTTTGGATTTGTATAATTGCCTGATGAACCATGAAGTGTACAAATGACATCATGATAGCATTGTAACACTTTCACTTTGTACGTAAACAATATTCTGCTCATAGGGAATGATGCAAGAATTTTGTCAATGGTCAAGATTCGGACGTCAAATCATTTTGACAAGAAAAGACCTATGTGAGACCAATGCTATTCCAAGGATCAGACTTTTGTTGTGATCATAGGAATAAGGAGATTGGTTTATCACAAGAAACATATATGGATAAGATGCTGGCAAGGTATAATATGACAAATTCCAAGGAAGGTTCATTACCTTTTAAATGTGGAATTTATCTATCTCGAGATCAGTGTCCTAAGACAACTGAAGAGATAGAAGACATGATTAGAGTTCCGCAGCGGAAGCTTTATGTATGTCATATTATGTACAGGGCCAGATGTCTATTATATAAATAGGTCTAAGTCAGCAGATATTAGTCAAACCCTAGAATTTGATACTGGGTAGTAGTAAAAGCATATATTGGAGTACTTGAGAAGGATTTGAGATTATATGCTTATCTACCACAGTGGTGAGCTCATTTCAATAGAGTATAAAGATTCGGATTTACAATCTGATTTGTATTCTAGATGTTTGACATTAGAATACGTGTATACTCTAGGAAGAGCGACCGTTGATTGGAGAATGTTAAGCATACTTGTATTGCTTACACCGCCATGGAAGTCAAATACATGATAGCTTGAGAAGCAGCCAGTTAGATATATTGGTTTCATGATTTCCTAGTTGTTGGCTCAGAGAAACATCTAAAAGATTCCTTCACTAAAGTATTGGCGCAAAAGAGTGCAAAACGAGTTTTGACACTCATGTGGAAGGAATAAGACTTAGATGTACAACCAAATTGAATTTAGGGCAAGTGGGAGATTGTTGGGAATAGTGCCCTGAAAATTCAATTTGTTGAATTAATTAAATTGAATTTACACAAGTTATGAGTATTTCACATATTAATAATTAATAACGTGTGATGGTATTCTTATATGAAATGTGTTTCGTAGGAAAAGACTTTGAATACCGAAATCACGTGTTATTAAAGTTCTAGTCGGTAAGATAAGAATATGTTCTTATCAAGACTATAATGTGGTTATATAAGATGATTAGTCTTTCGTCATAGGGAATGGTGATTCCAATTATAACACATTGATGATTTTCAATAGGATTGGAAACATCGAACTGGACCACTGAGATTATTTATTTTATACTGCTATCTAAAATAAATAAAATCTCAGGAAGCATTGTACTCTTAATCCTGATAATATTTCGTCTTTAGGCATGTAGTGTTAGTTACTGTAACATACTCGAAGTGAGGTCTCGGTAACGGGTGGCCAAAATACTTTGTATGATTCGGTGACAACATGAAATGCATTAAAGAGTTATATTAATCAAGGAATCTGTGGCCTTGCTGGAAGGTAAGAGATATCCTTGAAATAGATTTGTAAAAGTTCGAATTAAGACTTTGGCCAAAGCACTTCGCGTGATAACGTCACCGAAGTTGTATGATGAATGTGTTTCACATACAGAGAATTTGAACTTAAGGCGAATCAATAAATTTCAAATTATAGATGAAAAATAAATGATAGTAGTTGCAATTTATTTTTCATGGATATCTACACGGAGGAGTAAAATGCGAAATTATTCTAGATCGAGAAATTTGTGAATAATTTAATTAATTTTAGAGTGCAACAATATTTATTTAGTGGAATTAAATATTGTTAAACGGTAATTAATTATTATCATGAGATGATAATATATTAATCCATTTGGAGCTAAAATTAATTAGTCCTGCAGGTCCCCCTGCAAGCCCCAATTGAAAACCCAAAGAGAAAATATTAAAAGGAGAAAGAGAAATGATTTTTCAAAGTGTTTGAAAATAGACAAGCGATTTATTTTGAGAAAATAAATCAAGTTCCAAAGAGTTGGAAATACCCGGAATTTTATTTTGGAGAAAATAAAATTTTAAAATAAAAAAAAAAGAGGGACTGACGTGGCAGCTGACGTGGCGGTCCACGTGGCGGTCCACGTCAGCGGAAGGGTCCCATGTGGCGCTGACTGGGCGCCGCGTGGCGCGACACGTGGAAGGCTAGGATCGCGCCACGTCATCGCCCTGAACGGCCCAGATGAGATCGGATCGGGTTAGTCAAACGGGTCAGGTTCGGTCAACGGTTCGGGTCGGATCCGGGTAGGGTCGGAAAACCGGGTCTGGGCAGGGCCAGACCCGAACACGTGGCAGCACAGGAATCCGCCACGTCATCCCCAAACCCTAGCCGCGGGTAAAACACACGCGCCGCCTTGTGGCGGCGCGTGAGGGCGCGTCCGACATCGGAACGGCGCGTTCTCGGCGGCTCTGGACTCGTGGTGGAGAGACCTTTAATGTGGTATCCTCGGTTTTCGTGTCCAAGTTGTACACGCAAGTGGGATGTGAAATTACCATTTTACCCTTGCTTTTGAATCCAAAATGACCGAAACGCCCTCGGTTTTTCCCCTATAAATAGGGGCCTTGGGTCCTCATTTCTCATTCAACATTTTTTGGGAGAGGTTTTGGCTAAAGCATAGCTTTGAAACCATATCCCTTTTCTCCTAGTTAATTCCGATTGATTTTGGAATTAATTTTAATTAGGTGTTTGTATAAAACGCCTAATTTTGGGAGAATAAACCCTGAAAAGGGTTTTCTAGTTTAAAGTTTTTTTTCTCTAAGTATTTAGAGAAATACTTTCGGAGCCCACACTCCGAGGGTGTCCCTGGGGATATTGCAGGGAAGCTCTGCCGGTCTCACGAGTGGGCAAGGAGCTGGAAAAATGCCGTTAGATAGCCATGATTGCAGTACGGTAATAGTTTTAAGTTATTTTATTTTAAGCATGATAAATTATGTGCTCTTAACTGTTAATTGCATGTTAGATATTTATCTGCTTAAGTGATTTAAAATTTATTATCAATTGCATGTATATACTTGAGTAGATCCGGCTAAGTCTTCCGCTTTGTATTAAAATGTTTTAGAAATATTTTAATACTTGTATTATAATAAAAAATTTTAAAATGTGGTCCCGGACTGCTACTGTTCTGGGCCGCATCCCAGCACCAACGGCGCGTTAAGTGACTTCGTTGTAGATCTCATCACCACGAGTCCAACGCCGCCGAGAACGCGCCGATCGAATGTCGAACGCGCTCTCACACGCCACCTGAAGGTGGCGCACGCGGCCTAGGGTTTCTGTGCTTGAACTGGTCCGACCGAACCCAGTTCGATCCGGTTCGACATGTGGCCAATCCTGGTTCCGCCACGTGTCCGGTTTGATCTGGCCCTATCTGTTGGCCCAATCCGTTGGCCCATTGATCGGTCCGTTCCAGATCTAATCTGGACAGTCCGTGTGCGCTGACGCGGCGCAATCTGCGCCATATGCATGACGTGCCACTTGGCACCCAATCAACGCCACCTCACGCCTGTCCGCTGACGTCAGCTGCCACGTCATCAAATTATTTTTTTTTTTGATGAAAATTTTATTTTCTCCAAAATAAAATTTCGGGCATTTCCAACTCTTTGGAACTTTGATTTATTTCTTAAAATAAATCTCTTTGCTATTTTCAAACACTTTGAAAATTCATTTCTCTTTCTCCTTTTAATATTTTCTCTTCGGGTTTTCAATTTGGGGCTTGCAGGGGGACCTGCAGGACTAATTAATTTTAGCTCCAAACGGGTTAATATATTATCATCTCATGATAGTAGTTAATTATCGTTTAAAAATATTTAATTCGACTAAATAAATATTGTTGCACTCTAAAATTAATTAAATTATTCACGAATTTCTCAATCTAGATTAATTTCGCATTTCACTCCTCCATGTAGATATCTATGAAAAATAAATTGCAACTACTACCATTTATTTTTTCATTTCCAATTTGAAATTTATTGATTCGCCTTAAATTCAAATTCTCTGTGTATGAAACACATTCATCATACAACTTCGGTGACGTATCACGGGAAGTGCTTTGGCCAAAGTCTTAATTCGAACTTTTGTAAATCTATTTCAGGGATATCTTTTACCTCCCAACAAAGTCACAGATTCCTTGATTAATATAACTCTTTAGCACATTTCATGTTGTCGCCGAACGTACAAAGTATTTTGGCCACCTGTTACCAAGACCTCACTTCGAGTATATTACAGTGACTAACACTACATGTCTAAAGCGGAAATATTATCAGGATTAAGAGTACAATGCTTCCTGAGATTTTATTCATTTTAGATAGCAGTATAAAATGAATAATCTCAGTAGTCCAGTTCGATGTTTCCAATCCTATTGAAAATCATCGTGTTATAACCGGAATCACCATTCCCTATGACGAAAGACTAATCATCTTATATAACCACGTTATAGTCTTGATAAAAACATATTCTTATCTTACCGACTAGAACTTTAATGACAAGTGATTTCAGTATTCAAAGTCTTTTCCTATGAAACACATTTCATATAAGAATACCACCACACGCCATTAATTATCAATATGTGAAATACTCACAACTCACTGTAAATTCAGTTTAATTAATTTCAACAAATTGAATTTTCAGGGCACTATTCCCAACAGTTAAAACCGCACGCACCTTCACCCCAACTCCGCATTAGTATGATATTATCCGCTTTGGGCCAAGCCCGCACGGATTTGTATTTGGGCATCTCCCAAAAGGCCTCATACTAATGGAGTTGGGTGAACACTTATATATTAGACAAATTTCCTCCAATCTTCCGATGTGGGATGGGTTTGCTACCCAACAATCCTCCCCTCAAACCAAGACCACACTACTTGTGACCTCCCCTTCAAGGTCTATCCATTTGATTCGCTAACCATCTTGCACCGCCGCTACACACCTTTGCAGGACACACCGCCTGACCTCCTTAATGTCAAGGGGACTTTCGACACCAGACATCAACTGTAGATCTCCAATTGTTAGGTCACTTCACCTGACCTGCCAAACATAGGTCACTTCACCTGCCAAACATCTTATACCGCCGTTATCATTCAACGGGACCCGCTGCCTGACCACCATTTACCAGGAAGACTTTCGACACAAGGCACCCCTGCAGGTCTCCGGTCTTGTTGTCATATCGGGAACTCCACATAACACGCTGTCCACCACTCTGACAAGTCTGAACCTGGGCTCTGATACCACTTGTTGGGACCGCGTACACCTTCATCCCAACTCCGCATTAGTATAATATTGTCCGCTTTAGGCCAAGCCCACACGGATTTATTTTTGGGCATCTCCCAAAAGGCCTCATACTAATTGAGTTAGGTGAACACTTATATATTGGATAAACTTTCTCCAATCTTCTGATGTGGGATGGGTTTGCTACCCAACAATATGACATAATGCATGCAACAAGAACCATTGCAGGAAAAGTGAGAGATGGACTGCTACAAATAGAAGACATTGATGAAGTCTCATTGGCGACGAAATGTAGACGAGCTATGCCGATTTTCCTGCGCCGGATTTGCTGATACACATGAGCGGCGAGCAAAAAATCAGCAACTTTATGCTATGGCAGTTGGCTTACACAGAGTTGTCCAGACTTTGAGGAGAAGGATTATGTGGAGGCCTTGATTACTTTTCAGAAAAGGGATAGGCAATTTGGTGGGAAGAAATATTAGTTATTTTCTTTTAATTTATTGGGAATTTTCGACGTTGTCGAATAAGCGAGTTCATATTTCTAGACGTTGTTAATACTTTGAGAAAATTATATTTTTGGTCTCATAGGTTTAAGCCTTTTGCAATTTTAGTCCCATATTTTTGAAATTAGACACATTTAGTCCCATTATTTTGAAAACGTTGCAATTCTAGTCTCATTCGTCAAATAACTGATTGAAAATGTATTTTTTCCGTTAAGTGCATTTTGGGGGAAAAAGTTATTGTTCATTAGGTTGTTTTTTGCGGGAGTTTACTTATTAATACCCCATTTTGGCATCTTATATCAACTTTGAAGTATTACTCTGAATCACTCTCATTAAGATAATGTGATGTTAAAATGAGATATTAATAAGCGAACTCCCACAAAAAACGACCTAATAAACAATAACTTTTTCCCCAAAATTGCACTTAACAGTAAAAAAATACATTTTCCATCGATTATTTGATGGATGAGGCTAGAATAACAACTTTTCAAACTAATAGGACTAAATATGTCTAATTTCAAAGACATGAGACTAAAATTGCAAAAGGTATAATCCTATAGGACCAAAAATATAATTTGTGCTAATATTTTTTCTTGACGTGTGATTGATTGAGCTTGGATAAATTTGGGTTGTATACTTTATTATATACACAATTTGTACACTTTATTACTGTTGATTGTTGATGGCAAGTTGAATGGTTGATTCTCCCAAAACCTAACTAATTAATTAGTAACATTCTTTTTGTTTTCGTTCTTTTTTGAGATCCAGATCTCTTTTTTCTTTTTACTTATTTCTCTTTTTTTTATTTTTCTCTCTCTCTCGTATGAGAGTCATTTTTCTCTCGAATGAGAGTATTTTTATTTTCTTATGTTTAATGCAGGGTATTCCTACTAGTGCTTCAAGTGTTTATCTCTTTCATCACTTATGGATGACTGCATCTACTTCAAAACCAAATCAGATGGAGACATGCTGAATCACGAGTCGATCTGTATGACTCAAGGTTTAAGTGTTAAAAAATTTGCAATCGCTGAAATTCCGGTAGTGGTGGTGAAATTAATTTTGATTACCTATTCAAGTATTAGTTCGATTGTTAGGTTTTGTTCTATTAGACATGGAGAAACTATGATTGTCCACAAATTTGTTAGAATTGCGGCATTGAGCCTGCGTTATCTTTTCGTTTGTTACTTTGTATGTTTTGATTCGTTTGATTTAGTAAATTTCCCCTTCGGGGTTTGTTTTTCAAAAAAAAAAAAAAAAATTAATTCCCGTCACTAAGGCTGTAATTGGATATCCGAAAATTTGATATATGTTTGCATTCGAATTCGTTTAAAGAGGATATTATCCGTATTCGTTCAAAGAGGATATTATCCGTATCCGATTATAGACATTCGAATTATAAACGGATAAGGATATGATAATCACATATATAATTAAGTGGTTATATAATTAATATATAATCCATTTAATTATTAGAAAATAGGGATTTTCTAGTTTTAGAAAAATGAGTTTTTCTAGAACAATTTGATCTGTTTTGCATCCGATTTATTTATACATACGTTAGACATATCTGTAATCCTTAATCCGTATCTAATAACATATATATCTATATATTTTTTATATCTTGATGAAATATATATTAATTTATGTATTATATAATTATTTGAAAATTATAAAAAAATAATAACAAAATATATTATATTATTTATAATAAGAAACTTCATTAGTAACCGTGAATATATATTATAAATTATATATTATACTTATAAGTTAATGTTTACATCGATTTAATATATTTATAGTTAGGTCTATATATATATATATATTTAATATTCAATCGTGCTATGAAATTTTAATTTATTATTTTTATTAATAAAAAATGTATCTATAACAGGTTAATGGATTTGGATTCGGATATCATATTTGAATGTCTGATAATTAACTAATCGGATATCATCACAAATACGAATAATCCGATATTCTGATAATATTCGTCGGATTCAGATTCGGAAAACATTTCTATTATATGTCAGATAACGGATTCGGATTCGGATAGCGGATATACTAAACGGATTCGAATACTGCACATCCACTTCGTTTATTATCCGTTAACACCAACCCCTACCCATCACGCGATAAGTTAAAACCATTCACCATTCACAGTTACATGCAATGGTTTGGCCGAGTCGGATCCATATTAAAAGTTAGAAATACCTGAAATCTAATGGGCTCTTGTAGTAATTAAATGCGTTGAGAATTTGTTTCCCTAGTGTTTGCAATCTCCCTTAGGCCGTGTTTACTTCTCTTGTAAGTTGTAACCGGAGGTTGGAGGAGGTCATCTGCCCAAATCTTGTGTTTACTTTTTCTTGACCGTAGCCTAGGAAATCCGGATCGGCCCGTAGGTGGCGGCAGAAAAGGCGAGCTCTAGCAGACGCCAATTTACCATGTCTCATTAACCATGCCATTTCTTAGGGATGGAATTTTACCAAAGAACCCTAGCTTTGGCTTTAATTACACTCGATTGCCATTGAAATCTAATTCCCCCATTTTTGCTTTATCCCTAACTTTACCGATGAATGCCACTGAAATCAATGGTTCCTCCCCTTTTTTCGATTTGTTGCTACTCTACGAAAATCCAAATTTCTAGTTTTTCCCCAATTTTCACATTTACAAGCTTTAATCGATGTTTCCGCAGGAGAATTGAGAAGGCGATATGAAGTGGGGGCCGACAATTAAGTAGGGTTGCAGGTAATCCTTGTTGGCTTTCGTCCTAATTTTTCTCCTTTTTTGCAATTGAATCTCACCTATTCCACACCACCATTCGTGCTGCAGGGTTAGGTTTCTAGTGTTTTCGGTAGATTTTCCCCAGCGCAGCATCCAGGTGACATCATTCATTGGTAACAGTTGCCTATTGATTTCGTTTGTGTAGTTAGATATTTGATATGTTCGAATAGGGTAGTTTTCCAAAATTATTTGAAACCAATTACAAGTGGTTGAGCTTTTTGGTGGAGTTGATGTTCTATATGTGCATGAAACCAATTACAAATGGTTTGCGCAGGGATTGTTTTTGGTTTTCCCTATTTTCCCCCCTTTCTGGCGCCTAACGCAGCCACAACGCCATTTCTGCAGCAACTAGGGTTTGGTCGAAGCTTTCTTGGTTCAGCGCTAATTGCTTTGCTCTTTCGTTTTTGGTCCCAGCTTCGGTTTTCTTTGAAATATCTGATTCAAGCGCAGCGAAAAGGTATTCAATTAACTAGCACTAAGGTGGGCAGTTTCTTATAGCAGTTTATTGGTCTTTTCTGAAAAATTGGTTGTTTAAATATTGAATTATTTGTTATTTGCGATGTTCCCTGTTTATCGTTTGCTCCTGAAGGTGGAATTGCGTCCTCTGTTTTTCAGTAATATGTTCCATGATTTATTTTTTGAGTTATTTTTTAAGCTTGATTAATGTTGCTCTAAGACTGAGGATTGTGTTACTTCTTTCAAATATGTCCATACCTTTGATGTGTGTGTGTTTGATATGAATTTTGTTCCATTGAAGAATGAATCTTTTCTGAGATGAGGATGAGGTCGTCGTGTCGTGACTTTGGAGATTATTCGCTTGCAAGTTATGAAAGTGTTGATGCTTACTTATCTAGTTTTACAAAGTTGGGTTTCGGATTTTGAATCTATGTGCCTGTGTTATCACAAATACAGCCTTCTAGCCCGCAATGGTCAAAAATTGCATTGAACAACTTGTTTGGGTAGAAACGCCTTTCGCCAAATTGAGCAGTTGTGTCAACGATCGATCGAAATGGTTTAAAGTGAGTTCTTACCTATGGTTTCTGTATTTATTTGACTTTATGGTTGAATTTTATTTGATTAGTACTTGTACAAGAAGTTTATTAGCAGATTTTGGCTATAACTTGAGATGATGAAATTTAGCCTTAAAGACAATGTAAGTAGAAAAAGGGAACAAAAGTTGGAAAATCATTTAAACCTGTTTTAAAGTCAATATCTGTGTTATTTTGGTACCATACTTGTAATTTATCCCCTACTCCCCCTACTACTAGTTGTGTTTTGTTGATATGAATTGTGCTCACTTAAAGTAGGGCTGTCAATGGGGTGGATTTTAATTCGTATTCGATCCGACTCCGATCCGAATCCGATCATATTCGTCCGATAAAAAAGTTCGATGGATCATATCCGATTATAAATATTCGTTATCCGAAATAAATGGATCGGATATGGAATTAAGGAATCCGATCCGTTAAAGATCCGAATCCGATTTTTTTATAATATTTTATTAAATTAATTATTTTATTAGTAAAGAATATTAAATAGAATAATTAAAATTAAAATTTTCACATATGTTCACTATAAATAATAATAAAATTTAAATTATTTGTTCTAAAAAATATGTTTTTCTTTATTAAAAATCTTAAATTAACCTATTTTAAATGCATATACACAAAATCATTAAAGAATTCATCAAGTAATAATTATTTGTTAAATATTATATATTTATATTTATATTTTATTTATTTATTTCTTTATAAAAAAAATTAAATTTTATTGTTAATCGGGTCGGATCAGATCGGATCTTTTATCGGATCTGATCCGACCCGTTAACATACGGACTTGGTATTAATGAATCCGAATCCTATAGGATTCGGATTCGGATCCGGTTATCGGATCTTGTTGTCGGATTCGGATCCGGAATTTCCTGATCCGGTCCGAATCCGACCCGTTGACAGCCCTAACTTAAAGAATGGACAGCTTTGATGGTGAGGACAAGGCAATCGTAGCTTTCTAGATAATTCGATTGCAAGTTATAAATGTTTTGATGCTCACTTACCTTGTGTTACGAAGTGGGGTCGGTCGACAAAGAGGTTAACCAAGTAAACTCTCTCGGTTGTCAACCTGCAGCCGGAGCCCCAATTGTTGATAAAAAGAAAAGGAAGAGATAAGAAAAAGCCAGTGAGGTGATAGTAGAGGCTATCATTGCGTTCTGCAACGAGTCAACAACATCTTTATTCAAGTTATGATGTAGTAGGAAAGAACTGGTTGATTGGTTGTAGTTTGTTGTCTTCAATCTTCATAAACTATATTAGTACTTTGGTTGATCGTGTATTGTGGTCTAGATTGATCTCTCTGTCAAGTATAATTGAACTATTTTGCTAATGTACGTATTATCTTTTGTTATGTGTTGAATGAATTGACAGTGATTTCTCTTCGCACCTTGTACGGTATATGTTAATCGGCTATTTGTGGATGATGTGAATTTGTAACATAAACTGATTCATTGAACTGCAACTTGAAGATACGGGGGCAATCACCATTCTAATTTAATTACTAGGTTGCAAAGCAGGGGATACTAATTGGCCAAGCAGCTTCTGGACCGTAAAAGCCAATTTGTAAAAATGTATACAGGGATTGAGGGAAAATTGATGGGAGTAATACAATGGAAGTTGAGGGTAAAAATGTAATTTAACCATAAACATTCATTAACATGATATGATAAGTAAACAATACAACCATTTTCAGGAAAGAAAAATTTAGAAGTAAACATCGGTTATTGACCTTTAGTGTAGCTAAACTAACATATGATTTCATGACTTCCCAAATCCTCTTTGCCAAAGTACACGCGGCCTTAGAAGTTAAGTTATAAGCACATATAGGATTACTTTGGACAACTGAATTAATTAGTACAGAAGATTGCATATAGCTAGACTGCATATAGAAAATCTCATAATTTGACTAATTTTCACCCTACAACAGCTAGCAAGCTATCTAGCCTAAGCTACTACCACATTGCGTATGGAAACTTGTATTCAAGTTATCTTGTCCCGGAATGGCAGCAACGGTTATAATTGAACTTTTTGACTTATTAACGTATCGAGTTTATTGCACCAAAAACCCTGTGATATACTTAATTAGCACTCCAAACCCTATGATTTGAAAATTCTCAAAGCGAACACTATGATTGTAATAAATTAACACTCAATTAGCATTTCAAATCCTACAGCCATAGTTGTAGGGTTTTGAATGCTAATTTATATAATCATAGGGTTCTATTTGAGAATTTTCAAATCACAAGGTTTGGAGTGCTAATTAGGTATATCACAAGGGGTGACCGTGCAAAAAAACTCTTAAGGTATCATATTTCCTATATTTTCTCAAAACCTAATGAAATCGGGCTAGTTTATATCTTAGGCCGACGGCGGCAACCACAAAGAAAATGGCGGCGAGATTATTAATGCAGGACATTGTTGCTGCTCAGAAGATAGCCGAGATTATTAAGATTTCCATTTTTCGAGGAATCTTATAATGTGAATACGTGATGAGATTCCAAGTTAGATATAACATCTTGTGTAAGTTTTAAGTTGAGTTATTGTTCAGAAATTCAGTCTATGTCTGATGGCCCTGATAAATCCTGTGAGAGTCTGAAGCAATTTGCTTCAAGGAATTATTTTCTTCTTTATTGGGAAGAATTATAGTTATCAGTATCTCTCAATTTTGGTGAAACTATGCATTAATTTCAAATCTTTTCCATTCTAAAATTCCTGTGAGGTACTATTATTCGTGGTAAGTTTCTGGAAAATTGTAAAAAAAAAAAAGGAACTTTGATTTACATCAGTTAGATTTTAAATCACATTCGATATTTAATGAAATTTTAGCCTAAACCTAGCTCGATAGCTTGCAACCAATTATAATGGCAAGCATATACTTGTTATTTGATTGATTACTCTCCATAAATATTCCATCACCCAACAAGTTTAAAAATACTCATTCCCTAGCTTGTTACAGTGGTCTGTCACTACCTTCGTGCTAGAATTACCCATGAACCGTAAGCTACTTCACCGAAAAACTGCATGAATTTCATTCAATCCATACTGATGAACTGCTGGCTCCCTTACCGATGTCTAACGAATAAACGTATCCACATTTATACATTGGAATTTCTAGCTCGGGTCTCGGCTGAACCCTAACCATTCAGATGTTAAGTGTACTACACTTACTATTTATATCATTCTCCTCTCCTTATTGCACTGGCATGGTCGAGTTAAATTCTGAGTTAAAATTATCATTTATACATATGGCATATGCACATTGAGTTACGGTTAAGTTTATGTTTGGTAGTTAACTTGTTACCTACTCTAGATTTATAAAATGCCCCATGCACATTCCTGGAACGTACACATGAGGGAGAGTGATACTGACATATAAATTCATCTCTTCCATCATTAGTAATTAATTAGATCAAAGTCTTTCTCCTATATATAATAATGTTAACATGGAGCTAGGAGGAGAACACACAGAGAGCTCCAACAAACATTAATGGCTTCGGAAAGCATCAATGATGAGGCTTTGCCGGAGGAACTCACGGCGGAGAAAATGCCGAAACACGTGGCGGTGATACTGGACGGCAACCGGAGATGGGCCAAGGAGAGAGGGCTGCCGGTGGAGCTCGGCCACCATGAAGGTAAACGTGTGATGATGGAGCTCACTTTCCTCTCTAGCAAATGGGGGATCAAAGTTCTTTCCTTGTTTTGTTTCTCAACTGAAAACTGGAAACGTCCCAAAGTAAGTACCAAGTACTATATATATATATATATATTCGTAAATCGATCGTAAGTATGAAATAAATTTACAATGAGGATTGCAGGAGGAAGTTGAGCTATTGATGAGCTTGTTTGAAGAGGTAATGGGAACATATGAAGAGGACTTCGCTAGGTACGTACTCTTCGATGCTTCTTGTAAAGTACATCTTTGAACGAATAATTACGAACACCCCTTAGGTTTAACTTGATTACGAAACAAAATTACAGAAAACACCTTAAGAACTACGGTAGAAATTACAGGAAACATCTTCATCCTGTCCGAACCTCATGTTGTTTTTCATAATTTCTTACAGTGAGGCACCTTTTTTTTCTTTTTTTTTTTTTTTTTTTTGTAATTAGATTAAACTTTAAGGGGTGGTATTCGTAATTACTCATATATTTGATTATGAAACGAGTAGTTACATTTCAACTCCATCTATACGAATATATATATTCATCTAATAGGCAGTCCAAATTCAAGGTTAAATGTACGACTATCCTTCATGGGGGACAGATCGAAACTCCCCGAATCCCTTGTGCACACGATAACATTGGCAGAGGAGAGAACCAAGCCCAACAAGGGGCTTCACGTCATGATCGGATTGAACTACAGCGGGAGATTCGATATAATGCAGGCAACACGAAGCATCGCCAGGAAAGTGAGAGATGGGATGCTGCAAATCGAGGACATCGAGGAGAATCTCATGGACGATGAACTACAGACTGGCTGCGCTGAGTTCCGGGTGCCGGATTTGCTGATCCGCACGAGCGGGGAGCAGCGGATCAGCAACTTTATGCTATGGCAGCTGGCGTACACGGAGCTCTTCTTCTCGGACAAGAACTTTCCGGAGTTCGAGGAGAGGGATTATGTGGACGCATTGGTTTCGTTTCAGAGAAGGGAGAGGCGTTTTGGTGGGAAGAAGTATTGATCTTGATGAAGAGGGAGACTTGGGATGAACTATTTGGATATGTACTTTGTGTTTGTATGATTCCTACTATTTGGCATGTATTGATGCTAAGTTAATGGTGTGAATGTGGAACTTGAATAACTTGGGAATGGTTGAAGGATTGAGAAACTGTCAATTTGAAAGTGAAAACCTATAATCCACATGCATTTTGCTAATTTATGAGTCATCATAGAGTAGTTAAACACCACCAAAGGGGGTGTAACTTTGTGGTTCGACGCTATGCTAGCTTAATCAGATGTCTCGAGTTCGAATCCTGTAAAATGCACTTATGAAATTCAATCTCATGGTTGAGACTCAAATTTTTTATAAATGTTTAAGCAAGACGAGTTTGAGTTGAAAGTCAAATATAGCCTCGAGGAACTTGAGCCCTATTTTCCCAGCTCGTTTGGCTTGAGTTAAAAATACGCACATCGATCATAAGTGTGCAGTACCTCCCGTCTTAGACCTTTTCATTTTCTAAAGACACACTTAAGAAAATGGAGATGTCACGAGTCTACAATAACTCCTGATAGACTAGTATTCATATGGATAAGACAATATATATACGATTAAACGGATTTTTTCTTTACTTTTTCACATAAAAAGTATTAAACATAATATTCAACACGAGTGTTGACACAACACTGTACGATAAAATAATATTTTTAGAATTGTCATTTCGTCTAAACTTCGGATGCATAGAGCTAAGATATTTACAAGTAAAATTAATTAAAAGTTTGTCCTTGGGGGCCCGAGAACTTGGACAAGGAACCTATAAATTACAGTAATGGCGGGAAAAGAAGCCTGGATAATCGCACACTCCCATCAATACGTGCGCCGTTAGGTGAATCATAAGCGCCGCCGTGAGAGAGAGTAATGGCGGAGGCTGAGAAAGAAAAGGAGGCGACGGAGAAGGTGGTGGCGTCGGAAGCAGAGGAGCTGCCCAAGACTATCGTGCGCCGAGTGGTGAAGGAGAAGCTTTCCCAGCTCGCGACCGGCTCCGAGATGTCTGTCCTCCGCGACTCACTCCTCGCATTCTCCGAGAGTGGCCGCGTCTTCATCCATTATCTCTCCGCCGCGTAAGTCTCCACACCGCCTTCTTTCTCTCTAAACTCTGTTAATTTGCGTGGATTGCTCTTATTGTGGGTCTGTCTATGCTCTATTTTGCTTGCAGGAATTCTAATTTTATGGAGTTTTGATTTTAGAAATTTTGATTCAAGCACGATGGGCCTTTTATGAAGCAAATTTCGTCGAATTTCTTGCGGAAATTATTTTGTTTCTGATGTTTCTAAGCTTAATTAGGGGATCTGCTGATGGGTCTGCCATTTTCTAGGGTTTGGCTGTAAATTAGGTTTTTCCAGATTATGCTATGTTTGTGTGATAAATGTTGGAACTCTACATTCTTGTATGATTTCTGGGATTTCGGCTCGTCTGGTATGGTAAAGCATTGATCTTATTCTTCAATTTGCAGTCTTGCTCATTATGTAATTCTCAAATGTTAATACTTATGTTTGTGATTGTCAATTATGATTCTGGAATTTGGGGTTCTGAACAATTATTCTAGCTGACAGGAATTGAATCTATGGTTTAAAGTATATAATTTCTTGATATCTGCAGTGCTAATGACATATGTAAGGAGTCGAAGAGACAAACAATCAACGCAGAAGATGTATTCAACGCCCTGGAAGAGATAGAGTTTCCGGAGTTCATTGGGCCTCTCAGAGCTTCTCTTGAAGGTTAGCAGTTGAGCTACACTAACTTTTTATCAGCTTCGTAATGTTTTCACACCTTTAAAAGGAAGCATTTGAGGTTGGGAAATGCAGAGAACTAGAGAGTTGATAAGCAAATCAGGGAAGTAGATGAAGATCAAAAGCTATTTCGATTCATAACTATGATTCCATAACTCGTTCATATATATGATTAGTTCAAATAGATTTCGATACAGAATTTGTTGGAAACTAGCAACATCCAGTGATTTCAATAGTCCTTCCTTTCATCCCTAATTTGAAATCTACACACACTCTGGATTAAACTATCCAAGTTAGTATTTTACCCTTATTCTACTTTGGGAAGAGTGTGTGACTGTGTGCCTTGCTAGTCCATAATAGACTAACAGATGGTTAAAGAAGCTGTTAGCAAATCAAATCTGAAATCTAAATTCTCAGAAAAGAGTCATAAGAAATCTCGAAGGGAAAAATGCTAGTTAGACCTAGGGTAAGAAAGCCTATCAGTCCCATCCCAATGGCTGATATGTTTACCTGCTAATTGGATATGCTTTCAATAAGATATGCCTTAGTCCTGGCTGACAAAATATCTTCTATAACTCGCCTGGGTGGGCTACTCGTCTTGAGGGATAGGCAAGGCCTACTCCTTAAATAGGCTTAGCTTTTAGCTAGAGGAAAGATAACGGCTTGATAGTCAAGCTTGGTATGCGTAAAAAAAAATCTTTAGTAGTGATGGAGAAGGACAAAAAATACATGGCTGTCTACGATAGAAGGAAAATGTAATGCGTCAAAGTTAACTAGTTTCATTGTTCTAACTTCCAATCATTTTACCCGAGTATCTTTTTCTTTGCATTGAACAAATTTAGTAATTTATGCCAAATCTGCTGAACTTAGTGTAAGGTGCGCGTGTGGGTATTTTGAAATGATGGAAATGTATCTGATCTTCATTAAGTTGACCAAGGCTTGTTAGAGATTCTCTGAGCATGGATGCATTTGATAAGAAAACCTTCACTATTTCCAATATTTGAGGCTTTGAGCCCTGTCTACAACATAGTTCTTTAATGTACCTCTGCAACAATGATTTTGTTTGGTTCGAGAAGCTGTTTCACCTCTCCTGCTCCGTTTTGGTTCTTATGAGTATCGTATTCATCTCCTTATATTCCGGCATTTTGTGGCAGAGTTTAGACAAAAGAATGCTGAGAAGAAGTCAGGATCATCAAGGGCAAAAGATACAAACAAGAAGGTGAAAGATTCAAACAAGACAGCCAAAAGGAAAGAATCACCTGCAAAAAGCCAAGGCCAAAACAAACGACGTGAAGTTGAAAACGATGGAGACGAGGATGATGCAGATTGAGGCTTTGCTGAAACCGTAATGGAGGCGAGGAGAAGTAGATATTTGCTTCTTATAGTGTTATATGTTCTAAAAATAACTATACCGTAGTTTTCCATTGATGCTCCATCCGTTCTTGGCTGAGTAGTTCTTCTAAATTGTTTTCTACTTTCTGTTTACCCTCCAATATTATGGTTTCGGTTCCATAGTTCTTGTAAAGGAATCGTCTTCAATTTCTCTCTTCTTTTTTTTTTCCCCCTTTTTTCCTTTTGAATGTTGGCCATTAGGCATTCGAGTTTGATGGAATTGGGAAGATACTAAGAGACGAACTCAACTCGATGATACAACTTTTTGACAATGTATTTTCAAGTACTTGCAATCTTTACTTAAGCCCAAAACAAATCCAATTGGTATACTTTTATCTTCATGAATTTCATTTCTCAATCATCAGGTTTTGATAAAAACGATATGCTTGTTTATTAAAATCATTATTGAACAAAGATAAAAGAACATTATCATTTTCCCAATTGTAAAATTCCACTTAAATAAAATTATTCTTATTCTTATTCTTATTATTAGTAGCAGCAGCAGTAGCAGTAATTTTGTTTTTCTTCTGTACGTAAATTGTAGCATAACTCACAGAACAAATTACTATTAATATCTAATGTGTTTTTTTTTTTTTTTTTTTTTGGGTACAATATCTGATGTATGAATATTTTTAAAAATATTATTTTGTCGTATCGTGTTGTAATGGATACCAGATGAGCATCTCCTCACTTGGAAATTTTAAAAAAAGTCTAAGTCTTTATATCCGTGTCATGTCGTGTCACCGTTTACGCATTTGTGCAGCATAGCTACTAATAGGGGGTGTAAACGGATATTAAACGGATCGGATGTATGATTACCATATCCTTATCCTTTTATGATTCGGACGGATACGGATAATATCCTTTTAAATCGAATTCGGATAATATCCTTTTTATACGGATACAAGGCGGATTCGGACGGATTCGGATTTTAATCGGATTTTCAACTATTCATTTTGACATAAATTATTTAACTATATAACTTCGAATTTTTAATCAAATAATTATATGACTTTGAATATATATATATATAGATATATTAGACAAGGAGAGAAATAATAACTATATCTATATATATTAGTTTTATTTTTTAGTGAATGTATAAATATGTTGGAAATTATAAATTTTATCATATAATTAATTTGAAATATAATACTTTTATTAATAACATAATATATGCTACTTATATTATCTCTATATAAATGTTGAAGTAAACATATGGTTACTATTAAAACCTAAGATTTTTCTTTAATAAATACGCTAAAAAATTTACTTAATACTAATAATCTATCAAACATACACAGTTGTGTGTATATATTTTAATATAATATATTATTTATCAGATACGGATTACGGATAAATCGCATAACGGAAAATTTAACGAATAATGAAACGTATCGGATGTTAAACGGATCGGATGTCTTATTACCATATCCTTATCCGTTTATAATTCGGATGTCTATAATCGGATACGGATAATATCCTCTTGAGACGGATTCGGATAATATCCTCTATAAACGAATTCGAATCCGGACGGATATCGGATTTTCGAATATTCATTTACAGCCCTAGCTACTAATATGTTCGAATTTTAAGCTTTGCTTTATATACAAGTTTATAGAGGCTATGAATGTGAAATGGGCCTTGAACGGGCTAAAAGTATAGATGGGCGGGCCTTGTACAGAATCTGGGACTACTTAGAAATTAGAATCACTTTACGCAACCCAAAAGCTAAAAGCTGCTTTTCTTGCCGCTTCTCTTCCTTATATTGCTGACTGCAACTTATTAATGGCAGAAGAGTCGAGAGTAGGCCTTACCCTTTTGCCTCTTCTCAAAATCTCAGCTTCTTCACCGCTGGAATTGTCTCTGCTCAGCTCATCTTGTTTCAGGTAACACTCTTTTTTATCTTTTTCATATTTTAAAAGTTCTTCGTTGTTACGATTTTGGTTCTGAGTGAATACTGCAAGAATTTCTCGAACCCTACTCAAACCTGCTGCATATTATGAATTTCTTCACTAATAGAAGAGTAATCGAGAATTTGTTGGTGAAGAAGCATAAAGTTGGTTTTTTTATCTTATTTTTGTAGATTATATCTAAGAATAATCGTAATGGTTTAGATTAGTGTTATAAAGGGCAGATTTTTTAAGAAATCCCGAGGTCAAGTTTTGGGGAAATTTTGTTTCTGTGAAACCCAACTGAGAAAACAATATGATTTCAGTTACTTCTGTAATCATGGTTATGTGAAAATTTTTGTTGCTTCAGCTTATCAAAAGATTAGAGGTGACCGAGTTGAGCTCTTTCTTGCTAATCCTCCCGTGTAAACCGTATAGAAGTTTGAATCTGTTGTACTTTGATTCGATTGGCATTTCTATTTTGAGGTAATGATATAAAAATGGGCATATTTCTGAAGACTATATGGTAATTTTTATTGTTTGCAAGCATGTTAATGTCCTTCTACGATTTATAGATTGCTCAGACAAGTGATGTTTCGTGCTGATTCGTGAATGTAATCCTGTATTGTAGTTACAGTCTTGTTTATTATGTTGTGTGATGGTTTTTATTGTGTTGATTGAATTACAGAAACGTAGGAGTATACGAGAGTCAGGAAGGGCTGAAAATGTTTGAGCTGGAAGCCGGACAGGTGGAAATCAACGGTAATGTTGAAAACACAACGGGCACATCGTATACCATTTGCACCCCCTCCACCCCTCCGACACAGGCAGAGTGTGTTGGCAGTCCTAAATTCGACCTAACCCCTTCATCATCTGCCATGACGAGGACGGTCAATGCCGACACTCAAGATTCACAAGAAAAAGATCAGAAACCAAGTAATATAACTCGATACTTATCCGTGTATTTTTCATATAACCTGGAATTTGAGCTTTTATATCTCATTGATTTGCCTGCCTAGCCTTTGTTATGTATATTTCTTTCTCTAGAGTAGAATTTGAGTAGGATGTTTCTCTGTTTTTAGATTTTTATAGCACTTTTGAAGTTTTTGCAACGGGGTAACTTTAGCATTTTGTCTTAGAGTACCCATTTTTCAGTTTTGGTCTCACTGATTATAGGATTCTCACATTTTGTCAGGGAATTCAACTTTTTCTTCCCAATTTTAGTCGCGATGGTGATTTTCCATCAAATCCCTTACGGGAAAGGCAGGCATGTGATCTTTGTTAGGGATTTGATGGAAAATCGTATTTGGGATCAAAATTGAGAAATAATACAATAATAAAGTGTTAAATGTGAGAATCGTGTAATCAACAAGACTAAAATTGAAAAAAGGGCTACTTTGTTGCAAAAAGAATGATAAGAAAAGCATGAATTAACTACCTTGGGAGGTGTACATTATTGCAAAAAGAATGATAAGAAAAGCATGAATTACCTACCTTGGGAGGTGCTCCTTGTATTGCAGGTGTGTCAAACTGTTACGTGTTCAAGAGCCGTTTGCAAGAGTATTGTCAGAAAGCTGGACTCACAACTCCAACTTATGAAACTATCAGAGAAGGCCCTTCTCACGAGCCTTCTTTTAGATCAACCGTAATTGTTCATGATGTCAGATATGATTCTCTACCGGGATTTTTCAATCGCAAGGCTGCTGAACAGTCGGCTGCTGAAGTTGCTCTCATAGAACTCGCCAATTCTGCCGATACTAAATTTGGGATGGCTCAACATGTGGTAATTGTTTTTAATTACAAAAATTTCCCCTATCAAAGAATTTACATTATATTTGGATCCATGAATTTTGACAATATCGTGATATGTCAGGTGTAATTATCCCTACACAAAAACATTATGTCTTCTATTTTGCACGCACCCAGCATGAGTGTGCATCTCTGCTGATTGCCTTATTCCATCTTTCAAAGTGTTGATTCGTCGTCTTTATTTCCAGCACGAAACAGGCCTGTGTAAAAACCTCCTACAAGAATACGCTCAAAAGATGAACTACGCCATTCCACTATATGAGTGCCACAAGGAGGGTAAACAAGGCAGAACACCCATGTATTCCTGCACTGTCGAAATAGGTGGTATAAAGTACATGGGAGCTACAACAACCACGAAGAAAGAAGCTGAGATTAAAGCTGCCAGAACGGCCCTGTTAGCCATCCAATCAGCTAGCTCCATGTCAGGTGATCAGGCCGCCAATTCGATCTACACCGTTCTTCCACAGAAGAAGAAGGGATCCTCAACCTCCGATCTTGGATTCAGCGCTCAGGAAACTGCAGCCGCCCTCAAAACAAAGAAACGCCGTTTCAAGAAACCGAATAGGAACAAGAAGAAACGGTTCCCCAGGCACGGCAAGTCCGATGCGAACGGAGACAGCGGGGCCCATGTTCCAACAGCTGGAGGTTCCGATAATCATAATGCAGGAGGAGCGGATTGTGGGGTCATGGAGACGAACACGGATGCCTTTAGTGTAGGATTCGATAGCGGAAATGTGGAACGCGGCGATGATGTCGAACCGTGCCCACCCTCGTGAGGAAGAAGGGGCATTTTAATTAGCATTGTTACTAGGAAACCATCCTTGTAGTCCATTGATTGGGGGGATTTACATTCTTGATGCTGATGATTGTTGGATCATGTAGGAGAGTACTATGTGATCTTCATCTCATCATGTTGTTTGATGTTCGGGAGGATGTTTATTTAAATTGTATGCTATATTAGCTTAATTAAAAGTTTATTTAATTCGATATTTTACTAACTTAATTAAAAGTTCAAAAGTTCGCACATATCTATCCGAGGATGAATCTTGTCCAGAGCTGAATATTGAGAATTAGTCTCTTGTGCTCGATAGGATCAAGTTAAAAATATAATTATCATGTATTCATGTGATTTTTCGAATTATCTAAGACTTTCGAGTTCAAGTATATATAAAACACATTAGTCATTATAAGGAGACAGATTCCTTGTTGATTAGATTCTTTATTGGTTCGACTCGATCAACTGGACGAATCAATAAATCTAACTCGATGAATCAATAAACACAATTCAATAGAAAAAAGTTGGAATGTTTTATCAAATTTCATTATAGTATCAAATATATGTGAAGTTGCAATGTACAAATAGTTTTAATTGTGTCATATTGTATCGAATACTTGTAGCAAATATTGTGTCGGACATCGAAAAAAAAAAATTTGTAACCATAACTGTATCGTGTCATTTCCATGTCGTTGTATCTAAATCGATAAATAGTAGATGTGAAATATATTGCCATGAGTTCTCTAGTTTAACTCATATTTACTTTGAAAAAAGACATGATAATTGTAAAAAAATTATTCATAATAAATAAAAGTGTTAATTACATTTAGCACCTGATATGGCATAACATGGCATGGCCACGCGGCATGCCCCCGAGAAGCCACGTGGACCGACATGGCATAACATTACGCGGCCACGCGGCACGCCCCCGCGAAACCACGTGGACCGACATGACATAACATTACGCGGCCACGAGGCACGCCTCAGAGAAGCCACGTGGACCGTTCCGCCAACCTGGATAGTCCAGAAACGGCCTCTTGGACAGATCATCAAATCGATATAGGGCATACAGATCATCAGATCTACGTGAGGGCATCAGATCGATTTACATATCGCCCGATCATCAGATCACCATATCGATCTGCTCCCTCCCCTGAGGGAACCCACAGGATCCTTGAAAGGCAATACCGATCTTCAGATCGATCGCATGCATCACGGGACGTCCAAATACTGTAAAGCACTCCTGTTGGGACACGTGTATCCTTCTCATTCCCTGGAACAGACGTACTACGGCTCATTAATGACCGTCAGTCCCTGCTTTTACCCAAAGGGGAAAGAAGGTACGAACGACCCACCTCAAGCCGGTTCCATTGTCCGACATCCAGATCGACGACTGACAACGCCATTAATGCACACCTACAGTACACGCATTATTGCGTTATTTGGTCATGGCTATAAATAATCGCCCTTTGAACAGTAGTTGGTAAGCCTTTACTCCGCATTCAATTGCATTTATTCCCTCTCTAAAGAGCTCCATTACTGACTTGAGCGTCGGAGTGTCAAACTTGGGTAAAACCCCAAGTCCCCCAAGCTGGTACTTAGCTCACGTGTGTTAGTGCTTTCAGGTCGATAAAGAGTCCACTTAAACAAATTCTTGACTGATTGATCCATATCTGACAATCTGATCGACCACGTCAAATCGACCAGATTTGAGCCAGATCAGCACCCTTTGGAGTTTTATATAGTATAATTACACGCTTGTTAGTCATTTTATTATATTTTGGCCCCTTCTAAAAATTATAAGGGTTAAACTTTTTTTGCACCCTAACCTTTGGGGTGTTTTACACTTTAGTACCCAACCTTTAAATTTTTACACTTTACTTAAGTGCAACAAAATTCAAAGGTTGGGTACTAAAGTGTAAAATTTTAAAGGTTGGGTACTAAAGTGCAAAACACCCCAAACGTTGGGGTGCAAACAAAGTTTAACCCAAATTATAAATTACATTAAATAAATTTTTCGTTAAATTTAGGTAACATCATAGATCATCGTACTTGAATTTTTTGTTTTATCCCTACCTTAAATTTAGGGCAAAATTTGGTATAAAAATTACCTGTTAAGGCGAGGTAAAATAAAAAATTCAAGTATCAAAATTTATAATTTATTTATTATATTTAGAAGGGATTAAAATATAATAAAATAACTATTGGGGTTGAATTGTAATATCTAAAACTCCGAAGGCGGCTAAATGTAGTTAATCCTAAATAAAATCAAAGTAAAACTCCACTACATACATTCTGCATTTTTAGCGAACTTCACGAGTTGAAGATCAAGAAATCAATATTTACACCAAACCACCATCACAAAACCATCGTCATTACCCGCATATATTATATATATACACAACATTCTTTCCCAAATCGTTATCTTATTATCAAGAAAATTCTCTGAATTTCGATCAGCAACAATGGCTTCTTACACCGGCGGCAAGCAACCATACTCTCCGTCAGCCCCTCCGGCGACGGACCCCAATCAGAATCGTGCCGGATATCCATACCAATCTCCTCCGCCGCCGGGACAGCCCTCCTTACCCTATGCTCCGATCGCCCACAGCCACAGCAGCAGCACCTCCAGCTCGTTCGGGTCGGGTCAGATCCCGCCGCCGCAGGGATACGAGTCTTACCCATATTATGTGCCGGCGCCGCCGCCGCAGCAGCAGAACGTGCAGAGCTCGTTTCCTCCGGGGACGAACCCAGATGTGATTCGGAGTTTCCAGATGGTGGATACGAACCAGAACGGGTATATAGAAGAAATTGAGCTCCAAGAAGCATTGGCCTGGCAGTATCAGAGGTTCAGCCGTAGGACTTTGCGGTTCCTGGTGTTTCTTTTTAGGAATCCTCGTGAATCTTCTTCAAGAATTGGTTTGTCTTTCTGCTGTAATTTCTGTGTTTGTTTTTAGATTTTCAGTATCTTTTTAATCAGTTTAAGCTTCTACCTGATTAAGCTGCTTGTGTTCGTATTTGAATAAATGGGATTTGGTTTGACATTATGTTCTTGATGGATTTTAAGCTGAAAGAATTCCTTTTATGTTAATCTTTGTGTTTCAAGGAGTTGGCGAAGAGTGTGATCGTGGGTTATTCACACAATTTGCTTAAATCAGGAGTGTTGTATGGAAATGAGAATGGGGTTTGAGTGCAGTTTTCTTTTCAGTTATTGGTGGCATTATTGCAGTTGTTGTTACCATGTTGGCTCTTTCTTTTTCTCCTTTTCTTTTATACTTTTTTCTTCATGCACTTGATAAAGGGTTCTGGATGATTTTGTGAACCTTGTTTTACCCTTATGTATTATGTATGCATGAGGCGATGATAGTAACGATTTCGTTATCTTGTTTCTTGTTAAAAAATGCAGGACCAAAAGAGTTTGCAGATATATGGAGTTGCCTTGGGCAGTGGCGGGTGAGTAAAGAAAAGCTCTTATGTTAATGTCCTGTTTTTGCTTTGAATTCTCTGTTAAAATGTATTTTCTTTTAGAATCTGCTGAAAGGGTTTAAATTATTTTATGGTTGTGGCATATGTGCTATGCTCGGACCAATGGTGTGACGATCATGTATTTCATGCATTTACACAGTTGATACGAACTTCATTCTGCAAATGAACTATAGGCTCTTGCAATCTAACAAAAAGGCTTGTGATGATCGAAGCGCAATAAATTTTATATTAGTTGCTCTTTAGGATCTACTATTCTTCAAGATCCTAGTATTATATATGATAGCTTGATCTCTTATGATTATGAGGACATTGTTTGTCTGTTGTCACATTGTGTATGTAAATTTAAAGGCTTTTACACGAAAAATGTTTAATTTTGTGTTGCATTGAGGAACCGTTCCATGTCATTTAATTGTATTTTAATCTTTCCATTGTTGTAGAGCATTTTTGAAAGATTTGATAGAGATCGGAGTGGGAAAATTGATGCTATGGAATTGAGAGATGCTCTATATAGTCTTGGATATGCACTACCACCTTCTGTCCTTCAAGTTTTGATTTCCAAATACGACGACGGCCGTGGCCGTGGAGGAGAGCTAAGTTTTGACAGTTTTGTTGAGTAAGCTCATCCTCTCTCCGTCTCTCTCCCGCCCCATCTCTGTCTGGAGCTGACTTTCAATTGTTCTCTTTCTTGTTTCAGGTGTGGGATGATTGTAAAGGTAAGGAACAATTCTAACCCTTCCTTTTTTTGGTTTCCCACTCGGTTTTTATCAGGCTCGGATATGCAGAAATCCTCATTATGGGGGCAACTCTTCCAACCCGATCTATTTACATTTCTTATCTCTATGTAATCACTCTATTATTGCAGGGATTAACCGAAGAGTTCAAGGAAAAGGATCCACGCTACACGGGGTCAGCAACGCTATCGTACGAAACATTTATGTCCATGATCATCCCCTTCCTTATTTCAGATTAGAACATCGGTCATATAGTACCACCCTTGCTAAATTTGGTTCTGAATGGTTTGAATGAAAAACTATGTACATGCAGAGAGAGTCCGTGTGTGTGTGTGCTGTTTTTGTCTTGTAGTTTGTTCTTTGGTATTTGGCCATGAATGCAGGAAGAGATGTATATGAATGTTGTGCCTTGATTAATGAAATTAGCAAGAGTTCTGCCAAAAGCTGCATTTCTTTCCATGTGTCTCGCCTCCGCTGTTGTGGTTTGTGCCGACTCAAGATGAGTCGAGCAGATTCACAACCTCGACTTGAACCCAAATTTTCACGAGCTCTATGCGAGCCAACAGTTGAATACAGAGAGACCTTATTTCCACTTTTCTCTTAATGAATTTTTAACCTTCTTTTCAATGAAAATGTATCTGAATCACTAAGTGTACATTTCCTGTAAACATAACTGACGATTGTAAGGGCAAATCTCAACTTCCAAACATATGAATAGATCGACAGTGCTTCACCTGCAAACATAAAACAAAATGGATCTAGTCATGATCAGAAAGAAAACAGTAAATGGCGAGTGGGGGCTCCAGGCCCGGGGGCTAGATAGTCAAGAGGGATACAAGTAATCAGCACCCCTAATTTATACGTGGCATTGCCAATATCGATGACCACCAATCATAAGTTGAGCATCATGCTAATCGATGTAAAGCTTCGACACAGGCGATTACACTAAAAAAGTATTGTTACGAACCAGGTCTGGTCTATACAGTTCACTTCATAAACTTCAATCCAATTAAAAAAATCGGGGAATATCAAGAAAAATCAAGTGACACACATGAAGAGGATATTAGGGGGGGGAAAAAATATTTCAAAGATGACGCGACATAGACCACTTGGCAAAACAGAGGAAGTGTAAACAAATACAAACGAAATTAAAGAGATGAGGTTTCACGTTTGGGGGTTTATTTTAAAAGAAAGATCAAATCTTGATGCAAAGAAAAATGGACCTTTTTTCTTGAAGAAGATAGGAATCCTGTAATAGCAAGTGCATTATTGCTGGTATGAGATAGGATGATGGGGACCCTTCACCACCACCCTCCAATATATTCAACAATGACAGCAAGTATCCCAAGAATTTTAGGTAATCAATCATTTCATAAAAATAAGCAATTTTGTATTGATTCAGTCAAATCAGTGTAATGTGAAGACGAGTGTAATACGCTTGTCGTTTGATTGGTGGAAAATTTAAAGAGAGTGGTCAATCAAACAACAAGTATAATAAACTCGCTCGTATAATTGGTAGGTTTCGAGACAGTCGGGGTTTAAGCTAGAATTTTCCAAGCTGAATAAGGGCAAAAAGATATGTTGAGAGAAAAGACAGTAAAACTCCTCACCTCCACAAGTGCTTGTAAAGAAGGATGAAAGTCAGGAACTTGAGGGATGCAAAGTTTTCTCCATCCTTCCTTGTCTTAAATCTCCCCTTCATGAGATGAATTCCCAGCTACAAACAATATATCAAGAAAATAACAGGTAGGAAGAATAAATTGAAGAAATATATGACCTGAGAAAGCAAAGAAAGAAAAAAGAACTATGTTAGTACGATAAAGATTAAATATTTATGACAACGGAGCTGACTAAATATTTAACTGGACTTTTTGGTCGAGTTCATGCTCTGATACCATATTGAATGACCGTCTCAACTAGTCGTTCACTGTCCAAATATTTAATATCTCTAACATTAACCTGAAATAGGCATCAGCTTACATTTTTCTCGGAAGACGAATAATCCATGCGCGGGATGTAACCCTGCAGCCCGATATTATACACTGGACTCCCATCCGGATAGTACAATCCGTAGTTCCTCTCGGAGGCCGGTCCGGGCTTCAAATCCTCGTTGAAAAGGGCGAAAACATAAATATCAATGGGTGCTGATGGATTCGCCGGAGTCCCTTGATTCTGCTCTATCCTCCTCAACAAATTACCATTATACAATCTGGCATTCTCCGGCGTTGCCCCCACCTCGTTTGCGTCCCCCTTCGAGGGCCATCCCGTCTCAGATACCTTAACTTGTACATCATTATGTCCCATCCCTTTGATAGCTGAGTAAACAGCATCAATCTGCGCATACAACATGTTATCATAATGATAGTTGGTAGCAGGGTCCACCATGCCGGAGTTAGGCTGGAAGAGGGCGTAGCTCAGTGAAACCTCCTGAGGGTTATCCTTGTAGGCGAAAAATGGGTAGGCATTTATGAGGAAGGGCGACTTCGTCATCGAATGGAAGTCAAGAATGCTCTTTATATACTCAGAGATGTCCTGTCTGAACGAACCGGACGAAGGGGGGAAAGAGTTCGCCAAGATTCCAAAGGAATGAGCTGTTGTGATGGATATCTGTTTGTTTAATCCGAGGTTTTGAAGAGCAGTGTTCATATTTTCCATGGCTGGGAGAAGGTAGGACATGAGCTGAGTATTATTGCCCGTCAAGACCTCATTTCCGACCGTGATGCATTTGATCTTGGTCTGAGAAACGTAAGGACGGACACTTTGTTGGATCCAGTTTTGGGCTTGAGTAGGGTCGGTCATATTCTGGAGATACTCGTTTCCTAAGCCGATCACGAATTCAACATCAGTGTTTGCAAATGAGGATAGGACATTTGGATCGGCGTTGTAGAGTTTGACTCTACTTATGTTGAGGGAGCTGAGGAGATACGCGACTCGGGATGGGGACGGGAGATTGTTGGCAATTTGGCCATAGTTGATTCCAACTCCAACACCATTGATGGTGAGAAATGTACCTGCAAAATAGGTAAGAGAGAGAGATAAGCAGGAACAGAACCAGAATTTGAGATTAACGAAAATTATCAAATTTGGCAACAGGTTAAGAGATATCTCAAGAAAATTTCCATTTTCGGGGAATATTGAAGGGGGCGGAAGCCCCCCCACCCCCTTCCCTCAGATATGTGTGTTTGTGTACACCAACAAGACAATCCATGGAATAATCAGTGATAATCACCAACAAGAACACATAGTTATAAGGTTTTGGATTCAAATATTGAGAGCAGATAAGCCTTGTGAGAATCAGGACAGGAATTAATTTAAGCCTATGAGGTTCTTTGGCCAAGAATCAGTTTCATATATACCATGAATCCACCGTCACTGCATCTAATTAACAGGAATCACACCATAGAACACCACAAAAGAATAGAGTTCATCATACTTTACACAAATCAAATAACCAAATCAAAAAGGGCCATAAATTCTGATTCATGAAAACACACACTCATTACAGGAAAGAAGGAATTCCAGTCAAGTAGAGCATAGAATAAAGTTTAAAAACTTCATTAATAGCAACAAATTCAAGAACCCCAACTCTTTGTTTCTCTCTTTCAAGATATCCAATGTGGGATATCATCAGCAAGATCACATGCAAAAACACACACATACCCAAAATATTCATCAAAAAGGGTAGTTAAAAAGCAATCTTTATTCTTTCTTCTGTGAAAATTGAAATGAAAAAGTCTAAAGGAAGAAGAAGAACCTGAAAAGATGAGGAGAAGGAGAAGAACCCTGAAAAGGGTGGCCATAGCTATATGCCAACTCTGTTAAAATCTCAGTACCACGGTGATTTATTGAATGATGTCAATATATATATATATATATATATACATATATATATGTACACGCATATAATTATTAATAATAAAAATAAATTAAAGCAGCCATGAAACTGTACAGAGCCCAGATTTTTGTGACATTTGCAACATATTTTCCACTTGTTTATTTCCAGGTAATAGCCTTCCCCTGTCTATGTTTCTGGGGAAATTCTTGAATGAGCCGGGTGTGGGCCCCAATTCCTACACCCGGCTCTAATACATGATTAAAAAAAGAATAAAAAAAAATAATTTTTTAATCATGTATTAGAGCCGGGTGTAGGAATTGGGGCCCACACCCGGCTCATGTAAGAATTTCCCATGTTTCTGTAATCTGTTTCGTTTTCTTTTGACCTTTTTGAAGGGTCTCAATCAAATGCAAGAATGGAGAAATGAGCATTTGCAAAGTGTACACCAGCTGAAATGACCTGAAAACCCTCGTTCCTACTTCAATGATATGAAGGATGCCAATAAATTATTTCTGGATTTTTTCTCATTTTGGTCCCTTGATGATTGGTCATTTCTGTGAGTATTTGTGGTGATTAGAGAGAGATTAAGTGGTAGACAAGATTCTGTTCTAATTTGGTGGTGATAAGATAGAACACATAATAGAGAGGTACATTCAAGCAGATTGAGTCATGAGTTCGGTTTTATACTTGATTAAACCTTATATTTGAGTTTTTAGAATGTAGTTACAATAGTAGAGAGAGTTTTACACGTTAATAGTGGGAACTGATTTTATAAACAAGAGCTTTTTGATCCCAAAAGTATACACAAGCTGCATTCACCAAGAAAGTTCTCCATTTTTGTAACCAAACATCTTGAGTGGATACCATCCTTACCACTTTTTCAAGATTATGATAAAGTTCTTGAAAGAAACCAATCCCCTTTATGTGGCAAATTCAAGAGGTCAACAATTGATTAAGGAGAGAGAGAGACAGACTTTTCAACTTCAGTATCATAATAAATGCGAGAGTCAAGGCCTATGAGTTTAAATAAGAAGAGCTTAAATCATTTATGAATCGACGACGATGAGTGAAATAGTAACTAATACCCTATCACTTAAATATTGAAAGTATACGAGAGCTTTGATCACATTTTAGTTTTTAACCTATCATACACAAAGTCACAAACACGGCGATATACATACGATCAATGGCGACGGCACATGGTAGGTAGTGGGGTCAACTGACCCCAATAAATTTTAATTTTTTTTTTTTAATATATGTAATTAAAATGTAATTTTTTTTATTTTTTTTTTATTTTAGTTGTTTCGACCCCACATAAATTGAAATATATATATAGTCGACCCTCGAAAGTTTTTTGACCCCACTAATTCACCATTCTGGAGTCGCCCCTGCATACGATAAGTAGACCGTAATGCAATATTGATTAAAAATGCACTAACCCTACACCCAAAACTTCATTTTCCAACTTCTCTTTACCAACAGCATAAAAGATAGAAAGTGCAAATTGCAAAATGCAAGATATGCAAACATGGGAAAAACAATGCTGGTGGGCCAAGAGTGGCCTTTATTCTTATTCGCCCAACTTCTACAAAAGCATGCATGCATGGCAAATGTTCTCTGGGCCTTCCCTAGTTTGTTTTCAATCATATGGGCCAAGGAGCATAAACTAAATATTTGGAAATTTTTAGGAAAAAGAAAATCCTACCTTTTAACTTTTAAGCCTTAGAAATAATGTCAAGATATGAACCACTTTCTCTAAATTTTTTTCTCCAACCGACACTATATTAGTTTAATCAGATGTTCATATTTAAAATTTGAAATCTTGACACTATATTAGTTTAACTAGATAATTCATATTCAAAATTTTGAGATCTTGTAATGTGCTAACTTAATTAAAAATCTCTGGTTCGAATTCTTAAGCATACATGTAATCAATATGAATCTTTAAATTATGCTAGCTTAACTAGATAATTCATATTTAAAATTTTAAAATCTTGATACTATGCTAACTTAATTCGAGATTTCCTGTTAGAATTCATAAATATACACCTATCACACCATATCCTGTTCAAATTCTTATATATACACATATCACACTATATAAAGAATTTGATTTGATTTTTGAAGTGGGCTTGCTCAATTGGTTTATTTTTACCCCCTCCAACCCCAAAATTTCTTTGCCTTTACTTTCATGGGCTAATATTGGTGAAATGAAATGTTACTCTTTTATGTATTTTCTTCTTTGATTCAATTCTTCAACACATTCAATTACTTTCAAACCAAACAAAAATGAAACAAAAAGAAATGAGGAAGCTAACAAGTTTCCATCTTAGAAACCACAGCCAACCTTCAACACTGTCTGCAACTCACTTAACATGGAAAGACATCATTTTTGCTTCCAAGAACGAAACCCCTCAATACAGATCACTCTCCTTGTGTGTGCAAATCACGCAGTCCGAGGTCGGATAAGAAACGCACGTCAGCAAGTAGCCCTGCTCCAGCTGGCCGTCGTCAAGATACGAGCCATCCGATTGGTCCACAGCTCCAGACACCATTTTCCCAGCACAGGTGGAGCACGCACCGGCTCTACATGAATACGGCAGCTCAATTCCAGCTGCCTCCGCAGCGTCAAGAATGTATGAGTCGTCCGGTGCATCAAACTCGGTCTCGCAGCCATCTGGGCCAACGAACTTCACCTTGTATACAGCCATGGCTCTGAAGTCGGGCTTTGCTTTCAAGCCTAAGGTTTTAGTGATGCTCTCTAAAGAAACTAAAGAAAGTGCTGTAGGGCTCTTTGGGATTGCAGGCCGGGTTTGTGGGGTGGTCCCGAACGAGCAAATGGTGGGAAGTCTTGCAGTTGCCATGTTCTTCTCCTGTGAAATTATCAAAAAGAAGAAAACAGTCATGATTGTATTCCAAGAGTTCGATTTTCCTGTTTAGGCTTGAGGGGATAAAATGAGGGGGCGGCCACCCCCAACAGTTCCCCCATGTGGCTCCGTCTCTGTGAGGATAGTACTATCATGAAACCATAGTGCAATACTATCATACAACAATTGCAGGGTGTTTCCAAAACTTCTGCCTCTTGACAAGGTAAAAGGCAATCAAGAATGCATCACTCTATTAACGCCATCAAACAACAGGTTTTGTGCTTAGCTACAAAGCTACTATCATGTATGTGTGTCTGTCTGTTTACTCTAGTCATAATATATCTTATGTATGCAAGTTGCGAAAATGGCCAAAACAACGAAAACGACAAAGCGAATTGATCACATCCATTTCCAAAGCAACAGAGCAATAGCTGTTTGGAACACTATGAGAAGAGCAAAGCAAATTGATTCCTGCCCTTCACACAAGGCTCCATAGTAATCACTTTCAAGTTTCAACTCAGATGTTCTAACGTTTAAATTGGAAAGCCAGAACAAGAAAATGCATACAATGGTTGCATAACAAGAAACTCAAGCAACTCAGCATATGCTCAAAACATAAACAAGATTGATGAAAACCCCCCAATTGGCTATGTATGCATGGTTCTTAAACAACTGCCCAAACTAGTTAATCAACAATCAGTCAGCTTAAATCAAGACCCCACACTTGTTACACTTCCCCAAAGCACTCAGACAAGCTAACATCAATGGGAAAATTCCACAGAATGAATGGTCATGCAAAAAGCAATAAGCCCATAAACTTCTAAAAAGTGCAAACCTTTACCAAAGAAGATTTCCAACTCTTACTTCTTCAAAAAGATGTCTTTTTTATTGTTTGAAGGTATAAACAGAAACCCACAACAGAGGAGGCAAAAGGGCCAAATTGCTACACAGCCCCCACCCACCCCCACCTCTAAAAGATCAGCAAGAAACAAAATTCAAGAATTTTTTTTTAAAAAAAACCCAGAAATTAAAATTAAGCTTATGGAATTCCACTTATTTATTAAAATTAAACATATATACAATGCACCTATGTTATGCTAACAATATACCTGGATGAATAGCAAATAAAGATGAAGGAACCCAGATAGAAAAACCACAGAAATATACCTGGATGAATTGGAGAGAGAGGACTCTGTATCTTGCTCTGAATGTTCAATAAAACATAGAGATACCCTTATATATATAATATATACATACATATATACATATAGAGAGAGGGGAAGAGAGAGAAAACCGAGCTGCCAACCTGCTTGCAGCCGCCCCTTGATTTCTAGGCTCGTGAAACCCGCGCTACAGACCTTAAGGTTAGAGCTTTTACCAAACTAGTACGAGTTTTTGCCTTTTCAATTATTTTTCTTTTTTTTCTTCACAAAATTAAGAAATTAATTTTTAAATCATGTCAAATATCTATCATGTAATAAATATATATATCTCATTGTTTTTGAATCGTATCATATTGTTCATAAAAAAAAGTATCATCACCTAGTATCATGTTTATCATATTGTATTTACATTGTTATGTTCGTATCCGTATTTCGTGGCTCAAAGTTGAGGCCCGGGACCATATTTTTCAATTTCTGCTATGCTATGGAGCATAGTTTGGTACAGAGCTATGAATTTGGCAGAATGGGGATGACATATCAAAATCACATTGAATGAGCATAACAAATTTTCGTTTCACGTTTGGCGTTCCCGACATCAAGTTGGCGGGGATGGATACATGCTCTTCCTTTTACAACAATCTCAATAAAAACATTTAAAATAATGTTTCTTCAAATAGGGTTTTTTTTCCCGAAGTTTTGGTATAAGTTCGAGTCGGATCAAATCGGTAAAGTGTAAATTTCTCTTTTTCAAATCGTCTCATTATAAGTTCGAGTCGTATCAAATCACTAAAACATAAAGCTCACTCTTCCAAACCAAACCATTAAGATGCACGTTCGAAACAGATCAAATTACTAAGGTATAAAGTTCTTTTTTCCGAATCGAACCACTAATAAGATGTAAAATTCTCTCTACGGATGATTAAGATGTAAAGCTCTCTCTACCGATAATAAATTGACGTTAGTTACTGCAAGAGTTGGGCTACCCAGGATCTAGATTTTGCTAGTCCAAATTGAATTAATGAGAACATTAATAAAACTGTACGCAAGGTTTTCCTAAAATCGTGCTTCAGCACACCTATTGTGAATTTTAACTAGCTCTGAAAATGATGTTATGGAGCCAGGCCAAATTTGAACCCGACTTTGTGTCTTGTACAAATCCGAATTCTCATTTTGGCATGTCGAAATTTTCCTGATTCGGTCCGAATTCGAACCCAACTTTGTGTCTTGTACAATTTGCTCTGTGGTGTGTGTTTCAAGCCAGCTAGTAAGAGCAACCATGCCGTTGTTACGTGGTAGTAACACCACCACATCGTCGGAGAATGTAAAATTTCGAGCAATAATAGCTCCCCGATATAACAAACTACTAGTAATTGAATAGTAAGCCGTTACACATTTGAAAGTTCAGTTTGTAAAGGTAGAAAGACATGGAGCAAAGTGTAATTATGCCAAAGGTCAAATAACTACAGGAAAGAATTCATATTCAGGGCAAACAAATAAATTCCATAATGATCTGAGCAAAGTAGTATCAAAAATAAAGAAAAAAATAAAAACTATTCCCATTTCTGAAGAAAATTCAGTAGATTTTCGCTGTCTAAAAATCGAATTCCTAACAATTCCAGAAAAGAATCAAGACTAATATCTTAGAAGATGCGTTGAGGTCTGCCCATCGTGCTCTTCAAGTACAAGCACCTCACCTGATACCAACAACAAACAACAAATGTTTCAGCCACCTTAGCTGAATAATTTTCGAATGAAAATAATCGAAGACAGAACAAAAGTCCAGACAGCATAAGCAACATTATATGATAGTAGAAAGAAATGCAAAATGGGCTTACATTCTGCCAATTCTTCTTCAAAAGAGAGACCAAGAAGTTGACACTCATTTGGACGTTCTGGAAGATTTGCTTCTCCTCCATGGAAAGGTTTCCGACAGCAACTCCCATGCAGAGCACCTTTTTCAATTGGAACTTGACTGTTGCCTTGGTCTCATTCACCTTCGTTTCAAGTGATTCCTGGTGGGTCACAAGAGAAGGGAACTTACCTGCATCAAAGTAATTGATATAAGTGAAAAGGTCGGAGTCCGGTGAAATCAAAACCAAATTACCTCTAATCGTTGTTGGCTAAAGGTACTTGCCTGCCTTGTTTAGACCAGGCCCCAAGAGACGGGGAATCTGCTTGATAACTGATTCAGAGGCTACGAAACCATGATACTTCTTTGCAAACTTCTTCACTATTTTCTTATTTTTGTTGAACTTCTTCAATGCCTCAACATCCATGGAGTCGAGCCCAATCTTGTTGGCCTGCAAAATAAATTGTGAAACACCCGAAATGTTATGTAAATGAACATGACCTACAATGTTTAGCAAACACAAAATTCTCAACTACGAATGCTCACGTGAAACAGATATTAACACAATCCATTCATCCAGTGCAAAATAAAAATGACAACCCAATCACAAAGGATTAACAAACAGCATGCTAAAATCATATGACACTAACAATATACGCGAGTGATATACCTCTTCGACATGCTGAGCATCCCCAAGCATGCAGATCTTCATTTTTGGTCTTGGGATGTGTGGCAACTTCACAGACCCACTGAAACGCTTGTCCTTCTGAGGGTCATAATTCTTGAGTCCAATCTGGAGCTCGATTGTCTCAGTGAATTTACGCTGTTTCTCCTTACAATCTGCCGTGATCACCGTGATGGCCTCCCTCAAGGCATCACTTTGAAGCTTACTGTAAACAGAGCACAATCAGTTCACATCAGCATGCTAGCGAAGCAATAATCTTCATTAGTCGTTAAGAAATCAAATCTAGACACAATTTACAGAGCACGAAGAGAAACTTCATAAGCCAAACAGGGACAATTCGATTCAGTTCCCATAGAACTCCCAATAAAGCTACCATAACAAAAGCTTATAACATAGAAGCTGTAAATCATTTTCCTAAATTCAAATCCACCTAAAATTGCAGCAATACCCATCAACATTCATTCCGCCATATACGATATTCAAATCAAAACTAGAGAAGATGGCGCGAAAAACATCAAAATAACAAAGATCGTGTCTCACAAATCATGCCCCCATGCATTACGTTGTAACTTCATTTACCTAATCGATTTCCCTTCAAACAATCGAACCGAATCGTAGGAAACCAAAATTACAAGCTTTTACGTGAAGAACTACAATTTCTGTCACACAAAACAATGATCAATACAATTCGCATTCAAACTCATCCAAAACACCATCACAGCGGCAAGAACGCGAATCAAAACACAAGCTAACATCATACCTCATGGCTCAAGCTCTTCTAATCTCCCCGAATTCACTGAGAAAAAGGAAAGAAACCGGAATTTTTCAAAAACCAATCAGTAAAATCCAATGAAGCGAATGCGATTGCCAGATAGAGATATAAACATATCTGTAATCAAACATATACTCAAATAAAGTTGGGAGAAAGAAGGTAGAAGCGAACCTGATGGAAAACCCTTTTGATCAAAGGGTTTGCGCGAAGGTGGTGTGAAGAACTGAAGTGCCTGCATTGCTAACATAAATATGAAATATTAATACGCAGTAAAAACCCTAGACCGTTATCTTCGCTTCAAATTCTTATTGGGCCTTAAGAGTTGCTTAGGCCCACTTAATATAGAAAAGAAATTAATTTTATTATATAAAAAGGAAATTAATTTTTCTTTAATTAATTTAATGAATTTTAATATACTTTTGGGATGATTACGAACAACTCCTGAGGTTTGCGAAATTACAGTCACCACCATTAATTACACCGTTTAAATTTATATTTACATTCCAAAAATACCCTTAGGGGATATATTGTAATTTTACTAAGAGTTTAATGGTATAATTGTAATATTAGTTAATTTTGGATTTTTTGTATTTAAAAAGTTGTTATTTAATTTAAATTTAATATTTTATCTATAAATATAAATTAAATTAAAATATTCCATGCATATTTATTTTTATAAAGTATAATAGAAAATTATAAATTCCCTCTTATATTTATATCTTAGTTTTAAATATATTTTATACAAGTTCATTTAAAGTTAATTTAAAATAATTTATTTACAATTATACCAATCTTTTCCTCAAAATAAAAATTTATATAAAAAAACCACATAAAGAGTATCAATTAGTGCATTACCAAATTTTTCCCTCAAAATTGTAAATCATAACAAACACACCAACATCAATAAATGCATTAGTAAATTCACATAAATATCCAGCAAAGTCATTTAAACAATTATTCAAACGTTGAATCAATATCTTCAGTAAAATATTAGGCATCCATAAACTCTATGTATGAAATTAGTTTATCATAAAAATATTAAAATATCATTAAGTAGTTGATGAGACCAAAACACGCAGGCCCAAGTTTTGACACGTGGCATTATCAACGACGGACGTGTGGATAATAGGTCCCCAGCAAGCCACCCTCGTGCGCCCTTACTCCCCAGCTTGGTCGTCTGACCTCCGTTTACTGGTGTTTGTCGTAGCAGGTTGAACCCCCTCACCTCTTCCGGCGATTTCTGCTTGGTTTCCCCACATCAAACAAATTCTAAAGTGTTGGAGTTTGGACACCTGAAATCAGACCCATCATTTTTGGCGCCGTCTGTGGGAAACCACTCCCAATCCTCCCCTCTCTTTTGCTAGTTGAAAAACAAACACCATCTTCACCATGGTCACTACCAGGTCCAGCGCAGCAGGAGGCGACGATGACCTCCCTCACGGCGGAGGCAATAATCTCCCTCATCCGCCTACTGCTGGCGGCGGGCAACCAGCCAGAGGTGCTCTCCCCCTCCCCCCAATTAGTCCTAGTGGCCCCCTCCCGCTGGGCTCACTTCTGAACGACCCTCCCCCACCGTGGCCGGAGGATCTGGACTCTCTGTCCTCCAAAATCATTTACACGCTGCTCCAGTTCACCCAGGGGGATATCCCTACATGATACCTCTCCCTAGTTACACGTTAGCTCCAACCACCATGCTGCCCACCGTCCAACCCTATCATGCAGGGCAAATACAACTGCCAGTGATGATTCCCAAGGAGATTGAAGGGGTGGAGTTACCCCCCATGACTCCCCAACAACTTCAAGCCATCTACACCCAGTGTGAGGTCCAGGCGGCCTAGAATGCTTGAAAAAACTTCACGTTGACGTATTTCCCATCTGGACAGGCCGCTCAAATTGCACCCCCCCCCCCCCCCCCAATGGGAGGATGGCAAGCTCATCCGCTCATGGCGGCACAAGCGGTTCTACAGGCACAACCGCCTCCTCCTCCCGCTAAGGAAAATGAAGTTCCTACTGAGAAAGGAGGGGAGCGCTCGCAGGCAAACAGAGGCAAAGAGCCTGTGATAAGAATCAACCTTGATGATGAAGCTCACTCTCAAATCTCTAAACGAAGGAGTAAGGAAAGAGGAGAAGATCCCAACCTTCTCGCTGCTGTGTAAGACCAGCTGCAGGGGTTGCAGGATATGGTGGGGTAGCTCTCTTGAGCACGGACTCAAGTCCCCCACGCAGAGGACGACGAACCAATGCCAGAGACGCTCATCGCCACGCCCGTCCACAACAGGTTCCTCGTCACCAGGAACAGGATAAAAATTATGAGAGCTACGATTATCACCTGCTCGCGAGGGGCTCCCCCCTCGTGGAAGAAGTTTTGATGGCCCAAGCCGGAATGGGCAAAGTCCCCACTTCCATCAACTGCTATGATGGAACCACTGATTCGGCGGAACACCTGGATCATTTCTTACATTTGATGCATTTATATGAGCATTCCAGCCACTACTGGGCTAAGGTCTTTGTTACGTCCCTTGTGGGAATGACCCAAGAATAGTACAAGCGGCTGCCACCACGCTCGATCCACTCATATGCGGAACTCACCAATGCCTTCCTTAACCATTTCAACTCCTTGAAGGCGCCTGTCACCACACCCACCACTCTGTATAACTTGATTCAAGGCGAGCACGAGTCCCTTCGGTCATTCTTCGGTCGTTTCAACAAGGAAGTGCCATTAGTGAAAAGGCCCTCAATGGATTTCTTGGTCCATGTGCTTTTCAAGGCTTGCAATCATAAACAATACGTGAGTAAGAAATTCACAGATTCCATTGTTAAGAAACGACTAGTGTCCCTCATGGCGATGGGGGAGATTGCCGAGCCATACTTCGCGTTCGAGGACATGTACGGATCTAATGCTCCCAGGCATTTTGGACCCCATAAAAGCGAACGAGGGCGAGAGAAACCTCACAAGGAGCGTCGCAAATCGGCACCTCCCCACTGTAGATTCGAGTGAATTCCACTCAATAGGACCAATTCAGAAGTCTACGCTCTTTCGGATAAAAAACTCTTTAAGAGGCCCCAGAAGATGAAACAAACTGAGGCTCTGAGCCGCTCGAACAAATATTACGCCTTTCACAAGCAAAAGGGGCATGACACAGACGAATGTCACCAGCTGGAGGGTGAAATTCAGAGACTCATCGCTGGTGGTCATTTCAAAGAATTCGTGCGAGCTCTGGAGCGCTATAGTGAGAGATCAAGGGAAAGAAGAAGGAGCCCATCGCGCTCAAGGAGCCCACGAGGGCGAGACCCTCCAGAGAGCAGCCACCGCGGAAAGCAAAAAGCGACGGAACAGGAAAATGCCCCCTTCGCGGTCATCAACATGATCGCTAGAGGGTCATCTAGGAGAGATTCTAACGCCTCCCGCCGCAGATATATTAGGAGCTACGATCAACACCCCTCGACGCCCGAACAAGTCTATTCCATTAAGGAGGCGAGCGCCAGCAACTCGAGAGAAAATGATTTAATAGGTTTATCTGATAGCGACTTAACACACATTATAACACCCCATGGGGTCGGTAAAACCTCTGACTGCCCAATGATGGTTAGTTTGGATGTCCATAACCATGTTGTAAAGAGGATTTTGGTTGATAGTGGAAGTTCTGTCAATATTTTACCAGATACAACGCTCCAGAAAATGAACATCACCAACACTCCCCTCGAGCCCCTCAAAACAACCCCCATTGGCTTTGGAGGCTATGAGGTCGTCCCTCGCGGACAAATCCGCTTGGCCACCTCTTTCGGTCGTGCCCCACAGCGAAAGACGCTTATGGTTACTTACGCGGTAGTCGAAATTGAGATCCCTTATAACATCATAATTGGGCGTCCAGTTCTCGTTCATTTCAAGGCGATCATTTCCACCTATTATCAGAAAGTCAAATTCCCAACCCCCGAGAGGGTTGGCGAGGTCCTTTGCAACGTACGAGAGGCTTGGGAATGCTACATATTGTCCTTCAAAAAGCCCAAAGCGGAGAAGGCGTATCAGATTGGATCCATTAAGAAATCGGTGGATTTCCCCAACCTGGACGAAGATGGCCCCGTGCGGAAAAGGGCCAAGATGAATAAAAAGAAGAACAGAAAGAAAGACCCCAGCACCAGAGGTCATTCCGAGGGTAACCCACCCGGGACGGTCAGGGAATCCATCGGAAGACGACACGCACGAGGACGATGAGGAGGCTGCTGCTAACCATTTGACAGGAAAGAAAAGGGCGCTCAAACTCCCTCGCCCAGATGTGCGAATTGAGCCCTCGGAGAAGTTTTTGACAATTGAACTGGAACCTGGCAACAAGGATAAGACCACCCAAATAGGCTCTAATCTCTTTGGACCCTCGCAAATCATGATGATCAACTTTTTGAGGGAAAATATTGATGTTTTCGCCTGGAAAACATCCGATCTCACTGGAATTGATCCAAGAGTTATAGTCCACGTGCTCAACGTGGGCCCCGTTTTCAAGCCCGTCAAACAAAAGAAGAGAGATGTACACGGGTTTCGGAAAAAGGTAATTGAGGAAGAAGTAAACAAGCTCCTCGAAGCTTAATATATCGAACACATATTGTACCCAGAATGGCTTTGCAACGTTGTCCTTGTGCCCAAGAGCGCTAACAAATGACGCATGTGCAATGATTTCACGGAACTCAACAAGGCATGCCCAAAGGATCCTTACCCTCTACCCCAGATTGATCAGTTGGTAGATTCGACCGCAGGTTGTGAGCTAATGAGTATGATAGATGCCTTTCAAGGATATTATCAAATCTTCATGGCCCCTGAAGACCGCCCCAAGACTTCATTCATTGTGCATATGGGAGTATACTGCTTTTTTGTTATGCCCTTTGGGCTCAAGAACGCAGGAGCCACATACCAGCGCCTTGTCAACAGGATGTTTGAGAGTGAAATTGGAGGGTCCATGGAAGTCTACGTGGACGATATGATAGTCAAGAGTGAGCGCCAGTCCTCCCACTTAGAGGACCTCAAGCGCACGTTTGGCATCCTACGCCAATATGGCATGGAGTTAAAATCCCTCCAAGTGCACATTTGGAGTACGAGGGGGGAAATTCCTGGGCTATATGGTGAGGCAGCGCGGAATTGAGGCAAATTTGGAAAAGATCAAAGCTATCTTAGACATTCCTTCCCCTCGTAACATCCGTAAAGTACAAGTGCTCGTAGTAAAGATCATTTCTTTGAACAGATTCATCTCCCGTTCGGCAAACAGGAATCTCCCATTCTTCAAAATTTTACGCAACGCTCGAAATTTCTCTTAGACCGAAGAGTGTGAGAAAGTGCTACAAGACATGAAAGCCTATCTTTCGAGCGCCCCGCTCCTAACAAATCCAATCAAGGGCGAAAACTTGTTTATATATCTTTCTATTTCCGCTGAGGCCACGAGCGCGGTTTTGGTGGTTGTACGCGAGCGTAAACATTTGCCTGTTTATTACCTGAGCAAAACGTTGCAAGGTGCTGAAAAGAAATATCTGGAAATTGAAAAGTTTGCCTTTGCCCTAATTAATGCTTCAAGAAGGTTGAGGCCATACTTTCAAGCACACGCAATCACTGTTCTTACCGATTAACCATTGAGGCAAGTTTTATCCAAACCGGACGTCTCTGGAAGGCTAATAAAAGGGGTTATTGAGTTAAGCCAGTTTGACATTAGTTTCGAGCCTAGAACGACGATACAAGCACAGGTGGTTGCGGACCTCTTGGTTGAATGGTTCGGTTTAGAGTCCTCGGTTCCTGAGAATGGTGGTTTGTGGGTCTTACACACAGATGGTTCCTCGACCTCTCAGGGGGGAGAAGCAGGGATAACCCTCAGAGATCCTAACGGAATTGAAATAGACTTTGTAATCAGGCTAGGCTCTCAAGTCACAAACAACGAAGCAGAGTATGAGGCTCTCATTCAAGGGTTGAAGATTGTTTTTCAAAATGGAGCTTCCAGGATCACCGCTTATGTTGATTCGCAATTGATTGCAAGTCAAATTGAAGGAACTTATGAGGCTCGAGAAACCACCATGGTACAGTACTTAGAGAAACCCAAGGAAGTCATCAGAAATTTCAAAGAGTTCCATCTCTTACAAGTCCCACGAGCGGAAAATGAGCGATCCGACGCACTCTCCAAGTTTCGTTCCGCCCTCGAAGGATCCTGTGAACGTGCCATTACGTTTTTAAGAACGGAAGAACCTTTGATAAAGGGAAAACTCCCATCCGAGCGGTGGTTATAATCGATCCCAGTGAGCCATGTTGGCTAGATGACATCATCAGGTTCCTCAGAGATGGTACTTGCCCCACCGACAAAGTGGAAGCACGAAAAATCAGGAGCAAGACCCCTCATTTCTCTCTAGACAACGAGGGCAGACTCTTCAAGAAGTCCTTCCAGGGCCCGCCAATGAGATGTTTGAGGCCCTCGCAAGCCAAGGAGACCCTCGAACACGTGCACGGAGGGAGTTGTGGGAATCACTCTGGAGGGCGCATTCTCGGCAAAAAGATATTGAGGAGCGGATTCTATTGGCCTATAGTCCTTCAAGATGCCATTGCGTTCTCCAAGAAGTGTCCTAAGTGCCAATTTCACTCCAACGTTCGTCAATTTCCAGTTGCTCAGATGATCCCCATAGATGTCTCATGGCCCTTTGACCAATGGGGTATTGACATTATGGGCCCATTGCCTATGGCGGTTGGGCAAAAGAAATTTGTAATATTGATCATCGATTACTTCACTAAATGGGCCGAGGCGGAGGCTGTAGCAAAAATGACCTTCAGGATGGTAAGAGACTTCATATGGAAAAATATTATCTGTAGATATGGCATCCCGAGAGTGCTCATTTCAGACAATGGCTCCCAATTCATAGCGGCGGATACTCGGGAATGGTGCTCAGAATTAGGCATTGAGCAACGCTTCACTTCCGTGGGCCACCCTCAGGCCAACGGTCAAGCTGAAGTAACAAACAGGATCTTTCTTCAACACTTAAAGACTATGCTGGAAAGCAAAAAGAGCGAATGGGCTGAGGAGTTACAAGGGGCTTTATAGGCATACCGTACCACCCCTCGAGCGGCCACCGGTGAAACTCCTTACTCACTCGTCTATGGCTCAGAAGCAATGATCCCTTCGAAAATTGTGCAAGAAACCGCTCAAGTGGCGTATTTCGAGCTGAGAGCTAACAAGGAAATGTTGGAAAACAGGAATTAGAAAGCAGCGAAAATTTAAAAATTTTCCAATAAAAGGATCTTAGACTCGCAATCGTGAATCCAAATTCGTAGAGATTAGAAACTTACTTTTCAATAATTTTTCTTGAAGCGTTTCAAGCCACCCAAGAACGCTCTTCTCGTGGCTTAATCCCCTCTCCTTGGTAAAGCTCGAATCTTCAAAACTTCTAACTTGAAGTGTTGGAAAACACGAATCAGAAAGCAGTGGAAATTTAAAATTTTTCCAGCAAAAGGATCTAGGACTCGCAATCGTGTATCCAAATTCGTAGAGTTAAGAAACTTACTTTTCTTTTATTCTTTCTTGAAGCGTTTCAAACCACCCAAGAACGCTCTTCTCGCGGCTTGATCCCCTCTCCTTGGTAAAGCTCGAATCTTCAAACTTCTAACTTGAAGCTCTCTAGAGATAGTCCACCAACTTGATCACAATCCAACTAGTAAGGATGCTAGTTCTCTAGTTAGTGTTTAGGCTTAACCTAAGGTTTATTTGATCTTGGAGAAAGGATGGTGTTCAACACATGAACCAAAAGAATTGTCAATTAGCTCTAAAGGGGAGCTCGAGCTCCCCTATTTATAAGAGGGGAGTGCCGAAATTCCTAGTCCTTTATGGGCTAGCATTTTGGTCTCTCTCTCTCCTATTACTTGATCATCAAGTAATTTTGACTTTGACTTTGAATTCAAATTCAAATCAACTTTCAAGAGAGCTAAAAATATCCAAACTATTTTTGGATAATTTTATACTTTATTTATTTAAAATAAATAACTTGTTTTATCTAATTAATTAATTCATAATTAATTAACTAGATCATTTTTCTTCAAAATTAGACTTTCTTTTTAATTCAAAATTAAACCAAAGTCTATTAAATAATTAACAAATTAATTATTTAATATTTAATCACATAAACACGTGTGGCACACGTGTCCTTATGACACGTGTCCAGTCACGTGACCCACACGTGTGGTTTCACATGTGTGGGACCCTCTAGGCCCGATTAACTCGTTTAATCATTTTAAAGCCTCAACTCATGTAATCAAGTTGTTGTGTGTGACCCTCTAGGTTTTTAATTCAATTAGCAGTGACCCTAATTAATTAATCAGTCCACAGATTAAACGACCATAGTCTAGCAACAGGTGTTTAACCCCTAACTGAATTGGAATGTTTAGATTCGATAGAACCTTTAAGTCATTGATTCATGTGAGATACAATCCTCCTACTTACTATCTCTCAACCAAGATCTAGGGTAAGGGAATAATCAGAACCCTAATAATCTGGTCTTAAAGCTAACTGCATTTCATATCCATTTGATCTCAATCCAAGAAACTCTTTTCTTGATGTCTTGATCTACTGCCTTGGCCAAGGACTCCATATGGCATATGAATGACTTACACAATAAGAGATCACCTTGCATATGCAAGTGTAGGTCCTTTCTTGATTCTCATTCACTTTCATGAATCACTTGTGCAGCCCCAGTATAAGCCTTGAATCAGTTGTCTAAGGCGACACCCTTTAAAGCTTATACCTAAGACTACAGAGTTAACTCATAAAGTGACAAGGAACCTCAAGTCTAAGGATCAATTAATCACATCAATGACTCGTGAGATATTTCCTAATCTGGAAGTTTCTATTTCCTGAAACAGAAACTTCCTTTCCCATTTAGGAATGTTCTCACACGGGGCACCTCAGTGAACTTACTTATTAAAGTAAGCACCCTCATGTATCACGCACGTATCAACTATACACTTTGCACCTCCATGAAACAAGGTGGTCCTTCTTAAGGGCGTGATCCCACAAGCAAGCCTTAGAGGAGTCAGATTGACACTCCCACTGTCTGTAGGACTCATCGGCTTAGAGCATTTTACTAATCATGACTTATGTGATATATGGCTCGTTTCATGAACCATTTCACATAAATGGTAGAGTCCTAAAGTCATCAGGATTAGGGGAGTTCTCATACATGCACAGATAAAGTAAATGCATACCAAACAAGAGCATATAAAGAAGTGTTGCCTCAATTCGTTATTTCATTCAAAGATTGTCTGTGATTACAATAAGGAAAAGCACAAAGCGGATATACAATCGGCTTTCTAGGGTACTATTCCCAACAATCTCCCACTTGCCCGTCAAAGCCATTCTAAAGCTACTCTAAGTCCCATCTTCTGAAGATGACCTTGGAAAGCTTCTCGACTAAGGGGTTTAGTAAGTGGATCTGCCACGTTCTCTGCTGATGTGACCCTCTCAATTTACACATCTCTTAGGAAACACCTTTTCCTTATAAAGTGATTCGTAATCACGTGTTCAGTCTTTTGGTGAGGTCTTGGTTCTCTTACTTGAGCAACAATCCATTTTATCATACAATATGATAAAGGAGTTGTTTCATGCTAGGAACTTCATCTAACAAGTTAGATGGAGTTTCTTACCCAAACACTTAACTTAGCGTTATATAATACAACTAACTTCTCAACTGCGATAGTCGAGTTTTGCAATGTCCGTCCTTGGAACCCCTTTCCAACACACTGCATTACCATTCTGGTAGAAGTTGTATCCTTTCAATGATTTCATAATCATCTATGTTTGATGAATGGTTACATCAAATATCCTTCTAACAACAAGATCTTTTGGGCTCTGTAAACTAATACATATCCTCATTTCTTCTCAAGTACTCTGAGGATATCCTTTACAGAAATCTAATGACCTTCTCTGAGGTCATATTAGATTCGGCCTACTACGCTTAGTGTTGCGCCATATCTAATTTAGTACATAACTTTTCATACATTATGCACCCTTTCACTTAAAGGGATTTTGGACATTCTAACTTTCTTAAAGTTATCTTAGGACACATACTCTTCAAAAGAGATGTTCCATTGTCCATACTAAACTCCTTTTAGTATTATGGTTATGTACTCGTTTCGTGATAAACCTTTTATCCTCTTAGATCTATCTTCTATAGATCTGAATGTCGAGAATATAGGATAATCACTACGATCTTTCATGCCAAATTGTTTCTTAAACAAGAATTGGTAACTTTCACGTCATCCTTGATATTCCTAATGAGAAGGATGTCGTCTTCTAAAGAACCATAATTGACTCTTACATCACTAACTATCATATGTACACTTTTGAGACTTATTCGACTTCCATCTGTGTCAAACGATTTGACTATCCTATGGAATCGAATTGTCTAACTCCTAGAAGCCTTTATCCATCCACAGATTGACTTAGGGATTTGCATACCTTATGCATACTCCCACTGAATATGAGATTTATAGAAATACCTTATTTCAGTCTCTTTCAATCTCATATTGAACAAGATAGTTCTCATATTCATTTATCATATCTCATAGTCAGAATATGAGGATGTGGTAAACACAATCCAAATGGACTTTTGCATTTCAACCGTCAAGAAGGTTGTAATGCTTTCATTCTCTCGAAGCTCCACGAGCTTGATCCTATCAGGTGGATCAACCAAGGTCAAAACTTGGTTTGAGTATATGGAATCCATATTGGATTTCAAGGCTTGCTTATGTTGGAAAACAGGAATCAGAAAGCAGCGGAAATTTAAAAATTTTTCCAACAAAAGGATCTTAGACTCGCAATCGTGTATCCAAATTCGTAGAGATCAAGAAACTCACTTGGGTAGTAGCTTTCTTGACACGTTTTGAGCCGCCCTCAAACGCGCTTCATGCGGTAATGGCAACCCCTTCCTCGAAATCTCTTTCTACTTCAGAATCCATTGTAGGGATAACAATCCAACCAACCTAGATTCAAATCATGTTATGGAAGTTCTTAACAATATAACATAAAGAAAGAAACATGAAACAAGAAAGAGATGATTGAAACTCCCTTCGAAAACCAGTTTTGTGAAAGTAGAAATCTGCCAGCCATAAAACCCTCGTGAAAAAATTCATCTTTCAGGATATGGACGAACGGTTTTCGCCATCTTCTTTGGTTCGATTTTTTCACTCATTTTCTGTTGGGCTCAGAATCGTTTCATCATCCCTTCTGATCGTTTTGCTTGATCCCCTCTTTTTGGTAAAGCTCGAATCTTCAAAACTTCTAACTTGAAGCTCTCTAGAGATAGTCCACCAACTTGGCTACAATCTAACTAGTAAGGATGCTAGTTCTCTAGTTAGTGTTTAGGCTTAACCTAGGGTTTCGTTTATCTTGGAGAAAGGTTGGTGTTCAACACATGAACCAAAAGAATTCTCGATTAGCTCTAAGGGGAGCTCGAGCTCCCCTATATATAGGATGGGAGTGGCCGAAAACCCTAGTCCTTATGGACTAAGGATTTGGTCCCTCTCTCCTATTACTTGATCATCAAGTAATTTTGACTTTGACTTTGAATTCAAATTCAAATCAACTTTCAAGAGAGCTAAAATATCCAAACTATTTTTGGATAATTTTATACTTTATTTATTTAAAATAAATAACTTATTTTATCTAATTAATTAATTCACAATTAATTAACTAGATTATTTTTCTCCAAAATAAGACTTTCTTTTTAATTCAAAATTAAACCAAAGTCTATTAAATAATTAATCACATTAATTATTTAACACATAAATAAATATACACATATATTTGCACACATGTGAGACACGTGTCACAAGGACCCTTGTCACTCACGTGAGCCACACGTGTGGAACCCTCTTGGCCCGATTAACTCATTTAATCATTTTAAAGCCTTAACTCATATAACCAAGTTGTTGTGTGTGACCCTCTAGGTTCTCAATTCAATTAGCAGTGACCCCAATTAATTAATTCACTAATTAATTAATCAGTCCACAGATTGAACGACCATAGTCTAGCAACAGGTGTTTAACCCCTAGCTGAATTGGAATGTTCGGATTCGACAGAACCTTTAAGTCATTGATTCATGTGAGATACAATCCTCCTACTTACTATCTCTCAACCAAGATCTAGGGTAAGGGAATAATCAGAACCCTAATAATCCGGTCTTAAAGCTAAGTGCATTTCATATCCATTTGATCTCAATCCAAGAAACCCTTTTCTTGATGTCTTGATCTACTGCCTTGGCCAAGGACTCCATATGGCATATGAATGACTTACACAATAAGAGATCACCTTGCAAATGCAAGTGTAGGTCCTTTCTTGATTCTCATTCACTTTCATGAATCACTTATGCAGCCCCAGCATAAGCATTGAATCAGTTGTCTAAGGCGACACCCTTTAAAGCTTATACCTAGGGGTGGGCGCGGGACAGGTAGTTCGGGATTCGGGTAATTCGGGATCGGGTAGTTCGGGTTCGGGACGGGAAATTTGCAGCCCGATCCCGTCCCGGGAAAGTCGGGTACCCGACATATCGGGGAATTCGGGATTCGGGACGGGATCGGGTTCGGGTTCGGGGAGCCCGTATATTTTTATATTTTTTTAATCAATTAATTTTTGGGTTGGGCTTGGGCTTTTTTAGAGTTTGTAAAGGGCCATTGGACCAAATAAGAAGACTGTTGTGGCCCGTGGGGAACTTTGGTCTTTGGACATTTTTTTATTTATAATAATAAAGCCCATATAACATATTTATAATAATACAAGTTGCAACCCATATTTTATTACAATCAAGGATTGCACTCTACAACCCATCTCCATTTGTACTGTACGTGTCTATTTCCAAAATCAAAAGTCAATAAGGGACTGCAGTTATTTATATCTTACAGAAGTTAAAAAAAACTTTCCAGTCTTCCAAGTTCCAGGGACCAGGAATCCACAAAGCATAAAGCATTACAAAAAACCTTCCATCAGCGCATTACAGAAGCATAAAGGCTAAAGCATTAAAAAAAAAATTGAGAAGCCTGTGGGAGCTGGGATACAGACTAGCGACGGAGCTGCCGGCTGCGTGTGGTTATTCTGTTTGAATTCAGGCTGGGCGAAGAGAGAAGAAGGCAAGCATCGGTCACTGGTTAGTCTGAGAAGAAAATTGGGAATTTGAGATCTGTGGCTCAAAGCAGATTTAGACTTTTAGTCATTCAGCCTAAATCTATAATATTAATTTATATTATATTATATTATATATATTTCATATGTCTCGTATTATATTATATATATATATATATATATATATATATATATATATATATTTTTTTTTTTTTTTTAAATTTGAATTATCGGGTAGTTCGGGTACCCGATCGGGAATTCGGGTACCAAAATATTACCCGATCCTGAACCCGAATTCTTAATCGGGATTCGGGATCCCGTCCCGAACTGAAAAAATCCCGAACTACCCGACCCGAATGCCCACCCCTACTTATACCTAAGACTACAGAGTTAACTCATAAAGTGACAAGGAACCTCAAGTCTTAAGGATCAATTAATCACATCAATGACTCGTGAGATATTTCCTAATCTGGAAGTTTCTATTTCCTGAAATAGAAACTTCCTTTCCCATTTAGGAATGTTCTCACACGGGGCACCTCAGTGAACTTACTTATTAAAGTAAGCACCCTCATGTATCACGCACGTATCAACTATACACTTTGCACCTCCATGAAACAAGGTGGTCCTTCGTAAGGGCATGATCCCACAAGCAAGCCTTAGAGGAGTCAGGTTGACACTCCCACTGTCTGTAGGACTTATCGGCTTGGAGTATTTTACTAATCATGACTTATGTGATATAGGGCTCGTTTCATGAACCATTTCACCTAAATGGTAGAGTCCTAAAGTCATCAGGATTAGGGGAGTTCTCATACATGCACAGCTAAAGTAAACGCATACCAAACAAGAGCATATAAAGAAGTGTTTGCCTATGATATTAATCAATCGTATATTATTCAAAGATTGTCTGTGATACTAGGAAAGTCCCAAAACGGATTATGACTAATCGGCTTTCTAGGGCACTATTCCTAACAATCTCCCACTTGCAGGTAAAAGCCATTTAGGTACTCTAAGTCCCATCTTCTCAAGATGCACTTTGAGAGCCTATTGACTTTGGGCGTTTCCAAAGTGGATCTGCTATATTCTCTGCTGATGTGACCCTCTTGTGTACACATCTCTTAGGAAAACACCTTTTCCTTATAAAGTGATTCGTAATCATGTGTTCAGTCTCTTGGTGAGGTCTTGGTTCTCTTACTTGAGCAACCATCCATTTTATCATACAATATGATAAAGGAGTTGTTTCATGCTAGGAACTTCATCTAACCAGTTAGATGGAGTTTCTTACCCAAACACTTAACTTAGCGTTATATAATACGACTAAGTTCTCAACTACGATAGTCGAGTTTTGCAATGTCCGTCCTTGGAACCCCTTTCCAACACATTGCATTACCATTCTGGTAGAAGTTGTATCCTTTCAATGATTTCATAATCATCTATGTTTGATGAAACAATTACATCAAAATATCCTTTCAATGATAAGATCTTTTGGGCTCTGTAAACTAATATATATCCTCATTTCTTCTCAAGTACTCTGAGGACATCCTTTATAGAGATCTAATGACCTTCTCTGAGGTCATATTAGATTCGGCCCACTACGCTTAGTGTTGCGCCATATCAAGTCTAGTACATAACATTTCATACATTATGCACCCTTTTACTTAAAGGGATTTTGGACATTCTAACTTTCTTAAAGTTATCTTAGGACACATACTCTTCAAAAGAGATGTTCCATTGTCCCTACTAAACTCCTTTTAGTATTATGGTTATGTACTCGTTTTGTGATAATCCTATTATTCTCTTAGATCTATCTTCTATAGATCTGAATGTCGAGAATTTAGGATAATCACTAAGATCTTTCATGTCAAATTATTTCTTAAACAAGAATTGGTAACTTTCACGTTATCCTTGACATTCCTAATGAGAAGGATGTCGTCTTCTAAAGAACCAAAAATTGACTCTTACATCACTAACTTTCATATGTACACTTTTAAGACTTATTCGACTTCTATCTGTGCCAAACGATTTGACTATCCTATGGAATCGAATTGTCTAACTCCTAGAAGCCTTTATCAATCCACAGATTGACTTTAGGGATTTGCATACCTTATGCATACTCCCACAGAATATGAGATTTATAGAAATACCTTATTTCAGTCTCTTTCAATCTCATATTGAACAAGATAGTTCTCATATTCATTTATCATATCTCATAGTCAGAATATGAGGATGTGATAAACACAATCCAAATGGACTTTTGCATTTCAACCGTCAAGAAGGTTGTAATGCTTTCATTCACTCGAAGTTACACGAGCTTGATCCTATCAGGTGGATCAACCAAGGTCAAAACTTGGTTTGAGTATATGGAATCCATATTGGATTTCAAGGCTTGCTTACACTACTCAGATTCCAAATCTGACAGTGTCTCCTCTTCAAGTAATTCCTTGGCTATCTAGGAACGCGTTCTAAACGCGTCTTAAGAGAAGGGTTTCACACGTGTACATGCTCTAAAATTTGGCTAAGTTTTATCAGATGGGCTCGTTTCTTCTATATGTGGCGTGGATATTTATTCTCAAATTTCTTTGAGGTCTGCTTGCTTGTCTTTCTTCTTCTATAGGAACGATTCCTTAAGAAAGATACATTCCTTGAGACAAACAACCTTTGTCTAAGGGAATCGCAGAAATGATATCCAATATTGTTTGTATAAACTTGAACTCATTTCAAGCCTATCTCCCACTATCCTCGCTACTTAAGAGGATTCCACTAAATTCTTGGACAAGAATAATTAGGGAATTTAGTGTGCCACATTACATAGTGCATCTAAAGGACTGATTTTGGAAGGTGCAAAATTCAAAATCTCTAACTGCATATTCTGGGAGTTTATTCCTAGAATGATTATAAGTCAGTAAAGTTTGCCATGAAATGGACCATATCATATAAGGTTTCATTCCCTCATTCGGAAACACTAAGGTGTTCTCGAATTAGTTTACTGAGAGATAATCCTATTATTTCTAAGATGACTAAGGAATTAGTTGATAAGATATTGGCTATCGATCATATCGATTTGCCTATAACTTATGACTACTTCGGTTCCTAACCTCCTTTTGAAATTCTAAGAATTTCATATAAGTTTCGAATTTGTACTTTAACAAGTACATTCATTCATAATGATTAAACTGACGATTGTATCTAGTGCTTACATTAAGCATCTTACACTCATCAGCATGGATCGAAATCCACTATAATTTTGGAACGTTCCATGTTTCACCTAAACAATGTTCCGGGAACGTTTTCCCTTTGAGATAGGATTCACAGGAAGTCAACTCTATAGGTTCAGTTTCATAGAATGATCCTAAGGTGTCTGACTTGCTAATCCTTTTATATCTCAACGTTCCAAAGTAATTCGAAGCTTTGTCATCTCACTTACTTTTGTTATCTCGTTGTATGTTCAGAACATTAGTGCCTTGAGTCTTTGCACAACGAATTATGCAGAATTGACTCAAGACTAGTGAATTCTATTCCTAGTAGAATTACTAAACGAGGTAACATTTCAGAGTACTCATACTCTTCGCAGTTTCCTTTCAAAGTCCTTATTTGCTACCATAGAAGCAAACGTCCTATTTGATCTCTAGTGTCTTTTGGGCGCACCCCTTACATGCCCCTCCATTGGGCTCTTAAGGGTTTCTTCTTCTTTAGGCGTTCAAGCCTTTAACTTAGGGAGTTTAGAAGAAGAATTAACCATCTCAACCTTTTATTCCTTCTTAAGGATGCTCTCAACCATTATCAACTAAATGATTAACTATGCTACATTAGCATCATTCTAGTTGAGCATAAAGGGTTTGAATGATGGTGGAAGCAATGTAAGCAATCAGTGCATAGAGAACTCTTTTCTCGGTTGATGATCGAGACCATAAGATCTTCAAATAAGATCTTTAGACCTTGTTCCTGTGCACTTGTTTCCTCATTTGTAATATTGAATAATTCCATAATGTTATACCTTGTAACATTTTTATGAGGTGGTTCAATTGCTCTTAAGTCGTTTGGAAAAAATCCATTCACCTCAGATTGCTTCTCTTTTGGCCCGGGTCGAATTTTCACAATTGAAAACTTTGCCCTTTAGAGAACGTCTTTCTCTATTCGGAATCTAAAACGGATTTTAGGGTCCGAAGCCAATTAGAGTTAGTTAGGACTTAGTCAACTCTTTTGACTTAAGGAAGGATACGAATGGGTTTGCATTTCATATTGTAGAGAATCACAGAACTACAACCTAAATGCTAAGCAGAGAACTAGTGAGCATGCTGAATTATAACGATATACAAAAAATAAGGTCTTTAATCTAATGTAGCTCCCACTGTTTTTCAAAGATCTATAATTCCTAAAGATCTAAGAGGAACACGTTTCCCAATGGGTACTAAGATCCTAAGCATTTTACCTCGAACCCACGACTCGCGGACATTCTAAGTAAAACCCTAGGTAGGTACAACTTACCAATTCTAACACCTTTAGAACTCTTAGTAATTGTTTTGCATCACCTATCTTTCAACATGGACCCACGACTCGTGCGACATCCATATTTACTTAGGCGTTAAGCTAGACCCATCAATCATAAGATCATGATCAAAACTTAGTTCGAACGACCCACGACTCGCGGACATCGCCCTTGCCCAAATTAACCACGAAATATTGATCATTTAAAATGATCAATTAGGTAACTAAGAACTAATAAGCTCCACTAGTTATCCCACGACTCGCGGACAATAACTAGCTTTACTTACTAAACTTAAAACCTATTGATGGAATGCTAGGAATTTAATTCAAAATTTGCATCTCGAATTAAATACCTATTATTCGAAATGAGCTTAATATTTAATGGGAATTTTCGAATCAACCGAAGAGTTGTTCGGTTCGACCTCACCAACATATATGTTATCCAATTTTATTAGTCTTGATTAATGCAAGTACACTTAAATGCATTTCAAACAAGCACATAAACAGATAACATGTCGTAGCATGATACTAATATGTAATGATCATGGGTTCTACCTATCTTATGCGTGATATGTGGGAGCCACTCCACAATCACAAGTTCTAACATACATGCCACATAAACAGTTTAAATCACATAAGGGAAAGCGGTAACAAAATACGAGCCCTATCTCTATTACATTTTACAATTGAGATTCCCCTCCCTAACATTTTGAGGGGTCTTCACTTATGGCCTCCTTGTTACTTGAATGTGGTCCATCTTACTCCATGGGTGCATTGTCTCCAAAATGAAAATAAAACCTCACCACCTATCTCTACTCTCAAATTACAATAAAAAGAAAAAGACATAAAGTAATAAGGCTCAATCTTCATATTGGCCTTAGACAATTACGCGGGGCATACCCCGGCCTCAAAAACAGTAATATGGAAAGCCACATAATAAATCAAATAACAGTACGCACATAAGTGAGGCTCCAACCTCAATTGAAAAAACGCAACTATAGGGCTCCAACCCCAATTTAAACCATCCATGTGCATAAATTAAAACCATACATAAGTCTAAACCCATGATCACCTAACATGCTTAAATTGCAAGAATTTAAATTTACCAATAAATTTAAAATTCCTTTAACTTTAAGTTCGACTAACTCAAAGTAATCTGAAAAACACTTCATTGTTCAAGAATAATTTCAAAATCAAAAGCTAGAATCTGATAAAATTCAAGTTAATTCAAAAATTAACAATTTTATTAAAATCATTATTTCAAAAAATAATAATTATATTTTTCCCAAAAAATTAAAATTGACTTTAATTCCCGAAATTCCCAAATTATAATTTTATTTCAAAATTAAAATTTTTTAATAAAATTTTTTTTTTAAATAATTTTAAAATAAAATTTGGCCAAAAACACGAAAAGTCGCATCGCGTCACATTCGCCCGCAAGGTGCGGGAGATCGCACAGACTGGGCGGATGCTTGCGGGCGATCCCGCACAGACGCATGCGGGCAGTCCCGCACAGGGTGTGCGGGCGATCCCGCACAGGGCTGGGCAGACGCGTGCAGGCAGTCCCGCACAGGAGTGTGCGGGCAATCCCACACAGGATGTTCCGGACGCGTGCGGGCAGTCCCGCACAGGGGTGTGCGGGCGATCCCGCACAGGGCTGGGCGGACGCGTGCGGGCAGTCCCGCACATGGGTGTGCTGGCGATCCCGCACAGGCTGTTCCGGCCTCGTCCGGACCCGTGCGCGTGCGGCGACGACGAGCGACAAACTCGCTTGGTCCTCGTCGTCCCGTACCGTTTTCCGTATAAAATTTTCAGAAAAATTTTCGTCTCGATTCGGGAATCAAAATCGCGATTTTAATAAGTCTAAAATAAAACCATTTTTTTTTTCAAAAAAAGATTTTCTCAATTTATCAGGAAACCTCTCAGATTCAAAAGCTCAGATTACGATACAAATTCAAGAATACCTAACTGTAACTCAAATTCAAGAATTTCTCAAAATTCAGTTTAATTGAGACGAATCAGAAACACGATTAACGAGGTGGCTCTGATACCACTTGTTGGAAAACAGGAATCAGAAAGCAGCGGAAATTTAAAAATTTTTCCAACAAAAGGATCTTAGACTCGCAATCGTGTATCCAAATTCGTTGAGATCAAGAAACTCACTTGGGTAGTAGCTTTCTTGACACGTTTTGAGCCGCCCTCAAACGCGCTTCATGCGGTAATGGCAACCCGTTCCTCGAAATCTCTTTCTACTTCAGAATCCATTGTAGGGATAACAATCCAACCAACCTAGATTCATATCATGTTATGGAAGTTTTTAACAATATAACATAAAGAAAGAAACATGAAACAAGAAAGAGATGATTGAAACTCACTTCGAAAACCAGTTTTGCGAAAGTAGAAATCTGCCAGCCATAAAACCCTCGTGAAAAAATTCATCTTTCAGGATATGGACGAACGGTTTTCGCCATCTTCTTTGGTTCGATTTTTTCACTCGTTTTCTGTTGGGCTCAGAATCGTTTCATCATCCCTTCTGATCGTTTTGCTTGATCCCCTCTTTTTGGTAAAGCTCGAATCTTCAAAACTTCTAACTTGAAGCTCTCTAGAGATAGTCCACCAACTTGGCTACAATCTAACTAGTAAGGATGCTAGTTCTCTAGTTAGTGTTTAGGCTTAACCTAGGGTTTTGTTTATCTTGGAGAAAGGTTGGTGTTCAACACATGAACTAAAAGAATTCTCGATTAGCTCTAAAGGGAGCTCGAGCTCCCCTATATATAGGATGGGAGTGGCCGAAAATCCTAGTCCTTATGGACTAAGGATTTGGTCCCTCTCTCCTATTACTTGATCATCAAGTAATTTTGACTTTGACTTTGAATTCAAATTCAAATCAACTTTCAAGAGAGCTAAAATATCCAAACTATTTTTGGATAATTTTATACTTTATTTATTTAAAATAAATAACTTATTTTATCTAATTAATTAATTCACAATTAATTAACTAGATTATTTTTCTCCAAAATAAGACTTTCTTTTTAATTCAAAATTAAACCAAAGTCTATTAAATAATTAATCACATTAATTATTTAACACATAAATAAATATACACATATATTTGCACACATGTGAGACACGTGTCACAAGGACACGTGTCACTCACGTGAGCCACACGTGTGGAACCCTCTTGGCCCGATTAACTCGTTTAATCATTTTAAAGCCTTAACTCATATAACCAAGTTGTTGTGTGTGACCCTCTAGGTTCTCAATTCAATTAGCAGTGACCCCAATTAATTAATTCACTAATTAATTAATCAGTCCACAGATTAAACGACCATAGTCTAGCAACAGGTGTTTAACCCCTAGCTGAATTGGAATGTTCGGATTCGACAGAACCTTTAAGTCATTGATTCATGTGAGATACAATCCTCCTACTTACTATCTCTCAACCAAGATCTAGGGTAAGGGAATAATCAGAACCCTAATAATCCGGTCTTAAAGCTAAGTGCATTTCATATCCATTTGATCTCAATCCAAGAAACCCTTTTCTTGATGTCTTGATCTACTGCCTTGGCCAAGGACTCCATATGGCATATGAATGACTTACACAATAAGAGATCACCTTGCAAATGCAAGTGTAGGTCCTTTCTTGATTTTCATTCACTTTCATGAATCACTTATGCAGCCCCAGCATAAGCATTGAATCAGTTGTCTAAGGCGACACCCTTTAAAGCTTATACCTAAGACTACAGAATTAACTCATAAAGTGACAAGGAACCTCAAGTCTTAAGGATCAATTAATCACATCAATGACTCGTGAGATATTTCCTAATCTGGAAGTTTCTATTTCCTGAAATAGAAACTTCCTTTCCCATTTAGGAATGTTCTCACACGGGGCACCTCAGTGAACTTACTTATTAAAGTAAGCACCCTCATGTATCACGCACGTATCAAATATACACTTTGCACCTCCATGAAACAAGGTGGTCCTTCTTAAGGGCGTGATCCCACAAGCAAGCCTTAGAGGAGTCAGGTTGACACTTCCACTGTCTGTAGGACTTATCGGCTTGGAGTATTTTACTAATCATGACTTATGTGATATAGGGCTCGTTTCATGAACCATTTCACCTAAATGGTAGAGTCCTAAAGTCATCAGGATTAGGGGAGTTCTCATACATGCACAGCTAAAGTAAACGCATACCAAACAAGAGCATATAAAGAAGTGTTTGCCTATGATATTAATCAATCGTATATTATTCAAAGATTGTCTGTGATACTAGGAAAGTCCCAAAACGGATTATGACTAATCGGCTTTCTAGGGCACTATTCCCAACAGCTTACACTACTCAAATTCCAAATCTGACAGTGTCTCCTCTTTAAGTAATTCCTTGGCTATCCAGGAACGCGTTCTAAACACGTCTTAAGAGAAGGGTTTCACACGTGTACATACTCTAAAATTTGGCTAAGTTTTATCAGATGGGCTCGTTTCTTCTATATGTGACGTGGATATTTATCCTCAAATTTCTTTGAGGTCTGCTAGCTTGCCTTTCTTCTTCTATAGGAACGATTCCTTAAGAATGGTACATTCCTTGAGAAAAACAACCTTTGTCCCAGGGAATCGAAGAAACGATATCCAATATCATTGCATAAACTTGAACTCATTTCAAGCTTATCTCCCACTATCCTCTTCACTTAAGAGGATTCCATTAAATTCTTGGATTAGGGAATCTAGTATGCCACATTGCATAGTGCAACTAAAGGACTGATTTTGGAAGGTACTAAATTCAAAATCTCTAACTGCATATTCTAGGAGTTTATTCCTAGAATGATTATAAGTCAGTAAAGCTTACTATGAAATGGACCATATCCTATTAGGTTTCATTCCATCATTCAGAAACACTAAGGTGTTCTCGAATTAGTTTACTGAGAGATAATTCTATTATCTCTAATATGACTAAGGAATTAGTTGCTAAGATATTGGCAATCTCGATCATATCGATTTACCTATAACTTATGACTACTTCGGTTCCTAACCTCCTTTTGAAATTCTAAGAATTTCATATAAGTTTTGAATTTGTACTTCAACAAGTATATTCATTCATAATGATTAAACTGACGATTGTATCTAGTGCTTACATTAAGCATCTTACACTCATCAGCATGGATCGAAAACCCACTATAATTTTGGAACGTTCCACGTTTCTAATAAACGAGATTCAGGAACGCTTCCCTCAAGACAGGATTCACAGGAAGTCGACTCTATAGGTTCATTTTCATAGAATGATCCTAAGGTATCTGACTTGCTAATCCTTTTAACGTTCCAAAGTAATTCGAAGCTTTGTCATCTCACTTACTTTTGTTATCTCGTTGTATGTTCAGAACATTAGTGCCTTGAGTCTTTGCACAACGGATTATGCAGAATTGACTAAAGACTAGTGAATTCTATTCCTAGTAGAATTACTAAACTAGGTAACATTTCAGAGTACTCATACTCTTTGCAGTTCCCTTTCAAAGTCCTTATTTGCTGCCATAGAAGCAAACGTCCTATTTGATCTCTAGTGTCTTTTGGGCGCACCCCTTACATGCCCCTCCATTGGGCTCTTAAGGGTTTCTTCTTCTTTAGGCGTTCAAGCCTTTAACTTAGGGAGTTTAGAAGAGGAATTAACCATCTCAACCTTTTATTCCTTCTTAAGGATGCTCTCAACCATTATCAACTAAATGATTAACTATGCTACATTAGCATCATTCTAGTTGAGCATAAAGGGTTTGAATGATGGTGGAAGCAATGTAAGCAATCAGTGCATTGAGAACTCTTTTCTCGGTTGATGATCGAGACCATAAGATCTTCAAATAAGATCTTTAGACCTTGTTCGTGTGCACTTGTTTTCTCATTTGGAATATTGAATAATTCCATAATGTTATACCTTATAACATTTCTATGAGGTAGTTCAATTGCTCTTAAGTGGTTTGGAGAAATCCATTCACCTTAGATCGCTTCTCTTTTGGCCCGGGTCGAATTTTCACAATTGAAAAACTTCGCCCTTTAGAGAACGCCTTTCTCTATTCGGAATCTAAAACAAATTTTAGGGTCCGAAGCCAATTAGAGTTAGTTAGGACTTAGTCAACTTGTTTGACTTAAGGATGGATACGAATGGGTTTGCATTTCATATTGTAGAGAATCACAGAACTACAACCTAAATGCTAAGCAGAGAAAATGTGAGCATGCTGAATTATAACGATATACAAAAGATAAGGTCTTTAATCTAATGTAGCTCCCACTGTTTTTCAAAGATCTATAATTCCCAAAGATCTAAGAGGAACACGTTTCCCAATGGGTACTAAGATCCTAAGCATTTCACCTCGAACCCACGACTCGCGGACATTCTAAGTAAAACCCTAGGTAGGTACGACTTACCAATTCTAACACCTTTAGAACTCTTAGTAATTGTTTTGCATCACCTATCTTTCAACATGGACCCACGACTCGTGCGACATCCATATTTACTTAGGCGTTAAGCTAGACCCATCAATCATAAGATCATGATCAAAACTTAGTTCGAACGACCCACGACTCGCGGACATCGCCCTTGCCAAAATTAACCACGAAATATTGATCATTAGAAATGATCAATTAGGTAACTAAGAACTAATAAGCTCCACTAGCTATCCCACGACTCGCGGACAATAACTAGTTTCACTTACTAAACTTAAAACCTATTGATGGAATGCTAGGAATTTAATTCAAAATTTACACCTCGAATTAAACACCTATTTGTTCGAAATTAGCTTAATATTTAATGGGAATTTTCGAATCAACCGAAGAGTTGTCCGGTTCGACCTCACCAACATATATGTTATCCAATTTTATTAGTCTTGATTAATGCAAGTACACTTAAATGCATTTCAAGCAAGCACATAAACAGATAACATGTCCTAGCATGATACTAACATGTAATGATCATGGGTTCTACCTATCTTATGCGTGATATGTGGGAGCCACTCCACAATCACAAGTTCTAACATACATGCCACATAAACAGTTTAAATCACATAAGGGAAAGCGGTAACAAAATACGAGCCCTATCTCTATTACATTTTTACAATTGAGATTCCCCTCCCTAACATTTTGAGGGGTCTTCACTTATGGCCTCCTTGTTACTTGAATGTGGTCCATCTTACTCCATGGGTGCATTGTCTCCAAAATGAAAATAAAACCTCACCACCTATCTCTACTCTCAAATTACAATAAAAAGAAAAAGACATAAAATAATAAGGCTCAATCTTCATATTGGCCTTAGACAATTACACGGGGCATACCCCGGCCTCAAAAACAGTAATATGGAAAGCCACATAATAAATCACATAACAGTACGCACATAAGTGAGGCTTCAACCTCAATTGAAAAACGCAACTATAGGGCTACAACCCCAATTTAAACCATCCATGTGCATAAATTAAAACCATACATAGATCTAAACCCATGATCACCTAGCATGCTTTTGCGAGAATTTAAATTTAGCCAATAAATTAAAATTCTCGTTTCAAGTCCTAATGACTTAAAACACGACTTGATGCGAGTCTTGTTTATAAAAGTTTTCAATAAATCCCAAATTGCCAAAACAAATAAAATTCCAATTAATTTCTGAAAATTAATAATTTTATCAAAGATGTATTTTCCCAAAATATAAACCGTTTCTATTTCTCAAAAATCCCAACTATAAGTTTTATTCAAAAAAAAATTAAAATAAATATTCAAAAATAAAATTTTAAAATTAAAATAAAAAATTGGGACTGGATTGTACGAAATACGAAAACGGATTACGAAGGAAAAACAGGGCCCGTACGCGAAGAGGGTCGTGCACGATGCAGGCGCGCACAGCGCGCGGCACCGGCACCGGCCACTTGCGGGCGACGATGGGCGCGCCCGGAAGGCCTCCCGCGCGGTTGCGGGAGGGTGCTGGGCGGCTGCCCTTGCGCGCGCCTAGGACAGGCGGGCCGCGGCGCGCGAAGCCCGCGCGCGCGACTCCTTCGCGTACGGGGTTTCGCGTGTTCGTCGTAATCCAGGTTTTCGTTTCGTGTTTTCGTTCAAAAAGCAAAACCAATCCAAGAAATCCAAAAACCAGTTTATACATTTTCAAATCTAAAATTGTTTTCAAAAATTAAATTTTGCAAAAAACAATTTTCAGAAACTTTCAGGAAAAAAATACAGTTTCGTAATTCAGTCTTTCTAAAACAATTACAAATACTCAATCGCATCAAGCCTAAGAATTTCTACCAATTACACGTGCCACTCACGTGACCCACACGTGTGATTCACACGTGTGGAACCCTCTTGGCATGATCAACTCGTTTAATCATTTTAAAGCCTTAACTCATGTAACCAAGTTGTTATGTGTGACCCTCTAGGTTCTCAATTCAATTAGCAGTGACCCCAATTAATTAATTCACTAATTAATTAATCAGTCCACAGATTAAACAATCATAGTCTAGTAACAGTTGTTTAACCCCTAGCTGAATTGGAATGTCTCAATTCGACAGAACCTTTAAGCCATTGATTCATGTGAGATACAATCCTCCTACTTACGCTCACCCTTGGAAGTATTTGCGCTCTGAGTAAACGGTCGAGCGCCGTTGGAGGTTTCTCACCCTTGGAAGTATTTGCTGCGAAGGTTCCTATACTTAGCATTTTTTACAAAAACGGCGAACTTAAAGAGAAAAATGAAGGAAAGGGCCTTACGAAAATGAGGGCGTGCAATAGATCTTGAGCCACTTGCTCCGCACTCTGAGAGAAGAGCTCCCGGTGGTCGCCAGAAAATTGGACCCTGTCATAATGTCCGTACGTGATGTTCCGAGCGAATTCATGGTTGCTCAGTAAAGTGGGACCTTTCTTAGGTACGCGTCTGAAATGATGGTCACCTGCGAGCTCGAAATTCCATAGTTTATCCTCCTCGGAGGAGGAAGTGTCTCCATCGCCACGGTCGCCCTCGACCACCTTGCCCTTACCCTTGTCCAAAACCGGGATGGCATCGGGCATCCTTTTTCTCTTTTTCGAGGGCTGATTCTCACCCTCATGGGGTTCTCTTATCACCACGCTCGAGCTCGAGCATGGTCTCTGTTGGTTAGCCTCATTGGCAGTTTGGGGCCTCTCTCCGCCCCTTGGGTTGGCATCACTTCCCTGTCTTGGGACGATGCATGTTTCCGGGATGGACGCATGGTTGTCCCCCCGACCGTGCTAGTACTAGAACTCGCACCCTGGTGGCCCCCTCGACTGTCTCCTCTGCCGGTCCCTCGGCCTTGCGGGTTCTGTTGTTGTTGTTGCGGTTGTTGTTGCTGTTGGTTGCGAGCGTTGATAAGGTTCACAACATTTCTTATATTTCCTCTCCTCGCCATTAAGATGCTTGTACCTGGAAAGTGAAAAACGAGGGTTAATTCCCCTTATTCGCAGAAAATGGCAATGTACAGGAATAAAGTCAGCAATGGTGTCTAAAGTTAGTTCCCTAAGAATCTAATTATCTCTATCCAGATTTCGTGCGGGTGGATTTCTGACCATTTCGGGGTCATTCATGAGCCCACAGAGGTATAGGACTTCCTCATCATCAATTAACTCCTTGGCCTTGATAAGCCATTTGGCCTCCCTCATGGCATTGGCCAAATCATGAGCCAAAGAGATGGGGAAGGAGGGATCTAAGCGCGATCTCACAAGGGGCCTATCCCCATGGTCTACCCACTCTCGGGGAACTCCGAAGTCTTCACCATCAGGGGCCCTCACGAAGAAGAATTTCTCCTTCCAGTTTATCCCGTATGATGTCGAGGGTGCATCTATCAATCTCAGGTTTGATTTGGCTTGAACATAGTAGAAACCTGTCTGTGGGGACGAGCGCGGCGATCGGACTACTTGAAAAAGACTGTTGAAATTGTGGATGGAAGGCTTATTGCTCGTACATTTCATCAAAATTACAAATGAGGTAATTAAGGCGATGTCATTGGGGACTATTTGTGATGGGCTCAAATTTAAAAGGTTGAGGATACTTGCAACAGGGACAGAAATGGGGAACCTTAACCCCCCAAATGTTACAACATCTAGGTAAACTGTCATTTGACCTGGAGGAGGATTTTTAGCTCTCTCGTGAGGCTCTGGGATTCTGTATGTGTAGCACTCGTCCCAATACCTCGGAGCCCTCATCGAAACCTGATCCCCTAGGGTTAGGATGCTAGGAGTTTCATCTGGGGTTCTCTCAGTAGCTTGCATGCCCTCACCCTCACCCTCAACGGACTTCTTGGCTTTCTTAGATCTTTTCCTACGTTTAACAGGGCGTTCCTCCGGCGGCCCCACAACCTTCTCTTCGAGCGTTGGTGTCGGAATAGCGATGGTGGGGGTAAGTGGCGCTTTCAGTTATCGACAGTGTTACCCTTTGACTTTCTACATCCAGGACTAAATCCATTTCTTCAAACAAATGTTTAACACCCCCTGGGTTCTTATCTCCCATGACGGACATCGCCGCGTCTAGATCCTCATCCCTTGCCTCCCCAAAGATCTCCGCGACTGTTTCATGATAGGGAGTAGGGCCCTGAGGAGACGAACTAGGACCTGCTTCATCTTCAAGTTCATGAACAAACTCTTCAACATGTTCTTCCGACATGATTTTCTAAAGATGGGGGTAATGGAGTTTTTCCGTTAATATCGAAAGTTTCGTGTGGATAGATCCTAGTTAATCTAGGGTTAGCAAATTCGAATGTTAAAATCAAGCAAGGAATTACCTAGGGATTTCAAAAAACCTGAAGGTGACTGGAAGCTCTTTGCAGAAAGCTCTGAAGGTTTGAAGAAGTTTCAATTGCTTGAAGATTTCGAATGAATGCGTAAAGGTTAGAGGAGATACGGAGATCCCTATTTATAGGGAAGGGAGTTGGTGCTTTTTTGGCATTAAATTCAAAGTACAATCATTTCCCGCCTAGGTAATCCCCCACTTTTGGGAACCGTCACACACGTCCCGAGATTCACGCGCTACTTTCTGGGATAGTCACGCCCATGTGCTTAGAGACATTTAATGCCTAACTCTTCGAGCGGTCAGTTGAAAAGACCGCATTTAATGCTTGATCAGAAAGGAGATTTCACAACACGCCACCTCTTCTCGCAAGCGTCGCCCTCGGAAGATTAAGAAGAATTTGAATTCTACACTACTTATACTAAGGACTCCAGAATCGGGGGGCAAAATGATGGGAACAAAACACGCAGGCCCATGTTTGGACACGTGGCATCATCAACGACGGACGCGTGGCTACTAGGTCCCCAGCAAGTCACCCTCGTGAGCCCTTACTCCCCAGTGGCGTGCTCGGTCCACATTTTTACACGTGGCACTATTACCACCAGACGCGTGACACTCTTTGTAGCTCTCATACGAGCGTCACTCTTAGTTCCATGGATATCCCAAATCCCCCTAGGAATGATTTCCGAGAGCATCTCACCCTCGGCTGAAGCATTGTCATGCTAACGGATAGAGTGGCGAAGCTCCTCTCCTCTTACAGCCATGGCCCCCGAATCCACCCTCGAACCAACAAGGCCATCAGGCTCACGGTAAACACGAGCGTACATATGACCCTCGTTACCAACCCAAAACGGCTCTCTGACACCCCGTACATGCCCACGCACCTGCCACTGTTGCCCGCACCAGCTTTTGCAGGAGATTCCTCCTAGGTTTCTCCTCATTACGCCACGTGTTAGGGCAACATTAGGGCAGGACCACAAGGGGCAAATTACTAAAGGTGTAATAGCCGTGTTTGTCCCACATCGGATTGGAGAGTGGTTTGAAGCTGCTTTATAAGTAGTGGATCCCTCTCCCCTGAGTAGAGGCCTTTTGGGTGCACTGGATTATACCAGTGGCTCGAAACGTAAAACCGTGAGGCGCTTGGGGTCTACCCTTGGCCAAAGCGGACAATATCGAACGGCGGGTCTTTGGGCTATTACAAATGGTATCAGAGCCAGGGACCCGGATTCGGTGTGCCAGCGAGGACGTTGGGCCCTTAGGGGGGGGGGGGGTGGATTGTAATAGCCTAAGGTGCTTGTCCCACATCGGATTGGAGAGTGGTTTGAAGCTGCTTTATAAGTAGTGAATCCCTCTCCCCTGAGTAGAGGCATTTTGGGTGCACTGGGTTATACCAGTGGCTCGAAATGTAAAACCATGAGGCGCTTGGGGTCTACCCTTAGCTAAAGCGGACAATATCGAACGGCGGGTCTTTGGGCTGTTACAAAAGGGTCCCTAACCCTCAACTATAAATAGGAGATTTCATTTCCTCCACTATAAGCAATCTCACTTACTGAAACTCTGCATTTACTCTCACTATAGACGACTTGAGTTTCGGAGAGCCAAACTGGGTATCACCTCCAGTTCCCCCAGCTTGGCCGTCTGACCTCCGTTTACTGGTGTTTGTCCTAGCAGGTTGAACCCCCTCACCTCTTCCGGCGATTTCTGCTTGGTTTCCCCACATCAAACAAATTCTAAAGTGTTGGAGTTTGGACACCTGAAATCAGACCCATCAGTAGTGTTCATTAGAAAAAATATATATTAGGTAGACACAAAACTTAAAGTATTTACATCAAACCCCAAAGATTTTCAATCCTTGCGTTAACCCGCTTACCTTTGGGCCCTTATTACATATATCAATATCCCCCTGAGTTTCAGCATACTAGGGGTAAAATAGTAAATTTTGCACATTTCATTAAATTTAACGGAGGAGATAATGGACCAGGGAGAGTTCGTAATTTCTCATACCTCAGGGGGATAATCTGTAATTTCGTCAAATATCAGGGGGGTTGTTCGTAATTATCCCTATGCTTTTTCATCAAGCATATGATTAAGCTCTTCGATCTGCAGCTTTTCATTCACTATCTTTGATTTGTGTTCTCTCTCTCTCTTTCTCTCTCTCCGTATGTGGAGTTTAGACCCTATTTGATTTGTGTTCTCTCTTTTCGTATCTGGAGTTTAGACTCTATCTGATTTGTGTTGAATGACAAACTCAACAGGATCTGGCCGTAAATACAGATTGTTGAATTCGACAACCCAATAAAAATTGGATATTATCATATAAAAATAAAGTTAACATTTTGGGATTGATTTAGTGATTTTTTTTATCAACCATTTGAGTAATAGTTTATATATATTTTGTAGGGGTGTAAACGGATAATAAACGGATCGGATGTATGATTACCATATCCTTATCCGTTTATGATTCGGACGGATACGGATAATATCCTTTTAAATCGAATTCGGATAATATCCTTTTTATACGGATACAAGGCGGATTCGGACGGATTCGGATTTTAATCGGATTTTCAACTATTCAAAATTTGACATAAATTATTTATTTATATAACTTTGAACTTTTAATAAAATTATCAACTATTCATTTATAGATAAATTATTTAATAATTATATAACTTTGAATATATATATTTTAGACGAATAGAGAAATAATAAGTATATCTATATAGATCATTTTTATGTTTTAGCGAATGTATAAATGTGGTGAAATTATAAATTTTATCATATAATTAATTTGAAATATAATACTTTTATTAATAACATAATATATGTTAATTATATTATCTCTATATGAATATTGACGTGAACATATAGTTACTAATAAAACCTAAGGTTTTTCTTTAATAAATGCGCTAAAAATTTTATTTAATACTAACAATCTATCATACATACACAGTTTTGTGTATATATTTTAATATAATACATTATTTATCGGATACGGATTACGGATAAATCGGATAATGGATATATCTAACGGATAATGAAACGGATCGGATGTTAAACGGATCGGATACCTTATTACCATATCCTTATCCGTTTATAATTCGGATGTCTATAATCGAATACGGATAATATCCTCTTGAGACGGATTCGGATAATATCCTCTGTAAACGAATTCAGATGCGGACGGATATCGGATTTCCGAATATCCATTTACAGCCCTAATATTTTGTTTCTCTATTTCCATATTCGTTGATCAAAGATTCAAATAAAAAGGAATAGTGTAGCACGACTTTCAAATAATTGCACTTTGATCCCCACCAGATAGGGTTGACTTTCATATGTATGCAACAATTTAAATCATATGATAAAATTGTAATTTATTGCGGACTATATTAGACTATTATTTTCATATTGTTTTCCACCTTCTCTGCCTTTATTATTGGTTTTTTCTCGGCAAGGTCCCGGGTTCGAGTCCTTGGACCACCTGGGGTGTGTTTGTTTACCAAAAAAAAAAAAACTCGAGTGAGAAGAACCAGCAGTTTCAAGCATAAAGCATTAAGTGAAACCGCGATGACGACGACTACGACGGAGTTTAAACGATGAAAGGAAGTCTGGAAACGACCGCATCAAGTATAGTTTAACCAAATATTTCACCTGGTGTAGAGATTGATGTTCATAAACACCAGATCACTCACCAAACAGGAATAAAATTTATCAAACAACGAATCAAAATGCGCTACAACGGCACGCTTAGCCTGTTCTTACATGTTAAAAGAAACCTCAGGCTCACAGCAAGGAAAGAAAATTGAGGCAACAATTATTGAACATTAAAATGCAACTTCAAATCTATGGGGAAGAGGAGGAATCACTTCATTCTTCAGACTGCCTCTGTCCCAAAACTGGAATATCCTCGTACCGCTTCTGCAATTTGACAAACAAGAATTTACGTTACGAAACAGACAGGTTCTGAGTTCAGAAAGATATAATTTACGCTAGCTAAGTCATCAAGCAATATTAACCATGACCAGACCAGAGAGACATTTACTTCCAATAATGAATTGCAAGGGCAAAAAGACATGATTGGAAAGATGTTAAAAGTCTTCAATTTAATTACTGAACCAGTTCGAGGGGAGTTATTTACTCTTGTCTTGTGATTGGCTAAGTCTGAAAAGCCGGTACCCAATTGAAGGATAGCTAGACGATATCAGGATATAGTTTCTATATTTCTCACGAAAATGAAAGTAATACTCGACTGAAAGAAGAACATGGCTGTCACATGAGCAGCCAACAGAATTCCATTCTCACAGCAATTTCCAAAATGAATCCATAACGGGAGAACGAAACTTTGTTTTTCCTTTTCCCCGGAACGAGGATCATATTACCACTTGTAATGTTCAAAGCTCTAAGTAGTGTTCTACAATCTAGCATGTGTCCTCTAAACAAAAGAAAAGGTGAAACAACAAATCCAAATAATGCATATTGAGCAAGTCTGCCATAACAGCAAAGTTGATGACCGTAATTTCGAATGCTAGTACTCTACTTAAGCTCACTTGAGAATCTATCCACCACTTAAACTATCAACCATAATGAAGATACACAAAACTTGCATTGTTCAATCACACAAAACCAGAGAAAGAAAGAACCACAAATCACACAAAAGAGCATGAAGAAATAAACCAGAAAACAGCTAAAATCACTAAATTCAAGGATAGAACAGGTAATAACAGTACCCCAACATTGACGTGATCCCAGAGACTACGAATCCCACGGTCTACAGCCTGCAAATCAGAACAACGAAACGACGATGTCAAATAAAGAAACGAATTTAACCCAAAATTCAGATACGCAATCAGGTGCAGAAAGTTAATGGGGGAAAAAAGCCCTTATCAAACCCTAATATTCAAATTAATCAAGCCCAATTCAACCCTAATATTTCCAGATCCAATTAAATCGATCGAACACAGACAAACACACACACATACAAACATAGGTACAGATTCAGAATAAGAGACATACGCGTTCGCCGAGGAAAGCGCCGACGACGACGAAGGTGACGTAGACCGGAGTGCGGCGCATAATCAATCTGTACATCCCTTCCCACACGCCGCCGCCGCGTCTAGCTGCCGCCGGTTCCATTTCCGATCTACGAAAAATCAAAATAATCAGAGGGCACGAATCTGGTAATCTCTAGCGAGGAAGGAGAAATGGAGAGAGACTGCGGATGATTGATTGTACTCAGGAACTTTTTTCCAACACGGGTTTTTGTTCTTGGCGACCCGGATCCGGATATTTGACCCGTTTATGGGGTAACTGTATTTGGGCTGGGCCCTAAAGTGATTCTTTATGGGCCTAACGAAACAGCCTTATCTCTTAAACTTAAATGATTATTATTATTATTATGAGAAACAGAAATCTATTGTATGGAGTTTTTTATTCATTTCATATGGAAAATTACAATTATACTTTTATTGTCTTTTTCTTGTACCTCCAAATTGAATCCTCTTTTGAAAGTTGTCGGCTATGTGTGGATTACAATACAAAGATTAGAATCTTGTTATTTGATTGGTCATTCTTAATTGACTTTCCATAAATTACAATACAATGATCAGATTTATCAGATTCGAGTTGGTTTGTGTCATAGAATGATCAGCATTATCTGCAGGTTTCGACTGGTTTAAAACATATAATAATTAGAATTATCAGGCTCGAATTGGTTTAAGTTAAAATATCCATCCTCCATATATTACAATGGTTAATCTCCATTGCAATAATAAAGTCTCTTTGCTGAAATGTATGGAAGGATAAAAGATATTATGTTCGTGTACGATGATGAAAACTATAAACACTCATACAAATAAATATTATTTTATTGAGTCGCATTCTATACTAGCGTAATTAGTTTAAGAAAATGTCGAATTCTTATCTTGTTTTATTCATATTCCGGGACGGTGACAGTGCATTATAGCCTCACAGGGTGAAACACCAGCAAATCAAAACTAAGATCTAAAGACTATATACAACTACAAACACATAAGGAAGCAAAGTTCACATCACAGAACACACATTCCCTTACAAACTTCATAGAAAATCTATAACAAACTCTATCTAGCTATAGCTACCATTAGTAAAGAGAACGTCTTCTTCGCGCCTCGTCGTCGACTATCGCCTGTCGAGCCAAAACAGCTTCTTTATTGCCCAACAACGCATCAAAAGCGGAACAATCCATCCATTCCTTGAGCAAATCCTCCTGCCCCCATTTCTCCGGTATCACAATCTTCCCACCACCACTCACTTCCTTCCAATGCCTCATCAGCTTCTCTCGTCCGCAGCCGTACTCTTCCCCGCGACAACCGGTGTCGTTCTCCGACTCGTGGGAGTTTCGGATCATCCCTTCATCGGTTATGGATCTGCAAGAATTATGAATCTTGATGGAGGGTTGGTGATGATGATGATTAGGGTTCTTGAGTTGAGTTTCTTGTTTTGAGGTTTCCATCAGTGCTTGTTGTGTTCTTGCTAGAATAATTAATGGTAGGTGATGATCAAAGACAAGAATATCTAGGGTTTTTTGGGGGGTTTGGGTATGTATGTTTATATATATGAAGAGAGAAGAATGGCTAGGAATGTGGTCAAGCCTTGGAAGTACACATCTCTTGCTTCCTAGCCTTAAAAGAGTCTTGTACTTTATTTTTTGTTTGCTTGGCTTGCAATGTTTGCACGTCTCCATTGCGATGACCCCTTTTTTTTAATAATTAAAATGTTCTTTGTTTTAGAAATTATTCCATATATTTTAGGTATAATGGGTAATTCTAACCTGAACCTAACTCGGCCCTTGTCATGTGGTTGGTGGAAAATTTAGGGAGAGTGACAAATCAAATGGCAAGTGTATTACACTTGTCCTTTTAATTGGTTGGATTCGATCCACCCGGATATGAAGTAGGATTTTCCCGGTAGGACTACCACCTCTCTTTTCATATAAATCTTTAGGAATCTTTTTTTCAATTTTTTGTTTCTTTAAGTTACTCATTTTTATAAATACTGAATAAACATAGAGACAAACAAATGGTTTAGTTGTTAGTATATGCATCTATGAACAGATCGAGTATTAGTTGGAGCTTCATTGGACTAGTCAAAAAATGAACGACAATTTTCTTTTTCAAGAAGGTAAATACATGACTTAGTCAAAATTAAACAATATCAATACCTTAATATATTGTTAATCAATTTGTGCTATCTAATGCGTGTAAGAATATTCTCACCATATATATATGGACAACAACATAGAGAAAAAAAATAGGTAGGTTTGGGAATTAGTTCTGATAGGAAGCAATGATTTGTGGACATATTGGCAGAACAAGATACAGATATTTTGTCATTTTTCATGACGCTTCAAGCTTCTTGTCCTTAAATCCATGCAAGAATATGACCACTTTGTATGAACAAAAACGGTCCACAATTACAAGTCCTATCAATTCTTTTTACACTTTTTTCTCCCAAGAACTCCTTTGTTCTTTATATTCGGGATAATTATACCGACGTATCCTGAGATTTGACCTAATTACGAGCACTTCTTCTGAAGTTTGAAAAATTACAAAAGATTCAACCCGACATATTCTGAGATTTGGCCTAACGTATGTTGTTGTAGGCATGCGTGAAATGTCAATCAGTGGTTGTTTAGGGCAAAACGGGGTACTTATTAAGAAATTAGAGATGAAATCTACAACTGATGTAGCGTAAATTCTTTGATGAGGGCTATTCTTTAATTATCGAAACCTACGAGGAAGTTTGTGTAATTATATGAAACCTGTCTGTATGCGAGTGTAAGTATCCCTTTTTGACATAAAATTTCAAATAAAAATTGGTTTATCATTGAGATAAAATACACAGTTTCAAGGTACTTCTGTAACTATAAAATTCCCTCCGAGGAAATTCAACATGTCATTTCTCTACTTACACTGTGTGTACAGTTAATCTGCCTACAGTATCATTTCATCCCAGTTGAAGTGAAAGAAAGCTCATTCCCTCTTCACAGCACCGTGTATACGCCGGAGGAACAACGATGAAGCTAGAAAACTTACGGTTCCCAGCATCAAGAAGAAGGCATAGCACATTAAAGCATTGTACCCGAAAAACAAGGATCTTTGCACGATGCCTCTCATGTTCGACTTGAAATAAAAGTATATGCAATAACAAAACATGAGTATTGCAGTCGAGCCGCCACGCAGAACGGACCTGGATTTTCACAGCAACATGATCACGAAAAGTTATGGGGTCAGATCTTGATTATTGCTAATTTAGAGTTATGGTATCCATAGTGAAGGTAGGACCGTCATTTTGCCGTTTGTATTGCGAAGTTGCTGTTTCGAGGATAACATGGACGGCCAAGATTGAGACATAACGAATTTGCCTGAAAACCTCGAGCAAAATGAAGGTCCTACCCTTACTGAATCACCATGCCAACCATGTTATAGCATATAAGTAGAATCAGAAACGATGCCTGAGTTTTACTCAAACGGGGGCGACTTAGTCACTTGAAGGGGGCAAAATCATCAATTGTAAGAGAAATGTTTAGATGATTAAGTGCAAAATCAACGTTGGTACCAGCAAGTATGAAACAATAACAAAACCACTCTCTAAAAATGTTTAAAACTACAAAAACAACCATACATCAGAGAGTGGTCTATGTAATTACTTCCAAACTCTGCCAGGGGTGGTTTGTGCAATTTAAAAAATTGTAGGGTATCTTCAAACTCGATGGTTACAAACAGTAATATTAACAACTTGAAAGAAGCAATAGATGTAATTGACCCAAAAGAAATTATATTCCTCCTAATAGTAGCTATAAGATCGAAGGAAAACATACCTCCACCTCCATTCGTGATCCTCCACAGCCAGCTGAAAATAGGTCAAGCCGACACTCAACATTGCGGTGATTATAACAAGGATTAGAAACATAACAAACAAAACTCCGGGCGACGTGTAGATTTTATAGCCCCAGATAGTAGAGCACAAGTTGTGTAACTCCAAAACAATTGCACTGAAAGGTAAAAGTCCTCCGATAAGCATTTGACCTGGGGTTCTCCGGTACCAAGAAGATGACAAAGTTGCCTTTGGAAATCTCTTTGTGAGTGAAGATGATTGGATATCAGGTTTAAAGCGATGTCCAATAAATCCACCAAGGAAAAGTAATGGAATTGCAAATAAAAGAAAAACGACAATTGTAGTTCCAAGATGAATTGTCGAAATCGCCCCAAAGAAACCGACTATCATACTTATGATGAAAGTTATGATGATCAAAGGGCCAAAGAAGAGTATCCCTGCAAGAAAGGCACTCCATTTCTGCAAAAATTATTCGTTGATTTCACTTTTATGGGCATTTATTACGAAAAAAGAAAGGCATAACAACACTAGTTTGCCTTGAGGTTTGCCTAATTACATAAACTTCCCACGAGTTTCAGGAAATTGCAAAAACTCCCCCTTACATACCTTGAGTCTGGTCATATGCATGCTATTGTAGACATGAATTTAAAATCAAACATTGACAAGTGTAGGATATTCATAAAAATTCAGACATCGTCAAAACTTTAATCCAAATGCAATATTAATTCTTTGGCAGGGAGGTTATTGTAATTTCACAAACCAGAGGGAGAGATTGTGTAACTATGTCAAACCTCGGGGTATGTTGGTGTAGTTGTCCTTCTAAAAATATGAGTTGAAGATCTTTAGTAGGGAAGTGAGCATCAGCACCCATCCTGTTTCTGCATATTGATTGCAGAAAGATGCAGAGACATAGCCAGCAACTGGTGATGTGAGAATGTAGGCTATTAGAAAGTTTGAGAGAGAAGCCCGATCATATGGGTTGAAGAATCCCCTTGCTGCCAAAACGAATAAGACCGGCAACCTGTAGAACTGATAAATATTACGAAAATGGTAACATAATGCACCAAAACCTAATTGCCGTAGTCCTAGTCCTCTATCTGAAGCGTTAGAAATCTTTGCTTGAGAAAACAAATAGCTAACAGCTTAAACTTTTCAATGAGACAGTCACTCGATTTAGAGTGAGAGATAGGCCAACATTAATCAGATTTTGAGTTCAAATGTAATTGCCACCCATGTAAGGGAAAATGTCTCAAATGCAAGTCTTGAACAGAAAAAATAGATTAAAAGAAATTTGAAACAATACCACTTGCACGTGAGTGTGCATATGTTAGAGATATTGAAATGTTTAATCTCTATTCGCTTAAGATTATCGATAAAGTGGTTGTGCAAAATTTTGAATACTTATGTAATCTCCTAATACATATGCTTATGAAAATATGCAATATGAAAGCTTACTTACATAGTCAAGAACTGAGTACCACAGCCCAAAAGGGCAGAAAACAGTGGGAGATATGATGGGGATCTGGATACATCCAAATGAATGTATTTCCAACCAATATCTTTCTCTTCATCTCCATCTCCAATCGACCATCTGAAATTATAACAACAGAAAGACCAAATTATAGAAAAATCTACCATCTGTTGTATACACTCAAATAAAGATTGAATATCAGAATACGAAAGCTCACTTTCTCAAATCATTCTTCAAATGCCGTGTAAAGACCACAGTAAGAAATCCCACAAGCAGAATAACAATAACAATTGAATTAACAAATGAGAACCAATGAGTTTTCTGGACTACCGACGAAGCCTCAAAGTATCTATCCATTCTATTATTGTACGGTGTATCGGTTTTATTCCAAAATATGGAGTAAGTGAACTCAACTTTGACATCAAATTCTTCTGTTACATCCACCACATGCCTTGGGTTGCTAAATGCACGCATTTCTATGACTTGATTTCCGTTGTAAAGAGCATTGAAATCAACGTGGGTGAATAAGAAATATTTTGGCCTGTTAATGCCGCTATTTTCAACTTTGCCAATGAATGCCCACATGGGAAGATCATCAAAGTACATCTGGTAGTAATAGTCATTTTCTATAGCATTCTTGAATTTCACAATATCCGTTCGGTTAAGGTTCTTCTGGCAAAGAACTTCCTCGGTTTTGTATACTGCAAATTGTAATTCGTATGGAGTATTTGTCAAACGGTCGCAGTTCAAAAGTTCCCTAAGGCTTTCTTTCTTTTCAAGAACCTGATCTGCCAACAAGACAATAAATAATAGATAATAAACGGAGAATTACAGATGAACCAACACCAGAAGGAAATATAAAAGAAATTTTTTTTGTAAGTTCTTCAAGGACGTGTGGGTGAGAGCTCAACCAACCTGGACGACAAAAGGGCAACTCATAATAATTGTATGTTTCACTGCACGTAGGTAAAAAGTGGGGAAAAAATCAGAAAATACGAATGTAAACATTTTGTTTCAAAGAGAGGTTATTAGATTTTCACTACAACAATTACAACTGGAGGTTGTAACAGAACTCATAGCATTTCTTCGTGGCTTTTGTTGAATGGATTGGTTAAACTTTGAGAGGCAACTACAACAATTTATTCCTGAGGTTTAAGATTTACTTTTAAGTAGCACCAATTGAGATGGAATTTGAACTAGAAACAAATCTATTGGCTCAAATTTGGAAGCATAAATCACATTCTACGAATCGAGAGCGAGCATCACACAAGAAGAGGCATCACAAATTCACAATCCATCATCTTCCAGCATTACTTATATCAGAAAGAATCCCATAAATGCAACGAATTCCATTGTTAATCACCTTATGCATTTATCAAAAAGATTATACTAAATTTCCATACTTCTCAGCTGGAATTAACAAAAACAATATATGTCAAGTCCAGCAAAAATATGAAACCTTGGTTCCTCACCGATCAAACAAGTTCCCACAAATCAAGCAGGGAAACAAATGAAATGACAATCGATCCCACTTGAGATCAGCTCAACACTAAACAGTCAGCGCAAATTCCAGAAAATTCACTTGCATTCAGAACCCAAATGCGCTAAAAATCAAAAATTGCATCCCTCAAGAGACATCAAATTAAGAATCAGAACCATAGACGTAAAGCCAATACCTGGGATTATCAAGTGGCCCAGTTTTGCTGACGAAAAGGGGCACGCGATCTCCTACATTGTAAGCGCTGGCAGAATGAAGCGGGATACAGAATAGGAGTAACAGATTAGCTAGAAAAATCAGTTTCACGATCCCCATTAGCACTATATCTCGATTTTGACGGCGGAAAGATGGTGCTCCGGCGGTGGCGTAGTGGGTTCAAATCTTGTAAAGAACGGTCAACGAGTGAGGTGATTCCTTTCCCGGCATTGCTCTTGGTTGAAGAAATCGCGTTTCACATTTCTGCGTCAAATAAAATCGTTAGTTTGTTAAATCAGGCTATTAATCTGATATTCTTTTGAAATATCAGGATATATATTTTTTAAAAACTGGTGCAAATAGTATTAGATACAATATCTAATACAATATATAAAAGAATAATATTTTTAAAAACATTTATATTTTATAGTCTATAGATGATAGAAGAATCTAACAAAAACAGGCCCAAAGTCAACAAAAATAGGCCCAAATTCATTTATACATAAAATGATGGGAAAAAGCCCTTTTTCTTGAACTCCCATTCCAAGATTATCAATTATTTATCACATAAAATGAATTTAATTCTTACCAAAACATAAATGAATTTAATTCCTTCCATTAAATGCAATATCAGTCGAAATTAATTTAAAATTAACTTGTCGATGAGTCTATTCCCCAAGTGGTATGTATACAGACACATGAAAACGGACGAAATAAGATACGAGATATAAATTATATTGGGCCCGAGAAAATATTTAGTGATAATTCTTTTGAGACTATTTCACAAATATCTTTGGAAAATTAAATATGAGAATTATAAAAATAGATAGATGTGGACAAATAATATTCCATTTCACTAATGTGACACTCAATCTTCTAATTTCCAAACATTGTTTGTCAATTCAACAACTGCACTCAAGATTAGACTAGAAAATTTCTAGACATTATATTAAATTTTCAAAGAATAAGTCTGTGTGCATGAATCATGGTGCCTTAAATTCATTTATTTCGTTTGTCAATTAATTTTATAAAATGAAATTAAAAATATGCAAAGATGTATACCATATTGTAGTGGGATGACTTATTCAATGGGTGCAATCTTGGTTACTTGAACCACTTAACAATATAGAAAATTTGAATTATTTTCTAAAAGTTGACTTAAGCAACATTTTCCACTTGTTGAAATGTTATAAAGTCCAATCTATGATAATTAAATTTTTACAACTCTATAATTTATTAGATGAGTATCAATAGGAGCAACTTCCTTTGTTTTTCTTATTTCTCTTCTCGTGTGTCCTCTATTTGGGTTTGCTCATCTTCTTTAGATAGGCGAATACAGATAGAGTCCGCTTAGGGTTTCCTACTCATTAAAAAAAGGAGGAAAATATTTCTCATAAGGTTGGTCTCCTGGACGAGGAAGTGTTCTTCTCCTATTAAGAGTCGTGCATCCGCTAACCTCTTCTTGTTAAGAGTCGTGCGCCCATCGGCTTATCCTACAACTTGAAGGTTGTCACGTGTCAATGGTGGGGTGGTCCTCATCAATATATATATTCATACACGTGAAATTGTAATTTCATAAAATATTTATGGATATTTCATTATTTGAAAATGGATAAAATGTAAAATCTAAATAATGAACTTGTAAAACATGAATTTTGATATAAAATAGAAATGAGCAATTACATTTCATCGACTCTCTCTCTCTCTCTATCTGTTATATATTCATTAAGTTGCGTCCGTACTCGTGGTTTGAACAAAAAAAAAATAGCTTTTACGTTCGAACATAGATCTCCGATTAAATCAGAATACGATTAATCCGCTAAATGTTGGGTAGTTATCTATCTATCTATCTTCAATTACATTTCCCAAAATGTATGTATGTATATATTCAAAGTGTTTTTTGGTAGTATGACGAATTATGTATTAATTTATAATATTATAAAAAATCGTATACAAGTATGAAGGTGCGTGATGACCCACTCCACGGAACATCTCATTGTGTGAAGTACCAAAATTTATGCCTTAATTTAAAATAAAATCAATGATTAGTATTAATTATAAGGAAGGAGGATAATTGGTAGGGGGCATATTTTTCAGGCAAAAAGTGGATGAAAACAAAACTATACTCTACAATTTAATTTAATTATGGATACACATCAATAATCGACCCTCTTCATCAAATAGTTCATGGGTCCATCAAACAAAATCCAATAGTCTTTTTCTTACTGTCTTCAATTCACTTATTATTATTTTTTTCAATATGACTAACATCTAGCTAAATATATATATATATATATATATATTCCGGTTGTCTCGACACTTTATTTATACGTGTCATTTTTCTCAGAAAATTTATAGCGTCGTTTGAAATTAAGGATTTCTTTAAAAACCGAAATTAAGAATTTTTAACTGTATTCTTTAAGTGACGATCTACAACTTTGGAAAATAAGATTGTTTTAAATTTCTTGTTCAGTTATTCTACCATTTAAAGTGTCTATAATTCAATAAAAGGACAATCAATGTATCAGATGATGGATGGTACAATTTTAAAAGAAAAAACCAAAAAGCCAACATCAATTACAATAGAAACAAACTCCCTAATAATTTTTCTAAATGGCAAAGAGGGGCCATTTTTACAAATTGGCCAAAATGATTGGTATTATTCTTTAAAGTAAGATGGAAATGGGGACATTAGCTAGCACAAGACATACCTAATGTTACTATTATTTTTATTTTTTCCCCTAAAAAATTGAATCTTTAAAATGTGAAGAATGTGATGGAGTCCACCCTAGCTACCATGGACCCTCACAACAAAAATAGGGTAAAAAATAAAAAATGTTTCTATTAAGGGCAAAAAAGAATCTTAATATGGCATTTGCCTTAAAGTGATGTTGACCCATCAACAAATGGGATAATACCAAACAAATCCATTTCAAACTTTGGATTAATTAATATTTACAAGTGGATGTTCTTATTGGTGATTTATTTAATTTAATTGTTATTTGTCTTGGTTGAAAGGCTATAAGCAACTTTTTAATTAATACAATATTTATAATGAGTCTTCTCAAGATGGGGGTGGAGGGTTGAGTTGTCAACTGCTCAAATAAAACTCATAAAAGTAAACCCTATCACCTTCTTGAAATCTAAGTAATTAAAGTGTTAATTACATCTAATCCTCAATAATATAATTAAGAGTTTAAGACACTTAAACTAGATAAAATTATATTTACACCCTATTTTGAAAATTTTATTTACACATAATCCTCGAGATGCTAGCGCTCTACTCTATCATCATACCTTGAGCCCATACCGATAGAGCATGAGGGTAGTTTCTAAAACCACTAGTGTAATATGAAATTAAACTTAAAGACTCTAAACGAGTGCATAAAAAGTTATACTTGGAGTCACATAATTTATATTTCTTATATTTTTCGGATGTGTGACAACAATATGATACTTGTACTCTCCAAACAAAGTATTTTATAAGAAAACATATTTTTTTCAAAATACTCACAACAATAATAACTAAATTATCTTTTGTAAATTGTCTAATTTTTTTTAAATTTAAATTTCTTAGTAGTACTTGCAATTGTGAAGGGGGCCTGATAAAGGGGCCAATAAGAAAACACAGGCGGTTAGAGGCAGAGAGTGGAGTAGGAGACTGATTTTTCTAGTGGTTTCCTGCAAAAGACCCCACATTTTTGTTTTCTTTAGTACAAATTAATGTTGTTTTTTATTACATTATTTTGATTATTAATAATGTTTTGTTAGCTGAAGTCCAGAACGGGCAGAATTTGTGAGACAGGTTTGCAAGGACAAGATTTCTTGTACCATGACTTGAGTTTCAATTTCTGATCCTAATAATTACTACACTTGCCCACACTACATCATTTCATAGATAAAGCAAGAGAAAACAATAAAAAAAAGAGAATAATCTGACACTTTTCTTCAAAGAATCAGAGAGAGAGAGAGAGACCCTTCTTAAGTTCAAGAATTGGAGAGAGAGAGAGAGAGAGAGAGAGAGAGAGGAGGGGGAGAGAGATTGGGGCTGGACCCTCTTCTGATTTGGTGGCTACAACTACTTGGAATCCATATTTTGACAAGAAAGTTTTGATCTTGGGCTTTTTATCCATCTCCCAGTTGAGTTTTCTCTTCTGCCTCAAAAAAGCTCAGAATTTTTCATGAAAACTTCAAAGTTTCAATTTTTATTTGATGTCTTTGGTTGTGTTCTTCCCATTTCCTGCTGCAGTTTTCTTGGAAACCATGAGAATGGCCTGAAGGTTGAAGAAAGAGACCATCTTTATGCATGGCGAGTCACAGTCTTGGATCGGACTCAGGACCCTCACATCACCATCAGCATATTCCATACCCACTGCAACACATGCTTCACCACCCCAACACAAGTTTCTTGTAAAAAAACGCAATAAAGATTACATTTTTCAGCTTTTTTTCATGTTTTCTGACTTGGGTTTTTGTATTTTTGGTTGGTTTTTTAAGAAATCAAGAAGGGCCATCGTTTGATTTTGGAGAGCTGGAGGAGGCTATTGTTCTGCAAGGAGTTAAGATCAATAATGATGAGACGAAACAACGTATGCTTTTTTCTTTCTGACGTTTACCAAGTGTAACCAACTCTCTGTGAGAGAGAGAGAGGGAGAGAGATTGTGTGAGAGAGAGAGAGAGAGTTGAACTTGTCTACAGAGGCATGCCATTTCCAACACAGAAATCATTCTTGGACAAGGGATTTGAATTTCGTGGGGTTACAAATAAGGAAAACAAATCAGGCTTGCTTGCATGATTCCTTACCGACTCCATAACTGCTAGAGGAAACACACACACACACACACACAATCACATAAATCTGTATATATCTGTCTGTACGCATCATTTCACAGAAAGGGTTATTGGGTTCTTCCCTTTTGACGAGGTTTTTCAAACTTGCTGCTGCAAAACTCAATAGTTTGTTTTTATTTTCTGAATCTCAAAAGATTTTGCTTTTTGTGATCTTGTTGCAGCTTTATACACCACCACAATCAGGCCTGCTGCAACACTGGAAATGTTCCCTTCTTGGCCTATGAGATTCCAGCAGCATACCCAAAGAGTACTTCTGATTTTCCCTTTCCTGAGAAAAGATATTCCATTTTTATTTTTTTGACCATGTTATCTTATTTCTTTTGTATTCATCTACCCTTTTGCCTTCTTTATAAGAATCAAGAATCAAAGATTTCCTCCCCTCTTTATCTCCACAAGTGAAAGGAGGTGGTAGCCTTGCTTGAAGCTTATCTTCTAACAACTTTTGGAGCTTTCTAATTTAATTTCTTCAGAAAAAATAAATATATTATTATTATTTGTTTTTTCTTTTCAAATATGGTGATGATAGACGTTTGACTTATTTTTCTTGGGGGTTGTTTTGGTGTTATTAATGAAGGGAAGCTCAAAATCAGGAGGAGAAGAGAGTACTGATTCTGGTTCAGCTGTGAACACACTTTCCACCACCAACAGGTTAGAGCCTGAGTCTCCCATTAGCAGAAAGCCATCATCTTCTACATCGGAGCACCACCAACACCACCACCACCTTCAGCCAGCTGCGCCGCCTCCACCGCCGCCGCAGATGGATACATCTTCACAGGCTCAACCAGCTGGCAAACAAGGCTCGGAAAAGGTGATTTTGCTGTTCTTCTTGTCATTTTAACGTAATCCCATTTACTCTGGGAGAAAAGTTGGCATCTTTAATTGCCATACTACGACTCTACCCCCCTCTCTATTTCTTTCTCTCACATCCCAAATCCCAACAACTGCAGAAGATTTACATCAAAAGGGGGAGAGTTACTTCTGATTACAGAGGGATTCTCTGGTTCAATATTTTCTCTTAATTCTGACATGTAATCACAGATAAAGGCAGAATCTTTACAGAAGAAGTATAAGTTTTTAATCCTTTTCACTTTGTTTATTTTTATTATAATGTGGGCAACTCTAGTTTAAGTCCTAGTTCATAATTATTACCAACTTTTTCCCATCCCAAGAACTGTAGTTGAGTTGTTTATATTTTTTGTTCTTTTTGGCTTTTTTGGGCTCTTTTTCTTCCCTTCTTTCTTTATGTTTTTTTATATTTTCTTTGAGGAGTAATCTTTATGGGAATTTGAGCAACAAAATCTAAGAGAATATGCAAAGTGATGGAATGGAATGAACACTTCATTAGCCATTGGAGTAGTACTGTAGTATCCTCCCCCATCATTATTATTATTATCAAGAAACAGTGCACATATCAGCATCAGAAACCCTCAAAAGGGCCAGCAGAAAAACCTATGTAATAGTTACAAATTGATTTAAAAAATGAAATCTTTCAAAAAGATTCTCCCACTGCTGACACGTTACCTCTCTACTTAGGCAAATTTCAAAAAAATAAAAGAAAATAAAATAGAACTTTTTTATTCTAGCTGCTCTTATTGTCTCTTGCAGTTTTATCGCTTACAAAATTTTCGTTTTCTGTCTTCTTTTTTTCTGAAAAATATGCAGAGAAGGGGGCCTGGTTCTAATCCACACAAAGTTCTTGATGCTAAGGTGATTTAAAAGAAAAACCCCCATTTTCCCATCATGCATGCATGATTAAGTACTAAATTGCTATTATTTTCTTAAAAAAATATGATCTTGAAGTTGATGATTTGTTCTATATTTGCAGACATTGAGAAGATTAGCTCAAAATAGGGAAGCAGCAAGAAAAAGCAGACTTAGGAAGAAGGTAGGGTGACAAATTTCAGTAATTATCTCACTCTAACAAGTTCACAATCCTTTCTTTTTAGAATGATCTTAATTAATTTTTATAGTTTGTCAAAATAAAATAAAATAAAATAAATTACCCTTCACAAATTAAAACTTTATATTTTAACACAGGCAAAATTTTGATATTTTTTTTTTCTCAGGCGTATGTACAGCAGTTGGAATCAAGTAGGATCAAGCTCACTCAGCTGGAACAAGACCTCCAAAGAGCAAGGACACAGGTATTATGTGCTAGCATTTAATACAGAGACAATTATCAAGTTTTTAATTAAAAAATATAATACCCGACATTTCAATGCTTCTATATTTGAATAACAAATGTCTAATTCCCATTATTCTCTCTCTGTCTCTCTCATTTTAAAATTACTGTGGTCAACAGGGACTTTTCCTAGGAGGAGGTGGGGTTCCAAGTGGAAATATAAGCTCTGGTATGTCTTTATCTCCTTCTTTGTAGATTTACAAAACTGCCCTCCCCAAATCAAGACTGATGAGTGATAATTATGGCAAGAAGCCAAAGAGTCTTTGAGAAAGAGGGAGAATTTAGTCTTTTCAACAGATGTAGAAATTGGAGTGCATAAATCAATCCACTTGAAAGTTGAAACAAACAAAGTTAATCAAAAGTCAAACCCTTTTATTCTAAGACTTGGCTAGATTTTCTTTCAAGCCTGATAATCCACAATTTTGACTATAATCCAGCATACTTAATCTGAACCTTCAAGAAGGTAATTCAAGATATGATTATTTATCCAATTTAGAAAACATCAAATTTCAAATCAGATTCTGTTGTTTTCTATTTTTACTGAGGACAAAGCACAGTTCTTTCTTTGACTGAAATCTCTCTCTCTCTCTCTCTCTCCAAAGCCATGTCAGAGTTGCATACCTGTTTCAGGAAACAAATAAAAATATTAGAGAATCATATCAAGAAATATCAGTGTGAACTTTACTGCATGGTCAGAAAAAAATGTCCAGTTTATTGATTCTTTTAGGGGTTTAATTTTTCAAATTTGGCTTGTTTGTACAAATGTGTAAATATTTGGAATCTTTATTTATCTGTGCCCCTCAAATTTCTTGATTTTTTGGCACCAACTCTTTGTAGCTTAGCCGAAAAAGGCACTTTCTTGAAATGTGAAAAGAAACTCACATAATTTCTAGGAAAAACTAAATAGTAGTGCTTGGTGCCACAAATTGTACTTTTGTGCTTTGTTCAGTCATCTCCTGTCTATGCGTGAGTCATTCTTGATGCTTGCATGGCTTGCATGGACCTTTTCCTTTTATTTTTCTGTTCTTTTTTTATCATTTTTGTTTATAATGGGATAAATATTTATATATATATATTCCTTTTACTATAGGGGGTGCAATATTTGACATGGAATATGCAAGATGGCTTGATGATGACCATAGGCATATGACAGAACTTCGAACCGCATTGCAAGCACATTTATCAGATGGTGATCTGAGGTTAATAGTTGATGGATATATCTCTCATTATGATGAGATTTTTCGCCTTAAAGGAGTTGCTGCAAAATCTGATGTTTTCCACCTTATCAATGGGATGTGGACCACGCCGGCTGAGCGGTGTTTCCTTTGGATGGGCGGTTTTCGCCCGTCCGATCTTATCAAGGTATCGTCACCCACTCCCGCTTCCCCGACAACGTGTTACTAAAATGAAACATGAGAAACTAATTAAAAATTCAAGAAACTAATGGTTCTTATTTCTTGATTTTTGCAGATGTTGATAACACAATTAGACCCATTAACGGAGCAACAAGTTATGGGAATCTACGGTCTGCAGCAGTCGTCTCAACAGGCGGAGGAGGCTCTCACGCAAGGATTGGACCAATTACAGCAGTCTTTAATTGATACTATTGCCAATGGTTCTGTCACTGATAGCATGCATCACATGGCTGTTGCATTAGGAAAGCTCTCCAATCTCGAAGGCTTCGTCCGACAGGTAACATTTCGAATTAACTTTGGATAAAATTAGATCTTTTTCATATTTCAATTAGTCCCTTTAAAGAATTGGTGATAACTAACATAAAGATTGTTACTTTCTTTTGCAAAAAGGTGAACTTGTTTTCTTTGTGCACCACCCTTTATCTGTATCATTGTCCTTCATCTAAAGTGTTGTGTAAAGACGTGTGTTTTGTTACCCTTTTGAGAAACCTGCATTTTAAAACTTTAGTTAGTGAGAGAAGTGATAACAAAGCAAAATGTTGGGGATTGACGACACAAACAAAAGAAAAGTAGCTCAAAGAGCTAAAGAATGTATCTTTATTTTACCTTCCTTTTTCCGGCTTTACATCCCGATTTCGTGTCATAATCACAGTTAATCCCCCACCCCTGGGCCAACTTTAGGTATACTTACATAAAGGTCCCTATTTGTAGCTCTCGTATCCTATCAAAGCTTCATTATGCTTAATATGATAATGATGTATATATGTACTAAACCCCTACCGAAAAGAGAGTAGGTGAATATTCCGATGACCGGGATGCTCTACGTAGCCTTTGTCAATACTTTACACCTATAAACAAAAGGAAAGTATAAGAAATTAAAAAGTATACTTTCCTCCTCAATGAATTAACTTTTCTTTTAGCTGTCTCTTTACGAAAATTGTGCTTCAAAGCAGTGAAAACTACTACTTGGAATGATATGACATATGTGTCCAACTATGGTGGAACCTACACTTACATATAATTGTGAGGAGGATTAGTTAAACCAATCATAGAGGGAGGTTAAGTTTTTCTATCGAACAACTATCTGCGCATGCATCGGTTTGACTCTTCGTCATAAAAAAATACAGACTAAAATATATGCAAAGCTCAATTACGTTACGTGCTCTAAGTTAATTAGCTTCGCTTGCATTATTTTATTCGTTGTTAGGTGACACTATTAATATAGTGTCACTAAGGTCTAACATACCTCGATTTATATAAACATCGAAGATTATATATATCTCTGTGTGTGTGTTTGCTGTTTATCTCTTCTAACCATGTTTTAATCATTTGAAGTTCTTGAAAGTGAACCATATTTAAACAGAAGCCCTTGCGATACCTGTCATCACAACCTTTTCTTGAACCCTTCAAGAATAAACTAGTTGGAGTATTGAATAAGTGTAGCTTATATTTTAATTCAACTGGAGTATAGTCCAAAGTTCTTGATAATAAGACAACTCAGAAGGGTTTTATTTCTTCATATTTGATTGCTTGTTTAGACTTATTTGCCATGGCATTATGCACTATGGTCCATCTCAATGATTCTTATGCTCTCTTGATAGATACCAGCTCAATTTGATATTATTTATTCTATTTTTCAAAGTTACCTAAGTATTCTTGCTTGATTATTTGTTCTAAACTTTTGAAAAAATTACAGGCTGATAACTTAAGGCAACAAACACTTCACCAACTACGCCGTATATTGACAGTTCGGCAAGCAGCACGATGCTTCTTGGTTATCGGCGAGTACTATGGTCGATTGCGGGCCCTGAGCTCCCTATGGGCTTCCCGGCCGAGAGAGTAAGAGCATCGATTTTGTTTCCTTTTTTTTTTGTTTAAAAAATAAATAAATTATGAGTCTTGAATTTTCATGTTTTTTCTCATTCTTAGGGCGATGATCGGGGACGAGAATTCTTGCCAAACAACTACAGATTTGCAGATGGTACAATCTTCTTCCCATAACCAGTTCTCAAACTTCTGAGGAGGATCAGAAGGTCTTTGTTTAGACTATTTTAGATGAGGATGGTAGAGTTTTATTTTATTGTAATTTTTCAGTAGTTTTTTAATCTTATTATACTGCAATGTATGTCCTCTTTGTAAATGTAAAGCAATATTTATGCAAAATATTCCTACTTAAAACAGATGAAATATTATGGAGGACTTAGAGTTTCATGAACTTGTCATATTAGTCGCAAATTAGTTCTACTAAACCAATAAGAGTGATTTATATTTGTCCTTTCATTGCTATAAATTTTAGAGAAATTTAAAGTCGCTTTATACTGTTAGTCTGATCGTTCTAAAATTTAGTCGAGCTGGCTGGTTACCTTAGTTCAATCTGTTAAGAATTTGTTTAAGTGGGCTCTATTCGATCAGTAAACACTCAACACCTAAGGGTAAAACAGTCGGGGTTTTAACCAGTGTAGACCTTCTGATGCTCAAGTCAGTATATGATACTCTATAGAGAAATAAGTGTTATTAAATGCTCTTAAATGCTTACCAACAACTGTCTATTGGAGTGGTATTGATAGTCTTGGGCTCATTAACCCAGTAGTAGGTGTACCTTGAACTGTTATTAATGGCGCTGTACATCGACCTGAGGATCAGTTATAATCGAACCGATTGACGGTTGTACAGTCAGTGCACCTTTTTCCCTTTTGGGTAATTCGGGTACAGAGGAGCAATTAATGCTTCCTCGTATGCTTGTCCTAGGGCATGGCGTGGTGACGCGTGGCCCGACAGAGATGCTTTAGGGCACGTACTTGTCTGGTAACTCATAAATCGTCTGGAGATCGAAGTATGGTCTACTAGGTACGACCTCTTGTTAGATCGATAGGTCTAGAGAGCACGTCAATTTAACTCGCGCAGCGAGGTCAGATCGAGATATACTCGCCATATCGATCTACTGAGGGCACCTGAGGAGCTATGTGGGAGCTAACTCGTCTTGTCTACCTGAGTCGATCTGAGGGTGATTAAGCCGTGTGGTAGAGGGTCATGCGTCCACTTGGCCTTGCGTGGTGTCCACGTGGCACTCGTCCGGCTCAAAGTGATGGTGAGGTGGCGGACATGTGTCAACCTGTGGTTAGTCTGTGCAAGCACAAAGTTCACGTGGATCCTCTTTGGGCATTCCACGTGAGCCAAATATATTTGACCATGTCAAAGTTGATAATTGAACTCTTGATATTTGATTAATGATGAACATGTCTTTTTCGCTCGATTTGACCCAATTATTAATATGTAGAGAAGATGGCCTTATCTCACTAATTTAATCAAATGTCCCTTTTAAAGATTAGGTTTTTCTCAATCAAGTAGTGACCAACCATTATTTTATTTTTTAAAAAATATATATAGATAAAGTTATAAAGGTGGAAAAGTTTGGCCATGACCTTCTTATATGTATTTGGCATTAAGTATCACATTTTGTTTTAATATTTAGCTACATCTTCAAGAAATTATTAATTCAAAAAACAAGGATGGATACAATTATAGCTATTATTAATATGCCAGATTTATTTATTTCTTTAATAAAGAGCTTGGTGGTTTGATGGTTCCCCATTACTTTCAATGATACTCGAATTCGTGATTTATCAGTTCACAAGAATGCTTACCACTAAACCATCTATTTGTCTCTATTAATATGCTAGGTTAATCTAATCTGGTGATTAGAATATTTAGATATGCATCTATTTTTATAACTTTAGTTCTCAGTGGTTCGTCCCAACTCGATCTCATATTTCTGGGTATCAATCTATCGTTGATAATATAACTTTACAATATAGTGGATCGAACCCGAACCCGACGCATTAAACCAATTTGACAAGGTTGTGATCAACTAATCTTGATAACAAAGTCCTATCGAATTAAACTTGTTTTAGGAATTCAGTCGTGTTCTCATTGACATTGACAATTTTGATGTGCATTACCAAACACATTATTGCTAATTCTCAGCCCTACATTTTATTTAAGAAAATGGAATATATTTTAATTAATCATTGATTTATTTAAATTAAATTTTGCCGACACAGTATCTGGCAGGGTACAATTTGGAGGTTAGATATGATTTTCGGCTGCTAATAAATAACACATTCTGTAAGCATCACAAAAGTTGACATTTGTTATTATATTATTTTTCAGAAAAAAATAAAATAAAATCGAATTTCATAATTCTTTACTTTGTTTATTTCATCGTGGGTTCGAGGGGATCAGACTACTAAGATGTAAAACTTTCCATATCGATTATATTTGCAAACCCGATAATCAGAAACCAAACTTTTAGTTAAACTAATATAGTGACGGATTATTAAATTCGATAATAGTTTCGAATTAATAATACTTCTTATGTAAAGACTTTAAAGGCCCAATCTTGCCCCAAAAAATTGGATAACAAGTAAAATTTTGCCTCCACAATGCCTAATGGACACAATTTTAGCCCAAAAAAGATGATTGTGGCCCAATTAATTTTAAATCGAGTCTAGCTCGATCAAAGCTCGGTTCATTGAGTAATCAAACGATGCCACGAGTCCAATGAAGAACTCAAACAAAACCTGAAATGACAACAAGTTTGATTTGGCTCGACTCAAAACCTATAAAATGATAACAAGTTCGACAGGGCTCGACTCATTTATATTCCTACGACGACCATTCCGATGACGAATGCCCCAAATTTTCATTACATTTAACATAGTTTCTTGATCAACAAATACATTTAGTACTTACTGTAGACGAATAAATAAACTTTAGATTATTAATTTAGTTTGCTATTTTATATTTTGAAATTATCCTAAATTTAATTTCAAAATTAAATAGTTAAATTTAAATTGATATTATACTGTTTTATTTCATCAACAAATCAAGTGATGACACGTGTCAAAGTGACATGTTTTGACCAATTAAATCAAGTCTTGTGGTCAAAGGAAGCTAGAACAAATCAGATGGCGACACGTGGCGTATTGTGTCATACCGACCAATCAAAGTCAAGTCTTTTATGATATTATAAAAATATAAAGAGATAAATATTGATGAGGTTTTATGTAATATTATCTCTTTAAAAAAATAATAAAATATTAAAGAGATAAATATTTATATGATTTATTTGATATTATCTCTTCAAAAAAATAAGAGATAACTATTAAATAAACTTTGACTTGAGCCACAAGTCTTGAATCCTACACCTATATAAAGGGGTCATGTGTAGTTCATTCAACACACAACACAAGTTCAGAAAGGCTAAAAACCTCTCTACAAGTTCAAGAAAGGCTAAAAACCTCTCTATAAGTTCAAAACGAATTCTAAGGCATTCAAAGGCGTTCTTCCCCGAAGTTACCAAATCAAGGCGTTTGATTCGCTATCAAGGTGTTATACCAGCGAATCGGCGTTATATTCGAGCTAAATCCACAGAGTTACCGGCGAGTTCATCGACGTTCTTGGCGGAATTCTCTAAAATCTGGCGTTTGATTCATAAACAAGTCGAAGGACCTACGAATTAACGTTATTACAAGCTAAATTCGAAGTTGACGAAGATCAAACCATCAAATCCATCAAGGAGCGTTTGAAGATTCAACAACTTTAAGTTCAAAGGAAGAATCAGAGGATCAAGCTGAAGATCGAAGACCTACTTTTACTTGAATTCTCAAATATTTGTATTATCTATTCGGTATTGACTAAAAATCAATAAACGCGAATTTTTAGTGCAAACAGATTGGCACGCCTAGTGGGACAGATCTTACCTCTCATCTCTTCCTTTTCATATACCAAAATTCAACAAATACTCAATGGCTCCTAAAATCCAACCTGACCCGAAGAATAAGGGAGTTGATAGTCTGAAGAACCAAGAAGTTGATGGCACTGTGCGATCTTCTACAAATGGTCGTGACTCGAAATCATCTGATGGTTCAACTCCTTCCATCCTCAGAGAAACTAAATCAAAGAAAACTCCTTTTACTGAAGAAACGGAGACTATAACCCTTGATGAGCAAGTTGCTCAAATGGCTCAAGCAATGGCTAACTTGCAAAAGACTTTGAAGGATAAAGACTTCCAGATTGCTCAACTTATGAATAAGTTAGAAAATCGCGATCTTGGTCAGTCTAGTCGTAACCCTCAAACTTTTTCGGCTCAAGTCACTGATGGAAAGCGAGTGAACTTGCCTGCTCAACATGACTCTGGATCAATACCTAACTCTACTGCATCCATTGCCGCCCCATCTGTGCAAGAACTGTAAAATATGATAACTAATACAATTAGAGCTCAGTATGGTGTACCCTCGCAAAATTCTCCAACATAATCAAAATCGTATACTAAACGCATTGATTCTTTGAGGATGCCAATGGGTTATCAACCACCGAGTTTTCAGCAATTCGACGAAAAGGGCAATCCAAAGCAACATATTGCTCATTTCGTGGAAACATGCAACAATGCGGGGATATATGGTGATCATTTGGTGAAATAATTTATGAGGTCACTTAAAGGAAATGCTTTCAATTGGTATGTTGATTTAGAGCCAGAGTCAATCGACAGTTGGAACCAAATGGAAAGAGAGGTCTTGAATCGTTTCTATAGCACTCGTCGCACTGTAAGTATGATCGAGCTCACTAATGCAAAATAGTGGAAAGACGAACCGATCATCGATTACATCAATCGTTGGTGAGCATTGAGTTTGAATTGCAAGGATAGATGTTCAGAGATATCTGCAATAGAAATGTATATTCAAGGCATGAATTGGGGATTGCTTTACATCTTACAAGGTATCAAGCCCCGAACATTTGAAGAATTGGCTACGAGAGCTCATGATATGGAACTAAGTATTGCACACTACGGTACTAACTTTCCGGCTGAAAATCAAAGAAAGGATAGAAGGGATATTCGAAGGAGTGAAAAGTTCATCAAGCCTTTTGCAAAGGAATCTATGGCAGTGAAGGCAACACCTGTCAAAATTCCCTCAAAGGAAAAGAAGGTTGAAACCAAAACAAAAGATCAACCAACGCAGGATGAAAGACATCGACTCACACTGAAGGAGATGCAAGAAAAGGAGTACCCATTCCCAGACTCAGACGTCTCGCACATTTTTTATGAACTGTTAGCAAAAAAATTGATAGAGCTACCGCAGCCAAAACGCCCCGTGGAGAGTGGAAAAGTGAATGACCTGAAGTACTGCAAATATCATCGAGTCATTAGCCACCCGATAGGGAAATGTTTCGTCCAGAAAGATAAGATCATGGCTCTAGCGAGAGAAGGCAAAATTATCCTTGAAAGTGAAGATGCAGCAGACGCAAACGCTACTAGTGTTGTAACTTCAACAAATGTCAATAAAGTTAAGAGCAACAAGAGTATGATGGCATCACCAACACTATTGGGGGCATTCACAAAAATCCAGTTTGGAAGCTTGGAACCAATGTTAGTTTCAAAGTTGATGTCCAATAGAGAAGTTAATGTTGAAGTGCATACAACAACCAAAGTTGAAGATGATGATGAATGGACTATAGTGACGCGTTGGCGAAGACAAAGGCAGCAGGTGGAACAATTTTATCCTACTTGGTTAAAAATATCAATTCCGATCTAGTATAGATTAAGCGAGTCAAAGACAAGGATAAAAGCACTCGCCAACCACAAAAGGCCTTCAAACAATCGCTACTGGAAACCAGTAACTTTGGGCGACTTTTTTTTTCGAAGAAATACTTCAAAGAAAATATGAGTCCTACCTTCCATGAAGAAGAAATTTCCCATGTTGTTTCTTGTCATGTTACTAGCGCGGCAATTGCCTTCACGGACGATGATTTATTACTAGGACCGAAACCGCACAATCGACCACTTTTCATCTCAGGATTCATGCAATAGGAGAAAGTTTACCGCATATTGATCGATGGAGGTTCAGCCATTAATATCATGCCAAAGTCCACTATGAAGAAGTTGGGGATCTCTATCGAAGAATTATCTCAAAGTCGTCTGACCATTCAAGGATTTAATCAAGGAGGACAACGAGCTATAGGAATGATTCGAGCATATCTTCGAATTGGAGAACTGAAGGCAAATCCTCTACTTCATGTGATTGATGCTAGGACTTCTTATAACCTTCTATTAGAGAGACTGTGGATCCACGAAAATAACGTCATTCCATCTATCCTTCATCAATGTTTTAAGTCTCTGAAAGATGGAGAAGTTACGAAAGTGGATCCGGATGCTAAACCCTTTGCTGATGTGGAATCCCACTTTGCTGATGCCAAATTATACTTGGACCCGGACTGAATAAGAGAAGTTATGCCTGAAGAAAGAGTCAATAACTTTGAAGCTTTGAAATCGAACCTGATAATGCCCATCATCAGTTTGAATCCGACGAATGGACCATCTCCAACAATGTCATCAAGAGAAATAAAAGGAGTATTTGATCCGAAGGCTTATACACTCTTAGCAAGATCAGGATACGACTTTTCTAGCCCGTCAACCTTAGGTTGCTTAAAACCCGAGTTAACTGGTGAAAAGATTCATGGGCTTACTGAGACGCAACATAAAATGAACGAGAAAGGACTTCGTATTGATCAGCCTAAGTTGGGCGTGGGATATGTTCATACGGAACCGCTAAGAATATGCGTATCCCGGAAAGACAAACAAGTGAACGTGCAACATATATCTGTGTTGAGAATTGGATCTGATAAGAAGAATAAATGTGTTTCAGCATTTGATCAACTCGGTGCTCCTGTGAAACGTCCTTCTGTGTTCAAGAGACTCGGGTCTAAGGGCCAAAAAGCTTTTGAGGACAAACATGCATCAAACCGTCGTTCTGTGTTCGATCGTCTTGGAGAAAGTGCAAAGGTTGATGGGGAGTCAATAGAACCACAAACGGGGCGAGATCAAACTCTTCACTTCTCAATTGGGGGCACGTCCCTGCTTATTACTTCGGAAGGACCTGTCACCATAAAGACATGCCACCATATCTCAATCAATGAAGATCTTGACTTTGAAGTGGTAGAAAACAAAGTTAAAGAGGGACCTCCACAACTTGAAGATGGCATACAAGCGACTGTAGATGAGCTGCGAGAAATCAATCTTGGAACAATAGAGGAGCATCAACCTACATTTGTAAGTGCACTTCTGTCTTCTGAAGAAATGGTCCAATATGCAAGTCTCCTAAAGGAATACAAAGATGTCTTCGCTTGGACGTACAAGGAAATGCCCGGGTTGGATCCAAAGATTGTAACTCACCGTCTTGGTATAAAGCATGGAGTTCGACCGGTAAAACAATTGCAACGAGTATGTCGTCCAGAATTAGTTCCTTTAATCGAAGCCGAAGTCAACAAACTTATTGATGCTGGGTTCATTAGGGAAGTCAAATACCCCACTTGGAGTTCCAGCATTGTTCCAGTCAAGAAAAAGAATGATCAAATTCGCATATGTGTTGACTTCAGAGATTTGAATAAAGTATGCCCAAAGGATGACTTTTCGGTACCCGTTATTGAACTTATGGTCGATGCGACTACTGGACATGAGGCCTTATCTTTTATGGATGTATGTTCAGGATATAATCAAATCAGAATGTCGCCCCAGGATGAGGAGTGTACTGCGTTTCGCACCCCGAAGGGTATCTACTGTTATAAGGTTATACCTTTTGGACTGAAAAATACGGGTGCTACATATCAACGTGCTATGCAAAACATCTTTGATGACATGTTGCACAAGAACGTGGAGTGCTATGTGGTCGACCTTGTAGTTAAAACCAAGAAAAGAGATGGTCATCTGAAGGATCTACAAGTTGTGTTTGACAGGCTCCGCAAGTACAATATGAAGATGAACCCCCTCAAATACGCCTTCGGTGTCACTTCGGGAAAATTCCTTGGCTTCGTAGTTCGCCACCGTGGAATTGAAGTTGATTCCGCTAAGATAGATGCTATCCAAAGAATGCCCACGCCAAGAAATCTGGATTTAAGAAGTTTACAAGGCAATTTAGAATTTATCCGAAGGTTCATATCAAATTTGGCAGGAAGATATCAATCTCTTAGCCATCTCATGAAAAAGGGTGTCAGTTTTGAATGGGATAAAGGATGTCAAAACGCGTTTGAAAGTATCAAAAAGCATCTTATGAACCCACCGGTGTTAGAAGCTCCAATACCAGGTAAGCCTCTTATCCTATATATTGCTGCGCAAAAACGGTCAATCGGGGCCCTATTGGCACAAGAAAATGACGAAGGGAAGGAAAGAGCGCTATATTACCTCAGCAGGACATGGACTGAAAATGAGTTAAAGTATTCTCCTGTTGCAAAGATATGTTTAGCTTTGTTCTACGCGATTAAGAAGCTAAGGCATTATTTGAAGCATATTCCGTAAAGCTTATATCTCGAGCGGATCCGGTCAAATATGTAATGCCAAAATTGGTGTTATCCGGGCGGTTAGCTAAGTGGTCAATCATATTTAATCAGTACGAGATAATGTATGTACGTCAGAAAGCTGTGAAAGGCCAAACACTCGCCAATTTCCTAGCTGATCATCCGATTCCAGTAGAGTGGGAACTTTCCGATGACTTTCCCGACGAAGAAGTCTTTTTTGTTGAGCCTTTACCAACTTGGATGATGTTCTTCGATGGATCGGCTCGATCAAATGAAGCAGGAGCATTAGTAGTTTTTGTCTCTCCGAAAAGACTTGTTTTACTCTTTTATGTTGACTGAATTATTATCAAATAATGTTGCTGAGTACCAAGCTCTGATTATTGGACTTCAAATGGCACAAGAAATGAAGATTCTCAGTATAGAAGTATATGGTGACTCCAAACTGATAATCAACCAACTCCTAAATGAGTATGAAGTCAAGAAAGAAGATTTGGTCCCCTACCATCAAAAAGCATCGGTTTTGATGATAAAATTTGAGAATATAATTTTGAGTCATATACCAAGGGAAGAAAATACAATAGCTGATGTTTTGGCTAATTTGGAGACTGTTATGGCTCTATCGAAAGGGGAAACAACAAATGTGCCCGTGTGCAATCGTTGGGTCGTGCCATCATCGAGTGGATCTGATATTGAAAATATAAATGCCATATCAATCTCGATTGACGAAGAGGACGATTGGAGGACTCATTGATTGACTACTTAAAACACGAAAAATTGCCATCAAATCCTCGATATAAAACCGAAGTGCGTAGAAGAGTTCATCGCTTTATTTTACACAAAGATACTTTGTATCGACGTTCTTTTGAGGGAACTTATCAGCGTTGCTTAAATGGTGAGGAAGCTCTCGAAGCTATGACAGAAGCTCATTCTGGAGTATGTGGAGCACATCAATTAGGTCCAAAATTATATTTCTGATCAAAAGGATGGGCTATTATTGGCCTACTATGGTTAAAGATTGCTTGGATTATGCAAGGAAATGTGAAGTAGGTCAGATACACGCCAATCTCATTCACCAAGCTCCTGAACCTTTACGTCCTACAGTAGCTTCATGGCCATTCGATGCGTGGGGTCTTGACGTAGTGGGTCCAATAACTCCTAAATCTTTAAGAGGTCATTCCTATATATTGGCAGCCACTTATTACTTCTCAAAGTGGGCAGAAGCAGTACCCCTTAAAGAGGTGAAAAAGGAAACAGTAGTTGAGTTCATCCGAAATAATCTGATTTTTAGATATGGGGTGCCTCGATACATCATCACTGAAAAACCCTTTTACAACAAGCTGATGGACAAACTATGCGTGAAATTTGGCTTTAAACAACATAACTCATCAACGTATAATGCAACTACAAATGGTTTGGCAGAGGCATTTAACAAGACTTTGTGCAATCTCTTGAAAAAAGTTGTGTCTAAGTCAAAAAAGGATTGGCATGAGAAAGTTGGGGAAGCGTTATGGGCATACCGAACAACACATAGAACTGCTACTCAAGCTACCCCTTACTCGTTAGTTTATGGAGTCGAAGCCATGCTCCCTTTGGAAGACCAATTACCATCACTCAGCGTATGGGAAACAAGTTCATATTAAAATGGGACAGTCCGCATGTGGTAAAAGAAGTGTATACAAATGGCGCCTACCAGCTGCTCGACAAGGACGGCTTACACATCGGACCTATAAATGGTAAATTCTTGAAGAAATGTCACGCATGATGAAGTAGAATGCTCCTCAACGCACGAGCCTAAACTGCATGTCACTCCTGACCCATATAAGTATAAACTCTGTACGGTAACTAAGCATGCAAACGAGCCAAGCCTTAGTGTTTTTTTGCTTGCTCGAGCTCGTCCATAAAAGAAACAGCTCGGGCTTGGCTCGTGAGCCAGCGAGCCAAGGTGGGGGTGGCTCGGGCTTGGCTCGCAATGAGGTTCACCCGAGACGAGCCAAATAAGACCAGCCTCAAATACCTTGTTTCTCCAAATCTGAACTTTTTTTCTTCTTTTTCCTCCAAATCTGAATCTTTTTCTACATATACATCCAAAATGAAATAACAAAATCTAGATTCCTCCTCTTACATCCAAAACAAAAAATATAGATTTTTTTTATTATGTTTTGGAAAAAACAGAAAAAAGAGATGGTAAACTAACAAAAAAACTCGAGAAAAAAATGAAATTATAAAAAAACGAACAAGAAGTGGTGATGTGGTGGCGTTGTGGCGGCAGCGTCCTAGCGGAGGTGGTGGCGCTTAAGATGTTACGGCGCTGGTGGTGGGAGACAGCGTGAGAGGGCGGCGGTTGGGCGGTGGGAGACGACAGATGGTGGGAGACGTCGTGAGATGGTACGTGACTGGTGGTGGCGAGCGGTGACTGTGTGCTACGGACGGCTGCTGCAAATCGCATTAGGAAGGTGGTGGATCTGGGTGGGGTTTTCAGTTTTCACCTTAGGCGGCTGAGAGAGAGTGAAAGGGGGAAATGGATTAACTAGGGTTATTTTACAATATGAATATATATATATATTATATAGATATAGATATATAACCTATACAATGTGTGTGCATATATATATATATATATATATATATATATATGATGTGTGAATATTACTATATTAGAATATATATTTATTCGATGTGTGTGCATATTAGAATATATATATATATTTGAAACAAATATATTATAATACGATGTGTGTGTGCATATATATATATATATAATTTTTTTTTAAAATTATAGCCAGCTCGCGAGCTACGAGCTGTGGTACACATGGCTCAGGCTTGGCTCGTAGGTCTAGCGAGTCGAGCCTTGGCTCAGCTCGGCTGGCAGATATCGAACCCAATTTACGAGCTTTTACCGAGCTAACTCGCTAAGCTCGCGAGCTGGCTCGTCTCGTTTACATCCCTAACGGTAACCACCAATGGTAAAGTATATGGCTAAACTGCTAGCTTACTCCACTAAAGATGTTTCATGTGGTTAAAATGATAGATATCCCACCTTGTCCTGGGTGGTTAAGCAATGGATACTCCTGGCCCGCATGAGTATAAACTGTGTACGGCTCCCCCTTCAAACAAAGTTAACCATTTGAACTACGTTATGACTTGATCCCTTTTGAAAGGGTACGTAGGCGGCTTAGATATTTTCTAAGTTCAGTCGCAGCTTTGCTTTGATTTATGTTTCATTGTTGAATTGGAAATTCTTCAAGTAAGTATCAAATCACAAATCACAAGTTGAATAAATTTGCAACTTTATTTGGATTTGTTTTGGATAGAAGATTCTTCAAGTAAATACCAAGTTGTAAGTTGAATTCAATCACAACCTTGTATTTCTTTGTTGAGTTGAAAACTATTCAAGTAAATATCAAATCGAAATAAGTCTGCAACTTTGCCTTGATTTATGTTTCCTTGCTGAGTTAAAAGCTCTTATCGAATTGAAATAAGTCGACAACCTTGCTTTGATTTGTGTTGATTTGCATTTTTCTTGTTGAGTTGAAAGCTCTTCAGGTAAATATCAAATTGCAAATTGAGTAAGTGAAGGAATTATCGTGTTGTTTACATCTTGATAAAAGTCGAATTGATGAGGACTGTATGGCTCAATGTTAAATTGTCCACCCCTTCTCAAAGTTAGATAACCGGATCAAACTACTGTAAAGTAATGTTGTTTAAGTTCGTGGCCTCTTCTATTATCGGTATGATGAAATTCTCCCCATTCTTTGGCCATGTTGCAAGTCCAGGATACAAGTTCAGCTTTATAAATCTTTTTGCGAGCTTGTTTTGCATCATAGTATCGCGTACCTCCTTCACCGGAATATTGAGTCATAGGCGGACCGCGTACATCTTGATTGAGTGGGAAGTGAGTTTTGAAGTAATGTGCTAACCAACCATATATGAAGTGGAACGGAGAGTAAACTCTAACAGGTTGTGAAGCCATTGATAATCTGTTAAGTCCTTTGTAAATGCTTGCCAAGACAGGAACTGCTAACTCCACTTTTCGACCAGCCGCCATGGTACTTGCAATTTTAAAGGTACTCGGACGGATCACACCAGCAGTGTCACAAGGTAAGGCAAAGGTATAAATCCAACATGATAAGTAAGCCACTAAGTAAACTTCTTCCTTCAAGCTTCCTTTGAGGCCAAGTTTAGCAAATAATTTCTCTCCGCCGTATTCCATGATTCGGGGGCACCAATATCTCCTTGTGGGTTGTGAGTTTGCTTGGAACGACCATTCTTGCTATCTTTGCGAGGAGGCGGTTGGGGATGTTTCCTAGTTCCGTTGCACCAAAAGTCCACCCAAGATTCGATTATGACTTGAGAAAATTGACTTCTTCGATTATCTCCCTTCAGTAAGTGGTAAACTTGGAATAGATACTTGCATGAACTAGGTATAAACCTATTTCCTTTGTGATCATGACTAGTAAATTCCTTGGTATCAGGAATTACTTCGTCATAAATCAGTCCGGTCATAGGGAAGCCTGCCAAAGTATGTAAGTCCCACAATGATGTAGATAATTCGCCTTGTGATGTCAAGAGAGTATTTGTAGAAGTGCACCATGCTTCGATAAACGCTTTGATAATTTCGGAGTTGCGATCATAGGTAAATAAAGAGGCCTCGTACCGTATCATGTAATTGAGCATCATTTAACTTATCTCTGCATCGGCTAAGGATATCTTCGGTCTACTCCCAGTATCCGTCAATAAAGCAAAATTCACCATTGAATTCGAGGTCGTCTCCCCACTTGGCTTTGCCTTAAATGATAGCTTGACCCAATGATGTTAAGTAATCTGGCCCTTCGATAAGTTGATGGTGCGATGATAAGTAATCTGCCCTTCGATAAGTTGATGGTGCGATGATTAGTAATCTGGCCCTTCGGTAAGTTGATGGTGCGATGATAAGTAATCTACCCTTCGATAAGTTGATGGTATGCTGGTGTACTGTCTCCACTCAATTCTTCCAAATTATGGCTGCCTTCCTCTGTAATTGCTCTTCTTGAGAGTATGATGCTTTGATCAGATGTGAGAATTATGGAGCTAGGGCCTCTTATTTATAGGCATGAGGGTATGGGTAATCCTAATTGGATTAGGATTCAAAGTCTAATGGAAGTATGTAATCATGAGTCATGATAATTGTTGCTCAAGAGTTTGAATCCAATCAAATTCCTAAGTCTAATGGAAGTGCTGATGACACGGTATAGCGCCCTTCAAGTTATTAAATAGGAATTAAAAAAAAAATAAAAAAAAATCCCATGCATGATGAATTTCCATGGACACGTGAGGCAGCAAGGATTCTCATTTAGTTATTGACATGCATGCAAAGTCTTATACAAGATGTATTGCACGAGTAAGTCTCGTGTCAACTCAATTTCCTTGACCCATTGAAATCCTTGAAGGCCTAAGTCAATCTCGATTTTAATTCGAGATTAAATATGTGATTTAATATATCATATTTTAGATTAAATCTGTTTAAATTTTTCCAAAAACAAATGGAAAATTTGAATACTTCAAGTCCCGCCTTCGTCCAAATACTTGGTATGTTCTTCGCCGAGCCTTGAAGTGGGGGCATTTGTAGACGGATAAATAAACTTTAGATTATTAATTTAGTTCTATTTTATATTTTGAAATTATCCTAAATTTAATTTCAAAATTAAATAGTTAAATTTAAATTGATATTATAATGTTTTATTTCATCAACAAATCAAGTGATGATACGTGTCAAAGTGACATGTTTTGACCAATTAAATCAAGTCTTGTGGTCAAAGGAAGCTAGAACAAATCAGATGGCGATACGTGGCGTATTGTGTCATACTGACCAATCAAAGTCAAGTCTTTTATGATATTATAAAAATATAAAGAGATAAATATTGATGAGGTTTTATGTAATATTATCTCTTTTAAAAAAATAATAAAATATTAAAGAGATAAATATTTATATGATTTATTTGATATTTTCTCTTCAAAAAAATAAGAGATAACTATTAAATAAACTTTGACTTGAGCCACAAGTCTTGAATCCTACACCTATATAAAGGGGTCATGTGTAGTTCATTCAACACACAACACAAGTTCAGAAAGGCTAAAAACCTCTCTACAAGAAAGGCGAAAAACCTCTCTACAAGTTCAAGAAAGGCTAAAAACCTCTCTATAAGTTCAAAATGAATTCTAAGGCATTCAAAGGCGTTCTTCCCCGAAGTTACCAAATCAAGGCGTTCGAGCTAAATCCAAAGAGTTACCGGCGAGTTCGTCGGCGTTCTTGGTGGAGTTCTCTAAAATCTGGCGTTTGATTCGTAAACAAGTCGAAGGACCTACGAATTAACGTTATTACAAGCTAAATTTGAAGTTGACGAAGATCAAACCATCAAATCCATCAAGGAGCGTTTGAAGATTCAACAACTTTAAGTTCAAAGGAAGAACCAAAGGATCAAGCTGAAGATTGAAGACCTACTTTTACTTGAATTCTCAAATATTTGTATTATCTATTCGGTATTGACTAAAAATCAATAAACGCGAATTTTTAGTGCAAACACTTACAATGAAACGAAAGATCCTTACAAAAGACCATCAATTTGTGATGGCCAAGAATGAAAAGAATCACAAACAAACTAGTAACTTGATATTTGAGGCCTATACAATAGAGGATCTTCATCGAGCAATAGTCCTTAAGATTGCTTCACAGACAACACTATCATAGACTAACCTTGATATTTCAAGACTGCTATATATTAGTTGGGAATATCAAATATTGATACTTTACCTTAGTAGATCTGTGTTCTTTTAGTTACAGTGGTTGACTTCTCATGTGACTTATGATAACCAGGAGGTAGCTTTAACGGGGAATGCTGAATAAAGAGTTGCCCCTAGAATTTTTCCACATTCATTAGACCTTTCATATATCACCACTTTAACAGGGAATGCCAAATAAAGAGTTTCCCCGTATAATATATATACACGATTCCCATACATTGTATTGTCTTCATATGTCATCCCATTCCCACCCCCACCCCCACCCCCAAAAGAGTAGTGGAGCTAGCCATGTCAAGAAAATATGTTGATAACTAGTTAATTGATGCAGCTATTTTCTACATGATCTCATTTGTACTATTGATCATGTTGCCACCTTTATTCTTGTTCAACGTCATATACAATATTTTCAAGTAGCGGGCGAAAGAGGGTAATATGAGAGGCAAAGTTGTTAAGTAAGATCATATGCAAAAACACATAAATACTCTAAACATTCATCAAAAAGAGGAGTTAAAAAAGCAATCTTTTTCCTTTCTTCTGTGAAAATTGAAATGGAAAAACTAAAGGAAGAAGAAGAAGCTGAGAAGATGGAAGAGAGGGAGAAGAGCCCAAGGGTGGCCATAGGTGATTTATTATTTGATGTCAATATATATACATACAAACTCATCAAAGAGAGAAATTAAAACAATCCACAAACTCATCAAAGAGACACAAATCATGAATCATAAAGAATCATTCCAAAGAAAAAACCTACCAATCCAGATGTCATCCAAGAGAAGTAAAAAAGTCATTCTACATCATTTCTACATCATTTCACTTAGTCCAGATGTCATTCTAAGTGACAATACTGCTAATACTACTAATGAAGTCTAGAGTAGAAATACAACATTGATAAAACTAAACCGGTCTCTTAAATTCCACATGAAGAACCAGTTTGTCAGCATTGTTACGCTTACCATATATGAACACTCGATCCTTTGCTTTCGCGCGGTACTTCTCGCACAACTCCAGCCACCTTTTAGAATTCAACACCAAGGCACCTTCACTAGAGTCCAATTACCTCCACAACCAGTTCTCAAACTTCTTAAACTTCTGAGGAGGATCAGAAGGTCTTGTTTAGGCTACTTTTAGATGAGGATGGTAGAGTTTTATTTTATTGTAATTTTTCTGTAGTTTTTTAATCTTATTATACTGCAATGTATGTCCTCTTTGTAAATGTAAAACAATATTTATGCAAAATTCCTACTTAAAAACAGATGAAGTATGATGGAGGACTTGAAGAGTCTCAAATGGTCGGACAACTAGTTAGAAATTTAAAATCACTTTATACTCTAAGCTGAGAATCGAACTCTTGATATTTGATTAACGATAATTTAGTCTTTTCTGCACAATTCGACCGATTATTAATATGTAGAGTGGTAATTAGGTGGATGACAAAAAATGAGCCATGCGTTAATATCTAAATTGTCGAGATGATAATCTGAGAATTTTTACAAAATACAGATGATAATTTGAAATTTTTTACAAAGTACAGATAATAATCTAAAACATTTAAAAGTTCAGATAAAAAATTGAAAAAACAAACATAGCATAGTGAGTAAGTTATTTTTTCTTTAAATTTTTATTTGATGTGGCCCAAATTTAGGGCCACATTAAATAAAATTATGTTAGAGAAGATGACCTTATTTCACTAATTTAATCAAATGTCCCTTTTGAAGATTAGGTTTTTTACAATCAAGAAGTGACCACCATTATTTTATTTTATTTTTAAAAAACATATATAGATAAAGTTATAAAGGTGGAAAGGTTTGGTCATAACCTTGTTATATACATTTTGCATTAAGTGTCACATTTTGTTTTAATATTTAGCTACATTTTGTTGTGATGATACTTAGATCACAAAATTTTATCATGGGTCGAGAAATTATTAATTCAGAAAACAAGGAGCTATATGCAGCCACAACCCTGTGTTTTATGAAAGTAAAAAAAACCCCATGAAAAAAAAAAAGTTTAAAATTCTTGTATTAAATATGTTTAGCCCACTGCCCCTTAAGTCCGTTTGATCAAATCAAGCATGCGGGTTTACTATTATACCCTTAAGTATTTACAGACCTAGTTCAACATGAATCACTCATTCTTCTTCAATTTACACACTAACATTTTGGAGCCAAAATTTCCCCCCTTTCACAAACCCTAAATTCCAAGCCGATAATCACCTGAGGAGTTTGCCATTGTTGATGATACATGTAATCCAAGATCAGTGAAGCTTGTGTAGCATATTTGTTCATGGTTTTTGCCCGTTCGCGTCATTCAAGCAACTGTTAAGGTATGTTGGCGATTTTCCTCTTCAAAAGTCTATAGTTTGCGGTAATGTGGGTTTTAAACCATGAATCTGTGGGTAATGTGGGTTTTAAACCATGAATCTGAATGTTTTTTTTATTTTCGTGGGTAATGTGGGTTTTAAACCATGAGTATGAATTTTTTTGCTAATGTCAATGGTAAATTTATAGGGTTTCAAATTTTCTCCCGTAAACTTGCCGAGTATGATTTTGTGTTTCTGTCTGATAGTTCTCGATGTGTTTGTGTAGGATGGCTGCTAAATGGCATAACCTACATCTGTGGGTTGGGGGTAATTTTATGAACATAAAGGACATCGGGGCGAGGTATAGTGGGGGAAGAAGACATACTGCAGAAGTCAACTTTGACTTCTTATCTGAATATTACATTATGAATTTATATAAGAGTTGTGGTGGTCGTGGTTTGGTTGTGGAGTTCTATTACCTAAAACCGGGGTACATAATAGATCAAGGACTTAGGAAAATAGAGCGTGGTTGGTCCATTGTGTAGATGCAGAATCACCATACTGAGCACAAGGACATTACCATGTATGCAGTGAAGATGTCTGGTCCTATTGAAACAATGACTTTATTTACAATTACTTTGCTCAGTGGGTGTTAGGGCCCATTTTTTGGTTGGCTTGTTCAATGCATTTATTGTAATTGAAACAATGCTTTTGCTTTTGGTGGTTCACATTTGTTTTGTACTGTTGTGATGGTTTATATTATAAAATATATTGTTATGTTTGAAATTCTTTGCATCTACTATTGTTTTTTGTTATTCAATGTGTTGCTTTAAACGATGGATAAGGAATTGTGTAACATTGCAGTATGTATGACCCATGTTTTCAGTTTCTGCCTCCAGGGTTTTTTTGGCAAATATCAAGATACACAAGGTTAAACATACAATTAAAACAAAACACAAGGTATCTGGTGCAATAAAGCCGAGCTTCATTCCATTGAAAACAAGAAGCCATAATCAGTACATTGAGGTAGAAGGAAGAGGAAGATTGGAAAAAGACTTACTGGAAATATACCTAAATTACACTACTTTAACATAAGAACAAGAACCAACACAAACAACCCAACAAATATGATGGACATATTTATAGATTGCCCTGCACTCGTATTAGCATGAAGACCAGCTCTAGGTCCTTTGGAAATCTCTTGTTGAACTTCACACTCGTCTTCCATCTCACTTGGACCCTTAGAGTGACTTGATTCTTCAGCAACGGGCTCCCATTTTGCCGTTAATGGCGAAACCCACTGAAAAAATTGACATTTAAAAGTCGGGCAAGAGTAGTACAAAAGCCATTTGGATGGCTTATTCCATGACTCTACCACTCGTATTATCGCCTTCGGTCACAATTGCAATTTGGACAAGAAGGATTCCAAACTTCAAGCTCAGATCTGGTTTTTCTTTGCCACTTGTCAAAGGAAGCCATGTCCGGCGTCTCTTTCCCAATCCCACTGCTCAAATTTTGAGTTTTAGGTTTTACAAATGCAGAAGATGGTGACTCATGCCTGCCTTACATTCGCTAAGGGTATTAAAGTCATTACACACCCTATAAATATATCATAACACTAAAATACTCGCAGTCAAAGCACGTGTGATTCAAAAATGCGCCTCAGGGTTTTTCCTGCAAAAATTTAAAAACATAGGGTTTTAAATGAGATTTTTTTTTTTCAACAGGGTTTTTTTGGATCATTTCACATAACACAAGGCGTTCCTTGCAAAAAACCCAGAAAACAAGTATGGATAAAATTATAACTATTATTAATATGCTAGATATTTTTTTTAAAGAAGAGCTCGGTGGGTTGCGGCTCCCAAACTTCTCTCAATGAGATTCGAACCCGTGATTTATCTGTTCACAAGTGCAGATACTTACTACTATGCTAAGTTAATCAAATCAAATGTCTCATAGTTAGGATCTCTAGATATGTATCTATTTCTATAACTTCAATTTCAGTGGTTCGTTCTGATTTGATCTCATATTTTTGGGTCCAAACTTGTTAAACCAAATTGACAATGTTATGGTCAAGGTCAACTAATTGATCTTGATAACAAAGTCCTATCGAATTAAACTTGTTTTAGGAATTCGGTCGTGTTCTCATTGACATTGACACATTCTGTAAGCATGCATCACAAAAGTTGACATTTGTTATTATATTAATTTTCAGAAAATAATAAAATAAAATCGAATTTCATAATCCTTTATTTTGTTTGTTTCATTATGGATTTAAGTCGGATCGAACTAATTAAATGTAAAATTCTCCATATCGATTATAGTTGCAAACCTTATGATGCAGAAACGAAACTTTAGTTAAACTAATATTACGAGAAATTATTAAATTCGATAGTAGTTTCGAATTCATAATTCATATATAAGAGTTTAAAGGCCCAATCTTGGCCCAAAAAATTGGATAAGAAGTAAAATTTTACCTCTAAAATGACCAATGGAATGTGGCCCAATGGATTTTAATTTAATAAAACAACTAGGAGCTCAGCTTGAGTCCAGCTCGATTAAAGCTCGACTCGTTACATAATCAAGCGAAATTCAACTGTTGTCACAAGCCCGATGAACAACTCGAACAAAACTTGAATGATAACAAAGTTCGATCAGGCTCGACTCAAAACCTGAAATGATAACAAGTTTGATTTGGTTCGACTCATTTACATTCCTATGACGACCATTCTGATAACGAGCACCCCACATTTTCATTAAGTTTAACCATAGTTTCTTGATCAACAAATACAAATTGCCACTTCCTGCGAAACAAAAGAAACTTACAAAGACCATCAATTTGTGATGGCCAAGAATGAAAAGAATCATAAACAAACTAATTGCTTGATATTTGAGGCCTATACAATGAAGGATCTTCATCGAGCAATAGAGTCCTTAAGATAGCTTCACAGACTGCACTATCATAGACTAGCAGATGGCCTCCATCCGGCACCTCGTGATACCGTATCCAAGGAAGCTTTCGATAAACGAACCTCTGTAACTCGACGGGGACGACTTTGTCCTCGTATCCTTGCCATATATGAACTTTGCTTTCCTTTTGAGGGTACGGGTTGGGAAGATCCATGGGGTCGAAATCCCACTTGCCAAAAGCCACTGTGAAATCGCGGCGCAAGGAGTCGAACACAGTTCGATTCCGTATCTTGTTCTGCATTGTATGATAAGGATCACGTGTCATAATATGTGCGTATGTTGGGGATGGAGTCGGAATTTTATACAGAGATGAAAAATGTACCTGACTGAGCAATTGATACCCTGGTGTGTTCTTCAATACCTCCAAGTCTTTTCTACTGAAAAATGTAGGGTTTCGATCAAGCACGGTAGAGGATGGGAATAGTTTCTGAGTTAGCCACCAATGCAATAATCCAGGAAAGTGACGTGCAACAAAAACTGTCCATCGAGAGAGGCCCTTGCGATAATCATCCTTTATCAAAGCGTCGGGGAGAGAAGGCCACTTGTAGTTTATATAAGGAACCACAAGTGATATCCCTGCTAACCTATCAACGTCGTGCAACAAAAAGAAAAGTACAAGATTACTTAATCTTGTGTTAAAGAATAAATTCAACCAATCCTCAATGCAAGTTAACTCTAAATAGAACCAAGCCAAGAATTTACCCTTATTTTTGGTGGGACACTATGAAAAATGTTGCACTAAAACAGAAAGTTACCTGTTTGGAATTCTTTTGAGACAACTCCACACGGGGTAACATCCTAGTGAGACTCCAAGAACATAAAATTTAGAACCCAATTGCAGTTTATCAGCCAGCTCCTCGATGTCAGAGGCTTCACTTTTCAATGATCTTTTTGGGTTGGGACAGCTTTCCCCATATCCGGCCCGATCGAATAAAAGGAGGTATATCCTTAATTCATCCAAAAGGTCCTAAAAGCTAAAATAGTATTAGGGACCCCCTATATCACCCTCTTGAAAGTTGAAACATAACCGAAAAATGCAGATCCAAGAACCAACTTCCTTAGGAGTTAACTAATCCACAAGAATAAAATCAAAGGATGTGTTCTACCTTATAATCCCTTAGGCAGCGCAACTACACAATTTTCCATTTTTGCTTTCAAAATTACACAGACATCCCTCAAAAGTTAAGTTCATCTTACAATTACCCTCTTTTACCTAGTCATTACTCATAGTTAAGCGATGCCATATTTCAAACTCTAGATATCTCAAATTTATAGAACTTCGATTTGCCGAATTGGGATCCTTTCAGTCTTGGGTTCACGTAATTACGAAGTGAAAGGCGAAGACCCTATCCTATAGTTGGAAAAAGTCTACTTGTAAAACTATGGTGGAAGAATTCAAACCACTCTCCTACTTGTTGTATAGTAGGATATGAACTCCCACTTCTGAACTTCCAATGTAGAAAACTTGGTTTATGACTCGAACAACTTATCTTTTCAAATTCAACACTAGATTTCTGAACTTAACTAAGCCCTAATCACACAATTTAAGCATATATATATATCAACACACACACAGAGACAACCAAAATACATAAATGGAGTGAGAAACTCATTTACTTGAGAAGCCATAAAGTTCATTTCTTTGGAGCTGCCAAAGCCATGAACAACAACAACTCTGTAATTGGACTTGTTCTTGGGGACTCCTCTCTCAGTGTAAGCCAAATATCTGCCATCACTGAGTTTGACCCTTGAGGAAGAAGAATTACAAATCTCCCCATCAGTTGACGAAGATCCACCATTTTCCTCTGGAGGAGATGGCAGTGTTGGCTGCTTCGACAACCCCAGACAACCCATCATCAACTTCATCACTTTCTTGAATACCATTTCTGAAAGACCAAGAAAATGGACGAAAGTATATATATAATTTCGGAATCAGCTAAAAACAGAGGATTTTTACACGAAAACGAAATTAATTAAAAATGGGCTGAGCTAAAAAAGTGAACTTTAATGGACACAAGTTACTGACTTACTTCAAGTTAATATCTGAGATGGGTTTTGATTTAAGCTCACCATAGAAGGTATTTTCAAGCAAATTGCTGCTTCTGCTGTGCTGTTTTCCCCCTTTTCCAGGCTTTGGTCAGAGCCAGAGAAATGGTGGGTAGGGGTGAAGATGTAATTTCAAACATATCAATCGTTTTCTTCATTTCCAACTTGTATTATTGTGAGATATTTTATTATCATTGTTATATTAATCTAATGTTAAACTGCACTTTGATACCACAAATAGATCATAATAATAATTACCATAATAATAATTGAAAAAAAAAATCATAATAATTGGCCGAAAAACAAAATTAAGAGAAATATATATTTTACATTCTCTGAAAAATCATCTAAAATGTATTGAATTATTATGAAACAGTACCTTTTTTTTTTCATGCAAAACTAAGCTTATAAATGAAAAGGTGAAATTTTAATATCCATCAGCTTCGATAGTGATTTACGGTAGATATTATCGAATACCCGTTTGAATTGGATAGTGATTTTTTTTTTAGGGATTACATTTATATAAGAGTGGTACTATTTTGACAACTTATTTTGGATATTATCCGATTATTTAAGACGGACTTTTATTTGAGGGATTGCATTTAAATGAGAGTAGTATGACTTAAAAACTTGTGGAGAGTTTTATTTATTTTTGTATTATTCTCGTTCAAATACGTTTGATCTGAAATTCTGATGAGATCGGTGTGTTAATATTTGTATGTGGATTGTGTTATTATTATTTTTTTTAAGATTTCATTCTTATTTCACCAAATTAAATGAAATAATTATTTTTTAAAATTTACTAGGTGATTTAGGCTTATTTTTCAATAAAAACATTATAATTGCAAAATTGATTACTCTAATTAATAAAATTTAAATTTGTTTTCTAATGTTACTTGTTACAATTTCACACTCTTTAGGCGTGCTACAAGTCAAAAATTAAATCAAATTGGATAAAGGTATATCCTAATGTAGCCTATTCGAATATTAGAATAATTTCGTATGGTTTAGGCCTACTTCTTAGAATATTCTAAATGTGCCATTTTGCACGTACTACTGTTGTACCTTGAACCATCGTAGTGTGGCCGCTTTAAGTGCTTGTACCTTTAATTTCGTATGGTTTTGGCCTGCTGTTGTACCTTGAACCATTGTAAGCCCCTTCGGAAGTCCCTTTCCCTAAATACTAGAAAATGGGGGAAGAGGCAAGGGATGTGTGCCTGCTTGGCGGAGCACAAGGGTTGGAATCGTGTTGTCCCGACGATACTTGGCACGGATGCATGGAATGTCGGATAATTGAGCTTGATGGCTGGGCATCAAGTAAGGCTGGGTGCGTGTGTCGCACACGGCGCGCGCGAGACTTGGTGGCTTGCGCGCATTTGAGGGATTTTCCCGCAAGGTTGGAAGATTGGTGCGGACCGTTGCGGGCTGGTGCGGACAAAAGCAAGCACTTGGCGCGGCTGCGTGCGGGATGGGCGCGGACGCTAGTGCGAGGCTGCGCGCATGGCTGGGGCGTGCGCGCACAAGTCCAGCAGCCCCAAATCTTGGCGGGAACGGTTATCATTTTAAGCGGGAACGGTTACGCGACGGTTTGTGGCGGATTTCAAGATTAATTGGGCGCCAAAAGCTTCAGAAACGTGGAAGGCTTTGACTTGGGCGGTTATTGAGCATAACCGCCAAGTTAGTGGGCAAAGTGGCTGGAGTAAGTGGCGGTTATGGGCGGATTTTGGTGGGAAAACGCCCAGAACTTAGTGGAGCCTTGAAATTCGAATTTAACCTAGCAGATTGGGTTGTAATCTGTACTATAAATAAGTTGGCCCTGACTTGTGCGAGTTCAGTTAGTGAAATTGTGTGCAAGCAAGCCATTCCTTGTATTATTGTTCGGAAAATTAATATAATGTTGGAAGTGTTGGAGCTTTCCCGTATATCTTGGTGCAATTTTAATACAGCAAGTGTGTGTGGGTTTTGCTTGTTGTATGCTTGGGAAAAACGTTGAAAAAGGGTTGGGCTTGAGCAATTCACTTAAACTCCAAACTTAGCAAACGAGTGTGGGGAAACCTAAGGGAAACACGAGAGTTTGCGAGGTTGGGAAAAGGCTGACTGATTTTTGGGGGCAAATCAGGCCGGAGCTGGTCGGATTGTAGAAAAATTCTAGTTTAAGAGTCCGTACAGCTTTCAAGTGGTATCAGAGCCCGGTTTACGGGTTCTGATCGGTTACTTCGAAGCATGGGTGATCAAGTGCCGCTGCGTGAAATGATGCTTAACCTTGAGGCAAGGGTTAAGATGATGGAAGAGTATCTTGGGCAGCCTCGCGAGTCTCCAACGACGGCGATTTTCCAGCAAATGCGAGCAATCCAAGAGCAATTTGCTGCTCATGAGGCAAAGATTAAGAAGCTCACGGAGGAATTGCCAGAATTTGTGGAAGGAAGGGTCGTATCGGTGTCGGAAGATCTCGGTGTTCTCACTGATACCGTAGATTTAAAACTTGATGGCCTAAACATGGAGTTGGGTATCTTGAAGAGGGCGGTGCATGCTGCTGGAGCAGGTGATGGTGCTGCTCCGTCCAAGGTTCGAGTTCCAGATCCTTCGCCCTTTGGTGGTGTTCGGAACGCCAAAGAGCTTGAGAATTTTCTGTGGGATATGGAGATGTACTTCAAGGCCGCGCGGGTGCCTGATTCTGAGAAGGTTTCCATAACCTCGATGTATTTGACGGGAGACGCAAAGCTATGGTGGCGATCTCGTTTGACGGAAGATGCAAGTGCTAATCGAGAGGGAATCGATACGTGGGAAGCACTGAAAAAGGAGTTGAAGGATCAATTCCTACCTTGCAATTCTTCGTGGCTTGCAAGGGAGTCCCTTCGGAATCTGAGGCATGTTGGGACAATTCGAGACTATGTCAAAGAATTCAGTTCGTTGCTGCTAGACATCAAAGGCATGGCGGAAGACGATAAGCTGTTCAACTTTATGGCGGGGTTGCAACCTTGGGCACAAGCTGAACTTCGAAGGCTTGGTGTAACGCCCCCGTTTTTCAGTTTAAATAATGTGACGTAATTGTTTATAAATTGCGCAATTTAATTATTTAATTATGTGATTAATTGTTTTTACGTGTTTTATATTTAACTTTATTATAATTGTTATTAGTTATTATATTATATTATATTATATTATCTTATTTTAATATTATAAATTTTACATATATATTTCGTATATATATATAGATATGTTTAATTATTATATTATTAATTTAATGACTATGCTAATTATATATTATGTTAATTGATCATGTTTTACTTAATTAATTGATTATTAATATATATATATATTTATACGTACTATATATATATATATGCATGGAGAATTTTATTTATGCATGAAAATCATATTTTTGCATGGGATTTAATATAATTATGCATGAGAATAAATTATGCATGGAGAATATTAAATATGCATGCATGCAAATCATAATTGTGCATGGAATTTCATAATTTATGCATGAATTGCATGTATGAGTTTGTTCGTTTATTTTGTGTTTCGTTCTTATATGATATGATATCAAATTGCTACGATTTTGTAATATGTCGTACATATGTGTGTTATGAACATGATTTTATGCTCAAATTATGTTTTTGAATTCATTTGTTACGTTAACGAATTTAATTTCAATTGAGGAACCAAAACGGGAGCTAACGAGCAATTAGCGTACCCTTGGTTCCGAATTTAATATCTTGAGCTCGGGAACTCGGATTCGAGTTTCGTCAATTCCGCTGAACTCGTAACGAAAATTCGAGTTTAGTAAACTTAGCCTTATAATTTTCCTAATTCATTTGAAACTCCGAATTTCAACCGAAAAACGAAACGGCATCCAACTTGACCTTGTTACACTAATTCATCCATATCTTGCCCAAACCACAACCAAATTAACCATGGTTTAATTCCTTTTAACCCTAACTCAACCATCTATCCAGATATTTCAAGCCTTGACCGAGATAACCCTCATACCATCCCCAAAACTTCAGCCAAAGCTACTGCTTTCAGTCCAGTCCCGTAACCCTTCACCATTTGGAGATTTTGGAGTTCGATTCTCATCCAAACTTCAACCAATCATCAAGGTAAGCTTAGGGTTGTATTGTATGACTACTTCTGATCATTTCCATCTTTTCATTCATGAAGTTGAGCATGGTTTTCTCATTTCTGGACATTTTTCCCGAAAATGGAGTTTTGTACAAAATCTTGATCTTCCTCGTTTCTTTATGGTTTTGATTGATTCCAAGCCTGAGTTTAATTATTTTGACATCCTCATATCAATTATGATCATTACTTTCGTGGTTATTGAGAAATATATAAGAGATCATTTATGAGATTTTCAGAAAATTTCACTTCAAGGTCACGTATGCTTCCATGCTTTGATTGATCACCTTTGGAACTGATTTCCTTGTGGAATATATGATATTTTGTTGCTTGTTTGTTGGTCTTAACTAAGTTGTATAGTTGGAGAAGGTTGAGTTTAATCATGCCCTGTTTTTCATCGATTTTGCTCTGTTTTTCGGGACTGCTTTTGCTGTCAATTTGCTGCGTTTCCTTCCTCCTTTTTACTGTCCATTCTAGTGGTTATGTGGTGTGTATTATGGTTGAGTTGTTGCAGCAATTTGTGCCTTGTATTATTGCCTTTCTTGCTCGTACATGGCTGCCTTCTTCTTGCCCTGTTTCTGCGCCATTTTCTGTTAAAAACAGGGTTGTTGCTGCTGCGTGTAACGGGCGTGCCATTTCTGCCCTTTCCAGCGCGACACGGGGGTGCAGACTTGGCCTGGGACTTCTGTACCGAGACACGGGCGTGTCTCGGTCAGGCTTGCAGGGTGACACGGGGGTGTCACCCCGTTTTGCTTGATTCCTTGCTGCGTATTTCCGGAGCTGTTGCTGCTGTTGTTTCCTTGGCCTTTGCTGCTTCTCTGCTGTGTACCTTAGCTGCTGATATTCTGATGCATTGCTTGTGTGCTTTGTGCATGCATGAGCGTGTTGCATGTGTGTATTATATATATAGTATATATAGGTGTTAGAGTGTGCATGCATGGGGTTTAATTGTGTGTGTGTTCGTGCAGGTGTTGCATGCATGTATATAGTATATATAGTATATAATATGTATAGAATATATAGTAAGTATAATTATGCATGTAATATATAATATATATGCATGCATGGGTATAATGTGTGTGTACGTGTATATATATGATATATATATATATTATATATGTTAGTATGTATTATTATATAATTGTTATATTATATATGATTATATATATATATTATATATTATATATATTTATTATATATTTTAATTATTGTTTGATTTAATTTAATTATTGAAATTTATTGAATTCTATTTCGCGTATTTAAATTACCGATTATTGTTTGAACGTTTTATTTATTTTATTCCTAAATAAGTTTACGAATATTATGAATTTATGAATTTATGAAATTGAATGAAATATATGAACGAATGAATGATTATATGTTTTAAATTTATTAATCGTGCACATGAACATTTTATTGATATAATATGATCATTTATGCATTCATATCATATTCACTTCATTGCCGTGCGTCATATATGGTTCATTTAGAGTCTTGAGTCTCACGAACACGTCTTGTGGTCTTTTGTACAGTTATCTCCAGGGTGGAGAGCTTTTGATCGTTCAGGCACTTGGTGCTCGATCCTTGTTTCATCACGGTTCAGGTGAGGGTGGTTTTCGTTGTAGCTATATACCAAACCCTATAACCCTTATGTGCAAAGCTTTGGCCAAAAACCTTATGATTATATATATATGATTTCCAAACGAAGCTATCGAGTAAATTCTTCTGAATTATACGTATGAGCGTATATAAGCTTAAAAATGGTTTTGTAATGAGGCTATGCTCCAAACCGTGTGCCCTCATGCTAGCTATGGATTAGGATGACACGGAGAGGTACGTATATAGCATATGCCGAGTTACACGGTAAGGTATGATTTCTTATGGTATATATCATATGTATATATGGATATGTTTTGGCGAGATTGTATGGATGATATGTTCACGGGCCCCGGGACTTAGTATATGTGGCTAACCGAGGAAGCAAGGGCTGACGGGGATCCCATATACTAGTCCTACTATTAAACAGCGGTACCGGACCTCGTCAGGAGATTGGCGGGGAAAGGGAGACTGAGTGCCATCTGGGGAGTCATGTAACCCCTTTTGGTCAAAGACAGAGGTGGTCGGGTCTTGCAAACCCACCACCAACCCGGAGGAAGAAGGTTGGTTATGATATGATTATGCACCGTGCGGGAATGCCGGGATCCGGATCGCCCAAACGAATATGTTTATGATATGAATTATGGTCTGTGTGTATTATGACGTATTGCATGATCACCCATTTAAACTATATTATGGATATTTGTCGTACACGGTCGGAGTTTGGATGGAGGTTGTGCACGCTCACTCGCCGAGCTTTATATTTATGTATGATCTATGAAAGTAATAAATTTAATATGAATTAGTCGTAAAAGTCGAGCATTGTTTATCTATTTTCTCGCCCTTTTCAGGAACTAAATTCAAATAAAACCCTGCTCGGGATTTACGACTTGCATGTGCATGTTTCTATATATATGTATCGCTCCTGCTCACTCAGTCTTCTAGAGACTGACCCCTCTCCCTCCCCATTCTTTTAGTGTGCAGGTTTGATCTTTGGAGTTTCGGGCTAGGCGGAGGTGTTGGAGTTTTGAGTGAGTCGAGTTAGATTAGGAGAGTCTCTCCACTCATTCATGTATTGGAATTATGTATAACTCATTTAAGTTACATCACGAAATTTGATACCTATGTATTTATTATGAAATTGGCTTTACTGGATGTTACTATGATTTAAAAGAGGCCTGAAGAGCCCAAATTCCGTTTATAGCTTGTATGATTGAATTTTGGCTTCGCTATGCATAATATGTTGTGGTTTGGTAACCATTGCAGGGTCTAGCTCCGCCTGGCTTAGGAAGGTTTTATGATTGTCTCCCGTTCGCTAAGGTTTGATACGGGTGCGGATTATCTGTTTCGTTACTCGTGTTGAGTCTTAGTGCGGGGGATGTGGTGCCTCACGTGCGGGGTGCTACACTTGGTGTCAAGGATTTGCCAACCGCCATCGCTGCTGCTGATAGATTGGTGGATTTCAGGAGTGTCGGTGGTCCTGATCTTCGAAATGAAAGAAGGAATTTCGGAAAAGACAAGGGCAAGACAAAATTCAAGCAAAAGGAAACCAAGGAGGTGACAGTTGGACCTGATGTTGCTATGGCCAAAGCAAAAACGGGTTGTTACCTTTGTAGTGGCGACCACAGAATGAGGGATTGTCCGAGGCGAACTAAGTTGAATGCTTTAGTGACGGAACCGAACGAAGAGGAAGATGATGGCTCTATTCGGATGGGTTATTTGCAATTGTTGAATGCAATGCAGGTAATGTCTCGAAACAACAACAAAGATCTGTTGTATGCTAAGGTCTTTGTGGATGGGCAAGAAACGTAAGCGTTGGTGGACACGGGGGCATCAACAAGTTTCATTTCAGAAAGTTTGGTCCAAGAGCTGGGCTTGGATCTCGAGGAATGTTGCAGCGAGGTGAAGGCTGTAAATGCACAACCAAAGTCAGTCAAGGGAGTGGCCAAAATTGATCTAAGAGTTGGTCCGTGGCATGGGCGGTTCGAGGTAGTTGTTGTCCCGCTTGACGACTTTTCCCTTATCTTAGGGAACGATTTCTTGAAGATGGCTAAGGTCACGGTACTACCTTTCCTGGGTGGCTTGTTCTTTACTGAAAGTTGTCCCGGATTTGTGAGATGCGAGTGCTCGGTGGGGGAACCTAAAGTTGTCGGAAAGAAGAATGAAAGATTGGAGCAGGCCACGGGTGAATTAAAGAGGGGTGTCTCGCACCTTGGTTCTCTAATTCAGACGGCAAAATCAAATCTGAGGGCGGACATGGCTATGAAGAGACCCTCAACATTTGCCGAGGATGCCAAAAACAAAGGGAAGCAAACTTGGGAAGAGTTTTCAACACGCCTCAAAGAGGAATTGGATGCTATACGAGGCGATGTGGACCGTCTAAGGGACGATGGGAATGTTTCGGATATGAACGACACAAGTGGCAGCCAAACTTCGAGGTTTTCCCACGAACCTCGGGTTTATGAAAGGAAAGAGCTGAAGGTGTACCATCGAAGGCGGGAAGTTATTCAATTAAAAAGGAAAGAAGAAACGGTGGAGAAATGGTTACCACTAGACTTGGGACCGAGATCATTCAAGGATGTACTCCTATCAAGTCCAATGGAGGTAGACGGCAAAAATGGGAAAGAGAAGGATGATGGTCGAAAGAAGAAAAAGAAAGCTGAATTCAACCCGACGAGGGCGTCGGTTCCTTCTGGTGGGGGAAGTTTGTAAGCCCCTTCGGAAGTCCCTTGCCCTAAATACTAGAAAATGGGGGAAGAGGCAAGGGATGTGTGCCTGCTTGGCGGAGCACAAGGGTTGGAATCGTGTTGTCCCGACGATACTTGGCACGGATGCATGGAATGTCGGATAATTGAGCTTGATGGCTGGGCATCAAGTAAGGTTGGGTGCGTGTGTCGCACACGGCGCGCGCGAGACTTGGTGGCTTGCGCGCATTTGAGGGATTTTACCGCAAGGTTGGAAGATTGGTGCGGACCGTTGCGGGCTGGTGCGGACAAAAGCAAGCACTTGACGCGGCTGCGTGCGGGATGGGCGCGGACGCTAGTGCAAGGCTGCGCGCATGGCTGGGGCTAGGGATGGCAACGAGCCGAGCCGGCTCGCGAGCTACACAAGCCGAGCCGAGCCGAGCCGAGCCCTTTATTTCTTGGCTCGCGGCTCGCGAGCCCATATATTTAATTAAAAAAATAATATTTTTAATTTTTATATATATAAATATTTTATTAATATATAATATTATATATATATTCATTAAATTTAATACAAAATGAATAAAAAATAATATATTTATGAATAAAAAATAATATATTTATTATATATATTCATTTAATATATATTATTATATATAAAAATATATTAAATTATTAAAAAAACTAATTTTTTTATTAAAAATAATATTCCAGGCCGAGCCGGGTTCGAGCCTTGGTCGAGCCGAGCCCGAGCCCTGAAAAAAGGCCAAGGCTCGGCTCGGCTCGGCTCGTTGCCATCCCTAGCTGGGGCGTGCGCGCACAAGTCCAGCAGCCCCAAATCTTGGCGGGAACGGTTATCATTTTAAGCGGGAACGGTTACGCGATGGTTTGTGGCGGATTTCAAGATTACTTGGGCGCCAAAAGCTTCAGAAACGTGGAAGGCTTTGACTTGGGCGGTTATTGAGCATAACCGCCAAGTTAGTGGGCAAAGTGGCTGGAGTAAGTGGCGGTTATGGGCGGATTTTGGTGGGAAAACGCCCAGAACTTAGTGGAGCCTTGAAATTCGAATTTAACCTAGCAGATTGGGTTGTAATCTGCACTATAAATAAGTTGGCCCTGACTTGTGCGAGTTCAGTTAGTGAAATTGTGTGCAAGCAAGCCATTCCTTGTATTATTGTTCGGAAAATTAATATAAGGTTGGGAAGTGTTGGAGCTTTCCCGTATATCTTGGTGCAATTTTAATACAACAAGTGTGTGTGGGTTTTGCTTGTTGTATGCTTGGGAAAAACGTTGAAAAAGGGTTGGGCTTGAGAAATTCACTTAAACTCCAAACTTAGCAAACGAGTGTGGGGAAACCTAAGGGAAACACGAGAGTTTGCGAGGTTGGGAAAAGGCTGACTGATTTGTGGGGACAAATCAGGCCGGAGCTGGTCGGATTGTAGAAAAATTCTAGTTTAAGAGTCCGTACAACTTTCAACCATCCTAGTGTGGCCACTTTAAGTGATTGTACCTTTCTTTGCTACTCATCCAAGAAACTCAAAATAAATGGAGAAAATTATTAATTTACAAATTTATGTATTTTTTATTTGTCTTTTTTCTCTCTTTTTTTTTTAAAACTCATATGCTACGAGTTGAGTTGAACTTTGCTCTTTTTTTTTTTTTTTCTCCTCAAGGTTGGGTTTGAACTTATGTAGCCCGATTCGAATTAGAGTTTGATGAACTCTAAATTTTTGGTTCAAAGTTCGGTTCGTTTGATAGTTCGAGCTCGGTCGACTTGAGTTCGGCTCGATCTCAAGTTTGAACCCAACATATAATTAAAAAAATAAAAAATAAAATAGTAATATATATATATATATATAACTCATAAATATATATAACATTTTTTTCAAATAAATTTGGTCGGCTCGCGAACCACGAATAAGAATAAAAAAGTTCGAATTCAGTTCGACTATGACTCGAACTTTTCGAATCCAAATTCAAACCTTAGTCGGTTCGATTCGCAAACCGACTCAATTTGTAAACATCCTAGTCATTTATTGTTAGTCGAGGCCTGTAGCTGTTCTTTACATCTCCATATCTATAAATGGATGCAGTGTGACCTTTCTCAGCCCCATTTGCCTTGCACATTTCGCTAACCAGTTTTCCTTCGTCACCCATGCCACCCCATATTTTAAGATATACATTCCAACTACTCACCAGTCACCCCTACAGTTACCTAATACTCTCTACACTCTTTTGAATTGCCTATAAATTTTATATATTAACTTTTAATATTTTTGCATACCAAAATTCTCTACCGTATTCGAATCGATACTCCAAATTAAGTATACCAGTTTTATCCCTGAGCAAATCAAACTAGAATGGTCTTTAAATAGAATTATATGTTTTTGAGTTTGTTACTATAATTTGGATTGCATTTATACATAATTTAATTGAACTTTAAGACCTTTCCGGTTATTATTGTTAGATGCTTTGTCATGGATTGTTGAAATCTCAAAGTGCATTGCTATTATTTAATGAGGTTTTTTGATGTAAAGTTCCAAATTCCTTTTACTCATAGTGTCTAAATAAATTAAAAAAATTATGGACTGAATTTAACATGATTTAAAATAAAATAATAGACTTTATTAACAAAACAACATAGGTAAATAAAAAACCATTTATCTTTAACCTATTTTGATAGTCATAGAGATAAAGATAACTATAGTTAACAAATTAATTATAAATGTTATCCATAATAATAATAAAAAAAATTAAAATTAAAATACAATTTTTTAACTAAATAATTAATCCATAATAAAAGAAAAACTAAATTTAACTCTTGTCTTCGTCAAACTAAAATTAATACAATCTTTAAACTAAATAATCTATCCATAATAAAAACTAAAATTAAAACAGTAATCTTAATAATAAATAAAGAAATCTTAATATACAAAACTCTTATCAACACTAAATCATCTAAAATTAAATACAGTATATTATGTTAATAATAAATAAAAAAAATCTTAATATACAAAACTCTTATCAACACTAAATTATCTAAAATTAAATACATATATTATCTAAAATTAAACACAGTTATCTTTATCCTATTTTCATAAAGATAAAAATATGAACGTACTTATCTTCTCTCAAAAAAAAAAAAAAAACCTATTCAGATACAATCTTCTGTCAAAATATTAAACTAATTTACCATTAACAAATTAATCATAAATATTATCTAAATAATTTATTCATAATAAAAATATAAAAAATAAGCTAAAACTAAATATAAGTTAATTTTACTTTTGGTTTAATTAGATAACTTGGATCACGAACAATTTCTTTTTTTTATAGATTTTGAATATTAGAAAAATGAGAGTTTTAAGTTGAGAAGAAGAAAAAATAAAGAATAGAAAAATGGAAGAGGAAGAACAGAAATGAAAGAGAAAGAAGATGTAGTCTTTAGAGAAAAAGATTAATTTGCGTGGAGCATTAAAATAGCAAAATCAACAACAAAGATTAACAAGGTGCCAACATCCGAAAGAGAACTCCATCAGACTACCAATGTCGCAACATCCAACAAAACACAACATAACTCATTGCACCCCTATACTCACCTGAAGTCTTCTCTTCAAGCGGGGGTCTCGTAAAGTGAACTTCTATTCCATTCTTTCGCCAGTAGGTGATGGCTCTGTTGCAAGAATTGGCGATGCACTTGATAACGTAGAATTTTTTTACGATTCTCAATATTTTGTTACATGTGTAGCAAAAAAATTTTAAAAAAATTTCGTACATTTGTTGCTCGCACATTAAATATGAGTTATTTTCGTTTTTCTAGAAATATCAAGCAACTCTTGACAATCGATAATCAAATTTCCCAAGAAATGCTCATCAAGAAAATAATTGCATTCTTGGGGGAGAGAAATAATGACTTGTGTTGGTCGTTGAATCCACCAAAATTAAATTTTAAACTATTAAACACAACAAAATTGCACATAATGGTGAAGAGTCGATCCTACAGGAATTAGATGGTTTTATAAATTTTTGATAACTAAATAAACACAACAACAAAAATATAATTAAAGGGAGGGGAATTTACGTAATATGTAAAGTGCTGAAATTAAATAACAAAGTGAATTAAAATAAACTAACAAGCGGACACAAGCCTAAAGTAATTTGAGAAACAAAATTTCAACTAAGGAATTTTCTCGATTCATACTTTTGATTTGATCATTAATGCAATAATAAACTTATAATCCTACAACATGTCGGCTATAGCGTCAACAAACTCTGACAACCTAGTCCTTTCTAACTAATTTGGCAATTATGATATGAGCATTAACCAACTCTCTAACTAAGAAACAACCTTGTAGATACGATCTTAAGATTTAATTTAACAACAACATTAAGCACGAAAAGGACACCGACCCTAGCCAACAAACGCACAAGTTCGAATCATTTAAGATAGTTTGCATGCTCCCCTACACAAACAAACATATGAAAATACACTCTAGTGATGGTTAATCCACGGTCACGACTTAACTGACAATTATAGATCAGTTTTCAAGTGAGAGTTTTATGAAGCATTCGACGACGATGACAAATATAGCCAAATAAACCATAATTAAGCATGCAATCAATAATTAAATCAGAAAGCATACAAAATATTGATGATTAAAAGTTAGGGAAACACTTGAATCTCACAAATCATAGCATAAATCTTAAAACCATTGACTAGAATTTGAAAAAAGTTAGCAACGAATCATTTTAGTGTGATAACGCCGGAAATTGGTCACCTTTGAACGGGCAAAATCGGCTTCAAATCTCCATGAATCAGCCATAAATCTTTGACTTGCGAAAATAACGATACGTAAGAATATCAAGCGGAAGGTATGTCCTAAGAAGGCACTTTGACGCTCAAGTCAATCAGATTGTCCCAGATGGAATAAAGCGACGAATGAAAAATTGAGCAAACTTTCAGTATGTAATTGTACGTACTCAACTTCAATGAAGAATAGGGGTGTGCTCTGAGCCAAGCTGGCTTGTGAGCCGCACAAGTCGAGCTCAAGCTGGCTCAACTCGGAATCGAGACGGGGTCTCAAGCCTATTCCTTTAAAACTCGAGCCTTGCAAGCCGGTCGCAAGCTAATATAATTATTTATATATATATAAATATACAGTAAATTAATATACATCTATATGATTTAGTAATACTAATATATGATATATTATATATCTTTATCTATTTACTTTGACAATAAATATGATTTAATAATATTGCAATTCAATAATTAAAACAGCATATCATTATATACAATACTACTAATATATAATATTTATCCAAACAAATAATTTAATAAAAAATTCATTCAATTTACTATAATAAATAATTGATAATATAAGTATATATCTTAATTTCGACCAAAATATATATATATATATATATCTTAATAAAATATTAGCTAATAATTTGTCTAGTATAATTACAAAATTTTTTTTGTTTAAAGAAACCGGTCGCAGAGACCGTGGGGTTTAACCGAGACACCCCCTCCCCAATATATCAGCTAGGAAAAACAAAGTACATCACATGAGAAGAGATCCACATGTCAAACAACGAATTAAAACAATAATGCCCAAATAAGAAACTAATCTGCCTTAAAGCACAGCGGGCGTTAATAATATCAATAAGCTCCAAACCATTTAACATCATGACAATCCTTTGAGCAATAAAAGTATTACGATCCCTTCTGCCATTTCAACTCCAAGGATCACGTGCTGGCCTACAAAGGTGCCCAGTCACCCGTGCCACAACGTGCGTCAAAGTGACAACATGTCTACAACACGTGAACTCAATCACGCCAATGGCGTCCCCAGGACCATTACTGTTGCCCAAAAACGTCTACTATCATGTCTGTGTGAATCCAACTGAGTAGGGAGACTATCTAAGTCATTCACCCAACTTTGATAACTTTTGCCGATGAAATTCCGTCAATTCCTTTAAAGTTAGAAACTCGTAGCCCCAAGCAGGCTACTTCCTCCATATAAATGTGTATCCCAGGCCAAAGAATCTGCATCCATATGAAAATCCTACATGGCATTTGGCTCCAATCAAATGTATTATCCTCATTACCATAAAAAAGAACCAAATTTGAATTTAAAGAACCCTGTACCTAAGCTGACAAAGGCAGCTCAATAATGAAAGCATGCCAAGCTTTATTCTCACCCGGTAATAGGGTTGTCAATTCGGATGGGTCGGGTTGGGTAGGGGTAGGGGTATTACCCAAAAAGGCTCAACCCGAACTCGAAATGAACCCGAACCCCCAACCCTAACTTGAACCTATCAGGCTCGGGTTGGGTTAAGGTTGACCTGATTTTTTTCAGGTCACCCAATGACCCGACCCACCTGATTTAACCCGATCTGACCCGAACTAATTTCAGACTGTAGCCCACAATAGAAAAAAAAAAATAGAACCCATGAAATAAAAATACAGAAAATTAGCCCAAGGGAGATGGAAAATGCAAGAGGCCCACGCACAACAAAAATAACAAAGCCCCAAAAATAAAAAATGCCCATCAGACATTACTAAACTTAAAATCCCTTGCATAAACGTTACTGAACTTAAAATTTAACACAATTCACTAACTGTACGAAGCAATCATAATAAAAATATCCACCATGAAACAAACATAACAAATTTTACAAAATCAAAAACTCTCAGACCACATGGGAAACAATCTCACAACTTCACATAACATTTAAGTTTGAAATACTCCAAATTCCATCTCAAAATACTTCATCTTCCACCTAACAAACTTTGCCTCAAGCCATCCTACATAAAAATAATAGGTAAGTTATATAGAATTAGATTCTTAAAATGATATTCAAATATTAAATATAAAAAAGATTACTTACCTTTCAATCAATATAAGTAGCCGTACTAGATTGGTCATCTTTTTCATTCAAATACAAAGTGATATGTCTAATTTGTTCTTCTAAAAGCCCAAGTGCAAGCTAACTGTGAAGTTGTAGCACAAGGGGTCGTACCCACGAGGAAGGGGAGTCAAGTATCAATCTTATACCTTTCTCTAATCGATAGACCGAAATACTAACAAGTTGAGAAGTTACTACTACAAATAGCAACAAATTATAAACTCGAGGAAATAGGCAATTTACTAACTAATTCAAATGATAAGGAATAGGCTAGGGAATGACATATGCAACTAGAGTTCTCACAATGCCTTAAATTCATGAATTCATCCCTGTAATCTTGTCACGGAAATATATCTTAGGTTCTTTCGAATCCTAAGTACGTGTTAAATCCAATTCAGAAAAGTTTTCATAATTATCTGACAATTAAATTTAACCAATGAAATAAGATAAGTATAACTCTCAATTCAGCGGCTCGGCATAAGTTAAGAGATACAAAAATAATCGGAATAAGATCAAATTTCTTTGGTTCTTAATTTCCAATTTTTATGAAAACGACTAAGTTACTACGAATCTTTCGATGAAGTAGTGACTACGGATTATGTTAAAGGTGGCCAACCCTTCACATAATAAATTCAACCAAGTTTCATAAATCAAAGGAAATAATTAACTCGTTCAGGCATTTATTCAAACATCTAGCATACATATATTCATTCTCATGCCTTAACAAATTTAGCTACTCATAAAATTACTCAAATCCATACTAATTAAACAAAAATCTTTCATTTCAAACATAGAAAATAGTATGATAAGGATTCTACGAAAATTAACTAACATTCAAAAGCATTCAAACCCTAGTGTAAATTCTATTAAATCATAACAGGAAACGGAATAAAAAACAATTGTTTAAAAGAAACCGGAATGTTTGAAGTAGTAATCTCGTTGGAATCATCGACTTTCGTCTTCACGAACTTCCTCCATAAATGTTCTTCTCCGTGAAAACTCTTTTTTTCCTCTATTCTCCGTGTGTGTGGTAATAGAGAAGTCTACCTTTTATATTCCTTGACCACAACTACTGAAAACCACCTACCAGTTTGAAAAATCGTGTCTGCACAGGGTCGCGCCCGTGACTAAAAATCGGCAGGGCGCGACCAACTAATAGAATCGTAATTGCGTTTTCTTCAGGGGTCGCGGCCGTGACAAAAAAACAGCTTTTTTGCCATGTTTCGAGATTTTGCTTGTTCGCTGGGCAAAAATTTATCAAAATATTACGTCGCGCCCGCGATTGGAAAACCACTGGATGAGGTTGTGCCCGCGATCTCATTTTGGCCAAGTTTCGAGATTGATGGGTAGCGGTCGGGACCTTATTTTGCCTTGAAATCCTCACGGCTGCGACCCTGGGTATAACAGCTCCTCTAAGTCTGTTTTATCTCATTCTCGTCCCGTTTTTCATACATCTTGGCTCCATGGTCGTTTATACCTAAAAAGGAATCATAAATATCGATTTAAGCTCAAAGATGTGCAATAAAATTTTTGCTTCCTAATTAAAACAAGCACGGAAAACGGACTTAACACAAAGTCACAATATTCTCGGTTAACTCATCCAATTGAACATCATTAGAAACTACAAAAAAAATAAAATATTAGAGAACATATTTTAACAAAACAAATAATAAATTAAAAATGTAAATCTCATACCTTGTTCCCTGAATAACCAATCCTTGCAACATATCAATGCCTCAACAATATCAGGCTTCATTGCACTACGATATTGATCAAGTATCCTCTCACCCGTGCTAAAAGCCGATTCAGAGGCAACAGTAGAAATAGGAACACTTAAAACATCTCTTGCAAAATTAGCAAGTTCAGGATACCTATATTGATATGCTTTCCAATAAGCAAGAATGTCGATCTTTGCACCTCTATCAATCTTCGGTTCATCTAAATAAAGCTCTAATTGGTTCTTTTGGGGGAGAGATTCACTGCTTGTAATCGAATCAAATTCCTACAAAAAGAAAATTTATAAAGTTGAAATATAAGAAATTGTAATAATCTGTTTTTTAAGATGGAATACAATGCAAATATAAGAAATAAGGAAAATAATGTAAGTATAATGTGTAACAATCTGTTTTTTTAGAAATATAAGAATTTTAATAATCTGTTTTTTAAGAAATATAAGAAGTTGTAATAATCTGTTTTTTAAGTTGAAAAATAAGAAATTGTAATAATATGTTTTTTAAGCTGGAATACAATGCAAATATAAGAAATATGGAAAATAATGCAAATATAATGCGTAACAATCTGTTTTTTAAGAAATATAAGAAATCTACACAATCTTTTTTTTAAAAAAAATGGAATACAATGCAAATATAAGAAATTGTAACAATCTGTTTTTTAAATTGGAATACAAGGAATCTGTTTTTTATAATTACAAATAAGAAATAAGGAATGTAATTGAAATATAATATGTGAGAATATAATGCAAATAAGAAATAAGGAATTTAATTGCAACAATATGTTTTTTAAGCTGAAATATAATTTGGAATTTGTTGGATCTGCTTTAGATAAGGAAAAAAAGAGATAAGTGTTATAAAATACTATTTTTTTAGCTCAAATACAATGAAATTTGTTCAGATCTGTTTTCAACCGATTGTTATAAGATATATAATTGCAACAGATTATATAACTGCAATAAGAAATAAGAATTTGTTTCAAGATGAATTGTTATAAAATACTATTTTTTAGCTCAAATACATTGAAATTTGTTCAGATCTGTTTTCAACTGATTGTTATAAGATATATAATGTTTTACACTGATTGCAACATATTATTTTACACTAAATAAGAATCTGTTTTATATAAAATATATTTTCAAGAAAGCAAGAAAGCAAACAACAGATATGATCTCAGAAGCAAATATGAGCAATCTTTCAAACATCACGGTATTACAAGAATCTAAGAAGAATATAACAGATATGATCTCAGAGATCTCAATAATTCCAGATTGTATTTGAGCTAAAAAACTCAAAACCAACAATTTCTCTCACCCAATCTTTCAAACGTCACCGTACTACAAGAATTTAACAAAAATTTGTGATTTTTTAGGCTCACCTTTTCCTTTTATCTTTTATTTCAGGCAGATCCCACGAGGAGAGTTTCAAGCAACGGTGAAGCTGGAGAATCTGCAAAAGGAAGGGCAAAATTCCACTATAAATTCAGAAGGAATTAAAAAAAAAAAAAAAGGGTCAAAATCTCACTATAAATTCTGAAGAAATTAAAAGAAGAAGGAATCTAATAGATATGATCTCAGATAGGAATCTAATCAACAATTTTTCTCACCCAATCCTTCAAAACCAACAATTTCTCTCACCCAATCTTTCAAACATCATGGTACTACAAGAATTTAACAAGAATCTACGATTTTTTAGGCTCACCTTTTCCTTTTGTCTTTTATCTTTTATTTCATGCAGATCCCACAAGGAAAGCTTCAAGCAAGGGTGAAGATGGAGAATCTGCAAAAGGAATGGCAAAATTCCACTATAAATTAAGAAGGAATTAAAAAAAAAAAAAGGTCAAAATCCCACTAAAAATTCAGAAGAAATTAAAAGAAAAAGGAATCTAACAAATATGATCTCAGATAGGAATCTAATCAACAATTTCTCTCACCGAATCTTTCAAAACCGTCGATTTCTCTCACCTAATCTTTCAAACATCACAGTACTACAAGAATTTAACAAGAATCTGTGATTTTTTAGGCTCACCTTTTCCTTTTGTCTTTTATCCTTTATTTCAGGCAGATCCCACAAGGAGACCTTCAAGCAACGGTGAAGATGGAGAATCTGCAAAAGGAAGGGCAAAATTCCACTATAAATTCCACCCTAAAATCAGAAGAAATAAAAAAAAAAGGGAGAAGAAGAGATGAATAGCTTGAATAACCTACCTCACCTGTAACCGACGGTGACACGGGGAAAGTGTGGCTGCGAGATGGGGAAAGTGTGGCGTGGTGACTGGTGAGTGAAAGGGAAGCAGTGCGCTGCTGAAATTAAATCTGAATCTGAATCGCAAAAATAGAAATGATACAATTAGGGTTTTCTCATTATAAATGATCCATTTTCGTCTGGTGGGTTGGGTGGGTCCCGGGTTATTGGGTCACCCGATTGATTTTTCGGGTCAACCTGAAACCCACCCAACCCTTCTCTCTCTTCCTCGGGGTCCACTTCGGGTTCGACCAGATAACTCCCAACCCTAACATTGTATTTAAGCGGGTGGGTTGGGTCGGGTTATCGGGTCGAGTCAGCTTTTGACACCCCTACCCTGTAATTGACTAACCACATTCTCTTGCCCAAAGATCAGTGAGATCATCTTATTATTAAAATGGAAATTAAAGTAAGGAAAGTTCATAAAATTGCAGCAAGCCTTACCTGAGTACTTAATAATTATGGCAGAATGTCCCTTTATCATCAACTTGGCCCGCATGAATTACCTTCTAATAGTTGTCGTGTGTCATTTATCTAAAATAATCATTCCCCTAAGCTCAGTTGGTATATCGCTTGATGGAAAGCTCCATGATTCCTGTCTCACAGCGCCACTGTTTGCCAGCCAATCTGCTGTTGCGTTTCCTTCTCGAAAAATGTGGGTGACGCGTAACTCCATATGTGTCGTGTAATAAATAAATTTCCTCAGTTGAAGTTGCAACTATATATAACAAGATATATAACATAATTTATATTATATTATAATTACAAGATATATAACATAATTTATACTATATTATACATTATCTAAATTTTATTGTCATATTATGTCTTAATAATTTATTATTTTACAATAACACATTAGACCATATAATATTACTAATACAAAAATATATTCATAAAATATTCACCCAAATATTTAATGTAGTAAAATAATAAATATCATATACCATAATAACTAATCAATAACGTAAGTACATGTCTTAATAAAATTTAGTTAATAATTTATATCGTGTATTACATGATTTATAGTGTATTATAATTTAATTAATAATATTCATACGTATTCTAAAGTATTAAGTATATATATATTAATGATTACAATTTATTAATAATGATATAAAATTTAAAATATTAGTAAACTATATATTTTATATTTTAATATCCTTGTTATTGTTTAATATTATTTTTGAATGAGAGCTAAACAATATCAAACAAAAATTTGTTGCCTCGTCGAGTTGAATCGAGCTCTTTTTTCTATTGATTAAGGTCAACTCGGCACGACTCGAAACACACCCCTAATGAAGAAAATTGGTATTTATACATTTGGTTTGAGTCAATGTCGTATGTGAGTGGGCTTAGAGGGTGTGGATATCGCGGACCACGTGCTTGGATCATGGGTAACTGGCATGCGCGAAGGCATTAGGCGTGCTCCGCTTAGTCTCAAGGGGAATGAGGCAAGCAGAGCGGAGGTTGAGCCGAGCGGAATGTAAGATGAGCGCTCTTCTCCACGCGGACGGGTCAAGCGCGTTAGTTGATGGCGAAGCGCGTTAGTCGAGCCGAACCTATTATGGCCGAGCGGAATTTATTCTAAATTAAGGGGTGCCTTAGTTAATTTTACAACCCTTTTGAGCAATCCAAGCCAAGCGGGCTTAGATACGCATGGAAACCGAGCAGGTGCATATGGAATCCGAGGAGGCGTGAAATTCAAACCGGTACCTTAGTTTATTTTTTACGCTATCATAGAGTTTAGCCCAAAGATTCTGCTCAAGATAAAGATTGTATGCAGAAATATACAATAATCTAATCTAAATTTGTTTCCCCAAAGAATATATAGAAATAGAAAGAAAGGAAAAAAAATGTTAATCCCTATTACAGTTTGATACTTCGTTATTAAAATATTTTTTGAGTGTGGTCGATGACAGTTTAACGAAAGGATCAACATGCAGTCTGTAATGCTGCAAACCAGGCACTATGCAAAATTCTAAAGCCGTGAAGGGAACAACAATGTCTTCACCCACAGAAAAAATAGAGGGTATCATGTCATACCTGGATAACATCAGACCGAATCGAGCATAGGAGCCATGTGGTCGAGACATGTTTATAAAAAAGTAAAAAAAGCATCGAGATAGACTTCTACTGATACAGGGACACGAAATAGTACTGTTGCGGGACCGTACTTTAAAAAAAAATTCCTAATATACAGGTATCAAAATATTTCTAAAATATTTAAATACTAGAGCGGAAGACTACCCTGATCTACTCAAGTATATACATGTAATTGATAATAAATTTTAAATCACCTAAGCAGATAAATATCTAACATGCAATTAACACTTAAGAGCATATAATTTATCATGCTTAAAATAATATAACTGTAAAATATTTCCGTACTCCAAATATGGCTATCTAACGGCATTTTTCCAGCTCCTTTCCCTTTCGTGAGACCGGCAGAGCTTCCTCGCAATATCCCCGGAGAATCCCTCGGAGTGTGGGCTCCGAAAGTATTTCTCTAAATACTAGAGAAAATAAACTTTAAACTAGAAAACTCTTTTCAGGGTTTAATCTCCCGAAATTAAGTGTTTTACATATTAAATATACAAACACCTAATTAAAATTAATTCCAAAATAATTAGGAATTAATTAGGAGAAAATGAGACTTGATTTCAAAGCCAAAAATCAGCCAAAATCATCCCAAAAATTATGTGAAAAATTATGCCAAGGATCAACCTATTTATAGGCAAATTTATGAGAGTATTTTGGTCATTTTACAATCCCGAGTATAAATCGCCCCGGACGGCCAATCCGAATACACCACGATGTAGCTCTCTTCACCGCGGACACAACGCCACCAACCACGCGCCGTCACGCACCGCCACAAGGTGGCCAAGTGGTTGGCGCTTGTGCATACATGCAGCCTTGCCAGATCCCGACACGTGTCCGGGTCTGGTCCTACTCGGTTTAACCTTATCCCAATAGGATCCGACCCTATTCGTTTGACCCGCTTGACCGACCCGTTGACTGGCCCAGCCCAAATCAAATCTGGGCCATTCATACGCGCTGACATGGCGCGATCTCAGCCGCATACGCGGGCGCTGAGTCAGCGCCGATTGGGCCCTGACCTGCTGACGTGACGTGACACGTCAAGTGCCACATCAGCACCTGCCACGTCAGCAAAAAAAAAATTTTTTTTTTAAAAAAATTTTTAATTTTTTATTTTCTCCAAAATAAAATTTCGGGCATTTCCAACTCTTTGGAACTTTGATTTATTTCTTAAAATAAATCCCTTGGCTATTTTCAAACACTTTGAAAATTCATTTCTCTTTCTCCTTTTAATATTTTCTCTCCGGGTTTTCAATTGGGACTTGCAGGGGGACCTGCAAGACTAATTAATTTTAGCTCCAAACGGGTTAATATATTATCATCTCATGATAGTAATTAATTACCGTTTAACAATATTTAATTCTACTAAATAAATATTGTTGCAGTCTAAAATTAATTAAATTATTCACGAATATCTCGATCTAGAATAATTTCGCATTTCACTCCTCCGTGTATATATCCATGAAAAATAAATTCTAACTACTATCATTCATTTTTTCATCTCTAATCTGAAATTTATTGATTCGCCTTAAGTTCAAATTCTCTGTATGTGAAACACATTCATCATACAACTTCGGTGACGTATCACGCAAAGTGCTTTAGCCAAATTCTTAATTCGAACCTTTGCAAATCTATTTCAGGGATATCTTTTACCTTCCAGCAAGGCCAAAGATTCCTCGATCAATATAACTCTTTAGCACATTTCATGTTGTCACCGAACGCACAAAGTATTTTGGCCACCGTTACTGAGACCTCACTTCGAGTATATTACTGTGACTAACACTACATGCCTAAAGCCGAAATATTATCAGGATTAAGAGTACAATCTTCCTGAGATTTTATTCATTTTAGATAGCAGTATAAAATGAATAATCTCAGTGGTCCAGTTCGATGTTTCCAATCCTATTGAAAATTATCAATGTGTTATAACCGGAATCACCATTCCCTATGATGAAAGACTAATCATCTTATATAACCACATTATAGTCCTGATAAGAACATATTCTTATCTTATCGACTAGAACTTTAATGACACGTGATTTCGGTATTCAAAGTCTTTTCATATGAAACACATTTCATATAAGAATACCATCACACGCCATTAATTATCAATATGTGAAATACTCACAACTCCCCGTAAATCCAGTTTAATTAATTCAACACATTGAATTTTCAGGGCACTATTCTCAACAATCTCTCACTTGCCCTAAATTCAATTTGGCCACACATCTAAGTCTTATTCCTTCCACATGAGTGTCAAAACTCGTTTTACACTCTTTTACGCCAATACTTTAGTGAAGGAATCTATTAGACGTTTCTCTGAGCCAACAACTAGGAAATCATGAAGCCAATACTTCTAACTGGCTGCTTCTCAAGCTACCATGTATTTAGCTTTTATGGTGAAGTAAGCAATATGTGTTTGCTTAATACTCCTCCAATTAGTAGTTGCACTTTCTAGAGTAAACGCGTATTCATACGTCTAACTTTTAGAATAGAAATCAGATTCAAAATCCGAATTCGCGCGCTCTATAGAAACGAACTCACCACTGTTGTAGACAAGCATATAATCTCAAGTCCTTCTCAAGTACTCCAATATATGCTTTCACTACTACCCAGTGTCAGATTCTAGGGTTTGACTAATATCTGCTGACTTGGACCTATTTCATAATAGACAGCTGGCCTTGTACATAATATGACATACATAAAGCTTCCGCTGTGGAACTCTAATCATGTCTTCTATCTCTTCATTTGTCTCAGGACACTGATCCCGAGATAGATATATTCCATATCTAAAAGGTAACGAACCTTCAGGTCGAAATTCTTTGTAGAAATCTTCTCTGCTTCATTATCTTCAGGTCGAAAACATTTTATCCAAGTCCCGTGAGAGGGAGAGATGAATTCACCTGCCCAAAAGAAGCGTATCCCCTGTTTTCTAATGTGTGTAGTTGCTGAGAGTTATTTAATCAGCTGCACCTCTCTTCTTAATAATGGATTTTTTCCAGAAATAATTTCTCATCCCAAGGAAAATAATATTCTAATACACAGGTGGCAAAGTTCGCTGATTAGAGGAGAAATCTTAATGGTGAAGTACTCTTTCCAGGAGTTGGTAGCAAGTCAATGACGAGCGGGTGAACCCAAAAAGCTTTCTTCAATAAATAATGACAACATCCTCAAACCCCAAAATCAAACAAACAACAAGAAGTTTTATTCCACTATTCCCATTATGAAAATGTCTCACTAACATAAACAAGGGTGAATAGTTATGTTGCACGGATAAGTATAATCTTTGTAAAATAAAATATTTAAAAAAGTATGTATAATTAAAAATTAGAATAAGTTTTGTTATTTCAGTTTCCTCCCAAAAAAATTTTAAAAATATTAAAAAACGCATAAAAAACTTTATATAATTATAAAATTTGTCCCGCCATGTCCGACCGTGTCGGACACTTCACCCCACTGTGTCCGACACCGTGTCCTAATTTTGTTTGTAATTTTTTTTTATTTCGAACACGTTTTGGTCGTGTTCGACACGTGTCGGAGCAGTGCCCGAGGCATGTCCAAATCCGACACGTGTCGGACAATGCACGGACCCAATGGCTGAACCAGAAATTCGATTCGGGGGGGGGGGGGAAGGGAGGTCATATTAGGCTTTTTCGTATATATATAGAAAACCTTGTGAAATACCGAAAATGTAAGATAAATACTATGTTTCAAAAATTAGCATAAAAAATCCTGTGTTTTATAAAAATAAACATAAAAAACCCTCACACGTTGTTTGAGTCATACAAAATAAAAGCAAAAATTAGACAAAAAATATTTGCAAATAAAAAATGGCAAAGAAATATAATAGAATATAAAAGAAAATATTGGAAACGATATATACAAGAAATAAATGAAGAATATAAATACCACAAATATTCTTATCAGGAAGCAAAACATGAAAGGAAAGACATAAATCAAAAGTTGGTAGAAAACATATATTAAAGAGAAATTAATAGATAAAAAGTTATATATTAAAATAAATTATTTTGGGACCTATTTGAGAAATTCTTTGAATATTGAGGCAAAATTGAAATTATAAAAATTAAGAGATCATGCATATAAATACAAAAACAATATTTTTGTAAAGAAAATTCGCTGAATCCGAACATTCGGTCATAAGGTTTTCTGTACAAAATTAAGAAAAACACAAGGTTTTCTATGAGATTTTATATAGCACGGGGTTTGGTTTTTTACGCCTATTTCGAATAATACAAGGGAGTTGGGGTACATATAACTCATATATTATTTGTGTGGCTTCAATTATTAATAATTTACTATATTGACCCTCACTAGTATTAATTTTAACTTTGGTGGGGGAGATCAATACTGAAAAATCCCATAAAATTACATATATATATCTATATATATTAAAAAAAATAAAAAAAAAGTTGAGGGGGTCAATTGCACCCCCTCATGTACATGTGACTCCGCCACTACACGGACCCAATTCTAGGCGTGTCCGTGCTTCCTAGGTGAATAGAGTTTGCCATATGAAAATCACCAACTCCATGAAGTAATCCTAGCTAATGAAGTAAATTTTTTTTTGAATTTCTCACGTGAGAAGTATTAGACATGATATCTAATACGATACAATATTGCAAAATAATATTTTAAAAAATGTGGGGGATTGGACCTAATCAGACTTAAGTTTTTAACAATAATCTGGTATCTGGGCTCACTTTATTGGATTGGGCCTTGGGTGTTTGGGTTATCGCTAGCAATAAAACAACAAATAGTGGGCTTTTCCTCTATCAAATGAAGCCCGTTTTATAAGAATTGGTAATTTATACATATACCCCGTAATTATTTTTATTTGGTATTTTGCACCCGCGAAAAGTTAAAATTTGACAATTTAGCATACTTAGCTAATTATTTATTTGTAAAATTACAGTATAGTCATTAAAATTTGAAATAAATACGTAATACTTTTAAAAATACCTTTTCTTTTTTAAATCGTGCATAGGAGAATTTTAGAAAATTCTCTACGATTATAGTAAATGTCTGAGATAATGTCGTAATTAATTCCTCAAAAGAGATTTATTAATTTATAATTTCATTAACCTTAGTGATCGTAAATATAATTTTAATTTCCTCAACCAATTGGGACCAATGACGGAGCCAAGGGGGGACCTTTGGTGGCCCCCGCCCCCTAATTTTTTATTTTTTTTAATTTTAGTGTGTATATTTTTGATATATTTATGTTTTTGCTACTTAATGTTTTGATATTATAACTTTTCGTCCTCTCCCCCCTAATTAAAATTTTTTCCACTTCATTTGTAATTTATATTTTAAATTTTCGTCCCCCACACCATTAAATCCTAGCTCCATCTCTGATAGGGACAATATAATAAATTATAACCCCACTTTTTGATTATCTCTTCTTTTCCTTAAAAAAAAAAAGAAAAAGAAATTAACAAAGTACTCTCATGGCTGGAAAAATTCTTGGCACTAATTAACAAAACGCCCAGATATATCTGATCTGCTAGGTTTATATATATATATATGAATGAATATTTGAAAAGTAAACAACATATGGAATAAAAATAGAAAAAAAAACATTATATGTCATTCAAGAATTAAAGAGGAGATAGCTTATTAATTAATTAATATTGTGTAACAACAGATGACAAGTATTAATAAACTATAATGACTCGAGTGCAAATGTGAATCATCGAATCAACCCTTTCTTTTTCTTTTTTTCCCACTTTTTGTTCTGTCAACTCGAGGCATTCTCTTTCCTTTTGTGTTCAAAGCATTAAGTAGATTTAATTTATATCACATCGAGAAATTTGATGTTGTGTCCGTTTAACTAGATATTTTTATGTTTGAGTTTCTGAGGATGTAATTATAATTGGTAGGGGCGGCAGCTCTTCATCTTAAACATCATCAAACTCTAACCTCATAAGTGGAGTAATTGAATTTGAAGTGCTGCCCCGTATCAAATTCTCGCAGTACATGTACTAAAAGAAAATCAATGGAAAACCAAAAACATGTTTGAAGAGTTCTAATTCGAATTTGGTTCAAACAAATTACTAAACTTAGTGGGATATAGTACATCTTAAAGATCATTAAACTCTATTTGGGAGAAAAAAAAATCATTAAACTCTAAATTCAAAAATGAAGTAATTGAATTCGAAGATTCGTCTCGTATCATGTTCTTGCAGCATTTGTACTCGGAAAAGAAAATTAATGGAAAACCAAAATAACATTGAAGAATTCTAATTCTAATTTAGTTCAAGAAAATAATTAAATTTAATAGGATATAATAAAAGGAAAAAAGAGAAAGGCCACCATAGCAAACTTGTACAATTATTTATAACAATTGCAATTATATTCTTTTTATAAAAGGCCCCTTTGCGAAAAATGCAAAAGAGGAATATATTTAACGATACAACGAGCAATAATATTAAAAGCTATAAATAACATGATATGTTAAAAGGGATTCCCTATTGTTTTTATTATCATGTCTCATATAGTGGAGCAAATATATATTAATCATGTGGACTCACTCTAATTAACTTGTTTTTCTGGAAGAAGGGATCTAGACTAATATTCTAGCCTGCAACTTTATTCAGTAATTAATATATGTAAGTTAATTGCCATTGTAGACTCTCGGTTAATAATTAGCTGAGCAAGCATCAAAATTATCTAAAATCCTACAAGACTGGTTAAAATGCATGCTATTAACTACTTTGATATGAACACGACACGGCGGAGATATGACAACGTAGAATTTTTTTTGTATAAATCTATCATGTGATGGGTTGTGGTGTTCGATACAACATCACCAATATGAGTATATGATACGATACAAATTTGATGGCATAATTGTTTTTAAAAATCTACAGAGTGTAGGGACATCGAGCTGAGTATCTGACATGACTCGGATACGGAGACACAAGCTTTTTCTTTATATAAATCTACCATATGATAAGTGTTCGACACAATTAAAGTCGAGATGAATATTTGACCTGATAAAGATATAGCAACATAAGGTTTTTTAGAAATTCACCATGATAGGTTTTCGATACGACGAGATCGTCACGAGTGTATGTATATCACACGACACAACATGACATGGAAAAGGATAAGTTTAGAAGTGCCCCAAAATTATTGAGGTGCATGTATGGCATATGTAGCTAGCAAGAACCCTAGCTTCTTATTCTTTCTTTTGTATTATGTTGAAAAGATGAGCGCTCCCACCAAAACAACAGTTGATGGCCTCAAATGTGGTGTTTCTTTTGCTTAAATATATGCCCCTCTTCAGTTATTCTCACCACATAGAGTAATTATAATGCCAATAACTTTCTTTTGACAAAAGTTGCAGCAAAACCCTTCCGAATTTTTACCTTAAATACTAAAGTTAGACACCTCTTTTAAGTAACTGCAGGTGTCCTCAACAGTATCTGCAAAATTCCCTTTTAATTTCTTTACAATTTTAAATGAATTCAAAGCTCAAAATCGTCATACATGGTGGAGAACTTTCAGACCCTATGTATCTAACATTATGTCTAGAGAGAATTAGCATGTCTAATCATCTTTCACAAGGTTGTTTCTAGCTTTCTTTTTGAAAGAAATTCCAAAAAGAAACCCTATTTTTTTTCTGTGCGCGTGGTTGCATGCCAGATAATGTGAAAACCCAATGTGTATTAGTTTGATATCTCTTATTCCTGAAAAAAATCCAATTTTTTTATTGAATTTCAATGATAAGTGGTTCTTGCTGCCACTATAAATATGTGGGGTTTGCTATTCCTTTCTCAGCAAAAAAGAAAATTACATTTATCCCCATTATCATCATTGTCATCTTCATATATACATATAATTCAAGAAAATTTCCTCCCTAAGTGCCTCGTCGTGCCATGGCAAAGTTGACGGCATCTGATCCCCTCGTAATCGGCCGGGTTGTTGGAGATGTGGTCGATAACTTCTCGCCGTCGGTGAAAATGTCGGTCACGTATAACACCAACAAGCATGTGTACAATGGCCACGAGCTCTTTCCTTCTGCTGTCACCGCTAAACCTAAGGCTGAGGTTCATGGTGGTGACATGAGATCATTTTTCACCCTGGTATATATTAATTATTTTTACTAATTTAATTTCATTAATGTTGTTTGTTATAAATTGTAAATAATTTATCATAAACTCATAACTTTGTTTTAAATTAATTAATTAATTGGTTGCAGATCATGACAGACCCTGATGTCCCTGGTCCTAGTGATCCATATCTCAAGGAGCACTTGCACTGGTATGCTATAATAATTTATTAACTTTTAATTACCATAAAACTAATATTAATTAAAAACCATATTGTTAACATTTTATTTTTCCAAATATTTATAGTTTTTAATAATATATATTTTTTCTATGGTGACAGGATTGTGACTGATATTCCAGGCACCACAGACTCCACATTCGGTAATATTCAAGATTATTATTTTCTTAAATTCATTATTCTCAAACTTTGAAATGAATTAATATTCATATATAAAATACAACAAAAATATTTAATTACTTGGGAAATAATTAAAATACAGGGAAAGAAATAGTGAGCTACGAAATGCCAAGGCCAAACATTGGCATTCACAGGTTTGCATTCGTGCTCTTCAAGCAGAAGAGGAGGCAAGGCACTGCGATGAATCCACCGCCTTGCCAGGATCGTTTCAATACGAGGAAATTCGCCGAGGAAAATGACTTGGGCCTTCCCGTCGCGGCCGTTTTCTTCAACTGCCAGCGTGAAACTGCTGCAAGAAGACGCTGATTTAACCCTACTTCAGCTACTGTGTGTGTTCGTGTGTGTGTTTGATCGTTTATGTGTACCGATATGTGTATTTTTGTGTGTTTTATACACACAGTATGCATGCATCGGCTGGTGTTGGTAATGTATATCTACGAATAAGATCGTGTGTTGGGGTTTTTAGGTTTTTTATGTTATGTATATATAGTAATGGGTTTGGTATGAAATAAACTGATTTTCAGCTACAGACACATCAGGGTTTTGAAGGTTCTCTGTTGCATTGTTATATTATTGTTGATATTGATGATCATGTAATTAAATGAAAGAAATATTATGAAGAAACGGTCAAAGACTCAAAATTTCTCGAAAACTTTCGATGTTGGGCTATAATTTATTGGTACGATTCGATTCAACTTCATTTTATTACGAGAGTAGAGAGAAAAAGATAGATTTATTATTTACACGTACTATGAAGTACACCTGAAATTAATATTAAACTCAAAAACAAGTATGATCTTTCGTAGAAATTAAAGTGAACGGCGTGAGGAAAATGTCAGAATATTCCAAGATAACAAGTTGAAAAAATCTGAAGATTCTAATTAAGCTTGTCAGATGATAGAAGTCACAACTTATAATACAGAAGAATTCTGAATAATAAAGATGCATGTGACTGGCTTAATCATCCCTGTACACACGCATAAAATCAATTTAATTTTCAGACATGATGCATGAATATAGATACGATAGTATAGACACGGTACAAATACGATAATATATATGGATTTTGTAAAAAAAAATTACGTGAAAAGTGTTCGAGATGACACGATAGAATAAAATAATATTTTTTGAAGTATCCATACATGGAATGATTTCCTCATAGGGCTAATTCCAGACACTCTCTTCCTTTGGAGTTTAGTGCGCTTTGCCCCTAACCTTTAAATCAGTGTGATTGCCCCCTTAACCTTTGTCAAACGTAACACTTAACCCCTTTAGACAATTTCGGCGGAATATTCCAGAAATATTCCGTTCAAGTTAAATTTGACCGTCGATTTCTCCTCTCTCAGTCGATCCAAGAGTCAAGACCACTATCATCGTATTCCTCTCTCCAAGATAAACAAAACTCATATCCCATTCGACCCTATTGGTCGTCGAAAGCATTGAATTCCCTTGCAAAGGTTCGTCAGCATTATGACATCTTTAACCGACGATTCCTCCTTCCTTGGTTGTTAGATTTTAATTCTAAAATCACTGTTTTGTTGTTTGCTTCGAGACCTTCGATTTGATGTATAATATCTACACGTTTGATCTCTTATTTGTATAAATTTAGCCTTATAAATCACGCCAAAAAAAATTGAACGGAATATTCCCTACCATTCCAATGAAAAGGGAGTCCAGTGTTATATTTTACAAAGATTAAGGAGATAATCACACCGATTTATAAAGATTTAGGAACAAAACGTACTAAGCCCCAAAGGATAGGGGAGTGTCTGGGATTAACCCTTAGGATTACAAATATACATTATTCTTTTTCTTTTAGTAAGAGAATAAACAATTATTCACTAATACTCAACCGTATAATTGTACGTCGACTTCTAATAAAACTATCATAGCACCCAGCGAATCGATAAATTATGCTACGTTAAAAGTATATGTATTTATATCTATGTGTAGCTAAAAATTGTACAACAATTGCAACTACTAGAAACCATGACAACATAAACTGAGATGTATTTCTAGGAATAGCATGATACTTTTAACTACTTTTGACGGTACAAGAATCCATTTGTTTGACCACCTATATATACGTATACATCATTTATTATATTTAAATAGTAAAATAAATTAAGAAATTGAATTATATGCATTTATTCGTAAATGTACCTTGATGCCCAGAAAGTAAAGTCAGCTGTAATTATTTTTTGGTACATATTACCATCGATGTGTCAAATATTTGCAGACAAAAGTATTTTATCCTAGGTTATTAACCATCGGTCTATACATATGATTTGGACTTCACTCAATTATTTTTCTGGTAAAATGTCAAGTGTCAAATTATGTGCAAGTGTAAGGTTTTTACCCATGGGTTCTTCCATGATGATTGTTATCACTTATGAGACAACGGGATGACCAGGATTATAGACGCGGTGTGAAGTATCTCGAGGAAAAAAAAAAAGAAAAGAAAAGAAGATGGTTATGATACTGATATGTTTAATCGGATGAAGAGGTATTTTATTTACATATATGAAAAGAATACATATTGTATAAATGGATTTTGAATACAAAGAGAGTTAGAGAAGGGGGATGAAGAAGCCATAACCAAACCGCTAGTCCATGCGCAAAAAGCATAATCAAGGAACATGAGTTTATGAATTTTTGAAATTTCGAGTTTAGAGCTCAATTAAAACTTTTGCGAATAATCAATCCGATTATCGGGATAAATTTAATTAATCTGAATGTAGAAATGGATGCGAGAGTTATAATTTCAAAACAATTGTTTGATTGTGAGGGGTTCTTAATTTTTCTAATTTGATTTATCATGGGGGTTTCTTTAGCCTTTCTTATGAGGTATATATTTTAAAAAAAATAGTATGTTATAAATCAATTTAATTAGAAATAATGTTGACTATTTTCATCTATAGGTCCATTGTTTTAACATTATTATTATTATTATTATTATTATTATTATGGATAATTGAACCAAAAGTAAATAAAACAAATATATATATATGAGGAGCCATGTTATACCCATAAATAAAGATAGATGCAAATTATTATTATTATTATTTTTTTTTTTGTTCCAAGCAAAATAAATTATTGAGAAACATATAAATACTTCATTTTCTTGAATTTAGGCTATATTAAGCCCACTTTTATCGATTTAGTTCCTATATTGGGCCTTGGATTTTGGGCCATTTTCCAAGACATGTATAATACTATTTTGGAAAAAATTGTATTCTCATGGCGAGTTTACTTTAGTGGTTAGCAAACCATTGAGAGACGGTTAGAAAATATAAAAATTATGGGTATATAACACAGATTTCTATTTGCTTTAATTGATAAACTTCCGTTTAAATAGCCTTAAATTTTCATATTTTTACTTTTCTATTTTATGATCATTATCTTTCCATAGTTGCCCTTATCTTATTTTACTAAAATAGCGCTACTGATATCTAAATATTCTATGCACATTAACGTTATTTTACCAACCACATCTCCCACATGCTTTACTTTTAAATAAAATTTTATAAATAATACTAATTGAAGATGCCCAACAATTAATAATAAAATTATAAATAATAATAATTAACTGTACTTAATTGTACAAACGTAGGTGTGTAAGCCCCAAATGAATTAATTAATGTTGTACTTCTTATATTGGTATTTCTTTAAAACGGATTAATATAATAGAATACCAAATTAAGGGAAGCCAATAAAACCAAGAATACCAAATTAAGGGAAGCCAATAAAACCAAGTAAATTCAAGGTAATATTCTGCATCACAGGGACTGCAGAATAAAACGGATTAATATAATAGAATACCAAATTAAGGAAGCCAATAAAACCAGATAAATTCCATCAAGCAGCCCATACTACTCGATGTGGGATTTTTTGGTCCCTGACAATGCACCCTCCCCGGAAAGCCGACGTCCCGGCGGCTCTCACTCTACAGCGCTTTACTCGACGACGCTTCACTCGTTCAACGGTCAGCCCCTCCGCAGGTAGCCCTTTCCGTCCGTCGACCACCGGCTCTGATACCATTTGTCAAATACTTAAGCGCCTGGAGAACCACACCTCAAAAGCTAGCTATTAAGGTGGGAGAGCCAAGCACTTAAATACCCCATCAAGCAGCCCATACTACTCGATGTGGGATTTTTTGAAGGTAATATTCTGCATCACAAGGGCAGATAATGCAGAATAAACAACCAGAAAATGCAGAATCTGGATAATGTTAACCCTATTCTGCATCACAAGGTAATGTTCTCCATCACAAGGTAATATTCTACATCACAAGGTAATAGTCATCCGAAGAAATCTTTGCCGAAAAAACAAATTTATAATAAAAATTTCGAGCAAAATTATGAGATATAGAAAAAAAAAAAAGGGGTATTACCGTAAAATACCTCTTCCAAAAAATATTGGGTATTTAGTGGCTACTTTCAATCCAGATTATATACTCAACTTTTTACCGTCTTAAACCCGGGGCTCCAAGAAAAGAGCAGATTTCTTTTCTATTAAAGTAAATCGTAGATTATGGGTCTTTATTTTACCAAACTCATTTATTCTCGTAAAGTAAACTCGCCCTCAGTCCCTTAATTTAGCAATGTTGCAAAAGTAAGTACACTTAATTTTCAAAAGTCAGATATTAAATCATATGTTTGATAGTTTGTCCAAGAATCTGGTAAAAATAATTATCATTGGCCTAAATAATTGACTACCAATTTTGTCTCAAATACAAGGCCATAATAAATTTGAACTTATCTGGTGGATCAATCTAAATTAAGTTATATAAATCAATATTATTTTCATTTTGTGCTAAATGGGGCAATAAAGTCCTCTCAATATATATACACAAAATAACCTTTTAAGTTTAAAGTCTCTAGTCATTGAGTCAAACGATTAAATTGGCTGGATCACCCTCACCAATGCATCAACAAATCAAATAGAAGATTTGACTTGAGTATTTCCCTCGACAAAAAGAGTTCAAAATCTTCCGCGAGGCTCAAACTCGTAAGCTTTTCTAACTCACCGATGCTTGTCGATTTAACACCACTAACTTTTTGAAGATATGATAATATTTAAAATCTCAATTTTGTCTTATTCTACCAAATGGACAAAATAGAGGGTCACCCTCCACTAAATTAAGTTAGTAATTGATAATAAGATGGATAATAAAAGTTGTAAAGATAATTAAAGGAGTTATAATGAAAATAGAGATGTCTTGGATGCTGAGCATGTAACGCCCCAACTTGTCAGCCGTTCAGGTATGCGCGCCACCCGTGTGAGTTTTCGAGAGATAGGATTTATTTTAATTCTTTTATTTTTTAGTGTCTATTTCATGATATTATATGAATTATATTCCCACGTTATGTGAAAATATGTGAAAATTGTATCCATTTGAAAATTATTGCATGAGTATATTTAGTTGATACGTGAATTAAAGTGCCGAACATGATTTATTTGGGTACATTGTCCTTAATTGATCACTTCTAGAAGCTAGAGGACTTAATTGATGAGCATTTCTTTGGACCTAATTGATCATTTTTCCAAAGTTTAATCCTTAATTGCATGAACTTAATAACTTGGGGGATTTAATTGCAAATTGGAGCTTTTCACCCATTTTATTGCAGCAATCACGTTTCATTTCTTCACTTCATTTCATACATACAATACATACACCTTGCTCTCCATCTTTTTTCTTTTGATCAAAAACCAAGCAGGGAGAAGAAGGGAATTCATCATCTCCAAGTTATTTTCCATCAAATTTCACACTTTGAAGCTCTATCATCTTCATAGTTTCATCTCTTCTCTTCCTTCTTTCATCCAAGGTATATATGAGATATGTGATTGAATTCTTTTAATTCATGAGTGAAGCTAGGGTTTGTGAATTGAAATGATAATTGTGTTTTAGATGGTGGAAGCATGATTTTAGGGTTTAAACTTGAATTTGATGCTTGAATCATGAAGTTTATGGTGTTGATTGATAAATTCTTGTATGGGTTTGATATTGATGAGTCTTGAGAATTAAAGTATGAAATAAGTTTTTATGATGAATTTTATTACACTTTATGAAATAAGTATGAAATAAGTGTTTATTACACTTTAAGTATGTTAACATGCTTCCTTCATGATTTATTTGCATTTGGAAGAGTTTTGTTGGAGTTTGGTGATTTTTGATTGTGGTTCGAGCTTCCTCTGTTCTTTTGCTCTGTTTCTGCATCTTCTGCATAATGGGAACGACCCTTCCCGTCCCAATTCATTTCCCGGAACGGCCGTTGCCAACCTTTTGAATAATCTGGCGCGAGACTGGGAACGACCCTTCCCAGTTTTGGCTTACAGCCGGAACGGTCGTTCCCAGCCATGAACAAAATGCAAATTCTTTACAGACGCGCGGGATCAATTCGGGGAGCCGGGAATGACCCTTCTCATTTTACACTGAAACCCGGAACGACCGTTCCCATGCTCCAGGAGGTTCTGTGATTTTCTGCACAAACTTAACTGTTTCCATTTCAGATCAATACATGTTATTATACGCCCATTTTATGTATGAATATTCTCATGACATTCCATAATTGTCAATATACGTCATATCATTTCATGACTACACCGTGCGTCATATGTGGTATCATTATTGAGTTTCCTCTCATGAGTACACATTGTATCCTTTCTTGTTCAGTTCTTCTCTAGGGTGGAGATCATCGATCGAGTAAACACTGCCTTTCACACTTGTCTTGTCTCGTCGCTTGTCAGGTGAGGGTGTTTTCGTTCTAGTTACGTACATAACCCTAAAACCTGCATGAATGGAATTCGGCCTAAAACCATATTTATACTTATATTGTTTCCAAAACAGTTATCGAGTAAACATTTACTTAAACTGAACCTATGGTTATTGTTATTTACTGACCTTCCTGTTTTGGCGAGATATTGTACTGCACATTGATTGTGGGCCCTGGGACTTGTGTATTGAGCGAGCCGGGGAGGTATTGGGCCGACGGTAAACTCTTGCACGGTTCCACATTATTGGGATGACCCCTGAATCCACTAGGAGATTGGTGGACGAAGGAGTTCCGGGCATCAGGAGTCATGTTCCTGATGCTCACCATGTATGGTTGGTAAGGGCTAGCTACCCGAACCTTGTCTCGAAATAAGAAGGATGGAACTGATTGTGCACTGTTACTGAATTAATTGTATTGTACTGATTGAAACCTAATGATTGCATGATCGCCTCTTTTAAATTGAAACTTAATCATTGTACACTGTCGGAGTTTGGTTGGAGATTGTGCACGCTCACTCGCCGAGCCACTGATAGCCTGTAATTGTAATTAATTATAAAATTGATAGTTGTAAAGTTCGAGTATAGAGTAATTGATTTCTTGCCCTTTTCGGGAACTACTTTACCCAAAACGTTGCTCGCGATTTACAACTTGCATGTGCATGTTTCTATATATATATACCTCCTGCTCACTCAGTCTTCTAGAGACTGATCCCCCTTTCCCCTTTCTTCCAGGTTCTTCCCAGGTGGTTGCTAGGCGAAATTGAGTCGTCAGTCTTTGCTCGAGTCTTGCACTTATACACTCACTGCATAATGTATTTATTTATTGTATTGATCTATTTCTAGAATTGAATTGAATTCGGGACAGGCTTCTAGGACTTTAGTTGAACCCGTTTTATATCACTTTTATGTATTGATTCGGGACAGATTAGGACAGGTGCATTACTTAGCGAAACCCGTATTTACTTTCTCGTTGAAGTTGTATTTATTGACTTGATATTGGATAGATAATTGCCTTGCTTCCACACCTTTGTTATTATTGAATTATTCCAGGGTTAGATTCCGTCTAGCTAGGACAGTCATTTTCATTGTCTTCCGTTCGCTGTGAGTTTGGTTCATGTATGGACTAGCCATTTCATAGGTGGGCAGAGCTCATAGTGCGGGGGATGTGGTGCTCTCGTCTCGGGTGCTACAGAGCAGGTAGTATTTTCGCTTGATGAAAGCTTTAAGCTTAAACGAGTAATATTACCGAATGTTGTAAAAGTATGTAAACTTGTGATATGCCAAAAAAAAGTGGGAGAATTGAGCTGCTAGGAGCCTTTTTATAACAGAGAGGAGCAAGGAGCCGCGAATCGGAACGGGTGGTAATTAGTCAGGAGGTGGTTGAGAAACTTTAGGTCATGGGGACCCTTTTCTAGGGGAGGTTGGTATTTTTGAATTTAAACATCTCTCCAGAAACTTCCCACGTGTTTATCAGTTGAAACAATCCCCCAAAATCACGGGGAGTTGTTAGGGTTACATTTCACCTTTTGTGCTTACTTGCTGGGCCTGGTGACCGGTTGGTCAGCCCGCCTACTAAGTAGGCCCAAAACCAATTACTGCCCCCAACAGTTACCTATAATCCCAACAGCTTACCAAAATGAGTTGAATCACCCATTGAGCCAAAAGTATTATTTTCCTCTAACATCACTCACAATCAAAACAAGAATTCAAACTTTAAGCCCGCAGGGCGTAGCTCAGTTGGTTCCGGAGGGGCAGATTTGCGACAAGGTGCAAGGTTCGATTCCCATAGGTTGCAGTGTGGGAGCTTTATTCTTGAGTCCAATTTGGGCTTTGAGGGTGGGCTCCTTGTAGACCTAGTGAGGAGCACACCTCCCCCTTAACGGGCCGCTGAGTACCTGATTTACCTCCTCCCACTTGCTTCGTCGGGCCGGGGTGTGGGGGGCCCTTAGGGTTGGGGATTCAACCTTTTGCGACAAGAATTCAAACTTTAAGTATCCGAACTCTTATCTATGCAATTATGAGAAACTACATGATTTGTGATGCTAAATAAAATTATTGTACAGAAGAAGAATGCATTATACTCCATTGTTTATACATAAAACAAAAAACCTGTATATAATACAATACTTAAATATGGTTTTCCTCAACTTCCTTTCTGTTTCGATCTTTTTTAATTTCGATCATCTATTGATTCACTTAATATGTTTTAATTTTAATAGTATATTAATCCGTTTGAGATGTACAGATGAGTAAAATATAAAATATAACAGATAATTGAAACAAAAAGTTCAATACCTTCTCACACAAAACTTGTTATATATTGATATACGGACCGATTAATATTAAAAAATTTCTAACTCAAAAGTGCAATCGAACCCAACTAATTAAAAGAGCCAGTATATTATACTTTTCATTTGATTTATTACTTACTATATTATTTCCATCAACCACAACACAAATATAAAACAATCGTCCTTGTAACACCGATTTGATCAAACCAAATTTAGACTAGAATTAAACCCAAAATGAAAATTATTGCACCATTGGGCAGTCACAAACACACCCAGACCCAAGACCTGCTTAATGTGGAGTTCCAAGAATATTTATGTCACAAGCAGAAACATCACAATGCTGCCATTTGACGGTTTCCAAAAGGAATAGAAACATATGTCCTCATGCATGCTGCTCAACCCCACTTTGCCAAAAACCAGAAAATGTTAAAAACAACCACCATTCCCAAGATTAGTTAACACAAATCAAGAAATGCCCTCAAGTTACTCCCAGCAGCCAGATATCCCACAAAAGTTTGAATCTTCTCGCTCATGCAGAGCCTTGGGAAGCAGCAGAAAAAATTAACAGATGTCAGAATGAAAGAATAGTGAAACTCAGTAACTTGTAGTCGTGGCAAACAGGGCATAGGCTTGAGTACACATGTTCCCTTGTGAGAAAGACACACTGAGGATACGTGTCTGAAGACCTAGCTCCCACCGCCGAAGAGGGCTGTAAAAAAAAAATAGCTTTTTTCTGCTCTAAAAGTCGTGGCTTCTGTATTGTGTGAGGTTTCTTGGAGAGAAGCTTTGTGGGTTTTTCTTGAGGTTGTGGATTTTAGGTGTTTATAGTTTGATTTTTGGTCTTGTTTGAACAGAGAGAGGAGACAAGCCTGAAAATGAAGGTTGGTTTGTTGTTCATTGTTGCTTGTTTCTTGCATGTTGCGATTGCTTTCATAGTTTCACCCCTTTTTGTGAGAAATTTGTGAACTTTTGATGGGAAATGGAGTTTATGCATGGGTCTTTTTGTGTGTTTCATTCGATTGTAGCCATGAAACGATGAGAATGCAGTTGGTTTTAGTATTTTCCTTTTACAATGAGGAAAGTTTTGATTTTTACTTCTGTTCCTCCAGTTCTTACAAGAATTTAGATTTTTAAAGTTTACTCTGTTCTTTGATGTCAAGAAATCAGTTTTCTCATGAAAGAAATTGTGAGCTTATGTCTTAAGTTTTAACTATGTTGATTTGCACACATGCAAAAGGTTCATGAGACAAGATCACATTCTCATGCCTCTGGTAACGAGGAAAGAATGGTGACACGAAAGCAGAAGGCCGAGGGCAAAACGGCAGCTGAAACCGAGGCCGAGCAGTCCCCTAAGAAGGCGAAAGTCGACGACGAGAAGAAAGCAAAAGCTGAAGATGAAGATGGCCAGGACAATGGGAATGGAAAGTCGACTGAAGATGTTAAAGGAGAATTCGACAACTTTTGTAAATCGATCCGCGAACATCTTTCGATTAAGCAGATGCGTGAAATCCTCGAGGCAAATGCGCAGGATGCCGGCGGATCCGATGATGCCGTCGTGCCGAGATGGTTAGTTAGTAACTTGATGTTTCCTAAGTTCCTTCGTTTTCCCTAAAAGTTGATTTCATCTTCATATTTGACTAAATTGCAGCCAAGACTTATTGTTTTATGGGGCAGTAGATAAATGTCCAAAAAAGTGGTACTAATAACATTCGTTTTATTCCCAATTAAGTTGATGTTACTCTTAATTTATAAGACATTGAAGACAAGATATGTTTTTGGTGCTTTTGGTGATGAAGTTGAAGTTTTTTGTCCGGAGAAAGGGTTGTTTTGGTGATCAAGATGAAGTTTCTCTCGGGCATTTTCGTGGTGATTTTCTCATATGTTTGAATTATATTGCAGCCAGGATATATTGTTTTATGGGCCACTAGATAAATGTCCTGTATGTGGTGGAATCTTGGAGGTGTCGAGTACGATGTACACTTGCCGAGGGGATTATAGTGAGTGGTCTAGCTGCACCTACAACACCGATGACCCTCCGAGGAAGGACGAACCAATCAAATTGCCAGATTCCGTCAAAGATTCTAGTGTTGCTGATGTACTTTTTCCCTTTGTGTTCTTTGTTTTGATTAGTTTTGTTTATATTGAGGATGATTTCCTATGGTATAATGTAGATGCTGAGGAAGCACTTAGAGTCGAAAGCTCGACCGAAGGCGATGATGCTCAATAGTGATAAACCATTTAAGGGGATGGTCATCTCTCTTGCTGGCCGTTTAAGCCGAACTCATGTATGCTCTCTCTCTTCCCCCTAGCTCACTCACTCCCCCCCCCCCCCCCCCCCCCCCCCCAAATATAAGTAGTGTTCTTTATATTATTGGTATTGGCGTTTGTTGAACACAGCAATACTGGAAAACAAAGATAGAGAAGCATGGAGGAAAAGTTGCCAACTCTGTAATTGGTAAATATCTCGAATGCAATTCAGTTGAATATCCTATTTACTCTAGCACGGATTAAGAATGTATTGGTAAATACTGTTGTAGGTGTGAATTGTCTAGTGGTGTCTCCTGCTGAAAGGGAACGTGGTGGCTCGTCCAAGTTGGCTGAAGCAATGTAGATACAATTTGAAAACCAGTTTGTTTCCTCCAATTTTGATCATTTTTGCATGTTTTTCTGATATGGGACATGATCACATGATGATTCAGGGAAAAAGGTATACCAGTGGTAAGAGAAGCTTGGTTAAGTGACAGTATAGAGAAGAAACGAGCTCAGCCGTTGGATGCTTACGAAGTTGTGAGTGATCTTTCTGTAGCTGGACGAGCAATCCCGTTGTATCAGGAGGACACGAGTGAGGAAGCTTTTGAAACCATTACTGCTGAGGTACTTGCGACTACTTGATCCTTACTTTTTCATTTTTTGGGATAAATAGAACCTTTTTTAACTTCTCTTTAATATTTCAGCTTAAGATGTTTGGGAAGAGGAGTGTGCACAAGGATACAAAGCTGCAAGATGACGGAGGGCAGATTCTTGAGAAGGATGGGCTTCTCTACAACTGTGCTTTCGCCCTTTCCGACCGGGGTCGGGAATTGAACCAGTATGTTGTTTTTGAATTCTTTTTGTCCCCAGGATATGGTTTTTTTAATAAATTGTTGATGGAAATTTTCTTTGGAAATTCGACAGCTACTGCATTAATCAACTGATTACAATGCCCGATGGCCGCCTCTATATGTACTATAAGAAGGGCAAGATTGGTGATGAGACAGGAGCTGATGAGAGTCTGAACGAGTGGGACAATATGGGCAATGCAGTCAAAGAATTTGCCAAGCAATTCCAAGATTTGACAGGGAATGAGTTTGAACCATGGGAGAGAGAGAAGAAAATCCAGAAGCAGAAGCTAAAGTTTTTCCCTGTCGACATGGTGCGTATTCTTTCTCTTTCGAGCGACACAGTGAATAAATGTTATTAATCAGCAGTAATGGTACTTCTGTTGTAGGATGATGGAGTCGAGGTTCGACATGGTGGTTTAGGCCTTAGACAACTTGGTGTGGCAGTGGCTCACTGTAAGCTTGTGCCGAAGGTGGCGAACTTCATGAAGGTTTTATGTAGTCAGGAGATATACAGGTGGGGTCCACATGGATCGTCTGAATTATTTTTGCTTGATTGATCAGATTACTGATGTATTTTTGGTTCCTGTTGCAGGTATGCTTTAATGGAAATAGGTCTGGATTTTCCTGATTTGCCAATCGGTATGATTACAGATATCCATCTGAAAAGATGTAAGAGGCTTCATGCACTCCTAATTTTGTTAGGTATATCATTATGATTAATAATGATAATATAATAATAACAAAAATGCAGGTGAAGAAGTTTTATTGGAGCTTGTGCATTCTCTCCGGACGACGAAAGAAAAAGGATCAAAGCTGGACGCTATGTGGTCTGATTTCAGCCAAAGAGTATTCACACTCATGCCTACAACGAGGCCTTTGGTTTTCCATGATTTTACTGATGTAGCAGATAATGTGAGTTTCATGGAAATTATATGTTATGAATTAGGCGTGTTATATTTCGGCTCATAAATGACCAAAGATGTTGTGCAGGGTGCTGCTGCATTTGAGACTCTGAGAGATATAAATGTGGCATCACGTCTGATAGGAGATATGTCTGGTGGGACTGTCGATGATCCTCTGTTTGATCGGTATAAGAAGCTTGGGTGTGCCATATCTCCCGTGGAGATAGATACGGACGATTACAAGATGGTGGCCAAGTACCTGGAGAAGACATATGAGCCAGTAAAAGTTGGAGAAATTGTATGGCCCTTGCCCTGTCTCAAATGATTATCAAAGCATACTTTTTTGGGATTTTGATGATATTCTGTTTTCAGAGTTACGGGGTGTCGATTCAGGATGTGTTTGCTGTTGAGTTGAGTGCTAGCCCATCACCTGATGAAATGAAGAAGCTGCCTAATAAAGTCCTCCTCTGGTGTGGTGAGTGATAGGACTCTTTCTTTTCTGCACTTTCGTGACTGATTAAATTCTTCATTGAATTCGTTTAGTTTTAGTTGATTGAATTTCGTGAATTGAATTTTAGGTACTCGAAGTTCGAATCTTTTGAGGCATCTTCAGAAGGGATTCTTACCTGCTGTGTGCTTCCTCCCCGCCCCGGGATACATGGTATGTTTGCACACGCACAACACTCGTATGTATTTATGTGTTAGTTCACTGCTAACTTATTGTGGTTTTTTCTGTTTCCAGTTTGGTAAAGCAATTGTTTGTTCAGACGCTGCAGCCGAAGCAGCAAGGTATGGTTTCACGGCAGTGGACCGGCCTGAGGGCTTTTTGGTACTTGCAGTTGCATCCTTGGGTGAGAACATAACGGAACTAACAAGCCCACCTGAGGTACAACAGAGTACTTAACACTATGTAGTGAACTACTTTCTTTTTCAGACAATATATCTATGTTTCTGAATCATCTGGTTTCCGTTTAGAATCCGGAGTCATTGGAAGAGAAGAAACAAGGCGTGATTGGGTATGGAAGGAAGAAAACTGACGAATCTGAGCACTTTTTGTGGAAAGATGATGTGAAGATCCCCTGTGGTAAGCTAGTCCCCTCGGATCACAAAGACAGCATCCTTGAATACAATGAGTACGCCGTCTACAACCCACAACAGGTAAAAAACGTACCCCAACGAAGAAGATGTCCTTCTAAACTCAACCGAAATCTGATCTTCTAATGTTTGTCCTTTTCATTTTATGTTACCAGGTGAGCATAAGGTTCTTGGTGGCTGTGAAGTTTGAAGAGCAGGATGTGGTGTACGATACAGCAGAATAGAAGGCGGCGAAATGATTGGCATGGAACATTATGGCGTATAGGAGGTTATATGTTTTGTTTCCCTTTCTTAACCATAAGAAAGGGTTGATTTTGATGTTGCAAGTGTGGAAGGGAAAAAGACCAGACTTGTTTTTGCATGGCGACATGTTTTGGCTGCGTCTGCGTCTGTAGTCGTCGTTTTGGCAAGCAGGGTATGATATGTAGTACATAGTTACGTTTATGTAGGTTTTGGAACTCATATGCTTTTTATAGTTTTGAATGTCGTTTTGTTCTTGTGCGCTTCTTTTCTGCCTTATGAGTTCCAAGTTACTGGAGATCTGAATGTTATTGAGGTTGTTGAAAATGCGAAGCAACGAAACATTCGAGTATGCCATGGCATAAGATTGAAAATGATGTAATGTCAGGGCACAGATTAGAGTGTGACGAATGTTAAGAAAGAACCGGAATTGATCGAGCTAACGACACAAACGAAAAGGAACGAAAGATGAAACATAAATCATGGATAAACTAAGCTAAGGAAGACCTCATGTAAATACCATGCGATAAGGTTTAATCTATGTTAGTTCCTTGTTTGGAAAGAACCACGTCTCTGTTAGTGGATGTTGAAAGTAGTTAGCATTTTTGAGTTCTAGATTACTGGGCCTCAGAACAGTAATATGCGAAGCAATGCAGCAATTGGAGGTAATGATACTATATAGAAAATGTAATGTTAAAAACAGGGCAGAGCACGAAGTTCAAGTTGCAAAATGCAGAAGAAAGTATGCTGATGTTTTGAAGATTGGAGAAATATAAGGTGTCATCAAATACTGATGTTGAAGTACACGAACACGGTACGAGCACAATGATCTGGAGTTTCTTTCTTTAGAAGCATGATGGTGATCCTTAGATACGGAGTTCCTTTCTTAGGCGTGGAAATGGTGATTTTTGTTAGCAAGAGGTGTCTGTGTTGGATACCGACCAAGAAGAATTCTTAGTAATATGTAATATGACCATGCTCTTTTTTAATTGCACGAACATGGTGATACAGAGTTTCACGCGAACATAGTGATATTGTGTTTCATAACAATAGGTGCCTGTGTTGAATATGGGTTAAAAGTTCTTAGAAAAACAAAAGTACTGATTTTCTTATATTATTGGTCTTAACAAGCCTTCAGCACGCGATGCTAAAACGATATTTTCTAATTTTTAAACATTTAAAAGTGTGTGTTACAGCGGTAAAGATCTTAGACCAAAGTCGAACATGGTGCTAGAGCTGCAATGGTGGGAGCAGCTCCTGAAGATAGCCCTGATTCACAGTAGCTTTCAGGCTTAAGCAGAGTCTTTGTAACTCCTATAAAAACCAAGTCTTTTTGATGAATCACCATTGTAGAAGGTAAACTGCAGCTAGTGTAAATGCATCAAAGGCATTCAGTGAAGACAACAAGCTGTGATTTGAATCGTTTGATCCCTTCATTTCAATTTACAATTGTGTTACATCTTACAACAAAATGCCTCATACAACAAGAATGATGTCGAAACCAAATCCCCAAGACAAAACTGATAACGAACGCATCAATGAGTGGAAAAACAACAGCATCAATGGTACATAACAACAGGAGGAAATTCAAACTTATCTGACACAAACGGCACTGCTTCGGGGATCTCCATTAGATCCCTGTAGAACTCGTACTCCGCCTCGTAATCATGCAACGACAGCTCAACTTTCTGATTCGTATGGTAATGATGCCTAGCGTGATTCGATTTTCCAAACCCAAATATGCTGACCCTTTCACAGACCCCCAAAGCAAGCATCACAGCCTGCATACCAGAAGAGTAGTGGAAGTTCGACCCCTCATGGGCCGGCCCCCATTCACCCACATCCTTCCCCGTGATGGCGACGAATCTCTTCAAGGAGTAGTATTTAACAATTCTAGAGCACAAAAGATCGAATCTTGGATCTGTTATGATCAAAGGAGCCTTATGCGAAGAGTTGCACACCAAGTAGTCGAAGAAATGTGCCGGTTGACATATATACATGACTATAGGGACGTTCTGGCCGTAGGGGTGGCAGAAACAGCCTTCTCTACGGGCGCAAAGGTGCAGTATGTTACTATTAACAAATGAAACACTGGTTTTTGATCCTACATGCCGTTCGAAGCTCGTGATTCGTGCATTGTTTAAACGAATCACGGCCTCGTGGCTGTCGATCGCTTTGCCGTAATTGCTCTTAAGCAGAATCCCACTATTCCCCACGACGGCACAGCTCTTGTATTTCTTGGAACCCTTTACTCCATTTTGCTTGTCTATCAAGAACTTAACCTCATCGACTAAATCCGACATTGCATCCGAAAGAAACCTACGTTTCCTCGACCAATCGGCCAAATACCTCCTGAAACTCAGCCAGAGGCGGTAGAACTCCGGCGACCGGAGCTGCAACGGCGTCCCCCTCGCCGTCCTCAGCCGCACATCGACGTGAAACTTGCCGGAGGACAAAAACGACCGCTGACGGCCGCGGGTTCTGAAATTCCCCTCCAACAACTCCTCAATCTCTCGCTTCAATCTGGGCTCGCCGATGTCGACGGCGGCGCATTTCAGAAGGGTTTCGTTAAAGACTGGTTTTTTCCGAGTTTCAAGAGATGGGATTTCGTATCTGAGCTGAAAAGATCCGTTTTGGTGCAGCACAACCCGGATAGTGAGAGTTCCGGCCACCGCCAACAGCAGCAGAATGCTGTAGAGTGGGCGGAGGGTCCGCTTCATTGGGCGGCGGAATCCGGTGGCGCTGGAACAGATCTCGAACCTGCTAGATCCTTTCTTGGAAAGTGGGCTAAATCTTGGGGCAGATTATGTGCAGGAACTTGGAGGAGATGAGGAGGGTTCTATTGTGATTCATGTTGAGTGAGAAGTTGAAGGCGAGGAGCAGAGATGCATTGGACATGAGCTGTAAAGATCGGATTTTTTCTGTCCTTTTTAGCTATAAAAGTGGCGATCTTCTGCAAATAATCTGTATTATTGATGGTGGTAGTGGAGCAGAGAGAGATGGGTTTTGAGAGATCTGAGATGAAGAGGGGAGAGAGTGGGCTTAGGAGTGAGAGAGGGGGCAAAGAAACCTAACTAGAGGACGAGGTGGAGAAATCTTGGGGAAAATTGATTCTGAATGTCGAATTTAAACCAACGTAGTAGTTGTTGGGTGTGTTTTCTTGAAATCCCAACTTTCTTTTTTGAGATTTATCAAAAAAAAGAATTGTGGGGTGGGCTACTTTCTTGTTTGAGAGGGATTTTTGGGGAAGGTTGCCCTTACAAGATAAGAGTCATGATGTACGGGTATTTTTTAAATTATTATTTTATTATATCATATCTTGTCGAATATTCATGTTCGATATTTTTTATATAAAAAATCGAATAAAAAATTTGTATCGTTGTATCCGAATATCCGTATTGTCGTGTTCGTATATTAGTATCTTAGGTTAGGGGGTAGGGTGGGGTGGGTGGAGGTCTCTTTTTTTATTTTTTATTTTTGTTGTATTTCTTGTTTCTTTCAATTAAAGATAGGTATAGACAACTGAAGGAAATTTGGCTGGATTGGTGCTGGGTCGTTATTGGGTTGCGCAGCTATCTTATGAAAAAATAGTCCTTAAATAAATCTATGATGTCGAAATGCAACGATGCGAATTCGATAAGATAAAAATGAAATACCGTGACACAAATACTTTCTTGATCTATCAAGTATCCCATATAAATCTGATCATATAATGCCCGAATCAAATAATATGAATAGAAGTTTCCAAGGGCATACGAGGTAAATTCCATGCAAGATGCATCAAACTATCTTACTTTCCACGTAATTTACTTCTTCAACATAAGTGTGCCATTAACAATAATAAAGCTCCCCTAAAGTGACTTAAACAAAATTTAAAGGTTGAAAGGTGAAATTAAATATTTCAAGCCTTAAATTAGAAAATAATAAAAATATGATAATCACTATTACGGTATAATTCCACCCATTTTTCACTTATCATTGCAGTCAAACCTCAGATGGGACATTCTATTTTGATTTCTCATGCGCACCAAGTCTAAATAATGCTGAAATTGAAAATTCCATGTTGGTAAACATTTTCCAAAGATGGGTGATGCAATGATGCCAAAACTTTAAGCTTTTTTTTCCATATAATTCTTGAAACTTGGCATGCCAACAAGTGATTTTCCACCCCACCATGAAGTCAACTAATTGTCCAAAACAAAAGTCATCCACAACTTTTTCAAGACATCATAAACCTCAACTTTCTGGAATTTTAGCACTGAAAATAAAGGACACTAGAACACTAAGTTCACTGTCTGGAAGTGGAGATAAGAGTGTTGAGTTTTCATGGCCTAGTTAACAGTTCATACCATTTTTCCTTTTTTTTTTTGAAACAGTTCATACCATTTCATGCTCACCAACAAAACCATGTGTGTGTGTGTGAGAGAGGGAGAGAGAGACTATGCAACGCCTACGATGTATGCGTTCCAAGAATCCTGCTGCTGGAAGCTAGAAGCTTCTTCATACTTCAAATCCCGTCCCACGGATAATCCATCCGTACGCCTGATTTGATCGCTATCCGGCATATTTCGAATCCAGAAGTGAACCGACCGGAACCCGGCTTCTTCCAAACAGTCCTTGACTTCAGGCAAAGACCATCTGTCACAAGATAATGAAAATGAATGAAAAAATTAAGCATGACGGGGAAACCAAATAAAGATTTAACAAAAAGATAAAATTTTTGGAGAAAATATGTAATCTGAGCTTACAGTCTCCAGCTGTAGCTAAATGCATGTCGAATTTTTCTTTGCTGCTTATGAAGATTGAAGTGGAGACTAATTCTTGTTTTCCTTTGAATGATGTCAAATTCGGCTTGCTCCCAAACATACTGAAAAAGAATAAATTGAAATGATTAATGCCAGCTTCAGAAGCGATATATTGATTTTTATTTTTTTTTGGTGCTCCAGACAGAAGCGATATATTGATGATTCATAAGGTAACTGTAAATTTTTTTTATAGCCTAGGAACTTTCCAAGAAACAAGAGATATCGCATTAGATACATAAGGCAAAATACACATTAGATAGCAAGAACAAAAGACAGGTAGGGCAGTATTTGGAAAGAACACAAAAGGAAAGCGACTGTGAAGACACGAGCCCATCGAAGCTTGGCTCAAAATTTCAAGCTCAAGCAATGCTCGATTTAGCTCAAATTTTCAAGTGTTCGAGCTCGGAATGTTTGATTTAGCACAATGATAAAATTTTCAGTTAGCTTTTAACTTTATTTACTTAGGGGTTCATCTATTGCGACCAGTTCAGGCTCAAGGGAGGGGGAATTCACCTCCAGCTCTTTCCTCTCCTATGTTGTCGAGTGCTCCTGCCCCTGCTGAGTCTTTCTCATGCCTTGGTGGCTTCTTGATTTCGCAGGATTGCCGAATGGCCTAGGAGATTTGGTGTCCCGATTCAGGGGCGAAAAAGGCATTCTAAATTATCCTCAGTTCCCCGCCCTAACTTTTTTTAACCAGAGGAAGAATACTTCTAGGCTTTCCAGGAATAGAAACCTAAGGTCGATTGGCATTCCCAAGTGGAAACAGTTTCAGTTGACTTTGCTCAAGCTAAGGCTGATACGAAGGCTGGCTATTTAGAGATCCTAGGCAGTTCATTTGGGACAGAGATTCGTTATATGCCAAAGCGCACTCTGATTCCCTACTTGAATAGAAGATACAATATAATATAAACCAGTGTGAGCTATCATAATAACCATATATACAAACTAATACTAATAACTGTATCATATTATAATATTTATATATATACATAAATAAAATGAAAAATATTAAAATTATATTCAGGATCTCACCCTTGATTTAGATACACAAAACTCGAAATTGATTCGACTCATGCACACCCATTAAAGAATATAAGACGTACATTCTGATTGATACTAACTAATGCAATATTCACAGATGAAACATTGAGATTATAATGGGCATGAAGACTAATAATGCAATACACAATGCTCACATAAATCCATAAGAATAGAGATACAACCAAAAACAATGAAGAGGTTTTTCAGCTTGAGAATAACATACTGTAAAATTAGGAAATCTCCTCTGCATCCTCAACACACCCTCTGAAGAAGTGCCTCCATATATATCCATCACGAATATGCCACCTTTCTTGCTTAGAGCATTGAGTGCATGCTTGAAATACAAAATCAGCTCTTTACGGCTGTGAAGACAGCAGCAACTGTAGTTAAAAGCACACACTATATCTCTCGCAGGCAATTCCATGTCCTTTAAGGATTTCGAGCTGGTTACAGTACCAGCCATTGAATTACCTTCTTTATCTTCTAATGTCATGTTTTGCATAATCTCATTAAAGCTGACCAATTTTGATTCAAGAGGTTGCAATACATTTCCATGGAGAAGGGATATTCTTGAGCCGATATCAGCCCCGATTCTGTTGAAGTTATTCTCTGTGCACCAGTTTAGTGCCTCGACATCCAAATCTAAGCCTACTGCAGTTCGTCTAGCATCACCATGGACCCATTCCACACTGGAAAAGATAAAGGGGTGTGAAGAAACTTGCATTTACATGTCACAGCAAAGAATTAATCAAGAGCTGAAGTAGAACCCTGAAAGGTAATTGCTACAGATATTATTACTCAGCATCATAAAGGGCTCATTAAAAGCTAATTCAAATCGACACGTACAAATATAACACAGGCAGAATGATGAAGGTTCATTACTTCATTTGATGTTTTTAGTCGTCTAGCATGCACAAACAAACTTCTAAACAATACAGCAGGACCTCAAAAAGATAGAAAAAACAAAAGAAGTGATGAAAAGAAATGGAGCACTGTTGTAGATACCTCAAAAGAGCAGTTCCACAGAAGTCTTCCTGTAAATGAAGAGGTGCTCTCCCACCCACATACATCAAAAAGAACTTCAGCAGATAGCTTATATCCCCTTTTGGTGACTGCAATTCATGTAAACAGCAAACAATCCACTCAGAGTTAGAGAGATAATCAAAAGAGATCACAAAAAACTTCAAAAAAAGATCAACATACTCCACCAATGCTAGCCAAATAGATCTTTGCTCACCTGCACCGATTGCTGATAAAGGGAGAACTTCGAAGGCACTTCACTGTCACTTCCCGCAGCCCTATCAGAACCCTCTTCCTCTTCTTCTTGCGATTCTTCCTCAGAGTTGGACTGAGCATTTTCTCGAGCAGTTGGTGGGTAGTCATGAATTTCCTCACCATCATTGTCTTCGAGGTTGTAAGAGGTTCTTTTCCCCCTCCTGTGGTTAAGGGCTTGCTTTTTCCCATGCTTTCCCATTTTCACGCCGCCGCGAAGCTCGGTAGAGTTCACAGTTCAGAGCTGAAGCAATGCGAAGCCCTGACGGTGGCGGATTTGTTGTTGTCCTGTCGAAGAAAATGAAATTAAAGAAAGCAAAAGTGGTGAATTTAATTTCGGGTTAATATCACTTTAACCCCCATAATTTATGCCTTTGGTGTCATTTCACCCCTCAACTATTAAATCTCTCCGTCCATTAATTAACTTCAAAAGATCATTTTCAATAAAAATTAAATTGTTGCTTTATCCTTTGATCGTGCCTAAATCTGGTGTTAGGGTACTGATGGGTTCCGAATAAGGGGATCCGAATCCGATCCCTTTATGATTTGTTTTGTGGGGGAAATCGCCGGAAGCTCGCCGGAAAAGGAAAGGGGGTTCTACCTGCTGGGACAAACACAAGAAAAGTCAGAAGGCCAAGCTGGGGGGAACTGGGGGTGGTTCCCAGTTTGGCTCTCCGACGCTCAAGTCAGATTAATGAAGGAGGAAACTTGAGTTAAGTAGCAGTTTCAGTAATGGAGGATGCTTACCATGTAGAAGATGACTTTACCTATTTATAGGTGAGGGTCAGGGACCGTTTGGTCATTTGCCTCATGTGGTCCTGGCCGAATGTTGCCCTAACACGTGGCGCCATGAGAGAGAAACCTAGGAGGAATCTTCTGCAAAAGTGGCTAAAAGTTAGCGCTGGCAACAGTGGCAGGTGCGCGGGCATGTACTATGTGTCAGAGAGCCGTTTGGGTGGTTGGTAACGAGGGCTTATGAGCCCGCTCGTGACAACCCAGAGTATTGGAAGCCAAGATATCCGCTGAGAGGGATGAAAGTTCCAGTTCAGGTAGTGAGCCAGGAGGGGAGGCCACTCTGAGGGAGTGTGACGCTCGAAGAGGGCTCCCTTGGCTCGTGGACGTACCAATCATACAGTATGACTGGCGTTCGTGAGAGTGTCAGCGCTCGTGGGGCTTAACTCTCGAAGAAGGATTGCGCTCGTTGGGCTTAGCGCTCGGGTGCCGATGGGTGCAACCTTTGGGAGACAGACGTCATCATCTCGGTGATGCCACGTGTCCTAGCGTGGGACGATCGTATTTTGACCCCATCATTTTGCCCCCCAATTCTGTAGTCCTTAGGGATAAGGACTGTAGAATTTTGACACGTCCTATCTCTTGCACGTAGCGCTCGCATATGGCTTGACGTGTTGAGCAATTTTTCTTCTGGTTGCGCCATTAATGCGGTCTTTTCAACTGACCGCTCGTACCTGCTTCCGCATTAAATGTTGTACTATCCTGAAGCATTCGAAACGCCAGAGCATTAAATGCGGGTGCGCGTGGGGCGCGTGAGTATTGGGAAGCATGCGACGGTTCCATAGAGTGGACGGTTTCCTAGGCGGGAAATGATTACCATTTTGAATTTCTAGCCGAAAAGGTACCGACTCCCATCCCTATAAGTAAGGGATTCTGAGATCTTTCCACTCTTTACGCATTCTTATCTTCCAAGCATCCTTTGCAAAAAGAATTCTCTTGCACATCAATTCTTAGAGCATCTTCAACCTCTTCTCCAGTTTTCTCAGAAATCTTCAAGGTAAACTTCCAGCTAAATTTTCTAACTTTGCGAACTTTAGATTTGGACTTTAGGGTTTTGTAATCTCTTAGGTTCTACTCCTTTAGGAAGCCCAAATTTCTTCCAAAAAACTCTCATTCTCTAACCCAGACTAAATCTCTCCCAAATCTCAGCTTCTGCCATGGCTGACCAACATGTTGAGGAATTTGCCCGTGAAATCCATGAAATGGCCACTGAGAGTTCCTCTTCCCCCGATTCCCCCAGAGACGAGGAGTTGGGGGTGGCAGTGATGGCCATGGAGGATAGGAATCCAGGTGGAGTGGAGCCTATCTTCGAAGAGATGAATCTAGTGATGGAGGCAGAAAGGCAAGGGGTTACTCTCCCCATAACACAGAGTGCCACTCACCCTCACCGCCATGCTGTGACGGTGGCCATCGCGACCCCGCTTCCGGTGGCTGAAGCCATAACAGGGCCTTCAGAAAGAGCCCGTAATAAAGGAAAGAGCAAGAAATCCAAAGGACCTAACGAGGGTGGAGGATCAGGCTACCAGGCCACCGAGCGCACTCCTGAGGAGACTCCCAGCACAGTTACTTTGGGAGAAGTGGAAACGATGCTGGATCCTATCTACTGGGACGAGCGATACACGTGGAGGATTCCTGAGAGTCACGAGCGTGCTAACAATCCACCCCCCGGCGAAATGGCGGTTTACGTGGCCACAGTGAGCTCAGGAGGCTTGAGGTTCCCTGTTTCGATCCCGATGGCCCACTTGCTGAATGATCTGGGCCTTTGTCCGTCACAAATCGTGCCCAACGGCCTGGCCCTCCTGACTTGCTTCGTAATTCTGATGAGGAGCATGGGTTACGAGCCCTTCACGCAGAACTTCAATGCCCTCTTTCAAGTGGTCAGCTCATCCCGTTCATCTCCCGAGGTGGGTTTTTACTATGTTCAGGCGAAGGCCCATATGAAACTAATCAACTCGCCCTCGAGCACCTACGGCCCCAACTGGAAGGAGAAATTCATTTTCGTCAGGGCCCCAACAGAAGAAGGCTTTGGGGTGTCCTCGCACTGGGGCTCGTTTGCAAAGAGCCGCTTACAACCTGCACTTCCCAAAGACTGGGCAAAGAGTCTGGCGGAGGCCTTGAGGGACGAGGGCCACCTCATCCAGGCAAAAGATTGGATAGATGATAAGGAGCTCATGTTCCTGTGTGACCTTTCTAACGATCCCTATTTCCTTGACAACCCTCCGGCTCGTGATATAGAGAGAGATGGTTAGATTCTTAGGGCGCTAACTTTTAGATAGGAATGCTGACTACCTTTTTGTACTTGTAATTTGCACACTCAATAATTCTGTTTAAGGATTTATAACCCTTGTACTTTCCATTTTTGCAGGAGTAGCTGTATTAGAGATGACAGGAGGAATCAGACAAGCCGCTCGCTTTGCTCATGCCAACAGGAATCAAGCCCAGCAAGGGGACCAACAGCGCCCCCGAAACCGAGGCAACAGGGTGGACGCTCGTGGCGGGCAACGGGGCACCAGTTCGAGCGCAGCTTCAGGAGTTCCACCCCCACGAAACCGGGAGAGAAACAGGGCGGCCCTTCCAGAAAATAGAATAGTGGTGCGGCCCTCTTCTTCACCCGACTCGAGGGTGGCTGACCCTTGTGCATCTGATCAGGTGAGGCCACCCCCCAATTTGGCCATGAACGAGGCCAACCCAAGCGCAAGTAGACCTTCCCGTAAGAGGAAGAGGATGCCCGACTCTGTTGCAATCAAGGGCAAAGGAAAATAAGTGGTCGAGGGCCCCAAAGGTGAGGGGGAAACTTCTTCTTCTGAGGAGGAAAATCTATGGGAGTTCTCCCGTCGAGGGGACAAGGACTTCACGGGTGCCCCTGACGGTGGGCCAGTCCTACTAAGGCCCGGCACGCTCGCACAAACCATTAGCGAGAATCTCTACAGCAAGGCCCAATTCTCGGCGGACCACCGGCATCTCTTCAATGAGTCTGTGGAGAAAGTGACCTACGACGCGGCCCACGCCTTAATCTCCGTAAGTCTTAACTCCCTTGTCACACTGTCATCCTTGTAACTTCTTAACACTTTTTTGCTAATATTTTCCTTGTTTCAAACCCACGCAGCAAGTGCTCCCTAGGCTTAAAAACATCCAAAGGCGGGCCTCCATCTACGCTGACCGCAAAGCCAAGTATAAGAAGATGGCTCGTTCCAACGATCCGGCTCAGATTCAAGCGGAGCTGGACGCTGAGATAGCTAAGTATGAATCCCTTAAGGATTTGTTCCAGAAGACGGAGGGGGAGCTGGGAAAATTGAAGGAGGACTTTCAGGCGGTGGAAGGCGCTCGAAGCAGCTTGAGCGGCAAGTTGGCCCAGGCTGATGAACGTTGTAAGAAGGCGGAGACCGAGCGGGAGAGCTGGAAGACGAGGGCTCTGGAGGCTGAGAGGAAATTCAACGACACCATGAACGAGTGGCCTCAGAGCCTTGACCGTGCGAACAAGGAGGCCCTTATCAAGTTCTGCCATTCGAAGGCCTTCAACTTTGTAGCCTCGTTGCATTGCTTGGATGAGGCCCAGAATGCCTTCAACTTGGCCGTGGAGCAGGGCATCCACAAGGGGCTAACTGACCCGGCTATGAGGAGAGCAGAGGGCACAGGGCTCAGGTTCAACGAGCGCTGTGAGGAAGAGGATGAAGATCCAAATGACCCTGCGGACATCATTGCTGAGTTGGAGTATGATTTCTTGGTGAAACTTATCCAAGATGAATACACGGACTCTCATCCGCCAGGAGATGCTGCTCAATCCGCTCAACATGATGACCCTGAAGATGAGCCACAAGCTCCCATCGTGGAGAATGCCCCTGTCCAAGCTGCTGAGGGTGCTAACGCCCCTGTTCCTGGTGTCAATGAGCCCGACGATCCCCAAGCCCAACCGCAAGAGCCTGAGGGCCCAGTTCACGGCCCCGTGGCCCAGAATATACTGGTGATCGTTGATGAAGACGTTGCTCCAGCTGCCTGAAACTTTCCTCTCATAAATTCTCTATGTACTTTCCTGTTTTAACGTTTTCTTCCCTTCTTTTGAAACAATGTTCAGAGGCCTTTGAGCCCTTATTTTGTAATGTTTCTTGCAGTGAATGTATATCCCATTTTTCATAACTTTGTTCTCTTGCTTTAGAACTCATACTTTAAAGCTTGCTGGGACAAATCTCATAATAATAAGACTATGTGTAGCATACTCTGGATGTTTTATTTCTCTGATAAGCCTTTAGAACCTTTGAGAAATTCTGTTAATCTCCTGTAAATCTTGGAAATTGGCCTAAGTCCCGGGCGATCGTGAGGGTCTTATTGTGAGACTGCCCCCTCCTCCCTTTCAAGACTTGCATAAACTTTTGCTTCTGTTATAAGACTTGAAAATTTGTCTAAGTCTTGAGCGGTCGTGAGGGTCTTATTGTGAGATTGCCCTCCCTTTCCAGACTTGTATAAATTTTGTTTTTGTTATAAGTCTTGAAAATTTGTCTAAGTCTTGAGCGGTCGTGAGGGTCTTATTGTGAGATTGCCCTCCCTTTCAAGACTTGTATAAATTTTGTTTTTGTTATAAGTCTTGAACGATCGTGAGGGTCTTATTGTGAGACTGCCCTCGTTCAAGACTTGGGGACTTTCTTCTTATTCTCGGAAATTATACTAAGTCTTGAGTATTTACGAGGGTCTTACTTAGAGGTTGCCCTCGTTCAAGACTTGTGAAGTTCCGTCTGCAAGGGGTCCCACTTTCGAGCGCAAGGCGTTGCAAGAAACGGCCAAGGCCTACTAGGATTTTCCCCATCCCGTTCAATTGGTTATGAGCGTAACCAGTCTATCCTTATGAGGGCGTCCCCCCAAGCGGAGTAGAGTGCTGGCCAGCGTAACCCGTGCGAAATATCAGCATACATATAAGAAGGGATTGCCGACCACGCTCGTGAAAACGAGGGACATGGGTCTCATCCATTCAAGCGATCAAAGAAACATAATGTTAGAACAATTAAGAAAAAGTTATATTGGAACTTACTTACAATTTGGAAGTACAGAGGAACCCAACAAAGAGGGCTGTTACATCATGTTCCGCAAAGAGCTTTTAAACAAAAAACCGCCGGAGATTACATGCGTTCCAAGGGCGAGGCAAGCGCTCCCCTTGAAGTGTCTCCAGGGTGTAAGTGTTGTTAGCTCTGAGTTGCACGACCTTGAATGGGCCTTCCCAATTGGGGTCCAATTTCCCCACGTGCCTGGACACTTCCACTTTCTTCAAAACCAAGTCTCCCCACTGGAAAGTTCTTTCCCTCACACGCTTGTTGTACTGTTGGGCCACAGAGGCTTTATAATGGTGGATCTTAGCCCAGGCTTTGTCTCTCCTTTCATCCAGCAAGTCCAACTCCAAGCTCCTGTTGCCATTGTTGAGCTGAGGCTCGAAATAGCCGACACGAGCGGATTCGTTTACTATCTCCGCTGGTATCATCGCCTCTGATCCATAAACGATCGCGTAAGGTGTTTCTCCAGTAGCCGCTCGTGGGGTAGTGCGATAAGCCCAAAGCGCTCCTTGTAGCTCTTCAGCCCATTCGCTCTTCTTACTCTCAAGCATGGTTTTCAGATGTTGTAAGATGATTCTATTGGTAACTTCTGCTTGTCCATTGGCTTGAGGATGTCCTACAGAAGTAAATCGCTGTTCGATCCCCAACTCAGAACACCACTCTCTCGTGTCAGCTGCTATGAACTGGGACCCGTTGTCAGAGATAAGCACCCTCGGGATACCGTACCTGCAGATGATGTTTTTCCAGATGAAGTCCCTTACGACCCTGAAGGTGATTTTTGCAACGGCCTCGGCCTCGGCCCACTTGGTGAAGTAATCGACGGCTAAAATGACAAACTTCTTTTGTCCAGCAGCCATGGGCAAGGGGCCCACGATATCTATTCCCCACTGGTCAAAAGGCCAAGAGACGTCTATTGGGATCATCTGTGCGGCTGGCAATTGAGGGAGATTTGAATGAAATTGGCACTTAGGGCACTTCCTCGAAAATTCAATGGCATCTTGGAGAACTGTAGGCCAATAAAACCCACTCCTCAGAACCTTCTTTGCCAGGACACGCCCTCCGGAATGATTCCCACAGCTTCCATTGTGGATGAGTTCAAGCGTCTCCTTCGCCTGTGAGGGCCTCAGGCATCTCATTGGGGGTCCTTGGAATGATTTCTTGAATAACCTCCCCTCGTGATCCAAAGCGAAACGAGGGGCCTTACTTCGGACTTTTCTAGCTTCAACCTTGTCAGTGGGGGGAACTCCGTCCCTAAGGAAAACGACGATGTCGTCGAGCCAACAAGGCTCGTACGGATCAATCATGGCGATTATCTCAGTGGCGACCTTTTCCTTGATCAAAGGTTCCTCAGTTCTAAGGAACATGACAGAACGCTCAGAAGTGCCTTCCAAAGCTGACGCAAACTTTGACAGAGTGTCCGCACGCTCGTTTTCTCCTCGCGGCACTTGAAGTAGATGAAATTCCTTGAACTTCCCGATGATTTCTCTGGCTTTACTCAGGTACTGCACCATGGTGGTTTCTCGAGCCTCATAAGTTCCTTCAACCTGGCTCGCAATTAACTGTGAATCCACATAAGCGGTGATTCTGGAGGCTCCATTCTGAAAAGCAATATTCAATCCTTGCACGAGGGCTTCATATTCTGCTTCGTTATTAGTGACTTGGAAATCCAGCTTGATTGCAAAATCCAGCTCAATCCCATCGGGGTTTCTAAGGGCCACTCCTACTCCTCCCCCTTGAGAGGTTGAGGAACCATCTGTGTGCAGTACCCATAATCCCTCATTCTCCGCAACGGTGGGCTCTAAACCAAAGCGTTCGACCAATAAATCAGCTACAACCTGAGCTTGTACCGCGGTCCTGGGCTCGAAACATAAGTCGAACTGGCTCAATTCGATGGCCCATTTGATTAATCTTCCAGACACATCTGGTTTGGACAACACTTGCTTCAAGGGTTGGTCGGTAAGGACTGTTATGGAGTGCGCTTGAAAGTAGGGTCTCAGCCTTCTGGAAGCGTTAATAAGGGCAAACGCAAATTTCTCAATCTCCAAATACTTCTTCTCGGCTCCTTGCAAAGTTTTGCTCAGATAATAGATAGGTAAGTGTTTCCGCTCTCGTACAGCGATCAGAACCGCGCTCGTGGCCTCGGAAGAAACAGAAAGATACATAAATAGTCTCTCTCCTTCGACGGGTTTGGTTAGCAGCGGTGCGCTCGACAGGTAAGCTTTCATGTCTTGCAGTGCCTTTTCGCATTCGTCTGTCCAAGCAAAATTACGTGCGTTCCTCAAAATTTTGAAGAAGGGAAGGTTCCTGTCCGCCGAGCGCGAAATAAACCTGTTCAACGAGATGATTTTTCCTACTAGGACTTGCACTTCCCGCAAATTTCGAGGGGAGGGGATCTCCAATATGGCCTTGATCTTCTCCGGATTGGCTTCAATCCCCCTCTGACTGACCATGTACCCCAAAAACTTTCCCCCTTGCACCCCAAAGGTGCACTTTGAAGGGTTCAACTTCATCCCATACTGATGCAGGACTGAAAAAGTACGTTTGAGATCTTCCAAATGTGAGTCCTGACGTTCGCTTTTGACAATCATATCGTCCACGTAAACTTCCATGGACCTGCCAATTTCTCTTTCAAACATTCTGTTGACGAGCCGCTGATACGTGGCCCCGGCGTTCTTGAGTCCGAAAGGCATGACTAAGAAACAGTATACCCCCAAGTGGACAACAAATGAGGTCTTGGGGCGGTCTTCTGGAGCCATAAAGATCTGATAGTATCCCTGGAAAGCGTCCATCATACTCATGAGCTCGCATCCAGCGGTCGAATCCACCAATTGGTCTATCCGAGGCAGCGGGTAAGGATCTTTAGGGCAAGCCTTGTTGAGATCTGTGAAATCGTTGCACATGCGCCATTTATTCGCGCTCTTGGGCACCAAGACGACGTTGCACAACCACTCCGGATACAAGATGGGCTCGATATACTGAGCCTCTAGGAGTTTATTAACTTCCTCTTCAATGACCTTCTTTCGAAAGCCATGTACATCCCGCTTTTTCTACTTGACGGGTTTGAAAGAGGGATCCACATTAAGCCTATGGACGATGACGCTCGGGTCAATCCCTGTGAGGTCGGAGGCTTTCCACGCGAATACATCACTGTTTTCCCTGAGGAAGTCAATCATCATAATCTGAGAAGGCCCCGAGAGGTTAGATCCTATCTGAGTAGTCTTATCCTTGTTTCCGGGTTCCAGCTCAATGGTAAGGAACTTCTCCGAGGGTTCGATCCTTATCTCAGGGCGAGGAAGTTCGAGCGCCCTCTTCTTTCCCGTCAAGCGATCATCGAGTGCTGGTTCACCTTCTGTCGGCTCGTCCTCGGGCTCGTCTCCTTCCGAGGACGATCCACCAACGGTCCCTGGTGGAACACTTTCGAGGGGATTCTCCACGTTGTCTCCTTTCTTCTTTTTGTTCTTCTTCTTGTTCAATTTCGCCCTTTTCCGTGCTGGGCTGTCCTCATTCAGATTGGGAAAATCCACAGATTTCTTTGTGGACCCAACTTGGAAAGTTTTCTCCGCTCTAGGCTTCTTGAGGGACAACATGTAGCATTCCCAAGCCTCTCGTACATTACACAGTACTTCCCCCACGCCCTCGGAGGTGGGGAATTTAATCTTCTGATGGTAGGTGGAAATGATGGCTTTGAAATCAACGAGGGCAGGGCGCCCAATTATGATGTTATAAGGAATGTCAATCTCTACTACCGCGTATGTTACCAAGAGTGTCTTGTGCTGGGGGGCTCGGCCGAATGAAGTAGCTAAGCGAATTTGCCCTCGTGGGACAACTTCCGAGCCTCCAAAGCCGATGAGGGCTGTTTTGAGGGGCTCGAGCGGAAGGTCAGCTTTCATCTTTAAAAATGTAGAATAAGGCAAAACATTAACAGAGCTTCCACTATCCACCAATACCCTTTTTACAATGTGATTGTGAACATCTGCACTAACCACCATGGGGCAATCGGAGGTTATACCCTCCCCATGAGGTGTTACAATATGCCCTAAATCCCTATCATCAAAGCCTATTACATCATTCTCTCTCGATCGTTGGGCGCTCGAATTCTGAATGGTATAGATGGGTTTAGGCTTGGCTGGGCATTGGTCGTAGCTCCTGACATACCTCCGCCGGGAGGCATTGGAGTCCCCTCCTGATGAACCTCCTGCAATCATGTTTATGACCGCGAAAGGTGCATTTTCTTGCTCAGGGGCCTTCCCTTTGCTGCCCCGACGGTTGCTGCTTTCAGGGGGTCCTCTGCCCCTCGGGCTCCTTGATCGGGACGGACTCCTCCTTCTCCCTCCAGTACGCTCGTTGCAGCGTTCATCATAACGCTCAAGCACCCGGACAAATTCCTTCAGGTGGCCCCCTGCAACGAGCCTCTGAATCTCAGCTTCCAATTGGCGGCACTCATCCGTGTCATGCCCCCTCTGCTTGTGGAATGCGCAGTATTTGCTCGAGCGTCTGAGCGAGTCCGTTTCCCTCATCTTGATGGGTCTCTTAAAGAGCTTCTTATCAGAAAGGTTGTAGACTTCTGAATTCGGTCTGGTGAGCGGGATTCGCTCGAATCGACGAGGGGGTGGTGGCGACCGTTTGCGCTCTTGAGGGCGCTCCTTTTTGACTACCACATCTCGTCCCCGCTCGTGATGGTGTCGCTCGTTCCTGGCTGGACTGTGGTGCCGGGGGCCGCTCGTCCCATACATGTCTTCGAGCGCGAAGAACGGCTCGGCTACCTCTCTTAAGGCCATGAGGGTCCCTGGCCTTCTTTCCACAATGGCATCGGCAAACTTCTTACTCACATACTGCTTGTGATCCACAGCCTGGAAGAGCACCGGGATCAAGAAATCCATAGAAGGCCTCTCCACCTGCAGGATCTCCTTGTTGAAGCGGGCGAAGAACGAGCGCAGAGATTCGCTCTTGCCTTGCACCACGTTGTAAAGGGCAGTTGGTGCGGTCACGGGCGCTTTCAAAGAATTAAAGTGGTTGAGGAAAGCATGGGCCAGCTCTTCATATGAGTGAATCGAGCGCGGCGGCAGTCGCTTGTACCACTCCTGGGCCATTCCTACCAAGGAAGTGACGAAGACTTTTGCCCAATAATTGTTGGAATGCTCGTAGAGGTGCATTAGATGCAAAAAATGATCCAAGTGTTCAGCTGGATCCGTCGTCCCGTCGTAGCGGTTGATGGAAGTGGGGATTTTGGCCATTCCTGCTTGGGCCATCAAAACTTCTTCCACGAGAGGGAGCCTCTTGCCAACGGGTGATACTCATATGTGCCGAAGTTTTCCTCCGGCTCCTTGCGGTGGTGGACCCTGGGTTGGGGGTCTTTGGTACGAGCTTTTCGGGCATCCACCCGTTCATCCCGACTAGGGGAGATCTGAGTTGGTCGCCCTCGTGAGAGCTGTCCCACAATATCCTTTAAACCCTGCAGCTGGTCTTGCACAGCCGCGAGGATGTCAGGATTAACGTCTCCTTGTCTGTCCCCTTGTCTGGGGGCTCGTGACCCCCCTCCTGGAGACATGTGAGTCCCCTTCATTCTCGTTAACTCGTTCTGTGGGCTCTTTATTCCTGCCCACGGAGGGACGCTCGTCGCCCTCCTGCTAGGGCGTCCCTCCGACTGGTGGTGGTGGTGGTGGTGCCCTCAGGACAGCCTGAGCTTCTCTGAGAGGAAAGTTTTGCTGCCCGCCCAAAGGGGCAGCCGCTCGAGTGGCCTGCCCAGAGGGAAAGTACATGGAATGGAACCTTTCCCATGCTCCCTGGGCCGCCTGAACCTCACACTGGGCATAGATAGCCTTCAATTGCTGGGTGGTCAGTGGAGGCAACTCCACTCCTTCAATATCCCCGGGGATCACCACAGGGAGCTGGATCTGGCCGGCCTGATAGGGCTGGACCAGCGGCACCATAACAGTTGGGGTGAGTGTGTACCCAGGCGGGGGCATTACGTAGTTCTGTCCTCCGGGGTTCGCATGGGTGTGAACCCATTGACCTTGTAGAAGGTGGGGAGGGGCAGAGAGAGGGATTCCTCCAAGGGCGGCGGGTGCTGGCAGTGTCGGCGGCGCCGGTGGGGGAACTGGGGCCTCGGCCTGAGGCGTTATTCCTGCAGCGGAGGGCGCCTCTCCACCAGCGACGGTAAGCGGCGGAGCTCCACCCGCGGGGACGGAGGGAATAACAGCGTTGATATCGGGGGAAGCGTTGTTTCCTCCTCCCACTGCTCCGGATCTTGTAGCAACCATAGCTGAAAAAGCCTATAAGTGTTCGTTTTTCTACCAGCAGAAGGAAAGAAATGGATTGCAAGCTGGTTTCCCATAGACGGCGCCAAAAATGATGGGTTCCGAATAAGGGGATCCGAATCCGATCACTTTATGATTTGTTTTGTGGGGGAAATCGCCGGAAGCTCGCCGGAAAAGGAAAGGGGGTTCTACCTGCCGGGACAAACACAAGAAAAGTCAGAAGGCCAAGCTGGGGGGAACTGGGGGTGGTTCCCAGTTTGGCTCTCCGACGCTCAAGTCAGATTAATGAAGGAGGAAACTTGAGTTAAGTAGCAGTTTCAGTAATGGAGGATGCTTACCATGTAGAAGATGACTTTACCTATTTATAGGTGAGGGTCAGGGACCGTTTGGTCATTTGCCTCATGTGGTCCTGGCCGAATGTTGCCCTAACACGTGGCGCCATGAGAGAGAAACCTAGGAGGAATCTTCTGCAAAAGTGGCTAAAAGTTAGCGCTGGCAACAGTGGCAGGTGCGCGGGCATGTACTATGTGTTAGAGAGTCGTTTGGGTGGTTGGTAACGAGGGCTTATGAGCCCGCTCGTGACAACCCAGAGTATTGGAAGCTAAGATATCCGCTGAGGGGGATGAAAGTTCCAGTTCAGGTAGTGAGCCAGGAGGGGAGGCCACTCTGAGGGAGTGTGACGCTCGAAGAGGGCTCCCTTGGCTCGTGGACGTACCAATCATACAGTATGACTGGCGTTCGTGAGAGTGTCAGCGCTCGTGGGGCTTAACTGTAACACCCCGGAGCGAAGGGCGCCACATCCCCCGCACCATAACCCAACACGTGAAGCGAAATGGGAACTCCGCCCACGTATCAAGCCACGGCGAACGGGTGACAAACAAAATTCAAACCTAAGCTAGGCGGTCTAGACCCTACTCAGAGCACGCAATAAAACAAATAACGAATGCGGAAGCACCAGAATCTCATAAAGCAAATAAAAAAATACTCAAGACATATCAAACTTTTGATTCAATTTAAACAAACTTTAAAATTTCGAATTTAAAGCATAACTTATACAAATTTCAGAATTAGCCAAAATGCAGAAAGAAGACGAAAATACAATGCATGAGACTCAAGCTCTCCAAAACCAAGACTCGAAGACAACCGCCTAGCTCCAACTCCTACAAAACAGGTACCTGCAACTCAAAACAAAGGGGGAAAAAGATAGAAATAACGAGGGTCAGTCCTAGAGACTGGTGAGGGGGCTAACATACGCACCCATACATATATGTAAGAGCAAAGCATATATAAAGCTTAAAGGGTTCATGAACCGGGCACAGTTTTTGCATTCTAAAACATTTAACCCGTGGTAATATATATAAAGAAAGAAGTTTGGGGCCGAAGGCCAAATTCAGTCAAGTTTTAGAGTTTAGAAATCCGCCCCCGTTTCACAACCATAATCGAAACATAACGAACCGAAAGCTTAAAACCAACTCACTTACTCCTGAAACAAAGGCGAAGCGAAACATAAAACAAATCATAAATCAATCCCACCTCCACACCATTTGGGGAAGAGAGGTGCCCCTCTCAACCCACCACAGAACGAAACGTATGAACCGGAGGATCCCGCCCGGTTCCTTCGACGGCCAGCCAAAATGCGCTCCGTCGGCATAGGAGAACTAAGTCTCCCGTTGGTGGAGAAGTGTACAGGGGTCGTAACCGGCGACCCCGATGGTCGTCCCGGGTCTCCCTTACCCACAACTCCGGGGCCCAAACAGATCACAGACAGACAGACAGACAAACAGACATATCTTGTGCATACCGTACTTACCATATGAAGCTCCTCTGCAAATCATACCACGCTTACACACACACTCTTATCAAAGCTTATCAAAACAAACGAAAATGAGCTTATAGACTTATAAAAGCGTTTTCAAAGCCTCTTGACAAACGGGACAAAACCCACAAAATACTTATCAAAACACATATCTACATATATATACATATAGGTATCGCATGCGGGTTCGAAATACAATAGGGTTTTAGGTCATCATATCTAAAAGGAAAGAAAACCTCACCTGGACGAGCAAACCAACCAAAACGGACCAAAAGGAGTCAAACGAACCACTTCCTCAACAACGGAATGAACCTAAGAGCAAAACAAAGAGCAAGAGGCAAACTTAGACTCAAATGAACCATATTGACGCTCGGCGAATGCGTATGAATACATAAGAGATGCTATTATGTCATGAACACGTTCATGTGCACTATTAAGGAATTAAATCATATAATCAAATCATTCAATCCTTCGCTCACTTTCATTCGAATTCATAATTACACGTTTCCAATCAATTCAAGAAATTCAAGGCACAAGCTCCAACATTTAGGCAAATAAGAGCATTGAAGCAAATTAAGTTCGACACATATTCAAACCTATTCAATCTTACACAAAACTCTACTACATACACCCTATTACATAATATAACATATTTCCAAAGTTTGAAAACAAGAACAAATCACAAGATGAGGGAAATGGGTTATGTAAATCACAAACGCCACAAAACGCACATAAACGACATTCAACAAAAGCATGTCTAAATCTCACCCAAATGTTATGAAATCGAACCACAATACTCCCAACACATAGTATAACAAGTTCATAGTTCATCACAAACGAAGATAAAGACAATAAAGAGGTGAAACAAACCAAAAACCGAAAAGGAAAACCAAGGGCTGCGCAAGGGGAGGGACACGGGGGTGTCCCTCAACTTAACTAAGCTGAGCCACGCCCGTGGCTCAGTCCAGACATGCCCAGGAAGCATGACACGCCCGTGTCTCACCTTTCAAGGCAAATGAGACACGGGGGTGTCTCGGTACAGCACCAAAAACGCATACAAAGTTTGCCGGCAAAACAGACACTAAACAAAATCAGTCCAAAAGCATACCAAATCAACTCCAAATATTATGAAACTTAATATACGACATATTTAGCATGTTAGGAACATATTTCATTTAGAACTCAAAGGCTAGATCACGCGTTAAGAGCACCGAAATCATGCAGCAACTCTGGAGCGCCAAAAACGGACATATGAGCTCAATTGGTTCAATCATGCCATGATCAAGTACTTAGGGGCTGAAAATGAAGCTGAAACTCTAGGGAATGAATACTAACATGATAAGCAACTAATATACTCCATGTATATGCAAATTGACACGAATTGGAGCACATTAGAACCACCAAGTAATCACAAAATGCAACAGCAGCAGTTCGGTTCGCGCATAGCATACAAACAGGCCATCATGCTTCGATTAGGAGCTGAAAATGAATCTAAAAACTTGCAAGAGCAGGGCTAACATATAAACCAATTAGTATACAACATCTCCATGCAAATTCACACGAATTGGAAGTCATTAACTCAAGCAACAAAGCACAAAACGTCACAGCAGTCCCAAAACAGGGGAGCAGTTTTTAAGGTTCAAGAACTCAAGTTTGCAGCCATATTAAAGCATGAATTCCGGGCAAAACGAAGTACATTCATAGAACAACATGTATACTACATTACCAAGCATTAGCATACGAAATTGGAGGCAAGAATTCATCCATTTGATCTAAAAAACGTGACAGCAGTTTGGTGGAAATGAGCAGATTTGCAGCAGTTCGGTTTTCAAGTTTCATGGCCAAAAACTCAAGGTTTCAATCATGTTATCCAAGAGAAAACAACCCTAACACATCTAGCATGAAGTAAGAATCAAGAATGGAAGCAAAGGAGTTCATATAATCAACAAGGAAGCACCAAATCAGCCACAAACTCAAGCTAAGGCAAGGAAGCAACAAATGACCTCTAACCCTAACTATTCATGCAAGTCTCCATAACCTTATTAAATCTGATGCAAATCATGAATTTAAAGGATCAAATGATGCATACAAGAGAGTATAATACATAAATATACTTACCTTTAAGAGTTGATGAAGTATGGAAGAGTTTAGCTCCAAAAATCACAAGCCATGGGAAGGGGGTTTCTTTCTTCTTCTTCTTCTTTCCATTTGCAGCAGATTTTTCCTTCTCTTGGGGTGAGGAGCACGAAATGGAGAGGTAGGGAAGAGATAGGAGTGGTTAAAGATCAAATAAACCAAGGGTTAAAGTTTAAGCATGGTTAAAATGGGCCCACAAGTACATGACTAGTCAAAGAAGGTGGCTTAAGCACAAGCTGTTCGTTCCGGTCGAAAAACGAGGGTCTAAACGGGCTTAGAAAAATACAAAATCAGGTTCCTTGGCTTCATCTCTTCGTTACGAGTCCAACACATCTTCCGGAATTCGAATCCGAATTCCCTAGCTCAAGTTATGGCCTCCGGAACAAGAGGCGCGCTAAAACTAGTTAGGCTCTCATGTCCCTCGTCAAATTCCAAAGGTTTAAAACCTCGACAAACGAACACGAAAACTTAAAACGAGCATGCAAACACCTTCATAACTCACATATATCACGCATATCGAAATTTCACAAAAATCGGAATTGAATTCCGGCACATAACGAGCAATTTACGAGCATACGAAACTTAAACGTTTAAAAATCAAAGTTCAAGAATATAAACAATTAATTTCATATTAATTCAAATAATCATATAAGCATTAAAATAACATTCAAATACGTAATTAAATAATTTAAAGCACATAAAACCCTCACGTTAAGGCATACCGGGAAATTCGAACCATCGGGATGTTACAAACTCCCCTCCTTCAAAAGGACCTGTCCTCAGGTCCTAAGGAGAATCTTGAACGGCTTCGAAGACAAGCCCAAAATCCACATTTCCGCTGCGCCACTCTGATCCTATACTTCTCGAAACCCTATCTCCTTAATTGGCGAACTGGACACAAAGTCCTAGTCGTTTGCCCCCACTTCCCAAATAAAGATTCGGGAGTAGTTGGAGAATTCTCAACCTTGGCACGTAGACATTACTACACAAAGTCCATAACGTCTTTCTTATGCCAGAACATCCGGGTCCCAAAACTCCGAACAACCTCAACCCTGAGTGGGATAAACTCGTGACCTTGCACTCCTTAAGGCGTAGGCTACCGTTCGTCTACGAGCAACACACAACAAAGGCCTTCCTTTATGCCTCGGTTGGAAACAAGGTAGCCTTTTGTACCTTTGGTTAGGCAAGAGCCAATACCGTGGGTAACTCTCTTCAACCGCCTCTTCCCACTCAAAACCGTGCCTCTTACTCTGAGACAATCCTCGGTTCTTCTACGGGAAATACCAACGGGTTAGCCTTCTATCTAGTACCCGAAGATATCGTTGAGTCCCTGACGGACCTCCTAAAAGCATCCGCTAACGCCAACGAAAACAAGGCACCTTCAGACAAGCTGACCAAAAGCAGTTCGACCCTCACAACTCACCAAACACTCACGAACACTCCACACCACAAGCTCTTACCACAAGAAAGTACTAACGAAAAAGGGAAACAAACAAAGCACACAACGAACAAGAGCCAAGTAGGAAAAGAGATACGTAACAAGTAAAACTAGGAAATAAAGGAAGCACACTTCAAACAAAAACCAAGAAGAGAAAGAATCACACAATAGGCAAGAACCAAGGGTGAAAGCAATTATGCATCAAGCAAAACTGAAAAGGGAAGGAAACACATTACAAGTAAGAGCCACGAAGGAAAAGAAACACTTAACAAGCAAGAACAAGAAGAGGCATAATTACGCAACAAACATAATGAAGAATCACCTAAAAACAAGGAGTAAGACAATAAGCACATGGGTTTCCCCCGAATGTTAAAATATGCGTGAAATGTAATGCCATGAATGCTTCATGTACCGTTCACCATAGGAGTAGCGTTGAGTGTGGTGCCATCCTCTTGTTTTCCGGGAGGATCATCTTGTGCTTGAACCGGGATCTTGAAGTCATAGTATTTCCTTGAAGACCTCAACTTCTTGTTATTCGATTAACTTTCATCATGCCTTCGATTCATCCACAATTGAGTCCTCCTACCACCTTTGGTATTGAAACCTCTCCTTGTTTGATATTGGTGGCCTCATGAGATTCTTGAGTTTCTTCATTCCATGCAATTCGAGTCTCTACCATATATATATTAAATTGCTTCCGGTGAGGAGATGTAAAACTCTATCCATCTTCAGTATTTGAATCTTCTTATACTCGGCAACTTTGAAGTCTTAAGTTTTCAAAATTTCTCTTGTTTCTTAGTTTCTCGCCTTGTCCCCCAATTATTTCACCTTGAAATATTTTCCCAACTCGCGGTACTTGAAACAATTCCTAATTCCTCTTAATTTGATCCTTTTACTTCGGTGTTGGAATCTTTCTTTTCTTGACATTATTGATGTCCTGAAGCTTCTCGAAATTTCTTGAAATTTAGATTCCTTGCTGGATCTTCGAACTCCAAACTGATCTTTTCTCCTCATAAGTGTTGGCAAGACTCCCTTCATTAATTGCCCATTCCTTCATAGCTCCTTTTATCTTGTATCCTCGGATCACGCACATATTCTTGAAATTTGAAGATTTGATCGAATTTCTTACTTACTTGCTTGAAATCAATTCCGAACCTTAGGACAGTTCTCGAAGATACCCAATCTTTTAAACCTTTATTGGAAATCGTCCACTTACTTTCATTCTTAAATTTGAACTTTCCTATCACCAAACACGAAAGGAGGGTGCTTGTACAAAGTTCTCGAATAGAACTTCTTCACAGGAATTATTCTCGAACTCCTCAAATCTTTATTCAAATCTCTTGATCACCTTGAACTTGACCTTGATATCCCCATTTCAAACCGCTTCAAAAGATAAAGTCTCTAAACCCCTTATAGCCCGAATATACCTGTCTCCCTTGTCCTTTTCCCGGTAATACTTGTTGATGTTGAAAGAGTATCCTGAAATAAAATACAATTCCAAGAAGGTATCGATGCATGCGGGGTTTCTAGTGCATGTTCATGTAAACTATTAATACAAATAATATCAAGTAAGTCACATAAATGATGTAGTGAATGCCAACGAACCCGTAATCCTAAGCCGAACGACCTAGACAAACCCGACACGACACGAGAGCTCCGGTTTTGCAACCTAGAGCTCTGATACCACCTAAAGATGTAACACCCCGGAGCGAAGGGCGCCACATCCCCCGCACCATAACCCAACACGTGAAGCGAAATGGGAACTCCGCCCACGTATCAAGCCACGGCGAACGGGTGACAAACAAAATTCAAACCTAAGCTAGGCGGTCTAGACCCTACTCAGAGCACGCAATAAAACAAATAACGAATGCGGAAGCACCAGAATCTCATAAAGCAAATAAAAAAATACTCAAGACATATCAAACTTTTGATTCAATTTAAACAAACTTTAAAATTTCGAATTTAAAGCATAACTTATACAAATTTCAGAATTAGCCAAAATGCAGAAAGAAGACGAAAATACAATGCATGAGACTCAAGCTCTCCAAAACCAAGACTCGAAGACAACCGCCTAGCTCCAACTCCTACAAAACAGGTACCTGCAACTCAAAACAAAGGGGGAAAAAGATAGAAATAACGAGGGTCAGTCCTAGAGACTGGTGAGGGGGCTAACACACGCACCCATACATATATGTAAGAGCAAAGCATATATAAAGCTTAAAGGGTTCATGAACCGGGCACAGTTTTTGCATTCTAAAACATTTAACCCGTGGTAATATATATAAAGAAAGAAGTTTGGGGCCGAAGGCCAAATTCAGTCAAGTTTTAGAGTTTAGAAATCCGCCCCCGTTTCACAACCATAATCGAAACATAACGAACCGAAAGCTTAAAACCAACTCACTTACTCCTGAAACAAAGGCGAAGCGAAACATAAAACAAATCATAAATCAATCCCACCTCCACACCATTTGGGGAAGAGAGGTGCCCCTCTCAACCCACCACAGAACGAAACGTATGAACCGGAGGATCCCGCCCGGTTCCTTCGACGGCCAGCCAAAATGCGCTCCGTCGGCATAGGAGAACTAAGTCTCCCGTTGGTGGAGAAGTGTACAGGGGTCGTAACCGGCGACCCCGATGGTCGTCCCGGGTCTCCCTTACCCATAACTCCGGGGCCCAAACAGATCACAGACAGACAGACAGACAAACAGACATATCTTGTGCATACCGTACTTACCATATGAAGCTCCTCTGCAAATCATACCACGCTTACACACACACTCTTATCAAAGCTTATCAAAACAAACGAAAATGAGCTTATAGACTTATAAAAGCGTTTTCAAAGCCTCTTGACAAACGGGATAAAACCCACAAAATACTTATCAAAACACATATCTACATATATATACATATAGGTATCGCATGCGGGTTCGAAATACATATAGGGTTTTAGGTCATCATATCTAAAAGGAAAGAAAACCTCACCTGGACGAGCAAACCAACCAAAACGGACCAAAAGGAGTCAAACGAACCACTTCCTCAACAACGGAATGAACCTAAGAGCAAAACAAAGAGCAAGAGGCAAACTTAGACTCAAATGAACCATATTGACGCTCGGCGAATGCGTATGAATACATAAGAGATGCTATTATGTCATGAACACGTTCATGTGCACTATTAAGGAATTAAATCATATAATCAAATCATTCAATCCTTCGCTCACTTTCATTCGAATTCATAATTACACGTTTCCAATCAATTCAAGAAATTCAAGGCACAAGCTCCAACATTTAGGCAAATAAGAGCATTGAAGCAAATTAAGTTCGACACATATTCAAACCTATTCAATCTTACACAAAACTCTACTACATACACCCTATTACATAATATAACATATTTCCAAAGTTTGAAAACAAGAACAAATCACAAGATGAGGGAAATGGGTTATGTAAATCACAAACGCCACAAAACGCACATAAACGACATTCAACAAAAGCATGTCTAAATCTCACCCAAATGTTATGAAATCGAACCACAATACTCCCAACACATAGTATAACAAGTTCATAGTTCATCACAAACGAAGATAAAGACAATAAAGAGGTGAAACAAACCAAAAACCGAAAAGGAAAACCAAGGGCTGCGCAAGGGGAGAGACACGGGGGTGTCCCTCAACTTAACTAAGCTGAGCCACGCCCGTGGCTCAGTCCAGACATGCCCAGGAAGCATGACACGCCCGTGTCTCACCTTTCAAGGCAAATGAGACACGGGGGTGTCTCGGTACAGCACCAAAAACGCATACAAAGTTTGCCGGCAAAACAGACACTAAACAAAATCAGTCCAAAAGCATACCAAATCAACTCCAAATATTATGAAACTTAATATACGACATATTTAGCATGTTAGGAACATATTTCATTTAGAACTCAAAGGCTAGATCACGCGTTAAGAGCACCGAAATCATGCAGCAACTCTGGAGCGCCAAAAACGGACATATGAGCTCAATTGGTTCAATCATGCCATGATCAAGTACTTAGGGGCTGAAAATGAAGCTGAAACTCTAGGGAATGAATACTAACATGATAAGCAACTAATATACTCCATGTATATGCAAATTGACACGAATTGGAGCACATTAGAACCACCAAGTAATCACAAAATGCAACAGCAGCAGTTCGGTTCGCGCATAGCATACAAACAGGCCATCATGCTTCGATTAGGAGCTGAAAATGAATCTAAAAACTTGCAAGAGCAGGGCTAACATATAAACCAATTAGTATACAACATCTCCATGCAAATTCACACGAATTGGAAGTCATTAACTCAAGCAACAAAGCACAAAACGTCACAGCAGTCCCAAAACAGGGGAGCAGTTTTTAAGGTTCAAGAACTCAAGTTTGCAGCCATATTAAAGCATGAATTCCGGGAAAAACGAAGTACATTCATAGAACAACATGTATACTACATTACCAAGCATTAGCATACGAAATTGGAGGCAAGAATTCATCCATTTGATCTCAAAAACGTGACAGCAGTTTGGTGGAAATGAGCAGATTTGCAGCAGTTCGGTTTTCAAGTTTCATGGCCAAAAACTCAAGGTTTCAATCATGTTATCCAAGAGAAAACAACCCTAACACATCTTGCATGAAGTAAGAATCAAGAATGGAAGCAAAGGAGTTCATATAATCAACAAGGAAGCACCAAATCAGCCACAAACTCAAGCTAAGGCAAGGAAGCAACAAATGACCTCTAACCCTAACTATTCATGCAAGTCTCCATAACCTTATTAAATCTGATGCAAATCATGAATTCAAAGGATCAAATGATGCATACAAGAGAGGATAATACATAAATATACTTACCTTTAAGAGTTGATGAAGTATGGAAGAGTTTAGCTCCAAAAATCACAAGCCATGGGAAGGGGGTTTCTTTCTTCTTCTTCTTCTTTCCATTTGCAGCAGATTTTTCCTTCTCTTGGGGTGAGGAGCACGAAATGGAGAGGTAGGGAAGAGATAGGAGTGGTTAAAGATCAAATAAACCAAGGGTTAAAGTTTAAGCATGGTTAAAATGGGCCCACAAGTACATGACTAGTCAAAGAAGGTGGCTTAAGCACAAGCTGTTCGTTCCGGTCGAAAAACGAGGGTCTAAACGGGCTTAGAAAAATACAAAATCAGGTTCCTTGGCTTCATCTCTTCGTTACGAGTCCAACGCATCTTCCGGAATTCGAATCCGAATTCCCTAGCTCAAGTTATGGCCTCCGGAACAAGAGGCGCGCTAAAACTAGTTAGGCTCTCATGTCCCTCGTCAAATTCCAAAGGTTTAAAACCTCGACAAACGAACACGAAAACTTAAAACGAGCATGCAAACACCTTCATAACTCACATATATCACGCATATCGAAATTTCACAAAAATCGGAATTGAATTCCGGCACATAACGAGCAATTTACGAGCATACGAAACTTAAACGTTTAAAAATCAAAGTTCAAGAATATAAACAATTAATTTCATATTAATTCAAATAATCATATAAGCATTAAAATAACATTCAAATACGTAATTAAATAATTTAAAGCACATAAAACCCTCACGTTAAGGCATACCGGGAAATTCGAACCATCGGGATGTTACATTAACTCTCGAAGAAGGATTGCGCTCGTTGGGCTTAGCGCTCGGGTGCCGATGGGTGCAACCTTTGGGAGACAGACGTCATCATCTCGGTGATGCCACGTGTCCTAGCGTGGGACGATCGTATTTTGACCCCATCAGGTACCGTCAATTAAAATTGTTTGAGTAGGGGTTAGAATTGAGGGTTAATACCCGAAGGTCTGAGAAGTCCGAAAATAGCTCAGGGTCAAGTTTCAAGGGTCTTTTCTTTCTCGCTCGGGATGAACACGAAAGTTAGAAGAAATAACTTTTATAAGAATATTTAAGTGAATAAGAAATAATGTGTTTAATGCACTGATTTACCATTAATAGAGTGTATGATGATATCAATCCTAACTTTGTGATCGAGGTATTATATTCGTGGGAGTATTCGTACATAACATTAATATCTTATGCGGAATAATAGTTGCTCCGACCATTGAGCGTTCATAATAAATCAAGTCCCTTGAGATGTGCTCTCAAAATGGAGAACATTAACCCCTCGAGAGGAGAAACTTGACTTTTCTAGATTCAGCTATGATGGAGCTTGAGGCGCATGTATTTGATCGACTATGTATGATAAATATCGAATGGTTCAAATGATTTTGACGTGGTCCACTTGATTTGAGTCATATTAGTATTTGAATTCTTTGAATTTTGTACTTCATTGTATTTCTGGTTATATAAAATATATTACTATTTATAATTAATGTTACAAAAAACACAATAATTATAATATATTTTCTATATTTAATTGAAATTATATTATGATATTCATTAATTGAGGAACCAATGATTTTCAACTCTCATTCTTAAATGTAAGTATTGGGGTCAACAACACAAAACCACCCCATATTGTTCAAGCGTGTAATATTCTCAGCCCTTCCCCAAACCCCAAACCCCAAGCCAATTCAACCTTCAAATCAACACCATCAAGCAAGTTTATCATCCAAAATTCCCACTGTTATTCGTTTCCGATCCATCAATCCGCAAGAAATTGAAGCTGAAATCAAGAATCTTGTAGTTATCGGTTCAATTATCTTATCTGCCCTGAGATTATCATTAATTTATGATCGGAGAGGATGTACAGCAATTTCAAGGAGCAAGCGATCGAGTACGTGCGGCAGGCGGTGACGGAGGACAATGCCGGGAACTATGCCAAAGCTTTTCCGCTGTACATGAACGCTTTGGAGTATTTCAAGACCCACCTCAAGTATGAAAAGAACCCTAAGATAAAGGAGGCGATTACGCAGAAGTTCACGGAGTACTTGCGGCGGGCGGAGGAGATTCGGGCGGTGCTCGATGAGGGGGGTTCGGGAAACGCGCCTAACGGTGATGCAGCTGTGGCGACCCGGCCCAAGACGAAGCCGAAGGATGGGAATGATGGGGAGGATGCGGATAAGGAGAAGCTGCGGTCGGGTTTGAGTTCGGCTATAGTGAGGGAGAAGCCCAATGTTAAGTGGAACGATGTTGCGGGATTGGAGAGTGCGAAGCAGGCACTGCAGGAGGCTGTGATTCTGCCTGTGAAGTTCCCGCAGTTCTTTACTGGTATAATTCATTTCCCCCGCTTTCTTTTGCTGGTTTTATATGTTCGGGAATATCCGGTGTTAGACTCTTTATTGCATCCTGGTTAATATTTATATCTGGATTAGCAACTAAAAAACTAGAATATTGTTATAAATAAAGGAGAAAAGGTGTTAGTTTGCGGCTTGGCTAAACAAATTGTATGTCAGGTTGTTATGAAACCTTTAGGGAGGGTGTAGAGAGCAACTTGTGGGAGAAAGCAATCTTGAAATACTCTGCACAAGGTCATAGTTGTAATCGCCAAATATCGTGTACTTCAGGATGACCTGGATACATGGGAGAAAATTATTTTAGCAGGAAAGGAAGCTGCTTAGGTCCTTTGCCCCATGTATTAAGCAGCCGCTTGATTCATAAACCCTTGACTGTGATTTTTGCAATGGTGGGTTGCCTCTCACGTTTGTTTTATCTGTATGACAGTATGAGATCTCCATAAAATTTTATATGTAGTACGCTCAATTAGTCTTGTATACTGGACAACCTATATATAGATATTGAGTAGCTCAAATATTATATACCTTACAACAAATTCTCTAAAGCATTGTTGACTAGGGAGGAACTGATTAATAGAAGATCGGATAGGTGAGATAAGAAACAATGCTTAGCATGCTTTTTGCCAGATTGCTTTATCATATGGGTATAGTTTATAGATATACCGTTATGTTTGATTGCTTGTATGAATAATTATATCAAATCCTTTTAAGGCAAGAGGCGCCCGTGGAGGGCCTTTCTTCTCTATGGACCACCGGGAACCGGAAAATCATACTTAGCCAAGGCAGTTGCGACTGAAGCTGATTCAACATTCTTCAGGTACCTTATATATCCTTCATTACATATACCTCCTTTCCCTTTTTCTGCCAAATAACAGTTGTGTTCACCTAATCAAGATAGTTCTATTCTCTTCTGCAGCACGTGTTTCCTCATTTAGAAGTGTGTTTGAATAACTTCATCTTTATATTGGTTGCTTTTAAAGTATATGATTGATTGTTTAAGTATATGATTGCTTGTAAAGTGCAATCATTGGGGCATAACATTGTCTGTGGACCAAGAATCGATAATATTCTCAAATTCCCTGTTTAAGAAAAATGGTTTCTTGTAGTTTTCTGGTTTATTATGAAGCATGCATACTGCTTCATTAATTTGTCGTCCGGCACTCATCTATAAGAGATTATGCTTTTTTCTTGATGCATCTTATGGTTTGCAATTTTCTGTTTCTCATTTTCTAAGACCATTAAGTTGACAAGTGCGAAATTCTTTCAGTGTTTCTTCTTCGGATTTGGTTTCAAAATGGATGGGTGAGAGTGAGAAGCTAGTCTCTAATCTCTTCCAAATGGCACGTGAAAGTTCTCCCGCCATCATATTTGTTGATGAAATAGATTCCCTCTGTGGACAGCGTGGAGAAGGAAATGAGAGTGAAGCTTCCAGACGAATTAAGACAGAATTGCTTGTGCAGATGCAGGTAATTGTAGTTTAGCTTGTGATTGTGTAAGCAGATAATTGGTAACGTGATCTCCATTTGTCTTCCTCATTTTATATATCCTCGTTATTGGTGACCAATATAATATTACTTACCAGTTTCATTGTTTGTCTAATGTCAATGATTAGGGCGTGGGTCACAATGACGATAAAGTTCTTGTTCTTGCTGCCACAAATACTCCTTATGCTCTTGATCAGGTACATTTACTTCCAAATGGAGGTTAGGAAACAATTATCTTTTTCTCGCTGACATATTTGCCATAGGCTATAAGGAGGCGATTTGACAAGCGCATTTATATCCCTCTACCAGATGTCAAGGCACGCCAACACATGTTCAAAGTATGTACTCTCACTTTCATCTGGTGTGGAGAAAGAAACAAATTTAGTAATTGAAGATTAATATTTTTCGTTATGGCTTGTTGCAACTCTTATGCAGGTGCATTTAGGAGATACTCCTCACAACTTAACTGAAAGTGACTTTGAAGCCCTAGCTCGTAAAACCGAAGGGTTTTCTGGTTCAGATATTGCAGTTTCTGTAAGTGTGTGGCTGGTTTATTCACTGCTTGATGTTTAAATAGGTTCTTTCTCTTTTGTAAGCGACACCTATGCACAAATTCTTTTCACCTAAATTTAAATCGATTATCTTAATAGGTTAAAGATGTCTTATTTGAGCCTGTACGCAAAACACAAGATGCTATGTTCTTCACTAAGTCTTCTAATGGTGTGTGGATGCCATGTGGGCCCAAGCAACCGGGCGCCATCCAGATAACCATGCAGGAGCTTGCTGCAAAAGGACTTGCTGCGAAGGTATTGAATATTTTTATTTTGTTTAAATATTTGCATACTACTATTTTATAAAGCGTCAATAAATTGGTATGGTTTATTTCATTGAACTCACCAATCACCGGGCAAATGCAATAACACGTAACAACTGATTGGTTGGGTTATACCTCTACCCTTTTGCATACAAGGAAACATGTTACACATCTTACAATGTTAATTATCATCCTCATAGAAGTCAAATGTTAGCAACTCGGTGCATTTACTGTTATGGTGCTTTTGTAGATTATCCCACCTCCTATATCTAGAACGGACTTTGACAAGGTTCTGGCAAGACAAAGGCCAACAGTGAGCAAAAGTGATCTCGAGGTGCACGAGCGCTTCACAAAGGAGTTTGGTGAGGAAGGTTGAAGAAATTGAGGTGTGCTTAGGCTGCAACTACTCTATGCTATGCATTTGGTGTCATTTGTATATGGTGTTATTATTATCATTATCATGTACAAATGGTAAATTGCTGCAACAAACATACTCAATGTGCAAACACTAATTGTTATCATATAAGTTTTCTGCACTCCTCTTTGCAAGTCTGAGGACTCTTGCTACCTCATCCTATGGAAATATTGCTTATAAAAATGTTGGGTTTTTACAATGTTTAAGTATTTGGTCCAAGTGGTTAAACGGTTCTTTATTTAGGGTAATGATCCGAGTTCGAATATCTCTGATTATTTATGGGTTTGTGTTAGGAATATGAAAGGTTTAACCTTTTCTTTTCTTCTCTTTATTGGGGTTGGGTGGATTTGGAATTTGTATTGAACCTAGTGCATCATCCCCTTAGAAGAGAAGAGAGATGATATAGACTCAAAACAAAGAACAATAGCACCTCCATATATATGTTGCCAATCTCATAAATGGCAAACATGCTGCAGTAATGAAAATTCAATCAATTATAATGATAAACCTATTATACTTATTACTCAAGTGGTGGTTATTTTTAAAATTTTTAGCAATTACATGACAAGTCTAAATGCACGTCCATCAGTCGCACACTAATTTTACATAATTAGGTTGGGACTAGAAGTCTAGAATTATTCGGAAAAATAAATTAAGGGAAAGCAAAAACAAATCATATGGACTAGTTTAAGAGATAATTACACTTTCTTTTCCAAATCATATATATATATATATATATGTATAATGCGCAGATACGGATACGACACAATATGAATATGACGAACGGATTTTTTTTAATTTCTCAGGTGAGGAGTGTTGAACACCGTATCGGACAGGACATAACAAAATGATATTTTTAAAAGTGTTCGTGCATGGTGTGTAAATATATATATATATATAGTAAAATGTAAAAAGGAGGCATAATGATCTTTTACATGTGTGATGTCCCCACAAAAACATTCGTTCGAATAAAATGCACTACACAAAGAACGAAGACCAGCCAATAAAGTGCTATTTCATCTAAACGCGATTTCAAGCTACTTTACAGTCACCATTCTTTAAAAGCGTGTTATCATTCTCAACCCTTCTCTCCAACCCCAAACTCCCCCCACCAAATTCAACCTTCAAATAAAGAAAGCATCAAACGCCCCAAATTTCCCATCATTCCTCTCCGATCTACGAAACCCACCTGAAAATTTCCAGCTGAAATCCGTATCTTCATCGCGTAATAATCGATTCATGATCGGAGAAGATGTATAGCAATTTCAAGGAGCAGGCAATCGAGTACGTGCGGCAGGCGGTGGCGGAGGACAATGCCGGAAACTACGCCAAAGCGTTTCCGTTGTACATGAACGCCTTGGAGTATTTCAAGACCCACCTCAAGTATGAGAAGAACCCCAAGATAAAGGAGGCGATTACGCAGAAGTTCACGGAGTATTTGCGGCGGGCGGAGGAGATCCGGGCGGTGCTCGATGAGGGCGGGCCTGGGAACGCGTCTAATGGGGATGCGGCGGTGGCGACACGGCCGAAGACGAAGCCGAAGGATGGGAATGATGGGGAGGATGGGGATAAGGAGAAGCTTCGGGCGGGGTTGAATTCTGCGATAGTTAGGGAGAAGCCGAATGTGCAATGGAATGATGTTGCGGGATTGGAGAGCGCTAAGCAGGCGCTGCAGGAGGCTGTGATTCTGCCTGTTAAGTTTCCCCAGTTCTTTAGTGGTATGGTTTTTTTATTTTCTCTTTGGCATGTTGGTTTTATGTTGAGGTATACTGATTTGTGCTCTTTTTTTTTGTTTTGGTGTGCATGTGTGGGGAGGTTTCAATGTGGAAAATTTTGGTTGCTTTTTGGGGCTTTTTAGTGTTGCATGATTGAAAGCTATCCTCTTTTTGCCGTGGTTCTATTGTTTGACTATGGATGTTTCTGTAATATTCAAGAAAATTGTTGCAAAGTATCATTTTGCAGCCTTGCCTGACCTGTCCATTCACGGCCTAGCAGTTATCTGGATTAGCTACTAAACTTGCAATATTGTACTATGAGTAAATGAGATAAGGTGTTAGTTAATTAGGTGTGTTCCAGCTTATAAAGATAGAGTGGAAATGGAGGAGCAACTAGGGGGAGAAACTGAGCCTGAGATACGCTGTATAAGGTTTGAAGGTTCCTGATAATGCTGTAATCACCAAAAGTATTATAATTAGGGATGATATTACACGGAATAAGTTCAGTTAGTCTTGGGTACTTAGTATACCTTGCAAAAAACTGCTGTAAAGCATCATAAAATAGAGAAAATGATGAACAAAAAAGTTGATATTTTGGATATGAAAACAAGTTTGTCATACTCGCGCCAGATTATTTTATCTTGTATTTCATTTTTTTTTTTTTGTAATATACATATATATCCCCATCATTGACTTGTTATATGAATTATGATCCCATGTCCTTTAAGGCAAGAGGCGCCCATGGAGGGCTTTTCTTTTGTATGGTCCACCTGGAACTGGAAAATCATACTTGGCAAAGGCTGTTGCCACTGAAGCTGATTCAACATTTTTTAGGTACCTTATGTATCCTCAATTACATTTAAAGATAAATTTCTCCCAACCAAAGGAGCTTATGCAGCATCTCCTTCCTCATTTAAAAGCATGATTGCTTTTAAAGAGAAAATCATGATTGCTTATTGAATGTAATCTGTTTCATGCATCTCTCCAATTGCTGCGTTTTGTTCCACATTTTCAAAGATCAATTACTTAGGCCACAAAGTTGGCAAGTGCCAACTGCTGTTCTCTTTCAGCATTTCTTCGTCAGACTTGGTTTCAAAATGGATGGGTGAAAGTGAGAAGCTAGTCTCTAATCTCTTCCAAATGGCACGTGAAAGTTCTCCCTCCATCATCTTTATTGATGAAATAGATTCCCTCTGTGGACAACGTGGAGAAGGAAATGAGAGTGAAGCTTCCAGAAGAATCAAGACAGAATTGCTTGTGCAGATGCAGGTAACTCTATTTTGTTGCAAATGAATGAAAACATATGCACATACTTTAGTATTCTCAGTTCGTTTTACTTACTTTCTGTTATTGTTCTTAAGGGGGTCGGCCACAATGATGATAAAGTCCTTGTTCTTGCTGCTACAAATACTCCTTATTCTCTTGATCAGGTGACATTTCATTTTAAGTTGAGCTTATGAAACAATTAATCTTTTTATGGCTGATTTTCATATTTCATGCAGGCTATAAGGCGGCGATTTGACAAACGTATTTATATCCCTCTACCAGATGCGAAGGCTAGACAGCACATGTTTAAAGTATGTAACTTCTATTTCATCTATATGCAGAGGATGATACAAAATTAATAATTGAAGATTAATATCGACTTTGTTACTCTTGTACAGGTGCATTTAGGAGATACTCCTCATAACTTGACTGAAAAGGATTTTGAAGTCCTAGGTCATAAAACTGATGGCTTCTCTGGTTCAGATGTTTCTGTTTGTGTAAGTGTGTAAATGGTTCCTATTAGTTGATGTTCTTTATATTATTATTATCCTTCCCCTAAATGTAACATCGGTTTGATGTTTAAATAACTTCCATTAATGTGTTCATCCATGTCCATTTACAGTTACCCGTAACTTTCTACTTATGTTAATGACTTTAATAGGTTAAAGATGTCTTATTTGAGCCTGTACGCAAAACGCAAGATGCTATGTTTTTCATTAAGACTTCTGATGGTACATGGATGCCATGTGGACCCAAGCAATCCGGTGCCGTCCAGATAACCATGCAGGAGCTTGCTGCACAAGGACTTGCTGCCCAGGTATTAAAATTTTCTTTTCTTTCATGTGTATATATGAGTATATAAATCTGTACTATTGTATAAAGCGTCGGCATCCTTTTATAACTGTTTTTAGTGTCTTTGGACAACTTTGTTTCATTCTCTCTTATTTCTCTCTTTTAAAAACTATGTTTTATCTTCTCTGACATCAATTTTGTTCTTTCTTCTCTGACTTTCGTCCTCTTTCTTGATAACCTTTAACCGTTAACTTTTCATTTATCACGTAACTAATATAATTTTGCCTTATTTTTAAATTAACTTTTTATTTATCATGATTTAGTAAATGTAATTTAAGCATATAATTAGACAATACTTTGCTTTTAATTCGCACACTATCCTACGCCCCTCACTGCTAGTCTATTAGAGGGATTAACCAATCCCAATGCAAGTATAATAATATTTGATATTATCATACAAGCATTTTTGACGTATATAACGATTCTCTTAGTAAAGTTAATCTTTAGCATCTAATTGCATTCTACTATTATGGTTCTTGTGTAGATTATTCCACCTCCCATATCAAAATCGGACTTCGACAAGGTTTTGGCAAGACAAAGGCCAACAGTGAGCAAAAGTGATCTTGATGTACACGAGAGATTCACGAAGGAGTTTGGTGAGGAAGGTTGACAAAATTGACCTGTAGTTTGTATATTTATGTTTTCTTTTTCTGGGGTTCCAGCAGTAGCATCTTGGAGCAAGAAGGTTAGATGATTTTGCATTTCCCCTTCAGCAATTGGTAGGAAAAAGTGCAGACACTACTCAGAATTCATGTACTACCCATAGTTGTTGTGTACAAACGGTATACATTGTAGCAAGAAACAAGTTTCATTTTTGCACGTCTAATGTGCAGATTCAGTTGCCGGAACATTGAATTACAATGAAAAGTATGTGTTTTTCTCATTATTTCAATCCTCGTTTATCGATGCAGGATGCACGCGACGTGTATGGGTGTGTTACAGGAGATATTGTATCATTACATTTTAGAAGATTTGGACTGAATCAAAGGACAAACAGTTGTTTGACTAGGTTATATAAAGTTTATGTTTTCTGAATTAGTGTATGTGAAGAAAGTATGACGGCATTGTTTGCTTCTGATTCTTACCTACAAGACTTGGTCATTTCTCTATTTCTGGCCCTATTTTGGGAGAGCAAACTCATGCGTATGCCTGCGCGGATGTCTTTGCGCACCGAAGACATGAGGTGTAATTGGTTCGGGAGATTGTGGTTGTTGACACGCTAGATAAAGGTTTTGAACTCTCGATTGAGGTGGATGGATTTGATAGTTGGTAGTGGGTAATTTTTTGGACACAACAAAATAAAGAAATAAAAACTAAAAAAGAGAATTACCAGATTTCGTGTTTGAGTCCTTAGTGATGCAAATACTAATTTTACATCCTAATGGTTTGACCCGATTCTACTCATATAAATAGACTATAGAACCCAAATGAAAATAATAAGAAGAGAATTGAAAGGTAAGAGAGCAACATTAGTTTTAGTAGACAATCAATCCTAATCAATTCATAAGATACTGATACGAGACAATCAATCTTCATTAATCAAAGAGAATAATAAAGGACGTCAATCACATAAATTAGGTAATAACATATTCTATTAACATTCATAAAATCTTCATTTTATAACAGGAAAACAAACATAAGATCAACATATAATTGATGCCAAATGCCAATATTTTAGTGACATATTTCACCAGATTCATTCTTTCTCAGAATTTGGTTCCATTTTATTATATAGAAGGGATAATTACCAATGCCCCCCCTGAGGTTTGGCGTTATTACAGAATACCCCCCTGAGGTTTCGGAAATTACGAACTCCCCCCTGAATAGTACACCCTCGCTTACAAATAGCACCGGCCGTTAATTACACCGTTAAATTCAAATTTAAATTCCAAAAACACCCTTAGGGGATATATTGTAATTTTACTTAGAGTTTAATGATATAATTATAATATTAGTTAAGTTTGGATTTTTTGTATTTAAAAAGTTGTTATTTAATTTAATATTTTATATTTTATCTATAAATATAAATTGAATTAGATATTCCATGCATATTTATTTCTATAAAATATGATAAGTTATAAATTTCCTTTCATATTTATTTCTTAGTTTTAAATATATTTTGTACAAGTCCATTTAAAGTTAATTTAAAATAATTTATTTGCAATTATAACAAATTTTTCCTCAAAATAAAATTCATATAAAAAAACCCAGACAAAGATCAACTAGTGCATTATCAATTTTTTTCCTCAAAATTGAAAATCATAACAAATACACTAATATCAACAAATACATTAGTAAATTCACAAAAATATCCGCTAGCCGTTTAAACAATTATTTCAAACATTGAACATGTATGGTCAATATCTATAGAAAATATTAAACATCCATAAACTGTAGGTATGAAATTAGTCTATCATAAAAATATTAAAATAACATTAAGTAGCATTTTATTAAAAAAAAATTCTAGATAGACACAAAACTCAAATACTTACATCAAACCCCCTTAACAATTTCAGTCCTTGCATTAGCCCCCTTAACTTTGTCTCTTTATTACATATACCCCCCTTGAGTTTCAACATAGTAGGGGTAAAATAGTAAATTTCACACAATCCGTTAAATTTAACGGAGGAGATAACGGCCTAGGGGGGAGTTTATAATTTCCGAAACCTCAGGGGGTATTCTGTAATAACGCCAAACCTCAGGGGGCGTTGGTAATTATCCGTATATAGAAAGAAATCATTCTGAGTATATATACATGCAAACAAAAGCCGGCTGAAGCATTCCAGTGACAAAATAATCAAAATCTTGACAAGATTCATAATCCCTCTTCTGCCTAATCTAAACCATGCATTTGTACTTTAGGCATGAAGTTCAGTACCTAGCCGGCCGGCTTAACGAAAACGAAGCATCTTCATAAACTCAGATTCTTTGGTGTATAAAATCTCAATTCTTGATACACATTCATACCAGAAGCTGCATTTCAGATATCATAGAAGTTGTCAGATACTTTGCCTTAATCTTGTTGTTCAGACTGGCATTAGCAAATGGAGGTGCCTCTGATAGAAAGGTAAGAAAGTTCAGGATTTTGTACTCTTGGAATGATTCTGTCATGTTATGATCAATGTTTTCACATGTTTCTGCAACAAATATGTTTGCAGCATTACATAGTTTACATGGGAGATCACTCGTTTCGCGACTCGGAGTCTGTGGTGGCAGCTAATCATGAGATGCTTGCCTCGGTAATGGGAAGGTATGTGTGAGTTGAGGATGGTTAATATGCGCATGCGCGCACACACATGCACGAGAAGTATGCATAGTCTAGAATGTGTCGGTATGAATATCAGTTTTCACTAAGAACTGTTGCAGATGTTCTCAGCCCGTTGCAGAAACATTTGTGATGGGCTGAGAGTAGCTGTGACGGATTTCTTAGCGAACGGATGCAGAATCCCGTCACAAAACTAGTTAGTAACAAGTGTTTGGTGATGAATTCCGTCATCCAAGGGTGATTTCTTTGAGTACACACACTAGAAGGTGTGTATGCATAAGTCTAGGAGAGCTAATACACACACTAAATGAGTTTTTAATGTTGTCAAATGAATCTTTCAGCTATGATGGGGGCCTCGATGCAGCACGCCATCACTACAAGAAAACGTTCAGAGGCTTCTCGGCAATGCTGACTTCAAGTCAAGCCGAAACACGTGCTGAGAGTGATTCGGTTGTATCTGTATTCGAGAGCAAGACTAATCGTTTACACACAACACATTCTTGGTACTTTTTGCGAATAAAAGACCTGGAAATGTATCACGGGCCGTCAATGGACTCAACATCAGACATCATCGTTGGTGTAATTGATTCAGGTAAAAATTTTCCAGCAATGTGGTATACTATTTTAGTCTTTCGACAGTTTACAGATTTCTTATTAACTAAAATACATCTCTGATTCTTCTTGTCTTAGGAGTTTGGCCTGAATCCAAGAGCTTCAGTGATTATGGCTTACCTCCAGTGCCCGCTAAATTCAAGGGTGTATGCTCGACCAGAGACAAGTTCACACTATCAAACTGCAACAGGTAATCGTATTGCACGTGCAAAGATTGGGGTAATTACGAAAAACACCTCTGAAGTTTGCCACAATTATAAAGAACCCCGTTGTATCTATTGAAATTACAGTTTCCCCATGACACTAACATATATAAGGGTTTTCTGTAATAGAGATGACTAATGCTGGTGTTATTTGTAAGATATGAGCAAACCTCCAGGGTGGTACTTAGAAATTACAATTTCATAAATCTCCAACTGCAGCCTATCATCAAGCTCCAAAAGAATGTAAACGTATATGACCCTATTAATATGATCCTTACTTCTTCGAAAAGCTCGACAAGTAGTTACAGTGACCTACCTTGGAGTTTGGTTTGATTACACAAACTTCCCCTGAACTTTAAAAAATTACAAAAACTTTCCTTCTCAAAGATTGTACATTACATCTGTATCCAAGAATTTTGGTGATATCAATCTCTAATTATTTTATGAATACTCACTTTTGCCATTGAGCCTTACTGACCAATATTTGAATGGAAATTATATGAATATAATAGCATACACTGACCAAACATGAGGTCAGGATAAGCTAAAACATGGTATAGAAATGAAATTATCCCCAACTATTAATAAACAACTACAACTTTGCAGAAAGATTGTTGGAGCTAGATTTTACTACAAAGGGTTTGTAGCAGAGTACGGTCCTCTCAATTCATTCGGGTCGACATTCTACCTCTCGGCACGAGACAGCGACGGACATGGGAGCCACACAGCATCCACCATTGCTGGTGCAGTGGTCCCAAATGTCGACTTATACGGCATAGCCAGAGGGGCCGCCCAGGCAAAAATCTCCATTCATAACAAAATAAGCAGCCTTGATAATCAAGTGTACTTATTTTGTGCACTTATCAAGTGTAAATTAAGAAAAATTGAATCACTAACAAAGTCAAAATGAATTATATTCAAAGTGAATTACATCGCTAACAGAGTCAAGTGAATTATATCAAAGCATATAATATCCAAAAAATGAACTAAAAGAATTGTTCTTTTCTAAGAACTAAAAGAATTGTTCTATGCGGAATTCCTGGATCCATTTGACAAAAATGTCCCATCCAAACTTCAATATGGATGATCCTCTAACTCTATATCCAATCTTCTCAGTAACTTTGGCATCAAACTACAGGGCAAAAACCATAAGCTACTGTTAAAGAACCATTTTAGTTTATACACTATCTATTGCACAAACAACAAATAAAACAATGTCAAATTCAACCAAAAATAACATTTCATACCTTTTTCTTTTATAGATGATCTTCTAACTCTGAGTCAGAACTATATCCAATATCTTCAGTAAATTTGGCAACCATTGTCAAACAGGTCAAAAACCATAAGCTAATGTTAAAGAACCATTATAGTTTATACACTATCTATTGCACAAAAATAAAAGTTCATACCTTTTTGTTTTGGCTCTTTTCTTTTTCGCTCGTTGCTTGCTCTTCGTAGCCATTTTCTCGAGTTTAACAGCGGTTGCCAAAAAGATATTAAAATATTGGTGCTCAAACTAATAAACATATGATTTTCTAGAAATCTATAGAAAAATCTTGAAATAGATTTTAAGAATTGTCTAGATATCAATCAAGAATATAGAATCTAGATTATTATAGAAATTTCATGAAAAAGTAGAAAAATCTAGATTAAGCACATGTTCAAATCTATAACTACATAAAAGTGTGGATAGTTGTTTCTTACATTGTGAATTGACCGAATTATCCTTATACAATTTAATCTAAATATATAATTTATCATTTATGTAGGCCAACAATTAATAACTCAACTTATTTATTTTATTTTATTTTATTTAGTTCAATTAATTAAATCAACATCAACTATATTTAAGATATGACTGTTCTCATTCTCCAACTCTTCATATTATCCTTTAATGAATCCCTTGTATAATTTGATTTAACTATATAATTTATAGTTTATGTAGATTAACAATTAATAATTCAACTTAATTATATTATTTTATTTAGTTTAATTAATTAAATCAAATATATTTAAGATACCGATATGATCATTCTCTAACTCTTCCTATTATCTCTTAATGAATATAATAAAGATAATTGATATATGGGAGAGAGGCGAACTATTGATCAAGTGGCAAGCTAGGAAAGGCAACATAGCGGTTACAACTTCAACTTAATTATTTTTCTAATATTTAGTTCAATTTAATTAAAGGGAAAATTACATTGTACTACCCTGAGGTTTGCCATAATTACAAATAGGTCCCTATTCTTTGTGTAATTACATTGAAGTCCCTAAACTTTCACTTCTGTTTGAGGTCCATAACGGACGTTACTGTTCCTTCAGGGTCAACGGTTGACCGCCCTGAAATACAGGGACTTATTTGTTATTGAGTAAACTATAGGGATCGTTTTGTTAGTAAATTCAAACCTCAAGGACCTATTTGTAATAATAATTTAATATTCAGGGTATTTAGGGCCGGTCAACCGTTGACCCTGACGGCACACTAACATCTGTTATGGATCTCAAACGAAAGTGAAAGTTTAGGGACTTCAATGTAATTACACAAAGAATAGGGACCTATTTGTAATTATGACAAACCTTAGGGTAGAACAATGTAATTTTCCCTTTAATTAAATTAAACCAATGCAACTACATTTTTTAGCCATGTGAACATTAATATACCAATTTTTGTACTTATATAAAATTATGGATATCTAATTTGGAGTCAAAGTAATTAAGTCTTTTTTTTTTTATTTAGTTTAATTAAATTAAATCAAATACACTTAATAACCAGTCATATACCTATTTAATTGAAGTAAGTTAAAATTTCCCTATTCATGTTCATTGCGTCATCCTTTTGCTTTTACTATTATTCATCTGTCATATACATTAGTTTGTGAAGCAAATTTGTGAAATATTGGAAGTTGTATAAATAATTAAAAACTATTTCTCCTATTATAAAAAAAAAATAGACTGTCATATCAACATAAAAGTCGGTTCTCAAACCCTCCTTGATGCAACTGCAATTAAAATTTATAAAACTTATTTATATTTAAATTTGAGCCCACAATCTTACCATTCTCACTATTGTTATATCCTATTCACGGGTAATTATTACCATTTGTAATAACACGGTAACACAAAAGAAAAAAATCCTCATATTTTCAATACAATATTAGTATTTCACATTCTATATTAATGATTCAATTTTTTCCATCAGATTATCTATAATGATCAAATAACATCATCAACCACTAGCTGAAGTCGGACCTCCAAAATTATATAGAAAGGTAAACAGAAAAACTAATCATGGAGAATAATTTTACTTCCAAAATAGTTCCTCTCAATTCACTAAACTCAAAACAAATAGAAGCGAAAATTAAGGAGATGGTGATTCAACAAGGCAATAGCAAAGCGGCGAAACATGATTCTAAAACTATAAGAAAGCTCATATTCATGAATGATCAAGTAAATAAACGACCCCACATGTTGGGCATTGGCAGTAAATAGTAAGTGATGATTTTTGTAAAATCTAAAATATTTCCTAATGCATGCCTGCTTGCATTCAAAAATCAATTGAGAAGATTATAATTTTGAACTTTAAGAACTTCAAGATCGTTTCATCTTTACAATTGATGGATCAAATTTGATTTTTCTATCCGATGCATGATAACATTTTCTTTGTTTACATTTTCGACCTCCAAAGTAAATAGTTACATTATTGTGTGCATTATTAAATTTTAACAGTATTTTAAATTAAAAAAAGATAGTAACGAATTCAGTGAGAATCATTAAATATTTCGCTTTAGATTACTTTTGAAAAAAAATTCAACTAAAGAGTTATTTAATACTCCTTTTCCTCTGATATATGTAATATAACAGATTGTACCTGCAAAATGCATGTACCCATAATATTAGTTTGTCTTTTAATTGAAAATAACTTAGCATGACATCTCCAACCTACAAGGGCTCATAATTAGATAAACCTAGCCTCCAAAAGTAAAATTAAAATCTCGAGGAAAATACATTTTAAACATAATTAATTTTCTCATTATCTTTAGTGAATTATACAAACGTAATTTACTAGATATATCATTCTCTAGAATCCAATAGAATATACCAATTTTAGTTCATATGTTCACATGCTTAAATTAATTAGTATGAATGGACATACAAACTATACTTTTGTAATATAAAAGATGGAATAGTAACCTGACTAAGACGTGACTGGGATAGTCCATGTTTTCTAATCTGAAGGTATTTAGTGTAGAAGCTACTTCTAATGTATATTAGTGTAGCCTACTACATTAGATCAAGGAGTTTTTTTGATATATATCTTATTCACACATTTTTTTTGTATCTATGTTGCTTTCATAAATAATGACGCATAGTCGATGTTCTTTTTTTTCCCCTCCTCTAAATCACTGTATGACCCTTAAATACATTATTATACACGCCTCAATTCATCTGTATATTTACTTATCATATTTTTAGGAGACTTTAAATTATATTTAAGGAACTTATTTGGGTTTTTTTTATCATATCTACAAAATTCCATGAGACACCATTTATTAATAAGTTCATTTAGAATTCTTTATCTTTCGGTTTAACATGAAGGACATTTGTATACTATATGGATGAAAAGTATATTTAAACCAACCTCTATATATATATGTACACACACACACACATACACACACACACACACACACATATATATATATATATATATATATATATATATATATATATATTATTAATAATCTTTATTTTAGATTATTTTAAAGATAATATATTCATATAAATTTCACTGTTAAAGAAATTTATATAAATACTTAAAAATATAAATCTAGACATTAATAATTGACAGAACAACATTCTCACATGAATGATGCCGCACACTGAAAATTCATTTGATAAACAAACATTCGACATACTATGGCATTTTATTTATAATTATATATTGTTACTCATATTTTATTTTGAGGGAAAATAAATAAATATTATAAAAGATAAAGAAAAGTATTTATTCGATATGTTCAATGCTATATTCACAGGGAAAAAAAATACATGACATTATATTCACGGATATGGGAAGCGATACAAAATTGATTTGACCTTCAATAAAACTTATATAATATAGAATCTAACATTGAAGGAAATAGATAGAAATGACCTAAATGTTAATTGGCAAATTGAATTGGCTCTACAGGCAGCAACAATTGTGAACAAAGCCGACGAAAACCTCACCTACAAACAAATGACGTGCAAGTTTACTAAATTCAATGAGATCACAACTGATTTTGATGAAAATAAATTGATTGGTAATTTTACATTATCTCTAATTACTAGAAATCTCAAAAATTTTTTTTTGAATATTAGGAACAAAAACATCTAATACATGAAAAATTAAAAATATAATTGAATTAAAGAAAGAGAAATAACCGTTTCAATTGTGGAGGCACAACAAAAGTAATGGCTATGAAAGAGAAGTGATAACTATGAACGACGAGTTAGAAAATAATTAGACATTTACAATATATGATTTTTATTTCGGTGAAGGTTGGAAACTATTACAATTAATTTTTGGAATGACTTAGAAATTACAAAACAATGATGGTTACATAAAGTTGAAAATAAGAGAACAATTGTGGGAATTTCGGAGTTGAAGAAGCAAATATACCAAGGTATGAAACACACAAAAAGAAACAAGAAAAACATAGAATAAGTTAACTTCCTCCAAGGAAAGAAATTATGAATAACCAAAAAAATGAGGATCGCCAACAAAATAACCCTTACGAAAGTGATTCATTACTGTCAGAAGTTACAACAGGTAATCTAGACAATAGAAAACAACCCTTAATTATAACTAGATGTTCTTTTTAATATTTGAGACAAATATTTTGCGAAAGTGATTCATTACTGTCAGAAGTTATAACAGGTAATCTAGACAATAGAAAACCAACCTTATAACTAGATGTTCTTTTTAATATTTGAGACAAATATTTTCATCGCAAGGTAGATAATATAATTTTTTTGGGTGCTTAGAATCACAAAATCCACTAATACTTGACGAATAAACACTATTACTTCAAAACAAAGGTTGATTCAATAGAAAACATATTCACGCCACCATATGAAACTTGCAACAACTGCACAATATCAATATAAAAGATGATGCAAGGAATACAGTGCAAAAATTGCATAGATGATGTATGAAATCTAAAAACACATAAAAGTTAAAAATAAGATGATGATGCTGGAAATTGGTTGCCTTAGATTGAACGGGATCGGCTCCAAATCTCCAACAAATCAGTCTGGGTTTTTCGACTTGCTAAGATAAAAAACAATGTAAGAGTACCAGTCGGGAGTTGTTTCCCAAGTAAGCACTCCGACGCTCAAGACAGTGAGATTGTCTTAGGTGGGAAAGAGATGATCGAAAAATTGAGCAGAGTCTCAGTATGTGAGAGTGTGCGTACCTGATTCCGATGAGAAAAATAGTATTTATACCATTCGAATTAGGTTAAGGTGCGAATATCGGGGGTTCGTGTGTTAAGTGGCTGAGTAACGTGCGAACATGGGTAACTGCTATGCACGAGATGCGAAATGCATCCTAACTCAACCTAGAGGGAGCGTGTTAACGGAGCCGAACGTGTTGTGAGGGTGGTGCTCCAACTCGGCCTTGAGGTACGGATTGAGGGGAGCTGGGCGTGCCACTTAACTGAACAAGACGGATAAGGGAATGTGCATTGAGCATAAGCGGGGAGTGCTAAAAGGGATGTTTTTGTGTGCTAGAAGGGAGCACTTAGAGAGGGAACACGAAATGGGAGCTCTTAAGAGGGAACGTGAAAGAGGGAATGCGTAAGGGGGGACCTTGAAAAGGGGAACTCGACGGGAAGCACCTAGGAGGGACCTCGAAAGGGGAACTCGATCGAGAGCACCCAGGAGGGACCTCGAAAGGGGAACTCGCATAGAAGGGACCACGAAGGGGGAATGCGATGTTAGGGTGCCAAAGAGGGAATGGGTCCCGTAGCTTATTTTTTGGCATTATCACAAGATATACAAATAACTAAAATCCAATGCTCAAACAATACAAATATAGGGTTACTGTAAACGTGGAAAATGGGACTGAACGAGCAACAATCACACTATTTAAAGAAGTTGTTAAGGCGTGGACCGGATATACGGTAACTTAATATATTGAGGCAATAATTAGCGAGGTAAGAGAAACAATCAATCTCAACATAAAATAACCCAACAAAAAGTTAATAAGGTGTAAAATTTTGTAAGAACAAAAATCATCACTTCACAACAAGGTTTTAGAGCAACAATAGAGAAGCAATACAACTCCCTTTTAAAGCTTGACAAAAATGTGAAAATACGAAATGAGATTTTGTTTGTCGTTGGAGAAACTTTCAAAGGTATAAAAATAATGAGAGGAAAATGAGCAAATACAAAGAAAAATTAGAAGAATACAAAAAAAAAAAAAAAAAAAACCCACAACAACAACAAGATAAAAGAAATCGAAAAATAGGAAAAAGAAGAGCAAAGTGAAGAGTCAGAGGGAAAATAAAATCAAAGCAAACGAGGGTAAAACGAAGGAAGGAAACAAACAAGAAAATAATAGAGATGACGAAACTCTAACATCATTTTTCAAACAAAAAAACGAAAAACCATGATAAAACAAAATTGTTGAAAATAATAAATAAGAAAGTGAATAAGGAATCATCCTCGGATGGTGGAAAGGAACCGTCAGTACCACGTCCTTTAATTTCCAATATTCATATGAATGTAACGAAAATTTACTTTTGGAGAAAATAAGAAAAGATACTATCTACAATTTCAAGTAGAAGATTAAAAAACTAAAATTTTCAATAAAGTAAAAAACATTACTAGCTACAATTGCAAGTGCACAAAACACGTACTATGCTCTTTCAAGATTCAAAGTAAAATGAAAATAATAGATATAATTATATTACACAAAAATATTAAATTAGAAGAAACAAAGCTTTCAACAGGAAAAATAAGAATAAATCGTATATATACCACGTGCAACGCACGTGCACCTTGCTAGTAACTAAAAAATCAAGGATTTAAAAATCCATCTAATTGTAAACCGACATAATGAAGGTCGGTTAATGAGCCTATAAATATATGTACTCCTTGTATTTGTAATGAATGAAAAGCATAGCATTTTCAAATCTTTGCCTAAATATTCTTTCCCATTTCCATTAACCTTCTTCTCCCATTCCATTTTTTCGAATATATCCCAAGTCCATCAAACTCTATCACAAAATCAAATAGCCATATAATCTAATAACTCTTCCTTATTCAAATTAGACTTTCCAACCAAATTATTTCCTAAATTCCAACATTTGATATCTAGAGCCAATTTAACCCAAGCCTACGACAATGACCCAAAACCTTACAACCTTTAATTACACCTCCTCCATGGTCCCGATATTTGAGGGGGAGGCGTATGAGTTTTGGAGTATCCAAATGAAGACTCTATACATATCACAGGGTCTTTGGGAATTAATAGAAAATGGCTACGAGCAACCCCGAGATGCTGCCGAATTGGAGGGTTGGGACAACAATAGAAAAAAAGAGTATAGTGGGAATCGGAGGAAGGACGCAAAGGCATTGTCATATATGCGACAAGGGGTTACGAGACCCATATTTCCAAGGATCATGGTCGCAACAATAGCAAAAGAGGCTTGGGAGATCTTGAAGAATGCATACAAGGGCTCCGACAAGGTAATCTCCATTAAACTTCAATCTTTATGGAGAGACTTTGATACGCTACTAATGAAGGAAGATGAATCGATTGAAACATTTTTTAATCGGGTCTCAAATATAATTATTCAAAAAATATTACGGAGTTTTCCTATTAAGTATGATCATATAGTGGTTGCAATTGAAGAGTCTAAAAATTTATCGGTGTTAACTTTAACGGAATTAATGGGCTCACTACAAGCGCATGAGGATAGAATGCGCCGATTTAATGAGCAACCACTAGATCATGCATTTCAAAGTTAATTAAATTTTTCTAAGAAGGATGGTAATAAGAAAAATGGACATGGTAAAAAAAGTTTTCAGAAAAGAGGAAATTCAAATTATCATGGAGAGGGGAGAGAAAATTATGAAAATAGTAAATCTGGCCCATATTGCATATTATGCAAGAAAAATAATCATGATACACAGAATTACCGATTTAAATGCAAGAGATGCAAAAATCATACTCATTTTGAAAAAGATTGTTTTTATCGGCAAAAAGATGAGGCTAGATTTACTACAGAAGATAATTCTAAAGATCATGTTTTTATTTCATGCTTAAATGGATACCAAGAGTTACATGATATATCTGGTATGTAGATAGCGGTTGCTCAAATCATATGCCAGACAACCGTGAATCTTTTATTACACTCGATGAAAATATTAAGAGTCAAATTACACTTGGTGATGGGAGAAGTCAAAATATCGAAGGAATGGGTACTATTGTTGTTAGAACTAAAGATGACTCCACTAGAAAAATTCATGATGTTTTTTATGTCCCTGGTCTAACCCAAAATTTGCTAAGCGTTGGTCAATTAATCCAAAGAGGCTATAAGGTGAATTTTGATAATGACAAATGCCTCATTATTGATAAGGAAAAGGGTCAGTAGATTACTATGACAAAAATGACCCCTAATAAAATATTTCCTTTAAAAATGCCCATAGATAAAAAATATTCTTTAAAATGTGGAGAAGTTGATGAATCCACATTATGACATTTAAGATATGGGCATTTAAATTTTAATAGTCTCAAAGTATTAAAGGATATTGTGAAGGGACTTCCCTCAATAAATAATGAAAAGAAAATTTGTGAGGGATGTATTGATGGAAAAATGCATAGACTGCCCTTTCCTAAAACATCTTGGAGGGCAAAGAACCCATTAGAGTTGGTGCATGCAGATATTTGGGGTCCTTCTCGAAATCCATCTTTAGGTGGAAAAAGATATTTTTCATTATTTGTCGATGATTTTACTCGAATGATGTGAGTTTATTTTCTGGAGCAAAAATCGGAAACATTCACCTTTTTCAAGCAATTCAAGGCCCTCGCAGAAAATCAATTGGGGCACGCTCTAAAAATTTTGAGAACAAATCGAGGGGAAAAATTCACAAGCAATGAATTCTTCCAGTATTGCAAACAGCACGGGATAAAAAGGGAGTTGACAACCAGATATACACCACAACAAAACGGAGTAGCAAAACGGAAGAACCGCACGATCGTAGAAATGGCCTTGAGCATGTTGCAAGAAACTACGCATTTTATCAAATGATGATCTTTTGGAGAAATTTCAAATGAAAGATTGCAAGCCGATGCCAACACCAATGATGACTAATGAAAAGCTTTCAAAAAATGATGAAGTTGAAAAGGTGGACGAGACCATCTACCAGAGTCTTGTGGATCACTAATCTACCTTACTCATACAAGGCCGGACATCGTTCACGCAGTCGGCGTAGTATCAAGATTTATGAGTGAGCCAAACAAGAAGCACTTTGCAGCAGCAAAAAGAATTCTAAGGTACATCAAAGGAACGAAGAAACTACGCATTTTATATGAATCAAGAGAAGACTACAGCCTACGGGGATACACAAACAGTGACTGGGCAGGAAGTGTTGATGATCGAAAAAGCACTAGTGGATATCTTTTCTGTCTGGGCACTAAACCAATCTCCTGGTCATCTAAGAAACAAGTAACAGTTGCACTATCATCAGCAGAAGCAGAATACATCGCCGCAACAAGTGCAACATGCAAAACGGTTTGGCTCAGAAGAATTCTGTTGGATCTTCAAATCGGGGAAGAGATACCGATGCCACTATACTGTGACAATATGTCGATGATCGCCATGACGAAGAATCTAGTATTTCACAGTCGAACGAAACATATTGAGATACGACACCACTTTATCCCAGAATTGGTTGAGAAACAAGAGATCGAGTTACGATTTTACAATACAAATGATCAACTAGCAGACATCTTTACGAAGGCGCTAGCACGGGACAAGTTCACCACACTACGAGAAAAGATCGGAATTATTGAAATGAACACCAAGGGGGAGTATTAAAATATTGGTGCTCAAACTAATAAACATATGATTTTCTAGAAATCTATAGAAAAATCTTGAAATAGATTTTAAGAATTGTCTAGATATTAATCAAGAATATAGGATCTAGATTATTATAGAAATTTCATGAAAAAGTAGAAAAATCTAGATTAAGCACATGTTCAAATAGCTAAAAAATCAAGGATTAAAAAATGCATCTAATTGTAAACCGACATAATGAAGGTCGGTTAATGAGCCTATAAATATATGTACTCCTTGTATTTGTAATGAATGAAAAGCATAGCATTTCCAAATCTTTGCCTAAATATTCTTTCCCATTTCCATTAACCTTCTTCTCCCATTCCATTTTTTCAAATATATCCCAAGTCCATCAAATTCTATCACAAAATCAAATAGCCCTATAATTTAATAACTCTTCCTTATTCAAATTAGACTTTCCAACCAAATTATTTCCTAAATTCCAACAAAAGACTTGGCAGGACAGATCAAAGAAATTCCCTTCAATTCCCAAAAATTTGATCTTCTTCACATTATGGCTTTTAATGTCTATCCGGAAAACCTTACGTCAATCTGGAGAAGTAGCATATCCTCAGCTTCCAAGTACACGAGTGTTTTTATATTGGACATAAAAATTACGCCTTTTCCCAGTGTGGGTGTACAAAAAAGTTCCACCCAATTAGGCTGACCCTTCTTGGTCACCAAGAACTGAACACGTTCACTGTAGCCTAAGGTATACACTAAGCTTCCACTCATGGCCAATAAGTTCTTAGTCAGGGGTATGCTCTTAGATAAGGGTAATAGAACTTCTCCAAATTGCTCATTTGCAAGGTCTAAAAAGACAACACTATCTGAAGTACCCCAATATAAACACCCATCATCGTACCCGATGTGATAACAGCCAGATCAACATGCGGGAAATTTTGGATAACATTCCAATGATCATTTTTCAAGCTATAACAAAGTGTTCTATAAATGTGCCTGCCGGAGCAATTTGATCCAACATTCTATCCACCCTAACCACTTTAAAGTCCTCTCTTACCATATCAAAACCAATAGCGCAACTGAAAAATCGGCCAAGTTCCATATGGGGTTGGGGCACTTCTTGGAAGGCCCCGGTTAACCAGTTCCAAAATATCAAGTTTTTCTCCGGTTTATCCCTTTCACTAATCAGAACTAGTCTATTACAAGCTGGAATTGGAAAATCTACCACCCGAACCATGGGGGGACGAACCAACGGTTTTACCTTAATATCACTAGACTCATCAGTCATTTTTAAATAGTGCAGCCATACCGAATAAAGATCAAAACGAGATTTGATTGTCTCATTACTAAACTAAGAAATTCACCTTTCTTATAAGTGTCCATGAAACCTGGGTCGTCGCTTACCTTCTTCCAATCCTTACAAACTGCTCTGGAGCGGAAAAGATCATCTGGAGGTAGCCGGAGTAGAAAGTCCGTGGAAACTTCACTAGGAACATCGGATATGGTGTCAGCACTCAACAGGACCCCGGGCAAGAAACTCTTTCCAAGATTGAGTGGGAATGTCAGACATGGCCGAATAGCTTCCCCAATCTGTGATTTCTTGAAGGTCGAACCTTTGAAGAGGGTTGGATTCTTCGAAGAAGGGTAGAAGAAAGTTAAATGCTTGATGAAAGTTCAAACAAGAAAGTTCGATTCTTGGAGAAAGTGATGTTTGAAAATAGAGTTATATCTTGAAGAAAGTTCGAACCTTTGAAGAGAGTGGATTCTTCGAAGAAGGTTAGAAGAGAGTTAAATGCTTGATGAAAGTTCGATTCTTGAAGAAAGATTTGATGTTTGAAAATAGAGTTATATATGAAGCAGCAGTGGCGATTCTAACTCTATAGTATTGGGACTCAGAGAGGAATTATATGACATTTTCTAAAAATAGTGTAAAAATAAATACATATTATAAAAATAGTGTACTATTCAAAACTATTGCAAATATAGAGTTATCCGCACATATGAAAAGCGGAACTCAAAATTCATGATACAGTTGATACCTTTTACAAATCAATACAACAACTTCTAAATAATTATATTTTCCACCACAATAATTTTCATGTTGAAATCTAAATTTTTAGAAATACATAATGAATATATAAAAGAAATAAACGACGGATATAATTATCATAATAAGAAATATATAGAAATGAAAAATAGAAGATACTGGTACATGATGAGATATCATCTAGATTGGTCATTATACTATCAAGAACAAATACAAAGATTTATTTTGATAATAAACGCATAAGAAATTAAGAATGGATCTATATGAAAAGCAAATGAATAGACTACAAAGAAATATTGCAAAACAAGCAAAGAAATCTAATCGAGAAAAGTTAGAAAAAATTAATAATGAATCTCAATATATTATGTATGAAATTTTTTTACAAAGAGTAATAAAACAAGAAAAATATGTTATGAAAGAGATAATAAATTCTAAACAAACTCAAATACGAATAGAAAATTATATTAAATTAATAAAACAAAATAATCTAGGAACGGAAGAATATATAAAACAATCTGAAAATATAATAAATTGGTGTAAAGAACAAATAACTAAAATAAATATTATTGCATCAACATGAATTTCACACAAGAATTAAAAATTTTTGTAGAAACATTAAACAAACAAGTGCAATCTTTAAATAATATAGTAAACACATTATCTGAACAATTACACAATACTAATGAAAAAATGTCTCAATTAGAAAATACTATAAAAAACATAAATAATAGTTAGGAAATCGAATCATATTACAAAATAGATCCAAACATTTTCTCTTGTCATTAGGAGGGGGGAGAATATCCACATTTATTTCATACTACTACAAATCCACAATTAAATACTATCATAGATATGTTACAACAAATCCTTTTAGATAACAAACAAGATGTTATAAGCGAAATAGATAATACACAAGAAATTTTAAATAAACTACTGAGAGAATTCAAAGGAAAAGAAATAGAAAACCAAATTATTACATCTGAAGAAAAACAAATAATACACCCTATGGCAAATTGTCAAGAATTATTAAAACAACTTAAAGAAGTAATCATACGGAAAGAACAAACTAGATATATAACCATTGCTGATCTTGAAATATATTTTAAAACTAAAAAACTTAAACCATTTCAAATAGAACCTCCACGTTTATAATGGATTCTTTTGAATTAGAAGATATAATTGCAGAATTGAATACCTTACTAGAATCATTAAAAATAATTGAAGAAGAAAATAAACAAGAACACACTTTAGAAGCTATAAAACCAGAAGTAGAAAATGAAGAAGTAATATATGAATATGAATCATTAGAAGACGATGTTCTAGGAATGGAACGAGAACGGGATACAAAACAAGAAAATAATAAGAAAGATGTTCCAGAATCAAGTCATAGAAACAAAGAAGTAGATTGGGAATATTCTCAAGAAGATCATTATACCAATCCTTTAAAAACACGAGTATACAATATAATTTTAAAAAAGGATACGTCCCAAATAAAAAGGGAAGATGGGCTAAAGTACCTAAACAAAATATAGGTACTAAATATAGATTGTGTAACAAACAAATCAGCACTTATCACAGAATGGGCAAATAAAATAGAATTAATTATAGAAACTGAAGATAGACTAAAACATGGAAATTTTAAGACAATATTTAATTTCGTACAATATAAAACAATAGGAAATGTATCACATTTCTTATCCTCATTATCAAATGAATAGAAAACACTACTAGACTGAGGAAATGCTATTGAAGCTTTTTGGAATATAGCTCATAAAATATACTCAGAATTTATTGGAGTACCTTTACAAGATACTGGATTAACTATATCTACAAGAGACCAAGATAGAGCAGCATATCATTTAGCCAATACACAAATTTTAGACATGTGCGCCATAGACCTCTTCAATTGTGAATACAATATGTACTATTATCTATGTTGCACGGACACGGACACGGCGACACGGATTTTTTAAAAATTTTAGGACACGACACGGCTATATTTTATATAAATAAATATATTTTATATATAAATTAAAATATTTTATATAAAAATAAAAATAGTTTATAAGTATAATCTAGATAAAATAAAATATTTTTAAAAAATATGTATAATTAAAAACTAGAATAAGTTTGTTATTTTAGGTTTCACCCCAAAAAATTTTAAAAATATTAAAAAATGCATAAAAAACTTTATTTAATTAGAAAATTTGCCCCGCCGTGTCCGAGCCGTGTCGGACACTTCACCCCGCCGTGTCCGACACCGTGTCCTATTTTTTTTTTTTTTTCGGACACGTTTCAGCCGTGTCCGACACGTGTCCGACCCGTGTCCGTGTCCGACACGTGTCGGACACTGCACGGACACTTTTTTTGCCGTGTCCGTGCTTTCTAGACTATTATGATTTATCAAACGAAAACAGAGAAAAATATCTATCTCTATACTTTAATAAATTACCTTATCCAGTAGGACAAATAGCATACGCAGAATTCAAAAAACAAATAGATAAAGGATTTATAACAGAAACTTTAGGAGGAGCACAAACTATTATACAACAATTTATTGCAGATAAATGTTATGAAAGAGAATTACATAATGCTGTCAAAAACAAAGTCACAATATGTTGTGAAGGAAATCCTTTTGTACCTCAAACATATGGACAAAGTCCGTATATCATTAGACCAAATAAAAAACAAAAATATAGAAAAAAGGATAAAAAATACAGATGGAGAAAGAAATCAAGGAATTGGATAAACGACAATAAACGTAAATTTCAAAAAAGACGAAAACATTTCTTTAAAAAGAAAGAATATAGATCTCAAAGAAATACTATCCAGAAGGAAAGAAAAAATATCAATGCTGGCTATGCCACGAAGAAGGACACTATGCTAGGGAATGCCCTAAAAAACAAAAACAATCTGAAAAAAGACTACATATACTTCAAGTAGCTCAAACATATAATCTAGAACTTATAGAAGAAGACTATTATGATTTGGAAAACATATATGAAATAGAAACAGTTACAGAATCAGAAAATGGTTATAGTTTAGACGAAGATTTTTAATGAAGAACACAAACACTACATTTATAGAAGTAAAAATAAAACATAAAACACTTAAAGCATTTATAGACACAGGAGCTAGCTTATGCTTTGCTTCACTTGCACTTAAAATACTCAAATAGACAAAACTTAAACAACCATTAAAAATAATGTTAGCAGACGCGAGTCATTATTATATATGACATGTTACATATTCAGAAAAAGTATGGATACAAGGATACTGTTTTACTATACCATCTATATATAGACATGAAATAGGATTACCATTTATTCTAGGAAACAATTTTCTAAAACTATATAGACCTTCTGTCAAGAACTAAACCACATCTATTTGAAAGCACCTGTTATTGAAAAACTTTCTCAAAAAAGTGAAATAATAGAAATACCTATAGAAAAAATAGACGATAGAAGTAATCTCATAAACAAACTAGATTATCTAGTTAATCATGAACTAATATTCTTTATAAAAACAAATCTTGAAAAAGAAATAGAAGAAATTCTAGACTCTATCACTAGTGAAGATCCTTTAGACAAAAATAAGAACAATAATTATATGATAGTTGAAATTAAATTAAAAGATCCTTTAGAAGAAATAAACGTGAAAAATAATATACCTTATTCTAAAAAAGATATTGATGTATTCAAAGAAGAATGTAAACAATTTTTAGAAAAAGGATTGATATCTGAAAGTAAAAGTCCACACGCAGCACCTGTATTCTATGTAGAAAAATAAAAATGAAATAAAACGAGGAAAATGACGAATGGTCATAAATTATAAACAATTAAATAAGAAAACTATAGGAGATGCATATAAATTACCTAGAATTGATTATATCAAAGATAGGTTAAAAGGAAAAACATGGTTTAGTACTTTAGATGCTAAATTAGGATATTGGCAATTAAGATTGCATGAAAATACAAAACCATTAACAGTTTTTACATGTCCTCCACAAAAAAATTACCAATGGAATGTTTTACCATTTGGTTTGAAACAAGCATCAGGGATATATCAGAGATTTATGGATAAAATTCTCGAGGGATTGGAAAATATTTGTCTTGCTTACATTGATGATATTATCATCTTTAGTAATCAAGATAAAGAAGACCTTTTGAAAAAACTAAAAATAGTTTTAAAACAATGTAAAGACAAAGGATTGATTCTTTCTAAAAAGAAAGCAGTCTTATGTAAACAAAAAATTGATTTTCTTGGAAATACTTTTGATTCACAAGGAAATATAGTTCTTCAAGACAATATTTTGAAAAAATTAAATGATTTTCCGGATCAAATTACAGGTCGAAAACAATTACAAAGATTTCTTAGATGTCTAAACTACATTTCTGATCAAGGATTCATAAAGAAACTTGCAAAGGAAAGAACACAATTACAAAAGAAACTTTCTGAAAAAATACAATGGAATTGGCAAATTGCTGATTCAACAGGCAGCTGGGCTACCCCTATCAGACTTGGTAGCAAGCGTGGTGGGTCCATCAACACAAGCAAAATCAACACAAACTGACACCAAAGGCGAAACTTCAGATAAAGGAAGAGAAAAACAAGTGGATGACACGATGATGAAAGAAAACAAGTCAAAAAATGGTATGCAATATTCAATGGCCCAAGTAGTAGAATATACGACCATTGGTCCAAAGCAAGCATTCACATACTTGGACACTCAGGAATAATACATAAATCTTATACCAGCTTTGCAGAAGCAAAACAAGCCCTTAAAGAAACCAAAACCTACAAAAATACACTTCAAACCACTCCTACAATTCAAACCCAAAATAGCCTTAAAGAAAGAATGAAAGTTCTTGGAAACATACCTGCAAGAAACCCAATGGAACGAGTCCAAACACAAGCCCAAAAGGAGGCTCAAATACAACCAACCAAAGAAAAATTTGAAAACCTTTTAAAATGCATTTTTGAATACAACCCTGAAACCGACAAAGATAAACTATATTGGTATCCAATAAACAAAAACGGCCCAAAGGTCATCATATTCGAAAAAGTAGACCCAGATATGATATACCAATTTTTCATACATGGATTTCTTGACACTCTTTACTTCAAAAACCCAAACTGCTTCAGAAAATTCAGCCCAAAACTAATGTCGACACTTCAAGACGAGTCTCAAAAGGAAACATGGATAAAGAGATAGTCTTCAAATCTACACTTTCATATCCTATCTTCAACGAAGAAGGAGTATCAGTATCCTCTCATGGAATTATCAAACTGATAGTTTCAAATGGAGAATACCCTTGCATTGATACAATGAAGACACTTGATGACATAAATGAGATAGTTGCAAAACAACTAAATCAAATATTTTATGCATCACAGGAAATAAACAAAGACAGTAATGTCAAAATAAACTATAAATCCAATTATCATCTGATATATGGATCCTCAAGATATACACTCCCGCCATTACAACTGAAAACTTTGGAAAATTTTGAAAAAACATTCATCAAAATTAAGGAATACAGCCTGAAGACACTTCCAAAGGAAATCAAACTCATTTTCTGCGAATACAGTGAAGTAATTGATGAACACAACTGTGAATGTGCCAAGACAAAACTGAAGACAAAGCTGAAGAAACAGGGTCCCATAATTCAAACGAGTCAATGAAAGAAGACACTGTTACTAAAGAGTAATAATGTAGACCTATGATGCACGGACACTTCTAAAAATATCATTATGCCGTGTCGTATCGTGTCCGACACTCCTCACGTGGAAAATTTAAGAAAAAATTCGTGTCGCCATATCCGTATCGTGTCGTATCCGTGTCGCCGTGTCCGTATCCGTGCATCATAGATGTAGACTGACGCACGCAGTGATGTCAAGAAACTCAATTATGAAGAAAACACGCAAGCAATGACGAATACATATCAATAATGCAGACTTTATGTCTTTGCCTGCTTTTTCCTAGTGCGCGTTTTTAGCGCCATTATTGCTGTTAGGTTTAAGTCGTTTTCTACTTTTTGACTTTCTGTACATTAGTGTGTATGAGTTGTATCGCATTATATGTGATTGTAATAGTTAGCTGAGTGCCTATATAATGGCCTCAATATTGTATAAGTTAGGCAGACTTTAATGGAAAGAAAAAAGATCAGTTTTTGATCAAAAACTCTCCGAGTTTTAAAGCCTTCGAGCTTTTCTTTTCTGCTGGCCTCAAGCCTGAATAGCAGAATCCTACACAACCATACACAATTGAATACTAAACAATCCATTTTCATACCAACACTATGGAAAACCTGGAAAAAATTCAAAACAAACAATTCATCTCCATACCAACACTATGAAACTTTGAAGAAAGACAAACAGGTAACATGGAGTGCTGGAAGACAGTAGATAGAAATACACAAATAGGTAAACAAAACAAACTCTATTCTGAAATTAATGTTTATATTTTCTTATACTTAGTATAATAAACATCAATGGAGATTAGTCTGATAGATCAAATTGAACACCTAGAAACAATTGAAGAATACGGATATTTTTCTCAAGATATTGTTATAGACAACAAAAAATTAAACAAAGTTAGAAGAAAAGAGTTAAACTTGATTGATGGTAAAGATATGAAAACAGATTTAAAAACAAAATTGATAGAAAAAGCATTATATTGTACGGGAAATTTACGTGTGAAACACCTATTGAAATTTCTACAACAAAAGGAACACAGGTTATTCGTTAATAAATAAAGCTGATATAATTAAGAAAATAAATAAGGTGAAATACTCACCCAGAGAAATAGGATACATACATATCTCTACAATACAGATATTAATTAAAAGTACATTTGCTGAAGGAATAGACTCACCCATAAAAATAGCAATCTGTGACGACAGAATCATGAATATAAAAGACAAAATACTTGGAATAATCGAAGGAAACCTTGCTTATACAAAACTACTTTTTAATGTAGCATTACACTACGCTATACTGCTGGTAACAGAAAAATTAGACAAATCATTAAACATTGCATATAAATTTGAAAGACAATATTTAATGGAGAAAAACGATTATCCTTTCTTAATAACATACTCTATTGGATATGCTTTGACAAACAACCATCATAGTATACAATTCGAGAATACTGATAAAATATATATGGAAAACATTTTTCGAGATATATCTCGTATAAAATATATTCCTAAGACACCTATAATACAACATGTTAATACAAATGTTTTTCAAATGAAAACTCCAAAACTTTTAAAAAGTACAAGCACACGCTTCACATATCTACCACCAAATAAAAGAATTAACTAAACTATACTGGCATCTACTAGCAATACTAAAGAAGAAGAATCTTCTAATGAAATTACCAAAAACGAATTTACACATCTAGCCAATCAAATGGCTAAATTAACCACAGTTATAAAGGAAACACTCTGACTGTCGCTCTGGTATCAGAGCCTGTATACGATTCTAACACACAAAATCTACAACATGTATGAATATAATAGAAAAATATTCTATAAAGACAACATAAAAGAAATATACAATGGTCATAACGAAGAAATAAAACAATATTTAAAAGCTAAAAATGAAAGACGATTGTTAGATATGAAAAACCATTAAAAAATGATTATATATTACAAAAAACAAAAACAAATAATTACTCAATTAACTATAACATAATGGATAGATACGACTATAAAGCTAGAATATCTCGAGATATACAAGAATTAGAAGAACAACTCAATATAAACGAATATCTTGTCAAAATGACATATCATGATCTAAAATACAATAAAAATTTATCATTAAAAACTCAAGAAATAAGGATAAGAACAGTAAACGAAGATTTAAAGGATATAAAAATAAAAAGAAATACAAGATATCAAATGGCATACGCTTAATTATGAATTATAAACCAAAAATATCAATAGACAGTATAACAAAAGAAAAACAACAAACAAAAGAGATTATGAATGCTAAAAGAATTAAACAAATGAGAAAAAATTTGGAAACATCCTTACAAAAAGAAGAAAGCTACAAGAAAAATTATGAACGAACTTTAAATAAAGATGTTTGGAATAAAGATACAATTATAAAAGCTATAGAAAAACAAGAAAAAATAATAAATCATATAAACAATAAGTTTATAGAAAAATTACAAGAAAGGGAAATTAATGGACCAAACTGCAAACATTAGAAAATTTGGGTCTCAATTGAGGATATACAAAAAATCAAAATTTGGAAGAAAAAGTCAAAAATGCACATGGAAGTTGCATTTGGGAATAACGGAACACACCCTTTTTACAATACAAATACAAAACACACCAAACTTGCACTATGCACAAAAAACAGGCTTGGGATCCCCTGTTATAAAATCCTATTTCATCTCCTGTTATACCGTTAGACTTTCGACACGTGGCAGTCAAAATATCTAATATTTTACATAGTATAATTATCTGGATACGTCATTTAACGTCTGTTATCACTGTTATCTCTCTCCACATCCCAAAAACACATTACCCTTCTTCCATATCGATCAAAAATCCCTCCAAGAAGGAAATTCTCCTCCACCGTCTGGCCGCTTGTGTCTAAGTCCCGATTGTGAAAACTCCATCTTTTAGGCCATATCCCAGATCCATAAATCCAATCACAAGACAAACTCTTTCGACAACCCAGCATTGTCTCCGGTATTCAAACCGAGAAACTCCGGCGAGAGCGTGGTGTGCAGGCATCTCAATTGCTCGGGGAATCACCGCTATATTCCATATATGCTCTCCATCTTCTCGAGCTTCGGCGGCTGGTATCGCTGGAATATTCCGACCAGTCGTTGGAGAGGGATCTCAATATAGACTTGTACAAGTTTATGTGAGTTGGGAAAAATGGAGGGTTTTGGGTTTTGTTGGACGCGGATTATGATTTTTTTTTCCACCCAATTATTGAACTGCTGTAGTCGGGGGAGTATTATGAAGGAAAATTAAAAATTTGTGAATGGAGTTGGGGCTGCCAATGTTGTGGTGGGTTGGAGCTTGAAAATCAAGAATTTTTAGGAATATATGAATTTCAATTGCAGGAGAGTGTGGAAAGTGGAATGTGAGCGGGAAAGAGATTTAAAACCAAAAAGAAGATTTCATCCGCTGGAGTTGAGCCGTTGGTGAATTTTCCGAAAATGAGGAAGAAGAATTATGTTTTTCGGCGGATGGGTTTAGAGAGAGAGGAAAGAAATTAGTGAAGTATAACAGACGTTAAATCTCAAACAGAAAAAATTATTCTCTGTTAAGGGTGTATTAATTTCTTTGCCACGTGTCGAAAATCTAACGGTATAACAGCAGATGAAATAGGATTTTATAACAGGGGATCCCAAGCCCAAAAAATAACACTAAAATTAGAAAATTACCGGAATTATAGGAAGGTGCATTGGGCCCGAGGTGTAATTTTATTTTTTTTTTTCAATTGGGAATATTTTATAATGAAAATACTTAAATTTGTAAATTTGTATACATATATATATATATATATACACATATACATAATGAAAATACGGATACGATATAATATAATACAACTGATGGTGCAGGAATCTGAGCTTCCTAAATGCAACAACACTTTAATATTTGTTAGAAGGGGAAGACCATCACAGGCTTGCAAGCCTCAGGAACTGGGTTTCCTTTTTGTGCGTGGGTTCTTCCAGCTAGGATAACACCAAGAATGCAAGAGGTAATGGTGATGCAACAGTGGTGAGATGATCACGGAGCTTAGGAAGATGCAGAAAAAATGGAGAGAGGGAATGCCCAGTGTGAGGTGTATGCAGAAGATTGCTTAGGGGAGAAAGCATGCGTCCTCCTCTATTTATATGTTAGGGGTGAGGGTAGATGGGTAAATTGACCGTGTGGTCCCAAACCTATGTTGCCCTAACACGTGGCATCCTGTGATGGTGTGAGAAAGACGTCTCTGAAAAGGAGGCGGCGTGTCAGGTACAAAGTGCGCCCTACCTTTGTGTCAGAGGTTGTTGGCGAGGGTCACGTGAGAGGAAGGCCCAAAGCCCTCCTTGCTAAGGCTCGGGTCCATTGCAGGGGAGGTGGGATCATTCACGAGCGATGTTGACGCTCGAAGAGTGCAGGGATGGATCCTCCGCGGCAGATGATCCTTGAGCGTCAAAACACCGAGCACCAAGAATGGGGTCCCCGTGTGGGTGCTTCCATGGGTAAGGTGACCCTGAGGGCCCAGACGCGAGCGTCAAGCCGGTTGACTCTGGCCCTCTACCTGAACAATTGTCCGAGGCCCAAAGGCCTGAACTAGTTGGCAAATGAGTGGGCTGGGAAGGCCCACGAGCCCTTCAATGCGGGCGTCTTGGCCCCTAGTCAGCGAAGCGTTAACACGTGGACGGCTCTGATTCGAGTGTAATTTTAGGTCTCATCATTTTGCCCCCTAAATTCTGTAGTATCGCTTCGAGCGTACTGTAGAATTTATAAAGAAATGAGCCTTGAATTTTGAATATCCGAGGGTCAGGCCATTGCTAGAGAAGTGACCGCTAGCCTCCTGTAACGGACACAATCTGACACCGCATTAATTGCTGTCATGTCCGCATTTAATGCTGAGTGGGAACGTGGGAGCGTGCACTCCGGGAGACGTGAGGCGGTTACCAAAAGTGGGGGGATTTCCTAGGCGGGAAATGATTGCGTTTTGAATTTCCAGCCCTAATCAATGTAAATTCTCCCCTATAAATAGGGATTTACAGAGCTTTGGAACCTCTTTCACGCATTCAGACTTCTTCAAACCCTTACGCAGCAAGAAATTCTCTGCAATTTTTACAGACTCCGGCGAGTTTCCGTTCTTCCAACTTTAGGTAAAATTCCATAACATCTTTCTTATTTATCTCGCGCTAACATTAGGTATAGGTTGAGTGAGTGAAATCCTTGAGTGAAGAGCCATTTTCTGCCTTTGAATTTGTTTCAGAAATTTCTCCCCTCCTTGATTGAGTTTTCTGCGAATATCTCCATCTTCGAAACCCAAAAAGCAACCATGGCCGGACACCCAGTTGAAGATTACGTAAGGGAGATTGATGAAATGTCGGTGGGGAGTTCCTCCCCTCACGATAATGTTCCCACAGCTGTCCCCTTGGCCGGGATGTCCCCCGGTGAGGGAATTCCTACGGCGATCCCAAGGGCCCAGGCTCCGGATGACACCCGGGATGAAGAAGTTGATGCAGCCGTTCAAGGGATGAACGAGCGTGCTCCTAGGGGGGTCAACGATCTCTTTGAAGAGATGGACAATGTGATGGAAATGCAGAGGCAAGGGGAGAGAGTGTTCCCGGTCTTGAATAGTGCCGTGCCACCCCAAGATCACAGAGTCACAGTGGCCGTGACGGCTCCCGAGGGTGAAGCAGGGCCATCCGGGCGTCAATTTGAGGTTGAACCCTCCAGAAGGCGCCAAAGGAGGGGAAAGGAGCCCGCCACTCGAGTGAGGCAAGATAATCGCCATCAAACCGATAGATCTCCGGATGAGATTGAGAGTATTTTGACGCTCGACGATTTGGAGGAATTGAGGGCTAAAGCTTATTGGGATGAAGCAGTATTCCCCATGCGACTTCCTGAGGAGGGGGAGAAGGCCAACCGACCGCCGCCTGGGATGATGACGGTCTACTGGGACGCAGTCCTAGCCGGGGGCTGAGGTTTCCAATTCCGCCCATCACTGTCAACATCTATCACCACCTGAGGCTTTGCCCTTCACAAATTCTGCCGAACGGCATAGCCTTAATCAACACTTTCGTGATTATGATGGTTGCTCTAGGCCGTGAACCCTCGATCGTTAACTTCGATAGCTTGATACAGGTGGCCCGCTCAACACGCTCATCCCCTACGGACGGATTCTACTACGCCCAGGCCAAATCGGGCTTTAAAATGATAGATTCCCCATCTACTTCCTATGGCGAGCAATGGAAGGAGAAGTATTTTTTCGTGGGGGCTCCAGGGGGGATTTTTAGGGTTTATCGCGAGTGGCTGATACATGGTGAGGGTCCTCTGATTAGGGAAAGAACGAGGAACAAAGATTTTGAGGATTGGGCGCAGGGGTTAGCCTTCGAGATGAGGGCTGAGAAAAAATGGATTAAGGCTGAAACATTGATGAAGAATGAGGGAGTGCTATTTCGTTATGGCTTGTCTTGCCCTCCAGACATGATACTCAACCCTCCAGCTGACATCATGGCCCTAGACGGTCAGACTCTGGGAACTAACCGTACTAACTTTTAGAATAGTCTTCTAACTTATAGTGATTATTGTATTTTTGTATCTGCGATCCATGCAACAAATCTTCTGACGCTCGTTTCTTTTTACTTGCAGGTATCCAAATACTATCGCAATGTATGAATGCCGAGGCTCTTTCACGCATGCTAGGCGTTCAGGGAGCCGGTGCTAACCCTCAGCAACAGCAACAGCAACAACAAGAACGACCCCCAACTGCCCCGAGGGGCAGAGGAATCCGACGAAGGCAGGGGCGAGGTGACGGAGGTAGGGGGGCTGGTAACGAGGCCTCAGCTGTTGGCCCCATCGAGGATCTCACTGTTGGTGGCGCTCGGGAGGTTACTCCGCCTCCAGCTGCCCCCGAGGGACCTATTGCGCTCAGCTCCAGCACTTCCCAAAATCGATCTGGGGAGCTAGCCCGCATCCACGACTCGATGAGGGCCGAGCGCCAAGGCAAAAGAAAGAGGATGCCGGACTCTATCCCAATCTCCGGCAAAGGAAAGGAGGTGGTTGTAGGCCACCGCGGTGAGGGCAGTGACGCATCTTCCTCTGAGGATGAGGACTTCTGGAAAATTGGCTGCCGGGGTGACGCTCGGTACAAGCGCCAAAGGAAGGACGGTCCTGTTCTCCTGAGAAAGAGCGCATTTTCTGTCAACATGGTTTCCGACATCGTCGGAAAACTCCAGTTCTCTGCTGACCACGACAAACTAAATGAGCACGATGCTGCTCGGGTCGCGGATGACGCATGCCATGCACTACTGACGGTTAGCCTCTAATTCTCTTTATAAAATTTTCCTCTTTTTTCTTCTATGTTCTGATAGTGACTCTCGCCTATGGCTTCTCAGGAGGTAATCCCGAGGTTGAAAAATTTGCAAGGGCGAGCGCAAGCCTATTCTGAGCATAAGGCCAAGTACAAGAAGTTGCTGCGCACCTCAGATCCAGCCCAACTGCAAGTGGATTACAACAACGCCAGCGCTGCACTGACCTCCGCCAACATTGAGATAGACCAGTTGAAGGAGAATCTTCAGAAGTCGGACGCGGCTTATCTTACCCTTGACGAGTGTCACAGGGAGCTGAAGAGGGAACGCGACCAACTGAGGGTCCAAAATAGGGAGTTGGGTGAGCAGCTGGCTGAGAGCACTCGTCAAAATGAGGAAACAAATAAGGCCCTTGCTGACTTGCAGGCCAAAGTGCAGGGCTTGGAGGTGAGGGTAGCCTGGGAGGTAGTGAAGAAGTTTGTACGCTCAAAGGCTTTCGTGTTCGCAGCCAACATCCATTGCTTCGACAATGCTCAAAGTTTCTTCCATAAGGCCATCGGGCAAATGGTGAAGCTTGGATTGGCTCCTGAAAGCGCTCGAACTGACGCGCGTATGGGCCTGGATGAAAACTGCGAGCCTATGGTCCAAGACGAGGATCCTACCGAGAGCCTGGCGGAGCCGGAATATCAGGAACTGGTGGAAACACTCCATCGGGAATTCATTGCTGCCAACACTGTAGTCCCAGAGCCCATCCAAATAGAAGACGAGGGCACCGTCATGGACACTGCAGACGCCGAGGAACATGGCGAGGCCCAAACTTCTGACGCCAACGTGCTGGCCCCAGTTCCTCTTGCAACTGCCCCTCCAGAGCCCAACTCTCAAGCCAAGTGAAGGTCCATTGGATGCTGATCCCTCTCCTTGTTGGTTCAACTTACTTGTCACATTATGAACAATTTATGTCTGTAATCAATCTTCAAACTATTTCCTTGGATGTTTTGGACTTCTCTATGCTCCTTTTCCTCATCTATTATAACTCTTCTGTTTCTTGTTGGGATGTTTGAATGCTTTATCCTTTATTTTCGAATGATGAATGATGTTATTTCATTGCGCTCGCTGCTTTTATATCGATATCTCTTGTTTGAGCGTTCGCGATGGGCGTGTGTATGCACGAGGGCGTTATCTTTGAGGGTGCCCTGGCGTTTATCACAATGCGTCTTCAGTTTAAAGTTTGGCAGCATCTGGCAATTTGAGGGGCGTAGATACGGGCGCGAGGGTGTTTTATGCGTATTCCCTGGCCGTATTCGCAATGAGGCTCGAATTTGAACCTAGGAAACCTCTGGAGATTTGCCTAAGTATTGGCCCAACAATGTGCACCCTTATCTTAAACGCTTCATTAGATTGTATATACTTTAGAGATCAACAACAGGACCTGCTAAGTAGGACATTAAAGCGAGCGTAACCGTGGGGTTAGCGTTATTTCGAGAAGCAAATGAAGGGATTGAGTTAAAATCCATTACTTTATGAGTGTGCTTTTACTCAATAAGTTGAGGGTTATTGGGGTTCTTACGAGCACGAGCTGGAGTGGCGAGCACTCAGCTGGCGTTAATTGAGCATTGTGCTCCCCGTTGTTCGACACGCTCATTTTTAGGACTTTATACACTTACAAATCGTTCAAACTGTTCCGGGGGGATGGTTATCAACACCTGGACAGTGTAGCTTTCAAACGATTGATGTATCGCGTAGGCCGTTCGACGTGGAGGATGCTCGACACGGAGTAGGCCTCTCGTCGCTCGAATCATTAGATCAAATAAGAAAGCAAGCAAATAATAAAAACAAAGAATTAAATACTTACTGTTATATAGATGCATTTTTGGAAATGATTACAACACGCTTTCCGTCAAAGGAAAGCACTCCATGCCGCAGACGGGCAATTACAAAGAAACTGATGTCTACACGTAGAACCTTCTAAGGTTACATGCATTCCATGGCCTAGGGAGCCGCTCGCCTTGCAAAGTTTCCAATAGGCAGGTATTGTTTGCTCGTACCTGGATGACTTTGAAGGGGCCTTCCCAATTAGGGTCCAACTTACCCACATGTTTGGAGACTTCAACTTTTTTGAGGACCAAGTCCCCCAGCTGGAAAGTCCTTTCTTTAACACGTTTGTTGTATTGGCGAGCTACAGTCGCTTTGTATTTGTGGATACGTGCCCAAGCAGTATTCCTTCTTTCGTCCAACAAATCTAACTCGAACGCTCGATTGGCTTCGTTGGCCGCAGGTTCGAAATAGGCAACGCGTGCGGATTCTTGAGCAATTTCCGCAGGTATCATAGCCTCGGAGCCGTACACGAGGGAGTAAGGAGTTTCCCCCGTTGCCGTTCGCGGAGTAGTACGGTACGCCCACAGGGCTCCCTGAAGTTCTTCAGCCCATTCTCCCTTCTTACTCTCGAGCATCGTTTTCAGATGCTGGAGTATGGTTCGATTGGTCACTTCAGCTTGACCATTGGCTTGAGGATGGCCCACGGAAGTGAATCGTTGCTCGATCCCTAGTTCATAGCACCAATCCCGTGTGTCAGCAGCGATAAACTGGGAATCGTTATCTGAGATGAGCACCCTCGGGATGCCATATCTGCAGATGATATTTTTCCAAATGAAGTCCCTCACAACCTTGAACGTTATCTTAGCGACCGCTTCGGCCTCAGCCCACTTAGTGAAATAATCCACAACAAGTATTACGAATTTCTTTTGCCCAACCGCCATTGGGAGGGGTCCCACGATATCAATGCCCCACTGATCAAAAGGCCATGAAACATCAATAGGAATCATTTGAGCGGCCGGCAACTGAGGGGTGTTAGAATGAAACTGGCACTTAGGGCATTTCTTGGAGTAACTAATGGCATCCTGTAAGACCGATGGCCAGTAAAACCCGCTCCTTAAGATTTTCTTTGCCAAGATTCGACCGCCCGAGTGGTTCCCGCAGCTTCCATTGTGCACATGTTCTAAAACTTCCTTGGCCTGCGAGGGTCTCAAGCATCTCAACGGTGAACCCTGGAAGGATCGCTTGAATAACCGACCCTCGGCATCCAATGAGAAACGAGGGGCCTTGTTCCTGATCCTCCTAGCCTCAACTTTGTCGCTTGGGCCGGTTCCATCCTGGAGGAATCTGATAATTTCGTCGAGCCAACAAGGCTCAGAGGGGTCAATCATATGTACCTCTTTCGAAGGTTCGCCTCTACCTATCAGCGGCTCTTCAGTCCTAAGAAATGTAACAGCACGCTCGCTAGAGCCTTCCAGAGCAGATGCAAACTTGGAGAGAGCGTCAGCACGTTCGTTCTCAGCCCTCGGGACCTGCAAGAGGTGGAATTCCCTGAACTTGGCTATTACCTCCTTTGCGCTCGCCAGATACTGCACCATGGTGGCTTCTCGAGCCTCATAAGAACCGTCGATTTGACTCGCGATCAACTGCGAATCCACATATGCAGTGACCCGAGTGGCGCCATTTTGGAGCGCGATTCTGAGCCCCTGGATGAGGGTTTCATATTCAGCTTCGTTGTTGGTGACTTGGAACGCCAGCTTGATGGCATAGTCAACTTCAGCTCCAAGAGGGTCTCTGAGGGTCACCCCGGCTCCCCCCCCTTGTGAGGTCGAGGAGCCATCAGTGTGCAGCAGCCATAGACCATCCTCTGCTGAGGGCTCAGTATCTAAGTTGAAACGTTCCACCAATAGGTCGGCCACGGCCTGAGCTTGTATCGCCTTGCGAGGCTCAAAGGTGATGTCGAATTGACTGAGTTCAATTGACCATTTAATTAATCTCCCTGAGACGTCCGGCTTTGCGAGCACTTGTTTGAGGGGCTGATCTGTGAGCACCACGATAGAATGCGCTTGGAAATAAGGCCTTAGCCTCCGGGAGGCATTGACGAGCGCAAGAGCGAACTTCTCTATTTCCATGTATCTTTTCTCCGCTCCCTGTAGAGTCTTGCTCAAATAATACACCGGCATATGTTTACGCTCACGAATGGCCACGAGGACGGCGCTCGTGGCTTCCAAAGAGACTGAAAGATATACAAACAAGTTCTCTCCCGGATTAGGCTTGGTCAACAAAGGCGCGCTTGAGAGACACTGCTTCATGTCCTGCAGAGCCTTCTCGCAGTCCTTGCTCCAGGCAAAGTTCCGAGCGTTACGCAAAATTTTGAAGAAGGGCAGATTCCTGTCTGCTGAGCGGGAGATGAACCTGTTTAGCGAAATGATCTTCCCCACAAGCACTTGGACCTCTCTCAGATTGCGAGGGGAGGGTATGTCCAAGATTGCTTTAATCTTCTCGGGATTCGCCTCTATGCCTCGCTGGCTGACCATGTACCCCAAAAATTTGCCACCCCGCACTCCAAATGTACACTTGGAAGGATTCAATTTCATACCATAGAGACGCAGGATGCCGAACGCTCGTTTGAGGTCTTCCAGATGAGAATATTGGCGTTCGCTCTTGACGATCATGTCGTCGACATATACTTCCATGGATTTCCCGATTTCACCCTCGAACATTCTGTTGACGAGGTGTTGATATGTCGCTCCTGCATTTTTGAGCCCGAAGGGCATAACCTTGAAGCAATAAACGCCCATGTGAACCACGAACGCAGTTTTGGGGCGATCCTCAGGAGCCATAAATATCTGATAATATCCTTGGAAGGCGTCCATCATGCTCATGAGTTCACACCCAGCGGTCGAATCCACCAACTGATCAATTCTAGGCAGGGGGTACGGATCCTTGGGGCACGCCTTGTTGAGGTCCGTGAAGTCATTGCACATACGCCACTTGTTGGCGCTCTTCGGAACGAGCACCACATTGCATAGCCACTCGGGATATAGAATTTTTTCTATGTACTGAGCGTCAAGCAGTTTATTGACCTCCTCTTCTATGACCTGCCTTCGGAACCAATGAACGTCTCTCTTCTTTTGCTTTATAGGTTTGAAGGCCGAATCCACGTTCAGCCTGTGGACAATAACGCTCGGGTCTATGCCAGTGAGGTCGGAAGCCTTCCAGGCAAAGACATCAATATTTTCCCGCAAGAACTCAATCATCATAATCTGAGAGGGACCGTCGAGACTGGAACCTATTTGCGTGGTCTTCTCTCGATTCCCGGGCTCCAATTCGATGGTTAGAAAGTTCTCCGTAGGTTCCACCCGCACTCCAGGCCTCGGTAGTTCGAGCGCTCGCTTCTTGCCTGTGATTCTTCCGCTGGTGTCCTCCGAGGGTACATGATCCTCGTCTTCCGAGGAGGAAACCCCAACCTCTCCGAGGGGCGAATTCCTAACATCAACTGGTTTGTCTGTGTCCCTCTTCTTGTTCTTCTTCTTATAGAGCTTGACCCTTTTGCGCTCGGGGCCATCTTCATCTAGCTTGGGGAAGTCAACAGACTTTTTGGTGGAGCCTGCTTGGATAGGTTGTTTGGGCTTGTGGTTTCGGAGGGAGAGTATGTAGCACTCCCAAGCTTCCTTAACATTACACAGTACTTCTCCGGTACCCTCGGAGGTGGGAAACTTGACTTTTTGATGATAGGTGGAAATTATAGCTTTGAAGTCGACGAGGGCTGGGCGCCCAATGATGATATTGTATGGAAGGTCCACTTCGACCACCACATAGAGAACATTCAAAGTTTTTCGCTGTGGGGCGCGACCGAAAGAGGTGGCCAAGCGAATTTGTCCGCGAGGGACAATCTCGGAACCTCCAAAGCCGACGAGGGCTGTTCTGAGGGGTTCGAGCGGGATGTTCGTGATGTTCATTTTTTGGAACGTGGAGTAAGGCAAAATATTCACGGAGCTTCCACTATCAATCAAAACCGTCTTTACAATGTGATTGTGTATATCTAAGCTAACTACCATGGGGCAGTCAGAGGTTTCACCGACCCCATGGGGTGTTACAATGTGCTCTAAATCTTTTTCTGTGAATCCTACGCTCTCATCCTTCTCCGAGCGTGATGATTGATCAATAGAGAGCACCGGCTTGGGCTGGGAAGATCTTTGGTCATAGCTTCGAATGTAGCGACGTCGGGAAGCGTTAGAGTCACCCCCCGAGGGTCCTCCGGCGATCATGTGAATGACCGCGAATGGTTGATTTTCCATGTCTGAGGCTTTCCCTTTCCCACGGTCGCTGGGCTCGGTGTGACGGTGACGCGGGCTCCGAGAGCGAGAACGGCTTCTCCCCCGCGCATGCGCTTGCTCCGCACAGTGCTCGTCATACCTCTCCAACACTTTTACGAACTCCTTAAGGTGCCCCCCAGCGATCAGCCTCTGAATCTCCCTTTCTAGCTGATGACACTCACTGGTGTCATGCCCTTTCTGTTTGTGGAAAGCGCAGTATTTTCCCGAGCGCTTCTGAGCCTCGGTTTCTCTCAACTTTGACGGCCTCTTAAACAACTTTTTATCCGCCATGGCATAAACTTCAGCAATAGGGCGGTTGAGAGGAATGCGCTCGAACCTCCTAGGGGGTGTAGAGTTTCGTCGTGTGGAAACTGGGCTGCGGCGGCGACCCCTGTTAGAATCCGTCCGGTCCTCGGGTACTTTGCTGGGACGAGGGGCGTTCGCCATTTTCTGATCCCTTGCGATGTACATATCCTCGAGAGTAAAGAAAGAGTCCGCAATTTTCCTAATCTCCATCAGCGAGCGTGGTTTTTTCTTGGCCACCTCTTCCACAAATTCCTTGCTGACGTAATGCTTCATGTTGATAGCTCCAAATAGAACATGCCTCAAGAAGTCCATAGAGGGCTTTTCTACCAACAAGATCTCCTTGTTGAATCTTCCCATGAAAGACCGTAAAGTTTCGTTCGGCCCTTGGACCAAACTGTAAAGAGCGGTCGCAGCTGGGGCTGGAGCCTTCAAAGAGTTGAAGTGACTGATGAAAGCTTCAATCAGGTCATAGTATCCTCGGATTGAGCGCGGAGGAAGCTTTTTGTACCAATCCTGGGCCATTCCCACGAGGGAGGTTACAAACACCTTGGCCCAGTAGTTGAGGGGGTGATCATATAAATGCATCAAGTGCACAAAATGATCCACATGCTCGGCCGGATCTGTGGTTCCGTCATACCTGTTGACGGACGTGGGGATTTTGCCTTTTCCCGCACGAGTTATTAGCACCTCCTCGATGAGGGGAGAATCGCCCGTCGCGATCCGGTAATCCCTGTCCTCGGGGTCTTCGGGGCTGGCTTCCCTTTGTCGGCGAGAGATGGGGCTTCGTGGTCTGCGAGCATCTCTGGCCCTGGACCTCTCGCCCCCATCACAGGAGACGTGAGTCCGTGCTCGAGAGAGCTGCTCCACCACATTCTGGAGCCCCATAATTTGGTCCTGTACTGCTGCAAGCTGAGGGTCACCGACATTTCTGCGGTTTGCCCTTTCCATGGCCCTCGACTGGACCTTGTCGTTATCTCCGGCCCCCTCATTTCGAGGAGCCCTTTCATCTCTTACTGGTGGTTGATCTTGCTGGACCCTCGGCGGGGCCTCATTTTCTTGATTCGGCGGTGGAGGAGGTTGCTGGGCCCTTAACGCGTTTTGGGCCATCGTCAAGGGGTGCGCGGGGAGTCCTCCCAGAGATGGGGCCATCCGAGCGCCAGCGTGCGAAGGGAAATACGCCGCAGTGAAATGCTCCCAAGCGTTCTGGACTACCTGGCCCTCACACTGCGCATACAGCGCCTGAAGCTGCTGGGTGGTGATTTGGGGCATTTCCACCCCTTGTATCTCTCTTGGCAATGACATGGGGAGATTTAGTGTCCCCACTTGATAAGGTTGGATCAATGGCATCATCCCGGGTATCATTCCGGGTTGTATAAAAGGGTATCCCGGTGGAGGCATGGCCATGGGATACGTACCTGAGTAAGGGAAGGAAGCGTTGGCGGTGTGAGTTGTAGGCGGAACAACGGAACTGGGCCCTCCCGTAGCGTTCCCTCCCGGTGGGAGAGTTGCAGCCGCCGTACCTGGATTCTCGCCTCCATTCCCTGCAGCTGGTGGGTTCACGCCCCCGGCGGGAATATTGCTCTCCGCGTTCTCTTCATTGACTGGAGGAGGAGCGCTTTTGTTTCCCACGGCTCCTGATCTTGTTGCAGTTACCATTTTCAGAGTTAAGAGGTGTTATATCTCAACTAGCCTTCAGAGGAAGAATCTGGTTGTGGTAGGGATGGATTTCCCACAGACGGCGCCAAAAATGATGGTGCAGGAATCTGAGCTTCCTAAATGCAACAACACTTTAATATTTGTTAGAAGGGGAAGACCATCACAGGCTTGCAAGCCTCAGGAACTGGGTTTCCTTTTTGTGCGTGGGTTCTTCCAGTTAGGATAACACCAAGAATGCAAGAGGTAATGGTGATGCAACAGTGGTGAGATGATCACGGAGCTTAGGAAGATGCAGAAAAAATGGAGAGAGGGAATGCCCAGTGTGTGGTGTATGCAGAAGATTGCTTAGGGGAGAAAGCATGCGTCCTCCTCTATTTATATGTTAGGGGTGAGGGTAGATGGGTAAATTGACCGTGTGGTCCCAAACCTGTGTTGCCCTAACACGTGGCATCCTGTGATGGTGTGAGAAAGACGTCTCTGAAAAGGAGGCGGCGTGTCAGGTACAAAGTGCGCGCTACCTTTGTGTCAGAGGTTGTTGGCGAGGGTCACGTGAGAGGAAGGCCCAAAGCCCTCTTTGCTAAGGCTCGGGTCCATTGCAGGGGAGGTGGGATCATTCACGAGCGATGTTGATGCTCGAAGAGTGCAGGGATGGATCCTCCGCGGCAGATGATCCTTGAGCGTCAAAACACCGAGCACCAAGAATGGGGTCCCCGTGTGGGTGCTTCCCTGGGTAAGGTGACCCTGAGGGCCCAGACGCGAGCGTCAAGCCGGTTGACTCTGGCCCTGTACCTGAACAATTGTCCGAGGCCCAAAGGCCTGAACTAGTTGGCAAATGAGTGGGCTGGGAAGGCCCACGAGCCCTTCAATGCGGGCGTCTTGGCCCCTAGTCAGCGAAGCGTTAACACGTGGACGACTCTGATTCGAGTGTAATTTTAGGTCTCATCAACAACGATATAGATTTTTTTTTAAAAAAATTTCTACGTGAGGAGTGTTGGGCACGGTACCCTACACAACACGACACGACACGATAAAATAATATTTTCAAAAGTATACATCCATTTTATATATATATATATATATATATATATATATATATATATATATATATATATATATGTGTGTGTGTGTGTGTGTGTGTGTGTGTGCGTGTGTTATTACTATAAATATAATAGTGAAAAAATGGTTGGATTAGTCTTTAATGAAATCGAGCAATTGGAGGGGTTCATTTCATGTAATTAAATTTTGTATTTAAGTGTATAGTTACTAGTTAGATTATATTTTGCACGCGTATAAATATATCTCCATATTAAATAAATTATATTTTATGGTAGAAATTAATGAATGCCAAATTTTTTAATAAATATTTCAAAAAAATTTTCACTACTTAAATATGCATTCTTTTTTTTTTTTTTTTTTTTTATAAATATATTTGGATTCATTTCAGGGTTGGTCGGACCAGGTTTGGTCGAATTAGTGTACTAAGAAGCATCATTAGTGTAAAAGTTTAGAAAAATAATCAACTATCAGTAACAAATGTAATACACTTATTTATATTATTAATTAGATTTGATCCCACACACATCTAAACTCAAATTCTCCATTTCAAGTGCCAATTAATGCCATTTACACTGAAAAAAACCCTAAGAAATGGGACATAGTGCAGTAGCCAGTTGGCATTTGGTTCTAGCAACATTTAAGAGAAAAAATAATTTTGAATTTTAATTCTATAAAATTAAATTAATAGAAGTAACACAAGCATATTGGTTGGTAGTTCAAACCTTTGTGGTATCCCACTGGCATGCATGTATATCAGAAATTGAGCACATGAATAATGAATTCAACCAAAATATATAGTATCAAATTTTTTCTTAGCCTCGTTAAGTGATATAGTTTAACAGTTCGCACCATTATATTTATGTACTTGCATTACTAGATGCGAATGTTAAAATATCATTATGTGGATTTAATTTTTTTTATTAGTATCGCATATATATAGGTAAAATTTTAAAATTAGAAGAGTCATGAGCACTCCTTGACTCTTTCGTATAAAACTATGATGCACGTATATGACACGACTCAATATGAATATGATGATATAAATTTTTTTTTTTTTAATTTTCATGTAAACAATGTCTAAAACAATATCCAACGTAGATTTATGTTGTAATACAAACACGAAAAATAATTTTCTTGAAAATTCACATGCACGAGGTGTAATGGTTAAAATTTAGCTCAATTGTCTTACATCCTTGTACTATAAAGTATAGACTATTGAGCATAGAGTTTTATTATGTTTTCTTCATTACCATCAATCATGGGATTATTGTGGTTAAAATTTAAAAATCATTGCCACTCGTCTAAAAAAGCTCTTAATTAATACTAAGTGGTGTGATAACTTGTTAATTAATCATCTTTATGATTAAATTATGCCCCGAATTGTACTTGATTTGATACTATTTATAAAAAATTTGATGCTTTGTTGTTTATATTGTAGATTTGGGACTCGGAAGCGAGATTGGAGCAAATTAAGTCATTTTGAGAAGAAAAGATGTGCATACGAGAAGCAGCTGGAATAATTGGAAATTAAGCATATACTTGCTGCTGCATAATGGTCAAGTTTTTGAAGTAGATTGGAGTGAATTGAGGTGGGCTGCCGTGATATTTGGAATTGCATAGAGTATGGAATTAAACTTACTCATGGGCCTCGTGTGTTGCATGAAGTAATGGAAACTAATTTGCTCTGGTGGGCTATAGGGCTGTCAACGGGTCGGATTCGGACCGGATCAGGGGATTCCGGATCCGAATCCGACAAGAGGATCCGACAACCGGATCCGAATCCGAATCGAATCGGACTATATCCGATTAAAGATCCGACTCGATTAGCAATAAAATTTAATTTTTTTATTTAACAAATTTAATATAAAGAATAAATATAATTACATAATATTAATAAATAATTATTATTTAATGGATTATTTGATGATTTTATTTATATTTGTTTAAAATAAGTTAGTTTAAACTTATTAATAAAGGAAAATATATACTTTTAGAGTAAATAATTCAAATTTTATTGTTGTTTAAAGTGATAATTATGTGAAAATTATAATTTTAGTCATTTTACTTAATATTATGTACTAGTAAATAATTTATTTTTATTAAATATTATATATATAATCGGATTCGGATTCTAAACGGATCGGATTCGTTAATTCCATATTCGCTCCATTTATTTCGGATAACGAATATTTATAATCGGATATAATCCATCGGACATTTTTATCGGACGAATATGCTAAAATTCGGATCGGATTCGGACCGGATTCAGATTAAAATCCGATCCATTGATAGCCCTAGTGGGCTATGGTTGGAATTTAGTATGAGAAGGCCCCGCAATCTAAATTGGAGAAGCCTAGGACGTGGAATTAAATATGGAGGTGGACTTTATATTGATATATGGGCTGTGCAAAGTGGGCGTTAATATGGGATCAGGCTTGTGAAATTGGAATTATTAAAGTGGCCCCAATTGGGCGTGATTTTTGGTTGGAGGAATTAGTGGGCTACCACATGTGTTGGGAATTAATTAGAGTGGCCCAGTTGTGTAACTCTTGGAGTGCAAGAATTGTAATCCTATTTTGTTAAGGATTTGGTTTACGTGAGAGGCATGGAGGCTCGGTGTATATATATTGGCGTGATAGCAGCTTTGGAAAATCAAGTAATATTCTGGGAGCAGCAGTTCGGGAGCTTTAGGCGAGCAACATCGAGAGCAGGACTTCATCACGAATTCTTCGTTTTAGTTTATTTCTTTCCCTTCGTTTTTAGTTTATTTATGTTAAAGAATTCCTCTATTGTTTTTATGGATTTTAGTAGCTAAACTCTTAATTATCTAGCTAGGGATTAAGATTCGTTTTTAAATATTGTGAGACCTAAACGTTTTATTCAATTCATGTTTATTTAGGCATTTATCTTATCTCCGTGTTTCGCGTTTATTGTGATTGATTTATTTAGTGATAGGGCCCGATCATCTAAGTAGACTTAATTGCATATTGCCAATCTTGATGCTTGAAGTGTAGTAAAGTTGATTGATAATTTGTGGTAAATTACTGACAGGGTTTTAGCGATAGAATTCCTCATTCACTAAGGGATAAGATAATCTAATTTAAATCTTGCGTGTGTCACGACTTGATTAATTAGGGTTGGTGTTTTTATGATTCTTAATGCTGCGAATTCATTAAATCCTGTCGAATGTCTCTAGGGGTTGTGAATTTGTTAGGGAAGATAACTGTCGAGTGTCTCTAGGTTATCCGATTAATTAAGTAAAAACGAGGTTGAGTCGAGTGTCTCTATCAACTATAGCCAGTCTGTCTAAATAACTAGAATTAATCCTTGAGTCAATGATCAATATAACAATTCGAATCGAATATCCCTGGCTAGGTAATTCTCCCTTTGATTGATTTAATCCTACGTGATTTGCTTGATAGTTTTAATTAGTTTTAATTCTTTTTATTTTATTTAATTGCATACTTTAATTTTAAAAACTCAAACCCCCCCTCCCTTTTTAATTGTTTCTTTTTGTGGATAACTTGGAATTATTAGAAATAAGTCAACCAGTCTCTGTGGATCGACCCTGTTTGCACTATACTCTGTGTTTAGTCGTCGAATAGGATTTTACATTTATTTTTGACGTATTCGACACCTGTCATGGTGTTACAAATATTTTTATTTAACTATTTATGGACCCTTTTTTAATTCTTTAATTAAATACCAGAAGCTGCAATATTTCAGACATCATGGAAGTTGTCAGATACTTTGCATTAATCTTGTTGTTCAGACTGGGATTAGCAAATGGATCGGAGGTGCCTCTAATAGAAAGGTAAGAAAGTTCAGCATTTCATATATACTCAGAGGAATGATTTCTGTCATGTTATGAATGTTTCACATGTTTCTGCAACAAAAATATATGTTTGCAGCATTACATAGTAAACACATGGGAGATCACTCGTTTCAAAACTCGGTATATCTGTGGTGGCAGCTAATCTTGAGATGCTTGCCTCGGTAATGGGAAGGTATGTAGAAGTCTGCGACAGATAATATGCGCGCGGGCACACACACACACACGAGAAGTATATCCACTTAGTGTTCTGTTACTTTACTAAGAGCTGTTGCAGATGTTCTCAGCCCGGTGCAGAAACATTTGTGACGGGCTGAGAGTAGCGTGACGGAGTTCTAAGTAAACAGAAGAAGAATCCTGTCACAAAGCTATTTAGTAACAAGCATTTAGTGATGAATTCTTACATCAAAGGGGTGCTTTCTTTGAGTACACACACTGAATGGGGTTTAATGCTGTCAAATTAATCTGTCTAGCTACGAGGGGGCCCACGATGCAGCACGTCACCACTACACGAAAACGTTCAGAGGCTTCTCGGCAATGCTGACTTCAAATCAAGCAGAAACACTTGCTGAGAGTGATTCGATTGTATCTGTATTCGAGCGCAAGACTAGTCGTTTACACACACCACATTCTAGACACTTTTTGCGAATAAACGACATTAGGTGTGTTCCAGCTTATAAAGATAGAGTGGAAATGGAGGAGCAACTAGGGGGAGAAACTGAGCCTGAGATACGCTGTATAAGGTTTGAAGGTTCCTGATAATGCTGTAATCAGCAAAAGTATTATAATTAGGGATGATATTACACGGAATAAGTTCAGTTAGTCTTGGGTACTTAGTATACCTTGCAAAAAACTGCTGTAAAGCATCATAAAATAGAGAAAATGATGAACAAAAAAGTTGATATTTTGGATAGGAAAACAAGTTTGTCATACTCGCGCCAGATTATTTTATCTTGTATTTCATTTTTTTTTTTTTTTTGTAATACACATATATATCCCCATCATTGACTTGTTATATAAATTATGATCCCATGTTCTTTAAGGCAAGAGGTGTTAGGAAAACTATAAGTTAGGAGGTTTGATAGGGATTTGTTGCTACTTACCGTAATTAGACGGGACTCCTATGTATATATGTTGTAACCCTAATTTGTATTCTTCTGAACAAGCATTACGTTTTCATCACAGTCAATTAGAAATCTTTTCTCCCAAACTCCATGATTCTTCAACTATCTAACATGGTATCAGAGCAGATGGGAGTGTGGAGAGATACAAGGCCAGACTCGTGGCCAAGGGATATACACAAACTTATGGTGTGGACTACTCTGAGACATTCTCCCCAGTGGCGAAGATAGATACTATTAGAGTCTTGTTCTCTATAGCAGCGAATCGAGACTGGTCACTACATCAGTTTGATGTGAAGAATGCCTTTCTGCACGGTGATCTGACAGAGGAAGTATACATGCAGATCTCTCCCCCACCATATCCTTCAGAAAAACCAGGTGGAGGCTCCATGTATACTTCCTCTGTCAGATCACCGTGCAGAAAGGCATTCTTCACATCAAACTGATGTAGTGACCAGTCTCGATTCGCTGCTATAGAGAACAAGGCTCTAATAGTATCTATCTTCGCCACTGGGGAGAATGTCTCAGAGTAGTCCACACCATAAGTTTGTGTATATCCCTTGGCCACGAGTCTGGCCTTGTATCTCTCCACACTCCCATCTGCTCTGTGCTTGATTGTGAATACCCATCGATATCCCACCATTCTCTTTCCTTTGGGAAGTATGCACTTTTCCCATGTACCGTTCTTTTCAAGAGCGTCCATTTCATCTTTCATAGCACAAGCCCATCGATGATCTTTCAGTGCTTCTTCTACTCTGTTGGGTACCGATTCTGAGTATAGTGCGGTAGCATATGCTCTGGCCTGGAGTGCAAGATGCCCTCTAGCTAGATCAGCTATTGGGTATCTTGAAGTTCTGTTCCCAAGTTCTGGCTCATACCTCTTTGGCGGCACTCCTCTATTAGCCCGGGGGGGCAACACATATATGTCCTCCCGAATGTCTGTTTGTTCTTGTGGTTCTATCTCATTCTCCCCCTGAGTTTCTTCGCTGTCTGCATTGTTAGACTCAACAACAGGAATAGTGCTAACAAGAACATAATCACTAACTGAATCACTATTACATACCTCAGGATTGTCGGTTGGAGTGATTGGGTCGGGGGGAGAGGATGTGGAGGACTGTACTGTGGAAGAAGCAGGCTCGGTGGTCCTGCCTACTTGCTCTGTTGGGACTATGTCCGGCCATGGGTGTGACACCCAACCCTGCTTTTGTCGCACTTCACCGGCGATTCAGTACGGCGAGGAGGAAACGGGGGGCGGCGTGGCTGCTCTGTCCCTGACCGTGTCCGGTACTATGTTCCTGTCCCTGATTCGAAACCCTTACGGGTCTGAGCTATAAGCCCCATTCCGATCTCTGTGTTCACCGCCGATGATGAAATCCGGCCATCGGCATTCATGATTCCCCGCCGAGCACTCTCTCTTCGAATCGTGGCATATGCCTTTTCGACGGTAGGCAGGGGATCCTCCTTCAAGAGATCTCGCCGATCGGAATCGTACATGTCATTAATTCCAGCGAGGAACTGAAAAAGCCATGTCTCGGATCTGAGGCGATTGAAGGTCCGGATATCCTCCTCGTGCACCATTGGGTTAGGTTATCTTGCTTCAATTTCCCTCCATATTTTCTGTAAATTGCTGTAGTACTGTTCAATGGTGTTTGATCCTTGCTTTGTGTTATTGGCACGAACTGTAAGATCGTAGATTTGGAGGCTGTCACTACTTTGGTCGTATGTTGCCTTCAGGCCGTCCCAAAGAGCCTTTGCCGAGGGGTATTCGGCGTAATTGCTGATTAATTCCGGCTCCATATTGTCCAAAATCCACGAACACACAATGAGATCGGTCTATTCCCACCGATGATAGGTCAGATGATCCTCTGCCGGCGGGGCTGGGGTCCCGGTGAGGTGGCTCAATTTTCCATGGCCTCCGATTGCCATCTTTATCAATCGGGACCATAGTGAATAATTGAATTGATTTAATTTTATGTTGATCGATACATTCTGAGGTATCGATGACTGATTATTCTCTGTTTGGGGCTGAATTTGTTGAAGGATGCTTGCTAACTGCGTGGCTAGGGAATCGACGGGCTGCTGTGATTCCCTGCCGGTAGGGGTACTGCTACTGTCTTCGGCCATTGCCGAGAAAGATCTGGTGCGTGATGAGCAAGGTTCAGATTCGTATTAATGGATCGTCGCCCGCTTTGATACCATGTTAGATAGTTGAAGAATCATGAAGAATGCCTTTCTGCACGGTGATCTGACAGAGGAAGTATACATGGAGCCTCCACCTGGTTTTTCTGAAGGATATGATGGGGGAGAGGTCTGCAGATTGAAGAAGGCATTGTATGGCTTGAAGCAGTCACCTCGGGCCTGGTTTGGGAGATTCACAGTTGCTATGCGTAGGTATGGATATCATCAGAGTAACTCAGACCATACCTTGTTTCTGAAGAGAAGGGATCAGAAAGTCACCTGCCTAATAATTTATGTTGATGACATGATTATTACGGGAGACGACTCAGAGGAGATAGCTCAGTTAAGGGAGAACTTGTTCAGAGAGTTTGAAATGAAAGACCTTGGGGAGCTGAAGTACTTCCTTGGGATAGAGGTCCTCAAATCGAGGCGCGGTATCTTTATATCTCAGCGGAAGTTTGTTCTTGACCTCCTTGCTGAAATTGGACTTCTGGAATGTAAGCCAGCAGACACTCCGATGGTGGTTAATCATGGGCTACGAATAATAGATGTGGGAGAGGATGCTGACAAAGGCCAGTACCAAAGCTTAGTTGGGAAATTGATTTACTTGTCTCATACTCGGCCGGATGTAGCATACACCGTTGGAGTACTCAGCCAGTTTATGCACCGACCTCAGAAAGAGCATATGGATGCCGCATTGAGAGTGTGTCGATATATGAAGGGGTATCCGGGGAGAGGTGTCTTATATCAGAGACATGGACACTTAGACATTGAGGCTTATACAGACGCAGATTGGGCTGGAAATCCGATAGGCAGGAGGTCCACCTCCGGGTACTTTACTCTAGTTGGGGGAAACTTGGTAACCTGGAGGAGCAAAAAGGAAAAGGTAGTGGCACTCTCCAGTGCAGAAGCAGAGTTCCGGGGTATTGCACGTGGAATAACTGAGGTACTGTGGTTGCGAAAGCTGCTTGCAGAATTGGGTTTCCCTGCAGCAGAGGCATGCCAGTTAAGATGTGATAACCGGGCAGCTATTAGTATATCAGAGAATCCGGTACAACATGACCGGACTAAGCACGTGGAGGTAGATAGGCACTTCATTAAGGAAAAGCTAGAGGAACAGGTGATTAATATTCCTTTTGTGAGGTCTGAAGATCAGCTAGCAAATATCTTGACAAAGGCAGTTAATGGGAGGATTTTTAGTGAGGTCTTAAGCAAGTTGAGCATCGTCGATCCGATACTCGACTTGAGGGGGAGTGTTAGGAAAACTATAAGTTAGGAGGTTTGTTAGGGATTTGTTGCTACTTACCGTAATTAGACGGGACTCCTATGTATATATGTTGTAACCCTAATTTGTATTCTTCTGAACAAGCATTACGTTTTCATCACAGTCAATTAGAAATCCTTTCTCCCAAACTCCATGATTCTTCAACTATCTAACAAGAGGCGCCCATGGAGGGCTTTTCTTTTGTATGGTCCACCTGGAACTGGAAAATCATACTTGGCAAAGGCTTTTGCCACTGAAGCTGATTCAACATTTTTTAGGTACCTTATGTATCCTCAATTACATTTATATATTCTCCCTCTAATGATATAAATTTCTCCCAACCGAAGGAGCTTATGCAGCGTCTCCTTCCTCATTTAAAAGCATGATTGCTTTTAAAGAGAAAATCATGATTGCATATTGAACGTAATCTGTTTCATGCATCTCTCCAATTGCTGTGTTTTGTTCCACATTTTCAAAGTTCAATTACTTAGGCCACAAAGTTGGCAAGTGCCAACTGCTGTTCTCTTTCAGCATTTCTTCGTCAGACTTGGTTTCAAAATGGATGGGTGAAAGTGAGAAGCTAGTCTCTAATCTCTTCCAAATGGCACGTGAAAGTTCTCCCTCCATCATCTTTATTGATGAAATAGATTCCCTCTGTGGACAACGTGGAGAAGGAAATGAGAGTGAAGCTTCCAGAAGAATCAAGACAGAATTGCTTGTGCAGATGCAGGTAACTCTATTTTGTTGCAAATGAATGAAAACATATGCACATACTTTAGTATTCTCAGTCCGTTTTACTTGCTTTCTGTTATTGTTCTTAAGGGGGTCGGCCACAATGATGATAAAGTCCTTGTTCTTGCTGCTACAAATACTCCTTATTCTCTTGATCAGGTGACATTTCATTTTAAGTTGAGCTTATGATCTTTTTATGGCTGATTTTCATATTTCATGCAGGCTATAAGGCGGCGATTTGACAAACGTATTTATATCCCTCTCCCAGATGCGAAGGCTAGACAGCACATGTTCAAATTAAAGTATGTAACTTGTATTTCATCTCTATGCAGAGGATGATACAAAATTAGTAATTGAAGATTAATATCGACTTTGTTACTCTTGTACAGGTGCATTTAGGAGATACTCCTCATAACTTGACTGAAAAGGATTTTGAAGTCCTAGGTCAAAAAACTGATGGCTTTTCTGGTTCAGATGTTTCTGTTTGTGTAAGTGTGTCAATGGTTCATATTAGTTGATGTTCTTTATATTATTATCCTTCCCCTATATGTAACACTGGGCGATGTTTAAATAACTTACATTAATGTGTTCTTCCATGCCCATTTACAATTACCCGTAACTTTCTGCTTATGTTAATGACTTTAATAGGTTAAAGATGTCTCATTTGAGCCTGTACGCAAAACGCAAGATGCTATGTTTTTCATTAAGACTTCTGATGGTACATGGATGCCGTGTGGGCCCAAGCAACCTCGTACAAGGACTTGCTTCCCAGGTATTAAAATTTTCTTTTCTTTCATGTGTGTAAATATGTATGTCTATCTGTACTATTGTATAAAGCGTCGACATCCTTTACTAACTGTTTTAATGTCTTTGGACAACTTTGTTTCATTCTCTCTTATTTCTGTCTATTAAAAACTAGAGCAAATTGCATTTTTGGTCCCATAGTAATAGGCGATTATTAGGGATGGCAACGAGCCGAGCCGGCTCGCGAGCTACACGAGCCGAGCCGAGCCGAGCCGAGCCGAGCCCGAACCCGAACCCTTTATTTCTTGGCTCGTGGCTCGCGAGCCAGCTCGCGAGCCCATATATTTAATTAAAAAAATAATATTTTTAATTTTTATGTATATAAATATTTTATTAATATATAATATTATATATATATTCATTAAATTTAATACAAAATGAATAAAAAAATAATATATTTATTATATATATTCATTTAATATATATTATTATATATAAAAATATATTAAATTATTAAAAAAACTAATTTTTTAATTAAAAATAATATTATTGGCCGAGCCTCGAGCCGAGCCGAGCCAGGTTCGAGCCTGGGTCGAGCCGAGCCCGAGCCTTGAAAAAAGGCCAAGGCTCGGCTCGGCTCGGCTCGTTGCCATCCCTAGCGATTATCACTTTTGGTCCCTTGGTTTCCAGATCTGGTTTTTTTGGTCCCATACTAATTTTTTTTTATCACTTTCAGGACTTCCGTCAAATATTTGACGGAAGGTACTGTTCATCCGTTACTGTTCATCCGCGGGTAGGAGTTACTGTTCATCCACTTTAACGGATGAACAGTGACTTCCGTCAAATATTTGACGGAAGTCCTGAAAGTGATAAAAAAAAAATAGTATGGGACCAAAAAAACCAGATCTGAAAACCAGGGGACCAAAAGTGATAATCACCTATTACTATGGGACCAAAAATACAATTTGCTCTAAAAACTATGTTTTATCTTCTCTCACATCAATTTTGTTCTTTCTTCTCTTACCTTCGTCCTCTTCCTCGATAATGTTTTACCTTTAACTTTTCATTTATCACGCAACTAATATTGTTTTGCCTTATTTTTAAATTTACTTTTTGTTTATCATGATTTAGTAAAAGTAATTTAAGCATATAATTAGACAATACTTTGCTTTTAATTCGCACTCGATCCTATGCACCTCGCTGCTAGTCTATTATAATGTCATCTGATCGATGTATCTTTTAGATTGTATACATTTTAGAGGGACTAACCAATCTCAATGCAAGTGTAATAATACTTGACATTATCATACAAGCATTTTCTATGTATGTAACGATTCTCTTACTAAAGTTAATCTTTAGCATCTAAGTGCATTCTACTATTATGGTTCTCGTGTAGATTATTCCACCTCCTATATCAAAATCGGACTTCGACAAGGTTTTGGCAAGACAAAGACCAACAGTGAGCAAAAGTGATCTTGATGTACACGAGAGATTCAAAAAGGAGTTCGGTGAGGAAGGTTGACGAAATCAACCTGTAATTTGTATATTTATGTTTGGGATAATTACAAAAATGGTATACCATCTCCACCCATTTAGTAAAAATGGTACTTAGATTTTTTCGGTAACAGATATACCCCACATCTCTAAAAAAAATTACAATTTAATGCTTTTTTCGTCGGAAATCCAAAAACCCGACCCGAAATCCAACGTGGCATGATTTTTTCTTAGGTTGCAATACCACTATAGCCACATTAAATACCATTGTATATGTTTTAATTTTATCCATTTAATTTTAATTAAAACACGAAAAGCCAAATAATATTACTAACAAATTTTGATTTAAAATTAATTTGACAAAGTAACACATAATTATATATATATATATAACATTACATTTATTATAAGAAATACATAAAATAATAAATTTTATAATATCTAATTATTTTCACACACACATATATGTATAGAATATAGTAATGAATTTAATTAAAAAAATATCTAACATAAAAAATTAAAAATAAAAGAAATTAATATTTGAATATGAATATAGTTAAAAGATTAAGAAATTTTATATAAATTTTAATTTTGATTATTAATATTTTACATTTACAAAAATATTTTATGAATATCTTTGTACTTAAAATATACGGGAAATTCCCAAAAAATCCCCATATGAGAACTCAAATTCCTCTTTACTCCCCACTTTCAAAAAAGTTCCTCTGAACTCCCCAGATGAAAATCGAAGTTCCTCTTTACTCCCCGTTTTTTTGAAAGGTTGTATAAAAATTCAAGAATCGCGTACCCGAACCCCGAAATCACGTACTTAAATGCCCAAATGATGTATTTGGGGGCAAATACATCATTTGAGCATTTAAGTACGTGATTTCGGGGTTCGGGTACGCAATTCTTGAATTTTTATACAACCATGGGGAGTTAAAAGGAATTTGGCCTGTCATCTAGGGAGCAAATGGGAATTTTTTTAAAAATGGGGAGTTAAAGGGAATTTTTTCAACTTTTAGGTACTATTCATAGAAAACCCCTAAAATATATTAATAACATATTTCATTTATTACAAATATATTAGAACATCATCACCTTCTTGGTTAGAACATCATCATCTTCTTGAAGTTTCTTGTTGAAGAACGAAGGAAGAGGCAGCGATCGAGGCGACGGGCGACGGCGACATGGAAAACGCTGATCCACGCCTACTCCAGCCAAGATCCACCATAGATCACTGAACCCATTTCCCTTCCCCTAGATCTGGCGCCTCCACCATCGCCAGAGAGAGAGAGAGAGAGAGAGAGAGAGAGAGAGAACTGCGGTGGCAATCTGGTGGTGGTGTTGGTAGTGGCGGTGGGTGGTGTGGCGGCACAACGGTGGCGACGGCTTAGTTTCAGCCTCACAAACGCCATCCACGCCTTAATGTTCATCCTCCTCAGCACCTGTGATGTTTTGGAGATTTTCTCCATGTCTGGGATGAAGCTTTCCTGGAACTTTGATGGGAGGTCCCCGAATTCCGAAACTGGGTCTTCGTCTTCGTCGTCCTGATCGATCCAGCTCGGGAGTTTCTTTTGGGGCTTCTTCGGTTGGGTTTTGTCGGCCTTGGGCCTTTTCGATTCTTTGGTGGGGGGTTTCGTTCTTGGATGGTGTTAGTTTGGTTAGATCTGATGATGATTTGTTGGTTGAATCCGTGGACGATTTGGAGGTGGAGTTGAGTTTCTTGAACTGGGATTTGAGTATTGTTGAAGAAGAATCTTTGATTTTGTTTTTGGATGAAGCAAAAGTGGAATATCTAAGGAGCTTTGTTTGGTTTTGTTTGCTGGGAGCACGAAGAGTCACTCTCGGATATCCAAATCTGTAGCTTTTCCAGATTTCTTCAATTTGGATATCCAAATCTAATTTCTTCGTACCTTCGAATCTGAAGCTTTTCCAGATTTCTTCAATTTGAGTATCCAGATTTTTGAAGATGGTTTTTGAATCAACATCTAGTATTCCCAGATGGATCTAATTTCCTCAATTTGTGGATATCCAGATTTTTGAATCAAAATCTAGGATTTTAAATCAAGATGGATGATTGAGAATAATTAGTGAGGGTGCTTTATTTGGTTTGAACTTAGAATGTAGCAGAGAATGGAGAATTGAAGGTAGAGGTTGAAGACAGGGAATAATATTGAGAATTGGATGAGGACGAAATTCAAGATCTTTTCCCACGGAAAGCAACGAAATTTAATCCATAACCAAAATCTGATTACTTTTTCCGGATAATTCCTCAAAAATCCCCAAATGTAAACTGAATTTCCTTTTCACTCCCCAATTTTGAAAAAGTTCTTGTTCACTCCCCAATCGAAAAACAAAATTCCTTTTTACTCCCCAAGGTTGTATAATAATTCAGGAATTGCATACATTTTTTAGGGAATTACGTATAAAAATCCCGGAATGTCGTATATACGAGATTCCGGGATTTTTATACGCAATTCCCTAAAAAATGTACGCAATTCCTAAAGACAATGTACGAACATGTACTGTTTGTGGGGACCTAAAATGAATTTTGTTTTTCAATTGGGGATTGAATGAGAACTTTTTCAAAACTGGGGACCTAAAAGGATTTTTTTCAACTTTTTGATACTATTTAAAGATTTTCCCTTTTTTTTCTGAGAATTGGATGAGGGACGAAGAACCCAAAATCTGAGTTTTTTTTTTCTTTTTGATTTTTTTAGTTTTCTTTTTAATTTAAAATTTCATGAATAATATATTATGTATTTAATTAAATTCAATACTAAAATATATAAATATATATACATGTGAAAATAATCAAATATCATAAAATATATTATTTTAAGTTGGAATGTTGTTTAAATGAGATGATTTTTCCCTATTTTTTGTTTTCAGATTTTATTTTAATTTTGTTATATGAATTTGCAATTAGTTTTTTTTAGGTTATATACATGTCCACCAACTCAGCACTTATGTGGCAAAAAAAAATTATGGCACAACCGAAACGTCTACGAGTAAATAAGTGCCACGTCATCAGTGGTTTCCGGCGTCTTTAACTGCTCCGGCGAAAAAGTGCATTGATTTGGGCGGTTTTCGGAGGTGTGGGGTATATCTGTTACCGGAAAAATCTAAGTACCCTTTTTGCTAAATGGGTGGAGATGGTATACCATTTTTGTAATTATCCCTTTATGTTTTCTTTTTCCGGGGTCCAGCGGTAGCATCTTCAAGTGGGAAGGTTAAATGACTTGCATTTTCCTCCAGCAATTGGTAGGAAAATGTGCAGACACTACTCAGAATTCATGTAATACCTGTAGTTGTTGTTGTGTACAAACGGTATAGATTGTTGCAGGAAACAAAGTTTCATTTTTGCACGTCTAATGTGCAGATTCAGTTGCCGGAACGTTGAATTACAATGAAAAGTAATGTGTTTTTCTGATTATTTCAATCGTCGTTTGTCGATACAGATGCACGCAACGTGTATCGGTGAGTGTTACAGGAGATACTGTCATTACATTATACAAGATTTGGACTGAATCAAAGGACAAACAGTTGTTTGACTAGGCTATAAAAGTTTATGCTTTCTGAACGAGGCTATATAAAGAAAGCATGACGATGACGGCATTGTTTGCTTCTGATTCTTACCTACAGGACTTGGTCATTTCTCTATTTCTGGCCCTACTTTGGGAGAGCAAACTCATTCGTATGCTGACAAGCATGACGTTACAAGGTCATTTCTCTAACTTCAATCCTATCTTGGGAGAACAAACTCGTACATATGTTGAGAAGTGTAGCTACCTACGGGGATGTCCTTGCGCACCGTAGACATAAGGTGCCGGAGAAACTATTAATCGATTTTTTAGGTGTGTTTACAATAGCTCACTGAAGTCCCAATTCATCTTTTTTGGGTTGGGTTCAACGAACAATTACGAATATTATTTCACCTCATAGAGACAAAGGGAGTTTGAACTTGCCTCGTCAAGATTAAACCTTACATGCTCTATTTGGCCAACCCTGTGAGGTTACCAAAGTCTCAATTTATGGGCATTTCATTACAGTGAGAAAATGGAAGATTTACTAGACAATAAAACCTCGATTTGTTGGCATTATTAGACAATTAATCATAATCAATTAAGACATAATCAAGATGTCAATCACATGAATTAGGTAACAACATAATGAAGATTCTTAAAATCTTCAATTTATAACGGTAAAAGCATAAGATTGGCACAAAATTGAGGCCACATGCCAATATTTTTAGTAACATGTTTCACCAGATTCATTTCTCAGAATTTGGTTCCTTCTTCATATACATATATAATTAAAACAAAGAGGAATTATTCTGGGCATATATACATGCAAACAAAAGCCGGCTGAAGCATTCCAGTGACAAAATAATCAAAATCTTGACAAGATCCATAACGCCTTTTCTGCCTAATCTAAACCATGCATTTGTACTTTAGGCATGGAGTCCAGTACCATGCCGGCTTAACGAAAACGAAGCATCTTCATAAACTCAGATTCTTTGTATATAAAATCACAAATCTTTGATACACATTCATACCAGAAGCTGCATTTCAGACATCATGGAAGCTGTTAGGTACTTTGTCTTAATCTTGTTGTTCAGACTGGGATTAGCAAATGGAGGTGCCTCTGATAGAAAGGTAAGAAAGTTCAGATTTCATGCTCAGAGGAATGATTCTCTCATGTTATGAATGTTTTCTCATGTTTCTGCAACAAATGTGTTTGCAGCATTACATAGTTTACATGGGAGATCACTCGTTTCGCGACTTGGAGTCTGTGGTGGTAGCTAATCATGAGATGCTTGCCTCGGTAATGGGAAGGTATGCATGAGTTGAGGATTGTTAATGCGCACGCGCGCGCACGCGCGCGCATACGAGTATGCTTGAGTCTAGAATGTGTCTGTATGAATATCAGTTTTCACTAAAAACTGTTGCAGATGTTCTCAGCCCGTTGCAGAAACATTTGTGACGGGCCGAGAGTAGCTGCGACTGATTTCTTAGCCAATGGATGCAGAATCCCGTCACGAAACTAATTAGTAACAAGTGTTTGGTGACGAATTCTGTCGTCCGAGGGTGATTTCTTTGAGCACACACACTAAAAGGTGTGTATGTGTCAGTCTAGGAGAGCTAATACACACACATACACACACTAAATGAGTTTAAATGTTGTCAAATGAATCTTTCAGCTATGATGGGGCCCTCGATGCAGCACGCCATCACTACACCAAAACGTTCAGAGGCTTCTCGGCAATGCTGACTTCAAGTCAAGCAGAAACACTTACTGAGAGTGATTCGGTTGTATCTGTATTCGAGAGCAAGACAAATCGTTTACACACAACGCATTCTTGGGACTTTTTGCGAATAAACGACCTGGAAAAGTATCACGGGCCATCAATGGACTCAACATCAGACATCATTGTTGGTGTAATTGATTCAGGTAAAAGTTTTCTAACAATGCAATATACTATTTTAGTCTTTCAATAGTTTTTAGATGTTCTTATCAACTAAAATACATCTGATTCTCTTTGTCTTAGGAGTTTGGCCTGAATCCAAGAGCTTCAGTGATTATGGCTTACCTCCGGTGGCAGCTAAATTCAAGGGTGTATGCTCGACCGGGGACAACTTCACACTATCAAACTGCAACAGGTAATCGTATTGCAATTTGCACATGCAAAGATTGGGGTAATTACCAAAAACACCTCTGTAAGTTTCCCCATGACACTATCATATGTAGGGGTTTTCTATAATAGAGATGACTAACGCTGGTGTTATTTGTAAGATATGAGCAAACCTCTAGGGGTGGTAATTACAATTTCATGAATCTCCAACTGCAGCCTATCATCAATCTCCAAAAGGATCTTATGTATATGACCCTATTATTATGATCCTTACTTTTTCGAAAAGCTCAATGGATAGTTACAGCGACTTACCTTGGGGTTTGGTTTGATTACACGAACTTCCCCTGAAATTTTAAAAATTACAAAAACTTTCCTTCTAAAAGATTGTACGTTACATCTGAATCCATGAATCTTGTTGATATCAATCTCTAATTATTTTTTGAACACTCACCTTTCCCATTGAGAATAGATATTATATGAATATAATAGCATACACTGGCCAAACATGAGTTCAGGATAGGTTAAAACTCAGGGTATAGGAATGTAATTATCCCTAATTATTAATAAACAACTACAACTTTGCAGAAAGATTGTCGGAGCTAGATTTTACTACAAAGGGTTCCTAGCAGAGTACGGTCCCCTCGATTCATTCGGGTCCACATTCTACCTCTCGGCACGAGACAGCGACGGCCATGGGAGCCACACAGCATCCACCATTGCTGGTGCAGTGGTCCCAAATGTAGACTTATATGGCATAGCCAGAGGGAATGCAAGAGGAGGTGCACCCAATGCTCGGCTCTCAATCTATAAAGCTTGCTGGTTCAATTTCTGCAGCGATGCTGACGTTCTCTTAGCCATGGATGATGCAATCAGTGATGGTGTTGATGTTATTTCAATGTCTCTTGGACCCGATCCACCTCAGAGCGGTTACTTCGCTGATGTGAATTCCATTGGAAGTTTTCATGCGTTTCAGAGAGGAGTTCTCGTTTCTGCATCAGCTGGGAATAGCTTTTTTCCGGGGACTGCAAGCAACGTTGCTCCTTGGATACTTACCGTGGCAGCGAGTACGATGGATAGGGACGTGCAGACGAGTGTTTATCTAGGAAACTCACAAGTTGTTAAGGTAATTTGCAGTTATATTGTTTGAAGTTAGGATATGATGATCATGAAATGTTGTGATGTGGGGTTTGTTTTGTGCTTATGTTGCAGGGTTCTAGTGCGAATCCGACGGACATGTCAGGTTTCTACGGTTTGGTGGCCGGCAGTGCAGCGGCAGCCCCCGGAATTCCGGTAAAAAATGCTAGGTACTTTTGAAATATATCTTTACTATTGAAATGTAATTTATAAGCTTTTATTCAAACTTTCTTACATTATAATTTATACCCCATTGTGCAAAAAATATATATATAGCTGGTTGTATTTACACCTAATTTAAGGGGTCTATGTGTAATTATTCCTTTATTTAATAACAACACAACTCTAGCCTCTAGAGTTCTCACACAGATGATAAACATAAATACATAATCAGGGCTAAATTTGTGTAAACTAACACACCAAGCTCAAACTAGCTTCTAAAAGCTACAAGTTTTTCAACTGTCTCTCAAAATCACCAACTCTTTCTTTTCTGCTTCATCAATCAGCTTTTGCAAGAACAATACCTTAAATCCAGCTTTGATCAAGGGGAAGATTGTTGTCTGCTTTCTTGAGGAAATTATTGACAACCGTAGAGAAAAGGCAACTTTCGTTAAACAGGGCGGTGGTGTAGGAATATTGCTAGTTGATCCAATTGCCCAAGATAGTGCCGGTCAGGTTGAAATTCCCGGCGCACTTATCAGCCCTCAAGAAGCAGAAAAGCTTCAAGTATACATGGCTTCAACAAAGTAAGTTGGAGTTTTCATCCTTGATCATTGACAAAATTTTGTTTCAGAAGATTAAAAGTTTCGTTGGAATAGGAATCCGGTGGCTAGAATATCCAAATCAACGACAGTTTTGCCTACTAAACCAGCGCCGGAAATGGCAATGTTCTCATCAATGGGGCCTAATGTCATTACCCCTGAAATTATCAAAGTAAGTTGCGAAGTGTTAACTAATTGTACCCTTCTATATGAAAATAGTGCTTACGCCCCATAATAAATTCTAAAAATTACATTTTCACCCATGGCAAGCAGGAGTGGATATGTAGTTCTAGATTTTGCTGGTGGATGTACTTTAAAGTGTGTAAAATATTTTTTGATTCCTGAAAAGGGAAAAGATACTTAGGAATATTCTCCTCGTTTTTAATCTCAGCCCGATATAACAGCACCGGGAGTGAACGTGTTGGCAGCATGGTCTCCAGTGTCTACTGGTACAACTGCTGGAAGATCAGTTAACTACAACATAATCTCGGGCACATCCATGTCTTGCCCCCATGTTTCTGCACTTGCTGCCATTGTTAAATCATTCCATCCATCATGGAGTCCTGCAGCAATCAAGTCCGCCATAATGACAACTGGTAAACTTTCAACTCTACATTAAAGAGTTAATTAATTGCACTATACCTCCAACGCTTTGTTTTTCAAGAAAAAGAAGGATTGAGTACGCTAATTTAGGGATTGTTTGCAAACACTAGACATTTTTGTACCTTTTGCTTTTCTAAAGTACTTTTGGAGTGTTTGGAAAACTGGATTTCGCTTAGTTTAAGCATAAATTAGAGATAGATGCTAGAAGCATCCAAGGATCAACTGCTAGCGTCTAGGTTATTTTCATAAATTGATGATAATTTGTTCAGTCTAATAAGTTACTAACCAAACATATTTCTTCCCAACAGCAACAATTCAAGATAACACGAGAAATCTCATCAAAAGACATCCGAACGACACTCAAGCCTCGCCATTCGATTATGGGTCCGGCCACATCAATCCAGAAGCAGCCATTGATCCTGGACTAGTTTATGATCACAATACAAATGACATTCTTGATTTTCTCTGCAGCAGCATGAGCCCAAGCCCGGTTCAGCTGAAAAACCTAACTGGCATGCCAACATACTGCAAAAACTCCTCTAAGTCATCTTATGATTTCAACTATCCCTCAATTGGAGTTTCAAATTTGAGAGGAAGCACAACTGTGCATAGAACAATTACTTACTATGGCGAAGGACAGGCTGTTTACAAGGCAAAGATAGATTATCCTGCCGGGGTGAATGTTTTTCGGTCGTGCCTAATGAGCTCAGGTTTGGAAAAATGGGAGATAAGATGGATTTCGAGATAAGTTTTAGTCCTTACAAGACGAGCAATGGGGAGTTTGTGTTTGGAGCTTTGACCTGGAGTGATGGAGTTCATGTTGTTAGAAGTCCCATTGGTCTTAATGTAGTTTCTGTTTAGGTTGATATGTTAATGAGGGAAGTGGAATGAAGATGAACATAGTTAGGTGGTATGATCTACCATCAGTAAGTAATATGTTAGTTCTCATAATATATAAACCTGAAGTCCTTCCAATTACTCTTATATTATAATTTGAACACAAATTTTATCCCTCTTTAGGTGCTGGAGATGATAGTTGGTGTTACACCGGACATTGGTGTTGAACTCTTATGTCTAAGGTGCGGGAAAGACTATTAATCGATTTTTTAGGTGTGTTTATAATAGTTCACCGAAGTACCAATTTATCTTTTTTCTTTTTTTCTGCTCGGGCTCAACGAACAATTACAAATAACTTATATTGTACCTCACCCCATGGAGATGAAGGGAGTTTGAACTTGCAATCTTATCAGGATTAAAACCTACGTGCTCTACTTAATTGGCCAACCCTAAGAGGTTAACCCTGTGAGGTTACCGAAATCCCAATTTATGGGCATTTCATTACAATGAGAAAATGAAAGATTTATTAGACAATAAAACCTCAATTTAATTTGTTTTTCTTTCTCCTGTTGTTCTATTCCCTTTGCCTTGGTTTTGTTATTTGCTTTTTTTCACCTTTTGTGTTCTTCCAATTTTTCTTAGAATTTTTCCAACAACGAACAAAATTTCATTTCGTATTTTCATATTTTTGCCGAGCTAGGAAAGGAAGTTATATTGTTTCTCTATTGTTGCTACCAAAGTTTTATAGTGAAGTGATGTTTCTTCTTCATGCAAAGTTTTACACTTTATTAACTTTTTTTATTTCGTGTTGAGTTTGATTGTTTCTCTAACCTCGGTAATTGCCTCAATATAATGACCTACCGGTCGTCCAATATACACCTTAAGAACTTCTTCAAATAGCGCAATTCTTGAGCGTTCACTTGCATCTGCCACGTTTTTGGTAATCTTATATCTGTATTTTTTGAACATTATATTTTAGTTATTTGTATGTCATGGTTTTAACTTTTATGTGTTTTTAGATTTTATACCTTGGTGATGCTTCACTTCGTCGTCCATGCAATTTCTGCACTATATTCATTGCATGGTTTTTGATATTGATTTGATATCTAAATATGTTTTCTACGAAGTCGACCGTTACTTTGAAGTAATAGTGTTAACTCTTCAGGTATCAGTGGAGTTTGTATTTTAATTCATCCAAAAAATATTATATTATTACTTTTTTCAAATATTAAAAAGAACATATGGTTATAGGATTATTTTTCATTTGTTTAGATTACCTCTTGTAACTTCTGACAATAATGAATGGCTTCTGTGAGGGTTATTTCGTTCGTGCTTTTTATTTTTTTGGACATCTATAATTCCTCTATATTTGTTCCCTCAAAGGATGTCAATCTGTTTATCATATAAACAATTTTGAAATTGCTTATTCTCTAATTTTAAAAATATTAAAATCTTTTGGTATTTTTTCTTTATATTATGATAATAACAGAAGTTCAACTCATCATGTATTGAGCTTCTCTGCTTGGGTACAAGTTGGATTGAGAATTATAGTCATTGCAAAAGTTGTCTTTAATTGTAGCTCATCTTATATGTTATTATTACTTGATCCATTTTGTGTATAAAATCTACTTATTCTATGTCTTACTTGTTTCTTTTTGTGTTTGTTTCTCTATCATACCTTGGTATATTTGTTTCTTTAACCTCCAAATTCCCACAATTGCTCTTTTCTTTTCCATTTTTTTTAACCAGCGTCCTTCTGTCACTGCTAGGTCATCCCAAAAATTAATTGTGGTAGTTTTCAACCTTCATCGAAATAAAAAATATAAAATAATAATAATTGTATCATAATTTGTAAATGTTTAATTATTTCTTATTGTTCATAAATCCAATTACATCTGCAACTTTTCTGTGTTAAATATGTTTTTTTCCTAGTATTTCAGAACTTGTAATTCCTTAGTAATTAAAGCTAATTTAGAATTATCAATCAATTGATTTTCATCCAAACCGGTTGTGATTTTATTGAACTCTATATACTTGGACGTCATATCTTTGTAGATGAGCTCTTCGTCGGCGTCATTACAATTGTTGCTACCTGTAGAACCAATTCAACTTGTTGATTGGCATCTAGGTAATTTCTATTTATTTTCTTCACTGTTGGATTCTATATTATGTACGTTTTGTTGAAAATCAAATCATTTTCGTAGTACTTCTCCATATTCGGGAATATATTGTAATGTATTTTTGTTCCTTGTGGATGTAACAGTGAACACATTGCATAAATATTTTTCTCTATTTTTTATAATGATTATGATGGGGCTAAAACACGCTTGATCCTCGTCTTGACACGTGGCGTCATCAGTGTGCAATGCGTGGAAGCCAGGGCCCCACGTATGCCACCCTTGAAACGAGCCATGCCCTCGTTCACAAGGGTGTTCCAATCACTCAAAGAGATTAATTCCCGAGCGTGAAGTACTGTAACCCTCAAAGCCCTCGTGCACTCACCCTCGGAGATGCCTACTCGCATGGGCAAACAAAGGAATGGGTTCCCCTCTTGGGTTCCATGGCGTTGGCCCAGATGCCCCTCGGGACCGTGAGCCTCCATAACCTATATTAAACCCGAGTGTGCATCCAGCCCTCGGTATCAACTCTCAAAGCAGCTCTCTGACACAAGGTACACACCCGCGCCCCTACCACTATTGCCCGCCACCAACTTTTCATCAGCTTTTGCAGGAGATTCTCCTAGGATTCTCCTCATCACGCCACGTGTTAGGGCAACATTAGGCTAGGACCACACGGTGACAATTACCAAAGGGTCCCTGACCCTCAACTATAAATAAGGGAGTTCATCCCCTTCACTGTAAGCAAGCTTCCATATCTTTATGCTCTGTAATTACTTTCTTTTTTTCAGACCATAACCCGACTTAAGCGTCGGAGAGCCAAACTAGGCATCACCCCTAGTTCCCTCAGCTTGGCCTTCTGACCGTTTGCTTTTTGGTGTTTGTCCTAGCAGGTTGAACCCCCATCCTTTTCGACAGATTCCACTCTCTGTTTCCCCACACTAAACAAATCATAAAGTGATTGGAGTTTGGATACCTTAGATTCGGACCCATCATTTTTGGCGCCGTCTGTGGGAAACCACTCTTTTGCTTTCTTCTTTGTTAGTTGCGAAACAAACACCAACTTCACCATGGTCACCACCAGATCAGGCGCAGTGGGACGATGACCTTCCACGCGGCAACAACGATAACACCCCACTCCTGGCTACAAAGGGAGCTGCGCCGCCAGTTGGAGGAGCTCCCCCCACGATGGAGCAAGTTATCCCCACGGTGGAAACCAATGCAAAACAACCCACCGCCACGGTGGCGGGAGTATCTGCGCTCCATATTCCCCAAAATCAGCTCCACGCCACCCAAGTCCATCCGGGGGTATATTCTTTCATGATGCCTCTACCGGGTTACACATTAACCCCTTCTGCCCTGTTACCTGCCATTCAGCCATACCACGAGGGGCAAATTCAACTGCCTATTGTTATCCCCAAAGAGATTGAAGGGGTGGAGTTACCCCCTATGACGCCTAGGCAGTTGCAGGCCATATATACCCAATGCAAGGTTCAAGCGACCCAGAACGCATGGAAAAATTTCACCTCTACATATTTCCCTTTTGGGCAAGCTGCTCAGATTACCCTTCCTATGGGAGGGTGGCAGGTCCACCCGCTCATGGTGGCCCAAACAGTCTTGCAAGCTCGACCGCCACCTTCACCTGTCAATGAGAAGGAAGTTCCCATGAGGGAAGAGCAGGAGCGCCCACAGGCTGGTAAGGGAAAAGAGCCTGTAGAAAGAATTGATGTCGATGATGAGGTTCACTCTCAAGCCTCGAAGCGAGGAAGTAAAGTAAGAGAAAAAGATCCCAACCTCCTCGTGGCTGTGCAAGACTAGCTGCAGGGGTTGCAAAACATGGTGGGACAACTCTCTCAAGCGCGGTCTCAAGCCCCTTATGGTGGGAGCGAGAGAGCCAATGCCAGAGACGCCCGCCAACGAGCCCGACAACAGCACGCTTCTCGACACTAGGGGCAAGAGAAAAATTATGAAAATTATGGTCACGAGGGGGGATACCACCACCCCTTGGCGAGGGGCTCTCCCCTCGTTGAAGAAGTTTTGATAGCCCAAGTTGGAATGGGCAAAGTACCCACCTCCATCAACCGCTATGATGGAACTACTGACCCCGCAGAACATTTAGATCATTTTTTGCATCTCATGCACTTGTATGAGCATTCCAGTTACTATTGGGCCAAAGTTTTCGTCACTTCCCACGTTGGAATGGCCCAAGAGTGGTACAAGTGGTTGCCACCCCGCTCGATCTGGTTATACGAGGACCTCACCAATGCCTTCTTGAATCAATTCAACTCCTTGAAGGCTCCAGTCACTGCGCCAACGACCCTTTACAACTTGGTCCAAGGCGAACATGAGCCCCTCCGGTCCTTCTTTGCCCACTTTAACAAGGAGGTACTATTGATGGAGAGGCCCTCGATGGATTTTCTGATCCATTTCCTTTTCAAGGCTGTCAATTACAAATAGTATGTGAGTAAGAAGTTTGCGGACACCATTGTTAAGAAAATATCGGTATCGCTGATGGCCATGAGGGAGATCGTCGAGCCGTAGTTTGCGCTCGAGGACATGTACGGGGTCAAATGCTCCCCGACACCCCAGCCAACAGAAGAACGAGCGGGGGCGAGATGAATCCTACAAGGAAAGGCGTAAATCATCACCTCCCCCTTGCAGATTCGAGCGCATCCCCCTCAACAGGCCTATCTCCGAGATCTACTCCCTCTCTGACAAGAAACTCTTTAAAGGGCCTCAAAAACTGAGGAAGACGGAGTCTCAGAAGCGCTCAGGAAAATACTGCGCTTTCCATAAGCAAAAAGGGCATGACATTGATGAATGCTGCCAGCTGGAAAGTGAGATACAAAGGTTTATCGCTGGAGGCCACTTGAAGGAATTTGTGAAGGTTTTGGAACGTTATGACGAACGTTGCAACGAGCGGACCAGAGAGAGGAGAAGGAGTCCATCGTGCTCAAGAAGCCCCTAAGAGCGTGGCCCGGAGAGTAGCACCCGAGGTAAGCAGAAGATGTCTGAACAAGAGGACGCTCCATTTGCGGTTATCCATGTGATCGCTGGAGGCTCTTCAAGAGGGGATTCCAACGCCTCTCGTCACCGTTATGTGCGAAGCTACAACCAATGTCCCTCGGCACCTAAACAAATTTATGCCATCAAGGAGACGAGCGTCAGCAACCCTAAGGAAAATGAAGTAATAGGGTTCAGTGATAGGGATTTAGGGCATATTGTAACACCCCACGGGGCAAGTGAAACCTCTGACTACCCCATGGTGGTTAGCCTAGATATCCACAATCACGTTGTAAAGAAGGTTTTGGTTGATAGTGGAAACTCCGTTAATGTTCTCCCTTACACCACTTTCCAAAAAATGAATATCTCCAGCATTCCCCTCGAACCCCTCAAAACAGCCCTCATTGACTTTAGGGGCTCCGAGGTTGTCCCTCGTGGACAGATTCGCTTGGCTACCTCTTTTGGTCGCGCCCCACAGTGAAGGACGCTCATGGTCACCTATGCGGTGGTAGAGATTGAGATCCCTTACAACATCATAATCGGGCGACCCACCCTCGTTGATTTCAAGGCGATCATCTCTACTTACAACCAAAAGATCAAGTTCCCTACTCCCGAGGGGGTTGGTGAGGTTCTCTGCAACGTCAAAAAGGCATGGGAATACTAAATGCTGTCCCTCAAAAAGCCTAAAGACCAGAGGACATTCCCGATTGGGTCCATTAAAAAGTCAGTGGATTTTCCCAATCTAGATGAGGACGGTCTCGTACGAAAGAGGGCCAAATTGAATAAAAAGAAAAACAAGAAGAAGGATCCTAACACTGGAGGCAATCCCGAGGGCGTCCCCCTTGGGTCCATTGGGGAATCTTCCTCTGAGGAAGAGGCGGATGAGGGCGGAAAAGAAGGCGCTGATAATCGCTTAACGGGAAAGAAAAGAGCGCTCGAGATCCCTCATCCAGAAATACGAATTGAGCCCACGGAGAATTTTCTAACCATCGAATTAGAGCCTGGCAACAAGGAGAAGACCACTCAGATTGGCTCTAGCCTCTCTGGGCCCTCGCAGATTATGATGATTGATTTTTTGAGGGAAAACATTGATGTCTTTGCTTGGAAAGCCTCAGACCTTATCGGAATTGACCCCAGTGTTATAGTCCACAGGCTCAACATGGACCTCGCATTTAAACCGGTTAAACAGAAGAAGAGGGACGTCCACGGATTTTGAAAGAGGGTTATTGAGGAAGAAGTGAACAAACTCTACGAGGCCCAATATATCGAGCCTATATTGTATCCTGAATGGCTTTACAATGTTGTCCTCGTACCAAAAAGCGCAAACAAGTGGCGAATGTACAACGATTTCATGGGCCTCAATTAAGCTTGCCCAAAAGACCCTTATCCTCTACCCAGAATTGATCAGTTGGTAGATTCGACTGCGGGCTGTGAGCTCATGAGCATGATAGATGCCTTCCAAGGGTATTACCAAATCTTTATGGCACCCGAGGACCGCCCCAAAACCTCATTCGTGGTACACATGGGGGTCTATTGTTTCCTGGTCATGCCTTTTGGGCTCAAGAATGCAGGTGCCACGTACCAACGCCTCATTAATCGGATGTTTGAAAAGAAAATTGGAGGGTCGATGAAAGTCTATGTGGATGATATGATAGTCAAGAGTGAACGCTAATCCTCACACCTGGAAGACCTGAGGCGCATGTTTAGCATATTGTACTAATACGATATGAAGTTGAATCCCTCGAAGTGCACGTTTGGGGTACGAGGGGGCAAATTCTTGGGCTATATGGTTAACCAACGTGAAATTGAAGCTAATCCCGAGAAGATCAAGGCCATCTTGGATATCTCGTCCCCTTATAACATCAGGGAAGTGCAAGTATTAGTGGGGAAGATCATCTCTTTAAACAGATTCATTTTCCACTCTGCAGATAGAGATCTGTCTTTCTTCAAGATTTTGCTAAACACTTGGAAGTTTGCTTTGACCGAAGAATGCGAAAAAGCATTGCAGGATATGAAGGCTTATCTCTCATGTGCCCCGCTTCTGACAAAGCCGGTTGAGGGTGAAAACTTATTTATGTGTCTTTCAGTTTCAGCGGAAGCCACGAGCGTGGTTTTGGTGGCCGTACTTGAGCGCAAGCATCTACCTGTCTATTATCTAAGCAAGACGTTACAGGGTGCTGAAAAGAAATATCTAGAGATCGAGAAGTTCGCTTTCGCCCTCATTAATGCATCACGGAGGCTGAGGCCCTATTTTCAGGCACACTCAATTACTGTCTTTACGAATCAGCCACTGAGGCAGGTATTGTCCAAGCCAGATGTTTCTGGAAGGCTAATAAAATGGGCCATTGAACTGAGCCAGTTTGACATCAGTTTCGAGCCAAGAACCACCATACAGGCACAAGTGGTTGCAGATCTGTTGGTTGAGCGTTTCGGATTGGAGCCTGTCATTCTAGAAAATGACGGTCTGTGGGTCCTGCACACGGATGGTTACTCGACCTCTCGGGGGGAGGAGCAGGGATAACCCTTAGAGATCCCAGTGGAATTGAGATAGATTTTGCAATCAGGTTGGACTTTCAAGTCACAAATAATGAAGCAGAGTACGAAACTCTCATTCAGGGGTTAAAAATTGCTTTTCAAAATGGAGCTTCCAGGATCATGGCTTACGTAGATTCCCAACTGATTGCAAGTCAGATTGAGGGAACTTATGAGGCTCGAGAAACCACCATGGTGCAGTACTTGGAAAAGGCGAAAGACATAATTGGTAAGTTCAAGGAATTTCACTTGCTCCAGATTTGCTTCCACTCTCGAGGGATCTTGCGAGTATTCCATTACGTTTCTGAGAACGGAGGAACTGTGATAAAAAGAAAGGCTCCTACCCAAGCGATAACGATGATTGATCCTAGCGAGCCGTGTTGGCTCGATGACATCATCAGGTTTCTTAAAGAGGGCGTTTCTCCCACCGACAAAGTGGAGGCACGAAAAATCAGGAGCAAGGCCCTTCGCTTCTCCCTGGATCACGAGGGAAGGCTCTTCAAGAAATCTTACCAAGGCCCACCGATGAGATGCTTAAGGCCCTCGCAAGCTAAGGAGACCCTCGAACACATCCATGGGGGAAGCTACAAAATCACACTGGGTGGCGTACTCTCGCCAAAAAGATATTGAAAAGTAGATTCTATTGGCCCTCGATCCTCCAAGACGCCATCTCATTTTCCAAGAAATGTCCGAAGTGCCAATTTCACTCTAATGGCGACACGGCCGAAGACGAAGCCGAAGGATGGGAATGATGGGGAGGATGGGGATAAGGAGAAGCTTCGGGCGGGGTTGAATTCTGCGATAGTTAGGGAGAAGCCGAATGTGCAATGGAATGATGTTGCGGGATTGGAGAGCGCTAAGCAGGCGCTGCAGGAGGCTGTGATTCTGCCTGTTAAGTTTCCCCAGTTCTTTACTGGTATGGTTTTTTTATTTTCTCTTTGCCATGTTGGTTTTATGTTGAGGTATACTGATTTGTGCTCTTTTTTTTTGTTTTTTCGTTTTTTTGGTGTGCATATGTGGGGAGGTTTCAATGTGGAAAATTTTGGTTGCTTTTTGGGGCTTTTTAGTGTTGCATGATTGAAAGCTATCCTCTTTTTGCCGTGGTTCTATTGTTTGACTATGGATGTTTCTGTAATATTCAAGAAAATTGTTGCAAAGTATCATTTTGCAGCCGTGCCTGACCTGTCCATTCACGGCCTAGCAGTTATCTGGATTAGCTACTAAACTTGCAATATTGTACTATGAGTAAATGAGATAAGGTGTTAGTTAATTAGGTGTGTTCCAGCTTATAAAGATAGAGTGGAAATGGAGGAGCAAGTAGGGGGAGAAACTGAGCCTGAGATACGCTGTATAAGGTTTGAAGGTTCCTGATAATGCTGGAATCACCAAAAGTATTATAATTAGGGTTGATATTACACGGAGTAAGTTCAGTTAGTCTTGGGTACTTAGTATACCTTGCAAAAAAACTGCTGTAAAGCATCATAAAATAGAGAAAATGATGAACAAAAAAGTTGATATTTTGGATATGAAAACAAGTTTGTCATACTCACGCCAGATTATTTTATCTTGTATTTCATTTTTTTTTTTTTTTGTAATATACATATATATCCCCATCATTGACTTGTTATATGAATTATGATCCCATGTCCTTTAAGGCAAGAGGCGCCCATGGAGGGCTTTTCTTTTGTATGGTCCACCTGGAACTGGAAAATCATACTTGGCAAAGGCTGTTGCCACTGAAGCTGATTCAACATTTTTTAGGTACCTTATGTATCCTCAATTACATTTATATATTCTCCCTCTAATGATATAAATTTCTCCCAACCAAAGGAGCTTATGCAGCATCTCCTTCCTCATTTAAAAGCATGATTGCTTTTAAAGAGAAAATCATGATTGCTTATTGAATGTAATCTGTTTCATGCATCTCTCCAATTGCTGCGTTTTGTTCCACATTTTCAAACATCAATTACTTAGGCCACAAAGTTGGCAAGTGCCAACTGCTGTTCTCTTTCAGCATTTCTTCGTCAGACTTGGTTTCAAAATGGATGGGTGAAAGTGAGAAGCTAGTCTCTAATCTCTTCCAAATGGCACGTGAAAGTTCTCCCTCCATCATCTTTATTGATGAAATAGATTCCCTCTGTGGACAACGTGGAGAAGGAAATGAGAGTGAAGCTTCCAGAAGAATCAAGACAGAATTGCTTGTGCAGATGCAGGTAACTCTATTTTGTTGCAAATGAATGAAAACATATGCACATACTTTAGTATTCTCAGTCCGTTTTACTTACTTTCTGTTATTGTTCTTAAGGGGGTCGGCCACAATGATGATAAAGTCCTTGTTCTTGCTGCTACAAATACTCCTTATTCTCTTGATCAGGTGACATTTCATTTTAAGTTGAGCTTATGAAACAATTAATCTTTTTATGGCTGATTTTCATATTTCATGCAGGCTATAAGGCGGCGATTTGACAAACGTATTTATATCCCTCTACCAGATGCGACGGCTAGACAGCACATGTTTAAAGTATGTAACTTCTATTTCATCTATATGCAGAGGATGATACAAAATTAATAATTGAAGATTAATATCGACTTTGTTACTCTTGTACAGGTGCATTTAGGAGATACTCCTCATAACTTGACTGAAAAAGATTTTGAAGTCCTAGGTCATAAAACTGATGGCTTCTCTGGTTCAGATGTTTCTGTTTGTGTAAGTGTGTCAATGGTTCCTATTAGTTGATGTTCTTTATATTATTATTATCCTTCCCCTATATGTAACATCGGTTTGATGTTTAAATAACTTCCATTAATGTGTTCATCCATGTCCATTTACAGTTACCCGTAACTTTCTACTTATGTTAATGACTTTAATAGGTTAAAGATGTCTTATTTGAGCCTGTACGCAAAACGCAAGATGCTATGTTTTTCATTAAGACTTCTGATGGTACATGGATGCCATGTGGACCCAAGCAATCCGGTGCCGTCCAGATAACCATGCAGGAGCTTGCCGCACAAGGACTTGCTGCCCAGGTATTAAAATTTTCTTTTCTTTCATGTGTATATATGAGTATATAAATCTGTACTATTGTATAAAGCGTCGGCATCCTTTTATAACTGTTTTTAGTGTCTTTGGACAACTTTGTTTCATTCTCTCTTATTTCTCTCTTTTAAAAACTATGTTTTATCTTCTCTGACATCAATTTTGTTCTTTCTTCTCTGATTTTCGTCCTCTTTCTTGATAACCTTTAACCTTTAACTTTTCATTTATCACGTAACTAATATAATTTTGCCTTATTTTTAAATTAACTTTTTATTTGTCATGATTTAGTAAATGTAATTTAAGCATATAATTAGACAATACTTTGCTTTTAATTCGCACACTATCCTACGCCCCTCACTGCTAGTCTATTAGAGGGATTAACCAATCCCAATGCAAGTATGATAATATTTGATATTATCATACAAGCATTTTTGACGTATATAACGATTCTCTTAGTAAAGTTTTTTTTTTTTTTTTTTACACACGCACACCCAAGCGGGGATTCGAACCTGGGACCTCGCCCTTAGGAATGAATCCATTTACCGCTTGGACCAACCCCTGTTGGCAATTCTCTTAGTAAAGTTAATCTTTAGCATCTAATTGCATTCTACTATTATGGTTCTTGTGTAGATTATTCCACCTCCCATATCAAAATCGGACTTCGACAAGGTTTTGGCAAGACAAAGGCCAACAGTGAGCAAAAGTGATCTTGATGTACATGAGAGATTCACGAAGGAGTTTGGTGAGGAAGGTTGACAAAATTGACCTGTAGTTTGTATATTTATGTTTTCTTTTTCTGGGGTTCCAGCAGTAACATCTTCGAGCAAGAAGGTTAGATGATTTTGCATTTCCCCTTCAGCAATTGGTAGGAAAATGTGCAGACACTACTCAGAATTCATGTACTACCCGTAGTTGTTGTTGTGTACAAACGGTATACATTGTAGCAAGAAACAAGTTTCATTTTTGCATGTCTAATGTGCAGATTCAGTTGCCGGAACATTGAATTACAATGAAAAGTATGCGTTTTTCTCATTATTTCAATCCTCGTTTATCGATGCAGGATGCACGCGACGTGTATGCGTGTGTTACAGGAGATATTGTATCATTACATTTTAGAAGATTTGGACTGAATCAAAGGACAAACAGTTGTTTGACTAGGTTATATAAAGTTTATGTTTTCTGAATTAGTGTATGTGAAGAAAGTATGACGGCATTGTTTGCTTCTGATTCTTACCTACAAGACTTGGTCATTTCTCTATTTCTGGCCCTATTTTGGGAGAGCAAACTCATGCATACGCTGAGAAGCGTATGCCTGCGCGGATGTCTTTGCGCACCGAAGACATAAGGTGTAATTGGTTCGGGAGATTGTGGTTGTTGACACGCTAGATAAAGGTTTTGAACTCTCGATTGAGGTGGATGGATTTGATAGTTGCTAGCGGGTAATTTTTTGGACACAACAAAATAAAGAAATAAAAACTGAAAAAGAGAATTACCAGATTTCGTGTTGATTTCGTGTTTGAGTCCTTAGTGATGCAAATACTAATTTTACATCCTAATGGTTTGACCCGATTCTACTCATATAAATAGACTATAGAACCCAAATGAAAATAATGCGAAGAGAATTGAAAGGTAAGAGAGCAACATTAGTTTTACTAGACAATCAATCCTAATCAATTCATAAGATACTGATACGAGACAATCAATCCTCATTAATCGAAGAGAATAATAAAGGACGTCAATCACATAAATTAGGTAATAACATATTCTATTAACATTCATAAAATCTTCATTTTATAACAGGAAAACAAACATAAGATCAACATATAATTGATGCCAAATGCCAATATTTTAGTGACATATTTCACCAGATTCGTTCTTTCTCAGAATTTGGTTCCATTTTATTATATAGAAGGGATAATTACCAATGCCCCCCCTGAAGTTTGGCGTTATTACAGAATACCCCCCCTGAGGTTTCGGAAATTACGAACTCGCCCTTGAATAGTACACCCTCGCTTACAAATAGCACCGGCCGTTAATTACACCGTTAAATTCAAATTTAAATTCCAAAAACACCCTTAGGGGGTATATTGTAATTTTACTTAGAGTTTAATAATATAATTGTAATATTAGTTAAGTTTGGTTTTTTTGTATTTAAAAAGTTGTTATTTAATTTAATATTTAATATTTTATCTATAAATATAAATTGAATTAGATATTTCATGCATATTTATTTCTATAAAATATGATAAGTTATAAATTTCCTTTCATATTTATTTCTTAGTTTTAAATATATTTTGTACAATTCCATTTAAAGTTAATTTAAAATAATTTATTTGCAATTATAACAAATTTTTCCTCAAAATAAAATTCATATAAAAAAACCCAGACAAAGATCAACTAGTGCATTATCAATTTTTTTCCTCAAAATTGAAAATCATAACAAATACACTAATATCAACAAATACATTAGTAAATTCACAAAAATATCTGCTAGCCGTTTAAACAATTATTTCAAACATTGAACATGTATGGTCAATATCTATAGAAAATATTAAACATCCATAAACTGTAGGTATGAAATTAGTCTATCATAAAAATATTAAAATAATATTAAGTAGCATTTTATTAAAAAAAAATTCTAGATAGACACAAAACTCAAGTACTTACATCAAACCCCCTTAACAATTTCAGTCCTTGCATTAGCCCCCTTAACTTTGTCTCTTTATTACATATACCCCCCTTGAGTTTCAACATAGTAGGGGTAAAATAGTAAATTTCACCCAATCCGTTAAATTTAACGGAGGAGATAACGGCCCAGGGGGGAGTTCATAATTTCCGAAACCTCAGGGGGTATTCTGTAATAACGCCAAACCTCAGGGGGGCGTTGGTAATTATCCCTATATAGAAAGAAATCATTCTGAGTATATATACATGCAAACAAAAGCCGGCTGAAGCATTCCAGTGACAAAATAATCAAAATCTTGACAAGATTCATAATCCCTCTTCTGCCTAATCTAAACCATGCATTTGTACTTTAGGCATGAAGTTCAGTACCTAGCCGGCCGGCTTAACGAAAACGAAGCATCTTCATAAACTCAGATTCTTTGGTGTATAAAATCTCAATTCTTGATACACATTCATACCAGAAGCTGCATTTCAGATATCATGGAAGTTGTCAGATACTTTGCCTTAATCTTGTTGTTCAGACTGGCATTAGCAAATGGAGGTGCCTCTGATAGAAAGGTAAGAAAGTTCAGGATTTTGTACTCTTGGAATGATTCTGTCATGTTATGATCAATGTTTTCACATGTTTCTGCAACAAATATGTTTGCAGCATTACATAGTTTACATGGGAGATCACTCGTTTCGCGACTCGGAGTCTGTGGTGGCAGCTAATCATGAGATGCTTGCCTCGGTAATGGGAAGGTATGTGTGAGTTGAGGATGGTTAATATGCGCATGCGCGCACACACATGCACGAGAAGTATGCATAGTCTAGAATGTGTCGGTATGAATATCAGTTTTCACTAAGAACTGTTGCAGATGTTCTCAGCCCGTTGCAGAAACATTTGTGATGGGCTGAGAGTAGCTGTGACGGATTTCTTAGCGAACGGATGCAGAATCCCGTCACAAAACTAGTTAGTAACAAGTGTTTGGTGATGAATTCCGTCATCCAGGGGTGATTTCTTTGAGTACACACACTAGAAGGTGTGTATGCATAAGTCTAGGAGAGCTAATACACACACTAAATGAGTTTTTAATGTTGTCAAATGAATCTTTCAGCTATGATGGGGCCCTCGATGCAGCACGCCATCACTACAAGAAAACGTTCAGAGGCTTCTCGGCAATGCTGACTTCAAGTCAAGCCGAAACACGTGCTGAGAGTGATTCGGTTGTATCTGTATTCGAGAGCAAGACTAATCGTTTACACACAACACATTCTTGGTACTTTTTGCGAATAAAAGACCTGGAAATGTATCACGGGCCGTCAATGGACTCAACATCAGACATCATCGTTGGTGTAATTGATTCAGGTAAAAGTTTTCCAGCAATGTGGTATACTATTTTAGTCTTTCGACAGTTTGCAGATTTCTTATTAACTAAAATACATCTCTGATTCTTCTTGTCTTAGGAGTTTGGCCTGAATCCAAGAGCTTCAGTGATTATGGCTTACCTCCAATGCCCGCTAAATTCGAGGGTGTATGCTCGACCAGAGACAACTTCACACTATCAAACTGCAACAGGTAATCGTATTGCACGTGCAAAGATTGGGGTAATTACGAAAAACACCTCTGAAGTTTGCCACAATTATAAAGAACCCCGTTGTATCTATTGAAATTACAGTTTCCCCATGACACTAACATATATAAGGGTTTTCTGTAATAGAGATGACTAATGCTGGTGTTATTTGTAAGATATGAGCAAACCTCCAGGGTGGTACTTAGAAATTACAATTTCATAAATCTCCAACTGCAGCCTATCATCAAGCTCCAAAAGAATGTAAACGTATATGACCCTATTAATATGATCCTTACTTCTTCGAAAAGCTCGACAAGTAGTTACAGTGACCTACCTTGGAGTTTGGTTTGATTACAAAAACTTCCCCTGAACTTTAAAAAATTACAAAAACTTTCCTTCTCAAAGATTGTACATTACATCTGTATCCAAGAATTTTGGTGATATCAATCTCTAATTATTTTATGAATACTCACTTTTGCCATTGAGCCTTACTGACCAATATTTGAATGGAAATTATATGAATATAATAGCATACACGGACCAAACATGAGGTCAGGATAAGCTAAAACATGGTATAGAAATGAAATTATCCCCAACTATTAATAAACAACTACAACTTTGCAGAAAGATTGTTGGAGCTGGATTTTACTACAAAGGGTTTGTAGCAGAGTACGGTCCTCTCAATTCATTCGGGTCGACATTCTACCTCTCGGCACGAGACAGCGACGGACATGGGAGCCACACAGCATCCACCATTGCTGGTGCAGTGGTCCCAAATGTCGACTTATACGGCATAGCCAGAGGGGCCGCCCAGGCAAAAATCTCCATTCATAACAAAATAAGCAGCCTTGATAATCAAGTGTACTTATTTTGTTCACTTATCAAGTGTAAATTAAGAAAAATTGAATCACTAACAAAGTCAAAATGAATTATATTCAAAGTGAATTACATCGCTAACAGAGTCAAGTGAATTATATCAAAGCATATAATATCCAAAAAATGAACTAAAAGAATTGTTCTTTTCTAAGAACTAAAAGAATTGTTCTATGCAGAATTCCTGGATCCATTTGACAAAAATGTCCCATCCAAACTTCAATATGGATGATCCTCTAACTCTATATCCAATCTTCTCAGTAACTTTGGCATCAAACTACAGGGCAAAAACCATAAGCGACTGTTAAAGAACCATTTTAGTTTATACTATCTATTGCACAAACAACAAATAAAACAATGTCAAATTCAACAAAAATAACATTTCATACCTTTTTCTTTTATAGATGATCTTCTAACTCTGAGTCAGAACTATATCCAATATCTTCAGTAAATTTGGCAACCATTGTCAAACAGGTCAAAAACCATAAGCTACTGTTAAAGAACCATTATAGTTTATACACTATCTATTGCACAAAAATAAAAGTTCATACCTTTTTGTTTTGGCTCTTTTCTTTTTCGCTCGTTGCTTGCTCTTCGTAGCCATTTTCTCGAGTTTAACAGCGGTTGCCAAAAAGATATTAAAATATTGGTGCTCAAACTAATAAACATATGATTTTCTAGAAATCTATAGAAAAATCTTGAAATAGATTTTAAGAATTGTCTAGATATTAATCAAGAATATAGAATCTAGATTATTATAGAAATTTCATGAAAAAGTAGAAAAATCTAGATTAAGCACATGTTCAAATAACTAAAAAATCAAGGATTTAAAAATGCATCTAATTGTAAACCGACATAATGAAGGTCGGTTAATGAGCCCATAAATATATGTACTCCTTGTATTTGTAATGAATAAAAAGCATAGCATTTTCAAATCTTTGCCTAAATATTCTTTCCCATTTCCATTAACCTTCTTCTTCCCATTTTTTCAAATATATCCCAAGTCCATCAAATTCTATCACAAAATCAAATAGCCATATAATCTAATAACTCTTCCTTATTCAAATTAGACTTTCCAACCAAATTATTTCCTAAATTTCAACATTTGGTATCTAGAATCAATTTAACCCAAGCCTACGACAATGACCCAAAACCTTACAACCTTTAATTACACCTCCTCCATGGTCCCGATATTTGAGGGGGATGTTAGAGTAGTGCCCTAGAAGAGCCAAATAGTTTAGGTCTCTTTTTGTAAACTACTCTTATTAGCAGCAATTTATGACATTAATGAAATAATAATTGTAACGTTTCATAGTCGTTTAATTCTATGTGGCCAATTCATCATATCTCATTCAAGTTTATCAATTGCATATCATAACTGTTTGTGTATGGATGAAACCCCAAGGTCACATTGAGCTACGGCACTTGACCTCGCATAGGGATGGAGGTTATGAAACAAGTCTCTATGGCGTGACCTAAACCAACTCCAAGTCGAAGAGTCTAATAAGCACGGGGATGTTGACTTGACTCGTTTGAGACTTGCTCATACGACGTGCCTTTTAGAAAGGTTACTTTGTTTCATAAGTATTGAATGTAGAGACATTCACATGCGTATGGGGGTGTTTGTTAGGGAATAAGTACACTGAGGATCTCGATGGGGACACCTCAATGGGGTAAGGCTTTTATGCCTTAATGATGAGGTTGGTTCCCTAGTTATGGTAGTGTCTAAATGGTCCTTAGACTTGAGGCTCCATTGATGCTCTGTGCATGACAAGGGCAATGTTTGATATGCACCTAGAGATTCATGGGTTCCATGAATCTCGTTATGGTTGTATGTTGGCATTGTTCGAATCATGTATGGGGGCATATGAGAGGCCAACATAGAATCTATCGCTCGTTTAGAAGAACGAGTGAATCACCCATGAGTTCTATTGTAGCACATTCCACTTAAACCCTTGCGAAAGGTAGTGAGATCTAAATTAGGAAATGGGTTTCCTAGAGCGTTAGATCAAATGGAATTGCTATTAGAATTAATTCATAGCATTAGGACTAATAGGGTTCTATTATTCCCATGCCCTAGGTGCTAATAAGGATTGAATGATAGAAGGATCTTATCTCACGGTATCCATGAGACTGAAAGGTTCACAACATAAACTTCACCTGTTGGATGGGTGGTCATGAGCTTGTCACTAGACATCGATCATGATCTGTAGGTACTGATTAATTAAAAGGAGTTTTAATTAAACAGTGATTGATTGAAAGGGTTCAATTAAATCAATAAGATAAATGGTTATCTAAAATACCACATTAAGAATGTGGGCCTACAGCTATTCGTTGGTGAACTTAAGGGGTCACACAATGACTCGAATTGAACAACGTGATTATCTAAAGATCAATAGAGATTGATAGATAAATTAAAAGAGTTTAATTTATTATATGAGAGAGAGTAATTAATTAATAATTGCATTAATTAATTTATGCTTAATTGTTAAGTCATTGAGAATAGATGTTAAAGAGTTAACATTAATTTAAATAAGAGTATTTAAATAATTGGACTTGAAATTTAATTAAGAGTAATTAATTTTTAAGTCCACCAATTTAATTAGATGTTGGACTTTTGATTTAATTATTGTAATTAAATTAAGTCCACTAATTAAATAAATATTGGGCCTTTTAATTTAATTAGTAGTAATTTAATTAAAGCCCATCATATCAACTAGCCCATAGGGTTTTTGACCTAGGGTTAAGCATATAAGCAGATTTGTGAGAAGAAAGAAAACATCGTTGTTTTCTTATTTTCTGCTTTCTCTCCAAGTCTCTCTTCTCTCTCATCTCTCAATACTGTATTGAGAATGCTATTAGATAATCAATATCTAATTAGTGTTCTAGTGTGCTAATTGAATAGTTGTTCAATTACGGGTCGTGGACTACCTTAGAGGAATTCTGCGTGGGATTCTTGGAAGAAGATCGGATAGAAGAGAAGCGGGTAGGTTTTGGAAAACCTTCTTGTCATCGTCATCAATTGGAAGCGAAAGAGGTATTTGATTGTTCTTTTGTTTAAATCGTAAATCTTGAATCAAAGGTGATCTTCTTTGTAATTCCGATAAAACCGGTTTTATAATCCCTAAAAAATTTTAATTTCCGCTGCGTTAGGGCCAACGAATTCCAACAGGGGAGGCGTATGAGTTTTGGAGTATCCAAATGAAGACTCTATACATATCACAGGGTCTTTGGGAATTAATAGAAAATGGCTACGAGCAACCCCGAGATGCTGCAGAATTGGAGTCTTGGGACAACAATAGAAAAAAAGAGTATAATGAGAATCAGAGGAAGGATGCAAAGACATCGTCATATATGCGACAAGGGGTTACGAGACCCATATTTCCAAGGATCATGGTCGCAACAACAACAAAAGAGGCTTGGAAGATCTTGAAGAATGCATACAAGGGCTCCGACAAGGTAATCTCCATTAAACTTCAATCTTTATGGAGAGACTTTGATACGCTACTAATGAAGGAAGTTGAATCGATTGAAACATTTTTTGATCGGGTCTCAAATATAATTATTCAAAAAATATTACGAAGTTTTCCTATTAAGTATGATCATATAGTGGTTGCAATTGAAGAGTCTAAAAATTTATCGGTGTTAACTTTAACGAAATTAATGGGCTCACTACAAGCGCATGAGGATAGAATGCGCCGATTTAATGAGCAACCACTAGATCATACATTTCAAAGTTAATTAAATTTTTCTAAGAAGGATGGTAATCAGAAAAATGGACATGGTAAAAAAAGTTTTCAGAAAAGAGGAAATTCAAATTATCATGGAAAGGGGAGAGAAAATTATGAAAATAGTAAATCTGACCCATATTGCAGATTCTGCAAGAAAAATAATCATGATACACAGAATTGCCGATTTAAATGCAAGAGATGCAAAAATCATACTCATTTTGAAAAAGATTGTTTTTATCGGCAAAAAGATGAGGCTAGATTTACTACAGAAGATAATTCTAAAGATCATGTTTTTATTTCATGCTTAAATGGATACCAAGAGTTACATGATATATCTGGTATGTAGATAGCGGTTGCTCTAATCATATGCCAGACAACCGTGAATCTTTTATTACACTCGATGAAAATATTAAGAGTCAAATTACTCTTGGTGATGGGAGAAGTCGAAATATCGAAGGAATGGGTACTATTGCTGTTAGAACTAAAGATGACTCCACTAGAAAAATTCATGAAGTTTTTTATGTCCCTGGACTAACCCAAAATTTGCTAAGTGTTGGTCAATTAATCCAAAGAGGCTATAAGGTGAATTTTGATAATGATAAATGCCTCATTATTGATAAGGAAAAGGGTCAGTCGATTACTATGATAAAAATGGCCCCTAATAAAATATTTCCTTTAAAAATGCCCATAGATAAAACATATTCTTTAAAATGTGGAGAAGTTGATGAATCCACATTATGGCATTTAAGATATGGGCATTTAAATTTTAATAGTCTCAAAGTATTAAAGGATATTGTGAAGGGACTTCCCTCAATAAATAATGAAAAGAAAAATTGTGAGGGATGTATTTATGGAAAAATGCATAGACTGCCCTTTCTTAAAACATCTTGGAGGGCAAAGAACCCATTAGAGTTGGTGCATGTAGATATTTGGGGTCCTTCTCGAAATCTATCTTTGGGTGGAAAAAGATATTTTTCATTATTTGTCGATGATTTTACTTGAATGATGTGAGTTTATTTTCTGGAGTAAAAATCGGAAGCATTCTCCTTTTTCAAGTAATTCAAGGCCCTCGTAGAAAATCAATGTGGGCACGCTCTAAAAATTTTGAGAACAAATCGAGGGGAAGAATTCACAAGAAATGAATTCTTCCAGTATTGCAAACACCACGGGATAAAAAGGGAGTTGACAGCCAGATATACACCACAACAAAACGGAGTAGTAGAACGGAAGAACCGCACGATTGTAGAAATAGCCTTGAGCATGTTGCAAGGCAAAAATCTTCCAAAGAAGTTCTGGGCGGAAGCTGTCAACACCGCAGTCTACATCCTTAACAGGTCCCCCACAAAAGCTGTGCTCAATAAGACACCCTACGAGGCGTGGAGCAAGAGAAAGCCGGCAGTGAAGCATCTCAGAATATTCGAATGTATTGCTTATGCCCACATTCCTAAACAAACACGGTCAAAGCTTGATGAAAGAGGAGAAAAATGTATTTTCATTGGTTATAGTGACGAAACAAAGGGCTACAACTCTACAAACCAGATACAAAGAGGCTGGTCATATCAAGGGATGTGATATTTGATGAAATGGCGAAATGGCAACGGAGCACAAACACATCACCAGTCCCAGCCATCATAGTGGAAAGTCACGAGCCATGCCCTGATCAAGGACCGACCCCATCAACACTAAATCCAGGGCCAAGCCAGACAGAAATTGAAGAATCAAGTCCTGTACCAACACTAAGGCGTTCCCAAAGAGATAGACGGCCTCCAGCATACTATGAGGATTATCTTACTAATGTCGCTCTATTTGCTGGAGAACCAACAAAGTATGAAGAAGCAGCTAAGGAAGAAGCTTGGGTCAAGGCCATGGACGAAGAAATTCATATGATCAAGAAGAATCAAACATGGGAGCTTGCAGACAAACCTTCAAACAAGGAGATTATCGGGCTCAAATGGGTGTACAAGATCAAACACAATGATGATGGGAGCATCCAAAAGTATAAAGCCCGACTAGTTGCTAAGGGATATTCACAACAACCTGGAATCGATTTCAATGAAACATTCGCACCGGTTGTTCGGATGGAGACAATCAGGACAGTCCTCGCTCTTGCAGCTCAACTGAAGCTTCCAGTCTACCAGCTGGATGTCAAGTCGGCATTCCTAAACGGAGATCTCAAGGAGGAAATATATGTGGAGCAACCCAAGGGATATGTGATCAAAGGGCAAGAAGATAAGGTTTATAGGCTACGCAAAGCTCTTTGTGGTCTCAAACAAGCTCCACGAGCATGAAACAACAAGATAGATGACTATCTACAAGATCATGGATTTCTCAAAAGTCCAAACGAGCCATCACTCTATGTCAAGAAGCAAGGTACACATGACTTTCTCATTCTATGCCTCTATGTTGATGACCTGATTTATACAAGCACAAGTAAGGAAATGATCAAGGAGTTCAAAGAAGCCATGATGCGGGAGTATGAAATGACCGATCTCGATCTTATGAAGTATTTTCTTGGCATACAAGTCAAGCAAGATCCAGGACGGATATTTATATCACAGGAAAAAAATATTGATGATCTTCTGGAGAAATTTCAAATGAAAGATTGCAAGCCAATGCCAACACCAATGATGACTAATGAAAAACTTTCAAAAAATGATGAAGCTGAAAAGGTGGACGAGACCATCTAACAGAGTCTTGTGGATCACTAATCTACCTTACTCATACAAGGCCTTACATCGTTCACGCAGTCGGCGTAGTATCAAGATTTATGAGTGAGCCAAACAAGAAGCACTTTGCAGCAGCAAAAAGAATTCTAAGGTATATCAAGGGAACGAAGAAACTACGCATTTTATATGAATCAAGAGAAGACTATAGCCTACGGGGATACACAGACAGTGACTGGGCAGGAAGTGTTGATGATCGAAAAAGCACTAGTGGATATATTTTCTGTCTGGGCACTAAACCAATCTCCTGGTCATCTAAGAAACAAGTAATAGTTGCACTATCATCAACAAAAGCAGAATACATCGCTGCAACAAGTGCAGCATGTGAAACGGTTTGGCTCAGAAGAATTCTGTTGGATCTTCAAATCGGGGAAGAGATACCGATGCCACTATACTGTGACAATATGTCGATGATCGCCATGACGAAGAATCCAGTATTTCACAGTCGAACGAAACATATTGAGATACAACACCACTTTATCCCAGAATTGGTTGAAAAACAAGAGATCGAGTTACGATTTTACAATACAAATGATCAACTAGCAGACATCTTTACGAAGGCGCTAGCACGGGACAAGTTCACCACACTATGAGAAAAGATCGGAATTATTGAAATGAGCACCAAGGGGGAGTATTAAAATATTGGTGCTCAAACTAATAAACATATGATTTTCTAGAAATCTATAGAAAAATCTTGAAATAGATTTTAAGAATTGTCTAGTTATTAATCAAGAATATAGGATCTAGATTATTATAGAAATTTCATGAAAAAGTAGAAAAATCTAGATTAAGCACATGTTCAAATAGCTAAAAAATCAAGGATTAAAAAATGCATCTAATTGTAAACCGACATAATGAAGGTCGGTTAATGAGCCTATAAATATATTTACTCCTTGTATTTGTAATGAATGAAAAGCATAACATTTCCAAATCTTTGCCTAAATATCCTTTCCCATTTCCATTAACCTTCTTCTCCCATTCCATTTTTTCAAATATATCCCAAGTCCATCAAATTCTATCACAAAATCAAATAGCCCTATAATTTAATAACTCTTCCTTATTCAAATTAAACTTTCCAACCAAATTATTTCCTAAATTCCAACAAAAGACTTGGCAGGACAGATCAAAGAAATTCCCTTCAATTCCCAAAAATTTGATCTTCTTCACATTATGGCTTTTAATGTCTATCCGGAAAACCTTCGGTCAATCTGGAGAGGTAGCATATCCTCAGCTTCCAAGTACACGAGTGTTTTTATATTGGACATAAAAATTACGCCTTTTCCCAGTGTGTTGGAAAACATGAATCAGAAAGCAGCGAAATTTAAAAAAAATTTTCCAACAAAAGGATCTTGGACTCGCAATCGTGTATCCAAATTCGTAGAGTTAAGAAACTTACTTTTCTTTTATTCTTTCTTGAAGCGTTACAAGCCACCCAAGAACGCTCTTCTCGCGGCTTGATCCCCTCTCCTTGGTAAAGCTCGAATCTTCAAACTTCTAACTTGAAGCTCTCTAGAGATAGTCCACCAACTTGATCACAATCTAACTAGTAAGGATGCTAGTTCTCTAGTTAGTGTTTAGGCTTAACCTAGGGTTTATTTGATCTTGGAGAAAGGAAGGTGTTCAACACATGAACCAAAAGAATTGCCAATTAGCTCTAAGGGGAGCTCGAGCTCCCCTATTTATATAAAGGGGAGGACCGAAAATCCTAGTCCTTTATGGGCTAGGATTTTGGTCTCTCTCTCCTATTACTTGATCATCAAGTAATTTTGACTTTGACTTTGAATTCAAATTCAAATCAACTTTCAAAAGAGCTAAAAATATCCAAACTATTTTTGGATAATTTTATACTTTATTTATTTAAAAATAAATAACTTATTTTATCTAATTAATTAATTCATAATTAATTAACTAGACTATTTTTCTCCAAAATAAGACTTTCTTTTTAATTCAAAATTAAACCAAAGTCTATTAAATAATTAACAAATTAATTATTTAATTACCAAATAATTATTCACGCACATGCACACGTGTCCATGAAGGACACATGTCACGCACGTGACCCACACGTGTGATTTCACACGTGTGGAACCCTTTGGCCCGATTAACTTGTTTAATCATTTTAAAGCCTCAACTCATGTAACCAAGTTGTTGTGTGTGACCCTCTAGGTTCTCAATTCAATTAGCAGTGACCCTAATTAATTAATTCACTAATTAATTAATCAGTCCACAGATTAAACGACCATAGTCTAGCAACAGGTGTTTAACCCCTAGCTGAATTGGAATGTTCGGATTCGACAGAACCTTTAAGTCATTGATTCATGTGAGATACAATCCTCCTACTTACTATCTCTCAACCAAGATCTAGGGTAAGAGAATAATCAGAACCCTAATAATCCGGTCTTAAAGCTAAGTGCATTTCATATCCATTTGATCTCAATCCAAGAAACCCTTTTCTTGATGTCTTGATCTACTGCCTTGGCCAAGGACTCCATATGGCATATGAATGACTTACACAATAAGAGATCACCTTGCAAATGCAAGTGTAGGTCCTTTCTTGATTCTCATTCACTTTCATGAATCACTTGTGCAGCCCTAGCATAAGCCTTGAATCAGTTGTCTAAGGCGACACCTTTTAAAGCTTATATCTAAGACTACAGAATTAACTCATAAAGTGACAAGGAACCTCAAGTCTAAGGATCAATTAATCACATCAATGACTCGTGAGATATTTCCTAATCTGGAAGTTTCTATTTCCTGAAATAGAAACTTCCTTTCCCATTTAGAAATGTTCTCACACGGGGCACCTCAGTGAACTTACTTATTGAAGTAAGCACCCTCATGTATCACGCACGTATCAACTATACACTTTGCACCTCCATGAAACAAGGTGGTCCTTCTTAAGGGCGTGATCCCATAAACAAGCCTTAGAGGAGTCAGGTTGACACTCCCACTGTCTGTAGGACTCATCGGCTTGGAGTATTTTACTAATCATGACTTATGTGATATATGGCTCGTTTCATGAACCATTTCACCTAAATGGTAGAGTCCTATAGTCATCAGGATTAGGGGAGTTCTCATACATGCACAGATAAAGTAAACGCATACCAAACAAGAGTATATAAAGAAGTGTTGCCTCAATTCGTTATTGCTGCTTTGTGCTTTTCCTTATTGTAATCACAGACAATCTTTGAATGAAATAACGAATTGAGGCAACACTTCTTTATATGCTCTTATTTGGTATGCGTTTACTTTAGCTATGCATGTATGAGAACTCCCCTAATCCTGATGACTTTAGGACTCTACCATTTAGGTGAAATGGTTCATGAAACTAGCCCTATATCACATAAGTCATGATTAGTAAAATGCTCCAAGCCGATGAGTCCTACAGACAGTGGGAGCGTCAACCTGACTCCTGTAAGGCTTGCTTGTGGGATCACGCCCTTAAGAAGGACCACCTTGTTTCATGGAGGTGCAAAGTGTATAGTTGATACGTGCGTGATACATGAGGGTGCTTACTTTAATAAGTAAGTTCACTGAGGTGCCCCGTGTGAGAACATTCCTAAATGGGAAAGAAAGTTTCTATTTCAGGAAATGGAAACTTCCAGATTAGGAAATATCTCACGAGTCATTGATGTGATTAATTGATCCTTAGACTTGAGGTTCCTTGTCACTTTATGAGTTAACTCTGTAGTCTTAGGTATAAGCTTTAAAGGGTGTCGCCTTAGACAACTGATTCAAGGCTTATGCTGGGGCTGCACAAGTGATTCATGAAAGTGAATGAGAATCAAGAAAGGACCTACACTTGCACATGCAAGGAGATCTCTTATTGTGTAAGTCATTCATATGTCATATGGAGTCCTTGGCCAAGGCAGTAGATCAAGACATCAAGAAAAGGGTTTCTTGGATTGAGATCAAATGGATATGAAATGCACTTAGCTTTAAGACCGGATTATTAGGGTTCTGATTATTCCCTTGCCCTAGATCTTGGTTGAGAGATAGTAAGTAGGAGGATTGTATCTCACATGAATCAATGACTTAAAGGTTCTGTCGAATCCGAACATTCCAATTCAGCTAGGGGTTAAACACCTATTGCTAGACTATGGTCGTTTAATCTGTGGACTGATTAATTAATTAGTGAATTAATTAATTAGGGCCACTGCTAATTGAATTGAGAACCTAGAGGGTCACACACAACAACTTGGTTACATGAGTTAAGGCTTGAAAATGATTAAACGAGTTAATCGGGCCAAGAGGGTCCCACACGTGTGGGTCACGTGAGTGACACGTGTCCTTGTGACACGTGTCCCACACGTGTAAATATATATATTGTATATATATATATTAAATAATTAATTTGTTAATTATTTAATAGACTTTGGTTTAATTTTGAATTAAAAAGAAAGTCTAATTTTGGAGAAAAATAATCTAGTTAATTAATTATGAATTAATTAATTAGATAAAATAAGTTATTTATTTTAAATAAATAAAGTATAAAATTATCCAAAAATAGTTTGGATATTTTTAGCTCTCTTGAAAATTGATTTGAATTTGAATTCAAAGTCAAAGTCAAAATTACTTGATAATCAAGTAATAGGAGAGAGAGACCAAAACCCTAGCCCATAAGGACTAGGATTTTCGGTCCTCCCTTTAATATAAATAGGGGAGCTCGAGCTCCCCTTAGAGCGAATTGGCAATTCTTTTGGTTCATGTGTTGAACACCATCCTTTCTCCAAGATAAACGAAACCCTAGGTTAAGCCTAAACACTAACTAGAGAACTAGCATCCTTACTAGTTAGATTGTAGTCAAGTTGGTGGACCATCTCTAGAGAGCTTCAAGTTAGAAGTTTGAAGATTCGAGCTTTACCAAGGAGAGGGGATCAAGCCACGAGAAAAGCGTTCTTGGATGGCTTGAAACGCTTCAAGAAAGAATAAAAGAAAAGTAAGTTTCTTATCTCTACGAATTTGGATACACGATTGCGAGTCCAAGGTCCTTTTGTTGGAAAATTTTTAAATTTCCGCTGTTTTCTGATTCGTGTTTTCCAACACTATCTTCAACGAAGAAGGAGTATCAGTATCCTCTCATGGAATTATCAAACTGCTAGTTTCAAATGGAGAATACCCTTGCATTGATACAATGAAGACACTTGATGACATAAATGAGATAGTTGCAAAATAACTAAATCAAATATTTTATGCATCACATGAAATAAACAAAGACAGTAATATCAAAATAAACTATAAATCCAATTTTCATCTGATATATGGATCCTCAAGATATACAATCCCGCCATTACAGCTGAAAACTTTGGAAAATTTTGAAAAAACATTCATCAAAATTGAGGAATACTGCCTGAAGACACTTCCAAAGGAAATCAAACTCATTTTTTGCGAATACAGTGAAGTAATTGATGAACATAGTTGTAAATGTGCCAAGACAAAACTGAAGACAAAGCTGAAGAAATAGGGTCCCATAATTCAAACGAGTCAATGAAAGAAGACACTGTTACTGAAGAGTAATAATGTAGACTGACGCACGCAGTGACGTCAAGAAACTCAATTATGAAGAAAACATGCAAGCAATGACGAATACATATCAATAATGCAGACTTTATGTCTTTGTCTGCTTTTTCCTAGTGCGCGTTTTTAGTGCCATTATTGCCGTTAGGTTTAAGTCGTTTCCTACTTTTTAACTTTCTTTACATTAGCGTGTATGAGTTGTATCGCATTATATGCGATTGTAATAGTTAGCTGAGTGCCTATATAATGGCCTCAATATTGTATAAGTTAGGCAGACTTTAATGGAAAGAAAAAAGATCAGTTTTTGATCAAAAACTCTCTGAGTTTTAAAGCCTTTGAGCTTTTCTTTTCTGCTGGCCTCAAGCCTGAATAGCAGAATCCTACACAACCATACCCAATTGAATACTAAACAATCCATTTTCATACCAACACTATGGAAAACCTGAAAAAATTCAAAACAAACAATTCATCTCCATACCAACACCATGAAACTTTGAAGAAAGACGAACAGGTAACATGGAGTGCTTGAAGACAGTAGATAGAAATACACAAACAGGTAAACAAAACAAACTCTATTATGAAATTAGTGTTTATATTTTCTTATACTTAGTATAATAAACATCATTAGTCTGATAGATCAAATTGAACACCTAGAAACAACTGAAGAATACGGATATTTTTCTCAAGATATTGTTATAGACAACAAAAAATTAAACAAAATTAGAAGAAAAGAGTTAAACTTGATTGATAGTCAAGATATGAAAACAGATTTAAAAACAAAACTGAGTAGAAAAAACATTATATTGTACGAGAAATTTACGTGTGAAACACCTATTGAAATTTCTACAACAAAAGGAACACAGGCTATTTCGTTAATAAATAAAGTTGATATAATTAAGAAAATAAATAAGCCGAAATACTCACCCAGAGAAATAGGATATATACATATCTCTACAATATAGATATTAATTAAAAGTACATTTGCTGAAGGAATAGACTCACCCATAAAAATAGCAATCTGTGATGACAGAATCATGAATATAAAAGATAAAATACTTGGAATAATCGAAGGAAACCTTGCTTATACAACTACTTTTTAATGTAACATTACACTATGCTATACCGCCGATAACAGAAAAATTAGACAAATCATTAAACATTGCATATAAATTTGAAAGACAAGATTTAATGGAGAAAAACGATTATCTTTTCTCAATAACATACTCTATCGGATAGGCTTTGACAAACAACCATCATAGTATACAATTCGAGAATACTGATAAAATATATATGGAAAACATTTTTCGAGATATATCTCGTATAAAATACATTCCTAAGACACCTATAATACATCATGTTAATACAAATGTTTTTCAAAAGAAAACTCCAAAACTTTTAAAAAGTACAAGCACACGCTTCACATATCTACCACCAAATTAAAGAACTAACGAAACTATATTGGCATCTACTAGCAATACTAAAGAAGAAGAATCTTCTAATGAAATTACCAAAAACGAATTTACACATCTAGCCAATCAAATGGCTAAATTAACCACAATTATAAAGGAAACACTCTGATTGTCGTTCTGGTATCAGATCCTGTATACGATTCTAACACACAAAATCTACAACATGTATGAATATAATAGAAAAATATTCTATAAAGACAATATAAAAGAAATATACAATGGTCATAACGAAGAAATAAAACAATATTTAAAAGCTAAAAACAAAAGACGATTGTAAGATATGAAAAACCATTCAAAAATGATTATATATTACAAAAAACAAAAACAAATAATTACTCAATTAACTATAACATAATGGATAGATACGACTATAAAGGTAGAATATCTCGAGATATACAAGAATTGGAAGAACAACTCAATATAAACGAATATCTTGTCGAAATGACATATCATGATCTAAAATACAAAAAAAATTTATCATGAAAAACTCAAGAAATAAGGATAAGAACAGTAAACGAAGATTTAAAGGATATAAAAATAAAAAGAAATGCAACATATCAAATGACATACGCTTAATTATGAATTATAAACCAAAAATATCAATAGACAGTATAACAAAAGAAAAACAACAAACAAAAGAGATTATGAATGCTAAAAGAATTAAACATATTAGAAAAAATTTGGAAACATCCTTACAAAAAGAAGAAATCTACAAAAAAAATTATGAACAAACTTTAAATAAAGATGTTTGGAATAAAGATACAATTATACAAGCTATAGAAAAACAAGGAAAACTAGTAAATCATATAAACAATAAGTTTATAGAAAAAATACAAGAAAAGGAAATTAATGGACCAAACTGCAAACATTAGAAAATTTGGGTTCAAATGAGGATATACAAAAAATCAAAATTTGGAAGAAAAAGTCAAAAATGCACATGGAAGTTGCATTTGGGAATAACGGAACACACCCTTTTTACAATACAAATACAAAACACACCAAACTTGCACTATGCACAAAAAACAACACTAAAATTAGAAAATTACCGGAATTATAGGAAGGTGCATTGGGCCCGAGGTGTAATTTTCTTTTTTTCTTTTTTTTTTTTTCGATTTTAGGAACAATTCTAATTTTGGTGTTATTTTTTTGGCGTATTGCACTTTTGGTGTGTATTTTTTGTGTAGTGCAACTTTGGTGTTTTCCGCTCTTTTGAAAAGCGGAATCACTGTAGCGCATAGTGATTCCGCTTTTCCGAAAAGCGGAATCACTGTTGTGAATAGTGATTCCGCTTTTTTGGAAAACGGATTTAACACAAAAATTTATGTTGCAGCCTAAAATTTTGTATTAAATCCGTTTTTCAAAAAAGCGGAATCACTATTCACAACAGTGATTCCGCTTTTCAAAAGAGCGGAAAACACCAAAGTTGCACTACCCCAAAAAAATACACCAAAAGTACAATATACCAAAAAAATGGCACCAAAATTAGAAAAAAACCAATATTTTATAATGAAAATACTTAAATTTGTAAATTTATATATATAATGAAAATACGGATACGATATAATATAATACAACGATACAGATTTTTTTAAAAAATTTTTTTTTACGTGAGGAGTGTCGGGCATGGTATCCGACACAACACGACACGATAAAATAATATTTTCAGAAGTATACATCCATTATATATATATATATATATATATATATATATATGTGTGTGTGTGTGTGTGTGTGCGCACGTGCGTGTGTGATTACTATAAATATAATAGTGAAAAAATGGTTGGATTTGTCTTTAATAAAATCGAGCAATTGGAGGGGTTCATTTCATGTAATTAAATTTTGTATTTAAGTGTATAGTTAGATTATATTTTGCACGCGTATAAATATATCCCCATATTAAATAAATTATTTTTTATGGTAGAAATTAATGAATGCCAAATTTTTTAATAAATATTTCAAAAAATTTTAAAATTTTGAAATGCACTACTTAAATATGCATTCTTTTTCTTTTATAAATATATTTGGATTTTGGGTTAATTTCAAGGTTGGTCGGACCAGGTTTGGTCGAATTAGTGTACTAAGAAGCATCATTAGTGTAAAAGTTTAGAAAAATAATCAACTATAAGTAACAAATGTAATACACTTATTTATATTATTAATTAGATTTGATCCCACACACATCTAAACTCAAATTCTCCATTTCAAGTGCCAATTAATGCGATTTACACTGAAAAAAACCCTAAGAAATGGGACATAGTGCAGTAGCCAGTTGGCATTTGGTTCTAGCAACATTTAAGAGAAAAAATAATTTTGAATTTTAATTCTATAAAATTAAATTAATAGAAGTAACACAAGCATATGGGTTGGTAGTTCAAAACTTTGTGGTATCCCACTGGCATGCATGTATATCAGAAATTGAGCACATGAATATATAGTATCACATTTTTTCTTAGCCTGTGATACAGTTTAACAGTTCACACCATTATATTTATGTACTTGCATTACTAGATGTGAATGTTAAAATATCATTATGTAGATTTAATTTTTTTATTAGTAGGGCATATATATAGGTAAAATTTTAAAATTAGAAGAGTCATGAGCACTCCTGGACTCTTACATATAAAACTATGATGCACGGATATGACATGACTCAATATGAATATGATGATATAATTTTTTTTTTAAAAATTTTCATGTAAACAATGTCTAAAACAATATCCAACGTAGATTTATGTTGTAATACAAACACGACAAATAATTTTCTTAAAAATTCACATGCACGAGGTGTAATGGTTAAAATTTAGCTCAATTGTCTTACATCCTTGTACTATAAAGTATAGACTATTGAGCATAGAGTTTTATTATGTTTTCTTCATTACCATCAATCATGGGATTATTGTGGTTAAAATTTAAAAATCATTGCCACTCGTCTAAAAAAGCTCTTAATTAATACTAAGTGGTGTTACAAATATTTTTATTTAACTATTTATGGACCCTTTGTTAATTCTTTAATTAAATACCATAGAAGCTGCAGTATTTCAGACATCATGGAAGTTGTCAGATACTTTGCATTAATCTTGTTGTTCAGACTGGGATTAGCCAATGGAGGTGCCTCTAATAGAAAGGTAAGAAAGTTCAGCATTTCATATATACTCAGAGGAATGATTTCTGTCATGTTATGAATGTTTCACATGTTTCTGCAACAAAAATATATGTTTGCAGCATTACATAGTTTACATGGGAGATCACTCGTTTCAAAACTCGGTATCTGTCGTGGCAGCTAATCTTGAGATGCTTGCCTCGGTAATGGGAAGGTATGTAGAGTCTGCGACAGATAATATGCGCGCGGGCACACACACACGAGAAGTATATCCACTTAGTGTTCTGTTATTTTACTAAGAGCTGTTGCAGATGTTCTCAGCCCGGTGCAGAAACATTTGTGACGGGCTGAGAGTAGCGTGACGTTGTTCTAAGTAAACAGAAGAAGAATCCTGTCACAAAGCTATTTAGTAACAAGCATTTAGTGATGAATTCTTACATCAAAGGGGTGCTTTCTTTGAGTACACACACTGATTGGGGTTTAATGCTGTCAAATGAATCTGTCTAGCTACGAGGGGGCCCACGATGCAGCACGTCACCACTACACGAAAACGTTCAGAGGCTTCTCGGCAATGCTGACTTCAAGTCAAGCTGAAACACTTGCTGAGAGTGATTCGGTTGTATCTGTATTCGACAGCAAGACTAGTCGTTTACACACACCACATTCTAGGTACTTTTTGCGAATAAACGACATTAGGTGTGTTCCAGCTTATAAAGATAGAGTGGAAATGGAGGAGCAACTAGGGGGAGAAACTGACCCTGAGATACGCTGTATAAGGTTTGAAGGTTCCTGATAATGCTGTAATCACCAAAAGTATTATAATTAGGGATGATATTACACGGAATAAGTTCAGTTAGTCTTGGGTACTTGGTATACCTTGCAAAAAACTGCTGTAAAGCATCATAAAATAGAGAAAATGATGAACAAAAAAGTTGATATTTTGGATAGGAAAACAAGTTTGTCATACTCGCGCCAGATTATTTTATCTTGTATTTCATTTTTTTTTTTTTGTAATATACATATATATCCCCATCATTGACTTGTTATATGAATTAGGCAAGAGGCGCCCACGGAGGGCTTTTCTTTTGTATGGTCCACCTGGAACTGGAAAATCATACTTGGCAAAGGCTGTTGCCACTGAAGCTGATTCAACATTTTTTAGGTACCTTATGTATCCTCAATTACATTTATATATTCTCCCTCTAATGATATAAATTTCTCCCAACCGAAGGAGCTTATGCAGCGTCTCCTTCCTCATTTAAAAGCATGATTGCTTTTAAAGAGAAAATCATGATTGCTTATTGAATGTAATCTGTTTCATGCATCTCTCCAATTGCTGCGTTTTGTTCCACATTTTCAAACATCAATTACTTAGGCCACAAAGTTGGCAAGTGCCAACTGCTGTTCTCTTTCAGCATTTCTTCGTCAGACTTGGTTTCAAAATGGATGGGTGAAAGTGAGAAGCTAGTCTCTAATCTCTTCCAAATGGCACGTGAAAGTTCTCCCTCCATCATCTTTATTGATGAAATAGATTCCCTCTGTGGACAACGTGGAGAAGGAAATGAGAGTGAAGCTTCGAGAAGAATCAAGACAGAATTGCTTGTGCAGATGCAGGTAACTCTATTTTGTTGCAAATGAATGAAAACATATGCACATACTTTAGTATTCTCAGTCCGTTTTACTTACTTTCTGTTATTGTTCTTAAGGGGGTCGGCCACAATGATGATAAAGTCCTTGTTCTTGCTGCTACAAATACTCCTTATTCTCTTGATCAGGTGACATTTCATTTTAAGTTGAGCTTATGAAACAATTAATCTTTTTATGGCTGATTTTCATAGTTCATGCAGGCTATAAGGCGGCGATTTGACAAACGTATTTATATCCCTCTACCAGATGCGAAGGCTAGACAGCACATGTTTAAAGTATGTAACTTCTATTTCATCTATATGCAGAGGATGATACAAAATTAATAATTGAAGATTAATATCGACTTTGTTACTCTTGTACAGGTGCATTTAGGAGATACTCCTCATAACTTGACTGAAAAGGATTTTGAAGTCCTAGGTCATAAAATTGATGGCTTCTCTGGTTCAGATGTTTCTGTTTGTGTAAGTGTGTCAATGGTTCATATTAGTTGATGTTCTTTATATTATTATCCTTCCCCTATATGTACACTGGGCGATGTTTAAATAACTTACATTAATGTGTTCTTCCATGCCCATTTACAATTACCCGTAACTTTCTGCTTATGTTACTTGGGATAAGTGCGGACTTCCTAGTGGAAAGAGAGTGGTTGGCTGTCGGTGGGTTTTTACCATAAAACACCGGGCAGACGGGAGTATTGAAAGGTATAAGACCAGGCTCGTGGCGAAAGGGTATACCCAGACGTACGGTATTGACTATTCAGAAACCTTTTCCCCGGTCGCTAAGATTGATACGATCAGAGTTTTGTTCTCAGTCGCAGCCAATAAGGATTGGCCTCTGCACCAGTTTGATGTTAAGAATGCGTTCCTACACGGAGATCTCAGGGAAGAAGTGTACATGGAACCCCCACCAGGGTTTACTTAGGGTTTCAAACAAGGGGAGGTATGTAGGTTGAGGAAAGCGTTGTATGGCCTGAAGCAATCGCCCAGAGCATGGTTTGGAAGGTTTTCAGTGGCGATGAGGAAGTATGGCTACAGTCAGAGCAACTCGGATCATACACTGTTCTTCAAAAGGAGAAATGAACTAGTAACGTGTCTTATCATATATGTAGATGATATGATTATCACTGGAGATGATTCTGAGGAAATTGCACATCTCCGGGGTAGCTTGTTTGAGGAATTTGAAGTACTGAGGTCAAAGCAAGGCATCTTCATATCACAACGGAAGTTTGTGCTTGATCTCCTAGCAGAGGTTGGACTTCTGGATTGCAAACCAGCAGATACCCCGATGGTTACTAATCACGGGCTCAGGATAGTGGAAGGGGCAGAAGGGACGGATACAGGACAGTATCAACAATTAGTTGGAAAACTTATTTACTTGGCACACACTCGGCCTGATGTAGCATATGCAGTAGGAGTTTTGAGTCAGTTCATGCATCGACCTCAGAAAGATCATATGGTTGCTGCCATCAGGGTGTGTAGGTATCTGAAAGGCAGTCCGGGAAGAGGAGTAGTGTATAAGAGACATGGGCACCTAAATATTGATGCTTATACAGATGCAGATTGGGCGGGCAACCCAATGGATAGACGATCAACGTCCGGTTATTTTACACTAGTTGGAGGGAACTTAGTGACTTGGAAGAGCAAAAAGCAGAAAGTAGTAGCATTGTCAAGTGCGGAGGTAGAATTTCGTGGGATTGCACGAGGAGTGACTGAGGTACTCTGGCTTAGGAAGTTGTTGGAGGAAATTGGGCTACTTACAAGGGGAGCGTGCAAATTAAGATGTGATAATCGGGCAGCCATCAGTATATCAGAGAATCCGGTCCAGCATGATCGGACCAAACATGTTGAAGTGGACAGGCACTTTATAAAAGAGAAGCTTGAAGAAGGAGTGATTGATCTACCATTTGTACGCTCTGAGGATCAGTTGGCAGATATTCTGACAAAAGCAGTTAATGGGAGGATATTCAGTGAAGTCTTGAGCAAGTTGAGCATCGAAGATCCGACACTCGACTTGAGGGGGAGTGTTGAGAAAGGAAACGTGAAATTAGGGATTTCATAGTTGACCTTTCCTTAATTATGTAAATACTCTTTTAACATATATTGTACATTGTCTCTAATGTATTGTAACAAGCAATTTTACAGAATTCAATACAGAAAATATTCCCAACCCTAATGGCCTCCTTTACGTTTAACAATGACTTTAATAGGTTAAAGATGTCTCATTTGAGCCTGTACGCAAAACGCAAGATGCTATGTTTTTCATTAAGATTTCTGATGGTACATGGATGCCGTGTGGGCCCAAGCAACCTCGTGCCGTCCAGATAACCATGCAGGAGCTTGCTGCACAAGGACTTGCTTCCCAGGTATTAAAATTTTCTTTTCTTTCATGTGTGTAAATATGTATGTCTATCTGTACTATTGTATAAAGCGTCGACATCCTTTACTAACTGTTTTAATGTCTTTGGACAACTTTGTTTCATTCTCTCTTATTTCTCTCTATTAAAAACTATGTTTTATCTTCTCTCACATCAATTTTGTTCTTTCTTCTCTTACCTTCGTCCTCTTTCTCGATAATGTTTTACCTTTAACTTTTCATTTATCACGCAACTAATATTGTTTTGCCTTATTTTTAAATTAACTTTTTGTTTATCATGTTTTAGTAAAAGTAATTTAAGCATATAATTAGACAATACTTCCCTTTTAATTCACACACGATCCTATGCACCTATATAATGTCATCTGATCGATGTATCTTTTAGATTGTATACATTTTAGAGGGACTAACCAATCTCGATGCAAGTGTAATAATACTTGACATTATCATACAAGCATTTTCTATGTATGTAACGATTCTAGTACTAAAGTTAATCTTTAGCATCTAAGTGCATTCTACTATTATGGTTCTCGTGTAGATTATTCCACCTCCTATATCAAAATCGGACTTCGACAAGGTTTTGGCAAGACAAAGACCAACAGTGAGCAAAAGTGATCTTGATGTACACGAGAGATTCAAAAAGGAGTTCGGTGAGGAAGGTTGATGAAATTAACCTGTAATTTGTATATTTATGTTTTCTTTTTCCGGGGTCCATGCGGTAGCATCTTCAAGTGGGAAGGTTAAATGACTTGCATTTTCCTCCAGCAATTGGTAGGAAAATGTGCAGACACTACTCAGAATTCATGTAATACCTGTAGTTGTTGTTGTGTACAAACGGTATAGATTGTTGCAGGAAACAAAGTTTCATTTTTGCACGTCTAATGTGCAGATTCAGTTGCGGGAACGTTGAATTACAATGAAAAGTAATGTGTTTTTCTGATTATTTCAATCGTCGTTTGTCGATACAGATGCACGCGATGTGTATCGGTGAGTGTTACAGGAGATACTGTCATTATATTATACAAGATTTGAACTGAATCAAAGGACAAACAGTTGTTTGACTAGGCTATAAAAGTTTATGCTTTCTGAACGAGGCTATATAAAGAAAGCATGACAATGACGGCATTGTTTGCTTCTGATTCTTACCTACAGGACTTGGTCATTTCTCTATTTCTGGCCCTACTTTGGGAGAGCAAACTCATTCGTATGCTGACAAGCATGACGTTACAAGGTCATTTCTCTAACTTCAATCCTATCTTGGGAGAACAAACTCGTACATATGTTGAGAAGTGTAGCTACCTACGCGGATGTCCTTGCGCACCGTAGACATAAGGTGCCGGAGAAACTATTAATCGATTTTTTAGGTGTGTTTACAATAGTTCACTGAAGTCCCAATTCATCTTTTTTGGGTTGGGTTCAACGAACAATTACGAATATTATTTCACCTCATAGAGACAAAGGGAGTTTGAACTTGCCTCATCAAGATTAAACCTTACATGCTCTATTTGGCCAACCCTGTGAGGTTACCAAAGTTTCAATTTATGGGCATTTCATTACAGTGAGAAAATGGAAGATTTACTAGACAATAAAACCTCGATTTGTTGGCATTATTAGACAATTAATCATAATCAATTAAGACATAATCAAGATGTCAATCACATCAATTAGGTAACAACATATTCAATGAAGATTCTTAAAATCTTCAATTTATAACGGTAAAAGCATAAGATTGGCACAAAATTGAGGCCACATGCCAATATTTTTAGTAACATGCTTCACCAGATTCATTCTTTCTCAGAATTTGGTTCCTTCTTCATATACATATATAATTGGGCAATTTACATCTGGGTCTCCTGGGGTTTGGCGTAATTACAAATTAATCTCTGCACTTCCAGAAATTACATACAACTACCCTACTGTTTCCTTCCGTTAGAGGTCCTTGGACGCCGTTATAGTTCCGTCAAAATCTGGGTATTCTTGAGGGCTCGTTTTGTAACATTTTGTAAAATACAGGGACTTTTTTGTAATATTCAGGATAATTTTTTGGACGGAACTATAACGGCGTCTAGGGACCTCTAACGGAAGGAAACAGTAGGGTAGTTGTATGTAATTTCTGGAAGTGCAGGGATTAATTTGTAATTAAGCCAAACCTCAGGGGACCCAGATGTAAATTGCCCTATATAATTAAAACAAAGAGGAATTATTCTGGGCATATATACATGCAAACAAAAGCCGGCTGAAGCATTCCAGTGACAAAATAATCAAAATCTTGACAAGATCCATAACCCCTTTTCTGCCTAATCTAAACCATGCATTTGTACTTTAGGCATGGAGTCCAGTACCATGCCGGCTTAACGAAAACGAAGCATCTTCATAAACTCAGATTCTTTGTATACTAGTATGCTAATTCAAATTTTATTTTAAGTAATTATATAAATTAAATTAATTAATTTTTGGGAGTAATGATTACTAAACTAAATATATACTTACGTCTAAAATGTGTAAATGATTTAAACACTTATTTACATTTAAACATCGTTAATTTAATTTAATGGAAATAAATAAAATAAAATAATTAAGTTGAATTATGAATTTTTGAATCACATATAATATAAATTAAATATTAAATAAAATTGTATGAGGGCAAATCAAATTGTAGAATGGACAGAATGACAAAAGTTGGGACTTAAATATAGTTAATTAATTTAATAGAAAATATATATAATAAAATAAGTAAGTTTAATTATTAGTTTTTGAAATAAATACAATAAAATAATTAAATTGAATTACTAATTTTTGACCCATATATTTAAACTATAGAATATTAATTAGATAGTTAAATGAAATATCAGGCGTGAGACAAATGCAAGAGTTTGATTAATTAAAATAATTAAATTAAAGTTAAGGACACATTAAAGGAGAATATGAAGAGTTAGAGAATTTTAAAAATCGGGACTTAAATATTGTTAACTTAATTTAATGGAATTAAATAAAATAAAATAATTAAGTTGATGACAAAAGTTGCGACTTAAATATGGATTTTAATTTAATGAAAATAAATAAAATAAACTAATTAAGTTGGATTATAAGTTTTTTTAAACTATGCTCCGAGAAAATACTTTTTTTTTTTTTTTAAGAAAATACTAAGTTTAATTGACATAGATAATTAGATTAACCTAATCAATTAATCCTGGATTATTAATGTATGCCCCACATAACCCACAAATTAAATAGTTAAATAAATAAAATGACATATGTGCAAATAACATTGTACAAGGATAATTTAGTCCATTCACATACAAAATCCTCTTATCCACACTTTTATATAGTTATAGATAGATTATAGATAGATATATAGATTATAGATAAAATCACAAATCTTTGATACACATTCATAGCATTTCAGACATCATGGAAGCTGTTAGGTACTTTGTCTTAATCTTGTTGTTCAGACTGGGATTATCAAATGGAGGTGCCTCTGATAGAAAGGTAAGAAAGTTCAGATTTCATGCTCAGAGGAATGATTCTGTCATGTTATGAATGTTTTCTCATGTTTCTGCAACAAATGTGTTTGCAGCATTACATAGTTTACATGGGAGATCACTCGTTTCGCGACTTGGAGTCTGTGGTGGTAGCTAATCATGAGATGCTTGCCTCGGTAATGGGAAGGTACGCATGAGTTCAGGATTGTTAATGCGCACGCGCGCACACACGCACGAGAAGTATGCTTGAGTCTAGAATGTGTCTGTATGAATATCAGTTTTCACTAAAAACTGTTGCAGATGTTCTCAGCCCGTTGCAGAAACATTTGTGACGGGCCGAGAGTAGCTGCGACGGATTTCTTAGCCAATGGATGCAGAATCCCATCACGAAACTAATTAGTAACAAGTGTTTGGTGACGAATTCTGTCGTCCGAGGGTGATTTCTTTGAGCACACACACTAAAAGGTGTGTATGTGTAAGTCTAGGGGAGCTAATACACACACATACACACACTAAATGAGTTTAAATGTTGTCAAATGAATCTTTCAGCTATGATGGGGCCCTCGATGCAGCACGCCATCACTACACCAAAACTTTCAGAGGCTTCTCGGCAATGCTGACTTCAAGTCAAGCAGAAACGCTTGCTGAGAGTGATTCGGTTGTATCTGTATTCGAGAGCAAGACAAATCGTTTACACACAACGCATTCTTGGGACTTTTTGCGAATAAACGACCTGGAAAAGTATCACGGGCCATCAATGGACTCAACATCAGACATCATTGTTGGTGTAATTGATTCAGGTAAAAGTTTTCTAACAATGCAATATACTATTTTAGTCTTTCAATAGTTTTTAGATGTTCTTATCAACAAAAATACATCTGATTCTCTTTGTCTTAGGAGTTTGGCCTGAATCCAAGAGCTTCAGTGATTATGGCTTACCTCCGGTGCCAGCTAAATTCAAGGGTGTATGCTCGATCGGGGACAACTTCACACTATCAAACTGCAACAGGTAATCGTATTGCAATTTGGACATGCAAAGATTGGGGTAATTACAAAAAACCCCTCTGTAAGTTTCCCCATGACACTATCATATGTAGGGGTTTTCTATAATAAAGATTGTTTACACAAATTTTCGTTGAATTTGCAATAAATGATTACAGGATGCAAGAAAATAGGAAAACAAAGATAATATTGATTTAAATAAAAAAGTGTTTCAATCTCTGAAATTCCTCTGATTCTTCGAAGTGGATTTATCCGAAGGCTTGATGCTTGTTCCCGGATTGAATGTAGAGTTTGATTGAATCGAAGGTAGAACGGCAAGGCTCGAACTTGAGAGCTTGAATGCTTGAATCCCTTCAATTCCTTAAGTGTTTGATGCTTGAGAGTTTGTCCTTAGATTGCTTGCTTGTGTTTGTCCCTTTTCGCTTATGCTTGTGCTTGATTTGATTTTTTCCCAACCCCTGATTTGTGAGTCCGGGTGCCTTATTTATAGGCGAATGTTGGCCTTGCATGACTTCATGGGCCTGCACTTGGACTTGGGCTTGAATTTGAGAGCCCATTTAATTAATTCAAAATAATAACAAATTATATTTATTATTTTGAATCGAATTATAACAAAAGCCCAAATTTGATTTGGGAAAAATATTTGAATAGTACCAAAAAGTTGAAAAAATTCCTTTTAGGTCCCCAGTTTTGAAAAAGTTCCCATTCAATCCCCAATTGAAAAACAAAATTCCTTTTAGGTCCCCACAAACAGTACATGTTCATACATTGTCTTTAGGAATTGCGTACATTTTTGAGGGAATTGCGTATAAAAATTTCAAAATGTCGTATATACGAGATTCCGGGATTTTTATACGCAATTCCTGAATTATTATACAACCTTGGGGAGTGAAAAGGAATTTTGTTTTTCAATTGGGGAGTGAACATGAACTTTTTCAAAATTGGGGAGTTAAAAGGAAATTCAGTTTACACTTGGAGATTTTTGAGGAATTATCCGATTTGATATCGACTTATAATTGGAATTAATAATCAATAGCCATTTTATTTGGACCATAATTAATTACTAATTACCGAATTTTCGGTGCCAACAGAGATGACTAACGCTGGTGTTATTACAATTTCATGAATCTCCAACTGCAGCCTATCATCAATCTCCTAAAGGATCTTATGTATATGGCCCTATTATTATGATCCTTACTTCTTCGAAAAGCTCAATGGATAGTTACAGCGACTTACCTTGGGGTTTGGTTTGATTACACGAACTTCCCCTGAAATTTTAAAAATTACAAAAACTTCCCTTCTAAAAGATTGTACGTTACATCTGAATCCATGAATCTTGTTGATATCAATCTCTAATTATTTTTTGAACACTCACCTTTTCCATTGAGAATAGATATTATATGAATATAATAGCATACACTGGCCAAACATGAGTTCAGGATAGGTTAAAACTCTGGGTATACGAATGTAATTATCCCTAATTATTAATAAACAACTACAACTTTGCAGAAAGATTGTCGGAGCTAGATTTTACTACAAAGGGTTCCTAGCAGAGTACGGTCCCCTCGATTCATTCGGGTCCACATTCTACCTCTCGGCACGAGACAGCGACGGACATGGGAGCCACACAGCATCCACCATTGCTGGTGCAGTGGTCCCAAATGTAGACTTATATGGCATAGCCAGAGGGAGTGCAAGAGGAGGTGCACCCAAAGCTCGGCTCTCAATCTATAAAGCTTGCTGGTTCGATTTCTGCAGCGATGCTGACGTTCTCTTAGCCATGGATGATGCAATCAGTGATGGTGTTGATGTTATTTCAATGTCTCTTGGACCCGATCCACCTCAGAGCGGTTACTTCGCTGATGTGAATTCCATTGGAAGTTTTCATGCGTTTCAGAGAGGAGTTCTCGTTTCTGCATCAGCTGGGAATAGCTTTTTTCCGGGGACTGCAAGCAACGTTGCTCCTTGGATACTTACCGTGGCAGCGAGTACGATGGATAGGGACGTGCAGACGAGTGTTTATCTAGGAAACTCACAAGTTGTTAAGGTAATTTGCAGTTATATTGTTTGAAGTTAGGATATGATGATCATGAAATGTTGTGATGTGGGGTTTGTTTTATGCTTATATTGCAGGGTTCTAGTGCGAATCCGACGGACATGTCAGGTTTTTACGGTTTGGTGGCCGGCAGTGCAGCGGCAGCCCCCGGAATTCCGGTAAAAAATGCTAGGTACTTTTGAAATATATCTTTACTATTGAAATGTAATTTATAAGCTTTTATTCAAACTTTCTTACATTATACCCCATTGTGCAAAAAATATATATATAGCTGGTTATATTTACACCTAATTTAAGGGGTCTATGTGTAATTATTCCTTTATTTAATAACAACACAACTCTAGCCTCTAGAGTTCTCACACAGATGATAAATACAAATACATAATCAGGGCTAAATTTGTGTAAACTAACACACCCAGCTCAAACTAGCTTCTAAAAGCTACAAGTTTTTCAACTGTCTCTCAAAATCACCAACTCTTTCTTTTCTGCTTCATCTATCAGCTTTTGCAAGAACAATACCTTAAATCCAGCTTTGATCAAGGGGAAGATTGTTGTCTGCTTTCTTGAGGAAATTATTGACAACCGTAGAGAAAAGGCGACTTTCGTTAAACAGGGCGGTGGTGTAGGAATATTGCTAGTTGATCCAATTGCCCAAGATAGTGCCGGTCAGGTTGAAATTCCCGGCGCACTTATCAGCCCTCAAGAAGCAGAAAAGCTTCAAGTATACATGGCTTCAACAAAGTAAGTTGGAGTTTTCATCCTTGATCATTGACAAAATTTTGTTTCAGAAGATTAAAAGTTTCGTTGGAATAGGAATCCGGTGGCTAGAATATCCAAATCAACGACAGTTTTGCCTACTAAACCAGCGCCGGAAATGGCAATGTTCTCATCAATGGGGCCTAATGTCATTACCCCTGAAATTATCAAAGTAAGTTGCGAAGTGTTAACTAATTGTACCCTTCTATATGAAAATAGTGCTTACGCCCCATAATAAATTCTAAAAATTACATTTTCACCCATGGCAAGCAGGAGTGGATATGTAGTTCTAGATTTTGCTGGTGGATGTACTTTAAAGTGTGTAAAATATTTTTTGATTCCTGAAAAGGGAAAAGATACTTAGGAATATTCTCCTCGTTTTTAATCTCAGCCCGATATAACAGCACCGGGAGTGAACGTGTTGGCAGCATGGTCTCCAGTGTCTACTGGTACAACTGCTGGAAGATCAGTTAACTACAACATAATCTCGGGCACATCCATGTCTTGCCCCCATGTTTCTGCACTTGCTGCCATTGTTAAATCATTCCATCCATCATGGAGTCCTGCAGCAATCAAGTCCGCCATAATGACAACTGGTAAACTTTCAACTCTACATTAAAGAGTTAATTAATTGCACTATACCTCCAACGCTTTGTTTTTCAAGAAAAAGAAGGATTGAGTACGCTAATTTAGGGATTGTTTGCAAACACTAGACATTTTTGTACCTTTTGCTTTTCTAAAGTACTTTTGGAGTGTTTGGAAAACTGGATTTCGCTTAGTTTAAGCATAAATTAGAGATAGATGCTAGAAGCATCCAAGGATCAACTGCTAGCGTCTAGGTTATTTTCATAAATTGATGATAATTTGTTCAGTCTAATAAGTTACTAACCAAACATATTTCTTCCCAACAGCAACAATTCAAGATAACACGAGAAATCTCATCAAAAGACATCCGAACGACACTCAAGCCTCGCCATTCGATTATGGGTCCGGCCACATCAATCCAGAAGCAGCCATTGATCCTGGACTAGTTTATGATCACAATACAAATGACATTCTTGATTTTCTCTGCAGCAGCATGAGCCCAAGCCCGGTTCAGCTGAAAAACCTAACTGGCATGCCAACATACTGCAAAAACTCCTCTAAGTCATCTTATGATTTCAACTATCCCTCAATTGGAGTTTCAAATTTGAGAGGAAGCACAACTGTGCATAGAACAGTTACTTACTATGGCGAAGGACAGGCTGTTTACAAGGCAAAGATAGATTATCCTGCCGGGGTGAATGTTTCGGTCGTGCCTAATGAGCTCAGGTTTGGAAAAATGGGAGATAAGATGGATTTCGAGATAAGTTTTAGTCCTTACAAGACGAGCAATGGGGAGTTTGTGTTTGGAGCTTTGACCTGGAGTGATGGAGTTCATGTTGTTAGAAGTCCCATTGGTCTTAATGTAGTTTCTGTTTAGGTTGATATGTTAATGAGGGAAGTGGAATGAAGATGAACATAGTTAGGTGGTATGATCTACCATCAGTAAGTAATATGTTAGTTCTCATAATATATAAACCTGAAGTCCTTCCAATTACTCTTATATTATAATTTGAACACAAATTTTATCCCTCTTTAGGTGCTGGAGATGATAGTTGGTGTTACACCGGACATTGGTGTTGAACTCTTATGTCTAAGGTGCGGGAAAGACTATTAATCGATTTTTTAGGTGTGTTTATAATAGTTCACCGAAGTACCAATTTATCTTTTTTCTCTTTTTCTGCTCGGGCTCAACGAACAATTACAAATAACTTATATTGTACCTCACCCCATGGAGATGAAGGGAGTTTGAACTTGCAATCTTATCAAGATTAAAACCTACGTGCTCTACTTAATTGGCCAACCCTAAGAGGTTAACCCTGTGAGGTTACCGAAATCCCAATTTATGGGCATTTCATTACAATGAGAAAATGAAAGATTTATTAGACAATAAAACCTCAATTTAATTTGTTTTTCTTTCTCCTGTTGTTCTATTCCCTTTGCCTTGGTTTTGTTATTTGCTTTTTTTCACCTTTTGTGTTCTTCCAATTTTTCTTAGAATTTTTCCAACAACGAACAAAATTTCATTTCGTATTTTCATATTTTTGCCGAGCTAGGAAAGGAAGTTATATTGTTTCTCTATTGTTGCTACCAAAGTTTTATAGTGAAGTGATGATTCTTCTTCATGCAAAGTTTTACACTTTATTAACTTTTTTTATTTCGTGTTGAGTTTGATTGTTTCTCTAACCTCGGTAATTGCCTCAATATAATGACCTACCGGTCGTCCAATATACACCTTAAGAACTTCTTCAAATAGCGCAATTCTTGAGCGTTCACTTGCATCTGCCACGTTTTTGGTAATCTTATATCTGTATTTTTTGAACATTATATTTTAGTTATTTGTATGTCATGGTTTTAACTTTTATGTGTTTTTAGATTTTATACCTTGGTGATGCTTCACTTCGTCGTCCATGCAATTTCTGCACTATATTCATTGCATGGTTTTTGATATTGATTTGATATCTAAATATGTTTTCTACGAAGTCGACCGTTACTTTGAAGTAATAGTGTTAACTCTTCAGGTATCAGTGGAGTTTGTATTTTAATTCATCCAAAAAATATTATATTATTACTTTTTTCAAATATTAAAAAGAACATATGGTTATAGGATTATTTTTCATTTGTTTAGATTACCTCTTGTAACTTCTGACAATAATGAATGGCTTCTGTGAGGGTTATTTCGTTCGTGCTTTTTATTTTTTTGGACATCTATAATTCCTCTATATTTGTTCCCTCAAAGGATGTCAATCTGTTTATCATATAAACAATTTTGAAATTGCTTATTCTCTAATTTTAAAAATATTAAAATCTTTTGGTATTTTTTCTTTATATTATGATAATAACAGAAGTTCAACTCATCATGTATTGAGCTTCTCTGCTTGGGTACAAGTTGGATTGAGAATTATAGTCATTGCAAAAGTTGTCTTTAATTGTAGCTCATCTTATATGTTATTATTACTTGATCCATTTTGTGTATAAAATCTACTTATTCTATGTCTTACTTGTTTCTTTTTGTGTTTGTTTCTCTATCATACCTTGGTATATTTGTTTCTTTAACCTCCAAATTCCCACAATTGCTCTTTTCTTTTCCATTTTTTTTAACCAGCGTCCTTCTGTCACTGCTAGGTCATCCCAAAAATTAATTGTGGTAGTTTTCAACCTTCATCGAAATAAAAAATATAAATTAATAATAATTGTATCATAATTTGTAAATGTTTAATTATTTCTTATTGTTCATAAATCCAATTACATCTGCAACTTTTCTGTGTTAAATATGTTTTTTTCCTAGTATTTCAGAACTTGTAATTCCTTAGTAATTAAAGCTAATTTAGAATTATCAATCAATTGATTTTCATCCAAACCGGTTGTGATTTTATTGAACTCTATATACTTGGACGTCATATCTTTGTAGATGAGCTCTTCGTCGGCGTCATTACAATTGTTGCTACCTGTAGAACCAATTCAACTTGTTGATTGGCATCTAGGTAATTTCTATTTATTTTCTTCACTGTTGGATTCTATATTATGTACGTTTTGTTGAAAATCAAATCATTTTCGTAGTACTTCTCCATATTCGGGAATATATTGTAATGTATTTTTGTTCCTTGTGGATGTAACAGTGAACACATTGCATAAATATTTTTCTCTATTTTTTATAATGATTATGATGGGGCTAAAACACGCTTGATCCTCGTCTTGACACGTGGCGTCATCAGTGTGCAACGCGTGGAAGCCAGGGCCCCACGTATGCCACCCTTGAAACGAGCCATGCCCTCGTTCACAAGGGTGTTCCAATCACTCAAAGAGATTAATTCCCGAGCGTGAAGTACTGTAACCCTCAAAGCCCTCGTGCACTCACCCTCGGAGATGCCTACTCGCATGGGCAAACAAAGGAATGGGTTCCCCTCTTGGGTTCCATGGCGTTGGCCCAGATGCCCCTCGGGACCGTGAGCCTCCATAACCTATATTAAACCCGAGTGTGCATCCAGCCCTCGGTATCAACTCTCAAAGCAGCTCTCTGACACAAGGTACACACCCGCGCCCCTACCACTATTGCCCGCCACCAACTTTTCATCAGCTTTTGCAGGAGATTCTCCTAGGATTCTCCTCATCACGCCACGTGTTAGGGCAACATTAAGCTAGGACCACACGGTGACAATTACCAAAGGGTCCCTGACCCTCAACTATAAATAAGGGAGTTCATCCCCTTCACTGTAAGCAAGCTTCCATATCTTTATGCTCTGTAATTACTTTCTTTTTTTCAGACCATAACCCGACTTAAGCGTCGGAGAGCCAAACTAGGCATCACCCCTAGTTCCCTCAGCTTGGCCTTCTGACCGTTTGCTTTTTGGTGTTTGTCCTAGCAGGTTGAACCCCCATCCTTTTCGACAGATTCCACTCTCTGTTTCCCCACACTAAACAAATCATAAAGTGATTGGAGTTTGGATACCTTAGATTCGGACCCATCATTTTTGGCGCCGTCTGTGGGAAACCACTCTTTTGCTTTCTTCTTTGTTAGTTGCGAAACAAACACCAACTTCACCATGGTCACCACCAGATCAGGCGCAGTGGGACGATGACCTTCCACGCGGCAACAACGATAACACCCCACTCCTGGCTACAAAGGGAGCTGCGCCGCCAGTTGGAGGAGCTCCCCCCACGATGGAGCAAGTTATCCCCACGGTGGAAACCAATGCAAAACAACCCACCGCCACGGTGGCGGGAGTATCTGCGCTCCATATTCCCCAAAATCAGCTCCACGCCACCCAAGTCCATCCGGGGGTATATTCTTTCATGATGCCTCTACCGGGTTACACATTAACCCCTTCTGCCCTGTTACCTGCCATTCAGCCATACCACGAGGGGCAAATTCAACTGCCTATTGTTATCCCCAAAGAGATTGAAGGGGTGGAGTTACCCCCTATGACGCCTAGGCAGTTGCAGGCCATATATACCCAATGCAAGGTTCAAGCGACCCAGAACGCATGGAAAAATTTCACCTCTACATATTTCCCTTTTGGGCAAGCTGCTCAGATTGCCCTTCCTATGGGAGGGTGGCAGGTCCACCCGCTCATGGTGGCCCAAACAGTCTTGCAAGCTCGACCGCCACCTTCACCTGTCAATGAGAAGGAAGTTCCCATGAGGGAAGAGCAGGAGCGCCCACAGGCTGGTAAGGGAAAAGAGCCTGTGGAAAGAATTGATGTCGATGATGAGGTTCACTCTCAAGCCTCGAAGCGAGGAAGTAAAGTGAGAGAAAAAGATCCCAACCTCCTCGTGGCTGTGCAAGACCAGCTGCAGGGGTTGCAAAACATGGTGGGACAACTCTCTCAAGCGCGGTCTCAAGCCCCTTATGGTGGGAGCGAGAGAGCCAATGCCAGAGACGCCCGCCAACGAGCCCGACAACAGCACGCTTCTCGATACTAGGGGCAAGAGAAAAATTATGAAAATTATGGTCACGAGGGGGGATACCACCACCCCTTGGCGAGGGGCTCTCCCCTCGTTGAAGAAGTTTTGATAGCCCAAGTTGGAATGGGCAAAGTACCCACCTCCATCAACCGCTATGATGGAACTACTGACCCCGCAGAACATTTAGATCATTTTCTGCATCTCATGCACTTGTATGAGCATTCCAGTTACTATTGGGCCAAAGTTTTCGTCACTTCCCACGTTGGAATGGCCCAAGAGTGGTACAAGTGGTTGCCACCCCGCTCGATCTGGTTATACGAGGACCTCACCAATGCCTTCTTGAATCAATTCAACTCCTTGAAGGCTCCAGTCACTGCGCCAACGACCCTTTACAACTTGGTCCAAGGCGAACATGAGCCCCTCCGGTCCTTCTTTGCCCACTTTAACAAGGAGGTACTATTGGTGGAGAGGCCCTCGATGGATTTTCTGATCCATTTCCTTTTCAAGGCTGTCAATTACAAATAGTATGTGAGTAAGAAGTTTGCGGACGCCATTGTTAAGAAAATATCGGTATCGCTGATGGCCATGAGGGAGATCGTCGAGCCGTAGTTTGCGCTCGAGGACATGTACGGGGTCAAATGCTCCCCGACACCCCAGCCAACAGAAGAACGAGCGGGGGCGAGATGAATCCTACAAGGAAAGGCGTAAATCATCACCTCCCCCTTGCAGATTCGAGCGCATCCCCCTCAACAGGCCTATCTCCGAGATCTACTCCCTCTCTGACAAGAAACTCTTTAAAGGGCCTCAAAAACTGAGGAAGACGGAGTCTCAGAAGCGCTCAGGAAAATACTACGCTTTCCATAAGCAAAAAGGGCATGACATTGATGAATGCTGCCAGCTGGAAAGTGAGATACAAAGGTTTATCGCTGGAGGCCACTTGAAGGAATTTGTGAAGGTTTTGGAACGTTATGACGAACGTTGCAACGAGAGGACCAGAGAGAGGAGAAGGAGTCCATCGTGCTCAAGAAGCCCCTAAGAGCGTGGCCCGGAGAGTAGCACCCGAGGTAAGCAGAAGATGTCTGAACAAGAGGACGCTCCATTTGCGGTTATCCATGTGATCGCTGGAGGCTCTTCAAGAGGGGATTCCAACGCCTCTCGTCACCGTTATGTGCGAAGCTACAACCAATGTCCCTCGGCACCTAAACAAATTTATGCCATCAAGGAGACGAGCGTCAACAACCCTAAGGAAAATGAAGTAATAGGGTTCAGTGATAGGGATTTAGGGCATATTGTAACACCCCACGGGGCAAGTGAAACCTCTGACTACCCCATGGTGGTTAGCCTAGATATCCACAATCACGTTGTAAAGAAGGTTTTGGTTGATAGTGGAAACTCCGTTAATGTTCTCCCTTACACCACTTTCCAAAAAATGAATATCTCCAGCATTCCCCTCGAACCCCTCAAAACAGCCCTCATTGACTTTAGGGGCTCCGAGGTTGTCCCTCGTGGACAGATTCGCTTGGCTACCTCTTTTGGTCGCGCCCCACAGTGAAGGACGCTCATGGTCACCTATGCGGTGGTAGAGATTGAGATCCCTTACAACATCATAATCGGGCGACCCACCCTCGTTGATTTCAAGGCGATCATCTCTACTTACAACCAAAAGATCAAGTTCCCTACTCCCGAGGGGGTTGGTGAGGTTCTCTGCAACGTCAAAAAGGCATGGGAATACTAAATGCTGTCCCTCAAAAAGCCTAAAGACCAGAGGACATTCCCGATTGGGTCCATTAAAAAGTCAGTGGATTTTCCCAATCTAGATGAGGACGGTCTCGTACGAAAGAGGGCCAAATTGAATAAAAAGAAAAACAAGAAGAAGGATCCTAACACTGGAGGCAATCCCGAGGGCGTCCCCCTTGGGTCCATTGGGGAATCTTCCTCCGAGGAAGAGGCGGATGAGGGCGGAAAAGAAGGCGCTGATAATCGCTTAACGGGAAAGAAAAGAGCGCTCGAGATCCCTCATCCAGAAATACGAATTGAGCCCACGGAGAATTTTCTAACCATCGAATTAGAGCCTGGCAACAAGGAGAAGACCACTCAGATTGGCTCTAGCCTCTCTGGGCCCTCGCAGATTATGATGATTGATTTTTTGAGGGAAAACATTGATGTCTTTGCTTGGAAAGCCTCAGACCTTATCGGAATTGACCCCAGTGTTATAGTCCACAGGCTCAACATGGACCTCGCATTTAAACCGGTTAAACAGAAGAAGAGGGACGTCCACGGATTTTGAAAGAGGGTTATTGAGGAAGAAGTGAACAAACTCTACGAGGCCCAATATATCGAGCCTATATTGTATCCTGAATGGCTTTACAATGTTGTCCTCGTACCAAAAAGCGCAAACAAGTGGCGAATGTACAACGATTTCACGGGCCTCAATTAAGCTTGCCCAAAAGACCCTTATCCTCTACCCAGAATTGATCAGTTGGTAGATTCGACTGCGGGCTGTGAGCTCATGAGCATGATAAATGCCTTCCAAGGGTATTACCAAATCTTTATGGCACCCGAGGACCGCCCCAAAACCTCATTCGTGGTACACATGGGGGTCTATTGTTTCCTGGTCATGCCTTTTGGGCTCAAGAATGCAGGTGCCACGTACCAACGCCTCATTAATCGGATGTTTGAAAAGAAAATTGGAGGGTCGATGAAAGTCTATGTGGATGATATGATAGTCAAGAGTGAACGCTGATCCTCACACCTGGAAGACCTGAGGCGCATGTTTAGCATATTGTACTAATACGATATGAAGTTGAATCCCTCGAAGTGCACGTTTGGGGTACGAGGGGGCAAATTCTTGGGCTATATGGTTAACCAACGTGAAATTGAAGCTAATCCCGAGAAGATCAAGGCCATCTTGGATATCTCGTCCCCTTATAACATCAGGGAAGTGCAAGTATTAGTGGGGAAGATCATCTCTTTAAACAGATTCATTTTCCACTCTGCAGATAGAGATCTGTCTTTCTTCAAGATTTTGCTAAACACTTGGAAGTTTGCTTTGACCGAAGAATGCGAAAAAGCATTGCAGGATATGAAGGCTTATCTCTCATGTGCCCCGCTTCTGACAAAGCCGGTTGAGGGTGAAAACTTATTTATGTGTCTTTCAGTTTCAGCGGAAGCCACGAGCGTGGTTTTGGTGGCCGTACTTGAGCGCAAGCATCTACCTGTCTATTATCTAAGCAAGACGTTACAGGGTGCTGAAAAGAAATATCTAGAGATCGAGAAGTTCGCTTTCGCCCTCATTAATGCATCACGGAGGCTGAGGCCCTATTTTCAGGCACACTCAATTACTGTCTTTACGAATCAGCCACTGAGGCAGGTATTGTCCAAGCCAGATGTTTCTGGAAGGCTAATAAAATGGGCCATTGAACTGAGCCAGTTTGACATCAGTTTCGAGCCAAGAACCACCATACAGGCACAAGTGGTTGCAGATCTGTTGGTTGAGCGTTTCGGATTGGAGCCTGTCATTCTAGAAAATGACGGTCTGTGGGTCCTGCACACGGATGGTTACTCGACCTCTCGGGGGGAGGAGCAGGGATAACCCTTAGAGATCCCAGTGGAATTGAGATAGATTTTGCAATCAGGTTGGACTTTCAAGTCACAAATAATGAAGCAGAGTACGAAACTCTCATTCAGGGGTTAAAAATTGCTTTTCAAAATGGAGCTTCCAGGATCATGGCTTACGTAGATTCCCAACTGATTGCAAGTCAGATTGAGGGAACTTATGAGGCTCGAGAAACCACCATGGTGCAGTACTTGGAAAAGGCGAAAGACATAATTGGTAAGTTCAAGGAATTTCACTTGCTCCAGATTTGCTTCCACTCTCGAGGGATCTTGCGAGTATTCCATTACGTTTCTGAGAACGGAGGAACTGTGATAAAAAGAAAGGCTCCTACCCAAGCGATAACGATGATTGATCCTAGCGAGCCGTGTTGGCTCGATGACATCATCAGGTTTCTTAAAGAGGGCGTTTCTCCCACCGACAAAGTGGAGGCACGAAAAATCAGGAGCAAGGCCCTTCGCTTCTCCCTGGATCACGAGGGAAGGCTCTTCAAGAAATCTTACCAAGGCCCACCGATGAGATGCTTAAGGCCCTCGCAAGCTAAGGAGACCCTCGAACACATCCATGGGGGAAGCTACAAAATCACACTGGGTGGCGTACTCTCGCCAAAAAGATATTGAAAAGTAGATTCTATTGGCCCTCGATCCTCCAAGACGCCATCTCATTTTCCAAGAAATGTCCGAAGTGCCAATTTCACTCTAATGGCGACACGGCCGAAGACGAAGCCGAAGGATGGGAATGATGGGGAGGATGGGGATAAGGAGAAGCTTCGGGCGGGGTTGAATTCTGCGATAGTTAGGGAGAAGCCGAATGTGCAATGGAATGATGTTGCGGGATTGGAGAGCGCTAAGCAGGCGCTGCAGGAGGCTGTGATTCTGCCTGTTAAGTTTCCCCAGTTCTTTACTGGTATGGTTTTTTTATTTTCTCTTTGCCATGTTGGTTTTATGTTGAGGTATACTGATTTGTGCTCTTTTTTTTTGTTTTTTCGTTTTTTTGGTGTGCATATGTGGGGAGGTTTCAATGTGGAAAATTTTGGTTGCTTTTTGGGGCTTTTTAGTGTTGCATGATTGAAAGCTATCCTCTTTTTGCCGTGGTTCTATTGTTTGACTATGGATGTTTCTGTAATATTCAAGAAAATTGTTGCAAAGTATCATTTTGCAGCCGTGCCTGACCTGTCCATTCACGGCCTAGCAGTTATCTGGATTAGCTACTAAACTTGCAATATTGTACTATGAGTAAATGAGATAAGGTGTTAGTTAATTAGGTGTGTTCCAGCTTATAAAGATAGAGTGGAAATGGAGGAGCAACTAGGGGGAGAAACTGAGCCTGAGATACGCTGTATAAGGTTTGAAGGTTCCTGATAATGCTGGAATCACCAAAAGTATTATAATTAGGGTTGATATTACACGGAGTAAGTTCAGTTAGTCTTGGGTACTTAGTATACCTTGCAAAAAAACTGCTGTAAAGCATCATAAAATAGAGAAAATGATGAACAAAAAAGTTGATATTTTGGATATGAAAACAAGTTTGTCATACTCGCGCCAGATTATTTTATCTTGTATTTCATTTTTTTTTTTTTTGTAATATACATATATATCCCCATCATTGACTTGTTATATGAATTATGATCCCATGTCCTTTAAGGCAAGAGGCGCCCATGGAGGGCTTTTCTTTTGTATGGTCCACCTGGAACTGGAAAATCATACTTGGCAAAGGCTGTTGCCACTGAAGCTGATTCAACATTTTTTAGGTACCTTATGTATCCTCAATTACATTTATATATTCTCCCTCTAATGATATAAATTTCTCCCAACCAAAGGAGCTTATGCAGCATCTCCTTCCTCATTTAAAAGCATGATTGCTTTTAAAGAGAAAATCATGATTGCTTATTGAATGTAATCTGTTTCATGCATCTCTCCAATTGCTGCGTTTTGTTCCACATTTTCAAACATCAATTACTTAGGCCACAAAGTTGGCAAGTGCCAACTGCTGTTCTCTTTCAGCATTTCTTCGTCAGACTTGGTTTCAAAATGGATGGGTGAAAGTGAGAAGCTAGTCTCTAATCTCTTCCAAATGGCACGTGAAAGTTCTCCCTCCATCATCTTTATTGATGAAATAGATTCCCTCTGTGGACAACGTGGAGAAGGAAATGAGAGTGAAGCTTCCAGAAGAATCAAGACAGAATTGCTTGTGCAGATGCAGGTAACTCTATTTTGTTGCAAATGAATGAAAACATATGCACATACTTTAGTATTCTCAGTCCGTTTTACTTACTTTCTGTTATTGTTCTTAAGGGGGTCGGCCACAATGATGATAAAGTCCTTGTTCTTGCTGCTACAAATACTCCTTATTCTCTTGATCAGGTGACATTTCATTTTAAGTTGAGCTTATGAAACAATTAATCTTTTTATGGCTGATTTTCATATTTCATGCAGGCTATAAGGCGGCGATTTGACAAACGTATTTATATCCCTCTACCAGATGCGACGGCTAGACAGCACATGTTTAAAGTATGTAACTTCTATTTCATCTATATGCAGAGGATGATACAAAATTAATAATTGAAGATTAATATCGACTTTGTTACTCTTGTACAGGTGCATTTAGGAGATACTCCTCATAACTTGACTGAAAAAGATTTTGAAGTCCTAGGTCATAAAACTGATGGCTTCTCTGGTTCAGATGTTTCTGTTTGTGTAAGTGTGTCAATGGTTCCTATTAGTTGATGTTCTTTATATTATTATTATCCTTCCCCTATATGTAACATCGGTTTGATGTTTAAATAACTTCCATTAATGTGTTCATCCATGTCCATTTACAGTTACCCGTAACTTTCTACTTATGTTAATGACTTTAATAGGTTAAAGATGTCTTATTTGAGCCTGTACGCAAAACGCAAGATGCTATGTTTTTCATTAAGACTTCTGATGGTACATGGATGCCATGTGGACCCAAGCAATCCGGTGCCGTCCAGATAACCATGCAGGAGCTTGCTGCACAAGGACTTGCTGCCCAGGTATTAAAATTTTCTTTTCTTTCATGTGTATATATGAGTATATAAATCTGTACTATTGTATAAAGCGTCGGCATCCTTTTATAACTGTTTTTAGTGTCTTTGGACAACTTTGTTTCATTCTCTCTTATTTCTCTCTTTTAAAAACTATGTTTTATCTTCTCTGACATCAATTTTGTTCTTTCTTCTCTGATTTTCGTCCTCTTTCTTGATAACCTTTAACCTTTAACTTTTCATTTATCACGTAACTAATATAATTTTGCCTTATTTTTAAATTAACTTTTTATTTGTCATGATTTAGTAAATGTAATTTAAGCATATAATTAGACAATACTTTGCTTTTAATTCGCACACTATCCTACGCCCCTCACTGCTAGTCTATTAGAGGGATTAACCAATCCCAATGCAAGTATGATAATATTTGATATTAGGGAAAATTACATCCAACTACCCTGAGGTTTGCTCTAATTACGAATCAGTCCCTCTTTTTTCATTTATTACATATCAACCCCTAAAAACACTGTTTCAATTACAAATCAGTCCCTCTTTAGGGGTTAAAATGTAATTGAAACATTGTTTTTAGGGGTTGATATGTAATAAATAAAAAAAGAGGGACTGATTCGTAATTAGGGCAAACCTCAGGGTAGTTGGATGTAATTTGCCCTTGATATTATCATACAAGCATTTTTGACGTATATAACGATTCTCTTAGTAAAGTTTTTTTTTTTTTTTTTTACACACGCACACCCAAGCGGGGATTCGAACCTGGGACCTCGCCCTTAGGAATGAATCCATTTACCGCTTGGACCAACCCCTGTTGGCAATTCTCTTAGTAAAGTTAATCTTTAGCATCTAATTGCATTCTACTATTATGGTTCTTGTGTAGATTATTCCACCTCCCATATCAAAATCGGACTTCGACAAGGTTTTGGCAAGACAAAGGCCAACAGTGAGCAAAAGTGATCTTGATGTACATGAGAGATTCACGAAGGTTGACAAAATTGACCTGTAGTTTGTATATTTATGTTTTCTTTTTCTGGGGTTCCAGCAGTAACATCTTCGAGCAAGAAGGTTAGATGATTTTGCATTTCCCCTTCAGCAATTGGTAGGAAAATGTGCAGACACTACTCAGAATTCATGTACTACCCGTAGTTGTTGTTGTGTACAAACGGTATACATTGTAGCAAGAAACAAGTTTCATTTTTGCATGTCTAATGTGCAGATTCAGTTGCCGGAACATTGAATTACAATGAAAAGTATGCGTTTTTCTCATTATTTCAATCCTCGTTTATCGATGCAGGATGCACGCGACGTGTATGCGTGTGTTACAGGAGATATTGTATCATTACATTTTAGAAGATTTGGACTGAATCAAAGGACAAACAGTTGTTTGACTAGGTTATATAAAGTTTATGTTTTCTGAATTAGTGTATGTGAAGAAAGTATGACGGCATTGTTTGCTTCTGATTCTTACCTACAAGACTTGGTCATTTCTCTATTTCTGGCCCTATTTTGGGAGAGCAAACTCATGCATACGCTGAGAAGCGTATGCCTGCGCGGATGTCTTTGCGCACCGAAGACATAAGGTGTAATTGGTTCGGGAGATTGTGGTTGTTGACACGCTAGATAAAGGTTTTGAACTCTCGATTGAGGTGGATGGATTTGATAGTTGCTAGCGGGTAATTTTTTGGACACAACAAAATAAAGAAATAAAAACTAAAAAAGAGAATTACCAGATTTCGTGTTGATTTCGTGTTTGAGTCCTTAGTGATGCAAATACTAATTTTACATCCTAATGGTTTGACCCGATTCTACTCATATAAATAGACTATAGAACCCAAATGAAAATAATGCGAAGAGAATTGAAAGGTAAGAGAGCAACATTAGTTTTACTAGACAATCAATCCTAATCAATTCATAAGATACTGATACGAGACAATCAATCCTCATTAATCGAAGAGAATAATAAAGGACGTCAATCACATAAATTAGGTAATAACATATTCTATTAACATTCATAAAATCTTCATTTTATAACAGGAAAACAAACATAAGATCAACATATAATTGATGCCAAATGCCAATATTTTAGTGACATATTTCACCAGATTCGTTCTTTCTCAGAATTTGGTTCCATTTTATTATATAGAAGGGATAATTACCAATGCCCCCCCTGAAGTTTGGCGTTATTACAGAATACCCCCCCTGAGGTTTCGGAAATTACGAACTCGCCCTTGAATAGTACACCCTCGCTTACAAATAGCACCGGCCGTTAATTACACCGTTAAATTCAAATTTAAATTCCAAAAACACCCTTAGGGGGTATATTGTAATTTTACTTAGAGTTTAATAATATAATTGTAATATTAGTTAAGTTTGGTTTTTTTGTATTTAAAAAGTTGTTATTTAATTTAATATTTAATATTTTATCTATAAATATAAATTGAATTAGATATTTCATGCATATTTATTTCTATAAAATATGATAAGTTATAAATTTCCTTTCATATTTATTTCTTAGTTTTAAATATATTTTGTACAATTCCATTTAAAGTTAATTTAAAATAATTTATTTGCAATTATAACAAATTTTTCCTCAAAATAAAATTCATATAAAAAAACCCAGACAAAGATCAACTAGTGCATTATCAATTTTTTTCCTCAAAATTGAAAATCATAACAAATACACTAATATCAACAAATACATTAGTAAATTCACAAAAATATCTGCTAGCCGTTTAAACAATTATTTCAAACATTGAACATGTATGGTCAATATCTATAGAAAATATTAAACATCCATAAACTGTAGGTATGAAATTAGTCTATCATAAAAATATTAAAATAATATTAAGTAGCATTTTATTAAAAAAAAATTCTAGATAGACACAAAACTCAAGTACTTACATCAAACCCCCTTAACAATTTCAGTCCTTGCATTAGCCCCCTTAACTTTGTCTCTTTATTACATATACCCCCCTTGAGTTTCAACATAGTAGGGGTAAAATAGTAAATTTCACCCAATCCGTTAAATTTAACGGAGGAGATAACGGCCCAGGGGGGAGTTCATAATTTCCGAAACCTCAGGGGGTATTCTGTAATAACGCCAAACCTCAGGGGGGCGTTGGTAATTATCCCTATATAGAAAGAAATCATTCTGAGTATATATACATGCAAACAAAAGCCGGCTGAAGCATTCCAGTGACAAAATAATCAAAATCTTGACAAGATTCATAATCCCTCTTCTGCCTAATCTAAACCATGCATTTGTACTTTAGGCATGAAGTTCAGTACCTAGCCGGCCGGCTTAACGAAAACGAAGCATCTTCATAAACTCAGATTCTTTGGTGTATAAAATCTCAATTCTTGATACACATTCATACCAGAAGCTGCATTTCAGATATCATGGAAGTTGTCAGATACTTTGCCTTAATCTTGTTGTTCAGACTGGTATTAGCAAATGGAGGTGCCTCTGATAGAAAGGTAAGAAAGTTCAGGATTTTGTACTCTTGGAATGATTCTGTCATGTTATGATCAATGTTTTCACATGTTTCTGCAACAAATATGTTTGCAGCATTACATAGTTTACATGGGAGATCACTCGTTTCGCGACTCGGAGTCTGTGGTGGCAGCTAATCATGAGATGCTTGCCTCGGTAATGGGAAGGTATGTGTGAGTTGAGGATGGTTAATATGCGCATGCGCGCACACACATGCACGAGAAGTATGCATAGTCTAGAATGTGTCGGTATGAATATCAGTTTTCACTAAGAACTGTTGCAGATGTTCTCAGCCCGTTGCAGAAACATTTGTGATGGGCTGAGAGTAGCTGTGACGGATTTCTTAGCGAACGGATGCAGAATCCCGTCACAAAACTAGTTAGTAACAAGTGTTTGGTGATGAATTCCGTCATCCAGGGGTGATTTCTTTGAGTACACACACTAGAAGGTGTGTATGCATAAGTCTAGGAGAGCTAATACAGACACTAAATGAGTTTTTAATGTTGTCAAATGAATCTTTCAGCTATGATGGGGCCCTCGATGCAGCACGCCATCACTACAAGAAAACGTTCAGAGGCTTCTCGGCAATGCTGACTTCAAGTCAAGCCGAAACACGTGCTGAGAGTGATTCGGTTGTATCTGTATTCGAGAGCAAGACTAATCGTTTACACACAACACATTCTTGGTACTTTTTGCGAATAAAAGACCTGGAAATGTATCACGGGCCGTCAATGGACTCAACATCAGACATCATCGTTGGTGTAATTGATTCAGGTAAAAGTTTTCCAGCAATGTGGTATACTATTTTAGTCTTTCGACAGTTTGCAGATTTCTTATTAACTAAAATACATCTCTGATTCTTCTTGTCTTAGGAGTTTGGCCTGAATCCAAGAGCTTCAGTGATTATGGCTTACCTCCAATGCCCGCTAAATTCGAGGGTGTATGCTCGACCAGAGACAACTTCACACTATCAAACTGCAACAGGTAATCGTATTGCACGTGCAAAGATTGGGGTAATTACGAAAAACACCTCTGAAGTTTGCCACAATTATAAAGAACCCCGTTGTATCTATTGAAATTACAGTTTCCCCATGACACTAACATATATAAGGGTTTTCTGTAATAGAGATGACTAATGCTGGTGTTATTTGTAAGATATGAGCAAACCTCCAGGGTGGTACTTAGAAATTACAATTTCATAAATCTCCAACTGCAGCCTATCATCAAGCTCCAAAAGAATGTAAACGTATATGACCCTATTAATATGATCCTTACTTCTTCGAAAAGCTCGACAAGTAGTTACAGTGACCTACCTTGGAGTTTGGTTTGATTACACAAACTTCCCCTGAACTTTAAAAAATTACAAAAACTTTCCTTCTCAAAGATTGTACATTACATCTGTATCCAAGAATTTTGGTGATATCAATCTCTAATTATTTTATGAATACTCACTTTTGCCATTGAGCCTTACTGACCAATATTTGAATGGAAATTATATGAATATAATAGCATACACGGACCAAACATGAGGTCAGGATAAGCTAAAACATGGTATAGAAATGAAATTATCCCCAACTATTAATAAACAACTACAACTTTGCAGAAAGATTGTTGGAGCTAGATTTTACTACAAAGGGTTTGTAGCAGAGTACGGTCCTCTCAATTCATTCGGGTCGACATTCTACCTCTCGCCACGAGACAGCGACGGACATGGGAGCCACACAGCATCCACCATTGCTGGTGCAGTGGTCCCAAATGTCGACTTATACGGCATAGCCAGAGGGGCCGCCCAGGCAAAAATCTCCATTCATAACAAAATAAGCAGCCTTGATAATCAAGTGTACTTATTTTGTTCACTTATCAAGTGTAAATTAAGAAAAATTGAATCACTAACAAAGTCAAAATGAATTATATTCAAAGTGAATTACATCGCTAACAGAGTCAAGTGAATTATATCAAAGCATATAATATCCAAAAAATGAACTAAAAGAATTGTTCTTTTCTAAGAACTAAAAGAATTGTTCTATGCAGAATTCCTGGATCCATTTGACAAAAATGTCCCATCCAAACTTCAATATGGATGATCCTCTAACTCTATATCCAATCTTCTCAGTAACTTTGGCATCAAACTACAGGGCAAAAACCATAAGCTACTGTTAAAGAACCATTTTAGTTTATACTATCTATTGCACAAACAACAAATAAAACAATGTCAAATTCAACAAAAATAACATTTCATACCTTTTTCTTTTATAGATGATCTTCTAACTCTGAGTCAGAACTATATCCAATATCTTCAGTAAATTTGGCAACCATTGTCAAACAGGTCAAAAACCATAAGCTACTGTTAAAGAACCATTATAGTTTATACACTATCTATTGCACAAAAATAAAAGTTCATACCTTTTTGTTTTGGCTCTTTTCTTTTTCGCTCGTTGCTTGCTCTTCGTAGCCATTTTCTCGAGTTTAACAGCGGTTGCCAAAAAGATATTAAAATATTGGTGCTCAAACTAATAAACATATGATTTTCTAGAAATCTATAGAAAAATCTTGAAATAGATTTTAAGAATTGTCTAGATATTAATCAAGAATATAGAATCTAGATTATTATAGAAATTTCATGAAAAAGTAGAAAAATCTAGATTAAGCACATGTTCAAATAACTAAAAAATCAAGGATTTAAAAATGCATCTAATTGTAAACCGACATAATGAAGGTCGGTTAATGAGCCCATAAATATATGTACTCCTTGTATTTGTAATGAATAAAAAGCATAGCATTTTCAAATCTTTGCCTAAATATTCTTTCCCATTTCCATTAACCTTCTTCTTCCCATTTTTTCAAATATATCCCAAGTCCATCAAATTCTATCACAAAATCAAATAGCCATATAATCTAATAACTCTTCCTTATTCAAATTAGACTTTCCAACCAAATTATTTCCTAAATTTCAACATTTGGTATCTAGAATCAATTTAACCCAAGCCTACGACAATGACCCAAAACCTTACAACCTTTAATTACACCTCCTCCATGGTCCCGATATTTGAGGGGGATGTTAGAGTAGTGCCCTAGAAGAGCCAAATAGTTTAGGTCTCTTTTTGTAAACTACTCTTATTAGCAGCAATTTATGACATTAATGAAATAATAATTGTAACGTTTCATAGTCGTTTAATTCTATGTGGCCAATTCATCATATCTCATTCAAGTTTATCAATTGCATATCATAACTGTTTGTGTATGGATGAAACCCCAAGGTCACACTGAGCTACGGCACTTGACCTCGCATAGGGATGGAGGTTATGAAACAAGTCTCTATGGCGTGACCTAAACCAACTCCAAGTCGAAGAGTCTAATAAGCACGGGGATGTTGACTTGACTCGTTTGAGACTTGCTCATACGACGTGCCTTTTAGAAAGGTTACTTTGTTTCATAAGTATTGAATGTAGAGACATTCACATGCGTATGGGGGTGTTTGTTAGGGAATAAGTACACTGAGGATCTCGATGGGGACACCTCAATGGGGTAAGGCTTTTATGCCTTAATGATGAGGTTGGTTCCCTAGTTATGGTAGTGTCTAAATGGTCCTTAGACTTGAGGCTCCATTGATGCTCTGTGCATGACAAGGGCAATGTTTGATATGCACCTAGAGATTCATGGGTTCCATGAATCTCGTTATGGTTGTATGTTGGCATTGTTCGAATCATGTATGGGGGCATATGAGAGGCCAACATAGAATCTATCGCTCGTTTAGAAGAACGAGTGAATCACCCATGAGTTCTATTGTAGCACATTCCACTTAAACCCTTGCGAAAGGTAGTGAGATCTAAATTAGGAAATGGGTTTCCTAGAGCGTTAGATCAAATGGAATTGCTATTAGAATTAATTCATAGCATTAGGACTAATAGGGTTCTATTATTCCCATGCCCTAGGTGCTAATCGGGGATTGAATGATAGAAGGATCTTATCTCACGGTATCCATGAGACTGAAAGGTTCACAACATAAACTTCACCTGTTGGATGGGTGGTCATGAGCTTGTCACTAGACATCGATCATGATCTGTAGGTACTGATTAATTAAAAGGAGTTTTAATTAAACAGTGATTGATTGAAAGGGTTCAATTAAATCAATAAGATAAATGGTTATCTAAAATACCACATTAAGAATGTGGGCCTACAGCTATTCGTTGGTGAACTTAAGGGGTCACACAATGACTCGAATTGAACAACGTGATTATCTAAAGATCAATAGAGATTGATAGATAAATTAAAAGAGTTTAATTTATTATATGAGAGAGAGTAATTAATTAATAATTGCATTAATTAATTTATGCTTAATTGTTAAGTCATTGAGAATAGATGTTAAAGAGTTAACATTAATTTAAATAAGAGTATTTAAATAATTGGACTTGAAATTTAATTAAGAGTAATTAATTTTTAAGTCCACCAATTTAATTAGATGTTGGACTTTTGATTTAATTATTGTAATTAAATTAAGTCCACTAATTAAATAAATATTGGGCCTTTTAATTTAATTAGTAGTAATTTAATTAAAGCCCATCATATCAACTAGCCCATAGGGTTTTTGACCTAGGGTTAAGCATATAAGCAGATTTGTGAGAAGAAAGAAAACATCGTTGTTTTCTTATTTTCTGCTTTCTCTCCAAGTCTCTCTTCTCTCTCATCTCTCAATACTGTATTGAGAATGCTATTAGATAATCAATATCTAATTAGTGTTCTAGTGTGCTAATTGAATAGTTGTTCAATTACGGGTCGTGGACTACCTTAGAGGAATTCTGCGTGGGATTCTTGGAAGAAGATCGGATAGAAGAGAAGCGGGTAGGTTTTGGAAAACCTTCTTGTCATCGTCATCAATTGGAAGCGAAAGAGGTATTTGATTGTTCTTTTGTTTAAATCGTAAATCTTGAATCAAAGGTGATCTTCTTTGTAATTCCGATAAAACCGGTTTTATAATCCCTAAAAAATTTTAATTTCCGCTGCGTTAGGGCCAACGAATTCCAACAGGGGAGGCGTATGAGTTTTGGAGTATCCAAATGAAGACTCTATACATATCACAGGGTCTTTGGGAATTAATAGAATATGGCTACGAGCAACCCCGAGATGCTGCAGAATTGGAGTCTTGGGACAACAATAGAAAAAAAGAGTATAATGAGAATCAGAGGAAGGATGCAAAGACATCGTCATATATGCGACAAGGGGTTACGAGACCCATATTTCCAAGGATCATGGTCGCAACAACAACAAAAGAGGCTTGGAAGATCTTGAAGAATGCATACAAGGGCTCCGACAAGGTAATCTCCATTAAACTTCAATCTTTATGGAGAGACTTTGATACGCTACTAATGAAGGAAGTTGAATCGATTGAAACATTTTTTGATCGGGTCTCAAATATAATTATTCAAAAAATATTACGAAGTTTTCCTATTAAGTATGATCATATAGTGGTTGCAATTGAAGAGTCTAAAAATTTATCGGTGTTAACTTTAACGAAATTAATGGGCTCACTACAAGCGCATGAGGATAGAATGCGCCGATTTAATGAGCAACCACTAGATCATGCATTTCAAAGTTAATTAAATTTTTCTAAGAATGATGGTAATCAGAAAAATGGACATGGTAAAAAAAGTTTTCAGAAAAGAGGAAATTCAAATTATCATGGAAAGGGGAGAGAAAATTATGAAAATAGTAAATCTGACCCATATTGCAGATTCTGCAAGAAAAATAATCATGATACACAGAATTGCCGATTTAAATGCAAGAGATGCAAAAATCATACTCATTTTGAAAAAGATTGTTTTTATCGGCAAAAAGATGAGGCTAGATTTACTACAGAAGATAATTCTAAAGATCATGTTTTTATTTCATGCTTAAATGGATACCAAGAGTTACATGATATATCTGGTATGTAGATAGCGGTTGCTCTAATCATATGCCAGACAACCGTGAATCTTTTATTACACTCGATGAAAATATTAAGAGTCAAATTACTCTTGGTGATGGGAGAAGTCGAAATATCGAAGGAATGGGTACTATTGCTGTTAGAACTAAAGATGACTCCACTAGAAAAATTCATGAAGTTTTTTATGTCCCTGGACTAACCCAAAATTTGCTAAGTGTTGGTCAATTAATCCAAAGAGGCTATAAGGTGAATTTTGATAATGATAAATGCCTCATTATTGATAAGGAAAAGGGTCAGTCGATTACTATGATAAAAATGGCCCCTAATAAAATATTTCCTTTAAAAATGCCCATAGATAAAACATATTCTTTAAAATGTGGAGAAGTTGATGAATCCACATTATGGCATTTAAGATATGGGCATTTAAATTTTAATAGTCTCAAAGTATTAAAGGATATTGTGAAGGGACTTCCCTCAATAAATAATGAAAAGAAAAATTGTGAGGGATGTATTTATGGAAAAATGCATAGACTGCCCTTTCTTAAAACATCTTGGAGGGCAAAGAACCCATTAGAGTTGGTGCATGTAGATATTTGGGGTCCTTCTCGAAATCTATCTTTGGGTGGAAAAAGATATTTTTCATTATTTGTCGATGATTTTACTTGAATGATGTGAGTTTATTTTCTGGAGTAAAAATCGGAAGCATTCTCCTTTTTCAAGTAATTCAAGGCCCTCGTAGAAAATCAATGTGGGCACGCTCTAAAAATTTTGAGAACAAATCGAGGGGAAGAATTCACAAGAAATGAATTCTTCCAGTATTGCAAACACCACGGGATAAAAAGGGAGTTGACAGCCAGATATACACCACAACAAAACGGAGTAGTAGAACGGAAGAACCGCACGATTGTAGAAATAGCCTTGAGCATGTTGCAAGGCAAAAATCTTCCAAAGAAGTTCTGGGCGGAAGCTGTCAACACCGCAGTCTACATCCTTAACAGGTCCCCCACAAAAGCTGTGCTCAATAAGACACCCTACGAGGCGTGGAGCAAGAGAAAGCCGGCAGTGAAGCATCTCAGAATATTCGAATGTATTGCTTATGCCCACATTCCTAAACAAACACGGTCAAAGCTTGATGAAAGAGGAGAAAAATGTATTTTCATTGGCTATAGTGACGAAACAAAGGGCTACAACTCTACAACCCAGATACAAAGAGGCTGGTCATATCAAGGGATGTGATATTTGATGAAATGGCGAAATGGCAACGGAGCACAAACACATCACCAGTCCCAGCCATCATAGTGGAAAGTCACGAGCCATGCCCTGATCAAGGACCGACCCCATCAACACTAAATCCAGGGCCAAGCCAGACAGAAATTGAAGAATCAAGTCCTGTACCAACACTAAGGCGATCCCAAAGAGATAGACGGCCTCCAGCATACTATGAGGATTATCTTACTAATGTCGCTCTATTTGCTGGAGAACCAACAAAGTATGAAGAAGCAGCTAAGGAAGAAGCTTGGGTCAAGGCCATGGACGAAGAAATTCATATGATCAAGAAGAATCAAACATGGGAGCTTGCAGACAAACCTTCAAACAAGGAGATTATCGGGCTCAAATGGGTGTACAAGATCAAACACAATGATGATGGGAGCATCCAAAAGTATAAAGCCCGACTAGTTGCTAAGGGATATTCACAACAACCTGGAATCGATTTCAATGAAACATTCGCACCAGTTGTTCGGATGGAGACAATTAGGACAGTCCTCGCTCTTGCAGCTCAACTGAAGCTTCCAGTCTACCAGCTGGATGTCAAGTCGGCATTCCTAAACGGAGATCTCAAGGAGGAAATATATGTGGAGCAACCCAAGGGATATGTGATCAAAGGGCAAGAAGATAAGGTTTATAGGCTACGCAAAGCTCTTTGTGGTCTCAAACAAGCTCCACGAGCATGAAACAACAAGATAGATGACTATCTTCAAGATCATGGATTTCTCAAAAGTCCAAACGAGCCATCACTCTATGTCAAGAAGCAAGGTACACATGACTTTCTCATTCTATGCCTCTATGTTGATGACCTGATTTATACAAGCACAAGTAAGGAAATGATCAAGGAGTTCAAAGAAGCCATGATGCGGGAGTATGAAATGACCGATCTCGATCTTATAAAGTATTTTCTTGGCATACAAGTCAAGCAAGATCCAGGACGGATATTTATATCACAGGAAAAAAATATTGATGATCTTCTGGAGAAATTTCAAATGAAAGATTGCAAGCCAATGCCAACACCAATGATGACTAATGAAAAACTTTCAAAAAATGATGAAGCTGAAAAGGTGGACGAGACCATCTAACAGAGTCTTGTGGATCACTAATCTACCTTACTCATACAAGGCCTTACATCGTTCACGCAGTCGGCGTAGTATCAAGATTTATGAGTGAGCCAAACAAGAAGCACTTTGCAGCAGCAAAAAGAATTCTAAGGTATATCAAGGGAACGAAGAAACTACGCATTTTATATGAATCAAGAGAAGACTATAGCCTACGGGGATACACAGACAGTGACTGGGCAGGAAGTGTTGATGATCGAAAAAGCACTAGTGGATATATTTTCTGTCTGGGCACTAAACCAATCTCCTGGTCATCTAAGAAACAAGTAATAGTTGCACTATCATCAACAAAAGCAGAATACATCGCTGCAACAAGTGCAGCATGTGAAACGGTTTGGCTCAGAAGAATTCTGTTGGATCTTCAAATCGGGGAAGAGATACCGATGCCACTATACTGTGACAATATGTCGATGATCGCCATGACGAAGAATCCAGTATTTCACAGTCGAACGAAACATATTGAGATACAACACCACTTTATCCCAGAATTGGTTGAGAAACAAGAGATCGAGTTACGATTTTACAATACAAATGATCAACTAGCAGACATCTTTACGAAGGCGCTAGCACGGGACAAGTTCACCACACTATGAGAAAAGATCGGAATTATTGAAATGAGCACCAAGGGGGAGTATTAAAATATTGGTGCTCAAACTAATAAACATATGATTTTCTAGAAATCTATAGAAAAATCTTGAAATAGATTTTAAGAATTGTCTAGTTATTAATCAAGAATATAGGATCTAGATTATTATAGAAATTTCATGAAAAAGTAGAAAAATCTAGATTAAGCACATGTTCAAATAGCTAAAAAATCAAGGATTAAAAAATGCATCTAATTGTAAACCGACATAATGAAGGTCGGTTAATGAGCCTATAAATATATTTACTCCTTGTATTTGTAATGAATGAAAAGCATAACATTTCCAAATCTTTGCCTAAATATCCTTTCCCATTTCCATTAACCTTCTTCTCCCATTCCATTTTTTCAAATATATCCCAAGTCCATCAAATTCTATCACAAAATCAAATAGCCCTATAATTTAATAACTCTTCCTTATTCAAATTAAACTTTCCAACCAAATTATTTCCTAAATTCCAACAAAAGACTTGGCAGGACAGATCAAAGAAATTCCCTTCAATTCCCAAAAATTTGATCTTCTTCACATTATGGCTTTTAATGTCTATCCGGAAAACCTTCGGTCAATCTGGAGAGGTAGCATATCCTCAGCTTCCAAGTACACGAGTGTTTTTATATTGGACATAAAAATTACGCCTTTTCCCAGTGTGTTGGAAAACATGAATCAGAAAGCAGCGGAATTTAAAAAAAAATTTCCAACAAAAGGATCTTGGACTCGCAATCGTGTATCCAAATTCGTAGAGTTAAGAAACTTACTTTTCTTTTATTCTTTCTTGAAGCGTTACAAGCCACCCAAGAACGCTCTTCTCGCGGCTTGATCCCCTCTCCTTGGTAAAGCTCGAATCTTCAAACTTCTAACTTGAAGCTCTCTAGAGATAGTCCACCAACTTGATCACAATCTAACTAGTAAGGATGCTAGTTCTCTAGTTAGTGTTTAGGCTTAACCTAGGGTTTATTTGATCTTGGAGAAAGGAAGGTGTTCAACACATGAACCAAAAGAATTGCCAATTAGCTCTAAGGGGAGCTCGAGCTCCCCTATTTATATAAAGGGGAGGACCGAAAATCCTAGTCCTTTATGGGCTAGGATTTTGGTCTCTCTCTCCTATTACTTGATCATCAAGTAATTTTGACTTTGACTTTGAATTCAAATTCAAATCAACTTTCAAAAGAGCTAAAAATATCCAAACTATTTTTGGATAATTTTATACTTTATTTATTTAAAAATAAATAACTTATTTTATCTAATTAATTAATTCATAATTAATTAACTAGACTATTTTTCTCCAAAATAAGACTTTCTTTTTAATTCAAAATTAAACCAAAGTCTATTAAATAATTAACAAATTAATTATTTAATTACCAAATAATTATTCACGCACATGCACACGTGTCCATGAAGGACACATGTCACGCACGTGACCCACACGTGTGATTTCACACGTGTGGAACCCTTTGGCCCGATTAACTTGTTTAATCATTTTAAAGCCTCAACTCATGTAACCAAGTTGTTGTGTGTGACCCTCTAGGTTCTCAATTCAATTAGCAGTGACCCTAATTAATTAATTCACTAATTAATTAATCAGTCCACAGATTAAACGACCATAGTCTAGCAACAGGTGTTTAACCCCTAGCTGAATTGGAATGTTCGGATTCGACAGAACCTTTAAGTCATTGATTCATGTGAGATACAATCCTCCTACTTACTATCTCTCAACCAAGATCTAGGGTAAGAGAATAATCAGAACCCTAATAATCCGGTCTTAAAGCTAAGTGCATTTCATATCCATTTGATCTCAATCCAAGAAACCCTTTTCTTGATGTCTTGATCTACTGCCTTGGCCAAGGACTCCATATGGCATATGAATGACTTACACAATAAGAGATCACCTTGCAAATGCAAGTGTAGGTCCTTTCTTGATTCTCATTCACTTTCATGAATCACTTGTGCAGCCCTAGCATAAGCCTTGAATCAGTTGTCTAAGGCGACACCTTTTAAAGCTTATATCTAAGACTACAGAATTAACTCATAAAGTGACAAGGAACCTCAAGTCTAAGGATCAATTAATCACATCAATGACTCGTGAGATATTTCCTAATCTGGAAGTTTCTATTTCCTGAAATAGAAACTTCCTTTCCCATTTAGAAATGTTCTCACACGGGGCACCTCAGTGAACTTACTTATTGAAGTAAGCACCCTCATGTATCACGCACGTATCAACTATACACTTTGCACCTCCATGAAACAAGGTGGTCCTTCTTAAGGGCGTGATCCCATAAACAAGCCTTAGAGGAGTCAGGTTGACACTCCCACTGTCTGTAGGACTCATCGGCTTGGAGTATTTTACTAATCATGACTTATGTGATATATGGCTCGTTTCATGAACCATTTCACCTAAATGGTAGAGTCCTATAGTCATCAGGATTAGGGGAGTTCTCATACATGCACAGATAAAGTAAACGCATACCAAACAAGAGTATATAAAGAAGTGTTGCCTCAATTCGTTATTTCATTCAAAGATTGTCTGTGATTACAATAAGGAAAAGCACAAAGCGGATATACAATCGGCTTTCTAGGGCACTATTCCTAACACAGTGTGGGTGTACAGAAAAGTTCCACCCAATTAGGCTGACCCTTCTTGGTCACCAAGAACTGAACACGTTCACTGTAGCCTAAGGTATACACTAAGCTTCCACTCATGGCCAACATGTTCTTAGTCAGGGGTATGCTCTTAGATAAGGGTAATAGAACTTCTCCAAATTGCTCATTTGCAAGGTCTAAAAAGACAACACTATCTGAAGTACCCCAATATAAACACCCATCATCGTACCCGATGTGATAACAGCCAGAATCAACATGCGGGAAATTTTGGATAACATTCCAATGATCATTTTTCAATCTATAACAAAGTGTTCTATAAATGTGCCTGCCAGAGCAATTTGATCCAACATTCTATCCACCCTAACCACTTTAAAGTCCTCTCTTACCATATCAAAACCAATAGAGCAACTGAAAAATCGGCCAAGTTCCATATGGGGTTGGGCCACTTCTTGGAAGGCCCCGGTTAACCAGTTCCAAATTATTAAGTTTTTCTCCGGTTTATCCCTTTCACTAATCAGAACTAGTCTATTACAAGCTGGAATTGGAAAATCTACCACCCGAACCATGGGGGGACGAACCAATGGTTTTACCTTAATATCACTAGACTCATCAGTCATTTCTAAATAATGCAGCCATACCGAATAAAGATCACAAACGAGATTTGACTCTCTCATTACTAAACTAAGAAATTCACCTTTCTTATAAGTGTCCCTGAAATCTGGGTCATCGCTTGCCTTCTTCCAATCCTTACAAACTGCTCTGGAGCGGCAAAGATCATCTGAAGGTAGCCGGAGTAGAAAGTCCGTGAAAACTTCACTAGGAATATCGGATATGGTGTCAGCACTCAACAGGACCCCGGACAAGAAACCCTTTCCAAGATTGAGTGGGAATGTCAGACATGGTCGAATAGCTTCCCCAATCTGTGATTTCTTGAAGGTCGAACCTTTGAAGAGGGTTGGATTCTTCGAAGAAGGGTAGAAGAAAGTTAAATGCTTGATGAAAGTTTGAACAAAAAAGTTCGATTCTTGGAGAAAGTGATGTTTGAAAATAGAGTTATATCTTAAAGAAAGTTCGAACCTTTGAAGAGAGTGGATTCTTCGAAGAAGGTTAGAAGAGAGTTAAATGCTTGATGAAAGTTCGATTCTTGAAGAAAGATTTGATGTTTGAAAATAGAGTTATATATGAAGCAGCAGTGGCGATTCTAACTCTATAGTACTGGGACTCAGAGAGGAATTATACGACATTTTCTAAAAATAGTGTAAAAATAAATACATATTATAAAAATAGTGTACTATTCAAAACTATTGCAAATATAGAGTTATCCACACATATGAAAAGCGGAACTCAAAATTCATGATACAGTTGATACCTTTTACAAATCAATACAACAACTTCTAAATAATTATATTTTCCACCACAATACTTTTGATGTTGAAATCTAAATTTTTAGAAATACATAATGATATATAAAAGAAATAAACAACGGATATAATTATCATAATAAGAAATATATAGAAATGAAAAATAGAAGATACTGGTACATGATGAGATATCATCTAGATTGGTCATTATACTGTCAAGAACAAATACAAAGATTTATTTTGGTAATAAACGCATAAGAAATTAAGAATGGATCTATATGAAAAGCAAATGAATAGACTACAAAGAAATACTGCAAAACAAGCAAAGAAATCTAATCGAGAAAATTTAGAAAAAATTAATAATGAATCTCAATAAATTATGTATGGAATTTTTTTACAAAGAGTAATAAAACAAGACAAATATGTTATGAAAGAGATAATAAATTCTAAACAAACTCAAATACGAATAGAAAATTATATTAAATTAATAAAACAAAATAATGTAGGAACAGAAGAATATATAAAACAAACTGAAAATATAATAAATTGGTGTAAATAACAAATAACTAAAATAAATATTCTTGCATCAACATGAATTTCACACAAGAATTACAAAATTTTGTAGAAACATTAAACAAATAAGTGCAATCTTTAAATAATATAGTAAACACATTATCTGAACAATTACACAATACTAATGAAAAAATGTCTCAATTAGAAAATACTATAAAAAACATAAATAATAGTTAGGAAATCGAATCATATTACAAAATAGATCCAAACATTTTCTCTTATCATCAGGAGGGGGGAGAATATCCACATTTATTTCATACTACTACAAATCCACAATTAAATACTATCATAGATATGTTACAACAAATCCTTTTAGATAACAAACAAGATGTTATAAGCGAAATAGATAATACACAAACAATTTTAAATAAACTACTGAGAGAATTCAAAGGAAAAGAAATAGAAAACCAAATTATTACATCTGAAGAAAAACAAATAATACACCCTATGGCAAATTGTCAAGAATTATTAAAACAACTTAAAGAAGTAATCATACGAAAAGAACAAACTAGATATATAACCATTGCTGATCTTGAAATATATTTTAAAACTAAAAAACTTAAACCATTTCAAATAGAACCTCCACGTTTATAATGGATTCTTTTGAATTAGAAGATATAATTGCAGAATTGAATACCTTACTAGAATCATTAAAAATAATTGAAGAAGAAAATAAACAAGAACACACTTTAGAAGCTATAAAACCAGAAGTAGAAAATAAAGAAGTAATATATGGATATGAATCATCAGAAGACGATGTTCTCGGAATGGAACGAGAACGGGATACAAAACAAGAAAATAATAAGAAAGATGTTCCAGAATCAAGTCATAGAAACAAAGAAGTAGATTGAGAATATTCTCAAGAAGATCATTATACCAATCCTTTAAAAAACACGAGTATACAATATAATTTTAAAAAAGGATACGCCCCAAATAAAAATGGAAGATGGGCTAAAGTATCTAAACAATATATACCTACAAAGGGAATATTAGGAGTTGATGAAATACTAAATATAGATTGTGTAACAAACAAATCAACACTTATCACAGAATGGGCAAATAAAATAGGATTAATTATAGAAACTGAAGATAGACTAAAACATAGAAATTTTAAGACAATATTTAATTTCGTACAATATAAAACAATAGGAAATGTATCATATTTCTTATCCTCATTATCAAATGAATAGAAAACACTACTAGACTGAGGAAATGCTATTGAAACTTTTTGGAATATAGCTCATAAAATATACTCCGAATTTATTGGAGTACCTTTACAAGATACTGGATTAACTATATCTGCAAGAGACCAAGATAGAGCAGCATATCATTTAGCCAATACACAAATTTTAGACATGTGCGCCATAAACCTCTTCAATTGTGAATACAATATGTACTATTATGATTTATCAAACGAAAACAGAGAAAAATATCTATCTCTATACTTTAATAAATTACCTTATCCAGTAGGACAAATAGCATACGCAGAATTCAAAAAACAAATAGATAAAGGATTTATAACATAAACTTTAGGAGGAGCACAAACTATTATACAACGATTTATAGCAGATAAATGTTATGAAAGAGAATTACATAATGCTGTCAAAAACAAAGTCACAATATGTTGTGACGGAAATCCTTTTGTACCTCAAACATATGGACAGAGTCCGTATATCATTAGACCAAATAAAAAACAAAAATATAGAAAAAAGGATAAAAAATACAGATGGAGAAAGAAATCAAGGAATTGGATAAACGACAATAAACGTAAATTTCAAAAAAGACAAAAACATTTCTTTAAAAAGAAAGAATATAGACCTCAAAAGAAATACTGTCCAGAAGGAAAGAAAAAATGTCAATGCTAGCTATGCCACGAAGAAGGACACTATGCTAGGGAATGCCCTAAATAACAAAAACAATCTGAAAAAAGACTACATATACTTCAAGTAGCTCAAACATATAATCTAGAACCTATAGAAGAAGACTATTCTGATTTGGAAAACATATATGAAATAGAAACAGTTACAGAATCAGAAAATGGTTATAGTTTAGATGAAGATTTTTAATGAAGAACACAAAAGCTACATTTATAGAAGTAAAAATAAAACATAAAACACTTAAAACATTTATAGACACAGGAGCTAGCTTATGCTTTGCTTCACTTGCACTTAAAATACTCAAATGGACAAAACATAAACAACTATCAAAATAATGTTAGCAGACGCGAGTCATTATTATATATGGCATGTTACATATTCAGAAAAAGCATGGATACAAGGATACTGTTTTACTATACCATCTATATATAGACATGAAACAGGATTACCATTTATTCTAGGAAACAATTTTCTAAAACTATATAGACATTTCTGTCAAGAACTAAACCACATCTATTTGAAAGCACCTGTTATTGAAAAACTTTCTCAAAAAATAAGTGAAATAATAGAAATACCTATAGAAAAAATAGACGATAGAAGTAATCTCATAAACAAACTAGATTATCTAGTTAATCATGAACTAATATTCTTTATAAAAACAAATCTTGAAAAAGAAATAGAAGAAATTCTAGACTCTATCACTAGTGAAGATCCTTTAGACAAAGATAAGAACAATAATTATACGATAGTTGAAATTAAATTAAAAGATCCTTTAGAAGAAGTAAACGTGAAAAATAATATACCTTATTCTAAAAAAGATATTGATGAATTCAAAGAAGAATGTAAACAATTTTTAGAAAAAGGATTGATATCTGAAAGTAAAAGTCCACACGCAGCACCTGTATCCTATGTAGAAAATAAAAATGAAATAAAAATGAGGAAAACGACGAATGGTCATAAATTATAAACAATTAAATAAGAAAACTATAGGAGATGCATATAAATTACCTAGAATTGATTATATCAAAGATAGGTTAAAAGGAAAAACATGGTTTAGTACTTTAGATGCTAAATTAGGATATTGGCAATTAAGATTGCAAGAAAATACAAAACCATTAACAGCTTTTACATGTCGTCCACAAAAAAATTACCAATGGAATGTTTTACCATTTGGTTTGAAACAAGCACCAGGGATATATCAGAGATTTATGGATAAAATTCTCGAGGGATTGGAAAATATTTGTCTTGCTTACATTGATGATATTATCATCTTTAGTAATCAAGATAAAGAAGACCTTTTGAAAAAACTAAAAATAGTTTTAAAACGATGTAAAGACAAAGGATTGATTCTTTCTAAAAAGAAAGCAGTCTTATGTAAACAAAAAATTGATTTTCTTGGAAATACTCTTGATTCAGAAGGAAATATAGTTCTTCAAGACAATATTTTGAAAAAATTAAATGATTTTCCAGATCAAATTACAGGTCGAAAACAATTACAAATATTTCTTAAATGTCTAAACTACATTTCTGATCAAGGATTCATAAAGAAACTTGCAAAGGAAAGAACACAATTACAAAAGAAACTTTTTGAAAAAATACAGTGGAATTGGCAAATTGCTGATTCAACAGGCAACTGGGCTACCCCTATCAGACTTGGCAGCAAGTGTGATGGGTCCATCAACACAAGTTGACACCAAAGAAGAAACTTCAGATAAGGGAAGAGAAAAACAAGTGGATGACACGATGATGAAAGAAAACAAGTCAAAAAATGGTATGCAATATTCAATGGCCCAAGTCGTAGAATATACGACCATTGGTCCAAAGCAAGCATTCACATACTTGGACACTCAGGAATAATACATAAATCTTATACCAGCTTTGCAGAAGCAAAACAAGCCCTTGAAGAAACCAAAACCTACAAAAATACCCTTCAAACCACTCCTACACTTCAAACCCAAAATAACCTTAAAGAAAGAATGAGAGTTCTTGGAAACATACCTGCAACAAACCCAATGGACCGAGTCCAAACACAAGCCCAAAAGGAGGCTCAAATACAACCAACCAAAGAAAAATTTGAAAACCTTTTAAAATGCATTTTTGAATACAACCCTGAAACCGACAAAGATAAACTATATTGGTATCCAATAAACAGAAATGGCCCAAAGGTCATCATATTCGAAAAAGCAGACCCAGATATGATATACCAATTTTTTATACATGGATTTCTTGACACTCTTTACTTCAAAAACCCAAACTGCTTCAGAAAATTCAGCCCAAAACTAATGTCGACACTTCAAGACGAGTCTCAAAAGGAAACATGGATAAAGAGATAGTCTTCAAATCTACACTTTCATATCCTATCTGTTAGGAATATTGCCCTAGAAAGCCGATTGTATATCCGCTTTGTGCTTTTCCTTATTGTAATCACAGACAATCTTTGAATGAAATAACGAATTGAGGCAACACTTCTTTATATGCTCTTGTTTGGTATGCGTTTACTTTAGCTATGCATGTATGAGAACTCCCCTAATCCTGATGACTTTAGGACTCTACCATTTAGGTGAAATGGTTCATGAAACTAGCCCTATATCACATAAGTCATGATTAGTAAAATGCTCCAAGCCGATGAGTCCTACAGACAGTGGGAGCGTCAACCTGACTCCTGTAAGGCTTGCTTGTGGGATCACGCCCTTAAGAAGGACCACCTTGTTTCATGGAGGTGCAAAGTGTATAGTTGATACGTGCGTGATACATGAGGGTGCTTACTTTAATAAGTAAGTTCACTGAGGTGCCCCGTGTGAGAACATTCCTAAATGGGAAAGAAAGTTTCTATTTCAGGAAATGGAAACTTCCAGATTAGGAAATATCTCACGAGTCATTGATGTGATTAATTGATCCTTAGACTTGAGGTTCCTTGTCACTTTATGAGTTAACTCTGTAGTCTTAGGTATAAGCTTTAAAGGGTGTCGCCTTAGACAACTGATTCAAGCCTTATGCTGGGGCTGCACAAGTGATTCATGAAAGTGAATGAGAATCAAGAAAGGACCTACACTTGCACATGCAAGGAGATCTCTTATTGTGTAAGTCATTCATATGTCATATGGAGTCCTTGGCCAAGGCAGTAGATCAAGACATCAAGAAAAGGGTTTCTTGGATTGAGATCAAATGGATATGAAATGCACTTAGTTTTAAGACCGGATTATTAGGGTTCTGATTATTCCCTTGCCCTAGATCTTGGTTGAGAGATAGTAAGTAGGAGGATTGTATCTCACATGAATCAATGACTTAAAGGTTCTGTCGAATCCGAACATTCCAATTCAGCTAGGGGTTAAACACCTATTGCTAGACTATGGTCGTTTAATCTGTGGACTGATTAATTAATTAGTGAATTAATTAATTAGGGCCACTGCTAATTGAATTGAGAACCTAGAGGGTCACACACAACAACTTGGTTACATGAGTTAAGGCTTGAAAATGATTAAACGAGTTAATCGGGCCAAGAGGGTCCCACACGTGTGGGTCACGTGAGTGACACGTGTCCTTGTGACACGTGTCCCACACGTGTAAATATATATATTGTATATATATATATTAAATAATTAATTTGTTAATTATTTAATAGACTTTGGTTTAATTTTGAATTAAAAAGAAAGTCTAATTTTGGAGAAAAATAATCTAGTTAATTAATTATGAATTAATTAATTAGATAAAATAAGTTATTTATTTTAAATAAATAAAGTATAAAATTATCCAAAAATAGTTTGGATATTTTTAGCTCTCTTGAAAATTGATTTGAATTTGAATTCAAAGTCAAAGTCAAAATTACTTGATAATCAAGTAATAGGAGAGAGAGACCAAAACCCTAGCCCATAAGGACTAGGATTTTCGGTCCTCCCTTCCCCTTAGAGCGAATTGGCAATTCTTTTGGTTCATGTGTTGAACACCATCCTTTCTCCAAGATAAACGAAACCCTAGGTTAAGCCTAAACACTAACTAGAGAACTAGCATCCTTACTAGTTAGATTGTAGTCAAGTTGGTGGACCATCTCTAGAGAGCTTCAAGTTAGAAGTTTGAAGATTCGAGCTTTACCAAGGAGAGGGGATCAAGCCGCGAGAAGAGCGTTCTTGGATGGCTTGAAACGCTTCAAGAAAGAATAAAAGAAAAGTAAGTTTCTTATCTCTACGAATTTGGATACACGATTGCGAGTCCAAGGTCCTTTTGTTGGAAAATTTTTAAATTTCCGCTGTTTTCTGATTCGTGTTTTCCAACACTATCTTCAACGAAGAAGGAGTATCAGTATCCTCTCATGGAATTATCAAACTGCTAGTTTCAAATGGAGAATACCCTTGCATTGATACAATGAAGACACTTGATGACATAAATGAGATAGTTGCAAAATAACTAAATCAAATATTTTATGCATCACATGAAATAAACAAAGACAGTAATATCAAAATAAACTATAAATCCAATTTTCATCTGATATATGGATCCTCAAGATATACAATCCCGCCATTACAGCTGAAAACTTTGGAAAATTTTGAAAAAACATTCATCAAAATTGAGGAATACTGCCTGAAGACACTTCCAAAGGAAATCAAACTCATTTTTTGCGAATACAGTGAAGTAATTGATGAACATAGTTGTAAATGTGCCAAGACAAAACTGAAGACAAAGCTGAAGAAATAGGGTCCCATAATTCAAACGAGTCAATGAAAGAAGACACTGTTACTGAAGAGTAATAATGTAGACTGACGCACGCAGTGACGTCAAGAAACTCAATTATGAAGAAAACATGCAAGCAATGACGAATACATATCAATAATGCAGACTTTATGTCTTTGTCTGCTTTTTCCTAGTGCTCGTTTTTAGCGCCATTATTGCCGTTAGGTTTAAGTCGTTTCCTACTTTTTAACTTTCTGTACATTAGCGTGTATGAGTTGTATCGCATTATATGCGATTGTAATAGTTAGCTGAGTGCCTATATAATGGCCTCAATATTGTATAAGTTAGGCAGACTTTAATGGAAAGAAAAAAGATCAGTTTTTGATCAAAAACTCTCTGAGTTTTAAAGCCTTTGAGCTTTTCTTTTCTGCTGGCCTCAAGCCTGAATAGCAGAATCCTACACAACCATACCCAATTGAATACTAAACAATCCATTTTCATACCAACACTATGGAAAACCTGAAAAAATTCAAAACAAACAATTCATCTCCATACCAACACCATGAAACTTTGAAGAAAGACGAACAGGTAACATGGAGTGCTTGAAGACAGTAGATAGAAATACACAAACAGGTAAACAAAACAAACTCTATTATGAAATTAGTGTTTATATTTTCTTATACTTAGTATAATAAACATCATTAGTCTGATAGATCAAATTGAACACCTAGAAACAACTGAAGAATACGGATATTTTTCTCAAGATATTGTTATAGACAACAAAAAATTAAACAAAATTAGAAGAAAAGAGTTAAACTTGATTGATAGTCAAGATATGAAAACAGATTTAAAAACAAAACTGAGTAGAAAAAACATTATATTGTACGAGAAATTTACGTGTGAAACACCTATTGAAATTTCTACAACAAAAGGAACACAGGCTATTTCGTTAATAAATAAAGTTGATATAATTAAGAAAATAAATAAGCCGAAATACTCACCCAGAGAAATAGGATATATACATATCTCTACAATATAGATATTAATTAAAAGTACATTTGCTGAAGGAATAGACTCACCCATAAAAATAGCAATCTGTGATGACAGAATCATGAATATAAAAGATAAAATACTTGGAATAATCGAAGGAAACCTTGCTTATACAACTACTTTTTAATGTAACATTACACTATGCTATACCGCCGATAACAGAAAAAATAGACAAATCATTAAACATTGCATATAAATTTGAAAGACAAGATTTAATGGAGAAAAACGATTATCTTTTCTCAATAACATACTCTATCGGATAGGCTTTGACAAACAACCATCATAGTATACAATTCGAGAATACTGATAAAATATATATGGAAAACATTTTTCGAGATATATCTCGTATAAAATACATTCCTAAGACACCTATAATACATCATGTTAATACAAATGTTTTTCAAAAGAAAACTCCAAAACTTTTAAAAAGTACAAGCACACGCTTCACATATCTACCACCAAATTAAAGAACTAACGAAACTATATTGGCATCTACTAGCAATACTAAAGAAGAATAATCTTCTAATGAAATTACCAAAAACGAATTTACACATCTAGCCAATCAAATGGCTAAATTAACCACAATTATAAAGGAAACACTCTGATTGTCGTTCTGGTATCAGATCCTGTATACGATTCTAACACACAAAATCTACAACATGTATGAATATAATAGAAAAATATTCTATAAAGACAATATAAAAGAAATATACAATGGTCATAACGAAGAAATAAAACAATATTTAAAAGCTAAAAACAAAAGACGATTGTTAGATATGAAAAACCATTCAAAAATGATTATATATTACAAAAAACAAAAACAAATAATTACTCAATTAACTATAACATAATGGATAGATACGACTATAAAGGTAGAATATCTCGAGATATACAAGAATTGGAAGAACAACTCAATATAAACGAATATCTTGTCGAAATGACATATCATGATCTAAAATACAAAAAAAAATTTATCATTAAAAACTCAAGAAATAAGGATAAGAACAGTAAACGAAGATTTAAAGGATATAAAAATAAAAAGAAATGCAACATATCAAATGACATACGCTTAATTATGAATTATAAACCAAAAATATCAATAGACAGTATAACAAAAGAAAAACAACAAACAAAAGAGATTATGAATGCTAAAAGAATTAAACATATTAGAAAAAATTTGGAAACATCCTTACAAAAAGAAGAAATCTACAAAAAAAATTATGAACAAACTTTAAATAAAGATGTTTGGAATAAAGATACAATTATACAAGCTATAGAAAAACAAGGAAAACTAGTAAATCATATAAACAATAAGTTTATAGAAAAAATACAAGAAAAGGAAATTAATGGACCAAACTGCAAACATTAGAAAATTTGGGTTCAAATGAGGATATACAAAAAATCAAAATTTGGAAGAAAAAGTAAAAAATGCACATGGAAGTTGCATTTGGGAATAACGGAACACACCCTTTTTACAATACAAATACAAAACACACCAAACTTGCACTATGCACAAAAAACAACACTAAAATTAGAAAATTACCGGAATTATAGGAAGGTGCATTGGGCCCGAGGTGTAATTTTCTTTTTTTCTTTTTTTTTTTTTCGATTTTAGGAACAATTCTAATTTTGGTGTTATTTTTTTGGTGTATTGCACTTTTGGTGTGTATTTTTTGTGTAGTGCAACTTTGGTGTTTTCCGCTCTTTTGAAAAGCGGAATCACTGTAGCGCATAGTGATTCCGCTTTTCCGAAAAGCGGAATCACTGTTGTGAATAGTGATTCCGCTTTTTTGGAAAACGGATTTAACACAAAAATTTATGTTGCAGCCTAAAATTTTGTATTAAATCCGTTTTTCAAAAAAGCGGAATCACTATTCACAACAGTGATTCCGCTTTTCAAAAGAGCGGAAAACACCAAAGTTGCACTACCCCAAAAAAATACACCAAAAGTACAATATACCAAAAAAATGGCACCAAAATTAGAAAAAAACCAATATTTTATAATGAAAATACTTAAATTTGTAAATTTATATATATAATGAAAATACGGATACGATATAATATAATACAACGATACAGATTTTTTTTAAAAATTTTTTTTTATGTGAGGAGTGTCGGGCATGATATCCGACACAACACGACACGATAAAATAATATTTTTAGAAGTATACATCCATTATATATATATATATATATATATATATATATATATATGTGTGTGTGTGTGTGTGTGCGCACGTGCGTGTGTTATTACTATAAATATAATAGTGAAAAAATGGTTGGATTTGTCTTTAATAAAATCGAGCAATTGGAGGGGTTCATTTCATGTAATTAAATTTTGTATTTAAGTGTATAGTTAGATTATATTTTGCACGCGTATAAATATATCCCCATATTAAATAAATTATTTTTTATGGTAGAAATTAATGAATGCCAAATTTTTTAATAAATATTTCAAAAAATTTTAAAATTTTGAAATGCACTACTTAAATATGCATTCTTTTTCTTTTATAAATATATTTGGATTTTGGGTTAATTTCAAGGTTGGTCGGACCAGGTTTGGTCGAATTAGTGTACTAAGAAGCATCATTAGTGTAAAAGTTTAGAAAAATAATCAACTATAAGTAACAAATGTAATACACTTATTTATATTATTAATTAGATTTGATCCCACACACATCTAAACTCAAATTCTCCATTTCAAGTGCCAATTAATGCGATTTACACTGAAAAAAACCCTAAGAAATGGGACATAGTGCAGTAGCCAGTTGGCATTTGGTTCTAGCAACATTTAAGAGAAAAAATAATTTTGAATTTTAATTCTATAAAATTAAATTAATAGAAGTAACACAAGCATATGGGTTGGTAGTTCAAAACTTTGTGGTATCCCACTGGCATGCATGTATATCAGAAATTGAGCACATGAATATATAGTATCACATTTTTTCTTAGCCTGTGATACAGTTTAACAGTTCACACCATTATATTTATGTACTTGCATTACTAGATGTGAATGTTAAAATATCATTATGTGGATTTAATTTTTTTATTAGTAGGGCATATATATAGGTAAAATTTTAAAATTAGAAGAGTCATGAGCACTCCTGGACTCTTACATATAAAACTATGATGCACGGATATGACATGACTCAATATGAATATGATGATATAATTTTTTTTTTAAAAATTTTCATGTAAACAATGTCTAAAACAATATCCAACGTAGATTTATGTTGTAATACAAACACGACAAATAATTTTCTTAAAAATTCACATGCACGAGGTGTAATGGTTAAAATTTAGCTCAATTGTCTTACATCCTTGTACTATAAAGTATAGACTATTGAGCATAGAGTTTTATTATGTTTTCTTCATTACCATCAATCATGGGATTATTGTGGTTAAAATTTAAAAATCATTGCCACTCGTCTAAAAAAGCTCTTAATTAATACTAAGTGGTGTTACAAATATTTTTATTTAACTATTTATGGACCCTTTGTTAATTCTTTAATTAAATACCATAGAAGCTGCAGTATTTCAGACATCATGGAAGTTGTCAGATACTTTGCATTAATCTTGTTGTTCAGACTGGGATTAGCAAATGGAGGTGCCTCTAATAGAAAGGTAAGAAAGTTCAGCATTTCATATATACTCAGAGGAATGATTTCTGTCATGTTATGAATGTTTCACATGTTTCTGCAACAAAAATATATGTTTGCAGCATTACATAGTTTACATGGGAGATCACTCGTTTCAAAACTCGGTATCTGTCGTGGCAGCTAATCTTGAGATGCTTGCCTCGGTAATGGGAAGGTATGTAGAGTCTGCGACAGATAATATGCGCGCGGGCACACACACACGAGAAGTATATCCACTTAGTGTTCTGTTATTTTACTAAGAGCTGTTGCAGATGTTCTCAGCCCGGTGCAGAAACATTTGTGACGGGCTGAGAGTAGCGTGACGTTGTTCTAAGTAAACAGAAGAAGAATCCTGTCACAAAGCTATTTAGTAACAAGCATTTAGTGATGAATTCTTACATCAAAGGGGTGCTTTCTTTGAGTACACACACTGATTGGGGTTTAATGCTGTCAAATGAATCTGTCTAGCTACGAGGGGGCCCACGATGCAGCACGTCACCACTACACGAAAACGTTCAGAGGCTTCTCGGCAATGCTGACTTCAAGTCAAGCTGAAACACTTGCTGAGAGTGATTCGGTTGTATCTGTATTCGACAGCAAGACTAGTCGTTTACACACACCACATTCTAGGTACTTTTTGCGAATAAACGACATTAGGTGTGTTCCAGCTTATAAAGATAGAGTGGAAATGGAGGAGCAACTAGGGGGAGAAACTGACCCTGAGATACGCTGTATAAGGTTTGAAGGTTCCTGATAATGCTGTAATCACCAAAAGTATTATAATTAGGGATGATATTACACGGAATAAGTTCAGTTAGTCTTGGGTACTTGGTATACCTTGCAAAAAACTGCTGTAAAGCATCATAAAATAGAGAAAATGATGAACAAAAAAGTTGATATTTTGGATAGGAAAACAAGTTTGTCATACTCGCGCCAGATTATTTTATCTTGTATTTCATTTTTTTTTTTTGTAATATACATATATATCCCCATCATTGACTTGTTATATGAATTAGGCAAGAGGCGCCCACGGAGGGCTTTTCTTTTGTATGGTCCACCTGGAACTGGAAAATCATACTTGGCAAAGGCTGTTGCCACTGAAGCTGATTCAACATTTTTTAGGTACCTTATGTATCCTCAATTACATTTATATATTCTCCCTCTAATGATATAAATTTCTCCCAACCGAAGGAGCTTATGCAGCGTCTCCTTCCTCATTTAAAAGCATGATTGCTTTTAAAGAGAAAATCATGATTGCTTATTGAATGTAATCTGTTTCATGCATCTCTCCAATTGCTGCGTTTTGTTCCACATTTTCAAACATCAATTACTTAGGCCACAAAGTTGGCAAGTGCCAACTGCTGTTCTCTTTCAGCATTTCTTCGTCAGACTTGGTTTCAAAATGGATGGGTGAAAGTGAGAAGCTAGTCTCTAATCTCTTCCAAATGGCACGTGAAAGTTCTCCCTCCATCATCTTTATTGATGAAATAGATTCCCTCTGTGGACAACGTGGAGAAGGAAATGAGAGTGAAGCTTCGAGAAGAATCAAGACAGAATTGCTTGTGCAGATGCAGGTAACTCTATTTTGTTGCAAATGAATGAAAACATATGCACATACTTTAGTATTCTCAGTCCGTTTTACTTACTTTCTGTTATTGTTCTTAAGGGGGTCGGCCACAATGATGATAAAGTCCTTGTTCTTGCTGCTACAAATACTCCTTATTCTCTTGATCAGGTGACATTTCATTTTAAGTTGAGCTTATGAAACAATTAATCTTTTTATGGCTGATTTTCATAGTTCATGCAGGCTATAAGGCGGCGATTTGACAAACGTATTTATATCCCTCTACCAGATGCGAAGGCTAGACAGCACATGTTTAAAGTATGTAACTTCTATTTCATCTATATGCAGAGGATGATACAAAATTAATAATTGAAGATTAATATCGACTTTGTTACTCTTGTACAGGTGCATTTAGGAGATACTCCTCATAACTTGACTGAAAAGGATTTTGAAGTCCTAGGTCATAAAATTGATGGCTTCTCTGGTTCAGATGTTTCTGTTTGTGTAAGTGTGTCAATGGTTCATATTAGTTGATGTTCTTTATATTATTATCCTTCCCCTATATGTACACTGGGCGATGTTTAAATAACTTACATTAATGTGTTCTTCCATGCCCATTTACAATTACCCGTAACTTTCTGCTTATGTTACTTGGGATAAGTGCGGACTTCCTAGTGGAAAGAGAGTGGTTGGCTGTCGGTGGGTTTTTACCATAAAACACCGGGCAGACGGGAGTATTGAAAGGTATAAGGCCAGGCTCGTGGCGAAAGGGTATACCCAGACGTACGGTATTGACTATTCAGAAACCTTTTCCCCGGTCGCTAAGATTGATACGATCAGAGTTTTGTTCTCAGTCGCAGCCAATAAGGATTGGCCTCTGCACCAGTTTGATGTTAAGAATGCGTTCCTACACGGAGATCTCAGGGAAGAAGTGTACATGGAACCCCCACCAGGGTTTACTTAGGGTTTCAGACAAGGGGAGGTATGTAGGTTGAGGAAAGCGTTGTATGGCCTGAAGCAATCGCCCAGAGCATGGTTTGGAAGGTTTTCAGTGGCGATGAGGAAGTATGGCTACAGTCAGAGCAACTCGGATCATACACTGTTCTTCAAAAGGAGAAATGAACTAGTAACGTGTCTTATCATATATGTAGATGATATGATTATCACTGGAGATGATTCTGAGGAAATTGCACGTCTCCGGGGTAACTTGTTTGAGGAATTTGAGATGAAGGATTTGGGGGAACTGAAGTATTTTCTTGGGATTGAAGTACTGAGGTCAAAGCAAGGCATCTTCTTATCACAACGGAAGTTTGTGCTTGATCTCTTAGCAGAGGTTGGACTTCTGGATTGCAAACCAGTAGATGACCCCACCCCTGTACATGATCATTCATATGTTTCTTGTAATTTAATGAACAAAAGTGCAGTAGATGAATTAAGGTGTCAGGAAAATTGTAATAATATTAGTACAGGAGTTAAGCAGGATGCTACAGGGAAGGCCCTTCGCACTCGTACAACGGGAATTACCAAAAGTTCTCGGTGGCTCTTTGATTGTGGGGCCACCGACACTATGACATATGATCCGGCAGATTTCTCTAGTAGCGTCACTCCTAGCAAAGGATCCATACAGAATGCCATTGGTGGTTTCTCCTCGGTTCTTGGATCGGGGACTATAGATATCTGTCCCACTGTGAAATTAAATAATTGCCTTTATGTTCCGGATCTGTCTTGCAAGTTATTGTCCATAAGTCATGTGACGAGGGAGTTGAATTGTATGGTTCTGATGTACCCTAAATTTTGCTTGTTGCAGGATATTCAGTCGGGGAAAGTGATTGGGCGTGGTACTGAAGAAAATGGACTGTACTATGTGGACGAGGTAGCTCAACACGGAACTGCAGCGCTTGCTCATGGGACAGTAGAGCATCAACAGTGGTTATGGCATAGACGTTTGGGGCATCCATCTTTAGGGTATTTACAGTCTTTATTTCCTACTCTTTTTTCACACCGTAGTCAGTTGTCTTGCGAAACTTGTATTCTTTCCAAAAGTCACAGACAGTCATTTCCTAGTTCGTACTCTAGAGCTAGAGACATTTTTTCGTTAATTCACTCTGATGTGTGGGGCCCTGCCCCGGATACTGGTGATCATGGGTTTCGGTATTTTGTTTTGTTTATTGATGATTGTTCAAGGATGGTTTGGATTTACTTTCTCAAAAACAAATCAGATGTTCCACTAAAATTCATGGAATTTTTTAAAATGGTACAAACACAGTTTCAGTCTACCATTCAGTGTTTGAGGTCCGATAATGGGGGGGAATTTGTCAACTCAACCCTAAACCAGTTTTTTCGGGAAAACGGGATAATTCACCAAACCACTTGCCCTCGTACGCCACAACAGAATGGAGTCGCCAAACGTAAAAACCGTCAACTCCTTGAAATGACTAGAGCCCTCATGCTTGAGTCCCACTGTCCAAAACACCTTTGGCCCGAAGCCCTAGCCACTTCAGCATACCTCATAAACCGCCTTCCTACTAGAGCCCTCAATCTAGAAACACGTGTGTATGTTGCCTCAGTTTACTCTACCCAGGTTCCTAACCGAGTGGAGGAGGCACTTGCTGATCCCCAGTGGGCTCAGGCTATGGAAACCGAAATGGAAGCCTTAGAAAAGAATGGCACTTGGGATAAGTGTGGACTTCCTAGTGGAAAGAGAGTTGTTGGCTGCGGTGGGTTTTTACCATAAAACACCGGGCAGACGGGAGTATTGAAAGGTATAAGGCCAGGCTCGTGGCGAAAGGGTATACCCAGACGTACGGTATTGACTATTCAGAAACCTTTTCCCCGGTCGCTAAGATTGATAAGATCAGAGTTTTGTTCTCAGTCGCAGCCAATAAGGATTGGCCTCTGCACCAGTTTGATGTTAAGAATGCGTTCCTACACGGAGATCTCAGGGAAGAAGTGTACATGGAACCCCCACCAGGGTTTACTCAGGGTTTCAGACAAGGGGAGGTATGTAGGTTGAGGAAAGCGTTGTATGGCCTGAAGCAATCGCCCAGAGCATGGTTTGGAAGGTTTTCAGTGGCGATGAGGAAGTATGGCTACAGTCAGAGCAACTCGGATCATACACTGTTCTTCAAAAGGAGAAATGAACTAGTAACGTGTCTTATCATATATGTAGATGATATGATTATCACTGGAGATGATTCTGAGGAAATTGCACATCTCCGAGGTAACTTGTTTGAGGAATTTGAGATGAAGGATTTGGGGGAGCTGAAGTATTTTCTTGGGATTGAAGTACTGAGGTCAAAGCAAGGCATCTTCATATCACAACGGAAGTTTGTGCTTGATCTCCTAGCAGAGGTTGGACTTCTGGATTGCAAACCAGCAAATACCCCGATGGTTACTATTCCCAACCCTAATGGCCTCCTTTACGTTTAACATGGTATCATAGCGGGCGACGATCCTATAACGGATCCGACCCTAGCTCATCATCTACCGTTACCTTTCTACAGCCATGACCGAAGGCGGTAGCCCAGTCAGTTCCGGCATGGAATCGCAACAGCCAGTCGATTCCTTAGCCTCTCAGTTATCCAATTTACTCAGAAATCTGTAACCAAACCAATCTCAGCCAACTCAGCCAACAATCACTCAAGCAGTTTCAATCAACATAAAATTGAACGAATTCAACTACTCCCTATGGTCTCGATTAATGTGGATGGAAATCGGGGGAAGGGGAAGATTGAGTCACCTTACCGGAGTCCCACCACCACCACTGGTGGCGGACCCAACTTATACACAGTGGGGGCAGACGGACTTGGTGGTTTGCACATGGATTCTTGGGAATATGGAATCCAATTTAGTTGCCAATTACGCAGAGTACCCCACGGCCAAGGCCCTGTGGGAGGGATTGCAAGCAACCTACGGCCACGGGGGAGATAGCCTCCAAATTTACGATCTCATTGTCCGAGCACACAGCATGAAATAGGGTGGAGATACCATCGAACAGTTTTACAGTAATTTTCAGAGAATTTGGAGGGCGATAGAACTCAGACAACCAAATCCGATGTCCTGCGAAGGCGACATCACAACCTTCAACCGCCTCAGATCCGAAAGCCGGTTTTTTCAGTTTCTCGCTGGGGTAGACGACCGTTACGACACAGAGCGGAGAGAACTCTTGAAAGAGAACCCCCTACCAACATTGGAGAAGGCTTACGCCACCATTCGACGAGAATCGGCACGATGAGAAATCATGGGCACAGAACGATCATCATCGGCGGGCCTTACAGGAGTCGGGACAGGGCTGGCAGCAAAAGCCCAATCGCAGAGAGGATATGGGGCGGCAGATTCATCCAGATCTAGGCCTAAACAACCGCCACCACCACGGCGGAACCCTCAGACCGGAGGATCCTCTGGCGAAGCAGATCGCGCCTCTTTCAAATGTGAAAAATGCGGCCGCGTGGGACACAAAAGGGAAACCTGCTTTGAAATCATTGGGTTTTCCAAAGGGTGGCGCAGCCGACGCCGCGATGGGGCCACGGCGGGCTACGGCGGAGCACACATGATGGCCGGTGGCCATGGCATCGCAGAACCATAAATCGCGACGGGGATGGCGGTGCAATCAGCTGGCACCGCCATAGGGATAGCGGCGCAAACAACAGGAACCGCCACAGGGATGGCGGCGATGGCCGGAGTCCGTCTAGGCCAGAGATAAATTGGAGCAGAAATGGCGGAACAGAGAGGATTTAGGCGAGAGAGAGGGATGGCGGCTGGAGAAGAAGGAACTCCCCAACAATTTCCTTTAGGTATTTGGGGGGATTTGGTGAAATACCCAAACACCCCCCACACGTGCCCCACTCCTTTACATAATTGTCCCTCTATTCCTTGCAATTTACTGAATAAGAGTGCAGTAGATGACCCCACCCCTGTACATGATCATTCATATGTTTCTTGTAATTTAATGAACAAAAGTGCAGTAGATGAATTAAGGTGTCAGGAAAATTGTAATAATATTAGTACAGGAGTTAAGCAGGATGCTACAGGGAAGGCCCTTCGCACTCGTACAACGGGAATTACCAAAAGTTCTCGGTGGCTCTTTGATTGTGGGGCCACCGACACTATGACATATGATCCGGTAGATTTCTCTAGTAGCGTCACTCCTAGCAAAGGATCCATACAGAATGCCATTGGTGGTTTCTCCTCGGTTCTTGGATCGGGGACTATAGATATCTGTCCCACTGTGAAATTAAATAATTGCCTTTATGTTCCGGATCTGTCTTGCAAGTTATTGTCCATAAGTCATGTGACGAGGGAGTTGAATTGTATGGTTCTGATGTACCCTAAATTTTGCTTGTTGCAGGATATTCAGTCGGGGAAAGTGATTGGGCGTGGTACTGAAGAAAATGGACTGTACTATGTGGACGAGGTAGCTCAACACGGAACTGCAGCGCTTGCTCATGGGACAGTAGAGCGTCAACAGTGGTTATGGCATAGACGTTTGGGGCATCCATCTTTAGGGTATTTGCAGTCTTTATTTCCTACTCTTTTTTCACACCGTAGTCAGTTGTCTTGCGAAACTTGTATTCTTTCCAAAAGTCACAGACAGTCATTTCCTAGTTCGTACTCTAGAGCTAGAGACATTTTTTCGTTAATTCACTCTGATGTGTGGGGCCCTGCCCCGGATACTGGTGATCATGGGTTTCGGTATTTTGTTTTGTTTATTGATGATTGTTCAAGGATGGTTTGGATTTACTTTCTCAAAAACAAATCAGATGTTCCACTAAAATTCATGGAATTTTTTAAAATGGTACAAACACAGTTTCAGTCTACCATTCAGTGTTTGAGGTCCGATAATGGGGGGGAATTTGTCAACTCAACCCTAAACCAGTTTTTTCGGGAAAACGGGATAATTCACCAAACCACTTGCCCTCGTACGCCACAACAGAATGGAGTCGCCGAACGTAAAAACCGTCAACTCCTTGAAATGACTAGAGCCCTCATGCTTGAGTCCCACTGTCCAAAACACCTTTGGCCCGAAGCCCTAGCCACTTCAGCATACCTTATAAACCGCCTTCCTACTAGAGCCCTCAATCTAGAAACACCCTTACAGCATCTGGGTAGCAGAGTCAGTATCCCATCTCAGTTAGCTCTTCCTCCCCGGGTGTTTGGATGTTCGGTCTTTGTTCACGTACCTAAGTCTGATAGGACTAAGTTCGACCCCTGTTCCCTTAAGTGTGTCTTTGTAGGATATGGGGTTCATCAAAAAGGATATCGATGTTACCACCCACCCACTCGTAGGCTCTTTGTGACCATGGACTGTGACTTCCTCGAAACCGAGTACTTCTTCACCAATCCTAGTGGCCAGGGGGAGAGTCAGCCTCAGCAGACAGACCCGCTAGGATGGATATCACCACGGTGGCCCGATACAGTCCCAACAGAGCAGGTAGGCGGAACCACCGAGCAGACCCGGCACACAGTACAGTCACCTGTCCCCTCTGCCGATCCAATCACTCCCACTGATATCCCTGAGGTATGTGAGTATGGTTCGTTTAATGACAGTATATCCTCAAATGCTTCTGAAGCTAACAGTACAGGTCAGGAGGATGATGCACTACAGGGGGAGTCACAGACGAGTTCAGGGGAGGAAAACAGATATGTGCTACCCCCAAGGGCTAATAGGGGGGTACCCCCGAAGCGGTATGAGCCAGAACATGTGAGCAGGACACACAAGTATCCGATAGCCGATTTAGCAAACAGAAACCTGTCTCGGCAAACACGTGTGTATGTTGCCTCAGTTTACTCTACCCAGGTTCCTAATCGAGTGGAGGAGGCACTTGCTGATCCCCAGTGGGCTCAGGCTATGGAAACCGAAATGGAAGCCTTAGAAAAGAATGGCACTTGGGATAAGTGCGGACTTCCTAGTGGAAAGATAGTGGTTGGCTGTCGGTGGGTTTTTACCATAAAACACCGGGCAGACGGGAGTATTGAAAGGTATAAGGCCAGGCTCGTGGCGAAAGGGTATACCCAGACGTACGGTATTGACTATTCAGAAACCTTTTCCCCGGTCGCTAAGATTGATACGATCAGAGTTTTGTTCTCAGTCGCAGCCAATAAGGATTGGCCTCTGCACCAGTTTGATGTTAAGAATGCGTTCCTACACGGAGATCTCAGGGAAGAAGTGTACATGGAACCCCCACCAGGGTTTACTCAGGGTTTCAGACAAGGGGAGGTATGTAGGTTGGGGAAAGCGTTGTATGGCCTGAAGCAATCGCCCAGAGCATGGTTTGGAAGGTTTTCAGTGGCGATGAGGAAGTATGGCTACAGTCAGAGCAACTCGGATCATACACTGTTCTTCAAAAGGAGAAATGAACTAGTAACGTGTCTTATCATATATGTAGATGATATGATTATCACTGGAGATGATTCTGAGGAAATTGCACGTCTCCGGGGTAACTTGTTTGAGGAATTTGAAGTACTGAGGCCAAAGCAAGGCATCTTCATATCACAACGGAAGTTTGTGCTTGATCTCCTAGCAGAGGTTGGACTTCTGGATTGCAAACCAGCAGATACCCCGATGGTTACTAATCACGGGCTCAGGATAGTGGAAGGGGCAGAAGGGTCGGATACAGGACAGTATCAACGATTAGTTGGAAAACTTATTTACTTGGCACACACTCGGCCTGATGTAGCATATGCAGTAGGAGTTTTGAGTCAGTTCATGCATCGACCTCAGAAAGATCATATGGTTGCTGCCATCAGGGTGTGTAGGTATCTGAAAGGCAGTCCGGGAAGAGGAGTAGTGTATAAGAGACATGGGCACCTAAATATTGATGCTTATACAGATGCAGATTGGGCGGGCAACCCAATGGATAGACGATCAACGTCCGGTTATTTTACACTAGTTGGAGGGAACTTAGTGACTTGGAAGAGCAAAAAGCAGAAAGTAGTAGCATTGTCAAGTGCGGAGGCAGAATTTCGTGGGATTGCACGAGGAGTGACTGAGGTACTCTGGCTTAGGAAGTTGTTGGAGGAAATTGGGCTACTTACAAGGGGAGCGTGCAAATTAAGATGTGATAATCGGGCAGCCATCAGTATATCAGAGAATCCGGTCCAGCATGATCGGACCAAACATGTTGAAGTGGACAGGCACTTTATAAAAGAGAAGCTTGAAGAAGGAGTGATTGATCTACCATTTGTACGCTCTGAGGATCAGTTGGCAGATATTCTGACAAAAGCAGTTAATGGGAGGATATTCAGTGAAGTCTTGAGCAAGTTGAGCATCGAAGATCCGACACTCGACTTGAGGGGGAGTGTTGAGAAAGGAAACGTGAAATTAGGGATTTCATAGTTGACCTTTCCTTAATTATGTAAATACTCTTTTAACATATATTGTACATTGTCTCTAATGTATTGTAACAAGCAATTTTACAGAATTCAATACAGAAAATATTCCCAACCCTAATGGCCTCCTTTACGTTTAACAATGACTTTAATAGGTTAAAGATGTCTCATTTGAGCCTGTACGCAAAACGCAAGATGCTATGTTTTTCATTAAGATTTCTGATGGTACATGGATGCCGTGTGGGCCCAAGCAACCTCGTGCCGTCCAGATAACCATGCAGGAGCTTGCTGCACAAGGACTTGCTTCCCAGGTATTAAAATTTTCTTTTCTTTCATGTGTGTAAATATGTATGTCTATCTGTACTATTGTATAAAGCGTCGACATCCTTTACTAACTGTTTTAATGTCTTTGGACAACTTTGTTTCATTCTCTCTTATTTCTCTCTATTAAAAACTATGTTTTATCTTCTCTCACATCAATTTTGTTCTTTCTTCTCTTACCTTCGTCCTCTTTCTCGATAATGTTTTACCTTTAACTTTTCATTTATCACGCAACTAATATTGTTTTGCCTTATTTTTAAATTAACTTTTTGTTTATCATGTTTTAGTAAAAGTAATTTAAGCATATAATTAGACAATACTTCCCTTTTAATTCACACACGATCCTATGCACCTATATAATGTCATCTGATCGATGTATCTTTTAGATTGTATACATTTTAGAGGGACTAACCAATCTCGATGCAAGTGTAATAATACTTGACATTATCATACAAGCATTTTCTATGTATGTAACGATTCTAGTACTAAAGTTAATCTTTAGCATCTAAGTGCATTCTACTATTATGGTTCTCGTGTAGATTATTCCACCTCCTATATCAAAATCGGACTTCGACAAGGTTTTGGCAAGACAAAGACCAACAGTGAGCAAAAGTGATCTTGATGTACACGAGAGATTCAAAAAGGAGTTCGGTGAGGAAGGTTGATGAAATTAACCTGTAATTTGTATATTTATGTTTTCTTTTTCCGGGGTCCATGCGGTAGCATCTTCAAGTGGGAAGGTTAAATGACTTGCATTTTCCTCCAGCAATTGGTAGGAAAATGTGCAGACACTACTCAGAATTCATGTAATACCTGTAGTTGTTGTTGTGTACAAACGGTATAGATTGTTGCAGGAAACAAAGTTTCATTTTTGCACGTCTAATGTGCAGATTCAGTTGCCGGAACGTTGAATTACAATGAAAAGTAATGTGTTTTTCTGATTATTTCAATCGTCGTTTGTCGATACAGATGCACGCGATGTGTATCGGTGAGTGTTACAGGAGATACTGTCATTATATTATACAAGATTTGAACTGAATCAAAGGACAAACAGTTGTTTGACTAGGCTATAAAAGTTTATGCTTTCTGAACGAGGCTATATAAAGAAAGCATGACAATGACGGCATTGTTTGCTTCTGATTCTTACCTACAGGACTTGGTCATTTCTCTATTTCTGGCCCTACTTTGGGAGAGCAAACTCATTCGTATGCTGACAAGCATGACGTTACAAGGTAATTTCTCTAACTTCAATCCTATCTTGGGAGAACAAACTCGTACATATGTTGAGAAGTGTAGCTACCTACGCGGATGTCCTTGCGCACCGTAGACATAAGGTGCCGGAGAAACTATTAATCGATTTTTTAGGTGTGTTTACAATAGTTCACTGAAGTCCCAATTCATCTTTTTTGGGTTGGGTTCAACGAACAATTACGAATATTATTTCACCTCATAGAGACAAAGGGAGTTTGAACTTGCCTCATCAAGATTAAACCTTACATGCTCTATTTGGCCAACCCTGTGAGGTTACCAAAGTTTCAATTTATGGGCATTTCATTACAGTGAGAAAATGGAAGATTTACTAGACAATAAAACCTCGATTTGTTGGCATTATTAGACAATTAATCATAATCAATTAAGACATAATCAAGATGTCAATCACATCAATTAGGTAACAACATATTCAATGAAGATTCTTAAAATCTTCAATTTATAACGGTAAAAGCATAAGATTGGCACAAAATTGAGGCCACATGCCAATATTTTTAGTAACATGCTTCACCAGATTCATTCTTTCTCAGAATTTGGTTCCTTCTTCATATACATATATAATTGGGCAATTTACATCTGGGTCTCCTGGGGTTTGGCGTAATTACAAATTAATCTCTGCACTTCCAGAAATTACATACAACTACCCTACTGTTTCCTTCCGTTAGAGGTCCTTGGACGCCGTTATAGTTCCGTCAAAATATGGGTATTCTTGAGGGCTCGTTTTGTAACATTTTGTAAAATACAGGGACTTTTTTGTAATATTCAGGATAATTTTTTGGACGGAACTATAACGGCGTCTAGGGACCTCTAACGGAAGGAAACAGTAGGGTAGTTGTATGTAATTTCTGGAAGTGCAGGGATTAATTTGTAATTAAGCCAAACCTCAGGGGACCCAGATGTAAATTGCCCTATATAATTAAAACAAAGAGGAATTATTCTGGGCATATATACATGCAAACAAAAGCCGGCTGAAGCATTCCAGTGACAAAATAATCAAAATCTTGACAAGATCCATAACCCCTTTTCTGCCTAATCTAAACCATGCATTTGTACTTTAGGCATGGAGTCCAGTACCATGCCGGCTTAACGAAAACGAAGCATCTTCATAAACTCAGATTCTTTGTATACTAGTATGCTAATTCAAAATTTATTTTAAGTAATTATATAAATTAAATTAATTAATTTTTGGGAGTAATGATTACTAAACTAAATATATACTTACGTCTAAAATGTGTAAATGATTTAAACACTTATTTACATTTAAACATCGTTAATTTAATTTAATGGAAATAAATAAAATAAAATAATTAAGTTGAATTATGAATTTTTGAATCACATATAATATAAATTAAATATTAAATAAAATTGTATGAGGGCAAATCAAATTGTAGAATGGACAGAATGACAAAAGTTGGGACTTAAATATAGTTAATTAATTTAATAGAAAATATATATAATAAAATAAGTAAGTTTAATTATTAGTTTTTGAAATAAATACAATAAAATAATTAAATTGAATTACTAATTTTTGACCCATATATTTAAACTATAGAATATTAATTAGATAGTTAAATGAAATATCAGGCGTGAGACAAATGCAAGAGTTTGATTAATTAAATTAATTAAATTAAAGTTAAGGACACATTAAAGGAGAATATGAAGAGTTAGAGAATTTTAAAAATCGGGACTTAAATATTGTTAACTTAATTTAATGGAATTAAATAAAATAAAATAATTAAGTTGATGACAAAAGTTGCGACTTAAATATGGATTTTAATTTAATGAAAATAAATAAAATAAACTAATTAAGTTGGATTATAAGTTTTTTTAAACTATGCTCCGAGAAAATACTTTTTTTTTTTTTTTAAGAAAATACTAAGTTTAATTGACATAGATAATTAGATTAACCTAATCAATTAATCCTGGATTATTAATGTATGCCCCACATAACCCACAAATTAAATAGTTAAATAAATAAAATGACATATGTGCAAATAACATTGTACAAGGATAATTTAGTCCATTCACATACAAAATCCTCTTATCCACACTTTTATATAGTTATAGATAGATTATAGATAGATATATAGATTATAGATAAAATCACAAATCTTTGATACACATTCATAGCATTTCAGACATCATGGAAGCTGTTAGGTACTTTGTCTTAATCTTGTTGTTCAGACTGGGATTATCAAATGGAGGTGCCTCTGATAGAAAGGTAAGAAAGTTCAGATTTCATGCTCAGAGGAATGATTCTGTCATGTTATGAATGTTTTCTCATGTTTCTGCAACAAATGTGTTTGCAGCATTACATAGTTTACATGGGAGATCACTCGTTTCGCGACTTGGAGTCTGTGGTGGTAGCTAATCATGAGATGCTTGCCTCGGTAATGGGAAGGTACGCATGAGTTCAGGATTGTTAATGCGCACGCGCGCACACACGCACGAGAAGTATGCTTGAGTCTAGAATGTGTCTGTATGAATATCAGTTTTCACTAAAAACTGTTGCAGATGTTCTCAGCCCGTTGCAGAAACATTTGTGACGGGCCGAGAGTAGCTGCGACGGATTTCTTAGCCAATGGATGCAGAATCCCATCACGAAACTAATTAGTAACAAGTGTTTGGTGACGAATTCTGTCGTCCGAGGGTGATTTCTTTGAGCACACACACTAAAAGGTGTGTATGTGTAAGTCTAGGGGAGCTAATACACACACATACACACACTAAATGAGTTTAAATGTTGTCAAATGAATCTTTCAGCTATGATGGGGCCCTCGATGCAGCACGCCATCACTACACCAAAACTTTCAGAGGCTTCTCGGCAATGCTGACTTCAAGTCAAGCAGAAACGCTTGCTGAGAGTGATTCGGTTGTATCTGTATTCGAGAGCAAGACAAATCGTTTACACACAACGCATTCTTGGGACTTTTTGCGAATAAACGACCTGGAAAAGTATCACGGGCCATCAATGGACTCAACATCAGACATCATTGTTGGTGTAATTGATTCAGGTAAAAGTTTTCTAACAATGCAATATACTATTTTAGTCTTTCAATAGTTTTTAGATGTTCTTATCAACAAAAATACATCTGATTCTCTTTGTCTTAGGAGTTTGGCCTGAATCCAAGAGCTTCAGTGATTATGGCTTACCTCCGGTGCCAGCTAAATTCAAGGGTGTATGCTCGATCGGGGACAACTTCACACTATCAAACTGCAACAGGTAATCGTATTGCAATTTGGAAATGCAAAGATTGGGGTAATTACAAAAAACCCCTCTGTAAGTTTCCCCATGACACTATCATATGTAGGGGTTTTCTATAATAAAGATTGTTTACACAAATTTTCGTTGAATTTGCAATAAATGATTACAGGATGCAAAAAATAGGAAAACAAAGATAATATTGATTTAAATAAAAAAGTGTTTCAATCTCTGAAATTCCTCTGATTCTTCGAAGTGGATTTATCCGAAGGCTTGATGCTTGTTCCCGGATTGAATGTAGAGTTTGATTGAATCGAAGGTAGAACGGCAAGGCTCGAACTTGAGAGCTTGAATGCTTGAATCCCTTCAATTCCTTAAGTGTTTGATGTTTGAGAGTTTGTCCTTAGATTGCTTGCTTGTGTTTGTCCCTTTTCGCTTATGCTTGTGCTTGATTAGATTTTTTCCCAACCCCTGATTTGTGAGTCCGGGTGCCTTATTTATAGGCGAATGTTGGCCTTGCATGACTTCATGGGCCTGCACTTGGACTTGGGCTTGAATTTGAGAGCCCATTTAATTAATTCAAAATAATAACAAATTATATTTATTATTTTGAATCGAATTATAACAAAAGCCCAAATTTGATTTGGGGAAAATATTTGAATAGTACCAAAAAGTTGAAAAAATTCCTTTTAGGTCCCCAGTTTTGAAAAAGTTCCCATTCAATCCCCAATTGAAAAACAAAATTCCTTTTAGGTCCCCACAAACAGTACATGTTCATACATTGTCTTTAGGAATTGCGTACATTTTTGAGGGAATTGCGTATAAAAATTTCAAAATGTCGTATATACGAGATTCCGGGATTTTTATACGCAATTCCTGAATTATTATACAACCTTGGGGAGTGAAAAGGAATTTTGTTTTTCAATTGGGGAGTGAACATGAACTTTTTCAAAATTGGGGAGTGAAAAGGAAATTCAGTTTACACTTGGAGATTTTTGAGGAATTATCCGATTTGATATCGACTTATAATTGGAATTAATAATGAATAGCCATTTTATTTGGACCATAATTAATTACTAATTACCGAATTTTCGGTGCCAACAGAGATGACTAACGCTGGTGTTATTTGTAAGATATGAGCAAACCTCTAGGGGTGGTAATTACAATTTCATGAATCTCCAACTGCAGCCTATCATCAATCTCCTAAAGGATCTTATGTATATGGCCCTATTATTATGATCCTTACTTCTTCGAAAAGCTCAATGGATAGTTACAGCGACTTACCTTGGGGTTTGGTTTGATTACACGAACTTCCCCTGAAATTTTAAAAATTACAAAAACTTCCCTTCTAAAAGATTGTACGTTACATCTGAATCCATGAATCTTGTTGATATCAATCTCTAATTATTTTTTGAACACTCACCTTTTCCATTGAGAATAGATATTATATGAATATAATAGCATACACTGGCCAAACATGAGTTCAGGATAGGTTAAAACTCTGGGTATACGAATGTAATTATCCCTAATTATTAATAAACAACTACAACTTTGCAGAAAGATTGTCGGAGCTAGATTTTACTACAAAGGGTTCCTAGCAGAGTACGGTCCCCTCGATTCATTCGGGTCCACATTCTACCTCTCGGCACGAGACAGCGACGGACATGGGAGCCACACAGCATCCACCATTGCTGGTGCAGTGGTCCCAAATGTAGACTTATATGGCATAGCCAGAGGGAGTGCAAGAGGAGGTGCACCCAAAGCTCGGCTCTCAATCTATAAAGCTTGCTGGTTCGATTTCTGCAGCGATGCTGACGTTCTCTTAGCCATGGATGATGCAATCAGTGATGGTGTTGATGTTATTTCAATGTCTCTTGGACCCGATCCACCTCAGAGCGGTTACTTCGCTGATGTGAATTCCATTGGAAGTTTTCATGCGTTTCAGAGAGGAGTTCTCGTTTCTGCATCAGCTGGGAATAGCTTTTTTCCGGGGACTGCAAGCAACGTTGCTCCTTGGATACTTACCGTGGCAGCGAGTACGATGGATAGGGACGTGCAGACGAGTGTTTATCTAGGAAACTCACAAGTTGTTAAGGTAATTTGCAGTTATATTGTTTGAAGTTAGGATATGATGATCATGAAATGTTGTGATGTGGGGTTTGTTTTATGCTTATATTGCAGGGTTCTAGTGCGAATCCGACGGACATGTCAGGTTTTTACGGTTTGGTGGCCGGCAGTGCAGCGGCAGCCCCCGGAATTCCGGTAAAAAATGCTAGGTACTTTTGAAATATATCTTTACTATTGAAATGTAATTTATAAGCTTTTATTCAAACTTTCTTACATTATACCCCATTGTGCAAAAAATATATATATAGCTGGTTATATTTACACCTAATTTAAGGGGTCTATGTGTGATTATTCCTTTATTTAATAACAACACAACTCTAGCCTCTAGAGTTCTCACACAGATGATAAATACAAATACATAATCAGGGCTAAATTTGTGTAAACTAACACACCCAGCTCAAACTAGCTTCTAAAAGCTACAAGTTTTTCAACTGTCTCTCAAAATCACCAACTCTTTCTTTTCTGCTTCATCTATCAGCTTTTGCAAGAACAATACCTTAAATCCAGCTTTGATCAAGGGGAAGATTGTTGTCTGCTTTCTTGAGGAAATTATTGACAACCGTAGAGAAAAGGCGACTTTCGTTAAACAGGGCGGTGGTGTAGGAATATTGCTAGTTGATCCAATTGCCCAAGATAGTGCCGGTCAGGTTGAAATTCCCGGCGCACTTATCAGCCCTCAAGAAGCAGAAAAGCTTCAAGTATACATGGCTTCAACAAAGTAAGTTGGAGTTTTCATCCTTGATCATTGACAAAATTTTGTTTCAGAAGATTAAAAGTTTCGTTGGAATAGGAATCCGGTGGCTAGAATATCCAAATCAACGACAGTTTTGCCTACTAAACCAGCGCCGGAAATGGCAATGTTCTCATCAATGGGGCCTAATGTCATTACCCCTGAAATTATCAAAGTAAGTTGCGAAGTGTTAACTAATTGTACCCTTCTATATGAAAATAGTGCTTACGCCCCATAATAAATTCTAAAAATTACATTTTCACCCATGGCAAGCAGGAGTGGATATGTAGTTCTAGATTTTGCTGGTGGATGTACTTTAAAGTGTGTAAAATATTTTTTGATTCCTGAAAAGGGAAAAGATACTTAGGAATATTCTCCTCGTTTTTAATCTCAGCCCGATATAACAGCACCGGGAGTGAACGTGTTGGCAGCATGGTCTCCAGTGTCTACTGGTACAACTGCTGGAAGATCAGTTAACTACAACATAATCTCGGGCACATCCATGTCTTGCCCCCATGTTTCTGCACTTGCTGCCATTGTTAAATCATTCCATCCATCATGGAGTCCTGCAGCAATCAAGTCCGCCATAATGACAACTGGTAAACTTTCAACTCTACATTAAAGAGTTAATTAATTGCACTATACCTCCAACGCTTTGTTTTTCAAGAAAAAGAAGGATTGAGTACGCTAATTTAGGGATTGTTTGCAAACACTAGACATTTTTGTACCTTTTGCTTTTCTAAAGTACTTTTGGAGTGTTTGGAAAACTGGATTTCGCTTAGTTTAAGCATAAATTAGAGATAGATGCTAGAAGCATCCAAGGATCAACTGCTAGCGTCTAGGTTATTTTCATAAATTGATGATAATTTGTTCAGTCTAATAAGTTACTAACCAAACATATTTCTTCCCAACAGCAACAATTCAAGATAACACGAGAAATCTCATCAAAAGACATCCGAACGACACTCAAGCCTCGCCATTCGATTATGGGTCCGGCCACATCAATCCAGAAGCAGCCATTGATCCTGGACTAGTTTATGATCACAATACAAATGACATTCTTGATTTTCTCTGCAGCAGCATGAGCCCAAGCCCGGTTCAGCTGAAAAACCTAACTGGCATGCCAACATACTGCAAAAACTCCTCTAAGTCATCTTATGATTTCAACTATCCCTCAATTGGAGTTTCAAATTTGAGAGGAAGCACAACTGTGCATAGAACAGTTACTTACTATGGCGAAGGACAGGCTGTTTACAAGGCAAAGATAGATTATCCTGCCGGGGTGAATGTTTCGGTCGTGCCTAATGAGCTCAGGTTTGGAAAAATGGGAGATAAGATGGATTTCGAGATAAGTTTTAGTCCTTACAAGACGAGCAATGGGGAGTTTGTGTTTGGAGCTTTGACCTGGAGTGATGGAGTTCATGTTGTTAGAAGTCCCATTGGTCTTAATGTAGTTTCTGTTTAGGTTGATATGTTAATGAGGGAAGTGGAATGAAGATGAACATAGTTAGGTGGTATGATCTACCATCAGTAAGTAATATGTTAGTTCTCATAATATATAAACCTGAAGTCCTTCCAATTACTCTTATATTATAATTTGAACACAAATTTTATCCCTCTTTAGGTGCTGGAGATGATAGTTGGTGTTACACCGGACATTGGTGTTGAACTCTTATGTCTAAGGTGCGGGAAAGACTATTAATCGATTTTTTAGGTGTGTTTATAATAGTTCACCGAAGTACCAATTTATCTTTTTTCTCTTTTTCTGCTCGGGCTCAACGAACAATTACAAATAACTTATATTGTACCTCACCCCATGGAGATGAAGGGAGTTTGAACTTGCAATCTTATCAAGATTAAAACCTACGTGCTCTACTTAATTGGCCAACCCTAAGAGGTTAACCCTGTGAGGTTACCGAAATCCCAATTTATGGGCATTTCATTACAATGAGAAAATGAAAGATTTATTAGACAATAAAACCTCAATTTAATTTGTTTTTCTTTCTCCTGTTGTTCTATTCCCTTTGCCTTGGTTTTGTTATTTGCTTTTTTTCACCTTTTGTGTTCTTCCAATTTTTCTTAGAATTTTTCCAACAACGAACAAAATTTCATTTCGTATTTTCATATTTTTGCCGAGCTAGGAAAGGAAGTTATATTGTTTCTCTATTGTTGCTACCAAAGTTTTATAGTGAAGTGATGATTCTTCTTCATGCAAAGTTTTACACTTTATTAACTTTTTTTATTTCGTGTTGAGTTTGATTGTTTCTCTAACCTCGGCAATTGCCTCAATATAATGACCTACCGGTCGTCCAATATACACCTTAAGAACTTCTTCAAATAGCGCAATTCTTGAGCGTTCACTTGCATCTGCCACGTTTTTGGTAATCTTATATCTGTATTTTTTGAACATTATATTTTAGTTATTTGTATGTCATGGTTTTAACTTTTATGTGTTTTTAGATTTTATACCTTGGTGATGCTTCACTTCGTCGTCCATGCAATTTCTGCACTATATTCATTGCATGGTTTTTGATATTGATTTGATATCTAAATATGTTTTCTACGAAGTCGACCGTTACTTTGAAGTAATAGTGTTAACTCTTCAGGTATCAGTGGAGTTTGTATTTTAATTCATCCAAAAAATATTATATTATTACTTTTTTCAAATATTAAAAAGAACATATGGTTATAGGATTATTTTTCATTTGTTTAGATTACCTCTTGTAACTTCTGACAATAATGAATGGCTTCTGTGAGGGTTATTTCGTTCGTGCTTTTTATTTTTTTGGACATCTATAATTCCTCTATATTTGTTCCCTCAAAGGATGTCAATCTGTTTATCATATAAACAATTTTGAAATTGCTTATTCTCTAATTTTAAAAATATTAAAATCTTTTGGTATTTTTTCTTTATATTATGATAATAACAGAAGTTCAACTCATCATGTATTGAGCTTCTCTGCTTGGGTACAAGTTGGATTGAGAATTATAGTCATTGCAAAAGTTGTCTTTAATTGTAGCTCATCTTATATGTTATTATTACTTGATCCATTTTGTGTATAAAATCTACTTATTCTATGTCTTACTTGTTTCTTTTTGTGTTTGTTTCTCTATCATACCTTGGTATATTTGTTTCTTTAACCTCCAAATTCCCACAATTGCTCTTTTCTTTTCCATTTTTTTTTAACCAGCGTCCTTCTGTCACTGCTAGGTCATCCCAAAAATTAATTGTGGTAGTTTTCAACCTTCATCGAAATAAAAAATATAAATTAATAATAATTGTATCATAATTTGTAAATGTTTAATTATTTCTTATTGTTCATAAATCCAATTACATCTGCAACTTTTCTGTGTTAAATATGTTTTTTTCCTAGTATTTCAGAACTTGTAATTCCTTAGTAATTAAAGCTAATTTAGAATTATCAATCAATTGATTTTCATCCAAACCGGTTGTGATTTTATTGAACTCTATATACTTGGACGTCATATCTTTGTAGATGAGCTCTTCGTCGGCGTCATTACAATTGTTGCTACCTGTAGAACCAATTCAACTTGTTGATTGGCATCTAGGTAATTTCTATTTATTTTCTTCACTGTTGGATTCTATATTATGTACGTTTTGTTGAAAATCAAATCATTTTCGTAGTACTTCTCCATATTCGGGAATATATTGTAATGTATTTTTGTTCCTTGTGGATGTAACAGTGAACACATTGCATAAATATTTTTCTCTATTTTTTATAATGATTATGATGGGGCTAAAACACGTTTGATCCTCGTCTTGACACGTGGCGTCATCAGTGTGCAACGCGTGGAAGCCAGGGCCCCACGTATGCCACCCTTGAAACGAGCCATGCCCTCGTTCACAAGGGTGTTCCAATCACTCAAAGAGATTAATTCCCGAGCGTGAAGTACTGTAACCCTCAAAGCCCTCGTGCACTCACCCTCGGAGATGCCTACTCGCATGGGCAAACAAAGGAATGGGTTCCCCTCTTGGGTTCCATGGCGTTGGCCCAGATGCCCCTCGGGACCGTGAGCCTCCATAACCTATATTAAACCCGAGTGTGCATCCAGCCCTCGGTATCAACTCTCAAAGCAGCTCTCTGACACAAGGTACACACCCGCGCCCCTACCACTATTGCCCGCCACCAACTTTTCATCAGCTTTTGCAGGAGATTCTCCTAGGATTCTCCTCATCACGCCACGTGTTAGGGCAACATTAAGCTAGGACCACACGGTGACAATTACCAAAGGGTCCCTGACCCTCAACTATAAATAAGGGAGTTCATCCCCTTCACTGTAAGCAAGCTTCCATATCTTTATGCTCTGTAATTACTTTCTTTTTTCCAGACCATAACCCGACTTAAGCGTCGGAGAGCCAAACTAGGCATCACCCCTAGTTCCCTCAGCTTGGCCTTCTGACCGTTTGCTTTTTGGTGTTTGTCCTAGCAGGTTGAACCCCCATCCTTTTCGACAGATTCCACTCTCTGTTTCCCCACACTAAACAAATCATAAAGTGATTGGAGTTTGGATACCTTAGATTCGGACCCATCATTTTTGGCGCCGTCTGTGGGAAACCACTCTTTTGCTTTCTTCTTTGTTAGTTGCGAAACAAACACCAACTTCACCATGGTCACCACCAGATCAGGCGCAGTGGGACGATGACCTTCCACGCGGCAACAACGATAACACCCCACTCCTGGCTACAAAGGGAGCTGCGCCGCCAGTTGGAGGAGCTCCCCCCACGATGGAGCAAGTTATCCCCACGATGGAAACCAATGCAAAACAACCCACCGCCACGGTGGCGGGAGTATCTGCGCTCCATATTCCCCAAAATCAGCTCCACGCCACCCAAGTCCATCCGGGGGTATATTCTTTCATGATGCCTCTACCGGGTTACACATTAACCCCTTCTGCCCTGTTACCTGCCATTCAGCCATACCACGAGGGGCAAATTCAACTGCCTATTGTTATCCCCAAAGAGATTGAAGGGGTGGAGTTACCCCCTATGACGCCTAGGCAGTTGCAGGCCATATATACCCAATGCAAGGTTCAAGCGACCCAGAACGCATGGAAAATTTTCACCTCTACATATTTCCCTTTTGGGCAAGCTGCTCAGATTGCCCTTCCTATGGGAGGGTGGCAGGTCCACCCGCTCATGGTGGCCCAAACAGTCTTGCAAGCTCGACCGCCACCTTCACCTGTCAATGAGAAGGAAGTTCCCATGAGGGAAGAGCAGGAGCGCCCACAGGCTGGTAAGGGAAAAGAGCCTGTGGAAAGAATTGATGTCGATGATGAGGTTCACTCTCAAGCCTCGAAGCGAGGAAGTAAAGTGAGAGAAAAAGATCCCAACCTCCTCGTGGCTGTGCAAGACCAGCTGCAGGGGTTGCAAAACATGGTGGGACAACTCTCTCAAGCGCGGTCTCAAGCCCCTTATGGTGGGAGCGAGAGAGCCAATGCCAGAGACGCCCGCCAACGAGCCCGACAACAGCACGCTTCTCGATACTAGGGGCAAGAGAAAAATTATGAAAATTATGGTCACGAGGGGGGATACCACCACCCCTTGGCGAGGGGCTCTCCCCTCGTTGAAGAAGTTTTGATAGCCCAAGTTGGAATGGGCAAAGTACCCACCTCCATCAACCGCTATGATGGAACTACTGACCCCGCAGAACATTTAGATCATTTTCTGCATCTCATGCACTTGTATGAGCATTCCAGTTACTATTGGGCCAAAGTTTTCGTCACTTCCCACGTTGGAATGGCCCAAGAGTGGTACAAGTGGTTGCCACCCCGCTCGATCTGGTTATACGAGGACCTCACCAATGCCTTCTTGAATCAATTCAACTCCTTGAAGGCTCCAGTCACTGCGCCAACGACCCTTTACAACTTGGTCCAAGGCGAACATGAGCCCCTCCGGTCCTTCTTTGCCCACTTTAACAAGGAGGTACTATTGGTGGAGAGGCCCTCGATGGATTTTCTGATCCATTTCCTTTTCAAGGCTGTCAATTACAAATAGTATGTGAGTAAGAAGTTTGCGGACGCCATTGTTAAGAAAATATCGGTATCGCTGATGGCCATGAGGGAGATCGTCGAGCCGTAGTTTGCGCTCGAGGACATGTACGGGGTCAAATGCTCCCCGACACCCCAGCCAACAGAAGAACGAGCGGGGGCGAGATGAATCCTACAAGGAAAGGCGTAAATCATCACCTCCCCTTGCAGATTCGAGCGCATCCCCCTCAACAGGCCTATCTCCGAGATCTACTCCCTCTCTGACAAGAAACTCTTTAAAGGGCCTCAAAAACTGAGGAAGACGGAGTCTCAGAAGCGCTCAGGAAAATACTGCGCTTTCCATAAGCAAAAAGGGCATGACATTGATGAATGCTGCCAGCTGGAAAGTGAGATACAAAGGTTTATCGCTGGAGGCCACTTGAAGGAATTTGTGAAGGTTTTGGAACGTTATGACGAACGTTGCAACGAGCGGACCAGAGAGAGGAGAAGGAGTCCATCGTGCTCAAGAAGCCCCTAAGAGCGTGGCCCGGAGAGTAGCACCCGAGGTAAGCAGAAGATGTCTGAACAAGAGGACGCTCCATTTGCGGTTATCCATGTGATCGCTGGAGGCTCTTCAAGAGGGGATTCCAACGCCTCTCGTCACCGTTATGTGCGAAGCTACAACCAATGTCCCTCGGCACCTAAACAAATTTATGCCATCAAGGAGACGAGCGTCAGCAACCCTAAGGAAAATGAAGTAATAGGGTTCAGTGATAGGGATTTAGGGCATATTGTAACACCCCACGGGGCAAGTGAAACCTCTGACTACCCCATGGGGGTTAGCCTAGATATCCACAATCACGTTGTAAAGAAGGTTTTGGTTGATAGTGGAAACTCCGTTAATGTTCTCCCTTACACCACTTTCCAAAAAATGAATATCTCCAGCATTCCCCTCGAACCCCTCAAAACAGCCCTCATTGACTTTAGGGGCTCCGACGTTGTCCCTCGTGGACAGATTCGCTTGGCTACCTCTTTTGGTCGCGCCCCACAGTGAAGGACTCTCATGGTCACCTATGCGGTGGTAGAGATTGAGATCCCTTACAACATCATAATCGGGCGACCACCCTCGTTGATTTCAAGGCGATCATCTCTACTTACAACCAAAAGATCAAGTTCCCTACTCCCGAGGGGGTTGGTGAGGTTCTCTGCAACGTCAAAAAGGCATGGGAATACTAAATGCTGTCCCTCAAAAAGCCTAAAGACCAGAGGACATTCCCGATTGGGTCCATTAAAAAGTCAGTGGATTTTCCCAATCTAGATGAGGACGGTCTCGTACGAAAGAGGGCCAAATTGAATAAAAAGAAAAACAAGAAGAAGGATCCTAACACTGGAGGCAATCCCGAGGGCGTCCCCCTTGGGTCCATTGGGGAATCTTCCTCCGAGGAAGAGGCGGATGAGGGCGGAAAAGAAGGCGCTGATAATCGCTTAACGGGAAAGAAAAGAGCGCTCGAGATCCCTCATCCAGAAATACAAATTGAGCCCACGGAGAATTTTCTAACCATCGAATTAGAGCCTGGCAACAAGGAGAAGACCACTCTTGGCTCTAGCCTCTCTGGGCCCTCGCAGATTATGATGATTGATTTTTTGAGGGAAAACATTGATGTCTTTGCTTGGAAAGCCTCAGACCTTATCGGAATTGACCCCAGTGTTATAGTCCACAGGCTCAACATGGACCTCGCATTTAAACCGGTTAAACAGAAGAAGAGGGACGTCCACGGATTTTGAAAGAGGGTTATTGAGGAAGAAGTGAACAAACTCTACGAGGCCCAATATATCGAGCCTATATTGTATCCTGAATGGCTTTACAATGTTGTCCTCGTACCAAAAAGCGCAAACAAGTGGCGAATGTACAACGATTTCACGGGCCTCAATTAAGCTTGCCCAAAAGACCCTTATCCTCTACCCAGAATTGATCAGTTGGTAGATTCGACTGCGGGCTGTGAGCTCATGAGCATGATAGATGCCTTCCAAGGGTATTACCAAATCTTTATGGCACCCGAGGACCGCCCCAAAACCTCATTCGTGGTACACATGGGGGTCTATTGTTTCCTGGTCATGCCTTTTGGGCTCAAGAATGCAGGTGCCACGTACCAACGCCTCATTAATCGGATGTTTGAAAAGAAAATTGGAGGGTCGATGAAAGTCTATGTGGATGATATGATAGTCAAGAGTGAACGCTAATCCTCACACCTGGAAGACCTGAGGCGCATGTTTAGCATATTGTACTAATACGATATGAAGTTGAATCCCTCGAAGTGCACGTTTGGGGTACGAGGGGGCAAATTCTTGGGCTATATGGTTAACCAACGTGAAATTGAAGCTAATCCCGAGAAGATCAAGGCCATCTTGGATATCTCGTCCCCTTATAACATCAGGGAAGTGCAAGTATTAGTGGGGAAGATCATCTCTTTAAACAGATTCATTTTCCACTCTGCAGATAGAGATCTGTCTTTCTTCAAGATTTTGCTAAACACTTGGAAGTTTGCTTTGACCGAAGAATGCGAAAAAGCATTGCAGGATATGAAGGCTTATCTCTCATGTGCCCCGCTTCTGACAAAGCCGGTTGAGGGTGAAAACTTATTTATGTGTCTTTCAGTTTCAGCGGAAGCCACGAGCGTGGTTTTGGTGGCCGTACTTGAGCGCAAGCATCTACCTGTCTATTATCTAAGCAAGACGTTACAGGGTGCTGAAAAGAAATATCTAGAGATCGAGAAGTTCGCTTTCGCCCTCATTAATGCATCACGGAGGCTGAGGCCCTATTTTCAGGCACACTCAATTACTGTCTTTACGAATCAGCCACTGAGGCAGGTATTGTCCAAGCCAGATGTTTCTGGAAGGCTAATAAAATGGGCCATTGAACTGAGCCAGTTTGACATCAGTTTCGAGCCAAGAACCACCATACAGGCACAAGTGGTTGCAGATCTGTTGGTTGAGCGTTTCGGATTGGAGCCTGTCATTCTAGAAAATGACGGTCTGTGGGTCCTGCACACGGATGGTTACTCGACCTCTCGGGGGGAGGAGCAGGGATAACCCTTAGAGATCCCAGTGGAATTGAGATAGATTTTGCAATCAGGTTGGACTTTCAAGTCACAAATAATGAAGCAGAGTACGAAACTCTCATTCAGGGGTTAAAAATTGCTTTTCAAAATGGAGCTTCCAGGATCATGGCTTACGTAGATTCCCAACTGATTGCAAGTCAGATTGAGGGAACTTATGAGGCTCGAGAAACCACCATGGTGCAGTACTTGGAAAAGGCGAAAGACATAATTGGTAAGTTCAAGGAATTTCACTTGCTCCAGATTTGCTTCCACTCTCGAGGGATCTTGCGAGTATTCCATTACGTTTCTGAGAACGGAGGAACTGTGATAAAAAGAAAGGCTCCTACCCAAGCGATAACGATGATTGATCCTAGCGAGCCGTGTTGGCTCGATGACATCATCAGGTTTCTTAAAGAGGGCGTTTCTCCCACCGACAAAGTGGAGGCATGAAAAATCAGGAGCAAGGCCCTTCGCTTCTCCCTGGATCACGAGGGAAGGCTCTTCAAGAAATCTTACCAAGGCCCACCGATGAGATGCTTAAGGCCCTCGCAAGCTAAGGAGACCCTCGAACACATCCATGGGGGAAGCTACAAAATCACACTGGGTGGCGTACTCTCGCCAAAAAGATATTGAAAAGTAGATTCTATTGGCCCTCGATCCTCCAAGACGCCATCTCATTTTCCAAGAAATGTCCGAAGTGCCAATTTCACTCTAATGTCCCTTAATTGCCGGCTGCTCAGATGATCCCTATAGACGTCTCGTGGCCCTTTGACCAGTGGGGCATCGACATTGTAGGGCCAATGCCAATGGCGGTCGGACAGAAAAAGTTCATCATCTTAGCCGTGGACTACTTCACAAAATGGGTGGTCGAGGCCGAGGCTGTGGCCAAAATCACTTTTCGGGTAGTCAGAGACTTCATCTGGAAAGAAATCATCTGTAGATATGGTAACCCGAGGGTACTAATTTCGAAAAATGGATCCCAATTCATTACAGTAGATAGTCAGGAGTGGTGCTCGGAGTTAGGCATTGAGCAACGCTTCACTTCCGTGGGGCACCCTCAGGCCAATGGTCAAGCTGAAGTTACTAACAGGATCATCCTACAACACCTAAAAACCATGCTTGAAAGTAAAAAAAAGTGAGTGGGCTGAGGAGTTACAAGGAACTTTGTGGGCTTACCGTACAACTCTCCGAGCGGCCACTGGTGAAACCCCCTACTCCCTCGTCTACGGTTCGGAGGCAATGATACCTGCGGAAATTGTACACGAATCCGCACGAGTGGCATATTTCAAGCCTGAAACCAACAGGGAGAACAGGGCTTTCGAGCTGGATCTTTTAGAATAAAGGAGAAACAATGCCTGGGCACGTATTCACAAATACAAGGCGTCTGTGGCTCGACAGTACAATAAGCGAGTCAAGGAAAGGACATTCCAGGTGGAAGACTTAGTCCTAAAGAAAGTTGAAGTGTCCAAGCACGCAGGAAAGTTGGATCCAAATTGGGAAGGACCATTCAAAATCGTCCAAGTCAGACCTAAAAACACTTACACGCTCGAAACACTTCAAGGCGAGCGACTCCCTCGGCCCTGGAATGTATGTAACCTTCGACGGTTCTATGTTTAAATATTGAAATAGTTTTTGTAAAAACCCATCCATGGGCTCGATGTATTTCTTATTCACAAATGCAATATAATGGAATGGTTTTCTTCAAGGTAAAGTATTTCTTGTATTCTTATATATGGCAAGGAATTCCCTCTTGGAAACCTAGGCAATAGCCGTATAGGCCCAAGGCGTGCGAGTCCCCATTTATCGAGGATAGAGTTATGCCTATCAAGCGTTAAACTCCGCATCAAGGTTCACCCTCATCGGAAAGCTTGATAACGCTAAAACTAATCCTGAGATGAAAGGCTAGACCAGTCAGATCTCACTTCTGGTTTGCGCTCGAAGCCGCAAAATAGCCAACTGGAGACTCACTCCCAGCTCGCGCTCGAAATTTTCCAACACTTAGAAAAATTCTTAACAAATGCATGCACAGGAATATCCCAAATAACCAGGGTAGCCTTGTAAAAGAGCCCCTTGCGTTTAAGACAGGAATTCCCCCCACATATTTTAACCAGGGAATCCCTCGAGAAAGGGTCCCTCGCATTCTTTCAAAACTGGCAAGAAATTCGTTAAGTAACCAGGGAATCCCTCGAGAAAGGGTCCCTCGCATTCTTTCAAAACTGGCAAGAAATTCGTTAAGTAACCAGGGAACCCTCGGGTGAGGTCCCCTCGCGTTCTTTACAAATTCTTATAAAAATTTCTTAAGCGACCAGGGCCCCTCATGGAAGAACCCCTCGTGTCTAATATCTATGAAAAACTTTTAGACAAGTTTTTATATGTCTTAACTAGGATACCCTCGAAGCGGGACCCTCGCGTTTACCAATGACTTAACGTCCATGAAAAACTTTTAGACAAGTTTGCATAAACTAGGGTGCCCTCGTAGTGGGACCCTAGCATTTACCAGAGACTTAGTATAATTTTGCAAGTTTGTCTGCCATGATTACTTAGCTTTCTACTCAATTCTTATGTTAGAATTTGATGAAACAAACGCAAGGTAAAGTGCATAAAAAGCAAGCACTGCAGAAGAGAAGAAACATCCATTCATAGAAGGAAGAAACGAGAGCTAACGCTCGAAACTACCAAACGAAAGGGCATTCCAGCCCTTTGAATTCACTGAAAATAGGGAAGATTATCACAATTTATAAGATGAAAACTTCAAAGTCTTCAAGGGATAAGCAACTCATGCATTCTGGGCTTAGCCATCCTCCAGGTCCACCACTTCTATTGGCGCTTGAAGATTGAGCTCCTGGGTTTGAGAGGGTTGAGCATCGGAGGTAGGGATATTCGACGGCATAGTGGCCTCGATCGCTGGAGCGGGAGTATTGTCACTGACCGGTGCTTGGATGGCGTTATCAAGTTGGCCCTCGGGGGAAGATACAACATCAATGGCCCCCTCGTTGTTCTTTTCAGGAAGAGGCTCCTCCTCCGTTTAACGAGCCCTCATGAACTCATATTGTAAGAGGTTGACCAAATCATTATACTTCGGCTCAGTCAAATTGGACTCAGGGTCCTCCTCGCCAGCATCAAGAATTGAGCAGCGCTCATCGAAGTGGAGTCCCGTGTCTGCGTGCCCTCGAGAAGAGGTGTCTGCCAAACTCAAGTGGATGAGTTGTTCAACTGCCAAATTAAAGGCCTTCTAGGCCTCATCATAACAGTGTAGGGAGGCGGCGAAACTAAACACCTTGGAATGGCAGAACTTAACGAGGGCCTCTCGGTTGGCTGTTGCAATGCGCTCGGGGAGCGCCTTGTAAACTCCTCTTCGCAGGCCTTTTTGGTGGCCTCAGTGTATTTCTTTTCGGCAGCGTTGAGTTGCAAGCTCCTCTCGTTCAAGTCCTTCCTCAACCCCTCGTTGGACTTTTTGAACCTTATCAAGTCCGTACGGTACTTCTTCCGAGACGCCTCTGACTTGTCCAGCTTCTTTTTCACCTTGGCATGCTCGGCCTTGAGGGATTCCAATTGGGCTTTCACCAGATCCAACTCCTCCTAGAGCTGAGCGGGGTCAGCCAAGCGGGCCATTTTCTTATACTTGGCCTTACGCTCGGAGTACACAGTCGAGCGATGCTGGAGGTTTCTGACCCTCGGAAGTACTTGTTATGTTAAAAAAAAAAAAAAAAAACCTAACACTTAGCATTTTTTCTGAAAACTAAGGAAGTCACTCGAAAAGAATAGGAAGGGGAGGACTTACGGAGATGAGAGCATGTGCGAGATCCTCAGCCACCTGATCCGCACTCTGAGAATATAATCGCTTGTGGTCTCTCGTGAACTGGACCCTCTGATAGAGCCCGTAGGTGATGTTCCGGGCTTGAGCATGGTTGCTCAACATGGTGTTGCCCTCGCTAGGGTCACACTGGAATGCCTTATCGCCAGTACGCTCGAAGTTCCACAAGTGTTCTTCCTCAGAGGAAGAAGTTTCCCCCTCGCGACGGTCACCCTCGACCACCTCCTTGCCCTTGTTAATTATGGGTATGGCATCAGGCATCATCTTCCTCTTTCTTGAGGGCTGAATCTGTCCCCCTTGAGGCTCTCTTATTACCACGCCCGAGCGCGGTCTCTGTTGATTATCTTGAGGGTTGGTCGGTGGCCTGTCTCCTCCCTTCTTACTTGACCCGTCACCTTGCCTTGGGATGATACTGGGTTTCCGGAGTGGTCGCACGTTTATCGCCTCGACCCCGGTCGGATGTGCTGGAACTAGCCCCGCAGTGGCCCCCACGGTCGTTCCCTCGGTCTTGATTCTACCCTTGTTGGTTCTGGGGCTGTTGCTGCTAATGGGGGTTTCGAGCGGCCAATAAGTTAGCCAGGTTCCTCATTCCACCTCTTTCTGACATCAGTATGTTGACACCTGAAATGAGAAGAACAAGGGTCAACTCTTCCTTAAAAAATATAAAAAAATGCAAGTATAAAGTCAACAATCCTATCTAACAGTTAATGTCCTAGAATCTAACCATCTCTCTCCAAATTTCGAGCGGGTGGGTTAGCGGTCATTCCCGGGTCATTCATGAGCCCACAAAGGAATAGAACTTCCTCATCATCCATCAACTCATTGGCCTTAATAAGCCACCGAGCGTTCCTCAAAGCGAGGGCCAACTCTTGAGCCCAAGATAAAGAAAACGAAGGATCCAAATAGGATCTTACAAGGGGCCCCTCCCCATGACTAACCCACTCTCGGGGAACTCCAAAGTCCTCACCCTCGGGCGTCTTCACAAAGAATAACTTCTCCTTCCAATCAGTTCCATAAGACGTTGAGGGCGAGTCTATTAATCTCAAATTGGCCTTGGCTTGGCTATAGTAAAAGACCGTCATTGGGGATGAGCGCGATGAGCGGACCGCTTGAAAGAGACTGTTGAAATTGTGAATGGATAGCTCGTTCCCTGTGTATTTCATAAGGACTACGAAGGCATTCATGAGGGCTATGCCATTAGGGATAATCTGAGAAGGGCTCAGATTCAAGAGGTTCAGGATGCTTGCTACCGGAACGGAAATGGGGAATCTCAACCCCTCTGCCTCAACCGTGTCCTTGTAGACCGCCATTTCTCCACGAGAGGGGTTATTAGCCCTCTCGTGCGGTGCTAGAATTCTATAGGCAAACCACTCGTCCCAATATCGGGGTACCCTCATTGTAACTAAGTCCCCCATAGTTATGGTGCTGGGGGTTTCGTCGGGGTGTCCTCTCGGTGGCTTGTATACCCGAGCCTTCCCCCTCGTTGGACTTCTTGGATTTTCTTGCCGTCTTCCTATGCTTGGCAGAGGGATCTTCCGAGTGCCCAGCCCTCATTTCTTCTTGAAATGCTATTACAAATGTTAGGATACACTAATAGTGGGAACGGCAACATAGTTGACACTTAAATGTAAATAAAATTTGTAAATTTTAATTGTAGTTACATCAATGATGGTCTAAGGTCCGGCCTTTAAGTTTATACTGTTGAAATCATTTATATGGTAATCGAGATTTCCGTTGATCCTTGAAATCACTTAGCCAACGGGTGTAACTAGGATGGATTTACAGACAAAATTGTTTTTATTTGTAGCTTTCTTAATTATTATTTTCTTAGGATAATTACGAACTCCTCCCTGAGATCTAACGAAAATACAGATTTTCTCCTTATGTTTGAGAAATACGAAAACCCTCCTAAGGTTTACATTCTCTCTCACAAATTACTCCAATCGTTAATAACGTTATTAACTTTTGTTGACGTCAACAATATTATTTTTAAAAATTCCAAGCATACCCTTGGGGGTATATTGTAATAATATTGAAAGTGTAATGATATATTTGTAATGTTAGTTAAATTTGTATTTTTCAATTTGAAAATTTGTAATTTAATTAATATTTATATTTTATCTATAAGTATACATCGGAAAAAATATTCCATGCATGTTTATTCCAATAAATATGATAAAAAATTACATATTTCACTTTATGTTTATGTCTTAGTTTTATTCATATTTTGCATAAGTTTATTTAAACTTTGTTCGTTTAGAATAATATTTTTTTTTATGAAATAGAAAATCATAACAAACATGTCAAATCACTACAAAAAAAATAGTTTTTAACTACGGTACCTAAATCGTAATGAAAAAGTGCAAACCGTAGGTAATACATTATTGGCGACGGTTTTGCTACGCTTTGGCAGCCGTAACAACTGCAGCCGTGGTTAATACTTCGCTACGGTTTGAAAAGCGTAGTCAAAGATTTCCTTACACTTGAGTATAGTATTAGTTACGGTATTTTATAACGTGGTGGATATTCTACGAACAATATTTACACTTGTAAACTCGTAGTCAATAACATTATTGGCTACGATTTAGCTAATTGTAGTCGATATCGTAAATTATTAACTACAATTTCAATCCGTAATCAATAATTCTAGATTTTATCTACGATTCATTTATAAAATTTTAAAATATGCAATAAATATTTTAAAAAAATATTCTTTTAATTATATCACATACCATTACCATTAATATATAATTAGTTTCAAATATTTATATATTTTAATATCGACATTTTTTAATATTTAATTTTTTTTTATTAAAAATAAAGAAATCTAATCCAAAATTAATATAAATATTCATAAGTACTTTCAAATCATTACTTACATTAAACACAAATTCATTCAATAATATATTCATATATATACAAATTCAATCATTACAAAATAAATACCAACCAAATAGTTCTAAATATCAACTAAATGACTCTGCCGAAAGCAATAACGCCTACCTAATCTAACAAATGTTCTATCTATTTTCGATTCTAAAAATCCAAAAAATACTCTAAAATTATCTTAAAACAAGTCATCTTCTTCTCCAAAAATGGCAATAAATCAATTGTTTGTTTCCTTATTCAGCTCTGCCACATCCTGTAAATGAACAAATTTAATTAATTAGTTTATAATATCTTATACTTAACACATGATAGCAGAAATAAAAAAAATAAGAAAAAATGTTACAAACCTGGAAAATTGATGGATTTTTAGCCAGGGAAACCAATAGAGATCCTTTGTGAAAGGAGAATACAGAAGAAGCCCAACTCTCCAAGTATTTCGATAAAGTAAGCAACCAACTCAAAACCTTCCCTAATTCTTATCACAAGAGTCTCACTCCAATTCTTGTACCTATCCAAATTTGAAGGTCACAGTTCACACCACCATCCCATAAATACGAAAAGCCATTCGAGTGATATAACTCCAAAAACATAGAAAATGAATTGTTAAAAATAACATTATATAATATAACTATAGCAATTAAGAAAGAAATTTGAAACCTTTAGTGTGGAAGATGGTTGCTCGTCCGTGGTGACCTTCTCTATTTGTAAAAAGGTTGGTTTTGCAGAAAATTAAAGAGAGGGAACGAGAATTTTGAGAGGTTTTGCAAAAAATTAAAGAGAGGGAATGAGAATTTTGAGAGAACTATAAAAGGGAGAGTACAAAATTAAGGCGGGAGTACGAAAAGTTGATTAAAAGTTTTTGTTTTTATTTTTAAAAAAAAGATGGAATAAAAGTTTTGAATTTTTGATTGATGTGGGTGGGAGCTCAAAATTAGGGGATGGTTATTTTTAATCTATACTATGAACGTGGACTCTTTTTTTTTTTTTTCCTTTTTTCTTTTTCTTTATTTTTTAATATAAATTCTAGCCACATTTCTGCTTAACCTCTTCTATGGCTCTCAAATTCTTTTCTTTTTTATTTATATCACTTAAATTTTTTTCTTTTTTATTTATATCACTTATTTATCTTTACTTCTTTTTTCCTCAATTTGATTTTATATTATTTAATTTATTGATCATAAAATTATAATTATATTAAAAGTAATTATAAATTTAGTAATAATATGAAAATTTTAATTAATTTATTTATTTATTTATTTTTACACACACATCGGGTGTACAAGGTTGCTAGTTTGGTATAAACAAATAAAATGTTAATAAATATATTTTTACATTCACTTTTTAAACTTTATAATATAACTTTCGATTTGTCTTTTTACTTTCGACATAAATCAAAAGTTATATTTTCACTTATTATAGTGGACTCATCATACTCGATACTTGAATTATAGTGGACCGGAAAAAAAAAAATACTTGAATTATTAAGTATTACTTATGCTATTAGTTTTAGTGTAGTTTTTCAAAAAATTATTACTTACGTTTTTTTTTATTACCGTAAGCTTTTATAAGATTATTAATTACGCTTACATAATTGTAGACAATACTTGGATCTTTGCTTACGTTTTTAGTTAGAACCGTAGTTTTTTTAATAAGTTTATTAACTACACTTGTACAAATGTAAACAATAATGAATTATTGATTACGGTTTAACTTAAAATTGTAGTCATTTAAAATTTTATTCCTTACGATTGTACTATCGTAAGCAATGATCAATTATTCCCTACGATTTTAATCTTTACCGTAGTCTTTTATAAATTGTTAAGACTACGCATAAAATACCGTAATGAAAAATTTAATCCTTACGTTTTTACAAGTGTAGATAAAGTTGATGTAGGGAAAAGGGTTTTTTCTTGTAGTGAATTCACATAAATATACATCAGAATTATTTAAGCAAATATTTTGAATGTTGGTGATTTCTAATGCACGTGAGGGAATAATTTCATATTGATCCGAACTATTCTTTACTTTAAATACGAATAACATTCCAATATAAACATGCATGCCTATTTTTTTTTTTGTTTCAAGAAAATATTTGGTATCCATAAACTTTAGAAATGAAATTAGTTCATTATTAAAATGTCAAAATATCATTAAGTAGTATTTTTTACTAAACCAAAAAAAAAAAAAAAAAAAAAAAAAAAAAAAAAGCTAGGTAAACATAAAATTCAGGTGCTTACCAAAAAATAAAAAAAAAAAATAAAAAAATTCAATACTTGCATTAATCTCCTTCCTTTTGGACTTTTATTACATATAAGCCCCCTAAGTTTTAGGATTTGAGGGATAAAATAGTAAAATCACAAATTATGTTAAATTTAACGAAAGAGATAACGAGGCGGGGGGCTTTTGTAATTATCTCTATTTTCTTTTGGGGTTATTTATGTTGCTTCTCTAGTGAGTTATAGTTCTTTAATTGTGAATGGGCTGCTTGAGCAGTAATTTTCAGAAATTATCCATCATTCCTGGCCTGTTTCACTTGCAATCATATTATTTTGGATGGTTAATTAAATTAAAATGAGAGCGCATTAAAAAAGAATATGAAGCGAGAAAATAGGAACAATTGAAATTTAAATATACTTGATTTGATTTAATTGAACTAAATAAAATAAAATAATTAAGAAAAAGGTACATAAACCACTTGATTTTGGACATAGGTTCTGCGTTACTCTTATGATTGTTTTGTGTGAGAGAGAGATATTGTATTATTGTGATATACTATATTTATATGTATTATATAAAAAAGATCTCTATTTCATATAATCCGGTTCTATATTAATTAAATTAAAGTTGAAGGAGTATTAAGAAGAATATGAAGAGTGAGACCATTTAATTTAATTGAAATAAAATAATTAAGTTGAATTAATACTTTTTGGTCCATATAAACTATAAATTAAGTAGTTAAATTAAATTTTATAAGGATGTAAAAAGATCTCTATTTCAGATAATCTGCTTTTGTATTAATTAAATTAAAGTTCAGGGAGTATTAAAGAAAAATATGAAGAGTGGGAGAGAATGGCAAGAACTGGAAAATAAATATAATTTAACTTAGAAATAATTATATTCAACTACCCTGTATTTAGGTCTAATTACAACGTAGTCTATGATTATTTAGAAATTATATTTTAATCCCTAATCCTTGTTAGTTTGTTAATTTTTTCGTATACATTTAGGGACGATTTTGCATTTTTGTCATACATTAAATATAACACTCACAAAACCATAGGGGCATAAGTGTACTTTTGCAAATTTTGTTAATGGACCTGAGACAAAACAAGAAATATGGGGACTATATTCTAATATTCAAAAGAATAGGGACCGACTTATTATTAGGCCAAACCTTAGGGACCGCTATGTAACTCGCCCACTAATTTAGTTTAATTTAATTAAAATAAAATAATTAAGTTGAATTAATAATTTTTGTTCCATACAAATTTAGTTAAATTAAATTATATAAGGGCAATTTGGTCAATTCACACTCGTAAGAAACATTATTCACACTTCTATACAGTATATATAGATAAGAAAATAAAGGATGTATTAGACAATTAATCATAATCAATTAAGACATAATCAAGATGTCAATCACGTGAATTAGGTAATAACATTTTCAATGAAGATTCTTAATTTTTCACCAGATTCATTCTTTGTCAGAATTTGGAATAGTTAAAATAATGAGGAATTATTCTGAGTATATATACATGCATGCAAACAAAAGCCGGCTGAAGCATTCCAGTGACAAAAATAATCAAAATCTTGACAAGATTCATAACCCCTTTTCTGCCTAATCTAAACCATGCATTTGTACTTTAGGCATGAAGTCCAGTACCATGCCGGCTTAACGAAAACGAAGCATCTTCATAAACTCAGATTCTCTGCGTATATAAAATCACAAATCTTTGATACACATTCATACCAGAAGCTGCATTTCAGACATCATGGAAGTTGTCAGATGCTTTGTCTTAATCTTGTTGTTCAGACTGGGATTAGCAAATGGAGGTGCCTCTGATAGAAAGGTTAGGAAGTTCAGATTTCGTGCTCAGAGGAATGATTCTGTCATGTTATGAATGTTCTCACATGTTTCTGCAACAAATATGTTTGCAGCATTACATAGTTTACATGGGAGATCACTCATTTCAAGACTCGGAATCTGTGGTGGCAGCTAATCATGAGATGCTTGCCTCGGTACTGGGAAGGTATGCCTGAGTCGAGGATGGTTAATATTCGCGCACGCGCACATACACGCACGAGAAGTATGAATGAGTCTAGAATGTGTTGGTATGAATCAGGGACGTAGCTAGGATCCATGAGGAGGGGGTGAAACTAAAATTTTTAAAATAAAAGGGCTAAAATTTATACTTAGGGGGGTACTGAGATGACTAACTGCTGGTGTTATTTGTAAAACATAACCAAACCTTTAGGGTGGTAATTACAATCTCATAAATCTCCAACAGTAGTCTATCACCAATCTCCAAAAGGATGTATATGTAGATGGCCCTATTATGATGATCCTCACTTGTTCGAAAAGCTCGAAGGATAATTACACTGACTTACCCTGGGGTTTGGTTTGATTACAAAAGCTTCCCCTGTAACTTGAAAATTTACAAAAATTTCCCTTCACAAAGATTGTACTTTACAGCTGAATCGATGAATTTCGGTGATTTCATTCTCTAATTATTTATCAAATTCGCCATATTGGTGACCAATATTTGAATAGAAATTATATGACTCTAATAGCAGATTCTAGCCAAACATGAGTTGAGATAGGCCAAAGTTCAGGGTATGTGATAACGCTAATGAAATATATCCCTAATTATTAATAAACAACTACAACTTTCCAGAAAGATTGTCGGAGCTAGATTTTACTACAAAGGGTTCGTATCAGAGTACGGCCCCCTTGATTCATTTGGGTCCACATTCTACCTCTCGGCACGAGACAGCGACGGACATGGAAGCCACACAGCATCCACCATTGCTGGTGCGGTGGTCCCAAATGTCGACTTATACGGTATGGCCAGAGGAAGTGCAAGAGGAGGTGCACCCAAAGCTCGGCTGTCAATCTATAAAGCTTGCTGGTTCGATCTCTGCAGCAATGCCGACATTCTCTTAGCCATGGATGATGCAATCAGTGACGGTGTTGATGTTATTTCAATGTCTCTTGGACCTGATCCACCTCAGAGTGCTTACTTCACTGATGTGAATGCCATCGGAAGTTTTCATGCGTTTCAGAGAGGAGTTGTTGTTTCTGCATCAGCTGGGAATAGCTTTTTTCCGGGGACTGCAAGCAACATTGCTCCATGGATACTTACCGTGGCAGCGAGCACGATGGATAGGGACGTGCAGACGAGTGTTTATCTAGGGAACTCAAAAGTTGTTAAGGTAATTTGTAACTCTACCTTTTGAAGTTAGGATATGATGAATATGAAATGTTGTGATGTGGAGGTTTGTTTTATGTTTATGTTGCAGGGCTCCAGCGCGAATCCGACGGATATGTCTGGTTTTTACGGTTTAGTGGCTGGCAGTGCGGCGGCAGCCCCCGGAATTCCGGCAAGAAATGCTAGGTACTTTTGAAATATATGATTCTTCCTATTGAAAAGTAATTTATAAACTTTTATTTCAAACTTACTTAAATTATACCCCATTGTAGCTAAGAGTTCCACGTAGAATCACCAATGTGTTTCAAAACAAATATAGTTTACGGGTTTGACTTTTACTGACAAAGCAAAGTAGGGTTTTGAATATATTTTTATAATGATGTCAATTAAATTCTATTCAAAAAGTTAACTTTTGGACCTATTTGTAAGAAAAGTTCAAATATTAGGGGTACTAGATGTAATTTTCTGTACCTCAGAAGTACTGGCTGTGTTTACGCCTAATTCAAGGGATCTATGTGTAATTATTCCTTTATTTAACAACATAACACAAGCATCTAGCGTTTTTACACAAATGGTAAACATAAATTCATAATCAATGCTTAATTTGTATAGAATAACACAGCAAACTCAAACTAGCTTCTAAAGCCACAAGTTTTTCAACTGTCTCTCACAATCACCAACTCTTTTTTTTCCTGTTTCATCTGTCAGCTTTTGCAAGAACAATACCTTAGATCCAGCTTTGATCAAGGGGAAGATAGTTGTCTGCTTTCTTGAGGAAATTCTCGACAACCGTAGAGAAAAGGCGACTTTCATTAAACAGGGTGGTGGTGTAGGAATATTGCTCGTTGATCCAGTTGCCAAAGATATTGCCGGTCAGGTTGTAATTCCCGGTGCACTTATCAGCCCTCAAGAAGCAGAAAAGCTTCAAGAATATATGGCTTCAACAAAGTAAGTTGGCGTTTTTTCATCCTTATTGACAAAATTTTGTTTCGGAATAAAAGTTTCTTCGGAATAGGAATCCGGTGGCTAGAATATCCAAGTCAACGACAGTTTCGCCTACTAAACCAGCTCCGGAAATTGCAATGTTCTCATCAGTGGGACCTAATGTCATTACCCCTGAAATCATCAAAGTAAGTTGCAAAATGTTGTATTACCTGTCGTACCCTTGTAACTATGAAAATAACACTTAAACCCCATAATAAATCCTGCAAATTACATATTCACCCAAGGCAAGCAGGAGTGGATATGTATTTCTAGATTTGTGATAGTGTGTAAAATATTTTCTGATTCCTGCACAAGGGAAAAGATACTTACAAATCAAGAATTTCTCCTGGTGTTTGACCTCAGCCCGATATAACAGCACCGGGAGTGAATGTGTTGGCAGCATGGTCTCCAGTGTCTACTGATATGACTGCTGGAAGATCGATTAACTACAACATACTCTCGGGCACATCCATGTCTTGCCCCCATGTTTCTGCACTTGCTGCCATTGTTAAATCATTCCATCCATCATGGAGTCCTGCAGCAATCAAGTCCGCCATAATGACAACAAGTAAAACATTCAACCATATATTAAGGAGTTAATTCATGGTACTACACCTCCAATGCTTTGTTTTTACCCAAAAAAGGGATTGATTATGCTAATTTAGGGAGTGTTGGAAAACACTAGACAAAGTCTTTTTGTACTTTTGGCTTTTCTAAAGCACTTTTAGAGTGTTTGGAAAACTGGCTTCCGCTTAATTTAAGCATAAATTCAAGATAGAAGCTAGAAGCATCTAAGGATCAACTTCTAGCTTCTAGGTTACTTTCATAAATTAATGATAGTTTGTTCAGTCTAATAAGTTACCAACCAAACATATTTCTTCCCAACAGCAACAATTCAAGATAACACGAGAAATCTCATCAAAAGACATCCGAACGACACTCAAGGCTCGCCATTCGATTATGGGTCCGGCCACATCAATCCAGAAGCAGCCATTGATCCTGGACTAGTTTACGATCACAATACAAATGACATTCTTGATTTTCTCTGCAGCAGCAGCATGAGCCCAAGCCCAGTTCAGCTGAAAAACCTAACTGGCATGCCAACATACTGCAAAAACTACTCTGAGTCATCTTATGATTTCAATTATCCTTCAATTGGAGTTTCAAATTTGAGAGGAAGCACAACTGTGCATAGAACAGTTACTTATTATGGCAAAGGACAGGCTGTTTACAATGCAAAGATAGATTATCCAGCTGGCGTGAATATTTCAGTTGTGCCTAATGAGCTCAGGTTCGGAAAAATGGGAGATAAGATGGATTTTAAGATAAGTTTTAGTCCTTACAAGACGAGCAATGGGGGGTTTGTGTTTGGAGCTTTGACATGGAGTGATGGAGTTCATGTTGTTAGGAGTCCCATTGGTCTTAATGTAGTTTCTGTTTAGGTTGATATGTTAATGTCCGAAGGAACTCAAGGAAGAGAAGGAAGTGGAATGAAGGTGAACATAATTATGTGGAGCTATTGTTGACCTAAAAAACTAAGAAGAATACATCTCCAGGAAGTACTTGCTTCTATTAGTAGTTATTGGTTGTATTCTCATTCTCACTTTCTTCATGAAAAATGATTCTTGTTCCTGAATTTGTAAGTGTGGAAATATATCTATATTTATACATAATGTATTATGAATATTTTGGATATTTTGTCCAGCTTATGACGATATTATAGCTAAGTTTTATTGCTAACACATTGTGCTCACCACAGCTTGTTAAATTCTATGTCCTACTCGTAAAGGACCATACAGATACACAGTATACAAGCAATGTACAAATAATTATGTACCATCCAGAGAGGCAGTGGCTAGAAAATGACAGACAATGACAATTTTGCACACTGAACCAGCACCACAAATGCAGACGTTCTCATCAATGGGTCGGTCCTAACACTGCCAGTTCAGATATAATTAAAGTATGTCACTCACAATATTACCTCTTCAGCCAGCACGAGGAATCGACATTTCGGCAGCATGGTCTCCATCGGCTTCTGCAATAGACTACAACATAATCTGAGGCGGATCCATATCCCAACCTCGTGTTTCTTCACTTGCTGCTAAAATCATTCCAGCCATCATGGCAACCTACAGCAATCAAGTCAGCAATTACAACAACAGGAAACTTTAAATTATATATTTAAAAACCAGGGGAAAAGACTTCCAATTATTTCCTTTACACACTTGGCCTCCTGATGTTTATCATCTGACTTCATTTTCCACCGAGAAGTGTCATCAGAAACACCTCAAGTGACACTTTTTGGCCGAAAAAGTGAAGCGAGATGGTAAACTGTACTAAATTGAAAACTTTAGTGGGCAGGTGGGAAAATTTGAAACATTCGGAGGCAAAGAGCCAAAGACCAAATACTTCAAATGACAGGTTTTCTTAACCAATATGTCGCAAAAAATCAGTGCTAATCATTGGAAGGCATCCATACGACATTCGGGCCTCACGAAATAACTGATTTCTGTGCAGCCCTGGTGCAAGCCTGCTCCGCTGAACACGGCAGGGCACCATATGATTTTAACTAACCTTTAATTGGGGCCACGCCTAATAAGTTCAGATTTGGAAAAATGGGGGATAAAGATTTCTTTTATGATAAAGTTTACCTCTAATATGACAAGTAATCAAGACTTCTCTTTTGAATTTTTGACTAGGACAGATGAGGTCCGCTTAGTGAAGAGCCCCATTGCTCTGAACATACTTCCCCTCATGAATACTCAAAATTTGCCATAACAAATAAATAAAGTTCACCTCTTGGAAAAATTTCAAATTCCTGGGATCCTTGAAATCATAAGAAATGTCACCAGTAATCCCCACAAGAACATAACCCTTCCTTAAAGTGGTGGAACCGGTTTGAATCTCTAACAACAATTTCTCTCCCTTCTATTTTCGATATAAGCTTAATCACAGTGTGACAATCACCACAAACTCTAAGATTCTTTATGATCCTTATTGGAATGCCACGTGGCACCAAAATTAATCCAAAGGCAATAGCCAATCTCTCACTATGCCTAGAAAGGATAGCTTCTTTTTGTTCCTCCTCAATATCATGAAGTACACAATCAGAATCAGGCTGATATCCTTCATCCTTCAAACGAACACTTAACTCTCCAAGTTTCATATAGATTTGATCTGATAAAGGATGTGAAACATCACCAGCCATAAAAGAGTACGTCTTGTTCTTCACTTCAATCCAGCTGTATCCAGTCTCTTTCTTAACTTTTCTCTCATTCATCAGTTTTCTCACTTTTGTCCTATCTCGCCAATGTCCGGACACAGCATATAAATTAGCTAACAAGACATATGCAGCTGAATCCTGTGGCTGACATGAAATCAGCTTTTCAGCTGCAAATTTTCCAAGCTCTAAATTCTTATGAACTTTACATGCAGACAACAGAGTGCGCCAAACAGTTGCCCCAGCAGGGAAAGGCATCCCATTAATAAGATCCATAGCTTTATCTAACATCCCAGCTCTGCCGTATAAATCAACCATGCATGAATAGATCTCCATTGTGGGAGAAATTTTAAGATTATTCACCATCATGCCAAAATACATTTCGCCCTCATTCACCAGTCCTGAATGAGTACATGCAGAAATAACACCAATAAATGTAATTTCATCCATTTCAATATTTCTTTTTTGCATTTCCTTAAATATATTTAATGCCTTTTCTCCGTAACCGTGCTGGGCATATCCTGAGATCATCGAGTTCCAAGAGACTAAGTCTCGTTCCTTCTGTTTCCTGAATATTTTATTAGCACTCTCAATATCCCCCTTTTTAGCATACATGGTTACAAGTGCAGAACTCACCATTAGAGCATTATTATAACCAAACTTGATGGACATTGCGTGGAACTGTTTCCCTTGCTCTGCAGCTGCTGAGGTTGTAGCACATACATTTATTATACTAGAGAACGTAAACTCATTTGGCTCTACACCTTCTTTTGATAACTGATTAAAAAAATTTACAGCTCCTTTAGTATCCTCTTTTTGGGCATATCCAACTAACATTGCAGACCAAGCAACAATATCCCTCTCTTCTATTCGTTCGAAAACTCGAGCAGCATCATAAGTCTTTCCTAGTTTAATATATGCATCAAGCAATGCCGTTCCTACTGTAGATGAGTTTTCATAATTGGTTTTGATAATATCTGCATGCACTTGAAATAAAGAAATAGGTGGAAGAGCTGAGATTATTGTTGAATAAGTGTAATGATTAGGTCTAACATCTCCTCTTCGCATTTCTAGAAACATATCTATTGCTTCTACTGTTCTATCATTCTGCAAGTATCCTCCAATTAGTGCTGTCCACGACACCACACTTTGAAGAGTATCCATAACCGAGAACATCTTGATTGCATCATCCATCTCACGAGTTTTCATGTAGCAAACCATAAGAGCGGTTTTAATGTTATCAAAATATTCAAAGCCACTCTTGATAATCTGACAATGGATCTGCTTGGCAAAATTCAGTTCTTTAAGGTTAGAACACAACTTAACAACCATGGGGAAAGTTGTTTGTGTGAACTTTATGCCTGCAAGCCTCATCCTGTAGAACATCTCAAGAGCATCGGATAGAAGACCATTTGTAATAAGACCAGAAATCATGCCATTCCAAGAAACTGCATCTTTACACTCAGTATCCTCAAACACCTCCTTAGCCTCTCTAGTCATCCCAGATTTTGAATATAGACTAAGCAAGGAGTTGCCCACAACACGAGTCGAATCAAATCCATTCTTGATTACTGTACTATGGACTTGGGCTCCAGCTTTTACTGCACCTTCATCAGCCAAAGCTCCAAGCACAGTGGCAAATGTGAAAGGGTTAGGTCCCACTCCATCAAACTTCATCATTCTAAAAAATTCTAGGACCTTGTGCATCATCCTCTTCTGTGCAAAACCCGTGAGCAAGGACGTCCAAGTCACTACATTCTTCTCTGTCATTTCATCAAACACACTCTTTCCATCATCCAAATAGTCGTTCTTGACATACATATCGACAAGCGAGGTCCCAACACTAACATCCACAAAGAATCCATTTTTCACACACTGGCAATGTATTTGCCTACCAAAAGCTAGATTTTGCAAGCTAGCAGAAACCTTTAGCATACAAGAGAGGCTACACCCATCTACTGGAACACCCATACGATTAACATAAGCATAAATTAGCACCGCGTCCTGGTTCAGACTGTTGCGTGAGTACTCAAAGAGCAAATGGTTGTAATGAGAAATAACTCTCTGAGGAAATTTATCAAATGGGTTGTCCTCTTGAACAAAATGAGATAAATTAACAGGTACATCGCCGGTTTCTGGATCGAATGCCACCGCATGAAAGTAAGACAACCGAAACGAATGAAGTGGCTTAGAAAAATCAGAGACGGATTTGAGAATTTTCATTGAAGATCTTCCGCCAATCATGGTAGTTTAGAAACTAACCAAGAAAGATCACAAAATAAAGCGAAAATACAAGAACAAGTAGTACAATCTTACTTAGAAGCTATACATTAGCAATTTAGCATTCAAGTTCTTGATTATGTAGAAACAAGCTCCGACATTGTTATGGCGTGGCTGCCAGAAGCTTAAGATTTCAGTTGGAGAACTAAACGAGCCCCTTCAAGACTATAATTATACGTCAACCCCAATAGAATATAAAAATTACAATTTGAAGTACCACTTGATCAAATAATCATATTTATATCCCTTTATAAATTTGATAATTATATTTATATATCCACATAAATTTAATAATTATATTTGCGCCCTCATGATTCATGAATATAATAATATCCACAAAAATTGACTTCTTTTGAGTGTTTAACATAATTATTAAATTTATAAAAGGACGTAAATATAATTAATTCTATAATTTTGAAATTATTATGATATTTAAATTATCATAATATTAATTTATTTAGTTTGTTTTAAATGAAATCACATTCACAATATCAATATATTTGAATTTAACATAATTATTAAATTTATGAAAGGACGTAAATATAATTAATTCTATAATTTTGAAATTATTATGATATTTAAATTATCATAATATTAATTTATTTAGTTTGTTTTAAATGAAATCACATCCACAATATCAATATATTTGAATTCAATTATATATTGCAAGTAAAAATCCATCATTATCTAAATACATATAGGAGTTATTTCCACATCTTAGGTTAAAAATTCAAACTTTAGTAATTACTTTTTAAGAGTAAATTACATACAAACCTAGTGTAGTTAGACATATTTATACATTGGCTCTCTTAATTTTAGAAATTATACTTTCATCCTCTTAGATCTGATATCATTCTTATCGAGATGTAGTCATTTTATTTAATATATCCCATCTATTTGGATTCTTTTTGAGTGGAACCAATTAGATATAAAGTTTTTTTATCGATTGTACTTACATTTGTATATAGTTAAAGACATGATTTTTAATTGAATTGATTTAACTTCGAATGGCTAAACTATTATATTACCACTACATATACTTAATCACTACTTATTGGATTCTCACACTTTCTCTCTACTTTTTTTTGCCCTTTTAGAATGAAGTATTGAACCGTTAAAAAAAGAATTTTGCCTTCTTCCCTAAAATCCCAACCCTAATTTACCGACACAAAATCATAGTAGGGTTTTTCTCAAGCTTGCTCAACAAAAAAATCAAACCTTTACCCTCTATTTTGCCCGCTCTCTGCTTTATCTTTTCTTATTTCACTAATTACTTCTTTAATTTCTTATTTACGTGAAATTTTTAAATTTTCTTTAACCTTTTAGTTTCTCAAATTGGGTACTGCACTTTGGTCAGAGACTCAGAGCCAATAATCCGGGCGTTAAACACCCAAAATTGAAATTTCTTGGCTTAAATTGGGAGTCTTCCCAATTCTTCTTTTGTGGGTTATCTTGGAGTTTGTGGGTTTTTGTTTGTTGAGAGTGTTGGGAGTACAAGGCATGAAATTGAGGGAGACTTGGGTGTTTTCTCTGGGTTTTAAGTGAATTGGAAAGAACATTTTTTGAAGTAATCTGGGATTTGAGGTGATTTCGTTTACCAAGTAGCGAAAGATGATAGCAGAGAAGCCCAGTTGGATAAGGCATGGGGGGACTCAGATTTTCTCCATTGATATTCAACCTGGTGGCCTCAGGTTTGCAACTGGCGGTGGTGATCATAAGGTATGTTTCTATGGTCATAATGTGTTGTTTTTGCCCAATATATTTCTTTTCAATTTTCACATGCTTTCTTGCTGGATGAAGTATATTTGTGAAATATAGGAAAGTGTGGGACTATGGAAGATCCCACTTGAGAGGAATGCAGTTCTTGGTTTTAGATTTTAAGTTTAATGTTCAATTCTCAAGGGTTATATCCACTTCCAGTTTATGTGACAAAACGCAGAGAATTGCATTAATAAGTGCAATTTTATTTCGAAGATTCTTTCCTGATTATAATTATAGTTGTTTTCGTAGAATGCATTTGCATTTTGTATCTGTAACTGCTTAAGCATTCGTAATGACCTGTTTACTAAGTACCGTGCGTACATTTTATTGAAGTCATCTTTATAAATTGAGCTTTTCTGTTTGATGTTCAGGTTCGCATATGGAACATGAAATGTGTTGACCGGGAGCTCGTAGTTGATGACTCAGCATCAAAGCTTCTAGCAACTCTGCCCGACCATTTTGGTTCTGTTAACTGTGTTAGATGGGCTAAACATGGACGGTATATTGCATCGGGATCTGATGATCAAGTTATTCTTATTCATGAGCGGAAGCCTGGTTCAGGAACAACAGAATTTGGAAGTGGAGAGCCACCCGATGTCGAAAACTGGAAAGTTGCTATGACCTTGAGAGGGCACACTGCCGATGTGGTAATAAAAAGTGATTCCATAAAGATATCACATGAAAATGCAATTTTTAATTTAGTTATTTATATTGTTTTCTGTTGGCATCTTAAGAGGGTTTTTGCAAAAACTTCTGCCTTTGGAGAAGCTAAAGTTCATGAAAACATTTTCAAATAATATAGAAAAGTACCTGAAAGCTGAAAAAATACCTCCCAAGGTGCTTTTGTAAGCATAAGCAGTGAAACAGAACACTCAATTTCTTTTCTTTTAAGCTAAAACCAGAAAAGAACTTTTCTTAAGACTCTGCAAGCATTACCTAGAACATGTAGAAACTGTTTGCTAGTAATCATTGTTCAAGTTCTTGAGTTTTCGATTTTCTTTTTTTATGCTTGAAGTAGGTGGATCTTAACTGGTCTCCAGATGACTCGACTTTGGCCAGTGGGAGTCTTGATAATACAATTCATGTTTGGGACATGAGTACTGGCATGTGCACTGCTGTTCTTCGTGGCCATGCTAGTTTGGTCAAAGGTGTAGCGTGGGACCCAATTGGTTCCTTCATAGCTAGCCAATCAGATGACAAGACTGTTATAATATGGCGAACTAATGATTGGAGTCTTGCTCATAGAACCGATGGTCACTGGACTAAATCTGTAAGTAAAATAATTAATATATATATATAAACATATGTATATTCGTTTTGTATATTTTCCAACTTTGACTTTACTTATGATTTGATATCTTGTATTTCAGCTTGGCTCCACCTTCTTCAGGCGGCTTGATTGGTCACCTTGCGGTCATTTTATTACAACAACACACGGCTTTCAGAAGCCGAGGCATTCAGCCCCTGTTCTTGAGAGGGGGGAATGGTCTGCCACTTTTGACTTCTTGGGACATAATGCGCCCATTATTGTTGCGAAGTTCAATCATTCTATGTTTAGAAGGAATTTCTCTAATTCCCAGGATTTGAAAACTGCATCTGTTGGTTGGAGCAATGGTTCATCAAAGAATGAAGGAAAAGAATCACAACCGTATAATGTTATTGCAATAGGAAGTCAAGACCGTACTATTACTGTGTGGACTACTGCAAGTCCGCGCCCTCTTTTTGTGGCTAAGCATTTCTTTTCTCAAAGTGTTGTTGATCTAACCTGGTAAGTTCAATCTTCAGTGTTCTCGAGGTTAATATATCTGAAGTCGTGTTTTCTTGATTTGTCTACCTTATACTAGGATACCTTATACTTATAGGGTGCTTGGTAACTCTATAAGAAGCATTTTCTACTTTTTGTTTAAAATAAATAGAAAGCAAGTGATTTGGTTTGCTTCTTCTGAACCATTTCCTTAAATAAGCTGGACTTAGCTAGAAGCACTTTTTTTTTTTTTTTTTTTTTGGGGGGGGGGGGGGGGGGGGGGGGTTCCTTTTTTATCTTATAAAATCTTTTGCCTTAAACGAATTTAGCTTATTTAAAAAGCAGAAGTTTTTGCGAACACCTCTAGCTGATCTTTATAGGATTTGCTTGGGAATGCAGGAGCCCTGATGGATATTCACTATTTGCTTGTTCCTTGGATGGAACAGTGGCGACATTCCATTTTGATGCTAATGAAATTGGTCAAAAGTTAACCGATTCTGAACTAGATGATTTGAAGAAAAATCGTTATGGTGATGTCAGAGGTCGTCAGGGAAACTTAGCCGAGACTCCTGCCCAGTTGTTGCTAGAAGCAGCATCAGCAAAGGAAACTGTGTCCAAAAAGCCAAACAATACTGTCCCAGAGACTCAAACATCCTTAAAACCTTCCACAGATTTAGTGACTACAACAAAAGTTAATAATAAGAGCCTCGTCAATGATGGAAAAAAGAAAACTGAAGATGCTAATGAAGGGTCAAATAAAAGGGGGGCCACCCGCATGTCGAGTCCTGTAAAGCAAAAAGAATATAGGCGGCCAGATGGTCGGAAGAGGATAATTCCAGAAGCAGTTGGAGTAAATTCCAATCAGGAAAGAACCTCCATTACTGCTCAAACCGAAGCTATTGAATTTCCAGTTAAATCCGTAGATAATAATAACAAAGGGGCTGATAATGGTGTACTAGTACACAATAATTCTGTACGAAAAGCTGTAAGTGGAAATGCTGATTTACGAGAGCGTTCTGGTGTGACAGCTAGAGCATCTATTAGTGAGAGCTTGGTCATTGAGAAGGTCCCATGGAAAGAAACGAGTAATAACGTTGAGCAGAGTGGTTATTTAGCTTCTGGTAATAATATTCTTTCAATAAGAGTATTTGATAAAAAACAAGGGGATGACATGATTCCCCTTTGTTTGGAAGCTCGTCCGAGAGAGCATGCGGTTAATGATATTGTTGGAGCTGGAAATACTCTTATGATTACAGAAACTGAACTTTCTTGTACAAAAGGGTCTCAAAATCTTTGGTCTGATAGGATTTCTGGAAAGGTGACTGTCTTGTCGGGAAATTCTAATTTTTGGGCGGTTGGCTGTGAAGATGGATCACTGCAGGTTAGTATTATCCTTAGTAATGCCTTGTATTATTGTTCTTGTTTTTATTGTTATTTCAATTTAAAGGGATGATTACACTGTCATAACCCTGAGGTTTGAGAAATTACAAAAACTTCCCCCGACATACGAACAATATTATATTCATGTATTTAAACTCAAATATTGATTAGTGAGTGTCATGGACAAATTAGGTTATATTCATAAAAAATTAGAGAGCACGTCATCTATCCAGATGTCATATAAATTCTGTACTTGAGAAGTTTCTGTAATTTTGAAAACCCCACCTGTAAGTTCATCTAATTAAGCCAAAATTTAGCGTATGCTGTGTAATTATCGCTAATTATTTGGGGATAAAAGAACAAGAATTGAATCGATAAATTTTAGTACTTTGCATGTTTTTATATGAATTTCACGTCTTCTCAAACTCGGAATCCTCTAAATTCTGCAACTCGGAAGCCTCTAAATTCTGCAAAGCATGCTATCCTCTTATTCTTTATGTTATGATACAACTTTTCTTTATTTTCTTAATTGAGGAGAATTTAATACTTTTAACAGATAGGAGCCATCGACGTAATCTGCTTTGTTAAAATGTTATTTTTTGACTATCGACTGAAAATTTATTATTGCGTAGGTTTATACAAAATGTGGGAGACGTGCCATGCCAACCATGATGATGGGTTCTGCGGCTGTGTTTATTGATTGTGATGAATTATGGAAATTGTTGCTTGTCACAAGGAAAGGGTCCTTATATGTTTGGGATCTTTTTAACAAGAAATGTCTGCTTCACGATTCCTTGGTTTCGTTGATAACTACTGATCTCAAGTCCAATGACACTGGTAACCTATGAAATCTTGTTATGAGAGCATTATTTCTTTATAATTAAATGATCGAACCTAACATATTCTTTTTCTACCTTATTGGCATTTTCATAGGTACAATTAAAGTTATATCAGCGAAGTTATCAAAGTCCGGTTCTCCCCTTGTTGTTTTAGCTACACGGCATGCATATCTTTTCGACATGAGTCTTATGTGTTGGTTGAGAGTGGCTGATGATTGCTTTCCTGCATCAAATTTTTCGAGTTCTTGGAATTTGGGTTCAACTCATGGTGGTGAGCTGGCAGCATTGCAGGTCGATGTCAGGAAATTCCTAGCACGTAAACCAGGATGGACCAGGTGTTTATGCATTCTTATCCTGGCCTTCTAATTGTCATAGATTTTACTTGTTTAGGGGCTAACTCGATTGGAAAATAATTATGGGATCGATTTGTGAAAACTGCTGAACTTCGGGGGCCAAAGTGTACTTACCCTTTCATTTTATTATGGTGCAGAGTAACTGATGATGGGGTGCAGACACGTGCTCATTTGGAATCGCAGTTGGCATCTGCCCTGGCTTTGAACTCTCCTAACGAATATCGCCAGTGTCTTTTATCTTATGTTCGATTTCTAGCGAGGTTTGCTATTCTCTTGATTGTGTTTTTTCTTGATTTCAGTTTTCTAATTTAGATGATAATATTTATTATTGTTGTTATTCTTATTAATGCATTTTCATGAAATGTAGGGAGGCGGATGAGTCACGCTTGAGGGAAGTTTGTGAGAGCTTTTTAGGGCCTCCGATTGGAATGGCTGAATCTGGTGCGCATTTGAAAATGCCGGCATGGGACCCTTTTGTACTTGTAAGGCCTTTTCCTCCACTCTTCTATATGAACTGATTGAATTTTTTCCTAGAATATGGGCGTTTCTGATCATAAACTTTTTAATTTGGGGATTCATTGTTTGGCCATCTCATATTAATTCTAAATATTTTCAAAATGGTTTAAAACATTTAGGATTTGCAATTATGATATCAAATTCTTGAAAAGTAACAACTATGATACCAGATCGAAACTAAGATTAAGTCTCAGTAAACTATTGTTTCTCCCTATTTGGCTTAAGAAAATATGTAATCTTTGCCATTGCCAGGGGATGAACAAGCACAAGCTCCTCCGGGAGGATATTCTTCCAGCTATGGCATCGAACAGAAAAGTTCAACGGTTGCTTAACGAGTTCATGGATCTGCTCTCCGAATACGATACCATCGAACCAAACCCTCAACCTAACAACCCACAAGAAATAGAAAAAAGGGGCCTCGCCTTGTCTGCAGTAGACAAAACAAATTCCGATTCAACACTCATCACTCAGAAGAACACAGCCGAAAAAGCAGTTGATCAAGTAACTGATAAAATGGATATCATAGCACCAATTACCGATTCCACCCCTGGAGATGAAAATCAAAAGCAGAAATCCCCAGAAACAGTGCTAGAGCAAATGAGCTTGGATCCTCCTCAAGTGGACACCTCGGCAAAAGCGAACGAATCTCAATTCTCGCTAATTGTTCCCGACAGTTTGTAGGTGTTCGATCAAATACTAAGTGCTAACCTTGTATTCTACGTATGGGAGCTGCTTATCGATTTTACTGTAAGTCATTTCGATTGTACAATATTTTTTGCTAATTTTGTAATGTAAAGTCATTTGCCTTGGCTCCCATATCTGATTAGGATGTAAAGTGATTATACTTCATAGTGTTTTTATATTCAATGGTGATATGCTTCTTGATTTGAGGATACACACTCCCATATCATTTCTGTAGTAGTTGTATGCCTCTAATGCGTTTTTAGCATGACAACTGAGTTCGACTTTTATTGGGATAATCACACCAACATGCCCCGAGGTTTGAGAAAACTGCACGAAATATTTTCATCTGTCCTTCCTCAACGCATTTCTTTAGACTCCGTTTTTCCCTCTTTTTGGATGGTAAATATTTCTCAAAACATGGAGTGTGAATTAAAAACATGTTTGAATTGAAATAAAGATACAAGTTCTTCCCACCTGAATCATATAGATTCATATCTGAAAGAGGTTGACAACTATGATGCACGGACACTCCTAAAAATATCATTTTGCTTTGTCGTGTCGGACACCGTGTCCGACACTCCTCACGTGGGAAATTCAAGAAAAAATCCGTGTCGCCATATCCGTGTCGTGTCGTGTCCGTATCGCCGTATCTGTATCCGAGCATCATAGGTTGACAATAAGTTCGTTCAAAATTGACTTTTTGTCCCTCTGTTAGTGGTGTTTTGGAAATGTTTGCGGTCAAGTAAATAGTTCTACGAACGAATGGAGTTTTGACGAATCGCATATGTCGGAATGATTTATAATTACATTTGGATTGATGAATTCTGATGATGCCATCGCTATTTCTGGATAGCCAACTTCGCTGTTGACAGTTACCGATCAATATTTGATCTTGAACTGCAATAGAAAGAGAGAATTTTATGTGCAGTAGCTGCTTATCAATATTCCTGATTTTATATGTACAACTTTTAGGACGCAGAAATAGACCAGCCACCTAAAACCCCATTTGTGGCCAAAGTTCTTATCGTAAATTCCTTATGAAATAATGAATTTAATTTGGCGGTGGGGTGGGGGTCGGGGGTTGTAACTGCTATGTAGATTGAGTGGTTTTGATTAAGTTGTTAGATTTGGTTAGAATTTCTCATTGGTTTGGAATTTTATTCGAGCTCGGTCTGATCACTAAGGAATTGGTTCGAGTAGTTTGATATATGCACACACTATTATCTTTCATTTAATTAACAAAGGAGTCTAATCTTGTAGTAACTGATTAGATCACAGACGAACTTTACTTTATTTTTTAAGAGGTTAGCAGTTCGAAACTTACTTTTTAAATAAGTCCCGTGGGGAGAGGTCAGAGGTTCGAGTTTTACCTGATTATTTAAGAGGTAAGAGACTTGAAACTTACTTGTTAAAAAAAGTTACTTGGGGACGAAACCTACTTGTTAAAAAATTTCTTTAGGAACGAAACCTACTTATTGAAAAAATTCCTTAGGAAGAGTTTTACTTGTCGTTGGACTCGAATCAACTTAAATGGGATGTAGAACAAAAAATTATTGTCCTCCACTTAGTCGGATGATTTTGTATCGAGATTCAATTTCAAAATTTTAACAAAGCCAAAAAGAAGGTTCACATTTGGTTTGATAATCCTAAGCTATGATGTACGGACACGGATACAACACGACACAGACACGACGATACAGATTTTTTTAAAAATTTAGGACACGATCACAGCTCCAACACGATTATATTATATATAAACAAATAAATTATATACATATATATATAAAATAAAATATTATAAAAGTATTTAATATTACAAACTTAAATAAGATACATTATTTTCCAATTCAACATTAAAATCATTACAAATAAAATCAATACATTTTTTATATAATAATATTATGAAAAAAATGAATTTAAATTAATATTAAACATCTTTTATCAAATTTATATAATTATTTTAAAAAAAAAAAATATACTCTCAAATATTCAAGAAATATAAATTAAAAATTAAATTTTCTTTTGAATTTTTCGTGTCGGACATTTCTTAAGCCGTGTCCCCAGCATGTCAGATTTTTTTTTAAAATTTTTGGACACTTTTTGTCGTGTCGGTGCCATGTCGGAGTCGTGTCCGTGTCCGACATGTATCCGACACTGCACGGGGTAAATTTTCGGAGTGTCCGTGCATTATAGAGCCTAACAAACCAAATACAAATGAGTTATTAATAATCAACCTGAAATCGAGTTATTTAACCTCGAGTCATTTGATTAGTTATTCAACCTTAGTTTGATTCTGATTTTTGAGAGTGTCATAATCCATACATTTTAGTTCAATTTACACGAATCAGATTCAAGCTAAAAGTTTGTCGTCATAATCAGGTCACCGCAAAATAGCGTTGTTATTCAACCTTGAGTAATTGATTTTGTTATTAACCTTCATTTGATTCTGCCTTTTGGATGTATCATATTCAGTACATAATCATTCGAATTTAAACGATTCGAAATTCGATTCCGATTTTTGGATGTATTATATTCGATACGCAATTACTTGAATTTAAACGAATCAGATTCAAACTAAAAATTTATCGTCCTAACAAAAAGTTGCCAGACAACAATCTTAACCCCAAATTAAGGAAATTCCATTTCTTGCTATGTAACAAAATATTGATCAAAAGCATATAAAAGAGAAGACAAACATCAAGATTTATTTTACTTAAAAAAAAAATAAATTGTGAGGGGTCACTTCTCAAGTTTTATATTCAGAATTATTTAATCCACATACATGGAGATGGGTTATCATTAGCATTTAGCAACCACCAACTGATACTGCCCAACTAAACTCATTACTGTAAACGTGGAACGATGAGTGGTTCGGAATGCAAATGAGCTGACAATCTTGCAATTCCACAAATCTCTTTCATCTTTCAATTTTTGTCCAGGTTTTGTGAGAGTGATATTTCATATTTCCCGATTGATGGTGCAATTGATTTTGATTTGAACTTAGAGATGTAGGTTTCGGAATTTGTGTGTATTTATGAAAAATCCGTTTAGTTTATAGATTTTGAGGAGTTTGTTTTCCTCTTTTTGGGATATATGTATTAGATTTTAAAAACGCGTATCCTTAATTCTTGTTTGTTTCCGTTGAAATTTAGATGAATTGTTCATGAGATTGATCTGAAATCCATATTATTGAAATGGGTAAAGATAAATTTGGTGGGAAGAGTTTTATTTTGAACGAGAAGTTAATCCCATAACTTCTACCAAATTTGCAAGAAAGAGAACTTTCGAAAAAATCGAAAAGATGGAAAATTATAAGATTTCGTTTGTGAGGAAAATAGTGTAAGATCTTAGCGAGAAAATGTAAGTTATCACACGATAAAATATCCAAATATCGAACACTTAGTTATGATATATAAGTTTACTTTATTTTGGACATATTTGGACCATCTAGAACGAAACATATTTACTATACCTGTAAATCATTTCAGACAATTCGTAACATTTAAGATAAATTTGGAGATTTATCTATAATGAAATTCATTTTAATATTTCTTTATATTTAATCTTTTTCTATTAAAATAAGCTCTAACAAGTCAAAATTTTCTTTTTTTTTTTTTTTAACAAGAAGTCAAAAGTTAGAAGTTTTTTAAGTTTCCGACTCCTTTTCTGTTCTTTGAAATACCAGGCCAGTTACTATGCAAATAATTTGGAGTATTTTTCATAAATAATATTAATTTTAAAACGAATTCGTAAAGTGATACGAAAAGGGAGTGAATTCATTTTTTGTTATAAAACACCACAGAGTCTGGCGTTCCAATAGTTTTTTATTAATTTTTTTAACGGGATCACCATAGAAAATGGCAATCCGTAATAAAAAAATAATTTTTTTTAGTTAACGTCACAGAATATGGCGTTTTTGTATTTTTTAATATTTTTGAACTCGGTTGCCAGAGAATTTGGTGATCGCAATTAAAAAAATATTTCTTTTTGGGGGACCCCACATTCTCGGGAGTTGCAACAAAAAATAAATTTTTTTTACAATATTTTATTTAGGGTCGCCACTCTCAATGGCGACCCATTTGAAAAAATGTTTTTTTTTTTAATATTTTAATCATTTGTTCAATAGCATTGATAATTGGAGATAGTCACCAATTATTTCCCTCCGTAAATCCATCTCCCCTTTCCCTTTCATCTTCCATCCCAACCGGTGCATTTTCGTAAAATACTGTAATTGAAAGTAATAATGAATTGTAAAACAATGAAATTTAGATTCGACATTATTGGTAAAGATAGTTGTGTAAGGTTATTTAAAGCATTGGAGATGTCATTCCGATGCATACCACCATTACTAGAAGTTCAGTAACCTTCTTTGTTATATCTGCATTCCAACACTTTCTTTAGTGTGTTCGTCCAAATTTTATGTTCTTTACAACAGATTCGATTGGGTTAATTGTCTACTACGTTGGAAATTATATTGAGTCAAACCATTGTATTTCTTACAATCGACCACCATTTACCATCACTAGAATTTCATGATCAGCCTCATTTTATGATCTCGTTCAACACATTTGTGATGTCCTTCGTTTGCAAAGAGAGCAATACAATATCAAGCTTTACTCGACATGGTATATATCAAAATTTCCGATACCAATCGAAACCGTGGTTGAAATATCCGATGATAATTTCTTAAGTTGTTACATGAATATAGCATCCCAACTCGAATCATTCAAGGTGTTTGTTATCACTGAACCCATCCAACAACAACAATCAGTAGATGCTAGTTGGGGTCAAGACATGCAACACTATATGCAACTGCTCACCCAGGAAATGCCGTCAATTAGCAGTGGCTTTGAAGCATTGGGTATCAATGACCCCAATACATCACTCCAACAAAGCGATCAGACCCATGCTAATGTGGTGCTGGAGGACGAGGAGGACGAGGAGGAAGATTTACCATATCAGTTCCCACAAACCGATGATGTGTTGTCAGAGCTGGAGACAGACGACGAAAAGGATGACACCAGTGATAGCGAGGGTGAAACCGGTGACGGCATTAACCAAAGTGTCGAAGAACGTGCTGAAAAGCTTACAGCTGTTGAGGAGGTATTGGCACAGCACAACAGTGAAAGCTCACATCCTCAACTCCACCAATTTCATCCCTACTACCATGTAGCTGGATCAGAAATGTTCATCGACTCGATGGACTTGCCATCGGGCAGATGGAATCAGTTTTATGATTGTAATATTGGTAGATTGGCTGTGGAGTCAGTTTTATGATTGTAATATTGGTAGATTGTAATATCGGTAGATTGTAATATCAAACAAATGACCCCTTAATGTTGTCCATCTAATGCGGGATCCTCTAATCTCAGACGAATTTGGTGAATATCCCAACATATCATCACAATACTGCCTCCACGAGCCATACTCTGCCGGATAAGTATCTACCCCGATTATTGGCTCACTACGTACTGGGAGCTCCCACAGGACTGCTACGTCCTCGAGAGTAATCGTGACTTCCCCAAAAGGAAAGTGAAAAGTATGAGTCTCCGGACGCCATCTTTCCAGTAATGACGTGATTAAATGTGCGTCAACCTCGATAAATCCACAAGAATAACCACCAAAAAAGCCCATATCATGTAAAATCTCCACAACCCTTTCATTTAAAATTATTTACCTGTCATCAATCTCCTCGTGATTGAAACCGGATGAATTATTATGCCTTGCACGAACAACGTCATCAATACCGCCAAGATAAACAGAATTTGAACGATGAATATCTTGCAAATAAAGTAAATCATCTTCAATTGGACAGAACGATGCTATTCCAATTCTGCTCCCGGACATTATAAACCTACACAAATATTAAATTGTTTCAATTAAATTTGTCACACTATTATTCTAACTAATTATATAAGTAATCAACAACATATATACTACATATTATTTAAGTACAGTGTATGAGCAGAAACAACTTAAATGGTTAGTCAATTTAAATGGTTAGTAGCTCATTGAATTTCCTTTCTTGTTGATGTCAGCATTTCCCATGCAAACCTCAAACAACTTTGGAAACAACTTATTTTTATAAACACTTACATTCTAAATTACTAAAAAAATAAATTTTATCGAGGGTTATTATTTCAAATTATTCTACCTAATTATATAAGTATTCAACAACTAAATACTACAAAAATTACATATTCAAATATTTCTACATATAAATGTCACTGTGCATAATTTCAAATTAAAATATTTACAAAAACATTAAACTAAAAAGTGGAATTAACCAGTAAACAACTTATTCTTATAAGCAATTACATTCTAAATTACTAAAAAAATAAAATTTACCAAGGGTTATTATTGCAAATTATTACACAACAATTTACATAATTAATACCTAACAATGTAAAACAACACAATATATTATACTATATAACTAATTAATACTACATTACCTAACAATATAAAACAACACAACATATTACATTATAATATAACTAATTAATAGTACATTTAGAGACAAAATTAAGCTACTCGGTTTACTGTTAAGAGACAAGTTGATGAATAGAATCATGGATTAATGGAAATATTAATTTAAATACTTTTTTTTTTCTAAAGTGTGACCCTCAAGTTGCAGCCATTAGTAGGGTCTGAAATCATTAGGTGATGCTTAATTTAATTAAGGACAAATTGTTACTTTCATAATCTTTTATGATCGGACATCATTAGTTATTAATTTATTTAATTTTTTACTTAGTGACTTTATACAAAGGTTGCAAATGATTAGTCAGATTAAATAATTATTTAATTACTAATTAATATTAAATTAACCAAACAATATAAAACACCACAACACATTACATTATTATATAACTAATTAATACTACATTTAATATACTAACATAATAATAAAAATTAACGAATAAAACTTACCCGTTTTTTTCCGGTCGGTGGAGCTCCGGATGGCGGTGGCACAGTAGCAGTGGCAGGAGGCGGCGCGGTAGCAGCGGTAGGAGGGCGACATGGTAGCAGCGGCGGACTGTGGCTTTGGGACCAGCTTGGGAAATGAAAGGGGACCAGCTTAGGAGATGAAAGGGGAAGGGGAAATGAGTTTACGCAGGGGGGACGGACTAGATGTAGATCTGGTCAAAGTATGAATAGTAGGGTCGCTAGTAATAGTGGCGACCCTGATTAAAATATTAAAATAAAATATTTTTTTAATTGGGTCGCCAGTGAGAGTGACGACCCTTAATAAAATATTGTAAAAAAAATTATTTTTTGGTGCAGCTTCCCGAGAATGTGGGGTCCACCCAAAAAGAAATATTTTTTTAATTGCGGTCGCCAAATTCTCTGGCAACCGAGTTCAAAAATATTATTAAAAATACAAAAACGCCGTATTCTGTGGTGTTAACTAAAAAAAATTATTTTTTTATTATGGATCGTCATTTTCTGTAGTGACCCCGTTAAAAGATTAATAAAAAACTACAGGAACGCCAGACTCTGTGGTGTTTAATAACAAAAAATAAATCCACTCCCTTTTCGTATCACTTTACGAATTCGTTTTAAAATTAATATTATCTATGAAAAATCCTCAAATAATTTGAGTGGATTAACAAGATTGAAGTGACAATTGGATCCCCCATGGCCCTATTACATATCCTATATATTTTTCATTTATTAATTAATTGATTAATTCCGTGACAATAATTCGAGTTCGATTTTCACTTAGGATGTGTGTGTTAAATTAAAAAAAAAAAAAAAAAAACTTTATTATAGATTGATGGACTGAGCACTCAACTAGTTATATAGTGTGACTCCAATTTAAAAGTTGGACGGGGAAAGAAAATGTTTAATTGAGTAGGGTGGTTCCAACGTAGATTTTCTCATACTTATGTTAATATGCAACATTGAAAACTCAATCAAAATTAGATAAGGGAGCTCTAAAATATTTAATATGTTTACCGGTTGTATCAAATGCGGGTTACTATTTGTAGCGGTGGACTTTGTGTGTGTTCAGGTATTTACATTTGAGGTGCATTAAATATACATGTAAAATTGGAGGCTGAGAATATAAAACACTTGAGTTCATTATGTCATGAGATCTTATAAATTAAACGCCGACTCTCTATCCTGCTTTTCGATCTACATGGTCGGACTAGCCCGAACCATCCCGTCGAGGAACTCTATTGGCAGATTGACGACCTCACCGTCTGCATAGGAAGTGCTCTGATGCTTGTTCCTAGAGAGTGCCATGTTGTTGGGAAGCAAACCCATTCTACATTGGAAAATTAGAGAAAGTTTGTCCAATATATAAGTGTTTACCCAACTCCATTAGTATGAGACATTTTGAGAGATGTCCAAAAACAAATCCGTAAGGATAATATCATACTACTGAGGCCTTAGAATGAAGGTGAATCGCATCGTCTTTAAAATTCGTAATAATTCCTAACCTAAACCGTCTTTAAAATTTGTCTTTACAATTATTACAATTTAAATTTATAATAATTCCTCGCCCTTTGCTTCCGACTTTGAAGGTAAATAAAAAAGTTCCCCGTAGAACGCGAGCGTACCTAAATCGTCTTTAAAATTGTAATAATTTCTAACCTAATACAAATTTGTCTTTACAATTTAAATTTGTAATAATTCCTAACCTAAATCGTCTTTAAAATTTGTAATATTTTCTAACCTAATACATATGACGTGAATCACATCGTCTTTAAAATTTGTAATAATTCCTAACACATGTGAATAATTCCTACTTGTGAATGATTCCTAACACCTGTTTGTAATAATTCCCAACACATGTGACGTGAATCACATTGTCTTTAAAATTTGATATAATTCTGAAATTTCGCCGTTCTAAAATTTTGAAAGTTTTATTTTATTAATTTCCTCCTCTTAAATAAGATCTGCCTGCCACCAAAATAGTATCATATGATGTTATTATTTCTACAAAAAAAATAAAAATAAAATGTTGTTATTATTATTATTATTATTATCATTTTGTCTATATGCATTTTGCAAAAATTAACCATCACTAATCGCGATTTATGGGGATCATCGAAGCAATAACAATAGATTTGATTTGTAGAGCACGACATTAAGTCATTAACTCAGGGGCCAGGGCTGCCTCCTTTCTAATTATGGCGTCGTTTTTTCTAATTAATGCATTTCCATTTTCCACCATGATGCGAAAGGAAAAAGACAATGACAATATATTAATTAGGTGATAATGTTATAAATTACTGTCAAAATTATAGAAAAAAATGTGGTAAAAGTTCTATTTCTATCTCATAATATATCTTATTTGGTCGATACCATTACTTCAATTGCACAATCCGACGTAATTATCGACTAGTCATCTGTCTTTTATCAATTATCCGATAATTGATTATTTGGCCGGCTGCTCTAATATGAACTCGAGATTCATCCATCCTTAATTAATTATTTGAGAAATTAATTATGTGGCCACCTGTCCTGATTTGACTGGTAAATAAAGGAAGTGCACGTAGGATTGATAATATATAGAGTTTATTGCACAAAAAATCCCGTGATATATTTAATTAGCACTCCAAACCCTATGATCAGTGTTTTGAAAACCAAATCGGATCGGCTGGCCGGACCGATTCAACCGGTGACCGGTGGCTGGTCCGATCCGAATGACCCCCCCCAAAACCGGCAATATTCGGACCATCTCAGGACCGGGAAAACTGGCCGGTTACCGGCGGTTTTGGTCCTGAGAATCGGACCGGACCACCGGTTCACCAATTAAAGCCTTCTTTTTCCCTTTTTTTTTTCCTCCATTTTGTTGCTTTTCTTAGCCCACGTTCTGAAACTTTTTTTTTTTTCACAAAAAAATTGAAGTTTGGTATTTTTCCTTTCTTATCTTCTGATTTTGTGATTTTTATTATCTTGATTTGAGAGAGATAAGGGTAGAGAGAGTGAAAGAGAGGAGAAACTTGTTCGCTGAAAAAGAAAAATTATTTCAGAAATTACCTTTTATTCTTGGATCTTGAGGAAGAACTAAGAAGACGAGAATCTTGAGGAAGTAGGCGAAGACCAGTCGGGCGGTTATGGAAAAGGATATCAAAATTTACTTTACTAATATAATTTCTTTTTGGGTCTGTGGGCTTTTAGGTTTAGAAAAAGTTAATTATGAATCAATATTTATTTATATATTATATAGGTAAGAGACTCAAGCACAAATCTTTTTAATTTAAGAAGTATTTCACCCCATGTAAAATTCTAACTACTTTCAAACACTTCTATCTCGTAAAATTTTAATCATTCTCAAATATATATTCTTTAATTAAATTTTAATTTATTTTATTTTTAAATAAAAACTTATAAGGTTCATTTCTTATAAACTAATATATTTTTAATAATGATTTTTTTATTTACACATACATCGAATGTGCAACATTCACTTGTTTATGGAAAATTTTAAATTTCTTTTCTAAATATTGTGTAAGTCAATATGATTTTGTGTGTTTAAATACTGAAAATTATAAACTTATTCTCTATTTTTATAATATTATATATTAAATTAATAAAATAATAATTAATTAATTATTACGTCATACCGGTTCGACTGGTGGTTGAACCGATGGAATCGGTAACCAGTAGGCTTTCCGGTTCAGCCTCCGGTCCGGTTCAGCCTCCGGTCCGGTTTTGAAAACATTGCCTGTGATTTAACATGTCTCAAAGCCAATCCTGTGATTGTATTAAATTAACACTCAAAACCATACAACCGTAGTTATTGTCACTACCGTAGGGTTTTGATTATTAATTTAGTGTTAATTTAATACAATCACAGAGTTCGTTTTAAGATATTTCAAATCATAAGGTTTGAAGTATTAATTAAAAAATATTTCACAGGGAGTGATCGAGCAAAAAACTCATGATATATATGGACCAATCTTAAAAAAATTAATATTGTGTACTATGTTTGATACAAGTAGAGTGTCCGAAATTATGAGGTTTAAATGGTGGGCAAGAACTTTATTTGCCTAATTGGCAATTGCGTGCACTCAACCTATTTGTGTGAGTATTTGGAGTCACAAAATCCAAAAGTATGCCCAATTAATTTCTCTTTTTTCATACATTTTTTTTTTCATTTTTGTGATGATGTTCAAAAATAAAAAAAGTTGTCTTCTTTATTTATGTCGTGTATTTATGTCTTGTGCAGCTTCTACGTCTCCTATATATAAACCTTTCCGTATTGATCTTGCACTGACTCTCTCTCTCTCTCTCTCAATGGATCAGTTGGGCAGCATTCTCGAGTTCTTGGAGAACAGATCCATTCTTGTCACTGGTGCCACTGGCTTTCTAGCTAAGAGTACTCTCTCCATCTCTCTCTCTGACACACAGACACAATTACATTTCTTTAACGTAAGCACATTTAATAAGCTTGATTGAATGCGTGGAATGCAGTATTTACAGAGAAGATACTGAGAGTACAGCCAAATGTGAAGAAGCTTTATCTTCTTCTAAGGGCTGCAGATTCTAAGTCAGCCCTTATACGTTTCAACACTGAGGTAATATATATATATATATATATATATATATATATAATGATCGATGTTTCTGCATGTCGAACTCCCGTCTTAGGGTTTTTTACTTGAGAATGTGGGATTAAATTGTGGATATATATTATGACTAAAAAGTTGATGAGTTAGAAGGAATTAGGGACCAAAAATGATTTAAAATGAAACTCAATGGACTGTTGGTTGTTTTATCCAAATCAGAGCATCCGTTGTCGATACTGTGATTAGTTTTCTCGTTGCAGATTAGCTTCCTCATTGCATTGTAGACATCTGAAATGGTGGAACAGCTGATGCTATCGTTTCGCTCCGACTAATTGCATACGTATTAATGTGCAGGTTATAGCAAAGGATTTATTCAGGGTTCTGAAAGAAAAATGCGGGGAGAATTTGAGTTCCTTTCTTTCTAAAAAAGTTAGTGTTGTGGCTGGAGATATTACCTGCGAAAATTTGGGTGTGAAGGATTTAGCTCTGTTGGATGAAATTTGGAAAGAAGTTGATGTTGTCATTAATTTGGCTGCAACCACCAATTTTGATGAAAGGTAAAGGATTGTAAAAGTAGTCGCGGTCACCAAATATCATTCAAATTTTGAGGGACATATCTGTCGGAAATCAGCTTAAAACCATAATGATGCCAAAATAACGTTAGTTGGCTATGATGTGTATTAATTCATAGTAAATATTTTAGGTATATTGAGATTATAATTTTGTGGAATTCAATTTCAACAAACATATAGCTATATAGAAAAATAAAATAAAATAAACAATATATAGTTATATAGAACACATTTTTGAGTAATTTCTTTTTTTTTTTTTAAGAAGAACCGGCCAACACGATCGAGGACCCCTCATATATAAGCGAACCGGTTACGTCCAAAAATAGATACAATGATTCATGATCCATTCATCGCCTAAGCTAGCTACTTAATTATTTTTGAGTAATTTAATTTTCTTTTCCCAATGCAGATATGATGTTGCCCTAGGATTAAACACTCTTGGAGCCAGCCATGTTTTAAATTTCAGTAAGAAATGTAACAAACTAAAGGTGCTCGTTCACGTATCAACTGGTTAGTATTTTATATATATCTTCTAAAATTTCTGTTTATTTATTAATTTTTAGGGAATATTGCAAAAATAGTATACCAACTACGGTCATTTTGCAGTTTCGGTACAATATCTTTTCCGACAACAAATTTACTCCACAATTCGAAAAAAGTTGCAAAATAATGCAAATTTTGGCCGGAGCTCATAAAAGTTGCCGGAAAACCACTCCATTTTGGTAAAACCGTGTGTGACGTGGCGTGGACTCCTGCGTGGCTGTAACCTGGCCACCACATATTAAAAATGTGCCAACACGCTGCTTACGTGTTTCCCACATAATTAACAGCACAAACAAAATTCCAAAATCAAAATTTTGCACCCATCATTACATTTTTGTAGGTTGAAATTCATAATAACACTTACAACATACCTTCATCTCTGCAAAATTGAAGAACCCCCAAACGCCAAAGAGTGAAACCCTAAATAAGTGAGATTTTTGCTGAGGAAGTTGGTACGTGATAACTAATAGGGAGTGAAATTGGGTGTTGAGGAAGGCTGTCATGGTGAGGAAATGGGTGGAAGGAGAAGGAGAAGGAGAAGAGTGGGGCTGCGGATCTGAGGAAGGAGAAGGAGAAGAGTATGGCGCGGCGGATAGCAATGAGAGATGGTGATGGGGAAGAATTTTTGTCCTCTGTTCTCTGTAAGAGAGAATGGAGAACAGGGGAAGATCGAAGGCGAAGCGATGGGGGTACTCAATCTTGAACGGCGGCAACGAGTGATGGCGCGGCGGATATCCGGTGGTGGATAGTTTTCCCTTTCCTGAGATTGTGTCAGGGACCAAAAATCCCACATCGAGTAGTATGGGCTGCTTGATGGGGTATTTAAGTGCTTGGCTCTCCCACCTTAATAGCTAGCTTTTGAGGTGTGGTTCTCCAGGCGCTTAAGTACATGACAAATGGTATCAGAGCCAGTGGTCGACGGACGGAAAGGGCTACCTGCGGAGGGGCTGACCGTTGAACGAGTAAAGCGTTGTAGAGTGAGAGCCACCGGGACGGAAAGGGCTACCTGCGGAGGGGCTGACCGTTGAACGAGTAAAGCGCTGTAGAGTGAGAGCCGCCGGGACGTCGGCTTTCCGGGGAGGGTGCATTGTCAGGGACCAAAAATCCCACATCGAGTAGTATGGGCTGCTTGATGGGGTATTTAAGTGCTTGACTCTCCTACCTTAATAGCTAGCTTTTGAGGTGTGGTTCTCCAGGCGCTTAAGTACATGACAGATTGGGCGAGAGCGATGAGAGATGGTGACGGGGAAGAATTTTTGCCGTCTGTTTTCTGAAACATTCAAAAGACAGAGATGGTGTTGCCCTTTGTTCTTGGTTTCTGCAACATTGCACCCCTTTGTTCTTGGTTTTTGCCCTCTGCTCTCTGTGAGAGAGAAGAGAGAAGGGAGAACAGGGGAATTAGGTTCGAAATCTGCTGTATACAAAATTCTCTCCCATGGGGGAAATCTTTTTCGAGGTGGGGATCCAACTATTGCTTCATCAGATTGGTGGTGACGGCGGCGTGATTTTTGGTGATGACTAAGAGGGGAGACAATTTGGGGGGGGGGGGGGGGGTGCTGTTGGTGGTGGAATTGTTGGTGGTGCGGTGGTGATTTGGGGTTGGTGGTGGCGGTTGGAGGGGAGGCGGTCGCCGATGGGGAAGGAGAAGAGGCGATGATTGCCGTCGATTGAGAGCATGAATAGGAAAAGAAGTGGTGATGGTGCTAGTGTTGGCGATGGAGCAGCGGCGGCGGTCGGGGAGATTGTGGCGGCGGTCGGGGAGATTGTAGCGGCGGAGTGGTGGTGATCTTGGGGAAGAAGATGATATATAAAAAGTTTATATATAGATATTCATTATATATACATCATATATAATTATATACAGACATATATAATATATATATGTATGACTTTATATACATTAAATATTATTTATTATATATATATATATATGTATTACATTATAAAATTTTTAGATTATATACCATAATATATGCAGTACAATATATACTATTTTATATTTATATATTGTGTATATATACTATATATTGTATCATGTATATATATATTATATATCTATGTAGTATATATACATGTAATTAATTATATATGCATATATAAACAATATAAGTTTTAAATTAGAAATATATAGATAATATAACAATATAAGTTTTAAATTAGAAATATATAGATAATATAAATATATATATATATATATATATATATATATATATATATATTTATTAATAATATTTTTAAAATAATAATATTTCATATATATGTATTTTTTATATATATTCAAAAATATAGAAAGTGATTTTTAATATTTATAAATTTTTTATTTTTTAATATAATATGTATATTTTAATAATAATGTAATTATAATATTTGTATTCTTAATATATATAATATGTATACTTTTAATATTATTTTAATATGTTTAATATATAATATGTATTCTTAATATTATGATATGCCATTTAAAGTTTATTTTAAATTGAACTTAATAGCCATATGTAGAGTGGTTTCTGAGGTGGCAAAAATGGTTTGGCCACATAATTGAAAATCTTGCCATGTCGAATTACACGTTAGATTTCCGGCGACTTTTATGAGCTCCGGCCAAAATTTGCATTATTTTGCAACTTTTTTCGAGTTGTGGGGTAAATTTGCTGCCGGAAAAGATATTATACCAAATTGGCAAAATGACCGTAGTTGGTATACCATTTTTGTAATATTCCCTAATTTTTAAATAGCTAATGTATATGTGATTTTCGACGGGTTTCGTGATGAATACGACCCTCGAAATTTGACGGTTCTTTCGTATAGCGAGTGTATGTGTGAATTTCAAAGTCTTGGATGGTAGTTGATTATGATTACCAACTTGGATTCATGCTCATGCACCACCCGTGATCATGTCTTTTGTGATTTATCATCATAAATAAACCCTAAGAAAATATTTTGAGTTTGTAGAAAAGCAAAATGTAAATAATTTCGAGTGGCCTCTAGAATCAGTACGAATGTGATTCTTTTGTAATATATGTGAACTTATATAAGAAAGATAAATATTTTGTGTTAGGTGCGTTACTCACGCTAAAGTTAGTATATGATTATATATATGTATGTATAGACTAACAGATATTTTGTGTGGTTGACAGTGACAAATTGTTTGCTCTAACACCTTTAAACACTGACGTACGTAAACGAGTTTGATCGAGTCGAGTTTGAATTATTGCAGTGAATTTTTATTTGAAATTGAATCAATTAATTTATTTTCTTTGTGTTTTTCTGTTCCAGCTTATGTATCTGGAGAAAAAGAGGGACTTATATTGGAAACCCCTTATAAAATGGGGGATACATTAAATGACACATCTGGACTAGATATTGAGGCAGAGAAGAAGTTGGTAGATGAGACATTGAAACAGATGAGGGCTGAGAATTATTCAGAAGATTCTATTAAATCAGCCATGAAAGAATTAGGACTTCAAAGGTGAAGAATATTAAAGTATCATATTTCTGATTTTAACTTAGTTTAAAAAATTAGTTAGTGAGGTGAGAATTATTAACATTCCAATGCAATAAGCTAGTAGTCTTGTATTTAATTCTTGCTGGACGTTCAACACATTCCCTATACGGCCAGATTAGTACAACGAGGGATCAATCTGGATAATTCACGTGCAATAGGCAGAATCCTAATACCATGTTAAGTACTATTTGTTCGACATAAACTCAACGGAAAAAATTGAAGTGAGAGTGATTGTACCGTGTCTGGGCATTATCATTTGTAGTTATTCTATGCGTTGTAGGTAGGGTATGATGCCTACTTAGGTGGTAACGACACTAGTTTGCAGACATTAATTCAATACATCACATTCAAATGGGAACCTCTACATATACAGAAATCTTCAAGTTTGCTCAACACCCCACAAGTTGATTGGTAAGGTGAGCGTTATAAAGTAAGTAGTTAGGGACTTAGCTCTTTCCCATCGGAAACCTGTTAATATAGGTGATTTTCGATGAATTTCCGATGAATTCATCCCTCAGAGTTTAACAGTTTCTTTGGTGGTGAATTTGAGACGAGTAATACACCTGTCGCATGTCCAAAGCATGAAACTTGAATATAGAATATAGTCTGTCCTGACATCATATGTTAACTCGTCCTAAAAATTAGCTGATAAGATGAGAATTGTCGACAAGAAGTTCTTCTATAGGTAAGGTATGATGCCCGCTTTGAGTGGTAAGATTTAACAACAGCGGGTACCATTAATTCGATACATCACATTCAAATGACATCCTCTATTTGAAAAATCTTTTGTCTATACTATACTATTAATTATATTAAGCAGGAGAGATAAAGGTGGTCTCTTAGACTTGATCTCTAATATTTTTTATTTAATTTATTTATTTTTCTTCATCTCATATAAAACATATAGTAATAAGTTATTTATCTATTAACCTCACATTTCTCTCACCTAGCTTTTATTCTCTTTTTCATATATATTCTTTTTAGAATATAATACATCTGACTACCCTGCTAGATAGCCTAATTGCAACGCAATCCATTTATATCGGAAAATTACATATTAGTCCCTAACTTTTGAGAACCGTTTTTGGTCCCTAGGGTTTCGTCAAGTCATTCCAAAAATACCCCTGATTTATTGTTAAATGCATAATTTATAGGGATCGTTTTGTTAATTTTTGTAAACGTTAGAGATGATTTTGTAATTTTGATCATATATTCAATGTAACACTCATACGACCGTCAGGGGCATTAGTGTACTTTTACAAATTTCGTTAAGGAACTTTAGTCCAAACAAAATTTATATGGACTAAAATGTAATTTTTCAATATAGATGGATTGGTTGTAATTATGCTATCTAACAGGTAGTCAGATGAAACTCACCTATTCTTTTTAATTTAATTTATTATCTACGACAGATCGAGAAAGTTTGGATGGCCAAATACCTATGTTTTCACCAAGGCCATGGGAGAGATGATATTGGGACACTTGAGAGAGGACATCCCTCTTGTAATACTCAGGCCTACTATTGTGACAAGTACTTTCAAAGAACCATTCCCAGGTTGGGTCGAAGGGGTCAGGTAATTACTTAATTATTTTAGTCCAAAATTTTTTTTCCATGAAATTAAATTTATAATGTAGTGCACATATTATTAAAATTTCTTAATTTACTTGCTTAAGTTTAATTTACTTTTGTCAAACTATAGAACCATTGATAGCTTAGCTGTTGCATACGGTAAAGGACGGTTGACATGTTTCCTCGGCGATCCAAAGAGTATAACCGACGTGGTAAGTGCCGCCCCCCACCCCCCAACTTTGCAATATGCAGGGACAGCCTCAGAATTTTTTTAAAGATTTTTTAAATGGGGTGAGATTGATTAATTTTTACGAAATATAAACAACAATGCAGATTCCCGCGGATATGGTGGTGAATGCTATTATTGTAGCAATGGTGGCTCATGCAGATCAAGCTAATGAGAGTATTTACCATGTCGGGTCGTCGGTTTCAAACCCTGTCGAGTTTACATGGCTTCAAGACTATGCTCTTCGATACTTCACTAAAAATCCCTGGATTAACAAAGATGGAAAGCCCGTCATTGTTGGCGAGGTCACCGTGTTGAGCACCATGGACAGTTTCCAGAGATACATGAACATTAGATACTTCATTCCTTTGAAGGTTTGATTCAAATTCATATTTATCATATTTGCTTCTCTTTTCTATATCTATTAAGAATGGGACTATTAATTATAGTATGAAGTTTTACGAATAGGGTGTTTGCCATAACTTCTGCTTTTGGAGAAATAGAAGCAAAAGTTAAGACGTCAAAATATTGAGTGTTAAATTTATGTTGAGCTTGCAATAACTTCTGCTTTTAGCGGAATAGAAATAGAAAATCAAGTTGTTAAAAATTCAGTGTAAAAATGGTGAGGGTTGGTAAAAAAAAAGTTAAGCGTTCAACAGAAAGCAGCTGAGTCTGTTCGTCCAAAAAAAACTGAGAAACAATGTATGGAAATAACCTAAAAGCTAGAAACTAAAGTTGGAAGTTCGTTCTCACATGTTCCTAACTTCTAGCTTATTCCTACTTAAAACAAGCAGAAAAAAATAGGTAGGTGTGTTTACAAAACCAAGCTTAAATGATAGTTTTTATGGTTTTGTTGTCTTGTAGGGACTACAATTACTGAACACAGCATGCTGCCAATACTTCCAGGGCAAATATCTTGAACTTCGCAGAAAAGTGGAGTATGTGATGCGCTTAATCGATCTTTACAGACCTTATTTGTTCTTTAAGGGATAGTAAGTGTCATTTTTCACCTTCACACTTCTGCAAATAAAATATGAACTCATACAAGTTTTGGGATATATATGAATATTGAATACCCTAAGGCATGTTTCATGTAATTTTGGGAAAAACGTCACAGTTGAGAAATTATGAAAAATACTCTAAAGATTTAATAAGAGTTACCCTGAAAAGTTACAAATAACATCTTAATCAAGATGTCTTCCATAATTTCTCAACTATGTATTTTCATTTTCGTAATCTCTTATCTAGCCCGATTTAGTTGACAACATTATTTCGTTCGCAGCTATGATGATATGAATACAGAAAAACTTAGAAGAGCAGCAACGGAAAGTGGGACTGAGACTGATATATTCTATTTTGATCCCAAGGGCATTAACTGGGAGGATTATTTCATGAATGCTCACATTCCCGGAGTAGTAAACCACTTACTTAAATAACTAAATATAAATTATAAAATCATGGTCCTTACATATCATTGTTTGATCAATATATATATATGTCAAAATCTTATAATTACTAAGGAAGTTAAGAGTTTCTCTCACGTTCGTCGTCACGGTTAGGGGGGAGCAGAACGGGAGTTATATTTCTGGTTATATTTCCAGTCAACTCATGTTTTTGTCAGGAAACTAAATACTAAATGTATAAAACCCAAATTTGTGTTCCAAACCGTTACTGAATGAACAGAATGAGTTACTATTTTTTGCAAAAATTTATGTCATCCTTGACCCCTCATTTCATGCTCAGATTGCAGCCCCAACTCCCGGCATCTCACATCCAAATTTTAGCTTTTTCAACAATTTGTACATTATTGATCATCAAGATGCGTATGTCTTAAGACAATAAATAAGGACTGGACAAACATTAATATGATCGAACACTGCTAATTTACACTCATATAATTAGTAGTAAATTCAAAACCGGCAATACAATCTCTCTCAACTAATTTCCATCTGTTCTTCTGACAATACAGATTCATACTCTATTACTTAGAGATATCATCTTTCCATATTCTGACAGTGTCGAGCACCTATCACGTCATAAATATTAATTAAAGACGCAGCAATTTACATCTATTAACTATAAATAAGTACACATATACATCTCCAAAGTTCATCATTCTCCTCCAACAAGTAATGGAGGGACGAAACTGTTAACCAAGAGGGTGCGAATTGAAAATTTTGCACAATTTATTCCAGGTAAATGATCCTCTGGAACCAAAATGCAATTTGTACGAGTCTAGAATGAAGTAAGCAAGAACAAAAAAACACCAAAGAATTATAGTGGTTGGTTTATCACAACTATAAAAACACTAGTTGGATAAGTTAATCCACTACCTAAGTTTGTTATAGTTAGGATTTTATAGAGGAGTTTATTGAGAGAGATGCATACAAGATACAACTTGATGGACACAATCTGGGACATCAAGTACATATGACTGTTTGCTAGGATAGCACCCCAGATCTGATAGTATATTGTTTCTTGAATTGACCACAATAAATGATATAGAATAGAGAACGACAAAGGTAAGACACGAGATTTACGTGGTTTGGCTAAATTTGCCTACGTCCACGAACAAGGGGAGCGATTCCACTATAACAGAGAGTTTACAATAATTAGAGAAAAAACCTATCCTCTAATTAACCCAACACCCACAGAAAACCTCACAATTCTATCACAAGAATTAGGTCTCAAGTGTTTCCCAAACTCTCTAATTTATAAGCCTCACAACAAGCTTTCACGAAGCATAGGACTTTGCTTCGATTCTCTAGTCTTTCTATCTTTCAGTTCACTCAAAATGAACAAGAAGTCTTCTATTTATAGAAGAATTCCAACCAAGGACAACTAGATGACAACTCATCGACAACTTGTTGACAACTCTTGGACAATTCAATGACAACTTGTCTACAACTTGTACGCCAACTCAATGCTAGCTTGTTGCCAACTTGTTCACAACCTTGCGGTAACTCAGCCACAACTTGTCCACAACTCAGCGCCACCTTGGCGCTAACTCAGCATCTACTCAGTGCCAACTCAGCGCCTACATGGAACTTTCTTCATCATTTCTAAAGATTAATTTAAGCCACATCTTTAACAAATCTCCACCTTGGCTTAAATTCCATAATAAACTCGCTCCACCTTCGAGATAAGACTCAATTATCAACAACACCAATCAAGTTCAAGCATTGCTTGAACTTGACTTTTGGAAGAGGCTTAGTTAACATATCTGTAGGATTCTCAAGTGTAGATATCTTTCTCATTGAGATATCACCCCGCGAAATTACTTCACGAACAAAATGATACTTGATATCAATATGCTTAGTTCTTTCATGGAACATCTGGTCTTTAGTCAAATGAATAACACTTTCACTATCACAGAAAATGATTATATCATCAGAACAAGAACTAAGTTCCCCAAGTAAGCCTCTAAGCCAAATTTCTTCTTTGATCACCTCAGTTATCGCAATGTATTCAGCCTCTGTCTTGGATAAAGCAACCACAGGTTGTAACGAGGCTTTCCAACTAACAGCACCTCCTCCAAGAGTGAATACATAACCTGTCAATGATCTTCTTTTATCAAGATCACCTGCATAATCAGAGTCAACATAACCAACCAAAGAGCTGCTACTCTCGCCAAATTCCAGACAAGCTTCTGAAGTTCCATGCAAATATCTTAAAATCCATTTTCACTGCATACCAATGTGATTTTCCAGGACAAGACATATATCTACTAACCACACTCACAACATGTGAAATATCTGATCGCATACAAACCATAGCATACATAATGCTACCAACTGCACTGGAGTAAGGAACTCTAGTCATATATTGTTGTTCCTCATCTGACGTTGGTGATAAAGAAGCTGATAATCTGAAATGCGCAGCAAATGGAGTCGATACCGGTTTAGCATTTTTCATGCCAAACCTCTCCAGAACTTTCTCAATATAACTCTTTTGAGTTAGATATAATTTTCCACCTTTACAATCTCTTTTGATTTCCATACCAAGGACCTTTTTCGCCGCACCAAGATCCTTCATCTCAAACTTTCTGTTCAACTGCTTCTTTAATTCATCCATATCGGACATGTTTTTAGCTGCAATCAACATGTCATCAACATAAAGAAGCAAATAAATAATTGAACCATCATGAGTCTTTCTGAAATAGACACAACTGTCGTAGCTGCTCCTTGAGTATCCGTTGCTAATCATAAAGGGATCAAACCGCTTGTACCACTATCTTGGAGACTGTTTTAATCCGTACAACGATTTCTTTAATAAGCAAATATGATTTTCTTTTCCTTCAACAACAAATCCCTCTGGTTGTTGCATATAGATATTTTCTTCAAGCTCACCATGCCAAAATGTAGTTTTAACATCAAGTTGTTCTAACTCCAAGTCATGCATGGCAACTAATGCAAGCAAGACACGAATAGAATTATGCTTCACAACATGTGAGAAAATATCATTAAAATCTACACCTGGTACCTGACTGTAGTCCTTAGCTACTAATCGTGCCTTATACCTTGTATCCTCCACTCCAGGAATTCCTTCCTTTCTCTTGAAGATCCATGTGCAGCCAATTATCCTTTGTTTAGCCGGTGGTTTCACAAGTACCCAATTATTATTCTTGTGAAGAGACTCAATTTCTTCTTGCATGGAAATCAACCACTTGGTGGAATCAACAGAAGAAACGGCTTGAGAGTATGTAGATGGCTCGCCAACAGAATCTGTTTCTTCTTTAGCATATAAAGCATATGCTACAAGATCAATTAATCTTTGTGGTGGTCTAAATTCTCTTCTTGGTTTGTCTCTTGCAATGCTTCCTTCTTCTCTAGGAGGTATTTCTTCAATAATGTCAGGCTCATCTGGAGTTTCAGACATCAATGGTGGACTAGGGATCTCATTCTCCACCTCCTTTGATGTACTACCCACCTCACTTGTATCAGAAGAAACCATAGGCTCCTTTCTCGGGGTTAGTAGAGTAGATTCATCAAACGTAACATCTCTACTAATTATAAATTTAGGTGACTTAGGATCTGGACACCACAACCTATATCCTTTCACCCTAGAAGCATAACCAAGAAAAATACATTTTCTAGCATGAGGCTCCAATTTTCCTTCACTAATATGCATGTAAGCAGGACATCCAAATATTCTTAAATTTGAATAATCAGCAGGTTTACCGGACCATACCTCTTCAGGAGTTTTGAACTCAATTGCTGTAGATGGTGATCGATTCACCAAAAAACTGCATCTGGAAACTGCTTTAGCCCAAAAATCCTTGGACAAACCAGCATTTTATACGTTTAGCTACGCCATTCTGTTGTGGAGTTTTAACCACTGTGCGATGTCTAACAATTCCTTTAGCCTCGCAAAATCTATTAAAATCTCCTCCACAGAATTCCAGGCCATTATCAATTCGAAGTCTTTTGATATGCTTCCCAGTGTACTTCTCGATTAGAGTTTTCCACTTCTTAAAAGTTTCAAACACATCACTCATGTGTTTTAGAAAATAAACCCAAACCTTTCTTGAAAAGTCATCAATAAAGGTCAATAGATATCGAGCTCTTCCTTTTGATGGAACTGGTGATGGTCCCCACAGATCAGAGTGAATATAGTCCAAAGGTCCTTTAGTTCTATGAATTCCAGTACCAAAACTGAGCCTCTTCTATTTGCCGAATACACAATGCTCACAGAAATCCATCTTTCCCATACTTTGTCCACACAAAAGTCCTCGTTCGATTAACAAGGTCAAACCTTTCTCGCTCATATGCCCGAGCCTCATATGCCATAACTTTCTAATATCAGAGTCTGGTATAGACGATGAAAAAACTGCTGCAGAGCCTATCACTGTCGAGCCTTGTAATATGTATAGGGTTCCTGCTTTTCTAGCCTTCATCACCACCAGTGCACCTTTGCTAACTTTTAGTACTCCACCTTCAACTAAAAACTTGCACCCGTTAGCATCAAGGGTGCCCTATGAAATGAGGTTCTTCTTCAGGTCAGGAACATGTCTTACATCAGTCAATGTTTTGACAATTCCATCATGTATTCGGATTTGAACTGTTCCTATGCCAATTGTTTTGCAGGGTGCATTATTTCCCATCAAAACAACTCCTTCATCAATAGGCTCATATGATGAAACCCAGTCCCGACTAGGACACATATCATAAGAACAACCCGTATCCGTAATCCACTCATCATTTAATTTAGCATGCTTCTCTGTCACAAGAAGCACATCGGTATCACCACTGTCTTCAGCAACACTGGCCTCGCCAGAGTCGTTATTTTTATCCTGTGGAGCATTCTTTTTCTTGAACAGCTTATCACAATTTTTGCGAACGTGCCCTGGTTCTTTACAGTGCCAACACACAACATATCTATTTCTAGATTTAGATCTAGATTTTGGTCTAACTTTGTTGGTTCTTCTTTCTTTGGGTCTCCCCCTTGCATATAGACCTTGTGCCTGACTATCACTTATTTGCCCAGTGATATCATGGTCAATCTTTTCTTTAGTTTCCAAAGAAAATTTGAAATCTTTCAAAGAAATTGTATGTTTACCATATAACATAGTTTCCCTAAAATGTCTATATGAAGGAGGTAACGAACACAACAATAACAAGGCCTTATCTTCATCACCAATTGTAACATCTAGATTTTGTAAATCCATAATTATAGATTCAAACTCATCAATATGAGAACTCAGAGACGTACCTTCACTCATTCGGAGTGAATACAAGCATTGTTTCTTATAAAGCTTGTTTGTTAGAGTCTTTTTCAAATAGAGAGACTCCAATTTCTCCCATAGTGCCTTTGCCGTCCTTTCGGAGATCACCACCTACAAAACTTCATTTGCCAAGGACAATTGAATCTCCGAGCGAGCCTTCTCGTCCATCTCCTCTTATCTAGTGTCTGTCATACCTTCTGGCCTTACATCTAAAGCCTTTTGAACTCCATTTTGTACAAGGATTGCACGCATCCTTACTTGCCATAGTGTGAAGTTGATCTTTTGGTCAAACTTCTCGATATCAAATTTAGTAGTCGACATCCTAACTTAATAGAAAATAGTCGAAAAATATACCAACAACCAGTGCTCTGATACCAATTTGTTAGGATAACACCCCTGATCTGATAGTATATTATTTCTTGAATTGACCACAATAAATGATATAGAATAGAGAAAGACAAAGGTAAGACACGAGATTTACGTGGTTCGGCTGAATTTGCCTACGTCCATGAACAAGGGGAGCGATTCCACTATAACAGAGAGTTTACAATAATTAGACAAAAAACCTATCATCTAATTAACGCAACACCCACAGAGAACCTCACAATTCTATCATAAGAATTAGCTCTCAAGTGTTTCCCAAGCTCTCTAATTTACAAGCCTCACAACAAGCTTTCATGAAGCACAGGACTTTGCTTCGACTCTCTAGGCTTTCTATCTTTTAGCTCACTCAAAATGAATAAGAAGTCTTCTATTTATAGAAGAATTCCAACCAAGAACAACTAGATGACAACTCGTCGACAACTTGTTGACAACTCTTTGACAATTCAATGACAACTTGTCTACAACTTGTATGCCAACTCAATGCTAGCTTGTTGCCAACTTGTTCACAACCTTACGACAACTCAGCCACAACTTGTCGACAACTCAGCGCCACCTTGTGGCCTACTCAGTGCCAACTCAGCGCTAACTCAGCGCCTACATGGAACTTTCTTCATCATTTTTAAAGATTAATTTAAGCCACATTTTTAACACTGTGGAACCAAACGTTCCAGCTATAAAGCAAACTAACAAGCTTTAGATCACTATGAGACCAACAAGACACAATGTGTATGGCAGCAAATGAAAGAGCTTGAATACCCTTGTACGTAGATGTATCAGCACTCTTTTAAAAAGAGAAATGGCCTCAAGAGAGTTGTTAGACTCAAAATTTGAATTTTATATTAGTTGAGTTGAGATGTTTTGGTACCAGCTGTCATTTTGTTACCAACCAGTTTGCTTCTTTCTTTTGAATAGCTTCCTCCTTTACATTTGCTTCTTTTAGCTCTGACAATTGTGCTTTCCTTCTTGGTCCTTTTACATAGCTTTCTGATGATAAGCTATGCTTTCCTTTTCGATTTTCTGAAAGATCTGCATGTAACACTTAGACAATATTTGAAATAATATACCTAAGAAAAACACAATTTTTTTATTCATAAAAAATAACAAGTAAAATTAGTTTCGCAATCTTTCCCTTTTTTATGATGACAAGTAATTTATTCATTGCAATGAACTCGTTCTTGATTTCACAATCTCCCACTGTTTGTAATACTTTAAAATAAATTGTTAGCGTTAACTCCCTCTGGAATAAACATCCACTTGGAGGTGAGAATAATCAAGGCAAAAATTATTATGAGGTTATCAAGAAGTTTTAAACATATTAAGAGAGAGAAAAGTAAATAAATTGTTAACAGTTTACATAGCAGCATAGAAGATCATCTATTTAAAGCTATTTCAAACCATTTGATCACCCATCATCCCATCAATGAATTATCCCATCATCACCATCTTTATCTCCCCCTTGCATTTCAGCCAGATTGGCAGAGATCTTGGTGAGTCCTGTGGAAAGTTTCTTTAAAGCAGTGCAGAGATCATCTGCAGTGGAGGGAAATTTCTCATGCAGTTTACTAGAACGATCTTTTGCTGCTGTTTTTTCAGTACTTTTATCAGTGCTTAGCCATAGATGAGAGAAGGGCTCATTTTCCAGGCATAGCTTTTTGAGAGAGAGTGAATCAAAGACATGATGATACTCAGAGTTTTCTTCCAATTTTCACGAAGAGGGATGTTTTGATATTTTTTCAAAAGATGAGTAAGAAGCATAGAGTAAGGAAGCTTAAGATTGTTGGTGAGACAGTAGTGCATATGACAAAGAATGAGATGTCCTAGATCAATGCAAATTTCTTTTAAGACAGAGTAGATCATAAAAATACTAATGTATTTGAACTAAGAGAATTGTTGATCAGTGGTGAGAGTGCCAAGGAGGGCCGTGGATTTGATGATCTCAAATAGGAAACTGTAACCAGGTTGAAAGATTTTAACCAAGTAGACCAGTCTTGATTTGATCCTAGACGTCCCCCTAGCAGTTGTGTTGCTTCTTCTCAGTCAATGGACTGATTTTCAGGCCATTTATGAATTTCGAAGAATTTGGGTCCATTGTTGGGACACCCAATCAATTGATTTATATCTTCAGGAGTAAAACACACTTCCTGTCCTAGCACATAAGACTTGACCAACATACAAGATCCACCCATTTGAAGAAAAAAAGTAGCATTTGCATTAAAGAGTTTACAAAGTATAAGATATGCTGATTCATCAATTTGCATAAATTTTGTTCACCCAATTTGATCAAGTTTTCTCAAAAGATCACATTGTGGTAATTCATTTACCTTGACTGACATAACTCTATTCATTTTTCGAGTAAGCACTTCCTCAATGAAGAGATGAAAGATCTCTTGAGATTTGAAGATGAGAGATAGAGGTAAAGTCTGAAGATTGAGGTCTTCAGTGCTATTGTTGGTGATTGTATATTCCATCTCTTCTTTTCTTCTAGCTGAAGATAAGAGGCTTGATGCGGATGAAGAAGAAGGAGTAGAGAGTTTGTCTTCCATGGTGTGATAATTCTCTCAAATGTGAATAAACAAAAATGATTAGAGAGCACCGAACTTGAGAGAGCAATAAATTGCACAAAAACCAAGATAACAAGAAGGTGAAAAGATGTATGTGTGTGTGTGTATATATATATATATATATATATTGAAAAATTAACTCTTTTCATGAAGTCAGAAGGTGTATATTTGGCAACACTTTAGTTGACTGTAATAGTGCAAGATAAGTTAGCGAGAAGGTACCTGCTAAGATTCCACAGGAACTGCAAATGACTTACTTAAACTTGTTAAGAAGTAATTTTCAAAAGTATACAAAACATACCTATTAAGCTCAGAAGTAAACAATTGAGTATTCAAAAGGGATTTTTTTAAAAATATTTCGATGTGGTTAATTTTCTGATAATGCGATAACCGTTCACATATTGTAAAACCATAACACACAGGGGTGCATGTCAAAATGATTTCATTTATCCCAAGATTTTTGAAAAACACTAAAGGAACATTTGTTGAACCAAAACAAGAGAAAGAGTGATACAAAGCATAATAAAATCATTTTTTAGCACAAAGTGCTACGTAAGTACACGAACACAAATGAAGTTATTACATCCTTACCCACCTATTGACTATAAACTTTTCAGTCCTTTGGATCTCCTTGGACAGAGGTCCATTTTGGTTTCCTTTGACAATCTTCAATTTTGGTACTTGCATTTTTATGGATGGCTCTAGGTATCCTTTTGGAGAAGGATCCTACATGGTTGATAGTGTGCATAATTCTCAATATTTTGTGCTTTCGTGCCTGCATTGTAGTGTTTACTTTCGAAATAAATTGGTGTCTTGATGTATTTTTATGTTTATGATGCAAATTGGGCCATTTTCTAAGTAATTGGGGCTTTTGGACTGAATTTTACTTATGGGCCGTGATTACTAGCATGAAAATATACAAGGATGTGCCCACTTTGCAAGATGTTTGGGTTGTTGCTGATTTATTTGGAATAGAAGTGGACTTTATTGAAGTGGGCCTGCGTGTTAACTTGATAATAAGTGGACAAGCTTAAATTAGATAACATCTTGGGAAGCAAGTCACAAAAGGCAATTAGGATTTGGGGTCTACCTTAAATATGAATTTTGGGACGTGCTATATATTGCCTTGGACAACAGCTTCTCGGAGGAATTTTTGGCATGCAGATTGGGGACAAGAAGGCAGCAGCTCTGGAACGACTCAAGAGCTAAAAAATTATTCCTCTACAATTCTTTCCTTTATTTTAGTTAGCCTATGTTTTTGATTTATTTTATGTTTTTGGACATCATGACTATGAGTAGCTAATTTCGTAATACTTAGCTAGGGATTTTTGATTCAGTTAAAATATCGTGAGACCTAATCGTCTTATATTTCAATGCAATTCAAGTATTTATTAATTCTCTGATTATCGTGTTTATTGTGATTTATTTGCTTAGTGATCGGGCCCGATCATCTAAGTAGATTTAATTGCATAGTGTCATTCATGATGCATGAATTTTATATAATGTTTGATTGATGTTTGTGGCGCATTAATGGTAGGAATTCGTAAAGTCGAATCCGATCTCGTTAAGAGAATTAATAATCGAATTTAAATCTTACACATTTCCTGACTTGGTTAATTTGGGTTAGTTTTTTCATAGATTTTAATGCTTTCGGTTCATTATATCCTGTCGAATGTCTCTAGGGGTTGTGAAACTGATTAGGGAAAATAGTTATCGTGTATCTCTAGGCTATTCGATAAATTATGTGAAAATGAGGCGGAGTCGAGTGTCTCTATCTGCTATAGCTAACCTATTTGAATTATTTGAAATTATCCTTGCGTCCATGATCGATGTGATCAAAACTGAATTGTAATCTCTAGCTAGGTGTTGTTCTCCTTATTGGTTAATTCCTCTCTTTCAACATGCTTAATCGTATTCCTTTAGTTATTAGTTTTAACTAATTTCTTTGTTAATTTAATTAGTTTAGTAAAACTCCAACCCTCCTACCTTTACTTGTTATTTCTTGTGAATTTCCTATGATTTTAATTGATTTAAGTGTTGGGAATAGTGCCCTAGAAAGCCGATTCGTCGTCATCTGCTTTGGGATTTTCCTCATATCACAGGCAGTCTTTGAATAATATACGATTGATTATTATCATAGACAAACACTTCTTTATATGCCAATACGTGTTTTATGTGTTTCCATTACGTGCGCATGTATTAGAACTCCCCTAATTCATAAGGCTGTTAGGGACTTTTGTCATTAGGTGAATGACACATGAAACAAGCCCTAACTCAAGGTCGAATTAGAAACCACACCAAGTCTATGAGTCCAACAAACAGTGGGAGTGTTGATTAGGCTCGATTGAGGCTTGCTCGTGGGATTGCGTCTTAAGAAGGAGCATCCTATTTCATGGGGTGTAAAGTCAATAAGTTGATGCGTAGGCAATACATGAGGGTGCTTGTTATTAGAAAGGGTACACTGAGGTGTCTCGCATGAGAAGATTCCTAAATGGGAAAGGAAGTTTCCACTTCAGGAAGAGGAAACTTCCAGATTAGGAAATATCTCATAGGTCAATGGATTGAGTAAAGTAATCCTTTGACTTGAGATTCCATTGATGCTTTGTGGGCTAACTCTGTAGTCTTAGGTATAAGCTTTAGAGGATATCTCACTGGACAACTGATTCAAGGCTTATGCTGGGGCTGGACAAGTGGCACATGGAAGCATATGAGAATCAACAAAGGACCTACACTTGCTTTAATGCAAGAAGATCTCTTATTGCATAAGTGGTTCATATGCTATCCCAAACCCTCGACCGAGGTAGTGGATCAAGATATCAAGAAAAGGGTTTCTTGGATTGAGATCAAATGGATATGAAACGAACTTAACTTTATGGTCGAGATTAGTAGGGCTCTCATTATTCCCATGCCCTAGATCTTAATCGAGAGATGGGATGGTAGGAGGATCATACCTCACAGTTGTCATTGACTGAAAGGTTCTTTCGAATATATATTCATTGTTCGGGTAGGGGTCACACACCTGTTGCTAGATTATGGTCGTGTCATCTGTGAACTAATAAAGTGTATTAGCCTCACTGCTAACTGAAAATGAACCTAGGGGGTCACACACAAATGCCAAATTCAAAAGGCATTGAAGGAAAGATCAAATAGTTGATCGAAATGAGACCACACGTGTGGCACGTGAGCTCGACTTGGGCGTGTGGTCCAATTGAGAAATTGGACCATGTGTTGATTAATTGGAGAATTAATTATAAAGCCCAAATATAATTAATTAGGAGAATTAATTATAAAATCCCTAATATAATTAATTATGAAGCCAAATAAAATTAATTAGAGAATTAATTTTAACCCGTTAGAAGTAATTAAGAATTAATTCTAAAAGCCCTTCATGGAATTAATTGAGAGAATTAATTCTAAGTATTTAAGTATTTAATTATTTAGTTTTTCTAATTTGATTAGAATAAAAAAATAAATAAATAGTAAATATCTTCTATTTATTATTCTAGTGGATATTAATTCTAATGTGATTAGAATAAATATTATTAGAATAATATATTTAATTATAATAATTAAATATTCCTAATTTGATTAGGAGCTCTTTTCTAGAAGGAATAGATATCTTATTTTGAATAAGACTTCTATTACCTGGAGAGAAAGGAAATAGAAGAAAAGTCAAAGTTGAAATCCGATTCCAACTAGACTTGAGGGTTCGAAACCCTAGCCCTATATATAGGCTAAGGGGTTCGATTTTTTCACTCACGCGTGAAAGAGGGATCACGCCCAATCTACATGGCTTCAAGAATTTGGGAGAATTCTCTTGCTCTTTTTCTTCTTGTTTTGTTCTTTCTTTACATATGTCATAGTTCTAGCATGCTCACTCACATGATTTGAATCTAGGACTAGTGTTGATTATTACTCTAGAGGAGACCTATCGGGGAATCTAGTAGAAAGAATCTTTCGAGAGACGAGGGTTGACATTACCGTATGAAGCGCGTTTGAGGGCGGCTCAAAACGTGTCAAGAAAGCTTCGATTCTTGTAAGTTCTTGAATCCCTAAGATTAGAAATAGAAATTGCAAGTCCGATCTTGCTTTTTGGGAAAATTTTTTAAATTCCTCTGCGCTTTCTGATCGTGTTTTTCCCAGCATTAAGTTCTCCCAATCTCTGTGGTTCGACCTGTTTGTGCTATACTCCGTATTAATTGTAGACCGGAATTATATTTATTTTTGATGGATTCGGCACCTGTCAATGGTTAACTTTTGGCCCTTTTTTAGCCCAAACATGCTTGTTTCTCAGGTTTTTTTTAGTGATCATGAGCAAAAGTTTCAGATTTTTTGAAGTTGTGATAATGTCTTCTTGTTTTGAGAAATTTAGTTGGTTTAAAGCTTCCATAACAAGCATTATTCCTCAAACAAAGATTTTCATGAATCAAAAGTTTTTTTTAGTTTCCAAGACATCTTTTTCATATCTTAGTTTATCAAAGATTTCATTATAACGTTGCTGAAGATCGAATGTTTCTTTAAGGAGACCCAAGATTTTCCTTTCAAGAAGTTTGTTTCGTATGTTAGACTTCTCAAATTCTTTCTTATACTAACCAAAAGGCTTCTCAGAAGTAGATTCTATAAAAAAATCGGTGGAAGAGTTGGTACCAGTGTTTTCTTGACTTTTAGCTATGAAACCGATGCAATCTTCTTCATTGTCAAAGACTTCTGGTTCTGTGTCACTCCATTTACCTGCAAGAGGTGTGCTTCCTGTCTCTTTTTCTATTACTTTTGAGCTTTGGACAATCCGGTCTTTTGTGTCTAGGTTCCTGATAATAATGACAAATAATGTTATTTTCAGAGGTGCTGGTATCAAATTTCTGACCGGAATCATTTTTTTAGAATCCGCTTTTGTAGTTGGTGAGATGTCTCAGTCTCCTTGTGATCATAGCTACTTCCTCGTCAATCTTTCTTTGATATTCTTTCTTATCGTCACTTCCAATGTTCAAATCAGCATTGAAGGCAATGTCCTTCTTCTTCTTCTTCTTCTTCTTCTTCTTAAGAGATCCTACTTTTGGCATGAGATCAAGTTCATGTGAGGTGAGTGAGCCAATAAGTTGACCAACCGTTATTTTAGTTAGATCTTTGGATTCTTGAATAGCTGTTACTTTTGGCATCCATTCTTTGAGGAAAGATCTTAGAATTTTCCGAACTTGATCTTCCTTAGAGATGACCCTTTCGAGAGCAAACATTTGATTTGCGATTTCCATAAAGTTTACCTACATATGACTGATCGTTTCTCCTTCATTTATACAAATCATTTCAAACTTGTGAGTTAGGAGAGCAATCCTTTCCTCCTTCACCTGAGATGAGCCTTCATGTGTTACTTGAAGCATTTCCCACATACTTTTAGCTGTAAAATGCTTACTCTATTGTATTCACTTTTGCATAGTGAACATGAAAGAATGTTTTTTGCTTTAGCATTCATGAAGACAAGCTTCTTGTCTTTAGTAGAGAACCCTTTTCTTTTCTTAGGTATTTCAGTGCCATTTTGTGTTTTTATGGGAACATTTGGTCCTTCTGTGACACTTTTCAGAGATCATAGTCAATCGAGATGAAGTATTCTTCGATCATGTACTTCCAGGTGGCATAGTTAGTGCCATCAAGAAGTAGAGGACGAGTGTGTGAAGCACTATCAGCATATACTACTAGAAAAATGGCCTTTAATGACGCCCTAATATAACGTTTATGAAATGGCGCCAAAATATACCACATGTTATGACGCTTTTTTTTAAATTGCCATTTTACAGGTAATTTATTTTATACATCAAATTACTTATTAATTGGATTAATAGTATTAAGACATTTTTACAATCAGCGTCACAATAGAGTAGTGTTATCGGGACGCTAAATTAAATGCGTCTTAATATCATATATTTATCATGACACTATAAATTAAAAGTGTCATAATATTATTATGTCCTTAAATAATATTGGAAAGTCTCATTTTTTTGCAAACCAAAATTGGCTCTTTTAGCTGAAAAAAGGGAGGGAACAGACATCAAAATTGGCGTTTTCCAATTACCAATGCTCAGACGCACTCAAAATCAAATTTTCACCCAAAATCAAAAGGAGAAGAAATCGGGGAAGCCTCCACCGCCTACTTCGTTTCGAGAATCGGAACGAGTCGGACGAGAATCTGAGACCTATCTTCGCCTACTTCGTTTCGAGACCTGTGTTCGTCTCCACCGCCGCCGACTGCGTGGACCTCCACCGCCTCGTCTTGAAAGTAAGAATCGAACCATTTTCTTCACTTTTTCAGTTTAATTAGAAACCAAGAGTAGATTCCCCCCTTTGGTTTTTGCTGATTGTTTTCCTTACTCGAAGTACAGGGCAATTACAAGCTTCCCAAGCACTGGGATAGCAACGAAGTTCAAGGCCCTTTGCGCTGAAGCTGGTTAGATTGTTGAAGAAGATGGCACCACTTATCACAAGGTCAGTCAATTTATCGCAAGGTCTTTCTTATTTCCCATTCATTTTGGATTGGATGGGTAATCACTGATTTTCATTTGTCTAGATTTTCTGGAAAGAACCCTTATAGATTGTGTATTTAGCCTTCTCAATTTTGGTTTCAAGTATAAGGTTTAAATTTTGGAAAGAACCCCAGATGCAGATGTCTCTGGAGAATTATTTGAGTTCGCATTGTTGAATTTGTCAGATGATTTTTTATTGAATTCAGCTGAATCACCTCCGTTTGGAGACTTATTACGATCTTCGTACATTTTGCTATGCTTATTATATTATAAGAACATGTATGATTGCTTCTGTTGTGTAAAAAAACCTGTGTGAGGGATACCATTGGCCTGCAATATACAAGTAAATGACCTAAGGAAATTTGTAACTGAAATTATGTGAGTTTTGTAGTACTTTTTTATCCTTTTCTTACACATATATCTTTAATCTGGTTTTGATAGTCGAAGCGAAGGACTAGAGAGCTGAAAGAAGATAATGTAACCCTTGGACCCGCCACTAGGGATGGAGAACTAGTGTTTGGTGTGGCTCACATCTTTGCCTCATTCAACGATACCTTCATTGTGAGTATTTATGATTGGCTATGTTTATGTTTACCTGTAACTATCTTTGGAGAAAGAGATGCTATTGACTTTTGCAGCATTTTATTTATCAAATGTTCATTTTATTTGCAGCATGTGACTGATTTGTCTGGTTGGAAAACAATGGTTCGCATCACAGGTATTGTTTTCTGGTTCAATTCTGTTTTGTAAGTTAGAACTTGGTTTGCCATTTCTTGTTCTGTTTCATATGTTTTGGCTCAGCGGTCCTCAAATTCATTAGAAATAAAAAGTACCGTCTCTACTAGATAAGTGTAGCAGTTGTGTGATGTTAAGTTCAGTACTAAGATTACGGGGCAGATGATGGGATAGCAATTGTGTGATGTTAAGTTCATTACTAAGATTACGGGGCAGAGGATGAATCCCATGTTAAATGGGTAAAAGTGTCTGAATTCCATTGATGCCTTATCACCTAGGAGAACTTATGCCCTGTTCTATTTCATTTGATAATTATGTCAATTTATGTCTACAAAATTGAAGATTCATATAAATGTGTAACTTCTTTGAAATTTTACATGCTGCAAAACCTTTTGCTTTAATTGGCGATTTACTTCCTGTTGGTTTAGGGCTTCTAAATTGTTTTTTATTTTTTAATGAGTTTGTCTCAGGATAATACTAAATAGGATTCCCTATTCAGTTGACCTTGTCTTTATCTAGAATGATTAGCTTAGCCAAAATGGTTGAATTGATTCCTATTCAGTTGCCTTTACTGGAATGAGTAGCTTAGCCTAAATGGTTGAATGACGAGTATTCTTTTGACCAGTGATTCTCACTATGATCTTTCTTATGATTTTAGGTGGATGAAGGTGAAAGCTGACAGGGATGAATCCTCCCCCTATGCTGCTATGCTTGTGGTCAAGAGATTTTCCAGAGATGCAAGGTTTTGAAAAATTCATTTCTAAGAGCAATTTCGGTTTAGATCATTATTTGTTGGCTGATTCATGGAATTTGCAGGAGTTGGGAATTAATGCTCTCCATATCAAGCTCCGTGCTACTGGTGGAAACAAGACCAAGACTCCTGGTCCTGGTGCTCAGTCAGCTCTTAGAGCCCTTGCACGTTCAGGCATGAAGATTGGGCGTATAGGTATTTTACTTATAAATTTTTGCTCCTATCTTTGATATTTGTCCTGAAACATTTCTTGCAATTTGTCCTTTCATTGGTTGATTTGGTTTTCGCCTTGCCAAATTCTTATCTTTTTTTTCTTTTTCCTTGCAAAGGATGTGACTCCAATTCCAACTGACAGCACAAGGAGAAAGGGTGGCAGAAGAGGAAGGAGGCTATAATTTGCCATATGTTGTTAAGAAGGGTACTTGCAGCTGTCTTTTGTTGGGATATTTTTTGGATTTTGCAAATTTTGTTATTTAGTGTTTGAACAAGTTTTAGTTTAACAAGAATGAGTTGGTTGTTTGGTGATCTTGACATCGACAGTTAAGACATAGTGAAATTTCTCTAGGATCTTTCGTTGGAAAGCCTGGGATCTTTCGTTGAGGAGGAGGACCTGTCTTCGGAAACAACAGAATCATTGATAATGGTAGCCTAAATCAGACGTACCTAAGAAGGGAATTCTTGAAAGGAACAACTCTAAGAAGACTGCAAAATCATATGAATTGGGCCCTCAACTCTCCAGCAGATGGTTTGAAGGGTGTGCTGCTGATTACCCTATGGCCTATTGAATTGATGCATATCACAGGAAAAAGAAGTTTCTCTCAAATCAGAGATCAACTGAAGGTTTGGTTATTATGTTTTTAGGTTGTTTCTCTAAAATATCAGATTGTCATGTTTAATATATATGACGATACTTCTCAACAAGAAGCAAAGGCATTAAACAGTTTAGAGAATGATGTTGGTGATGAAACTGGAGACAATGAATATGGTGATGACCTGAGAAGAAACAAGAGTCCCTTCATCGTTATCATCTTGACTTCATGCAACAACATTTCGGCCCTCAACATCATCAATGAACAACATGCCTCTTCAGGTAATTAATTATTCGAACCATGTTAAATTTCAGTTGCTATTTTGGGTGGAAGTTTTCTAATTTTTCTAACAATGTATATTATATATCTGAAGGGCTTTCCATTTGAGTGAAATTTTTTCAGAACATAGAATGTAATAATCAATTCTTTGTATGTAATCATTGTTCTGTAGCTTAATATTTGGAAACTTGTCCCAACAAAACTGTGATCTTTGCTGATATATGTCTGGAGTCTGGACCATAATATAATGCTTATTGAACTAGTGTGACTGTGGCCATGCTGCTTTTCTTTGTCTATTATTCTGTTTGGATTGTTTAAGAAGAGATACATAGGCCATATGTACATGGTATATGTTTTCTTAGTCTCTTAGTTTTTGTATGCATAGATTCTTGGACCTGTACTATATATTAGGATTGTTTTCTATGATGTTTTTTCTTAATCTTGGTTGTATATTAAATGTTATCGTCCCTTTGGAATCCATTTCTAGTTGCAATGTGTGAAATGATTGCACAGTCTTTTTATGCTAAAACTAATAGTATATAATTTGATGATGATGATCACCTCATCAAAGAGATCCTCATTAAATTGTGTATGTAGTCATGTTATGCAGTCATGTTAGGTAACTTAAATTGATGAAATTTGTGATGTGGGAGTGAAGTTGTTTATTTTGTATTCTTTGTGTGCAATTTGCTTGAGACTAAATGGAATTTGCTTACATTGTGTTTAAATTGTATAGGTCGGGTCAAAGGTATTATTAAAGAGTGCATTTGATTCATCAAAAATTGTGGCAATTGGTTTTGTTCGAAGTTTAGATCCATCGGACAGAGTTGGTCAAGTGTCTTTGGGAAACAATTGGTGTGAGGTGGTCATCAAATTGCAATGGAATTTGATGAAGAGTTAATACGACCTACATCACTTTTCAAAACTATTGGTGATGCGATTGGGGAGGTTGTTCCATGGCCAAAAAATATGTAAGGATTGTTCATTAGCTTTAACAACATTTCTTTCTATCTATATTTAATATTGATTACAACAAGGGAATTTTTATATAGGTTGCTACGTGAAGATTGACACTGGCTATTTGCAAGACTTGCTTCGGTTTGGTTTAACACACCATTACACTAAGTACTCTAAATTGGTATTGATACTTAACCTTTTGGCATTTTTGTTGCATATGACCAAAATTATATATTAGGTATCCTTTGTAACTAATATTATTTTGGATTGGAAATTATGCGAACATATTAATATTACGTTATTTGATCCGGTTTATTTAATTTTGTTGATGCTTACATTTGTTTGTAGAGACTAAATAATTCGAATAGAATTACATTTATTACGGAAAAATATGATTTTAATATTAATATTAATTATATAATATCATTTATATTTATCTTATCATGACACTTGAATCCGTCATAATATATGTTAATATGACGCTTTTCTTTGTTATAACGTATGTTTTAATGACATTTTAATTCATTATAACAAACTTAATGTGACGCTATATTCTATCATAATAGAATTTTTCATGACACTTTATTCTGCCTTAATACCATTTAATGTGATGCTATAGACTTTAAGGATGCTATTTAGCGTCATAATAAACATATTGTGATGCTTTTCAACGTTGTACTAGTAGTTAGTTATGGCGGTTACACCGGCCTAAAATGCTTTTTAATGACGCTTTACAGCGTTATAATAAACGTTATTATGACGCTTACACACGTCGTATTATTGGACAGATATGGTAGTTAATAATCTATAATGACGCTGAAAAGCATTGCAACATCACATTTTTAATGACACATTAAAGCGCCATAATAGAAGCGCCATAATATCATATTGTGACGGCTACTCAAGTGACGCTTTCATATAGCGTCGTAAAAGCGAAAGCGTCACAAAAACCCGCTTTACGTGACGCTTTCTAGCGTCACTAAAGCCTCTTTTTCTAGTAGTGATAGATATCACTTCGCGAAGCCATCCAGGTCTATCTCTTGGTACCACTTGTTAACCAAAAGGGGGGGGGGGGGGGAATTGAAAATTTTGCACAATTTACCCCAGGTAAATGATCCTCCAAACCCAAGAAATAATAACAATAAGATTGGAGCCAAAATGAAATTTGTCCTAGTGTCGAATGAAGTAATCAAGAACAAAAAGAACACCAAGAAATTATCGTGGTTTGCTTATAACAACTGTGAAAAAAACTAGTTGGATAAGTTAGTCCACTACGTAAGTTTGTTATGGTTAGGATTTTAAAGAGCAATTTATTGAGAGATATAAGTACAAGATATAATTTGATGGATACAATCTGGGACCTCAAGTACATATGACTGTGGAACCAAACGTTCCAGGACTCAATCAAACTGACATGATTTAGAAAACTATGAGAACAACAAGACTATATGTGTATGGCAGCAAATGAAAGAGTTTGAATACCCTTGTAGATGTATCAGCACTCCTTTAAAAAGAGAAACTCCAAGAGAGTCGTTAGACTCAGAATTTGAATTTTAAAATATGCACGTTCCCCAAGATTAGCTACCAAGCAGGTACAAGAATGGTTGGACCTGTGCTGACTTATGCTTCTGATTCTTTTGGCTTCAACAAGTGGGATTTTGAAAAAGATCCGTTGTGCATTTGAGTGAGTTTTGTGCTGAGTCATGCTTCACCTCTTGTATCATGTGGGATTTTGAACTTCTTGGTATATTTGTTGACTTGAGATGTTTTCGTACCAACTATCATTTTGTTACTAACAAATTTGCTTCTTTTCTTTAAACAACTTCCTCATTTACATTTGCTTCTTTTGGCTCTAACAATTGTGCTTTCCTTCTGTGTCCTTTTGCATAGCTTTGAAGATAAGCTCTACTTTCTTTTTTGGTTTTCTAGAAGAGTTGCATGTAAGACTACACAATATTTGAAATAATATAACTAAGCAAAACACAATTTTGTTAATCATAAAAAATAACAAGTAAAATCAGTTTAACAGAAAATGGAGCTCGTATATTGTTGGCATTAGTTGGATGGTGTTTGTTACTGCTATTTCGTCTCGTCAAGATTGCCCAAAGGCAAGTGGAGACTAGCTTCCCTTCTTCTCATTTCCACATCTTCACGATTCTCCCAATCTATACGCCGCCACCCTACCGTTAAATGTTAACACCCACAAAAGAATCTACTCCAAGAAAGTACTCCCTCTCTCACCAAAAAAATCCCCTTGTTTGCCCTACTTGCATTATATCTGCATTATTACAAGGAATGCATCCACGTCAATATTCAAATGATCGGATATTGTATTATGTTGTTCTTATTTATAAACATTGTGGTGGAGTTATCTAGTTTATTGATGCGTAACGTAGTGCTGGGGACTTGAGTGGGCTCCCCATCAGACGAGCCTTGTCTTTCCACTTCTCTTCAGGACTTTTGGGGCCGGCGGTGGGATCTGGCGTTCGGGAATATACTGTGGGAGACGGTGCACATGTCGGTTCGGTGGGCTATGGAGCCGGCTCTAGGCAGGGATTAGGCGCCAATGGTGGGCATTCTGGTAACCTTGTTCATCTAGACTTATGCATGAGCTCGTTAAAAGTTAATTTGCATTTTCTACAATTTACGTTAAATGTAAAGAGTTAGTCAAGAATCATTAATAGTTCAAGTTCTATGTATTTTGTTAGTTTGAAAGTCAGTCTTTTGAGGAGTCTAAGAATCTAACATTAGTATTATAAATCTGATCTAGTTTATCTTGTATTAAACATAAAAACAATTCTCTCAATATTATATTAAAAAATAGAGCAACAACTCTTTTCAATTCTTTTCTGTTTCCACCATTCCAACAAATTTGGTATCAAGAGCCATTTTTAAAAATTCTGAATATTTCAAAACATGGCAACAAATTTAATTTCTACCATATTTAGATATTCTCCAAGTGAAGTACCAATATTTGAAGGAGAACATTATGATTATTGGAGCAATGAGATGAGAGACTTCTTGATCTCTCATGATCTCTACGATATCATTGAGTTTTCTTATCCGGAGCCACCTGAAGCAGGAAACTCTCAAGGATGGACTACTCAAGAGCCAACTAAATACAAAGAAAATCAAAAGATGCTTGCTACAACTCTTCGTTACATTAAGCAAGGCGTGAGCAAATCCATCTATACTCGAATTTTAAATAAGAAAAAGGCAAAAGATGCATGGGAAGTCTTGCAGAAAGAGTTTCGTGGAAACGATAAAACTGTTTTCATCAAGTTACAATCATTATGGAGGGACTTTGACAATTTGACAACGAAAGAAAGTGAAAAAAATAGCAGATTTCTGCACAAAAGATGCTTCAATTGCGAATCACATTGAAAGTCTGGGAGACACCATCCATGAAAGAAAAGTGATTGAGAAGATTCTGAGATGACTGCCCCCAAAGTTCGATCACTGTGTTGCAGCCATAGAGAAGTCCAAAGATCTATCTAAAATGTCAATGCATTTGTTGATGAGTTCTTTACAGGCTCATGAACAAAGAATTAATAGACCTTGGAATCAATCTGTTGAGCAAGCCTTTCAATAAAAAGTTAACATTTTGGAGAAATCTTTTTTTAACTCTCAACAAAGAAGAGGTTCCTTTTGTAGGAATCAATATGGTTGAGGCGGATATAAAAAAAAGTATGAGCATGACAAAGGCAAAGAAGAAAACAAGCAATAAAAATCTGGTGATGGTCTTTTCTGCATTATTTGTAAAAAGACCAATCACGACTCAAAGGATTGCAGTTTTAAATGCAAAAGATGCAAAATTCCCAATCATTCACAACGAGATTGCTGGTTCCAAAAGAAAGAATCAACAATTGCGAACTTCAACAAAGAACATGATGGAATTTCAAATTTTGTGGAGCCATTGTCAACTCAAGGTCTGAAATTTGCAAATCAATTTCAAGAAAATTCGACATCAAGAGCACCCTCAACACCTGAAAGGACGTCAGTTTTACAAACAAATAATGGTGATTCAAGTCTAGAAAGTCCAGTAAGGAAAATTTGATCTTTGCAAGATATTTATAATTCTTGTAATTTTACATTATTTTCTTGTGAGTCAGCTGTAAAAGAACAGATTTGTGTTAACACAATGAAAGAAGAAATTAGCATCAAGTTCGTTGGCGCAAATGAGCAACCTGCTGATATGCTCACTTGTTAGTTTAGATAAATTGGAGAAATATAAACATGAGCTGAAAATTACAAATTAAGGGTGTTAAAAGTTAATTGTATTTTCTAGAATTTACGTTGAATGTGAAGAGTTAGTCAAGAGTCATTAATAGTGATTTAGTCAAGAGTCATTAATAGTTCAAGTTCTATTTATTTTGTTAGTTTGAAAGTTAGTCTTTTGAGGAGTTTCAAGTCTAAAATTAGTATTATAAATCTGATCTAGTTTATCTTGTATTAAGCATAAAAACAATTCTCTCAATATTATATTAAAAAATAGAACAACAGCTTTTTTCTATTCTTTTCTCTTTCCACGTTCCAACAAAGCTCAATACGTGGTACGTTAAGCACACGACGCCATCGTGGGAGACGACCGTATTTTTCGTGGGGCAGGGGGTTTCGTGGGTTGTGAGCATGCTGGCAACGATGGGGTTTGTTGCGGCGACGTGCTTATGGTTGTTCTGGCCACCTTTGATGAAAGGATAGAGGTTGTCTATTGATGCAGAATGGAATCTGAGCACATCAAGTGGCATTGTGTTACGTGGTTGGAAAACTATTAAGTCTTGGTTTTTCTATTGGATAACGGATCTAAAAAATGTTTAAATATAGAAGGAATTGTGACCTAAAAGTTTGTTCTTTAATCAACTCTCATAGTCTTCATATAATAAAATCTCTAGTTTTTGTTCTTTTAATTATCCATTGATATTTAAATAGATACGCTTAACCTTAAATAGTATCAAAGTCAGCAGGGGTTGATTCAAGTGGTTAATGGGTTCATTTTCCAGGACAATGTCCAGGGTTCGAATCCCACTTCGGTGTGTGTGTAAAAAAAAGAAAAAGAACCTTAAATAGTATCGAATTGATGAATAATGTACTTAACCTAACTTACCCCTAAAAAATTAACTGTTGAGGAGAGAGTTGCCAAACCATTATAAATTGAACTCCACAAGCCCAAACAGAAATAGTGATTGAAGCGGTATTTGGGGATGAATTAGAGCAACTGTTTAATAATCAACTTGCACAAAACTGGGATGACTCTCCTGAAGTGGAGGAAGATGATCTGGACACAATCAAACTGAAAATTCCCTTTAAACGCTTAAATTCGGATAATAAAAACATAGAGAAGACGATCAAAACATCTTTTTGAACAAACTTAGTGAAAGTCTTAAAATTTTGAAGAGATCCTTGTGCGGTGGATAGTGATGGGGTCAAAACACGCTCGTGCCACGCTTGGACACGTGGCAACTCAAGACCACGACACTTGTCCTCCTATGATTGAGGTAATTATACACGAGCGTTCAAACCTCTCAAGCGTCAGCGTTCCTCAAAGACATGTGTCATCTCTGCTATGCGTACACGTGTTCAACATCGCCGCTCTCTAACGAGCGCGATTCATACTACATGGCTAAGGCTCTAGCCAGCCAAGAAAGCCCTCTACGAGCGCTACACTCATTCAGGGAAACTTACACTCCCCCTCCTTTTATGAGCCTTGGCCTTCATCCCCTAGCGGATTCCTTGGTCTCCAAGGCTCTTGGTTGACACGAGCGTGCTCTTAAACCCTCATTACCAACCCCTAAAACGGCTCTCTGACACCCCGTACATGCCCGCGCACCTGCCACTGTTGCCAACACTGACTTCCACCAGCTTTTGCAGAAGATTCCTCCTAGGTTTCTCTCTCGCAACGCCACGTGTTAGGGCAACATTCGGCCAGGACCACACGGTGCAAATGATCAAAGGGTCCCTGACCCTCAACTATAAATATGTGAGTTCATCTTCTCCACTGTAAGCAACTTTCATTACTGCAACTCTATACTTAGCATATTATCTCTTTCAGATCTTCATCTGACTTGAGCGTCGGAGAGCCAAACTGGGAATCACCCCCAGTTCCCCCAGCTTGGCCTTCTGACTTCGTTTTTGTGTTTGTCCTAGCAGGTAGAACCCCCTTCTTTTCCGGCGAACGTCTATTGGTTTCCTCCTCTAAACAAATTCTAAAGTGATTGGACTCGGTACCCCATATTCAGACCCATCATTTTTGGCGCCATCTGTGGGAAACCAGCTCGTAACTTATTTCTCTCTTTCTGCTAGTTGCAAAGCAAACACCCAGTGTCTTCTCAACCATGGTAGCTACAAGATCAGGAGCTGTGGGAGGAGGTTCCCACGATGCCAGTATCGTCGTTCCCGCCGCCACTGCTGGTGGAGCACCACCTCCCACCGCCGCCGCTGGAGGAGCACCACCTGCTGGAGATGTGACTCCACTTGTAGAATTTACAGTCCCAACACCTGCGCCACCAGCACCACCAGTTTCCAGCGCCGTTGGAGGGGCCTCTCTCCCCACTCTTCCACAGCCTCCCCAGAATCCGTGGATTCATACTCATGCGAGTCCAGGAGGACAAAACTACATGATGCCGCCGCCGGGATATATGCTTACTCCCACCGTCATGATGCCGCAGATCCAACCCTACCATGCCGGCCAGATCCAGCTCCCGGTGGTGATCCCTAGGGAGATTGAAGGGGTGGAGTTACCCCCTCTAACCCCCCAGCAGTTGAGGGCTCTTTACGCCCAGTGCGAGGTTCAGGCGGCCCAGGGGGCATGGGAGAGATTTCATTCCATGTATTTTCCTTCTGGGCAGGCCACTCAAGCCACCGCCCCTTTGGACGGATTACAGACCTACCCTCTCCGGGAGGCACAGGCCATCCTAAGGGCTCAACCACCGTCCCCACCCGCCAGAGAAACGCCCAACCAGGGTGAAAATGTGTGTCCCCGCAGGGGACAGGGGCAAAGAGCCCATGGAGAGAGTTAACGAAAATGAAGGGGACTCTCATGCCTCCAAAAGGGCCTCCCAAGCTACAAAACAAGGGGATAAAGAAGGAGACGTAAATCCTAATCTCCTCGCGGCAGTGCAAGACCAGCTGCAGGGGATAAAGGATATGGTTGGGCAGCTCTCTCGAGCGCGGTCTCAGATCTCCCACAGCAGGGATGAACGAGCCGATGCCAGAGACGCTCGCCCCAAAGACCGCCAGCCACGGGTCCCCGCCGCAAGGAACAGGAAGAGAACTTTTGCATATACGAGTATCATCCCCTGGTGAGGGGCTCCCCCTCGTGGAAGAAGTTCTGATGGCCCAAGAAGGAATGGCCAAAATCCCCACTTCCGTCAATCGCTATGACGGTACAACCGATCCAGTGGAACACTTGGATCATTTTTACACCTGATGCATCTGTACGAGCATTCGAGCCACTACTGGGCCAAAGACTTTGTCACTTCCCTAGTAGGAATGGCTCAGGAATGGTATAAACGGTTGCCGCTACGCTCGATACACTCGTATGAAGAGCTTGCCAACGCTTTCCTCAACCACTTTAACTCTTTGAAGGCCCCTGTCACCGCGCCCACATCACTCTACAATATGGTTCAAGGCAAGAATGAATCTCTTCGTTCATTCTTCCCTCGTTTTAACAAGGAAATCTTGCAAGTGGAGAGGCCTTCCATTGATTTCTTGATCCCAGTGCTCTTTCAGGCTGTGGATCACAAGCAATACGTGAGCAAAAAGTTTGCCGATGCCATCGTGGAGAGAAGGCCAGGAACCGTCATGGCCTTAAGAGAAGTTACCGGGCCGTTCTTTGCTCTCGAAGATATGTATGGGACGAATGGGCCCCGACTTCACAGCCCCATGAGACATGAGCGTCCCCGAGAGCGGGGTCGAGAAGATGTAATCAGGAAGGAGCACAAGAAATCGCCCCCGGCCCCTCGTCGTTTTGAGCGCATCCCCCTTACAAGGCCAAACTCAGAAATTTACAACCTTTCAGACAAAAAACTCTTTAAGAGACCTGTCAAAATGAGGGAGACAGAGACGTTGAGGCACTCGAACAAATACTGTGCTTTCCACAAGTAAAAGGGGCACGACACGGATGAATGCCGCCAGCTGGAAGTGGAAATTCAGAGGCTCGTCGCGGGGGGCCATTTGAAAGAGTTTGTGAAAATATTGGATGAGCATTGTTAGGATCGTTTAAAAGAGAGGAGGAGGAGCCCGTCGCTTTCAAGGAGCCCGCGAGGGAGAGGCCCTCCTGAGAGCAGCCACCGCAACAAAGGAAAGGCTCTTGAGCAAGAAAATACCTCTTTTGGGGTCATCAACATGATAGCAGGGGGTTCCTCCGGGGGAGATTCTAACGGTGCCCGGCGACGGTACGTCCGGAGTTATGATCAATGCCCCTCAGTGCTCAAATCAGTCTACGCCATCCAAGAGGCAAAAGATCCGCGCTCGAAAGAGAATGATGTGATAGGATTTACTGATAAGGACTTAGAGCATATTGTAACACACCATGGGGACAGTGAAACCTCTGACTGCCCCATGGTGGTTAGCATAGATGTCCACAATCACGTTGTAAAGAGGGTGTTAGTGGATAGTGGAAGCTCTGTTAATGTTTTGCCCTAAACTACATTCCAAAAGATGAATGGTACGAACACCCCGCTCGAACCCCTCAAAACAACCCTCATTGGCTTTGGAGGTTCGGAGGTCGTCCCACGAGGGCAAATTCGCTCGGCCACTTCATTTGGCCCCCCGTAGCGCAAAACGCTAATGGTCACTTATGCAGTGGTGGAGATTGATATTCCCTATAACATCATAATCGGGCGACCAAGCCTCATTGATTTCAAAGCTATTATCTCCACCTACCACCAGAAAATCAGGTTCCCCACCCCCGAGGGCGTTGGAGAGGTTTTGTGCAACGTGCGAGAGGCCTGGGAATGCTACATGCTATCCCTCAGAAAGCCTAAAACAGAAAAAAGCATTCCAAATCGGGTCCACCAAGAAATCCGTTGATTTCCCCAATTTGGACGAGGATGGTCCCGTGCGTAAGAGGGCCAAGTTGAACAAGAAAAAGAACAAGAAAAAGAACAAGAAAAAAGATCCCGACGCCAAAGACTCCCTCGAAAACGCTCCGCCGGGGACCGTGGAGGAATCCTCCTCTGAGGGAGATGAGCGTAAGGGTGACGAGCCCCTTAATGATGGACATTTAACAGGAAAGAAGAGGGCGCTCGAGCTTCCCCGTCCAGAAGTAAGGATCGAGCCCTCAGAAAAATTCCTTACTATTGAGCTAGAACCAGGGAATAAGGATAAAACTACTCAGATTGGGTCCAACCTCTCTGGACCCTCGCAGATTATGATGATTGACTTCCTCAGAGAAAACATCGACGTTTTTGCATGGAAAGCATCTGACCTTACAGGGATTAACCCGAGCGTCATAGTCCACAGGCTCAATGTGGATCCCTCGTTTAAACCCATAAAGCAGAAAAAACGGGATGTACACGGTTTTCAGAAGAAAGTCATTGAGGAAGAAGTTAACAAGCTTCTAGAGGCCCACTACATTGAGCCCATTTTGTACCCAGAATAGCTGTGTAACGTGGTATTGGTGATAGGAAAGGGATACACCAAAACTGAGTGTACGCAGCGGAAATTCAAACTCCTCTCCAAATGCCCAATAAACAAACAACCAAGTATACCAAGGATATAAAAATAATCAACCAAACAAAAAACAAGAATAGAGAGACACGAGGATTTTAACGTGGAAAACCCCTTCAAAATGAAGAGTAAAAACCACGAGGCCTACGAGACCCAAAAACAAATCCACTATAATACGAGGCAAAATTACAGCGGTTCAACACCAATAAATCTAACTCCAAACACGAACCAAACACTGATTCGATCCAAAACGAACTAGAACACAAAAGGAGAAAAAGACACCAAATTAAGTCAAAAATTGCATCACTGTTCACGCCCAGAAAAACCCGACTTACAGTGCTCCAAATCCGATCTCCACCGTTCACTTTCAAGTTCGATGAGTTAGGAACCTAATTTCCGAAAATCAGCTCGATCGGACCACAAATGACCTCCCAATCGTCCGTACGAAGATGCTGTCGCTGTCCAGAAAACTGCTGTCAAAGTGCAGGAAAAATCACGCCTCTATCACGTTGAAAACACGGCTGCTACTTTTTATTCAAGCCAAACCTATTTTGAATTGAAGAAGGACTATTATGGGCTTAAAGTCTATTTCTAATTGGGCCAACAAATTGCTTATGGGCTGGACCCAACAAATCTCCCCCTCCAGCCCAAGTCGAGGAAGGAGACAAACCACCATTTAATCATTCAAACTTGAGACCCGCCATCCCGGCACAAACCTCAAGTTTATCACGACTCACCACTTTTGTCAACATATCAACACCATTGTCTTCAGTATGAATCTTTTCAAGTTCAATCAACTTGGAATTCAAAACATCTCGAATCCAATGATATCTCACATCAATATGTTTCGACTTACCATGAAAACTCGAATTCTTATTGAGATGTATTGCACTTTGATTATCACAAAATAGAACATACTTCAATTGTGAAAATCCAAGTTCTTGAACAAACTTCTTCATCCAAAGTAATTCTTTGCAAGCTTCAGTGGCTGCGATAAATTCAGTTTCCGTAGTAGACAAAGCAACACATTTTTGCAGTCTAGATTGCCAAGCCACTGCTCCCCCTGCAAAAGTAATCAAATAACCAGAGGTAGACTTTCTCGAGTCCAAATCACCGGCCAAATCCGAATCTGTATAGCCAACCAACATCGGTTTCCCAGACCCAAACAAAGCTTCAAATCTGTAATGCCGAGGACATATCTCATAATCCATTTTACAGCATTCGAATGTTCTCTACCCGGATTTGAGAGAAACCTGCGAACTTTGCCAACTGCATGAGCCAAATCCGGTCTCGTACAAACCATGGCATACATCAAACTTCCAACCACGGATGCATAGGGAACACCTTGCATGCCCTTCTTATCTTCATTATTAGAAGGAGACTGTGCACTACTCAGCTTAAAATGTCCATCAAGAGGAGTACTTACAACTTTGGCTTTATCCATGTGAAACCTCTGAATCACCTTCTCAATATACTTCTCTTGAGACAACCACAACTTCTTGGCATTTCTATCACGAGAAATTCTCATGCCAATAATGTGCTTCGCAGGTCCTAAATCTTTCATGGCAAAAGATTTGCTCAACTCATTCTTCAACCTGTCAATTCTGGAAGCACCATGACCAATAATGAGCATATTATCAACATAAAGCAATAAAATGACAAAATCAACATCAGAGAATTTTTGAATAAATACGCAATGGTCAGCATTAGTCTTTGTATAACCCTGCCGCAGCATAACCGACTCAAACTTCTTATACCATTGCCTCGGGACTTGTTTCAAACCATACAAGCTTTTCCTCAATCTGCAAACCAAATTCTCTTTACCTTTCACAACGAAACCCTCCGGTTGCTCCATATAAATCTCCTCCTCCAAATCGCCCTGGAGGAAAGCAGTCTACACATCCATCTGTTTAACTTCTAAATCAAGACTAGCTGCTAAGCCCAAAACAAGACGAATTGATGACATTTTCACAACAGGTGAGAAAATCTCTTCAAAATCAATTCCTTTCTTCTGACTGAAGCCTTTAACAACTAATCTGGCTTTGTATCTCGGTTGTGAATTGTTCTCTTCTTGTTTCAACCGATAAATCCATCGGTTCTTTAGAGCTTTTCTGCCTTCAGGTAACTTGACAAGGTCAAAAGTATGATTGTCATGTAAAGATTGCATCTCATCTTTCATTGCTTCAAACCATTTTTCTTTAAACTCACTATCCATGGCCTCCTCAAAACAATCAGGTGCTCCACCATCTGTCAAAAGCACATACTCATTAGATGAGTATCTAACAGATTGCATTCTGTTCCTGGTAGATCTTCTGGGTTGGATTGAAGGTTGCTCAACAATTGGATTATCTTCCCCATTCTGAATTTCGTGATCCTCCTCAGCATGATCATGATCAACCCCTGTCTCCACATTATTCTGATTGTTTAACTCAACTGCATTAGGAAGATTAACAATAGGTTTTGGATTCAAATCTATCAAGTCCTCACCACCTGGAGACTCCAAATTACTTGTTTTACCGAAGTCTTCAATGGTTTGATCCTCCATAAAGACTACATCACGACTTCTAACAAGTTTCTTTTCAACCGGATCATAAAACCTGTAACCAAATTCATCCTGACCATACCCAAGAAATATACATTCTCTCGCTTTCGTGTCTAACTTAGACCTCTCATCCTTAGGTACATGCACAGAAGCTTTACAACCAAACACACGTAAATGATCATAGGAGACATCCTTTCCATACCATACCCTATTAGGAACATCAGCATGCAATGCAACAGAAGGAGACAAATTAATTATATAGGCAGCAGTAAGTAAAGCCTCACCCCAAAAAGACTTAGGTAGCTTCGTATCTGAAAGCAAACATCTGACTCTCTCCACTAGAGTCCTATTCATCCTTTCTGCCAAGCCATTTAACTGAGGTATTTTAGGAGGCATCTTCTGATGCCGAATACCATGTTCTCTGCAATAAGAATCAAATGGACCACAATACTCGCCACCATTGTCAGTACTAATACATTTCAGTTTCTTACCAGTTTCTCTCTCAACTGATGCCTAAAAAACTTTAAAAACATCAAATACCTGATCTTTGGTTTTTAAAACATAAACCCAAACTTTTCTCGAACAATCATCAATAAAAGTGACAAAAAAAGTGCACTCACGATGAGTTCGTACCTTCATTGGTCCACAAACATCTGAGTTTACCAATTCAAGAAGCTCAGTTTTTCTTGAAGGGGGATGACTCTTGAATGAAACCCGTTTCTGCTTCCCAGCCAAACAGTGAACACATCTTTCTAACTTTGTATCTTTAAGCCCTGATAACAAATTCTTCTTGGCCAATCAATCGAGTCCTTTTTCACTAATGTGACTAAGTCTCTTGTGCCAAAGCTCTGACAAGTTGTCACTCTCTGCTGCATTAACCGAGTTCACACAAATAGAAGCCTTCAACTTATATAAATTATGAAATTTATCACCTCGAGCCACAATTAGATTCCCTTTTGTGAGTTTACACTGACCATTACCAAAGAAATTGCAATAGCCATCATCATCGAGCTTTCCTGCTGAAATCAGGTGCAAACGAACATTAGGTGCATGTCTAACCTCATGAAGCACCAAACTCGACCCACTGTTGGTTTTCAAACAAACAGTCCCAATGCCTACTACTGGTACCACCGTATCATTCCCCATCTTCAAAACTCCAAAATCACCAGAAGTATAAGAAGGGAAGAAATCTTTCCTTGATGTTACATGAAATGAGGCACCGCTATCAATAACCCAACTGGAATCATCACTGGCTACGACAACTACATTGTCATCATATGCAAGAATAAGATCATCATTGGAAGTAGCAGTAGCAACACGATCATTCTTATCCTGGTCTCTCTTATCGTGCCTATCACGATTGCCTCTACGCTCTTTTTTCAATTTAAAACAATATTTCTTGATATGACCAGGTTCACCACAATGATCACACTTAAATTCTTTCTATCCTGACCTTGACTTGCTTCGACTTTTGCTTCTACCTTTATTATTATATTTATGTTGGCTTCTCCCCCTATTGTCTGAAACCAACAACTCGGGTTGAGACGAATGCTGAGTTTTTCGTCTCATCTCTTCATTCAAAACACTACTCTTCACAAGCTCAACAGTTATGCCACCATCAGACGAAGAGTTAACAAGTGAAACACGAAAAGTTTCCCAAGAATCAGGTAAAGTGGCAAGAATCCAAAGTCCGATAATTTCATCATCAAATTTAATGCCCATACCTATCAACTGATCAAGAACACCTTCATCATCAAATTTAATGCCCATACCTGTGAGGTGAGTGAGCCAATAAGTTGACCAACCGTTATTTTAGTTAGATCTTTGGCTTCTTGAATAGCTGTTACTTTTGGCATCCATTCTTTGAGGAAAGATCTTAGAATTTTCCGAACTTGATCTTCCTTAGAGATGACCCTTTCGAGAGCAAACATTTGATTTGCGATTTCCATAAAGTTTGCCTACATATGACTGATCGTTTCTCCTTCATTTATACAAATCATTTCAAACTTGTGAGTTAGGAGAGCAATCCTTTCATCCTTCACCTGAGATGAGCCTTCATGTGTTACTTGAAGCATTTCCCACATACTTTTAGCTGTAAAATGCTTACTCTATTGTATTCACTTTTGCATAGTGAACATGAAAGAATGTTTTTTGCTTTAGCATTCATGAAGACAAGCTTCTTGTCTTTAGTAGAGAACCCTTTTCTTTTCTTAGGTATTTCAGTGCCATTTTGTGTTTTTATGGGAACATTTGGTCCTTCTGTGACACTTTTCAGAGGTCATAGTCAATCGAGATGAAGTATTCTTCAATCATGTACTTCCAGGTGGCGTAGTTAGTGCCATCAAGAAGTAGAGGACGAGTGTGTGAAGCACCATCAGCATACACTACTAGAAAAATGGCCTTTAATGAAGCCCTAATATAACGTTTATGAAATGGCGCCAAAATATACCACATGTTATGACGCTTTTTTTAAAATTGCCATTTTACAGGTAATTTATTTTATACATCAAATTACTTATTAATTGGATTAATAGTATTAAGACATTTTTATAATCAGCGTCACAATAGAGTAGTGTTATCGGGACGCTAAATTAAAAGCGTCTTAATATCATATATTTATCATGACACTATAAATTAAAAGTGTCATAATATTATTATGTCCTTAAATAATATTGGAAAGTCTCATTTTTTTGCAGACCAAAATTGGCGCTTTCAGCTGAAAAAAGGGAGGGAACAGACATCAAAATTGGCGTTTTCCAATTACCAATGCTCAGACGCACTCAAAATCAAATTTTCACCCAAAATCAAAAGGAGAAGAAATCGGGGAAGCCTCCACCGCCTACTTCGTTTCGAGAATCGGAACGAGTCGGACGAGAATCTGAGACCTATCTTCGCCTACTTCGTTTCGAGACCTGTGTTCGTCTCCACCGCCGCCGACTGCGTGGACCTCCACCGCCTCGTCTTGAAAGTAAGAATCGAACCATTTTCTTCACTTTTTCAGTTTAATTAGAAACCAAGAGTAGATTCCCCCCTTTGGTTTTTGCTGATTGTTTTCCTTACTCGAAGTACAGGGCAATTACAAGCTTCCCAAGCACTGGGATAGCAACGAAGTTCAAGGCCCTTTGCGCTGAAGCTGGTTAGATTGTTGAAGAAGATGGCACCACTTATCACAAGGTCAGTCAATTTATCGCAAGGTCTTTCTTATTTCCCATTCATTTTGGATTGGATGGGTAATCACTGATTTTCATTTGTCTAGATTTTCTGGAAAGAACCCTTATAGATTGTGTATTTAGCCTTCTCAATTTTGGTTTCAAGTATAAGGTTTAAATTTTGGAAAGAACCCCAGATGCAGATGTCTCTGGAGAATTATTTGAGTTCGCATTGTTGAATTTGTCAGATGATTTTTTATTGAATTCAGCTGAATCACCTCCGTTTGGAGACTTATTACGATCTTCGTACATTTTGCTATGCTTATTATATTATAAGAACATGTATGATTGCTTCTGTTGTGTAAAAAAACCTGTGTGAGGGATACCATTGGCCTGCAATATACAAGTACATGACCTAAGGAAATTTGTAACTGAAATTATGTGAGTTTTGTAGTACTTTTTATCCTTTTCTTACACATATATCTTTAATCTGGTTTTGATAGTCGAAGCGAAGGACTAGAGAGCCGAAAGAAGAAAATGTAACCCTTGGACCCGCCACTAGGGATGGAGAACTAGTGTTTGGTGTGGCTCACATCTTTGCCTCATTCAACGATACCTTCATTGTGAGTATTTATGATTGGCTATGTTTATGTTTACCTGTAACTATCTTTGGAGAAAGAGATGCTATTGACTTTTGCAGCATTTTATTTATCAAATGTTCATTTTATTTGCAGCATGTGACTGATTTGTCTGGTTGGAAAACAGTGGTTCGCATCACAGGTATTGTTTTCTGGTTCAATTCTGTTTTGTAAGTTAGAACTTGGTTTGCCATTTCTTGTTCTGTTTCATATGTTTTGGCTCAGCGGTCCTCAAATTCATTAGAAATAAAAAGTACCGTCTCTACTAGATAAGTGTAGCAGTTGTGTGATGTTAAGTTCAGTACTAAGATTACGGGGCAGAGGATGGGATAGCAGTTGTGTGATGTTAAGTTCAGTACTAAGATTACGGGGCAGAGGATGGGATAGCAATTGTGTGATGTTAAGTTCATTACTAAGATTACGGGGCAGAGGATGAATCCCATGTTAAATGGGTAAAAGTGTCTGAATTCCATTGATGCCTTATCACCTCGGAGAACTTATGCCCTGTTCTATTTCACTTGATAATTATGTCAATTTATGTCTACAAAATTGAAGATTCATATAAATGTGTAACTTCTTTGAAATTTTACATGCTGCAAAACCTTTTGCTTTAATTGGCGATTTACTTCCTGTTGGTTTAAGGCTTCTAAAATGTTTTTTATTTTTTAATGAGTTTGTCTCAGGATAATACTAAATAGGATTCCCTATTCAGTTGACCATCTAGAATGATTAGCTTGGCCAAAATGGTTGAATTGATTCCTATTCAGTTGCCTTTACTGGAATGAGTAGCGTAGCCTAAATGGTTGAATGACGAGTATTCTTTTGACCAGTGATTCTCACTATGATCTTTGTTATGATTTTAGGTGGATGAAGGTGAAAGCTGATAGGGATGAATCCTCCCCCTATGCTGCTATGCTTGTGGTCAAGAGATTTTCCAGAGATGCAAGGTTTTGAAAAATTCATTTCTAAGAGCAATTTCGGTTTAGATCATTATTTGTTAGCTGATTCATGGAATTTGCAGGAGTTGGGAATTAATGCTCTCCATATCAAGCTCCGTGCTACTGGTGGAAACAAGACCAAGACCCTGGTCCTGGTGCTCAGTCAACTCTTAGAGCCCTTGCACGTTCAGGCATGAAGATTGGGCGTATAGGTATTTTACTTATAAATTTTTGCTCCTATCTTTGATATTTGTCCTGAAACATTTCTTGCAATTTGTCCTTTCATTGGTTGATTTGGTTTGTGCCTTGCCAAATTCTTATCTTTTTTTTCTTTTTCCTTGCAAAGGATGTGACTCCAATTCCAACTGACAGCACAAGGAGAAAGGGTGGCAGAAGAGGAAGGAGGCTATAATTTGCCATATGTTGTTAAGAAGGGTACTTGCAGCTGTCTTTTGTTGGGATATTTTCTGGATTTTGCAAATTTTGTTATTTAGTATTTGAACAAGTTTTAGTTTAACAAGAATGAGTTGGTTGTTTGGTGATCTTGACATCAACAGTTAAGACATAGTGAAATTTCTCTGGGATCTTTCGTTGGAAAGCCTGGGATCTTTCGTTGAGGAGGAGGACCTGTCTTCGGAAACAACAGAATCTTTGATAATGGTAGCCTAAATCAGACGTACCTAAGAAGGGAATTCTTCAAAGGAACAACTCCAAGAAGACTGCAAAATCATATGAATTGGGGCCTCAACTCTCCAGCAGATGGTTTGAAGGGTGTGCTGCTGATTACCCTATGACCTATTGAATTGATGCATATCACAGGAAAAAGAAGTTTCTCTCAAATCAGAGATCAACTGAAGGTTTGGTTATTATGTTTTTAGGTTGTTTCTCTAAAATATCAGATTGTCATGTTTAATATATATGACGTTACTTCTCAACAAGAAGCAAAGGCATTAAACAGTTTAGAGAATGATGTTGGTGATGAAACTGGAGACAATGAACATGGTGATGACCTGAGAAGAAACAAGAGTCCTTTCATTGTTATCATCTTGACTTCATGCAACAACATTTCGGCCCTCAACATCATCAATGAACAACATGCCTCTTCAGGTAATTAATTATTCGAACCATGTTAAATTTCAGTTGCTATTTTGGGTGGAAGTTTTCTAATTTTTCTAACAATGTATATTATATATCTGAAGGGCTTTCCATTTGAGTGAAATTTTTTCAGAACATAGAATGTAATAATCAATTCTTTGTATGTAATCATTGTTCTGTAGCTTAATATTTGGAAACTTGTCCCAACAAAACTGTGATCTTTGCTGATATATGTTTGGAGTCTGGACCATAATATAATACTTATTGAACTAGTGTGACTGTGGCCATGCTGCTTTTCTTTGTCTATTATTCTATTTGGATTGTTTAAGAAGAGATACATAGGCCATATGTACATGGTATATGTTTTCTTAGTCTCTTAGTTTTTGTATGCATAGATTCTTGGACCTGTACTATATATTAGGATTGTTTTCTATGATGTTTTTTCTTAGTCTTGGTTGTATATTAAATGTTATCGTCCCTTTGGAATCCATTTCTAGTTGCAATGTGTGAAATGATTGCACAGTCTTTTTATGCCAAAACTAATAGTATATAATTTGATGATGATGATCACCTCATCAAAGAGATCCTTATTAAATTGTGTATGTAGTCATGTTATGCAGTCATGTTAGGTAACTTAAATTGATGAAATTTGTGATGTGGGAGTGAAGTTGTTTATTTTGTATTCTTTGTGTGCAATTTGCTTGAGACTAAATGGAATTTGCTTACATTGTGTTTAAATTGTATAGGTCGGGTCAAAGGTATTATTAAAGACTGCATTTGATTCAACAAAAATTGTGGCAATTGGTTTTGTTCGAAGTTTAGATCCATCGGACAGAGTTGGTCAAGTGTCTTTGGGAAACAATTGGTGTGAGGTGGTCATCAACATTGCAATGGAATTTGATGAAGAGTTAATACGACCTACATCACCTTTCAAAACTATTGGTGATGCGATTGGGGAGGTTGTTCCATGGCCAAAAAATATGTAAGGATTGTTCATTAGCTTTAACAACATTTCTTTCTATCTATATTTAATATTGATTACAACAAGGGAATTTTTATATAGGTTGCTACGTGAAGATTGACACTGGCTATTTGCAAGACTTGCTTCGGTTTGGTTTAACACACCATTACACTAAGTACTCTAAATTGGTATTGATACTTAACCTTTTGGCATTTTTGTTGCATATGACCAAAATTATATATTAGGTATCCTTTGTAACTAATATTATTTTAGATTGGAAATTATGCGAACATATTAATATTACGTTATTTGATCCGGTTTATTTAATTTTGTTGATGCTTACATTTGTTTGTAGAGACTAAATAATTCGAATAGAATTACATTTATTACGGAAAAATATGATTTTAATATTAATATTAATTATATAATATCATTTATATTTATCTTATCATGACACTTGAATCCGTCATAATATATGTTAATATGACGCTTTTCTTTGTCATAACATATGTTTTAATGACATTTTAATTAATTATAACAAACTTAATGTGACGCTATATTCTATCATAATAGACTTTTTCATGACGCTTTATTTTGCCTTAATACCATTTAATGTGACGCTATAGACTTTAAGGATGCTATTTAGCGTCATAATAAACATATTGTGATGCTTTTCAACGTTGTACTAGTAGTTAGTTATGGCGGTTACACCGGCCTAAAATGCTTTTTAATGACGCTTTACAGCGTTATAATAAACGTTATTATGACGCTTACACACGTCGTATTATTGGACAGATATGGTAGTTAATAATCTATAATGACGCTGAAAAGCATCGCAACATCACATTTTTAATGACACATTAAAGCGCCATAATAGAAGCGCCATAATATCATATTGTGACGGCTACTCAAGTGACGCTTTCATATAGCGTCGTAAAAGCGAAAGCGTCACAAAAACCCGCTTTACGTGACGCTTTCTAGCATCACTAAAGCCTCTTTTTCTAGTAGTGATAGATATCACTTCGCGAAGCCATCCAGGTCGATCTCTTGGTTGTTAAACCAAATCCTGTGAGTACCAAGATCTGGTACCACTTGTTAACCAAAAGGGGGGGGGGGGGGGGGGGTGAATTGAAAACATTGCACAATTTACCCCAGGTAAATGATCCTCCAAACCCAAGAAATAATAACAGTAAGATTGGAGCCAAAATGAAATTTGTCCTAGTGTCGAATGAAGTAATCAGGAACAAAAAGAACACCAAGAAATTATCGTGGTTTGCTTATAACAACTGTGAAAAAAACTAGTTGGATAAGTTAGTCCACTACGTAAGTTTGTTATGGTTAGGATTTTAAAGAGCAATTTATTGAGAGATATAAGTACAAGATATAATTTGATGGACACAATCTGGGACCTCAAGTACATATGACTGTGGAACCAAACGTTCCAGGACTCAATCAAACTGACATGATTTAGAAAACTATGAGAACAACAAGACTATATGTGTATGGCAGCAAATGAAAGAGTTTGAATACCCTTGTAGATGTATCAGCACTCCTTTAAAAAGAGAAACTCCAAGAGAGTCGTTAGACTCAGAATTTGAATTTTAAAATATGTACGTTCCCCAAGATTAGCTACCAAGCAGGTACAAGAAAGGTTGGACCTGTGCTGACTTATGCTTCTGATTCTTTTGGCTTCAACAAGTGGGATTTTGAAAAAGATCCGTTGTGCATTTGAGTGAGTTTTGTGCTGAGTCATGCTTCACCTCTTGTATCATGTGGGATTTTGAACTTCTTGGTATATTTGTTGACTTGAGATGTTTTCGTACCAACTATCATTTTGTTACTAACAAATTTGCTTCTTTTCTTTAAACAACTTCCTCATTTACATTTGCTTCTTTTGGCTCTAACAATTGTGCTTTCCTTCTGTGTCCTTTTGCATAGCTTTGAAGATAAGCTCTACTTTCTTTTTTGGTTTTCTAGAAGAGTTGCATGTAAGACTACACAATATTTGAAATAATATAACTAAGCAAAACACAATTTTGTTAATCATAAAAAATAACAAGTAAAATCAGTTTAACAGAAAATGAAGCTCGTATATTGTTGGCAATAGTTGGATGGTGTTTGTTACTGCTATTTCGTCTCGTCAAGATTGCCCAAAGGCAAGTGGAGACTAGCTTCCCTTCTTCTCATTTTCCACATCTTCACGATTCTCCCAATCTATACGCCGCCACCCTACCGTTAAATGTTAACACCCATAAAAGAATCTACTCCAAGAAAGTACTCTCTCTCTCACCAACAAAATCCCCTTGTTTGCCCTACTAGCATTATATCTGCATTATTACAAGGAATGCATCCACGTCAATATTCAAATGATCGGATATTGTATTATGTTGTTCTTATTTATAAACATTGTGGTGGAGTTATCTAGTTTATTGATGCGTAACGTAGTGCTGGGGACTTGAGTGGGCTCCCCATCAGACGAGCCTTATCTTTCCACTTCTCTTCAGGACTTTTGGGGCCGGCGGTGGGATCTGGCGTTCGGGAATATACTGTGGGAGACGGTGCACATGTCGGTTCGGTGGGCTATGGAGCCGGCTCTAGGCAGGGATTAGGCGCCAATGGTGGGCATTCTGGTAACCTTCTTCATCTAGACTTATGCATGAGCTCGTTAAAAGTTAATTTGTATTTTCTACAATTTACGTTAAATGTAAAGAGTTAGTCAAGAATCATTAATAGTTCAAGTTCTATGTATTTTGTTAGTTTGAAAGTCAGTCTTTTGAGGAGTCTAAGAATCTAACATCAGTATTATAAATCTGATCTAGTTTATCTTGTATTAAACATAAAAACAATTCTCTTAATATTATATTAAAAAATAGAGCAACAACTCTTTTCAATTCTTTTCTGTTTCCACCATTCCAACAAATTTGGTATCAAGAGCCATTTTTAAAAATTCTGAATATTTCAAAACATCGCAACAAATTTAATTTCTACCATATTTAGATATTCTCCAAGTGAAGTACCAATATTTGAAGGAGAACATTATGATTATTGGAGCAGTGAGATGAGAGACTTCTTGATCTCTCATGATCTCTACGATATCATTGAGTTTTCTTATCCGGAGCCACCTGAAGCAGGAAACTCTCAAGGATGGACTACTCAAGAGCCAACTAAATACAAAGAAAATCAAAAGATGCTTGCTACAGCTCTTCGTTACATTAAGCAAGGCGTGAGCAAATCCATCTATACTCGAATTTTAAATAAGAAAAAGGCAAAAGATGCATGGGAAGTCTTGCAGAAAGAGTTTCGTGGAAACGATAAAACTGTTTTCATCAAGTTACAATCATTATGGAGGGACTTTGACAATTTGACAACGAAAGAAAGTGAAAAAAATAGCAGATTTCTACACAAAAGATGCTTCAATTGTGAATCACATTGAAAGTCTGGGAGACACCATCCATGAAAGAAAAGTGATTGAGAAGATTCTGAGATGACTGCCCCCAAAGTTCGATCACTGTGTTGCAGCCATAGAGGAGTCCAAAGATCTATCTAAAATGTCAATGCATTTGTTGATGAGTTCTTTACAGGCTCATGAACAAAGAATTAATAGACCTTGGAATCAATCTGTTGAGCAAGCCTTTCAATAAAAAGTTAACATTTTGGAGAAATCTTTTTTTAACTCTCAACAAAGAAGAGGTTCCTTTTGTAGGAATCAATATGGTTGAGGCGGATATAAAAAAAAGTATGAGCATGACAAAGGCAAAGAAGAAAACAAGCAATAAAAATCTGGTGATGGTCTTTTCTGCATTATTTGTAAAAAGACCAATCACGACTCAAAGGATTGCAGTTTTAAATGCAAAAGATGCAAAATTCCCAATCATTCACAACGAGATTGCTGGTTCCAAAAGAAAGAATCAACAATTGCGAACTTCAATAAAGAACATGATGGAATTTCAAATTTTGTGGAGCCATTGTCAACTCAAGGTCTGAAATTTGCAAATCAATTTCAAGAAAATTCGACATCAAGAGCACCCTCAACACCTGAAAGGACGTCAGTTTTACAAACAAATAATGGTGATTCAAGTCTAGAAAGTCCAGTAAGGAAAATTTGATCTTTGCAAGATCTTTATAATTCTTGTAATTTTACATTATTTTCTTGTGAGTCAGCTGTAAAAGAACAGATTTGTGTTAACACAATGAAAGAAGAAATTAGCATCAAGTTCGTTGGCGCAAATGAGCAACCCGCTGATATGCTCACTTGTTAGTTTAGATAAATTGGAGAAATATAAACATGAGCTGAAAATTACAAATTAAGGGTGTTAAAAGTTAATTGTATTTTCTAGAATTTACGTTGAATGTGAAGAGTTAGTCAAGAGTCATTAATAGTGATTTAGTCAAGAGTCATTAATAGTTCAAGTTCTATTTATTTTGTTAGTTTGAAAGTTAGTCTTTTGAGGAGTTTCAAGTCTAAAATTAGTATTATAAATCTGATCTAGTTTATCTTGTATTAAGCATAAAAACAATTCTCTCAATATTATATTAAAAAATAGAACAATAGCTTTTTTCTATTCTTTTCTCTTTCCACCGTTCCAACAAAGCTCAATACGTGGTACGTTAAGCACACGACGCCATCGTGGGAGACGACCGCATTTTTCGTGGGCCAGGGGGTTTCGTGGGTTGTGAGCATGCTGGCAACGATGGGGTTTGTTGCGGCGACTTGCTTATGGTTGTTCTGGCCACCTTTGATGAAAGGATAGAGGTTGTCTATTGATGCAGAATGGAATCTGAGCACATCAAGTGGCATTGTGTTACGTGGTTGGAAAACTATTGAGTCTTGGTTTTTCTATTGGATAACGGATCTCGAAAATGTTTAAATATAGAAGGAATTGTGACCTAAAAGTTTGTTCTTTAATCAACTCTCATAGTCTTCATATAATAAAATCTCTAGTTTTTGTTCTTTTAATTATCCATTGATATTTAAATATATACGCTTAACCTTAAATAATATCGAAGTCAACAGGGGTTGGTTCAAGTGGTTAATGGGTTCATTTTCCAGGACAATGTCCAGGGTTCGAATCCCACTTCGGTGTGTGTGTAAAAAAAAGAAAAAGAACCTTAAATAGTATCGAATTGATGAATAATGTACTTAACCTAACTTACCCCTAAAAAATTAACTGTTGAGGAGAGAGTTGCCAAACCATTATAAATTGAACTCCACAAGCCCAAACAGAAATAGTGATTGAAGCGGTATTTGGGGATGAATTAGAGCAACTGTTTAATAATCAACTTGCACAAAACTGGGATGACTCTCCTGAAGTGGAGGAAGATGATCTGGACACAATCAAACTGAAAATTCCCTTTAAACGCTTAAATTCGGATAATAAAAACATAGAGAAGACGATCAAAACATCTTTTTGAAAAAACTTAGTGAAAGTCTTAAAATTTTGAAGAGATCCTTGTGCGGTGGATAGTGATGGGGTCAAAACACGCTCGTGCCACGCTTGGACACGTGGCAACTCAAGACCACGACACTTGTCCTCCTATGATTGAGGTAATTATACACGAGCGTTCAAACCTCTCAAGCGTCAGCGTTCCTCAAAGACATGTGTCATCTCTGCTATGCGTACACGTGTTCAACATCGCTGCTCTCTAACGAGCGCGATTCATACTACATGGCTAAGGCTCTAGCCAGCCAAGAAAGCCCTCTACGAGCGCTACACTCATTCAGGGAAACTTACACTCCCCCTCCTTTTATGAGCCTTGGCATTCATCCCCTAGCGGATTCCTTGGTCTCCAAGGCTCTTGGTTGACACGAGCGTGCTCTTAAGCCCTCGTTACCAACCCCTAAAACGGCTCTCTGACACCCCGTACATGCCCGCGCACCTGCCACTGTTGCCAACACTAACTTCCACCAGCTTTTGCAGAAGATTCCTCCTAGGTTTCTCTCTCGCAACGCCATGTGTTAGGGCAACATTCGGCCAGGACCACACGGTGCAAATGATCAAAGGGTCCCTGACCCTCAACTATAAATATGTGAGTTCATCTTCTCCACTGTAAGCAACTTTCATTACTGCAACTCTATATTATCTCTTTCAGATCTTCATCTGACTTGAGCGTCGGAGAGCCAAACTGGGAATCACCCCCAGTTTCCCCAGCTTGGCCTTCTGACTTCGTTTTTGTGTTTGTCCTAGCAGGTAGAACCCCCATCTTTTCTGGCGAAAGTCTATTGGTTTCCTCCCCTAAACAAATTCTAAAGTGATTGGACTCTGTACCCCATATTCAGACCCATCATTTTTGGCGCCATCTGTGGAAAACTAGCTAGTAACTTATTTCTCTCTTTCTGCTAGTTGAAAAGCAAACACCCAGTGTCTTCTCAACCATGGTAGGTACAAGAACAGGAGCTGTGGGAGGAGGTTCCCACGATGCCAGTATCGTCGTTCCCCCCGCCACTGCTGGTGGAGCACCACCTCCCACCGCCGCCGCTGGAGGAGCACCACCTGCTGGAGATGTGACTCCACTTGCAGAATATACGGTCCCAACACCTGCGCCACCAGCACCACCAGTTTCCAGCGCCGTTGGAGGGGCCTCTCTCCCCACTCTTCCACAGCCTCCCCAGAATCCGTGGATTCATACTCATGCGAGTCCAGGAGGACAAAACTACATGATGCCGCCGCCGGGATATACGCTTACTCCCACCGTCATGATGCCGCAGATCCAACCCTACCATGCCGGCTAGATCCAGCTCCCGGTGGTGATCCCTAGGGAGATTGAAGGGGTGGAGTTACCCCCTCTAACCCCCCAGCAGTTGAGGGCTCTTTACGCCCAGTGCGAGGTTCAGGCGGCCCAGGGGGCATGGGAGAGATTTCATTCCATGTATTTTCCTTCTGGGCAGGCCACTCAAGCCGCCGCCCCTTTGGACGGATTACAGACCTACCCTCTCCGGGAGGCATAGGCCATCCTAAGGGCTCAACCACCGTCCCCGCCCGCTAGAGAAACGCCCAACCAGGGTGAAAATGAGTGTCCCCACAGGGGACAGGGGCAAAGAGCCCATGGAGAGAGTTAACGAAAATGAAGGGGACTCTCATGCCTCCAAAAGGGCCTCCCGAGCTACAAAACAAGGGGATAAAGAAGGAGACGTAAATCCTAATCTCCTCGCGGCAGTGCAAGACCAGCTGCAGGGGATAAAGGATATGGTTGGGCAGCTCTCTCGAGCGCGGTCTCAGATCTCCCACAGCAGGGATGAACGAGCCGATGCCAGAGACGCTCGCCCCAAAGACCGCCAGCCACGGGTCCCCCGCCGCAAGGAACAGGAAGAGAACTTTTGGATATACGAGTATCATCCCCTGGTGAGGGGCTCCCCCCTCGTGGAAGAAGTTCTGATGGCCCAAGCAGGAATGGCCAAAATCCCCACTTCCGTCAATCGCTATGACGGTACAACCGATCCAGTGGAACACTTGGATCATTTTTACACCTGATGCATCTGTACGAGCATTTGAGCCACTACTGGGCCAAAGTCTTTGTCACTTCCCTAGTAGGAATGGCTCAGGAATGGTATAAACGGTTACCGCTACGCTCGATACACTCGTATGAAGAGCTTGCCAACGCTTTCCTCAACCACTTCAACTCTTTGAAGGCCCCTGTCACCGCGCCCACATCACTCTACAATATAGTGCAAGGCAAGAATGAATCTCTTCGTTCATTCTTCCCTCGTTTTAACAAGGAAATCTTGCAAGTGGAGAGGCCTTCCATTGATTTCTTGATCCCAGTGCTCTTTCAGGCTGTGGATCACAAGCAATACGTGAGCAAAAAGTTTGCCGATGCCATCGTGGAGAGAAGGCCAGGAACCCTCATGGCCTTAAGAGAAGTTGCCGGGCCGTTCTTTGCGTTCGAAGATATGTATGGGACGAATGGGCCCTGACTTCACAGCCCCGTGAGACACGAGCGTCCCCGAGAGCGGGGCCGAGAAGATGTAATCAGGAAGGAGCACAAGAAATCGCCCCCGGCCCCTCGTCGTTTTGAGCGCATCCCCCTTACAAGGCCAAAATCAGAAATTTACAACCTTTCAGACAAAAAACTCTTTAAGAGACCTGTCAAAATGAGGGAGACAGAGGCGTTGAGGCACTCGAACAAATACTGTGCTTTCCACAAGTAAAAGGGGCACGACACGGCTGAATGCTGCCAGCTGGAAGTGGAAATTCAGAGGCTCGTCGCGGGGGGCCATTTGAAAGAGTTTGTGAAAATATTGGATGAGCGTTGTTAGGATCGTTTAAAAGAGAGGAGGAGGAGCCCGTCGCGTTCAAGGAGCCCGCGAGGGAGAGGCCCTCCTGAGAGCAGCCACCGCAACAAAGGAAAGGCTCCTGAGCAAGAAAATACCTCTTTTGGGGTCATCAACATGATAGCAGGGGGTTCCTCCGGGGGAGATTCTAACGGTGCCCGGCGACGGTACGTCCGGAGTTATGATCAATGCCCCTCAGTGCTCAAATCAGTCTACGCCATCCAAGAGGCAAAAGATCCGCGCTCGAAAGAGAATGATGTGATAGGATTTACTGATAAGGACTTAGAGCATATTGTAACACACCATGGGGACAGTGAAACCTCTGACTGCCCCATGGTGGTTAGCATAGATGTCCATAATCACGTTGTAAAGAGGGTGTTAGTGGATAGTGGAAGCTCTGTTAACGTTTTGCCCTAAACTACATTCCAAAAGATGAATGGTACGAACACCCCGCTCGAACCCCTCAAAACAACCCTCATTGGCTTTGGAGGTTCGGAGGTCGTCCCACGAGGGCAAATTCGCTCGGCCACTTCATTTGGCCCCCCGCAGCGCAAAACGCTAATGGTCACTTATGCAGTGGTGGAGATTGATATTCCCTATAACATCATAATCGGGCGACCAACCCTCATTGATTTCAAAGCTATTATCTCGACCTACCACCAGAAAATCAGGTTCCCCACCCCCGAGGGCGTTGGAGAGGTTTTGTGCAACGTGCGAGAGGCCTGGGAATGCTACATGCTATCCCTCAGAAAGCCTAAAACAGAAAAAAGCATTCCAAATCGGGTCCACCAAGAAATCCGTTGATTTCCCCAATTTGGACAAGGATGGTCCCGTGCGTAAGAGGGCCAAGTTGAACAAGAAAAAGAACAAGAAAAAGAAGAAGAAAAAAGATCCCGAAGCCAAAGACTCCCTCGAAAACGCTCCGCCGGGGACCGTAGAGGAATCCTCCTCTGAGGGAGATGAGCGTGAGGGTGACGAGCCCCTTAATGATGGACATTTAACAGGAAAGAAGAGGGCGCTCGAGCTTCCCCGTCCAGAAGTAAGGATCGAGCCCTCAGAAAAATTCCTTACTATTGAGCTAGAACCAGGGAATAAGGATAAAACTACTCAGATTGGGTCCAACCTCTCTGGACCCTCGCAGATTATGATGATTGACTTCCTCAGAGAAAACATCGACGTTTTTGCATGGAAAGCATCTGACCTTACAGGGATTAACCCGAGCGTCATAGTCCACAGGATCAATGTGGATCCCTCGTTTAAACCCATAAAACAGAAGAAACGGGATATACACGGTTTTCAGAAGAAAGTCATTGAGGAAGAAGTTAACAAGCTTCTAGAGGCCCAGTACATTGAGCCCATTTTGTACCCAGAATAGCTGTGTAACGTGGTATTGGTGATAGGAAAGGGATACATCAAAACCGAGTGTACGCAGCGGAAATTCAAACTCCTCTCCAAATGCCCAATAAACAAACAACCAAGTATACCAAGGATAGAAAAATAATCAACCAAACAAAAAACAAGAATAGAGAGACACGAGAATTTTAACGTGGAAAACCCCTTCAAAACGAAGAGTAAAAACCACGAGGCCTACGAGACCCAAAAACAAATCCACTATAATACGAGGCAAAATTACAGTTGTTCAACACCAATAAATCTAACTCCAAACACGAACCAAACACTGATTCGATCCAAAACGAACTAGAACACAAAAGGAGAAAAAGACACCCAATTAAGTCAAAAATTGCATCACTGTTCACACCCAGAAAAACCCGACTTACAGTGCTCCAAATCCGATCTCCACCGTTCACTTTCAAGATGAGTTAGGAATCTAATTTCCGAAAATCAGCTCGATCGGACCACAAATGACCTCCCGATCGTCCGTACGAAGATGCTGTCGCTGTCCAGAAAACTGCTGTCAAAGTGCAGGAAAAATCACGCCTCTATCACGTTGAAAACACGACTGCTACTTTTTATTCAAGCCAAACCTATTTTGAATTGAAGAAGGACTATTATGGGCTTAAAGTCTATTTCTAATTGGGCCAACAAATTGCTTATGGGCTGGACCCAACAATTGGTGCCCAAGAGCGCAAATAAATGGCGTATGTGAAATGACTTTACTGATCTTAACAAGGCTTGCCCTAAGGATCCATATCCATTGCCCCGGATAGACCAATTGGTGGATTCGACCACCGGATGTGAACTCATGAGCATGATGGATGCCTTTCAAGGGTACTATCAAATCTTTATGGCCGCAGAGGACCGGCCCAAAACTTCATTTGTTGTTCACTTGGGGGTTTATTGCTTCTTAGTCATGCCTTTTGGGCTCAAGAACGCTGGAGCCACTTGCCAGCGCCTTGTCAACAAGATGTTTGAAAGAGAAATTGGAGGATCCATGGAGGTTTACGTCGATGATAAAATTGTCAAGAGCGAGCGTCAGGGCTCACATCTGGAGGATCTCAAGCGCACTTTTTCCATTTTGCGCCAGTATGGGATGAAATTAAATCCTTCAAAATGTACTTTTGGAGTACGAGGGGGAAAGTTCTTGGGCTATATGGTCAGTCAGAGTGGGATAGAAGCCAACCCTGAGAAAATCAAGGCTATCTTGGAGATCCCCTCCCTTCGAAATCTTCGGGAAGTGCAAGTGTTAGTAGGGAAAATCATTTCCCTGAATAGGTTCATTTCACGCTCGGCAGACAGAAACCTTCATTTCTTCAAAATTTTGCCGAATGCATGAAACTTCGCTTGGACTGAGGAGTGTGAAAAAGCATTGCAAGACATAAAGGCTTACCTTTCGAGCGCTCCGCTCCTGACTAAACCCGTTGAAGGCGAAATGCTATTTATGTACCTCTCCATTTCAACTAAGGCAACAAGCGCGGTATTGATAGCTGTACGGGAACGTAAGCACTTGCCTGTTTATTATCTGAGCAAAACATTCCAAGGAGCCGAAAAGAAGTACTTGGAAATCGAGAAATTTGCGTTTGCCCTCATCAATGCATCAAGACGATTGAGGCCTTACTTTCAAGCGCACTCAATAACGGTCCTCACTGATCAGCCTTTGAAGCAAGTGTTATCCAAGCCAGATGTATCTGGAAGATTGATAAAATGGGCCATCGAGTTGAGTCAATTTGACTTAAATTTCGAGCCCAGAACCGCTATACAAGTGCAGGTTGTAGCGGATTTACTGGTTGAATGCTTTGGTTTAGAACCTGCTGCACCAGAGAACGAAGGGCTATGGATCCTGCACATGGATGGTTCCTCAACCTCTCAAGGGGGAGGAGCAGGGGTAACCCTTAGAGACCCCAATGGGATTGAGTTAGACTTTGCAATCAGGTTGGATTTTCAAATCACCAATAACGAGGCAGAATATGAAGCCCTTGTGCAAGGATTGAAAATTGCTTTTCAGAACGGAGCCTCCAGAATCACCGCTTATGTTGATTCCCAGTTAATTGCGAGCTAGATTAAGGGAACTTATGAGGCTCGAGAAACCACCATGGTGCAGTATTTGAGCAAGGCCAGGGAAATCATTGGGAAGTTCAAAGAGTTCCATCTACTTCAAGTCCCACGGGCAGAAAACGAGCGTGCTGACGCTCTATCAAAATTCACCTCAGCCTTGGAGGGTACAAGTGAGCGATCAGTCACGTTTCTTAGAACTGAAGCGCCCTTGATAAAAGAGCAAGGCACCAAGAAAGTGGTGGCCATGATTGAACCGCACGAGCCTTGTTGGCTTGACGATATTATCAGATTTCTGAAAGATGGCGTATGTCCCCCTGACAAGGTGGAGGCTCGGAAAATCCGAAACAAGGCCCCTCGATTTTCTTTAGACTCAGAGGGAAGGTTATTCAAGAAATCATTTCAAGGGCCCCCGATGAGATGTCTAAGGCCCTCACAAGCAAAAGAAAAGCTCGAGCTTATTCACAATGGAAGCTGTGGGAACCATTCAGGAGGGCGTATCCTTGCGAAGAAGGTCCTGAGGAGTGAGTTTTATTGGCCCACAGTTCTCCCAGATGCCATTGAGTTTTCCAGAAAATGCCCTAAGTGTCAATTCCACTCTAACCTCCCTCAACTGCCAGCCGCTCAAATGATCCCTATAGATGTCTCATGACCCTTTGACCAGTGGGGAATTGACATCGTAGGCCCTTTGCCCATCGCGGCCGGACAGAAGAAGTTTGTCATTTTAGCTGTCGATTATTTTACCAAATGGGCCGAGGCTGAAGCTGTGGCAAAAATTACCTTCAGGGTCGTGAGGGACTTCATTTGGAAAAAACATTATCTGCAGATATGGTATATCGAGGGTGCTCATTTCAGATAATGGATCCCAGTTCATAGCAGCTGACACGCGAGAGTGGTGTTAAGAGCTAGGGATTGAACAGCGCTTTACCTCCGTAGGCCATCCCCAGGACAATGGACAGGCGGAAGTCACCAACAGGGTCATTCTGCAGCATCTGAAAACAATGCTAGAAAGCAAAAAGAGTGAATGGGCAGAAGAATTGCAAGGGGCACTCTGGGCTTATCGCACTACTCCACGAGCGGCCACTAGCGAGACACCTTTCGCGCTCGTCTATGGGTCAGAAGCAATGATACCAGCAGAAATTGTAAATGAATCCGCTCATGTAGCCTATTTTGAGCCTTAGCTTAACGAAGATAACATGAGCCTGGAGTTGGACATATTGGAGAAAAGAAGAGAGAAGGTCTGGGCAAAAATACACAGATATAAGGCAGCCGTGGCACAACAATATAACAAGCGTGTGAAAGAAAGAACTTTCCAGCTGGGAGACTTGGTCTTGAAGAAGGTGGAGGTATCCAAACATGTGGGGAAATTGGACCCCAACTGGGAAGGTCCGTTCAAAGTCATACAAATCAGAGCTAACAACACTTACACCCTGGAGACACTTCGAGGCGAGCGCTTGCCTCGCCTTGGAACGCATGTAACCTCCGGCTGTTTTATGTTTAACAGCTCTCTAGGAATGATGATGTAACAATCCCACTAATAAGTTCTATGTACTACTTCAAATCTCAAGTAAGTTAAAATGCATTTTCTTGAATATTTCTTTGTTATTGCTTTTAAATTACCCAAATGGAAATGACCCATGTCCCTCGTTTCCACGAGCGTGGTTGGCAATCCGTCCCAGTACGCACGATGTTACTGCCCATGGGTTACGCTTGCCAGTGCTCTACTCCACATTGGGGGATGCCCTCATTAGGATAGCCTGGTAAAGCTCACAACCAACCAGATGAATCAGAGAAAGAAAGCGAGAAAAATCCTAGTAGGCCTTGGTCGTTTGTCACAATGCCTTGCGCTCGAAAACGGGATAGCCTGCAAGTCCTAAAAATTAACAGTTACAAGCGCGCTCGTTAAACGATAACGTCATTCGGAATGAATTTTCACAAGTCTTGAACGAGGGCAGCCTCTCAGTAAGACCCTCGTAATTACTCAAAACTTAGCAAAATTTTCCAAGTTAAGAAAAATTTTCACAAGTCTTGAACGAGGGCAGCCTCTCAGTAAGACCCTCGTAATCGCTCAAGACTTAGTAAAATTTTCTAAGTAAAGAAGAACTTTCACAAGTCTTGAATGAGGGCAGCCTCACAGTAAGACCCCCATGATTACTCAAGACTTAGCAAAATTTTTCAAGTTTCAAAGACTTAACTAAGTGATGCAGTTTTTACTGAGCCTGTTACACACAATCTTAATATTGCAAAGATTTTGTTACAACAAGCACAAAGTAAAATTTCAAAACAAAGGAGCTAAAAGAAGAACATTATGAGGTAAAAAGAAGAATTTCATTAATCAAGGCTCTTCGCCAAAAGTTACAAAACAAGGGCGTAGGGGCCCATAACATCTTTACAAAAAAGGCATTAAGTCAGAAGGGGGAAGTTACAACATAAGCAGGATGAGAAGGAGCGTCAAGCGGCGGGAGCGACGTCTTTATCCAAAACCACCAAGATATTTTGAGCCACAGGACCATGAATTGGGCCCTCCGGCTCTTGTGCTGGGGGGCGTTTTCATCTTGGTTCTGGGCAGCTGGAGGCTCAGGCTCATTGTTTCCTGGCGCTTGTGGAGCATTGGGCTCGTTGGCTTGTTGGCAGGGATGGGGACATTTTCAGCAACAAGAGCGGAAGCATTAACGATGGGCACTTGAGGCTCGTCTGCTGGAGGGTTTTCAGAGGAGGTATTAACAACGTTATTCCCCTCACATTGTTCTGCCTGAGAGGCTAATTCTGGAGGATGGGCCTCCATGTACTCATCCTAGATAAGATTAACCAGGAAATTATATTCCGGTTCAGAGATATTGGCCTCAGGGTCCTCAGGGTTTTTATCATCGTCCTAGCAGCGCTCGTTGAACAAGAGCCCCATGCCTTCCGCCTCACGAATGGCGGGATCTGTCAAGCCCTTGTGAATCCCTTGTTCAATGGCTAAATTGAAGGCCTTTTGAGCCTCGTCTAAGCAATGCAAAGAGGCCGCGAAATTGAACGCCTTGGAGTGGCAGAATTTGATGAGCGCTTCCTTGACTGATTGCTCAATGAGGTGAGGAAGTTGATCCATGGTGTCTGCATATTTTTTCTCCGCATCAGTAGCCCTCTTTCTCCAGGCATTACGGTCCTCTGTAAGCTTGTTGTGGCTCTCGTTGGGATTATCGAATTCATTGCGCCAGCTCCTTCGAGTGTGCTCAGCATTCGTGAAGTCATCTTGCAACTTCTTCATCTCGGCCTCCATTTTATTGTGCTCCTCCTTAAGAGAAATGTACATAGCCTTCTCTGTATCCAACTCCTCCTGAAGTTGGGCAGGATCGTTCGAGCACGCCATCTTCTTGTACTTTGCCTTCCGGTCAGCGTAAACCGTGGCACGCATCTATATATTCCTCGCCCTCAGGAGCACTTGCTGCACGGGCTCGAAAAGGCAAAAGTGTTAGCAAATAAATTGAAGAACAACACTTTCAAAAGAGATTGAAATAACAAAGGAAAGGAAACTTACGGAGATGAAGGCTTCAACCATGTCGCTTGTCATCTTCTCCACAGACTCCGAGTACAGGTGCTTATGATCCGCAGTAAATTGGGCCCTCTCGTACAGATTTTGGCTAATACCATGGGACAATGTCCCGTGCCTTAGCAATACAGCACCCCCGTCTGCGGAACCCTTATAACTTTTATCCCCCCGGCGGTCGAAATCCCATAAATGTTCCTCTTCCGAGGAGGAAGTTTCACTATCTCCGCCCTTGGGGCCTTCCACAACTTGCTTGCCTTTGCCGGTTATGGCGAAGGCATCCGCCATTCTCTTCCTCTTGCGGGAAGGTTGGCTAGCGCTTCCTTGAGCCTCGTTTATTACCATGCTCGCAGGGGGCCTCACTTGGTTCGTGGTGTTAGGGTTGACCCCCCTCGCATCTGTTGCGGTCGGTGGCCGCACCACTATTCGGTTGTCAGTATTTGGCGCTCGGCTCTCCCCTTGCCCCTGCGGCACTTGAGCGCCCGATGTTGCGCTTGAGCTGGCGCCTCGGTGGCCGCCCGGCCTGCTCCACGGCCGTCACCCCGGCCTGCTCCACGGCCTCGGGGATTTTGTTGATCTCCTTGCTGGGCTTGATGCCTGTTAGCATTGGCAAACATGGCAGCACTTCTTATGCCTCCAACCATCCCTAAAATTTCTACTCCTGCAAAGAAGGTGAAAACGAGGGTCAGAAACCCTTGGAAAATTTTTACAAAAAGCAAGTTACAAACGCAAAGGTATAGTTAGTATCCCTATCTAAAAGTTAGTGCCCTAAAAGTCTAACCATCTCTCTCCAAATCTCGAGCGGGAGGGTTGTTGAGATAATGAGGGTCATCAGTAAGCCCACAGAGGAACATGAGTTCCGCATCGTCTATCCAGTCCTTGGCTCAAATTAGATGGCCCTCGTCCCTCAATGCCCCAACCAAATTCTTGGCCCAGTCCTTAGGGAAGGCAGATTCCAAGCGGCTCTTTACCAGGGATCCCTTCCCATGAGATATCCATTCTCGGGCCACCCCGAAATCATCATCCGCTGGGGCCTTGACAAAAATGAACTTCTCCTTCCAGTCTGGGCCATAGGTGGAGGAAGGAGAATTGATCAATTTTAAATGAGCCTTCGCTTGGACGTAATAGAAATAACCCCCCTCAGGTGACGAGCGCGGCGAGCTGACTACTTGAAAGAGGGCATTGAAATTCCGCATGAAGGGCTCGTATCCAGCGCATTTCATGAGGATCACGAAACTGGTTATCAAAGCGAGGCCGTTGGGCACGATTTGTGAAGGGTAGAGGTTCAAATCATTCAGAATGGAAGCAACTGGGACTGGAATGGGAAATCGTAGGCCCACAGAACCAATTACGTCCTTGTGAACTGCCATTTCACCTGGTGGGGGATGGTTGGTGCGCTCATGCTTGGCAGGGATTCTCCATATGTAGCGCTCGTCCCAGTAGATTGGGGCCATAATAGATTTTATCTCCCCCAAAGTGATGGTGTTGGGAGTCTCGTCCGAGGTATGGTTGGTCGCCTGCATGCCCGAGCCTTCACCCTCATTGGGCGCTTTGGTTTTCTTAGCTTTCTTGGGCCTTTGGGTTTTCTTGCCTTTACCTATGTCTTGGGGTCTTTCTGAGGGCCCCGCTCCTTCCTCGGGTTCTGAAGCCGGGGCTGCGATGGCCACAGTCACGGTATGGCGATGAGGGTGGGTTGCGCTCTCTGTTATTGGGAGAGTCACCCCCTGCCTTTCCGCCTCCATCACCAGATTCATCTCCTCAAAGAGATGTTCAACCCCACCCGGGGTTCCTTTCATATATGGCCATAGCGGCTGCGTCCAACTCCTCGTCCTTAGGAGGTCCCGGAGGGGATGAACTCTGGGTAGCCATGTCTTCGACTTCACGGACGAACTCTTTTACATGATTTCCGGCCATGGTTGTGGTGGAATTTGGAAGGGATTTGAGGATTTTTAGGAGGCAGAGTATGTTCGAAGAAGATTTGGGATTTCTGGAAAGGGTTAAGCTTGAGGAATTACTAAATCCTAATTTGATTCTAAGGTTAGCAAAGTTAGAGGATTTCACCGATAATTACCTTGGATTTTTTGGAAAAACTGGGAAGAAGATTGTGGATGCTCTGAAACTTGTGTGCAGAGAGTTTTTTTCGCAAATGTCTGCTTTGAAGATGTGTTCGCGTAAAAAGTGGAATTGATACAGAATCCCTTATTTATAGGGATGGAAGTTGGTACGTTTCTGGCAAAAAATTCAAAATTGCAATCATTTCCCACCTAGAAAACCGTTCACTTTATTGAACCGTCACGTACTTTCCAAGTCTCACGCGCCTCACGCACATCAGCATTTAATGCTTAGACGCTCCAAGTGGTCAGAAGAAAGGACTGCATTTAATGCATGAACGTTACAAACGGTCAGATGAAGAGACCGCATTTATGGCACCATCAGAAAGGTGATTGCCCAACACGCCATGCCCCATATAAGCGTGACGCTCGATGACTTACGTTGGTAGAATTCTACAGTCCTTATCACTAAGGACTACAGAATTGGGGGGCAAAATGATGGAGTCAAAACACGCTCGTGCCACGCTTGGACACGTGGCAACTCAAGACAACGACACTTGTACTCCTATGATTGAGGTAATTATACACGAGCGTTCAAACCTCTCAAGCATCAGCGTTCCTCAAAGACATGTGTCATCTTTGCTATGCGTACACGTGTTCAACATCGCTGCTCTCTAACGAGCGCGATTCATACTACATGGCTAAGGCTCCAACCAGCCAAAAAAGCCCTCTACGAGCGCTACACTCATTCAGGGAAACTTACACTCTCCCTCCTTTTATGAGCCTTGGCCTTCATCCCCTAGCGGATTCCTTGGTCTCCAAGGCTCTTGGTTGACACGAGCGTGCTCTTAAGCCCTCGTTACCAACCCCTAAAACGGCTCTCTGACACCCCTTACATGCCTGCGCACCTGCCACTGTTGCCAACACTAACTTCCACCAGCTTTTGCAGAAGATTCCTCCTAGGTTTCTCTCTCGCAACGCCACGTGTTAGGGCAACATTTGGCCAGGACCACACGGTGCAAATGACCAAAGGGTCCCTGACCCTCAACTATAAATATGTGAGTTCATCTTCTTCACTCTAAGCAACTTTCATTACTGCAACTCTATACTTAGCATATTATCTCTTTCAGATCTTCATCTGACTTGAGCGTCGGAGAGCCAAACTGGGAATCACCCCCAGTTCCCCCAGCTTGGCCTTCTGACTTCGTTTTTGTGTTTGTCCTCGCAGGTAGAACCCCCATCTTTTCCGGCGAACGTCTATTGGTTTCCTTCCCTAAACAAATTCTAAAGTGATTGGACTTTGTACCCCATATTCAGACCCATCAGATAGAGAATGTTAAGAATTATTTTGACTAACATTGTAGCCTCTTCTAGAGCTCTGTTGCTTTGATTTGTCATTATCTTATAGAAAATTTGAAAATTTTAATCAAAAGGATTTTGATGAGGATATTTTCGATATAGGTAATATAATGTAAGGAAAATAGTTCTTCCTTATTTATTGCTTTTTAGACCTAAAGTTGTCATTGTTTTTCTTTCTTTCTTTTTTTCTTGTGGAGTGGTGTCCTCTATAAGTTTTTTTAAAAAAATATATTAAATATATAAATAAAACCTTGAAACTGAGGTTAAAACTTAGTTGGTACTTAGTTTAGCTTCTATTTTATTTCCGTTTAAAATAAGTAAGGCATACATAAGAGTTTTCAAAATAAGTTTTTAAATAATAGTTTTAATTTATGGTTTTGTTGTCTAGGGACTACAACTACTAAACAGACGATGCCGCCAATACCTTGAACTTTGTAGAAAAGTCAAGTTTGTGATGCCATTACTCGATCTTTGCATACCTTATTTGTTTCACAAGGATAGTAAGAGCCAGGGGTGACTCCAGGATTGTCGGACAGTGGGGTCAAATGATTAACGACTAATAAAAAAAATTTATTATTAAAAAATAAAATATTTTATTTAAAATATTTATTTTAAAATCATCTTAAATTTTAATTACTAAAAAATATATATATTATTAAAAAAATAAAATATTTTATTTAGAATATTTATTTTACCATTATTCTCTACGATTTTTTATTTGTATTAAATACATACATCTCTAAGGGGGTGTCTCCAAACCATAGAGTTGGTGTTTGCAAACCATAGAATTATATTTGTATGTAAAAAGTTAATTTAAGAATATTAACGTTTTAATAAGGATATTAATGTTAAGATAGAATTTTAAATAAATTCTAAGAAAACCATATTATCTAGAATCTAAAACTATACCCTAGACTGGATTCTAGTTTATTTCTGCTAATTTATTTCTGTTTAATTTAAAGTAGAAATTGGTTTTTCAAATGCTCAAAACTGTTGAAAATAATTATTTATCTCATAAATACTTATTTTTAAAGTTTACAAACACTCATATTTGTTTAAAAATTGAAGAAAACTACAAAGTCTATATTAGTAAGAGTTATTTAATATTCAAGTATCATTAAATAGACTTTTGATTTTATTTTTTGAGTCATTGACTTTTTTTAATTATACTAATTTTAAATTTAGGGGGTCTGATGGTGTCAAAATCTGGGCTATGTGCTGGACTGCAGATTAGGACTCCCAATCACCCGAGATATTTATATGGTCGGGAGAACTCTAACGCTTTCCCTAGCTGAAAAGATAAAACAAACGTAAACTCAGAGGCCAAGACGGGAAAGGATGGGGGTTGGACCCGTTTTGGCACTCCGACGTTCAAGTCAGCAAAGAGCTCTGGGTCGTAAGAGGACAGGAGATGTTTTGTGCGTGCAGGGAAGCTTACCTTTGATGGTCATGGGGTGAGGTTTTTATAGGGTGAAGATGGACTCCGTGGGTTCAAGTACACCTCCCAGAAAGTGTGGATCTGGTTGGGAGAAGAAAACGATGGCCCCTGGTCGGAACTATGCTTTTCCAGCTAAAGCACTGCTCGCCTGCCCCTGCTAGGACGCCTGCCACTATACTGGATGTAGCTGCAATTAATGCGGCCAACGGTAGGTGGTGCTTGCATTGAATGCGGTTGCCTGGTAGCGACTGGGTCGGAGCTCCGTTGGGTCGCACCTCCCTGGGTCGAAAGGAGGCCCTAGGTCGCGGGAGACTGCCGCCTGGCTATGGCTTGAGGTCTTCGGCCACGTGTTGGGTCGGTGGTTGCCTAGGTGGCTTGGTCACGGAGCGTTGACGTGGCACAGGCTGCCGCGTGGTAGTGACATCTGGTGCCCGGTCATGCTCCCCGATTTTCCCCTTATCATTTTCCCCCCCAGATTTGGCGCCACTAAGAGAGTGGCGCCTGATCTTAAGGAAGGCTTCGCGATTGATGAAGAGAGGGGAGGCCTGGGTCGCGATTCTCTTGGGGTAATCTGGGTCGCCAGGAAATCTGTTCGAGCCAAGCCATGACTTCCTTCGACCCAAGATCGACTTCGACCCAAGGAATGAGGGGTGGCCTCACTCGTGCGTGCCAGCTATGTTACACTGGGCGGGAAACTCTGGAAACTTCCCGTGTCAGAGTAATGATTACGCCTTTTGAAATTCTGGGGGGTTAGCGCGGGTCTTTGAGGAGCGGTTATAAGTAGCCGCCATGGGGTAATGGGCCACGTTCCTTTCCAAGCAGGCCAATTTACTGCCACGTGGAGTCGAATAACTACATTTAGTAGAAACTGCTGCCATAAATTGGGGACTTGGACAATTTTTTCCCTTTTCACGCCTTCCACAGGAGCAAAACCTAATTTCGGAGAGATTATTGTTTCCAATCATCCTTTGCAAAATTGTACTTCAGGAGAACTCTTCAAGCATATTCTCAAGGTATGCCCTTTCCAACCCAGATCTCTCCCTTCTTCCTTTCTCACCCACACACTAGAAATGGCCCCCAAGAGGAACATCTCTGTGCCCGCCGAGAGCTAACCCAAGGGTAAGCAGCTTAGAAGCTACGGGCCCTATGATATTCCGTCAGTCCGGAGGTGTCCATTGAATGCATAGGGGTTAAGCGTCCTGGGAGGAACAGGTGGGAAGACCCTGACGCCGAGGTGTACATCCCCAACATAGATGAGGAGGTTGTAGGTCCTGCCTTGTACGACTCGGTAAGGAAGAACCAGAGCGCATCTCCAAGCGAGGAGGGGGAACAAGGAGTTGATAGTGTGGCGGTGGATGATACGGCCGCCGAGATAGAAGAGATATCTCTGGAGGATGAACCTCACAGTCGAGGAGGGGACGTCGCGGCTTCAGATGACGAGCCAGGGCCTCAGAAGGGGAAAAAGAAGAAGGGGCAACAAAAGTGCATGAAGTACTACCACGAATTCAAGGCTGAGATATTTGGAGCGGAGAGGACTACCGCCCTGAAGAGATTAACCGGGTAGAGGGATTTGGACGACAATTGCGAGGTTTATACCCCTAATTCTGACGAACACATGGGAGCGCCACCGGAAGGGTGTATCGCCATGTCCCTGCAGGCCATTAAATATGGATTTCGGCTTCCTTTGTCTCCCTTCCAAGTTGCTTTGTTCAATCACCTCCAGATCAGTCCCATACAACTGCTCCCGAACGGGCATGCTATGATAACGGCGTTCAGGACCTTGTGAAGCTCCTGGGCCAGGTAGAGTGTGTGGAGCACTTTGCGGAACTGTTCGTAGCCTCCGTCGACTCAGCAGCTTCCCCCAACAGGAGGGGGTTCGTGAAGCTGCAATCTCGGTCGGGGAATAAGATCTTCGATACAGAAAAGACTTCCCACGGCGTGGATTGGAAGAAGAAGTTTGTCTTCTTGAAGTACAAAGACGGGTGGAAAGGCCTAAAACACACTTCCTGGAACGATGTCGCCCAAGTTAGGTTGGAAAGAGGCTCAGTGCGTTGGCCCAACAGCCTGCTAGCCGCTATGAGGGAGGTGCACCCGCTGGACACGGAGATTTTCACAAACACCCACCTGCTGATAAATCTGGGGTTGGCTTCGGGTACACGGAGGCATATAGATTTCAGAATGGGTAACTACACCCTCAATCCCCTTAGGCCAAGCACGTCCCTCTCCCTAACTCCATCTTTCCTTTTCTGCTTTAAACTTTATTCTGCCTGCTAAACCCACTTTTCCTCCTTGTGCAGGGTCGATAATGGTGGCCGGACGATCAAAAGCTTTGGAACGTCTCCTGAAGAAGAAGCAGGCCGAGAAGGCTAAGAAGATCGCCGAGGAGGAAGCGGCTGGACCACTCCCCTCCGTCCAAGAAATAGCCCAAGCGGAGGGCCTCACGGAGGCCGACTCCCTTACGAAAATTGCGGCAGTGGAGAGGGCAGCAGGGCAAAGATGGGCCGAAGCCCATGTTCCCTCGGCGGGGGAGGCGGCGGATGCGCAGGGGCCTGTTTGGGTCCCCCCGGAAGCTGACGCCCCAGTTCAGACCACGGGAGGCCAAACTGCCAGCCCTCCGAAGCACAAGGGCAAATTGGTCATGTCTGCTGGGCGGCCTGATACGGACTCAGAGGCTAACTCCGAATCCTTCCCTTTGGAGGTGCCCAAGGGCAAGCGTTCACAGAAGAGGAAAGATAAGGACGGCCCAGAGGATGGGGCCCTCAAGAAAGCAGCCAAACGGGGGAAAACTACGTTCCAGCCATCGGGCGGCTGGGTTCCCCCCACCCTTCGACCGGGATCCTCCCCCGGATTCACCATGTTGAGGGTGGATTATGAGAGGATAGTTAACGTTCCCACGTTCGGAGGGCCCAAATATCCCTTTGGTGTCTCGGAGTTCAAGGCGGACGGATCAGAAAGGAGGGTGGCGACCGGAGAGGTCGATGAAGATGTGTTGGGGGCCATTTGCTATTCCCTCCAAACCGCCGGTGACCACCAAGAGCTGGCTAAGGAGAGCAACGCGACCCTCTCTTAAAACAAGATTGCTCTCCTGAACGCGGTAAGGGCCTTCGCACTATCTCTTCTCCTGGGTCGTTCTTTTTGTTGCTTTCCCTCTAACTCCCTTCCCGTTTTTTCCCTTTCTCAATTGATCGTGAGAGAGCACCAGTCCGCCATGCGGCTGGAGCTGGCCGATGAAGCCCGCCGCAAGCTGCTGTCGGAGAGGGCTGAGGTTCTGTTTGCGAAAAGTTGGAAAGACGAAGCGGCGAAGTTATCCCGAGAGCTTGAGGATGCCAAGAAGGCATACACCACGAAACTTGATAAAATGGACAAGCTAGTGAAGGACTCCCTCCATGAAAGGTCTTCCCTAGAGAAGGAGTTGGGGGAGCTTAGGGCAGCGAACGAGGAGCTGCAAATCGGAGTGGCTACACGGCAAAGCCTGCTGGATGCAGCGGAGAAAAAGACTGAGGCCGCGTATGCCAAGGGGAGGCAAGATGGTTGGGCGGCTGGCTTTGTTGAAAGGCAGAGGGACGGGACTAAAACGACCTTCTGGACGGTCGAAAAACTGGTGCCGCAGGTAAAGGACAGTGCAGTGTCGGAGTTTCTTCAATCCAAGGTGTTTGGCACCGTTTCTGGCAAGCTGGGGGTCTCAGACATAGAAATGGGTTTTATGAGAGCCTTGTCCCAGGTTCATCTTCATCACCCAATCCCCCATGATCTTCTCAACGACCCACGCAAGCTCAACGTGGCCAACGGATAGGTTCCCAAGACCCTGCCCGAGGCATTCATGGCGCACGTTTCTTTTGAGGAGGAGGTGGATGACGATGAAGACGGCGAGGAGCTGGATTGGACCAAAGTGCCCTATGGTTGGGCTGTGGAGTGGGCCGAATCTCAGCTCGAGAAGCAACCTGAGGAGGTGTTGCAACTGCCAGGGCCTGTTGACCTGGAGTAGTCCAAAGAAACCCTGCTGGCTGCCTATGCCCCTTCAGGCAGTGGGTCGAAAGAGAATGAGCTGCTAAGTGAAAACCCAAACGGCCCTGCCTTAGCGATTCCCCCACTGGCAACACTTCCTCCTGCCACTGACGAGACTCCCCAAACGACACAGTCCAATCCTCCAGCTCCGGCCCAGGAACCCGTCCCTGGAGCCGCTGAACTTCCCACCTCCAATCCTTGAGTGTGTAAGGGATTTGTAATTTACATTCTGTAATTCCTTTGTAAATCTCTGAGGCCTGACCCCTTTTGATGAATGAGAATCACAAGTTCGTTTCTGATATTGCATTGCCTTAGTGTTGCTTACTTGGATATCAGTTTTGTTGATATGTACAGTGATTTGCGATTTTTTAAATGAAACTTGACTTTGGGAAAATTCTTAAATGATTCCAAAGTGCTGGCTCGGAACGTGCCCACGATACAGATCGAGATTAGTTTCGGTCGAGATTAGCTACCCCCACGAGCCAGCGCTGGCTCGCAGAGCGTTTTCATCGTGGGTCGTAATGAGCTACCACTTGGAGTCTCTGCCTACTATTTTGAACTTCTAAGGCCATGAGTCGCAAAGAGACTTGATCTCTGTTTGTCGGGGGGAGGGGGGGTGACACCCTCTCTGAGCATTGATAGTATATCGAATATGCATTTTTTGCATGCTTTAGGAAATTTCAGACTCTAAACATAATCCCATATTGACTGGTGTGTTGAAAACATTCAGACTAAATGAAGATGAAAGACATTCAGATTGACCGAATAAACTTTTTATTGCTGGGAATAAGTTGGAAGGAGTACAAAAGTGGCACTTACAACTCAGAGAGATTTTTAAACATAAAACTTCTTGAGATTATGCGCATTCCAAGATCTGGGGATAGCCTTTCCCTCCATATCTTCTAGGTGATAAGCTTTGTTGCGCCCTATCTCGGCAATGCGGTATGGGCCCTCCCAGTTGGGTTGTAATTTGCCCACGTGCCTTGTCACTTCAACCTTTTTGAGAACTAGGTCGCCGATTTGGAAGGCACGAGGTTTGACTCCTTTGTTATAGCTCCGAGCCACTGTGGCTCGGTATTGTTGCATGCGTTGGAATCCTTTCTGTCGAATTTCCTCAATGGTGTCGAGCTCATGCGCTCGGTCTTCTACGTTTCTGGCGAGCTAGTAGTTGAACACTCTCGCCATCTGGTGTAGAAGTTCTGCGGGGATCATGGCTTCCGACCCATAAACCATCGAGAAGGGGGTTAGCCCTGTTGCGGTTCTGGGAGTTGTGCGGTAAGCCCATAGAACTCCATCGAGTTCGTCGACCCAGGCCCCTTTCTTGGCTTCTAGCCTGGTTTGGAGGTTCTGGATGATGATTCGATTAATCACTTCCACCTGGCCGTTCGCTTGTGGGTGGCCGACCGCTGCGAAGCGTTGGCTGATTCCCATGTCTGTACAGTAGGATCTGGTACTGGCGCTCTGAAATTGAGTTCCGTTATCGTAAATTAGGACCCTGGGGATCCCGAATCTGCAGATAATGTGGCGCCATAAGAAATTCTGGATGACCTTATCTGTGATTTTCGCAGCGGGCTGCTTCGACCCATTTAGAGAAGTATTCCACTACAACCAAAAGGTATTGATGTTGGCCTGTCGCGAGCGACAGAGGTCCGACGATATCAATGCCCCACTGATCAAAGGGCCAGAAAATATCTACCGGGACCATCTCCGCGGGGTGCTGGCGTGGGATGTTGGCGTGTTTCTGGCAATTGACACATCTGCGGGCGTATTCCTTGGCGTCCTCATTTAGAGTGGGCCAGTAAAACCCACTCCTAGAGACTTTCTTTACCAGGGATCGACCGCCCGCATGATTCCCGCATTGTCCGCTGTGTATTTCTTCCAAAACATCCAAAGCTTGCGACGGGCGCAAGCACCGCTTTGTTGGCCCCATGAATGCTCTCTTGTACAATCTCCCTTCTGAGTCCAAGGAGTAACCCGCAACTTTGTATTTTAGTCGTCTCGCGGCGTTTCGGTCGGCAGGCAATACTCCATCTCTGAGATAAAGTATAAATTCGTCGACCCAGCATTGTTCAGCCGGGTCGATGGAACATATCATCTCTGCCTCGCCATCGATCACTCTACCCTTGCTTGATAAGTAGGTGATGATCTGATCCTTGGAGCCCCTCATTCCGTTCGCGAACTTGGACAATGTGTCTGCTAGTGTGTTCTCTTCCCTGGGGACTTGCTATAACGTGAATTCTTTGAACTGGGACGCCAGGGATTTGACCTTGGCAAGATACTTGATCATTGTTTCCTCACGTGCTTCATAGGAGCCTTGAAACTGGCTCGCTACTAATTGGGAGTCTGTTGTTATGAAAATACTTTCGATCCCGTGTTCCTTTGCAATTTTGAGGCCAGCAATGAGCGCCTCATATTCCGCTTCATTGTTGGTGGTTGGGAAGTCAAGGGAGATGGAAAAATCAAGCGCCTGGCTCTCAGTGCTCATCAAGGATATCCCCACGCCCCCCCCTTTAGAGGTTGAGGAGCCATCGACCGACATGGTCCATAGCACCGAGCGTGGGGGCTCCTTATTTGGGTCATTCTTCTCAATGATGAAGTCTGCAAGGATTTGGACTTGATATGAAACTCGGGGTTGGTAGCTGATATCGAATTGACTCAGCTCAATGACCCATTTCACAATTCTTCCCGATGCTTCTGGCTTCTCCAAGACTTGGCGTAAGCCCTGATCTGTGAGGACTATGATGGAGTGAGATTGGAAATAGGGCCTCAACTTCCTGGAAGCGTGCACGAGGGCTAGGGCAAATTTCTCAATTTCCAGATAGCGCGTTTCAGCGCCATGCAATATCTTGCTTACATAATACACTGGCATGTGTTTCCTTTCAAGCAAGGCCACTAGCACTGAGCTTACAGCCTCCTCTGTGACCGCCAAATAAAGATACATGGTTTCCCCTGCAACAGGTTTGGCAAGCAAAGGAGGGGAAGCAAGGTATTCTTTGAGCCTTTCAAAGGCCTCATCACATTTATCAGTCCACTCAAATTTCTTCATATTGCGCAAAATTTTAAAGAAGGGAAGATTTTTCTCAGAGGAGCGAGAGATGAACCTGTTTAGAGAAATGATCCGACCGACGAGACGCTGGACGTCCCTCACGTTGTGGGGTCTGTTGATGCTTTTCAGAGCCAGGATCTTTTCTGGGTTGGCTTCAATTCCTCGCTGGCTGACTATGTAGCCGAGGAACTTTCCTCCTTCTACGCCGAAAGAGCATTTGTTGGGATTTAGCTTCATTCTGTACTTGCGCAGCAGGTCAAAAGTCCGACCCAAATCTGACAAATGCATCTCCGCTCTCTCGCTTTTAAAGATCATGTCATTGACATACACCTCCATTGTTTTACCAATCTCTTCTACGAAAACCTTGTTGACCAGCCTCTGATAAGTTGCGCCTGCGTTTTTCAACCCGAAAGGCATGACTTCAAAACAGTAAATCCCCTTCACCACGATGAAAGCGGTCTTTTTCTTGTCTTCTTGAGCCATAAATATTTGATAGTAACCCTGGAAGGTGTCCATCATGCTAAAGAGTTCACACCCTGCAGTGGAGTCAACCAACTGATCAATGTGTGGGAGAGGGTAAGGATCTTTGGGGCAGGCCTTGTTCAAATCGGTGAAGTCGTTGAACATTCGCCACTTCCCTCCTGTCTTCGCGACCAGGACGACATTGCAGAGCCAATCCACGTACTTGGCCGAGGTGATGTATCCCGTGTCTAGTAGTTTGTTGACTTCCTGTTCAATTATCTCGTTTCGCTCGTCGCTCTGGGCCCTCAGTCGCTGCTTGATGGGTCGAAAACTTAGGTAGACATTCAAGTGATGCTCAATGATTTTTGGGTCGACGCCGACCAAATCTAAGGACTTCCAGGCAAACACGTCTGCATTACCTTGCAGGAAATGAATGAGCATACATTGTTGTTTACCTTTGAGGCTGGCCCCGATATTGGTGGTTTTCTCCGGATCACCCGGTATCAGTTGGACCGGGACAAGGGCACCCACAGCTTCTATTTTTCCCTCATCAAGCTTGCGCTTCTTCCGCACAATGGTGGAGGTCATTTGCTTAGAGCACATCTCCGCAGTTGGGTCGTCGGGGTCGGCGAGCTCCGGATCCAAATAATCATCAATGTTTATCAAAGGTACAATACTTTTGTTCGGAAGCTGTACCTTTTCCATGGAAATGGAGTAGCATTCCCAGGATTCTGGGATGTTGCAGCGGAGCTCCCCTATCCCATGCGGGGTCAGTAGCTTGATGGTTTGGTGGTACGTTGAGATCACGGCTATGAAACTTATCAGGGCTGGGCGCCCCATGATGATGTTGTAAACAGAGGGGCCTCCTACCACCAAGTATTCCAACAATTGTGTAGCTCGTTTTGGTAGCTTCCCCATGGAGGTGACGAGCTTGACTCTTCCCTTGGAATAGACCTCAGAGCCTCCAAAACCTGTCAATGGTGTTTTAATTGGTTCATATTCGAGGGAGTTATGGATGTTCATCTTTTGCAAGGTGGAATAAAAGATAATGTTAGCGGAGCTTCCACTATCGACAAGGGTCTTGTGTACAACACAGTTTGCTACACCTAAGGTGACGACCATCGGACAACTCGGCATTCCACCGTCCCGTGGCATCACCGGTACAAAGTCCCTGTCACCAAACGAGATCTCCTGCTCGCGCCATTCCTATCCTTGCTCCACTTGCATGATTTCTCTGGGCCCATAGAGCTCTCGACCCACCTGGCGTCTCGACCGTTTGCGTGTGGTCTTGGAGTCTCCCCCAGCAGGGCTTCCCGCAATCATGAAGATTTCATTGGTGGGCATATTGTGGGGGTTAGCCGCCTCTGGTTTCTCCAACGGTGGCTTGCGTCCTCTTCTGGGCAGGGGCGACTCTCTTTGGTCGAAAGCCTGACGAGCCCGCTCATCCAGCTTTTTGACAAATTCTATGAGGTGGCCACCTTGGATTAGTCGTTCCACTTCCTCCCTCAGAGCGATGTACTCTGAAGTCCATTGACCGGGCTACATGTGGTAAGTGCAGCGCTTCCTTGACTCCTTGGCCTTCTTGGTCTCCTTTGGCTTTTTAAGAAGCCCCTGATCCATAACCTCGTAAATTTCCTCGATGGGGTAGACCAATGGAGTGTACCCCTTCCTGGCCCCGCTTGCGGAGGGCATCTCACGCTTGACCCTCTGCTCCATCCTGTTGGAGAGCCTGGGGGGCTCCGACCGGGGCGGGTCGGATCTGGGGAATCGATCAGGAGCTGGGTCGCTCACTCTCCGGTCGTTTCTGCGCCCTAGAGCGCGAGTAGTGGACTTGACTTCTTCCAATCGCATAAAGCGGCGCGCGATGGCTATTACTTCCTCCATATTCTGGGGAGACTGTAAGATGATTTCGTCGGCGCACTCCGTGTGACGGATGGTCTTGTGGAGGGTCTGGGTCAGGATATCAATGTCCAAATGCTCCACCTTGACAAATGCCTCGTTGAAACGCGAGAAGAAACTCCTCAAGGTCTCGCCTTCCTCCTGCACGATACTATACAGATAAGTAGACGGGAGCTTGACCCCGGTCATGGAGGAGAAGTGGGCCTTGAATTTCCTGGCCAAATGGTCATAATCGCGGACACTATGAGGAGCCAACCGCTCAAACCAGTCTTGGGCTGGACCCTCGAGCGTGGTTTCGAAAATCTTGGCCCATATGAGCTTGGAGTGGCCATAGAGGCTGACTTGCGCCTCAAACTTTGAACAGTGCTTCACGGGGTCGGTGCTCCCGTGGTAAATTGGCAAGTTGGTGGGGACTCTATCCACCACCTTGGCGTCAATGATTTCGTCGCAGAAAGGGGACCTGCTTTTCTTTCGCTGTGGTATACCCTCTCCTGACGCTGTGGGGGATGACCGTGCTGGTGGGCAGGTGCCCTCCCTTCGAGGCTTGCTCTTGGGGGAAAGTGTCATCACACTTCCTCCTGTGGATCAAAGTACTCCGACCCTTGTGCTGGGTCGGGGAAGTAATGTTGTTGCCGTTGTTGTTGTTGTTGTTGTTGCTGTCTCCGGGGGAGATTATTTCGGAGATCGCCCTGGCCTACCCAATGTCCCCGGTTGGCTCTGTAGTAGGCGTCGGGATGGACCTTAGCCCCTAGACGATCGAAAACAGGCACATTTCTAGGAACGGGAGCGTCCCTATTCATCTCGCTTGCTGTCCCTGCAATGCGACGCGCGCCCCTATCATTTTCCCCCATATTGCGCAAAAGCTGCGAGGGGCGTTCCTCTTCCGGATAAATCCTTCTCCTGGAAAGTTCCCGGCGACGAGACGGGTTTTCATTGTCATCGCAACCCTCCTCGGGGTACGCACCCAGATGGATCGGGTGTTGGACTCTCGGGGCCGGAGCAATGAAGATGGTTTGAGGCTGTGCGTAGGGGTTTTGGCCGTAGGGGAGCTGTGGGTACCCCCAGAAACTCGGCTGATGGGTATGCTGTTGGACAGCGTACGCCATTGGGGCAGAGGGCCCCTGGACCTGGGGTATGTGACATTCTGAGAAATCGGAGCCAAGGGACTTCCTCTTGGGAGAGCCGGCATGACCGGTTCCCTATTTTCTCTCGTAGCGGCCAAGGCCTCTGCCCTGCACCGTTCCGCGTAAACAGCTAAGTCTGCTTCGGAGAGTACCAAACGGCTGGGAGCACTAGGACCAGCGTCCGCAGCGACAACTCCTCCTATGGGGGGTTGGAAGTTCCCCCCCTGTGGTGTTGAGATCCGGGAAGATCTCTTCACCATTCTCGTTGTAAACACATCGTCCATGACGTATTTGGACCATCTTGAATGGAAAGTTACAGGGTAGTGATAAGAAAACAAGGCTTTTGTTCAGAGTTTTCCCACAGACGGCACCAAGATGATGGTGTCGAAATCTGGGCTATGTGCTGGACTGCAGATTAGGACTCCCAATCACCCGAGATATTTATATGGTCGGGAGAACTCTGACGCTTTCCCTAGCTGAAAAGATAAAACAAACGTAAGCTCAGAGGCAAAGACGGGAAAGGATGGGGGTTGGACCCGTTTTGGCACTCCGACGCTCAAGTCAGCAAAGAGCTCTGGGTCGTAAGAGGACAGGAGGAGTTTTATGTGCACAGGGAAGCTTACCTTTGATGGTCATGGGGTGAGGTTTTTATAGGGTGAAGATGGACTCCGTGGGTATAAGTACACCTCCCAGAAAGTGTGGATCTGGTTGGGAGAAGAAAACGATGACCCTTGGCCGGAACAGTGCTTTTCCAGCTAAAGCACTGCTCGCCTGCCCCTGCCAGGACGCCTGCCACTGTACTGGACGTAGCTGCAATTAATGCGGCTAACGGTAGGTGGTGCTTGCATTGAATGCGGTTGTCTGGTAGCGACTGGGTCGGAGCTTCGCTGGGTCGCACCTCCCTGGGTCGAAAGGAGACCCTAGGTCGCGGGAGACTGCCGCCTGGCTATGGCTTGAGGTCTTCGGCCAAGTGTTGGGTCGGTGGTTGCCTATGTGGCTTGGTCGCGGAGCGTTGACGTGGCACAGGCTACCGCGTGGTAGTGACATCTGGTGCCCGGTCATGCTCCCCGATTTTCCCCTTATCAGGGTCAATACAATTTTTTTCATTTTTATATGGGGTCAAGTAAACTATTTTTAAAATAAAAAACATAAAAATATATAAAAAATATATAAATACATAACTAAATTTCTTTTCTTAGTGGGGTCAATTGACCCCACTTATGCAAAAGTGGAGTCGCCCTTGGTAAGAGCCTATGTTTTAAAACCCGGACTGAGCATCAAACCGGAAGCCTTACTGGTTACTGGTTTTACTGATTGGTCGAACCGGGGTGACGTCATAATTATTTGATTATTATATATAATTATATATATTTATATAATATTAAAAATGTAACGCCCCGTGTTTTTATCGTACAGGTACGTGCGCCACACATGTGAGTTTTGAGAGTTAGAATTCCTTTACGTGCTTATTTGAATAATATGTTTATGTGAATTATGTGAATAATCGCCTAAATGCTTATGTGATCATTTTAAATGCAATTCCATTTCTCAACATATGCATAATTTATACATTTCGTTCCATAACATATTTTCATACCTATATACTTACATAAACTTAAACTAATTCCATAAGAATAATATTTCCATTTCCTTATGCATTTATTCATGAAACATGCATTATATATATGTATACACAATCTTCCTATACAAATGCACTCACACATGCATTATATATGTATATATAAATGGAGCACTAAGAAATTATATACATGTAATATATATAATATCTAACTTTTACTTTATTCATATAACTATTATATCTATACATTATATACATATTATATATCAAATATCTTCATCTCACTTTATATGTATATATCATATATCTATACATTATATCATATATACACAAGAACACACACACAAACACACACCAAATCTCTACAACACACACATACACCCTTTCTCTCATTTTCATCACATCTTGGATCTCTAAGCAAGAAGAAGAAGAAGTAGTAGAGACGGGAGAACCAAGCATCATCATCATCTTCATCATCTTCTTCCATTCATTCCAAGGTTGGTTTTGATCTTTCATGAGATTGATTGATGAATAGTTAGGGCTTTATGATTTGAATGTGTTTTCTTGTTTCCTAGCATGAATACGTGATCATATATGTGGGTACCTTTGGATTATTGCATGAATACTTTGATCTCTTGGCCATTTGATCTCTTGGCAATTATGGAAGGTTTATGTGATTGTTTGGATTGATCCTTGCCTCAAACTTGTGGTTTATGTGTTGTAATTGAGGTATAAGATGTATATTGGTGTTATATGTTAGTTTGGAGGTGTGTAATTGTTGTAGTTTGGTGTTGGTGTGGATTGGGAGCCATATCTTGAGCCTTGCCCTATTTTTCCCTCGTATTTAGCTGCTGGAGAAGATCCACGGGCGTGGATTTTGACCCACGGCCGTGGATTTGTGTCCAGAAAACTTGGTTTTTCGGCATAGGAATCCACGGGCGTGGATTTTTGTCCACGGCCGTGGATCGGCCCCTGTTTTCTGTCCGAGTTTGTTTTGCTTCGTTCTCCCTCATACGAACTCCGATTAACTTGATTTTTAAACCGACGGAAACCTATTGAAGTCTAGAACAACTTCTAATTGGAATCTTCTCAATATCTTTTTCCATTTGTGAGATATAATCAATCCTTTTTGGTGTCACCACTTCACCGACAATCTACATTCCTTCAACTTCAGACCTACGCCATTTACTCCTCGTTTTGAACTAGAATACGAGGCATATATCATTTTAAAGGTCTACATGTCTAATTTTATATACAACAAACAAAACCCAATTCAAACTTCTACAACTCAAGATATTTCAATTTTCCTACAACTTGTACATTTTCGAAAATTGTCAACTTTTGCCAAACTTCGCCAAAACCCCTCTTATTGTATTTCTTTCACTTCCTCGGCTTCCTTATTTGACTTATATGAATTATATGCTTTCTTAATTGATAATTGTACTCTTATTTGACACTCTTTGATCTTTAATTGGTTAAACTTGATTGTTAACTCCGTGCCTTACATGAAATGAATTCATTTGATTAAGTGGCATGAATACATGACCTATTTGAGTGTAATTGCATCTCCTATATGTTAATCAAATGCCACACATGTTATAAGATGATATACCACTTTATAAGCATTGTCGTGCGTCCTATTTGGTATCATATGAGTCTCCTCTCACGAGTACACACTGTTACTCTCTCTTGTACAGTTCATCTCCAGGGCGGAGACTTCCGGATTGAATAGGCACCCGTATCAATCATGTTTCTTATCTCGGGTTATGCCAAGTGAGGGTGTTTTCGTTCTAGCTATGTTTCAAACCCTATAACCTTATGTGACAAGTTTTGGCCAACAACCTTATGTATATATATATCGTTTTCAAAGTGGAGTCATCGAGTAAATCTTTATCGAGTAAATGTTTCCTCATGAATTACGAAATGAATTATGATAATTACGATCATAACTTGAAATGTTTTGGCGAGATTATGCACATTGATCATGCACATGTTATTGGGCCTCGAGGAAATGTGTGAATGGAGGCCGGTTCGGCATCGGGCCGACGTATAGCTAAGCCATTGCACAAAGTACTCATTGAGAATCTCTCACGCGACCGTGTAGTGTGGAAGGTGAGTTATTCTTGAGCCGATGGTTAACCCATCGAAGGAGCGGGTAGGAGTCATGAGCCCCCGTCTCAATATTGATATTATTAAATGGTTCGGGTCTGCAAGCCCGGCCATTATAGAGGGAGAAGGTTGGAAAATGCTTTATGATCATGTTCATGTATTATGTTTATTAATGTTATGCACCGTGCGGGAAGGTCGGGACACGGATTGCCCAAACGATTAAGTCTCATGTTTATTGCTCGCATGTATTGTTTTGTATTGCATGATCACGTATTCAAAAGTATTAAGTCATGTTCATTGTACACGGTCGGAGTTTGGTTGGAGAATTATGCACGCTCACTCGTCGAGCTATTATGATTATCATGAATTATGAACTTAAAGGATTTAATATGAATTAGTCGTAAAGTCTGGGCATTGCTATCTATCTTCTTGCCCCTCGCGGGAACTAACTTCATATAAAACCTTGCTCGGGATTTATGGCTTGCTTGTGCATGTTCTATATATGTATAGCTCCTGCTCACTCAGTCTTCTAGAGACTGGCCCCTCTTTTTCACTCTTTTCAGTTTCCTTGCAGGTGTAGCTAGGCGGGAGCCAAGTCTTAACTTTCTTTCGAGTCTCACTTGTACATTCGAGTCACATTTTACATTATTACGACTTTAATTGTATTTATTCATGGAATGGGCCGGTGTGCCATTTATGTATTATTGATTATTGATTCGAGACAGGTTGCATGCTTAGCTGAACCCGTTGTTAGGTGCTTGTTGGATTTAATTATATTTATGAATTGTTTGGGCTTGTAGCCATTACTGAATTTTATTATTGGTATCATTGCTTCCGCATTGCACTCGTCAGGTTGTTGCATTAATTGGTACAGGGTTAGATTCCGCCTAGCCAGGGTGTTGTTTTTATTTTATCACTCGTTCGCTATGAGTCTGGTTCATGCTGGATCATCAATTTCATGCGTGGACTAAACTTGTAGTGCGGGGGATATGGTGCCTATCGTCCCGGGTGCTCCAATAAATATGAATTAAAAATAATCAAATAAGTTAAATAATATAGGAAAATAGGTATATAAATCAATTCCAACTATTTATTAATTTTTAAATAACATAAGTAATAATAAATTTTAAAATATAAACCTAAACAATATAAATAAAAAATTAATTTAAAAAATATCATACTTTTTACTATAGGAAAAAAAAATTACACATACATTTATACTTTTATAAATATATGTGTTCACAAGATTTTATATTGTCTACAAAATAAAATTACAAGACAAAATATAATATGAACAATAAGTATGAAAATTTAAAGAATTTAACAAATTTGATGGAATAAATCATAGCAAATCTATTCCTCTGATTCTTCTCTTCAATTTTGTATTAGAGGGCGTGAAGCTTATTCCCGAACACGTAGGTGCGATTTTCACCAATTTTGATGGAGGAAATCACGTGATTTACCTGCAACTTTGATTAAACCGTAGAACCTTCAAAGGTTGTAGTTCCTCGTAGCAGCGGGGCTTGAATATCTAGAAGACTTGAAGACGACAAGAAGAAGACTTTGACGAAGACTTGATGACGTGAAGAAGACTCACGCACGTATGTAGACTTGACGGCGTGAAGACTCCTTTGAAGACGAGAGGAAAACTTAGAAGACTTAATGGTGTGAAGATCCCTTTGATGTCGCTCTCTTCCTCCTTGCTCTATGTCGATATGTCGATGTCCGTGTCGAAGTCGAAGTCGAAGTCTTGAAGTACGTTGATGATACCTTGAAATGTACCCATGACCCCTATTTATAGGTGTAGGGTTGAACTTTATGATAGTTATCCCTTAATTAATTTATTTATTTATTAAAGAGATAATATCAAATTTATTTATCTATTTGTCACTTTAATATAAATTTATATTACAGAAAATAAATAAATGTCATGCGCTTTGACTTGATTGGTCCACGTATGGAGAGATGCCACATGTCGTCATTTGATTGGTCATAACCAACTGGGCTGTAAGGTTTGATTTGATTTGCCGGAACACTTCAATTTGACACATGTCGATACTTAATTTGATGACAAAATAAAATATTAAAATTATCTATTTAATCAACTATTTAAATATTTTATGGATTTTAATTTAATATATATCCAAAAAATATAAAAATAGCATGAATTAAATTTGATAATTAATATTTAATTACACGTGTCGTATTTTAATTCGACGAAAATATAATTTGTCTACAAATGCTCCCACTTCAAAGTTTGGCGAAAGACGTGCCAAGCGCTTGTGTCGGCGAAATTTGAAGAACTTGATTTAAAATCTTCAAATTTAAAATGACTTTGGGAGCCACCAATCTCTATTGGAATTTGGACTTAAAATTATAAGTCATCATCATGGACTTGGAAATATATAACTAATTCATTTGGAGAAACATATGGCCCAACCGCATGCCCACTTTTTTCACTTACATAATTTTTTTTTTAGTTGCTACCAAGAGATCACGGCTCGGCTAATCAAGAACAAATGGACCCAACTTCTTTCTAAAGCAAATTAAATTGAGGCCCATTTATACTAATTTAAAGGCAGACATACACATAGCACACCATCAGGGGAATTTTAGCTTAATTCGCCACCCGAACAGGAAAAAAAGGGGAATTTTAGCTTTGGAGAACTCCATCTTTTTCCGTCCTCATTTTTTTCCTTTTTTTTTTAATTATTAAACTTAACAGAGTTCCGGTCGGACTGTGTCTCCTAAAACTCTTGCTTGAGCAGATTTTCCCACATCTTGGATCAAGATTTATCCTAATCCTAAATTAAAGTTATGATTAGTGGAGTCCTAACAGGACTATGTTTCCTTAATGTAGGTGGACTCCATGTTTAGGGAATCTATATAAGCACATTGAATCATGGTATAATTATCACAATTAGAATGTTTAGGGAATCTATATAAGCACATTGAATCATGGTATAATTATCACAATTAGAACTTCCAATTGGGTTGCAGCTCATTACGTAATTGGCGAGAATTCGGAATCGGAATTGCATTGCTGAGAAAAACATCAAAGTGTAGGCTTCTCTCTTTTCTTGTGTCGTTGTTTGCCTGCGTTCTTCTGCGTGGTTCATCTGCTTCTTCCGTCGGGTTCAATCTTCATGCGAGATATACTATGCCTCTCTTGCTCAGATGCACGCTCACAAGGTGTTTGACAAATTTCCCCAAAGAGTTGTGAGGAGCCACTTCCTTCTGCTGGCAGCATCTATAACGATCAAGAGTGAACGAAGGTTTCCTTCTCTTCATTCCTTTAATCACTTTTTATGGCTGCCCAAAGTTTTCGTACCGAAAAAGTATCAAGTTAAATTCATGAGCTTAAGGCATAAATCTCGTTCTCCCGTTCTTCAGGTGCGTCGCACGTCGTCAACTATAAAGGCTTCTCCACTCACTTTCTTCGGTCGCATAACGCTCTGCTTTCGTTTCTGCCAAGCTCTGCCTATTCGGAAAAGTCTTAAATTAAATCTGCCGGCTTCGGGTAGCTACAGCGATCGTCCCTCTTTATTTGCTTCTAGACTGATCATATGATACATAACAGGGCCCATGGGATTTTAATAGCTTCCGTGTGATTGTAGTCTCCTTTGTTGATGATATGATTTTATTTTTTTTTTCATCATGCATTGAATATCATATTTTCCCTTTTGCTTTGCACGGTACCAGGCTTATTTTAAACTTGGGAAAGCAATTTTTTTAGTTAGTGCTTGCTGCACTTACTTCGTTGGTCAAGAGAAAGCTACAACACTATTGGCACTAACACTTCTTTCATGTTTAAATCAATAGCTAATTGTATGCCACGCAACAAAAGACACACAACTTGGATAGCCCAAATCACTACAGCTTTGCAATGTCCAGAATTTGACTTTTTTTTTTTTTTTCCTTTTTCTCATGCATTAATAGTGTCTTCTTGTCATGCATGGTATAACATTGACTTGGACTTAACTAATCTTTTGTCCCTCCCCTTTTTTTTTTTGGCAGGGAATAATCAATCCAACATTTCGGCGGCCTACAAAACTCTGATCCGACTAGTTGATTGTTGCTTTCAAGTTTCTTTAACGGTAAAGTGAAGTATTCTTAATTATTATTTTTTTTTCTCACTTATCTCATAAAGACGGACTTGTTGATCCTAATTCCCTTCTACTTGGTCTTAATTCATTGTAGGTAATTCGAATACCATAAGATGTTCATCGAAGATCACGCCGAACCATCTCCATGCATCGTCATCAACCGCGACAGTGACAGCTTCAAAGTTAAACCTACTTTTTTGCCCGTCGGCAAGTCTGCTATCGATCTTCTCTCTTCTGAGCCTATTGATTCGACACTGCACATCGCCGACTGGTCAGAGGAGATAACGACAGAACTATATGATGTTCACATCGACGGATTCTTTCGTTCGACAGCTATCTTATTGAGATCTCCTCTACATGATGCCGAAAACTCGACAACTGGTTTCTCCCTTCCGAATCGGCATCTCGTCACCAAAGGAACTTCTTGGAAGATTCCTCCTTCAAAGTTTGGTGAAGTATCCTTCCACGCCGGCTACTGGGAATGGACAGAACACATCTTGGCCTTCTTCGAACATCGTCTCGTTCAAGCAGACATCTACACAGCCATTCATGCTTCACTCTTCACGTATGTCGTCGACATGAACGTCCTTCAGGCATTCTTCGAGTTATGGCATCTTTCGACGAATACTCTGCATACGGCTGTTGGGTAATTGTTAATCTCTCTATGGGATCTTCATGGATTTTCCAGCTTGTCCATAATTGGAGATTTCTACGACCAGGCAATCCCGTCAGCTTATGAACTTCTCGGCGATCAGGCTCGCAGCTCCACCTCTTCGCGAAACGACTCTACTCTTCCACGTTGCTGCAAGTACTTGTTCTTAGCTTGTCACATGCTTCCTAAAACTTCTGATGGCATATTGATTTCCGATTGGATAAACTTCTGGTTCAAGGAAACGGCTAGATATGCCCCTCCTCAATCGCGGCCTACAAAAAAGAGAACCAACAAGCCATGATTTTCTAATTATCATGCTAATCCATTCACGATCTTGGGAATCGAAGAGAATGTAAAAGGAGACACTTATCTTGCTGCTTTCCTCGCATGCTGGCTTTGCAGCTTTGTTCTTCCACATGGACAAGTCGACCAAATTCGTGCTACTGTTTTCGAAGTTGCTAGTCAGATGGCTCGTGGATGTCTTTTCTCTCTCGCTATACCTGTGTTAACAAGTATTTATCGCGGTTTAAGAGATATATCTACTTCGCCAAATCTGAACGAGTCTACTGCTGTCTTCCCTATTCATTATCTTTATAGTTGGATAGCACGATACTTTGACACTCACTTTACTTCCAACATTGAACAACAAATTGGGGACAAGTCAAAATGTACTTTGATGGTAAGACATTCGGGGGAAAACATGGCTAAATCTTTTGAAATTCAGCCGACATGTGATTTGTTCCATAACATCAGCTCATCAGACCTTCGAAACTTACATCCCAAACGTCAAGATAAGGAAGTGCTGATGGATCGTACTTGTTTCTCCCTCACCCTCAAGGGTATTTTCATATCTCTACGATCTAACTACTTGACTTTTCGGTGTGGGAATGAACACCTTGTTGAAGCATACAGTCCTTGTAATGCCCTGAATTTCATTAATTACATTCTTATGTTTATTGTAATTTTATAAATTATATTTTATCAAACTTTCATGCAATTTCATGAATTCATATTAAATTGAGAATTTATTTCATAACTTGAAAATATTTATTTCGTGAAATAATTGCCGAATATGATTTAATTGTCAACTTGTCCCTATATGTTCATTCTTTTAAATTTAGGGACCAAATCGCATAACATTTTCAAGGACTTAATTGATCATATTTCAAAACTATACATACTTAATTGCATGACTTTAATACTTGGAGGATTAAATGGAAAATTGAATATTTCACACAATTCAAAATTTGATGAATCACGGTATTTACATCTCCAAGCTTCCTTGTCCATTTTCATCCCAAAAATCCATCGGTATTTGCTCTCTTTCATCACCGAACCATAAGCCAAGAAAAGAGAGAAGAGATTTCATCACTCCATCAAGATTTTCAAGAAAAATTCCAAGTTTGAAGCTTGATCATCATCATCTTCTTCCTTCTTCATTTCTTTAATTTCAAGGTGGGTGTTTTGCATGAATTCATAGTTCTTGATCAAATATATGTGAGCTTGGGTTTGAGAATTATGGCATAAAGGGATTATTGTTGATCAAGGCATGAATATGTGATCATAGCATGATTTATTCATGAAATTCTTGGAAGAGTTGTGCTTGAATGATTAAAATGAGCTTGAGGTGGTAACTTTGATTTCTTGAGGATTTTCCATGGTTTATGTGTTTAAGTGATATATTATCATGTCTTGAACTTATATGTATGTGTAAGCTCAGAAACTCTTGGTTTTATTGATCAAAATTGGAACTTTGTTGCTTGATTTGTTGTTGCCGTAGCTTTCTGCTCTGTTCTGCCCTGTTTTCTTTCAGTTGCAGAAGCGGGAACGGCCCTTCCCGCCTTAAGGCTTTGTGGGAACGGTAGTTCCCATGCTTCTAATTCAAATTAGGCGGCCGAGCCTGGGAACGGCCGTTCCCATTTTGGCCTGAGTGCTGGAAGGGCCGTTCCCACCTAAGGCGCGCTTTTATTTTGAAAAACGCTGGCACGTTTTAGAAGGGCCACGGGAACGGCCCTTCCCACTTTCAAAGGGGAGCCGAAACGGCCGTTCCCCGTCGTCTGGCAGAGCAAAAGCTACTGCATAAAACTGGAATTTTAGCACCATGATGCAATGCTTTCTTTGACCCCAAATTGCTATTATATGATTAATTACATGCTAAAACAAGATGTTTTCATGCTACATTGTATATTGCACGTCATCTCGTTGTATTTTCACCGTTCGTCATATTTGGTCCATTTTGAGTCATGTCTCACGTGTACACGTCTATTTTGCACAGACCAGCTTCGTAGGGACGAGGAGCAAGCCCTGTAGACCGTATCCTACTCGTCTCCTGTCGATAAAGGTGAGGTTTAATTGTTAGTTATATAGAACCCGTATAACCTTTATGTGGATTTCAAGCCAAAAGGTATATATATACTTATGTCTAGCGATTTCTAAACTTATACACAATTGCAAGCAAGCAAGTCACGTATCATGATTGATTGATTGATCGTGTTTTGGCGAGTAAAGCATGTCACATTGGGCCCGAGGGTAGTGGTTTGAGCCAACCGGGAAAGCATGGGCTAACGGGTAACTCGAACACTATTCTCACCACATTGGGATGACCCCTGAATCCGCTGGGAGATTAGTGGAGGAAGGAGTTCCGGGCTTAGGGATTCATGTACCCTCTGCTCAATGAGATTGGATGGTGGGGCCTTGCAATCCCGCCATCACCGGAGGAAGAAGGAGACTGGGGACGGGTCCGGCACCACGGATTGTCCTCGGGTTATTGTCATGATTACATGTATTGATTATGTTGCCTGAATACACCTGCACGACCGCACGATAGCTTAATTGCATGATCACCTATTAAAAGATAAAGCAAGCATGTATTGTACACAGTCGGAGTAAGGTTGGAGATTGCCCTCACTCGCCGGGCCACGTATTGCACGTATTGAAACCTGAAAATGATTAAAGGTCTTAATATTGGTAGTTGTAATCTCGGGCGAGTTTTATGTTATTATGAACTTATATTACTTTTAATTATAAAACCTTACCCGAGGTTATAACTTGCATGTTAACTGCGCTAATATATAATTATTGCCCCTCACTCAGTCTTCCATGGACTGACACCCCACCTTTCAGGTTGTCGTGGTCGTGTGCTAAGCGGGAGTCAGTGTCGTATCCTGTCGTCCAGCTGGGTCTAGCACTTCACACATTTTCATGATATTGCTTTTGTCTTATCCAGAGTTAGTATGTTACGGTCCTTGTTATTATTTGGAGACTTTTGCTTGTATGATATATATAGGAGATGATAATGTATTGATATCTGTTGGTATCTGTTACTATTATATCATGATGTAAATATGGTACCTATATGTATTTATGAATTAATGCTTCCGCTTTTAAGCTTTATGTCTTGAGTTTGTATTGCGTTGGGGTATAGTCCTGCCTAGCCCGTCTTTTCTTTTACTTGTCACCCGTTCGCTATAGGTTAGTTCATGTACGGATTGTCCATTTCGTATTTGGATCGGCCTATAGTGCGGGGGGTGTAGTATCTCCACGTGTCGGGGTACTACAGTCCTCATCGATTCAGCCAACAACACGACCTTTGTCAACACATTCTGGGTCGCCTGACGAATGAAGTCTTGACCTGCGGGTTGTCTTCACTTATTCGACTTTGGCGCTCATGCACTTTCCTGAACACGTCATCCACAGTAGTTTTGCCGGGAAAACATGATGTTTTGTCATTGGCCACGAAAGAGTACACAATTTGGTGGAAAGCAACTTGGGAAGCTACTCAGAGAAACAACACCAAGATTGTCTTGAAGCTTCCTCAAAACAACACGAAGCCAAACTCTACAATGCCAAAACAACATAAAAGCGATTCTTCTAAGGCTGCGCATCAGAACGACGATCATGAACCCGTTACGAAGAAGCCAACTTCCCCTTCGAAGGCTTCTCATGACTCTATTCTCCCAGCAGAGAAAGAAGATAGTTCAACTGGGGATGCTTATCAACTAGTTGAGAGGCCCAAGAAACGAATGACTTTACTCTACGCATCTTCTTCGAAACGTATCTAAGGAAGGCAATGAAGTCATTTCGGCCCTTTCTTGTTCAGTCGAAGATTCTGACAATCGACGCCAACTTAAGAAGAAGCAGAAGGTGTTCAACTTAGGCAGTATTAATATTGCTTCTGACTTCTTTGCAGATTGCCCAAGTTCCCATCTACCGTTGGCTGAATTACCACTTTATGTATATATCGGCTGAAAATTCTTTTTCTCTTTTTTTCCTTTCACTTTATCATTATCAGTATTTTCTTCGATACTTTACTCACATCAATTATAACCCCTCTTTTTCTTTTCTTGCAGCTTTCACAACTTGAAGACGGATTTCGAGCGACTTCCGAGCAGAGTGGCGATTCTGTAAATGAGCCCAACCCTTTCGACTTGTCAAAAGTGGATTATTCTCATCCTCCGAGCGATAAAGCTAAAGCAGTTAAAGGAGATAGTGAACGACCAATAATCACTCTACCCAAATTGATGCCTAAAGCGCGCCCAACAGAAGTACTTGAAACTTCTAGAAAGGCATCTATAGTTCTACATCGCCCTCTTACGACTCCCGAACCGTCCGTGTTTTGCTCCCAAGTTATTTATGGTGAAGCCGAGAAAATGCTGGTCAACTTCCTTTGGAAGAGTATTCGGGACAAGATTGAAAGAACTCCATTTGAGATGCTCTCGAAGATAAAATCCGATATACGAGTTGTTTTTGGCAAGATGAAGGATTACATGAGAGATCCATCACCCTTGGAGAATCGCTTCAAGGAATTTCTTGAGAATGCCTCAAACTTCGCAAGTGTTAAGTAGAATTCCATCCACAGGCAAACACAAGAGGCTCATGAGCAATCTCTCTCTCTTGCTTCACAAAGTCTTGACGAAGCTGAGGCACAGAAACATAAGTACGCCAGAGTAGTGGGGAATTTGAGGGCGGAACGTCGTCAAGCCAAAGAGAACTTAACCAAAATGCAAGCTGATGTGGATGCTCATCGAGAGGCTCTTTTGAAACTTCAAGATGCCGCTTATATGACTGAAAAGGAAAATGAAGCACTTAAGAAGATGGAGGAGCTACTCGAAGAGACTCGGCCGGATTTGATAGACTTTGATGTTTTCTCATAGATAGCTTCGAGTAGTTCCTTTTTTTTAATGCCACTATAACGAATTATATTTGCATGTACACATAATTCATTATAACATGAAAGCATCAAAATCAAATAAACTAACTTTGCCCCCAACATATAACTTTATATGACTTTTTTTTTGTTTATACTTAGTTTTCATAAAGAATTATCAATTCAACATAAAACCAACATAAGGTCATGATAAAGTTGTGACTGAACTTAGAACAAATATAAGCGCCTACATACCCTAATGAAAGGGATCAAGTTATAACTTAGTTCAAAGAAAACTTCTTTTGAGAAGATTTAGGGGGGCCGTTCACAGTTTATATTCATGCGGGCTAGGAGTATTCAAAGTTTAATCACCCTGAACAAGAATGGGGAATTTCTATTTTAGCCACACGAAATACCATCAGTGGAGTAAGTTAGCAGTTTATCCACATACATTACAATTGGTAGTTACCGTACCTAGTTTATACTCATATGGGTCAGGAGTTGACATGCAGTTTAGGCTCGTGCGTCGAGGAGCAACATGCTTCATTATGCTTAGTATTTCTTCAAAAATTTGTCATTTATCGGTCCGATGCGCAAGCCATCTTTGTCGACCAACTTGTAGGCGCCATTTTTGTACTTCTTTCACCACATGCGGACCATCCCATTTTGACATGAACTTACTTCCCATACGCTGAGTGATGGTGATAGGTCTTCTCACCGCTAAGACTAAGTCTCCAACTTGAAACGATTGTGGACGCACTTTTCTGTTTAACGCCCTCGTCATTCGAGCTTGATAGCATTCAAGTTGTTGTTGTGCTGCGAGTCTTTTCTCATCTAATCCTTCTAACTCTTCAAGCCTCAGACAAGCGTTTTCTTCAGGAGTTAGTCCTTCTTGAATCGCGATACGAAGCGATGGAATTTGGCTTTCTAAGAGGAGTATGGCTCCAACTCCGTAAACTAGTGAATACGGGGTAGCTTGAGTTACAGTATGATGCGTAGTTCGATACGCCCATAATGCTTCCCCTACTCTTTCGTGCCAGTCCTTTTTTGACTTAGACACCACTTTCTTCAAAAGATTACACAATGTTTTGTTAAACGCCTCCGCCAAACCATTTGCAGCCGCGTTATACATCGATGAATTGTGTTGTCTGAAGCCGAATTGCACGCAGAGTTTATCCATCAGCTTGTTGTAGAAAGGTTTCCCATTATCAATAATGATGTATCGAGGCACCCCGTACCTGAAGATTAAATTACTTCTTATGAATTCGACCACCGTTTCCTTCTTTACTTCTCTAAGGGGTACTGCTTCCGCCCATTTCGAGAAGTAATCAGTGGCTGCCAATATGTAAGATGACCACCCGACGACTTAGGAGTGATCGGTCCCACCACGTCAAGTCCCCAAGCATCGAATGACCAAGAAGCCACAGTCGGATGTAGAGGTTTGGGCGGTTGGTGTATCAGATTAGCGTGTATTTGGCAAGCTTCGTATTTTCTCGCATAGTCCAAACAATCCTTGATCATAGTTGGCCAGTAATATCCCATCCTCTTGATTCTGAAATGCAATTTCGAGCCCGATTGATGAGCCCCACATACTCCCGAGTGTGCCTCCGTCCAAGTTTCGATTATTTCATCACTATTCAAGCAACATTGGTAAGTCCCTTCATACGATCGCCGATACAAAGTATCATTGTATAGCAGAAAATGGGAAGACCTCCTACGTACTTCTGTTTTATGTCAAGGATCAGACGGTAGCTTTCCATGTCTCAGATAGTCGACTATTGGAGTTCTCCAATCATCCTCATCATTTACCACGATCGAAATAACGCTTACGTTCTCAGTGTTAAACTTTTCCAGTGAGGCACAACCCATCGGTTACACACGGGTACGCTCGTTGTTTCACCCTTCAATAGGGCCATGGCGGTGGCCAAGTTAGCCAAAGCATCCGCCAACTTATTTTCTTCCCTTGGAATGTGACTTAGGACAATATTTTCAAACTTTGTCACCAAATCAGTAGCTTGTTGATAGTATGGAACCAAGTCTTCCTTCCTGACTTCATACTCGTTTCGAAGTTGGTTGACTATCAATTTGGAGTCGCCGTACACTTCTATACTTAAAATCCCGATTTCTAATGCCATTTGGAGACCGATGATCAGATCTTGGTATTCGGCCATATTGTTTGAGCATAATTCTCCTAATACGAAAGAGTATGTTAGCACCAATCTTTCAGGCAAAACGAACACCACTCCTGCACCTGCTCCGTCGAACCGGGCCAATCCATCAAAAAACATCATCTATGCTGGCGAGGGTTCAACGAAGAAGAATTCTTCATCCGGGAGGTCATCTGACAGTTCCCAATCAGCTGGAACCGGGTGATCTGCTAAGAAGTTAGCAAGCGCTTGACCTTTCAACGCTTTCTGCGATACATAAACTATCTCGTATTGGTTAAATATGATGGAGCACTTATCCAATCTTCCGGATAACACGGGTTTAGACATCACATATTTAACTGGGTCGGCTCGAGATATGAGTCTTATGGAGTAAGCCTCGAACTAGTGTTTTTGTTGGTGTGGCGGGCCCGAAGCAGAGTGATGGTATAGCGTAATATTCAAAAAATTTCGCCATAACCTCATTATCAAAATATTTCAAAAATATTTTAATAAAGCAGCGGAATAAATCGGGCAGCATAACTCTAATATATACAGGCATCGATAACATAACTTTAAATCATCTAGCATATAATCACAATATGCAAATAATAATTTTGGCAGCATAACGGTATTACCCTACCGTAAAATTTGCTATCAATGGCAATTTTCCAGCACCTCGATATCTTCTCGTGAAACCGGAAGAGCTTCCCCGTAATATCCCCGATTAAGAAATTGGAGTGTGGGCTCCGGCAGTATTTCCCTAAGTACTTTGAGAAAATATTTTTCTAGAAAAACCCTTTTTTCTAATTTCAGAAAATCCCTATTTAATTAAGTGGATTATATATTAATTATATAACCACCTAATTAAGTAATTAATTAATCTAATTAAAGATTAATTAACGAAATGGGAGAGAGAGAGCCGAATGGCTTTGATCTGCTGAAAAATGAATGCCACAAACTTGTTCAATTCAAAAGAATATGCCAGCCTATTTATAGGGCCAATTTGGGGCATTTTCGTCCAATAAAAGTGAAATTGTCGTGCACTCTAAGTTCGACCGACAAATCCAAGGGCGCCACGCAGCATCTCACGCCGACACGAGGCCAACGCCGCCTGGCACGCCCGGAACGGAGCCCGCACGTGCCGCCCGTGTGGCGGCTTTACGTTTGGCGCATGTGCTGCTCACAGTGGCACGAGCAGCTGCCACGTGTTAGACCGGTTCGATCCGACCGGCGGTTCACGGTTCAAACCGGTTCGACAGAGAACCGGCCGGTTCAAACGGTCTGAACCTCTGCTACGTGGCAAGCCATCGTCATGCCACGTGTCCGGGTCGGCCAACTCTTAACCCGACCTTATCCGAACCCTAACCGATGACCCGACCCGATGGCCCACTTCCACTACCCGTTGACTTTTCAGTCAACACAATCTGGGCCGTTGACACACATTGACGCGGCGCGATCCTGGCCATCCATGTGTCGCACACGGTGGCGCCCAGTCAGCGCCACTTGGCGTTGACCCGCTGACGTAGCACGTCAGCACTTCTGCCACGTCATCTTTTTTTTTTTCCGAAAAATTTCATTTTCTCCAAAATAAAATTCCGGGCATTTCCAACCCTTTGAAATTTAATTTATTTTCTCAAAATAAATAACTTGGCTATTTTCAAACACTTTGAAAAAACATTTTTCTCTCTTGTTTTAATATTTTCTCTTTGATCTTTGTTGGGGCTTGCGGGGGACCTGCAGGACTAATTAATCTTAGCTCCAAACGGGTCAATCTATTATCATCCCATGACAATAATTGATTACCATTTAACAATATTTAGTTCCACTAAATAAATATTGTTGAACTCTAAAATTAATTAAATTATTCACGAATTTCTTGATCTAGAATAATTTCGCATTTTACTCCTCTGTACAGATATCCATGAAAAATAAATCAATACTCCTATCATTTATTTTTCGCTTTCAATCTGAAATTTCTTGATTCGCCTTAAGTTCAAATTCCCTGTATGTGAAACACATTCAACATACAACTTCGGTGACGCACACACGAAGTACTTTGGTCAAAGTTTTATTTGAACTTTTGCAAATCTATTTCAGGGATATCGTTAACCTTCCAGCAAAGCTACAGATTCCTCGATCAATATTTCTCTTTAGCACATTTCATGCCATCACCGAACGTACAAAGTATTTTGGCCACCCGTTACCGAGACCTCACTTCTGAGTACATTACAGCGATTAACACTACATGCCTAAAGTAGAAACACTGCCAGGATTAAGAGTCTAATGCTTCCGAGATTTTGTTCATTTTAGATAGCAGTATAAAATGAACAATCTCAGTGGTCCAGTTCGATGTTTACAATCTCATTGAAAATCATCAATGTGTTATAATTGGAAACTTCATTTCCCTATGACGAAAGACTAATCATCTTATATAACACATTATAGTCTTGATAAAACATTTTCTTATCATACCGACTAGAACTTTAATGACACATGATTTTTGGTATTTAAAGTCTTTTCCTATGAAACACATTTCATATAAAAATACCATCACACGTCATTAATTATTAAATTCGTAAAATACTCATAACTTGCGAAAATTTCAGTTTTATTAATCCAAAATATTTACAATATAATTGGATTTTCAGGGCATTAATCCCAACAGTTTCAACTTCTTAATCGCATAAAACAACGCCAAACAGATCTTCTCAACAGGCGAGTACTTCAGCTCGTTTTCTGTCAGAGCCCTACTAAGATAGTATAACGCTCTTTCCTTTCCTTCGTCGTTTTCTTACGCCATTAGAGCACCAATTGACCTCTCCTGGGCAGCTATTTATAAGATGAGCGGCTTTCCGGGTGTTGGAGCCCCTAAAACAGGAGGATTTGAGAGATGTCTCTTGATACTTTCGAATGCATTCTGACACCCCCGGTCCCATTCAAAAGTAGTGCCTTTCTTCATGAGATGACTAAAAGGTTGACATCTTCCAGCCATATTTGATATGAACCTTCTAATGAATGCTAAGTTGCCTTGTAGACTCTGCAGTTGTTTGAGATTCTTGGGCGGGGGTATTTTTTGAATGGCGTTAATTTTTGTAGGGTCGACCTTGATTCCACGATGACGAACTATAAAACCGAGAAATTTTTCGGAAGTGACTCCAAAAGAACATTTCAAAGGATTCATCTTCAAATTGTATTTTCGCAGCCAATCGAACACAACTTGTAGATCTGCTAGATGATTTTTCTTTTCCTTAGTTTTGACTACAAGGTCATCAACGTAGCATTCCATGTTTTTATGTAACATGTCATCACTACAAGAAAACAGGCGAATTCCGAGGGAAATTTCCGAGGGAATTCCGAGGGAAATCATTCCCTCGGAAAAAGCCTCCTCGGAATTGGTTCCGAGGGAAAATCTCAATATTTATTTTCCCTCGAAATTCCCTCGGAATTTGCTTACCAATATTACTCCCTCGAAATTTTTGAAATTCCGAGGGAATTCCGAGGGATATTTCCCTCGGAATCTTGTCTTTCATTTAATGTTTATTTTCCGAGGAATTCCCTCGGAATTCTAAATAAAAAAAATATATATATATATATATATATATATATTGCACTGTTTGTATAATATATCGAAATATATCAAAAATACAATATATCGAATCTAAAATCTGAAAATATAAATATAATTAAAATATAATGTGGATTAAACTTCATTACAAGCAGCAGTTGTCTATTCTTACTGAAAAAGAAAGATATGTCTATAGAAATGACAAAATAGTCTGCAGACATTATTGTCTAACTACAAACATAACCACAATTGGTTATCTTCTTCTCATTATTCATTAGTCTTCACTCTTCTGCAAATGTGCTTTTGTAAGAGGGGAGATGCCGAGGTCGCCATAAACCACACCAATACTCTGGTAAGCTAAAGTTTGTTGACTCTGGAAACATTCTGGAAATACAAACAAGGCAAGTTTGTTATTAAGTAAAGTCAACATAAATTTGGAGTGTGAACCTATGATCATTATAAACTACCTAAAGCCAAACAACGAAAATCACTTGAATACTACCACACACACACACACACACAGATTACCACACTACAAGAAAATAGCCCGAATTCCGACGGGAAAAAACCGACGGAAAATTCCGTCGGTTTCCCGTCGGAATTTCCAACGGAATTCCAACGGTTTTTCCTTCCGTTGGAATTCCGTCGGAATATTTGGCGGCATTCTAAAAAAAATTGCGCCAAAATTTCCGACGGAATTCCGTTGGAAATTTTAGCGCAATTCTAAAAAAAAATGCGCCAAATATACCGACGGGATTTCCCGTTGGTTTTCCGTCGAAATTTCAATGAAATAAAAATTTCGACGGAAAATCAACGGGAAATCCCGTCGGTATTTTTTTATTCAACATTAAAAAAATACAAAATAAACTTTCCGACGGAAAACCGACGGGAAAATCCCGTCGGTATTTTTTTATTCTTCATTAAAAATTACCGACGAGATTTCCCGTCGGAATTTCAATGAAATAAAAATTCCTACGGAAATCCGACGGGAAAATCCCGTAAGTATTTTTTTATTCTTCATTAAAAAAATACGAAATGAAATTTCCGATGGAAAACCGACAGAAAAATCCCGTCGGTATTTCTTTATTCTTCATTAAAAAAATACCGACGGGATTTTCCCTCGGTTTTCCATCGGAATTTCAATGAAACAAAAATTCCGTTGGTTTTCCGTCGGAATTTTTCAATCAAATTTAATTAGAAAAATACGATTATAGTTAATACAAATAATTATATATAATTGTTTGCACTAATAATTCGCGTTTATTGCCTTTGTGTAAATATCGGATAAATAGTACAAATAATTTATAAATTTTGATATCAAAGTGGATCTTCAATTTTCGATCTTCTTCAACTTATTTAACTTTTATTAATTGGTTTGATCTTTTTCAACTTCAGATTTATCTTTTAATAACGTTAATCCGTAGGTCCTTTGACTTATTTACGAATCAAACGCTAGATTTTGGAGAATTTCGCCAAGAACGCCTTTGAACACTTCGGTAACTCCGTGGAGTTAGCTTGAATATAACGTCAATTCGTCAGTATAATGTCTTAATAACGGATCAAACGACTTGATTTGATAATTTTGGGGAAGAACGCCTTTATATAGGTTTAGAATTCAAGAGTTAGAGTTCAACTCAAACTTATTTAATAATTATCTCTTATATTTTTTTTTTAAAGAGATAAATATAATATAATATATGTGATGGGTTCAGAAAGATCAAGGTCCAAATCCGATCACTTTACAATTTGTATTTTGTGGAGGAAACCACCGGTGCTTCGCCGGAAAAGTAAAAGGGGTTCTACCTGTTGGGACAAGCACAAGAAAAGTCAGAAGGCCAAGCTGGGGGAACTGGGGGTGATACCTAGTTTGGCTCTCCGACGCTCAAGTCAGTTTAGTGTATGAAGGAATGTAAGTTCAGTCACAGTTGCAGGAGTGAAGAAAGCTTAAGAATGCTTCGTAAGACTTACCAATGTAGAAGATGACTTTAGCTATTTATAGTTGAGGGTCAAGGGCCCTTTGGTCATTTGCCTCAAGTGGTCCTGGCCGAATGTTGCCCTAACACGTGGCGCTGTGAGAGAGAAACCTAGGAGGAATCTTCTGCAAAAGCGGCCAAAAGTTAGTGCTGGCAGCAGTGGCAGGTGCGCGGGCATGTACGTTGTGTCAGAGAGCCATTTGGGTGGTTGGTGACGAGGGCTTAAGAGCGCGCTCGTGACAACCTGGAGTATTGAAGGCCAAGACATCCGCTGAGGGGGATGAAGGCTCCAGTTCAAGTGATGAGCCGAAAGGAAATCCACTCTGAGGGAGTGTGACGCTCGAAGAGGGCTCCTTTGGCAGGTGAGCGAGCCCATCATTTAGTGTATAGGACGCTCGTGGAGTGACAGCGCTCGTTGGGCTTAACTCCTGAAGAGGGATTGCGCTCGTTGCACTTAGCGCTCGTGTACTGATGGCGCGGCCTTGGGGAGACAGATGTCATCATCTTGATGGTGCCACGTGTCTTGATGTGGGATAATCGTATTTCGACCCCATCATTTTGCCCCCCAATTCTGTAGTCCTTAGTGATAAGGGCTGTAGAATTTTGACACGTTCAATATCTTGTATATAGCGCTCGTATAAGGCTTGGCGTGTTGAGCAATTTTTCCTCTGATGGTGCCATTAATGCGGTCTTTTCAACTGACCGCTCGTAGTACTTCCGCATTAAATGTTGTACTATTCTGAAGCACTCGAAACGTCAGAGCATTAAATGCGGGTGCGCGTGGGGCGCGTGAGTTTGGGGAAGCATGTGACGGTTCCATAAAGTGGGCGGTTTCCTAGGCGGGAAATGATTACCATTTTGAATTTATTGCCAAAAACGGTACCAACTCCCATCCCTATAAATAAGGGATTCTGAAATCTCCACACTCTTTACGCATTCAGAACTTTCAAGCACCCTTTGCAAAAAGAGTTCTCTTGCATTCCAGTTCTCAGAGCACCTTCAACATCTTCTCCAGTTTTCTCAAACACCTTCAAGGTAAATTTCCAGTGTGATTCTCTAACTTTGCTAACCATAGATTTGGACTTTAGGATTTCGTAATCCCTCAGATTTTCGCCTTTCTGAACCTTAACCTCTTTCCAAGAAAAACTTCCAAATCCCAGTTTCTGCCATGGCCGACCAACATATCGAGGAATTTGCCCGTGAAATCCAAGAGATGGCCACCGAGAGTTCTTCTTCCCCTGATTCCCCTAGAGATGAAGAGTTGGGGGCAGCTGTGATGGCTATGGAGGACAGAGATCCAGGCGGGGTGGATCCTATCTTTGAGGAGATGGATCTGGTGATGGAGGCGGAAAGACAAGGGGTCACCCTACCAATAACTCAAAGTGCCACTCACCCCCACCGCCATACCGTGACTGTGGCTGTTGCAAACCCGCTTCCAGTGGCGGAAGCCATAACCGGGCCTTCAGGCAGAGCCCGTGATAAGGGAAAGGGAAAGAAATCCCAAAAATCCAAAGGACCCAACGAGGGTGAGGGGTCAGGTTATCAGGCTACTGAGCGCACGCCAGATGAGACTCCCAGCACAGTCACCGTGGGAGATGTAAAGACGATGATGGCCCCCATCTACTGGGACGAGCGGTATACGTGGAGAATCCCCCAAAGCCACGAGCGTGCAAATAATCCGCCTCCTGGGGAGATGGCAGTGTACGTGGACACCGTGCGCTCAGGAGGCCTGAGGTTCCCTATCTCGGTCTCAATGGCCCATTTGCTGAATGACCTGGGCTTGTGTCCATCCCAAATAGTGCCCAATGGCTTGGCCCTCTTGACGTGCTTCATTATCTTGATGAGGAGTATGGGTTACGAGCCCTATTTGCGGAACTTCAACGCACTTTTCCAAGTGGTCAGTTCATCCCGCTCATCCCCTGAGGCCGGCTTCTACTATGTCCAGGCGAAAGCACATATGAAGCTGATCAACTCGCCCTCGAGCACTTATGGCATTGACTGGAAGGAGAAGTTCATCTTTGTCAAGGCTCCAGCAGGAGAGGGCTTTGGGGTGATCACGGAATGGGGCTCGTATTCAAAGAGCCGTCTGCCACATGCACTCCCCAAAGATTGGGCCAAAAGCCTAGCAACAACCCTGAGGGACGAGGGTCACCTTATACAAGCGAAGGACTGGATAGATGATGCAGAACTTATGTTCTTGTGTGGTCTTTCCAACGACCCTTATTTCCTTGACAACCCTCCGGCTCGTGACATAGAGAGAGACGGTTAGATCTTTAGGGCACTAACTTTAGATAGGAATAAATACTAACTGCTTCTTTGTACTTGTAACTTGCACTTAACAATTCTGGTCCCCAGATTTATAACCCTTGTATTTCCCTTTTTTGCAGGAGCTGCTATTATAGAAATGGCCGGAGGAATTAGACAAGCGGCTCGTTTCGCCCACGCCAACAGAAACCAATCCCAACAAGGGGAACAGCAGCGTGAGCAACAACGCCCTCGCAACAGGGACGCTCGTAGTGGCAGTCAGGGCGCCAGTTCGAGCGCCAATCGTAGTGAGGTTCTGCCACCCCGTGGCCGAGGGGAGCGTAGACTGGTCCCCAGAGAGACCAGGGGGCGGTCCTCTTCAGAAAGAGCGGGTGATGCTCAACCCCCCATCCCTGCAGAACAGACGAGGCGGCCAGTGACTACGCTGACGATAACGGAAGCTTCACCGAGCGCAAATAGACCTTCCCGCAAGAGGAAGAGGATGCCCGATTCTGCCGCAATCAAGGGCAAAGGGAAGCAAGTTGTCGAGGGCCCCAGGGGCGAGGGGGACACTTCCTCTTCAGAGGAAGAACACTTGTGGGAGTTCCCCCGTCGAGGGGACAGAGACTTTACAGGCGCCCCCGACGGCGGGCCTGTTTTGCTGAGGTCTGGCTCGGTCGCCCAGACCATCACCGATGATTTGTTCAGCCGGGCCCAATTCTCAGCAGACCACAGGCATCTCTACAGTGAGTCTGTAGAGAAGGTGACGTTCGATGCCGCCCACGCCCTAATTTCCGTAAGTCTTCATTCCTTGCATTCTTTCTTTTTTGTAAATCACCATTTTTTTTTTTTTTTTTTTTTTTTGCTAACACTTTTCCTCTCGTTTACGCAGCAAGTTCTTCCCCGGCTCCGGAACGTGCAAATGCGAGCCTCCACTTACGCCGAGCGCAAGGCCAAATACAAGAAAACGGCCCGCTCGAATGACCCGGCTCATATCCAGTCGGAGCTAGACGCAGAAATCGCCAAGTACGAGTCCCTCAAGGGCTTGTTCGAAACAACGGAGGAGGAATTGGGGAAGCTGAAGGAAGATTTTTTAGCGGTTGACGGCGATCGAATTCGTTTGGGCAACGAGCTGGCCCAGGCCAACGAGCGGTGCAAGAAGGCCGAGGCGGACAGGGAAAGCTGGAAAGCAAGGGCGCTTGAGGCCGAGCGCAAATTCAACGATACTGTCAACGAATGGCCTCGAAGCTTAGAGCGTGCAAACAAGGAGGCGTTGATCAAATTCTGCCACTCCAAAGCCTTCAATTTTGCTGCTTCCCTGCATTGCTTGGAGGAGGCTCAGAAGGCTTTCAATCTGGCCATCGAGCAGGGCATACACAAAGGGCTAACCAATCCTGCCATGAAGGAGGCCGAGGGCACGGGGCTCATGTTCAACGAGCGGTGCGAGGAGGAAGATGACGAGGGTGATAACCCTGCTGATTCCATCGCGGAGCCTGAGTATGGGTTCTTGGTCAAGCTCCTTCAAGATGAGTACATGGATGCTCATCCGGCGGGTAATGCTGCTCAAAACGACGATCCCGAAAACGAGCCACAAGCGCCGGTCGTAGAGGATGCCCCAATTCCAATTGATGAAGGTGCCAACGCTCCCGCTCCAGATGCCAATGCGCCTGCTCTAGATGCCAATGCCCCCAACAATCTTCAAGCCCATCCGCAAGAGCCTGAGGGTCCGGTTCACAACCCAGTTCATGGCCCAGTTCTAGTGATTGTTGATGAAGACATTGCCCCCGCCGCTTGAAGCTTCTTCCTTTCATAGTTTTTCCTTGTATTTTCCTGCTTTTCTTTCTTTTACAATAGTATTTCATGGGCCCTTGAGCCCTTTGATTTGTAATGATTTCCTTTTGCAATGAATAAACGTCTCTTCTTTGATGACTTTGTTGTTCTTCTTGTCCATTTATGAATCATGTAGTAAGACTGTGTAGCATACTCCTGTGGATGTTTTATTTCTGCAATGCAACGAAAATTTGTCTAAGTCTTGAGCGATCGTGGGGGTCTTATTGTGAGATTGCCCCCCACTCAAGGCTTGTATAAATTTTGTTTTTGCTCTCGGAAATTTGTCTGAGTCTTGAGCGCTCGTGGGGGGTCTTATTGTGAGATTGCCCCCCCACTCAAGACTTGTATAAATTTTTCCTTTTGTGAATTTATCTAAGTCTTGAGCGATCGTGGGGAGTCTTATTGTGAGATTGCCCCCCCACTCAAGACTTGTATAAATTTTTCCTTTTGTGAATTTGTCTAAGTCTTGAGCGATCGTGGGGGGTCTTATTGTGAGATTGCCCCCCCACTCAAGACTTGTATAAATTTTTCCTTTTGTGAATTTGTCTAAGTCTTGAGTGTGTGCGAGGGTCTTACTGAGTGGTTGCCCTCGTTCAAGACTTGTGACATTCCTTCTGACCTTGGGGGGATTTTGCTAAGTCTTGAGTATGTACGAGGGTCTCACTGAGTGGTTGCCCTCGTTCAAGACTTGTGCAATTCCTTCTTGATTTCTGGAGCTATTGTTCGAGCGCTCTGGCTCTTGCCATTTTCCTGGCTCTGCAGGAAATCCCATTTTCGAGCGCAAGGCGTTAAAGGAAACGACCAAGGCCTACTAGGATTCGCTCTTGTAGGAGATCCCGTTTTCGAGCGCAAGGCGTTTTAAGAAACGGCCAAGGCCTACTAGGATTCGCTCTTGTAGGAGATCCCGTTTTCGAGCGCAAGGCGTTTTAAGAAACGGCCAAGGCCTACTAGGATTCGCTCTTGTAGGAGATCCCGTTTTCGAGCGCAAGGCGTTTTAAGAAACGGCCAAGGCCTACTAGGATTTTCTTCATGATCTTCTTCCAATTCGCCTGTTTGGTTGTGAGCGTAACCAGTCTATCCTTATGAGGGCGTCCCCCCATGTGGAGTAGAGTGCTGGCCAGCGTAACCCATACGAGATAACAGCATACATATTGGAATGAGTTGCCAACCACGCTCGCGGAGACGAGGGACGTGGGACTTATCCATTCAAGCAACCAAAGGAACAGGAATATTAAAGAAATTAAAAAGATTATGTTACCTTTTATTTTGATTGGAAGTACATAGAACCCGTCAAAGAGGGTTGTTACATCAGGATTTGCAAAGAGCTTTTAAACATAAAACCGCCGGAGGTTACATGCGTTCCAAGGGCGAGGTAAGCGCTCACCTTGAAGTGTCTCCAGGGTGTAAGTGTTGTTAGCTCTGAGTTGTACGACTTTGAATGGGCCTTCCCAATTGGGGTCCAATTTGCCCACGTGCCTGGATACTTCCACTTTCTTCAAAACCAAGTCCCCCAACTGGAAAGTTCTTTCCCTCACACGCTTGTTGTACTGTTGGGCCACGGAGGCTTTATAATGGTGAATCTTAGCCCAGGCCTTGTCTCTCTTTTCATCCAGCAAGTCCAACTCCAAGTTCCTGTTGCCGTCGTTAAGCTGAGGCTCGAAATAGCCTACACGAGCGGACTCATTTACTATCTCCGCTGGTATCATAGCTTCTGATCCATAAACGAGCGCGTAAGGAGTTTCGCCAGTGGCCGCTCGTGGGGTTGTGCGATAAGCCCAAAGTGCTCCTTGTAACTCTTCAGCCCATTCACCTTTCTTGCTCTCAAACATAGTTTTCAGATGCTGCAAGATGATTCTATTGGTAACTTCTGCTTGCCCATTGGATTGTGGATGTCCTACAGAGGTGAACCGCTGTTCTATTCCCAACTCAGAGCACCACTCTCGTGTGTCAGCCGCTATGAACTGGGACCCATTGTCGGAAATGAGCACCCTCGGTATGCCGTACCTGCAAATGATGTTCTTCCAGATGAAGTCTCTCACAACCTTGAAGGTGATTTTTGCAACGGCCTCGGCCTCGGCCCACTTGGTGAAGTAGTCGACGGTTAAATGACAAACTTCTTTTGTCCCGCGGCTATGGGCAAGGGGCCCACGATGTCAATTCCCCACTGGTCAAAAGGCCAAGAGACGTCTATTGGGATCATCTGTGCCGCTGGCAATTGAGGGAGATTCGAATGGAATTGGCATTTGGGGCACTTCCTTGAAAATTCGATAGCATCTTGGAGAACTGTAGGCCAATAAAACCCACTTCTCAGAACCTTTTTTGCCAAAATACGCCCTCCAGAATGATTCCCACAACTCCCATTATGAATGTGTTCGAGCGTCTCCTTCGCTTGTGAGGGCCTCAGGCATCTCATTGGGGGTCCTTGAAATGATTTCTTGAACAACCTCCCCTCGGGATCCAAAGCGAAACGAGGGGCCTTATTTCGGATTTTCCTAGCTTCCACCTTGTCAGTGGGAAGAATTCCATCCTTAAGGAAAATGATGACGTCATCAAGCCAGCAGGGCTCGTTTGGATCAATCATGGCGATCATCTTGGTGGCGACCCTTTCTTTGATCAAAGGTTCTTCAGTCCTAAGGAACGTAACAGAACGTTCAGAAGTACCCTCTAAAGCCGATGCAAACTTTGACAGAGCATCTGCACGCTCGTTTTCTCCTCGGGGCACTTGAAGTAGGTTAAATTCCTTGAACTTCCCAATGATTTCTCTAGCTTTCTGTAAGTACTGTACCATGGTGGTTTCTCGAGCCTCATAAGTTCCTTCAATCTGGCTCGCTATTAACTGTGAATCCACGTAGGCGGTGATTCGGGAAGCTCCATTCTGAAAAGCAATATTCAATCCTTGCACGAGGGCTTCATATTCTGCTTCGTTATTAGTGACTTGGAAATCCAGCTTGATTGCAAAGTCCAGCTCAATCCCATCGGGGTTTCTGAGGGCTACTCCTACTCCTCCCCCTTGTGAGGTTGAGGAACCATCTGTGTGCAGTACCCATAACCCCTCATTCTCTGTAACGGTGGGCTCAAAACCAAAGCGCTCAACCAACAGATCTGCCACAACTTGAGCCTGTATCGCCGTCCTGGGCTCGAAGCATAGGTCAAACTGGCTCAATTCGATGGCCCACTTGATTAATCTACCAGATACGTCTGGCTTGGACAATACTTGCCTCAAGGGTTGGTCGGTAAGAACCGTTATGGAGTGCGCTTGAAAGTAAGGCCTTAGCCTTCTTGAGGCGTTGATAAGGGCGAACGCGAACTTTTCAATCTCCAAATACTTCTTTTCCGCTCCTTGCAATGTTTTGCTCAGATAATAGACGGGCAAATGTTTCCGCTCTCGTACAGCGACCAGAACAGCGCTTGTAGCTTCCGGAGAAACGGAAAGATACATGAATAACCTCTCGCCTTCAATAGGCTTGGTCAGCAGTGGCGCGCTCGATAAGTAAGCCTTCATATCCTGCAACGCCCTTTCGCATTCTTCTGTCCAAGCAAAGTTACGAGCGTTCCTCAAAATTTTGAAGAAGGGAAGGTTCCTGTCCGCCGATCGTGAGATAAACCTGTTCAACGAAATGATTTTTCCCACTAGGACCTGCACCTCCCGCAAATTTCGAGGGGAAGGGATCTCCAAAATAGCCTTGATCTTCTCCGGATTGGCCTCGATTCCCCTCTGGCTGACCATGTACCCTAGGAACTTTCCCCCTTGTACTCCAAAGGTGCACTTTGAAGGGTTCAACTTCATCCCATACTGACGCAAGATTGAAAAGGTGCGCTTGAGATCTCCCAAGTGGGAGTCCTGGCGCTCGCTTTTGACAATCATATCATCCACGTAAACCTCCATGGACTTACCAATTTCCTTCTCAAACATCTTGTTAACGAGCCGCTGATACGTAGCTCCGGCGTTCTTCAGTCCGAAAGGCATGACTAAGAAGCAATATACCCCCAGATGGACAACGAACGAGGTTTTGGGGCGATCTTCCGGAGCCATAAAGATCTGATAGTACCCTTGGAAAGCGTCCATCATGCTCATGAGCTCGCAGCCGGCGGTCGAATCCACCAATTGATCAATTCGGGGCAGCGGGTAAGGATCTTTAGGGCAGGCTTTGTTGAGATCAGTGAAATCATTGCACATGCGCCACTTATTCGCGCTCTTGGGCACCAAGACGACGTTGCACAGCCACTCCGGATACAAGATGGGCTCGATATATTGAGCCTCTAGGAGTTTGTTAACTTCCTCTTCAATGACTTTTTTCCGAAAGCCATGTACATCCCGCTTTTTCTGCTTGATGGGTTTGAAAGAGGGATCCACGTTAAGCCTGTGGACAATGACGCTCGGGTCAATTCCCGTGAGATCGGAGGCTTTCCATGCAAATACATCACTGTTTTCCCGGAGGAAGTCAATCATCATGATCTGAGAAGGCCCCGAGAGGTTTGATCCTATCTGTGTAGTCTTATCCTTGTTTCCGGGCTCCAGCTCAATGGTAAGGAACTTCTCCGAGGGTTCGATTCGTACCTCAGGGCGAGGAAGTTCGAGCGCCCTCTTCTTTCCTGCTAATCGATCGCCGGATGCTGGTTCTCCCTCTTCCGGCTCGTCTCCTTCTGAGGACGATCCCCCAACAATTCCTGGTGGTGCTCCATCGAGGGGATTCTCCTCGTTGTTTCCCCTCTTCTTTTTGTTCTTCTTTTTGTTCAATTTCGCCCTTTTCCGTGCTGGGCTGTCCTCATCTAAATTGGGGAAATCCACTGACTTTTTGGTGGAACCAATCTGGAAGGTTTTCTCCGCTTTTGGCTTTCTGAGGGACAGCATGTAACATTCCCAAGCCTCTCGCACATTGCACAGTACTTCTCCTACACCCTCGGGGGTGGGGAATTTAATCTTCTGATGATAGGTGGAGATGATGGCTTTGAAGTCCACGAGGGCGGGGCGCCCAATTATGATGTTATATGGAATGTCAATCTCCACCACCGCGTACGTCACCAGGAGTGTTTTACGCTGAGGGGCTCGTCCGAATGAAGTAGCTAGGCGTATTTGCCCTCGTGGAACAACTTCCGAGCCTCCAAAGCCAATGAGGGCCGTTTTGAGAGGCTCGAGCGGAAGATCAACCTTCATCTTTAAGAATGTAGAGTAAGGCAAAACATTAACGGAGCTTCCACTATCCACCAATACCCTTTTTACAACATGGTTATGAACATCTAAGCTAACCACCATGGGGCAATCTGAGGTTATACCCTCCCCATGGGGCGTTACAATATGTTCTAAATCCCTATCATCAAAGCCTATTACATCATTTTCACGAGACCTTTGGGCGCCTGATCTCTGGATGGCATAGATAGGTTTGGGCACTGCTGGGCGTTGGTTGTAGCTCCGTACGTACCTCCGCCGGGAGGAGTTTGAATCCCCCCCTGATGAGCCTCCTGCAATCATATTAATAACTGCGAAGGGCTCGTTCTCTTGTTCAGGGGCCTTTCCTTTATTGCCCCGGCGGCTGCTGCTTTCAGGGGGTCCCCTACCCCTTGGGCTTTTTGAACGGGAAGGGCTCCTCCTCCTCCTTCCTGAGCGCTCGTTGCATTGTTCATCGTAGCGCTCGAGCACTCGGACAAACTCTTTCAGATGGCCCCCAGCGACGAGCCTCTGGATTTCAGCCTCCAATTACCGGCACTCATCTGTGTCGTGCCCCCTCTGTTTGTGGAAGGCGCAGTATTTGTTCGAGCGCCTTAGTGAGTCTGTTTCTCTCATTTTGATGGGTCTTTTGAAGAGCTTCTTATCAGAGAGATTGTAGACTTCCGAATTTGGCCTGGTGAGCGGAATTCGCTCGAATCGAAGAGGGGGTGGTGGCGACCTCCTGCGCTCTTGAGGGCGCTCCTTCTTGACGGGCACATCCCGCCCCCGCTCGTGATGAGGTCGCTCGTTCCTGGCCGGGCTGTGATGACGGGGACCATTCGTCCCATACATATCTTCGAGCGCGAAGAACGGCTCGGCTATTTCCCTTAGGCCCATGAGGGTCCCAGGCCTTCTCTCCACGATGGCATCAGCAAATTTTTTGCTCACATATTGTTTGTGATCCACAGCCTGAAAGAGCACTGGGATCAAAAAATCCATTGAAGGCCTCTCCACCTGCAGGATCTCCTTGTTGAAACGGGCAAAGAACGAGCGCAGAGATTCGCTCTTGCCCTGCACCACATTGTACAAGGCTGTGGGTGCGGTGACTGGCGCTTTCAAGGAGTTGAAGTGGTTGAGGAAAGCATCGGCCAGTTCTTCATACGAGTGGATCGAGCGCGGCGGCAGTCGCTTGTACCACTCCTGAGCCATTCCTACCAAGGAAGTGACAAACACTTTTGCCCAGTAATGGCTAGAATGCTCGTAGAGGTGCATGAGATGCACAAAGTGATCCAAGTGTTCAGCTGGATCAGTTGTCCCGTCGTAACGGTTGATGGAGGTGGGGACTTTGGCCATGCCTGCTTGGGCCATCAGAACTTCTTCCACGAGGGGTGATCCCCTCGCCAATGGATGGTATTCATAGGTGCCGAAGTTTTCCTCCGGCTCTTTGCGACGGGGGACCCTTGGAGGAGGGTCCTTGGTGCGGGTGCTTCTGGCGTCAACCCGTTCATCCCGACTATGGGAGATCTGAGTTGAGCGCCCTCGTGAGAGTTGTCCCACGATATCCTTGAGACCCTGCAGCTGGTCTTGCACAGCCGCGAGGATGTCAGGATTTACGTCTACTTGCTTGTCCTTGTGGGCTCGTGAGCCCCTCCTGGAGACATGAGAGTCTCCTTCATTTTCGTTCACTCGCTCCGTGGGTTCTTTATTCCTGCCCACGGAGGCACGCTCGTTGCCCTCCTGCTGGGGCACTTCTTTCGCTGGTGGGGGTGGTGGTTGTGCCCTCAGGACAGCCTGGGCTTCTCTGAGGGGAAAGTTTTGTTGTCCGCCCAAAGGAGCAGCAATCTGAGTGGCCTGCCCAGAGGGAAAGTACATGGAGTGAAACCTCTCCCACGCTCCCTGGGCCGCCTGAACCTCGCATTGGGCTTAGAGAGCCCTTAACTGTTGTGTGGTAAGTGGAGGTAACTCCACTCCTTCAATCTCCCGGGGGACGGCCACCGGGAGCTGGATCTGACCAGCCTGATACGGCGGGACCGGCGGCATCATGACTGACGGAGTGAGGGTGTATCCCGGTGGGGGCATCATGTAGCTCTGCATTCCGGGAACCATCTGGGGATGGACCCAGGGGTTCTGTGCTAACGGTGGAGGAGCAGAGAGAGAGACTCCTCCAGTGGTAGTGGGAACCTGCGGTGCCGGCGGTGCAGGTGGTGGTACAGAGGATTCCGCTTGTGGAGTCACTCCTGCGGCAGGAGGTGCTCCACCATCAGCGACGGTAGGTGGCAGTGCTCCACCAGTAGCGGTGGAGGGAAGGGTGATATTTGCTTCTTGGGAGGCGTTATCTCCTCCTCCCACAACTCCAGATCTCGTGGCAACCATGAATGTTAAAGGTGAGGAGGTGCTTGCTTTTCAACCAACAAAAGAAAGGAAGAAGATGAAAGACTGGTTTCCCACAGACGGCGCCAAAAATGATGGGTTCAGAAAGATCAAGGTCCAAATCCGATCACTTTACAATTTGTATTTTGTGGAGGAAACCACCAAGGCTTCGCCGGAAAAGTAAAAGGGGTTCTACCTGTTGGGACAAGCACAAGAAAAGTCAGAAGGCCAAGCTGGGGGAACTGGGGGTGATACCCAGTTTGGCTCTCCGACGCTCAAGTCAGTTTAGTGTATGAAGGAATGTAAGTTCAGTCACAGTTGCAGGAGTGAAGAAAGCTTAAGAATGCTTCGTAAGACTTACCAATGTAGAAGATGACTTTAGCTATTTATAGTTGAGGGTCAAGGGCCCTTTGGTCATTTGCCTCAAGTGGTCCTGGCCGAATGTTGCCCTAACACGTGGCGCTGTGAGAGAGAAACCTAGGAGGAATCTTCTGCAAAAGCGGCCAAAAGTTAGTGCTGGCAGCAGTGGCAGGTGCGCGGGCATGTACGTTGTGTCAGAGAGCCGTTTGGGTGGTTGGTGACGAGGGCTTAAGAGCTCGCTCGTAACAACCTGGAGTATTGAAGGCCAAGACATCCGCTGAGGGGGATGAAGGCTCCAGTTCAAGTGATGAGCCGAAAGGAAATCCACTCTGAGGGAGTGTGACGCTCGAAGAGGGCTCCTTTGGCAGGTGAGCGAGCCCATCATTTAGTGTATAGGACGCTCGTGGAGTGACAGCGCTCGTTGGGCTTAACTCCTGAAGAGGGATTGCGCTCGTTGCACTTAGCGCTCGTGTACTGATGGCGCGGCCTTGGGGAGACAGATGTCATCATCTTGATGGTGCCACGTGTCTTGATGTGGGATAATCGTATTTCGACCCCATCAATATGTACATATATATTATATATATTACGGTATGTCTAATATGTAATATATATATATATATATATATATATATATATATATATATATATATATATATATTATATTACGGTATATGTCTAATATATGTATAATATGTGTACGTATATTATGTATATTACAGTATGTATATATATATATGTATATATATATATATATATATATATATATATATATATATATATACATGTATAATATTAAAATTTTAAACTATGTATAATATTATCTATATATAACGTTATATGCATATAGTCAATTAAATTAATAATATAAAGTTTATTTGTTCATCTACAATAATATTTTATATAATTTTAAATATATACATTATAATTAAAACACAAAAGTATATAAGCTAGCAATTTTTATATAATATCTCAATAAATATGATTATATTTAATTTAAATAATTATATATTTAAAATTTTATTTAAATAATTACATATTTAAAATTTTATATTTCAAATTAATAATAAAAAAGTATTTAAATAATTAATTGAAATAAGTGTATAAATATATTTAAAGACATAATATTAATAAGAAGTAAGTTGGCCAAGTGGTAAGGGAGTCACCATTCTTCCTTGGAGACCCGAGTTCGAATCCCTTCGTGCGCAATTATCGCGAGAATTAATTCTCGCATTTGGGTGGCTCGGTTGGCTCGAGCTCGGCCTGCGGCTTGTCCGAGGAATTGGTATGGCTCATTTCCGAGGTGGTTCGGGTGTCACAAATGATTTTTTTATTTATTTATTTTTAATCAATTTCCGACTGAATACCGACGGAAAATTCCATTGGAATTCCGTCGGTTAACTCAAAAATTAATTTTTTTTTGCTCCGTTGGAAATTCGTTGGTTTTCCGTTGGAAATTACTTCGTTGGGAAAAAAAAATGTTCGTTGGAATTCCGTCGGAATTCCATCGGAAATATGTTTCCAACGGAAAACCGACGGAACGGACCCGTCGGGACCCAAATCCGACGATGCATTTTCCGACGGGCGTCGTCCCGTCGGTTTTCCATCGGAACTCGGCTTTCCCGACGGAAAACCGACGGGATTTCCGAAAATCCCGTCGGAAAATGCCCGTCGGTTTTCGGGCTTTTTTTTGTAGTGCCAGTCAGAACAAAGCAGAATATCTAATATACAAGCAAATATAACCTAATGGGCATTCCATTTTTTCAAGAGTGTTTTTACAATCACAAACGAAAATAAAGCAATCAACCAATTCATATAAGCACCAAAGGAACAGAAATGGGCAAAGATTAATCTAACAATCACGAACATCACTTATACAGTTAGTGTGCTCAATTAACCCCAGACTTGTAAGAAATTCATTAAGATAGACAACTTAAAGAGATTCCAATTGAAACAACACTCAACGAGATTAACAGATTTTAACTTCCATTTCAACTTCAGTATCATACAAAAATTTCACAACTTATAAATAAATTTGAACTAAATAACAACATAATAAACAGGATTAACAGAAATTTATATTTACCATTCAATAAATCTCTTCCAACATAGCCTCTATGTGTTGCACAAACATAGGCACATTACTGTCACTTGTAGATTCATACTCCTTTGCGTCTATAATAATACAGGCCTCCGGTTGATGTGTGTTCAAAGTTGGTCGAACAGGAGTTTTAACGTCCTAAATAACACATATTTCAATCATCTATAAAGTACAAGAATAAAAAAGTATATGTATAATCATTGGCTTGAGAAAAAGCTACACAAATTATAAGAAATGAACTCTCTTTATCTTAATAAGCACAAAATCTTCCGTGGAATAGTAAAAATAAAGAAGTGAAATGGCATTGTTCAGCGAATCATTAAGTCTAGCTTCAATTCCCTGCAAACAGAATGAAAACATGATTTTTACACCCAGTCACAGCATGTTTTTAACAAAAGAATCAAATAACAAAGAATCAGTGAGCTCACACTTCAGCAACAAAAATTCAATAGAAGTAACAGACAAGATGACTTCACAGAACTTGTAATTTTGCTCAAACCAAGAAAAGGAGGCCGCAAACAAGATAACCTCCAAGGATAGCGCATTCAATTTAAGAGGTCATACTTAGTAATCATCCCATTCTTTTCAAAATTATCCAACAAACAACGGATAACTGAAGTTAGTATGAATGATAGCTTAAAAGAAGTCAATGTTAGAATTGAATGTCGGATGCCCACAACAACAACAATTGCTTCCAATTAATCAATTAAAAATATTTACAATCTAAAATCCTCTCCTTCCAATTTCACAATTAATCAAGCTCACAAATAGAACAGCAAATCAAAATTTCGGTGAGAAAAGTTCACATAGAAAAGTTACAACAGCAGGAATATACATATAGCCAAACCAATTTGTAATTTTGCCCAAACTTAGATATAAGAACATACATATATGGCCATAGAAAAGTTTGTAATTGAGCAAATCAATGTTAGCTTAAAATAAAATTGTAATTAATATCATACAAATACGAGATTATAAAGGGTTTAAAACTAACCTTCCAGACGAAAAGAGTTCCAATGCCGCAGGTCGGTGAGGTTTGGACCCCGTATCGAAGACGGCTGATTCACAGATGGAGACAAAGACTAAAAGTTCCACAAATCCATGAAAGAATACAGAAAAATTACAAGTAATCAGCTTCCTCGTTACTTTTAACAAAAACCCAAAAAGAATTGACAACATAAAAGTCAAAAATTAAAAGAAAAAGAAATTCATTAAAATTTTTTGGAAAAAATTCGCAAGATTACTGAAACACATCCAGGGGAAAGAGGGAAGAAAATACCCTACGAATATTGGCCAAACGCTTGGTTTCTTCTTCAACCTGCGAGAAAAGTGTGGAAAAATGTTAGATCTGTGAGGAACGAGGTGAGGCGAGGCGAGGAAAAGGGTGGCACCACGGCGAGGCACAGCGAGGCACGGAGGCGACAATGGTGGCGCAGCACGAAGACGAGAATGGTGGCTCGGCACAGAGGCGACGACGGTGGCGCGGCGCAAAGGGTTCCGCATAGGGTTCTTCCCAGATTTCCCCCCATCCCAAATCGATATTGTGAGAATTTTGAAACCCTCCTTTTTTGTTGATAAATCTGACTTGGCAAAGTCAGCCAAATATCTCTTTAAACAATACGGAAGATATGTTTTATGTTTATTTTCTTAGCAATAAGGTAACGTTTTTAAGGAATTTTTTTTTTTTTTAAAGGATACGTTTTGATATATATATATATATATATATATATATATATTATTAAATAAGAAATAATTTAAAAATATTCTTTAAATATCAATTTTATAACACAAGGTTGTATTTATTAAATGCAAATTATTATAATTCTGTAATTTTAAATTTAAATGTAATAACATGATGTTTTAATTTCTTTGTTGGTTAATTAAATAAAAAAAAATTCTCTTCCAAAAATATGTGAAAACGAAATTCGATTTCAATTTAAAATAAAACAAGTGTCTTTTAACGTTATGAGATCGTTCGAAATACCAACCGAATGTTTGATTACATATGTATAACCATCAATTCACTCATTTAATAACTAAAATTAACTTACTTTATTCACTAATTATATATATAATTGTCATGGATTGTATTTAAACTCGACAAATTATTGTCTAGTGCTTAATTTTAAAAAATATATATTGCAAATTCCGAGGGAATTCGAAAACACTAAATATTAAAAAAAGAGAAAAAATTGTTTTTAAATATTAAATGTAATAACATGATGTTTTCTTTGTTAGTTAAATAAAAAAGAAAAAATTCTCTTCCAAAAATATGTGAAAACGAAATTCGATTTCAATTTAAAATAAAACGAATGTCTTTAACGTTATGATATCATTCGAAATACCTACCGAATGTTTGATTACATATGTATAACCATCAAGTCACTCATTTAATAATTAAAATTATCTTACTTTATTCACTAATTATACATATAATTGTCATGGATTGTATTTAAACTCGATAAATTACTATGTAGTGCTTAATTTTAAAAAATATATAATGCAAATTCCGAGGGAATTCCGAGGGAAAATGGTTTTCCCTCGGAAATCCCTCGGAATTCCCTCGGAAATTCGAAAAAACCTAAATATTAAAAAAAGAGAAAAAATTGTTTTTAAATATTAAATGTAATAACATGATGTTTTCTTTGTTAGTTAATTAAATAAGAAAAAATTCTCTTCTAAAAAATGTGAAAACGAAATTCGATTTCAATTTAAAATAAAACGAATGTCTTTAACGTTATGATATCGTTCGAAATACCTACCGAATGTTTGATTACATATGTATAACCATCAATTCACTCATTTAATAACTAAAATTATCTTACTTTATTCACTAAAAATTAAATAAATTCTAATTTTCCGAGGGAAAAGTCCCTCGGAATTCCCTCGGAATATTCAAGATATGAAAATATGAAAATTTCCGAGGGAATACATCCCTCGGAAATCCCTCGGAAACTAATTTTAATTTAGAGATTACATAAATTTTACTATTCCGAGGGAATTTCCCTCGGAAAATTCAAGATCTAAAAATGCGAAAATTTCCGAGGGAATATATCCCTCGGAAATCCGTCGGAATTTAATTTTAATTTAAAAATTATATAAGTTTTAATATTCCGAGGGAATTTCCCTCGGAAAATTTAAGATCTAAGAAGGCGAAAATTTCCGAGCGAATATATCCCTCGGAATATAATTTTAATTTAAAAAATAATTAATTTCTAATTTTCCGAGGGAAAATTCCCTCGGAAAATTGTTTTACTTTAAAAAATAATTAAGTTTTAATATTCCGAGGGAAAAGTCCCTCGGAAATCACTCGGAAAATTTGGCGGCTAACTTTGGCGCTAAAATTTCTGAGGGATTTCCGAGGGAATTTTCCCTCGGAAATTAATTGGTTGAATTCCCTCGGAATTCCCTCGAAATTCGCCTGTTTTCTTGTAGTGCATCGAAGATATTCTGCATAACTCGTTGATAAGTAGCACCTGCATTCTTTAGTCCAAACGACATAACTTTATATCAGTATATGCCTTTAGGAGAGCGAAACGCTGTACATTCCTCATCTTGTGGAGACATTCTGATTTGGTTGTACCCCGATGATCCATCCATAAAAGACAAAGCTTCGTGCCGTGTAGTGGCATCAACCATAAGTTCGATGATCGGCAACGGGAAGTCGTCCTTTGGGCAAGCTTTGTTTAAGTCACGAAAATCCACGCATACGCGAATCTGGCCATTTTTCTTCTTGATCGGGACAATGCTGGAAATCCAAGTGGGGTATTTCACTTCTCTAATGAACCCAACATCGATAAGCTTGTTGACTTCGGCTTCAATTAGAGGGACTAACTCTGGGCGACATACACGTTGTAATTGCTTCACTGGCCGAGCTCTATGCTTTATGCCAAGGCGATGAGTTACAATTTTCGGATCTAACTCGGGCATTTCTTTGTATGTCCAAGCGGAGACGTCTTTATAGTCCTTTAACAAACTTATGTACAAACGTTGGCCGAGGCTCGTCTACCGTACCGAGGTTGACTTCTTGTAGCTCGTCTACGGTTTCTTGCACTCCATCTTCAAGTTGTGGAGGCACATCTTGGACTTCATCATTCGTGATTTCAGAGTCACAATCTTCATGAATCGAGACATGATTACACGTTCTTATGGTGACAGGCCCCTCCATTGTGATGAGCAAAGTAGATGATGTGCTCCAATCGAGAAATGGAGAGTTTGATTTTCTCCAGTCGTACTTGGCGATTTTGTGGACTCTTCATGGGTTGCGTTTCCATCAGCACATGCACTTTCTCCGAGATGATCGAAAACCGAGCGACGTTTTGACGCATACTTGTTCTCTGAAGCTTCGTGGTACTTAGGCCCGAGTCTCTTGAACACGGAAGGACGTTTCATGGGAGTACCAAGCCTATCAAACACCGATACGCGTTTATTCTTCTGATTGCCTTCGTTTTTCGCGACGGAGATGTGTTGCACATTTACACGTTTATCCTTTCGAGATACACGTATTCTCACCGGTTCCGTATGAACATATGCCACGCCTATCTTAGGCTGATCAACATGAAGTTCTTTTTCTTTCAGCTTAAGTTGTGCTTCCGTGAGCCCGCGAATCTTTTCACCAGTTAATTCTGGTCTTAAGCTGCCTAAGGCCGACGGGGTATAAAAGTCATATCCTGATCTCTCTAAGAGTGTGTAAGCTTTCGGATCAAATACTTCTTCTAGCTTTTCAGGCACACTTCCGAAGATGGTGAATTTGCAGACTTCAAGTTGACGATGGGCATTATCAAGTCTGATTTCAAAGTTTCGAGATCGTTAAGGAATTTCACTTTTTGTCGTTCATCACAAGTTTTTCATGTGAGTTTGTTTTCCTCATTACAGAATTTGTGCTTTTCACTTGAAGATTCTACAGGAACTTCAATGGGTATATCCTCTTTTACGAATTTAGGATTCAAGTAGAGCTTAGCATCAGCAAAGTGAGATTCGGCCTCGGTAAAGGGCTTCACGTCTGCATCCACTTTCATGGATTTTCCGTTCTTCAAATATTTGAAGCATTGGTGAAGGGTAGATGGAACAACGCTATTTTCATGGAGCCATGGTCTTCCTAACAGTAGACTGTAGGAGGTTCTGGCGTCAATTACGTGAAGCAGGGTGCTAGCCTTTAGTTCCCTAATTTGAAGGTCTGTCCGGAGCATCCCCATCGCACGTTGGCCTCCTTGGTTGAACCCTTGGATGGTTAGGCGACTTTGAGATAACTCATCAATGGAGATTCCTAGCTTCTTCATGGTAAACTTTGGCATGATGTTAACTGTCGAACCTCCATCAATCAATATGCGGTTTACCTTTTGTTCATGCATGAATCCAGAGACGAAAAGTGGTCGATTGTGTGGTTTTGGTCCCAACAACAAATCTTCATCCGTGAAGTTGATTGCAGTGCTAGTAACATAACAAGCAACAAGATGGAGAGTTTCTTCTTCACTGGAGATAGGATTCACATTTTCTACTTTTGATCCGAAGTACTTCTTTGGAAAAAAGTCGCATAAAGTCACGGGCTTCCAGTAGCAACTGTTTGAAGGCCCTTTTTGGTCAGGTGTCCTCGACTTCTTCTTTGGCTTACCTTGTGTATGCTTGAACGGCGTTAGTCTTTTTGACCAAGTAGGATGAAACTTCTCAACACATCGTCTTTGCCTTCGGCAGCGCGTCACTATAGTCCATTCGCCCTCATCCTCATCCTCGTTCATCGTGTATGCCTCACACTTAGTATTTTTAGGAGTTAATAAACTTAAAGGTAACTGCGATTTAAAACTCCCAAACTGGATTACCATGGGTGTCCGTGATGATGCTAGCGGCGTTGTCACATTCTTTTGGCTTTCAAGCACGTTAACATCTGCCGAAGTTGCATCACTAGTAGTGTTCATATCAGCTACATCATCGCAATCGAGAATAATTTTTCCCTCTTTAGCCAAAGCCATGATTTTGTCTTTCAAAACAAAACACTTTTCCAATGGGTGGCTAATAACTCGATGATACTTTCAGTACTTCGAATCATTCACTTTTTTACTTTCTTCGGGGCGTTTTGGCTCTGGCAGCTCTATCATCTTTTTTGCTAGCAATTCGTTGAAGATGTGTGTAACATCTGAGTCTGGGAATGGATACTCTTTTTCTTGCATCTTCTTTAGAGCGAGACGACGCCTTTCATTTTGCGTGGGTTGACTTCTTGGCTTTTCTACATCTTTTTTGTCCTTAGGCGGGATTTTGACAGGAACTGCCTTGATAGTCATAGACTCTTTTGTAGGAGTTTTAACGAATCTTTTGTTTTTCCTAATGTCTTTTCTGTCCCTCTTTTGTTCATCTGCGGGAAAGTTGGTGCCATGATTCGCGATGCTTAGTTCCATATCATGGGCGCGAGTAGCCAACTGCTCAAAGGTACGAGGTTTGATGCCCTGAAGAATGTAGAGAAGCCCCCAATGCATTCTTTGAGTACACATTTCCACTGCCGATATTTCGGAGAGTCTATCTTTGCAGTTCAAACTCAGTGCTCGCCAACGGTTGATGTAATCCACAACCGGTTCATTTTTCCATTGTTTTGTGTTTGTCAACTCGATTATGCTTACTGTGCGGCGAGTGCTGTAGAATTGATTGAGAAATTCCCTCTTCATCTGATCCCAACTGTCGATTGATTCGGGCTCTAAATCAACGTACCAATCAAAGGCGTTTCCCTTAAGTGATCGTACGAACTACTTGACCAAATGATCTCCATATGTCCCCGCATTATTGCAAGTTTCTATGAAGTGGGCGACATGTTGCTTCGGGTTGCCTTTCCCTTCGAACTGCTGAAAATTCGGTGGTTGATAACCCATTGGCATTCGTAGGGAATCAATGCGCTTAGTTTATGATTTTGCATATGATGGAGAATTCTGATATGAAGCACCATACTGAGCTCGTATCGTGTTGGTTATCATGTCTTGCAATTCTTGAACAGATAAAGCGGTGACAGAGTGATTTGTCCTTGCAAAGTCGTGTTTTTTAGAAGAAAAATTCACTTGCTTTCCATCGGTGATTTGAACTGAAGGATTTCGAGGATTGCGACTAGACTGAACAGGATCGTTGTTTTCTAATTTGCTTATGAGTTGGGCGATCTGGAAGTCCTTCTCTTCCAAAGCCTGTTGCAGATGAGCTATTGCCTGAGCCATTTGCGCAACTTGATCTCCATCTGTCATTGCTTCCGTTCCCTTAGTATGCTCTCCAAAGGGAGTTTCCTTCGGGTTAGTTTCCTTAGGGGTCGGAGGAGTCGAGCCATCAGATGATCTTGAGTCGTCAAGATGACCATGTGTAGAAGATTTTGAAGCTGGATTGACTTCCTTATTTTTCGGCGTGAGTTGATCCTTCTTAGGAGTCATGAAGAACTCGTGGAAGTAGGAATTCAATATGGAAGAGAAGAGATGAGAGGTAGGATCGGTCCCACTGGGAGTGCCAAAATTTGTTCACACGATTTTATATTGTCTGCAAAATAAAATTACAAGACAAAATATAATATGAACAATAAGTATGAAAATTTAAAGAATTTAACAAATTTGATGGAATAAATCCTAACAAATCTATTCCTCTGATTCTTCTCTTCAATTTTGTATTCGAGGGCGTGAAGCTTATTCCCGAACACGTAGGCGTGATTTTTACCAATTTTGATGGAGGAAATCACGTGATTTACCTGCAGCTTTGATTAAACCGTAGAACCTTCAAAGGTTACAGTTTCTCGTAGCAGCGGGGCTTGAATATCTAGAAGACTTGAAGACGACAAGAAGAAGACTTTGACGAAGACTTGATGACGTGAAGAAGACTCGCGCACGTATGTAGACTTGACGGCGTGAAGACTCCTTTGAAGACAAGAGGAAAACTTAGAAGACTTAATGGCGTGAAGATCCCTTTGATGTCGCTCTCTTCCTCCTTGCTCTATGTCGATATGTCGATGTCCGTGTCGAAGTCGAAGTCTTGAAGTCCGTTGATGATACCTTGAAATGTTACCCATGACCCCTACTTATAGTTGTAGGGTTGAACTTTATGATAGTTATCCCTTAATTAATTTATTTATTTATTAAAGGGATAATATCAAATTTATTTATCTATTTGTCACTTTAATATAGATTTATATTAAAGAAAATAAATAAATGTCATGCGCTTTGACTTGATTGGTCCACGTATGGAGACATGCCACATGTCGTCATTTGACTGGTCATAACCAACTAGGCTGCAAGGTTTGATTTGATTAGCCGGAACACTTCAATTTGACACATGTCGATACTTAATTTGATGACAAAATAAAATATTAAAATTATCAATCTAATCAACTATTTAAATATTTTATGGATTTTAATTTAATATATATCCAAAAAATATAAAAATAGCATGAATTAAATTTGATAATTAATATTTAATTGCACGTGTCGTATTTTAATTCGACGAAAATAATTCGTCTACAATATGTTATAAAAAATAAAAACTTTCATATTATTTTATTCATGTTTAAATTTAATTCTTACAATGTATTATAATATTCATAGTTATAATTAATATTTTCTTAGAACTCAATCTTTAATTTAATTTATAGGTTTATAATTCAAATATTATTATAAATTTTCGCCAACAATTTGATATAACAAAGTGAAGAGGCCAACTGGTTGAGGCAATTACTTGCTACAGAAGGGGTCCTGGGTTCGGTTTTTGCAAGCCTCAATTTAGTTTAACAATTTTGAAAAATAAAATAAAATAGAGAAAGTCCGAAAATCCGGTCCAAACGGCCCGCTGAGCGGTCCGGTCCGGTCTATTAACCGGTTCTGAGCAGGTCAAACTGGTTTCAATGATAACTGCTTTTAGGGGGGTCACCCGGATCGGACCAGTTGCTAGTCACTGGTCGAACCGATCCGACCGGCCGATCCGATCCGGGTTTTAAAACATAGGTAAGAGCCATTATCATTTGTAGTTATTCCATGCGTTGTAGGTAGGGCGGTAACAACACTAGTGTGTAGATATTAATTCAATACATCACATTCAAATGGGAACCCCACAAGTTGATTTGTTAGGTGAGGGCTTGGCCAGCGTTATAACGGAACCCTAGAGACCACAAACGGCTCTCAAAGTTAAGGTCTAAAATATAATTTCCCGATAATGATGTATTGCGTTGTAATTAGGCCTAAATATAGGAACCCTAGAGACCACAAACGGCTCTCAAAGTTAAGGTCTAAAATATAATTTCCCGATAATGATGTATTGCGTTGTAATTAGGCCTAAATATAGGATAGACAGATGTAATTATTTCTATATGTTAACTCATTCTAAAAATTAGCTAATAAGGTGAGGGTTATCGAGATATTATACATTTATATGTAGTCCTTCTATTGGTAAGGTATGATGCCCGACTTAAGTGGTACATTTAACAACGGATGCCATTAATCAATAAATCACATTCAAATGACAACCTCTACTTGAAAAGTTTTTTAGGTTTTTAATTAATTAATGTATTTTCCAAAAATCATACTGGTCACATAATTTCTTGCGTTGTAATTAGGCCTAAATATAGGATAGACAGATATAATTATTTCTATATGTTAACTCATTCTAAAAATTAGCTAATAAGGTGAGGGTTGTCGAGATATTATACATGCATATGTAGTCCTTCTATTGGTAAGGTATGATGCCCGACTTAAGTGGTACATTTAACAACGGATGCCATTAATCAATAAATCACATTCAAATGACAACCTCTACTTGAAAAGTTTTTTAGGTTTTTAATTAATTAATGTATTTTCCAAAAATCATATGGTCACATAATTTCTTGCAACTAACAAAATAGTACTATGGTCCCGCTTCTTCTCGGAATATTAAATATCTGGCGTTTTAGCAGTGATATATCACAATCATCTTAATGAGATTCATAAATACCAGAAAATTTAATATTTGCCAACAAAAATTAAAGCGACCATGTGAAGTATAATTATTTGCCTTTTTATTATGCATGAAACGGTCCAAATTATAATATACTTTTAATTCATTCTTTTAATTTCTACTAAAGAAATTATTAAGTAATGTACATATATGGAATAATTATAACATTTCACGACTGCGTATTTATATAAACATATATATTTACAATTTTTTCAACAAGAATCAAGAAAAATGAAAAGAAAATACTTATGTTTAATTTAATTTATTATATCAAGGAAGTTCGGATGGCTAAATACCTACGTTTTCACTAAGGCCATGGGAGAGATGATATTGGGACACTTCAAGAAAACATACCTCTTGTAGTAATCAGGCCTACTATTGTGACAAGTACTTACAAAGAACCATTCCCCGGTTGGGTTGAAGGGGTCAGGTAATTAATTATTTATTTTAACCCAAAGTTTTTATTTTCGTAATATTAAGTTTATACTATAGAACATATTATTTTAGTTTCTTAATTCATGTTACTCAAGTTTAATTCATTTATTTTTCAAATGATAGAACCAGTGATAGCTTAGCCGTTGGATATGGTAAAGGACGATTGACATGTTTCCTCGGTGATCCCAAGAGTATAACCGACGTGGTAAGCCCCACTCCCTCCTCTGCCTCCCCCGAAGGCCCGAACTTTGCAATCATCAGAATTTTTTTGATGATTTTTTAAATGGGGTGAGATTGAATATGTATGAAATATAAACGACCATGCAGATTCCTGCGGATATGGTGGTGAATGCTATTATTGTAACAATGGTGGCTCATGCAGATCAAGCTCATGAGAGTATTTACCATGTCGGGTCGTACCGTGTAGGTTTCAAACCCTGTGGAGTTTACATGGCTTCAAGACTATGCTCTTCGCTACTTCACTTAAAACAAGCAAAAACAAGTTGGTAGGTGCGTTTTTCGAAACAATTCTTAAATAATAGTTTTTATGGTTTTGTGGGTTTTGTAGGGACTACAATACTTTGCAGAAAAGCAAAGTTTGTGATGCGATTAATCGATCTTTACAGACCTTAGTTGTTCTTTAAAGGATAGTAAGTGTCATTTTTCACCTTCAAACTTCTGCAAATAAAATATGAACTCATACTAGATTTGGGATATATATGAATACCCTAAGGCAGGTTTCATGAAATTGCGGGGAAAATGTCACATTTGAGAAATTACAAAAAACACCCTGAAGATTTAATAAGGGTTACCCTGAAAAGTTACAAATAACGTCTTAATCAAGGTGTCTTCCGTAATTTCTCAACTATGTAGTTTTTTGAATTAGCATCGTAGGGGGGAGCAGAACGGGAGTTATATTTCTCGTTATATTTCCAGTCAACTCATGTTTTTGTCACGTAACTAATGAATAAATATACAAAACCCAAATTTGTATTTCAAACCGTTACTGAATGAACAGAATGAGTTACTATTTCTTGCAAATATTTGTCATCCTATACGACTCATTTCATGCTCAAATTGCAGCCCCAACTCCGCGCATCTCACATCCAAATTTTAGCTTTTTCAACAATTTGTACATTATTGATCGTCAAGATGCATATGTTTAAGACAATAAATAAGGATTGGACAAACATTAATATGGTCGAACACTACTAATTTACACACATATAATTAATTAGTAATAAATTCAAAACCGGCAACACGCCTTCTCTCAACTAATTTCCATCTGTTCTTCTGATAATACGGATGCGCATCATACTCGCTTAATTAGAGATATCATCTTTCCACATTGTGACAGTATCGAGCACATATTACATCATAAATATTAATTAATGACGCACCAAACATCGATTAAACTATAAATAAGTACACATATACATCTCCAAAGTTCATCATTCTCCTCCAACAAGTAATGGAGGGCGAAAATGAAGCTCGTATATTGTTGGCAATAGTTGCATGTCTTTGTTACTGCTATTTCGTCTCATCAAGATTGCCCAAAGGCAAGTGGAGACTAGCTTCTCTTCTTCCCATTTTCCACATCTTCACGATTCTCCCACTCTATACAAACTCCAAAATCTTCGCACAAGCAATCGGGTACATAATCTCATGGCTTTCCAACTTCAAGCTCCTCCTCTTCGCCTTCGACCGCGGCCCCATCGTATGCAAACCTGAGGGCACAACATCCTCCCTCACAATTTTCGTTACCACCGCCGCCCTACCGTTCACCGTTAACACCCAGAAAAGAATCTACTCCAAGAAAGTACTCCCTCTCTCCATAACCAACGAAATCCCCTTGTTTGCCCTACTAGCATTATTTCTGCATTATTACAAGGAATGCATCCACGTCAATATTCAAATGATCGGATATTGTATTCTGTTGTTCTTATATATAGACATTTTGGTGGAGTTTGTAAGAAATTTTAGCCAAGATCTACACCATGAATTTAGAACACCGATAAAATTGAGAGTGTAGATATACCTGATTTTCGCCTATTGAATTGAACCTAGTATTTACCGATCTTGTTGGGCAATTTCATGTGGTATGTTCGACTTCTCTGGCTAGATCTCTCGTAATCCCCAAATCAATACCTCAGGCTAGGTCTTCCTCTCCTTCTCTCACAACGGCAGTTGACAGCTTGATGGGAAAGCAATATCAGAACGTGGAGTGGAGAGGGAACCTAGCCACAATATATAAATCCCTAGAGGCCCTCCCATCACGGGCTTTCTAGAGTGGGCCTACACCAGTTGTCGGACCACGTCTATTAAATCAGGCCCTTGATCGAAAGTGGGTCAATCAATGAGCCTATTTAGTCTTGTCCCAATTAACCGTATTATTTAGCCCGTTTTATTTAATACAATCATCAATTAATATAAGTCCAACAAGAAAATTCTTACAGTCTCCCACTTGGACAATATTAATTGAAGTTTTGACTCAAAAAGACAAGAAAAAGACACTATTTTCAAAAACGACTCTCGGGCTAAATTACACAAAAACAATTTTGACTGTGGCCACAGATTTTGAAAAGACAATACGGCAACAGTCAAGACTTTCAACAATCCGGTCCGACAAAAGTCACTAAATATCGGATCATGGCGGTAATTGTATCCTTTATCGATGCAAGACCTTCCATGGTCACAAATACCAACAACCTTCACTGACATGTATTCAGACGTGGTGGTGTAGCAAGAAATAGCATCCAAATACGACCCCAAATATCGCTATTTCATTGTCAGTCCTCCGATTTTCTTGTAAGATACGAATTTCTACACAATATGAAATTCCAAGAAAATCCAATTTCCTTGTCAAATATGGGCCTCAGAAACAGTAGGAAACCCAAAGGAAATTACAATTTTCTTGTAAGATATAGATTTCCAAAACAATATGAAATCTCAAGAAAACTCAACAACTTCTCAGGAAGTTATGCATATCTCATTCAATGCTCAATATACAATATGGTGTGTTTTTGAGACATACCCAACATTTCTTAAGAACAACACCCAATCTTAAGATAAATATACATGCGAGACACACAACTCAATCATGTGCAAATAAAAGAATCATTAATGAGTCAAAAATAGTCTCGCATTGAGTGCACATAAGATATTCAGAATGCATATTTTATTCGCATTATGAATGTAAACAAATCACATAGACTAATACGCACATTGTAAGATGCACTCACATATTCTCTTGTCAAAATATCAAGAGATTTCATACTAGCATAGGTAATATGCTATGTCAAAATAAGGCCACATCAGTTTCATGTATGGAGTAACATTATCACTACTGACAAGTAGTATATCATCATAAAACATAAAAGATGTACATGTACTCCCACTGATTCAATAATCATCACATATCTACGTGAAAATTATGGATATCTATCGACAATTAGCAACTAGAGCCAGAAAACAGTATGCTCATCAATAGGCCAATCAAATATGTCTTTTCAACCAAAATAATTGTCCTCGTCAAGTTTCTTTATAAGAAACCACTTATTTAGACAAAACCATATCAATACGGAAACTAGGAGAGTTAATCACCAAACATAAGTCTCCTATTTTGTGACGTGTGTTTTTCTACTAAATAAAACTTACAAAAAGTCACAGTGAATTAATCAATGATCCAAAATTCACTTTCAAAATATTTTCTTTCTCAAACCTACTAACCAATATGCACATGTAGGTTATATAAAGCACCGATCTATCTCAGAGTCTCGTGAAATAATAATAATAATAATCAAATTTATTATTTTCAAGATATTTCACTAAAATAACAAGACATTCCAATAACTGATATATGAGTGTCTCAAATACTTGGTCGGTTAGCTAATGACCAACACTAACTGAGAAAAGATCACATTTCACAAAAGTCATGGGTTGTTTCAATTATTCCATAACAAAAAACTTTTATATTTCACAATTTTCAAGAAATTATTAAAAAAACGAATGTATCCACATTCACCCCCCTTTTTAAATAATTTCTTTGAAATCAAATTTTGACAGAAACAATTGTGAAAGAGCTCCCACATATCTAGATAAATTAAACACTAGTATGAGTTCGTGATGGTATGAACTCCCACACATCTAGATGAGTTCAAATTGAACCAGGATCAATTTGATAACGGAATAACAATCATTCCCTAAAAAATCAATAAATGCAAGATATCTTTATTCAAATAACTTTTAAGATACTTGCTGGCCAGGATCTCAAAGTGAAAGAACTCAATATATAAATAATAAATTTATCTTAAAAGAGTTTACTATTTCTTTCACACATTCCTATCACATATTGGGAATCAAGCTAGTAGTGGAGATCAAAATTTAAAATTACCAGTCATACCTAAAACATCATGTCATTTCAGATTTAACCAATATCAGTATGCATATGACAAAAATCAAATATTTGAATACAAGATCAAATCATTTTAAATATTGCATACTAATCCAAAACTGACAATTTTACACATATTTGGTGAAGATTTATGTTCAAGTTTGAATACAAGAACTTCGTTTTACTCCCATACATAAGAGTCAAAACATAATTTATACAAGTACTGAAAGTATATGTTGAATGTTACTCGTGTCAATTCATTTGGAACTAGACATGACAGATATAGTAACAATTTAAGGTGAAACTCAGTCAAATTCTTTCAATAAATGCGGAATTTTAGAATTTGACATTTTTTTTTCCAATATCATTATAGCTTCCATAAATTATATTTAAAATGACTTAACTCAACTATTTTGAAAACACTTTGGAAAATAATTTTCTTTATATCTCAAGAAAAGTATCTTGAAAACAAAACTAAAAATTGAGTAAAGCCACTATTAGAGTATAGAAAAATCTCCAATTCATAATGTAACAAATATGGCGGAACAGTTAAGTTACACATAGTCAGAGAATATGTAACAGCCCAAAACAGGGCCTGGATGAAAACAGTAAGTTAAGGCAGTGGTAAAGCGTTTATAGACCGTGATCCAACTTTTTGAATCATCATGCATTGCATTCTTACATGAACTTTGTGCTCGTATATGATCTGACATGTTTTAAGGGGGAATTCTTGATCTTTGATACAGTTTACTATTCATAACCCGAGCCTACCTTGTTCATTTTGTTACTCGAACCCTAGAGGTTCATCACACATGTTTCCCAATCGTTTGAACTTGTTTCCCGAGCTCAGAAAGTCTTTCTTGAGCCATAAGGGTATTTTTGGAACTTACCGACCAAAGTTACTATTCATCAGAAAATGAGCTTTTGATTCTGATACCTTTTCCTACCCAAGTTACAGTCGAATCGATCCTTGAGTCGAGACGAGTCTTTTGAAATCATTCTTGGCTTGGAAATCTATTTTGAGCATTTGTTTTATTGAAAATGTTTTCAAAAACCTTAGTTTACTATTCCTTCTACGAACGGTTTTCATTCGGAAAATGTTTTCTCTTCGGATTTGCACTACTTGAGCTATTTCAAGATTTTTGAAATGTTTTACAACTCTTGATTCAAACCCCAGCTTGAAATTTTGAAGCGTACGTTCGTACGTGAGAATTCACTATTCATTCTACGTTTTCAACTTTTTAACGGTAAAACGTTTTATAGTCGATTTTGGACTCAAAACGCTTCTCGATTTATTTCTTGAATTTTGGAAGCAATCCGGACTTGAAAATCATTCTAGAAAGTCATTTTTCACTCATGTCGAGTTTCGAGCTCAAAACTTTTATTCACTAAAACTAATGTATCTTTCAAACGGTAAATCCGATTTCGACGAATGAATATGCGTTTCGAAGCTAATTTTCTTGCCGTCGGAATGGTCATACTTCCAGCCACTTATCCTCGAGTCTTGGGCAATGAAATTACAGAAATACCCCCAGCAGTCCCATTTTTACCTTCTTAATCCCTAAAGCTTCTAGAAGATGCAAGTGGATGAACTCTTGTTTTGCTCTCCTACCCTTCTCCACATTTTATTTCCAAGGTGAGGGGCTTCTCTTCAACTATAAATAGAGGCCAAGAGGCATTTCATTCCGTGCTCAATGTTGTGTTAACAACACCCTTTCTCTCCCTCTCTTCCCCCTCATTGCCGTCGGCCTCCCCCCCATTAGAGCTAGGTTTGTTTTATTTTTTATGCTTTAGTTTATGTTATGTTTTAGTTTAGTTTATGTTTTTATGTTATGGTATGTTTATATTATGTTTAGGTGGGGTCTTAGGGTCTTCCCTAAGCCATATAGAATTTTATTTTATGCATTTATTATATAGTTTTCATGATATGTTTTGATAGTTGCTTATATGTTTTAATTGTTTAGTATATGATTGAATATGTTATGAATTGCTCTAGTATATGCTATGATCATGTGATATGGTTGTTATATTATGAGAATTGATGCGTGATTATGGAATTTGAATTATGTTCATGCATGCTAGCTAATGGAATAGTGATTTACAATTTATTATGTCACAACTTGTTACATGTTAGTATTGAATTAAATTGTTACATGTTACATGCCTAAAGGTTCATGATATATGATATGATATGATATGATATATGTTGTGACATGTTGTCACATTGTTATATGATTCTTGAATTATGAATTGAGCTTATGTTATGATATGGATTATTGGATTAGTACCTTGATCATCTGTTATACACTTTAATAGTGTCACATGTTATAACCTAAGATAGAATAGTGTTTCATAGCTTGATCTTATGCCTTAATTGGATCTCTTAACCATAGGTTATACCTTTAACCTAGATCACACTTGATTATATTAACATGAACTTGAAACTATAGGTTATAATCAAGATCATAATTTAATTAGGGTGTGTGTGTGTGTGCATGCCGTGTGTGTATGTGTGTACGTGCATGGTGTGTGTGTGTTCCGTGTGTGTGTATAGTAAGGGTTTGACCCGACATGTGAATAGTAATATGTGAATAGTAATCATAAATAGTAATCTTAAATAGTACTTTTGAATAGTAAAAATGAATTAAAACTTGTGCTTTCCTAATAGACATTTGCACCTAGGGTTTCCATATCCAGGGTCTAAAATGTGTTTTCAAAATGTGTTTTCTTTCGTGGACTTGTTTCTTAACCTAAGATTTGCGATAGGATTCATAATTTGACTAAAGCTTACTCGGTTATAGTAAGATCATAGTCTAACGCTAAGAGTAACTCACTTTGACGTATTCCTTTGTGTGTTACCTTTCTTGAATACCTTAAATGGTATTACTCTCTTGTGTTACATGTTCTTTACATGTTCCTTGTTCATTGTTTCATGCATTCCTGTGTATCTTGGTTAGTAGTGGGTCTTAGTTCTTAAGCTCACTCTAGTACACCACCTACAGGAATTAAAGTTGAGCACTGGGATCCCCAGGGCACTGCATAATCTGTCTACCTGCCTTTTGTTACTATTAGGTGAGGTGAAGTTATAAATGTTTTCCAACTGGAACCACGATTATACTATCGTATCATATGTTTTGAAATTCAAAGCTAAACCTCGTTTTGAACTAACCCTTTTATCGGAACATTCTCTTGAAAGGATCATTCATACTTTAATAGTATACCTTGATCTACAGCACATGTTTTCCAAAGTTCTGCATTCTTGTTCAAAGATAGTTACATGTTCTGCATATGTTTTCAAAGTACAATTTCATATGTTTTACAGACAGAATCACATGTTTTTAGACAGAATCATATGTTTTACAGACAACATCATATGTTACAGTTTCAGTTTCACATGTTATAGTTAGCATACTGGAGTGGTACTCTGGTCACTGCAAATCTTCAATGCAAGCATACAGTTTACAGTTTGGGCCCGGCGGTTATGTGTGGAGGTGATGCTCGGGAGGTGAACGCCAACGACATCACCAATACCGGCCGCCACACTTAGACTATTGACACCGACTTTTAACAGGAGGTTTGTTAAGTCAGGACAATCTGTCTGGGAACGGACAGCAAATCTGTTCCCATTACATGTTTACAGGTCGCCTAGGGCTAGCTACCCGAAATGACAACCGGTGGAGGATGGTGCATGTTTGTATATGTTGGTGAGAGTTGTTGTTGACCTTGGTCCGATAGTCTACTATGTGCGGAGTTGTTGTTGACCTTGGTCCGATGCTCTACTATATGTGGGGTTATTGTTGATCTTGGTCTGATACTCTACTATACGTGGAATTATTGTTGATCCTGGTCCGATGCTCTCCCAAATCATGTTTTCTGGAGTATGGATGGAGGAGCCTAGCTTGCGGGCAAAATTCTGTTTCATAAAGGATGGTTCATATCTGGAAAAGTTCACTTTACCCTTATCCCGTTTTATGAAAGAACTATGAACCATCAACAACATATGTGTGCGCGTGTGATAGCATTCATGAAAATGTTTTATAATGTGCATACTCTTACAGCATTGCATTCAAAAGAGTTTTATCAATCGAACTTGTTTCAAGTTCTTCTTTAAAGCATTGCACTTAACAGTTCTAAACTTTACTTCAAGTTCTTTATCATTCAGTACTTTCTTTAAAGTATTCCCTCACTTAGTCCTTTTGACTAATACCTCTCCCGTTTTCTTGCCTCGTGGTTTCAGGTCTTGCAGCCGCAGTCTAGAGGTATCTTGAAGCTCTAGATTGTCATTTTTGTTTCAGTCAGGACTTAGTATTACTTCCTTTTGTGTCCTGCATATGTTTTATGGCTGCATCACTTTATACTTCTGTATATGTTTCTGAATACTTGAGTATCTTTATTATACTCTTTCTGCTACTCTGTTACCGATACATTGAACTCTGCTATATTGGTACTTATATGTGAATCTGTTACATGTTCTGATATGCCGAGTCTCTCTTACACGATCAATATGTTCTTGCTTGTTACATGCCATCACGCACATGTTTTGAAAAGTTTTAAAATACTCTGATTTTCCGCTGCATAGCCACATCGTTGTACATGTATAGTTCTGATAGACAGCCGTTCGTTGGAGTATTTCTTGAGTGATGGCTCACACCATTACTTGAGAGGTGCTTCAGTGCGGGGGTTGAGACGCCGCTCTCCTCTTGTTCTGGTACGGGTGGGGGCGTTACAGAATATGGTTCACGAATCTAAAAGTTTAAGGAATCTTTCAACCTTAAAACCAACTGCAAGATTCTTGCTAATGTGACACAAACACCAAAAACTTCAATTAACTAACATTTGGCATAAAAAAAAAGAAAATCCCACATAAATCATAAAATATCAACTTTAGAGATTTTTCAAAAGCAACTTCATGCCTATAATTACCTCACAATTAACAATACATTGTGTCAAATTTTATATTTAGGCTTACAATTTTACTTGTTTCAAGTAAATTCTCATAGAGCCTAAAATCAATAGTCAATAGTAATGTTTCAAATATCAAGACAAGAAAACATGCTCAACCAAAAGTATTAACTTATCATCTCTGCTAATAGATAATAAAGTATCTTGTCACGGGCACAATTCATATAAATGCAGAGTGATTATGCCATAGAAACACTTATTCAAATAAGCTGGAACCAACATAGCTTATTCATGAGAAAATCAACACTTGTCATGACAAACTCCCCTTTGGGCAGAGTTTATCACACAAATGATATTTTGTCCATGCAAGAATGGTACAGGAATATCCTAATTTTCGAAAAGTTGACTCCTTTGGGAGAACCAACCCTCTAAATTAGTAAATTCCAGTCAATATGCTCTGCATCAATAGTTCAAAATATCTATGCTTATAAACTCCATTTAACAAGTGAGGACATATTTTGTCATCAAAAGAATTCCTCAATATTCATGTGATATGTCATGCACGTTTCAATATATGACATTTAATCACATGAGATCATATAACATACAGATGATGGAGTTCAACATATTATTGTGTATACTTCAAACTATGTATACAAAAAACCATTACTATTTAAACTCATAGTAATAATATGGGAGACCATGAATGCAACATATTATGATCAGCAGACAATCAATAAGAATAAGCCTAGAAAATATAGCTTCATTCTATAGAGAGTCCAGGGTGTCATGACAAACTCCCCTTTGGGTAGAGTATGTCATATATAATAGGCCCCTCCGTGCAAAACGGTATAAGAATACATCAATGTTCGAAAATTGCTTCCTTTGGGAAACTAAACTTTCTGGATTGATGTACCCCTATCAATATGCTTTTGCACAAATAAAATAAAATTATCATAAATATCTCACCCCCTTTGGGCAGGCAAAAATGCATAATAATTCATTCACTCGAAATATGCATGTTCCGAATTTTGCAAGTCTTCATAAATAGAACACTTTGGTGTAACTATCTACGTAAACTTAGTAAATAAAGAACATAGCCGAGTTCAAATTGATTGCCCAATTTGCAAATGCACGATATGTATGCAAATACTCCCACAAAATAAAGTACGAAAACTATGTACTTTTTGGAAGTTATCTATAACATAATATATTGCATATAAATTATTCCCAAGATCTTATTTAATCGAATATGCATGTAACGCAGTCAATCAAAATAATTCGATTCCAATCAATATGATCAAATATGGGAACTTTATATCACATTCACCTTTTATGAAAACTTAGTGAATAATTAACAATTTAGTCCGGAAATAATTGTCATTCAATATAAATATTTGATCATAAGTTTCTCAAGTTGAACCGAACAATATTTGAGAGCCAAGGGACAACTAACCTTACCAAGTACCCTCCCCACTCAAAAGGCTCAGTGTCAGAAAACACATCCAGCTGCATTTTCTTCATTCTAGATCCTTCGCCCGTAAGCAAAAGTAGTCATCTTCGGGATCAGTGTTTGTGTACCTCAGGCAAAAGTAATTAAATAAGATCAAGACTTAAATGTACTTTAAATCTACCTTACTTGATTAATAAAAAATATTTAATCAAGAAACGTTAAATTTCAAATTCATGAACAACATGAGATTTATATAAACAAATTTGGCCCCACTTTATTACATTGACCAAATTTTATATGTCAAGAAAATTTAAACATGCCGTGAGTATAAGAAGATCTGAAATTTATATGATATTCACTTTTAACAGAATAAGTGAATAATACATAAGTAAATATAATCACAGTTAATACATAACAATAATCATAGAAGATAGACCACGGAAGATTTTATTAAAATTAATCCCATATTAGCGTCAAAAGTGGTTTAGGAGATGTATACTCAAAAGGCTAATTTTCACAGAAGTAAAAAAGGAGGGGGAAGAAACGAAAAGCCAACTAGAGTTCTCATTTGACACAGAAATCCTTGAATTTTTGAATTCCCATCTCTTCACTGTAGATAGTTCATGATTGAAAACTTCTGGAAAGAGATCAAAGAATGTCTGATACAAAGAAAAGAAGTTAGCATGAATAAATTGACAATTTCAAATCACGAGTTTGTTTCCAATTCTTCTAAATGAAAAGTTAATGTGAACTCTTCCCAAGGCATATGATATTCGTGGGTCTGTCATAGTAACCTTAGTACCACACTAGTTAACATGACTTATATATTGAAATTATAAAATAAGTACATGATCGAGCACAAATAAAATTATCTAAATTATATACGCTCAACATGTATGTAACACTCCCACAAAATAAAATATGAAAGATATGTATTTTTGGGAGTTACAAATATATAGTGTTACACCCAAATTATTTATTCAGTCTTAACTTATTGACTACGCAAAATAATTAATTAAGAAATACTAACCCTCGGATTAAAGACCAATATTCTCTAATTGACTTAGTCCATAATGACTCTTAAATGGGTTAATCGCAGATTGTGGGTAATGCCATAATTATGCACGACTTCCTGTAGCAATCAAGAGTCCTGGATGTACATAATTAAAACTAAACAAATATATGCATAGTTCACAAAAGGAGCAGCGTTCAAAATTCATGTAGGTCTTTAGTTAATATAATCAGAAAATAAGTTTGTGTAAGATAATCCATTAGGCCACTGTACAAGGAAGAAACCAACATGATGAAATTAATACCGGGTCCCACACAATTCACAATTCATCACAAGAATTCAAGATGCATTGACCGATGGATTATATGCATACGTATACAACATACAAAGGATTTAAAATTCATCATTGCATACTTGTAACAAAAGCAATTATTAGTCATGCTCAGGAGATCATAGTAGTAACAGACTAACGGGCAAATTTGGAATTGTAAAAGTAACTGTAATTTATACGCGATCATCATTCATACATGAAATTTAATTTCAATAACCGCAAGAACATCAAATATATCAAATTACGGTTTTAATGCAAGAAAAATTTTAAATCCGTATTTTGATATTCGTGCTAATTCAATAATCCCAATTAGGGTTCTAAATTCATAAGTGTATTGGCTCTGATACCAACTGTAAGAAATTTTAGCCAAGATCTACACCATGAATTTAGAACACCGATAAAATTGAGAGTGTAGATATACCTGATTTTTACCTATTGAATTGAACCTAGTATTTACCGATCTTGTTGGGCAATTTCATGTGGTATGTTCGACTTCTCTGGCTAGATCTCTCGTAATCCCCAAATCAATACCTCAGGCTAGGTCTTCCTCTCCTTCTCTCACAACGGCAGTTGACAGCTTGATGGGAAAGCAATATCAGAACGTGGGGTGGAGAGGGAACCTAGCCACAATATATAAATCCCTAGAGGCCCTCCCATCACGGGCTTTCTAGAGTGGGCCTACACCAGTTGTCGGACCACGTCTATTAAATCAGGCCCTTGATCGAAAGTGGGTCAATCAATGAGCCTATTTAGTCTTGTCCCAATTAACCGTATTATTTAGCCCGTTTTATTTATTACAATCATCAATTAATATAAGTCCAATAAGAAAATTCTTACAGAGTTATCCAGTTTATTGGTGCGCAAGGTAGTGCGGGGGCTCTAGTTGGGGCCCACATCGGACAAGCCTTATCTTTCCACTTCTCTTCAGGACTTTTGGGGCCGGCGGTGGGATCCGGCGTTTGGGAATATACTGCGGGAGATGGTGCACATGCCGGTTCGGTCAGCTGTGGAGCCGGCTCTAGGCAGGGATTGGGCGCCGGTTGTGGGCATTTTGGTAACCTTCTTTGTCTTCGGGTACATTAAGCGCATGAGGCCGTCGTGGGAGACGACCGAGTTTTTTGTGGTGCATGGGATTTTTCGTGGGCTGGCGGTGGCGGTGCCAAAGAGAAAATGGCGGGTCCCGTCGGTTGTGAGCATGCCGACAACGATAGGGTTTGTGGCGGCGACATGCTTATGGCTGTTCTGGCCACCGTCGATGAGAGGATAGAGGTTGTGTATTAATACAGAATGGAATCTGAGCCCATGAAGTGACATTGTGTTACGTGGTTGGAAATCTATTGTGTCTTGGTTTTTTTTATTGGATAACGGATCTCGAAAATGTTTAACTATAGAGGGAATTGTGACTTAAAAGTTTGTTGTTTAATCATCTCTCATAGTCTTCATATAATAAAATCTCTAGTTTTTGTTCTTTTAATTATCCATTGATTGATATTTAAATAGATACGCTTAACCTTAAATATTATTGAATTGATGAATAATATGTTTGACGTAATACACTTCAAAAAGTCAGCTATTGAGGAGAAGACTATCAAACCATTATGAATTGAATTCCACAAGCCCAAACTACAATTAGTGATTGAAGCTGTATTTGGGCATGAGTTAGAGCAACCAGTTAATAATGAGCTAGCATCTCTTGAAGTGGCAGAAGATGATCTGGAGACAATCAAATTGAAAATTTTCTTTAAACGCTTAAATTCAGATAATAAAAACATGGAGAAGACAATAAAGACATCTTTTTGAAAAAAAATTAGTGATAGTCCTAGAGTTTTGAATAGATCCTTGTCCGATGGAATAGAGAATGTTCAGAATTATTTTGATGACATTGTAGCCTCTTCTGGAGCTCTATTGCTTTGATTTGTCATTATCTTATGAAAATAGAAAATTTGAAAATCTTAGTCAAAAGAATTTTGATGAGGATATTTTCAGGTGACATAATGTAATGGAAATAGTTCTTCCTTATTTACTGCTTTTTAGATCTTAGGTTGACATTGTTTTTTTTTTCTTTCTTTTTCTTTTGGGGTGATATCCTCTATAATTTTATTAAAAAAATATAATAAATATATGAATAAAACCTTGAAGCTGAGGTTAAAACTTGGTACTTAGTTTAGCTTTTATTTTATTTCTGTTTAAAATAAGTAAGACATACATAAGAGTTTTCAAAATCAGTTTTACCGGCTAACGAGGAATATGGAGATAAAAATCACCCACATTTATAGAGAAGGGAATGGCTTAGCAGATCGCCTTGCGACTTTTGGAGTGGACAGTCAAGTCGCTTGGAATCAGAAGCGGAGCAGGGGGGGGGCATGGGGTTGGGTTGAAGGGGTCAGTTAATTAATTATTTATTTTAAACCCAAGTTTTTAGTTTCATAATATTAAGTTTATACTATAGAACACATTATTTTAGTTTCTTAATTCATGTTACTGATAAGTTTAGATTTCGTATCCGTTTCAGCCGTATTTTGTTAAAAATTATCCCCCGTTTGATGAGTTTATATGCCTTTTATTGGTCCATTTCAGGTATTTTACTTGCGGGAGTCGAGAACGGGAAGAACAGAGCGAAATCGGACGAAAGAAACAAGTTTTACCAATTGCACAAGTGAAACGGGCTTTTGGCTTTTGAACTAAGCCGCCAAACGCCTGTTTGGAAACCTCCTGCATGAAATTTGGAAGCTCAAATGGGCATGTGGAAGTTGAACTAAATCATGAAACGGCCTTCTCAGAACCTACTTATTTCGGTAGTCTTGGATGAAACACCTTTGTGATGTTTGTTCTGGAAGTTCAAACGGACGTTTGGAACTCGAAATCTCGGTCACGTTTTTATTAGTGAAACGGCCGTTTGGATTTTACACTACACCACCAAACGGCCGTGTGGCTCTCACAAAAATGAATTTTTGTTGAGATTTTCAGCATAGTATATAAGAGAGAGCTTGGTTTTTAGACAGAGATCTTATCCTAATTAGAGAGCAACTGATAGGAGGCTATGGAGGACACCAAGTTCTTTTCCCTTATTGCTTTGAAGACTATTGTTCAATTTCTTTCCCTTTTTATTGCTTTCCTAGTTAATTTAGCTTTAGTTTCCATTCCTTAGATAAGTAAGTTCTTGTGGAGAAGTTAAACCTTGTAGTTAATGAATTGTTGTTGAATGCTTGATCATAGTTTAATTCAATGAATATGAGTCCATTTATATTCTATTTAACTTGTTCTTGGATTGTTTGTATGAACATGAGTGTCTAATTTCCTAGGAAAAGGGGGGTGATGTTTTGTGCAGGGTAAGTGTTTGATGAAATGCCTAAGTGGGACTACATGATCTTATGATTGTGAAATTGATTTATTTGCATGATTAAGCTTGATCACCTTAGTTATGAACTTAGATTTGTATATTAATTGACAAATTATATGTGAATTGGATGAGATTTCACAACACTTAAGGGCTAAGTATAAAGAGATTTAACTTAGACTTGAGCAATTAAGCAATTGATTAACCGGGCCAAGCCGCTAGTTAGTTTCTTGAACTAATCTTGTTTGATTGACCTAATTACTGAGCTAATAATCACGAGAGTGGTGTTAGACTTGTTTAGGTACACACACTTGACTTCGAGAGGAGCTTGTGTATACACTAGTGATTAGAATTGTGAGTTTTTTGTTCCACCGAAGCACTAATCGAGCACGAACCTTGCATGATCGTTACTTTCCCTTGCCACTTGTTTACCTTTGTTTTTACTTGCTACTTGATTCTTAGTTGATACTTGTTGCTTTTACTTATTAGTGATCTCTAGTCCAATTTCTTTCTCTTAATTAGTTAACTTACTTTCTTAATCTCAACCGGTCTATAGATTAATGAAAACATATAACAATTGCCTTTGATTTCCCCTTACCCGTGGATCGACCCCTAGTGTACTACAACCACGTAGCTTACACTTGGGTTATTAATTAAATCCATTGGCTAATTCAACCATCCAACATATCTTGAGATTCCTTTCCAATTTGTCACCTTCCTACACATTGTTCTGCCCGGATGAGGTTTAACGAAGATTGGAGGCCTCACAAGCCAGAATCGATTGTGTGTTAGGGTTTAGAGTTAGTAGACAACAAGTTTTCGGTGCTGTTGCCGGGGAAGGCGTTTGAAATTACTCTTGCTTGTGTATTAGTAGTTAGTGATTTAGACCATTTACTTTATTGTGTTTAATCTCCTTTTTGTCTTCTGTAGGTGTTTATGCGAAGATCTCGAAGTTGGGATAATCTAAAGCATTATCTGGAGATTGAGAAGAAGCTACTCGCGCTAAGACGAGAAAAGAGATAAGAACTTGAACAACCAATTCCTTTCAAGATGGCCGACGATCAGAGACGAGGCCATTTACCGGATCCACCCATCCAACCAAACCAACCGAATGCACCACCGCCGAGGCAAATTCGGGAGTATGCTATGCCTAGCATGGAAATAATACAACATCAATTTGTTCGACTGGTGGTGGCGGCTAACCATTTTAAAATCAAGCCGGCTACAATTGGCCTCTTACAACAAAACCAATTCACCGGACTTGCCACGGAGGATCCAATAGGCCATGTAAATTGGTTTGTTGAAGTTTGTGATACGTTCAAGTTGAACAATGTGTCCGAGGATGCTATTAATATTCGCCTCTTCCCGTTTTCACTAAGGGATAGGGCAAAGGCTTGGTTCATCACTCGTCCTTGTGAAACTAAGGGTCATGGGTTCTTTTATCATAAGCTTTCTTGGACAAGTTTTTCCCACATTCAAAGACGGTAAAATTCCGAAACGAAATCACTTCATTTCATCAATACGAGGGAGAAAGCTTATATGAGGCATGGGAAAGGTTCAAGGAGTTACAATGAAAATGCCCTCACTACGGGTGTGAAGATTGGAAGCCAGTCCAATCCTTTTATGGAGGCATATCTCATGCTTTAAAGGTGATGATCGATTCGGCGGCGGGAGGTGCCGTTATGAATATGTATAAAGCTGACGCGATTTAATTATTGGAAAGGATGGCGGCTAATGATTCTTGGTCTTCCGAAAGGCGTAATGCACCGATTCCTAGACCTTCTAATTCCACACCCGAAGTGATACATGTTAGTGAATATACAGCCTTGGAAGAAAAGATGGATGCAAAGTTGAAAGCCTTGACAAGGAAGTTGGATCATATCACCATGAATGCCGTGTCAAACCAACCGTCCCCAATGCAACCAACTCCGTGTGAGATATGTGGTGGGCCACAGCTATATAGTTCATGCCCTCATTCTAACCAAGGTGGAACTTCTAGTCCAAGTGGATCCGAGCAAATCAATGCGGTGCACCAACAAAGGCCTCAAAATAACCCATTTCTAACACCTATAAACCTGGGTTGAAGAATCATCCCCATTTCTCGTGGTCTAACAACAATACACAAAACCCCCCAAGACCACCATTTCAACCAAGACCTCTGAACCAAGGCCAATTCAATCAAACCCCATTCCCACCACAAAACCAATATCAACCTACTACTCCACAATACCAAACACCACCTCCACAACATCAACAACCCCAACAAGCAGAACAAAAACAAGGTTGAGAGGTAGCTTTGGAGAAGTTTATCTCGGTTTCATCGGACCGTGTCCAACGGTTAGAAACATAAGTTGAGCAAGTGGCTACACAAAACTGGAACATGGAGATACAAATAGGATAAATTGCCAATTCCATCAATCCTAGGCCACAAGGCACACTTCCTAGCAAGACGAATACAAACCCGAGAGAGCATTGCAAGGCTATCACAATAAGGAGTGGAAAGGCTTATGATGAGCTGCCTTTGCCTACATGGTATGAGTCTGGTTCGAGTGGAGTGAATCAACAAAAGAAGTTGGAGGATATGGTGACAAGGGAAAAGGGAAGATGAATGAATTGGAAGAATTGGAGAAAAAGAATGGGAAGGAGAAGAAAGATCTAGAAGTGGAAATTGAAGTTGAAAAGTCAAACTTGGGTGAGAAACTACACAATGAAGAAGAGCCCCATTTGAAGCCAAATGTTTACATACCACCTAAATCATATGTTCCACCGGTGCCATTCCCACAAAGGCTCCAAAAACGAGCAAAAGAGAAGCAATTTGAGAAGTTCTTAAACATGCTAAAATAACTTCATATCAACATCCCATTTACCGAAGTTTTAGCTCAAATGCCATCATACTTGAAGTTTTTGAAGGAGCTAGTTTCAAACAAGAGTAAGTTGGAGGATTTCGCTACCGTTGCACTCGCCGAAGAGTGTAGCGCCATTATTCAAAGGAAGCTTCCACCGAAACTCAAGGATCCCGGAAGTTTTTCTATCCCTCTCACCATTGGTTCTTTACATTTTAAAAATGCTTTATGTGATTTGGGTGCAAGTGTGAGTTTGATTTCCTTGTCTACTTGTAGAAAATTGGGACTAAAGGAGCTAAGGCCAACCAATATGCCTCTACAACTTGCAGATAGATAGGTGAAGTATCCAATGGGAGTACTTGAGGATGTGCTAGTTAAAGTGGGAAAATGCTACATTCCGGTGTATTTGGTTGTCCTTGACATAGATGATGACGAGAGTATGTCTCTCATATTGGGAAGACCGTTCTTAGCTACGGCCGAGGCCTTGATCGATGTCAAAAATGGCCGCCTTACTTTACAAGTGGGTGAAGAAAAAGTGGAATTTAATTTGTATAAGGCAATGAAGAACCTAACCATGGAGGAAAAATGTTTTCGAGTTGAAGTGATGCAAGGGCACCATATGTTTGAGTTGCACAACAAGGATCCGTTAAAGCTTTGCTTAGGAGGTGTGGAAAAGATTGAGCAAGAAGAGTAGATTCTTGAAGAGCTTGCTACGTATGTGAAGGCGTTGGAAACCACGACTTTCGTCCCTTTCCAAAGGAGGTACCATTTTGAGGATTTGGAGAGTGGTAAACCCCTTCCTCCTCCTTCTTGTGTTAAAGCCCCTATTCTTGAATTGAAACCCCTCCCCTCACTTTAAAGTATGCTTATCTTGGTGAAAATGAAATCTTACCGGTTATTAGTTCTTCGGATCTAAATGATGTACAATTAGATGCTTTATTACGTGTTTTGAGAATGCATGTAAAGGCTTTAGGATGGTTAATTTCGGATATCAAGGTAATTAGTCCCTCTATATGCATGCATCGAATTTTGATGGAAGATAACCATAGACCCTCTATTGAGCATCAACGTAGGTTAAACCTAAATATAAAAGAAGTTGTTAAAGCCGAGGTTCTAAAATTGCTAGATGCGGGTATAATTTACCCGATTTCGGATAGCTCTTGGATTAGCCTGGTACAAGTTGTACCAAAGAAAGGGGGGATGACGGTTATTCACAGTGAGAACACGCACGGTCACAGGTCGGAGGGTTTGCATCGATTATAGGAAGCTAAATAGTGCCACTAGGAAAGATCATTTTCCTTTACCCTTCATAGACCAAATGTTGGAAAGGTTGGCGGGGTCACGATTATTATTGCTTTTTAGATGGGTATTTAGGATATAACTAAATAGCTTTAGCACTTGAGGACCAAGAGAAATGTACTTTCACTTGCCCCTATGGTACCTTTGCCTTTAGAAGAATGTCTTTTGGCCTTTGCAATGCATCGGCTACTTTTCAACGTTGTATGAAGGGTGTTAGAATTTTCTTGGGTCATGCCGGGTTTTACCGGGGGTTCATTAAAGATTTTTCCAAAATTACTCTCCCTTTATGTGCTTTACTTGAAAAAGATGTCGAGTTCAATTTTAATGATGCTTGTTTAATAGCTTTTGATAGGTTAAAGAAAGAGTCGGCTTCAGCGCCTATCATGATAACACCGGATTGGAGTCTCCTATTCGAGCTCATGTGATATGCTAGCGATCTTGTCATTAGTGCCGTTTTAGGCCAAAAAGGGAGAAACGTTTACATGTTATTGCATATGCTAGCAAAACTCTAAATGATGCATAATTGAATTATGCTACTATTGAGAAAGAATTGTTAGCTATTGTATATGCTTTTGACAAGTTTCGTTCATATTTGATAGGTTCAAGGACGGTGGTATACACCGATCATACGACAATCAAGTATCTCTTATCCAAGAAAGATTCAAAGCCGAGGTTAATAAGATGGATTCTCCATCTTCAAGAATTTGACTTGGAGATTCGTGACAAGAAGGGAGCAGAGAATGTTGTTGCGGACCATTTCTCAAGACTTGAGATAAATGTAGAGATTAAGAAGGATGATGAGCAAATAGAGGAGACTTTTCCCAATGAGCAATTATTCCAAGTAGATGCTTCGTTTCCATGGTTTACCGACTATGTTAACTTCTTAGTGAGTGGTGTGATTCCACCGGACATGAATTCGCACCAAAAGAAGAAGTTCTTTTTGGACGTCAAGCATTACTATTGGGAGGAACCTTTGTTGTACAAGCATTTCTCTGATGGATTGATTCGCCGGTGCATTCCAAAGGAAGAAGTCAAGGATATTTTGGAAAGTTGTCATTCTAGTGCTTATGGTGGGTATGCTAGTCCAAGTAAGATAGCTGCAAAGGTGTTACAAGCCGATTTCTTTTGGCCGTCGATATTTCAAGATTCTCGAGAGTTTGTGCTTCATTGTGATCGGTGTCAATGTGTTGGAACAATTGGCCAGAAGGATGAAATGCCTCTAAAGCTGATTCTAGAGGTGGAGTTATTTGATGTATGGGGTATTGATTACATGGGCCCCTTTCCATCTTCTCATGGAAATCTTTACATTCTTGTGGCGGTGGATTACGTGTCGAAATAGGTGGAGACGATTGCAAGACCCAAGAACGATGCAAAAGTAGTGATTAAGTTCTTGAAGAGACACATCTTTAGTCAGTTTGGAGTCCCGCGTGCCTTAATTAGTGATGGAGGAACCCACTTTTGCAACCGGACACTCGAGGCATTATTGAAGAAATATTCCGTTCATCATAGAATAGCCACTCTTTACCATCCTTAAATGAGTGGTCAAGTTGAAATCTTGGATCGAGAGATTAAGCAAATCCTAGAGAAAACAGTGAATTCTTCAAGGAAAGATTGGGCTCTAAAGTTAGATGATACACTTTGGGCGTATAGAGCGGCTTTCAAAACTCTGATTGGAATGTCCCCATTCAAGTTAGTTTATGGAAAAGCTTGCCACATACCCTTGAGCTAGAACACAAGGTGTATTGGGCGATTAGGACTTTAAACTTTGACTCTAAGGCGGCTGGTGAGAAAAGAATCCTTCAATTGCATGAGTTAGAGGAAATTCACCTAAATTCGTATGAGAATACAAAATTGTATAAGGAGAAGACAAAGAGATGACATGACAAGCACAGTCGGTCCAAGGAGTTTGAGGTGGGCCAACTAGTTCTCTTATTTAATTCACGATTGAAGCTATTTCCGGGAAAACTCAAATCAAAGTGGTCGGGTCCCTTTAGAGTGGTAAGAGTGCTTACTAATGGAGCTGTGGAGATCAGAAATGAAAACACAAGCACCTTTGTAGTCAACGGCCAAAGATTGAAGCCATACTTTGTTAGAGAGCCAATCGAAAGGCACACCGTGTGTGTGTTGACCACTCCCGCCATCTAAAATGGGTGGCAAAGTCGAGCTAGTGACTATAAACCTAGAACTACATCTTTTCCTTTTCTTTCCTTCTCTTCTTTCTTTGCTTGGTGTGTCTCATGTCTCTCTATCGTTTCTCTTGTTGTAGGTTTGCCTTGGTTTGTTCGTGAGGAGCTTTACTAGAGTGCATTTGGATGCTTGGACCGTGCATAAGGATCGAGATGTATATTTGAGTCCATTTATTGCTTTTCATGTTTGCATGTATGCATGTCGAGAGTGTGATTATGCTAATTACTTGGTGCATTTGAGATGATTATTTAAAGTTGAAATGAGAGTGACATTGCCTTGAAACTTTGAGTTGCCTTGTTACTAAGCATATGCGTGGTGAATGATGAAATTTTTAAGTGCCTTGCTTGTTGTTGTGAGCGTTGACTTGAATATGGTCCACTATGGTAAGTGATGAATACATGAGTTAGTTCTTTTATGATCTAATATGATTATGCAACAAATTTGAGAATTGCATTGAAATTGAGGAGTGTGTGTGAATATTGATGCACTATGGAGTATAATTGCCTATTTGAACTGGAATTGATGATTGCAATTTGTGTAAGCATCGATTATGGGTTGTAATTGCGAAATTTGATCGTATTGGACTGGTTTTGGGAGTATTCCGGTGTACTATGGTCAGTTTATTGTCACTATTTTGGGTTAGATTGCTTTTTCTAACGAGTTATGCAACAAAAGATCGAGAAGGAAGGTTTGTGTAATTTTTCAAAACTCCAAACGCCCGTGTGATTTCCTAGAACAATATCCAAACGGGCGTTTCAAAACTTACTGCCTCAATTTTGGCCTATCCAAACGGGTGTTTCACGTTTACACTGAAATTCCAAACACTCGTTTACAAACCTTCTATTCCTAGATTTCTTACCCCAAACGCCCGTTTCTAATTTCTTTTGGCACACCGAATGGGCGTTTGGCTTCAACCTGACGCGTTTTCTGAGTGATTCAAAACACGAATTTTGTGTTATTATTTTCATTAAACCAAAACGACTTCTCCCTCTCTTAACCTAAAATCTGAAACCTTCCCTTTTCAAACACACAAACACACAACCCTCCCTCACAGTCTCTCTCTCTCAATTCTCTCTCTCTACCGGCGACACCAACAGCAACTCCGGCAACTCGTCCCTCACTCTCTCATCTCTTTCTTACTCCACTTTAGTAAGTGTTTTCTCCCCTTTTCTCTTTAGTTAAAGTTTGAAGTTTTTCCCTAAATGTATGAAATCTGACCCTATTCCCCCACATTTTGAATTCTTGTTTCTTTCTTGAGTTACTATGAGTTATTGATGCATATTGGTTGAATTTGACACATATTTGACTAATTTTGAACCAAGATTGAAACTTTTTGAAACCCTAGTTCCTTTTTGGCCGAAATTGCTAAGAATTTGAGTTATATTTGTTGTTTGGGGGTTATTTGTGCCTATTTGAAGTTTAGTTGTTGATATCTTGTATATGGTGAGTGACACTTCAACTAAACCTTAAAAAATCCCAACCTTTGTTAGCATGCATAACAAGTGTTTGTTAAAATGCCTATATGAACATGGTTTGTTAGTTTGGGTATGTATGTTAAAATCTTGATGTTTTGTGAACCAAAGTTGCAAATTCTTCTACATTCTAGCCTAAGTTTGGTCGAATTTTGAAAAAATCCATAGGCTAAACTTGTTGTTTAATGATTTTTGTTGCTTTCGTGATGGTTTATTGTTGTTATGTTGAGAGCTTACGAGTTTAAACCAACAAAATTTTGATAAAAACCCAACCTTTAAGTTTTGCCCCTAAGGTGTTCTATGAATTATCCCTTTGAGCTTTTGTTTGGAATTCATGAATGTGTATTGATTTTATTCTTCTTGTTTAGGTCATGGGTCATACGAAACGTGCTCGCACCGACGAAGCAAGTACCTCTGCGGGAAAAGGCAAGGCTAGTGAGGAGCCTAAAACCCGTGTATTGAAGTCTACACGATTTTTGGATGACGGTTCTTTGTTTTTCATGGATACTGTTAACGAGGTGAAAGGACTTTTTGATAACATTGAATGGTGCCAATTCATGACCAATGCGGATTACACTTATTCAAATGCATTCGCACCTTTAAGTGGGAGAATCTGATGGCAACCTTCAAGATCAATGGCCTAAAGCAAACACTGCGGGCTTCACAACTCGAAGAAATCTTCAACTTTCCGCATGATGGAGTTTGTGACTTCCCGGAGGAATGGTCCGATCTCGATGTACATACCGCGGAGCTTCTTGCACTAGGAGTGAAGAAGGGGGTCAAACACTATCAACCGACCAATACCAAGGCCACTATTCTCACTTCAGGCATATGGCGGATTGTTCATAAAGCTTTGGCCTCGAGGATTTTTGTAAGAGGAAAGATCAAGGGCAACATTAACTCATGGGAGTTATGGTTTATGTCGATGATGAGGAAGGGCGGACAAGACATTTTTGGCCTTAAATTCCTAATGGAGAAAATGGAAAAAGCGGCCCAAAGTGAGGATAGTGATTTTTCCAATGGTGGCTTTGTGACTTTGATGGCAAGGCTTGTGGTTGGATACCGGGAGGTGCTAAGCCTTTGAATAAGAAGATACTTCTCGATGAGCAAACATTTATTAACATGCAATTTGTCAAGAAGTGGGGTTGGCCACTATGTAAAACTGTTTTCTTTTGGCCGCCGAGTGACCAAGCGCGGTTGACTAAGTTGTATAATCTTGGAGTCACTCGTTATGAAGACTTGAATGAAGAGCAATTGGTGTTGTTCCACCAAGATGATGAGCAAGAAGAAGCCGAACCGGAGCCGGTTCAACATGATATAAATGAGGTTTATGAACAAGTTCAAACACTCTCCACCGAGTTTGCCTCATTTCGGGACACCACACTTGCCAACCAAACCGAGATCATGCACCGGTAAGAGAATACGGATTCCAACATTCTCCTTCTCCTTCAAAAGTGGAACATCAAGCCATATCAAACGCCTCCTCCCAATGATTACCTTCATATCTATGTTTGTGATATTTCGCTACCCCAAGTGTGGGGTTTTGCTGCTTTTTTGTTTAAGTGCTTTATTTTTAAATTTTAAAATTTTCAGGTTGGTTGTGAATGCTCTATGTGATGATTCAATGCTTTTAAATATTTATGTGGTTAGGTGCATATTTTTGGATGATTTGTTGTTACATTGAACATTGATGCATGTGATCTGTATGCTTACTTGAATGATGTATGTTGATTTATCATTTGCTATTCTTAGCACTTGATCCGTGTTTTAAGTTATATGTTTGTAGGATTATGGAAAGCTTTGCATGTCCACGTTGTCTGTTTTTCAAATTGAGGGAGTTTTCTCAACTCTTTTTTTTTTTTATTTATTGCATGTCGACATTGCAAGTTTCAAGTGTGGGGGGTGATTTAGGAGCTAATTTTTTTATGCTTGTTTGGGTAGAAATTTTAACACTTGACACTTGGCTTTGCTTACCTCTTGAGATTGATGATAATTGTTATGAATTAACTCCTTTCTCAAATATTTTTGCTCAGGATGATTGATGAGTTGTTACGAGATTGAGTAGGCTAGTCGATTGTGTGAATACTTGCATGAATGGAGATGAGTTTAGTGTGCTAGCATGCCCTCATTTTCACGTAAATTTTAAATGAAATTATGCAATTTAGTCAATCGGAGAACGTTTATGTGTTTCGAAAAGGCCTAAATATGAATAAGAATGCATTTGAGTATCTTTCGAGGCGAAATATCTAGTTGATGAATGAGTTGGGAAATGACTTAGGCCATCGTTGTCCCCATTGAGCTTAATTGTTGTGCATATTTTGTCAATAATACAAGCCCGAGCACAACAATAATACACCCTACCTTTTATTTTATCACACCGAGCTTGCTCGTTTGGGTTTTAATTTATATGGGAGTTCTTTTTTTCTCGAGACTTAGGAGCAATATAGATATTAAAGTGCAAAGAAAGAAAGAATTGAGAAAAGAGAATTAAAAGAAAAGAAACGACAAAGAAAAGAAAAGAATTGTATAAATGAGAGAAAGTGTTGAAAATAAAGGAAAGTGTATTCAAACATTTAAGTGTGGGGGAAAATAGTGAGATGTTAATCAAAGAGGGGTTGAGTGCGTTGTAATTATACATGTAAGCTATGGTGTTTAGTCACTTTTGGGCCAATAATTCCATAACCGAGACCCTAAGCCTACATTACAAGCTACGAAAAGACCTCTCGATCCCGAATCATTTATCGACTACATTAGTGGAGATAGGCACGAAAAGTGTAATTCTAAAACATATTAAGTGCCTAAGAGAAAGCCATAAACTAATTCGAGTGATCATTGTAACGCCCCGCTCTTCCAGTGTATGGACTACACCACGTGTCGACTTTCTTGTGTGCTTGATTATGTAATTACGTGATTTATGTGGCCTTATTTGCAGCTCCTTCTGAGTTTAGAGGCTTGTTTGTAATTTTCTATTATTTCAAGGGTTTTTCGGTCATTTCTCACCCGATCGAGGTTTTGAACTCTTTGATCCCTTTAACGCGATTGGGGCATCGAGACGAGTCCGTAGACTCTAAGTTTGCCTCATTCTGACTTCGTTAGCCTGCTCTTCTGACCGTTTTTGCGTACGAGGACCCGAGATATATACCCAGAATCCTCGTAATCCGTGCCATTTCAATCCAGCTTTTTCTTCCAGCGTTCTATCGTTCCTCTGGCACTATTCATGCAGTCAAGGTGTAATTACATGCACAAGCCCGTTCTCACTCGTTTCTCGACGGAATTCGAAGTGTGAGTAATGGAAATTTATCAGCTCGACGAGCCCGTCACTATGATACCAAAATCATGGCCTGAAAACCAGCGGAGGTGGTGCTATGGCGAGTTGCAGGAGGCCGGCCCTTGGTGGTTTCCGACATGTTTTGGCCTCCTGAGTTCGATTCCGGTGTCGGTTTGAGCAAACGAAGGCCGGAGGTGGCTGAACCGGAGACAGGCGAAGCGGCGGCTCTTCGGCGGCGGATTTGATCCTTTTCCGGTGGGTTTTTGGTGGTTGGTCCTTGACAAAAGTTGCTTGGAATGTTGAGACGTAGCTGATAGTGTTGGCCCAGACTCGAGAATCGGCCTTTGGCAGCAGACCGGTGGTGAACCGGCTGTGAACCAGCGGCCTTTTTTCGGTAATTTTTCCGATGATTTGGCTAGGGGCTTTTGAAGGGTTCGTTACAAGCTTTCCAACGGTATGCTCGGATTTCATTTTCGTTTTATGGTTAGAGTTTAATTGCAGTTTTCGTTCTACGGATTTAGTTCGGTTTTTCGTCAACGAAGTCCGGTGTGTTTGGTCTTTTCTGAAATTGTTTGAGGGCTTTTGACGAGCAGGCCGAGGCGTACGTTTCTATCCTTCCGGGAATTTTTTCGGCCACCGGAGGTGGTGGTTTGGCGGCTGTCAGTGGCGGCCCGGTAGGTTCCGGTGGCGGCATTCCGATGCCTTTCGGACAGTGTGTTCCTTTCGTCGTGGTGAGTCTATCACCGCTTTCCATTCGTCAATCGGACACTTGGTTGATTTTATATGAATTTCTGAAGTTATTGTATATTATATGTTAATTACTTTAAATTGTAGTTTGATCTTGTACGCTTAATTAATCGATGATTATGAATTGTATAATGTATGATAATATGATATGATATTTGAAAACTCGAATTCTTAACTCATTGATTTTATGGGCCTCTTTTCATGTCGATTACTTGCCTTAATTGATTTAATTGTGAATTGTTTGAATATATATGAGTTGGCATAATTATTCCACATACTTATTTAATTTGAAATACGAACTTAACGTTCATGAATCATACATGTAGCTTTAATTGTATGTTTAATTGTTAATTGAATCCTATAAATTGATATATGATTTGATAATTGATATTGTTTAAACCTTATTGTTTGATTTTCTAAATGATAATAAATTGATGGGCTTCATGATTTAAAATAAATTGAATTCATTTAATTGGTTTACTTGTTTATATAAATTATTTGAGTGTATTATGTGACTAATTGCAACGTGAGTCATTAATTGAGCATATGAGCACATTCACGGCACATCATAATTATTATTATTAATTTCATATGCATGCCATAATATGTCATTCTACTTCATATCATCTCATTTCGTGCCGTGCGTCCTATTTGGTTCATATTGAGTCTCCTCTCACTGGTACACATTGTTCATTCTCTTGTACAGTTCGTTTCTAGGGCGGAGACTTCCAAATTGAATAGGCACCCGTATTGCTCATGTTTTATGTCTCGTGGTATTCCAGGTGTGGGTGTTTTCGTTCTAGTTATATATTAAACCCTATAACCCTTATGTGACAAGTTTTGGCCAAAACCTTATGTATATATATATATATATATATGTTATTTTCAAAGTGGAGTCATCGAGTAAATTATTATCGAGTAACCTTTTCTCCAAAATTATGAAATATGTTATGTTTCTTATGAACTGAAATGTTTTGGCGAGATTGCATGTATGTTATCCGGGAAGGCAAGGGCCGACGGTGATCCCATGTGCTGATTCCATTTATGTTTTACGTCGAACCGGATCTCGTCAGGAGTTTTGACGAGAAAACGCTAGTCGGGCTTTTGAGGATTCATGTACCTCACTAGCCATTATGTATGAGGTGGACGGGTCTTGCTAACCCTTCAACCACCCGAAGGAAGAAGGTTGGAACTTATTTTATGATTATGATTATGATTATGATTATGTTATGATTGATAGGCACCGTGCGGGAAGGCCGGGACACGAATTGCCCAAACGAATATGTTTTAGGATATGATATATGATCTGCGTGTATTATGATCTATTGTATGATCACCTATTTAATGTATTAATGATATTTGTCGTACACGGTCGGAGTTTGGTTGGAGATAATGCACACTCACTCGCCGAGCCTTAATGTTTATGTATGATTTATGAACTTAATAAATTTAATATGATTAGTTGTAAAGTCCGAGCATTGCTTAGTTATTCTCTTGCCCTCTTGGGAATTAATTTTAAATAAAACTTTGCTCGGGATTTATGACTTGCATGCGCATGTTTCTATATATGTATCGCTCCTGCTCACTCAGTCTTCTAGAGACTGGCCCCTCTTTCCCACTTTTCCAGTTTCTATTGCAGGTGTTGGTTACTAGGCGGAGTTAGAGTGTCGAGTCATTGTTCTAGTCTCACTCATTTACACTCACTGCATACTATATGGTTTCTAAGTATTGTATTGACCTTTTATTGTTGGCCGATGTGCCCTTATTGAATTGATATTATTGCGGGATAGGTTAGGACAGGTTCTGGAGCTAGTTGAACCCGTTGTTATGTTGTTGCCTTGTATTGATTCGGGACAGGCTAGGACAGGTGTATTGATTAGTGGAACCCGTATTTGTATTCTTGTTGGATTTCATTTATTTCTTTGGTATTACATGAATGATTTCCTTGCTTCCGCATTTTGGTTATGGTTGATTGTTCCAGGGTTAGCTTCCGCCTAGTTAGGACTGTTGTTTTGTTTGTCACCCGTTCGCTATGAGTCCGATTCATGTATGGACTGCCTATTGCATATGTGGATTAGACTCATAGTGCCGGATGTGGTGCCTATCGTCCCTGGTGCTACAATCATTGTGCATTCTTTCACTTAAATCACACACTTACACAAGGGTATGCTATTTACACACTTCTTGTTGAGATTTGTGCTCGTTAGTAACACATTTGATAGGCTAACTCTCTTGAGATGACTAGACGATTGACCTGAGCGGATTCATTTGAATGTGGATTGACTTTTCGAATAATTATCGGATTACTCGAGGACTAGCAATAGTTCAAATGTGGGGGAGTTGATAAGTTTAGATTTCGTATCCGTTTAAGTAGTATTTGTTAAAAATTATCCCCCGTTTGATGAGCTTATATGCCTTTTATTACTCCATTTCAGGTATTTTACTAGCGGGAGTTGAGAACGGGAAAAATGGAGCGAAATCGGATGAAAGAAACAAGTTTTACCAATTACACAAGTGAAATAGGCTTTTGGCTTTTAAACTAAGCCGCCAAACGCCCTTTTGGAAACCTACTGCATGAAATCTGGAAGCTCAAATGGGTGTATGGAAGTTGAACTAAATCATGAAACGCCCGTTTCAGAACCTACTGACTTCAGCAGTCTTGGATGAAATGCCTGTGTGATGTTTGTTCTGGTAGTTTAAACGGGGCGTTTGGAACTCGAAATCGCGGTCACATTTTTATTTGTGAAACGGCCGTTTGGATTTTACACTACACCACCAAACGGCCGTGTGGCTCTCACGAAAATGAATTTTTGTTGAGATTTTAAGCATAGTATATAAGAGAGAGCTTGGTTTTTAGACAGAGATCTTACCCTAATTAGAGAGCAGCTGATAGGAGGCTATGGAGGACACCAAGTTCTTTTCCCTTATTGCTTTGAAGACTATTGTTCAACTTCTTTCCCTTTTTATTGCTTTCCTAGTTAATTTAGCTTTAGTTTCCATTTCCTTAGATAAGTAAGTTCTTGTGGAGAAGTTAAACCTGGTAGTTAATGAATTGATGTTGAATGCTTGATCATAGTTTAATTCAATGAATATGAATCCATTTATGTTCTATTTAACTTGTTCTTGGATTGTTTGTATGAACATGAGTGGCTAATTTCCTAGGCAAAGGGGGGTGATGTTTTGTGCAGGGTAAATGTTTGATGAAATGCTTAGGTGGGACTACTTAACCTTATGCTTGTTAAATTGATTTATTTGCATGATTAAGCTTGATCACCTTAGTTATGAACTTAGATTTGCATATTAATTGAGAAATTATATGTGAATTGGATGAGATTTCACAACACTTAAGGGCTAAGTATAAAGAGATTTAACTTAGACTTGAGCAATTAAGCAATTGATTAACAGGGCGAAGCCGCTAGTTAGTTTTTTGCACTAATCTTGTTTGATTGACCTAATCACTGAGCTAATGATCACGAGAGCAGTGTTAGACTTATTTAGGTACACACACTTGACTTCGAGAGGAGCTTGTGTATACACTAGTGATTAGAATTGTGAGTTCTTTGTCCCACCGAAGCACTAATCGAGAGCAAGAACCTTGTATGATCGTTACTTTCCCTTGCCACTTATTTACCTTTGTTTTTGCTAGCTCCTTGATTCTTAGTTGATACTTGTTGTTTTTACTTATTAGTGATCTCTAGTCCAATTTATTTCTCTTAATTAGTTAACTTACTTTCTTAATCTCAACCGGTCTATAGATTAACGAAAACACATAACAATTGCCTTTGATTTCCCCTTCCCCGTGGATCGATCCTAGTGTACTACAACCACGTAGCTTGCACTTAGGTTATTAATTAAATCTTTTAGCTAATTCATCCATCCGACATATCTTGAGATTCTTTTCCAATTTGACACCTTCCCAGGCCTTGTTCTTCCCGGATGAGGTTTAACGAAGATTGGAGGCCTCACTAGTCGGAATAGATTTTGTGTTAGGGTGTAGATTTAGTAGACAATAGTTACTCAAGTTCAATTCATTTCTTTTTCAAACGATAGCTTAACTGTTGGATATGGTGAAGGATGATTGACATGCTTCCTCGGTGATCCCAAGAGTATAGGCGACGTGGTAAGCGCCTCTCCCTCCTCCTCCCCCGAACTTTGCAATATGTAAGCATGGCATCATAATTTTTTTGAAGATTTTTTAGATGGGGCGTGTTGGGGAATTATTTTGTGATCTAACAATTTGTTTTGCAGCATTAAGTCAAACATAAAAGTTAGCTAAAGGTGGAAGCATTCTTGGAAATTATGCAGTTCAAATTTTGCACAAAGTGAACGTTGCCCAACGGCTCTTTTCTGAAATCTATTTAAAGAATCAGAGTCTCAACTTGAAGGATTAACATTACACTCTTAGTTATCATTCACATAGAAGTTGTTGTACTTTCATAGTGATCTCTTTATATTGCTTTAAGAGAGTTGTTCGTAGGAACCTTTGATTCCATAGTCTTTGTTACATAGGGATCACATGTTTCCTCCTCTTGTTGTACACTGATCTGATTAATTGAAGTTTATTAAAATCCTAAGCATAACAAACTTAGGTAGTGGACTAACTCACTCAATTAGTGTTTTTCACAATTGTAGTGAGCCAACCACAATAAATTCTTTTGTGTTCTTATTCGTGCTCCGCGATTATTATTTGTGTCTGAATTAATGTCTTGAATGGTATCTTTGAATCCATCTTGCATGAATCTTTATACTCTGCATTCTGTCCTGAGTCTTTCTACTGGCATATCTTATCCTACTACAACTTGATCTTGATTAACAAGTGGTACCAGAGCTTGGTACTCATAATATTTGGTCTCACAACCAAGAGAAACGGTCCAGACACTCAATCTACAGAGATCTCTTGAGATCACAAGGCTCGAAAGATGGACTTTGACACATCGTAGAAATTATCTCAGGACGATATTAACAAAATCGATGATGATGTCATGATGCTCGCTGAGGGCCTAGATGCTCTCATTGAAATCAAGAGCAAAAACCAATAAAGCATGAGAAAATGCTTGAAGAAAGCTGCTGAACAAATTATCTTAGATAAGACCAAGGAAAATGATCACTTCCACCTCAGCTTCATGGTAGATTATCAGGTACCTTCTATAACTAGCTCAAATTTCTTTCGTTCCATTTTTGACTCTGAATCTGAAAATGACGAAGCAGATGAGCTTATTTTTTCTGAAACTATCAGTAAATTCAAAGCCAGAAATCAACTTCTTTAGAAGAATCTTATGAAAATCATAAAAGAGAAACATGATCTTTTCAAAAAACATGAAAGCGTCGTTGAAACTCTTGAAGCTGTGTACACAAAAAATGATGCTCTTACAAAACGTATAGTCAGGCTTCTTAGAAAATTGATAAATGTCACCATTGTGGTAAAAAGTGCATCACACCAACATTTGTTGGATAAAGAAGAAAGAAAGAAAAGGGATAGTGACTAAATGAAAATGGGTGCCCAAAGGATCCTTCTCCTCTGCTAACAATGGAGGACCCTCTTCAGTCAGGGTACCTAAAGCTAAGGTAATATGTGCAGAATATGAGGAAGAACACCAAGTGGATACTGGATAGCGGCTATTCTTGGCACATGACCGGAGATAAGTCTTACTTCAGCCATATCACAAAAATTAATGGTGGGAATGTTCTATTTACCGATAACACAAAGGGTAAGATCATCGGTGAAAGAACAATTGGTGTAAGTTCTAATACCTATAAAGAACATATTTATCTTGTGTGTGGTTTAGAGCACAATTTGCTTAGCATAAGACATCTATGTGACTGTGGTTTTGATGTAAGGTTTCTTCCCTCTAATTGTGATGTTTTAAAAAATTAGAAAATCATTTTTACTACCAAACGGGAAAAGAATATCTATTGCTTCACCCTTGATGATCTGACAAATCAAAAGGTTGAATGCCTCATTGCAAATGATGATCCAAGTTGGATCTGACACAGAAGGTTGGGACATGCTAATATGGAACTTATTTCACAATTATCAGCCAAAGAGCTGGTAAAAGGTTTACCAAAAGTGAAATTTCACAAGGATAAAGTTTGTTAGGCTTGTCAAATGGGAAAGCAAGATTGTCATTTAAATCTAAAAATGAGGTATCCACAAGATGCCCTCTTGAGCTACTTCACCTTGATCTCTTTGGGCCAATGAAAACTGAATGTCTTCGTAAGAAACGATACACGTTTGTTATCATTGATGACTACTCAAGGTTCACTTGGATACTACTGTTGGCCCACAAAAGTGATGCTCTCAAGAGATTCATTCCTTTTGTCAAGAGGATTGGAAATGACAAAGGGAGAACAATCACCAAAATCAGAAATGAACACAGAAAGAAATTCGATGAAAAGAATTTTGCTAAATTTTGTGAGGATTATGGATATGCTCATGACTTCTCTGCCACAAGAACTCCTCAACAAAATGGAGTTGTGGAAAGGAAAAATAGAGTTATACAAAAAATGACTCGAACCATGCTCAATGAATATCATTGTCCAAAATCCTTTTAGGGAGAAGCTGTTAATACAGCCTGCTACGTATCAAACAGTGTTTCTTCGACCTTTATTGAAAAAGACACCATATGAACTGTGGAAAAACAAGAAAACAAATATCTGTTACTTTCATGTGTTTGAATGTAAATGTTTTATCCTGAATGATAGGGATCAACGTGGTAAGTTTGATTCCAAAAGTAATGAAGGAATCTTCCTTGGCTACTCAAATCACAGCCGTGCTTATTGTGTGTTCAATAAAAAAAAATATATTGTTCAGGAGACAATTTATGTCACCTTTGATGAAACTGATCCTTACAATAAAGAATCAGTGAGCTTATAGCCTACTGGTCCACCAATTCCCTTTGAGGAATTTTCACAACTCCCTAAAACTCGAAATATTGAAAATGACTGCTGATATGAGAGCAACGAAAACCAGGATGAACAAACTAAACCTGAACTAGAATCAATAGATATGGGGCTAGATTCTAATCTGCCTATTGAGAAAACTCCCAGAAAATTCAAACATGCATCTAGCCATCCATCTGAAAATATTATTGGAGACATGAATGCTGGAATCATGACTAGAGCCAAGATTAATAGTAATCTTAACCACTCCAGTCTACTATCAATTACTGAACCCAACTGCATAAAAGATGCACTTAAAAATGGGCATTGGGTGAATGCCATGAAAGATGCACTTGTACAATTTAAGAAAAATGATGTTTGGGAGCTGGTTGAATAACCTAAAGATCAAACAGTCATTGGTACCAAATGGGTATTTCGAAATAAGCTCAATGAAGAAGGCCAAGTTACTCGGAATAAGGCAAGATTTGTTGCCAAAGGCTATTGCCAACAAGAAAGAATCGACTTTGAAGAAACCTTTGCTCCAGTCACAAGGATTGAATCAGTAAAGATTCTTCTTGCCTTTGCAGGTTTTCACAAATTTATATTATATCAAATGGATGTCAAGAGTGCATCCTTAAATGGGTTTGTTTCTGAAAAAGTATTTGTTGAGCAACCCTTGGGTTTTTGTGAATCCAAATTATCCAAATCACATATATAGACTCAAGAAGGCACTATATGGTCTGAAACAGGCTCCAAGAGTCTGGTATGAACGCCTGAGAGATTATTTGCTCAAAAATGGGTTCACAATTGGTACAGCTGATACCACTCTTTTCATAAAGTCAGTGAACCAAAAACTCATTCTTGTTCAAATTTATGTGGATGATATCAGTTTTGGAAGCCAAGATTCCAAACTCTGTGATGATTTCTCTAAATGTATGATGTCTGAGTTCGAAATAAGTGAAAGGCACATTCATTTCATAAGAAAAGTATATACGAGAGATTCTCAAGAAATTTGGTATGAGTGAATCAAAACCTATCTCTACTCCTATATGTGCTTCTTCAAAACTTGACAAAAATCTTGATGGAGAAAAAATTGATTAATAACACTATCGAGGGGCCATTGAAAACTTATTATATCTCACAACAAGTTGGCCTGACATACTCTTTGCCACTTCAATATGTGGAAGATTTCAAGCAGATCCAAGAGTCTCCCATCTCAAAGCTGTTAAGAAAATTCTCCGATACCTATGTTGTAACACCCCGGTTTTCGTTTACTAATTTCTTACGTTCATTATAATTTTATAAAATTATATTTCAACATATTTACATGAAAATCTATGAATTCATATCGTCTTGAGAATTTCTTGCACGACTTGGAAAATAAGAGCCGAAAGTGAACTAATTGTCGAACGTGATCTAATTGCGTAATTGTCCTTAAATGCTCATTCATTTTAATTCTAGGACCTAATTGCATGACAAATTCTTGGACTAAAGTGATTATTTCTCATGGAATAGAACTTGATTTCATGACTTAAGTAGTTTGAGGGACTTAATTCCAAATTGTGCTTGATCATCCCTATATGTAGAAACATCATGTAGTCTCCATTTCATTTATCATTTCATTTCATAAAATATACACAAATTTGCTCCCTCATAATCACAGTTCATCCAAGAAGAGAGAAGAGAGGAGATTTCATCAAATTCATCCAAGTTTTTCAAGAAAATTCAAGCTCTTGAAGCTCAAGCATCCATCATCATCATCTTCTTCCATTTTTCCATTCAAGTGCATGTAAGTGATATATATATATGATCTCTTGACAAAGGAATGGTGATGCTAGGTTTAGGAATTTGTTGAATAATGGATTACTTGTTGATTATTACATGAATACAAGAATTTTCCATGGATTTATGCATGAATCCTTGAAGAAATTGAAGTTATGGGATGAGTTTATACATGAACTTAAAAGTGATAAATCTTGATGATCAAGCATGATTTAGTTGTTTATTTGGTGTTTTATGATACTTTGAGTATATATGCATGTTGATTTCTAGAAATATTGCATTTTGGTGCATAAAAAACTTGGTTTTTGGTTGATTTGTATTTTGGCCGAAGCCTCCCTTGTTTTGCTCTGTTTTCTTTGTCCAGAATATGAAGGTCGCGGTCGAGACCAAAAATAGAACAAAAACGGTCGCGCCCGCGACCCACTCACAAAATTGGCGGAACAGTAGGTCGCGCCCGCGACCTGAAATACACATAAATCAGGTCGTGGCCGCTACCAAAATTTGGCCAAGTTTCGAGTTTTGAAAAATTGCATGAAAATTTAGGTCGCGGCCAAGTTTCGAGTTTTGAAAAATTGCATGAAAATTTAGGTCGCGGCCGCGACCAAAAATAGAGTAAAAATCGAGACCACTTCGAAATCTGCATTTGTCCAACTTCGGACCTACGCCATTTTCACCTCGCTTTGAACTAGAAAACGTGCCATATACCGTTGGAAAGGTCTATGTGTCTAGTTTTACACCCAACAAACGAAACTCAATTCTAACTTCTAGAATTCAAGTTATCCCGGGTTTTCTACAGGGTGTGCATTTCCCAAAAATTGTCAGTTTTCCTAAACTTCACCAAAACCTTTCATATTGCATTCTTTTTACTTCCTTGGCTCCCGTATGTGACTTATATGAGTTATCTACTTGGTTTAGTAATAATTACGCTCTTAATTGACATTCTTTAATTATTGTTGCATGACATATTACTTATGACTTTGTCGTGCGTCTTAAATGATTTACACGGGTCGTGTCTCATGTACACATGTCTATCTTGCACAGACCAGCATCCCCGGGAAGAGGATCTAGCTCCGTAGGCCATGTCCTACTTGTATTTTGTTGGTAATGGTGAGGTTTAATTGCTAGTTACATAGAACCCATATAACCTTATGTGGATTCAGGTCAAACGGTATATATATATAGTTATAATTGTTTCTAACTCTCGAATCATACTTATTGAAAGAAAGCCATGTATCATGTTACAAGTCATGTTTACCATGTTACCGTGATTGAACCGTGATCGTGATACCATGTTACCGGGAATGGTGAAGGCTCGCAACCTTCCCGTTATGGGAGTGAAGGAGTTCATGGAGTGAAGGAGTTCATGGAATTGAGTTCATGAAACTGATACGTGTGCAGTATAATTGAGTTGCATGATCGCATATTAGTTAATAAGTGCTTGATATTGATAGTTGTAATCTCGGGCGAGTTCTATGTTATTCTTGAACTTATATTATCTTTGGTTATAAAAACTTACCCGAGGTTATAACTTGCATGTTAGTTGCGCTAATATTTATTTAAACCCCTCACTCAGTCTTCCATAGACTGACGCCTCCAACTTTCAGTGTTTTGCATGTGCGTGCTAGGTGGGAGTTAGAGTTGTGTGGTGTCTTTAGTTTGAGTCTAGCACACTTCACCTTCATCTTATTCTCATAATGTTGACACTTATGTATATTATGACATGTTTTGTAAATGTGGAGATGATAATGTATTGATATATGAAATTAGAGGATAGTATGTCTTGAATACTTGACAAGTGATAAGGGGAAATTATTATGCATCCGCTCGTTTTATTGCATTGTGATATTTTGATGTGAGGGTTTGTCCCGCCTAGCTAGTTGGTTTTTTTTTTTTTTTTTTTGTCACCCGTTCGCTATAGGTTGAGTCATATACGGACTATCTATTTCGTATGTGGGTCGACCTATAGTGCGGGGGTGTGGCAACCTTACGTGTAGGGGTGCTACATCTTAAGTGGTATCAGAGCCCGGTTTTAAAACCGAGGTTCTAGTGTCGTGTCTCGTGAGTTTAGGTCGAACGGCATAGGATTAATTGATAATTGGCGAGTCTTGCATCTTAACTGGAAATTACTTGAATTTATTGAATTAATGAGTATGTGAATTATATGTTATACTTGCATCTTATGATCTTAAATATGTTGATTAGCATCCACTAATCCAACATGCATATCAGAGTGTCTCATTTACAAGATGCCTCGAGGTAGACCTCACTGTGAGCATTCTCCTGGACATAGGAGACGTCGTCATGAACATTCTCCTCGTGTTCCTCTACCTCCACCCCCTGCTGCTCAGCCACAAGATTTCATGAATGTCGTGGTTGGGTTGATTGATCAGAGGCTTCGGGATTACGTGCCACCGCCACCACCAGCTCCAGCAGAGAACCCTAATTTCAGAATCAACAACCTCCCAAGTTTTATAAGGGCGATGATATTTAGGCAGAGATGTGGTTAAAGGAAGTGGAAAGAATCTGGGAACTTATTCCTTATGACACCCGGGAGAAAAAGCTTGTTGTACTCTTACTTTGATTCAGGGTGAGGCTTACTCCTGGTGGGAAAGTACTCAGATTGTATTAGAGGCTGCCGGGGAAGCTATTACTTGGGAAGTATTTATCTGGGAGTTCAGAAATAAATTCATCCCACCAGCTTCACGTACTCGCAGGTTGAGGGAGTTTACTGAATTGAAACAAGGAGGGAGATCTGTAGGCAAGTACATCGCAGGGTTCAAAAGATTATCTCGCTACGCACCCAATATAGCGAGTGATGACTTCCACAAGGCGATGCAATTTGTACAGGGACTCAGGCCAGATATACAGGATGCCTTGAAAGCTGCTAATACGAGTACCTGGGCTAAAGATACTACTAAAGCTTTAAAGGTCGAGGATTCAGACAATGCCAGGAGGCCTATTTCACATTTTGACCAGGACTTAGCTTCAGGATCAGGACAAGGATCCAATGCAATGAAAAGGTCCACTACTGATTCGATCCTACCATCCCAAGAATGACCTAAAAAGAAGAAGTCCCAGATTGATAGGTCGACCTCGGAGAATGCTCTTGCCACGGCGCTGCCATCACAGTCAGGGAAGCCTCTTTACGCCTATTGCGGACGTGATAACCATACTTTTGAGACTTGTAGAAAACATCTAAACTTGTGCATGCGATGTGGGAGTAATGAACATCTAGAAAATATGTGTCCAAAGCGATGGGGAGTGTCGGCCGAGGGTGCGAGGCCACTAGTTCAGGCTAGAGCATATAATCCAGCGAAGGAGGCGCAAAATATGGATGTTCAACCGACTGTGGTGGCCGAAGGTATCAATTATATCTATGTCATAATTAACGGTGAACGGTACACTTAAACATGCATATCACGAGCATCATGAATCTTATTGTTGTTGTACTTAAGTTCTTGTCAATCCAAATTGGTTATTGATGAACGATACTTGTGTGATCAATATAACTCTACTTGTCTATGTGATATTTATGTAATTGTTTCTACAATCTGTTCCCTTGAGTTATTTTCGTGCATGTGGAGAGACGAGGTTCTCTCATTTCTTGTTGAGAGACGGGGTTCTCTCATTCTTTGTTGAAAGACGGGGTTCTTTCATTTCTTGTTTAAGAGACGGGGTTCTCTTATGGCTTGTGCATCATTTGAAACTTGATAGTGGACCTGGGGACCAGGTCCTTTTAAGTGGGGAGACTTGTAACGCCCCGGTTTTCATGTACTAATTTCTTACGTTCATTATAATTTTATAAAATTATATTTCAACATATTTACATGAAAATCTATAAATTCATATCGTCTTGAGAATTTTTTGCACGACTTGGAAAATAAGAGCCGAAAGTGAACTAATTGCCGAACGTGATCTAATTACTTAATTGTCCTTAAATGCTCATTCATTTTAATTCAAGGACCTAATTGCATGACAAATTCTTGGACTAAAGTGATTATTTCTCATGGAATAGAACTTGATTGCATGACTTAAGTAGTTTGAGGGACTTAATTGCAAATTGTGCTTGATCATCCCTATATGTAGAAGCATCATGTAGTCTCCATTTCATTTATCATTTCATTTCATAAAATATACACAAATTTGCTCCCTCATAATCACGGTTCATCCAAGAAGAGAGAAGAGAGGAGATTTCATAAAATTCATCCAAGTTTTTCAAGAAATTTCAAGCTCTTGAAGCTCAAGCATCCATCATCATCATCTTCTTCCATTTTTCCATTCAAGTGCATGTAAGTGATATATATATATGATCTCTTGACAAAGGAATGGTGATGCTAGGGTTAGGAATTTGTTGAATAATGGATTACTTGTTGATTATTTCATGAATACATGAATTTTCCATGGATTGATGCATGAATCCTTGAAGAAATTGAAGTTATGGGATGACTTTATACATGAACTTGAAAGTGATAAATCTTGATGATCAAGCATGATTTAGTTGTTTATTTGGTGTTTTATGATACTTTGAGTATTTATGCATGTTGATTTTTAGAAATATTGCATTTTGGTGCATAAAAACTTGGTTTTTGGTTGATTTGTATTTTGGCAGAAGCCTCCCTTGTTCTGCTCTGTTTTCTTTGTCCAGAATATGAAGGTCGCGGTCGCGAGCAAAAATAGAACAAAAACGGTCGCGCCCGCGACCCACTTACAAAATTGGCGAAACAGTAGGTCGTGCCCGCGATCTGAAATACACATAAAACAGGTCGCGGCCGCTACCAAAATTTGGCCAAGTTTCGAGTTTTGAAAAATTGCATGAAAATTCATGAAAATTTAGGTCGCGGCCGCGACAAAAAATAGAGTAAAAATCGAGACCACTTCGAAATCTGCATTTGTCCAACTTCGGACCTACGCCATTTTCACCTCGCTTTGAACTAGAAAACGTGCCATATACCGTTGGAAAGGTCTATGTGTCTAGTTTTACACCCAACAAACAAAACTCAATTCTAACTTCTAGAATTCAAGTTATCCCGGGTTTTCTACAGGGTGTGCATTTCCCAAAAATTGTCAGTTTTCCTAAACTTCACCAAAACCTTTCATATTGCATTCTTTTTACTTCCTTGGCTCCCGTATGTGATTTATATGAGTTATAAACTTTGTTTAGTAATAATTACGCTCTTAATTGACATTCCTTAATTGTTGTTGCATGACATATTGACTATAACTTTGCCTTGCGTCTTAAATGATTCATACGGGTCGTGTCTCATGTACACATGTCTATCTTGCATAGACCAGCATCCCCGGGACGAGGATCTAGCTCCGTAAGCCGTGTCCTACTTGTATTTTGTTGGTAAAGGTGAGGTTTAATTGCTAGTTACATAGAACCCATATAACCTTATGTGGATTCAGGTCAAACGGTATATATATATATAGTTATATTGTTTCTAACTCTCGAGTCATACTTATTGAAAGAAAGCCGTGTATCATGTTACAATTCTTGTTTACCATGTTACCGTGATGGAACCGTGACCGTGATACCATGTTACCGGGAATGGTGAAGGCTCGCAACCTTCCCGTTATGGGAGTGAAGGAGTTCATGGAGTGAAGGAGTTTATGGAATTGAGTTCATGAAACTGATACATGTGCAGTATAATTGAGTTGCATGATCGCATATTAGTTAATAAGTGCTTGATATTGATAGTTGTAATCTCGGGCGAGTTCTATGTTATTCTTGAATTTATATTATTTTTGGTTATAAAACCTTACCCGAGGTTATAACTTGCATGTTAGTTGCACTAATATTTATTTAAACCCCTCACTCAGTCTTCCATAGACTGACGCCTCCAACTTTCAGTGTTTTGTAGGTGCGTGCTCGGCGGGAGTTAGAGTCGTGTGGTGTCTTTAATTTGAGTCTAGCGCACTTCACCTTCATCTTATTCTCATAATGTTGACACTTACGTATATTATGACATGTTTTGTAAGTGTGGAGATGATAATGTATTGATATATGGAATTAGAGGATAGTATGTCATGAATACTTGACAAGTGATATGGGGACATTATTATGCATCCGCTCGTTTTATTGCATTGTGATATTTTGATGTGAGGGTTAGTCGCGCCTAGCTAGTTGGTTTTTTTTTTTTTTGTCATCCGTTCGCTATAGGTTGAGTCATATACGGACTATCTATTTCGTATGTGGGTCGATCTATAGTGCGGGGGTGTGGCATCCTTACATGTAGGGGTGCTACATATGTGGTACTATCTGTGCATGACTTTGGTATCCCAAAGCACCAATCTTTGAGCTTATAGGGTTCTCAGATGCAGATTATGCTGGTTGCAAAATTGACAGGAAAAGTACCAACGGTCAATGTCAAATTCTTGGGAAATGTTTGGTAAGCTGGTCATGCAAAAAACAAAACGTGGTAGCTCGTTCCACTACTGAAGCTGAATATATTGCTATGAGAAGCTGCCGTATACAATTAATCTGGGTGAAACGGACCCTCTCTGTTTACGGTATGTATATTAATGAAATTCCTATTTATTGTGATAATAGCAATGCTATATCTATTTCAAAATATCCTGTCTTTCACTCCAGAACAAAGCACATTGAAATCAAACACCACTTCTTATGAGATTATGCTCAAAATCAAACTATCAAAATTCTTCACATTGATACCAAAAACCAGCTTGCTGATATTTTCGCAAAGCCTTTGTCCTTGGAACAATTTGCTTTTATAAAAGAACATCTTGGTATCATCAACCTTCCTCTTTCCACAGGTAACAAATAAGTTCATTTTCAGTGGATCACGACTTTCAAAAATATGTTTTCTCAAAACATGCTTTTAATTGGAGTGTATCAGTTTTGCCACCTAAAGTTAGACGGTTGAGTGTTCTGAAGCATATGAAACGATATTTTTACTAAATCCACTTCATTATGTTTTGAGTTTCGGGTACCATTCATTCAAAACCCTCAAACCCTTGTTTAAACTCTTCATCCATCCCCATCAACAACCATGACCAAGCGCCAACCAACTTCCAACTCAAAAATCATGGCCAAACGCAAACCTGTATCAGACTTAGAAATCGAGTCCGATGACAACATTCCTCTCTTTTCCTGGGCCAAATCTCTTCCGAAACCATCTGCAAAATCACCAGAAAAATCCTTACCCTCATCTTCCGCCATACCTAACCTCTCAAAATCATGTGTTTATTAACTCACTGCTGAGGACAAATCAAACGATGAAGACCTAGACATTGTCTCTGAGGATGACAACCCCCTCTCTATGAAGTCATTCATCAGGTTGACAATCTTTCTTTTGACGCTATTGATGGTAAAAAAAAGTTTCTTTCGCCCTCGCTCTATCAACTCGCTTCTTGGATGTCCCCACACTAGGGAAAGGTACTTCGAATGTGGAGTATGGCCAGATGACCTTAGGTTTGAACGGGAGAAGGTAAAAGGGCTTCTTTAGAACGGCGTTGACTACGTTCTCGGTAGAGGTGCTGCCTTGAGGGCCCTATCTCCTAAACATGCTCTTATCCACCAGATGATCAACCTTACCATCCTTTCAGGCTCTGTTGAACAAGGTAATCACTCCACTAATATGAGCTATGTAAGTACCTTCCTTCTGTATGCTTTCCTTCAGAAGATTCCTGTGAATATTGGATATATAATGTTGAGGAACATGGAATATTGTCATGCCAACAAAATAAAGCTTCCCTATTTTATGCTGACAAGGCTTCTCAAAGGGTATCAAGGAATATCCTTCCCTGAAAACTGGAAGGAGAACCCCAAGTATCACAATAGGTTTGATAATGAAACTCTTAGTCACATGAAATTCATTTAAGACAAGGAGTCCAACACATGGTCCCACTCTGAAAAGGCTAAGAATCCTTCTATCTCTAAAACCAAGTCCGCTTCTACTGATTTCACTGTTGTGCTCTCTCAAATCAATGTTAGTCTTGAAGCTATCTGTCAAGAACAAGCCAACTTCAGTGAGCGTGTGGCCACTCTTGAACACTCATCTCACCGCAAAAGCTGATCTTTTTTAGAGTGAGGGGGAGTGAACGAAGGAAGCAGCTTAGAGCAAAGCTTGGAGCGTTTATGTGTTTGTTTAAGATTGTGATTATTTTGAGGGATTGTTCATCATCCCTAAAACTTTAAAACTTCTTGTTGTTTTTATGGTACTTTGCTTTCCTTAGCTACATTGGCATTATCTTTTGTGGATAGATGGATGTATTTCCTTTTATTCTCGTAGTTAGGGGCGGTTATAGCTTTTCGTATCTTTTACAGGAAATCTTTTTGCTCCAACAAATTGTCATCCTCAAAAAGGGGAAGATTGTTGGAGAGTTATTTTGTGATCTAAGAATGTGTTCTAAGAATTTGTTTTGCATCATTAAGCCAAACACAGAAGTTAGCTAAAGGTGGAAACATTCTTGGAAATTGTGGAGTTCAAATCTTGCACAAAGTGAACGTTGCCCAACGGCTCTTTTCTAAAATCTATTTAAAGAATCAGAGTCTCTACTTGAAGGATTAACATTACACTCTTAGCTATCAATCACATAGAAGTTATTGTACTTTCATAGTGATCTCTTGATATTGCTTTAAGACAGTTGTGAATAGGAACTTTTGATTCCATAGTCTTTGTTACATAGGGATCACCTGTTTCCTCCTCTTGTTGTACTCTGATCTGATTAATTGAAGTTTATTAAAATCCTAAGCATAACAACTTAGGTAGTGGACTAACTCACTCAATTAGTATTTTTCACAATTGTAGTGAGCTAACCACAATAAATTCTTTTGTGTTCTTATATCTGAATCAATGTCTTGAATGGTATCTTTGAATCCATCTTGTATGAATCTTCATACTCTGGATTTTGTCCTAAGTCTTTCTACTGGGATATCTTATCCTACTATAACTTGATCTTGATTAACCGGGCGAGATTGAATTTGTACGAAATATAAACGACCATGTAGATTCCAGCGGACATGGTGGTGAATGCTATTATTGTAGCAATGGTGGCTCAAGCAAATCAAGCTAATGAGAGTATTTACTACGTCGGGTCGTCGGTTTCAAACCCTGTGGAGTTTACATGGCTTCAAGACTATGCTGTTCTATACTTTAATAATAATCCCTGGATTAACAAAGATGGAAAGCCCATCATTGATGGCGAGGTCACCATGTTGAGCACTATAGACAGTTTCCAGAGATACATGAACATTCGATACCTCATTCCTTTGAAGGTTTGATTCAAATTCATAGTTATCATGCTTCCTTCTCTTTTCTATATCTTTCAAGAAAGGAACTATTAATTATAATATGAAATTTTAGGAATAGGGCATTTGCGATAACTTCTGCTTTTGAAGAAGTCGAAGAAAAAATATGAGCTTGCAATAACTTCTCCTTTTAGAGGAATAGAAGTAGAAAATTAAGTTGTTTAAAAAATCAGTGTAAAAAGGTGAGGGTTGGGGAAAAAAAAAGTTAACCGTTCAACAGAAAGCAACTGAGTCTTTTGGCAAAAAAGAAACTAAGGAATAATGTATGGGAATAACCTAAAAGCTAGAAACTAAAGTTGGAAGTTCCTTCTTACTGATTCCTAGCTTCTAGCTTATTTCTACTTAAAACAAGCGGAAAAAAAAGGTAGGTGTGTTTTCAAAACGACTCTTAAATGATAGTCTTCATGGTTTTGTTGTCTTGTAGGGACTACAATTACTAAACACAGCATGCTGCCAATACTTCCAGGGCAAATATCTTGAACTTTGTAGAAAAGTGGAGTTTGTGATGCGCTTAATTGATCTCTACAGACCTTATTTGTTCTTCAAAGGATAGTAAGTGTCATTTTTCACCTTCAAACGTTTGCAAATATGGACTCATACTCCACTAGGAATAATTACGAATACCCAGCAGGTTTGATTCAATTACATAAAAAAAATCCTCACAGCTGATAATTCATGAAAAACACCTTTAAAATTTATCAGCAGTTACGAAAAACACCTTGAAAAATTATAAATAACAACTTAATCGGGGTGTCTTTTATAATTTCTCAACTGTAAATTTTTGTTTTCGTTATTGGATTAAATCTCAGAAGTATTCTTAATTAGCCCCGTCAATTGACATCATGTTTTCCTTTGCAGCTATTATGATATGAATACTGAAAGACTTAGAATGGCAACAAAGGAAAGCAGGATCGAGACTGATATATTCTATTTTGATCCCAAGAGCATTAACTGGGAGGATAAACCCGGACCCCCCATGTTAACAATGGGAAATGATGGGTTATATACCCATTAAAAAAAACCGTGGCTAAATAAGCCAGTTGAATTGGAAAGGATAAATTGACCATATTGTCCTTATTTTTCAAGGAAAAATTACATACTTGCCCACTGAACTTGTTTTTAGCCGCCAATGTTGGAATTAAATTTTTCCCCAATTTGAGGTCCAGCTTTTTGTGAGAGTTTTCTTTCTTAATTGAATTCCTAAGTAACAGTATTGCCGCCATTTATTTGCCTTTTATTTATTGCATTAATTTATATTTTGCATTTGTAATTTATTCTAGCTCAATTAGTACTAATTACACTCATATAAACAAGCATGAGATAATTTTAAGTACCTCAAAACCATAACATTTGGCACAAAATACATTAATATTCGAAATGAGGATAAGACTGTTGGAATTCGTCGGCCCCAACGCAGCGGAAATTAAAATTTTTGGGGATAATAAAATCGATTTTATCGAAATTCCAATTAAGATCAGCCTTTGATTCAGGATTTACGATTTAAACAAAAGAAGAATCAAATACCTCTTTCGCTTTCAATTGATGGTGATGAGATGAAGGTTTTCCAAAACCTATCGGGTCCGCTTCTATCCGATCTTCTTCCAAGAATCCCACGCGGAATTCCTCTAAGGTAGTCCACGCCCCGTAATTGAACAGCTATTCAAATTAGCACACTAGAACACTAATTAGATATTGATTATCTAATAGTATTCTCAATACGATATTGAGGGATGAGAGAAAAGAGAGACTTGGAGAGAAAGCAGAAGAGAAGAAAACAACGATGTCTGATTCCTTCTCCCAAGTCTTGCTTTAATACTTAACCCTAGGTCAAAAACCCTATGGGCTAGTTATGAGCTTCAATTTAATTACTACTAATTAAATTAAAAACCCAATATTTATTTTAATTAGTTGACTTAATTTAATTACATTAATTAAATCACAAGTCCAATATCTAATTAAATTAGCGGACTTAAAAATTAATTACTCTTAATTAAATTTCAAGTCTAATTAATTTAAATACACTTATTTAAATTAATGTTAACTCCCTAACATTTATTCTCAATAGCTTAAAAATTAAGCATAAATTAATTAATAACATTACTAATTAATTACTCTCTTATGTTATAAATTAAACTCTTTTAATTTATCGATCAATCTCTATTGATCTATGGATAATCACGTTGTTCAATTCGAGTCATTGTGTGACCCCTTAGGTTCACCAATGAATAGCAGTAGGCCCACATTCTTAATGTGGTATTTTAGACAATCATTTATCTTATTGATTTAACTGAACCCTTTCAATTAATCACTGTTTAATTAAAACTCTTTTTAATTAATCAGTACCTACAGATCATGATCGATGTCTAGTGACAAGCTCATGACCACCCATCCAACAGTTGAAGTTTATGTTGTGAACCTTTCAGTCTCATGGATACCGTGAGATAAGATCCTTCTATCGTCCAATCCCCGATTAAGACCTAAGGCATGGGAATGATAGAACCCTATTAGTCCTAATGCTATGAATTAATTCTAATAGCAATTCCATTTGATCTAACACTCTAGCAAACCCATTTCCTAATTTAGATCTCACTACCTTGCGCAAGGATTTAAGTGCAATGTGCTACAATAGAATTCATGGGTGATTCACTCGTTCTTCTAAACGAGCGATAGATTCTATGTTGGCATCTCATATGCCCCCACACATGATTCGGATAATGCCAACATACAACCATAACGAGATTCATTGAACCCATGAATCTCTAGGCGCATATCAAACATTGCCTTTATCATGTACAGAGCATCAATGAAGCCTCAATTCTAAGGACCATTTAGACACTACCATAACTAGGGATCCAACCTCATCATTAAGGTATAAAAACCTTACCCCATTGAGGTGTTCCTGTCGGGATCCTCAGTGTACTTGTTCCCTAACAAGCACCCCCATACACGTGCGAATGTCTCTACATTCAATACTCAGGAAACAAAGTAACCTTTTTTAAAGGCACGTCATATGAGCAAGTCTCAAATGAGTCAAGTCAACATCCCCGTGCTTATTAGACTCTTCGACTTGGAGTTGGTTTAGGTCACGCCATAGAGATATGTTCCATAACCTCCATCCCTATGCAAGGGCAAGTCTCGTAGCTTAATATGACCTTTGGGTTTCATCCATACACAAACAGTTATATATGTAATTAATAAACTTGAATGAGATATGACGAATTGGCCACATAGAATTAAACGACTATGCAACGTTACATTTATTATTTCATTAATGTCACAAATTGCTGCTAATAAGAGTAGTTTACAAAAACAGACTTGAATTGGCCACATAGAATTAAACGACTATGAAACGTTACATTTATTATTTCATTAATGCCACAAATTACTGCTAATAAGAGTAGTTTACAAAAAGAGACCTAAACTATTTTGGCTCTTCTAGGGCACTACTCTAACAATCTCCCACTTGCCCTCAGAGCCAATTGCCCATATCTTTAAGGCCCATCTCTTGGAGATGCCCTTCAAAGACCTTTTGGCTAAGAGGTTTAGTAAGCGGGTATGCTACGTTTTCTGCCGAGGACACACGCTCCACAATAATGTCGCCTCTTTCCACGATTTCTCTCATTAGCTGAAATCTAATTAAGATGTGCTTGGACCGTTGATGAGCTCTTGGTTCCTTTGATTGCGTAATCGGTTATTGTCAAAGAAGACAACAACTGGGTCAGCAATGCTAGGCACTACATCTAACTCTTGGATAAAGTTTTTCATCCACACACCTTCTTTACCTCTGATTCAGCTATATACTCCGCTTCACAAGTGGAGTCAGCAGTAGTTTCCTGTTTGAAACTCTTCCAATTTACTGCACTACCATTCAACCGGAATATAATCCGAATGTGGATTTAAAGTCATCTACATCCGACTGGAAGCTTGAGTCGGTTTATCTTTCTAATTTCAGTTCTCCCTTTCCACCGTATACAAGAAATAAATCCTTAGTCCTTTTCAAGTACTTAAGAATGGATTTCACAACAGACCAGTGACTCTCACCAAAGTTTGACTGAAATCGACTTGTAACGCTCAAAGCATATGTCACATCAGGTCTAGTACATCGCATAGCGTACATTATGCTCCCTATTGCAGATGCGTAGGTATGCGAGACATCCTATCCTTCTCTTCTTCAGTGTTAGGACACATTGATTTAGAGAGGATCAACCCATGTCTCATTGGCAGGAATCCCCTTTTTGATTCCTCCATACTGAGTTTCAGTACTTTATCTATGTACTGAACTTGGGACATACCTATTAATCTCTGTGATCTATCTCTATAGATTTTTATACCGAGAATAAAGGAAGCTTCTCCCAAGTCCTTCATGGAAAACTGAGTAGACAACCAAGTTTTTGTTATTTGCAGCACATCTTTTTCATTCCCAATGAGTAAGATGTCATCTACATACAACACCAAAAATTGTACGACTCGCCCATTGATTTTCTTGTAAACACATGGTTCATTCTCGTTCTTGATGAAGCCAAACAATTTGACTGTCTCATCAAACGGATGTTTCAACTTCTAGACACCTGTTTGAGTCCATATATGGATCTCTGGAGTTTGCATACTTTCTGTTCGCTCCCACTGGATATGAAACCTTCTGGTTGTTCCATACAAATATCTTTATCTAAATCTCTATTTAGAAAAGCCGTTTTCATATCCATATGCTATATTTCGTAATCATAGTACGCAGCTATGGCTAGAAGTATCCGAATGGATTTAGGCAGTCTAATTATCCTCGCGGATCTGCGAGGGCTTGTGTTTACTTCTTGTTGTGGGAAAGAGGGAGGTTCCATTGCTCGATCATTTGTAGGCTCATCTTGAACTTCACTAAGTTCTGCTATCTTGCCTGACTTTTCAACCAGAAACTCTTTTTTTAGAAAAGTGGCATTCCTCGAAACAAACACCTTTTGTTTCGAGGGATCATAAAAATAGTAACCTACAGACTCTCTAGGGTATCCTACAAATTTACACAAACTGGATCTGGAATCCAATTTGTCTCCCACTAGTCTCTTGACGTATGCAGGACATCCTCAAACTCTAAGGTATGAATAAGTAGGGGGTTTTGAAAACCACATCTTATATGGTATTTCGGGCACATATTTGGAAGGAACTAAATTAATTATCTTTACAGGCGTTTCAAGGGCATAACCCCAAAACGATATCGGAAGATCTGTGAAACTCATCATGGATCTGACCATATCCAACAAAGTCTGATTTCGTCGATCGGACACCCCATTTAGCTGAGGAGTCCCGGGCAGAGTCCACTGTAAGATAATCCCATTATCTTTCAAATAACCAAGGAAGAGATCACTTAAATACTCGCCACCTCGATTTGATTGAAGAGCCTTAATTTTGCGATCTGTTTGGTTCTCAAACTCCGTCTTATACTCTATAAACTTTTCAAAGGCCTCAGACTTATGCTTCATCAGGTACACATATCCATATCTACTGAAATCATCAGTAAATGTGATGAAGTAATTACAGCCGTTTCGGGTACTAACATTTAGCGGTCTGTAAACGTCTGTATGGATCAAATCCAAAAGATTTTGGCTTCTCTACATGCCCTTTAAAAGGGGGACTTAGTCATCTTTCCCTTTAAATATGATTCACAAATGGTTAACTCATTCAGATCAATAGTACTGAATGATCCTAAGTTATCCATCTTTAGAAGTCTATTCTTGGAGATATGTCCAAGTCTAGCATGCCAAATCTTTGCTGAAGTTTGGTCATTTGATTTTCATTTGTTTTCTCGTTTGATATTTAGGAGATTTAAATTAGTATCAGTTAAATACAGAACATTTTGCAAAGACCCTAATGCATGTGAAGAACCATTCTTCAAAATGTAAAACATAGCATTAGTAATAGAGAAGGAAAAACCTTCCAAGTCTAGTACAGGAATGGAAATAATGTTTTTAACTAACTCAAGAACAAATAAAACATTGTTCAAGACTAAAATAAAACCATCTTCTAACATTAACCTAACATGTCCTATGGCTTTTGCTGCAACTCTTGCTCCATTGCCCACTCAAAGAACATGTTATCTTTCATTAACCTCACGGACGTTGCTCATTCCCTGTAACGTATTACAGATGTGAGAAGCGCATCCTGAGTCTAATACCCAATTATTAGAATTGAATGAAAGGTTAATTTCGATGAGATTTATACCTTTTGTAAGAGTAGCTAAGTACTCCTTACAGTTTCTTTTCCAATGCCCTTGTTTCTTGCAATGGAAGCACTGATCCTTAGCCTGATTGGTCTTTTTCTTAGTGTTTGCTTTCTTAAACCCACCAGTGGGCTTAAGAGTCTTTTTCTTCTTTTGGAAACCCTTTCCTTTACCCTATTGATGGAATACTTGAAAATTTATAAAATCGAGTTTATCCTTCAATTTCCATTTGGATTTAATATTTATTTTGTCTGAGACTATCTAAGACGGTTCGGGGTTTAAGAATTTCAAAAATTCCACCAAGACTCATCTATTGTAATTATTATCTTATTTTATCTTAATTAATGCATGAACACATTGATGCACATGAAGATAACATTCATAACAAGATAATAAAAGCCTAGCATGCTCCTATAATATGGATAATCATGGGCTTCCTGTGAAAGGTCCATAATAGCCATTTTATGGACCATGGTTCTATTCATGCATCAAACGGAATTAAACACACAAAGAGAGCACTCAAATAGAATCCTATTCTATTACATCAAAACAATTGCACCCAAGCACTTTTGGAGCCTTGATGGACTTCTTATTCCGTTGCTTGCTCCGTCTTGTTTCTCCATCTCCTAATCTAATTAGAGATCTCACCCTAAAACTACTCTCTTTACAAAATAAAGGGGGATTACATTTTAAGGGGGAGAAAAAGAAAAACAATGCTTACAACAATTGAATAAGAAGCTCGCAGGCTCTCGTTTAAAACCAATATCAAAATACATAAATAAAATAAAACCATATATAGCGCAAATAAAGCCCATGATTAATCCATCCATACATCCAATGCATAGCATAAAATAAATTTACCAAGTAAACATTTATTATGCTATTTAAAGTCTTTAAATAATTCTTAAAATTATTTATCGACCAAGGATTATCTTTTAATTCACTAATTAAATTAATCCTTCAATTTTAATTAAATTGATTTCTCTAATACAATTTAATTCCCATTTGATCTCTATCTAATAAAATCATGCTTCTATTTTAAATATTCGTATTTGGGCAAAAATAATTAATTTTCAAGTAAAACGATTTTACAAAATTAATTATAAATGATGATGCCGGAAATTGGTTCGCCTGAATTTGATCGGAATCGGCTCCAAACTTCCAACAAATAGCCAAAAAGTGGGTTCTTCAACCTGCTAAGATCAGCAAAAATGTGAGGATACCAAGCGGGAGGTGTTTCCCGTGTAGGCATTCCGACGCTCAAGGCAGTGAGATTGCTTTAGGAAAGATGACAGGAAATTTGGGTAGAGGTTCGGTATGTAAAAGAGTGCGTACCTCAGTTCTGAGAAGAAAGAGTATTTATACCTTAGGTTTGAAGTCAGAGTCGTGCCTGAGCGGGCTTAGTGGGCGCGAATATATCGCGGGATCATGCGTTGAGCAATTGAGAGACGTGTGTACGTGGGTAACCACCACATTCTAAGTACTAAACATGCTTGAGCTCCATCTTGGGGGACCTCGAAGGTGGTACCTCGCTTAGGAGGTGGTATCTCGAAGGTGATACCTTGCTTAGGAGGTGGCATCTCGCGTAGGAGGTGGCATCTCACTTAGAAGGTGGTATCTCGAAGGTGGCATCTCGCTTAGGAGGTGGCATCTCACTTAGGAGGTGGTATCAAAGGTGGAACGCTAAGGTTAAGTGTGTAGGTTGAGCGCGAAGGTGGAACGTGAAGGTTGAGGACCTCGAAAGGATGGAGCTCAACACTTAGAAACATTTTAGCACTATCATGAGCTCGCATAAGAGGGAACGCGCTTTAGGAATGAGCGGGGAGTGCTTAAGCGCAAAACAGGGAACCCGAGACTTGAGCTCCAAAAGGAGAAGCTATGCTTGAGCGCTAGAGGAGAGCGCATGAAAGGGGAGCGTAATGTTTGTGTTCTAAAGAAGGAACGGGTCCCTTAGCTTATTTTTTGGCACTATCATTTGCCCTCACCCCTCCCCGAGTATCGAACGATCGAGATGCTCGTGGAGTAATAGCACGCTCCTGAGTTGGGATAGTCATTCGTTTGACAATATATGTCCATTCCCTTTATCCATTTTGTAAAATGCTTCGATATCGATCTATATGCTTGTATTCCTTTGTAGGATCCTTCTTGCTTGTTGTCATAATGAGCACATCGAGCACCTCCAAGCCGAGAAGGAAGTCCTTCAGGGCGAGATTGACAAGGTTGCAGAGACTTGAGGAGAAGGGAAATATGCTTGAAGTGAGCGAGTAGGCTCGTGCTGAGTTGAGCGCGAAGCTCAAAGAGTCCAAACGTGGCGCACTGACTAGGACTCTTGCTGAAGTGATCGCAGGGATTAAGCACTTTATGAGGAGCCCGGTGTTCGAGGTCGTAAGCGCCCTCAGCAGTTATACTCAGATTCGGGAGGTGTTTGAACGCGCTTATCACCAACTTGATCACATAAAGGTCATTCATGAGGATGCGAATGTTGATGATATTGGCCTCGACAAGGATAGTGAGATGAGGACTATTCTTGGTCAAGGAGGCACAACATGGCCCGCACGCCGATGATCTTAGCAACCACGAGTTCGGGTTTGCCTTGGACGAGCTCAACATCATACTTGTCGCCAAGGGAGCCGCTCACATAGGGGGTGAGGGCGTTCAGCTGGAGAGAACACTCAAGGAGAGCATGATAGAGACGAGGAGGCTCGCGGGGAATGCGCCGTTAGTGATGAAGTCGCCGCTGATACTGCAAGGGGTTACAGAGACAAGGAGGCTCGTGGGGTTGCTGATACGACTGGGGGTGATAGAGACGAGAAGGCTCGTGGGGAGCACGCCGTCCTTGATGGAGTCCTTGCTGATGCGACTTAGGGAGTGGGTGTTGTTCCGGAACACTTCAAGGTGAACGATGATGATGCCGAATTTGTTGTCGTCGATGTTATGGATCTCATTGATATATCTTGAGACACTTATCATAACTAGTTCAACTTTTATTTTTGAGAAGGGAACCACTCGAGTTTGTTGTGCAGAGGGCCCCTTGAACTTTGTAATGCCAACGCTTTGTAACGAAGAACATATATTTGACCAGCATTTGTATGAATGAATGTATGTCTTGCTTATAGCATTTGTGGATGAGATTGTATGCGAGTTGTGTGCAAAATTTCTAAGTGTTGCGCTCGAATTTTGGCATGTAACTCACATGACTTATACTTGGTAATGGAAAATTAAATAAGTATCACGTTCAAATATCACGTTTCGCCCTTCGAATCATAGCATTTTTGAGTTTGTAAATTTTCAATGAAAACTTTCTATGTATAGGGCTTGATTTTGAGCGCTTGAGTTTTGAGTTGATAAATTTTTTATGCAGATTTGATATGTTCGGAGGGGTTCGGCTCCCCTCTCAAGTAGGCTTCTTAAGCCGACAAGTTAACATAAAATCTTTGCAAAATGTTCAAACTGAAGGTGAACTGGAAAGACTTGCGAGATACTTGCGTTTTATTAATAAAATTGAACGGAACCCTTGTGCAATACAAATGTTTTTGTTTCCTAACATAAACTGAACACTAAGAACTGAACTGTTAAAGTGAACTGAATGCTAAATGAAATGAACGCCATACTTGGATAAAATGAGTCATGCACGTAAAACTTTTTCAAGTTGTTCGCTTTCCATGGTTTAGGGAGCAACGTATTGTTGGTGTCCGCCAAGCGATAAGCATGACTTGTTGCTTCCCTTTGATTTGAGCACCAACCTTAGTTGTTTTCGAGCTATCACCAGGGATGGCTTCAACCTTGTTTCTTTGTGCTCACTTTGTTTGGCTTCCAACTTGCGTTTTTGGGGATGAGTGATCCCTCTCATATCAAGCATCTCGTCATCTTCCTTGTGAGCAGCTTCCAACGGCTTTGGGGTTTCTTGAATAAGCTTAGGCTTCGCGGTTGAGAGCATGTTGCACTCTCAAGCCTCTTTCAACTGACAATTTGCTTCTCCTACTCCGTTAGGAGTTGGGAACTTCATTTTGCGATGGAATGCTGAATGAATGGCTTTGAACTTTGCAAGAGCGGGTCTCCCAACAATCAATGTATGAGAGGTTGACCTCGACCACCGTGTATATCAATGGGACCGTGGCTCTTTTCGGAGCATAACTTAAGGAGCTCGCCAATTTTACTTGGCCAATTGCATACAGCTCTGATCTGCTGAACCCAAGGAGAGGGGTCTCAACGGCTTCGAGCTCGACATCCTTGCCGCATAATTTCTTGAAGATGGAGAGTGGCAAGACATTTATTGAACTGCCGCTATCTACCAACGCCCTTTTGACTTTGGTGTTGTAGATGTCAACATTGATTACCATGGGGCAATTCGGACACTCTTCATCCTCATCAATCACAACATTATCAAAATCACGCTCAATAAAACCTAAGACCTCGCCTTTCTGTATGTGAAAAATATGCTGAGCAGGAGTGTTGGGCTCCTGGCTAAACCGTCGCCCTGCTTTCTTTCGTGAGGTCTTGGTATCGCCATTTGTTGCTCCTCCCACAATCATGTTCACTACTCCTCGTGTGGGCATATTGTCATCAAGTGCTTGCTTGGTACCTTTACCCACTCGTCAATCGTGATGCGGGCTATGCGAGCGGGATCAACGAGGGCTACGTGAGCGTGATCGGGCCCTGTCCCCTCACCTCTTGTGATTTCGATCCATTGACTTAACAAACTCTGAGAGATTTTCCCCGGCTACTAAGTGTTGTATCTCCTTCTCCAAACTAACGCACTCATCTGTATCATGCCCGTTCTGTTGATGGAACGCACAATACTTATTGGAACAAGAGTTTTTCTTACTCAGAGCCATCAGGCGTGGCTTTTTGAACATCTTGGGATCGGTTATGTTCAGGATCTCGGAGTTGCTTTTGGTGAGCTCAACTCGTGGTCCCCCATAGAGAGGTCCCACTCGCCGTTCTCTACATTGTTGAGCTTCTTGATAGTCTATCCTGGACACGCGCTCGTTTTATGCGAGCCATGTCTTCCTACTCCATGTACTCACTTGCTATCCTCTGGAGATGAACCATATCCTTGGGTCTTTGACGGGCAATAGCATCTCTACACTCCGTACTGATCTTGAAGTCATTCAGCCCTTGGTAAACCGCTTGCCTCAGAAAATCGCCGGATGGACTCTCAACCTTGGTTAGTTCAGCACCAAAACGATCAAAGAATTCTCGTAAAGTTTCATTGGGACCTTGCTCAACATTCCAGAGATATGTAGCGGGCAACTTGGTTTCTTTCAAATGACTGAAATGGCTATCAAATTGTTCGTACAAGTCATCAATGCTCCGAATCGAGCCCAGGGGAAGTCGCTTGAACCATTCATAAGCGGTTCCCGAGAGTGACGTAACGAAGATTTTGCACCAGAAGTCCAATGAATGTTCGTACAAATGCATAATGTGTTCGAAAACTGTTAAGTGCTCCTCCGGATCATCCGTACCATCATAGCAAGGAACGTTGGTGGGGACCTTTGAATTTCCTGCTCGTGCCATCAGTATCTCTTCACAAAGTGGTGAGACTCGTTCAGCCCTCGATCTTCGAGGCCGTTTATTCCTCCGATGAGGGAAAAGTTCGATGGGCCTCTCCCGATCGCCTCGAGCTGGACGACGCCGGGGCTTGTCAACCACCGTCTCGTCCTGATGTCGTGTAAGTCGGTGACGAACTTCATCGTCCCGACGTCATGCATCTCGATGATGAACTTCGTCTTGGTCACCAACTTGAGACCTTTCCACGATCTTGCTCAGGGCAGCACGCAAGTTCTGGTTCTCTTCTTCTAACTGAGTGAGGCGGCCATTCTCTTTCTCCCCTGCTCGAGTTTTAGAATGTTGAGCGGGATTGAGAGAATCCGGTTCCTCCTCGTCTTCCACTATGGTCTGTTTCCCATAGCGCCACACGAACGGGACTTGGTTATCACCATCCGAAGGGGGGATAGGGTCTCGCACTCGGCTCGGTCCCGCTACCGTTGGATTTGCCCCGGTACGAACGGGTGGGGGATCCGTTCAAACGGGCAGTTCCTCTTGTAGCGGCTGGTTGGCCGTGCGTTCCGCTTCGCTCGTCATGATGGTAGTACAAGGTGGAGCAATAGTGGCCTGGACTCCTCCGATCTGGACTTACGTTCCTCCTTGGAGTCCCCAGAGTGGATTGAACAACAACGGGTTTAGTAGCAATGAGTTTAAACCTGCCGGAATGTTAAATGAATTTTGGCCTATTCCGATACCAAGAGCTTGCATGGGTTGCACGGGCAGACTGAAACCCATCGTGGCTCCGGTGCGGTTTCTTTTATGAGGGAACGCCAGCAGTAAGTGGCGCAACACATCGATGTTCGCTTGACTCATGTTGATGTTTGCTTGACTTACTCGGGTTGGGGATAGTCGCGGCGGCAAGCTGGAGCTTCGCTCACCACGGATAATGTTTTCAGATCTGGCCATTCTTTCATACAAAACACAAAAAGAAACTTGAAGAAAGTTGGGAAAATGGTGGTTTTCCCACAGACGGCGCCAAACTGATGATGCCAGAAATTATTTCCCCTGAATTTGATCGGAATCGGCTCCAAACTTCCAACAAATCAGCCAAAAAGTGGGTTCTTCGACCTGTTAAGATCAACAAAAATGTGAGGATACCAGGCGGGAGGTGTTTCCCGCATAGGCACTCCGACGCTCAAGGCAGTGAGATTGCTTTAGGAAAGATGATCGGAAATTTGGGCAGAGGTTCGGTATGTAAAAGAATGCGTACCTCAGTTCTGAGAAGAAAGAGTATTTATACCTTAGGTTTGAAGTCAGAGTCGTGCCTGAGCGGACTTAGTGGGCGTGAATATCGCGGGATCATACGTTGAACAATTGAGAGACGTGTGTACGTGGGTAACCACCGCATTCCAAGTACTAAACACGCTTGAGCTCCACCTTAGGGGACCTCGAAGGTGGTACCTCACTTAGGAGGTGGCATCTCGCTTAGGAGGTGGTATCTCGAAGGTGGTACCTTGCTTAGGAGGTGGCATCTTGAATGTCTCATCTCACTTAGTAGGTGGTATCTTGAAGGTGGCATCTCGCTTAGGAGATGGCATCTCACTTAGGAGGTGGTATCAAAGGTGGAGCGCTAAGGTTGAGCGCGTAGGTTGAGCGCGAAGGTGGAACGCGAAGGTTGCGGACCTCGAAAGGGTGGAGCTCAACACTTAGAAACATTTTAGCACTATCATGAACTCGTATAAGAGGGAACGCGCTTTACGAATGAGCGGGGAGTGCTTGACCGCAAAACAGGGGAACGCGAGACTTGAGCTCCAAAAGGAGACGCTATGCTTGAGCACTAGAGGGGAGCGCATGAAAGGGGAGCGTAATGTTTGTGTGCCAAAGAGGGAACGGGTCCCTTAGCTTATTTTTTGGCACTATCAATAAAGATCAAGTTTTAAAACAATTTTAAAACTGTGGCCCATGAAGTAAATTCAGCTTTCCCGAAAATATACCAACAATTGACTTGAGGCAAAGTGGTTTGCTTGCTCCCATTCCACAATGGAGGTCTTGGGTTTAAACCCCCACACTCTCCATTTTACAAAAATAAAGAGGAGCTTGGGCTATAGGGCCCAACGTAAAAGCTGGGCCCAACTCCACGAGTGGACATAGCCGTGACCCAAGCGAGTTACACAGCCCAGTCACACAAGCCGCGAGCCCATTCAGCGGCTAAACATTCTTCGGCCCATTTTGGCACAACAGCCCAATCAGAATTGGGTTCCGCCAATTGCTGCCCTAAAGCAGCAGCAGCCTTCCTTCACTGCACGCACACACTGTGCACGATTGTACAGTGCCACACGCACTGTTCAGTCCCACAATTTTTTTTTTGTTTAATTATATTTTAAAATGATTTTAAAATATAACATTAATAAAAATTATAATTTTACAAATTCAAGAAAAACAAAATTTTCAGAATTTTCATAAAATCCCATAATTTTCATATCAGTTTTGAAACAAAAACTTTTCTTCAAATTTTAAAAATCATGCCCAAATCAATCTCAAATTAAAACAAGCATGACACGCATCAACATATTAATCAAATTAATACAAGGAACTAAAAATCGTTAATCAATCAGAGCATGGCTCTGATACCACTGTTGGAATTCGTCGGCCCCTACATAGCGGAAATTAAAATTTTTGGGGATAATAAAACCGATTTTATCGGAATTCCAATTAAGATCAGCCTTTGATTCAGGATTTATGATTTAAACAAAAGAAGAATCAAATACCTCTTTTGCTTCCAATTGATGGCGATGATATGAAAGTTTTCCAAAACCTATCCGGTCCGCTTCTATCCGATCTTCTTCCAAGAATCCCATGCGGAATTCCTCTAAGGTAGTCCACGACCCGTAATTGAACAACTATTCAATTAGCACACTAGAACACTAATTAGATATTGATTATCTAATAGTATTCTCAATACGATATTGAGGGATGAGAGAAAAGAGAGACTTGGAGGGAAAGCAGAAGAGAAGAAAACAACGATGTCTGATTCCTTCTCCCAAGTCTTGCTTTAATACGTAACCCTAGGTCAAAAACCCTATGGGCTAGTTATGGGCTTCAATTTAATTACTACTAATTAAATTAAAAACCTAATATTTATTTTAATTAGTGGACTTAATTTAATTACATTAATTAAATCACAAGTCCAATATCTAATTAAATTGGTGGACTTAAAAATTAATTACTCTTAATTAAATTTCAAGTCTAATTAATTTAAATAGGGAAAATATCATTTTTGGTCCCACAGATTAACCCATTTTTACTTTTGGTCCCAAATGATTACAGGATTCTCACTTTTGGTCCAGTACATTTCAAAAAATCTCAAAATTGGTTCTCCGTTAACCATGCCGTCATTTGACTAACGGTTGACCCACATGTCCATTTAAAACCATGGGGAAAATCTCATTTTTTGTCCCACAGATTAATCCATTTTTACTTTTGGTCCCATACATTTTAAAAAATCTCAATATTGGTCCCCTGTTTAAACGGACATGTGGGTCAACCGTTAGTCAAATGACGGAATGGTTAACGGGGGTCCAATTTTGAGATTTTTTGAAATGTACGGGACCAAAAGTGAGAATCCTTTAATCAATGGGACCAAAAGTAAAAATGGGTTTGTAACGCCCCAACTTTTCAGTATTTTAAAATAGCATATGTGTTTACTAATTTGTGCAAAATTAATTAGCTTTCAGTGTTTTTGTAATTAATTTTCATTGTTTAAATTGTCAAATAAGTGATTAATTTAAATATATGCAATATTTGAATTGGAATTAATATGAATAACTTATGTGCTCCGTAATTTCGCGTTTAAATTATTTAATTGCTTAATTAATCGCTTTTGCTAATTACTAATCGTTATGTTCATTAATTTTCCATTATATGCATTTTGTTATAATTTTATTAAATACTTTAAATGGATTCTTAAGTTTATTTGAATTTTGGAATATTTGAAATCTTGAAACGATTTGCATTTACATGACAAGTTGTGCACCGTTACCTTATGAAATGAATCCGGAATTTTGTGGAAATTTAATATGTTATAGATATGTGTGTCATGAATGTGTACGTATGCTCGTTTTACGTTTTCGGATTCGTTTGAGTGCGTTTTAAATTCATTTGGTATGTTTGGAACCAAACCGGGGGCTAACGAGCACTTAGCGCACCCTTGGTTCCATAGGTGATACCTTGAGCTAGGGAACTCGGAATCGAGTTCCGTCAACTCAGTTGAACTCGTAACGAAAATTCGGGTTCAATAAACTTAACCTCATATTTTTCTAAGAACATTTGAACCCCCGAAATTCAACCGAAAAAAGCACCGTTCGTCAAAACTGTTACATTTTACTAAAAGAGCCATAACTTATTCAAACCTTGACCAAATTAACCATGGTTGGAGGCTATGGAACCCTAGTTAAACCCACTATCTGATTCTTATTCCCCTAAACCGAAATAACCCTCACAAACAAGAGAAATATCAGCCCCAACTCTCTGCTCCAGTTTCATCCCGTCACCATGCCCAACCTTGGAGATTCAAGCTCAAATCTCTTTCATCTTTCATCCAATCTTCAAGGTGAGTTTAGGATTGTATTATACATTCAATATGTGTCATTGTAAGCTATGCATCCCCAATTTTGAGTATGTGTGGGTGGGATTTTGAAGATATGAAGAAATAGTTAGGTTTTATGCCAATATGATGATCTCTCTCATTCCTTGATGATTTAGGTTGCTTCCAAGCATGAAAATGATTGTTTTAACTTTCTCTTTATATTCATGATCATGAATTTTATGTTGGTTAAGTGTTTAATGAGTTTCCATGAATGGAATTTTGAAGAAAATATATGGATTGATCACTTCATCCTTCATCTCACGTTTCAACCTTTGGAAAGCATGTTTGCATGATGTTTTGGAGTTGTTTCATCTCATATTTGTGATCATTCCTTAGCTGAGTATGTTGGTTAAAGATTGGCCTCGTTTCTGCCCTGTTTCTTGCTACGTTCTGCTCCAGTTTAAGCAGGTCGCGGCCGCGATCGGACCAAGAACAATCTTGGTCGCGGCCGCGACTCGTGTGTGCGTGTTGTGGTTGTGTCTCTCAGGTCGCGCCCGCGACCTGATCTACTTGCATTTTAGGTCGTGCCCGCGACCACTGTTCATGTTTGCTCACGTATTATGAAAATTCATGGAAAATTCAGGCATTTTATTAGGGGGTAGCGGCCGCTACCATTTTTATGAAGAAAATGGGTCGCGGCCGCGGCCCTGTGCATTTTGCATGAAAATTCAGTTTTCCTACGTGAAGTGCATGGCTCCCTTGGATTGTTTTTGGCTCATTCACTTCATTAACATGTCATATACTATGTTATCTTATGTGTTGTGAAGTTGGGTGATTTTTCATGGAGTCTTTTCCGAGTTATGGCTTCATATGTCTTTAATGCTCCTAACGTGCACATGCTTGGACCTTTTGCTTCTAAGATGAACCCTAAGTGCTTGCTATCTTTTATTTTATGACTTGTATGATATGTATACATATTATATGGCGTGTTATGCTTGTTAATTGGAATTCTTAGATTGATTCGGCTTGACATATGAAGAATATGAACCTAAACGAATTTAAATGTTGAAAGTATGTTTTGATGCTTCATATTTGAACCTTAAATGACTTTCTACCTCTTCATAAGGGCTTATATGAACTATATGCATAGTATACTATGTGTTATATGTATTATTTGGATGCCTTGGTTTATTTGATATGATTTATGAAAGATATGAAACATATGAATATGAATTACTTGATTATATGACCTCATCACATGATTTATGCTTCTTATGCATCTCATATCATGTGTATAGCATGCCGTGCGTCTATGTGGTTTCATTTCGAGTCGTTTCTCACGAGGATGTTGGAAAACACGAATCAAAAAGCAGCGGAATTTAAAAATTTTTTCCAACAAAAGGACCATTGACTCGCAATCGTGTAACCAAATTCGTAGAGATAGAAAACTTACTTTTCTTTTGTTCTTTCTTGAAGCGTTTCAAGCCACCCAAGAACGCTCTTCTCGCGGCTTGATCCCCTCTCCTTGGTAAAGCTCGAATCTTCAAACTTCTAACTTGAAGTCTCTAGAGAAAGTCCACCAACTTGATCACAATCTAACTAGTAAGGATGCTAGTTCTCTAGTTAGTGTTTAGGCTTAACCTAGGGTTTTATTTTATCTTGGAGAAAGGAAGGTGTTCAACACATGAACCAAAAGAATTGCCAATTAGCTCTAAAGGGGAGCATGAGCTCACCTATATATAGGAAAGGGAGAGGGGCGCCAATCCTATTCCTTGTTGGGCAAGGATTTGGTTCCTCTCTCTCCTATTACTTGATCATCAAGTATTTTCCAACTTTGACTTTGAATTCTAATTCAAGTCAACTTTTAAGAGAGCTAAAAATATCCAAACTATTTTTGGATAATTTTTATACTTTATTTATTATAAAATAAATAACTTATTTTTTATCTAATTAATTAATTCGTAATTAATTAACTAGATTATTTTCTCCAAAATAAGACTTTCTTTTTAATTCAAAATTAAACCAAAGTCTATTAAATAATTAACACAATTAATTATTTAATACATATATATATAATATATATATGTCCACAGGTGTGTGACACGTGTCACAGTGACACGTGTCACTCACGTGAGCCACACGTGTGATTTCACACGTGTGGAACCCTCTTGGCCCGATTAACTCGTTTAATCATTTTTAAGCCTCAACTCATGTAACCAAGTTGTTGTGTGTGACCCTCTAGGTTCTCAATTCAATTAGCAGTGACCCTAATTAATTAATTCACTAATTAATTAATCAGTCCACAGATTAAACGATCATAGTCTAGCAACAGGTGTTTAACCCCTAGCTGAATTGGAATGTTCGGATTCGACAGAACCTTTAAGTCATTGATTCATGTGAGATACAATCCTCCTACTTACTATCTCTCAACCAAGATCTAGGGCAAGGGAATAATCAGAACCCTAATAATCCGGTCTTAAACCTAAGTGCATTTCATATCCATTTGATCTCATTCCAAGAAACCCTTTTCTTGATGTCTTGATCTACTGCCTTGGCCAAGGACTCCATTTGGCATATGAATGACTTACACAATAAGAGATCACCTTGCAAATACAAGTGTAGGTCCTTTCTTGATTCTCATTCACTTTCATGAATCACTTGTGCAGCCCCAGCATAAGCCTTGAATCAGTTGTCTAAGGCGACACCCTTTAAAGCTTATACCTAAGACTACAGAGTTAACTCATAAAGTGACAAGGAACCTCAAGTCTAAGGATCAATTAATCACATCAATGACTCGTGAGATATTTCCTAATCTGGAAGTTTCCATTTCCTGAAATAGAAACTTCCTTTCCCATTTAGGAATGTTCTCACACGGGGCACCTCAGTGAACTTACTTATTAAAGTAAGCACCCTCATGTATCACGCACGTATCAACTATACACTTTGCACCTCCATGAAACAAGGTGGTCCTTCTTAAGGGCGTGATCCCACAAGCAAGCCTTAGAGGAGTCAGGTTGACACTCCCACTGTCTGTAGGACTCATCGGCTTGGAGTATTTTACTAATCATGACTTATGTGATATAGGGCTCGTTTCATGAACCATTTCACCTAAATGGTAGAGTCCTAAAGTCATCAGGATTAGGGGAGTTCTCATACATGCACAGCTAAAGTAAACGCATACCAAACAAGAGCATATAAAGAAGTGTTTGCCTATGATATTAATCAATCGTATATTATTAAAAGATTGTCTGTGATACTAGGAAAGTCCCAAACGGATTATGACTAATCGGCTTTCTAGGGCACTATTCCTAACAATCTCCCACTTGCCCGTAAAAGCCATTTAGGTACTCTAAGTCCCATCTTCTCAAGATGCACTTTGAGAGCCTATTGACTTTGGGCGTTTCCAAAGTGGATCTGCTATATTCTCTGCTGATGTGACCCTCTTGTTTACACATCTCTTAGGAAACACCTTTTCCTTATAAAGTGATTCGTAATCACGTGTTCAGTCTCTTGGTGAGGTCTTTGTTCTCTTACTTGAGCAACCATCCATTTTATCATACAATATGATAAAGGAGTTGTTTCATGATAGGAACTTCATCTAACCGGTTAGATGGAGTTTCTTACCCAAACACTTAACTTAGCGTTATATAATACGACTAAGTTCTCAACTACGATAGTCGAGTTTTGCAATGTTCGTCCTTGGAACCCCTTTCCAACACATTGCATTACCATTCTGGTAGAAGTTGTACCCTTTCAATGATTTCATAATCATCTATGTTTGATAAAACAATTACATCAAAATATCCTTTCAATGATAAGATCTTTTGGGCTCTGTAAACTAATACATATCCTCATTTCTTCTCAAGTACTCTGAGGACATCCTTTACAGAGATCTAATGACCTTCTCTGAGGTCATATTAGATTCGGCCCACTACGCTTAGTGTTGCGCCATATCAAGTCTAGTACATAACATTTCATACATTATGCACCCTTTTACTTAAAGGGATTTTGGACATTCTAACTTTCTTAAAGTTATATTAGGACACATACTCTTCAAAAGAGATGTTCCATTGTCCCTACTAAACTCCTTTTAGTATTATGGTTATGTACTCGTTTTGTGATAATCCTTTTATTCTCTTAGATCTATCTTCTATAGATCTGAATGTCGAGAATTTAGGATAATCACTAAGATCTTTCATGTCAAATTGTTTCTTAAACAAGAATTGGTAACTTTCATGTCATCCTTGACATTCCTAATGAGAAGGATGTCGTTTTCTAAAGAACCAAAATTGACTCTTACATCACTAACTTTCTTATGTACACTTTTGAGACTTATTCGACTCCCATCTGTATCAAACGATTTGACTATCATATGGAATCAAATTGTCTAACTCCTAGAAGCCTTTATCAATCCACAGATTGACTTTAGGGATTTGCATACCTTATGCATACTCCCACTGAATATGAGACTTATGGAAATACCTTATTTCAGTCTCTTTCAATCTCATATTGAACAAGATAGTTCTCATATTCATTTATCATATCTCATAGTCAGAATATGAGGATGTGGTAAACACAATCCAAATGGACTTTTGCATTTCAACCGTCAAGAAGGTTGTAATGCTTTCATTCACTCGAAGCTCCACGAGCTTAATCCTATCAGGTGGATCAACCAAGGTCAAAACTTGGTTTGAGTATATGGAATCCATATTGGATTTCAAGGCTTGCTTTCACTACTCAGATTCCAAATCTGACAGTGTCTCCTCTTCAAGTAATTCCTTGGCTATCCAGGAACGCGTTCTAAACACGTCTTAAGAGAAGGGTTTCACAGGTGTACATGCTCTAAAATTTGGCTAAGTTTTATCAGATGGGCTCGTTTCTTCTATATGTGGCGTGGATATTTATTCTCAAATTTCTTTGAGGTCTGCTTGCTTGTCTTTCTTCTTCTATAGGAACGATTCCTTAAGAAAAATACATACCTCGAGACAAACAACCTTTGTCTAAGGGAATCGCAGAAATGATATCCAATATTGTTTGTATAAACTTGAACTCATTTCAAGCCTATCTCCCACTATCCTCTTTACTTAAGAGGATTCCACTAAATTCTTGGACAAGAATAATTAGGGAATTTAGTGTGCCACATTGCATAGTGCATCTAAAGGACTGATTTTGGAAGGTGCAAAATTCAAAATCTCTAACTGCATATTCTGGGAGTTTATTCCTAGAATGATTATAAGTCAGTAAAGTTTGCTATGGAATGGACCATATCCTATAAGGTTTCATTCCCTCATTCGGAAACACTAAGGTGTTCTCGAATTAGTTTACTGAAAGATAATCCTATTATTTCCAAGATGACTAAGGAATTAGTTGATAAGATATTGGCTATCTCGATCATATCGATTTGCCTATAACTTATGACTACTTTGGTTCCTAACCTCCTTTTGAAATTCTAAGAATTTCATATAAGTTTCTAATTTGTACTTTAACAAGTACATTCATTCATAATGATTAAACTGACGATTGTATCTAGTGCTTACATTAAGCATCTTACACCCATCAGCATGGATCGAAATCCACTATAATTTTGGAACGTTCCATGTTTCACCTAAACAATGTTCGGGGAACATTTTCCCTTTGAGATAGGATTCACAGGAAGTCAACTCTACAGGTTCATTTTCATAGAATGATCCTAAGGTGTCTGACTTGCTAATCCTTTTATATCTCAACGTTCCAAAGTAATTCGAAGCTTTGTCATCTCACTTACTTTTGTTATCTCGTTGTATGTTCAGAACATTAGTGCCTTGAGTCTTTGCAGAACGGATTATGAAGAATTGACTCAAGACTAGTGAATTCTATTCCTGGTAGAATTACTAAACGAGGTAACATTTTAGAGTACGCATACTCTTTGCAGTTCCCTTTCAAAGTCCTTATTTGCTACCATAGAAGCAAACGTCCAATTTGATCTCTAGTGTCTTTTGGGCGCACACCCCTTACATATCCCTCCATTGGGCTCTTAAGGGTTTCTTCTTCTTTAGGCGTTCAAGCCTTTAACTTAGGGAGTTTAGAAGAAGAATTAACCATCTCAACCTTTTATTCCTTCTTAAGGATGCTGTCAACTATTATCAATTAAATGATTAACTATGCTACATTAGCATCATTCTAGTTGAGCATAAAGGGTTTGAATGATGGTGGAAGCAATGTAAGCAATCAGTGCATAGAGAACTCTTTTCTCGGTTGATGATCGAGACCATAAGATCTTCAAATAAGATCTTTAGACCTTGTTCGTGTGCACTTGTTTCCTCATTTGGAATATTGAATAATTCCATAATGTTATACCTTGTAACATTTTTATGAGGTGGTTCAATTGCTCTTAAGTGGTTTGGAGAAATCCATTCACCTCAGATTGCTTTTCTTTTGGCCCGGGTCGAATTTTCATAATTGAAAACTTCGCCCTTTAGAGAACACCTTTCTCTATTCGGAATCTAAAACGAATTTTAGGATCCAAAGCCAATTTAGAGTTAGTTAGGACTTAGTCAACTCTTTTGACTTAAGGATGGATACGAATGGGTTTGCATTTCATATTGTAGAGAATCACAGAACTACAACCTAAATGCTAAGCAGAGAACTAGGTGAGCATGCTGAATAATAACGATATACGTAAGATAAGGTCTTTAATCTAATGTAGCTCCCACTGTTTTTCAAAGATCTATAATTCCCAAAGATCTAAGAGGAACACGTTTCCCAATGGGTACTAAGATCCTAAGCATTTTACCTCGAACCCACGACTCGCGGACATTCTAAGTAAAATCCTAGGTAGGTACAGCTTACCAATTCTAACACCTTTAGAACTCTTAGTAATTGTTTTTGCATCACCTATCTTTCAATATGGACCCACGACTCGTGCGACATCCATATTTACTTAGGCGTTAAGCTAGACCCATCAATCATAAGATCATGATCAAAACTTAGTTCGAACGACCCACGACTCGCGGATATCGCCCTTGCTAAAATTGACCACGAAATATTGATCATTTAAAATGATCAATTAGGTAACTAAGAACTAATAAGCTCCACTAGCTATCCCACGACTCGCGGACAATAACTAGCTTTACTTACTAAACTTAAAACCTATTGATGGAATGCTAGGAATTTAATTCAAAATTTGCATCTCGAATTAAATACCTATTATTCGAAATGAGCTTAATATTTAATGGGAATTTTCGAATCAACCGAAGAGTTGTTCGGTTCGACCTCACCAACATATATGTTATCCAATTTTATTAGTCTTGATTAATGCAAGTACACTTAAATGCATTTCAAACAAGCACATAAACAGATAACATGTCCTAGCATGATACTAACATGTAATGATCATGGGTTCTACCTATCTTATGCGTGATATGTGGGAGCCACTCCACAATCACAAGTTCTAACATACATGCCACATAAACAGTTTAAATCACATAAGGGAAAGCGGTAACAAAATACGAGCCCTATCTCTATTACATTTAACAATTGAGATTCCCCTCCCTAACATTTTGAGGGGTCTTCACTTATGGCCTCCTTGTTACTTGAATGTGGTCCATCTTACTCCATGGGTGCATTGTCTCCAAAATGAAAATAAAACCTCACCACCTATCTCTACTCTCAAATTACAATAAAAAGAAAAAGACATAAAGTAATAAGGCTCAATCTTCATATTGGCCTTAGACAATTACACGGGGCATACCCCGGCCTCAAAAACAGTAATATGGAAAGCCACATAATAAACCACATAACAGTACGCACATAAGTGAGGCTCCAACCTCAATTGAAAAACGCAACTATAGGGCTCCAACCCCAATTTAAACCATCCATGTGCATAAATTAAAACCATACATAAGTCTAAACCCATGATCACCTAACATGTTTTTGCGAGAATTTAAATTTACCCAATAAATTAAAATTCCCGTTTCAAGTCTTAATGACTTAAAACACGACTTGATGCGAGTCTTATTTATAACAGTTTTCAATAAATCCCAAATTAACAAAAACAAATAAAGTTCCAATTAATTTTTGAAAATTAATAATTTTATCAAAGATGTATTTTCCCAAAATATAAACCGTTTCAATTTCTCAAAAATCCCAATTTTAAGTATTATTCAACAATTAAAAAATAAATATTCAAAAATAAAATTTTAAAATTAAAATAAAAAATTGGGACTGGATTGCACGAAACATGAAAACGGATTACGAAAACTACAGGGCCCGTACGCGAAAGGGACCGAACGCACAGCGGGGCGCGAGCGGTCCTATCGCTCAGCTTGCGGGCGGCTGGCCGGTCTGTCCCGGCCAGGCCTGGACGGTAACGGGCGGGCCCGCACAGGCGTGCGGGAGATGCTGGGCGGTTGCCCTTGAGCGCGCCTAGGACAGGCGGGCGGCGGCGTGCGAAGCCCGCGCGCGCGACTCCTTCGCGCGCGGGGTTTCGCGTGTTCGTCATTTTTCGTGTTTTCGTTTCGTGTTTTCGTTCAAAAGCAAAACCAATCCAAGAAATCCAAAAACAGTTTATATAGTTTCAAATCTAAAATAGTTTCAAAAAAATAAATTTTTGCAAAACCAATTTTCAGAAACTTTCAGGAAAAAAAACACAGTTTCGTAATTCAGGCTTTCTAAAACTATTACAAATACTCAATCGCATCAAGCCTAAGAATTTCTACCAAATTCAGAATAATTGAGACGAATCTGGAACATGATTAACGAGGTGGCTCTGATACCACTTGTTGGAAAACACGAATCAGAAAGCAGCGGAATTTAAAAAATTTTTCCAACAAAAGGACCATTGACTCGCAATCGTGTAACCAAATTCGTAGAGATAGAAAACTTACTTTTCTTTTGTTCTTTCTTGAAGCGTTTCAAGCCACCCAAGAACGCTCTTCTCGCGGCTTGATCCCCTCTCCTTGGTAAAGCTCGAATCTTCAAACTACTAACTTGAAGTCTCTAGAGAAAGTCCACCAACTTGATCACAATCTAACTAGTAAGGATGCTAGTTCTCTAGTTAGTGTTTAGGCTTAACCTAGGGTTTTATTTTATCTTGGAGAAAGGAAGGTGTTCAACACATGAACCAAAAGAATTGCCAATTAGCTCTAAAGGGGAGCATGAGCTCACCTATATATAGGAAAGGGAGAGGGGCGCCGATCCTATTCCTTGTTGGGCAAGGATTTGGTTCCTCTCTCTCCTATTACTTGATCATCAAGTATTTTCCAACTTTGACTTTGAATTCTAATTCAAGTCAACTTTTAAGAGAGCTAAAAATATCCAAACTATTTTTGGATAATTTTTATACTTTATTTATTATAAAATAAATAACTTATTTTTTATCTAATTAATTAATTCGTAATTAATTAACTAGATTATTTTCTCCAAAATAAGACTTTCTTTTTAATTCAAAATTAAACCAAAGTCTATTAAATAATTAACACAATTAATTATTTAATACATATATATATAATATATATATATCCACACGTGTGTGACACGTGTCACAGTGACACGTGTCACTCACGTGAGCCACACGTGTGATTTCACACGTGTGGAACCCTCTTGGCCCGATTAACTCGTTTAATCATTTTTAAGCCTCAACTCATGTAACCAAGTTGTTGTGTGTGACCCTCTAGGTTCTCAATTCAATTAGCAGTGACCCTAATTAATTAATTCACTAATTAATTAATCAGTCCACAGATTAAACGACCATAGTCTAGCAACAGGTGTTTAACCCCTAGCTGAATTGAAATGTTCGGATTCGACAGAACCTTTAAGTCATTGATTCATGTGAGATACAATCCTCCTACTTACTATCTCTCAACCAAGATCTAGGGCAAGGGAATAATCAGAACCCTAATAATCTGGTCTTAAAGCTAAGTGCATTTCATATCCATTTGATCTCAATCCAAGAAACCCTTTTCTTGATGTCTTGATCTACTGCCTTGGCCAAGGACTCCATATGGCATATGAATGACTTACACAATAAGAGATCACCTTGCAAATGCAAGTGTAGGTCCTTTCTTGATTCTCATTCACTTTCATGAATCACTTGTGCAGCCCCAGCATAAGCCTTGAATCAGTTGTCTAAGGCGACACCCTTTAAAGCTTATACCTAAGACTACAGAGTTAACTCATAAAGTGACAAGGAACCTCAAGTCTAAGGATCAATTAATCACATCAATGACTCGTGAGATATTTCCTAATCTGGAAGTTTTCATTTCCTGAAATAGAAACTTCCTTTCCCATTTAGGAATGTTCTCACACGGGGCACCTCAGTGAACTTACTTATTAAAGTAAGCACCCTCATGTATCACGCACGTATCAACTATACACTTTGCACCTCCATGAAACAAGGTGGTCCTTCTTAAGGGCCTGATCCCACAAGCAAGCCTTAGAGGAGTCAGGTTGACACTCCCACTGTCTGTAGGACTCATCGGCTTGGAGTATTTTACTAATCATGACTTATGTGATATAGGGCTCGTTTCATGAACCATTTCACCTAAATGGTAGAGTCCTAAAGTCATCAGGATTAGGGGAGTTCTCATACATGCACAGCTAAAGTAAACGCTTACCAAACAAGAGCATATAAAGAAGTGTTTGCCTATGATATTAACCAATCGTATATTATTCAAAGATTGTCTGTGATACTAGGAAAGTCCCAAAACGGATTATGACTAATCGGCTTTCTAGGGCACTATTCCTAAAAGAGGACACATTGTTTCTTCATTTGTACAGTTCGTCTCCAGGGCGGAGACTTCCGATTGGAATAGGCACCCGCAATACTTATGCTTTATGTCTCGTGATTTTCCAGGTGAGGGTGTTTTCGTTCTAGATATGTATTAAACCCTACAACCTTATCTGATAAGTTTTTGCCAAAAACCTAAGGTATATTTATGTATGGTTTTTAAATGAATTTATCGAGTAAATATTTTCACAAGGATTATGAAATATGTTATGTTTCTTATGAACTCAAATGTTTTGGCGAGAATATGATTATGATATGATTATGAATGCACTGAATGGGGCCCAGGGGCTTGGTGTGAGTGGGGACCCGAGGAGGCAAGGGCTGACGGTAAACCCTCACACTAGTCCCACTAATGAACGGCGGTACAGGACCTCGTCAGGAGATTGGCGGGGAAAGGGAGCTGAGTGCCATCTGGGGAGTCATGTTCCCCTTTTGGTCAATGAATGGATGGTTCGGGCCGATCACCCGGCCATCACCCGGAGGAAGAAGGTTGGAACTTATTTTATGATTGATTATGATTATGTTATGATTGATAGGCACTGTGCGGGAAGGCCGGGACACGGATTGCCCAAACGAATATGTTTAGGATATGATATATGATCTGTGTGTATTATGATATATTGCATGACCACCCATTTAATGTATTAATGATATTTGTCGTACACGGTCGGAGTTTGGTTGGAGATGATGCACGCTCACTCGCCGAGCCTATATGTTTATGTATGATTTATGAACGTAATGAATTAATATGATTAGTCGTAAAGTCCGAGTATTGCTTGATCATTCTATTGCCCTGTTGGGAACTAGTTTTAACTAAAACCTTGCTCGGGATTTATGACTTGCATGTGCATGTTTTTTTATATATATATATTGCTCCTGCTCACTCAGACTTCTAGAGACTGACCCTCTCCCTCCCCCAGTATCTTAGTGCGCAGGTTTGGCATTGGAGTTTCGAGCTAGGCGGAGTTGTGTTGAGTCTTGAGTCGGTCAAGTTAAGTTAGAAAGTCTCTGCACTCACATATGTATTTAAATTATGTATGATCCAACTTTGTAAGATTATGAATTTAAATCTTTATATAATTGTTATTGAATTGCCCTTGCCGGGCTTTGTTATGAGTTAAAAAGAGCCCTGAGGAGCCCAAGTCTGCTTGTGGTTCATGTGTTTAATTTCTGCAGGCCGGTGGCCAATGCATGTGTTTGGTTTTATTTTTCCTACTGCATTATGTTTTGTTGGTTGGTTATATTTGCAGGGTCTAAGTTCCGCCTAGCTTAGGAGGGTTGTTTTGTTTATCTCCCGTTCGCTATGGTTGAATACGGGTGCGGACTCCCCATTTCGTTACTCGTGTTAAGCCATAGTGCGGGGGATGTGGTGCCTCACGTGCGGGGTGCTACAGGGTTAATCTGTGGGACCAAAAATGAGATTTTCCCATTTAAATACACTTATTTAAATTAATGTTAACTCCTTAACATTTATTTTTAATAGCTTAAAAATTAAGCATAAATTAATTAATGCAATTATTAATTAATTACTCTCTCTCATATAATAAATTAAACTCTTTTAATTTATCGATCAATCTCTATTGATCTTTAGATAATCACATTGTTCAATTCGAGTCATTGTGTGACCCCTTAGGTTCACCAATGAATAGCAGTAGGCCCACATTCTTAATGTGGTATTTTAGACAATCATTTATCTTATTGATTTAATTGAACCCTTTCAATTAATCACTGTTCAATTAAAACTCCTTTTAATTAATAAGTACTTACAGATCATGATCGATGTCTAGTGACAAGCTCATAACCACCCATCCAACAGGTGAAGTTTATGATGTGAACCTTTCAGTCTTATGGATACCGTGAGATAAGATCTTTCTATTGTCCAATCCCCGATTAAGACCTAGGGCATGGGAATGATAGAACCCTATTAGTCCTAATGCTATGAATTAATTCTAATAGCGATTCCATTTGATCTAACACTCTAGGAAACCCATTTCCTAATTTAGATCTCACTATCTTGCGTAAGGATTTAAGTGGAACGTGCTACAATAAAATTCATAGGTGATTCACTCGTTCTTCTAGACGAGCGATAGATTCTATGTTGGCATCCCATATGCCCCCCACACATAATTCGGATAATGCCAACATACAACCATAACGAGATTCATGGAACCCATAAATCTCTAGGCGAATATCAAACATTGCCTTTATCATGTACAGAGCATCAATGAAGCCTCAATTCTAAGGACCATTTAGACACTACCATAACTAGGGATCCAACCTCATCATTAAGGTATAAAAACCTTGCCCCATTGAGGTGTTCCTGTCGGGATCCTCAGTGTACTTGTTCCCTAACAAGCACCCCCATACGCGTGCGAATGTCTCTACATTCAATACTAATGAAACAAAGTAATCTTTCTTAAAGGCAAGTCATATGAGGAAGTCTCAAACGTGTCAAGTCAACATCCCCGTGCTTATTAGACTCTTCGACTTGGAGTTGGTTTAGGTTACGCCATAGAGACTTGTTCCATAACCTCCATCCCTATACGAGGTCAAGTCCCGTAGCTTAATGTGACCTTAGGGTTTCATCCATACACAAACAGTTATAATATGTAATTAATAAACTTGAATGAGATATGATGAATTGGCCACATAGAATTAAACGACTATGAAACGTTACATTTATTATATCATTAATGTCACAAATTACTGCTAATAAGAGTAGTTTACAAAAAGAGACCTAAACTATTTTTGCTCTTCTAGGGCACTACTCTAACAAAGATCTCTTGCCCCCTTGCAACAGATGGATTGAAATGAGATGCTGCTAAGTTTGAAAAGAAGATGGTTGGCATAAGAATCATTTTAACCCTTTGTGTTCACTTCCCAAATGCGGGGACAAAATTGTAAATATATATCTTTAATGTTGTTTAAAAACCATCAATGTAAAAAGTCCAAAAATCTAATGTATTTAAAAGCAATGCTTTCCAGTTAAAGTAAAGAGTACACATGTTTATATAACCAAAAAAAGTAAAAGAGCACTTACTTAAATAACTAAATTTGATATATTAGCTATTATTATTTATTACATTCATAAATTAATGTACCAAAATTATAAATTGGTGGTCCTCGATCGTATACCATTCTTTGACCATATATATTATTATATATGTCAAAAGACTTATTAAGGGAGTTAATTAAGAATTTTTCTCACATTCGTCATTGCGGTTGCGGAAAACAGAGCGAGAGGCCGAGAGCTATATTTCTAGGTATATTTCTATTAATTTTGAGATATGGAGAATTGTTTTTCTCACTTTATTTTTTTATTAAATTTTTTTTAATACATACTCCAAGTGAGATTCGAACCCGAGTCATTGCTCCTACAAATGAACCCCATAACCACTTAGAATAACTGTTATTTGCGTTTTTTTCACTTTAAAAGATAAAGTACAGAGTAGTCAACCGTGGTTGGTCTAAATAGTTAGGTTTTTTTATCTTAAGGGCGATAACTCTAGATTCCGATTCCTCTTATCTCGGAACAAGTAATTCCAGTCTGAGTCTATCTCGGTCAAATCGGTGTAACTAGAGGACGAGTATATTACACTTGTTATATAGTTGGTGGAAAATTTAGGGAGAGTGACCAATCAAATGATCAGTGTAATACACTTGTCCTTTTTAATTGGTTGGGTTCGATCGAACCGGATTTGGAGTAAAATTTTCCTATGCTAACTTAATGACGAAATAAAATAATTGAGAAAATAGCAATTATTTATGCTTAATAATTTCCTATCAACTCATGTGTGTTATGAAATTAAATATAAATACATGAAAAGATGTGCAAATTCTTATTATTTGAGAATTCGTATTTCAAATCATTATGAAATGAACAAAATGAAGTATATTTTATAACTTGGGATAATTACGAACAACCCCTTGAAATTTGATGAAATTACAGATTACCTCCTGAAGTTTAAAAAATTACGAGCTCTCCCCTAGCCTGTTATCTCCTCCGTTAAATTTAACAGACTGTACGAAATTTACTATTTTGTTCCTCATATGCTAAAACTCAGGGGATATAAGTGATAAAGAACCTGAAGGTAATGGGGTTAATGCAAGGACTGAAATTCTTAGGGGTTTTGATGTAAGTACTTGAGTTTTATGTCTATCTAGCATTTTTTTTTTTTTTATCAATGAAAGCTATTTAATGATATTTTAATACTTTTATGACAAACTAATTACATACGTAGAGTTCTGGATGTCTAATATTTTTCTTTGGATATTGACCATGCCGTGTTTGAAATAATTATTTAAATGAGTCTTACGGATATTTATGTGAATTTACTAATATATTTATTGATGTTGGTGTGTTTGTTATGATTTTCAATTTTGAGGGAAAATTTTGGAAATGCACTAATTGATATTTGTGTGATTTTTTTATATGAATTTTTATTTTGAGGGAAAATTTATTAATAATTACAAATAAATTATTTTTAATTAACTTTAAATGAACTTGTAGAAAATATATTTAAAACTAAGATACAAATAAAAAAGGAAATTTATAACTTATCATATTTTATAGAAATAAATATGCATGGAATTATATCTATTTTAATTTATATTTATAGATAAAATATTAAATATTAAATTGAATAACTACTTTTTAAATACAAAAAATCCAAAATTAACTAATATTACAATTATATCATTAAAATCTAAGTAAAATTTACATTATACCTCCTAAGGGTGTTTCTGGAATGTAAATTTGAGTTTAAACGGTGTGATTAACATAGGAGAAATTTGTGAGAAAGAGTGTAAAGGTCAGGGGGAGTTCGTAATTTTTTAAATTAGAGGATGATCTGTAATATCGTCAAATTCTCAGGAGTCTGTTCATATATAATTATCCCTTTATAACTTGCATACACAAATTGCAGCCGCAATTCCTACATCTCATCCACAACACTCAACAATTATATGTGGATTGGAGAAACATTAATATTTCACACAATTCAAAACCGGCGCTATAACTTCTCTCAACTAATTTCTATCTTTTCTTCTAACAAATATTTCCATATTATATCGGCCATCGGGTACACTTGTTACCTGATAAATATTAAGAGGTTGTATCCATATCCTTATCGTATTTGTAAATAATAGCTTAAAAGGTCTTTGTTAACGGGATCTCCCTATTTTAGGATAATATGTAAATTGATCTCTTACCATACTGTAGGAGCTGTAATTAGGGAATGTAATTGGGGCCTTAATCCCTATTAATATGTACAGTTTGTATCCTTGTAAGATAACTCAATACAATGAATTTCTTTACAAGATAACATGGTATCAGAGCAGTAAAGATTCTGTGTTCATCCCTTGCCAATGGAATCACCCAAGAACGATAATACCTCCCAGTTACCAATGGATTTCCTCACCCAAATGGCCGAAATCCTTCGCCAAAAACAAACAGATACATCATCCAGCCAAACCACAATAAACATTAAACTTACCGACAACAACTATGCAATATGGTCACGGACAGTTCAACTCGTTCTGCTTGGCCGAGGATGAACGAGATACATCACCGGGAAGGTGGTGGCTCCCGACCCCGAAGATCCAGGATACGAGGCATGGGAACAGACGGATGGTTCGGTTCGCAGCCTAATCCTCAACTCTATGGAACCCGAAATCGCCGCACAATTCATTCTCTGCCCCAACGCGAAAGAATTGTGGGATTAAATCAAGGCAACTTACCATGATGGAGACGACAAATTGAAACTTTACGAACTGAAACAAAGAGCTTTTCAGACGAATCAAGCCGGAATGACAGTGGATCAATATTATCGCACCGTTCAAAGCATATGGCGCGAAATCGACTTTCGACGACCCCAAATAATGAAGTGTGTAGAGAACCGGAAGACACACAATCTGGAAAAACAAGAAGATCGTGTTTTTGCTTTCTTATGGGGATTGGATGAAAAATTCGACCCCATAAAACGAGATCTACTCAAAACCCAACAGATACCAACTCTAGAGGAAGCTTACAATGCCGTCCGGAGGGAAGATCGACGACTCACGGCCATGACCGACACCTCCAGCAGACATGGATTAGTAGCCAAAATGCGGTCAGAGCCATACTCATCATCCCGCGATAGCAACAGAAAACCGACTAAAAAATTGGGTCACGGCCAGAAATGCAAGATTTGTGGAGCATCGAAACATACCAAAGAATCGTATTTCGAGTAATAGGCAACCCGGAGTGGTGGTCGGAGTATCAGGCCAAGAAACAAGTGGGTTAAACTGCCGGTCGAGTCGCAACAGGCGGAACCACCGGCAACATCGCTGGCGGTGCTTCTTCTTGGCCCTCACATAGCGGAGCAACAGCCACCAGGAACACATCCGGCGGCCCCACCGGAGGAACAGATCGCACTCAATCAGTGGGAAAAGCAGCGATTATGATAGGAGGAATTGATTCCTCCCACGAAGACGGCTGCCAAAATAGCACCGCCGAAATTCAGAATGTCAGCACGAGCTCCGGCAACGGGAACTTCCAAGGCGACGGAGGTAAGGATTTGAGAAAGGGGAAGGCAGGGATCTCGTTGGCAGTAGATGAAATGGGAGCTGAATATTTGTGCCCTAATTTGGTGAAAAAGGGCTTTCAAGACTTTGGGCCTAATAATACTTCCAGTTGGGCCAAAACAAACACTTGCACAAATTTTCAGCACAACTCAAACACTGATTGGCTTCTCGATTTGGGGGCTACCGATCATATGACCCATTCTGCTCAAGATATTAATTCCCCTTCTCGGCCCACAAAAATTGCTATAACAAATGTAAATGGTTTTTCGTATGCAGTTACCGGGGCGGGCACTATTTCTTTATCAGAAAAATTGAAACTCTCTCACTGTCTTGTTGTTCCTTCAATTACTTCAAAGATATTATCTGTGAGTCAAATTACTAAGGAACTTAATTGTACTATGCTGATATTCCCTTCTTTCTGCCTCTTACAGGATATTCGTACCGGGGAGATCATTGGGCGTGGTACTGAGAGAGAGGGGTTATACTATATCAACGATATTTCCCGAGTCGGATCTAGTTTTTTGGCTCACGATCAGCCGAACAGACAACTTTGGTTGTGGCATCGACGGTTGGGACATCTATCTGCTCCGTATCTACAACTGTTATTTCCAAACTTATTTACTGCTTCTACTAAATTGCAATGTGAAACTTGTATGTTGGCTAAAAGCCATCGAACTAGTTTTTCCACATCATTGAATAAAGCGGATTCTCCGTTTGCAATAATTCACTCTGATGTTTGGGGACCCGTCCCGAGTCATGTTACATCACGTTACCATTGGTTTCTACTGTTTTTCGATGATTGTACCAGATTCACATGGGTATATTTCTTGCAACACAAATCTGATGTTCCCACCATCACGAAACAGTTCTTCCAAATGATCCAGACACAATTCTCTACACCGATCAGGATCTTTCGAACAGATAATGGTCGTGAGTATATTAATCAGACTCTTCGGGACTTCTTCAACTCCCATGGGGTCATTCGTGAGACTACTTACCCACACACACCACAATAAAATGGCATTGCTGAACGAAAAAACCGGTATATCTTGGAAAGTGCTAGGGCTTTTCTTTTTGAAGCCCATGTCCCCGAAAACTTCTGGCCAGATGCAGTCTCCACAGCAGTGTATGTTATGAATCAACTACCTACACGGGCTCTACAACGTTGCACCCCACTCGAGAAGTTGAAGGAATTTCATAACATCCCTTCTGTTAATCTATTTCCACCAAAAGTGTTTGGGTGCATTGCCTTTGTTCACGTGCACAAGCATCTGCGTACCAAACTGGACCCCTGTGCTGTCAAATGCGTGTTCCTTGTTTTAGCCTCACTCAAAAGGGTTATCATTGTTATGACCCAAAAGGCGACTTCCATTATGTCACGATGGATGCTGACTTCTTGGAAACTGACTATTATTTCTCCCCAAGTTCCGGTTCATCCCTTCAGGGGGAGAATCATATTGACTTTGAAGTAATGAACTGGATGTGTGAACCCCTGGAGCCACTCAAGGAATATAACCCCGAGTTGCCGCCCCCCTCTCTCTCTCCAGCTCCAACCAATGATTTGCCACCGGAATCGAATATCGCTGAGGTTAGTACTTCTGAATCTGAACCTATTAATACTTCATCTACTGCTTATACTTTCCCTCCCAGGCAGAATAGGGGGGTACCCCCAAAGAGTTCCCGCTATCCACTAACCCATCTTGTCACAGCAAACTTGTCACCTCAGCTACTGGCTTTTGCGCATGCCGTATCTACGGATCAAGTGCCAAATACTACCGAGGAAGCAATAGAAAGCCCACGATGGAGAGAGGCTATGGTGGAAGAAATCCGAGCTCTGGAGAAAAATAAAACTTGGGAAATGTGTCCGCTGCCAGAGGGAAGAAAATCGGTCGGGTGTAAATGGGTCTATACAATCAAGCACAAGATGGATGGCACAGTTGAAAGGTACAAAGCGAGACTTGTGGCAAAAGGCTATACACAGACCTATGGGATTGACTACATGGAAACTTTCTCCCCCGTAGCCAAAATTGACACTATCAGAATACTTCTGTCTATATCAGCAAACTTTGATTGGCCTCTACATCAATTCGATGTCAAGAATGCATTTTTGCATGTTGACTTAGAACAGGAGGTGTACATGACTCCACCACCCGGATTTGAAGAACAGAGAAGTAGGAATATGGTATGTAGGTTGAAGCGTTCTCTGTATAGACTCAAACAGTCTCCGAGAGCTTAGTTCGGACGGTTTACCCTTGCCATGGTTAAATACGGCTACTCTCAGAGCAACTCAGATCACTCTTTGTTCGTCAAGAGGAGGGGCGACCTTGTTACTCTACTGATCATCTATGTAGATGACATGGTGATCACGGGAAATGACACTGACGAGATAGGTGGCCTTCAAAGAAACCTGTCTAAGGAATTTGAAATGAAGAACTCAGGGGGGCTAAGATACTTCCTCAGGATCGAGGTCATGAGGTGAGATCGTGGTATCTTCATCTCACAGAGAAATTATATACTCGATCTTCTACCAGAGATGGGGCTAATCGACTGTAAGCCTGCAGACACTCCAATGGCCCAAAATCACCAACTCGGGATCTTCCCAGATCAAGTACCTACAAACAAAGATCGATACCAAAGGCTTGTAGGGAAACTGATCTATTTAGCTCACACTAGGCCAGACATTGCCTATGTCGTGGGGATTGTGAGTCAATTTATGCACAATCCGAGCAAAGACCACATGGAGACGGTGATAAGAATCCTGAGATACCTAAAGTCTTCACCAGGGAAGGGACTAATGTTCTCAAAGAACGGTCATACTTGGGTCACTGCATACACTAATGCAGATTGGGCAGGAAGCATCTCTGATAGACGGTCCACATCAGGGTATCTTACCTTCGTGGGAGGAAATCTAGTCTCCTGGAGAAGCAAGAAACAAAAGGTAGTGGCGCTTTCCAGCGCTGAGGCAGAGTTTAGAGGAATAGCTCGAGGAGTTGCAGAAATTCTGTGGATCCGACAACTCTTAACTGAAATTGGCTTCCCCTGCGAAGAAAGTGTCGACTTATTCTGTGATAACAAAGCAGCAATTAGCATCTCTCACAATCCAGTACAACATGACCGAACGAAGCATGTGGAGATCGATAGACACTTCATCAAGGAGAAAATAGAATCCGAAACCGTGAGACTTCCGTTTGTGAAATCCGAGGATCAACTGGCAGATATCCTAACAAAAGCTGTGAGCAGTCAGAACTTCCATAAGATACTGTCCAAGTTGAGCATGCTCGACCCCATACATCAACTTGAGGGAGAGTGTTAACGGGATCTCCCTATTTTAGGATAATATGTAAATTGATCTCTTACCATACTGTAGGAGCTGTAATTAGGGAATTTAATTGGGGCCTTAATGCCTATTAATATGTACAGTTTCTATCCTTGTAAGATAACTCAATACAATGAATTTCTTTACAAGATAATAGTCTTCATCCCCATGTTAAAAATCCTTCAAGTCCAATCCAAAACCACAATTAGTCATATACATCTTCAAAGTTCACCATATTCTCTTCCAACAAGTAATGGAGGGAGGAAATGAAAGTCGTATATTGTTAGCAATAGTTACATGTCTTTGTTACTGCCATTTTGTCTCATCAAGATTGCCCAAAGGCAAGTGGAGGCTAGCTTCCCTTCTTCCCATATTCCACGTCTTCACGATTCTCCCACTCTACACAAACTCCAAAATCCTCGCAACAACAATCGGGTACCTAATCTCATGGCTTTCCAATTTCAAGCTCCTCCTCTTCGCCTTCGACCGCGGCCCCATCATATGCAAACCTGAGGGCCCAACATCCTCCCTCGCAATTTTCATTACCACCGCTGCCCTACCGTTCTACGTTAACACCCACAAAAGAAACTACTCCAAGAAAGTAATCCCTCTCTCTATAGCCGACGAAATCCCTATCTTTGCCTTACTAGCTTCATCTCTATATTATTACAAGGAATGCATCCACATCAATGTTCAAATGATAGGATATTGTATTCTGATGTTCTTATGTATAGACATTGTGGTCGAATTATCTAGTTTATTAGTGCAAAACGTAGTGCGGGGGCTCGAGCTGGGGCCGGCATCGTATGAGCCTTATCTTTCCAGTTCTCTTCAGGACTTTTGTGGTCGGCGGTGGGATATGGCATTTGGGATTATACTGCGGGAGACGGTTCACATGCCGGTCCGGTCGGCTGTGGAGCCAGCTCTAGGCAGGGATTGGGCGGCAGTGGTGGGCATTTTAGTAACCTTCTTTGTCTCCGGTGTAATGCACGAGCTCAATATGTGGTATGTTACGTGCACGAGGCCGTCGTGGGAGACGACTGTGCTTTTTGTGGTTCATGGGGTTTGCGTAGCAGTGCAGCGCGGCTTGGAGGTGGCATTGCCAAAGAGGAAATGGCGGGTGCCGTGGGCTATGAGCGTGCCGGCAACAACTGGGTTTGTATTGGTGACGTGCTTTTGGCTGTTCTGGCCTCCGTTGATGAGAGGATAGAGGTTGTGTATTGAATATTGATATCCTGAATGGAATCTGAGCACAAAGCACATGCAGTGATAGTGTGTTATGTGGTTGTAAAGCTACTGAGTTTTGGTTTTTCTATTGGATAGCGGATCTCGAAAATGTTAAAAATATGGACTGAATTGTGACTTAAAACTTTGTTATTTAATCAACTCTCATAGTCTTCAACTCTTCATATAATATAGGAGAAATTACATCCAGGTCCCCTGTGATTTGTCATAATTACAATTTAGTCTCTACTTTTTCGTTTATTACAAAAACACCCCTATGAACAATGTTCCCAGGGACTTTTTTATAAAAAACGAAAAAGTGTATGCCTGAATTTTCCACTATTCCGCCAAGGACCTCAACTGAAACAGTGTTTATAGGATTTTTTTTGTAATAAACGAAAAAACAGGGACTAAATTATAATTATGGCAAACCTCAGGGGACCTGGATGTAATTCGCCTAATATAATAAAATCTCTAATTTTTTATCTTTTAATTATCTAGTGATTTTTAAACAGAAACCTTTAATCTTAGTATCCAATTGGAACAACTTTAAATCTCGTTGCCCCAGATACACAGACGCATGTTTTTGGGAAACTCTTTATTGAGCCCAACTCTCAAGAAACTGAAACATAAATCAGATTCTAACCATGGTAGCTATGATACTCTCTTCTTTCACATATATTTCCTATGATCATTGCGAACAACAATTACAATACGGATGATCATTATTCATTCCATGAGGAAATTGCAATTTTGGTTCAAAAAATTTTTCGGTGAAAAATTTGGCCCATGACTCTAAAAATTCGCAATTTCATGCACTATTCAACCCCGAATAGATTTGACCCGTCGAAAAACCCACCCAAAACTCGTAAAACCCACTTCGTAGCAAATTCTCCGACGGACACATGGAGATCCGGGATGGTTTTTCGACGGGCTAATTTTTTCATCGGAAATTTTTTGAACTAAAATTGCAAATTAGGTGAGTTGGTATACCAAAAATATAATTTCCTCTACATTCCACCATAATTTATAGGAGAAGCACTCTATCATGTCCTTGATTCGCTTGAGACCGAATCCCCCTTCATTAATGGCAGAAACAGGTGTTGCCATTGATACCGTCCCTAGAAGAAAGCTACACATGGTTTCAAGCATAATTTTAGGGGGCTCCAGTGTTAGAACATAGTATTTGGAGAAAACTTTGATTATTTGATTCACAGTGTATGGTTTTCTGTGTTATAATCTCCACAACTACTAACAAAGATATATAGGCCCTAAGAAACAATCCCTACAAATCTGACAATAATATTGATTAGGGATTAAACCCGGTAAGTCAACTATACCATATATAATGATATTCTAACACTCCCCCTCAAGCTAAGTGATGGAATCCCCAATCCTTAGCTTGCACAGTGCCATTTGGAAGATTTGAGTAGTGACCGCCTTTGTAAGTATGTCGGCTAGCTGATCTTCGGACCTCACAAAGGGAATGGAGATAATGTCGTCCTCCAACTTCTCCTTAATGAAATGTCGGTCAACCTCCACGTGCTTCGTTCTGTCATGCAGTACCAGATTCCCTGAGATGCTGATTGCAGCTCTGTTGTCACACCTCAGAGGACTTGGGCCTTCTGGTTCCATGCTCATTTATGCCATCAGTTTTCTGAGACAAACAAGCTCGGTGACTCCTTTTGCTATTCCCCTAAATTCAGCTTCGGCACTAGAGAGTGCCACAACCTTCTGTTTTTTGCTTCTCCAGGTAACCACATTTCCCCCAACAAGTGTAATTAACCCAGATGTGGACCTTCGGTCATTCGGATTCTCTGCCCTATCTGCGTCAGTGTATGCTCAATGTTGAGATGACCATGTCTCCCGAACATAATTCCCGTTCCTACAGTACCCTTAAGATACCTGATGATGCAGAGACTGCTTCCATGTGTTCTTTCTGTGGCTAGTGCATGAATTGGCTCACAATACCTACTGAGTAGGCGATGTCACGTCGCATGTACGATAAGTATTTCAGTTTCCAAACTAAACGCTGATATCGTTCCTTGTCTATTCTTTCCCCACTTTCATCTATCCTGAGTCTGTGGTTTACTTGTATCGGAGTTCCACGGGTTTGCAATCCACTAACCCAGTTTTTGCCAACAGATCCAGGATATACTTCCTCTGAGAAATAAATATCCCCTTCCACGATCGAAGAACTTCAATGCCTAAGAAGTACTTCAACCCTCCGAGATCCTTCATTTTGAATTCTGTAAACAGATTCTCCCTAAGGTTCTCCATTTCTTCCTTGTCACTGCCTGTTATAATCATATCATCGACATAAATGATCAAGCACGTGATCAAATCTCCTCGTTTCTTTAGGAACAGGGTGTGATTAGAGTTGCTTTGGACGTATCCGTGGCGTTGCATAGCCAGTGTGAACCTGCCAAACCATGCTCGAGTTGACTGCTTGAGTCCGTACAGTGCTTTCCGGAGTCGGCACACCTCACTCTGGTCAAACTCTTTAGTGAATCCGGGTGGAGGTTCCATGTAGACTTCCTCATTCAAATCCCCATGCAGAAAGATATTTTTCACATCAAACTGATGAAGTGGCCAATCCTTATTGGCTGCTACAGATAACAACACTCGAACTGTATCTAGTTTCGCCACTGGTGAGAAAGTCTCAGAATAGTCGATCCCGAACGTCTGAGTGTATCCTTTCGTAACCAGCCAGGCCTTATACCTTTCCACGGAGCTATCAGCTTTATGTTAACTGTAAAGACCCATCTACAGCCAACCGAACTTTTTCCCTCAGGTAACTTGCATTTCTCCCATGTCCTATTTTTCGTTAATACCTCCATTTGGACTTCTATGGCTCTGCCATTCCTCACTTTGTTTAGCTTCCAGTACAGTTCTGGGAATTTCTTCTTTGTACAGGCTGCTAAGGAATGTCTTGGCTTCGTGTGATAGACTCTCACTGACCATATTTCCCACAGGATACTTAGCTGATCGGGTGAATACCTCTGCGGGGGTATCCCTCTGGTACTTCTGTGTGGCAGATTGTACCTGTGAGTTTTTGCATTCTCGGTCACGGGCATTTGGTACATAAATATTATCATAAATGACAACAGGGAGTGGAGAAGGATCAGTTACCTTATTTTGGACATCATTCGGAGGAGAATCACTGGGCGTGGATGTGGTACTGAGATCTTCAAAAGTAGGAACAGGTGGTGTAGGGTCAATCAGATCAGTATAATTCAACTAACTCAAAGATCCACTATCCTGAATCTCCCCTTGATCACTGTGCTGGGAAAGGTAGTAATACTCGATTTCCACAAAATTGCAATCCATAGTGGCAAGAAACTGTTTGGTTTTGGGGTTATAGCACCAATTTCCCTTCTGACTAGGGGCATATCCCAGGAAGACACACTTCACTGCACAAGCATCCAACTTTATCCGGTCAGATTTTGGGACATGGACGAAGACTGTACACCCAAAGATCCGAGGTGGTAAAGTGAGATGGGGTGGTACTTCAGTTTGAGTTTGGAGTGTTAGAAATAGTGCCCTAGAAAGCCGATTTGACGTAATCTGCTTTGGGAGTTTTCTTCTGTCACAGATAATCTTTAAATAATACGCGATTGATTATTATCATAGGCAAACACTTCTTTATATGGAAATACGTGTGTTGTGTGTTTCCATTACGTGCGCATGTATTAGAACTCCCCTAATCCATAAGGCTGTTAGGGACTTTGTCATTGGGTGAATGGCATATGAAATAAGCCCTAACTCAAGGCCGGATTAGAAACCCCTCAAGTCAATGAGCCCAACAAACAGTGGGAGTGTTAATATAGCTCGATTGAGACTTGCTCATGGGATTGAGTCCTTAAGAAGGATCATCCTATTTTATGGGGTGTAAAGTGCATAAGTTGATGCGTACACAATACATGAGGGTGCTCGTTATTAAAACGGGTACACTGAGGTGTCCCGCGTAAAAAGATTCCTAAATGGGAAATGAAGTTTCTATACCTAGAAATAGAAACTTCCAGATTAGGAATATCCCACAGGTCAATGACGTGAGTAAATTAATCCTTTGACTTGAGATTCTATTGATGCTTTGTGGGCTAACTCTGTAGTCGTTGGTATAAGCTTTAAAGGGTGTCGCCTTAGACAACTGACTCAAGGCTTATGCTGGGGCTGCACAAGTGGCACATGGAGGTATATGAGAATCAATAAAGGACCTACACTTGCTTAAATACAAGAAGATCTCTTATTGCATAAGCCGTTCATATGCCATCCTAAACCCTCGGTCTAGGTAGTGGATCAAGACATCAAGAAAAGGGTTTCTTGGATTGAGATCAAATGGATATGAAACAGACTTAGCTTTAAGATTGAGATTAGTAGGGCTCTCATTATTCCCATGCCCTAGATCTTAATCAAGAGATGGGTTGGTAGGAGGATCGTACCTCACAGTTGTCATTGATTAAAAGGTTCTTTTGAATATAAATTCATTGTTCGGGTAGGGGTCACACATCTGTTGCTAGATTATGGTCGTGCGATCTGTGGACTAATAAAGCATAATAGTCTCACTGCTAACTAAAAATGAACCTAGGGGGTTACACATAAATGCCGGATTCAAAGGGTATTGAAGGGTATTGCAAGGTCTATTTCTAATCTGTCTTTTAATTGAATTTTGAGAAATTCTTGAATCTGAGTTACAGTTAAGTATTCTTGAATTTGTTTCGTAATCTGAGTTTTTGATTCTGAGAGGTTTCCTGAAAATTTGAGAAAAAGATTTTCTGAAAATTTATTAGATTTGTTTTAAATTTTAGATTAATTAAAATCATGATTTTGATTCCCGAATTTAAATAAAAAATTTTCTGAAAAATTGGTACGAAAATCAGTGCGGGACGACGAGGACCAAGGGAGTTCGTTGGTCGTCGTCGCTTTTGGAATTAACGCTCTGAAAATCCAATTATATTGTAAATATTTTGGATTAATAAAACTGAAATTACATCAAGTTATGAGTATTTTACAAATTTAATAATTAATGACATGTGATGGTATTTTTATATGAAATGTGTTTCATAGGAAAAGACTTTAAATACCAGAAATCACTTGTCATTAAAGTTCTAGTCAGTATGATAAGAAATTGTTCTTATCGAGACTATAATGTGTTATATAAGATGATTAGTCTTTCGTCATAGGGAAATGGAGTTTCCAATTATGACACATTGATGATTTTCAATGAGATTGGAAACATCGAACTGGACCATTGAAATTGTTCATTTTATACTGCTATCTAAAATGAACAAAATCTCGGAAGCATTAGACTCTTAATCCTAACAGTGTTTCTACTTTAGGCATGTAGTGTTAATCACTGTGATGTACTCAGAAGTGAGGTCTCGGTAACGGGTGGCCAAAATACTTTGTACGTTCGGTGATTGCATGAAATGTGCTAAAGAGAAATATTGATCAAGGAATCTGTAGCCTTGCGGGAAGGTTAAAGATATCCCTGAAATAGATTTTCAAAAGTTCGAATTAAAACTTTGGCCAAAGTACTTCGTGTGTGCGTCACCGAAGTTGTATGTTGAATGTGTTTCACATACAGGAATTTGAACTTAAGGCAAATCAAGAAATTTCAGATTAGAAGTGAAAAATAAATGATAGTAGTATTGATTTATTTTTCATGGATATCTGTACAGAGGAGTAAAATGCAAAATTATTCTAGATCGAAAAATTCGTGAATAATTTAATTAATTTTAGAGTTCAACAATATTTATTTAGTGGAATTAAATATTTTTAAACGGTAATCAATTATTATCATGGGATGATAATAGATTGACCCATTTGGAGCTAAGATTAATTAGTCCTGTAGGTCCCCCCGCAAGCCCCAACGAAGATCAAAGAGAAAATATTAAAAGGAGAGAGAGATAAATGAATTTTCAAAGTGTCTAAAAATAGCCAAGAAATTTATTTTGAGAAAATAAATTAAATTCCAAAGAGTTGGAAATGCCCGGAATTTTATTTTGGAGAAAATAAAATTTTTTCAAAAAAAAAAAAAAAATACTGATGTGGCATGTGTGCTGACGTGGCAGCTGAGGTGTCATGCCACGTCAGTGGGTCAGCCGCCAAGTGGCGCTGACTTGGCACCCCGTGTACCGAACACATGGACAGTTGAGATCTCGCCGCGTCATCGCGCGCGAGTGGTCCAGATTTATTCTGGAAATGGGCCGGTTCAACGGGCCGGGTCGGATAGGGTCGGTCACGGTTTGACCGACCCGGACACGTGGATGAATGGGATTTGAACACGTGGTGGTGGTCTCAGGCCAAGTTTGAACCGACCGGTTCATTGTCGAACCGGTCTGAACCGTCCGGTTGGACTAGACCGGTCTGCCACGTGGCAGCTGCTCGTGACAGCGTGACTTTCACACGCGCCAAGCACAAAGCCGCCACATGGGCGGCACGTGAGGGCGCGTGTGGAGCCCGTTCGGCCCGTGCCTGGCACCGCCGTGCTCGTCTTGGAGTGTACTCCACTCCGGCGGTCTCTGATTGGCTGAAGCATCGTGGGAGCCACGGCAAAAATGGAAAAATGCCACTGATGTCCCTAATTTTGAGCTATAAATATGGGCATCTCTTGTTCATTTTAAAAGCATGAGAATTGGCAATTCATTTTCTTACACTAAACAGCCTCACGACATTCTCTCTCTCTAGGTTTTAATTAATCCTTAATTAAAGATTAATTAATTACTTAATTAGGTGATTATATAATTAATATATAATCCATTTAATTATTAGAAAATATGGATTTTCTAATTTTAGAAAAAGGAGTTTTTTCTAGAAAATATTTTCTCAAAGTATTTAGCGAAATACTGCCGGAGCCCACACTCCAAAATCTTAATCGGGGATATTGCGGGGAAGCTCTGCCGGTTTCACGAGAAAATATCGAGGTACTGGAAAAGTGCCGTTGATAGCCATATTTTGCAGTACGGTAATACCGTTATGCTGCCCAAATTATTATTTGTATATTGTCATTATATGCTATGTGATTTAAAATTATGTTATCAATATCTATATATATTAGAGTTATACTGCCCGATTTGTTCCGCTGTTTTATTAAAATATTTTAGAAATATTTTGATAACGAGCTTATGGCGAAAATTTTGAAATATTATGCTATAACGTCACTCTGTCTCGGGCCCGCCACACCAATAGTCGTCGTATGTGAATAGGTCAAGATAGGGGTCAAAAACGACGCGACGGACGTGTTCGGGGCCGCCGGGCAGCAGGTGGCTGCCCAGTCCCAATGGCCGCGCGGAACAGCCCTGGTCCGCGCAGGTGTGCGCGTGCGCGCCAGGCTCCCGGGCAGCGCAGGCAGCCGCGCGCTACCTTCCAGCCGACCTTCTCCCATCCTGCGTGCAGCGCGCGCGTGGGGGGGTCTGCTGAGAGCGCCTGTTGTGCGCGCACGGGCCTGCTGCGCGGCGTGCACTGCTGTGGGCGCGTCCTGCCTGCTTATGCGGGCTGTGCGCCCGCCATGCGCTCACGCGTGCGGGCGGATGCCCCGCGACGCGATTTTTGGTGTTTTGGCCCCAAATTTTATTTTAAAATTATTTTTCTTTACTGAAAATATTTTATTTTTGAAATAAAATCATAATTTGGAAATTTTGGGAATAAAAGTCAGATTTAACTTTTCGGGAAAATTAATATTATTATTTTTGAAATAATAATTTTAGGGTTGCGAATGGATATCCGTAAATCCGATTTTCGTTCGCATCCGAATTCGTTTAAAAAGGATGTTATCCGTATCCGTTCAAAGAGGATATTATCCGTATCCGATTATAGACATCCAAATTGTAAACGGATAAGGATATGGTAATGACACATCCGATCCGTTATACATCCGTTAGATATATCCGTTATCCGTAATTTATATCCGATAACATATATATCTATATATTTTTTATACCTTGATGAAACATATATTAATTTATACATCATATAATTATTTGACAATTATTAAAAAAAATAAAGATAAACGTATATCATATTATTTGTAATAATAAACTCCATTAATTGTTGTAAATATATATTATAAATTATATATTATACTTATGAGTTAATGTGTATAGATTTAGTAGATTTATAGTTAGTTATATTAATATTTAATTGTGTTACGAAATTTCAATCTATTATTTTTATTAAAAAGTATACGTAAAACAGATAAACGGATTTGAATTCGGATATCGGATAACTCACTAATCGGATATCCTCACGGTTACGGATAATCCGATATTCGGATAATATCCATCGAATTCGGATACGGATAACATTTTCATTATCCATCGGATAACGGATACGGATTTCGGATAGTGGATATGCTAAACGGATTCGGATTCAGATACTGCACATTCACTCCGTTTATTATCCGTTTACACCCCTAAATAATTTTATAAAATTGTTAATTTTGAATTTGACATGGCATAATGGTACATAGCCATGTGGCACGCCCCCGTAGGAGCCACGTAGACTTTTACGCCAACCTGGGCAGGCCAGATCGATAGATCTATTCGCCAGATCGAGACAAACCTACTGATAATCTGAAGAGTCCGTCGACCTCGATCCACCGCAGCATGTCATCTCGATCTGCCTTTCCCTTCTATGAGAAAACCCAAACAAAATTAAGGATCCCGGAAGGTAATATCGATCTCCAGATCGATTACATACGTCATCGGACACCCCAATACTGTAAAGCACTCCTGTCGAGACACGTGTAGCCTTCTCATTCCCTAGAACAGGCATACTGCGGAGTATTCAATACCCGCCAGTCCCAGTCTCTACCCAAAGGGGAAATAAGGTACAATCGATCCCACTTTAGCCAGCTCCATCGTCCGACAGCCAGATCGACGATTGGCAGCGCCATTAATGCACACTTGTTGTACACGTATTACTGTGTTATTCGGCCAAGGCTATAAATACTCACCCCTTGAACAGTAGTTGGTAAGCCTTTACTCCGCATTAAATTGCATTTATTCTCTCTCTAAGTGAATCCAGTACTGACTTGGGCGTCGGAGTGCCAAACTTCGGTAAAACCCCAAGTCCCCCAAGTTGGCTTCGAGCTCACGTTTGCTAGTGCTTTCAGGTCGATAAAGAACCCACTCAAACAAATTCTTGACTGATTGATCCAAATCTGACCCTCAGATCGTCCACTTCAGATCGACCGGATTTGAGCCAGATCAGTTTGGCGTCGTCTGTAGGAAAATTCTCATTTCACATCGACCTAGATAAAAGCCCCTTCACACTTTCCTTTTCAAGACACCATGGTTAACACTAGAAACACCCATCGGGAGGATGACATGGAAGAGGTAGCCAAAGGCAGGCATGATTACAACGCGCCGCTTGGCAACGTCTCCACTGCCCCTCTGGTCGGGCCTAGCACCAACGTCTCCTTGCCTCCGCCTGAGGCCACTCCCAGGATCACCGTCACCCAGGTGAACCTAGATGCGTTCCTCGACCAGTGGCGGGTCGAGATCGAGCGTGCCCAGACTGAGGGCCGCGACCAAGGCGCCCCGAGCTACTGAGGGCCAGCCTAACCACCACCATCCCGAGCGTCGTGTTGGGCAACGCGTTGGGCCCCCTGTCCAAGTATACGGGAACCCAATTCCCTATGTCTTCCAGCCGCTTGACGGGCGTCCCGCCCACATCATCTAGGGCCTTAGTCCCCAGATCGGAGCGGGTCAGGTCCAAGGATTCGCTCCACCCCCACCTTCCCCCGCGGTAAGCAAGGAGGTCCTACACGAGGGCCACGGGGAATCCGACCACCCTAGCCGCAACAATCGCGGTAAGCGCACGGTCGATGAAGACCACGAGGAGTTCGACGATCTCCAAACGCGGATCCCCACCCGATCGGCAAGCAAGCCGGATCATTACGCGGATCCACCACGCAGATGGGTCCAAGGCCGCCTGGGCAACCGAGGTTCTCAGGTCACCCAGAGGTAGGTCCACCTTCGTGATGGGTTGAACCGACGCCCTCTCCGTTACCGCAGCGATCGGGAGGAAGCTTCCCCTTCTGCTAGGACATTCTCCGCAAGACCTGCGACGGAGATCGAATCCCGGCAGGTCTGCCCATGTATAATGGGACCACAGATCCCGAAAAACATATGACAACCTTCGAAAACCGTATGTTACTGCACTCCCATCCCCAACAAATTTGGGCCAAACTCTTCGTCACTATACTGACGGACCCCGCACAAGATTGGTTCATCCGCTTGCTGCCACGATGCATCTCGACCTACAATCGCTTTGTAGATCGTTTCCTTGCGCACTTCTCCTAGATGTCAGGGGAGAAACTGCCCCCCTCCTACCTCAACAGCATCTACCAGAGGGAGGGTGAGTCCCTCCTAGATTTCATGACTCACTTCTCGAGGGAAGTGGTTCGGGTCGAGAACTTAACGATGGACACTCTGCTTTCCGTAGTCCATCGGGCCCTTCGCAATCGCCTATGGGCAGATGAGATCATCAAGGCCGGACCCCGTAACCTAACGGAGATACAAGATATCGTCCATGGCTTCATTCGCATAGAGGAGATAGCCCTCGCGCATGGGCCTCCGCCTTGATCTGAGAGGTAGGCCATTGGGTCGAGCTCACCCCTCAACCGGAAGGGGAACTAGCAGAAGAAGATCAAGGGGAAAGTCGACCTACCGACCTAGGTCGACCGATGAAACTATATCCCCTTGACCAAGCCCATTTACCAGATCTATGTGGTCATGGACCAAAGCCTTCTGAAGACACCGAAGCCCATCTGGGAGGGCCTGAAGGCTAAGAAATCGGGAAAATTCTGCGGGTACAATCAATAGTGCGGCCACACTACCGCAGAATACAACGCCCTCCGTGATGAGATCGAAAGACTCATTCAAGGAGGACACTTGAAGGATTTTGTTCGTAAGATCGACCACTACTCTGAGAAGGCGGGAAGGCCGAACGACCGCGATCGTTCCAGATCTAGGTCTCCCCCAAAAAGATCCGGGAAGCAGCCGGTGGAAAGAGATAAAGACAATCCCCCCACCAACGCCAGGATCTACATGATAGCCGGAGGGCATGAGGGCGGCGACTCCAATGCGGCTCGAAAGAGGAACATCAGGCGAGCAGCTCGAGAGTTCAACGACCCCCACGAAGAGGTCTTCCAGATCGATCAGGGTAGGGAGTGGGAGAGGCAGGAGGTTAGCTTTAGTGAGAGTGATAGCCGCCCAGACCCCCATCGGGAAGGCGGAGCGCCTGGTTGTCCGATGGTGGTGACCTTGGGTGTGCCTAATTATGATATAACCAAATGCCTAGTTGATAATGGAAGTAACTCGAACATTATCCCTTACTCAACTCTTGTGAAAATGAAATTGCATAATCTGAAACTCGATCCGATCCGAACACCGCTCTCCGGGTTCGGAGGATCAGAAGTCGTTCCTCTAGGGCGCATCCGACTCCTCACCTCGATGGGAACATCCCCCAAGAGGGAGACCCAAGAGGTCGAGTACGTCATTATCAACATGCCCCTAGCATATAACATGATCTTCGGCCGACCTGGACTCATAAATTTTAAAGCAATCATCTCGACGTATCACCAGAAGCTGATAATGCCCACCCCAAATGGGGTTGGAGAGGTGACTTGCGATGTCATGGACAGCTGGGCTTGCTACGCCATCGTCCTGAAGAAGCCCTCCGGAAAAGAGGTAGAGGGAGAACTCGACCTCCAGACCTATGCCGATGATCACGAAGGAACACGAGGCAGAGAGATCCCAGTAGCTCGAAAGAGGAAGGCTAGCGAGCAGCTCGAGCCCGCTGAAGAATTTTAGGAGATTGCCCTTATCCCTGGAGACAGCAACAAGACCACCAAGATTGGGCCAAACATGCATCCCCAACATGAGATCATGATGATAGAGTTCTTACGAGATAACTTGGACATCTTCGCATGGGCAGCCAAGGACCTGATCGGTGTCGATCCGAAAGTGATCTTCCACCGGCTCGGGATCGACCCGTCAGTTAAGCCCATCAAACAGAAGCTGAGGCCTAAGTCAGGCAAGGAATGATATCATCGAGGCCGAGGTTAATAAACTCCTCGACGCGGGATACGTTACCCCAGCTCAATACGTTGACTGGTTGTGCAATGTTGTCCTTGTGCAAAAAACAGGCGGGAAATGGAGAATGTGCAACGACTTCACCGGCCTCAACGAGGCTTGCCCAAAAGATCCATATCCGCTGCCTCGCATCGATCAGCTCGTCGACTCGATGGCCGGGTACGAGATGCTCAGCATAATGGACGCATTCCAAGGCTATTACCCGATCTCTATAGCCCCCGAAGATCAAAAGCACATGGCCTGCTGGGAGACGGGCCCAGAACAGTAGCAGTCCGTCACCACATGTTAAATTTTTTTATTATAATACAAGTATTAAAATATTTCTAAAATATTTTAATACAATAGCGGAAGACTAGCCGGATCTACTCAAGTATATACATGCAATTGATAATAAATTTTAAATCACTTAAGCAGATAAATATCTAACATGCAATTAACACTTAAGAGTATATAATTTATAATGCTTAAAATAAAACAACTGTAAAATATTACCGTACTGCAAACATGGCTGTCTAACGGCATTTTTCCAGCTCCCGAGTTCACCTCCAGTGAACCCGATACCCGATCTCCTCGTGAAACTGGCAGAGCTTCCCTGCAATAACCCCAGAGAAACCCTCGGAGTGTGGACTCCGAAAGTATTTCTCTAAATACTTAGAGAAAACAAACTTTAAACTAGAAAACCCTTTTCAGGGTTTATTCTCCCGAAATTAGGCGTTTTATACAAACAACTAATTAAAATTAATTCCAAAATAAATCGGAATTAACTAGGAGAAAAGGGATATGGTTTCAAAGCCGAGAGTTCAGCCAAAACCTCTCCCAAAGTTGTGAATGAAAAAATGAAGGCCAAGACCCCTATTTATGGGGGAAAAACCGAGGGTAAAATGATAATTTTACATCCCACTTGCGTGTGCAACTTGGACATAAAAACCGAGGTGACCACGTTCAAGGGCTCGTCGCCACGAATCCAGAGCCACCGAGCACACGCCGGTATCCCACCGGACGCGCCCTCACGCGCCGTCTAAAGGCGGCGCGTGTCATGTACTAGCGGCCTTAGGGTTTATGGCTTAGACCGGTCTGGTTCGACACGTGGCCAGTCCTGGTGATGCCACGTGTCCGGACCGTTCCGGCCCTGTCCGTCAACCCGACCCGTTGGCCCGACTCGATGACCCGTTGACCGACCCGGTCAGATCTAATCTGGACCGTACATACGCGCTGACGTGGCGTAATCTTATCCACACACGTGGCGCGCCACGCGGAGTCCAGTCAACGCCACCTGGGGCCCAATCTGCTGACGTGGCATGCCACGTCAGCTGCCACATCATCCCGATGCCACGTAAGATTTTTGTTTTTAAACTGTAAAAATTATAAATATGTGAGACCACCTGAATAGAAAATTCAACAATCTCCCACTTGGTCCACATATGTTTCCAAATGATTGTACATGGTTTAAATCTTAGTGCGCGCAGCCTTATGCTATCTCAACCTTCGAAATATTTCCAAACAATCTGGTCCATCAATTATGTTATTATAGGATCAAAGCAGGTTTCGTTACACAATTCATAACTAAACCAAACAATGGTCACAATACTAACACAATCAATGACATAGATCAAAAGTATGGCATGTAGCATGGAAATTACATGTAATGTGATCTTAGTCATGCCTATTTCCAACTGGTCCTACCTTATGACTCAAAGAGTCCCAAAACACTTTCCAACAAACGGCAGTTTTTTAGGTTTGAAGACCAATTTTTTGAACTTCCAAATATACCCCTTAAGTTTTTAATGTTTAGAACATAATTTTAGGGTTGAAAATGACATTTTATTATGAAAATAATAACTACACTACCCACGTTTCTATCTTATCTATTTTTCTCTCATCACTAATAACTCTCATTTTTCTTCTTTCACATTTCTATTAGAAAAAACTATTTATAAAATAAGAAATCCCATAAAATACAATCAATATGTAAAAACAGAAAAAAAAAAGTTATGTAGCTAAGAGAAACTTTGCTTGAAGTTAAATTTCTGATAGCCAGAGAGGAGGTCTTTCAAAATCATCTGCTCTCGGCATTCTATAAATCCAATCCTAACCAATATTCCAGCAATGTAATTAAACACTCTTATTTGAATTTTAAAAAAGATAAATTCAAATAATTTATCTAAGTATGTTTTTCTTATTTCTTATTTATTGACAATTTACCATAAGTAATTAATTAGATTACAATTCTTTTTTTTGCACACAGGGACTGTGTGCACAGGTGACTAGGCACCTTTATTTTGTGGTATAATATATATAATATATAGTATACAATATATTATTTTATATTATAAATATTATTATATAAAGATAATATTATACCACAAAATAAAAAACTTGAATTTGGCATAACTGATGTTAAGAGGAGAAAAACTGATATTTTGATGATCTAAAATATGGATAATAACAAAAAAAAAAATTTAATTGGATCAAATTGAAAGAAAAAGACAGGTGGCTCACCAACAACATAGATACCGTAAATTCTCTATCAAAAGAATTAAGAGAATTTTGTTCTTTCAAAAGGGAAGTTATTAAGAGGAGAAAAATTTATCTTCGAAAACTTATTCCAAGAATGGACAAAATATAGTTAATTGATATACTATATAAACAACCTTCGAAGTGCTGATGGCATTCTAAAATTTTGAGCTTCAATCAAACACTCTCTAATGCTATTATCCTCCTCAAGCAAACCTCGTATTTCTGCTGCCTGTTTAAAAGTCAAATAATGAACTCCATCAACGGTTAATAGATCCTCAAATGATTTTGGACCCCTAACATGGTTCAATAGAAGACGTAAATAAAATCTTTCTCCTTCATTTGGTGATACTGCATATACTTGCCCAATCACCTTTTGGCTAGTCCTTCTCTTTACCCAAACTCTTTCGTGTGAAAGCCATTTGTAGTATTTTGGAGACTCACTGTATAAATATTTATTTGGCTCCCGTCCCTCGTTGTATATTCTGAAAAACTCAGTTAACATTGTTCTTGAGTTTCTATCATCAGCCAACACATCTGAAATCGATTGATGACTACAAAATCGAACTTGTTGCCTGTTAGGAAGATGCACTTGTAATCGTACAACTGAGGGATACATCCTGCTCATTGGAAACTTGAATACTCTCCAAAAAGCCTCGGGCGCACATATCCATCTCCCATCAACATATTTGCTGATTTCATCATAATTAGGTCCTGGGCGAACCTCAAATACTACACAGTCTGGCCCTTTGTATACATACTTGTACAAATACTTCACACTTTTAATGCTACTTCAGACCTCAACATTTATATGACAATCATATTTGAGCAGCAACCATGGGCTATATGGAACCACCCATCCATTATCAATAACAACGTCCCCATCATCATCTAAAACTATAGATCTATTATCATTTCGACGCTGATAAACTGGATAAGAGTCATTACCTTTCCTAGTATGTTCTGCAAATTGCTTAGGAAACCCTTTTTTACAACTCCCATTCTTCATGCAGGGCGCGTTCGTTTTAGTATGTCCACATGGTCCATGTATCATGTGCTTAAGGACAGCCACATATAACTCAGGCTCTTCATCTTGTTTCGGTATTTCTGCCCGCACTATATTATCATAATCATCAGGATTGTTCAACTTGTCATCCTCGTCGAAAATTACCAACATTTGTAAATGTGGTAATCCTCGTTTCTGAAATTCAATGACATGTACATGTGCAATAACTTTCCCGATCCCTCCTTTGTGAATAATATCTTCTTTCAATTCTTCACATTTTGCCCGAAAAATTCTGGTTAGTAAATCAGGACGGTCTTGTGTCGTCTGTCCTGGGAGTAGTTGTAACACCCCAAACGGAGAATGCCACATCCCCCGCACTAAGACCCAGATCCGGTCACGAAATGGAAAGTCCATGCCCGAATCCGAATCATAGCGAACGGGAGACCAACTCACACACTAGGCTAGGCGAATCTAACTTGACAAACTCAGAGTGCGGAAGCAATTAAACCAACAACAATAGATAGCGGAAGCATTCAAAACAAAACATGCAAAGCAGATGACGGGTTCAACTAGCATAATACCTAGTCCCGAATCAATTCATAATCCAACATAATAAGCAACATACGTATCATCATAATATCCAAATACTAGCTTACTAAACCCACACGGGTTTAAGTCTAAGTAGAACATAAACATGACCTTCAAGTGTGAAACATATATACATAACATAAATAAAGTATGCGACAAATGCATCCTAATACCAACTAGACTGACAAGTGTGACTCAGGAGACTCACTTCCGCCTAGCTCAAGCCAAAAGGAAACCTGCAAACTAAAAGATAAAATGAGGTGTCAGTCAACTGACTGAGTGAGGGGGCTAACGCACACCCACAATATATATATATACAGAGCACAACACATATCAAAAGGGTGGACTCATGAACCGGAAATAGGTGTTGCATACCAAAGCGTTTCAAAGCAGAACCCAAATATATATACATATATATACTTAGAAAACATTTTCAGAAACTCTATTCCGATTCATGATTCACATAACATATCATACCATGTGTTCGGCGAGTACGAGCTTCCAACCTCAACTCCTCATATCATAACAAAACAGAAATAACATATCAACCTCAACTCCGGGTGATGGTAGGGTTGCGCGACCCTAACCATCCATACAGTCGAGGGGCGTGCTAATGCTACTCAAACCCTCAGGACTCCGTTTCCCAACCAAACCTCCTGGTGGGTCCTGGTAGATCCTCTTCATACAGATGGAGACTACGCACAGGTATATCCCCGACGGCCCGATACCGTCCCGGGGGCTCCTTACCCGTAGCTCCTGGGCCCCATAACATAACAGAACATAACATATACCAACTTTCATGGCAATCTCGCTACATAATCATAAAATAACTTAACTTTCCGAAATAGCTTACATATGCCTTCATACTTAATTTCCAAAACTGAAGTTGTATCATAAGGTCATAATCATATCATATCCAACACATATTTGATCGTATATATAATATATAATCGCATGCAGTGATTGAAATCATCATATTGGGGTCATAGGTCGTTTAACTATACAAAATCCTAAACCTCACCTCATGAAAGTAGAGTCTGAGAGTGTGAAGGGCCAAACACTCTAAACCTCGGGCCCATCGGCACCACCAAACTCTGTGACAAGACATACAGAAGCCCAAACTTAGACTCTATATGAACTAAGCAAGACGCACGGCGTTGCTCAACAGGATCGTGGTTATGCATAAGTGTTCATGTTGTGCTTGGATAAGGTGTCGTGGTCAATCAAGGCATACCAATGCTCAACAAGGTCATATTTACAAGCAACCATCATGCAATTCCATATCCAAAGATGCAAGATCAATTTAGGAAGTCAATGTATTCACAAAATGCATATTAAATCATCCAATGTCACAGGGTTCAATTATAATATTAGAATTAAGCATCAAGTTCATGTCGAGTTATAAAATGCATAATTAAGAGCAACTTGATCATATAAACATACAAAGTTGTTGTACGTAGATGGCATACTTGATACAAATAAAGAGTGCATTTAATTCACTTAAGATCATACTTTACAACTTCACAACATGTTTGGTACACAAGCTCAAGTCACATTCATAGTTTCATAAATATTACACTTACATCCCCTAAGTCATTTATAAGAGTTTAGAATTATTACACATACATCCCTTAGTTGATTACTAAGCATAATTGTTCGTTTAAGGTGTTTATACAATTATTCAATTTAGGAATTAATTACCAAGAGCTTTAAACCAATTAGCCATCATGTTTCCAATTAAAATCCAACAAGTTATACATTCATCACTTCAAGACCCCCAATTACCCAAATACCCACACTTACCGATTATCATACTTGTTATAATTCGATTAATCACAAACACACACTAACACACACCCGAGGGTTATATCCATCATCGTTCATCCCTAAAACTAATTGATCCTCATATTACCAATCATTTATACAAATGTAGCCTTAAACATATTCTATCAACAACAGAGATTCACAAGATCAAACATTTCTAGTGCCAATTACAACATCTTCATCAAGACTTGAGGCCCGATTTATATACATATACATTTCATATCAAGATTACTAAATACATTCCCAGTTAATTTATTTTGAAGTTGCCAATTAAACTTTTACAAACTCTAAGAATTGAACAAGACATAACATTCATTATTCCCAACGTGGCTTCAGTAGCATAGGTCAAATTCAAATACAGATTATAATCTATAAGCTCCAACTAATCATTGGGGCAATTCTAACTAGACTAATTCAGTCACACACATATATATACAAGTATATATTTTAGTTACCAAAATTAACAGACGATTACCGAAAATTAAGCTATCCCATCTACTCATGAGGTCGAATTTCAGTTCCTAAATTCATAAGCCATACACGTAACAACACAGTGCACATTTCATACAGCTTTAAGGAGGAGTTAAATCATGTAAATCGAACCAAATTATCAAACCCAATTTCACAATACATGCACATACCTCTGCCAAACTTCAAGACTCAATTCAATTTGGAATTTACAATTTGTAAAATAATCCCAAAAAAAAAGGCAGAAATTACAATACAGATATAAGAAGATTGAGGCTCACGTTTATGAAAACAAGGAAAAGAGGATTCTCGCAACGATGGTGAAGCAGGGTTGGCAGAACTGAGTTGTGGTTGCCGAATTTAAACCCTATTGCGGCGGTGGTCACGTGCCGGACTGGTACCCAAATCTGTGGGCACACCGTCGTTGTCGTTGCAGCCAAGGAACCGGGCTGGAGTTGCTGTGCTCTACGGCTTCTCATTCGGTTGAGGCAGAAGCGAGGGAGAGAGGAGAAGATTGAGGGTGGCTCTTAGTGGCAGAGGGCTGACCTTCTTTCTTATAGCAGGTGGCGAGATGATGGATCTGTGGCTGAATCTTGGAGAAAAAGGCTGGTGGCTCGATGGAAATGGTGGTTGGCGCTGGTCGAAGCCGCGGCGGCGGGGTTGCTGAGTGAGGAAGCTCCGATGACTGCCTCTCTCCAGATCGAAGTCGAAGTGGTCAAAGGTGGAGTGGTGTTGCTGGATCTGAGTTACGACGGTGGCGGTGGTGGTTGAGTTGTTGTAGCGACGGACAGGGGTTTCTCCCATCGGAGGTTGACGGAACTGAACGAAGGCAGTGATGGTGATTCTCCGGAAACCATGGCTGTCCGAAGCAATTTCCGGCAAGGAGGCGGTGGCGGCTCTGCTGTGTTGAGGAGGAGAGAGAAAAGGGTGATGATGGTGGTGTCGGGATGGTGTGGCTGAGGAAGATGGTGTCGCCGGAGGCGGTGGCGGATTTTGTTGCTGCGCCGCTGCTATGGAGAGTGAAAGGGGAGGAGAAGAGGCAGAGGGGCTGCTGTTGAAGACGAAGGAAGGAATAAGAATGAAATGGAAAGCAGACTAGGTTTCGAGATCTTAAGGGTGGTCTTCTTCCAAAATTGCCATTAAGTCCCTCAAGAATTTAGTTGATGCGATTGAGTCCCCAAGTTCTATATAAAGATCAATTAAGTCCAATTAAAGTTTAAGAAATTATAAAAGTACCCCCAAGATTTAGAGTAGTGTTCAAATAAGTCCAAATTGAATTTCTCATAATTAGAAATAGATCCTCAACTTTTATTAATTTCAGATTAGCCCACATAATTTAAATTAAGGAGCAATTAGGCACTAAACACATATTTCAATTAAGTTCCACATAATTTCATAAGTTCGCAATTGAGTCAAATAAACATTTAACACATGAATAAAGAAATCCAAATACGTTCAAGGTTGAATAAATAACGTTCTAATCGTACGAAAACGACATCGTATCTTGCTCCGAAAATGCGGAGTGGTACAGTAGTTCTCTTTTTATCTCTTCCCATGAAGGGTTACACGTCATTGTAACAAATATATCGGGCTTTCCAAATTTTTGTACTATTGCCATAGCATCCTGGTGTTGTTGGTACATATCGCGAGGACTTCCAACAAATGATGATGGTAAGATTGTACGTCGTCCGACATTTCCTGAGAATAATTTATTGGGTTTTTTTATTAAAACATTATTATTTCTATAAAACGGTATAGATAAAAACTTAATAATTTTAAGATATAATTTATTTAAAGTTTACCTGCATCATTTTCACCCGCATCCATACAATCTTGTAGTCCCTCGTACAACTCCGTGCGTATTTCACTTTGATGAAATCTTATCCATCGCAATTTTTGAGTCTCTATCTTGACATAATTGTCAACAACATATTGTTGCAGTAAACGACCCCCATGCAGTAGAATCGATGGGATAGCACCACGAATCTAAAGAGAAATTACAAAAAAAAGTCAAGATTTGTCAAAATTTTTATTTTATTTTATTAAAAACTTTTAGATGAGTAAAACTACCTGTAACAAATATGCATAGTAGTCACAACATGTGACCCTATTTCCTTGGAATGAACGAAAATCACTATCCCAACCATACGTTCCACAAGGCAGAAAAAGTGGATATTGAAGTGGATCATAATAGCCCGTGTATTCTTTTATGTTCATAAGTTGGCCTGCAGCTGTTTGAACAACTATATCACGATGATCTGTTTCCATTGATTCTTCTCCTCCAACCAAGACTGCTGCTACTTGCGAGGCGGTTGGTAGAGTATATTGCAAATTAGGAGAAGGTTTGTCTTTAATTAGCAACCTACAATCACCAATATCTGATCGTTGACCAAGTTGGCGAAGTGTTTTGACAAATGGATTGTAGCCATCTAAAATACGTTTAATTTTCTCAAGTATAGCTCTGTCTAGGCCACCATTTTTTTGTAATTGGTTTTTCTAGCTCGTGCTCTGTATCATAGATGAACAACTGTATATACCTTGGTCGAATTCTAGGAGGAGGTAATAAAGAACCAATTCTATGATATATTACACCATGTGCCCTAAAAATATAAATTCCATGATCAAATGGAGCAAAATTTTCATCTAGAGATACCCCCATAGAAGTAAATGAAAATACGTGATTATAAGCACGTATATTCTGCCTAAATGAACGCCCTTCCGAAGACTGATTCACGAAAAGATCCATTAGCTCCACAGGAACAGGTATTTCGGGCAACCTTATCCTTCCTCCGTTGCAGCAAAAGTTTCTTGTTTCCCGACGAAACAACTTAGCGCGATAATGAGAGCACATCATGGAAGGAGGGAGTTGTAATCTCAACACATGACATGCTGGATAACAACTTCGTGCACAATTATGAAAATTGTTACTTCTAGCTGTATTGATATATGTTGTCAAGCTAGTATCTTGTTCATCATTGATAGATAATGGAAATAAGAATAAGAAATAAATATATCGTATCATTAAAAATTAAAATATATTACATACCTATTCTATTAGGTGGTGGAGCAATTGAGGTTGACGCCTCTTCATGATAAGTAGAAATTGAGCCAAAATTTGGTAAAGGAATTGGACGAATAGAAACATTTGCATTATTTCTATTTGAAACATCACCTGTTAAAAAAAAAAAAATCTCATGTTTAAATTTAATGATTTTACATGCTATGACATCTAGTTACCCCAAAAATGCATATTGCGATGAAGTATTCGATAACCTGATGTTGGCATATCAGATTCAATAGGATGCTCTAAATTAGTTAGAAGAACTTCTCTTTGATTTCTATTAGAGTTGTTTCCCTCTGCATAGTAACATAATATATCAAGATCATTGTAAGTTGTAGATAAATAAAGAAATTTGAAATATAATATAGGAAATTAATTGTTCTGTAGATATTTCAATTTTTATTAATAAAAATAAAAATAAACTTTAAAATACCTTAAATATTGAAACCATGAGCAGTTTTAGTAGATTTTGGAAATGCATAATCTTAACCTTGAATAGAGACGTTTCCTCTTCGAAGGTGGTACAAATAACGTCTTCTTGCAAGGTGGACTTCATGTTCTTCAGGAGTTCTTGATGCTCTTGTTTCTCTTGCCCGGATGCGATCTAATTCTCTTCTTCGTTCACGATTGACCTGTTGTGAAGCATCTGATTCATTTCTTTGCCTAGCACGTATACGATTTCTTTGACGTATAAGCTCTATTTCCATTTCTGAATCTTGTCTTTCCATTTTCAGAAGTTCGTCAATAATTTTGTGAAACTATAGATGAAGAAAAAGAGCACATCAATAAATTTGTACTCTTGTAGGTGGAGAAACAAAGCTCAAATTGTAAGAAGATATCACAGTGCCCATCAATAAATTTATACTCCCGTAGGTGGAAAAACGAAACTCAAATTTTAAGAAGATATTACTTATTGATGTCTAGAGATTTTTAAGGTTGTTTTTATATTATTGTGGTTGGCTTTTACTGTATTTGAGTTATAAGAACGGTTCTTTGTTTGGCTTAAGAATATGATAATCATTTCTAAAGAAAGTCAAGGCAAGTCACCAAAATCAAAGGTTGAAACTTTCAATAGACAATGGGTTCTTTGTTTGGCTTAAGAATATAATAATCATTCTTAAAGAAGGTGAAGGGAAGTCACCATAATCAAAGATTGAAGCTTTTAATATGTCTTATTCACACGTCTTTTAAGAAGGTCTCATTTCTATGTAGCCTATTCAAAAATATTAGGGTGATATTAAATTATGGATAAAACGTTTTCGGTATTATCAAAATAGCTAGCCACCTCGGATAATTTCTAGTTTCTTTTGGTTTTTTAGCATTTTCATAGTCTTACATAAATGTCAATAATCAATTAAATATTTTTGGGAACATTTCATTTATTGATGTCTTGCCTATGTTGACTGATGTGTTTATATTGGCTTTCAAGTTTGGACACCTACAGGATTGACTTATAAGTTATATATAAGTCATTGAATTCTAAGAATGACTCATGGGTGTTGGTATAATTATGTTATAATCAGACGACAACAACAACACCACCAAAAAAACAAAAAACAAAAAACAAAAAACAAAAAACAAAAAATAATAATTATATTATAATATTAATAATTATGATTAATATAATTTTATACTATTATAATATATTGAATATCTATACTATTATTAATATTATTTTTGAACTGAATATATTATGGGCTTATTAATAGATAATATATACTTTATTAATATACTATTTTACTAGTTATCAGTTATTTGGCTTATTAATAATATTATCATATAATAATAAAACTATGATATATAATTATTAAGATTAGGTCTATCTTTATTAATAATAATTATTATTTATTATGTTATAAAAAATACATAAATATTAATATTAATATTTTCTTCCAAAAAAGAAATATTGTAAGGTTAATATAATTTTTATTTATAATATTATTAAGTTAACTAAAGAACCAACCAAAGAACCAATAATATTATAATCATAAAAGTAATATAATATTAATATTTTGGAAGTTAATAGCAACTTTAACTATATTTAATATTAATATTTTTATACTATTTTTGAGAAAAATTATAATATTTAATAGTATTTAATATTTTACTAGTATACTATTATAATAGAAAATTTACGGTATCTATGTTGTTGGTGAGTCAGGATAATAGTTTTAGGTATAAACTATTATCCTAGAAAATATTAGCTAATTGTTTACTAGCTATTATTAAAACTATAATATTATCTATGTTATTATAATATACGGTAAATCATAAAAGTTGATAATAGTATGTTATTATAGATAAAAAAACTTATAAATTGTATTATAACTTCCCTATTATAACATAGATATTTCTAGTAATAAATAGAAATATAGATAAATATTTACTAGAGAATTTACGGTATCTATGTTGTTATTATTAATTATAGATAATTAATTATTAATATATCCATAAAATATTAATAATTAATTATAGTTAATATTTATATTAAATAGATATTAATATAGATAGTATACTAATAATTATTAGTATATATTTATTTAATATATAATAATATGTATAAGATATTTACTATTATAACATAATATTAATTATATACTGTTGATATATAATTACATAGATATTACTAATAGATAATTATAATCTTCCAGAAAAATTATAAATAGTATACTATATATATTAATAAACTATAATATTACTAATAAATATTAAACTAGTATACTATTATCAGTTATTTATAGTATAATATAAAACTAGTTATAATTATAAATATTTAACTAATATACTAATAATAGTTATCAGTAATAAATAACTGAGAAAAAATATTATAACTATAACTAATATACTATAACTATAACTATAGTAGTAATATAGTACTGATAATATAATAAATATTACTAGTAATATTATATAACCCTAGAAATATCTATGTTATAATAGGGAAGTTATAATACAATTTATAAGTTTTTTTATCTATAATAACATACTATTATCAACTTTTATGATTTACCGTATATTATAATAACATAGATAATATTATAGTTTTAATTAATAGCTAGTAAACTATTAGCTAATATTTTCTAGGATAATAGTTTACTACCTTACGACAGATTATTCATAGTAATAAACTATTAATAACTAATATCCTAGACAAAAGAGGAGAAAGTAATATTATATTAGTGCAATATTATCATATTAACTATTTAATAAAAATATTACTTTCGAATAGTTTATATGATTATAGACAAAAGAGGAGAAATAGATTATATTACTTTCGGGCTCATGACTCCTACCCGCTCCTTTCTAGTTTTATATGATTATAGACAAAAGAGGAGAAAGTAATATTATAATAGTTTATTAATGATTATTCATAGTAATAAACTATTAATAACTAATATCCTAGTAAACTATTAGCTAATATTTTCTAGGATAATAGTTTTTATATGTTATTATAGTTTTCTAGGATATAGTATAGCAAATATTATATAACTAATGTAGTAAACTATATTTAATATTAATATTTTTATACTATTTTTGAGAAAAATTATAATATTTAATAGTATTTAATATTTTACTAGTATACTATTATAATAGAAATTTTACGGTATCTATGTTGTTGGTGAGTCACCTGTCTTTCTCCTCTGTGTTGTTGGTGAGTCATGATAATAGTTTTAGGTATAAACTATTATCCTAGAAAATATTAGCTAATAGTTTACTAGCTATTAATTAAAACTATAATATTATCTATGTTATTATAATATACGGTAAATCATAAAAGTTGATAATAGTATGTTATTATAGATAAAAAAAACTTATAAACTGTATTATAACTTCCCTATTATAACATAGATATTTTTATGATTATACTATTATTGAATACATTAATAATAGATTATATTACTGATAAAAATCATGACCAATAGATTTGGTGAATATTAATAATAGTTAATATTCACCAAATATTAACTATTATTAATATTAATAGTATTTCATTTATATTAATATTAAACCCATGTACTTATATTTTAAAAACTATATAAATGAATTAACTATATTATACCACATATCGGTATATGATATGTGGTATCAGAGTATACCATATATCTCTGTCTTGCTCGAATTTTATGCCGATTGATTGAATTGAGTTGCCGTTACCCTTATTCCTGAATTTAATTTGTGAAATCTGGAGTGATTTATTGGATTTATGGGTACGGCCTTTGCATTCATTGAGCAAAATCTGGATACAGTTTATGGTGCTCTTACTTTTCGGTAGTGATGGATTTATTTTCATCAAATATTGTGTTTTCGTATAATTAATGTTCGGCATACGTATGTAATTGAAGATCTGTTCCTAGGGCAATTAGAATTCATGTGCAATTAGGAAACTTATTATTAACTTACCATAATGATGCTACATACGTGTGCATTGAGGAAAACACATTTGGGATTATTGCTTAGCATATATATATGTACGCAATTTGATGGCCTATTCTCGGAATATGGCAAATCTGAGTCCTTTTACATCTAGAATGATGATGACTGATGACATACGGAATTCTTTTGGAAATTTAATTGTCAGCATATATATGTATGCATTTTGAGGATTTATGATTGGATCGCTTTTGCAGTAATATGTTGGCGTAGTGAGAAAATTCTGTTAGGGTTATATTTCACGAATTGCTGTTCAATCTGCTAGAATTTGTATGGGCGAAAAATTATATGAATTATGATTATATATGGTTTTGATAATCACTGTTAGAAGTAATTGATTAAGTTTATGATTCCATAAAGTTTAATTTTGATCATAAAGAATATGCATTAGACATTTTCAGTGGTTCATACGATTCTATTTAATTAGAGATTAGCCACAGCAACTCTAATTGAATTTAATTGTATGATGAAGTAAAACCACATATGATATTTTAAATGTCTAATATTTGTGCATATTTTAAGGAACTGATTTTTCAGTGATCAATTGAATTTTATTTTATTAAAGACTAGTGAAAGCTGTACGGACTCTTAAACTAGAATTTTTCTACAATCCGACCAACTCCGGCCTGATTTGCCCCCACAAATCAGTCAGCCTTTTCCCAACCTCGCAAACTCTCGTGTTTCCCTTAGGTTTCCCCACACTCGTTTGCTAAGTTTGGGAGTTTAAGTGAATTGCTCAAGCCCAACCCTTTTTCAACGTTTTTCCCAAGCATACAACAAGCAAAACCCACACACACTTGCTGTATTAAAATTGCACCAAGATATACGGGAAAGCACCAACACTTCCCAACCTTATATTAATTTTCCGAACAATAATACAAGGAATGGCTTGCTTGCACACAATTTCACTAACTGAACTCGCACAAGTCCGGGCCAACTTATTTATAGTGCAGATTACAACCCATTCTGCTAGGTCAAATTCGAATTTCAAGGCTCCACTAAGTTCTGGGCATTTTCCCACCAAAATCCGCCCATAACCGCCACTTACTCCAGCCACTTCGCCCACTAACTTGGCGGTTATGCTCAATAACCGCCCAAGTCAAAGCCTTCCACGTTTCTGAAGCTTTTGGCGCCCAAGTAATCTTGAAATCCGCCACAAACCGTCGCGTAACCGTTCCCGCTTAAAATGATAACCGTTCCCACCAAGATTTGGGGCTGCTGGACTTGTGCGCGCACGCCCCAGCCATGCGCGCAGCCTTGCACTAGCGTCCGCGCCCATCCCGCACGCAGCCGCGCCAAGTGCTTGCTTTTGTCCGTACCAGCCCGCAACGGTCCGCACCAATCTTCCAACCTTGCGGGAAAATCCCTCAAATGCACGCAAGCCACCAAGTCTCGCGCGCGCCGTGTGCGACACACGCACCCAGCCTTACTTGATGCCCAGCCATCAAGCTCAATTATCCGACATTCCATGCATCCGTGCCAAGTATCGTCGGGACAACACGATTCCAACCCTTGTGCTCCACCAAGCAAGCACATATCCCTTGCCTCTTCCCCCATTTTCTAGTATTTAGGGCAAGGGACTTCCGAAGGGGCTTACAAACTTCCCCCACCAAGAGGAACCGACGCCCTCGTCGGGTTGACTTCAGCCTTCTTTTTCTTTTTCCGACCATCATCCATCTCCTTCCCATCTTTGCCATCTACCTCCGTTGGACTTGATAGGAGTGCATCCTTGAATGATCTCGGCCCCAAGTTTAGTGGTAACCATTTCTCCACCGTTTCTTCTTTCCTTTCTAATTGAATGACTTCCCGCCTTCGATGGTACACCTTCAGCTCTTTCCTTTCATAAACCCGAGGTTCGTGGGAAAACCTCGAAGTTTGGCTGCCACTTGTGTCGTTCATATCCGGAACATTCCCATCGTCCCTTAGACGGTCCACATCGCCTCGTATAGCATCCAATTCCTTTTTGAGGCGTGTTGAAAACTCTTCCCAAGTTTGCTTCCCTTTGTTTTTGGCATCCTCGGCAAATGTTGAGGGTCTCTTCATAGCCATGTCCGCCCTCAGGTTTGATTTTGCCGTCTGAATTAGAGAACCAAGGTGCGAGACACCCCTCTTTAATTCACCCTTGGCCTACTCCAATCTTTCATTCTTCTTTCCGACAACTTTAGGTTCCCCCACCGAGCACTCGCATTTCACAAATCCGGGACAACTTTCAGTAAAGAACAAGCCACCCAGGAAAGGTAGTACCGTGACCTTAGCCATCTTCAAGAAATCGTTCCCTAAGATAAGGGAAAAGTCGTCAAGCGGGACAGCAACTACCTCGAACCGCCCATGCCACGGACCAACTCTTAGATCAATTTTGGCCACTCCCTTGACTGACTTTGGTTGTGCATTTACAGCCTTCACCTCGCTGCAACATTCCTCGAGATCCAAGCCCAGCTCTTGGACCAAACTTTCTGAAATGAAACTTGTTGATGCCCCCGTGTCCACCAACGCTTGCGTTTCTTGCCCATCCACAAAGACCTTAGCATACAACAGATCTTTGTTGTTGTTTCGAGACATTACCTGTATTGCATTCAACAATTGCAAAGAACCCATCCGAATAGAACCATCATCTTCCTCTTCGTTCGGTTCCGTCACTAAAGCATTCAACTTAGTTCGCCTCGGACAATCCCTCATTCTGTGGTCGCCACTACAAAGGTAACAACCCGTTTTTGCTTTGGCCATAGCAACATCAGGTCCAACTGTCACCTCCTTGGTTTCCTTTTGCTTGAATTTTGTCTTGCCCTTGTCTTTCCCGAAATTCCTTCTTTCATTTCGAAGATCAGGACCACCGACACTCCTGAAATCCACCAATCTATCAGCAGCAGCGATGGCAGTTGACAAATCCTTGACACCAAGCCTTCAAAGTTCAGCTTGTGCCCAAGGTTGCAAACCCGCCATAAAGTTGAACAGCTTATCATCTTCCGCCATGCCTTTGATGTCTAGCAACAACGAACTGAATTCTTTGACGTAGTCCCGAATTGTCCCAACATGCCTCAGATTCCGAAGGGACTCCCTTGCAAGCCACGAAGAATTGCAAGGTAAGAATTGATCCTTCAACTCCTTTTTCAGTGCTTCCCACGTATCGATTCCCTCTCGATTAGCACTTGCATCTTCCGTCAAACGAGATCGCCACCATAGCTTTGCGTCTCCCGTCAAATACATCGAGGTTATGGAAACCTTCTCAGAATCAGGCACCCGCGCGGCCTTGAAGTACATCTCCATATCCCACAGAAAATTCTCAAGCTCTTTGGCGTTCCGAACACCACCAAAGGGCGAAGGATCAGGAACTCGAACCTTGGACGGAGCAGCACCATCGCCTGCTCCAGCAGCATGCACAGCCTTCTTCAAGATGCCCAACTCCATGTTTAGGCCATCAAGTTTTAAATCTACGGTATCAGTGAGAACACCGAGATCTTCTGACACCGATACGACCCTTCCTTCCACAAATTCTGGCAATTCCTCCGTGAGCTTCTTAATCTTTGCCTCATGAGCAGCAAATTGCTCTTGGATTGCTCGCATTTGCTGGAAAATTGCCGTCGTTGGAGACTCGCGAGGCTGCCCAAGATCCTCTTCCATCATCTTAACTCTTGCCTCAAGGTTAAGCATCATTTCACGCAGCGGCACTTGATCACCCATGCTTCGAAGTAACCGATCAGAACCCGTAAACCGGGCTCTGATACCACTTGAAAGCTGTACGGACTCTTAAACTAGAATTTTTCTACAATCCGACCAGCTCCGGCCTGATTTGCCCCCACAAATCAGTCAGCCTTTTCCCAACCTCGCAAACTCTCGTGTTTCCCTTAGGTTTCCCCACACTCGTTTGCTAAGTTTGGGAGTTTAAGTGAATTGCTCAAGCCCAACCCTTTTTCAACGTTTTTCCCAAGCATACAACAAGCAAAACCCACACACACTTGCTGTATTAAAATTGCACCAAGATATACGGGAAAGCACCAACACTTCCCAACCTTATATTAATTTTCCGAAAAATAATACAAGGAATGGCTTACTTGCACACAATTTCACTAACTGAACTCGCACAAGTCCGGGCCAACTTATTTATAGTGCAGATTACAACCCATTCTGCTAGGTCAAATTCGAATTTCAAGGCTCCACTAAGTTCTGGGCATTTTCCCACCAAAATCCGCCCATAACCGCCACTTACTCCAGCCACTTCGCCCACTAACTTGGCGGTTATGCTCAATAACCGCCCAAGTCAAAGCCTTCCACGTTTCTGAAGCTTTTGGCGCCCAAGTAATCTTGAAATCCGCCACAAACCGTCGCGTAACCGTTCCCGCTTAAAATGATAACCGTTCCCGCCAAGATTTGGGGCTGCTGGACTTGTGCGCGCACGCCCCAGCCATGCGCGCAGCCTTGCACTAGCGTCCGCGCCCATCCCGCACGCAGCCGCGCCAAGTGCTTGCTTTTGTCCGTACCAGCCCGCAACGGTCCGCACCAATCTTCCAACCTTGCGGGAAAATCCCTCAAATGCACGCAAGCCACCAAGTCTCGCGCGCCGTGTGCGACACACGCACCCAGCCTTACTTGATGCCCAGCCATCAAGCTCAATTATCCGACATTCCATGCATCCGTGCCAAGTATCGTCGGGACAACACGATTCCAACCCTTGTGCTCCACCAAGCAAGCACATATCCCTTGCCTCTTCCCCCATTTTCTAATATTTAGGGCAAGGAACTTCCGAAGGGGCTTACAACTAGCCACAACATCTTTAATTGAATAAAATTTGTTATTGGGGATCAAACGTGGTACTTCCTTAGGTTAATAAGATAAATTATTGAATGCCCTTTCACAATTACCCACAGGGTTGTGAAATTGAATTTAATAATTTTACCAAGGGATAGAAATTATCTCAAGTTTTCGATAATTCTATCATCAAGTAATAAATCTTATCGAATTAAAAATTTAGCCCACAGGCAATTTTTATGTCACTTGATTCATTTATTTATTATTTGCATTGGCAAATCATAGTTAGTTTATTTGCCTCAATTTAAGTTAGTAAGTATGTTTATATGATTTTGCATTTAGGAAACCTGTAGGTGTCTCTGATTTTAATGTTCAAATCCCTGAATTGAATGGTGAGAATTATAAGATGTGGAAGGATGGGGTTCTCCTCCATTTAGGGTGTGCGGACATTGATTATGCTATTCAGAAAGACAAACCACATATAACTGAAACCAGCACTCAAGCAGAAAAGAATCTTTATGAACAGTGGGAGCGGTCTAACCGACTCAGTGTCATGTTCATAAAGACTAAAGTTCCTGCTGGAATTCGTGGTTCTGTTGAAAAGCATGACGATGTTCGGGCATTACTAAAGGCACTGGATGAACAGTTTGAGACTTCAGATAAGGCACTTGCCAGCACCTTGATAATGAAATTCTCAAACTTAAGGCTCACCGGAGTTAAAGGTGTGCGTGACCACATCAATAAGATGAGGGATATAACAGCTCAATTGAAGAATCTTGAGGTTGATATGTCTGTTCCTTGTGCACTACATACTGAATACTCTTCCTAATCAATACGACCCATTTAAGATCTCTTACAACACGCATAAGGAAAAATGGTCAATCAATGAACTTATGGCCATGTGTGTTCAAGAGGAGGGACGATTGGTTATGGAAATGGGAGAGAGTGCATTGGTGACCACCCAAGGAAAGAGGACTTCTCATGCCAAGTATAAGGTGAAGGAGAATTTACTTCCTAACGCTGATATCAAGAAGGAATCCAAGCGTTTCTTCTGTAAAAAGAAGGGACACATAAAGAAGGATTGCATCAAGTGTAGGAAATGGCTTGAGAATAAAGGTAATTTAACCTCATTTGTCACGTATAAAGCAAATATGGTTGATGTTAATTGTAACACATGGTGGATTGATTCTGGTTCTACAATCCATGTCTCAAATTCCTTGCAGGGATTAACTAACCTGCGAAAACCAGTGGGAAGTGAACGATGCATCTATTCGGGAAACAAGATGCAGTCACATGTGGAAGCTATTGGAACATGCAATTTAGTTCTTAAGAGTGGTTTTGTTTTGACTTTAGAAAAGACTTTTTATATTCCTAGTTTTTCTAGAAATTTAATTTCAGTTTCAAGACTTGTCCCTTTGGGATACTCCTTTAATTTTTCAAACTCTTGTTTTAATTTGTCTTATGAATCTGAAATTGTTGGACAAGGAATGTTGTGTGATGGTCTTTATTCCCTTGATTTTCAAAATGATACCACTCATAATGTTATGTATGTTCAAGCTGGTATTAAAAGATTTGGGACATATCTCCATTGATAGAATTAAGAGGTTAGTAAGTGATGGGGTACTTAGTACTTTAGACTTTACTGATCTCGATGCTTGTATAGACTGCATTAAGGGCAAGCAGACTAACAAGTCAAAGAAAGGTGCTAAAAGAAGTACAACCATATTAGAAATCATACATTCAGATATATGTTGTCCAGACATGGATGCATATGGTCAGAAATACTTTATCACCTTTATTGATGACTACTCACGATATATGCATCTCTACATGCTTCATCACAAAAGTGAAGCGTTATAAGCCTTTAAGGTTTACAAGGCTGAAGTAGAGAAGCAATGCGGTAAGCAAATAAAGATAGTGAGGACTGATAGAGGTGGTGAGTACTATGGTAGATACACTGAAGATGGATAAGCTCAAGGTCCATTTGCGAAGTTTCTTCAAGAAAATGGGATTGTTGCCCAATACACCATGCCGGGGTCTCCGGACCAAAACGGTGTAGCAGAAAGAAGAAACCGAACTTTAATGGACATGGTGCGTAGTATGCTTAGTGGTTCTAAGCTACCTAAGTCTTTATGGATTGAAGCTCTCAAAACGGCAGTGTATGTATTGAATCGAGTTCCAACTAAGGCTGTTTCTAAAACACCATTTGAGTTATTCAAGGGTTGGAAACTGAGCTTAAGACATACACGAGTATGGGGATGCCCATCTGAAGTGAGAGTTTATAATCCTTAAGAAAAGAAACTTGATCCAAGGACCATTAGTGGGTCTTTCGTTGGATATGCCGAAAGGTCTAAAGGATACAAGTTTTATTGTCTAAAGGATACAAGTTTTATTGTCCATCTCAATTGCAGGATTTTGTTCCTGTAAGAGATCAACCTTCTACTTCAAGTAACACATTGGTTGTTATTCACAACGCCCCTCAAGTACAATCGGGTGTTGAAGAACAACATAATGAAGATCCACATATTGCTGAAAATATTCAAGTAGATCAAACTGTTCAAGAAACTCCACAAGTTATTGAACAACAGGTAGAGCAACATGATCCTAGTGAGAATGTTGGTCAAGCCTTAAGGCGATCTACTAGAGAAAAGAAATCAGCACTTCATAGTGACTATGTTGTGTATTTACAAGAATCTGACTGTGATGTTGGAGCTGAAAGTGATCCCGAGTACTTTTTACAAGCTATGAGTTGTAATGAGTCAGAATTATGGTACAATGCTATGAAGGTAGAGATGAACTCTATGAAATGTAATGAAGTCTGGGATCTTGTCAAGTTGCCTAACGGTGTAAAACCCATTGGTTGTAAATGGGTGTTTAAAACCAAGAGGGATTCATTAGGCAACATTGAGAGATATAAGGCTAGACTTGTTACGAAGGGGTTCACTCAAAGAGAAGGAATCGATTATTCAGAGACATTCAGTCCTGTTTCTAAGAAAGATTCCTTACGCATTATAATGGCATTAGTAGCCCAATTTGACCTTGAATTGCAACAAATGGATGTGAAAACGGTATTTCTGAATGGTGATCTAGAGGAAGAGGTTTACATGAAACAACCTGAAGGATTCTCCTCTAGTGAAGGTGAGCAGTTGGTGTGTAAGTTGAAAAAGTCCATATATGGATTGAAAAAAGCCTCCCGACAATGATATTTGAAGTTTCATGATGTTATCTCTTAATTTGGGTTTGTTGAGAACATAAAGGATGAATGTATATACCGTAAAGTTAGTGGGACTAAAATTTGTTTCCTTATCTTATATGTGGATGATATTTTGCTTGCTACCAATGATAAGGGGATGCTATATGAAGTAAAACAATTCCTTTCTAAAAATTTTGAGATGAAGGACATGGGCGAGGCATCTTATGTCATTGGCATTAAGATCCATCGAGATAGACATAAGGGAATTTTAGGTTTATCTCAAGAAGCCTATATCAAATTTTAGAAAGATTTCGGATGAAGAATTGTTCATCAAGTATAGCTCCCATAGTTGAAGGGTGACAGATTCAATTTGAATCAGTGCCCGAAGAACGATCTTGAGAGAGAAGAAATGAAAAACATTCCTTATGCTTCTGTTGTTGGAAGCTTGATGTATGCTCAGGTTTGTACAAGACCTGATATTGCATTTGCAGTAGGAATGTTAGGGAGATATCAGAGAAACCCAGGTATTGACCACTGGAAAGCTGCAAAGAAAGCCTTGAGGTATCTTCAAGGGACTAAGGAGTACATGCTTACATATAAACGATCAGACAATTTGGAGATGATTGGGTACTCCGATTCAGACTTTGCTGGCTGCGTTGACTCTCGTAAGTCAACATCAGGATACATTTTTATGCTTGTCGGTGGAGTTGTATCATGGAGGAGTGCAAAACAGCCCCTAATTGCTACTTCCACTATGGAGGTTGAGCTCGTTTCATGTTTTGAGGCTACCTCACAAGGATTGTGGTTAAAGAGTTTCATTTCTGAGCTTGGAATTGTGGATTCAATCTCCAGGCCAATAAAGATTCATTGTGACAATTCAGCTGCTGTTTTCATGGCTAAGAATAACAGAAGTGGTAGTCGAAGTAAACATATCGACACCAAATATCTAGCTATAAGGGAACGTGTCAAGAATAAGGAAGTGGTCATTGAACACATTAGCACTGAATTGATGTTAGCTGATCCTTTGACTAAAGGCATGCCACCATATAAATTTAAGGACCATGTAGTTAGTATGGGACTTGTTTCTCATATGTAAAGTTTCGTTATTGGACGAATGATGTGAAACTCTGAATTTATGGATATTTCTCATGTTTAATGGATATGTGCACATTTATGTTGTTTTGAGAAATATCAATACGGTTTGGACCTCGAAAGAACATAGGGTTTATTCATAAAAATTATGCGGTAAAGTTGAAACCATAATGCATTGTAATACATGGAAGATACTACTCGTTCATAAGAGGATCTGTCGCCATGATTCATGTATTGCGTTTTCTAAAGTTTGGGTAAATGTGGGTTTATTGACCAAGTGGGAGAATGTTAGCAGTTTATGGTCCGTTGGGATTTCTAAACTGCATAAAGATAATATTTATTGATTAATATTTTATTTTCTCACTATTAATGACGTAATAAAGAGACCCACTAACCCAAAAACTCCCACTATTCTAGAACTATCGGGAGATAACTACTATAGGAAAACCGCTGCAGATATATTGTAACTGATGGAGTTACATATATAAATAATACAGAACCTCTAAGGTCCCTAAGCACAAAAATACACATACAGAACCAATCCATCAGGTTGTGAGGGTCGGTGCTTAGAAGAACCTTAAGGAGAAAAAGGGTCTAAAGGAAGTCTTGCAGAGAGAAGACTTGAAGCCATTGACAGATTTGTTCGTGGCCATCTGACAATTAGAATTCGTGGGCTGAATCAATTTCTGAGTCGGCAAAGAAAGAGCAATGGCGGGAGGTATTTCGATCCTAATTTCTGCTGCGTGAATTCATGATTCAGTTTATTATATGAATTCGTATGATTATGCTTACATCAGCTGCCACATCATCCCGATGCCACGTCAGATTTTTTTTTTTTAAATCTAAAATTTTATTTTCTCCAAAATAAAATTCCGGGCATTTCCAACCCTTTGGAACTTGATTTATTTTCTTAAAATAAATTCCTTGGCTATTTTCAAACATTTTGAATATTCATCTGTCTTTCTCCTTTTAATATTTTCTCTTTGGGTTTTTCAATTTGGGGCTTGCAGGGGGACCTGGAGGACTAATTAATTTTAGCTCCAAACGGATTAATATAATATCATCTCATGATAGTAATTAATTACCGTTTAATAATATTTAATTTCACTAAATAAATATTATTACACTCTAAAATTAATTAAATTATCTACGAATTTCTCGATCTAGAATAATTTCGCATTTCACTACTCCGTGTAGATATCCATGAAAAATAAATTACAACTACTATCATTTATTTTTCATCTCAAATCTGAAATGTATTGATTCGCCTTAAGTTCAAATTCTCTGTATGTGAAACACATTCAACATACAACTTCGGTGACGTATCACACGAAGTGTTTTGGCCAAGTCTTAATTCGAACTTTTGCAAATCTATTTCAAGGATATCTTTTACCTTCCAGCAAGGCCACAGATTCCTCGATCAATATAACTCTTTAGCACATTTCATGTTGTCACTGAACGTACAAAGTATTTTGGCCACCCGTTACCGAGACCTCACTTCAAGTATGTTACAGTAACTAACACTACATGCCTAAATCCGAAATATTATCAGGATTAAGAGTGCAATACTTCCTGAGATTTTATTCATTTTAGATACCAGTATAAAATGAATAATCTCAGTGGTCCAGTTCGGTGTTTCCAATCCTATTGAAAATCATCAACGTGTTATAATCGGAATCACCATTCCCTATGACAAAAGACTAATCATCTTATATAACCACGTTATAGTCCTGATAAGAACATATTCTTATCTTACTGAATAGAACTTTAATGACACGTGATTTCGGTATTCAAAGTCTTTTTCTATGAAACACATTTCATATAAGAATACCACCACACGTCATTAATTATCAATATGTGAAATACTCACAACTCGCTGTAAATTCAGTTTAATTAATTCGATAAATTGAATTTTCAGGGCACTATTACCAATAATCTCCCACTTACCCTAAATTCAATTTGGCTACACATCTAAGTCTTATTTGTAGAGCCTCCCCAACACTACAACCCCGCACCGCAATACTCCCTGAGTGGAGGTTAGACCCAACACCCAGGAAATACTACGGCGAACGGTCAGGATAATATATGAATGGAGTATTTATCACAGTGCAGCGGAAGATAAAGAGATTTAACTTTACCAATGAACGGAAAGGATAACGTACAATGAGCAAGGATTATCATTATTGATCAAAGTAGTTTGCAAAAGAGTATAACAGGTTGACATGCAAGGACAAAGTATGAGATGGTTTGTTTCTACAGAGAGTAGGCTCAAGACAGTGTACTCTTAGGATCGGATCCAACCTACGGTTGTAGTGCTTCAAAATACCTCTAGTTGTCGTTCATTGATTCCTGAAATCATGCATTTTAAAAATAGGCGAGAGGGTTAGTCAAAGTGACTAAGTGAAGGAGGGTATAATAGCTTATTGATATATGTATATATATATATATGTATATGATCAAGAAGACCTTGATCTGAAATATTAACAATAGGATATAACAAATAGGAAACGGTTTATAATAATTGTAAAACAGGGATAGGGGTAGTTTGGAATATTTGTAGAAATATGAACTGTTTGTAACAAGAACATTAATGCCCGCAAGCTAGGCCTCTCCATCCATAACTCCTTAAATAATTGGTAAAATAGTATCGGGCTGATCAGGCTCCGATACTTCAATAAAACCAAGAATATTAACTCCACTACTCCTTGATGTCAATAGGGAATCAAACCCTAGAGACCACGAACTAGATTCGGGAGGCAGCTATCTCTCCCTCATCCCTTGGCGTGGAGTAGCTAAACTCCAGTTAAACCACTACCAAGAGGTGGTGGCAGTCCGCAGCACCAACAATACCTTCGGCCCGATTCCTTCCGGGTAATTGCTCGCTACGGATGCAGCCGGGGCCCATAACATGAATCAAGAACAATATTTTGCTTGCATAACCCGGAATCAATGTTTTGATAAAGTGGACTTGAAATATATAATGTTCTAGTAAAACGTTGATTCCGGTATGAAAGTATTTTTCCCTTAAGAGGGATAGTGTAGTAAAGTAATATGTATACAGGGTAATAAATCAAAATAATAGGTAGGCTTGAAAATAGTTTTTATATAGATACATATGTATAGCATGATTCCAGTTGAAAACATTTTAACCCTCACCTATACCGGTAGTCAGACATTGTAGTGTGAATTCCAGTGCGCCTGAAAGTATTAACTACTATAGGCTTAGAACTAGGTTCCTTATTTTAGTCAAATAAGCACATGAGGTACATAATATTCTAATCAAATAATCACATAAGGTGCACATTTTGTAGCACGTTAAAGAATTCCTGGTAAACCATAATTTTAACCGTTTAAGGGAAATTAAGTAACTAATCAGGTTTCATGAGTTCTTTAACCACTTAAATATTTATTAATCACATTATAATCCTAATTATAACATTAGAAATGAAATTTAGAATTTAATTTGACAATGTAGGTTATATTTTGAAAATAATTCACAATTTATCGATTTTTGGAAAATTCGGATAAAATCTTTATTTAAAAATTCCAAAACTAATTTTATAATTATTTTAATAATATTTTCGAAATTATCATGATAAATGTTGACCCAAAAATCAAAGTTACTATTTAAAACATTTACTATTCAATTTCTTACGAATTAAACACCTTATAACACAAAATCGAACATACACACTCACACACTATCACACGTGCACTTAAAATTGTTCAAGAACAACATAACATGTTCTTGAGCCTATTTGAATATTCAAAGAAGGTATGTAACACACTTGATCATATTCATATTTATAACATAGAATTTGAAGCATAATATAGCAAAATATATTAATTCTCTATGAAAAAAATTCTAAATAAATTATTCTTGACATGAATTTAATCAAACAAGATCATAATTATTTAAACACATATTCATATCACATCATATCATAACTCATGCATTTAATTAAATAAAATGCATATATGTTATCACGTTTTTCCTAAACTAGCATAAATAGCATATATTTCATAAAATAAATTCCTAAAGCATAATTTAATTAAATCTAAGCATGCTACACTCATAAACACCCTAAGAACATATTATAAAGCATGAAATAATAAAAGAACAAGACTCATACCTTAGAAAGAGAGGAGTGGCCGAACTATGGAGAGAAAGTGAGTGATTTTCGTGTAGTTTTGGAAATGAGCTTGGAGGGGTATTTATACTTGGGATTTAGGGGCTTACCTTGCAATTTCTAAGAGTTTAGGGGGGATGTGGAAGCTTCATATCCTAGACAAATGCTTGGTTGCTACTTAGGAAATGTGGATGAATTATATTTTAGACATATGCTTGGTAATTAGATAGGAAATGTGGAGAAAATATGTCCATTTATTTAAACTTTCTAGAAGGTCTAAAAATAAATATAAAATGGTATAAAATTTATTCAAGAGTCGAGAAGTGAAAAATTGAAGTAGTAAATTAATGAAAGAATGAGTGAAAAATAAGCTCGTTATGATTATAAATGTGGAATATTTAGAGTTTTCGTTTATAAATTATGAACGTTAAAGATGATAAAAATCATGGTAAAATTATATAAATGAAGCTATGACGAAGTTTAAAGGTTGGAAAAATTATCATAGCTTAGAGAAAAATTCAAGAAACGTTAAGCTAATTGTTTAAAATAAAATGACAATTTTTAAAAAGAAAAATATTTATAAAATATGCTATGATTGGAATCAAGTTTTGGTAAATGTATGAAAATTCACAAAATAATTCAAGGATCGTTTTGGTTATAATATTGAATAACGAAAGGTAGATGAGTAAAGAGTTATTTACAATCGAACTATAAGCTAGGGTTTTGACGATTTTTGATGCTACTAAAGTTAGGATGGGAATTATGGTTCACGGAGAGTGTAAAGATCCTCGAAATAATGTGAGGATTCTTTTGGTCACAATATTGGATAGTAAAAGTACTTTCGGGAAAGTAGGAAAATTCTAGGGTTGTAGGGGTATTTTCGTAATTTCCAACTTGCCCCTGTTTCGGGCTGTTACACTATTGCTTTCACATGAGTGTCAAAACTCGTTTTGCACTCTTTCACGCCAATACTTTAGTGAAGGAATCTATTAGACGTTTCTCTAAGCCAACAACTAGGAAATCATGAATCCAATACATCTAACTGGCTGCTTCTCAAGCTACCATGTATTTGACTTCCATGGCGGTGTAAGCAATACAAGTCTGCTTAACATTCTCCAATTAACGGTTGCTCTTTCTAGAGTAAACACGTATTCTGATGTCAAACATCTAGAATACAAATCAGACTGTAAATCCGAATCTGTGTATTCTATTGAAACGAGCTCACCACTGTGGTAGATAAGCATATACTCTCAAGTTCTTCTCAAGTATTCCAATATATGCTTTCACTAGTACCCAGTGTTAGATTCTAGGGTTCGACTAATATCTGCTGACTTAGACCTATTTCATAATAGACAGCTGACCCTGTACATGATATGACATACATAAAGCTTCCGCTGCGGAACTCTAATCATGTCTTCTATCTCTTCAGTTATCTTAGCACACTGATCCTGAGATAGATAAATTCCATATCTAAAAGGTAATGAACCTTTCTTGGAATTTATCATATTATACCTTACCGGCATCTTATCCATATATGCTTCTTGTGATAAACCAATCTCCTTATTCCTATGATCACGACAAAAGTCTGATCCTTGGAATAACATCGGTCTCATATAGGTCTTTTTTTGTCAAAATGATTTGACATCCGAATCTTGACCACTCACAAAATTCTTGCATCATTCCCAATGAGCAGAATATTAATTACGTACAAAGTGAAAATGTTACAACGCTATCATGATATCATTTTGTACACTTCATGGTTCATCAGGCAAATATACAAATCCAAAAAATTTAAATTGCCTTATAATTCTGATGCTCCATAATCTAGACACTTGCTTAAGATCATAAATCGATCTATCAAGCTTGCATTATATGCACCTGATTTCTGCCTGTGAAGCCTTTAGGTTATGCCATGTAGCTCCTCTTCTTGAAGGTGCCTGTTCAAGAACATAGTCTTTATATCTATTTGTCAAATCTCATAATTAAATGAGATAAAATGGAGAGGACAATGGACTTAAACATTGCTATAGGCGAGAAGACCTCATAAATGATTTCTTCTTTCTGGGTAAAATCCCTTGCCATAAGTTTGCTCTAAAGTCTCTACTTTTTCGTCCATTTTTTCCTTTTATTTTCTTGTAGAACCCAATTGCATCTAATGGATTTAATGCCTTCAGGCGCCTCTACAAGATCAAGACTTTGTTAGAATACAAAGATTCTAACTTAGATTCTATGGTTTTTACTAAATGGTCAGTGTCTATATCTTCCACAGCTTCATTACATGTGACAGGATCAGATACGTTAGATTCAACCACTTGGGTTAATCTTATGTATCTTGTTAGGTGTCCTGACAATCCTCCTACTATAATGATGCTCTCGTGTACACGTCTCTACATCACAGGTTGTATTTGGTACATCACATGTATCCAATATATTTTCAGCTATCACGAGTTTATGGAAATCAGTATCTAATACTGTTATTTCTTTTAACACTACTTTGCTTCTACCCTTTGTGGTTATCTATGTAATTATCTTTGAAATATTCACAAACATATTTGTGATTTCTCAAATTATAAAATATACCACCTATCATTTTTCTAGGATAACCTTAGAACAAGTAAACCTTTGTTCTTTATTCTAACTTGTCAGGATCCATCCTTAACTCGTGGACCAGGTTACCTTAAATCCGAAGATAAAAGATACAGGGTTTTCACCCTAGCTACAGATCCATCAGTGTTTTAGGAACTGGCTTAGATAGAACTAGGTTTGTCATTTTGTGTGCAAGACCCCAAAACGAAATTCATAGGGTAGCATGACTCTTCATGAATCTTACCCTCATTATCAGAGTTCTATTTCTCCTTTCTGCAATACATCTTTGCTAAGACGTATCTCATATATATAGTTGAGATCTAATCTCATTTGAGAAATTATATTTAACTCTGAACTTAGATACTTATCACTACTTCGATCTAATCGAAGTGCCTTGATGTTTTTCTGATTTGACTCTTTGACTTCAGTCTTATATTCTTTGAACTCTTCAAAATTATAGACTTAAGTCTCATCAAATAAACATATTTGTATCTCGAGTAATCATTCAAATGAATGATGAAGTACCCAAAACTTTCTCTTGCTTGAACACTCATAATATCATACGTTCGTATGAACTAACTCAAGCAAATTCATGGCTTAAATACCCTTTGTCTCAAAAAAGCTTCTTGGTCATTTTAACTTTCTAAATAGAATTCGCAGATTGATACTATTTTCAAGTCAATAGGACTCAACAGTCTTTGGATCCTATTCAGATTCAATTGACCAGTAGATAGGTGCCACGTTGAAGTTTTTCCTCTCAGATGATAAGTCAAGCTTCTTAATGTTAAACTTAAATTAGGGTTTTCTTTGAGGTATAAAAGACCATCTTTTATTGTGCCAGAGCAAATAAACCTTTTATTTTGCTTAGCGGTAAACTTTTGTTCAAAACAAACAGTTAAACCATTAGTTATCAAATAACTCATAGAAATTAATTTCTTTTTATACAACACGTGTAATAGGAAACCCTATTGCTAAAATATAATACTACAGTTCCTACTGCTAATACAATTACACTTGTATTATCCTTGAGCAGTAGTTGCATGTTAGCCGTTTTTCAAACCTTCTGGTTGGTTTGAATCTTTGCAATGAATTGCAAATATGATTAGTTGATCTCAAGTTCACACACCAGTATTCCAGTGAATTTCCAACTAAACATAATTTCAACGAATAAGATATTTTCATATCTTATCCAAACGGCGTAGCAAACAGATAAACTAAGTATTTTGGACAATTTGTTTTCTAATACTCGTTACCACCGAAATAGAAACACTTTTCCATTGTCGGATTTGACTTTCTATTTCTGAATCTTAGATTAGGAACTTTTCCTTTTTCTTTCTTCCACTTATTGGCTTTCTAGGCCATGGATATTGATGTATGATTAAAGAGAACTTTTCCCTTAGTCTATATCACCCTTTCTGCCATATTGAGGTCGTTCATTGGTTTAAAAAAAATTTATTTAAAATAATCTTGAACGTTCAAATGACTTAGGCAGAGAGTATAGGATCGTATCCTATCTGTTAAGATTGTTTCTTTAAGCACAAAGGCTTTCAATCTCGTTCAGATTAGTTATCATATTCATAATATGATTCTGAATCGGTGATCCTTCAAACATCTTCATAACTAACAACCTTCTTATTGACTCGTACCTTCGTACGATTCGGTCTTCAAAACATGTTCTTATCAGTGGGCATCTCATGCATCTGATGCTCAAGAACATTTTAAAACAGATGTCAGGATATAAGACTAGCCAGATCATCACACTTGATCTATTTGGGATAAGTGTCTTTTTAATCCTGACTGGTTGTAGTTTTCGGAATTTTCGGATAAGGTTCAGTGAGTACGTAAACTTTCGTGTCTCAACACGATGTCAAGATTTATTACCTAGTCAGCATAGATAAACCCTTACTAGCCTATTTCCTTATAGACAAATAATTTGGAGTGGGCTAAGAGAGATCGTAATTATAAAACTGAAATAAATAAATAAAAGCAAGTTATGAATATGTATTTCACTTTCTTCTGCGTCCAACCAATAAATGAAATCCACGTAACCATTTTGATTTACGCAATGGTGACTTAACTAAATGCAGTTGACTCCCCGGAGGCAAGGTCGGAAACCGCTTAGAAAAGCAAGAACTATTCTTAATTAACATGTCATCTAGGTAACTCTTACCAAACAATGTCAATCCACCACGTCAACCCTTGGCCTCTAAGTGAATGTAACATAGCTCCGAAGGGAGGTTAATACATTACTTAGTCAAGTGTGTACCTAGAAGTCCGTACGAGTAAGTCAAGACACTCCACGGAGGCGTGGTCGAGCTGACTTTCATGGCATTTCATTCTATCCGTAGAAGTCTAATCTTGAATACCGCGAATACATACCCTGACGAAGGGAGTAGTATATATTCACTATACTAAAGACGGGTAATGGAGGTCGTGAGACTCCAACTCTTTTCATCTCGCTCCCACTTGAATTTTCAAAAGTGTGGATTATCTGTTGATTATTTAATAATCACTTTTGGTGTCTTATTGTCGGAAGTGATTAATCTTATTAATACGCTCCCATTAGGTTACTAAATCATATTTAAAATCCCAATAATATTTTAAGGCAATTTAATAACAATTTATTAATTAGGCCGAAAAATATTAGTCCAATTATGCATTGCGTCTAATCTCTATTAAACATTATTTATCTAATCACATTAAATAAAATATGCATAATTGAAAATAGCATAATATCTCATATTATCATGATCATGTCATAAAATAAAATAAAATAATTAAGCATGCTTTCACATAATTATCACATAATTATCATGCTTAAAATAAATGGCATAAAGTAAACATGTTATAAATAAATTATCTCATAATTTAAATCATGTTTACTGATTCGGCAATTAACGAGGAAGATTATTGAAATCGATTCCCAGAAAATTACCATTCCACGCAAATTCCCAGGAAACATTGGAGGGGCCACAACAATCCCACTTAATGTAGCACCCCAACACATGGAGATGCCACATCCCCGCACTATAGGTTAATCCACATACGAAACGGTCAATCCGTACATGAACTAACCTATAGCGAACGGGTGACAATGCAATAAATGATAAGCTAGGCGGGATAACTTAAACATGCGACATAATAAAGCGGAAGCATAATTCATACAATATCAATTACCAATTCCAGTAACTATATTCTAACTTTGCATATCAATACATTATCATCTCTGATTATAAAACAATAACATTAATCACGACTGTGTATGTAACAACAATTAACTAAACACACTGACCGTGTTTGACTCGACTACATGAACAAGACTCAACCCAACTCCCGCCTAGGGTGCACCTGCAATACCTGAAAGGTGGAGGCGTCAGTCTGTGAAGACCGAGTGAGGAGTTTAAATACATATTAGCGCAGATAACATGCAAGTTATATTCTCGGGTAAAGATTTATAAAAGATAATATATATAAGTTCAGGAATAAGTATACTTCGCCCGAGAATACAACTGTCAATATTAAATACTCACTCATTTTCATGCAATCAATACATGGCCCCGGCGAGTAAGGGCAGTCTCCAACCGTACTCCAAATGTACATGAAACATGCTTGCTTGGTTATTAATCAATAGGTGATCGTGCAATTCAATTATCGTGCGATCGTGCGATAGTGTAATCATATAACACGTTCATAGAATGGAAATCATGCAATAACCCGAGGACAATCCGTGGTGCCGGACCCGTCCCCAGTCTCCTTCTCCCTCCAATGATGGAAAGGTAGCTAGCCTTTACCATCCACGACATGTTGAGCAGAGGGTACATGAATCCCTAAGCCCGGAGCTCCTTCCTCCACTAATCTCCTAGCGGATTCAGGGGTGACCCCAAATGTGGTGAGGATAGTGCCAGAGTTACCCGTCAGCCCTTGCTTTCCCGGTTAGCTCTAGTCACTACCCTCGGGCCCAACGTGAACAGTCATGCTACTCGCCTAAACATGCATGAAACATGGCTTGCTTGCTTGCTTTTCAGGAACATGACTTGAAATGATACATGATTTCATGGAAATTATAAATATTAATACCTTTGGCCGAAAGATCACGTAAAGGTTATACGGGTTCTATATAACTAACAATTAAACCTCACCTGACAGGCGACACACGACCCGTGAATGCGTGAACATGCTCATGCTCGACAATCTCCTCCCTGGAGACTAAATGCACTTGAAGGAAAAGAGGTGGATGATTATGGATGCTTGAGCTTGAATCATGAAATTTCCTAACAAATTCTAGCTTGAAGATGATAATTTTCCCAATTTTCTTCCTCCTTGGATGAAGGGACCGAGAGAGAGAAATGGAGATGAATGATTGTATGATATATGATCCAATGAAGGTTGTGGAGGAGATGCATATCATATACCGATATATTTGGGGAAATATTATAATATTTGCAAATTAATCCTCTAAGGATATAAGTTTATGCAATTAAGTATGTCAAGTGTGGAAAATGATCAATTTAGTCCAAAAGGTTTTCATGCAATTAGGTCCTGAAAGAAAAAGGAATGAGCAATTAAGGACAATTAAGCAATTAATACAAATTGAACAATTAATTCACGTAACAATTAAATTCCATTTATACAAGAATTCTCAAAATGAAATGAATTTCATATAATTTCCACGTAATCATGTTGAGAACAATTTACAATAATTAATATGACACGTATAACTTGAATAAACGAAAATAATAAAATAAATCCTAACGCTCGAAACTCACACGTGTCGAGCGTACCTGATTGTCTGAAATTTGGGGCGTTACACTTAAAAACCAGTCTCCTTTGACAAACTTTACGTGCACAGTAGCAGATTTAAAATTATGCATCTCATGCATCATATCAATGCATGTATATATCGAGAGCACGGCTCTGAGACCAATTGCTGGGAGGCGGGCCCAGAACAGTAGCGGTCCGTGACCACATTTTAAATTTTTTTTATTATAATACAAGTATTAAAATATTTCTAAAACATTTTAATACAATAGCGGAAGACTAGCTGGATCTACTCAAGTATATACATGCAATTGATAATAAATTTTAAATCACTTAAGCAGATAAATATCTAAGATGCAATTAACACTTAAGAGCATATAATTTATCATGCTTAAAATAAAACAACTATAAAATATTACCGTACTGCAAACATGGCTATCTAACGACATTTTTCCAGCTCCCGAGTTCACCTCCGTGAACCTGATACCCGATCTCCTCGTGAAACCGGCAGAGCTTCCCTACAATGACCCCAGAGAAACCCTTAGAGTGTAGGCTCCGAAAATATTTTCTAAATACTTAGAGAAAACAAACTTTAAACTAGAAAACCCTTTTCAGGGTTTATTCTCCCGAAATTAGGCGTTTTATACAAACACCTAATTAAAATTAATTCCAAAATAAATCGGAATTAACTAGGAGAAAAGGTATATGGTTTTAAAGCCGAGAGTTCAACCAAAACCTCTCCTAAAGTTGTGAATGAAAAAATGAAGGCCAAGGCCCCTATTTATAGGGGAAAAACCGAGGGCAAAATGGTAATTTCACATCCCACTTGCGTGTGCAACTTGGATATGAAAACCGAGGTGACCACATTCAAGCTCTCATCACCACGAATCCAGAGCTGCCGAGCACGGGCCGGTATCCCACCGGACGCGCCCTCAGGCACTCACGGCCCTAAGGTTTATGGTTTAGACCGGTCCGGTTCGACATATGGCCAGTCCTGGTGATGCCACGTGTCCGGACTGGTCCGGCCCTGTCCGTCAACCTGACCCGTTAACCCGACTCGACGACCAGTTGACTGACCCGGTCAGATCTAATCTGGACCATACATACGCGCTGACGTGGCACAATCTCATCCACACATGTGGCGCGCCACGCGGTGTCCAGTCAGCGCCACCTGGGGCCCCATCTGCTGACGTGGCGTGCCACATTAGCTGCCACGTCATCCCGATGCCACGTCAGATTTTTTTTTTAAATCTAAAATTTTATTTTCTCCAAAATAAAATTCCGGGCATTTCCAACTCTTTGGAACTTGATTTATTTTCTTAAAATAAATTCCTTGGCTATTTTCAAACACTTTGAAAATTCATCTCTCTTTTTCCTTTTAATATTTTCTCTTTGGGTTTTTCAATTTGGGGCTTGTAGGGGGACCTATAGGACTAATTAATTTTAGCTCCAAACGGATTAATATATTATCATCTCATGATAATAATTAATTACCGTTTAATAATATTTAATTTCACCAAATAAATATTATTGCACTCTAAAATTAATTAAATTATTCACGAATTTCTCGATCTAGAATACTTTCGCATTTCACTCCTCTGTGTAGATATCCATGAAAAATAAATTGCAACTACTATCATTTATTTTTCATCTCAAATCTAAAATTTATTGGTTCGCCTTAAGTTCAAATTCTCTGTATGTGAAACACATTCAACATACAACTTCGGTGACGTATCACATGAAGTGCTTTAGCCAAAGTCTTAATTTGAACTTTTGCACATCTATTTCAGGGATATCTTTTACCTTCCAGCAAGGCCACAGATTCCTCGATCAATATAACTCTTTAGCACATTTCATGCAGTCATTGAATATACAAAGTATTTCGGCCACACGTTACCGAGACCTCACTTCGAGTATATTACAGTGACTAACACTACATGCCTAAAGCCGAAATATTATCAGGATTAAGAGTACAATGCTTCCTGAGATTTCATTTATTTTAGATAGCAGTATAAAATGAATAATTTCAGTGGTCCAGTTCGATGTTTCCAATCCTATTGAAAATCATCAATGTGTTATAATTGGAATCACCATTCCCTATGACGAAAGACTAATCATCTTATATAACCACGTTATAGTCTTGATAAGAACATATTCTTATCTTACTGACTAGAACTTTAATGACACGTGATTTCGGTATTCAAAGTCTTTTCCTATGAAACACATTTCATATAAGAATACCACCACATGTCATTAATTATCAATATGTGAAATACTCACAACTCGCTGTAAATTCAGTTTAATTAATTCAATAAATTGAATTTTTAGGGCACTATTCCCAATATGGCCTTCATTGTAGTAAAGAGAATATACTGTTTCAAAGTCATGCCCTTCTGGTTGAAGAATGCAGGAGCCACGTACCAAAGGCTGGTCAACATGATGTTTAAAGACGATGGAGGTCTACGTCGACGACATGATCGTAAAGAGTCGCTGGGCGTACCATCATCTAGATCACCTACGTAGATCGTTTGAGATCTTACGACAGTATGGGATGAAGCTCAACCCTGATAAGTACACGTTCGGGGTCGAAGGGGGAAAGTTTCTAGGATACATGGTGAGCCAGCGGGGCATTGAAGCTAATCCTGCAAAGAACAAAGCAATCCAGATCATCCCTCGACCTCAATGCATCAACCAGGTGCAGTCCCTGGTAGGTCGGATAATCTCTCTCAACCGGTTCATATCGCGATCGTCCGAACGCAACCTCCCATTTTTCAAAGTCTTGAGGAACCTAAAAAAATTCGAGTGGGACGAAGGATGCGACCGAGCATTCGATCAATTAAAAGAGTACTTGGCATCTCCTCCATTGCTGGTAAAGCCAAATGAGGGCGAGACCTTGTACCTCTATCTGTCCCTTTCTAACGAAACCTTCAGCTCAGTCTTGGTCGCCATCCGAGATCGAAAACACCTACCGATCTACTACCTGAGTAAGATCCTGCATGGAGCAGAACGAAACTATCTCGAGATCGAGAAGTTTGTATTCGCCCTCACGTATGCTGTTCGGAAGCTACGCCCGTACTTCCAAGCACATCCCATAATCGTCTTGATAGATCAACCCCTCAAACAGGTCTTGTCCAAACCTGATGTGTTGGGCCGCATGATGAAGTGGGCGGTCGAGTTGAGTCAGCACGACATCATCTACCAACCCCGAGCCACCCAGTAAGCTCAAGTTCTGGCTGACTTCTTCATCGAAAAGAACACCAGCTCGATGGAGATCGTTCCTACCTCACAGAGCTGGACCATGTACACGGATGGCTCGTCGACCTCTCAAGGAGGGGGAGTCGGCATATCCCTTACAAGCTCAGATGGACTCCAGCTCGATTTCGCCACTAAACTCGATTTTAAAGCAACAAACAACGAGGCTGAGTACGAAGCACTTGTGGCAGGACTAAGATACGCCACTGAAAACAAGATCAACAGGTTAGCTGTAGTAACTGACTCTCAGCTCATCACCGGCCAAGTCAATGGCATTTACGAGGCTCGGGAAGAATCCATGGCAGCGTATCTCAAGATGGTGAAAGAGCTGACCTCGAAGCTAAAAGAGTTCAAAATCAAACAATTCCCCTGCGAAAAGAACGGCCGAGCTGATGCCTTGTCAAAGCTGGCAAACGGAGTCCAAGGGATAAAGGATGTGACCATCTCTTTCATGGTCTCGGGGGGCCGGGCGATCGACGAAAGAAAGGTCGACGCTGCCGCTATCGATCCGCCGGAACCTTGTTGGATGGACGATCTAATCATCTACCTCAAACTGAGGCCAGGAGAGTGAAGTATCGATCTCTCCTCTACATGATAGATCGCAAAGGCAAGTTGTTCAAAAAGACCTTTACTTGTCCCCCTCTAAGGTGCCTACGACCTAGCCAAGCCCAAGATGTCCTGGAAGAAGTCTATGAGGGGTGCTGCGGAAACCACTCCGGAGGTCGATCTGTAGCTCGAAAGATCTTAAGGTGTGGGTATTTTTTGCCAACTATGTTATGGGACACAAAACTCCACTTTAGGAAATGCCCCAAGTGCCAAAAACATGGCAACCTCATCCATACTCACCCGCCATCCATGATCCCAATCGATGTCTGTTGGCCCTTTGACCAGTGGGGCATCGACATCATCGGACCATTTTCCCTAGCACCTAGACAGAAAAAGTTCGCCATAGTATGCGTCGAGTGCTTCTCAAAGTGGGTTGAGGCCGAGGTAGTCCCCAAAATTACTGATGCAATGATAAAGAGTTTCCTCTAGAAGAATGTAATATGCCGTTTTGGGGTTCCGAGGGTACTTATCTGTGACAATGGTCCTCAATTTCGATCTGAGACTACTAAGAGCTATTGTCGAGACCTCGGGATCGACCTCAGATTCACTACTGTTGGTCATCCACAAGCAAAGGCCAAGCTGAAGTCACCAATCGAATCATTATCCAGTATCTCAAGACCCACCTCGACGCCAAACTGGGCGTTTGGGCGGACGAACTCAACGGTGTACTATGGGCCTATCGAACTACTCCGCGAACAGCCACCGGGCAAACCCCATACTCATTGGTCTACGGATCCGAAGCTGTGATCCCATCGGAGCTCTTATATGAAACAACTCGTGTATCGCAGTATCAACTCGACCAAAATACAGAGATCAGAGCTGAAGATCTAGATGTCATTGAAGAAAGCAGATAGCATGCCTATCAGAAGCTGAAACAGTACAAGGCAGCAGCGGCTCGATCATACAACAAACACGTGAAGCCAAGATCGTTTCAGATCAGTGACCTAGTGTTGAAGAAGGTCGAAGTCTTACAGCATATCGAAAAACTTGAGCCTAACTGGGAAGGACCTTATCGCGTCATGGAGATCGGAAAAAAGATGGCTTACCGGCTTGAAGACATGGCCGGGGAACCATTGCCCAGACCCTGGAACGCGCACAACTTGAAGAAGTTTTACACTTAGTTTTCAAATTATTTCAAAATTGTAACGATCACAGAGGTCGAATTCGCCTGAGAATCGACCTCTAATCAGCGAATTAATATACATGTTTTTGGGATGGCATCCGATTAAATCAACCCATGACCCCAACTAGGTTACTACCCCCTCGATTAGTACTCATTCGACCTACGGTCATGAGTTGAGGAGGGAGCGAGCCTCCCCAGCATCATCGCGTTAGAGATCGAGATCCAGCGAGGACATCTTAAGACCCAAAGAGATCCTAAAAATCCTAACGCTTCAAATGCCCTCAAATCATTCTATTAGAGATCGGGGTCCATTGAGTTCTTCTTAAGAGCCAAAGTGATCCAAAATATCCTAACGCATCTTTAAAAATTCCAAAGAGATCGATTTTGATCCGATGGGAACGACAAAGATTAACGACTTCCATCTTTCAAAAAACTTGGGTTAGGGAATCAAGATCCAACGAGGTCGTCTTGAGCCCGAAGAGATCCTAATAATCCTAACACCTCTAAAATTCCAAGGAGATCGATTTCGATCCGATGAGAATGTCAAGAGATAAGTGATTTTCATTTGTCATTTTGGTTTAGAAAATTGAGATCTAGTGAGGTTGTCTTAAGCCCAAAGAGATCTTAAAAATCCTAACACCGTTAAAATTCTAAAGAGATCGAGACCCAACAAGATCGTAGTCGACCCGACTAGATCCAACGCGATCTCAAAATCCTCTAAAAAAACAAACGCAATCCCGAGATCGCTATCGATCCGATGAAAACACGGTAAGTGGTAAAATGACTAAGGAAAAGATACGGGCACCCGACGAGACAAGATAAACATCCCAACGAGATCAAAAACGTGTTTCACTTATCGATCCGAATACGAGTAAAATCTAGCTAACGACGAGGTCATGCTAATCCTAGATCGATAAACTACACACTTACGAGATCGAATAAGTACTCAACTTGGAAAGAGAGAAAACATAAATATGGGGAATTCAAATTCATTCATGCGAAAATCGAGCTCCAAAATTCGAAGGAGATCGATTATACCTAGCGCATCGAGCTCACCACGAGACGTGGCTCGATGGGTAAATTGTTCAAAAACAGCAGAAACAAACACAGGTATTCACCTAGCCACAACCCTGCTAGCAGGTCGAATTAAATATTCTTGAAACTCAAGGCAGGAGAGCAAAGATTCAGTTGATCTCAACAAGGGACGGGCGAGACTCCTGAATGGTTCAAGCCATTGCTCTCTCGAACTCACGAGCAGTAGGGAGAAAATGCTCGACCTCGACCGGCTGAGGCAGCTCGCACGCGACTGGGTGCTTCGACTTTTTGGCTTGTACGATCTCGAGGCGTGACCATACTTGAAGGTCGCCCAATCAATGTGAACCGGTGCTTCTTCTTCAGGTAGATCGATGGCACCAGGATCGGGGAGCATGGGGCCAATTGACTCAAAGTTGAAAGTGGGGGGGAAAGACGTCCTGAGCCTTGAGCTGGTTGACAGCTATTTGAAACCCTTCTTTTAGATCGTTCTCCCCCACGATCAAGCTAGCTTTCTCAAATCTGGGCCCCTCCATGAACTCCCGAACCGCGTATCATTCGATCTTGATCTTACATCTCTTGCATCTCTTCATCTCCTCTGCGACTTTGTTGATCTTAGCCCTAGCGAGATAAAAAATCTCCGATCTACCCTCCTCCTTTGCAGCAGCCTTAGCATTCTCAAGCTGTCCAGCGAACTCCAGCCTTAGCCCAACAATGGCATTTTCATGCTGCTTCTCAGCACGCGCCAAAGCCTCCTGGGCGCTCTGCATTTGGGCCTCCGTCGAGTCCCTCTCCTCAACCCGGACCCTCTTCTCCTCCCTGGCTTTGCGGAGGTCTTCCTCAAGCTGCTGAATAGTTTGAGGGTCCATCGAAGCAAGCCGTGCCTTCGCACTCTGATACTTTTCCTTGTTCCTCTGCTTGCCGACTTTAAAGACTTCCGTTTCCTGGATCGAGTTCACCAACACGGGAAGAACGTCCTGAAGGAGCAACAAGTAGATCGATTAGCAATAAACAGATCGATCAGCAAAAGGCAAGTCGGTCGGCAACAAATAGATCGATGCCATTTAGTACTTCAAGAAAAATAAACAAGTACTTACGTAGAAAATCCCTTGAGCGGCTTTGGCCCTTTTTTGATCCACCGACCTCGCTCTGGAAAACTTTCTTTGCTCATCGATGATGTAGCCGGTGTTGAACAAAGCTGATAGGAAATCGATATCAGGAGTGCCAAAGGCCAAGGCATGTTTCGAGCTATCCGGTCTTTCCAGCTCGAGCTCAGCTGGCCATTGTGGAAGTGGGGTTCAGGGAAAATCCAAGAGCTGGGATTCTTCGTCCGAGTCCTCGGACTCCTCCATCAGGTGAGCGGTTTCTCTAAAAGGCCTCTTCCCCACGCCATGCCTTGCCTGAACAAATTGGGCATAAGGGTCAATGTCTTCATCAAAATGTAATTCTAAGTGGTCTAAATTTATTACTTGTTCGAGGTCGTCCTCGACCTGACCCCCAGAAGACCCTGCCAGATCGACAAACTCGTGACCTGGAACTGGAGGCACCGCCACATCTGGGCCGATCTGACGAGCACCTTGGTCATGCAGCTCCTTCTGGAATCCCTCTTGATGGGCTTGTTGTGCCTCAGTGTTAGTATGTAATTAGTGCTTAATTTGTCTTAATTTTCCCCCTACAGTTGACTGGATATGTGCTTAATTAAACTTAATTATGGCTTTGTAGGTTTATTGGAGCTAAAATGGATCATCAATGCAAATCTGGACTAAAAGAATCGCCAAGTGCAGAAAATGAACTGAGCCATGATCTGAAGCCATGATCATCCCTTGAACTAAGTGGTGACGTAGCAAACACATCATCAAAGTCAAAAGTTGCGACTGATTTTCTATTTTTGGCGAACTTCAGCTACTTGCAGCTGCTTTATCAGTATTTGGCGTCTCAATAAGAATATTAGTAGGTCTTGGGATACCAAGAATATTTAGCCTTGATTTGTGTGCCAAAGATTGGATTTCCAAGCATATAACCAAGGCTTTTGGTTAAGGAAAGGGAGTCAGCTTTTCTCTTGAAGAAAGAAGCAACGTAGCAGCAGTAGCAGCTGAAGAACAGAAGCAAAACAGGGGACTTATCCCCTGTTATGATTAGCAAGCATTCTCTTTTCCCTTTCTTCTCTTTTTAGTAATGTTTATGCTTAGATTGTGAAGAACATTCAACCATCTTTTGTGGACAATCCTTGTTAGATTTATATCAATTCTTGGACAGTTATTTGCTGAATATTTGAAAGCATGTATAGCAGCTAAGTTCCTTTTTATCCTAGTAAAGTTGTTTCTTTGGTTCATGCTTTGGTTTTGTGAGATCTAATTGTGTTTATGCAGCTCTAAATTCTTGGTATATGCATGTATCTTGTGTGTATTGTTTGAACTCGTTTTTGGATGATTTTCTGATCAATTGTTATCTTGAAACTTGTTCTATTTGACTGCACAAATACTTGATCCGTAATTGTCTTGTAAATGTGCTTGAAGAGTCACACATCATTGATAGTTTATCACCATGTTTACTTGAGAATGATGAGATGCATGCGTAATAACTTAAACATTCCAAGCTTCTTTGAGTTTGTTGGTTAGGATCGGTATCCTTTTCATGATCAATGCTATCACAAAGTTAAATCTTAAGAGCGTTTCTATAAGACTGCTTTTGTGATAAGAGAATGGTTAGTGAGCTTCTCATGATCATTATAAACTTAAGAAAGGATGAGGTGTGTAGAGCTTGTTACCACTATAGCCGGTCTATCAATGAATTAGAGTTGAATATTGAATCTATGATCGAACCAATGGCATGAATTTTAAGAACAACTTGGCTAGGATAATCCCACTTTAAATCAATTAATTTCAGTCACTTTGCATCAGCTTTCACTTGCTTGTTATCCTTGTTTTAGTGTTTAGTTTGTAGTTTGATTAATTACACAAACCCCCCCTGTTGTGAACTCTTTCATGGTTTGTTTCCTTGGTCATTTTGGAATATATAAGAATTGCTAGTCCTTTGGGTTTGACCCTTTGCTGCTATACTCAATTTATTGCGTGTTGGAAAGTGAAGGTATTATTTGGTGGATTCGGTAACCATCACTCAGGAAGGGCGTTGAGTATCGAGCGGGCCGCGTCGATCACTGGCTGCATCTCTGCGAAATCGACCTCCCTCTGGCTCCTCGCCCTCATCTTTGCAGCTCGAGACATAATTAGGACTCGGAGATCTACAGATCGAAAAACCAATGATTAGATCGACATATAAAGCGAAGAAAATTTACAAAAAATTTTAAAGAACCCTGATCGAGGTGGGATCCGATCGAAGTAGGAGCATACCAAGGCGGAAGTTCCTCCGTCGGTGTCCAAGGACTATGCCCGCTTCGACCAGATTCCCCGTCCTCGTCAGGTTCGTATGGTCTAGCAGGCCCAAGCGGGAAAGCAGATCGAAGTTGTTGTGGAGCCATGAGGTCGATCTGGTAGGGAGGCGCTTCGGGTCGTCTGAACCCCATGTAGTTCGAAACGAAGGGGTAACGGGGAGGTCGATGAAGAAGAACTTGGACTTCCAATCTACCCCGTGCGACTGTCAATGGGATCGATACCATCTTCCTATGAGGTTTCGACTGGAGATTGAAGTACCCGGGGCCAGATTTAGCAGCACTATTCAGTGTAAGGAACTCTCCAAAATCTTCGATCTCCGGCGCGAACCCCAGGGACTTCACAATTATCATTATACAGTGGATCAGGGAGAACGAGTTTGGGGTCAACTGAGCTAGGTACATGTTGAAGCGAACCATGAAGTCGGAAACGATCGGAGGCAGCGGAAGCCTTAGGCCATACTTAACTGCATGGTAATAGATCCCAATCGACCTCGGCTCTATGGATTACCCACCATCTCCCTAGCCAGCGGCATTCGAACTACATACAGCAAATCCAAAGTGAGCCTCCTCCTCGCGTCCGCAAACTCAGATTCAGTTATTTTTTATACCCTCTGGGTCACATGGGATAGAGTTCGGTAGATATGACGCGGTTGTTCCACCACCGGGGGATTTGTAACGGGTTCTTCGATCCCCCCTTCTTCGTCGACCTCCTGAACCTCCTCCGGCTCATTCACCAACCTCATCGGACCCCTTCCTCTCGAGGTCGATGCGGGTCCCCCGCAATTGGTTGTACCACCCGATCCCATAAGTGACTCAAAACTCGCATCTGGAAGCGGGGGGACGTTCTGATCGACCTCCCGCTCGAGAGACGGCGTAAAAACAGCTTCACCCGGATCCCTCCTCGTTTCGATCTGATCGCGGGCCATAAGAAGTTAGGAAAAGAAATGGAACTTTACCTTGGGAGCAGATCGAACAAGCTTCAAAAAGATGGCTGACAAGGGTTACAGATCGGAGCAGTTCGATGGCTTGTGTGTGAAAACAGTGAAATGTGGCTTGAGGGTGACCTCCTATTTATAGGGGTTGAAAAAGTAACGTCTCGAAATACGAAGCGACGCCATAATAACCCCGGACACGCCACCTCCTCAAAGGTCACGTCGCATTAAATGCGGTGTCAGATCGATGAACTCAAAAGTCGTGCCTCATTATTAGGACAGCGGTTCGATTTTAACGGTCATGACGGTACCCCTACCCAATGCCAGATCGATGAAATTACTACTGCGAAATTTCACACTGGTAATTTGGGGGGTCTCTGACATGGCATAATGGTACGTAGCCACGTGGCACGCACCCGTAGGAGCCACGTGGACTTTTACGCCAACCGGGGCAGGCCAGATAGAGACAAACCTACTGATGGTCTGAAGAGTCCGTCGACCTCGATCCACCACAGCATGTCATCTCGATCTACCGTGCCCTTCTATGAGAAAACCCAAACAGAATTAAGGATCCCGGAAGGCAATATCAATCTCCAGATCGATTTCATAAGTCACCGGACACCCGAATATTGTAAAGCACTCCTGTCAGGACACGTGTAGCCTTCTCATTCCCTAGAACAGGCGTACTGCGGAGCATTCAATACCCGCCAGTCCCAGTCTCTACCCAAAGGGGAAATAAGGTACAATCGATCCCACTTTAGCCAGCTCCATCGTCCGACAGCCAGATCGACGATTGGCAGCGCCATTAATGCACACTTGCGGTACACGCATTACTGTGTTATTCGGCCAAGGCTATAAATACTCGCCCCTTGAATAGTAGTTGGTAAGCCTTTACTGCACATTAAATTGCATTTATTCTCTCTCTAAGTGAATCCAGTACTGACTTGGGCGTCGGAGTGCCAAACTTGGGTAAAACCCCAAGTCCCCCAAGTTGGCTTCGAGCTCACGTTTGCTAGTGCTTTCAGGTCGATAAAGAACCCACTCAAACAAATTCTTGACTGATCGACCCAAATCTGACCCTCAGATCGTCCACTTCAGATCGATCGGATTTGAGCCAGATCAGAATTAACTTGAATTTTCTCAGATTTGAGCTTTTGATTATGAATATATTCTTGAATAAGGAAATGTTTTCAGATTACTTTGAGTTAGTAGAACTTAAAGTTAAAGGAATTTTAAATTTATTGGTAAATTTAAATTCTTGTTATTTTAGAATATTAGGTGATCATGGGTTAGTCTTGTGGATGTTTTAATTTATGCACATGTATGGTTTAAATTTGGGGTTAGAGCCCCATCGTTGCATTTTTCCATTAGGTTCGGTGCCCCACTTATATGTGTACTGTTATGTCTTTATTATGTGGCTTTCCATATTAATGTTTTGAGCCCGGGGTATGCCCCGTGTATTTGTCTATGGTCAATATGAAGATTGAGCCATATTATTTTGTGTTAAGAGAGTAGATTATAGGAACGTGAGGTTTTTCTATTTTACTTTGAAGATTTGCACCCATGGAGTAAGATGGATCCACACAATAAAGTAACATGGAGGCCATGAAGTGAAGACCCCTCAAAATATTAGGAGGGTTTCTATTATTGTAATAGAGAGGGCATCGTTTTATTTCTAATTCCCTTATGTGATTTAAACTGTTTTATGTGGCATGTATGTTAGAACTTGTGGTTGTGGAGTGGCTCCCACATATCATGCATAAGATAGGAAAACCCATGATCATCTCATATTAGTATCATGCTAGGACATGTTATCTGCTAATTGCTTGTGTGTAATGCATTTATGTGAAACTGCATTAAACAAGATTAATTAAAATGGATAACTGTACATGTTGGTGAGGTCAAAACTAGATAACTCTCCAGTATTCGAAAAATCCCATAAATATTAAGCAATTTCGAAAAATAGGTATTTTGTATAAAGTGAGAACTTAAAATTCCTAGCATTCCATAAATAGGATTTAAGTTTAATAGGGGAGCTAGTTGCTGTCCATGAGTCGTGGGGTGGCTATGTGAAACCTATTAGTTCTTAGTTTCCTGATTAATTACTTTAAGTGATTAATATTTCATGGTTATTTTGGAATGGGCGATCTCCACGAGTCGTGGGTCGTTCTGGACTAAGTTTAATCATGATCTTATGATTGATGGTTTCTTCTTAACACCTAAGTAAATATGGATGTCGCACGAGTCGTGGGTCCATATTGAAAGATGGGTGATGCAAAAATATTACTGAGAGTTCCATAGAGACGGAATTTGAAAGTTGTACCTACCTAAGGCTTTATTCAGGATGTCCACGAGTCGTGGGTCCAAGATAAGGTGCTTGGGATCTCAGTACCCATTGGGAAAACAAGTTTCCTATAAGATCGTTGGGATTTTAAGATCTTCTAAAAAAAGTGGGAGCTACATATGATTAAAAGACCTAAATCTTGTGTATTACGTTATTATTCAACATGCTCACATTTTCTCTACTTAGCATTTAGGTTGTTCTATGATTCTCTACAATATGAAATGCAAACCCATTCATATCCATCCTTAAGTCAAACAATTTGACTAAGTCCTAACTAACTCTAATTGGCTTCGGATCTTAAAATTCGTTCTAGAATCTGAAAAGAGAAAAGTGTTCTCTACAAGGCGAGATTTTCACTTACTTACGAAAATTCGACCCGGGCCAAAAGAGAACAATTTAAGGTGGATGGATTTTTCCAACCACTTAAAGAGCAATTGAACCACCTCATAAAAATGTTACAAGGTATAACATTATGGAATTGTTCCATACTCCAAATGAGGAAACAAGTGCATGAACGTGGACTAGAAGGTCATATTTGATGACCTTGTAGCCGCGGTCATTTAATTGAAAATAGAGTTATCAATTGCACTGATTGCTCACATTGCTTCCACCATCATCTAACTCTTTTAATACTCAACCAAAATGATGCCATTGTAGCATATTTAATCATTTAGTTGATCATGGTTCAGAGCATCCTTAAGAAGGACTAAAAGGTTATGATGGTTGATTCTTCTTCTAAACCCACTAAGTTAAAGGCTTGAAGGTCGAAAGTGGAAGAAACCCTTAAAGCCCAATGAGAGGCGTGACTAAAAGGGGATACCCAAAAGACTATAGAGATTAGAAAAGGACGTTTGCTTCTATAATAGCAAACTAAGGACTTTGAAAGGGAACTGCAAAGAGTATGGGTACTCTGATAGGTTATCTCGTTTAATAGTTCTAATAAGATTAGAATTCACTGGTCTTGAGTTAATTTTACATAATCCGTTGTGCAAAACTCTCAAGTACTAACGTTTCGAACATGCAACGAGATAACAAAAGTAAGTGATATGACAAGGGTTTTGAATAGCTTTTGACACGTTAAGACGAAAGGATTAGTGAGTTAGACATCTTAGGATCATTCTTTGAAATTGAACCTTGAAAGTTAACTTCCTGTGAATCCTGTCTTAAGGGAAACGGTCCCAAAACCCCGTTTATGAGAAACGTGGAAACGTGCAACACTTAGTGGATTTCGATCCACATGATGTTTTGTCTATTGCTCAGGTAAGCACTAGAGATAATCATCAGTTTAATCATTATGAATGAGTATACTTGTTGAAGTATAAATTCGAAACTTATATGAAATTCTTAGAATTTCAAAAGGAGGTTGGGAACCGAAGTAGTCATAAGTTGTAGACAAATCGATATGATTGAGATAGCTAATATCTTGGCAACTAATTCCTTAGCCATCTTATAGATAACAGGATTATCTCTCAGTAAACTGGTTCGAGAACACCTTAGTGATTCTGAATGATGGAATAAAACCTTATAGGATATGGTTCGTTCCATAGCAAGCTTTACTAACTTATGATCATTCTAGGAATAAAACCCTAGAATATGCAGTTAGAGATCTTGAATCTAGTACCTTTCAAAACCAGTTCCTTAATTGCACTATGAAATGTGGCATTCAATAGTTCCCCAATTATTCTTGTCTAAGAATTTTGGGAAATTCTCTTAAGTGAAGAGGATAGTGAGAGATAAGCTTGAAACGAGTTCAAGTTAATCAACAATATAGAATGGTCTTTCTGCAATTCTCTTGAACAAAGGTTGTTTGTTTCAAGGAATGTACCTTTCTTAAGGAATTGTTCCTATAAGATGAGAAAGGCAAGTAGGCAGACCTCAAAGAAATTTGAGGATAAATACCCCACACCACATATAGAAGAAACGAGCCCATCTGATAAAACTTAGCCAAATTTTAGAGTAAAGCTAGTGCACGTGAGAATCCCTCCTCTTAAGGTGCATTTAGAATGCATTCCAAGATAGCCAAGGAATTACTTAAAGAAGAAGCACTATTGGATTTGGAATCTGAATAGTGTAAACAAGCCTTGAAATCCGAGATGGATTCCATATACTCAAACCAAGTTTTGACCTTGGTCGATCCACCTGATAGGATCAAGCTCGTAGAGCTTCGAGTGAATGAAAGCATTACAGCCTTCTTGACGGTTGAAATGCAGAAGTCCATTGGGATTGAGTTTAGTATATCTGCATATTTTGACTATCAGATATGATAAAAGAATATGAGAACTATTTTACTCAATAGGAGATCGAAAGAGACTAAAATATGGTTTTTCTATGAATCTCATATTCAGTGGGAGTAAGCATAAGGTATGCTAACCCTTAAGTCAATATGTAGATTGATGAAGGCTTCTAGAAGTTAGAGAATTCAATTTCATGAAGTGGCCAAATCGTTTGACCCACATGAATCTCGAATAACTCTTAAGTGTACGCACAAAAGTTAGTCACGTTAGCTTCAATTTTGGTACTTTAGAAGATAACATCCTTCTCATTAAAAATGCGAAGGATGAAATGAAAGTAGCCAAAATTTTGTTTAAGAAACAATTTGACATGAAAGATCTTAGTGATTATCCTAAATTCTCCAAATTTAGATCTATAGAAGATGGATTTAAGAGAATAAAAGGATTATCACAATCAAGTGCATAATCACGGTACTAAAAGAGTTTAATATGGACCATGGAACATCTCTTTTGAAGAAGATGAGTCCTAAGATAACTTTATGAAAGTTAGTATGCCCAAAAACCCTTTAAGGGAAAGGGTTCATAACGTATGCAATGTTATGTACTAAATTAGATATGGTGCATCACTAAGCGTAGTGGACCGAATCTAATATGACCTCAGAGAAGGTCATTAGATTTCTGTAAAGGATGTCCTCAAAGTACTTGAGAAGAAATGAGGATATGTATTAGTTTACAGAGCCCAAAAGATTTTATTATTGAAAGGATATTTTGATGTAATCGTGACATCAAACATAGATGATTGTGAAATATTGAAAGGATACAATTTATGCCCGAATGGCAAAGCAACGTATGGAAACCATTCTAAGCATATACGTTGCGAAATTTCAACTATTGTAGTTGAGAACTTAGTCGTATTAAATAACGCTAACTTAAGTGTTTGGGTAAGAAACTCCATCTTACTAGTTAGATGAAGTTCCTAGCATGAAACAACTCCATTATCATATTGTATGATAAAATGGATGGTTGCTCAAGTAAGAGAACCAAGACCTCACCAAGAGACTACACACGTGATTACGAATCACTTTATAAGAAAAACGTGTTTCCTTAGAGATGTGTAACTAAGAGGGTCACATCAGCAGAGAACCTAGCAGATCCACTTTGGAAACGCCCGAAGTCAATAGGCTCTCAAAGTACACCTTGAGAAAATGGGACTTAGAGTACCTAAATAGCTTTTATGGGCAAGTGGGAGACTGTTAGGAATAGTGCACTAGAAAGCCGATTTGACATAATCTGCTTTGGGACTTTCCTTCTGTCACAGACAACCTTTGAATAATACGCGATTGATTATTATCATAGGCAAACACTTCTTTATATGCCAATACGTGTTTTGTGTGTTTCCATTACGTGCACATGTATTAGAACTCCCCTAATCCATAAGGCTGTTAGGGACTTTGTCATTAGGTAAATGGCACATGAAATTAGCCCTAACTCAAGGCCGGATTAGAAACCACTCCAAGTCGATGAGCCCAACAAACAATAGGAGTGTTAATATGGCTCGATTGAGACTTGCTCGTGGGATTGCGTCCTTAAGAAGGATCATCCTGTTTCATGGGGTGTAAAGTGCATAAGTTGATGCGTACGCAATACATGAGGGTGCTCGTTATTAAAACGGGTACACTAAGGTGTCCCGCGTGATAAGATTCCTAATTGGGAAAGAAAGTTTCTACAGCTAGAAATAGAAACTTCTAGATTAGGAATTATCTCACAGGTCAATGACGTGAGTAAATTAATCCTTTGACTTGAGATTTCATTGATGCTTTGTAGGCTAACTCTGTAGTCTTTGGTATAAGCTTTAAAGGGTGTCGCCTTAGATAACTGACTCAAGGCTTATACTGGGGCTGCACAAGTGGCACATGGAGGTATATAAGAATCAACAAAGGACCTACACTTGCTTAAATGCAAGAAGATCTCTTATTACATAAGTCGTTCATATGCCATCCTGAACCCTCGGCCGAGGTATTGGATCAAGACATTAAGAAAAAGGTTTCTCGGATTGAGATCAAATGGATATGAAACGGACTTAGCTTTAAGATTGAGATTAGTAGGGCTCTCATTATTCCCATGCCCTAGATCTTAATCGAGAGATGGGTTGGTAGGAGGATCGTACCTCACAGCTATCATTGACTGAAAGGTTATTTCGAATATATATTCATTGTTCAGGTAGGGGTCACATACCTGTTGCTAGATTATGGCCGTGTGATCTGTGGACTAATAAAGCGTATTAGTCTCACTGCTAACTGAAAATGAACCTAGGGGGTCACACACAAATGCCAGATTCAAAGGGTATTGAAGGAAAGATCAAATAGTTGATCGAAACGAGACCATACGTGTAAATGTACACGTGTGGCACGCGAGCAAGATTTTGGGCGTATGGTCGGATTGAGAAATCGGACCATATGTTAATTTATTAGAGAATTAATTATAAAGCCCAAGTATAATTAATTAGGAGAATTAATTATAAATCCCTAATATAATTAATTAGGAGAATTAATTATAAAGCCCTTCTAGGAATTGATTAGAGAATTAATTCAAGTATTTAATTGTTTAAGTTATTCTAATTTGATTAGAATAAATAAATAAATAAATACTAAATATCTTCTATTTATTATTCTAGTAAATATTAATTCTAATATGATTAGAATAAATATTATTGGAATAAGATATTTAATTATTATTGGAATAATTAAATATTCCTAATTAGTTAGGAACTCTCTTTCTAGAAGAATAGATATCTTATTTTGAATAACATTCCTATTACTTGGAGAGAAAGAAAATAGAAGTAAAGTCAAAGTTGGAATCTGATTCTGATCAGGGTTTGGGGTTCGAACCCTAGGCTATAAATAAGCCAAGGGGTTCAAATTTTTTACCTTATGCGTGACTTGGGATTCGCGCCCAATCTACATGGCTTCAAGAATTTGGGAGAATTCTCTTGCTCTTTTCCTTCTCGTTTTATGTTTCTTTCTTTACACATGTTATATCGCTAGCACTTTCCCTAACATGATTTGAATCTATGTTGGTGTGGATTATTACTCTAGAGAAAACCTACTATGGAATCTAAAGTAGAAAGAAACTTTCGAGGGACGAGGGTTGCCATTACAGCATGAAGCGCGTTTGAGGGCGGCTCAAAACGTGTCAAGAAAGCATTGATTCTTGTAAGTTCTTGAATCCCTAAGATTAGAAATAGAAATTGCAAGTCCGATCTTGCTTTTGGGAAAAAAATTTAAATTCCGTTGCGTTACTGTTTCATGTTTTTCCCAACATGGAGAACTGACAGTGGTGTTTTTTGGGCTAAGATTTTTGTGGGTATCCTGTTTGTTAAGTAGGTTGCAGTGGCAACAGCCTCAGGCCAAAAATGTTTCGGGACACTTGGTTCAGTGAGTAAAGCTCGGGTCATTTCAAGAATGGTTCTGTTTTTTCGTTCAGCTACCACGTTTTGTTAAGGTGTATTAGGGCAGGAGGTTTGGTTAATCATGCTGTGTTTTTGAAAGAAACTGTGCATTTCCTGGTTAACATATTCTCGTCCATTATCTGACCGGAGTACCCTGATTTTGTGACCAAACTGTGTTTACACCATATTAAAGAAAGCCACAAAAGTACCATAAACTTCAGATTTATGACGCAGAAAATATACCCATGTTATGTGAGAATAATCATCAATAAACAATACCAACAAAAAAGCAGACTCAACCCGAGTATTATTTGGTTTAAATGAGGCCCTATGACTTTTAGCAGTAAGACAAGTCTGACATGACTAATTCAAAGACTGATTATGTGGAAAGAGTGTAGGAAATAACATTCTTAGATACCTGAGTGAGGGATGACCAAGACGCCTGTGTCAGAGCCAAAGCTGTGTATTTTCTATTCCCGCTGAAAGAAGGGCTTTGGAGGGATTTTCCACTTCATCAACATAGTATAACCCATCGCGCTCAGGACCACGCCCAATGATCTCCTTCGTATGAATGTCCTGTAGCAAACAAAACCGAGAATATATCAGGACCACACAATTTAGCTCTTTCGTAATATGGCTCAAAGAAAGCAACTTGTAAGACAAAGATGGCACATAAAGACAATTGCTCAATTTAAGTTTAGGAGTAACAAGAATTGAGCACTCTTTTTCAACCGTAGCCAGATCTCCATTCCCCGTTTGGATATGGGATTGGTTTGGGGTAACTGGGTTTAGTATATCAGATGGATCAAAGGTCATTTTATCGGTTGCCCCACAATCAAGTATCCACTGATACTGTAACATCCCGCTCGTCCGACCCTACAGGTACGTTGTAACGAGAGTGTTATTTGCGTTTTAAATTATTTAATTATGCAATTGTGTGTTATTGTAATGATTATGTGACTATATGAAACTACTTGAATTATTCGATTTAAATGCCAAAACGTGCCTAAGTGTTTAAATTATTTGAAATCTTGTAATATACTAATTTATAATATACGGATTTTAATCTCGAGCAAGCTAATTTCGTGAATTGTGTGATATACGTGATTTAAGGATGTAATTGTATGATTTAAAAAAAAAATTGGACTTAATTGAAAACTTGGTTATTAGACTTAATTGCAACTTTTGAAAGTTTTGGCTCATTTGAAAAAATGAGTCATTTTAGTACACTAGTGTACATTTTAATTTATATCTTGAGCTACGGCACTCGGATTCGAGTGCCGTCTTCTGCGTTTAACTCCTTTCGATGATGCAGACACAATGGAACAAGTTTCGTATTTTTTCGATGCCGTTTAGACCTCCGACGACGCGAATTTCAGCCCCTCTTGCCCTTTTACGCCCTTATTACCTACTTGTGAGCTAGAGTCCTCATTACTTGTACTTACCCTGACCAAAACTCATCCTAATCCATCTCCCAACCCTCATTTTCTGCTGATGCAAGTACCACACCAGCCAAGGAAGAAAGAAAAGAGAGCAACAAGAAGCCATCTCCATTTTTGGTCCATTTTGAGCCCATCCGATTACCTCTTCCCCTCTAAGCTTCAAGGTAAGTTTAGATCTTTCTCCTCCATGATATTATGCACTTATTCATCCAATTAATTCATGTTTTAAGTTAAGGATTCTTGTTATATGAAGAAGCTGATGAATAGTTAGGTTTTCTCCAAAATTTTGAATACATGCTCTTATGTGTTTAATTTGAGTTTCAAGCTAGAGAATGTTCATCTATGCCTCTATATCTTGTTTCTTTGCATTAAATACATGGTGATTATGTGTATTAACTTCTACCATTAATGAACTTGAGCTTATGAAAGAAAAATGGGGGATTTTGGGCTCAAGACCGAACTGCTGTCACAACTCTTAGTTGCTGTCAATATGCTGATGTTTTAATGAAGTTTTGCATGGATTTTGGACATGAATGCATGGAAAATGATCAGATTTCGTGGTGCTCTGTTACATGATCTTGTTGCCCTGCTTTAACCTTCATTTTAGATGCATTATGATTGAGTTTGAGCATGAAACGAACTGTTGCACGCTGCTACTTCTTGTTACTAGTTTGCTATCAGTTTTGTGAAGTTTTGAGCTTGATTCTTGTATGATTTGAGGCCTAACTTACATGTACAGCTCCAGCCCTGTTTCATGATCATATTTCTTGCATTTAACCTTCATTTAGATGCAAATTGATTGAGTTTTAGGCTTGAAAAATGACTGCATGCCTGCTGTTAATGTTGTTGCGTGTTGCCGCTGTTGTTTGTGCATTTTGGCATGAAAATGATGCATGAAATGGCCTGAATTCATGGTTTATGTGCTACCCTATTTTAGATTGTTGTTACCTTGCATTTAAACCACATTTTTAGCTGCAATTTAGTTGAGTTTTGAGCTGATAAAGGACTGCTTGTGCTGTTAATTCGGAGCTGCACGCCTGTGACCCGTAACGCCCGTTACACCTTTTGTTCTTGGAACCTTAACCCCCGTTACTCCATGCTGAAATTGAAGCTGAGCTTCTGTGACTAGTAACGGTCGTTACTCCTTTTACTCTTGGAGCCAATAATGCCCGTTAATGCTTGAAGAAGAGTTGATGCCGTTGTTGTGATTTGTTTCCTTTATTTCTTATTTGCTAGTGTTGCTGCGTGTGTTTGTATATATATATATATATATATATATATATATATAATGCATGCATGTGTTGTGTATGTGCATGTGTGTGTACGTGAGTGTGTTTGCATGGATGTGTTGTGTGTGATTGGTTACGTGCATGTGCATGTATATATATATAGTATGTTAAGTTTTGTTTATTAATAATTATTATAAGCTATGAACCTTAGTTTAATTTATGTATTTAATTTAAATGAGTGATATGTGCTATAAACCTTATTTAATTTTATGAATGGATTTGTTTATAATATTAACTTGTTATATGCTATGTTATAATTCTTGGTTTGATTTTATGAATTTAAATTTAATATGAGTTGCATGTGTTACCTTGTATGATTTGAATTTGAGATTTAATTTAGATGCTCGTTTATTTTATTTATGCTCTCATGTGCTCTTAAGTGACTTAAGTACTTTTCAATGTGCATGCATGAGTTAGAACTTTGTCTATTTGCTTAATACGCTAATCTTTTATTTCTTTTGTGACTTGAGTGATGTGATAACATGTTAATTTATGCGTTAACTTGAAAGTATTGAATTTATAGAATCGTTTAATATGAAATACGTGAAACATGAGCTCATATACTTTAAATGTTACATTCCATTTGCATTATATGCATCATAAGCATTCGTCGAGCATCTATTTAGAGTCTAAGAACTTCCCTTGTTGTTTTCTTTGTTCAGAGCTTGGTCCCGTGAGCAACAAGGAGGTTCCATAGGCGTCCGTTTGCGCCCGTTTTGTATATCCTTTTGCTCCACTCCGTGGAAAGGTGAGGTTTTCTTTTCTTTTAGTTAATATGACCTACAACCCTATTTGTATTTTGAGCCCGCATGCGACTTATATATATACCTATAGATACGTGTTTAATACGTATTTTGTGGGATTTATCCCGTTTGTCATGAGGCTTTGAAAAACATTTTTATATGTATCTAAGCTTTATTTTCGTTCACTTTGCAAAGTTTTGATAAGTGTGTGTGTGTATAAGCGTGATGTGATGTGTGAATAAGCTTTGTGTGATAAGTGTAAGTTTGGGCCCCGGAGAAGTGGTATGTGATCTCGGGTCGGCCATGAGGTCGCCGGGCTCTTTCATCAACGCGACTCCATTTACGGGAGACTTGGCTCAACCTCGGGAGGTCGAGGGGACAGCGAGTTCTCTTATGCCGACGGATGCTGAGTGGCCCATCGAAGGAGTGGGCGGGATCCCCCGATTCATTTAAGTTTATAAGTGTGGGGATTGAGAGGGGCACCTCTCTTTCCCAACCGGAGAAGGTGGATTGATTTATGTATTTTGTTTTGCTTAAGATATGAAGGAGGTGGGATTAGAACTCGATTTCGCCGAGTTAGTATGTGTAAGCTTTCGTTTCTGGTTGTGAAACGGGGGTGGATTTCTAAACTCTAAAACTTGGTTGATTTTGGCCTGTGGCCTTAAACCCTTTTTCTTATACGTAGTATCACGGGTTAAAATGTTTTAGATTGCTAAAACTACGCCCGGTTCATGAACCCTTTCAGCTTTGAATATGCTTTGCTCTTATGTATACGTATGAGTGCGTGTGTTAGCCCCTTCACCAGTCTCTAGGACTTACCCTTGTTGTTGTTTTTCCTTTTTCCCCCTTCTTTGAGTTTCAGGTGCTTGGAGGTTTGAGCTAGGCAGTTGTTTTTGAGTCGTAGTGGTGGATAGCTCGAGTCACATGCATTGTACTTTGTTTCCTTTACGTATTTTGTTAGTTTTGAAATATGTATAAGTTATGTCTTTAATTTGAACTTGTAAGGGTTTGTATAACGTGACTCGCCATATTTGATATATCTTGTTTATGTTTCGAGTTTGTATGTTTGTAATTGGTTTCCTAGTGCTTCCGCATTCGTTATTTGTTTTTATTGCGCACTCTGAGTAGGGTTTAGACCGCGTAGCCTAGGTTGGATTTTTGTTTGTCACCCGTTCGCCATGGCTTGATGCGTGAGCGGAGTCCCCATTTTGTTACACGTGTTGGGCTATGGTACGGGGGATGTGGCACCCTTCGCTCCGAGGTGTTACAGATATGATTTTTTAGATTGAGTTTGGGTGTTGCTGTGCAACAGGTTTGCAATCTGAGGTGAGTGTTTTGGGTCGGTATCAATTTGGGTTGTCATGTTTGGTTTTGGCCTAATCTCTGCAAGGGTTTGGGATTGGTATTGGGACGATGATGTTAAAACTGAATCCCAAGGATTCTAATACTGCTTTGATGCCATGTTAGAACAAATTATTTGGAGAAAGCTTTGATTATTTGATTCATTGTGTATGGTTTTTTGTGTTACAATCCCCATACCTACTAACAAAGATATATAGGCCCTAAGAAACAATCCCTACAAATCTGGACAATAATATTGACTAGGGATTAAAGCCGGTAAGTCAACTATACCATATATAATGATATTCTAACATCCAGCCTCCAGGACAAGCAAGGTATTTGAAAGGTAAGGTGCCTTTAATTTCCCAACCGCCAATCTAATGCAGCCTCCACAGCCAACTAGTGCCGCTGTAAGTGATGTACCGCGACTTTCTTATGCTGCTGTGCTTCATGCACCGCCATACACAGCGGTGCCATCAATTGCATCTCAGCCACAGAAGGCGATGGCCATAGCACGTGGCCCCGTCTTTATCTTTTTGAGAGACGAGAAGCGGAAGTCGTATGGTGTGGTCTCTGAACAAAACGAGATTACCAACATTAGCTTTTTAGATAACGAAATTGTGGAGCTTTCATTGGCATTCAAATTTTCTCTTGTTGGGAAGTTTTCCCATAAGTATCCAATGATCGATGACGTGATTACACGAATTGCTCATAGACATGGATTATGAAGGTGAGTTCTAGATTGTCTTTTAAATATTAAGCATGTGTTGATTAGGTTCAGTTAGAAGGAGGATTATACAAAATGCTGCTTAAGAAAATAATTTTGATGGATGGTTTTATGATGCGAGTATTTAAATGGACGCCTATTATTAATGCAAAAATTGAGTCATCGATGGCGCCAGTTTGGGTTAAATTACCTGGTTTTTCAACTCAGAGTCTCTATTGAATATCGTAAAAAATATTGGCAAACATTTTTGTTTTGATGAGGGCACATTTGATGCTAAGAGGCCGTCGGTAGCCCGAATATGCGTGAAAGATGATTTGCTAAAGCCTCTAAAGCAATGGTTGAGTTCAACTTATTAGGGACATGGATTCAAGTGGTTGTGTACAAAAGAGTTTTCCCATACTGCTGTATTTGTTCACATGTTGGCCACAGCGAGAAGGATTGTCATGAGAAATTTGGAGAGCCACACACGTTGTATGCTAGCGCCTTCACGCCATTCGCCGACCAGACCTATGCAACCCTTTCACAACTCATGTCATGGCCTAGGGGTGTCAATTCGGGTGGGTCGGGTGGGTTCGGGTCGGGTTGACATAGGGGTACAACATAGAAAACCTCAACCCGAACCCTACCCGACCTGAAGTTGAACCCAAAAACCCCAACCCTAACCTGAACCTATTACGTTCGGGTTGGGTTCGGGTTGACCTGATTTTTTTTCAGGTCACCCGATAACTTGACCCACCCGAATAACCCGACCAGACCTGATTTTTTTTTACCCTTTTCTTTTTACTTTTTTCCCTTCTTTTTTAGATTTCCTGTTTCCTATCAATTAGAACTGATTTGCAGGACATAATGTAAATAATGAAATAAAAAATAAAAACTAACAATTAGTTTCATAACAGATCATATTTAGTTCCAAAACATATCATATTTAACAAACAACCAATTCCAGCAATCCCTGCTCATTACAATCAATCCCTGCTCATTAGTCATTACATAACATATAATGCAAGTAAAACTAATGCAGAGCAGTCAAATAAATTAAGACTCCAAACTAGAGACTTCAAAAAAACAGACAACAATACTTCAAACTTTAAAATGAATACAAAAAGTGCCATAGGGAAATGGGAAACATACCTCATTTTTAAATGATTATGGTAATGTATCGCTAATAACAAAATTCACAACACTTAGAATTCAATACACTAACAAACATGACAACATTTAAAATCCAATACAGTTCACACAATTGTATGAAGCAAACATTACAACAATATCTACCATCAAACAAACATCACAAATTTTGCAAAGTTAGAAAGCCCACACATAGATAGAAAACAATCCCACAAATTTCGCATAACATTTAAATTCAAAACACTTAAAATTCTCCAATAGTTGACTTCATAGCACTTAAAATTTCACATCAAAACACTTCATCAACTTCCCAACAAAGTCTTCCTCAAGCCATCCTACCTAAAAAAAAATAGACAAGCTATTTAGAATTAGATTCTTATTATGATATTCAAATATAAAACATAAGAAAGATTACTTACCTTTCAATCATCAACATAAGCAGCCATACTAGATTGATCGTGGTTTTGATTCAAATAGAAAGCCATGATATTCTCGGTCAACTCATCCAATTGTACATCATTAGAAACTATAACAAATAAACATTAAAGAACACAATTTAACAATACAAATATTAATTGAAGGAATAAATTTCATAGATACCTTGTTCCCCACATAACCAATCCTTGTAGCATATCAATGCCTCAACAAGGCAGAACTTCTAAATGCTTGCTTAAAAGAAAATACTACTGAAAAGAATAAGCAAGACACTTCAGGAACCATGTAATCATACCATTGCAATACACCGCAAAGAAAACAAGAAAAACTATAGTTTACAATTTTCGAAAAGAAGAAATCCAGCACTAATCCTGCATGTCTTAGAGTTTCCAATACAGATTCCCAATTAAATCTAATTTGAAATCTAATTTGGGGCTAAAATCCATAATACCTATCTAGCAAACTACAGTTAGTTTCTAAAAATTACATAATCTAGCAATTAAAATATCATGCTAAATGGAAGATATGCAACTACTTTAGCAACTCAGGTCCCATGCTAAGGTTGGGAGGCACGACATCAATCTCTAGTCTTACCGGAAAGTCATCAACTTCAATTTTGTAGACATTCATAAATAAACACATAAATAAATAGGATTCAATAAAATGATTTAAACACATTAAGAACCAAAACAAACACGAATGGGAATTTAACCTGATTAATCTAGAAACATAAAGCTTCAAACAATGAGGGGAATTTTTACCACAGGAATGTTAATTCCTCCTCCTTTGTCAGCAGCAAGGATAGCAAATGAATGTTCCTTCTGCGATGAGTAAGAATAATTATTAGTGGAGATTTTTTTTATTAGGGCGATAATAATAATAATAATAATAATAATAATAATAATAATAATAATAATAATAATAATAATAATAATAATAAGTGAGAAGAAGACGGCCGCCGGCGGGCGACGGAGGCACCAACATGTCGTCGCCTTCTCCTTACCTTCTCAACTCTTACCTGAGGAAGGAAGATAATCGGAAAAGACCCAGCAAATAGGAAGAAGGTGGAGCTGGAGCTGTGGGGGAATTGACTTTCAGGTGGCAACGAGGCGACGAGGTGGCGGCGAGGGCGTGAAGAGTGACTGAGGGTGAAGGGTTCGGGATTTGGGGCGAAGCGGTGCTAATGAAGATTGAGGGGTGTGAAATTTGTCTGAAACATTAAGGAGATCAGATTAGGGTTTTTTGTATTTATAGTACCCATATTTTTCGGGTCAACCCGGGGTTGGACCCGAACCTGACCCGACCTTCTCTCTCTCATTCGGGTTGTTATCGGGTCCGACCCGAACCCAAAATACCCCAACCCTAACCTGATATTTTGGCGGGTAGGTCGAGACAGGTTTTCGGGTCGGGTTCGAAATTGACAGCCCTAGTCATGGGCAACAACTAGCCACCCTCTAGTCACTCAGCCACCTCTAAGTGCTATAACCTCACCTTTCCACGACCAAACACCATCGCTATTGCCAGTTCGTCACATGCCATCGGCAGGGGCATCCATAATGTTCTTCTCCAGTATGGTTCCATAAACACTTGACTAAGACATAATAAGATCATCTTCTATCATGACATGTGACGCCCCGTTTTCCCGACAAGTCAAGTATGACGTCACGAGTGAGTTTAGACCAAGTGTTATGTGATTTAGTTGTGTCTAAAATTCTAAGTGGATGATTATAATTTATTTAATTTTGTAAAATTAATTGCTATTACGTGATCTATATGACTTATCACTATAACAAGGATAATAACCACATGATATTATCTTTATATTTGTTTCATAAATAAATATTTATGATAATAATAACTTGATATTATCTCACTTATTTATTTCATAAATAAATAAGTCTTGATATTATCTTGTCTCTTATTTCTCAATCTTCTACTTTATTTCTCAAATAAGGATGATATTTGCTAAGTGGTGGGCCCAAAAACAGTAGCGGTTGAATTTTTTTTGTTTATAATACAAGTATTAAAATATTTCTAAAACATTTTAATATAGTAGCGGAAGACTAGCCGGATCTACTCAAATATATACGTGCAATTGATAATAAATTTTAAATCACCTAAGCAGATAAATATCTAACATGCAATTAACACTTAAGGGCATATAATTTATCATACTTAAAATAATGCAACTGTAAAATATTACCATACTGCAAATATGGCTATCTAATGACATTTTTCCAACTCTTTTTCCTTTCGTGAGACCGGCAGAGCTTCCCTGCAATATCCCCGACTCGACCCTCGGAGTGTGGGCTCCGCGAGTATTTCCCTGAATACTCGAGAAAATATTTTCTAGAAAAACTCGCTTTTCTAGACTAGAAAATTCCCTAATTTTCTAATAATTAGGTGGTTTATATATTAATTATATAACCACCTAATTATATAATTAATTAATCCATAATTTGGATTAATTAAAAGAAAGGGAAATTAAGCCATAAATTACTAATTTTGGCTGTAAATTGAATGTGAGAAATGAGGTTGGGGTTCAACATATTTATAGGCATTAGTTGGAGGGCAATATGGTCATTTTGTACAATCCGCGTTCCGGAGGGCCAATCCGAGTACACCACGTGGAAGATCTCATCGCCGCGAATCCGATGCCACCAACCACGTGCCGCCACGTGTTGCCACGCGCCGTCGGAAGCTACCAGGTGGTTGGCGCGTGTTCACACACGCATAGGCCATCAGCTTTCGACACGTGTCCGGGTCAGGTCCTACCCTGACCTGATCCGAAAACCGATCCGACCCTGCCCGTTTGAACCGGGTATGACCCGCTTGACCGACCCGTTGACAGGCCCAGGCAAAATTAAATCTGGGCCATCCGCTTGCGCTGACGCGGCGCGATCTGCACCGCCCACTTGGCGCGATCTACACCGCCCACTTGGCGCAATCTGGGCCATCCGCTTACGCTGACGTGGCGCTGCATCAGCAACAACTGGAGCCCGATCTGCTGACGTAGCATGGCACGTGTCAGCATAATTTTTTTTTTTATTTTCTCCAAAATAAAAATTCAGGCATTTCCAATACTTTGGAATTTCAATTTATTTTCTTAAAATAAATTCCTTGGCTATTTTCAAACACTTTGAAAACTCATTTCTCTTTCTCCTTTTAATATTTTCTCTTGGGTTTTCAATTTAGGGCTTGCAAGGGGACCTACAGGACTAATTAATTTTAGTTCCAAACGGGTTAATATATTATCATCTCATGATAGTAATTAATTACCGCGTAAAAATATTTAATTCCACTAAATAAATATTGTTGCACTCTAAAATTAATTAAATTATTCACGAATTTCTCGATCTAGAATAATTTTGCATTTCACTCCTCCGTGTAGATATCCATGAAAAATAAATTGCAACTACTATCATTTATTTTTCATCTCCAATCCGAAATTTATTGATTCGCCTTAAGTTCAAATTCTCTGTATGTGAAACACATTCATCGTACAACTTCGGTGACGTATCACACGAAGTGCTTTGGACAAAGTCTTAATTCGAACTTTTGCAAATCTATTTTAGGGATATCTTTTACATTCCAACAAGGCCATAGATTCCTCGATCAATATAACTCTTTAGCACATTTCATGTTGTCACCGAACGTAGAAAGTATTTTGGCCACCGTTGCCGAGACCTCACCTCGAGTATATTACAGTGACCAACACTACATGCCTAAAGCCGAAATATTATCAGGATTAAGAGTACAATGCTTCCTGAGATTTTATTCATTTTATATAGCAGTAAAAATGAATAATCTCAGTGGTCCAATTCGATGTTTCCATTCCTATTGAGAATCATCAACGTGTTATAATCGGAATCACCATTTCCTATGACGAAAGACTAATCATCTTATATAGCCACGTTATAGTCATGATCAGAACATATTCTTATCTTACCGACTAGAACTTTAATGACACGTGATTTCGGTATTCCAAGTCTTTTCCTATGAAACACATTTCATATAAGAATACCATCACACGCCATTAATTATCAATATGTGAAATACTCACAACTCGCTATAAATTCAGTTTAATTAATTCAATAAATTGAATTTTCAGGGCACTATTCCCAACAGATAATATCCTTTATTTATTTCTTAAATAAATAAAGTTAGATAATGTTATATTTATTTCATAAATAAATAATACCAATTTCCAATAAATAATTAATTCTTAATTAATTATTCATTGGGATTCTTTATTTCGGATTGAGCTTTAAATTAATTCTCTAATTAATTCTGATGACCCTTTATAATTAATTCTCTAATTAATTATATTTGGGTTTTACAATTAATTCCCTAATTAATTTTATTTGGGCTTTATAATTAAATCTCCACTTAATTAACACATGGTCTAATTTCTTGATTTGACCAAACGCCCAACTTGCTCACGTGCCACACGTGTACTTTGTTGGAAAACGTCAGAGTATGCGCAGCGGAAGTTTTAAAAATCTTCCAAAAGTAGATCTACATGACTTGCAATGTTCGTATTGTATCTTAGGGTATATCAAGAAACTCACATTAATTGAAACGTTCTTGTGATGTCGATACCGCCTATCGAACACCCTTCAAGCGGAATGTCCCTCGAACGTCCTTCAATTAGATCCCAAAGTAGACAATCCTCCAAAGCGTATCCACACTAGTCATAGAACACGATCAAGCGAGTGAGAATGCTAGTTCTATGACTTGTGTTAGGCTAGGATATTTTACTTTGAAAACTTTTCTTTTATTTTTTTTCTCAAAAACTTAACGCTTCAAGAACGTTGGTCTAAAGAATAAGAGAAGCACCCCCACTAGTATTTATACTAGTGGAGTTCGAACTCCCTAGGGTTTCCAAGACCCAATGGGATTAGCTTTCTTGCTCACTAATTAACTCATTTAATTATTAATTTAATTGGAATAATAAGTTCTTAACTTATTCTCCAAGTCTTGCAAGAGATGTCTTCTCTCTCCTACAATAGGAAGTTTGACTTTCCTACCTTTACTTACTAAAGTCAAAAGTCAAGATTCAGTAAATAATTTAATTCCTAATTAATTATTTATTAGGTTAAGTAATTTGAGAATAGTCTCAACAATTAATTCATAATTAATTAAAAGACCAAAATTAATTAATTACAATTTAATTAACTAATTCTAGAAAAGAATTCACCTGTAAATTAATCACACGAGTGAAGCCATGCCACAGCCACGTGTGCGTGACACGTGGCAGCCACGCAGGCAGCGTGACACGTAGCCACGTGTTCGTGGCTTCATTTCGATCAACAATTTGATCCTTCGTTAATTATATTAGCATCATACGATAACCTTCGTATTCTGGCATTTGTGTGTAACTCTTTAGATTCATTATTCAATTAGCAGCGACAGTAATTAACTAATTCCCATAATTAAATAATCACTTCACAGATCACACTACCGTAATCTAGCAATGGGTGTGTGACTCCTAGCCGAATAACGAAATGAATCGAATAACCTTTCAGTCAATGACAATCAGTGAAATAAGATCGTCCTACAACTCCATCTCTCAACCAAGAACTAAGGCATGAGAATATTCTCAGAGCCTTGTTATTCTTAATCTTTAAAGTTAAGTTCGTTTCATATCCATTTAGATCTCAATCCAAGAAAACCCTATTTTCTTGATGTCTTGATCTTTTTATCCACCTTGGCCAAGGGTTTAATAGTTAATGGACTACAAACAACTCAATTAGTATGAGATCATTCTTGTTCTTAACAAGTGTAGGTCCTTTATTGATTCTACTAATTCTACATATGTCACTTGTGTAATCCCAACATAGGTTGTGGTTCCGGTGTCTATATGGCGACACCCTTTTGAGTATTATATCAAAGATTACAAAGTTAGCTCATATGAGGCATTATAGAATCTCAAGTCTAAGGATTATTAATCACGTCATTGACCTGTGGGATATTTCCTAATCTAGAAGTTTCTAGGAGACTTCTTTTCCCATTTAGGAATGTTCTCACGCGGGACATCTCAGTGATGAAATTCTTGTAACAATCACCTTATGTATTATGAACGCATCATTGTATGCACTTATCATTCCATAAAACTGAATGATCCTTCAAAAGGACATAATCACATAAGAAAGTCTCAGCGGAGTTAAGGTCGACACTCCCACTATCTGTCGGACTCATCGACTTGAAGAGGTTTCTAATCCTCACCTATGGAGTTAAGAACGTGTTTCATGTGCTGTTCCCATAAGGGCAAAGTTCTTAACGGCCTCATCGGATAAGGGGAGTTCAAAACATGCAAAGCACAATCAACCCAAACAGACATAAATAAGCACATAAAGAAGTGATTGCCTATGAACAAAATCATCTCGTTTATTATTCAAAGACTGTTTGTGATTTTACAAGGACTTAGTAAAGCAAAATGCTGCTTTAAGGGTACTATTCCTAACAATCTCCCACTTACCCGTCAAAGCCATTCAGGTGCTAATCTACATCCCATCTTCTGAACATATCCTTCAAAAGCCTGTTGACTAAGGGCTTTTATAAGTGGATCTGCCATGTTCTCTATTGATGTGACCCTTTCAGTTTGCACATCTCCTTTCTTGATTATATCACGGATTAAGATATACTTCCTCAAAATGTGCTTGGTCCTTTGGTGAGATCTTGGTTCTCTTGCTTGAGCAACCGCCCCTGTGTTATCACAAAACACTGTAACGGGGTCTTTAATGCTAGGAACTACACCCAACTCGTGGATGAAGTTTCTTACCCAAACAACTTCCTTAGTAGCATCGTTTGCAGTTAAGTATTCAGCCTCAGTGGTCGAATTTACAGTGGTCACTTGCTTGGAACTTTTCCAACTCACTGCTCCGCTATTCAGGCAGAATATGTATCTCGACATGGATTTAAAGTCATCCATGTCAGATGCAAAGCTTGCATCATAGTATCCTCTAATGACAAGTGTTAGGAATAGTGCCCTAAAAATCCAATTTCTTTGTAAATACTTCGTATTTTGCTGGATTAATAAAACTGAAATTATTACAAGTTATGAGTATATTAACATAATTAATAACATGTGATGATATTCTTATATGAAATGTGTTTCATAGGAAAGGACTTTGGATATCGAAATCACGTGTTATTAAAGTTCTAGTCGGTAAGATAAGAATAAGTTCTTATCGAGACTATAATGTGTTATATAAGATGATTAGTCTTTCGTTATAAGGAAATGGAGTTTCTAGTTATAACACATTGATGATTTTCAATGGATTTGGAAACATCGAACTGGACCACTAAGATAGTTCATTTTAAACTACTATCTAAAATGAACAAATCTTATGGAGCATTGAACTCTTAATCCTGATAATATTTCGACTTTAGGCAGGCAGTGTTAATCATTGTAACTTGCTCATAAGTGAGGTCTCGATATCGAATGATCGAAACCTTTGTACATTCAGTGATTACATGAAATGTGCTGAAGAGAAATATTGATCGAGGAATCTGTGGCTTTGCTGGAAAGTTAAAAGATATTCCTGAAATGGATTTGCAAAGTTTGAATTAAAACTTTGGCCAATGTACTTCGTGTGATGTGTCACTGAAGTTGTATATTGAATGTGTTTCACGTACAAGAGATTTGAACTTAAGGCGAATCAAGAGATTTCAGATTAAAAGGGAAAAATAAATGATAGAAGTATTAATTCATTTTTCATGGATATCTACACGGAGGAGTAAAATGCAAAATTATTCTAGATCGAGAAATTCGTGAATAATTTAATTAATTCTAGAGTGCAACAATATTTATTTAGTGGAATTAAATATTGTTAAACGGTAATTAATTACTATCATGAGATGATAATATATTAACCCGTTTGGAGCTAAAATTAATTAGTCCTGCAGGTCCCCCTGCAAGCCTCAATCGAAAACCCGAAGATAAAGCATTAAAAGGAAAGAGAGAAATAAATTTTCAAAGTGTTTGAAAATAGCCAAGGGATTTATTTTAAGAAAATAAATCAAGTTCCAAAGTGTTGGAAATGCTCGAAATTTTATTTATTTTTTTAAAAAAAAAAAATTACTGACGTGGCATGCTGACGTGTCAGGCCATGTCAGCAAATGAGGTGAGGTGGCGCTGACTCAGTGCCAGCACAGCACAGAAACCCTAGGGCCGAAGGTGCAACACAAGCGCTACCTTGTAGTCGCGCGTGAGGTCGCATGGAGGCTCCGATCGGGGCGTTCTCGGCGGTGTTGGGCTCGTGGTGAAGAGATCTACGATGTGGTCACCTTGGAATTTGTGTCCAAGTTGTGTATGCAAGTGGGGTATGAAATTACCTTTTTACCCTCGATTTTTCCCCTATAAATAGGGGGCTTGGCTCCTCATTTTTTCTCACAACTTTTGGGAGAGGTTTTGGCTGAGTTCTTGGCTTTGAAATCATATCCCTTTTCTCCTAGTTAATTCTGATTTATTTTAGAATTAATTTTAATTAGGTGTTTATATATAAAACTCCTAATTTCGGGAGATTAAACCCTGAAAAGGGTTTTATAGTTTAAAGTTTTATTTTATCTAAGTATTTAGAGAAATACTTTCGGAGCCTACACTCCAAGGGTTTCTCTGGGGATATTGCAGGGAAGCTCTGCCGGTTTCACGAGGAGATCGGGTATCGAGTTCTCGGGAGGTGAATTCGGGCCACAGTAGCCATCTTCGGTGAAAGGTATTTTTATATTACATTTTGTTTAAGCATGATAAATTATGTGCTCTTAAGTGTTAATTGCATGCTTTATTTATCTGCTTTGTGATTTAAAATTTTATTATCAATTGCATGTAGATACTTGAGTAGATCCAGCTAGTCTTCCGTTGTTTGTATTTAAATATTTTAGAAATATTTTGATACCTGTATATTAGGGAAAAAATTTTAAAGTACGGTCCCGAAACAGTATTATTTCGGGTCCCTGTACCAGTAACTACTATCAGAGTCGTGCTCTAGATATATACATGCAATGATATGATGCATGCGAAGCATAATTTTAAATCTGCTACTGTGCACGTAAATTCTGTCAAAGGAGGCTGGTTTTTAAGTGGGACCGTTTGTGACCCCTCCAGTGTTTCCTGGGAATTTACGTGGAATGGTGTTTCTTTGGGAAACAATTCAATTGTTTTTCCTGAAAAATTACCGAATTAGTAAACATGATTTAAATTCTGTGATAATTTATTTATAGCATGTTTACTTTATGCCATTTAATTTTAAGCATGATAATTATTTGATAACTATTTGTAAACATGCTTAATTGTTTTATTTTATGGCATGATCATGATAATATGAGACATTATGCTATTTTCAATTATGCATATTTTATTTGATATGATTAGATAAATAATATTTAATAGAGATTGACGAGATTCATAATTGGATTAATATTTTTCGGCTTAATTAATAAAGAGTTATTAAATAGACTTAAAAATATTATTAGGATTATAAATGTGATTTATTATTCCTAGTGGGAGCATATTAATTAGATTAATCTCTTCCGATTATAAGATGCCAAATAGATTATGTGATAATCAAAGATAATCCACAACTCTAAAAAAAATTCAAGTCGGAGCAAGATGAAAAAGTTGGATTCTCATGATCTCCATTGCCCGTCTATAGTATAGTGAATACGTACTACTCCCTTCGGAGGGTATGTGTTCGCAGTATACAAGATTAGACTTCTTCGGATATAATGAAATACAAGGAAAGTCAGCACGACCACGCTTCCATGGAGTGTCTTGACCTACTAGTATAAATTTCTAGGTAATGGTGTACACTTGACTGGGTGATGTATTAACCTCCCTTCGGAGCTTTGTTACACTCAGTTAGAGACCAAAGGTTGACGTGGTGGATTAACACAGTTTGGTAAGAGTTGCCTGGATAACATGTTAATTAAGAATAGTTCTTGCTTTTCTAAGTAGTTTTCGACCTCGCTTCCGGGGAGCTAACTGCGGTTAGTTAAGTCATCATTGCCTAAATCAAAATGCTTATGCGGATTTCATTTAATGGTTAGACGCTAAAGTAGTAATATACAGATTCATAGCTTGCACGTATTTTAAATATTTCAGTTTTAGAACAATGATGTCTGCTAGCCCCCTTCAGTCAATTATTAAGGAAAATAGGCTTGAAGGTTCAAATTATGCTGATTGGAAAATGAATCTTAACATCGTGTTTGGACACGAGGGTTTGAAATATGTGCTCACTGAACTTTGTCCAGGGGTACCGGAAACCACAGCCACCCAGGCTGTAAAAGACACTTATGCCAAGTGGATCAAGAATAATGATCTGGCTATGTCTTACATCCTGGCATCTGTCTCGAATGTTCTTAAACATCAAATGCATGAGATGCCTACTGCTAAGAACATGATGGAACATCTTCATCAGATGTTCGGTGGACAGAATCGTGCACGTAGGCACGAGCTGATGAGAAGGTTGTTGGTAACTAAGATTTTTGAAGGATCACCTGTTCAAGATCATGTTATGAACATGATGGCTTCTCTGAACGAAATTGAGAGCCTTGGTGCTAAGATGGATAATCTCAGCAAACATGACATGATCCTGTGCTCTCTTCCAAAATCATTTGATACGTTCAGGCAGAATTATTCTATGACTAAGTTGGATTTCACGCAGCCTGAACTAATGAATGAACTCAAGGTGACAGAAGGGGTAATGAAAGCTAAGGGAACGGTTCTCCTGGCACAGGCATCGACTTCCACGGCTCCAAAAGCCAACAAGTGGAAGAAAGGAAAGGGAAAAGTTTCCAATCCTAAAGGTAAGGTTCAGAAGAAGAAAACAAAGCCAAGTAAGGGAAAATGTTTCCATTGTGGAGGAAATCGGCACTGGAAAAGGAATTGCCCAAAATACTTAGCTAGTCTTCCCGCTAAGTCATCTCCACAAGGTATGATGATGTCTTGTTTATTAGAAGTATGTTTAGTTGAAAGTCCACCAGATTCCTGGTGTGTGGACTCAGGTTCAACTAACCATATCTACAATTCATTGCAGGGATTCAAGCTAACCAGGAAGCTTGAAGACGGTGAGATGCAGCTACTGCTCGGAGATAATACTAGTATATCTATATTAGCAGTAGGGACTGTAGAATTATATTTTAGCAGTAGGGTTTTGGTTTTGAAAGACACTTTATATGTACCGTCTATACGCAGAAATCTGATTTCTGTTAGTTGTTTAATGAATAATGGTTTTAGGGTTTATTTTGAACGATGTTTAACCATTAAGCATAATAAAAAGTTTATTTGCTCTGGTACAGTAAGCGATGGTCTTTTCTTATTATACCCCGATAAAAACCCTAATTTCGAACTTAACACCACTAAACTTGACTTACCATCCAAGAGAAAAGCTCCTATGCCCAACGAGGCTTATAAGTGGCACCTACGGCTTGGTTATATTAATTCGAATAGGATCCAAAGACTAATTTTGGATGGACTATTAAGTCCTTTGGACTTAACAGAACTTCCAGTCTGTGAATCCTGTTTAGAAGGAAAAATGACCAAGAGGTCTTTCAAGACTAAAGGTCATCGAGCCACAGAGTTGCTTGAATTGATTCATACGGATGTGTGTGGTCCTACGAGTGTTCAAGAAAGAGGAGGTTTTGAGTATTTCATCACTTTTACGGATGATTATTCCAGATATGGATACGTCTATTTGATGAGACATAAGCCTGATGCTTTTGAAAAGTTCAAAGAATATAAGGCTAAAGTCGAGAATCAAATTGGAAAACGTATCAAGACACTTTGATTGGATAGTGGTGGAGAGTATTTATCTACAGAGTTTCTAGAATTTCTCACTGCAAATGGGATTAAATCTCAGTTATCTGCACCGGGTACACCCCAACAGAATGGTGTTGTAGAAAGGAGAAATAGAACTCTAATGGAAATGGTAAGATCTATGATGAGTCATGCTACCCTACCGAGTTCGTTTTGGGGCTTTGCTCTCGAAACGGCAGCTCACATAATAAACCATGTTCCATCCAAGTCAGTTCCTAAAACACCAATGGAACTGTGGTGAGGGCGGAAGCCTAGTATCTCCTATCTTCGGATATGGGGAAGCCCAACCCATATGTTAAGAAAGGATCCTGACAAGTTGGAATCAAGAACAGAGGTTTCTTTGTTCGTAGGTTATCCTAAAGGAACAAGAGGAGGGATATTTTACGATTCAAGAGATCATAAAGTGTTTGTAAGCACTAATGCTAAATATCTCAAAGACGATTTTGTAAATGACCACAGGGGTAGAAGTAAAATATTGTTAGAAGAAATGACAGTATCAGATACTGAACTCCAAGAACCCATAACAACTGAAAATGTGATGAATACATATGATGTCAGATACGACATATGATGTAAGGACAAGTACACAACAACCCCCTCGTAGTGGGAGGATTGTCAGGGCACCTGACAGATACTTAAGATTAACCCAAGGGGTGGAATCTGACATATCTGATCCTATCACATATGATGAACCTATAAAAGAAATAGACGCTGACCGTTGGATCAAATCCATGGAATCTGAGTTAGATTCAATGTATTCTAATAAAGTCTGGGAACTTGTAAAGGTGGCTGAGGGCATTAAACCTATTGGATGCAAATGGGTATATAAGCGAAAAAGACGAGTGGACGGAAAGGTTAAAACCTTTAAAGCAAGGCTTGTGGCAAAGGGTTATACCCAAAAAGAAGGTATCTGTAACAGCCCTATAACCCGCCTGTCGATATTGTCCGCTTTGGTGGGCTAAGCGACACCACCCTCGCGGTTTTGTTTCTCCCGTTGGAATTTAAGCCCGAAGGCGCCCAGCTAGGAAAATGCCTCAATAGGGAAGAGGTATCCACCCCCTTATAAGGAAGGCTTCATTCTCCTCTTCTTCCGATGTGCTTGTCCCACTGGAATTTAAGCCCGAAGGCGCCCAGCCAGAAAAAGGCCTCAACAGGGAAGAGGTATCCACCCCCTTATAAGGAAGGCTTCATTCTCTTCTTCTTCCGATGTGGGACAAGCACTTTAAGCCTTACAGAACGAAGCCTTCCTTATAAGGGGGTGGATACCTCTTCCCTGTTGAGGCTTTTTTCTGGATGGGCGCCTTCGGGCTTAAATTCCAGCGGGAGAAACAAAACCGTGAGGGTGGTGTCGCTTAGCCCACCAAAGCGGACAATATCGACAGGCGGGTTATCGGGCTATCACAAATGGGATCAGAGCTAGGACCCGGTCCGGTGTGCCAGCGAGGATGCTGGGCCCTTATGGAGGGGTGGACTGTAAGGCTTAAAGTGCTTGTCCCACATCGGAAGAAGAAGAGAACGAAGCCTTCCTTATAAGGGGGTGGATACCTCTTCCCTGCTGAGGCCTTTTCCTGGCTGGGCGCATTCGGGCTTAAATTCCAGCGGGAGAAACAAAACCGTGAGGGTGGTGTCGCTTAGCCCACCAAAGCGGACAATATCGACAGGCGGGTTATCGGGCTGTTACATGTTATGCTGTGGGTATTGGTGATATCTTGGAGTTTTTGAAATCCTTGGAATTTCTCTTGTATTTTGAACCTTTTTCTCAGACTAAAACTCAAATCGGGTTCTTGTCCCACATATGAAGTGTGAGACTCAAACCATTGTTTACCCATTTCATCTTGAACCATGAATCTTAAATCCTCGGACCATGTATGTACTCTTAAAATTTGTGAATTGATTGAATTCCATCTCTACTTACTTGTAAATAATCCCGAACTTTGGGCTAATCCTTGCCTGTGCCTAGTCTTCAAGCTCTAGTATGAAATCACCCATCTTCTTCCATTCTTCTTCAAGATTTAAGAATTCTTGAAATTTTCTCATCATTGGACTTTGGAAGGAATGTAATTGTAATAAGGTTTTTGAATAAAACCTTCTCATGTGAACTCTTCCCGAACTCTTTCAAATTTCAACTTCATCTTCTTAAATTACTTCGAGATTCGGTCTTGATATCGCCTTCTTCAAACCACTTCGGAAGATCATAAGTCCCTAAACTTCTTGTAAACCAAGGTTACCTGTCTCCTTTATCTTCTTCCTGGTGATACTTGTTGATGTTGAAGAGTTACCCTGAAATAAAATACAATTCCAAGAAAATATTGATGCATACGGGGGTTTTTGTGCATGTTCATGTGAACAATTAATATAAATAATCAAAAATAAATCATATAAGGGATGTAATGAATGCAAACAGACACATAATCCTAAGCCGAACGACCTAGACAAACTCGACACGACCCGAGGGCTCCGATTTTGCAACCTAGAGCTCTGATACCACTTAAGGATGTAGCACCCCTAGCGGTGGGCACCACATCCCCCGCACCATAGCTCGACACGAGTAACGAAATAAGGGCTCCGCACACGCAATGAACCATGGCGAAGGGGAGAAAAAAAAAAAAAAAAACCCTAGGCTAGGCGGTCTAGACCCTACATCAGAGCGCGCATACCAAAAATCAATTACATAAGAGGAAGCAACAAGATCCAAATTACATAAGTATACATACGTGCAATATACAAGTTCCAATTAAATCAACTATACACGTCTTTCCATTACGGCCAGATTAAAACATATCATACTCTCCAAAACGTATCATGATCATATACATAATTTCAAGAGCTCAAGAATACAAAATAAATACAAAAGATGCATGAGACTCAAACTACAAGACTCCAAGACTCAAAAGCAAAGACCGTCGCGTAGCTTGAACCACTCCTGCACTAGCCACTCAAAGACAAAAAGGAAAAAAAAAAAAAGAGACAACGAGGGTCAGTTTTAAAGACTGGTGAGGGGGCTAACAAACATACCCGTATACATATAGAGCAAACCACAGGGGATGGTTTTTGCACGCCAAAACGTTTCCCGTGATAATTGATATATATTTAAAAGAAGTTAAAGGCCCGAAGGATAAAATAACCAATTTTAAATAATTAAGAATCCATTCCCATTTCATAGACTCAAGATAAGACAAACCGCCCGGCGAGTACAGGTTTCCTCCAAGCTCCTCAAGTCAAGACAAGTACAAGTCAAGCAAGATCAAATCAGAACAATCCTACCTCAAACTCCAATGATGGAAGAGTTGTACACCCCTAACCATCTAAGCAAGCGTGTATGTATGGGTCGTGAGTTTCGCGACACTCACGCCCGAGGACTCCATTCCCGACTAACCTCTTGTAGGTTCCGGGTTTGTCCTATCAAGTGGAGATCATGAATGAGAAGTATGTTCGGCGACCCCTTAGTCGACCCGGGTGCTCTGTCTCAAAATCTCCGAGGCCCATCAAGTCAAGTAAGAGTCAAGGGACCTATTTTGCCAGGTCATATCTCGCAACAAGCTTAAAACGTACTCAAAGCTTTTCAAAACAAATCAAAACATAGCTTATATAAATATAAAAGCGTTTTTCAAAATTAGTGACAAGCGGGATTCAAATCACGTAGGATATTAGGTCAAGATAACTAAAAGGAACAAAAACCTCACCTCGATGAACAAACCGAACGAGCAAACCTAAAGCACAACTATGGAGCGGCTCCATACCAACAAGCTACTCCACTCGAGCAATCTAAACACAAGAGATAATACTAAGACCCAAAACGAACCAAAGAAACGCTCGACAATTGCATATGGATGCATATGATGCAATGCACGTCATATAAGTTCACACTTAGGCATACCAAAGCAAACATCATACTATCACATAAACAATTCGAGAAGTGAACACATGACACATTAAATAAACTCATATCACATCACATTATAGCATATCATAAGCATTCATAAGTTCAAAGTGCACAAGAGAGGCAAAGGATACAAGAAAACAACAAACGTTCCATTTAAACGGTCATGCATTCATATGACGTTTATACTTAGCAAACAAGGTCGTAACATTAAAATTACCAACAAAACATATCATATTATAACATATTAACATGTTAGGATCATGACTAGGGAGGGAGAAATCAAATATAATAAAAAAAAATATAGCAAGAAAAACAAGCAAACATCACATAACATCACAAAGGAGCAAGAAAACGACAAAATGGAAGCCACCACGTAGGAGCCATTAAATGGCTGCCAAAGGGGGTGACACGGGCATGTCTCCCTTGTAGAACAAAGGGAGACATGGGGGTGCCTCAGTACAGATACCCCAACCCCAAGGTGACACGGGGGTGCCACCCATAAAGCCTTGGACCAATACGGGCGTGTCCCTAGGCGACAATTTCATCTTCTTCGCGAATCAGCTGCAAAAACGAAGGAAAAGCAAGCAAGGAATAGGGGAGGAGAAAGGCAACAACATACATAACATTATCAAGCATCAACCTACCAAATTTCATGCCAAAATCCCACCCGAAATAGCCCCGAAAGGAACAACAATCAAGTAGCAGTCACGGAGATCAATTTCAGTCCAAAAGATTGAAGAAACTCAAAGTTTAACAATGGTGGAACCTCATAAACTTCACATACATTAAATATAAGTTCATATATACATAATACCAGAAAGGAAGATCACATTTCATGCCTTCAACTTCATAAAACCGAACAATAGCCATGAATTCGGAAATGAAGGTTTAAACCTAACTATTCATGCTCTTCTTCATAACATGCTAAAAACTCAATTAAATCTGAAAATCATAGCTTAAAACAACCATAAGAAGATGGAGAACAAGAATGTATGCTTCCCTTTTGAATCGGAGATGAATCAAAGAAGTTACAAGCTAAAAAATGGCATGGGGTGAATAGTTACAGGTTTCTCCTTCCTTTTCTCTTTCTCCGCTGAATCTCTCTCTTCTCTTCCTCTTGGAGTCCAAAATGAGAAAGTGGGGAGGATAGAGGTGTGAGTTAGGGTCATGTAGGTTCAAGAGTGGGGTCATTTGGTCAAGAAATGAGAGAGATATGGTCAAAAACGTAAAAGGTGGCAAACACGCACGAGGCTCAAGATTCGGGAAAAATTCGGGAGCCAAACGGGCTTAAAAGAATACAAGCCTAGGTTCAAAAGCTTCTAAATCTTATCACGAGTCCAACACCTCTTCTGGAATTTGAATCCGAATTCCGAAGCTCAAGTTACGCCTTCCGAAACCCAAGGTGCGCTGAAACAAGTTAGGCCCTCGAGTCCCTTAACAAATAAAACGATTTAAGAACCGTATCAAACAATCTCAAAAAAACAAATAACGAGCATTTAAATAAGTTAATAAATCACGTATCTCATGCATAACACGTAGTCACAAAAATTGAAAGTCAAAACGGGCACATACGGGTTAAGTTACAAGGCAGACGAGCAAATACGTATTAAAATTCAAATAAAACACTTAAAAATTAATTCCTATAATTTTCAAATAAGCACTTAAACAATATAATAAACATATAAAAGCATAATTAAATAAATTAATCGCGCACTTAGCACTCTTGAAACAGCATACCTGTACAGTCGAAGAGTCGAGGTGTTATATTTATAACTCCAACATAAGTCATAATTCAGGTGTCTTGAGCGACACCCTTTTAGACCTATATCTAAGATTACCTAGTTTGCTCACACGAGACATCAATGGAATATCAAGTCAAGGATTAATTACTCATGCCATTGACATAAGCAATCCTTTAAAGATGTGGACCTAGTGGTTTTGACAAGACAGTTCTTTATAGACATGTAGTGGTATTTTATGGCCATGTAGGTAAGTGGGTTGGATTTCCGATAGGATCGAGTGGTTTTCGGCAAAAATTGGCCCAAAATTGCCAATTTTTAGAGATACAGGGTTTTTTTGCTACTGAAAAATAAAGTATCCTCAAAGTGCAAAATGGGATGAATTGGTATTTCGATTTTGCAATTTTCCCATATCAAAAAATCTAGGACACTCAATCTTTTTTCTTAAATACTTCTGTCATACTTTTTTAACTCTGAATTAGACAAAAAGAACTTAAACCCACCTGGTACTGTTGTATAAAACCTTTTCTGCCCACCATGTTTCACTAAGTCCTGAACATATTCATGTATGCATGAATTTTTTAGCTTCTCTAGGCCCACATAATCTATCTTCCTAACTTTTTCACCTGCAAAATTTATCAACATCAAACTTTCTAACATAATAAATTGCCAAAGTAACATTTGTTAACTCTGGGTCTGAAACAGTTTAAAAAAATTCAAGGGTTTTTTCATTATTTTACAGCACACCAACCAGGCACACATTCATTAATAAGAGAGGAAGAGGTAAACAAACATCAACAAACAAGCAATGGGGACCATTTCAGTATAAAATAAGAAGAATACAGTGTTTATAATAATAAACGCCAGAGGACTACAACTGAAAATCATTCCTCCATAATACAAAAGCACAAATAAAAAAATATAAAAAAAATTCGTTTAAAAGGACAAAACTTTGATATCCAGGTGGAGGGAGGTTTTTGAGGCTTTTAGAGCGAACCCTAACCATCGCACCCTCCAGGAAACGTCTTCGTCGCTATATTCAAAATCTTCCTTTGTACGCCTCTGTAAACCTTCCCTTGTAAGCTTTAATGGAGTTTACTTTGTTAAGCTTTTTCAAAATGAGGAAAAGGAAATAAATAAGTTTGGAAAACAGAGAAAGGTACTTGGGAAATGAGAACATGAACGGTCGGTATGTCTTTCCTTGTTTTTATGATCATAGCTTTGTCTAATATTTTTTATTATATTTTTAAGGGTGAATTACATCTGAGTACCCTCAAGTTTGGCCTAATTATAACGCAGTCCATAATCTTTCGATTATTACCAATAGTCCCCGAGGTATAGTTTCCGTTTGAGGTCCTTAAACGTCGTTAGGGTTCCCCCTGATTTTTTTATTTTTTAATTTGATTTGACCAAACTACCCTCAAGGACCAGAATGTAATTTCAACTTAATAAGGGATCGTTTTGTAACATAATAAAAAAATGAGGGATGCATTTGTAATTTCTAGCTACATTTAAATTAGATCGTTTATAGTCGTTGATAGTCTGTTTATATAAGTGTTTTCATGACTTTGCATCATCTAATACTCAAAAATACATGACAAGTTCATATAGCTTCAACTATACACGGAACAAATCATTAAAATACATGTAACAAATCTTCGACTTAGCAGGTACTTTTTTTTACTCAAGGTTTCAACTTAGTGCTTTTGATTGGGTATATTTTGGGGAGAGAAAATATTGAAAGGAAGAAGAATTGAATACAAAATAGAGAAACTAAAGTCTAGCATTACCATCGCATTTTGATTTTAGTTTATTCGATTGCTTGGAAGAAGCATTAATTAACTTAAAATTAAGATTATAGATAAGAATCCCTTTCTTTCGAATATAATTTCTATTTATTAATAGTTTCACTTTGCATGAAAAGGGTAGCAAGGAGGCTAGCATAGGGGGAAGACAAAGCCAGTCCCAATTTACTATTTTCTCTCTGGGTAAAAATAAGTTTAATTTAGATTTGAGATCTCGCCTATAGGTTTTTTTATCACCCCGCGCACAGAAAAAATTGCATTCATTTATGTACCTGTTTTTTGCTACTATTGTGTTAGTGATTTGTGTATTTTGTTGGCACTAGTGTCATTTAACTTAAACTGATTTTGGTATATGTCTGTAAACAGTGGACAATCTGCCCATTATCTCATTGCTTAAGTAAATTGAAATATTGTTAGAAACATCTGTTACCTATATTTTAATAGTGTGTTGCGTGTATAACTGAAACTATATGGACTGGGCATGTATTTTGGAGTGTTAGATAATGCAAAGCCATGAAAACACTTATATAAACAGACCATCAATGGCTATAAACAGCCTAATTTAAATTTAGCTAGAAATTACAAATGTATCCCTTATTTTTTTTATTATGTTACAAAACGATCCGTATATTAAATTGAAATTACATTCTGGTCCTTGAGGGTAGTTTGGTCAAATCAAATTAAAAAATAAAAAAATCAGTGGGAACCCTAACGACGTTTAGGGACCTTAGACGGAAACCATACCTCAGGGACTATATGGTAATAATTGAAAGAACAGGCACTGTATTGTAATTAGGCCAAACCTGAGGGTACTCAAATGTAATTCACCCTATTTTTAAATCCTCTCCAGAGTTGGTTGCTATGTTGCAGGTCCTACAGACAAGGTGTTGTTGTGGTCAATACCGGAGGGATGAGGTTGATGAGTGGAAACAGAGTATGCATGGGAGCATTCACAAACCTTTATTTGGGAAAATTCTCTATCCTCTTTTCATGAGTATTTGTATTATAGTTGACCATGGTTATTCCTTCTTATATATTGATTGCATCGGGAAAGATGGATTTGAATTATTATTGCAGGTAAATAATTGGATGGTAATGAATATAGAAAATACAAGAAGTCGGTCAAGCATCTTGCAGCCAGATTGTAACTACATAATTGGCGGTTATGTGCATATTGTCAGATATCAACCGAATAAGCAAGATAATCTTGAGAATGCCATCGACGGTGATGCGATTGTTTGCTGTAAGCTTAGCACTACTCTGGCAGACCATGTTGCTGCCCAGACGATTGGGTGCCTCTCATAGAGGCCAATGAACAATTCGATTAAGTCAATGTGTACTAGGGATTGGAATTATATTTGGTTTATTTTGTAATTTCCATTTTCCCTCCCATTCACTGCGTAACTTTCCAGCTATTAGTTAGTTTGTCTTCTCCAGCTATTAGGCTACACGTGGCTGTTAATTATTGGCTCCTGAGTTGTATATATTTCCCTTGTACTGAACTTGAGTCTCAGATATGGAATTATGGATTTTACACTTTGTTCTCTTCTAATATGGTATCAGAGCTGATCCTAAGAATATATAAAAGCCTGAGGTAGATCTTCTTGTATCTAGACAAGAAGCCCAATCTGCATCTACAAAGGCAGTTAACTTCAAGTTGTTTGATGATGGAAAAAATATGCCCTGTTTAAATTTGCCCTTTAAGTATCTGAGCAAGTGGTTAACAACATCAAGATGAAGATTAGTTGGCTTACAAACGAACTGACTCAATTTATTTATTGTAAAGCTTATATCAGGTCAGGTTAGTGTGAGATAAAGCAATTTCACAATGAGCTTTCTATAAGTGTTGACATCTCCTAAAGCTTCACCATCAAAGGTATTTAACTTGGTATTGGGATCCATTGGTGTAGCCATAGGTTTGGACCCAAGGAGACCTGCTTATTCCAATAGCTGTAAAGTGTATTTTCTTTGACATAGAATAGTACCATCCTTGGATCTTGCAATCTCAAGTCCCAAAAAGAATTTTAAGGCTCTAAGATCTTTTAATTTGAATTGTGTATGAAGAAAAACCTTTAAATCATTAATGGCAGAAGGGTCTGGTCCTGTAATAATGATATCATCACCATATACCAGCAATGCAAGAAAATTAGAGTCTGATCCTTTGGTAAACAAAGAATAATCTGCTTTAGATTGAATGAACCCATACTTGACCAAAACAACAAAGAATTTCGCATACCATTGCCTAGAAGCCTGTCTTAGACCATAAATGGACTTATTTAATCTGCAAACCAATTTCCTAGAAACTGTAGATGCAGACTTAGGCAAATTATACCCCTGTGGTAAATCCATATACACTTCCTCAAATAAATCCCCATTTAAGAATGTATTTTTAACATCCAATTGTGCTAATTCCCATTGATTTGAACTAGCCAAAGCTAGCATATTTTTAACAGTAGCAATTAGCTACAGGGGAATATGTATCCATAAAGTCAATACCTTCAAGTTGGCTGTATCCCTTAGCTACAAGTCCTGCTTTGTGTCTTTCTAATGAGTCATCTGAGTTGAATTTGGTGCGATAAACCAACTTACAACCTATGGAATGATGTCCTGCAGGCAATGGAACAATAGACCATGTATTATTCAACTCCATAGTAGTCAGCTCCTCTTGTATAGCTTGCTGCCACTCAGGCAGAACAACTGCCTCCTGATAGGTTTGAGGCTCAATATGTGTAGATATATTCAAGCAGAACTCTCTATACTGTGGAGATAGATTATCATAGGAGATATAGGGAGATAGAGGATATTGACTAGAAGTGGAATGAGGGATGTGTCTGTAACGCCCCGTCTTCCGGAACAGGTGAAACGTGTGTGAACGTTCGAGAGTAGTGTTCTAGTCGTTCGTTGTATTAATTTCCAAATATTTGTCCTTGATTGCCAAATTTTCAAAAGTATGAGTACCTAAGTAAATTTTATTTGGCTTTAGATATTATTAACTCAAGAGTATGATCACTTAATTGCATAAACATTATAACTTGAAGATTAAATTTTTAAATTTACTTCTTAAAGTCAAATTAACTTTATGACTCATGCATTTTAATTAATGCATTGTTATTTTAAGAAATATCTTATACTTGTCTCTTGAATTTTCTTCCAATAAGCAATCAAGATCATCTTCTTCCCCATCAAACCCTCATCTCACATACATACCACTCACCCGCATACTTTTATCCCAAGTTCATTTCTTCCAAATTGAAGGTAGAATTCATGCTTTTCTTCATCCATAAACATACTTCCATGGTTTAATTCTTGCATAAGCATCAGTTTGCATGCATGGTATGAAGTTATATGAAAACCTAAGCTGTGGAGAATTACATAGCAAAGCATGTTAGTGGTGGAAGTATATATGCTAGAAATCATGAACTACGAAGAATTCAAGAAGCCATCATGCATGAATTATGAGCTAGGAAAGCTTGAAGTTCATTAATGGAGTTACTGGGTTTTGAGGATGATGATTAAGGATATTAAGCATGAGTTCTTGATATATATTTGATCCTTAAGTGTTCCTAAGTGTGCTTTTATGTGTTATGAGATGAGTATACTTGATTCTAAGTGTATCTTAGCAAGCTTGGATAGTTGGGTAAATCCTTGCTTCCTTGCTTCTTTCTCTCCTGTTTTCCCCGGTTTTCTTCTCGTACCAGGCATGTTCGCACGGCTGCACAACTTTTCCATTCATTTCTCATACGGTCGCGTAGGTTTTAAAGCCAAAAGTCACACGGCTGTGTGGACCTCAAATGAGCTTCGATGGAGCTGAATGTTTGACCACTGAAACCTCTTTGAGTGTAGAGTATTCTCCAATCGGAATCATGTTAAAATCATTTCCGATGAGGGAGATATGATCAATCCAAAATTGTGTCACCAATCTGTCGAAAATCTACATTCAACGAACTTTGCACCTATATCATTATTGATCCACTTTGAACTAAAATTTGAGCCATATAGGGTTGGAAAGCCCTGTTTGTCTACTTTCATTTCCAACAAACAAACTTAATTCTGATTTCTCAATCTTAAGGTATACCCAATTCTTTACAGCTTGCACATTTGGAAAAAACTGTCAGCTTTTGCTAAGTTTTGCCTAAATGCCCGTTTCTTGCCCCTTTTGTCATTTCTTTCCATTTATTGAACCTTATGTAGGCTATATTCTTTAATTCAAGTGTAATTGCTCTTATATAAGTATATCGTTTTACTAGAGTTGCATGAAAGACGTCTAAACTTGCCCTAAAATGATCTTCAATGTGAAAGTTAATTACTAAAGTGCCATAGTTGCTCATATTGGTCATTCCTTGCATAATTATAATCTAGTTGCATATGAATCTATACTCATATCATTTCATGACATTGTTTTGCATCATTGAGCGTCTCTAGTTGGTCCTTTTAAGTCTAATGTCGACCGTAATCGTGTCTTTTGTTCAGGTGATCCTCTTGAGGACCCGGTGGTTTAGATTCGTATCTTGTTTTGGTTCTCTTTTGCCAAGGTTATGAAGGTGAGATTATTCTCTTACTGTAATCAATACTATACCGATACTACGGCCGGCACGATTTGATTGTTCCTCACCCGAATTATTATACATATATGTATTTATGTATTAAATAAGCCATTGCCTTCTATTTTCCCTGTTTTACCGAAAATTATTTTCTAATATCAAATGAGTTATACATATATGTTCTCAAACATGTGTTCATGAATCTCAATTGAAATTGAAAATGTATCTTGCATGCTTTGGTGTTCAATTAATTGAAAATGTATCTTGCATGTGTTCATTCTAATACCAAAATTACTTGAATGCATATTTTCAATACCAGTTGAAGCTTTGGTGTTCAATTTATTCAAATTATCAGTTAGAGTACCAGTACCAACAACATTTGAATTTAAAGAAAAAACACAACTTCCATTTCCAAATGAACAAGAATATCCAGATTTGTCCAAATAAGAAATAGAAATCAAGTTCCGTCTAAATGACGGTACAATGAAAGTTTCTTCCAAATTCAAATAAAAACCAGTATCTAAATGAATCCTAAAAATACCAATAGCTTCCACTAAAGCTTTATTGCCATTTCCCACATAGATGTATCTTTCAGCATCAGTTGGTACTCGGTACCTTAGGCAATCCTGCACCGTGACACTTATGTGAGTAGTTGCACCCGTATCTATCCACCAAGTGTCACTAGGTACTAAAGCCAAATTAACTTCTGAACAAACAAAGTTGAGAAGTCTACCTTTCTTTTCACACCAGACGGCGTATTTGGGACAATCCTTCTTTATGTGATCAGGTTTCTTGCAAAAGTAACAGGAAATAACCGAATTCTGTTTGTTTTGCACCTTAGGTTGGGTTGTCCTGAATTCTGCAGTTTCCTTATCCTTATTCTTTTTCCTCTTATTGGTGGTAGCCCTAGCTTTAGAAGTCATGACCAAATGAGCACTTTCAGTCCTATCTTGTTTTAGTCTGTCCTCTTCTTGAACGCATTGAGCTATAAGCTCATTCAGAGCCCATTTCTCCTTTTGAGTATTATAGGAGATTTTAAATGGATTAAATTGTGTAGGAAGTGAGATCAAAACCAAGTGTACAAGTATGTCATCCGACACCTCAAGCTTTAAGCCCTTAAGACTTATCACAAGATTAGACATCTCCATGATGTACTCCCTTATGTTTCCCTTACCTTTATACCGCATAGAAACCAGCTTACTAAGAATAGTGCTGGTCTCAACCTTTTCATTAGTTTTGAATCAGTTTGCTATTTGGTCAAGGAAACTTTTGGCATTTTCTTCATCAGGAATACCACCCCTTATGGCTTCCGGAATTGAGTGCCTCATGATCATCAAACTCATGCGATTTGATCGTTCCCACTTCTCGTATGCGGATCTCTGTACAGCGGTGCTAGTATCAGTGAGATCCGCAGGGCGATCAAACCTTAATGCATGATCGAGATCCGCACAACCAAGCATAATCATAACATGCTCTTTCCATTGTTTGAAATTAGAACCATTGAGTTCAGGGATGTTGTTCAAGTTGGCAGATATGGAAGACATTATTAAAGAAAATAATATGCTCACAATTAATTAAACATCAAAAAATGCATATACAAAGATAAAGCCAAATATCAAAATATATATGCACTGGTGGGCCCATCTCAAGATACCTAGCACAACATTATTATTTAGTCTTTGGACAGAAATAACAATTTGTAAGTGGTACTCTTATGCATAGTCAAGATATTGATATCTAGAACGGCCTCACAATATGCCTTTCTTTGGACCGACACATTGTAAGCATGTTATCACCAAATATATCACATATTCAAGACTATCATTATCTGGCCAAAACAATCTTCCTTTGGGCCGATTATTTCGCATAGATAACAAAAAGGACTTAATTTACGAAAATCAATTAAATCTTACCGAAAAGAGGTTACTTTGGCAACATTTTGGTTCAATCTAATTAACTTTCAAAAACTCCCGAAACGTAATTGCACATTATTTAATCAATTAAAACAACTGATTAACCAAAACGATTGATATATGCGGTAAACATAAATAGCCAACTAAATATACTAAAAGGCATTATGATTCTGAATCCATATTGCAGCAATGTGTTCCCACTGAGAATTACTGCCACATATACATATATCCACGCATGTGCACATGATCATCAATTAACAATAATTTAATTGACATTCCTTAGCCTTACTTAAACACGCAAAAAGGGGAAATACAAATGCAATAAGAATTCTGCTGCAAATATTAACTAATAGCAATCAATCAATTAAGATTGTGCAAACTTTGCCAAGTATCAATCCATATCAAATTAATTGATAAATCACTGTTGTCTTCTATGAGCACGCTTTATGATATAATTAACATGTGAATCATATAAGATGGAAAACCAAAAAAATTGTAATTACAGACCATATATGAATCCAATCGTTAAATATTCGTTACAAAATCACGCAAATGGGTGAAGATCGAAAGTTTAACCAAAATCGGAATCATGAGTTCGGCCGAAAATATTCATAAAAGCCATATAAAATTTTCGATCTATTTGTTATCAATCGAAAATAAATCTCAATCCTTCGACATGAGAGTGACACTGATACCACTTGTAGGGAAAATTCCTAAACTATAACAAACATGTCGAAATCATCGAGAATACACAAGCGGAAGCGTACCTTGATCCATAGCAATCCGTAGTTGATTCAGCAATCCAAGGTTGTGATCTTCTAAGCCTTGATACGCCGTCAATTCTATTTTTTTTGGGATGGGGCAGAAAAGAAGACAAAGAACGTATCTGACTTAGGGACCACAACCCTAATATATAACCAAAAGTAGGGCATCTTAATTATGGGTTTATCAATCATAATTAAGTGTCCACGGGTTTCTATACATAAAAAACTCATACTTCAACAAATATTTCTATAAGCCCATATAATTAAATAAATCTTAAGTAGATCACTCAATTGGGCTCGTATTATGAGATAGCCCATGTACAATTTATTAATATGTGAGACCACTAAAATAGAAAATCCAGCAAGATGAACTCATGAGGAGATTTTGAGACCAAGATTTTGAGTTTTCACCAAAAATCAACACCGTACACTATATTTTAACGTTCTCACTTAACTTTACAGTAGTTTAAATCTTTTCTTGAAATCGTTTAATAGAAATTATTTATTTTTATCTTGTTAGCTTGCTATTATTTTCACGTTTGTGTGTTTTATAAAAATACTTTGTCACGTCTGTACAAATGAATCACCATTGGAAGTAACAGATTGTCAGGGCCAGCCCAGAATTGTACGAGATCAAAACATTTTCGATTAGTTATATATATTATTTTTAATTTTATGTGGGGTCAAAAAAATCTAAAACTAAAATTAAAAATAATAAAAAAATATATTTGAAATAAATATAAAATTGACAAATAAAATCTAACAGGGTCACTTGACCCCACAAATGACAACCTGTCGTCGCCCTTGCAGATTGTTTTAATCATTTGTCTAAAACCCTTACTTGCACAAATTTAAATGACCCCATAAATGGCAACGTGCCGTCGCCCTTGCAGATTCTAATCATATGTCTCAGACCACTACTACACACAATTAGGCAAACAACCTGAAAAGGTAAAGAAAAAACTGTTTAACTTGCCATTTCCGTCGCCTGGGCAGCAACCAATGGTTTCATAGTTTTACGTACATAAAATTTTATATCATAGAATTTTTCGTGTTAATTAACTCCAACACGTAGAAGATGGTGCCAAATCCTCCCATCTATTAAGCTATAAATAACTACACATACATCTCCAAGTCCAAAGTCACCGATTTCCTACAACAACAAATGGAGTGCGAAAATGAAGGTCGTATATTGTTAGCAATAGTTGCATGTCTTTGCTACTGTCATTTCATCTCATCGAGATTGCCCAAAGGCAAGTGGAGGCTAGCTTCCCTTCTTCCCATTTTCCACGTCTTCACCATTCTCCCACTCTATACAAACTCCAAAATCCTCGCAACAGCAATCGTGTGCCTAATCTCATGGCTTTCCAATTTCAAGCTCCTCCTCTTTGCCTTCGATCGCGGCCCCCTCATACATAAACCCGAGGGAACAACTTCCTCCCTCGCAATTTTCATTACCACCACCGTGCTACCGTTCTATGTCAACACCCACAAAAGAAACTACTCCAAGAAAGTACTCTCCATAGCCAACGAAATCCCCATGTTTGCCCTACTAGCATTATCTCTGCATTATTACAAGGAATGCATCCACGTCAATGTTCAAATGATCGGATATGGTGTGCAGTGTTTCATATATATAGACATTGTGGTCGACTTATCTAGTTTATTGGTGTGTAAAGTCGTCCGGGGGCTTGAGGTGGGTCCCGCATCGGACGAACCTTATCTTTCTTCTTCTCTTCAGGAATTCTGGGGCCAGCGGTGGAACCTGACGTTCGGGAGTATACTACGGGAGGCGGTGCACAAGCCGGTTCGATCTGCTGCGGAGCCAGCCCTAGGAAGTGATCGGGCAGCAATGGCGGCCATTTTATTGACCTTTTTTGTCTCCGGTCTTATGCACGAGCTCAATACGTGGTACATTACGCGCACTAGGCCGTCATGGGAGACAACTGCCTTTTTTGTGATGCACGGGGTTTGTGTGGCGTTGCAGCGCAGCCTGAAGGTGGCATTTCCGGAGAGGAAGTGGCGGGTGCCGCGGTTTGTGAGCGTGCTGGCGACACTGGGGTTTCTGCTTGCTACATGGTCTTGTCTGTTATGGCCGCCGTTGGTGAGGGGATACAGGTTGTGTGTTGATGACCTGTAAGTTTGTACTTTGGTTAACTCTCAAAGTCTTCGTATAATAAATTAAAGGGGTCTAGTTTTTGTGCTTTATTTTCAAACCGAAACGCTTAAATAACATACAATTGGAGTAGCTTTAGATCTTGCTGCCCTAGGTACATTAAACACATGTATTCGGGTACAGGCCCTGTATTGATCTCAAGAAACTGAAACACACATCAAATTCTAACATGACAGTCATGATAGTACTCTACAATCTACATGGATCCGGGTACAGACCCTCTGTTGATCTATCAAGAAACTGAAACACATATCAAATCCTGACATGGCAGTTATGACACTCTCTTCTTTAAATATTTCATATGATCTTTACCAACTACAATACGGACGACCAAAATAAAAGATGTTAATTATCTTCGCTATATGTGTGAATATCATTTAGGAAAACTTACATATTTGATATACCAACTCAACTCTTTAAATATTTTTAGTTTTTTTTATGGTTCCATTGCAAAAAATATCAAGCAATTGTATGCATATTATTAATCGGTAAAGGACTTCATTGTATATTGCGCTCTATTAACAGGTTACAAAGCGTACATATTAATAGGGTTTAGGATTAAATAATCTCCCTAATTACAGTCCTACTTACAAGGTAAAAGATCAATTTACATCTTTTGATCCTAAAATAACACGATCTCGCTAACACTCCTCCTCAAGTTGATGTATGGGGCCAAGCATACTCAACTTGGAAATTATCTTGTGGAAGTTCTGACTGCTCACAGCTTTGGTTAGGATGTCTGCAAGTTGATCTTCGAGTTTTACATACGGAAGTCTCACTGTTCCCGATTTTATTTTCTCTTTAATGAAGTGTCTATCAACCTCCACATGCTTCGTTCGGTCATGCTGTACAGGGTTATTGGAGATACTAATCGATATTTCGTTCTGAGGGAAAACCAATTCCAGCCAAGAGTTATCGTACCCACTAAATCTTAGTAACTCCCCGGGCTATTCCTCTGAATTCTGCCTCAGCGCTGGAGAGTGCTACTACCTTCTGTTTCTTGCTTCGCCAAGTAACTAGGCTTCCTCCCACAAAGGAAAGGTACCCTGACGTGGATTGTCTGTCGAAGATGCTACCTGTCCAATCTGCATCTATATATGCAGAGATCCGAGTATGTTCGTTCTTCGAGAACATCAGTCCTTTCCCTGGTGATGACTTTAGATACCTTAGGATCCTCATCACTTCTTCCATGTGGTCTTTGCTTGGATTATGCATAAATTGACTTACAACCCCCACGGCATAGGCAATGTCTGGCTTAGTGTGCGCCAGGTAGATCAACTTTCCCAGAAGTCTTTGGTATAGTTCCTTGGTTGTAGGGACCTGATCTGGGAAGATCCCCAGTCTGTGATTCTGGACCATCGGAGTATCTGTTGGCTTGCAGTCAATTAGTCCAACCTCTGCAAAAGGTCAAGTATATACTTCCTCTGTGAGATAAAGATATCATGATCCGATCTCATCACCTCGATCCCTAAAAAGTACCTTAGTCCCCATAAGTTCTTCATTTCGAATTCTTTGGATAGGTTTCTCTGGAGATTACCTATCTCTTCAATGTCATTCCCCGTGATCACTATGTCGTCCACATAGATAATGAGTAAAGTGATGAGTTCGCCCCTCCTTTTGATGAACAATGAATGATCTAAGTTGCTCTGAGAATATCTGTATTTGATCATGGCCAAAGTGAATTGTCCAAACCAGGCTCTAAGGGACTGTTTCAGGCCATAGAGAGACCGCTTCAACTTACAGATCATATTCCTGCTTCCTTGTTCTTCAAAGCCAGGTGGAGGAGTCATGTACACCTCCTGTTCCAAGTCACCGTGTAAAAAGGCATTCTTGACATCGAATTGGCGTAGTGGCCAATCAAAGTTTGCTACTACAGACAAGAGTATTCTGATAGTATCTATTTTAGCTACAGGAGAGAATATTTCCATGTAGTCGATCCCGTAGGTCTGTGTATAACCTTTCGCTACAAGCCTCACTTTGTAACTTTCAACCATGTCGTCCATCTTGTGTTTGATTGGGTAGACCCATTTATGTCCCACCGACATCTTTCCCTTTGGCAATTGACACATTTCCCATGTATCATTTTTTCTCAGAGCTCTTATCTCTTCCTCCATTGCTTTTTTCCATCGAGGACTTTCTATTGCTTCCTTGGTAGTGTTTGGCACATGATCAGAGGATATGGCATGTACAAAAGCTAGAAGCTGAGATGACACATTTGTTATTACTAGATGGGCCAATGGATAGCGGGACCCATTCCCACGATCAGGGCTATATCTCTTGGGGGGACTCCTCGATTTTTCTTGGGAGGAAGTATATATATAAGTAGTAGATGAACTATTGGCGAGTTCAGTGTCAGAAGTACTAACCTCAGGAATATTCGATTCCGGTGGCAGATCATTGGTCGGCATTGGAGAGAGAGAGAGAGAGAGTGGAGGTGGCGAAGAGTTATACTCAGTGAGAGGTTCTAAGGGTTTGCACAATCAATTCAAGCCTTCTAGATCAGTTTGATTCACCCCCTAAAGGGGTGAATTGGGTTTAGCAATGAAAAGTAGTTGGTTTCCAAGAAGTCGACATCCATCGTGACATAGTGTCGGACACTTTTCGGGTTGTAACAATGGTAGCCCTTCTGAGTGGAGCTAAAGCCAAGGAACATGCATTTGACTGCGCACGGGTCTAGTTTGGTGCATAGGTGTTTGTGAACATGGACAAAGGCAACACACCCAAACACTTTTGGTGGAAGTAGTAGGGTAGATGGAATGCTATGAAATTTTTTCAACTTCTCAAGTGGAGTGCAAAACTATGGGGCTAGTGTAGGTATTCGGTTCATAACATATACAGTTCTTGAGACAGCGTCTGGCCAGAAAGTTTTGGGAACATGAGCTTCAAACAAAAAAACTCGAGCACTCTCCAAGGTATACCCATTTTTTCGTTAGACAACGCCATTCTGATGCGGTGTGTGTGGACAAGTACTTTCGTGAATAACCCCTGGAGAGTTGAAAAACTCCTGGAAGGTCTAATCGATGTACTCCCGACCATTATCTGTCCAAAAGATCTTTATCTAAGTAGAGAACTATGTTTGAATCATTGTGAAAAATTGTTTCGTGACAGTGGGCACCTCAGATTTATGCTGTAAGAAATAGACCCATGTGACCCTGGTACAATCATAGACAAACAGCACAAACCAACGATATGGAGAGGTAATATAATTCGAGATGAGTCCCCAAGCATCAGAATGAACTATTGCAAACGGAGTATCAGCTTTATTCAGTGATGTTGAAAAACTAGTTGGGTGGGTTTTGGCCAACATATAAGTTTTACATTGAAATTTAGTAGCAGCAGTAAATAAACTGGGAAATAACTGTTGTAGATACTTAGCAGACGGATGACCCAGCCATCGATGCCATAACCATAACTGTCTGTCTGTCTGACCATGAGCTAAGTTGTTTGATCCGAATCGAGAAATACCACTGATGTAGTATAACCCCTCTCTATCAGTACCACGCCCAATGATCTCCCCCGTATGAATATCCTATAAGAGACAGAAAGACGGGACATCAAGACGGTGCAATTAAGTTCTTTAGTAACTTGACTCACAGATAATAACTTCGAAGTAAGAGTTAAAACAACAAGACAGTGAGATAGTTTCAATTTTTCGGATAAGGAAATAGTCTGCGCCCCGGTGACCGGATATGAAAAACCATTTGCATTTGTCACAGTGATTATTTTTTGTGAAGAAGGGGAATTAATATCTTGAGGCGAGTTGGTCATGTTATTGGAGGCTCCCGAATCGAGGAGTCATTCAGTCACAGCAAGAGGTTGTGAATTGGAGTGAGGCATTTTGCAAACATTCACTTTGGCCCAATTTGGAACATTAATGGGCCTAGATTTTTAAATGCCCATTTTCCACTAACTTAGGGCATGACTCAGGAGCACCCATTCGTTCCTTTCCAGAATTTGGAAAATTGCTTTCATCTCCACTTAGGGTTGTTGAACCCGCTGCCTCCCCCTTCTCAAGAGTCTTACCTCTGTCTCCTTGGTGACTGTTACTACCAGCGCTATTGCCGACGTCATTAGGTTTGATGTCGCCACCGGTGAGAGAAGATTCCTCTTCTCCCGTCATGACTGCTACTCTCCCCATTGACGGAATACGCTCTGTTCCGCTAGATGTGCTTTGTGCGACGGCTACCTTGTTCGGAGTCCAAGAACCGCCTCCACCGGTGTTGCCGGTTGCCCTGCCTGGCATGGCCCGGCAGGTGTGCTATCCTGCCTGTTTTTTTTCTTGGTATTCCGACTACCACTCTAGGTAGCCAATCACCTCGAAGCATGTCTCTTTGGTGTGCTTCAGTCCTTCGCACACCTCGTATTTTTGGCCGTCCCATTTTCTGGTTGGTTTTTTGTGATTATCGCGGGATGATGAGCTTGACTCTGACCGCATTTTGGCTACTATTCCCCATCCACCGGAGGTGTCGGTCATGGCCTTGAGTCATCGATCTTCCCTTCTGATTGTGTTATATGCTTCCTCTAATGTTGTTATTTTCTGACTCTTAGTAGATCTCGTGCTACGGGGTCAAAATTTTCATCTAAACCCCACAATAATACGAAGACCCGGCCCTCCTGTTTTTCTAGATTGTATGCTTTCCTATCTTCTGAACACTTCATCAGTCGATCTCGTGTCATATGGTTTGTACGGTTCGATAGTATTGGACGACTGTCATCCCAACCTGATTCGTCTGAAACGCCCTTTGTTTCAATTTATAGAGTTTCAATTTGTCATTTCCGTCATGGTAAGTCGCCTCGATTTCGTCCCACAATTCTTTCGCGTTGGGGAAGAGAATGAATTGTGCGGCGATTTCATGTTCCATAAAGTTGACAATTAGGCTGCGAACAGATCCATCCGTCTGTTCCCATGCCTCGTATCCTGAATCTTCGAGGTCATGGGCCACCATCTTCCTGGTGATGTACCCCGTTCTTCCTCGGCTAAGAAGGATGAGTTGAATAGTCCGTGACCATATTTCATATTTGTTGTCGATAAGCTTGATATTAACTGCAGTGGGGTTAGAGGTTTCAGTTTGTTTTTGGCGAAGGATTTCAGCCATTTGGTGCTGGGAGGCGGGCCAAGAACAGTAGCGGTCCGTGACCATATTTTAAAATTTTTGTTATAATACAAGTATTAAAATATTTCTAAAACATTTTAATACAATAGCGAAAGACTAGCCAGATCTACTCAAGTATATACATGCAATTGATAATAAATTTTAAATCACTTAAGCAGATAAATATCTAACATGCAATTAACACTTAAGAGCATATAATTTATCATGCTTAAAGTAAAACAACTGTAAAATATTACCGTACTGCAAACATGGCTATCTAACGGCATTTTTCCAGCTCCCGAGTTCACCTCCCGTGAACCCGATACCCGATCTCCTCGTGAAACCGGCAGAGCTTCCCTGCAATAACCCCAGAAAAACCCTCGGAGTGTGGGCTCCGAAAGTATTTCTCTAAATACTTAGAGAAAACAAACTTTAAACTGGAAAACTCTTTTCAGGGTTTATTCTCCCGAAATTAGGCGTTTTATACAAACACCTAATTAAAATTAATTTCAAAATAAATCGGAATTAACTAGGAGAAAAGGTATATGGTTTCAAAGCTAAGAGTTCAGCCAAAACCTCTCCCAAAGTTGTGAATGAAAAAATGAAGACCAAGACCCCTATTTATAGGGGAAAAACCGAGGGCGAAATGGTAATTTCACATCCCACTTGCCTGTGCAACTTGGATACAAAAACCGAGGTGACCACGTTCAAGGTCTCGTCGCCACGAATCCAGAGCCGCCGAGCACGCGTCAGAATCCCACTGGACGCGCCCTCACGCGCCGCCTAAAGGCGGCGCGTGTCATGTACTCGCGGCCCTAGGGTTTATAGCTTAGACCGGTCCGGTTCGACACGTGGCCAGTCCTGGTGATGCCACGTGTCCAGACCGGTCCGGCCCTGTCCGTTAACCCGACCCGTTGACCCGACTCGACAACCCGTTGATCGACCCGGTCAGATCTAATCTGGACCGTACATACGCACTGACGTAGCGCAATCTCATCCACACACGTGGCGCTCCACATGGAGTCCAGTCAGTGCCACCTGGGGCCCAATCTGCTGATGTGGCATGCCACGTCAGGTGCCACGTCATCCCGATGCCACGTCTCCAAAATAAAATTTTGGGCATTTCCAACTCTTTGGAACTTGTTTTATTTTCTTAAAATAAGTTCCTTGGCTATTTTCAAACACTTTGAAAATTCATCTCTCTTTCTCCTTTTAATATTTTCTCTTTGGGTTTTTCAATTTGGGGCTTGCAGGGGGACCTGCAGGACTAATTAATTTTAGCTCCAAACGGATTAATATATTATCATCTCATGATAATAATTAATTACCGTTTAATAATGTTTAATTCCACTAAATAAATATTATTGCACTCTAAAATTAATTAAATTATTCACGAATTTCTCGATCTAGAATAATTTCGCATTTCACTCCTCCGTGTAGATATCCATGAAAAATAAATTGCAACTACTATCATTTATTTTTCATCTCAAATCTGAAATTTATTGATTCGCATTAAGTTCAAATTCTCTGTATGTGAAACACAATCAACATACAATTTCGGTGACATATCACACGAAGTGCTTTGGCCAAAGTCTTAATTCGAACTTTTGCAAATCTATTTCAGGGATATCTTTTACCTTCCAGCAAGGCCACAGATTCCTCGATCAATATAACTCTTTACAGTGACTAACACTACATACCTAAAGCCGAAATATTATCAGGATTAAGAGTACAATGCTTCCTGAGATTTCATTTATTTTAGATAGCAATATATAATGAATAATCTCAGTGGTCCAGTTCGATGTTTCCAATCCTATTGAAAATCATCAACGTGTTATAATCGGAATCACCATTCCCTATGACGAAAGACTAATCATCTTATATAACCACGTTATAGTCTTGATAAGAACATATTCTTATCTTACTGACTAGAACTTTAATGACACGTGATTTCGATATTCAAAGTCTTTTCCTATGAAACACATTTCATATAAGAATACCACCACACGTCATTAATTATCAATATGTGAAATACTCACAACTCGCTATAAATTCAGTTTAATTAATTCAATAAATTGAATTTTCAGGGCACTATTCCCAACAATCTCCCACTTGCCCTAAATTCAATTTGGCTACACATCTAAGTCTTATTCCTTTCACATGAGTGTCAAAACTCGCTTTGCACTCTTACGCGCCAATACTTTAGTGAAGGAATCTATTAGACGTTTCTCTAAGCCAACAACTAGGAAATCATGAATCCAATACATCTAATTGGCTGCTTCTCAAGCTACCATGTATTTGACTTCCATGGCGGTGTAAGCAATACAAGGCTGCTTAACATTCTCCAATTAACGGTTGCTCTTTCTAGGGTAAACACGTATTCTGATGCCAAACATCTAGAATACAAATCAGACTGTAAATTCGAATCTGTGTATTCTATTGAAACGAGCTCACCACTGTGGTAGACAAGCATATACTCTCAAGTTCTTCTCAAGTATTCCAATAAATGCTTTCACTACTACCCAGTGTCAGATTCTAGGGTTTGACTAATATCTGTTGACTTAGACCTATTTCATAATAGACAGCTGGCCCTGTACATGATATGACATACATAAAGCTTCCGCTCCGGAACTCTAATCATGTCTTCTATCTTTTCAGTTGTCTTAGCACACTGATCCCGAGATAGATAAATTTCATAACTAAAAGGTAATGAACCTTTCTTGGAATTTGTCATATTATACCTTACCAACATCTTATCCATATATGCTTCGTGTGATAAACCAATCTCCTTATTCCTATGATCACGACAAAAGTCTGATCCTTGGAATAACATCGGTCTCACATAGGTCTTTTCTTATCAAAATGATTTGACGTCTGAATCTTGACCACTCACAAAATTCTTGCATCATTCCCAATGAGCAGAATATTAATTACGTACAAAGTGAAAATGTTACAACGCTATCATGATACCATTTTGTACACTTCATGGTTCATCAGGCAAATATACAAATCCAAAAAATTTAAATTACCTTATAATTCTGATGCTCCATAATCTAGACGCTTGCTTAAGATCATAAATCGATCTATCAAGCTTGCATTATATGCACCTGATTTCTGGCTGTTAAGCCTTCAGGTTATGCCATGTAGCTCCTCTTCTTGAAGGTGCCTGTTCAAGAACATAGTCTTTATATTCATTTGTCAAATCTCATAATTAAATGAGATAAAATGGAGAGGACAATGGACTTAAGCATTGCTATAGGCGAGAAGACCTCATAAATGATTCTTCTTTCTGGGTAAAATCCCTTGCCATAAGTTTGCCCTAAAGTCTCTACTTTTTCGTCCATTTTTCCCTTTTATTTTCTTGTAGAACCCAATTGCATCTAATGGGTTTAATGTCTTCAGGCGCCTCTACAAGATCAAGACTTTGTTAGAATACAGAGATTCTAACTTAGATTCTATGGCTTTTTACCAAATGGTCAGCATCTATATCTTCCACAGCTTCATTACACGTGACAGGATCAGATACGTTAGATTCAACCACTTGGGTTAATCTTAGGTATCTTGTCAGGTGTCCTGACAATCCTCCCATTATAATGATGCTCTCGTGTACACGTCTCTACATCACAGGTTGTATTTGGTACATCCCATGTATCCAATATATTTTCAGTTATCACGAGTTTATGGAAATCAGTATCTAATGCTGTTATTTTTTTTAACACTACTTTGCTTCTATCCTTTGTGGTTATCTATGTAATTATCTTTGAAATATTCACAAACATATTTCGTGATTTCTCAAATTACAAAATATACCAACTTTCGTTCTTCTAGGATAACCTTAGAACAAGTAAACCTTTGTTCTTTATTCTAACTTGTCAGGATCCATCCTTAACTCGTGGACCAGGCTACCTTAAATCCGAAGATAAAAGATACAGGGTTTTCACCCTAGCTACAGATCCATCAGTGTTTTAGAAACTGACTTAGATAGAACTAGGTTTGTCGTTTTGTGTGCAAGACCCCAAAACGAAATTCATAGGGTAGCATGACTCTTCATGAATCTTACCCTCATTATCAGAGTTCTTTTTCTCCTTTCTGCAATACATCTTTGCTAAGACGTATCTCATATATATAGTTGAGATCTAATCTCATTTGAGAAATTATATTTAACTCTGAACTTAGATACTTATCACTACTTCGATCTAATCGAAGTGCCTTGATGTTTTTCTGATTTGACTCTTTGACTTCAGTCTTATATTCTTTGAACTCTTCAAAATTACAGACTTAAGTCTCATCAAATAAACATATCTGTATCTAGAGTAATCATTCAAATGAATGATGAATTACCTAAAACTTTCTCTTGCTTGAACACTCATAATATCATACGTTCGTATAAACTAACTCAAGCAAGTTCATGGCTTAAATACCCTTTGTCTCAAACAATCTTCTTGGTCATTTTAACTTTCTAAATAGAATTTGTAGATTGATACTGTTTTCAAGTAAATAGGACTCAACAATCAGTCTTTGGATCCTATTCAGATTCAATTGACCAATAGATAGGTGCCACGTTGAAGTTTTTCCTCTCAGATGATAAGTCAAGCTTCTTAATATTAAACTTAAATTAGGGCTTTCTTTGAGGTATAAAAGACCATCTTTTATTGTGCCAGAGCAAATAAACCTTTTATTTTGCTTAGCGGTAAACTTTTGTTCAAAACAAACAGTTAAACCATTAGTTATCAAATAACTCATAGAAATTAATTTCTGTTTATACGACACGTGTAATATGAAACCCTATTGCCAAAATACAATACTACTGTTCCTACTGCGAATACAATTACACCAGTATTATCCTTGAGCAGTAGCTGCATGTTTGCCGTTTTTCAAACCTTCTGGTTGGTTTGAATCTTTGCAATGAATTGCAAATATGATTAGTTGATGTCAAGTTCACACACCAGTATTCCGGTGAATTTCCAACTAAACATAATTTCAACGAGTAAGATATCTTCATATCTTATCCAAACGGCGTAGAAAACAGACAAACTAAGTATTTTGGAATATTTCTTTTCCAATACTCGTTACCACCGAAATAGAAACACTTTTCCATTGTCGGATTTAACTTTCTATTTCTGAACCTTAGATTAGGAACTTTTCCTTTTTTTTTCTTCCACTTACTGGCTTTTTAGGCCATGGATATTGATGTATGATTAAAGAGAACTTTTCCCTTAGTCTATATCACCCTTTCTGCCATATTGAGGACGTTCATTGGTTTAAAAAAAAAATATTTAAAATAATCTTAAACGTTCAAATGACTTAGGCAGAGAGTATAAGATCGTATCCTATCTGTTAAGACTGTTTCTTTAAGCGCAGAGGCTTTCAATCTCGTTCAGATTAGTTATAATATTTATAATATGATTCTGAATCGGTGATCCTTCAAACATCTTCATAACTAACAACCTTCTTATTGACTCGTACGTTCGTACGATTCTGTCTTCAAAACATGTTCTTATCAGTGGGCATCTCATGCATCTGATGCTCAAGAACATTTTAAAGCAGATGTCAGGATATAAGACTAGCCAGATCATCACACTTGATCTATTTGGGATAAGTGTCTTTCTAATCCTGACTAGTTGTAGTTTCCGGAATTTTCGGATAAGGTTCAGTGAGTACATAAACTTTCGTGTCTCAACACGGTGTCAAGATTTATTACCTAGTCAGCATAGTTGAACCCTTACTAGCCTATTTCCTTATAGACAAATAGTTTGGAGTGGGCTAAGAGAGATCGTAATTATAAAATTGAAATAAATAAACAAAAGCAAGTTATGAATATGTATTTCACTTTCTTCTACGTCCAACCAATAAATGAAATCTACGTAACCATTTTGATTTACGCAATGGTGACTTAACTAACTGCAGTTGACTCCCAGGAGGCGAGGTCGAAAACCGCTTAGAAAAGCAAGAACTATTGTTAATTAACATGTCATCTAGGTAAATCTTACCAAACAATGTCAATCCACCAGGCCAACCCTTGGCCTCTAAGTGAATGTAACATAGCTCCGAAGGGAGGTTAATACATTACTTAGTCAAGTGTGTACCATTACCTAGGAGTCCATACGAGTAAGTCAAGACACTCCACGGAGGCGCGGTCGAGCTGACTTTCGTCGCATTTCATTCTATCCGTATAAGTCTAATCTTTTATACCGCGAATACATACCCTACCGAAGGGAGTAGTATATATTCACTATACTATAGACGGGTAATGGAGGCCGTGAGACTCCAACTCTTTTCATCTCTCTCCCACTTGAATTTTCAAAGTGTGGATTATCTGTTGATTATTTAATAATCACTTTTGGCGTCTTATTGTCGGAAGTGATTAATCTTATTAATACGCTCCCACTAGGATTACTAAATCATATTTAAAATCCCAATAATATTTTAAGGCAATTTAATAACTATTTATTAATTAGGCCGAAAAATATTAGTCCAATTATGCATTGCGTGTAACGTCTATTAAACATTATTTATCTAATCACATTAAATAAAATTTGCATAATTGAAAATAGCATAATATCTCATATTATCATGATCATGCCATAAAATAAAATAAAATAATTAAGCATGCTTTCACATAATTATTACATAATTATCATGCTTAAAATAAATGGCATAAAGTAAACATGTTATAAATAAATAATCTCATAATTTAAATCATGTTTACTGATTCGACAATTAACCAGGAAGATTATTGGAATCGATTCCTAGAAAATTACCATTCTACGTAAATTCCCAGGAAACACTGGAGGGGTCACAATGGTCCCACTTAAAAACCAGTCTCCTTTGACAAAATTTACGTGCACTGTAGCAGATTTAAAATTATGCATCGTATGCATCATATCAATGCATGTATATATCTAGAGCACGACTCTGATACTAGTTGCTGGGAGACGGGCCCAGAACAGTAGATGTCCGTGACCACATTATAAATTTTTTTATTATAATACAATTATTAAAACATTTCTAAAACATTTTAATACAATAGCGGAAGACTAGCCGGATCTACTCAAGTACATACATGCAATTGATAATAAATTTTAAATCACTTAAGCAGATAAATATCTAACATGCAATTAACACTTAAGAGCATATAATTTATCATGCTTAAAGTAAAACAACTGTAAAATATTACCGTACTGCAAACATGGCTATCTAACGGCATTTTTCCAGCTCCCGAGTTCACCTCCCGTGAACCCGATACCCGATCTCCTCGTGAAACCGGCAGAGCTTCCCTGCAATAACCCAGAGAAACCCTCGGAGTGTGGGCTCCGAAAGTCTTTCTCTAAATACTTAGAGAAAACAAATTTAAACTAGAAAACCCTTTTCAGGGTTTATTCTCCCGAAATTAGGCGTTTTATACAAACACCAAATAAAAATTAATTCCAAAATAAAATCGAAATTAACTAGGAGAAAAGGGATATGGTTTCAAAGTCGAGAGTTCAGCCAAAACCTCTCCCAGAGTTGTGAATGAAAAAATGAAGGCCAAGACCCCTATTTATAGGGGAAAAACCGAGGGCAAACTGGTAATTTCACATCCCACTTGCATGTGCAACTTGGACATGAAAACCGAGGTGACCACGTTCAAGGCCTCGTCGCTACGAATCCAGAGCCGCCGAGCACGGGCCGATATCCCATCGGACGCGCCCTCACCCGCCGAGGCGGCGCGTGTCATGTACTCGCGGACCTAGGGTTTATGGCATAGACCAGTCCACACACGTGGCGCGCCACACGGCGTCCAGTCAGTGCCACCTGGGGCCCAATCTGCTGATGTAGCGTGCCACGTCAGTTTTTTTTTTTTTTTTAATCTAAAATTTTATTTTCTCCAAAATAAAATTTTGGGCATTTCCAACTCTTTGGAACTTGATTTATTTTCTTAAAATAAGTTCCTTGGCTATTTTCAAACACTTTGAAAATTCATCTCTCTTTCTCCTTTTAATATTTTCTCTTTGGGTTTTTCAATTTGGGGCTTGCAGGGGGACCTGCAGGACTAATTAATTTTAGCTCCAAACGGATTAATATATTATCATCTCATGATAATAATTAATTACCGTTTAATAATGTTTAATTCCACTAAATAAATATTATTGCACTCTAAAATTAATTAAATTATTCACGAATTTCTCGATCTAGAATAATTTCGCATTTCACTCCTCCGTGTAGATATCCATGAAAAATAAATTGCAACTACTATCATTTATTTTTCATCTCAAATCTGAAATTTATTGATTCGCATTAAGTTCAAATTCTCTGTATGTGAAATACAATCAACATACAACTTCGGTGACGTATCACACGAAGTGCTTTGGCCAAAGTCTTAATTCGAACTTTTGCAAATCTATTTCATGGATATCTTTTACCTTCCAGCAAGGCCACAGATTCCTCGATCAATATAACTCTTTAGCACATTTCATGCAGTCATTGAATATACAAAGTATTTTGGCCACACGTTACCGAGACCTCACTTCGAGTATATTACAGTGACTAACACTACATACCTAAAGCCGAAATATTATCAGGATTAAGAGTACAATGCTTCCTGAGATTTCATTTATTTTAGATAGCAATATATAATGAATAATCTCAGTGGTCCAGTTCGATGTTTCCAATCCTATTGAAAATCATCAACGTGTTATAATCGGAATCACCATTCCCTATGACGAAAGACTAATCATCTTATATAACCACATTATAGTCTTGATAAGAACATATTCTTATCTTACTGACTAGAACTTTAATGACACGTGATTTCGGTATTCAAAGTCTTTTCCTATGAAACACATTTCATATAAGAATACCACCACACGTCATTAATTATCAATATGTGAAATACTCACAACTCGCTATAAATTCAGTTTAATTAATTCACTAAATTGAATTTTCAGGGCACTATTCCCAACAATCTCCCACTTGCCCTAAATTCAATTTGGCTACACATCTAAGTCTTATTCCTTTCACATGAGTGTCAAAACTCGCTTTGCACTCTTACGCGCCAATACTTTAGTGAAGGAATCTATTAGACGTTTCTCTAAGCCAACAACTAGGAAATCATGAATCCAATACATCTAATTGGCTGCTTCTCAAGCTACCATGTATTTGACTTCCATGGCGGTGTAAGCAATACAAGGCTGCTTAACATTCTCCAATTAACGGTTGCTCTTTCTAGGGTAAACACGTATTCTGATGCCAAACATCTAGAATACAAATCAGACTGTAAATTCGAATCTGTGTATTCTATTGAAACGAGCTCACCACTGTGGTAGACAAGCATATACTCTCAAGTTCTTCTCAAGTATTCCAATATATGCTTTCACTACTACCCAGTGTCAGATTCTAGGGTTTGACTAATATCTGTTGACTTAGACCTATTTCATAATAGACAGCTGGCCCTGTACATGATATGACATACATAAAGCTTCCGCTCCGGAACTCTAATCATGTCTTCTATCTCTTCAGTTGTCTTAGCACACTGATCCCGAGATAGATAAATTTCATAACTAAAAGGTAATGAACCTTTCTTGGAATTTGTCATATTATACCTTACCAGCATCTTATCCATATATGCTTCGTGTGATAAACCAATCTCCTTATTCCTATGATCACGACAAAAGTCTGATCCTTGGAATAACATCGGTCTCACATAGGTCTTTTCTTATCAAAATGATTTGACGTCTGAATCTTGACCACTCACAAAATTCTTGCATCATTCCCAATGAGCAGAATATTAATTACGTACAAAGTGAAAATGTTACAACGCTATCATGATACCATTTTGTACACTTCATGGTTCATCAGGCAAATATACAAATCCAAAAAATTTAAATTACCTTATAATTCTGATGCTCCATAATCTAGACGCTTGCTTAAGATCATAAATCGATCTATCAAGCTTGCATTATATGCACCTGATTTCTGGCTGTTAAGCCTTCAGGTTATGCCATGTAGCTCCTCTTCTTGAAGGTGCCTGTTCAAGAACATAGTCTTTATATTCATTTGTCAAATCTCATAATTAAATGAGATAAAATGGAGAGGACAATGGACTTGAGCATTGCTATAGGCGAGAAGACCTCATAAATGATTCTTCTTTCTGGGTAAAATCCCTTGCCATAAGTTTGCCCTAAAGTCTCTACTTTTTCGTCCATTTTTCCCTTTTATTTTCTTGTAGAACCCAATTGCATCTAATGGGTTTAATGTCTTCAGGCGCCTCTACAAGATCAAGACTTTGTTAGAATACAGAGATTCTAACTTAGATTCTATGGCTTTTTACCAAATGGTCAGCATCTATATCTTCCACAGCTTCATTACACGTGACAGGATCAGATACGTTAGATTCAACCACTTGGGTTAATCTTAGGTATCTTGTCAGGTGTCCTGACAATCCTCCCATTATAATGATGCTCTCGTGTACACGTCTCTACATCACAGGTTGTATTTGGTACATCCCATGTATCCAATATATTTTCAGTTATCACGAGTTTATGGAAGTCAGTATCTAATGCTGTTGTTTTTTTTAACACTACTTTGCTTCTATCCTTTGTGGTTATCTATGTAATTATCTTTGAAATATTCACAAACATATTTCGTGATTTCTCAAATTACAAAATATACCAACTTTCGTTCTTCTAGGATAACCTTAGAACAAGTAAACCTTTGTTCTTTATTCTAACTTGTCAGGATCCATCCTTAACTCGTGGACCAGGCTACCTTAAATCCGAAGATAAAAGATACAGGGTTTTCACCCTAGCTACAGATCCATCAGTGTTTTAGAAACTGACTTAGATAGAACTAGGTTTGTCGTTTTGTGTGCAAGACCCCAAAACGAAATTCATAGGGTAGCATGACTCTTCATGAATCTTACCCTCATTATCAGAGTTCTTTTTCTCCTTTCTGCAATACATCTTTGCTAAGACGTATCTCATATATATAGTTGAGATCTAATCTCATTTGAGAAATTATATTTAACTCTGAACTTAGATACTTATCACTACTTCGATCTAATCGAAGTGCCTTGATGTTTTTCTGATTTGACTCTTTGACTTCAGTCTTATATTCTTTGAACTCTTCAAAATTACAGACTTAAGTCTCATCAAATAAACATATCTGTATCTAGAGTAATCATTCAAATGAATGATGAATTACCTAAAACTTTCTCTTGCTTGAACACTCATAATATCATACGTTCGTATAAACTAACTCAAGCAAGTTCATGGCTTAAATACCCTTTGTCTCAAACAATCTTCTTGGTCATTTTAACTTTCTAAATAGAATTTGTAGATTGATACTGTTTTCAAGTAAATAGGACTCAACAATCAGTCTTTGGATCCTATTCAGATTCAATTGACCAATAGATAGGTGCCACGTTGAAGTTTTTCCTCTCAGATGATAAGTCAAGCTTCTTAATATTAAACTTAAATTAGGGCTTTCTTTGAGGTATAAAAGACCATCTTTTATTGTGCCAGAGCAAATAAACCTTTTATTTTGCTTAGCGGTAAACTTTTGTTCAAAACAAACAGTTAAACCATTAGTTATCAAATAACTCATAGAAATTAATTTCTGTTTATACGACACGTGTAATATGAAACCCTATTGCCAAAATACAATACTACTGTTCCTACTGCGAATACAATTACACCAGTATTATCCTTGAGCAGTAGCTGCATGTTTGCCGTTTTTCAAACCTTCTGGTTGGTTTGAATCTTTGCAATGAATTGCAAATATGATTAGTTGATGTCAAGTTCACACACCAGTATTCCGGTGAATTTCCAACTAAACATAATTTCAACGAGTAAGATATCTTCATATCTTATCCAAACGGCGTAGAAAACAGACAAACTAAGTATTTTGGAATATTTCTTTTCCAATACTCGTTACCACCGAAATAGAAACACTTTTCCATTGTCGGATTTAACTTTCTATTTCTGAACCTTAGATTAGGAACTTTTCCTTTTTTTTTCTTCCACTTACTGGCTTTTTAGGCCATGGATATTGATGTATGATTAAAGAGAACTTTTCCCTTAGTCTATATCACCCTTTCTGCCATATTGAGGACGTTCATTGGTTTAAAAAAAAAATATTTAAAATAATCTTAAACGTTCAAATGACTTAGGCAGAGAGTATAAGATCGTATCCTATCTGTTAAGACTGTTTCTTTAAGCGCAGAGGCTTTCAATCTCGTTCAGATTAGTTATAATATTTATAATATGATTCTGAATCGGTGATCCTTCAAACATCTTCATAACTAACAACCTTCTTATTGACTCGTACGTTCGTACGATTCTGTCTTCAAAACATGTTCTTATCAGTGGGCATCTCATGCATCTGATGCTCAAGAACATTTTAAAACAGATGTCAGGATATAAGACTAGCCAGATCATCACACTTGATCTATTTGGGATAAGTGTCTTTCTAATCCTGACTAGTTGTAGTTTCCGGAATTTTCGGATAAGGTTCAGTGAGTACGTAAACTTTCGTGTCTCAACACGATGTCAAGATTTATTACCTAGTCAGCATAGTTGAACCCTTACTAGCCTATTTCCTTATAGACAAATAGTTTGGAGTGGGCTAAGAGAGATCGTAATTATAAAATTGAAATAAATAAACAAAAGCAAGTTATGAATATGTATTTCACTTTCTTCTACGTCCAACCAATAAATGAAATCTACGTAACCATTTTGATTTACGCAATGGTGACTTAACTAACTGCAGTTGACTCCCAGGAGGCGAGGTCGAAAACCGCTTAGAAAAGCAAGAACTATTGTTAATTAACATGTCATCTAGGTAAATCTTACCAAACAATGTCAATCCACCACGCCAACCCTTGGCCTCTAAGTGAATGTAACATAGCTCCGAAGGGAGGTTAATACATTACTTAGTCAAGTGTGTACCATTACCTAGAAGTCCGTACGAGTAAGTCAAGACACTCCACGGAGGCGCGGTCGAGCTGACTTTCGTCGCATTTCATTCTATCCGTAGAAGTCTAATCTTTTATACCGCGAATACATACCCTACCGAAGGGAGTAGTATATATTCACTATACTATAGACGGGTAATGGAGGCCGTGAGACTCCAACTCTTTTCATCTCGCTCCCACTTGAATTTTCAAAGTGTGGATTATCTGTTGATTATTTAATAATCACTTTTGGCGTCTTATTGTCGGAAGTGATTAATCTTATTAATACGCTCCCACTAGGATTACTAAATCATATTTAAAATCCCAATAATATTTTAAGGCAATTTAATAACTATTTATTAATTAGGCCGAAAAATATTAGTCCAATTATGCATTGCGTGTAACGTCTATTAAACATTATTTATCTAATCACATTAAATAAAATTTGCATAATTGAAAATAGCATAATATCTCATATTATCATGATCATGCCATAAAATAAAATAAAATAATTAAGCATGCTTTCACATAATTATTACATAATTATCATGCTTAAAATAAATGGCATAAAGTAAACATGTTATAAATAAATAATCTCATAATTTAAATCATGTTTACTGATTCGACAATTAACCAGGAAGATTATTGAAATCGATTCCTAGAAAATTACCATTCCACGTAAATTCCCAGGAAACACTGGAGGGGTCACAATGGTCCCACTTAAAAACCAGTCTCCTTTGACAAAATTTACGTGCATTGTAGCAGATTTAAAATTATGCATCGTATGCATCATATCAATGCATGTATATATCTAGAGCACGACTCTGATACTAGTTGCTGGGAGACGGGCCCAGAACAGTAGCTGTCCGTGACCACATTTTAAAATTTTTTATTATAATACAATTATTAAAACATTTCTAAAACATTTTAATACAATAGCGGAAGACTAGCCGGATCTACTCAAGTACATACATGCAATTGATAATAAATTTTAAATCACTTAAGCAGATAAATATCTAACATGCAATTAACACTTAAGAGCATATAATTTATCATGCTTAAAGTAAAACAACTGTAAAATATTACCGTACTTCAAACATGGCTATCTAACGGCATTTTTCCAGCTCCCGAGTTCACCTCCCGTGAATCCGATACCCGATCTCCTCGTGAAACCGGCAGAGCTTCCCTGCAATAACCCAGAGAAACCCTCGGAGTGTGGGCTCCGAAAATCTTTCTCTAAATACCTAGAGAAAACAAACTTTAAACTAGAAAACCCTTTTCAGGGTTTATTCTCCCGAAATTAGGCGTTTTATACAAACACCAAATTAAAATTAATTCCAAAATAAATCGAAATTAACTAGGAGAAAAGGGATATGGTTTCAAAGTCGAGAGTTCAGCCAAAACCTCTCCCAGAGTTGTGAATGAAAAAATGAAGGCCAAGACCCCTATTTATAGGGGAAAAACCGAGGGCAAAATGGTAATTTCACATCCCACTTGCATGTGCAACTTGGACATGAAAACCGAGGTGACCACGTTCAAGGTCTCGTCGCTACGAATCCAGAGCCGCCGAGCACGCGCCGATATCCCATCGGACGCGCCCTCACGCGCCGAGGCGGCGCGTGTCATGTACTCGCGGACCTAGGGTTTATGGCATAGACCGGTCCACACACGTGGCGCGCCACACGGCGTCCAGTCAGTGCCACCTGGGGCCCAATCTGCTGATGTTGCGTGCCACGTCAGTTTTTTTTTTTTTTTTAATCTAAAATTTTATTTTCTCCAAAATAAAATTTTGGGCATTTCCAACTCTTTGGAACTTGATTTATTTTCTTAAAATAAATTCCTTGGCTATTTTCAAACACTTTGAAAATTCATCTCTCTTTCTCCTTTTAATATTTTCTCTTTGGGTTTTTCAATTTGGGGCTTGCAGGGGGACCTGCAGGACTAATTAATTTTAGCTCCAAACGGATTAATATATTATCATCTCATGATAATAATTAATTACCGTTTAATAATGTTTAATTCCACTAAATAAATATTATTGCACTCTAAAATTAATTAAATTATTCACGAATTTCTCGATCTAGAATAATTTCGCATTTCACTCCTCCATGTAGATATCCATGAAAAATAAATTGCAACTACTATCATTTATTTTTCATCTCAAATCTGAAATTTATTGATTCGCATTAAGTTCAAATTCTCTGTATGTGAAACATAATCAACATATAACTTCGGTGACGTATCACACGAAGTGCTTTGGCCAAAGTCTTAATTCGAACTTTTGCAAATCTATTTCAGGGATATCTTTTACCTTCCAGCAAGGCCACAGATTCCTCGATCAATATAACTCTTTAGCACATTTCATGCAGTCATTAAATATACAAAGTATTTTGGCCACACGTTACCGAGACCTCACTTCGAGTATATTACAGTGACTAACACTACATACCTAAAGCCGAAATATTATGAGGATTAAGAGTACAATGCTTCCTGAGATTTCATTTATTTTAGATAGCAATATATAATGAATAATCTCAGTGGTCCAGTTCGATGTTTCCAATCCTATTGAAAATCATCAACGTGTTATAATCGGAATCACCATTCCCTATGACGAAAGACTAATCATCTTATATAACCACGTTATAGTCTTGATAAGAACATATTCTTATCTTACTGACTAGAACTTTAATGACACGTGATTTCGGTATTCAAAGTCTTTTCTTATGAAACACATTTCATATAAGAATACCACCACACGTCATTAATTATCAATATGTGAAATACTCACAACTCGCTATAAATTCAGTTTAATTAATTCAATAAATTGAATTTTCAGGGCACTATTCCCAACATTTGGGTGAGGAAATACCTCGATAATTTCGAGCTAGAGAAAATTGCACTTTTAGTACCATATGATATAATTTGATTTTTTTTTTCGTCCCGTAGTTTTTAAATAGTCCTACTCGTTTGCATTTTTAACACTTTGGTCCCAAAAGCTAAAATTTTCACTATTGGTCCCAAAATCTATTAAGTTTTCATTATATGTTACACATAAATTACCCTTTTCGTTTTTTTCAATAAACATATAAACATTATAGTATAATATAACAATATGTTGTATAATTATAATTTGTTTTATTTGTTATTTTTTAACTTTAATTAAAAAATATATGGTTAAAATCGCCTTTAATTCTAATTAAATATTATATTGATAGATAAAATAAACAAAAAGACTATTATACATCATTTGTAAAATACATATAATAAATAAAAAATTAAGATATTGTTCAAAGTCACTTTTTAATTCTAATTAAATATTATAATAAATAAAAAATAATTATATGTTATACTATAAAATTTGTTTTAATTTGATTTTTTCAAATTCTAATTAAATAAAAAAAATGGTTAAAATCACTTATTAATTTTAATTAAATATTATATTGATGCATAAAAAATTTACAAATTCTAAATATTACACATTATTTTAAAACATACATAATAAATAAAAAAGTCACTTTTTAATTTTAACTAAATCTTATATTAATAAATAAATAAATAAATTTATAAGCATCTTTTATTTATTTTTTTTTTTCTCTTTTTGGGACTAATAGTGAAAATTTTGTTTTTTGGGACCAAAAGTGTTGAAAATGAAAATGGGTAGGACTATTTAAAAACTATGAGACAAAAAAAAATTCCACTTATATCCTATGGGATCAAAAATACAATTTTCTCTTTCGAGATATTATCTTTTTTTGGTGACTCCATTGGCAAGTGATGAATGCAAAATCTTTACTACTCTTATGCCAAATCTTTACTACTCTGATGCCATGTTAATCTGTAAAGGAATTCATTGTATATTGCTTTCTATTAACAGGTTACAAAGCGTACATACTAATAGGGTTTAGGCCTAAATAATCTCCCTAATTATAGTTCTACTTACAAGGTAAAAGATCGATTTACATCTTTTCCTAAAATAACACGATCTCGTTAACACACATTTTGATTGAAACTAGTTTTTCTATACCAGAAAACCGGTTAAAATCAGACCGATTTTTCGGCAGAAAAAAGCGATTCCGGTCAAAGTGTGCATGCAATTGCTTATTTTTTAACGTAAGGGCAGAAAAAAGCGGTTCCGATCAAAGTATGCATGCTTAAAATAATGAATTGATACACCAAAAATATAATTTTCCCTATCATTTGCAACTACTAGTCTACTGACCAAAAATTTTCCTTTTTCCAGGGATGGTGACTATCAAGAAATTCGAGAATATTTTCTAGAGTTTACATTTTGTTCATATCCGAGTATAGTTATTATCATTAATCTTGGAAAATTTTGGCAGCTTTAATAGTTCCGATCGGGTTGCCTTTCTTCCTAATGTCTGTATGATCTCTCATTTCTTCGTTTGTCACTAACAAGCACTTGTGATACGAACGTATCTCAAGAGACTTTGGAGTAGTCTCAGACTCGTAAGAATAGGGGCTGAGAGAGTCAAGAGACTTTGGAGTAGTCTCAGACTCATAAGAATAGGGGCTGATAGAGAGATAATTCGCTAAGACCGACCGGCCCGTGAAAGTTAGGGGAGAAGGGATTTGAGAGATAAAAATTTTGGGAATTGATAATATTGTTATTGATACATTTCTCATGCAATGCCTTACAATAAATAGAGAAGATATCCTAACTCAAAGGAAACAAATCAACGTAATCCAAAGTTACCAAACTACGAAATATTGAATCATATCATATCAATCCTATCCAATCCCTACTCTTCCCTTTTGATATGGTGCATCTCCCTCCCTATCAACTTGAGTTTCACAGCAGCATAACAAAAGAAAAACCTTCACATATAGTTATGATTAATCTTCGTTATCCAATAGTATGGGGAATTCTTGTATCCACATACCCTTTCTGGGTGCCACATACACATATTTTCTTTTCAAAGGAGGTGGCAAAATCTGAAGGCCAAGTATATTATTCATCAGTTTTAGGGGTGAATAAGGTCAAACACATTATTTGTCAGGTTTTATCCTCAAATTTATATTTATCATGTTTGTTTCTCTTTTCTATATCTATCAAGAATGGAACTACTAATTATAATATGAAGTTTCACGAATAAGGTGTATGCTATAATTTCTGTTTTTTGAGAAATAGAATTAAGTTAAAAAATTAAGTGGTAAAAGGGGTGAGTGTTGCCGGAAAAAAAAAGGTAAGTGTTCAAAGGAAGCAGTTGAGTTTTTTGCAGAAAAAGAAAAAAAAAAACCGAGAAACAATGTACAAAAATAACCTAAAAGCTAGAAGCTAAAGTTAGAAGTTTATTCTAATTACATGTTCCTAGGTTTTAACTTATTCCTACTTAAAACAAGTAGAAAAAAGCAGGTAGGCGTATTTACTTTTTTTTTTTTTTTTTTGGTAAAAGTGAGAAGCAAACAAGCGGTACACGTAGTCTAGACCAAGAGTCTGAATAATCTCCATCGGAGGAAGGTCCCAAACAACAGACCAATCGTCAATGTCATGTCCTTTACTCGCAAGAGTATCAGCACACGAATTTCCTTCCCTATAAGTATGTTGTAGTTGCGCCTGCCACGGCCTTCGAAGAAGGTACCGACAATCCTCAATAATGGATCCCAGTGGGTGAGATTCAGTATCTGCGTTCTCAATGAGCTTAATGATAACTTGAGAATCCACTTCAAAAATGATCCTCTCAATCCTACGTTCCCAAGCGAGTTTGATACCCTCCCTCAATCCCAGGAGCTCAGCTGAAGTGATCGTGCACTTACCCAAGTTCATTGAAAAACCACTGATCCAATCACCATTCGCATCTCTAAGCACTCCCCCCGCCGCAGCCCTACCGCAATCAAGTTTAACACTACCATCTGTATTCATCTTAAGCCACCCCTTCTCGGGTTTGATCCATTTGACTTGAGACCTATCAATCATGGTGTTCTCAAGCTTGGCTTTGAAGTTTTGATGCAGATCTTCCATCAAAGCGCTGATGGCCTTGATTGTAACATTGAGGGGCTCTCGTTTACCTCGGAAGACAAAGGTATTACGTGCTTTCCATAAGCACCAAATTGTTGCCACAAAGACAAAATGCCAAGGGCAATCCGGAGAGATACTGTTTTTACCCTTCCATTTCAAGCTTGAGAGGAACCAATTATCTTGATCCATATTAAGAAACTGATAAAGTTCAAAAGGATCAACCGCAAACTTCCAAATAGCTCTAGACTATCGGCAGTCTCTAAGGATATGAAGAACATCCTCTTTACCAGACGAGCATCTAGTGTAATATCCATTATCTGCCATCTTCCTGTTAAAGCGGAGGGAGTTAGTGAGTAGCCGATTATGGTGCCAAAGCCAAAGGAAGTGTTGGAGTTTATGAGGGAGATCATAGCTCCAAATCCAGTTCCAAGACCTGCTTGAAGCACTCTCATTCTTATCAAGTAAAGAAGCATAAGCCGAGCCACACGAAAAGTTGCCCTTCGTCGAAGCCCCCCAATCAAAGTGTCTTTCATCAACCCATCAAGAGGAATGGGCCACTTGAGGATTTTGTCCCGCAAGGTGATAAGAATAGAAGTTTTAATGGAATCAAGATTCCATTTACCATCACTATCCATAACATCAGAAAGCTTCAAATGTAACTCACTGGGATTAATGCTACTCTCCAACTCCTCACACGGCTTCTTGCCTCCAAGCCACCTATCAAACCACAACGAAATCGATCACCCATCTCCAAATCTCCACACCACATTATTCTTTACTTCTTTGAAGCTTCGTACAACTCCTTTCCAAAGTCTGGACGCTTCTGCTTTAGGTTCATGTGTCAAAAGTGTCTCATTTCTAAGATACTTTTTCTTGAAGATGTCGTTCCATTTACTAGATTCATCCTTGAGGCACCTCCAACCAACTTTAGCAAGCATGGCTATATTGTTTTTATGGGCCTCTCTAATTCCCAAGCCCCCTTCACTCTTACGGAGGATAATCTTGTCCCACCCTACAAGGTGGACTTTCCGAACTGTATCTTTTGATCCCCATAAAAAATCACGGTTCATCTTATCAAGACGATCACAGATGTGAGATGGAAGCCAATTGGTTTGCATAATGTAGATTGGGATTAAGTTTGTCACTGATTTTATGAGTGTAGCACGACCCGCCAGATTTAAAGTTTTTCCTTTCCAAGCAGTGAGTCGACTTTGGACTTTGTCAATTAAATCAGTATGTAGCTCTCCCGGGCTCTTCCCAACCTGAATTTTAACACCCAAATATCTCTCTAGGTTATCAGTAACCTCAAAGCCAAGAATTTAGGAGATTTCATCTTTCCTTCGAAGGTCAATACTCGAGCCAAAGAAAACCTTTGATTTAGCCATGCTCACACGAAGCCCTGATGCATTACAAAATTCTCCAATAACCTCATTTATAGCATAGGCGCTTTGGTGATTAGGCTTAGCTGTGAGGATGATATCGTCTGCAAAGAACATATGTGTGATTGTCGGTCCCTGCCGACCCAGTTTCATAGTTTCCCAATCACCTTTCTCAACGCTTTCCTCAATCAAGTAAGCTATCCTCTCCATGAACAAAATAAACAAATAGGGAGACATAAGATCACCTTGTCTTAGCCCGCACGTGGCCTGTATAGCCTTAAGTGGTTTGCCGTTCCATAAAATCCTTGGCTTGATGAACATGACGGCTTCCATGATCATGATGACAATATTCTGTGGTATTTGGAAGAACTCGAGAGTCTGTCGGAGAAAAGTCCAGTTTACTTTGTCATAAGCCTTCTTGTTGAGAAAGTGGGAGAAATGGGATCAGAATGACACGGGTGGTCCCTGTCCTTAAAGTGTTAATCGCCTCTACTCTCTGAGTTTGCTAAAGGTTGTAGACGATTTACTTTTAGGATATATGTCAAGCTGGAAAAAAGATGAATTCAGACAATAGCAATTTGCCAGAATTCAGGTGAGTTTTGCTGTGTTATTTTCAGGTGTTGGATTGTCTATTTATAGGCGTCAGGAGTTTGGCAGGATTAAATGTGGGAATTTGAATAGGTCAAATTCAGGTGTTAATGGCCTGAATTACACCCCTTTTAATGCCCACTACCTGACTGTTACATCCCTCAACGGATCTGACTGTTGAATCAGATTCGGATGTACCTAGAGATCCCCCAGCGGATGTACTTGGACATTGGTTCGTAATTTGAATTTTGGACTAAACCAGGCCGACTCTGGCTCAAAAAGTAAGGCTCTGGGTTCGGAGGTGAGGCTCCAAGCTCCTAGCGACGATGCACACGTGCGAAGTGCGTCATCAAATGCCATATTCGCCCATGCCCGGCCCCGGTCCGAGCCCGAGCCCGTGCCCGAGCCCGCGCGCCGCACGGGCGATGCGGTGCACCGCACCGCGTGTGAGCCCATTAATCCTCTCTTGGGTCCCATAATTTAATAACACATACAGCATTATAATATATAAAGCTGTCTGCTTAGTGTTAAGTTTCCAATGTGGGACACAATAACCAATGTACATTTTCCAAACAACCTTTGATATGCCTTTGCATAATTATTGATTAATCCTCCAACAATTAATCATATATATATTAATTCTCCAACAATTAATTATATATATGCATAGCATATTCAACAATCCCCCACTTGTTTGGAAAACTACTCTTTTGCCAGACAAGTCCCTGAAGATTTTGTCAAAGATCACATGCCTGAAGGAAGGTGTGACGAACATTGAACCTTCCCTTAGTGTAAATAACTCAAAACTGCATCGAAGTTGACGGTGTCCGTAGATTGAACCTCAACTCCTTTGTGATGCAATCGGAGTTATCACACACATGTTTTCTTTCTCATACAGCAAGCACTCCACTGCTTTGCGCTTATAAAGCCATACGCCATATCCCATTTCATGAACCTTTAAGAGAGTAAACCACAACTCTCTATAAGAAGCGGCTTCACTTCTTGTTTATATAGGCAAAATGTTTCTCAAGCACTAGTTGCATTAGTGCAGCATTTTGTTAAGAGCATAGCTCAACCTTGTCACTTTGCAACTCATTGAGCTATCTTTTACTACATATGAGACCACTTGATAGCTCTAACCAACTCGTGACTTGTTTTTCCCTTTGAACCTATAACCAGTGGTAACCTAGATTATAGGTAGGGTTACCATCACTTATGGTTCGGGTGGTTTAAGTCCCATATCTCTAGTAGTTGTAGCTACTAAGTCTCTCGTCAGAGGCTTAGTAAACGGATCAGCCAAATTCTTATTTGACCTCACATAGATAATTGTTATGATACCATCTTATATCAATTGTCTCACAAATGCATGTCTAAGACCAATATGTCTAGACTTACCATTATAGGTACCACTGTACGCTTTTGTAAGCGTTGCTTCGCTGTCACAATACAGTGAAATTGGAGGCATTGGATTTGGCCAAAGATCTATGTCTAACAACATATTTCTTATCCAATCAGCCTCTTGTCCAGCTTGTGCTAAAGCTATAAACTCAGATTCCATCGTAGAGTGAGAGATTATTGTCTGTTTCTTGCTTGCCCAAGAAACAGCCCCACCAGAAAGAGTGAAAACCCACCCACTTGTGGATTTATTATCTCCCACGCTAGTTATCCAACTTGCGTCTGAGTACCCTTCCAACACACTAGGGAATTTGTTATAGAACAAACTAAAGCTAATAGTTCTCTTAAGGTACCCAAGTACCGTACTAATAGCTTTCCAATGATCAGCATTGGGACTGCTCGTGTATCTGCTAAGTTTTGAAACTGCAAAGGAAATATCTGGTCTAGTGCAATGCATTGCGTACATAAGGCTGCCAATCGCACTTGCATACTCAAGCTGTGCAATAGCTCTACCAGTATTTTCTTTAAGTTTCAGTCCGTTGTCAAACGGAGTATTCACCTCCTTGATCTCGAGGTGATTAAACTTAGTCAGAACTTTCTCAATATAGTGAGATTGGTTTAGTGAAAAACCCCCACTATGTTTTTTAACTTTAATGCCTAAAATAGTATCTACTTCACCTAAGTCTTTCATCTTAAAGACCGAGGATAGATACTTTTTAGTCTCGTTTACTCCAATCATATTCGTCCCGATGATCAACATATCATCAACATATAGACAGACTATCACCATATAGTCAGCCGTACTTTTGGAGTAAATGCACCTGTCAGCACTGTTATACTTGAATCCGAATTTCAAGATAGCAGTGTCAAACTTCTCGTGCCACTGTTTTGGTGCTTGTTTTAGACCATACAGAGATTTGACTAACTTACACACTTTGTTTTTTCTGTTCCCGGTGCTACAAAACCCTCAGGTTGTTCCATATAGATTTCTTCTTTTAAATTTTCATTTAAAAATGCTGTCTTTACGTCCATTTGATGAACAAACAGATCGTAAAGAGAGGCTATGGCAAGAATAATTCTAATGGAAGCAACTCGAGCCACCGGTGCATAAGTGTCAAAGTAGTCAATCCCTTCTACTTGTTTAAGCCCTTTGGCAACTAATCTAGCTTTAAAAGCTGATATAGTGCCATCAGTGTTTCGTTTTCTTCTAAATACCCACTTGCACCCAATGTGTTTAGAACCACGAGGTAAGTATGCTAATACCCAAGTATTATTACCCAAGATCGAATCCATTTCATCGTTTATAGCTTCCTTCCAAAAGGAAGCATCTCGAGAAGCCATAGCTTCTATAAATGTTTTAGGATCCGTCTCAAGTGAAAATACAAACGGTATTTCACTTACCACTTTATTATCTTGGTCCCCCTCCACCAAGAATAATAAAGCATCAGAAGAGATAAAATCTTTATCTAAACTTTTCTCTTTTCTTGCTCTAGTACTCCTTCTAGGCTCAACTTGTTGTTTAGGAACATCGTTTTCCACAACCGGCCTTATAGGACCTCTAGGCTCAATTTGGGGTGGCACAGATTCGTTTCCAACATCTTTTGAAAACGTACTTTCGAAGAATTCCACGTCCCTGGATTCAGTTATCACGTTAGACTCCAAATCAAGAAGTCTAAAGGCCTTGCTATTAAGAGCATATCCGACGAATACACTTTTAATAGCTCTAGCCCCTAACTTAGTCCGTTTAGGATCAGGAACCCGAAAGTAAGCCACACACCCCCACACTTTGAAATAACTTATGTTGGGTTTTCTGCCTTTCCATATTTCATAGGGACTAGACTTCACAACAGTACTAGGCATCCTATTTAGAATGTGGCACGCAGACAGAAGGGCTTCACCCCACAAGTTGCGAGGTAAATTTGCATGATTCAACATGCAATTTATCATATCCAGAAAGGTACGATTTTTCCTTTCAGCTACACCGTTCTGCTAGGGTGTATAACCGGCAGTTGTTTGATGTATGATACCACTTTCTTCGTAAAGTGTATCAAAAGCATTCAAACAATATTCCATGCCTCGATAAGAACGTAGAACCTTAATCTTCTTCTCAAGTTGGGTTTCTACTTCTGATTTGTATTTCACAAAAGAACTAAGAGCTTCATTTTTAGTTCTTAACAAATACACATAGCAAAAACGACTAGCATCATCAATAAAAGTAATAAAATACCTTTTACCACCTCTAGTTAAAATTCCATTTAACTCACAAATATCAGTATGAATTAAATCTAATATTTGTGATTCTCTTTTAACACTTGGAAAAGGTTTTCTTACAATTTTTGACTTTGCACATATTTCACACTTATCAAGTTCGTTTTTACCAATATCAATTAATCCCATTGCATGCATATTTTTCAAATTCTTTGTACTAACATGTCCTAATCGACTATGCCATAAAGAAATTGAAGAAATCATGTAAGCAGAAACAGAATTCATATTATTGATAGACATCTTATACATCCCATTACAAGCATAGCCTTTTCTAACAAATTCACCATTTTTCATGATGATGACTTTGCCAGATTCAACAGAAATCTTAAAACCTTTCTTATCTAATAAATTAACAGAAATTAAACTTTTCCTAACATCTGGTACAAACAAGACATTAATCAAAGTTAATTTCTTTCCGGAGGTAAAGTTGAGTTCGACAGATCCTTTGCCTCCAACACTGGCTTTGGAGTTGTTTCCCATCTGAACCTCTTGCCCAACAGTTTCTTCAAAGGTCTTGAAAAGCCTTCGATCGTTGCAAATGTGAACTGTAGCTCCAGAATCTAACCACCAACCAGAAAGTTCACTTGCCATGTTGATTTCAGAAATCATAGCCACATCGAGGCTAAGATCAGTCACCATGGCAACTAGGTTCTCCTCAACCATATTTGCAACTCCGGATCCACTCTTCCGTTGTGGGCATTCTCTCGCATAATGTCCTGTTTCTCCACAAACATGACACTTGCCTTTTCTTTTGTTAGCAGCATTAGAAGGTTTAGGCTTCTGTATGGTTTTCTTAAATTGTCCAGAATTCTTTTTAACACCAAAATGTTTCTTTTTAGAAGAATTTCCTGATTCAACAAAATTCACACTCGATTGTCCTTGAACCAAATTCTTTCCATCACGTTTTCGAGCCTCCTCTTCAATACGCAGATGTTTTTGAATTTGTTCCAAGGACAAATCCTCAGATTTATGTATCAAACGCTTTGCATAATCTTTCCAGGATGGAGGAAGTTTTGCAATGATTGCACCAACCTGGAATGTTTCTGGAAGGACAATTTTAACCATTCTGAGTTTATTAACGATTACCTGGAGCTCATGCACTTGCTCCAGAATCGGTTTGTTGTCAACCATCTTGAAATCCAAATATTTAGAAACTAAATATTTGTTAGTACCTTCTTCCTCAACCTTGTATTTGTATTCCAAGGCCTCCCAAAGTTCTCTAGGCGACTTCACGTTTGTGTATAGATCATACAGCCTGTCAGAAAGCGTGTTGAGGATGTGACTACGAGCCAACTCTTCATCTTCAGCCCTTTTCCTCCTTTGCTGTTGAAGAGTCTCCACAATCTCTTGGTGGATCTGCACAGCATTCCTGGAAGGACCTGTTGCTGCAGTGTTGGGAGGAGCAGCAACTCCTGTTGTCGGAGGATTGGCAGGAGGAGCACCACCTGCTTCAGTGGTTGGTGGATCCAAATCAACAGGCTGCTGGAGAGCAGGAGGATCTTCTGGAATTGGTGGCAGGCTGGGATCTAGAACATAGGCCAGCTTCAAAACGGTAAGCAGGAACTTCATCTTGTCTTGCTAGCAGCTGAAATTGTTTCCATCGAAGCGATCCAATTTCTGCTGGTTCATGATGCGGAAGGATTCTGATTCCATCTTCACACGGATTAACACTTTAAGATTGTTGAGAAAGTGGGAGAAATGGGATCAGAATGACACGGGTGGTCCCTATCCTTAAAGTGTTAATCGCCCCTACTCTCTGAGTTTGCTAAAGGTTGCAGACGATTTACTTTTAGGATATATGTCAAGCTGGAAAAAAGATGAATTCAGACAATAGCAATTTGCCAAAATTCAGGTGAGTTTTGCTGTGTTATTTTCAGGTGTTGGATTGTCTATTTATAGGCGTCAGGAGTTTGTCAGGATTAAATGTGGGAATTTGAATAGGTCAAATTCAGGTATTAATGGCCTGAATTACACCCCTTTTAACACCCACTACCTGATTGTCAATTTGCCAAAATTCAGGTGAGTTTTGCTGTGTTATTTTCAGGTGTTGGATTGTCTATTTATAGGCGTCGCCAAAATTCAGGTGAGTTTTGCTGTGTTATTTTCAGGTGTTGGATTGTCTATTTATAGGCGTCAGGAGTTTGTCAGGATTAAATGTGGGAATTTGAATAGGTCAAATTCAGGTGTTAATGGCGTGAATTACACCCCTTTTAATGCCCAATACCTGACTGTTACATCCCTTAACGGATCTGACTGTTGAATCAGATTCGGATGTACCTAGACATCCCCACGGACCTGACTGTTACATCCCACATTCGCCCATGCCCGGCCCGAGCCCGAGCCCGTGCGCGCGCACGCGCGGGCGGTGCACTGCACCGCGTGTGAGCCCATTAGTCCTCTCTTGGGTCCCATAATTTAATAACACATACAGCATTATAATATATAAAGTTGTCTGCTTAGTGTTAATTTTCCAATGTGGGACATAACAACCAATGCACATTTTCCAAACAACCTTTGATATGCCTTTGCATAATTATTGATTAATCCTCCAACAATTAATCATATATATATTAATTCTCCAACAATTAATTATATATATGCATAGCATATTCAACACTTCTCAAGATCAATTTTGATGATCATCCCACTTTTCTTACTTTTGGACTTCTCTAACGAATGGACCATCTCTTGGAGGACCAAAATATTATCTTGGGTACCCCGTCCCAGAATAAAACTGCTTTGATGCGGACCACCACATCACTGATAAATGGCTTAAGGCGGGAGACGATAATCTTTGTGATCACTTTAAAAAGCACATTACAAAGAGCAATCGGTCTAAATTTCGAAATGGATGCGGGGTTAAGCACTTTTGGAATTAGGCAAATAAAAGATTTGCCAATTGCCTCTGGAATCGACTTAGTCTGAAAGCACCTTTTAATCAAATCCACAATAGAAGTCCCTACAGTACCCCAAAACTGCTAAAAGAAGAAAGCTTGTAATCCATCAGGGCCTGGCGCTTTGTAGGGGCTAAGGCCGCGAACCACATTTTCCACCTCTTCAGCTGATATGCAACGACTAAGAGACTCCTTAGCCTGGGTAGAGATAGCCCTTTAAAAAAAGCTAGCTTCCAACGGCTCAAGGTTTGTATGCCTACTACTCGTGAATAAACCTGTATAGAAGTTATGAACGTGGTCTTTGATGGCGTTGCCGTCCGAAGTCCAAACACTATCAATCTTGAGGGCAAAAATCTTATTTCTCCTTCTACGGCAAATCGTAGAGATGTGAAAAATTTTGGTGTTACGGTCACCAAATTTAATCCATTTCACTCTCGATTTCTGATACCAAATGAGCTCCTCTTGACGAAGGGTTGCATTATATTCAAGAATCAATTCCTTTTCTAATTTATGCAGGTAAGGTATATCATGATTGGCAAGTTTTCTTTGGATGCCATTGATACGGTTGTTCAGATGTCTCTTGCGATAGAAAACATTCCCAAAGACATTCTTATTCCACTCACGAAATCTCTGTGGGACCGTATCAATTGCTTACAAAGCCTCAGTATTCTCAGTTCAAATATCGTGAATAAGAACTACACACTCACTACCAAAAAAAACGGGATTAGTGACCGATTTTCAGTGACCGCTGGATCGGTCACTGATTTATGACCGATCAGTGACCGGTATGACATGTATATAATAATTAGTGACCGATCAGTGACCGCATAAATTGCAGTCACACATCAGTCACTAATCGGTCACTAAATGTGTGACCCATAACGAGTCGGTCACTAATTTTCTGACCCAAAATTTGATCGGTCACTGATCGGTCACTAATATTATGACCGATTTCTATCAGTCACTTATTTTTTAAATATGGCATACCGCGGTCACTGATTTTGTGACCGCTATTTTGTCGGTCACTAATCGGTCACTGATTTTGGGAATCAAAATTAGTCGGTCACTAATCGGTCATTGATTTTCTGACCTGATTTTTACCGAACTTTGTACTTTTTATTCTTTTAACAAAGTTAAATTTCAATTTTTTAGTTAGAATGAATAAATTAATCTTTATTACATATTTTTATTTCAAGGGTATTCACTGAATTAAAATGATATACCTAAGAATTGATTCGGAATAATACATATTCTGAAAGAATATTTGGATCGATTTTGAATTGGACATAAGTGTCAACATTATATGTTTTTCCTTTAATAAAACTTGAGACTTTATTTACATTTTTGGATTAAATAATAATAATAACTAGTTCAAGGTGCTCTCGATCAATCAAAACGATCCACCTGAGCATTTATTGGAAAATTCATACTTTGAAAATTTGTGTTAATAGATTCGTGGATCACATCAAGTATTAACAATATATGTTTTTTATTTAATGAAAAAGATATGTTTCTAGTATTGATTGATTCAAGATGATCCACCTGATAATTAATTCGAAATTCATACTTAAGGAAATACTTGAATTGATTCGTCATTCGTGGATCAAATCAAATTTCAACGTTATCTATTCTTTATTTATTAAAATTTAAAACTCGACTTAAATTTATCGGATTATTCATATAATAAGTTATGTAAATTCAAACTATTTGAGTTCAATTTTAGCTCGATATGGTTAAAGCTTGTTTGAGTTTGTTTTATATATCAATTTGCGCTCGATTCGATCAAATAACTTTTTATTTTGAAGTAAATAGTTACATGCCTACTAAATGAATAAATTAATTTTCTTATCAAATCCACTAAATTTATAAAATTTAATAATTTTATTTATCTATATATTATTATTAAAATAAAATTTATTTTTTCATATGTGAAAATTTAAAGTAAATACGAAGCCTAGCTTTCTAAATTTAAAGTTAATACATGCCTACCAAATATTAAAATTTTCTCATATGTTAAAATTTAGTTGGGTTTAGTCTCCTCTCAAAAGAAAGCGGTAAAGATTCCCGCTTTATTTTCCCCAATTTTGACTAACTTTCTAAAAAAACCCTAGCCCATTCCCACTCCTCACTTCATCCTTCTCGAGAAAACAACGGCAAAGGGAAATAGAAAGCAGCGACAAAGGGAGCTAGAAAACCCATCAATGCGGAGGTGAATCGGAGAGCTCAGCGACAAACCCATCTGCAAAAATCGGTGAGTCCATTAATTAATCAAAAGTGTGCGGGAAATCTTTTGTATTCGATGCTATTACGGAGATTGATATTTACAAGGCTGAGCCATGGGATCTTCCTTGTATGTCCCTCTTAAATCGCTTTTCCTATGCGTTTTTGTGCGTGTTGATGTGTTTGTTCCATTCCCAGATTGATCCGTGCAAGGATCGGGTGTGACTATTGCGCGAATTTTTTTTGTTTTGTTTTTTTTTTTTTGTTTGGTGGTTGTTGGGTGGGAGTGATTTGGGATGAATCTTGGTGGGTTTTTGATTTAGTGTTGTGATTAAAGGTAGATTGATGGGTAATGGTTTCTTTACCGTACAGGTTCCATGAATAGGTGAAATTCTTGAGAATTTGAGTACGTATTGTGTGAAAATATTCAAATTTCAATTACTGAGGTGCATTTGCGTGTATGGCTTTGGAGACAAATTGAATCAACAGAAGGGGAAAGAAGCACATTTTCCTGTTATTTGTATTTGCAGATCACTTGCACATTCTTGAACTTTCCAAGTAAAACTTTGATCAGACATGATTCACCACATCTCCACATACATCTCTGTGCATTTTGGCTTGTGTTTGAGCTAATTGTATGTAATTCGTTGAAGTGAGTGTATGTGTGTATATGGAGAAGTTAACCTGAATCGTAATGAATGCACCGCGCAGGTGGCTAGGAGGTTTCTGTGCTGGTCTTAGGTCAGAAGAAGCCCTCTGCATTGCTCAACTGGTAAGAGAGTGTGTGTGTGTGTGTTCATGTATTGTGAATTTATTTGTTAATTTGGGGTATCTAATTTGAAGTAATGGATGATAAATGTTAGATTCTTGTCAGTTTTCCAATGAAATTAGTTCAAATTATCTCATAATTTAACTGTCAATCCACTTTGGAAAAAAAAAGCTGAAAATTTAGTAATAGTTTGAGTCTTTGAGAGTGCTTAAGTTGAACAAGAAGCTAAGAAAGTCATGAATATAGTAGCTTCGCATATTGCTTACAGATTATAACTTTTATTCTTTCCTTTTTAGCTTAAGAAACCAAAAGCTAAAAACAAAGTCTAAGTGTTCAACAAAACCAGAAGCTGAAAAGTACCTAAAACAATTTCTTGAAGTTTTGCAAGAAACCCTTTATATAGTGTTGATTACTGTAACTAAGGCCCCTTATTAATTAAATCTCAACTATTTGCATATTCTGGAGTCATAAGTGAAGGTTCATGCAGGCGTACTAATTAAAATTGACATCTCTTATCTCTATCACATGAATATTCATATGCATATATATATTGTGTGCCATGTTTTGTAGGAGATTGAACTGACTCAGTTTGCTGACTTATTTGTGAATCTTGGAAGATTGGCCTAATTGTTAGGTAGGTAACCAGGAGCTGGTACAAACTATATTTTATTCCAACTTTATAGAAGAAGTGTGATGAAAAGAATTGGCTTAGAGAATGCAAGATATATAATATCATAATTCATATGCGTTGGATCGAATTAATTCACAACATACAGCCTTTTCCCACTTGCTCAGTCGCCATTTTTACCTAACAAATTAACAGTAAATTAGAAAAAGAAAATCAAGTCCTAACTCTTCAAATCCCAACCATAGTAAAGGCCTTGACATATTTCATATTTGTGTGTCTTGAGTGGTTGGTAAAAAGTGTGCAAGCCTAGGTTCTAATTTTACAGTATAGATATCCATAGATATTTTAATTTTTCACCTAACTAAGGCAGGCCTATATATATATATATATATATGTTTCATGCACAATCCCAGTATGGTAGGGCTAGGAAGGATATATCATATATCATGCACCTCTATTTGAGTAACATGTAATATCTTGCTATAGTATTTGAGATTTTTAATCGTTTATTTTAATTAAAATTAGCTAAAATGATGAAAAGAGGTGCACAAATTTTTTAGTAGTTTCATAAGTTTCATTATTCAGCTAATTTGGAGTCTTTTGGGCCTTTTCTTAATAAATATAATTATTTATATATTTAAGTACCAATTATTTTAGTTGAAGGCCAGTAACTTTGGTAGTTGGAATCTACTCATATTCAGACGTGTGTAAATGCAGTTCTATTAAACGTCATAGTCCAGCATAAAAGAAAAAGGGAAGTTGGGCTTTGCATTATTTGGTTCTTGAAGATCGGAGTGGAATTGTGAGCAGGTATATTTTATATGATGAATCCCCACAAGATACTCACTTCGATTCTGCTTCGGATGAAGAGGAAAGTAATACACAACCACACCAGCAAATTAGAGATGTGGAATCTAGTCTCGGACATAATTCTTCTCAAGTTGGTGCACAAGAAGATACCCAACGGAGTCGTGTATCAAACATTGGTAACTTAATTCAGCCATGTTATGACAGGTAATGTGTTTTGGGTATATTTTTTTATTGTATTGATTATAATTATTATAATGTTTGAAATTATCGTGCAGCTTCATACCAGATATCGTATTCTGATCCGAGGTCTAAAAAAGTTAAGGTAATTTTAATGAATTTGATATTTTTTTCATTTGAGATTTTTGGCATTGTTGATATAATTGGTAATTGAATAAGTTGTTAATTTGATTAGTGATGTTTATGGTGATTTGATGGGAATGGTTGATACTTTGATTAGTGATGTTTATGGTGATTTGATAGGAATTGTTGATACTTTGATTAGTGATGTTTTCCTCTTGATTGGGGTAATGAACATCTCATCATATGAGGGGAACATTTTTCATCTATTTTATCAGCTGTTGATTAGGGTAATTATACAAAGATTCATATCTCTTTCAATTATATATATATATATATATCCAAATGAATTTATGTTTGATTTTTTATATGTTTGATTATACAGAGAGAGAGTGAAACGTTGTCTTGTGGTTAGTCTAACTAATAATATAAAAAGACAAAAATTATGGCTTTAATTCATCAAATCACCGAATGAGAACAGAAATAGCTACTTAGTTTCATTTGATTTTTGGATTTTGTTATATGAATTGACATGTTATTCATTTGTGATTTTGATATTGTTGGTGTATTTGATTTATATTTAGGAATCATTTGCAATTGAATTAGTAGTCATATATTTTTTCTTGTGAATTATGTATACTTATAATTTATGGTATTATTGATATTTTTTAGGAAAACTATGAGGCACGTAGTCAGGATGATAGCAACCCTACTCCCGAAGGCTCATTTGATCCCATAAAGTGGATTGAAGCAAGTGGTGGCCCATCTAAAGGAAGAGTTTATTCATTTGGGAACACTATCCACTATAGAGATATAGTTGGAGCAAATTCTTCCCAATCAAACTCGATATCATCTTCATACACTGCTATCAATGAAGAACAAATGAGGTTGATTGAAGAAAAGTTAGCAAAAGAAAGAGAAGAGGCTGCAATTAGAGAAGCAAAAATCATGGAGGAAGCAAAAAAGATCGCCGAGGAGGCAAGACAAAGAGAAGAAGTTTTATCGGCGACTCTGGCCAAGTGCTTAGACAGATTGAATACTTTAGAAGCAGCTAATTTGGGCCAAACATCCAAGAAGTAGAAGTCTTTTGGAGCTTTTACATGGAACAATGAAGGTGATTGAAAAGCTTGATGAAAACTTATTTGACTTGTTGTTAATGTTTGAGATAGTTTATACTTTTAATTGGATAATTTGTAATATGATTATGATATTATGTTAGGATGTTAAACGTATTTTGTTTGGTATTATTACTTTTGTTTATTTGAAATAGGTTTTTAATTGATTCATTAAAATAATATAGGAATTAAAAATAAAAAATACAATTTTAAATCAATATTAAATTTAGAGATCAGTTAAATTAGTGACCGAATGTATTGGTCACAAAATGGAGCATAATAATTTCCATTAAAATTAGTGACTGCCAGTATCGGTCACTAATTTGTGACCGATTAGTGGCTGAACTCATTTAAGATTTTAGTGACCGATTTATGTACGGTCACTAAATTAGTGACTGAAATCGTCTAAGAATTTAGTGACCGATTTATGTGCGGTCATTAAATTAGTGACCGATTTGTGACCGATTTAACAAAGGTGGATAATTTGATTAGTGACCCAGTGACCGATATATCGGTCACTAATTTAGTGACTGATAAAGATCAGTCACTAAATAAATTAGTTACGAGGTTTTTACCAACCGATCCGAATCGGTCACTGATCGGTCACTGATTGGCATCAGTGACCCATTTTTATAGGATTAGTGACCGATCTGGTGGTCACTAATCCCGTTTTTTTTTGTAGTGACTCCGGGCTCGTAGTCCATGCCAACTCAAACCTGAAGGGTTTCTAAAAGTTAGCAGGTTGGAGACCATTTGTGTCGATGAGAATAGGATGGTGATCCCCAAGGACACGAGTGAGGTGTAAAACTGCACTATCTGGAAAAAGCTCTTTCCACTCAAGATTCACAAGAGCCCTATCCAATCGTTCTCTAATGATATCCCCTGACTTTCTCATGTTGGTCCACGTGAATTTTGGTCCCTGAAAACCAAGATCAATAAGGCCACAATCACTGATCCCTTCCAAGAGCCTCCGACACCTATTCCAATCAGTCGGAGCACCTCCACTTTTCTCACTAGCACAAGCCACGTCATTGAAATCCCCCGTAATGATCCAAGGCTTAGTAGCAGAATGACTAAAGCTGCGAAGGTTATCCCAAAGCTCATCTTTCCAATCATCATGGGGTCTAGCATAGATTCCCGTACAAATCCAGCTCTCATCAGCTCTGGACTCAACATAAGCATGAATATATTGTGGTTGAACGTCGATGATTGAGATATGAATATTAGCTTCATTCCATAACATCCAAATTCCACCCTTTCTTCCCTCAGCGTGGGAGCTCTACACACATTAGTAAAACCAAGGTTTGTAGAAATAATCTCAGCTTTAGCTCTTGTACCTTAGGTCTCCAAGACAAAGACAATATCAGGATTCTTCTCATTAACAAGATCACGAAAAACAGCTTGAAAATTAGCTTTACCAGCTCCTTGACAATTCCAAGAAATGACTTTCATGAGTTTAGTTGAAAGAGTATGAGGTAAAAGGGTATTTAAAAGGTTCCCCCATCCTCCTCCATACGAGCTGGCGAATTATCGCTCCCAAAATTAACTCCTATCGAATCCGTTCCTGCAAAGTCAGGTGGGTGTCCGTTGAGCTTTTGAGTTTCGTCCGCTTCAACTCCATCATTGCGATTATCCTCCAGCATTGAAAGTTCATTTGAATCTCTTGCTGCTCCAGTCTTATCAGCGCAAATATTTTCCAGTAAAATGGGTTGGTTCTCAGTATTAGAATATATCCCATCGGTACCTGTCCCTGCTTGGAAAATGGAAAGTGAAGCTTCCATCTTGTTCCATGTTTCGCTCCAAATTCATATTCTGATCCTTGTTGAAATTATGTAACTGGGATTTGGCTAAAGGTTTGAGCAAAACAATATTATTATGGGCTTCTGCACTAAGCTTGTTCTTTGTTTTCAAGGCCAGCCTAGGAGAGCTCTTTTCTAAAGTTAAATCCGGCCCAACAAGACTCTCATCCCTCTTTAAATCGGTCCCAAAAGCAGGGTTGTTATCCTTAGGGCTGTCAATGGATCGGATTTTAATCCGAATCCGATCCGATTTTTAACATATTCGTCCGATAAAAAAATTCGATGGATCATAACCGAGTATAAATATCCATTATCCGAAATAAATGGAGCGAATATGGAATTAAGGTATCCGATCCGATAAAAATCCGAATCCGATTCTTATTAAATTACTATATATATCATATTTTATCAACAACTTCAAATAAACATATTAAAAATGAATATAAATACAATATTTATATTTGTGTAATATTTTTTTCTCATTTGTGGTGTTTTATATCATATATGTATATTAATGAACATTTTTTAAAACATGCTATAGTTTAAAAGTTACATAGTTTTTTATTTTTTTTTTAATAAGAAAAAGTTACTTATAACTTTCAACTCACTCCATTATTAATATTATAGATACATAATGTGGATTTAGTATACCATGAATTATAATAATTAAAATGATAATTTTATAAAATTGTACATGATATAATATTTACTTTATTGATAATATATGATATAAAATATAACTTATAAGTAATTTAGAATATAAAACCTAATTACTTGTGGCAAGATTGATATGATAGAACAAAATAACATTAAGCATGAAATAAATGTGGTAATGAAATATTTTTTATATAATTATTTACTTATTTTTATAATTAGTACGCATAAGGAATGAAATTATCGTTCTTTATGTCACTTGATTTTAAACTTCATTATTCCTCTTTTCTTTTCCTTTCTTTTTTTATTTTTCTCTCCAAAAAGTTCAACCCTCTGTTATAACCAACATATTATGTGAGTCTTCCATTTTATATTATAAAATATTTATATTTTTTCATGCACACGTATTTATACTATTTGAAATTTTTAGTTTTCTTTAGTTAAGTTTTCAAATGGAAGATGTATTTTCAAATAGTAAAATTATGGAGATTAGAGATGAATGACGCAAATGATTTTAAAAGATTAAGTTACAAAAACATAATTTTTGAAAAGTTGAGGATCAACTATAAATAAATAACTATAAACAGAAAAAGTAAGTCAAATATTCACACTAAGCTAATCACTAATCTAATGGTTGAGATTTTTTTTTTATAAAAATATATTTCTTAGGAAGGGTTGGAAAAGAATTTTTCTAATATATAATATAAAATATATCGTATAAGTGATTTAAAATACATAATATAAGACTTAAGTGTTCTGTATATATTTTCATTTTAAAAATAATAATACTAATTTCATTAAAAATATTATTATATATTAATTATTAAAGGTAATAATTAATGCTATGTGTCGAGACATATATTTACCGAGACATAAAAAAAATCCTCTCTCAAAACTAATCTAATTTTGTAAAGGAACCCTAGCATCATCTCGCCATTTCGCCGCCACCCATTCTCCTCAGCATCCACTTTCGCCGCTGCCACCACCACTCGCCCACCACTGCGCTGCACCTTCTCCGAGCCACAAAGGTACAACCCCACTTCCCCTCGCTACTTCATATTACCGCGACGCCGTCGGTGGCGACTTCAATGCTCTATGCGCCGGCACCTTCTATCGCCACCACCGTGCCGCCCCTCGTTGGTCTTCATTCACTCTTTATTTCTTCTTTTCCTTATTTTAAATTTTCGATTTTGAAATATTGTTGTTGCTGTTCATTTGGGTCTCTGAAATCTGAAAAGGACACAATTTTTTCTTCGTCTTCTTCCCTGTTACGTTTCGTAACGGGTCAGATTATTTTAACGGATCATCCGATCCAATAACATTCGAATTTGGTATGAAAGAATCCGAATCCTATAGGATTCGGATTCGGACTCGGTTATCAAATTTTGTTGTCGGATTCGGATCCGGAATTTCTGAATCCGCTCCGAATCCGACCCGTTGACAGCCCTAGTTATCCTTAAAAATAATCGGCCCATTAAAATTAAATTCATTTGGGCATGGGCCCATCTTATTACCTTTGGGAATAGAAGAGGAGTAGGGCTGTAAATGGATATTCGAAAATCCGATATCCGTCCGCATCCGAATTCGTTTACAGAGGATATTATCCGTATTCGATTATAGACATCCGAATTATAAACGGATAAGAATATGGTAATAAGGCATCCGATCCGTTTAACATCTGATTCGTTTCATTATCCGTTAGATATATCCGTTATCCGATTTATCCGTAATCCGTATCCGATAAATAATGTATTATATTAAAATATATACACAAAACTATGTATGCATGATAGTGATGGGGTCAAAATACGATCGTCCCACGTTAGGACACGTGGCATCACCAAGATGATGACATCTGTCTCCCCAAGGCTGCACCCATCAGCGTGACGAGCGCTAAGTGCAACGAGCGCAATCCTTCTTCAGGAGTTAAGCCCAACGAGCGCTGTCACTCCCACGAGCGTCCTACATACTAAATGATTGGTACGCCCACGTGCCAAAGGAGCCCTCTTCGAGCGGCACACTCCCTCAGAGTGGCCTCCCCTTTGGCTCGTTACTTGAACTGGAGCCTTCATTCCCCTCAGCGGATATCTTGGCCTCCAATACTCCAGGTTGTCACGAGCGCGCTCTTAAGCCCTCGTTACCAACCACCCAAATGGCTCTCTGACACATCGTACATGCCCGCGCACCTGCCACTGTTGCCAGCACCAACTTTTAGCCGCTTTTGCAGAAGATTCCTCCTAGGTTTCTCTCTCATGGCGCCACGTGTTAGGGCAACATTCGGCCAGGACCACTTGAGGCAAATGACCAAAGGGCCCTTGACCCTCAACTATAAATAGCTAAAGTCATCTTCTACACTGGTAAGCATTCTTCATCACTGCAACTGTGACTGAACTTACATTTCTTCATACCTTGAACTGACTTGAGCGTCGGAGAGCCAAACTGGGTATCACCCCCAGTTCCCCCAGCTTAGCCTTCTGACTTTTCTTGTGCTTGTCCCAACAGGTAGAACCACTTTCTCTTTTCCGGCGAATCTCCGGTGGTTTCCTCCACAAATACAAATCGTAAAGTGATCGGATTCGGACCTTCACCTTTCTGAACCCATCAGATAGATTATTAGTATTAAGTAAATTTTTTAGCGCATTTATTAAAGAAAAACCTTAGGTTTTATTAGTAACTATATGTTCACGTCAATATTCATATAGAGATAATATAATTAACATATATTATGTTATTAATAAAAGTATTATATTTTAAATTAATTATATGATAAAATTTATAATTTCACCACATTTATACATTCGCTAAAACATAAAAATGATCTATATAGATATACTTATTATTTCTCTATTCGTCTAAAATATATATATTCAAAGTTATATAATTATTAAATAATTTATCTATAAATGAATAGTTAATAATCTGATTAAAAGTTCGAAGTTATATAAATAAATAATTTATGTCAAATTTTGAATAGTTGAAAATCCGATTAAAATCCGAATCCATCCGAATCCGCCTTGTATCCGTATAAAAAGGATATTATCCGAATTCAATTTAAAAGGATATTATCCGTATCCGTCCGAATCATAAACGGATAAGGATATGGTAATCATATATTCGATCCGTTTATTATCCGTTTACACCCCTAAAGAGGAGTCAGCCCTAATACTCTTCCCTTCTCTATGTCGTTCAACACTTTTTTTCTGCCTTCGTCTTTTTTCTCTAACAGCAGACGTCTCTGCAGCAGGAACATGATTTCTCTGGAAACTCTGAACCACAAAATCAGGTTGCTTGTTTTGCTTGAAAGTCTGCTTCCTGTTGAAAGATGACAACTGATTTTTTCCTATCTGGTTCGTACCGCTAGGGCCAGCTGGGTCTTTCTGGAGCACTTCAAATTTGTTTCTAATTGTGGTACTAGGTTGACTAGCTCCTGTGTTGGCAGTAGGTTTGGCCCGTCTTTTACTAACAACCATCCAATCCCTATAGACTGGTGTTTTTCTGCCCGTTGCAGTCTCCTCTATTTCTGAGGACTTTGGTACTCCGTTCATCTTCTCCGGTTGTGCAACTTTCGCCGGTAACTCAGTATTTTCTGGGCAATCTCCCATTCTATGCCCAACTCTCCCACAACGAAAGCAAATTGTAGGAAAGTTTTCATATGAAATTGGATAAAGTTTGGCCATAACATCCACATGACTCACGAGGGGCTTGCTAAGATCATGTTCAACACACACTCGAGTAAACTTTCCGCGTGTTGCATAGAAAGTGTTGTTGTCCACTTTCAGTGGCGTTCCAATACTAGTAGCAGATTTGAAGACCATGTCTTCCTTGTAAAATTCAAGCGAGAAACCTTGGAATTGGACCCAAGTGATTGTTGTGGTGACCTTGTCTAAGGAGGCTTGGAAGTTGGGTATCCATTTTCTCACATTCAAATAATGCCCGTTAATGACCCAAGGGCCCTCAGTGAGGATGTGCTCTGTTTTTTCCTGATCAGAAACTCTAAGCGTGAAGCAGCTATATCCAAGGTCTGTCAACTCAAAATCACCTTGAAGCTTCCACATTGTGTTGATTCTTGCAGAGAGAACGTTACAGTTAATGGTTTTACCCAACAATTTAAGTAAGATGCAATCTTTCCAGGGAGCACGAAGCTCTTCTTCATAGTCTTCATCAAGTACGATTCTCGGGTATGGGTAATACTCTGTTGGGGGAAACAACTCTTAAATGATAGTTTTTATGGTTTTGATGACTTGTAGGGACTACAATTACTGAACACAACATGCTGCCAATACTTCCAGGGCAAATATCTTGAACTTTGCATAAAAGTGAAGTTGTGATGTGATTAATCGATCTTTTTCAAAGGATAGCAAGTGTTATTTTCACCTTCAAACATTTGCAAATGATATATGGACTCATGTTTTGCAACAGTTACGGAAAACACGCTAAAAAGTTACAAATAACAACTTAGTTAGAGTGTCTTTTGTAATTTCTCAATTATAAATTTTTGTTCTTTGTAATTGGATTAAATCTCATAGGTCTTCTTCATTACCCCCTTCAATTGGCATCATTATTTCGTTTACAACTATGATGACATGAATGATAAATTGGAGAGCAAGCACTCTTAGAATTCTTAGTTCTTAAGCACTCTTAGAATAAAGCGGATTAATTAATAACTAGAAAATCTTAGAATTAAGGCTCGATAAGTTACACAAATCATATCTCTGATTTTTAGGGATTCACAAAAGATTTATTCTTATCATGTCAGTACTCTTTCTCAAGTTAGGTCGGGGGATGTCCCACACCTAACTTGCATAGAGCATCATGGAAAACCCGGTCTGTAACTGCCTTCGTGAGGATATCAGCCAATTGGTCCTCTCATCTCACAAATGGGAGAGAAATGACTCCTCCCTCCAACTTCTCCTTGATGAAGTGACGATCAACCTCTACGTGTTTTGTTCTATCTTGTTGCACTGGATTCTCAAATATTTGAATTGTCGCCTTGTTGTTTCACTTTAGAGGACATGCTTGCACTGGTGGAAAACCTAATTCAGTCGTTAATTTTCTTAAGCCCAGGACTTCCGAAAGACCTCTAGTAATCCCTCTAAATTCTGCATTCGTACTCGAGAGTGTCACCACTTTCTATTTCTTACTCTTTCATGTGACAAGATTTTTCCTGACAAAGGTAAAATATCCCAAAGTAGAACTCCGATCTAAAGGATTACCTATCCAATCTGTATGTTTATATGTCTTTATTCATAAATGTTCATTTTTCCTGTATAGAACTCCTGTATCTAGTGACCCTTTCAGGTATCTCAATATTCTCATTGCTACCTCCATATGTTCCTTTTGCAGTTTGTGCATGAATTAACTACACCAACTGCGTAGGCTATTTTGGTACAGGATAGGTATATGAGTTTTCCTACTAGATGTCGATATCTCCCTCGGTCAGTTGTTTCGGCTCCTTCTACAACTTTTAACTTGTGGTTTATTACCATTGGTGTATCGACTGGTTTGCAACCTAGTACATCATTCTCTCTGTAAATTGATCCAAGATGTATTTCTTCTGTGAGGGGTAGATCCCCTGATTCAAACTCATAATTTCAATCCCAAGGAAGTATTTTAACTGTCCCAAATCCTTCATCTCAAATTCCTTAAAGAGGTTCTCTTGAAGATTCCCAATTTCTTCTATATCATTTTCAGTGATAACCGTATCATCAACATATATGATAAGACACATAATTTTCATTTTCTCATTTTAAGGATAGAGTGTGGTCTGAATTACTCTGCCTATACTCGTAATGCTTCATTACAATAGTAAACCTCCTAAACCACGCTCTAGGGGATTATTTGAGGCCCTATAAAGCTTTCTTTAGTCTACACACTTTGTGAGGTCTAAACTCGTGGAAAAAACCTGGTGGGTTCTCCATACATACTTCCTCCGATAGGTCACCATGGAGAAAGGCATTCTTAACGTCAAATTAATGTTGTGGCCAATCTTGATTCGCAACAACAGAAAGCAGAACTCGAATCATGTCAATCTTTGCTATCAGAGAGAAATTTTCTGCATAATCTACACTGAATATACCCTTTCGCAACCAGCCGAGCCTTGTACAGTTCAATCGACCCATCAACTCTTCTTTTGATTGTGTAAACCCACAGACATCCAACTATTGTTTTTCTGGGTGGTAACTGGAACTTTTTCACGTTCCATTCCTTTTAAAGCATTCATCTCTTCACTCATTGCCTCCCGCCATTTTGGAACTTCTATGGCTTCTTCCACATTTTGCGGGACATTATCTGTGTAGATAGCTATTGTAAATGCTTTAGAGTTTGTCAGGCTCCTCCTGACCAAATTAGCTACCAGATATGTCTGAAACCTAAGTTGTTATGAAATTTACCTCTTTAGGGGTACTCCCCGATTACTCTGTGGAGGAAGTGTATGCTTATCTCCTCTTATTTCACTTGCACTTTCTTGGTTAACACTTGTAGACCCTATATTAGATAATTCACTGACACCAACATCTGGAATATCTGTGGAGGGAGATAAAGAGGGAGCATCCACATACTGGTCACCCTGAACGTTGTTGTTATGGGTTGACTTGAAGGAAGAGAATCACTGTCAAGTCTATCGAGTCAATATAGGACAGAGGGGTGCACTCAAACAATCTAGTGGATCCTTCTTTGGCTCTCTCTTCCCGGGAACACTGGATTTGGTAGGTGCACGATAGTAGAACTCAGTTTCAACAAAGTCACGGTCAATCGTGACAAACATGCAGCGGGTTAGAGGATTATAGCTATGGTAGCCTTTTTGGTGTGCTCCGTATCCAACAAAGACAAATTTTTTGGCACAATGATCAAGTTTATTGTGAAAGGTTTTGTGTATGTGCACAAATATGGAACAACCAAATATACAAGAAGTGCCAAGGTTAGGGGTGGAAGCTAAGGATTTTTGTGGGTAGGCGATTGCTTGGTAGGTAGCGGTGGCTAAGGCCTCTGGCCAAAAAGATCCGAGAACATGAAACCCAAGCATTAGAGCCCTGGTAATTTCTAGGAGAGATCAATTTTTTCGTTCGACGACCCCATTTTGTTGTTGGGTATGTGGGCAAGTGGTTAGATGAATAACGTCTTTTTCGGAGCAAAAAATTTGGGCATCAAATTTTGTTGAACCATGTGATAAAAATGAATGGATTTATCAAAAATTTTAGATTTATGTTTCAGAAAGTATATCCATGTCATACGGGTACAATCATCAATAAGTATCACAAAAAACTGAAAACTCCCGCCCCCATTAATTGGGCGGGTCCCCAAACATCTGAATGTATAAGAAAAAAGGTTTTTCCACACGAGTATTATTCAAAGGAAAAGGTTGTCTATAACTTTTGGCTAAAACACAAGTACCGTAAGAAAATTTTACACAGGAAAATTGAGGGAACAATTTTTTGAAATAACCAATAGAAAAATGTCCCAGACACCGATACCACAGTCAACTTTGTCTGTCTACCGACTCGTGAGCTAGCCATTAGTGCCCGTCCTTCGAAAGTCACCTCATCACATAGTACAAATTCCATCTCGTTGTATTACTTTTCTGTAATTAATACTGAAAGACTTAGAAAGGGAAGCAAAGGAAGGCGGGATTGAGACTGATATATTCTATTTTGATCCCAAGAGCATCAACTGCGAGGATTAATCTTTCATGAATACTCACATTCCCCGAGTAGTAAAACACTAAACTTAAATAACTAGATATCATGAATTAGCTATTATTACATTCATAAATTAATGTACCAAAATTATAAAGTCATGGTCCTCATATAACATTGTTTGATCAATACATATATATATATATATATGTCAAACATCTTATTAAGTTAAAAGTTTCTCTCACGTTCGTGGTCACGGTTACGGGAGACATATCTCTTGTTGTATTTCCAGTCAACTCATGTTTGTGTTTTGAAACTAAATAATATATGTACGAAATAAAACAAAAGTTATAGAGAGAATTCTTGTTACTTGAAAGTTCGTATTTCGAACTGTTACTAAATGAACTGTAACTATTTATTGAAAAATTTTATAACTTGTACAGTATTTTTATTGCGCCAAATTAATATGTGACATTTTGATTATCATCCTTGACCACGCATTTCATGCACAAATTGCAGCCGCAACTCCTGGCATTTCACATCCAAATTTTACCATTTTCAACAGTTCTGTACATTATTGATCGTCAACAATGCATATGTCTAACAAACATTTAGTACATTCAAACATAACTAATTTACACACACTATAAAGATTGATGATTAGTAAGAAATTCAAAGCCGGCACTACAACTCTCAACTAATTTCTGTCTAATTTTCTTGATCTAACAAATACAGATACATCGTACATCTTAATTGGACACATCAGTTTTTGGGAAAAAATCGTTTTTTTAGTGCTTTCATTAAATTTTTGTCATTTTTTCTGTTTCCACCGCTAGGTCATATAATTTAAAGGTCAGAAAATGTCCTTCGCCCATTAAAACCCCTCACACCCTTCACATGTTTTGTTTGTGGTGGGTTTCGACCGTCCTGTTTAACATTCACATGTTGTGTTTATGACGGTCAAATGGGCAGATGTTCGAAGGATTAGGGTCGTGTCACGTGGCGCCATGTGTCTACTCGATATTTGGTAGTGTCACTAATTACTACATCGTAAGCTTTTTATTTACTGTTGTCATCTGAAGTTATTGCACTTGTGAGTAGGGATGGCAACGAGCCGAGCCGAGCCCGAACCCTTTATTTCTTGGCTCGTGGCTCGCGAGCCAGCTCACGAGCCCATATATTTAATTAAAAAAATAATATTTTTAATTTTTATGTATATAAATATTTTATTAATATATAATATTATATATATATTCATTAAATTTAATACAAAATGAATAAAAAATAATATATTTATTATATATATTCATTTAATATATATTATTATATATAAAAATATATTAAATTATTAAAAAAACTAATTTTTTTATTAAAAATAATATTAAAGGCCGAGCCTTGAGCCGAGCCGAGCCGGGTTCGAGCCTTGGTCGCGCCGAGCTCGAGCCCTGAAAAAAGGCCAAGGCTCGGCTCGTTGCCATCCCTACTTGTGAGAACTTTCCTTAAGATTCTGCACATGCACAAACGTTTTCCCACTTTTGTGGATTAAATTCGCAGAACTGGAAGGTTTAATTTGCAAATATGGATTAGAAATAAATCCAATTGAGGCAGAATGTGACCTTATCATTTTAGGTGATTTAAAGGATATTTTAGTCCAATAGTTTTTTCCTTACCTGCACAAATATAAAAAATAATATTAATCTAACAGAATTCACAAGCATAATTCTTACCTTTGCAATTAAATGTTAGTTTTGGTAGGCTTAATTGTGGTGTTTCTCCATAGTGTTGAACTAGAGCAGCGGAGAGAAGTTGATTTTAAGTCACCTGAGAAATAGGAGGCTACATTCTAACGGAAGGACCGAAGTGTTAACGCTTGAAAAAGAGCAAAAGATTTTATTGATAACATTGTTAACTCTTAAGAAAGAGATACAGAGAAAGGATATTTATCTAGGTCTAAATCCCTATAAGTCAGGGATCCTAACAAATCCCGTTTTTAAGGAAACAACAATCATGCCTAAAATATCGCATCTCATAACACTCCCCCTCAAGTTAAGTGATCGGATCCCCGATCCGCAACTTGTCTAATGCGGAGTTGAACGCCTGTCCCGTGACGGCTTTAGTTAGGATATCAGCTAACTGGTCTTCTGATCTCACGAACGGTAGCTGAATGGTGCCATCCTCTAACTTCTCCTTGATGAAGTGTCTGTCAACTTCCACATGTTTAGTTCTGTCGTGTTGAACCGGATTCTCTGATATACTGATCGCAGCTTTGTTGTCACATCTTATCACTGCAGAACCCGTTGGGGTCAACCCAATTTCTGTCATCAGTCTCCTCACCCAGATAACTTCTGTGACAGCTTTTGCAATGCCTCTGAACTCAGCTTCAGCACTGGAGAGTGCTACTACCTTTTGTTTCTTGCTTCTCCAGGTTACCACGTTCCCTCCGACTAGGGTAAAGAATCCTGAGGTGGATCTCCTATCATTCGGATTTCCTGCCCAATCGGCATCAGTGTAAGTCTCGATGTCCAGGTTTCCATGCTTCCCAAACATAATCCCATTGCCTACAGACCCCTTCAAGTATCGTATTATCCTCGTAACTGCTTCCATATGCCTTTGCTGTGGTTGGTGCATAAACTGGCTAACTACACCGACTGCATATGCAATGTCTGGTCTTGTGTGTGCTAAGTAAATCAGTTTCCCAACCAACCTTTGGTACCGTTCTCTGTCTGCTAGTTTCTCACCTTCTTGTATCCTGAGTCTATGATTCACCTGAATTGGTGTGTCAACTGGTTTGCAATCCAGCATGCCTGTCTCTGCCAGGAGGTCAAGGACATATTTCCTTTGTGAAATGAAGATCCCCTTTTTAGATCGCATGACTTCGATCCCCAAGAAATATTTCAGGCCTCCTAGATCCTTCATCTCAAACTCACTGAACAAGTTCTTGCGTAGTTTTTCCATCTCTTCCTTATCACTCCCAGTGATGATCATGTCATCAACATATATGATCAGACACGTGATTAAGTCTCCTCTCTTTTTCAGAAACAAGGTGTGATCTGAGTTGCTTTGCTTGTACCCATATTTCTGCATTGCCATGGTGAATCTCCCAAACCAGGCTCTTGGGGACTGTTTGAGTCCGTATAGAGCCTTCCGAAGCCGGCACACTTCATTTGTTCTGAAACGATCAGAGAAACCCGGTGGTGCCTCCATGTACACTTCTTCAGATAGTTCTCCATGTAAAAAGGCATTCTTTACATCAAATTGATGAAGAGGCCAATCCTGATTTGTTGCTACAGAGAGAAGGACACGTACAGTATCCAGCTTTGCTACTGGAGAGAAAGTTTCAGAGTAATCGATCCCATAAGTCTGGGTGTACCCTTTAGCAACAAGACGCGCCTTGTACCTCTCAACCATCCCATCTGCTTTGTATTTGATGGTGAACACCCATTTGCACCCTACTGGTTTCGTGCCACGGGGTAATTCACACTTCTCCCAGGTTTCATTCTTGGCTAGAGCATCCATCTCGACTACCATAGCCTTTCTCCATTCCTCAATCTGCATAGCCTCCTGAGCTGATTTTGGAATTTCTTCTTTGTAGAGGTTTCCCAAGAAGGCTTTAGCCATCCCAGACATTCTCCCCCTGACTGCCATATTTCCGACGGGATACTTAGAAGACCGGGGCCTCTTCTCAGGGGGAGTAACGATTTGGTGGTATTCCGCGGGTGCTTCTTTGGGGCAACTCATACCTGTGGTTATCTGTATCACTCACCACAGGGTTAACCATATCCGTATCTGGCATAGAATCAATATCATGAATAACAGAAGAAGAAGAGACCGAATTCGTTACCTCAGTTTGGACATCATGCGGAGGAGGATGATGGGTGGTGGTACTGAGCTCATTAGGACCAGACGGACCAGATGAAGGCGTAGTAGAGAGGAGGCCGGTAGTGTCCTCTGGATCGAGCCAGCATAGTGAGTCACTCGGATACTCCCCCTGAGAGCTATGTTGGGTCAGGAAGAAGTATTCTGTTTCTAAGAATTCGCAGTCCATAGTAACATAGAACCGGCGTGTGGTGGGATGATAACACCTGTAGCCCTTTTGATTTGGTGCATATCCAATAAAGGCACATTTGAGAGCGCAGGGGTCTAATTTAGTTCGGTCTGCCTTGGGAATATGGACAAACACTGAGCAGCCAAAAACCCGCGGGGGCAAAGTCATGGAGTGGGGAATAGTAGCTTGTGTTTGAAACACAGAGAGCGGAGTTTTGTGACCAAGGACTATGGTAGGCAGCCTGTTTGTAAGGTAAGTGGCTGTGGCAACAGCTTCTGGCCATAGATGGTTTGGGGCATGTGATTCAGTGAGGAGGGCTCGGGTCATCTCTAGCAAGGTTCGATTTTTGCGTTCAGCAACGCCATTTTGTTGGGGTGAGTTTGGACAAGATGTTTGATGGATTATGCCCTGCTTGGTTGTGAAATCTGCCATCCATTGGTTAACATACTCACGCCCATTATCTGTTCTCAAAATTTTGATTTTCTGATCAAATTGGGTTTGAATCATGTTAAAGAAAGCTACAAAGGTGTCATAAACTTCTGATTTTGTCCGTAGAAAATAAACCCACGTCATGCGAGAGAAGTCATCAATAAACAACACAAAATACCGAAATAGACTGTGATTTGTAACAGGGGTCGATCCCCAAACATCAGAATGAATTAAAGAGAAAACTGAAGATACCTGAGTGTTTGTGGGTTTAAAAGTAGTTCTATGACTTTTGGCAACAGAACAAGTTTGGCATAACAACTGAAAATTCTGTTTATTTTGAAAAAGAGTAGGAAATAACTTCTGCAGATACCCAACCGATGGATGTCCAAGACATCGATGCCAGAGCCAAATCTGTGTGTCCGCAGTTCCTTTTGACAATAGAGCTCTAGCAGGGGCTTCTAGCTCATCCACATAATAAAGTCCATCCCGCTCAGTACCACGCCCAACTATCTCCTTCGTATGAATGTCCTGGATAACACAGAAATGGGGATATATCAGCACCATACAATTCAGTTCACTGGTTACATGACTCAGAGATAGCAGTTTGCAAGATAGAGACGGAACATAGAGACAGTTTCTTAATTTCAACTTTTGTGAAATACTAACGGTTCCTTCCCCTTTAACTTCCACAAATTCTCCATTAGCAGTTTGTATACGGGAGTTTTTCAGAATTGGTTCAATTAAATCCGAGGGATCAAAAGTCATTGTGTCAGTAGCTCCACAATCAATTATCCACTGAGGTGATTTTTGGTGGCTATTATTTGAGACATGTAAACTGTGGGGTACATTTTCACATTCATCAAGGTGGGGGGGCTGTTTTGCAAAATTATGAAAACTGGGGGAATAAGATGTAAAGCAGCTAGGGTTTGAGTCATTTGACTCAAACACCCTTTACCTCTGTTACCCGGCTGCATATGCGTGGTCTCATCTCCTCCCATGGCGGCGGCGGCGATGTTCACCCGCCGCCCACCGACTGTCTTCTCCGACGTCGCCGCTGCTATACCGGCGTCCTGGAGAGTGACGCCTACGGCGGTGGTGTTGCCCCTCGTTGAATTTGCCGCGTACCACCCCTGCGCATCTCCAATGGCGGCGTGTAACACTGACATTAGAACCGCCGCTGCTCTTCTTATTTCCGTCCCACCATTCCGGATACCCAATTAATTCGAAGCAGCCTTCCTTGGTATGCCTTGGCTTCCCGCAATGTGAGCATTCAAGGTCTGATTTGTCCTCCTTGGGCGGCGGACGTTCCCATCGGACTTTGGTCGTCCGGTTTTTCCTCCCTTCACCACTAGTCCCACTCTGATACCCGGTGATGACGGGTCCCCTTCGCCATCGGACGCCGTCTTCAGAATTTGGAGACGGGCAGCCTCCCGTCGGATAGTGGCGTAGGCGGATTCTACTGAGGGTTTGGTGTCGAGTTTCAATAGATCCCGCCTGATTTGGTCATACTTTTCGTCGATTCCGGTAAGAAGTTGGTAAAGCCTTTGTTCTTGCTGAATTTTGTTGAAGGCAGTGATGTCATCTGAGCATTTCATAGGGTTCGGTTGCTTTCTGTCTATAGCCATCCAAATAGCCTGCAATTTTCCCCAAAATTCCTCTAGGCTATCTGTCCCCTGTTTGAGTGTGTTTGCCCTTCTGTGTAGATCGAAAAGTTGGAGGGGATCGGTGCCGCTGCCATAGGTTGTGGCAAGACCGTCCCATAGTGCTCTTGCAGTTTGGTATTGGAGGACATTGTTTATCAGGTTCGCATCCATGTTTTGTATGATCCATGTGAACACTTGCTGATCGAGTTGTTCCCACTGGTCGTACGATGCGTCTGTTTCCTTTGGTGCGGGTGTATTTCCGGTGATGTGTGATCGGCCACCTCGCCCTCCGATCGCCATCTTCATAATTCGGGCCCATATCAGGTAATTTTCGTTGTTGAGTTTGATGCCAATGGAGAGATTCTCCGAATTGGTCACCGAAAATTTTGAGAATTGGGTGCTGAGTTCTGAGGTTATTTCTGTTGACATCTTAATTGATGCCAACGTGGTTTTGAGAAAGGTATTTAGGACGATGATGAGAATTCTGAGTCCCTAGGATGAACACTGCTTTGATACCATGTTAACGCTTGAAAAAGAGCAAAAGATTTTATTGATAACATTGTTAACTCTTAAGAAAGAGATACAGAGAAAGGATATTTATCTAGGTCTAAATCCCTATAAGTCAGGGATCCTAACAAATCCCGTTTTTAAGGAAACAACAATCATGCCTAAAATATCGCATCTCATAACACGAAGTTATCCTCAAAACCTGATTTAAGAAACTAAGTATGGAATTAACTAACTTAGGAGACTAAAATCTTCCTCAAAACTTAATTTATGGGACTAAGTATGAAATTAACTAACTTAGGGGACTAAATATGACCTTACTTGTAACATAAGGGACCAAACATGGATTTTTCCTCCATTTTTTCATATCATGACGTGTGGGAAGGCTTTGAATCTCTGGAAATATCATCTTTTTATCTCTTGTTTTACTCATATACACAAGTCAAATGTATTAATAAACGTACGAGATTAGAATAGAGATCTTTTAAATCTTTTCTATATTGTATATTGTTTCTCTCTCCTAATCTCATCCATGTACTAATACATTTGACGTGTGTATATAAGCGAAACAGAAGATGAAACAAAATTTTCAAATGGGAGATTCAAAGTTGTGTGGGACACCGATTACGTGATAAATATTAAAAAAATATATGCACATTTTTAGTTTGTATATTCATAATAATACCATGAGCGGCTTAGGCAGTCCTCAAGATATGTTTTCAGATACGGCTATACAAAGAATAATAATTACGAATAAGACCCTGAGGTATGGCGAAATTATAAATTCTCCCCTGAGGTTTGAGAAATTACGAATTCCCCCCTGACCCGTTATTTTCTCCGTTAAATTTAACAGAATGTGAGATTTTATTACTTTACCCTTCATATGTTGAAACTCAAGCGCATATATGTAAGAAAAATTCAAAGATAATAGAGTTAATGCAAGTAACGAATCTTTTTTTTTTTTTTTTGGGGGGGGGGGGGGTGGGTATTTCGGATCGGGTATCGGGTACCCGATCCGATCCGATCGGGTAAAACCCGATTGGATCGGGCTTTTTTCGTAAATTCAGATATCGGGTTCGGGTAGTATTTTACTACCCGATCGGGTACCCAAATTACCCGAATTATTTTAAAAAATATATATTTTTTATATATATAATATGTATATGTATATATTATATACATATTACAGATATTATATATATTATAGTATGTACATGTTATATATATTACAACTTGTATGATATTATATTTATATATATATATATATATATATATATATATATGTATGATATTACACATGTTATAATGTATATGTTATATATATATTACAGTATATATATTATATATATATATATATTACAGTATGTATATTAAAGTATGTACTTTAATGTGTATATGTATATATTATATATATATTACCGATATTATATATATTATAATATGTATATGTTATATATATTACAACATGTATGATATTATGTATATATATTAAAGTATGTATATGTTATATATATATTACAGTATATATATTATAACATGTATAATATTATACATATATATATATTAATGTATATGTTATAAATATTACGGTATATATATTATATATATAAATGCCTATAAAACAGCAAAAAAATAAAATAAAATAAAATTGAAAATTTTGCCGGGTACCCCGATAAAATCGGATAACCGATTGTCGGGTATCCGACCTTCTCCAGATCGGATCCGGGTAGCAAAAAATGCTACCCGATATTTCGGGTACCCGACCCGCGCTGTAGCACCCACACGTAGGGTCACATCCCCCGCACCATAATCCAAACCCGAATACGAAATGGAAAGTCCGTACCCGGATCCGAATCATAGCGAACGGGAGACCAACACACTCTCTAGGCTAGGTGGAGCTAAACCAAAACCAGAGTATGCGGAAGCGAATAATTTAAACCCAACAAATAGTAGATACATCACATAAATACATATAGGTACCATCATATATATTTTCATATTGTATTTACGTATAAGTACCCACATTTAATCCCTGTACAAATGCCATCACGGCTCAAACAAAACATAAGTATTTGAATCTACAAACCATAACTATACATATAAAAAATGATATAAAGTGCATGGAAGTAAATGCATCTAACAAGACTTAGACCGACAAGTGCAAAAGTAGACACACTTCTCCGCCTAGCTCAAGTCCCCACAAAAAAACCTGCAACTAAAAGAGTAATCGAGGGGTCAGTCAATTGACTGAGTGAGGGGGCTAACGCACACCCACACCCTATATATATATAAAGCAAGGCACATAACAAAAGGTGGAGTTATGAACCGGGATAGGTTTTACAAACTAAAGCTTTCAAATCCAACATATATACTTAGAATCCTTTTCACAAACTCTATCCCGATTCATACTTCCCAAAACATAACATATCACATGCTCGGCGAGAACGAGCTTCCAACCTTTACTCCTCAGGACAAATCAAAACATAAATCATTACATAACCAACCACTACTCCAATGATGGAAGAGCCACCGGCGGCCCTATCCATCCATAACATATACAAACTCACAAGGGGTAGCTAACCCACAACGTGCCCTCCCCGGTTTTCACAACGAAGGCATTGAAATATCACACCTTTCCTAGCTCCCGGGGTCGCATGTGATACCTCGGATGGAGACTACGCACAGGCTTTACCTTCCACGGCCCAAAACCGTCCCGAGGGCTCCTTACCCGTAGCTCCTTGGATCCATATTCACATACACATAACATTCATACCAAATCTTTCATGGCAAATCTCGCTAAACTTGAACAGAAAAGACTTTCCAAACATAGCTTACATATGCTTATTTAATAACTTTCCAAAATCAAACTTGTTCAAAAGATCATAAACATATTCTATTCAACACGTATTTATCTATATATGTAATATATAATCACATGTGCGGCTCGAAATCATCACATAAGGCTTTAGGTCTTTAACTATACAAAAATTCCTAAACCTCACCTTGTGCTTGACAAAAGTAGGAGTGGAAGTGAATAAACTATGCCTCGGGCTCGTCAACGGGAACCTCCTCTGAATAGAAAACACCAAAAGCTCAAGACTTAGACTCTATATGAACCAAAGAAAACGCTCGGCAAAATGCATGACTCATGCTTGAATGCGAAATGTTATCAAATATATCATATAAATCACAAATTATAACATATTACAATTATTTACAATTTATCAAGCAATTAAAATCAAGTTATAACATCTAACATGCAAAAGATTAACAATTAAAGGTATAAAAGTGCATAAATAAACAAAAGAGAAGCAGTAGCAGCTCCCAGGTCTCGGGAAGGATGGGAACGGCCTTGCCACTGTAGGGAACGGCCGTTCCCATTCTCGCTAAAAACTTTCTGGAAGATGGGAACGGCCGTTTCGGGCTGAAGAAGGAAATGGGAACAGCCACTACCCGATTGCTCCCCGCGTGTCTGTAAGTTTTTTGCAAATTTTGGCCCTTGGGAACGGCCCTTCCCATTCCCAGTACAAGATGGGAACAGCCGTTCCCGTTTTTGGAAAAAATCACTGTTGACCCGCGAACGGCCCTTCCCAGTTCAAAGCTGGGGCGGGAACGGCCGTTCCGGCCTGGTTCGAAATGCAAAACAGAGCAGACACTTACAACAGAAGGGGAAGCTCCATTTTTGGCCAAAACCAACACCAAGAAGCTGCAACAACTTACCAACTTGTGCCAATAATTCATATAAATCATGTAAGACATATTGGCGCTCATAAATCTCAAGAAAAACAAGAATTAATGCCATTGATCCATGGATGAAATTTCAAACTTAAATGTATGAACACATTAAATGCTCAATTAATACATGCTCTCTTGCATTAAATACAACATAATCAACATGTACTACATTAATATGCAACTAGAATTCAAATATATTCACCAAAGATCACTTATTCACAAAATCACCAAACCCTTACTATTCACATGTTGCTCAAAGAGAATCATCTATAGCTCCACAATGAGAAATTAAACCATAGAAATAAAGAGCATGACGAGGGGGTTCCGAAACATACTCAAGTTCGAGAAAAGATGAAGAATTGAGGGAGATCTTGGCTTTTGAAGTGGGTTGATCAAACTTGGGGCTTGGCTTCTCTTGGCTTTGGAATGCTGCTGTTGTTTCACGTAAAATGAAGGAAGGAAGAAATGGTTCAGCCTTTAAGGGCTGAACCGGTTCGGTTCACGGGTTCGGTTCAAATTGGTTTGGTTTAACAATTAAGGGTTCAACCAAGGCAAAATTCAATTATTCAAATAATCCACGCATACAATTAGTTCAATTAAAATTAATATAATTCAAATAAAATTCATGTAATTCATATACAATTTATTAAAACGCAATTAATAATAAATCACATAATTTACTTGTACCGACTGTAATTCGGGGTGTCACAACCTCCCCCCTTCGGAGAACTTGGTCCCCAGGTTCACTGCTTGACCTGAGAACAAATCCGGGTACAACTGTCTCATTTTCTCCTCAGTCTCCCAAGTAGATTCTTCGGATTTCTGATCTATCCACAAAACTCGGACCAAGGGAATCTGTTTACTCCTCAACACTTGCATCTTCCGGTCTTGAATTCCAACCGGGTGCCTTACTATCATTAAATCCGTCTCAAGTTATACCTCTTCAATAGGGAGTATTGTTGCTTCTTCGGGATAATATTTCTTGAGTTATGAAACATGAAATACATTATGTATCTCGGTCAGCCTTGGCGGTAGGTCCAACCTATACGCCACTTCTCCAATTCTCTCAAGGATTTCAAAAGGTCCAAGGTATCTCGGATTAAGCTTCCCACCTCGACCTATTCGAGAAAAGCCCTTTCTAGGAGATGCTTTCAAGAAAACCTTATCTCTCACTTCAAACTCAAGGGGCCTTCTCCTCTTATCTGCATAGCTCTTCTGATGGTCCTGAGCTGCCTTCATTCTCTGCTGAATCAACTTAACCTTGGTAGTGGTTTTATCCAATTTCTCCCGAGGTGTTGCTCTCTCGAGCTTGTTCTCTTCTGTCCACTGCCAATCCTCCATATCCCAAAAGAGAGGCGATCTACACTTCCTTCCATAAAGTGCCTCATAGGGAACCATACCAATAGAGGTTTGATAACTGTTATTATAGGCAAACTCGGCCAGAGCTAAATGTTTGTCCCATTTTTCCTTGAAATCTAAAGCACACGCTCTTAACAAATCCTCCAAACACTTGATCAATCTCTCTGACTGTCCATCCGTCTGAGGATGAAAAGCGGTGCTGAAATTGAGCCTTGTACCCAATCTTTTCTGCAAATCTTGCCAGAACTTGGTCGTAAATCGAGGATCACGATCTGAAATGATACTAGTAGGCGCTCCATTAAGTCTCACAATCTCATCACAATATAATTCTGCTAGTTTAGGGGTCTTATAGGACATCTTCACCTTGAGAAAATGAGTTGACTTGGTCAAACGGTCGACTATCACCCAAATTCCATCATAACCTCCTCTTGATCTCAGCAAGCCGGACACAAAGTCCATAGCCACTTGCTCCCACTTCCATTCGGGAAGTGGAAGTGGTTGGAGGGTTCCTCCCGGTTTCTGGTGTTCTGCCTTCACCACTTGACACGTGAGACATCGCTTCACGAAGTTCGCGACATCCCTTTTCATGCCATTCCACCAGAAAAATTCCTTCCAATCTCGGTATATCTTAGTACCATCGGGGTGAATGGAATATCCAGAACGGTGTCTTTCCTCAAGTATTAACCTCTTGAGGTATTCCGGGACACAAACCCTTGTCTTGAATCTGAACAAACTAGAATCATCAAACCCAAACTTCATCTCGGGATCCACTCTAGACCGAACTACCAATTTCTGAATCTCTGCATCGGTAGCCTGAGCATCAATCAACCTTTGTTTCAAATCCGGCTGAACTGTGATGTTAGCTAACCGAGCTACCGAAACCACAACTGTCGAACCCTGCCCTGAGGACTCTGCACTCAAACCTGAAACCCTTGATTTCCTGCTCAAAGCATCAGCTACTACATTAGCCTTGCCCAGATGATACTGAATCGTGCAGTCATAATCCTCTAAGAATTCCATCCAACGCCTCTGTTTATTATTTAATTCCTTCTGAGTAAAGAGATACTTGAGGCTCTTATGATCAGTGATTATCTCAAAAGTCATCACGTAGAGGTAATGACGCCACTTCAACAAGGCAAACACAACTGATACAAGCTCCAGATCATGAGTGGGGTAGTTCTTTTCGTGTTCCTTCAACTTCCAAGAAGCATAGGCCACCACTCGACTATTTTGCATCAATACACATCCAAGTCCTTCCTTAGAAGTATCTGTGAAAACTGAATAACCCTCGAATCTCTCTGGTAGGGTAAGAACTGGTGCTGAAGTTAGTCTTTCCTTCAAAGCTTGGAAACTTCTCTCGCACTCGTCATCCCACTCATACCTTACCTCCTTCTTTGTTAACCGAGTTAACGGACACGCAATCTTGGAGAAATCTTTCACAAATCTCCTATAGTAACCCGCTAACCCAAGAAAACTTCTTACCTCGGAGGCGTTCTTCGGCCGTTCCCACTGAGCCACGGTCTCAATCTTGGAGGGATCAACTTCAATTCCCTTATCTAAATTTTTGTGGCCTAGGAATGCTACCCTGTCGATCCAAAACTCGCACTTGCTAAATTTAGCATAAAGTCTGTGCTCTCTAAGTGTCTCCAAGACAATCCTGAGGTGAGATGCGTGCTCTTCTGTGGACTTAGAATACACCAAAATGTCGTCTATGAAAATTACCACAAACTTGTCAAGAAACGGTCTAAACACTCGATGCATCATATCCATGAACACGACCGGGGCATTAGTCAACCCAAACGGCATCACCACAAACTCGAAGTGTCCATATCGGGTGTTGAATGCAGTCTTAGAGATATCTTCCTCCCGGATACGAAGTTGGTAATATCCCTGCCTCAAATCTAACTTAGAGTACACCTGCGAACCTTGCAAGATGTCAAATAACTCTTCGATGTGAGGTAATGGATATTTATTCTTCACTGTCATCCGGTTCAACTCGCGGTAATCTATACACATCCTCAGAGTCCCTCATTCTTCTTCACAAACAAAATAGGAGCAACCCCACGGAGAAGTGCTCGGACGGATGTAACTGCAAGCCAAGAGCTCATCCAGCTGAGTTTTCAACTCCTTCAACTCAGCAGGAGCCATCCGGTAAGGTGTCTTAGAAAAAGGCTATGCTCTGAAATAGAGGTCGACTACAAACTCGATGTCCCTATCGGGTGGCAAAGAACCCAAACTTTCAGGGAAGACATTGAGAAACTCTCTCACGACCTCCGTCTCCTCAAGTTTGGCCTGATCCTTCGGTTTATTCAGAAGGTAAGCCACAAAACCTATCACGCCGTCCCGGAGGAGCTTACTTACTTCCATAAAAGACACAAACGGGTTGGACTTCCACTTCTCACCCGTAAACACCACGAAGCCCAAAGAAACCTTCTCGTGGCAATCCATCTGAGCTCGGTGCCTGAAAAGCTAATCCATACCAAGGATTGCTCCATACTTCTTCAACGGCATTATTATCAAGTCTGCAGGAAAAATTCGACCTTCAAAAGTCAGCGGACACTCCCGAAACACCCTGTCAGCTTCAAAACAACCTCCCAACGGAGAACTCACCACATACACATGCGCAGATAAATCATCAAGCAAAGGCAAGGAAGCAACAATATCCCGGGAAATAAATGAATGCGTAGCCCCGGGATCAAATAATGCATGTAGTGATATACCATTAATGATTATTGTACCTTCTATCACGGCATTTGGATAGAGGTCAGCAGCTTCCTCCTCTCCACCAAGAGCATAAACTCGCTGCACAACCGGCCTCTTGTTCGGGCAGGTATCTATCTTGTGCTCTGAAGACCCGCACACATAACATTTACCCAAAAGCTTCCAACACTTCTCAACTGGATGTTTTCCCTGACAATAAGCACACAGAGGTGGACCCGGAGCTGGAGCCGGAGCCGGTAAAGCTGGAACTACAGGAGGCGCCACGGGACCAGTAAGACAGGGCTTTTTGTTCCCAAAACCCTGGGGATGAAAAGCCAGTGGAACAGGAGCTCATGGAGCATAAGAAACAGGTCTCTTACCCAATCCAGAACCGGATCCCGATACTCGAGTAGACGAGAAAGGTGGCTTGGAGAAATCTTATCATTTGGGCCTCAACTTGTATCGGCCTTTTTGTGACTTTGGCCCAAGTACTCACATTAGTGGCTTGGAGAGCCTCTTGAATATCACGACGGAGCCCATGGAGAAATTGTTAGGCCTTGTGAGTATCATTATCGGTGATGTGAGTGGCATAAGGTGCAAGCCTCTCAAACTCCAATATATAATCCTCCACCGTCCGATTGCCTTGTCTCAAATTAGAAAACTCTTGAAGGTGGCGCACTTGTGCACTATTAGGAATATACTTCTCATGGAATTCCTGCAAAAAAGTCTCCCAATTGAACTCCATTGCCGTCCTCTCAAGCTTGGATCGCACACTTCTAAGCCAAATAGCCGCTTGCCCTTGAATAAAACAACTCGTGCAAACGGCTTTGTCTTGGGAACTCCCCGGATATATCTCCCATATTCCTCGAATCTCGGACAACCACTCCTCCGCTTTAATATCATCTCCTCCATACCACTTTGGAGGATTATTATTCTGGAAGTCCTTATACACGGCGAAGATTTCTTGCCCTTCACCCGGAGGTGTTTGGTCCCTTTGATTTTGTTGAAGTTGATTGAGTAAGGCTTGAACAATATTCTCCGCATTCATAGGTGGTTGCGGAGGTGCATTTGGTGCAGCCGGTTGATTTAAATCGGGGGTTCATTCACGATTTTGTCTTCTTGGAGGCATCCTAAAAATCACAAATTCAAACAATATGGATGCATGGAGATTAGTGTATGATTATGTATACAATAAAAAAATAGACAAGTATTCAAGTAGTCAAGCAATCAAGTAATCAAATATTCGAGTAATATAGTCACATGTGCACATAATCACATTGTCCTAAGCCGTACGACCTAGACAGACTCACATGAAACTAGAGCCCGGTTTTGCAACCGCGCTCTGATACCACTTAAGAATGTAGCACCCACACGTAGGGCCACATCCCTCGCACCATAATCCAAACCCGAATACGAAATGGAAAGTCTGTACCCGGATCCGAATCATAGCGAACGGGAGACCAACACACTCTCTAGGCTAGGCGGAGCTAAACCAAAACCAGAGTATGCGGAAGCGAATAATTTAAACCCAACAAATAGTAGATACATCACATAAATACATATAGGTACCATCATATATATTTTCATATTGTATTTATGTATAGGTACCCACATTTAGTCCCTGTACAAATGCCATCACGGCTCAAACAAAACATAAGTATTTGAATCTACAAACCATAACTATACATATACAAAATGATATAAAGTGCATGGAAGTAAATGCATCTAACAAGACTTAGACCGACTAGTGCAAAAGTAGACACACCTCTCCGTCTAGCTCAAGTCCCCACAAAAAAACCTGCAACTAAAAGAGTAAATGAGGGGTCAGTCAACTGACTGAGCGAGGGGGCTAACGTATACCCACACCCTATATATATATAAAGCAAGGCACATAGCAAAAGGTGGACTTATGAACCGGGATAGGTTTTACGAACTAAAGCTTTCAAATCCAACATATATACTTAGAATCCTTTTCACAAACTCTATCCCGATTCATACTTCCCAAAACATAACATATCACATGGTCGGCGAGAACGAGTTTCCAACCTTTACTCATCAGGACAAATCAAAACATAAATCGTAACATAACTAACCACTACTCCGATGATGGAAGAGCCACCGGCGGCCCTATCCATCCATAACATATACAAACTCACGAGGGGTAGCTAACCCACAATGTGCCCTCCCCAGTTTTCACACCAAAGGCATCGAAATATCATACCTTCCCTAGCTCCCGGGGTCGCATGTGATACCTCGGACGGAGACTACGTACAGGCTTTACCACGACGGCCCAAAACCGTCCCGAGGGCTTCTTACCCGTAGCTCCTTAGATCCAAATTCACATACACATAACATTCATACCAAATCTTTCATGGCAAATCTCGCTAAACTTGAATAGAAAAGAGTTTCCAAACATAGCTTACATACGCTTATTTAATAACTTTCCAAAATCAAACTTGTTCAAAAGATCATATGCATATTCTATTCAACACGTATTTATCTAATATATAATCATATGCGCGGCTCGAAATCACCACATAAGGCTTTAGGTCTTTAGCTATACAAAAATTCCTAAACCTCACCTTGTGCTTGACAAAAGTAGGAGTGGAAGTGAACAAACTATGCCTCGGGCTCGTCAACGGGAACCTCCTGTGAAAAGAAAACACCAAAAGCCCAAGACTTAGACTCTATATGAACCAAAGAAAACGCTCGGCAAAATGCATGACTCATGCTTGAATGCGAAATGTTATCAAATATATCATATAAATCACAAATGATAACATATTACAATTATTTACAATTTATCAAGCAATTAAAATCAAGTTATAACATCTAACATGCAAAAGATTAACAATTAAAGGCATAAAAGTGCATAAATAAGCAAAAGAGAAGCAGTAGTAGCTCCTAGGTCTCGGGAAGGATGGGAACGGCCTTGCCACTGTAGGAAGCGGCCGTTCCCGTTCTCGCTAAAAACTTTCTGGAAGATGGGAACGGTCGTTTCGGGCTAAAGAAGAAAATGGGAACGGCCGTTCCAACTGCCCGATTGCTCCCCGCGCGTCTATAAATTTTTTGCAAATTTTGGCCCTTGGAAACGGCCCTTCCCATTCCCAGTACAAACTGGGAACAACCGTTCCCGTTTTTGGAAAAAATCACTGTTAACCCGCGAACGGCCCTTCCCAGTTCAAAGCTGGGGCAGGAACGGCCGTTCCGGCCTGGTTCGAAATGCAAAACAGAGCAGACACTTACAGCAGCAGGGGAAGCTCCATTTTTGGCCAAAAATGGCCAAAACCAACACCAAGAAGCTGTAACAACTTACCAACTTGTGCCAATAATTCATATAAATCATGTAAGACATATTGGCGCTCATAAATCTCAAGAAAAACAAGAATTAATGTCATTGATCCATGGATGAAATTTCAAACTTAAATGTATGAACACATTAAATGCTCAATTAATACATGATCTCTTGCATTCAATACAACATAATCAACATGTACTACATCAATATGCAACTAGAATTCAAATATATTCACCAAAGATCACTTATTCACAAAATCACCAAACCCTTACTATTCACATGTTGCTCAAAGAGAATCATCTAAAGCTCCACAATGAGAAATTAAACCATAGAAATAAAGAGCATGACGAGGGGGGTTCCGAAAGATACTCAGTTCGAGGAAAGATGAACAATTGAGGGAGATCTTGGCTTTTGAAGTGGGTTTATCAAACTTGGGGCTTGGCTTCTCTTGGCTTTGGAATGCTGCTGTTATTTCATATAAAATGAAGGAAAGAAGAAATGGTTCAGCCTTTAAGGGCTGAACCGGTTCGGTTCAGGGTTTTTCGGTTCAAATTGGTTTGGTTTAACAATTAAGGGTTCAACCAAGGCAAAATTCAATTATTTAAATAATCCACGTATACAATTAGTTCAATTAAAATTCATATAATTTAAATATAATTCATATACAATTAATTCAAACGCAGTTAATAATAAATCACATTCTGTACCGACTGTAAGTCGGGGTGTCACAAGCGCCCACCCCTAGTAGTGGGGTTGATGTAAGTACTTGAGTTTTGTAAATATTTTATTTTATTTTTTCAAAGAAAGCTACTTAATGATATTTTAATATTTTTATAATGAACTAATTTTATACTTAGAGTTTATGAATAATTTTTATTTTTTTCTTATTTTGGGCATGCATTTTTATGTTGAAATGTTATTCTTTGTAGGTAGTGGTATGGACTTGTTGAATTTTATGTACTTTCGTGGGCGCCCTTGCATTAACTGTATCGCTGATCCTTGGATCATGCACCTTTGTACTCCTTCTGACTTTGGTTTTTCATATATGAGGTGGAGGCCTCGGTAATAACTCCCCGGCTCTCTGTTGATTTCCTTTAAGAAAAAAAAAATGTTATTCTTTGTAGGTAAGGTAGATGCATTAAGGACCACCAACACTTGAAGTATTTGTTTCAATAACTCTGATGGATATTTATGTGAATTTACTAATGCATTGATTATTGATTGATTCTGGTGTGTTTGTTATAGTTTTCTATTTCATAGGAAAATTTTGTTATTCTCAAACAAATAAGTTTAAATAAACTTATGCAAAATATACATAAAGTTAAAACATAAACATACGGTATTGAATAAATATGCATGAAATATTTAGTTCGATTTATACTTATAGATAAAATATAAATATTATATTAAATTATAAAATTTTAAATTAAAAAAAATATAAATTTAACTAATATTGCAAATATATCATCATATTTTCAGTATTATTACAATTTAACCCTTAAGGGTATGGTTGGGATTTTTAAAAATAATTTTGCTAACGTCATCAAAATTTGACACCGACATTAACGTCCGTGCAATTTGTGAGAGAGGGTATAAACCTCAGGAGGGTATTTGTAATTTCTCAAACCTCAGGGGGAATCTGTAATTTTGTTATACCTCAGGGGGCTGTTCGTAATTATCCCCGCTATACAATTACAACTTGGTGCAACCGATCAATGGATACAAAACACCCAGGCTTTAGCACCTGATGGGAAAAATTGCAAATTTGTTATACCAACTTGATCAATTCAGTGTTTTTGGTATATTTTCTTTTTCGACGACAACTAGGATGGTATCTTAAAAATCAAGTAATTTGTACATTTTTTACCAGAACCAAGTTTAGAAACGACGGATTTCCGATGGAAAAACAAAGGAAACCAAAAAACAAAATTTAGAAAAATACGATTTTTCGACGTATACTTTCCGTTGGAAATCCATTGGAAAGTATAAATCCAAAAAACTAAAAAGTTACTTTCCGACGGATGTTCCGTTGGAAATCCGTCGGAAAGTATATACCCAGAAAATTAAAAATGATGTTTTCCGACGGAATACTGTCAGTACTTCATCGAAAAATATAAATTCAAAAATTTTAAATGATGATTTCCAACGGAAAATTCCGTCGAAAAGTATAAATGCAAAAAACTAAAAAAATATTTTCCGACAGATGTTCCGTTGGAAATTTGTCGAAAAATATAAACCCAAAAAATTAAAATAATGTTTTCCGATGGAAATTCAGTCAGAAAATAACAATCCAAAATTTTTTAAAATGTTTTTCGACGGATTTCCGATGGAAATTCGTCGATAAATATTAATCCAAAAAATTAAAATTGTAGTTTCCGACGAACATTTCAGCAGAAGTCTGTTGGAAATATATTTTTAAAATATTCTATTTTTTTTATATTTCTCCCTGTTCAAAAAATATATATATAGCACATTTTTCCAATTGAATGACAGCAAATTCAACCGATATCGAGTCATTCAATAACAACAAATTCAACCCACCCCTAGGCGAGCCTCGAACCACCCGGCCCACAACCACACCCACGCGAGCCATGGACCACCCAATATTTATTTCAAATAATTGCGTTGAGGGGGAATCGAACCTAAGTCTCATGTGAAGAATATTGAACCCAAAGCCAACTTGACCAATTACATTATTGATAACATTATGTCTTTTGTTATATTTAACAACAATCAAATATTCATACACTAATTTAAATAATTAAATACTTGTTATTATAGTTTAAATGAAAATATTTTTAAATATATAATTATATTTTTATTAATACATATTCCATTAAAAATTTAACTATTTATTAATTAACTACATATTCCAAGTTTTAGTTATGACATAAAAACCTAATGTATATCAACTTTAAGTATAAGTTTTTATGACGTATTAAAAAAGGATGAAAGTTCACATAACTAAATAATTAGATTTAATTGGTTATTGAATAAAGAACTTTTATGTTAATGTGAAGTATTCACTTTATACATTTGTAAAGCAATATCTGCATTTTGAGGAACTATTGTATTATTTAGCAATCCTAGTTATATAACTTAATGAAGAATTATTTTCTTGAAATGAAACATTTATATTTGAATTTGTAGAATTATATCTAAATATTGAGGAATTATTTTGTTATGCAACCATTAGATGTTAAATGAAGAACTTTTCTTTTAATATAAAATATTTATATTTAAATTTGTAAAGCCATATCTAAATATTAAGGAATTTGATGGTGCAGAAACTTGTAAGAGATTTAAACACCAATCACTTTAAAATTTGTTTAAGGAAAGGAAGACCATCATAGGCATTTGAGCCTCAGGAACTGGGTTTCCAATTATGCATGGGTTCTTCCAACTAGGATAACACCAATGATGATGAAGTGTAATGAGCTTGGGGAAGATGAAGATGTAGAGGAAAAATGGTGGAATGTCCAGTTCTGTGTATGCAGTGTTTAGTGTAGAAGATAACTTAGGGAAAGTGTGTAAAATTCCCCTATTAATACATTGAGGGCAGGGGTGTTTTGGGTAATCTGATTATGTGGTCCCAAACCCTTTATTGCCCTAGACACATGGCGTTATGTGATGGTGTGAAAGTGACGACCCTGAAAGTTTGGGACGTGTCAGGTGTGGTGCGCACTACCACTGTGCCAGAGGTAGTTACAGTATTGCAGGCGAGAGTGGAATCACCCCAAATGGTCCCCCATGTAGCCGGGTATGCCCTCGAGGGGAACCCTTCGCCAAGGCAGGAGTTAACTTCTAAGAAATGAGTACCCTCATTGGTGAGGACGGCACTAGTATCAGGAGACGATCCGAGCGCCCCTGGCGACTCGGTCCGAGCATTATGAGCTTCAAGCGGTGATTGAATACAACCGTGGGTTCCCTCGGGGAGGGTTCCCATAGTGTGGAGATGGGCTCTGGCGGAGAGCATTCCATGGATCCGCAGGGTGAGAGTCAGATAGGATTGATGGGCAGATCCCACACTCGTGACTTGGGCCGAGGCACGCAAGTTTTAAGCAGAGAGAATGGGTTGGGCCTATTCCGCGAGCCCAATATAGCTAGGGTCCAAGCTTAGAAGTCTTTTGGTGGCTTAGACGAGCTGCTCAAATGGTGACACGTGTTCGGTGCTGATCCCAGCGTCATTTGGGCCAATCATTTTGCCCACCAAATTCTGTAGTTACACTTGAGTGTACTGTAGAATTTTGAAGTCTGAGCCTAAATTTTGAATATTCGAGGGTCAAGCTCTTGGAGGGAAGTGACGATCTGTATTCCATAACAGACATCCTCTGACAGGGCATTAAATGTTGGGAAGCTCAAGTTGACATGCATTAAATGCTGAGTGGAGACGTGGGCGCGTGAACCTGGGTACCCGTGCAACGGTTACTAAAAGTGGGGAGTTTTCTAGGCGGGAATGATTATGTTTAAAATAAATGACCTAATCATGCCTGCAACCTCTCCCTGTAAATAGGGATTTATAAACCCTTTCATCCCTTTTTACGCATTCAGAATCTTCCAAAGCAAAGGCAGCAATACCTCTTTGCAATTCCTTGCCATTTTCGGGGAATTTTCTTCTCCAACTTTAGGTAAACCACTGTGATTTCTGATTTTTCTTGTACTAACCCTAGGTTTAGGTTGTGTCGATCGTCGGTCTTGTGTGAGGAAGCTTCTTGATCAATCATTCCTGTGCAAAAAATCCTACTTTTTTGCCAAAGATTTTTGCAGAACCTTCATCTTCAAAGGCAAGAACAACAATGGCAGATGAGATTATTAACCAAACTGTGAGGGAGATAGATGAGATGTCTCCCGCACATTTTTCTCTCCAAAGTAATATACCCTACGCTATTCCGATAGGGGAAGTCCCATAAGAGGTTAAGGATGAAGAACTTGGCGCTGCCGTCCAAGGGGTAAACGAGCGTGATCCTGAGGGGGTAGCTCAGCTCTTTGAGGAAATGGATCTATCCATACAGATGCAAAGGCAGGGTGAGAGGGTTTTTTCGGTATTGAATAGCGCTATTAGGCCTCAAGACCACCAAGTTACAGTGGTGATTGCTGAACCACAGGAGGAAACGGGGGTTTTCAAGCGTCGGGCGGAGGATAAGCCTCCCCGTAAACGCCGTCGACAGGGTAAGGAACCAGCGACCCAAGTAAGGAAAAACAACCCCCACTAAACAGATAGAGTTCTGGATGAGATTGAAAGTACTCTGACGCTCGCGGAGTTAGCCACTCTAAAAACCCAGGTTTACTGGGACGGCGTGTACATAACCCGTCTGCCTTCACTACGAGAGCGAGCCAACCGTCCACCTCCTGGGATGATGACCGTCTATAGAGATGCAGTGCTAGCGGGGATCTGAGGTTTCCAATTACGGATTCGATCGCCAATATTTTGAACTTCTTAAACCTAAGTCCATCACAAATTCTGCCTAACGGAATAGCTTTGCTGAACACCTTTGTGATATTAATGAGGGCCACAGGCCATGAGCCATCAACTGATAATTTCAACAGTTTGTTCCAGGTAGCACGCTCCTCACGCTCATCTCCGAGGGATGGCTTTTACTACGTATAAGCCAAGTCAAACTTAAGGATGATTGATTCGTCCTCGACTTCATTTGGTGAGAACTGGAAGGAAAAGTTCTTCTTCATGGGGGTGCCAAGGGGTGTATTTAAAGTTCCTCGAGAGTGGGTAGTACACGGAGAGGGGCCCATTGTGAGATCCAGGGCTGGCTCTATACCTTTTGAGCAGTGGGCAAAGAGTCTGGCCCTTGTCATGAAGAACCACAAGTGGCTGATTAAAGCCAAGCCCTTGATGCGTAATGAGGAGATTTTATTCCGTTATGGGCTTGTGAGTCCTCCGGACATGATCGTCAATCCTCCAGTTCAGACGATGAACAGAGATGGTTAGACTCTAGGAACTAAATTTGCTAACATTTAGAGTAGGAATGCTAACTCTTTAAATTTTGCTGCATAGTATAAGTATACTGGATATGATCATCTGACGCTCGTTTGTTCCTTGCATGCAGGTGTAGACATCCTGATAGCAAGTGGAGGTGCAGAAGCGATCGCAGCCATGATGGGCGCTAGTAGAGCGCTCCAAAACCAACCACAACAAAAGCAACAGCCACAGCACCATGTGGCCCCGCGAGGGGGTCGTGGTGCCGGACGAGGGACAAGGAGAAGCGAAGGCGGCCGAGGGGACGGCCGGGTTAACACTCAGGCTGTGGATCTGACGAGCGGGGATGCTTGTAATGTTACTCCTCCGGGTCCCCTCGCTCCTACGCCCGTCGGAGGGTCAATACAGTTGGGGCCTGACGTCTCCCGTAGCAACTATTCGGGAGTGATACTCAGGGAGCTCGATGAGGAGAGAGCCCAGCGCTCGAGGAAGAGAAAGAGGATGGAGGACTCTATCCCCATCTTCGGTAAGGGGAAGGATGTAGTAGTGGGCGAGCGAGGGGAAGACGACGATACTTCATCCTCGGAGGATGAAAGTTTCTAGAAGTTTGAGCGCGGCGGAGACGTGCATTACAGGCGCTCAGTGGAGGAAGGTCATGTGCTTCTGAGAAGGAGCTCTTCCTCCCGCAATTTGGTTACGGGGCTTGTCTATAGGCTTCAATTCTTAAGGGATCATCAAAAACTGAACGAGCAGAACGCCGCTCAAGTTGCGGATGATGCCTGCCATGTCCTTCTGAGGGTAAGTGTCTAAGTTCCATCAAAGAGCTTTAGTTTTTCTGGAGTTAACTTTGTACTTGATAGAATTATTTGCTGGTTTAGGAGGCGGTTCCTAGACTCAAAAACTTGCAGCGACGCTCAGAAACCTATGCCGAGCACAAGGCGAAATACAAGAAGCTGCTACTTGTCTCCGACCCTGGCCGGTTGCAGGAGGACTATGACATGTTCTCCGCAGAGCTCTCATCTCTCAAGGTGGAGCACGATAAGGTAAAGAAGGCGCTCGAGGACTAAGAAGAGGCCTGGCAGACCTTGGATGAATGGTATAAGAAATTGAAGGAGGAACGGAACAAACTGAGGGATGGCAAGAAGCACCTCACCCAAGTTCTAAACGAGCGTGATCGGTAGTTAGAGTCGGTGAAGAAAGTACTTACTGATTTTCAAGGCCAAGTTGCAGACCTGGAAATGAGGGTGGCTTGGGATGCGGTCCTCAAATTTGTGCACTCGGAAGCCTTTGGGTTCTCGGCCAATCTCTACTGCTTTGCCAACGCTCAACGTTTTTTCTGGAAGTCAGTGGGTCAGTTGATCAAATTAGGGATGGTGCCTCCCAGTGTTCGCACTGATGACCGCCTGTGCATGGATCTTGATGAGAACTTGGAACCGGTCATTGCAATCGAGGATCCCTCTCAGAACTTGATGGAGCCAGAGTATCAGGGCTTGGTCACTATGCTCCAGGAGGAGTTTATTGCGGCCAACCCCATGGAGCCCGAGCCCGTGGCAATTGATGAGGGTGTCCAAGAAGATGCTCAAGCTGAAACTAATCAAAGTGACGCTCAGGCTGTGGTCCCTCAAGTGTTGGCTCCTGTTCCCCTATCAACTGCTCCACCTGAACCTGAGAACCAACCCTTGTGATGCTCCTTCCTGTTCTTGCCCTCTACCATGAATTTCTGTTCCTGCTTTCTTGTTTTGATATGAAATGTTGAACTCTTGCAATTAATTCCCTTATTTTTGCAACATATATATTTTTCTCGCTTAATACTGTAATTTCCCTTCTTTTGGCAATGGAATGTGATTTTACTCCTTTTGGTGTTGCAATGTTTTGAATTGTTATTTGTTAGCCTCTCTTCTGATGCAAAGTGGATGTATGGCACGAGGGTGCATTAAATAAGGGGTACCCTGGCCGTATTCAGGATGAGGCTCAAACTTGAACTTAGAAATCCACCAGGGGATTTGTTAAGTGTTTGCTTGTGATAAGAATTAGTCTAAGTGTTGAATAATAACGAGCGTAGCGGTAGTACAAACGGGAACTCAGAAATCAACAAGAGGATTTACAAAGTGTTTATCGTTTACGAGCGTACGTATATGTAATGAGATGAGGATCTCTAAGGGGTTTACGAGTGCAAACTAGAGTAATCAGTATCTAGTTGGCGTAATTAAAAATATAGCAACCTCGATTCTGACCCGTTCATTTTAAGAAGGGCTTATGCGCTTATGAGCGTCAAGCTATTTAATGTGGAGTACCCTCGACACATTGATAGCACTGAACTGAAGAGGGGTTCGCTCGTTTTAAGAGAGACCCGCAGGAGTGGACATTAAGCCTCTAGTCGTGGAGTATCCTCGACACGGAAGGGGCGTTGATGTAATTGATGATGCAAATTATCATAAATTGAATCAAGTAAATGATAGACAATGTATGGAAAATAATTACTGATGTACTTGTATTTTTGTCAAAAAGAAGATACAGTGTACCCCGAGCGGGGGACTTACAATGTCTGCAATTATACATAGAACCTCATGAGGTTGCATTCATTCCACGGGCGAGGGAGATGCTCGCCTTGCAAAGTCTCCAGTAGGTAGGTACTGTTCGCTCGTACCTGAGCGACTTTTGAAGAGGTCTTCCCAGTTGGGGTCTAATTTACCTACGTGCTTAGACACTTCAACTTTTTTGAGGACCAGGTCCCCTAGCTGGAAGGTCCTTTCCTTGACTCGTTTGTTGTACTGATGGGCCACCGTCGCCTTGTATTTATTGATCCGGGCCCAAACAGTCTCTCTCTTTTCATCTAGCAAGTCTAGTTCGAGCGCCCGGTTACTTTCGTTGTCAGTAGGCTCGAAATAGGCAACTCGTGCGGACTCTTGAGCGATTTTCGCAGGTATTATAGCTTCGTAGCCGTAAACAAGGGAGTAAGGAGTCTCACCGGTTGCCGCTCGCGGGGTAGTACGATATGCCCATAGGGCACCTTGGAGCTCTTCAGCCCATTCACCTTTTTTACTCTCGAGCATCGTTTTTAGATACTGGAGTATGGTCCGGTTGGTTACTTCAGCTTGACCGTTGGCCTGTGGATGGCCCACGGAAGTCAAGCGTTGCTCAATGCCAAGCTCTGAGCACCATTCTCGAGTGTCAACAGCGATGAACTGATAGCCGTTGTCTGAAATCAACACCCTCGGGATACCGTACCTGCAGATGATGTTTTTCCAAATGAAGTCTCTCACTGTTCTGAATGTTATTTTTATGACCGCTTCGACTTCTGCCCATTTGGTAAAGTAATCTACCGCGAGGATTACGAACTTCTTCTATCCGACCGCCATAGGTAGGGATCCCACTATGTCAATGCCCCACTGGTCAAAAGGCCAAGAAATATCAATTGAGATCATTTGGGCTGGTGGCAATTGAGGGATGTTGGAGTGAAACTGACACTTAGGGCATTTTCTTGAGTGATTGATGGCGTCCTGCAGTACCGAGGGCCAATAGAATCCGCCCCTCAATACCTTTTATCCAGAATCCGACCTCTAGAATGGTTCCCATAGCTTTCACTATACACTTGTTCGAGCACCTCCCTGGCTTGCGAGGGTCTCAAGCATCTCAATGGAGGGCCTTGAAAAGATCGTTTGAAGAGCCTGCCCTCGTTGTCAAGTGAGAAACGAGGGGCCTTACTCCTGATTTTTCTTGCTTCCACCTTATCGCTCGGACAGATACCATCCCTTATGAATCTGATGATATCATCAAGCCAACAGGGCTCGGATGGATCAATCAAGTTTACCCCGCCGGAGAGTTTCTCCTCGCTTATCAGGAACGTGACTGAACGTTTGTAGGAGCCTTCCAGAGCAGATGTAAATTTAGAGAGGGCATCAGCGCGCTCGTTCTCCACTCGTGGAACCTGCAGTAGATGGAATTCCTTGAACTTGGAGATTACTTCCTTGGCCTTTGCTAGGTATTGCACCATGGTGGTTTCTTGAGCCTCATAAGTGCCATCAATATGACTTGCAATTAACTGAGAGTCGACGTAAGCGGTGATCCGGGAGGGTCCATTCTGAAGGGCAATTCTGAGCCCTTAGATGAGAGCCTCGTACTCAGCCTCGTTGTTGGTAACTTGAAAGGCTAGTTTGATCACATAATCAATTTCAATTCCTTGGGGGTCTCTGAGGGTCATCCCCCACTCCTCCCCCTTCTGAGGTCGATGAACCATCTGTGTGCAAGAGCCAGAGACCTTCATCCACCGAGGGTGTGGATTCTAGACCAAAACGTTCAACCAAGAGATCCGCCACCGCTTGAGCCTATCAAATTGACTGAGCTCAATTGACCATTTTATTAACCTCCCCGAGACGTCTGGCTTCGAGAGAACCTGTTTGAGCGGTTGATCTGTGAGCACCATGATGGAATGAGCCCGGAAATATGGCCTCAATCTCCTTGAAGCATTAACGAGGGCGAAGGTAAATTTTTCAATCTCCATATATCGTTTTTTGGCACCCTGCAGAGTTTTGCTCAGGTAGTACACCAGTAAGTGCTTACGCTCACGTACTGCTATGAGGACTGCGCTCATGGACTCCAATGAGACGGAGAGGTAAAGGAACAAGTTTTCTCCTGAGACCGGCTTCGTCAGTAATGGCGCGCACGAGAGATATTGTTTCATATCCTGTAACGCTTTCTCACGCTCCTCGCTCCAGGCGAAATTTCGATCGTTGCGTAGAATTTTGAAGAATGGCAAGTTTCTGTCAGCTGAGTGTGAAATGAATCTATTAAAAGAGATGATTTTGCCTACCAGCACTTGGACCTCTCTAATGTTTCGAGGGAGGGAATGTCCAAGATTGCCTTGATCTTTTCCGGGTTAGCCTCAATATCTCTCTGACTGACCACATATCCTAAGAATCTCCTCGAATGCCAAATGTACATTTAGTAGCGTTCAGCTTCATACCATAGTGGCGTAGGATATTGAAGGCCCGCCGAGGTCATCTAGGTGTGAATGCTGACGCTCGCTTTTAACGATTATATCGTCCACGTAAACCTCCATGGACTTTCCAATTTCATGCTCGAACATCCTGTTCACAAGTCGTTGATAAGTGGCTCCAGTATTGTTGAGCCCAAACGGCATGACTAGGAAGCAGTAGACACCCATGTGGACCACGAAGGACGTTTTGGGGCGATCCTTGGGTGCCATGAAAATTTGGTAATGTCCCTGAAATGCATCCATCATGCTCATAAGTTCACATCCATCCGTCGAATCTACCAGCTGGTCAATCCTCGGCAGTGGGTACAGATCTTTGGGGCATGCCTTGTTGAGATCTGTGAAATCATTGCACATGCGCCATTTGTTAGCGCTCTTGGGCATGAGGACCACGTTGCAGAGTCATTCAGGATATAAAATTTCTTCAATATACTGAGCCTCGAGGAGCTTGTTGACCTCCTCTTCAATGACCTGTCTCTGAAATCCATGAGCATCCCTCTTCTTCTGTTTGACCGGATTGAATGCAGGGTCAACATTGAGCCGGTGGACTATGACGCTCGGGTCTATTCCAGTTAGATCTGAGGCTTTCCAAGCAAAGATATCCAAGTTCTCACGCAAGGAATCGATCATCATGATCTGAGCTGGACCGTCGAGATTCGAGCCAATCTGGGTAGTTTTATCTGGATTTTCGGGCACCCATTCGACGGTCAGAAAATTTTCGGTGGGCTCAATTCGTACCTTTGGCCTTGGGGCTTCGAGCGCCCGTTTCTTCCCTGTGAGTCTACCATCAGCTTCCTTTGAGGGTTCCTGGCTGTCGCTCTCGGAGGAGGACCCCTCGACGGCTCCCGGCGGTCCGTCATCACCGTCTTTGGTCCCGCCCGGGACCTTTTTCTTGTTTTTCTTTTTGTTCATCTTGGCCCTCTTACGCTCGGGGCCATCTTCATCTAACTTGGGAAAATTCACAGATTACTTGGTGGAACCCGCTTGGATTGCCTGCTTGGGCTTGTGACTGCAAAGAGACAAAATGTAACATTCCCAAGCCTCCTTGACATTGCAAAGTACCTCACCAGTACCCCCGGGGGTGGAAAACTTGACTTTCTGATGGTAAGTTGAAATCCCAGCCTTGAGGTCCACGAGGGCTGGGCGTCCGATGATAATGTTGTAAGGGAGATCCACTTTGACCACTGCGTAAAGAACGCTCAAAGTCTTCCGCTGTGGGGCAAGACCAAAAGAGGTGGCCAAACGAATTTATCCGTGAGGGATGATCTCGGAACCCCCAAAGCCAACGAGGGTTGTTCTGAGGGGTTCGAGGGGAATGTTGGTTATGTTCATCTTTTGAAACGTTGAGTAAGGGAGAACATTCACTGAGCTTCCACTATCAATTAAGACCCTCTTTACAACATGATTGTGAACATCTAAGCTAACCACCATGGGGCAGTCAGAGGTTTCACCGACCCCATGGGGTGTTACAATGTGCTATAGGTCTTTCCCAGTGAATCCTACAGTCTCACTTTCTCTCGAGCGCGAGGATTCTTCCAAGGAGTACAACTGTTTGGGCCTTGAGGATCTCTGATCAAAACTGCGGACGTGGCGGCTCCTGGAAGCATTGGAGTCTCCTTCTGAGGGTCTACCAGCGATCATGTTGATGACGGCGAAGGGTTGGTTCTCCATTTCAGCGATCTTCTGCTTGCCGTCGTCGCTTGTCTCAGGGCGATGGTTACGAGGGCTCCTTGAGCGCGAGCGGCTCCCTCCTCTAGCTTTGGCATGCTCGGCTCAGTGCTCGTCATACCTCTCCAGCACCTTCATAAATTCCTTGAGGTGCCCCCCGGCAATGAGTCTCTGGATCTCACTCTCCTGCTGACGACACTCATTGGTGTCATACCCTTTTTGCTTGTGGAAGGCACAGTATTTTCCCGAGCGCTTCTGGGTCTCGATTTCCCTCATCTTGGGCGGCCTCTTAAATAACTTCTTATCCACCATGGAATAGACCTATGCAATAGGTCTGTTGAGGGGAATGCGCTCAAACCTTCTAGGGGTAGGGGAGCTTCTCCAAACGGGAGCAGGGCTACGGCGGCGGTTTCTGTTGGGCTCCCCCCTGTCTTCCTAGCCTTTATCGGCGCGAGGGGCATTGGCAAGCTTTTGGGCCCTCGCGATGTACATGTCCTCGAGGGTGAAGAAAGAATCGGCTATGTCCCTTATTTCCATAAGGGAATGTGGTTTTTTTTTTTGCCACTTCCTCAATAAATTCTTTGCTGACATAGTTTTTCATGTTGATGGCCCCAAATAGCACGTCTCAGGAAATCCATCGAGGGCCTTTCCACCTGCAGGATTTCTTTGTTAAACCTACCCATAAAGGACCTGAGGGTCTCGTTTGGTCCTTGTACCAGGCTGTAGAGAGCCGTGGCAACGGGCACCAGTGCCTTCAGGGAGTTGAAGTGGTTTAGGAACGTATCAGCCAAATCCTTGTACCCTCGAATGGAGCGAGGGGGTAGCTTCTTGTACCATTCCTGTGCCATTCCCACGAGGGAAGTGACAAAAACCTTTGTCCAGTAATAACTAGAATGCTCATATAGATGCATCAAGTGCACAAAGTGATCTAGATGCTCGGCTGGATCAATGGTCCCGTCATACCGGTTGACGAACGTGGGGATTTTGCCCATACCGGCACGGGCCATCAGAACCTCATCAATGAGGGGCGAACCGCCTGTTAAAGGCCTGTGGTTCCCGCCCTCGTGGTCATGCTCTTCATAGTCTTCTTTCCTCCAGCGATGGGGGATTTGGTTGCGTGGGTTGCGAGCGTCTCTGGCCTTGGATCTCTCGTCCCCAGAATGGGGGACTTGAGACCGCGCTCGAGAGAGCTGCTCCACCATTTGCTGCAAACCTTCAAGCTGGTTCTGGACTGTAGCCAAATAAGGGTCGTTTCGTTCCCTCCTACTTGTTCTTCCGGTGGCCCTGGATTGGACCTCCTCTTCTGCATCTCCCCTCGCCCGAGAGGCCTTTTCCTTCTCTACGGGACACTGTTCCTGCTCGTCCCTCGGGGGGGCTTTTTTCCCCTATGCTGGTGACACCGGTGGTGGCTGAGCCCTTAGTACGTTCTGGGCTGCCATTAATGGATGAACTTGTAGCCCTCCCATCGGATGGGACATCTGAGTGCCCATCCCCGAGGGGAAGTAGGCAGTGGTGAAGTGTTTCCAAGCATTTTGTGCGGCCTGAACTTCGCACTGGGCGTAGAGCGCCTGTAGTTGTTGCGGCGTTACCTGTGGCATTTTCACTCCTTGTATTTCTTTGGGAATGGAAACCGGAAGCTGTAGTGTGCCCACTTGATAGGGCTGTACCATGGGCATCATGCCCGACATCATACCTGGAATCATGCCGGGTTGCATGCAAACGTATCTTGGAGGCGGCAACGCCATAGAGTAAGCGGCGGCATGTATGAGTGTGGCAGGCGGGGCAGCTGAGCCTAAACCTCCAGCCTCAGTTTCTTCTGCCTGAGGGGGCCCTACCATGGCTTCTTTACTCCCGTTTCCGACAGCAGGGGGAGTCTCGCCGTCAATCGGCGCGTTTGGTGTGCTCCTTTCTGGGTTTTCCTCGTTAACAGGAGGAAGAGTTCCTCTGTTGTCCACAAAACCTGAACGGGTTACTGTAACCATGCTTGAAGGCTTGCTGGTATTACTGTTCAACTAGCTAGGAAGGAAAAAACAGATGAAGATGATGATGGTTTCCCACAGACGGCGCCAAAAATGATGGTGCAGAAACTTGTAAGGGATTTAAACACCAATCACTTTAGAATTTATTTGAGGAAAGGAAGACCATCACAGGCATTTGAGCCTCAGGAACTGGGTTTCCAATGATGCGTGGGTTCTTCCAGCTAGGATAACACCAGAGATGATGAAGTGTAATGAGCTTAGGAAAGATGAAGATGCAGAGGAAAACTGGTAGAATGTCCAGTTCTGTGTATGCAGTGTTTAGTATAGAAGATGACTTAGGGAAAGTGTGTGTAAAATTCCCCTATTAATACGTTGAGGGCAGGGGTGTTTTGGGTAATCTAATTATGTGGTCCCAAACCCTGTGTTGCCCTAGACACGTGGCGTTATGTGATGGTGTGAAAGTGACGGCCCTGAAAGTTTGGGGCATGTCAGGTGTGGTGCGCACTACCACTGTGTCAGAGGTAGTTACAGTATTGCAGGCAAGCATGGAATCACCCCAAATGGCCCCCCATGTAGCCGGGTATACCTTCGAGGGGAACCCTTCGCAAAGGCGGGAGTTAACTTCTGAGAAATGAGTACCTTCATTGGTGAGGACAGTACTAGTATCAGGCGTCGATCCGAGCGCTGGGGGCGCTCGGGAGGGGTCCCTCTGGTGACTCGGTCCGAGCGTCATGAGATTCAAGCGGTGAGTGAATATGACCGTAGGTTCCCTTGGGGAGGGTTCCCATGGTGTGGAGATGGGCTCTGGCGGAGAGCATTCCATGGGTCCACAGGGCGAGCATCAAATGGGATTGATGGGTAGATCCCATGCTTGTGACTTAGGCCGAGGCACACAAGTCTTAAGAAGAAAGAATGGGCTGGGCCTATTCACGAGCCCAATATAGCGAGCGTCCAAGCTTAGAAGTTTTCTGGTGGCTTCGACGAGCTGCTCAGATGGTGACAAATGTTCGGTGATGATCCGAGCGTAATTTGGACCTATCAGAATTATTATGTTATGCAATTGTTAGATGTTAAATGAAAGACTTTTCTCTTAATATGAAGTATTTACATTTGAATTTCGAGCATTATTTATGAATTTTACGGAACTATTGTGTTACTTAACCGTTAGTTATAATGTAATTGTGGAACTATATCTAAATATCCGTTAAATATATGATTATTTGTATTAAATATAATCATATACATAGAGATATTGTATTAAGCATTGTTAGCTTTTATACACTTTTGTGTTTTAACTATGATGCACATCTTTTAATGATTTATAATGTATATTATACCTTATAATATATAAATAATACAAATTTTCTATCAAATAAAAATATTAAAGGCTTTTATATATAAAAGGTTATATTATACAAATATTAATTCTACATAACCCCCAAATACATCATCATATATTCATGTATTATATAAGTCAATGGTGGCAATCAGTATAATGATCTAACATTCATATGTATGTGGATGTGTGTGTGAGAGAGAGCGTGAAAGAAGAATAAGGATGAAAATTTAAATAATTATATTTATATGTATATTAAACCATATAAACAAAATATTTTAATAAATTTTTCTGTCAAAATAAAGAAATTACAATCTAAATAGCAACGGATTTTTCGTTGCTAAATTATAAATATTCTATTAAATTTTTAGTCAACTATTTATAGTAACGAATTTTTCGTTGCTAATTATAAGTATATTATTAATTTTTAATTAACTATTTATAGCAACGAATTTTCCGTTGCTAAATTATACATATTTTATCAATTTTTTAATCAACACTTTATAGCAAAGGATTTGCCGTTGCTAATATTTTTTATTATTTATTTATTTTTATTACTTTTCTATTCCATATAGCAACGGATAAATATTTTATTAATTTTTTTAACCATATGATTATAGCAATAGATTTTCCATTGCTAATATTTTTTATTATTGTATTATTTTTTATTAGTTTTTTATTTCAATGGCAACGGATTTTCCGTTGCAAAATTATAAATAGTATATCAACTTTTTAATCAATTGTTTATAACAACGAATTTTCCGTTGCTAATATTTTTATTACTTTTTTTTTTTCTGTACAACAACAAAAAATTCGTTGCTAAAATAGCAACGGATTTTCCATTGCAAATATTTACAAATATCGTATTATTTTTTATTAGATTTTTATTTCAATAGCCATGGATTTTCCGTTGCTAAATTATAAATATTTTATCAAATTTTTAATCAATTGTTTATAGCAACGGAATATCCATTGCTAAATATTTATATTAAATATTTATTTTTATTAGTTTTTTTATTTCAATAGCAACGGAAAATCATAAATATTTTATCAATTTTTTTAATCAATTATTTATAACAACGAAAATATTTGTTGCTAAATATTTTTATTGAATACTTATTTTTAATAAATTTTAATTGAAATAGCTACGGAATTTCCGTCGCTATATATACCAATTTATTTATTTTTTGTATTATTTAATTTTAGCAACAAAAAATTCGTTGCTATTTTTTTCCATATATAGAACGAAAATTCCGCTGCTAAATTATTTTGCCACGAATTTATTATTCGTTGCTAAATAGCAACAAATAATTTTCGTTGCTAAATTTCCAATGCTATTTGACAGTTTTCTAGCAGTGACCAAAATAAATATTCATTAAGAAGTTATCATGAACAACAATAACATGATAAACAAGTACTATTAATGTCATCAACAAAAATATAGTTATAGCTACTAACATGTAACATTTATATATAATACTACTACTAATATTATATTTCCTCAACATACGAATATATCTCCATGTTATCCAAATGTACTCGATTGGTTGTCTTTGTCGTGTTTCACGAACCGTTGATATGATCATTGCTGACTCTGGTACCACAATTGATTCGATTGCAAAAATAATAATATTTTCCTTGCTTAATAACACAGGCAAACCAATCAATTGTCAAAACCTGGGCACCCAGACGATCTAACAAACATTTAAACCCTCATAACACTAGGGTTTCATAACTAAAAAAATAAATAACAATAATTTATATAAACTGAAATAACAAAAAGTTGGGCCTATGAACTATTGGGTACGATGTCATCATGTGTGTGCGCACACGTGCGAACGCGTCAAAAAACTTATTAAGGTAGTTATAGAGTTTCTTTCAATTTCTTCGGCGTGGCTATGGGGCAACAGAAAGGGAGTTATATTTCCAGTACTTGTCTATATTTCCAATTTCCAATTTCCAATCATATCATGTCATGTTCCTACATTATTGATCGTCATTCGTCAACATTGGATACGTGATTTAGACATTAAATGAGGATTAGGCAAACATTGATATGCTTGGACACTGACTAGTTTACACACACCATAAATACAGAGGAAATTGCATTTTTGGTATATCAACTCATCCTAATTCGTAATTTTGGTACAAAAATTTTTTCGATGAAAAAATTAATTCATAACTCGAAAAATTAGCAATTTCGTGCACTATTTGACCCAAATAGATATGATCCGCCTAAAAATCCATCTGGATTTCCACGTGTCATATTGGAGAATTTGCCACGAAGCAATTTTTGCGAGCTTTCGATGGGTTTTCCGACGGGTCATATCTATTTGGATCAAATAATGTATGAAATTGCGAATTTTTAGATTTATGAACTAGATTTTTCACCGAAAATTTTTTTATACCAAAATTATGAATTAAGGTAAGTTGATGATATGAATGTTGATATCAGTTGATATACCAAAATTGTAATTGTCTTCCATAGACATCAATAAATTCTAAGCCGGCACTATACCTTCTCTCAACTAATTTCTGTCTTTTCTTCTAACAAATACAGAAGCATCGCACTATGCACTCTTACAGATACATTTTTTGTGGTGTGGCCGGTGGTGTCATTTCGAATACATGTTACGCGATAAATATCAATAAAGTACCATGTCTTGTTACTGCCATTTCATCTATTAACCTATAAATAACGACACTTATACTCCAAAGTTGATCAGTATTTTCAACAACAACAAATGGAGGGCGAAAATGAAGCTCGTATACTGTTGGCAATAATCTCATGTCTCTGTTACTGCCATTTCATCTCATCAAGATTGCCCAAAGGCAAGTGGAGGTTAGCCTCCCTTCTTCCCATTTTCCACATCTTCACCATTCTCCCACTCTATACAAACTCCAAAGTCGTCGCAACAGCAATCGGGTACCTAATCTCATGGCTTTCCAATTTCAAGCTCCTCCTCTTCGCCTTCAATCGTGGGCCGGTCGTGTGCAAACCCGAGAGAACGATGTCCTCCCTCTTAATTTTTGTTACCACTGCTGCGCTGCCGTTCTACGTTAACACACACAAAAGAAACTGCTCCAAGAAACTACTCCCTCTATCTATAGCCAACGAAATCCCCATCTTTGCCCTACTAGCATCATCTCTGCATTATTACAAGGAATGCATCCACGTCAATATGCAAATCATGGGATATAATATTCTGATGTTCTTATGTATAGACATTGTGGTGGAGTTATCTAGTTTATTGGTGCGCAACATCGTGCGGGGGCTCGAGGTGGGGCCCGCGTCGGACGAACCTTATCTTTCCACTTCTCTTCAGGAATTTTGGGGCCGCCGGTGGGACCTGGCGTTCGGGAGTATATTGCGCGAGGCAGTGCACATGCCTGTCCGGTCAGTTGTGGAGCCGGCTCTAGGCAAGGACTGGGCGGCGGTGGTGGGAGTTTTGGTAACCTTCTTTGTCTCCGGCCTTATGCACGAGCTCAATACGTGGTATGTTACACGCACGAGGCCGTCGTGGGAGACGACCACATTTTTTGTGGTGAATGGGGTTTGTGTGGCGGTGCAGCGTGAGCTGGAGGTGGCGTTTCCAAACAGGAAGTGGCGGGTGCCGTGGATTGTGAGCATGCCGGCGACGCAAGGGTTTCTGGTGGCGTCTTTCTCTCGGCTGTTCTGGCGGCCATTGATGAGGGCATTGATGCAGAATGGAATCTGAACACATGAAGTGACATTGTGTTACGTGGTTGGAAAGCTAGGAGCCTTGGTTTCTCTATCAAATAACGGACTTCAAAAATGTTAAAAATATGAATTGTGACTTAGAGTTTGTTCTTTAGCCAACTCTCAAAATCTTCGTATTATAATAAAACTTCTTAGATCATGGAATCTGAACTTGTGAGTATGCTTGCATGTTTTCAAGAAGGATGATTAATATTAACGACTAATCTTGTGATTAGCAATTAGTCGTTTAAACTTGAACATGATTTGTTGTATATTGTATCCATCTTATTTACTCTTTGTAGGTTTTCAAGAAGATCTCGTTTACTCCCATTTGGTTGCTCTGAGAAGAGTACCATTAGCCACACTTTGGGTTTCAAGAGTCATAAAGCACCAGATTAATACACAAATTAAAACTGATTGCTGGAGTTTACTTGAGGCTACATTCAAATTCATTCAGAGCTTAATCCTTTTGGGAAGCGTTTGGTAGCGTCCTTTTATTAATACTAGTCATTCCACACACTCGATACAGGAAAATTCTAGCCCAGACCCGGCTTGGCCGAGCCCAAACCAATTAAAAAGCAAGTGTATTACACTTGCCATTTGATTGGTCACTCTCCCTGAATTTTCCACCAACCACGCGGCAAGTGTAAAACACTCGCCCCCTCGTTACACCGGTTTGGCCGAGCCAGGCTCGGGCTAGAATTACCCATCGATACATGTGTAAAGGAAAAAAAATTATTATTTAAATACATTAAACATCTTACTATAAATTTAATAATATTTATATATTAATAGGAAACAGTTAAAATATAAATTAAAAAATATAAGAAAATAAAAAAAATAAAAGTGAGGTAAGAGAAAAGTAGATTAATAGATAACTAATTGATACACTTTCTGGGTATATTGGGGAAAAATAAATTAATTAAATAAAATTAAAAAAATTAAAAACAAAAAACCAAGTTCAAGAGACCACAATTGGATCTCGCGCTTAATAATAGACTTAGATGACTTTTTTTTTTTCTTTTTTGACAACCAAAACCCTCAAAGGGGAATATTATAGCAAATCATGAGTAACAATAAGAAGAATACAAGAAGCAACAACACAAAAATTAACGTAGGTCGGAGCCGCAATTCCAACAGATTTGTGAGCTATTATATTAGCATCACAATTAGTAAAAGAAAAGGACTCTTTGAAAATTGGTCCTCTCAAGTTGATCTCGATCTGATGCAGCTGGAGTTCCACAGTCGCTTTTTCTCCGAATTGAGCACAGATAGCTGGGCCTACAACAGATAACTCGGCCAGAAAATTTCCCGGATAAACATAGGAAAAGATAAAACTAAACTTCCAAACGGAAAGGACAAAACTTCCATACAGAAGGGACAAAATTCCATACAGAAGGGACAAAACTTCCATACAGAAGGGATAAAGCTTCCATATGGAAGAAACGAAAAAAAACATACCAAAAAGAAAAAAAAACAGATAAAGAAATCGTCTGTGAATAGAGAAATCCGCTAGATCTGGGAGGAAGCCAGTAGATCTGGAAGATTGTGATGAAGCTTACCGTAGATTCGTGAGAGTGGCAGCAGATCTGGGCGGATTCCGATGAACGAAAAAGAATTGAGTAAAACAGAACAGATTTGGACCGATCCGACGATGGAACTGTGTTCTCCACCGCCGGATCGGAGTTGAGTGGGAAGCTTTTGCCTTACTCAGAGAGAGAACAGGAAGAAGAAGGCTTCGTCAACTTAGGGTTTAGAGAGAATAATTTACGATAGTTTGAGTTAGATGACTTTATACCTTTCGGGTTAGTTATGTTTTACTACTCCGAGAATGTGAGTATTCATGAAATAATCCTCCCGCCACTTAATGCTCTTGGGATCAAAATAGAATATATCAGTCTCAGTCCCACTTTCCTTTGCTGTTCTTCCAAGTTTTTCATCATAGGTGTAAACGAGATAATGTTGTCAATTAACTCGGGCTATTTAAGAAATTACGAAAACTAGGTCCATACCCACTAAATCATTCCTTTCAAATATTTATTTTTTATGTATTATCGTTGTTTTTGTTTAGTTTTTTCTTATTTTATTTTTTTATTTCATTATAATATTATTTTTTTATAAAATATATTATTCTATTTATTTTTCAATTATGATATGTATAAAATAAAACTTAATTATTTATATTATTTTTTTTTATCTAATTATAAAATATTGTATATCGGGAATTAATTTCTTTTTTATCTGCAAATTAATTTTGCTTTCAAAATATATAATCAAATGTCCTATTAATATAATATCTTTATATGATATTGTTTGCACTAAAAACTCGCGTTTATTGATTTTTAGTCAATACCGAATAGATAATACAAATATTTGAGAACTTAAGTAAAAGTAGGTCTTCAATCTTCACTTGATCCTCTGATTATTCCTTTGAATTTAAAGTTGTTGAATCTTCAAACGCTCCTTGATGGACTTGATGGTTTGATCTTCCTCAACTTCAAATTTAGCTTGTGATAACGTTAATCCGTAGGTCCTTCGACTTGTTTACGAATTAAACGCTGAATTTTGGAGAATTCTGCCAAGAACGCCGATGAACTCGTCGGTAACTCCTTCGATTTAGCTTGAATATAACGCCGATTCGCCGGTATAACGCCTTGATAGCGGATCAAACGCTTTGATTTGGTAACTTCGAGGAAGAACACCCTTGAATGCCTTAGAATCCTTTCTTGAACATGTAGAGAGATTTTTAGCCTTTCTTGAACTTGTGTTGTGTGTTGAATGAACTACACGTGACCTCCTTATATAGGCGGGATTCAAGACTTGTGGTTCAAGTCAAAGTTTATTTAATAATTATCTCTTATATTTTTTGAAGAGATAATATCAAATAAATCATATAAATATTTATCTCTTTAATATTTTTAAAGAGATAATATCACATAAAATCACATGAGTATTTATCTCTTTATATTTTATATTTTAAAGAGATAATATCATATAAGACTTGAATTTGATTGGTGGGTATGACGCAATACGCCACGTGTCGCCATATGATTTGTCCTGGCTTTCTTTGGCTGCAAGACTTGATTTAATTGGTCAAAACATGTCACTTTGACACGTGTCATCACTTGATTTGTTGATAAAATAAAACATTATAATATCAATTTAAATTCAACTATTTAATTTTGAAATTAAATTTAGGATAATTTCAAAACATTAAATAGTAAATTAAATTAATAAACTAAAGTTTATTTGCTCGTTTACAAATGCCCCTACTTCAAGGCTTGGCGAAAAACATACCAAGTAGTCGTGCAAAGACGAGACTTGAAGTACCCAAATTTATTGGACATAACTTTTTTTTTTTTCGAAGATGTGACTGAGCTTGAAGTTTAATTCAAGTTGCCTACGTAGTTCAATTTTTTTTTTCAAACTTATAGAAATTTTATACTCATGTCAGGGAGTACACTTGACTTTGGTTTTAAACAATTTATACTCGTATTTAAGGAGTACTTGATTTGATTTTAAACAGTTTATACTCGTATTAAGGAGTAACTTGAACTTGAATTTGATTTTGAACAGTTTATACTCGTGTTAAGGAGTATATTTGACAGTTTATACTCTTATCGAGGAGTACACTTGAACTTGAATTTGATTTTGAACAGTTTATACTCGTGTTAAGGAGTATATTTGACAGTTTATACTCGTGTTAAGGAGTATATTTGACAGTTTATACTCTTATCGAGGAGTATTTCAACTTTCACTTGAATTTTAGTTGCCCCCAATATTTTCCTGGCCGTCTGTATCCACTTGCTGAATTTGATTTCTTTGATGATTCATGATACTTCTTTTGACCCCATGGACATCTGATAAACTTGTAATGCTGGTGGTATTCAGTTGTATAGTATCTCCATCGTCAAGGATGATCTTTCCATTATTTACAAGTTCCATGATCTTTTCTTTAATCACAAAACACTTTTCTGTGGGGTGACTAATGACTCCATGATACTTGCAATATTTAGGGTCATCAACCCTTCCACTTTCATTTGGACGGTTTGGTTTGGGGAGCTCAATCAACTTCTTAGCTAATAGTTCATCAAAGATATCGGGCACATCTGAGTCTAAAAAGGGATATTCTTTTTCTTGATTTCTCGTTGAGAAGTTAACTTCACGATTGATAATAACAAGCTCCAAATCATGAGCACGAGTAGCCAATTCTTCAAAGTTGCAGGGTTTGATTCCATGTAAGATATAGAGAAGTTCCCAATTCATCCCCTGAATGCACATTTCAACTGAGGATATTTCTGAGAGTTTGTCTTTGCAGTTGAGGCTTAGTGATCGCCAACGGTTAATGTAATCCACAACGGGTTCATCTTTCCACTGTTTCGCATTGGTGAGTGCAATCATGCTTACTGTACGACGTGTGCTGTAAAAGCAGTTAAGAAATTCTTTCTCCATTTGATCCTAACTGTCAATTGATTTCGATTTCAAGTCAATATACCAATCGAAAGCATTTCCTTTGAGTGATCGCACAAACTGTTTCACCAGATGATCTCCATATGTTCCTGCATTGTTGCATGTTTCTATGAAATGAGCCACATGTTGCTTTGGATTTCCCTTTGCATTAAATTGCTGAAAACTCGATGGTTGATAACCCATCGGCATCCTCAAAGAATCAATGCGTTTAGTATACGGTTTTGAGTATGTTAGAGAATTTTGCGAGGGTGCACCATACTGAGCTCTAATTCTATTAGTTATCATATTTTGCAGTTCTTGCACAGATAAGGCGGCGATGGATGCAGTAGAGTTAGGTTTTGATCCAGAGTCATGTTGAAGAGACAAGTTCACCCACTTTCCATATACAGTGGCTTGAACCGAAGGAGTCTGAGGGTTACGACTAGACTGACCAGGATCGCGATTTTCTAATTTATTCATAAGTTGAGCAATCTGGAAGTCTTTATCCTCCAAAGTCTTTTGCAAGTTAGCCATTGTTTGAGCCATTTGGGCAACTTGCTCTTCGAGAGTCATAGTCTCCGTCTCTTCAATAAAAAGAGTTTTCTTAGATTTAGTTTCTTTGGGGGTCGAAGGAGTTGAACCATCAGATGATTTCGAGTCATTTAGGTGACCATCTGTAGAAGACTGCACAGTGCCATCAACTTCTTTGCTCTTCAGATTTGGTTCGTTCACGCCATCAACTCCCTTGTTCTTCAGGTTGGGTTAGTTTTTAGGAGCCATCGAGTATTCATTAACTTTTGGTATGAAAAGGAAGATAAGAGAGGTAAGATCTGTCCCACCGGGCGTGCTAATTTGTTTGTACTAAAAATTCACGTTTATTGATTTTTAGTCAATACCGAATAGATAATACAAATATTTGAGAACTTAAGTAAAAGCAGGTCTTCAATCTTCACTTGATCCTCTGATTCTTCCTTTGAATTTAAAGTTTTTGAATCTTCAAACGCTCATTGATGGACTTGATGGTTTGATCTTCCTCAACTTCAAATTTAGCTTGTGATAACGTTAATCCGTAGGTCCTTTGACTTGTTTACGAATTAAACGCCGAATTTTGGAGAATTCCGCCAAGAACGCCGATGAACTCGTCGGTAACTCTGTGGATTTAGCTTGAATATAACATCGATTCGCAGGTATAACGCCTTGATAGCGGATCAAACGCTTTGATTTGGTAACTTAGAGAAAGAACACCCTTGAATGCCTTAGAATCCTTTCTTGAACTTGTAGAGAGGTTTTTAGTCTTTCTTGAACTTGTGTTGTGCGTTGGATGAACTACACATGACCTCTTTATATAGGCGGGATTCAAGACTTGTGGTTCAAGTCAAAGTTTATTTAATAATTATCTCTTATATTTTTTTGAAGAGATAATATCAAATAAATCATATAAATATTTATCTCTTTAATATTTTATTATTTTTAAAGAGATAATATCACATAAAATCACATGAGTATTTATCTCTTTATATTTTGTATTTTAAAGAGATAATATCATATAAGACTAGAATTTGATTGGTCGGTATGACGCAATACGCCACGTGTCGCCATATGATTTGTCCTGGCTTTCTTTGGCTGCAAGACTTGATTTAATTGGTCATGTCACTTTGACATGTGTCATCACTTGATTTGTTGATAAAATAAAACATTATAATATCAATTTAAATTCAACTATTTAATTTTGAAATTAAATTTAGGATAATTTCAAAACATTAAATAGTAAACTAAATTAATAAACTAAAATTTATTTGCTCGTCTACATATATAAATTAATTCCCAATATATAACATTTGATACATATTTTAAGAACCTAATATTTTAACTATTCAAATTAGTTGAGTTCATGATAAACATTTTTTTAAATAATTAATAATATTGCATAATTGAATAATATGTTACAAAAAAAAATTAATTTCATGTAATCAACATATAATATATTTAAGAAGGAGTGGTTTTATAAGTTAGATAAAAAAAAAGAAATATAAATAATTATATTTTATTTTATAAATATCATAATTGAAAAATAAATAGAATTATATTTTATAAAAAATAATAATTTAACGAAATAGAAAAAGTAAAATAAAAAAAAAATAAAAAAAAACAACTATAAGTACATAAAAATAGATAAGAGAGAGAAAATGTCACATGTCAGAATTTAAAAGGAATAACTTAATAAGGCATATTAGCTTCCACTATCAGGAAATTAACTTTTTGTTTGGTAAGGCAACCTAATACGTCATACCTAATCTCATGTTTGGTAGGTCTTATTAACTCTTTTTGTAGGGTTTTTTATGAATTTACCCTTACAATAGGGTAAAAAGGGAAAAATAAAGGGCAGGAATTGGAAAGAAAAAATAAAAAGTAAAAAGCAAAATTTTAATGTGACTTAATATCACCCATTTTTGGATATTCAAGTAATCAAGTCTAAAATGTATTATGTGAATAGTTGCGGGTTTTCACTGAACCAGATATTAAATGCATCAAGAGGCTACGCACTAATATAAGTTAACAAACACGAAATTAAGTCCACTAACTAATATCAATAGGCCTTAATTCCTCATGATGCATATTTGTTTTACTTTAGATCTTAAAAGTAGTTTAGTAGGTACCATAGTCATAATTACATAGAGCGTATATTTATTTTAGAGAAAATTATCAAAATCGTCCCGTAAAGTGAGTCACTTTTAGTTTTGGTCCCAACAGTTGCCAATGTCTCACTTTTGGTCCCATAAAATGGCATTTGTATTAATTTTGGTCCCATTGACCATTTTCCATCCAAAATAACGGTTGACCGTTAAAAAAAATTACTTTTTTACCCTATTTTCATAAAAAAGTTACTTTTTACTCCGTTAAAAAAAATTACGTTTACTGTTAAAATATTATACATATATATGCATAATATTATATTATATGTATGTATATATATATATATATATATATATACGTATAATATAATATATATATACACGTATATTATATGTATTATATGTATAATACGTATATTATATTATACGTATTATACATATATATATTATATCATGTATAATATAATATATATATACACGTATATTACATGTATTATATGTATAATACGTATATTATATTATACGTATTACATATATATATTATATTTAAAATATTATATATATACACGTATCATATATGCGTATATATACATATAAAAAAAAATATATATATATATATATTATACTATATTATATTATACGTATTATACATATATATATGTATATTATATTATATATTATAAAATATTATATATACATATGTATATATACACATATATGATACATGTAATGTATATATAATACAATATACATATATATATGTATAATACATATAATATAATCTAATATATAATATAATATAGTCTAATATAATATATATATATATGTATATTATATTATATATTATAAAATATTATATATACATATATACACGTATTATATATGTGTATATGCGTATTATAATATATAATACATATATATTATATATTATATATAATATATATTATCTTTTGTTTGGGGTGAAAATATACAATTTAAATAGTTTGGGGGTGAAAATATGGAATTTAAATAGTTTGGGGTAGTTTTGAAAATATAAAAGAACCAAAAGGGCTAAAAAGTTACTTTTTTAACGGTCAACCGTTATTTTGGACGGAAAATTGTCAATGGGACCAAAATTAAGACAAATGACACTTTATGGGACCAAAAGTGAGACACTGGCAACTGTTGGGACAAAAACTAAAAGTGGCTCACTTTACGGGACGATTTTGATAATTTTCTCTTTATTTTATTTTAGATCTTGAAAGTAGTTTAGTAGCTAGGTATCATAGCCATAATCACATAGGTGTTTGATATATTTCATATTTCTTGTATTTGTAATAGTCTTACGCCATAATTGGTATGCATTAGTTGAATGAAGCAGGAAATTAATGAACTTTATAATAGAATGAACAAATGAATGTAATGACTTTATTATGACATTGTTATGATTGGTACCCCAAATAATAAAATTATGAGGCATAATTGGTATGCATTAATGGAATGAGACAGGAAAAGAATGAACTTTATAATAGAATGAACAAATGAATGTAATGACTTTATTATGGCATTGCTATGATTGGTACCCCAAATAATAAAATTATGAATGAAACAAAAATTTTAGACATATTTCATTAATATTAATAATAATAATAATAATAATAATAATAATAATAATAATAATAATAATAATAATAATACTAATAATAATTAAGTATATAATTAAAAATATTTTTATATTAAATATTTATTTTAAATTTTTTATTTTGAGCAATAATATATTTTCATACATAAATATATTATTACTATTTTATATCGAACGTGTTATATTTATGACATTTATTTATGTACTATATATATATATATGTGAGTGTGAGAGTGAATGTAAAGCTCAAAGTGCTTGTCCCACATCGGTTGGAGAGGGGAACAAAGCCTCCTTTATAAGGGGGTGGATACCTTTCCCTTGTTGAGGCCATTTCCTGGGTGGGCGCCTTCGGGCTTAAATTCCATCGGGAGAAACAAAACCGTGAGGGTGGTGTCGCTTAGCCCACCAAAGCGGACAATATCGACAGGCGGGTTTTCGGGCTGTTACAAATGGTATCAGAGCCGGGACCCGGGCCGGTGTGCCAGCGAGGACGCTGGGCCCTTATGGGGGGGTGGACTGTAAAGCTCAAAGTGCTTGTCCCACATCGGTTGGAGAGGGGAACAAAGCCTCCTTTATAAGGGGGTGGATACCTTTCCCTTGTTGAGGCCATTTCCTGGGTGGGCGCCTTCGGGCTTAAATTCCATCGGGAGAAACAAAACCGTGAGGGTGGTGTCGCTTAGCCCACCAAAGCGGATAATATCGACAGGCGGGTTTTCGGGCTGTTACATTTTTTTTCTGAAAAGTGGTGTAAGGAAAAACATTAACAGAGCTTCCACTATCAACGAAAACCCTCTTTACAGCATGATTATGGACATCTAGGCTAACCACCATGGGGTAGTATGTTTCACCGACCCCATAGGGTATTACAATGTGCGCTAAGTCCCTATCACTGAATCCTACCACTTCATTTTTCTTGTAGTGACCGACGCTCGATTCCTTGATGGCATAAACTTGTTTGGGCGCCGAGGGGCGTTGATCGTAGCTTCTGACATAGCGACGGCGGAAGGCATTGGAATCCCCTCCCGATGAGCCTCCAGCGATCATGTGGATGATCGCGAAAGGAGCATTCTCCTGTCCAGAGACTTTTTGCTTGCCGCGGGTGCTACTCTTCGGTCCCATCCCTGGGCTCCCCGAACGCGATGGGCTCCTTCTCTTTTCCCTGCACCGCTCATTGCAGAGCTCGTTATAGCGCTCTAAAACTTTTACAAACTCCTTCAAGTGGCCCCCGACGATCAGCCTTTGAATCTCATTCTCGAGCTGGCGGCATTCGTCAGTGTCATGCCTATTTTGCTTGTGAAAAGTGCAATATTTTCCCGAGCACTTTTGGGATTCAGTTTTCCTCATTTTTTAGAGCCTTTTGAAGAGTTTCTTATCAGAAAGGGAGTAGATCTCGGAGATGGGTCGGTTGAGGGGAATGCGCTCGAGTCGACGAGGGGGAGGTAAAGTCTTTCAGCACTCTCTGTGAGAGTCATCACGCCCCCTTTCATTCTTGGAGAACTGGGATGCCTGGGCGCATTGGATCCATACATATCTTCGAGCGTAAACTTTTTGCTCACATATTGCTTGTGATTAACAGCCTTGAAGAGCATAGGGATCAGGAAATCCATAAAGGGCCTTTCCACCAGGAGTATCTGACTGGTGTCGAATCCGTCAAAATAAATTATAATCCGGTTTACGACTAAAATAGAGTATAGTGCAAACGGGTCGAATCCACAGAGATTGGTTGAAAATAATTCTAATTAATCACAGGAAAACTCACAAGAATTAACAAGTAAAAGTAAGGGGGTTTTGGATTTAACTAAACTAATTAAACTAAACTAATAATTAAAATAAGCTAGAATAAAACAATAAATCACGTGAAAGTCGGTTTTGATAAGTGGTAGAGAGACAATACCTAGCTAGGAATCACAATTCAGTTTAGGACATCGATCATAGACGCAAAAATAAATTCAATCATTCAAGTAGACTAGCTATAGCAGATAGAGACACTCGACTCCGCCTCGTTTTCCCTTAAGTGTAGAATAACCTAGAGACACTCGACAATTACTCCCTAATTAACTTACAACCCCTAGAGACACTCGACAGGATTCAATAAGTTAACAGCGTTAAGATTTAAGAAAACACTAGACCGAACTAACCAAGTCATGACACGTGCAAGATTCAAGTTTGATTATTAATTCCCTTAGTGAATTAGATTCGACTTTACGACTTCCTATCACTAACGCACCACTAATTATCTATCAAGCACTACGTATACTTCATGCAATCAAGATTGGCTATATGCAATTAAATCTACTTAGATGATCGTGCAGTATCACTAGCCAAACAAATCACAATAAACACGACACTCAGAGAATTAATAAATACTTGAAATAAAACTGAATTATAAAAACCAATTAGGTCTCACGATGTCAAAAACATAAATTGTAAATTCCTAACTAGGTACTAAGAAAATTAGCTACACATGAAAATCATGTTCATAACATAAAATAAATAAAAGCATAAACTAATTAAAATAAAGGAAGAAGAATTGATCTCGAACGGCGGCCCCTTGCTTCCCCAAACTCTCGCCCAGTTGTTGCGTCTACTTGTGTAAAAGATGTTACGTGATAGATGGTGTAGAAAAGTTAGGTCCAAATTGCTTCTAATTCACGTGAATAAATAGCCTCCATGCAAATCCTAAACCAATTAGGACTCAATCATGTGTAAGAACTTGCTGCCCAAGAATCACCCCATGAAGGGCTTCTCTCGATTAAAATCCAAATTCGCCACCTGTTGGCCCACTAATGATCAGCCCAACCATTAATCCATCATCAATGAGACTTATTCCCATGGGCACACTCTCGGCCCATCTCAGCACTACAAGCCCAAGTGTCATAATTTAATTCCCAAAGCAACGCTACTCCTTCCCTTACAATTCTCAGACTTTAAAATCTTCGCCCAAACTTCCCAATTAGCCCAAAAATCTCCAAAAATAATTAATATGGCCCAACTGCACCAAAACTCACAAAAACAAGTCAAGGCATCTTTTTAAATCAAATTAAAGCATTAAAATGCAGTCATGAACACACTAAAGATACGAGATTTAAGCACATTAACAGTATCTCTTTGTTGAAGCGAGCGAAGGACCTAAGGGATTCATTTCTACCCTGGACCAGGTTGTACAGAGTCGTGGGTGTGATGACAGGAGCTTTGAGGTAATTGAAGTGGTTTAAGAAAGCTTTTGCAAGGTCTTCGTACCCCCTGATCGAGCAGGGCGGCAAACGGTTGTACCATTCCTGAGCCATTCCTACAAGGGAGGTGACAAACACCTTGGCCCATTAGTGGCTCGAGTGCTCATACAAATGCATCAGATGCAGGAAATGATCTAAATACTCTGCGGGGTCGGTGGTCCCATCATAGCGATTGATGGAAGTGGGGACTTTGTCCATTCCCGTTTGGGCCATTAGAACTTCTTCAACAAGGGGAGAGCCCCTCTCCAGTGGGTGGTAGTCATAGTTTTTGTAGTTCTCCTCCTGTTCATGGTGTCGAGGGACGTGTTGCTGTCCGGCTTGACGACGAGCGTCTCTGGCATTGGCTCTCTCGACCCTAGTGTGGGGGACTTGAGACCGCGCTCGAGAGCGTTGTCCTACCTTATATATCCTGCAACCCCTGTAGCTGGTCTTGTACAGCCGCGAGGAGGTTGGGATCTTCTCCTCTTGCTTTGCTCTCTCGTTTTGAGGCTTGAGAGTGTGCCTCGTCATCAACGTTAATCCTTTCCACTGGCTCCTTGCCTTTGTCAACTGGTGGTCATTCCTCCATTTCCCTCGCGGGGACTTCCTTTTCTTTGGCAGGTGGAGGTGGTGGTCGGGCTTGTAAAACGGTCTGGGCCGCCGTTAGAGGATGAACCTGCCATCCTCCCATAGGAGGAGCAATCTGAGCGGCCGTCCCCGAGGGAAAATAAGTGGCGGTAAAGTTTTACCAGGCGTTCTGAGCAGCCTGAACTTCGCCCTGAGTGTAAATGGCCTGCAACTACTGGGGCGTCATAGGGGGTATTTCCACCCCCTCAATCTCTTTGGGGATGACGACGGGAAGCTGCATCCGGTCAGCGTGGCAGGGCTGGACCATGGGGAGTGTAGGGGAAGGGGTCAAAGCATAACCAGGTGGAGGCATCATGACAGGATAACTTCCTGGGTGGACTTGGAGCCCTGACCCTCCAGCCATCGCGGCGGCGGGGAGTTGATTTTGGGGAGCCTGGGGTCCGGATCCTTCAACTGCAGCGGCGGAGGGTTGTTCCGCTTGGATCTCCGCCACGGGCGTAATTCGCTCCGTCGTGAGGGGAGCCCCTCCAACTGGTGGTGTGCCTCCAGTGGCGGCCGGGAGCGTGGCATCGTTGCTGCCACCGCATGGTAAGTCATCGCAGCCGCCAGCTGCGCCTGAACGGGTAGTAACCATAGTGTAGGTGGTGCTTGTTTCTACAATTTGATAGGCTTAGATCCGAGATGTGCTTTTCCCACAGACGGTGCCAAAAATGATGGGCTTAGATCCGAGATGTCTAGAATCCTATCACTTTACGATTTGTTTAATGTAGGGAAACTGGGAATGAAACTCAGGTATATATCACCGGAAAAGATGGGGCTCAACCTGCTAGGACAAACACCAAAACGAACAATCAGAAGGCCAACCTGGGGGAACTGGGAGTGATGCCCAGTTTGGCTCTCCGACGCTCAAGTCAGAGGATGATCTGAACTGAAGAAGATGAAGGTGAAGCGAAAAATGCAGAGTTCAAATATCAAAGATTACTTACAATGGGAGAGATGAAGTCTCTTATTTATAGTTGAGGGTCAAGGACCCTTTGGTAATTGTCATCGTGTGGTCCTAGCCTAGTGTTACCCTAACACGTGGCGTGATGAGGAGAATCCTAGGAGGAATCTCCTGCAAAAGCTGATGAAAAGTTGGTGGCAGGCAACAGTGGCAGGTGCGCGGGTGTGTACTGCGTGTCAGAGAGCCGTTTTGGGTTGGTGACGAGGGCGAGACGCACGCTCGTGTTTTCATGAACCTTAGAGGCTCGCAGATCCAAGGGGAACCTAGGCCAGGGCTGTGAGATGAGGGGAGTTTTGCTCCTCTGTCTGTCTTCGAGGGGAAGTTTCTCCGAGGGGAGCATATGAGGGACACAACATTCCACGCTCGGGTTTTAGCTCTATTTGGAAGGATCAGAATAACTTTACGAGCGAGGGCAAGGCTCGCTCGAGGCAACCTACATGGGGACCGAGTTACCACGCGTCTTACGCTAATGATGCTACGTGCCACAACGAGGGCCATGCGTGTTTTTATCCCATCACATACATATATATATATTATTACTATTTCCCTATCCATGCATCGATTATGTATTAATTATTTATTGTATTTAATATATTGTTTGACATTTAAAAATAAATTTTAATATAAATGTCAAAATTCGTTCTTTATAAAATATTTGAATTTATAAAATTTTATAAATAAAATAATATTTTGAACATGTTTTTAAAAAATATATAATATATTTATATTTATATATATTTAATATAATTTATTAAATTTTCAACTTGATTAATAGTATTTATTTTTTATTTATAAAATTAATAAAATATAATATGCATTTAACAAATATGTGACGACAATATAAAAATAAAAATAAATTTTAAACATTGAGAATGGCTAATACCATGAGGGATTAAAGGAATGGGTAATCCCATGCTTGTGGGAATGACCATTGCCATGAGAATGAAAATTCCTAATCATATTTTGTATCAATCAAGGGTTTAGGAATGGACGCGGTAATGCTCATTCGATTCCTACCCTATTCCATCATACCAATCATGCTGTTAGTGAGTTAATACAATTTTGTCCAAAATTTTAAATATCTCACTTAGATAATTGATTAATCTACTCGACTTGTATTTTCGCAGATAGGCCAAACCACTTGGTAAAACTTGTGGTTTTAACCATTCAAGTAGACAAAGTCCTAGGTACATCACCATGTCTAGCAATGTTTTGTTTTAATACGTCCTACTAGTATCGAACCAGTATCTACAATTCACCCCCTCTTGTCTTAAAAAATCTCTAGTTTTGTTCTTTTAATTATCCATTAATATTTAAACGGATACACTTAACCTTAAATAGTAGAGATGCAAATGAACGAGCTGGCTCACGAGCTTTGTGAGCCAATTCGACTAAAGCTCAGGCTTGGGTTTGATATTAGCGAGTCGAATCGAGGCTCGGTGTGATCCCTACGAATCAAGTCGATATTAGTAATATATTTTATATAAATCACGCCACTGCGCTACCATTTCACCAGTGGCCATTGCCGCTCCACTCATCGCCATGCCGCCCCTATCCCACAATCTTCCACCGCCTCCACCCACCGCGGATTTTCTAGATCCACCCGTCGTCGTCTCCTCCACTATTTTCTATAAGTTTAAGTTAAAATCTATACAAGAATAGTCCGATCTAGAAATTAAATTTCAAATCTATAATATTCTTTTTGTTTTGCTTCAACAAATTGAGATTGTTTTTTTTTTGTCAGATGTAAACTATTTACATATAAAATTAAAAGTTCATTTCTTACTTTTGGATGTGCATAGAAAATTGTTTACTTTTTTAATTTTTCACGTCATCAATATTGTTGTTGCTAAATTTGTGAAATTAATTGGAAATTTGGTTATTGACATTTATCCTAATAATAGTTCAATTTGTTTTGCTGCTGGATTTTTCTTTTTTCTGCAAACTGCTTCAAGGCTTGCGAGCCGACCCCAAGTCAAGCAAGCTAGGCCTGAGCCAATCCCTCTGTGCTTCCCGGCTAGCAAGCCGAACCCAAGCCAATAGTTTAAAGGGCGAGCCCAAGCCAAGAAAAAAGGCCAAGACTCGGCTCGTTTGCATCCCCATTAAATAGTATCGAGTTGGAGCAGCTTTAGATCTCACTATCCTAAATACAATAGACACATAGTATTCATGCGTAGCTCATTCCCTTGCTAGCACGAGGCTTCAGCCTGCGTAGGTGCCCGCCTTTTGCCGGCTGCTGTTGTTCGCTAGTTGCAGTCGGAATATGTTGTTCCTCGATTGCCTGTTGTGTTGTTTCCTCAAAAAAGAAACTGAAACACAAATCAAATTCTAACATGGCAGCTATGATACTCTTTTCGTTCGCATATATTTCATATGATCATCATGAACAACAATAACAATAACCAAAATAAAATATGTTAAAACCGCAATAATTATCTCTTGTAAATGTGTGAATATCATTTGCAACTACTCTATTCGACGAAATTTTTCCTTTTTGCCGGGGATGGTAATTCTCAAGAAATTCAAGAATTTTTTCTAGTGTTCACATTATCTTCGTATCCGAGTATAGTTATTATCATTAACCTTGGGAAATTTCAGCAGCTTTAAGGGGTTCCAATCGGGTTGCGCATAGCCAAGTTCTTAGAGACTCGTCGCTAACATCTCCAGCTATTGGTACATGCCATGACCCTTTCTCAGATTCCTGTAATACGAAAAATATCTCATCTAACAGTAACTGATACCAAAAATATGGGATAACTAGGGCAACATACCCTGAGGTTTGAAATGATACTTAAACTTCCCCATAGGTATGAGAAAATACTTAATAATATGTCAGAGACGTAGTTTAGAAACATGCAAAAGAATCAAGAACAGGGCATGTTTCTTGTACTATATCAAATTAACAACTGAAACAAAGATGGAAGTACCTGAATGACGACAGAATATGAAGGTGGCATTATAAGTTTCAGACTGCCTTTGATGAAAGTATATCTAACCTGCAACATTGAACGCAGGCACGTTATTTGATATTACCTGATGAGCGCTTATACATTTTTCATGAATCGATATATATCATAGAAGAATTAAAGCCTTGGTGCAAAAAGAATTACAATATTTTAAGTCTTATCTGTTCTGAAAAGTACTAAGTTAAATTTTCTACCTGATGCCTTTCTTTCCATCTGAAGAAAAAATTGTTGCCGAGGAGTTCAAAGATATGATCTCTCATTTCATCATTTGTCACTAACAAGCACTTGAGTTTCACAGCAGCATAAAGCCAATACCTTAATAAACATGACATAAGAAAAACCGTCACATATAGTGGTGATCAATCTTTGACTATCAAATAGCATGGGAAATTCTTATACCCACGTACCCGTTTGGGCCCAGCATGCACGTATTTTCTTTTTCAAATGATTAAAGGAGGTGGCGCAATCTGAACAATTTGGTGCATGCATGGGGCCCAAGATTAGGAACATAATAGAATTTTCTGACTTCAATTTAGATTAATGGGAAAAAAGCAAAGAAAGAGATTTACCAATCGTCATTTGATCCATATGGTGTTCCATATAGAAATCCTCGATCCATCCATTCCTGAATCAGCTCTCTTTTAGAAGCATCCTCGAGAAGTGATCTCACACGCTTCTTATGCAACACAACAAGAGGCCATTTCTTGGTGGTTTTATGCACTTCTTCCACTACAGCATGAAGCTGCTCTATATAAATATGGAAAGAGAGCAAAACATGATTAGTCGACTCTCACAAGAAGTAAAATGGCATATAAAACAGAATTCAAAATTTACAACCTGCCCGATACTAAAACTGCCCTCGGCAAAATTCTGCTGGTAAAGTCCAATATTTGCTCCATCTACCACAGTTTCATATTCAGAATGTTGATCCAGCCATTCCTTCAAATTCATAAGTGAAGAAAAGTATAGTTTAAACTTTTGTTGTCAGGTACTCAAGTTCAACAGATGGGATCTGTACTTTAAACACCGCAGCTCACATCTTCTTTATTTTTCATAATTTAAAATGCATCCTTTAAAAATGGGATAATTGTACTACCATACCCTGCATCTTAAGTTTGAGATAACTGCACAAACTTCACTTGAGGAAGGTTTGAGAAAACAACTGGATCGATGAAATATAATGACGTCTTCTCTATCTGTTAATGAATACTCTATTTTACCGTTGACACTTACTAGTCAATATTTGATTTTAAATCCATGACCATAATATCATTATTCAGGCAAAACCTTACGGTATGTTAGGGGAAATTTATGTAATTTCCCAAACCTCATGGGAAGTTCGTGTAACAAGTCAAACCTCAGGATGAACCAGTGTAATCATCCCTTCAAAGTGGTAGTAGGGTAAATAAATTTCGGCTGACCTGAAATTCCTTAAAATTCGAATGAACTTCTCGTTCCATGGCTAAAGAAGCAATTGATTGAGCAAATTTTTCAGTCTCTGCTCTATCTATATCGACACACACCAACTGCTCACGACAGGCACAACACGTTCCATCCACGGAGATAGTCGATCTGTTTAGGACCCACTCACCTTCCCACAGCCACCCAAGCCCATGCCATCCACCTCCATTCTTCATTACAGCTTCCTTAACCTGATCAAGAACTAAATTAACTGAACCGACTTCAGCTGCCTTTTTCCCTCGAAACCAACTCTCAATGATTCCCACTGTTGACTCATTAACCGCTCTTAGCGTTCTTCTCAACTTATGTAGATACTCATAAACCTTGTCCTCCTTTCCCATATCCACGCTCACCTTCGAAAAAGAGAATTCAGTCATCAATACTATGATGCCCATGATTGTCACCAGAATAATTACAAAAGCAAAATAAACGGATTAATATTTTGAGCTAAAAGCATTTCAACGATCGTAGGAAGCTTCTAAAAGCTTCAAACGAACAGAAGGATGTGAAAAAGATAAAATCTTCCATCTACCAGATATAGATAACAGTTAGCATCATGAACTTACAGTATAAAGATAACAATTCAAATTGGATATTTTGCAAATAATTAAAGACAAATTACAGTCTCAGAAATTAAACCCAATCTACAATTTAATCACAACAAGATCAGTAAATGTTCAATTTTGCATAAAATCATCCAAAAAGCTTTTACCTTTAACAATGGCGCAAGCTCAGATTCCTCTAAGTGCAGCCCCTCGGACTCCACATGCTCCTCTACTTCATACGCCTTCTCCGCCGCTCCACTTTCGGAAAAGCAAATCAACGCCGGCGCAAAAGTCCGAAGCTTTGGAGCAACCCCGTGGACCTTGACGCTCTTCGCCAGCTCAAATGCGTAATCTCCATCTCCTTTCGCCGCCGCGAGCCGCGCCACGGCCGTAAGCGTCGCCTCGTTTGGCTTGAAATTCTCTTTGTTATGGTGTTGGAACAGCTTGAACCCGAAACTAATGGCTTTTTCTCGAGTTTCTGGGTCAGATAGGGAGTTGGAGCAGATGTAAAGGAAGGAATTGAGGTTGTTGAGGTTGAGGGTTGGGGAGGCGGAGGACTCGTAGAGAGAAACCGCACCGGAGAGGTCTTTCGCTTTGGAGCAGCGGTCGAGTGTTGATCGGAACTGAGCTTCCGGCGTCAGTTTCTGCTTCTTCCGCCGTGGATTGTGGTGGTTCATGGTGGCGGAAGGTGGTGGTGGTGACGAAAGCAAGTAGAAACCCTACACTATCTTTGAATTCAATTTTTGGGGGAATCTTTGGAGGAAATTTGTCCATGCCTTTCAAGTTTCCATTTAACAAAATAGCCCTCAATTTTATTTTGTATTTTCTTTTAGTGTAATAAATATAAAATCAATTATTTAATTATAAATTATATAATGGGATTGTTTTGAAAATTTTTATTTTGTGAAGGACTAAATTGAAAATATGTTTTTATATAAAAAAAATTTAAAAATAAAGAAAAGAAATCGGAAAAAAGGGGGAAAGAAGAAAAGAAAAGAGAATCGGAAAAAAGGGGGAAAAAAGAAAAGAGAAGAGAGAACCCAGAAGAAACACACCATCTCCGTCGTCGTCTTCCTTCCGCCAACACACCGCCGTCTTCTTCCCACTCCTCTCCGCCGTCTTCTTCCTTCCGCCAACACACCGCCGTCACAGCTACCACCTCCGCCGCAGCTTCCAACGCCTCCCCGTGCATATTCTCTCCTCCATCTTCTCAATCGCAGGAATATTGTCACCATCTACTCCTTCTTCCTCGTTCCGCCACCGAACCGCCGCCGCATTACCACCTCCTTCCTCCTTAGATATTTTATGCTTGTTTTTACTTTTAAAGCAAGGGTTTGTTCGTTTCCTTGTTTAAGCTATGATTTTGGATTATGATGCAAGTGTGTGTTGTGAAAAAAATAAGCTATTGACTTTCTAAGGAGTGTGGTGTTCTGATTTGTCCAACGGCATCAACCCATTCCTGACCGATTTGTTTATCAATTTTTTTTTTCGCTCAGCTGCTTGTCACTGCTTCTTCAAGCTCATAATGCCTAACTACAAGCAAAAATCTACACGAAAAAATTCTAGATTTAATCAAATCTGGCATGCGGATGATGAAACAGAGTTTCGTCAAGAACACCAACATGAGGTATGAAATTGTAGTACGAAGTATGGTTTGTACATTTTGGTTGATTTTGAACTATTCAATCAATGAAATCGCTTTTTATTAGTTGTTTCTTTTGATAGAATCGCTTTTTTTTTTTATGATATTGTATAAGCGATCGATTTCAATATAAAAGCGATCGCTTGAATACCATGTTGATTTTGGTTATTGTTTAAGCGATAGATTTCAATATAAAATGTATAGAATGACAAGTAACCCACCGCCGAAAATGATAATTGATCCTATCTTGTTGAATATGAGAGTGGTTATGTTGATTATGAGATATTATGGAATGCCCTTAGGAGATTAAAATGGGAAAAACTGAAAATGTGGAATCTATATCAAGTTCCATAGATTCACTGTCCATTTTGAGTGGATTTATTTTGATACGACAAATGTAATATTTAATCTCTTTTTTGAATAGGATGAGGCAAATGAGCATAACGATGTGCCGGAGAAAGGAAAAAAGAGACAAAAAGTTACAAGCAAAGAGTTTGAACCAACCAAAAAGTTTGAAGAATGCATTGAAACGGAGGTTTGATTTGATGTTTAATTTTGAATAAATTTAAGTTAGATGTTATTTGCTTTTTATTGATAAGCCTTTTAAGTTTCTAATATTTATACTATTTTTTTGCCAGGACGAGGCGAGTGAGCATAGTGTCATGTTGGAGAAAGAGATGATAGCTGTTGAAAACATGGTATAATCTTATTATTATTATTATTATTATTATTATTATTATTATTATTATTGTTTCACTTCTAAAACTAAACCAATTAGGATCATTTTTGTATATAATTATAAAAATCTTGTTTATGTATGTATATGTGAAGATATCATGTAATATTTATTAAATCAGGTTTTTTGAAGAAAAATAATTATTTAAACGGTATTGATCATTGTCGCTTCATGTTGTATCGATAATCATTGATTGGATTAGTTGAATTTGATGGTATCTGGCAAGGGGTTAATCACAAGCCAGGAAGACGAGGTACCTCTTTTGAGTTGGGAATATGAAGGTTAATACATTTGTTTAACTGTAAGAGAATTTATTTTTATTTCTTTATTGTAGGAGAATAAGAAGGAGAGCGAAGACCCGGAGATGCTCTCAATGCCGGAATGTTCGCGATCGATAGACATACATGGTTTTAATCTGCATCCATTGGTAGATGAGATTAAATACTTTCCTGCAAATTATACGGTGAGATCATCTTGGTCTAAGTTTAAAAATGTAATTAAGAGGTACCTTGAAGACGGCGAAGAAGAAGGTAATGCGGGAGTGCAGTCTGCGGTCCGTAAGACCTGTTTCGGACATTTTCTAGACCTATCGGAGGATTGGTCATTTAATGGGATGTTATGTCATTATTTATTGCTTCATTTTGTCGAGAGTAGAAAAGATCGAGAGATGTGGTTTATTGTGGATAATAAGCCACTACGGTTTGGGATGAAAGAATTTGCAATTGTGACGGGGCTGAATTGCGGACCTTTTCCGAGTGCAGCTGATAGGGAAAAAGTAAAAAAAAAAGAATAAGAATTATTTGGAGCACATTTTAGGAAAGAAAAGAAAGAGTCTTGTGGGCGTAGATTTGGAAGAAATGTTGAAAGAGAAGCGTTATAACAGAGATGACAGGATTAATATTTGTCTTGTATATTTTCTGCATTCAATTCTCATGGCAAGGGATGCGAGCAAGAAGGTTGAACTCGATTGGTTCCTCTTTGTGAAAGATAAAAGATTTTTCAATGCCTATCCGTGGGGGAGACTATCATTCCGTACAACGATTCGCTCGCTCCAAACCAGGAAGTTAAAACAAGCATACAATCAGTGGAGAAGCAGTGGCAAATCTGCCAAATTCAAGCTTTATGGTTTTCCATGGGCATTTCTGGTAATAATAGTATCATGTTTTTTTGCTAATCTTTTATTCATTTATGTATTTTTCTAATATATAGTATAATTTATTTTTATATATTTAGGTGTGGGCGTATGAAGCAATTTCAGTTTTTCACAATGCTGGAATTCGGCTTTCTCCATCAAATGGAGATGCACTTCCTATCCCAAGGATTCTGCAATGGCATCCTAAAAGAAGTGCACAATGGGACTACGATATGATTGAATCAATGCTGAAAGATAACGAGGTAAGTTAAAAAAAAAAAAATCCAAGAATTACAAATTAATGTTTGTAGTATAAAGATATTTATAATAAGCTAATCTGCTATGTACTTTAAACTAATTTATCCAATCCATATTGTAGGTGGTTGTGCATCCATTTTTGATTCCTACAAAACGTGAAATGCAAGAAGAATATATGCGGTCATTTCAAGAGCCTGAAGATAATCCAGACGTAAACATTGATCGATTGACAAAGGAATTGGCTGGAGTTACACAGTTAACAACGTATATTGACCAATTTGCGGATCTGAAAAAAGAAAAAGCACAAAGTGAGGATATGGGCGATGAAAACACACCACCGCCATTGCATTCTCCTGTTAGAATCAACACACCACAACCGCTACATTCTCCTGTTAGAAGCAACACACCACAGCCACGACATTCTCATGTTGACGATTGTAACGCGATGGAATGCGTGAAAGGTCTGGAAAAGAAGATGACGGAATGGTTTAAGGATTTAGAAAAGAAATTTGACGGGCTCAAAGGGACTGTGGAGAAGTTAGAGAAGAGGATTGAATTGGTTGAAAATGTTGTTGATAAAAGGCCAGAAAGAGAAAAAAAACGCAGTCATTTTTTAACATCGCCGTACACCGCTGATGGTATGTTGAAGAAAGTCAGAGTTGCCGAGAAAGAAGGGGAACAACCAGAAGATATATTTAGGCCGGCAGAAGACAAAAAGCGAGCATTCTACGACTGGTACGAGAAAAATGACAAGTTGACTAGTGGAAACGGTTTTGTTGGACAATACAAGCGGGACTTTTATTCCGCTTTTTTGGTTAAAGGGTTTTTGGCTTGATGATGCGGTACATTTTTATCAATTTATTAAATTTACATAGTGTAATTACTCATATTTTTTATATATAATTACTAATGAGTATTTCTTTTTAATGCAACACATATATGAGGGGCTAAATCTCTTAAGATTTAAACAACGGAATACTCCTCATTTGTATGATCAAGCATGTGCAGTCCTTGATGCTTATTTTGGTCAATATCTTTTGAAACAAGGTGAACGTATTTCTGAGTGGCAGAATGGTGATAAAGAGGGAGACAATAAGGAACAACCGAAGAAAGAGAAAAGGAAAAGGGGCACCTTGCATGACGACAAGCCGAGGTACGGAAAAAGATTGATATGGACTAAGTTGAGAAGATATTATACGATAATGGATATAATACTGTTTTTAATGAGTATTTCGAAGGAAACAGGCCACATGACGGACGTAATTGGTTCGAAGTAAACAAAATTTATTGTGTATTGAATGTGTTTGACAAGCATTGTCTTACAGTTGTGTGGATGTTGGACGAGGGCCGAATTGAAATTCTTGATTGCAATACGAAAGCATACCAGCAGCATGAACTTGAAGAAGTGATGTGGGGTCCATGTGTGGTTTTACCAAAGATTCTAAAACTTTTTGGTAAATTTTCTCATTTGAAAGAGGAGATTTTTAACAGGCCGTGGTCATATCGCTATGTTCCCAACCTACCAACCAATCTAGAAGGGTTAGTGTCTTGAACCCGTTTTTATATTTAGTTTTTCCAAAATGTCATTTTTAATTTTCTTATTGTTTTTAAATTACAGCGGAGATTGTGGGCCTTATGCATTGAGTTTTGTGGAATTTCACATGACTAATTCTCCTATGGATGAACTTAATGACGTGACAATTCAAGGTTTGCGAGAACGTTTCGCTATAGAACTTTTTTTAGGTGAATACCACTGTGATGAAAATTAAAGCTCTTATATTAGATTATGTTGTATCTTTTAGTGTAGAGCTAAATGTTGTTTTGTTGGTAGTTGGATTTCTGTATAATGTCTTCACATTTTTTCCCAAGGAGCTATTTGTAAGTTGTGGATTTTGTTGTATGATAACGGTAAAAAGCGATCGCTTTTTTCTTTTGGCCAAGTGAACAAGCTGAAAAAAGCGATTGGAACGGAAAAAAGCGATCGCTTTTTTTCGGGGTGACGAAAAACAAGGCCAAGAAAGCGATCGCTTTTTTCCTTTGCAATCGCTTTTTTCTTTTGGCCAAGTGAACGAGCTGAAAAAAGCGATTGGAGCGGAAAAAAACGATCGCTTTTTTTCACGGTGACGAAAAACAAGGCCAAGAAAGCGATCGCTTTTTTCTTTTGCAATCGCTTTTTTCTTTTGGCCAAGTGAACAAGCTGAAAAAAGTGATTGGAACGGAAAAAAGCGATCGCTTTTTTTCGCGGTGACGAAAAACAAGGCCAAGAAAGCAATCGCTTTTTTCCTTTGCAATTGCTTTTTCCTTTTGGCCAAGTGAACAAGCTGAAAAAAGCGATTGGAACGGAAAAAAGCGATCGCTTCCGTTCCAATCGCTTTTTTCAGCTAAGCGATTTAGTAAAAAACATGAACTTTCAGTTAAGCGAATTAGTATATCGCTTAAGCGATTTAGTAAAAAACATGAACTTTCAGTTAAGCGAATTTGTACATTTAGTAAAAACCATTTAAGCGATTTAGTAAAAAACATGAACCTTCAGTTAAGCGAATTGGAACATCGCTTAAGCGATTTAGTTCATTCAAGCGATTGTGTTCCTCGCTTAAACGATTTAGTAAAAACCATGAGCCGTCAGTTAAGTGATTTGAGTTTTCGCTTAAACGATTTAGTAAAAACCATGAACTGTCAGTTAAGCGATTTGAGTTTTCGCTTAAGCGATTTAGTAAAAAACATGAACCGCCAGTTAAGCGATTTGGGTTTTCGCTTAAGCGATTTAGTAAAAAACATAAACTGTCAGTTAAGCGATTTGGGTTTTTGATTAAGCGATTTAGTTCATTCAAGTGATTGTGTTAAAAACATGAACAATTCAAGCGATTGTCACAATCGGTTGGAGATACAATTAAATATACTCGAGTTCTTTCACTTTAACTGTAACACTTATATATATATTCAATTACTATAATTTTCTATAGTCATTTAATGTATTTCATGTAAAACTAATAACACATTCACATTCCATGACGCATGAAAATGTACACATATTTACCAAAAATAATATTTATTTAATGTAAACTCCAACATCAATGTTTGTCATTTCGTCAATTAAATATAATTCATGTAATTTTTAATTACATTGGTTAATAGTTGTATTAAGTATCCCCGTGAAACAAAGTATTTCAACAAGTATCCCCGTGAAACAAAGTATTCACTCGATTTAGTTAAAAACACGCGGAATCATATAAGCGATTGGTTTTTCGCTTAAGTGATTTAGTTGAAAATACAAGGATTCACTTAAGCGATGTCCCAATCGGTTGGAATTACAATTAAATATGAAATATGTGCACATGCTAACAAAAAATATGAGTTATTTAATGTAAACTTAGCATTAATTTTAGAGTACATGGATTAACAATTATTTTGAGTGTTAATACGCACAAATTTTTTTTTTTTTTTTTTTTGGCAATCACTAAATGATTAAGTGTTAATGGCACATGATTAATCGATTTATGCATATTATAACATAGAAAAATTATTTATGTAAGATGTCAAATCTTACTCCATTTAAACCGATCTAAAAAACTAACTCCTTAAAAAAAGCGATCACTTAGTTCCTTGAATTCGCTTTTTCCAAGGGACAAGTCAAACTCATGGAAAAAGCGATTTGAAGGTAAATAAGCGATCGCTTTTTTAAAGGTTATGTAAACCGATCTAAAAACTAACTCCTTCAAAAAAGTGATTGCTTATTTACCTTGAAATCGCTTTTTTTTCAAGGGACAAGTCAAACACTTGGATAAAGCGATTTGAAGGTAAATAAGCTATCGTTTTCATTAAGGTTATGTAAACCGATCTAAAAAACTAACTCCTTAAAAAAAGTGATCGCTTATTTAGCTTGAAATCACTTTTTTCTAACGCCTTAAAAAAGCGATTGCTTATTTACCTTGAAATCGCTGTTTTTCAAGGGACAAGTCAAACTCTTGGATAAAGCGATTTGAAGGTAAATAAGCGATCGCTTTTTTAACGGTTATGTAAACCGATCTAAAAACTAACTCCTTCAAAAAAGTGATTGCTTATTTACCTTGAAATTGCTTTTTTTTCAAGGGACAAGTCAAACACTTGGATAAAGCGATTTGAAGGTAAATAAGCTATCGCTTTTTTTAAAGTTATGTAAATCGATCTAAAAATCTAACTCCTAGTGACTAAGCTGAAAAAAGCGATTGCAAAGGAAAAAAACGATCGCTTATTTTCGTAGTGATGAAAAACAGCAAGGAAAAAAGCGATCTCTTATTTCATTTGAAATCGCTTTTTTATGTTGGCCAAGTGAACAAGCTGAAAAAAGCGATTGCAAAGGAAAAAAGCGATCGCTTATTTTCGTAGTGATGAAAAACAGCAAGGAAAAAAGCGATCTCTTATTTCATTCGAAATCGCTTTTTTCCGTTGGCCAAGTGAACAAGCTGAAAAAAGCGATTGCAAAGGAAAAAAGTGATCGCTTATTTTCGTAGTGATGAAAAACAGCAAGGGAAAAAGCGATTTCTTATTTCATTTGAAATCGCTTTTTTTCCGTTGGCCAAGTGCTCGCAAAGGAAAAAAGCGATCGCTTCTTTTCGTAGTGATGAAAAACAGCAAGGAAAAAAGCGATCTCTTATTTCATTTGAAATCGCTTTTTTCCGTTGGCCAAGTGCTCGCTAAGGAAAAAAGCGATCGCTTATTTTCGTATTTATGAAAAACAACAAGGAAAAAAGCGATCTCTTATTTCATTTGAAATCGCTTTTTTCCGTTGGCCAAGTGAACAAGCTGAAAAAAGCGATTGCAAAGGAAAAAAGCGATCGCTTATTTTCGTAGTGATGAAAAACAACAAGGAAAAAAGCGATCTCTTATTTCATTTGAATAAACTAATATATACGAATAAACGATATTACACATTGTAACAAAAGATGCATCTTGGAACAATAGGTTACACATTTCCACAAAATCACTATCCACATTCGCAAAAGTGAAGTATGATCAAAGATGTATCAATTTGATCTTTGAGGACCAAGTGGTTGATTGCAAGTGTTTTTCTTGTGACCCGGTTGCTTACATTTTGAGCACTTGTTCTTCTTTCTTTGGACCTCACATGCGGAAGGAATCCTCTTGACTCATTTTCTGCCCCTTTTTGACGTTGTGTTTGGCGGATTAATGATAACATTTGCTATTGATTCGGGTACCTCCCATTGTTATAATATACTTTATATGTATTTGAGAACGTGAGCAGCTCAACTCGCGCTTGTTGATAACTTCAACGACCAACATCTCAAAGGTAGTATCCTTACTTACAAGAAGTGGTGTAGTTACATTACTTGTTGCATTCCACTCCCACCAACTATCTTTCTCCACCCACTCGCCGTATACGACACTTATAACAAATTCTTGCATTGATGCAATCAAGTTAAAATGTTCCTGCATCGTAACAAACACATAGTAATAAGCGATCTTTTAAATACAGTAAACAATCACTTATTATTTTCATCTCTCTTATAAAGCTGACTTCAGCTGCCTGAAAAAAGCGATCGCTTTTTCAGATACCAAATCGCTTATCAAACCGATATTCCAGTAAGCGATCAAACAGACTATTTATCTTTAGAAGCCAAGTTCGATCATTAAGCGCACACACAAAAAAACAAAGAACAAATAAAGGAACACGTCCAAAATTTCTATCTACATCACTAAGCGTATGTGTGTGTGTATATATATACATCCACAGAAAAATCTTGTTCAACAAAAAGTTTTATGCACATAATATCTATCTCTAATATCCTCACTCAAGAAATAGAAATTCTTTTTACCTTCAATGTACTTTGCACAAGATTTTTTCCAACACAACAAGTTGAGTTCTTGAACCACTTTTTCTTGTATGAACTATCTTCAACACTTCCTTTATCCTATAAACAATCTTGATTCTTGAATAAAAGGGTGTTTGGATGAACAATCAATCCCTAGAGAAGTGAAGAGAGGAAGAAATTTCAGGAAGAAAAAGCAAGAACCCTGTATCGCGAAGAAGGGGCCATCGCAGGGGAGAGAGAGAGAGAGAGAGAGAGAGAGAAATAAAACAAGGGTTTATAGAGAGGGAAAAATTTTGGGTCATTTTTATAATATGTCAAAATTTGGGGATGAAAATAAAAGATCTAAAAGTAATTATTGGTGATCACTATTAAAAGGGTTATCTAGTAAGCAACTTGAAACTTGAGGGTTATTTAATTTAATACAAACTTAAAAGGTCTTTTTAATAGAATCCCCCGAATGTTCTGTTTACATTTGTTCTCTATTTTCCTTTTTCGAAAATAAATTGAAAATAAGAGCAAATTGCAATTTTCATCTCATAAAAAAAAAAAAAAATCAAATTTATTTTTAATAGTTATTATTTTTCAATTTAAGCCTCATATTAATATCTTTTTCACTTATCAAACGGATAATGTCAGATAAATCCCCACTTGTGCATAATATTTTTACTTAACTCCCCAATTGGACATCAAATTTTTATTTTACTCCCCACATGTAGTACGAATATGATATAATGCAGTATTTATATCCTATTATGTTGTATAAATTTTCACCACTCTCAAAACATGTTATATAATTTTCACATAATGTAGTATTAAAATGTTCTAATGCAGTATTTATATCCTATTATGTAGTATAAGTTTTCGGAGAATAAAGTAAAAATCTCCAAACTAATGGGAATTTTTTTGAAATTGCCCCCAATTTAAATCTCATATTAACGTATATAATTTTCAAATACTTTTGTCTCAATTAGAATGTCATATACAAGACTAACTGAGTATGGTTGATGCCTAACGTTTAGGCTCCTCTATCTCTCTCTCTTAATTCTCCATTTTTCAAGGGACTGAGATTAATTGAAATTCTAACACAACGGCAGAGAATACGGTTTTACCATATAATCGATTTAGTTTTGTGTCGCCGCCATCATCTCAACTTGGTTCTGCCATCCTCTTCTGCATCCATCTTTTCGAATCTATTCCTATCTCCTCAAATTTGTTTCACCATTATCTTTTTAGATCTACACTATCTGTAATCTGATTTTTTAATGATGTTAGTTGAATCAACCGTCACAGCAAAGACGTTCTTTTCATAGTTCAACATCCACCACTATGTCTTTTTTAAAGTTAAGTTATTTATCGAGTTTCCCGTATGGAAGTTTTGTTTCTTTATTAGGGTTGAATTTTATTATCATCTACTATTCCCTATGTAAGTTAATATTCAGCATGAGACTAATTATATTGTATAACTCATTCGCTTTCAACAACTATAGCTTCAGCTAGTGTTTATCTCTCGCAGTTTGCGTTATTTTGGTTTGTACCGGTTCAATTGTATTTTTTGATTTGATAATATATTAGTTGGTATTTTTTTAAAAAAGAAGGTATGGTTGACTCTTGCAGTTCCAACTTGCATTATTTTGGTTTATGCCGGTTCGATTGTATTTTTTGATTTGATAATATATTAGTTTGGTATTTTAAAAAAAATGGTATGGATGAATATAATGTGAAAGATTTTTTTTTTTAAGAGGATCAATGCTGGTTCCCAAACTAGCTCTAATAAGCCTCGAACCCGTGACCTACCAATTCATAGGTTCAGATACTTACCACTTAAACAATCTGCTGGTCTTGGTTGAATTTAATTGAATTTGATTTTTTTCCCCCTAAGAACCAACCAGAGAGGTCGTGGGGTTATACCGGATGACCCCCCAAGTGCAATTTAACAAGAACTAAAATTTTAAGTCGTCTTAAAGCGAGCAATGTGCACAAATTCATCAGTACGAAGAACTAAGTGCGAGTGTGTTGAGTATAATAAGAGGATTATTTGATCTAGAATAGAATAGAATAGAATTGAATTGATTGAATTGAATTGAATTTGAATTAAATGTGAAAGATTGTTTCATTTCAATTAAATATTAGGATTTTATTTGATTTTTTTTTACGGGCAGCCAAAATGGTTAATTATAACTAGCATCTGCCAAAACAACATTCGAAACAAAGGTTGGAACATCCGACGAACCAACGCAGGCTGAGGCCGCATGACCAGTAAATTTATGGGTCACTAAATTGGCACCACGCCTAGCAAAAGAAAAACGGACATCAGAGAAATAAAGACAAATGCGCTTGATGTCTGAAATGGGATTCCCAACACCGGAAAGATCTTCGCTGTCATTGAGGAGGCTATTAATCAAGTTCAGAGAGTCCCCTTCAATAATCACCTTCTCCATTTGAAATCCTGGCCCCAAGGATTTGAATTCTAAACTTAAGTATGGAGCAAAAATTAATCATTTGGGCTAATTTCGGACACCCCTGTCCTTTGGGGCTTTTTGCATTGGTACGATTTCCCCCTTAACATTTGAAAATTGTTGCAATTAACCCTTTTCCATCGGAATCTTGGGGAATATTCTGCCGTATTTTTTGAACAAAATTTTGGCGTGATTTCTAAGGATAAATTTGTACAGATCAGATGTCAAATATGTTGATATTATATATCAAATTGAATCTCTTGACGAATGGAACACAATGGTAGTTTTGAAATCAAAATCCGAGAACCGGTAAAGGGGAAATCATCGGTCAAAGATGGCAAATGGCGGTAAAGCTTTGCAAGCGAATTCCGACGACTTCCGATAGTTAATTGGGTCAAATGGGGTATGCGTTTTGTTCTTCTTGGAGAGAAAAACATGATGACGGTGGTCTTGACTCTTGAGTCGGTTTGACCGAGAAGAAATCGACGATCAAAGTTAATTTTGGACAGAATATTCCGCCGGAATAGTGTAAAAGGGGTTATTTGAGGGAAATCGCACCGATTCAAATATTAGGGGACAAAACACAAAAAGCCCCAAAGGACAGGAGGTGTCCATATTTAGCCCTTAATCATTATAATCAGAGCGTATTGGTTTTGAATATCATTATAATCAAAAGCGCTTACAATTTAGTAAAAACATTGATCATTGTAGTCTATTGGCATTGGGTCATTGTAGTTGACAGGCGTTGGCTTTAAATATCGATCGGTGTCTATAATTCAGCAAGGACATTAATTATCATAATCGATAAGCTTTAGGAGTGGTGTCTACAACTTAACGGGTGTATTAATTATTTTATTCAACACATTTTGCAATATTGTAGTCGATTATTTAACCAAATGGTGCCTATAATTTAACAAAAACATTAATTAGTCATTATATTTATTGCGTTTCAGATCATTCTGACAGATTGACTTTAAGTACTATGTGGTGCCCACAATCTGACAACATTGTCAATTGGCTTTAGATATAGAGCGGTGCCTACAAACCGGAGTGTAAAAGGGGTTTGAATTCACTTAAGTGAGGTCTAGGATTTGAGTCTTGTGGACGTAACGTTGGGAGAGGTCCCCGTGCAAAGCGCATATGGCCACCCCCGAGCCCCATGTCGGGGAGGAAAAAAAATACACTTGATATATATGAACGAGCGGAATAGAAGATGAAATATGCATGTGGCCTTGTACCGAATAAAGCGTTATTATTTCTTTGCTAGCAAATCAAAGAATTACTATTCTTATTCTAGAAGTAAGGTAAAGAACAAAGGTGATGGCATAATTTTGTTGTTTGGGACCTTCCTCCAATGGAGATTGTTCAAACTCTTGGTCTTGACTACATGTAGCGCTTGTTTGCGCTTCTCTTTTACCACAAAATAAAAAAAAAAAAAAAAAAAAAAAAAAAAAACAAAGGTGATGGCATCAGTGGCGGAGCCACTAAAGAATGAGGGGGTACATTTGAGCCCCTTAATTTTTATTTTTTTTAATTATTATAAAGATATATGATTTATGTATATGTAATTTTATGAGATTTTTTATTATTGATCTTCTCATCAAAATTAAAATTAATACTAGTGAGGGTCACTTATTATTTTTTTTCTTTTGTATTATACTTTGACCGATCCCCCTAAACGAAATTTTTGGCTCCGCCACTAGATGGCATGGCTTTGTTTCGTCATATCAGCACCATTATCAGTGCCACCATTAAAGGATCTACTGTACTTCTCAAGCTATATATACGGAAGCAAAAGTGCTCCCAACTTCACAGTTCAAAATTCAGTGGATATTATCCATTAAGGTGTGTTTGTGCATAGTTTAGAAATGGAGTTCTGCAGTATTCTCCAGTTTCTTGAAAACAAGAGCATTCTTGTTGCTGGTGACACTGGCTTTATTCCAAAGGGTATACTATGATCTAATTCCTCTCTCTCTCTCTATGTATATTTGTATGCATGCGTCATTAATTACACTCCGAATCAGACGAGGTTATTACTAGTGATGCTCCACTTTTAAATAAAGTTACACTTAAATCCTGGAAAATTTTCATCCAGCTACCCTGTGTAACACGGATGTATCAAAAAAAACCTTGACAAAAAAAAAAGTACTCTAAAAAACCCTGTGTTTTTTAAAATATGCATAGAAAACTCTGAAACCAAGAATTGCGGCATACGCATGCTGACTGCAAGTATGAAAGTGTTTTTGGCCACTTTATCGGTGTGAAATATCCTTATGCCCTTCTTTAGTCTGTTAAATTTTTAGATCTCATTTTCAAATTTTGAAATCAAATTTGTTCTCCTTCTTCATCATTCCAAGAGCTCCAGAGAGACGTTAATGGCTTCTTCGAGGACTTACGCAGACAAGAGAATGAAGAAGTTGAAATTCAAGCTTGAAGTTTGTTACCCACCCATGTAGCACCCCGCACGTGAGGCACCACATCCCCCGCACTATGGCTCAACACGAGTAACGAAATGGTAAATCCACCCGTATCGAACCATAGCGAACGGGAGACAAACAGAAAACCCTCCTAAGCTAGGCGGAACTTAGACTCTGCAATAATAACCAATCAACAAAATATAATGCATCGGAAAACTAAAATTTAAGCACACAAACCATAAACTGATTTGGGCTCTTCAGGCCTCTTTTAAACTCATAAACGAAGCCCAACAAAAGCAATTCAATAGCAATTATACAAGAATTAAATCCATGATCTCACAAGGTTGAATCATACACAAATTAAATACATAAGGTGAATGCAGAGACGCCTCTAACTTAACTTGACCCACTCAAACTCAAAAATACTCCGCCTAGCTTGAACTCCAAAGCCAAACCTGCACGCTAAAGTGTTGGGGAGGGAGAGGGTCAGTCTCTAGAAGACTGAGTGAGCAGGAGCGATACATATATATATAAGAAACATGCACATGCAAGTCATAAATCCCGAACAAGCAATACCCGGATTTTACGACTAATCATATTAATTCATTTCATTCATAAATCATACATAATTATAAGGCTCGGCAAGTGAGCGTGCACAATCTCCAACCAAACTCCGACCGTGTACGACAAATATCATTAATATGTTGATTAGGCGATCATGCAATATATCATAATACACGCATATCATAAATCATATCATAAAACATATTCGTTTGGGCAATCCGTGACCCGGCCTTCCCGTACGGTGCATAACAATCATAACATAACATAATCATATTCATAAATCATAAATCAGTTCCAACCTTCTTCCTCCGGGTGGTGGACGGGTTAGCAAGACCCGGCCACCTCATACATAGGCCAATGGGGTTTCATGACTCCCCCAAGGGCACTCAGCTCCCATTCCCCGCCAAACCTCCTAGCGAGGGCCGATATCGCCGTAGTTTGGTTGGGACTAGTATATGGGATCCCCGTCAGCCCTTGCTTCCTCGGTTAGCCACACATACTAAGTCCCGGGGCCCGTACAATCATAAATCATAAATGTGTCTCGCCAAACATTTCAATTATAAGGAACATAACATAATTCATAAGTCATTTGAAAAGGGTTTACTCGATCAATATTTACTCGGTACGTTCATTTGAAAACCAAATATAACTATATTAGGTTTTTGGCCAAAGGTTGTCACATACGGTTGTAGGGTTTTATACATAACTAGAACGAAAACACCCTCACCTGAACCATGACGATACAAGATACGAATTACCGAGTGCCTAGTTGATCAGGATTTCTCCACCCTGGAGATAACTGTACAAAGGACAATAGTTCGTGAGACTCAAGACCCCAAATGAACCATATATGACGTACGACAATGTATGATCATGATGTAAATGCATAAGAAATGATATTATGTCATGAACACGTTCATGTGCACTATTAATGCATTTAAATCCCATAAACGAGCCATTCATTCATTCAAGGAAGCGTTCATAATCATTCAAGTCATAAATTTCACATTTTATAACAATTCAATTCAAGAATTCAAATAACGATCATATCCCGTACTCTAACACGTTAACACTTAGAAAATAAATATTTAATTACATTCAAATCATAATCGGAAATTAAATAACATTAAGTAGATAACAATTTAATTTTTATAATTCAATCGAATCAAATAATATTGAATATATAATAAATATATACGTACATGGCATGCAAATTATTCATGCATGCATATTAACAATTCAAAATGATTAATTTTCATGCATGCAAGTATTATAAATAAATCAACTATTTATTACATGCATGCAAACATAATTAAATTAACATACATGCCTTTATATATGTACGTAATATCATGCATGAGATTTTAAATTAACTTCAACATGCATGCAATATATCTATCTATAATCACACACGTACACTCACTACACATGCATGCATATATATTTAATATATTAGATAAACAAATCTGCATGCATACACAGACATATATATATATATATATACCCAGCACCTACATAAAGAAAGAATGAAAAAAAAGAAGCAGCAAGTTACTGAAGAAAGGCTACCCGGCCGGGCCTTTTCCTTCCAACAATTTCCCCGGCCGGGGAGAGGTAATACAGAAGCAACGCAGCAGCTCCTCACAAAGTTTTCCCCATGTTTCAAATGTAATAAAACGCAGCAACAAGTAGCAGGTACCTCAGGCCATAAATTAACAGCAAACGGGCCATGAAATCCCATGAAAACAAACTAGAAACTGACACCAATGAAGCAAGAAAGGAGCAGCAGCAGACAGCAGCAGTTCACGGCCAAAACAGGGCACAAACGGCAAAAAAAACAGGGCATAAACTCACACACACAATCCGGCAACAATCCAGCAGCAACAAGGTGCGAAAAGGCAGCAATTGACAGCAAACATATATCCAAAATGCAACAGCAGCAGATCAGTACATGAGGAAGAGAAGAAGATGGCCATTCATGAAATTTTTCAAAGTGCCATTAATGAAAACTCATGAATACTTCAACTACCATGTAATCAATGATCATAAATGAGAAGAGGATGTCAAAACAATCATATTCAAGCTTGGAATCACTCAAATCCATCAAGAATCGAATAATATCATCAAAATTGCTCTAAACCTATTATTATTCAAAATCAGCCAAGAACTCATGAAACCATGATCAAATTTGGGGATTCATAGCTTAAAATGACACATATTGAATGTATATTACAACCATAAGCTTACCTTGTTGATTGGATGGAAGATGGAAGAGATTTGAGCTCCAAAATCTCCAAGGCTTGCAAGGTTACGGGATTTTCTGGAGAGCAGAATGTTTTGGCTGAGTTTTCTTTATGTGTGAGGGTTGGTTAGGTTAAGTCTGATCAAGGGATATTAGAGGGTTGAGTTAGGGTTCTAAAGCATCCAACCATAGTTAATTTGGTCAAGGTTTGCATAAGTTATGGCATTTTTAGTAAAGGGTGGCAGATTTGCATCCGTTTCGGTTTTCGGTTGAATTTCGAAGGTTCAAATGATTTCGGAAAATTATAAGGCTAAGTTCATTAAACCCAAATCTTCGATACGAGTTCAACGAAGTTGACGGAACTCGAATCCGAGTTCCCGAGCTCAAGATATCAAATATGGAACCAAGGGTGCACTAATTGCTCGTTAGCCCCCGATTTGGATTCCAAATCAAAATAAATTCATATCTCATACATATGAACCCGAAAACATGAAACGAACATATATTCATATACAAGACACATATAACTCCGACATATTAAATTTGCGCGAGATTTCGGTATCAAATCATATAAAACGAAACACGTTTATAACACTCATAAACAAGGTATAAACAAATTCATAACATTTTCATAAAGTAAAACAAAATAAAAATTCACATTTGCATAATAACCCCATGCACGATTTTAATATCATTTAAAATAAAATGCCAATTATTAACATGAATTCAAATTCATATTAATTAAATAATAAAGACCATATTATATAACTAAAATGTACACATTTATTTGAAATAAAATCAAATGCACGATTTAGGTGTGGCTTAAAATTAAAATGCATGAATACATATATTCCATTAAATCAGCTATATTTAGTATTAATAACGTTAGATTATGATGATTAACATTTAATTAACATAATAAAAATAAAATAATAAAATGATATAAAATAAACCAATAACGATTTATACTAAAATTAAATATTTAAAACACTTATAAACAATTACTCACCTAATTAAATAATTTAACTGCGCAATTTATAACAAATACGACATATTAATATAAATGAAAAACCGGGGCGTTACAATCTCTTCCCCTTAAAAAGAATCCGTCCTCGGATTCACTGCAAGCCTAAAACAACCAATGAGAGATTCCTCGTCTCTCGCAAGCAATCAGGAGAGAGCCCCGTCTCTCGAGCAACAATGAGAGAACCCCGTCTCTCCAACAACAATGAGAGAACCCCGTCTCTCGCAAGCAAAGAGAGTACCCCGTCTCTCGAACAAAAATAAGAGAATCCCCGTCTCTTACAAACAACGAGAGCACTCCGTCTCTCAACCAAAATAAAGAAAGGAAGCCTCCAATACTCCCAAGCAACACACGCAAAACCCAATTTAAAATCACGCAAGCCACCCCAAGACAAGTAACAGATATCATCCACGTTAATCATCAATTACTTCACGTAGTTTAACTTGATAAGAAAACGAGGCACATAACAAAGAAATTATTTAAATTAAATTTGCATGGATGTATGTATCATGGATGCTATAAGTACCGTTCACCGTAGTTGCGAAATTTAGAATTGTGAGTTATCGTTGTCCAGTGTATGATCTGTCCCTAAAGCGAGTTCAGTTCTCGATTTGTTCTTAAACTCTTCAGGGTACCCCAACAAAGCAATTAATTGATCTTCTAAGGATTTTATTCTTTATTCCCTTCTGACTTGTATTACTTCTAGTCTTCTTCGCTCCTTCACCATTTCTCATAATCTTCTTTCATCCAACAAACACTTTTTAATTAACCGAGCTTGGCCTCCCCGATTACTATTAGATCATCCATCCCCGAAATTGGATCCATAGCTATTTCCTTACCCAATTCAAAACCTACATACCATAAAAAATAACTACTCTTGGCTTCCTTAAAATTTCGTTCTTGACCTTAATATATTATCCAAATCTTTCCTTACTCTTCCATTAATATATCATCCAAATCTTTTCTTATTCTTTCTTTCGATTGACCCCTTCTTACTCTCTTTAAACCATCAGGGTGAAATTTGGTATTCGGCTCCTACAATTCTTTAATCGGAGATAGGATGTTCTTGATGATTCTTGAGATTTGCTTTAGGTTTCCCAATGTTCCTCCTTACCGGTTTTGTCTCTTCTCGAATTTCTTTCCAAACTCACTGAATCAAGCTTCATTGACAGTATCCCTTCCTTATGATAACTTGAATCGATTCCCTCTAGACAACTCGACTAAGGAGTTTCCTTAACTCCCTCATAACTCCCTTATTTCCAAATCAAGCTGACCTATATAGAAATATTCGACAACTATCTTCTCTAGACCTTATGATAATCTTCAACCCGAATTTAGTGACTCGATCCTCACTTTAAGGTTTAACCTTTAAAGTCGTCTTATTTGCTCGCCACCATTAGGATTTCCGGATCTTCTTTAAATTTAGCATCCCCGTGGTTCCTACTAACATATTTCTTAGAGCACCGTTTCAATCTTCCAATTTATCTCTCGGTGGTGCTCTCCCCCTTAAAAAATTTTGCTCTTACATATCAAACTTCCTCAGTCCTTCTTTCATCGAAATTCTTGATGAATAATTTCCATTAGGAGAAGTTTTAACTGACATAGAAATCAAGGATTTGGCCTTTCAACTCCTTCCCCAGTTCTCTTGATGTCCGAAACTCCTTTCTTATTCTTGTCCAGAACTCTAGTCTCACTTCTCCTTCTGAATTCTTGTTTCCGTTAACCTATCCCTTAATTGAAGTTCTTATTTCCCAAAGTCACCTTCTTTATAACGTGTCATCGTATTATTTCTCTTCCTCGTAACTCTGATGCGGCTCGGTTGAACTGATACTTGATAGTGAGACGAAAGAACTTCCTATTAATTAAACACTAGAATGCATGTCGGGTTAAAAATAACAATGCATGTGTCACGTTTACATCAAGCAATTATACAACACATTAGCGCAACGAAACCAATTAGAAACGTACGGATAAACAGAAGGTCAAAAGAATAAATAATTAATGCAAATTATGATGCACGTGCTATGAATGTTTTGGAACCTGTCACCAATGTGGTAAGCTATTAGCTTAGTAGCTTTTCTTCGTTCCTCCAATCCCGAGGTTACTTTGATTTGGTGATTATTCCTTGCCTTTCCCACGGTCTTCAAGTTTTCCATGAGTCTCTTTTCTTTCTTTCTTTCACTTGTATCTTCCACTATCCGGAATTGAAATTTCACGATCCCTGATTTCTTCGACATCCATTGAATTAGCCTCTGCATTTACCCCCGAGATTCGCCCTTCAACCTCGTTCAAATTCTCTTACAAAAATGAACCCCAATGTCATTTTGAGCCCTACTTCTCGCCATCACCGTGATCAAGACTCCCATGCTTATCCTTTATAAGCTTAATTCACCACCCATTTGCTTATACTCAAGCGCATGATTTCCTTGCAAGGAGTCTTTGCCTTTCTTTACCGTTTCCATTTGTTGCTCTATTTTTCCCAAGTCGTCCTCTCAACATGCCAATTCAGCTTGGATTTGGAGAATGAACTCAAATCCTGTCCTTAGCATTATCACCCTCCATGAATTGTATTTATCATATTACTTATCTTTCTTTAACCCCTTCTCGACTTGCTTCCTATTTTAACCAAAATCCCGAGCAGCCGAATCCAACCTCTTCCCGATCTTGACTTCGATAACTCGATTTCAATTCACTAGGCTTAGTCAGAAATCCTTCCTTGTCGACCCTTGGTTCATAATTCCTACCGAATCCATCTTACCTCAACTCTTCTTAATTATTGATACCCCTTCGATGATCCGGATCCGAGACCAAAATACCTTCAAGGTTTTGTTCACTTCATTCCTTAGGTTGAAGATCTCGTTAAATCCAATTAAAGACACCTTATGTAGTAGAGCCGTGTATGTCGATCTTCTAAGTCATAACCATCTTACGATCAATCCTTATTTCACCAAGTGTCCTTCTACCACCACCTCTCTAGATTTGATTTTCCCATTCCGAATCCTAATCCTTGAACTCTAGCTCCATCTAGAAAGCCTCACATCTCGAATTCTCTACATTCTTCCCGGGTGTATCGTTCTTATCCTCCATACCTCAGAAAAGCTTAAAATTGATCGTTTTTATCGTAGAACTTGGCCGTGGTTTGATATTATCTTCATAACCTATAAATCATAACTCATTTCGAGAATATATGCATACGATTAGTGCATGCTCATGGCATATATTTAACACTAAAGGCAAGGATCCATATAATAATGCAATAAATAGTTCAACAAGATTCAAAAGGAAAGCCAAGTTTCATGTTCAAGATCGATGCAATGCACACATTGTCATATAGTTCCTAAGCTGTACGACCTAGAGTGACTCAAACACGACTCGAGAACACCGGTTTTGCAACCGGGCTCTGAAACCACTTAAGGATGTAGCACCCCGCACGTGAGGCACCACATCCCCCGCACTATGGCTCAACACGAGTAACACGTCAACCGCTATGATGGGACTACGGATCCAGCGGAACATCTATATCATTTTCTGCACCTAATGCATTTGTACGAGCATTCTAGCCATTATTGGGCTAAGGTCTTTGCCACCTCCCTCGTAGGGATGGCCCAAGAATGGTACAAACTTCTGCCGCCTGGCTCGATCCACTCGTACGGAGAACTCACTGAAGCCTTCCTGAACCACTTTAACTCATTGAAAGCTCCTGTCACCGCACCCACTGCGTTGTACAACCTAATCCAAGGCGAGCATGAGTCCCTCCGGTCATTCTTCGCTCGTTTCAACAAAGAGTTACTCTTGGTAGAAAGGCCATCCATGGATTTTCTGATCCACGTTCTTTTCAAAGCTTGCAATCACAAGCAGTATGTGAGCAAGAAATTTGCTGATTCCATTGTGAAGAAATGCCCCACGTCCCTCATGGCAATGGGGGAGATAGCTGAGCCCTACTTCACACTCGAAGATATGTACGGGTTCAATGCCCCCAGGCATTCGGGGCTCTCTAAAAGCGAGCGAGGGGCGAGATGAACCTCCCCACAGGGAGCGTCGCAAGTCACCACCACCCCCGCGGAGATTCGAGCGTGTTCCCCTTAACAGGCCAATCTCAGAAGTATATGCCTTGTCCGACAAGAAGCTATTCAAAAGGCCCACGAAGATAAAGGACACGGAGGGTCTAAGATGCTCGAACAAATACTGTACCTTTCACAAACAGAAGGGGCATGACACGGATGAATGCCGTCAGTTGGAAGTTGAAATTCCGAGGCTCATCGCGGGGGGCCACTTGAAGGAATTTATAAAGATGCTGGAGCGTTATGATGAATGTTACAAAGAGCGTTCGAGAGAAAGAAGAAGGAGTCCCTCGCTTTCAAGGAGCCCACGAGGGTGAGGCTCCACTAAGAGCAGCCACCGTGGCAAGGGGAAGGCTCCAGAGCAAGAAAATACCCCTTTTGCAGTTATCAACATGATAACAGGGGGTTCCTCGGGAGGAGATTTCAACGCTTCTCGACGTCGGTATGTCCGGAGTTACGATCAACATCCCTCGATGCCCAAATCAGTCTATGCCATCCGAGAGTCCAAGGATGAACGCTCGAAGGAACATGATGTAATAGGATTCACAGATAAGGATTTAGAACATATTTAACACCCCATGGGGTTAGTGAAACCTCTGACTGCCCCATGGTGGTTAGCTTAGATGTCCACAATCACGTTGTAAAGAGGGTGTTAGTAGATAGTGGAAGCTCTGTTAACGTTTTGCCCTACGCCACGTTCCAAAAGATGAATGTCACTCCGCTCGAGCCCCTCAGAATAGCCCTCATTGGCTTTGGGGGTTCTGAAGTTGTCCCACAAGGACATATTCGCTTGGCCACCTCATTTGGTCATACCCCACAGCGAAAAACACTCATGGTCACCTACGCCGTGGTAGAAATTGAAATCCTTTATAACATCTTAATTGGGAGACCAGCCCTCGTGGAATTTAAAGCTAGTATCTCCACGTACCATCAGAAAATCAAATTTCCCACCCCCGAGGGTGTCGGAGAAGTTTTGTGCAACGTCCGTGAGGCCTGGGAATGTTACATGCTATCCCTTAAAAAACCCAAAGCGGAGAAAGCGTTCCAAGTTGGATCCACCAAGAAATCCGTTGATTTCCCCAATCTGGACGAGGATGGTCCCGTGCGCAAGAGGGCCAAAATGAATAGAAAGAAGAACAAAAAGAAGGATCCCAACGCCAAGAGTGCCCTCGAAACAGCTCCACCGGGAACGGTGGGAGAATCCTCTTCTGAGGAAGACGAGCGTGATCAGAGCGAGCCCGTTAATGATGGTCGTTTGACAGGGAAGAAGAGAGCGCTTGAGCTCCCTCGTCCAGAAATACGGGTCGAGCCCGTGGAGAAGTATCTCACTATTGAGTTAGAACCAAGAAACAAAGATAAAACCACTCAGATTGGGTCCAACCTTTCGGGACCCTAGCAGATCATGATGATCGACTTCCTCCGGGAAAATTTTGATGTTTTTACGTGGAAAGCGTCCAACCTTACTGGGATTGATCCGAGCGTCATAGTCCACAGGCTCAACGTGGACCCCTCGTTTAAGCCGATAAAGCAGAAGAAACGGGATGTGCACGGTTTTCGGAAGAAGGTTATCGAGGAAGAAGTTAACAAACTTCTTGAGGCCTAGTATATCGAGCCAATACTATACCCGGAGTGGTTATGCAACATGGTATTGGTACCCAAGAGCACAAACAAATGACGTATGTGCAATGATTTCGTTGATCTCAACAGAGCCTGCCCCAAGGTATTAGGAATAATGCCCTAGAAAGCCGATTGTATATCCGCTTTGTGCTTTTCCTTAATGTAACCACAGACAATCTTTGTATAAAATAACGAATTGAGGCAACACTTCTTTATATGCTCTTGTTTGGTATGCGTTTACTTTAGTTGTGCATATATGAGAACTCCCCTAATCCTGATGACTTTACGACTCTACCATTTGGGCGAAATGGTTCATGAAACGAGCCCTATATCACATAAGTCATGATTAGTAAAATACTCCAAGCTGATGAGTCCTATAGATAGTGGGAGTGTCAACCTGACTCCTTTAAGGTTTGGTTGTGGGATCAAGCCCTTAAGAAGGACCACCTTGTTTCATAGAGGTGCAAAGTTTATAGTTGATACGTGCGTGATACATGAGGGTGCTTACTTCCATAAGTAAGTTCACTGAGGTGCCCCCTGTGAGAAGATTCCTAAATGGGAATGGAAGTTTCTATTTCAGGAAATTGAAACTTCCAGATTGGGAAATATCTCAAGAGTCATTGATGTGATTAATTGATCCTTAGACTTGAGGTTCCATGTCACTTTATGAGTTAACTCTGTAGTCTTAGGTATAAGCTTTAAAGGGTGTCGCCTTAGACAACTGATTCAAGGCTTATGCTGGGGCTGCACAAGTGACTCATGAAAGTGAATGAGAATCAAGAAAGGACCTACACTTGCATTTGCAAGGTGATCTCTTATTGTGTAAGTCATTCATATGCCATATGGAGTCCTTGGCTAAGGCAGTAGATCAAGACATCAAGAAAAGGGTTTATTGGATTGAGATCAAACGGATATGAAATGCACTTAGCTTTAAGACTAGATCATTAGGGTTCTGATTATTCCCTTACCCTAGATCTTGGTTGAGAGATAGTAAGTAGGAGGATTGTATCTCACATGAAACAATAACTTAAAGGTTCTGTCGAATCGAGACATTCCAATTTAGCTAGGGGTTAAACACCTGTTGCTAGACTATGGTCGTTTAATCTGCGGACTGATTAATTAATTAGTGAATTAATTAACTAGGGTCACTGCTAATTGAATTGAGAACCTAGAGGGTCACACACAATAACTTGGTTACATGAGTTGGGGCTTTGAAATGATTAAACGAGTTAATCGAGCCAAAAGGGTACCACACGTGTGAATCACACGTGTGGGTCACGTAAGTGACACGTGTCCTTGGGGACACGTGTGTTATACGTGTATATATATTTATGTATTAAATAATTAATGTGTTAATTATTTAATAGACTTTGGTTTAATCTTGAATTAAAATGAAAGTCTTATTTTGGAGAAATTAATCTATTTAATTAATTATGAAGTAATTAATTAGATAAATAAGTTATTTATTTATTAATAAATAAAGTATAATATTATCCAAAAGGAGTTTGGATATTTTTAGCTCTCTTAAAAGTTGATTTGAATTAGAATTCAAAGTCAAGGTTTGGAATTACTTGATGATCAAGTAATAAGAGGGAGAGGGACCAAATCCTTAGTCCATTAGGACTAGGTTCGGCCGCCCCTCTCTATATTATATATAGGGGAGCTCGAACTCCCCATAGAGAGTGATTGAATTCTTTTGGTTCATGTGTTGAACACTATCCTTTCTCCAAGATCAAATAAACCCTAGGTTAAGCCTAAACACTAACTAGAGAACTAGCATCCTTACTAGTTAGATTGTAGTCAAGTTGGTGGACTATCTCTAAAAAGCTTCAAGTTAGAAGTTTTTAAAGATTCGAACTTTACCAAGGATAGGGGATCAAGTGGCGAGAAGAGCGTTCTTGGGTGGCTTGAAACGCTTCAAGAAAGATTATTGAAAAGTAAGTTTCTAATCTCTACGAATTTGGATTCATTATTGCGAGTTTTCGATCCTTTTGTTGGAAATTTTTTTAAATTTCCGCTGCTTTCTGATTCCTATTTTCCCACAAGTGGTATCAGAGTCACCTCGTTAATCGTGTTTCTGATTCGTCTCCACTTAACTGAATTTGGTAGAAATTCTTAGGCTTAAATCCGAATTAGTTATTCATGAGTTCTTTTAGAAAGCCTGAATTACGAAATTGTAATTTTTCTTGAATTTCTGAAACTGTTTTCTTAAATTGTGTTTTAGAAAACCGTTTTAATTCAAATCTGTTTAAATCGTATTTTTATTTTGGATTGAACCGGGTTTTGGTGAAACCTGAGATACGAAACGAAATACGAAACGAACCCGCGAGGTTGGAACATGCCAACCTCTAGCACGCCCCAACCCCACGAGCCACCGTCGCGTAACCGCGCGCGAGGCCGTGCTAGGCGCGCCTGCTCTCCTGTCCCATAACCACGCGGGACAGCCTCCCGCACGCTCCCGCAACCACGCGGGAGCACCCGCCCGGCATCGCCCGCACGCGAGCAGCAACGAGCTGCGCGCGCGACGCTGCGCGGCGAGCAGCTGCTCGTTCCGGTCGGTTCCAGGCTCGGATTTCGTGTTTTCGTGTTTTTGGTCCTTGAAATCCCGATTTAATTTTTTTGTAAAATTTTTTTTTATTAAATTTGAATTATTTTTGAAATAATTGTTTAAATTGGGATTTAAAAAAAAAAAAAATTAAGCGATTTAAATTTTGGGAAAATTGCAAATTTTATTTTATGAAAATATTGAAAGAATAAAATTGTTAATTTTCAGAAATTAATTGGAATCTTATTAGTTTATAGTTTTTCGCGTTTTATAGAAAAGGCTCTTGAACAAGAATTGCATCTAAGTCGTGTTTTAAGCTATTAGAGCTTAAAGCGAGAATTTTAATTTATTGGTTAAATTTAAATTCTTGCAATTTATGCATGTTAGGTGATCATGGGTTTAGACTTATATATGGTTTTAATATATGCACATGGATGGTTTAAATTGGGGTTGGAGCCCTATAGTTGCGTTTTTTTATTGAGGTTGGAGCCTCACTTATGTGCGTATTGTTATGTGATTTACTATGTGGCTTTCCATATTACTGTTTTGAGGCCGGGGTATGCCCCGTGTATTTGTCTAAGGCAAATATGAAGATTGAGTCTTATTATTTTTCAGTACTTTTTCATTTTTTTTTTGAGAGTAGAATAGGTGGTGAGGTTTTATTTTCATTTTGGAGACAATGCACCCATGGAGTAAGATGGACCACATTCAAGTAACAAGGAGACCATAAGTGAAGACCCCTCAAAATGTTAGGGAGGAGAATCTCAATTGAAAATGTAATAGAGATAGGGCTCGTATTTTGTTACTGCTTTCCCTTATGTGATTTAAACTGTTTATGTGGCATGTATGTTAGAACTTGTGATTGTGGAGTGGCTCCCACATATCACGCATAAGATAGGTAGAACCCATTATCATCACATGTTAGTATCATGTTAGGACATGTTATCTGCTAAGTGCTTGTGTGAAATGCATTTAAGTTGTACTTGCATTAATCAAGACTAATTAAAATTGGATAACATATATGTTGGTGAGGTCGAATCGGACAACTCTCTGGTTGATTCGAAAATTCCTGTTAAATATTAAGCTAATTTCGAACAATAGGTATTTAATTCGAGGTGCAAATTTTGAATTAAATTCCTAGCATTCCATCAATAGGTTTTAAGTTTAGTAAATGAAGCTAGTTATTGTCCGCGAGTCGTGGGATAGCTAGTGGAGCTTATTAGTTTTTAGTTATCTAATTGATCATTTTAAATGATCAATATTCCGTAGTCAATTTTGGCAAGGGCGATGTCCGCGAGTCGTGGGTCGTTCGAACTAAGTTTTGATCATGAGCTTATGATTGATGGGTCTAGCTTAACGCCTAAGTAAATATGGATGTCGCAAGAGTTGTGGGTCCATATTGAAAGATAGGTGATGCAAAAATGTTAGTATGTAATTGGTGCCTTGATTGTCTTAATTTTCCCCCTTGTATTTAACTGAAAATATACTTAATTTGGCTTAATTATGGCTTTATAGGTCTACTGGAGCTAAAATGAAGGATTAATGCAAAGCTGGACTAAAAGAATCGCCAAGTGCAGAAAATGAACTGAGCCATGACCGTAAGCCATGATCATCCCTTAAGCTAAGGGCGACGCAGTAGAGACTCTGGTCAACAGTTGCGGCTGACTTTCTTTTCTTGCAACTTGATCCACTTGCAGCTGCTCTAACTCAGTGTTGTGCGTCTCAATACTGAAGTACACGATTTTGGGACTTGCAAAATGAATCTTTACCTTAAAGTGTGTGCCCAACTTGCAAAACTTAGTTTTATAAGCTAGATTTAGAAGCAAAACAAATTAATTGAACCTTTGGGAGCTGAAAGGGAGAAAACGTAGTAGCTGCTACTGCTGGAACAGAATAAGAACAGGGGTTGATCCCCTGTTTCGACCAAGAAAGCAAGAATCCTTTTCCTTTTCCCTCTTTTACTTGAATTCCATGTAGTGATTGTGAAGTAGTTTAACATATCTTTTGTAGCTTGATTTAGTTGGTTTATTTTCAGTTCTTGATCAGATTATTATCTGAACATTTTGTATATATGAACAGCAGTTAAGTACTTCTATTCTAGTTAAGTTATTTAGTGATTCATGCTATGATTTGTGAGGTCTAATTGAATCTCTTATGGCTTTGAATTCCTTGGTATATGCATGCTTCTTGTTCGAAATGTATGGACTTGTTTTAGGATAATTTTCTGATCAACTATTGTCTTGATATTTGTCCTTCTTGACTGCACAAATAACTTGATCTGTAATTGTCATGTTAGATGTGCCTAAGAGTTACACATCATTGAAGGCTTACCACCATGTTTGCTTGATAGTGATGAGATGCATGTGTAATGACTTAAACATTCCAAGCTTCTTGAGTTTGTTGGTTAGGATTGGTGTCTTTTTCATGATTAATGCTATCACAAAGTTAAATCTTAGGATCGTATCTTTAAGACTGCTTTTGTGATAGGAAGATGGTTAATGAGCGTCTCATAATCATTGTAAAAATAAGAAAGGACTAGGGTGAGCAGAGCTTGTTGTCCACCGCAGCTGTCCACCATAGCCAATCTATCAAATGGAATTGAAGTTTATTATTGCACCTATGATCGAATCATTAGCTTGAATCATACGAATAACTTGACTAGAGTATTATTTCCTAGCTACTTTAAGCCTATGTTCTTTAGTTAGTATTTACATTCAGCTTGTTATTTATTTTCAACACTTTAGTTAATTACGTTAACCCCCCTGTTTTATTTTAGTTGCTTGTTTGCTTGGCTATCGGAGATTAATAGAACCAACCAATCTTTGTGGGATCGACCCTTTACCACTATACACAATTTATTGTGTTTGGTAGTTTAGGAATATTATTTGGTGGATTCGGCACCCATCCAATTTCAATTACTAAGAGTTCTAAAGGTGTTAAAATTGGTAAGTAGTACCTACCTGAGGCTTTACTTAGAATGTCCGCGAGTCGTGGGTTCGAGGTAAAATGCTTAGGATCTTAGTACCCATTGAGAAACGTGTTCCTCTTAGATCTTTGGGAATTATAGATCTTTGAAAAACAGTGGGAGCTATATTAGATTAAAGACCTTATCTTTTGTATATCGTTATAATTCAGCATGCTCACTAGTTCTCTGTTTTACCATTTAGGTCGTAGATTCTGTGATTCTCTACGTGTTTTGAATTGGCAACCAAAACCCCTCTTGTATCGATCCTCGAGTCAAACAAGTTGACTGATCCCAACTATTCTGATTGGCTGAGGAATCTGAAAATCATTTTAGATTCTGAGAAGAGAACTTATGTTCTCTTCGAAGGGGACGCTCCCACTCTGGCTGAGCGGAATCCGATCCAGAAGTGGAAGGATGATAATCTCCAAGCCCGTTGCCTTATGTTGGCTAACATGTCTCCGGACTTGCAAAGGCAACATGAGGGGATGGAATATGCTTGGGAGATTTACGACCACTTAAAGCAACTTTACCGCCCTCATGAACGTGTTACATGGTATAACACTTCAAATTAATTGTTTCACTTGAGAATGAGGGAAGATTCAAGTGTCCATGAATATGGACTCAAGTTTCTCGCCCTTACTGAGATACTTGCTTCCATGGACATGCCACTGAAAGATGAGCTTTCAGTGGACTTGGTGCTAGCCTCGCTCCCACCATCATTCAACCCATTTGTCCTTAACTTCAATATGAATCATGCTGGTGCTACTGTAACTGAACTGATTAGTCAGCTTGTGACTGCTGAAAGCACGATCAAGAAGGATAATAAGGTTCTGATGGTGAATGCTCCATCTTCCTCTTGTGGGCCTTCTAAAGGTAAGGGCAAGAAAGCCCAAAAGAAGAAGGAGAAACCCCTTAGGCCCACTGGTGGCATTTCGAAGGGGAAGGCCCAAAAGAAGAAGCGTGATCAGAAAGAGGATGTTTGCTTCCATTGTAGCAAAGCGGGACATTGGAGGAGAAACTGTCCAGAGTACAAGGCTACTCTAAAGAAAGGTATGTTTCTCGTTGAAGTAAATCTTTCTATTAATTCTAGTTCTTGGGTACTTGATACCGGTTGTGGAGCTCATATCTGTAATGATGTACAGATGCTAAATGAAGTCCAACAACTCAGAGAAGGAGAATGTGTCTTGAAGATCGGCGATGACTCAAATATTTTAGCTCGAGCTTTTGGCACAATTAGATTAGATTTAGGTAGTTTTGAGTTAGTTTTAAATAAAGTCCTTTATGTACTGAGCATTATTCGTAATATAATTTCAGTTCCAATTTTAGATTGTGAAGGTTATGAAACTTATATTAAGAATGGTAAGTACTTTATCAAATGGAACAACTCTTCTGTTCACATCGGTACTCTAAGTAATGGACTTTATCTAACTCAAAATAATAATATTATGAATATACAACGAGAAACTAAACGTAAGAGAGATGACAAAGTTTCAGGTCCCTTATGGCACGCTAGATTAGGAGACATTTCCAAGAACAGAATTAGCAAGATAAACACTTTAGGATCATTCTCTGAAAATGATCTGAAAGAGTTAACTTCTTGCGAGTCCTGTCTCAAAGGAAAGATGTCCAAAGTTCCTTTTAAAGGAACTGTGGAACGTGCCACTAAGGTCTTGGATTTGATCCATTCTGATGTTTGTGGACCGCTTAGTGTAAGCACAAGAAACAATCATCAGTATTTCATAACCTTTACCGATGACTTTAGTCGGTATGGTTATGTATACGTAATGAAGTATAAATCTGAAGCTTTTGAGAAATTCCTAAAATTTCAAAAGGAGATTGAGAACCAAACTGGTCACAAGATCAAAGCACTTCGATCTGATCGAGGAGACGAGTATCTTAGTGAAGAATTTCTTAATCATCTCAAAGATAATGGGATTATCTCTTAGTGGACACCTCCGGGAACTCCTCAACTCAATGGAGTTTCTGAGAGAAGGAATCGAACTCTACCCGATATGGTTCGTTCCATGATGAGTTTTACTGACTTACCACCTTCTTTCTGGGGTTATGCCCTAGAAAGTGCAGCAAAGATTTTGAATCTAGTTCCCTCTAAGTCAGTCCCTAAAACCCCCTATGAAATGTGGCATGGTAAAATCCCTAGTTATTCTTACTTAAGAATTTAGGGTTTTCCTGCTTACGTGAAGAGGACAGTGGGAGATAAGTTAGAATCTCGTTCTAACTTATGCTACTTTGTAGGTTATCCTAAGGAATCCATAGGATACTACTTCTATGATCAATCTGAGCAAAAGGTGTTTATTTCCAGAAATGCTACTTTTCTTGAGGAACCGTTCCTTAAAGAAAAGAAAGGCAAGATCATAGAATTAGAGGAAGTACAAAGTGACCCCACGCCACCCACTGAAGAAATATCCCCTTCTGATCAACCACAACCAATCACGAATTTCGATACACACGTAAAACCTCCTCTAAGGCGTTCTGAACGCACTCCTAGACAGCCGGAGAGATGGTATGGATTCTTCCATGAGATCTCTCAAAAGGATAATGATTCTTTAACATATGAGGAGGCACTTTCAGATTCTGACTCTGAACAGTGGATAGAAGCCATGAAATCCGAAATGGATTCCATGAACTCCAACCAAGTTTGGACCTTGGTAGATTTGCTTAATGGGGTCAAACCCATAGGTTGCAAATGGATCTTTAAGAAAAAGCTTGGAGTTGATGGAAGCATTATAGCCTACAAAGCAAGACTGGTTGCAAAAGGATTCACTCAAAGACCCGGCGTGGACTTTGATGAAACCTTTTCACCAGTTGCAATGCAAAAGTCTATTAGGATCATGTTTGCCGTTACTGCATATTATGATTATGAGATATGGCAAATGGATGTGAAAACTACCTTTCTCAATGGTGACATTGATAAAGACATTTATATGGAGCAACCCATAGGTTTCACATTCAGTGGGAGTGAGCAAAAGGTTTACAAACTCCAAAGATCAATCTATAGAGTGAAACAGGCTTCTAGGAATTAGAACATTCGATTTGATGAATCAGTCAAAGCGTTTGGCTTCATTCAAATTTCGAATGAATCGTGTGTGTATAGAAAGGAATTGGAGACCTCAGTGCAATTCTTAGTACTTTATGTTGATGACATCCTTCTTATTGGGAATTCGAAGGATGACATGAAAATAGCTAAGTTATGGTTATCGAACCAATTCGAGATGAAAGATCTTGGTGATGCGTCCTATCTCTTTGGAATTAAAATCTATCGAGATAGATCTAGAAGGTTAATAGGACTGTCACAGTCGATGTACATTGACAAAGTATTAAAGAGATTCAATATGGAGTCAGCAAAGGTTAAGAACCTTCCTATGAGTGTAGGAATGTAATGTCCCACATCGGATTGTAAGGAGAACTAAGCCTTCCTTATAATAGGGGGTGGATACCTTACCTTGTGGAGGCCTTTTGAGCTATGGTTCCGCCCTGGCTCAGAAACAAAGCCGTGCGGGGGTGGTTGGCCCCTCCCAAAGCGGAAAATATTCACAAGGGGGTTTTCGGGCTGTTACAAATGGTATCAGAGCTGGGGACCCCGTCCGGTGTGCCAGCGAGGACGCTGGTCCCTCCAAGGGGGGGTGGATGTAATGTCCCACATCGGATTGTAAGGAGAACTAAGCCTTCCTTATAATAAGGGGTGGATACCTTACCTTGTGGAGGCTTTTTGAGCTATGGTTCCGCCCTGGCTCAGAAACAAAACCGTGCGGGGGTGGTTGGCCCCTCCCAAAGCGGACAATATTCACAAGGGGGTTTTCGGGCTGTTACAAGGAACATGTCTTTCTAAGAAGATGTGTCCTAAGACTAACATTGAGAAGGAAAGAATGACTCATACACCTTATGCATCAGCAATAGGTAGCATAATGTATGCAATGTTATGTACTCGACCGGATGTTGCTTATGCACTTAGTGTAACTAGTCGTTTCCAATCTGACCCTGTAGATGGTCACTGGGCTGCCGTAAAGAATATTCTTAAGTACTTGAAAAGTACTAAAGATTTATTCCTAGTTTACGAAGGTCAGGAAGATCTTACTATCGAAGGATACTGCGATGCAAGCGATGCAAGTTTTACATCTGACTTAGATGATTTTAAGTAAATGTCAGGATACATTTTCTGCCTAAATGGCAGAGCAGAGAGTTGGAAGAGTTCCAAGCAAACGACCACTGTAGATTCGACCACTGAGGCCGAATACTTAGCTGCAAATGATGCAGCTGAGGAAGGTGTTTGGATTAGAAACTTCATTCAAGAGTTGAATGTTGTTCCTAGCATGAAAGACCCCATTACTGTGTTTTGTGACAACATTGGGGCGGTTGCACAAGCAAGAGAACCAAGATCTCACCAACGGACCAAGCACATTATGAGGAAGTATCACCTAATCCGTGATATTATCAAAAGAGGAGATGTGCAAATTGAGAGGGTCACATCAGCAGAGAACGTGGCAGATCCACTTACTAAACCCCTTAGTCGAGAAGCTTTCGAAGGCCATCTTCAGACGATGGGACTTAGAGTAGATTTAGAATGGCTTTGACGGGCAAGTGGGAGATTGTTAGGAATAGTGCCCTAGAAAGCCGATTGTATATCCGCTTTGTGCTTTTCCTTATTGTAACCACAGATAATCTTTGAATAAAATAACAAATTGAGGCAACACTTCTTTATATGCTCTTGTTTGGTGTGTGTTTACTTTAGTTGTGCATATATGAGAACTCCCCTAATCCTGATGACTTTAGGACTCTACCATCTGGGCGAAATGGTTCATGAAACGAGCCCTATATCACATAAGTCATGATTAGTAAAATACTCCAAGCTGATGAGTCCTATAGATAGTGGGAGTGTCAACCTGACTCCTTTAAGGTTTGGTTGTGGGATCAAGCCCTTAAGAAGGACCACCTTGTTTCATAGAGGTGCAAAGTTTATAGTTGATACGTGCGTGATACATGAGGGTGCTTACTTCCATAAGTAAGTTCACTGAGGTGCCCCCTGTGAGAAGATTCCTAAATGGGAATGGAAGTTTCTATTTCAGGAAATTGAAACTTCCAGATTGGGAAATATCTCAAGAGTCATTGATGTGATTAATTGATCCTTAGACTTGAGGTTCCATGTCACTTTATGAGTTAACTCTGTAGTCTTAGGTATAAGCTTTAAAGGGTGTAGCCTTAGACAACTGATTCAAGGCTTATGCTGGGGTTGCACAAGCGACACATAAAAGTGAATGAGAATCAAGAAACGACCTACACTTGCATTTGCAAGGTGATCTCTTATTGTGTAAGTCATTCATATGCCATATGGAGTCCTTGGCCAAGGCAGTAGATCAAGACATCAAGAAAAGGGTTTCTTGGATTGAGATCAAATGAATATGAAATGCATTTAGCTTTAAGACCAGATTATTAGGGTTCTGATTATTCCCTTACCCTAGATCTTGGTTGAGAGATAGTAAGTAGGAGGATTGTATCTCACATGAATCAATAACTTAAAGGTTCTGTCGAATCGAGACATTCCAATTCAGCTAGGGGTTAAACACCTGTTGGTAGACTATGGTCGTTTAATCTGTGGACTGATTAATTAATTAGTGAATTAATTAATTAGGGTCACTGCTAATTGAATTGAGAACCTAGAGGGTCACACACAACAACTTGGTTACATGAGTTGGGGCTTTGAAATGATTAAACGAGTTAATCGAGCCAAAAGGGTACCACACGTGTGAATCACACGTGTGGGTCACGTAAGTGACACGTGTCCTTGGGGACACGTGTGTTACACGTGTATATATATTTATGTATTAAATAATTAATGTGTTAATTATTTAATAGACTTTGGTTTAATTTTGAATTAAAATGAAAGTCTTATTTTGGAGAAATTAATCTATTTAATTAATTATGAACTAATTAATTAGATAAATAAGTTATTTATTTATTAATAAATAAAGTATAATATTATCCAAAAGGAGTTTGGATATTTTTAGCTCTCTTAAAAGTTGATTTGAATTAGAATTCAAAGTCAAGGTTTGGAATTACTGGATGATCAAGTAATAAGAGAGAGAGGGACCAAATCCTTAGTCCATTAGGACTAGGTTCGGCCGCCCCTCTCTATATAGCTCCCCATAGAGAGTGATTGAATTCTTTTGGTTCATGTGTTGAACACCATCCTTTCTCCAAGATCAAATAAACCCTAGGTTAAGCCTAAACACTAACTAGAGAACTAGCATCCTTACTAGTTAGATTGTAGTCAAGTTGGTGGACTATCTCTAGAGAGTTTCAAGTTAGAAGTTTTTAAAGATTCGAGCTTTACCAAGGAGAGGGGATCAAGCCGCGAGAAGAGCGTTCTTGGGTGGCTTGAAACGCTTCAAGAAAGATTATTGAAAAGTAAGTTTCAAATCTCTACGAATATGGATTCATGATTGCGAGTTTTCGATCCTTTTGTTGGAAATTTTTTTAAATTTCCGCTGCTTTCTGATTCCTGTTTTCCAACACAAGGATCCCTACCCATTACCGCGAATAGACCAGCTGGTAGATTCGACTGCAGGCTACGAACTCATGAGTATGATGGATGCCTTTCAAGGGTACTATCAAATCTTTATGGCCCCGGAAGACCGTCCCAAAACCTTATTTGTTGTCCACTTGGGTGTATACTGCTTCTTGGTCATACCTTTTGGGCTCAAGAACGCTGGGGCCACTTACCAGCGCCTTGTTAACAAGATGTTTGAGAAAGAAATTGGAGGATCCATGGAAGTTTACGTTGACGATATGATTGTTAAGAGCGAGCGTTAGGACTCGCACCTTGAGGATCTCAAACGCACCTTCGCCATTCGACGCCAGTACGGGATTAAATTAAATCCCTCCAAATGTACTTTTGGAGTACGAGGAGGAAAATTCTTGGGCTACATGGTCAGCCAACGAGGGATTGAAGCTAATCCAGAAAAAATCAAAGCCATTTTGGTTATCCCATCCCCTCGCAACCTCAGGGAAGTATAGGTGCTAGTAGGGAAGATCATTTCTTTAAACAGATTCATCTCGCGATCGGCAAACAGAAACCTCCTTTTCTTCAAAATTCTACTCGGAATTTTGCTTGGACTGAGGAGTGTGAGGAGGCATTACAGGACATGAAGGCTTACCTTTCGAGCGCTCCGCTCCTAACCAAACCAGCTGAGGGTGAAAGGTTGTTTATGTACCTCTCCGTTTCCACCGAAGCAACGAGCGCAGTTTTAATAGCCATACGGGAGCGTAAGCATTTGCCTGTTTATTATTTGAGCAAAACATTACAAGGGGCTGAGAGGAATTATTTAGAAATTGAAAAATTCTCATTCGCCCTCATCAACGCATCACGGCGGTTGAGGCCATACTTCTAGGCGCACTCAATAACTGTCCTCACAGATCAGCCGTTAAAGCAAGTGTTATCCAAGCTAGATGTATCTGGAAGACTGATAAAGTGGGCCATTGAGTTGAGCCAATTTGACTTAAGTTTCGAGCCTAGAACTGCCATACATGCGCAGGTTGTAGCGGATTTATTGGTCGAACGCTTTGGTCTAGAACCTGCTGTTCCAAAAAACGATGGTCTATGGGTCCTGCACACGGATGGTTCCTCAACCTCTCAGGGGGGAGGAGCAGGGGTAACCCTTAGAGACCCCAATGGGATTGAGATAGATTTCGCAATCAGATTGGATTTCCAGGTAACCAATAACGAGACAGAATACGAAGCCCTCGTGCAAGGGTTGAAAATTACTTTTCAAAATGGAGCTTCCAGAATTACCGCCTATGTTGATTCACAGTTGATTGCGAATCAGATTGAAGGAACTTATGAGGCTCGAGAAACCACCATGATGCAGTATTTGGGCAAGGCCAAAGAGATTATTGGGAAATTCACGGAATTCCATCTACTCCAGGTCCCACGGGCAGAAAACAAGCGCGCTGACGCTCTTTCAAAATTTGCATCGGCATTGGAAAGTATTGGCGAGCGCTCTGTCACGTTCCTTAGAACAGAGGAGCCATTGATAAAGGAGAAGATCGCCAAACAAGTGGTAGCCATGATCAATCCTCACGAGCCCTGTTGGCTCGATGACATAATGAGATTTATCAAGGATGGCGTTTATCCCACTGACAAAGTGGAGGCACGGAAAGTCCGAAACAAGGCCCCTCGTTTTTCTCTGGACTCTGAGGGGAGATTATTCAAGAAGTCTTTTCAGGGCCTGCTACTAAGATGCCTAAGGCCCTCGCAAGCTAGAGAGACGCTCGAACATATTCACAAGGGAAGCTGTGGAAATCATTCAGGAGGGCATATCCTTGCTAATTAAAAAAATCCTAAGGATTGGGTTTTATTGGCCCACGGTTTTCAAAGACGCCATTGAGTTTTCCAAAAAAATATCCCAAATGTCAATGTCACTCTAACCTCCCTCAATTGCCAGCCGCTCATATGATCCCTATAGATGTCTCATGGCCTTTTGACCAGTGGGGGATCGATATTGTAGGCCCCTTGCCCATGGCGGTCGGACAGAAGAAGTTCATCATCTTAGCTGTCGATTATTTTACCAAATGGGCTGAGGCTGAAGCCGTAGCAAAAATTACTTTCAGGGTCGTGAGGGACTTCATATGGAAAAACATTATCTGCAGATATGGCATACCGAGGGTGCTTATTTCAGACAACGGGTCCCAGTTCATAGCAGCTGACATACGGGAGTGGTGTTCAGAGTTAGGAATTGAGCAACGCTTTACTTCAGTGGGTCATCCCCAAGCCAACGGACAAGCGGAAGTCACTAATAGGGTCATTCTGCAACATCTTAAAACAATGCTCGAAAGCAAGAAGAGTGAGTGGGCAGAGGAACTACAAGGAGCTTTATGGGCTTATCGCACTACCCCACGAGCGGCTACTGGTGAAACACCTTTTGCGCTTGTTTACGGGTCAGAAGCAATGATACCCGCGGAAATTGCACAGGAATCCACTCGCGTGGCATACTTCGAACCAAGAGCCAACACGGAGAATAGAGCCAACACGAATAATGATACTTCAAATGCACGACTAAAATATCTAATAAAGACCAAGTGCCAACCAAACATAACTAACAGTGTTTGAGCTAATTAACCAGAGAAATCAATTGAGTGTATTAATCATTCACAATTTCAGGAAATAAGAAAAAAAAAATTGAAAAAAAAGGGGAAAACCACACAGTGATACAGGCAGGCTTCGAAGTTGAGAAATGCATATTGCAAACCCTATTGTAACATCACCGGGTGGCTAATTGAGAAAATTCACGGAACTTACCTCGTGGCCGCGCCCGCGACACTTCAAGGCGCGTGGAAAGAAGCGGAGGATGTGGCCAATGCCGGCATTGGAGTGGAGGAGATCTGGAGTGAGCTTCGGCTTCTAAGTAGAAAGAGGCGGCCTGGAACTGGTATTGGAATTGAACTTAGAATTGGGCAGAACAACGGTGTCATCGTTGTTGGTAGTGGAGGTATTAGGGGTTAGAAGGGCAGTCACGAGACCAGTGGTCGGGGCGGACGCACTTGTAGCACCCAGTAGGAGCGGCGCCACCACTAATGCCGCCGCCGTTGTTCATTCTGTTTGGGTGTGGATAAATTGACTATTGAGATAGTTGATGGGTGGAGACAGAAGGAGGCGGAGGCGGGTGGAGGAGAGAAATTGGGGTTCTTCACAAAAGTGAGTCTGGAATTTTGGAGGGTTTTGATGAAGTTTTATCTATATACACCAATGGAAAATCGATGGGATTTCTCTCGTCGGTTTCTATTTATTCAATTTTTTTTATTTTAAAGTTTTAATCAATTAATATTTTTTATTTTTATTTTTATTTTTTTTATATTTAAAAAAATCGATGGGAATTCCCTCGGAATCCCGTCGGAAAAATTTACCATTACTTTTTAAATTTTGTATTTAAAAAATCGACGGGATTCCGAGGGAAATCCCGTTGGAAAATTTTAATTTTTATATTTTATTTTTAAAAAAACCGATGGGATTTCCCTCGAAATCCCGTCGAAATTATTTAATATTATTTTTAAATTTTATATTTTAAAATAACCGACGGGATTCCCAGGGAAATCCCGTCGGAATTATTTAATATTTCTCAACTTCGAAGCCTGTCTGTGTCACTGTGTGGTTTAAAACAAAAGAGATTCTATTTACAAATATTTAAAAAAGTACTACACAAAAGTATAAAATTTCAAGATAAATACATTAATAAAATTTTATCATGTCTTTCAATTATCATATATTGGGGAACTAGTGTATGCCCCGTGCTATGCACCTTATTATAGTATCTAATTTATAATATTAGCTATAAATATATAAATGTATTAATTAACTACGGGAAATTTAATAATAAAGATAAAAATATATAATTCTAGTCGATTAATTATTACACATATAAATCAAAGATACAAAATAACACAAAAATGACTAACACACATAATGTAGTTTTATTTAAACTGAAGAAACAGTAAATATAATAAAATCCTTAGTAAGCCTTTTTTTAATTAATTTTTTTTTTCATTCTCTTGAATTTGGTCTCTAATTCTTTTTTTTAATTGATTTATTTTTTTCCATCTCATACAGAACATAATTATTTATTAATCCCACTGTTCTCTAACCTCAATTTCATTCTATTTTTTATATTTTTTTTAGTTTTCTTTCTCAGAGTGGTGTTACCCAAAGACCCCTGGATGATAGAACCATGGAAGATAACTAAAAGGTTATTTTGGGTATACATATTTTGGTATGATAATTATCAAAATCATTAATGAATTTCTATTTTATCCCTAATTTTTTAAATTTTGTAGAGCTTTTATGAATAATTAAGAGGGTAAATTTATAATTTAAGTGAAAAAATTTCAACTTGTGAGGTACTTTTTTTTTATTATAGAATAGATGACAATACGAATTAATGTGTCATAAAAAATTCATTTATAATAATCTATGCTTTAAAACCCGGACCGGACGTGGAACCGGAAGCCTTACTGGTGACTGGTTTTACTGGTCCGACCGATTCGACCATCAAACCGGTCTGACGTCATAATTAGGTCATAATTATATTTAATTATACATATTAATTAAAAATAATAAAAATAAGTTAAATAATGTAAAAATAGATATAATTGTAAATTTCTTATATATAATTCTAAATTACTTACAACTATTCATTAATTTTCAAATAACATTCTCCAACAATAAGTTGTCAAAATTATAAATCTACAGACAATTTAGATAAAAGAATAAAAAAAATATCATCCTATTTATTTATTGTGAAATAAAAAATAAAAAGTATCACACATACATTTACATTTCTATAAATACATATTATTCAAAAAAATATTTCACAATTTTGTTCATATTTAAATTTATTTTATACTATGTAATTATAATTAATATTATCTTAACACTCAATTTTTAAATGTAATTAGAAAGTTTATTATTTCAGATTATAATAAATATATTACTTACGAAATATTTGTCAACTTGGGTAATAGCTCAATTGGTTTGTGCCCATTTGTAGGTCATGTGTTCAATTCCCAACTGGACCATATTTTTTTTTTTTACAATTTAAAAAAAAAAAGAACATAAATTCGGGCCAACTGGCCCACTAAACGGACCGACCGGCCGGTCTAGTCCGGGTTTTACAACATATTAATAATACTTTATATGACAATATTACATTTTGTCACGACAAAATAATCTACTGTGACAGACTTCAATTTGTCATTATACTGTGTTTTTATAGTAAATTTGTCGTTATATTGTGTTTCTATAGTAAATTTGTCATTATATTGTATTTCTATAGTGACAATGAGGATCTGTCACAACAAAAAAACAAAATAATCTACGCTGACAAACTTCAATTTGTCATTATATTGTGTTTCTATAGTGACAATCAGGATCTGTCACAACAAAAAATTTATATAAAATAAAAATATTTTATATGACAAAATTTGATTTCGTCACCACAAACGACCTATTGTGATACAAGTAATGTTGTCACGTTATCGTATCAGTATAACGACTATTATAATTTATCACAATTAAATAATTAATAAAATAATAAAATATTATGTGAATCTCTTGTGGCAAAAGAGCAATTTGTCACATATATGGCATTTATATGACAAAGCGTTCGTCACATGAGCTCAAGAAGTTTGTCACCATACATTGTCCTATTTTGCGCGACATACATCTCATCCTTCTGTGACAAATATTATATTTTGTCACATAAAATAAAGTTTTATGTGACATTTAAAATATTTGTCACATAAAATTTATATGCTGGCGACAAAAATATTTATTGTCGCTATAATGTAATCTATTATGACAATGTTATTTTTCGTCACTAAAAATTTTCACAAAAAATGATTATTTTTTGTAGTGATCAAGATATCAAGAAAAGGGCTTCTTGGATTGAGATCAAATGGATATGAAACGAACTTAACTTTATGGTCGAGATTAGTAGGGCTCTCATTATTCCCATGTCCTAGATCTTAATCGAGAGATGGGATGGTAGGAGGATCATACCTCACAGTTGTCATTGACTGAAAGGTTCTTTCGAATATATATTCATTGTTCGGGTAGGGGTCACACACCTGTTGCTAGACTATGGTCGTGTGATCTGTGAACTAATAAAGCTTATTAGTCTCATTGCTAACTGAAAATGAACTTAGGGGGTCACACACAAATGCTAGATTCAAAGGGTATTGAAAGAAAGATCAAATAGTTGATCGCAATGAGACCACACGTGTAAATCTAAATGTGTGACACTTGAGCTTGAGTTGGGCGTGTGGTCCAATTGAGAAATTGGACAATGTGTTGATTAATTGGAGAATTAATTATAAAGCCCAAATATAATTAATTAGGAGAATTAATTATAAAATCTCTAATATAATTAATTAAGAGAATTAATTATGAAGCCAAATAAAATTAATTAGAGAATTAATTTTAACCCGTTAAAAGTAATTAAGAATTAATTCTAAAAGCCCTTCATGGAATTAATTGAGAGAATTAATTCTAAGTATTTAAGTATTTAATTATTTAGTTGTTCTAATTTGATTAGAATAAATAAATAAATAAATACTAAATATCTTCTATTTATTATTCCAGTAGATATTAATTCTAATGTGATTAGAATAAATATTATTAGAATAAGATATTTAATTAGAATAATTAAATATTCCTAATTTGATTAGGAGCTCTTTTCTAGAAGGAATAGATATCTTTTTTTGAATAAGACTTCTATTACTTGGAGAGAAAGGAAATAGAAGAAAAATTCAAAGTTGGAATTCGATTCCAACTAGACTTGAGGGTTCGAAACCCTAGCCCTATATATAGGCTAAGGGGTTTGATTTTTTCACTCACGAGTGAAAGAGGGATCATGCCCAATCTACATGGCTTCAAGAATTTGGGAGAATTCTCTTGCTCTCTTTCTTATTGTTTTATTTCTTTCTTTACAAATGTCATAGTACTAGCATGCTCATTCACATGATTTGAATCTAGGACTGGTGTGGATTATTATTCTAGAGGAGACCTATCGTGGAATCTAGTAGAAAGAATCTTTTGAGGGACGAGGGTTGCCATTACCGCATGAAGCGCGTTTGAGGGCGGCTCAAAATGTGTCAAGAAAGCGTCGATTCTTGTAAGTTCTTCAATCCCTAAGATTAGAAATAGAAATTGCAAGTCCGATCTTGCTTTTTGGGAAAATTTTTTAAGTTCCGCTGCGCTTTCTGATCGTGTTTTTCCCAACATTAAGTTCTCCCAATATCTGTGGTTCGACCCGTTTACGCTATACTCCGTATTAGTCGTAGACCGGAATTGTATTTATTTTTAATGGATTCGGCACCTGTCAATGGTTAACTTTTGGCCCTTTTTTAGCCCAAACATGCTTGTTTCTCAGGTTTTTTTTAGTGATCATGAGCAAAAGTTTCAGATTTTTTGAAGTTGTGATAATGTCTTCTTGTTTTGAGGAATTTAGTTGGTTCAAAGCTTCCATAACAAACATTATTCCTCAAACAAAGATTTTCATGAATCAAAAAGTTGTTTTTAGTTTCCAAGACATCTTTTTCATATCTTAGTTTATCAAAGATTTCATTATAACGTTGCTGAAGATCGAATCTTTCTTTAAGGAGACCCAAGATTTTCCTTTCAAGAAGTTTGTTTCGTATGTTAGACTCCTCAAATTCTTTCTTATACTCAGCAAAAGGGTTCTCAGAAGTAGATTCTATAAAAAAATTGGTGGAAGAGTTGGTACCAGTGTTTTCTTGACTTTTAGCCATGAAACCAATGCAATCTTCTTCATTGTCAAGGACTTCTGATTCTGAGTCACTCCATTTACCTGAAAGAGGTGTGCTTCCTGTTTCTTTTTGTATTACTTTTGAGTTTTGGACAATCTGGTCTTTTGTGTCCAGGTTCCTGATAATAATGACGAATAATGTTATTTTCAGAGGTGCTGGTATCAAATTTTTGACCGGAATCATTTTTTTAGAATCCGCTTTTGTAGTTGGTGAGATGTCTCAGTCTCCTTGTGATCATAGCCACTTCCTCGTCAATCTTTCTTTGATATTCTTTCTCATCGTCACTTCCAATGTTCAAATCAGTATTGAAGGCAATGTCCTTCTTCTTCTTCTTCTTCTTAAGAGATCCTATTTTTGGCATGAGATCAAGTTCATGTGAGGTGAGTGAGCCAATAAGTTGAGCAACCGTTATTTTAGTTAGATCTTTGGCTTCTTGAATAGCTGTTACTTTTGGCATCCATTCTTTTGAGGAAATATCTTAGAATTTTCCAAACTTGATCTTCCTCAGAGATGGCCCTTTCGAGAGCAAACATTTGATTTGCGATTTCTATAAAGTTTGCCTACATATAACTGATCGTTTCTCCTTCATTCATACAAATCAAACTTGTGAGTTAGGAGAGTGATCCTTTCCTCTTTCACCTGAGATGAGCCTTCAAGTGTTACTTGAAGCATTTCCCACATACTTTTAGCTATAAAATGCTTACTCTATTGTATTCACTTTTGCATAGTGAACATGAAAGAATGTTTTTTGCTTTAGTATTCATGAAGATAAGCTTCTTGTTTTTAGTAGAGAACCCTCTTTTTTTCTTAGGCATTTTAGTGCCATTTTGTGCTTTCATGGGAACATTTGGTCCTTCTGTGACACTTTTTCAGAGATCATAGTCAATCGAGATGAAGTACTCTTCGATCATGTTCTTCCAGGTGGCATAGTTAGTGCTATCAAAAAGTGGAGGATGAGTGTGTGAAGCACCATCAGCATAGATATCACTTTGCTGAGCCATCCAGGTCGATCTCTTGGTTGTTAAACCAAATCCTGTGAGTACCAAGATCTGGTACCACTTGTTAACCGAGAGGAGGGGGGGGGGGGGGGGTGAATTGAAAATTTTGCACAATTTACCCCAGGTAAATGATCCTCCAAACCCAAGAAATAATAACAATAAGATTGGAGCCAAAATGAAATTTGTACTAGTGTCGAATGAAGTAAGCGGGAACAAAAAGAACACCAAGAAAATATAGTGGTTTGCTTATCACAACTATGAAAAACACTAGTTGGATAAGTTAGTCAACTACCTAAGTTTGTTATGGTTAGGATTTTAAAGAGCAATTTATTGAGAGATATAAGTACAAGATACAATTTGATGGACACAATCTGGGACCTCAAGTACATATGACTGTGGAACAAAAAGTTCCAGGACTTAATCAAACTGACATGCTTTAGAAAACTATGAGAACAACAAGACTGTATGTGTATGGCAGCAAATGAAAGAGTTTGAATACCCTTGTAGATGTATCAACACTCCTTTAAAAACAGAAACTCCAAGAGAGTCGTTAGACTCAGAATTTGAACTTTGAAATCTGTACATTCCCCAAGATTAGCTACCAAGCAGGTACAAGAAAGGTTGGACATGTGCTGAGTTATGCTTCCGATTCTTTTGGATTCAACAAGTGGGATTTTGAAAAAGATCCGTTGTACATTTGAGTGAGTTTTGTGCTGACTCATGCTTCACATCTTGTATCATGTGGGATTTTGAACTTCTTGGTATATTAGTTGACTTGAGATGTTTTGGTACCAACTGTCATTTTGTTACCAACAAATTTGCTTCTTTTCTTTAAACAACTTCCTCCTTTACATTTGCTTCTTTTGGCTCTAACAATTGTGCTTTCCTTCTTTGTCCTTTTGCATAGCTTTGAAGATAAGCTCTACTTTCTTTTTCGGTTTTCTAGAAGAGCTGCATGTAAGACTTACAAAATATTTGAAATAATATAACTAAGGAAAACACAATTTTGTTAATCATAAAAAATAACAAGTAAAATCAGTTTAACAGAAAATGAAGCTCGTATATTGTTGGCAATAGTTGGATGTGTTTGTTACTGCTATTTGGTCTAGTCAAGATTGCCCAAAGGCAAGTGGAGACTAGCCTCCCTTCTTCTCATTTTCATATCTTCACGATTCTCCCAATCTATACCACCGTCGCCCTACCGTTCAACGTTAACACCCACAAAAGAATCTACTCCAAGAAAGTACTCCCTCTCTCACCAACGAAATCCCCTTGTTTGCCCTACTAACATTATACCTGCATTATTACAAGGAATGCATCCACGTCAATATTCAAATGATTGGATATTGTATTATGTTGTTCTTATGTATAAACATTGTGGTGGAGTTGTCTAGTTTATTGGTGCCGTAACGTAGTGCTGGGGAATTGAGTGGGCTCCCCATCGGACGAGCCTTATCTTTCCACTTCTCTTCAGGACTTTTGGGGCCGGCGGTGGGATCTGGCGTTCGGGAATATACTGCGGGAGACGGTGCACATGCCGGTCCGGTAGGCTGTGGAGCCAACTCTAGGCAGGGATTGGGTGCCAATGGTGGGTATTCTGGTAACCTTCTTCATTCGGACTTATGCATGAGCTTGTTCAAAGTTAATTTGTGTTTTCTAGAATTTACCTTAAATGTAAAGAGTTAGTCAAGAATCATTAATAGTTCAAGTTCTATGTATTTTGTTAGTTTGAAAGTCAGTCTTTTGAGGAGTCTAAGAATCTAAGATCGCTATTATAAATCTGATCTAGTTCATCTTGTATTAAACATAAAAACAATTATCTCAATATTATATTAAAAAATAGAGCAACAACTCTTTTCAATTCTTTTTTGTTTCCACCATTCCAACAAATTTGGTATCAAGAGCCATTTTTAAAAATTCTGAATATTTCAAAACATGGCAACAAATTTATTTTCTACCATATTTAAATATTCTCCAAGTGACGTACCAATATTTGAAGGAGAACATTATGATTATTGGAGCAGTGAGATGAGAGACTTCTTGATCTCTCATGTTCTCTAGGATATCATTGAGTCTTCTTATCCGGAGCCACCTGAAGCAGGAAACTCTCAAGGATGGACTGCTCAAGAGCCAAAGAAATACAAAGAAAATCAAAAGATGGATGCTACAGCTCTTCGCTACATTAAGCAAGGAGTGAGCAAATCCATCTATACTCGAATTTTCAATAAGAAAATGATAAAAGATGCATGGGAAGTCTTGCAGAAAGAGTTTCGTGGAAACGATAAAACTGTTTTCATCAAGTTACAATCATTATGGAGGGACTTTGACAATTTGGCTATGAAAGAAAGTGAAAAAATAGCAGATTTCTGCACAAAAGATGCTTCAATTGTGAATCACATTGAAAGTCTGGGAGACATCATCCAAGAAAGAAAAGCGATTGAGAAGATTCTGAGATGACTACCCCCAAAGTTCGATCACTGTGTTGCAGCCATAGAGGAGTCCAAAGATCTATCTAAAATGTCAATGCATTCGTTGATGAGTTATTTACAAGCTCATGAACAAAGAATTAATAGACCTCGGAATCAATCTGTTGAGCAAGCCTTTCAATAAAAAGTTAACATTTCGGAGAAATCTTTTTTTAACTCTCAACAAAGAAGAGGTTCCTTTTGTAGGAATCAATATGGTCGAGGCGGATATCAAAAAAAATATGAGCATGACAAAGGCAAAGAAGAAAACAAGCAATAAAAATCTGGTGATGGTCTTTTCTGCATTATTTGTAAAAAGACTAATCACGACTCAAAGGATTACATTTTTAAATGCAAAAGATACAAAATTCCCAATCATTCACAACGGGATTGCTGGTTCCAAAAGAAAGAATCAACAATTGCGAACTTCAACAAAGAATATGATGGAATTTCAAATTTTGTGGAGCCATTGTCAACTCAAGGTCTGAAATTTTCAAATCAATTCCAAGAAAATTCGACATCAATAGCACCCTCAACTCCTGAAAGGACGTCAGTTTTACAAACAAATAATGGTAATTCAAGTCCAGAAAGTCCAGTAAGAAAAATTCGATCTTTGCAAGATATTTATAATTCTTGTAATTTTACATTATTTTCTTGTGAGTCAGCTGAAAAGGAGCAGGTTTGTGTTAACACAATGAAAGAAGAAATTAGCATCAAGTTCGTTGGCGCAAATGAGCAACCCACTAATATGCTCACCTGTTAGTTTAGATAAATTGGAGAAATATAAGCATGAGCTGAAAATTACAAATTAAGTAAGGGTGTTAAAAGTTAATTTGTATTTTCTAGAATTTACGTTGAATGTGAAGAGTTAGTCAAGAGTCATTAATAGTGATCCAGTCAAGAGTCATTAATAGTTCAAGTTCTATTTATTTTGTTAGTTTGAAAGTTAGTGTTTTGAGGAGTTTAAGAGTCTAAAATTAGTATTGTAAATCTGATCTAGTTTATCTTGTATTAAGCATAAAAACAATTCTCTCATAATATTATATTAAAAAATAGAACATCAGCTCTTTTCTATTCTTTTCTGTTTCCACCGTTCCAACAGAGCTCAATACGTTGTACATTAAGCACACGACACCATTGTGGGAGACGACCATGTTTTTTGTGGGGCAGGGGGTTTGTGTGACGGTGCCGCGCGAACTGGCGGCGGTGGTGCCAAAGAGGAAATGGCTGGTGCCGTTGGTTGTGAGCATGCCGGCAACGATGGGGTTTGTGGCGGCGACGTGCTTATGGTTGTTCTGGCCACCTTTGATGAGAGGATACAGGTTGTCTATTGATGCAGAATGGAATCTGAGCACATCAAGTGACATTGTGTTACGTGGTTGGAAAACTATTGAGTCTTGGTTTTCTATTGGATAACGGATCTCGAAAATGTTTAAATATAGACGGAATTGTGACCTAAAAGTTTGTTCTTTAATCAACTCTCATAGTCTTCATATAATAAAATCTCTAGTTTTTGTTCTTTTAATTATCCATTGATATTTAAATAGATACGCTTAACCTTAAATAGTATCGAAGCCAACAGGGGTTGGTTCAAGTGGTTAATGGGTTCATTTTCCAGGACAAGGTCTTGGGTTCGAATCTCACTTGGGTGTGTGTGTAAAATAAAGAAAAAAAAAACCTTAAATTGTATCAAATTGATGAATAATGTGTTTAACCTAATTTACCCCTAAAAAATTAACTGTTGAGGAGAGAGTTATCAAACCATAATAAATTGAACTCCACAACCCCAAACTGCAATAGTGATTGAAGCGGTATCTGGGGATGATTTAGAGCAACTGGTTAATAATCAACTTGCACAAAACTGGGATAACTCTCCTGAAGTGGAGGAAGATGATCTGGACACAATCAAACTGAAAATTCCCTTTAAACGCTTAAATTCGATAATAAAAACATGGAGAAGACGATCAAAACATCTTTTTGAAAAGAAATAGTGAAAGTCTTAAAATTTTGAAGAGATCCTTGTGCGGTGGATAGAGAATGTTAAGAATTATTTTGACTGACATTGTAGCCTCTTCTAGAGCTCTGTTGCTTTGATTTGTCCTTATCTTATAAAGATAGAAATTTTGAAAATTTTAATCAAAAGGATTTTGAAGAGGATATTTTCGATATAGGTGATATAATGTAAGGAAAATAGTTCTTCCTTATTTATTGCTTTTTAGACCTAAAGTTGACATTGTTTTTTTTTTTTCTTTTTTCTTGTGGAGTGGTGTCCTCTATAATTTTTTTTAAAAAAAATATATTAAATATATAAATAAAACCTTGAAATTGAGGTTAAAACTTAGTTGGTACTTAGTTTAGCTTCTATTTTATTTCCGTTTAAATTAAGTAAGTCATACATAAGAGTTTTCAAAATAAGTTTTTAAATAATAGTTTTTAATTTATGGTTTTGTTTTCTAGGGACTACAACTACTAAACAGATGATGGGGCTTTTTTCAAAACTAATATTTAAATTTTTGGTTTTTCATAAAGTAGAATCAATTTATAAATTCTTTATTTTCTACTATAAGTTGCCATAGAGTTTGGCGTTTATGAATAGTAGTAAAGGTGACTTTTTGTATCATTATCCTACACTTTCTATTATTTATACATTGAACCCCAAATCTTTTGAAGTATTTTAAAAAGGTATATGAAGATTTTAGGCTGAAGAAATTATATATATTTTCCTAACTTTATTTTCATACCAGCTTATCATTTCATTATTATCTTCTAATATTCGCTTATCCATTATATTATAACGAGGTATATTTTTCATTGACCATATTATTTCTTTATTTTGCCTTTTAATATTATTAATACCATCTTCTAATCTTCGTAAAGTATTTTTAGAAATTATTATATCTTTCATAAGATATTGTTGTTTTTCTTTCAAACCTTTTAAAATATATTTATGCATATTTTTCTGAAATTGGTCCTCTAAATTATTTAACTTTTCTTTATTATATTTTATTGCCTTTCCTGCCTTTATTCTTTGTTGTCTATTCATTTGTTTTTCAAATAAATCCATTTTTAGCCATTTATTTCTCTTTGATGTAATTTTTCTACTAACCTTTTGTTTATTGTTTTAATTTGTTTATATTCTTCTTTTGAATCTTCTGATAACCTATTTTCCTTTTCAAGTATCCTACAAATTTTCATCATAAAATTAAAATTTTTAAATCTTGCTGTAAAAGATCTTAGTTTTATTCCTAACCATTTTATATCTGCTTTTATTTTTCTGGAAATCATTTTTTATAAATCTGATGATCCTTCTTGCTCATAGACTTGTTCTATAGCAATTATAATTTTATTTATAAAATTCAATTTTTTATTTGTTTTTCTGCATTCTTCATCACAATCTATTTCTTTTGATTTATGTTTATCAGCATGTTCATTTACTAATCTTCTCATTCTATCATTGAGGAATTTCTTAACAAAATATCTAAAATGTCTATTAGATGTATCATTATCAAAACCTTTACAAAAGTTGCATGCTTGAAGTAGTTCCCTACTATAATCTTCATTATCATCCATGTTTTTATATATGTTCTATGAGTATGCACCAATTTTAATAGCAAAATTCATTAATTATTGATTTTAATAAGAGTACTCTAAAATCCATTCTAAAATCTTAATACACAAAATATTTTGAGTAAAGTTTATTACCTATCTTTATCTCCTTCGTCTTCTATAAAGATCTATCGGAATCTTCTAAGACTCGTCTTCTTCTTCCTCGATTAGCTTAACATCCAACAGTCCTGATGGCCTCCTGCCTATATGACTTCAAGAGGAAAACAAGCTTCGATCTCCAACGGAAAAATCACTACGGCTTATTGGAACCAGATAATCATTTCTTGGAAAGATAAAAGGAGTAAAAAGAGGTAATAAGCTCAAAACAAAATAGAATCTGTGTTTTTATGAAGGAAAGGATTTTATTTCCCCTTTAAGGGTGTAACGCCCCAAATTCCGGAAGTTCAGGTAAGCACGCCACGAGCGGGTCTTCGGGAGTTGGGAGGTTAAATTTAAGTATTTCATTCAATTAATTGCCCTTTCGTTATATTATATGCATAAAATTTCTACGCATTTACATGAATCGTCATTTATATGAATTATATGAACTAAGTGACCTAAATGAATTAAATGTCCTTAATTGCTCTCTTGTGTAAATTCTTGGATTTAATTGTAATTCATGACTTGGTGCTAAGTGAATTGTTGTGTAGAGATAAGACTCAATTGCATGCATTTAAATGGTAGAGGGGCTTGTTTGCAAATTGTGGTGAATCATCATGGTTATTGGAAGATATATTATATCTTATATGCATCTCTTTCTCACATTACATACATCATATTTCATCAAATTTCTACACACACCCACACACAAGAAACCGATCAAAACACCAAGGAGAAGGAGGAAATTTCATCTCATTTTCAAGCTAAATTCTTGGAGGAATTGTGAGGATAGAAGCATCATCATCATTATCTCTTCATTTCATCTCAATTCTTGCTTGAATTTAAGGTATATCATGAACTTGTATGAATTCCTTGATTGACATAGAAGTAGGGTTCATGAATTATGTGATGAATTCTTGCAATGTTTGGAGTTAGAAGCATGTTAGGATCATGAGACTTGGAAGTTTGCATGGATACCTTGAAGTTTGGAAGTTGGAAGCATGTATAGATATATAAGGGGTTTTAGTGATGAATTTTGAGGCTTTGATGTGTAATTCTTGGTTGGATGATTGGATAAGTGAAGTATAGTGTATATTTAATGTGTTTTAATATTTTTTATGGAGTAATCTTGCAATTGTTGTTGTTTTGGTGACTTTTGGCATGAAAATACCCTGTTTTCCCCTGTTTTGTTGTTGCTGCGTATATGGTCGCGCCCGCGACCTGTTTATGTGTAAAAATGGTCGCGCCCGCGACCCCATTTTGGCCAACTTTCGACTTTTGAAAAAATTGGACAAAAATTCGGAAAAATACTTGGTCGCGGCCGCGACCATTTTGTGAAGGTTTTTGGTCGAGCCCGCGACCACCCTCCAGAAACTGCATTTTGTCCAACTTCGAACCTACGCCATTTTCACCTCGGTTTGAATTAGAAAACGTGCCATATACCATCGGAAAGGTCTTTGTGTATACTTTCATACCCAACAAACCAAACTCAATTCCCACTTATAGAATTTAAGATATTCCAGTTTTCCCACAACATGTGCATTTTCCCAAAATTGTCAAGTTTTCCTAAACTTCACCAAAACCTTCCTTATTGCATTCTTTTCATTTTTTTGGCTTCCGTATGTGACTTATATGAGTTATAAACATGTTTATTGATAATTATTCTTTTAAATTAACATTCCTTAATTATTATTGCATGATTGACACTAATTGAACATGCCGTTCGTCTTAAATGGTTTATACGAGTTGAGTCTTATGTACACTTGTCCCTTGTTGCACAGATCATGGTCCGGGAGACAAGGAGCACGCTCCTTAGGGTTTATTCTTGTATTTTGGTTGTTCGGTAAAGGTGAGGTTTATTTCGTAGATATATATAGAACCCGTATAACCCGATGTGACATTTTCAACCAAAAGTATCTATATATCTATAGCTTTCAAAATTTATGGATTTTAAATGGTTTCAAGAAATGATTGAACAGATTGATTGATTGGGCGAGTAAAGCATGTTCACATGGGGCCCGAGGGTAGTGTATTGAGCCAAACGGGAAAGCAAGGGCTGACGGGTAACTCTCACACTATCCTCACCAATTTGGGATCACCTCTGAATCCACCAGGAGGTTTAGTGGAGGAAGAAATCCCGTGCGTGGGAGTCATGTTCCCGACGTACAACATGATTGGAAGGTTGGGTCTTGCAAGCCCACCTTCACCCGGAGGAAGAAGGGTTCATGAAATTGATGCGTGGTTGCACTTAAATAACTTGCATGCTCACTTAATAAATGGAAATGCTCATGATTGTACACTTTTGGAGTAAGGTTGGAGAATGCCCTCACTCGCCGGGCCACAGATTGAATTGACAATTAATTAAATTGCTAAATTGATTTAGTTGTAATCTCGGGCGAGAATTTCTCTTTATCCTTGAAACTTATGCCGTGCTTCTTATAAAATCTTACCCGAGATTATAGCTTGCATGATACGTGCACTTATATTTATTTAAACCCCTCACTCAGTCTGTGGTAGACTGACACCTCACATTTTCAGGTTTTGCAGGGAAGTGCTAGGCGGGTTCGAGTCTTTTGGTCGAGTCTAGCACCTCATTCTCATTTTGGTATCTTGTATTTGTTTAGTAAGGAAACATATGAAAGCTTTTGTATATTATGGTTTAATGAGAAGAACTTGAATTGCATGTTTTGGAAACAATGAACAAGGTTATGAATGGAATGTATGTATATGAGTATGTTTCCTCTTTTCTTTATACATTGTTGTATTGAATGAGGGTTAGCCCGCCTAGCTAGTGTCGTGTTTTTTTTATTGTCTCCCGTTCGCTATAGGCTTGATTAATGTATGGGTGCTCGTTCCATATGTGGATTGAACTATAGTGCGGGGATGTGGTGCCTTTGCGTTAAGGGTGCTACATCCTAAGGTGGTATCAGAGCCCGGTTGCAAAATCGCGGTTCTTATGTTGTGTCATGTCGAGTCTAAGTCGTACGGCATAGGATTACTTGATTAATTGCGAGTCTTGCATAATGATTGAGTTTACTTGGATTTGCTTGAACTACTTGAATTCTTTGAATTATGTGATTTATGTGAATTATGAGTTTTATTGCACTCATTTGCACTTGTTAATCGAACATGCATATACAGTGTTTGGATTTCAGGATGCCTCGTGGAAGGCCTCGCAGAGAGCATTCTCCTGGTCATCGTCATCACCATCGTGATCGAACTCCACCTCCACCCCCTCAAGCTCAACCTCAAGGGTTCTTAAACTCTATGGTTCAACTTATCGACCAAAGACTAAGAGATTATGTGCCTCCTGCACCACCAGCTCCTCCCCCAGCACCACCGGCCCCAATCTCAGCTATTTTATGGGAATTTCAGAATCAACATCCACCTAGATTCTTCAAGGGAAATGACATGCAAGCCGAACAATGGCTTAAAGAGGTGGAAAGAATTTGGGAACTTATTTCTTGCGAGACTCGAGAGAAAGCTAGGTGTACTCTTACTTTAATACAAGGAGAAGCTTATTCTTGGTGGGAAAGCACCAAGATTGTTTTAGATGCAGCCGAAGAAGAAATCACATGGGAGGTTTTCATTAGGGAATTCAAGAACAAGTTCATTCCTCCTTCATCTCGCACTAGGAGACTTAAGGAGTTCACGGAGCTCGAACAATGGAGTAGATCAGTGGCCGAATATATTACCGAGTTCGAGAGATTATCCAAATATGCACCCAATATTGCCGGTGATGATTTTCATAAGGCTATGCAATTCGTGCAGGGTTTGAGGCCGGATATCCAAGCTGCAATAGAGGCCGTCAATACAAGTACTTGGAAGAAAGCTACTCAAAAGGCTTTAAAAGTGGAAGATTCGGTAAATGCTTGGAGGTCTACATATAGATCGGGTCAGGGTTCCGGTTCAGGATCGAGATCGAATTACAATCCCGGGAAAAGGCCAATCACCTATGATAACCCTCCACCGCAGTCTAAGGGTCCCATGAAGAAATTCAAGTCTCAAGTGCCACAAGTACCGGTCCAGAAAGCTCCTCGGGTCATGCCTGCTGCACCACCACCCACGGGAAAGCCGGGATGTTCTTATTGTGGGTTACCTACTCATACCTATGAAGGTTGCCGGCGTCGTTTGAATTTATGTTTGATTTGTGGGAATGCCGATCATAAAGTGGATACGTGTCCAGATAGAAGGGATCCACCGCCTGGGGGTCAGAGGCCACTTATTAGGGCCCGTGCGTATGCCTTGGAAGGCGAGGAAGCAGATGCAGACGTGGACCCAGCTGCTGTTGTCGAAGGTACCATTTACATTCATGGCATAAACATACATACTTTGTTTGATCCGGGGACTACCCACTCTTTTATCTCTTGTGATATTTCTATGAAATTGCCTCTATGTGTTACTTTTTTCTCTACTTATTATGTTGTGAGTACTCCTTTTGGTGGTAGTGTAGAAACTAACCGGGTTTTTAGAGAGGTGCCGGTGAGTATTGAGGGTCGGGTCTTTTCCACGGATTTCATTGAATTATCTATGTCTCGGTATGGATCTATCTTGGGTATGGATTGGCTTTACAAGCACTGTGCTATTGTTGATTGCCGGGCTAAGAGAGTTCAGTTGGGTTCAGAAATTGTAACGGGTCGAAGTTCTAAAACCGTGCATTTATTATCCTTCTCGGAAGCTCGAAAATTGTTTTGTGAAGGGGCTACGGGATTCATAGCTTACATTCTTAATCAACCCAAGGATCAGATGAAGTTAGAAGAAACGGAGGTTGTTAAAGGGTTTCCCGAAGTGTTTCCGAAAAATTTAAATTCTTTACCACCGGAAAGGAAGATAGAGTTTGTGATTGATTTGTATCCAAATGTCGAGCCGTATTCTAAAACTCCATATCGGATGGCTCCGACAGAGTTGAAGGAGTTAAAGGTGCAACTTGAGGGCCTTTTGGAAGTCGGGTATATTAGGCCAAGTTCGTCGCCATGGGGTGCTCCGGTTTTATTCGTAAAGAAGAAAGATGGTACGTTGAGGATGTGTATTGATTACCGGGAGTTGAATCGGATGGCAATTAAGAATAAATACCCTCTTCCCCACATCGAAGAGTTATTTGATATACTCCAAGGATCCAAAGTTTATTCGAAACTTGATTTAAGGCAAGGGTATTATCAATTACGGATCCGAGTCGGGGACATTCCGAAGACGGGCTTCAATACAAGATATGGGCATTTTGAATTTGTGGTTATCCCGTTTGGTTTGACAAATGCTCCCGCCGCTTTCATGGACATGATGCATAGGATCTTTCGGCCTTTTCTTGACAAGTTTGTTGTGATCTTTATCGATGATATTCTGGTTTTCTCCAAGTCAGTTGAGGAACATGCAAGACACCTTGAACTCGTATTGAAAACTTTGAAGGAACACCAATTGTTTGCAAAATTTAGTAAGTGCGAGTTTTGGATCGACCGAGTTTCTTTCTTGGGCCATATTATTTCAGGGAACGGATTAGAAGTGGATCCTTCTAAGATAGAGGCAGTTTTGAAGTGGGAGAGACCAAAGAATGCCTCCGAGATTAAAAGTTTCTTGGGATTAGCGGGTTACTATAGGAGGTTCGTATAAGATTTTTCTAAGATCGCTGCCCATTTGACTCGTTTAACAAAGAAAGATGTTAAGTATGAGTGGGATGATAATTGTGAAAAGAGCTTTAATGAATTGAAGAAAAGATTGGTTTTAGCCCCGGTTCTAACTCTTCCGAATGGTTTAGAAGGATATGCAGTCTACACGGATGCCTCTAGAGATGGTTTGGGGTGTGTTTTGACTCAAAATGGTAAAGTTATTGCTTATGCTTCCCGGAAGTTGAAGAATTATGAGAGGAACTATCCAACCCATGATTTAGAGCTTGCCGCGATAATATTTGCGCTTGGTAAATGGAGGCATTATTTGTATGGAGTGACATTTGAGATTTTCACGGATCATAAGAGTCTTCAATATTTATTCACACAGAAAGATCTTAATTTGAGGCAACGGAGATAGATGGAACGACTAGAGGATTATGATTGTGTGATCAAGTATCACCCCGGGAAAGCTAATGTAGTAGCCGATGCATTAAGCCGAAAAGTTGGTGTTTCAAATTTGAAGTTGGGAGCAAGTGGTAAAATCGAGCCTATTGTGATAAAAGCCCGGGTATTCAATATCACCATTCAACCGGAATTGAAATTTAGATTGTTTGAGGCTCAAGGTAAAGATCCGGAAGTTCAAAAGTTAGTTGCTAAAGCAAGAGAGGATCCGGAAAGTCCATTTGGGTTTGATGAAGCTGGTTTTCTTCGCTTCAAGAACCGAATAGTAGTACCCGATGAATTGAAAAGGGTATTACTTGAGGAAACACATAAGTCGGCATACTCGATACATCCGGGAGGAAACAAAATGTATAAAGACTTGAACCAATTTTATTGGTGGCGTGGATTAAAGAAGGATGTGGCCGAGTTTGTAAGGTGTTGTTTGACATGTCAACAAGTTAAAGCTGAACATCAAAAGCCCGGAGGTCTTTTACAGTCCTTGCCTATCCCTGAGTGGAAGTGGGAACAGGTGACAATGGATTTTATAACCAGGTTACCAAAGGTGAAAGGAGGGTATGACGGTATTTGGGTGATTGTGGACCGATTAACTAAGTCTGCTCATTTCTTGCCGGTCCGTATGTCCTTCAAGATTAGAAAGTTGGCTGAAATTTATAATAGAGAGATTATTCGCCTTCATGGAATTCCGGTGAGCATTGTTTCGGATAGAGATCCCCGCTTTACTTCTAAGTTGTGGCGAGAATTGCAAGATATATTGGGAACAAAACTTCAGTTTAGCACGACTTTTCATCCCCAAACTGATGGTCAATCTGAGAGGGTGATAAGATATTTAGAAGATTTGCTCCAGTCGTGTGCTTTGGATTTTTCAAATTCATGGTGTGACCAACTCCCCTTGATTGAATTTGCTTCTAACAATAGCTATCAATCCTCTATCGGCATGACTCCTTATGAGTTACTTTATGGGCGAAAATGTCGATCCCCGTTATTCTTTGATCTAGAAGAGTGGAGATGGACGAAACAAGAAGGGGTAAAGAAAGGAGAGAAACTAGAAAGACCTTCTAAGACTGTGAAAGCCAAGATTGAGAAAGTTCAGCTAATACAACAACGGATGAAGGCTGCCCAAGATAGACAGAAAAGCTATGCCGATATTCGCCGGAGAGATCCAAGTTTGAAGTTGGAGACCGGGTTTTCTTGAAAGTATCTCCAAGAAACGGGTTTTCTCGTATTGGAAAGGGAGGAAAGCTTAACCCTCGCTATTTGGGTCCATTCGAGATTCTTGAGAGAATTGGAGAAGTGGCTTACAGATTGGACCTACCTCCTAATCTTACCGGGATTCACAATGTTTTTCATGTATCTCAGCTCAGAAAATATTACCCGGATGAACCAGAAATTCTCCCCGTTGAAGAGGTTGAGTTGGAACCGAATCTATCTTTTGTTCAGCAACCGATTAAAGTTTTAGATAGGAAGTACCAAGAATTGAGAAATCGGCAGATTCCTATGGTCTAGGTATTATGGAGAAGTGATAAATCTGAAGAAATGACTTGGGAACCGGAGGAGAAGATGAAAAGGTTCCATCCAGAATTGTTTATTTCCGATCAGTGAATCTGGGGACCAGATTCTTCTAAGGGGGGGAGAGTTGTAACGCCCCAAATTCCGAAAGTTCAGGTAAGCACACCACGAGCGAGTCTTCGGGAGTTGGGAGGTTAAATTTAAGTATTTCATTCAATTAATTGCCCTTTCGTTATATTATATGCATAACATTTCTACGCATTTACATGAATCGTCATTTATATGAATTATATGAACTAAGTGACCTAAATGAATTAAATGTCCTTAATTGCTCTCTTGTGTAAATTCTAGGATTTAATTGTAATTCATGACTTGGAGCTAAGTGAATTGTTGTATAGAGATAAGACTCAATTGCATGCATTTAAATGGTAGAGGGGCTTGTTTGCAAATTGTGGTGAATCATCATGGTTATTGGAAGATGTATTATATATTATATGCATCTCTTCTCTCACATTACATACATCATATTTCATCAAATTTCTACACACACCCACACACAAGAAACCGATCAAAACACCAAGGAGAAGGAGGAAATTTCATCTCATTTTCAAGCTAAATTCTTGGAGGAATTGTGAGGATAGAAGCATCATCATCATTATCTCTTCATTTCATCTCAATTCTTACTTGAATTTAAGGTATATCATGAACTTGTATGAATTCCTTGATTGACATAGAAGTAGGGTTCATGAATTATGTGATGAATTCTTGCAATATTTGGAGTTAGAAGCATGTTAGGATCATGAGACTTGGAAGTTTGCATGGATACCTTGAAGTTTGGAAGTTGGAAGCATGTATAGATATATAAGGGGTTTTAGTGATGAATTTTGAGGCTTTGATGTGTAATTCTTGGTTGGATGATTGGATAAGTGAAGTATAGTGTATATTTAATGTGTTTTAATATTTTTTATGGAGTAATCTTGCAATTGTTGTTGTTTTGGTATTTTTGGCATGAAAATACCCTGTTTTCCCCTGTTTTGTTGCTGCTGCGTATATGGTCGCGCCCGCGACCTGTTTATGTGTAAAAATGGTCGCGCGTGCGACCCCATTTTGGCCAACTTTCGACTTTTGAAAAAATTGGACAAAAATTCGGAAAAATACTTGGTCGCGGCCGCGACCATTTTGTGAAGGTTTTTGGTCGAGCCCGCGACCACCCTCTAGAAACTGCATTTTGTCCAACTTCGAACCTACGCCATTTTCACCTCGGTTTGAATTAGAAAACGTGCCATATACCGTCGGAAAGGTATTTGTGTCTACTTTCATACCCAACAAACCAAACTCAATTCCCATTTCTAGAATTTAAGATATTCCAGTTTTCCCACAACATGTGCATTTTCCCAAAATTGTCAAGTTTTCCTAAACTTCACCAAAACCTTCCTTATTGCATTATTTTTATTTTTTTGTCTTCCGTATGTGAATTATATGAGTTATAAACATGCTTATTGATAATTATTCTTTTAAATTAACATTCCTTAATTATTATTGCATAATTAACACTAATTGAACATGCCGTTCGTCTTAAATGGTTTGTACGAGTTGAGTCTTATGTACACTTGTCCCTTGTTGCACAGATCACGGTCCGGGAGACAAGGAGCATGCTCCTTAGGGTTTCTTCTTGCATTTTGGTTGTTCGGTAAAGGTGAGGTTTATTTCGTAGATATATATAGAACCCGTATAACCCGATGTGACATTTTCAACCAAAAGTATCTATATATCTATAGCTTTCAAATTTTATGGATTTTAAATGATTTCATGAAATGATTGAACGGATTGATTGATTGGGCGAGTAAAGCATGTTCACATGGGGCCAGAGGGTAATGTATTGAGCTAACCGGGAAAGCAAGGGCTGACGGGTAACTCTCACACTATCCTCACCAATTTGGGATCACCTCTGAATCCACCAGGAGGTTTGGTGGAGGAAGAAATCCCATGCGTGGGAGTCATGTTCCCGACGTACAACATGATTGGAAGGTTGGGTCTTGCAAGCCCACCTTCACCCGGAGGAAGAAGGGTTCATGAAATTGATACGCGATTGCACTTAAATAACTTGCATGCTCACTTAATAAATGGAAATGCTCATGATTGTACACTTTTGGAGTAAGGTTGGAGAATGCCCTCACTCGCCGGGCCACGGATTGAATTGACAATTAATTAAATTTCTAAATTGATTTGGTTGTAATCTCGGGCGATAATTCCTCTTTATCCTTGAAACTTATGCCGTGTTTCTTATAAAATCTTACCCGAGATTATAGCTTGCATGATACGTGTGCTTATATTTATTTAAACCCCTCACTCAGTCTGTGGTAGACTGACACCTCACATTTTCAGGTTTTGCAGGGAAGTGCTAGGCGGGTTCGAGTCTTTTGGTCGAGTCTAGCACCTCATTCTCATTTTGGTATCTTGTATTTGTTTAGTAAGGAAACATATGAAAGCTTTTGTATATTATGGTTTAATGAGAAGAACTTGAATTGCATGTTTTGGAAACAATGAACAAGGTTATGAATGGAATGTATGTATATGAGTATGTTTCCTCTTTTCTTTATACATTGTTGTATTGAATGAGGGTTAGCCCGCCTAGCTAGTGTCGTGTTTTTTTTATTGTCTCCCGTTCGCTATAGGATTGATTCATGTATGGGTGCTCGTTCCATATGTGGATTGAACTATAGTGCGGGGATGTGGTGCATTTGCGTTAAGGGTGCTACAAAGGGTTTATTTTTCCATTACAAAGAAAGCACTCAAATTACAACTCTGATGTTTTTTCAGACACTCTTTCTCACTCTTGACTAAAGATTTTTCGATGCCCTCCTATATTACAGACCACCTTTATTTATACAACTCTAAACGCGTAAAGAGATAAGATTCCTTCAGATAAGGAAATCCTGACTTGTATTTGTAGCCACTCGATCTATCTTTTTCTTCAACGGCTGAGATCTTGCCGACAATTTTATAGTGGTTGCAGTCGTCATTGGTTACGTCTCTTTATTGGACTTTTCTTTATGCAGTCACATTCTAATGTCTGTATGACACCCAATCAATTTGCACGCCTCTTGTCTTGTAGCAGTGGAGCAAATACTTCTATGGGTAACAAGGTACCTGTAGTATTCCTCTAGTAATCCCGATTTTGGATCATTTGGAGAGCCTTTAGTAACTAGTAACCAGTTACCAACAGCAAAGATGGTTTGGAAACCTTTATTTAGAAGATTCTCTGAGATACTCTGTATGGCTTTTATCCCAAGAGCTCTTCTTGTAACAACCCATTCAGGGGAGTATATTCCAGCCTTGAAGCTTTTCCTTCCAACTTCTAAGCTAATGTTGTTGTATAATGGATTTATTGAGACAATATGAAGTGACTCATACCATCTATTCCCATCCAATTCTGGAGATATGGTGTAGAATTTCAAGACGCATTGTCTTCCTTTAGCAAATTGGGAAACCTTGGACTTGAATGTATCCTCAAATCCACTTATTTCCTTCTGTTCTTTGCTCAGATATATTAAAACAAGAAAATCAAATTCTGCAAGTTTTAGAACTTGGTTTGGATCAGCCCCATCGATTGCAGTTAACCTTGGGTATATTGTGTTTCCACTCGAGTAAAAAATTTCTTCACAATCTGGATAGTTATATGCCAGATCAAACATTCTTTTGTATTCTTTGTCATAAGAGTGTTTTGGTATATATTCACCCTTTATTTGCACAGTTTTGAAAGAACCAGATTTTTGAAGTGGTTCTATTTTTATTTTTCTTATAGAGGATGTCTTTTTCTCTTCCTCTACTTTTATCTCTTGTTTTTTATTTTCCTCTTCTATTTTTACAGGCATTTCTGGCTTTTTACTGCCTGAACATTCTGCCTTTTCTTTATCATTTTCTAATTTTTCTATTCTTTTATATAAATTATCCATTCTTTTTGCATTTTCTATGACAAGATCGGACAAAACTCTGAGACTATCTTGTATAGAGTCTTCAAAGATGTTTAGTGCTTCATTTATATCAAGAGAGATTACTCTTAATGTATCGACCTCTGTCTTTATTTCGGCTAGTTCCTGTATGTCCTTCATCCTGCAAAATGAAGATGAATTAAAACTTTATTAGCCTTAAAGTGATTTTTGGGAAATCACCACCCTTCAACGGATTTGTTATCGTCTTTACCATCTACCGTTTGAGATGGACTAGGTATATGTATACACATATACTCGTCTCAATATGATTTTTGGGAAATCATCACCCATTAACGGATTTGATAATGTCTTTACCATCTATAGTTTGAGATGGACTAGGTATATGTAAACGCATATACTCGCCTTTAATCAAGACCAAATTCATTCGAGAAAGGAAATCTGCTAAGAAATTATCCATTCCTCTAATATGTTTTACCTTAAAATTATAGTGTGACAAGAAAACTTGCCAACGATGCAGTCTCCTATATTGAGGTTTATTTGGAAGTTTATTTTGTATTAAACTCTGAATTTGAGTATTATCTGTATGAACTTCAAAAGGTTTTTGTAAAAGAAAAGTGAAAACTTTTCTATTCCTCTTATTATACCAAGTATTTTTTTATCATGTGTTGTATAGTTTACTTCCGCTTGACTGAAAGTTCCACTGGTATATCTACAGATTTCATTTAGATCTGTTTTCAATATTGCAGACCAATATAGGTCTGAAGCATCAGTTTGGAAAATAAGATTGTCTTTATCTTCTAGTAATCTTAATTCTGGTAATGTTTTGCATTCCTCCTTAAGACTAATCACTATATCTGTATGTTTAGCATTCCATCCTTTTGTATTATTTTTTCTAAGCAATTTTTGTATTTCGTGCTTTTCTTTGCTAATTCTGGAATAAATCCTTCAGCATAGTTTAAGCATCCAAGAAATCTTTCTATTTGATTTCTATTATCTAGTTTATCTGGAAACTCTAAGATCTTTCGAGAAATATGAGGTTGCAATTGTATTCCTGCAACACTCAATTTTAACCCTAAAAATTCTATTTCCTTTTTCTCTATTATAGCTTTTCTTTCCGAAAGTGCAATTCCATTTTCTTTACAAATTTGAGCAAATAGCATAAGATGTTTTCTATGATCATCTTCGGTATTAGAAGAGATTAAGATATCATCTATATATACTACCATGAATTTATGATATTTTGAAAAAATGTTATCCATTTTTCTTTGGTATATTAAAGGTGCATTTTTTAATCCAAAAGGCATTACAAGCCATTCGTAATGTCCTTGAGGAGCACTAAATACAGTATATTGAATACTATCTTCTTCCATTTTTATTTGCCAAAAACCCGATGTGCAATCAAATTTAGAATAGAAAGACTTGTTTTTGACAGATTTATGATATCTTCTTTATTCGGTAATGGATAGCTATCTGTTTTAGTAAAATAATTTAACCTTTTAAAATTTATTACCATTCTAACTTTTTTCCTCTTCTTTTCTGCTTTATTCATAACCATAAAAGTAGGACTAGAGAAAGGGCTGAAGCTTTTTCGAATGAGTTTTTTATTCATTAATTCTTCTATTTGTTTTTTAAATTTTTGTCTTTCTTCAATAGTATATAACATAGGTTTCTCTTTTATAATTACATTTTCAGTTAATTCTATTTTAGCTTTAGGATGACTTTCTTTCCAAAAAGCTAATGGATTATTATTATAATTTTCTTCTATTTTCTTTTTAATAGAATCTAAGTTTATTCTTTTTATAGAAATTGTATTTATTTGTATAGGAATTTTCTCAAACACCTGTCGTCCACCACACTCAGCTGGCTGAACTCTGAATGGTTTATTGACTCGTAGTATTTTAAGAAGATGTCCACAAGATGTTTTTAATGTTACCATATATACGTTTTGTATATAGAATTGAAATTGTTCAAGGAAATCATTTCCTAATAATATATCTGCTTCTAGAGAATTGTATTCATATACTTGTTTAATAAGAATTATCTTACTACCCAGTATTATTTCTACATCTTTAGCCACTTTATTAGTAGCATGAGATTGTCCTGTTATTCCTCTAATTCTTATATTGCTATCTGTTTTCCATTCTTTAATTAAGAATGTTTTAAATATTGTTATTTCTGATCTCGTATCTATCAAAGCACAAGTTGTTATATTTCCTTTTAAAAGTGTTAATTGTATAAAAACACTTAAAGGAAAATTAATTCCTTTCATATTTACGACAAAATATTTCATTTTCTTGTATTTGGAGTGTAACTCCATTCTTTTCTATTTTGTAATATTCACAATTATTGAGAAATTCATTTCCTAAAATTATATCAAAGAATTCTCCATTCAGGTATGTATCTATACAACATTTAACTTTCAATTTTATTCCTTGTATAGTAATCGGGACATATAACTCTTGATTACACATTGTCTTAAATCCATCGAAGGTCATATATTGGATCGGTAGGCTAGTAATCATTCCTATTAGTCCTTTATTTTTTACTTGAGCAAAGCGATTAACACTAGCTCCTGTGTCTATCAATATTTTGGGTCCAAATATTCTATCAGTTCCGTTAAAATATTCTCCTTCTATAATCATCGAATTTGTATATCTTAGAGATTTATTAACTGTTAACTTTCTTTCTATTTTTATTCCAGAACTTTCTCCAGTAAGAGAATATTTAGAACTACCTCCTAATAACCTGTTTCCTTGGAAACTAAGTTTAGAGGGTAATAATCTCTTTTCCATTTCTGGTTTATTATTAATTTCTATTTGATATGGTTCTATTTCTTGTATTTCTTCCAAAAGCGGCAGTTTTGCTGTAGTTATATCTTTAAATTCTTCATCTATTTTTAAGTATGGTTCATCTTGATAAGTTTTACCATAATTGCTATTGCTTAACACATAAAGTGCTCTATAGTATATAGTGAAAGCCTTGCTGCCATCCTTTAAACCTATATCTTTTAGAAATTTATAGTGTAAGTTTAAAACTTCATCTATATTTTCATCTTGTAAATTGATACTATATTTTGGAAAAACATCAAAAAGAATTTGTTTATAAAACAAATTTCCTTCTGTAGTTCCTAAGTTACTAGTTTTAGCATCCCTAAATCGTTGATCATGTAAAGATAGCACTGATGGACTATCGATACATTCTCTAAATAGAGATTTAACTAAAAATTGTACTCTTCCCAAATATATATACTGTATCTTTGGTTTAAGAGATTTTTTCACTTTATTTATAGCATTATTAGCTATTCCTCTTGTTATAAGACTTATCTTGACATTTCCAGAGGTATTTTCTACCCTTATAACTTTTTCTACCTCATGATAGTCATAGATATTTATCTTATTTCTTTTTACTAAATTAGCCAATCCTGTGAATATATTATTTGTTGGATTTGCTGCACTTAATTTTAAGTTTTTTATTTTGTCAAGTGTTTCTTGACTAAAAGTTATTCGTTTAGCATATCCTGTTGTACTCTCTTCTTCTATCACTTCTTCTTCTTTGTAATTCTGTATTTCAGAATCCATTTAATCAGATTTAGATTCTAGTTCAGAATTTTCTGAAGAACTTATTTCAACATATATTTCATTTCCTATATAATTTTCTATATCTGAAACTTCTTCTAATTCATCTTTTATTTCTATAAATTCTGCTTCTATAGTTCTTACCTTTTTAGGTTTAGGACATTCTGGTGATTTATGACCTTCCTCGCCACAATTCCAGCATCTATCTTTAGTAGGTTTTTTATTAATTTTTTCCTTTCTTTTGAAAAACCGTCTTTTTGGTTTTATATGTTTTTTATTAAATTTATTATACTTTTTGTATCTGTTTCTTTTGAATTTTCTCTTTTTATAATTAAGATCTATTTTTGTTATTATCTTTGCAACCCCATTGGGTAGGCATTTCTAATTTTGAACAATAAAGTCCATAAATTTTTCTAGATTTCTTGTATAATTGTTGCTCATAACAAAGTCTTTTTAATTCTTCTATTAAAACTCTTATTCTCCCTCCTAAATTATTAGTTGTATTTTCTTTTTCTTTTTCCCAAACTTTATTTAGGTGTGTATTCCAAGGATTTGGAAGTTTTGAATAGAACATTTTAAGATATATATCTTGTGATTATCCACTCCAATATTGTTTATAATAATAATCACAAAATTCTTCTATATAATTTCGTAGAAATTTCAAAGAGCATATCGAAAGATTTATAAGATCATTTCTAACTTCTTCTTTAGTTCTTTTATATTCATTTTCAGTATCGTTTATCCAATTTTCTCCTAAGAATTCATCAGATATATAATATGCTATTCCTTCTACTCCAGTTCTAATATCTTTATCAAAACCAGTTTCCATAGTAGTTCTCATTATTCCTTGTACATCAATTGAAATTCCTTTCCACCAACTTTGTACAATTCCATCAAAGGTAGATATTATATAATCAGTTCTTCTAGATGCTGTAGCATATATTTCATCCTGATTCAAAAAATAGGCAATCATATCATTTTGCCATTTAATTAAAGCTTTTCTTTTATCTATTTTATTATTCAGGTTTAATTTACAACCATTTACATTTATAGGTTCTGAATATTCATTATTAAGATGATATTTATCAGTATAACTTTTATTTCTTTTATCCTGATGTTTATTCTTTTTTGTATTAAAATAAGTTGGATAACTTTTTAGTTCGTTAGATCCCATAGATTCGTCTGGATCTTCTATGGTTGATCCATCTGATCTTTTGGTTCCTGAAGGACCAGCGTCATTCATTCTTACTTCATATTCTACTATGTCTTCCAATTTTATTTTTTCAAAATCTTCGATTAAATCATTTATTTCATTCATGTTTGTATTTGATTTTTTATTTTCTTCTTGTTTATTTTTATTTTCTATATTAGTTCCTTTAGCCTTAAGCCTTTCAAGAGCTCCATCACAACTCTCTTCTTGTTCTTTGAGCATTTTTGGAACTAATGTATTTAGCATGTAATCATCAAAAGAACCCTTTTCATATGGTTTAGTTTTTTCTAAATTTATTAATCTAAAAGGAGTTTTTATTTCCTTTTCTATATCTTTTAATTTTTCAGCCTTTGATCTTTTTTCTTTTTCTTTAATAGCTATTTCAAGCTACTTCATATTAATTCTATTTAATTGAACTTCATTCTTTAATTCTTTTATAGAATCTTGAAGATTTAACATTTCTTCTTTGACTCTATTAACAGATTCAATTATAGATTGAAGGTTTATGTCTATCGTTTCCATATTTTTCCAGCTTTTATCCTATTTAATAAAGCCTTATTCTTTTCCCTTTTTAGTAAATTTTTTAGCTTCTTTATATCATTTTTATTTTTATTACAAAGACCTTTATCTACCGAAGTTTTTATTTCATCTCTTAATTTATCTATTTTTGTGTCCAATCTAAAATTTTATTTATATTGTTTATCCAATCTTTCCAATATCGATTCATATAGAAAGGAGATTTGAATAATAATTTCTTTTTATTCTGAACTTCCTTATCTTCTTTTTATAATAATTGGAAGGATTTAATTTATTCTTATTTAGAAAATATTTTAGCATATCATCATAAAAATTATATAAATTAGCTAACTCTCGTTTATTTAAAATTCTCATGGTGAAGGATATTGCCAATCTGTATCATCATAGGATATATCAGTATTATAACCATCAATATCTAGATAATTTATTTCTTCTTCGAGATCATACAATCTTTTATCTTCATCTAGAATTTGAAACCATATTATAATTCCTATTTCAAATAATATATACATAGTAGTTATAATTATTTTTATCAAATTTTTATATTTTTTATCCCAAAAGACATCGTCTTCTAGGCTCTGATACCATCTATACAGGGGGTCTGTTGACGTTTTGTCCATTACAATTTATTTTAAATATATTTTGTTTATAGCAAAAATTTAGGGGTCTATTGGATATTTTTAGAAAATATATAGATCTTTTTATAAAAAGGTTTTGGGTTAGAAATATAATTTCAAGAAACTAGTATATCAACTGTTGTAATTTATCAATCTAGAAAAACTCAAAGTCTATCAATTTTTGAAAGTCGTCATAGGGAATGACAATTTTACTGTTCAAAGTCGCCATTGGTTATGGCAATTTATACTACTTTATTAAAGTATATAAAAATAGTATTACTTTATAAAAGTTTTTTGAAACAAATATTATTTTTGAAATTGGCTCTAGACGATGCCGCCAATACCTTGAACTTTGTAGAAAAGTCAAGTTTGTGATGCCATTACTCGATCTTTGCATACCTTATTAGTTCCACAAGGATAGTAAGTGCCATTATCATTTGTAGTTATTCTATGCGTTGTAGGTAGGGCGGTAACAACACCAGTGTGTAGATATTAATTCAAATACATCACATTCAAATGGGAACCCCACAAGTTGATTGGTTAGGTGGGGGCTTGGCCAGCGTTATAACGTATAAGTAGTTAGGGATGAGCTTTTTCCCATCACAAACCTGTTAGTATTGGTGATTTTCGATGAGTTTCTAATGAATTCATCCCTCGGATTTTAACAGTTTCTTTGGTGGTGCATTTGAGACGAGTACTACACCCGTCACATGTCCAAAGCATGAAACTTGAATATAAAATATAGTATGTTCTGACATTATATGTTAGGATCATTTACATCTAACTATCCTATATTTAGGCGTAATTACGGTATAGTCCATCATTATTGGGAAATTACATTTTGGTGCCTATAAATCTTGTTTGGTTTGAGGTCCCTTAACGTAATTTGTAATAGTACATTTATAACCCTGAAGGTTTTATGAGTGTTATATTAAATATATGACCAAAATTATAAAATCATCCCTAAAGTTTACAAATATAAACAAAACGATCCCTATAAATTATGAATTTAACAATAAATCAGGGGTATTTTTGGAATGACATAACGGAACCCTAGGGACTACAAATGGTTCTCAAAGTTAGGGACTAAAATATAATTTCTCGATAATAATAGATTGCATTGTAATTAGGCCTAAATGCAGGATAGACAGATGTAATTATTTCTATATATTAACTCATTCTAAAAATTAGCTGATAAGATGAGGATTGTCGAGATATTATACATGCATATGTAGTCCTTCTATAGGTAAGGTATGATGCCCGACTTAAGTGGTACATTTAACAACGGATGCCATTAATCAATAAATCACATTCAAATGGCAACCTCTACTTGAAAATTTTTTTAGGTTTTTAATTAATTAATGTATTTTTCAAAAATCATACTGGTTACATAATTTCTTGCAACTAACAAAATAGTACTATGGTCCCCCTTCTTCTCAAAATATTAAATATATGGTGTTTTGGCAGTGATATATCACAATCATCTTAATGAGATTCATAAATACCAGAAAATTTAATATTTGACAACAAAAATGAAAGTGACCATGTGAAGTATAATTATTTGCCCTTTTATTATGCATTAAACGGTCCAAATTATAATATACTTTTAATTCATTCTTTTATTTTTTTTATTTTTTTATTTTTTTGTAGCAACCGAGCAGGACTAAGAGTTGCCAACAACCAAAAAAAGAAAACTCAAGCCGAAATCGCTTCCGGTGTGTAATCCCATATTTTCTTCTCTTCGCTCATCCTATGGAATAATTATAACATTTCACGACTGCGTATTTATATAAACATATTTACAATTTTTTCAAAAAGAATAAAGAAAAATGAAAAGAAAATACTTATTTTTAATTTAATTTATTATCTACGGCAGATCAAGGAAGTTCGGATGGCCAAATACCTATGTTTTCACTAAGACCATGGGAGAGATGATATTGGGACACTTCAAGAAAACATACCTCTTGTAGTAATCAGGCCTACTATTGTGACAAGTACTTACAAAGAACCATTCCCCATTGGGTTGAAGGGGTCAGGTAATTAATTATTTATTTTAACCCAAAGTTTTTATTTTCATAATATTAAGTTTATACTATAGAACACATTATTTTAGTTTCTTAATTCATGTTACTCAAGTTTAATTCATTTATTTTTCAAATGATAGAACCAGTGATAGCTTAGCCGTTGGATATGGTAAAGGACGATTGACATGTTTCCTCGGTGATCCCAAGAGTATAACCAACGTGGTAAGCCCCACTCCCTCCTCTCCCTCCCCCGAACTTTGCAAAATGCAAGGACGGCGTCAGAATTTTTTTTGATGATCTTTTAAATGGGGCGAGATTGAATATGTATGAAATATAGACGACCATGCAGATTCCTGCGGATATGGTGGTGAATGCTATTATTGTAACAATGGTGGCTCATGCAGATCAAGCTAATGAGAGTATTTACCATGTCGGGTCGTAGGTTTCAAACCCTGTGGAGTTTACATGGCTTCAAGACTATGCTCTTCGCTACTTCACTTAAAACAAGCAAAAACAAGTTGGTAGGTGCGTTTTTCGAAACAATTATAATCTTAAATAATAGTTTTTATGGTTTTGTGGTTTTTGTAGGGACTACAATACTTTGCAGAAAAGTGAAGTTTGTGATGTGATTAATCGATCTTTACAGACCTTATTTGTTCTTTAAAGGATAGTAAGTGTCATTTTTCACCTTCAAACTTCTGCAAATAAAATATGAACTCATACTCGATTTGGGACATATATGAATACCCTAAGGCAGGTTTCATGTAATTGTGGGGAAAATGTCACAGTTGAGAAATTACAAAAAACACCCTGAAGATTTAATAAGCGTTACCCTGAAAAGTTACAAATAACATCTTAATCAAGGTGTCTTCCGTAATTTCTCAAATATGTATTTTCATTTTCGTAATTTCTTGACTAGTCCGAGTTAATTGACAACATTATTTCGTTTGCAGCTACGATGATATGAATACAGAAAATCTTAGAAGAGCAGCAAAGGAAAGTGGGACTGAGACTGATATATTCTATTTTGATCCCAAGAGCATTAACTGGGAGGATTATTTCATGAATACTCACATTCCCGGAATAGTAAAACACTTAAATAACTAAATTAAATTATAAATTCATGGTCCTTATAAACCATTGTTTGATCAATAATTCAATATATATATATATGTCAAAATCTTATAATTACTAAGTTAAGAGTTCAATATACCATTGTTCGTCGTCACGGTTAGGGGCAGGGGCGATGCCAGTGTAGGACAACCCCCTCCCCCTCCCCTTAAAAAAAAAAAAAATTATATACCCCCCCCCCCCCCCCCCTTCTAAACTTAAAAACCCGCATATACTTGAGCTTTGTATGTTTATAAAATGTTCAGGCTTTATATGTTTATTGAGAGTGCGAACAAATAAATTTTTTTTGAATTAGCATCGTAATTTGTAATCATGTATCGATTTTTAGCAAAAGATGGAAGAGTTCTATTGAATTATCAAGTTCGATTGCCAACCAAGAAAGAATTAATGTTGGTAGTGTAGAATATTTTAATCCTGAAAACATAATTAGTGATTCGGGGCTACGAGTTTTCAGCCCCAGTTGTTGAGAAATCCTGAATCCGCTCCTGCTTGTTGCAGAACGGGAGTTATATTTCTGGTTATATTTTCAGTCAACTCATGTTTTTGTCACGAAACTAAAGAATAAATGTACAAAACCCAAATTTGTATTTCAAACCGTTACCGAATGAACAGAATGAATTACTATTTTTTTTGCAAAAATGTGATCCTATAGCCCTCATTTCATGCTCAAATTGCAGCCCCCACTCCGCGCATCTCACATCCAAATTTTAGCTTTTTCAACAATTTGTACATTATTGGTCGTCTAGATGCATATGTTTAAGACAATAAATAAGGATTGGACAAACATTAATATGGTCGAACACTACTAATTTACACACATAATTAGTAATAAATTCAAAACCGGCAACACACCTTCTCTCAACTAATTTCCATCTGTTCTTCTGATAATACGGATGCGCATCATACTCGCTTAATTAGAGATATCATCTTTCCACATTGTGACAGTATCGAGCACATCTTAAATATTAATTAATGACGCACCAAACATCTATTAAACTATAAATAAGTACACATATACATCTCCAAAGTTCATCATTCTCCTCCAACAAGTAATGGAGGGCGAAAATGAAGCTCGTATATTGTTGGCAATAGTTGCATGTCTTTGTTACTGCTATTTCGTCTCATCAAGATTGCCCAAAGGCAAGTGGAGACTAGCTTCTCTTCTTCCCATTTTCCACATCTTCACGATTCTCCCACTCTATACAAACTCCAAAATCTTCGCAACAGCAATCGGGTACATAATCTCATGGCTTTCCAACTTCAAGCTCCTCCTCTTCGCCTTCGACCACGGCCCCATCGTATGCAAACCTGATGGCACAACATCCTCCCTCACAATTTTCGTTACCACTGCCACCCTACCGTTAAACGTTAACACCCAGAAAAGAATCTACTCCAAGAAAGTACTCCCTCTCTCCACAACCAACGAAATCCCCTTGTTTGCCCTACTAGCATTATTTCTGCATTATTACAAGGAATGCATCCACGTCAATATTCAAATGATCGGATATTGTATTTTGTTGTTCTTATGTATAGACATTGTGGTGGAGTTATCCAGTTTATTGGTGCGCCACGTAGTGCAGGAGCTCGAGTTGGGGCCGGCATCGGACGAGCCTTATCTTTCCACTTCTCTTCAGGACTTTTAGGGCCGGCGGTGGGATCCGGCGTTCGGAAATATACTGCGGGAGATGGTGCACATGCCGGTCCGGTCAGCTGTGGAGCCGGCTCTAGGCAGGGATTGGGCGCCGGTGGTGGGCATTTTGGTGACCTTCTTTGTCTCCGGACTTATGCACGAGCTCAATACGTGGTACGTTAAGCGCACGAGGCCATCGTGGGAGACGACTGAGTTTTTTGTGGTGCATGGGGTTATTGTGGCGGTGCAGCGCGGGCTGGCGGTGGCGGTGCCAAAGAGGAAATGGCGGGTCCCGTCGGTTGTGAGCATGCCGGCAACGATGGGGTTTGTGGCGGCGACGTGCTTATGGCTGTTCTGGCCACCGTTGATGAGAGGATAGAGGTTGTGTATTAATGCAGAATGGAATCTGAGCACATGAAGTGACATTGTGTTACGTGGTTGGAAAACTATTGTGTCTTGGGTTTTTTATTGGATAACGGATCACGAAAATGTTTGACTATAGAGGGAATTGTGACTTAAAAGTTTGTTGTTTAATCATCTCTCATAGTCTTCATATAATAAAATCTCTAGTTTTTGTTCTTTTAATTATCCATTCTTTCTTTCTTTTTTTTTTTTTTTTTAATTATCCATTGATGATATTTAAATACATACGCTTAACCTTAAATAATATTGAATTGAAGAAACCTTAAATAATATTGAATTGATGAATAATGTGTTTGACGTAATAATACCCCTCAAAAAGTCAGCTGTTTGGGAGAAGATTGTCAAATCATTATGAATTGAACTACACAAGCTCAAACTGCAATTAGTGATTGGAGCGGTATTTGTGGATGAGTTAGAGCAACCAGTTAATTATCAGCTCGCACAAAATTGGGATGACTCTCGTGAAGTGGCAGAAGATGATCCGGAGACAATCAAATCGAAAATTTTCTTTAAACGCCTAAATTCGGATAATAAAAACATGGAGAAGACGATCAAGGCATTTTTTGAAAAAAAATTAGTGATAGTCCTAGATTTTTGAAGAGATCCTTGTCCGGAGGACTAGAGAATGTTAAGAATTATTTTGATGACATTTTAGCCTCTTCTAGAGCTCTGTTGCTTTGATTTGTCATTATCTTATAAAAATAGAAATTTTGAAAATTTTAATCAAAAGAATTTTGATGAGGATATTTTCAATATAGGTGATATAATAAGTGTTTTTCCAAAATAATATTTTTTTTATTCACCTTTTATAAATTAATACTGATGTGGGAGAATTGAAGATTTTACTACAAGTCGTGGAACTCTCCCATGACTCCTATTTTTTTAATATTATTTTATGAGTCGTGGAGATCTCCCATGACTACAATATTGTTTCAATGTTTTAATTGGAGCAGTGGAGATCTCCAACGACTCCATATATTTTTATTATTTTTTTATGAGGAGTCGCCATTGCTCCCAACGACTCCATTAAAACACATTGTTTTTGGGAAAGATTGTGGTCCAAGATCTGGATCTCATTTCTTCCTTCCGTCTCCATTCCCTTCTTCCGACATTAATCGTTACTAGCAATTTTGCACATTTTACGCATGTGCAAATAAAAATAATTATTCTATAAATATATTAAAATTATTTTTTTGTATTATATATATATTCAATAATTAATTTTAATATAATCAATAATAAATAAATGAATAGGTAGCATAAGATAATGTTATATTAGTAATTATAAAAAATTAAAATATAAGTGAAAAATAATAAAAATTATATAAAAAAGAAAATAAAAAGAATGCAATCAATGAGAAAGAAAAGAGAAATTAAGAAAAGAAATAATGAGACAGAAAAGAGAAGTTAAGAAAACGTGCAAGAGATAAAGTCGGATGAAAGAAAGTTAATAAATAAATAGGAAAGAAAATATTTTTAGAGTCCATGACACCAAATGGGTCTCTCGCTTAATATAATAATAATAATAGTAACCCGGCACACTCTATATGTGTGCAAATTTACTATATATTATCTAAATATATTAAAAATATTTTTTATATTAATATATATTTTATAATTATATTTAATGTAATTATAAAATTATGATAAATAAATAGTATAGGGTAATGTCATATTAGTAAGGAAAATAAAAATATGAGGAGAAAAAAATAAAAATTATATAGAAAAAGAAAAGAAAAAAATTGAAATGGGGTAAGAAAAAAGAGAAGTTCTTAGAACAAAAGAGAGAGAGAAAAGAGAAGTTAATAGAAAGTTGTTGGAGTGATAAAAAAATAAATAAATGAAAAGAAAAAAGAAGAGAAAAATATACGAAAACAAAGCGGGCAAACAAAATAAATAAAAAAAAGAAAAAAAGAGTCCAAGACACCACTCAGTTTTTATCTGCCCCTCTCGTTTAATATAATAGTATAGATACTAGTAATCCATGCACACTTTATGTGCGTGCAAATAATAAAATTATTATCATTAAATATATTAAATTAAAAATTTTATACTAATATCTATTTTATATTATTTTTAATATAATTAAAAATATAAAAGATATTAGAAAATAGAAATATAAAATTTTGGAAAAAGAATGAAGATATATAATACAAAAATGGAATAAGGCCAGAGAAAAAAAAAATTAAGAGACAAATAACACATTGGGAGAATGATTAAAAAACATTTTAAAAAAAATTAATTTTAGAGTTCAAGAGAACATAACTGCTACTCTAGTCTCTCACTTAATATATAGACTAGCAACTCTGCACATTCGATGCATGTACAAATAAGAAATAATTATTATATATATATATATATATAGAAGTTAAAATTTATTTATTAAATATATATTCTATAAATATTTTTAATATAATCACTAAATTATTATAAATAAATAAATATATAGGTAGCATAAGATAATGTTATATTTGTAATTATAAAAATTTAAAATATAAATGGAAAGTGATAAATATTATATCAATAAGGAAAAAAAAAAGAATGTGATGGAGCACAAATATAACGAGGCCACGTCATGACACGTGGGCCCTCATGGATTCGTCACTTGTATCTTCGGGCCAACTTAGCTGCCCTCATAAACTACTTGGAAATGGCTAAAGCCTGGCAATTGGCAAAACTACAAGTCTCCCCTCGAGCCCTCATGGGATCCCTCGAACCCCTCGGCCCCTCATTGGACCCTCGCGTCCCTCAAGCCCTCATTTTAGTTTTTTTATTAATTTTCAAATAACATCTCTAATAATAAAATTTTAAATTGTAAATCTACAAATATAATAAAGGGGCAGTTTTCAGAAACTCTCCATGAGTTAAAAAATTTTTAGTTTGCTCCCCAGTTCAAAAAATATTTTAGTTCACTCCCCATTTTTTCGGTCATATACGACATATGATGATTTAGATACAACATATAGCGAAATAAATACCACATATGGCGATTTAGTTAAACTCAAGAATCGTGTACCTAAATCGTCACATGGTGTATATTTTTCGCCATATGTGATATTTACCCCATAAAATGGGGAGCAAACTCAAATTATGCATCTCATCTGGGGAGTGAACTAAATTTTTTTTGAACCTGGGGAGCAAACTAAAAATTGACTCCACAATTGAGGATTTTTCCACAATTTCCAGTAATAAATATCTAACTAAACATAAAAATAATTAACATCTAACAAATTAATAATATAAATAAAGGATTAATTCAACAATATCATACTTTTATTATAGAGTCATAAGTAAAAAGAATATCACCCATAATTTATATTTATATAAATATATATTATAAAAACCAAAATCAATATTAAACATTAGTTTCTCGTTTTGTTAAATGAATTCAAATTTTTTTTGCAACATGATATTTGGCACATAAAAAGGATTATATATATTTTAATTCGAAATTAAGATAACAACAATTGCATTAGGGGATATGGTTGTAGTGCTCTCCTTCAATCCGAAGGGTTTGGGGTTCAATTCCCTGTAGGTACCAAAATCAAGACATTAATTTTTGAAAAAAATAAAGTTCAAAAATAAAAATAAAAATCCAGGCCAGCTAACCGGTCCGGTCCGATTTCAGTACCTGTTCTTGATTGATTTTTAACGGGCCAGATTGGTTTGTGAGGCAACTGGTTTTGAGGGGTCAACTGGACCGGAGTGGTGGTCGGTCACCGGTCGAACCGGTCCGATCCAGCTTTCAAAACATGATGAATTCGTCCCTCGGATTTTAACAGTTTCTTTCGTGGTGCATATGTAGTTCTTCTACAGGTAAGGTATATGCCCGACTTAAGTGGTAATATTTAACGGATGCCATAAATTTAATAAATCACATTCAAATGACAACCTCTATTTGAAAAGTCTTTTAGGTTTTTAATTAATTAATGTATTTTCCAAAAATCATACTGGTCACACAATTTCTTGCAACTAACAAAATAGTACTATGGTCAATATCTGGTGTTTTGGCTGTGATATATCACAATCATCTCATAAATACAAGAAAATTTAATATTTGCAAACAAAAATTAAAGTGACCATGTGAAGTATAATTATTTGCCTTTTTATTATGCATTAACCGATCCAAATTATAATATACTTTTAATTTCTACTAGAAAAATTATTTAGTTATGTACAAATATGGAATAACTATGACATTTCACGACTGCGTATTTATATAAACATATTTACAATTTTTTCAAAAATAATCAAGAAAAATGAAAAGAAAATACTTATGTTTAATTTAATTTAGGGGAAATTACATCTACACCCCCTGAGGTTTGGTCTAATTACAAATCAGTCCCTCTTATTTCGTTTATTACATATTAACCCCTAAAAATACTGTTTCAATTACATTTTAACCCCTAAAGAGGGACTGATTTGTAATTAAAACAGTGTTTTTAGGGGTTGATATGTAATAAATGAAAAAGGAGGGACTGATTCGTAATTAGGGCAAACCTCAGGGGGTGTAGATGTAATTTGCCCATTAATTTATTATCTACGACAGATTAAGGAAGTTCGGATGGCCAAATACCTATGTTTTCACTAAGGCCATGGGAGATATGATATTGGGACACTTCAAGAAAACATACCTCTTGTAGTAATCAGGCCTACTATTGTGACAAGTACTTACAAAGAACCATTCCCCGGTTGGGTTGAAGGGGTCAGGTCATTAATTATTTATTTTAACCCAAAAACCTCCCCCGAACTTTGCAATATGCAAGGATGGCATCAGAATTTTTTTGAAGATTTTTTAAATGGGGCGAGATTGAATTTGTACGAAATATAAACGACCATGCAGATTCCGGCGGATATGGTGGTGAATGCTATTATTGGAGCAATGGTGGCTCATGAAGATCAAGCTAATGAGAGTGTTTACCATGTCGGGTCGTCGGTTTCAAACCCTGTGGAGTTTACATGGCTTCAAGACAATGCTCTTCTATATTTTACTAAAAATCCCTGGATTAACAAAGATGGAAAGCCCGTAATTGTTGGCGAGGTCACCGTGTTGAGCACTGTGGACAGTTTTCAGAGATACATGGACATTCGATACTTCATTCCTTTGAAGGTTGGTTTCAAATTCATATTTGTCACGTTTGTTTGTCTTCTCTACATCTATCAAGAATAGAACTATAAATTATAATACTAAGTTTTACTAATAGCCGCGTAGGGCGTTTGTGATAACTTGTGCTTTTGGAGAAATAGAAGCAGAAGTTAATTAAGTCGTTAAAAGATTGTGCAGTAAATGTGATGAACTCGCAATAAATTCTGCTTTTGGAGGAATAGAAGTAGAAGTTATGTTGTCAAAACATTCAATGGTAAAACAGGCAAGTGTTTGGAAAAAGAGAAGAAAGAAGTGTTCGACATAAAACAATTGACCTTTAAAAAAATAAAATAAAATAACGAGAAAAATGCATGAAACTACCCTGTGTTAGCCAAAAAGATTAGATAAGGCGTGGGCACTTATCCATTAGTACAAAGCGTCTGTCGCTCGACAATACAACAAGCGAGTAAGGGAAAGAACTTTTCAGCTGGGGGACTTAGTCCTAAAGAAAGTGGAAGTCTCAAGGCCCGTGGGCAAGCTAGATCCCAACTGGGAAGGTCAGTACAAAGTTATACAAGTGTGAGCAAACAACACTTACACGCTCGAATCGCTGCAGGGCGAGCGTCTCCCACGCCCTTGGAATGCATGCAACCTCAGGAGGTTTTATGTCTGAGTTAATTTTGTAAAAACTCATGATGAAGCTGTTGGGAATGGTGCCCTGAAAATTCAATTTGTTGAATTAATTAAACTGAATTTACAGTGAGTTGTGAGTATTTCACATATTGATAATTAATGACGTGTGGTGGTATTCTTATATGAAATGTGTTTTATAGGAAAAGACTTTGAATACCGAAAGCACGTGTCATTAAAGTTCTAGTCGGTAAGATAAGAATATGTTCTTATCATGACTATAACGTGGTTATATAAGATGATTAGTCTTTCGTCATAGGGAATGGTGATTCCAATTATAACACGTTGATGATTTTCAATAGGATTGGAAACATCGAACTGGACCACTGAGATTATTCATTTTATACTGCTATCTAAAATGAATAAAATCTCAGGAAGCATTGTACTCTTAATCCTGATAATATTTCGGCTTTAGGCATGTAGTGTTAGTCACTGTAACATACTCGATGTGAGGTCTCGGTAACGGGTGGCCAAAATACTTTGTATGATTCAGTGACAACATGAAATGTGCTAAAGAGTTATATTGATCGAGGAATCTGTGGCCTTGCTGGAAGGAAAAAGATATCCTTGAAATAGATTTGCAAAAGTTCGAATTAAGACTTTAGCCAAAGCACTTCGCGTGATACGTCACCGAAGGTGTATGTTGAATGTGTTTCACATACAGAGAATTTGAACTTAAGGCGAATCAATAAATTTCAAATTACAGATGAAAAATAAATGATAGTAGTTGCAATTTATTTTTCATGGATATCTACACGGAGGAGTGAAATGCGAAATTATTCTAGATCGAGGAATTCGTGAATAATTTAATTAATTTTAGAGTGCAACAATATTTATTTAGTGGAATTAAATATTGTTAAACGGTAATTAATTATTATCATGGGATGATAATATATTAATCCGTTTGGAGCTAAAATTAATTAGTCCTGCAGGTCCCCCTGCAAGCCCCAAATTAAAAACGCAAAGAGAAAATATTAAAAGGAGAAAGAGAAATGAATTTTTCAAAGTGTTTGAAAATAGCCAAGGGATTTATTTTAAGAAAATAAATCAATTTCCAAAGAGTTGGAAATGCCCGGAATTTTATTTTGGAGAAAATAAAATTTTCATCGAAAAAAAAAAATCGGTGATGACGTGGCATCCCACGTCAGCAAAGTGGGCCTAGGTGGCGCTGACTGGGCAGCCGCGTGGCACGCCACGTGTGCGATACGTGGACGGCCCAGATGGCGCCACGTCACCACGAAGCAACGGTTTAGATTTGTCTGGACCGGGTCGGTCACGGGTCATGGTTCGGTCAACGAATCGGGTTCCCAGATAGGGTCGGACCGGACCCGGACACGTGGCAGAACCAGAAACGTACACGTCACCTGGAACCCTAGGCTGCGTGTACAACACACGCGCCACCTTCCGGTGGCGTGTGCGGGCGCGTGCGGTGGAATTCCGGCGACCGACCGGCGGCGTTGGACTCGTGGCTCTGAGATCTACGATGTGGTCACCTTGGTTTTCGTGTCCAAGTTGCACACGCAAGTGGGGGGTGAAATTACTATTTTTCCCTCGGTTTTTCCCCTATAAATAGGGGCCTTGGGTCCTCATTTCTCATTCACAACTTTGGGAGAGGTTTTGGCTGAGCTCTCGGCTTTGAAACCATATCCCTTTTGTCCTGGTTAATTCCGATTGATTTTGGAATTAATTTTAATTAGGTGTTTATATAAAACGCCTAATTTCGGGAGAATAAACCTTGAAAAGGGTTTTATAGTTTAAAGTTTATTTTCTTTAAGTATTTAGAGAAATACTTTCGGAGCCCACACTTCGAGGGTGTCCCTAGGGTTATTGTAAGGAAGCTCTGCCGGTTTCACAAAGAGATCAGGTATCGGATTCTCGGGAGGTGAATTTGGGAGCTGGAAAAATGCCTTTAGATAGCCATGTTTGCAGTACGGTAATATTTTACAGTTGTTTTATCTTAAGCATGATAAATTATGTGCTCTTAAGTGTTAATTGCATGTTAGATATTTATCTGCTTAAGTGATTTAAAATTTATTATCAATTGCATGTATATACTTGAGTAGATCCGGCTAAGTCTTCCGCTTTGTATTAAAATGTTTTAGAAATATTTTAATACTTGTATTATAATTAAAAATTTTAAAATGTGGTCTCGGACTGCTACTGTTCTGGGCCCACCTCCCAGCAGAAGCATGATGTAATTGTTATTTCTTCCGAAAATTATAATAGAAATTGTCTCTCCTATTTATCTAATCTAAGTATGCAGGCTGTTGAAAAATTCCCTCTTGAGAATCCAAGCCCAAGGTGCATGAATTCCCCCCCCCCCCCCCCCCCCCCTTGTTTTAAGAATCGGCATAATCTCACGAGCGTGTTTATTCAGCGCCTCCAAGAATCCTCCCAAAGTCCATTCCACCCGCACGAGTATCCTAGTAGGCTCGGGTAGCCGCGCTCGTAAACAGGACTCGCTGCACAAACTTGATCAAGGGTCCAATGGCCTGGCCCCTCGAACCAGCACAATTACATTTTGCAAGAAGAGAAGCTTTCTAACTAATTTCTACCCCCAAACGGGATCCCTGGGTTAACCAGGGGCACCACAAAAGGAAAAATTTTCACAAGTCTTGAACAAGGGCAACCCCCCAATAAGACCCTCGTGATTACTCAAGACTTAGTAAAATTTTCCAAGACATTCAGGCAAATTTTCACAAGTCTTGAACGAGGGCAATCTCCCAATAAGACCCTCGTAATTATTCAAGACTTGGTAAAATTTTCGGAGCCATTCAAGCAAATTTCCACAAGTCCTGAACGAGAGCAGTCTCCAACTAAGGCCCTCGTAATTACTCAAGACTTAGCTAAACTTTACATATTTTACTTAGCATGTTACCCAGAATCTTAGCATTATAAGATTTTGTTACAACAGGCACAAAGTAAAATTTCATAAGCAGCAATGCAAGGAATAAAAAGTGATACTATTATGAAAGAAAAAATCTTCATTGATTAAGCTTTCATTAAGCTACAAAACGAGGGCACAAGGGCCCTTAGAATTCTTACAAAATTTAAAAGCTAGGAGAAAGTGGGATTTCAGCATAAGCAGACAGAGTAGAACTTCAAGCAGCATGGGCGATGTCCTCGTCCAAGACCACCAGTATGTTCTAAGCTACCGGTGCTTGCACTGGGGCCGCCGTCTCGTTCTGATTCTGAGCACCAGGAGGAAGAACCGACTCGTTCTGGTTCTGAGCATTCACAGGAGGAATGGCTTCAGCCTGGTTTTGGGCAGCGTCTTCTTAGTTTGGAATGTTGGCGGGAGGAGCAGGAACGTTGACAATGGCAGGATCATGAACACCTACTGGGGGTGCAATCTCTTGGGGACCCTCGAGGGTAGGTACAGCCTCATCAGCGCCCTCGTTTTGATGCACTTGGGGCGCCTCCACCACCGGATGAGCGGCCATGTACTCATCCTGGGCAAGCTCAACCAGAAAGTTATACTCTGGCTCAGCTATGGTGGATTCAGGATCATCTTCTATTTCATCCATCTCCTCGCAGCGCTCGTTCAACCTTAGCCCCATGTCTGTCCTTCCTCGAGCAGAGGCCTCCCCTAAGCCTTTGTAGATCATCTGCTCGATGGCCAAGTTAAAGGCTTTTTGAGCCTCGTCAAAACAGTGAAGGGAGGTGCAAAAGGAGAAGGCCTTGCTGTGGAGGAATTTTATGAGTGCCTCCTTGTTAGCCCTCTCAATGCGCTCGGGCAGGTCCCTCATCGAATCAGCATATTTTTTCTCCGCATTATTGGACCGGTTGACCCATCCATTCCTATCCTCCATCAGCTTCTTATGGTTTTCGTGGAGGTTATTGTAGTCCAAGCGATACTTCTTCTTGGAGGCCTCGCATCTCTTGAAATCATCCTCTAGTTTCTTGGCATAGGCCTCCAGCGTCTTGTGTTCCGTCTCAAGGGAGAGGAACTTGGCTTTCTCCATATCCAACTCCTCTTGAATTTGAGCTGGATCATTCGAGTGGGCCATTTTCGTATACTTAGCCTTGCGCTCAAAATAGACAGCATTTGGAGATTTTTGGCCCTCGGCAACACTTGCTGTATTTTCGTAAGACAAGAGAAAGTTGACACTTAGTGTTTATGGCGGAAAGATATCATTCTAATTGAATGAGAAGAAAGATCAAAGTGACTTACAGAGATGATAGCATGAACCATATCGGCAGCCACCCTCTCGGAGTTTTGGGAGAACAAGACTTGATGGTCTCCAGAGAACTGGACCCTCTCGTAGAGTCCCTCGGAAATAGTGCGGGCGGGGGATTGCAAACTCAGCAGAACGAGGCCATCTCCTGGAGCGCGATTGATACTCCTATCTCCCCTGCGCTCGAAGTCCCACAAATGGTCCTCTTCGGAGGAAGAGGTATCGTCGTCGTCCCTCGTACCCTCGGAAACTTGTTTTCCCTTGCCCAGAATGGGGACGTTGTCGGGCATTCTCTTTCTCTTCCTAGAAGTATTGGAAGCATCCCCTTGGGGTTCTCTGATGACCACGCCCGTCGTGGGCCTTGGTGGGTTGGCCAATGGTGGAGTAGCTCCTCTCACATTGGGAGCATTGGCTGGACGAGAGATTATCGTCGTCTCCATACTTGGCGCTCGTGGGTCTCCTCGGCCTTGAGTCGGGGGGGGGGGGGGGGGGCAGTGTTGGAACTTGCCCCTTGATGACCTCCACGGCCGTCATCGTGGCCTGTTCCCCTTCCGGTCCTTTGCCCGCGAGGGTTTGCCTAGTTGCCTTGATTGTTCTGACAGCGGTTGTTTATAACGTTGGCCACATTGCGCATGTTTGCTCCCGCCATTATAATAGCAACACCTGAGGGGAAGATAAGAAAACAAGGGTTAATGCCCGTACTGAAAATCCTCTACAAGATCAAACATTTAGTATCCCTAACTAGAGTTAGTCCCTAGAAGCTAACCATCTCTCTCCAAATCACGAGCGGGAGGATTTCTGATAAAGTGGGTGTCATTTGTGATTCCGCAAAGAAACATGACTTCCGCATCATCAGTCAAGTCCTTTGCTTTGATTATCCAACCCTCGTCCCTCATAGCACCAGCAAGGTCTTTAGGCTAGTTTTCCAGAAGGGTATGGGACAAACGGTGCCTAACTATGGGCCCCTCCCCATGCGAAATCCACTCTCTGGATACCCCAAAATCTTTACCATCGGGAGTCCTCACAAAAAAGAACTTCTTTTTCCACTCAACACCATGGGTTGTGGGAGGGTCTATCAGTTTCAAGCCGGATTTAGCTTGGATATAGAAAAAGCCCGCCCTCGGGGATGAACGGGGCGAGCGGGCAACTTGGAAAAGGGCATTAAAATTCCGGAACGAGGGTTGATGCTGGTGCAGGCTATGAGAATTACAAAGACGGTTATCAAAGATAAACCATTGGGTAAATTTTGGGTGGGGCATAGGTTAAGATCATTAAGGATATTGGCTACTGGCTCAGGTATTGGGAATCTCAATCCTCCGAAAATTACAAAATTTAAGTACACGACCATCTCTCCCGGAGGGGGATTATTTGCTCGCTCGTGTTCCTCAGGAATTTTCCATGTATAGCGCTCGTCCCAATATATAGGAGCCAACATAGATATTATCTCCCCTCGTGTGACGGTGCTCTGGATTTCATCAAGAGGAACCTTCGTCGCTTAAATACCGGACCCTTCCCCCTCGTTTGATCCTTTGGATTCCTTGGCCTTTCGGGGCTTTTGGGACTTCTTTCTTTTACCCTTGGCAGGGTCTCTTTCCGAGGGCCCCGCTTCTCCTTCCGATTCAGGGACCGGAGCAGCGACGACCACGGTCACAATATGACGGTAGGGATTGAGTGCCCTCTCCGTTAATGCCCGTGGTTCCCCTTGCCTCTCCGCTTCGAGAACCATGTTCATCTCATCAAATAAATGTTCAACCCCCTCTGGGTTCCTCTCATCCATGGCTAAAACTGCTGCATCAAGCTCCTCGTCCCTAGGAGAACCCGGTTGGGATGAACTTTGAGAGGCTATCCCCTCAACCTCACGGGCGAACTCCTCTACGTGATCTCTGGCCATGGCTATTACGAAATTTTGAAGGGTTATAGAGGTTTTTGGAATTGGGGGTGTTCAGAGGAATCTGGAAATTTTTGAAAGAAAGGTGGGATTCGGAGAAGTTATTCAATCCTATAACAAGCACTAAGGTTAGCAGATCAAATATTGAAAGAGTAGCAGAAATTTACCTTAGAGAATTCTGGAAAAAAGTTTGTGAATGTTTGGAAATTGCCGGGTTTGCTCTAAAGAGTTTTTGCACAAGGAAACTCTAAGTTCTAGTTCACGTAAAGAAGAAGGAAGTATGGCAAATCTCTTATTTATAGGGTGTGATTTTGGGGCATTAAATTCAAAAGGCAATCATTTCCCACCTTGGTAACCGCCCACTTTTGGGAACCGTCACCCACTTCCCAAGATCCACGCGCCGTTTCCTTGATATTCGCCCCCACTCTTCCATCAGCATTTAATGCGAGATGACGTTAGCCGTCAGTTGAAGAGACAACAATTAATGTGCGCTCAGAATAAGATTATGCCGCACGACATCTCCTCACCCGAGCGTCACCCTCGGACGTTTTAATTTCAAATTTTATAGCCTTTACCAAGGACTGCAGAATCGGGGGGGGGGGGGGGGGGGGGGGGAATGATGGGGATAAAATACGCTTGACCCACATTTTGACACGTGGCATGATCGACGTATGACATGGGGATTCGTGGTCCCCAAACATCACAACCCGTGATCACCCCAACGATCATCAACGAGCGCCTCACGGCCTCTTAACGAGCGCCTACTTCGCCCCACCCTGCATACCTTCATGGTTCAGGCGAAATCATTAACGAGCGTCATGCCTCTCCGAGCATGCCCTCGTACAAACAACGGAATAAAAGGGGTCATATGCACCCTTATCGCACTACTTGGACGCTAATCCCCATACAGATCACCCAGTCCATCAGGCCCAGTTGACACGAGCGTGATTCTCTCCCTCGTTACCAACCTCCAAAATGGCTCTCTGACACTCGTAGAAGTCCGTGCTGTTGGAAAACACGAATCAGAAAAGCAGCAAAAATTTAAAAATTTTCCAACAAAAGGATCTTAGGCTCGCAATCGTGTATCCAAATTCGTAGGGATTAGAAACTTACTTTCTTAATTATCTTTCTTGAAGCGTTTCAAGCCACCCAAGAACGCTCTTCTCGCGGCTTGATCCCCTCTCCTTGGTAAATCTCGAATCTTCAAACTTCTAACTTGAAGCTCTCTAGAGATAGTCCACCAACTTGATCACAATCTAAATAGTAAGGATGCTAGTTCTCTATTTAGTGTTTAGGCTTAACCTAGGGTTTCGTTTATCTTGGAGAAAGGATGGTGTTCAACACATGAACCAAAAGAATTCTCGATTTGCTCCAAGGGGAGCTCGAGCTCCCCTATATATAGAAAGGGGAAGACCGAAAATCCTAGTCCTTATGGGCTAGGGTTTTGGTCTGTCTCTCCTATTACTTGATCATCAAGTAATTTTGACTTTGACTTTGAATTCAAATTCAAATAAACTTTCAAGAGAGGCAAAATATCCAAACTATTTTTGGATAATTTTATACTTTATTTATTTAAAATAAATAACTTATTTTATCTAATTAATTAATTCACAATTAATTAAATAGATTATTTTTCTCCAAAATAAGACTTTCTTTTTAATTCAAAATTAAACCAAAGTCTATTAAATAATTAATCACATTAATTATTTAACACATAAATAAATATACACATATATTGACACACGTGTGAGACACGTGTCACTCACGTGAGCCACACGTGTGGAACCCTCTTGGCCCGATTAACTCGTTTAATCATTTTAAAGCCTCAACTCATGTAACCAAGTTGTTGTGTGTAACCCTCTAGTTTCTCAATTCAATTAGCAGTGACCCTAATTAATTAATTCACCAATTAATTAATTAGTCCACAGATTAAACGACCATAGTCTAGCAACAGGTGTTTAACCCCTAGCTGAATTGGAATGTTTGGATTCGACAGAACCTTTAAGTCATTGATTCATGTGAGATACAATCCTTCTACTTACTATCTCTCAACCTAGATCTAGGGAAAGGGAATAATCAGAACCCTAATAATCCGGTCTTAAAGCTAAGTGCATTTCATATCCATTTGATCTCAATCCAAGAAACCCTTTTTGTTGATGTCTTGATCTACTGCCTTGGCCAAGGACTCCATATGGCATATGAATGACTTACACAATAAGAGATCACCTTGCAAATGCAAGTGTAGGTCCTTTCTTGATTCTCATTCACTTTCATGAATCACTTGTGCAGCCCCAGCATAAGCCTTGAATCAGTTGTCTAAGGCGACACCCTTTAAAGCTTATACCTAAGAGTACAGAGTTAACTCATAAAGTGACATGGAACCTCAAGTCTAAGGATCAATTAATCACATCAATGACTAGTGAGATATTTCCTAATCTGGAAGTTTCCATTTCCTGAAATAGAAACTTACTTTCCCATTTAGGAATGTTCTCACACGGGGCACCTCAGTGAACTTACTTATGGAAGTAAGCACCCTCATGTATCACGCACGTATCAACTATACACTTTGCACCTCCATGAAACAAGGTGGTCCTTCTTAAGGGCGTAATCCCACAAGCAAGCGTTAGAGGAGTCAGGTTGACACTTCCACTGTCGGTAGGACTCATCGGCTTGGAGTATTTTACTAATCATGACTTATGTGATATAGGGCACGTTTCATGAACCATTTCACCTAATTGGTAGAGTCCTAAAGTCATCAGGATTAGGGGAGTTCTCATACATGCACAGATAAAGTAAACGCATACCAAACAAGAGCATATAAAGAAGTGTTGCCTCAATTCATTATTTCATTCAAAGATTGTCTGTGATTACAATAAGGAAAGGCACAAAGCGGATATACAATCAGCTTTCTAGGGCACTATTTCTAACAATCTCCCACTTGCCCGTCAAAGCCATTCTAAAGCTATTCTAAGTCCCATCTTCTGAAGATGACCTTGGAAAGTTTCTCGACTAAGGGGTTTAGTAAGTGGATCTGCCACGTTCTCTGCTGATGTGACCCTCTCAATTTGCACATCTCCTCTTTTGATAATATCACGGATTAGGTGATACTTCCTCATAATGTGCTTGGTCCGTTGGTGAGATCTTGGTTCTCTTGCTTGAGCAACCGCCCCAGTGTTGTCACAAAACACAGTAATGGGGTCTTTCATGCTAGGAACAACATTCAACTCTTGAATGAACTTTCTAATTCAAACACCTTCCTCAGCTGCATCATTTGCAGCTAAGTATTCGGCCTCAGTGGTCGAATCTGCAGTGGTAGTTTGCTTGGAACTCTTCCAACTCACTGCTCCGCCGCCCCAGTGTTGTCACAAAACACAGTAATGGGGTCTTTCATGCTAGGAACAACATTCAACTCTTGAATGAAGTTTCTAATCCAAACACCTTCCTTAGCTGCATCATTTGCAGCTAAGTATTCGACCTTAGTGGTCGAATCTGCAGTGGTAGTTTGCTTGGAACTCTTCCAACTCTCTGCTCCGCCGTTTAGGCAGAAAATGTATCCTGGCATTGACTTAAAATCATCTAAGTCAGATGCAAAGCTTGCATCGCAGTATCCTTCGACCGTAAGATCATTCTGACCTCCGTAAACTAAGAATAAGTCTTTAGTACTTTTCAAGTACTTAAGAATATTCTTCACGGCAGCCCAGTGACCATCTCCAGGGTCAGATTGGAAATGACTTGTTACACTAAGTGCATAAGCAACATCCGGTCGAGTACGTAACATTGCATACATTATGCTACCTATTGCTGATGCATAAGGTGTATGAGTCTTTCTTTCCTTCTCAAGGTTAGTCTTAGGACACATCTTCTTTGAAAGACATGTTCCTACACTCATAGGAAGGTTTTTAACCTTTGCTGACTCCATATTGAATCTCTTCAATACTTTGTCAATGTACATCGACTGTGACAGTCCTATTAACCTTGTAGATCTATCTCGATAGATTTTAATTCCAAGGATATAGGACGCATCACCAAAATCTTTCATCTCGAATTGGTTCGATAACCATAACTTAGTTACTTTCATATCATCCATCGAATTCCCAATAAAAAGGATGTCATTTACATAAAGTACTAAGAATTGCACTGAGGTCTCCAATTCCTTTCTATACACACAAGATTCATTCGAAATTTGAATGAAGCCAAACGCTTTGACTGATTCATCAAATCGAATATTCCAATTCCGAGAAGCCTGTTTCAATCTATAGATTGATCTTTGGAGTTTGCAAACCTTTTGCTCACTCCCACTGAATGTGAAACCTATGGGTTGTTCCATATAAATGTCTTTATCAATGTCAGCATTGAGAAAAGCAGTTTTCACATCCATTTGCCATATCTCATAGTCATAATATGCAGCAATGGCAAGCATGATCCGAATAGACTTTTGCATTGCAACTGGTGAAAAGGTTTCGTCAAAGTCCACGCCGGGTCTTTGAGTGAATCCTTTTGCAACCAGTCTTGCTTTGTAGGCTGCAATGCTTCCATCAACTCCAAGCTTTCTCTTAAAGATCCATTTGTAACCTATGGGTTTGACCCCATCAGGCAAATCTACCAAGGTCCAAACTTGGTTGGAGTTCATGGAATCCATTTCGGATTTCATGGCTTCTATCCACTATTCAGAGTCAGAATCTGAAAGTGCCTCCTCATATGTTAAAGGATCATTATCCTTTTGAGAGATTTCATGGAAGAATCCATACCATCTCTCCGGATGTCTAGGAGTGCGTTCAGAACGCCTTAGAGAAGGATTTACGTGTGTATCGAAATTCGTGATTGGTTGTTGTTGATCAGAAGGGGACGTTTCTTCAGTGGGTGGCGTGGGGTCACTTTGTACTTCCTCTAATTCTATGATCTTGCCTTTCTTTTCTTTAAGGAACGGTCCCTCAAGAAAAGTAGCATTTCTGGAAACAAACACCTTTTGCTCAGATTGATCATAGAAGTAGTATCCTATGGATTCCTTAGGATAACCTACAAAGTAGCATAAGTTAGAACGAGATTCTAACTTATCTCCCACTGTCCTCTTCACATAAGCAGGACAACCCCAAATTCTTAAGTAAGAATAACTAGGGATTTTACTATGCCACATTTCATAGGGCGTTTTAGGGACTGGCTTAGAGGGAACTAGATTCAAAATCTTTGCTGCACTTTCTAGGGCATAACCCCAGAAAGAAAGTGGTAAGTCAGTGAAACTCATCATGGAACGAACCATATCAAGTAGAGTTCGATTCCTTCTCTCAGAAACTCCATTAAGCTGAGAAGTTCTCGGAGGAGTCCACTAAGAGATAATCCCATTATCTTTGAGATGATTAAGGAATTCTTCACTAAGATACTCGCCTCCTCGATCAGATCGAAGTGCTTTGATCTTGTGACCAGTTTGGTTCTCAACCTTCTTTTGAAATTCTAAGAATTTCTCAAAAGCTTCAGATTTATACTTCATTAAGTATACAAAACCATACCGACTAAAGTCATCAGTAAAGGTTATGAAATACTGATGATTGTTTCTAGTGCTTACACTAAGCGGTCCACAAACATCAGAATGGCTCAAATCCAAAACCTTAGTGGCACGTTCCACAGTTCCTTTAAAAGGGACTTTGGACATTTTTCCTTTGAGACAGGATTCGCAAGAAGTCAACTCTTTGAGATCATTTTCAGAGAATGATCCTAAAATGTTTATCTTGCTAATTTTGTTCTTGGAAATGTGTCCTAATCTATCGTGCCATAAGGGAGCTGAAACTTTGTCATCTCTCTTACGTTTAGTTTCTCGTTGTATATTCATAATATTGATATTCTGAGTTAGATAAAATCCATTACTTAGAGTACCGATGTGAACGGAAGAGTTGTTCCGTTTGATAAAGTATTTACCATTCTTAATATAAGTTTCATAACCTTCACAATCTAAAATTGGAACTGAAATTATATTACGAATAATGCTCGGTACATAAAGGACTTTATTTAAGACTAACTCAAAACTACCTAAATCTAATCTAATTGTGGCTAAAGCTCAGGCTTCAATGTTTGAGCCATCGCCGATCTTCAAGACACATTCTCCTTCTTTGAGTTGTTGGACTTCACTTAGCATCTGTACATCATTACAGATATGAGTTCCACAACTGGTATCAAGTACCCAAGAACTAGAATTAATAGAAAGATTTATTTCAATGAGAAACATACCTTTCTTTAGAGTAGCTTTGTACTCTGGCCAGTTTCTCCTCCAATGTCCCGCTTTGCCACAATGGAAGCAAACATCCTCTTTCTGATCACGCTTTTTCTTTTGGGCCTTCCCCTTCTAAATGCCTCCAGTGGGCAAGGGGTTTCTTCTTCTTCTTTTGGGCTTTCTTGCCCTTACCTTTAGAAGACCTAGAAGAGGAAGATGGAGCATTCACCATCAAAACCTTATTGTCCTTCTTGATCGTGCATTCAGCAGTCACAAGTTGACTAATCAGCTCAGCTACAGTAGCACCAGCATGATTCATGTTGAAGTTAAGGACAAAAGGGTTGAATGATGGTGGGAGCGAGGCTAGCAACAAGTCCACTGAAAGCTCATCTTTCAGTGGCATGTCCATGGAAGCAAGTTTCTCAGTAAGGGCGAGAAACTTGAGTCCATACTCATGGACACTAGAACCTTCCCTCATTCTCAAGTGGAACAATTCCTTTGAAGTGTTATACTTTGTAACACGTTCATGAGGGCGGTAAAGTTGCTCTAAGTGGTCGTAAATCTCCCAAGAAAATTCTATGGCCTCATGTTGCCTTTGCAAGTCCGGAGACATGTTAGCCAACATAAGGCAACGGGCTTGGAGATTATCATCCTTCCACTTCTGGATCGCGTCCTGCTCGGCCCGAGTGGGAGCATCCCCTTCGGGACTAGGCTCCCCTTCGAAGAGAACATAAGTTCTCTTCTCAGAATCTAAAATGATTTTTAGATTCCTCAGCCAATCAGAATAGTTGGGACCAGTCAACTTGTTTGACTCGAGGATCGATACAAGAGGGTTTTTGGTTGCCATTTCAAAACACGTAGAGAATCACAGAATCTACGACCTAAATGGTAAAACAAAGAACTAGTGAGCATGCTGAATTATAACGATATACAAAAGATAAGGTCTTTAATCTAATGTAGCTCCCACTGTTTTTCAAAGATCTATGAGGAACACGTTTCCCAATGGGTACTAAGATCCTAGGCATTTTACCTCGAACCCACGACTCGCAGACATTCTAAGTAAAACCCTAGGTAGGTACAACTTACCAATTCTAACACCTTTAGAACTCTTAGTAATAGTTTTTGCATCACCTATCTTTCAATATGGACCCACGACTCGTGTGACATCCATATTTACTTAGGCATTAAGCTAGACCCATCAATCATAAGATCATGATCAAAACTTAATTCGAACGACCTACGACTCGCGGACATCGCCCTTGCCAAAATTGGTCACGAAATATTGACCATTTAAAATGATCAATTAGGTAACTAAGAATGGAATGCTAGGAATTTAATTCAAAATTTGCATCTCGAATTAAATACCTATTTGTTCGAAATTAGCTTAATATTTAATGAGAATTTTCGAATCAACCGGAGAGTTGTCCGGTTCGACCTCACCAACATATATGTTATCCAATTTTTATTAGTCTTGATTAATGCAAGTACACTTAAATGCATTTCAAACAAGCACATAAACAGATAACATGTCCTAGCATGATACTAACATGTAATGATCATGGGTTCTACCTATCTTATGTGTGATATGTGGGAGCCACTCCACAATCACAAGTTCTAACATACATGCCACATAAACAGTTTAAATCACATAAGGGAAAGCGGTAATAAAATACGAGCCCTATCTCTATTACATTTTTACAATTGAGATTCCCCTCCCTAACATTTCGAGGGGTCTTCACTTATGGCCTCCTTGTTACTTGAATGTGGTCCATCTTACTCCATGGGTGCATTGTCTCCAAAATGAAAATAAAACCTCACCACCTATCTCTACTCTCAAATTACAATAAAAGGAAAAGGACATAAGGTAATAAGGCTCAATCTTCATATTAGCCTTAGACAATTACACGAGGCATACCCCGACCTCAAAAACAGTAATATGGAAAGCCACATAATAAAGCACATAACAGTAAGCACATAAGTGAGGCTCCAACCTCAATTGAAAAACGCAACTATAGGGCTCCAACCCCAATTTAAACCATCCATGTGCATAAATTAAAACCATACATAAGTCTAAACCCATGATCACCTAACATGCTTTTGCGAGAATTTAAAGTTAGCCAATAAATTAAAATTCCCGTTTCAAGTCCTAATGACTTAAAACACGACTTGATGCGAGTCTTATTTATAAAAGTTTTCAATAAATCCCAGACTACCAAAACAAATAAAATTCCAATTAATTTCTGAAAATTAATAATTTTATTGAAGACGTATTTTTCCAAAATATAAACCGTTTCTATTTCTCAAAAAAAAAAATCCCAATTTTAAGCTTTATTCAAAAATTAAAATAAATATTCATAAAATAAAATTTTAAAATTAAAATAAAAAATTGGGACTGAATTGCACGAAATACGAAAACGGATCACGAAAAACGGGGCCCTTGGACGAAAAGGGCTGCACGTCGCAGGCGTGTGCGCGCGCTGGGCGTGCACGCCGCGCGCTCCTGCGCGCGGCCTTTGTCGGCAAGATGGCGGGCGGGAGCGGGCGAGCTATCTCGCACGCCTTGCGGGATTCTCGCCCACCATAGGCGGGGGGCCTTCTCGGCCAGCCCCGACGCGCCCGGAACGCCTCCCGCGCGGTTGCGGGAGGGAGTAGGCACTGGGGCCTACGTGCGCTTAGGACAGGTTCGCGCGCGGGGTTTCGCATGTTCGTAATCCAGGCTTTTCGTTTCGTGTTTTCGTTCAAAAACAAAACCAATCCAAGAAATCCAAAAACAGTTTATACAGTTTCAAATCTAAAATAGTTTTAAAAAATTAAATTTTGTAAAGACCAATTTTCAGAAACTTTCAGGAAAAAATACAGTTTTGTAATTTAGGCTTTCTAAAACAATTACAAATACTCAATCGCATCAAGAATAAGAATTTTTACCAAATTCAAAATAATTGAGACGAATCAGAAACACGATTAACGAGGTGGCTCTGATACCACTTGTTGGAAAACACGAATCAGAAAAGCAGCGGAAATTTAAAAATTTTCCAACAAAAGGATTTTAGGCTCGCAATCGTGTATCCAAATTCATAGGGATTAGAAACTTACTTTCTTAATTATCTTTCTTGAAGCGTTTCAAGCCACCCAAGAATGCTCTTCTCGCGGCTTGATCCCCTCTCCTTGGTAAAGCTCGAATCTTCAAACTTCTAACTTGAAGCTCTCTAGAGATAGTCCACCAACTTGATCACAATCTAACTAGTAAGGATGCTAGTTCTATAGTTAGTGTGTAGGCTTAACCTAGGGTTTCGTTTATCTTGGAGAAAGGATGGTGTTCAACACATGAACCAAAAGAATTCTCGATTAGCTCCAAGGGGAGCTCGAGCTCCCCTATATATAAGAAGGGGAGGACCGAAAATCCTAGTCCTTATGGGCTAGGGTTTTGGTCTCTCTCTCCTATTACTTGATCATCAAGTAATTTTGATTTTGACTTTGAATTCAAATTCAAATCAACTTTCAAGAGAGCCAAAATATCCAAACTATTTTTGGATAATTTTATACTTTATTTATTTATAATAAATAACTTATTTTATCTAATTAATTAATTCACAATTAATTAACTAGATTATTTTTCTCCAAAATAAGACTTTCTTTTTAATTCAAAATTAAACCAAAGACTATTAAATAATTAATCACATTAATTATTTAACACATAAATAAATATACACATATATTTACACACGTGTGGTTCACGCGTGTGGAACCCTCTTGGCCCGATTAACTCGTTTAATCATTTTAAAGCCTCAACTCATGTAACCAAGTTGTTGTGTGTGACCCTCTAGGTTCTCAATTCAATTAGCAGTGACCCTAATTAATTAATTCACCAATTAATTAATCAGTCAACAGATTAAACGACCATAGTCTAGCAACAGGTGTTTAACCCCTAGCTGAATTGGAATGCTCGGATTCGACAGAACCTTTAAGTCAATGATTCATGTGAGATACAATCCTTCTACTTACTATCTCTCAACCTAGATCTAGGGTAAGGGAATAATCAGAACCCTAATAATCCGGTCTTAAAGCTAAGTGCATTTCATATCCATTTGATCTCAATCCAAGAAACCCTTTTCTTGATGTCTTGATCTACTGCCTTGGCCAAGGACTCCATATGGCATATGAATGACTTACAAAATAAGAGATCACCTTGCAAATGCAAGTGTAGGTCCTTTCTTGATTCTCATTCACTTTCATGAATCACTTGTGCAGCCCCAGCATAAGCCTTGAATCAGTTGTCTAAGGCGACACCCTTTAAAGCTTATACCTAATACTACAGAGTTAACTCATAAAGTGACATGGAACCTCAAGTCTAAGGATCAATTAATCACATCAATGACTTGTGAGATATTTCCTAATCTGGAAGTTTCCATTTCCTGAAATAGAAACTTACTTTCCCATTTAGGAATGTTCTCACACGGGGCACCTAAGTGAACTTACATATGGAAGTAAGCACCCTCATGTATCACGAACGTATCAACTATACACTTTGCACCTCCATGAAACAAGGTGGTCCTTCTTAAGGGCGTGATCCCACAAGCAAGCCTTAGAGGAGTCAGGTTGACACTCCCACTGTCGGTAGGACTCAATGGCTTGGAGTATTTTACTAATCATGACTTATGTGATATAGGGCTCGTTTCATAAACCATTTCACCTAATTGGTAGAGTCCTAAAGTCATCAGGATTAGGGGAGTTCTCATACATGCACAGATAAAGTAAACGCATACCAAACAAGAGCATATAAAGAAGTGTTGCCTCAATTCGTTATTTCATTCAAAGATTGTCTGTGATTACAATAAGGAAAAGCACAAAGCGGCTATACAATCGGCTTTCTAGGATACTATTCGTAACACGTGCACCTGCCGCTGCTGCAAACACTAACTTTTACCAACTTTTACAGGAGATGCCTCCTAGGTTTCTCCTCGTTGCGACATGTGTTAGGGAAACACTAGGGTAGGACAACACGAGGCGAATTACCAACAGGTCCCTGACCCTCAACTATAAATACGGGAATTCATCTTCATCCCGGTAAGCAATCCCCATTAAAGAAACTTAGTTCTTCACTTTGCTTTTTCTGATTATCACCTGACTTGAGCGTCGGAGAGCCAAACTGGGAATCACCCCCAGTTCCCCCAGCTTGGCCTGCTAACCTTGTGGGTGTTTGTTCTAGCAGGTAGAGCCTACAACTTTTCCGACGACCCTCTTTGAGCTTCCCCTTCTGTTTCCCCATCTCAACAAAATAGAAAGTGATCGGAGTTCAACCCTCGCTCAATCAGACACCATCAAGATGTTCCCTCAATTTCTTCAAATATTTTTTAAACTATAAACAAAATTGAAAATTATATTTTTAGGTTAATCAAAATTGAGTTCAATCAAATTCCAAATTTATAAAAATATTAATTTTTAAATTAAAGTTATTTATAATTATCAAGACATATAAAATGAAAAAGTTTTATATATTTAAATTATACAGGTTAAATAATTTAGAGGACACATTTAAATTAACAACAAAAACTAAATTAATATCTTAAAATCATATCAAGAATAACCCGAAAAACAGGAAAAAAGAATTGAAAAAAAAATAAAAAGAGAGAAAGAATAAAAAAATTCTAGGACTCCAATTTTCAAATTTTTATCATTTATATGACTTAAAAGATATTATAGTCTGAGAGTTAATATTCTACAAATTCAAATAAATTAAAGAATCAAAACAAAATCAAGCAAAAGAAAAGATAAGTTAGAAATTAATATTAATTGTTGTTAGCCAAACACAATTCATAAATCCTTCTGTTGCATGTCCTATTTGTGACCAATTTCATAACATATTTTTCTCAACTTTTATAAGTTTGTTGTTTGTCTCGTTCAAGGTTCATAAATTGGTATTTTTATAAATTTGAAACTTACCTGAACTCAATTTCAATTTAACTTAAAAGGATAATTTTTAATTTTTTTTTTCTATAACTTGAAAAATATGTTTTTATTTTTTTATAATTTGAGAAATATGTTTTTATTTTTTTATTTTTTTATAATTTGAGAAATATGTGAAGATGTTTTTATTTTTTTATTTTTTTATAATTTGAAAAATATGTTTTTATTTTTTTATTTTTTTATAATTTGAAAAATATGTTTTTATTTTTTATTTTTTTATAATTTGAGAAATATGTGAAGATGGTGTTGTAGATATTAGGGTGATTTTATTTATCTTTATACTTAAATAGATAAAGAGTATTTTCATCTGTTTATATATTTTTGTTGGAAATAATAAATAAAAAATGACCTAAAGGATGATTTTGAGTAAAATTAAAAACATAAGGACTATTTCGATTTTATAATGAAAACACAGGGATGAATATGAATTTTTTCCTGTGAAAACCATGCGACATTTTGCCAAAATGGGGAGTTAAGTAAAAATATGATGTCCAATTGGGGATTTATCCCACATTACCCGTTACACCTTGACCCCTAAATTAGATAGGGTAATTACAGTTGATGTACCACTTTTAGATATAATTACAGACACCATCCCTCTTGAGTTTGTTTATTACACTTAGCCCCCAAAAGTTAGGATTTCATTAAAAATTTGCTGACATCAGCAAAAATATTTATGAATACCCAAAATTATCCCCCTTGACCTCAGTCAAATTTTTATTGCCAGACATGCCCTTAGGGGTTTATTGTAATTTAATAAATTAAAATTTGGGTTATGTGTAATTTTGAGATAAAAATATATTACACCATATTAAAACCAAAACTATAATAATAAAATCTACTTACTAAAAGTTATACTTTGAAATTTCCTAAATTCATCAAAAATACTTTCGAATTATTCATATAAAAAGCTTAAAAGAAAATAATTATGTCCACAAAATTCCAATAAAAAACAAAGGTTTAAGAAATTCCACAAAAAAAAAAAAAAGAGAAAAAAAAAAGGAAGAAAAACATAGCATATCTAGTGGTCATATCTCCATCTTCACAAAATTCAGCATTGGTGTCTTTGCTCAGCCAAGCCGCTAATGGCGGAGGAGCATTACTAAACTCCACACACCACTCCTCCCTCAAATCCGCCCACCCCTCTCCTCTAAGCGCCCGCCGTAACTTCTCGAACTTTCGCCGCCTCAAACCCCTCACTCTCGCTAGCGCCGCCGACTCTTCCGGCGGCTCTGCCGTCAAACCCCCCACCACCATGTGACGCCCGAGCGTGGGTCCCCACATCCCCTGCACTAATACCAAACTCACATACGAATATAGTCCACATACAAGTCCAATCATAGAGAACGGAGACACGATATGGACCATGGCTAGGCGGGACTAACCTTGTACCAATAATTCCAATTCTCTAACAATGATAAACAAGATTATGCCAAGAGTTGTGGAAGCATAATTATCAAACCAACCAAAATATACAAGTTGTTTGAGTCATCATACAATAAGGTCACAAGATATGAGTATTCGGCATTCCCGGTCTCACAAGATACAAAACATAAGTATATAAATGAGTGTGTGGTACAAGGCATGAGTGTGACTCAAGCTAGACACAAAATTACAAAAGACAATGTAATTTCCCGCCTAGCTAGCGCGCAAGAAACCAGAGGGACAAAGAAGGGGAGGGGTCAGTCTCTACAAGACTGAGTGAAGGCATAAATAATATATGGAAAGCAGTTAAATTCATGCGAGCCATAATTCCATACAAGGTTTTTCTAAAGAGCAGGAAAGGTATGGAATCAATGTATGAAATTACAACTTATCCAATTCATTTCAGGAAAGTGATCAGTGGCTCGGCGAGTGAGCAGTTTCCAACCTTACTCCTTTAGTGTACAGGATAAAGTTATTAAGTGATCATGCAAGAATTAGGTTTCACTTAATATAGGATTCAGATCGGGTGCACAAATACTCCTTTTTCCTCCGGGTTGGTGGTTCGGGTAGCTAGCCCTTACCACCCAGGATAGGATGATAAATGGGTACATGAATCCCAATGATCGGGAGCCCCCTTCAATTCACCAAACCTCCTGGTGAATGTTCGGGTAGTCCGAGTTTGGTTGGGACCTATGCAAGAGATAGCCGTTAGCCCATGCTTTCTCGGTTCTCTCAATACACAAGCCCCTGGGCCCCAGGAAGTATCAGGTTCTCGCCAAAATAGGACATGAACAAGTTTTATTCGAAAATATTTAACATTTGCAAACCAAGTATACGTATAATATAGGTTTTGACCAGAACTTCATATAAAAGAGTTGTAGGGTTTTATATATATCCTAACAATTTCCTCACATGTACCAAAACCAAAAGAAAGGAAAGAACTCCCCGAACCCTACACGACCGGCTCGACGTCCTCTTGAGAATCCTCTAGACAAGAGAAACAGGACACAAGTGAGACTCGACTCAAAATGAACTAAGTACGACACACGGCAACAGAATACAAATGAAATGATATGATGATAAGGTCAAATTATATCATGAGCAAGTTCTCGTGCCCAATTACTATTCCACTCATTCTTTAATAAGAATTATATCATGATAAAGTATAAAATAAAGTAGGGATTAACACATAAATGATCACTTAACAAGGCTCAATAAAACATAAACGAAACGAAAGTAATTACACAAAACATCCAAAATCACACTTGACAGCATGGGGAGTAACCCCTCAAGAATAAAAGAAGTAACGGCCGTTAACGGAGGCAGGCGTCTCAACTCTTGGAAAAGATTGGAGGTAACGGGCGTTACCTCCCTGTAGCACAAAGTTGGTAAAGGGCGCTAACAGAGGCAGGCGTCCAAGGTCTTGAAAAGGGGATGGAGGTAACGGGCGTTACCTCCCTTCAGTGTAAATGGGGTAACGGGCGTTACCCCTGGCAGCAACAGATCCCCTGTTTCTCTTTCTTCTCGCAGCAACAACAACAACCTTGCATCTCTTCTTGTTCGAACCAAATACCACAAAACAAGCTAAACACCAACTTAAATCAAGGAATTCACCCAAATAACTTAAAAAGACATGTATTATATTTTTATATCTCAATTAGGCATCAAATGATCCATGGAAACATACTCAAATTTACCAAAGTTCATACAAGAAACCCTTATATAAGAGATTTGATCAACCATGTTCCAAGTTCACATAGCTCATGATAGAATTACACAAAACCAATCCAAGATCATCATACATCTCTCAAGAAGTCCCAAGGCATGCAAACAACCATAAAACCCTAACACTAATCAAAGATTCCAATATATACATATGCATGACTCACCTTGAAATAGAAGAGATGAAGGGGTAAAATGGGAGATGAAGTCTTGGAGTTAAAATACTAGAAGAAGATGGAGGAAAACTTGGCCTCTTATCTCCTTGGGTTGGTTCAAACTTGAAGGGAAGAGAGGGAGAGAATGGAGTACTCTTGCTTTGTTCTTGGTTGAATGGAGAAGATGAAAGTGTATGTATATGTGTGTATATGCAATATATCGATCAAACAAGGGAAGAAAAGGATGAAATTGCAACTTGGTCCTTGACAAATTTAAATTAATGCAATCAAGTACACAATTTGTAAATATGATAAACAAGTCCTGAAAAAATTATCAATTAGGTCCACAGGATTCAAAATGTTGCAATTAAGGTCAAATAAGCATGTAAGTCTCAAAATTAGAGATAATTAAATGCATAAATCATGCTCGGAACTTAAATACACAACTCAGGTAATTAAATTCACGAAGTTAGAAATTTAAAATCACATAAATCACAAGTATAAGAATTAAAATAAATTAAATCGCGCAAATAAAACGACGAAAAGGAATTAAATAAATCCTAAATTTCAAAACTTACACGCGTGGCGCGCGTACCTGTACGGTCAAGAAGTCGGGGTGTCACACACCAGCACGTCCTCCTCCTCGACTAACGAAGAGAACTCTATCTCCTCTTACTCGAATAATGAAGATAATTTGGAATCGAATTGCAGTCTTGTGGGCGCTCTAACTGGCGGCATTACTATTGCTCTCTGCAATCAGAAGCTTCAGCCATGGGTGGTCCGTTCTAAAATTTGAGTTTCTTTTTAAAGGGCAAATTGGGAAATTTCCTTTTAATTTTTTTTTAGCAAAAAATTTGTTATTATTTCATAGAAATAATGGGGGTATAATTGGTAATTCAGATCATTTTTTAATGGAACCCTAATTTTTGGGGGCTAAGTGTAATAAACAAACTAAAGAGGAGTGGTGTCTATAATTATATCTAAAAGTGGTATACCAACCGTAATTACTCTATCTAATTTGGAGGTGAAGTGTAATTAACCCTTATATATATATATATATATATATATATATATATATAAATTAAGTCACCCATAGTTAATCTTTTTATTAACGTATAAAGAGAATAACTACTCAATTGTTATATCCTATAATTGCTACACAATGATAATATATTTTTGGTGTGCATATATCATATTTGCTGCCCATGATATGGGGTGAAATTGTAAATTAATCTCTCTAATTTAAAAAATTACGACATAACATTCGGAATAAATTTATAAAACTTCTGATTGTCGAAAGTTTTACTCATTTATCGTAAATTTTCAGGTATGGTACCGTAATTTCTCAGTACACTGATATCATCCTCTTAAGTAGGTTTTATCATTTATGGCTTGTAAACATAGCAAGTTGCAAATCGCTTTTCCAAGGAACTATTTAGCCCCTACCTCTTCTTCAACGGAGTTTCTCTCTCTCTCTTTTTCATCTCTTAAAGTCTTAAACTTAATAATGATTTCTGTTTCTATCTATAATTAAAATGATTTTCGTGTCATTTTTGTCATGCAGATTCGACTATACGAACACTGAGAACTTGAGGAAGGCCGTAGGGGAGAGATGTCCGGTTGAGAAGGAAATGTTTTATTTTGATCCAAAGAGCATATACTGGGGTGATTATTTCATGGATACTCATATTGCTGTTGTAGTTAAATATACCTTTAAAAAGTGAGTATTAAGTATTTATAAAAATCTATATTATGATTAATTACATATATTAATATATCATTGTAATAATATCAGCCTGCTTTGGCCTGATCAGGGTTTAAAGAATTTGCATGTATTTTTGTTAATTAAGACATATGATTGGTTAATTTTGGAAAATATTCATAATATAATGATGGTTAAAATAAATTATTCATTCATAAAAATACCCCAATTCATTTAAACTAAAATTTTACTCAAAGAAAAATCTAAAAAGTTAAAACATAAAATATTAAACATAATTTTATGATAGTAATATTAATGAACTAATATATTATTATTATTATTATTATTATTATTATTATTATATAAAAATGAAGCCATATGTAAGCCCAAACGTTTCACGCCTATGCAACTAAAATAATGAAAAGTTTAGCCCAAATGTTATATTAATATTTTTAGCCCATTTAATTCTCCACTTAAATAGAAGAGAAAAACCTAGTTTTATTGGTGTTATTTTCCTTCATCCACGCCAGCAACACAGAGCAGCCATTTCCGTTCTTCATTCGTCCACTGTTATGACGCACGGACACGGACACGACACGACACGGATATGACACGGATTTTTTCTTTAATTTTCCACGTGAGGAATGTCGGGCACGGTATCCGACACGAGTGTCTGACACGACACGATACGGCAACATGATATTTTTAGAACCGTACATCATAGGTCGACTGTCATCTTTGGCTCACCGTTCCATCCCGTTCTGTGCCGTTAAACCGCTGCTACAGTCCGTGTTTCACCATGAAAATGGGGTGGAATTCCGTTCCGGCCGATTTCGCGGCGTTCCACCCCCCGTTTCAAGTTGCCGGCGTTCCAACCCCATCAAGGTGGAACGGCCACTGCTGTTCCGATTCCGGAACTCTCGTTCCGGCCGTTATCACGGCGTTCCGGCGAACCATGACCCATCCCGGCCTTGGTTTAATTTGGTTCGTGTTGTTTGGGTCCTTTCATATTCATGTCCATCATTTTAACGCCATCCAAATTAAGCTGTATAGATGTTCCCTTACATTGGTATTCTCATATATTGCTGGCCTTCCAAATTGTCCATATCCCTGCAACAAACACACGTTTCCAATCGCAGCTGGTTGGCTCCACCACATGCTCAAAGTCTGGTTCCAATTGTTCCTAATCTAATACTCGTCCCCTATGGCACGAAAATTAGGCCAATCCTTAGGATCAACAATACTCCTCCATATCATGTTGGCTGTCGGGCAGTATCCGAGCATAGGAACTATCCGCACGACAGCTAGAGCAAGCATTGTTTGCGAAGTGTCTGTCGAAACCATGGTTTGCCGGAACGGCGGTGGAACGGGCGGAACGGCCCTTCCAGAACGGGAACGGCAGCCTCCGTTCCGCTGTTCCGGTATGGAACGTTTGATGATCTGGAACGGCGTTTCTCCGCCATGGAACGCCGTTCCACGGCGTTATAACGGCCGGAACGGAACGGAAAGGAAAGAAACAGGGAAGATGACAGACTGAGTAGATGAAAGACAGCCGCTTTCTGTGCTATTTTTGCCGGAACAGACAAATACGACGCATAGATAAAAATTAGGTTTTTCATTTAATTAATACAACTTAATGGACTAAAATATAAAACGGACTACTGGGCTACATTTTCCTTTTAAAAAAAAAAAGGGCTACATTTTTGTTTAATGGACTTACTTTCTGAATTAATATTTGTGTATGCAATTTTTTTATATATAAATTTCTTTGATACTAATTTTTTAATAAGGTTGAGTTTGTTATCTTATTTTTAATTTAAATATAATTTTATTTAATTATAGCATAAATTTGATTGGAATTTCGATGAACCTATTGTAAGAATGTAAAATACAAATATTGCAACATAATTATTAACAGAGGAATCACAAGATTGAAACAACATATTACATATTCGTGTGAAAAAAGAGAATCTTATACAAAAGCTTCGAATGAAATTCTAAAAATTGTGTAAAATCACAATTAAGATTTGAAAATTGAGAAACAAATTATGAAACGACAAAAGAAAGAGGCTCTAATTGTTAGTCAGGATTGAAAATATAATGCAATCGATGAATATAAATATAATACTAACCAATGTTAACATAAATTGGTAACTTAATAAGTCTTGAACAATTTTTGGAATTTTATAAATTTTTTACTAAGTGACCGCGTTTTTGCCGCGACCGTTCCGCGTCATTGCAACGGAACTGGAACGGTGGCCTCCGTTCCGTTCCCCGCGACCGCGACGGCGAACCATGGTCGAAACAAAGGCTATTACACATCAAGTTATTGTTTTGGATTTTCCAGAGAAAACATTTTAGTTTTGTTGGCAAACCTCACTCTTTCAAATCCATCGCCAATTTTGAGCGGCATTCGTATTTAGCCGATTTAAAATGGCATAAGCACACATACAACTAAATTTTTTGTTAAGTTCATCGGCCCATATACGGATGTCAAGCATTTCTCTATCGGCCGCCATAGGTGTACCTTTTCAGCCATCACCTCAGCCGGTAACTTAGCATTTAATTGGATGAGATTTCACGCACCATCGCCAATGACATCAATAACCTTCAAATTTCATCATATTCAGCATTCATGCACAGCCTCAATAAGGTTCTCCCGTAGCCTACCACTCTTCAACCAGACATCGTCCCAAAGAGCAATATCCATACAACTCCAGTATACTTCTCACAACACCCTTCCACATATGAGATGTCGTTGACTTTGGCGAGTGAGCTGGGATGTCCCTATTATCCAAATACTTTGCTCGGAAGATATGCTCCCGAAGACTATTTTCATTTTTAAGGGCTTTCGCCATAACTAGCAAAAATATGTTGCTTTTATGGGCTTCTCTCAAGTCTAAGTCTACATCTTCTTTGTCTTCGTAGCACCTTACCCCGGCTGACTAAGTGGGTTTTCTTCGTGTCATGTCTGTCGAGACCACAAGAAAAACATTTTCATTTGGTTTAGTTTGTTACAAACCCCTTTAGGAATCCAACTTGTATGCATTTGGCAAATCGGTATCGAGGAGGTAACAACCTTAATCAGCGTCATTCAGCCAACGATATTGAATATTTTTGCTTTCCAACTAGATAATAGATCTTGAAAACTGTCCGAAATAGTTGCAAATAGGTCAATGCTGGTTCAGTCATTCCCAAGCTTCACTCCTAAGTATCTTCCCAAACAATCAGCCTCGATAATACCCAATGTTTCAGCAATAACTTCATGATTTTCAGCTTTTGTATAGGGTGTAAATCATACCCTTGATTAGTGGCTGCTGACCTTTAGTCCCGACCAACCACAAGAACTCTCCAAGATATTCCTGATCACAATTGGGCATTTAATTTGTAACGGATACCTTCACCGCAAAGATGATTTCATTGGCAAAAAATAGTTGGCTTATGGTTGGACTTCCTTGATAGACATCCACTGGCTTCCAATTCCCCGAGTTCATCGCTTCCTCTATAAGATAGTTGAGCCGTTCCATAACACGAGCAGGTAAGGGGATAAGGGGTCCCCTCACCTCAATCCCCACGCAGGGGTGACCCGTTCTGTTGGCTCACAATTCCATAAAATCAATGACTTTAATTTACACACTTTACGCAACAAATAAGAGATGAGGGTTTCACGTAAGAAAATCCAGTCGACCTTATCATATGTCTTCTCCTGATCGAGTTTTAAGAGCATGCTTTCCTTGACGGCTTTTCAGTCCATGCATTGTATGTAACAACACTTTAAGGGTCAAGATGTTATCGTGTGTCTTATGCCCAGTTATGAAAGCTGCTTCGATGCAAGCCCACGATGCTGGCGATAAACATTTTAATTCTCATCACAAGTAGTTTGGATGCGAGTGCTCTGTTTAGGCTGATTTATCTCTAGATAGGCACCGTTGGAAGGCACTTCTAGGAAGGACTCTCAGACTCATTGATTCTATTACCCGGAAACAGTTGGAAATTAGAATTTGTTATTTATTTAACATATATATAAGAGCGGATCTTCGATTGCGATTTTATAACCACGCACACAATTGGAAACGATCTGACGGTTGCATGTGATTTCTACCTTTTAATTACTAATTTAATATGTGGTTGAATATCTTTCTCTTTTAAAGAGAAGACCTCTTTCTTCCCTAATTAATTCCACCGACGGCCAATTCCTTCTCTAACAAGAATTCAGATTTCTTCCATGCCCCACTTTTTTCCACTTCGGGTAACCTCTCACCGATCATTGTACACGTGCAATTCGTATTTGCGTTCCACCGACTGATATGGTAAGAAACGTGTCGCTCCCGCAATTCTTCGATTTTTTCTGTTTTTTTTTTTATAAACAAACAACCGGTGATTTTATTTCAGATTTTCGAATTGAGCGCCTCCATCTGTTGGTTTTCTGCAAATCGGCCGCCCTGCTCAGACTCCGCAGCATTGAAGGCCTCAGCAGGTTTGCTCCCTCTCATCCTGCTTGCTTGTTTTTACTTAGAGTTACTGAATTACAGGGTAATTAGGCCTCGATCTTCTTAGATTTCAGTGGTGATATAATTTTTTTGTTTAGTTAATGAAATTTTTTATATTTTGTGGTATTTATGATTGACTGAAATTGAGGATTGGCTTCGTTGAGAATGTGGGAAGGAAGGGGTGATTTTCTGTTGTACTGTGATTGTGAAGGGTATTAAATCTTGGGGGTTGGATTTTATTTAATTTTATGTGCTTCAATTTTATGTGGGATTTGTACAAGGATTTGCGCGTTAATGCTATGTGCTATGTTCTGAACTCATCTCGGTTTCAATCTTGAAGAATCTATTATTTATCTGTCATTACTCGTTTTTTGTGCTTAAAGATTGGATTTTTTTTAATTGATGTATGCGTTTATGTGCATTGCTTGTTGGTCTTTATTATGACACTTTTGTTCTATCAAAAGAATTGTGCTGTACTCATCTATTTTCTGGGGACAAAATTATATAATTACAAGAAACCCCAATGTTTTCAAGGTTCTACACTTTCTGTGTCTTTATAGTCTTCCTCAAAAATGGAGAAAAAGATGGTGTAATTTGTATCTTTAACAACCTAGAAAATAATTGCAGAAGTGTGGCTTTTTTTATCTTTAAGTTGAAGGTGTTGTGTATATGTATATATGTGTATATTGCAACAAAAATTAGGAGTAGTGGGGGCAGTTTCTGTGAGTTTCAATTGTTGGAAAAAAGCAGGGCACATTGTGATCATAAGGGGGTGGATTGCTTCGATTGTAGCGAATATGTTATTATTAATGTTGATAATCATATTGGTTTGGGTTAACATTTTTTTCCTTTTTTAAGTTATGTTTGATTGTTGGAATATTGGGATAATGGGATGTGAAGTGGATGGGCTTTATAGTGAGGCTAGATTTATGCCAGTTAGTTTGTCAAACTTGGAGTTACTTAATACATTTTTTGTTAATATTTTTGTTTCTAGACTTAAAATCTACAATTTGGTCAGAATTTTAGGGAAAATCATATTGTATTGACTCTGATATTAAAAAAGCATATGTTTTCTTTTTCTAACGTTAGTTTACATTGACTGTACACAGCTATTCATGTGATTCAGATTTCTACCGAGGTAAATTTCTCGTATTGCAGTGTTGTTACAGGTTTGTTATCTCTATATTTATAGTTTTTATTTTTGTGTTTTTATGTGTAAAAATGGCATTGCACCTGCCTTCTTTCCAATTAAGATTCTTGCTATTTACATCTTCCTCTTATTTTTTGTTTTTAGCTGTTTAGGAAGTCTAATTATATATATTCTTCATGAAATTTATGAATATGTTTATTCTATTTCTCGTACATAGTGATAAAAAAATATTTCCTGTTTATGTGGTTTTGGTTACATGAATGTGCTGTTAGTTACTTCATTTTAAACTCATCGTTATTACACGTGATCTATTTACTAAAATTTAGAGTACCTTATTTTTACTTCGCACTCCATATTTTATTTCATTTTTATTACTTGTCTACAGATTAAAAGATGCCTCGTCTTGTTATCCCTGTTGCTGAAATTACACAAAATACTAGGAATTGGACTGCACAAGTGCTTGTAATGCGAAAAATGAGCCCCCGGCAGTCCCCAATAAGTGGGAAAAATTATCAGCGATTTCTGTTTATCGACAAAGATGTATAAATGCTCAACCTTCAAGCAACATTTACTTTTTTTTCCACTTTTTTATTGTCTATCCAGCTACAGATACATATGTTTTACTTCTTCCTCACAAATTTACTTCAAATTATATTTAGGGAACTCAAGTACAGGCTACAATATATGGAACAGATGTGAGTGCAATGCAGAATGCTCTCCAACATCAAGAGACATATTTTATATCTAATGCAAAAGTTGATCTTATTCCAACCCAATACCAAATAGTTCCAAATAGTTATCAATGGACTATAGGTAAAACCACTGCCATTTGCCGTGATAAGGAAACATCTCTGCCTAGAGAACTCGGAGCTCCTCAGTTCAGTAAATTGACGGTTGGATGTGATTTCTACCTTTTAATTACTAATTTAATATGTGGTTGAATATCTTTCTCTTTTAAAGAGAAGACCTCTTTCTTCCCTAATTAATTCCACCGACTGCCAATTCCTTCTCTAACAAGAATTCAGATTTCTTCCATGCCCCACTTTTTTCCGCTTCAGGTAACCTCTCACCGACCACTATACACGTGCAATTCGTATCTGCGTTCCACCGGCTGATATGGTGAGAAACGTGTCGCTCCCATAATTCTTCGATTTTTTCCTTTTTTTTTGTTATAAACGAAAGACCAGTGATTTTATTTCAGATTTTGGAATTGAGCTCCTCCATCTGTTGGTTTTCCTCAAATCGGCCGCCCTGCTCAGACTCCGCGGCATTGAAGACCTCAGCAGGTTTGCTCCCTCTCATCCTGCTTGCTTGTTTTTACTTAGAGTTACTGAATTACAGGGTAATTAGGCCTCGATCTTCTTAGATTTCAGTGGTGATATAACTTTTTTGTTTAGTTAATGAAATTTTTTATATTTTGTGGTGTTTATGATTGACTGAAATTGAGGATTGGCTTCGTTGAGAATGTGGGAAGGAAGGGGTGGTTTTCTGTTGTACTGTGATTGTGAAGGGTATTAAATCGTGGGGGTTGGATTTCATTTAATTTTATGTGCTTCAATTTTATGTGGGATTTGTAAAAGGATTTGCGCGTTAATGCTATGTGCTATGTTCTGAACTCATCTCGGTTTCAATCTTGAAGAATCTATTATTTATCTGTCATTACTCGTTTTTTGTGCTTAAAGATTGGATTTTTTTTTAAATTGATGTATGCGTTTATGTGCATTGCTTGTTGGTCTTTATTATGACACTTTTGTGCTATCAAAAGAATTGTGCTGTACTCATCTATTTTCTGGGGACAAAATTATATAAGTACAAGAAACCCCAATATTTTTAAGATTCTACACATTCTGTGTCTTTATAGTCTTCCTCAAAAATGGAGAAAAAGTTGGTGTAATTTGTATCTTTAACAACCTGGAAAATGATTGCAGAAGTGTGGCTTTTTTTGTCTTTAAGTTGAAGGTGTTGTGTATATATATATATCTGTACATTGCAACAAAAATTAGGAGTAGTGGGGGCAGTTTCTGTGAGTTTCAATTGTTGGAAAAAAAGCAGAGCACATAAAAATTCGTTATGTTATACATAAAAATTCGTTATTTATATATTTCAAAAAAAAAAAAAAAAATCGTTATTTATATAAGTCAAAATAATTTTGCAAGCAAGATATGTAGAAACATGACCATCCTAACGGGCCCATCATATTAAACAAGGAATTGGCACATTGGGCCATCACAGTCTGATTCTTTCCTAATCTCAAGACCCAAATTTAGAGCTAATAAATTTCTAATATATATATATATTTAAATAACTAATATATCTATTTGTAAATTTATCTAATAAATCTTTGAATTCTTCTTCATCACCATATCTTATATGTCTTTCTTTGATTATAATATTATTTATTAACTCTATTCTTTTTTCGGATGATATTTTTTCAAAAGACTGGTCATTATAATTTTCTTTTATTTTAATTTGCTAGCAACTATTTGTAAGTTTGTCTTTTTCCTAACTCTTTTATTTATTTGTGTTTTTTTTTTCATGTATAGAATGTCCACCATATTTACCTGACAGAACTTTGAATGGTTAATCTACTCGTAGTAATTTTAACAAATGACCGCACTTTGTTTTAAGGACAATAGACTTTGTACTTTCTATATAATATTGGAATTGTTGTAGGAAATAATTTCCTTATAACACTATATAAACTTCTATTTCATTATATTCTTTGAGTTTAGGAAGTGTTATTATTTTACTTCCTTAAACAATGTCAACATCTATTACCAATTTATATCTTGTGATTTTTTAGTTACATCTTTTATTTTTATTTTTCCATTTTTCTTCCGTTTATTAATTAAAAAGGTTTTAAATATTGTGTTTTTTTTTTAACGCCCCAGTTTTTCCGCTATTCAAGTATGACGTATATGTTTATCAATATGTGCAATTAAATTAATCTGGTATAATTTCAACTATTATTTCTCTTATTAGTTTAATTTTGAAAATGAATTCTTGAAACGTTTATACCTATGTGATTGTGTTTGAGTGTCTGTTCTATTCGATTTGATTTCCGTTTTTTGTGAAAACTTGGTATGAGTGAATTATACGTATTATGATCATATCTTTTTGCTCGTTTTATGTTTCCGGATTCTTTTGTTTGAGTTTTGAATTTATTTTGAGTTTTGGAACCAAAACGGGGGCTAACGAGCAATTAGCGCACCTTTGGTTTCGTATGTGATATCTTGAGCTCGGGAACTCGGAATCGAGTTCTGTCACTTCCATTGGACTCGTATCGACGATTCAGATGCGATGGAATAAGCCTCACATTTTTCTAAGACCATTTGGATTCCCGAATTTCAACCGAAACGAGCACCTCACGCCTAAAATGACAACCATTGACAATTTATGAGCATACGGACCTAAATAACACCCCTAGACCCTAACCCTTGACCTATACCTACTTGGAGTACCTTTCTCTCTCCCCTTTTCAGCCCCAAACCGAGCCACTCTCTCACTCATCAATCAATTCAGCCAAAAGAGAGAGAAAGAAGAGAAAATAAGAGAAAGAAAATGTGGAAGAAGGAAACTATTCAACCTTGGGGTATTTGAGGTCATACTCCCTTCATTTCTTCTCCAATTTGAAAGGTAATCCCATTTTTATGTTGTGTATCTCATTGTGGTTCTTTTAAGTCCTATATTACATGATTTCACCAAGATTTGATCAAATATTGGAGAAGATGATGAATAGTAAGGGTTTGTGAAACTTTGATGAATCTTGCATGAGTTCTTGTGGTTTCTTTTAGTATGAAACATGGTATATGATTCTAAGACTTCCATTTGAGTTTCCTTCAACTTATATTGCATGATAAATGAGTTATTTGCAAGTTACCATTAATGGATTCTCATGAAACTTGAAGAATATGAACCTTTGTGAGCATCTCTTCCACTCTCATGATTTAGCTTCGGTTTTTGTAAGAATTAGGACATGAATCTCTATATATTTGTATGCATTTCATTGAGTTTTAAGTTGGTAATATGCTTCTTTTCCTTTCCCTTTCGTTTTGCCCTGTTGTTGTGTTTTTTTTAACTACTGAGCCAAATCCACGGAGGTGGATTTTTCCTTTGGAAAAATCCATGGGGGTGGATTTGGGTCAGTGGGCTTCTGGACCAGATCCATGGGGGTGGATATTTCCCTTTGGAAAAATCCATAGGGGTGGATTCTGTCCAGCCTACACTCATGACTCCGGTTTTGTTTTTCGTTGCTTGTTTGATCTTCCTCCACCTCTTTTATGATTTCTATGCTATAATAACATGTTCTATAATGTGCTATCTTATTTATTATAATTTTCATGATTTTTCGTGGAATATTTTACGAGTTATGATTTAATATGTCATCAATGCTACAAGTACGTGCATATATGGATCTTTGTTATCAATATGAACCCTACTTGCGTATTTATCTTTTCTTTTATGGTCCATACGAAATGTATACTTGTTGAAATATGTGTTATGATCTTTGTTCGGAATTAATGGATGGATTTGATACTATACATGGGAGATATGAACTCGAGTGACTATGAAAGCTCCAAGAATGAATGAAATGATTGATTATGTGCCTTAATGCATCTCCATGCCATGACTTACTCTCTTATGCATATCATAAGACATCCATTGCATTGTCGTGCGTCATATATGGTTCATTTAGAGTATTTAGTCTCACGAATGCATTGTATCGTCTTGTGTACAGTTTTCTCCAGGGCGGAGATATGCCGGGTTCATAGGACACTTTCAAGTCCTCTTTTTTTCTTCTTGGTATTGGTTGGTAAGGTGTAAAGGTGGGTTTCTCTTCTATTATCTAAAACGACCCTATATAAACCAACGTGCGAAGTTTTAAGCCAAAATGTATTTACTACGTATATAGAGTCTTTTCTAAAGTAAATGATTTCAAACGTAAGCCTTTCTTTCATGAACCCTTACCCATTGTTTTGGCGAGATCAGTGAACACAATGTTTAATGGGGCCCGGGACTATGTGTACGTGGCGATCCGGGGAAGCTCGGGCTAACGGTGATCCCCGTGTACTAGTCCCAACAAACAACGACGGCGTAACTGCACCTCGTTAGGAGTTAGCGAGCAATGGACGCTGAGCGCCATCTGGGGTGTCATGTAACCCCTTTTGGTCAATGAATGAGGTGGTCGGGTCTTGCTAACCCGTCCACCGCCCGGAGGAAAAAGGTGTAAGTGTTTATGTTTATGAATGTTAATGATTATGTATGATTGTTAATGAACGAATGAATGAATGAAAGAACGAATGAATGAATGACTATGGTATGATCACTAATGAATGAACGAATGAGTGATTAAATGCACACATGAGGTGGAGGTTGGAGAATTTGCCCTCTCGCCGGGCTCACGAAATGACCACATGATTTTTAATGAATGAATGAAATTGATCGTTGTAATCCCGAGCATTGTTTTCCTTTGTTTTCACCCCACTTGGGGAAATTTTTTAAAACCTCGCACGGGATTATAGCTTGCATGTGAGGGTGTTTACATTCTGAAATATAAATATAGTATGTCCTGTTTTATACCCACCAGTCTCCTATAGACTGAACCTGGCTTTGTTTTCAGTTCTTTTACAGGCTTGGAATGCTAGGCGGGAGTTGTGTCGGTCAAGTTTTATAGTTAAGTCAGAGTCTTTCCTCACGCACATTGTAATTTGTTTAAGTCATATTAAAACATGTTTAAAAGCAGAGTTTATGATTTATGATTTATGTTTGAAATTTTGGGACTAGGTATTTATTCTAGTTGAACTCGTCAATTGCTACCTATATTCATGATTGATTATATGAAATACTTCAGCACGTGCATTTCTATCTTATTGTTTGGCTTGTGGGGTTTCGAGATTCTAGTTCCCGCCTAGCCTAGTGAGTGAGTGAGTCCCCGTTCGCCGTGACTTGGCACGTGTATGGACTTTCCATTTCATATACGGGTCGGGTCTCGGTGCGGGGGATGTGCTGCCTTCCGTTTGGGGTGCTACATCCTTTAGTGGTATCAGAGTCCAAGGTTGCAAAACCGGGGTTTCTAGTGTCGTGTCATGTCAAGTCTAGGTCGTACGGCATAGGAACAACTTGTCAACGTGTGCACTGCATTGATCATGAGCATTGTCATTGAAACTTGATGTGGAAATATATTTGTAAATGTGCTTAATTTAAATTTTGTTGACATATGTGTTGCATTTTGCATCAAATACGTGCTCTTGGTGCTAATTATGTGTCATATGCACTTACTAATTGGCATGCATTGATATTTGAGATGAGTTGTGATTGTAGGATATTTTTATAACATCAAACCACTGCCAATTCTCACGATCACAACAACTCTCCATGAGTCCTACAATCAAGCATCGAGGATATAAGGAATTCACCGGAGATTTTATACAAGAATTCGAGAGTCGTGACCTTTCTTAATTGGGCTATGATTCGAGTGGGGGAATCTGAGATGGAAAACCCAAGTTGTAGGAGTAATTGATAAGTTCTACTGTAAGCCCCTTCGGAAGTCCCTTGCCCTAAATACTAGAAAATGGGGGAAGAGGCAAGGGATATGTGCTTGCTTGGCGGAGCACAAGGGTTGGAATCGTGTTGTCCCGACGATACTTGGCACGGATGCATTGAATGTCGGATAATTGAGCTTGATGGCTGGGCATCAAGCAAGGCTGGGTGCGTGTGTCGCACACGGCGCGCGCGAGACTTGGTGGCTTGCGCGCATTTGAGGGATTTTCCCGCAAGGATGGAAGATTGGGGCGGACCGTTGCGGGCTGGTGCGGACAAGGCAGGCACTTGGCGCGGCTGCGTGCGGGATGGGCGCGGACGCTAGCGCAAGGCTGCGCGCATGGCTGGGGCGTGCGCGCACAAGTCCAGCAGCCCCAAATCTTGGCGGGAACGGTTATCATTTTAAGCGGGAACGGTTACGCGATGGTTTGTGGCGGATTTCAAGATTATTTGGGCGCCAAAAGCTTCAGAAACGCGGAAGGCTTTGACTTGGGCGGTTATTGAGCATAACCGCCAAGTTAGTGGGCAAAGTGGCTGGAGTGAGTGGCGGTTATGGGCGGATTTTGGTGGGAAATCGCCCAGAACTTAGTGGAGCCTTGAAATTCGAATTTAACCTAGCAGATTGGGTTGTAATCTGCACTATAAATAGGTTGGCCCTGACTTGTGCGAGTTCAGTTAGTGAAATTGTGTGCAAGCAAGCCATTCCTTGTATTATTCGGAAAATTAATATAAGGTTGGGAAGTGTTGGAGCTTTCCCGTATATCGTGGTGTAATTTTAATACAGCAAGTGTGTGTGAGTTTTACTTGTTGTATGCTTGGGAAAAACGTTGGAAAAGGGTTGGGCTTGAGCAATTCACTTAAACTCTAAACTTAGCAAACGAGTGTGGGGAAATCTAAGGGAAACACGAGAGTTTGCGAGGTTGGGAAAAGGCTGACTGATTTGTGGGGGCAAATCAGGCCGGGGCTGGTCGGATTGTAGAAAAATTCTAGTTTAAGAGTCCGTACCGCTTTCATCTACCAAGGTTAAGGAGTATTCGAAAGCATAGTAGTGTGTGCGCGATGTCTACCATCAATAATATTAACATATACATCTACACTATCGGGGTTGATTAATTGGATTCCTTAGGATTATTTAATTCAAGAAAGAATTAAAAGAAAACCTCAAAGGTACCTCATTTCGAGGTTGGATCGGCGAAGAGGTGATGATAACCAAGAGGACTTAAGGTTAAATAGATTGGCTGAGAAGTGAGCAACGAAGATCGTCGAGGAAGAGCTCTCGAGTAAATCAATTCATTAGAAATTAAGTCCGGGGAACAAGGAAAAAAAAAAGGTCGTGAGTTGGGATACTTTGGAGTCCGGACAAGGTAGGAATCGAAATTGGAGAAGTTAAAGAAAGTCAAGTAACAAAAGATATGGAGCAACAAATGGAAACGATAAAGAAAGACAAAGAGCTTGTGGAGGAGATTGTGAAGCCAAGTGTAAGCAATTGGAGGGCGAGTGCATTCCACCGATTCAAATTTATAAGGGATAATTTAAGAGAACTTCGAACAGAGTGAAAATCAAGGTGAAGATTCGGACGACCTTTAGAGATCGATACTTGGGAGTGAGTCAATATGCCGATTTCATGGGCGTAGAAGAAGTTGGGTTCAAGGGATTTGATGCAAAGAAAGATAGCAAGAAGCATTGAAGAATTCAACCCGCATCATCTTCGTGGGACTCCGGGACATGGTGATATAAAGAAGCAAGCATGGATGGGAAAACATCACCAACGATTGAACAATGTTCAACCTTGCAAACTATGCTCGCGATAATGGAATCAAAGGACAAGATATTGTGCTAAAGCCATTACTACGGTGACAGGTTCATAGCATTCATAGCACGTGCATCATACTCTGTTTCAAATTATTTCAATTTCTTTATTTATATGCACATTGTGATTAATATAATTGCTCCAATGTGTTTTAACATTCTAATTGTGAAATTGTTATTGCATACTCTTTTGTGGAATTATGTGCCTCGGGTGTTATAATTGATGATTGGATGTTACATTTCTTTTGTTGAAAATATGCACTACATGCACTTAGCATCATAACCCAACATGCACTATTTTAGTGTTTACTTGTTAGGTTATCTTTTCCACTTGATGCTTCAACTACTATCACAATCAGAACTTAACTAAACCGAATGGAAGAAGAATCTTTGGACGATTGAAGTTGAGACAGAGATGGAAATGGAAGTTTTAGAAAGTAAAGGGGATTTAGAGTTAACTTTGGGGTGTATGGATCGAACAAGATTAGAGAATAGCGTTCCGAGAATCAAGAGAATTTGATGAGAAGTTGAAGGGCCAAGGATTCGGGCATCCCGTGTGATCAAAACCCTCCCTAATGAAAATTGTTCACCAAATAATTGCGATGAAAGAAGGATTAATTGAGTTCAACATATGAAGGTGAAAATTTTTAAGGGGGGGAGCACAACCAAGAGACCAAGTTAAATTCGAAGTTGTGCTCGACAAAATAACTTCTAATAGAAATGATGAAATGTAAATCTTGCTACGCATGAGAATTCTAATGATAGTGACAAAAGAATGAAATGGTTTATCAGTCTAAGACCCTCAAAGTGGAGATAATGTTGCTGCGAAATCATCAAGACGGATAGTGACACCAATCTCTTGATGGGAAACCCGTACAGACTTAACCTCTTAAGCTTAAAATGGTTGACTCACTAGCAATCGGGTCTCAGAGTCCGAAGATGATGGAATTATAAGAATATTAAAAGTCTATTCAACTATAAACAGGAGGAACTTGGGTAACTCACAACAAATAAACTTCACTGAGTTGTCAACCGTTCTTCCGTGAGGGCCTTGGAGGTTGTTAAGTGGAAGAAAATCAGAAGGGAATGATCGTTAAAGGACTTGGATCAATCATCAAGGATCATTAAGGAAGTTATATCTCTAATTAAAGAAATTAAATGGACCAGAACCGAACGGACGACTACAAGCTTGAAGATCATGAAGAGATACGTAGAATAAGAGATGAGGAAGGATTCACAAAAAGGTTGGTCTAATTATAGGAACCAAGGGCCTCAACTTGATTGAGGAAGAATTCATGAAGGAGACAACCGTGGTAATTACCATCTTTGGATGGGGATTGAACTTTGAAGAGATTGGAAATAGTTACCCTTAAGTATAGCATATTCGAGTATTAGCCAAAATAAAAGATTCAAATTCCAAGAACATCGCCAGATAAGATATGGTGAGAAGGAGCAAGAGTCGGAGTAGAGTTCAGAGAAGGAATAAAAGGTAGAGTTCAGAGAAGGAATAAAAGGTTCATCAGCCCTTCACCGGGGTACACTGAAGAACCTAAAAGCAAGTCAAGCACTGGGCTAGCTTTCGGGGCAGATTATGCATTGGACAATAAAACTAACAATTCCAAATTTCTCTACTACGGTGAACGGTACATGAAGCATCCATAGCACATGCATACATACAATTTGAATTTAAATAATTTTGATGTTATGTGCTTTGACCACTTGCTATGTTAAATTGCTTTGTATAATTGATAATTGACATGAATGATACTTATTACTTGCTCTTGTGTGACTTACGTGACTTTAATTGTTGTAATTGATGTATGATACCTTCTTTTTGGTATTTGTTCTTTAATGTAACTGTTTTATGTTGTGTTACTTGGGAGTATTGGAGACTCCCTTGTTTTGTTGTTTGAGAGACGGGGTTCTTTCCTTGTTGTTTGAGAGACGAGGCTCTCTCTTTGTTGCTTTCGAGAGACGGTGTTCTCTCATTGGTTGCATAGGATACAATGAATCCGAGGACGGATTCTTTTAAGGGGGAGAGATTGTAACGCCCCAGTTTTTCTGCTATTCAAGTATGACGTATTTGTTTATCAATATGTGTAATTAAATTAATCTGGTATAATTTCAACTATTATTTCTCTTATTAGTTTAAATTTGAAAATGAATTCTTGAAACGTTTATGCCTATGTGATTGTGTTTGAGTGTCGTTTCTATTCGATTTGATTTCCGTTTTTTGTGAAAACTTGGTATGAGTGAATTATATGTATTATGATCATATATTTTTGCTCGTTTTATGTTTCCGGATTCTTTTGTTTGAGTTTTGAATTTATTTTGAGTTTTGGAACCAAAACGGGGGCTAACGAGCAATTAGCGCACCTTTGGTTCCTTATGTGATATCTTGAGTTCGAGAACTCGGAATCGAGTTCCGTCACCTCCATTGGACTTGTATCGAAGATTCAGATCCAATGGAATAAGCCTCACATTTTTCTAAGACCATTTGGATTCCCGAATTTCAACCGAAACAAGCACCTCACTCCTAAAATGATAACTATTGACAATTTATGAGCCTACGGACCTAAATAACACCCCTAGACCCTAACCCTTGACCTATACCCACTTGGAGTACCTCTCTCTATCCCCTTTTCAGCCCCAAACCGAGCCACTCTCTGTCTCATTCAATCAATTCAGCCAAAAGAGAGAGAAAGAAAAGGGGGAAGAAGGAAACTATTCAACCTTGGGGTATTTGAGCTCATACTCCCTTCATTTCTTCTCCAATTTGAGGTAATCCCATTTTTATGTTGTGTATCTTATTGTGGTTCTTTTAAGTCCTATATTACATGTTTTCACCAAGATTTGATCAAGTATTGGAGAAGATGATGAATACTAAGGGTTTGTGAAACTTTGATGAATCTTGCATGAGTTCTTGTGGTTTCTTTTAGTATGAAGCATGGTATATGATTCTAAGACTTCCATTTGAGTTTCCTTGAACTTATATTGCATGATAAATGAGTTATTTGCAAGTTACCATTAATGGATTCTCATGAAACTTGAAGAATATGAACCTTTGTGAGCATCTCTTCCACTCTTCTGATTTAGCTTCGGTTTTTGTATGAATTAGGACATGAATCTCTGTATATTTGTATGCATTTCATTGAGTTTTAAGTTGGTAATATGCTTCTTTTCCTTTCCCTTTCGTTTTGCCCTGTTGTTGTGTTTAGCTAATGAGCCAAATCCACGGGGGTGGATTTGTGGATTTTTCCTTTGGAAAAATCCATGGGGGTGGATTTTGGGTCAGTAGGCTTCTGGACCAGATCCGTGCGGGTGGATTTTTCCCTTTGGAAAAATCCATGGGGGTGGATTTTGTCCAGCCTACCCTCATGACTCCGGTTTCATTTTTCGTTGCTTGTTTGATCTTCCTCCACCTCTTTTATGATTTCTATGCTATAATAACATGTTCTATAATGTGTTATCTTATTTATTATAATTTTCATGATTTTTCGTGGAATATTTTATGATTTATGATTTAATATGTCGTCAATGCTCCAAGTACGTGCATATATGGATCTTTGTTATCAATATGAACCCTACTTGCGTATTTATCTTTTCTTTTATGGTTCATATGAATTGTATACTTGTTGAAATATGTGTTATGATCTTTGTTCGAAATTAATGGATGGATTTGATACTATACATGGGAGATATGAACTCGAGTGACTATGAAAGCTCCAAGAGTGAATGAAATGATTGATTATGTGCCTTAATGCATCTCCATACCATGACTTACTCTCTTATGCATATCATAAGACATTCATTACACTGCCGTGCGTCATAGATGGTTCATTTAGAGTCTTGAGTCTCACGAATGCATTGTATCGTCTTGTGTACAGTTTTCTCCAGGGCGGAGATATGTCGGGTTTATAGGACACTTTCAAGTCCTCTTGTTTTCTTCTTGGTATTGGTCAGTAAGGTGTAAAGGTGGGTTTCTCTTCTATTAGCTAAAACGACCCTATATAACCAACGTGCGAAGTTTTAAGCCAAAATATATTTACTACGTATATAGAGTCTTTTCTCGAGTAAATGATTTCAAACGTAAGCCTTTCTTTCATGAACCCTTACCCAATGTTTTGGTGAGATCGGTGAACACAATGTTTAATGGGGTCCGGGACTATGTGTACGTGGCTATCCGGGGAAGCTCGGGCTGACGGTGATCCCCGTACACTAGTCCCAACAAACAATGACGGCGTAACTGCACCTCGTTAGGAGTTAGCGAGGAATGGACGCTGAGCGCCATCTGGGGAGTCATGTAACCCCTTTTGGTTAATGAATAAGGTGGTCGGGTCTTGCTAACCCGTCCACCTCCCGGAGGAAAAAGGTGTAAGTGTTTATGTTTATGAATGTTAATGATTTTGTATGATTGTTAATGAACGAATGAATGAATGAATGATTGTGGTATGATCACTAATGAATGAACGAATGAGTGATTAAATGCACACACGAGGTGGAGGTTGGAGAATTCGCCCTCTCGCCGGGCTCACGAAATGACCACATGATTTTTAATGAATGAATGAAATTGATCGTTGTAATCCCCGAGCGTTGTTTTCCTTTGTTTTCACCCCACTTGGGGAAATGTTTTAAAACCTCGCACGGGATTATAGCTTGCATGTGAGGGTGTTTACATTCTGAAATATAAATATAGTATGCCCTGTTTTATACCCACCAGTCTCCTATAGACTGAACTCGGCTTTGTTTTCAGTTCTTTTGCAGGCTTGGAATGCTAGGCGGGAGTTGTGTCGGTCAAGTTTTATGGTTAAGTCAGAGTCTTTCCTCACGCACATTGTAATTTGTTTAAGTCATATTGAAACATGTTTAAACGCAGAGTTTATGATTTATGATTTATGTTTGAAATTTCGGGACTAGGTATTTACTCTAGTTGAACCCGTCAATTGCTACCTATATTCATGATTGATTATATGAAATACTTCCGCACGTGCATTTTTATCTTATTGTTTGGCTTGTGGGGTTTCGAGATTCTAGTTCCCGCCTAGCCTAATGAGTGAGTGAGTCCCCGTTCGCCGTGACTTGGCACGTGTATGGACTTTCCATTTCATATACGGGTCGGGTCTCGGTGCGGGGGATGTGCTGCCTTCCGTTTGGGGTGCTACATTTTTCCACCAAAAATAAAATAAAATAAAATAAAAATATTGTGATTTTAGATTCAGTGTCTATTAAGCCACAAGTTATTATTTCATTATCAATTAATTCTCTTATTCCTATTTGGATAAAGACATTAACCGTGAAATTATATCCTTTCATTTTATTCTTGGGCAATAGATGATTTTGTCTTTTATATTGAGTGTTACACCATTTTTTTCTATTTTATAGTAATTACAACTATTTAGGAACGCATTTCCTAACATTTAACTATCATTCTGGTTTTATCAATAAGGTTTCTATCATTAATCCTTTTTTTTTTTCTCGTAATGTGGTTAATTAGCACTTGCTCCTGTATCCATTAATTGTTGGTTCCTTGATATATTATTGACCATTAAAATATTCTCCTAAAATGATAATCCTTTTATTAATTGAACTATTATTTATGGTTATGGATTTAGCTATATTCACTCCATCATGTCTTTTAGATATACTTTTCTTTTCAAACTCTAATTCAGGAATTTTACTAGAAGATCTTTCTTTTATTAGAGGTTTAGTTAATTGTCATTTCATATTGGCAGAAGTTATCTCTTTTTAGGTCCTAAGTAGAGGTAGTTTAGCGGAAGTTATCTCTCTACATTTTTCATCTATTTTAAGATGTAGTTTATCTTGATATATTTTCTCATAATTACTATTACTTGAAACATATAATGCTTTTCAGTAAATGGTGAAAGTTTTACTTTTATCCTTTAATTCTATATCTTTTATGAATTTATAGTGCGAACTTAAGGTTTCATCTATGTTATAGTCATTAATATTAACAATATATTTAGAATATAAATAAAATAATATTTGTTTGCACAAATTTTTTTCTATAGTTCCTAATTAAGTGGCTTTTCTTTGTATCAATAAATTTTTTATTATATAAAAAAAATATTATAACTATCTATTCCTTCTCAAATTAGGAATTTTAGTCGGAACAAAACTATTCCTAAAGCCGCCTTTAGTGTAGGCTATTCACATTACTTTTAAAATTCAACAAAAAAGTACACTAATTTTAAAATATATTTTGAAAAATACACTAATTTTACAAAAGTCCCCGGTTTTGTTTCGTCATTTCAGCGCTATTATTAATGCCACCATTAAAGTATCTACCGCACTTCACAAGCTTTATATAAGAGTGCTCCCAACTTTACAGCTTATCCATTAAGGTGTGTTTGTGCATAGTTCAGCAATGGAGTTTTGCAGCATTCTCCAGTTTCTTGAAAACAAGAGCATCCTTGTTGCTGGTGCCACTGGCTTTGTTGCAAAGGGTATACTATGATCTGATTCCTCTCTCTCTCTCTCTCTCTCTCTGTATATTTGTATGTATGCATCGTGAATTACGCTCTGAATCAGACAGGGTAATTACAGGTGATGCTTCATGTTTAAATAAAGTTACATCCTCCTCGGAGAATTTTAATGAAATATATAATGCCATTAATAATGTATTTTATAGATAGTTCTTGCATAAAATATATCAATCATGGTCAAAAGAGGGCATTTGTAGGGTTAAGTATAAATCAAATTCTCTAGATAAGACATAAAGTGTGATGATATCTAAATATGAAGTACTAAATGCTAATTGTGATTACTTACACCACATAATTTGGGGTCATATGTAATTTATTTTGAATGCAGTTTTCATAGAAAAGATACTGAGAGTTCAACCTGAGTTGAAGAAGCTTTATCTTCTTTTGAGGGCTGAAAATTCCCTGTCCGCTTTCCAGCGCTTCAACACTGAGGTGAGCTTAGTAGGGCATGATACTTTATATGTTGGCACAATTTTAATGTCTTTTTTGAAGGTCATGAATAGTTGATCTGCCGCTTGGTTTTCCATCATTTATATATGACTATGGCGTGTTTTACATATTTCACCCCTGAGTTAATCTTAATTTAACATAAAAAATCCTGTGATATAAAAATTAACATGTAAAATCATGTGTTTTCAAAATATTTGCATAGCAAAACCCTGAAATTTTGTAGTGTTCAACACGCGCTTTTAGCGCGACTAAAACAATAGTTTTCTGTATTTAGTGGACGCGAGATGACTAATTTACCCTTTTATATTGTGATATACATCTCATATTTCTCTGTATTGTAAATATTTTTTTATATATATTTACCAAAACTCCTGTATAAAATAAAAATTGCATGAATAACCTTATAAACAGAAGAAAGAAGAAAAATGTCACCAATAAATAGACAATAGACATCGAAAAATAAAACTTGGAATTTACATTTAATTTGTGAGAGTAAAATAGAGATGTTATATTTAAATTATAATGATATCATCTAAAGAGGCAGTGTACAAATATATTTAAAACACAGAGTTTTTATGTTAATTTTTGTAACATAGAGTTTTTTTTTTTCTCATTTCACATAATACATGAGGTATGGTGTAAATAACTCTATGGTTATGTCACTAACTATATCTCTGACAATTAATAACTAAATCCAAATTTAGATATTTTTTATTGAATTTTTACGTAATTAAGTCATATTCAATGAAATTAGATCATTGCGAAGGAGTTATTCGTGGTTTTAAAGGAGAAATATGGAGCAAATTTTAATTCCTTTATTGAAGAAAAAGTGACTCTTTTGGCTGGGGACGTTACTTACGAGAACTTGGGATTAAACGATTCGATTTTGGGAGAGCTTTACGAAGAAGTAGATGTTGTGGTAAATTTAGCTGCCACAACTGATTTTGATGCAAGGTATGTTTTTTTATGTTTTATGTTTACACTGATAACATACTTTAAGGATTAACCTAATTACAAAAATCTTTTATGGAGTTCGAGAAATTATAAATTCTTTCTGACTACTCTAAGATTTGATGAATTGCGTGCTTTTTTAGTCATAAGTTTATATTCAAATACAAATGAGCTAGTGTCGAGTGCAAAAAAGAAAAGATAATCATAAAAAGTTAGAGAAGAACCATCAAAATTCATATACCTAGATGTAAAATGAAAATTCTGATAGGGTGATTTTTGTAATTTTTCGAATTATAAGAGAACTTTTGTATAATTAGATTAAATCCAACAATGTATTCGTACAACTATTATCTCTATTTTCTAACCAATTTCATGCATACTTTTCAGCATTTGCATGAAGCTTGATATATTATTATGATGATGATGATGACAGATACGATTTCGAACTCGGAATCAACACGATGGGGCCTGCAAACGTTTTGGAATTTTCAAAAAAATGCAATAAATTAAGGGTTCTCCTTCACGTATCTACTGGTCAGTTAATTATTTATTAAAGTATATTATCTTAATTATTCATGTTGTAATTTCATTTTAATTGCCTTTGCATCATGTTCAGACTATAAAAAAATGATGATAGTTAAATACCGGAATTAAAAGATTTTACCAGCCGATCTATAGCCGTTTTTATATTTTCGCACTCAAACTAAGTTTCGTTGCATGCTATTATGTTATCTTTACTTCGCGCTTTTAAAAATTAAATAAAACATCTCCAGTGGATTTTTGGTGGTTTTGGTGGCCTGAATAAACACGCGATGCCCACATAATTTAAAAGGGCGAGTTTATCATTTCATGACTTGGTAAGGATAAATTTGCCCTTATTAAAGTCGTTTTTGCATCACGTTTTTAATATTCAGAATTCCAAAATCACTAAATTCAATTGAAGATGATCTCTTTTGTAAAAAATGCGAAGTATGAATATTATTATGTAACAAACCGAGAAGTAGAAAAAGCGATATACAACGAAACTTAGTTCGTATATGAAAATGTAAATACGTCTATAGTTCGATTGGGGAAAAAAAAATCCCCTTAATTATATTTTGTCAGTAATACTTTGCAAAAGGTGCAGACTAAAGTAATCCTCAAGACACTAGGAATATATTCTTTCTTTTTTTGTTCTTCTACATTCTCGATTTTAATGGTTTCAAGTCTGGTGAGATTAGTATTAAAGTTCGAACATGAAATAAGTTCAAACACGATGTTTCTGATTAAATTGGCTTACTTCTTGAACAGATTAATTAAAATTTTATAATTAATGCCTAATTAGTAATTACGTACCCTTGAAATGAATTTTATTACCTTTCAAAAGAAGAAATGAATTTTATTACGTATATATATATATATGAATTAATTGCATTGCTAAAAATGAATTAACATAAAATTAATGTTGTGATATTTATTTTTTCAGCATACGTATGTGGAGAAAAAGACGGAGTTGTCCTCGAGACGCCATTCAATATGGGTGAGACACTCAATGGGACATCTGGATTGGATATTAATAAGGAGAAGGAAATTGTGCAGGAAACATTGAAAGAGCTACATGCTGAAAACGCATCACAAAAATATATTGCCTCAATAATGAAAGATTTAGGTATACAAAGGTAAATTTGTTCCATTACACTTATTTAATTATTAATTTAGAAAAATAAAATTATCATTTTGTGGATGCAATAGTATATTTCGAAGGACTTTTAGTAGGGTTCGTAAAATAACTTGGAGACCTTTTCCCGGTACAAGAGGACTGGAAAAAACGCACCTCAGTGTACCAGTTAACGTGCCTTATATAAATATTGGGTAGTTAAGTGCGGAGCGAATAACTATCGAAAACATCTAGGAAAAAAGCAGTGTTCTTTCAAACCTAGATTGAATAAGCTCATTCCATCGAATAAATATCATTTCTTTGGTGTTATAGATACATATCTCGTTTCTATGGACCATTTCTTTGGTATGCTCTTTTGTTGAATGTGCCTATTATTTAAGTAGAAGGACATCACCCCTTTCTTCTCATAAAACGGGTCAAGCCCCAAAAATGGAAAAAGGAAAAAAAAAAAAAAAACAGAACTAAAAGTTGCTAAGGAAGTTGAGGAAAGAGAGGTTGGAGAGGAAGGTGAGGAAAGCTGAGAAAGGTGAAAAAAAAGGGAGAGGACTCTTTGTCTTTTGTAAAACTCCTTTGATTTATCTTTCCGGTATGAAACAACGAAATCAACCACTACGTTACAAGAAAATGATCACTTGATAAAGCCTATTCAAAATGAAATGTCACGATATTTTTTTGATATGTGTCGAAGTGGTGCAACAACAAGCTCTCTGCTACCATTATGGGGATCGAGCTAGCGACACAAGTTTTGTGAATTCAAGAGAAGAGTCACGGCGAGACGAGCATATAGGACTTTCTCAATTATTTTTCCATATTTATATAATGAATTATGGGTTAAATTTGACAGAGCAAGGAAGTATGGTTGGCCAAACACATACTCTTTTACAAAGGCAATGGGAGAAATGTTGTTGGGACACTTGAAAGAGAGAATTCCCTTGGTAATAATTAGGCCCACAATTATAACTAGCACATTCAAAGAACCCTTCCCTGGCTGGCTTGAAGGAGTAAGGTAATTGTAATTCTTCCTTCAATTTTCCATTGATTATAACTCTTTTAACTGAAAAAGGAAAACAATTAACACTTTAATACATATATATATTATGTGATACTTTATACATATATGTATATCAAGTTATATGTCCATTAATTTCACAACTTGTATCATGTATTTAGAAACATCGACAGCTTCCTCGTGGGGTACGGGAAAGGAAACTTGACATGTACTCCAGGCAATCCTCAAGGCGTAACTGATCTGGTCAGTCCTAACTGTATCTGTATTGAACGACCACTTCATCTGTAAACCTTAAATTACAAAACAGATTGAATTTCGAACCATTGATTTATTATTATAAACGGTGCAGATCCCAGTCGACATGGTGGTGAATGCTATGATCGTGGCAATGGTCGCGAATGCTAACGAACCCTCACAAACTATCTATCACGTCGGATCTTCTACATCGAACCCCGTAAATTATGGTCGTCTCCAAGAATACGGGCTGAAGTTCTTCACGGAGAAGCCTTGGATTAACAAGGAGGGGAAGATTGTCACTGTTAGAAAGGCGACGGAATTGGGGACCAAGGAAACTGTCCGTTGGTATATGTTGATGCATTATCTAATCCCACTTAAGGTTTGTTTTCTACTATATATAATACCTAAATATTATATATGGGTTAATTTCGAACACTCATCTTTTGACTCTCAGTGTGCTTTGCCCCCGACTTTTAAGTTAGTGTAATTACTTTCTTAACCTTTAAAAAATGACACACTTAACCCCTTTTAATAAACTTTGGTCATCAATTTTTCTTCTGTCACTGTGATGCAAGTATCAAGACTACCACCATTATATTCGTCTCTCAAAGGCGAACAAAATTCATACCTCATTCGACCTTATTAGTCGCCAGAAGCCGCTGTAAAACTCTGTCCGTCGTGTACCATCTTTGATCGGTGATATCTCCTTGGTTGATTGTTGAATTTTGGTTCCAAAACCATTTTGTATTTAATTTCTTGCATCGAGAGTTTCGATTTCGCACATCGACACGTATGAAATTTGCTATATACAGATATACTCTGCTAAAAAAAGTTAAGTATAACATTTTTCAACTGTTAGAGGGTGATCATACTAATTTAAAAGTTAAGAGCAAAGCACACTAAAAATAAAAAAATGGACGATTATCTGGAAATAACCTTATATATATATATATATTGATGGTGTAAATACTAGGAATGTACTAAATCACCAACACTTTAAGATTTGCTTGGGGGAAGACCATTATAGGCGTTTGAGCCTCAGGAACTGGGTTTCCAAAGAGCGTGGGTTCTTTCAGCTAGGATAATACCAGGGATGGAAATGCAGTAAGAACGCAAGAGTGGTGAAGTATGTAGAGCTTGAGGAGAGAAAAGATGGAGGAAAAAGTGCCCAGTTAAGTGCAGGTCTGTTTGGAGAAGGTAACTTGGGGAATAAGTGTGTGTATTCCCATATTTATATGTTAGGGGTCAGGGTATTTCGGTAATAGTGACCAAGTGGTCCCAAACCCTGTGTTGCCCTAGACACGTGGCGCTATGTGATGGTATGAAAGTGACTGCCCCGAAAAGTTTGGGGCGTGTTAGGAGTGGTGCGTACTACCACTGTGTCAAAGGTAGTTACAGTACCGTAGGCGAGCGCGGAAGTGCTCAGAACGGTCTTCCATGTGGCCGGGTGTGCCCTCGAAGGGAACCCTTCACCACGGTGAGAGTTAACCTTAGAGCGGAGTCTTTGATGCCTGGTCCGAGCGCCGAGGACGCTCGGATAGGGTTCCTCAAGATGACACCTCGTGAGTGCTAGATAACTCGTGCGCCGAGCGAGGTGGAGTTGAGCGCATATGTCGGCGAGTGTCACTACAGCGGAGATCCCTGGCGCGGAAAAGATGGGCTCCGGAGGAGAGCATCCCGTTGGTCCGTAAGACGAGCTTCAGGTAGGATGGGCGAATAAATCCCACGCTCGTGGCTTGGACAGAGAGGCGCAAGCTTTAAGCGGTGAATGGGCTGGGCTTATTCCACGAGCCCAATAAGGCGAGTGTCCAAACTTAGGGGTTTCCCGAAGACTGGAGAGCGACTTAGATGGTGACACGTGTGCGGTGCTGATTCGAGCGTAATTTGGCCTCATTATTTGCCCCCCAAATTCTGTAGTTACGCTTGAGCGTATTTTAGAATTTTAAAAACTGAGCCCTGCCCTTGGATGTTCGAGGGTCAAGCCTTTGGAGGGAAGTGGCTGTCCATCTTCAGTAACGGACATCTTCTGACACCACATTAAATGAAGTCTCATCCGCATTTAATGCTGAGTGGCGATGTGGGCGCGTGTCTATTGGGAGACGTACGGCAGTTACCAAAAGTGGGGAGTTTTCAAGGCGGGAAATGATTACGGTTTGAATCACAAACCCTAATTAATGTGTATTTGCTCCCTATAAGTAGGGATATTGAGTCCTTTTGTCTCTCTTTATGCATTCAACATTCTCTTAAGGCAGAAAAAGTAGTATCCACCCTGCAATTTTCTGCATCTTCTAGCGATTCCCAGTGAACTCCTCTTCAAACTTAGGTAAATCCTTATAACCTGATACTAACCCTAGATTTAGGTCGTTCTGAGCGTAATTCTTTGTGAGAAAAAGCTTTTGAATCATCAGATTTAAACTCTAACCCTTCTTCCCCACTGAATTTCTACTGAAGGCTCCATCTTCAAGAACACAAAGCAGTAATGGCGGAAAATGTCGTAGATAAGATGGTGAGGGAGATAGATGAGATGTCCGTTGGGAGCTCTTCTCCTCATGGTGAGATTCCCACTGCCATTCCAGTGGCGAGGACCTCCCCAGATGGTGCGATCCCAACCGCTATTCACGTAGCGAGGGCTCCTGTAGAAGTTGGGGACGAAGATTTGAACGTTGCAGTTCAAGGGATGAATGAGCGTGATCCCCAAGGGGTAGATCAGATTTTTGAGGAGATGGGTTTCGTGCTTCAAATGCAGAGGCAATGGGAAAGGGTTTTTCCCCTACTGAACAGTGCTGTGAGGCTGCAAGACCATCAAATTACGGTAGCGATTGCGGCTCCTGAAAATGTGGTAGGGCCTTCCGGGCGTCAAGGTGACGGGGAGCCCCACGAAAACGTCAAAGGAAGGAAAAGGAACCGGCCACCAAAGTGAGGAAAGATAATCCCCATCAGACCGATAGATCACCGGATGACATAGAGAGCACACTGACGCTCGAGGATCTGGAAGATTTGAAGGCCAAGGCGTACTGGGACGAGGCAGTGTTCCCAACTCGCCTCCATGTGGAGGGAGAGAGGGCCAACCATCCGCCACCGGGAATGATGACCGTCTACCGAGACTCTGTCTTGGGTGGAGGTTTGAGATTCCCAATTCCAACCGCAGTAGCTAACATCTGCAATTATCTCGTTCTTAGTCCTTCCTAGGTTCTTGCAAATGGCATAGCCTTAATAAACACCTTTGTGATCCTGATGAAGGCCACAGGCCACGAACCCTCAATAGATAATTTCAACAGTTTAATCCAAGTGGCCCGCTCGCCACATTTGTCTTCGACAGATGGGTTCTATTGTGCCCAAGCCAAGTCTGGGCTTAAAATGATTGACTCGCCCTCGACTTCGTACGGCGAGAATTGGAAGGAAAAATACTTTTTCGTGGGGGCGCCTGGGGGGATTTTCAGAGCTCATCGAGGGTGGAAAGTACATGGAGAGGGGCCTTTAGTTAGACACAGATCAGGGGATAAGCTCTTCGAGCATTGGGCGAAAAGCTTAGCTACCGTGATGAAAAATGAGAGGAAGTTAATTAAGGCCAAGGACCTGATGAGGGACGAGGGGATATTGTTCCGTTATGGGCTCTCGAATTCTCCAGACGTGATAGCTAACCCCACTACTCAAATCATGGACCTCGACGGTTTGATTCTAGGAGCTAACTCCCCTAACATTTAGAATAACACCACTAACTTATCTAGATTGAGTATATTTATAGTAATTATTCTGATAGTATCTCTCTGACGCTCGTTTTTCTTCTGTTTGTAGACGCAAAACTACTAATGGCCGAACCGACTGCTGAAGGTATTCTGGCAATGATGCGCGCTCAAAGAGTCGGGGCAAACCAACAGTAGCAGCAACTACCGCAGAACCAACAGGCTCCCAATGCTCCTCGTGGGAGGCGTGGTATCCGACGAGGGTCTGGGCGTGGAGCCAGCGGTCGTGAGAATGGTCAAAAAGTTGGCCATATAGAGGATTTGACCCTCGAGGATGCCCAAGCCGCTACTTCCCCGGCCGCTCTTGTAGGGCCAGCTCCCGCGGGCTTGCATGGATCCCATAGCAACCGCTCGGGCTCCGCAGTTCGAATCTTTGAGGAGGTACGGGCCGAGCGCTCGGGAAAGAGGAAGAGGATGCCAGATTCTGTCCCCATCACGGGAAAGGGGAAGGAGGGAATAGTGGGTCAGCTTGGCGAGAGCGGCGATACCTCATCTTTTGAGGATGAGGACTTCTGGAATGGGCGGATGAAATGGTGACGCTCGGTACAAGCGCCCGAGGCATGATGGTCCTGTGCTCCTGAGGAAGTGCTCGGCCACCCGTAATTTGTTTACGGGGGTTGTGAGCAACCTGTAATTCTCTGGGGATCATGACAAACTTAATGAGCAGGATGTTATCCAAGTGGCGGATGACGCCTGCTACGCCTTCGTAACGGTAAGCTCTTGAACTTTCTCAAAGAACTTTCACCCTCGAATTAACCTTGTAATAACTTCCATTTCTTTCTTTTTATTAGAAGGTGCTCCCCAGACTAAAGAACTTGCAGAAGCGAGCGAAGGTCTATGAGCATAAGGCCAAGTACAAGAAGATGTTGCGCATCTCTGATCCTGGTCAACTGCAAGAGGATTACAACAATATCTCAGTGGAGCTCACGACACGCAAGCTTGACCACGAGGGAGTCAAGAAGGTGCTGAAGGAATAGGAGGATGCCTATCTGAAGCTGGACGATCGCCACAAGAAACTGAAGGAGGAGCGCAACCAATTGAGGATTGACAATGAGAAGCTCAACAAGCATTTGGCCGAGCGCAACTGTCAGTTTGAGGTAATAAAGAAAGAGCTTGGTGACTTACGGGGACAAGTTGAGGGCTTGGAGTCAAGGGTCGCTTGGGAAACGGTCGTCAGGTTCGTGTACTCCAAAGTGTTCGCTTTTGCCGCGAACTTGCACTGTCTGGTCAACGCTCGCCGATTCTTCTGAAAGTCCGTGGGTCAACTAATCAAACTGGGCGTAGTACCTCCATCCACCCACACGGACGAGCATTTGAGGATGGATTTGGACGAAAACCTAGAGCCGATGGTTGCCGCGGGGGACCCAACTGAGGACCTCACAGAGCCGGAGTACAATGGCTTGGTTGTTATGCTCCAAAATGAGTATATGGAGGCCAACCCCATTGATCTCGAGCCCATGGCGATTGACGAGGGTACGCATACAAAGCCCCAGAAGACCCCGGCCAGGATGATGCTCAGACCTCCGATGTTCAAGTTCTTGCTCCTGTTCCTCTGTCCACTGCCCCTCCAGAGCCTGAGAGTGAAGCTCCTTGAGTCTGTTCCTCTGTTTAATTTGAATCTGCAACCAACTTCTCAATTCCCATGTAATTTCTATTTCTGTAATTGTAATTTTTCATTGCAATTAATGAAATCCCATTTTCCCTTCTGCTGTTTTGTGATGCTTTGAGTGTTTGATGTTGATTTCTACTTGGGGTTTTTTGTATGAATGCGCAGGCGCGAGGGTGTATCGTATGAGGGTCACCCTGGCCACACTCTACTTAAGGCTTAAGCTTGAACTTAGAAATCCACCAAGGTTTTTTCTAAGTGTTTGCCTTTGTTGAAAACCAACTTGAGAATAGTATTGGCGAGCGTAGCAATAACATAAACGGGAACTTAGAAATCATAGTGAGGATTTGCCAAGTGTTTGACCTTGATTAATAAATAATACGACCGTTGCAAAATAATGAACGTAGCTGGGGTTTGGACTTGAACTTAGAAATCAGCACATGGATTAGCTAAGTGTTTACCCTTAATGAGGTACGTGCATTCAACGGCCTTGGGGCTTTTAACTGATTTACAAGCGTGAACTGAGACCCTCGGTGCCCAGTCGGTGTAACGGGATATGTGCTACCCTTGGTATTAACCCGTTCGTTTTTAGAAAGGATCTTACGATTATGAGCGTCAAGGAGATTAGTCATTAAGTCGTTCGACGCGGAGTACTCTCAACACGGAGTTGGCGCTGATTTGACTGATAGCGTAGTTTATAATAAATTGAACCAGTAAATAAACAACAATGTATGAAAAATACTTACAGATATATTTTTATTTCTATCAAAAGAAGATACAGTGTGCCCCGAGCGGGGGAGTTACAAAATTTACCTTTAAACAAAGAATCGTCTCAAGTTGTAGGCATTCCACGGTCGAGGGAGACGCTCGCCTTGCAAAGTCTCCAACAGATAGGTGTTGTTCGCTCGTACCTGGATGACTTTGAAGGGGTCTTCCCAATTGGGATCTAACTTACCCACATGCTTGGATACTTCAACCTTTTTTAGGACCAAATCCCCTAGTTGGAAGGTCCTTTCTTTGACGCGCTTATTATACTGATGGGCCACAGTCGATTTGTACTTGTGGATCCGAGCCCAAGCAATGTTTCTTCTCTCGTCTAGTAGATCTAATTCGAACGTCCTGTTACCCTCGTTGGCTGAAGGCTCGAAATAAGCAACGCGTGCGAACTCTTGAGCAATTTTCGCAGGTATCATAGCCTCGGAACCATAAGCGAGAGAATAAGGAGTCTCTCCTGTTGCCGCTCGTGGGGTAGTACGGTACGCCCAGAAGGCTCCTTGGAGCTCTTCTGCCCATTCACCCTTTTTACTCTCGAGCATCGTTTTCAGACGCTGGAGTATGGTTCTGTTGGTTACTTTAGCTTGACCATTGACCTGAACGTGGCCCATGGAAGTGAAGCGTTGCTCAATCCCTAGTTCGTAGCACCAATCTCGTGTGTCAGCGGCGATGAACTGAGAGCCTTTATCAGAGATGAGTACCCTCGAGATACCATATCTGCAAATGATGTTCTTCCAAATGAAGTATCTCACAACTTTGAACGCTATTTTTGCGACTGTTTCAGCTTCGGCCCACTTGGTGAAGTAATCCACAGCGAGGATCACAAATTTCTTTTGTCCGACCACCATTGGCAGGGGTCCCACTATATTGATGCCCCACTGGTCAAAGGGCCACGAAACATCAATAGGGATTATTTGAGCGGCTGGCAATTGAGGGGTGTTGGAATGAAATTGACATTTAGGACATCTCTTAGAGTAATTGATGGCATCTTGAAACACCGAGGGCCAGTAAAACCCACTCTTCAATACCTTTTTGGCCAGAATTCGACCGTCGGAATGATTCCCACAGCTTCCATTATGCAAACGTTCTAATACTTCTTTGGCTTGCGAGGGTCTCAGGAACCTTAATGGTGGACCTTGAAAATACCGCTTGAAGAGTCGGCCCTCGTTGTCAAATGAGAAACGAGGGGCTTTACTTCTGATTTTCCGTGCTTCCACTTTGTCGTTCGGGCAGGTTCCATCTTTTAGGAATCTGATGACGCCGTCGAGCCTACATGGCTTGGAGGGACCGATCATGTTCACTCCACCTGAGGGTTCCGCCTCGACCACTGCATACAGAACGCTCAAAGTCTTTCGCTGTGGGGCGCGACCAAAAGAGGTGGCTAAGAGAATTTGTCCGCGAGGGACGATCTCGGAACCCCCAAAGCCGACGAGGTTTGTCCTGAGGGGTTCGAGGGGAATATTTGTTATATTCATCTTTTGAAACGTTCAGTACGGGAGAACGTTCACTGAGCTTCCACTATCAATAAGAACCCTCCTTACAACATGGTTATGAACGTCTAAGCTAGCCACCATGGGGCAGTCAGAGGTTTCACTGATCCCATGAGGTGTTACAATGTGGTCTAAATCCTTCTCAGTGAATCCTACCATCTCACTCTCCCTTGATCGTGAGGTGCTGTTGACCGAGCACAGGCTTAGGTTGGGAAAGCCTTTGATCATAGCTTCGAATGTGACGGCGTCTAGAAGCGTTGGAGTCTTCTCTCGAGGGTCCACCAGCGATCATGTGGATGACCGCAAAGGATTGGTTTTCCACATCGGCGACCTTCTCTTTGCCACGGTCACTCGTCCCCACATGATGGTGGCGGGGACTTCTCGAGCGCGAACGGCTTCTTCCCCTGGCTTTCGCTGGCTCGGCACAGTGCTCATCATATCTCTCCAGCACCATCACAAATTCCTTGAGGTGCTCCCCCTGCTATGAGCCTCTAGATCTCGCTCTCGAGCTGGCGACACTCGTTGGTGTCGTGCCCTTTCTATTTGTGGAAGGCACAGTACTTTCCTGAGCTTTTTTGAGCCTCGGTTTCCCTCATCTTGGGCGGCTTTTTGAACAACTTATTATCTTCCATGGAGTAGTCCTCAGCAATGGGCCTGTTAAGAGGGATGCGCTCGAATCTGCGAGGGGGAAGGGAGTTCTTTCGAGCGGGAACAGGGCTGCGGCGACGAGTTTTGTAGGCCTCCCCCTTGTCTTGCTGACTCTTATCAGCGCGAGGGGCACTGGCAAGCTTCTGGGCCCTCGTGATGTACATATCATCGAGGGTGAAGTAGGAGTCCGCGATGTCCCTTAATTCTGTCATGGAGCGGGGTTTCTTCTTGGCCACCTCCTCAGCGAATTCCTCGCTGACATAGTTTTTTGTGTTGATGGCCCCGAACAGTATATGACTCACAAAATCCATCGAGGGTCTCTCCACCAATAAGACCTCTTTGTTGAACTTGCCCATGAAGGACCTGAGGGTCTCGTTTGGCCCTTGCACTAGACTGTAGAGGGTTGTGGCAGCGGGTGAAGGCGCCTTCAAAGAGTTGAAGTGGCTTAGAAAGGCATCGGTCAAATTGTTGTACCCTCGAATCGAGCGGGACGGGGGCGGGGAGGGGGAGAAGGAGCTTCTTGTACTAGTCTTGGGCCATTCCGATGAGAGAGGTGACAAAGATTTTGGCCCAGTAGTGGCTGGAATGCTCGTATAGGTACATCAAGTGCACAAAATGATCCAGATGCTCAGCGGGATCCATGGTTCCGTCGTATCTATTGACGGACGTGGAGATTTTGCCCTTCCCCGCTCATGCCATCAGGACCTCATCAATGAGGGGCGTACCGCCTATCAAAGGCCTATGGTTCCCGCCCTCATAGTCATGCTCTTCGTAGTCTTCCTCCCTCCAACAGCGAGGGATCTGGTTGCGAGGGTTGCGAGAGTCTCTGGCCCTGGACCTCTCATCTCTAGAATGGGGTATTTGAGACCGTGCTCGAGAGAGCTGCTCCACCATATTTTGGAGTCCATTCAGCTGGTCTTGCACGGCGGCCAATTGAGGGTCGCCTCCATCCCTCCTGCTAACCCTTCCAGTGGCCCTGGATTGGACCTCTTCTTCAGCATCTCCCCTAGTAGGAGGGGCTTTCTCCTTCTCCACTGGGCGTGGTTCTTGATTCGCCCTCGGGAGAGTATCTTTCCCTTGTGCTGGTGGTGGTAGCGGTGGCCCGGCCCTCAGATCATTCTGGGCCATCATGAGGGGATGAGTTTGAAGTCCCCCAACCGGAGGGGCCATTTGAGTACCTAACCCCGAGGGAAAATACGCGGAAGTGAAATATCTGCAGGCATTTTGTGCGGCCTGTACCTCGGATTGAGCGTAGAGCACCTGGAGCTGCTGGGACGTCATTTGTGGAATCTCTACTCGTTGAATCTCCCTAAGGAGAGAGACGGGAAGCTGCAATGTGCCTACCTGGTACGGCGGGATCATGGGCACCATGCCCGGCATCACTCCGGGTATCACGGCGGGTTGAATGTAAGCATACCCAGGGGGTGGCACTGTAGCCGGTAGCGTCCCGGCGTTGGCGGGGTTGACAGTGGGCATAACTGCTACGGAACTTCCAGCCTGAGCTCCGACGACTAGAAGAGAACCCACCTGAACCTCCTTGTCTCTATTTCCTCCGGCGGTCGGTGTATTCCCATCCAATGGGGTTTTTTCGGCTTGTGTAGCGGTGATATCCACGATGCCAGCTCCGCCTCCTTGGTTCTCCTCGTTCACCGGAGGAAGAATGCCTCTGTTGTCCAAAACTCCAGATCTTGTAGCTGTCACCATGATTGAAACCGTTGATGTTACTGTTCAACTAGCTCAAGAGGAAGAATCAAATGAAAATGAAGGGGATGATGGATTCCCACAGACGTTGCCAAAAATGATGGTGTAAATACTAGGAATGTACTAAATCGCCAACACTTTAAGATTTGTTTGGGGGGGAGACCATCACAGGCGTTTGAGTCTCAGGAACTGGGTTTCCAAAGAGCGTGAGTTCTTCCAGCTAGGATAACACCAAGGATGGAAATGAAGTAAGAATGCAAGAGTGGTGAAGTATGCAGAGCTTGAGGAGAGAAAAGATGGAGGAAAAAGTGCCCAGTTCAGTGCAGGTCAGTTTGGAGAAGGTGACTTGGGGAATAAGTGTGTGTATTCCCATATTTATATGTTAGGGGTCAGGGTATTTCGGTAATAGTGACCAAGTGGTCCCAAACCCTGTATTGCCCTAGACACGTAGCGCTATGCGATGGTATGAAAGTGACTACCCTGAAAAGTTTGGGGCGTGTCAGGAGTGGTGCGCACTACCACTGTGTCAGAGGTAGTTACAGTACCATAGGCAACCGCAGAAGAGCTCAGAACGGTCTTCCATGTGGCCGGGTGTGCCCTAGAAGGGAACCTTTCACCACGATGGGAGTTAACCTTAGAGCGGAGTCTTTGATGCCTGGTCCGAGCGTTGGGGACGCTCGGACAGGGTTCCTCAAGATGACGCCTCGTGAGGGCTAGATAACTCATGCGCCGAACGAGGCGGAGTTGAGCGCATATGCCGGCAAGTGTCACTACAGTGGACTCACTGCAGCGAACATCCCTGGCGCGAAAAAGATGGGCTCCGGAGGAGAGCGTCCCGTGGGTCCGCAGGACGAGCGTCAGGTATGATGGGCGAATAAATCCCACGCTCGTGGCTTGGGCCGAGGCGCGCAATCTTTAAGGCGAGCGTCCAAACTTAGGGGTTTCCCGACGACTGGAGAGCGACTTAGATGGTGACATGTGTGCGGTGCTGATTCGAGCGTAATTTGGCCTCATCATATATATATGTATATATAAATCACCTATAGTTAACCTTTTTATTCATGTATAAAGAGTATAAATATTACTCAACAGTCATATGCTACACAATGATATATTTTTTTTCAAGAGCATGTTATATTTACTCTCCATAATATCTGGTGAAATTATAAATTAATCTCTCTAATTTAAAAAATTAGAGTATAACATTCGAAATAAATTTGTAAAACTTCTGATTGTCGGTTTTATACAATATCTATCCTAAATTTTCACGTACAATACCGTAATTTCTCAGTACACTAATGTCATCCTCCTACATAGGTTTTATGGCTTGTAAACATAGCAAGCTGCAAATTGCTTTTCCAAGGGATGTATGCTGATCTTTCTCGAAAGGTCAAGTTCTTGATGCGGATAGTTGAACTATTTAGCCCCTACATCTTCTTCAACGGAATGTAATTGCGCGCGCTCTCTCTCTCTCTTCCTCTCTTAAACTTAATTATAATCTTCGTTTCTATATATAGTTGAAATGATTTTCGTGTCATTTTTGTCATGTAGATTCGACGATACGAACACTGATAAATTGAGGAAGGCCGTAGGGGAGAGATGTTGGGTTGAAAAGGAAATGTTTTACTTTGATCCAAAGAGCATAGACTGGGGTGATTATTTCATGTATACTCACATTGCAGGTGTAGTTAAATATACCTTTAAAAAGTGAGTATTAAGTATTTAGAAAGTATATAGTATTAATTTATTATGATTAATTACATATATTAATATACTTATTGTAATAATATCAGGCTTGTTTCGCCTGAGGGTTTCAAGAACTTGCATGTATTATTGTTAATTCAGACATATGATTGGTTGGTTTTGGAGAATATTAACCTTGTCAAGAATATTATGGAATTATTTAATGTTATTATTTTGAAATAGTTGCATGGTTATTAAGAGTTTTTTGCTTGGATACCCCCTGTGTTATGTCTAATTAGCACTACGAACCCTATGTTTCAATAATTAGCGTAGAAAACCCTGTGAATTACTTTAATTATCACGGAGAACGCTCCGTCCGCGCTTGTTGTCACACGCGTTGTAATTGCGGCTGGTATTACAAATTCTTGCACTTATTGGCTGTTTAATGACATTTATGACCGTCTGTAACCTAATAAAATTAAACCCATATTTTTTATTTTTTTGAATTCCACAAAATACACTTCAAATATTATGAAAAAATAAAAACAAAATAAATTAATAAAAGTTTAAAATATGTTTCACTCTTATAATTTACATTACATTAAAAAATATATATAATATATTATATAATGCATATATATATATATATATATATATAGGAAGATGATGATTAATAAAATGTATATTTATTTTATTATTTAAGAAATAAATAAATAAATTTAAATTTTATAATGTAAATTTTCATGTTTGATGTTTTTATAAAAAATTATAATTAACGATTTTTTTAATCATTTTTAATTTTTTTTTCCTTCTAATATTTCCATTTCTTCTTCCTTATGCAAACGGTGCCCCATTGCCGGAAAACCTCTTGGCCACTCACCACCACAATCACATACCACTGCCGCCAGTCCACCACCACAATCACAGAGAAAATCCGGTGGCGATGTGGAGAGAGAAGATCTGCATCTCCATCGATGGCAATCCACCACCATCGCGCCAGATTTGGAGCTTGCCACCACCCTTCGCCACCAGATATGGTCGTTATCATCACAACCACGAGTCCTCAGCTTCATGACAACCAGCCCACCACCACAATCGGCCCTCGCTCAACACACAATCTGAAAACATAAATATTTACAAAAAACTCACACACACTCTCATAGAGAAGAAGTCAGAAAAATTAGATCTAGAGCTCCGCTTCCCCCCATCGAGCCTGTTTATCTTCTCCAAAACAAAAATTCAATTGCCCAAAATCTTGAGAAAAGAACGCAGGGATAGACAGAGAGAAAAGAATATGAGGGAAAGAGAGAGAAATTAGAAAAATAATAGACAAATTATGTGGCATCGGACCAAATTTGAGAGGAGGCAGAAGGGCGGTGATAATTGCGTCGGAGCAGATCTGTTGTGGGAGAGACCAGATCTGATTTGTATATGCTTGCATGCATTTTATGTGTGTTGAATGTATGCGCTTTTTGTTGTGGTGGTGATCTGCGATGTGTTGTGCAACTGGTGGTGGTGTGCGACTGTGGTGGCGGTGAAGCTGTGTGGTTGTGGTGGTGTACGGTTATGGTGATGCTGCTGGGTTGTGGTGGTGCAAGTTGGTAAAGCATTTTTTCCATCGGATGATGGGGTTTACATTTGTAGGAGTTTACATCTGCAGGAGGAAGAAGAAAGGACAAAAAAAAATTAAAAATCCTAAGATCCAAGTGGACTCTCATTCCCTCAAACAGTCTTCCTCCGAGCGTCATCTGCCCTCGGTTGCTAAGATCCCAATGACCCGTGTCGTCATCATCGCGAGACATGTGGCACTCATAATTACTCGAGTACGAGCGTCATCCCGGCTTCCAGCGTGCCTTGATTCCGCCAAGGGATTAACCCTCGAGCGCACAGACCAAGGGACCAAGGGATTGACACGTGTCCCCATGCAAGCAGACCAAGGGACCAGGCTCCCCTTCATCTTATAGCCTTGGCCCGGATCCACCCTCGGGTCCGAGAGCCCATCAGGCTCATGGTTGACACGAGCGCCCTCATGGCCCTCGTTACCAACCCAAAACGGCTCTCTGACACCCCGTACATATCCGCACACCTACCATTGTTGCCCGCACCACCTTTTTCACCAGCTTTTGTAGGAGATTCCTCCTAGGTTTCTCCTCATTGCACCACATGTTAGGGCAACATCGGGACAGGACCACAAGGGGTAAATTACCAAAGGGTCCCTGACCCTCAACTATAAATAGGAGTCTTCATCTCCATCTCTGTAAGCAATCTCCATTACTGCAACTTTGCAATTACTTAACTTCATCTTCTCATATCATCATCTAATTTGAGCGTCGGAGAGCCAAACTGGGTATCACCCCCAGTTCCCCCAGCTTGGCCATCTGACTTCTCTTTCTTTGGTGTTTTTCCTAGCAGGTTAAACCCCCACCTTTTCCAGCGATTATCATTTGGTTTCCTCACATCAAACAAATTCTAAAGTGATCGGACTCTGTTTCTTATATTCAGACCCATCATACATTACATTAAAAAAAATATATAAATATATAATTTATTATATAATGTATATATATATATATATATATATAGTAAGATGATGATTAATAAAATGTATATTTATTTTATTATTTAATAAATAAATAAATAAATTTAAATATTATAAATGTAAATTTTCATGTTTGATGCTTTTATAAAAAATTATAATTAAAGATTTTTTTTTAATCATTTTTTAAATTTTTTTTCTTCTAATATTTCCTTGTCTTCTTCCTTATGCAAACGGTGCCCCATTGCCTGAAAACTTCTTGGCTACTCACCACCACAATCACAGACCACTACCGTCAGTCCACCACCACAATCACAGAGAAAATCCGGTGGCGATGTGGAGAGAGAAGATCTGCATCTCCATCGATGGCAATCCACCACCATCGCGCCAGATTTGGAGTTCGCCACCACCCTTTACCGCCAGATATGGCTGTTATCATCACAACCACGAGTCCTCACCTTCATGACAACCAACCCACCACCACAATCGCCCCTCACTCAACACACAATCTGAAAACACAAATATTTACAAAAAACTCACACACACTCTCAGAGAGAAGAAGTGAGAAAAATTAGATCTAGAGCTCCGCTCCCCCATCGAGCCTGTTTATCTTCTCCAAAATAAAAATTCAATTGCCCGAAATCTTGAGAAAAGAACGCAGGGATAGAGAGAGAGAAAAGAATATGGGGGAAAGAGATAGAAATTAGAAACATAATAGACAAATTATGTGGCATTGGACCAAATTTGAGAGGAGGCAGAAGGGCAGCGATAATGGCGTCAGAGCAGATCTGCTGTGGGAGAGACCAAATCTGATTTGTATATGCTTACGTGCATTTTGTGTGTGTTGAATGTATGCGCTTTTTGCTGTGGTGGTGATCTGCGATGTGGTGTGCGACTGTGGTGTCGATCGTGGTGTGCAACTGTGGTGTCGGTCGTGTTGTGCGGTCTGCGACGTGGTTGTGCAACCGGTGGTGGTGTGTGACTGTGGTGGCGGTGAAGCTGTGCGGTTGTTGTGCTGCTACTGGGTTGTGGTGCTGCTACTGGGTTGTGGTGGTGCAAGCTGGTGAAGCATTTTTTCCATCGGATGATGGGGTTTACATTTGCAGGAGTTTACATCTGTAGGAGGAAGAAGAAAGGACAAAAAAAAAAAAAAAAAGTAAAACAATTTTGAATGAATTTTGTCTCTCTCCACATGAATAAATTATTTTTATTTTTTAATATTTAAAAATATTTCGATGGTTGATTTTTGATTGATAAGATCTAACGGTGTATATTTCAATGGGCAAAAAGGACATTTCATATCCTTCATTATAGTCCCAGTGTCGAAGGGGGAAGTGCTCAAATTTAAAGAATCATAGGGTTTTCTATGCTAATTGTTAAAACACAGGGTCTTTCGTGCTAATTAGGCAAATCACAAGGTTTTGGGTGCAATTAACTTTGGTTATTAATGATTTCTATTGTATTAATTGTGATCGTTGATTTGATAATGTAAGTGCATACCGACATTTATCCAACACGAAACTATATTATATCAATTAATAATTGTAAGGAAAATAGTATTAGAAATTAGAATTTTTTGTTGGTAGCAATTGAAGCGGGCTAAAACTATTTATCTACATGCTCTTCTTGCCCCATCTCGAGGCCTTTCGGTTGATTATTCCAGAAATATTTGTCCCCCATCATGTCTTAACCCATCTTAGTAAAGAGTCTGCGAGATTATTCCCTGATCTTTTGAAATGCCTGAATGTGTGCTCCCATCGCTTTCAGAGCAATTTTCTGCAGTCATCCACAATCAAGTCCCCGTTCTTCATGAGTTCCTCAACCACCTTAGAGTCGCATTCCACTTCGATATAATTGGAAGTGTCTCTCCCATGTTATTTTCAACCCATCTCGAACCTCAAGCAATTGAGTTGTAGTTATCGAAGCAGTCGCAACTTTCATTGTGAATCCCACGGCTTATTTCCCGTGTTCATATGGAATCACCCCTATGGTTGTCGTCATCTTGCCATGCCCATGGAAACTGCCACCCGTATTGATCTTCACCCATCCCGGCCTTCGTTTGGTCCATGTTGTTTGGGTCATTTCGCTGCTCTTTTCATTTCCTAGTCTAAAGCTTGTATTAATGTCCATGGCCAACATTTTAATACCATCCAAACAGAGTTGTATAGGTGTTCTTTTATGTTGGTATTCCCATATGTTGCGAGTCTTTCAAATTATCCATATCCTCGCAACAAACACATGCTTCCAATCGCAGGTTGGCGCCACCACATTGCTCAAAGTCTGGTTCCAATTATTTCTTAACTAATCCTTGTCCCCCATGGCGCAAAAATTAGGCCAATCCTTAAGATCAACAATACGTCTCCGTATCATGTTAGCCAGTACCTGATCATATGAAAAGTATCTCTTCCCTATCTGCACGCAACTAGAGCAAGCATTGTTTTCAAAATGTCTGCCGAAACAAAGGCTATTACACATCAAGGTATTGTGTTGGATTTGCCAAAGAAAACATTTTAGTAATTTTGCTGGCAGACCTTGCTCTTCCAAATCCATCGCCAATTTTGAGTGGCATTCGTATTTAGCAAATTTAATGTGGCATAAGCAAACTTACAACTAAATTTTTCGTTTGGTTCACCGGCCCATATACGGATGTCGAGCACTTCTCTGTCGGCCATGATAGGTGTACCTTTTATCTCTGCCACCACCTCATCCGGTAACTTAGTGTTTAATCGACTGAGATTCCACGCACCATCATCCCTAATGACATAAAAAACCTTTAAATTTCATCCTATTCATGCACAACCTCAGTAAGCTTCTCCGGTAGCCTACCACTCTTCCACCAGACATCATCCTAAAGATCAATATCTATACCACTCTTGTATACTTCTCACAACACCCTTCCACATATGAGACGCTGTTGGTTTTGGAGAGTGAGCCGAGATGTTCCTATTATCCAAATACTTTGCTAGGAAAATACGCTCCCAAAGACTATTTTCATTTTTAAAGGCTTTCGCCTTGGCTAGCAAAGATACGTTGCTTTTATGGGCTTCTCTTAAGCCTAAACCTCCATCTTCTTGTCTTCGTAACACCTTATCCCAAATGACTAAGTGGGTTTTCCTTCATGTCATGTATGTCGATCACAAAAAAGACCATTTCATTTGGTTTAGTTTGTTACAAACCCCTTTAAGGATCCAACTTGTATGCATTTGACAGACCAATATCGAGGAGGTAACAACCGTAATCAGCGTCATTCAACCAGCAATATTAGTAAATTTGCTTTCCAACTGGACGATCGATTTTGAACACTCTCCAAAAAAGTTGCAAACAGGTCACTCGTAGTTCGGTCATCCCAAGCTTCACTCCCAAGTATCTTCCCAAACAATCAACCTCAACAATACCCAATGTTTCAGCAATAACATCATGATTTTCAGCATTTGTATAGGGTGCAAACCATATCCTTGATTTGTGGCGGCTGACCTTTAGTCCCGACAAAACCACAAGAACTCTCCAAGATATCCCTGATCACTTGGGCATTTGTAACGGTTGCCTTCACCGCTAAGATGATTTCATTGGCGAAAAATAGGTCGCTTATGGCTGGACTTCCTCGACAGACATCCACTGGTTTTCAATTCCCCGAGTTCATCGCTTCCTCTACAAGATAGTTGAGCCGCTCCATGCATAACACAAACAGGTAAGGGGATAGGGGGTCCCCTTACCTCAATCCGCACGCAGTGGTGATACATTATGTTGGCTCACCATTCCACAAAATCAATAACTTTAATTTACACACTTCACGCAACACATAAGAGATGGGGGTTTCACGTAAGAAAATCCAATCGACCTTGTCATCTGCCTTCTCCAGATGGAGTTTCAAAAGTATGCTTTCTTGATGGATTTTCCATCCATGCGTTGTATGAAACAACTCCTTAAGGGTTAAGATGTTGTCATGTGTACTACGCCCACTTATGAAACCTGCTTCGATGCAAGCAAACAATGCTGGCTATAAACAGTTTAATTCTCGTCACAAGTAGCTTGGATGCGAGTGCCCTGTTTAGGCTGATTTATCTTTGGGCAGGCACCGTTGGAAGGGACTTCTAGGAAGGATGCTCACACTCGTTTTTTTTTTTTTTTTTTTTTTTTTTTAACAAACGCACACTCAATTAGGATTCAAACCCAAGACCTTGCCTTGAAAAATGAACCTATTAACCACTTAAACTAACACCTGTTGCCAAAACATACGTATTATTATGGACGCTCACACTAATTCTATTACCCGCAAACAGTTGGAAATTAGAATATGTTATTATACATAAAAACTCGTTATTTGTATAAATCAAAATCATTTTGCAAGCAAGATATTGGTATGGACTGGACTGGACTGAGTAAAAATATGACCATTCTAACTGGCCCATCATATTAAACAAGGAATTGGCTCATTGGGCTATCACAGTCTGATTCTTTCCTAATCTCAAGGCCCAAATTTATAGCTAATAAACAACTAATATATCTATTTATTTAAATAAATAAATAATGGGCAGCTATTTATTACATACATAGAATTACATATCAAAATCTCATTTTCTATATATAACGCGTTTGACAAAATTTTCAATCCAACTGGTGAGGTATAAAATCATTTTTTCGAATAATAACTGCATATTAAGATACTCGAATATAAAATTTTAATCAAATAAATATAACATTGTACTACTAAATTACGTGGGTTTAATATATATTTAACATCAGCAGTTGAATAGAAACAAAAAGTACCCGAAACTCATGAAAAATTAAAAGCAAACTTTTTTCCCAAAACTGCGCGGCGTACACAGGGATATGTGAAAATAATCACATTTTGCTGCGCTTAAATCCTCATTGCTTTCTCATTAAAAACGTGGGCAATGTGACTTTTCCAGTTGCTTCATCAATATACAGCATGCGCCAACAATTCCAATATATAATTTCAGTACATATGAATAGAGTCGAACAAATCAGAGTGATGTTATTTAAGTTTGTTGTTGCATTAGTTAAATAACAACTCTGATATTTGAATTTTTAGATATGATGCACGAATACGGGTACGGTAACACGAACCGATACGGTACGGATACGGCGACACGGGTTTTTTTTTAATTTTCCACGTGAAGAGTGTCGGACATGGAGTCGGACACTCGTATCCGAAACGACACGATAAAATAATATTTTTAAAAATATTCATATATCATAAATTTTTAGATACACAATAATTATTAATAGAAAAAGTTTTACATTTTAATAATTTAGATTTGTAATACATATAAGGAGATATAAATTAAAAAAAAAAAAAAATTGAGATTAAACTGAATTCCAACTAAGGTCAAATATTGGACAAGTTTTGAATAGCACATTTGGAGTAACGTTTTGCACAGAGATGAAATCAAGATTTAAAATAAGGGAGAAGGAGATTAAATATGAGGAATAAAAATCAAAATAAGGGAAGTAAAAATATAAATATACCAAAATATATGTATAATAAATAACAAATTTTTAAAATTTAGAGAGGGCGGGTGTCACCACTGACTCACCCCTCTCCCCATACGGTTAAGTCTATGATTCGGCAAATAGAGTCTCATTTTTCTTCCGGGACTTATTAAAAAAGATAGTTATCATAATTAATTGACAAAAAAAATCCATAATTTCCAAACATGCAACATTAACTACGATGAGCAATTATGATTATTGAAAAGATAAAAAAAAGTAATGGAAAAAATACATAATTAATAAATTAAAATAGAATTTAAATGATATTATAATTAGAGGAAAAAAGAACTATCCTCTATCCAACTCTGTTTTTGTGTTATTTTCCGACCAAAATTACCCACGTGTAGGGCTGTTAATGGGTCGGATTTTAATTCGAATCTGATCCGAATTTTAGTATATTCATCTCATAAAAACGTTCAATGCATCATATCCGATTATAAATATTCATTATCCGAAATAAATGGAGCAAATATAGATTTAAGGAATACAATCCGTTAAGAATCCGAATCCGATATTATATATAATATTTAATTGAATATTAAATTATTTACTAGTACATAATATTAAGTAATATGATTAAAATTAAAATTTTCACATATTTACCACTTTAAACAATAATAAAATCTAAATTTTTTACTCAAAAATTATATATTTTCTTTTATTAATAAGTTTAAATTAACATGTTTTAAATAAATATAAACAAAATTATCAAATAATGTAGCACCCGAGCGCGTAATGCCACAACCCCCGGCACTAAGACCCGACCTGCATATGAAATGAGTAATCCATACATGTGTCAGATCAGAGCGAACGGGGACACAACTCACTCACTATACTAGGCATGAGCTAACCTTCGAAAACAAATAAGCAATAAAGGAAACAAATGCAGGATAAAGAAACATGAGCGGAAGCATTGATGATACAATAATAATCAGTGAGCTCACGGGCTCGAATCAAATAACATTTAAGGCACTCACATGCGTTCACTAATCATAACAACAATTAGATGACATGAGCGTATAAGTAAAAGAAAAACTATATATGACTCCAAGACTCTATGGACTCGAATTCCCTCCTACCGCTCCAAAACCTGCAAAAGAAACTGAAAACAATCCGGGTTCAGTCTATAAGAGACTGGTGGGTATAAAACAAGGCTTAATACAATAATAATATAGGAATTAAACACACACATGCAAGCTATAATCCCGTGCGAGGTTTTGGAACATTTCCCAAGTTGGTGAAAACAAAGAAAACAACGTACGGGATTACAACAATCAATTTCATTCATTCATTCATTAGGTCATTACGTGAGCCCGGCGAGTGGACGAATTCTCCAACCTTCTCCTCGTTTGTGCATTATCCATTCATTCATTTCTTAGAGATCACACAAAATTCTTTCATTCATAATCATTCATTCATGCATAATCATTTACCCCTTTTTCCTCCGGTTAGTGGTCGGACTCGGCATACAGAACGCTCAAAGTCTTTCGCTGTGGGGCGTGACCAAAAGAGGTGGCCAAGAGAATTTATCCTCGAGGGACGATCTCGGAACCCCCAAAGCCGACGAGGGTTGTCCTGAGGGGTTCGAGGGGAATATTTGTTATATTCATCTTTTGAAACGTTGAGTACGGGAGAACGTTCACTGAGCTTCCACTATCAATAAGAACCCTCCTTACAACATGGTTATGAACGTCTAAGCTAGCCACCATGGGGCAGTCAGAGGTTTCACTGATCCCATGAGGTGTTACAATGTGGTCTAAATCCTTCTCAGTGAATCCTACCATCTCACTCTCCCTTGATTGTGAGGTGCTGTTGACCGAGCACAAGCTTAGGTTGGGAAAGCCTTTGATCATAGCTTCGAATGTGACGGCGTCTAGAAGCGTTGGAGTCTCCTCTCGAGGGTCCACCAGCGATCATGTGGATGACCGCAAAGGGTTGGTTTTCCACATCGGCGGCCTTCTCTTTGCCACGGTCACTCGTCCCCACATGATGGTGGCGGGGACTTCTCGAGCGCGAACGACTTCTTCCCCTGGCTTTCGCTCGCTCGGCACAGTGCCCATCATATCTCTTCAGCACCTTCACAAACTCCTTGAGGTGCTCCCCCTTCTATGAGCCTCTGGATCTCACTCTCGAGCTGGCGACACTCGTTGGTGTCGTGCCCCTTCTGTTTGTAGAAGGCACAGTACTTTCCTGAGCGTTTCTGAGCCTCGGTTTCCCTCATCTTGGGCGGCTTTTTGAACAACTTATCTTCCATGGAGTAGACTCCAGCAATGGGCCTGTTAAGAGGGATGCGCTCGAATCTGCGAGCGGGAACAGGGCTGCGGCGGCGAGTTTTGTAGGCCTCCCCCTTGTCTTGCTGACCCTTATCAGCGCGAGGGGCACTGACAAGCTTCTGGGCCCTCGCGATGTACATATCCTCGAGGGTGAAGTAGGAGTCCGCGATGTCCCTTAATTCTGTCAGGGAGCGGGGTTTCTTCTTGGCCACCTCCTTAGTGAATTCCTCGATGACATAGTTTTTTGTGTTGATGGCCCCGAACAGTATATGACTCACACCACCACCAGTTGCACAACCACATCGCAGATCACCACCACAGCAAAAAGTGCATACATTCAACACACACAAAATGTATGCAAGCATATACAAATCAGATCTGCTCCCTCCCACAGCAGATCTGCTCCGACGCCATTATCGCCGCCCTTCTGCCTCCTCTCAAATTTGGTCCGATGCCACATAATTTGTCTATTATTTTTCTAATTTCTCTCTCTTTCCCCCATATTCTTTTCTCTCTGTCTATCCCTGCATTCTTTTCTCAAGATTTTGGGCAATTGAATTTTTATTTTGGAGAAGATAAACAGGCTCGAGGGGGAAGGGGGGGAAGCGGAGCTCTAGATCTAATTTTTCTCACTTCTTCTCTATGAGAGTGTGTGTGAGTTTTTTGTAAATATTTGTGTTTTCAGATTGTGTGTTGAGCGAGGGCCGATTGTGGTGGTGGGCTGGTTGTCATGAAGCTGAGGACTCGTGGTTGTGATGATAACAACCATATCTGGTGGCGAAAGGTGGTGGCAAGCTCCAAATCTGGCGCGATGGTGGTGGATTGCCATCGATGGAGATGCAGATCTTCTCTCTCCACATCGCCACCGGATTTTCTCTGTGATTGTGGTGGTGGACTGGCGGCAGTGGTTTGTGATTGTGGTGGTGAGTGGCCAAGAAGTTTTCCGGCAATGGGGCACGGTTTGCATAAGGAAGAAGAAAAGTAAATATTAGAAGAAAAAAAAAATTTAAAAATGATTAAAAAAATCGTTAATTATAATTTTTTATAAAAACATCAAACATGAAAATTTACATTATACTATTTAAATTTATTTATTTATTTTTTAAATAATAAAATAAATATACATTTTATTAATCATCATCTTACTATATATATATAACCCAATAACAATATATATATATATATATATATAACCCAATTATATATATATATATATATATATATATATATAATTGGGTTATATATATATATATATATATATTGTTATTGGGTTATATATATATAGATGCATTATATAATATATTATATATATTTTTTAATGTAATGTAAATTATAAGAGTGAAACATATTTTAAACTTTTATTAATTCATTTTGTATTTATTTTTTCATAATATTTGAAGTGTATTTTGTGGAATTCAAAAAAATAAAAAATATGGGTTTAATTTTATTAGGTTACAGACGGTTATAAATGTCATTTAACAGCCAATAAGTGCAAGAATTTGTAATACCAGCTACAATTACAATGCGTGTGACAACAAGCGCGGACAGAGGGTTCTCCGTGATAATTAAAGTAATTCACAGGGTTTTCTACACTAATTATTGAAATATAGGGTTGTGAGTGCTAATTATGCATAACACATGGGATATCCAAGCAAAAAACTCTTAATAACCATGCAACTATTTCAAAATAATAACATTAAATAATTCCATAAATTCTTGACAAGGTTAATATTCTCCAAAACCAACCAATCATATGTCTGAATTAACAATAATACATGCAAGTTCTTGAAACCCTCAGGCGAAACAAGCCTGATATTATTACAATAAGTATATTAATATATGTAATTAATCATAATAAATTAATACTATATACTTTCTAAATACTTAATACTCACTTTTTAAAGGTATATTTAACTACACCTGCAATGTGAGTATACATGAAATAATCACCCCAGTCTATGCTCTTTGGATCAAAGTAAAACATTTCCTTCTCAACCCAACATCTCTCCCCTACGGCCTTCCTCAATTTATCAGTGTTCGTATCGTCGAATCTACATGACAAAAATGACACGAAAATCATTTCAACTATATATAGAAACGAAGATTATAATTAAGTTTAAGAGAGGAAGAGAGAGAGAGAGCGCGCGCACTTACATTCCGTTGAAGAAGATGTAGGGGCTAAATAGTTCAACTATCCGCATCAAGAACTTGACCTTTCGAGAAAGATCAGCCTACATCCCTTGGAAAAGCAATTTGCAGCTTGCTATGTTTACAAGCCATAAAACCTATGTAGGAGGATGACATTAGTGTACTGAGAAATTACGGTATTGTACGTGAAAATTTAGGATAGATATTGTATAAAACCGACAATCAGAAGTTTTACAAATTTATTTCGAATGTTATACTCTAATTTTTTAAATTAGAGAGATTAATTTATAATTTCACCAGATATTATGGAGAGTAAATATAACGTGCTCTTGAAAAAAAATATATCATTGTGTAGCATATGACTGTTGAGTAATATTTATACTCTTTATACATGAATAAAAAGGTTAACTATAGGTGACTTATATATATATATATATGATGAGGCCAAATTACGCTCGAATCAGCACCGCACACATGTCACCATCTAAGTCGCTCTCCAGTCGTCGGGAAACCCCTAAGTTTGGACGCTCGCCTTAAAGATTGCACGCCTCGGCCCAAGCCACGAGCGTGGGATTTATTCGCCCATCCTACCTGACGCTCATCCTGCGGACCCATGGGACGCTCTCCTCCGGAGCCCATCTTTTCCGCGCCAGGGATGTTCGCTGCAGTGAGTCCACTGTAGTGACACTTGCCGGCATATGCGCTCAACTCCGCCTCGCTCGGCGCATGAGTTATCTAGCCCTCACGAGGCGTCATCTTGAGGAACCCTGTCCGAGCGTCCCCAGTGCTCGGACCAGGCATCAAAGACTCCGCTCTAAGGTTAACTCCCACCGTGGTGAAGGGTTCCCTTCTAGGGCACACCCGGCCACATGGAAGACCGTTCTGAGCTCTTCTGCGGTTGCCTATGGTACTGTAACTACCTCTGACACAGTGGTAGTGCGCACCACTCCTGACACGCCCCAAACTTTTCAGGGTAGTCACTTTCATACCATCGCATAGCGCTACGTGTCTAGGGCAATACAGGGTTTGGGACCACTTGGTCACTATTACCGAAATACCCTGACCCCTAACATATAAATATGGGAATACACACACTTCACTACTAGAAAAACAGGTTTTTGTGACGCCGAAAAGCGTCACGAAAAATGGGTTTTTGTGACGCTTTCGATTTTGTGACGCTATGTAAAAGTGTCACTTATGTCACCGTCACAATATGATATTGTGACGCTACTATTATGACGGTTTAATGTGTCATTACAGACGTGATGTTGCGATGCTTTTTAGCGTCACATGTAATGATATTGTGACGCTTTTCAGTGTCACATTTAATATTTAACTACCGTAACTAACTGTTAATGGGACGTTTAAAAGTGTCACAATAGACTTTTTAATGACGCAATAAAGCGTCATTAAAAGGTGTGATATACCGGTTTAAAACTTTATTATGAAAAAAATAACCTCACAATAAATGGTATTATGACACAATAAAGCATCATCAAAACGTTTGTTATGACGGAATTTAGCGTCACAATATCTTATATTATGATCGAATAAAACGTCACATTAAGTGATATTTTGACGGAATAAAGCGTCACATTAAGTGATATTAGGACAAAATAAAATGTCATTAAAACTTATATTTTCCCGAATAATTGTAATTCTATTCTAGTAATTTAATCTCAACAAACAAATGTAAATAACAACATAATTAAAAAAAACCAAATGAAATAACAAAATAATAATATGTTCACGAAATTTTCAATCCAAAATAATATTAGGTACAATTTGGACCTAATATATGATATTGGTCATATGCAACAAAAATGACAAAAGATTTAAGTATCAATACCACTTATAGTACTTGGTGTATCTATGTATTAAACTAAAACAAAACAAGTCTCACAAATGGCCGGTGTCAATCTTGAGCCATAGTAACCTACATAAAAATTCCCTTTCAGTCAATAGTAAATACGAAGTGTCAGTTTATTTACATAAAAGATCTTTATAAGGCTCTACAAAATCTAAATAACACTTGTCTGTTATTGTGATTACGACTAACATGGTCTGACAATGAAAAAAAAAGTATGTCAATGTTCAATTCAAGGGCTTTTTTAAACATTTCAACCATGTTGAGTAGAAAGCACCATCCATTGTCAACAATGAAGTCATAATTAATTGCCAACTCAAACATAATATCATCATCAGAGTCGAAAGAAATTCATGAATTTTAGCAAAATCACAAAACTCTTCAGAAATTTCAATAGGTCAAACAAAGATATAGAAAATTCCAGCACAAAAATGAAAAAAAGTCAGCTACCTCGAAAATTCTGCAACTCTTACGGCACAAAAGTCAGCTACCCGAAAATTCTGCAACTCTTGGGCAGCAGCATACAAGAAAAATAAAACGAATAACGACCAACATAATGTCAAGAAGATGTACGAACCATTTCCAATTAACAAGGTAAGAACAACCGTACCGCATATAAGGATTCGATTCAGCTCTCTTTAGAAAAGAATTAGCAATTTGTGTTCAAACATTACCAGCATATATTTATGTTAACAACTTCATTTGACCATTCCCTATATAATAACAGGCCAATCATACTCTTAGAACTGCAGCATATGTCGCCAGTGACAGATTAAGACCAGAAAATCCTACAAATGCCTGTAAATGCCTGCACTAAATCATATTACTCCATCCTTCTTTTGAAATTAACGATGAAAAACTTTCAGAAAAGGTATGCATTTATAGCAAAGCTTTGAAGTTGGTTTGCCATATAATCACATTTAATGACAACCTACATTAGAAATAAGGATATGAAATTTTAAGGACTTGCACCAAGTACAACACAAATCAGAGATTTGTTTACCTTGAAATATAACGCAAGCTCTCAAAAACAAATTTGCATATTTAAACTTTTCCTATTTACAGCAACCAAACATCAATAGGTATATGGTTAATACTATAGAATGATGGAAAAACAGGTCAAGTTGATTGTCAATGATGTTACATGATCCCATAATCTTACCAAGTCCCCAGTTTTCCCATTTAACACAACTTGATTGTCAATGATGTTACATGATCAACGAAATTAAGTTTTTACAAGATAATAAACATCTCTGCTAAATGCTACAGATAGAAATAGCAATGGGACAAAAGAAATGCTAATAATTATGATATTTTTCCTCTGTTGATAAAATACAAGAGTTCAAATACAGGAATAATTCCACACAGCCAACATATTTTGAAGCTTTAGCCATATTGGACAAGCACCATGACCATTGTTAAATTGGGAAAAAGGTAATTGGTTCGAGCATAATAGAAAAACTGGAAAAACAAAATCCATAGATATCAAAAGTAGTGTAAACTTTAAACTTACTAATAGAAGAACGATTGAGTAGCATCTGATTGAGTTTCATCCGTTTTACACAAATCGTCGTAATAAAAATGTAAGTTTTGCCCATAAATGGTGCCTTGGGTCGATCTGATCAAATAAGCAGCAACAAAAATAAGTGCTCCAGAAAGTACTGGCATAATCCACATTTAATGACAACCTACATTAGAAATAAGAATATGAAATTTTAAGGACTTGCACAGATTTATTTACCTTGAAATATAATGCAAGCTCTCAAAAACAAATTTGCATATTTAAACTTTTCCAGCTTTTGCATATACTCTAAGAAGAAATTATTGAAACAAATAAGTGTAGCACTGAGAGTCAGAAGTTGAAACAGAAGAATGTTAACAAGATCTGTCTCATACGATAATGCTTGATTTCATTGAGTTGAGCATTGGATCGCTGAATTTCTTCTTCCAAAAGCTTCAGTTGTATTTCAGCATCTTCCTGCAATAAAAAACTACACATCATTTAAAATCCTCACCACACATTCTACTACAAAATTCACATTTACATCCTCCGAGAACTCAAAAAGTTTCAACAGCACCTTGGCTTTCCCATTCCCCTTAATCTTATCAAGCAAATCTTTCATCAAGGTCAAGTTTTGCCCGATTCTTAATGGCTTCAGTCCTTTGTTTCTCTATTGCTTCTTTCTCACTGCATAAAATTTGTGTTTCTTTAGTCAGGTCTTTAAGTGACTTGTCTAACTCCTTGCACTTTTCATGGACAACTGAAACTCTTTCGTGCAACACATCAGATTTCTCAGAAACCCTGTCTCGATCTTTGTCTATCTGCACAAAATAGAAAAGTTTAAACATAGATGTTGATACAATAATGATGCTTACAACTCTGACATGCAGTAACCAAATGCATCTATAGCAAGCCAAATGTGTTACAAAGACAAGATCAATTATCCTTGATCAAGACCCAATAGGAGAATAAATCAATCAAACTATGTCCAGATTCCTCCAATACAAATCACATACATAGAAAAGAGTCAGAAGTATACAGTTACAGAATTGGCACCATTATCATTATACTAGTACTTTCAGTCTCAAACAATTTAAGTCTCAAACAATTTCGACATCTTCCATACCATTATAACTTTACAAAAAGCATTGCACTGAAGACTTAAAGGATTTTCTGAATATACTACTCTTCATTTAAGATCTGCTTGTAGCCTGTAGCTAATTGTCCACCAACAAACACTTCAATACATAAACCTAATAAGAAAATCAAGAAATTTTCAAGAACTCAACACCCACTTCTAGAATTTATGTTCTAACTCGCAACAACTAAACCCTTCTTATATCTAGTGATCAATCATATATTTTTTTTAATACCTACAACACAATATTCATTTATATAGGACAACCAAAAACTGTAAAATTAAAAATAAATTGTGCTTATTGTCTTTTCTTAAAACAATATGAATTGTTAATAAATCCCAAGGGATGGAGATAAACATACTAGGGATTGTGGGATATCTACTTCAAAATTGTTATTGAAATAACAGAATGGTAATCAAAGTTGAATGATGGCAAAGGGGGTCCACCACCAGCCATTCCTTTCAAACCTGTATGAACAAATTGCTCATTAGAATAATGCTATAAATTTGTACGTAAAAGATACATCGAAATACGAATCTAATAAACACATACCCTTCCCATATGTTGCATAGATATTTCAGGATTCATTACTCTTTCTTATATCACACCACAAAGACTTCATAGACTCAAAATCACGATAATCTGTATCTATACAGGTTTATCAGCTTCTGCAATCAATTCTTTTTCCTGAAAGCTCAACCTGGAAATATATGCACTAATTCAGCACATCTACTTCATCATAAATCGATAATTTGTTGGGAATTTTCTTAAAAGATTGTGCAGTGTCAAAGTACATAAAGAGAGAAAGAAAAATGTACATTACCAGCTTTTGTTTCAATTCATTGGCTACTTGCTTTGTTTGATTGGCAAAGAACATCAATGACTGAAGGAGAGAAAAAGAGTAAGAACCAAAGAATTAGGCATGCAATCAAGAAAAGCCTGAATTCTTGACTTGTGGTTCTCTTAAGAGATGAAATATTTGACTTTCAACTCAATGATGAAGATATATATAATAAATATATATGTTACAATTGGCTTATCAACTAATTAATGAGTGTTAATGGTCTGATCTGAATTTGTGATTTGTCCACCATTTGGGGTTCATTATAAAACCAGTCATTTTCCCAGTTCCAATTACTATATTATACTCCCTCTTCCAGATTCTTAGGATATGCTGCTTCCATCAACTAGTGCCTTCCACCACAATAACACCTTTTCTTTTATATAACCTATTCAGGTCTTAACTTAAGGTGCTATTTACAACTCAACAAAAGAATGGACCACTCCATTCGACTTAATTATTTAGGGCTGAGAAAGATTAACAATAATAATAATAAATAACATTTGTAATTAACTTTGGTTGAATAGGTTTACCTAATTTCTCTCTTATCTAACTGAGAAAGTATTATTAGTAAGGAATGAGTTGCACTGACATCCATCAACTCATTTTGATAATTAAAATATGTATATGTAATAAGTAATAACCCATTTGGGTAATTATTAGTTTCCATCCAACAATGTCTTACATAATGATTGTGAAACATCAGAAAAATTTAATTAGTAAACAACAATGTAATATCTCTACTAGAAAATTTTGTTTGTTTGGCATTGCATTTATATATGCCTATGCATGCACCCACACATCAAGCATACTCCAACCAACTCTAATCCAAGATATTTTAACATAATATTAATGTTGCTGCAATCATGCATCTAATCAAACAATTTTTAGTTTGTAGTTATAAGAACATTAAAAATATATATTCCTGGTTTGTTTTCCACCAACATTATACAGCTTCCAATGATTCAAGAAGAAGACATAAAAATGAATCATATGACTTATCCAAACATATGAATTAATAATTTAATATTTGCAACTGTTAATAATGCATAATCTTGAAATCATTGGTTTGAAGCCGTAATCTGTGTCCAAGGGTTTAAAGACAAAAGGTGGATCATTGGAAGAAGGGGAAATTAAATTAAAGTTGTTGTGCCTTCTCTAGGAGCATGAGATTAAAACATCAATCAAGGACCTGACATAGTTCAAAATCATTGAAAGAAACAAATTATTCATCTGACAGCCCAGTACCCACGAGCGCCCAGTACAAGAATCAAACTTATTCAAATCAATAAGAATTTCAAACCAGGACTAACATATGTCTTCTTCGATGAATAACGACCCAACCATACAATCACAAACCTATCCATAAAATCCACCCCTTGCGAGTCACTCGTGACTCCAACTGAATTCCCACTCAATCTTCTTGCTAAATGATTGACAAGGAAAAGACAACAAACCAAAAGACTATCAACCATAACGTAAAATAGCTGCCTATCCAGGATTAAATCCAACGAGATTTCAAACCCTAATCACCCGCAAAAACTGAATACAAACCGCAGACATATATAGACAATGATCATGAACCCTACCATTCACGATTGCCCCCAATTGAATAAAACAAAACCTATACAAGCACAATCAATCACGAATAAACCACACAACATTTCAAATAGTTACCTGCCAATTTTGGTGGTTAGTGAGAATTGGCCATGGTGAATCTACACAAATAAACGAGGAAGAAGGGTAAGAATTTCTCAAGGGAAAATTTTGAATGCCCAGAAATGGAAATTCAGGCGACTTGGGGTTTTCAAATTGGGGAGAAAATGTAAACACCTGAGCGAGCTCCAACAGAAGAATTGCAGGATTTACTCCGCTTGAGTAAGCAACGGAAGTTCTGAGAATCCGATTAGCAATCCAACTCCAACTAGGAGAGCTCGTCAAATCTTCTTCAACTTCAATTCCTTTCTCGCAGGAGACCGATTTCGCGTAGTCGCGATGAATCTGATGAACAGGTGGTGCAGAGGAGAGGTGGGTCTTTCGATTCCTTCAATTTGGAGTAGGGTTTTCTACTCAGATGTGAAAATCAATTTCAACTTCAATTTGGGGCCAAAATGTTTCCCTCATTTTTTTCCTGGGTAGGGCCAAACTTAGTATAGTTAATAAATGAGTAGATAATTCTTTAATAATATATTATGACATTTTTTTTTTGGAGGTGTCATAATAGATATATTATATAGAGACACTTTGTTAAAGATGTCTCAATAAGTCTATTATATTGTGACGCTTGTAGAAAAAATGTCATATTATTATCGATTTAGTTAATAAATGATCTAATAAATAAAATAAATATAATTTAAAAATAAAAATTTACAAAAAGCGTCACAACAGGTGGTTTATTGAGACGTTATTTTAAAAGTGTCACAACAGGGCGTCACGAAAGGCTATTTTTCTAGTAGTGCTTATTCCCCAAGCCACCTTCTCCAAACTGACCTGCACTGAACTGGGCACTTTTTCCTCCATCTTTTCTCTCCTCAAGCTCTGCATACTTCACCACTCTTGCATTCTTACTTCATTTCCATCCTTGGTGTTATCCTAGCTGGAAGAACCCACGCTCTTTGGAAACCCAGTTCCTGAGGCTCAAACGCCTGTGATGGTCTCCCCCCCAAACAAATCTTAAAGTGTTGGTGATTTAGTACATTCCTAGTATTTACACCATCATTTTTGGCGCCGTATGTGGGAATCCATCATCCCCTTCATTTTCATTTGATTCTTCCTCTTGAGCTAGTTGAACAGTAACATCAACGGTTTCAATCATGGTGACAGCTACAAGATCTGGAGTTTTGGACAACAGAGGCATTCTTCCTCCGGTGAACGAGGAGAACCAAGGAGGCGGAGTTGGCATCGTGGATATCACCGCTACACAAGCCGGAAACACCCCATTGGATAGGAATACACCGACCGCCGGAGGAAATAGAGACAAGGAGGTTCAGGTGGGTTCTCTTCCAATCGTCGGAGCTCAGGCTGGAAGTTCCGTAGCAGTTATACCCACTGTTAACCCCGCCAACGCCGGGACGCTACCGGCTACAATGCTACCCCCTGGGTATGCTTACATTCAACCCGTCGTGATACCCGGAGTGATGTCGGGCATGGTGCCCATGATCCCGCCGTACCAGGTAGGCACATTGCAGCTTCCCGTCTCTCTCCCTAGGGAGATTCAAGGAGTAGAGATACCGCAAATGACGTCCTAGTAGCTCCAGGCGCTCTACGCTCAATGCAAGGTACAGGCCGCACAAAATGCCCGGAAATATTTCACTTCCGCGTATTTCCCCTCGGGGATAGGTACTCAAATGGCCCCTCCGGTTGGGGGACTTCAAACTCATCCCCTCATGATGGCCCAGAATGATCTGAGGGCCGAGCCACCGCTACTACCACCAGCACAAGGGAAAGATACTCTCCCGAGGGCGGATCAAGAACCACGCCCAGTGGAGAAGGAGAAAGCCCCTCCTGCTAGGGGAGATGCTGAAGAAGAGGTCCAATCCAGGGCCACTGGAAGGGTTAACAGGAGGGATGGAGGCGACCCTCAATTGGCCGCCATGCAAGACCAGCTGAATGGACTCCAAAACATGGTGGAGCAGCTCTCTCGAGCACGGTCTCAAATCCCCCATTCTGGGGATGAGAGGTCCAGGGCCAGAGACGCTCGCAACCCTCGCAACCAGATCCCTCACCATTGGAGGGAGGAAGACTACGAAGAGCATGACTATGAGGGCGGGAACCATAGGCCATTGACAGGCGGTTAGCCCCTCATTGATGAGGTCCTGATGGCACGAGCGGGGAAGGGCAAAATCTCCACGTCCGTCAATAGATACGACGAAACCATGGATCCCGCTGAGCATCTGGATCATTTTGTGCACTTGATGTACCTATACGAGTATTCCAGCCACTACTGGGCCAAAATCTTTGTCACCTCTCTCATCGGAATGGCCCAAGACTAATACAAGAAGCTCCTCCCCTCCTCCCCTCCCCGCGGCCCTCGCCCCGCTCGATTCAAGGGTACAACAATTTGACCGATGCCTTTCTAAGCCACTTCAACTCTTTGGAGGCCCCAGCACCCGCTGCCACAACCCTCTACAGTCTAGTGCAAGGGCCAAACGAGACCCTCAGGTCCTTCATGGGCAAGTTCAACAAAGAGGTCTTATTGGTGGAGAGACCCTCGATGGATTTTGTGAGTCATATACTATTCGGGGCCATCAACACAAAAAACTATGTCAGCGAGGAATTCGCTGAGGAGGTGGCCAAGAAGAAACCCCGCTCCCTGAAAGAATTAAGGGACATCGTGGACTCCTACTTCACCCTCGAGGATATGTACATCACGAGGGCCCAGAAGCTTGCCAGTGCCCCTCGCACTGATAAGGGTCAGCAAGACAGGGGGGAGGCCTACAAAACTCACCGCCACAGCCCTGTTCCCTCTCTAAAGAACTCCCCTCCCCCTCGCAGATTCGAGCGCATCCTTCTTAAAAGGCCCATTGCTGAGGTCTACTCCATGGCAGATAAGAAGTTGTTCAAAAAGCCGCCCAAGATGAGGGTAACCGAGGCTCAGAAACTCTCAGGAAAGTACTGTGCCTTCCAAAAACAGAAGGGGCATGACACCAACGAGTGTCGCCAGCTCGAGAGCGAGATCCAAAGGCTTATAGCAGGGGGAGCACCTCAAGGAGTTTGTGAAGGTGCTGGAGAGATATGATGAGCATTGTGCCGAGCGAGCGAAAGCTAGGGGAAGAAGCCGTTCGCGCTCGAGAAGTCCTCGCCACCATCATGTGGGGACGAGTGACAGTGGCAAAGAGAAGGCCGCCGACGTGGAAAACCAACCCTTTGCGGTCATCCACATGGTCACTGGTGGACCCTCGAGAGGAGACTCCAACGCTTCTAGACGCCGTCACATTCGAAGCTATGATCAAAGGCTTTCCCAACCTAAGCCTGTGCTCGGTCAACAGTACCTCACGATCAAGGGAGAGTGAGATGGTAGGATTCACTGAGAAGGATTTAGACCACATTGTAACACCTCATGGGATCAGTGAAACCTCTGACTGCCCCATGGTGGCTAGCTTAGACGTTCATAACCATGTTGTAAGGAGGGTTCTTATTGATAGTGGAAGCTCAGTGAACGTTCTTTCATACTCAACGTTTCAAAAGATGAATATAACAAATATTCCCCCTGAACCCCTCAGGACAACCCTCATCGGCTTTGGGGGTTCCGAGATCGTCCCTCGCAGACAAATTCTCTTGGCCACCTCTTTTGGTCGCGCCCCACAGCGAAAGACTTTGAGCGTTTTGTATGCAGTGGTCGAGGTGGATCTCTTGCTTTAAACGTCTTTTATAGCTAGCATCGTGGTTCAAACTGGTCATGGACGTCGTGTCTATGGAGAGAATGGTGAAGAGATCTTCCCTGATCTCAACACCTCATGAGGAAATTTCCCATCCTCGGTGGTGGGAGTCGTTGCTGTGGAGGCCAGCCCAAGCGCGCTTGGCTGGTTGATCCTGTCAGAGGCGGACCTGACAGCCTATATGGAGCAATGCAAGAGGGGAAGCTTATATGGACCTGACAGCCTATATGGACCTGAGAGCCTATGTGGTTGATCCTGTCAGAGGCGGCAACCAGAAAAAATAGAGAGCCAAACATGTCGGCCCCGCCACGGGGAAGCCCTCTTGTGCTGACTCCCCAGAATGTGGCTTATCCTACGGTCCAAGGACCTTCCGCTCCCTTGGCCTGCGCTATCCAACAGCCCACCAACCAACCCAGCTTCTGGGGATACCCACCTCTTCCCTACGCTCAGAACCCCTACGTCCAGCCTCAGACCATCTATTTGGCCCCAGCCCAGGGGGTCCAGCGCCCAGTCCATCTTGGCGCCTATATTGAGGACGATGTCAGCGATAATGATAACCCCTACCTCGCCGGGAGTCTGGGAGGAGAAGGCAGAATCAAGAGGAGGAGCATCCATCCCAAGCCCTCAGGAATGTGAGGGACGATGACAGAGGCGCCCGCCACGTTGCGGGGACGACGAGCGAAATAAACAGGGACGCGCCTGTTCCCAGTAATGTCCCTATATTTGACCGTTTGGGAGCTAGGGTCCATCCCGACGCCCACTTACGTGCCAACCGTGGCCATTGGGTGGGTCCCGGCGACCTCCGGAACCAACTCCCCAGGAGACAGCAACAACAACCACAATAATAACAGCAGCATTAGCTTTCCGACCCAGCTCATGGGTCGGAATATTTCGACCCACAAGAGGAAGTGTCATCACACGTTTCTCGCGGGCAAGCCCAGGAGGTTAGGTCGCCCGCTTACCATGACAATCATCCTCCCCAGTGTCGGGGAAGGGTATATCGCAGCGAAAGGGAGGCGAGGTCCCCCTTTTGCGACGCAATCATAGATACGAAGGTGGTGGACAAGGTCCTCACTAATCTGCCAGCTTATCATGGGAACGCAGATCCCGTGAAGCACTAGTCAAAGTTTGAAGCCCAGGTCAGCCTCTATGGCCACCCTAAACTCATCTGGGCCAAAATCTTCGAAACCACGCTTGAGGGTCCAGCCCAAGATTGGTTTGAGCGACTTTTCCCTCACAGCATTCGAGATTATGAACATCTGGCCCAGAAGTTCAAGGCTCACTTCTCCTCCATGGCTGGAGTCAAGCTCTCGTCAGCCTACCTATACAACATCGTTCAGGAGAAGGGTGAGACTTTAAGGAGTTTCTTCGTGCGCTTTAACGAGGCATTTATCAAGGTTGAGCATCCAGGGATCGATGTCTTGACCCAGACTCTGCACAAGACCATCCGTCACGTGGAATACGCCGATGAGATTACCCTTCAGTCAACGAAGAACATGAAGGAAGTCATGGCCATAGCCGGTCATTTGATACGCCTTGAAGAGGTTGTTGGGATTAGTGCCCTGAAAATCCAATTTCTTTGTAAATACTTCGTATTTTGTTAGATTAATAAAACTGAAATTATCGCAAGTTATGAGTATATTAACATAATTAATAACGTGTGATGATATTCTTATAAGAAATGTGTTTCATAGGAAAGGACTTTGGATATCAAAATCACGTGTTATTAAAGTTCTAGTCGATATGATAAGAATAAGTTCTTATCGAGACTATAATGTGTTATATAAGATGATTAGTCTTTCGTCATAGGGAAATGGAGTTTCCAGTTATAACACATTGATGATTTTCAATAGATTTGGAAACATCGAATTGGACCACTAAGATAGTTCATTTTAAACTACTATCTAAAATGAACAAATCTTATGGAGCATTGAACTCTTAATCCTGGTAGTATTTCGACTTTAGGCATGTAGTGTTAATCATTGTAACTTAATCATAAGTGAGGTCTCAATATCGAATGACCGAAACCTTTGTACGTTCAGTGATTACATGAAACGTGCTAAAGAGAAATATTGATCAAGGAATCTGTGACTTTGCTGGAAAGTTAAAAGATATTCCTGAAATAGATTTGCAAAATTCGAATTAAAACTTTGGCCAAAGTACTTCGTGTGATTCGTCACTGAAGTTGTATGTTGAATGTGTTTCACGTACAAGAGATTTGAACTTAAGGCGAATCAGGAAATTTCAAATTAGAAATGAAAAATAAATGATAGTAGTATTAATTTTTTTTTCATGGATATCTACACGGAGGAGTAAAATGCAAAATTATTCTAGATCGAAAAATTCGTGAGTAATTTAATTAATTTTAGAGTGCAACAATATTTATTTAGTGAAATTAAATATTGTTAAACGGTAATTAATTATTATCATGGGATGATAATACATTAACCCGTTTGGAGCTAAAATTAATTAGTCCTGTAGGTCCCCCTGCAAGCCCCAATCGAAAACCCGAAGATAAAACGTTAAAAGGAATGAAAGAAATAAAATTTCAAAGTGTTTGAAAATAGGCAAGAAATTTATTTTAAGAAAATAAATTGTAATTCCAAAGAGTTGGAAATGCCCGGAATTTTATTTTGGAGAAAATAAAATTTTAAAATTTTTTTATAAAAAAAAAAAATGCTGACGTGTGGGGCCAGGTGGCGCTGACTGGGCAGCCGCGTGGCACGCCACGTGTGCGACACGTGGACGACCCAGATCGCGCCACGTCATCGTGAAGCAACGGTCCAGATTTGATCTGGACCGGGTCGGTCAAACGGGTCAGGGCCGGGTCAACGGGTCGGTTCGCGGATAGAGTTGGACCGGGTCCGGTTCCGGGTCGGACCAGACCCGGACACGTGGCAGCTCCGGAAGAGGCCATGTCACCAGAAACCCTAAACCGCAACTGATCACACGCGCCGCCTTGTGGCCGCGCGTGTGGGCGCGTGACAGCTCAGATCGGCGAGCGGCCAACGGCGTTGGACTTGTGGCTGAGAGATCTACGACGTGGTGACCTTGGTTTTCGTGCCCAAGTTGCACACGCAAGTGGGGGGTGAAATTACTATTTTACCCTCGGTTTTTCCCCTATAAATAGGAGCCGTGGCATTTCATTTTTTCCATCCAACTTTGGGAGGTGGTTTTGGCTGAGTTTAAGCTTTGAAACCATATCCCATTCTCCTAGTTAATTCCGATTTATTTTGGAATTAATTTTAATTAGGTGTTTATATATAAACGCCTGATTTCGGGAGAATAAACCCTATAAAGTGTTTTTAGTTTAAAGTTTTATTTTCTCTAAGTATTTAGAGAAATACTTTCGGAGCCCACACTCCGAGGGTGTCCCTGGGGTAATTGCAGGGAAGTTCTGCCTGTTTCGCGAGGAGATCGGATATCGGGTCCTCGGGAGGCGAATTCCGGGAGCAGTAGCCATCTTCGGTGAGAGGTATTTTTATATTGTTTTTTTATTTAAGCATGATGAATTAGGTGCTCTTAAGTGTTAATTGCATGCTTTATTTATCTGCTTTGTGAATTAAAATTTATTATCAATTGCATGTATATACTTGAGTAGTTCCGGCTAGTCTTTCGCTGTTTGTATTTAAATATTTTAGAAGTATTTTGATACCTGTATATTAAAGTAAAATTTTAAAATGTGATCCCGGATTGCTATTGTTCTGGGCCCACCTCCCAGCAACTGGGATCAGAGTCGTGCTCTAGATATATACATGCATTGATATGATGCATGCGATGCATAATTTTAAATCTGCTACTGTGCACGTAAATTTTGAAGGAGACTGGTTTTTAAGTGGGACCGTTGTGACCCCTCCAGTGTTTCCTGGGAATTTACGTGGAATGGTAATTTTCCGGGAATCGATTTCAATAATCTTCCTGGTTAATTACCGAATCAGTAAACATGATTTAAATTATGAGATAATTTATTTATAACATGTTTACTTTATGCCATTTATTTTAAGCATAATAATTATGTGATAATTATGTGAAAGCATGCTTAATTAATTGTGTTATTTTATGGCATGATCATGATAATATGAGATATTATGCTATTTTCAATTATGCATATTTTATTTGATATGATTAGATAAATAATGTTTAATAGAGATTGAACAAGATGCATAATTGGATTAATATTTTTTCGGCCTAATTAATAAAGAGTTATTAAATAGACTTAAAAATATTATTATGGTTATAAATACGATTTATTAATCCAAGTGGGAGCATATTAATTAGATTAATCACTTCTGATTATAAGACGCCAAATAGATTATGTGATAATCAAAGATAATCCACAAACTCTAAAAATTCAAGTGGGAGCAAGATGAAATAGATGGATTCTTACGGTCTCCATTGCCCGTCTATAGTATAGTGGATACGTACTACTCCCTTCGGCGGGTATGTGTTTGCGGTATACAAGATTAGACTTCTTCGGATAGAATGAAATACGGGGAAAGTCAAGCACGACCACGCTTCCGTGGAGTGTCTTGACCTACTAGTATGAATTTCTAGGTAATGGTATACACTTGACTGAGTGATGTATTAACCTCCCTTCGGAGCTCTGTTACACTCACTTAGAGACCAAAGGTTGACGTGGTAGATTAACATAGTTTGGTAAGAGTTGCCTGGATAACATGTTAATTAAGAATAGTTCTTGCTTTTCTAAGTAGTTTTCGACCTCGCTTCCGGGAAGCTAACTGCGGTTAGTTAAGTCATCATTGCGTAAACCAAAATGCATTCTGTGGATTTCATTTAATGATTAGACGCTAAAGAAATAATATACAGATTCATAACTTGCGCATATTTTAAATATTTCAGTTTTAAAACAATGACGCCCGCTAGCCCGCTTCAATCGATTATTAAGGAAAATAGGCTTGAAGGTTCAAACTATGCTGATTGGAAAATGAATCTTGATATCGTGTTTGGACACGAGGGTTTGAAATATGTGCTCACTGAACCTTGTCCGGGAGTACCAGAAACCACAGCCACCCAGTTGAAAGACAACTATGCCAAGTGGATCAAGCACAATGATCTGGCTATGTCTTACATCCTGGCGTCTGTCTCAAATGTTCTTAAGCATCAAATGCATGAAATGCCTACTGCTAAGAACATGATGGAACATCTTCATCAGATGTTCGGTGGACAGAATCGTGCACGTAAGCACGAGCTGATGAGAAGGTTAGTGGTAACTAAGATGTCTGAAGGATCACCTGTTTAGGATCATGTTATGAACATGATGGCTTATCTGAACGAAATTGAGAGCCTAGGTGCTAAGATGGATAATCTCAGCAAACAGGACATGATCCTATGCTCTCTGCCAAAATCATTCGATACGTTCAGGCAGAACTATTCTATGAATAAGTTGGACTTTACTTTGCCTGAACTAATGAATGAACTCAAGGTGACAGAAGGGGTAATGAAAGCTAAGGGAACGGTTCTCCTGGCACAGGCATCGACCTCCACGGCTCCAAAAGCCAATAAGTGGAAGAAAGGAAAGGAAAAAGTTTCCCATCCTAAAGGTAAGGTTCAGAAGAAGAAAGCTAAGCCAAGCAAGGGAAAATGTTTCCATTGTGGTGGTAATGGGCACTGGAAAAGGAATTGCCCAAAGTACTTAGCCAGTCTTCCTGCTAAGTCGTCTGCACAAGGTATGGTGATGTCTTGTTTATTAGAAGTATGTTTAGTTGGAAGTCCACCAGATTCCTGGTGTGTGGACTCAGGTTCAACTAATCATATCTGCAATTCATTGCAGGGATTCAAGCTAACCAGGAAGCTTGAAGACGGCGAGATGCAGCTACTGCTCGGAGATAATACTAGTATATCTGTATTAGCAGTAGGGACTGTAGAACTATATTTTGGCAGTAAGGTTTTGATTTTGAAAGACACTTTATATGTACCGTCTATACGCAGAAATCTGATTTCTGTTAGTTGTTTAATGAATAATGGTTTTAGTGTTTATTTTGAACAATGTTTAACCATTAAACATAATAAAAGGTTTATTTGCTCTGGTACAGTAAGCGATGGTCTTTTCTTATTATACCCTGATAAAAACCCTAATTCCGAACTTAACGGTACTAAACTTGACTTACCATCCAAGAGAAAAGCTCCTATGCCCAACGAGGCTTATAAGTGGCACCTACGGCTTGGTCATATTAATTCGAATAGGATCCAAAGACTAATTTCGGATGGACTATTGAGTCCTTTGGACTTGACAGAACTTCCAGTCTGCGAATCCTGTTTAGAAGGAAAAATGACCAAGAGGTCTTTCAAGACTAAAGGTAATCGAGCCACAGAGTTGCTTGAATTAATTCATACGGATGTGTGTGGTCCTATGAGTGTTCAAGTAAGAGGAGGTTTTGAGTATTTCATCACTTTTACGTATGATTATTCAAGATATGGATACGTCTATTTGATGAGACATAAGTCTGAAGCTTTTGAAAGGTTCAAAGAATATAAGGCTGAAGTCGAGAATCAAATTGGAAAACGTATAAAGGCACTTCGATCGGATCGTGGTGGAGAATATTTATCTATGGAGTTTCTAGAATTTCTCACTGCAAATGGGATTAAATCTCAGTTATCTGCATCGGGTACACCCCAACAGAATGGTGTTGCAGAAAGGAGAAATAGAACTCTAATGGAAATGGTAAGATCCATGATGAGTCATGCTACCCTACCGAGTTCGTTTTGGGGCTTTGGTCTCGAAACAGCAGCTCACATAATAGACCATGTTCCATCCAAGTCAGTTCCTAAAACACCGATGCAACTGTGGCAAGGGCGGAAGCCTAGTATCTCCTATCTTCGGATATGGGGAAGCCCAGTCCATGTGTTAAGAAAGGATCCTGACAAGTTGGAATCAAGAACAGAGGTTTGTTTGTTCATAGGTTATCCTAAAGGAACAAGAGGTGGGATATTTTACGATCCGAGAGATCACAAGGTGTTTGTAAGCACTAATGCTAAATATCTTGAAGACGATTTCGTAAATGACCACAAGGGTAGAAGTAAAATAGTGCTAGAAGAAATGACAGTATCAGATACTGAACTCCAAGAACCCATAACAACTGAAAATGTAATGGATACATATGATGTACCAGATACGATATATGATGTAATGACAAGTACACTACGATGGGAGATTGTCAGGGCACCTGACAGATACTTAGGATTAACCCAAGTGGTTGAATCTGACATATCTGATCCTATCACATATGATGAAGCTATAAAAGATATAGACGCTGACCGTTGGGTCAAAGCCATGGAATCTGAGTTAGATTCAATGTATTCTAATAAACTCTGGGAACTTGTAAAGGCGCCTGAGGGCATTAAACCTATTGGATGCAAATGGGTTTACAAGCGGAAAAGAGGAGTGGACGAAAAGGTAGAAACCTTTAAGGGAAGGCTTGTGGCAAAGGGCTATACTCAGAAAGAAGGTATCGATTACGATGAAACCTTCTCGCCCGTAGCTATGCTTAAGTCTATAAGGATTCTTCTCTCCATTGCCGCTTATTATGATTATGAAATCTGGCAAATGGATGTAAAGACTGCCTTCTTGAACGGGGCACCTTCAAGAAGAGATATACATGGCTCAACCTGAGGGCTTTATAGCCAAAAATCAGGAGCATATGGTATGCAAACTTAATAGATCAATCTATGGTCTTAAGCAAGCGTCTAGATCATGGAACATCAGATTTAATGAAGTAATTAAATCCTTTGGATTTATACAGTTGCCTGATGAACCATGTGTGTACAAAAGACATCAGAGTAGTGTTGTAACATTTTTAGTTTTATACGTAGACGATATTTTGCTCATTGGGAATGACACAGGAGTATTGTCAACAGTCAAGATTTGGTTGTCAAATCAGTTTGACATGAAAGACCTAGGTGAGGCCAGTTATATTTTAGGGATCAGACTTTGTCGTGATCGTAAGAATAAAATGATTGGTTTATCGCAAGCGGCATATATAGATAAGATGCTGGCAAGGTACAATATGGCTGACTCTAAGAAAGGTTTATTACCTTTCCGACATGGAGTTCATCTGTCTCGAGATCAGTGTCCCAAGACAGCCGAAGAGATAGAGGAAATGAAAAATGTTCCGTATGCTTCGGCAGTCGGAAGCCTCATGTATGCCATGTTATGTACAAGGCCAGATATTTGTTATACTGTGGGTATGGTCAGCAGATATCAGTCAAACTCTGGACCTCAACACTGGATAGCTGTAAAGCATATATTGAAGTACTTGAGAAGAACTCGGGATTATATGTTTATTTATCGCAGTGATGAGCTCATTCCTATAGGGTACACAGATTCAAATTTTCAATCTGACTTAGATTCTAGACGTTCGACGTCTGGATACGTGTTTACTCTGGGAGGAGCAGCCGTAAGTTGGAGGAGTATTAAGCAAAGTTGCATTGCTGACTCCACCATGGAAGCCGAATACGTGGCAGCTTCGGAGGCAGCCAAAGAAGCGTATTGGTTTAGAAATTTCCTGATAGATTTAGAAGTCATCAAAGATGGACTTACACCAATCACATTGTACTGTGACAATGCTGGAGCGGTGGCCAACTCCAAGGAACCTCGAAGTCATAAGCGTGCAAAGCACATCGAGAGAAAGTTCCACATTATTCGAGATTATGTGGAACGTGGAGAAGTGGCAGTAGTAAAGATTGACTCGGTAAACAATCTGGCAGATCCCTTCACTAAGACTTTGGCACAAAAGAGTTTTAATACTCATGTAGAAGGGATGGGGCTTAGATGTGTAGCCAATTGGATTTAGGGCAAGTGGGAGATTGTTGGGATTAGTGCCCTGAAAATCCAATTTCTTTGTAAATACTTCGTATTTTGTTGTATTAATAAAACTGAAATTATCGCAAGTTATGAGTATATTAACATAATTAATAACGTGTGATGATATTCTTATATGAAATGTGTTTCATAGGAAAGGACTTTGGATATCAAAATCACGTGTTATTAAAGTTCTAGTCGATATGATAAGAATAAGTTCTTATCGAGACTATAATATGTTATATAAGATGATTAGTCTTTCGTCATAGGGAAATGGAGTTTCCAGTTATAACACATTGATGATTTTCAATAGATTTGGAAACATCGAACTGGACCACTAAGATAGTTCATTTTAAACTACTATCTAAAATGAACAAATCTTATGGAGCATTGAACTCTTAATCCTGGTAGTATTTCGACTTTAGGCATGTAGTGTTAATCATTGTAACTTACTCATAAGTGAGGTCTCGATATCGAATGACCGAAACCTTTGTACGTTCAGTGATTACATGAAATGTGCTAAAGAGAAATATTGATCGAGGAATCTGTGGCTTTGCTGGAAAGTTAAAATATATTCCTGAAATAGATTTGCAAAGTTCGAATTAAAACTTTGGCCAAAGTACTTCGTGTGATGCGTCACTGAAGTTGTATGTTGAATGTGTTTCACGTACAAGAGATTTGAACTTAAGGCGAATCTGGAAATTTCAAATTAGAAATGAAAAATAAATGATAGTAGTATTAATTTATTTTTCATGGATATCTACACGGAGGAGTAAAATGCAAAATCATTCTAGATCGAAAAATTCGTGAGTAATTTAATTAATTTTAGAGTGCAACAATATTTATTTAGTGGAATTAAATATTGTTAAACGGTAATTAATTATTATCATGGGATGATAATACATTAACCCGTTTGGAACTAAAATTAATTAGTCCTGTAGGTCCCCCTGCAAGCCCCAATCGAAAACCCAAAGATAAAACGTTAAAAGGAATGAAAGAAATAAATTTTGAAAGTGTTTGAAAATAGGGAAGAAATTTATTTTAAGAAAATAAATTGTAATTCCAAAGAGTTGGAAATGCCCGGAATTTTATTTTGGAGAAAATAAAATTTTAAAAATTTTTTATTAAAAAAAAAAAAATTGCTGACGTGGCAGGTGACGTGGCACTGACGTGTCACGCCACGTCAGCAAGTGGACCCAGGTGGCGCTGACTGGGCAGCCGCGTGGCACGCCACGTGTGCAACACGTGGACGACCCAGATCGCGCCACGTCATCATGAAGCAACGGTCCAGATCGGTCGGTCAAACGGGTCAGGGCCGGGTCAACGGGTCGGTTCGCGGATAGAGTCGGACCGGGTCCGGTTCCGGGTCGGGCCAGACCCGGACACGTGGCAGCTCCGGAAGAGGCCACGTCACCAGAAAAGCTAAACCGCAAGTGATCACACGCGCCGCCTTGTGGCCGCTCGTGTGGGCGCGTGATAGATCAGATCGGCGAGCGACCGGCGGCATTGGACTCGTGGCTGAGAGATCTACGACGTGGTGACCTTGGTTTTCGTTCCCAAGTTGCACACGCAAGTGGGGGGTGAAATTACTATTTTACCCTCGGTTTTTCCCCTATAAATAGGGGCCTTGGCATTTCATTTTTTCCATCCAACTTTGGGAGGTGGTTTTGGCTGAGTTTAAGCTTTGAAACCATATCCCATTCTCCTAGTTAATTCCGATTTATTTTGGAATTAATTTTAATTAGGTGTTTATATATAAACGCCTGATTTCGGGAGAATAAACCCTATAAAGGGTTTTTAGTTTAAAGTTTTATTTTCTCTAAGTATTTAGAGAAATACTTTCGGCGCCCACACTCCGAGGGTGTCCCTGGGGTAATTGCAGGGAAGTTCTGCCAGTTTCGTGAGGAGATCGGATATCGGGTCCTCGGGAGGCGAATTCCGGGAGCAGTAGCCATCTTCAGTGAGAGGTATTTTTATATTGTTTTTTTTTTAAGCATGATGAATTAGGTGCTCTTAAGTGTTAATTGCATGCTTTATTTATCTGCTTTGTGATTTAAAATTTATTATCAATTGCATGTATATACTTGAGTAGTTCCGGCTAGTCTTCCGCTATTTGTATTTAAATATTTTAGAAGTATTTTGATACCTGTATATTAAAGTAAAATTTTAAAATGTGGTCCCGGATTGCTATTGTTCTGGGCCCACCTCCCAGCAGAGGTCAAATCCACCACTCGCATGCAAGGCCGCAGGAGCGATAGGCGGGCCAACGAGCCAGCCCCTGACCGATTCCCCCGGTCCGACCCCCCTCGGTCGGAACCTCCCAGGCTCTCCAACAGGATGGAACAAAGGCTCAAGCGAGAGATGCCTTCGGGGAGTGGGGTCAAGCAAGCTTATCCCCAATTGTTTGGCCCCGTCGAGGAGATTTATGAAGTCATGGATAGGGGGCTGCTCAAGAAGCCGAAACAGCTGAAGGAAACCAAAAAGGCCAAAGAGCCAGGCAAGCGCTGTGCCTATCACATGCAATTCGGCTACTGGACCTCAGAATGCATTACCCTAAGAGAAGAAGTGGAGAGGCTGATCCAGGGTGGCTACCTGATGAGTTTGTCAAGAAGTTAGATGAGCGAGCCCGACAAGCTTTCGACCCAAGAGACTTCCCTCCAGAAGGAAACCCCCACAACTTGCCCACTAATAAGATATTTATGATTACAGGAGGTCCTACAGGGGGAGATTCCAAAATTACTCGAAAGCGTTCACGGCGACAGGTGGGCCGAGAGCTATACGGGCCAAGAGAGGTGATGCAAGTGGAGTCGGAGAATGAATGGCACGAGTAAGAAATCTCTTTTAGTGATAGGGACTTTGTACCAGTGATGCCTCGGGACGGTAAAATGCCGAGTTGTCCAATGGTAGTCACACTTGATGTCGCTAACTCCGCTGTACACAAGACCCTTGTTGATAGTGGAAGCTTAGCCAACTTTATCTTTTACTCCACTTTGCAAAAAATGAATATTCATAACTCGCTCGAATATGAGCCCATTAAAGCACCTTTGACAGGTTTTGGTGAATCGGAGGTCTACTCAAAGGGAAGAGTCAAGCTCGTTACCTCCATGGAAAAATTACCGAAAAGAGCCACCCAACTGCTGGAATACTTGGTGGTAGAAGGGTCGTCTACTTATACCATCATCATAGGGTACCCCGCGCTCATAAGTTTCAGAGCGGTGATCTCCACATACCACCAAACCATCAAACTGCCTACTCCGCAGGGGATCGGGGAACTCAGATGCAATATACCAGAGTCCTGGGAATGCTACTCCATCTCCATGGAGAAGGTAAAGCTACCCAACAAAACTATTGTGCCTTTATTGAATGTTGATGACTTTCTGGATACGGAACTCGCCGACCCTGACGACCCAACTGCGGAGATGTGCTCCAAACAAATGACTTCCACCATCGCCAGAAAGAAGAGAAAGATAGACGATGAGAAAATAGAGGCTGCCGGTGCTATTGTCCCAGTCCAACTGATCCCCGGCGATGAAGCAAAAACCACTAACATAGGCGCTAAACTCAAAGGTAAGCAGTAATGTATGCTCATTCGATTCTTGCAAGATAACGCAGATGTGTTCGTGTTGTGTGTAGAAATTGCATGATTTTGAGCATTAATTAGATTATATTTTGAAGTTGTTTGATGCATTTATGTGTTTATTTTGCTCCGTTGAGGTTACTATGGAGTTGGAGTTATGAAATAGTGAAGCATAGCAATTTCACTCATTTTTGGGAGAAAAAGTGGTAACTCCCGTTACCACTTAGGAGTACAAGAGGAGTAACTCCCGTTACTGGCCACAGAAGGGGAGTTTTGGCGAGAAGAGAGGAGTAACGCCCGTTACCCCTTTGCAGAAGAAAAGTGGTAACGCCCGTTACCACTAATAAGCGTTATGGCGATTTTCAAGAAGTAACGGGTGTTAACAACAGTTATGCAGGAATAGGTAACGCCCGTTACCTAGGGCGGCGAGAATTATCCTTGAGCTGCTATATTAGTTCGTTTTGGAGTCTTTTAGAGACAGACAGAGATAGATAGATACACAGAGAGGGACAAATAGAGAGAAAAAAGAGTTTTTCTTCCAAGTCAAGACCTAGGGTTTGGAGAAAAAGACTCAGGAGTTTCAGAGATTTTCAGAGAATTCGAGAAGACGAGAGGATTGAATTCTGAGAACAATCTTTGGTTTTATTGTTGCTTTAATTTACAAACTAATTCCCTTGAGTTTAGTTTTAGTTTCGTATGTTAGATTCATTTTTAGATATTGCTGAATGTTCGTGAGTTTAATTGTTAGACTTTGTTTAGTTTTTGAGACGATGATTTATTTTAGTGCAATTTCATTTAGTCTTATGAGTTTTGCTTTAATTATGAGTAGCTAATTCTCTAGGGTTAGGGGGAGTGATGATGATTACATGATGGATGTTTAAGGAGATGCTTGAATGACTTATGTTCATTCTTAGTTTGAAAACAGGTTTGAATTGACTTGCGATGGCCTGATCACCCTTAGCATGTGTCATAATTGCCTATAGATCGAAAGAGTGACGGTACTTTAGATGGTTTTCAGAACTTGTAAGTTGTAGGGTACAAAGAGATTTGGTCCTAGCTTATACAATAGTAATCTTAATCCATGTCGAGCCGCTAGAATACTGAATTGCACTAGTCTTGTTCATATGGTTTAATTAACTATTGGTGATTGCGAGAGCAATATTGAACACTAGTTAAGCACTTGGTTACACCTCGAGAGAGGGTAATTCAAATATAAGTGACTAGGTTGTAGAATTACATTTGTCAGACGAGTATTATGTCAGCTCTTGATTGTATGATTCATTACTTTTCCCCTACCTGTTTAGTTTACTGAATTTAATTCGCGTGTTAAGTTTTTATTCGCAGTTTAACTCTAGTTACTTGGTAAATTCTGTTTTAGTAGCTTAATAGAAACAACAATTGTTTTCGTTAGGTCTTTAGATTAGAGAAGAATATAGAGTAGTGATTGGTTTCCCTTTCCTATGGGTTCGATCCTATTGTGCTACGTGTATGTTAGTGTACACTTGCACAATTGGTTTTTAACTTGAGTAAAATACAACCAACAAGTTTTTGGCGCCGTTGCCGGGGAAGGCGTTTTAAGTCAATATTACTCAATTATTTTGATCTAGTGCTTTAGACTATTACTTTACTTTGTGTTCATTATCCTTGTTACTGTGGAATTGGACTGAGGTATTCTCTTTCCTTGTGCAGGTTTACAGTGCAGGCGAAGATCTCAAGATCCCGAATTAGTTCCATACGATCCGAAAATTGAGAGAACACTGAGTGCTATCAGGAGAAAGCGTAAGAAGGAGAAGAAATCGATTACTTTACCGATAGCTGAAGCAGACCCACCACCACCACCGGCCATAAGAGATTATAACGTGCCGCAGGCTGGAGCAATTTAGACTGCAGCTCGTCCCCCGATTGCAGCAAATAAGTTTGAAATTAAACCAGTTATCATAAATCTATTGCAAAATAATCCCTTTTCAGGATTACTTTGGAGGATCCGACTTCACACCTGGAGTATTTTCTGGAAGTTTGTGATACCTTCAAAATTCACAATGTCACTACTGATGTTGTCCGAGTTAGGCTTTTTCCCTTTTCACTTAGGGAACGAGCTAAAGCATGGCTGAGTACTGTCCCAAATAAATCCTTTCAGACTTGGGCAGCATTATCTCAGGCTTTCCTTAGCAAAGTCTTTCCACTTAGCAAAACCACGAAGTACAGGAATGATATTCAAGGTTTCAGGCAGTTGGATGGAGAGTCTTTCTATGAAGCTTGGGAGAGATTTAAGGATTTGCAGAAGAAGTGTCCACATCACGGGATTCCCGGTTGGTTATTGATTCAGACTTTTTACAATGGGATGTCCCCTACTTTTAGAGAAGCAATGGATGCCGCAGCTGGCGGGGCATTCTTAGCCAAATCTGAAGCAGTTGCCACTGAGTTGTTAGACAATATATCGCAAAACGATGTCTTTGTGCATGAGAGGAGCCATTCGCAACCAGCGAAGGTGTAAACTGGAGTCATAGAGTTAGATGGCTTAACCGGCATCAATGCTAAATTTGAAGCCCTTAACAAGAAATTGGGCTAACTATCTGTCAATGCAGTTGGGATACAACCCCAACCAGTTCAGGTAACATGTGAAATTTGTAGTGGTCCACATGATTTTGGTATGTGTCCTCATACCAATGTAGTAGAACAGGTGCAAAAGCAGGTGAATTACACAAACAACTTCAAACCAGCAAATGATCCTTACTCAAACACCTACAATCCAGGATGGAAGAACCACCCTCACTTGCCGTGGTCTAATAATCAGAATGTTCAACAACCACCTCAACCTAGGCCGCAGTTTCAGCCTAGGTAGCAATTTCAAACACGACCACCAGCCCCATTCAATGTTGCGCCCCCTCAACAGGAGCAAAAGCAGGGTTGGGAGGTTGCACTTGAGAAGTTCATCACCGTGTCTACGGGTAGACATCAGAAGTTGGAAGCCCAATTAGATCAAGTGGTAAATCAGACCAGAACTTTGGAAACTCAGATTGGTCAGATTGCCCAATCTTTGAATTTGAGAGGCCCAGGAATGCTACCAAGCCTAACTAAAAACAATGCTAAGGAGAATTGCCTGGCCATACTTGTTGGAGATAATAGAGAGAATGAAGGTCCGAAGATGTTTGTAGGTTCGGATATTGAGAAAGTTGTAGATAAAGATGATTCTAGGAAAGAGAATTGAGAGAAAGAAGTAATTCCAAGTAAGGAGAAGCCGGAGAACTTCACTACTGTGTTACTTACTGAGGAATGCAGTGCTATTATTTAGCATAAGCTTCCTCCTAAGCTCAAAGATCCAGGGAGTTTTTCAATTGCTTTTACTATTGGTTCTTTGCAATTTCATAATGTTTTATGTGATTTAGGAGCTAGTGTGAGTTTAATCCCGTTATCCACTTGCAGGAAATTAGGAGTGAAGGAGCTTACACCGACGAATATGACACTCCAATTAGCAGATAGATCGGTGAAATATCCGACAGGAATTCTTGAAGATATTTTGGTAAAAGTTGGAAAATTTCACATTCCTACCGATTTTGTAGTTCTTGATATTGAGAGCGATGAGAGGATGCCATTGATACTTGGAAGACCGTTTCTGGCTACGGCCGGAGCCGATATAGATGTTCAGAATGGACGGCTTACGCTCAAAATAGGAGATGAAAGAATGAAGTTCAGGAACTTTGGTTCCAGGACACCACCGGCGATTCCGGATAAGTGTTGCATGATTAAGGTTATAAATGATACACCAGACGAAAAGACACTGTTTACGGAGAAAAGAGATGCAATTGATTGAGAAGAAAAAACAAAGTTCCAGAGATCGAGAATGAAGGATGTTTTGGAATTAGATACCCGGAGATCAAGCTCCGATTTTGTGAGTAGCAAGAACGAGGTCACTCCTTGTGACTCTTTGCTTGGGGATTGTTAATCCCAAATCGGTTCCTACAGTTAAGCTAACGACTATAACTTAGAACTAAATTTTTCCCATTTTCTTTTATTTTATTTTGTTTTTGTTTCCGTTGTTTTCGTTTAGTCCATCCTCGTTTTCTCGGATTAATTGTGTGCCTCTCTCCTTTGCAGGTACTTGATGTTTTACTAGGTAGCCAAGGTCTGGATGGTACGAGACCGTGATTCGAGCATTATTGTCAATGTTGAGGTCCATTTACTTTGTTCATATGCATGTGCATGGCATTGATTTTCTTTCTTGGGGAGAATGAATTGTTTATATGAATTGACATATGTATTTATATGTTTCGAGAACGGTGCGTTGTGGTTTGATTGAATATTATGAGTTAATTTCAGTTAATTGGCGTGATTGAGCACCTTTAGTTGTGTGTTTGTGTTTTAAGTATGGTTTGGGCGGAATTGTGATTAACGGGCGTTACACCATTGTTGTTACCTTCTGGTAACACCTGTTAACGAGGTCAGACACTCCGGGTAGTATAGGTAACGGGCCGTTAAGGGATACAGGCGTCTTGGCCCAGAGGGGTAACACCCGTTACCCCTTCCAAGAGGAAAACCGGTAATGCCTGTTACCCGTCTGACTGGCGTGAATTGGGTTTTAGGATACACGTTTTTAGGGTTAAATTAAGTTTTGTCCTACCCAATTTCGAATTTTTCTCCCCCAAACCTATAAATACACTTGCACCCACTTATTCTACCTTAGAAGAGATTCAATAGTTACCTTGGGCCAACCATTATCAATTTACAAGCAAGAAGCTTTCCCACCAAGTTACACTCTTCCTCCCTTGTAAATCAAAGTAAGTCACTATTCCCTTGTCTTAGAGTAAATTGTTAGAGCTAATTTTTCCAATCTAATCTTGATTTTCTCCCCAGTTTTCTTGACAATCTTGTTTCGTTTATTCATTGCTATGTTTGGATATTTATCTATACTTAAGTTTTTGCTATGTTTGGTTTCCTGATTTTGTTTATGCAATGATGCTTTTCTTTTCGTGAATTTACAACTTGTTTGTTACGTGTTGGATGCATGTTGATTGTCAATTGCCTGTGCACTTGATCCGTGTTTTCTAGTCACTTGTTCAGGTTTTGGAAGATTTGGAAGCACATTGCCGGTTCTTCAATTAATCAGGAAGTTTTTTTGAACTTTATTTCTTTCATTTGCATGAGGACATTGCAAAGTTTAAGTGTGGGGGAGGAATTGGCATGTTTGCTATGAGCTTTATTGAATATTTGCATGGTTAGATGTAGTTTCACTTGTGATTTGCTAAAATTCGAGTAATTTTGAAAATTTTTGAAAATTTTCCCTCATTTTGAACTTTTTCTTTGAAGTTTGATTGTTGAGTTGTTGCTAGAGTAAGTTAGGCTTTTTGAATTGAGGAAAATTGCATGAGATTTGATGATTTAGTGTGTCAGTTTGCCCTTATAATTAGAGCACTTTTGAACGAGATAATGTACTTTACTTAGAAAGATGAGTTGATAATTTTCAAATGAGTCTAAGATTCGATTAGGATGCATTTTAGTCCTATTGAGGCGAAATTTTGAGTTTATGAAAGATTAAGAAAGTGAAGTAGGCAATCATTGTTAGAGGATTTTAAGCTTTTCTATTTAGCCGTGTTTCACCAAATAACGTGATCCTATTGACCCCGCTGAGCCTAATTGTTGTGCAAAGATTTTTGTAGCCACATTATAAGCCAATGCACAACATAGAAATACCTACCTTGATAATTTTTACACCAAGGCTTGCTCATTTGATTTGTATGGTAATTATCTATCTTTTGACCCCTTTTTATTGTTCTTGTGATTGAAAGTGAGAGGTTATGTTAGGAATAGTGCCCTAGAAAGCCGATTCGACGTAATCTGCTTTGGGACTTTTCTTATATCACATACAATCTTTGAATAATATACGATTGATTACAATCATAGGCAAACACTTCTTTATATGCTCTTGTTTGGTTTGCGTTTACTTTAGTTGTGCATGTATTAGAACTTCCCTAATCCTGATGACTTTAGGACTCTACCATTTAGGTGAAATGGTTCATGAAACGAGCCCTATTTCACATAAGTCATGATTAGTAAAATACTCCAAGCCGATGAGTCCTACAAACAGTGGGAGTGTCAACCTGACTCCTCTAAGGCTTGCTTGTGGGATCACGCCCTTAAGAAGGACCACCTTGTTTCATGGAGGTGCAAAGTGTATAGTTGATACGTGCGTGATACATGAGGGTGCTTACTTCAATAAGTAAGTTCACTGAGGTGCCCCGTGTGAGAAGATTCCTAAATGGGAAAGGAAGTTTCTATTTCAGGAAATGGAAACTTCCAGATTAGGAAATATCTCACTAGTCATTGATGTGATTAATTGATCCTTAGACTTGAGGTTCCATGTCACTTAATATTGAGGTTCCATGTCACTTAATAAGTTAACTCTGTAGTCTTAGGTATAAGCTTTAAAGGGTGTCGCCTTAGACAACTGATTCAAGGCTTATGCTGGGGCTGCACAAGTGACTCCTGAAAGTGAATGAGAATCAAGAAAGGACCTACACTTGCATTTGCGAGGTGATCTCTTATTGTGTAAGTCATTCATATGCCATATGGAGTCCTTGGCCAAGGCAGTAGATCAAGACATCAAGAAAAGGGTTTCTTGGATTGAGATCAAATGGATATGAAATGCACTTAGCTTTAAGACCGGATTATTAGGGTTCTGATTATTCCCTTGCCCTAGATCTTGGTTGAGAGATAGTAAGTAGGAGGATTGTATCTCACATGAATCAATGACTTAAAGGTTCTGTCGAATCCGAATATTCCAATTCAGCTAGGGGTTAAACACCTGTTGCTAGACTATGGTCGTTTAATCTGTGGACTGATTAATTAATTAGTGAATTAATTAATTAGGGTCACTGCTAATTGAATTGAGAACCTAGAGGGTCACACACAACAACTTGGTTACATGAGTTGAGGCTTGAAAATGATTAAACGAGTTAATCGGGCCAAAGGGGTTCCACACGTGTGAGACCACACGTGTGGGTCACATGAGGAGCACGTGTCCTTGGGACACGTGCCTCACACGTGTGTATGAATATATATGATATATATATATATTAAATAATTAAATGTGTTAATTATTTAATAGACTTTGGTTTAATTTTGAATTAAAAAGAAAGTCTAATTTTGGAGAAAATAATCTAATTAATTAATTAGATAAAAATAAGTTATTTATTTTATAATAAATAAGGTATAAAATTATCCAAAAATAGTTTGGATATTTTTTGGCTCTCTTAAAGTTGATTTGAATTAGAATTCAAAGTCAAAGTTGGAGAATATTTGATGATCAAGTAATAGGAGAGAGAGGGACAAAATCCTTGCCCAACAAGGATTGGGTTCGGCCGCCCCTTCCCTTTCCTATATATAGGGGAGCTCATGCTCCCCTTTGAGAGCTAATTGACAATTCTTTTGGTTCATGTGTTGAACACCACCCTTTCTCCAAGATAAACGAAACCCTAGGATAAGCCTAAACACTAACTAGAGAACTAGCATCCTTACTAGTTAGATTGTGATCAAGTTGGTGGACTATCTCTAGAGAGCTTCAAGTTAGAAGTTTGAAGAATCGAGCTTTACCAAGGAGAGGGGATCAAGCCGCGAGAAAAGCGTTCTTGGGTGGCTTGAAACGCTTCAAGAAAGAATAAAAGAAAAGTAAGTTTCTTAACTCTACGAATTTGGATACACGATTGCGAGTCCAAGATCCTTTTGTTGGAATTTTTTTTTTTAAATTCCGCTGCTTTTTGATTCGTGTTTTCCAACAAGTGGTATCAGAGCCACCTCGTTAATCGTGTTTCTGATTCGTCTCAATTAAACTGAATTTTGAGAAATTCTTGAATCTGAGTTACAGTTAGGTATTCTTGAATTTGTATCGTAATCTGAACTTTTGAATCTGAGAGGTTTCCTGATAAATTGAGAAAATCGTTTTCTGAAAAAAAAAAAAGTTTTATTTTAGATTTATTAAAATCGCGATTTTGATTCCCGAATCGAGACGAAAATTTTTCTGAAAATTTTGTACCGAAAACGGTGCGGGACGATGAGGACCAAGCGAGTTTGTCGCTGGTCGTCGCTGCACGCGGAAGGGTCCGGACGAGGCCGGAACAACCTGTGTGGGATCGCCCGCACACCCATGTGCGGTACTGCCCGCACGCGTCCGCCCAGCCCTGTGCGGGATCACCCGCACACCCCTGTGCGGGACTGCCTGCACGCCCCCGGAACAGCCTATGCGGGATCGCCCGCACACCCCTGTGCGGGACTGCCCGTACGCGTCCGGAACAACCTGTGCGGGATCGCCCACACACCCCTGTGCGGGACTGCCCGCACACGCCCGCACACCCCTGTGCGGGATCGCCCGCAAGCGTCCGCCCAATCTGTGCAATCTCCCGCACGCTTGCGGGCGGATGTTACGCGATGCGACTTTTCGTGTTTTTGGCCCAAATTTTATTTTAAAATTATTTTAAAAAAAAATTACTGAAAATTTTTAATTTTGAAATAAAATTATAATTTGGGAATTTCGGGAATCGAAGTCAATTTTAATTTTTCGGGAAAAGTATAATTATTATTTTTGAAATAATGATTTTAATAAAATTGTTAATTTTTGAATTAACTTGAATTTTATCAGATTCTAGCTTTTGATTTTGAAATTATTCTTGAACAAGGAACTGTTTTTCAGATTACTTTGAGTTAGTCGAACTTAAAGTTAAAGGAATTTTAAATTTATTGGCTAAATTTAAATTCTCGCAAAAGCATGTTAGGTGATCATGGGTTTAGACTTATGTATGGTTTTAATTTATGCACATGGATGGTTTAAATTGGGGTTGGAGCCCTATAGTTGCGTTTTTCAATTGAGGTTGGAGCCTCACTTATGTGCGTACTGTTATGTGATTTATTATGTGGCTTTCCATATTACTGTTTTTGAGGCCGGGGTATGCCCAGTGTATTTGTCTAAGGCCAATATGAAGATTGAGCCTTATTACTTTATGTCTTTTTCTTTTTATTGTAATTTGAGAGTAGAGATAGGTGGTGAGGTTTTATTTTCATTTTGGAGACAATGTACCCATGGAGTAAGATGGACCACATTCAAGTAACAAGGTGTCCATAAGTGAAGACCCCTCAAAACGTTAGGGAGGGGAATCTCAATTGTAAAAATGTAATAGAGATAGGGCTCGTATTTTGTTACCACTTTCCCTTATGTGATTTAAACTGTTTATGTGGCATGTATGTTAGAACTTGTGATTGTGGAGTGGCTCCCACATATCACGCATAAGATAGGTAGAACCCATGATCATTACATGTTAGTATCATGCTAGGACATGTTATCTGTTTATGTGCTTGTTTGAAATGCATTTAAGTTGTACTTGCATTAATCAAGACTAATTAAATTGGATAACATATATGTTGGTGAGGTCGAACCGAACAACTCTTCGATTGATTCGAAAAATTCCCATTAAATATTAAGCTCATTTCGAATAATAGGTATTTAATTCGAGATGCAAATTTTGAATTAAATTCCTAGCATTCCATCAATAGGTTTTAAGTTTAGTAAGTGAAACTAGTTATTGTCCGCGAGTCGTGGGATAACTAGTGGAGCTTATTAGTTCTTAGTTACCTAATTGATCATTTTAAATGATCAATATTTCGTGGTCAATTTTGGCAAGGGCGATGTCCGCGAGTCGTGGGTCGTTCGAACTAAGTTTTGATCATGATCTTATGATTGATGGGTCTAGCTTAACGCCTAAGTAAATATGGATGTCGCACGAGTCATGGGTCCATATTGAAAGATAGGTGATGCAAAAACAATTACTAAGAGTTCTAAAGGTGTTAGAATTAGTAAGTTGTACTTGCCTAGGATTTTACTTAGAATGTCCGCGAGTCGTGGGTTCGAGGTAAAATGCTTAGGATCTTAGTACCCGTTGGGAAACGTGTTCCTCTTAGATCTTTGGGAATTATAGATCTTTGAAAAACAGTGGGAGCTACATTAGATTAAAGACCTTTTCTTATGTATATCGTTATTATTCAGCATGCTCACCTAATTCTCTGCTTAGCATTTAGGTTGTAGTTCTGTGATTCTCTATAATATGAAATGCAAACCCATTCGTATCCATCCTTAAGTCAAACAAGTTGACTAAGTCCTAACTAACTCTAAAATGGCTTCGGATCCTAAAATTCATTTTAGAATCCGAAAAGAGAAATTGCTCTCTATAAGGCGAGATTTTCATTTACTTGAAAATTTGACCCGGGCCAAAAGAGAAGTAACCTGAGGTGAATGGATTTTTCCAAACCACTTAAGAGCAATTGAACCACCTCATAAAAATGTTACAAGGTATAACATTATGGAATTATTCAATATTCCAAATGAGGAAACAAGTGCACACGAACAAGGTCTAAAGATCTTATTTGAAGATCTTATGGTCTCGATCATCAACTGAGGAAAGAGTTCTCAATGCACTGATTGCTTACATTGCTTCCACCATCATTCAAACCCTTTATGCTCAACTAGAATGATGCTAATGTAGCATAGTTAATCATTTAGTTGATAATAGTTGAAAGCATCCTTAAGAAGGAATAAAAGGTTGTGATGGTTAATTCTTCTTCTAAACTCACTAAGTTAAAGGCTTGAAGGCCTAAAGAAGAAGAAACCCTTAAAAGCTCATTAGAGGGGCATGTAAGGGGTACGCCCAAAAGACACTAGAGATCAAATAGGACGTTTGCTTCTATGGTAGCAAATAAGGACTTTGAAAGGGAACTGCAAGGAGTACGAGTACTTTGAAATGTTACCTCGTTTAGTAATTCTACTAGGAATAGAATTCACAAGTCTTGAGTTGATTCTGCATAATCTGTTATGCAAAGACTCACAACACTAATGTTCTGAACATATAACGAGATAACAAAAGTAAGTGAGATGACAAAGCTTCGAATTACTTTGGAACGTTGAAACATAAAAGAAATAGCAAGTTAGACATCTTAGGATCATTTTTCGAAAATGAACCTAGAGAGTTAACTTTCTATGAATCCTATCTTAAAGGGAAACGTTCCCGAAACATGGTTTAGGTGAAACGTGGAACATGCCAAAAATTCTAGTGGATTTCGATCCATGCTGATGAGTGTAAGATGCTTAATGTAAGCACTAGATACAATCGTCAGTTTAATCATTATGAATGAATGTACTTGTTGAAGTACAAATTCGAAACTTATATGAAATTCTTAGAATTTCAAAAGGAGGTTAGGAACCGAAGTAGTCATAAGTTATAGGTAAATCGATATAATCGAGATAGTCAATATCTTAGCAACTAATTCCTTAGTCATCTTAGAGATAAAAGGATTATCTCTCAGTAAACTAATTCGAGAACACCTTAGTGTTTCCGAATGAGAGAATGAAACCTAATAGGATATGGTCCATTCCATAGTAAGCTTTACTGACTTATAATCATTCTAGGAATAAACTCCTAGAATATGCAGTTCGAGATTTTGAATTTAGTACCTTCCAAAATCAGTCCTTTAGTTGCACTATGCAATGTGGCATATTAAATTCCCTAATTATTCTTATCCAAGAATTTAATGGAATCCTCTTAAGTGAATAGGATAGTGGGAGATAAGCTTGAAACGAGTTCAAGTTTATATAACAATATAGGATATCGTTTCTGCGATTCCCTTGGACAAAGGTTGTTTTTCTCAAGGAATGTACCTTTCTTAAGGAATCGTTCCTATAGAAGAAGAAAGGCAAGCAAGCAGACCTCAAACAAATTTGAGAATAAATATCCACTCCACATATAGAAGAAACGAGCCAATCTGATAAAACTTAGCCAAATTTTAGAGTATGTACACGTGTGAAATCCTTCTCTTAAGACGCGTTTAGAACGTGTTCCTAGATAGCCAAGGAATTGCTTGAAGAGGAGACACTGTCAGATTTGGAATCTGAGTAGTGTAAGCAAGCCTTGAAATCCAATATGGATTCCATATACTCAAACCAAGTTTTGACCTTGGTTGATCCACCTGACAGGATCAAGCTTGTGGAGCTTCGAGTGAATGAAAGCATTACAACCTTCTTGACGATTGAAATGAAAAAGTCCATTTGGATTGTATTTACCACATCCTCATATTCTGACTATGAGATATGATAAATGAATATGAGAACTATCTTGTTCAATATGAGATTGAAAGAGACTGAAATAAGGTATTTATATAAGTCTCATATTCAGTGGGAGTATGCATAAGGTATGCAAATCCCTAAAGTCAATCTGTGGACTGATAAAGGCTTCTAGGAGTTAGACAATTCGATTCCATAGGATAGTCAAATCGTTTGACACAGATGGAAGTCGAATAAGTCTCAAAAGTTTACATATGATAGTTAGTGATGTAAGAGTCAATTTTGGTTCTTTAGAAGACGATGTCCTTCTCATTAGGAATGTCAAGGATAACGTGAAAGTTACCAATTCTTGTTTAAGAAACAATTTGACATGAAAGATCTTAGTGATTATCCTAAATTCTCGACATTGAGATCTATGGAAGATAGATCTAAGAGAATAAAAGGATTATCACAAAAGAGTGCATAAACAAAGGTACTAAAAGGAGTTTAGTATGGACAATGGAACATCTCTTTTCAAGAGTATGTGTCCTAAGATAACTTTAAGAAAGTTAGAATGTCCAAAATCCCTTTAAGTGAAAGCGTGCATAATGTATGAAAAGTTATGTACTAAATTAGATATGGCGCAACACTAAGCGTAGTAGGCCGAATCTTATATGACCTCAGTGAAGGTCATTAGATCTCTGTAAAGGATATCCTCAGAGTACTTGAGAAGAAATGAGGATATGTATTAGTTTACAGAGCCCAAAAGATCTTATCATTGAAAGGATATTTTGATGTAATTGTTGCATCAAACATAGATGATTGTAAATCATTGAAAGGATGCAATTTTTGCCTCAATGGCAAAGCAACGTGTTGGAAATGTTCCAAGGACGGACATTACAAAACTCGACTATCGTAGTTGAGAACTTAGTCGTATTATATAACGCTAAGTTAAGTGTTTGGGTAAGAAACTCCATCTAACTAGTTAGATGAAGTTCCTAGCATGAAACAACTCCTTTATCATATTGTATGATAAAATGGATGGTTGCTCAAGTAAGAGAACCAAGACCTCACCAAGAGACTGAACACGTGATTACGAATCACTTTATAAGGAAAATGTGTGTAACACCCCAAATGGAGGATGCCACATCCCCCTCACTAGGACCCTGACCCGGTCATGAAATAGAAAGTCCATGCCCGAATCCGAATCATAGCGAACGGGAGACCAACTCACACACTAGGCTAGGCGGATCTAACTTGACAAACTCAGAGTGCGGAAGCAATTAAAACCAACAACAAAAGATAGCGGAAGCATTTAAAACAAAACATGCAAAGCAGGTGACGGGTTCAACTAGCATAGATACCTAATCCCGAATAATAGATCAACAAACATAACAAGTGACGGGTTCAACTAGCATAAATCCCTAGTCCCGAATATCAACTTAAAGTAATAATCATCAAGTGCCACAAGGGGCCGGATGAGAGTGCCACGCAGGGCTACCGAATAGTAAAATATAATCTCAAGTCTACAAGTCAAAGCATAAGTAAAGTGTATGAAAAGACAAATGCAAATAGAAAGATTAGACCGACGAAGTGCAACTCAAAGGACTCACATCCGCCTAGCAAACGCCAACAATCCTGCAACTAAAAGTGTAAATGAGGGGTCAGTCAACTTGACCGAGTGAGGGGGCTAACGCACACCCACAATATATATATATAAGGAGCATAGCACAGAATAAAAAGGATGGACTCATGAACCGGGGATAGGTGTTACATACCCAAAACGTTTTGAAAGAACCCGAATAAGATATAGATATAAGTTTAGAAACCATTTTTCCAGAAAGACTCTATCCCGATTCATAATTCCATAACATAACATAATCAACTGCTCGGCGAGTACGAGCTTCCCACCTTTACTCCTCAGAACGTAAATCATAATCAATCCAACCGCTACACCAATGATGGAGGGGATCTACAGTCCCCAAAACCATCTAAAATAACATCGTCTAAAATAGACTCGATCTCAAGAGGGTAGCGAACCCACAAGAGTCATCCCCGGATAAAACACCGAAGGCTCAAGATATCACGCATCCCTCATCACCCTAAGGTCGCGCAATGATATCTCAAATGGAAACTAGCACAGTGGCTTATCTGACGGCCCTATGCCGTACCGGCTCCACTCGTACCAGCTCCTGGGATCCACAACAGAATAGAACATACGCCTATCTTTCATGGCAATCTCGTTACAGAATCATAACACAACTGGATTTTCCAAAACTAGCTTACATATGCTTCAAAAACTGGTTTTTTTATACATATCCCTACGCTGTGGAATTTAAGCCACGAAGGCTCCCACACATGCAGGACGCACGCAAAAGCGCATAAACATATCATATCCAACACATACGTATTTATAATAGATATACTCGCATGCAAGGGTAGAATTCAGCATATAAAGGCCATAGGTCGCATAACTATACAAAATCCTAAACCTCACCTCGTGAAAGTAGAGTCTAAGAGTGTGAAGGGCCAAACACTTTAAACCTCAGGCCCACCGGCACCACCAAACTGTGTGACAAGACGTACAGAAGCCCAGACTTAGACTCTATATGAACCAAACAAGACGCACGGCGTTGCTCAACATGATCGTGATTATGCATAATTGTTCATGTTGTGCTTGGATAAGGTGTCGTGGTCATTCAAGGCATATCAATGCTCAACAAGATCATATTTACAAGCAACCATCATGCAATTCCATATCCAAATATGCAAGATCAATTTAGGAAGTCAATGTATTCACAAAATGCATATTAAATCATTCAATGTCACAGGGTTCAATTATAATATTAGAATTAAGCATCAAGTTCATGTCGAGCTATAAGGTGCATAAGTAAGAGCAACTTGATCATATAAACATACAAAGTCGTTGTACGTAGATGGCATGCTTGATACAAATAAAGAGTGCATTTAATTCACTTAAGATCATACTTTACAACTTCACAACATGTTTGGTACACAAGCTAAAGTCACATTCATAGTTTCATAAATATTACACTTACATCCCCTTAGTTGATTACTAAGCATAATTGTTCGTTTAAAGTGTTTATACAATTATTCAGCTAGGAATTAATTACTTACAAACATGACAATTATCAATTTATAGTAATTCATAATATACCATTTTCAAGTAATAAGAGTAGATCAAGATATTACAATTCTAACTCCTATCATGCATCAAGTCTTAAGTTGTTCAAGCATCCTTTATATATCTAAATTTATATTTGAAACACAATTTACAACAAACATAACATTGAGAACGTCTCAAATCCATATAGAGAAATCACAACATGTTCGTTCTTCTAAAACATCATTCAAGTTCATTTAGTCACATAAGAGATTAGTTTCTAAATATTACACTAACACCCCTTCATATCTAAACACATAGCATAAATTCATCACATTGGGATTCAAATTGTAAATCGAAACATTCATGCATATCACACTCCATTCAATACATGTTTTCATATATAATTGGAATACATCTCGATCAATGAACCAATAATAACCAATTTATTTGCATTTAAAACAATTAATTCAAATAATCACAATTACGTAAAATAATTCGTAATAAATAGATCGAGTGTCCGATTAATGAACGGAAGGTGGCGTTGAACTCACCACAACCAGATGAACATTCTGACCAGACGCCGCCGGAACGCCACCCCTGTAGCTGCCGGAATTTGGCCGGGCCGCCGTCGAAGGTCGCTGGAAAAATCCCGAAAAATCATTCCTGAATGAAGTCTTCGTGCCCGTTCCGAATCCTCGATCAATTTCTGGAAATTTCAAGTCAATCTCCTCCAATTTCAGATCTACGAACACGAAAACCCTAAATCTTCAAACTTAAATTACTTCCAAACCGGTGAACCAAAATGCGATCCGTAAAAGCCATTGTCTTACCCATGACGAGCTCTTCAAAAGCCCTAAGGTAGCTCGACGGAAAAATCCTCGGAGCTAGCGCAGCCGTTGCACCGCCACTTTGCCACCGCGATCCGCCGCCAAACCATAGAATCTGGAGTCGCCTGATCACAGGCCACTAGTTCTCATCATTCCGAACAACTTTCGTGAAGAGCCCGAGGCCAAAAGATGGCCGGAAAAGGCTCCCGTTGGCCGCCGAAGTTTCTGCCGCCGCCCACATCGCCGGAACCACCACCTACGGCCAAGATCTGGTGAAATTGATGCCGAAAATGGACTCAGGAGGTCGAAAAACCTTGGGAACCATCAAGCCCCGTTGAAAAACCCCGCCGGAAGGCGACAAAACCCGCCGCTACATTAACGGTCGCCGCGAGCTTGAGGCGGCGCGTGCGGCGCTGTCGCGGCCCAGATGGCCGCGCCACCGATGTCAGATGCTGCGCCGGGAAGTCCTCTTTCTGGGCATGTGGCGCGTGTAACAAGGAGATGGCCGGAAACCACCGCGAAGGTCGGCGAAGTGGCGGCGGTCTGATAGCTCCGTCGCTGCTACTGAAATCCGACCATAACTCCGCCACCATTCGTTGTTAGGCTGTGAAATTGGTACTCTTGCGTCGGTCTCGCCGATATAATCGAAATGGACTATTCGTTTATTGAATTCCGTCGAGAAACGATCGAGTTATGGGCTCGTAACCGAAGCCGCGCATAGTGGCCCACGGGAGAGAGAGAGAGAGAAAAGGGATTGGGAGAAATGTGTCTTGTGCACAAGCTAAATACAACCGGGTATCCTTATCGCGTAGCAAAGAGACATATCGTGTACAAATAATCGTAAATAAAATTGGTAAAGTTACGAATAAAGATTCAAGCTCCGAATTAATTTTACAAATTAAAATGAAATAGAGATTTACCAATTAGAATTTAATTCAATTTAATTTTAAAAACCTTTCGTACAATTTAATGACACTTTGTAAACACATAATTGACAATTAATCTCAAGAAATTCAAGTAAACTGAAATTAAACAAGTTAAGTAACATGATGGATTTAAAATCAACTTAACCATAAATTTTAGAATAATCCGAATGATCACATATTAAATTGGATTTACATTTAATCACATAATTCAAGAACTCTTAAATTAAACACACATAAGTGTAGAGACTTACTTGTTGATGTCGTAAGGACGCCCTTCGAGAAAACGGGGCGTCACAACCTTTCCCCCGAGATGTGTAAACAAGAGGGTCACATCAGCAGAGAATATAGCATATCCACTTTGGAAACGCCCAAAATCAATAGGCTCTCAAAGTACATCTTGAGAAGATGGGACTTAGAGTACCTAAATGGCTTTTACCGGCAAGTGGGAGATTGTTAGGAATAGTGCCCTAGAAAGCCGATTCGACGTAATCTGCTTTGGGACTTTTCTTATAACACAGACAATCTTTGAATAATATACGATTGATTACAATCATAGGCAAACACTTCTTTATATGCTTTTGTTTGGTTTGCATTTACTTTAGCTGTGCATGTATTAGAACTTCCCTAATCCTGATGACTTTAGGACTCTACCATTTAGGTGAAATGGTTCATGAAACGAGCCCTATTTCACATAAGTCATGATTAGTAAAATAGTCCAAGCCGATGAGTCCTACAGACAGTGGGAGTGTCAACCTGACTCCTCTAAGGCTTGCTTGTGGGATCACACCCTTAAGAAGGACCACCTTGTTTCATGGAGGTGCAAAGTGTATAGTTGATACGTGCGTGATACATGAGGGAGCTTACTTCAATAAGTAAGTTCACTGAGGTGCCCCGTGTGAGAAGATTCCTAAATGGGAAAAGAAGTTTCTATTTCAGGAAATGGAAACTTCCAGATTATGAAATATCTCACGAGTCATTGATGTGATTAATTGATCCTTAGACTTGAGGTTCCATGTCACTTTATAAGTTAACTCTGTAGTCTTAGGTATATGCTTTAAAGGGTGTCGCCTTAGACAACTGATTCAAGGCTTATGCTGGGGCTGCACAAGTGACTCATGAAAGTGAATGAGAATCAAGAAAGGACCTACACTTGCATTTGCGAGGTGATCTCTTATTGTGTAAGTCATTCATATGCCATATGGAGTCCTTGGCCAAGGCAGTAGATCAAGACATCAAGAAAAAGGGTTTCTTGGATTGAGATCAAATGGATATGAAATGCACTTAGCTTTAAGACCGGATTATTAGGGTTCTGATTATTCCCTTGCCCTAGATCTTGGTTGAGAGATAGTAAGTAGGAGGATTGTATCTCACATGAATCAATGACTTAAAGGTTCTGTCGAATCCGAATATTCCAATTCAGCTAGGTGTTAAACACCTGTTGCTAGACTATGGTCGTTTAATCTGTGGACTGATTAATTAATTAGTGAATTAATTAATTAGGGTCACTGCTAATTGAATTGAGAACCCAGAGGGTCACACACAACAACTTGGTTACATGAGTTGAGGCTTGAAAATGATTAAACGAGTTAATCGGGCCAAAGGGGTTCCACACGTGTGAGACCACACGTGTGGGTCACGTGAGGAGCACGTGTCCTTGGGACACGTGCCTCACACGTGTGTATGAATATATATGATATATATATATTAAATAATTAAATGTGTTAATTATTTAATAGATTTTGGTTTAATTTTGAATTAAAAAGAAAGTATAATTTTGGAGAAAATAATCTAATTAATTAATTAGATAAAAATAAGTTATTTATTTTATAATAAATAAAGTATAAAATTATCCAAAAATAGTTTGGATATTTTTTGGCACTCTTAAAGTTGATTTGAATTAGAATTCAAAGTCAAAGTTGGAGAATACTTGATGATCAAGTAATAGGAGAGAGAGGGACAAAATCCTTGCCCAACAAGGATTGGGTTCGGCCGCCCCTTCCCATTCCTATATATAGGGGAGCTCATACTCCCCTTTGAGAGCTAATTGACAATTCTTTTGGTTCATGTGTTGAACACCATCCTTTCTCCAAGATAAACGAAACCCTAGGATAAGCCTAAACACTAACTAGAGAACTAGCATCCTTACTAGTTAGATTGTGATCAAGTTGGTGGACTATCTCTAGAGAGCTTCAAGTTAGAAGTTTGAAGATTCGAGCTTTACCAAGGAGAGGGGATCAAGCCGCGAGAAGAGCGTTCTTGGGTGGCTTGAAACGCTTCAAGAAAGAATAAAAGAAAAGTAAGTTTCTTAACTCTACGAATTTGGTTACACGATTACGAGTCCAAGATCCTTTTGTTGGAATTTTTTTTTTTTTTAAATTCCGCTGCTTTCTGATTCGTGTTTTCCAACAGGTTATTGTAAGAGAAAGAAAAAGAATGGGAAAAGTGTTAAAAAGAAAAGATATGAAAAAAAAAAAGAGAAAGAGCAAAAGAAGAGAAAAAGAGAATTACGCAAAGTGTGAATTTGAGAGTGTGGGATTCAATTGAAGAGTTGGGGTGATTTTCGTATTAATGGCAAATGGAAGTGTTCGTTTTTTGAATAGATTAAATGATGTAAGCTTGGTGAGTAGTCAGTTGATCCAAATTTCCATAACCTTACCCTAAGCCTACATTACAAGCTCGAAAGACCTATCGATCGTAAGTCTTGATTTAATTCCATTAGTGGAGATAGGTGCGAAGAGTGTGTTCCGAAGTTGATGATTAGAACTTAGGAGGAAATTGTGAATTTGTACATCATTTCGTTTGATTCACGCACTACACAAGGGTATACTCTTCATACTAAATTTTGAGGATTTCATGTTTATGAGTATTTGATTTAATTAGCTAGGCTTGTTTAGGCGAAGGTTTGATGATTGCTCTGAGGAGAGGGTTTGATGAGGATGTGTTTTCTTAATTTTCGTATTACTCGGGGACGAGCAATATTCAAGTGTGGGGGATTTTGTTGTGTGTAGAGATTGCATGATTTTGAGAGTTAATTAGATTATATTTTGATGTCGTTTGATGTGTTTATGTATTTATTTTGCTCCGTTCAGGTGACTATGGAGTTGGAGTTACGAAACGGCGAAGCAGAGCAATTTCACGCAGTTTTGGGAGAATAAGTGGTAACCCGTTACCACTTAGGGGTACAAGTAGGAGTAACTCCCATTACTGGCCACAGGAGGGGAGTTTTGGCGAGAAGAGAGGAGTAACGCCCGTTACCCCTTTGCAGAAGAAAAGTGGTAACGCCAGTTACCACTAATAAGCGTTATGGCGATTTTCAAGAAGTAACGGGCGTTAACAACAGTTATGCAGGAATAGGTAACACCCGTTACCTAGGGCGGCGAGAATTATCCTTGGGCTGCTATATTAGTGCGTTTTGGAGTCTTTTAGAGACAGACAGAGATAGAGAGATACACAGAGAGGGGACAGATAGAGAGAAAAAAGAGTTTTTCTTCCAAGTCAAGACCTAGGGTTTGGAGAAAAAGACTCGGGAGTTTCAGAGATTTTCAGAGAATTCGAGAAGACGAGAGGATTGAATTTCGAGAACAATCTTTGGTTTTATCGTTGCTTTAATTTACAAACTAATTCCCTTGAGTTTAGTTTAGTTTCGTATGTTAGATTCGTTTTTAGATATTGCTGAATGTTCATGAGTTTAATTGTTAGACTTTGTTTAGTTTTTGAGACGATGATTTATTTTATTGTAATTTCATTTAGTCTTATGAGTTTAGCTTTAATAATGAGTAGCTAATTCTCTAGGGCTAGGGGGAGTGATGATGATTGCATGATGGATGTTTGAGGAGATGCTTGAATGACTTATGTTAATTCTTAGTTTGAAAACAAGTTTGAATTGACTTACAATGGCCTGATCACCCTTAGCATGTGTCATAATTGCCTATAGATCGAAAGAGTGATGGTAATTTAGATGGTTTTTAGAACTTGTAAGTTGTAGGGTACAAAGAGATTTGGTCCTAGCTTATACAACAGTAATCTTATTCCATGTCGAGCCGCTAGAATAGTGAATTGCACTAGTCTTGTTCTTATGGTTTAATTAACTATTGGTGATTGCGAGAGCAATATTGAACACTAATTAAGCACTTGGTTACACCTCGAGAGAGGGTAATTCAAATATAAGTGACTAGGTTGTAGAATTACATTTGTTAGACGAGTATCACGTCAGCTCTTGATTGTATGATTCATTACTTTTCCCCTGCCTGCTTAGTTTACAGAATTTAATTCGTGTGTTAAGTTTTTATTCGCAATTTAACTCTAGTTACTTGGTAAACTCTGTTTTAGTAGATTAATAGAAACAACAATTATTTTCGTTAGGTCTTTAGATTTGAGAAGAATATAAAGTAGTGATTGATTTCCCTTCCCTGTGGGTTCGATCCTATTGTGCTACGCGTATGTTAGTGTACACTTGCACGATTGGTTTTTAACTTGAGTAAAATACAACCAACAGTTCGCATGGAAGTCCTCAGACTTGGTCGGTGTCGACCCAAAGGTCATCAAACACCACTTGAATGTCGATCCAAGTTTTCGACCTATCAAGCAGAGACTGAGGGCACAAAGTAACGAGCGCAATGAAATAATTGAGCAGGAAGTCAACAAGCTCCTAGATGCCGGATACATCACCCCCGTGAAATATGTGGATTGGCTCTGCAATGTAGTCTTAGTCGCAAAAACCGGGGGGAAGTGGCGAATGTGTAACGACTTCACGGACTTAAACAAGGCATGCCCCAAGGACCCTTATCCTCTCCCGCGGATTAACCAGCTGGTTTATTCCACCGCCGGGTTCGAGCTTCTGAGTATGATGGCCGCCTTCCAGGGCTATTACCAGATTTTCATGGCCCATGAGGATAAGAAGAAGACTGTTTTCATCGTGGTCAAGGGCATTTATTGCTTCGAGGTCATGCCTTTTGGTTTGAAGAACGCAGGAGCTATGTATCAGAGGTTCGTTAACAAAGTTTTCAAAGATGAAATCGGAAAAACAATGGAAGTGTACGTTGATGACATGATTGTCAAAAGCGAGAGGGCTGAGATGCATTTGACAGATCTGGGTCGGACTTTCGACCTATTGTGCAAGTATAGAATGAAGCTAAACCCCAACAAGTGCTTCTTCGGTGTGGAAGGAGGAAAGTTTCTTGGGTACATTGTTAGCCAACGGGGGATCGAAGCCAACCCGGAGAAGATCCTGACGCTGAAAAGCATTGACAGGCCCCACACGGTCAGAGATGTCTAGCGTCTTGTGGGTCGAATCATCTCATTAAACAAGTTCATTTCTCGCTCCTCTGAGAAAAATCTTCAATTCTTTAAAATTTTGCGCAATATCAAAAAATTCGAGTGGACTGACGAGTGTGATGAGGCCTTTGAAAGGCTTAAAGAATATCTGGCCTCCCCTCCTTTGTTGGCAAAACCAATTGCAGGGGAAACCATGTATCTCTACCTGGAAATCACGGAGGAGGCGGTCAGCTCTGTATTGGTCACACTGCGCGACAGAAAGCATATGTCGTTATACTACGTGAGCAAGATATTACATGGCGCAGAGGTTTGCTACCTGGAGATTGAAAAGTTCGCTCTGATGCCCGTGCACACCTCCAGGAAGTTGAGTCCCTACTTTCAATCCCACTCCATTGTGGTCCTTATAGACCAAGGCCTGCGCCAAGTGTTGGAGAAGCCAGAAGCATCAGGAAGAATAGTGAAATGGGCAATTGAGTTGAGCCAGTTTGATATCAGCTACTAGCCCAGGGCTGCGTACTAAGCCCAAATCCTTGCAGATTTTCTCATCGAGAGAGACGATCCAAGTAAACACACCCCGCGCCCGGTGCTATGGACCATGTCGGTCGATGGCTCCTCAACCTCTCAAGGAGGGGGTGTGGGGATATCCCTGATAAGCATGGAGGGACAAGAGCTTGATTTCACCATCTCTCTAGACTTCCCGGCTACCAACAACGAGGTAGAATATGAGGCACTCATCACGGGCCTCAAGATCTCCAAAGAACATGGGATTGAAAGAATATCAGTGACCACGAATTCTCAGATGGTGGTGAGCCAATTCCAGGGCTCTTATGAGGCATGAGAGGAGACAATGATCAAATAACTGGCCAAGGTCAAATCCTTAGCATCCGGTTTCAAGGAATTCACATTACAGCAAGTTCCCCGGGAAGAGAACATACGGGCAGACGCCCTATCTAAATTCGCGAACGGGATGAGAGGTTCTAAGGATCAAAACATCACCTACCTCTCAAGCAAAGGAAGAGTGATTGATGCAGAGGCAGAGATGATATGCTCCATCGACCCAGCGGAACCGTGTTGGCTCGAAGAATTCATACTATATCTCCATGACGAAATATTACAGGTAGACGGAAATATGGCAAGGCGCCTCAAGTACAAAGCAGCGAGTTACTCACTCGACTCTAAGGGAAGGTTGTACAAAAGAGCATACATGGGGCCAACAAAAAGGTGTCTCCGTCCCTCCTAAGCCCAAGATGTGCTTGAAGAAATTCACAGCGGGCAGTGCAGAAATCACACAGGTGGTCGATCCCTAGAAAAGAAGGTCTCTAGGAGTGGGTTCTATTGGCCCACCCTCAATGAAGATGCTAACGAATATGCCCGCAAATGTGTTAACTGCCAGAAACACGCCAACATCCCGCATCAGCACCCCGCAGAAATGGTCCATGTAGATATTTGCTGGCCTTTTGATCAATGGGGCATCGACATTGTAGGGCCCCTCCCGCTTGCAACGGGCCAAAGACAGTACTTACTGGTCGTGGTAGAATACTTTTCCAAATGGGTCGAAGCCCAGCTAGTCGCGAAGATCACAGATAAGGTTATCCAAAACTTCCTCTGGCGTAACATCATTTGCAGATTCGGGGTCCCCAGGGTCCTGATTTGCGATAATGGAACTCAATTCCAGAGCGCCAGTAGTCGATCCTACTGCTCAGACATGGGAATTAGTCAGTGTTTTGTATCATTTGCCCATCCACAAGCTAACGGCCATGTCGAAGTTATTAATCGCATCATCATCCAGAACCTCCAAACCAGGCTGGAGGCCAAGAAGGGAGCCTGGGTCGATGAACTTGATGGGGTCCTTTGGGCCTACTGCACCACGCCCAGAACCACGACCGGGTTAACACCCTTCTCGATGGTTTATGGGTCGGAGGCCATAATCCCCGCAGAACTTCTATATCAGACAGCAAGAGTCTCCAACTACCAGCTCTCTAGGAATGCAGAAGACCGAGCGTATGAGCTCGAAACCATTGAAGAAATCCGACAGAAAGGTTTCCAACGCATGCAACAGTATCGAGCCACAGTGGCTCGGAGCTATAACAAAGGCGTCAAACCTCGTGCCTTCCAAATCGGTGACCTAGTTCTTAAAAAAGTTGGAATAACCAGGCAAGTGGGCAAATTACAGCCTAACTGGGAAGGTCCTTACCGCATTGCTAAAGTGGGCCGTAACAAAGCTTACCATCTTGAAGACTTGGAGGGAAACACCATCCCCAGGTCTTGGAATTCCCACAACCTCAAGAAGTTTTACGTTTGAAATTATTCCTGATTGTAAGTGCTATTTTGTACTTATCTTGACTTATCCGCAATAAAAAAGTATTTTTCAGTCAATCTGAACATTCTCCTACTTCAGTCAATCTGAATGTTTCGCCGTACCAGTTAATCTGAGTATTTTCTTAAAACGTATTAAGTTTGCTTCATGAAAACGCATTCGATATTCTATCAATGCCCCCCCCCCCCCCCCCCCCCAAAAAAAATCAGCATAAGTCAAAAGGGTCATACCCCTTTTTTGACCCAAAACTTGCAGTTTTAGTTCTGAGCCTGGACTTGTCCCAAGGGTTGCAGCTTGTTTCGACCCAAGATTTCGTACTCGTTTCGAACCGGTACTTTGAAATAATTTTCCGGAGTCCTACTCTGCTAAAAATGCCAAACTACCATTATGTTAAATAATTCAATGGCAGGCCAAAAAACAATCAACAACATGAAAAGACAGTAATAAGGCAAGTTGAAGCGAATTTGTGTCTGATTTCATTTAAAAACGGGGTCAAGCCCCAACAGATTACAAGCTAAATGCAAGGGAAAGGAAGATTACAATGTCTAAGTACAAATCATTTCACGAGAGTCAGGAGTCTGAGGCAGGAAGGTTCCCAGGGTTGGCAGTAGTTTCTTCGGTCAGGAGCGGAGCATTTGGCTCAACCGTTAAAAAGGGAGTCGCCATGGTCGCTGCTCCAGTTTCAGAAGTAGCATGAGCTGGGGGAAGTACGGCCAAAGACGGAATTGCTAGAGCCGGACCGTTTGGGTTTACTCGGATCTCATCGTCCTTCGACCCACTACTTGAGGGTGTGTAGGCCGCCAACAAGGTTTCCTTAGCTTTCGCCAGATCCACTGCCTCTGGCAGTTCTAATTCCGACTCGGGGCGCTTGTCAGGTTTGGCATCGGCCCACTCCACCACCCAACCGTACGGTACTTTGCTCCAGTCGGGCTCCTCATCATCGCCTTCGCCTTCGCCTTCCACCGTCACTTGAGCCTCTTCCTCCATATGTGCCACGCGAGCCAAGAAAAACTCAGGAAGGGTTTTAGGGATGTAGCCATTTGCGGCGTTCAATTTCCCAGGGTCGTTGAGCAGATCATGTGGAATGGGGTGGTGGAAATGGATCTGTGAGAGACATCTCATAAAGCCTGTCTCTATATCAGAAACTCCCAAGCTGCCGGAGACGGAATCAAATACCTCTGACTGCAAGAACTCTAACAGGGCATTATCTTTAATTTGGGGCATCAGTTTCTCTAGCGTCCAAAAGGTGGTCGTTGTCCCATCTCTTTGCCTCTCCACGAAGCCGTCTTTCCACCCATCCTACTTGCCCTTGGCGTATGCGGCCTCCTCTTTCTTTTCAGCGACATCGAGCAAGCTCCTGGCCTGTGCGAGCCCGGTTTGAAGTTTCTCATTTTCAGCCCTAAGACGTGCTACCTCCGCCTCTAGGGAAGACTTCTCATAGGCTGAGTCCTTGAGCACTTTGTCCATTTTTTGCAACTTGCCCATGTATAACGTCTTTGTTTCCGCTAGCTCCTTGGTCAATTTCACCGTTTTATCTTTCCAGCTCTTGCCTTCCAAAACCTCGATCCTCTCCAGACAGGAGCTTGCGACTGGCAATCCAAGCACATGGATGAATGATACTCCCTCACTATCAGCTGGGGGAGGGAAAAACGAAAATATTAGGAAGACATAGTAGAAGGAGCAAGTGAGAAGTTTTAAGGTAAGAGCCCTTACTGCATTTAACAATGCAATCTTGTTATAAGACAGAGTGGCGTTGCTCTCCTTAGCCAGCTCTTGGTGGTCCGTACTCGTTTTCAGCGAATAGTAAGTTGCCCCCACCACATCTTAGTCAACCTTCCCGGTCGCGACTCACCTCTTGGACCCATCTGCAATGAACTCAGGGAGATTGAATGGGTACTTAGGGCCCTCACAACTGGGGATGTCAACTATCTTTTCGTAGTTCCCCCGCAACATGGAGAACCCGGGGGAAGTACCGGATTTAAAGAAAGGGGGGCCTACCCACCGACAGGGTGGAAGGGAGTCTGGCTCCTCCTTGGCATCTTGGAAGGGACCCCTCCCTCAAAGCCATCCTTGTCTTTCCTCTTCTGTATCTGCTTCCTTTTGGGTACCCCGGTCGAAAAGGACCCAGAGACAGTTTCTGAGTCAGATTCGGGTCGTCCCGCTGAGGGAACAGATATCCCTTTATGCTTAAGGGGACAGGCCCTCTCGTTGGCAGTTGGGCCCGGGGCAGCATTCTCGGGGGGAACCCAGGCGGCCCCTTGCGTATCCGGTTCTCCCCCCTCTACCGAGACATGGGCGTCAGCCCATCTCTGCCCCGCCGTTCTCTCCACCGTAGCTATTTTAGCGAGAGAACCCGTCTCGGTCAAGCCCTCAGCCTGGACTATCTCTTGGATCATGGGGATGGGGTCGTCAGCTTTCCCCTCCTGGATTTTCTTGGCCTCCTCGGCCTGCTTCTTCTTCAACTTCCGATCGAGGGCTTTGGCTCGTGCGGCAACCATTATCGACCCTGCACAAAAGATAAATAAGGTCAGCACACCAACCCTATCAAACAAACGCAAAGTAAAATGATAAATTAAGGGTGTGATTTGGAGAGGAAAAGAAGGAAAGTGCTTAGCCTAAGGGAATTGGCGACATAGTTACCAAGTCTGAAATCGATGTGCCTCGCTTTACCCGGAGCTAACCCCAGGCTTATTAACAAGTTCATACTAGTGAAAATCCCCGTATCCAAGGGATGCATATCCGTCATTGCAAATAGCAGGGTGTTTGGCCAGCGCACCGGTCCCCTTTCCAAGCGTACTTGTGCAACGTCGTTCCAAGAAGTATAATGAAGCCCATTCCATCCGTCCATATACTTCACAAACACGTATTTCCTCTTTCAGTCTATCCCATGAGAAGACTTCTCTGTGTCGAATATTTTATTATCGGATCGAGACTAGAGTTTCACAAACCCTCTCCTATTGGAGAAAGCTGCCGCATCGACCGAGGCAACGAACAATTCTACGAAGTGCTCCACGCACTCCACTTGTCTCAAAAGCTTCATCAACATCCGGAAGGCCGTTATCATAGCATGCCCATTGAGAAGTAACTGTATCGGACTAATCTGGAGATGGTTAAATAGAGTGACTTAGAAAGAAGATAGGGGAAACCTGAACCCGTACTCGATCATCTGTAGAGAGATAGCAATACACCCCTCCGCGGGGGGGGGGAGGGGGGCATATGCTCATTAATGCTGGGGATGATGACCTCACAGTCCAAGTCAAGATCCCTCCACCCGGTCAGCCTCTTCTCGGCCGTATTCTTCTCTGTCCCCATACTTCGGCCCTTAATTCGTAATAATATTTTGGGTATTTTTGTTGCCCCTTCCTTTTCTTCATCTCTTTCCGCGGCTCCGCCACAATCTTGGAAGTGGATGCAGCTCCGCCTTGGTTACGTGTTTCTTCCTCAAGTGACATCTCTTCAATTTCAGCGGCTATGTCTTCCATCGCCTCCTCGTCGACCTGCTTATCTCTTCCCTTGTTTTGAGGCTCGGATTTCACCTCCACTGAGGGGTCACTTTCAACCATTTCATCCGGAATGGGCTCGGTGACCTCCTCCATTACCGTCGGGATATACATCACCTCATCGGGATCCTCCCACCGGTTCTTTTTAGGGCGTTTTATCCCAATACACTCGACGGACACTTCAGGGTTGGACGGAATGTCTCTCAGCCCATAGTTCTTCGATTGTTGGCCTTTGGGTTGGCTACCGGCGGGTACAATGGCAGACCTCTTGGGAGCCATTTCTTGTGAGCCATTTGGGTTTTCGAAGAAGAAATGAAGAATAGAGATTGTGAAGATTGAGAGGCATACCTTGAAGGTTTACTTGAGATGTTCTCTGAAGGTTTTGTTTTCGCGGATGTTATTGAATGCGAGAGACTCTTCAATTTAGGGTTTTTCGCTTGTGAGTGGCGTGGAAAAGGGGAAAAACTACCTAAGTGCCCTTTTATAGCTGCAGTTAAATCAATTGGAGGTTAACACAAGCCACGTGCTGGTTATTCAACCCGCCTAGAATGAAGTGTAGCCCGTTACCCAATAACAGCGGCAGATAACTCTCTCAGGGTTTGTGGCAATAGTCTAAAAATTCAAAAGCGCAATCATTGCACTCATGTTAAAAAGTCCCAGAATTTCCCGCCTAGGGGAACACAGGTGGCGTGGGCGCGTGTGGTCACCGCCCATCAATTGATTTCCTGGGTCGGTATATCTCTTGGGTCGATAGAAGCTGGCTCGATGATATTTGGCTCGGTAGGGCCTGGCTCGAAAGAGAAGGTGCGACCCACCGTTATTTCGAGTAATCACGCGGCCGCTATCCCTCCTTCCCCTAGCAGTCAGGATGCCTTCTTCAAGGTCCGCCGTCACCAGGTGTCACTTCCAAGTGGCACTCTGCACCACGTCAGCCCTTTGTATCCGACCCAGGCATGTGGTCTTTCGACCCAGCACTTGGGGAAAGCAGCTCAATGCTAAGCAACGAGAGCCCTCGACCCAGAGTCCCCTTTTCGACCCAGCAAGGTACGACCCAGCCTCCGATCGACCCAAGTGCTACCGGACAACCGCATTCAATACACGTAGCACTCTATGTGGGCTGTATTGATTGCAGCCACGCCAAGTACTATGCTAGGGTCTCTGTCAGGGACAGGGAAACAGTGTTTTAGCCGTAAAAGAATTGTTCCGGCCATAAAGCGTCCCTCTCCCACCAGATAAGATCCACACCTCCCTGAGGGTGTACTTGCGCACACTAAGGCACACCTTTGACCTATATAAACCCGTCTCCATCACCAACGAAGGTAAGCTTTCCGATACACTTTGAGTCCCTTGTTTCCTCTGCATTTTCGACCCAGAGCTTGAACTGACTTGAGCGTTGGAGTGCCAAAACGGGTCCAATCCCCACCTTTCCCCGTTTGGCCTTTGAGTTCACATTTGCTTCATCTTTTTCAACCCCGGAAAGCATCAGAGTCATCTCACTTTACAAATATCTTGGGTGATTGGGAGTCCTAGTCGGTCGTCCCGCATACAGCCAGATTTTGACACCATCACACTGATCTCGCCAAACATTGGGCAAGGATTCATTTTAAAGAAAAGGGCTTTAACGTTAAATCATTGACTCTTTGAAAAAACTTGATACATATATATATATATATATATATATATATATATATATATATATAGTACTTTGGCCAAAATCTTACACGTTGGGATATATCAGGTCAAAGTTATCTAATAGAAGAGAAACCCACCTGGCTACACCTTATCGAACAAGACCAAGAAGAAAAGAAGACTTGAAGATAGCCTATGAACCCGGCACGTCTTCGCCCTGGAGAAAATTGTATAAGAAGACAACACGGTGCATTCATGAGACTCAAGACTCTAAGTGAACCATATATGACGCACGACAATGCATTAATGTGATATAACATGCATAAGAAATAACAATGTGCTATGAAGATGTTCATGTGCACAATTAATGCCACTTAGACACGTAAACAAGTTATTCATTCGTTACACGAATAAATCGTGTCTGTTCATTATCATTCTTTCATTCAATATCAATCGTTCATTCAATATTCAATTCATAATACATGTTAACAATGTATATGAATCAATTAGAGGTAAAAGGAATTCATTAAACACATAAGGAATACAATAATTGCAAACAAGGTCATATTGTAGTACTTAAGCGTTCATGAATAAAAGTTATGTTTATACGTCATGAATCAAGCCATAAAATTCATAAAACTTTCTTAACATATCATTCAAAAAGCTATTATTATCATAGATACAAGTTTGAATCAAGAGTGATCAATTTAAACACATACAGAAGTCAAGGAAGTGAAAGGAGCGCAAGGAAATGGATTTTGGTAAAAACTGACAGTTTTTGGAAACGCGCAAGTTGTAGAAAAATGGAGATATCTCGAGTTCTAGAGGTTAAAATGGAGTTTTCTTTGTTAGATATTAAACTATACAAGCAAGTCTTTCTAACGATCTATGGCTCGAATTGTGGTTCAAAGCGATGTGAAAATGGCGTAGGCTTGAAGTTGGATGAATACAGTGTTTCGGTAAAATGGCGACAAAATTAAAATGGTCATATCTTACAAACCAGAATAGATATTGAAATGATTCTAATTGGAGAATACTTTACACTCAAAGAGGTTTTTTACAGTTCAAATTTCAGGTCAATCAGAGTTCATTTGAATAGTGAACGGCCATTCTGATTTCAAGTGTAAAACCAGAAACGAGCGTTCGAAGGTGCCCGGGGGGGGAGGGGACTGTTGGACGGCCGTTCGGATTCAACTGGGTCAAAAAATAGGGAATAAGAGCTAAAAAACACAATGGGGTAGCTCCCAAAACCATCCCAACTTCAAATCCAATAGTTAAATCATACAAAAACATCCTAATACAAGATATATTGCATATATAACACATTAGATCATCAAAGGAAGCAAATATCACAACAAAACTCAAGTTTCATGCTTCAACTTTCAAGATGCAACAACGGTGGATTGAATATAAGTCATCTATCAAGTAAATCAAGTTCATAAATGAAACATAGGAGCTCACGTGATCAAGCAGTGTAACGCTCCGGTTTTCATCTACTAATCCTTTACGTTCATTATAATTTTATGAAATTTCATTTCAATATATTTACATGAAATTATATGAATTCATATCAAATTGAGGATTTATCACATGATTTGAAATTGTTTATTGCGTGAAATAATTACCGGGTATGAATTAATTGTCAGCTTGTCCTTAAATGATCTTTCTTTAAAATTCAAGGACCAAATTGCATATTTATTTCTTTGGACTTAATTGATCAATTCTCAAGCTTGCCATCCTTAGTTGTATGACTTATATAAAGGAGGGATTAAATTGAAATTTCAAATATTTCATTAATTCCAAGGCATGAATCACGTAATAAACTTCCATGCTCTTCCATTTCATCTCATTTTCACCAACTTCATACAAATCTCTTGCTTTCTTGCTCCATATTCACGAGATATCAAGAAGAAAAGGAAAGTTTGGGAATCATCATCTTCAAGCTAAAAATTTCCCAAGGAATTTGCATATCTTGAAGCTCAATCATCTCTTTTTCCATCTCTTTTCATTCAAGTCATATCATCCCAGTGACGAGGAGCGGGGCCCTTAGGCAGTGTCTTTGCTTATATTTTGTCGGTACAGGTGAGGTTTAATTGTTAGCTACCTGGAACCCGTATAACCTTTACGTGGATTTTGGCCAAAATGTATACATATATCTATAATCTTTCCAAAAATCCTCAAATGATTTGAAAGCAAGTCGTGTACCGTGTTACCGTGTTATATTGACCTTGTTTTGGCGAGTTACCATGTATTGTTCACTGTGGGCCCGAGGGCGAGTGTTTGAGCCAACCGGGAAAGCAAGGGATGACGGGTAACTCTTACACTCCTCTCATACCGTGGGGATGAACCCTGAATCCACCAGGAGGTTTGGTGGAGGAAGGAGTCCCGTGCGTGGGAGTCATGTTCCTGACGTACACCGTGTTACCGTGGATGGTTCGGGCCTTGCAAACCCACCATCATTGGAGGAAAAAGGAGTTCGTGTTATTGATCGTGTGTACTATAAACATTTGTGTGATAACTTAATAAATTGGAAACTTAATCATGGTACACTGTCGGAGTTTGGTTGGAGATCGTGCACGCCCCTCGCCAGGGCACTGATTGATTGATTGAAAGTGATTAACGTGTTAAACTTGATAGTTGTAATCTCGGGCAAGTTCTATTTCATTCTTGAACTTATATTATCTTGAGTTATAAAACCTTACCCGAGGTTATAACTTGCATGTTATCTGCTCTAATATTTATTTATGCCCCTCACTCAGTCTTGCATAGACTGACGCCTCCACTTTTCAGTGTTTTGTAGGTGCGTGCTAGGCGGGTGTCAGAGTCGTGTCCTGTCCTTGTGCCGAGTCTAGCCACTGCACTTCCATGTATCGTTATCTTTGGAATTAGTATTACATGTTAGGTATATTAGGAGATGATAATGTATTGATATGTAATATTAGAATATGGGTTACTTGATAAATAATCGACATTATAGCATGTTTTCCCTGTATTTCTTATGCATTATGGTTTTCGGTTGGAGGTTTAATCCCGCCTAGCTTGTCATTGTATTTTATTGTCACCCGTTCGCTATAGGTTGGTTCATGTACGGACTATCTATTTCGTATGTGGATCGATCTATGGTGCAGGGGTGTGGCATCTCTACGTATAGGGGTGCTACAAGCAGCATTCCATAAATCTTCAAATAACATAAGGTTGCTTTCTTACGCTTATTCAGTTAGTGGAGCATTGGTCATAGCCGAAATTAGTCAAAAGGATTACTATTAAACCTCTAACTCAAATCATGTTCAAACCTTGAGGAAAATATGCAAATCATAGCTTAAAATGATCACAAGGGGAAGGAGAACACAAATATTAACTTACCTCTTGAGTTGGAATAGAAATGGAGATGGTATGAGCTCAAATACACAAGGAATGAATAGTTCTCCTTTTCTCCTCCCTTGTATCTTGATTTAAAGCAACTTTTCCTTCTTTCTTGGGCCTTGGACGAGATTAGGCTGAAATGGGGTGATAGGGGGATGTGTTAGGGGTATGTGGGTCCAAGTGTGATATCATTTGGTCAAGAAATGAGGGAGTTATGGCTAAAATGGTCAAAGGTGGCAGATTAGGCACAAGGTGCTCGGTTCGGTTAAATTCCGGGGGTTCAAACGGGCTTAGAAAATTATGAGGCTTATTCCATTGGACCCGAATCGTCAAAACGAGTCCAAGGTGGTGATAGAATTTGAATCTGAATTCCCGATCTCAAGTTATGCCACCCGAAACCCAAGGTGTGCTAAATGCCATTTAGCTCCTTTAAGTCCCGTATAAAACAAAATGGTCCAAGACCACCTCAAACGAGTTCAAAAACGTACAACAAGCATGTAAACATGTTCATAACACAAATATCTCATACGTAGTAAGCTATCACAAAAATCGGAATTAAATTCGGGTGCATACGGTTCAAGATCGAAGTCATATAAGCATAAAGAGCGAATGTCATATTTGATCCTTAAAGTTTCAGTTTTATATCACTTTAGTCCTTAATGTTCTAAAAGTGACACTTGAGTCCCTAAAATTAATAATTCGTCTCACTTAAGTCCTTTTGATCAAATTTTACTGAATTTTTTACCTTACTCAAGGATATTTCGGTCATTTTAGTATTTATAGTTCTAAAATGGTCCCTAAAGTTTCAACTTTATATCATTTCAATCCTCAATTTTTTGAAAGTGTTATTAAAGTCCCTAAAATTAATAATAAGTCTCACTTTGGTTATTTTATCCAAAATCAATACTTTTAGTTATTGTATTTTATTTTACATGAAAAAAGAAAGAAAGAATATTTATAGTAAGATCCGAGCCTATGAGTTCAAAAACAAAAATAAAGAGTTGTTGTCATTATACAAATTTGTTTTAATATGAATCTCCCACCTACTATATTTATTCGGTTTAATTTTATTTATTTTTTAAATTTAGAGAGTGTTTTTATTTTAAATAATTACCTCAAATTATTTTTTAAAAGAAATTATAACATGGAATACATGCTTATGAAATTAAATTTCATCAATCAATTTATAATTAAAATGCTCTTAACTTGGTGTATTAATATATTTATTTTTTACTATCACATTTTAATATCTATACTATATATTAAGCGAGAGAGACAAACTTGGTTCTTTTTTTTTCTTATTTATTTATTTATTTTTCCTTACCACTACGACGTATCAGCTAATTCTTTTTCTCTCCTATAAATTCTCTTTTCTCTCATATCAATTTAATTCTTTATTCTAATAAACTTTTTAACATTTATTTTATTTTTTCCCCTCATATTTTCTGAGCTATATTTTAATATTATTTTTATTAATATAATATTGTCACATTTATCTATACTATATATTAAGCGACGAGACAAATGTGGTGTCATCGACTCTTGATATCTTTTCTTTTTCTTATTTATTTATTTATTTTTCTTCACGGCTACAACGTGTCACTTAATCTTTTTTCTCTCCTCCAAATCCTCTTTTCTGTCACATTAATTTAATTCTTTTTTCTAACAAAATTTTAATATTTATTTTATTTTTTTCCTCATATTTTATGAGCCATATTTTAATATTATTTTTATTAATATAATATTATCATATTTATTTATATAATTTAATAATTATATTAAAAATAATTATAATTATATATTAATATGAAGAATTTAATTTTAATATAATTAAATAATTAGTATTATTTTGTTGCACATGCATAGAGTGTGTAGAAAATTACTAGTACATATTATGTTCGTTGAGATAATTATTTAAAACTCAAATGCTCTCTAAATTAATAAATTATCATTAAACATTAAATAAATAAATTAAAATTTATTTACAATGAAAATTTTATTTTTTTTTCTTCTGATTTTGTATTTAACTAAACTGAATAAATATAATAGGTGGAAAATTCGTATTAAAAACAAAAATGGTATAGTGGCAACAACTTTATTTTTTTTTTTAACTCATAAGTTTATATCTTTCCACAAATATTATTTCTTTCTTTTTTCATATAAAATAAATAAAATGACTAAAAATATTGATTTTGGTCAAAAGAACCAAAGTGAAACTTATTATTAATTTTAGGGATTTAAATGACACTTTTAAAAGATTGAGGACTAAAATAATACAAAGTTAAAACTTTAAGGACCATTCTAGAATTATAGATACTAAAATGGCCGAAATACCCTTGAATAAGGTAAAAAATTTATTAGAATTTGGTCAAAAGGACTTAATTGAGACGAATTATTAACTTTAGGGACTCAAGAGTCACTTTTAAAATATCGAGGATTAAAGTGACACAAAAGTGAAACTTTAGGGACCAAACATGACATTTACTCAAGCATAAACATTCAAATTTCATATTCATAACTCAACAATAAATTTCATATAAATTCAAATAACATATAAACATTAAAATTAACATATAATTACATAATTAAATCATTAAAATGCACAAGTATCACTCTTGTGACGTCATACCTGTACGTACGAAAATGCGGGGCGCCACAAATAATCCATTAAATAATAATTATTTATTAAATATTATGTAATTACATTTATTTTTTTATATCAAAATTGTTATTTAAAAAATATTTTATTATTAATCGGGGTCGGATTTTTTATCAAAACTGATCCAACCCGATTATATATGAATTCAAGGATTTGAATCCGGTTATCGAATTTTCTTATCGGATTCGAATTCGGAATTTCTTGATCCGATTCAAATCCGACCCGTTGACAATCCTACCCACGTGCATGTCTTTTTAGGGGCAATTTTAGTCGGAAAGTAGCTTAAAAACACAGCTTGGTAGATGGTCGTTTGAAAATTTTTATAAAGTACAAATAATAATTTAAAATATTTAAAAATTCAAATAAAAAATTAAAAAATAGATCATAATATAGAAGATAAATTATTTTTTCCTCATTAAATAAATTGGAATATACTCACAGACAAACCAAAATAAAACGTGAAGCTATATATCAACAAATTTAGTAGTACGCATAGTCGACCAAAATTATTCGAATAGATAATAGAACTATGAATTCACTATATTTATGAGACGGAACGAGCAATAAATTAAAAAAAATGTGATTGTTACATAGTACAAGATTTCGTTAATTACACCTAATTAGATACTCTTGAAATAAACATTAAACATATTAATCTTGCCCGATGTTATGGTGCATATATATTAATGATTAACAATTAAGAATTAATTCATTATAAGGTTGTTTACATCTGCACTCGTCTGAGATTGGATAATTACAGTTAGTACTCCCTTAGATAAAAATATTACACAATCTATCCTTCCAAGTTCAGAAAATTACAAATGAACCCGTTTCGGTTGGACTTTTTACAAAATCATTCTTGAATCGCCTATGTCTCACCACTAATTAATTCCTCACAACAACCCACATATCATTCTCAAGTGACAAACATGTAATTACGAAGTTTTTTGGAGGATCAACACATGATTCGTTTATAAACTGATATTCATAATGATTTTTTTCCCTTCAATTAGGGACAAGGAATTAATTAATGGTGAAATATAATCAATTTAAAAAATAATTTGTGAAAAATTATATCGGAATGGGTTTATTTATAATTTTTTAAATTTAGAAAGGTGAGTTGTTTAATATTTTCATTTAAGAAATACGAGTTGTAATTACTAAATCACGTAACAGTGCAGAGGGAAAAATACTCTATATTATATATGATATAGCACCTAAGTTTGAAATTTCTACATGGTAGGTTGCATGTATGTTTTGATCAAAAGTTGTACCTCTCTGAATTTAAAAAAGATTTGTGGCAGCGGGGCCAAAGCTTCGTGTCACTATTCTTAACTAAAGTATTATTGTTTAATTACTTACAATAATATAATGTTTATTTGTTCCTGATTTTTGAATAAATTAATTAAATTAAATTGGCAGACTTTGAAGTTTGAAACACCACAGTTCTGGTCAAGTTCGGGGATCAAATAGTATATTGCCAAGGGTACTTAAACACTAATTAGAATTTATTCTTGTAGTTATTTTGATTCTAGAGAAAAACCCCAAGAATTGATCAATCTCGAAAAGTTGATGGTTGACTTGAATTGATCCACGCAATTAGAATATTGATATTGTATTAAGCTTCAGACCTTTAGATTAATTCTTTTAATTTTTTGAATTCTTAAACTCGTTTTGTATTTTTATTTATTTATATTAACTATTTCAATAGTTTCTTATATATCTCTCTTTTTCTCTTTTTTATGTCCTTTAACTTCTTTCTAATGTTTTATATACTCTTCTTCCATATTTTCAAATTTTTATTGCCTAAATTATTTTTCCACTAAAATAGTATTTTTTTTATTTACTTGTTTAATTATCATAAATTGAATAAATAAAATATATAATAGTATAAAGAATAAAATTTCAACATTAAATAAATAGTAATAATTATAATAATCATTATTTCACTCATATCAAACATCAAATTACTAATCAATCCGATATATCACTAAACTGCTAAATTACATCATTTACACGGTACAATTCTTTATCATTGCTATGTGGATTCTCATAAAAACCAATTCATCGAAATATAAATTTGATCATTCCACGACATACCTTCCCGCTCGAAATTTCGATAAACATTTAATTTCAACAAAAATAAATAAATTAATTCATACAAAACAGATCAAATGAGCAAAAATTAAAAAAGTTACCAAAATCAAAAATTAAAATATACCAAATTAAAGAATAAGAATGAATAAAATATTACACGCAGACAACACGACAATTATCGATAAGACACGTACCAGAAATGAGAAATCATCGGCTGTCTTAATTTTGTTTTGTTTAACAATTGAGCACGCGTTATCCATGCCTATTTCCCCGTTTTCCCCTCGTGCACTTCTTACATACATACATCAATTTCCCCACTGTCCTAATTCCCTTTATAAGCTGTCAATGATGAAGATAATCACATAATCACATCAACTGCTTCAAACTGTACAACTCCAACAACCTATATATATATATCCCATCAGTTTCTCTCATCATCAATTCATCATCATCCTCAATCTTCCCTCTCTCTCTCTCTCCGACTCCTTTTCTCTCTAGATTCTTGAATCTTGACAATGGCTGTGCTGTTACAGTTCTTATTCTTGGCTTCAGCAGCCTTTGTCATCGTTTTCACAACAATCTTGGCTTATATGCTGAGGATGAAGCCCAACTGTAGCTGCGAAGTCTGCCAGAGTTTCCTCACTTCAAGCTGGTCTTTGAAGTTCAACAATCTCTGCGACTGGTACACCCATCTCCTTTCGAAATCGCCGACGGGGACGATCCATGTTCACGTGCTCGGCAATGTGATTACGGCGAACCCAGAAAACGTGGAGCACATACTGAAGACGAAGTTCGATAATTACCCCAAAGGTAAGCCCTTTTCGGAGATTCTTGGCGATCTTTTGGGGCGGGGGATCTTCAACGTCGATGGAGATTCGTGGAAGTTTCAGAGGAAGATGGCCTGTCTTGAACTCGGGAGTGTTTCTGTAAGATCGTATGCTTTCAACATCATCACTTCTGAAATCGAATCCAGGCTCATTCCGATATTGTCATCTTCTGCTTGTGGGACTGGAGAAAATCCGAAGCATTCGGGTACTTTTCTTGATTTGCAGGACATTTTCAGGAGGTTGTCCTTTGATGTTATCTGTCGGTTTTCGTTCGGGTTCGATCCGGGTTGTCTGAGCCCGTCTCTTCCGGCGTCAGAGTTTGCGGCAGCTTTTGATCTCGCGTCGAAGCTGTCGGCAGAGCGGGCTATAGCTACTTCGCCGTTGATTTGGAAATTGAAGAGGTTTTTCGATGTGGGGTCGGAGAAGAAGCTGAAAGCGGCAGTGGAAAGCATTCGGGAGCTCGCCGATGGGGTGATCCGGCGTAAACGGGAGGAGGGTGTCTCGGTTCATGGCGATATGTTGTCTCGTTTCATGAAGACGATTGATGACGATGTGTTTCTAAGGGACATCGTTGTGAGTTTCCTTTTGGCGGGACGGGACACGGTGGCATCGGGCTTGACGAGTTTCTTCTGGCTGTTGAGTCAGAACCCGATGGTCGTGGAATCGATCCGTGAAGAGTCGGATCGGGTTATGGGTTCGAACACCCAAAAAATGGCGAGTTTTAATGAGTTGCGGGAAATGCACTACCTGCAAGCGGCGGTGCACGAGAGCATGAGGCTATTCCCACCGGTGCAGTTCGACTCTAAGTTCTGTGAGGCGGACGACATTCTCCCCGACGGTACATTTGTTTCCGGGGGTGCTAGGGTTACGTACCATCCATACGTGATGGGGAGGATGGAGCGAATTTGGGGCCCCGATTGCCTCGAATTCAAGCCCGAAAGGTGGTTGGAGAATGGGGTTTTCAAGCAGGCAAATCCATTTAGGTATCCGGTTTTCCAGGCGGGGCCTAGGGTTTGTTTGGGGAAGGAAATGGCGGTGGTGCAAATGAAAACGGTGGCTTTATCTTTGATCAGACAGTTCGATCTTCAAGTTGTCGGATCGGGTCAAACACCAAAGTTCTTGCCTGATTTGACTGCCACTGTAAGAGGTGGACTACCCGTCATCGTCCAGCAAAGAAACCATTAGTTGTTCTGATTGCGATATCAATCAATCACGAGCGTGTATTAGATATGTACGCGTTTTGTACAAACATAAGGGGAATATCTTGCGGTTTGGAGCTCTGATATGGACATCCCGGGGCCTCACAGCTTGGAGCTTATGTTCAAAATGTCGATATTTGGGTCATATCAAATATATGGACCAAACGTGGCCTAAGAATTTCTTGGAAATATTAAGTATGGCCATCAAAATCCCAAATAAGCCAACGTGTGATGAGCAAAGTGATGAGCCATTTGGAAATTAAAGGATGTGGACGTGTTTGGATCGTGACAAAATACATATGGAGTTGGGTGGAAGTTTGTGATGTACTTTTATCATAAAATCATCTCTTTTAGAGAAATTATTGTGCAAATCTATACTATAATATATAGGAAGGGTGTCTTTTGACCCAATTATATTAATTTTGACCAAATTCTAATTTTCTAGAATTTTGAATTATTTTAAATGATAATTTTTTTTTTATGGTAGGTCATTTAATAATAATTGGAATCTTTAATTTTTCAAAACAATTCAAATCATATCAATTATCTCCCTAATTTACGAAATCTTTTAAATTGATAACTTAATATGTATCCTTATTTATCTTTTAGGGTTTCTTATATTTATTATAAAAGTTCTAAGCACTCATCCATTATCTTTAAATGTTATTTTTTTTCTCATGCCTCACTCATTCTCTCTTCATTCCCACACCTCCGATTCCATTCATCTTTTTTCGCCTCTATCATGGTACAAGCATTATTTTCTTATTTTTTATGTTGCAAACTTCATCTCGAGAAATTACAAAGATTCAAAATTTATGTATTGATACACAAAGTTTTGTTAGTTTTTACTTTTGTTTCGATTTATTATTATTTTTATATATTTTTTGTTGTTGTCGATTTTAACATTTTAGAGATCTTTTTATTTATGTTTTTTATGAAATTTATTTGGAGGATTTGAACTTTTATTTTTATTGTTTTACGAGTTTATCTAATTATTCCAACTTTTAATTGTTATAATTTTTAATACTTTTTCTAATTGTTTTTGTTTATTCAAAGAAATTTATTGTATTAATGATTGTATTTAAATTAATATTTACATTAATTTTTTATTTGATGCATTTGAAGTATTTTTTAATATTTTATTTTTGAAGATTTTAATAATTTTATTTTTAACGTAAAATATATCTTTTGCGGTTGTTAGTGCAATAAAATAGTATTTAACACTATGCTCAAAAGTAATCAAATTATCGAAGGATTTTCGGTTTTTTAACTTTTTGTTCTTTTCTTATTCATTTATGATTTATGATTTTGAGTTGATTTCACATTTATAATTGGAGACGTTTAAAAATTAGATTTAATAATTTCTTCACGCAATTAAGAAATGTTATTTCATATTTTTTTCACCTTGAACTTTAATATTTCTTAGGACATTTTTATTAATTTTTTATTTTTTATTAATTTTTTATTTTCATTAATTTCTCATCTATTTTTATCATTAGTATCATGTTTATCATTGATTTTTGACATTATATTGACAATAGATGATAGTAATAAGTTTATATTTGGATTCAATGATATATTTTTTTTCAATTACCTATTTCTTGAATATATATATATTTGTTTTGTAGTCTAAAATTTTTCATTTTTTAATTGTTTTATAAGTTACTTTAATTGTTGTAGATTTTTTTAATGAATTTTTTTTCTATTTACTATAATTTAAACTTTTTTTATTTTTTCATTAAATTTAATTTACATAAATTGATTATCTACTTATTATTCTTTTTGTTACTTATTATTTTTTTATTTGCTTATTCAAATATAATAATAATAATAATAATAATAATAATAATAATAATAATAATAATAATAATAATAATAATAATTACCAAGTTTCGTATATGACCTATATTTTTAAAATAATTTGGATGATTTTCTATTTCATATATTTTACATAAATTAACTATCTATTCTAAGATAAATAATTTTTGAATATTATCTTAGTTTGCAACATTTACAACTAATATATAATATTATAAATCACAAACTATAATTTTTATATAAAAACCGTGCATAGCACGGGGCATATGCTAGTATTTATAACTTAATAGAATTGTCATAGATTTGCTATTTTTACTCTCAAATATATGTTACTTATTATTTAATTGAATTGCAAATCGAAAATCTAACCGAAAATCAGCCGAACTGAATCGAAATTAAAACGTTGATTTCATTTTCCTTTTTTATGTAATTATAGTCTTTAGGGTCTGTCTTAAATTCAAAATATCTATGCTTTTTTTTTCTTTGCCTAATGCAAAGATATGTTAATATAATTGCATATAAGTCAACAAATTAATTTAATTATGAATGTTAAAAGATTCAACGACTCGTATTGATGAAGGGGTGCCGCCCCACGTTTGTCTTGAAAACCTTCCTAAGATCTGTCGACATATCATTTGTTTATATACTTTGACTTAGGGAATAACATAATAAATTTATTTCTTACATTACTTTTTTCATAAAAATAATTAGAAATTGCGATTCTTTATGTCGGACAAATTAAAACATATTGTATTTTCGTGCCTTATTATTCTTTAAAGGGTCGTGTCGTAATCATATTAAAACTATAGATTTAAATAAATACATTATTTGAATCTCGATGTATTTTCTGTGTGGCGCAGTAATATATATATATATATATATATATATATCGTGACTCATTTTAAACTCTAAAAAGTGATTAATTAGATGCAACTTTTTCTAGAAAAGGGTCATCCAGAAACTAAGTAAATTAATTAATGAAATTTAATTAATTAAGTATGTATGAATTATAATTGAATATTCCACACCGCCGCCGTCTATATTTTATTTAATTCATCAATAAAGAATTCATTAATCGGGAAATTCCCGAAAAATCCCCATATGAGAATTCAAATTCCTCTTTACTCCCCACTTTCAAAAAAGTTCCTTTGAACTTCCCAGATGAAAATCAAAGTTCCTCTTTACTCCTCTGAATTTATTAAGTACATGATTTCGGGGTTCGGGTACGCGATTCTTGAATTTTTATACAAACATGGGGAGTTAAAAGGAATTTGACCTGTCATCTAGGGAGCAAATGAGAACTTTTTTAAAAATGGGGAGTTAAAGGGAATTTTTTCAACTTTTAGGTACTATTCATAGAAAACCCCTTAATTAATCTTCTTTTCACAACTTCATGGCCAGCTTTATCTAAATTGGTGTGCTGGATCGGATCAACTGTTGAATATGTTGTGCATATATATATATATATAATTAATTGTTGAAGAATTAAAATGTATATGATTAATTGATGGAGAATTAATCAATAATTATGCAAAGGCATATCAAGAGTTGTTTGGAAAATGTGCATTGGTTATTGTGTCCCACATTGGAAAAATAACACTAAGTAGGCAGCTTTATATATTAAAATGATGTATGTGTTATTAAATTATAGGACCCAAGAGAGGACTAATGGGCTCACTCGCGGTGCGGTGCACCGCACCGCCCGCACCCGGGCACGGGCACAGGGCCGGGCATGGGCGAATGTGGTGTTTGATGGCATCTGTAACAGCTGAGTCAGAGCCAGAGCCTTACGTTTGATGGCCTTATTTTTTGAGCCAGAGCCGGCCTAGTCTAGTCCAAAAGTTTAGACTTTTGAACCAATGTCTAGATACATCCAATCAGTCCGTTGGCATCTGTAACAGCTGAGTAGTGGGCATTCATTGGGATTGAATTTCAGGTCATTACACCTGAAATTAATCCATTCAATATTCTCATTGCAGTTTTATTTTTGGCCAACACTTGAGAGCTATAAATAGCTCCTTCCCTCACCTGAAAAAATACAACAAAACTCACCTGAATTCTGGCAAATTGCGATTGTCTGAATTCATATTTTACCAGCTTGACATATATCCTAAAAGTAAATCGTCTGCAACCTTTAGCAAACTCAGAGAGTAGGGGCGATTAACACTTTAAGGACAGGGACTACCCGTGTCATTCTGATCCCATTTCTCCCATTTTCTCAACAATCTTAAAGTTTTAACTCATGTGAAGATGGAGTCAGAATCCTTTTGCATCATGAACCAGCAGAAATTGGATAGCTTCGATGGAAACAATTTCAGCCGCTGGCAAAACAAGATGAAGTTCCTGCTTACCGTTTTGAAGCTGGCATATGTTTTGGATCCCAGCCTGCCACCAATTCAAGAAGATCCTCATGCTCCCCAGCAGCCTGTTGATTTGGATCCACCAACCACTGCAGCAGGTGTTGTTCCTCCTGCCAATCCGACTACAGCAGGTGGTGCTCCTCCTGCCAATCTTCCTGCAAGTACTGCAGCCGTAGGTCCCTCCCGTAATGCCTTGCAGATCCATCAAGAGATCGTAGAGACTCTTCAACAACAAAGGAGGAAAAGGGCTGAAGATGAAGAGTTGGCTCGTGGTCACATTCTCAACACGCTTTCTGACAGGCTGTATGATCTATACACAAATGTGAAGTCGCCTAGAGAGCTTTAGGAGGCTTGGAATACAAATACAAGGCTGAGGAAGAAGGTACTAACAAATATTTAGTTTCTAAATATTTGGATTTCAAGATAGTTGACAACAAACCGATTCTGGAGCAAGTGCATGAACTCCAGGTAATCGTTAACAAACTCAGAATGGTTAAAATTGTCCTTCCAGAGACATTCCAGGTTGGTGCAATCATTGCAAAACTTCCTCCAGCCTGGAAAGATTATGCAAAGCGTTTGATGCATAAATCTGAGGATTTGTCCTTGGAACAAATTCAAAAAATCTGCGTATTGAAGAGGAGGCTCGGAAACGCGATAGAAAGAATTTGGTTCAAGGACAATCGAGTGTGAACTTTGTTGAATCTGGAAATTCTTCTAAAAAGAAATATTTTGGTGTTAAAAAGAATTCTGGACAATTTAAGAAAACCATACAGAAGCCTAAACCTTCTAATGCTGCTAACAAAAGAAAAGGCAAGTGTCATGTTTGTGGAGAAACAGGACATTATGCGAGAGAATGCCCACAACGGAAGAGTGGATCCGGAGTTGCAAATATGGTTGAGGAGAACCTAGTTGCCATGGTGACTGATCTTAGCCTCGATGTGGCTATGATTTCTGAAATCAACATGGCAAGTGAACTTTCTGGATGGTGGTTAGATTCTGAAGCAACGGTTCACATTTGCAATGATCGAAGGCTTTTCAAGACCTTTGAAGAAGTTGTGGGTAAGAGGTTCAGATGGGAAATAGCTCTAAAGCCGGTGTTGGAGGCAAGGGATCTGTCAAGCTCAACTTTACCTCCGGAAAGAAATTAACTTTGATTAATGTCTTGTTTGTACCAGATGTTAGGAAAAGTTTAATTTCTGTTGATTTGTTAGATAAGAAAGGTTTTAAAGTTTCTGTTGAGTCTGGGAAAGTTATCATCATGAAAAATGGTGAATTTGTTGGAAAAGGTTATGCTTGTAATGGGATGTACAAGATGTCTATCAATAATATGAATTATGTTTCTACTTACATGATTTCTTCAATTTCTTTATGGCATAGTCGATTAGGACATGTTAGTGCAAAGAACTTGAAAAATATGCATGCAATGGGATTAATTGATATTGGTAAAAACGAACTTGATAAGTGTGAAGTATGTGCAAAATCAAAAATTGTAAGAAAGCCTTTTCCAAGTGTTAGAAGAGAATCACAAATATTAGACTTAATTGATACTGATATTTGTGAGTTAAATGGAATTTTAACTAGAGGTGGAAAAAGGTATTTTATTACTTTTATTGATGATGCTAGTCGTTTTTGCTATGTGTATTTGTTAAGAACTAAAGATGAAGCTCTTAGTTCTTTTGTAAAATACAAAATCAGAAGTAGAAACCCAACTTGAGAAGAAGATTAAGGTTTTACGTTCTGATCGAGGCATGGAATATTGTTTGAATGCTTTTGATACACTTTGCGAAGAAAATGGTATCATACATCAAACAACTGTCGGTTATACACCCCAGCAGAACGGTGTAGTTGAAAGGAAAAATCGTACCTTTCTGGATATGATAAATTGCATGTTAAATCATGCAAATTTACCTCACAACTTGTGGGGTAAAGCCCTTCTGTCTGCGTGCCATATTCTAAATAGGATGCCTAGTACTGTTGTGAAGTCTAGTCCCTATGAAATATGGAAAGGCAGAAAACCCAACATAAGTTATTTTAAAGTGTGGGGGTGTGTGGCTTATTTTCGGGTTCCTGATCCTAAACGGACTAAGTTAGGAGGCAGAACTATAAAAAGTGTATTCGTTGGATATGCTCTTAATAGCAAGGCTTATAGACTTCTTGACTTGGAGTCTAATGTGATAACTGAGTCCAAGGATGTCGAGTTCTTCGAAAATACATTTTCAAAAGATGTTGGGAATGAAATTGAGCCACCCCAAATTGAGCCTAGAGGTCCTATAAGGCCGGTTGTGGTAAATGATGTTCCTACACAACCAACTGAGCCTAGAAGGAGTACTAGAGCAAGAAAAGAGAAAAGTTTGGATAAAGACTGTATCTCTTCTGATGCTTTATTGTTCTTGGTGGAGGGGGACCAGGATAAAAAAGTGGTAAGTGAAATACCGTTTGCATTTACACTTGAGACGGATCCTAAAACATTTTCAGAAGCTATGGCTTCTCGAGACGCTTCCTTCTGGAAGGAAGCTGTAAACGATGAAATGGATTCAATCTTGGGTAATAATACTTGGGTATTAGCAGACTTACCTCATGGTTCTAAACCCATTGGGTGCAAGTGGGTATTTAGAAGAAAACGGAAAACCGATGGCACTATCTCAGCTTTTAAAGCTAGATTAGTTGCCAAAGGGTTCAGACAAGTAGAAGGGATTGACTACTTTGACACTTACGCACTGGTGGCTCGAGTTGCTTCCATTAGAATTCTTCTTGCTTTGGCCTCTCTTTACGATCTGTTTGTTCATCAAATGGACGTAAAGACAGCCTTTTTAAATGGAAATTTGAAAGAAGAAATCTATATGGAACAACCTGAGGGTTTTGTAGCACCGGGAACAGAAAACAAAGTGTGTAAGTTAGTTAAATCTCTGTATGGTCTAAAGCAAGCACCGAAACAGTGGCACGAGAAGTTTGACACTGCTATCTTGAGCTTTGGGTTCAAGTATAACAGTGCCGACAGGTGCATTTACTCCAAAACTACAACTGACTATATGGTGATAGTCTGTTTATATGTAGCTGATATGTTGATCATCGGGACGAACATGATTGGAGTAAACGAGACTAAAAAGTATCTATCCTCGGTCTTTAAGATGAAAGACTTAGGTGAAGTAGATACTATTTTAGGCATTAAAGTTAAAAAACATAGTGGGGGGTTTTTCACTAAACCAATCTCACTATATTGAGAAAGTTCTGACTAAGTTTAATCACCTCGAGATCAAGGAGGTGAATACTCCGTTTGACAACGGACTGAAACTTAAAGAAAATACTGGTAGAGCTATTGCACAGCTTGAGTATGCAAGTGCTATTGGCAGCCTTATGTACGCAATGCATTGCACTAGACCAGATATTTCCTTTACAGTTTCAAAACTTAGCAGATACACGAGCAGTCCAAATGCTGATCATTGGAAAGCTATCAGTAGGGTGCTTGGGTACCTTAAGAGAACTATTAGCTTTGGTTTGTTCTATAACAAATTCCCTAGTGTGTTGGAAGGGTACTCAGACGCGAGTTGGATAACTAGCGTGGGAGATAATAAATCCACAAGTGGGTGGGTTTCACTCTTGCCGGTGGGGCTGTTTCTTGGGCAAGCAAGAAACAGACAATAATCTCTCACTCTACCATGGAATCTGAGTTCATAGCTTTGGCACAAGCTGGACAAGAGATTGATTGGATTAGAAATATGTTGTTAGACATAGATCTATGGCCGAGTCCAATGCCTCCAATTTCGTTGTATTGTGACAGCGAAGCTACGCTTACAAAAGCGTATAGTGGTACCTATAATGGTAAGTCTAGACATATTGGTCTTAGACATGCATTTGTGAGACAATTGATACAAGATGGTATCATAACAATTGTCTATATGAGGTCAAATAAGAATTTGGCTGATCCATTTACTAAGCCTCTGACGAGAGACTTAGTAGCTACAACTACTAGAGATATAGGACTTAAAACACCCGAACCATAAGTGATGGTAACCCTACCTATAATCTAGGTTACCCCTGGTTATAGGTTCAAAGGGAAAAACAAGTCACGAGTTGGTTAGAGCTATCAAGTGGTCTCATGTGTAGTAGAAGATAGCTCAGTGAGTTGCAAAGTGACAAGGTTGAGCTATGCTCTTAACAAAATGCTGCACTACTGCAACAAGTGCTCGAGAAACATTTTGACTATATGAACAAGAAGTGAAGCCGCTTCTTATAGAGAGTTGTGGTTTACTCTCTTAAAGGTTCATGAAACGGGATATGGCGTATGGCTTTATAAGCGCAAAGCAGCGGAGTGCTTGTTGTATGAGAAAGAAAACATGTGTGTGATAAATCCGATTGCATCACGAAGGAGTTGAGGTTCAATCTACGGACACCTTCAACTTCGATGCAGTTTTGAGTTATCTACACTAAGGGAAGGTTCAATGTTCGTCACACCTTCCTCTAGGCATGTGATCTTTGAAAAAATCTTCAGGGACTTGTCTGGCAAAAGAGTAGTTTTCCAAACAAGTGGGGGATTGTTGAATATGCTGTGCATATATATATATAATTAATTGTTGAAGAATTAATATATATATGATTAATTGATGGAGAATTAATCAATAATTATGGAAAGGCATATCAAGAGTTGTTTGGAAAATGTACATTGGTTATTGTGTCCCACATTAGAAAAATAACGCTAAGTAGGCAGTTTTATATATTAAAATGTTGTATGTGTTATTAAATGATGGGACCCAAGAGAGGACTAATGGGCTCACTTGCGGTGCGGTACACCGCACCGCCCGCGCGCGCGCGCACGGGCACAAGACTGGGACAGGGGCCGGGCATGGGCGAATGTGGCGTTTGATGGCGCACTTTGCACTTCGCACGTGCGCATTGTCGCTAGGAGCTTGGAGCCTCGCCTCCGAGCCCAAAGCCTTACTTTTTGAGCCAGAGCCGGCCTAGTCCAGTCCAAAAGTTTAGACTTTTGAACCAATGTCCAGATATATCCAATCAGTCCGTTGGCATCTGTAACAGCTGAGTAGTGGGCATTCATTGGGATTGAATTTCAGGTCAATACACCTGAAATTAATCCATTCAATATTCTCATTGCAGTTTTATTTTTGCCAACACTTGAGAGCTATAAATAACTCCTTCCCTCACCTGAAAAAATATAGCAAAACTCACCTAAATTCTGGCAAATTGCTATTGTCTAAATTCATATTTTACCAGGTTGACATATATCCTAAAAGTAAATCGTCTGCAACCTTTAGCAAACTCAGATAGTAGGGGCGATTAACACTTTAAGGACAGGGACTACCCGTGTCATTCTGATCCCATTTCTCCCATTTTCTCAACATCAACAAGATTCATGTTTATTGTATTTGTTGGTGTTTATATTCGTGTGATGAGTAGGAAGTTGATTTGGTCATCCATTATTTAAGGAATTGTACTTAGGAAACTGTCTCGACTTGAAAGATGATTGAAATGAGAAACAAACGTGAGTTTAAAGATTGTATTTGGAGAATGTGGGTTATGTTAATTCTCCAACTTTCAAAATAGTCAGGATGCTCGAATAAATAGTTAAATATAAGAGAGGGAGGTCAAAATGTGTGTAATAAATATCTGACATAATACCATAAATATTGGTGTACTTATAATGTGGAATTCATATTTATGTGATTCACACAATGAAAGATGCATTAAATGCACCTAATGTGGTAGGTAATCGGCAGTATGACACTTCGTAATTGCAGAGTCAAATAATTTGTAGGAGACCTTAACATTTAATACAGCGTCAGAGTAAAATTCTAACGTTAAAAGTTGTTCCCGCCCATATAGCTCTAATCGAGCTTGATCACTAACTCAATGAGTTTGGCAGTTGAGAGAGTTCTTCCTCGAGAGAGATTTGAACTGCTCAAGTAATTGTTGGTAATTCACACTTAAAATTAGAAGTTGAGAGCACCACGTGAATTAAGGAACCTTATGCACGTGTTGGCTCTTGGAAGCTCTAGGTTGGCACCACATTGCGCCATCGGTTAAGCTTGAGATATAGCCTTGTTAGTATTAATTAATTAATAATTATATATAATTCTACGCAGGAAAATTGTATTTTTAGTCCAATTCGATTTACACCGTTGCAATATTAGTTCCACTCATATCAAAAATTCAAAAATAATCTCATACTTTAAGAAAACGTTGCGATAATGGTCCCGCACGTTGGAATAATGATCCCACCATTAACTAGACAACGTAAAAGGCATGTGGAGATCATGTGTACCCTTAGATATTTTTTGAAAATATTTTTTACGGGGAAACTATCTTATTATAATAAAAGAAAAAAAGACCATATCTCCTACTTTACTCATTTTACTTTAATTTCTTTACGTTTCAATATCAATGCATGGCATATTAGTAACAATATAATTAACACTGTATCACAAGAGTCGCATTTTACCTAATTCTCTAAGAGCCGAGAGTTCGAAACATACTTTTTACAAAAAGTTCCTTAAAAAGAGCTTTACTTGTCGGTTGTCGCCCAACTTGGACTCAGTTAAATGAGATATATAAAATCCAAATAATAATAATAATATAATTAACACCGTATTATTAAATCAACATGTCATAACATCATTCAAACTGCATCAATTTCATTATCAATATTAATGATAAATTATAATTTTGTCATAACTTTAAAATGGCCACTTAAACCAATCAAAAGAGTTATATTTTTTCCCCAATACGGTGTTACAAGTTATAATTGATGCAGTTTAAATAATGTTATCATATGTTGTCTTAATAATATGGTGTTAAATATATTGTTATTAATATGTTATTGATGTTGAAATATAAAGAAATTAAAATAAAATGAGCAAATTAGGAGGTGTAGGTGTTTTTTTTTATTATAATAAGGTAATTTTTCGCAAAAATATTTTCAAAAAATACCTTAAATGAATTTCTAGCAATGTATATGATCTTCATTTGTATTTTTCATTATTTAGTTAACGGTAGGACCATTATTGCAACGTGTGGAACCATTATTGCAACGTTTTCCTAAAGTATGAGACCATTTTTAAAATTTTGAAACGAGTAGAACTAATATTACAACGGTATAAATCGGATGGGATTAAAAATGCAATTTTCCCAATTATATGCTAAATGGTTAATACTCTTCGAGCTTTAATAATTATAGCAATGTAAGTCGATTAACACGGAGGCCCATACCAATAACAGTTTGGGCTGTTCATAGTCAATAATTATATAACACAATTGGGCCACTTGGTAAAGCCCAAATTTGAAAACATTGTTATATTAAGAAATTAAATTTCAAGAAAATATATTAATGGAATCTGTAATTAATAACTAATTATACATAATTTTATGAAGGAGAAATTTAAAGTCCATTTTGAGCTAGAATTTTCGTAATTATTTTTGTAAAATGTCTAATTTAATTTCCAACAAAAATGGCTATAAATACACCTTATCCACTTGAAATTCCCCGCCCCCAAATTTAACCAACCTCAGCAAACCCACACTCTAACAATGGCAGCTGCTGCAATGGCAGTCCATCAATTCATTTCCAATTCCCACACTTCTCGCCCTCGCGGCGGTTTCCGGCGGTCGGAAAGAGTTGTGCGGTGCTGCGAGACAGCTGTTTCGTTGGCGGAGAAGAGGAAAACGGTGGTGAAGAACGGGAATGATTCACTCGAGATATGCAGAGTGCTGAACGGGATGTGGCAGACCAGCGGCGGCTGGGGAAGAATCGACCGAGACGCCGCCGTCGACGCCATGCTCCGGTACGCCGACGCCGGTCTCTCTACCTTCGACATGGCGGACCACTGTATGTTGTTCGTTTTTACTTCTCTGTCCCTGACTACCCCAGAAGATAACATCATAGAATGGATATTTGTATAGGGGCAAATTTGTCATTTAGCAACATGAAAACGTATGGTTGGTATATGAGATGAATAGATGGGATAATTTCATTTTCCAGAACATTTTTGGCTTTCTTTTGTGAGTGTGTTAATGGCAGAAATAGTGAACTGTTCATGGAGTTCAATTGGTTTGAATTCGATTAAGAAAAGGGTGAAGTGTAGTAGATTGCTTGGGACAAGCAAAGTGGTTAGAAGTCGGTTTATGTGTTTGTTAACTGATGAAAAGAAGAGAATTGAAGTTAAGAATGGGAAAGATTCATTGGACATTTGCAGGGTGGTTAATGGGATGTGGCAGACGAGCGGCGGTTGGGGGAAAATCAATCGGGATAATGCAGTTGAAGCCATGCTTCAATATGCTGATGCTGGACTTGACACTTTTGATTTGGCTGATATATGTAAACTTAAGATATATATATTTGTGTTTGTGTGTTTCCTTCATGTTTCTCACTTGCTGCTACTTGTGTACCAGATGGACCTGCTGAAGATCTTTATGGTATCTTCATCAATAGAGTACGTAGAGAGCGCCCACCCGAGTATCTGGAAAACGTAAGGGGGTGAGTGCATCGTTCCTATTATTTTGTGGTAGTATGTGAAGAGAAAATTGTTTGAACTTTAGGCTTGAATTATGTCTCTAATTGAACTTTTGGTATGGATGTCTTTCTGCAATGCAGCCTCACTAAATGGGTGCCTCCACCAGTCAAGATGACCGGAAGCTTGGTTCGAGAGAACATCGATGTCTCAAGGAAGAGGATGGATGTTGCTTCATTAGACATGCTTCAGTTTCATTGGTAAATATGAACAGGAAACTATTGTGTTTATCAGAGTTCGATTTTGTGATACTGATTCTTCTACATTATATGTTTTTGTAATTCTGTCTTGACTAGGTGGGACTATTCTAATCCTGGCTACCTTGATGCTCTTAAACACCTTACAGATTTGAAAGAAGCAGGTAAGACTGCATTCACTTTTCTACAAACTATAGCGACAAAAACCATGTTTCTTGATTAGATTGGATTACTTCAGCAATTGGCTTGCAGGTAAGATTAAGACAGTTGCTTTGACTAATTTTGATACGGAGCGGTTGCAAAGGATCTTGGAGAATGATATTCCAGTTGTTAGTAATCAGGTCAGACAAATTTCTTCATAGTTTTTGTAATTTTAGCTTGAGTTTTGCGTTGGCTCCTATAACTAGTTATGGTATTTATTCAGGTGCAACATTCAATTGTTGACATGCGTCCTCAACAGAGGATGGCTGAGCTTTGTCAGCTCTCCGGTGTTAAACTTATAACGTCTCTCCCTCTCTCTGTCATACACACATACACACACACATGTACACTATCTATTCATCTCTCTCTATCTCATGATCTATATATATATATGATTGCTTTTGAGCTTAATTTGCAGTTATGGAACGGTAATGGGCGGACTATTATCCGAGAAGTTCCTCGACACAAATCTAACAATTCCTTTTGCCGGCCCTCCTCTGAACACTCCTTCACTACAGAAGTACAAAAGGGTAAGTCCTTCTATTGCACGGAGCTGGACAAGTAATGCTTGTTTTCCATGTGCTTTATGTCAACTAAACTTGCAGATGGTTGATGCTTGGGGAGGATGGAGTCTTTTCCAAACTTTGCTTCAGACCCTTAATAGAGTAGCTACCAAACACAGTGTTACTATTCCAACGGTAGCTGTGAGATTCATTCTTGATCAGGTTCGAACTTTCCCTTGTTTGCATATGGAACAACAATATCCCGTTCTTTTTTACCTTCGTGTTTGATGCATTTTGTTATTTGAGTTGCAATATTGCAGCAAGCTGTGGCGGGATCCATGATAGGTGTTCGGCTTGGTCTGTCGGAACACATCAAAGATGCCAATGCAGTATTTTCTCTCGTTCTTGATGAAGAAGATGTGAGCAGCATATTAGAAGTTTCACAGAAAGGCAAAGATCTCATGAAAGTAATTGGAGATTGTGGGGATGAATATAGGCGCATCTAAGAGAGCGATATAGCATATTTTGATCACTTTTTTTTCTGATCATTCGTATTTGTAAGTTTTGATGTTGAAAGCGAAACCAAAGGAATACAGTATCTGCTGCAAGAACCTTGTATAATACATTATTTGAATACAAAAGTAACTACTCATACGACAGTCTGTAAGTCAGTATTTGAATCCCGAGAGCAATCTCAGAAAACTAATATATCATACGCTGCACCTAATGATCACACGGGTTCGAATACATAACCAGTGCAGTTTAAGAATAAAAATATCATGATCTATTCTATATATTGTTGCTCATACTCTTGTCCAAAAAGGACCCGGAGGCTAATATGAGAATACATACACATGCCAACTTCTTCTTTACCAGAAGAACCATCTCTTCTTGGTGGCTGACTCTCGAGCTGGAGCTTCATCTTTCTTTCTGCTCTCAATTCCTTGCTTCAAGGCTTCGAGCCGCCTCCTACAAGACAAAACGTAGGAATGCCATATGATTTCATGTACTATCCAACTCAAAGAACCACAACTCATAAAATCACAAAGGCATTACTTTGTATCAGTAAGCCGACCGTGCAAACTCCATCTTTGTCGAAACCCTTCCATGCCTTCAACTCCACTCGCCAAAATCAAACGCCTGCAAGAAAATGGAAAAAATATCAAGAGATCAGTCCAACCCTCAAAGAAATGGTGTATATGATGAATGAATAACATGATTGCTTAATCTTATGATTTGCAAGATAATAAACTGGTGCTAACTGCAATACACTCAAGATGAGATTATATTAGTATTGATCAGCTAAGGATACCTCTCTAAAGTTGTTGCTTCTGATTCCAACTGATGATTTCTTTCCTTTGCTAGCTCCAACGGCATAGACATCCCTAATTTCCGCTCACTCTCTTGCAGACGTCTTCTTAGCTCCTTATCCTATGCATTCGAGTTCATTTCATGAAATTAAAAGAAACTAGATAGTTGAAAGAAGATTAAGAACGAAAATGCATTATCCCAACTCACTCTCCTCTCTGTACATTGCTTATATAATGCAATCTCGTCCTGACAAAACGGCTCAATATCATTAATCTGCAGACCTGTGACGAAGAACAGATCAAAACAGATTAGAATACCAATCTAAACTAAGGGATAATCTTTCTCTTTCCCTCCACAAAGGTGAGAGCTCTACATAGGAATAGATTTCGCAAGATCCCATCGCAAAGATCAACGCCTTCGAGCACGTGAGATGCTATTTCAGGTGGAATGAGTGGTGATGGAGGGCCCATCATAAGATCATCACCCACCAATATAGTTTCCTCCATTGCAGGCTTTGAATCCACTGAACACGAATAAACAAAAGAAAGCAATTACAAACAATCTCTTCTTCTAAATTGATCTGATTATAATGTATTGTCTACTCAAAAAAGTCAAAACCACACAATACAATCAGAAAAGGGACTAAGTTAATATCGGACGTACCATCCATGGTGAGAGTTCGTTATGGAACACAAAGTGCTCGACGAAATGCCTCTGATGACAAATAACTCGCTCAAGCAACTGGCATACATACAAAAACCCAATTTTTGCATCATTTCATTGGATAACTACATACATAAGCACAGATTCATAAATTGACGGAATGATAAAGGTTACCGGCGTCGTAGATGAAATAAATACCACTAACTGATAATTAATCCTGTAGAATCTCTCATTCGGTGCGAATGTTGAATCTCAACACGAGGTTCCAGAGCTGCTCGAAAGTTATTCCAGAAATTTTTTCATCAAGGAAGGCCGAGAATGGTGGTGGCCGCGGCGGCGGAGGACGACGGCAGCTAGAGTGATCAAATTATTACGCAGTTTCAACTTTCTGTGTATGAATGGATACAAAAATATTCTACTCAATATTGGGCCCAATTATTGGGCTAGATTATATACTTTGGGCCCTTATCTAAACTAATAATAGAAATTGAAAATAAGAAGAAAAAAAGAAAAAATTAGCCACCTATGATATTTATAATGAAACTAACATTCGATACTATGTATCAAAATTCTGTCATCAACATTCGATAATATTAAAGTCTCAAATTAATATTTATAAAATCACGTACACTATCAAAACTTTTCAAAATATTTCTCATAAAACAATCGAAATAAAGTTACGATCACTATGTGAATTGAGTTGTTACGCTGAAATAACTTTGATACTATATATCAAAAATGTTAACAATTTTTTTTCTATACCAGATAGGATATATAATCTATTATTATCAGCAAATTATGGGTCGGGTGAAAATGTAATTTCTTATAGTAAAAGGGATTAGTATAAGTACTTCCAAATACAGAGTTGTCAATATAATTTACACAATTTTATTATTATATAAACATTTTTTATTATAAAAAGTAGGAAAAAAATACAAAATTGGTCCTATAATTTTTTTAGATAATTTAATCCTGTCAGATTTTTGTTTTGCAATTAAGTCTTATAACTTTCAAAAATTTACAAACTAAGTCCGGAAAATATTGATTCAACAAATTAAAAAATAATAATTGCGATGTTGGTCGTCACATCACTTGACATATAATTCTACTTTTTTGAGTTAGTATTTTTCCTCATTCATTAAGTCAATATTTTCCTTAATTTATGTTGCTGAGGTGGTTACCGTGTAAACATCTTTGATGATAAATTAATTTACGGGCATATTCAACATCCTAATCAAAATTTCTATCTCCACCTCTGAAGGTATTCAAAGCAATAATGGAACAGTTCCCCGCCCTAAACAGGCAGTGTTCCTCATTTACCCTCCCGGCATGGTGAAGCCGGTCCACATGCTCCCGCGGTAAGCTGAGTTGCTGTACATTACTCAGGCCAGGTTTGTCGACTCGACGAATAAGCTCTTCACTCAAATGCTTCAGCAGGGGGACATCTTCATCTTCTCTAAGGGAGTGGTGCATTTTCAGTACAATGCTGATGCGAAGGTTCCTGCTTTGGATATCTCTGCCTTTGGGAGGCTGGCACTATAGCGTTGCCAAACACGCTTTTTAACTCTACTGTTGATGACACGGTATTGGCGCTCTCCTTTAAGACTGATGTCGCTACTATTCAGAAGCTCAAAGCTGGGCTACAAGGTACAACTTAGAAGTATTGTTTTTGGAGATATTGTGATGAAATAGTAAGTGTTTTGAATAATGTGTATCCTTTTTCTTGGAGGAAGGGTTTAGAGTGTAATATTACCATTGATTTTAATAAAGTTTTGATTTTTTTTTTTTTTTTCAAACTTGTAGAAAAAAAATGACAATAAATATCGCTCTCTCCTAAGTCCTCATAAATCTAGATCCAACCAAGCTTGAACTCAGAGGAAGATTATAAAACCAATCACAAGTTGAAGGGTTTATTATATGACAAAATCAGTCTTTATGTTTTTTCCTGGAATTATTGAGTACTGTTATTTGGTAAAATAAACAAGAAGATCACTTAATCAGACAATCCTCTCAAATTAAACAAGAAATCGACAAGATGAAACATCAAAGGCTATCAAATATCAATAATAATTGATATGAAATGTTAAAGATGTATAAAATTTTATTAAAAATACAAAATTAAAAATCACATCGAACAAAAAATAATCAATAGCCTTGAATGGATCGATTCTATTTATTCTATTTCTTATCAGATCCGTTTCTTATCGAATAAGAAAAGTGTTTTTTTTGTGGGAATACATAAAGACTCCCATTCGTCACAAAGGATTCCTAAATCCTTAAACTTAAAACTCAAATTCTTACCATCACAATAACCATAGTAAACAAGAACCCTCTTACGACCGGCCCCAACTATAATGTGACCATCCGTTGTCGTCTGATAGTTTAACATGATCTCCTTTACTTCTGAAAGATCAACACTTTTAGCCTCCTCCCAAGATGATGAACCAGACTTCTTGTTTATGTAAGCTTGCACTTTAATCGTCCTATTGATGCCAGTCCAGGACATGCACTCAGTTCTCCGCAAAACAAGGAATCCATTGATAACCGCAAGCTTATGTGCCATCTTGGTTATAGAAGACGGAGCTGCTATCTCCTCAAACCTTTCCTCCTCCAAATCGAATCTCAAAATCAGAGACGAGATTCTGTTTCCCCATCTTCTGTTTCCCCATAATGAAGCCAACCAGTAGATAGATCCGTCCAAGTAAACAGAAGAACCGAATGTTACCCTCTCTACCTTCTCTCTGTCGTCCATGTTTTTAAACCTCATTGGAGAAGGTTTGAATCTTCTCCACGAATCCGATGCCAATGAGTAAATCTCCACTTCACTCAAGTGGTCATCATTACAAACCAGCTTTACGACCCTGTGATCACGGCTCTTAGGAGCAAAACCAAATCCCAAAATTGTTGACGATGGCTTAGGACCACTCTCAGGTCTGGTATTCAAGGGAATCTCGCCCCCACAAATTTTCTTCAAGCTTGTTCTAATAAAAGGATTCCATACGAATAACACGGATGTGGATTTAAAGCAAATTAAACCCTCACTAAAACCAACCAGCGTGGCCCGGCGACTTATTTTGATGGCCGGTTTGTAATTAGGAATTGGGGTGCTACTAGTTTCGGGTATCAACAAACAAGTTTGCACGGGATGCCGAGAAGGCATCGGCATGAAAACGAGATGAGAATTGTCATGATGATGATGGTGGTTGGAGGATATAAAACTAGGGTTTTTGATAGAAGCTTTCCATGATTTGGAGACCGTCGTGAATCTCACAAGACTGTCTACCGGCAACCTCTCAAGAATTTCCAAGAAGATATCATCGGGAAGACGGTTCTGCAACTGCATACAAGGTCTCTTCCTTTTCCTAGACATGGCCACTGATACCTTGTTCTTTTTGACGAATTGAGAGCGGTGATCCGAACCAAATTAGCTCCTTAGCAACCAAAGTCTTCGGAAATTGTATCTGATCGATTGACATAAATTCTAACCAGAAAAAAACTCTCTCTGTCCTTATATAAGTATAAGTAGAATAAAAACGTAATGTGTGTGTATATATATATATAGAATAATAGATATATAGGGATATTTTATTAGATACAATGATATATATTTGAAGTTTTAATTTGAAGTATTTTTATTAATATTTTATTTAAAATAATTAATAATAAAATATATCGGATTCGGATCTTTAACGGATCGGATTCCTTAATTCCATATTCGCTCCATTTATTTCGAATAACGGATATTTATAATCGGATATGATCCATCGAACTTTTTTATCGATCGAATGTGTCAAAATTCGGATCGGATTCGAATCGGATTCGGATTAAAATCCGATCCATTGACAGCCCTAGAACCGTCATTCTACCTTACAAAAATAATTTTTATCACCTCTTTTTCGAAAAGCCTTCATCTATATTTTATCCAATAATTTATAGAAATAATTATATTTGACTACCTGCATTATGCCTAATTACAACACAATCCATCATTATTTAAAAATTATATTTTAGTTCCTTAACTTTGAGAATAGTTTGTGGTCCATAGGGTTCCGTTATATTATTCCAAAAATACCCATGATTTATTGTTAAATTCATGATTTGTTGGGATCGTTTTATTTATATTTGTAAACTTTAGGAATGATTTTATAATTTTGATCATATATTCAATGTAACACTCATAAAACCGTCAGGGGCATAAATGTACTTTTAAAATTTTCATTAAGGGATCTCAAAATAAACAAGATTTATAGGGACTAAAATATAAATTTTCAATAGTATTGTATTATAATTAGACCTAAATATAAGATAATCAAATATAAATGACCCTAATTTATATCTTGACACCTTTAGCTAGTTGAACATATCCATATGTGATATGTGAATGCCCTTAGTTTTAGAATTTGTATTTTCACCCTTAGAGATAATTAATGAATTTATTGTTGATTTTTTCCTCTTCCGTTGAGCTCAGATAAGAGGATTTTTTGAAAATAATATTTAAATTATAACAAGTTTGAAAAATGTTATCCGTTATGGGCGGGTTAGGATTTTGTTATAAATTGCCATGATCTGTGACGATTTTGGTACTTATTTTGTATTATTTTAACGGGGTTGCCATGCTCTGCGACAACCTTGTATTTTTTTTATTATTTTATCTAAGGTCGCCACAGAGCATGGCGACCACAATAAAAAATATATATATTTTTTTTAATATTAAATTGGGGGTCGCCACACTCTGTGGCATCCCCATTAAAAATTTATTTTTTTTATTATTTTATTTTGGTCGCCAGAAAACATGGTGAGCTTACTGTTCATTGTTTGATCAGATCTAAGATCTGGTTCCCCCTCACGCGAAGCCCCATTTCTCTTTCCCCTCTTCTTCCTCCCTTCCCCACATACGGAAAAATCAGGTCCACCACCCCACCTCCCAAGCCAACCCTCACTCCCCTGCTGCTAGCCGTCGCGCCGTGCCGCCACTGTTGGAAGCTACCACCGTTGCGCCGCCGAGCAGCCACCCGTCGCTGCTGCAAGCTACCATTGCTGCTGTGAGTTTTTTTTTTTTTTTTATTACTTAATGCTTTGGTATATAATATGTTAGTGCCTAGTTAGTGTTAATTACTATAATGTGTTAGTGATTAGTTAGTGTTAATTAGTATAATATGTTAGTGCTTAGTTAGTGTTAATTAGTATAATATGTTGTTGTATAATGTGTTGTTATTATAATATGCTTTGTTAGGATTAATTGTTATATAATATGTTGTTATATAATATGCTTTGTTAGAATAAATTGTTGTATAATATGCTTTGTTAGAATAAATTTTTTATTTGTAAGGTTAATTTCACTTTCAGAATGTAGATATTTAAAAAAAAAAAAATTAGTAATGTATCATTCGAAATTATGTGAGAAATAATATTTTAAAAGAATTTAATTATATTGGGCAGTTAGAGTAATAGTATGATAATTTTAATGAAATAATTTAATATTTGTGTAGATTTATAATGTCCGGGAGCAGAATTGGAATGGCGCCGTTTAGTCCACTTGAAGATGATGTACTGTATTTGTAAGATATTCATCATTCAAATTATGTTTATCTTGGTGCTATTGATGACATTGTTCGTACAAGGCATAATAATTCGTCCGGTTTTAATCACGGGGATATTGATGACAGACAAATAATTTTAAATGAGAAGGTTGTGGAGATGTTATATGATATGGGCTTTTTTGGTGTTTATTCTTGTGGGTTTGTAGAGCTTGAGTCACATTCATTACTGGAAAGATGAGGTCCGGAAACTCATACTTTTCACTTTCCTTTTGGTGAAGCCACGATTACTCTAGAGGACATAGCAGTCCTATGGGGGCTCCCAATACGTGGTGAGCAAATAACAGGGGAAGACACTTATCATGCAGAGTATGGTTCGTGGCGACAGTATTGTGATGATATGTTGGGATTTTCACCAAATACGACTAAACTCAGAGGACCCCGCATTAGATTGACAGCCTTAAGGGGTCATTTGCTTGAGAATTTGGTGGACAAAGAGAGCAATGAAGAGGAAGTACTACAATATGCACGTAACGCCGCGCTATTTTTATATATATATTGAACCATTACTTCTGTTAATATTTTGTTATCGACTATAATTGATAATGCAAGCCAACATTATTTTTTGAATACCACAACTTAACTATCACGCACAACCTAAAGGGAAATAAAGCAGGAATAAGAAAACAACAGTCGACAGACAATACACTACGACGATAATCCAGCATTACAATCTATCTTCTTCGGGATGGTTCAGCTTTGTCCATCTCATTATATATTCTCGTTGTTCTATCCCGATCTGATCTTCTTTTTTTTCCTCATTGTAGGATTGTGCACCAACTCGAAACTAGTTGCAGGCCAATACTCTTTTGCCCATATCGGATAGAATTTACTGCTATATGTTTCTACATAGTGATCGACCTCGTAATACCATGTCATGAAATTGGAAGCAGGAATATCTTTGTGTTTGCATACCTGAATATCATGCGAACACGGAATCTTTGAATTCTTCCAAGACCCACAACTACATTCATTTGTAGTCAAATAGACTGTGAAACGAGTCACATATCCGCCATGGCCAACATTCTTAACGTCGGCTGATAGATCATCATTGTTTACCGTGTGCATAATGTTACGATCAGCAAACCTTGCGTTCTTCCGGTAGATGTTCTCCGCATATGGTTTCCAGGGACAATTATCTGCTTTTAATTGTCTACCGAATTACAGCTTCTCGTTGAAATAATATGTTATCTTGATATAAGTCATCTCCACAATCGCGCAAATGGCAAGTCGTCTTGCACCCTTCATAACACCATTAAATGTTTCAATATGGTTTGTGGTTGTCGTTCCGTACCTATGTCCTTCGTCAGAAGCCATCGTCCACTTTTCCTTACCAATTCTCCGGAGATAATCAGCGGTGGCTGGGCTAATAGCCTTGATACGATTCAAAGCTTCAAGGAACGAAGGCTCATCTATGGCTACGCCTGCAACCCAACAAAGATCTTTCAGACTTTCCTTTTGGAATTTTGCGTTGATGTTCGAGCACAGGTGTCTCAAGCAATAACGGTGACATCCATGGTTACCGTTAAATGAACCAAATTCATCTTTCACCGCTCGAATTACACCCTTGTTGTGATCTGAAATTATTGTAACAAACTCATGGGAGTCTGTTACGTGCAAGCGTAATAAGTGCAGAAACCATCCCCACGTGCTTGTAGACTCTTCGTCAACCAAGGCAAATGCAAGAGGCAGAATTGTTTGGTTTCCATCTATACAAACTGCTATCATAAGTTTGTGCTTGTACTTGGTGTACAAGTGAGTGGCGTCAATGCAAATAACAGGACGACAACGCTTCAAACCATCAATTCAGGGTTTGAAGGCCCAAAAAAACACGATCTATCATCTCAACACCACTCCTGCCTCCTCCATTAGGATGGTGTTTCCAAATCGCAACAGTACCTACATTTTGGTTAACATGTATAAATTAAATTATTACTAGGTCTAACATATTCAAAAGAAATATTCAGCAATGAAACAAAAAAAATGGTGGATTACCTGGATTCCATTTTTGTAGTGCGGCTATGAACTGTGGTAGACTCCTAACTGAACTTTCCCACGTACCATACAAGTGTTCTCGAGCTCACCTTAGACTTTGGTATGTCTTCGAGTATCCAATCTGATATCCACAAAAATCTTTAATATTTTGACGGACATCGGGTACCGCATAGGCATAATTGGTCCTGACATGGCCAATAATGATAGCCGCAATAAAATTTGTGACCAAATTTACATGGTCGCTCAGAATAAAATCAGGACTACATCTATGATCACCATGATAAACAGAGATGGCCCAAATCCCCACTCTCTTTTTATATTGGGCACGCAACTCCCATGAGCACCCTATAGCTTAACCTTGTTTACAATAAACCTTCCAAAATGTTTGGGTACTAAGCTGAACTTTAAATTCACGCCTAGCCCATCGAGTGGAGAAGTCCTTAACGGCTGCTTGACCATGTATCTTACTTTGAAACGACATCCCCACATCCAATCTACCAATATTAGGATCATAAAACTGACTCCATCTGCCCAATGACAACTCCATTGAGTCGGTGTACATATCTGATCTAATTGCATGGTAGTACGGATGGAATTCGTGGAGTTGAATCTGTGAATTTTCATTGTTGTGTTGTGCCAACAATTCCTCAACAGCTGCAACCTCTTTGGCATATTCTTCTGCACTTTGGTTAACATCGTCATCGGATCTCTCCTCATTGTTATCGGCATCATCCTAGTCGTCTTCTGTCTCTAACTCCGACAATACATCATCAGTCTGTTGGAATTGATATGCAAATTCCTCCTCCTCCTCCTCCTCCTCCTTCTCCTTACCGCCTCGAACCACATAGACATCATCCTGATTGCTTTGTCGGAGAGCTGTACTGGTGTCATTGATACCAAAAGTTTCAAAACCACTACTAATTGACGATATTTCCTGGGTGAGCAGTTCCACGTATGGTCGCATATCTCGACTCCAAGTAGCATTTACTGATTGTTGTTGTTGGATGGGTTCAGCGACAACAAACTCCTTGAATGATTCAAGCTGTGATGCTATATTCGTATAACAACTCAAAAAACTATCATCGAATATTTCAACAACCGTTTCGATCGGTACCGAAAATTTTGAAATGTACCATATCGAGAAAATCTTGATATTGTATTCATCTCGTGCCAAATGAATTACATCACATATGTGTTGAACGAGATCACAAAATGAGGTTGATCGTGAAATTCAAGTAATGGTAAATGGTGGTCGATTGTAAATGACATGGCATAATAATACGAGAACACGTGGCACGCCCGCGTAGGCAACACGTGGCCTCCGCGCCAACCTGGGCAAACCAGAAACGGCCTCTGGGACAGATCATCAGATCGATATCAGGTCCTCAGATCTTCAGATCTGCTTGAGGACACCAGATCGATTTGCATGTCATCCGATCATCAGATCAACAGATCGATTTGCTCTCTCCTATGAGGAAACCCACAGCATTAAGGATCCCGGAAGGCAATATCGATCTCCAGATCGATTACCTACGTCACCGGACACCCGAATACTATAAAGCACTCCTGTCGGGACACATGTATCCTTCTCATTCCCTGGAACAGGAGTACTACGGCTCATTAATGACCGTCAGTCCCTACTTTTACCCAAAGGGGAAAGAAGGTACAAACGACCCGCCTCAAGCTGGTTCCATCGTCCGACATCCAGATCGACGACTGGCAATGCCATTAATGCACGCCTACAGTACACACACTACTGTGTCATTTGGCCATGGTTATAAATACTCGCCCTTTGAACAGTAGTTGGTAAGCCTTTAATACGCATTCAATTGCATTTATTCTCTCTCTATAGAGCTCCATTACTGACTTGAGCGTCGGAGTGCCAAACTTGGGTAAAACCCCAAGTCCCCCAAGCTGGTACTTAGCTCACGTGTGTTAGTGCTTTCAGGTCGATAAGAACCCACTCAAAAAAATTCTTGACTGATTGACCTATATCTGACAGCCAGATCGACCACGTCAGATCGACCAGATTTGAGGCAGATCAGTTTGGCGCCGTCTGTGGGAAACCTTTTTTCACATCGACCTAGATAAAAGCCTTTCTGCACCTCTTTTTCCAACATGGTCATCACAAGAAACACCTATCGAGAGAAAGACATGGAGGAGGTGGCCAAAGGCAGGCATGATCACAACGCGCCGCTTGGCAACACCCCCACTGTTCCTCCGATTGGGCCAAGTGCCAACGCCTCCATTCCTCCGTCTGACACCACTCCCTGGATCGCGGTTACCCAGGCGGACCTAGACGCCTTTCTCGACCAGTGGCGGGTCGAGCTCGAGCTCGCCCAGACGGAGGGCCGCGAACCCAGGCGCCCCGAGCTACCAAGGGCCAGCCCAGCCACCACCATACCTAGCCCCGTGGTAGACAATGCGTTGGCCTCCACCATCCAAGCATACGGGAACTCGGTTCCCTATCTCTTCCAACCACTAGATGGGCGACCAGCTCAAATCATCTGGGGCCTTAGTCCCCAGATCGGAGCTGGGCAGGTCCAAGAATTTGCTCCGCCCCCGCCATCCCCTGCAACGAGCAAAGAAGTTCCCCGCGAAGGCCACGGGGACTCCGATCATCCCAGCCATAACCACCGCGACAAACGCGTGGTCGACGAGGACAATGAAGAGTTCGACGATCTCCGAGCTTGGATCCCCGCTCGATCCGCTAGGGAGGAGGCCGCCCGAATCGCCGCCGCTCGCGCTGGGAGAAAGCAGGACCATGGTGTGGACCCACCGCGAAGACGGGTCCAAGACCGCCTGGGTGACCGTGGCTCCCACGTCACCCAGAGGCAGGTCGACCTCCGAGAGGGACTGAACCGACGCCCTCTCCGTTACCGCAGCGACAGGGAGGAAGCTTCCCCCTTCTGCGAAGATATTCTCCGCACAACCTGTGATGGAGATCGAATTCCGACCGGCCTACCCATGTATAACGGGACCACCGATCCCGAAAAACATGTGACGACCTTCGAGAACCGGATGCTGCTACACTCCCACCCGCAGCAGATTTGGGCCAAACTCTTCGTCACCACGTTGACGGGCCCTGCACAGGATTGGTTCATCCGCCTGCCGCCTCGGTGCATATCGACCTACAACCGATTTGTAGATCGATTCACGGCGCACTTCTCCTCGATGTCCGGGGAAAAGCTACCACCCTCCTATCTCAACAGCATATACCAAAAGGAGGGCGAGTCCCTGCGAGATTTCATGACTCGCTTTTCGAGAGAAGTGGTTCGGGTCGAGAACCCGACGATGGATACCTTACTTTCCGTAGTCCATCGAGCCCTTCGTAACAGCCTCTGGGCCGATGAGATCGTCAGGGCCGGGCCCCGCAACCTGACGGAAATACAAGATATCGCCCACGGCTTCATGCGCGTTGAGGAGATCGCCCTCGCGCATGGACCTCCGGCCCAATCTGAGAGGCAGGTCATCGGGTCCAGCTCGCCCCAACACCGGAAAGGGAGCGAGCAAAAGAAGATCAAGGGGAAAGTCGACCCACCGACCCAGGTTGACCGACGAAACTATGTCCCCTTGACCAAGTCCATCGACCAGATCTACGTGGTCATGGACCAAAGCCTTCTTAAGAAACCAAAGCCCATCCGAGAGGGCCCAAAGGCTGAGAAATCGGGGAAGTTCTGTGGCTACCATCAGCAATGGGGCCACACGACCGGGGAATGTAACGCCCTCCGTGATGAGATCGAAAGACTCATTCAAGGAGGGCATCTGAAGGATTTTGTTCGACGCATCGACCACTACTCTGAGAAGGCCGGGAGGTCGAGTGATCGCAACCGGTCCAGGTCTAGATCTCCCCCTAAACTATCTGGGAAGCAGCCGCTGGAAAGAGTTGAGGACAATCCCCCCACCCACGGCAAGATCTATATGATAGCCGGGGGGCATGAAGGCGGTGACTCCAATGCAGCTCGAAAGAGGAACATCAGGCGAGCAGCTCGAGAGTTCAACGGTCCCCACGAAGAGGTCTTCCAGATCGATCAGGGTAGAGAGTGGGAGAGGCAAGAGGTTAGCTTTTGTGAGAGTGATAGCCGCCCTAGCCCCCATCGGGAAGGTGACCCGCCTAGCTGTCCGATGGTGGTGACCTTAGGTGTGGCCAATTATGATGTAACCAAATGCCTAGTTGATAATGGAAGCAGCTCGAACATTATCCCTTACTCGACTCTTGTAAAAATGAAATTGCATAATCTAAAACTCGATCCGATCCGAACACCGCTCTCCGGGTTTGGTGGGTCAGAAGTTATACCGTTAGGGGAACATCCTCCAAGAGGGTGACCCAGGAGGTCGAGTACGTCATCGTCAATATGCTCCTAGCGCATAATATGATCTTCGGCCGACCTGGCCTTATTCAATTCAAAGCAATCATCTCAACGTACCATCAAAAGCTGAAAATACCCACCCCGAACGGGGTCGGAGAGGTGACTTGCGATGTCAAGGACAATTGGGCTTGTTATGCCATCGTCCTCAAAAAGCTATCCGAAAAAGAGGTGGAGGAAGAACTCGACCTCCAGACCTACGCCGACGGGGAGATCGAGCTACCCACGAAGGAGAGCGAGGCGGAGAGATCTCCTGCAGCTCGGAAAAGAAAAGCCATCGAGCGGCTCGAGCTCTCTGAAGAGCTAAAAGAAATTGCCCTTATCCCCCGAGATAGTAATAAAACCACCAAGATCGGGGCGAACATGCACCCCCAACATGAGGTCATGATGATAGAATTCTTGAGGGACAACTCTGACATCTTCGCTTGGGCAGCCAAAGATCTGATTGGTGTCGATCCGAAGGTGATCTGCCACCGGCTCGGGATCGATCCGTCGGTCAAGCCCATCAAACAAAAGTTGAGACCGCAAAGCCTGGCAAGGAATGATATAATCGAGGCCGAGGTCAATAAACTCCTCGACGCTGGATACGTTACTCCAGCTCAATACGTTGACTGGTTGTGCAACGTAGTCCTCGTGCAAAAAACGGGCGGGAAGTGGAGAATGTGCAACGACTTCACCGACCTCAACAAAGCATGCCCGAAAGACCCGTATCCGTTACCCCGAATCGATCAGCTCGTCGACTCGATAGCTGGGTGCGAGATGCTCAACATGATGGACGCATTTCAAGGCTACTACCAGATCTCTATGGCTCCCGAAGATCGAAAGCACACGGCCTTCATTGTGGTAAAGGGAATATACTGCTTCAAGTTCATGCCCTTCGGGCTAAAGAACGCAGGAGCTACGTACCAAAGGTTGGTCAACCTGATGTTTCAGGATGAGATCGGGAAGACCATGGAGGTCTACGTCGACGATATGATCGTGAAGAGCTGATGGGCGTACCATCATCTAGATCATCTGCGTAGATCGTTTGAGATCTTGCGGCAATATGGGATGAAGCTCAACCCTGACAAGTACACGTTTGGGGTCGAAGGAGGGAAGTTCTTGGGGTATATGGTGAGCCAACAAGGCATCGAGGCCAATCCCACCAAGATCAAGGCCATCCAGATCATACGCTGACCTCGGTGCATCAACCAGGTCCAATCACTCGTAGGGCGGATAATCTCCCTCAGTCGGTTCATATCACGATCATCAGAACGAAACCTCCCATTTTTCAAAGTATTGCGGAATCTCAAGAAATTCGAATGGAACGAAGAATGCGATCGAGTGTTAGATCAATTGAAAGAGTACCTGGCCTCCCCCCATTGCTGGCCAAGCCAAATGAGGGAGAGACCTTATACCTCTACCTGTCCCTTTCTAACGAGACCTTCAGCTCAGTCTTGGTCGCCATTCGAGATCGGAAACACCTACCGATCTACTACTTGAGCAAGATCCTGCACGGTGCGGAACGGAATTATCTCGAGATCGAGAAATTCATGTTCGCCCTCACGCACGCAGCACGGAAGCTACGTCCGTACTTCCAGGCCCACCCCATAGTTGTCCTAACAGATCAGCCGCTTAGGCAGGTATTATCCAAACCCGATGTATCGGGTCGAATGATGAAATGGGCGGTCGAGTTGAGTCAGCATGACATCACCTACCAACCCCAGGCCGCCCAACAAGCTCAAGTTCTGGCTGACTTTCTAGTCGAAAAGAACACCAGCTCGATGGAGATCGTCCGTACCTCGCCTAGCTGGACCATGTACATGGATGGCTCATCGATCTCTCAAGGAGGGGGAGGGGGCATCTCCCTTATAAACTCAGACGGACTACAACTCGATTTCGCCATTAAACTCGATTTTAAAGCAACGAACAATGAAGCCGAGTACGAAGCACTTGTGGCAGGACTGAGGTATGCCGCGGAGAGCCAGATCGACAGGTTAGCCGTTGTAACTGATTCCTAGCTCGTCGCCGGCCAAGTCAACGGCACGTACGAAGCTCGGGAAGAGTCCATGGCAGCGTATCTCAAAATGGTGAAAGAGCTGACCTCGAAGCTGAAAGAGTTCAAAATCGAACAGGTCCCCCGCGAAGAGAACGGTCGAGCTGATGCCCTATCGAAGTTGGCCAACGGATTCCAGGGAACAAAGGATGCGACCATCTCGTTCATGGTCTCGGGGGGCCGTGCGATCGATGAAGGAAAGGTCGAGATCGCCACTATCGATCCGCCGGAGCCTTGCTGGATGGACGATCTAATCGCTTACCTCAAAGACGGACTTTTGCCCCAAAATCGAACTGAGGCCAGGAGAATAAAATATCGATCTCTGCTTTATATGATAGATCATGAAGGCAAGTTGTTCAAAAAATTCTTCACCGGTCCCCCTCTAAGGTGCCTACGACCTAGCCAAGCCCAAGATGTCCTGGAAGAAGTCCACGAGGGATGTTGCGGAAACCATTCCGGAGGTCGAGCTCTAGCTCGAAAGATCTTAAGGAGTGGGTATTTTTGGCCGACTATGGTGTGGGATGCGAAGATCCACTGTAGGAAATGCCCCAAGTGCCAAAATCACGGCAGCCTAATCCACACTCACCCTGCATCCATGATACCGATCGATGTGTGCTGGCCCTTCGACCAATGGGGGATCGACATCATCGGTCCCTTTCCCTTGGCACCCAGACAGAAAAAGTTTGCCATATTATATGTCGAGTACTTCTCAAAGTGGGTTGAGGCCGAGGCAGTCCCCAAAATTACTGATGCAGTGATAAGAAATTTCCTCTGGAAGAATATAATCTGCCGTTTTGGGGTTTCGAGGGTACTCATCTGTGACAATGGTCCTCAATTTCGATCTGAGAATACGAAGAGCTATTGTCGGGACCTCGGAATCGACCTCAGATTCACTACAGTTGGTAATCCGCAAGCAAATGGCCAAGCTGAAGTCACCAACCGAATCATTATCCAAAATCTCAAGACTCGCCTTGATGCCAAACTTGGGGCATGGGCGGACAAGCTCGATGGCGTCCTATGGGCATATCGAACTACCCCGCGGACAGCCACGGGACAAACACCATACTCTCTGGTTTACGGATCCGAAGCTGTCATCCCATCGGAGCTGTTACACGAAACCGCTCGTGTATCGCAATACCAGCTCGATCGGAATACAGAGATCAGAGCTGAAGATCTAGATGTGATTGAAGAAAGCAGGGAACACGCCTATAAGAAGCTCAAACAGTACAAGGCAGCAGCAGCTCGATTGTACAACAAACACGTAAAGCCCAGATCATTTCAGATCGGCGACCTAGTGTTAAAAAAGGTCGAGGTCTTGCAACATGTCGGGAAACTTGAGCCTAACTGGGAAGGACCTTATCACGTCACGGAAATCGGGAAAAACAGGGCCTACCGGCTCAAAGACATGGCCGGCGAGCCGTTACCCAGACTGTGGAACGCGCACAACTTGAAGAAGTTTTACACTTAGCCTTCAAATTTATTTCAAATTGTAATAGTTAAAGAGGTCGAATTCGCCTGAGGATCGATCTCTAATCAGTTAATTAATTTACATATTTCGGGACATTCGATTAAAATTAATCAGCAATCCTGCACCAGGTCACTATCCCCTCGATTAAGCTCTCATTCGACCTACGGTCATGAGCCGAGGAGGGAGTGAGCCCCCCCCCACATCTGGTCGTTAGAGATCGAGATCCAATGAGATGGTTTTAGATCCAAACGAGATCCTAAAAATCCTAACATTTAATGTTAATAATCCAGAGATCCAACGAGATCGTTTTAGATCCAAAGAGGCCCAGAGATTAATAGTTTTCAGAAATTAAAGATCCAGAGATCCAAGGAGATCGTTTTAGATCCAAAGAGGTCCAGAGATTAATGGTTTTCAGAAATTAAAGATCCAGAGATCCAAGGAGATCGTTTTAGATCCAAAGAGGTCCAGAGATTAATGGTTTTCAGAAATTAAAGATCCAGAGATCCAAGGAGATCGTTTTAGATCCAAAGAGGTCCAGAGATTAATGGTTTTCAGAAATTAAAGATCCAGAGATCCAAGGAGATCGTTTCAGATCCGAGGAGACCCAGAGATTAATGATCTTCAGAGGAAAGGTCCTAAGATCCAATGAGATCGATTTAGATCCAAGGAGGTCTAGAGATCGATCCGATGAGAACGCAGTAAGGTAAAAGGACCAAGGAAAAAATGCAAACACCCGAGACTAGATCGACATCCAAACGAGATCAAATAGCGTGACTAACCTATCGATCCGAAAGCGATAAAAATCTAGCTAAAGGGTAAGCAAAACCTGGATCGACAAACCACGCGCATGCCAGATCGAATTAATGTTCAACTTGCAAAGTAAAAGAGAACGCAAGTATGAGAAACATAATTCACTCATGCGAAAATCGAGCTCAAACATTAATAAAGATCTATTATACGTAGCGCATCGAGCTCACCACGCGACGTGGCTCGATGGGCAAATGTTCAAAAACAAAGGCAAAAACAAACTGCAAGTATTCACCTAGTCACAGACCGGCTAGCAGGTCGAATTGAGTGTTTTGAAAGTAGTAAGAGAATGAATCAGTCGATCTCGACCTGGGTTGAAGTAGATTCTTGGGCAGATCGATGTCTGGCTCTCTCGAACTCGCGGGCGCTGGGAAGGAAATGCTCGACCTCGACCGGTTGAGGCAGCTCGCATGTCACCTGGGACTTGGTCTTCTTAGCCTGGGCCATCTCAATGGCGTGCCCATACTTGTAGGTCGCCCAGTCGATGTGAACCGACTCCTCTTCTTCAGGTTGATCAACGGCACCCTGATCGGGGAGCATGGGTCCGATCGATTCAAAGTCGAAATTTGGAGGGAAAATGTCCTGAGCCTTGAGCTGATTAATGGCGATTTGAAACCCCTCCGTCAGATCGTTTTCTCCCACGATCAGACTGGCCTCTTCAAACCCAGGGCCCTCCATGAATTCTCGAACTGCATACCGTTCGATCTGGAGCTTGCACTTCCTCAGATCATCAGCAGCCTTGTCGATCTTGGCCTTGGCGAGGTCGAAGGTCTCCTGTCTGCCCTCCTCCTTGACAGCAATCTTGGCGCTCTCGAGCTCCCCAGCGAACTCCACCCTTAGTGCAGCAATAGCATTCTCGTGTTGCTTCTCAGCATTTGCCAAAGCCTCCTGGGCTCTCTGCATTCGGGCCTCCATCGTATCCCTCTCCTCGACCAGGATCCTTTTCTCCTCCCTAGCTTTGCGGAGGTCTTCTTCGAGCTGATGGATGATTTGGGGGTCAATCGAAGCGAGCCGTGCCTTCGCGCTCTGGTACTTCTCCTTGTACCTCTGTTTGCCGGCTTTAAAGACTTCCGCCTCCTGGATCGAGTTCACCAACACAGGGAGGACGTCCTGAAAAGCAATATGCAGATCAATCAGAAACAAAGGGATCGATCAGCAAGAAGCAGATCGATCATCACCGAATCGATCGACACAAAATGTTACAAAAAGAAAATGAAATGAAATGATATACTCACGCAGAAGATTCCTCGAGCGGCTTTGGCCCTCTTCTGATCCGCCGACCTCGACCTGGACAGCTTCCTCTGTTCATCAATAATGCAGCCGGTATTGAACAGAGCAGAGACCAGATCGATGTCCGGAGTGCCAAAAGCCAAGGCAGGCTTCGATCCGTCCGGTTTTTCCAGCTCGAGTCCGGCCGGCCATTGCGGAAGTGGGGTTCTGGGGAAATCCAAAAGCTGGGATTCTTCGTCCGATTCCTCAGACTCCTCTATCAAATGAGCGGTTTCTCTGAAAGGCCTCTTTCCCACGCCATGCCTTGCCTAAACAAACTGGGCATAAGGGTCAATGTCTTCATCAAAATTTAATTCTAAGTGGTCTAAATTTATTACTTGCTCGAGGTCGTCATCGACCTGACCCCTTGAGAACCCCGCCAGATCGACGAACTCCTGATCTCGAACTGGAGGCGCCGCCATGTCTTGGCCGATCTGATGAACGCCTTGATCATGCAACTCCTTTCGGAACCCCTCTTGATGAACTTGTTGCACCTCAGGGAGGGCGTTGAGTGTCGAGCGGGCTGCGTCTATCACCGGTTGCATATCCGCGGCAGCGACCTCCCGCTGGTTCCTCGCCCTCATCTTTGCAGCTCGAGACATGATTAGAACTCGGAGATCTACAGATCAAAAAAACAAGGGATTAGATCGACATAGAAAGAGAAAAATTTTCAAAAAAAACTTAAGGAACTCCGATCGAGGAGGGATCCGGTCGAAGTGGGAGCATACCAAGGCGGAAGCTCCTCCGTCGGTGCCCAAGGATTATGCCCGCCTCGACCAGATTCCCTGTCCTCGTCAGGTTTGTGTGGTCAAGCAGGCCCAAGCGGGGAAGCAGATCGAAGTTGTTGTGGAGCCAAGAAGTCGATCTGGTGGGAAGGCGCTTCGGATCATCTGAACCCCATGAAGATCGAAACGAAGGGGCGATCGGGAGGTCGACAAAGAAGAACTTGGATTTCCAATCTACCCCATGCAACGTCGAGGGGATCGATACCATCTTCCTATGGGGTTTCGATTGAAGATTGAAATACCCAGGGCCCGACTTAGCGGCACTATTCAGTGTAAAGAACTCTCCGAAATCTTCGATCTCCGGCGCGAATCCCAAGCTCTTCACAATAATCATCATGCAATGGATCAGAGGAAACGAGTTCGGAGTCAACTGGGCCGGACACATGTTGAATCAAACTAAGAAGTCGGAGACGATCGGAGGTAACGGGAGCCTAAACCCGTATTTTACGGCGTGATAATAGATCCCGATCGACCTCGACCTTTGCGGGCTACCCACTGTCTCCCCATCTAGCCGCATCCGAACGACATATGGCAAGTCCAACGCCAGTTTCCTCCTCGCGTCCGCGAACTCGGATTCGGTTATCTTCGATGACCTCTGGGTTACATGGGTCAAAGTGCGGTAGATGTGACGCGGTTGCTCCGCCACTGGAGGGTTCGCCACAGGTTCTTCGATCTCTCCCTCTTCATCGATCTGCGGAACCTCAGGCTCATCCACCAATCTCAACTGTCCTCTCCCTCTCGAGGTCGACGCGAGTCCCCCGCGATTGGCCGTACTGCCGGATCCCATGAGTGACTCAAAACTAGCCTCTGGAAGTGAAGGCACACTTTGCGCGATCTCCCGTTCAGGAGACGGCGTGAAAGCCTCTTCCGATGATTCCCCACGCACTTCGATCTGATTGTGAGCCATAAGAAAGGGGGGAAGAAATGGAAATTTACCTTGGGAGCAGTTCGAACGAGCTTCAAAAAGGACGGCTGGCGAGGGCTGCAGATTGGAGCAGTTCGACGCTTTGTATGTGAAAACAGTGAAATGAGGGCTGAGGGTGACCCCCTATTTATAGAGGGTGAAAAGGTAACGTCTCGAAATGCGAAACGATGCCATTATTACCCCGGACATGCCACCTCCCTCAAAGGTCACGTCGCATTAAATGCGGCGTCAGATCGAGGAACTCAAAAGAGGCGCCTCATCATCAAGGCGACGGTTCGATTTTAACAATCACGACGGTTCCCCTACCCAATGCCAGATCGATGAAATTACCACCGCGAAATTTCACACTGGTAATTTGGGGGGCCTCTGACATGGCATAATAATACGAGAACACGTGGCACGCTCGCGTAGGCGACACGTGGCCTCCGCGCCAACCTGGGCAAACCAGAAACGGCCTCTGGGACAGATCATCAGATCGATATCAGGTCCTCAGATCTTCAGATCTGCTTGAGGACACCAGATCGATTTGCATGTCATCCGATCATCAGATCAACAGATCGATTTGCTCTCTCCTATGAGGAAACCCACAGCATTAAGGATCCCGGAAGGCAATATCGATCTCCAGATCGATTACCTACGTCACCGGACACCCGAATACTGTAAAGCACTCCTGTCGGGACACGTGTATCCTTCTCATTCCCTGGAACAGGCGTACTACGGCTCATTAATGACCGTCAGTCCCTGCTTTTACCCAAAGGGGAAAGAAGGTACAAACGACCCGCCTCAAGCCGGTTCCATCGTCCAACATCCAGATCGACGACTGGTAACGCCATTAATGCACACCTACAGTACACACACTACTGTGTCATTTGGCCATGGCTATAAATACTCGCCCTTTGAACAGTAGTTGGTAAGCCTTTAAACGCATTCAATTGCATTTATTCTCTCTCTATAGAGCTCCATTACTGACTTGAGCGTCGGAGTGCCAAACTTGGGTAAAACCCCAAGTCCCCCAAGCTGGTACTTAGCTCACGTGTGTTAGTGCTTTCAGGTCGATAAGAACCCACTCAAACAAATTCTTGACCGATTGACCCATATCTGACCGCCAGATCGACCAGATTTGAGTCAGATCATTAAGAAACCCAATGGTTTAACTCAGTATAATTGCCACCATAGTAGACAATTACCCCAATCGAATCCATTATAAAGGGCAAGAAATTCCGAACGAAGGCTATGAAAAACTTAAAAAAACTTGGGTATGCATTCGAATACCAGAAATGGTGCTTTATATAAATTTTCAGCACCTTTGCTTTTTGAACAATAACATTGCATTATTGTTTTAGGAGAAAATTTCTTCGTACTGATATCAGATCGCCAATTTTCCACACCTTTTACTATTATTGAGATTTGCCGAAATCTGCGTGTCAGGGAATCCGAGGTGGGGTTGTCGTACGCTCTAGCGACCCCAATAAAATACTAAAAAAATTAATTTTTTAATTGGGGTGCCACAGAGTCTGGCGACCCCCAATTTAATATTTAAAAAAAAAAAAAATTTATTATGGTCATCATGTTCTGTGGAGACCTTATATAAAATAATAAAAAAGATGGCGAACCCGTTAAAATAATACCAAAACAGTACCAAAATCGCCACAAATCATGGCAATTTATAACAAAATCTTAACCCACCCACAATGGATAACATTTTCCAAACTCGTTATAATTTAAATATTATTTTCAAAAAATCCTCCTCAAATAAGCATTTGAATGTTCTTGTACTAAAAAATTGTATTCAATATATGTTGATAACTTTTCAAATTCCAGTTATCAACATTCTGACACTGTCAAAATCTTAAATTAATATTTATAAAATTGCCAACACTATCGAAACTTTTCAAAGTATTTCATATAAAACAATTGAAATAGAGTTACTATCACTGATTCACTATGTGCATGTGTTGTTATGCTGAACTAACTCCGATACTACCTATCAAAAATGTTAACAATTTTTTTTTTTTCTATACCAGATAAGATATATAATCTATTATTATCAACAAATTATGTGCTGGGTGAAAATGTGATTCTTATAGTAAAAGGGATTCATATAAGTACTTCTAAATACTGAGTTGTCAATATAATTTACACAATTTTATTATTATATAGACATTTTTTTATCATAAAAAGTAGGTAAAAATACAAAATTGGTCTTATAAGTTTTTGAGTAAATTATTAAAATCATCCCGTAAAGTGAGTCACTTATAGGTTTGGTTCCAACAGTTGCCAATGTCTCGCTTTTGATCCCATAAAGTGGTATTTTTCTTAAATTAGGTCCCATTGACCATTGTCCATCCAAGATTAACGTTTGACAGTTAAAAAAGTTACTTTCACCTCCAAACTATTTAAATTGTATATTTTCACTCCAAATAAAATATAATATATAGGGAAAATATCATTTTTAGTCCTCTAAAGATGACATTTTTCGATTTTTGTCCTCAACTTTTACCTTTTCTTACATTGTATCCTTTTTTATTCGATTTTTCTCAATTTTAGTCCTCAGCATCCTACGTGGCAGAAATTTGTGGATTTTTGCTGATTTTCCCTCCAAAATCTGAGTTGGCATATGAAGTGGATTATTAATGTTTAAGAAAAAATAAAAAAAAAATGCCACATAATTATATAAACAATTCTAATTTAATAAAATACCCATCTATTATAGTTTTTTTTTTTTCTAATTTTGTCCCAACTTCATCTTCTTTGTCAATTAAAATATAAAAAAAATCCAACTTTTCTAATTTTACGGCCGGTAACACCTTTGTGCCGCCGTTGTTTCGCTGTCCGGATGAATTGGATGACGGACCACCACGGTTCAAATTGTCTCATTGAGACATTCGAAACACCTACCAATTTAACCCCATTCCATCGCCGGAAATGCCCGTTCGGAGCCCTAAAAGTCTCACCACCGCGCGCGTGCCGGTGTCCTCTTCAAACGGCGATATCTCTGCCAAAATAATTATTCAATTGTCGAGACCACTCCCAATAGATTCCTCCTGAAGCGTACTACAATGCCCATGCCGTGGATGCTCCGATTAGCCGCCGAAATCACCGGAAACAAAGTCTGAAAGTCGCGAATATTGCGCCTGTCGTCCGCCGCCACTTCTCCGGCCAATATCTCCATCGTCCGTCCATTTCAGGCCATGGAACTAGTCCCAAGTTGCAGCTCTCGATGAGTAGATAAATTTCCATACCTCATTCACCAAATTCCGTCACCGGAGCTGGACGCATGACTCGTTCAAATTTTCAGCTGATTTGAGCCGCAATCAACCATGTTTAACCGACCATATCTCTTAAACCGTCGGTTGGATTTCAATTCCGTCAGTGTCATCGTGTTCATTCCGTCGCAGTGTTCGATTTACACTACTCATTCACAAGATCCGATCGAGAAACGAGCGATTGTTGATAGTGTGTGTGATCGTTGCCATGAACTTTTAGTAACGAGGATTTACCTTCGAATCAGGCAACAAAAATATTTTGTTGTTAATAAAATTGACAAAAAAATAGCATACTTTTTGTGACAAAAATATTTGTCGGTAAAAGTGAAATCTCTTGTAGTGAATAGAGGGATATTTTGTTAATTAAGAATAGTGTATGTAATATATGGCATTTTTTTATTTTTTTTCCTTTAAATATTAATAATCCACGTCATATGCCAACTCAGATTTTGGAGGAAAAATTCCCAAATTTCTGCCACATAGGATGCGGAGGACTAAAATTGAGAAAAATCAAATAAAAAAAGTTGCAATATGAGAAAAGATAAAAGTTCAGGACCAAAATCGAAAAATGGCATTTTTAGAGGACGAAAAATGATATTTTCCCTAATATATATTATATATAATATATATGTATTATATATTATAATACGTATATACTCATATATTATACTTGTATATATATATAATATATATGATATATATAATATATATATATATATATATAATAATAACATACATATATTATATATATATATATATAATATTATATATATATATAATATTATATGTATATATACATATACATATATAATATGTTTTAACAGTAAAAGTAATTTTTTTAATAGGGTAAAAAGTAATTTTTTAAGAATATAGGATAAAAAGTAATTTTTTTAACGGTTAAACGTTTATATTGGATGGAAAGTGGTCAATGGGACCAAAATTAAGAAAAATGTCACTTTATGGGACTAAAAGTGAGACACTGGTAACTGTTGGGATCAAACTTGTAAGTGGCTCATTTTACGGGATGATTTTAGTAATTTGCTCTAAATTTTTTATTTTGACAATTTATAATTCTGTCACATTTTTATTTTACCATTAAATTCTATAACTTTTAAAAGTTTACAATGTAGATCCGAAAAAATGTTGAATCAATAAACGGAAAAAAATTTGCAATGTTCGATATACATCAATTTAATATGATTGTACTTTTTTGAGTTCGTATTTTTTCTCATTTTGTTGAGTCAATATTTTTCCTACTTGTCGCAAAAAGGTTGAATCCCAAACCCTAAGGGCCTCCCCACACCTCGGCCCGATAAAGCAAGTGGAAGGAGGTAAATCAGGTACTCAGCAGCCCGTTAAGGGGGAGGTGTGCTCCTCACTAGGTCTACAAGGAGTCCACCCTCAAAGCCCAAATTGAACTCAAGAATAAAGCTCCCACACTGCAGTCTGTGGAAATCGAACCTTGCACCTTGTCGCAAATCTATCCCTCCGGAACCAACTGAGTTATACCCTGCGGGCAATATTTTTCCTACTTTATGTTGATGACAGGGTTACTGCATAGACATCTCTGATGCAATTAAATCCTATAACCCCTGTTGTCTCCTTCCTCGTGATACTATAGTACTGCATTTAATTTAATAATTGTGCATAAATAATTTAATTGAAGAAGTCTAAGATAGCAGCGCTTAAACTTTAAAAATACTGTATCAGACCGCAATGAACCATTAAAGAAAAAAATAGGTAAAAAGCAAATTAGGTGAACTCACCTTTGGCCTAAGAATAGCCTCCGCCAACAGTAGCGCATGACGCATTCTAATTAAATTAGGGTGTAATATCCGAAGTTAATTTGGCGGCAAATGAAGGAATTAATGGGAGCCGTTGAATCTCGTTTTATCAGGACTGCATGATCAGATTTAAGAAAGTGGAAAACGGCATCGTTGCAACTAATCCAGGGATGATCCCAGAGGTTGAAATAGAAGATGTCAATCTATGGGTTATAATATGTCCTACTGTTGAGAGTTTTGTGGTCGTTGATCAAGAAGCAATCTAGGGTTGTGGCTATTCCAGTTCTAACGGAATTAGACGGGACCATTTCCTGAATGTGATGAAGATTTGTTGCAGAGATTATTCCTTATTTTCTTATGATTGTGATGTTTACATTTTGTTGTTTTTGGGAGCACGTTTAAGAGACTGGTTGTTGCTTTCTTTTCATTCAAGTAATGAATTAATCTGATTTTTCTCTCATCTTTCTTCTCTCTGTTCTCATCCCAACTTTCTCTGTTAATTTTGTTGTTGTATTTCATCAATATTGAGTAAGAACATAACAAGTGGTATCCAGAGCCACTCGATTCGCATGGACCTTATCATGGCTGAGGGATTAAGGTCGAAGGATTTACAAGAGATGATCAAAAAACAGGAAGGATTCTTGATTGAAGAATAGGCAATGCGTGTAGCTGCGGAACAACGTATGGAAGGGAAGTTTCAGGATATTTCTGGGGCGTTGGAGAAGATTACGATGCATATGGGAGCCTTAGTGGATCAGATGCACCAGTACCATAAAAACAAATCCGTGATGGGCGAAGGTTTATCTGCATCAAATGGGAAAGATACTGGGTCTGCAACTCAAAACACTCTGCCTGACGAAATGAGATCACAAAGCAGTTATGGAGGTATTCCTTCTTCACACAAATACATAGAGTTCCCTAGTTTTGAGGGCACTAATCCTAGAATGTGGGTTAGGAAGGCACAAAAATATTTCCAGTTATTACCCACTGTGTTGGAGAGTGAGAGGATTACGTTAGCTTCAATCGATTTTTTTGGAACTGCTGAAACATGGCTCCAGAGTCTTATGGAAACATATCCACTTTTGAGTTGGGAACAGTTGGTGGAGGAAGTGTTGAAATGCTTCGATGTGGGGGATAGGCAATTGGTAGTGGGTGAATTCTATAAACTAAAACAAACAAGAACAGTGGAGGAATATTTGGTTAAGTATGAGGATATCAAATCTCATATGCTTCTATTTTGTAAAAATCTCACGGAAAAGTATTTTACTGCTGCATTTGTTTGCGGATTAAAGGAGGAAATTCAGGCTCTGTGTTTGCTTCCAAACCTCAAAACTTGGGTGACGCTATTATGTCTGCTAAAAGACATGAAGCAGCTGTGGAAGCACTTTTGGCCAGGGCTAATGGTAGTGGGAAACATAACAATCATGTCAAGCCATTTGTGAAATCTACCAATTATTCTGCAGCACCAAGGAATGGAAACTCTAACAACAAAGGTAATCATTTCAACAAGAATTTACCAACTCAGAGGAGGTTACTTACAGCTGCTGAGATGAGGGCTAGAAGGGAGAAAATTTTGTGTTACAATTGTGATGAGGTTTATAAACCATGGCACAAATGTACACAAAATCAATTGTTTATTATAATACTTGAGGAAGATGGTGATGGGGATCCTGAGTCATTGGGAGATGAAGAGGGAAACTCAGATAATGAGGTGGTCACACTGGCTGTTAATGCTATATCTGAGAAGAAGAAATCCCATATGTTCAAAATAGAGGGAGTGATTGAGGATATGGAAATTAGAATGAAGATTGAATGTGGGGCCAGCTCTTGTTTTATTGATGAAACACTTACAATAAAACTGAAAAGCATGAGAGAATCAGCTAAACAAGTGAGGGTGAGAATGGCTGATGGCAGGAGATTGGTGAGTGATACTATATTCCCTAAGCTGAAATGGACTATGCAGGGGCATGAGTTCACTTTCCCTTTCAGAATTCTGGATTTAGGAGGTTATGGGATGTTGCTTGGGGGTGACTGGCTCAATGATCACACTCCAGTTCATCTGGATTATAAGGACAAGAGTGTAACTATTTCAAAAGGGTAAGAGAGATTACAGTCATTAACAGGAAATGCTGAGCTGAAATACCTTACAGTTGAGGAAATGAATGAATTAGTGGAGTATGGGGATGTTGGTGTGTGTGAACGGATCTTCTCCTTAACTATTACATCAGTTGAGGAGGAAGTACAAGGTGAAGGATTAAAAGAACTATTGGATCAGTTTAGTGAAGTGTTTGAAGAACCTAAGGTTTTACCACCAATGAGAGACATTGAGCATCAAATTGAGCTGAAAATAGATGTTATCCCTAAGAAACAACTACCCTACAGATATTCACACACTCAAAAGAATGAAATAGAGAGCCTGGTGAAGGGTATGCTCAAGGAAGGGATCATCCAAACAAGTCAGAGCCTATTTGCCTCACCTGTTTTGTTGGTAACGAAGAAAGATGGGACATGGAGAATGTGTGTTGACTACATATATTTGAACACCTTGACAGTTAAGCACAATTTCCCAATTCCCATTATAGATGAGTTGTTAGATGAGTTACATGGAGCCAAATACTTCTCAAAGATTGACTTAAGCTCTGGGTATTTCCAAATCAGGATGAGAGACAGTGATATTCCAAAGACCAGCTTTGTTACTCATAATGGCCACTATGAGTTCCTGGTTATGCCATTTGGGCTATGCAATGCCCCATCAACTTTCCAATCCCTAATGAATCAGGTATTCTTTCCATACTTAAGGAAGTATATACTGGTTTTTTTTCGATGATATATTGGTATATAGCAAAAGTTGGGATGAACATATTAACATTTGCAAACTGTGTTGGAAATTCTGAAGCAACATCAATTATATGCTAAGAGGAGCAAATGTAGCTTTGAGAAGGAAAGTGTGGAGTATTTGGGGCATATTATTTGAGAGAAAGGGGTCTCTATTGATCCGGAGAAGATCAAGAGTATGTTACAATGGCATGTCCCTAAATCTGTGAAAGAATTGAGGGGTTTCTTGGGGCTTACAGGTTATTACAGAAAATTTATTCAAAATTATGGTCTTATAAGTAAGCCATTAACAGATTTGCTGAGGAAAGACAGTTTTAAGTGGAATGATTGTGCTAATGAAGCTTTTGAAAGATTGAAACAAGCTGTCACAACAACACCTATCTTGGTTCTTCCTGATTTCAATAAGACATTCATTCTGGAAACAGATGCAAGCAAGGATAGTATTGGAACAGTATTAATGCAACAAGGGAGACCAATAGCTTATCTAAGTAAAGCATTGGGGGAAAAGAACAAGGGTCTGTCAGTATATGAGAAGGAATTCCTTGTTGTACTACTCGTTGTAAACAAATGGAGACATTATTTGCAAGGGAATCATTTTGTTATCAAATCAGACCGACAAAGTTTAAAACACTTGTTGGAACAAAGGATTGGTACGGTTTTGCAGCAAAGATGGATTTCCAAGTTGTTGGGGCTTGACTATGAGGTGCAATACAAGGAGGGTGTTGAAAACAAGGTAGTTGATGCCTTGTCAAGGGTGAATCATTCTGAGGAACACTGCAGTTTGATAACATCAATTGTTCCTGCTTGGGTGACTGGGGTGAGTGAGTCTTATGTGAATGACTCAATATATGCTCAAATTTTGCAAGCCAAAGTTGTTGATAATAGTAGTTTTCCAGAGTATAGTTGGAATGGAGGCTTATTAAGGAAGAAGAACAGGATCTATGTGGGAAATGATTTGCAGCTTAAGCAAAGGATTATTAAAACCCTTCATGATACTTATCTTGGAGGACATTCAGGCATTTGGGGTACTATTCAGAGGGTAAAGTCAATGTTCACATGGCCTAAGCTTAAACAAGAGGTGGAGGATTGGGTTAAGGAGTGTGGTGTTTGTCAGAAATCCAAGCATGAGAATCTGAAGTATACACGGTTGTTGCAGCCCCTACCCATTCCAGATCAAGCTTGGACACATATAACAACGGATTTATTGAAGGGTTGCCTCAATCTGAAGGGAAGAGTGTTATCTTGGTCATTGTGGATAGATTAAGCAAATATGCTCATTTTATAGCATTGTCATATCCTTTTAGTGCTGAGAAAGTGGCTAAGGTGTTCATTGATAATGTATACAGGCTACATGGGCTTCCATATTCAATTGTGTCAGATAGAGATAGAATATTTACAAGCCAATTCTGGAAGGAGCTATGTAAAATGTTGGGCATTAATCTCAATATGTCAACAGCCTACCACCCACAATCAGATGGACAGACTGAGAGGGTAAATCAGTGTCTGGAAACTTATTTGAGGTGCATGTGTCACCTTAAGCCTAAGATGTGGAAGAAATGCCTGGCTCTAGCAGAATACTGGTATAACACCAACTTTCATACTAGTTTGAAGGTCACACCATTTGAAGCTCTGTATGGTTGCAAACCAGATAAAAATATTTTAGGGCCATATGTGGAAAGTCTGAGTGTGGATGTCAGTAAATTCCTGGAGGAAAGAGTATAATTCAATATCGTTTTGAAGGAAAATTTGGAATCTGCACAGAGTAGGATGAAACATTATGCAGATAAACACAGGACAGAAAGCCACTTTGAAGTGGGTGATATGGTATACCTTAAGCTGCAACCATACAAACAATCATCTGTGGTGGTGAGAAAGAATTTGAAGTTAGCACCCAAGTACTTTGGACCTTATGAGGTGATAGCTAAGGTGGGAAAAGTAGCTTACAAACTGAAGTTGCCACCAAACAGTGCAATCCAACCAGTGTTTCATGTGTCTTTACTTAAGAAGAAGGTGGGATCTAAGAGAGTAATTTGCTTGGAGTTACCTGAATTAACTGAGAATGGAGGTTTCAAAATATTTCCCATGGCTGTGTTGGAAAGGAGGATTGTTCCCAGGAACAATCGGCCAGTGGCTCAGCTATTAATTCAGTGGGTACATTCCACAAAAGATAGGGCAACATGGGAAGATTATAACTACATTCTGAGGAAGTTTCCAAATTTTGATCCTTGTGGACAAGGATCTCATTCAGGGGAGGGTAATGTAATATCCGAAGTTAATTTGGCGGCAAATGAAGGAATTAATGGGAGCCGTTGGATCTCGTTTTATCAGGACCGTAGGATCAGATTTAAGAAAGTGGAAAACGGCGTCGTTGCAACTAATCCAGGGATGATCCCAAACGTTGGAATAGAAGATGCCAATCCAAGGGTTATAATATGTCTTATTGTTGAGAGTTTTGTGGCCGTTGATCAAGAAGCAATCTAAGGTTGTGGTTATTCCAGTTCTAACGGAGTTAGCCGGGACCATTTCCTGAATGTGATGAAGATTTGTTGCAGAGATTATTCCTTATTTTCTTATGATTGTGATGTTTACGTTTTGTTTTTGGGAGCACATTAAGAGACTGGTTGTTGCTTTCTTTTCATTCAAGTAATGAATTAATCTGATTTTTCTCTCATCTCTCTTCTCTCTGTTCTCATCCCAACTTTCTCTGTTAATTTTGTTGTTGCATTTCATCAATACTGGGTAAGAACATAACATAGGGTTTAGTTTACTAATTGTGCATAAATAATTTAATTAACTCTGCAATTAGAAAACATTCTGATTTTTCATGTTCTGTGCAAAATTTTTTGCATCCAACTCGATATTTGGTTTCATGGGTTTAATATTCGCAAAGTGTTTGACCAGGAATACTATAATTTGGGAAATTTCATGGAAACTTAAACACACCAGTAATAACTTATTTTGATGCGTGGCAATGCCTGAATTCAAGAAATTGAGTTGTGTTTTATCTTATGTTTATGATAGATTATTGTTCTTGAATAACTAAAGAATGAGACCTCAAAGCATATAATCAAACTAGTCCAGTTGAGAAGGAAGAAACCTCCAAAAGTGATGGATACTTCTAAAAACCCAAAATAAATCGGACTTTCACAAGTTTAATTTAGTTCTGCTTTGAGTTAAAATTGATTCCAAAGTTTATTTTAAATTTTAGTTAACTGCAAAATCTTTGTGGATTGTATGGAAAAAAAATCGGACTGCTTCTATAGTTGTGCATGGACCGAGGATTTGCGATCAATAATCAACCATATACATAACAAGTTTCCAGAAGCTCCTCTATTTGCTAGTGGGACAGCTTTGGTGCTAATATTCTAGTATAAAAATCATCTAAAGTATGTTGAATGATACATTACAATAGATTTACTAATTTAAGATGTTGTTTTAAGGTTAAATATCTTGGTGAGTATGAACTTAATGTTTCAATAATTGGAGGTGCAGCAATTTGTTCTGCACAGGACTCTTTGGTTAGTACTGAAATTATGATCTTAAACTTTCCGAGAATCAAAGCACACTATCATCCTTTAATTTAAGCCGATCTTAAACTTTCCGAGAATCAGAGCACAAAACTGTCATCCTTTAATTTAAGCAACTCTTTATAATGTTGGGCAAACAGGGCTTGGCCAAGTGGTTTGAGGATTCTTTCCCGAAGACAATGATTCGGGTTCGAATCCCTCTGACCACTTGGGGTGTGTGTGTTTTAAAAAAAAAAAAAAAAAAAAGACCTCTTTGTCATGCTGGTTTCATGAAGAGATCTAATTACAACCTCTTTCACTTTAGTTTTTAAAAGTATTCATTATGTTGATCTCTCTGTCTTTGACTTTGGTAGTGATTTTTACAAATTCTTTTTGGATTGATTTTGTATATCCTGAAATAAGATTACAGAACTATTACTGTGAAACCAGAAAAGATTGGCTTACTAATGAGTATTGAATGACCAAAATGAAGTTATGATTGTTTATTTTTATTATAGGACTCCTACTGTGGAACCGAGATGGATAAGCAAGGGTTGATGAATAAGGTACTGAAAAATGAGGATGTAATTGTTGTGAGATATGAAATTGATTTTGTGATGATTTTACATTTCTACTTTTTTGAAGTTATAGAGATTTTTAATAAAATTGAATCTCATTTTTATTTTTGTGGTTGTCTATTGTAGAGCGGAGGCTGATTATTCTATGGATAAACATTGCACGACACACACAAAATAAGTGGTATTGTTTGCAAAGGGAAAGAAAGTTCCAAGCTTGTGCCCCAACAATACAAAAATTCTATTGGGCTTTTGATGTGAATATTTGGGGAAATCATTAGGAGTCCAAGCCGGTAGTCTTGCATTGGGAAAAAGAAGACTTGAGTTTGGAGAATTACGTGTGAAAACACGTCTTGAGATAGTGGCCGAATTTCGGAACGAACATGGGAAGAGGAGTCGGGAATTAAAGGCACGTAACGGGACTGCAGAAAACAGACAGAAACGGAGGGACTAGACTCGAGCAAGGGAATTAACGCAGCAACTCAAGGATTTCTGGTAACCGTTTTACGACGGCGAACAGCAGCAACAATAGCTAGTTTCTTTCGATTCGTTCCTTTTCTTTTGTTTAAAAGACTATGTTGAATTTTAAACCTTGTTTTGTTCAATTTCGTTATGAATAGCTAGTTTCATTTTAGTTGGGAATTTCCGAATATTATGCTAGACTTGTGAGACTGAATGGCTTGAATTAATTGATTTTTGTTATTCGTATTGTTCCCGTTTTACTGGCAATGCTTGTTAATTAATTCTTTGATTAGGGCCCGATCTTGGATTAGTTAACCTGCATGTAGCTAAATAATTTATTTGGCGGTGTTACCTAAATAATTAGTATTTGTAACAATCGACACTAAGGCATAATATTTGTCAGAATTTGTGTTGAGGAACTTGCGGTCTAATTGAGTAAAGCATGAGTCTATGCTTAATTTCTTTGGTTAATAATATTTTTAATTGATTGAATCTCGGAGAAAGTCTCGAATGACTATTAATTGATTAGGGAACAATCTTAAGGAGTCCTTTTATTGTTCTAAAACTAAGAAGAAACGAGGGAGACAGAGGTACTTGGTGACTATAGGTAATCTAACATTTAACCAATGAAAATCTTGAGTCGATGATCGTAGTCTATTCATGATTAGGAATTTCCTAACTAATTTGTTATCTATTGAATTTAATTTGAGTTTCTAAATCCTTAAATCTTTGTTTAGTTTAATTAGTTTTTATTGTGTGTTTAGTTTAATCATTAGTTTAGTTGAAATCTAAAAAACCTCCCCTATTTTAATTGTTTTCGCTCGTTTCTCGGCTTACTTGAAAATTATAATTTCGTCCAATCTCCGTGGTTCAATCTTTTTTACCATTATTTGTATTCTAATTGTATTCCCTACTTGGGAATTTATTTTTGGAGGTTTCGAAACCCATCGGCATATTTTGATGTGCAAAAAACTTTTTCTTAGTAATGTCGTTCAAGAACTAATGAGAAGGGAAAAACACACAGGAGCTGCAAAGATATTTAGGTTGTGTGGGAAGAAAGAGAAAGTTTATTTGGTTTGGATTTTCTTTTCTAAAGAGGGAAGCTTATTTTGTTTGGATTGATCTATCATTGTAAAACCAAAAATATTAGTTTTCACTGTTCATGGATATTTAATTAAATTTTGAATTTTATGAAAAATAAGTGATGCTTAATAAATATAAGCACGAGATAATTGTTTGCAAAATCCTATAAAATATTGAAAATATAAGATAAACTCTATAATTTAAAAATTAACATAAAAAAACTCAGTGTTTTATAAAAGTAAACATAAAAAAACCCTCATGCATCGTTTGAGCCACTCGTGTGGCCCTTATTCGCAAAAATAAAAATAAAAATTAGAGAAAAAGTATTTAAAAATAAAAAATTACAAAGAAATATAATAGAATATAAAAGAAAATATTAGAAATAATATATAAAAAAAATAAATGAAGAATATAAATATCACAAAAATTCTTATCGACAAGCAAAACATGAAATGAAGGACATAAATCAAAAGTTGGTAGAAAAAATACATTAAAGAGAAATTAATGGATAAAAAATTACATATTAAAATAAATTATTATAGGATCTATTTAAAAAATTATGTGAATATTGAGGTAAAATTGAAATTATAGAAACTAAGAGATCAATCATATAAATACAAAACCAATATTTTTCTAAAGAAAATTTACAGAACCCGAGCATATAATGCAATTACTGAGCATAAGGTTTTCTGTGCAAAATTAAGAAAACGCTAGGTTTTTTATAAGATTTTATATAACACGAGGTTTTTTATGCTCATTTCGAATAACACAAGAGAGTTGGGTGCATATAACTCATTTAAGCACCATGGTTTGGTTCTATTTTCCTTTCATGACTTTCAAAGTAATATTACACGGTTGGAGGTTGAATTCTGAATACAATACATGGCTGGAAGTGTTGTGTTTATGTTTTGAAATATTTTATTTTGTTTTACACTCGATATCAATTTCTAAGGCAATCAAAGTGTATATCAATTTCTTAGAATAACAATGACAAATGTTCAAATGCACCTAAAAAATAAAATTTATGATACTATATTCTATTAGTTTGAGGTGTTGTAACTCTTTTGTTGTTCACTTAAAATAGTACATGAAAATTTATTTTCCAATATGTGATCTATAATATCTATTAGACAATCATTAGAGAACAAATTAATATATTATTTTAGTATCAAAATTTTCTTTATCAGTATAGATAATTTTAGGCCATAATATGTATTTTTGATATAGTTTGAATATATTTTTAATCTATCTAGGTAAGATATATGCAAAAGACGACTTACATTAGACTTTACTTACGCAAACAGCGACAACGTGCCCCAATTACTAGCTATGTTAAGCATAAGATGTAGGTAAAAAATTAAAAACAGTCTTAGTATTTTCGATCCTTGAACTCTTTTTTTTTATTTTTGCCTGACTTTTTAATTCTTTTTCTTTTTTAGCATATTATCTCTTATCTCTTCTTTTTTCTCACATCACATTATCCTTTTTCTTATTTTTTTATTTTTTGACAAATATTTTTTGTTCTATTTTTTTTTTTTTTCCACCACTTTTACGGCATATTGTCTTTTATTTATCTCTTGACCGATGATGTTCTCACTTCTTCAATTTTTCTCTATTTTGTTCTTTTACTCTTACCTCATATTTATTTATTTATTTATTTATAATTATTTTAAAAATAAATATTAACATGAAAATTTTAATTAAATCTATATTCATTAATAATATATTTTTATTTGTATAAGTATACAGAATTACTAGTATATATAAGTGGGCCACGCACAACTTTCACAGCAACACTTTGGTCACACTTTCGTCATATTTCAGACACGACTAAATTCTCTCCAACTGTGTTGCCTCCAACAGTTTCATTTGAGACTAAATATTTGAACATGGCCTAGAAGAAAATTGAGAATTTTCTTTAGTCAACATTTTAAATTTGATAATATCTTAATTAATGTTTAAAATTGTGAATGATGGACAATTAGTGTCCCAAAATTGTAATTTTACCTTTATATGAAATACTTTACATAAGGGAGGGGGGGCGTCAAACAACTTTTATAACTTATGGGGGGTTTATATTATATTTTACAACATAAGGGTCAATTTTACAAAATAAAGGAATTTTGGTGCAATTTACTTCATAATATATGCAAGCTGCTCAAACTGTAAAACCCGGGGTTCAGTTGGTTTGAAATTCGTCCCGGGAAGAAGCTTGGAAGACACCAGTGCATGAATTCCTACAATTCCTTGAGGATACAGATATTTGATTCCAGTGATTTTAACTTCACTCAAATTTGAACTTCAAACCGACATAGATCAGAATTCTGTTTGTTTGCTTAGTTTCTTCGCGCTGTTTTGAGTAGATATTTGGATTGACATTGGGTGTAATTGACATGGATTCCGAGAAATTGGACGACCGCGACAAATCCCCGCCCATCGGTTCTTCAAGTTCGTCCTCATTTCTAGTGTTAATTATTTATGGGGTTCTCTTTACTTTTCTGCATTTCTTCGTTTTTCGAATTTATGAGTGTACAATCTGAATTGGAAAGACTTCTTGAAGGATTTGATGTATTGGTCTTCAACTTCGTTGTGGAATTGAGTTTAGGGCTCATTCATAATATCAGTATGCTGGTTTTGTACTCAATTTTGGGTATAATATGAAAAATCATGGTTTGAGGAGTCTGATTTGTTTTCTGTAATAAAATCTTGTGAAATGTGAAAACAAATTAATAAGAGTACGACTTTGAGTCTCTTGGGCTATTCTTGGATCGAAGGAAACTTGTCTCGCTGTATCTTCTCTCTTTTTCACCATTATATTACCTTTTTCATTTCTGAATGGCATTTGTCGCCGGTTTATCTATTCCATTTTTTCTTGTTTTGAGCCATATGTCATCATCTTCTCTCTTAAATGGTTGGTGTTCTTGTTTCTTGAGTCATGACTAATAAATTTTTGAGATTGCAACTGAAATGCTTTGCGATTTCTGGAAATTTCTGGTGAATATTTAGTCTCTTTCCCTTGTATGAAACTCTGGATTCCCAGTGGAATGCACGAGGCAAAGTTGTTGAGCGGCAGGAGTTACAAATTTTATTGAAAATTCTCTCTAGATTTCGCACACAAATATTTATAGAAATTGTTCAAATATTTGAAAATAAAGGCGCGAAATTCAGGATCATCTTCATTTGAGACTTTTCTTTATCTGCAGATTTTCTGGGCAAGAAGACCTCATCTTCATCTGCAGATTTTCCATCGGGCTTGGGAGGCGTGAAGATAAAATCTCCCATTCAAGATTCTGTAAGAATTTATTTGCTTTTGTGTTTTTTAAATTTTTTTTTATTGTTTAAATTTTGTTAGAAATTTTATTGGCTTCGTTGTAAAGGATCTTCCGCCCAAGAAGCGATTAAAATTGCATGATCAGCCCGTCGACCCGCAAGCCATCAACCTGCCGCCACCAGGCGACCCCCCGGTATGCTTCTCATAGTGTTATTTCTTTATTGACGAACAGGATTACATGCAATTATGTATTAATTTGCTACTGTGTTCATTGATGTGCAATTAGGGAGGACCTTTTTGACTACCAAGAATGTTGGTCTGCTAAGTATTACAATATTAGTAGTTTTTCTTGTGTTATTTGAACAGTTTCCGTTGGGTGAACACAGGTCTAACTTTGAGTTGTGCTTCTTTGTCCTGCTATTAATTGTCTCATCCATGGTTGCACCTTTGACTATATTGCAGGCAAGAGATGATGGTATAAACCTGCCACCATCAACGCCCCCGTGGCACACGTCAACGCCGCTGCCGACCCACCTCTAGAAGTCTTATTCGAACGTGCCTTGACGACTTCAGATTTCACCACCAAAAATTGCTTTACTATTTTTGAAGATCAAGCTGTAAGGGATTTCCTGATCGTATTTTTGTTCAAAGGGTAAATCAACCCCCCCCCCCCCCCCCCCCCTTCCTTTGCCCCTTAGGGCGGATTGCCCCCTAACCTTTGAATCCGGGGGATTTGCCCCCTAACCTTTGAAAAATCGCTTACTTGAAAAAACTTTAACAAAGCATATTTGTACGATGTTGATGTCAAAAGTGTTGATATGATATATCAAATTGAAGCTCTCGATTCAAGGAACACAACAATGGTCTCGAAATCAAAATCTGACAACCGACGAAGAAGAAATCATTGGTCAAAGGTGACGCACGACGAACAAAGTGTTTGACGGCTAATAGGGTCGGATGGGGTATGGATTTTGTTCTCCTTGGAGAGACGAGCATGATGACGGTGGTCTTGGAACTTGGATCTTCATGTCGGAGGAGAAATCGATAGTCAAACTTGGTCAAAGGGGTCAAGTGAGTGATTTTTCAAAGGTTATGGGGCAAATCGCCCGGATTCAAAGGTTAGGGGGCAATCCGCCCAATGGCGGAGATTTGTGATTTACCCTTGTTCAAAATAGAGGAATGAAAATATGGGTGAAGGATTCCTTAGAGAACCAGTTTGAGAATAAATTGACACTTGCCTACTGGAGACACAACTGCAGATTGGTGGTGAATTCTTGGTATTGGAGAGAGCTTCGTGAAGCAAACAATGCAGCACCGGGCCACATCGTTACGGATTTCGGCTACCCTGGAAAATGGCCAGCCTCGATTCCACTTCAGATTTACTAGGCCCGAGCCCGAGCCCCGATCTCCGTATCTTCTATGTGTGAGCCCTGATCTCCTCTTACACTGTTTAGTTGGTTGGTATCTTCTGTGTGTTGTTTACACATGTTGGTTGGTATACTTTGGTGTCTTCTATGTGTTGTTTACACAATGTTGCTACTTTTGTTTACTGATATTCTTAATTAGGAAAACTATTGACTCAATGAATGAGGAAAAATACTAACTCAAAAAAGTACAACATTATGTCAAATTGATGGTTTTCCTGATCAAGTTAAGGTATTATGTCAAATTGATGTTTACATAGATGAGATTAAGAGAAAACCGGCCTGCGAGGGCCAGTGATAGGTTTTAATCATTCGGTTGTTTTGCCTTTATGCCTCGTGCGCACTGCTTGTCTCTATCATGTAGCAAACCATGGAGTCCACATCGTCCCCAAAAATGATATAAGCCTCGATGACCTGCAAATAGCTGAACCCCATTGACAACATGATCTGCATGCTGCTATTCAGAACTGACGAACCGGTCGAGACTCACTCACGCGCTCCTTCTTGCCTTGCATCACTCCCTGAAGATCCTGATGAAAACAACAAAGTTATTTGAAATTGATAAACTAGGATTATATGGGAATGAGGAGTAGGCTTCTGGTAAAGGATTATATAGCGAGTGCCTGCTAACTCTTAATTACACAAACCAGTGCAAACTTCCACTCTGGGTCGAGAAATTACACAAACGTTCCCTATCAAAGAATTTATATTACACCTGGATCAATATTTGGTTTTGTAAGATAATAAACTGGTGTTAGATGCAATACATGCAAGATGAGTTTATATTAGTATTGATCAGCTAAGGATACCTCTCCTGAGTTGTTGCTTCCGACTCCAACTGATGATTTCTTTCCTTCACTAGCTCCAATGGCATAGACATCCCTAATTTCCGCTCACTCTCTTGTAGACGTCTTCTTAGCTCCTTATCCTATGCATTCGAGATCATTTCATGAAATTAAGAAAAAACTAGAAAGTCGGAAGAAGACAAGAACAAAAATGCAATCTCGTCTTCACAAAATGGCTCAATATCATTAATTAATTTGCAGACCTGTGACGAAGAATAGATCAAAACAGATTAGCAATACCACTCTAAACTTAGGATTCCCTTTCTCTTTCTCTTCACAAAGGTGAGAGCTTTACATAGGAAAAGGTTAAACAAATCACTATTTCCAATTGTGCATAATTAACTCATATTGACACAAAAAAATTTGGGTCTTAAGGTTTCTAAAAATTTTTGTAAAAGGCTCAGAATGATCATTACATTTGTGTTTTAGAAGGGAATAGCTTGACTAGTTTTTTCTGTGTTAGCTCCGATACAAAAATTGTTTATAAATGTTTCGATTGCAGAAGTTGGCCATGGCTTTTGACAAGTTTTCAGAGTACGTAATACAAGTTGCAACATGGATTACTGAATTGTTTCACAAAAATGACAAGAGTATTTACTGCCAGCTTGATCTTAGTATGCTGAAAATGCTTGCATATTTAGGTAGCTGAGGCCAACTTTGTTTCCTAACAGAAGAAAATTGTACTATGGATTGCTACATACCTATTAGATCATGATCTCTGGAGCAGATAACTTTCCATCTTGCACATCTGGAGATGCCCTCCTGCATGCCAGAAACAAAGGGAAACGAGTGTCTGGAGATGCTGCGGATGGGCTTAGTTCTCTAAACAAACTTGTCCAAATAAATACATGACACTAACAAAATTACAAAAAACAAAAAGGAAATTTTCAGTATAGCCTTGTGGGTGAAAGTGAAAGAATCAAATATCAGCGTCTTATTCATAAAATGGAATGTGAATATCTCTTTTTTAGAGTAACTTGTATCTTTTCTCCAGGGGTTTAGAAGAAGTTATTAAACTGAATAATACAATAGGCTTTAACATATGCTTTAGAAAAAATGTGACTGCAATTCTATCCTCCTTATGTTGGCAGTGATATATGAAGAGCCATTGAAATGAAAATCCTTGGCACAGCTCCAGATTAAAATGATGCCAACTTAAACATGGAAGGTGAAAGTCATGGCTTCATAGGATTTGAGAATTTCAGGATGTGTCCATCGGGAACTGGCCAATAGACAGTGAATGGGGGCCTTAGCCACGCAATGGAGGAAAGACCAGAGTAGCCTAGTAAACCCGAGGGAAGAAAATCCAATTACAGCAAATAATTTAGTTACAACTTATTTAACAATTAACATCATTCTTTTATGAACAATCAAAACAATAAATAACAGCAACACGTTGATTATATAAGGTATGCAAGTTTAGTTCCAAATGCGAATGATGGTTGTAGTAGTGGAACTAACCCACCTAATTCCATTCGTGATAATGACCACTTACTCAGGACTTAACTAGGATTTCGGGAGAAGGAGTGGTAATATTGAGAAGGGAAAAAAGCTTGAAGGTTTGGGGGTTGAAATTATAGCTTTTTAACACAAGACAACCAAGCAAACTTAACCATTATTCTCAAATTACGAAGGAAATTAAAAGATATTACGAAGGCACAAAATTGATGAAGCAAATGCACTTCATTGTCTAGTATTATCAAACACAACGAAAGAACTTTATATTGCCAAGATTAACAAACCCAAATAATCAGTTCAATCAAACAAAAAGATATTAAAAAAAAAATTATTGTAGCAAAGCACCCCAAATTGGAGTTCCAAACTGTTATGAATCAGGAAAGAGTCGAGCTATAAATCCAGACAATGTTACTCTGGTGAGCATTCACAAATTCTTAATTAAAACAAAAAGAAGTAGAGAAGAGTGATTTTTAATAGTAAAACAAGCTAGAAGCACCTTTACAGGTTCCTTTTATTAATTCCCTAACAAGAGTTTTTCTTTCTCAAAAGCAGAAGATTTTGCCAACACTGGAGAGAGAGAGTCCCACCCCCATATGAAAAGCATCTGTACACGAGCACAAAATGCTTGCCCATATTTGCAAAATTACCAAGTCCAATAGTATCACTTTAAGTTGTTTAACTTATTTCAGAAATATTACTATGATGCAGCTCAACCCATTAATCTTATATTATATATTATTGTCTATGCATTTTTGTTAATAAAAAATTTCAACAAACCTAAATTGCACACACTATATTCTTTGGGGCAGAGAGAATATACTTGTGTGCAGCAGAGATGCAAATGGTTTTAATTATATATTCATCCTTCAGTGCACACAGTAATCACTATCAACCTCCAATCTTTCTCTTCATATGGAAACAATTATAAGAAGAACCTATTGATGTAAGTTCAAGCTATAAACTACAATACAAGATTAATAACATCAATTATAAGTAGTCTGTGTGATGTTACCTAATTAACAAAATAACTTCTATGCCATTTCAAATCTGCAGCCTACCTTTCACAACATCAACTTCTCAACACTCATATCTTCCTACAATTAGGATTATTAAACATCTCATGGCGTACTTGGTAGTGAGCTACTAAGACATTTGGAACTGATTAACTCAATATATTATACATTCCCTGCTACACTGCAATCAAGAGCACTGAGATAAGCATATACAGTTAAGAACTGAGAATCTTACCCTGGCTTGGAAACAGCTGAGGCAGGACTTTCAGCCTGTGCCTGAAGACCAGATACGAGAAAACAGAGCTCAAATTGAGATTAAAGAAGCAAGATATTTATACAGCATCCAATGACCTAAAAAAAACTGAGGGAAGAACAGTAAAATAAAACTGACCCCAACTGCTTTCTCAGACTTGTGAGATCCACTAATCGACCCGGAAATGGACCTTGGCTCATACCAGATGACTGACGAAAACAACAACAAAATTAAACAAACAGAGTAAATAAAACATGGATAGTCTGCGCTTCTTCCTTGTAAATCGAATGTCAGTATAAAGTAACGAGCTTTAAATCCTACATTCTTAAAATGAAGCGAAGAAAAATCAGCTCGCAGTTCGAACTAAGCTCAAAACAAGATTTCCCCCAATAGTTTCAAATTTTTATCGACCCGTCAATCAAAACCGAATATTTTCAAAATATTCACTAAAAATATACTGGGAAAAACATCGAAGACCTGCGCTGAACCTCCGCCTTGAGATCCGACGTCGATGACCTTCGCTGGAAGCTCCGCCTTGCTCCGCCGTCGAATGCAACTGCTCGTTTGAGACAATTAAAAATTTTAAGTTTTGGGCTTAAGCCAAAATGCCAAACCAATTTCAATTTTCAGCCAAACAATCGTAGCCGTACGTTGGGAATCATCTCAGTTGATTCCACATTTATTCCTAGGGCTGTCAATGGGGCGGATTTTAATCCGAATTCGATCCGAATCCGATCCGAATTTTATCATATTCGTCCTATAAAAAAGTCCGATGGATCATATCCGATTATAAATATTCGTTATCCGAAATAAATGGATCGGATATGGAATTAAGGAATCCGATCCGTTAAAGATCCGAATCATATTTTTTTATAATATTTTATTAAATTAATTATTTTTTTGGTAAAGAATATTAAATAAAATAATTAAAATTAAAAATTTCACTTATGTTCACTATAAATAATAATAAAATTTAAATTATTTATTCTAAAAAATATGTTTTTCTTTATTAAAAATCTTAAATTAACCTATTTTAAATGCATATACACAAAACCATTCAAGAATTCAATAAGTAATAATTATTTGTTAAATATTATATATTTATATTTATATTTTATTTATTTATTTCTTTATAAAAAAAATTAATTTTTATTGTTAATCGGGTCGGATCTTTTATCGGATATGATCCGACCCGTTAACATACGGACTTGGTATTAATGAATCCGAATCCTATAGGATTCGGATTCGGATCCGGTTATCGGATCTTCTTGTCGGATTCGGATCCGGAATTTCCTGATCCGGTCCGAATCCGACCCGTTGACAGCCCTATTTATTCCACCAAAATTAACACAACTTTATAAGATGTACAATATTAATAATTTTAAATTTTTTATTTTAATAAATTTAGCATATTCAACATTTTCCTCTAGTTTTTAGTTGATAGTTTTTAATTAATTCCAACATATATTTAAAGTTTTAGAATTCAAAATTTTTATCATTTTTCAATTCTAGTAAATTTAAAATACCTAAAAAATTAAATAACATCTAGGAAATTAAACATATATCCGTTTGATTAATACAGTAAACTTTTAAATTTTGAAATATAATATTACTTTAAATCTCTCAAGAAAAAATATAATATGATTTTAAATTTTGAAAATTAATATATTTTTGTTTGCTACTAAATAATTGATGGGGGAAAAAATATGTCTCTACATAAGATTAATTATATTTTATAGTAAAAAATTTTAAACTACATAATTTTATATATTATTTACTATGATAATAATTTTATAGTAAATAAGTGTCCTATTCTTTAACTATTTACTACTTACCACTATTTACTACCTACAATAAATGGCAGTAAATTACTGCCTTTTATTATTACTATTTTACAGGCTCAATCCTCAATATTGGGCCCAATTCTTGGGTTAGATTGTATTGTTCCTTGAAAATGGGCTTAGTGAGTTAGTTCTATTTGACTGAAGATTAGCTTAGCAATTTAGTGCCAAATATAGTTCTCTCATCTCTGCCGCTCATCGCCCTCACTCGAGTTGGGTAGTTGGGGATTCCGGATTCGAATCCGATAATCGGATCCGAATCCAAATCCTACAGGATTCGAATTCATTATTTTTAAGTATATCGGATCGGATCGGATCCGACCCGATTAACAATAAAATCCATTTTTCTAAATAGTAAATTTGATAAAAAAAAAAGTAATTACATAATATTTATTAAATAATTATTATTTGATAGTTTTGTTTATATTTATTTAAAATAATTTAATTTAAACTTATTAATAAAAGAAAATATATACTTTTAGAGATGCGAAAATTTTAATTTTAATCATTTTACTTAATATTATGCACTAATAAATATTTTATTTAATTAAATATTATATATAATATCGGATTCGGATTCGGATTTTTAACGGATCGGATTTCTTAAATTCATATTCACTCCATTTATTTCGGGTAACGAATATTTATAATCGGATATGATCCATCGGATATTTTTATCAGACGAATATACTAAAATTCGAATCGAATTCAGATTAAAATCCGATCCATTGACAGCCCTACTCGAACTAACTCAAACAAATTAGATGTAGGCTCGTTTATTTTGGATTTGAGCCGTCAGACAACTTCAGTGTGAGGCTCATTTATTCTAAGTTCGAATCGCGGATGATTTAGCTTGTAATTGTGAGTGAGTGCTATTGCAATTTGCAAGCTTGACACACACAAAAATATAATATATTGTTTTTGAAAATTAAAAACAAAATAATATTATTACAGCAATCAAATTAACTACTATATTATAATTCCTCATTATGGGGCTTGTTAACTGCAAATCCGTTCTCAATCCAAGCAACATATCCTCCTCCCATATTAAATACATGCTTAAATTCCTGCAAATTGCAAAATAAACCCACCACGAAATTAACTTGTTCTAAACAAAATCTACACCAAATTATAAATTAATAATATGTATGTGTGTGTATATATATACATATATAAGATAAATAAGAACTTACTGCATTTACAAGATCAAGAGCAGCATATGCAGACCTGACACCAGTCTTGCAACCCTGAAACAAAATGAATGACAAATTCAGAGCAATTTATAGTTTTATTTTTTTCATTTCTATTTTTGAAAGAGTTTTACTCACCACAATGAGATCATCTTCCTTGTCAAAGAGGAGAAGAACTTGATCTATAAATTTAGGGTTCTTCACCAGACCTGTAATGCCCTCAAATTCATCAAAATATTATAACTTAGGGGATATTCGTAATTATTCCAAAATATAATTACTAAACTAATAATAGAAATAAAAAAATAAAAAAAAGAATTAGCCACCTAAAATATTTATAATGAAATTGACATGAATCACTACCTTTTGTAGTATTAAACATGTATGGAACGTTGAAGGCATTCTCCAAGTGACCATTCTTGAATTCTTCTTCAGTCCTATTGTATTTTCAATTGAAAAGATGAATATTAAAATTACAAAAGAGAAATAAAATTAATTAATAAATAAATAAATCTTATTAATTAAAGGGAATTAATTATATTCATACCTTACATCGAGATAGAGGTGGGCTTGATTGAGGAGGAGATTCTTAGCTGCATGAACATCAATAGTTACAACCTCTGCTTCTTCACTGCAATGAACAGTCCAAACCAGAAGAAATAATACACAGTAAAAGATAGCTTTAAAAGCTCCCATTTTCACCTCAAATATATTCTTTTTCTTGTATATATTATGAAAAATATTTCAGATAATTGCATGAAAAATAAAGGGTTTTTCTTCCTATGTATATAGACTGCTTATAAAGTGTAAATTTCTGGTCGGTTTGGTCCTATTGTTTCATTAGAAACTGTGTGCACCAACCAACTCGGTGGTATGACTTTTCTGCATGCAGATGCATAAGCCCACAAATTTTAAAAAGAATTTTGTATATCGTTATGGGTCGATTAGATTTGACTATCCTGCTAGCTAGTATAATTATAACGTAGTCCACCTAAACTGGAAAATTATATTTTAGTACTAAAGTTCCTTAACGAAATTTGTAAAAGTACATTAATGCTCCTAACGGTCGTATGAATGTTACATTGAATATATTACCAAAATTACAAATTCATTCATAACATTTACAAAAATTAACAAAACGATCCCTGTAAATTATGAATTTAACAATAAATTATGAGTATTTTTGGAGTGACATAACGGAACCCTAGGGATCATAAACGGTTCTCAAAATTTAGGGACTAAAATTTAATTTTTCAATTTAAATGAATTGGGTTGTAATTAGACAATCTAGTAGAGTAGTCAGATGTAATTATATTTTTTATATATATTCAAGAAACTAATTACAACCCAAAATTCTTAGTTTCTCACTACAAAGTTTTTAATAATTGTTAAGCTCGAGCCCGAGTACACATATTCTTTCTTGAAAATTGATTTTTATTTATTATTTATTTTTTTAATGATAGGGTTTGAACCCGGCATATTTATGTATTAGTAGTCAAACGAATTTAAAATATATGTATAGAAAAAAAATTGATATTATTATTAGTAGTTGATCGAGCTGCTTTTGAAATTTAAAATATGCTGTTTGAACCGAATAAGGAGATTCTTATATTTACATATTGCCATATTGGAGTTATATATAAACTTAAAAAATTGTAAAGGTAAATTTTAGATTTTATTTTTATTACTTATTATTTTTAATATTTAATATTATTTATGATATAATTATGATGTTACAAGTCCACCATGGTTAACCCAACAGTCGAATCATTAATCCTTAACTCAGTTAATTTTTCAATCGCTTAACGATCCGATCCTGAAATATTGATCCAGACAAGAAACCCTTAAAAAAGTTATTAACCTTAATCCAGACAAGAAACAACCTAACGAAGCTTGGTCGTGGGGTTTCTTACTTTCTTAGGCAATGCCAGTCGTGGTCATTGTTCACATGCATCTACATTGTCGGCATCCCATCCCATCCCATAAACTAAACCCAATTTTGACTTTAAGATATAATTAATTAATTAACTTTACTTTAAGAATTGAGAACCAAGTTTCATTTTGCTTTATTATTGCAGTGGGACACAAAACATGGGCCTCGTACACAATATTGCATACATTTAATGATGTCTCGTGAATCGATATACATTAACATAAATATGCTAGGAAATAAATATAATAATAATTTTTTATAAAAAATTTATTACGTGACCGATAACAAATATTTAATATAATATTGAATATAATATGAAATTGACACAATAAAATAATATTCGTCCATCATGCTCCATGAGTTCACTAAGTTGTATATTCTAACAATTTTCAAGACGTACTCACAGTGTAAACATTTTAATAATACTTTTTCATCTACTTTTCTTTTTCAAATAAATTGCCAAATCTATATATAGCATTATTTAAAAGATTAATATAAGTGGAATTAAAAAGATGGAGCATTATTTACATAAATTTGTTTTTCAAATAACCTAATTTTCCCTCTCTTAACTAATAATAGTCCACCGGAGTATCCGGACAGCTTTCATCGGACAAAACATCTCTATTGTAAGGAGGAGGAACGTGCGGCGGCGTTGTACACCTCAATAGTGCCCAATTAACTCCCTGGAAAAACGGGTGGCGCTTCACGGCGGACGCGCCCATAGTCGATCCCAACCGTCGTGCTGGATCTTTCGCCAGCAGCTGGGAGATCAGATCCTTGGCGGGGGCTGGCACCGCCGGCTCCTTAGGGAACTCGAGTGCTCGAGCCACGATATTGGCAAGGGTTACCTCGTGATCGACACCGCGAAATGGGGTCACGCCGTAAAATAACTCGAAGATAAATATTCCTAAAGTCCACCAATCCACCGCGCTACCGTGGCCCTCGCCTGAGACTATCTCCGGGGCAAGGTACTCGTGGGTCCCAACGAACGACATTGAGCGAACGTCAATTGGCTCAGCCACGAACTGGGGCCCGCCGTGCTGGCCGGTTTTCTTCTTGCGCCGGCGCTTGTGGTGGAAGCATGACACGGATGGGACTATACAATTCGGAAGAATGCAAGAGGTCGAGCTGAATTTGGGAGGGTCGAGGGCGTATTCGTTAGCAGGTGGCACGGTGGGCTGGTTTTGGTGGGGGATTACTTGGGCCGGAGTGGAGGTGGCGTCATTGCATTTTAGTGAGAGGTCGAAGTCCGTCAGCATTATGTGGCCGTCCGATCTAACCAGCACGTTTTCAGGCTTCAAGTCACGGTATACGATTCCCATCATATGGACGTATTCCAGGGCTACCACGACCTCGGATGCATAGAACCTAGTCATTTTGCAAAAAATGAAATGAAAAATACTGATACAATACCAGAAACACACTGGTTATTCATAGATTCAAGAATTACATCTACACCCCTTCAGAGAAATTGTAACATCATTATCAGCAAGTGCGAGTCTGAAAAAACTACCAAAGCCTCAAGAAACTGTAAATATGACAAACCGATGAAGGGATGTAAATGTAACCAAGTCTTGAACAAATAAAAATTGGTTAACAACACATGAATTTGAATAAGTCATCATTATACCAAAGTTTGTGGCCATATTTGTGACAGTTTTCCAACAAATAAACATATTAAAAGCCAAAAACATAGCAACATTATTGTCCTAAGCATGTTATATAGGATTACTATAATACTAAGCACACATATGCCACTATATCTAAAGCACTCCATCATGAGTTAATCATTTTAGTAAGGGACCAATGTGTTTCCCTCTCTATGAACTATGTTTTCTGGTGTGTTTAGGCCCCCCCCCCCCCCCCCCCCCAACCCCACCCCACCAAATGGCAAATAAAAAAAAAATAAGATATGTCTTAATAAGGATTGGGAATCATTAGCCCCAGTTGTCCTCTACAACTCTAACACTTAGTGCTTGTGTTATTAAGCTTGGTTGTCTTCCTATGGTTGTTTCCTAGACAATGTATAGTATAGATGCTTTATCCTAATGTGCAACATTCACTATAAGTTTGATTTAGTAGGTCTTGTGATCAATCATCAAATAGTGCTGCATGGATGCAATAATGCACTATATATCTTGTCATGTGAATTATATCTCGTTTAACTCACCGCAGTGTCAGATTAACTTCAACACATCGTGTACCACAAAATTGGGTTTAATAGACTGATGACGCAAGTGGGATGAATTCATTGATCGTAATATCTATGTAGACAATGAATTTTCACCTAACTTATTATGATAACCTAATGTTTATAATCGAATATAACGTCGAATCAAATACTACTAAGATCAAATATTAGCCAAATGAGGATCCAAAACCCCTTATTGACCTAGCTAGTAGCCCTATTGTCCCCTTCTTCCTACCTTCACTAGCATCAACATGGCATAATTGTCAAATATCAAATCAAGTAGGTGCCAGGAAACAATTTCTCTAATTTTTTTTATTTTTTATTTTTTGTTGGGAGTGGGGGTGGGGGGTGAAAAATAATTATCAAGAAATGGGATAATCCCCCAAATTCAGCAAATCAACCATTCTATAGGCAGCTTTTGGGGCCCTTTTTCTTCCTTCTTTCAAGGATCAAGAATGTGAATATGGACAAAATAGAAAGTTCACCCACAAATTAAATTATCTATTTTTTTATCGTAAATTCGGACAATTCCTCAAAAATCCTCAAGTGTAAATTGAATTTCCTTTTCACTCCCCAATTTTGAAAAAGTTCCTGTTCACTCCCCAATTGAAAAATAAAATTCCTTTTCACTCCCCAAGGTTGTATAATAATTCAGGAATTGCGTATAAAAATCCCGGAATCTCGTATATACGACATTTTGAGATTTTTATACGCAATTCCCTCAAAAATGTACGCAATTCCTAAAGACAATGTACGAACATATACTGTTTGTGGGGACCTAAAAGGAATTTTATTTTTCAATTGAGGATTGAATGAGAACTTTTTTAAAACTGAGAATCTAAAAGGAATTTTTTTAACTTTTTCGTACTATTCAAAGATTTTCCCTGGTAAATTTTGGATTTACAAACGAGCACATCAATAAATTATACAAAGACCACGTGATTTACTTGCATCTCCAAAAGGTCAACCATAATTTTGTAATAATTATTAACAGGCCCTGTACTACCGTTCTTTTATAATTAAATTCAAGATTTTATAATAGTGAAAAGGGGTAAAAAACTAATCTTTTATGGTTCATGAAGTAATAATTGTTGACCATTCTTTTGCTTTAAGTAGATCCAAAATCCAATAAATAAATACAAACCTAAGTTGACCAGTTTGATATTATAATACAGGCATGTAGATATGATATGAATATATCAACACGAATTTTTAAAAAAAAAATTCATACAAAAAATATCCGACACACACGCCATACAATATAACAAAATATTTGATATTTATTTTTCACTTCTATGATTTATTATCCTTTGCCAGAAGAAGCAGTGGCACAGTGATTCTGAGTCTACAGTACATTTCAGTTCTCTCTCTAAGGACTAACAGAGTGGGCTCCACTTCTCTGTATGACACGTCACTCTCACCTCTTTCAATTTTCATTTTCCCCATCACATTCTAAAATTTTCAAATATTCCCCCCTTTATTTGTTTTAAATAAATAATAGAATAAATGAATTAAATGTAGAAATATAAATATGTTTGCATTCAATCACAAAAATAGGAAAAAAACAAAAAACAAAAAGTAAAACTTGTTAAATATGATAATTAACAGAGATTACTGTGGTTAATTAAGTTTTAATATTAAATAGAATAGTATAACATTACGTGCAAGTTACATTTTAGTAGTAAAACAACGCTATAATACGCTGCCAACGACGGGTGGTTAAGATTAAAAAAATGGCTTAAACTGCGCACCTGACGGCGGACTCCGGGAAGCGTTTGCACGGCTGCCGCTGGCGGAGGATGTGCAGATCTCCGCCGGGGCAGAACTCCGTCAGAAGGCACAGCCATTTCGGCGATTCCACGGCGGCGTATAGCGTCGGCAGGAACGGATGTTCCAGCATTTCCAGAATCTCCTTCTCCGTCCTCGCTCTGCCTTCCTTATTACGGCTCGCGAGCTCCTTTCTGTCCATCACCTTTGCCGCGAATAGCGCGGCCGGAGGCGGCTGTTTAGGCGGCTCCGGCGCGGATTTGAGTTCGGCGAGGAAGACGGAGCCGATGTCGCCGGAGCCGAGGCGTTGGAGGAAGCGGAGATCGGAGAGGGAGAGGGAGGGGAAGCGGCGGATGGAGTCCCAGTAGGGGTCGCCGGAGGGGAGGGAGGTGTAGGTTTTGACGGCGGCGGGGAGGGGGAAGAGGGAGGAGGAGGAGGTCCAATCGGAGCCGGAGCTGGTGGAGCGGTGGATGTCGGTGGCGGTGGTGGTGGTGGTGGAGTTGAAGCTCATGCTTTGGAGGTCGTCGGCGATGTCGTCCACGCATGGCTCCATTGGCGGTGGTTCACGAAGCAGAGCTTCAATGGCGGAAGAGAGGCTTGGGGATTGTTCCTTGAAGAGTGAGAATCTAGAGGAATTATAGGAAGGTGCATTGGGCCCGAGGTGTAATTTTTCTTTTTGCTTTTTTTTATTGCAAATGTTTTATAACGAAAATACTTAAATTTATAAATTTATATATATATATATATATATATATATAAATACATATACATAATGAATATACATAGACGACAATATGAACACGATAAGTTATGAATACGACGATACAAAATTTTTGTTAATTTTTTATGTGAGGAATATCGAATATAGTACCCAATACGACATAATAAAATGATATTTTTAGAAGTGTCCATCTATTTTATATATATATATAAAAATATAGATATAGTCATATAGATATATAATTGTTATTATTATAAATATAGTAGTGGGGAAATGGTTGGATTTTTTTTAATAAAATTGAGCAATTGGAGGGATTTCATGTAATTAAATTTTGTATTAAGTATATAGTTAGATTATATTTTTGCACGCGCATAAATATATCCCCCCTATTAAATAAATTATTTTTTATTGTAGAAATTAATGAATGCCAATAAATGCGCATAGTATTTTATCAATACCTCAAAAAAATTTAAAATTTTGAAATATACCACTTTAATATGCTTTCTTTTTTCCTTTTTATTTTTTATTGTATTATGGGTTCATTTCAAGGTTTGTTCGGTCAAGTTTGGTTGAATCAATGTACTAAAATGGAGAGTATTTAATATTTTACCTCCTCATCTGATCAATCAATGTAATTTTTTTTTTAAAAATATCAACCACAGACAATAAATAAAATACACTTATTTATATTATAAATTGGATTCGACTCAACCGAATCTAAAGTCGAATTTTGCATTTCAAGTGCCAATTAATGCAATTTGCAGCGAAAAAACCCTAAGAAATGGGACATAGTGCAGTAGCCAGTTGGCATTTGGTTCTAGCAACATTTAAGAGAAAAAACAATTTTGAATTTTAATTGTTTATATTAATAGAAGTAACACAAGCATATGGGTTGGTAGTTCAAAACTTTGTGTTGTGGTATCCCACTGGCATGCATGTATATCATGATATAGAACCTATTCTGTATGGATATGTACATGATACAACATGAATATGGCGATACGAATTTTTTTGTGAATTTTTCATGTGAGAAGTATCGGATACGATATCTAACACGAGTGTCCAACACGACACGATACGACAAAATAATATTTTTAGAAGTGTCGGTGCATTAGAGTATAGAGCACATGAGTTCAACCAAATTGTTATAACTTCTCTTAGTAATACAACCTCATTTTTTCACAAATATGTTCATGTAAAGTTTTTTTCCTCAATTTAATTAAGATATTATATAAAATCCCATAAGAACAGTACAGGACATTAATATAGTGATACGAATTTTTTTATTAAAGTTCCCACAAGGAAAGTGTAGGATATCAATTATAACACGACAAGGTAATAAATAATATTATTGAAAATGTCAGTGCAAGTGAGTCGTGAAGGTAAAATTTAGTTCAGTTGTCTTGTATCCTTGCATTTTAGGGTTTCGGATCTCCTGTTTCGAGTTCATGTTTCATCTTCTGTATCACACACATATACGCGTCAAATATATTAATAAACGGTCGTGATTAGAAGATAGATCTTTTAAATCTTTTTCATGTTACAATTATCTCTCTTTTTCCTAATCTCCATCGTCTATTAATACACTACACATCTTTTAAATCTTTCCCATATTACAATTATCTCACTTTTTCCTGATCTCAATTGTCTATTAATACGCTACATACGTATCTATCTATACTATTATATATTTGAAAACGAGGTTTGACTTTTTATTGTGTATTTTGATGATGTGGAATTTTGTGGGTTTTTTGAGATTTTTAATTAAATAGAAAAAATGTAATTGGTTGATCTTTATTTTGTGTATTATTTATTTTAAAACAAATAGTAACTTATGGAAATAATTATCTTTGACAATATTTATAATATACTTTCTATGTATGAATTTCTGTTTTAAAGTATACATATTTTTATCAATATAAATAAAGGTCATAATTAATGAGCTTTAAATTAAGAAAGAATGAATTGATAATTTTTATATATCATGATATTCACCCCATAATTAGGGTGATATTTAATGCTATCATTAATTAGGGTTAAAGAGATAGATAAAGAAAAAAACAAATAGTAACTTATGGAAATAATTATCTTTGACAATATTTATAATATACTTTCTATGTATGAATTTCTGTTTTAAAGTATACATATTTTTATCAATATAAATAAAGGTCATAATTAATGAGCTTTAAATTAAGAAAGAATGAATTGATAATTTTTATATATCATGATATTCACCCCATAATTAGGGTGATATTTAATGCTATCATTAATTAGGGTTAAAGAGATAGATAAAGAAAAATTAAAATTAAAATATTTATTTTGTATATTATTTTATTATGAAAATAAATATTACTAAAGAAAATAATTATTTTCAGCAATAATCATAATATATTTTTCATTATGAATTTCTTTTGAAAATATACATATGTATACTATTATATATAGCACGACGATATTTGCACGCAATTGTACTATTTTGACTCAATATTATTTTGTGTTGTTTTCTAAAAATATTTTATTAAAAAAAAATTCTAATTGGTTGTTGGATCAATATATTTCAATTATTATTAAACATATATATATATATATATATATATATATATATATATATATATATATATATATATCTATACTATTATATATTTGAAAACGAGGTTTGATTTTTTATTGTGTATTTTGATGATGTGGAATTTTGTGGGTTTTTTGAGATTTTTAATTAAATAGAAAAAATGTAATTGGTTGATCTTTATTTTGTATATTATTTATTTTAAAACAAATAGTAACTTATGGAAATAATTATCTTTGACAATATTTATAATAAACTTTCTATGTATGGATTTCTGTTTTAAAGTATACATATTTGATGGGGTCAAGATACGATCGTCCCACGTAGGACACGTGGCATCACCGAGATGATGACATCTGTCTCCCCAAGGCTTCACCATCAATACACGAGCGCTAAGATCAACGAGCGCAATCCTTCTGCAGGAGTTAAGCCCAACGAGCGCTGTCACTCCCACGAGCGTCCTACATACTAAATGATGGGCACGTTCACATGCCAAAGGAGCCCTCTTCGAGCGTCACACTCCCTCAGAGTGGCTTCCCCTTTGGCTCATCACTTGAACTGGAGCCTTCATCCCCCTCAGCGGATGTCTTGGCCTCCAATACTCTAGGTTGTCACGAGCGCGCTCTTAAGCCCTCGTTACCAACCACCCAAATGGCTCTCTGACACAACGTACATGCCCGCGCACCTGCCACTGTTGCCAGCACTAACTTTTGGCCGCTTTTGCAGAAGATTCCTCCTAGGTTTCTCTCTCACAGCGCCACGTGTTAGGGCAACATTCGGCCAGGACCACTTGAGGCAAATGACCAAAGGGCCCTTGACCCTCAACTATAAATAGCTAAAGTCATCTTCTACACTGGTAAGCATTCTTCATCACTGCAACTGTGACTGAACTTACATTTCCTCATACCTTGAACTGACTTGAGCGTCGGAGAGCCAAACTGGGTATCACCCCCAGTTCCCCCAGCTTGGCCTTCTGACTTTTCTTGTGCTTGTCCCAACAGGTAGAACCCCTTTCTCATTTCCGGCGAAGCTCCGGTGGTTTCCTCCACAAATACAAACGTAAAGTGATCGGATTCGGATCAACCCATTTCTGAACCCCATCATTTTTGGCGCCGTCTGTGGGAAGCCAGTCTTCCATCTTCTTCCTTTCTTTTTGTTGGTAGAAAAGCAAGCACACCTTTACCTTCAATAGTCATGGTTGCTACGAGATCTGGAGCTGTGGGAGGAGGAGATAACGCCTCCCAGGATGCAAACATCATTATTCCCTCCACCACTACTGGTGGAGCCCCGCCACCTTCCGTCGCCGCTGGTGGAGCACCTCCCGCCGCAGGAGTGACTCTACAAGCAGAGTCTTCTGTACCACCACCTGCACCGCCGGCACCACAGGTTCCCACCACCGCTGGAGGAGCCTCTCTCTCTGCTCCTCCCGCAGCTTGTACAGAACCCCTGGGTCCATCCCCAGATGAATCTCGGATTACCGGGCTACATGATGCCCCCACCGGGATACACCCTCACTCCGTCTGTTATGATGCCGCCGGTCCAGCCGTATCATGCAGGCCAGATCCAGCTCCCGGTGGTGGTCCCCAGGGAGATCGAAGGAGTGGAGTTACCTCCACTAACCACCCAACAGTTGAGGGCTCTCTACGCCCAGTGTGAGGTTCAGGCGGCTCAGGGGGCATGGGAAAGGTTCCATTCCATGTACTTCCCCTCTGGGCAGGCCACTCAAATCGCAGCCCCTTTGGGCGGACAACAGAACTTTCCCCTCAGAGAAGCCCAGGCTGTTCTGAGGGCACAACCACCACCACCACCAACCAGAGAAGTGCCACAGCAGGAGGGCAACGAGCGTCCCTCCATGGGCAGGAATAAAGAGCCCACGGAACGGGTAAATGATAATGAAGGAGACTCTCATGTCTCCAGGAGGGGCTCACGAGTCCCCAGGCATGGAGACAAGCAAGCAGACGTAAATCCTGACATCCTCGCGGCTGTGCAAGACCAGCTGCAGGGTCTCAAGGATATTGTGGGACAGCTCTCACGAGGGCGCTCAGCTCAGATCTCCCCTAGTCGGGATGAACGGGTTGACGCCAGAAGCACCCGCACCAGGGACCCTCCACCAAAGGTCCCCCGCCGCAAGGAGCCGGAGGAAAACTTCGGCACGTATGAATATCACCCTTTGGCGAGGGGTTCACCCCTCGTAGAAGAAGTTCTGATGGCCCAAGCAGGCATGGCCAAAGTCCCCACTTCCATCAACCGTTACGACGGGACGACTGATCCAACTGAACACTTGGGTCACTTTGTGCATCTTATGCACCTCTATGAGCATTCCAGCAATTACTGGGCAAAAGTGTTTGTCACTTCCTTGGTAGGAATGGCTCAAGAGTGGTACAAGCGACTGCCGCCGCGCTCGATCCACTCATATGAAGAACTGGCTAATGCTTTCCTCAACCACTTCAATTCTTTGAAAGCGCCAGTCACCGCACCCACTGCCCTGTACAACGTGGTGCAAGGCAAGAGCGAATCTCTGCGCTCGTTTTTCGCCCGCTTCAACAAGGAGATCCTACAGGTGGAGAGGCCTTCCATGGATTTCTTGATCCCAGTGCTCTTTCAGGCTGTGGATCACAAGCAATATGTGAGCAAAAAATTTGCTGATGCCATTGTGGAAAGGAGGCCTGGGACCCTCATGGCCTTAAGAGAAATAGCCGAGCCGTTCTTCGCGCTCGAAGACATGTATGGGACGAATGGTCCCCGGCATCACAGCCCGGCCAGGAACGAGCGACCTCATCACGAGCGGGGACGGGATGTGGCCGTAAAGAAAGAGCGCCCTCAGGAGCGCAGGAGGTCGCCACCACCCCCTCGTCGATTCGAGCGAATTCCGCTCACCAGGCCAAATTCAGAAGTCTATAACCTCTCTGATAAGAAGCTCTTCAAAAGACCCATCAAGATGAGGGAAACAGACTCGCTCAGGCGCTCGAACAAATACTGCGCATTCCACAAGCAGAGGGGGCACGACACAGATGAGTGCCGACAGCTGGAAGCTGAAATTCAGAGGCTCGTCGTAGGGGGCCACCTGAAGGAGTTTGTCCGGGTGCTAGAGCGCTACGATGAACAATGCAACGAGCGCTCCGGGAGGAGAAGGAGGAGTCCGTCCCGTTCAAAGAGCCCAAGGGGTAGGGGACCCCCTGAAAGCAGCAGCCGCCGAGGCAATAAAGGAAAGGCCCCTGAGCAAGAAAACGAGCCCTTCGCAGTCATAAATATGATTGCAGGAGGCTCATCAGGGGGGGATTCGAACGCCTCCCGACGGAGGTTCGTCCGGAGCTACAACCAACGCCCAGCAGTGCCCAAACCTATCTATGCCATCCAGAGATCAAGCGCTCAAAGGCCACGAGAAAATGATGTAATAGGCTTTGATGTTAGGGACTTAGAACATATTGTAACGCCCCATGGGGAAGGTATAACCTCAGATTGCCCCATGGTGGTTAGTTTAGATGTTCATAATCATCTTGTAAAAAGGGTATTGGTGGATAGTGGAAGCTCCGTTAATGTTTTGCCTTATTCTACATTCTTAAAGATGAAGGTTGATCTTCCGCTCGAGCCTCTCAAAACGGCTCTTATTGGCTTTGGAGGCTCGGAAGTTGTCCCACGAGGGCAAATACGCCTAGCTACTTCGTTCGGCCGAGCCCCTCAGCGCAAAACACTCTTGGTAACGTATGCAGTGGTGGAGATTGACATTCCATACAACATCATAATTGGGCGCCCTGCCCTCGTGGATTTCAAAGCCATCATCTCCACCTACCACCAGAAGATTAAATTCCCTACTTCCGAGGGCGTGGGAGAAGTACTGTGCAATGTGCGAGAGGCTTGGGAATGTTACATGCTGTCTCTTAGAAAGCCTAAAGCGGAGAAAACCTTCCAAATTGGTTCCGCCAAAAAGTCAGTGGACTTCCCCAATTTAGATGAGGACAGCCCAGCACGGAAAAGGGCGAAATTGAACAAGAAGAAGAACAAAAAGAAGAGGGGAAACAACGAGGAGAATCCCCTCGAAGGTGCACCACCAGGAACTGTTGGGGGATCATCCTCAGAAGGAGACGAGCCGGGAGAGGATGAACCAGCACCCGGCGACCGTTTGACAGGAAAGAAGAGGGCGCTCGAACTTCCTCGCCCTGAGGTAAGGATCGAACCCTCTGAAAAGTTCCTTACCATTGAGCTGGAACCCGGAAACAAGGACAAGACTACACCGATAGGTTCAAACCTCTCAGGGCCTTCTCAGATCATGATGATTGATTTTCTAAGGGAAAACAAGGATGTATTTGCGTGGAAAGCCTCAGATCTCACAGGGATTGACCCGAGCGTCATTGTCCACAGGCTTAATGTGGATCCCTCTTTCAAACCCATCAAGCAGAAAAAGCGGGATGTACATGGCTTTCGGAAAAAAGTCATTGAAGAGGAAGTTAATAAACTCCTGGAGGCTCAATATATCGAGCCCATCTTGTATCCGGAGTGGCTGTGCAACGTCGTCTTAGTGCCCAAGAGTGCGAATAAGTGGCGCATGTGCAACGATTTCACCGATCTCAACAAAGCCTACCCTAAAGATCCTTACCCGCTGCCCCGGATTGATCAATTGGTGGATTCGACCGCTGGCTGCGAGCTCATGAGCATGATGGACGCTTTCCAGGGATACTATCAGATCTTTATGGCCCCGGAAGATCGCCCCAAAACCTCGTTCGTTGTCCATCTAGGGGTATATTGCTTCTTAGTCATGCCTTTCGGACTGAAGAACGCCGGAGCTACGTATCAGCGGCTCGTTAACAAGATGTTTGAAGAGGAAATTGGTAAGTCCATGGAGGTTTACGTGGATGATATGATTGTCAAAAGTGAGCGCCAGGATTCCCACTTGGAAGATCTCAAGCGTACTTTTTCAATCTTGCGTCAGTATGGGATGAAGTTGAACCCTTCAAAGTGCACCTTTGGAGTACAAGGGGGAAAGTTCCTAGGGTACATGGTCAGTCAGAGGGGAATTGAGGCCAATCCGGAGAAGATCAAGGCTATTTTGGAGATCCCTTCCCCTCGAAATTTGCGGGAAGTGCAGGTCCTGGTGGGAAAAATCATTTCGTTGAACAGGTTTATCTCGCGCTCGGCGGACAGGAACCTTCCCTTCTTCAAAATTTTGAGGAACGCTCGTAACTTTGCGTGGACAGAAGAATGCGAAAGGGCGTTGCAGGATATGAAGGCTTACTTGTCGAGCGCACCACTGCTGACTAAGCCCGTCGAAGGTGAGAGATTATTTATGTATCTTTCCGTTTCTCCCGAAGCCACAAGCGCTGTTCTGGTCGCTGTACGAGAGCGGAAACATTTGCCTGTCTATTATCTGAGCAAAACATTGCAAGGAGCTGAAAAGAAGTATTTGGAGATTGAAAAGTTCGCGTTCGCTCTTATCAACGCCTCAAGAAGGCTAAGGCCTTACTTTCAAGCGCACTCCATAACGGTCCTCACCGACCAACCCTTGAAGCAAGTGTTGTCCAAGCCGGACGTATCTGGTAGATTAATCAAATGGGCCATCGAATTGAGCCAGTTTGACCTATGCTTCGAGCCCAGGACGGCGATACAAGCTCAGGTTGTAGCAGATTTGTTGGTTGAACGCTTTGGTTTCGAGCCCACCGTCGCGGAGAACGAGGGGTTATGGGTACTGCACGCAGATGGTTCCTCAACCTCACAAGGGGGAGGAGTAGGAGTGGCCCTCAGAAACCCCGATGGGATTGAGCTGGACTTTGCAATTAAGCTGGATTTCCAAGTCACTAATAATGAAGCAGAATATGAAGCCCTCGTGCAAGGATTGAATATCGCTTTTCAGAATGGAGTTTCCAGAATCACCGCTTATGTGGATTCACAGTTAATAGCGAGCCAGATTGAAGGAACTTATGAGGCTCGAGAAACCACCATGGTACAGTATTTAACTAAAGCCAGAGAAATCATTCGGAAATTCAAGGAATTTCATCTACTTCAAGTGCCCCGAGGAGAAAACGAGCGTGCGGACGCTCTGTCAAAGTTTGCATCAGCTTTAGAGGGTACTTCTGAACGTTCTGTTACGTTCCTTAGGACTGAGGAACCTTTGATCAAAGAAAGGGTCGCCACCAAGATAATCGCTATGATTGATCCAAACGAGCCCTGCTGGCTTGATGACGTCATCATTTTCCTTAAGGATGGAATCACTCCCACTGACAAGGTGGAAGCTAGGAAAGTCCGAAGTAAGGCCCCTCGTTTCGCTTTGGATCCCGAGGGGAGGCTATTCAAGAAATCATTTCAAGGACCCCCAATGAGATGCCTAAGGCCCTCACAGGCGAAGGAGACGCTCGAACTCATTCATAATGGAAGCTGTGGAAATCATTCTGGAGGGCGTATTTTGGCAAAAAAGGTTCTGAGAAGTGGGTTTTATTGGCCTACAGTTCTCCAAGATGCCATCGAATTTTCAAGGAAGTGTCCCAAATGCCAATTCCATTCAAATCTCCCTCAATTGCCAGCAGCACAGATGATCCCAATAGACGTCTCTTGGCCTTTTGACCAGTGGGGAATAGATATTGTGGGCCCCTTGCCCATGGCTGCGGGACAAAAGAAGTTTGTCATTTTGGCCGTCGACTACTTCACCAAGTGGGCCGAGGCCGAAGCTGTTGCAAAAATCACTTTCAGGGTCGTGAGGGACTTCATTTGGAAGAACATCATTTGCAGGTACGGCATACCGAGGGTGCTCATTTCTGACAATGGATCCCAGTTCATAGCTGCTGACACACGAGAATGGTGTTCTGAGTTGGGGATCGAGCAGCGATTTACCTCTGTAGGACATCCTCAAGCCAATGGGCAAGCAGAAGTTACCAATAGGATCATCTTGCAACATCTGAAAACCATGCTTGAGAGCAAGAAAAGTGAATGGGCTGAGGAGCTGCAAGGAGCGCTTTGGGCTTATCGCACCACCCCACGAGCGGCCACTGGAGAAACTCCTTACGCGCTCGTTTACGGATCAGAAGCAATGATACCCGCGGAGATATTAAATGAATCCGCTCGTGTCGGCTATTTCGAGCCTCAGCTCAACGATGGCAACAGAAGCTTGGAGTTGGATTTGCTGGATGAAAGGAGAGACAAAGCGTGGGCTAAGATCCACCACTATAAAGCCTCTGTAGCCCAGCAGTACAACAAGCGTGTGAAGGAAAGAACTTTCCAGTTGGGAGACTTGGTCTTAAAGAAAGTGGAAGCATCCAGGCACGTAGGCAAATTGGACCCCAATTGGGAAGGCCCATTCAAAGTCGTACAACTCAGAGCTAACAACACTTACACCCTGGAGACACTTCAAGGTGAGCGCTTGCCTCGCCCTTGGAACGCATGTAACCTCCGGCGGTTTTATGTTTAAAAGCTCTTTGCAAACCCTGATGTAACAACCCTCTTAGACGGGTTCTATGTACTTCCAATCACAAGTAAGTGGAAACATAATCTTTTTAATTTCTTTAATATTCCTGTTTCCTTGGTTGCTTGAATGGATAAGTCCCACGTCCCTCGTCTTCGCGAGCGTGGCTGGCAACCCATTCCAATATGTATGCTGTTATCTCGTATGGGTTACGCTGGCCAGCACTCTACTCCGGATGGGGGGACGCCCTCATAAGGATAGACTGGTTACGCTCACAACCAATTAGATGGATTGGAAGAAGATTATGAAGAAAATGCTAGTAGGCCTTGGCTGTTTCTTAAAACGCCTTGCGCTCGAAAACGGGATATCCTACAGAGAAAATCCTAGTAGGCCTTGGCCGTTTCTTAAAACGCCTTGCGCTCGAAAACGGGATCTCCTACAGAGCAAATCCTAGTAGGCCTTGGCCGTTTCTTACAACGCCTTGCGCTCGAAAACGGGATCTCCTACAGAGCAAATCCTAGTAGGCCTTGGCCGTTTCTTACAACGCCTTGCGCTCGAAAACGGGATTTCCCGCAGAGCCAGAAATACGACAAGAGCCAGAGCGCTCGAACGATGGCTTTAGAATCAAGAAGGAATTGCACAAGTCTTGAACGAGGGCAATCCCACAGTAAGACCCTCGCACACACTCAAGACTTAGCAAAATCCCCCAAGGGCGGAAGGAATGTCACAAGTCTTAAACGAGGGCAACCACTCAGTAAGACCCTCGCACACACTCAAGACTTAGCAAAATCCCCCAAGGGCAGAAGGGATGTCACAAGTCATGAACGAGGGCAGCCTCTCCATAAGACCCTCGTATCTACTCAAGACTCGGCCAAATTTTTAAGAGCAAAAAACGAAAATTTATACAAGTCTTGAGTGGGGGGGCAATCTCACTGTAAGACCCTCACGATCGCTCAAGACTTCAGCGAATTTTCAAAGTTTACGACAAAGGCAAAAATTTATACAAGTCTTGAGTGGGGGGGCAATCTCACTGTAAGACCCTCACGATCGCTCAAGACTTAAACAAATTTTTGAAGTTTTATGACAGAGGCAGAAATTTATACAAGTCTTGAGTGGGGGGGCAATCTCACAATAAGACCCTCACGATCGCTCAAGACTTAGACAAATTTACGAAAGCAGAAATTTATACAAGTCTTGAGTGGGGGGCCAATCTCGCAATAAGACCCTCACGATCGCTCAAGACTTAGACAAATTTACGAAAGCAGAAATTTATACAAGTCTTGAGTGGGGGGGCAATCTCACAATAAGACCCCCACGATCGCTCAAGACTTAAACAAATTTTCATTGCATCAGAGAAATAAAACATCCACAGAGTATGCTACACAGTCTTATTATATGATGCATAAATGAACAGAAGAACAAAGTCATCAAAAAAGGGATATTTATTCATTGCAAAGGAGAATTATTACAAAGTAAAGGGCTCAAAGGCCCAGGAAATACTGTTACAAAAAGCAGGGAAATACAAGGACAAACTATAAAGGGAAAAGCTTCAAGCGGCAGGGGCAATGTCTTCATCAACGATCACCAGAACGGGGCCATGCACTGGGCCCTCAGGCTCTTGCTGATGAGCTTGGGGATTGTTGAGCTCGTCTGCACCGGCATTGGGAACGTTGGCACCTTCAGCATTCAGGACTGGGGCTTCCTCCATAATGGGCGCTTGAGGCTCGTTTTCAGGATCATCATCTTGGGCCGCACCCCCTCACCTATGAGCGTCGGTGTACTCATCCTGGATCAGTTTGACCAAGAAATCGTACTCCATCTCAGCAATGGCATCCGCGGGGTCGTTGGGATCCTCGTCCACCTCCTCACAACGCTCGTTAAACATGAGCCCCGTGCCCTCAGCTCCCTTCATTGCTGGATCGGTCAGCCCCTTATGAATGCCCTGATCCACTGCCAAGTTAAAGGCATTCTGGGCCTCCTCCAGACAGTGCAACGAGGCGGCGAAGTTGAAAGCCTTTGAATGGCAGAACTTGATTAGCGCCTCCTTATTTGCACGCTCTAGGCTCCGAGGCCACTCGTTCATGGCATCGTTGAATTTGCGCTCGGCCTCAAGAGCCCTTGCCTTCCAGTTTTCCCTCTCCGCCTCTGCCCTCTGGCACCGCTCGTTAGCCTGAGCCAGCTGGTTGCCCAGGCCAATTCGAGCGCCATCAACCGCCACGAAGTCTTCCTTGAGCTTTCCCAGCTCCTCCTCAGTTTTGTTGTACAAATCCTGGAGGGATTCGTACTTGGCAATTTCCGCATCAAGCTCCGATTGGATTTGAGCCGGGTCATTCGAGCGGGCCATCTTCTTGTATTTGGCCTTGCGCTCGGCGTAAGTGGAGGCTCGCATTTGTACGTTCCGGAGCCGGGGAAGAACTTGCTGCATAAATGAGAGGAAAAGTGTTAGCCAAAAACATGATAATCTACAGAAATAAACAAAGGAAGCCAGGATTGAAGACTTACGAAAATTAGAGCGTGGGCCGCGTCGAGGGCCACTTTCTCCACAGACTCACTGTAGAGATGCCGGTGGTCCGCCGAGAACTGGGCCCTGTTGTAAAGGTTCTCGGTGACAGCCTGGGCGACCGTGCCAGGCCTCAGCAAAACTGGCCCACCATCGGGGGCGCCTGAAAAGTCTCTGTCCCCTCGACTGGGGAACTCCCACAAATGTTCTTCCTCTGAAGAGGAAGTGTCCCCCTCGCCCCTGGGGCCCTCAGCAACTTGTTTGCCCTTGCCCTTGATTGCGGCAGAATCGGGCATCCTCTTCCTCTTGCGGGAAGGCCTATTTGCGCTCGGGGAAGCTTCAGTTATCGCCAGGGTGGTCACTGGCCTCGTTGGTTCTGCAGGAGTGGGGGGTTGAGCATCTCCCGCTCTCTCCGACCGCCCCCTGGTCTCTCTTGGGACCAATCTACGTTCCCCTCTGCCACGAGGGGGCTGGACTTCAGGATTGGCGCTCGAACTGGCGCCACTACGAGCGTCCCCTCGATTGTTACGGTTACGAGGGCGCTGTTGCTCACGCTGTTGGTCCCCCTGTGGGGCTTGGTTCCGGTTGGCGTGGGCAAAACGGGCTGCTTGTCTAATTCCTCCAGCCATTTCAAGTATAGCAACTCCTGCAAGCATGAAAATTTCAAGAGTTAGAAATCCTCAAATCATCTACTCAGATTGCAAGTTACAAGTACAGAAAAGAAGTTAGTATTTATTCCTATCTAAAGTTAGTGCCCTAAGAATCTAACCGTCTCTCTCTATGTCACGAGCCGGAGGGTTGTCAAGGAAATAAGGGTCATTGGAAAGACCACACAAGAACATGAGTTCCGCATCGTCTATCCAGTCTTTTGCTTGAATGAGGTGGCCCTCGTCCCTCAGGGTTGCTGCCAGGCTCTTGGCCCAATCTTTGGGGAGTGCTGGTGGCAAGCGGCTCTTCGCAAACGAGCCCCATTGCGTGGGCACCCCAAAGCCCTCTTCTGCTGGAGCTTTGACAAAGATAAACTTCTCCTTCCAATCAGGGCCATAAGTGCTCGAGGGCGAGTTGATCAGCTTCATATGGGCCTTCGCTTGAACATAATAAAAACCCGCCTCAGGAGAAGAACGAGAGGAGCTAACCACTTGAAATAGGGCGTTGAAGTTCCGCAAGAAGGGCTCGTAACCCATGCTCCTCATCAAGATAATGAAACAGGTCAGGAGGGCCAAGCCGTTGGGCACAATTTGCGACGGGCACAAGCCCAGGTCATTCAACAGGTGAGCCATCGTGACCGAGATAGGGAACCTCAGGCCTCCTGAACTCACTGTATCCACGTATACGGCCATTTCCCCGGGAGGCGGGTTATTCGCACGCTCGTGGCTTTGTGGGATTCTCCATGTGTACCGCTCGTCCCAGTAAATGGGGGCCATCATCGTCTTTACATCTCCCACGGTGACTGTGCTGGGAGTCTCATCAGGCGTGCGCTCGGTAGCCTGGTAGCCTGACCCTTCACCCTCGTTGGGCCCTTTGGATTTTTGGGATTTCTTCCCTTTTCCCTTATCACGGGCTCTTTCTGAAGGCCCGGTTATGGCTTCAGCCACTGGAAGCGGGTTTGCGACGGCCACCGTCACAGTATGGCGGTGGGGATGAGTGGCACTCTGAGTTATGGGGAGAGTGACCCCTTGCCTCTCTGCCTCCATTACCAGATCCATCTCCTCAAAGAGAGGATCCATTCCGCCGGGGTTCCTATCCTCCATAGCCATCACGGCCGCCCCCAACTCCTCATCTCTAGGGGAATCGGGGGAAGAAGAACTTTCAGTGGCCATTTCTTGGATTTCACGGGCAAATTCCTCAACATGTTGGTCAGCCATGGCAGAAACTGGGATTTGGAGTTTTCTTGGAAAAAGATTAGGGTTTCCTCAAGAAGAAAAATCTAAGGGGTTATGAAATTCTAAAGTCCGAATCTACGGTTAGCAAAGTTAGAAAGTTACACTGGAGATTTACCTTGAAAGTTTTCTGAGAAAGTTTGGGAGAAAGGTTGAAGATGCTCTAAGAACTGGAGTGCGAGAGAATTCTTTTTTGCAAAGGATGCTTGAAAGTTTTGAATGCGTAAAGAGTATGGAGATTACAAAATCCCGTATTTATAGGGATGGGAGTTGGTACCCTTTTCGGCAATGAATTCAAAATGGTAATCATTTCCCGCCTAGGAAACCGCCCACTTTATGGAACCGTCACATGCTTCCCCATGCTCACGCGCCCCACGCGCACCCGCATTTAATGCGGAAGTGTTACGAGCGGTCAGTTGAAAAGACCGCATTTATAGCGCAACCAGAAGAAAAATTGCTCAACACGCCAAGCCTTACACGAGCGCTATGTGCAAGAAATTGAACGTGTCAAAATTCTACAGCCCTTATCACTAAGGACTACAGAATTGGGGGGCAAAATGATGGGGTCAAGATACGATCGTCCCACGTAGGACACGTGGCATCACCGAGATGATGACATCTGTCTCCCCAAGGCTTCACCATCAATACACGAGCGCTAAGATCAACGAGCGCAATCCTTCTGCAGGAGTTAAGCCCAACGAGCGCTGTCACTCCCACGAGCGTCCTACATACTAAATGATGGGCACGTTCACATGCCAAAGGAGCCCTCTTCGAGCGTCACACTCCCTCAGAGTGGCTTCCCCTTTGGCTCATCACTTGAACTGGAGCCTTCATCCCCCTCAGCGGATGTCTTGGCCTCCAATACTCTAGGTTGTCACGAGCGCGCTCTTAAGCCCTCGTTACCAACCACCCAAATGGCTCTCTGACACAACGTACATGCCCGCGCACCTGCCACTGTTGCCAGCACTAACTTTTGGCCGCTTTTGCAGAAGATTCCTCCTAGGTTTCTCTCTCACAGCGCCACGTGTTAGGGCAACATTCGGCCAGGACCACTTGAGGCAAATGACCAAAGGGCCCTTGACCCTCAACTATAAATAGCTAAAGTCATCTTCTACACTGGTAAGCATTCTTCATCACTGCAACTGTGACTGAACTTACATTTCCTCATACCTTGAACTGACTTGAGCATCGGAGAGCCAAACTGGGTATCACCCCCAGTTCCCCCAGCTTGGCCTTCTGACTTTTCTTGTGCTTGTCCCAACAGGTAGAACCCCTTTCTCATTTCCGGCGAAGCTCCGGTGGTTTCCTCCACAAATACAAATCGTAAAGTGATCGGATTCGGATCAACCCATTTCTGAACCCCATCAATATTTTTATCAATATAAATAAAGGTCATAATTAATGAGCTTTAAATTAAGAAAGAATGAATTGATAATTTTTATATATCATGATATTCACCCCATAATTAGGGTGATATTTAATGCTATCATTAATTAGGGTTAAAGAGATAGATAAAGAAAAATTAAAATTAAAATGTTTATTTTGTATATTATTTTATTATGAAAATAAATATTACTAAAGAAAATAATTATTTTCAGCAATAATCATAATATAGTTTTCATTATGAATTTCTTTTGAAAATATACATATGTATACTATTATATATAGCACGACGATATTTGCACGCAATTGTACTATTTTGACTCAATATTATTTTGTGTTGTTTTCTAAAAATATTTTATTAAAAAAAAAATTCTAATTGGTTGTTGGATCAATATATTTCAATTATTATTAAACATAAATATATATATATATATATATATATATTATTAAACACAATCCTTATTATATGCAATTCATTAATTATTCCATGAGTCAATACTAAATATATGCTATTGGTAATCAAATCTCCTAAAAATTAGCAAACGGAATTGAATTCCCTAATAAAGCCACCACTCCCTCAGAATTCATGGCATCCCTCAAAATTCATGGCATTTGAAATTTATTTATTGGTGAATTTTAATAATTCCAAATTATTTTTAATTAAAAAGATAATTAGAATGATTTTGGTTGTTTTTTCTTTTTCATATTTTTAATTGATTCATAAAGATCTCAAGAATCAATTATCTATTTGTATGCAATTACAAACGTATTTAATGGATATTATTTACTATTTCCTTATTTCTTTCAATTTACCATATCATTCAAATTTGGTCATGCCTATATAATCAATCTCTCCATCTCCAAATCTCCTCTCTTCAAATGCATTCATTCAGATTTATTTCTATCATTCATTTTTTTCTCATTTCTAATCCATCTAAGATGTTTTAAGTTGTAGAGATTTGTACGCAATTTCGTAATGTTGATTGGGGGTTCAGTTAATGTATAGTGTTCATAATCTTTGTCTATTCCTTTGATGATGTCTGAGGTTCATGGTTTTTTTCTTGGTATTTTCATGAATGGTATAATATGTAAAGATGAAGTTAAAAATAAGGGAGTTTCTTGAATTTTTTTTTAATTGAATTTTTTTACTTTTCATTGCCCTCTGTTCAATGATTACATTTAATTTTTCCGCTAGGAAGAATATGAATTTATACTATACGTTGCAGATTTATATATAAATTTTTATTATTATTGTTTATTGATTAGTATTTTAGTTTCATGTTTCCGAAAATACCTCTATTTTTACTAAAATAAGTGTCTTGAAGTATAATATTTTTAGTTTCTTCATATTATTATGTATCTTTAATTTTCAGATTTGTTATTTGTTGATGTGATGTATATTTTTTTAAATTATTAATTTATATTTGTTATATTAAATTTATGGATGTTTACGTTTTTAATAGTCAAATCTTCCTTTCTTTATAATTTTGAATCGGCTATTTATTTAAATTATCTCAGATTTAGTTTTACTATTTTTGTATTTAGCTATGTTTGTGAATTCATCTATATGATTAATATATTTGAATATATTTGTGAATTCATTTATCTTTTCTATATTATATTTTTTACGTTATTTAAAAACTTTTTCGATTTGTGTTATTTAAAAAGAAATATCGTCATATATTTTAATTTTAAAACATTAATTATGAATTTTTTTAATTTTTTTATTCATCGTAATTATTGGTAGCAATTTTTCTTCATTAAATTTATAACTAATAGTTTACCTTTATTTTTTACTTTTTAATGTTGGCCCTTTGCTCAAGAACTCTTATCCTTATTCATGTAATAATGTTATGATTTTTCCCCTTTCATTATTAGTTTCTTAATCTTCTTAATTAACTTTTTTCTTTTTTTTACATTCTTATTCTATTTTTCATTTTTTCCTTAAAACCCAAAAGACACTTGAATAATGAGATTTGATTTAGATTTTATTAAATTTTCTAGGAAAGAAGAAAGTCGAAAAATAGCAGAAGAAAAAATGAAGAACATATAAGAATAAGATTTTATTTAATTAGATTTAATGAGGATAATTTTATAAAAGTAAAATATAGTTGTTTCTCAATAGATTGAGAATCATTAATACCATCAAGGTTGGGGTAATGTGATGGTGCAGAAACTTGTAAAGGATTTAAACACCAATCACTTTAGAATTTGTTTGTAGAAGGGAAGACCATCACAGGCGTTGAGCCTCAGAAACTGGGTTTCCAATGAGCGCGGGTTCTTCCAGCTAGGATAACACCAGGAAATCGTGCAGCAAGGGTGCAGGAAATGGTGAAATATATGAAGCTTTGGAGAAGATGAAGATGCAGAGGAAAATGATGCCCAGTTCAGTAGTGTGGTGTCTTGTGAAGAAGATGACTTGGGGAAGAATGCAAGTGTTCTCCCTTATTTATATGTTAGGGGTGAGGGTAGATTAGGTAATCTGACCGTGTGGCCCCAAACCTGTGTTGCCCTAACACGTGGCTGCCTGTGGTGATATGAGAGTGATGGCCCTGGAAAGTAGGCGGCGTGTCAGGTACAAGGTGCGCACTACCTTTGTGTCAGAGGTTGTTGACGAGGGTCGCGCGGGTGGAAGGTCTCGGATCCGTTTTATGAGGGTTCAGATCCACCACGGCAGAGGGGACCACACGCGAGCGAATGGGCGACGCTCGAAGAGTGCTCGGACGGGTTCCTCACGACTCATGATCTTTGAGCGCCGAAGTCCCGAGCGATGAGAATATGGCCCTCGTACGGGTGATTCCCGGAGAGAGGTAACTCCGAAGGCCAGGATGGGAGCGCCGAGCCTGCCGGTTCGGCCCCTTTTCTTGAATAGTTGGCCGAGGCTCAAGGGCCCATACTAGTTGGCAAGTGAGTGGGCTGGGTTGGCCCACGAGCCCATCAATACGAGGGTATAGTCTTCACGTCAGCAGATGGTGACACGTGGACGGCTCTGATACAAGCGTGTTTTTGGGCCTCATCATTTTGCCCCCCAAATTCTGTAGTATCGCTCGAGCGTACTGTAGAATTTAATAAGGAGGGAGCCTTGGATTTTGAATTACCCGAGGGTCAAGCCATTGCTAGAGAAGTGACCGCTTGACTTCTGTAACGGACACAGTCTGACACCGCATTAATTGAAGTCATGTCCGCATTTAATGCTGAGTGGGAACGTGGGCGTGTGCACTCCGGGAGACGTGAGGCAATTACCAAAAGTGGGGGGATTTCCTAGGCGGGAAATGATTGCCATTTGAAATCCCAAGCCCTAATCAATGTAAGTTATCCCCTATAAATAGGGATTTACAGCATTTTAGGATCTCTTTCACGCTTTTCGTCTTCTTCAAGCACATACGCAGCAAGAAATCTCTGCAACTTTTACTGATTCCGGCGAGTTTCCGTTCTTCAAACTTTAGGTAAAACTCCATAACACTTGTTTTCTGTACTAACTTTAGATTTAGGTTGTGCGTGAGCGAAATTTTCTAAGTGAAGAACCCTCTCTGCCGTTGAATTCATTCCAGAATTTTCCTTCTGCACTGAATCTCTCGCGAAAAGCTCCATCTCCAATAACCCAAACCCAGATATGGCAGACAATAACGCAGAGGCTTATGTGATGGAGATAGATGAGATGTCAGTGGGGAGTTCCTCCCCTCATGGAGATGTACCTACAGCGGTTCCCATGGCTAGAGCGTCCCCAGGCGAGGGGATTCCCATGGCGATTCCAGTGGCTCAAGCTCCGGCTGATGCCAGGGATGAAGATGTTGACGCAGCCGTTCAAGGGATGAACGAGCGTGCTCCTGGAGGGGTGAATGACCTATTTGAAGAGATGCATAACGTGATTGAAATGCAGAGGCAGGGAGAGAGAGTATTTCCGGTGTTGAATAGTGCCGTGAGACCCCAGGATCACAGGATCACCGTGGCCGTGATGGCCCCCGAGGGCGAAACAGGGCCATCCGGGCGTCAATTTGAGGCTGAACCTTCCAGAAGGCGTCAGAGGAGAGGAAGGGAGCCTGCCACTCGAGTGAGGTAAGACAACCGTCACCAAACCGATAGATCACCGAACGAGATTGAGAGCATTTTGACGCTCGAAGACTTGAAGGAGTTGAGGGCGAAAGCTTATTGGGATGAAGCAGTATTTCCCATGCGACTGCCAGAGGAGGGAGAAAGGGCCAACCGACCGCCACCTGGGATGATAACGGTTTACTGGGATGTTGTTCTAGCCGGGGGCCTGAGGTTTCCAATTGCTCACGCCGCTGCTATCATCTACCATCACTTAGGGCTTTGCCCTTCACAAATTCTGCCCAACGGCATAGCCTTAATCAATACCTTCATAGTAACGATGAGAGCCCTGGGCCACGCATCCTCGATTGTCAATTTTGATAGTTTGATACAAGTAGCCCGCTCGCCACGCTCGTCACCTACGAACGGGTTTTATTACGCCCAGGCCAAGTCGGGCTTTAAGATGATAGATTCCCCATCCACCTCCTACGGCGAGCATTGGAAGGAGAGGTATTTCTTCGTGGGGGCCCCCGGAGGGATCTTTGGGGTTCACCGACAGTGGATGATACACGGCGAGGGTCCTTTGATTAGGGAAAGGATGAGGAATAAAGCCTTTGAGGATTGGGCGATGGGATTAGCCTTCGAGATGAGGAGTGAGAGGAAGTGGATAAAAGCTGAGACTTTGATGAAGAACGAGGGAGTGTTGTTCCGTTATGGATTATCTTGCCCTCCAGACATGATACTCAACCCTCCCGCTGACATCATGGCCCTCGATGGTTAGATTCTAGGAACTAACTGCCCTAACTTTTAGAATAGCCTCCTAACTTAGTGTGACTGTTGTATTTTTGTATCTGTGACCCAAGTAACCAACTTCTGACGCTCGTTTCTTCTTACTTGCAGGTGTTCAAATACTATCGCAAGGTATGAATGCCGAGGCTCTCTCTCGCATGTTGGGCGTCCAGGTACCTGCCGCCGACCCTCAGCCCTCGCAACAGTAGAAAATCCGCCCTCCCAACACTCCGAGGGAAAGGGGAACTAGGCGTGGGGCCGGCCGAGGCGCTCGTGGAGGCGCGGGGAACGAAGCTCCCCCTAGGGCCCCCATTGAGGATTTGACAGTGGAGGGTACCCGTGGGGTTACCCCTCCGTCGGTGGCCCCCGAGGGTCCGATTTCATTGAGTTCGAGCGGATCTCGAAACCGCTCGGGGGAACATGTCCATATACATGAAACCATTCGGGCCGACCGTCAAGGGAAGAGGAAGAGGCTGCCGGATTCCCTTCCAATTTCTGGCAAGGGGAAAGAGGTGGTAGTGGGGCATAAAGGCGAGGGCAGCAACACTTCTTCATCAGAGGATGAAGATTTCTGGAAGATAGGTTGCAAGGGCGACTCTGGCTACAAGCGCCAGCGGACTGAGGGTCCAGTGCTCCTGAAAAAGAGTGCCTACTCCGTGAACATCGTCTCTGACATCGTCGGAAAACTCTAATTTTCAGGCGATCATGATAAGCTGAACGAGCACGACGCCGCTCGTGTTGCTGATGACGCCTGTCATGCCCTTCTGACGGTAAGTCCCTAGTACCCTCTGGAGATTTCCCAATTCCATTGCTCCCATTGTAACACTAATCTTCGCTTCTGACCCTCCAGGAGGTAATCCCTAGGTTAAAGAACTTGCAGGGGCGAGCGCAGGCCTATTCCGCGCACAAGGCCAAGTACAAGAAACTGCTGCGAATCTCTGACCCCGTCCAACTGCAAGAGGATTACAATAACATCCACGCTCAGCTGACCGAAGCCAATCTTGAGAAAGACAGGCTAAGGGAGAATCTTCAGAAGGCGGACGCAGCCTATCTTACCCTTGACGAGCGTCATAGGGAATTGAAGGTGGAGCGTGACCAGCTAAGGAACCAAACTAGGGAGTTGAGCACGCAGCTGGCGGAGAGCACTCGCCAAAATGAAGATACCAAGAAGGCACTCGCTGATCTTCAAGGGAAGGTGGAAGGACTAACGGCGAGGGTCTCCTGGGAAGCAGTAATGAAGTTCGTGCGTTCCAAGGCCTTTGTGTTTGCGGCCAACATTCAGTGCTTTGACAACGCTCGGGGCTTCTTCCATAAAGCTATTGGGCAAATGGTGAAGCTTGGCTTGGCTCCTGATAGCGCTCGAACCGATGCTCGTCTGCGTATGGACCTGGATGAAAACTGCGAGCCCATGGTCCAAAACGAGGATCCCACCGAGAGTTTGGCGGAGCCGGAGTACCAGGAGTTGGTGCAAACGCTCCAACGGGAGTTCATAGCTGCCAACACTCTAGGTCCCGAGCCCGTAATAGAGGATGAGGACACCGTCGTGGAGGCAGCGGATGTTGAGGAACCAGGCGAGGCTCAAACTTCTGACGCACACGTGTTGGCCCCAGTTCCCCTTGCGACTGCCCCTCCAAAGCCCGACTCTCAAGCCCCGTGATGATCCCTTGGTTGTTGAGTCTCTTTCCTTGCTGGTTTAAATTTCTTGTCTTACTTATGAACAATTTATGTCTGTACCTAATCCTCCAGCTATTTTCTTGATCATTTTGGATCCCTTTATGCTCCTTTCTGTATATTGAGACTCTTCTTTTACTGCTTGAATGTTTGAATACTTTCTCTTTTACTTTTGAATGATGAATGATGTTCCTTTTGAATGGGCGTGTGTGTGCACGAGGGTGTTTTCCATGGGGGTTCCCTGGCCGTACCCGTAATGAGGCTCGAATTTGAACTTAGGAAACTTCTGAGAATTTGCCCAAGTATTGGCCCCAATAAAGTGCATTTTCAGGTTGAACGCTCCAGGGAGTTGTATGTTCTTTAGAAATCAATAGTAGGATTTGCTAAGTATAGGATCAAAGCGAGCGTAACTGTGGGGTTAGCGTCATTTCGAGGGACCCATGAAAGGATTGTTATGGGATCCACTATTTTAAGAGTGTGATCTTACCCAAGAAGTTGAGGGTCATCGGAGTTTTTACGAGCGCGAGCTGGAGTGGCGTGCACTCAGCTGGAGTAAATTAACCATTTTGCTCCCCGTTGTTTGACACGCTCGTTCTTAGGATTCTATACACTTACGAATTGTCAAACTATTCCGGGTAGATGGTTATCAATACCCAGATAGTGTTGCTCTCAAAACGATTGGGGTATTACTTAGGCCGTTCGACGTGGAGGATGCTCGACACGGAGTGGGCCTTTTGTTGCTCAAATCATTAACCAATAAGAAAGCAAATAAATGACAAAACAAAGAACTAAACACTTACTGTTATACTTGTAATGTTCAAGATGATTACAACACGCTTTCTGTCAAAAGAAAGTACTCCATGCCGCAAACGGGCAATTACAAAAGAACTGACGTTTACACGTAGAACCTTCTAAGGTTACATGCATTCCATGGCCTAGGGAGACGCTCGCCTTGCAAAGTTTCCAGCAGGTAGGTGTTATTTGCTCGTACCTGAACGACTTTGAAGGGGCCTTCCCAATTGGGGTCCAACTTACCCACATGTTTGGAGACTTCAACTTTTTTGAGGACCAAGTCCCCTAGCTGGAAAGTCCTCTCCTTAACGCGTTTGTTGTATTGGCGAGCCACGGTTGCTTTGTATTTGTGGATACGTGCCCAAGCAGTATTCCTCTTCTCATCCAGCAAATCTAACTCGAGCGCCCGATTGGCCTCGTTGGCAGCAGGCTCGAAATAGGCAACGCGTGCGGATTCTTGAGCAATTTCCGCAGGTATCATAGCCTCGGAGCCATAAACGAGGGAGTAAGGAGTTTTCCCCATTGCCGCTCGTGGAGTAGTACGGTATGCCCACAGGGCTCTTTGAAGTTCCTCAGCCCATTCCCCCTTCTTACTCTCGAGCATCGTCTTCAGATGCTGGAGGATGGTTCGATTGGTCACCTCCGCCTGACCATTGGCCTGAGGGTGGCCCACCGAAGTGAAACGTTGCTCAATCCCAAGTTCGTAGCACCAATCCCGCGTGTCAGCGGCGATGAATTGGGATCCATTATCTGAGATGATTACCCTCGGGATGCCGTATCTGCAAATGATGTTCTTCCAAATGAAGTCCCTCACAACCTTGAAGGTTATTCTCGCGAATGCTTCAGCTTCGGCCCATTTAGTGAAGTAATCCACAGCGAGTATTACGAATTTCTTCTGTCCGACAGCCATTGGGAGGGGTCCCACAATATCAATGCCCCACTGATCAAAAGGCCACGAAACATCAATAGGAATCATTTGAGCTGCCGGCAACTGAGGGCAGTTAGAATGAAATTGGCACTTAGGGCATTTCTTGGAGTAGCTAATGGCATCCTGCAGCACCGAAGGCCAGTAGAACCCACTCCTTAAGACTTTATTTGCCAAGATTCGACCGCCCGAGTGGTTCCCGCAACTTCCATTGTGCACATGTTCTAAAACTTCCTTGGCCTGCGAGGGTCTCAAGCATCTCATCGGGGGGCCTTGGAAGGATCGCTTGAATAGTCGACCCTCGGCATCCAATGAGAAGCGAGGGGCTTTGTTTCTGATTTTCCGAGCCTCAACTTTGTCGCTTGGGCTGGTTCCATCCTGGAGGAATCTGATAATTTCGTCGAGCCAACAGGGCTCGGAGGGGTCAATCATATTCACCTCCTTCGAAGGTTCGCCTCTACTTATCAGCGGCTCTTCGGTTCTAAGAAACGTAACAGCACACTCGCTAAAACCATCCAGGGCGGATGCGAACTTTGAGACAGCATCAGCACGTTCGTTTTCTGCCCTTGGGACCTGCAAAAGGTGGAATTCCTTGAACTTGGCTATCACCTCCTTAGCGTTCGCCAGATACTGCACCATAGTGGCTTCTCGGGCCTCATAAGAACCATCAATTTGACTCGCGATCAACTGCGAATCAACATATGCAGTGACCCGAGTGGCACCATTTTGAAGTGCAATCCTGAGCCCCTGGATGAGAGCCTCATACTCAGCTTCGTTGTTGGTGACTTGGAACGCCAGCTTGATCTCATAGTCAACTTCAGCTCCGAGAGGGTCCCTGAGGGTCACCCCGGCTCCTCCCTCTTGTGAGGTCGAGGAGCCATCTGTGTGCAAAAGCCATAAACCATCCTCCGCTGAGGGCACGGTATCTAAGTTGAAACGTTCTACCAATAAGTCAGCCACTGCCTGAGCCTGTATCGCCGTGCGAGGCTCGAAGGTGATGTCGAATTGACTAAGTTCAATTGACCATTTAATTAATCTCCCTGAGACGTCCGGCTTTGCAAGCACCTGTCTGAGGGGCTGATCTGTAAGCACCACGATGGAATGCGCTTGGAAATAGGGCCTTAACCTCCGAGAGGCATTAACGAGCGCAAAAGCAAATTTCTCTATTTCCATGTATCTTTTCTTCGCTCCTTGTAGAGTCTTGCTTAAATAATACACCGGCATATGCTTACGCTCGCGAATGGCCACGAGGACAGCGCTCGTGGCTTCCAAGGAAACTGACAGATAGACAAACAAGTTCTCCCCCGGGATAGGTTTGGTCAACAAAGGCGCGCTCGAAAGGTACTGCTTCATGTCCTGCAGGGCCTTTTCGCAGTCCTCGCTCCAGGTAAAGTTGCGAGCGTTACGCAGAATTTTAAAGAAGGACAAATTCCTGTCCGCTGAGCGGGAGATGAACCTGTTTAATGAAATGATCTTACCCACAAGCACCTGGACCTCTCTTAGATTGCGAGGGGAGGGTATATCCAGGATTGCTTTAATCTTCTCTGGGTTTGCCTCTATGCCCCGTTGACTAACCATGTATCCCAAAAATTTGCCACCCCGCACGCCAAATGTACATTTGGAAGGATTCAGTTTCATACCGTAACGACGCAGGATATTGAACGCTCGTTTGAGGTCTTCCAGATGAGAATAATGGCGTTCGCTTTTGACGATCATGTCATCCACATATACTTCCATGGACTTTCCTATCTCACACTCGAACATTCTGTTGACAAGGTGCTGGTATGTCGCTCCTGCATTTTTGAGCCCAAAGGGCATAACCTTGAAGCAATAAACACCCATAGGGACTACGAACGCCGTTTTGGGACGATCCTCAAGAGTCATAAATATCTGATAATACCCTAGAAAAACGTCCATCATGCTCATAAGTTCACACCCGGCGGTCGAATCCACCAACTGATCAATTCTAGGCAATGGGTACGGATCCTTAGGACACGCCTTGTTGAGGTCTGTGAAGTCATTGCACATACGCCACTTGTTGGCGCTCTTCGAAACGAGCACCACATTGCAAAGCCATTCGGGATATAGGATTTCTTCTATGTACTGAGCGTCAAGTAGTTTATTGACTTCTTCTTCTATGACCTGCTTCCGGAACCCATGAACATCCCTCTTCTTTTGCTTTATAGGTTTGAAGGCCGGATCCACGTTCAGCCTGTGGACAATAACGCTCGGATCTATACCAGTGAGATCGGAAGCCTTCTAAGCAAATACATCAATATTTTCTCGTAAGAATTCAATCATCATAATCTGAGAGGGACCGTCGAGACCGGAGCCTATTTGCGTAGTCTTATCAAGATTCCCAGGCTCCAATTCGATGGTCAGAAAGCCCTCCGTAGGTTCTACCCGCACTTCTGGCCTCGGTTGTTCGAGCGCTCGTTTCTTGCCTGTAACTCTCTCGCTGGTATCTCCCGAAGGTACATGATCCTTGTCTTCCGAGGAGGAATCTCCAACCGCTCCGAGGGGTGAACCCCCAGCATCTACGGGTTTACCGGCGGCTCTCTTTTTATTCTTCTTCTTATAGAGCTTGGCCCTCTTGCGCTCGGGGCCATCTTCATCTAGTTTGGGAAAGTCAACAGACTTTTTAGTGGAGCCTGCTTGGGTAGGTTGTTTGGGCTTGTGGCTTCGAAGGGAAAGTATGTATCACTCCCAAGCTTCCTTAACATTACACAACACCTCTCCGGTACCCTCGGGGGTAGGAAACTTGACTTTTTGATGATAGGTGGAAATTACAGTTTTGAAGTCGACGAGGGCTGGGCGCCCAATGATGATGTTGTATGGCAAGTCCACTTCGACCACCACATAGAGAACATTTAAAGTTTTTCGCTGTGGGCCGCGACCGAAAGAGGTGGCCAAGCGAATTTGCCCGCGGGGGACGATCTCGGAACCTCCAAAGCCGACGAGGGCTGTTCTGAGGGGTTCGAGCGGGATGTTGGTGATGTTTATTTTCTGAAACGTGGAATAAGGCAAAACATTCACTGAGCTTCCACTATCAATCAAGACCCTCTTTACAACATGATTGTGAACGTCTAAGCTAACCACCATGGGGCAGTCAGAGGTTTCACCGACCCCATGGGGTGTTACAATATGCTCTAAATCTTTCTCTGTGAAACCTACGCTTTCGTCCTTCTCCGAGCGTGATGATTTATCAATAGAGAGCACCGGCCTGGGCTGAGAAGATCTTTGGTCATAACTCCAAATGTATCAACGTCGGGAAGCGTTAGAGTCGCCTCCCGAGGGTCCACCGGTGATCATGTGAATGACCGCGAAGGGTTGATTCTCAACCTCCGGCCCTTTCCCTTTATCGCGGTCACTTGATTCGGCGTAGTAGTGGCGAGGACTGCACGAGCGCGAACGACTTCTTCCTCTAATACGCGCTTGTTCAGCGCAGTGTTCATCGTACTTCTCTAGCACCTTCACGAACTCCTTGAGGTGCCCCCCGGCAATAAGCCTCTGAATCTCACTCTTAAGTTGGCGACACTCGTTGGTATCATGCCCTTTCTGCTTATGGAAAGCGCAATACTTTCCAGAACGCTTCTGAGCCTCGGTCTCCCTCAACTTAGGTGGTCTCTTGAACAGTTTCTTATCCGCCATGGAATAAACTTCAGCTAAAGGGCGGTTGAGAGGGATGCGCTCGAACTTCCGAGGGGGTGGAGAGTTTCGACGAGCGGAGATAGGGCTGCGGCGGCGGCCTCTGTTGGAATCTCCTCTGTCTTCAAGGGCTTTGCCGGGGCGAGGGGCGTTTGCCATCTTCTGGTCCCTCGCAATATACATATCCTCGAGGGTGAAGAAAGAATCTGCTATTTCCCTAATCTCCATCAATGAGCGGGGTTTCTTCTTGGCTGCCTCCTCCACGAACTCTTTACTGACATAGTGCTTCATATTAATAGCTCCAAAGAGAACGTGCCTCAAAAAGTCTATCGAGGGCTTCTCCACCAACAAGATCTCCTTGTTGAACCTTCTCATGAAAGACCGTAGAGTCTCGTTCGGCCCTTGGACCAAGCTGTAAAGAGCGGTCGCGGCTGGGGCTAGTGCCTTCAAAGAGTTGAAGTGGCTTATGAAAGCATCCGTCAAGTCATAGTACCCTCGGATTGAGCGTGGGGGAAGCTTTTTATACCAGTCTTGGGCCATTCCCGTGAGAGAAGTGACAAACACCTTGGCCCAATAATTGCTCGGGTGGTCATACAAGTGCATAAGATGCACAAAATGATCCAGATGCTCGGCTGGGTCAGTGGTTCCATCATACCTGTTGACAGCCGTGGGGATTTTGCCTTTCCCCGCCTGGGTCATTAGTACCTCCTCGACGAGGGGAGAATCGCCTGTCACGATTCTGTAATCCCTGTCCTCGGGATCCTCATAGCTGGCTTCTCTCCTGCGGCCGGAAATTGGGCTGCGTGGTCGGCGAGCGTCTCTAGCCCTGGACCTCTCGTCCCCATCACGGGGGACTTGAGACCTTGCTCGAGAGAGCTGCTCTACCACATTCTGGAGCCCTCTAATCTGGTCTTGTACTGCGGCAAGTTGAGGGTCACCGATATTTCTGCGGTTTGCCCTTTCTGTGGCCCTCGATTGGACCTCTCCGTTATCTCCGGCCGCCTCATTTCGAGGGGCCCTTTCATCTCCTACAGGTGGTTGCTCTTGCTGGACCCTCGGTGGGGCCTCATTTTCTTGATTCGGTGGTGGTGGAGGCTGTTGGGCCCTTAGGGCATTTTGAGCCATCGTCAGGGGGTGCGCTGGGAGTCCTCCAAGGGGTGGGGCTATTCGAGCGCCCGCGTGTGAAGGGAAATAAGCCGCAGTGAAATGTTCCCAAGCATTCTATACGGCTTGACTCTCGCATTGCGCATACAGCGCCTGAAGTTGTTGTGTAGTGATTTGGGGCATTTCTACCCCTTGTATTTCCCTTGGCATCGACAAGGGGAGGTTCAACGTCCCCACTTGATACGGCTGGACCAAAGATACCATTCCAGGAATCACTCCGGGTATTACCCCGGGCTTCATAAGAGTGTACCCTGGCGGCGGCATGACCATAGGGTACATGTCAGAATGGGAGGCAGGGATATTTGGGGCGAAAGCTGGGGGGGGGGGGGGGGGGAAGGATTGGAGCCCGATCCTCCTGCTTCATTTCCTGTTGGGGGAAGAGCGGCAGCAGCGGCATCAACGTCTCCGTCGATAGGCGGGGGTGTGCCTCCTGCGGGGATGGGGTTTTCAGCGTTTTCTCCATTGGCGGGAGGAAGACCTCCTCTATTCCCCAGAGTTCCGGATCTTGTAGCAGTAACCATGATGAAAGACCTTGGTGTCACTTTTCAACTAGCTTTTAAAGGAAGAAACTGGTAACGACGAAGATGGTGGTGATGGATTTCCCACAGACGGCGCCAAAAATGATGGTGCAGAAACTTGTAAAGGATTTAAACACCAATCACTTTAGAATTTGTTTGTAGAAGGGAAGACCATCACAGGCGTTGAGCCTCAGGAACTGGGTTTCCAATGAGCGCGGGTTCTTCCAGCTAGGATAACACCAGGAAATCGTGCAGCAAGGGTGCAGGAAATGGTGAAATATATGAAGCTTTGGAGAAGATGAAGATGCAGAGGAAAATGATGCCCAGTTCAGTAGTGTGGTATCTTGTGAAGAAGATGACTTGGGGGAGAATGCAAGTGTTCTCCCTTATTTATATGTTAAGGGTGAGGGTAGATTAGGTAATCTGACCGTGTGGCCCCAAACCTGTGTTGCCCTAACACGTGACTGCCTGTGGTGATATGAGAGTGATGGCCCTGGAAAGTAGGCGGCGTGTCAGGTACAAGGTGCGCACTACCTTTGTGTCAGAGGTTGTTGACGAGGGTCGCGCGGGTGGAAGGTCCCGGATCCGTTTTATGAGGGTTCAGATCCACCACGGCGGAGGGGACCACACGCGAGCAAATGGGCGACGCTCGAAGAGTGCCCGGACGGGTTCCTCACGACTCGTGATCTTTGAGCGCCGAAGTCCCGAGCGACGAGAATATGGCCCTCGTGCGGGTGATTCCCGGAGAGAGGTAACTCCGAAGGCCGGGATGGGAGCGCCGAGCCTGCCGGTTCGGCCCCTTTTCTTGAATAGTTGGCCGAGGCTCAAGGGCCCATACTAGTTGGCAAGTGAGTGGGCTGGGTTGGCCCACGAGCCCATCAATGCGAGGGTATAGTCTTTACGTCAGCAGATGGTGACACGTGGACGGCTCTGATACAATCGTGTTTTTGGGCCTCATCATAATGGATAATACCATGAATAAAGGAATGGACATTAGCTTGGGAAGGACTAATGAGCATTCTTAATTATATTTTATACCAATCAAGGGTTTAGAAATGAATGTGAAAATGCTAATTCCATTCATACGTTATTTTATCATATCAATCATGTCGTTAGACTATAGAGTATCACAAAAAAAAAAATTAGACTATAGAGTATATTAACTCTTTAATGGAGGAAGAGATCTTATTTAAGTTTTATTAAAAATTATAATTGATTATTATTATTATTACTAAATTATTACCTTTAATGATCAACTATTACAAATTTATAAAATCTATAAAATAAATATTATATTATCTAAAAATCTATAAATTAATTTTTAAATGATCATATTATTCATAATATTTTCGCTATTGAGTATATAATGATATTATAAAATTGATATGTATTTTAAGAATGTGATTTGTTTTCACGGTTCATGTTTTATTTCTTTTACTTTATATGTTTTTTTAAGCAAAATTACATATATGGTTTTAGAATTATCAAATTGATATTCTTAAAATCTAATAATTTTGAGTTTTCTTTTATATCCGACCAATTTCAATTTAAAGTTATATTCTTAGTTATATTTTATTCATTTTATAAACTTCATATGGTTCTATATTCATTTTAGAAAAATGAAACATTATTATAATATGATACTCATATTATTGTAATTCTAATGTGTGTAATATGTTTTTAGTTATTTTTTTGTGTTTTTTTGGTTCACATACAATTTTCAATTAATTTTATCAATAATAATAACTTTACATATTTTTAGTTAGATGTTCTATATATATATATATATATAATATAATTATAATATAACTACTTTATAATTGTAATATTATTTTAATATTTAATAATTTTTAGTTACTTTAGAATATATAACTATAAAACTACGTGTGTCGCATGCATCGCATAGAAGCATATAATTATATATTATAAAAGATATAATTATATGTATTGCACAGGTTGCAGGGGCATATAGTTATATGTTACTAAAAATATAATTGATAATAATTTTTAACTATTTTAAATATAATATAATTATAATAATTCTATATAATATTTTTATTTATTTTAAATATAGTATAGCTATAATCATTTCGTGCATCGCACGGGTGGTAGGCTAGTACAGGAATAAAACACAAACTTGAAACCGAAAATCTAAATCCGTATTGTAGAGTTCTATTATGTTTTCTTGATCACCATCAATCATGGGATTATTGCGGTTAAGAATCATTGCCACTCATCTCAAAAAGTCCTTAATTAATACCAAGTGTTGTCACAAATATTTTTATTTAACTATGTATGGACCCTTTTTAATTCTTTATTTTGTGTGTGCCCTATTGACCAAAATAGGGACATATCACACGTACCGGAGTTAAAGGACTCGTTCAATTATGAGTTGATTGGGTCCAGTTACATCAACAATCAATCAAGACTCATGATCTATAAAGTTTTTAATCAATTCCACACATTTAAGAGGAAAATTGGTTTAATTTCTTAGTATGCCAACCAAAATTAATTGCTCATAAGATTGTCACATTCAAATTAAACACCTACTAATTCTAGGTATCTGACCATGGCTTTAAATTCACATTATTTTCGATAGTTTACCTTAAATATTTTGAAATGCTACATCTACGCTTATTTATATGGACTATAGTCTTGTCGATTACTGAATACTTAATTCTGTCAGGTACGAAAACATATTATAATAGAGTCGTTGTTGCGTTTTATATATGGACTATAGTCTTGTCGATGACTGAATACTTAATTCTGTCGGGTATGAAAACACATTATAATAGAGTCGTAGTTGCGTTTTTAAAATTTTGAATACGAGACTTCTGATTAAATTTGAATAAGAAGAATGTGTGTTGGGCCACAGAAGTTCGGGCCAAAATCAATCTTTCAATTTATAATGTAGCATGTAAGTCAATATGGGCCCAATAGATAATGGGCCTAAATTGCTCTGATGAGCATTCTTCTTTGCCTCTTGGATTATATTGAAGTTTAATTTCTGGCCCAAGAATGGTGATCGATGCAAATTTGAAAATCATACACTATCACAAGACTACAAACCTAAACCACCCGAGAGGGACTCAAAACCGCATGGGAACACCGTCTGGTAACGATCATTGTGGAAGTTGATTCGAAGGTAGTCATTCGTTTCATTAAAAAAACTGATGTAGTTTCTTATCCTTAAGTTTTATTAGTGACGATTGTCGTACTCTCCTTATAAAGCTTTGGCAATGTCGTCTCCAACGCACTCGTAGAGATGACAACTTCTGTGCGGACGCTTTAGCTAAAATTGACCATCAATCTTTGAGTCGGGTGGAGTGGACTAATCCCCCTCATACTGTAATGGATTTGCTTGAAACTGACTTATAATTTCCTTTTTTTCAGGGTCCCTTTTGATAAAAAAAAAAAAAAAAATCTTAAACCACCAACTTAAATAATTTAACAATTCGGTATTAGGTCAATTTAATTAGAGGTTTCGTATTCAAATTCCATAACAGGATATAAAAACTTTGAACTTAAATTCTATTATTCACAATCAAATTTGTTCGAATTTCAATTCAAATTTGTATATTATAAATTTAATTTAAGTTTTGACAACAAATAACTCAAAATAGTGAAAGCAAGGAAGGCTCCCTTGATCCAATCAATTCAAGATTCCTCAAAGTGCATAGAATAGAAAAAGGATTTATGGATGTTTAAAAGCATTACTTTTAGGGTTTGGGTATAGATTATTAATCATAATTAGTGGAGAAAAGAGAGTTGAAAAGGTACTTAGTAATTAGAATTTGCAGTATTACAACTAAAGAAAAGCCCCCTTTTGGTCCCATCTTTTGACTACGACTTCCTCTAATCCCGTGGAATATCATAGTTTTATGTAATATTATAGTCCACATTCGCCCGGCTGCACCAAATTAGTTACACGATTAAGAATTATATTTATTATTTATTTGATCATTCTCATAAATTGTAATCACATAATGAACAAGCATAAAATATACTTTCTTTGTGACATGAATTAGGAGTAAGGTTTAAGTTAGAATTATTAGATTTTTATAACACATTTTAAAATTTTTATAATTTTACTTAAAGAAAAAGAAATAAAATTTTCTGTCTTATTATGTGCTCAAGTACGTTCAAATCATTGAGATGTAGTTTTCTTTTAACAATTTTCTTTTCATAATTAATACATCTCATTATAAATTGGAGAAAAAAAATCATTTGTTGTGATATTTGGAAGTTCGAAAGATTGAGCGTTCCAACTTGGCGCCAATGAGTAACTATTTTAAATCGAATTGTAATAGGGATATTAGTATTAATTTTACCTTGTATCACTTTTGTTTTTGCTGCATACTTTTATTTCCACGTTATTGTTGATTATTGAATTATGTTCAACCTTCAACTATATAAAATTTTCGATATTTATTGGTTATATATGAAATGAGAACCTTGTTAATTGTCTAAAAGAAATTATTAAAATGTATAATACTTTTTATTCATACAATGTAATGTATGTATTTAAGTATAAATTTATAAATTTAAAATAAACAAAAAATTAAAGTGTATCGTCAAAATGTTACCAACTTACCGTAGACTAATATGCTTGACATTTGGCCAACAATAACCGTACTATATACTAAATTACTAATACTATGACCGAGAACACTTTGTAAATTGATTTGCAATTCCGCTCCTTCTTTGGCCAAATTAGTACCAAACTCAACCTCGATTGGGAGCTGCGACTGTAGTATTCACCGCCATCATCATCATCATCGGAGCAGCAAAGAAACAGGACTGTTTCTCCTCGCGATTTGCATTAAAAAGATACAATTTTTTATTTTCTCTACACTTTTCACTTCTACAGTTTCTTGTTTTTCACCTGCTCCGAATTCAATTTACCATTACAACGGGACCCCTCGCTTTCTCTTCTATTTTTGAATAAAAAACCCAGAAAATCATTTCGAAACCCTTCTGGGCTTTGCCTTTCCCACGCTTTGTTCTTAATTTCTTTACTGTTTTTGAAGTTTTTGAGCTTCATAGGAGAGGAAGACCAGAGAGATCCTCTTTTTGTGGGTGAAAAATCCAGTCTTGCAGCTGTTTTGATCCTTCTGTAGGTATGTGAATATGTTCTTCCCTTCCCTTTGCATATTATTGTTAATTCTTTTCTGTATTTGAAGTGGGGTGATTGTTTTTGGTTTTGGGTGGGTAATTTCTTTTGTTTTTCTAAAGTTTTGATGGTATTGGCGTCAGAAGTGGTGCTGCTTTTGTTGATTTATCGTTTTTAGTTGTCTGAAGATGAAATTATGTGAAATAAATGAGAGGGAAACTGTTCTTTTCGTTGTTTTCATCCTCTAATGTGGTGGGCTTTTTGTTCTTTAGTTGAAGAGGAAATAATTTAGGTCAGCCCTTGGTTTATACTGTCTTTTTCTCCTTTCTCATATAATATAGATCATTTCTTTAGCTTACAAGTTGCAAATTCAAACAGAGAGAAGTTGCTTGTTTTCTTTCTTTGGATGTTAAGTAATTCAAACAGAATTGAAACCTCTGAAGGGGTTGGTCACTGATTATCTTAATTTCGATTTGTTAACATAAAGAAAATTGTTATGTGTGAGAAACTTGATTGGTAGAAGATGATTGATCTTGAGTAGGCGAAGAATGATTGCATAACCTTATGTTGCTGAGCTGATTTTGATTTCGTTTTCATTTTCAGCATGATGAAAGACTTCATCTTGACATAAGAACACCACTTATTCTGTGTACATGTCTCTAAAAGTTATGACCTCCTCGGCCTTGAGTCATGAAATTGTGGAGCTGGCTGAAGTTTGTGATTCCAACTATGAGATTAGTGAAATTGCTGATAAGCCCTTGAAGAAGTACTCCATAGAGGATGACATTAACAAGCTCTTTGAAGCTATCGACATCAGGAACTCCAGTCGGGGAATGGGTCCCACTAGCAAGAGTGCCATGAAAAGACCAATGAGACAACCTGGTCCAGCTCAAATATCCCACATTGGAATTTCAGAACCAGTTAGTATAAAACAGGCTCTCCGAGGATTATGCATCTCTCAAGCATCTGAGCTGGCAGCAGTCAAGAAGAGGATTTCAAGGCCATCATCGGCATCACCAGGTGTCATGCCGTCAGCAGCTGTCAAGAATTTGGTGGAGGTAACCTTAATTCCTGAAAAAAACCTGTCACAAATTTCAAACAAGGCTGAGGAGGGTTCAATCACCACAAGTGGTGTTCATAAAGGCAAACCCGTCAAAAACCCAAGCAAAAATCTTGATTCAAGCAAACAGGGTTTGAAAAGCCAAAGCTTTTACAAGAAGAAAATAGTCCCAAAACCGACATCTGTCTCCAAAAGTGTTGTTGAACATAATGATAGAGTTCTCGTCTCCCATTGCTCTAGCAAGAAAAAAAATGAGACGTCTCAAAGTTCAAAAAGTAGTGCTGGGGAATGCAGTAGTACGAGTTACAGTGAGGACAGCTGTCCCAGTGGTTCCCATCTATGCCGGCCTCATATGTCTAAGGACTTGAGATGGGAAGCGATCCACCGTGTTGAGGAGCAGCATGGAAGCGTGGGGATGCGGCAGTTCAAACTGTTGAGGAAGCTTGGTGGTGGAGATATTGGCACAGTTTACCTTGCAGAGCTGGCAGGTTCAAGCTCTCTCTTTGCCTTGAAAGTTATGGATAATGTTCTTTTGAGCAGCAAGAAGAAAATGATGAGAGCACAAACTGAGAAAGAGATACTTGAAATCTTGGATCATCCCTTTCTTCCAACACTCTATGCACATTTTGGTATGAATAAGTTTTCTTTTTTGGTTACGGAGTATTGTCCGGGGGGTGATCTGCATGTTCTTCGCCAAAAGCAGGTTGCCAAGAGTTTTCCCGAACATGCGGTTAGGTACAGTTTCTTTGATTTAATTTTTATTTTAAACTATATCTCTATGTATCCTCACATGCAGATAGGATTCCTTATGTTGCTTTTCATAATTAGGTGGTGGTGTTGAGGTTGGATCTTTGATTTTTTTTTTTACTTGATCTGTTATCATATTTGAATGATTGCCTTATCTGCAAATTTAACCTGTTAATGAGACACATTGAATATATCTCAGATTATTTTTCAGACAAGGGGGGCGGAAAGGGGACGGTTGTATTTGTAATTAGACCAATATTGAGGGGATTTGTTTGCAAATTTCATATCTTGTTGTATGCTATCTGATTTTGCTAAATTGGTAAACTCCTCGTGGTTTCAAAACATGCAGGTTTTATGCTGCTGAAGTTCTTCTTGCACTAGAATACCTTCACATGCTTGGAGTGGTCTACCGAGACTTAAAGCCCGAAAACATTCTTGTCAGAGAAGATGGTCACATAATGTTGTCAGATTTCGACCTATCCCTTAGATGTCCGACTAATCCCACGCTTCTCGACCCATCCACTTCTTCTCCTGAACCTCCAAACAAGATCTCCAGCCCACGCTCCGATTCCAGCTGCATAGACCCTTTCTGCCTCCACCCCGACTTCCAACTCTCCTGTTTCACTCCAAGGTTTTTATCCACCACATCAAGAACAAAAAAACTCAAATCCGAACTAGCTGCCCGAGCTGCTCAAGCTGCCCGAGTCATTCCCCTTCCACAGCTTGTGGTGGAGCCCACCGCAGCAAGATCCAACTCCTTCGTTGGAACATACGAGTATCTAGCCCCAGAGATCATTAAAGGGGAAGGCCACGGGAGTCAAGTTGATTGGTGGACTTTCGGGATTCTTCTATATGAGCTTTTGTATGGTAGGACGCCGTTTAAGGGGTCGACCAATGAGGAGACCGTGTCCAATATCGGGTCCCAGTGCCTTAAGTTTCCCCAATCGCAAACTGTGAGCTCTCATGCTAGAGATTTGATCAGACGACTGCTGAAGAAGGAGCCAGAGAATAGGATGGGGTCATCTAAAGGGGCAGCTGAGATTAAGCAGCACTCGTTCTTCGACGGGTTGAATTGGGCTCTGATCCGGTGCGAGACCCCGCCTGAGGTGCCTAAGATGTTTGATTTGGGAGATGGTGGCTGTCCTGATATACAGTTTGAGATGTTTTAGGAACATTTGAAGCTTGGAGAGAAATAGGTTAGGTTGTTGTTTGTAATACTTGACCCTTGCTGTACCTCGTTTATAGAATGTGGATAGTGTAAATTTACAGCATGTGAATGGAAAGGTGCATATATTTGTGAGTACACTGTTCTTTGCCTTCCCATGAGCAATATATGCATATCTCTTGCTCGTTTATTCTAATTCATTGAAATTCTTGCTCTATAAACTTCATGTATGATGAATCTAAAAGCAAGAGAAGAGCATTAAAACATGTATGATAAATCTTTAGCGCCAAAGAAGACGCATCAACTTGAATATAAGGCAAAACCAAACATCACGGAAAGTACAGTCGCATCAAGAACTCACAGCAGGTCAACTGTATCACAAATTATTAACATTCTCAAACGGATAACAAAAACTAATTCTCAAGTCACAATGCTTTCAAAGTGATCATCCCAACCGGGCCCTCATTGAACCGAAGATATCTCCTCATTCCTTCTTCCCGATCCCATGAGACATGTTATAGACCCCTCTCCCCTGAAGAACATTACAAACAACATTAATACCAAGCTAGGCAAGCCCTTACACACACACACACACGCACGCACACACGAGAAATTGGTCATAGGAAGATGAGATAAGTACTCACAATCATATAAAGGCAAGAACCAGCCAAAGCCAGAGGGATGGCAACAGAGGTAACCTTATCCATTGGTCCTTTTAGGTAAGTGTGTTTGTGGATGCTCTGGAAATACTTCTGCTTCTCAGTGAGCTTTTCTCTTGGTCTGAAGGGTTGTTCAGACATCCTGCATCAATGGTATACATATATGTTAATGAAACTTGCAATATTTCTACCATTAACCATGTTCGAAACAGCCCCCATCTAATACACCATTTTTTTCTGGGCAGACAACATGATGCAATGATCCATTCCAATTTCCAACGGCATAAAAATTAAAAAGTTTTGTCGTAAGTTCTCTTAAACTGTTCTTTTCAGCTCTCCAAGACATAGTATCATGGTAGAACTTCCTTTATGCAAATGCTAAATGTTGTGAAAGGATAGTCTAATAAGGTAGTCGTTTCTTTCTCAATTATTATAGTAGCATGTTTGTTATCTCAAGCAAACGCACAAAAGACGACGTAAGTATGAAGAACTCAAGAAAGTACTACACAATACTACAACAGTACAATCATAGAGACGGATAAAACATGAGATATTCTAGCAAATTACTTCATCAACAACAAAAGTAAAGCTCATTATGCGAGCAAAGTCATCATCTAATCATCCATACAAGGGGAAAGCTTGTACCAAACAGTTAATCAACAACCAAAGCTACTGAACTTCAAACTGACAGTAAAGAGGAACTCTTGTCCGAATTATACGATCACGAAGAATAAATTGACTTAGCAAATTATACATTTTTTGCAGAAACCCAAAAAAAAAAAATAAAACAAAATCATTACAATCGTATCAGCATTCAGCTTTCACAATAAATTCTCATTTCAATATTTGGCAAACAGATGAAACCGAACAATAAAACTCCATCTATCGTAACTATACACATTGACAAACCGATCAATAAAACGAAAACAAGCTCAGCCCAGATGAATGGATCCAATCTGATAACACAGCGAACAGATCAAACACACACAGAGCCACAGAAATGAGCTCCAAACGAGATCAAACTCGCACCCTTAGAATCGTAATTAAACGGACAAACCAGTAAGGAACCCTAAACCGAGAAATCGGCACCAATCCATACGAAAACAAAAAACAAAAGGAGGGATACAGAGAGAGAGAGAGGGAGAGAAACAATTACCTGAAATCAAGCGCTGCAAAATCAAGAAGCACGAAGAAGAAAGAGAGCGAGAGGACGAACAGCAGATGATGATGAGCACAAACGCGAGAAGAATGATAATGGGGCGGAGCTGAAAAAGGGGAAGAAGCAGAAGCTGGAAATTTCTACGGGTCGGGTTTGACCCGTTTCTGGAATTGGGCCTAAGTGAAATAGGGTGAAATTTTGGGCTTATGTTAATGGGCCACAAATATAGCCCAATCAGATCCAATCCAGATTCCATAGTGAAGAGTCCACTCCAAACTTTAGCAATTTCATTTTGATTTTTGACCAAAAAAAAAACTTAACTAATTTCATTTAATTAAAGTATTTAAAAAAATGATATAAGTCAAGTCATATTTTGACCTTTCTTTAAATATTTGAATATGATGTAGACTTTTAGTGACTTTTATGGGTCGTTTAGACCAAGACCGATGGAGTTAGTCCATATATAATTAAGTGCAAACTATACCTTAATTAATTGCATTAAGCAGACACTATTGATAAGATTGTATTAATATGTTGATTTATTGCGATATTCCACATGAAATAAGAGTCAAATCAGAGCTCCCAATTTAAAGTTTCTTAACTAGAATTAGGGTGTAAATCACTATTTAATCGAATAAAATAAGGGTAATTGTGGACTTTTGAGTTTTAAATTATAACAGACAAAAGAAACTAGTGATCTGGTACAAAGCCAATATAAGTGCATTGGTTTTGGTACCTTTTCATTTGGCTGCCCGCCAACCACTTGGAACATGCACTTTCTAGTTTCTAGTTTGAATTAATTAACTTCAACATGCCTGCCCTGCCTTATTATTTGTTAGCTATAATCCACAAATCACACATGTAATGCTTATGCAATGATCATGCATATCGACGATATGTACCGTCTGTGAATACACTTGATACGAGTGGTTGTGATATTAATATCTGGTATATTATTTATATTCTATTACTCAATCTACCATTTATTATAATTTCATACCAGTATATTACCTGTCGATGAGCTACCCTAGTATTTATCCATTTTCAAGAAACGAAAACACACTTAGATTATTACACAGGTACTAAACTTGTCAATGTTTCAAGTTTTACCTTTTTGTCACTTAGATTAAACTTTAAACCAATGTTTTGAGGGAGGCCTAATTTTGACCCGACTTCGACCCCATTGCTTAATCCCCCACCCCCATTATGGAGTATATATATATATATATATATACACGTTCATGATAATCTGAAGAAAATATCTGCTGCCACAACCAAGTTCTTGATTCTTCAACAAGAGCTTAACTAGTCGGCATGCAACCACAATTCCACGTCTTCTCTCTCGTGTAAAGCAAGAGAGATACATATCATCAAGCAGAATTACAAATCACACATCGTTTCATTCTTCACGAAGCCACACAAAATCCTCTACACTTCGGGGTTTAGGGAGGCGACCGGAAGCAGCATTAATGGCGGCGGTGCTGGGGGACGATCTTTCCCGGTCGGCGAGCAGCGTGCGGAGCTGGCGGTCGCAGAGCATCAGAGACGTGTGGCAGGGGCGGTCGGACGTTTTCACGAGGAACAGCACGCGGCGGCAGGCGGTGGACGACGAGGAGGAGGAGCTGAAATGGGCCGCCGTAGAGCGGCTGCCGACGTACGACCGGATGAGGAAGGGCGTGCTGTGGCAGGTCATGAGCAACGGCGGCGGAACCGTGCCGGGGGAGGTGGTGGATGTCGCCAACCTGGGTGCGCAGGATAAGAAGCAGCTGATGGAGAGGGTTTTGAAGGTTGTTGAGGAGGATAACGAGAGGTTCTTGCAGAGACTCAGAAACAGGACAGATAGGTAATCTTCTTGAACTTATTTTTGTGATTTCTGGGGATTCTTGAAGAAAAAGATTTGATTTTTATGTTATGGGTGTGAAAATGAAGATATATGTATCATCATTGGATTTATTTTGCATGAAAGATCGTATCTTTGTTAGGAGTTAATTGCACGGAAAACCCTGTGTTATGCCTAATTAGCAGGCAAGACCCTATATTTCAACAATTAGCATAGAAAACCCTGTGAATCACTTTAATTATCACTGAGAACCCTCCGTCCGTGCTTGTTGTCACACGCGCTCTAAATGCAACTGGGATTACGAATTCTGGCACTTATTGGCTGTTAAATGACATTTATAACCCTATCTAACCCAACAAAAGTAAATTCATATTTTCTAACTTTTTTGAATTCCAAAAAATACAATTCAAATATTATAAAAAACTAAAAACAAAATGAATTAAAAAAAATTTAAAATATGTTTAATTATAATTTACATTACATTAAAAAAAATAAAAACATATGATATAATACACCTATATATATAATAAATGAATAAATTTAAATAGTATAATAAATTTATAAATAATATTTAATACATATAGTATATAAAGAATTTTATACATATATATATTTTTCAGGTAAGGATTATATATATATATATATTATTTGTATATATATAATATATTATATAATACACATATATATTAATTACATATATGCATATAAAAGAAAATCAAAAAAGAAAAAAAAAATGATCATCTTCATCTTCTCCAGGAAGCACCTGCAACTCCAGGCAGTCTCACCGCCGTACCCCCCACCCCCCCAGCCCCCCCTGGCTACACCTGCAAAGACCCCCAAATTCATCCTGCCGTCGCCGCCGCCATCGTCTCGCCACCCACAGCCTTCGCCGCCAGCAACATAACTCCCAAAATCATCCCGCCCCATCAACACCCCCCCCCCCCCTCTTCTGTCTCCACCATCGCTCCGCCCCACCCCCAACCCCCAAAATTCATCTCAACCGGCGCGATTCCATCTCTCCTCTCCAGATCTGGCTCCACCACGCCCACCCTCGCGCCACCGTCCCCTATTCTGCGACCTCCGCCACCCTCTCTCCACCGTCGCCACCGGCGCCACAAACGTGCAACCAACTCCTGATTTGGTTCATCACCGAGTTCCACCACCATCGTGTCCGGTTCTCTACAGTGCCACCGCGCCATCACCGGCGGATCTCCTCCGCCATCGTCTCCTTCCCACCCCCGCGCCAGATTCGCTGGCGAAATCTGGGCTCCTAATGGTGCTGTGCAAATATATATATATACACACACATAATTTTTATAGATATATAAAATATATAATTTAATAAATATAATATTGGGGTAAATATATAAGTATTTTTTTATATATATTTTTAAATTTTTATGAAGGTGAGTGATGGTTTAACGTTGGGTAATTTCAAAAAGGGCAAAATAGACATTTTAAGTTCTTTATTATTGTTTATGGGTTAAAGGGGGCGGTGAGCTATTTTAAAAATTCATGGGGTTTTTCATGTTAATTGTTGAAACATAGGGTCTTGCGTGCTAATTAGGCATAACACAGGGGTTTTCCGTGCAATTAACTCTCTTTGTTAGTGTGTGTGTTTGATGAAACTGGAAATACCAAGAATTTGAAATTTACACATCCTGCAAATTTCCTAAAATTCTAATCCGGACCCAATTACTCGGCCGAACCCTACCAATTATAAATATACTTGTCATTTGTTACTCTTCCTAAATTTTCTGCAAGCCGCACGGCAAGTATAAAACACTCACCCCTCCTTGTTACACCGGTTTAACCGATGCTGGCTCGGGCTAGAATTACCTGCAGATCTCTGCATGGACATAAACACACACATGCATATTTGTGTGTACTTCTTTTACATAATTTAATAGATTAAAAACAGGGTTGGGATTGAGATTCCAAAGATTGAAGTGAGATTCCAGAATCTATCCATTGAAGGAGATGCATATGTTGGAACAAGGGCTCTTCCAACTCTGCTCAACTCCACCCTCAACACAATTGAGGTATATATATACATATATGTATATACAAGCATATGTATATTCAAACATATGTTGTTATCTTCATTCTTGGACATGTTTCATTAATTTCATGAACTCGAATGATGTAATAGGCTGCTTTAGGAATGATTGGGCTCTCTCCATCAAAGAAAAGGGTGATCAAGATTCTTCAAGATGTTAATGGGATTGTGAGGCCATCAAGGTTAGCTATCTTCTACATATATAGACCTTAATAATGGAATTTATCTTCGTTTTTGTATATTCTTTTTTTCAAATTTAGCAGAAAAATCCTCTGTTTCTTGTTTTCAGGATGACACTTCTCCTCGGCCCACCGGGTTCGGGGAAAACAACTCTGCTAAAAGCATTAGCAGGAAAAGCTGATGATGATATGAGAGTATGTTGATGTCTCTACACACACACACACACAGAGCACACATATATTTATATATGTTGGCTGATCTTGAATATCATGAACAGGTGACTGGAAAAATCACATACTGTGGGCATGAATTTAGTGAATTTGTTCCTCAGAGAACGTGTGCGTATATCAGCCAGCATGATCTTCACTATGGTGAAATGACGGTTCGTGAGACACTCGATTTTTCAGGTAGATGTTTGGGTGTCGGTACGAGGTATGAGCTGCTTGTAGAACTGTCTAGGAGGGAAACAGAAGCCGGCATCAAACCTGATCCTGAGATTGATGCCTTCATGAAAGCAACCGCCATGGTAGGGCAAGAAACTAGCTTGATTACCGATTATGTCCTCAAGGTTCGTGCCTAATATCCTCCTTCATTGAATTTTAAGTTTGTTTTACCTGAGAAATTAATAATGAGCTTGGATTAAGAATGTTTTGTAATATTTCAACAGATTCTTGGATTGGATATTTGTGCTGATATTATGGTAGGTGATGATATGAGGAGGGGCATTTCCGGTGGACAGAAAAAGCGTGTTACAACTGGTGCGTTGTTTATTTTCTTTTCTTTTCGGTGGATGTTATAGAAAATCAAGAATTTATATACATAGTCAGCATCTACACCCCTTTCGAGGTTGTTATATTACAGTTGGTTACTGCAAGTTTGGAAAAATTACAAGCTCTCCCTAAAATGTTTAAGATTGCAAGCACCACCTATATAAGGTTGTGTCATTTTGCTAAACTTTCAAGGGTGCTTCTCGTAATTTGGAAAATCATGTGGGTACCATCTGATATTGCAATCTTGGAGGGGATTCGTTTTCGAGCCTAAGGATTGAACATGGTGTTGTGTTAATAAATGCAGGAGAAATGTTGGTCGGGCCAGCAAAAGCGTTCTTCATGGATGAGATATCGACCGGATTGGACAGTTCTACCACCTTCCAAATTGTCAAGTTCATGAGACAGATGGTTCATATCAATGACATAACAATGGTCATCTCTCTCTTGCAGCCGGCTCCTGAGACTTTCGATCTTTTTGATGATGTCATCCTCTTATCTGATGGTCAGATCGTCTACCAGGGCCCTCGAGACAGTGTACTTGAATTCTTCGAGTACATGGGATTCAAATGCCCCGAGAGGAAAGGGGTCGCGGATTTCTTACAAGAAGTGACATCAAAGAAAGATCAAGAACAATATTGGTTTAGAAAAAACCAACCTTATCATTACATCTCCGTCTCAGAATTCTCAGAAGCTTTCAGTTCTTTCCATGTGGGAGAAAAGCTAATGACAGAGCTTAGAGTTCCATTTGATAAGTCAAGAGCTCACCCGGCAGCTTTAGTGAAGGACAAATACGGTATCTCAAACTGGGAGCTTTTCCTGGCTTGCTTCTCTAGGGAAGTGCTTTTGATGAAGCGAAGCTCGTTCATCTACATCTTTAACATCACGCAGATTACGATAATGGCCACGATTGCTTTTACAGTTTTTCTGAGGACGAAGATGAAGGCCGGGAGGATACAAGATGCACCTAAGTATTGGGGGGCCTTGTTTTTCAGTTTGATCAATGTTATGTTTAACGGGATGCAAGAGATGGCTATGACAGTATTCAAGCTTCCTGTTTTTTTCAAGCAGAGGGACTCTTTGTTTTTCCCTGCTTGGGCCTTTGCGTTGCCTATTTGGGTTCTGAGGATTCCGATTTCTGTAATGGAGTCATCATTATGGATTGTGCTTACGTACTACACGATCGGGTTCGCGCCTTCTCCTGCCAGGTGAGTTTCTGCTTTTAGCTTTAAAAAATTAGAGATGAAGGATTGTTACTTTTGTTTTACTACTTCGGCTAAAGATTAGTTAAGAGATACAAACACTGGTGCTGCTTTTTGTGGCTTCTAGGTTCTTTTGTTGAGTAAATATATTGACATATGCTGAGGTTTGAAACATAACAATAACTTCCCTTGTATTTTAGTTTGAGAAATTACAAAAACTTCCCCCGACATGTTCTAAATTTTAGCCTAACACATGCTATTATAATTCAAAGCCAAATATTGATCAGTAAGTGCCACAGAAAAAGATAGGCTATTCACAAAATTTTAAAGAAGGAATCATCAAAACCTACCGATTTAGATGTAATTTTAAATTCTTTGACATGAGAAGTTTTTGTAATTTCTTAAAAAATTCTGTGGAGTTTGTGTAATTATGTAAAACCTTGGGTAGGCCAATGTAATCTCATTTTACGATTGTTTAAAAGTATTTATGTACTTTTTTCTTCAGAACACTTCCAACTGAACTAAACTTTTTACAAATTTAGCTTTTACTTTAGATTTTGCTGGCGCCCATAGTGTAGCAGTGAAAAATCAACACTTGACAGAGAAAGAATCGGTATGTTAAACACTTTTTTGTTTCAGTCTGGTTTCTTAATATGATTTATATAACACTTTTGCAGGTTTTTCAAACAACTGTTGGCTTTCATTGGGGTGCATCAAATGGCCCTCTCGTTGTTTCGTTTCATTGCAGCGCTCGGAAGAACTCAAGTTGTTGCAAATACACTTGGAACCTTCACTTTGCTGATGGTCTTTGTGCTGGGAGGCTTCATTGTTGCAAAAGGTTGGTAAAAGAAAAGATGATAAGAAGATCTTGGAACCATCCGGTTGATATTATTACGAAGGTTTGTTAATTCATTTCGTATATTCGCAGATAATATCGAAGATTGGATGATATGGGGTTACTATATTTCACCTATGATGTATGGACAAAATGCTATTGCTATCAACGAGTTCCTCTCTGAGAGATGGAGTGGAGTAAGTTTATCCTGATAAATGATCTGTCAACATGTTATGCTTTCTACGAGCTGCATACGAAACTTATATTGCATTCTTTTTTCTCGTTGTTTTTTATATATTGTCTCGAATCAGCCTAGCAATGGCTCTGAACCGACTGTTGGAAAGACCCTTCTCAAAGACAGAGGTTTATTCACTACAGAATCGTCATACTGGATTTGTGTCATGGCTCTTTTTGGTTTCTCGCTGCTGTTCAACATTCTCTTCATCGCAGCATTGACGTATTTAAAACGTACGTAGCTAAAGATACTCGTATAATTTTGTTATTTGAAGAAACATGATGTTTCAGTGCAGACGTTAACTGTTTTCTTGCACTCAACCTCAGCACTTGGTGATAATAAGGCTGTCATAGCAGAAGACTTCGACAACAACAAGAATAAAAGGCGAATAACACCACATAATCGAGGTGTGTGGCCTTTTAGTGATGGGAATAGTTTTCATGAAAAGATTATCATAAAAAAAATATGAAAAATTACAAATGCAGATGTTCAAATGGCTGTGAGGAACAATGATGCAGTAAACAATGAACTGCGAAGAGGAATGGTCTTGCCTTTCCAACCTCTCTCTCTCGCATTCAACCATCTTAACTACTACGTCGATATGCCAGCTGTGAGACCCTATTTTAACAAAATCTTTATCTTCATGTTCTTTATATCAACTCGAGATTTATTTATTTATTTGTTTTATTGATCAGGAAATGAAAGCTCAAGGAGTTGATGACGAACGACTCCAGTTGCTCCAAGACGTGAGTGGTGCTTTCAGGCCAGGTGTTCTTACAGCATTGGTGGGTGTTAGTGGGGCTGGAAAGACAACCTTAATGGATGTCTTAGCTGGTAGGAAAACCGGAGGTCATATTGAAGGAACCATAAGTGTTTCTGGGTACCCTAAAAACCAAGAAACCTTTGCCCGTGTTAGTGGCTACTGTGAACAGAATGATATCCATTCACCTTATGTTACGGTGTACGAATCTCTTCTTTACTCTGCATGGCTTCGTCTCGCTGCTGATATCACCACAGAAACCCGAAAGGTAAGGACATTCATTAAAATTTATGGATAGTTCATAGTTGCACTGGCATACCCTGAGGTTTCATCCGATTACACAAACCTACCCTGAATTTAAGAAAACTTTCCCTGCCATCCCTTGAGTTTCAGGCTAACACATGCTGTTATAATCATGAATATAATGCCAAATATTGACTAGTGAGTGCCAAGAATAAATACAGTATCCGTTAAACAAAAAGAGATAATGTCATCGATTAAAATTTAATGTAAATTCTTTGATAGGGGAGGTTTGTGTAATTAGATCAAAACTTACGGTTTGTTACTGCAATTAGCGAGATGGGAAGTGGGATAACTGCAAGATGGAGACAATTTAAAGGGGAGATAACTGTAATTTTAAAACATAAAAGGGGTAGTTTATGTAAATGATGTTAACATCTAAAATGTTGTCTTTTTCATATTTTGGTTACTTTTGTTGGTTTAGATGTTTGTGGAGGAGGTTATGGATTTGGTTGAGCTTAATCCTTTGAGGAACGCGCTTGTTGGATTACCAGGAGTTGATGGTCTTTCAACGGAGCAGAGAAAAAGGCTTACAATTGCTGTCGAATTAGTGGCAAATCCATCTATAATATTTATGGATGAACCAACTTCCGGGCTTGATGCTAGAGCAGCTGCTATTGTTATGCGGACTGTTAGAAACACAGTGGACACAGGCCGAACTGTTGTCTGTACAATTCACCAACCTAGTATAGACATTTTTGAAGCTTTTGACGAGGTAACCGTAATAATATTATTGACTACTATGATTAAATTTTATTCTTTTCTTTTCTTTTTTGATACTCAAAATGTTGTTTTTCTTTCTTGCAGTTGCTGTTAATGAAGAGAGGAGGGCAGGTGATCTATGCTGGTCCTCTTGGCCAACAATCTCACAAACTTGTCGAATATTTTGAGGTGACGAAAACTTCATGATAATTTTCTTTGTGTTACATTCGAGATTTAAAACTTATATCTATATCGAAAATTCAGTCTATACGAGGGGTTGACAAGATTAAAGAGGGTTACAATCCGGCTACATGGATGTTGGACGTCACCTCCTCTGCTGCTGAAGTTCAACTCGACGTCGACTTTGCTGAAATTTATGCCAATTCTGCTCTTTATCAGTAAGCAGCGAACCGATGAAGATACCCTTATTAAGATCACATTCTATATTCTTTGAATTAAACTAAGTTCTTGTTTTCTTACAGTATTTTCATTATTTTTTTTTTCTCTTTTGGGAAAAATTTAGGAGGAACCAAGAAATGATAAAGGAACTAAGTACACCGGCTCCGGGATCTGAAGATCTATTTTTCCCAACTCAGTATTCACAACCTTTCCTGACTCAATGCAAGGCTTGCTTTTGGAAGCAGCATTGGTCATACTGGAGAAACTCACAGTACAATGCTATTCGTTTCTTCACAACAATCGTAATCGGTGTTCTATTTGGTGTTATCTTTTGGCAGAAGGGGGACCAAATGTAATAACCCTTTAACTTTTTGATCAAATGAATTGATTTGAAAATTCGAAGCCATTTTTGATTTTGTGTGTGTTAACAGACATAGGCAGCAAGACTTATTGAATTTGCTTGGTGCTACTTATGCTGCTGTTCTTTTCTTGGGAGCCACAAATGCTTCTGCAGTCCAAGCTATCGTAGGAATTGAAAGAACGGTTTTTTATCGTGAAAGGGCTGCTGGAATGTACTCGGAGTTGCCATATGCATTTGCACAGGTAATAATATTATATATTGTGCCAAGTTAGTTACTTATTATGATCTCTTAATTACAAATAAGATGTTGACAGAAAATTCCTTACAAATCTTGACATTTGGACAATTAGGGGGTGTTCATGTAAAATTGCACATACTTCAGGGGATCTAGCTGTAATTATTGGTGTTACAAATTTGTGTTACTTTCTGATTTTTTTCTTGTTATGTATATGCAAATATAGGTGGCCATAGAGACGATATACGTGGCGATCCAGACTTTTATTTACTCTCTACTTCTTTACTCGATGATCGGATACCATTGGACACCAGAAAAGTTCTTCTACTTCTATTACTTCATATTCATGTGCTTCACTTACTTCACAATGTATGGAATGATGGTTGTTGCACTGACTCCTGGATACCAAATTGCTGCCATTGTTATGTCCTTCTTCCTCAGCTTCTGGAACTTGTTCTCTGGCTTCCTCATCCCTCGTCCCGTAAGTACACACACACACACACACATGCTATATACATGGAAATAACAGGGACAGACTGACAGAGCCAAAAACGTTTATTCAAGGGGAGTTGATTTCTTACAAAATAATGAAATACTAAGATAAGATACATGTAAACTTATTAGGGACGGAGCTAAAAACTTTTACAGGAGCAAGATCGAATTTTCACAGAATTCCTATTATCTCTAGTATAGGAACGATTGATGCTTGTACATGATATGTTCTTATATTAATTTTTGCAGCTTATCCCAATCTGGTGGAGGTGGTACTACTGGGCTTCTCCCGTTGCTTGGACAATATACGGCATTTTTGCATCACAAGTAGGTGATCGGACAAACGAACTTGAACTCACCGGAAACACTGGAAGAATGAGAGTGAATGAGTTTCTTAACGAGTTTTTGGGATATGATCATGACTTTCTTATTGCAGTTGTCTTCGCTCATGTTGGTTGGGTCCTTCTCTTCTTCTTCGTTTTCGCCTATGGCATCAAGTTCCTTAACTTCCAAAAGAGATGAGAAAATCAGAGGGAAAATGTAACTAGGAAAGTGGGGTTTTTGTACTCTTTTTATTACATCAGAGGATAAGTGTACACATTGTGTATGTAGTTGTTTTGAAGGTCATAAAAGGAACAAGTCCTGCATATTCTATGATACACGGATACATACACGACAATATGGATATAGTCATATGATTTTTTTTTGAAATTTTCCATATGAGAAGTATCGACATGATACGACACAACGGAATGATATTTTTATAAATGTTCGTACATCATAGAACACTATGCACATGTATACCTGTATAAATAGTACTAGTCTACCAACTATGCAGGTTGCAAGATTTCATAATCCCTAACATGACATTTCACAAATAATAGTCAACTTCAAGCACCAAATCCAGAACCAAGACCAGCTTAAAAGTTAACTTAAATAGTCTATAAAGGTAAAATTATGCACATTTCTTGAGACATACATAATTTATTAAACCCAAAAAAAAAGTAGCTAAAGCAGCTGCTACAACTGCCATTGTTCAAGCTTCTAAGTATAGCCATAATGGCATCAAAAACACCCCCACCTCACCCCACGAGAAAAAACACGAAGGCGAGGGTGGGGGCCGAGAACCACTGTTTTCATCAACAAAACAGACGGGACTGATGTGGTTCCTAATATCAGCCATTCTCCCCGTCGGTAGCATCTAAAGGTGCATCAACAATGCTCAGAATCTCCTTTTTACTCCTTAAAACACATCGTTTCTTCGTGTCAAAGTCGAGTTTATCAACATCTTCTGCAATTCCGAGGTGACCATATAGAAAATTATCTTCTCTCGCTGCTGCTGATATTTCTTGTGTTAAGTTAACATTTGTCCTTTTAGACTTCAATTGCTCAAGTTCAGCTCTCCCGTGCTTAGATTCAACATAGCTCTTGTGGAACCTCTCTGCCTCTTGTAATCCAGAAAGAGTACCATTGAACTTCACCACCATCACACTTTGATTCGCTGGTTTTCCATAGCATACCTTGAGAATGCTTCCGAATCCCATATCTGGACCAAAAGAAAAGGCAAGTTAGAAATAACAAGAATATTAACTTTCTGTGTTTATATTACGGGTTAATTAAATGATTACATCTACGCTCCCTCAGGAAATTCAATATTACCAGTCGTTCCACTCTAACCACAAAACGACACTTGGACCAACCGATGAAATTCAAAAGTACATGCGAACCCTTTACATTAAAAACAAGTTAAATGTAAATTAAGATGAGCAACAAAAAGAATCCAAGAAAAGATTTTACCTCTAAGATTTGTATCTAGCTTCTCAGTAGTCACAATAATCCGTTCATCAGGATTCTTGTTATCTATGGTGCTGTTATGAACAATCACAACTGGTGGCCAGATAATGATATCTTCTTTGAGAGCTGAATTCTCACAACTAGGCATTCTCTCACGGTGCCATTCGCTACTGAGATCCTCTGGAATCTTCCACCCCATCAGCACACAAAGTGCTTTATGCAAGCCCAAATGTTGAGATCTAAGGCCAGCTTTTTTGGATGTGAAGGCATGCTGTGCCAAGCTTTCTGTCTCTACAAAATCCTTCGAGGTGCTGAAAAATACTCAGACCACAAATATATCATCACTATAAGTTACAAAGAAAATATCAGATATATGAACAAATTTTAGAAATTTCGCATCTTAAGATAATGGATAAGAATGCAAAACAAGGATATAAACTAAAAAGCAATAGAGGCACAAGAAGAGTCCTAATAAGCTAGGCATTTAAGACGTTTAGCAAAAGTCTACCGACAAAAGAGTCTTAATGAGAAAGTTTTTCCCCTTAATGAGAAGGCATTCTGATACCAACTCCAAAATCACAAGTTGCCCATAAACAGCACCGAGTAAATAGATAGTCAAACTTTACTGTAGTAACACTGCTTGGCATCTCCTTATGCCCACAAGCTATTCTAGAAACCTGGTTGATTATTCCATATAATATCTATATGAATGTCATAAGAACCAAACTACGACCTAACAAAGAGTGTCAAAAGCACAATGAGAAGGCTGGATTTTAAGCTCTTTTCTAAGATTAATATCTTAATAATGTTCACAGAAGCTCGGTTTCTGTCATTTGCTTCCACCACCCATACAGGGACACCAAAATGCCCATTCCCCATCTACTAACACATAATAACACATCCTCCCTCCAAACGCACTGTGTGTGAAGGCTAGTATTTTCCTACTTCAGTTCCTTTGTCTCCACCTTCCACAATTTCGTTTAATTAAAATATGAACATGGACTTACAAATCCATTTTTCCCCTAATGCAACATAAAACACTGAAGTTAAGTCATGAGTAATAACCAGAAAGATACTATGACAAGGGGTAATCAGTAGAAGCCTGATGCCTACCAGCAACAAAACCTCAACCGCAAATATAAGTCCCTGATTCAGAAAAACCAAGAACTCAAGGGATCAATTTTTCACTTCCCACCACCAAATGAAACAAGCATTTGAAAAATGCATTTTCTGATCTTCCTACATGGTTGCATTTTCAAAGGTCCAACAACGCAGGTTAGCACTTAGCACCCACTTTGGATCAGTATAATAATACTTAATTCAGGGCTGTAAAGAAGAATAAGTTCAACCAAAGAAGGGTGAAGAATATATGGCTCCATCTATGAAACCAATTCATGAGGCAGAACACGGACCTGCCACATACAATGCACTTTAAATCACCAGCTTTTCCTTTCTCCACGTATTTCTTTCTTTTTGCAGGTGTCTCATGAATCAGTTTAAGAAACTTGAAAAATGCACTTTGCAGCAGCTGCTTAAATTCCTCAGACTTTTCAGGTGGCTCAGGCTTTGCCGATGTAATATGGTCTCCCAAGTGGTTTCGATCATGACCTTGATGACTTCCTTTTGAATCTTCTTGTAGGCTTACCGCTTGGTGAGAACTCCTAATTTTCTGCCATGGAAGTACAGCACTTTTCATTGGTGGAGGAGGTGCGCGCCGTTTCCTTATTGAGGGTCTACATTTCTCTAAGCGTTCTGAGACATGAGGCCTTCGAAGAGCAGGTCCCAGTCTTTTCTTTATATCTCTAGAATCAGATTTATGAGGTTTGACTAACCGACTAGTGTCAAAGTTTGATGATGATGGCTGATCACCGGCAATCTCAGGCGATGCCCCCCATGCTTTCTCGTAGATATATTTACTCGGTTTGGGCTTCTTTGATAACCTAAAATGATCAATTTCATCTCCCATATCTACTTGGTTGTAAATCTTTCGAGCACCATTCCCATCAGTGGATATTCTAATCCCATAATCGTGCTCGTACAATATCTCATCTCTAACATGTCTGGGTCTAACCGCCCTTTCAGATGGTTCAACCATGGTCAAATCTGCAAAGGCAGACCTCTTTCTGGGGGTATCATCAACTCCCCCAAATGTAAGGTCATATTCTTTTGATTGAAATATATCTGATCTTTCCATATTAGACCACCGGACACTATCACCAGCATGAAGTTCACGTGGTTTAAAACTTCCATATGCTGAATATCCAGTTTCATTATTCAGGCAAGAACCTCCAGTACCCAACATATCCAGATCACGTTTTCTTGCTTCAAATTTATCAGGTGTCAACCGCACCTGAGAAAAAGAATATGGGTCCCATAATACATCATTTATCACATGTTTTTTGTGCAAGGTTTCATCAACATTAGGATTTAAAACATCGATTCTTGACATACGCTCGCCTCTATATTCTTCTTCAACATCATCGAGCCTTGTACTCGTTCTGTCTATTTTAGCTCCACCAAATTCTGCATATAACTGATCTCCCTGTTTTTCCTGAGCACGCCCTGTATACCACCTTGAGCTGCTCCTTGTATCATCTAAAAGACCTCCAGGGCCTCTAGGGAACATGTCTTGCCTCTTTTCATTATATCCATCAAGGTCAATAGGCTGAGAATCAAATCCACGCCCTCTTCCGATCACATGTGTTGGCATGTGAAGGTTACCAGAAGCAGAGTAACTGGGAACATAATCCTTAGGCTGAGATGATGACACCATATACTCAGAATCTCCCTTCAAAAAGCCATGTGAAGGCAGAAAGCCCTCTTCCTCATTGAATTTGTACATTTCTCTACCCGCCGTTTTCTCTACGCCCATTAACTCATCCTGGAAATAAACAGTGTCTTTTTTCTTTTCTAAAAGATGATCTTTTTTATCACGTAAGCCAACATCTCTTTTCCCCAAATGAAGCTCATCTCGAAAATGAAAGTATCCCTGTTTCTCAGTATCAGTATTCAGATACCGTGATGCCACAGATGAGATGCGACTGCTCCCATCACCACCACTTAGGTTTCTTAGGGATAAATCATCATCACCACCACGAGCTAATGTGTATGACTGAGAGTCCATCCTTCCACCCCTATCATATTCTTGAGAAAGAGGCTTGGTGCGATCGACAAAATGTGATGCTGGTAACAGTCCAGCTTGAACAGAACCAGAGTAATAATAGTCCCTCCTTCCACCACCACTAGGGATGTTTATATAACCATCCATATTGTAGTCACGAGTGTGGCTGAAATCCTTTATGCTCAGATGATCAGATTTTTTGGGTCCATCTGAATGATCCCATTCAAACTTCATTGAACTTGAATCACGCAGATGTGGGTCCTCATCGTATGATCTCCTTGAAGGCCCGACCTCATTTTTATATTTACCTCTACCTCCATCTTCATACTCAGAAATTCTTGCAGGCCGCCTGCTGACATCCCCATCAAAATGATCCCTTCTCTCAATTCTCCGAGGACTCCTCGATCGCCTAGCACCAATTGCATACCCATCTCTATCCCTATTATCGTATTCAGAAAATCTTGGAGCACGCAAATCGAAATCCCTATCAAGGATATCCCTTCTCCCGATCCTCCGTGATGTCTGAGCCTCCTTCGAATAGTCTTCTCGCCCACGATGATTATATGGAGAACTTCTGCGATGCCTCGACGGACTAAAATCCGGAGACCTTGGCGGCCGTGGACGCCGAGGCGACGGAGACCGCCGCCGGGAAGTCACCCCGTATCGCCTCTCCCCCATCGTTCCAGTAAATCAACAACTAATCTCCGATTCAATAACGAGTCAGAAATGAACGACTCTAAAACCCAAAACCTAATTATACTGCTCCAAGAACAAAATACAAGACAAAACCAAAAAAAGAAGTCGAATTCGATAGAGAAGAAACCTAGAACTCCATAACCCTATGATAATCAACAAAAACACATCATATAGTTTAATCCTTTTGGCATATCAAATTATCAATATCCAATAAAACAGGATAATCCAACCTTCCGGGAAGAGGAATCCATTTTCAAAGATGCAATACGAACTCGATTGAATCTACGGTCTTGCTCTTCTACGCTCGTGGGATTATGGAGTGTAACCGTATAATTTAGGTCATTAACCATAGGAAGGAGAAATTATCTGGAAAGGGAAAAAAGAAATCCAACTGAAGAGGACTTTGAATTTACTGTTGATAAAATGCATTTGTACCGCTAAATTCTATCTTATTTCTAATCTGTCCCTGATGTGTCGAATATAATGAATACCTCCCTTGATAAATTAATCTATTAAGGGCGAGTTTACTTTTAGTGTCAGTAAACCACCTTTGATTAGAAAATATAAAAATTTTGGGTATATTATAGAAATTTTTATTTACTTTAATCGATAAGTTTTCTAGTTTTAAATTCCTCAATTTTTACTTTTCTATTTTATCTATATTATATTATATACTATATATTATTAAGTGCGAGAGGCAAATGTGGTCTCTTGGTGTTCTCTTTTTTTTTTTTTTTTCTTTTTTTATTTACTTATCTTTTATCCATCAGTTTTCTTCTCTTACGGTTTTCTCTCTTCTTTTCTATTTATTTATCTTTTATCCGTTTTCTTCTCTTACATTTTCTTATCTTTTCTTTTCTCTCACCTTATTTCAATTATTTTTCTTTTCTTTTGAATTTTTTTTTTAAAGATAGTGTTGTTTGATATTTTATGCTTTTATGTTATTTTTATATTAATTCAATAATTATATTAAAAATACTTATAAAATATATATTAATATAAAAATTAATTTAAATATAAAAAAAATTTATAATTTACACACGCAACGAGTGTGCCAAAATTACTAGTTATATTATTAACCGCGAGAGGCAAAGGTGGTCTCTTGGTGTCCTCTTTTTCTTTTTTTCTATTTATTTATTTTTTATTCTGTCAGTTTTCTTCTCTTACGATTTTCTTCTCTTATATTTTTTTTTATCTCTCTTCTTTTCTATTTATTTATTTTTATGTGTTTTCTTCTCTTACATTTTTTTATCTTATCTTTTCTTTTCTCTCACCTTATTTCAATTTTTTTTCTTTTGTATTTTTTTATGCTTTTATGTTATTTTTATATTCTATACTATATATTATTAACCGCGAGAGGCAAAGGTGGTCTCTTGGTGTCCTCTTTTTCTTTTTTTATATTTATTTATTTTTTATTCTGTCAGTTTTCTTCTCTTACGATTTTCTTCTCTTATATATTTTTTTATCTCTCTTCTTTTCTATTTATTTATTTTTATGTGTTTTCTTCTCTTACATTTTTTTATCTTATCTTTTCTTTTCTCTCACCTTATTTCAATTTTTTTTTTCTTTTGTATTTTTTTAAAGATAGTGTTGTTTGATATTTTATGCTTTTATGTTATTTTTATATTAGTTCAATAATTATATTAAAAATACTGATAAAATATATATTAATATAAAAATTAATTTAAATATATTTTAAACAAAAGAATTTTATAATTTGCACACGCAACGAGTGTGCCAAAATTACTAGTTATTATTATCTTTCCATGTTTGCTCTTATCTTGTTCACTAAAATAACTGCTATTGGTATCTATAGACTAGGGCTGGGCGTTCGGGTCGGGGAATTCGGGGCCCGTCCCGACCCGATCGGGTATTTCCCGACCGGGACGGGGAGTTCGGGAAATTTTGAGTTCGGGACGGGTACCCGAATCCCGATTAACAATTCGGGCTCGGAAATTTTATATATGTTTTACTTTTTCTTTTATAAATAATAGTAACTAATAATTCCGCACACTCGATGCGTGTACAAAAAATATATATATATTATTTAAATATATTAAATTAAATTATTCATCTTAATATGAATTTAATAATTATATATTAATAGGAAATAATTAAAATATAAATTAAATATTTGGAAAAAAATAGAAAAAAATATAAAAGGTGATCTGGCTCAAATCCGATTGATCTGAAGTGGACGATCTGATGGTCAGATTTGGGTCAATCAATCAAGAATTTGTTTGAGTGGGCTCTTTATCGACCTGAAAGCACTAGCAAACGTGAGCTCGAAGCCAACTTGGGGGACTTGGGGTTTTTCCCAAGTTTGGTACTCCGACGCTCAAGTCAGTGTTGGATTCACTTAGAGAGAGAATAAATGCAATTTAATGCGGAGTAAAGGCTTACCAACTATTATTCAAGGGGCGAGTATTTATAGCCTTGGCTAAATAACACAGTAATGCGTGTACCGCAAGTGTGCATTAATGGCGTTGCCAGTCGTCGATCTAGGTGTCGGACGATGGAGCGGGCTAAAGTGGGATCGATCGTACCTTATTTCCCCTTTGGGTAGAGACTGGGACTGGCGGGCAATAAATGTGCCGTAGTACGCATGTCTCAGGGAATGAGAAGGTTACACGTGTCCCGACAAGAGTACTTTATAGTATTCGGGTGTCCGGTGACGTATGTAATCGATCTTCAGATCGATGCTGCCTTCCGGGTTCCTCCGTTATGTTTGGATTTCCTAAAGGGAGTAGATCGCGGTCCAGCGACCCGACAGATCGATTTAGTATGTTTATCGATCTAACCTGCTAGATCGTTTTGATAATACTTATCGATCTGCTGATCGTGCCGCGATTGCCCTCCACGCGTTGTCCGAAAGACCGTCTCTGGTTTGTCCAGGTTGGCGGAGGAATCCATGTGGCTCCTACGAGGCGTGCCACGTGGCTGTATGCCACTATGCCATGTCAAGTAGGCTTGCCTCGATCTGGTGAATAGATCTGTCGATCTGGTCTGCCCAGGCTGGCGTTAATGGCCACGTGGCCCTACGGGGCGGGCCACATGGCTACGTACCATTATGCCATGTCAGAGGCCCCCCAAATTACCAATGTGAAATTTCGCAGTGGTAATTTCGTCAATTTGGCATCGGGTAGGGGAACCGTCGTGACCGTTAAAATCGAACCGCTGCCTTAATAATGAGGCGCGACTTTTAAGTTCATCGATCTGAAGCCGCATTTAATGCGACGTGAACTTTGAGGGGAGTGGCGTGTCCGGGGTAATTATGGCGCCGTTCCGTATTTCGAGACGTGACCTTTTCAACCCTTATAAATAGGGGGTCACCCTCAAGCCGCATTTCACTGTTTTCACATCAAAGCTATCGAGCCGCTCCGATCAGCAACACTTGTCCGTCATTCTTTTGAGGGTTGTTCGATCTGCTTTCTAAGGTAAAGTTCCATCTCTTCTCCCATCTTCTCATGGCTCGCGGTCAGATCGAAATGGGAAGGGACTCGGGTGAAGCTGCTTTTACTCCGTCTCCCGAACGAGAGACCGATCAGAATGTCCCCTTTCTTCCGGATGCGAGTTTCGAATCACTTACGGGATCTGGTGGTACAGCTAATCGTGGGGGACTCGCATCGACCTCGAGAAGGATGGGTCCGATGAGGTTGGTGGACGAGCCGGAGGAGGCTCAGGAGGTTGAAGAAGAAGGGGAGGTCGAAGAGCAGGCGAATCCTCGGGTGGTGGAGCGGCCGCGTCACGTCTACCGTAGCCTGACCCTGACCCACGTGACTCATAGGGCAACCAAGATAACCCCTACGGAGTTCACGAAAGTGGTGAGGAAGCTTGGTTTGGCCCCCCAGTTTACGGTTCGAATGCCGGTGACGGGAGAGACAATAGGCAATCCTCTGAGACCTAGATCGATTGGGCTTTACTATCATGCGGTCAAGTACGGCTTGCGCTTCCCTTTGCCTCGGATCGTCACAGATCTCCTGGTTCGTTTTAGTATGTGTCCTGCCCAGCTGACCCCAAATTCGTTCTCTTTAATCCACTGTATGATGATAATTGTGAAGTGTCTGGGGTTCGCACCGGAGATCGAAGACTTTGGGGAGTTCTTTACACTGAATAGTGTGGCAAAATCTGGCCTAGGGTACTTTAATCTCCGGTCGAAACCTCATAGGAAGATGGTATCGATCCCATCTACGTCGCACGGGGTAGATCGGAAGTCCAAATTCTTCTTCATCGACCTCCCCGTTACCCCTTCGTTTCGAACTACGTGGGGTTCCGACGACCCGAAGCGTCTCCCGACTAGACCGACCTCCTGGCTCCACGACCACTTCGATCTGCTACCCCGCTTGGGCCTTCTTGACCACACGAACCTGACGAGGACGGGGAATCTGGTTGAAGCGGGCATTATCCTTGGGACCCGTCGGAGGAACTTCCGCCTTGGTATGCTCCTCTTCCACCGGATCCCACCTCGATCAGGGTTCCTTCTAAACTTTTTGTAAATTTTCCTCCTCTTTATGTCGAACTAATTCTTATTTTTTCGATCTGCAGATCTCCGAGTCCTAATCATGTCTCGAGCTGCTAGGATGAGGGCAAGAAACCAAAGGGAGGTTCCTGCAGCTGAGATGCAGCCCGTGATCGACGCGGCACGTTCGATACTCAACGCTCTACCTGAAGCACAGCAAATCCATCAGGAGAGGTTCCGAAAAGAGCTTCATAACCAGGGTGCTCCCCAGTTCGAACCGCACGCGGCAGCGCACCCAGTTTGTGGACAGGAGTTCGTCGATCTGGCGGGGTCTTCAGGGGGTCAGGATGAGGTCGATATAAATTTAGATCATTTAGACATATATGTTGATGAAGCTCTTGACCCTTATGCCCAGTTTGTTTAGGCAAGGCATGGTGTTGGGAAAAGGCGTTTCATTGAAACAGCTGGACTTGTGGAGGAATCTGAGGATTCAGATGAGGAGGCCCAGCTGATGGACTTCCCCACGACCCCCGCTTCCACAGTGGCCGGCTGGGCTCGAGCTGGAAAAACCGGATGGCTCGAAGCACGCCCTAGCCTTTGGCACTCTGGATATCGATCTCCTGTCAGCTCTGTTCAACACCGGCTGCATCATTGACGAACAGAGAAAGTTTTCCAGAGCGAGATCGGCGGATCAGAAGAGGGCCAAAGCCGCTCGTGGAATCTTCTGTGTAAGGACTTTATCTTTTTTTTTTTTTTTTATTTAGGCGCTCGTTCGCGTCGATCTACATGTGGCTGATCAACGAGCTTGTAACTGATCGATCTGCTTGTTGCTGATCGATCTGTCTGTTGCTTTCTCAGGACGTTCTTCCTGTGCTGGTCAATTCGATCCAGGAGGCGGAGGTCTTTAAGGCCGGTAAACTCAAGTACAAGGAGAAGTACCAAATGGCTAAGGCCCAGCTCGCTTCGATGAATCCTGAGGCTTTTCAGCAGCTCGAGGATGATCTCCGCAAAGCTAGAGAGGAGAAAAGGGTCCGGACCGAGGAGAAGGAAACAATGGAGGCCCAACTTCAGAGTTCCCATGAGGCCCTTGCGAAGGCAGAGAAGAACCATGAGCAACAACTGGCGAGGATGAGGGAGGAGTTTGCCACGCAGCTTGGGGATGCTAAGGCTGCTTCAAAGGAAGAGGGCAGGCAAGAGGTTTTTGACCTCGCCCGATCGAGGATCCAGAAGGCTGTCTCCGACCTACAGCGGTATAAGCTCGAGATCGAGCGTTATGCAGTGCGGGAGTTCATGGAGGGCCCGGGTTTTGAAGAGGCGAGCCTGATCGTGGGCGAGGGCGACCTGGCAGAAGAGTTCCAAATCTGTGTGAACCAGCTCAAGGCCCAAAACATCTTCCCTCCGGAGTTCAATTTCAACACAATTGGCCCTCTCCTAGCCGATCCCGGAGCAACTGAGTAGCAGGAGAAAGAAGAGCCCATTTAGATCGATTGGGCGACCCATAAGTATGGCCATGCCATCGAAATTGCTAAGGCCAAAAGATCGCAGAGCCGGGTGGAGTGCGAACTGCCACAGCCGGTCGAGGTGGAGCACCTTCTTCCATCTATCCGTGAGTTCGACGGGCCACGAATCCGATCTGATAGGGAAACCTCTACTCCTGTCGAGCTCGATTAATCTATACTTGCCTTTTAGAACCTTCAATTCGACCTACTAGCCGGGCTGTGGCTAGGTGAATACTTGTAGTTTATTTCTGCTGTTTCCTTTTTTGAACACTTTGCCCATCGAGCCACGTCGCGAAGTGAGCTCGATGCGCTATGTATAATGTTAGGAATAGTGCCCTAGAAAGCCGATTAGTCATAATCCGTTTTGGGACTTTCTTAGTATCACAGACAATCTTTGAATAATATACGATTGATTAATATCATAGGCAAACACTTCTTTATATGCTCTTGTTTGGTAAGTGTTTACTTTAGCTGTGCATGTATGAGAACTCCCCTAATCCTGATGACTTTAGGACTCTACCATTTAGGTGAAATGGTTCATGAAACGAGTCCTATATCACATAAGTCATGATTAGTAAAATACTCCAAGCCGATGGGTCCTACAGACAGTGGGAGTGTCAACCTGACTCCTCTAAGGCTTGCTTGTGGGATCACGCCCTTAAGAAGGACCACCTTGTTTCATGGAGATGCAAAGTGTATAGTTGATACGTGCGTGATACATGAGGGTGCTTACTTCAATAAGTAAGTTCACTGAGGTGCCCCGTGTGAGAAGATTCCTAAATGGGAAAGGAAGTTTCTATTTCAGGACATGGAAACTTCCAGATTAGGAAATGTCTCACGAGTCATTGATGTGATTAATTGATCCTTAGACTTGAGGCTCCTTGTCACTTTATGAGTTAACTCTGTAGTCTTAGGTATAAGCTTTAAAGGGTGTCGCCTTAGGCAACTGATTCAAGGCTTATGCTGGGGCTGCACAAGTGACTCATGAAAGTGAATGAGAATCAAGAAAGGACCTACACTTGCGTTTGCAAGGTGATCTCTTATTGTGTAAGTCATTCATATGCCATATGGAGTCCTTGGCCAAGGCAGTAGATCAAGACATCAAGAAAAGGGTTTCTTGGATTGAGATCAAATGGATATGAAATGCACTTAGCTTTAAGACCAGATTATTAGGGTTCTAATTATTCCCTTACCCTAGATCTTGGTTGAGAGATAGTAAGTAGGAGGATTGTATCTCACATAAATCAATGACTTAAAGGTTCTATCGAATCCGAACATTCCAATTCAGCTAGGGGTTAAACACCTGTTGCTAGACTATGGTCGTTTAATCTCTGGACTGATTAATTAATTAGTGAATTAATTAATTAGGGTCACTGCTAATTGAATTGAGAACCTAGAGGGTCACACACAACAACTTGGTTACATGAGTTGAGGCTTTAAAATGATTAAACGAGTTAATCGAGCCTAGAGGGTTCCACACGTGTGAAACCACACGTGTGGGTCACGTGACTGGACACGTGTCATTGTGACACGTGTGCCACACGTGATTGTTTAATAATATATTAAATAATTAATTTGTTAATTATTTAATATACTTTGGTTTAATTTTGAATTAAAAAGAAAGTCTTATTTTGGAGAAAAATAATCTAGTTAATTAATTATGAATTAATTAATTAGATAAAATAAGTTATTTATTTTAAATAAATAAAGTATAAAATTATCCAAAAATAGTTTGGATATTTTTAGCTCTCTTGAAAGTTGATTTGAATTAGAATTCAAAGTCAAAGTCAAAATTACTTGATGATCAAGTAATAGGAGAGAGAGAGACCAAAATCCTAGCCCATTAAGGACTAGGAATTTCGGCACTCCCTTGCTTATAAATAGGGGAGCTCGAGCTCCCCTTAGAGCTAATCGAGAATTCTTTTGGTTCATGTGTTGAACACCATCCTTTCTCCAAGATAAACAAAACCCTAGGTTAAGCCTAAACACTAACTAGAGAACTAGCCTCCTTACTAGTTAGATTGTAGCCAAGTTGGTGGACTATCTCTAGAGAGCTTCAAGTTAGAAGTTTTGAAGATTCGAGCTTTACCAAAAAGTGGGGATCAAGCAAAACGATCAGAAGGGATGATGAAACGATTCTGAACCCGACATGAAACGAATGAAAAAATCGAACCAAAGAAGATGGCGAAAACCGTTCGTCCATATCCTGAAGGATGAATTTTTTCACGAGGGTTTTGTGACTGGCAGTTTTCTACTTTCGCAAAACTGGTTTTCGAAGGGAGTTTCAATCCTGCTTTTCTCGTTTCATGTTTCTTTCTTTATGTTATATTGTTAAGAACTTCCCTAACATGAATTGAATCTAGGTTGGTGTGGATTGTTATCCCTACAATGGATTCTGAAGTAGAAAGAGACTTTCGAGGAATGGGTTGCCATTACCGTATGAATCGCGTTTGAGGGCGGCTCAAAACGTGTCAAGAAAGCTACTACCCAAGTGAGTTTCTTGATCTCTACGAATTTGGATACACGATTGCGAGTCCAAGATCCTTTTGTTGGAAAATTTTTTTAATTTCCGCTGCTTTCTGAGTCCTGTTTTCCAACAAGTGGTATCAGAGCCACCTCGTTAATCATGTTTCTGATTCGTCTCAATTATTCTGAATTTGGTAGAAATTCTTAGGCTTAGATGCGAATTAGGTATTCATGAGTTCTTTTAGAAAGCCTGAATTACGAAACTGTAATTTTTTCTTGAATTTCTGAAACTGTTTTCTTGAATTGTGTTCTTGAAAACCGTTTTGATTTAAATTTATTTAAATCGTGTTTTTTTTAATTTTGGATTGAACTGGGTTTTGAAGAAACCCAAAATACGAAACAGAACACGAAAAGGACGAGCCTAGGCGTGCTAGCACGTCGCACGCCCAGACCCGTCGCCGCCGCCCAGCCCTCCCGCAACCGCGCGGGAGGCCATCCAGCCCGCACCTAGGCCCGCCTAGGCGCGGCCGCTCGCCTGTCCCGCAACCGCGCAGGAGCACCCGCCCAGCATCGCCCGCACGCGAGCAGCAGCAAGCTGCGCACGTTGCGCGCAGGGCGCGCGACGCTGCGCGACGAGCAAGTGCTCGTTCCGGGCGGTTCCGGGCCCGGTTTTGGCGTTTTCGTGTTTTCGTGTTTTCGGTCCTTGAAATCCCGATTTAATTTTTCTATAAAATTTTATTTTATTAAATTTCAAATATTTTTGAAATAATTGTTTAAATTGGGATTTTGAAAATTTAAGCGATTTAAATTTTGGAAAAATTACAAACTTTATTTTATGAAAATATTGAAAGAATAAAATTATTAATTTTCAGAAATTAATTGGAATTTTATTGGTTTATAGTTATTCGGGTTTTATTGAAAAGACTCTTGAACAAGAATTGCATCTGAGTCGTGTTTTAAGCTATTAGAACTTAAAGCGAGAATTTTAATTTATTGGTTAAATTTAAATTCTTGCAATTTATGCATGTTAGGTGATCATGGGTTTAGACTTATGTATGGTTTTAATTTATGCACATGGATGGTTTAAATTGGGGTTGGAGCCCTATAGTTGCGTTTTTCAATTGAGGTTGGAGCCTCACTTATGTGCGTACTGTTATGTGATTTATTATGTGGCTTTCCATATTACTGTTTTTGAGGCCGGGGTATGCCCCGTGTAATTGTCTAAGGCCAATATGAAGATTGAGCCTTATTACTTTATGTCTTTTTCTTTTTATTGTAATTTGAGAGTAGAGATAGGTGGTGAGGTTTTATTTTCATTTTGGAGACAATGCACCCATGGAGTAAGATGGACCACATTCAAGTAACAAGGAGGCCATAAGTGAAGACCCCTCAAAATGTTAGGGAGGGGAATCTCAATTGTAAAAATGTAATAGAGATAGGGCTCGTATTTTGTTACCGCTTTCCCTTATGTGATTTAAACTGTTTATGTGGCATGTATGTTAGAACTTGTGATTGTGGAGTGGCTCCCACATATCACGCATAAGATAGGTAGAACCCATGATCATTACATGTTAGTATCATGCTAGGACATGTTATCTGTTTATGTGCTTGTTTGAAATGCATTTAAGTTGTACTTGCATTAATCAAGACTAATAAAATCGGATAACATATATGTTGGTGAGGTCGAACCGAACAACTCTTCGGTTGATTCGAAAATTCCCATTAAATATTAAGCTCATTTTGAATAATAGGTATTTAATTCGAGATGCAAATTTTGAATTAAATTCCTAGCATTCCATCAATAGGTTTTAAGTTTAGTAAGTAAAGCTAGTTATTGTCCGCGAGTCGTGGGATAGCCAGTGGAGCTTATTAGTTCTTAGTTACCTAATTGATCATTTTAAATGATCAATATTTCGTGGTTAATTTTGGCAAGGGCGATGTCCGCGAGTCGTGGGTCGTTCGAACTAAGTTTTGATCATGATCTTATGATTTATGGGTTTGGCTTAACGCCTAAGTAAATATGGATGTCGCACGAGTCGTGGGTCCATATTGAAAGATAGGTGATGCAAAAACAATTACTAAGAGTTCTAAAGGTGTTAGAATTGGTAAGTTGTACCTACCTAGGATTTTACTTAGAATGTCCACGAGTCGTGGGTTCGAGGTAAAATGCTTAGGATCTTAGTACCCATTGGGAAACGTGTTCCTCTTAGATCTTTGGGAATTATAGATCTTTGAAAAAAAGTGGGAGCTACATTAGATTAAAGACCTTATCTTTTGTATATCGTTATAATTCAGCATGCTCACATTTTCTCTGCTTAGCATTTAGGTTGTAGTTTTGTGATTCTCTACAATATGAAATGCAAACCCATTTGTATCCATCCTTAAGTCAAAAGAGTTGACTAAGTCCTAACTAACTCTGATTGGCTTCAGACCCTAAAATTCGTTTTAGATTCCGAATAAGAGAAAGGCGTTCTCTAAAGGGCGAAGTTTTCAATTGTGAAAATTCGACCCGGGCCAAAAGAGAAGCAATCTGAGGTGAATGGATTTTTTCCAAACCACTTAAGAGCAATTGAACCACCTCATAAAAATGTTACAAGGTATAACAATATGGAATTATTCAATATTCCAAATGAGGAAACAAGTGCACACGAACAAGGTCTAAAGATCTTATTTGAAGATCTTATGGTCTCGATCATCAACTGAGAAAAGAGTTCTCTATGCACTGATTGCTTACATTGCTTCCACCATCATTCAAACCCTTTATGCTCAACTAGAATGATGCTAATGTAGCATAGTTAATCATTTAGTTGATAACGGTTGAGAGCATCCTTAAGAAGGAATAAAAGGTTGAGATGGTTAATTCTTCTTCTAAACTCCCTAAGTTAAAGGCTTGAACGCCTAAAGAAGAAGAAACCCTTAAGAGCCCAATGGAGGGGCATGTAAGGGGTGTGCCCAAAAGACACTAGAGATCAAATAGGACGTTTGCTTCTATGGTAGCAAATAAGGACTTTGAAAGGGAACTGCGAAGAGTATGAGTACTCTGAAATGTTACCTCGTTTAGTAATTCTACTAGGAATAGAATTCACTAGTCTTGAGTCAATTGTAACAGCCCTAACCTGGGCCGAGTTGGAAAAGGTAAAGTAAAGGGGTTATTCAAGAAGCACTTATAATCTCGGTCCTTATTTATTCTCTTCATGCATTACATCTTATGTGACTTACGTGCTTTTATGTGTTACACTTTAATGATCGTAGATTTAATTATTTCCTTTATTTAACTCGTATCTTGAAACTCTTCTCATAAAATCCTAGAATTCTAGTATTCATTCCCTTTTAGCACCTAAAACCCTTTCATACGCTTCAAAACCCATTTCTACAGTTTTAGGTTGGAAATTACGAAAATACCCCTACAGTTCAAAAATATTCCTACGTTCCCCGAAACACTTTCACTACCCAATATTGTAACCAAAAGAATCCTCACATTATTTCGAGGATCGTGATACTCTCCGTGAACCATAATTCCCATCCTAACTTCCGTAGTATCAAAAATCGGCGAAAACCCTAGCTTATGATTCGATCATCAATAAATCCTTATTCATCTACTTTTTGATATTCAATATTATAACCAAAACGACCCTTAAATTATTTTATGAACTTTCATGCATTTACCAAAAATTCGATTTGACCATAGCATCTTTTATAAATATTTTCCTTTTTAAAAATCATCATTTCATTTTAAACAATTAGCTTTTATTCAAAAGTCGAAATTATACTTAAAACGATTCTTGAATTTTTCTCTACATTATAGTGATTTTTCCCAACTTTAAACTTTATCATGGCTTCGTTTATATAATTTTCTCATGATTTTCATCAACTTTAGTGTTCATAATTTATAAACAAAAAGTCTAAATATTCCACATTTATAATCAAAACGAAGCTCGTTTTTCACTCATTCTTTCATTAAATTACTACTTCAACGTTTTACCTCTCGACTCTTGAATAAATTTTATATTATTTTTACATTTATTTTTAATCAAAATGACATCATCCATGACCACATGGTCTTCTAGAAGGATTAAACAAACGAGCATAATTTCTCCACATTTCCTAACTAATTACCTAGCATTTGTTCATAATGTAATTTAACCACATCTCCAAATTAATCACCAAGCATTTGTATGAATTAGGAGACATCCACATCTTCCATAAACTTTCATTTATTGCTTAGAGACCCCTCATGACTACCTATAAATACCCCCCTCAAGCCTCATTTATAACTCACAAATCAACACACAAAATCACTCTCTTCTCTCCCCAACCTCACGCCATTTCCTCTCCCTCTCTCTCTAAGGTATGTTTTCTTCTATTATTTCATGCTTTATATTATGTTCTTAGTATAAAAATAATAGTAGCATGTCTAGGATTAATTAAATTATGCTTTAGGAATTTATTTTATGAAATACGTGCATAATTGTTAGTTTTAAATACAATGTGTGCACATTATGGAATTTTATTTAATTAAATGCATGAATTATGATATGATATAATGTGAGTATGTATTTAAATGATTATGATCCTGTTTGATTAAATTCATGCCTAGAATAATTTATTTAGAATTATTTTTCATAGAGAGTTTATATATTTTGCTATATTATGCTTCAAATCTTATGTTATGAATATGAATATAATCAAGCATGTGTAGAACATTTTATGAATACTTGAAGATTTGAATAAATTCATGTTTAGGAATTCATTTATGAATCATATTTCATGAAAAGTTTATATATTATGCTTGTTTATTCTTTAATCTTATGTTATGACTATGAGTTTGATCAAGAATACCTAGAACATCTTATGAATATTCAAACATGATGAAGAACATGTTCTTGATGTTCTTGAAATATGTGTGTACCGTGTGCTAGTGTGTGTAAGTGTGTGTTTGATTTTATGTTTAAAAGTATTTAATCCCCTACGTTTAAATAGTAACCGTTTCTCAATAGTAACCTTGACTTTTGACTTTACACATGAATTTTGACCAATAATATCATGTAGTAATTTCAAGAATTCATATAAAATAAAATTTGGTTTTATTTAAGAAAGGACTTTTATCTAACGATTTTAAAATCGGGGATTAAATAACATTTTCAAAATCGAGTTCACTTTTATTAAAAATAAACCTTAATTTGGATTTATAAATTCAATAAGAATTTCTTGGTTAATTCGGTTGTGTGACTTTGGTATCGGTATGTTTTACAATAATATTTCAATTCTAGATTACCGAATTTCCTATACCTTACTGTTACTCCTTGTTACAACATGCCTTAATTGTACTCATTCATGTGTCGCATTAGTATAGAAAGAACCTAGTTCTCTAAGTCCGTAGTAGTTCACTACTTTCAGGAACTAGGTCTGGACAGTGGAACCCCGAATACTTTACTTGATTCCGTATCGTAGCAGGTGAGGTTAAAATATTTTCAACTGGGATCATGAGTCTACATATAAAATATTTTATTATTTATCCCAATAAGGGATCAGTCTTATTTTTCCCTAATTATAGTATTATCCCCTTCCTGGGAAAATATCTGATATAAGGATATCTATTATCCTATTATATAAAATAAAATCCTTGTTTAAGTATAAGTTACAAACATATCATACTCAAGTCCGTTTTGGCGAGTATTGATATAATGTAACTCTATTCTGTATTTAAAATGCAAGATCTGTATCTGTATCTGTATCTGTTGGGCCCGGTGGTACGATAGAACTAATAGTCGGGTGGCAAGGGCCATCGTCTATTACTATACCTGCCGCCAAATCTGATCTTAATGATGGTTTAACTGGAGGTTAGTTATTCCACATTAAGTGACGGGAAAGGTACGTCCCTCCCTCTGTCTGTATCTGGATCTCGAGGGGTTGCTCCCGACAGAACATGGAGGAAGAAGGCTGGATTGATTCTGTTATTTCTGATTTCATTCTATTTAAGGAGTAAAGGATGGAGAACGCCTACTTGCAGGGCATTAATACTTTATTGTCATATGGTTCATATTTTCAAGAATCTGATACCCAGTCCCCTTATTCCCTTTTTCTCAAAATAAATATGAACCAAATATTTACATTAATTATTATTTTATTGATTTTCGGTACAGTACTATTAATATATTATTTTATTAATGGTATCAAACTCCAACTTTTATAGTCAAACACTTTTCAAATATACCTATACGTATATATGTAGTTCCAACTACCCTCTCACTTAGTCACTTTGACTAACCCTCGCACTTTACAAATCATGGTTTCAGGTTCAACGGACGCTTACTAGAAGGTATCTTGAAGCCTAGTGTGTCTTCTCGTTAGCATGATAGTTCAAGGTTCTTTAGAATAAGTTATGCTTCCGAGCTTGTAATTGTCTATTACGGCGTGGTCACTACTTTTGATATCTATACTATGCCATTACTGGCTTATTTATTGCATTCCCCTATCATAGTTTTGAAAGTTTTTAAATTATAAAATTTCCGCTGCAGTGTTTTAATACTCTGATATTGTATAGCACTGTCCGTTCGCCGGAGTGTTTCTCGGGTGCTAGGCCTCACATCCACTCGGGAAATACTTTGGTGCGGGGTTGTAGTGTATAGGGGCGCTACATCAATTCTGCATAATCCGTTGTGCAAAGACTCAAGGCACTAATGTTCTGAACATACAACGAGATAACAAAAGTAAGTGAGATGACAAAGCTTCGAATTACTTTGGAACGTTGAGATATAAAAGGATTAGCAAGTCAGACACCTTAGGATCATTCTATGAAAATGAACCTATAGAGTTGACTTCCTGTGAATCCTATCTCAAAGGGAAAACGTTCCCAGAACATTGTTTAGGTGAAACATGGAACGTTCCAAAATTATAGTGGATTTCGATCCATGCTGATGAGTGTAAGATGCTTAATGTAAGCACTAGATACAATCGTCAGTTTAATCATTATGAATGAATGTACTTGTTAAAGTACAAATTCGAAACTTATATGAAATTCTTAGAATTTCAAAAGGAGGTTAGGAACCGAAGTAGTCATAAGTTATAGGCAAATCGATATGATCGAGATAGCCAATATCTTATCAACTAATTCCTTAGTCATCTTAGAAATAATAGGATTATCTCTCAGTAAACTAATTCGAGAACACCTTAGTGTTTCCGAATGAGGGAATGAAACCTTATAGGATATGGTCCATTCCATAGCAAACTTTACTGACTTATAATCATTCTAGGAATAAAACTCCCAGAATATGCAGTTAGAGATTTTGAATTTTGCACCTTCCAAAATCAGTCCTTTAGATGCACTATGCAATGTGGCACACTAAATTCCCTAATTATTCTTGTCTAAGAATTTAGTGGAATCCTCTTAAGTAAAGAGGATAGTGGGAGACAGGCTTGAAATGAGTTCAAGTTTATACAAATAATATTGGATATCATTTCTGCGATTCCCTTAGACAAAGGTTGTTTGTCTCAAGGAATGTATCTTTCTTAAGGAATCGTTCCTATAGAAGAAGAAAGACAAGCAAGCAGACCTTAAAGAAATTTAAGAATAAATATCCACGCCACATATAGAAGAAACGAGCCCATCTGATAAAACTTAGCCAAATTTTTGAGCATGTACACGTGTGAAACCCTTCTCTTAAGACGTGTTTAGAACGCGTTCCTAGATAGCCAAGGAATTACTTGAAGAGGAGACGCTGTCAGATTTGGAATCTGAGTAGTGTAAGCAAGCCTTGAAATCCAATATGGATTCCATATACTCGAACCAAGTTTTGACCTTGGTTGATCCACCTGATAGGATCAAGCTCGTGCAGCTTCGAGTGAATGAAAGCATTACAACCTTCTTGATGGTTGAAATGCAAAAGTCCATTTGGATTGTGTTTATCACATCCTCATATTCTGACTATGAGATATGATAAATGAATATGAGAACTATCTTGTTCAATATGAGATTGAAAGAGACTGAAATAAGGTATTTCTATAAATCTCATATTCAGTGGGAGTATGCATAAGGTATACAAATCCCTAAAGTCAATCTGTGGATTGATAAAGGCTTCTAGGAGTTAGACAATTCGATTCCATAGGATAGTCAAATCGTTTGACACAGATGGAAGTCGAATAAGTCTCAAAAGTGTACATATGATAGTTAGTGATGTAAGAGTCAATTTTGGTTCTTTAGAAGACGATGTCCTTCTCATTAGCAATGTCAAGGATAATGTGAAAGTTACCAATTCTTGTTTAAGAAACAATTACATGAAAGATCTTAGTGATTATCCTAAATTCTCGACATTGAGATCTATAGAAGATAGATCTAAGAGCATAAATGGATTATCACAAAACGAGTACATAACCATAATACTAAAAGGAGTTTAGTATGGACAATGGAACATCTCTTTTGAAGAGTATGTGTCCTAAGATAACTTTAAAAGGTTAGAATGTCCAAAATCCCTTTAAGTGAAAGGGTGCATAATGTATGAAATGTTATGTACTAGACTTGATATGGCGCAACATTAAGCGTAGTGGGTCGAATCTAATATGACCTCAGAGAAGGTCATTAGATTTCTATAAAGAATGTCCTCAGAGTACTTGAGAAGAAATGAGGATATGTATTAGTTTACATAACCCAAAAGATCTTGTTGTTAGAAGGATATTTGATGTAACCGTTCATCAAACATAGATGATTATGAAATCATTGAAAGGATACAACTTCTACCAGAATGGTAATGCAATGTGTTGGAAAAGGGTTCCAAGGACGGACATTGCAAAACTCGACTATCGTAGTTGAGAACTTAGTCGTATTATGTAACGCTAAGTTAAGTGTTTGGGTAAGAAACTCCATTTAACTTGTTAGATGAAGTTCCTAGCATGAAAACAACTCCTTTATCATATTGTATGATAAAATGGATGGTTGCTCAAGTAAGAGAACCAAGACCTCACCAAGAGACTGAACACATGATTACGAATCACTTTATAAGGAAAAGGTGTTTCCTAAGAGATGTGTAAACAAGAGGGTCACATCAGCAGAGAATATAGCAAATCCACTTTGGAAACGCCCAAAGTCAATAGGCTCTCAAAGTGCATCTTGAGAAGATGGGACTTAGAGTACCTAAGTGGCTTTTACGGGCAAGTGGGAGATTGTTAGGAATAGTGCCCTAGAAAGCCGATTAGTCATAATCCGTTTTGGGACTTTCCTAGTATCACAGACAATCTTTGAATAATATACGATTGATTAATATCATAGGCAAACACTTCTTTATATGCTCTTGTTTGGTATGCGTTTACTTCAGCTGTGCATGTATGAGAACTCCCCTAATCCTGATGACTTTAGGACTCTACCATTTAGGTGAAATGGTTCATGAAACGAGTCCTATATCACATAAGTCATGATTAGTAAAATACTCCAAGCCGATGAGTCCTACAGACAGTGGGAGTGTCAACCTGACTCCTCTAAGGCTTGCTTGTGGGATCACGCCCTTAAGAAGGACCACCTTGTTTCATGGAGGTGCAAAGTGTATAGTTGATACGTGCGTGATACATGAGGGTGCTTACTTCAATAAGTAAGTTCACTGAGGTGCCCCGTGTGAGAAGATTCCTAAATGGGAAAGGAAGTTTCTATTTCAGGAAATGGAAACTTCCAGATTAGGAAATGTCTCACGAGTCATTGATGTGATTAATTGATCCTTAGACTTGAGGCTCCTTGTCACTTTATGAGTTAACTCTGTAGTCTTAGGTATAAGCTTTAAAGGGTGTCGCCTTAGGCAACTGATTCAAGGCTTATGTTGGGGCTGCACAAGTGACTCATGAAAGTGAATGAGAATCAAGAAAGGACCTACACTTGCGTTTGCAAGGTGATCTCTTATTGTGTAAGTCATTCATATGCCATATGGAGTCCTTGGCCAAGGCAGTAGATCAAGACATCAAGAAAAGGGTTTCTTGGATTGAGATCAAATGGATATGAAATGCACTTAGCTTTAAGACCAGATTATTAGGGTTCTAATTATTCCCTTACCCTAGATCTTGGTTGAGAGATAGTAAGTAGGAGGATTGTATCTCACATAAATCAATGACTTAAAGGTTCTATCGAATCCGAACATTCCAATTCAGCTAGGGGTTAAACACCTGTTGCTAGACTATGGTCGTTTAATCTCTGGACTGATTAATTAATTAGTGAATTAATTAATTAGGGTCACTGCTAATTGAATTGAGAACCTAGAGGGTCACACACAACAACTTGGTTACATGAGTTGAGGCTTTAAAATGATTAAACGAGTTAATCGAGCCTAGAGGGTTCCACACGTGTGAAACCACACGTGTGGGTCACGTGACTGGACACGTGTCATTGTGACACGTGTGCCACACGTGATTGTTTAATAATATATTAAATAATTAATTTGTTAATTATTTAATATACTTTGGTTTAATTTTGAATTAAAAAGAAAGTCTTATTTTGGAGAAAAATAATCTAGTTAATTAATTATGAATTAATTAATTAGATAAAATAAGTTATTTATTTTAAATAAATAAAGTATAAAATTATCCAAAAATAGTTTGGATATTTTTAGCTCTCTTGAAAGTTGATTTGAATTAGAATTCAAAGTCAAAGTCAAAATTACTTGATGATCAAGTAATAGGAGAGAGAGAGACCAAAATCCTAGCCCATTAAGGACTAGGAATTTCGGCACTCCCTTGCTTATAAATAGGGGAGCTCGAGCTCCCCTTAGAGCTAATCGAGAATTCTTTTGGTTCATGTGTTGAACACCATCCTTTCTCCAAGATAAACAAAACCCTAGGTTAAGCCTAAACACTAACTAGAGAACTAGCATCCTTACTAGTTAGATTGTAGCCAAGTTGGTGGACTATCTCTAGAGAGCTTCAAGTTAGAAGTTTTGAAGATTCGAGCTTTACCAAAAAGTGGGGATCAAGCAAAACGATCAGAAGGGATGATGAAACGATTCTGAACCCGACATGAAACGAATGAAAAAATCGAACCAAAGAAGATGGCGAAAACCGTTCGTCCATATCCTGAAGGATGAATTTTTTCACGAGGGTTTTGTGACTGGCAGTTTTCTACTTTCGCAAAACTGGTTTTCGAAGGGAGTTTCAATCCTGCTTTTCTCGTTTCATGTTTCTTTCTTTATGTTATATTGTTAAGAACTTCCCTAACATGAATTGAATCTAGGTTGGTGTGGATTGTTATCCCTACAATGGATTCTGAAGTAGAAAGAGACTTTCGAGGAACGGGTTGCCATTACCGCATGAAGCGCGTTTGAGGGCGGCTCAAAACGTGTCAAGAAAGCTACTACCCAAGTGAGTTTCTTGATCTCTACGAATTTGGATACACGATTGCGAGTCCAAGATCCTTTTGTTGGAAAAATTTTTTAATTTCCGCTTCTTTCTGAGTCCTGTTTTCCAACATATAATCGATCTCCTTTGATTTTGGAGATCAATATTCGCATGAATGAATTCAAATTACTTATACTTGTGTTTCTTTTTACTTTGCAAGCTAAGTATTTATTCGATTTGGCATGCGTGTGGTTTGTCGATCTCGATTTAGCTTGCCCCTTCCGTTAGCTAGATTTTTATCGCGTTCGGATCGATAGGTGAATTACGCTCTCGATCTCGTTTGGATGTTTATCTAGTCTCATTGGGTGCTCGTATTTTTCCTTAGCTGTTCTACCACCTGCTACATTCTCGTCGGGTCGATTGCGATCTCCAAGATGCGTTAGCTTTTTTAGGATTTGGCGACCGCTCTGGATCTCATCGGATCTAAATCGATCTCTTTGGATCTCTGGATTATTAGTCTTGGAGATCATCATTAATCTCTGGATCTCATCAGATCGAAATCGATCTCCTAGGATCTCTGGATCATTAGGTGCGTTGGGATTTTTAGGATCTCTTTGGGTCTTAGAAGACCTCATTGGATCTCGATCTCTAACGGAGATTTGAAAGCATTAGATATGTTAGGATTTTTAGGATCTCTTCGGGTCTTAAGACGACCTCACTAGATCTCGATCTCTAACGATGTTAGGATTATTAGGATCTTTTAAGAGGACCTCTTTGGATCTCGATCTCTAACCCAATGATGCCGGGGGGGGGGGGGGGAGGGCTCGCTTCCTCCTCGACTCATGACCGTAGGTCGAATGAGCGCTTAATCGAGGGGATAGTAACCTGGCGTGGGATCACGGGTTGATTCTGATCGGATGCCATCCCAAAAAAATGTATATTAATTCACTGATTAGAGGTTTATTCTCAGGCGAATTCGACCTCTGTAATCGTTACAATTTGAAATAATTTGAAGGCTAAGTGTAAAACTTCTTCAAGTTGTGCGCGTTCCAGGGTCTGGGTAATAGTTCCCCGGCCATATCTTCAAGCCGGTAAGTCATGTTCTTCCCGATCTCCGTGACACGATAGGGTCCTTCCCAGTTAGGCTCAAGTTTTCCGACATACTGTAGGACTTCGACCTTCTTCAACACTACGTCACCGATCTGAAATGATCTGGGCTTCACGTGTTTGTTGTATGATCGAGCCGCTGCTGCTTTGTACTGTTTGAGCTTCTGATAGGCACGCTCTCTGCTTTCTTCAATCACATCTAGATCTTCAGTCCTGATCGCTGTATTCTGGTCGAGCTAATACTGCGATGAGCTGTTTCATGTAAGAGCTCCGATGGGATCATGGCTTAGGATCCGTAGACCAATGAGTATGGGGTTTGCCTAGTGGCTGTTCGCGGAGTAGTTCGGTAAGCCCATAGTACACCGTCGAGTTCGTCCGCCCAGGCGCCCGGTTTGGCGTCGAGACGGGTCTTGAGATTCTGGATAATGATTCGATTGGTGACTTCAGCTTGGCCATTTGCTTGTGGATGACCAACAATAGTGAATCTGAGGTCGATCCCGAGGTCTCGACAATAGCTCTTAGTATTCTCAGATCGAAATTGAGGACCTTTGTCACAGATGAGTACCCTCGGAACCCCAAAACGACAGATTATATTCTTCTAGAGAAAACTCCTTATCACTGCATCAGTAATTTTGGGGACTGCCTCGGCCTCAACCTACTTTGAGAAGTACTCGACGCATACTATGGCGAACTTTTTCTGTCTGGGTGGCAGGGAAAATGGTCCGATGATGTCGATCCCCCACCGGTCGAAGGGCCAACAGACATCGATCGGGATCATGGATGCCGGGTGAGTATGGATGAGGTTGCCATGTTTTTGGCACTTGGGGCATTTCCTAGAGTGGAGTTTTGCATCCCACACCATCGTTGGCCAAAAATACCCACTCTTTAAGATCTTTCGAGCTAGAGATCGACCTCCGGAGTGGTTTCCGCAGCACCCCTCATTGACTTCTTCCAGGACATCTTGGGCTTGACTAGGTCGTAGGCACCTTAGAGGGGGACCAGTGAAGAACTTTTTGAACAACCTGCCTTCGCGATCTATCATGTAGAGCAGAGATCGATATTTTACTCTCCTGGCCTCAGTTCGATTTTAGGGCAAAACTCCATCCTTGAGGTAGGCGATCAGATCGTCCATCCAATAAGGTTCCGGCGGATCGATGGCGGCGACGTCGACCTTTCCTTCGTCGATCATCCGGCCCCCCCGAGACCATGAAAGAGATGGTCGTGTCCTTTGTCCCTTGGAATCCGTTTGCCAGCTTTGACAGGGCATTAGCTCGGCCGTTCTCTTCGCGGGGGACTTGTTCGATTTTGAACTCTTTTAGCTTCGAGGTCAGCTCTTTCACCATCTTGAGATACGCTGCCATGGATTCTTCCCGAGCCTCGTACGTGCCATTGACTTGGCCGGCGACGAGCTGAGAGTCAGTTACTAAGGCTAACCTGTCGATCTTGTTTTTCATGGCGTATCTTAGTCCTGCCACAAGTGCTTCGTACTTAACCTCGTTGTTTGTTGCTTTAAAATCGAGTTTAATGGTGAAATCAAGCTGGAGTCCATCTGAGCTTGTAAGGGATATGCCCACTCCTTCTCCTTGAGAGGTCGATGAGCCATCCGTGTACATGGTCCAGCTCTGTGAGATGGGAACGATCTCCATCGAGCTGGTGTTCTTTTCGACCAAGAAGTCAACAGAACTTGAGCTTACTGGGCGGCTCAGGGTTGGTAGGTGATGTCGTGCTGACTCAACTCGACCGCCCACTTCATCATGCGGCCCGATACATCAGGTTTGGACAAGACCTGTCTGAGGGGTTGATCGGTCAAGACGATTATGGGATGTGCTTGGAAGTACGGGCGTAGCTTCCGAGCAGCATGCGTGAGGGCGAATACGAACTTCTCGACCTCGAGATAGTTTCGTTCTGCGCCATGCAAGATCTTACTCGGGTAGTAGATCGGTAGGTGTTTTCGATCTCGGATGGCGACCAAGACTGAGCTGAAGGTTTCGTTAGAAAGGGACAGATAGAGGTACAAGGTCTTGCCCTCATTTGGCTTTGCCAGCAATGGGGGAGGGGCCAAGTACTCTTTTAATTGATCGAACGCTCGGTCGCATTCTTCGTTCCACTCGAATTTCTTCAGATTCCTCAAGACTTTGAAGAATGGGAGGTTGCGTTCTGACGACCGCGATATGAACCGATTGAGAGAGATTATCCGACCTACCAGGGATTGTACTAGGTTTATGCACCGGGGTCGGGGTATGGTTTGGATAGCTTTGATCTTCGCAGGATTGGCTTCGATGCCCCGCTGGCTCACCATGTATCCTAGAAACTTCCCCCCTTCGACCCCGAATGTGCACTTATTGTTGGTGTGGCGGTATAGCATAATATTCAAAAAATTTCGCCATAACCTCGTTATCAAAATATTTCAATAAAACAGCGGAATAAATCGGGTAGCATAACTCTAATATATACAGGCATCGATAACATAATTTTAAATCATCTAACATATAATCACAATATGCAAATATTAATTTGGGCAGCATAATGGTATTACCGTACTGCAAAAATTGGCTATCAACGGCACTTTTCCAGTACCTCGATATTTTCTCGTGAAACCGGCAGAGCTTCCCCGCAATATCCCCGATTAAGAATTTGGAGTGTGGGCTCCGACAGTATTTCCCTAAATACTTTGAGAAAATATTTTTCAGAAAAACCCTTTTTTCTAAAACCTGAAAATCCCTATTTTCTAATAATTAAGTGGATTATATATTAATTATATAACCACCTAATTAATAATTAATTAATCCTTAATTAAAGATTAATTAATATGCTAGAGAGAGAGAGAGAGACGGATGGCCTTTTAAATCTGCCAAAAAAATGAAAGCCAAAGTTGATGAATGAAATGAGAATGCACAGGCAGTATTTATAGCCCAATATTAGGGACATCCGTCCCAAGCTCGGGCGACAAATCCGACACCGCCACGTGGAAGCTTGGGCCGCACAGAGTCAAACGCCGCCGACCACGCGCTAAACGGAGCTGGCACGCGCCGCCAGAAAGTCTGCATGAGCATGGCGCGCGTGTGGCACACGCCTCCACGAGGAGCTGACGCGTGGCCGGTCCGGCGGTTCAGACCGGTTCGCGCATGAACCGGTTGGTTCAACTTGGGCTCCAAGCAACGCCACGTGTCGGAATCTAATTCGTCCACGTGTCCGGGTCCGTCAAAGCTTGACCGATCCTAACCGACCCCCACCCGAACCCGCGGCTTGACCCGGTTCGGCTAGATCCAATCTGGACCACTAATACGCGCGGATGCGGCGCAATCCTGGCCGTCCACGTGTCGCACACGGTGGCGCCCTGTCAGTGCCACTTGGCCGCTGACCCGCTGACATGGCGTGACACGTCACCTTCCGCGTCATCAAAAAAAACTTCTTTTTTTTTTTCGGAAAATTTTATTTTCTCCAAAATAAAATTTTCGGGCATTTCCAACTCTTTGGAATTTAATTTATTTTCTCAAAATAATTCCTTCTCCAATTTCAAACTCTTTGAAAAATTATTTCTCTCTCTCCTTTTAATATTTTCTCTTTGATCTTCGTTGGGGCTTACGGGGGGACCTGCAGGACTAATTAATCTTAGCTCCAAACGGATCAATTTATTATCATCCCATGACGTTAATTGATTACCGTTTAACAATATTTAATTCCACTAAATAAATATTGTAAATAAATATTGTTGAACTCTAAAATTAATTAAATTATTCACGAATTTCTCGATCTAGAATAATTTTGCATTTTACTCCTCTGTACAGATATCCATGAAAAATAAATCAATACTACTATCATTTATTTTTCACTTCCAATCTGAAATTTCTTGATTCGCCTTAAGTTCAAATTCCCTGTATGTGAAACACATTCAACATACAATTTCGTTGACGCACACACGAAGTACTTTGGCCAAAGTTTTATTTGAACTTTTGCAAATCTATTTTAGGGATATCTTTAACCTTCCAGTAAGGCTACAGATTCCTCGATCAATATTTCTCTTTAGCAAATTTCATGCAATCACCGAACGTACAAAGTATTTTGGCCACCCATTACCGAGACCTCACTTCTAAGTACATCACAGTGATTAACACTACATGCCTAAAGTAGAAACACTATCAGGATTAAGAGTCTAATGCTTCCGAGATTTTGTTTATTTTAGATATCAGTATAAAATGAATAATCTCAGTGGTCCAGTTTGATGTTTTCAATCTCATTGAAAATCATCAATGTGTCATAATCGAAAACTCCATTTCCCTATGATGAAAGACTAATCATCTTATATAACACCTTATAGTCTCGATAAGAACACTTTCTTATCATACCGACTAGAACTTTAATGACACGTGATTTCTGGTATTTAAAGTCTTTTCCTATGAAACACATTTCATGTAAAAATACCATCACACGTCATTAATGATTAAATTTGTAAAATACTCATAACTTGCTATAATTTCAGTTTTATTAATCCAAAATATTTACAATATAATTGGATTTCCAGGGCATTAATCCCAACAAACTCCCACTTGCCCTAAATCCAATTGGCTACACATCTAAGACCCATCCCTTCTATATGAGTGTCAAAACTCTTTTGCGCCAAAGTCTTAGTGAAGGGATCTGCCAGATTATTTACTAAGCCAATTTTCACCACTGCCACTTCTCCACGTTCCACATAATCACGTATAATGTGAAACTTCCTCTCGATGTGCTTTGCACGTTTATGATTTCGAGGTTCCTTGGAGTTGGCCACCGCTCCAGCATTGTCACAGTACAATGTGATTGGTGTAAATCCATCCTTGACGACTTCTAAATCCATTAGGAAATTCCGAAACCAATACGCTTCTTTGGCTGCTTCCGAAGCTGCCACGTACTCGGTTTCCATGGTGGAGTCAGCAATGCAAGTTTGCTTAATACTCCTCCAACTTACAACTGCTCCTCCAAGGGTGAACACGTATCCAGACGTCGAACGCCTAGAATCCAAATCAGATTGAAAATCTGAATCCGCGTACCCTATAGGAATGAGCTCATCACTGCGATACAAAAACATATAATCATGAGTCCTTCTCAAGTACTTTAATATATGCTTTACAACTATCCAGTGTTGGGGTCCAGGGTTTGATTGATATCTGCTTACTAGACCTACAGCATAACAGATATCTGGCCTTGTACATAACATGACATACATGAGGCTTCCGACTGCCGAAGCATACGGAACATCTTTCATTTCTTCTGCCTCTTCTGGATTCTTAGGACACTGATCCCGAGACAGATGAACTCCATGTCTGAAAGGTAACGATCATTTCTTGGAGTTAGCCATATTATATCTTGCCAACATCTTATCTATATATGCTGCTTGTGATAAACCAATCATTTTATTCTTATGATTACGACAAAGTCTGATCCCTAGAATATAACTGGCTTCATCTAGGTCTTTCATGTCAAACTGGTTTGACAACCAAATCTTAACTGCTGATAATATTCCCGTGTCATTTCTAATGAGCAGAATATCATCAACGTATAAAACTAAAAATGTTACAACACTATCATGATGTCTCTTGTACACACATGGTTCATCAGGTAATTGTATAAACCAAAGGATTTAATTGCTTCATTAAATCTGATGTTCCATGATCTAGACGCTTGCTGAAGACCATAAATAGATCTATCAAGCTTGCATATCATATACTCCTGATTTCTGGCTATAAAGCCTTCAGGTTGAGCCATGTATATTTCTTCTTGAAGGTGCCCATTCAAGAAGGCAGTCTTTATATCCATTTGCTAAATCTCATAATCAAAATGAGCAGCAATGGATAGGAGAATTCTTATGGACTTAAGCATTGCTACAGGCGAGAAGGTTTCGTCATAATCGATACCTTCTTTCTGGGTATAACCCTTTGCCAAAAGCCTTGCTTTAAAGGTCTCTACCTTTCCGTCCACTCCCCTTTTTCTCTTGTAGACCCATTTACATCCAATAGGTTTAATGCCCTCAGGCGCCTCTACAAGTTCCCAGACTTTATTAGAATACATTGAATCTAATTCAGATTCCATGGCTCTGACCCAACGGTCAGCGTCTATATCCTTTATAGCTTCATCGTATGTGACAGGATTAGATACTTCAGATTCAACCACTTGGGTTAATACTAGGTATCTGTCAGATGCCCTGACAATCCTCCCACTACGACGAGGCTGCTCTGTACTTGTGCCTACATCATATGTTGTATCTGATACATCATATGTATCTAATACATTTTCAGTTACCACGGGTTCTTGGAATTCAGAATCTGATGTTGTCATTTCTTCTAACACAATTTTGCTTCTACCCTTGTGGTCATTTACGAAATCATCTTCAAGATATTTAGAATTAGTGCTCACAAACACTTTGTGATCGCTCGGATCGTAAAGTGTACCACCTCTTGTTCCTTTAGGATAACCTATGAACAAGCAAACCTCTGTTCTTGATTCCAACTTGTCAGGATCTTTCCTTAACACATGAGTTGGGGTTTCCCATATCCGAAGATAGGAGACACTGGGCTTTCGCCCTCGCCACAGTTCTATTGGTGTTTTAGGAACTGACTTGGATGGAACAAGGTTTAATATGTGTGCTGTCGTTTCGAGTGCAAAGCCCCAAAACGAACTTGGTAGGGTAGCTGACTCATTGTAGATCTTATCATTTCCATCAGAGTTCTATTTCTCCTTTCTGCAACACCGTTCTGCTGGGGTGTACCCGGTGCAGATAATTGAGATCTAATCCCATTTGCAGTGAGAAATTCTAGAAACTCTATAGACAGATACTCACCACCACGATCTGATCGAAGTGCCTTGATACGTTTTCCAGTTTGATTTTCAACTTCAGCTTTGAATTCCTTGAACTTTTCAAAAGATTCAGACTTATATCTCAACAAATAAACGTATCCGTATCTGGGGTAATCATCCGTAAAAGTGATGAAATACTCAAAACCTCCTCTTGCTTAAATACTCATAGGACCACACACATCCGTATGAATTAATTCAAGCAACTCTGTGGCTCGATTACCTTTAGATTTAAAAGTTCTCTTGGTCATTTTGCCTTCCAAGCAGGATTCACAGACCGGTAGTTCTGTTAAGTCCATGGGACTCAACAATTCATCTGAAATTAGTCTTTGCATCCTATTTGGATTAATATGACCAAGACGTAAATGCCACTTGTACGTCTCGTTAGGCATAGGAGTTTTTCTTTTGGATGGTAAGTCAAGCTTAGTAGTGTTAAGTTCGGAATTAGGGTTTTTATCGGGGTATAACAAGAAAAAACCATATTTTACCATGCCAGAGCAAATAAACCTTTTATTTTGCTTAATGGTAAAGTTTTGTTCAAAACAAACACTGAAACCATTATTTATTAAACAACTCACAGAAATTAGATTTCTGCGAACACACGGTATGTACAAAGTGTCTTTCAACATCAAAACCCTATCACCAAAATACAAATTTACAGTCCTTACTGCTAATACAGATATACTTGTATTATCTCCGAGCAGTAGTTGAATCTCGCCATTTTCAAGCTTTCTGGTTAGCTTGAACCCCCTGCAACGAATTGCAGATATGATTAGTTGAACCCGAGTCCACACACCAGGAATCTGGTGGACTTCCAACTAAACATAATTCTATTAAACAAGATATCGATATACCTTGTCCAGATGGCTTAGCAAGAAGACTTGCTAAGTATTTTGAACAATTTCTCTTCCAGTGCCCATTTTCACCGCAGTGGAAACATTTTCCCTTGCTAGGTTTACCCTTCTTTTTCTGAACCTTTTTCTTGGGATTGAGAACCTTTCCCTTTCCCTTTCCCTTTTTCCACTTGTTGACTTTTGGAGCCGTGGAAGTCGATGTCTGAGCCAGGAGAATCGTTCCCTTAGCTTTCATTACTCCCTCTGCCACTTTAAGTTCGTTCATCAATTCAGGCAGAAAAAAATCCAATTTATTCATAGAATAATTTTGCCTAAATGTGTCGAACGACTTTGACAAAGAGCATAGGATCATATCCTGTTTACTGAGATCATCAAATTTAGCACCAAGGCTATCAATTTCGTTCAGGCAAGCCATCATGTTCATAACATGATCCTGAACAGGTGATCCCTCAGACATTTTGGTAACTAATAGCCTTCGCATCAATTCAAGCCTCTTGGCTCGATTCTGTCCATCAAACATCTGATGGAGATAATCCATCATGTTCCTAGCAGTTGGCATCTCATGCATTTGATGCTTGAGAACATTGGAGACAGATGTCAGGATATAAGACCTAGCCAAATCATTGGACTTGATCCAACTGGCATAAGCATTTCTCATATCCTGATTGGCCGTAGTTTCCGGTACCCCCGGACAAGGTTCAGTGAGCACTTGTTTCAGATTCTCATGACCAAACACAATGTCAAGATTCATTTTCTAGTCAGCATAGTTAGACCCTTCAAGCCTATTTTCCTTTAGGATCGATTGAAGCGGGCTAACAGTCGTCATTGCTTTAAAACTGAAATATTTTAAAAGGTACAAGTTATGATTCTGTATTTTACTTCTTTTGCGTCTAACCAATAAATGAAATCCACGTAAGCATTTTTGGTTTACACAATGGTGACTTATCCAACCGCAGTTGACTCCCCGGAAGCGAGGTCGAAAACCGCTTAGAAAAGCAAGAATTAATCTTAATTAACATGCCATCTAGGTAACTCTTACCAAACTATGTTAATCCACCACGTTCACCCTTGGCCTCTAAGTGAATGTAACATAGCTCCAAAGGGAGGTTAATACATTACTTAGTCAAGCGTATACCATTACCTAGAAATTCGTACGAGTAGATCAGATACTCCACGGAGGCGTGGTCGAGCTGACTTTCCCCGTACTTCATTCTATCCAAAGAAGTCTAATCTTGTATACCGCGAATACATACCCGCCGAAGGGAGTAGTATATATCCACTATACTATAGACGGGTAATGGAGGCCGTGAGAATCCAACTCTTTTCATCTCGCTCCCACTTGAATTTTATAGAATTTGTGGATTATCTTTGATTATTAAATAATCACTTTTGGCGTCTTATTAATTTTGGAAGTAATTAATCTAATTAATAAGCTCCCACTAGGATTATTAAATAATTCTAATAATATTCTAAGGCTTTAATAACTCTTTATTAATTTAAGCCAAAAAATATTAATCTAATTATGCATCGTATTTAATCTCTATTAAACATTATTTATCTAATCATATTAAATAAATCATGCATAATTGAAACAACATAATATCACATATTATCATGCCGTTTTTAAAATTAAAAGCATGCTTGCAAATAATTATCACATAATTATCACGCTTTAAATTTTTAATAGCCCCTTAAATAAATATGTTTTAAATTATCACATAATTTAAATCATATTTACTGATTCGGCAATTAACCAGGAAGATTATTGAAATCAATTCCCAGAAAATTACCATTCCACGCAAATTCCCAAGAAACACTGGAGGGGTCACAACGGTCCCACTTAAAACCCAATCTCCTTTGACAGAATTTACGTGCACAGTATCAGATTTAAAATTATGCATCTTATGCTTTATCAATGCGAGTATATAATTAGAGCCCCGCTCTGATACCAGTTGTTGGTGTGGCGGTATAGCGTAATATTCAAAAAAATTCGCCATAACCTCGTTATCAAAATATTTCTAAAATATTTCAATAAAACAGCGGAATAAATCGGGTAGCATAACTCTAATATATACAGGCATCGACAACATAATTTTAAATAATCTAGCATATAATCACAATATGCAAATATTAATTTGGGCAGCATAACAGTATTACCGTACTGTAAAAATTGGCTATCAGCGGCACTTTTCCAGTACCTCGATATTTTCTCGTGAAACCGGCAGAGCTTCCCCGCAATATCCCCGATTAAGAATTTGGAGTGTGGGCTCCGACAGTATTTCCCTAAATACTTTGAGAAAATATTTTTCAGAAAAACCCATTTTTCTAAAACCTGAAAATCCCTATTTTCTAATAATTAAGTGGATTATATATTAATTATATAACCACCTAATTAATAATTAATTAATCTTTAATTAAGGATTAATTAATATGCTAGAGAGAGAGAGAGCCGGATGGCCTTTTAAATCTGCCAAAAAAATGAAAGCCAAAGTTGATGACTGAAATGAGAATGCACAGGCAGTATTTATAGCCCAATATTAGGGACAACCGTGCCATTTTCGCATTTTTGGCGTGCAAGCCAAGCTCGGGCGACAAATCCAACACCGCCACGTGGAAGCTTGGGCCGCACGGAGTCAAACCCCGTCGACCACGCGCTAAACGGAGCTGGCACGCGCCGCCAGAAAGTCTGCATGAGCATGGCGCGCGTGGGGCACACGCCTCCACGAGGAGCCGACGCGTGGCCGGTCCGGCGGTTCAGACCGGTTCGCGTATGAACCGGTCTGTTCAACTTGGGCTCCAAGCAACGCCACGTGTCGGAATCTAATTCGTCCACGTGTCCGGGTCGGTCAAAGCTTGACCGATCCTAACCGACCCGTACCCGATCCCGCGGCTTGACCCGGTTCGGCTAGATCCAATCTGGACCACTAACACACCCTGACGCGCGTAATCCTGGTCGTCCACGTGTCGCACACGGTGGCGCCCTGTCAGCGCCACTTGGCCGCTGACCTGCTGATGTGGCGTGACACGTCACCTGCCACGTCAGCACTTCCGCCACGTCATAAAAAAAACTTTTTTTTTTCGGAAAATTTTATTTTCTCCAAAATAAAATTTTCGGGCATTTCCAACTCTTTGGAATTTAATTTATTTTCTCAAAATAAATTCCTTGGCCAATTTCAAACTCTTTGAAAATTTATTTCTCTCTCTCCTTTTAATATTTTCTCTTTGATCTTCGTTGGGGCTTACGGGGTGACCTGCAGGACGAATTAATCTTAGCTCCAAACGGATCAATTTATTATCATACCATGACAATAATTGATTACCGTTTAACAATATTTAATTCCACTAAATAAATATTGTTGAACTCTAAAATTAATTAAATTATTCACGAATTTCTCGATCTAGAATAATTTTGCATTTTACTCCTCTGTACAGATATCCATGAAAAATAAATCAATACTACTATCATTTATTTTTCACTTCCAATCTGAAATTTCTTGATTCGCCTTAAGTTCAAATTCCCTGTATGTGAAACACATTCAACATACAACTTCGGTGACGCACACACGAAGTACTTTGACCAAAGTTTTATTTGAACTTTTGCAAATCTATTTCAGGGATATCTTTGACCTTCCAGCAAGCTACAGATTCGTCGATCAATATTTCTCTTTAGCACATTTCATGCAATCACCAAACGTACAAAGTATTTTGGCCACCCGTTACCGAGACCTCACTTCTGAGTACATCACAGTGATTAACACTACATGCCTAAAGTAGAAACACTACCAGGATTAAGAGTCTAATGTTTTCGAGATTTTGTTTATTTTAAATAGCAGTATAAAATGAACAATCTCAGTGGTCCAGTTCGATGTTTCCAATCTCATTGAAAATCATCAATGTGTCATAATCGAAAACTGCATTTCCCTATGACGAAAGACTAATCATCTTATATAACACATTATAGTCTCGATAAGAACACTTTCTTATCATACCGACTAGAACTTTAATGACACGTGATTTCTGGTATTTAAAGTCTTTTCCTATGAAACACATTTCATGTAAAAATACCATCACACGTCATTAATGATTAAATTTGTAAAATACTCATAACTTGCTATAATTTCAGTTTTATTAATCCAAAATATTTACAATATAATTGGATTTTCAGGGCATTAATCCCAACACTTATCAGGGTTGAGCTTCATCCCGTACTATCGTAAGATCTCAAACGATCTAAGTAGGTGATCTAGATGATGGTATGCCCAACGACTCTTTGCGATCATGTCATCGACGTAGACCTCCATTGTCTTTCCGATCTCGTCTTTAAACATCATGTTGACCAGCCTTTGGTACGTGGCTCCTGCATTCTTCAACCCGAAGGGCATGATCCTGAAACAGTATATTCCCTTTACTACAATGAAGGTCGTGTGCTTCCGATCTTCGGGGGCCATAGAGATCTGGTAATAGCCCTGGAAAGCATCCATCATGCTGAGCATCTCGCACCCGGCCGTCGAGTCGACGAGCTGATCTATGCGAGGCAGCGGATATGGATCTTTTGGGCAAGCCTTGTTGAGGTCGTTGAAGTCGTTGTACACTCTCCATTTCCCGCCTGTTTCTTGCACAAGGACAACATTGCACAACCAGTCAACGTATTGAGCTGGGGTAACGTACCCCGCGTCGAGGAGTTTGTTTACCTCGGTCTCAATGATATTATTCCTTGCTTGACTTTAAGGTCTCAGCTTCTGTTTGATGGGCTTAACTGACGGGTCGATCCCGAGCCTGTGGCAGATCACCTTCAGATCAACGCCGATCAGGTCCTTGGCTGCCCATGAGAAGATGTCCGAGTTATCTCGTAAGAATTCTATCATCATGATCTCATGTTGGGGATGCATGTTTGCTCCAATCTTGGTGGTCTTGTTGCTGTCTCCAGGGATCTCTAGCCTTCCTTTTTCGAGCTATAGGGAATCTCTCTGCCTCATGCTCTTTTGTGGGGAGCTCGATCTCCCCATCGGCATAGGTCTGTAGGTCGAGTTCCCCAGCTACCTATTTCCCGGAGGGCTTCTTTAGGACGATGGCGTAGCAAGCCCAGCTGTCCATGACATCACAAGTCACCTCCCCGACCCCACTTGGGGTGGGCATTTTCAGCTTCTGGTGATATGTCGAGATGATTGCTTTGAATTGAATAAGGCCTGGTCGGCCGAAGATCATATTATATGCTAGGGGCATGTTGACAATGACGTACTCGACCTCTTGGGTCACCCTCTTGGGGGATGTTCCCATCAAGGTGAGGAGTCGGATGCGCCCTAGGGGAATAACTTCTGATCCTCCGAACCCGGAGAGCGGTGTTCGGACCGGATCGAGTTTCAGATTATGCAATTTTATTTTTACAAGAGTCGAGTAAGGGGATAATGTTTGAGTTGCTTCCATTATCGACTAAGCATTTGGTTACATCATAATTAGCCACGCCTAAGGTTACCACCATCGGACAACTAGGTGCTCCGCCTTCCCGATGGGGCCCGAACGGCTATCACTCTCACTAAAGCTAACCTCCTGCCTCTCCCACTCTCTACCCTGATTGATTTGGAAGACCTCTTCGTGTGGACCATTGAACTCTTGAGCAGAGCTGCCTGATGTTCCTCTTTTGAGCTGCATTGGAGTTGCCGCCCTTATGACCCTCGGCAATCATATAGATCTTGTCGTTGGTGGGGGGATTGTCTTCAGCTCTCTCGAGCGGCTGCTTCCTAGATCTTATCGGGGGAGACCTTGACCTGGAACGGTCGCGGTCGTTCGGCCTTCCCGCCCTTTCAGAGTAGTGGTCGAGCTTTCAAACAAAATCCTTCAAGTGCCCCCCCTGAATGAGTCTTTCGATCTTAGCACGGAAGGCGTTGCATTCTGCGGTGGTGTGGCCCCACTGTTGATGGTAGCCGCAGAATTTTCCCGATTTCTCAGCCTTCGGGCCCTCCCGGATGGGCTTTGGTTTCTTCAGAAGGCTCTGATCCATGACCACATAGATCTGGTTGATGGGTTTGGTCAAGGTGACATAGTTTCGTCGGTCGACCTGGGTCGGTAGGTCGACTTTTCCCTTGATTTTCTTCGGCTCGTTCCCCTTCCGGTTGAGGGGCGAGCTCGACCCAATGGCCTGCTGCTCAGATCGAGGCAGAGGTCCGTGCGTGAGGGCTATCTCCTCTACGATCATGAAACCATGGGCGATATCCTGTATCTCCGTCAGGTAACGAGGTCCGGCCCTGACGATCTCGTCCACCCATAAGCGGTTACGGAGAGCTCGATGGACTACCGAGAGCAGGGTGTCCATTGTTGGGTTCTCGACCCGAACCACTTCCCTCGAAAAACGAGTCATGAAATCTCGCAGGGACTCACCCTCCTTCAGGTAGATGCTATTGAGATAAGAGTGTGGGAGCTTTTCCCCGGACATTGAGGAGAAGTACGTCGAGAACCGATCTACGAACCGGTTGTAGGTCGATATGCACCGCGACGGCAGGCGGATAAACCAATCCTGAGCGGGGCCCGTCAGCGTAGTGACGAAGAGTTTGGCCCAAATTTGTTGGGGATGAGAGTGCAGCAACATGCGGTTTTCGAAGGCTGTCACATGTTTTTCGGGATCGGTGGTCCTGTTATACATGGGCAGGCTTGTCAGGATTCGATCTCCATCGCAGGTCGTGCGGAGAATGTCCTCGCAGAAGGGAGAAGCTTCCTCCCGATCGCTGCGGTAACGGAGAGGGCATCGGTTCAACCCATCACGGAGATCGACCTGCCTCTGGGTGAGCTGAGAACCTCGGTTGCCCAGGCGGTCTTGGACCTGTCTCCGTGGCAGGTCCGTGTGATGATTAGACTCATTTTCAACGCGAGCCACGGCTATCCAGACCGCATCCTCCCTCACAGATCGTGCGGGAATCCTTGTACGGAGGTCGTCGAACTCCTCGTGGTCTTCGTCAACCACGCGCTTGCTGCGATTGTTGCGGCTAGGGTTATCAGATTCCCCATGGCCCTTTCGCGGGACCTCTTTGCTCATTGCGGGGGGAGGTAGCAGTGGAGCGAACCCCTGGACTTGCCCGCTCCGATCTGGGGACTAAGGCCCCAAATGATGTGGGCGGGACGCCTGTCGAGTGGCTGGAAGACATAGGGAACCGGGTTCCCGTATGCTTGGACCAGGGGCCCAGTGCGTTGCCCAACACGGGACTCGGGATGGTGGTGTCTGGGCTGTCCCTTGGTAGCTCGGGGCGCCTTGGTTCGCGGCCCTCCGTTTGTGCACGCTCGATCTCGACCTGCCATTAGTCGAGAAATGCATCCAGGTCCGCCTGGGTGACGGTGATCCTGGGAGTGACCTCAGGTGGAGGCAGCGAAACGTTGGTGTTGGGCCCGGCAGGAGGGACAGTGGAGACATTGCCAAGCGGCACGTTATGATCGTGCCTACCTTTGGCGACCTCTTCCATGCCATCCTTCCGAAGGGTGTTTCTCGTGTTGACCATTGCGACTTGAAAAGGAAGGTGTGAAGGGGCTTTTATCTAGGTCGATGTGAAAAGAGGGTTTCCCACAGACGGCGCCAAACTGATCTGGTTCAAATCCGGTCGATCTGAAGTGGACGATCTGAGGGTCAGATTTGGGTCAATCAGTCAAGAATTTGTTTGAGTGGGCTCTTTATCGACCTGAAAGCACTAGCAAACGTGAGCTCGAAGCCAACTTGGGGGGACTTGGGGTTTTTCCCAAGTTTGGCACTCCGACGCTCAAGTCAGTGTTGGATTCACTTAGAGAGAGAATAAATGCAATTTAATGCGGAGTAAAGGCTTACCAACTACAGTTCAAGGGGCGAGTATTTATAGTATTGGCCAAATAACACAGTAATGCATGTACCGCAAGTGTGCATTAATGGCGTTGCCAGTCGTCGATCTGGGTGTAGGACGATGGAGCGGGCTAAAGTGGGATCGATCGTACCTTATTTCCCCTTTGGGTAGAGACTGGGACTGTCGGACAATAAATGCATCGTAGTACGCCTATCTCAGGGAATGAGAAGGTTACACGTGTCCCGACAAGAGTGCTTTACAATATTCGGGTGTCCGATGACGTATGTAATCGATCTTCAAATCGATGTTGCCTTCCGGGTTCCTCCGTTCTGTTTGGGTTTCCTCAAGGGAGCAGATCGTGGGACGGCGCGTTGCGACGGATCGGGGTCCAACGACCCGACAGATCGATTTAGTATGTCTATCGATCTAACCTGCTAGATCGTTTTGATAGTACTTATCGATCTGCTGATCGTGTCGCGATTGCCCTCCACGCGTTGTCCGAAAGGCCGTCTCTGGTTTGTCCAGGTTAGCGGAGGAATCCACGTGGCTCCTACGAGGCATGCCACGTGGCTGTGTATCACTATACCATGTCAAGTAGGCGTGCCTCGATCTGGTGAATAGATCTGTCGATCTGGTCTGCCCAGGCTGGCGTTAATGGCCACGTGGCCCCTACGGGGCGTGCCACGTGGCTACGTACCATTATGCCATGTCAAAATGAGAGAATAAAAGTGAGGTGAGAGAAATGTGGAGTTAATAGATAAATAACTTATTGAGACACGTTGTCTATGTGATGGAGAAAAATAAATAAGTAAAATAGAAAATAGAATTAGAGACCACCTTTGCCTCTCTCGCTTAGTATATAGTATAGATTAATGATGCTCAGTAATTAATAATAAAACTAGTATTGAACCCGTACCAAGGCACCGGCCACCATTTTCTAAATATAACACTTTAAGTAATCATGTTAAATATTATACGGATAACATTATATAATAAAAATTAATTATAATGTACATGAAAATAAAAAATAATAACAAAAGATATTATTATTATTATCATCATCATCATCTTAATCCTGTGTATATAATTACATAACTATAAAATGGTAAAAATTGTTTATTTCCAAGGTACTGGCAAGATAAAAAAAAGGTTTATAAAATCAATAGTTAGTATAATTATCAGTTAAAATATAGGTAAATATAAGATAGTTTGCAACAATATTGAATTGCTCGTTGTTATCGAAAACATACTTATAGATAACTAAGAAATATTTGTATTTAAATTAAACATTTAACTGAACTAATATTAATATTTAAATTAAATAAACAGACTTATGTATGATAAGAATGTTGGAACCCAATACAGAAAGAATATTAATTATTTTAATCAAAATGAACTTGAGAGAGTTCATGTATCATAACTCATAATAAGTAATACTTAACTGAACTAATATTTAATATTTAAATTAAATAAACAGACTTGTGTATGATAAGAATGTTGGAGTCCAAGACACAGAAAAAATATTAATTATTTTAATCAAAACGAACTTGTGAGAGTTCATGTATCATGCATGACAATTATTTTCAAAATATGAAAGAAAAAAAATAAAATCGTAAGACATAGCATTGAAGCTATCGTGTAGGAATGAATAGTGAAAACTTATTCCATTGCATCTGCACACAAACAAATAAATTAATAATCTACCACCAAAAATAACAAAATATTCATATTCAAAATAAAAGAATTATGAACAAATTTATAATATACCACCACAAAACTCTAATTTTTGCTTGTTGCTACCAAAGCAAATACATACGTTGTCATCCTTGGATGTAGGAATGAATAACCAAAAACTCCTTTCACCACATTTGCAACAAAATGAATAAATTAATAATATAATACTAAAATAACACAATAATCATAACAAAAATAGATAAATTAAGAATAAGAACAAATTGTATACCCTAAATAGAAATAATCATTTAAGACATTTGCACTTCTAAATAATTTGTGATAGGTCTGCCCTTGGTTGATATAACCGTATACATATAATTGATTTACAGCATGGATACTCTTGAACGTATAGATTATATGTTAAATTTAATTGTAACTGATAGGATATAAATGAAGTTCGTTTCAAACTTCGAAAATAACACATAATTATGAGAGTTGTTGTCACTTTCCTACATTTGAAATGATAAGTTAGTTAATAAATATATATATTTAAAATATGTATATATTATGAAATTAATAAAACAGTGTTGATAAGATAGCAATTCAAGAAAGGAATACCTGTTCATAGTCGAGGAATATGGACCTTACAGCAGAAAATATGGTTGAATTACTCAAAAGGTTTAAATACACCTTAAAAGGTAGAAATCACATAAACGGAAAAACTCCAACCAAATTAAAACAATTTGATCTACATTTTTTTGCATAATCTTTTTTTGGGATGTGTTGGATTTCTTTAGAATCAATCATTCAGAAAGATGAAGGCTTAATTCATAAAAAGGAATATCTTCATATCCGTATAATTATGAAGATTTATAAATATGAGGGACTGATTTTATAAACGTGAGAGATACATGATATAAGATTTCTTCACCCACCTATATATATATATATATATATATATATATTGCAACATGATCTTATCCGATAGATATTTAATATTTTAGTAGATTGAATTAGATTTAATATTAATGATTTCATTTTAAATTCAAACGTTTCTTTCTACCAACATTTATATGATAGAAGATTTTGAGATTTTTACGATAATTTTAATTTAAAGAGTCATAAAATTTTAGATAATCATTAAATATTTAAAAATATTATTTATTTGCTTAATATATTAAAGTTTAATGAGATTTCTGCCTAAGAGTTATGTGATAGCAAAATTTGAGATTTCATAGTATGGTTAGGTTTAAAATTCAAATTATTCTAGCTAATAGAATTTGAGAAACAAACATGGAGAGTTATACGTTCGTTAGTTTAAGATTTTGAGTTTTTACAGTAGTTTTAATTTAAAAACTCATAAAATTTTAGATAATCATTAAATATTAAGAATATTATTTATTTGCTTAATATATTAAAATTTACTGAGATTTCTACCTTAATGATTTGAAATTTATGTGATGACAAAATTTGAGATTTTCATAATATGGTTAGATTAAAAATTCAAATTATTTTAACTAATAGATTTTGAGAAACAAACGTGGAGAGTTATAAGTTCGGTATCTTAAAATTTTGAATGTTTAATGATTTTGAAATTTCTTGCATAGTAAAATAAAAATTCATTGGGACTATTCACGTCAACATACACGTGGATAGTCTCAAGGGTTGTGAATTATATATATATAGATCATAGATAAGAATAATTAGCGATACTTAGCTATTAATAGTAAATTAATTTTTTCAGTTTTTAATACTTAACTATTAATAATAAATTTTTGTAATGTTAAATAAACCAAGATATAATAGGTTTGTAATTCCTATTTTCATAGTATAAAGATCAATACACAATCATATTGAAAAATATAATTCTTTTATTAACACGTTGAAATAAAAACAAAGCTGACATTCAACAATAAAATGAAACATAAAATCGAACTTAAGTATAAAAGAATATCTGTAAACGTAATAACATAATTACAAACAATTATATTTTAAATATAATACTGAAAAATATTTGTAAACATAATAACATAATAGCAAATATCTTCTACCAAATATATTGCGTTGACACTTTTACTAACCACATTAATATGTTGTAGAAGAGAAGTAGATATATTTGTTCTTAGATTTGGAATTGGATGGAGAAGAAAAAACACCTAAGCGGGAAAATTATGCGGGAATTTTTTTAGCAAAATTATCTCCAAAAGGAAAACGTGATATCCGACATGGCATAAAATGATATTGGGCCATGTGGAACGCCCTCGAAGGAGCCACGTAGACCCTGCGCCAATCTGGACGACCCAGGAACGGCCACGCGAACTACAAGTGGCACGAAGTCCACCTCAGATCGAACTGTCGATCTCGGCCAGTTGAGTTGTTTATCTCTAACATGGGCAGGAGAGATCTTATCGATCCGACCCCAAGGTAGCACAACATCGATCTGGATACCCCAAGGTCGATCCGAACCCGGCTATCTGGCATAGATAGCCAAACATCGATCTACAGGTCGACACCTTACGTCACCAGACATCAAGATACCATAAAGCATCTTGTCGGGACACTTGTAAACCTCTTATTCTCTAGGACAAGTGTTCTATCAAGCATTAAATGCCCTACTGTACCTAACTATGCCAAAAAGGAAAAGAAGGGATGTAACAGCCCAAAAACCCGTCTGTAGATATTGTCCGTTTTGCTATCCATAAGTCGGCATAGCCTCACGGTTTTGTTCTTCCCGGTGGAATTTAAGCCAAAGGCGCCCACCCAGGAAAAGGCCTCTACAAGGAAGAGGTATCCACCCCCTTATAAGGAAGGCTTAGTTCTCCTCTTCCTCCGGTGTGGGACATTACATCCAACCCCCCCCCCCCCCCCCTGGGAGCCCAGCGTCCTCGCTGGCACACCGGCCCGGGCCCCGGTTCCGATACCATTTGTAATAGCCCGAAAACCCGCCTATAGATATTGTCCGCTTTGCTATCCATAAGTCGGCATAGCCTCACGGTTTTGTTCTTCCTGGTGGAATTTAAGCCAAAGGCGCCCACCCAGGAAAAGGCCTCTACAGGGAAGAGGTATCCACCCCCTTATAAAGAAGACTTAGTTCTCCTCTTCCTCCGATGTGGGACATTACAAAGTATGTTTGACCCCCACTTGGCTAGCTCAGGCATCCGATCACTAGGTCGATCGTTGGCAGCGTAATTAATGCATAATCGTGGTACACGTATTACTGTGTTAATTGGCCAAGGCTATAAATACGTCTTCCATGAACAGTTGTTGGTAAGCATTCAAGAGAATTTATTTCGCACATTATTGCATTTATTTCTCTCACTAAGAACCCAATACTGACTTGAGCGTCGGAGTGCCAAAACTGGACAACACCTCCAGTCCCTCAGCTTTGGCCTTCTAGCTTACGTGTGCTAGTGTTTTCAGATCGATAAAGAGCCCACTCATACAAAGTCTTGACTGATCGACCCAAACCTGCCATCTAATTCGACAACTCGGATCGACCAGATTTGAGTCAAATCAATATATGAGAAAAAAAGGGGCATTACAGTAAAAACACTCCCCAAAAAAAAGCTGATTATTTAGCAGACACTTTCAACCAAGATTATATACTCAAGGTTTTTCCATCCTTATCCCGGAGCTCCAAGAAAAGGGTAGATTTTTTTCTACCAGCAACAAACGCCTTCAGATATCTCGGGAGATTAGTCCTTCACTCAATTGGGTGGGGGAAACTCTGAGAGATCAAAAAAAGTAAAGCGTAGATTGCCAACAAAGGTTGGCCAAGTGGTTTAAGGTAGGCATGCAAACGAGCCGAGCCGAGCCTTGGTTTTTTTTCCTGGCTCGAGGCTCGCCAAATATGTATTATTTTGATTTTAAAAATCAGTTTTTTTAATAATTTAATATATTTTTATATATAATAATATATATTAAATGAATATATATAATAAATATGTTACTTTTTTATTCATTTTATATAAAAATTAAAAAATATATATATAATATTATATATTAATAAAATATTTATATATATAAAATTTTAAAATATTAATTTTTAATTAAATATATAGGCTCGCGAGCCACGAGCCCAGACTCAAAGGGCTTGAGTTCGGGCTCGGCTTGTTTGCATCCCTAGTTTAAGGGTTTTTTTCTCGAAGACAATGACCCGGGTTCGAATCTCTCTGGCCACTTAGGTGTGTGTTTAAAAATAAATAAATAAAACGTAAATTATGGGTCATTATTTTACTTATTATTATTTTAAAGTTAGCAAATACAAAATCAAATTCATATAGTATTAAAAACTTAGATAGTTTATATTTTATAGGGTTAAACTTTTTTTGCACCCCAACGTTTGGGGTGTTTTGCACTTTATTACCCAACCTTTAAATTTTTACACTTTAGTATCCAACCTTTGAATTTTGTTGCACTTAAGTGCCCAATATCAAACATGTCATTTTCTTATTGGTTGGTTGGGTACATGTGTCATTTTCTTATTGGTCGGGGGCACTTAAGTGCAACAAAATTCAAAGGTTGGATACTTAAAGTGTAAAATTTTAAAGGTTGGGTACTAAAGTACAAAACACCCCAAACTTTGGGGTGCAAAAAAAATTTAACCCTACTTTATATTATCAAACCTTTTTTTTTTATCCAACAGAAATGATTTATCTTAGCGCATGTATACTAGTTTAAATTCCAAAAATACAACTATTGTTAGCACTTAGTAGGGAAAATTTTGATGGTGTTGTCATCTCGTCCTTTGGAGAGATTAGAGTGAGTGATGTTGTTAAGGACTCGTCGTATTATTACGTTGGGTCGTTCTCTCGGATACAATTCTTATGGCTAAAAAGTCTGAAATTTTTATTGTCAGTGTAGTATAACGCTCAGGTTCTTAGCGTGGTTTGAACATATTATTTAAACCTCCCCACCAAGATTACAGCTCCACATCATCGAAATTTAGTTTGACATACGCAAAATTGTAACTGATATTTCCTGATTGTAATTGAAATGCATATTGTTGTTCATAATTTCAAGGATTCATGCAATCAATCAAGTACATTACAAAAAATATTTGAAAAGGACAAATAAATCAAGTATCCAAGAGGGGAAGGGGTATATGAGTAATTGATGTATTGTTGAAGGGGGTCATTGTAATTAAACCTTATAAATATCGATCCCAAATCATCGTTCTCGAGAATCTACAAACAGTGCAAAGAGGAATTACCTGACCATCATTACAGCAACCAAAGGAAGCAGCTTAGAGAGAGAGAGAATTGAAGAAAGGAAGCACGAATGCTGAAAAGTTTGAAAAGCTCGGTGACGATGAACAAGATGGACAGCCCTTTGATTACTGACAAAGATGATGAAGAGATGAACAAATCCGCCTTAGCTGAATTTCAGGCCAAGGAAGAGGAAATCGAGAGGAGAAAGGTTGATCTTATGGAGAAAATCCAAGCTCAGCTAGGCCGTGTCGAGGAAGAAACCAAGCGATTAGCTGAAATTCGTGGAGTAAGTAAATTATTATTGTTGATTTTTTGTGTTGTTCCGGGAGATTGGGCATGAAGGTAGGGATTGGTCGTCACGGTATCTCGTTCGAATTCATGTGAATTTTACTTTTTTCGTTTTTTTTTTTTTTGAAATTTTTCTTTAGACTGAAGATTCGGTTTTTTAGAATAATAAAATTTGTGTTTGTAGAATTTTGCTACCTGGTAGCTAGCTAAACGAGCATTCTGCATTCTTGTGAAGAAATGGAGAACTGTTTTGTTCTTTATGTATATGTTATTGGATTATTTGCAGAAAATCTTTGAAGATTATAGATGAAGATGCCGATCAGGCTAAAACAAGTGAAAAGAAATAGTATTATGTCAAGAAATCCAACACATTATTATTGAATCAAACATGTTTTACCTGTATATAATGGGAATATGGTTTGATGTTTCGTTTTATGTTTGTTGAATGGTGATGAAAATAGGAGATTGATGGCCTGAGTGAGAGTGATCCAACGAGGAAGGAAGTTGGGGTGATCCGCAAGAGAATTGATATCCTTAATAAAGAGTTGAAGCCTTTGGGAGTTAACTGTCAGAAAAAGGTGAGATCTTACCACATTTTCTTTCGTTGTTATAAGCTTTCACTGTTGCAAGTCAGCAAATTTGTTGTCTGATAATTAGGATGTCTCGACTTTGAGATGAATCAAAACAAGAATGCTTCAGTTTGTGGAATCTTGTTATGCTCTCTGCTTAGGCACTATGGCAATCATTTTTCGATTGTGGGAAACTCTAATTTTTTGTGCCAACCGAGTAAAATTCAGGCTTCGCCACAGCCATGTAACAATTTAGTAAAACAAAACAGTTCCTCAATCAAATCGAAAAGTCAAAATAGGCCAAAAAAAAAAAAAAGAGTATCAACCATATTGCCCTCTAACCATGGATTTTCTGTGAACTTTCTATTCGGAAACTGGTTTGAGGAACCAATATGTTGCGTAGATAAAGCACGAGGAATTAAAATGTCACGATTTTCATTTCACGGATCACAGTGAACTGTTACCAAAATGAACACATTGAGACTTTGCAAACGACATTAACTGTATGTAATGATGGTTTTGTATTTTTGCAGGAAAAAGAATATAAAGAAGCCCTTGATGCTTTCAACGACAAGAACAGGGAAAAGGGTCAGCTGATTACCAAATTAGTGGAGGTAATAACACTTCATACTAGTTTCTAAACTATGCTTCGATTCTCCTTTTTCACCTTAAAATTCACCACTTCGTGTAATGAACTTATTCGGCAGTTGGTAACTGAAAGTGAGACGTTGAGGATGACAAAACTGGAGGAGCTTTGCAAGAACTTATAAACTCTGCCACCGATGGATTTCCACTCTCCTCCCATGCTAGTATGTTGTATTTAATGTTTGTTGTGCTAGATTAAGGCTGTAACACTATCTTGAGATTGCTGAGGTTCTTGTGTACTTTGTTTGTGTTTTGAGTTTAGAAGAGATCATGATTATTTATTTTCTGATAATACTATAAGGTCTTAAAAGTATCTTTCCAGAAAGCATAGATGTGGTGTGATGATATTCTATAAAAGCTAAAGCACTTCACTTTTCTGCTTTTGGACTGAACCACCTGTAAGCTTCCAAGACAATTAGATGGGCGGAATTGTCGGGATCAACTACCATTTTTCAGCAAACCCCCTGGAAAATGGTGATATTACAAAAAACTCCTGGTTCTGCGCGAAAAGTTCCTGCAATTTTTGCAATCTTCTTGGAGTTCTTGTGATATTACGAAAGGTTAAGGGTGATAGTGTAATACCTGGATATTTTAGGGGGTTGTTTTTGTCGTCATCATCTGAAATTTCTACAATCTCCCTATAGTTCTTGTACTGTTGTGAAGGAGATTCTTGGATGTTTTCTACAATTTCGTTAGTTTTCTAATGTCCGTTAGTATTTGGGACCACATTGATTGAGAATTTTAGGATTTGGGATTAGATTGAATTATTCCAAAAGCACGGGACTAAATTGATGAGGGATTAATCCTGTGGGACTAAATTGATAATTTAGCCTTTTAGTTATGTTATTTATTTCAAATGAAAAAAAAGAGAGAAATAATATTTATAGTAAGATCCAAGCCTATGAGTTAAAAGAAAAGTTGTTGTCATTACAATATTTGTTTTAATACGAATTTCCCACCTACTATATTTTTCAAATTAACTTAATTTTTTTTAATTTAGAGAGTGTTTTTATTTTAAATAATTATCTCAAATTATTTTTTGAAATAAATTATAACATGGAATACATGCTTACGAAATTAAATTTCATAAATCAATTTATAATTAAAACTTTATTAACTTGGTGTATTGATATATTTATTTTTTACTATAACATTTTAATACACATATTGATAGGGGCAAAATACGCTCGACCAACTTTTTGACACGTGGCACGGTCAACGCACGATAGGTGGATTCAACGATCCCCCAAATAAGCCCTTACGAGCGTCCCAGATCTACGCTAGCGCAAAGTCACACGAGAGCATGTTACCCTTCATAAAGTACATGGTCACCCACGGTTTGCTAACGAGCGCCCACCTCATTGCCATGCACTACATGGCTCTAAGGAAATCATCAACAAGCGTCATGCTCCTTCAGAAGTACCCCCATACAACAACTGAGTAGAGGGGTCCCGCTCCCCCTCGTTGTGCTGCTTGGGCGCTAATCCCCATGTGGATCTCCAAGCCCATTAATCTTGGTTGACACGAGCGTGCCTCTCACCCTCGTTACCAACCTCCAAAACGGCTCTCTGACACCCGTACCGGCCCGCGCACCTGCCACTGTTGTAAACACTAACTTCTACCAACTTTTGTAGGAGATTCCTCCTAGGTTTCTCCTTGTTACGACACGTGTTAGGGCAACATTAGGGCAGGACCACACGAGGCAAATTACCGCAGGGTCCCTGACCCTCAACTATAAATATGGGAACACGTCTTCATCCCTGTAAGCATTCTCCATTACTGAAACTCCGTATTATTACTTGCATTCTCTTTCAGATCACTATCTGACTTGAGCGTCGGAGAGCCAAACTGGGAATCACCCCCAATTTCCCCAGCTTGGCCTTCTGACTTTATTGGTGTTTTTCCTAGCAGGTAGAACCCATAGCTTTTCCGGCGACCCTCTTTGAGCTTCACCCTCTGTTTCCCCACCTCAACAAAATAGAAAGTGATCGGAGTTGGACCTTAGCCTAATCGGACACCATCATTTTTTGCGCCGTCTGGGGGAAACCGTCCTTAGCTCGCCTCTCACTCTTTCTAGTTGAAGAACAAACACCCCTCGCTTTACAAATCATGGTAGCTACTAGGTCAGGAGCAATGGGGGGAGGAGATGACCTCCCCCGTGATACCAACGTCATCATCCCTCCTTCGACGGCGGTCGGCGGAGCACCGGTCCACCGGAGAAGCGCTACCGCCCACCACCAGTAATTTTGGAGGCGCTCAGCTTCCTGCTCTCCCAAATCTTTCCCAGAACCAGTGACATAATGCTCACATGAACCCCGGAGGGTAGCCCTACATGATGCCACCCCTAGGGTACGCATTCAACCCTACCGTCGTGATGCCCTCGGTCCAGCCCTACCACGCCGGACAGATCCAGCTTCCGGTGGTGGTTCTAAAGGAGATTGAAGGGGTGGAATTACCCCCCTTGAGGTTCAGGCGGCCCAGGGTGCATGGGAAAATTTTCAGGCGGCCCAGGGTGCATGGGAAAATTTTCAGTGCTATCTATGCCCAGTGTGAGGTTCAGGCGGCCCAGGGTGCATGGGAAAATTTTCATTCCATGTATTTCCCCTCTGGCCAGGCCACTCAGGTTGCCCCTCCTTTGGGGGGATTGCAGGGATATCTGCTTAGGGAGGCCCAAACCATTTTGAGGGCTCAACCGCCACCTCCGCCGGCAAAGGAGCAGGAAGTCCCCGGACGAGGAGGGGATGAACATGATCGCCCCCAAGACAACCGGGGCAAAAAACCTACTGGAAGAATCAATGTGGATGAGGAGGTCCACTTCAGAGCCTCGAAACGAGGGCCACAAGCTTCCCAGCGAGGGAGCCAAGTAAGGAGGGAAAATCCCAACCTACTCGCGGCTGTGCAAGACCAGCTGCAGGGGTTGCAGGAAATGGTGGGACAGCTCTCTAGAGCGCGGTCTCAAGTCCCCTACGATGGGGACGAACGAGCCAACACCAGAGACGCTCGTCGCCAGGTTTTCCAACAACATGTTCCACGTCATTTGGAACAGGAGAAAAACTTTGTATGTTACAACCACCATCCACTCGCAAAAGGTTCCACCCTCGTGGAGGAAATCCTAATGGCCTAAGCTGGGATGGGCAAAGTTCCCACCTCCGTCAACCGCTATGATGGGAGCACTGATCCAGCAGAACATTTGGATTATTTCCTGCACTTGATGCACCTGTATGAGCATTCGAGTCACTACTGGGCCAAGGTCTTCGTTAAGTCTCTTGTGGGAATGACCCAGGAATGGTACAAGCGGCTGCCACCCCGCTCGATCCACTCATATGGTGAACTCACCGACGCATTCCTGAACCACTTCAATTCATTGAAAGCTCCTGTCACCGCCCCTACTGCCTTATACAACTTGGTCCAAGGCGAGCACCGAGCAAGAATCCCTTCGGTCCTTTTTCGCTCGTTTCAACAAGGAGGTGCTCTTGGTTGAAAGGCCCTCAATGGACTTTCTGATACATGTTCTTTTCAAGGCTAGCAACCACAAGCAGTATGTAAGCAAGAAATTTGCAGACTCAATCATGAAGAAGCGCCCTACGTCCCTCATGGCAATGAGGGAGATTGCCGAGCCCTACTTCGCGCTCGAGGATATGTATGGGTCTAATGCTCCCCGGCACTCTGGACCCGTTAAGAACGAGCGGGGGCGAGAAGAGTCGCACCCGCCTCCCCCACGACGTTTCGAGCACATTCCTCTCAATAGGCCCATTTCGGATGTGTACGCTCTTTCAGATAAAAAGCTTTTCAAAAGGCCCACTAAGATGAAGGATACTGAAGCGTTAAGACGCTCAAACAAATATTGCGCCTTCCACAAGCAAAAGGGGCATGACACGGATGAATGCCGCCAATTGGAAGCCGAGATTCAGAGGCTCATTATTGGGGGCCACCTAAAGGAGTTTGTAAAAATGTTGGAGCGCTTTGACGAGTGATGCAACGAACATTAAAGGGATAGGAGAATGAGCCCTTCACGATCGAGGAGCCCACGGAGGCGGGACCACCCCGAGAACAGATCTCGTGGCAAACAAAAGGCCACAGAGCAAGAGAATGCCCCTTTCGCAGTCATCAACATGATAGTGGGTGGTTCATTAGGAGGGGATTCTAACGCTTCTCAACGCCGATATGTCTGGAGTTATGATCAACGTCCCTCGGTGTCCAAATCAGTTTATGCCATCCAAGAGGCAAAAGATCAATGCTCGAAGGAGAACGATGTGATAGGATTTACTGATAAGGACTTGAAACATATTGTAACACCCTATGGGGTCAGTGAAACCTCTGATTGCCCCATGGTGGTTAGTTTGGACGTCCACAATCACATTGTAAAGAGGGTGTTAGTGGATAGTGGAAGCTCTGTTAATGTTTTGCCCTATACCACGTTCCAGAAAATGAATGTTACTAATATCCCGCTCGAACCCCTCAAAACAGCCCTCATTGGCTTTGGGGGCTCTGAGGTCGTCCCACGAGGACAGATTTGCTTGGCCACCTTATTTGGTCGTGCCCCACGGCGGAAAACACTCATGGTCACCTACGTGGTATTAGAGATTGAGATCCCTTACAACATCATAATCGGGCGACCAACTCTCGTAGATTTCAAAGCGATTATCTCCACTTACCACCAGAAAATCAAATTCCTAACTCCCGAGGTATCGGAGAGGTTTTGTGCAACGTTCGAGAGGCCTGGGAGTGCTATATGTTATCCCTCAAAAAGCCCAAAGCGGAGAAAGCGTTCCAGATGGGGTCCACTAAGAAATCTATAGATTTCCCTAATTTGGACGAGGATGGTCCTGTGCGCAAAAGGGCCAACATGTCAAAAGAGGAGGATTTCCCTAATTTGGACGAGGATGGTCCTCTAGCGTACCCAAATCCCCAAATCCTTCGAAGAAGACGAGCGTAATGAGGGCGAGCCTGTTGCTGATGATCGTTTAGCGGGAAAGAAAAGGGCGCTCGAGCTCCCTCGCCCAGAGATACGGATCGAGCCCACGGAGAAATTTCTCACTATTGAGTTGGAACCCGGCAACAAGGATAAAACCACTCAGATTGGGTCTAATCTCTCAGGTCCCTCGCAAATTATGATGATAGACTTCCTCAGAGAAAACATTGATGTTTTTGCATGGAAAGCATCTGACCTTACTGGAATTGACCCAAGCGTCATAGTCCACAGGCTCAACGTGGACCCCTCCTTCAAGCCAGTCAAACAGAAGAAGTGAGATGTGCACGGTTTTCGGAAGAAGGCTATTGAAGAGGAAGTTAACAAGCTCCTCAAGGCCCAGTATATTGAGCCCATCCTGTATCCAGAATGGTTGTGCAATGTAGTCCTGGTACCCAAGAGCGCTAACAAATGGCGCATGTGCAATGATTTCACTGATCTTAACAAGGCTTGTCCCAAGGATCCTTACCCTCTACCCCGAATTGATCAACTGGTCGATTCGACCGCCGACTGCGAACTCATGAGTATGATGGATGCCTTTCCAGGGTATTATCAAATTTTTATGGCCCCTGAGGACCGTCCCAAAACCTCATTTGTTGTCCACTTAGGTGTATACTGCTTCTTAGTCATGCCTTTTGGGCTCAAGAACGCGGGAGCCACCTACCAACGCGTCGTTAACAGCATGTTTGAGAAAGAAATTGGAGGATCCATGGAGGTATACGTGGACGATATGATTGTTAAGAGCGAGCGTCAGGGCTCACACCTTAGGGATCTTAAGCGCACATTTACCATCTTACGCCAATACGGCATGAAGTTAAATCCCTCAAAGTGTACTTTTGGAGTACAAGGGGGAAAATTCTTGGGCTACATGGTCAGCCAACGGGGGATCGAAACTAATTCGGAGAAAATCAAGGCTATTTTGGACATCTCTTCCCCTCGTAACCTCAGGGAAGTACAGGTGTTGGTAGGGAAAATCATCTCTTTAAACAGGTTCATCTCACGCTCGGCAGACAGGAATCTCCCTTTCTTCAAAATTCTACACAACGCTCGGAATTTTTCTTGGACTGGGGAATGTGAGAAAGCATTAAAGGACATGAAGGCTTACCTTTCGAGCGCACCTCTCCTGACAAAGCCCATAAAGGATGAAAGGTTGTTTATGTATCTCTTCATTTCCAGCGAAGCGACGAGCGCAGTTCTGGTAGCCATACGGGAGCGTAAACATTTGCCCGTTTACTATTTAAGCAAAACGTTGCAAGGGGCTGAGAAAAAATATTTGGAAATTGAAAAGTTCTCATTTGTCCTCGTCAATGCATCACGAAGATTGAAGCCATACTTCCAAGCACACTCAATCACTATCCTCACGAATCAACCATTAAAGCAAGTTTTGTCCAAGCCGGATGTATCTGGAAGACTAATAAAATGGGCCATAGAGTTAAGCCAGTTTGACTTAAGTTTCGAGCCCAGGACGGCCATACAAGCGCAAGTAGTTGCAGATTTACTAACCGAGTGGTTTGGTCTAGAGCCCACGGTTCCTGACAGCCAGGGCCTTTGGATCCTGCACACGGATAGTTCCTCAACCTCTCAAGGGGGAGGAGCAGGGGTAACCCTTAGAGACCCCAATGGAATCGAAATAGACTTCGCAATCAAGTTGGACTTCCAAGTCACCAACAATGAAGAGGAATACGAAGCTCTCGTTCAAGGGCTGAAAATTGCTTTTCAAAATGGGTCCTCCAGAATTACAGCTTATGTTGATTCACAATTGATTGCGAGCCAGATCGAAGGAACGTATGAGGCACGAGAAACCACCATGGTGCAGTATTTGAAAAAGGCAAAAGAGATCATTGGGAAATTCAAGGAATTCCACTTACTCCAGGTCCCACGAGCAGAAAACGAGCGCGCTGACGCTCTTTCTAAATTTTGCTTTAGCACTGGAAGGTACCGGACATCGCTCTGTCACGTTCCTTAGAACTGAGGAGCCATTGATAAAGGAAAAGATCATCAAACAAGTGGTAGCTATGATCGATCCGCACGAGCCCTGTTGGCTCGACGACATAGTCAGATTCATCAAAGATGGCGTTTGTCCCACTGACAAGGTGGAAGCACGGAAAGTCAGGAACAAGACCCCTCGTTTTTCTTTGGATTCCAAGGGAAGACTATTCAAGAAGTCCTTTGAAGGCCCACCAATGAGGTGTTTAAGGCCCTCGCAAGCCAAAGAGACGCTCGAGCACATTCACAATGGAAGCTGTGGAAATCATTATGGAGGACGTGTCCTTGCCAAGAAAGTCTTGAGGAGCGGGTTCTATTGGCCCACGATCCTCCAAGATGCCATTGAGTTCTCCAAGAAATGTCCCAAGTGTCAATTCCACTCTAATCTCCCTCAGTTGCCAGCTGTCCAGATGGTCCCTATAGATGTCTCGTGGCCCTTTGACCAATGGGGAATTGATATTGTGGGCCCCTTGCCCATGGCGGTCGGACAGAAAAAGTTCATCGCACTAGCCATGGATTACTTCACCAAGTGGGCCGAGGCTGAGGCTGTAGCAAAGATCACTTTCAGGGTCGTGAGGGACTTCATATGGAAGAACATTATCTGCAGGTATGGCATACCGAGGGTACTTATTTCAGATAATGGGTCCCAATTCATAGCGGCGGATACTCGAGAATGGTGCTCAGAATTGGGAATTGAGCAACGCTTTACTTCTGTGGGTCATCCCCAGGCTAATAGGCAAGCGGAAGTCACCAACAGGATCATTTTGCAACACCTAAAGACAATGCTCGAAAGCAAGAAAAGCGAATGGGCAGAGGAATTACAAGGAGCCTTATTGGCTTATCGCACCACTCCACTAGCGGCCATTGGCGAAACCCCATTTGCACTCGTCCATGGCTCAGAGGAGATGATACCCGCGGAAGTTGCGTAGGAATCCGCTCGTGTGGCGTATTTCGAGCCCGCAACCAACGCAGAGAGCCGAGCGCTAGAGTTGGACCTTTTGGAAGAAAAGAGAGACAAGGCATGGGTAGTGACCCACCAGTATAAAGCGTTTGTCGCTCGACAATACAACAAAAGAGTTAGAGAAAGAACCTTTCAGGTAGAGGACTTAGTCCTGAAGAAAGTGGAAGTCTCAAGGCACGTGGACAAGTTAGATCCAAACTGGGAAGGTCCATACAAGATTATACAAGTATGGGCAAACAACACATACACGCTCGAAACGCTACAGGCCGAGCGTCTCCCCCGCCCTTGGACCGCATGCAACCTTAGACGGTTTTATGTTTGAAATGACTTTGTGAAAAACCTACAATTGGGCCTGATGTATTTACTATTTCTCTGAAAAATTATAATAGAGGTTGCTTCACATATTTATCTAATTTTCGAATGTGCAGGCTATTGAAGATTCCCCATTGGGACCCTGGGTGTAAACCACACAGGCCCAAGGTGCATGGATCCTTCCTCATCTCAAAAGAACAAGGGCCCAAGAACTGCGGTATGACTTCACGAGCGTGCTTATTCAGTACCTCGGAAAATCCGTAGGGCCCCATCAGCATACACGAGTGTCCTAGTAGGCCCGGGTCGCCTATAAAACAAGCACCCGACGCACGAAAATGGGACCGTGATGGAGTGTGATCATATTACAAGACACAAGCATCCTAGGAGGCCCGGGTAGCCTTTAACAAAGACACCCGACGCTCGAAAAAGAACCAGTGGAAAAGCTTGAACAAGTACCAAGGGGAAATCGAGGGCTCAGGAACCATGCCCCTCGTACCGGTACAAAGTTCAATCTACAAGCAAAGAAACTTTTACAGGTTTCTGTAAGTCCCTAACTAGGATACCCACGAGCGGGATCCTTGCATTTTACCAAGGATAACACGCAAAGCCTTATGCAAATTTTCACAAGTCTTGAACAAGGGCAGTATTCAGGTAAGACCCTCGTAATTACTCAAGACTTAGCAAAATTTTCCAAGCCTTTAAGCAAATTTTTGCAGGCCTTGAACGAGGGTAGTGACCAAGTAAGACCCTCGTAATTACTCAAGACTTGACCAAATTTTGCATCTTTTACTTAGCAATGTTACCCATAGTCCAAACACCATGAGATTTTGATGCAACAAGCGGAAAGTAAAAAAGCTTGAAACAAGCATTGCGGGAAATAAAAGGCACCCAATCATGGAAGGGAAAATTCTTTATTAATAAGGATTCAGAGATTACAAAACAAGGGCACGAGGGCCCACGGAACTTACTAAGAAATTAAAAGGGGGAACAATGAAATTTTTCATAACTAAGGCAGGAATGGACTTCAAGCGACTGGGGCGACATCCTCTTCCAGGTTCACCACCACATTCTGAGCAGGGCAACTGGGTCTTGCGCTTGGGATGGAGGAATTAGAACCTCTGGAAGCACCAGAGCGTCAACTGGAAGGGCTGGAACATTCAAGGGCGCGGGAGTGTCAGCAGGAACAGCGGGGGCATTCACAGTTGTTGCAATAGTGGCATTCTCCTGAGGCACGGTCTCTTGGGGACCCTCAGGGGCGGTTGTAGCACCATTATCCCCCTCGATTGATTCTGCTTGAGGCCCCTCTTCCACAGGGTGAGTGGCTATATACTCATCCTGAGCCAGTTCAACTAAGAAGTTGTACTCCGGCTCAGCCAGATTGGCCTCCGGGTCCTCGTTTCTGCCCTCGTCCTCCTCCTCGCACCGCTCGTTGAGCCTCAAGCCCATGTCTGACCTCCCACGAGCGGAAGCCCCTGCTAATCCCTTGAATATTAATTGCTCCACCGCCAAGTTTAAGGCTTTTTGAGCCTCGTCATAACAGTGGAGCGAGGCCTTGAAGTGGAAGAACTTTATGAGGGCCTCCTTGTTTGCCTGCTCGATTCGATGGGGAATGTCCCTGACGGTGTCTGCATACTTCTTCTCAGAAGCATTGGCCTTGGTGACCCACCCATTTCGATCATCTATCAGCTTTTTGTGGTTCTCCTGAAGATTATTGTAGTCCGTACGCCATTTCCTACGAGTCGTCTCAGCCTTTTTGAAGTCATCTTGGAGTTTCAGCATCTCCGCCTCCAATTTTTTATGTTCCGTTTCAAGGGAGAGAAACTTTGCCTTCTCTACGTGCAGTTCCTCCTGGATCTGAGCAGGGTCATTCGAGGGCGCCATCTTCTTGTATTTAGCCTTGCGCTCAGGATAGACGGACGCTCGCATCTGAAGGTTCTTGGCCCTCGGCAGCACTTCCTGTTTTTTCAGAAGTAAAGAAGTAATTTGACACTTAGTATTTGTGAGAAGAAAAGAGTTCTATGGGAAAAAACAGGCAAAGAGAATTCTAACTTACCGCGAGGAGGGCATGAACCATGTCTGCAGCCACCCTCTCTGTGTTTTAGGAGAACAACATGCGGTGGTCCCCAGAAAATTGGACCCTCTCGTAGAGCCCCTCTGTAATCGTGCGGAAGGGTGAGTGAGCGCTTAACAAAACGGGACCCTCCTCTGGGGCACGATTGATACTCCTGTCTCCTAGACGCTCGAACGACCACAAATGGTCCTCCTCAGAAGAGGAGGTATCACCATCTCCCCTCAAGCCCTCTATCACTTGTTTGCCTTTGCCCAGAATGGGGATATTGTCGGGCATCCTCTTCCTTTTCCTAGAAGTGGTGGGGGCATCTCCTTGGGATCCCCTGATGACCACCGTCAAAGCGGGCCTCGGGGGGGTTAACAATTTGAGGGGTAGCTCCCCTCGTATTGGGAGCGTCAGCAGGGCGAGTGATTATCCTTGACTCAGTGTTGGGCTCGCGATTGCTTCTGCGGCTTTGGATTTGCTGGGAAGTACTTGAGCTTGCTCCAGCGTGCCCCCCTCGACCGTCACCTCGGCCTGCCCCTCGTCCGGCTCCTTGACCACATGGGTTCGCTTGGTTGCCCTGTTGTGGTTGGCGACGGTTGATGAAGTTAGCGACGTTACGCATGTTTGCACCAACCATTATGATAGCAACGCCTGGAGGGAAATCAAGGAAAACGAGGGTTAATACCTGAACAGGAAATGTTACAAAGTACAATTAAGCAGTTAGTGTTCCTATCTAAAGTTAGTCCCTAGAAGCTAACCGTCTCTCTCCAAATTCCGAGCAGGTGGATTTCTGATAAAGTGAGGGTCATTTCTAATTCCGCAAAGAAACATGACTTCAGCATTGTCATCAGATCCTTTGCTTGGATTATCCAGCCCTCGTCCCTCATGGCACCGACAAGATCTTTGGGCCAATTTTCCGGTAAAGTATGGGGTAAGCGATGCCTAACTATGGGTCCCTCCCCATGTGAAACCCACTCTCGAGGTACCCCAAAATCTTCACCCTCGGGAGCCCTCACGAAGAAAAATTTCTTTTTCCACTCTACGCCATGGGTTGAGGGGGAGTCAATCAATTTTAGGCCAGATTTGGCTTGGATATAGTAAAAGCCCGCCATCGGGGATGAACGGGGCGAGCGGGCAACTTGAAAAAGGGCATTAAAATTTCGAAATGAGGGTTGATGTTTGGTACACGCCATAAGAATTACAAATACGGTTATTAAAGATAAACCGTTGGGCAAAATTTGGGTAGGGCACAGGTTAAGGTCATTAAGGATATTGGCTACGGGTCCGGGTATGGGAAATCTCAGACCCCCAAAAACTATAGAATCTAAATAAACAGCCATCTCCCCCGGGGGTGGATTACTCGCTCGCTCGTCTTCATTAGGGATCCTCCACTCGAAACGAGGGTCCCAATATACTGGGGCCATCATCGATACTATTTTCCCTCGTGTGATTATGCTTTGGATTTCTTCTGGGGGAATTTCAGTCGTTTGCATGCCGGAACTTTCGCCCTCGTTTGACCCCTTGGCTTTCTTGGATTTCTTGGGTCTCTGGGACTTCTTCCTTTTACCCTTGGCCGGGGCTTTCTCAGAGGGTCCAGTTTCTTCTTCTACCTCCGGATTAGGAGCGGGAATTGCCACCGTAACAGTATGACGATGGGGGTGGGTTACCCTCTCCGTCAAAACCCACGGTTCCCCTTGCCTTTCCGTCTCCATGGCCATATTCATCTCTTCAAAGAGATGCTCAACCCCTCCTGGGTTCCTCTCATCCATAGCATTCACGGTTGGGTCTAATTCTTCGTCCCTGGGAGAAGAGCTTTGACTGGCCATTTCTTCAACTTCGCGGGAAAACTCCTCCACATTGTCTCCGGCCATGGTTTCTGAAGGCTTGGAAGATAAGGGAAAATTCTGAAGGTAGGGGAAATTGAAGAAACTAATGAAGTTCTGGGGAAGGATGATCCTATTACACTAAGGTTAGCAAGTCAGAGATTATAAGAATCGCAAGAGATTTACCTTTGGATTCCTGAAGAAAAGCCTGGAGTTTAATGAAGCTCTTTGAAGTTTTGCTCTGAGGAATTTTAGCACAAAAGAGTTTCAGAATTGTGGTTCGCGTAAAGAAGAAGAAGAAGTGGGAAATCCCCTATTTATAGGGGAGGAAGCGGTTATGATTTTGGCATTTAATTTCAAAATGCAATCATTTCCCGCCTAGGTAACCGCCCACTTTTGCGAACCGTCTCCTACATCCCGAGATCCACACGCCGTTTCTTGAAAAATCTCATCCACTCTCCCATCAGCATTAAATGCGGAATGACGTGAGCTGTCAGCTGAAGCGACAACAATTAATGCTTGGTCAGAAGAGGATTTCGCCGCACGCCATCTTCCCCTACGAGCGTCACCCTCGGGAGTCAAGCATGTTCAAAATTCTACAAGCCCTTATCACTAAGGGCTACAGAATTTGGGGGGTAAAATGATGGGGGCAAAATACTCTCGACCCACGTTTTGACACGTGGCACGATCAACGCACGATAGGTGGATTCAACGATCCCCCAAATAAGTCCCTACGAGCATCCCAGATCTGCACTAGCGCAAAGTCACACGAGAGCATGTTACCCTTCATAAAGTACATGGTCACCCACGGTTAGCTAACGAGCTCCCACCTCATTGCCATGCACTCCATGGCTCTAAGGAAATCATTAATGAGCGTCATGCTCCTTCAGAAGTACCCTCATACAACAACTGAGTAGAGGGGTCCCGCTCCCCCTCGTTGCGCTGCTTGGGCGCTAATCCCCATGTGGATCTCCAAGCCCATTAGTCTTGGTTGACACGAGCGTGCCTCCCACCCTCGTTATCAACCTCCAAAACGGCTATCTGACACTCGTACCGGCCCGCGCACCTGCCACTGTTGCAAACACTAACTTCTACCAACTTTTGCAGGAGATTTCTCCTAGGTTTCTCCTCGTTGCGACACGTGTTAGGGCAACATTAGGGCAGGACCACACGAGGCAAATTACCGCAGGGTCCCTGACGCTCAACTATAAATATGGGAACTCATTTTCATCCCTGTAAACATTCTCCATTACTGAAACTCCATAATATTACTTGCATTCTCTTTCGGATTACTATCTGACTTGAGCGTCGGAGAGCCAAACTGGGAATTACCCCCAGTTTCCCCAGCTTGGTCTTCTGACTTTATTGGTGTTTGTCCTAGCAGGTAGAGCCCATAGCTTTTCCGGCGACCCTATTTGGGCTTCACCCTCTGTTTCCCCACCTCAACAAAATAGAAAGTGATCGGAGTTGGACCTTAGCCTGATCGGACACCATCACATATAATGTTGGTTGAGATAATTATTAAAGCTCAAATATTCTCTAAATTAATAAATTATCATTGAAGTTTAAAGGCATTAAATAAATAAATTAAATTTTATTTTTAATGAAAATTCTGTTTTTGTTTTTTTTGGTATTAAATTAAGCTGAATAAATATAATAGGTGGAAAATTCGTATTAAAAACAAAAATGGTATAGTGACAACAACTCTATTTTTTTAACTCATAGGTTCATATCTTTCCAAAAATATTGTTTCTTTCTTTTTTTCATATAAAATAAATAAAATGACTGAAAATATTGATTTTGGTCAAAAGAACAAAAGTGAGACTTATTATTAATTTTAGGGACTTAAATGACAATTTTTAAAGATCGAGGAATAAAATGATACAAAGTTGAAACTTTAGGAATCATTTTAGAACTATAAATACTAAAATGACTGAAATACCATTGAGTAAGGTTTAAAATTCAGTAGAATTTGGTCAGAAGGATTTAAGTGAGACGAATTATTAACTTTAGGGACTCAAGTGTCACTTTTAGAACATTGAGAACTAAAGTGATACAAAACTAAAACTTTAGGGATCAAATATGACATTTGCTCTACAATAATTGTTACAAAATTAACTTGATATGAGCATTAAGATTTTCCATTTTATAGTTAGAAACGTATCAAATATCAAGTTATAGCCTATAAAAAAACACAAGCAGATGGCTTAGTAGTAAGCATCTAGACCTATGATTGGTAGGTCACGGGTTTGAGTTTTATAATTTTATTGGGGGTAGTTGGGAATCAACATTTATTTTCTTTTTATTTATTTTTTTAAAAGGTTATAGTATATAAAGCCAGGACTCGGATCTCCTTATCGGATTTGAATTTTTTTTTTTTCATAATTTGACTCTATAATCCATTTATATAGATTGAGTCTAGTCGAATCACCAAACTGAAAGTTCTTCCTATTAATAATAGCTACATATTTAGACACTTAAATACGAGATCTTTCTACAGTGTAAATTTGTTACTAATAATAGCTATATACCTAGACAGTTAAATACGAAATATCTGATTAAGCTAGTATAGTATAGTACCGACTCAAATAAACTGTTCCGGTTACAGAAAGAAAGAAAAGGGAAAGAAGTTGGGCTTCAGCCTAACTAAATGATCCAATTAACCAAAGCGATTGGCCCAACACAAAGGCCCCCAAAAAAGCCATTTTAGGCCCATTTAAATTTCCTCCCTCCTAACTTCCACCACTTTCAATTGTCGGCGGTGGTTACACAGCAGCAGCGGCGATTGAAAGCACCAGAATGAAAGAAGAAAGCCGGCCGCAAGAGCAATTAGCTGGAATTAACCAGACCCCGGAGCTGGATTCAGCTCAAGACACGACTCGAAAGCCCAAAATCGTGGTGATAATGGGTGCGACAGGAGCAGGCAAATCCAAATTAGCTGTAGACCTTGCTTCCCACTTCGCCATTGAAATTATCAACGCCGATTCCATGCAGGTAGTGCTTTAATTATGTTGTTACCAAAGGTTTTAACGAGACCCAGTATAGCAAAAAGTTTAATCGTTGCAGTTTTCTTAGGTTTACAAAGGGCTGGATGTTCTTACCAATAAAGTTCCTCTTCATGAGCAAAAAGGTACTTGCTTTCTTCCTTTTCATTGTTTTCTTGTCATCTTTGATTTCTGGCATTGGATTGTGTGTGTGTGTGTGTGTGTATTATCATGCCTTTTACTTTGTTGACAGGAGTTCCGCATCATTTGCTGGGAACAGTTAGCCCAAATGTTGAATTTACAGCTAAAGATTTCCGGGATTCTGCTATTCCTGTGAGATTGAATTCTTCTTAGTGTTGTGATCCTCATATAGCACTTCAATTCCATGTGTTCTTGTTCTTTACTCTGTTTTTCTTCTTAGAATTCCAAAGGAGCTACTTTTGTTTGCTTGCGTGGGAAGCTGTGTCTATTTTTTGTGATTTAATGTCTACCCTTTTGGTATCTGATCCTTTTAACTCTTTCAGCTTATCGATGAGATATGTTCGCGCAATTGTTTGCCTGTTATCGTAGGAGGAACAAATTATTATATCCAGGTTAGCTGCTTGATCTTTTATTGGGATTGTGTTAATCAATGTCGAACTGTTCTTTTCTGTAGTGGTTTAGTCATTTGCTATTATGATATAGAGGATTCATAAGAAGCCTATGTTTTTCTTTACCTTTTTACCAAAATCGTCGCAAGACAGTTAGAAGGGCAACTTTTCCTTTATGTATTTATTTATGATTATTTTTTTGTTAGGCTTTGGTAAGCCGGTTCCTGTTCGATGACCATGCCGATGATTTTGAAGGAAATTTCGTATCGGTTGATCATGGTAATAAGATTTAAAATTTTGAAACTATAACTTGTATTTCTTATGCTAATACATCCATGTATTGGACAAGAAATGCAAGAATAACATAATGTTGCTGCTCATAGGAGATAATGATAAACCAGATTCTGAACTTGGATTCGCGAGTGAAGAATGTGAATATACTTATAGTCGTCTCAAAGAACTTGATCCAATTGCAGCAAACCGAATTCACCCAAATGATCATAGGAAGGTAGTATACAACTTTCTCTACTTATCTACCTTTTTATTGAAAAGGTAAGGACTTTTATTCATGTTATATTTCATACAAATATTACAGATAAAGCAATATTTAAGTTTATATTTGCGTTTGGGTGTACTTCCTAGCAAGCTTTTCCAGGATAACTCCATGCAGGTTTGTTTTCTTTCTTTCTTTATTTTTTTTGTGACTTACGATGAATTCCATGTTTTAGTCCATTCAATATTATTTAAAGAAGTGTTTAGTGAGATCAAATTTGCATTTTTAAAATTTTCTTACCTTGAAATATGGCAGGGCAGGACTGGGGACAAGCTGACAGCTTAAGATATGATTGTTGTTTTATATGTGTTGATGCATCTCTTCCAGCATTGGATCAATATGTGGATCAAAGAGTTGACTTAATGATTAATGCCGGTCTTCTTGAAGAAGTTTGTGAAATTTACAAGTCGGATGCTGATTATACACGAGGGTTAAGACAGGCAATTGGTGTAAGGGAATTTGAAGATTTTCTTGCATATTCGAAATCTGAGTTATCCAAAAAAAATACGCATGAAATTTTGGATTCTTCCAACGAGAACCCATCAAAGCTTATGTTGCAAGAAGCTATTGAGAAAGTGAAATTGAATACCAGAAGACTCGTTCGTCGCCAGGTAAGAAAATCATAGTTTTGCTTAATAAGTTGTCTTATTTTTAATTTATTTGTTTTTTCAACAGAGGAGAAGGCTTAATCGGCTTCAAATGCTGTTTGGCTGGGACATACATTTTGTTGATGTCTCGAAATGTCTGACATGTATGTATTCCATATTTTCGTTGCCTATAGTAGAATAACTTATCTCTTATGTTAGGTTAAAATTGAGTTTATTTGTTTTATAGGCTCTTCGGATGATTTATGGGCTGAAAATGTGGTTGAACCATCGGCGACTATCATCAAATCTTTCCTCTGTAATTCTGAAGCAACAAAAAACAGCTCTGAAGAGATAAAAATTGTTCAGAGAGATCTTTGGACTCGATATGTTTGTCAGGTTCGAATGAAAATTGTCTAAAAATGGAAGTTGTTGGAGAAAGACATATAATCTTTAATATTTTGTTTTAATTACAGTGACACCTTGAGGTTTTGCTTTATTACACAAATTTCCCCTAAGGTTCGACAAATTACAAAAACTTCCCCCATTAGGAATTTCCGTTCAATGCTGTCCTTTGGTACTTGCTAATATTTGACTATTTGTTCATGATTATATCAACGTGTTAGTCAAGCCACAAGCCATCTCAAGGAAAGACACTGTAATTCTCAAACTTTAGGGGAAATTAGTGTAATTTGCCCAAACCTTAGGATAATCTCAGCCTAAATATCCGGCACTTTTAACAATCTGTCATTTTTATTGCTAGGCATGCAGTAACAAGGAGCTTCGAGGTGCACATGAATGGGAACAACATAAACAAGGACGTAGCCATCGTAAACGAGTATCGAGCCTCAAAAAGTCGGGAAATTTTCCCAAATACGATTCCAAACAATAGTTTAGATTCTGATTTTTGGCATAAATATATACTGTCATTGTAGAGGTATAGATTTCAAGACATTATTTGTATCAATTAAAGATACGAGCATATATTGTTACTGTTGATGCATTTATTCGAAGTGTGAAAATCAGTTCTTGAATTCACAGAGCAATGTGAAAAGCATCAACCTTGAAAAGGCTTCAGTACAGTGAAAACAAGAGAGCTTATTCTCATAAAAAAATGAATTTGTACAAAGCGCAAAGAGTAAGTGCGAGAAGGTAATCATTTTCCACATTAGGAACTTATTACTTTATCTAGACGTTCAATCTAGACGGTCAAAGTAGGGCAAAGCATGTTGAAAATGTCATTCTTTCCGTCAAATTAACGTTCTTTGAGACGTTTACAATTCAACGAGAAGATGATATTGTGAATGTACTCGTCCAAGTCGAGAGAAAGGATGTTCCCACCCTTTTGAGTTGTCTATAATTTTGCAACGAAATGAGTCTATAGAACACCTCATCTAAGTCGAGATAGAGGGATGTTCCCACCCTTTCGGATGTTTGACAACGAGAAAATCGAAGGTGCATGCTCTCATCTAAGTCGAGATAGAGGGATATTCCCACCCTTCCAGATATCTACAATTCTAGTGATGAGCGAATCATGCACCTCATCTAAGTCGACATAGAGCGATGTTTCCGCCCGTTCAGATGTCCGTAATTCTGGCAGCGAGATAATCGACGGTGCATATGCTCATATCTAAATCGAGATAGAGGGACGTTACACTTGATCTTTTCGAGGAGATAACAGTACGTTATGCAATATATATATTATATGTATACATATAAATACAATATAAATAGTAGAATATTAATTAGAAAAAAATTAAATATAAAAAAGAGGAAGAGAAGAGCATGTGTTTATTTGGAAAAGTGGCCAAGAAAACACTTTTGAGATCCTCACCGGCCATATTGTCTATAGCACCTAAAGACTAAAAGTCAACATCAACACCCTTCGTGTTTAACATGTAGCTGTATCAGTATCAGCATCAGCATCAGCATCTTGCTTACACAGACAATTAGTCAAAAATCACAAGACTTTACTTTTAGTCCAATATATATGAAACTACTCTTCGCTTTCCACAATCATTTAATCGTACATTCATGACTTCACACTTCATACTAAATGGATGTAAGCATATGATCTTTGTGTGATGTACGAACATTTCTAATAATATTATTTATTATGATCTTGTGTCGAGTTGAACATTTATCACGAACACAAGTGATGAAACATGTGGTTTAATTCAATGCAAAGCGAAAAATACTATCAGAACTTGGCATTGTGTGCTACCTGCTACGTACGAATCCTCTTGAAAGAGAGGGTGCTTTCAGAAACACGAACACAAGCGGTGCATGATTGTCGTCAACTCGGGCCATATAAGGTATTGGGTTAATTAAGTCCAGCAACGAGCGCGATTCTCGTGTTCAGTTGCCCTCTTAATTTGAATCCGAAACCCTAATTTAAGAAAGATATTGTGTTGAATCCAATATAAATGATATTGCTTAGTGAAAGAAAGAAAATTGAGGTTAAATGTTAGTGTTACCTAACTTTGGTAATAAAAATTTACCGCAATAATCTGTTAATCATGCTATTTTAATTTTGATCAATCTATGTATAGGAAACATTGAGCATATTTAGAAATTGTAGAGTTCGCACCCAAAAAAAAAAAAGAAATTGTAGAGCATGTTAATTAATTTCGCATATGCGAAACAACCAACATCATCATTGCCATTACCACCAAAAGTTGGAAACCAGAGACCCATTAACATAAGTTGTTTCCTACGTTCTTATATTATTCTCAAAATTAGAAATATTCTAATTCTATGTACCTTCTAATATACGGGTATAGTATATTACATTTATTATTTAATTAATTATCTCTAATTTACACAATTGAGTTTTAACTATGTGAAATGTTCAACATTAAAAGCATGATAGATTCAAGTGGTTAAAGAACTATAAAATGACCGATTTAATCAAAATAAGAGAGAAAAAATAATATTTCAATATTGACTATAATCATTCATACATTATAATACACAAAATTATTATTTTGTCGCTCATGTTATACATTAATTATGTAAATTATTTTAGGGATAACCATGATAATTTTTGAACTTACTATTATTTGCGATCTCAAACCAACATATACATGATACGAGTGCATGCATATATATATATATATATATAAATTATCTTTTCACATATATTTGACCAAAATAATTAATGAAACAGATATATATAGCTAAAATTTGAAGAAAAAATTAAAAGAAAGAACATAAAATATTGTTCCAAATTCATTTATCCGCAAATACTTTGCATGAATTATTAATATCAATTTTATTCCCCCCACAAAGTGACCTCAACATCATCGTCATCAATCTTGCTCCAGTTAAACCCTTTCTTCATCGCTAATGGCGTCAGAATCAAACCCTCCGCCATGCTATCCAACAACACCGGCAAATTAAACATCTCCTCCTCGTCCATAAACACCCCCACCGCCGCCGCCGTCGTCGTAGTTTCATCTGAAACCTCGAAAACCTTCTCCAACGACTCGCCGGAGAAACTTCCTCCTCCTACCGGCGACGACGACGAAGAAGGCGGAGATGGCAACGGTACCGGCGCATAATCCCTGGCGGCCAGAAAGGCCGCGCGCTGGATGTCCTGGTGGGAGGAAGATGGCGCTCTGGGGAGGCGCCACGCGGTGGCCGGAAAGTTGAAGTGCGCGGCTTCGCCGCGGAGGGCTAGGGCCGCGACGTCATGGGCGACAGCGGCGGTTTCGGGGTTGGGGAAGGTCCCGAGCCAAATTCTTGATTTTTTGTGGGGGTCGCGGACCTCGCAGACCCATTTGCCGCCGTTCTTCCGCCGCACGCCTCTGTAGATGGGGTGGCGCGTCTCCTTGAACACCTTTCTCCCGGCGGTCTTCTTGATCTGTTTGTTTGTCGAAGAAGATGAACTTGAAGATTGGTTGTGGTCGAAATCCATTAATGGTGTAGCTACGTAATGAGCTAGCTAGGGTTTTGATGAAATGAAGAGAAAGTTAGTTACTTCTGCTGTTCTGCATGTATATAGACATATATATAGAGAGAGAGATATGAGAGGGGTAATCTTCGGTCTAATGAGGAGTGAATGTTTTATGCTTATTTTGTGGTTGGTGGAAATTTATAAAAAATAACAAATCAAATGATAACTATGATATACTTACTGTTTTAATTGGTTGTATTCGATCGAATCGAGTTTGAGTTAGAATTTTTTGGTCTAGAAAGTAATAGAAGTTTAGTTAGTTTGTTAATCTTTAAATTAGAGGTGTTAATTATATAAGCACAACGTAAAATGTAAATGCCGCAATATAAATATCGTAATTTGCACTTATTATTATTAAAAAATAGCATTTATTCATTTATTTATTTTTAGTATAATTTACAAGTATATAAGTATACTCGAAGTATAATAACTGAGGTAGACCAAAATTTGAGTTTATTAATTATTTAATTACGGAACTAATTAACGTGGTATTAAGGGAGAGTTTTAAACACGTGCGTTATAGAATTTTAAATTTGATACCTAAAGATAATATTTTAATTTTTACAAAAATGCACGTGAGAAGAATGGGGGTGAAAAAGGGGCGGGTGAAGTTCAGACTATGACTTGCTAAGAACATTTGGAACACCAAATGATTTTGACATTTGGAATATCCGGATTGATGTACGGATACGAACCCAACGAAACGGATATCACACGATACAAATATGGTAATACATAATTTTTTTTGAATTTTCTATATGAAAGTATCCAACACAACAGGACACGACATGATGCAACAAAATAATATTTTTAGAAGTGTTCGTGTATTATATACAATACCAAATCTTAGAAGTTAGAATGTATTCTTTTTAAATTATCAAATTATAAAAAGTTTTCATAATCAGACAGATGTTACATGTCTTAGTGATGATGTTTGGTAGTCCAAAACTTTATTATAAATATTATTATTATTTATTATCAATGGTCCATGTTTTTTAATATTCAATAATTCTTGGACGGAATGGAGTGCTGAGTTGTGTGTAAAAATATATAATAAATAAATAAAAAAGATCAACTTTTCCGGTGATGTCATATTCATATTTAATTAAGATATATACATATTTTGTCTCAACTATATGTGTCCAAGAAATAAATTATTTATAAATATTAAATAGTAAACACGTCGTACAGTTTCATAAATGTGTATAGAATAAAATACAATTAACATTTCCAACAAATAAATTAATCAATTATTTTATGTTGACCTCGTGCATCAAGTGTAATAGTGACCCCTTTCCTTTTTCGGGGAATTACCGAAAACTCCCCAAATGATAAGTTAAATTCCTCTTAACTTCTCATTTTAAAAAATGATGTATAAAAAGTAAAAACTCAAGAATCGTGTATCTAAATCCCCAAATAATGTATTTGAAAATAGGGAGTATCTAAATCCCAGAATCGCGTATCTAAGTCTCAAAATCACGTATCTAAATCCTAGAATCACGTACCTAAAACCCCAAATGATATATTTGAAAATGGGGAGTAAAAAGAAACTTCTCAAACTCATGGGGAGTTTTTGGGAAGTGCCCCTTCCTTTTTTGAAAAAACACTTTTCTTTTAAATTATAATTAATTAATATCATATGATGATTAATGGGTAATTCTAGCCCGAGCCTGGCTCGGCCAAACCGGTGTAACGAGGGGGCGAGTGTTTTACACTTGCCGCGTGGTTGGTGGAAAATTCAGGGAGAGTGACCAATCAAATGGCAAGTGTAATACACTTGCTTTTTAATTGGTTTGGGCTCGGCCAAGCCGGGTCTGGGCTAGAATTTTCCATGATTAAGATATTAATTAATTCCTAACAACCAATATTTATTATTAAAGTACGAATTCTATAAGCTATAATGCACGTAAAACATGGTACCCTCAATAATATAGCTTCTATGTGGGTGTGATAATTGTTATCTAGGTAAAGAATTGAATGAAAATATATTTCAAGAAAAATTGTTTATTTAGGGGTTTTTTAAATTTTAATTACATACTTCTTAAAAACAACTTTTTTCCGTAGGTAAAGTTATGCTCGTTGTGACCAACTCGACGATAGCTAGAATTATGTAGCACTAGCAGCAGATCGTAAGGTATTTGATTTTTAGTTAATGTTCGATGTTACTCTTTCCACTAAAAATTCACGTTTATTAATTTTTAAGCAACATCGAATAGATAATACAAATTATTTAAAAGTTCAAGTAAAAGTAGGTTTTCAATCTTCAAATTGATCCTCTGATTCTTCCTCTTTCGAGTTTTAAGTTGTTGAAATATTTAACGCTCCTTGAAGGATTTGATAGTTTGATCCTCTTCAATTTCAAGTTTAGCTTTTAATAACGTTAATCCGTAGGTCCTTCGACTTGTTTACGAATCAAACGCCTGATTTTGGAGAATTCCGCCATGAACACCTTTGAACTCGTCGGTAACTCCGTGGATTTAGCTTGAATATAACGCCGACTGGCCGGTATAACGCCTTGATAACGGATCAAACGCCTTGATTTGGTAACTTCGGGGAAGAACACCCTTGAATGCCTTAGAACCCGTTTTGAACTTGTAGAGAGGTTTTTAGCCTTTTTTGCACTTATAGAGAGGTTTTTAGCCTTTCTTGAACTTGTATTGTGTTGAATGAACAACTCATGACCTCTTTATATAGGTGTAGGATTCAAAACTTGTGGTTCAAGTCAAAGTTTATTTAATAATTATCTCTTATATTTTTTGAAGAGATAATATCAAATAAATCATATAAATATATATCTATTTAATATTTTATTATTATTGTTTTTTTTTAAGAGATAATATCACATAAAATCTCATAAATATTTATCTCTTTATATTTTTATTTTTAAAGAGATAATATCAAATAAGACTTGAATTTGATTGATCGGTGTGATTGTGATCCAATACGCCACATGTCGCAATATGATTTGTCTTGACTTTCTTTTACTGCAAGACTTGATTTGATTTGTCGAGACACATCACTTGATTTGTTGATAAAATAAACATTATAATATCAATTTAAATTTAACTCTTTAATTTTGAAATTAAATTTAGGATAATTTCAAAATATTAAATAGTAAATTAAATTAATAAACTAAAGTTTATTTGCTCGTCTACAAATGCCCCCACTTCAAGGCTTGACGAAAAATATACCAAGTAGTCGTGCAAAGACGAGACTTGAAGTATCCAAATTTATTGGACATAACTTTTTTTCGAAGATGTGACTGAGCTTAAAGTTTATTCAAGTTGCTTACATACCCCCCTCAAGAGGATCAAGTCATGACGTAGTTCAAAATTTATTTTTTTTTCCAAACTTGTAGACATTTTATACTCGTACGTGTCAGGGAGTACACTTCGACTTTGATTTTAAACAGTTTATACTCGTATTTAAGAAGTGCTTGATTTGATTTTAAACAGTTTATACTCATATTAAGGAGTAACTTGAACTTGATTTTAAATAGTTTATACTCGTATTAAGAAGTGTTGCACTTGAATTTGGCTTTGAAACGGTTTATACTTGTGTTAAGGAGTGCATTTGAATTTGGATTTGAAAACAGTTTATACTCATGTTAAGGAGTATTTTTGACAGTTTAGACTCTTATCGAGGAGTATTTCAACTTTCACTTGAATTTTAGTTGCCCCCGGTATTTTTGTGGAGGTTTGGATGCGCTTCAGCTTTAACTTTTTTGCTAGACATCAAGTTTGAAATTAGCATCGGCTCTAAACTTCCAAATTTGATTGATGTGGATGCCCCCAATGGTGTTGGTGGCGTCATCGCATTCTTGTTGCTTTTAACCACATTGACATATGTTGAAGTTACTACACTAGTGACATTTGCAGCAGTTGCGTCTTCACTTTCAAGGATAATTTTCCCTTCTCTTGTTAGAGCCATGATCTTATCTTTTAGGACGAAACATTTCTCTATCGGGTGGCTAATGACTCGATGATATTTGCAGTACTTCGGGTCATTCACTTTTTCACTCTCCTCGGGGCGTTTTGGCTCTGGTAATTTTATTAAATTTTTTGCCAGTAGCTCATCAAATATGTGTGAGACGTCTGAGTTTGGAAATGGGTACTCTTTTACTTGCATCTCCTTCAGTGTAAGTCGACGCCTTTCATCCTGCGCAAGTTGACTTTTTGTTTTAGTTTCAACCTTCTTTTCCAAGGAGGTGATTTTAACAGGTGTTGTCTTTATTATTGCCATAGACTCCTTTGTAAAGGGCTTGAAGAACTTCTCACCTCCCCGCACATCATTTTCATCATTCCTTTGATTTTCAGTAGAATAGTTAGTACCATAGTGAGTAATACTTAGTTCCATATCATGAGCTCGCATAGCCAATTCTTCAAATATACGAGGCTTGATACCTTGCAAGATGTAAAGCAATCCCCAATGCATGTGCCTTGAATACACATTTCTATTACAGGTACCTCTGAAAGTCTATCCTTGCAATTCAAACTCAAAGCTCGCCAACGATTGATGTAATCGATGACTGGTTCGTCTTTCCACTGTTTTGCATTAGTGAGCTCGATCATACTTACAGTGCGGCGTGTGCTTTGAGTATGTTGGAGAATTTTGCGAGGGTACACTATACTGAGTTCTAATTGTGTTATTTATCATGTTTTGCAAATCTTGCACAGATAGGGAGGCGATGGATGCAGTAGAGTGATTAGGCTTTAACCCAGAGTCATGTTGAAGAGACAAGTTCACTCGCTTTCCATCTACAATGGCTTGAACCGAAAAGGTCTGAGGGTTACGAGTAGACTGACCAGGATCACCATTTTCTAACTTATTTATAAGTTGAGCAATCTGAAAGTCTTTATCCTCCAAAGTCTTTTGCAAGTTAGCCATTGTTTGAGCCATTTGGGCAACTTGCTCTTCGAGAGTCATAGTCTCCGTCTCTTCAGTAAAATGAGTTCCCTTTGATTTAGTTTCCTTGGGCCTCGAAGGAGTTGAACCATCAGATGTTTCAAGTCATTTAGATGACCATCTGTAGAGGACTGCACAGTGGCATCAACTTCTTCGCTCTTCAGATTGGGTTCGTTCGCGCCATCAACTCCCTTATTCTTCGAGTTGGGTTGGTTTTTAGGAGCCATCGAATATTCATTGAACTTTGGTATATGAAAAGGCAGAGATAAGAGGTAAGATCAGTCCCACTGGGCGTGCCAATCTATTTGCACTAAAAATTCGCGTTTATTGATTTTTAGTCAACACCGAATAGATAATACAAATTATTTGAAAATTGAAGTAAAAGTAAGTCTTCAATCTTCAACTTGATCCTCTGATTCTTCCTTCGAGTTTTAAGTTGTTGAAATCTTCAAACGCTCCTTGATGGATTTGATGGTTTGATCCTCTTCAACTTCAAGTTTAGCTTTTAATAACGTTAATCCGTAGGCAGTGGCGGAGCCAGAGATTTTATCCAGAGGGGTCGACCAAAGCATAATATTAAAGAAAAAATAACAAGTGAAATTCAACTTTTTATTTAAAGCACTTACAAATTTGTATCTTACAAAAGTCCGCGTCGGTTACACATATTCTGAAAACGATGCATAATCAAATCATTAGAAACACTATCAAACATATCCTTTTCAATATATGTAACCAAGCAATCATTCAGCCATTCGTTGCCCATCCTATTCCTCAGCCGATTTTTGATGTATTTCATTGCAGAAAATGCTCTTTCCACTGTAGCTGTTGCAACTGGAACAATTAAAGCCAATTTTAGAAGCAAGTACACAAGTGGATATACATCATTTCTCTTTGTCTCCACCAATTTTTGGGCAAGATCACCAATCCCTTTCAATCCAGAGAAGATTTCATCTGATCTCATATCAATAATATAATTCTCAAGTTGATTTTCAAGTATTGATATTTGCACATTAGATAACTCTACCGGATAAAATTTGGCCAACTGGATTAGACGTTCTTTGTTGAAAGAGACAAATAAATCAACGGGACTCAAGCAAGCTAAACAAGTAAGCAACTGTGAGTTTACCTCTGTAAAACGGTTATTCATTTCTTGAAGTTGCATATCAATGACTTGATTAAAAATCTCTACCCGAAACCGATGTGCATTAGTAATTTGTTGAGTCTTTCGTCGAGATCTTCCACGAGCCTTAAAAATATCATCCATCTTGGGGACTGAAATGTTATGAACACTACAAAATAAGAAAACTTCATCCAATAAAGAGTCCCACCCTTCATCTCTGACATTTTGTAACTTTGTTTTGCACACTTTCACCTGCTTCATAGCATTTACAATATCTTGGTCTTTTCTTTGCAAAAGTTGAGATAGTTCATTTGTCACTCCCAAAACCAATCTCATGAAATGCAAACTAAAAGCAAACTCAAAAGACTGCAAATAATCTATCAAGACATGTGTGATCGTGTCAAAATCTGGCACAGTACGGGGTTCCAGACTCAGACGCCAAATCACCCAAGATATTTTTAATATGTGGAGAACTCCGACGCTTCCTCCAACTGAAAAGGTAGAACAAACGTGAACTCAAAGGCCAAGACGGGGAGGAGTGGGGGTTGGACCCGTTTTGGCACTCCGACGCTCAAGTCAGCTTAAGCTCTCGGTCGAAAATGCTAGAGTTAAGAGTTTTTGGGCGTGAAAAAGAGCTTACCTTTGGCCGTCGCCAGGCGAGGCTTTTATAGGGTGAAGATGGACTTCGCGGGAGCAAGTACACCTCCCAGAAAGTGTGGATCTGGTTGGGGGGAGAGAGTCCTGGTCATCTGGCCGGAACAGTGCTTTTCCAGCCAAAGCACTGTTCGCCTGCTCCTGCCAGGATCCCTGACACTGTACTGAGCGCGGCTGCCATTAATGCGGCCAGCCGTAGGTGGTACTCGCATTAAGTGCTGCTGTCCGGTAGTGATCGGGTCGGGGTCTCGCTGGGTCGCGCCTTTTTCTGGGGTGAAGGGGGACCCTGGGTCGCGGGAGACCGCCGCCAAACCAGGACTTGTGGTCTTCAGTCAAGTAGTGGGTCGATGATCGCCTAAGCGGCTCGGTCGTGAAAAGCTTACGAGGCATAGGCTGCTTATCTGGCAATGACATCTGGCGCTAAGTCAGACTCCCCGATTTTCCCCTTATCATCTGCCCCCCCAGATCGGGCACCATTAAAAGAGTGGTGTCTGATCTCAAGGAAGGCTTTTTGGCTGGGGTAAAAAGGGGAGGCCTGGGTCGCGATGATTTTGTGGAGATCTGGATCGTTGGGAAAACTGTCCGAGCCAGGATTCGACGAGCCAACCTCCTTCGACCCCAGATACATTTCGACCCAAGACATGAGACGTGGCCTCATGCGCGCATGCTAGCTGTGCCCCACCGGGCGGGGAACTCTGGAGACTCCCTTTGTCAGAGTCATGATTACACTTTTAAAATTTGAGGGACTCGCACGGGTTTTGAGGTTCGGTTGTAGGCGGCCGTTTTGGGGGTAAGGGGACACGTTCTTCCCCAGTATACTAATTTATGGTCACGTGGGAAGGGATAACCACGCCTAGTTGAGACGTTGCTATAAATTGGGGACTTAGGCGGTTTTTCTCCCTTCCACGCCTTCCACAAGAGCAAACCCTAGATTTGGAGTGACTCTTGCCCTCCACCAGACTCTTGTCAAAAACGCACTCCGGGAGAATTCGCAAGCACATTCTCGAGGTACGCTTTTCAATCCCAGATCTCTCTCCTCTTCCTTTCTCCCTCACATCCTAGAAATGGCTCCCAAGAGGAACGTCTCCGGGCCTGCCGAGAGCCAACCCCCAAAAGAGCAAGTGAGAAGCTACGGTCCGCGGGACATTCCGTCGGACTCTGAGGTGTCAATAGAATGCATAGGGGTTAAGGCTCCAGGGAGAGCTAGGTGGGAGGATCCCACTGTGACAATGTATTTCAGGACCCCAGCGGTGGAAGCCACCGGATCGGTTCTGAGGGACCCGGCCGACAGTGAAAGTTCCGCGGAAGCTGAATCCATCCCATTAAGCGGTGGTGGAATGCGAGACGAAGTAAACAACGAAGTTGTAGAGGATACGGCCGCTGAGATTGAGGAGATGTCGTTGGAGGGAGAAGGTCGCGGCGGCGCAGCTTCGGATGTTGAGCGGGGGCCCCAAAAGGGGAAAACGAAAAGGAGAGGGCAGCAAAAATGCCCGAAATACTATTACGAGTTTAGGGTCGAGGTGTATGGGTCGGAGAGGACCACCGCCCTGAAGAGACTGACCGGCTGGAGGGATTTGGACGACCGTTGCGAAGTTTTTACTCCCAACAAGGATGAACACATGGGAGCCCCCCCTGAAGGGTGTATCGCCATGTCCCTGCAGGCCATTGAATATGGGTTCCGACTCCCTCTCTCCCCTTTCCAGGTGGCTCTGTTTAATCACCTCCAGATCAGCCCCATTCAACTGCTCCCAAACGGTCATGCGATGGTAACAGCGTTCAGGTCCTTGATGAAGATCTTGGGACAGGTTGAATGCGTGGAGCATTTTGCGGAACTATTCGTAGCTTCCGTCGACTCAGCTGCTTCCCCCAACAGGAGGGGGTTTGTGAAATTGCAATCTCGGTCGGGGAATAAGATTTTTGACACCGAGAAGTCCTCTCATGGCGTGGATTGGAAAAAGAAGTTTGTCTTCCTGAGATATACAGACGGGTGGAACGGCCTAGAACATACCTCCTGGAACGACGTGGCCCAGGTAAGGTTGGAGAGGGGTCCGGTACGCTGGCCCAACACCTTGTTAGCTGCACTGAGGGGGGTGCATCCCCTGGATACAGGGATCTTCACGAACACCCATCTGCTGATTAACCTGGGGTTGGCTCCGGGGATAGGGAGACACATTGATTTCAGAATGGGTAACTACACCCTCAATACCCTTAGGCCAAGCACGTTCCCTTCCCTGACTTCATCTTTTCTTTACCGCACTGATTTCTAACTCTGCCCGCTGAACTTTATTTTTCCCCATGTGCAGGGTCGATAATGGTAGCTGGACGAGCCAGAGCCGTGGATCGCCTGTTGAAGAAGAAACAGGCCGAGAAGGCCAAGAAAATTGCTGAGGAAGGAGTGCCTGGCCCGCTTCCTTCTGTCCAAGAGATAGCGCGAGAAGAGGGCCTCACGGAGGCAGATTCCCTGGGTCGGATTGCGGCCGTGGAGCGGGCAGCCGGGCAAAGGTGGGCTGACGCCCATGTTCCTACAGATGGGGGGGAAGCGGATACGCAAGGAGCCGCTTGGATCCCTCCGGCCAACGATGCCCCGGCTCCACCTCCGGTAGATCAGGGCGCTGTCCCTCCAAAACCAAAGGGGAAGGTGGTCACTTCTGCCGGGCGACCGGATACGGACTCAGAGACCAACTCCGGGTCGTTTCCTTCGGACGTGCCCAGGGGTCGGCGTACTCTAAAGAGGAAGGAAAAGGATGAGGCGGAGGACAGGGCTCCCAAGAAACCTGTTAGGCGGGGTGATCCTCATTTCCGGCCACCGGGCGGCTGGGCTCCCCCAACCCTTCGGCCGGGGACCTCGCCCGGCTTCACCATGCTGAGGGGGGACTACGAACGTATAGTCGCCGTCCCCACATTCGCCGGGCCTAAGTACCCTTTGAGGTTTCAGAGCGCAAGGAGGACGGGTCGGAGAGGAAGGTCGCTACCGGGGAAGTCGACCAGGATGTGCTGGGAGCCATCTATTACTCCTTACAAACCGCGAGCGACCACCAGGAGTTGGCCAAGGAGAGCAACGCGACCCTCTCCTATAACAAGATTGCGCTCTTGAATGCGGTAAGGGCCCTTTCGCCATTCTTTCCCTTGGGTCATGCTTTTCATTGTTTCTTTTCTGACTTTTTCTCCTTTTCTTCTTCCCAGTTGATAGTGAGGGAACACCAGTCTGCCATGCGGCTAGAATTGGCCGATGAAGCTCGCCGCAAGCTGCTGGCGGAGAGGGCAGAGGTATTGCAGGAGAAGAGCTGGAAAGACGAGGCGGCGAGGCAATCCCAGGCGTTGGAAGATGCCCAGAAGGCGTACACCGTGAAGCTTGACAAAATGGACAAGCTGGTAAAAGATTCCCTTATGGAGAGGTCTGCCCTAGAGAAGGAGTTGGAGGAACTAAGGGCTGCGAACGAGGAGCTGCGAACGGGTGTGGCTACGCGGCAAAGCTTGTTGGACGCCGCGGAAGCGAAAACCGAGGCTGCTTATGCCAAGGGCAAACAGGATGGGTGGCGGGAAGGCTTTGTGGAAGGGCAGAAGGATGGAACCAAAACGACCTTCTGGACGGTCGAGAAACTAGTGCCGCAAATAAAGGATAGCGCCGTGGCAGAGTTTCTTCAATCCAAGGTGTTTGGCACCGTCTCGGGCACCCTGGGGGCTTCAGACATAGAGACCGGCTTCATGAGGGCTCTATCGCAGATCCACCTTCACCACCCAATCCCCCATGCCCTTCTTAACGACCCTCGTAAACTCAATGCGGCGAACGGGTATGTTCCCAACACCTTGCCGGAAGAGTTCATGGCTCGCGTTGAATTCGAAGAAGGGGCGAATCAGGAAGCGACAGATGGCGAAGAAGACGAAGAAGAGCCGGACTGGAACAAAGTGACCTACGGCTGGGCCGTGGAATGGGCTGAATCTCAGCTTGACAAGCAAGCAGAAGCGGTATCTTTGCCCGGCCCCGTGGATATAGAGCGGACAAAAGAGACTTTGCTGGCCACTTATGCTCCCTCAAGTAGCGGGTCGAAAGATGATGACCACTTGACCGGGAACACGGGTGGTCCTGCTTTAGCGATCCCCCCACTGGCATCACTCCCTCCCGCCATTGAAGTGACTCCCCCGGCGTCTCAGCCTGATCTTCCAATTCCTCCTTCCAGCTCTTGAAGGCGAACGGCATTTGTACCGTTATTACTGCTATTTCTTTGTAATATTCCGGGGATTGAGCCCCCACCTCCTCCTGTAAATTCGAGCATTTATTATTTGCTTTTGATACTGTCTCATTCTAATGTTGTTTATCTCTAAGACATTGGTCTTGTTGGCGAGTATGGCTTTTTCGCAATCTTTTGAACGAAAACTTAAATGAAACTTGAAAAGTACGTGTCGTGGGTCGGAAGAGGTTGCCCTCGCGAGCCAACACTGGCTCGCTGGGAACTTACTTCGCGAGTCGCCCCGAGCTACTTCTTAAGGTTTCCTTGGTCTCTGTTTTCGTTATTCATCCTCCTTAAGATGTTTCGGATCGCACACGTAAACTTCGATTAACGGATACATCACAACATTTAGCTGAAGATAAAAGTCAATTCAGATGGACTGAAAGTACTTTTCAATACTTAGCTGAAGATAAAAGACAATTCAGATGGACTGAAAGTACTTTTCATCATTTGGGGACGAACTGGGGAAAGTACAAAATGGTACCTACAACTTAGAGAAATTCTTAAACATAAAACTTCTTGAGGTTATGCGCATTCCAAGATCTGGGGATGGCGTTTCCCTCCATATCCTCTAGGTGATAAGCTTTGTTGCGCCCTATTTCTGCAATGCGGTATGGGCCTTCCCAGTTGGGTTGTAACTTGCCCACGTGTTTCGTCACTTCAACCTTTTTGAGAACCAGGTCGCCGATTTGAAAAGTGCGGGGCTTGACCCCTTTGTTGTAGCTCCGAGCCACCGCGGCTCGATATTGCTGCATGCGTTGGAATCCCTTCTGCCGAATTTCTTCAATGGTGTCGCATGCGCTCGATCTTCTGCGTTTCTGGCGAGCTGGTAGTTGGAAACCCTCGCAGTCTGATGTAGAAGCTCCGCGGGGATCATGGCTTCCGACCCGTAGACCATTGAGAAAGGGGTTAGCCCTGTAGCAGTTCTAGGAGTTGTGCGGTACGCCCATAGGACCCCGTCAAGTTCGTCGACCCAAGCCCCCTTCTTGGCCTCCAGCCTGGTTTGGAGGTTCTGAATAATGATCCGATTAATTACTTCGACCTGGCCGTTCGCCTGGGGATGGCCGACCGACGCGAAGCGCTGACTGATTCCCATATCTGTACAGTAGGACCTAGTGCTGGCGCTTTGAAATTGAGTTCCGTTGTCGCAGATGAGGACCCTGGGGATCCCAAATCTGCAAATGATGTTGCGCCATAAGAAATTTTGAATAACCTTGTCCGTGATTTTTGCCGCGGGTTGGGCTTCGACCCATTTAGAGAAGTATTCCACCGCGACTAACAGGTATTGCCGTTGACCCGTCGCGAGTGGCAGTGGCCCGACGATGTCAATGCCCCACTGATCAAAGGGCCAGCAAATATCTACAGGGACCATTTCTGCGGGGTGCTGATGCGGGATGTTGGCGTGTTTTTGGCAATTAACACACCTACGGGCGTATTCCTTAGCATCCTCGTTTAGAGTGGGCCAGTAGAACCCACTTCTGGAAACTTTCTTGGCCAAGGATCGACCGCCCGCGTGATTTCCACACTGCCCGCTGTGTATCTCTTCCAAGACGTCCAAAGCCTGTGAGGGGCGTAGGCACCGCTTGGTTGGTCCCATGAATGCCCGCTTGTATAATCTCCCTTCGGAATCTAGGGAGTAACCTGCGGCCTTGTACTTGAGGCGTCTCGCGGCATTTCGGTCGGCAGGTAACACTCCATCTCTGAGGTAAAGTATAAATTCGTCGACCCAGCACGGTTCTGCGGGGTCGATGGAGCATATTACCTCTGCCTCGCCATCAATCACTCTCCCCTTGCTTGACAAGTAAGTGATGTTTTGGTCCATGGAGCCTCTCATTCCGTTCGCGAATTTTGACAACGCGTCCGCACGCGTGTTCTCTTCCCTGGGGACTTGCTGTAGCGTAAATTCCTTGAATTGAGACGCCAAGGATTTGACCTTGGCAAGGTACTTGATCATAGTTTCCTCATGCGCTTCGTAGGAGCCCTGAAACTGGCTCGCCACCAGCTGGGAATCCGTCATTACGACAATCCTTTCGACCCCATGATCCTTCGCAATTTTAAGGCCAGCGATGAGCGCTTCGCATTCTGCCTCATTGTTGGTGGTTGGGAAGTCCAGGGAGATGGCGAAATCAAGCGTCTCGCTCCCCGTGCTGGTTAGGGAGATCCCCACACCGCCTCCTTGAGAGGTTGAGGAGCCATCGACCGACATTGTCCATAGCGCTAGGCGCGGGGTTTCCTTACGGGGGTCGCTCTTTTCAATGATGAAATCTGCGAGGATCTGGGCTTGATATGCAGCTCGGGGCTGGTAGTTGATATCGAACTGACTCAACTCGATGGCCCATTTCACAATTCTTCCCGATGCTTCCGGTTTTTCCAGGACTTGGCGCAAGCCTTGGTCTGTGAGGACAATGATGGAATGGGATTGGAAGTAAGGCCTTAGCTTTCTGGAGGCATGCACGAGGGCCAGTGCGAATTTTTCGATCTCCATATAGCGCGTTTCCGCGCCGTGGAGTATCTTGCTAACGTAATATACTGGCATGTGCTTCCTTTCGCGGACGGCTACTAGCACAGAGCTCACGGCCTCCTCCGTGACCTCCAAATAAAGGTACAAAGTTTCTCCTGTTACAGGTTTAGCAAGCAAGGGAGGAGAAGCAAGATATTCTTTGAGCCCCTCAAAGGCTTCATCGCATTCATCAGTCCACTCGAATTTTTTAATATTGCGTAAAATCTTAAAGAATGGGAGATTTTTCTCAGAAGAGCGAGAGATGAACCTGTTTAGTGAAATGATTCGACCGACGAGACGCTGGACGTCCCTCACGTTGTGGGGTCTGTTGATGCCCTTGAGAGCTAAGATTTTCTCCGGGTTGGCTTCGATTCCTCGTTGGCTGACTATGTAACCAAGGAATTTTCCTCCTTCTACGCCGAAGGAGCATTTGCCGGGATTCAGCTTCATCCTGTACTTGCGGAGCAGGTCGAAAGTCCGACCTAAATCGGCCAAATGCATCTCTGCCCTCTCGCTCTTGACGATCATGTCGTCAACATAGACCTCCATTGTTTTGCCTATCTCGTCTGGGAAAACCTTGTTGACCAGCCTTTGATAGGTCGCGCCAGCGTTTTTCAATCCGAATGGCATGACCTCGAAACAGTAGATTCCCTTCACCACAATGAAAGCGGTCTTCCCTTTGTCCTCCTGGGCCATGAAGATTTGATAGTAGCCCTGGAAGGCGTCCATCATGCTCAGGAGCTCACAGCCGGCAGTCGAATCGACCAACTGATCAATGCGTGGGAGTGGGTAAGGATCCTTGGGACAGGCCTTGTTTAGGTCGGTGAAGTAGTTGCACATTCGCCACTTCCCTCCTGTCTTCGCGACCAGAACGACGTTGCAGAGCCAATCCACGTACTTGGCTGGCGTGATGTATCCGGCATCCAGCAGCTTGTTGACCTCTTGCTCGATTATTTTGTTTCGCTCATCACTCTGGGCCCTCAATCGTTGTTTGATGGGTCGGAAACTTGGGTCCACATTCAAATGGTGTTCGATAATTTTTGGGTCGACGCCGACCAAGTCTGAGGACTTCCAAGCAAACACGTCTGCATTATCCCGTAGGAACTGGATGAGCATGCACTGCTGCTTACCTTTGAGATTCGCCCCAATGTGTGTGGTCTTCTCTGGGTCATCCGGAACCAGTGAGACTGGGACGAGGGCTCCTACTGCCTCTATCTTACCATCATCAAGCTTCCGCTTCTTCCTTGCTATGGTGGAGGTCATCTGCTTGGAACACATCTCGGCGGTGGGATCGTCTGGGTCGGCAAGTTCCGCATCTAGGAAATCGCCTACGTCTATTAAAGGAACGACAGCTTTGTTCGGAAGTTGTACCTTTTCCATGGAGATGGAGTAGCATTCCCATGATTCCGGTATGTTGCAACGGAGCTCCCCTATCCCATGCGGGGTCGGCAGCTTGATGGTTTGGTGGTAAGTGGAAATCACCGCTCGGAAGCTGATCAGAGCAGGGTGTCCCACGATGATGTTGTAAGCAGAGGGGCCTTCCACCACCAAGTATTCCAATAATTGTGTGGCCCGTTGCGGCAGCTTTCCCATGGAGGTAACAAGCTTGACTCTTCCTTTAGAATAGACCTCCGAGCCCCCAAAACCTGTCAATGGTGTTTTAATAGGCTCATATTCAAGGGAATTATGGATGTTCATCTTTTGCAAGGTGGAATAGAAGATAATGTTAGCGGAGCTCCCACTGTCGGGTCTTATGAACAGCGCAATTTGCCACGTCTAAAGTAACGACCAGCGGGCAACTAGGCATTCCCCCATCTCGTGGCATTACTGGTATGAAGTCCTTATCGCTAAACGAGATTTCTTGCTCGCGCCATTCTTGCCCTTGCTCCACTTGCATGATTTCTCTGGGCCCATAAAGCTCCCGACCCGCCTGTCGCCTTGACCGCTTGCGGGCCGTCTTGGAGTCTCCTCCCGCGGGGCCACCCGCAATCATGAAGATTTCGTTTGTGGGCATGTTGTGGGGGTTAGCCTCTCCCGGCTTCTCCAATGGTGGCTTTCGTCCCCTCCTGGGCGGAGGCGACTCCCTTGGGTCGAGAATTTGGCGGGCCCGCTCGTCCAATTTTTTGACAAACTCCATGAGGTGGCCTCCTTGAATTAATCGCTCTACCTCCTCCCTTAAAGCGATGCATTCTGAAGTCCAATGACCGGGCTGCATGTGGTAAGCACAGCGCTTTCCAGACTCCTTAGCCTTCTTGGTTTCTTTCAGCTGCTTTGGCTTTTTAAGGAGTCCTCGATCCATGACTTCGTAAATTTCCTCTATGGGGCAAACCAAAGGTGTGTAACCTTTCCTGACCCCGCTCGTTGAGGGCACTTCCCGCTTGAGCCTCTGTTCCATTCTGCTGGAGATCCTTGGAGGTTCCGACCGAGGTGGGTCGGATCTGGGGAACCTATCGGGAGCTGGGTCGTTTGCTCGTCGATCACTTTTACGCCCCAAAGCGCGCGTTGTGGACTTGACCTCCTCCAACCGCATGAAACGGCGTGCTATGGCCATTATTTCCTCCATATTCTGGGGAGACTCGAGGATGATTTCATCGGCGCACTCCGTGTGCCGGATCGCCTTATGCAGGGTCTGGGTCAGGATGTCAATGTCCAAGTGCTCGACCTTGACGAATGCTTCGTTGAATCGTGAAAAGAAACTCCTCAAGGTCTCGCCTTCTTCCTGCGTGATACTATACAGATAGGTGGACGGGAGCTTGACCCCCGTCATAGAGGAGAAGTGAGCTTTGAACTTTCTAGCCAGATGATCATAATCTCGGATGCTATGGGGAGCTAGCCGCTCAAACCAGTCTTGGGCTGGACCCTCGAGCGTGGTTTCGAAAATCTTGGCCCAAATGAGTTTGGAGTGGCCATAGAGGCTGACTTGTGCTTCGAATTTGGAGCAGTGCTTCACGGGGTCGGTGCTCCCGTGGTATATTGGCAGATTGGTGGGGACTCTGTCCACCACCTTGGCGTCGATGATTTCGTCGCAAAAGGGGGACCTTGCCTCCCTTTCGCTGCGGTACATCCTCCCCAGACGTGGGGGGAGGTGACCGTGGTGGTGGGCTGGTGCCCTTTCCTCGAAGACCTGCCCTTAGGGGAAGTGTGATGACACTTCCTCCTGTGGATCAAAATACTCCGACCCTGGTGCCGGGTCGGGTACATAAGGTTGCTGCTGCTGCTGTTGTTGCTGCCTTTGCCTCCGGGGGAGATTATTTCGGAGATCGCCCTGTCCCACCCAATGTCCCCGATTGGCCTGATGGTAGGCGTTGGGATGGACCCTAGCCCCCAGGCGATCGAAAACTGGCACATTTTTAGGGACAGGAACGTCTCTATTCATTTCGCTTGCCGTCCCTGCAATGTGGCGCGCGCCCCTATCCGTTTCCCTCATATTGCGTAAGAGTTGCGAGGGGCGTTCCTCAGCCTGACCATTCCTTCTTCTAGCTGGCTCCTGTCGGCGGGGTGGGTTTTCATTGTCATCGAAACCCTCCTCCAGGTGCGCACCCAGATGGACTGGATGCTGGGCTCCCAAGGCCGGAGCAATGTATATGGTCTGAGGTTGTGCGTAGGGGTTTTGACCGTAGGGGAGCTGCGGATACCCCCAGATACTTAGTTGAGGGGCATGCTGATGGACAGCATACGTCCCTGGTGCAGAAGGCCCTTGAACCGTGGGGTGTGCGACATTCTGAGGGGTCAGAGCCAAAGGGCTTCCTCTTGGGGGAGCCGGCATGACCGGCTCCCTGTTTTCTCTTGCAGCGGCCAACGCCTCTGCCCGACAGCTCTCCGCGTAAGCCGCCAAATCCGCTTCTGAAAGTATCAAACGGCTAGGAGCACTAGGGCCGGCATCTGTAGCGAAGATCCCCACTACGGGGGGTGGGAAGTTCCCCCCTGAGGTGTTGAGATCCGGAAAGATCTCTTCACCATTCTCGCCGTAGACTCGTCGCCCGTGACGTGTTTGGACCATCGTCAGTGGGGAGCTGGATTAAGCTGGTGAGGAAGAAAGACTTTTTGTTCAGAGTTTCCCACAGACGGCGCCAAGATGATCGTGTCAAAATCTGGCACAGTACGGGGTTCCAGACTCAGACGCCAAATCACCCAAGATATTTTTAATATGTGGAGAACTCCGACGCTTCCTCCAACTGAAAAGGTAGAACAAACGTGAACTCAAAGGCCAAGACGGGGAGGAGTGGGGGTTGGACCCGTTTTGGCACTCCGACGCTCAAGTCAGCTTAAGCTCTCGGTCGAAAATGCTAGAGTTAAGAGTTTTTGGGCGTGAAAAAGAGCTTACCTTTGGCCGTCGCCAGGCGAGGCTTTTATAGGGTGAAGATGGACTTCGCGGGAGCAAGTACACCTCCCAGAAAGTGTGGATCTGGTTGGGGGGAGAGAGTCCTGGTCATCTGGCCGGAACAGTGCTTTTCCAGCCAAAGCACTGTTCGCCTGCTCCTGCCAGGATCCCTGACACTGTACTGAGCGCGGCTGCCATTAATGCGGCCAGCCGTAGGTGGTACTCGCATTAAGTGCTGCTGTCCGGTAGTGATCGGGTCGGGGTCTCGCTGGGTCGCGCCTTTTTCTGGGGTGAAGGGGGACCCTGGGTCGCGGGAGACCGCGCCAAACCAGGACTTGTGGTCTTCAGTCAAGTAGTGGGTCGATGATCGCCTAAGCGGCTCGGTCGTGAAAAGCTTACGAGGCATAGGCTGCTTATCTGGCAATGACATCTGGCGCTAAGTCAGACTCCCCGATTTTCCCCTTATCAATGTGCTTCAGCTCTTTTTTCGGGAATTAATCCCTCTTCTTCAATATTCTCAAGCACATCACACACCGTAGAATACAAATCAAGTAAATTCAAAATTGATTCATAATGTGAACTCCAACGAGTATCACCAGCTCTTTTCAAAGTTGTTTCTTGATTTAGTCCACGACTACTTTCAATCTCACAATTTTGTAATGCTTCACACACCTTTATAGCTTGTGTCTCACGGACCATGTCACGACGTTTGCAAGATGCTCCAACCACATTAACAATATTTGTTGTCAAATTAAAAAATAAAGCAATGTCAACATGATTTTTAGCAACTGCTACGAGAGTCAACTGAAGCTGATGAGCAAAATAATGAATGTAGTGTGCCTCTGGATTTTCTTTCATAATCAAACTTTTTAGACCATTGAATTCTCCCCGCATATTACTTGCATCATCGTATCCTTGTCCACGTACTCTTGATAAACTAAGACCAAACTTTGAAAGCAAATTCTCTATTGCACTCTTAAGTGATAATGTTGGAAAACACGAATCAGAAAGCAGCGGAAATTTAAAAATTTTCTCAACAAAAGGACCTTGGACTCGCAATCGTGTATCCAAATTCGTAGAGATAAGAAACTTACTTTTCTTTTATTCTTTCTTGAAGCGTTTCAAGCCACCCAAGAACGCTCTTCTCGCGGCTTGATCCCCTCTCCTTGGTAAAGCTCGAATCTTCAAACTTCTAACTTGAAGCTCTCTAGAGATAGTCCACCAACTTGGCTACAATCTAACTAGTAAGGATGCTAGTTCTCTAGTTAGTGTTTAGGCTTAACCTAGGGTTTCGTTTATCTTGGAGAAAGGATGGTGTTCAACACATGAACCAAAAGAATTCTCGATTAGCTCTAAGAAAAGCACGAGTTCCCCTATTTATAAGAGGGAGTGGCCGAAAATCCTAGTCCTTATGGACTAAGGATTTTGGTCCCTCTCTCTCCTATTACTTGATCATCAAGTAATTTTGACTTTGACTTTGAATTCAAATTCAAATCAACTTTCAAGAGAGCTAAAATATCCAAACTATTTTTGGATAATTTTATACTTTATTTATTTAAAATAAATAACTTATTTTATCTAATTAATTAATTCGTAATTAATTAACTAGATTATTTTTCTCCAAAATAAGACTTTCTTTTTAATTCAAAATTAAACCAAAGTCTATTAAATAATTAACAAATTAATTATTTAATATATAACTAAATAATCACGTGTGGCACACGTGTCACAATGACAAGTGTCCACTCACGTGACCCACACGTGTGGTTTCACACGTGTGGAACCCTCTAGGCCCGATTAACTCGTTTAATCATTTTCAAGCCTTAACTCATGTAACCAAGTTGTTGTGTGTGACCCTCTAGGTTCTCAATTCAATTAGCAGTGACCCTAATTAATTAATTCACTAATTAATTAATCAGTCCACAGATTAAACGACCATAGTCTAGCAACAGGTGTTTAACCCTTAGCTGAATTGGAATGTTCAGATTCGACAGAACCTTTAAGTCATTGATTCATGTGAGATACAATCCTCCTACTTACTATCTCTCAACCAAGATCTAGGGTAAGGGAATACTTAGAACCCTAATAATCTGGTCTTAAAGCTAAGTGCGTTTCATATCCATTTGATCTCAATCCAAGAAACCCTTTTCTTGATGTCTTGATCTACTGCCTTGGCCAAGGACTCCATATGGCATATGAATGACTTACACAATAAGAGATCACTTTGCAAATGCAAGTGTAGGTCCTTTCTTGATTCTCATTCACTTTCATGAATCACTTGTGCAGCCCCAGCATAAGCCTTGAATCAGTTGTCTAAGGCGACACCCTTTAAAGCTTATACCAAAGACTACAGAGTTAACTCATAAAGTGACATGGAACCTCAAGTCTAAGGATCAATTAATCACATCAATGACTCGTGAGATATTTCCTAATCTGGAAGTTTCCATTTCCTGAAATAGAAACTTCCTTTCCCATTTAGGAATCTTCTCACACGGGGCACCTCAGTGAACTTACTTATTGAAGTAAGCACCCTCATGTATCACGCACGTATCAACTATACACTTTGCACCTCCATGAAACAAGGTGGTCCTTCTTAAGGGCGTGATCCCACAAGCAAGCCTTAGAGGAGTCAGGTTGACACTCCCACTGTCTGTAGGACTCATCGGCTTGGAGTATTTTACTAATCATGACTTATGTGAAATAGGGCTCGTTTCATGAACCATTTCACCTAAATGGTAGAGTCCTAAAGTCATCAGGATTAGGGGAGTTCTCATACATACACAGCTGAAGTAAACGCATACCAAACAAGAGCATATAAAGAAGTGTTTGCCTGTGATATTAATCATTCGTATATTGTTCAAAGATTGTATGTGATACTAGGAAAGTCCCAAAACGGATTATGACTAATCGGCTTTCTAGGGCACTATTCCTAACAGATAATGCATTAGTTTCCGTAACATGTGCAATTCCAAGTATTCTTTCTATGATAAATCCCCTCTGATCAACATAACGCAAAGCTAGGGCCATTTGCTCTTTACCAGACAAATCTCGAGATTCATCTACTAATATTCCAAAACACTCATCACCAAGTTCCTTAATAATTACATTAATTGTTTCAATTGCAGCAGCACTCACAATATCTTTCTGAATATCAGGTGATGTCAATTTCAAATTCCTTTGAATCCTTCCAACAACAACCTCATTTATGACTTCATTATGATTGGCAAGAAAGTTAAGGAGTTCAATAAAATTACCTCTGTTACATGAATTTTCTGATTCATCGTGACCACGGAAAGATAAACCTTGCCGCAAGAGAAATCTAATACAATCAATTGACGCAAGTAGCTTAATACGATATTCCTTCTTCAACTCATCACTTTGCTTATTAAAAGCAAAATAAATATGTTGGTCTTGTTTCATCAAATCAGAACACTTTTTCCAAGCTTGATTATGTGCACTGTTGGTTCCTCCAACATGTTTCTTAAACCCATCTATCTTATTCCAAGCTTTAAAGCCAATGCCAACAAAGGATTCACCTCCACCTTGTTTTCCAGCATCTTGTTTGAACAAATAACAAAACAAGCAATATGCGGCATCCTCTTTTACGCTATACTCTAACCAACTACCATAAATATTAAACCACTCGGGATTAAAACGACGCATAACATTACCTATATTTCTTTGTGGAAACTTATGTTTGTGTGGTTGACAAGGTCCTCTTTGGAGGTAAGCTCTTCTAATTTCATCTTGTTGATTTGGATCATATTCGGAAATTTTATTTCTTAATCCCGGATCACTTAGAAGATCGCTCAATTCGATTCGTATCCTCTTGTTCTTTTGACTTTCTTGAGGAGGTGGAACTGATTGAATCGAATCATTTGGTTTTCTAATAAGAAACTTCTCCATATTGATAATTGATTAACAAACCCTAGTTAAAAGATATTAAAAAAAAAAAAAAAGAAGTAAAATTAATTGTTGAAAGGAAAAAGAACCAAAATACATATAAGCAAAATAATACTTACGAAATTACCTTGATATTCCACTCAAATAATGGCCGAAATAAAGGGGAACTTCTAAAGAATGAAACAGAGGAATTGGGTTTTAGCTGTGGGCACTGCGTGGCTGTTGGCTGTTGCTATGGGGAACTTCTAATTTTTCAAGTAAAATTTGACTTTAATTAGTCCGATCATTGTGCATTTCTTTTTTACCCCATTAGGCTATTAATTATTTATTCTTTGGGCCATTAGCTTTTTTTTTTTCTTTTGCTCCAGAACTTTGGGCCATTAATAGTTAGGCTTATATACATACATATATATATATATTTATATATACTTTGTGTATTTTTTTTGGGCCCATTAGCCTAGTGTTCGTGTATTTTTCTTTGGATATTGATCTTTGGGCATATATATACGGGGAATTCCCGAAAACTCCCCAAATGATAAGTCCAATTCCTTTTAGCTCCCCATTTTAAAAAATGATGTATTAAAACTCAAGAATCGCGTATCTAAAACCCCAAATGATGTATTTGAAATACAAGGAAAAAATCATGTATCTAAATCCCAGAATCGCGTATCTAAATCCCAGAATTGCGTATCTAAATCCCAGAATCGTGTATCTAAAACCCCAAATGATATATTTGAAAATGGGGAGCTAAAAGGAATTTTTCAAACCCATGGGGAGTTTTAAAAAATTGCCCCATATATATATATATATATAATATTATTTTTTTATCCCAATTATTATTAATTTATTATATTGATCCTTACTAGTATTAATTTTAATTTTTACGAGGGGGTCAATAATAAAAAACTCAAAAAAATTACATACATAATAAGACAAATATATATATATATATATACATAATAATAAAAAAAAAAAATTTTTGAGGGGGGCCACTTGTACCCCCTCAACTAGGCGTGCCTCCGCCAGTGTCCGTAGGTCCTTCGACTTATTTACGAATCAAACGTCTGATTTTGGAGAATTCCGCCAAGAACACCTTTGAACTCGTCGGTAACTCCGTGGATTTAGTTTGAACATAACGTCGATTCGCCGGTATAACGCCTTGACAGCGGATCAAACGCCTTGATTTGGTAACTTCGGGGAAGAACACGCTTGAATGCCTTAGAACCCGTTTTGAACTTGTAGAGAGGTTTTTAGCCTTTCTTGCACTTGTAAAGAGGTTTTTAGCATTTCTTGAACTTGTGTTGTGTTGAATGAACAACCCATGACCTCTTTATATAGGTGTAGGATTCAAAACTTGTGGTTCAAGTCAAAATTTATTTAATAATTATCTCTTATATTTTTTGAAGAGATAATATCAGATAAATCATATAAATATATATCTTTAATATTTTATTATTATTTTTTTTTAAAGAGATAATATCACATAAAATCTCATAAATATTTATCTCTTTATATTTTTATTTTTAAAGAGATAATATCAAATAAGACTTGAATTTGATTGGTCGGTGTGATCCAATACGCCACATGTCGCCATATGATTTGTCTTGGCTTTCTTTGACTGCAAGACTTGATTTGATTGGTCGAGACACGTCACTTTGACACGTGTCATCACTTGATTTGTTGATAAAATAAAAATTATAATATCAATTTAAATTTAACTATTTAACTTTGAAATTAAATTTAGGATAATTTCAAAATATTAAATAGTAAATTAAATTAATAAACTAAAGTTTATTTGCTCGTCTACGGTTACTATTCTGAATTTTGACTCTGTTGCTAAATGGAAAAACTATACCAAGCAAATAGAAAATTTTTTAAAAAATTATACATTTTTATATTAAGAATTCAAATTTAAAATATAAAATTTCAAAATTTAAACTATATGATAAAATTAATTTTGAAACTTGAAAGAATTCGAGTTGGGCTTGTCTGCGAACCCCATCTATCTGATAATAATGACGGACAATCAGAATAAGTTTTGGGCCTTCGGCCGAGAAGTTTGTTTTTAGGTTAATAAATCAGGCCCATTTGAACCAATCGATTCAACACCAATTTTTTTTTTATTAATTCGAATTCAGACTCGGACAGTCGGACATACAAAATTAATTTTAAATTTATCGTAAAGGTGTCCGAGAATAGGGCTGTCAATGGATTGGATTCGGATCGGATTAGCGAATTCTGGATTCGAATCCGATAATAAGATCCGTTAACCGGATCTGAATGACTGAAGTTTTTTAGTCCAAACTTAATTGGATCAAATCGGATCCTGGGGAAAAAAAAAAAAATCGACCCGATTAATAATAAAATATAAATTTTTTTAATAAAAGAATAAATATAATTACATAATATTTAAAAAATAATTATTATTTAATGGATTATTTGATGGTTTTGTTTATATTTATTTAAAATAGATCAATTTAAATTTATTAATAAAGAAAAGTATATATATTTTTAGAGTAAACAATTCAAACTTTATTATCGTTTAAAGTGATGAATATGTGAAAATTTTTATTTTGATTATTTTACTTAACATTCTTTACAAATAAATAATTTATTTAATTAAGTATTATATATATAATCGGATTCGGATCTTAAACGGATCAAATTCTTTAATTTCATACCCGATCCATTTATTTCGAATAATAAATATTTATAATCGGATATAATCCATCGAACATTTTTATCGGTCGAATATAATTAAATTTGGATTTGATCCAAATCAGGTTCAGATTAAAATCCGCCCAATTGACAACTCTATCCGAAAAGATAATTGATATTGATATTTAATACAAATCAAGAAAATAATATTTTTAAAAGCGTTTTAATATAATCACTCGGAATATCTCCCATTAAAATATTTGAAAACAAATATTTTATATATATATAAATTAATAATATTAAGAGTGGTCCTAACATATAGCTAAGGTCACAATAGCAAAAATAAATGTGATTTTTAATCACACAGCTTGAAATGTTTCCAAAGTCAAGGCAAGATCCCTTTCTCCTGTCCTATCTCGCATGTGAAAAGTCAAATGTACATTTTAAACAATATTAATTTTACCCTAATTGTTGACATTTAATGTACTAATAACCGTAATTATACTTAATTATAACAAAATTAATTATAATTAAGGCTTAAGCAAGTAAAAATGCAAAAAATGAAACTAAAAAGTGTAATAAATAAATGTCTTATCTGTTTCCCATTTGTGTATAACAGACTGCAAGTACAAATTATATTTACCACATAAAACAATAATAGTAGTAATAATAAATCTACAAGTAGAAAAGAAAACTGAAATTGCCTGCAACCAACAAACAACTTGCAAAGCTATAATTTCATCGTGAAAAACCCGGAGACAACATCATCAATACGATAAGATACGAAATGGGCACAATAACCTTAATTTTTTTTAGGGAATTTTTTTTTTGGTTATTCGAACTTTGTCTATTTTCATAATTTACTATTCAAATAAGTTTTCGTTGCAAACCGTAATTCAATATTTGCATTTGTAATATACGTTCATCTAAACTTTTATTTTTGTGATTTTAGTGAAAATACAACTGACGTGTATGTTTTATAAACATGCCACGTGTCATGTCTTTTAACCAAAATCACCAAAAGAAGTTAAGATGACCATATGTTACAAATGCAAATATTAGATAACAGTTTGTAACAAAAGTTTGTTAGAATGAAAAATTACAAAAATACGTAAAATTTGAATGGTAAAAATTCTTTTTCTCTTTTTTTGTACTAGATCACATAACGAGTATCTGATATGACAGACCATAAACTAGAAGAATAAAGATGAAATATTATTAAACCCTAGTTGCCAAATGCCTCCAAGACAGACATTAATGTGAGTGAGTTTCTCACTCAATTAACATTAATTTTGTATTAGTGTATAATTAAGAGGCTTGAATTCTTGTCTAGAAGTAACCCTTACTAAAATAATTAATTACAATTTGAGATTGAACGAGAAGGTAACGTGGGAAGAAGTTCAACGGAAAATTACAAAAAAGTCCCTCTTCTGACCAGCATAAGCTTGACCCAAATCAGATTCAAATCTTGGATTAATTGTTTAATATTGTGGCAAAATGGAATTTATTACACATGTTCGACAACGTTAGTTAATGATTTCAGTTGCACTAACTATTACTCACATTTTTGCACTTAGGAGCGTATATTTTTTGGGACTATAAAAAGAGTTTCAACCTACAATATATTATTTTTCCTATTCATAGAACCCTAAATTGTTAAAGTATAGTTAATATAATTTTATGGTACGGTGCTATTTTAGTTCAATCAAAGTATTTGTATCTGAATCTGATAAGTAATATGTAACTAGTTATTGAGTTGAACGTTGCATAAGTAACTTAAGAAAATAAGTAGTTTAGTAGTCAATTAATGTGACGGTATTACCCTCACGTTCGAGTTATCGAAAGTCAACCCAGAACATGAAATCTAAATACAAATACAATATGTTCTTACAACATGTTAAGTAATACATGTCTGTCCTAATTCACACTCTGTGAACTAACGAAGTGAAGACAGATGAAAATATTTTCAAAGAATAATAGTTTAATAACCGATTTACGTGACACAGTAACAAAGTTCTTAGATACACAACGGTTACGACACCAAAAACGCAATCATATCAAGAATCCCTTTTTCAAGCCTAGGCTTAATATTGGTACCAAATGCATGTGGTGAAAATTTATGAGTACAGTTGAGCAGCCAAGAACTGCATAATGCTGTGAAAGACTATGAAAGAAGCAGCACAAGAACATCCAAGAATCACTGGTTGTTACCCCTCTCTCTCTCTCTCCCTCTATTTCTATCTCTCTTTCTGTATCATTATTACATCTCTTTTCTAACTACTGAAAAACCAGCAGTTACAATAGCCACAAGTATCTGTTCTCTTTACAAGTTGAAATACAATTGAATTGAATGGCCCCATCCAAAATGTGGTCCAAATATAATGCAGAAAAGGGAATAACAACACACAATATGAGAAGATCTGTCACCCCCCTCATCATATTTTCTCATATCTAACTTCTTAACTTAAATACTGAGACATCTCACTCACCTTTTTCTCCAATCTTTAATGGCAACACAATCAAGAATAATGAAATAAAATACACCTAGCAAGCATTGCTTATAACATATTTCTTAATTCACACTTGAGCATATCTATGCCTACTTCAGGAGACATGACATGACATTGGCTTTGTTTGTTGCCAACTTTTTCTTGCTTCTAAAAGTTTGCTTCTTTTTGCTGTGTTAAATGATGAAAATCACTTGCAAAATGTAAAATGACACAAAAATCTGATCGCATACTCGAGTAGTAATTATCGTCGATAAGAAGACTTTTATGCGTTAGTTAATCGACGTGATGTGGTTCGAATTTCCAATGAGGTAAAAGAAAAGAAGAAATTGATGAAATCCCATTATTCTTTTCACTATTTTCCTATGAGATTCTCCACTTTGAATGTGTTTTGACCCTTTTCCAGGTTTTTAGTAAGCTTTCTTGAAAAATGTGGGAAAGAAAGAAAGGGGGAAAAAACGAACCAAAAAGCAAATCAAATCTCCTGAGCAATATTTTCAAAATTCCAAATGATTAATATGATTCCCTCTATCCATATCTCTTCCCTGTAACCATTTCATGGTTTTCATCACAAATCACAAGATTCTGCAGAAATTTTCATGAACCAATTATTAGAGAAAATAAGTGACATAATTACATAAAAACCTACAATATTCTTCCTTTCTTGTCCCTAACAACAGATAAAAATCCAATCTTTAAACACAAAAAAGAGTCATAAACTCATAATACAAAGATTATTACATTATACAAAACCAGAAAAAATAAGATATGTTAACATTAATAATCTTCAAATTCCCTGTCAGTTTTCTCAGTATTATCAATTCAATTAACACCCCTCTACTATACTCATTTCCATGACAAACAGAAACACCCCAAAAAATTATTTCCCAAAAAATAAAAATCATTTCTTTTTCTAAATTAAAACATCATGTGTTCTTACAGGCGCAGATCATCAATGAGAAGTCAACTTTATCTTCATCCTTCTGCACCATCTTCTCTTCCAGCCACAATCTGCTATCCATCCCACTCCTCGTCCTGAACATAAACACGCCACATCCCGACCCGACAGGATTATTGTTTCCGTGATTATAGAACCAATCATGAACATCCCACATCAAATCCACAAGCAATCCATCCAAGAACACCGTCTGATTCCCCCTGAAATTCCACTGCAAACGTTTCACGCGAATCACGGTCTTCTTATCAATACAAACAGTTAAAGCAGGATACTTTAATCCCTCGTTCTGTCCGCTGCACTGGATCACAATCTCGTGATTGGAACCCGTATCGCAGAATTTGGCCTTTGTTGAATAATTGGTGTTGCCGGAAAAATGTTCCCGGCGGGAAATTAACGAGGATTTCGCCATTTTGGCCCCGGATTTGAGTTTCTTGATCGACGCGTCTTGGCCCATGTCGCCGATTATCGGGCCGAGTTCAGAATCGAGGGTGATGAAGATGTAGAATCCTGATAAAGGTTCGGGCCCGGAATCGAATCGGGCTGTGGAGAGATCCCAGAAGATTTCGATGTCGGTGTTATGGGACTCGATTGATTTGCTGCCTTTGAGCTTTCGGAATAGTCTGGAGTTGGTGTTGAGCTTTAAGGCCGCGTTTGGATCGTCGTTGAATGTGACTGTGAGGCCGTGGTTGAGGCCGTTCTTGCTCCATGTGAGAGTGGTTAGAATCTGCTTTTGGGAGGAAAGAATCGTTCTGTATAGACATGAAACAGTGTTCTGGATAGAAGGGATTGTCGTCGTTGCTGTTGTTAAGGTTGGGGAAATGCATGAGGCGTTTGAGTAGCTGGAGCAGGAGGTGTTGTCGGAGACCTGGACTGCGTATTCACTGAAACAGGAGGCGAAGTCCCTCATCGAGAGAGAGAGATGGAGGAAGAAGATGAAATCAAGAAAAGTATTGGGGAGTGGAAATCCAGGTTTCTGACAGGTATTAAATATGGTGATTGAAGCTGGGTTTCTGTGTGTAGAAATGGAGGAATGGAAATCTGGCAGAGAAGAAGAAGAAGGTTTCAAGGTTTGTGACAGTTCATCTGAGACTGAGATATTCCAAGTATTTTTAAACGGGGAGAGAACTGTTGACAGTCGTGCATAAATAATAATACAAATAGGAAAGATGGGCTGAATTAATTAATTCATTCATTAATCAATCAATGTTTATGTTATGTCATGGCCAAATTCTATCTTTTTCATTTATTTTTAAAGGGGTATTGTCTTGGAGTTGACTATAGTATACGTACGATGCATTGATACGGATATAACGAATACGATATAATAGGAATATGACGATTCTTGAATTTTTCACGTGACATGATGCCAACACGATCATATGATAAAATGATTTTTTAGAACTATCTGCACATCCTAACATTGTATTTTTGCGCATTATAAAGTTTTCATAAATGATTAATTGCGAAAAGTATCATAAACGAACGTGAGTTTTTCTTTTCCGTAATTTGACTAAACATCAAGATATTCGTAATTATCTTGGTATAATAAAAAAACTATGGTAACAAATACCTCGCTATAAAGGTAAAATCGAAGAATCTTGTAAACATGAATGAAATCTTTCAAATTAGAATAATACAACTAACATAAAATTTATATATTGAATGGAGTGATTAAATGAAATCATGATCTTCCGATTATATTAATTGATTATCTTCCTTTAAAACAAATATTTTATGATTCGAGGATCTTTCATGCATTTTTTTTCCTTTAAATTTACCTCACTAATGAAATTTTTGGCCCTCCATTTCCTTGGTTTAGGAGGTTTAGAAAAATTATCGTATCATATTCGAAAAGATGATCTCGTTAAGAGCTTCATGCTAGAAAAATAACCATCCACTTGATATTATTATCTCGAATTGAGCGATTTTCATTCATCAATTTAGGAAGAGTTTAGAAGCTTTAGTGCACTAGCACCGCTGTTATGAATGCATAATATTATATTTTTTGACGAATCAGACATATTAGATTGTCAGGACAATAACTAACCGTTATTTTGATTAATCTTCTATTAAAAAAATTGAAAATTTAAATTTGAATTATCTCATATTCTTGAACATATAAATGTTGTAAATTATTGTGTATATGATGAAAAGAAATTCATTTATATATATATATATATAATTGTAATGATAAGGGTGAGTATGGATGCTGATAGGGAGTGTTTGGCCCCCAAGAATTAAAAACCAGGCTGCTGACCTACCAACTTCTGCTGATTAAAAGCTGAGGAATAATGTGAAACAAATAAATTCCCAGCTTCTCTCTTTATATTTAATCCAGCTTCTAGCTAGTCATACCTTTCTCCAAATGTCCTCTTTATATCTTCTTTTTAGTGCAAGTCATTAAACTACATGTTATACACCTCATTTCCACATTTCTTTCTTCATAAACTTCATTTTTAGAGCTTAAAATTTTGAAATTTGATGCACATGTGCAATATTGATTTGGTATAGTTGCCGTCGGACCGAAGAGACTAAGCGCTTTATACATCTTTTTGCAATCATTACGACATGATACAAACACGAAAATATAATTTTCTTAAAAAACTTATCACGCAACACATGTCCTTCCCTATAGAACGAAAGAGTTGCCTAGGGATTCCTAGGTTGCAGCACGTCCGGTTGTTAACTCCTCACACCATTGCCACCGTTTTTAGGGCCGACTGATGCTTCACTTGCATAGATTCCTACATAGTGTCAGTCCTACATTCAACATAGCGTTCAGACTCATATGCCTTCTAGAACTAGGGGTCTTCGAGTCTGCCGCGCACGATTAGCTAGCCTTGTTGTGGCAAAAGGATAGCCACAAGACATGACAAAATAATATATTTGAAAGTGTCCGTGGATCGTGAATAAACACATGAATACATTATATTACTCTTTTTTTTTTTTTTTTTTTTTTTTTTTTAGGACCATGCTTATTAACATGATTCTTTGGATGATTTTAATAGTCTTCAAACATTAGTTTATTAAATTTTAATTAATTTGTAAACTCCTATGTTCATTTGATGCATAATAAAAACCAAGAAAGCTAGTCTAGAAAAAGTTGGGAATAAAGGGGGGGAAATGAAAATAAAAAAGGAAAAAGAAAAGGGGCCTGCTTCTAAGCATGTAAGAGATCCCTAGATGTGGAGCTATGATTATTCTCTGAAAAAACAGCACTTTAAACTTTAATGATAAAATTTCCCCTTTCCATAAAAGGGAAATGAATGAATTGAGGGATAAGAATTTAATTTCTTTTATTACAAACTAAATGTAAGAGAATTATTGGTTTGTGTTCGGTTGCTAATTATAAGAGGCCACATTTCTTTACGTGTTCCCCACCCATGTTCCACAATTAATGTCCAACAAATATATTGTCATGCTTAAATGAGAGGATTTTTCATAAATAATATTTAAATTAAATCGGATTCGTAAAGTGTTATTGAAAGTGGACGGGTTAAAATTTTGTTATAGAACGTCAAATGGTTTGGCGTTCTTTCATTTTTTTTATTATTTTTTTAACGGGGTCGCCATATAATATGGCAACCCAATGAAAAAAAAAAAATTTTAATATTTTAATTAAGGTTGCCATATGGTATGGCAACCGAATGAATTTTTTTTAATATTTTATTAAGGTCGCCATATGATATGGCGACCACATTAATTTTTCTTTTTTTTTTTTTTAATATTCTAATGACTTTAGGTTAGTTTGTAAATTAATTTTGAAATCTGGCATAAAGAACAAAGAACACAAATGATGAGAGATTTTCAAGAATAATATTATTTTTACTCCGATTTAATAAAATAATATCGCTTTGAGGAGTATTAAAATTTTAATACAAGTCGCGGGTGAGATCTGAATCTCGTAGCTCAAGTTATAGCTAAAAAACGAATCAAATAGGGTAAATGGGTCATATGGACTAAAATTTGCTCCGTCGGAGGTTTAAACGGCATCGAAAAAATATGAGGTTTGTTTCATTGGATCCGAATCGTCAAAACGAGTCCAATGGAAAAGAGGAATTCAAATCCGAATCTCGTAGCTCAAGTTATAGCTAAAAAACGAATCAAATAGGGTAAATGGGTCATATGGACCAAAATTTTCTTCGTCGGAGGTTTAAACGGCATCGAAAAAATACGAGGTTTATTTCATTGGATCTGGATTGTTAAAACGAGATTCGGATTTGAATTCCTATTTACCCTATTTGATTCGTTTTTTAGCTATAACTTGAGCTACGAGATTCGGATTTGAATTCCTCTTTTCCGTTGGACTCGTTTTGACGATTCGGATCCAATGAAACAAACCTCATATTTTTTCGATGCCGTTTAAACCTCCGACGAAGCAAATTTTAGTCCATATGACCCATTTACCCTATTTGATTCGTTTTTTAGCTATAATTTGAGCTACGGGATTCGGATCTCACCCGCGACTTGTATTAAAATTTTAATATTCCTCAAAGCGATATTATTTTATTAAATCGGAGTAAAAATAATATTATTCTTGAAAATCTCTCATCATTTGTGCTCTTTGTTCTTTATGCCAGATTCCAAAATTAATTTACAAACTAACCTAAAGTCATTAGAATATTAAAAAAAAAAAAAAATTTAATGTGATATGGCGACCTTTAATAAAATATTAAAAAAAATTCATCCGGTTGCCGTACCATATGGCAACCTTAATTAAAATATTAAAAAAAAAAAAAAATTTTCATTGGGTTGCCATATTATATGACGACCCCGTTAAAAAAATAATAAAAAAATGAAAGAATGCCAAACCATTTGGCGTTCTATAACAAAATTTTAACCCGTCCACTTTCAATAACACTTTACGAATCCGGTTTAATTTAAATATTATTTATGAAAAATCCTTGCTTAAATGATCATGAGAATCACCTAATCTCTCTTCTAACTAACATATATATATATATATATATATGGTGAAGGTGGGATTTGGGATGCAAACGAGTCAACATAGTATTATATGTGTGGAAACTTTTAACTAAATTCAATCTCATCGAACCGAGTTATAGGCAAATTACTAAAACTCTAATGGAAGTCATTTGTTTGAAAAGAAACTATTAACCGTAATAAGTTGAGTCGAGCTGAATCGGACCTAAATTTAAAAGGAAATAGAGAGTGTAGCAAGGCTAACTAATAATTGATTGATTGTTAGGTATGTATTGTTGATAAGAGTACGTATACTGTCACATTTTTGGTTACAATTATACAATTTTGTCGTATATTGTTGGCCTAATCATACTAACTTGGGATGGATGACACTTACAATGAATTTGTCTAATAATATTTGTTTCTTTAGAACTATACTTTGATCATACAAACCAATCTAGATACGAGGTATGCAAATGTAGAAAAGTTATCTCAGATTAATGTCTTGAGTGGGTCATACTTCAATGATTTATTGCCATTGATACGATTATAACCACGATGCACGTACATTTTTTAAAATATTATTTTATTTATTGAATCAGATACTCCTATTAAATATCTGTTACTCGATATTGTATTTATATTATATTATGTTTGTATCCATATATCATAGATTTATAACGACAATTAATTCGAAAAAATTATAACTATCTTTGTGACAAGATGATGATGAAATATCCTCCCTAATCATGATGCAAAAGATTTAAATCATGATGCAAGAGATTTAAACTCCGATATACCGACATTTTACGTATGAAAAAAAAATATATATATATATATATATATATATATCACCGTATTCATATCATATGATATTCATATCACCGTATTCGTATTTATGCATAATGGGATCTAAATCAACTCTAACTCACAACACACAAAATGATCTCAAAGTGACGATATAATACAACATGGTCAATGATAGTCTAAACTTTAACTTTATCTTTATCTTGATCTTGAATAGTGGTAGTTAAAATCGCATGAATTAGAAGTTAGAAAGTGCTTCAATAATGACATATGGCAAGCACCTCGCGTGCATTGATATATTTATTAACTGAAAATTCAATTTGTGAATCATACAAAGAAAAAATTATATAAAAAATTACAATATAAACCAGTTAGAGTCGTCAATACTCTCTTCGAACAGAAATTCAATGCATCTATCCGACACCACAATATATAAACCTAACATCATGGCCCCGATGAACTAAATCATTCACGCAAGCAACATCGCTCCTTTCAAAAAGTGGAAGAATATATTTCCGAACACTCAGTAGATATGATGCATAAATACTGATACGATAAAACAAACACAACACAACATGAATACGACGATATTAATTTTTTTTATTTAATTTTTAATGCAAGGAGCATCGGACACATTATTTGATATAAATATCTAACATGACACGACCCGATACGATAAAATAATATTTTGAAAATATATGGGGAGGTGCTATTATAATTGACTCTAAAGTCTTTTAATTAAGACAGTTGAACTATATCGTAGAACAATGCCAACAAGTTTCAGTGATTAAAGATTAGATTAACTTTGAATTGTCATTAACTAAGACAGCCCACCTGTTATGTATTTAATATCACAAAAACTTTTACTTTTATATATCCTTAATTATTAATTAGATGTAACAATTAGGGTTATGATGAAAAGTTCTTGTGAGCAAAGCATGCAGGCTGCAAGTTGGTGGTACGACAGGTAACACAAGACCCGCTAACTATCTTTTCTTAATTTCTCATTTAGTACAATAACAACATGTTATTATTGGTTCTTAATTTATGTACTTTTGAAAATTAAAAACACACATTTTGATATATAAATAAATAAAATTAATGCTCCTTATAAACCAATATATGGAAACAACGGTTAAATTTTGGCACAATTTAGAAATTTTGGCAATTCCTTTGAAAAGAAAATTTGGCAATTAGATATGTAAATCTTGAATTCTTTCTGGATTAATACTTTCATGTTTTAATGTGTAAGATATATACTTGTATAATAGGGTTATTTATTTTATTTTGTGATTAAGGACTACAGTATATATATCGGGTTTTGAAATTTTTAAAATGAAATAAAATAATTACTTACAAATTATAATTATGAGTACAACAGAGTGATGTAACTTAACAGCTCGATCTCTATGCCAGCTTAATTAGAGATTTCGTATTCGAATATCTGTATATGCAGCTATTCTCGTCTCTTGATCCCGCACAAAAATCTAATTAACTACTTCTGTGTCCATAATTATGGAGTAATTATTTTGAAAAAAATGTACAAACTGAAAAGTGAAAAGACATCTCATCGGCCAGAACATGTGCAATCTAATTAATTCTTGCAACTTATAATTTCTTAAATTTTATTTAGAAAAAAAAAAATTAAGCTAACCATATATTAAATTAAGACTCTGATATAAGTCAAAAGGTATATTTTATAATTAGTGAGTTATAGGTTTATGACAGCCTTGTTGCTTCTTGGAAATTGTCGACATTAATTTTCCCATGTCCTTGCTTTCGTAGTTTTTAATTTAAAGAAATAATTAGTTAATTAATTATTTATTAAGACAAACATTAAATTGTTATTAGCAGAAAGCGACATATAAATTCCTTGTTCCTGCATCTGCCGGCCCAAGTCATTTTCTTGTGTCATCTTTAAAAACATTATTGTATGAAATTATGAATGAATTTTCAATTTCCATGGAGTCCACTTGCTTTCACTAATAATATTTATTCATTACTTTAATTTTTCTAACTTTTTAAGTTTTATATCTCATACAAATTCGAGTGACGTGAAATCACTAAAGTATAAAACTCTCAATTAAGATGTAAAACCCCCCTCAATGGTAGCTACATATTTAAAATTTTAAACACGAGATCTATTGTTATATAACTAAGGTATAAAACCCCTTCTATCAAAAGTAGCTACACATCTCGAGATTCAAACACGAAGCTCTTTTTGCCAATGACAGAAAATGAACACGAAACATATTGTTACAACTAAGATATAAAACCCCTTTTATCAAAGAGTAGTTGTATATCCCAAGATTCAAACACTGGCACCTACCGTTATAACTAAGGTGCAAAGCTCCTATCACCAATGCCAGGAAATGAACATGGGACGTATTGTTAAACTAATATAACACTGAACTATTAAGCTACATCATTTATAGTATTTTTAATTATAAATTCACTTGGGATGATTATGATGGGCTTTGTGTGGTCCATATCTTATCTGGGCCACCAAAATTAATGTCATTTGGACCAGGCTATCTTAGTAGACCCAAACCACTTCTTGACTTTTATCGAAGCTCTAAAGGAAAGTACAGATTTCTTCAAAATATGGACACATTATGTGCATCTATAGTTCTTAGTTAAGTACACTTAAAGTCCGTCCCTTTTCTTGTACTTTTGTTGGTCTACAAAATTACCACTTTTTTATCCATACTGTTGTATAAAGTTATTGCAACTCTTTTGGAATGTTATTTTTCATATATATATATATATAATATCTCATATCGACCATTATTTACATGTTTATTAATTTATTTTCTTACATAAAACTACATTTTATGGTGAATTACATTTCTTTTATTTATCATCAATTTAATATATATTAAACTAACGATTCATATATGAATTTGATAATTATTTATATTTATATGGTTGCTTACATAAAGTGTGCCTTCAAGCGGCTGGTATATATAATGCAACATATAAGTACTTACTCAGAAATTTTCGTCGTCTATGGTCGATCTAGTGATCGGTATCGACCATCTCCCAAGATGTGCAGTGTAGTTGATGCACCGGATCACTCCTCTGCCAGTGGGGCCATCGGGAAAATCAACAACGCTAATGCTACCTGCATCGAGATGACATGATCCCAGCCATTCCTTGGTTAGGTTCAAGCAATGGCCTATCATTGCTACGTGAAGAGCTGGATGACCAACTGCAACGACGACTTTTTCAGGCTCTGATCCCTTTGAAAGTTCATCTAACAAACATTTCCAGGCCAACTCTGATTGATCCCATAATGCTTTCGTTATTTCATCCTCGTATCCCTTTAACCAACCAGATTTAAGAGGTTGAAACTCCTACATGAACATGTAAAAGAAGCCTTATTTAACCTCAAAAGGAGAAATGATTTTCTTTGTGATCTTTCAAAACGATCTTATCTAGATTACTATTCCGGCCAGATGACAAAAACTTCATGTTCCTTTATTTCGAATCGACCAGTTAAAAGATATGTGAGTTTTTTAGCCACATGAAACAGGTTTCCTTACTTTCTTTGTCTGAGTGAGGATGTTTTCAACATCAAGGTCCGGTATTTGCTTCATTTCCACATAGCGTGGCACACAGTCAGCACCCAAGCAGTCAGCAGCTTCTTGAACCTAAATACAATCTATTAATGAACCTCACTCGACGTATGATGACAGTACGCAAGACAAAAGAAAACATATATTTATTACAAATATTATATAAGAAAAAGCATCTTACTTTGGATATTGCATTTGCTGTCTCGACCGAGGCTATTGAATTGCTGCTGACTATGCTGCTCACCTTGGCATCAAGCAGTAGCTCTGCAGTTTTCTGTGCCTGTTTATGTATCCAAAGATTAAATAAATAGTAATAAAAGTTTTTAAGAAAAATAGAATGTGACGCACAATATATAAAAATGGAACCTGTATTACTCCAAGCATGTTCATTGGGCTATCTCCGGAGAAAGGATTTGTGCCCTGCTAAATTGGAAGTAGTTATTGAAATCAATCATTAATTTAGAATTTTAAATAGTTATTTACATCTCATTAGAAATACCTCTGCATCATTCTGAGGGAACCCGTGAGAAACAAGTATGATGCGCAGACTGGTTTTCCTTCCTCCGGAGCTGCCACCAGCTATAGGTGAACTTGGGGTCTGCATCATTACATGTAAATCACAGCATGAACTTGAAAGCAACCTACAGATAGGCGAAAAGAAGGAAAGTTACAGAAAACAATGACACGGCTGGAACTTTAACTTAGTGTTTGCAACTCTTAGAAAGAGTTATTTTCTTCTTTTAGTTTGATAAAAAAACAGAATTGGGGTGTTCCGTTTTACTGTTTTTAATTAAAATAAGATAGAAGCTGAAGCACCTTTCATGGTGTTTTTTTAGCTTCTAAATTTCCTTTTCTATAAGTGATTTTATACTTTCTTTTCCAAACATGTCAGCTTCTAATACTGCGAATTTTTACAACGTTATCTTCTTCGATCGCAAAAGTTTTTGAATGGCTAGGTTGTATACCTGGTTAAGACGATTAAGGCAGATTTCTGGAGACCCTCCATCAGGGTTTGGAGTGAAGTCCAACACACTAACACCACAATTGCTCTGAAGCAGAAACCTGAAGTACTCAGTCCCCAGTCCTATAAATTGAGGACAACCAAAAATAAACAAACCAAAAATAAACAAACTGTTTCATTTAAACACCACTGAACATTAGCATACAATTGCAGCATAATAAAGCAATAATAACAATACCAATAGCTGTAGCGACAAGAGCCTGGTTGACAGCATTATGAGCAACTACAAGTATAGATTTGCTTTCATGAGTGAGAATTTTTGTCCAGCAGCTTCTAGCTCTAGTCCATAATTCCCGAACTGGATAATGACCGTCGATATTGAAATTTGGTGCATCTATTTGCCATTGACGGAAAGCTGCTCCGTATTTGGCTTTTCCTTCATTCTTTAAGAGGCCCTGTGAGTAATTAAAAGTTAAGCGAATATGCAGAATTATTAGTATTTCAAATGTCAAATTATGTTCGAGAAAGAGTTTGCAGAAATTAAGATACACTAACTTGGAATGAGTAGAGATCAATTTCTCTCAAGTTGGATTCTGTTATGATCTCCACGCCACGCGAACCCCATATGATCTCGGCAGTTCTCTTTGATCTGATTAGTGGGCTGCAACAATTTTTACCAGAGGGAGAAAAGATTTATGAGACCAAGAAATCACAAGAATAAGATAATACGTTAAATGAGCTATATGCACCAAAAACCATGTGGTTTTCAAAAGTGACGGAAAAAACCCTATGTTTTGGAAAATCATACGTAAAACCTTATGATTTTAAACTTCGGTTCACCGCCCCCTGACAGGATTCTAGCACGTTTTGAGGGTGAAATACCTTAATTACCCCTTCAAATACAACAACATTTTATACATTTTTTCTTACTATTTATTTTTTATTTTAATCATTTTTATTTTTCAATTTAATAAAAGAATGAAAATATAATTTTTTTTTAACATTTTATACATTTTTTCTTACTATTTATTTTTTATTTTTATTATTTTTATTTTTCAATTTAATAAAAGAATGAAAATATAAATTTAAAAAACAAAAATTATTTACGTGTTCAAATTTTATGAAAATATGATTTTTTAGAAATAAATTCTTTAAAATATATCCACACAATTATATGAATTTTATTTCAAGATTATAAAATAAAAAAATAAAATATTTATACATAATTAATAATCATCTACTTCCCCACCATAATTAATCATCCATTCAACCCTTCCCAACCTCAAAACAGCAGCAACCGAGGCAGCACCACCACCACCACGCCGGCCTTCTTTCTCAAGACCGCCGCTGCACAACACCCCATTACTCCCCAGCTCTGTTGCCACCCCTCCAACGTCTTGCTACAGCCGACCACCACCTTTGACACCGTTGTTACCGCCGCGTGCCAACCACCACCACCACCACCACCTCTCTCCCCAGATCTACTGCAATCCCTCAAGATCCGCCTCTCCACCACCACCGGAAACCCGATCTGCAGACTCACAACTACCAAAACAACCATCGCACCTCTCCGGGCCCAAAATCCATCACACTCCCTCCAGATCCACACCCAGCACCACCGGAAACCAAATCTATGCCCTACCACTACCAAACGACCAGATCAATGTGCAACCCAACAAATCTCCAAGTTATGAGAGACAAATTTGCTCAACCTTTTTCGTCCTGGCGGCGCTGCTGGATGAGACGGAGCTGGTAGGCTTGTGCATGTATGTTTTATGAGTTTTATTATATGTTTGTGTTATTGTGCGTGTGTGGAGGTGGCGGGATTGATGGTGGGTGTCGGTGCCGGTGGTGGTTGAATTAGAAGGAGAGAAGAAGATGAATGGTGGTGGTGCAAATACAGCGACAGAAATGGTGCAATTGTTTGGTGATTTTTGGTTGTTCAAGGTTTTTATGGCATATTACTTAAAGCAGAGGGTTTTCTGGGTCTTAAAATCATTATTTGAGGATCGTTTACTTTAGTTGCTTTAGAAGGACAAAAATGACATTTTACCTCGAATTATGCATGAAAAACCGAAGTCTAGTCTCAAAATAGGCGCGTGCAGTACATGCGAGGGGTTCGAGGTTCTACGTGTATAATTTTTTAAACCTTAGGGTTTTTTACATTATATTTTATACTACGGGGTTTTTCTTGAACATTTCTCAAACCACAAGGGAACTGGCTGCAAAATACCCAATATGAAAAGGTATAGAAGAATTCATGTGACTGGCAACTAAGTATATATTTTAATTATATGATTCCCAACCTCATGACTGAAGCTCAAAGGCAGATTGAACTGCAAAAAACATGGAGGAACTTCATTCTTTTAAGTTATTTCTTATCTATCGAAACTACAAACATTAAAAGCAGATTTACTGCCAGAAATTGATTCCACGAGTATGTTAAGAAGATCACAAGAAAATTCAAATTTTAAAGCGGACAGTAAAGAGAAATCCGTTGAGAAATAATAACTCATATTTTTTCTCCTTAAACTGAGAGTAACATAATTCAGCTAATCCATACATGTACAGTAACAATCAAAGCACAGTCTCCACATCCCGGATAAATTAATGTCAGTCTCTGCCCCTTAATGCCACAATTTTCTCCAAAAATTACCGCACAGAAACAAAACTATAACTATACTAATACAGCAGAATTATCCGACGAATGCATCAGTGGCTTCAGAGGACAAACATACCTGGAGAAGCATACATCAAAGGAATCATCCAGAAGCATCTGACGCGAGGTCTCCGCCTGAGACTCACCTTTGGCGGTGAGCACCGCGAAATCGGAACTGCCTTGGATCCTTCCCTCCGCATTCCACGTGCTCTGTCCGTGCCTAACCAGCACCACTCTCTTCGCCGCCGCAATCGGCGGCAGAGCTATACTTTCCCAGCTCGTTAACAGCTCCTTATTCTCATCCCACGATACCGGAGGAGATTTATTAACTTCTTGCACGCTTGAGGAGGATCTCACAACGTAAATCCTAGACGAATTATCTCCGCCTCGCCGGCAACGGCGGCGGTGGTGGTGGTGGAAGAATTTGTTGGTTTTGTGGAGGGGAAAGAGGTGAGGGGTTAGCGCAGTGGACAACATTCTTCTGGTGGATCCGTGGATATTTTCCCCCTTTTCCCCCTTATTTTTGGCGCTAAACGAAAAAATAATTTTAGAGAAAATTGCATTTTTGGTCTCATAGGATATAGGTCAATTTTTTTTTGGTCCTGTAGTTTTTAAATCATCCCGTACTTTTAGTTTTTCGATAAATATAGTCCCAAAGTGAAAATTTTTCAATATTAGTCCCAAAAAATTTAGAAATATATATTTATAATATTTTTCCTTAATTAAAAAATACATATCAAATATTAGGAAAGTTTTAAAAGAATACCAACCACAAGATATGCATTTTATTTTTATAATAAATAATAAATTATTACATTTTAAAGTATAAGTATTACTTTAAAATTATAAAATAAAAAAATAAAAACATATACATAGTAACATAATTAATAAAATAATCTTCAATATTGTATTTAGTTAAAAATATATAACATAAAAAATTGAAAATAATTAATATATATCTACTAATTGAAAATAAAATATTGATGTTATTTTTGAATTCTCATTAAATATATATGGCTACTAATTACTTTTTAATTTTTTAATTAATATTATATTATTGAATAAAATATATATATAAATTTTCTGCTATTTTCAATTTTAACTACACCCAGCGTTAATTATTTTAAATAAATACAATGTTATATATATAAGAAATATGTAAGTATTATAAATATTAATGTTTTTTAATTTTTTAATTTTACATATTTTTAACTAAATGCAATATTGAATATTATTTTATTAATTATGTTATTATGTATATATTTTTATTTTCTTATTTTATAATTTTAAAGTAATACTTATACTTTAAAATGTAATAATTTATTATTTATTATAAAAATAAAATGCATATCATGTGGTTGATATTCTTTTAAAATTTTCCTAATATATATTTGATATGTATTTTTTAATTAAGGAAAAATATTATAAATATATATTTCTAAATTTTTTGGGACTACTATTGAAAAAATTTCACTTTGGGACTATATTTGTCGAAAAGCTAAAAGTGCGGGATGATTTAAAAACTACGGGACCAAAAAACAATTGACCTATGTCCTATGGGACCAAAAATGCAATTTTCTCATAATTTTATTTATTATTTATTTATTTGTTCCTTTTTGGGTGGTTAACGTTAATCCTAGGGCTGCCAACAGGTCGGATTCGGATCGGGTTAAGGGATTCCGGATCCGATAAGAAGATCCGTTAACCGGATTCATTATTTTTAAATTCAAACATAATCGGATCGGATCAGATAATATCCGATTAACAATAAAATATATTTTTTTATAAAAAAAATATTAATAAAAAATAGATATAATTACATAATATTTAACAAATAATTATTATTTAATTAATTATTTAATAGTTTTGTTCGTATTTATTTAAAATAAGTTAATTTAAACTTATTAATAAAGGAAAATATATATTTTTTAAAGTAAACAATTCAAATATTATTATTTTTTAAAGTGATAAATATGTGAAAATTTTTATTTTGATTATTTCACTTAATATTCTTTACTAGTAGATAATTTATTTAATTAAATATTGTATCTATTATCGGATTCGGATTTTTAATAGACCGGATTCCTTAATTTTATACTTGGTCCATTTATTTTGGATAACGAATATTTATAATCGGATATGATCCATCGGACGTTTTAATCAGACGAATATACTAAAATTCGAATTAAAATCCGCCCATTGACAGCCATAAGTTAATCCCACTCTGCAGGCCAAGGGCTGGCCCATAGGGCTGTCAATGGATCGGATTTTAGTCCGAATCCAATCCGATTTTTAACATATTAGTCCAATAAAAAAATCGATGGATCATATCCGATTATAAATATTCGTTATTCGAAATAAATGGAGCAAATATGAAATTAAGAGATTCGATCCGTTAAAGATTCGAATCCGATATTATATTAAATTAATTATTTTATAAATAAAATATATTAATAAAAATAATTAAGATTAAAATTTCAATATAAATCATTACTTATTTTAATTGTAATTATTATTCTATGCTGATTACTAGAGGTATTAATTTAGTAATAGGTTATTAAATATATATATATATATATATATATATAAACTTTTTCAAAGAGTAAATCTAGGGTTTTATTCTCTTGTTCAGCTGCGCGCCGTCAATTTCAAGAAAGAGAGAGAGAGTTCGGGAAGTAGAGAGAGAGCACAAAGGAGTATTTTTCTACATCATCTAAGTTTTATGCGATGAAATTCTCTTTTCCTTTTTTTTTTCTGTTGATTTAAACCTATGATGCATGGATACGGACACGGCGACACGGATACGACACGATACGGATACGGCGACATGGATTTTTTCTTGAATTTTCCACGTGGGGAGTGTCAGACACAGCGTCCGACACGAGTGTCCGACACGACAAGACACGGCAAAATGATATTTTTAGAAGTGTCCGTGCATCATAGATTTAAACTCTACGTTTTTCTTCTGGGATTTGAAGCTCTACATTACAAAAATTTCTTAAATCCGACGAAGGAGAAAGAGTATATGTGACGCCCGAAGCGGTAGGCCACCACATCCCCCACACCTAAACCCAAACCCACATATGAAATGGACTTCCATACATGAGCCAAAGTCTAAGCGAACGGGGACCTACACACACCCACTAGGCTAAGCGGGGCTAAAACAAGGACAGAGCGCGCAAAAGCAATAACAAAATGCGGAAGCAATTTAGAGGATCCAAATAAGAACATACATACTATATACATGGCCACACGGCCCAAAAATTACATCAAGTATTCGTAATTCTCCAAAATATACAAGTCGAATTCACATACATATCCAAAAAGTATCCAAAATGCAATATATAAAAAAATGCAGACTCGATCTATCTAAGCTAGTGCGACACCAAGACACACTTCCCCGCCTAACTCGAGTCACCTGCAACTAAAGTGTTAAGGAGAGGATCAGTCTAAACTCGACTGAGTGAGGGGGCTAACGCACATCCACACATATATACATATAAAGCATAGCAAATAACAAAGAGGGGTGATCATGAATCGAGGCTAGGTTTTGCATACCAAATCATTTTCAAAAGCTTAACATATAATACGTAAAAAAAGCCTAACTCGATTCATAACCCACCAATACATAAACAAAAACTAATATCCGGCGAGTACGGACCTCCTCCAACTCCTCATATCAAATAACAAAGCCAAATTCACAAATACCAATCAACCTCACAACCATGGTGTTTCGGGAGTCAAACCCTCTCCACCTACAATATAAATACATACGGGGTAGCTAACCTATAATATGTCATCTCCGGTTATCCACTGAGCGCTCAAAGTATATGCCTTCTCAACCTCCAAGAGTCGCGCGCAAATACTTCAAATGGGAATTATGTACAGGCCAAACCCGATGGCCCTTGCCCTCTCAGGTATCCTTACCCACAATTCTCGGGGCCCAACATACCAAATCTTACCAAATTCCCATATTTCAGGGCATACCTCGCTCATACCATAACATAAATGTACAAAAGGATTCAAATCATAAGCTTACGCATGCTCATACTTATACCGATTTCATAAACTTAAAGGGGATTCATAAGATCATAAACTTATCTTAAACACACGTATTTAACTATATATTAAGTAGGGATAAATATTTTTTGACATCCGAACTATGCCCATTTTTGTAATTTACCATCCAAATAATTTTTCATTGCAAACCGCCATCCAACCTTCGCATTTTTTGACAAAACGCCATCTAAACCATTTTTTTTGGTGGTTTTGGGGATAAAAATTGACACGTGGCATTTTCCTAAAACATACACGTCGGACCAAACCACCTTCAGATGGCGTTTTGTAAAAAATGCAAAGGTTGGATGGCAGTTTGCAATGAAAAATTGTTTGGATGGTAAATTGTAAAAACGGGCATAGTTCGGATGCCAAAAAATATTTTTCCCTATTAAGTATATAGTCACATGTGAGGTAAGAAATCATCACATAAGGGTCATAGGATTCATAACTAAAACAAAAGTTCCTAAACCTCACCTTGAAGCAAAAGTAGGTGGAGACCGGGGCCAAAAAGGAGCAAACGGACACCTAAACCTCGGGCTCGGTAACTTTCGAAAGAGGCTCTGAAACAAAAGAAGATAATACCCGAGACTTAGACTCAATTATGTACCAATTAGACTCCCGACAATGCTCATGATGCAACGTATGCATATGAAGTGCATAAACGTAGCACTTAAGACATATCGATTCATATCTCATACAAATCATATCAAATGGATCCGAAAATTTAATACAATCAAGTTAACATGTAATATAACATGCTCATAACAATTAAAAGCCATAAACAAAGCAACAAAATAACGAAATAAGCGAACAAAGAGCAAAGCGAACAACAGACACATAAAAAAGGTGAGACATGGTCATGTCTCGGTACAGAACCAAAATGATTCGAGATCAGAGCTGAGACATGATCGTGTCTCTCCCCAAGCACAAAAGGAGTCACCGTCATGTCTCAGTATAGATATTGGGGCCAAAAGAGACACGACGGTGTCTCTAGCTTGCAAGAAAGCTGTCACCGGCGTGGCTTCATGTTTGCTTCGTTTTCTTCATGGAAATGAGTTGCTTAACCCCTGTTCATCACTCATAATCATAGTAGCAACATAATAGGATGCAAAGGAGCTATGAAACCTGATTTGGCTCAAATCCGGTCGATCCGAGTTGTCAAACTGGATGGCAAGTTTGGGTCAATCAGTCAAGAATTTGTATACGTGGGTTCTTTATCGATCTGAAAACACTAGCACACGTAAGCTAGAAGGCCAACTTGGGGGACTTGGGGTTTAGCCCAAGTTTGATTCTCCGACGCTCAAGTCAGTATTGGGGTCTATAGCGAGAGAAATAAATGCAAGGAATGCAAAATAAATGCTCTTAAAAGCTTACCAACTACTGTTCAAGGAGGGTGTGTTTATAGTCTTGGGCAATTAACACAGTAGTGCGTGTACTGCAATCATGCATTAATTGCGCCACAGATGATCGACCTGTTGGTCGGACATCAGGGCCGGATAGGCTGGGGTCGAGTGTACTTTCTTTCCTCATTCAGTATAGACAGGTACTGTAAGGCATTGAATGCTCCATAGTACTCTCGCCTTGGGGAATGAGATAGCAGCACGTGTCGCGACAAAGATACTTTAAGGCATCTTGATGTCTGGTGACGTAGGGCATCGACCTCGGGGGTCTAGCCCTGACCCTCTGTGAGTAGTGGCTAAGCTCGAATCGACCTGGGATCGAGATCGATGGGAATCAGTTTGACCCGCACTCCCAGGTTTTAAGTGAACCTTGGATGTCGGGGTTGACAACTCGATCCGAATTGTGAAGCACGTCATATATGTCCACGTGGCGACTTCTAGGTGGTAGGGGGTCCACGTGGCACAGTTATTTCATGCATTAATTGCGCCGCAGATGATCGACCTATTGGTATGACCTGGATTATTGGGAAAATGAGACAGAAACGCAGCGAAAATTTAAAAATTTTCCCAATAAGTTAGAATCGAATCTTGTAATTCCTATTCCCAAATTCGTAGAGATCAAGAAACTCACTTAGATAGTAGTTTTCTTGACACGTTCTAGCCGCCCAAGAGCGCTCTTCACGCAGCTTGATCCCCAAAAGCTCCTTCGAATCTTTCAAGACTTCACGATAGTAGCCCTCTAGAGAATTAGTCCACCAACCGCGACCACGATCAGAATAGGGAGGATGCTAGTTCTATATTCGGTGTTTAGGCTCTAGGGTTTAGTGTATAATATTTGGAGAAGGAGAAATTGTGTATCATCCATCCATGGGGTTCGAACCCCTTATGTTTAAAGGGCTAGGGTTCGAACCCCTTATGTTTAAAGGGCTAGGGTTCGAACCCCATTTCCTTTGTGGAATAGGATTCCCAAATCCTTTTGGAAGGAGATTTCTTACTTGGAGAGTAAGTCTCTTACTTTGACCAAAAGTCTCATTTTGACCAACTTGTCAAGCAAGAATAATATCTAACTCTCTTAGATATTTTATTTTACTTTATTTATTAAATAATAAATAACTTGAAGACTAATAATTAATTATTTATTAGACTTTATTTCTCAAAATTAGGACTTTAATATTAATTCAAAATTAAATCAAAGTTCATTAAATAATTAACACATTAATTATTTAATATATACACATATATACACGTGACTACACGTTTCACAAGCACAGGTGTCGTACACATGTTCTACACGTTTGCTTCATACGTCTGGACCCCACCATTCTCCTAATGGTTCGATCAACTCGTTTAATCGATTCAAGCCTTAACCCACGTGACTGGGTTGTTGTGTGTGACCCTCTAGATTCTTAATTCAATTAGCAGTGACCCTAATTAATTAATCAGTCCACAGATCAAACGACCATAGTCTAGCAACAGGTGTTTGACCCCTAGCTGAATAAGAATGTATTTATTCGACAGAACCTTTAAATCAATGATTCATGTCAGATACAATCCTCCTACATCCCATCTCTCAACCAAGATCTAGGGTAAGGGAATAATTAGAACCCTAATAATCTCGATCTTAATGTTAAGTGCATTTCATATCCATTTGTTCTCAATCCAAGAAACTTTTTTTCTTGATGTCTTGATCCACTGCCTTGGCCAAGGACTCCTAGATGGCATATGAATGACTTATACAATAAGAGATCATCATCTTGCTAATGCAAGCGTATGTCTTTTATCGATTCTCATATACTTTCATGTGCCACTTGTGCAGCCCCAGCATAAGCCTTGAATCAGTTGTCTAAGGCGACACCCTTTAAAGCTTACACCTAAGTCTACAAAGTTAGCTCATAAAGTATCAATGAAACCTCAAGTCTAAGGATCACTTAATCACATCAATGACTCGTGAGATATTTCCTAATCTGGAAGTTTCTATTTCCAGATATAGAAACTTCATTTCCCATTTAGGAATCTTCTCATACGGGACACCTCAGTGTACCTGCTTAGAATAAGCAAGCACCCCCATGTATCACACACGTATCAACAATACACTTTGCACCCCATGAAACAAGGTGGTCCTTCTTAAGGGCGTGATCACACTCCCACTGGCTTGGAGTGATTTCTAATAATGACTTATGTGATATAGGGCTCGTCTCATGAACCACTTCGCCTAAATGGTTAAGTCCTATAAGTCATATTGATTAGGGGAGTTCTCATACATGCGCAGTCAAAAGTAAACACACAATCAAACAAGAGCATATAAAGAAGTGTTAACTTAATTCGTATTATTCAAAGATTGTGTATGATTTACAAAAAGGAAAGTACTAAAGCTGACTATTATATCGGCTTTCAGGGCACTATTCCTAACATGGATGGCCTTAATCTTGACCGGGTTGGCCTCGATTCCACGTTGGCTTACCATATGATCCAGGAACTTCCCCTCCTCGACCTCGAACGTGCATTTGTCTGGGTTGAGTTTCATACCGTATCGCCTGAGTATGTCAAAAGCTCGACGCAAGTGGTCGAGGTGGTTGGAGGCCCATTTACTTTTCACAATCATATCCTCCACATAGACCTCTATTATTTTTCCGATCTCATCCTTGAACATCAAATTTACCAGCCTTTGGTAGGTGGCTCCCGCATTCTTGAGTCCGAACGGTATTACCTTGAAACAGTATATGCCTTTCACAACGATGAAGGCAATAAGCGGACTGTCCTTAGGGGCCATGGAAATCTGGTAATATACTTGGAAGGTGTCCATCATGCTAAGCATCTCGCACCCGGCCGTTGAGTCGATGAGCTGATCGATACGGGGAAGCGAGTAAACAACACCAGAGTGCGCAACAACACCAGAGTGCGCAAACACTAAACAAATACGCAGAAGCAAAAATAGGATCCAAACGAGCTCGACATATAAGCATAAAATCATACACATCATATACATGGCTTCACAGCCCAAAAGATCGAGTATACACATTTATCGGTTGAAATTCTCCAAAAGACAAGTTATAAAATCAAAGACATAGAAAGTGTAAACAAAAGGCAAGAAAATGAATGCAACTCGACCTAAACGGCTAAGTACGACTCGACTTGACGCACTTCCCCGCCTAGCTCGGCACACCTGAAAGGGAAAGGAGAGGGTCAGTCTCACAACTCGACTGAGTGAGGGGCTTAACACACCCACACCTTAGATACGTATAGATCACAGCACAAATCAAAAGTGATAGTCATGAATCGAGGCTAGAGTTTTGCACACCAAAACCATCTCCCGAAATTAATATATAGTAAGAAAAGCATCTATCTCGATTCATAATCCATCAGTCAAAACATAATTAAAAGCCCAGCGAGAACGGACTATCCCTTACTCCTCTAAACATAAATATCAAATCATAAATCCACCCTTGCATCCATGGTGTGTCGGGAATCAAACCCTAACACCTACATTACCAAAAACATACGGGGTAGCTAACCCACGTTATGCCTTCTCCGGTTATCCACCGAAGGCTCAAGATACCACGCCTTCTCAACCTCCCTAGGTCGCACGTGAATATCTCAAATGAGAACGTGCACAGGGGTTAAACCCGGTGACCCCGCGATCGCCCCGGGCCTTCCTTACCCACGTCTCCAGGGCCCATAAACCAATTCAAACCAAAAATCCCATCTTTCAGGGCACACTCGCTCAACATAACAAAACATACTAAAAGAGCTTTAAAATCAAGCTTATATATACTCGTACATATATCGTTTCCAAGAGACCAAAGTTATTTCATAAGATCATAAACATAATGTAAGCACCCGTATTTAGATATATGTACCATATCCGCATTCAAGGGAAAAAGTTATCATATTATAGGTCATAGGGTATTTAGCTACTAATTTCTAACCTCACCTTAACAAAAGGGAGACAAAAGATAGGATCGAAACGGCGACCAACCACCTAAGCTTCGGGCACTACAAGAAAACAGGCGAATTCCGAGGGAAAATTCCGAGGGAATTCCGAGGGATTTTTTCCCTCGGAATTTTCCGAGGGACTTCCGAGGGAATTCCGAGGGAATTCGGCAAATTAATTTCCAAGGGAATATTCCCTCGGAAATCCCTCGGAAATTTCAGCGCCAAGGTTAGCCGCCAAGGTTTCCGAGGGAATTCCGAGGGGAAATTCCCTCGGAAAAATAAAAGTTATTTATTTATTAAATTAAAATAATATTCCGAGGGATTTTCCGAGGGAAATTCCCTCGGAAAAATAAAAGTTATTTATTTATTAAATTAAAATAATATTCCGAGGGATTTTCCGAGGGAAATTCCCTCGGAAACCTAAAACTTAATTAATTTTAAAATAAAAATATTTTCCGAGGGATTTCCGATGGAAAATTTCCCTCGGAAATGTTCACATATTTAGACTTAGTATTTTCCGAGGGAATTTCCGAGGGAAAATTCCCTCGGAAAATTGAAATTTATTTAATTTCTAAATTAAAATTATATTCCGAGGGATTTCCGAGGGAAATGTTCCCTCGGAAATGTTCGCATAAATCAATTTAGTATTTTCCGAGGGAATTTCCGAGGGAAAATTCCCTCGGAAAATTGAAAGTTATTTATTTTATAAATTAAAGTTATTTTCCGAGGGATTTTCGAGGGAAATATTCCCTCGGAAATATTCGCATAATTCAATTTAATACTTTCCGAGGGAATTTCCGAGGGAAACTTCCCTCGGAAAATTGAAAGTTATTTAATTATTAAAATAAAACTGCTTTCCGAGGGAAATATTCCCTCGAAAATGAATTTGATAAATTCCCTCGGAATTCCCTCGCAATTCCCTCGCAATTTTGAATAGTTATTTTTTAATTATTAATTATGTAATAATTTGTTGAACTTAGGTAAAATCCATGGCAATTATAAATATCATTAGTGAATTAAGAGCTATAATGATATCTATTAAATTAGTAATTGTTAGTGTTAGTGTTTAATTATTTAAAATGAAATCGAATTTCATTTTTACATATTTTTTGGAAGAGATTTCTTTTAATTAATTAATTAACAAATAAAATTTTAAGTCATTAAATCGAATAATTAAAAACATGTTTTTCAATTATTCAAAAATTTATTCTATGGTAAATTCCGAGGGAATTCCGAGGGATTTCCGAGGGAAAACCATTTTCCCTCGGAATTCCCTCGGAATTTGCAACATATATTTTTTAAAATTAAGCACTATATAATAATTTGTTGAGTTTTAATACAATCCATGGCAATTATATGTATAATTAGTGAATAAAGTAAGATAATTTTAGTTATTAAATGATTGAATTGATGGTTATACATATGCAATCGAATATTCGGCAAGTATTTCGAACGAAATCATAACGTTAAGGACATTCGTTTTATTTTAAATTGAAATCGAATTTCGTTTTCACATATTTTTGGAAGAGAAATTTTTCTTATTTAATTAAATAACAAAGAAAACATCATGTTATTACATTTAATATTTAAAAACAACGTTTTTCTTTTTTTTTAATATTTAGGATTTTGCAAATTCCGAGGGAATTCCGAGGGATTTCCGAGGGAAACACCATTTTCCCTCGGAAATCCCTCGGAATTTGCAATATATATATTTTAAAATTAAGCACTACATTATAATTTGTGAGTTTAAATACAATCCATCACAATTATATGTATAATTAGTGAATAAAATAAGATAATTTTAGTTATTAGATGAGTGAATTGATGGTTATACATATGTAATCAAACATTCGGTAGGTATTTCGAACAATATCATAACGTTAAGGACATTCGCTTTAATTTAAATTGAAATCGAATTTCGTTTTCACATATTTTTGGAAGAGAATTTTTTCTTATTTAATTAACTAACAAAGAAAATATCATGTTATTATATTTAATATTTAAAAACAATTTTTTCTCTTTTTTTAATATTTAGTTTTTTCGAAATCCATTTTCCCTCGGAAATCCCTCGGAATTCCCTCGGAATTTCCAAATTCTAAAATAATACCATATTTTGTTTTGGGAGACTTAATTAATATTATATATATATTACATATTAAATATATCTTAGATATTAAAAATTGACTTAAATAAATTTATTCATAACTTAAACCCCCCCAAAAAAATGTATGCAGGGCTGCAAAAGGAAAAAGAAATCTCACCAAAATTTACTCAAACCCTCATTGTCCCCAAAATTTTTTACGCTTTCCCCCCCAAAATTTATCCAGCCATGGCAAAAGGGAAAACCCTCATTTCACTTGTGAAAGTTCCACAGCCTCAGCCGAAATTTCCTCAAACACAGGCCTTTGACGGCGGAGCTTCCAGCGTAGTTCTTCGACGGTGGAGCTTCCAGACAGGCCTTCGACGGCGGATTTCAAGGCGTAGCTTCCATCCAGACGGAGGTTTTCCAATTGACCTTTTTTCTTGCTGCTGGTAAACCCCCTGCGAGATTGATCTCTATTTCAAGCTGGTATGTTAACTTCTTTGTGCTTCTTGTTCGAATTCTTTCCTGTTTAATTTGTGGGATTTCTCTTCTTGCTCTGTGTTTGGGGTTTTCAGGTGCTGTCCGATTTTGTTGATTTTTTAGTTTATAATATTTTGAGGTAAGTTTAATATTGTTGTTGATGATTTGTTTCTGCTGCTGTGTGTTTACATGGTGATATGACTTGATCTGATGATGGAGGTGTTTTCTTGAATTCTATTGGCAGATTTGGAAGGAAATACTTACTTTTGGGGAGTTAGAATTAGGAGATGGGTGTTGAGATATTGGAGATTGGAGTTAAGATGAAGAAAGGAGCGATCTTTACAATCAGAGGGTGTTTTAGATTAGTTTGCAATCATCCATTTCTAGTGGGCATGCTTTGTTTCTTGCTATTTCTGTATAGATCATCCCCTTTTATGAAGTTTAGTGGATATATGTGTGAAGTAATTGACCTTGTAAGCTTGTATAGTAAATGTTAATTAGCTCTATCGGGAGATTTTCATGTGTTGTGGGCATTCTCTGCTATTGCTCTAGTTCAGTTTCATTTGATGGAATAGGTGGATGATACTATAACCAGAAGGATGAACTGGTAGAGCTTGAAGAAACTATAACCAGACATGGAACCTACTAAAATTAGTTTCATTAAGATTTATGAATTTAGTTTACCTATGTTTATGTTTTTTCAAGTTTATGAATTCCGGACCTAATTTTCAAAAATTAGTTTACTTGCATATGGTGTGTTTATGCCCTTTCAAGTTTATGAATTCCTGATCTAATTTTCTAGATTTAATTTACCAGCTCTTTCAGATTTTATTAATTACAGATCTACTTTTCAGATTTATCAATTAATTCTGGATCTGTAATCTGATTTCCAAAAATTTAGGTTTCTGATTTCCAAGAATTAGAATTTGGATGATTTAATTTACTCCTACTCTTACTAATCTTTCAAATTTTGTTTTCAGGATACGCCGAGACCTGAAAGCCGTATCTGGTAATTGTTTTCAGGAATCTCATTGTTTTCAATAAATTTCTATTGCATCCTTTTTCATTTCTATTTCTACTGGAAGGTTGATTGTTTCTTGATATATAATATAGATTTGCTTCAATCAGTTATTCCAAGAATCAAGACGATTGAATCTTTTCTTGGAATAACAGATTGAATAACCATTAATTCTAACTTTTGGAAGGTTGAATAGCCTTTGTTTCTTGGAATAAGCAACAGATTGAATCGTTTCTTGATTTATAGGTTGAGGATTTAGATTCTTGTGTCATCTTTGATTTGGTGCAGAAATACTAATTTTGATCTGTGCGTGCATTATTATTGAATGGTTTTTTGCGGAATATGAAATATGGGCAGGTTGTTATCGCCATGAAATTAATCATTGTTATCGCCATGAAATTAGTCAAGATCTGATTTTTTCTTTCAATGAATTAAAGAAACCCGCATCTTAATATAGTGTCCTGTAATGGGCGTTTGGATTTAATTTTGTTCCTATTTTCAGCGTTTAAGTTTTACGATTTCTGTTCAAGCTCAATCTTGGTGAGAATTCTTGGGGTTTGATTTGTTTTGATAATTCTATTCAGGTGTTTTGATCTGCTGCAGATATCATTGAAGTGGGCTGCCTATTTCCGTGTATAGGTGTAGTCATTTCAGTTCATCTCCAAACTAGAATCTTGAAAACAAAGTTGCAATCTTCTGGGATTTGGACAATAAGCCTCCGAAGTTGGTTCCTCTCTATGATGCAGCCGTTAAGTTATGAAAAGCTGCTCAAAGATTTGGATTTGTGAAGTATATGATTGTTTATGCCATTCCCGATTCATTTAGCTACGTCCCTCAATGTGTTATTCCAAGAAAGATTCAATCTGTTAGCCTTTTGATGTGTTATAGCAGCAAACTGGGCTATTGAATTAATATAGATTTGCTTATTTTTATTACATCATTTGTAGTATGTAGCATGGATTGGCTTCAATGCAAAGATGTTTGAAGATTTTGAGTAAAAAGAATGTATTTGGATTTTCAGAATTTGATTACTCATATATAGAAAGTATTTAGAATTAGAATTTATATCAAAATTTTAGATTCAAAACAGGTATAATAATAAATAAATAAAATATATATATATATATATATTTTTTACTTTTCCGAGGGAATTTCCAAGGGAATTCCCTCGGAAATGTGTTTGTCCATTTTTTTTTAATTCTATATTCCGAGGGAATTTCCGAGGGAATTCCCTTGGAAATCTTTTTGTCCAATATTTTTTTTAATTTTATTTTCCGAGGGAATTCCCTCGAAAATATTTTTCTCGGAAAATTTTCCGAGGGAATATCATCATTGGGTTCATTCCGAGAGAATTCCCTCGGAAATTTTTCCCTCAGAACCAATTCCGAGGAGGTTTTTTCCGAGGGAATGGTTTCCCTCGGAATTCGGCTGTTTTCTTGTAGTGGGGCTCTTGCGCGACCGGAAGAGGCTCTGAAACACAAAAAAAAATAAGACCCGATACTTAGACTCAAATATGAACCAAATAGACGCTCGACAATGCTTAGGAATGCAAAGAATGTAAATGAAATGCATAAACATACCAAATAAATCTTACCAATTTGTATCTATGCCATTCATATTAAATAAGGTCATAAGTTCAAAATAAAGAACATAACGCGTAATATAATAATCTAACATTACATACGAGTCATAACGAAGAAAGAAAACACAAAGAAAAACAACGAAGCGATAAAACGAGCAATTGCCGCCGCCATATTTTCAAATGACACGACCGTGTTGGGTTTTAGTTCAAAATGGACACGACCGTATCCGATTAAAATTAATTCAGGAGCTTAATTCGAGAGGCTGACATGGTCGTGTTGGGTTTTAGTACAAAATGGACACGGCCGTGTCCGATTTTATAAAAATAATTTGCCCCAAGTCGAGAGGCTGACACGGCCGTATCCAAAACGTGCACAAAGCTGATACGGCCGTGTTGGCCCTTCGTCTTCGAAAAAAAATAACAGCAGCAACAGTGTTTCATAGCCAAACAGGGCAAGGAGCAGAGCAAGCACGCAGCAACAACAAGCCAACATCCCAAGCCACAAAACTCATGCAAATCATAGCAAATCACTTCATAATCCTCATATAATCATCCAATCATCACAAAAACTCAAGAATCATCATATATCACAAAAATTCTTATGCAAGAATTTGAATTTCATCAATGGCAACTCTCACCACACTCATCCATATTCAAAAGAGGAATCATATAATCAAATTAGAGTCATATGGGATCATATACATATCTTCAAATCAAAGCTTAACTCCAAGAATTGCATGAGATCATCAAACCCTTAATGTACATGCCAAGCTCCATAAATACATCAAACCTAGCTCAAAGCATGGATTCAATAGCTCAAAATACTCATAATATCATGTACATATCAAATACTAACTTACCTCTTGAAGAAGTTGGAAGAAAAGGGAGATTAGAGCTCAAATTCTCCTTGGTGTGAATAGTGACGGGTTGAAGGGTTTTGCTCCAAGTTGCTGCACTTTCTCTCCTTTTTCCTTGCTTGTACCGATAATGAGAGTGAGAGAGATGGATATGCTGAGTTTTGATGGAGTGTGGGGCCAAGGTTGAAGGTAATATGTCAAGAATTGAGGGACTAAAATACAAATAGGTGAAAGGTAGTCATATAAGAGCGAGGTAAGTTTCCGGTCGGATTTCGGATTACCAAATGAGCTTAAAAGGTTATGAGGCTTAGTCCATCGAACCCGAATCGTCGAAACGAGTTCAATGGTGGTGACGGAATTCAAATCCGAATTCCCGAGCTCAAAATACACACATTGGAACCCAAGGTGCGCTAAAAGCGTTTTAACCTCCTTTAGGTTCCGAAAGAACAATTAATTCAAAAGCTCAACAAATAAATTCGAAAACATATAACGAGCATAATCAAAGTTCATAACACGTAATTCTCCAACATATTCAAACAACGAGAAATTCCGAAATCAAATCAAGCATCAACGAATCAAATCTTAACAATTAGCATTCATAATCATATAGAATTCATAAGAAATATTTAAAATAAGAATTAAAAGAATAAAGAATATGAATTTAAATAATATAAATCACGCACATACGTCATACCTATACGGTCTGAAAGTCGGGGTGTCACACTTAGTCCATAAGGACTAGGATCGGCCGTCCCTCCCCTTTCCTATATATAGGGGAGCTCGAGCTCCCCTTAGAGGGTAATTGGCAATTCTTTTGGTTCATGTGTTGAACACCATCCTTTCTCCAAGATAAACAAAACCCTAGGTTAAGCCTAAACACTAACTAGAGAACTAGCATCCTTACTAGTTAGATTGTAGTCAAGTTGGTGGACTATCTCTAGAGAGCTTCAAGTTAGAAGTTTGAAGATTCGAGCTTTACCAAGGAGAGGGGATCAAGCTGCGAGAAGAGCGTTCTTGGGTGGCTTGAAACGCTTCAAGAAAGATTATTGAAAAGTAAGTTTCTAATATCTACGAATTTAGATACACGATTGTGAGTCCAAGATCCTTTTGTTGGAAAGTTTTTTAAATTTCCGCTGCTTTTCTGATTCCGTTTCCAACAGCCAGCTCGCGAGCTTAACTAATTGGCTCGACAAAAGCTCGCGCTTGGGGTTCGGGAGTGGCGAGCCGAACTAAGGCTCAGTTCGTGAGGGTTCGAACTCAAGCCCGAACCCTATGCTTCTCAGCTCGTTGTTCGCGAGCTGGCTTGCGAGCTGAGGTATAATTAAAAAATAATATATATATATATTAATAATTATATACAATATATATATACATATATATTAATAATTAATAATTATATACAACAATATATATATATATATATATATATATTCTCTGTATCAGTGACTTGTATATATATATATATAATTAACGTTGTATAATTATATATATACATACATAAACAACCTTAAAAGAAAAGAAAAGAAACCTAATTCATTTCTCCCTTTTTCGTTCCAGGCTTCCAGCAACCCAAAGGACAAAACCCTTGCTAGTCCGCCGCCAAGCCTGCTGCCAGAGCCACCACCTTGCCACCACGCTGCCAGTCACCTCCACCTCCCTCTCTCGCTTCTCACGCCACCGTCCACCGCCCTAGCATCTCGTGCCACCTCCTCTCTCCTGTCGTCTCGCACCACCTCCCACCACCACGCTTCCTCAAGAGTTCCGCCTCAGCGAAGCCATCATCTTCCTTCCTAGATTTCTTCCTGGATCCAGGATATTCTTCAGATACCATAACAAAACCTTGAGAGAAGACTCCAGATTTGGAAATTCAATTTTGTATCTCCAGATCTGGGGAAATCAATTTTGTATGCTCCAGGTTGCCGCTACTCCTACTGCATCTTCAAGTGGTGACCCGTCGAACAAAGAGTTTCCAAACATTGAGACTTTTAATTTTATGTTTTTCCCAAATTTTTGTCCGATGCATCTCTCTCTTTTTTTCATTTTTTTTTTCTGGTTTATGTAAAAATATCATCTGATTCCTTGTTTATTTTGGTTTCTGTTTTGTTGTACATAAAAATCTCAGATCTGGATTTGTTTTGATTTGGATCTATGTAAAAATATAGATCCAAAATCTGGCCAAAGTAAAGGTATTTGAGGGTTTTTTACTGACTCGTTGGCTCGGCTCAGCTCGGCTCGGCTCGCCCGAACCTCACTGCGAGCCAAGCCCGAGCCAGTTTTTCTAAGGGCGAGGCGGAGCCCGAACCTATAAAAAAATACCAAGACTCAGCTCGGCTTGTTTGCATCCCTAGTTGCGGATAAAAGGGGTGCTAAAGTTTTTATCTAGATCGATAGAAAGGAAGAAAGGTTTTCCCACAGACGGCGCCAAACTGATCTGGCTCAAATCCGGTCGATCCGAGTTGTCGAACTGGATGGCAGGTTTGGTTCAATCAGTCAATAATTTGTATACGTGGGTTCTTTATCCATCTGAAGACACTAGCACACGTAAGCTAGAAGGCCAACTTCGAGGACTTGAGGTTTTGCCCAAGTTTGGCTCTCCGACGCTCAAGTCAGTATTGGGGTCTATAGTGAGAGAAATAAATGCAAGGAATGCGAAATAAGTGATCTTAAAAGCTTACTAACTACTGTGCAAGGATGGTGTATTTATAGTTTTGGGTAATTAACACAGTTGTGCATGTACCGCGATCATGCATTAATTGCGTCGCAGATGATCGACCTGTTGGTCGGACGCCAGGGCCGGACAGGCTGGGGTCGAGTGTACTTTCTTTCCTCATTCAGTATAGACAAGTACAGTATGGCATTGAATGCGCCATAGTACTCTCGTCTTGGGGAATGAGAGAGCAGCACGTGTCCTGACAAAGATGCTTTAAGGCATCTTGATGTCTGGTGACGTAGGGCGTCGACCTTTAGGGTCTAGCCTTGACCCTCTGTGAGTAGGGGCTAAGCTCGAATCGATCTAGGATCGAGATCGATGGGAATCAGTTTGACCCGCACTCCCAGGTCTTAAGTGAACCTTGGATGTCGGGGTTGACAACTCGATCCGAATTGTGAAGCGCGCCATAGGTGTCCATGTGGCGACTTCTCGATTGACTGAGGTGGCAGGGGGTCCACACGGCCCATGGAGCACCTGCCACGTGGCACAGTTATTTCGTGCCACATCAAAACCACAAAATCATACGCACACATGGCAACTCAAAGAAGATATCAAAGAAGCAAAAAAGATAGCCTCATACGCACACATGCTGCATAGCCGCAAAGAAGATATCAAAGAAGCAAGTTTCAACCAATTTCTTCCATAAACTCATATGCATATTAATGGAAACTCAACAACACTTTAACCATCATTAAATAGGACTAAAGATATGCAATAAATGAGCCTTATAGATCAACATATAAGCCTCCAAACTCCAAACAAGTAGGAGATAAACATATTCTTCAAGATCTCTTACAATCCCTGACTATTCATGAAGAAAGCCATATCCAAGGAATCTCTAACATAAAACATGATTCATGTAGAGCAAAATGATCACAAGAACAAGGAGATTGAGAATCTTAACTCACCTCTAAGGTTGGAGCAAGAAATAGATAGTCTTTAGCTCAAAAGGGACAAAAAAAAAATGGAGGTTTGGCTTTGTTGCTTCTCTTCCTTCCTTATTGGGATGATAGGTTCGAATCTCAGTAGAAAAATGGGAGAGAGAGATAGTACGGGTGGTTGAAATCTACATCGTCGGGGGTTGAAACGGCATCAAAAAATTACAAGACTTGTTCCATTGGGTCCGAATCGTCGATTCGAGTCCAACAACGAAGATGAAACTTGAATCCGAGTTCCCCAGCTCAAGTTACGAATAAAAGACTCAAGGGTGGTCATCTTTGCAAAATGGCCCAAAAGTTTAAACAAAAGTTCAATTGAGTCAGCACAAGTTCAAACAAGTCCAAATCGAGTTAAAAACATATAATTAAGTCCTAAAATCATATATATCATGTAATACACGAAATTAGCATGCTCGGGATTCAAATTCATAATTCGCAAATTTCACAAACCATAAGAATTCATATCATAAGTTCAAATAGAGCAAATTCTTATCAAATAATTCAAATATTCATCTAAGAAATAGAATAAGGAAATATAATTCATATAAATGCATCAATTAAATATGGAATTAAATACAAATACGAAAATAAACTCACACGTTGTACAAACCTGTACGTATGAGCAGACAGGGTGTCACAGTATAAAAGGTATTGAGCATTAACCATGAAGGATAAATATCAATACCCTTCAATAGGGGTGTTCATTCGGTTAAAAATCGAAAATTCGATAAATCGGTTCGGTTAACCGGATTTTCGATTTTTGATTTTATTGAACCGATGAGCCTCGATTTTAATTATTTATCGTAAAAACCGAACTCATGTTAGGGAAAAAAAAAAGAAAAAGAAAAGGCTGAAAAACTAAAAACCAAAAAAAAAAAAAAAAGAAATCTAAAACGGCAAAATAGTTTTACAACATAAACAAGTCATCAAACCAAAGTTTTACAAATCAACGAATCAAGAAACTTGGAAAAGTTCTGCACAAATTCAAGGGGAAAAAAAAAGATCTTCATCAACAAATCAAAGGTTTGAAACTTCATCTAATAAATCCCACAAATCCTCGTAGATTTCAAAAGAAAATTAGAAAAGAAAGGGAAGGCTAGAAGAGGGCTTATCGGAAAATTGGGTGCTTCGGGCAGTAGAGGCGGCGACGACATCTAAACCAGGGCTAACCGATTGTGGTGTTAGCGTCGTCGTCGTCTTGGACCTTGGTGGGAGATGGCGGCCTCTTGTCTTCGTGGCTGAAAAGAAAAGTGAAAACTGGAACCTAGGGCTTGGCTTCAAAACGTCTGTGTGGAAGTGAAAGGTGAAATTGAGTGTGAATGTAAATTTGGGAATAATTATAAAAGTGTGAAAAACTAGGCATAAAAATCAAAATATTTTAAACTAAAAGGTGTATGTTCAGTTTTTACCGAAACCGAAGTTTCAAAAAATCAATAACCGAAACCGAAACCGAACCCCTCGGTTTGGTCAGTTAGTCTTGGTTCGGTTCAGTTCGGGTTTTTTTGTTCACCCCTACCCTTCAATTTGCAGAATCTCATTTTGAAAATATAGTTATTTCTGAGTTAATTTCTCTTCTTCCCCTCCGATTCATTTCTCCTCCACATTCTTACCGGGTCGGATTATCACATCAGATCATCCGATCCATTAGAGTTCGAATATGACCTGAACGAATTCGAATCCTATAGTATTCGTACTCGGGCTCAAATTTTGGATTTTATTATCGGACTCGGATACGGAATGTTCAAATCCGATCCGAGTCCGACCCGTTGACAACCCTACTAGCCCGTATATAGTACGATTTTGAATTAGGCCTGTCCCAAATTTGAATTATCACAGCCCAATGGGCTTTTATTGTGAATTAATAAGTTGGGTAATTAAAGCCTATGATAACATGGTTACGGACACGACAAAATATATATACGACGATACGATTCTTTTTTTTTTTCCTCGTAAGAAGTATCGAACACGGATAAAACACGACACCGTAAAATTATATTTTTAAAAGTATTTGTGCATCAGAGAAGCCCACTAAAAGGAGAGCGCAACATAAGCGCTGACAAATCGGCGAGAATGGGGCAACCGATTGAGTATCGGATGATTATTTAGGATAGCACTCCTATAGATGATAGGATCGAATTAGTTATTAATGACCTCTACGTAGGTCTTTGCATTCATTTAGGACAAAAAAAGAATATTTTTTTTTTTTTGAATTTGACTCAGCCAAATCAATATAATAACGAGTTTAATATTGTATGATTAGTGAAATTTTTTGAGAGAATTATCCAACTAATTGTATTTGTATCAAAGTATAAGGTTAGTTATGTTAACTAAACATGATACATTATATCATATATTTATATAATAATTGAATGATGGGATGTGACACCATTACCCGTTAGCGAAGGCCAAGCTGGAATGAAAGTTCATTGACGTCAAATCAAAGAATTCAGAACATACTTCCCTGTTAACCATAAAGTGTCAACCCTATTTTGCATTAAGACCATTGCTACGTGACCACTATATAGGCACTTTGGACAAAAGAGTACTATTAATTAAAATGCATGGATAAAGAGCCAACATGCATAAAATAGAATTTACCGTTCAAATATATGTTAGTTTAATCAAATAGTTCGTATTTAAATTTTTGGAAAAAAATCAAGCGCCTTGATGCATTTTTCAATACAAGATTGCTTTCGTAATTAGATCGAACTTTGAGCTTAACAGCTTCGTAAAATGCAAGTAATCTTAAGATGTTTTTCCTCTTATATGCAACGAAATTACTTTAGTTTTGGTTGATCTAAAAAGACTTTGTCGTAGTCCCTTTACAAGCTGTAGGTATGATGAGTTTTGGCAAGAACAAAAATGGCTTTAGAAGTCTATGTTTCTGCACATAAACATGTGCTACAAAAGTAACATCAACATTGCTTATCAATAAAGTGTAACATCTAATCCAAATGTCCACCTATGTCACAAGCAAACCAAAATGACCCCTTCCTAGCTGTTTATTCTTTCCCTAAATTTAACGTATTCGTTGGACAAGGGTCGTCAATACAATTATTTTAAGGGTAAATCTTTCTTTGCACCCCAACCTTTGGGGTGCGTTGGACTTTGGTACCCAACCTTTGAAATGTTGCACTTTAGTACCCAACCTTTGAATTTTGTTGCACTTTAGTACCCAAGTGCAGACGTGTATCCCAATGGTTGGTACCACGTGGCATTTTCTCATTGGTCGGGGTACTAAAAGTGCATAAAATTCAAAGGTTGGGTACTAAAGTGCAACGTTACAAAGGTTGGGTATCAAAGTGCAATGCATCCCAAAGGTTGGGGTGCAAAGAAAGATTAACCCTTATTTTAATATACGAACGTTTATAAAAATATTATTATTTTCATATTATATCGTGTCAGAAATTTATACCGGACATAATATTGTACACTTATCACAGTACCTGAAATTTTTAAAAAAATATTGTATCGTTATATTCTTATTATTTGTTCGTTTTCGAGCATCATAGGAGGTCGGTTATAAAATTTAAAATTACTTTATATTTAAAATTAGGTTGTTCTCTTTTTTCCCATCTAATTGTTTCTCAATTATTATTGAATCTTTTATTATATACCATATTTATTTGGTTCAAATCTGATCGTACTACATAAATATAAAGTCATTCCTACTACAAGTAATTGAGTTTTCAAAATTTTCACTTATTCAAACGTGGATCCTCTAATTCTAATTAAACTAATATAGCGTAGAATATCCAAATTTACACAATTTTGATGATTTATATTATTGTTAGATGACTACTAATCTTGACCAATTCCTCTATAGTCCATACTAACACAAACTATTGTTATTTTTTTTCAATTTTATTAATGTAATTTGGGGCTCCACTCAAGTATTCTCATTTTTCTTGTTTGTAGCCAAAAGGGATATTGCTTTCTACAATGGGCCCTGTTTATTTTGCCATTCATATCCAGCTAGCTCCACTACTACTAATTTTGAAAAAAAATAAAATTCCAATAATAATAAATAATAATTGATTGATTGTTTTTATTAGGAATTTAAAATAACACTTTTGACCCATCATTTTGTGGAATGTGGATAATAGCAATATTCCCACGACAAAACAAAACATAATTTTGACCACTGAGAAAATTAATTCATATATATATATATTTAATACACACACTCTCCAAGTGGTCAAAGGGATTCGAACCAAGGTCATTGTCTTCGAGAAAGAACCCTCAAACCACTTGACCAACCCCGACATATATATATATATATATATATATATATATATATACACACACATATATATTGTTTTAATATAAAAATAATATAATCAAAAAAAAAAAAAAAAAAAATAATATAATTATTAACTCAAATTCTAATAAATTGAAATAATATGGATATGGTTAATCCATATTGGGCCCAATCCTGCAGGCCATCATTAGTTTGGCCATTATTAGTCGTGCTTACTGGGCCACCAATAGGATCATCATAATCCCATTTTATTTGACTTTCTGAGATTATTTTTCATTATGGATTAGGATTATAATCCATCGTGCATGGAATTTTTTAAGATACTAATTACTATTCAATATTTATTTTGATGAATATAAAAATTCCATAGGAAAAAACAAAAAATAATTAATTTTATAAAGTTTGTGGACCATAACATGAAAAGGAGGAGAAAAATTAAAAAACAATTTCTTAAAAGTTATTTTCTTTCTTTGGTTTTGTTTAAATTTTTTTTTTTCTTTTAGATAAAGCTATCTGAAAAAGAGGGGAAAAGTGAAGAAAGAAAATGAAAATATGGCGTGAGAAAATGACATATATAAATATATAAAACATGTACAATCCACTACAGTAACTAATTATTTCGACAAATTACATATATCAAAAAGGATATATTACTCGGTCAAAAAATTTAAAATTACTTGTATAAAAACTAAATTCGTCCGCTTAATATTTAGTTAAAAATCGATAACATAATACTCTACCTATATGCTTATTCTAGATACAACATGAATCACCAATTATAATAATTAATTTTCCCCATGAAATTTCAGAAACTAAAAGGTTGAATAACTAGTCAAAATTTTAAAATCATTCTTATAGAATTTAGATTTCAACTCTTAATATTTAGTTAAGGATAGTAAATATTGTGTTTGATACCATGTTCAATATTTATCATATAAAAAATTCAATATCACCGTATTCGTATCGTATAATATATATATCGTTGAGTCCGTATGGATATCGTGCCGTGTAAGGATATAGAAAATTGTGTTTATGAAATTCGAATTTCGAAGCCATAACGTTATTAAGAAAATTTAAACGCGGTTTGGGCGTCTGCTAATGCTGCTTTTTCTTCTTATAGTTGTCTGGTTTTGTCGTAACTTTCTCTCTCACTCACTCCCACACAGTAGACAGAGATCTTTTTTCCTCACACTCTTTCTCTCTCTACAACCTCTTAAAACCCTAAGAAGACAGTATTTACCTTAGATCTGCTCCCACATTCCATTTCAGGCTTCAGATTTCCACTGTCTATTAATACATTCTCGTACTTGCGTTAGCTATGCATTTCTAGTGTTGGAGCTCAAGTTTAATGGCGAGCTCTGACCCCAGCAAGAAGCCTCGGCCCGGTCCATGGCCGCCGGCGCCCGATTCAGCGGCAATGCCGCCGTCGTCTTGGGCTAAACGCACCGGTTTCCGCCCTAAATTCTCCGGCGAGACCAACGCTAGTGATTCCGGCCAAATTACGGCTTTACCCCCGCCGCAGGCGCAGGCGCAGGTTAGGCCGAAGCAGGGGGATGCTAACGTGGACCTTGAAGTGGGGCGTCCGAGGCCGAGTTCGAATGGGGAGGCTGTGGGTGGGAGAGATAGGGCGAAGGAGAAAGAGAAGGAGGAGGAGCAAACGCCGCCGGTGAGGAAGCGGAGGGACTCAGATGGGGGGAAGAATTTGCCGGCGAATGGGCAGGCGGCTGCGGGGGAGGGGAGTCGGAGGGCGGCGAAGAATGAGGAGGCTGCAGCGGCGGATGTGCTTCCACAGTCGGTGTTGGATGATGATGGGTTTGTTTCGAGGCATGCTCACATGAAGTATGAGTTGAGAGATACTCCTGGCCTTGGTGAGCTTCTCCTCCATTTCCGTTTGTTACTTTTGGCATCAGAATTTGAGGTGGATAGCTTTGATAGTTGCTGTTTGTTTGTATAGTGACTTGGCGTTTTCTTGCCTGTTGCATTTATGATATTGGGAGAATGTTGAGATATTAATAGTTGCTGCTCTCTGTTGGTTTTCAGTTCCCATTGGACTCTATGGGCTTCAACATTTTCTTTCCATTTTGGGTTCTTTGATACTAATCCCGCTCGTGATAGTACCAGCAATGGGTGGCACCTATGTAAGCATTCACATTTAATCTCGCAAAAAGCTTTCGCTTATTGTTTTGAACTTTGTAACTGTAGTTGAACTTTTTGTGATCAAACAATGTAGGAAGATACAGCAAATGTGGTTTCCACTGTGCTCTTCGTGTCAGGAGTGACGACTCTTCTGCACACGTCATTTGGGTCAAGACTGCCCCTAATACAGGGTCCTTCCTTTGTTTATCTTGCGCCTGCACTTGCAATTATCAACTCTCCTGAATTCTTGGGGCTTAATGGAAATGTATGTATCAACTCTTGTTTGATTCTATTTCTTGTTAAATGTGCCAACAAATTGTACGTGTTGACATCCCATGGGATTCTCATGTTGAGCATTGATGAACTGTTACTTTTCAAATCTGATAATTAGTTGAGGGGTTTTAACTTATCTGGTTTTATTTTTGTTTTTTTCCTTTTTTGTCCCCTATGTAATCCTGCTAGAATTAGCAACTCTTATATAGTGCATGTCCTAGGATCTCAATTCAATTTACTTCATTGCAGTCTGATGCTAATGTGGAGGAAAATATTTTTGTTTATAGTTAATAGAGATATTGCCCAAGGAGAGCGTTTTATCTGTATTTAACGAATCTTATATTGTTATGTTCAGCTAGTGATGCCATGTTGAATCTTTCATCCAATGATTTAGACTGGACAAATTTGATATGATATGATGCTTCATTTTCCCAAATAAAAAATGGGGTAAACTTTTATGCTTGGGATGAAAACTGAAGATGTTGAAACACTAAGTACACCATTGTCCTCAAATAGAAAACTCTTGTTATCATCCATACGGTAATAACTTAACTAGACTCAGTTTCATCCATTGATAACAACAGATAAAGTTTATATGATTATCTGACAACTTTGTCCCAGAATAGAAGTGCCTGGGCTTCGTAAAATGGTAATTGATTTGTTGAAAGTTTGTCCTAGCATTTTGTATGTGTGAACATTTTGTAGCCATTTTGATCATATTCTGGAACTTCAATATTTCCACTCTACGGCATTTTGTCATGTACTTAAAAAAAGGAGTGTTCCAAATGCAGAATTTCAAGCACATAATGAAAGAGCTACAGGGGGCTATAATAATTGGTTCAGCTTTCCAAGCCTTCTTGGGATATAGTGGTTTGATGTCAATATTACTAAGGTATATTTTCTCTGCTTAGATACTTTTATCACGAATTTTAATCTCTTATCTCGTATGCGGCTGCACAGTTTTCTTTTTGTTGTTTTTCACCGTCTTTAGAAGGCAGACTTCATGTATTTGAAGGGTTAGATTTATGCAATATTTGGACTCAATTCGTGATGGAAAAACTTCACGTGTTGAATTAATGCATTCATATACTAATGTCTGTTGGTTTCTGGGTGTATTAATTTGATCTCAACAGGAAAAAATGCAAGTGAAACTTACAAATGTAAATGATTCATTGAGGGACCAATGTGAAGGATACTCATTCATTGTGTAAAATCTTATATGAAGTTAGTGGGGAAAGTGTATGGTTAAAAGTACCAAATATAAGCCTTTTCAGTTTAACATGAACTCCTGTAAACAATTTCTTGTTCTTATATGTCGCGTATCCTTAAAATATTAGGTTAGTGAAGTTTTCTAAATTTCCTACCATGTCATGATATCTTTCTTTTGGCTCTGTTTTGAGTGACACGGACGAAAAATATAGAAACTAGCTATTATGTTAAGGCAAACTTAGTCTTCTCCTTTTTGTGTCAAAAAATTGGATTTCCCACCTTATGTTGAAAATTTTAAAGTGTTTCAGATAGAGCTAAATGACAAAACTACCAATGACTTACCTTCAGTTTATTTGTCCTACTGCTTTTCAGGTTAATAAATCCAGTTGTTGTGTCCCCAACTATTGCAGCTGTTGGGCTTTCTTTCTACAGCTATGGCTTCCCACGACTTGGCACGTGTCTTGAAATCGGTGTGATCCAGATATTATTAGTCGTTACTTTTTGCCTTGTAAGTTCACTAACCAATTTTTATGGCCCATAACCCTTCCCCCCTCTCTCTAATCCCCTCTAATACACTTTATTTTAAGAATCTAATAATACATCTGTTGTTCTTCTGCAGTACCTTCGTAAAATATCAATTTTGGGCCACCGTGTATTTCTAATATATGCAGTAAGCTCATGAACTTTTCCTTCTGAAATCCCTACTTTTTTTAGTTTTTGCTGTTATTTTTATTTCTGACAATTTTTAGGATTATCCTAGGTTCCACTTGCTCTGTTTATTACATGGGCTACAGCATTCCTTCTTACAGAAGCTGGAGTATATAGCTTCAAAGGGTGTGATGCAAATATACCAACCTCGAATATAATATCCGATCACTGCAGAAAACACGTCTCAAGAATGAAGAGCTGTCGGGTCGATACTTCTCATGCTTTAAGATCTTCACCATGGTTTAGATTTCCATACCCATTGCAATGGGGTACACCGGTATTTCACTGGAAGATGGCCCTTGTAATGTGTGTGGTGTCTGTAATTTCATCAGTAGATTCAGTGAGTCCACATTCCTCTTCTTCTATATTTATCATTAAGATTTATTGTTTGTTAATTCATAGGTTGTTTCACTTTTTCCTAGGTCGGCTCCTATCATGCATCGTCATTACTGGTGGCGTCGAGACCTCCGACACCTGGCGTTCTGAGTAGAGGAATTGGTCTTGAGGGTCTTTCTAGTATTTTGGCTGGCCTATGGGGAACAGGAACGGGGTCCACAACCTTGACTGAGAATGTCCACACCATTGCTGTAACTAAAATGGGGAGTCGAAGAGCAGTTGAATTGGGTGCATGTGTAATGATTGTTCTATCGCTTATAGGTATGTTGTCGTCACATGTCTCTCACCTTATGTCTGCCCCTTCTGTTATTCATTTTGCATAATTAAATGACTCCATTCAAAATTTTATAAATCTCCCAAATTGCTCTCACCTACATGAATGACTTGTAAATTTCTTTTAATAAAGTTTCAGAGTTGACATACTCACATGTTTGTTTTATAGGAACACTTTGGTACCCATGTTAAAAATTGTTAACAATTTGATCCCTCATATTTTAGTTTTGGAATACTTTCCCATGTTCAAATTATAGCATTGTGATCCCTCATATTTCGTTTGAGTAACACAGTGGTCCCTCTAAACATTTTCTATATCTAAGAAGCATAATGGGCAATCCTATCTGTTAGGATAATGAAACACCGGTCATTTATATATGCTTTAGACCTACATTTTCATATTCTATTTAACTGTCGCAAGTGCCACTAATTCAAAACGGATGTTTGTGTAATTACACATAGTTATACATTTTTACTTGATAACCCTCTTGACTTAGTTGATTTGTGAATGGTGCCAGGTAAAGTAGGAGGGTTTATTGCCTCGATTCCTGAAGTCATAGTTGCAGCTCTCCTGTGCTTTATGTGGGCAATGCTAACCGCATTGGGCTTGTCCAATTTAAGATACAGTGAGGCAGGAAGTTCAAGGAACATTATCATAGTTGGACTGTCGTTATTCTTTTCCTTGTCCATACCAGCCTACTTTCAGCAATATGGTATCTCCCCAAACTCAAACTTGTCTGTCCCGAGTTACTTCCAGCCTTATATTGTGGCTTCGCACGGTCCAATTCACACCAAATTTGGAGGGGTACGGATTTTCATCTTTATCTAAAACATATTATAAACTCTGTGCCTTCTATAATTAAAAGGGATAATTACATTTACATACCCTGAGGTTTTGCTTAATTTCACAAACCTATCTTGTTAAAGAGTTCACATCACATCTCTGTTAATGAATTTCGATGATAGCATCTCTGTTTTTTATGAATACCCTATCTTGCCTCCCCTAATATTTAATTTATAACTATAATATCATGCATTGGGTCGGACGTTAGCATGCCTGGTGAAAGTTTTTGTAATATCTTTGGTTCCTCGAGATGTGCCTCCGGGAAATTTTTTGTAATATCTGAGGTTCCTCAGGACATGACAAGGGAAGTGTTTGTAATTTCTAAAATCCTCTTATTTTATATAGACCAAATTTCAGGGTATGCAAGTGTAATCATCCCTTACTAAAATTAATGGCGTTTGTTAGCACCGGGTTCTATATTCTGATTTGTTAGCAACGTGTTCTATATTCTGACATTCGCTAATATCTTCCTTGGCAGCTAAATTATGTACTCAACACATTGCTGTCCCTTCACATGGTGGTAGCCTTCTTATTAGCTGTTGTACTCGACAACACGGTACCTGGTAGCCAGCAGGAACGTGGCGTTTATGTATGGTCCGAAGCAGAGGCTGCTCGAAGAGAACCTGCTGTATCCAAAGACTACGGTTTACCCTTCAGAGTCGGCAGACTTTTCCGATGGGTCAAATGGGTCGGCCTCTAATTATTGTGAATCCAAAACTGGAAGAGATGATCTTTCCAGTCCCTTCTGCTGTGGATCGAAAATGGTTCTTAACACGGTCGTGCGATTTTGTGGGAGTACAGTTCTTGCTGAGATGAGCTTGTGTATATTGCAGATTTTTCCATCCCTTTTTGTAATTTTCGTTTTTCCCTTTTTCTTTTTCAGTTTTAGGGGGTTCGGGGTTCGGGGTGATCTTGTGTTGAAATGTTAAAATTGTATAACATGCCTGTATAATTCGAAGTCGGTAATTGGTCATCGGACTCCTCCCTCATACTCCGTGTGTGTGTGTGTGTGTGTGTGTGCGCGCGCGTGCGCTCTCGTTCGTGTAGGTTATCGTAGTTATATTAATTTTGTAAATATATCCTAAAATAATTAATTTGTAAGATATTAAATTGCTATAATGTAGTGGGTAAAAACGTGAGAGAGATTTCATTTCTTTATCAGTGAATTGAGGTTAGTATATTAAATGGAGGCATTTGGTCGCACGTGCAGTGCAGATGCAGTGTTTTCTACGCAGCTAGGCAAATCAATTTGACCTATTCTATTCTCACAATCAAAGACGCCTTACCTAATACTCGTTCATATTTATAAATGTGAAATTATTAAATAAATAATTAGGTCAATGTGTATTTTTTGTGTTTAGTTTGACTGCTTTTATGTCTACATACAACAAATATACTCGTCAAATTATATCGTAATATGCCAACTTCGTCGAAATGTACCAACTCTAAAATGTCCATGCAACGTGCCAGCGACTTCAATCACATTCCTGCATTTTGATTAATCTTAGTAGTATATGACAAATTAAAAGATGAAATTTCAAGAAAAGGTTATATATATTTGGACTCTTAAATATTTTATACTGGAGATGGAGTCGGGACTTTGGAATCATAGAAGCCGTTCTCTCCTTTCCTCTTGTATTTATATTGTATTTTGTATTTACCTAAACTCTTTTTATATAGGTCCAGAATTCTATTAAAGTTTCATTCTTTATCCAATTTCGCCTCAAAACTCCTTTTGTTTGCTTCTTCTCCTTTTCGTTTTATCTATAACACTCTTTTGGTGTTTCATCGAATTATCTCTAATATCTATAATCAACTGAGTATCCTTTTACCTATGGAGTTTAAAGAGCGAGTTTTCCCAGTAAATTTCCAAGCACAATCCATCATACGCGAGCTCTTTTCATTTTATTTCTCGCGAGACTGACCACGTGTCCGAGTTGATAGAACTCCATCATATATAAATAATTTTAAAGTTATTTGGGGAACCTCCTTGGCTTAAAAAAAGCAGCTTTTTATTAAGTTCCAGATTTATCTAGAATTTAAGCAGATAATGGGGCACTACAAGTGGGAAAGAGGCAAAAAGCAAAAGCTGTGATTTTCCACGTTTCAACAGCTTGTCAATTCACTAATGCTTTTAATTTGTGGAGCTTTTTTAGATTTTTACCAATAATCTCAGTACATGATTAATTCAAGAGTATTAAACTAATATTATAACTAAAAATTAGATTAAAATTACAAGATAATATGATACTAATACACTTACAATTTAAATTACAAGAAATTTAAGAGTAAAGGAAAAAATTTTAAAAAAATTAAGTTTTCGGAAACTTTACTCTGCTTCGGCTTATTTTCACGCGAAAGCGTTAATTAGTTCTAAGTTAACTGAATTACATATATTTTAAATCAATCGATTTACATTAACCTCACATGATGTGTTGCTTATGCTCTACTAATTATTAGATTAAGCACTAAGCTAGAAGATTAACCAGTAATCATTTAATCTTGAATTTGATTAACAAATATCAACTTATGAAAATGAAATTGCCCCCACACCAGGGGGATAATGGTAATTATATAAATAAAACCCATCTCACCAAACACAATGTTGAAACATTTGACACTTGTTGTGGGCTCACATAGGACTTAGGAGCATAACTTACATTAGTTGCATATTTCCCCATTTAGTTTGTTAATGGGGGAATAATTAACCCTTTAATTAAGAATAATAGCCTGTGATTATACACATAATAGTGATAAAGATAGACATATATCAACTAAAAACTTGTTGGTATTGAATATTGATTTTAGGTAAGGAGCTATTTTTGAGGTTTTTATAATACAGTAAAGAAGATTAGTCATTGCTGTGCCTACCTCCAAATTAGTATAACCAAATATCTGACTCTTTTGAGTGTCTATAGTTCAATAAAAAGGTTAGATATTGTGCATTTATCTCTAGATCAATCATAACCAAATATCTCAGTTTTTTTAGTGTCTATAATTCAATAAAAAGATTAGATATTGTGTGTCTATCTCCATAACAGTTATAATCAAATATCTCACTCTTTTGAGTGTCTATAATCCAATAAAAAGATTAGATATTGTCCGTCTATCTCCTGATCAGTCTTAATAATCGATCTCACTTTTTGAGGTGTCTATAATTCAGTAATAAAATTAATTATTATATATGTATCTTTTGGTCGGTTCTAACCTATGTCCCAACTATAATTCAGTGAGAATGTTAGTCACGAGACCTATAATTTAAAGAGAACATTAGTCATTGGTCCAATAATAATAAAACATATGAACTATACTTGACAAATTCTAAATTAGATACCATTTCCTATCTCATTTCACATTAATATGAATCTAGAATAACTTATACACTTAATATTTACCTACCCATTTAAACAAAAATGTGAAATTATTTAATTAGAGATGATGTAATTAGTTATCATATTTAAAAAAAATAAAATAATAATAATAATAATGTAACAAAAGAAAAGGGGGGTGATATTGAAAGGGGGTAGGTGTGGGTTAGACCAAACCAACTTCATTTCCACCCAATATAAAAACTCATTACTCCAATTCCTTTTCTTTCTCAGCTTGGATGTTCCCTTCTCACAGAGAACTACAAGCTTCACCTAACTCTTACAATATTCTCTTTTCCACCCCTACCTTTCTTTCTATTTTCACTTTGGTCCCTGCAAAATGCAGTCCATCACTTCTTCCGGTTTAGATCTCAAGTGCTCTTTCCCGGCGGCCGGACACGGGCACCACCGGGTTGGTCCTGGTCGACTCGTTGTTCAGTCTATGTCCCGTTTCGACTCGGCCAATGTTAACGCTAATACGAATTCTAATCCGCCGGCGGCGGCGGCTCCGATGGGCGGCTTGAACTTTGGTTCAGGCCATGTGGGCCGTACCCGCCACGAGTGGCAGAGCGCCTGCGCTATACTCGCCAGCAAAGTGGTGTCTCAGCAGCAGGAAACGGAGAAAAGCAGCGGCGGCGCGGACGGGATCTCCGCCGTCAACGGCCGCCCAACGCTGGATATTGTCCCCGTCAAAGAGCAGCCAAGCTTGACCGCCCCACTTCCCAAGCCGCTTAGCATCGCCGACCTCTCTCCGGCGCCGATGCACGGCGCGCAGCTCCGAGTGGCTTATCAAGGCGTCCCCGGCGCCTACAGCGAGGCCGCCGCCGGGAAAGCCTATCCCAACTGCGAAGCCATACCCTGCGACCAATTCGAAGTCGCATTCCAAGCCGTTGAGCTCTGGATCGCAGATAGAGCCGTTTTGCCGGTGGAGAACTCCCTCGGCGGCTCAATCCACCGCAATTACGACCTCCTCCTCCGCCACCGCCTCCACATCGTCGGAGAAGTACAACTCCCCGTCCACCACTGCCTCCTCGCCCTCCCCGGCGTCCGAAACGAGTACCTCACCCGCGTCATCAGCCACCCACAAGCCCTCTCCCAATGCGAACACACGCTCACCAAAATGGGCCTCAACGTCGTCCGCGAGGCGGTGGACGATACCGCCGGCGCCGCCGAGTACATAGCCATGAACAACCTCCGCGACACCGCCGCAATCGCCTCCGCGCGCGCCGCCGAGCTCTACGGGTTACAGATCCTCGCCGACGGGATCCAGGACGATTCCGGCAACGTCACCAGATTCGTGATGCTCGCGAGGGAGCCGATAATCCCTAGAACAGATCGCCCTTTCAAAACCAGCATCGTCTTCGCGCACGACAAAGGCACCAGCGTCCTCTTCAAGGTCCTATCGGCGTTTGCTTTCAGAAACATCAATTTGACGAAGATCGAGTCGCGGCCGCACCGGAACCGGCCGATCCGCCTCGTCGACGACGCAAATGTCGGCACGGCGAAGCACTTCGAGTACATGTTCTACGTCGATTTCGAGGCGTCAATGGCGGACGTCAGGGCTCAAAACGCCTTGGCAGAGGTTCAAGAGTTCACCTCTTTCTTGAGGGTACTAGGCAGCTACCCCATGGATATGACGCCGTGGGCGGCGGCGCCCTCCGCCGACCGCTGACGAATGTAGGGTTTCCTTTCACCTACCACCGCAAAGTGATCCCTTTTTTCCTTTTCAAGTCCGTTATTTTTCGGTAATTGTTGATTTCCCCTGTATTTTCATAAAATTACAACCACACGCCAAAACAACCATGCACAAAAGGAGTTAGATACAACCACCATTCAAATTTGCTGCCCTATATTGTTGAATTTTCTGTTTTTTGCACTCTAGTGGATAGTTCCTGAATATTCTTGTTTTTTTTGGAGGGTAAATATGTAAATCCTTCAAAATTGTGGGACTTTACGTGTAATATTAATTTATTTTGATGAGTATATGTGTACATGGTCCTCTTTGCTTTAGCTACCTCAAAACCTTTTGGGAAGGTAGGTAAGGCACCCCTTGTACAATTTATGTATTTAATATAAAAATGAAAAATCAAGAATTTGTAATTTGTATATATTCTCTTTGATTGTTCTTCATTTTCTCAATTCTACTTCTTATGATAGGACTCTTGTGTTAATTTGGTATTCCATATGATTCACATGAGGTAATTTTTATGACGGATTGTACAGTTTATTTCATTATCTGAACAATTGACGACATATTAAAGGACGAGACTGCTGATTGACAAATTTAAAACTTTTCTATACTCAATTACCGATTGAACTCATATCATTTGACTAATAATGAACGAATCTCTCTCACTGAACTTAATACTAGTCTACCATTTGCTTTGAGCCAAAACTAAATCATTGAACTCTAGCTTCTTTAAATAAATAATAGCAAGATATCATATATAGCCAATATGAATCTAGTAATCCATGTAATAAAAGTAACATGCTTACATCATAATTGATTAAGATCATTACAAACCATGATTAAAAAAAAAGTGTTAAAATGGGAAAATTATGGAAAATAATGTGGGTGATTAATTAATTAATTAAAAGAAATGGGGGTTTGGTGAGGAAAGGGAAAAGTAATGAGGGTTCATTTGTGTGGTAGTTGAAACTTGAAAGAGGTGGTGGTGGTTGTTTGTAGCCATCTAACTTGCACGTATTAAATGACCTCTTGCTGACGTACATTTATTTTAGCCATTTGGTCCTCAAACTTCCTTTTTATTCTTCCTCGGTCCAACTTGTTTTGGGTATTATTCATTCAACCCCTTAAAGTTTCTTAATAATAGTTATAAACAACCATTTGGTCCTAAAACTTCCTTTTTGTTCTTCCACGCTCCAATTGGTGTTGGTAATATACATTTAACCCCTTAAAAGTTTCCTAATAATAGTTCAAAATAACAAATCATACGAGATTAAATAATAACAATTCGTATCTTTTAAATAAAATATTATACAACCTATCCTTTTAAATTTGAATATTTATAAATGAACCAATTCTAGTAGAATTTTTCTTGAATTGACTATATTCCACAACTAATTAGTTCATCACAACAATTCATGCATTATTTTCAAGTGAAAGACAATTAATTTATGAAGTTTTTTGGAGAATCAACAGATAATTCGTTTATAAATTAACATTCATGATTTTTTTCCCTTGACGTGGGCCAGATCCAGCCCGACACCTGGGCCACTAACCATCTGTCAACTAGTGACCCACCAATTTAAGCCAGAGACGTTGCTCGGGCCCACCAAAGGCCGTGTCGACCAGTTAGGACCAGGTCAAATATGCCTCGACCGCCGAGAACCAAGTCAACGTTGTGCCGACTTAAGGCAAATAGGTCGATGCTTTACCCTTCTCGAGTCGAGACAACTCCCGACCACGTCACCTGGTGGGACCCTCCAGCCGCCACCAACATTAAATACAAAGTGTACTTTCGTACCGTATATGTGAGCATTAAATGTACATGCAGAAAGTACTGTTGGGCATCATTAGCCCCAAGGGTATAAATACCCCCTTAAAAATGTCATTTGGTAAACTCATTAACTGCACTTCAAGTCAACTCGACATTCTCTCCTTTTAATCGACCACTGACTTGAGCGTCGGAGAGTCGACATTGAGTTCAACCCCACCAGTCCCAAGTCGGCCTTTGAGCTCACTCTGCTTTTCTTCGAATATATCTTCACTACTTCGAGGACTTCCCCAACCTATAAATTCTAAGTGACCGGGTCGGAGCCTGCTCGAGCTACAGGATACTGAATTTCGACTCGATCACCCCCTAATTTAGTGGTGAAAACCTAATTAGTGGTGAAATATAGTAAATTGAAGAATGATATTGCAATTTTTCATATATTGGAAGGGTGGAGTGTGTAATATATCTAAGGGGGTACAAGTTGTAAGTATCCAATCTCACTGGGTCATTCTTGCAATTTTTCATACTTGGAAAGGTATATTGTATGATATATTCATGCAAGGGTGTACGAGTTAAAATTATTCAATTTTAGTAAATTAAAGAATGATACTGCAAATTTTCATACTTTGAAAGGTAAATTGTGTAATATATTCATCTAAGGGGGTACGAGCTATAAGTATCCAATCTCACAGGGTCATTCTTGCAATTTTTCATACTTGGAATGGTAGATTGTATAATATATTTATGTAGTATTCAAACCCACGCCCTTTCAGACCAAAACCTTAATTTGGCTCCTTAGACCATACTTGGAAGGGTAAATTGTGTAATATATTCATCTAAGAGGGTACGAGCTGTAAGTATCCAATCTCATGGGTCATTTTTGCAATTTTTCATACTTGGAATGGTAGATTGTATAAAATATTTATGTAATGGTGTACGAGTTATAATTATTCAATCTTATAGTGATGTATAAAAACAAAAAATAATATGTTGAGAGAGTTATAATTATTCAATCTTATAGTGATGTATAAAAACAAAAAATAATATGTTGAGAGTGGGATTTGAACCCACGCCCTTTCGGACCAGAACCTTAATCTGGCGCCTTAGACCAACTCGGCCATCTCAACTTTTGGTCATATTTAAAATTAATTTAAATAGTTTATTTCTAAATAATTTAATAGTTAATCTAACGGTGTCTATTGTTACACACATTTGAAGTTCGGCCCAATTTGAATCAAAGCCCAACATATGAGGTATCATCTAAGTCATAGTTGTATATACTTTTAAAAAATATCATTTTGTATTGTAGGATATTGTATCTAACACTTTTCATATAGGAATTTAAAAAAATAAATTGTGTCATCATATATTATGTCGTGTTTGTATTCGTGTATCATAAATGGTAAACTATTTGAAAAGTTGTATAATCGAAGGTGTTGAGTGCATCTACTTTAAGGCCATAAGCTCATTTTAATTAATTAATTACATTAATTTACTAATCATTAAATTAGTGGCAGCATCAGGGAATAATTAATAAAAATATACAGAAAAAATTGTACAGCCAGAAATGCAAGTTCCAAAGCCATGATCAATATATTATAACTTATAAAATAGCTTTTGCATGATTTGAAGAGATGCTTGGTAATTTATCTTATGAGGGTGTGTCAGTAATTGGCAGACAAACAATGCACATATTCCAGCTCAATCATCAATAAAAGTAATTAATTTGTACAGATTAGAGAATCCATCAATTCTTAATTATGTTTTCCCAATTTTGATGCATAGATGCTGTCACCACTTCTAAAAGAACCATATCTTTAAAAGGAGAAATGTAATCTCCGTTGTTTAAGTCTGTATCTATGTTGTTTTAGTTTAATTCTTTTAATTGACAATAAAATAAGTTGAAGAAAATGACCACCATATATAAATTCTGAAAAGGGGCTGGGATGGATTAGATATTTAGATTAGACCACTTAGTTGAAAATAACCGTATTGTATCGTGTCCAATACTTTTCAGGTGAAATTTTACAAAAAATTTGTGTTGTCCAATTTGTATCATTTTTTATTGTGTTTGTGTTTGTTTCGGTATTCATGTGGCATAGCTTAACATGTAATAAAATTAGAGATTATATGATACATATAGACGAAATTATAATTTTGAAAGAAAGAAATGTTGAAAATGGGAAACAACTGTCCAAAAAGGTTGACTTATTGTTGATAACACAGTCAAATTGATACATAGATTTTTGGAGTGCTTCTGACTTTTACGTGGACCACGTCAGAGTTTAGAGTTTAGACCTTCACCAAAAGCAAAAACTGAAGCAAAAGCAGAAGCCCTATACAAATACAGGTTCCTTCAATATATAATGCTTGTAATTATTAACTACATTTATAGTGATTTGATCACAATTATATTCTAATTTTTACAACTTCTAGCTTTTCCTTTTGGAAAAGTAATAATGCATATATACTTCATTCTGGATATTACCAAATGAGGGTGGCATTTTGTTAGGTTTAAACTTTGGGGACACAATTATAGATACATCACATGCATGGCACTCATATCTCCAACATTTGACAAAAATATATATATAATTAACCATATTATATGAAAAAGACAAGTAGCTATATATTGTATGGAGCTTTTATCCCTGCATGCATTTATACTTGGCCTATATATATATATATATATATATATATATACGTACACACACACACACATATGCTCCCTACACTCCCCAACTCCCAACAAGAGAAATCGCTCTCTCTCTCTCTCAGAGACACACCATGAAGCAGAACTTCCATTCAACTATTCTTCTGGTGTTGTTGCTGATATTTCTGACCAGAAGCTCACAAACATCTGCAAGAACTTTGGCTCTCAAACAAGGTAATTCAATTTTCTCTTTATTTCTATATATATAGACATATATGTATGTATATTTAGCATATATATATATATATATCCTGTGTACTGTGCAGGAGAAGCAGATGAGATGAAGATGAGCAGCCAGAAAATGAAATCGTCTGTTGCTGTTGATTCTTTCAATGTACGTAATTTCTTCTTCTCTTCAGTTTTTCAAATATTTAGTTAATTGCTTTTATGGAAAATAAAGAAATAAATAATAATAATAATAATAATAATAATGATAATTGTTTTGTAATATGAACAGAAGCTGATGGGGGTGGAGGAGGAGTACCACTGCGAGCATGAAGATGAAGAATGCTTAAAGAGAAGGGTTGTTGCAGAGGCTCATCTCGATTATATATACACTCAGCAACATAAACCTTAAATTAACTTTTACAATTTTCCTTAATTAAGTAGCTAGCTTTTTTATGTTAGAATTGGACTCTAATTTGGATTCAATATTTTGGTCAAATATCTGAATATATATAATTGCTTCTAATTTCAGTTCAACATCTTCAATTCTCATTTGCCAATCACTAAATATCTTGAATTCTTTTTTTTTTTTTAATGATTTATATCCAATTTCAGTCATACTTAGCTATTATCCCTATAAATAATATGAATAAATTAACAAGAACTTAAATATATGACATAATTTATTAATTAACAAAGAAAGTTCTATCCCTATAAATAATATGAATAAATTAACAAGAACTGAAATATACAATTATCAATGTTGTCGTTGTTATGATTTAGCTCATCCGGCTCTTGCTCCCAAATCTTTAGGTCTTCATTCACCAATTTGGCCAATGCATCGACAAAACTATTTCCTGATTGTTTGATGTGCTTGAGCTTCGGCCAGCATTCCCCATGGCCCCGACAATCTTCAATAATCAACCTCAACCACAATCTTTATAAGCTCGATCCATGTGGTTATATTTAACACCAAAATAACATTCTTTAACCAAACAGGCTAACATAATCTTAATTAATTGATTATATTATAACAATATTTCTTTTCTGTATTCAAGGATGACAATAACATTTTCCTTCGGGGCCATGGCCCATGATCGCTTATATAAAAGTGTTTTTTTTTTTTTGCTTGGGCTTGTATTGGAGTTGGACTTGGGCTTGATGAAAGTTGAAACAAGCCCAGAAAATACAGAAGCCACCGAAACGGCGACGTTTTTGAGCTCTTCATCCAAACCAAGCGACAAGGAAACCCATGACTTCTGTCTTCATACTGGGCCACCCAATCACAACCCGCCACGTACAAACACTTCAACTGCCACGTCATCATTAGCAGTAAAATAAACAGGACAACGTTAGAAATAAAATAAAAATAAATTTTGCAAGAGAGATTTAGCATCGGATTTGCTTCCAGTTCTCGTTTCCCTGTCTCAAATGACAAATCTCAATGCTCTCAAATAATCTCTTCGGTTTACGCGCGATCTGAAGTGTAATCTGGAGTGACAGAAATCGCCACTAAAGATTGCTGTTTTGCTGTATTAATTTTGGGAACAAGTTTCATCAATGTCGTTGGGCAAGATTCTCGACACCGTCTCCTCCTCCGCCGCCGCCGTGCTGAGTTATTCTGCTCAAGTACCGCCGCCGGGTGGAGATATTGTCGCGGTGGAGAGAAGGGGTTTCTTGGATATCGACTTGAATGTCGCTCCTCCCGAAGATGACGGTCCTTTCTCTCCCACGGCGGAGCAAGGTAGGGATGACGTGGTGCCTCCGCCGGTTGGAGAATTCGGAACTGAGAGGAAAGAGCGCAAAATTGGGCGTTGGGATGCGCTTCTTGAAGTCGCGGAGTACGAAGGAAATCTAAGGAGCAAAGAAACTCACGAACTCGGTGGTGAGCTGCAAAGTGCGATGACTCGGAGGAAGTTTGCCGGGCGGCGGCGGAGTCCGGGTTTCGAGGAATCATGGAAAGATGACGGTGATGTGGCGGTGGTTGTGGTGCGATCGTCACGGGGAAGACCGGTGGCGATGCCGAACAAGTACAGGGACTCGGTTGTGGGCGCGGCGGCGTGGGCTGAGCTCGCTCGACGCGGCAAATCCGCCGCCGTTGTTTCCACCAAGCGGAAATTCAGCTGATTGCGCCGCAGTAATTCTCTTGCTGTTTGTTGACTAGTATTGAGTTGGAAAAAAAAAAAATTTCACCCCGCGGTGAAAATATTAATATAAATTGACGAGTTGCCCCACGGGTTACTTTTACTTTGTTTGCTATTTAGCCCCAATTTTATTCGTTAAGTTTTAAGGAGATATTTCATTGCACAGAAAATGACATTGTGGAGCTGTCGGATTTGTAAGTGTCAACTAACTATAATTAGGAAATTTCGTTTTAGGTCCAATTAGGGCATCAACTTTGGGGGGAGATATTGAATTTTGATAAATTTTGTGCCTAATATGATATTAAGTGGAGTCGTAACAGCAGCGAGGATGTGATGATACGTTTGCGGGTACGATGGTCAGAATATTGCTCGTTTTTTAACACCAGGTGGTGGTGTGGAGCTCGTCTAAGGAAGATGTTCGTCTCTGTAGCCGGAACGTAGTTGTAAGGAAATTAGAAAAATAAATAAAATTGATGATCGGGGATATAAAAGGTGAAATTATAATAGAATAGTGTAAAAGGTTGAAATAGTTTGACTTGTGTGTTTTGGAAAGGGAACTTAAAAATTATTTTTCAAAAACATAGGAGAAAATTATTAAAAGCTAGAAGAACACGTTTATGAATGGAATTAGCTACTAATTTAATTTTAATTTCTTAAACTAAAAATAATAAAATAAATGCTCTTTTTCCTTTGGTCACGAAATAAATGCTCTTTTCTAATTTACAGTAAAGAACCCACGAGTGAAATTTAAAGTTATTTCTTTTATATTTTCTGTTATTGTTCTTAATCCATTAGTTGTCCTGCATTTGATGCTTCAAACAGCGTATGCAATATTCTAAATTCTTGTGTCACGAGGTACAACTTATAGAATAATACAAAAATAGTATTCTTTGCTTATTAAACATCATTGACCTTAGAAACTCTCCTAAAATGAAATTAATATAACGAGGGACGAATATTTTGCTTTGATTGTAAAATTAGCCTAAAGTTCGGGCAAATGATCAATTAAATTGCGAGTGACTATTTATTGTTGAGTCGAGTTGAGTTAGGTTTAAATTAAAATTTTTCTATTAAATTTGCCATTTTTAAAATTCTTTTATTTAGAAGATAATTCAAGAATTGATTTAGATGCTTCACCTAATCAGAAACTAAAGGAAATATTACGTGCTTCAAATTTTATTAGAGAAAGAAAATGACAGTTGAATTTATAATTTTTTTTTCACCATAACAAATATAATGTAATCCATTATCACTTCAACTGAGCTCCTATGGCTGAGAGAGAGAATGAAACTAACTTTAAAACATCGGATTGAGAGAATTATTTTTGAAGTTGATTTTCTAGTTGTCATTAAGCTTATTGAAGGAGCGAATACAAAATCACACCCCCTCGAATCGATTATTGAGAATTGTTGGTACCTTCTTGAGAGGCTGTGGCAGGGGCAGCAAGAAAACACTTGTAGGGAATGAAATTCATGTACTAATACTCTTGCGGATAAAGGACATGACATGATCGATTGGATTGTTGTCTGAGAGACTGGGACCTTCCTCCGATAGAAGTTGTTCAAATTCTTGGTTTAGAGTACATGTAAATTGTAGAATGTGGCGCATATTTGTACCTTTGTTTTACCAAAAAAAAAAAAAAAGAAAAGAAAAGGAAATTCTAACTATATATCAACAAAATCTAATATTATCAAATTACCACCGAGTATTCTATTTTAACGGTTCAACTCTATATTACCTTAACTATAAGCCTCAGTCCAAGCCTTTAGAAACGCAACTATTATTGATAGAGAGAGCTTCATATTTTAGTAGTTCGATCCGACTCGATTCTTATAAATGAACTACATAATCAATTTTATCAAATTAAATAATTAAATTAATTTAAAAACAATAAATAATTCGAGCTCAGTTAGTCTGTTTGAGTATAAAATAATCATAAGATAACAATATACCCCGTCGTGTCGAGCTACAGGATGGGAGCCAATGGCAAAATACCACCTATAGCATGACCTGGCAAATGGAAGCCACGTCATCAAAAAAGTTTCATTTATTTTCAATTCAACCACTAATAAAACAGGAAATGACAATAACACCCCCCAAAAATAGCTATTTCTGACGAAAAAGGGAAGATCCTCGAATATTTTTACACTGGCCCAACCAATTTGGTAAATATAATTATTAAATACATAGGTCCAAGTCAATTAAAATTAAATTAAATGATAACGCAGCCCTAAGTCCAACCCAAATTTTAATTTCAACTTTGGTCCAACTAGAGATAATTAATCAACTAGTGGTTTTGATAATTACAGTGAAATTATTTCATAAATTCTACTAAAATTCATAAAAATGACCTTGACGAGAATTTTACTTGTAGTCCAGTCCGATTCGAGATATATAAAAAAAAAATCTTTATCAGGTACCTTCAACTATGGAAATATACCGAGGAACATTACATGCTTTGTTTGTATCTCTTATCCAAAAAGTTGTTTAGTCTTAATTAAAAAGAATAATTAGAAATAAAAGTTATTTAGTAATTTGGAGTCACATTCTTGGCATTAATTCTCAAGTCAGGAAATAGCTACTCTATATAGTCATCCAGTGGAGTACTCAGAGAGTGAAACTTAATTCCAGGCATTTCTATAGATCGTATCAACATTCAATATAGGGATGGCAACGAGCCGAGCCGAGCCTTGACGATTTTTGAAGGTTCGGGCTCGGGCTCGCAGAAAAATGAAGGGTTTCGAACCTGGTTCGCGAGCCAGCGAGCCAGGGTTTTCTGGCTCGGGCTTGGCTCGAGGGCTGGCTCGCGAGGGCTCGGCTCGGCTCGCGAACCAGGCTGGCCTGCAATTTTTCCCCCTTTTTCTTTTATAATTGTGCCAAAGAGTAAAAAATAAAAAAGGAAATCTGCTGCTTTACATTCATCCCAGAACTACATAAATGTATTACATTCATTCCAGATTCCAGAAGTTCATAAAAACAAAGATTTGAGTCCATCAACACGACAATTTCAGTCCTTAAACATCAATTTCAGCACATTAAACAAAAATTTCCAGCCATTAAAACAACAAGTCCAGTCCTTAAACATCAAACTCATTACATTAAACATCAATTTCAGGATATTAAACAAAAATTTGCAGCCATTTAAACAACAATTTCAGTCCTAAAAACACCAATTTCATTCCATTAAAATCAATTTCAGGACACCAAAATTTCAGACCTTACACATCAAAATATCATCTCATTACACATCAAAGGTGAGTCAGTGCATGAATCAGACTCCAATTCCTCTGCTTTTCAGAAACAGAAAAAAACAAATGCTGCCTATTGCTATCTAACAACTTGTCGTAGTGGGGAAAACAAGTGGGATGGTAAATATCTACAAAAATCATACCCAATTAAAATTTACTAAAAAAACACAAAAAACCATGAATTATGGGCACCTTGCAGCCGACGGAGCAGAAAGTGAAGAAATCGAGGAGGCTGCGGTGGTGTCGCGGCTTGGGGTCGGTCGGAGATGTGTGTGTGAGTGTGTGGTCGCTCGGAGATTGTGGAGACGAGGTGGCGTTTGGGGATTTGAGTGAAGGGTGTCGTCTGCAGAGGTGAGTTGAGGGGAGCGGCGGCGTACGGCGGCGGTCTAGCGGCGGCGTACGGCGGTGGTCTAGCAGCGGCGTGCGGCGGAGGATTGGTGTGGAGACTGGAGAATGGAGAGCTGCTCTCAGGGTGTGCGCGGCGGATGTTTTGAGAATGGAAAGAGGCAGAATGTAACAATGTTAGGGTTTCCAAAAAACTTATTTCTTCTTATAATATAAATATAACTATACAATATAAGTATATTTTTATATATATTAAGATAAATATATATATATTAAAAAAACATAAGGTTCGCGAGCTGGCTCGCGAGCCGACGAACAGAAATATCCTGGCTCGGGCTTGGCTTGAAACAGACACGAGCCGAGCCATGGCTCGGCTTGGCTCGTGGTATTCGAACCCGAGCGCGAGCCAACCCGAGCTGGCTCGCCAGGCTCGCGAGCCAGCTCGGCTCATTGCCATCCCTAATTCAATATAGCAACCAACATATTTATAGTGATACAATGATTTTGTCAAGGTTTGTAAATATCTCTATTATTTTATTACTCTCTCCCCGATTCTAATTTCTAACCATCGCTCTTTGTTGGTAGTTGGTACTAGATTATTTGCAAATTTGAAAACATGTGCACCGATTAATAATCCAAATATAGCCTATAAATCCCGAAAGGTTGAGATGGGGACACATTCTTGTCCAAACTCAACACGATTGAATCACAATTAATTATAATGACGAATATATTTAGCTCAACGTCATTCGATAAGTGCATGCTTTGATCATAATAATGGAAATAGAGTAGACACATTTGTCTCTAACTTTTGTTTGGGCATCCGAAAAATAATTTTATTTAGCGTGAAACTAATTGTGTAACCCATCTGCTCTCGAAAATTGTAGTTTCGGTTTGCATTAGTTCATTGAAACTTCGACTTGTATTATTCTGGCTTTTGTCGTTAGTTATACTACCTGATTTGATTTTATGATATTATTCTAATTTAAAAAAAAAAAAATTGTTTTTAAGGTTTGCAAGTATATCCTAATAATCATTAACAAATATAACAATCAGAATATTTAATTCAACATATAATTAAATAATTATACATTTTTATCTATGCTAAAAATTAGTAAATTATTAAAATGATAAGCACATAATAATAGGAGAGAGCAGAATATATTGCAAAGGTCCAAGGTGTGAATCACCACATCTGAGAAAAAAATAAAATATTTTAAATAAAACTACAAAAGGCCGCAAAATATTCGGAGCCTGCAGTTTCGTGCTGTTTCCATAGCTTTGCTTTTTAACTTCTTCTCTACAGTTGTTTCCATCCTCGCCCCTCTTTTTCATCCTTTAATGGTACAATTTCCTACTTTGATCGGACAAATTCCTCCATGGCTTCTCTCCACCGCCGCCGCTTCAGCTACGATCGCCTCTTCTTCGCCTCCGCCGCGCCGCGCCGCGGATCCACGTCGCAAATGTGTCTGCACAAGATTCTTAGCATCATCACCACCGTCTCCCCGACGCACGCCGCTGCTGCAACAACCAGGGAATCATCGCCGGAGACCGGTAAAGGGTGCGGATTTGACCTAAATACCGCTTTTGAGCTGAATAAGGAAACGGATAGCTCGGGGCTGACTTGCAGCAGCGCCGCCGCGGGAGACGCGAGCGGAGCCACCGAGAACGGCGGCGATTGTTTCGATGCCTGCGATCGAGTCGAGGAGGAGGAGAACAGCCTGGCTCTGCTCATATCAGCTGCCGAGATGATATTCGGAACGTTTAAGGACGGCGATAAATCGGAGTCGTCGGAGACGCTGAACATTCCCTGTGAGGCGAAGAAACACGATTCCGCGGCGGACATCGAAACAAACGATAGGAAATTGAGACGGCGGAGCCCCTGGTGTGCGGCGGCGGAAATTGGCGGAGAAATTGAAAAAACGCCACCGCCATCGCCGGTTCTGCGATCGAAACGGGGACGGACTCAGGTTCTCCCCGGCAAATACAGAGACTCGGTGCTCGAGCCATTGACTCGGTTGTCGAGAACTCGTCCCTCAGTTTCTCCATCGAAACGACGACGAAGGTAAATTTTCTTTTTACCGCTGTCTAGTATTTATCTATCTCGTAGATTAATTTGAGTAAATTTTCCAGTAATTTTGGTGTAATATATAATTCCCTGTTTGAACTTTGAAGTCAGCTCATGATTCATGAATATCAGTCTTCCATTTCACTTTAAAATTGACCTTTTCAACTTTACTTTTCTCAAATTCTTACAACTATGTTAGTTTAAAGCTATGTTCGAGATTCTTGACTCCTGGAGAATGAACTCATAAACCAGGTGTACGAATGCTTATACTAATTTATTATTGGCTACAAAATTTATAAGAAATATTCAAGAATAAATGCGAAAAGAGTTAACTTTTTGTAAAGAGTTGATACGTGTCTAAATATGTGGTAATTCTTAGAGATGATGAAAATAAGAATATATGGTGTTAAAGAATTCATAGCCTTAATTGATGTAATATTCTCGTAGCTTTGAAGAAACGTGTGTAATGGTTTGTTTAATGAGTGAATGGAAGTTCCCCGAGTGAGGTAGGGGCCCGTTTGGACCCGAAAAGATTTCAACACTCAGGAAACCATCTTGGACTATGGATTCTGATTCGCGTATAATTAGGGAGCAATAACATAATTTTGCCGACCAAACAAAGGCTAAACCATCACGGGCATTGAATTTTTTGTTTGTTTGTTTTTATTTTTTATTTCATTCACTAACAAAAGTCAAGTGTATTAATAGGTGGTTGAAATTAGATGAAAAAATTCGTTGAAGTTGTGTTATATTATACCTCATTCTCTCATAATCTCGACCATATATTAATACACTTAACGTAACGTTTATGTGTAAGTAAAATAGGTGATGAAATACAAAAACAAGATTGAAAATCCAAACCGTCCACCGCATGATGTCATATCAAGTTCTTAATAACATTAAGTATGATTATATAGTGTAACAACTTAAATGTTATGCTAATTTAATTAAAAATGTGTGTGGGAATATGTTATATTACAGCAACTACAATCAAAATATAATTTCATAAAACAAAGCTTATATGTCGGGTAGAAGTTAAAACAATAATTTGGTGGCAACTGTTTTTCTTACTACATCGCTAATGTCCCGTTAGTTTATCATAGTCTTTGATTTGGCTAAGATTGGTAAGTGACCCGATGTGGTGTGGGCCCCAATTTCTATCAAGGGAGGTTTGTCGATAGCAATTTGGCCAGAAGCGTTATTTGCACTAAATAACACTCTGTGTAAGTAGGACGTGAGGTGGCATGCTGCTCTTCTTCCCTTTTGGGTATATATATTGGAAATTTTTTTATTCAAATTCGACTTGATCGAATCTCAACTAATTAATGGATAAGTGTATTATACTTATAATTTAGTTGATTATTTTTTTTTTAAATTTTTTAGCAATGAAACGATAAGTGTAAAATACTCATCTTTTATTATACGGATTTGACCAATACAGACTTCAATTAGAATGACACATATGAATTATATTGATGATTAGATGTCTCCACTTTATATTTATTTATATTATATCATTATAAATTGTGTGGTCTAACTCTAAGTTCGTAATCTTTGTAGAGGTTTGAGGTACAATAATAATGGTGCGATTTAAGAAAAGATTTTGCCAAAACGTGTCGCCTATCACTAGGGCTGTCAATGGGGCGGATTTTAATCCGAATTCGATCCGAATCCGATCCGAATTTTATCATATTCGTCCGATAAAAAAGTTCGATGGATCATATCCGATTATAAATATTCGTTATCCGAAATAAATGGATCGGATATGGAATTAAGGAATCCGATCCGTTAAAGATCCGAATCCGAATTTTTTATAATATTTTATTAAATTAATTATTTTATTGGTAAAGAATATTAAATAAAATAATTAAAATTAAAAATTTCACTTATGTTCACTATAAATAATAATAAAATTTAAATTATTTATTCTAAAAAATATATTTTTCTTTATTAAAAATCTTAAATTAACCTATTTTAAATGCATATACACAAAACCATTCAAGAATTCATTAAGTAATAATTATTTGTTAAATATTATATATTTATATTTATATTTTATTTATTTATTTCTTTATAAAAAAATTTAATTTTTATTGTTAATCGGGTCGGATCTTTTATCGGATCTGATCCGACCCGTTAACATACGGACTTGGTATTAATGAATCCGAATCCTATAGGATTCGGATTCGGATCCGGTTATCGGATCTTCTTGTCGGATTCGGATCCGGAATTTCCTGATCCGGTCCGAATCCGACCCGTTGACAGCCCTACCTATCACCATATGACACTGAAAATATCTATATGGTTTGATAAAATATCATAAAAGATAGCAAGTGACAAACATAAAAGCCATACCCAATTATACATATATATTATATAGTGATAAAGTGGAACTGCCCTTTTTTGGATACATGACACTCAGGAGGGCAATGAGTGGCCCAAAATATATTGTTGATGGGCTATATTATATCTAGGGATAAAAATTTTAAACATCCTGAACTATGGCCGATTTTGGACTTTGCAACCCGAACTTAAAAAAGTCGACGGTTGCAACCTTAACTACTTAACTTTCTCAGTTTGCATCCTAAGTTGAAAAACCGGCCACTTTTGTCATCGGAGACCCTTCACACGCGTGACACGTGAGTATATTAAGGGCAAAAACGTCATTTTGGACACGTGGATATCCAGAATTTAATGTTTAAAAATTAAATTTGCTGTTAAATGGGATTAGGGCTTATGTCCACCCAAATTGCAACGAAATAAACAAAAAATCAGACAACCTAGGGTTCTTGGTGGGCGATTTGGGGGAAATCCTTCAACCTAACAAAGAAGAGGGAATTGTTGCAAATTTATTCCACATTATTGTTCGAAAATGACTTGGAAAAAGCGAAAAGTAGACGAAGCCAACATACCGCCTGGGAGACTGACTCCAGATTATGGTGAGTTCTTCGCTAAAGTATATGACTTTGTCTGTTGAAGTAGGGCCGTATGTTTAATGTTGTTGTGGTGTGGTCCCAAATTTTTGGAAGCATGTGTTTGTTTATTGAAGAATGTGGCCCATTTTGAGTTGTCTATTGTTTGTGTGGTCCATGGTTGAATTTGTGTCTATTTTAATGGTAGTGTGGTCCATGGTTGAAGTTGTGTCTCTGCTTTTGGGTGCATTATGATAGAAATTAACAATAGGATTTGTTTCTTTACATGTCAGGTGCCAATAGTGGGGATTATTCAATTAGAATGCATCACGGTGGAAAGTTCCTTGAAAATCTTGGGAGCAGGATTTATTGGGGTGGTGAACTCACTCATTTTGACTTCTGTAACTCAGATGAGATATCCATGCTAGAGATAGATACCATAGCTAGAGAAGCTGGGTGCACTGGAGACTTAGTATTCTACTTCGGTGCAAATGGTCCTAATGATGCTCACTGTGTTCGACTCTTGCACGATGATGAGGGAGCAGTAAATTTGATTCAGTTCTTAGATGAGCATAGAATGGTGGGGATCTTTGTGAAGCATGTGATAGAGGAAAGGTCTGAGAGTGATGTAGATAGTGAGTCTGTTGCTGATGATGCAACAGAATTACCAAGTGTTGATGAGGGACTAGATTTTGTTGGTGAAGATCAAAGTGAGCCAGTGCAAAAGAATAATGTTTCAGAGGCCATCATTGATAGAGATGATAACTCAGATGACTCGGACACACAGTCTTTTGGTGAGGATTCAGATGATTCGGAAGTGCTGTTGGATAGTGATTATGAAGTCTCTGATGATGATGTATTGTTTGAGACTAACATTGACCCAGAAGTGGAATGGGATGGGTCAAACAAGGGCAAAGGGAAAGCTGTCATGGAAACAAGAATACAAACAAGATTGTCTAGGAAGAAGGATGATACATACAGAGGCAGACCTGTGCATAATGAGAGAAAAAGCCATCATGATCATAGATTTGATGTTGGGGAGACATTTAAAGATCCACCTGCTTTTCGGAAAGCTGTTAGGGAACATGCAATCAGAATTGGAAGAGATGTTAGATTTCCCATTAATCTTTCATTCAAAGTGCAAGCAAGATGCAAACACAAGACCTGCCCATGGGTTATATATGCTTCCAAAATACCAGGTGAAGACACAATGGTGGTAAGGACATACTGCTCGAAGCATGAATGTCCAAGATCACAGAAGGTCTCTCATGCAAATGCACAATGGGTTGCAGACAACTACAAAATGAAGATCTGGACTGATCCAGCATGGCCAGTGGACTCAATGATGGCTGTGTTGCAAGATGATCACAAAATTCACTTCAACAAGCATACAATGTACAAAGCAAAGAAGATTGTCCAAGATATGGCACAAGGAACAGATAAAGAAGAATATGCAAAACTATGGGACTATGCAGAGGAGATTAAGAGATCAGACCCTCAAACCACTGTTAAGATTAAAAGCAAGCTAAGCCCAGATGGTAAATCATCCAGATTCAAGAGATTTTATATTTGTTGGGGAGCTTTGAAGAAGGGTATGCTTGATGGTTGGCGGCCGATTATCTTCCTTGATGGATGCCATTTGAAGTCAACTTGTGGTGGCATACTTCTCACCGCAGTAGGGCTTGATCCTAACAACTGCATGTACCCCTTTGCATATGCAGTTGTTGAGAAGGAGAAGATGAAGTCCTGGAGGTGGTTTTTAAGGCTTATTATGGATGACTTAAATATCAATAATCCCTATTTTTGGACTATAATGTCTGATAAGCAAAAGGGATTAGTTGATGCAGTTGATCAAGTGATGCCAGGAAGTGAACACAGGTTTTGTGTTATGCATATGTACAAGAATTTTAAGTTGCAACATAAGGGATTATTACTGAAGAATTTACTATGGAAGGCAGCAAGGGCTACAAGAGTTGTTGACTTTGAGAATGCAATGAATGAACTGAAGGAGAAGGATAAAGCAGCATTTGAATGGTTGGCTAGCAGACCTGCATCCCATTGGTCAAAGAGCCATTTTAGCACTACATGTAAGTCTGATGTGTTATTGAATAACATGTCTGAAAGCTTCAATGCCCTAATATTAAAAGCAAGAAGAAAGCCAATTGTTAGCATGCTAGAGCATATCAGACACATCTTGATGAGAAGGGTACACATGAGAAGAGATCTGATTGAGGGTTATAACAGTGATCTATGTCCAAAGATTAACAAGCTGCTTGAGGAGATTACAAAGAAGTCTATGGAGTTCATTTCTCATTGGAATGGCCTGGACCAATTTGAAATTGAAGGATGCTATGGAACCAGGTTCAAGATGCACATTGGTGAGAGATCTTGTAGCTGTAGAAGATGGGAACTTACAGGAATTCCATGTGCTCATGCTGTTAGTGGGTTGTTCCATCTAGGCCATAAACCTGAGCAATATGTGCATGCTTACTACAGGAAAGAAACATTCAAGAGAATCTATTCACATCTCATGCCAACTCTTAATGGCAGTGACATGTGGCCCAAAACCTCAACTGTCCCATTGTTGCCACCTGTAATGTCAAAGCTACCAGGAAGGCCCAAGAAGCATGCAAGAAAGAAGGATGAGTCTGAGCTCAAGAAGGGTGATGGAAAGCATATTCAAAAACTGAGTAAGAAAGGTGTCATCATGTCTTGTGGCATCTGCAAAAAAACTGACCATAATGCCCGAACATGTCCTCAAAAACCAAACATCCCCGCTGTAGGCCCCAAAAAAAGAAAGGTTCTGCAAAAGAGAAGGGGCAAGAAGAGTGCATTTTCAAGCACAAAAAATGTGAATATGGCATCTTCAAGCAGTGTTGTCATTGAAGAGATGAGGCAGCCATCAAGAAGCACAAGGCCCCAGATTTCCTCACCATCAAGAAGCACAAGGCCCCAGATTTCCTCACCCTCAAGAAACACAAGGAGTCAGATTTCCTCACCCTCAAGAAACACAAGAAGTCAGACAAGTGCAGAAGCTGTACATGTATCTAACATGGCCGAGACAAGCAAGAGAAAGAAGACCCTGGGATTAAAGAGGAAATTACCTGTGAGTGCCTCATTCATATTTTATTTTGATCAGTTCCAATTTTTAATTCAAACTTTGATACATTTATTATGTTGGTTAGGTGAAGAGAAAGCAACAGGACCATGGCACAACAACAGTGCCCATGCATACCAGATCTAGGATATCAAATGCTACATCCCAAGATGGCTTGGTGTCAACACAAACATCATCAGTATTAAGCAAACCTTGGGTCCCAGATGGCAGATCTGTCACACACTCTGTTAGATTCAGTAAACTCCCTCCTGGAAAAAGTAAAGGCAAGACAGTTGGCACAATAGATCAGGATATGGTTTAGAGTGTCCATGTTTCAGACAGTGTTTTGTCTATATTTTGTCCATTTTTTGCTTATGTTAATATTTGAATCTGTTTGGACAAGTTAAACCTTGGGACCCTTTGGTTTTTGGACATGTACTCCTACTGCTTTGTACATATTATTCCTTGTGCTTTGCACATGGCAGACAAAGCTTTTTTTGTTATTGTCAATACTTTGTCTTGAAGCTGTTGTTGTTATAATTGTGACAAAGGTATTTCTGTTATTGTCTATGTTGGTAATGGATTAAGTGCATTTTCTAAGCAAGAATACAAGTAGCTTGAAACACAATTTCATTACACAATAGGGATAGATTACATTTCATAATTTTGGAAGATACATGCCCCTAACCACTGAATTTACCATCAAACTGAAAATTGGCAATTCTTTACACCAGAACACTAATCAACAACCAATTTTCTAACTTCTTGAATCAGATTACTTGAACAGATAGAAGAAGAGGAAACAAAAAACCACAGCAATCAACAACCATTTCTCTCTGTTCTTCCGTTTCTCAACCTCAGCTTCCATGTTGTTCAGGCGACGGAGGAGACCAGGTATGATTTGCTTTGATCTCGCACACATTTCAGGGTCTAACCAAATGAAGTAATTGCAACCTCCAATTTGCTGCAATTTTCAACAGACCAACCCAATTTTAAGCTTTCCCCAAATCAGAAAAATTAGGGTTCATACATTCAAGAAAAAAAAACCCAACCTTGAATTTCTCGCAGGCAGAATACCTACGTCCTGGGTTTCTATCGGACCAAGACGTCTTCATCAGAACCCTTCTCCCGCAGTGACAGAGCTCAGCTTCCATGGTGACCTTGTGCTGCTTTTTGTTCGTTGCAAAGTCCACCCTTTGTACTGAGATGTGAAAATGAAATAGATGGTAAAAAAGGTGATATTTTAATGTGTCCAAAATGACGTTTTTGCCCTTAATATACTCACGTGTCACGCGTGTGAAGGGTCTCCGATGACAAAAGTGGCCGGTTTTTCAACTTAGGATGCAAACTGAGAAAGTTAAGTAGTTAAGGTTGCAACCGTCGACTTTTTTAAGTTCGGGTTGCAAAGTCCAAAATCGGCCATAGTTCAGGATGTTTAAAATTTTTATCCCTTATATCTATATGTTTGGATTTTGGATGATTGTTTTGGCCCATATTGTTTGAAGTCTAATCCATGATTATGACTCGTGATTATCCCAATTAACAAACTTGTTCACAGTTGAAGTTAACTCAGCATTTTGGTGCTATACTTAACCAAAATTTTAAGCTCGAATCTTTGAATAGGTAGCGAGAGTTCCACTTCCACATCTTGGTAGTCCCGACTTAACTTACTTATGAAGATATATAATTATAAAAAACAAAAAAATCATGCAAAGTTTTAAATTTACATATATTCTTTGTTTGCTCTTGGATTTGGTCGCTAAAATTACACCAAGAATATTGAAAAAAAAAAAAAAAGGCTTAGTCATCAACTGGAGAAGGATCGAAATTTACATATTCAGGAACGAATCCAAGATCTCTACAGGCTATAGCTAATGTGTTATCTAGTAAATAACTATAGATGCTTACTTAAATTCTGTACAAGTTGTATTCATTCATCTTCGACTTACCTCGTCTTGCAAAGATGAAACCTTTGTTGCAAGTGACTTTCTTGCTCTACATACCCTGTCGTATGCAAATGAAGCCTGAAAAGCATTCAAGAATCCGTATTCGAAGCAATGATATGAATAAATTTAAGAGCACGGAGAAAAAAAAAATAAGAATATTGTTTTGATTCTTACCTTTCCTGAAGCAAAACTGGATTTCCTTTGCAAGATATCAGTTCAAAGGATCAAATGTGGAAGTCAAATTCATTTTCCCATGTGTGTAGGTATATATAAGTGTGTGTTTTCACCTCTAGATATCGATGTTGTTGACGTTCCACAATACAATGCTCGCCTCCGTAGATTCCAAATCCATTCTCTAGCTAGGAGCAGGTATCGGGTGATGACTTGATTCAAGGTCAGCAAACACCTACATAAGAATTGCAAAGATTTCTCACAGAGGTCCAGCATTTTTATAAAAATAATTTAAGCGAAAAAAAAAATAAGAAAAAGTGTCTCATTGACTTGAAAGTATGTCCCATTGAGCGGAAATGCTCCTCTGTTAGCTGTTCGACATGGTATCTGCACGTGTTTTTTTGTATATTAGTAATTTTTTGAACAGGATATCGAAATTGTGAAAAATGAAATAATTGCTAAAGTTCTCTTCACCATAATTGTTCCTCGAACTATTTGATCGTTCTGGTAAGGGACGGTTTCTCCGGAACAACATACACTCGTCTCTTCGGAAGAACTTGTATTTTCATCTGCGAGATATTACACATAAACCATTACAACCAATTCGAAATAAGCTGTCTTCGGGTTCCATTGAGTTGAGTATTAGGCTACGAACAGATTCGTCCGTCTGTTCCCAAGCCTCTTATCCAGCATAGAATTTTGGCCCATAGAATGGTGAAGAGAAATAATGTTGTTATCCCTCAAGTGTTGATTAAGTGGGCTCATCTTCCAGAAAATGAGTCAACTTGGGAAGATTTTCATGTGATTATCCAACAATTGCTTTAGCTGGAGACGAGAATCGAGAGAGCAACGTTATGATTTCAGCCATAAAAATTAGTTATGCAAGGAGAAGTGCGAGATTTGGGAATGTGACTTTCTAATTTCTTGGCACGTTTTAGTGGCTAAAGGTTTGAGGAGATAGGGTGTCGTTTTTCTTGCGGAGTTACTAATAAAAACGTGTGTGGGGTTATTACTTATTACGTATAAAGTCATGTTATGAGTTGGTGCTTTAATGGGTCTTCTGATTGGTCCAGACTGTTAGTTCGGCTCGTCCGAGGGTTTAATATGCATCTTAATTCTTAATAGAATTCGTTCTGTACCTATGGAACCCCATCCAGCTTAAAACCATGAAAAGGATTCCGGCGGGTGAAATCCCGATATCGGAATACAACCACGATTTCGATTTAGGTGAAATCACGTTGGGATTCAGCTACAGCGGAGGCGATCACAGGGTGGTAAAGCTGCAGTGGGAGTCGAATCATGTGGCGAAGGTGGAGATGTATTCGTTGTTGACGGATTCGTGGCGGAGAATATCTCCATCAGCGTTGGAGATATTCTTGGAGAAGAAAGGTTTACCTCACAATTCGTTTTGGTTCTATGAATTCGGACTTCCGATGGTTTCGTTTGAAGGATCCATCTAGTGGTTGGCCTGTTGGGATGACAAACATGAGCATAATCCAGTGTACAAGATTGTGAGGTTTGATTTGGACAACGAATTATTTGATGCAATGGAGGCGCCGAAGAGCCATAACCTTGTGGTTGTCGATGGATATCTTGTTCTTCTTAGCTTTACTTTTGTAAGGAATGACGGGTTTGGTGTGAAGGCTTACATAAGAAAGGAATCCAAACTGGGGTCATCATTTTGGGCTTCTGAAATCTTTTCTTTTCAGAAAGACACAACGGATAAGGTGTATGAAACAACTATGAATGGGTATATTATACTAACCAAGAAAAATGGTATGCTTTTTAGTTGTAAGTGTTATTTTAAAGACAATAATTTGGGATTCAAGTTCACGGATACGGTGATCAAGTATAGCTCACCTAATCTTGACTTTCATTTTATTCCCGTACAGGAGACACTTATGTTACTCGATAGGAATATGAGAGATTGAATATGTTGTTTTTAGTTTATAAGATTCTCTTTGTAATTGATTTCATCATGAATTGGATGAAATATTGATACTTTTTATGCAACTTGGTCTTTCTCTTCCAAGTTTTACATGATAAATTGCCGGTTACCCACCAACGAGATCATGCAATTGTGTCAATGAAGGAATCCTATTTGGTTCGCATTACGAATCATTATATGTCACTCAAGATGTATCGATCCCGTGAGCATGGTTTTGCCTTTTGATTCATAAAATGAAAATCTGATAGTCCTGTTGTTGATGAAATATCTTCCTTTATCTCTTTTAGTCACAGGCATTAAATTTTCTGTTTCAGTTACGGTTTTTATTTTCTATTTCATTCACTTACAAACGTCAAGTCTATTGGTAGGTGGTTGAAATTAGATGAGGAAGTTCTTTGAAATTTTGTGTCATATTACACCTTCGTATCTCATTATTTCAACTGCATATTAATACACGTAGCATAACATTTATATGTAAGTAAAATAGGAGATGAAACACAAAACAAGTTTTTAATAACATTACGTATGATTATATACTGTAGAAATTTAACCATTATGCTAATTTAATGTTGGTTGTGACCTAAATAACACTCTGTGTAAGTAGGCCTTTTCAGTGTGTATATATATATATATATAATGTGAAAATTTTAGCTCATATTCCACTTGTTAGAGCCGGATTGATTAAAAAGTAAATATATTATACTTGTAATTTAATTAATTATAGTATACTCCATTATAACTTTAGTTGAGCTTCTACAACTCTAGGATTGATGGAGGGAATGAACTAACTTTAGAATGCCAGATCGAAAGGATCATTCGTTTATGTAACGCCCCAGTTTTTCAGTTTATAATAATGTGGCGTATTTGTTTATAAATGGCTCAAATTAATTATTTAATTATATGATTAATTGTTTATAAGTGTTTTTATTTGATTTAAACTGTAAACTCTTGTTACTCTAATTTAATTAATTTTATCTTACTTTGATATTCAGTGTTTAATTTCTTAATTAAGGTTTCATGTTACCTTAACTATTTCGGTAATTTCGTTAATTAATTTCAACATGTTATTAGTTGGTTTTAATTTAATTAATATGGAATTTAAGTTTTAGTAAATTATTTATAACAATATGAATTCGTTCATGCGCATGAGTGTTCTATTTGTGCTTCGTTTATATATGTAATGATATCGAATTGGTATAGAAATTTAATATGTCATATATATGTGTGTTATGAACATGCCAATGTGCTCGGTTTATGTTTTCGGATTCATTTGACGTGTTTATGAATTTAATTTTAATTGTGGAACCAAATCGGGGGCTAACGAGCAATTAGCGCACCCTTGGTTCCGTACGTGATATCTTGAGCTCGGGAATTCGGATTCGAATTCCGACACTTCCGTTGCCTTCGTATCGACGATCCGGAGACAATGGAACAAGCCTCATACCTTTTTGAGATCATTAAGACCTCCGAAATCCAACCGTAACGAGCAACTCGTGCAAGAAGAACTCCTTCTGGTTGACTAGTCTTCATGGTGGGACCCCATAACACCTCTTAACCAAACCATACCTTAACCATGACTTATCCACCTTGAGTTAACTCTCTCCTCTCCCTTTTAGCAGCAAAAACCGAACCATATCCCCCTCATTTCTGCAACTACTGATCGAGAGAGAGAGAGATAGAGGAGAAGAGAGGAAAACTTGGCCATCCTTTGTGATTTTGAGCTCAAATCACCACCTTCTTTCACCAAAACTTCAAGGTATGAATATTTATGTCTTCTCTACTCAATTATGCTTGATTTAATCTATTTAAAACATGATTTGGATCAGATTTGATTAGGGTTTGAATTATGAGATTGGTATGAACTTTTAGGGATTTTTGCTCTTGTGACCTATATGTTTGTGTGGCTGAATTTCTTGCTTATATGTGATCATATGAACTTGTTTCTTGGCTTATTTCTTTCCTAACTGATAGTATATGATGTTAGGAGGATTTCATTTCTTGACCCTTTTATGAAATTATGAGATATGGAGCTCCAAACTTGATGTTCAAACTGTTTCCCCTGTTTTCGAACTGCTGTGTGAGATTTGGTGTTGTTGCATGATCATATGGCCTCCATTTTGTGTGAAAATGCATGGAGTTGATGTACACTCATTGTTATATATGTTAGCATTCATGCTTTAAGTATTTGGTTCCATTTGAAGCTTCAAAACCGCAAGACATGGCCTGTTCTTATGCATGATCTTTGACAGAATTGTTGCTGTTGAGTTTGGTAACTTGTTGGTCCTTCTAATGTGCTTTAAATTGTACCATTTTGCATATATATGATGTATATTAGTTGTTTGGTATGTTATCATGCATTCCCCAAAGTTTCAGATCCAAATTCAAGCCCTAAGTACTTGATCAAGGCATGATAGAATCATTAGGGCTCATATGTGCGATTTTGGCGACCCAGTTTTGTTGCATGGATTCGATGATCTTAACGTGTGATTTAACCTTTGCACTCTAAATGAAAAATGTTCATAACATGCTAAATATGTTGTATATTAAGTTTCAGAGCATTTGGAGTTCATTTGGTATGCCTTTGGATTGAGTTTGTTTGAGTTCAGTTTTGCCGGTTAGGTCTTGCATGCGCCTTAAGTTCTGTACCGTGACACCCCCGTGTCTCATTTACTCATAAGAGGGAGACACGGGCGTGTCACACCTTCTGGGCAGCTCTGTACTGAGCCACGCCCGTGGCTCAGTTGGGCTAGGATTGGTGACACCCCCGTGTCACTTCCCATGCGCAGTCTTCGTTACTTCCTCTTCGGTTTTTGATTTGTTTCACCTCCCTAATGACTTTATCTCCTTTTGTGTTAAACTATGAACTTGTTTTACTATATGTTAGGAGTAATATGGTGTAATTTCATGGCTTTTGGATGTGTTATAGGCATGCTTTTACTTAATGCCGTTTATGTGTGTTTATATGTCGCTTACGAATCGCATCACTTATTTTCTATATCATATTACTTCTTCTTGTTGTCAAACCTTGGATATATGCTATGTTATGTAATATGAAGTATGTGGTAGCATTATGGAAGAGATTGAACATGTTCTATGCTCCTATTTGAGTTCTTGAAATAAATTGATTGGGAATATGAATTGAATGATAATGAATGAATGAGTGAATGACTTGGATATATGAGTTACATGCCTTAATAATTCACATGAACATTTTCATGACTTAATATGATCTTTATACCTTCATATCACGCTTGTGCATTGCCGTGCGTCATATATGGTTCATTTAGAGTCTTGAGTCTCACGAACACGTCTTGTGGTCTCTTGTACAGTTTGTCTCCAGGGAGGAGAGCTTTTGATCGTCAGGCACTTGGTGCTCGATCCTTGTTTCTTCACGGTTAAGGTGAGGGTGGTTTTCGTTTTAGCTATGTAACAAACCCTACAACCCTTATGTGAAAAGCTTTGGCCAAAACCTTATGATTATATATATATATGGTTTTCAAATGAAGTTATCGAGTAAATCCTTCTGAGTTATATGTATGAGCGTACATGAGCTTAAAAATGGTTTTGTAATGAGGCTATGCTCCACACCGTGTGTCTTCATGCTAGCTATGGAATAGGATGACACGGAGAGGTACGTATATAGCATATGCCGAATTACACGGTAAGGTATTTATGAATTATGTTATGTACTTATGAATTATGATATGTATTTATGAATTATGTTATGTACTTATGATTGTTATGTTTTGGCGAGACACATTTATTACTTATTACTGAACGGGCCCCGGGACTTAGTATATGTGGCTAACCGAGGAAGCAAGGGCTGACGGGGATCCCATATACTAGTCCCAACCAAACTACGGTGATACCGGCCCTCGCTAGGAGGTTTAGCAGGGAATGGGAGCTGAGTGCCCTTGGGGGAGTCATGAAACCCCATTGGCCCATGATTGAGGTGGTCGGGTCTTGCAAGCCCGTCCACCACCCGAAGGAAGAAGGTTGGTTAGGATTTATGCCTCTTCTTATGTATATGTTTTGATAGAATTATGCACCGTGCGGGAAGGCCGGGATACGGATTGCCCAAGCGCATATTTATGTTATGATTTATGGTCTGTGTGTATTATGATATATTGCCTGATCGCCTAATCAATATATTACTGATATTTATGTACACGGTCGGAGTTTGGATGGAGGTTGTGCACGCTCACTCGCCGAGCCTTATATTTATGTATGATTTATGAATGGAATGAATTTAATATGAATTAGTCGTAAAAGTCGAGCATTGTTATCTATTTTCTTGCCCTTTTTGGGGACTAAATTCAAATAAAACCTTGCTCGGGAATTATGACTTGCATGTGCATGTTTTATATATATATGTATCGCTCCTGCTCACTCAGTCTTCTAGAGACTGACCCCTCTCCCTCTCCACTCGTTTAGTGTGCAGGTTTGATCTGTGGAGTTTCGGGCTAGGCGGAGGTGTTTGGAGTCTTTAAGTTGGTCGAGTTAGGTTAGGAGAGTCTTTGTACTCACTCATGTACTTGATTTATGTTTGATTCGATTCTGTAGTTCTGAATCTGAATAATTATGAAATTATTATAGAATTGGTTTGTTGGACTGTAATTATGATTTTAAAAGAGGCCTGAAGAGCCAAATTCCGTTTCTGGTTTGTATGATTGAACTTTGGCTGTGCAATGCATTATATTTCGTGGATTGGTTTTCATTGCAGGGTCTAGCTCCGCCTGGCTTAGGAAGGTATTTATGTTTGTCTCCCGTTCGCTATGGTTTGATACGGGTGCGGATTTACTGTTTCGTTACTCGTGTCGAGCCATAGTGCGGGGGATGTGGTGCCTCACGTGCGGGGTGCTACATCCTTAAGTGGTATCAGAGCCCGGTTGCAAAACCGGTGTTCTCGTGTCGTGTGTGAGTCAGTCTAGGTCGTACGGCATAGGGACTATGTGATATTATGTGCATTGCATTGATCTTGAATATGGAATTTGGTTTCCTTAAGAATTTTGTTGAATTACTTGTTGCATTTTATGGATTCTTGTCTTTCGTATTGAATATGTGCCATGAGCATGCACTAATCGCATGCATCCATTCTTGAAAAGAGTTATGATTTCCAGGTTATAAAGATGATATCAAACCACGGCCAAATAACCTATTGTAAATTCCTTCGGAGGCATGGAAGATAGGAGGGATGCCAAGGAGGAATGTGGAGAATGCTAGTCGCGTGGCACTACCGACTGAGTTGCAATTAACGGTTAAGATTTAGAATGGGAGGTTCGACCTTGGCGATGCGATGGCAGAGGAACATTTGGTGGTATAGGAATAGGGGTTAATCAAGGGATGGTTGTGACTCAAAAGAACAATTTATGTGGATCCACTACCTGAAGTGCATTAATTGGATTCAATAAGATCTTTCAACCTAAAGGATGAAGTGAACGAACCTTGAAGATGTTTTGATCCCGGATTGGACCGTTCAAGAGGTCTCAATAATTAGGAGAGACTAAGATAAAATGGGTTCGGTAGGAGCTGTGTATGTGGGGTCAACAAGAAGGATCTATGATTAAACCTAGTGATTAGAAGTCGGGTTCTAGAAGATAAGCATTTGGGTAAACGCAAATAGAGGGAAGGTGGCGATATGGAGAACCGGATTTGAGTTCATTTTCCCAAATCCCAGTTGAATTGTCATGTTGTGAGGTTAAATTGGAAGATATGGAGCAACAAATGAAACGGGAAAGAAAGGAAATCATGCGGTCAAGTATAAGCAATTGGAGGTGAATTAAACCCACAAAGGATAAACGCGGAATTCTTGATTGAGGCGACGATTAGAAGTAAAGGTCGAATTTCGAGGAGAAGCTTGGATACTAACTTAGTGGACGTGGAAGAATTAAGGATTAAGAAATTGCAACCTCGGATAGTGGAAGATACAAGTGATGCCAAAAGACTCATGGAAAACTTGAAGACCGTGGGAATGGTAAGGAATAATTACCAGGCCAAGTGACTTTGGGATCGGAAGAACGAGGAGAGCTACCGAGCTAATAACTTCCCACATCGGTGACAGGTTCCAAAGCATTCATAGCACGTGCATCATATCTTGCATTAGTTACTTATTCTCGTGACTTTATGCTTATCCGTGCATTCTAATTGGTTTCGTTGCACTAATGTGTTGAATAATTGCTTGATGTAAATGTGACCCATGCATTGTCATTTTAACCCAACATGCATTTTAGTGTTTACTTGATAGGAAGCCTTTCGCCTCAACTATCAAGTGTCAGTTCAACCGAAACGCATCTGAGTTATGAGGAGGAGAAATAATAGGATGACGTTAGAAGGAAGGTGAATTTGGGAAATAAGAACTCCCATTAAGGGATAGGTTCACGGAAACGAGAATTCAGAAGGAGAAGTGAAACCAGAGTTCCAGACAAGTATAAGGAAGGAGTTGCGGACATCAAGAGAACTGGGGAAGGAATTGAAAGGCCAAATCCTTGATTTCTATGTCAGTTAAACCTCACCTAATGGGATTTACTCATCGAGGATTTCGATAAAAGAAGAATCAATGGAGTTCAACCCGGGACAACAGAAATTTAAGGGGGAGAGCACGACCGAAGAACAAATCGGACGATTGAAAAGGTGCTCGAAGAAATATTTTAGTGGGAATGACGAAATTACAAATTAAGGAAGACCTGGAAGTCCTATTAGTGATGATCGGAGATAACTAAGGTGGCGTGAATGGTTAAGCCGTTAAGAGGAGAGTTAAGTTACTCAAGTCGGGTTAGAGTCCCTCATTAGGAATGGAGGAAATGGTTTGGAGAATATTCTTATGTGTAGAATATGGATCTGGGGATAACAAAATTATAATGGAGTTTCTGTGAACCCTAAGTCAGAATTGACAAGAGAGAGAGTTGAATCCAGTTAACATATAATGAAATGATGGCGATCCAGATTAATCCAATAAAGTACAAAGGGGGTTCAATAATGACAATATTATCAAGTCTTCGGTTAGTCCCACGATAATTCGGAAGAAACCAAATCGGAGAAGATGATCATTGGAGGATTTACATCGAACTTCAAGAGTCATCAAGAACACTCTATCTTCGATTCAAGAAATGTGGGGCCAGATACCGAATAACCCTAAGGGGTTAAAGAGTATGAATAGATAACATGAACGGAAAATGGAAAAGGATTCGTGTTAAGGTAAATCCTAATGACGAATACCTCAAGGTAGGGATTAAATCGTCAAGGTGGTCAGGGGTAGTTATTCTTGAGTATATTTTAAACTCTGATATGAGTAAGATAGTAGCTATGGGTCTAACTTCGAGACAGATGATCTAAGGGTATTCGGGAGGCCAAGCGTGGTTAATTAAAAAGAGTTGGTTGGGCGAATGAGGATTGAGGGAAATGGTGAAAACTGGAAGCAGTACAAGTCAAAAGGGATCTAAGAATACTCCAAAAAGAATTCATCAATCGCTTCACCGGGGAACCCTAAAGAGGTTCAAGACAAGCTGGGCACTGAGCTACATTCAGGACAGAGCATACCTTGGACAACGACAATTCACAACTTAAATTTTTGCAACTACGGTGAACGGTACTTATAGCATTCATGATACATGCATCCATGCAAATTTAACGTTTATAAATTTTATGTTAAGTGCTTTGTTCTGCACTGTGTTAAATTACTTGGAGTAATTGACTATCAATATGGGCGACGTTTACTACCTACTTTAGGTGACTTCCGTGATTTTCATTTTTGGTTTCGCGTGAGTTGCTTGGGAGTATTGGAGACTTCCTTGTTTTATTTTCGGTTGAGAGACGGGGTGCTCTCGTTGTTTCTAAGAGACGGGGCTTCTCTTATTTTTGTTTGAGAGACGGGGTACTCTCTTTGCTTGCGAGAGACGGGGTTCTCTCATTGTTGTTGTAGAGACGGGGTTCTCTCATTGCTGCTCGAGAGACGGGGCTCTCTCCTTGTTGTTTGTGAGAGACGGGGAATCTCTCATTGTTTGATTTCAAGCGTGTTTTGAATCCGAGGACGGATTCTTTTTAAGGGGGAGAGATTGTAACGCCCCAGTTTTTCAGTTTATAATAATGTGGCGTATTTGTTTATAAATGGCTCAAATTAATTATTTAATTATATGATTAATTGTTTATAAGTGTTTTTATTTGATTTAAACTGTAAACTCTTGTTACTCTAATTTAATTAATTTTATCTTACTTTGATATTCAGTGTTTAATTTCTTAATTAAGGTTTCATGTTACCTTAACTATTTCGGTAATTTCGTTAATTAATTTCAACATGTTATTAGTTGGTTTTAATTTAATTAATATGGAATTTAAGTTTTAGTAAATTATTTATAACAATATGAATTCGTTCATGCGCATGAGTGTTCTATTTGTGCTTCGTTTATATATGTAATGATATCGAATTGGTATAGAAATTTATTATGTCGTATATATGTGTGTTATGAACATGCCAATGTGCTCGGTTTATGTTTTCGGATTCATTTGACGTGTTTATGAATTTAATTTTAATTGTGGAACCAAATCGGGGGCTAACGAGCAATTAGCGCACCCTTGGTTCCGTACGTGATATCTTGAGCTCGGGAATTCGGATTCGAATTCCGACACTTCCGTTGCCTTCGTATCGACGATCCGGAGACAATGGAACAAGCCTCATACCTTTCTGAGATCATTAAGACCTCCGAAATCCAACCGTAACGAGCAACTCGTGCAAGAAGAACTCCTTCTGGTTGACTAGTCTTCATGGTGGGACCCCATAACACCTCTTAACCAAACCATACCTTAACCATGACTTATCCACCTTGAGTTAACTCTCTCCTCTCCCTTTTAGCAGCAAAAACCGAACCATATCCCCCTCATTTCTGCAACTACTGATCGAGAGAGAGAGAGATAGAGGAGAAGAGAGGAAAACTTGGCCATCCTTTGTGATTTTGAGCTCAAATCACCACCTTCTTTCACCAAAACTTCAAGGTATGAATATTTATGTCTTCTCTACTCAATTATGCTTGATTTCATCTATTTAAAACATGATTTGGATCAGATTTGATTAGGGTTTGAATTATGAGATTGGTATGAACTTTTAGGGATTTTTGCTCTTGTGACCTATATGTTTGTGTGGCTGAATTTCTTGCTTATATGTGATCATATGAACTTGTTTCTTGGCTTATTTCTTTCCTAACTGATAGTATATGATGTTAGGAGGATTTCATTTCTTGACCCTTTTATGAAATTATGAGATATGGAGCTCCAAACTTGATGTTCAAACTGTTTCCCCTGTTTTCGAACTGCTGTGTGAGATTTGGTGTTGTTGCATGATCATATGGCCTCCATTTTGTGTGAAAATGCATGGAGTTGATGTACACTCATTGTTCTATATGTTAGCATTCATGCTTTAAGTATTTGGTTCCATTTGAAGCTTCAAAACCGCAAGACATGGCCTGTTCTTATGCATGATCTTTGACAGAATTGTTGCTGTTGAGTTTGGTAACTTGTTGGTCCTTCTAATGTGCTTTAAATTGTACCATTTTGCATATATATGATGTATATTAGTTGTTTGGTATTTTAGCATGCATTCCCCAAAGTTTCAGATCCAAATTCAAGCCCTAAGTACTTGATCAAGGCATGATAGAATCATTAGGGCTCATATGTGCGATTTTGGCGACCCAGTTTTGTTGCATGGATTCGATGATCTTAACGTGTGATTTAACCTTTGCACTCTAAATGAAAAATGTTCATAACATGCTAAATATGTTGTATATTAAGTTTCAGAGCATTTGGAGTTCATTTGGTATGCCTTTGGATTGAGTTTGTTTGAGTTCAGTTTTGCCGGTTAGGTCTTGCATGCGCTTTAAGTTCTGTACCGTGACACCCCCGTGTCTCATTTACTCATAAGAGGGAGACACGGGCGTGTCACACCTTCTGGGCAGCTCTGTACTGAGCCACGCCCGTGGCTCAGTTGGGCTAGGATTGGTGACACCCCCGTGTCACTTCCCATGCGCAGTCTTCGTTACTTCCTCTTCGGTTTTTGATTTGTTTCACCTCCCTAATGACTTTATCTCCTTTTGTGTTAAACTATGAACTTGTTTTACTATATGTTAGGAGTAATATGGTGTAATTTCATGGCTTTTGGATGTGTTATAGGCATGCTTTTACTTAATGCCGTTTATGTGTGTTTATATGTCGCTTACGAATCGCATCACTTATTTTCTATATCATATTACTTCTTCTTGTTGTCAAACCTTGGATATATGCTATGTTATGTAATATGAAGTATGTGGTAGCATTATGGAAGAGATTGAACATGTTCTATGCTCCTATTTGAGTTCTTGAAATAAATTGAACAGGGTCTAGCTCCGCCTGGCTTAGGAAGGTATTTATGTTTGTCTCCCGTTCGCTATGGTTTGATACGGGTGCGGATTTACTGTTTCGTTACTCGTGTCGAGCCATAGTGCGGGGGATGTGGTACCTCACGTGCGGGGTGCTACAGTTTAAGTGGATTTTCAAGTTATCATTAAATTTATTGAGGTTTGCGAACGCAAATACAAAATTCCACCGGCTTGGATCGATTATTGAGGATTGTCGATACCTTCTTGAGAGGTCGTGTTAGATACAATTGTAATACATTTGTATGAAGGAAAATTCGTGTGCTGATACTCTTGCGAATAAGGGACACGATATGATCGATTGAATTATTGTTCGGGATTCTCTCGTGATAAAGGTTGTTCAGACTCTTAGTTTTGATTATATATTAGCGCCTCACTTTTTACTCAAAAAAATTTATAACTATATATCAAAAAAATCCGATATTTAATTATCAAATTAGCATCAAGTAGTCTAATTTAACGGTTCAACGTTATACTAGTGTAATCGTAAATCTCGAGTCCAACCCAAATTTTAATTAAATTATAAATAAATACATAGTTCCAAGTGAATTTAAATTAAAATAAATAAATGATAACGCGGCCCTAAGTCCAACCCAAAATTTAATTTAAACTTTAGAGATAATTAATTAATTAGTGTATCGTAGTCAATTAATTTAAAATATCGTATAATTTATGAAGAGTTCGTTAATCAGAAAATTAAAAAATTATTAAAGTTTTTCTATGGTTTTCGGGACTATGTCAAATTAGAATGTATTGTTCATAACGATTGGGTAATGGTTCTAGGTTTGTTTTTTTTTGTTTTTTTTAAGGTAATGCTTCTAGTTGGCACCAAAATTTACTAAAATTGCAATAAATTATGAGAGAATTACATTTTTATTCTATAAATATATAATTATCAAATCGATTTAACAAGTAAAATAACATTTGTTATATGATTGAATTAAATGAATTATTTCTCCCATCTCAATCTTCGTCAAGTACCTTCAACATGGGACATTACATGCTTTGTTTATGTCTCACCCAAAAAATTGTTTCATCTTAATTAATTAAGTAGATTAATTTGAGTAAATTTTCCAGTAATATATGATTCCCTGTTTGAACTTTGAAGTCAGCTCATGAATATCAGTCTTCCATTGCACTTTAAAAAGGTCCGTAGCATTTGGTGCTCACGCGCTTATCAGAAAGGTCCGTAGTATTTGGTGCTCACGCGCTTATCAGGGTTGGTTGCGGCTTATAATTAATACTAATCATTGATTTTATTTTAAATTAAGACATAAATTTTGGTACTTCACACAATGAGATGTTCCATGGAGTGGGTGATCACGCACCTTCATACTTGTCCCGATTTTTATAATATTATAAATAAATACATAATTTTATCATACTACCAAAAAACTTTGAATATATACATACATACATTTTGGGAAATATAATTGAAGATAGATAGATATATAATTACAACATTTAGCCGATTAATCGTTATACTGACTTAATCAGAGATCTATGTTCGAATGTAAGTATTATTATTTTTTTTTTGTCCAAACCACCAGTGCTAACATAGCTAAATGAATATATAATAGATAGATAGAGAGAGTCGATGAAATGTAATTTCTCATTTCTAATTTTTATCCATTTTCAAATAATAAAATATCCATAAATATTTTATGAAATTAAAATTTCATGAATATGAATATATATACTGATGGGGTCCACCCTACCGATGACATGTGACAACCTTTGAGTTGTAGGATAGGTCAGCGAACGCACGACTCTTAATAACCCTTTCTCGTTATAGAGGTGTACCTTACGAGAAATCTTTGTTTTCTTTATTTCACGAGTAGTAAACTTTAAGTGGACTTTCATTTATATTTACCTATATAAAGTAGGCGAACAAACTCAAATAGAGGACTCACGATAAGAAAAATAAGAGAGAAAAGAGTAAGTTGCTCCCATCAATATATCATAGATTGGACTTTATAACATTTCAACTATTAAACTGGAAAATGACAAAATGTTGCTTAATTAAGTCAACGATTAGAAAATAATTCAATTTTTCAATATCGTTAAGTGGTTCAAGTAACGAAGATTGCACCCCTTGAATAAAGTCCTCCCCCTACAATATGGTAAACATCTTTGCATATTTTTTATTTCATTTTATAAAATTAATTGACAAACGAAATAAATGAATTTAAGGCACGATGATTCATGCACACAGACTTATTCTTTGAAAATTTAATATAATGTCTAGAAAATTTCTAGTCTAATCTTGAGTAGTGTTGTTGAATTGACATGCAATACTTAGAAATTAGAAGATTGAGTGTCACATTAGTGAAGTGAAATATTATTTGTCCGCATCTATCTATTTTATCATTTTGACGTTTAATGTTATCTTGTGTGAAACGGAAGAAGATTTTATTGAGAACATATTTTCGTATCAATAAAGGTTACAAAGAGGGGTTATTTATCTTAGTCTAAATCCCTACAAACCAGGGATCTCACAAACCAGTTCTAATGGAAACAATATTCTTGCCTAAAATACCGCCTCTCATAACACTCCCCCTCAAGTTAAGCTATCGGATCTCCGATGCGTAACTTGTCCAATGCAAGGTTAAATGCTTGTCCGGTTACTGCTTTAGTTAGGATATCAGCCAACTGGTCTTCTGACCTCACGAATGGTAGTTGAATAGTACCATTTTCCAATTTTTCCTTGATGAAATGTCGGTCAACTTCCACATGTTTGGTTCTGTCATGTTGAACCTGGTTTTCTGATATGTTGATTGCAGCTTTGTTATCACACTTTATCACTGCAGGTCCTGTTGGGGTCAACCCTATTTCTGTCATAAGCCTCCTTACCCAGATGACCTCTGTGACAGCTTTGGCAATTCCCCTAAACTCAGCTTCAGCACTGGAGAGGGCCACTATCTTTTGTTTCTTGCTCCTCCAAGTCACCACATTTCCTCCAACTAGAGTAAAGAACCCCGAGGTGGATCTTCTGTCGTTCGGATTTCCTGCCCAGTCTGCATCTGTGTAGGCTTCGATGTCCAGGTTCCTGTGGTTACTGAACATGATCCCGTTGCCCACTGATCCTTTCAAGTACCGTAGTATCCTCGTTATTGCTTCCATGTACCTTTGCTATGGTTGGTGCATAAATTGACTGACCACCCCGACCGCATATGCAATGTCTGGTCTTGTGTGGGACAAGTAGATTAGTTTTCCCACTAGTCTTTGGTACCTTTCTTTGTCTGCAAGACTCCCATCTTCCTGTACCTTGAGTTTGTGATTTATCTGAATGGGTGTGTCGACCGGTTTGCATTCCAACATTCCTGTTTCAGCTAGGAGATCAAGAATGTATTTTCTTTGTGAAATGAAGATTCCTTGCTTAGATCGCATGACTTCGATCCCCAAGAAATACTTCAGGCCTCCTAGATCCTTCATTTCAAACTCCCGAAATAAGTTTTCGCGCAGCTTCTCCATTTCCTCCTTATCGCTTCCAGTGATAATCATGTCATCCACGTAAATGATGAGACACGTGATTAGGTCCCCTCTTCTTTTCAAGAAAAGGGTGTGATCTGAATTGCTTTGTCTGTACCCGTACTTCTGCATCGCCACAGTGAACCTTCCAAACCAGGTTCGGGGAGACTGTTTGAGTCCGTATAGAGCCTTTCGAAGTCGACATACTTCATTGGTTCTGAATCGATCCGAAAAACCAGGTGGTGCCTCCATATACACCTCTTCGGATAGTTCTCCATGTAAAAAGGCATTCTTCACATCAAACTGGTGAAGAGGCCAATCCTGATTCGCAGCCACAGAAAGAAGGACCCGTACAGTGTCAAGCTTTGCTACCGGAGAGAAGGTCTCAAAGTAATCAATTCCATAGGTCTGGGTGTACCCTTTAGCCACTAGACGCGCTTTGTACCTCTCAATGGTTCCATCGGCCTTGTACTTGATGGTGAATACCCATTTGCACCCTACTGGTTTCGTGCCACAGGGTAGCTCAGACTTCTCCCAGGTTTCATTTTTTGCAAGGGCATCCATTTCTACCATCATAGCCTTTCTCCATTCCTCAATTTTCATAGCCTCTTGAGCTGAGTTAGGTATTTCTTGCTTATAGAGCTTTCCTAGGAAGGCTTTGGCATCCTCAGATATACTCCCCCTGTTTGCCATATTCCCAATGGGATATTTAGAAGACCGAGGCCTCTGATCAGGTGAATAACGATTTGGAGGTATCCCCCGGGTGCTTCTTTGAGGTAATTCATACTTGTGACTATCTGTATCACTCACCACAGGATTAACTATATTTGGCACAGATACAATATCAAGTACAACAGATGAGGAAGGCTGATCGGGAGTTACCTCAGTTTGGACATCATGCGGAGGAGGTTGATTGGAGGTGGTACTGAGCTCAATGGGATCAGCAGAAGATTGGGGACAGAGGACCAATGTTGTCTTCTGAGTCGAGCCAGCATAGTGAATCACTCGGATACTCCCCCTGAGAGCTATGCTGGGTCTGAAAATAGTACTCTGTTTCTAAGAATTCGCAGTCCATAGTGACATAGAACCGGCGTGTGCTAGGATGATAGCACCTGTAGCCCTTCTGGTTAGGGGCATATCCTACAAAGGCACACTTAAGAGCACAAGGATCCAATTTTGTTCGTTCTGCTTTAGGAATGTGCACAAATACTGAGCATCCAAAAACCTTCGGGGGCAGAGTCATTGAGTGAGGGACAGTAACTTGTGTCTGAAACACAGAGAGAGGGGTTTTGTGACCGAGGATGGTGGTGGGAAGCCTATTTGTAAGATAAGTGGATGTGGCAACGACTTCTGGCCAGAGGTGGTTTGGGGAATGTGACTCGGTGAGAAGGGCTCGGGTCATTTCTAGTAGGGTTCTGTTTTTTCGTTCAGCAACTCCATTTTGTTGGGGAGTGTTTGGACAGGAGGTTTGAAGGATTATGCCCTGCTTGGTTGTGAAATCGGCCATGAGTTGGTTAACATACTCGCCCCCATTATCTGTTCTCAAGACTTTGATTTTCTGATCGAATTGAGTTTGGATCATATTAAAAAAAGCCACAAAGGTGTCATAAACTTTTAATTTATGCCGAAGAAAATAAACCCAAGTCATGCGAGAAAAGTCATCGATAAACAGCACAAAGTAACGAAACCGACTGTTATTTGTAACCGGGGCAGGTCCCCAAACATCTGAATGAACTAAAGAAAAAACTGACTGTACCCGAGTGTTCGTGGGTTTAAAAGAAGTCCTATGACTTTTGACAACAGAACAAGTTTGACATAACAACTTAAAATCTGGTTTATTCTGAAACAGAGTAGGAAATAATATTTGCAGATACCCAGCAGACGGATGTCCAAGGCGTCGGTGCCAAAGCCAAATTTGGGTGTCCGGGGTGCCTCTTGACAATAACGCTTTTGCAGGTTGTTCCAATTCATCCACATAGTAAAGTCCGTCCCGCTCAGTACCACGCCCAACTATCTCCTTCGTATGAATGTCCTGGATAATACAGAAACGAGGATAAATCAGCACCATACAATTCAGTACACTGGTTACATAACTCAGAGATAGCAGTTTGCAAGATAAAGACGGGACATAGAGACAATTCTTCAATTTCAATCTTGGTGAAATACTAACGGTTCCTTCCCCTTTAACTTCCACAAATTCACCATTAGCAGTTTGAATACGAGAATTTTTCAGAATTGGTTCAGTTAAATCAGAGGGATCAAATGTCATTGTATCTGTCGCGCCACAATCAATTATCCACTGGGGTGACTTATTGGTGTTATTTTGGGAGACATGTAAACTGTGGAGTGTGCTTGCAGACTCGTCAAAGTATGGGGGTCGAATTGCAAAATGGGGAAACTTAGAGGAATAAAGAGTAAAGCAACTAGGGTTTGAGCATATTTGCTCAAACCCTTTACCTCTGTTACCCGTCGTCTCCAGAGAGCCACCATCTCTTCCGCCGACATCCGCGGTGAAGTTTGCCCGCCGGCCGACCATCGTCTCCGATGCTGCCACCGCTGTACCGGCGTCCTGGGGGTTGATGCCTGCAGCGGTGGCGTTGGCCCTTGTTGGGTCTGTCCACCCCTGATTTCCGCCGACAGCTGCGTTCGTACGCCTCCTTCCGCCGCCTATATTTGTACCACCGTTACTCTTCCGACTGCCTTCCCACCAGTCCGGATACCCAATCAATTCAAAACACCCTTATTTGGTATGCCTTATCTTTCCACAGTGAGAGCACTCAAGGTCAGATCTGTCCTCTCGTGGCGGCGGTCTCCGGCCGCCACCGTCACTCCTTCTGATTCCGTCGCCTTTTGGCTGTCCGTTCTTTCCTCCTTTGACCGCTAGTCCCACTCCGACACCCAGTGATGACGAGTCCCCTTCGCCATCGGATGCCGTCTTTAGAATCTGAAGACGGGCAGCCTCTCGTCGGATAGTGGCGTAGCGCGTAGGCGGACTCTACTGAGGGTTTGGCATCGAGTTTCGATAGATCCCGCCGAATTTGTTCGTACCGCTCATCTATTCCGGTAAGCAGTTGGTAGAGCCGTTGTTCTTGCTGAATTTGATTGAAGGCTGTGATATCATCCGAGCACTTCATGGGATTCGGTTGTTTTCGGTCTATAGACATCCAAATTGCCTGCAATTTTCCCCAAAATTCCTCGAGGCTGTCCGAACCCTGTTTGATTGTATTGGCCCGCCTGTGTAGGTCGAACAGTTGAAGGGGATCGGTTCCGCTACCATAGGTTGTGGCAAGGCCGTCCCACAGAGCCTTTGCCGTTGGGTATTGCAGAACACTGTTTATTAGATCGCCATCCATGTTTTGTATGATCCATGTGAAAACTTGTTGGTCTAGTTGTTCCCACTGATCATACGATGAGTCTGTTTCCTTTGGTGCGGGTGGGTTGCCGGTGATGTGTGATCGGCAGCCTCTTCCTCCGATCGCCATCTTCATAATCCGGGCCCATACCGGGTAATTCTCGTTGTTTAGTTTGATGCCAATTGAGAGGTTCTCTGAATTGGACATTGAGAGTTTGGATATTTGGGTGCTGAGTTCTTGGGTGATTTCGGTTGACATCTTGATTGATGCCAACGGGGTTTGGGAAAGGTATTTAGGACGATGATGAGAATTCTGAGTCCCTAGGATGAACACTGCTCTGATACCATGTTATCTTGTGTGAAACGGAAGAAGATTTTATTGAGAACATATTTTCGTATCAATAAAGGTTACAAATAGGGGTTATTTATCTTAGTCTAAATCCCTACAAACCCGGGATCTCACAAATCAGTTCTAATGGAAACAATATTCTTGCCTAAAATACCGCCTCTCATAACATTTAATGTTCCAAAGATATTTGTGAAATAATCGCTAAAGACCCATCGATAAATATTTTGTCGTGCCATGTAGATTTTAAAAAAGAAATTTATATCATCGGATCTTGTTCTGTTGACGTTTTGATATGTCCGTAAATGTACAACTTGAGGAATAGACTCCTTGACAACTAAGTCTCTCTAAATTTTATCTAATATTGCACTGAATGGAAGGAGTTAAATTTATTTCATGTCAAATAATCTTGGAATGGGAGTTCAATTAAACGGGCTTTTCTCATCATTTTATGAATAATTGAATATGGGCTCATTTTTTTAATAGATTCTATCATCCATATGGCTATAGTTTCAATCCGTCTCGACTATATCAATAGATAATAATTAAAAAAAAAAAAAGTAGAGATTATAACGGACAATTCCTCAAAAATCCCCAAGTGTAAACTGAATTTCCTTTTCACTCCCCCATTTTGAAAAAGTTCCTGTTCACTCCCCAATTGAAAAACAAAATTTCTTTTCACTCCCCAAGGTTGTATAATAATTCAGGAATTGCGTACAATTTTTAGGGAATTGCGTATTAAAATCCCGGAATCTCGTATATACGAGATTCCGGGATTTTAATACGCAATTCCCTAAAAATTGTACGCAATTCCTAAAGACAATGTACGAACATGTACTATTTGTGGGGACCTAAAAGGAATTTTGTTTTTCAATTGGGGATTGAATTGGAACTTTTTCAAAACTGGGGACCTAAAAGGAATTTTTTCAACTTTTTGGTACTATTCAAAGATTTTCCCAGATTATAATCGTGTATTTTTAAAAATATCATTTAATAATATTCTATTGTATAGGAATAGGACGCACTGTTCGATACTGTCTCATTTACATCACTCATAACTATAGTCCGAAGGCCCCGAACAAATAACGGGCGATTCTTTATTAGTCGCCTATATGCTACGCGATTTTGTTATGCATGCAGCAGTGTTAGGAAGCAACCAAAGTAGGGAGGAAAAGACATTGCTGTATTGGGTGAAAACAACTGGGTTACGTTTTATGGGAAATATTATGCGCTTCTTCAAGTGAAGAGAATCACGTCTTTGTCCAGACGGTGTCGTTTCTTGGAGCATATTTCCAGCCTTTTTATTTTAATTTCCAGTTTGTTTTTTAGTATTTTGGGCCGCATGTGTCGTGCGTTTATTGGCCTGATTTTAGTGGGACGTTATTGCTATTTTTGAGTCGGATATTTGTACGCTGCAGGAGGTTGTTGCAGGGCAGATTTTGAGTATCAATCCATTTCTATTCTCTCAATTCTCTCTCTTACTCTCTCACTCTCAATTCTTATCTTCTTCACCAAGTTTTGCACTCTGTTGTATAGTTTCATTCACGAAATCTCAGTTACAGGCTTATTCCTTACCCAGATTTAGCTTATCACTTAACAGTGGTATCAGAGCCAGCTTGGCGTGTTTCTTGGGCACAGATGGCAAAGAGCAACACAGTAAGAATCGATGAACTGGAGGCATCCACTAAGGAGCTCAAGGAAGGACAAGATGTGCTCAGAGAAGGGCAAGATGCCATGAAAACTCAGCTGGAAGAGATTGTCAAAGCTCTACAGAATCTAGGGAAGGCGAAGGAAACCAGCAGTTCTGTAGACCCAACCATATCTTCCAACAGGCTCTATGGGGATGGCGGAATCCTTCCAACTCCTGCGCTTAAGATGAATGAGGTAACTGGAAATACCAACCTTAGAAATAAGCTGGAATTTCCTAGATTCACAGGTAGTGAGCCGAGACAGTGGATTAGGAAGTGTTCTAAATATTTTCAGTTTAACCCCATGAGCGATTATGAAAAAATTGTGTTAGCGGCGATGCATATGGAAGGAGAGGCGGACAACTGGTTCTTAGATTACGTTGATGGGAAGGAAAATATGGCATGGGATACGTTTTCTAGTCTGGTTCTGGAAAGGTTTTCGAGTCAGAGGGAAAGTAATATCATTGGTCAGTTTAATAAGCTTAAACAGGAGGGTTCAGTTGAGGCTTATACCCTGAAATTTGAGGAGCTGAAGTCATTTATGGTCAATCACAATAGATCGCTGAGTGAGGATTATTATATCAAAAGTTATATCAGTGGATTGAAGGAAGAGATAAGTCAAATGGTGGAAATGATAGGGCCACCTACTTTGGAAAAGGCCATCCACTGTGCTAAGAAACAACAGGGGTTGTTAGATGCCATGGGGAAATCTGCTAAAACAGGGCACAAAAGTTGGGGGGTGAAGACTGGGATCGGAGATCAGAGTATAAAGAAACCTAACAGCTCTATCTCTGAGAAATACCCACCCATTAAAAGGTTGAATGCAGAAGAAATGGCAGCTAGGAGGAAGAAGGGTCTTTGCTTCAACTGTGATGAGCTCTATCAACCGGGACACAGATGTAAAAAGCTGTTTGTAATCATGTGTGAGGATAGGGAGGAGTCTGATGATGATGAGGGGGTGATTGATCTTGGGGAATCAGATGACACAGATTTACATATATCCCTCAATGCTGCTAATGGTAGACCAGCACCAGATACCATCAAAATCCAAAGCAGGGTAGGGAACATCAATATGGTGGTACTCATAGACTCTGGAAGTACCCATACATTTCTGGATCCAGACATAGCTAGGAAGGTTGGGTGTGATATAGAGTGCACTAATCCCTTGATGGTGACTGTAGCTGACGGGGGAAAATTGCAATGTGACTCCAAATGCAGTGATTTCAAATGGCAAATGTGTGGGCATCAGTTCAAAGCTACTGTCAGATTATTGAGGTTGGGAGGATGTGATTTAGTGGTTGGGGTTGATGCTTTAAGGAAACTGGGTGATATTACTCTTAACTTTGATAAGCAAACTGTCAGATTTTTCAGAAGAGGAGAATTGATCACTCTACAAGGGGGAAAGAATGAGGCCACTTTGAGGATGATAACAGGAAAAGGATTACAAAAGCTTCTGAATAAAAGAGGGAAAACATCAGTGAGTTGTTTTTGCTTGGTATCTACTGAAGGAAATTTAGAGAATTGGGATATCCATGATGAGCTTAAGCCTTTATTAACTGAATATGAGGTTTTATTTAAGGAACCTAAAGGATTACCACCTGCAAGAAGTCATGATCATCCCATTACACTTAAGTCTGGAGTAGAAAGCATCAAACAAGCTCCCTATAGATACTCCTATCTCCAAAAGTGTGAAATTGAGAAGCTAGTCCAGGAGATGCTACAAAATGGAATCATACAACCCAGTGTGAGCCCTTTCTCATCTCCAGTACTCTTGGTTAAGAAGAAGGATGGAGGGTGGAGATTTTGTGTAGACTACAGAAAATTAAATGCACTAACAGTAAAAGACAGTTACCCCATACCCCTTGTTGATGATCTATTGGATGAGTTAGGAAAGGCATCTATCTTCTCTAAGATTGATCTTAGGTCTGGGTACCATCAGATTAGAGTGAAGCAAGAGGATATACCCAAAACGGCTTTTGTTACTTCATCAGGCCTATATGAATTTAGAGTCATGCCATTTGGTTTGACAAATGCCCCTGCCACTTTTCAGTCCTTAATGAACTCCATTTTCAAAGAATATCTCAGGAAATTTGTATTGGTGTTTTTTGATGACATTTTAATCTATAGTGAGAGCCTGCAGGACCATCTCCAACATTTGGAGACTGTTTTTGGAATTCTGAGACAGCAACAGCTTTTTGCTAAAGCTTCCAAATGCAGTTTTGGCAGGAATCAAGTGGAATATCTGGGGCATATTATTGAGAATGGGGGAGTCTCAGCTGAGTCAAACAAGATACAAGCAATGGTAAATTGGCCCACACCTAAGACTGTGAAGAGTTTGAGGGGGTTCTTAGGCTTAACAGGCTATTACAGAAAGTTCATCAAGAACTATGGGGTGATTGCTAAACCCTTGACCTCTCTTACTAAAAAGGGACAATTTAAGTGGGATGAGAATGCTGACAAAGCATTCATTGAACTCAAAGCAGCCATGGTTTCAGCCCCAGTACTGGCCCTTCCTGATTTTTCCAAACAATTCATCTTGGAAACTGATGCATGTTATAGTGGAATTGGGGCTGTACTAATGCAGGATAAACATCCTTTGGCTTTCATGAGCAAGTCACTAAGTACAAAATCCTTGGGATTATCTGTTTATGAGAAGGAACTAATGGCAATCATACAAGCAGTAGATAAGTGGAGAAATTATCTCTTGCATAGTACTTTCATAATCAGAACTGACCAATGCAGTCTCAAGTACCTCATGGATCAGAAAATCTCAACACCACTGCAACATAAATATATGACTAAACTGCTGGGCTTTAGTTACACTATTGAATACAAGAAGGGGGCAGATAATAGGGTGGCTGATGCTCTGTCTAGAAGGGACACTGTAGAAGAAGCTGATTGCAGTGCTTTAACAACTCTTCAACCAGCTTGGGTGAAGGAACTAGAGCTTAGTTATGAAACAGACCCAGAGGCTCAAGAAGCAATATCAGAGAAGCTGATAATCCCTGGAAACATGTCTTTATTTCATTACCAAGGGGGAATTTTGAGGTACAAAGGGAGAGTTTATGTGGGAAGAGGATCTGACTTGAGAAGTAAAGTAATTGAGAGTTTACACTCATCAACAGTTGGAGGCCATTCTGGAGTGCAGGGGACATATCAGAGACTCAAATGTGTATTCCTATGGCCTGGGATGTTAAAGGAAGTGGAAGAAGTGGTTAAGAAATGTGGGACTTGCCAAATCAGCAAACATGAAACCGGGAGAACAGCTGGACTGCTACAACCGTTGCCAATCCCTGATCAAGCATGGCAACATATATCAATGGATTTCATAGAGCAGCTGCCAAAATCTGAAGGAAAGGAGGTAATTTGGGTAATTGTGGATCGCTTTACAAAATATGCACATTTCATTGCTCTAAACCACCCCTTTACAGCAGCCCAGTTAGCTCAAATCTTCCTAAATGAGGTGTACAAACACCATGGTCTACCTCAAAGTATAGTCTCTGACAGGGACAAGATATTCACGAGTAACTTTTGGTCAGAAATGTTACAGATGGCTGGGATTGAACACCACCTCAGTTCTGCATACCACCCCCAATCTGATGGCCAAACCGAGAGGGTGAATCAATGTTTAGAAAGCTATCTGCGATGTATGTGTGGCCTTCACCCCAAACATTGGGTCAAATGGTTGGCTTTGGCACAGTTGTGGTATAACACCAACTATCACACAGCTCTGAGAATCTCTCCTTTTGAAGCTCTGTATGGGTACAGACCAACCTACTTCACTCTATCATCTGAATATCAAGTGACTTCAGCAGGTTTAGAAGAATTAACTAAGAACAGGGAGCAGATCCAACAACTCTTGAAACACAATCTCTGTGAAGCCCAAAATAGGATGAAGCAGTTTGCTGACAGAAACAGGAAGGAGAGAGAATTTGCAGTGGGGGATAAGGTCTATCTTAAGTTAAAACCTTACCGGCAACTATCCATTCGAAATAGCAGACTCTGGAAATTAAGCCCAAAATTCGCGGGTCCTTTTACTGTGATTGAAAGAGTTGGACAGGTTGCTTACAAACTCCAACTACCAAGGGAGGCCAGGATTCATCCCGTGTTTCATGTCTCTGTACTTAAGAAACATGTGGGATCCAATGACAAGGTCACCAGTCAACTTCCCCTTTTTGATAATGAAGCACAGGTGATCCTTAAGCCCATTAAAGTCCTGGCAAGGAGAATGGTCAAACGTAATAATGCTGCTGTGATTCAATTGCTTATTCAGTGGTCCCACTTACCTGCTTCTGAGGCCACTTGGGAGGATTACTACCCCATAATTCAACGATTCCCTGAAATTGAGGCTTGGGGACAAGCCTTAAATCAAGGGGAGGGTAATGTTATGCATGCAGCAGTGTTAGGAAGCAACCAAAGTAGGGAGGAAAAGACATTGCTGTATTGGGTGAAAACAACTGGGTTACGTTTTATGGGAAATATTATGCGCTTCTTCAAGTGAAGAGAATCACGTCTTTGTCCAGACGGTGTCGTTTCTTGGAGCATATTTCCAGCCTTTTTATTTTAATTTCCAGTTTGTTTTTTAGTATTTTGGGCCGCATGTGTCGTGCGTTTATTGGCCTGATTTTAGTGGGACGTTATTGCTATTTTTGAGTCGGATATTTGTACGCTGCAGGAGGTTGTTGCAGGGCAGATTTTGAGTATCAATCCATTTCTATTCTCTCAATTCTCTCTCTTACTCTCTCACTCTCAATTCTTATCTTCTTCACCAAGTTTTGCACTCTGTTGTATAGTTTCATTCACGAAATCTCAGTTACAGGCTTATTCCTTACCCAGATTTAGCTTATCACTTAACAGATTTCTTCAATCAAGTTGAGCTATGCCGGGAAAGTACTTTACCTGACTCGTTGACCGTTCTTGAACCCACTCCGCCACCGCCGGACCACCAACTATCCGCCGTCGAAATCAATATATTTTGCTAATGGGATCGTGAAACTGGTTCTTCTAGCTAATCTGTTACTCCTATTGTGTGTCCCGCTTCATTCTGCCAGCGCCTACAATGTTGGAGATCGCGTGCCCCTTTTCATCAGCTTCATAATCCCAGGTATTGTCTTTGCGTCCATGGTTCTGATTTTTAATTCTATCTCTCTTAGGAAATGCATTTGGTGATTTTTAGCACATTTTGGTTCTGAGTGCAAGTGGAGTTCTCTGGAATATGCGTTGACTGTGTAGTGTTGAGCTGATTTCAAGTGGGACTGATTTGTCATTGTTCATTTATTTTCTTTTTGGATTTGTGGGAACTTGTTTGATAGGTGAAGGAATCAAGGACTAGACTTCACGTTTTTGATTATTTATTCCAGCTGGGAAATATGGAAATTAGTAAAATCTTCATGATAAATGTAAGGTGATTGACAATGGAATTGGTTGCGTTTATAGGATTTTTTCTGATATAGTAATGTTAGAAGATGATGGATTGTGAATTTGTGATGCCACTTCTTGTCTGATGCTCGCTTCTGATTCGTAGAATGTGGTTTATGCTTCCAAATTTGAGCCAGTTGATCTGTTTCTAGTTCAAATTCCATGTCACTTGGTGCTACATAAAAAAGGTGAATGAGTGAATCTTAAACCTCAGGAATAAATTCTTGTAGTTACCTCTCAAAGTTTAATCAATCCATTCAATGGAAACCACGAAGAAATGCTGCGGATTCTGTTACAACATCCATTTGTAATTTTTGTAGTGAAAATCGAATAACCTCACTTTCAAACAAAATGTTCGCATTCGTCTTATCTGATTGTTTTCCCATTTCTTACCTTCGTGCTGTGAAATATACAAATACTATGAGTTGCCCTTTTGCCGTCTAGGTTCGTTGAGCTCTCCGCCGCACATTCTTGAAGAACTCCCAAATTTTTCGACATATTTTCTTTCCTTTCTGATGTTGGTTCATCTGTAATTCTTTGTTTATTATCTATTATTTGTTTTGTCTTGTTGACAGATCAGGTTCTTGAAAATAAAGAAAGCCTTAGTGAACTTTTGAATGGTCCTTTTAACAAATACTCCATACGTTAGAATTCGAAGTATACAAAGCCGAAGAATTTCTTTGCTAGAAGAGCCTTAACCAAACGGATATTGTGAAATTCAAGAATCCTATAGAAAATGACTTTTACTACCAGATGTACTTTGATGATCTTCCCATGTGGGCACTCATTGGCAAAGTTGAAAATACCGACATTAACTGGCCAAAGTATTTCTTATTCATTCACCCACGTTGATTTCAATGCTCTTTACAACGGAAACCAAATCATAGAAATACGCGAATTTAGCAACCCAAGTCATGTGGTGGATGTAACAGAAGAATTTGATGCCCAAAGTCGAGTTCACTTACTCCATATTTTGGAATTAATAAAACCGATGCACCGTACAAGAATAGAATGGATAGATACTTTGAGGCTTCGTCGGTAGTCCAGAAAGCTCATTGGTTCTCATTTGTTAATTCAATTGTTATTGTTTTTCTGCTTGTGGGATTTCTAACCGTGGATAGATACCAGCTGCTGGCTATGGCTCTGCATCTTTCTGCAATCAATATGCAGAAACAGGATGGGTACCGATACTCACTTCCCTACTAAACATCTTCAACTCATCCTTTTATAGGGACAACTACAGTTACGAAAGCTCTCCCTCTGGTTTGACAAATTGCAAAAACTTTCCCTGCCAATGAATTAATATTACATTTGGAATGAAGTTTTAACTATGTCTGAATATTTATGAATATCCTACACTTACCTGTCAGTATTGATTTTAAATTCATGTCTACAATAGCATGCATACAGCTGGATCTCAAGGTATGCAAGGGGAAGTTTTTGCAATTTCCTAAAACACATGGGAAGTTTATGTAATTAGGCAAACCTCAAGGTATGCCAGTTTTGTTATGCCTTTTTTTTTTTGTCTAATAAATGTCCATAAAAGTGAAATCAACAAATAATCTTTACATAAACGGAGTGCTTTTCTTGCAGGGATACTCTTTTTTGGCCCCTTTATCATCATAGCTTTCATCATAAGTATGATAGTTGGTTTTTTCGGGGCGATTTCGACAATTCATCTTGGAACTGCAATTGTCTGTTCCCTTTTATTTGCAACTCCATTACTTTTCTTTGGTGGATTTATTGGACACCACTTTAAATCTGATATCCAATTATCTTCCCTCACAAAGAGATTTCCAAAGGCAATTCTGTCATCGTCATGGTACCGGAGAACCCCCGGTCAGAAGCTTATTGGAGCTAGGACTATTACCTTTCAGTGCAATTGTTTAAGAATTACACAACTTGTGCTCTACTATTTGGGGCTATAAAATCTACACGTCGCCCGGAGTTTTGTTTGTTATGTTTCTAGTCCTTGTTATAATCACCGCAATGTTGAGTATTGGCTTGGCCTATTTTCTGCTGGCCATGGGGGATCATGAATGGAGGTGGAGGTATGTTTTCCTTCACGATCTTATAGCTACTATTAGGAGGAATATGATTTCTTTTGGGTCAATTACATCTACTGCTTCTTTCGAGTATGAGTTTGAAAACACACTCGACAATTTTTTAAAATTGCACAAACCACCCCTGGCAGAGTTTGGAAGTAATTACACAAACCAATCCCTAATTTAGGGTTGTTTTTGTAGTTTTAAACATTTTTAGAGAGTGGTTTTGTTATTCTTTCAAACTCGCTGGTACCAACGGTGATTTTGCACTTAATCATCTAAACATTTTCCTTACAATTGATTATTTTGCCCCCTTGTCAACCCCGTTTGAGTAAAAGTCAGGCATCGACGGTTCATAATGTTATTAACCCAAACGGCAAACACAATAAATAAGTAAATATAGTAAAGAGAAATTAATTTAGAGATGATCAGATTACACATGCTACTAAATTATACTTATATAATAAGACTTAGAATTAGGGTTAGTTTTAGCCTTCTCCTTGAATTACATAATTGATTCCTTATCTGAGTAGGTATCATTTGTTCTTATAATCTGAGAGAGAGAGAAAGAGAGTTTTTTGTGGTTAGAATTTATGTCAATCGATCAGATCGATAATTTCCAAAGACTTTGTTCAGATCATCGCTCTCAATCCGTCAAATCAGTGGCCATGTCTAGGAGAAGGAAGAGACCTAGTAAGCAGTTGCAGAATCGTCTTCCCGATGATATCTTCTTCGAAATTCTTGAGAGGTTGCCGGTAAACAGTCTCGTGAGATTCATGACGGTCTCCAAATCATGGGAAGCTTCTATCAGAAACCCTAGTTTCATCTCCTCCTACCACCATCATCATCATGACTCATGTTCCCATCTCGTTTTCTTGCCAGACCCTTTTTGGCATCCCGTGCAAACTTGTTCCTTGATACCCGAAACTAATAGCACCCCAATTCCTAATTACAACCCAGTCCTCAAACTAAGATGTCAGGCCACGCTTGTTGGTTCTAGTGAGGGTTTAATCTGCTTCCAATTCACATCCGCTTTATTCCTGTGGAATCCTTTTATTAGAACAAGCTTGAAGAAAATTTTTGCGGGCGAGATTTCGTTGAATGTCACACCTAAGAGTCGCCGTAATCCATATGCAATAGTTTTGGGATTTGGTTTTGCTCCTAAGAGCCGCGATCACAGGATTGTGAAGCTGCTCTATAATGGAGACCACTTAAGTGACGTGGAGATTTATTCATTGGCATCAGATTCGTGGAGAAGAATCAAACCTCCTCCAACGAGGTTTATTTACATGAACGAGGAGGATTATCCTTCTTCTGTTTACTTGGATGGATCTATCTACTGGTTAGCCTGGGGAGACGCAAGGTCGTATCTAATTTTCAGGTTCGATTTGGAGGATGAAAGGTTTGAGGAGATAGCGGTCCCTTCCAATGGAATCAACATGTCACGTCGCCTTCTGGTTATCGATGGATTCCTTGTTGTGTGGCTTCCTGGTTACTGGATTGACGATGGGAAGATTAAAGTGCAGGTTTACATAAACGAGGAATCCAACTCTGGATCATCATCTTGGGACACTAAAAGTGTTGATCTTCCGGAAGCAGGGGAGCTCATCTTTACACACGACAATGTGATGGATGGTCACATTATGGTCAGCACCAAATATAACAGGGTTTCGGTTTACTGTGGTTCCTGTGATGGCAAGAATTTGAGTTTTAAGTTAAAGGATTTTAAGTTAAAGGATTTAGTAGGATCCCTTGCTGAGGAATGGGCGTATTTTCTTATTCCCACCAAAAAAACCCTTTTCTTACTTGACAAGAAATAGAATAGCAAAATTACTCTAGATATATTTATATTTTTGATATTTTTTGTTATTGCTATCACTACTAGAAAACATGGTTTTTGCAACCGAATATTTGCAACCGAAAATTTTCGGTTGTAAATTTGACCGATTTAGCAATCAAATTTGCAACCGAAAATCAAAATTTGTCCATTTGGCTTTGCAACTGAATATTCGGTTACCAAATCGCTTACAAAAATTTTGCAACCGAACTTTGGTTGCAATATTAGTTGCAAAAAAAAGTTGAATTGTCAACATTTTTAAATGTATTTGCAACAGAAAATTAGGTTGCGAATTCGGTTGCAAATCCTTTGCAATCGAATTTCAATTGCTAATTCGGTTGAAAAAAAGAATGAAAAAATCAAACCTGGTTAAAGTATTTGCAACAGAATATTCAGTTGCAAAATCAGTTGTACAAGAATTGCAACCGAAATGCAACCAAAATTCTCGGCTGCAAAATTATTAAAAATAATTTCAAAAATATTTTTGCAACCGAAATTTCGGTTGTAAAGTTTTGAACTAATTTAATTATTTTAATGTTTAATTTGCAACTGAAATTCGGTTGCAAAATTTTCATACACCCTCTTTGCAACCGAATTTCGGTTGCAAAAATCTTTTTATTTATTATAATTTATAAAATTAAAATAAGTAATATCTTTTTAAAATATATGTTGCTATTCGGTTGCAAAAGTTTTTTTCTTTTATTAAATTTAATATATACATAATAATTATTAATTACTCGCCTCCTAAAAAGTTTTAAATCCTTTAATCATTGTATAATATAAATTTTCTAATTAAAATGATAATAAATGTTATAATTTATAATATATTTGTAAAGTGAAAAAAAGTTAATTAATTATAATTACTTCTATATGATCATATTATGGTAGTATTAATTAATAATTGTTAATATATTGTTGTAATTACTATAAATTATGTAATAAAGCTTAAAATTAAGTTTCATAAGATATAATATACCTTATAAGTCATTAAAATATTATATATACTTGTATAATGATATGATATCGATCATATAACATATAAAATATTTTGAGTATTGATATAACGCATAATGTAATATATGGTGTACAGATCGAAGTAATTTCTACAAACGATAGTTATTGTATAATGGATATTAAATGATTATAATTACTTAGGGCAAATTACATCCAACTACCCTGAGGTTTGTCCTAATTACGAATCAGTCCCTCTTTTTTCATTTATTACATATCAACCCCTAAAAACACTGTTTCAATTACAAATCAGTCCCTCTTTAGGGGTTAAAATGTAATTGAAACAGTATTTTTAGGGGTTAATATGTAATAAACGAAATAAGAGGGACTGATTTGTAATTAGGCCAAACCTCAGGGGGTGTAGATGTAATTTGCCCTAATTACTTATATAATCATTTTGTGGTAATATTAATTAATAATTATCGTTATATTGTTGTAGCTACTGAAAACTATGTAATAGAATTTAAAGGTTATGTTTTATAAGATATAATATTTATTATGAATCATTAAGGTGTTATACTTGTATAGTGATATCATATTATATATATCATATACGATATTTAATTTTGAGAATTGACATTACACACGATATTATATATGATATGCTAGGGTAATTTTCACAAGTGATCGCTATAAAAGATATCAAATGGTATAATACATGATTATACGTCTATTAAATACTACAATATACTGATATTACATTTAAGATTGATATTATATCTTAATATGATATTATATATGTTGTACAGGTCGAGTTAATTTCTACAAGAGAAGATATAATATAATAGATATTAAATGATATAATTGATAACTATATATTTGTTAAATAATATAATATAAAAATGCTTACATTTATGATAGATGTTATATAACATGTAATATAGGAAAAAAAATTGCATAATAAGTTTTCCAAAACGATTATATATGTTATAACATAATATATATATATATATATATATATATATATATATATATATATATAATTCTAAAGTGAAAATAAGAAAATTAATTATAGATATATATAATTCTAAAGTGAAAATAAGAAAATTAATTATAGTAGTATTAATTATAATTACTTATATGATCATAGTTGATAGTATTAATTGATAATTATTGATATATTATTGTAACTACTGAAAACTGTGTAATAAAATTTAAAGGCTATGTTTCATAAGATATATAATATATATTGTAAATTATTAAGATGTTATACTTGTATAATGATATCATATTATATATCATATATGACATTTAATTTTGAGAATTTACAAAACACACGATATTATATATGATACGATAGCTTGATTTTCACAAGTGATCACTATAAAAGATATCAAATGGTATAATAGATGATTATATGTCTATTAAATACTGTAATATACTGATATTACATTTATGATAGATATTAGATACTGAAATTTTATGTACATGTCACACGATAAATGAAATCAAGTTGTAATTTGTTAAAAAAATAGTTAAGGTTGATAATATATAGTTACAAGTCTAATAAATATTATAAGAGATAGACTATATGTCTATTAAATACTATAATATACGGATGTTTACATTTAAGATTGATATTATATGTCATAACTCATATATATAATACTACCTTATTCTCATTGATAATGTAATATTGAAAAGTGTATTAAACCATTTAATATATAGTTATAATATAAAGATACTTACAATTAATGGTAGATTATTATATATTATATGAGATATTAGATATATGTGATGTATCCATTATCTTAAAACATTATAATATATTGTTACATGTCTAGAAATGACTATACCTTATATGATACATAACTTGTTTACTAATCATAATTCATTCATTTATATGCAACACTAAGTCATATTAAATTTTATTTATTTTTTGATGGAAACTAAGTCATATTAATGTAATATGATATAATATACAATATTATATGATTTAGAAGACATTTTAAAAGTAATACAACAGTACTATTTTCAATTTGTTCGTATTATATCATATAGTTTCCACACAAAAAAAAATTTATGTCATATAGTTCATAAGACAAATAATATAATATATAATGTTAAATCTACTAAATAATATAATATAATCATATAATCTATTACAATCATATTATAATTTAAAAATAATTTTTAAGGTATTAATATACTTTATTCTCTCAAAATCAATTTCATTCCCCCCAAAATTAACTTCTTTCCCACCCAACTTATTTGATTTATTTCATTTTCCCAAAAATTAACATCATTCCCCCCAATCTTGCCCTAGACTCAAACAAATCCCTCAATGTCTTTTCCTCCACCGTTTTCTCTCCCAACGCCGCGTTCATCTCCCCGCCTCTGCAACCTCACAGCCACCCCCACTCCCACCGACGACGCTCCCTTCAACCCGTCGTTTAAACCTACCTTCCAGTCCCATTTTCTTCAAGAAGGAAATGGCTGGGCGTCGAGATCTGCTCGAGGTCGGCGTGGCTTGTCGACGGACTGCAAATTTTTCGGTGAGCCTCCTCCGAATTTGAGATGACTGGGTCTTAACTCACGAAGATGTTTTCCAGATCTGGCGGCGGCGAAGGGGTTTTCACTTCCGCGAAGCCGACAGCCTTTAGGTGAGTTCTTCACTTCCAATGAATAAAATTGCATTAATCGTTGGTTGAATTTCGATGAATGGGGTCACATGGATTGTTGATTTGTGTTTCAGTGAATGAAATTGGAATGTGTGTTCATCGGGTTCCCATGAATAGAAAATGGGATTGATTCTTGATTTTTTCTTTTCTTGAACTTTGATGAATAAAATCAAACTGAGTCCTTCTTGAATTCCTTGTATTTCCTATACCATGGAGCAGGCCGAAAACCAATACGTCGCCTCCAGTCCCCCCTCGTTTATGCCGCACAGTCCAATTTCTTGAAAGGTACCCTGTTGTTCCTTTTCCTTTGTCAATAAAGTATGCAGCTTTTCACATTCTTTTTTGGGTAAAATGGTGTGGTTATGTTTAATATTTGCTGAGAATTATTTCGTCTTTTCTGGGCATGTGAGAGATTTGGAATGGGTCAAGTTTGTGAATAACCTTTTTGCTAGTTAATAGATGATACTCAGGTTTGGTGAAAAATTCTGATTAATAAAGCCCCACATTTGCTAGTTAATAGATGATACTCAGGTTTGGTTAGAGTGTAAGAATTAATAATTATGTGTGTTGTATGTACTGGCATTGATTAGTTGTGAGCTGTAATTTGATATGTTGGCAGCAGTTTTAGTTTCTTTAAAAAAAATTTCTATTTTTTCTTTCTTCAAAGATGATAAAGTTTTGAGTTTTAGTGGGTTTCAACAAAGTTGTTTTGAGTTCCTTCAATTGTTGTGGAACTCCTGAAAGACAATGGAATTTAGAAGGTGAAATTCTTTGATATAGAGTCTAGGTTTTTAAATGTCTTTAGTGGGTCAAGGATTGAAGTTATGGTTGAAATCCCTAATGATATGTTGACAACTCTTGCTAGTTTCTGAATTATCATTAACAAATGCATGTGTATATATAGATCAAAATCAACTTTATAATATGATAATTGGAGAAATGCGAAATAGACTGGTGCATATATATGTCTCTAGCTAGGGTTGTCGTGATCCATCCATTTATATACATTATTATAAATCCTAATGTATATTCAACAGCTTAGTCTTGACCGGTATAATTTCTGGTTAGTTTGCTTCTTGCTCTAATGTATGTTCAACAGCTCTTGTTAATTGAATTTGTGTATGCTTTCATGCTTAAGTGCCAGGCCTCCATGTCAATGTGGCATATCCTGATGAAAATGGTGGTTTGTAAAAAAATTATTGTTTGAATGATGATGATTTAAATCAATAGTAAGTTGTATATCTAAAATTATCTGGTAATTTCTTCTGTTATATGGTTGTAAAATTATAGTGGGCAGCAGGAAAGATATTCCTTTTCAGACACGGTAAATGTAAAATACTTGCTCACTCGTTATATTGATTTGAATGAGCCAAGTTTGGGTTAGAAACCGAGGATTACCCACACAAACAATCTAATACAAAACTTCTCTAATAGTTTAATTAGATTTATTAGGTAGTTCCATTTTGAAGTCCAGGAGAACATCTTAGTTAATGAATTGTTCTTATAAATACTAATTATTAATAAATTTCAGTCAATTGCATTTTAATACTATAAAAAACAGAGCTTCATTATGAACCAAACACTTATATTTTAATAAATATTCCTATTAATCTGGTAACCTTATATTACATAGTGTAAGTACAGGGTTTGATTACAATGCAAGGTTTCTAAAACTACACAATTAGAACAATAATACATCAAAGATTTTACAATACGCCAATGTACTTGCCATTTGGACAAAACATGGTGAAGAATCACCGGATAGTCTGAATGTGCAAAGAGAATCGTCAAGTAGTACTATCCATTCAAATATAGATAGCAGGTTCGATAGGTATCAAAATTTAGTCTATAATGCGATGGGACATAATATTTATACTGATGAGGAGTTGAACCAAGATACTGATCTGAATAATAATAATGAAGATGCAGCACCGAATATAGATACTCAACAATTTTATGATATGTTGAATGCAGCCCATCGACCGTTATGGGAAGGATGTGAGTCCCACTCGCATCAAATCAGATTACAATATGTCTCAAAAGCAAAAGCAAGTAAGTATTTCTGACTGTTGCACTTTCTCGTAACTAGGCTAAGAAATCATATTAGCATCCTTACTTTCATGGATCTAATTAAATGTAACATCCTTTTTCTTTATGTTTTTCCCCTGTTTGTGTTGATTTTCTTTTGAAATGCAGAGGTCCTAGATGGGCTAGTGTGAACTTAGGCATATTTATATACATGCAATGCTCTGGGATCCACAGAAGCCTTGAGTGCACATTTCAAAGGTAACATCTTTTTTCATACTTATGTTTATTGTTTCATGTTTGATTCCTTCTTAAATAGAAGAAGAGAAGTTTATTCTACATGCAAAACCTTTCAGCTCCTAAGCATCTTGTTTGAAGAGCTATTCGCATATTCAACTGGTTGGTGTGGGGAAATTACTATGCTTCTTATTTTTCCTTGGAAAGTCCGCAGATGTTAGTTATTTGTATATGGTTTTTGTGTTATACTTGTAGTAGAGTAGCAAAGCAGACAAGAACACTTACTTTTTTTTTTTCTCTGTAAATGTTACTCATTTTGATGTATTTGTAGATATTGTTAACTATTTGGTGATATTTTATAATGGTGAATGATTTATGAATTCTTGGTATATTTGTTTATGAATTTTAATTTGTTGTTGGTATATTTATTTATGTTTTATTGTTTTTGTTGTGAATACAGGTTTAAAATTATAATTTCTTGAAAAAAGATACAGAGCCACTTTTTTGTAATTGAATTTACAAAATATTAAATTTTATTTGTTTATATTTTTGCAACCGAATTTCGGTTGTAAATAATTATAAAAAAATAAAAAATAATTTTCCTTTTTTCTGATCGTTTTTGCAACAAAGAATTCGGTTTCAAATTAATTAAATAAAATTTAACAAATTATTTTATGCAACCGAATTTCAGTTAGAAAATTGGTAAACATTTTAAATCAACTTTGCAACAGAAAAGTTCGGTTGCAAATTTCAGTTGCAAGAATTACCTTCACGTCAACTTTGCAACCAAAATTTCGGTTACCAAAGTAGTTTTAGTTTTGTAGTGACGTGGCTTACATGCCATGTCTACGTCTTCTCGCAACCGAAATTCGTTGCTATTTCGGTTGCAAAAACTTCGGTTGCAAAAATCGGTTACTAAAGTTTACAACTAGGTTTTTCGCAACCGAATTTTTCGGTTGCAATTCTGTTGCCAAATACTATTTTCCGGTTGCAAAGGGCCATTTTTCAGTTGCAATTTCGGTTGTAAAAGTCATGTTTTCTAGTAGTGTTGACCGAGGAATTTTCGAAAATAATATTTAAATTTAAACGGATTCATAAAATAGTATTGAAAACGAACGGGTTAAATTTTTGTTATAGAACGCCACATTTGATGGCGTTCTTGTACTTTTTTAATATTATTTTTAACGAGGTCGCCGAATAATACGGCGACCGAATCCAATTTTTTTTTTATTAATATTTTATTGAAGGTTACCGAATAAAACGACAACCTTTGAGATTTTTTTAATATAATATAATGGTTGCCAAATGTAATGGCGACCTTTGGTGAATTATTTGCCAACAGAATCTGCTTTTGCTTTTGCTTTTGCTGTTGGTATGGAGCAGAAAAATAAAATTGCTTTGACAAATTGCTGGTGGTACAATTGCTTTGGTACGGAGAAATTTTGTATTTTATGAAGTTCGCCAAATTATTTGGCAACCCTTTCATTTTTTTATTTTTTTTAATAAACGGATTGCTAAAGCATTTGGCGATCATTACATTATTGTCCTTCCCAAATTGAACGATATGTGCATTATTGTACTATCTCTGCCAAATTTGACAATACAATTGCACTCACAATCATAATGCATTGAAAATATGTTCGGCAATACATTGGAAGTTTATTTAAGGGCTTGCAGCTAGATGCAATCAAATGCAAAAACACCGCCACTCCTATAATCTTAGAAACTCTCTTTCAGATATCTGCATTCCAACCCTTTGTTGTTAGTTGCTGTGAAAGAATTTTTTTGTTATTTACAATGGATTCAATTGGGGTAATTGTCTACTACGGTGGAAATTATACTGAGTCAAACCATTGTATTTCTTACGATCGACCACCATTTTCCATCACTAGAATTTCACGCTCAACCTCATTTTATGATCTCGTTCATCATATTTGTGATGTAATTTCTTTACAACGAGAGCAATACAACGTCAAGCTTTTCTCAACATGGTATATATCAAAATTTCCGGTACCAGTCGAAACTGTGGTGAAATATCCGCTGATAGTTTTCTGAGTTGTTATACGAATATAGAATCCCAACTCGAATCATTCAAGGTGTTTGTTGTCGCTGAACCCATCCAACAACAACAATCAGTAGATGGTACTTGGGGTCAAGACATGCAACACTATGTGGATCTGCTCACCTAGGATATACCGTCGATTAGCAGTGGTTTTGAAGCATTTGGTATCAATGAACCCAATACATCACTCCACCAAAATAATATGGCCCAAGCTAATGTGGCTATAGATGAGGAGGAGAATGAGGAGGAAGATTTGGAATATCAAATCCAACCAGCCGATGATGTGTTATCAGATTTAGAGACAGACGACGAAGAGGATGATACCAGTGACAGCGAGGATGATACCGACGATGAGATTAACCAGAGTGTCGAAGAACGTGCTCAAGAACGTGCCGAGAAGCTTACAGCTGTTGCGGAGGTGTTAGCACAGCACAACAGTGAAAGCTCACATCCTCAACTCCATGAATTCCATCCATACTACCATGCAGCTGGATCAGAAATGTACGCCGACTCGATGGACTTGCCATCAGGCAGATGGAGTCATTTCTATGATTGTAATATTGGTAGATTGTTTATGGGGATGTCGTTTCAAAGTAAGAAACATGTTCAAGCAGCTGTGAAGGACTTCTCCATTCGATGGGCTAAGCGAGAATTTAAAGTTCGCAATAGTACACAAGAATTTTGGAAGGTTCATTGTAGACGAGGCCAGGCTGCAGGCTGCCCGTGGGAGTTGCGGGCCCAATATAAAAAGAGAGTGGGGATTTGGGTGATCTCTGTTTATCACGGTGATCATACATGTAGTCCGGATTTCATCCTGAATGACCATAAAAACTTGGACGTCAATTTTATTGCCGGTTTGTTAATTGGTCACGTCAGGACCAACTACGCGTATGCGGTAGCTGACGTTCGTCAAACTGTCAAAGATTTTTGCGGATATCAAATCGGATACTCAAAGGCATACCATAGTCTAAGACGGGCTCGTGAACACCTGTATGGTACGTGGGAAAGTTCAGTGACGAGTCTCCCACAATTCATGGCCGCACTGAAAAAATGAATCCAGGTAATTCATCTTGGTTGTTATTTTATTCCTAAAAATTTATTTTTAATGTGTTATGTGCAATAATAGTTTAATTTCTAAATGGTAACCAACATGTAGACACAGTAGTGGAATGGAAACACCATCCTAATGGAGGAGGCAGGTCTGGTGTAGAGATGATACATCATGTTTTTTGGGCATTCAGACCCTGCATTGATGGTTTCAAACATTGTCGTCCTGTTATCTGCGTCGATGCCACTCATTTGTACACCAAGTACAAGCATAAACTAATGATAGCAGTCTGTGTCGATGCTAACCAAACCGTCCTCCCTCTTGCATTTGCCTTGGTTGATGAAGAGTCGACAAGCACATGGGGATGGTTTCTGGACTTACTACGTGTGCACATAATAGCAGACTCGCATGAGTTTGTTACAATAATTTCAGATCGCAACAAGGGCATAATTCGAGCTGTCAAAGACGGATCAGGTTCATTTAATGGTAACCATGGATGTCACCGTTATTGCTTGAGACACCTGTGCTCGAACATCAACTCGAGATTTCAAAAGGAAAGCCTGAAAGATCTTTGTTGGTTTGCCGGTGTAGCCGTGAATGAGTCTTCGTTCCGTGAGGCATTCAATCGTATCACTGCTATTAAAGCAGAAGCTGCCGCGTATCTTCTACGAATTGGGAAAGAAAAATAGACATTGGCATATGATGAAGGTCGTAGGTACGGAACGTTGACAACAAACCATGTCGAAATTTTTAATGGTGTGCTGAAGGGTGCAAGGAGACTCCCCATCTGCGCGATAGTTGAGATGACATACATCAAGCTCACAGATTATTTCAACGAGAAGCTGCAATTGGCCAGACAATTGAAAGTAGATGGTCGAGCATGGACCCCATATGCTAAGAACATATATCGAAAGAACGCAAGGTATGCCGATCGTAACATTGTGCACATGGTCAACAACGATGATTTGTCAGCTAATGTCCTACGTGTGGGGCCGGGCGGAATTGTGACCCGTTTTGCGGTCACTCTGACCGCAAGACAATGTAGTTGTGGGTCTTGGAATAATAACAAAATTCCATGCTCACATGCAATTCAAGTGTGCAAACATAATGATACTCCTGCTTTTAATTTCATGCCATGGTTCTTCGAAGTTAATCACTTTGAGGAGACATACAGTGGTAAATTCTATCCAATATGGGCAAAGGAATACTGGCCTTACACAAGGCTCAAGCTGGTTCACAATCCTGCGATGAGGGAGAAGAGGCGACGAGGCCGGGACAGAACAACAAGGATACAAAATGAGATGGACGAAGCTGGACCATCGTTTAGAAGATAGATAACTCAGAAATATCGGATGGTGATACCTACAGTGTTGCGCGTGTTATTTTATTTGTACTACCTATTCTGTTTAGTGTTGGTTTCATTTCAGCTTTCTGTAATAATAAACATGATAAATATTTCTTTTACGAGGACGATGTTGAAAAACTACAAAAAAAAAAATACATTACACAACATTAATACTGCGACTACGAGAAAATACATATTAAATCATCGATGATCCTGATGTCCGTACCGACCTCTGGTGTAACAAAATCGTAGGTGAGGTTCTCTCTCACTTCGCCGAGGTTGTGGCCTATCTTCAGGTGTCATGTCTTCTGATAAATCAAATGGGATTGGCGAGTGCCCATAGTAAGGCTGATGGTGAGCAGTTGCTGGGCTGAACGGTAGTACGTGCGGGGTGTCAGTACGAGTGAACGATGCATCAAACTGTGGAATATAAGGTGTCGACGGCCCCGCTGCATTGAATGGAGCATGAGAAGACTGAGGGGGCTGTTGCGCTGTTGTATTCCATTGGTGAAACGATGGAGGTACAAACGATGTCTGTGTCTGATGACCATGTGTGCTGAAGGGTGGATGTGTGCCCTGGATATTTGCTTGTCGTGTCGTGACCGTATCCTGTAACGTGCGAATTACTTCTTTGTACTTGTATGCCAATTCCTGGAAATGTTCTGCATTGCTGTAATCTGATATGGTCATGAAACCATCCATCATGTATGCCAAGCCATTTGCCTGAAATACAAATATAATAAATAATTACTAATGAAATTTATTTTAACAATACAAGACTGGAATTGAATATTTGCATACCATTAAATCCCACATGGCCGGGTCATCCAGTCTATATCCACTAGTATCGATTGGAGGGGGTCGCGAGATTCGTTTGCGTGTTTTCCTCATGAACCAATCATAGTACCCTTCACCGACATCGTTGCTTTGAGTTACTGCGGTCCCGGTAATTTCATTTTGAACCATATCATACCATTTACCTACGTACGTGGCATGAAATTGTCCCCAATCTTGTCTGGGACGTCCAATACGGGTTAGTTTGTGTAGCCGTCGTCGTTCTCCTGCTGGAGGATTGGGAGGAATCAACTGTACGATGCCAAATTATCGTGTCACTCTCTCAATGTGAAGATCCTCAACAATACTATAGTGGATCAATGGACACCTACAACGCCACAATTCGACACCACATTCGGCAGACAACGCAACGATCTCTGGCCAGTTCATGTTGTACGGTGTCCAATTAAACTGCGAGTAGGCGATAAAAATGAAATTAATGTAAGCTCTAATGAACAGATTCATGAAAATACAATATATAGGTTCGTTGACATGTACCTCTGTAGGAGTTAATCGATCAAACATTTCTCTAAAAATTCTAACGCTATGACTTGCAGTTTGCGTAAATGAGAAATAAGTTGCCCACCTAAAACGGATTCAAGACTCAGTGATGGATTCAAAAGCTTATACACAGCTGAATAAAATTTAATATAGCAGAACCTGGCACTATGTGGAGGTTTCGACAATATTCGACCGTTTGCAAGAATCGTTTCCTCGAGTCTGGAACCTTGGCGTCGTCGCTGCGGCCGGATGGATTTTATTCGTATCCAAGCCCAAATCTGTACCAAAACATTTAACAATGTTTACAAATATAGATATACATGAAAGTAGAAAATTCCTATAATGAACTTACTTGCAAGAGTTGCAATGCTCCACCAACATGCTGATTAGGTCCACTGTTGGAAAACACGAATCAGAAAGCAACGGAATTTAAAAAATTTTCCCAACAAAAGGACCTTGAACTCGCAATCGTGCAACCAAATTCGTAATGATAGAAAACTTACTTTTCTTTTATTCTTTCTTGAAGCGTTTCAAGCCACCCAAGAACGCTCTTCTCGCGGCTTGATCCCCTCTCCTTGGTAAAGCTCGAATTTTCAAACTTCTAACTTGAAGTCTCTAGAGAAAGTCCACCAACTTGATCACAATCTAACTATAGTAAGGATGCTAGTTCTCTAGTTAGCGTTTAGGCTTAACCTAGGGTTTAATTTAATCTTGGAGAAATGAAGGTGTTCAACACATGAACCAAAAGAATTGTCAATTAGCTCTAAAGGGGAGCATGAGCTCCCCTATATATAGGAAAGGGGAGGGGCGGCCGAACTTAGTCCTAATGGACAAAGGATTTGGTCCCTCTCTCTCCTATTACTTGATCATCAAGTATTTCCAACTTTGACTTTGAATTCTAATTCAAGTCAACTTTTAAGAGAGCTAAAAATATCCAAACTATTTTTGGATAATTTTATACTTTATTTATTATAAAATAAATAACTTATTTTTATCTAATTAATTAATTCGTAATTAATTAACTAGATTATTTTCTCCAAAATTAAACTTTCTTTTTAATTCAAAATTAAACCAAAGTCTATTAAATAATTAACTAATTAATTATTTAATATATATATAATATATATATATTCACACGTGTGTGACACGTGTCACAGTGACACGTGTCACTCACGTGAGCCACACGTGTGACTTCACACGTGTGGAACCCTCTTGGCCCGATTAACTCGTTTAATCATTTTCAAGACTCAACTCATGTAACCAAGTTGTTGTGTGTGACCCTCTAGGTTCTCAATTCAATTAGCAGTGACCCCAATTAATTAATTCACTAATTAATTAATCAGTCCATAGATTAAACGACCATAGTCTAGCAACAGGTGTTTAACCCCTAGCTGAATTGGAATGTTCGGATTCGACAGAACCTTTAAGTCATTGATTCATGTGAGATACAATCCTCCTACTTACTATCTCTCAACCAAGATCTAGGGCAAGGGAATAATCAGAACCCTAATAATCCGATCTTAAAGCTAAGTGCATTTCATATCCATTTGATCTCAATCCAAGAAACCCTTTTCTTGATGTCTTGATCTACTGCCTTGGCCAAGGACTCCATATGGCATATGAATGACTTACACAATAAGAGATCACCTTGCAAATGCAAGTGTAGGTCCTTTCTTGATTCTCATTCACTTTCATGAGTCACTTGTGCAGCCCCAGCATAAGCCTTGAATCAGTTGTCTAAGGCGACACCCTTTAAAGCTTATACCTAAGACTACAAAGTTAACTCATAAAGTGACAAGGAACCTCAAGTCTTAGGATCAATTAATCACATCAATGACTCGTGAGATATTTCATAATCTGGAAGTTTCCATTTCCTGAAATAGAAACTTCCTTTCCCATTTAGGAATGTTCTCACACGGGGCACCTCAGTGAACTTACTAATTAAAGTAAGCACCCTCATGTATCACGCACGTATCTACTATACACTTTCCACCTCCATGAAACAAGGTGGTCCTTCTTAAGGGCGTGATCCCACAAGCAAGCCTTAGAGGAGTCAGGTTGACACTCCCACTGTCTGTAGGACTCATCGGCTTGGAGTATTTTACTAATCATGACTTATGTGATATAGGGCTCGTTTCATGAACCATTTCACCTAAATGGTAGAGTCCTAAAGTCATCAGGATTATGGGAGTTCTCATACATGCACAGCTAAAGTAAACGCATACCAAACAAGAGCATATAAAGAAGTGTTGCCTCAATTCGTTATTTCATTCAAAGATTGTCTGTGATTACAATAAGGAAAAGTACAAAGCGGATATACAATCGGCTTTCTAGGGCACTATTCCTAACAATCTCCCACTTGCCCGTCAAAGCCATTCTAAAGCTACTCTAAGTCCCATCTTCTGAAGATGACCTTGGAAAGCTTCTCGACTAAGGGGTTTAGTAAGTGGATCTGCCACGTTCTCTGCTGATGTGGCCCTCTCAATTAGCACATCTCCTCTTTTGATAATATCACGGATTAGGTGATACTTCCTCATAATGTGCTTGGTCCGTTGGTGAGATCTTGGTTCTCTTGCTTGAGCAACCGCCCCAGTGTTGTCACAAAACACAGTAATGGGGTCTTTCATGCTAGGAACAACATTCAACTCTTGAATGAAGTTTCTAATCCAAACACCTTCCTTAGCTGCATCATTTGCAGCTAAGTATTCGGCCTCAGTGGTCGAATCTGCAGTGGTAGTTTGCTTGGAACTCTTCCAACTCACTGCTCCGCCGTTTAGGCAGAAAATGTATCCTGACATTGACTTAAAATCATCTAAGTCTGATGCAAAGCTTGCATCGCAGTATCCTTCGACAGTAAGATCTTTCTGACCTCCGTAAACTAAGAATAAATCTTTAGTACTTTTCAAGTACTTAAGAATATTCTTCACGGCAGCCCAGTGACCATCTCCAGGGTCAGATTGGAAACGACTCGTTACACTAAGTGCATAAGCCACATCCGGTCGAGTACATAACATTGCATACATTATGCTACCTATTGCTGATGCATAAGGTGTATGAGTCATTCTTTCCTTCTCAAGGTTAGTCTTAGGACACATCTTCTTCGAAAGACATGTTCCTATACTTATAGGAAGGTTCTTAACCTTTGCTGACTCCATATTGAATCTCTTCAATACTTTGTCAATGTACATGGACTGTGACAGTCCTATTAACCTTCTAGATCTATCTCTATAGATTTTAATTCCAAGGATATAGGACGCATCACCAAGATCTTTCATCTCGAATTGGTTCGATAACCATAACTTAGTCACTTTCATGTCATCCTTCGAATTCCCAATAAGAAGGATGTCATCAACATAAAGTACTAAGAATTGCACTGAGGTCTCCAATTCCTTTCTATACACACATGATTCATTCAAAATTTGGGTGAAGCCAAACGCTTTGACCGATTCATCAAATCGAATGTTCCAATTCCTAGAAGCCTGTTTCAATCCATAGATTGATCTTTGGAGTTTGCAAACCTTTTGCTCACTCCCACTGAATGTGAAACCTGTGGGTTGCACCATATAAATGTCTTTGTCAATGTCACCATTGAGAAAGGCAGTTTTCACATCCATTTGCCATATCTCATAGTCGTAATATGCAGCAATGGCAAGCATGATTCGAATGGATTTTTGCATTGCAACTGGTGAAAAGGTTTCGTCAAAGTCCACGCCGGGTCTTTGGGTGAATCCTTTTGCAACCAGTCTTGCTTTGTAGGCTGCAATGCTTCCATCAACTCCAAGCTTTCTCTTAAAGATCCATTTGCAACCTATGGGTTTGACCCCATCAGACAAATCTACCAAGGTCCAAACTTGGTTGGAGTTCATGGAATCCATTTCGGATTTCATGGCTTCTATCCTCTGTTCAGAGTCAGAATCTGAAAGTGCCTCCTCATATGTTGAAGGATCATTATCCTTTTGAGAGATTTCATGGAAGAATCCATACCATCTCTCCGGCTGTCTAGGATTGCGTTCAGAACGCCTTAGAGGAGGATTTTCATGTGTATCGAAATTCGTGATTGGTTGTGGTTGATCAGAGTGGGACGTTTCTTCAGTGGGTGGTATGGGGTCACTTTGTACTTCTTCTAATTCTATGATCTTGCCTTGCTTTTCTTTAAGGAACGGTTCTTCCAGAAAAGTAGCATTTCTGGAAACAAACACCTTTTGCTCAGATTGATCATAGAAGTAGTATCCTATGGATTCCTTAGGATAACCTACAAAGTAGCATAAGTTAGAACGAGATTCTAACTTATCTCCCATTGTCCTCTTCACGTAAGCAGGACAACCACAAATTCTTAAGTAAGAATAACTAGGGATTTTACCATGCCACATTTCATAGGGCGTTTTAGGGACTGACTTAGAGGGAACTAGATTCAAAATCTTTGCTGCACTTTCTAGGTCATAACCCCAGAAAGAAGGTGGTAAGTCAGTGAAACTCATCGTGGAACGAACCATATCAAGTAGGGTTCGATTCCTTCTCTCAGAAACTCCATTAAGCTGAGGAGTTCCCGGAGGAGTCCACTGAGAGATAATTCCATTATCTTTGAGATGATTAAGGAATTCTTCACTAAGATACTAGCCTCCTCGATCAGATCGAAGTGCTTTGATCTTGTGACCAGTTTGGTTCTCAACCTCCTTTTGAAATTCTAAGAATTTCACAAAAGCTTCAGATTTATACTTCATTAAGTATACATAACCATACCGACTAAAGTCATCAGTAAAGGTTATGAAATACTGATGATTGCTTCTAGTGGTTACACTAAGCGGTCCACAAACATCAGTATGGATCAAATCCAAAACCTTAGTGGCACGTTCCACAGTTCCTTTAAAAGGAACTTTGGACATCTTTCCTTTGAGACAGGATTCGCAAGAAGTCAACTATTTGAGATCATTTTCAGAGAATGATCCTAAAGTGTTTATCTTGCTAATTCTGTTCTTGGAAATGTGTCCTAATCTAGCGTGCCATAAGGGAGCTGAAACTTTGTCATCTCTCTTACGCTTTGTTTCTCGTTGTATATTCATAATATTGATATTTTGAGTTAGGTAAAGTCCATTACTTAGAGTACCGATATGAACGGAAGAGTTGTTCCGTTTGATAAAATATTTACCATTCTTAATATAAGTTTCATAACCTTCACAATCTAATATTGGAACTGAAATTATATTACGAACAATGCTCGGTACATAAAGGACTTTATTTAATACTAACTCAAAACTACCTAAATCTAATCTAATTGTGCCTAAAGCTCGAGCTTCAACGTTTGAGCCATCGCCGATCTTCAAGACACATTCTCCTTCTTTGAGTTGTTGGACTTCACTTAGCATCTGTACATCATTACAGATATGAGTTCCACAACCGGTATCAAGTACCCAAGAACTAGAATTAATAGAAAGATTTACTTCAACGAGAAAGATACCTTTCTTTAGAGTAGCCTTGTACTCTGGGCAGTTTCTCCTCCAATGTCCCGCTTTGCCACAATGGAAGCAAACATCCTCTTTCTGATCACGCTTCTTCTTTTGGGCCTTCCCCTTCAAAATGCCACCAGTGGGCCTAAGGGGTTTCTTCTTCTTCTTTTGGGCTTTCTTGCCCTTACCTTTAGAAGGCCCAGAAGAGGAAGATGGAGCATTCACCACCAAAACCTTATTGTCCTTCTTGATCGTGCTTTCAGCAGTCACAAGCTGACTAATCAGCTCAGCTACAGTAGCACCAGCATGATTCATGTTGAAGTTAAGGACAAATGGGTTGAATGATGGTGGGAGCGAAGCTAGCAATAAATCCACTGAAAGCTCATCTTTCAGTGGCATGTCCATGGAAGCAAGTTTCTCAGTAAGGGCAAGAAACTTGAGTCCATATTCATGGACACTTGAACCTTCCCTCATTCTCAAGTGGAACAATTCCTTTGAAGTGTTATACCTTGTAACACGTCATGAGGGCGGTAAAGTTGCTCTAAGTGGTCGTAAATCTCCCAAGCAAATTCCATGGCCTCATGTTGCCATTGCAAGTCCGGAGACATGTTAGCCAACATAAGGCAACGGGCTTGGAGATTATCATCCTTCCACTTCTGAATCGCGTCCCGCTCAGCCCGAGTGGGAGCCTCCCCTTCGGGACTAGCCTCCCCTTCGAAGAGAACATAAGTTCTCTTCTCAGAATCTAAAATGATTTTTAGATTCCTCAGCCAATCAGAATAGTTGGGACCAGTCAACTTGTTTGACTCGAGGATCGATACAAGAGGGTTTTTGGTTGCCATTTCAAAACACGTAGAGAATCACAGAATCTACGACCTAAATGGTAAAACAGAGAACTAGTGAGCATGCTGAATTATAACGATATACAAAAGATAAGGTCTTTAATCTAATGTAGCTCCCACTGTTTTTCAAAGATCTAGAATTCCCAACGATCTAAGAGGAACACGTTTCCCAATGGGTACTAAGATCCTAGGCATTTTACCTCGAACCCACGACTCGCGGACATTCTAAGTAAGAACCCTAGGTAGGTACAACTTACCAATTCTAACACCTTTAGAACTCTTAGTAATTGTTTTTGCATCACCTATCTTTCAATATGGACCCACGACTCGTGCGACATCCATATTTACTTAGGCGTTAAGCTAGACCCATCAATCATAAGATCATGACCAAAACTTAGTTCGAACGACCCACGACTCGCGGACATCGCCCTTGCTAAAATTGACCACGAAATATTGATCATTTAAAATGATTAATTAGGTAACTAAGAACTAATAAGCTCCACTAGCTATCCCACGACTCGCGGACAATAACTAGCTTTACTTACTAAACTTAAAACCTATTGATGGAATGCTAGGAATTTAATTCAAAATTTGCATCTCGAATTAAACACCTATTTGTTCGAAATTAGCTTAATATTTAATGGGAATTTTCGAATCAACCGGAGAGTTGTCCGGTTCGACCTCACCAACATATATGTTATCCAATTTTATTAGTCTTGATTAATGCAAGTACACTTAAATGCATATCAAACAAGCACATAAACAGATAACATGTCCTAGCATGATACTAACATGTAATGATCATGGGTTCTACCTATCTTATGCGTGATATGTGGGAGCCACTCCACAATCACAAGTTCTAACATACATGCCACATAAACAGTTTAAATCACATAAGGGAAAACGGTAACAAAATACGAGCCCTATCTCTATTACATTTAACAATTGGGATTCCCCTCCCTAACATTTTGAGGGGTCTTCACTTATGGCCTCCTTGTTACTTGAATGTGGTCCATCTTACTCCATGGGTGCATTGTCTCCAAAATGAAAATAAAACCTCACCACCTATCTCTACTCTCAAATTACAATAAAAAGAAAAAGACATAAAGTAATAAGGCTCAATCTTCATATTGGCCTTAGACAATTACACGGGGCATACCCCGGCCTCAAAAACAGTAATATGGAAAGCCACATAATAAATCACATAACAGTACCCACATAAGTGAGGCTCCAACCTCAATTGAAAAACGCAACTATAGGGCTCCAACCCCAATTTAAACCATCCATGTGCATAAATTAAAACCATACATAGATCTAAACCCATGATCACCTAACATGCTTTTGCAAGAATTTAAATTTAACCAATAAATTAAAATTCTCGTTTCAAGTCCTAATGACTTAAAACACGACTTAGATGCAATTCTTGTTCAAGAGCCTTTTCAATAAAACCCGAAAAACAATAAACCAATAAAATTCCAATTAATTTCCAAAATTAATAATTTTATTCTTTCATTATTTTCAGAAAATAAAATTCAAAATTTTCCCAAAATCCAAATCGCTTTAATTTCTCAAAAATCCCAATTTAATCAAAATTTTAAAATAATTTTATTTTAGCAAAATTGATTTTAAAAGATAAAATTAAAATAAAATTAAATCGGGATTTTAAGGACCGAAAACACGAAAAACACGAAACACAAAAACGAGCCCAAAAAGGGCCCAGCTGCGTGAGGCACCGCCGCGCAGCAGCGCGCGCGGACGCGCGCCAGCAGCACGCACAGCATGCGGAAGTTGCCGCTCGCGCCGCGCGCAGCAGCGCCGGCCGCGACTAGGCGGGCTGTGCAGGCGTCCCGCGCGGTTGCGGGACGGACTGGGCGGGCGTGCCTCCCGTGCGGTTGCGGGAGGGGCTGGGCGGCGTGCGCGCGCAGGCCTGGGGCGTGCTACACATTGGCACGTCCCAATCCCGCGCGTTTGTTTCGTGTCTCGTTTCGTGTCTAGGTTTCTCGAAACCAATTCAATCCAAAATTAAAAAATTCGATTTTGATAAATTTCAACTAAAATAATTTTCAAAAACAGTTTTAGAAATTCAGGAAAAATTACAGTTTCGTATTTCAGGCTTTCTAAAAGAACTCATGAATACCTAATTCGCATCTAAGCCTAAGAATTTCTACCAAATTCAGAATAATTGAGACGAATCAGAAACACGATTAACGAGGTGGCTCTGATACCACTTGTTGGAAAACACGAATCAGAAAGCAGCGGAATTTAAAAAATTTTCCCAACAAAAGGACCTTGAACTCGCAATCGTGCAACCAAATTCGTAATGATAGAAAACTTACTTTTCTTTTATTCTTTCTTGAAGCGTTTCAAGCCACCCAAGAACGCTCTTCTCGAGGCTTGATCCCCTCTCCTTGGTAAAGCTCGAATCTTCAAACTTCTAACTTGAAGTCTCTAGAGAAAGTCCACCAACTTGATCACAATCTAACTAGTAAGGATGCTAGTTCTCTAGTTAGTGTTTAGGCTTAACCTAGGGTTTAATTTAATCTTGGAGAAAGGAAGGTGTTCAACACATGAACCAAAAGAATTGTCAATTAGCTCTAAAGGGGAGCATGAGCTCCCCTATATATAGGAAAGGGGAGGGGCGGCCGAACCTAGTCCTAATGGACAAAGGATTTGGTCCCTCTCTCTCCTATTACTTGATCATCAATTATTTCCAACTTTGACTTTGAATTCTAATTCAAGTCAACTTTTAAGAGAGCTAAAAATATCCAAACTATTTTTGGATAATTTTATACTTTATTTATTATAAAACAAATAACTTATTTTTATCTAATTAATTAATTCGTAATTAATTAACTAGATTATTTTCTCCAAAATTAGACTTTCTTTTTAATTCAAAATTAAACCAAAGTCTATTAAATAATTAACTAATTAATTATTTAATATATATATAATATATATATATTCACACGTGTGTGACACGTGTCACAGTGACACGTGTCACTCACGTGAGCCACACGTGTGACTTCACACGTGTGGAACCCTCTTGGCCCGATTAACTCGTTTAATCATTTTCAAGCCTCAACTCATGTAACCAAGTTGTTGTGTGTGACCCTCTAGGTTCTCAATTCAATTAGCAGTGACCCCAATTAATTAATTCACTAATTAATTAATCAGTCCACAGATTAAACGACCATAGTCTAGCAACAAGTGTTTAACCCCTAGCTGAATTGGAATGTTCGGATTCGACAGAACCTTTAAGTCATTGATTCATGTGAGATACAATCCTCCTACTTACTATCTCTCAACCAAGATCTAGGGCAAGGGAATAATCAGAACCCTAATAATCCGGTCTTAAAGCTAAGTGCATTTCATATCCATTTGATCTCAATCCAAGAAACCCTTTTCTTGATGTCTTGATCTACTGCCTTGGCCAAGGACTCCATATGGCATATGAATGACTTACGCAATAAGAGATCACCTTGCAAATGCAAGTGTAGGTCCTTTCTTGATTCTCATTCACTTTCATGAGTCACTTGTGCAGCCCCAGCATAAGCCTTGAATCAGTTGTCTAAGGCGACACCCTTTAAAGCTTATACCTAAGACTACAGAGTTAACTCATAAAGTGACAAGGAACCTCAAGTCTTAGGATCAATTAATAACATCAATGACTCGTGAGATATTTCCTAATCTGGAAGTTTCCATTTCCTGAAATAGAAACTTCCTTTCCCATTTAGGAATGTTCTCACACGGGGCACCTCAGTGAACTTACTTATTAAAGTAAGCACCCTCATGTATCACGCACGTATCTACTATACACTTTCCACCTCCATGAAACAAGGTGGTCCTTCTTAAGGGCGTGATCCCACAAGCAAGCCTTAGAGGAGTCAGGTTGACACTCCCACTGTCTGTAGGACTCATCGGCTTGGAGTATTTTACTAATCATGACTTATGTGATATAGGGCTCGTTTCATGAACCATTTCACCTAAATGGTAGAGTCCTAAAGTCATCAGGATTAGGGGAGTTCTCATACATGCACAGCTAAAGTAAACGCATACCAAACAAGAGCATATAAAGAAGTGTTGCCTCAATTCGTTATTTCATTCAAAGATTGTCTGTGATTACAATAAGGAAAAGTACAAAGCGGATATACAATCGGCTTTCTAGGGCACTATTCCTAACATCCACAGCTATAGCTACCTCCACATAGCTCACGATATAGAAAAGCCTAAGCGCTTCCCCAACTATGATTCCGACACTGCTCTACTGTAACCATATGTCGTAAATACAGTAAACTCACAAGATTTCCACTGGTATCCAGACACATTACTGAACCAATTAGTAGTAACGCGGCCGTACGTGCATGTTGTTGTACTTCCTCGTCAGTACTCTCTGCATCCACCAAGTTCTCGGCTAAATGACCCCTTAATGCTGTTAATCGAATGCGAGATCCTCTAACCTGAACATCATTTGGTGCAAATCCCAACATATGTTGACAATAATGTCTCCAGGAAACAAACTCGTCCGGGTATGTATCTGGACCGATTATTGGTTCACCACGTATTGGGAGCCCCCACAACACTGCCACGTCCTCTAGAGTAATCGTGGCTTCCCCAAAATGAAAGTGAAACGTATGAGTCTCCGGGCGCCATCTTTCCAGGAGTGCAGTTTGTTAGGAATAGTGCCCTAGAAAGCCGATTGTATATCCGCTTTGTGCTTTTCCTTATTGTAATCACAGACAATCTTTGAATGAAATAACGAATTGAGGCAACACTTCTTTATATGCTCTTGTTTGGTATGCGTTTACTTTAGCTGTGCATGTATGAGAACTCCCCTAATCCTGATGACTTTAGGACTCTACCATTTAGGTGAAATGGTTCATGAAACGAGCCCTATATCACATAAGTCATGATTAGTAAAATACTCCAAGCCGATGAGTCCTACAGACAGTGGGAGTGTCAACCTGACTCCTCTAAGGCTTGCTTGTGGGATCACGCCCTTCAGAAGGACAACCTTGTTTCATGGAGGTGGAAAGTGTATAGTTGATACGTGCGTGATACATGAGGGTGCTTACTTTAATAAGTAAGTTCACTGAGGTGCCCCGTGTGAGAACATTCCTAAATGGGAAAGGAAGTTTCTATTTCAGGAAATGGAAACTTCCAGATTAGGAAATATCTCACGAGTCATTGATGTGATTAATTGATCCTTAGACTTGAGGTTCCATGTTACTTTATGAGTTAACTCTGTAGTCTTAGGTATAAGCTTTAAAGGGTGTCGCCTTAGACAACTGATTCAAGGCTTATGCTGGGGCTGCACAAGTGATTCATGAAAGTGAATGATAATCAAGAAAGGACCTGCACTTGCATTTGCAAGGTGATCTCTTATTGTGTAAGTCGTTCATATGCCATATGGAGTCCTTGGCCAAGGCAGTAGATCAAGACATCAAGAAAAGGGTTTCTTGGATTGAGATCAAATGGATATGAAATGCACTTAGCTTTAAGACCAGATTATTAGGGTTCTGATTATTCCCTTGCCCTAGATCTTAGTTGAGAGATAGTAAGTAGGAGGATTGTATCTCGCATGAATCAATGACTTAAAGGTTCTGTCGAATCCGAACATTCCAATTCAGCTAGGGGTTAAACACCTGTTGCTAGACTATGGTCGTTTAATCTGTGGACTGATTAATTAATTAGTGAATTAATTAATTGGGGTCACTGCTAATTGAATTGAGAACCTAGAGGGTCACACACAACAACTTGGTTACATGAGTTGAGGCTTGAAAATGATTAAACGAGTTAATCGGGCCTAAAGGGTTCCACACGTGTGAAATCACACGTGTGGGTCACGTGAGGAGCACGTGTCCTTGGGACACGTGCCTCACACGTGTATATGTATATATGTGATATATATATTAAATAATTAAATGTGTTAATTATTTAATAGACTTTGGTTTAATTTTGAATTAAAAAGAAAGTCTAATTTTGGAGAAAATAATCTAGTTAATTAATTATGAATTAATTAATTAGATAAAAAAATAAGTTATTTATTTTTATAATAAATAAAGTATAAAATTATCCAAAAATAGTTTGGATATTTTTTAGCTCTCTTAAAAGTTGACTAGAATTAGAATTCAAAGTCAAAGTTGGAAAATACTTGATGATCAAGTAATAGGAGAGAGAGGAACCAAATCCTTTCCCAACAAGGATTTGGATCGGCACTCCCCTCTTATATATAGGGGAGCTCGAGCTCCCTTTTAGAGCTAATAGACAATTCTTGGTTCATGTGTTGAACACCTTCCTTTCTCCAAGATTAAATTAAACCCTAGGTTAAGCCTAAACACTAACTAGAGAACTAGCATCCTTACTAGTTAGATTGTGATCAAGTTGGTGGACTTTCTCTAGAGACTTCAAGTTAGAAGTTTGAAGATTCGAGCTTTACCAAGGAGAGGGGATCAAGCCGCGAGAAGAGCGTTCTTGGGTGGCTTGAAACGCTTCAAGAAAGAATAAAAGAAAAGTAAGTTTTCTGTCTTTACGAATTTGGTTACACGATTGCGAGTTCAAGGTCCTTTTGTTGGGAAAATTTTTTAAATTCCGCTGCTTTCTGATTCGTGTTTTCCAACACAGTTATTAAATGTGCATCAATCTCTACAAATCCAGATGAATAGACACCAAAAAAACGCATATCATATAGCATCTCCACAACACGCTCATTTAAAATTACGTCCCCATCATCATCCTCCCAGTGACTGAAACCCGATGAATTATTATGCCTTACACGCACAGTATCATCAATGTCGCCTTGCCAAACATTATTAGAACGATGAATATCTTGCAAGTAAAGTAAATCATCTTCAATTGGTCCGAAAGTCGTCGTACCTACTCTGCTCCCAGACATTAGAAATCTGTACAACAATTAAATTATTTCATTACAAATGTGATGCTATTATTCTAACCAATTACATACTTAACGAACTTTTTCAATAATTATATATTAATATAAACAACTATCTACTTATTTTATTTTGTGTTACTAGTTAAATATTTTCTAAATTATTAAACAAATACTAATGTTCTTCTACTTAACAATTTTTAGAATAAATTCTTCTAAAATTTTACAATATCAAGTACTTCTACAAATTTTTTTAAAAATAAAAAATATTAAATTAATTATTCATTTCGTAAATTTATACTAATCTCCACTTTCCCTAAAAAATTACATAATCAACAATTTCTAGAATAAATTCTTCTAAATTTTTACAATATCAAACACTTCGATAAAAAAAATTTAAAAATAAAACAAAATAAATTAATTATTCATTTCGTAAATTTATACTAATCTCCACTTTCCTTAAACAATTACATAATCAACTACAAAATAGACGTCAACCTTTTTTTATTAAATGCTCCTAACCCATTACATTTCAAATTACCAAAATTATACATTTCTGTAAATGACAAATTATTTGAAAACATTAACTAATTAATTTACATACTATATAACAAAACATTTACGAAAATAACAATTTCTCTTAATAAGTAATTTTGGTAAACAAAACATTAACTAATTTCCGTAAACAAAACATTTCTCTAAATACTAATTTAGAAATATAATAACAAATTCTATCTAAATTCACAATAAACAGAATATTACGTAACAATTAAAAAAAAAAAAAAAAAAAAAACTGATACTTACCTTTCCTCCACAGGCAGCGGCGTCGCGGCGGAAGCAGGGCAGCGTCACAGGCGGAAGTAGGGGCGCCCGGCGGCAGCACTGGCGGTGTGGTGGTGGTGGGGCTCTCGGTGGGGAAAGTGGGGAAGAAAGGGGGAAGAAAGAAATGGGGAAGAAAGACGGGGGGACCGCTTTTTAGATCTGGTCAAGGTCGCTGAATTATTTGGCGACCTTCATTAAATTATTAAAAAAAAAATTAGTTTTTTAATAAGGTCGCCGTTTTATTGGGCGATCTTCAATAAAATATTAATAAAAAAAAAAATTGGATTCGGTCGCCGTATTATTCGGCGACCTCGTTAAAAATAATATTAAAAAAGTACAAGAACGTCATCAAATATGGCGTTCTATAACAGAATTTTAACCCGTCCCTTTTCAGTACTATTTTATGAATCCGTTTAAATTTAAATATTATTTTCGAAAATTCCTCATTGACTATCTTTTGTTCGAGTGAGTTCAGAAAAAATGAATGCATCTTTTATGTTTCATATTGAGTATTACTGACATTTGTTAATGTTTCATCTAGTTGATTTCTTGCTTGTCGCTGATTAATTGATCATCTTAACTTTGAGTTAGAGCTTAGTACAATAACTCTCTGAAAGGGACAAAATATAGCACATTAATACACATCTAATCTATGATCACAATTCCTCAATTAACATTATTACTGCTTGTGAACCAACATCTGCTGCTGCTGCTGCTTTCCCAAAGCTGAATCCCATAACCCCACAACTGCACCCGATCATCCTTCTTCACATTGTTCTGAAGAAGCATTCCACTCTACCTTTTTGAAGTTATAACCACACTCATCAAATCCAAACACAGTATCATACGACGCTCTTAAGAGACCCTATAAATTACTCCACTCACCGCTCTGATCAATTCGTCAAAAAAAAAAAAAAAAAAAAAAACAAGGTATCAGTGGCCATGTCTAGGAAAAGGAAGAGACCTATATGCACTTGCAAAATCGTCTTCCCGATGATATCTTCTTGGAAATTCTCGAGAGGTTGCCGGTAAATAGTCTCTTGAGATTCATGACGGTCTCCAAATCATGGAAAGCTTCTATCAGAAAACCTAGTTTCATATCCTCCTACCATCATCATCATCATGACGAAAGTTGTTCATGTAATTCCCATCTCGTTCTCATGCCAATACCTCATTGGCATTCCGTGCAAACTTGTTTCCTGATACCCGAAACTAGTAGCACCCCAATTCCTAATTACAACCCCGTCCTCAAAATAGGGAGTCGGGCCACGCTTGTTGGTTGTAGTGAGGGTTTAATCTGCTTCAAATCCACATCCGTTTTATTCCTGTGGAATTCTTTTATTAGAACAAGCTTGAAGAAAATTTGTGCAGGCGAAATTCCGTTGAATACCTTATCTAAGAGAGGTTTGGGATTTGGTTTTGCTCCTGGGAGCAACATAGTCTTGGGGTTTGGTTTTGCTCCTAAAAGCCGGGATCACAGGGTCGTAAAGCTGGTCTGTAATGACGACCACTTGAGTGAAGTGGAGATTTACTCATTGGTATCGGATTCTTGGAGAAGAATCAAACCTCATCCGACGAGTTTCAAATACATGAACGACAGCAAGAAGGTTATATTCGATTCTTCTTCTTCTTCTGTTTACTTGGATGGATCTATCTACTGGTTAGTTTCATTCTGGGGCAGGGTAAACCGAAACCGAAGGTCGTATCTAATTTTGAGGAGGAAAGGTTTGAGGAGATAGCGGCCCCGTCTTCTGGTAGCGACATGGCACCTAGGCTTGCGGTTATCAATGGATTCCTTGTTGTGTGGAGTCCTGTTCGCATGAGTGGCTATTGGACGAAGAAAGTGCAGGCTTATATATACAAGGAATCAAACTCTGGATCATCATCTTGGGAGGCTAAAAGTTTTGATCTTCCAGAAGTAGAGGAGATCATGTTAACGCTCAACGACAACAAGACGACAGATGGTCACATTATACTCGGCACCAAAGGTAACAGGGTTTTTGTTAACCATGGTTTATGTGATGGCAAGAAGTTGAGTTTTAAGTTAAAGGATTTAGGATATGTTGGTAAGAAATGAGAGTATTTTTTTATTCCCACCAAAAAAAACCCTTTTCTTACCTGATAAGAAATAGAATAGATCTATTCAAGGCAAAATTGCTCTAGATCTATTTACAGTCTTGATATTTTTTGTTATTGCTATTGACTATTTTTTGTTCGAGTGATTTTCGATTTCGTTTGTTTAAGAAAAATGAATACATCTTTTATATTTCATATTGATTATTACTGATATTCGTTGATATTTCATTTCGTTGATATCTTGCTTATTTCACCAATCACACGAATCGTACTCAATAATTCGAGAAAAAACATAAAGATTGATTCAGTCATAGAATAAACCCCGTGATCATATGATTGGAGATCCAATCCATGAGTATGAAACTTTGATCATCTTCTTTGAGTTCGAGCTTGATTGGATTGGGTTTATGACGAGAGAGCGATATTTATTGTCATTTTTCTATTATTATAAAAAAAAACAAGAAAAGAACAATGTGAAATTCCGAAATCTAACAAGTTGAGCCAAAAATAATCAAAATTTTATTCAAATTATGGTAATATTACTCTCAAACCCCTTCGCCCAAGGAAAAGGATACACATTATTGCAAACACTTTTGTTTCTTCACCATATCTCCAAAAATAATACTTCTACCCTTGTAACCCAGCTTTGAGCTTGCAACATCAGTTTTAAAGAACAGAGCCAACACCATGTCATCAACAGTAGAGTTAAAAAGCGTGTTTGGCAACGATACAGTGCCGGCATTAGCACTCCCGAAAGCAGGAACTTAGCATCAGCATTGTACAGGAAATGAACCAATCCCTTAGGGAAGACGAAGATGTCCTCCTACTGAACCCATCCCTTACTAGAAATAATATTTTTTTTATTTGCACACACATAGAGTGTGCAAAAATTACTAGTATATATAAATATATAGATACAGGATTTCTTTGTATTAATAAATAATAGTATTAGTTGTGATATTTTATAAATTTTAAATTGCCATAATTTTCTTAAAATAGTTAATTAATAATTATCTTTGGAATTAATTTATTTGTATTTTTGTCGTTCTTTTTCGAACTATTGTATTTATATATTACTAATACACATTATTTAAATATAATATATATATATATATATACACACACACACATAAATAATTATATTTGGAAATAAACAAAATGTTCAATTACTTTTCTTAATTCATCATCATCATTTAATCAAGCTATTATAAAAAAAATGTTCAACATTTTGAAGCACAGGTATATGTAGATCAAATTATAGTGCAATGCATATGATAAACATATAAGAACACGTACGATAGAATTATTTCGGATAAAAGAAATGACAGGCTAACAAAGATAATAAAATATAGGGCAAATTACATTTAGGTTCCCTGAGGTTTGCCCTAATTACAAATCAATCCCTCTTATTTCAAAAATTGCATATTAGTCTCTAAAAACACTGTTTCAATTGAGGTCCTTAGACGCCGTTAGGGTTCTGTTAATTTTGACATGACTACATTGTTGATGTGATTTAGTTAAGGGGTCATTTTATAAGAAAATTCATAGTTCAGGGACTTTTTTATAATATTTTTTGAAAATTCAAATGTCAAAAATAACGGAACCCTAACGGCGTCTAGGGACCTCAGTTGAAACAGTATTTTTAGGGACTAATATGTAATTTTTGAAATAAGAGGGATTGATTTGTAATTAGGGCAAACCTCAGGGGACCTAAATGTAATTCGCCCTAAAATATAAGGTTGGTACAATTCACTATAATGAGTTCATACAATTCATTATGATATATAAGCTATGGGTCGGTGCTTTAATGGGTCTTTTGATTGGTCCTGACTGTTAGTTTGGTTAGCATTTTAAGTTAATGAAGAATCTCCAAATTTGTCTGCTATCTTTGTCACCTTTTGCTGCAAGTTTTAATTTGGTGTGTTCTCTGCAAGTTTATTGTTAGGAAAATTGTCGGTATCATAACAGGTAGAGGCTGGAGGTTCGTGAGGCGGTTGATGGTGGTCCGGGACGAGGTTGGGGTGGAGGTTTTGGATTGGATTGTAGAGAGCGTAATAATTCAATTCTCTCCTCTATCCTGGCGTCTCTTCTAGATTTTTTGTTTTTTCGTTGCGTTTCTTCTTTTTTTTTAAGATTCCAATCCTTCACGTCTTCTTTATAAAAATATAGAAGCAAGAAAATATAAATTTTCAAAGTTTTTCAATCAATTTCTACTCTCTCACCCTCCTACCTCCTTTGCAAAACCAAAAAGAACACTAAATTTTTGAAGTTATTGAATTTCCCCCTCCGAAATCAAATGAAAAAAAGGAAAAAACCAATCAAAATGCAGTTCTATCAACTAACAAATTCTCGTGTCCCAATTTAATCATGCATGCATCCTCGTGCACATCTCCAGCATGTGTCCTCGTGCGCATCTCCTACCACATCTCCGAATTCAAGTTCTCAAGCTTCAAGGTTTCGTAACTTGAGGGGAGGATGATTTCAACCTTCAAAATTTCTCAGTTTAAGGGGAGGATAAAATAGTTTCATATCTTGGAACGTTTTAATTTGTTTGGAGTTTTAATTTCTCAGCTTAGCTTAGGGGCAAGATGAAATAGTTTCTAGGAGTTTTATATTTCTTAGCTTAAGAGAAGGATGAAATAGTTCCATATCTTAGACCGTTTTAATTTGTTAGGAATTTTAATTTCTTTAATTTCTATAACAAACTGTGTATGTTAAATATGGTGTAGGTTAAAGGGAGTGTGAGAATTACTTAGTGTTGGGGACCTACCCTAGAGCCCAAGGTTCAGCCCAACGCATAATAAAATCAAGCCCAAGTCTCAACCCAAAGGTAGCAAGGAGGCAGATTAGCCCGAACAAAAGGCATGCCGTGCAAGTAAGGTAGCGAATTCGGTAAGATCTTGATAAAGTAGATAAGAACAAATCTGGAAGATAATTACGTAATGTGAATAACTAAACGATAAGTCCCAATATCCTATAAATAAAGCCCTTGAGATATGACGATCTAAGCTTTTTGGTCTGATCTCTTGATTGATCTCTCCTAAACTCTGGCTTACTTCGGTAAGATCCTTGAGGAATGAGGATTAATCATTAAGGGTTTGGGCTAGAACGCATCATTGGCGCCGTCTGTGGGAAATAGATACAAAAAGTTTTACGTGCTTTTCGTTCTTGTTCGTAAATTTCGATTGATCAACGGATTTAAGCAAAGATGTGAGGTCAAGAGCCAGAGATTTTTCAAGATCCCCAAATCCTTCTTATATTTCACATTATTACGGAGAAGGAATTCATTCCTCTAGAGCCCTTTCAATCTGGTTTACCAATACGAACATTCTGTCGAACAAAATTGTTTTCTATTCATGTCCTCTCTGTTTTAATCCAAGGTCCAAACTTGAAGTTTCAAACTTATTGACTCTAAATAGTAAATCCTCTCTTTCATTCCAAATTGCGTTGACTCCAAAATTCTCTCTTTCACTCCAAATTGCGAAGACGTGTGCGACATGCAAATCTACGCCTGCTATGGTGATTCGCTGCACTAACACTGCCTTCCTCACGCCACCGACAAGCTTGCCACCCGTTACAGTTAGTGTATCTGGGAGAGAGGCCCGAGAGCAATCGCGAACCGTCATGACCTGCAAAGTCGACACCGCTGCCCCCCGTGCCACCTACGACTCCAACATACATTCGGCGAATCCCCTCGCTCACCGCCATGAACGCCTCACGACCGATCGCTGCAAAGTTAGTCACCTCTTCCACCGACACCGAACAGAAAGTCCCTTATCGTGCCTCCTCCTCGGATTTGTTCAGCGATATGAACTCGTATATTCCTCCAATGTAGTCGTACTGGAACAGATAAGTTTTCAATTACAAATTTGCTCTTCAATTCATCGTCCAATCTCAGTTGTTTGTTTATAGATTCTGCCATTGCGATTGTTGTTGATCGTTTTATTGTTTTCTACTAGAGCAGAAGGATCCTGGTGTGATGGAAGAAGAGATTTATGTCAATCTCACACTGCACCTTGTCTGAGACGAACAACGTACTCGAAGATGGGGTCACACGAGCGGGTGATCTGTTCGCACAATCGTATGATCGGGTTGGTCTTGACGCCATGGAGATAAGTTTTATGTTTTAAGTTATTCTAGTTCGAATACGCCATGGAGAGGTAAAGATAAGATTTTCTAGTTTGAATGCATTTTTCGTGTTATAATTCGATTATATTCGTCATTAAGTTTTCTAGTTCGAACGCATTTTTTATTTGCACCACCTCACAACACGATCTAAGTTTAATGTTTTTCGGATATTCAACTTTTAAGAAAAAATCCCTGTAAACTTTAACCAAACATATGCTCATGCTTACTCTACATTTTGAGGTGGGGCAAATTTAGTTTTGAAACTGATAGTGTCAGGGGTTTGATGTTATGTGTGTTGATTTTGGACTTATATTTGTGTGTATATTGTTCATGGAAGATGGTCTGTAATGGAGCAACGGACTAATTGTTATATAGGTTTTATGTTGGTGTTAATTTTACATTTTGTAGTCAAAGCCTCCAAGTCATAGAGAGCTTTTCATCACTGCTATGATTGTTTCCAATCAAAGTTCCTTTTGTAGTTCTTCAGCAAGCTCGTCAGACACTCGGTTTCTCAGGTTTAATCACATACATATATGCACCGATCCTAAAAATATTCGATCAAATCTGCTACAATTTTAGACATATGTAGAACGCATTTAACCAAGTACTTAGCTTCTAACTTATTCGACCCATATTTTCACTAAATTTGATTGTACTAATTATTTAGTCAGTTTCTTATGCATTAAAATTTTGAAAAAATCTAGGGTCAGTCTTATATGTTCATAGAGGAGCTAAGATGATAATTTCAAAGTTATTGTATTAGAATAGTTAAGGAATGTTGTGTGAAATAAGTGCATATATATATGTGATTAACTTCGTAATTTATATTGAGTCTTGGCATTAATTATCGGAAAAAAAAAAAAAAACACTGAGTAATAGAGTAACAAAGTAATAATCTTTGATTGATAATAGTGGAGAGCATACTCTTTATAATCAACTGATTTACAAAGATATATCGTTGATTCGGTAGCTGCATTGTAAACATCATTTTGCACTACAAAAAAACAGCCGATTTCCGACGATAATTTCCGATGAAATTTTGGGTCTGAAAATTTGCGATGAATTTCAGACGAAATTCAGACGAAACTAATAACATTTTACTTTTCTTTTATGATTTAAAATTTGCAGCGAACCTCAGACGAATTTCCAACGAAATATAGTTATAGTTAAAAAAATAAATATTTTTTGTAATTCAGACGAATATTTGCGATGAACTTTCGCCTGAGATTTAAAATTATTTTCATTTAATAGTTTTCAGATGAAAATTAGTCTGAAAGTCGTCGGAAATTTCAGACGAAATTTAGACGAACGTTTTCGTCTGAAATTATTTTACATTTGCGACTAAATACAGACCCATTATTTCGTCTGAAAATAAGGGGTTTTTTTTTTTTAGCCAAATTCAGAAGAGTCTTCACCCCAATCATGTATGAACAGTCCGATGATATAACGATGAAATCCTTCGCCGGAAAATGAGCAGCTAGAATCGATTTTGTACGACGCGTCTCCGGCGAGATGTTTCGTCGGAATATTCATGCCCTAATTTGTTGGCTAAGTTCATTCCCGCCTCTCCAAAATCTTATTTCAGGCTTTTCCCTCCCATGTCTGCCACTCTCAATCTCCCTAGCTTGCTGAAAAGCTTGTCCTCATTCGAAAGATAGGGTTTGCGCCGTCCCTAGAACCAACCTTCGCCCACGATTTCCGCCCTGCCGAAGCCTCCGTGATTAATCATCTTTCACAGCAGCTGAGAACCCTAGCTTATTACCTCTGGGTTCGACCTTCGCAGCAGCTGAGAAGAGTGCAAGAGGTAAGAACTCGTGTAATTGTAATAATTCCTTTAATTTGGTCCTGCATTTATTGAATTTGAATTTTGAGCATGCGTTTCAGGAGAAGGCAGCTTTGGCGGTTCCTTATCGATACATTGAAAAGAGAAAACTGATTTCTGCTCCTCAGGTTGCTGTTTTTCTTCTGAAATTCATGTTTGATGGCAAAGTTTTGATTTTGAAGAATTGGGAATTTGTGGGTTTTCTTTTTCCCTTTGATTTGGGAATTGGGAATTCATGTTTCATGTGTTGTGTGAAATTTTGTTATATTTTGGAGAATTACAAGTTGTGTTAGTCTGAGTAGACCATTCCCTTTGAGTTACATTGTTCCTAGTGCTGGTTATTGATCTTGATTGTTATATTTGGGGTTTGTTGTTAACCAAACTATTTTGATCCTACGATGTTTATGTTCCTATTCTGTTAGCTTCTTCAGAGGATAGTGATGAATGCAGGAAATACTTTTCGGAGATGCGATTCTGCAAGTATTTTTCATTTGATGTTGGATCAGTAATTGGTCTGTAAAAGAATTAGAGAAAGAAAAAAGCTTTTGAAAAGAGTGCATAAGACATGCACTAGGGTAGTTTCCTGTAAACATGATTTTTAACCCCTTTTGTTGCTCCATTTTCTGAGAAATTTAAAGGGGTTATAGTTTTTGAAAAGTAATAATTTTACGGCGTATTTGTATGAAACGTTGGATGGTTTAGTCAAATGTGTTCTGCACTTCTGCTTTAGATTAAGCTGACCTATCCTATATAGAAAAATCTCTTAAGCTAATCATACTTGGAATCCCAATTTAGGATTATTATATTATCTCTTTCTCCCCAAATTAATTTTTTGTTGTTCTGTTGAAACATGTTTTCCGTGGTGGTGTTCACAGGACAAAAGGAACTGGTTCTGGCATTGTACATTCCATTGATATTCATCCATCATGAGAACACACTTGTCTTGTAAGATGCTTCTTATATTTCCTTGTTAGTTTGGTTGTGTTTGTATTATTTGCCACTATCCATTCTAATTAGATACTGTCTGAAAACTCTAAAGAAAGGCTATTTGGAAAGCTGAAATAAGCTAGAAGCTAGAAGCACTTGGGTTCTTATTTGAGCTTCTGGGCATTTGTGTTATTTGAAAGTGCTTTTGTACTTTCTTTTCCATACACTCCCAACTCTTATGACTTTGCAAGTTTAGCTTCTCAAAAAGCAGAAGTTCTTTCAAACATCCCCTTAGTTTATCTATTCCCAATTTTTTGTGTGTGAAGGCAGGAGGGTCCTCGGGTACTCTGTTTGCGTGATTTGAATTGCGCTTTTCGATACTTACATTACATTCTAGTCATTTTTCTGAGGTCAGAATTTATGTAAAAATGTTAATCTATTGCAGAACTCCTAAAATATGATGAGTCATTCTAATAAACTACTACTTTAAATTAAAGAATGTTATATTTAAATTAAATGATTCTTTAATATTCAGTTTTTAAATATCATAGCACATAATTACAACCCCCCAAAAAAGGAAACAAAAAACAAAATACTTCTGAATTTATAGATAATTTTCTTGCCTGTTCTATTAATAAATGCTGAAGTAATATTGAAATGATAGGCATAACTTGAGATCATGTTCTAAGGGGTTGATCCGTTGCAGGGACCTTAGTGGCAACTCTCTATCTGGAAAAGTTGCAGCTGTACTTGGGGGTAGGCTGTTGCAAGTATGTTCTCAATTTTCTCAATTCTTGCAATAATTGTATTTGCTCAGTCCTCTCAATAATTATATTTTCTCATTTATTTTTTCAATACTCAATTCTGTTTTAAAAAGAATACATTTTTAAAAACTTCTTAGTTTGGTTTACTACTAAAATTGTTTGCAGAAAATATGTTAAAAAAGAATATATTTCTAATCCGATTAATACTCGAATGGTTTGGAGAAAAAAGACCTATATTTTTATATACCGTATATAAATAGCTGTCATGACACGAGTGCATGTATGAAATCAAGGTATTGCAGTTTATAGATGATTTTTTGCTGGAAAAAGCCAAATAGAGTAGATGTGTGCTCAAATAAAATTCACAAACCTTTTGTTGTTGATTTTTTTTTTTTTTTTTTTGGCAGCAATATTTGAATTCTTGGTAGTCCTACTTTGTCTAATATAGCATCAGTTGTTGGTTAGTGAGATGGGGTGGATTTGAAGAATCAGCCATCATCTTTAGATCTGTTACAGCTGATCGGGTGGACGGAAGGTATGAATGTTGATTTTATGGAAATCTTCTTTGATATGGGATGTTTGACTTAATTTCATGATGACTGATGAATGGTCTGCTTACCAGTGTGTACTGCTGCCAAAGTAATTGAAGCTGTTGTAATTTCTGAGAAAGCGTCAAAAGATACAAGAAAGTAACTCGTAAGTTCTTCCCTTTTAATGAACGTTCGGTGTTCTGATTGAATGAAAGTAAGATGCTGATAACTTCTTATACATTTTCTTGATTCTTTCGGGAATTGAAAGTGATTTCAATCTTTGGTTTGCATTTATGGAAACAAAATTGTTAACTTTGTTCGTTGTTTTCTTATTTTACTTTGCATAATTTCTGAATTGATCACATTAGTTTAAAAAAATCAAAGGATTTTGTTACTTTCTCCCACTGTGTTGGTGTTTGTTATGTTCCAACATATTGATGCATCATGTGGCTGCAAATCATTTACTCTTTCCAGTCGTTAGTCTCTATTTTTTATTTTACTAACTTATATTTCTTGTTGCAGACTCTTACTTCAACTAGAACGAAGAAAGGTGGCCTATTTTTGGCTGATGGAACAAGAACATCACCACTGATATTGAAGTGGATACCAGCTCCAATGTATGATTCCTGATGTTTTTATCTCTTGAATTAAGTTTTCCAATACTGCAATTCCAAAATTTTTTCTCTCTTGGCCAAGATAAGATTATGTCTCCTTTTTTGTCTTCCTTGTTCTGTGGCTAGTTAATTATTGAATAGATGAAAACAAATATTTTTTTGCTTCAAATATTTAACTGGCTAATAGAACCAAATCCCAATGCCAGCTCTTTACCACTGTCACAATTGATGAGCCTTTCCCTGGACTGAAGACAATATTAAGCTTTAAAGTCCCTGATCAAAGGTCCGGAAAAGTAAGAGAATTATTTTTGTCTTTGACTGTACTGCATTGGATGCCTGTTTAATTCTGTCTTATTATGACCATTACAGTTTGGTGTTTGCATGAATATTCGTAATTCTGTCTTAATTAAGTGAAGCTTGCTGTAAGCAAATTGAAAGCCACGTAATGCAACAACAATGCCAGCATGAGTTTTGTGTATTATTTTGCATGTAAGAATTTATTGAGCCTGTTTCAGTGGCTGAAACTTTGTTCAGACTCTTATATACTTGTCTGTTGTGTTTGTTATAAGTCTTGTAGCACAAATACTGAGCTTTTGGCATGTTATGTTAGAATTTTGGACTGTGTAAGTGTCTGAAACTTTGTTGAGTCTCTTACATACTTGCCTGTTGTCTTTTTTATAAGTCTGGTTGCACAAATATTGAGCTTATTGCATGTTCTGTTGATTAATCATACAAAAAAACTACTGATAATTCCTGATATTTTGGTTAGTTCAGCAAGAAAGTACATATTTTTGCAAAAACTACTGACATTTGATTTATTTTGAAGTTGTGAAAGCTATTTTTGTTATATATATATATATATATATATATATATATTGAGAAGTTGCATCGCCCTTGCTTGTAAGCTGTGGCATCGCCCTTGCTTGAAAACTGATTTTATACCAATTTTAGATAAAAATAAGTTAGAATTTAGAAGTTAATAAAGATTTACTATTGAATATTGCACTTGCATATATATATATATATATAATTATATATATATATATATATATCTCAGGCCTAAAAAAGCTGCATGCATTTGAGATGCTAATCCCAACTTTATATGCTGCAACAAACATATAATTATCTGATTTTTTCTACAAATCTGATAGTTTTATCTGATTTATAAATTATCCTTTACGCAATTGGAAATCAAGCTAATGTATAAATCTGTCAGATTTCTTTCTGAATTAGGGAAATCATGTAATTGGCTGAATGTAAAGGATGCATATCTAAGAAAGCATTTGTGAATTTAACTTAAATCATTTTATAGAAATATACATTTTATATGTAATGGAACAGGTTAAGTGTAAATGTCACAAATATACATTATACTCCTTAATGGACATAATATTTTATATTAATTAGACACAATCTAAATATATAAGTTCAAATGGTTATTTTTGAATTGTGGTTTGGATTAATGACTGAATAAATTTAGCTCGACTTATATGCAAAAAGTGGTGTAAGTTCCATTGCAAGAGCATGTATATAAATTCTAAATTTACCATTTAGGAAAAGGGTAACTATCAATATATTCAGGACAATTGTTTTCTTTACCTTTTGTCCTGTGAACATCCCAGACTATGAAAACGTTGGTAGATTTATTTATAAATAATTACAGCAACACCCCCTCGAAGCAAAAAATCATCAATATGATGGATAATATTCTAACATTAACTATTTTCCTTCGATATGTAGATGGATAATATTCCTTCACATAGGAGATGGATGTATAATAGGACTTACCCTACTCGTGGCGGCCTAAAACTAGAATTTATGGAAGGGGTTGAATCTTTTATAAAATATGCAAAGGGGTTAGAACCATTTAGAACAGAAGGTGTTTTTGAATGCCCATGTCTTAAGTGCTTAAGGAAATGGGACTTCTTATCACCTTCTACCATGACAAGACATTTGTATTCAAATGGGTTCAAGCTAAATTATTGGTATTAGACCGATCATGGGGAGGTAGCTCCTAGTGAAGAGACTACTCCAAATTTTAGTCCTGCATGCCCGAGTACGAGTCATCAAGGACATATAGATCCTTTAAATAGGTATGTTGAAATGTGCATTGATGCGGGTAGACAACATATGCCAACTGGTGAAAATCAAGAACCAAATAGGGGTTCCAATGTTCGGGGGGAGCCAAAAAATATTCATGAGTTGCCTAATGCAGAAACTCAAAAGTTTATGATCTTTTGAGGGATTTAACAAACCGGTGTGGTCTGGCTGCGATATACACTCACCATTGTCTGTTTCTTCAAGATTAATGAGTATCCAAAATGATTACAATGTGCCACATGATGCCATGGATGAGCTTATACAGTTGATTTCAGAATTACTACCACCCGACAATAGTGTTCCTAATAATTTTTATGAAACACAAAAGTTGGTGAAGAAGCTTGGGTTGGTTAGTATAAGAATTGACTGTTGTGTCAATGGTTGCATGTTGTATTACAAAGAGGATGAGAACCTTATGGAGTGTAAGTTTTGTGGTGCCCCTAGATATGAAACATGTGAAGACAGAGGGAGCAAAGGTAGAAGAAAACAAGTTCCTATCAAATCAATGCACTACCTGCCACTTATACCTCGATTAAAGAGGCTATATGCATCAATGAGCTCAGCCCCGCATATGAGATGGCATGCTGAGAATCGCCGGCCTGACGAGGTCATGTGTCATCCTTCAGATGGAAAGGCTTGGAAACACTTTGATGAATGTTACCCCGAGTTTGCCAACGAGCCTAGGAACGTGAGGCTTGCATTGTATGCTGATGGGTTTACTCCTTATTCTCAATCAGCTGCATCATACTCTTGTTGGCCAGTAATTGTAACGCCTTATAATTTACCTCCAGAGATGTGTATGACGATGCCGTACATGTTTCTAACATGTATCATTCCTGGGCCTAAAAATCCAAAGCAAAACATTGACGTATATTTGCAACCATTGATTGATGAATTGAAAGAGTTATGGGAGGTTGGCGTGACGACATATGATGCATCAAAGAATCAAAATTTTCTAATGAAGGCTGCATTGATGTGGACTATTAATGATTTTCCAGCTTATGGTATGTTGTCAGGCTGGGGCACTCCTGGTAGACTGGCATGTCCCTATTGCATGGGTGATAGTAAGGCATTTTATTTGAAAAATGGTCGAAAACACAGCTGGTTTGATTGTCATCGACAGTTTTTGGATATAGATCATTCTTACCGCAGGAATAAAACCAATTTTAAGAAGAATCGTACTGAGCACCAACATCCACCTCCTAAATTGAATGGACATGAAATTTGGGAACAGGTTCGTGACTTTCCAAAAGTTACAGAACATCCCAACGAGCTAGGAATTTCAGGTAGTGGTGTGCAACATAATTGGAAGAAACAAAGTATATTCTGGGAATTGCCTTATTGGAAGGACAACTTAATTCGTCATAATTTAGATGTGATGCATATAGAGAAGAATATCTTTGATAACATCTTTAACATGGTGATGGACATTTCTGGAAAACCCAAAGATAATGTGAATGCACGTATGGATATGATGGATTTGTGTCGGTGACCTGAATTAGAGCTAGTGCCTAAGGGTAATGGACGTTGGGGAAAACCAAAGGCTAAGTATGCGTTAACATTGGAGCAAAAAAGAATAATATGTGAGTGGATAAAACAGCTCCGCATGCCTGATGGTTATTCATCAAATTTATCACGGTGTGTTGATACACAACATGCTAAGATACATGGGATGAAGAGTCACGACTGTCACATTTTTATGGAGCAGTTATTACCTATTGCCTTTAGAGAATTGCCCGATGAGATATGGAAACCACTGGCCGAATTAAGTAAATTTTTCAGGGATTTATGTTCGAGTACGCTCAGGCATGCAGATCTTGATCAAATGGAGAAGAACATACCCATTATTTTGTGTAAACTTGAGAGAGTTTTTCCCCCAGCATTCTTTGATGTAATGGAGCATTTGCCGATTCATTTGATCGAAGAAGCTCGTAATGGAGGCCCTGTACAATTTAGATGGATGTATCCCTTCGGAAGGTAAAAAGAATTATTCATTATCTTATCTAATAAACATCAACTTATATATAACAAAATCATCTTTCAATCGGTATAGATTCCTTGGAAAGATAAAGAAAACGGTTAAAAATAAAGCTAGAGTGGAGGGTTCTATTTGCGAGGCGTACTTAAGACGTGAAACTGCCCATTTTTGCTCCTTCTACTTTCAATCTCATGTTTGTTCCATGAGAACAAGGGTGGTAAGGAATGATGATGGCGGTATTGATGACTCGAATCCAGAAATGTTGAGTATTTTCCATCATTCCGAGCGTGCTTCTGGTGCATGTAATACTCGCTTTTTGGATGATAGGGAGTACAAATCTGCTACAAATCATGTCTTTTTGAATTGTGACGAGGTCCAAACTTTCTTGAAGTAAGTAACAGAATTTAATTAATTTATTGTAAGAGACTGAATCAAGTGATAGTTATAACAAACTTTCATACTTGTGAGCTGTGTAGTTTCTTTTGCGAGGAGTTTAGGATTGGTGAAATAGATGGCAGCGGTCGAGTTGATGAAGAATTTGCAGGATGGTTTAAAAATTATGTAAGTAAATATATTGTAGAATCAATTTTTAATCAGTTACCCTCGTAAGTTAATATATGTAAACCAACTTTATACAGGTGAGTAATCCAAAAAATGGAATTAACAATCCATACATTCGTCATTTATCTTGCGGTCCTCTTCTGAAAGTTAAAACCTGGAGCAAGTATTTTGTTAATGGTTTTAAATTCCACACACAATCTTGGAGTAGTGGAAAGAAGACAATGAATTGTGGGGTCTGGGTCAAAGGTAGTTATGATGAATCTGTTGAAGACGATTATTATGGAATGTTGGATGAAATTATTTGAAATAGAATATCCTGGAGAACCAATCAAGAGGGTGGTTCTATTTAAATGTGTGTGGTTTGATCCAACGCCTATTCAAGGAACTCGGATTGGAGATGCAGAATGCAGGACCATAGAAGTTTGGCGAAATGGTAAATATAGGAAATATGATCCTTTCATAGTTGCCCAACAAGCCCGCCAAGTTTACTTTGTTCAATATCCGGGTCGAATTCGAGACAAGCAACAATGGTTTGTTGTAATTAAAGCTAAAGCGAGAGGGAGGATAGAAATAGAAGAGTCTTTGCCAGTAGCTTATCAGAGTGATGAAGGAATAAGGGTAAATACTGTAGTTTCAGATGATATTGTAGGTCAGTTGGTTCATAATAATAATACCTTCGAGGAAGTCGAAGCTGAACAACATAATGATACTAATAATATTGAAAATGAGGATAGTGAGGAAGAGTTTTACTCTGATCAAAGTGATGATGAGGAAGAGCTTAACTCTGATCAATCCGATGATGATTCGGATTATGTCATGTGAGGTAAGAAATGTAATTTTCTAATTTGAGCTGTCAACAAGAGGATTTCTTCACTGTCATCAAGAAATGTAATTTTCTAATTTTCTCATCATCACCTACATACAACTTTATTTGCTTGTATAATACGTTGGTCTAACATTATTACCAACCATATAAAATAACATTCACTGTTGATATGTGCACACTTCACATTTGGGTATGTCCTCATATTTGTAAAAGAATAAGCTTCAAGAGTAATATAATGTTTTGACAAGGGGATGTCTCTGTAATTTCTCAAAGTTAATGGAGTTTGGTAGTTGAATTGCTAGATGCATGCATTTTTACATTTGTTTAACAATTGAATTATTATCATAGTCTGACACACGTTTATGTGATGAAAACACTTTATGTTTTGATTATTTGAATGTGATTGTTTGTAGATGAATCGGCCTAGGGGCAAGAGTATTTGGAGAGGTAATATGATCAGCAACAATTCATCAACATCTGCTGCTACCATATCTTTAGTCCCACCAACTGTATCAGGCGATCAGGCATTAGTATCATCACCACTGGCTTCTTCTCCATCTTCAGCATTAGCTCCACAACCACCAGTTTCTCCTTCACAAGCACCACAGTCTCCTTCGCACCCATCGCCATCTCAGTCTCCACCGGTTACTGGTTCGAATTCTACAGAACAGATTAGGATATCGCAAGTGAATGTGCCATTTGCCGTGTCTGCTCCATCATCCACCACGAAATCTAAATTGGAACCCGCTGGGAATACGTAAATATATAACATCAATAATGTCTTGAAATCCAAGTTTATTATGTCTTGTAATATTTCTGGAGTTTATGCATCTTCATAATATATATTTATGCAGGTATATGGATAGTTGGGCTGGGACAAACAACATCACTAATGTCTTAAAATCCAAGTTGACTGAGCCGTATAGGACATGGAAAGACATTCCCCCTCATGTTGTTGATGAATGGTTCGAGGAGTGGAAGGTATTAATCATCTCATATGTTTATTTAATTCTTTAGAACAGAAATTAAATATTAAAACTATTAAATGTTTTCTGTTATTTGATTTATAATTTATAGAAATATGTATATTGGGATCCACAACATGAGCTGCATATGAGAAATGCATTTGAGTTTGTTGGCTCGAAGCGTTTGGCCGATCATTATAATAGGATTAGATACAAAGGTCAGAAGCCAGGATGGATGTTACAGACGGTTTATGACAACTTGTCTGAATAGTGGAAGTCTGCAGAGTTCACGTCTACATCTTTGAAAAACAAGAAAAATAGGGCATCTACTAAAGGATGCGTACTTCATACAGGTGGAAGCATTTCAGCTGCTACTATTCGAAAAAGATTGGTAAGTCATTACCTTAACAATATTTAACAATTAGCTTAGTTTGTGTTCAAAGATCCTATTAAGTGAACATTATTTGCAGAGCGAGAGGGAAGAAAGAGAAGTTGGCCATGAAGAGATATTCAAGATGACTCGAATCAGAAAGGTGGATAAAAAACAAACATTAAATGAGAATGTTGGAGATATTGCTGAAGGTGTTGAACCAAATGAACACAATAATGATGCTGGTAGAGCTGTGTGGGTCGATGAGCGTTCGCGCTCAACATGGGTTAGTTTTATTGTATTTATGAGCAATTATTCATTTATTAAAAGCTTTATGCAGAATCATAATGACCACTTCAACACATCTATATATATATATATATATATATATTATTGTAGGAGCTTTACAATAAGTTGAAAGAGAAGCGAGACCATCAAGTAGCTCTACTTGGTGAGGACGAGAGGGTTAAATTGCCTGCCGATTTTGACTTACTTATTCAAGCTGGTGGGGGGCCAAACAAGAAGGGCGAGGTGTATGTGATGCCCTACTTGAAAAGTAGAGGCTCACGTACTAAAACACCCACTAACTCTCAAGGTTGTTCTACTAGCTCAGCCCCATTGTCGGAGTTGGATGAATTGAGAAGGCAACAACAGCAACTCCTTGAAGAACAAGCTGCGTTACGGCAACAAATGCAGGATCAGGAGGCTGGGCTACGCCAACAACAGGATCAGATTTTATCCGCCATAACACAAATGGCTGCTATGTTTCAGCAACAACGTAATCCAAACCCCGATGTCCAGCGCGACTCAAATGACTAGGCAAGTACTACTATGTGTTTAAGTTATGTTGTGTTCCTGTGGTGTTGGTGTTGATTGTTGTGTTGGTGTTGATTGTGGTGTTGGTAGTGCTTGGTTTGTGCTTATAAAGTTGAGTGTTATGTTAAAGTTGTTCTTCCTATAAGGTATAGGTCGCTTTGAGATATTCATATGTTTTGAAATATAATTAGATCAACAAAATAGACAACATGAATTGTGTAAATTACTAATTAGTTATCGGGGAGGGTGCTTGTACTTTGATGTTCGGTTGTTGTTCTGTTGATCATACTTTGCATTAATTCTGGTAGGGTTGTTACATTTCCAACTACACAAGTTTTGATCCTTGTCTTTCTTATGTATGTGAATGAATATGTGTTCCTCAGTTAGGTTGTAGTCTAGAACATTTTTAGATTCTCAATTTACTTTCCCTTCAATCTAAGTGTTCCTCAGTTACGTATGATAATGAATATGCGTTCTGAAATATAATTAGATTCTCAATTCTGGTAGGGGTTTTAGCTGGATAATAATCCAACGTTCATGATACTCTTTGATGCGTTATCTTACATATTCATGCATTTACGTGTCTTTAAAGCTTAAATCCTTATTCATCAAATAATAGTTGCAGGTTTAATGTTTATTTTTTACAGATCAGGCACCTCGAATGGCTTAAGTGGCAATGTAGCAACACTAGGTAATTTTCCAAATGGTGGAGAGAAATTTTCGCTTTATATCTAGTGTGGGCGTATTTTACGAAGGGTTTGCAAATATGGATTTATGTAATATTACTTGAATATATTGTAATTCGGCAGGTTTTATCGAATTTCATGTAGTTAGATTTGTTTTTACAATATCGTTGAATTTATGGACATGGTTGAATTTTGAATTTATTGGTGGCGTATTGCACATTATTGTCGAATTTCAAGCTTTTTATTATTTTATTTTGGGGTATATAATTCCTGAAAAAACAGGTTGAAATTTCGGAAAAAAAAAAAAAAAAATATATATATATATATATATATATATATATATATATATAATATGAAATTTCAGACGAAATTTCCGGCGAAATTCGTCTAAAAAATTTCACCTTTTTCGAAAATTTTCATATATTTTCGTCTGAAAATGGTCTGAAGTTCGTCTGAAATATATTAAAGTTCGTCTGAAATTTCGTCTGAAATAACAAGTGAAAATAATAAAATAATACTTTTCGTCGGAAATTCATTCAGACCCCATATTTTGGTCGGAAAATCGTCGGAAAAATATTCGATGGAAATTAGATCAATATGTTTTGGTCGGAAAATTAGTCGCAATTTCGCCTGAAAATTAGACGATGAAAAATTGGTCCGGATAAGTTCGTCGGAAATTTCCTCGCAAAGTCGTCGGAAATTTGGTTTGTCGGAAATTTTTGGATTTCGGGCGAGAATAAGTTTCGTCTAAAATTCGTCTGAGTTTCGTCGGAAAAATAGTTCGTCTGAAATGTCGTCTGAAATTATCTGCGACGAGGGTCTTTCTGTCCAACTTGAGTTCGTCGAAAGTTCGTCTGAAAGTGGTCGAAAACCAACTATTTTAGACGAAAACGTCCAAAATTTCGTCTGAAATTTTCGCCGAAAATCGGCTGTTTTTTTGTAGTGTTGGAAAGACAAAAGAAAAAATGATAAAGAAAAAAAAAATGGGATATTGAAACAGTTTTAATGTTTTATCCAAATATAATTGATGATGAGAAGTTTTTGTTCCCAGATATCCATTCGTTTATTCGTCATTCAGAAAAAGTTTTAATTTGATGATTGTTTCATGTGATATCACAAAATTGATATTAAAACCCTTATTGTATATTTCTTTTTTTTTTTTTTTATGAGTATAATTAATGAAAAGCAATGTGTTATATGATAATAACTTAGATAACTTTCAAGGACAATGATCAACTTTATTGGATTATTTGAGGTACATGTTATATCTTTAGCATATTCAATTTGTTAGAATACATCTTTAGTGTATTTTGTTCGGTTAAAGAATTACAATGATCATTTACTATTTGCATTCTCAACTAGAATTAAATATGTTGATATTTCCTAAATAAGGGATCTTGAAGATGATTTATGTGCGTAGATTTTAGCTCATGAGATTTGAATGAATTGATTAAGTCGATCATGCTTGAATACATTTCTCAAATGAAAATTGATGAGATATCTTCTGCTCGAATTTATCAAGAAGATGAAAGATATTTGATAATATAGTTTCGCCTCGGATCCCAAACGTTTGGGCAAACACTTATTCGGATCCCGACTGAATAGAGCAAGTAATACTTCGGATCCCAATCGCCAGGGCAAGTATGTGCTTCTGGTCCCAACAAACAAGGGCGAATATTTGTTTCGGATCCCAACCGCTATGGGCAGGCATGGAGACTGACAAGTTGATGAGTTTTGACATAAAAATAAATTCGAGCAGAAATATAACGTGTTTTACTAGAAAAGTTTTTACATGAATCTTAAGCGAGCTGATAAATAAATTTTAGTTTCTTACTTCGATCCGTATTTAGACTATTATTCTCACTCTCATTTTTGTTTAGCGGGGAAAAAAAAAAAACGTTGCTGTCTATTGAGATGACCAAATAAGAATTATTTGGATAGCAAGAAGAAATCGTGAAGTTTACCTGTTAGTAAACATAGAAATTAGCAAAGAACAGTTGATTCACTCTTTAATCCACTCAGCTCGTCACGATCTCAGTGGACTGAGGAGGGGGAGTAGGGATGGTATCCCATCTCCCATTTGAATTGGATGATTAAATCAATTGGACGAGGTTGAAAGGAAGTTCGACGAACTGACTTGCATTAATAGTGTGTTCGCGAGTGCGAGAAATAAGGAGTTCTGAATGGAAACAAAGAAATCAAAGTCGCATCAGTTTCTCGCGGAATAATTCAGAAAGAAGTAAGTTATTGAAAAGAGAGATGACTTATAAGATTAAACAAAGAGAAGTGGCAAGATGACGAAAAATATGGAAAATTGTTTATCCTGGAAAAGGCTCCGGAAGTATCTGCTCGGAAGGGAGCAAACTAAGGAACATGAAAATCTTTGAGGGAGGATTATGGCGAACAAACGAACACCACAGAGAAATCTTAGTGAGGAGGAAGGAACATTGATGGAAGATGAGCTAAATTAAATACAAGAAGCGATCCTCTTTTGATTGACGGCAAGCTCAGTACATGATTGAAGGCAAGCTCAGTACATTGAAACAAAATTTTTGGGCTGAACCTTATATTAATCCTCGATGTTCGCATCTCTCTATTCTGCGAACATCACGGACTTGTAGGGGGGAGTAGTGTTGGGGACCTACCCTCGAGCCCAAGGTTCAGCCCAACGCATAATAAAATCAAGCCCAAGTCTCAACCCAAAGGTAGCAAGGAAGCAGATTAGCCCGAACAAAAGGCGTGTCGTGCAAGTAAGGTAGCGAATTCGGTAAGATCTTGATAAAGTAGATAAGAACAAATCTGGAAGATAATTACGTAATGTGAATAACTAAACGATAAGTCCCAATATCCTATAAATAAAGCCCTTGAGATATGACGATCTAAGCTTTTTGGTCTGATCTCTTGATTGATCTCTCCTAAACTCTGGCTTACTTCGGTAAGATCCTTGAGGAAGGAGGATTAATCATTAAGGGTTTGGGCTAGAACGCATCACTTAGATAATTAATATATAGTAATATTAGGATGTTGATATTAGGTAGGATTGATTTATACCTATGTGATATTGGGGTAATTCTAGCCCGAGCCTGACTCGACCAAACCGGTGTAACGAGGGGGCGAGTATTTTACACTTGTCGTGTGGTTGGTGGAAAGTTTGGGAAGAGTGACCAATCAAATGACAAGTGTAATACACTTGCCTTTTTAATTGGTTGGGTCTGGCCAAACCGGGTCTGAGCTCGAATTTTCCATGATGTTGATTAGGTTTTTTAGTCTAATAGGTTTCTGTAGAGTCTGACTAAATTTAGTCTAATTGTTCTCCTTATAGTCTATTTTATATAGAGGCTAGTTGGTCCATCCCTAAACATATTTTACGCCACATAAATAATAATATTCTTCTTAAGAACAAGCAAATACTTGTCCAACAGAATCTCTCTCGTGTGATAAAAAACCCTAACCAAGAAAGCGGTTGAGGAGGCTATGGCTAAGAAGAAGATTAAGAAGCTGCAGAGGTGTAAGAAGATTAAGAAACTGCAAAGGTCTCGGGCGGCTAAGAAGATTATGAGGCTGCAGAGGTCTCTTCCAAATGATATTATCTTCAACGAAATACTTCCCAGATTAGCTGTTAATACTCTCTTGCAATTTACCGGCATATCCAAATCATGGAAAGCTCATATCAGAAGCCCCACCTTCATTTACGCCCACTATCATCGTCATCGGAGGACCTCACCATGTTTTCAGCTCGTTTTCATGTCTGCTCCTCTCTGGAACAAAGTGCCGGAATATACCTTGATGCTCGACTCGCCGCCGCTGAGGGCCGGCGTCAGGATTATCGGCTCGTCCGAGGGTTTAATATGCATCTTAATAGAATTCGATCTGTACCTATGTAATCCCATCCTTAGAACCATGGAAAGGATTCCCGCGGGCGAAATCCCGATATCAGAATACAACCACGATTTCGATTTCGCTCCCCAGACTACAGCGGAGGCGATCACAGAGTGGTGAAGCTGCAGTGGGAGTCGAATCATGCGGCGAAGGTGGAGATGTATTCGTTGTTGACAGATTCGTGGCGGAGAATATCTCCATCGGCGTTGGAGATATTCTTGGAGAAGAAAGGTTTGCCTCGTTTTGGTTCTATGAGACTTCCCATGGTTTCGTTTGAAAGATCCATCTACTGGTTGGCCTGTTGGGATGACAAACATGAGCATAATCCGAGTCCGCAGACTCATTGGACGCGAGCGGAAATCTCCAAGCCCACCGAGTATAACCTGAAATTGGGCCTAAACCACTGCCCAAAAGGGATATCCATTGGTTATACTTAGACTCTTTAACTTATATACTGAACTTAACATTCATACTCGGCATGACATATAGCCCATGACCGACTCGTCTGCGTTGGGACTCTAGAGGTGGCTTCTACGGGCTCAAGAGGTGGCTCCCACACATGTAGCACTTTGCCCCGCAGGTTCAAGAGGTGGCTCCCATGTGCGTAGCACTTTGCCCCGTATAGCACTTAGCTCCTGCGGCTGACGAGCGGCTTTGATAATTTGTCACGCTCCGGGTCCGAAGTGTACAAGATTGTGAGGTTTGATTTGGACAATGAATTATTTGATGCAATGAAGGCGCCGAAGAGCCATAACCTTGTGGTTGTCGATGAATATCTTGTTCTTCTTAGGTTTACTTTTGTAAGGAATGACGGGTTTGGTGTGAAGGCTTACATAAGAAAGGAATACGAACTGGGGTCATCATTATCATTTTGGGCTTCTGAAATCTTTTCTTTTCAGAAAGACGCGGCGGATAAGGTGTATGAAACAACTATGGATGGGCATATTTTACTAACCAAGAAAAATGGTATGCTTTTTAGTTATAAGTGCTATTTTAAAGACAATAATTTGGGATTCAAGTTCAGGGATACATGGATCAAGTATAACTCACCTAATCTTGATTTTCATTTTATTCCCGTACAGGAGACGCTTGTGTTACTCGATAGGAATATGAGAGATTGAATCTGTTGTTTTTAGTTTATAAGATTCTTTTTGTGATTGATTTCATCATGAATTGGATGAAATATTGATATTTTTTATGCAACTTGGTCTTTCTCTTCCCAGTTTTACATGATAAATTCCCTGTTACCCAATGTGATTATGCAATTGTGTCGATGAAGGAGTCTTATTTAGTTCGCATTACGAATCATTATATGTCATTCAAGATGTATTGATCCTGTGAGCATGCTTTTGCGTTTTGACTCATAAAATGAAAATCTGATAGTCCTGTCGTTCATGAAATATCTTCCTTTATCTCTTTTAGTCACGGACATTACATTTTCTGTTTCAGCTACGGTTTTTATTTTCTATTTCATTCGCTTACAAACGTCAAGTCTATTAGTAGGTGATTGAAATTAGATGAGAAAAATCGTTGAATTTTTGTGCCATATTACACGTCATTCTCTCATAATCTCAACTACATATTAAAACACGTAGCGTAACGTTTATATGTAAATAAAATAGGAGATGAAACACAAAACAAGTTCTTAATAACATTAAGTATGTTATATAGTGTCGGAATATGTTACATTACAGTAACAGAGTAACTGCCATTAAAACATAATTTCATAAAACAAAGCTTATATGTCGGGCAGAAGCTAAAACAATAATTTGATGGGACACTACAAAGCTAAGCCTAATGTCACGTTAGTTTATCATAGTCTTTGATTTGGCTAAGATTGGTAAGTGACCGGATGTGATGTTGGCCCCAATTTCTTTCAAGTGAGGTTTGTCGATAGCAATTTGGCCAGAAGCTTTAGTTGCACTAAATAACACTCTCTGTAAGTAGGACGTGAGGTGGCATGCTGCTATTCTCCCCTTTTCAATATATTATATAATGAGGAAAATTTTAGTCCAAATTTGATCCAATTCCAACTAATTAAAGAGTAAGTGTATTATATTTGTAATTTAATTGATCATACTTTTTAAGTTTTTCATCAATTATATAATGCAAATGTAAAATACTCGTCTTCTCATTACATGGATCATATGGATTTGGTCGAGTCAAACTCCGACTAAAATTACATTGTATAATTATATTGATGATTAGGCATCTCCATTTTTTAATTTATTTATAACTTCACAATTTTTGTAGTTGTAGAGGTTTGAGGTATAATAAATAATGGTGCGATTTAAGAAAAGATTTTGCAAAAACGTGTCCCCTATCAGCATAAGACACTGAAAATATCTATATGGTTGATGACATATATCATATAATATAGCAAGTGAGTAGTGACAACATAAAATATGGTTGATGAAATATCATATAATATAGCAAGTTAGAAGTGACAACATAAAATTAAAAGCCATGCCCAATTATTATAGATATATAATGATAAAGTGGAACTACCTTTTTTGGATACATGATTTCCATGGTTGGCCCAAACTATATTGTTAATGGGCTATATGTTTCGGATTTGGGCTGATATGTTATGATTCCTCTGGCCCATATTAAGGATTGTTCGAAGTCTAACTGTCTAATCCATGAATATGACTCGTGATTATCCCAATTAACAAAAAAATGCAAACTAACTCGTGATTGTCCATTTTGTTCATAGTTAAAGTTAAGTATAAACTAATGTCTCGTACTCGAACTTACACGTTAAATAGTCCCACTTAGAAATACAAGTTTTTTTAAATAAAAAGAAAGAAGAGAAAATCAAACTTGCTCTAAAAAAAACCCCACTAACAATGGGAGAGATTCACATTTCACACCAAACCATCCTATCATCCATTAAACCTTGACCGAGAGGCAAGTGGAGAATTGTTGACAATCTTCCACAATATTTTCAAGAGGATGTCTACAAGGCTTTGATCTTCTGAAATCTTCGATCCCAAGCAATTTTGAAGCCTTCACTCTTAGCGACAATGATGGTTGCATACCCAGTTTATGCGAACTTCTCTATTTACATCTATTCTTTGTTTGCGTAAATTGCACCAACAAAATTGAATCAGGAATCAATCCAACTTTCTATAATCCAAGGCGTATGTTCTAAAGTATAAAAATCATGGATAATTATAGATACATAGTTAAATTCCCTACAAGTTTTACTCATTCATCCATCCTCGACTTGCCTCGTCTTGCAAAGATGAAATCTCGTTGCAAGCGACTTTCCTGCTCTACGTACCCTGTCGTATCCTCTGATGCAGATGAAGCCTGAAAAGCATTCAAGATATAGCCGTGTTCAAAACAATAACATGAATTCTGAGACCAAAACAAAGAATGTTTGATTCTTTTCTTACCTTTCCTGAAACAAAATTGGATTTCCTCCAGTGTCAAACCTGGATTGCAAGAAAGCATCAAATGTCAAATTCAAATTCAAATTCACATGTGTGTGTACATGCACGCGTGTGTATATATATATATATATATATACCTCTAGATATTGATGTTGTTGACGTTCCACAGTACAATGCTCGTCTCTGTAGATTCCAGATCCATTCTCTAGAAGCAGGTATTGGGTGATGACTTGATTCATGGTCAGCAAAAACCTAAACAAGAAATGCAAAGATTTCTTACAAAGGCAAATACCAGCATTGTTCTAAACACAACTCTAAGGTGGGGAATATAGCAACACAAAAACTTGAGGGGTTTTAACAATACCTCATTGACCTGAAAATAAGTCCCGTTGAGCGGAAATGCTCCTCTGTTAGCTGTTCGACATGGTATCTGCATGTGTTTTTGGTATGTTGATACTTGTTTTTAAATTGGATATGGAAATTGCAAAGAATGAAATAATTTCTAGAGTTCTCTTCACCATAATTGTTCCTCGAACTATTTGATCATTCTGGTAGGAGACGGTTTCTCCGGAACAACGTGCACTGGTCTCTTTGGAAGAACTCCTATTTTCATCTGCGAGATATTTCACATAAACCATTACAACCAATTCGAAATAAATATTATCGATACAATGATATTACATGAAGTTGAGGGAATGCAAGTTCAGAGGATTTGGCTTATGGATATAAGAAAAACAGGGTTAGTTTACCTGCAGTCCATATGGCAAATAGGTAAGGACATGGATCATCTGGTTCTCGTTTCTCAAACTGCAGCAGATAAAATACACAATTATTATGAGAATTCTTTTTTTCTCTTTTTTTTTGGTAATTATGCATTAAGAAAATAGTAAGATATTTATTCCAATATATATGAATATTAAAGAAAAAGAAGGGGCACTAACCCCTGCCAAAAGAGGGTGTGAATCTGGGAGCTCATACCTGCAATAAATTACGAAAAACAATCAATCTTCACTACAGGAAAACATGAAAAAAAAACTCAATTTTGATAATATAGGTACTGTATTATACATGAATATAAAAGTGCAATTATCATGTTCTGCAAATCTTACTAAATTATTTATTACTACAAAAAAGGGTAGCTTAAATACACTTACACATGGTGTACGGTCCTTAACCGGGCCACATACTTCAGTTTAGGCGTGGGAATCGAAGCAGCTTCTGGCCTCAAACAAACCAGCGCTCTCGAAGTATTGTCCTTTTCTCCATCCACAAAACTCAACAAATTTTTCGTGAACTCTTCGCTATTGAGATTAATGGTGGGAATATCATCATCGGAATCATCGCATTCCAATGCTCGACAAGTATTGAGTACGTGAACTTCATCATCGGACTGACTACAACATCTATCTTCCAAACCAAAGTCTTCAATGTCTCTTTCGACATATGGCGACACGGGCATTTCCACAATTGGCTCACAATTGATAGAGTTATCGACACTTTGAGAGAAATTGATACCGGGAAGGTAGGAGAGAAGTTCTTGATTGGACGGGCCAGAAGACTCGGGTGCTTTATTCTGGCCACGTTTACCTTCGAGACGGAGCCTAGCACTGTATCGAGAATATGGCCATTATTATATAGAAAATCAAATTTTTATAAATTGGCTAATTCTTCTCTATTAAAATGCAAACCTTGCAAATGCACTAGCAAAGTGCCTGCACTCTCCTCTCATGGGGCATGCATTACAGTTCGGTCGTTTTTTCGTGCAAAAAACCTATATCACGTAAGAGACAATTGATAGTAATAATGATAATAACAAAAATAATAATAATAACAATAGTATATTAAGAAATATATTACCTTTCCAAATGTAATCAACTGATAATGGAATTCATATCTGTACAAGGTAATAATATTCTCAATAAAGGGATTATTAAATGAAAATTCAGAATTAGCAACAATCCCAAAAGATCGGTTTTCTTGACTTACAATATTCGCTGGTCACGGTTGCATAAACGTGGCCAAATGTACTTCTGGATGGTATCTAACATAGGGTACCTAAAGAGAAATTATTGTTTCACTTTAGTCTTAAAGGTAAAAATGACTTTGGAATTAAACAAAATCCCTTCAAATACTTACTGATTTAGAAGATGTATCTGAACATCTTCAGGTAATGGTTGCAGGGGGACCCACCCAAGACGTACCAAAATCCGACCCACATTAGTGTCAACCTGAAGCAAAAAGATTACACACAATGATACCCTATTGATTTCAAAATTACAAATATCCCCTTCGATCATCAAATTTGATAGAAGTTGACAAGATTGATAACTATCCATATATGTGAAGCAGTTTGGAAGGTTTATTTGAACTTGATGAGTAATAGCAGCACATAACTAAGGCATAACAGTAAGATATAGAAATTTTTCAATGTTATGAGGGTAGGTTTGTGTAATTAGACAAAGGTACAGGGGAGGGAATGGTTATTATTACTAAATTTCACATACTTACCGGGAAGGCATGATGGTGAAGTGTCAAAAGTCTCACACACTCTACACTTTTCAAGCCAAGTCCCGTTATGCTCAGTAAGTATTCCCTGTAATAAAAGTATTTTTATATTTAATAGAGTTAGTTTATTAAGTTAGAAAAAAATTTCTAATTATTAATAAAACTATCCATGCATATACTGACTTTGCCTGATCAGGTGGAACGTCTCTTAGCCACTCCAGGTCAATACTACCGTGATCCCTAACTAGCCGATCAAGAAATTCCTGCAAAAAGTATAATAAGAAGAATTAATTTACTATTATAATGATAAACATCTTAAAATCATGCAAACAAATAAATTTGGATCACCTTGATTCTGGCAGCGAGTAAGTTGTTCATGCCCCGTTCCGCTATCAATTTGGCTAGTTCTTGAACCGGTGCTCGTCTAACTGCTTCCCAATTAACAGAATCCATTGTATGGCATGGTCTGTTTCTTGATACACCATTTGAAGCTTTTTTCCTCAATTCGTCCCAATTAATTGGGGTTTCTTGTTTTTCTTTACCTTTTGCTTTTTTCATCACTTCGTCCCAATTAATTGGGGTTTCTTGTTTTTCTTTACCCTTTCCTTTCTTTTTCCGTGGCGTAGACTCGGCTTGATTATTGGGCCTGTTTGAAGAGAGGTTTTCCATTGTTGAGGATTCTTCGCACTTGCTTGAGGGCGATTCAGTAATTTTTGCTTGTTGAATTTGGTGAACTTCAGAGAGGCTTGTACCTTCATCACCATTGTGCTCACTCGTTGATTTAGGGGAGAATCTTGCTGGAAGTTCCATAAAGGCATTACAAAATTCGTCCCCATTGATTGGGTTTTCTTGTTTTTCTTCACCCTTTCCTTTCTCCTTTCCAGGTGTAGACTCAGCTTGATTAGTGGGCTCGTTGGAAGTGAGTTTTTCCAGTGTTGACGACTCTTCGCCCTTGCTTGAGGGCGGTTCGCTAATATTTGCTTGTTGAATTTCATGAACTTCAGAGTGGCTTGTACCTTCACCACCATTGAGCTCACTCGTTGATGCAGGCGGGAATCTTGCTGGAAGTTCCATAAAGGCATTACTGCAATAATCCACAAAAACAGGGTTAACTACAGACCTTATGTATAACTACATAAACTTATACCCTTAAAGTTGCAAACTTTCAAATTCCCTTGTATAACACCTATCATACACATAGGAGTTACTTGAAAAGTTTACTCAGACTTGAATTGTAACTATAATTATTTTTGGAAAATATTTAAAAGGATAAAAAATTTGGATAAGTACAGCAATCAATGAAAATATATAATCACTTCTTTGAGCTGATCTTTACCTGGATAGACTATCACTCACATTTTGAGTCAGAAAAACTCCAGCAACAGAGTCAACCACAGACCCTTTCCATGGTGAGAACCTTCTGTCTCCTGAGAATTTGACATTCCAATATATAGTTAATGTTTCTAAGCATAAGTTTATACAAATCGAGCGACAAGATTAAGAAACAGTCTTATAATTGCTATAAAAATCAATATTCACCTTGAACAAGATGCATGCGGCATATAAACAAATCAACTCTCCCCTCAAATATTTCTCTCTGTTCCTTCCAATACTTAGCTTTATCTTCATCTTCTTGTCCAATACTGTCACTCTCTCCCTTTTCCATCAATAGATTCCACACTCTCACTGTCTCGTCATCAAGATCAACCTTTGCCCATGTTTTTCTTAGTTTCTTCAAAGGATCAAACTTTCCTTTCGAAAGAACAAGTGCGTCACTTTGGTCCCGCACCACAAGCTGGTTACATCCACCATCATCGATGCGTAACCCCTCTGTCTTTTGAACAACAAAATCAACTAAAGCTTCCGTAAATGCATCGTCTGAAAAAACAACAAACAACAAAGTCAAAATTTGTCAAATGGATAAAAGATTTCAAATCAACAAAAGATAGGATTTGGTGCTCAGATTTTGAAATGATCGAGGAAGCGACAACCTTTGCTTGCTGAGGTATTCTGTTCATGCTGAGGGACAAGTGAATATGGTGTCACATTTGACTCCAAGTTAGCACGAACAACCCAATTATCAGAAAAGGATACTGCTTTCTCCAAACTTGTTTCTGACGGGATTCGGCCATTTTCTCCCTGATTATAGAGCATATCATCCAAAATGTTGCAAGAAACGAGATTATCCTCATCTAAAATGTTAGAAAAACCAAGATTATCCTCACAAGTTTTAGATTCTTGAGTAGACATTCCCACGAGATTATCCTCATCTAAACTGTTAGAAAAACCAAGATTATCTTCACAAGTTTTAGATTCTTGAGTAGACATTCCCACACTAGCTTCACCAGATTCTTGAGTTTCCATATTCCGAATTCTTTCATATTCTAACGTTTCCAAATGTGGAATGCTTTCATCTTCAACTCCTAAACTAGCTCCTAGATTCGTTGCAACTTTTTTTCTGATATTAGAGGCTTTCGAAAGAAAATCAAGTGAGAATTTCATCTCAGAAAGATCACTAACAAAGCATGAGTAATCCTGCCTATGAGTGGATCTCATAGATCTTTTTCCTGTTAACTTCACCATACATCTTAATTTCAAGTCACATCTCTTTGCAGGTACACTTTTCAAGCCACATCTCTTTGCCGGTACACTTGCTCTCAATGGTTTCTTTCCTTTGCTTCTCTTCTTTCTACCGTTCGCCTTCACTACTTCATTTATCGCTGCTGGTGTCTGTTCCTTTTCAGGAATATTTGTACTAAACACAATAAATTTGTCAAACGCGGATGCTTTTTTCCGCCTCGTCCTTGTTTTCTTGAAAATTCTTGGACAATTTGGACCTAATTTTCTGCTATTCTCCAAACATTCATTTGGCTTGAATGTTCTTCGATAAACTATCATAGAACTGAATCTCTTGTCCGTTTCTAGCTCTGTACCCACCTCTGGTTTATCTGCAATCATCCCACAAGAAACAATTGTATCCTGATTTTCCACGTCAAAGTTCAATTGTCTTCTGCAAGAAGTTTTATGACAATCATCAACGACTTCTTCCCTTACAGCATCTTTCAATTCACCAACTTGGTTTTTTTTGAGAGTTTTCCCACATGTAGTGCGTTTAGGAGTACGGGGTGCGCGTTTAGGAGTACGGGGTTTAGGAGTTAACGGCTTGGGTGTTGATGCCTTTTTGGGCTTAGTTTCATCAAACACCTTAGGTCTGTGTCGTTTCATTTTCATTCTCTTTCGTGGGGTTTTTTCTGAGTTGGTGCTCTCCTTATTCCTCTTCCTGGGAGTTTTACCCTTCGGCGTACTTGAATCCTTTTTAGGGTCCGACCCACTTTCACCACACAGATCCTGATTATGAAGTGCACTGTGATTCTGCACTGCCGAAGGGACTTCATTATTGACTGTTTCTTGAGTTGATCCATTCTCTGCATGCACCAATAACAATAGGAGAAGATTTAACACCCAAACATAATCTCTGTATTCTCTACATAACAGTCATGTAACAGATCATTCAACATCAATGTATCAAACGACGAAACAAGGAAACTAATAAATAGAGCCAAACATGAAGGAAAAAGTATGCAGAAGCTGACTGTAGCTTAACTGACAGAAGCTCATAAATTAGCAAGAAAACACATGTTTTGCACACACACTGACACATATGCATAATTTCACACACACATAATGTGCCTGACTGTAGCTTAATTGACAGAAACTCATATATAAAGTTAACAATGTCCAGTTAGCAAGAAAAGATACATCTTGCACACACACATATGTTCCTACAAAAACATATTTAAACATATACATAACCCCAGCTTGCAATTGAACTAAATTCCTCATAATTCACAGTTCTAGGCAGTAAAAACACACACAAGAGCACCATACCTGACATCCCACCGATCAAACCCTCCGATTTCTCACGCAATCCCAGAGACTCAATACATCCCTCAGAATTCTCAGAAACTACAAAAGCAACTTTTGTAGCCACCCCACCACTACAACAATTCGAAACTTCGCCGTAATCGCAACTCCCCTTCTCCAAATCATCAAACAACTGGGGATTTCCCAGAAAACCCACATGATTTAAACCCTTATCGTTCGAATTAATCTCATATTTTGCTGCGGGCGTTAAAGGCGCCCATGCACAACCCTTTCCCCCCAACTCTGCGTCACCCATGGCCGAATAAATCAAATTTCTCAATAGAATAAGAAGTTGGCAAGCTTCAAGATACTAAGAAGGAAAACAAGAATGAAAGTGAGAACAAAAGCCATGTCCAGAGATGAAAGCTTCATCACTGTTTTAGCAATGCAGGACTCTTGCAGGTTTTAACGGTAAACTCTTTGAGCCAATGTAGGACTCTTGTTCCCACGAAATCGCGCCGCAAAATTATATACAAGAAAAAGAAAATTCTCTCTTATATGGCTGCATAATTAGAATATTTAGGGAAAATTATAATTTTAGTCCTATTGGATTTCAATAAAGGTCCATTAATTTGAAAAATGCAAAATAACGATTATGAAACATTGCAAGATTGGTCCAGCATTAGTCAACTACCAGAATAAACACATGTTCCCTTAGTTTTTGGGTTGTTGTGCATTTTCCTTTTTCTTTTTCTTTTTTTTTTTAAATCATTTTTTTTTTTATAAAAACATTTTATTCACCCATATTTATCCTAATCTTCGTATTTCATCTAATTTCCACCCCATTTATGTCGTTTTATTAAAGAGTTCTGTTTAAAGAGTTGGATTATTTCCTTTCCTAAGGACCCTTGAAAAGCTCCCAAGCTTATGCGCAACTCTTTTTTTATTTTTTTCCAGAGATATCTTCATAGCTGTCCAATTCATACCAAACATGATATAATCTGACCAAACAAGTAGCTCCGTTATCATTGCACCAGTAGCTATTCATATAAAACCAACTCTCAAACATTCCTATTCTCTTTTTATTTATAGAATCTTTTCTTTATAAATATATCATGCACATAGAAGAATAAATAATAATATTTAAAGTATGAGTATAGAAGAGTTGGCCTGTAGGAGTCACGCCACTTAACGTTGTCCTAAAATCGTGATGACCTCCTTTTCGTGCGGGTATTGTCGGCTCATCACCATCCCAAGATAAAACCCAAAAGGCCACAGCCGGCGTCTCCTATTGTGAGCACGATCACAAGGAAACTAAGGAACAAAATCTTATCACATTACCCAAAATATAGTATATGAGAATAGGTGTATAGTGAGTTATAGGATACTTGTATGTGTTAGTCTAGACCCCTAGGACTCTATTTGTAGTGTTAGAAGTGTAACCTAAAGTATTAAAACCAAATGAATGCAATTTGTGGGGAGTCACAAAATTCTTTGTAAGTTATGGTTTTGAAGGTTTAAAGCTTTTGGTCCTTTCGAAGTAGATATTCGTACGCCTATTGGGTAAAGATGTCAACTGGGCCGGGCTGGGCTAGCCCAGCCCAAGCCCGTCTAAGCCCGCTACAGTAACGGGCTGGGTTAGCCCGGGACCACCTTTGAAGTGGGCTGGGCCGGGCTGGGTTTGAATTAAATTATAGTGGCCCAGCTCAGCCCATGAACCCACAAATAATGGGCTGGGCCGGGCCTGGGCCGGTTCCAGACGAGCTGGGCCGAATGGGTTTGGTGGGTTTCGTCTATTAATTTTGATGGGCTAAATTTGTGGGTCAACTTTTCATTTTTTTTTATCCTTTTGTTATATTAAAATTTAAGATTCTTTTTACTTTATATTAATGATTTTTTATTTTATTACATTTATAAAATTGCAAGATTGCTTTTGTTTTGTTGTTTTGTTATTAAAATTTTCTCAAAGTTATTATTTATCTATGTAAGTTTATGTTATATTTCTATACCAAAAAAACATTTAAAGAGACATTAATACTTCATTCTATATTCTTAATAAATTACATATACAATAACCTAATGATTATATATAATTAATATAATAATTGTTTCAATTTTATTACAAATGTGTAATGAAATAGCTAGTCCAAATTTATATAGATTGGACTTGTCTTATTTAATTTGTATTTGTAACTTTATAATTAAAATATTGGATTTGTATGAATGGGGCCAAGAAAAGAAAAAACAGAAAAAAGAACACATTGAATATACATTGAGAGATTTTGTGCTAAGGGAATAGCGGGCCTGGGTCGGGCCTGGGCTGGGCCTGAGCTGGGCCTGGGTTACGGGCTGGTCCGGGCTGGTTATGGGTTTAAGTGGGCCTGTTCACGGGCTGGGCTGGGTTTTAGAATCAAACCCAATAGGGGCCCAGCCTAATACCCCAAACCCAGCCCAGCCCGCCTCATAATATTCATGGGCTGGGCCTGGGCCGGTTCGAAGCCGGGCTGGGTCACGGGTTCGTGGGCTGGCCCGGCCCGTTTGACATATTTACTATTGGGTTATTTGAGGATGGCACTGGTTTCGGCTTGACTGCTTTCCTTGGTTTCCTTTTGGTTAGTTGGGATAATTATTAAGCCTTAAGCTAGCAAGGTAAATGGATTTCGGAAAGAAAGATCCCACGTCCCATACGAAAGAAAGACCAGGCGATAAAGAATAAAGAAAGAAGGCTATGGGGAAAGACCCCAGACTGTTATAGAACCTATCATAGCCCATACAAACTGACTTTACACCAAGATATTGAAACCAGCAGACCACCACAAACTCATAATCCTGCGGTAACTCTGTACATCAAAAGCATCATATGAATGTGTCAAACATTACAAACAATATCACTAAATAATTACAGAATTTGACCCAACACAAAATAATGTATGTTTGGCCATTCTTCAAAAGATATCAGTACATAGTCAAAAAAATCCAATTTTTTTCCCGACTTCTTGGATTGTCCCCTTTTATTTGGAATGGTGGTCCTTTTCCTAGCCTGTGATTTAAAATAATACTTAGAGTGAATGAATTTGAACATCACAATTATAAAAACTGAATAAATATTACTTGGACTTACCGTCATTTTTCTTGGCCCCTTTGTCACAGATTGTTGATTAGATTGTGCACTTTCAATCTGAGTTGACACTGTTTATGGTTGTTCTTGTATTGCTTGCGGTGCATTTTCATCAGCAGGACACTCCTCGGCAAATTCATCAGCAAATTTTTTTCCATTGATAACCCCGTTTGTTGTGGTTTTTGCCCCCACAAAACTTTTAAGCCACAGAAAAATTTTGCTTCTTCACCTTCACTACCCCTTTCCTTCCTTGCGATTTTTTTCCTTTTGATGGGAAGTTCATCAGGTTGAAGTCTTCTTGCCGTAGCAGGTCTTCCTTTTTTTCTCCCGAAATTAGGAGGAAGAGGTGGAATAAAGTCTGTTTTTTCCCAATTCGCAGGGCCATCCATAGGAATGATTGCATTCATGTAGATTTTCTTATAAGTCTCTATAGAGTAACACTCATTCACAAAATCCTCATAATTCAAGTGTTGGGCAACAATTGCACATAAGTTGTGTTTGCAAGGAATCCCTGAAAGTTGCCATTTTCTACATGTGCAAGTGTGTGCTCTCAAATTCACAGAAAATTTGCTCCCATCATAGCCATCTATCTCGTACAACCAATTATTACTTTTGGTTGGAATAACATCTAAAGTTTTAGCCCTTCTCCATTCAACAATCTGTTTTATTTTAGGACATAGCCTTCTACCTTCCCACTTTTTCTCACATGTGTCTCTATTTTCTTGTAATCTGCCCATAATATATATTCTAATCCACTCCAACATGGTTATAACAGGCTTATCCCTAGCTTCTAGGATCAAGGCATTAAAGGTCTCACAAATGTTGTTTAAAAGCAAGTCACACTTAGGAAAAGTTTCAAAATGTGACCTGACCCATTGCGAAGTAGGTTTATCAACAAACCAATCAAGACATTGAACATCAAGTTTACCTATCTCTTCCATTCTTAACTTATACTCTGCTACTGTACTTGCTTTAGCAGCTCTCCATGAGCATTATCGTACATCACTTTGTGGTTGTTGTTGAGTCTGAGTCCTGTGTTTTGTGTGCTCAGATGTTCAGGTACACCCGGGGTGGTGACAAGTGAGTCGTGCAGGTTCCAAAGTGGACCATCTGCTTTATGTTCGGGCTTTGTTTGGTACCAGGTGAGTTTAGGATATAGTTAAACCCTAATGAAAAATGCCCGTTATGTATGCATGCGATTATAATTATAAGCCTTAAGTATATATATGTACGTGTGAGCTATGTATGTGTTGTTGGGATTAATGCCCTGAAAATCCAATTATATTGTAAATATTTTGGATTAATAAAACTGAAATTATAGCAAGTTATGAGTATTTTACAAATTTAATAATTAATAACGTGTGATGGTATTTCTATACGAAATGTGTTTCATAGGAAAAGACTTCAAATACCAGAAATCACGTGTCATTAAAGTTTTAGTCGGTATAATGAGAAAATGTTCTCATCGAGACTATAATGTGTTATATAAGATGATTAGTCTTTCGTCATAGGGAAATGGAGTTTCCGATTATGATACATTGATGATTTTCAATGAGATTGGAAACATCGAACTGGACCACTGAGATAGTTCATTTTATACTGCTATCTAAAATGAACAAAATCTCGGAAGCATTAGACTCTTAATCCTGATAGTGTTTCTACTTTAGGCATGTAGTATTAATCACTGTGATGTACTCAGAAGTGAGGTCTCGGTAACGGGTGGCCAAAATACTTTGTACGTTAGGTGATTGCATGAAATGTGCTAAAGAGAAATATTGATCAAGGAATCTGTAGTCTTGCTCGAAGGTTAAAAATATCCCTGAAATAGATTTGCAAAAAGTTCGAATTAAAACTTTGGCCAAAATACTTCGTGTGTGCGTCACCGAAGTTGTATGTTGAATGTGTTTCACATACAAGGAATTTGGACTTAAGGCAAATCAAGAATTTCAGATTGGAAGTGAAAAATAAATGATAGTAGTATTGATTTATTTTTCATGGATATCTAGACAGAGGAGTAAAAATGCAAAATTATTCTAGATCGAGAAATTCGTGAATAATTTAATTAATTTTAGAGTGCAACAATATTTATTTAGTGGAATTAAATATGGGTTGATAATATATTGACCCATTTGGAGCTAAGATTAATTAGTCCTGCAGGTCCCCCCACAAGCCCCAACGAAGATCAATGAGAAAATATTAAAAGAAGAGAGAGAAATGATTTTTCAAAAGTGTTTGAAAATAGCCAAGGAATTTATTTTGAGAAAATAAATTAAATTCCAAAAAGTTGGAAATGCCCAGAATTTTATTTTGGAGAAAATAAAATTTTTTCTGGAAAAAAAAATAATATTTTTTTTTGCTGACGTGGCAGCTGAGGTGTCACGCCACGTCAACGAGTAAGGTGCTAAGTGGCGCTGACAGGGCACCAAGTGGCACGACACGTGGACGGCCAGGATCGCGCCACATTGCCCGAGTTAGCGGCCTAGATCATGCCTGGAAATGGTCCGGGCCGAACACGGGTTTAGGTAGGGTCTGATAGTGTCAATCCGACCTGGACATGTGGACAAATGAGATTTCGCCACGTGTCTCCTGGTCCAGACCAAGTTGAACCGACCGGTTGGGCCTGACCGGTTCGACACATGGTAACTGCTCATGCTGCCGTGAGCAGCATACGTGCCAGCCACACAGCCGCCACTGGAGGCGCGTCCGGGCGCATGCGGTGGGCGTTTGGCGCGTGCTCGTGGCGGCGTAATCTTCCACGTGGTAGTCCCGGATTCGTCGTCGGCCCTTGGAGTGCACGCCAATTTTTCATTTTTTTGGACGAAATTGACCCTAAACCTTGTCTATAAATAGGGCCTTTGCTCATTTCATTTTGTAATTCAATTTCTAGCTTTGTTTTTCAGTTTCAAAAGGTCTGAAATTTTCTTTCTCTCGCAACTTGTTAATTAATCCTTAATTTAAGGATTAATTAATTATTTAATTAGGTGATTATATAATTAATATATAATCCACTTAATTAATTAGAAAATAGGGATTTTCTAGTTTTAGAAAAAAGGGTTTTTCTAGAAAAATATTTTCTCAAAGTATTTAGCGAAATACTGCCGGAGCCTACACTCTAGTTTCTTAATCGGGGATATTGCAGGGAAGCTCTGCCGGTTTCACGAGAAAATATCGAGGTGCTGGAAAAGTGCCGTTGATAGCCAAATTTGCAGTACAGTAATACCGTTATGCTGCCAAAATTAATATTTTCATATTGTGATTATATGCTAGATGATTTAAAATTATGTTATCGATGTCTGTATATATTAGAGTTATGCTGCCCGATTTTTTCCGCTGCTTTATTAAAATATTTTGGAAATATTTTGATAACAAGGTTGTTGGGGTCAAAAATACGCTCGTCCCACGTTTGGACACGTGGCAACTCAGGATAATAACACATGTCCTCTTGTGATTAAGGTAATTTTACACGAGCGTCTAAACCCGTCAAGCATCAAGGTTCATCAAGGACACGTGCCATTCCTTCCCCGCACACGCATGACTAACGCTACCGCTTTCTAACGAACACACTTCGCAACGTTAGGCTAAGCTACAATTCATCAAGAAAGCTCTCTTCGAGCGGTACTCTCCCTCAGGGAAGTTTCCACTCCTCCTCGTTGCATAAGCCTCGGCCTCCATCCCTTAGCGGGTTCTATGGCTCCAAGGCCCTTTGTTGACATGAGCGTGCTCTTAAGCCCTCGTTACCAACCCCTAAAACGGCTCTTTGACACCCCGTACATGCCCGCGCACTTGCCCCTGTTGCCCACACTAACTTCCACCAGCTTTTGCAGAAGATTCCTCCTAGGTTTCTCTCTCGCAACACCACGTGTTAGGGCAACATTCGGCCAGGACCACACAGTACAAATGACCAAAGGGTCCCTGACCCTCAACTATAAATAGGCGAGTTCATCTCCTCCACTGTAAGCAACATCCATTACTGTAACTTCATACTTCGCATATACTCTCTTTCAGATCATCATCTGACTTGATCATCGGAGAGCCAAACTGGGAATCACCCCCAGTTCCCCCAGCTTGGCCGTCTGACCTCTGTTTCTCTGGTGTTTGTCCTAGCAGGTTGAGCCCACCATCTTTCCCGGTGATCACCATCGGTTTCCCCATCTTTAAATAAATTCTAAAGTGATTGGACTCTGTACCCCATTTACAGACCCATCATTTTTGGCGTCGTCTGTGGGAAACCCATTCTCAGTTCATCTCTCTCTCTCTCTTGCTTGTTGAAAAACAAACACCCAACACTTTTTAGAGGCACGCAACTCCCCACTCTTCCACAACTTCCCCAGAACCAGTGGGTCCGCTCTCAAACACTATATGATGCCACCGCCAGGATACATGTTTACGCCCACTGTCATGATGCCACCGGTTCAACCTTACCACACCGGGAAGGTCCAGCTCGAAACCTTTCCCATGCTCCCTGGGCTGCCTGAACCTCAGCTCCCGGTGGTAATCCCAAGGGAGCTTGAAGGGGTGGATTTGCCCCCTTTAACCCCTCAGCAGCTGCGGGCTCTTTATGCCCAGTGCGAGGTTCAGGTAGCCCAGGGAGCATGGGAAAGGTTTCAATCCCTGTATTTCCCCTCTGGGCAGGCCACTCCAGCTGCCCCTCCTCTTGGAGGATTGCAGGCTCATCCTCTCATGGAAGCACATGCCATCTTGAGGGCTCGGCCGCCGCCACTGCCTGTCAAGGAAGTTCCAAATCCGAGGGATAACGAGCGTATCCCCGCTGACGGAGGCCGGGAGCCTACAGAAAGAGTCCATATTGAGGAGGAAGTCCACTCTCGAGCGTCGAAGCGGGGGCCCCAAGCATCCCAACGAGGAAGCTAAATCAGAAGGAAAGATCCTAACCTCCTCGCGACTATGTAAGACCAGCTGTAGGAATTGCAGGATATGGTGGGACAGCTCTCTGGAGCGCGATCCCAAGTCCCCCACGCTGGGGACGAGCGGGAGAAAGCCAAAAACGCACGACGCAACGTTCGCCAGCAGCACGTTCCATACCAAGTAGAGCAGGAGGAGAATTTCGGATGTTACAACCACCATCCACTCGCGAAGGGATCTCCCCTCGTGGAAGAAGTCCTGGTAGCCCAGGCAGGCATGGGCAAGGTCCCAACATCAGTCGATCGCTATGATGGGACCACCGACCCCGCAGAGCACTTGGACCATTTCTTACATTTGATGTATTTATACGAACACTCTAGCCATTACTGGGCCAAGGTGTTTGTCACTTCCATTGTGGGGATGGCCCAAGAGTGGTACAAGCGTCTGCCGCCAAGTTCGATCCACTCCTATGGTGAACTCACGAACGCCTTCCTGAACCATTTTAATTCCTTGAACGCTCCTGTCACCACACCCACTGCCCTGTATAATCTGGTTCAAGGCGAGCATGAATCCCTTCGATCATTCTTCGCTCGTTTCAACAAAGAGGTGCTGCTGGTGGAAAGGCCCTCCATGGATTTCCTGATCCACGTCCTTTTCAAGTCCTGCAATCATAAGCAATATGTGAGTAAGAAATTTGCTGATTCCATCGTGAAGAAACGCCCCACATCTCTGATGGCAATGAGAGAGATAGCCGAGCCCTACTTCGCGCTCGAAGGCATGTATTGATCCAACGCTCCAAGGCATTCCAGATCCTCTAAAAGCGAACTAGGACGAAAGGAGCCTCCTCATAGAGAGCGTCGCAAATCACCTCCCCCTCCACGAAGACTAGAGCGTGTCCCTTTTAACAGGCCTATCTCGGAAGTTTACACCTTGTCTGATAAGAAACTCTTCAAAAGGACCACGAAGATGAAGGACACAAAGGCTTTGAGACGCTCAAATAAGTACTGTGCTTTCCATAAGCAAAGGGGGCATGATACAAATGAATGCCGCCAACTGGAGGTTGAAATTCAAAGGCTCATCGCTGGGGGCCACTTGAAGGAGTTCGTTAAGATGTTGGAGCGTTATGATGAGCGCTGCAACGAGCGGGGGAGGGAAAAACCACGAAGTCGCTCGCCCTCGAGGAGCCCACAAGGGCGCGGCCCCACAGAGAGTAGCCACCGTGGCAAAGGGAAGACTTCAGAGCAAGAAAACACCCCTTTCGTGGTTATCAACATGATAGCAGGAGGGTCATCAGGGGGAGACTCCAACGCCTCACGACGGCGTTTCGTCCGGAGTTATGATCAACGCCCCTCGGAACCCAGGCTAGTCTTTGCCATCCAAGAATCCAAAGACGACCGCTCAAGGGAACATGATGTGATAGGATTTACAGATAAGGACTTAGAGCATATTGTAACACCCCATGGGGTTAGTGAGACCTCTGACTGTCCCATGGTGGTTAGCTTAGATGTCCACAATCACATTGTAAAGAGGGTGTTAGTGGATAGTGGAAGCTCTGTTAACGTTTTACCTTATACCACGTTCCAAAAGATGAATGTTACCAACATCCCGCTTGAACCCCTCAAAACAGTCCTCATTGGCTTTGGAGGTTCTAAAGTTGTCCCACGGGGGCGAATTCGCTTGGCCACTTTATTTGGCCGGGCCCCACAACGCAAAACGCTCATGGTCACCTACGCGGTGGTTGAAATTGACATTCCATACAACATCATAATCGGGCGACCGGCTTGTAGACTTCAGAGCGATTATCTCCACTTACCACCAGAAAATCAAATTCCCTACCCCCGAGGGTGTAGGAGAAGTTTTGTGCAACGTTCGAGAGGCTTGGGACTGCTACATGCTATCCCTCAGAAAGCCTAAAACGGAGAAAACATTTCAAATTGGGTCCACCAAGAAATCCGTTGATTTCCCCAATCTGGACGAGGATGGTCCCATGCAAAAGAGGCCTAAGATGAACAAAAGGAACGATTCTAACACCGATATCCCCCTCGAAAGTGCTCCTCCAGGAGCGGTGGAAGAGTCCTCTTCTGAAGGAGAAGAGCGTGATACGAATGAGCCCCTTAATGATGGATGCTTGACAGGAAAGAAGAGAACGCTTGACCTTCCCTGCCCAGAAATGAGAATCGAGCCATCAGAGAAATTCCTTACTATTGAGCTAGAACCAGGGAACAAGGATAAAACTACTCAGATTGGGTCCAACCTTTAGGGGACCCTCGCAGATCATGATGATTGACTTCCGCAGAGAAAATATCGACGTTTTCGAATGGAAAACATCTGACCTTACTGGGATTGACCCAAACGTCATAGTCCACAGGCTCAATGTGGACCCCTCGTTTAAGCCAATAAAGCAGAAGAAGCGGGATGTGTACGGTTTTCGAAAGAAAGTTATTGAGGAAGAAGTTAACAAACTTCTCAAGGCCCAGTACATTGAGCCAATACTATATCCCGAATGGCTATGTAATGTGGTATTGGTGCCCAAGAGCGCGAATAAATGGCGCATGTGCAACGACTTCACTGATCTCAACAAGGCTTGCCCTAAGGATCCTTACCCCTTGCCCCGTATAGACCAATTGGTGGATTCGACCGCAGGATACGAACTCATGAGTATGATGGATGCCTTTCAAGGGTATTATCAAATCTTTATGGCTCCGGATGACCACCCCAAAACTTCATTTGTTGTCCACCTGGGTGTATATTGCTTCTTGGTCATGCCTTTTGGGCTCAAGAACGCTGGAGCCACTTATCAGCGCCTTGTCAACAAGATGTTTGAGAAAGAAATTGGAGGATCCATGGAAGTAGACGTAGATGATATGATTGTCAAGAGCGAGCGTCAGGGCTCGCACCTGGAGGATCTCAAGCGCACTTTCACCATTTTGCGCCAGTATGAGATGGAATTAAATCCTTCAAAATGTACTTTTGGAGTACGAGGGGAAAGTTCTTAGGCTACATGGTTAGCCAGAGGGGGATTGAAGCCAATCCCGAGAAAATCAAGACTATCTTAGACATCTCCTCCCCTCGTAATCTTAGGGAAGTGCAAGTGCTAGTAGGGAAAATCATTTCCCTAAATAGATTTATTTCACGCTCGACGGATAGAAACCTTCCTTTCTTCAAAATCTTGCGAAATGCACGAAACTTTGCTTGGACTGAAGAATGTGAAAAAGCACTGCAAAACATGAAGGCTTACCTTTCGAGCGCTATGTTATTAACAAAACCCATTGATGGCGAAAGGTTGTTTATGTACCTCTCTATTTCCACAGAAGCAATGAGCGCGGTTTTAATAGCCATACGGGAGCGTAAGCATTTGCCTGTTTATTATTTAAGCAAAACATTGCAAGGGGCCGAGAAGAAGTACTTGGAAATTGAAAAATTCGCATTCGCCCTCATCAACGCATCGAGACGGTTGACGCCTTACTTCCAAGCGCACTCAATAACTGTCCTTACTGATCAGCCTCTGAAGCAAGTGTTGTCCAAACCGGACGTGTCTGGAAGATTGATAAAATGGGCCATTGAGTTAAGTTAGTTTGACTTAAGTTTCGAGCCCAGAACTGCTATACAAGCGCAGGTTGTAGCGGATTTGCTAGTTGAATGCTTCGGTTTAGAACCTGTTGTTTTGGAAAGTGACGGTCTATGGGTCCTGCACACAGATGGTTCCTCAACCTCTTAAGGGGGAGGAGCAGGGGTAGCCCTTAGAGACCCCAGCGGAATTGAGTTAGACTTTGCAATCAGGTTGGATTTCCAGGTCACCAATAATGAGGCAGAATACGAGGCCCTTGTGCAAGGATTGAAAATTGCTTTCCAAAATGGAGCCTCCAGAATCACCGCTTATGTTGATTCATAGTTAATTGCGAGCCAGATTAAAGGAACTTTTGAGGCTCGAGAAACCACCATGGTGCAATATTTGGGCAAAGCCAAGGAAATTATTGGGAAGTTCAAGGAATTCCATCTACTTCAGGTCCTACGGGCAGAAAACGAGCGCGCCGACGCTCTATCAAAATTTCCCTCAGCCTTGGAAGGTACCAGTGAGCGCTCAGTCACGCTCTTTAGAACTGAAGAGCCCCTGATAAAAGAGCAGGGCACCAAGAAAGTAGTGGCCATGATTGATCCGCACGAGCCATACTGGCTTGATGATATTATAAGATTTCTTAAAGATGGCATTTGCCCCACTGACAAGGTGGAGGCTCGAAAAATCAGAAACAAGGTCCCTCAGTTCTCTTTAGACTCTGAGGGAAGATTGTTCAAGAAGTCATTTCAAGGACCCCCGATGAGATGTCTAAGGCCCTCACAGGCTAAGGAAACGCTCGAGCTTATTCATAATGGAAGCTGTGGAAACCATTCAGGAGGGCGTATCCTCATAAGAAAGATCTTGAGGAGTGGGTTTTATTGACCTACAGTTCTACCAAGATGCCGTTGAGTTTTCCAGGAAATGCCCTAAGTGTCAATTTCACTCTAACCTCCCTCAACTGCCAGCCGCTTAGATGGTCCCTATAGATGTCTCATGGCCCTTTGATCAATGGGGGATCAATATTGTGGGTCCTTTGCCCATCGCGATCGGACAGAAGAAGTTTGTCATCTTAGCTGTCGATTATTTTACCAAATGGGCCGAGGCTGAAGTCGTGGCAAAGATTACCTTCAGGGTCGTAAGGGACTTCATTTGGAAAAACATTATCTGCAGATATGGCATACCTAGGGTGCTCATTTCAGACAACGGGTCCCATGTCATAGCAGCTGACACACGGGAATGGTGTTCAGAGTTAGGAATTGAGCAACGCTTTACTTCCGTGGGTCATCCTCAAGCTAATGGACAAGCGGAAGTCACCAACAGGGTCATTCTACAACATCTGAAAACCATGTTAGAAAGCAAAAAGAATGAATGGGCAGAAGAACTGCAAGGGGCACTCTGGGCTTATCGCACTACTCCACGAACGGCTACTGGCGAGACTCCTTTCGTGCTCGTATATGGGTCAGAAGCAATGATACCCGCTGAGATTGTACAAGAATCCGCTCGGGTAGCGTACTTTGAACGTAAAGCCAACGAGGAGAATAGGGCACTGGAATTAGATCTCATAGATGAAAAGCATAAGGGTTGGAAACGCTCATTCGAATAATGTAAATTATGAAAACACATGAAAGTTAGTATCCCTATCTAAATGTTAGTGCCCTAAAATCTAACCATCTCTATCCAAGTCTCGAGCGGGGGGGTTGCTGAGATAGTAGGGGTCGTTGGAAAGTCCGCAAAGGAACATGAGTTCTGCGTCATTTATCAAGTCTTTGGCTTGTATCAGCCAGCCCTCGTCCCTCACCGCTCTAGCTAATTCTTTACCCCAGTTCTCAGGGAAAGAAGGGTCCGAGCGATTCTTCACAAGGGAGCCCTTCCCGTGCGAGACCCACTCTCGGGACACCCCAAAATCATCATCCACTGGGGCTTTGACGAAAATGAACTTCTCTTTCCAATCTGGGCCGTAAGTGGAGGAAGAAGAGTTGATCAACTTCAGACGAGCCTTCGCTTGAACGTAGTAAAAGAAACCCGCATCGGGTGAGGAGCCCGGAGAACTAACAGCTTGTAGGAGAGCGTTGAAGTTCTGCATTGAGGGCTCATAGTTGGTGCACTTCATGAGGATCACAAAACATGTTATCAAGGCAAGGCCGTTGGGCACGATTTGCGAAGGGCTAAGGTTCAAACTATTTAAGATATTGGCCACCGGAACTGGGATCGAGAACCTCAAGCCTTCGGAACTGATCGCGTCCTTATAAACCGCCATCTCACAGGGGGGCGGACGGTTGGCACGCTCGTGATCAGCAGGGATCCGCCAGGTGAAGCACTCGTCCCAATATATTAGTGCCAGCATAGTCTTGACCTCCCCCAAAGTAATTGTGCTGGGAGTCTCATCAGGGGTGCGCTCGGTCGCTTGCATGCCTGAGCCCTCACCCTCGTTTGACCCTTTGGCCTTCTTAGCTTTTCTGGGCCTCTTGTGTTTCTTGCCTTTGCCCTTGGCATTGGCTCTTTCTGAGGGCCCCGCTTCTCCCTCGGATTCTGGAGCAGGGGCTGCGACGGCCACGGGGCCACGGTCACGGTGTGGCGATGGGGATGAGTTGCGCTCTCTATTATCGGAAGAGTCACCCCCTGCCTCTCCGCTTCCATTACCAAATCCATCTCTTCAAAAAGGTGTTCAACCCCACCTGGGTTCCTCTCCTCCATGGCGGAGACGGCAGCCTGCAATTCTTCATCCCTTGGAGAAGAATTTTGGCTTGCCATATCCTCAACTTTCCCGACGAATTCTTCTACATGATCTCTGGCCATGGTTATTGTGGAGTCTGGAAGGGTTACGGGGTTTTTGGGAGGCAGAGGATGTTCAGAGAAATCTGGGTTTTTTCTGAAGATGATGGAGCTTGAGGAGGTACTCAAACCTAAGTGATTACTAGGGTTAGAAGGCAAAAGTTAGTGATTATACAGGAATATTACCTTAAGAATTTCTGGAAAAACTTGTGATTGTTTGGGAAATTGCTGCGTTTACTCCGAAGATTTTGTGCACTAGAGGATTCTGAGTTTTGATTGCGTAAAAAATGAAAGGGATATGGAATCCCTTATTTATAGGCATGGAAATAAGTACGTTTCTGACAAGATAATTTGAAAAGGTAATCATTTCCCGCCTAGGAAACCGTCCTCTTTATTGAACCATCGAGTACTTCCCAAGAATCACGCGCCCCACTCGCAGCAGCATTTAATGCGCAAGTGTTTCAAGCGGTCAGGTGAAGGGACCGCATTTATGGCAAAGTCAGAAAGATAATTGCCCAACACGCTACGCTTTCCCCGAGCACCACGCTCGAAGGTTTACTTGGGCAGAATTCTACAGTCCTCATTATTAAGGACTATAGAATTTTGGGGGGGGGGGGGGGGGGGGGCAAAATGATGGGGTCAAAATACGCTCATCCCACGTTTGGACACGTTGCGACGACTTAGGATAATAACACATGTCCTCTTATGATTAAGGTAATTATACACGAGCGTCCAAACCCGTCAAGCATCAAGGTTCATCAAGGACACGTGCCATTCCTTCCCTGCACATGCGTGACCAACGCTACCGCTCTCTAACGAGCGTACTTCGCAACATCAGGCTAAGCTCCAATTCATCAAGAAAGCTCTCTTCGAGCGCTACTCCCCCTCAGGGAAGTTTCCACTCCTCCTTGTTGCATAAGCCTTGGCCTCCATCCCTTAGCGGGTTCTATGGCCCCAAGGCCCTTTGTTGACACGAGCGTGCTCTTAAGCCCTCGTTACCAACCCCTAAAACGGCTCTCTAACATCCCGTACATGCCCGCGCACCTGTCCCTGTTGCCCACACTAACTTCCACCAGCTTTTGCAGAAGATTCCTCCTAGGTTTCTCTCTCGTAACGCCACGTGTTAGGGCAACATTCGGCCAGGACCACATAGTGCAAATGACAAAGGGTCCTTAACCCTCAACTATAAATAGGCGGGTTTATCTCCTCCACTGTAAGCAACATCCATTACTGCAACTTCATACTTCGCATATACTCTCTTTCAGATCATCGTCTGACTTGAGCGTCGGAGAGCCAAACTGGGAATCACCCCCAATTCCCTCAGCTTGGCCTTCTGACCTCTCTTTCTCTAGTGTTTGTCCTAGTAGGTTGAGCCCACCATCTTTCCCGGTGATCACCATCGGTTTTCCCACGTTTAAACAAATTCTAAAGTGATTGGACTCTGTACCCCATTTACAGACCCATCAGAGGTTATGGCAAATTTTTTTGAAATATTGCTATACCGTTACTCTGCTTCGGGCCCGCCACACCAACAACTGGTATTAGAGCGGGGCTCTGATTATATACTTGCATTGATAAAGCATAAGATGCATAATTTTAAATCTTATACTGTGCATGTAAATTCTATCTAAGGAGGCTGGTTTTTAAGTGGGACCATTGTGACCCCTCCAGTCTTTCCTGGGAATTTGCGTGGAATGGTAATTTTCTGGGAATCGATTTCAATAATCTTCCTGGTTAATTGCTGAAACAGTAAATATACTTTAAATTATGTGATAATTTATAACATATTTACTTAAAGGGCCATTAAAATTTTAAGCGTGATAATTATGTGATAGTTATTTGCAAGCATGCTTTAATTTTAAATTTGCCATGATAATATGTGATATTATGCTGTTTTAATTATGCATGATTTATTTATTGTGATTAGATAAATAATATTTAATAGAGATTAAATACGATGTATAATTGGATTAATATTTTTGGCTTAAATTAATAAAGAGTTATTAATGCCATAAAATATTATTAGGATTATTTAATAATCCTAGTGTAATTAGATTAATTACTTCCAAAATCAATAAGACGCCAAAAGTGATTATTTAATAATTAAAGATAATCCACAAATTCTATAAAATTCAAGTGGAAGCGAGATGAAAAGAGTTGGATTCTCACGACCTCCATTAATTATTAAATAATCACTTTTGGCGTCTTATTGATTTTGAAAGTAATTAATCTAATTAATTTGCTCCCACTAGGATTATTAAATAATCCTAATAATACCCGTCTATAGTATAGTGGAAATATACTACTCCCTTCGGCGGGTATGTATTCGTGGTATACAAGATTAGACTTCTTCGGATAGAATGAAGTACGGGGGACGTCAGCTCGACCACGCCTCCGTGGAGTGTCTGATCTACTCGTACGAATTTCTAGGTAATGGTGTACGCTTGACAAAGTAATGTATTAACCTCCCTTTGGAGCTATGTTACATTCACTTAGAGACCAAAGGTTAACGTGGTGGATTAACATAGTTTGGTAAGAGTTACCTAGATGACATGTTAATTAAGATTAATTCTTGCTTTTCTAAGCGGTTCTCGACCTCGCTTTCGGGGAGTCAACTACGGTTAGATAAGTCACCATTGCGTAAACAAAAAATGCTTACGTGGATTTCATTTATTGGTTAGATGCAAAAGAAGTAAAATACAAGATCATAACTTGCACTATTTTAAAATATTTCAGTTTTAAAACAATGTCGACTGCGCTCCCGCTTCAATCGATCCTAAAGGAAAATAGACTTGAAGGGTCTAATTATGCTGACTGGAAAATGAATCTTGACATCGTGCTTAGTCACGAGAATCTAAAACACGTGCTCGCTGAACCTTGTCCGGGGTACCGAAAACTACAGCCAATCAGGATATGAGAAATGTTTATGCCAATTGGATCAAGTCCAATGATTTGGCTAGGTCTTATATCCTAGCTTCTATCTCCAATGTTCTTAAGCATCAAATGCACGAGATGCCAACTGCTAGGAACATGATGGATCATCTCCATCAAATGTTTGGAGGACAGAATCGAGCCAAGAGGCTCGAATTGATGCGGAGGCTGCTAGTTACTAAGATGTCTGAGGGATCACCTGTTCAGGATCATGTTATGAACATGATGGCTTGCCTGAATGAAATTGAAAGCCTTGGTGCTAAATTTGATGATCTCAGTAAACAGGATATGATCCTATGCTTTTTACCAAAATTGTTCGACACATTCAGGCAAAATTATTCTATGAATAAATTGGATTTTTCTCTGCCTGAATTGATGAACGAACTTAGAGTGGCAGAGGGAGTAATGAATGCTAAGGGAACGGTTCTCCTGGCTCAGACATCGACTTCCACGGCCCCAAAAGCCAACAAGTGGGAAAAGAAAAAATGAAAGGTTCCCAATCCCAAGAAAATGGTTCAGAAGAAGAAGGGTAAACCTAGCAAAGAAAAATGTTTCCACTGCGGTGGAATTGGGCACTGGATGAGGAATTGTCCAAAATACTTAGCAAGTCTGCCTGCTAAGCCATCTGGACAAGGTATATCGATATCTTGTTTGATAGAATTATGTTTAGTTGGAAGTCCACCAGATTCCTAGTGTGTGGACTCGGGTTCAACTAGTCAAATCTGTAATTCGTTGTAGGGGTTCAAGCTAACCAGAAAGCTTGAAGATGGTGAGATGCAGCTAATGCTCCGGGGATAATACAAGTATATCTATATTAGCAGTAGGGACTGTAAATTTGTATTTTGGTGATAGGGTTTCGATGTTGAAAGACACTCTGTATATACTGTGTGTTCGCAAAAATCTAATTTGTGTGAGTTGTTTAATAAATAATGGTTTCAGTGTTTGTTTTGAACAAAACTTTACCATTAAGCAAAATAAAAGGTTTATTTGCTCTGGTACTGTAAAAGATGGTATTTTCTTGTTATACCCCTATAAAAACCCTAATTCCAAACTTAACACTACTAAGCTTAGCTTACCATCCAAAAGAAAAACTCCTATGCCTAACGAAGCGTACAAGTGGCATTTACGTCTTGGTCATATTAATCCAAATAGGATCCAAAGACTAATTTCAGATGAATTGTTGAGTCCCTTGGACTTAACAGAACTACTAGTCTGTGAATCTTGCTTGGAAGGTAAAATGACCAAGAGATCTTTTAAATCTAAAGGTAATCGAGCCACATAATTGCTTAAGTTAATTCATACGGATGTGTGTGGTCCTATGAGTATTCAAGTAAGAGGAGGTTTTGAGTATTTCATCACTTTTACGGATGATTACTCCAGATATGGATACGTTTATTTGATGAGATATAAGTCTGAATCTTTTGAAAAGTTCAAAGAATTCAAGGCTGAAGTTGAAAACCAAACTAGAATACGTATCAAAGCACTTCGATCAGATCATGGTGGTGAGTATCTGTCTACAAAGTTTCTAGAATTTCTCACTGTAAATAGGATTAGATCTCAATTATCTGCACCGGGTACACCCCAACAGAACGGTGTTACAGAAAGGAGAAATAGAACTCTGATGGAAATGGTAAGATCTATGATGAGTCATGCTACCCGACCAAGTTCGTTTTGGGGCTTTTCACTCGAGACGGCAGCATATATATTAAACCTTGTTCCATCCAAGTCGGTTCCTAAAACACCAATGGAACTATGGCGAGGGCGAAAGCCCAGTGTCTTCTATCTTCGGATATGGGGAACCCTAGCTCATGTGTTAAGGAAAGATCCTAACAAGTTGGAATCAAGAACAGAGGTTTGCTTGTTCATAGGTTATCCTAAAAGGAACAAGAGGTGGTATATTTTACGATCCGAGAGATCACAAAGTGTTTGTGAGTACTAATGCTAAACATCTCGAAGATGACTTCGTAAATGACCACAAGCGTAGAAGCAAAACTGTGTTAGAAGAAATGTCAGTTTTAGATACTGAATTCCAAAAACCCGTAGTAACTGAAAATGTGTTAGATACATATGATGTACCAGATACAAGATATGACGTAGGGACGAGTACACAACAGCCTCGTCGTAGTGGGAGGATTGTCAGGGCACCTGACAGATATCTGGGATTAACCCAAGTGGTTGAATCTGAAGTATCCGATCTTGTCACATATGATGAAGCTATAAAGGATATAGACGCTGACCGTTGGGTCAGAGCCATGGAATCTGAATTAGATTCAATGTATTCCAATAAAGTCTAGGAACTTGTAGAGGCGCCTCAGGCCATTAAACCTATTGGATGCAAATGGGTCTACAAAAGAAAAAGAGGAGTGGACGGAAAGGTTGAGACCTTTAAAGCAAGGCTTGTGGCAAAGGGTTATACCCAGAAAGAAGGTATCGATTATAACAAAACCTTCTCGCCTGTAGCAATGCTTAAGTCTATAAGAATTCTCCTATCCATTGCTGCTCATTTTGGTTATGAGATTTAGAAAATGGATGTAAAGACTACCTTCTTGAATGGGCACCTTCAAGAAGAGATATACATGGCTCATCCTGAAGGCTTTATTGCCAGAAATCAGGAGCATATGGTATGCAAGCTTAACAGATCTATTCATGGTCTCAAGCAAGCGTCTAGATCATGGAACATCAGATTTAATGAAGCAATTAAATCCTTTGGATTTATTCAATTTCCTGATGAACCATGTGTGTACAAGAGATATCATGATAGTGTTGTAACATTTTTAGTTTTATACGTGGACGATATTCTGCTCATTGGAAATGACACGGGAAAATTATCAGCAGTTAAGATTTGGTTGTCAAACCAGTTTGACATGAAAGGCCTAGGTGAGGCCAGTTATATTCTAGGGATCAGACTTTGTCGTGATCGTAAGAATAAAATGATTGGTTTATCACAAGCAGCATATGTCGATAAGATGTTCGCATGATATAATATGGCTAATTCTAAGAAAGGTGTTGGGATTAATGCCCTGAAAATCCAATTATATTGTAAATATTTTGGATTAATAAAACTGAAATTATCGCAAGTTATGAGTATTTTACAAATTTAATAATTAATGACGTGTGATGGTATTTTTGTATGAAATGTGTTTCATAGGAAAAGACTTTAAATACCAGAAGTCACGTGTCATTAAAGTTCTAGTCAGTATGATAAGAAGATGTTCTTATCGAGACTATAATGTGTTATATAAGATGATTAGTCTTTCGTCATAGGGAAATGGAGTTTCCAATTATAACACATTGATGACTTTCAATGAGATTGGAAACATCGAACTGGACCACTGAGATTGTTCATTTTATACTACTATCTAAAATGAATAAAATCTCGGAAGCATTAGACTCTTAATCCTGGCTGTGTTTCTACTTTAGGCATGTAGTGTTAACCACTGTGATGTACTCAGAAGTGAGGTCTCGGTAACGGGTGGCCAAAATACTTTGTATGTTCGGTGATTGCATGAAATGTGCTAGAGAGAAATATTGATCAAGGAATCTGTAGCCTTGCTGGAAGGTTAAAAGATATCCCTGAAATAGATTTGCAAAAGTTCGAATTAAATCTTTGGCCAAAGTACTTCGTGTGTTAGTCACCGAAGTTGTATGTTGAATGTGTTTCACATACAGGGAATTTGGACTTAAGGCGAATCAAGAAATTTCAGATTGGAATTGAAAAATAAATGATGGTAGTATTGATTTATTTTTCATGGATATCTGTACAGAGGAGTAAAATGCAAAATTATTCTAGATCGAGAAATTCGTGAATAATTTAATTAATTTTAGAGTTCAACAATATTTATTTAGTGGAATTAAATACTGTTAAACGGTAATCAATTATTGTCATGGGATGATAATAGATTGACCCGTTTGGAGCTAAGATTAATTAGTCCTGCAGGTCCCCCCGCAAGCCCCAACAAAGATCAAAGAGAAAATATTAAAACGAGAGAGAGAAATAAATTTTCAAAGAGTTTGAAGATAGCCAATGAATTTATTTTGAGAAAATAAACTAAATTCCAAAGAGTTGGAAATGCCCAAAATTTTATTTTGGAGAAAATAAAATTTTTCGAGAAAAAAAAAACAATTGATGACGTGGAGAAAGTGCTGACGTGGCAGCTGACGTGTCACGCCACGTCAGCGTGTCAGTCGCCAAGTGGCGCTGACTAGGCTCCAACGTGTGCGACACGTGGACGGGTATGATCCAGCCACGCGGGCGAGAGTCAACGGCTTAGATGGGCTCCAAAACGGGCCGGGTCAAAGCGGTTAACGGGTCAACGGTTCGGGCAGGGTCGGTTAGGGTCGGTCAAAGACACGGGGAAGAATAGTATGACGACACGTGTCCATGGGGTCAGACCAAGTTGAACCGGCCGGTTTACTCCTGAACCGGTACAAGAGTTGGACCGCCGGTCGGACCGGCCACGTGGCAGCTGCTTGTTGCTGCGTGCGTGCCACACGCGCCGAGCACACAGCCGCCACAAGGGCGGCGCATGCGGGCGCCGTTTGGCTCGTGCTTTGCGCCACCGTGACCGTCTTGGAGTGTACTCCACTCCGGCGGTCTCTGATTGGCCAACGGGCCTTGGGAGGTACGGATTAAAATTGAAAAATGCCGCGGGTGTCCTCTATTTTGTCCTTCATTCAATTTTGAGAGCTTTTGGCAGCCATGAAAATGCCCTCTCGGCAATTCTCTCTCTAGATTTAATTAATCCTAATTAAGGATTAATTAATTACTTAATTAGGTGGTTATATAATTAATATATAATCCACTTAATTATTAGAAAATAGGGATTTTCTGAAATTAGAAAAAAAGGGTTTTTTTCTAGAAAAACATTTTCTCAAAGTATTTAGCGAAATACTGCCGGAGCCCACACTCCAATTTCTTAATCCGGGATATTGCGGGGAAGCTCTGCCGGTTTCACGAGATAATATCGAGGTGCTGGAAAAGTGCCGTTGATAGTCAATATTGCAGTATGGTAATATCGTTGTGCTGCCCAAATTAATATTTGCATATTGTGATTATATGCTAGATGATTTAAAATTATGTTATCGATACCTGTATATATTAGAGTTATGCTGCCCGATTTTTTCCGCTGCTTTATTAAAATATTTTTGAAATATTTTGATAACGAGGTTATGGCGAAATTTTTTGAATATTACGCTATACCATCACTCTACTTCGGGCCCGCCACACCAACAAAAGGTTCATTACCTTTCAGACATGGAGTTCATCTATCTCGGGATCAGTATCCCAAGAACCCAGAAGAGACAGAAGAAATGAAAGATGTTCCTTATGCTTCGGCAGTTGGAAGCGTCATGTATGCCATGTTATGTACTAGGACATATATCTATTATGCTGTAGGTCTAGTCAGCAGATATCAGTCAAACCATGGACCCCAACACTGGATAGCTGTAAAGCATATATTAAAGTACTTGAGAAGGACTCGAGATTATATGCTTGTCTATCGCAGTGATGAGCTTGTTAGGAATAGTGCCCTAGAAAGCCGATTGAATATCCGCTTTGTACTTTTCCTTATTGTAATCACAGACAATCTTTTAATAAAATAACGAATTGAGGCAACACTTCTTTATATGCTCTTGTTTGGTATGCATTTACTTTAGCTGTACATGTATGAGAACTCCCCTAGTCCTGATGATTTTAGGACTCTACCATTTAGGTGAAATGGTTCATGAAACGAGCCCTATTTCACATAAGTCATGATTATTAAAATACTCCAAGCCGATGAGTCCTACAGACAGTAGGAGTGTCAACCTGACTCCTCTAAGGCTTGCTTGTGGGATCACGCCCTTAAGAAGGACCACCTTATTTCATGGAGGTGCAAAGTGTATAGTTGATACGTGCGTGATACATGAGGGTGCTTACTTCAATAAGTAAGTTCACTGAGGTGCCCCGTGTGAGAAGATTCCTAAATGGGAAAGGAAGTTTCTATTTCAGGAAATGGAAACTTCCAGATTAGGAAATATCTCACGAGTCATTGATGTGATTAATTGATCTTTTTTACTTGAGGTTCCATGTCACTTTATGAGTTAACTCTATAGTCTTAGGTATAAGCTTTAACGGGTGTCTCCTTAGACAACTGATTCAAGGCTTATGCTGGGGCTACACAAGTGACTCATGAAAGTGAATAAGAATCAAGAAAGGACCTACACTTGCATTTGCAAGATGATCTCTTATTGTGTAAGTCATTTATATGCCATATGGAGTCCTTGGCCAAGGCAGTAGATCAAGACATCAAGAAAAGGGTTTCTTGGATTGAGATCAAATGGATATGAAATGCACTTAGCTTTAAGACCAGATTATTAGGGTTCTGATTATTCCCTTACGCTAGATCTTGGTTGAGAGATAGTAAGTAGGAGGATTGTATCTCACATGAATCAATGACTTAAAGGTTCTGTCGAATCGAGACATTCCAATTCAACTAGGGGTTAAACACCTGTTGCTAGACTATGGTCGTTTAATCTGTGGACTGATTAATTAATTAGTGAATTAATTAATTAGGGCCACTGCTAATTGAATTGAGAACCTAGAGGGTCACACACAACAACTTGGTTACATGAGTTAAGGCTTTAAAATGATTAAACGAGTTAATCAAGCCAAGAGGGTTCCACACGTGTGAAACCACACGTGTGGGTCACGTGACTGGACACGTGTCCTTGGGATACGTGTGTCACACGTGTATGTTTGTTTATATATTAAATAATTAATGTGTTAATTATTTAATAGACTTTGGTTTAATTTTGAATTAAAATGAAAGTCTTGTTTTGGAGAAAGTTAATCTAGTTAATTAATTATGAATTAATTAATTAGATAAAATAAGTTATTTATTTATTTAATAAATAAAGTATAAAATTATCCAAAAGGAGTTTGGATATTTTTAGTTATCTTAAAAGTTGATTTGAATTAGAATTCAAAGTCAAAGTTCAAAATTGCTTGATGATCAAGTAATAGGAGAGAAGGACCAAATCCTTAGCCCAAAAGGACTAGGGTTTGGCGTCCCTCCCTTTCCTATATATAGGGGAGCTCGAGCTCCCCTTAGAGGGTGATTGGCAATTCTTTTGGTTCATGTATTGAACACCATCCTTTCTCCAAGATCAAATAAACCCTAGGTTAAGCCTAAACACTAACTAGAGAACTAGCATCCTTACTAGTTAGATTGTAGTCAAGTTGGTGGACTATCTCTAGATAGCTTCAAGTTAGAAGTTTTGAAGATTCGAGCTTTACCAAGGAGAGGGGATCAAGCCGCGAGAAGAGCGTTCTTGGGTGGCTTGAAACGCTTCAAGAAAGATTATTGAAAAGTAAGTTTCTAATCTCTACGAATTTGGATACACGATTGCGAGTCCAAGATCCTTTTGTTGGAAAAATTTTAAATTTTCGCTGCTTTCTGATTCCTGTTTTTCCAACAGAGCTCATTCCTATAGGGTACACAGATTCGGATTTTCAATCTGATTTGGATTCTAGGCGTTCGACGTCTGGATACGTGTTTACTCTAGGAGGAGTATCAAGCAAACTTGCATTGCTGACTCCACCATGGAAGCCGAATACGTGGCAGCTTCAGAAGCAGCCAAAGAAGCGTATTGGTTTCAGAATTTCCTAATGGATCTAGAAGTCATCAAGGATGGACTTACATCGATCACATTGTACTGTGACAATGCTGGAGCGGTGGCCAACTCCAAGGAACCTCGAAGTCATAAATGTGCAAAACACACCGAGAGGAAGTTTCACATTATACATGATTATGTGGAACGTGAAGAAGTGGCAGTAGTGAAAATTGGCTCAGTAAATAATCTAGCAGATCCCTTCACTAAGACTTTGGCGTAAAAGAGTTTTGACATTCATGTAGAAGGGATGGGCCTTACACGTGTAGCCAATTGGATTTAGGGAAAATGGGAGATTGTTGGGATTAATGCCCTGAAAATCCAATTATATTGTAAATATTTTGGATTAATAAAACTGAAATTATAGCAAGTTATGAGTATTTTACAAATTTAATAATTAATGACGTGTGATGGTATTTCTATATGAAATGTATTTCATAGGAAAAGACTTCAAATACCAGAAATCACGTGTCATTAAAGATCTAGTTGGTATAATGAGAAAATGTTCTCATCGAGACTATAATGTGTTACATAAGATGATTAGTCTTTCGTCATAGGGAAATGGAGTTTCCGATTATGACACATTGATGATTTTTCAATGAGATTGGAAACATCGAACTGGACCACTGAGATCGTTCATTTTATACTACTATCTAAAATGAACAAAATTTCAGAAGCATTAGACTCTTAATCCTGATAGTGTTTCTACTTTAGGCATGTAGTGTTAATCGCTGTGATATACTAAGAAGTGAGGTCTCGGTAACGGGTGGCCAAAATACTTTGTAAGTTCGGTGACTGTATGAAATGTGCTAAAGAGAAATATTGATCAAGGAATCTGTAGCCTTGCTGGAAGGTTAAAGCCCTGAAATAGATTTGCAAAAAGTTTGAATTTAAACTTTGGCCAAAGTACTTCTTGTGTGCGTCACCGAAGTTGTAAGTTGAATGTGTTTCACATACAGGGAATTTGGACTTAAGGCAAATCAAGAATTTCAGATTGGAAGTGAAAAATAAATGATAGTAGTATTGATTTATTTTTCATGGATATCTGGACAGAGGAGTAAAAATACAAAATTATTCTAGATCAAGAAATTCGTGAATAATTTAATTAATTTTAGTGTGCAACAATATTTATTTAGTGGAATTAAATATTTTTAAACGGTAATCAATTATTGTCATGGGATGATAATAGATTGACCCGTTTGGAGCTAAGATTAATTAGTCCTATAGGTCCCCCCGCAAGCCCCAACGAAGATCAACGAGAAAATATTAAAAGGAGATAGAGAAATGATTTTTCAAAAGTGTTTGAAAACAGCCAAAGAATTTATTTTGAGAAAATAAATTAAATTCCAAAGAGTTGGAAATGCCCAGAATTTTATTTTGGAGAAAATAAAATTTTTTCTGAAATTTTTTTTTGCTGACGTGGCAGCTGAGGTGTCACGCCACGTCAGCGAGTCAGGTGCTAAGTGGCGCTGACAGGGTGCCAAGTGGCACGACACGTAGACGGCCAGGATCACGCCACATTGCCCGAGTCAGCGGCCCAGATCATGCCTGGAAATGGTCCGGGTCGAAAGCAGGTTCGGGTAGGGTCGGATAGTGTCAATCCGACCTGGACACGTGGACAAATGAGATTTCGCCACGTGTCTCCTGGTCCAGACCAAGTTGAACCGACCGGTTCACTGGTGAACCCTTCTGGGGGCTGAACCACCAGGTTAGGCCGGACCGGTTCGATACGTGGCAGCTGCTCGTGCTGCCGTGAGCAGCACACGTGCCTGCCACACGGGCGGCGCGTGTGGGCGCGTGCGGCGGACGTTTGGCTCGTGCTCGTGGCGGCATGATTTTCCACGTGGCAGTCCCGTATTCGTCGTCGGCCCTTGGAGTGCACGATAATTTTCCATTTTTTGGACGAAATTGACCCTAAACCTTGGCTATAAATAGGGCCTTTGCTCATTTCATTTTGTAATTCAATTTCCAGCTTTGTTTTTCAGTTTCAAAAGGTCTGAAATTTTCTTTCTCTCGCAACTTGTTAATTAATCCTTAATTTAAGGATTAATTAATTATTTAATTAGGTGGTTATATAATTAATATATAATCCACTTAATTAATTAGAAAATAGGGATTTTCTAGTTTTAGAAAAAAAAGGGTTTTTCTAGAAAAATATTTTCTCAAAGTATTTAGCGAAATACTGCCGCAGCCCACACTCCAGTTTCTTAATCGGGGATATTGCAGGGAAGCTCTGCCGGTTTCACGAGAAAATATCTGATGGTGCAGAAACTTAGATGGTTGTTTTAACACCAAACATTTTAAGATTTGTTTAGGAAGGGGAAGACCATCACAGGCGTTTGAGCCTCAGGAACTAGGTTTCCTTTTGAGCGTGGGTTCTTCCAGCTAGGATAACAGCAAGAGTGCAAGTGCAATAAGGATGCAGCTGAGGTATGTGTAACGCAGAGCTTGGGAAGAAGAAAATGGAAGAAAATGTGCCCAGTTTTAGAGTGCAGTGTATGGTGGAGAAAATGACTTGAGGAAGAATGCATGGGTTTCTCCCTATTTATATGTTAGGGGTGAGGGTGCTTTGGGTATTTCGACCAAGTGGTCCCAAACCTGTGTTGCCCTAACACGTGGCGAACTGTGTTGGTATTAAAGTGATGGCTCTGAAAGTGGGCGGTGTGTCAGGTATGAGGTACGCACTGCCACTGTGTCAGAGGTTGTTGGCGAGAGTCGCGCGCTGGGAGGCTCAAGATCTATCATGCAGGCGTACGGATGCCTCTCTTGGGACAGATCCTACCCGAGGGAGGGTGACACTCGAAGGAGTGCACGAGAGGGTTTCCTCTGGCAGAAGACCCACGTGCGTCAAATACTTGAGCGTAAGAGAGGGAGGAGCCCTTGCGAAGTGTTTCCCTGGGAAGGGTGGCTTTGAGGGACCGTAGCACGAGCGCCGGGTCCCACAGCCCGAACTACACACTCGAATAATGGATCGAGGCGCATGGGCCTGGATTAGTCAACAAGTGAATAGGCTGGGTTGGTCCGCGAGCCCTGTAATGCGAGCGTCCAAGCTTTAAGTCTGTAGATGGTGACACGTGGACGGCGTTGATCCAAGTGTGATTTTGGGTCTTATCATTTTGCCCCCCAAATTCTGTAGTTACGCTTGAGCGTACTGTAGAATTTTGATCTCTAAGCCCTGACTTTGAATTTTCGAGGGTCAATCTTTTGGAGGGATGTGACTGTTCGTCTTCAGTAACGGACATCCCCTGACATAGCCATAAATGAAGTCCCATCCGCATTTAATGCGGAGTGGAGATGTGGGCGCGTGTGAATCTGAGTGGGTGCGTGCACGTGGGGAGGCGTGAGGCGGTTACCTAAGCGGGAGTCTCCCAAGGCGGGAAATGATTGCATTTTCAAATCCCAATCTTTAATTAAATGTCAATTTTCCTCTATAAATAGGGATCCGGAAGGCTTTTGCATCTTTTACACCTTCAGAGTCTTCCTAAACACAATTTCAGCAAAACTTTTGTATGCCTTTCTGCGATTCTCTGCAATTTTCGGCGAGCTCTTCTTCGACTTTAGGTAACCTTCTGAAAACTTTGATACTAACCCTAGATTTAGGTTGTGTTCGAGCGTCTTTTTCTGTGACAAAAATTTCTTCCTGCAACTTACCACACTAGACCCTTCCTCCCCTCCACCAATTTCTTCGCAAAGGATCCTCTGAATCTTCTGAAACAAGACCAACAATGGCGGACAATGTGGTAGATACTGGTGAGGGAGATTGATGAGATGTCCGTGGGGAGTTCTTCCCCTTACGACGAGATTCCTACAGCTATCCCAATGGCAAGGGCCCCAGAGGAAGCAGGCGATGAGGAACTGGGGGCGACTGTTCAAGGAATGAACGAGCGTAACCCAGGCGGTGTAGACCAGTTGTTTGAGGAGATGGATTTGTCCCTGAGGATGTAGCAGCAAGGGGAAAGGGTATTCCCCTTGCTTAACAGCGTTGTAAGGCTACAGTATCATCAGGTAACTGTGGCGATCGGGGCTCCTGAAGGCGAGGCCGGACCATCCGAGCATCAGGCTGAGGGCGAGCCCCCTCCGAAAACGTCGCCGCCAGGGGAAGGAGCCTTTGATGCAAGTGAGAGTAAATAACCCTCACCAAACTGATAGGACCCCAGAAGAAATAGAGAGCATACTGACGCCCGGGGATCTAGAAGACTTGAGGGCTAAGGTATATTGGGATGAGACAGTGTTCCCCATTCGCCTACCTGTGGAGGGGGAGAGGGCCAACCGTCCGCCACCAGGGATGGTGATCGTCTATCTCGATTCCGTGCTGGCCGGTGGTTTAAGGTTTCCCATTCCGCCCGCTGTTGTCAATATTTGTAACTACCTCGTCCTTAGCCCTTCTCAAATTCTCCCAAAAGGCATACCCTTAATAAATACTTTTGTGATCCTGATGAAGGTCACGGGCCATGAGCCTTCGATAGATAACTTCAACAGTCTAATCCAGGTGGCCCGTTCACCGCGCTCGTCCCCGACAGATGGGTGTTATTACGCCCAAGCTAAATCTGGATTTAAGATGATTGACTCGCCCTCGACCTCATTTGACGAGAACTGGAAGGAGAAATATTTCTTCGTGCGGGTGCCCGGGGGGATTTTTAGAGCTCACCGAGGGTGGATAGTTCATGGAGAGGGGCCCTTGGTTAGGAACAAATCAGGGGATAAACTTTTCGTGGCTTGGGCTAAGAACTTGGCTCTTGTCATGAAAAATGACAAAAAGTGGATAAAGGCTAAGGAATTAACGAAGGATGAAGAAATATTGTTCTGCTATGGGTTAGTGTATCCTCCGGAGATGGTGCTCAATCCTCCCGTCCGGACCATGTTCCGTGATGGTTAGATTTTAGGAACTAACACGTCTAACATTTAGCGTAGGAACAAACTTTAAACTTCTGCCTTGTTTTATAAACACAATATTTCTGATGCTCGATTGCTTTTCGCTCATAGGTGTGGACATTCTCATGGCCGGGATTGATGCCGAGACCATTGTAGAGATGATGCACGTCGCCAAGCGGGCCGCAACCAGCAGTAGTAACAACAGCAGGATACCCAACTCCCCAACGCCCTGAGGGGGAGAGGTGCCCCGTCGGGGTACGGGACGAGGTGATGACGGAAGGGGCGCTCGTCGGAAAAGAGAAAATGCTGGCCGCAGTGGAGGCCAAATTGAAGATCCAACGCACGAGGTTACTCGCGAGGCTACTCCTTCCGCCGATCCTGAGGGGCCTATAGCATTGAGCTCAGGTAGCTCGTGCAATCGCTCGGGGGAGCTGGCCAGAATGCACGACAAAGTGCTGGCCGAGCGCTCGGAAAAAGGAAGAGAATGCCGAACTCCATTCCTATCACTGGCAAAGGGAAGGAAGTTTTCGTGGGCCCTCACGGCGAGGGTGGTGATACCTCATCCTCGGAGGATGAGGATTTTTGGAAAATCGGGTGCCAAGGGGACGCACGATACAAATGCCAGAGGAGAGACGACCCGGTCCTCCTGAAGAAAAGCCTATCTTTTTACAATCTGGTCACAGAGTTGTAAGCAAACTCCAATTCTCTGGCGACCATGATAAACTGAATGAGCATGATGCCGGTCGGGTTGCTGACGATGCTTGCCGTGCCCTCATGACAGTGAGTTTTCCTAAGTTATTCTGAAAAGTTCTAACTTTTGAATAAATCAGGTGTTAACTTCTGTTGTTGTCCTTTAGGAGGTGATTCCCAGGTTGAAGAATTTGCAGGGATGAGCGCAGGCTTACGCCGAGCACAAGGCCAAATACAAGAGGTTGCTGCGCATTTCTGACCCTGGTCAACTGCAGGCAGACTATAACAACGCCTGCGCTTATCTGACGGTGTCTGAGCTGGAGTAGGAGAAGTTAAGGGAGGCCCTGAAGAAATCCGATGATGCATTCCTGGCCTTGGACGAGCGTCACAAAAAGCTCAAGGAGGAGCGTGACCAACTGAGGGTTGCCAATGGGGATCTGAGCAGGCAATTAAATGAGAGCATCCAGCAGACTGAGGCAACCAAGAGGGAGCTCGCCAACTTACAGGAGAAGGTGCTCACCTTAGAGTCGAGGGTGGCTTGGGATGCAGTAACCAGATTCGTGCGTTCCAAAGCCTTTGCCTTCGCTGCCAACCTCCACTGCTTTAACAATGCACGGCGTTTCTTCTGGAAGGCGGTGGGGAAAATGGTAAAACTGGAAATGGCACCCGAGAGCGCTCGAACTGATGAGCGTCTGCGCATGGACCTAGATGAAAATCTGGAGTCAATCGTCCGCAACAGGGATCCATCAGCTGACTTAACGGAGCTTGAATACAATGAATTGGTGATGAATTTTCAGAGGGACTTCATAGCTGCCAACCCAGTGGACCCCGAGCTTATCACTGTGGAAGACGACAACATTACTCTCAATGCTCAGGACGGTATGGGCCCAAGCGACGCTCAAACTTCAGATGCTAATGTATTGGCCCCCGTCCCCATTTCAACTGCCCCCTCGGAGCCCGAGAATCAACCTCAGTGAAGCTTCTCCATCTGCTGCTTCATAACTCTGCTTTTCTGTTTCCTGTGAACATTTGAACCTTTGGCACTTGTAATTTTGATACTTTTGACAGTGTATTTGAACTTGTTTTCTGCCTTTTGCTTGAACGTTTCTATTAATGGATTTTGATTCCCTTCAATACTGAATGTTGAGCACTGTTCACCTGTTCTTGTATGATACTTGCATGCTTGTTTTTACTGGTGTTTGAATGTCTGCTATGGTAATGTACGAGCACGAGGGTGTTTCTTTTCAGGGTACCCTGGCTGTCTTCCATCATGGATTTTGAGATTAGGACTTAGAAATACTAACATTTATGAGGGGGATATATGGGCGCGAGGGTGTTCCTTACGAGGGTACCCTGGTTATATCCATAATTGGGGTCGAATTTGAACTTAGGAATCCGCTAAGGATTTAGCTAAGTATTGGCCTTAAAAGTGTGATGCACATTTCTAATTTGAGCGTTTCAGTAGTTTGAGTGAACTTAGAAATCAACTGTAGGATTTGCTAAGTATGGGATTAAAGCGAGCACAGCTGCAGTGATTAGGTATCTGTGAGAGGATTAGCCCAGCGTTGGCTATTTGCGAGTGCATTCGTACCTAAGAAGGTGAGGGTCATTGGGGGTTTACGAGCGCGAACTGGTGTGATCAGCATCCAGTTGGTGTAAATTAAGCATTTAGCATCCCACCTTTTCGACATGCTCATTCTTAGGGTTTACACGCTCATGAGCGTCAAACTAGTCAGTGCGGAGGGTTCTCGACACACAGATAGCGTTGATTTGAAACAAATGGGGTGGTCATCAAGCCGTTCGACGTGGAGAATGCTCGACACGGAGTGGCCGTTGACGCAATTGAATACTCAAGTCATTAATTAAGGAAAAAGCAAGTAAATGACAAATAATAATTGGTAAAATGCTCACTGTTATGCTTGCAATTAATAATAATGACTGTCATGCTTTCTGTCAAAAGAAAGTACAAAGTGCCACGAGCGGGCAATTACAAAGGTTGACGTTTACAGGTAGAACCGTCTAAGTTTACATGCATTCCACGGTCTAGGGAGCCGCTTGCCTTGCAAAGTCTCTAGCAGGTAGGTATTGTTCCTGCGTACCTGAATGACTTTGAAGGGGCCTTCCCAATTAGGGTCCAACTTACCCACATGTTTGGAGACTTCAACTTTTTTGAGGACCAAGTCCCCTAGCTGGGAGGTCCTTTCTTTGACACGTTTGTTATACTGGTGGGCTACGGTCGCCTTGTACTTGTGGATACGAGCCCAAGCAGCGTTTGTTCTCTCATCTAGCAAATCCAACTCGAATGTCCAGTTATCCTCATTGGTTGCAGGCTCAAAATAGGCAACGTGTGCGGATTCTTGGGTAATTTCTGCAGGTATCATAGCCTCGGAACCATACACGAGGGAGTAAGGGGTTTCTTCCGTTGCCGCTCGTGGGGTAGTTCGGTACGCCCAGAGAGCTCCTTGAAGTTCTTCTGCCCATTCGCCTTTCTTACTTTCAAGCATTGTCTTCAGATGTTGAAGTATGGTTCGGTTGGTCACCTCAGCTTGACCGTTGGCCTGAGGGTGGCCCACGGAAGTGAAGCATTGCTCGATCCCCAGTTCGTAGCACCAATCTAGCGTGTCAGCGGCGATGAATTGGGAACCGTGATATGAGATGAGCACCTTCGGGATGCCATACCTGCAGACGATGTTCCTCCAAATGAAGTCCCTCACCACTTTGAACGTTATCTTTGCGACCGCTTTAGCTTCGGCCCACTTGGTGAAATAGTCCACAATGAGGACTACAATTTTTTTTGTCCGACCGCCATTGGAAGGGGTCCCACTATATTGATGCCCCATTGGTCGAAGGCCCATGAAACGTCAATAGGGATCATTTGGGCTGCCGGCAGTTGAGGGGTGTTGGAATGAAACTGGCACTTAGGACATTTCTTGGAGTAGCTGATGGCATCATGCAATAGCGAGGGCCAGTAGAACCCACTCCTCAATACTTTCTTAGCCAGAATTCGACCACCAGAGTGATTCCCACAACTTCCGCTGTGCACATGCTCCACCACTTCCTTGGCTTGCGAGGGTCTTAGGAACCTTAATGGTGGACCCTGGAAAGACTGTTTGAATAATCGACCGTCTCTGTCAAGAGAGAAGCGAGGGGCCTTACTCCTAACCTTCCGTGCTTCCACTTTATCACTCGGGCAGGTTCCATCCCTCAGAAACCTAATGATGTCATCGAGCTAACAGGGTTCGGAGGGATCGATCATGCTCACTTCACCCGAGGGTCCCGTCTCGCGAATCAATGGCTTCTCCATCCTGAGGAATGTAACTAAACGTTCGCAGTAATCTTCCTGGGCGGATGCAAACTTGGAAAGAGCATCCGCACGCTCGTTATCCATTCTTGGGATCTGCAACAGATGGAACTCTTTGAATTTGGAGATCACTTCCTTAGCACTCGCCAGGTACTGCACCATCGTGGCTTCTCGAGCCTCATAAGTGCCATCAATTTGACTTGCAATCAGTTGGGAGTCAACATATGCAGTGACCCGAGCGACGCCATTCTGAAGGGCTATCCCGAGCCCTTGGATTAGAGCCTCATATTCTGCCTCGTTGTTGGTGACTTGGAACGCCAGTTTGATAGCGTAGTCTACTTCGGTTCCATGAGGGTCTTTGAGGGTCACCCCGGCTCCCCCTCCTTGTGAGGTCGAGGAGCCATCTGAGTGCAGAAGCCATAGCCCCTCTTCCACCGAGGGCATAGTATCCAGGTTGAAGTGATCCACTAATAGGTCTGCCACTGCCTGAGTCTGTATCCTTAGCTGAGTTCAATTGACCATTTGATTAACCTCCCGAAACGTCCGGTTTTGCAAGCACCTGTTTGAGGGGTTGGTCCGTGAGCACTGTGATGGAGTGAGCTTGGAAATACGGTTTTAACCTCCAGGAGGCATTAACGAGTGCAAAGGCAAATTTCTCTATCTCCATATATCTTTTCTCCGCCCTCTGCAAGGTCTTGCTTAAGTAATACACCGACAAATGCTTTCACTCGCGTACAGCTACGAGGACTGCGCTCGTGGCTTCGGAGGAGACGGAAAGGTAAATGAACAAGTTTTCCTCTGGGTTGGGCTTGGTCAGCAGTGGGGCACTCGAGAGATATGCCATCATATCATGCAAGGCTTTCTCACAATCCGCGCTCCAAGTGAAGTTACGAGCGTTACGCAAGATTTTGAAGAAAGGTAAGTTCCTGTCCGCCGAGCGGGAAATGAACCTGTTTAATGAAATGATCTTTCCCACTAGCACCTGGACCTCTCTCACATTTCGAGAGGAGGTCTAATCTTCTCCGGATTGGCCTCTATGCCTCGCTGGCTGACCATGTACCCCAAGAACTTGCCTCCCCCTTCCCCCCTCCCCCCCCCGACAGCAAGATATGCACTTGGAAGGGTTCAATTTCATACCATAATGATGTAGGATGTTGAATGCTCGCCTGAGATCCTCCAGATGGGAAGGCTGGCGCTCGCTCTTGACAATCATGTCATCCACATATACCTCCATGGACTTTCCAATTTCGCGCTTGAACATTCTGTTGACGAGGCGTTGATAGGTTGCCCCTGCGTTCTTGAGTACAAACCGCATAACCTTGAAACAATAGACGCCCACATGGACCACGAACGAGGTTTTTGGGTGATCCTCGGTTGCCATGAAGATCTGATAATACCCTTAGAAGGCATCCATCATACTCATAAGCTCACATCCAGCAGTCGAATCCACCAACTGGTCGATCCTCGGCAGAGGGTAAGGATCCTTTGGACACGCCTTGTTGAGGTCTGTGAATTCATTGCACATGCGCCATTTATTAGCGCTCTTGGGCACAAGAACGACGTTACAGAGGCATTCTAGGTATAAGATCTCTTCAATGTATTAAGCCTCGAGGAGTTTATTGACTTCCTCCTCGATGACTTGCCTTCGGAACCCATGGACATCCCCCTTCTTTTGTTTGATGGGTTTGAAGGCTGGATCCACATTGAGCCTGTGGATGATGACGCTCGGATCTATTCCAGTGATATCTGAAGCCTTCCAGGCGAATACGTCGAGGTTTTCTCGGAGAAAATCGATCATCATGATCTGAAAGGGACCGTCGAGGTTTGAACCAATCTGGGTGGTCTTATCTGGATTCCCGGGTTCTAATTCAATGGTCAGGAACTTTTCAATGGGTTCAATGCGAATTTCGGGTCGAGGGGCCTCAAGCACCCGTTTTTTCCCAGTAAGCCTACCGTTATTCGCGTCCGAGGGCCCTGTACCCTCGTCCTCGGAGGAGGATCCTTCGACGGCCCCAGGTAGGCTGCCCTCTGTAGGCTGGGCCTCGCTCGAAGTCTTCTTTTTGTTCTTCTTTTTGTAAAGTTTGGCCCTTTTACACTCGGGGCCATCCTCATCCAACTTGGCGAAGTCGACTGACTTTTTGGTGGAGCCTGCTTGAATAGTTTGTTTGGGCTTGTGGCTTCGAAGGGAAAGGATGTAGCATTCCCAAGCCTCTTTAACATTGCACAGAACCTCGCCCGTCCCCTTGGGAGTGGGGAATTTGACTTTCTGATGGTATGTTGAGAAAACTGATTTGAAGTCAATGAGCGCCGGGCATCCAATGATGATGTTGTATGGGAGATCCACTTCAACTACTACATAAAGAACGCTCAAAGTTTTTCGCTGTGGGGCGCGACCAAAAGAGGTGGCCAAGCGAATCTATCTGCGAGTAGGGGTGTAAACGGATAATAAACGGAGCGGATGTGCAGTATCCGAATCCGAATCCGAATCCGTTTAGCATATCCGTTATCCGAATCCGTATTCGTTATCCGACGGATAATGAAATTGCTATCCTTATCCGAATCCGACGGATATTATCCGAATATCGAATTATCCGTATCCGTGAGGATATCCGATTAGTGAATTATCTGATATTCGAATCCGATACCCGAATTCGAATCCGAATCCGAATCCGTTTACCTGTTTTAAAATTTTCTAATAAAAATAATAAATTAAAATTTTATAACACAATTAAATATTAAATACATACAAATATTAATATAACTAACTATAATTCTATTAAATTTATACAAACATATATCATTTATTATTATAAATGATATGATATATGTTTATTACTATTATATTTTTTATAATTCTCAAATAATTATATAATACATATATTAATATATGTTTCATCAAGGTATAAAAAATATGTATAGATATATATATGTTATCGAATGCGGATTACGGATAACGGATATATAAACGGATCGGATATGTGATTACCATATCCTTATCCGTTTATAATTCGGATGTCTATAATCGGATACGAATAATATCCTTTTTGAACGGATACGGATAATATCCTCTTTAAATGAATTCGGATGCGAACGGATATCGGATTTTCGGATATCTATTTACAGCCTTATCTGCGAGGGATAACCTCGGAACCCCCAAAGCCGACGAGGGCTGTTCTGAGGGGTTCGAGGGGAATGTTTGTTATATTCATCTTTTGAAATGTTGAGTATAGAAGAACATTCACAGAGCTTCCACTATCAATTAAGACCCTCTTTACAACATGGTTATGAATGTCTAAACTAACCACCATGGGGTAGTCAGAGGTTTCACCGACCCCATGGGGTGTTACAATGTGCGCCAGGTCTTTCTCTGTGAACCCTACAATGTCATCCTCCCTCGAGCGTGAAGTGCTATTGATGGAAAACACAGGCTTAGGCTGGGAAGGTCTCTGATCATAGCTTCGGACATGGTACCACCGGGATGCATTGGAATCTCCTCCTGAAGGTCCTCCATCGATCATATGAATGACCGCGAAGGGTTGGTTCTCCACTTTAGCGGCCTTCTCTTTGACGCGGTCGCTTGTCCCAGCGTGATGGCGACGGGGGCTCCTTGAGTGTGAATGGCTTCTTTCCCTGGCCCTCGCTCGTTCTGCATAGTGCTCATCATATCTCTCCAATATTTTCATGAACTCCTTGAGATGTCCACCGGCGATAAGCCTCTGGATCTCACTCTCAAGCTGGAGGCATTCATTTGTGTCGTGCCCTTTCTGCTTGTGGAAGGCACAGTATTTTCCCGAGCATTTTGAGCCTCGGTTTCCCTCATGTTGGACGGTCTCTTGAACAGTTTTTTGTCCGCCATGGAATAGACCTCAGCAATGGTGCCTTTAAAGAGTTGAAGTGGCTCAAGAAAGCTTTGGTCAAATCGTTGTTCCCTCGAATTGAGCAAGGGAGGAGTTTCTTGTACCATTCCTGAGCCATCCCAATGAGTGAGGCGATAAAAATTTTAGCCCAATAATAGCTGGGATGCTCGTACAAGTGCATCAAGTGCACAATGTGATCCAGGTGCTTGGCCAGATCGGTTGTTCCATCGTATCGGTTGACGGATGTGGGGATTTTGCCTTTCCCCACGCGGGTCATCAAGACCTCGTCCATGAGGGGAGATACGCCTGTCAAGGGCCTGTGGTTCCCGTCCTCGTAGTCCTCCTCTCTCCAGCGGTGGGAATCATAGCTGCGTGGGTTGCGAGCGTCTCTGGCCCTAGACCTCTCACCCCCAGCTTGGGGGGCGTGAGACCGTGCACGAGAGAACTGCTCCACCATATTCTGGAGTCCGACTAGTTGGTCCTGTACAGCTGCCAGTTGGGGGTCACCGACATTTCTGTGGCTTGCCCTCTCTGTGGCCCTCGATTGGACCTCCTCGCCATCGGCCCGCTCATCCTGAGGGGCTTTTTCCTTTTCGACAGGCTACCGCACCTGTGGGACCCTCGGTGAGGCCTCATTTCCGTTTACTGGTGGTGGCGGTGGTGGCTGGGCCCTTAACACATTCTGGGCCGTAGTCAGCGGATGGACTGGGAGCCCCTCTATTGGTGGAGCGACTCGAGCGCCTGCCGCTGAGGGGAAATAGACGGTGGTAAAGTGTTCCCAGGCGTTCTGTACCGCCTGCGCTTCACATTGCACATAGAGCGCCTGAAGCTGTTGGGTGGTGATTTGGGGCATTTCAACCCCTTGTATTTCATTTGGGAGTGATATGGGAAGGCGCAGTGTGCCCACTTGGTACGGCTGAATCGTAGGCACCATGCTGGGTATTACTCCAGACTGCATGTATCCATACCCCGGTGGCGGGATGGCCATGCAATAGGCGGCTTGGTTGATGACGGTGGTGGAGGGAATGAGCGTCGCCGGGGGAGGGGTGGAGCTAGTCCTCCGACAGCGTTTCCTCCGGCGGGGAGAGTTCCAGCGATAATTTCTTTGTCCCCTGCTCCGCCTCCAACAGCTGGCGGAATCGCGCCTCCGGCTGGGGTGTAGTTCTCCACATTTTCTTCGTTGACAGGCGGTAGAGCACCTTTGTTGTCTAAGATCCCAGATCTGGTAGCTGTTACCATGGTTGAAGCTGCAGGTGTTACTGTTCACTGGCTCAACGAAGCAGAATAACCTAAAGACGCAGATGAAGAAGATCGTTTCCCAGAGACTGCGCCAAAAATGATGGTGCAGAAACTTAGAAGGTTGCTTTAACACCAAACACTTTAAGATTTGTTTAGGAAAGAGAAGACCATCACAGGCGTTTGAGCCTCAGGAACTAGGTTTCCTTTTGAACGTGGGTTCTTCCAGCTAGGATAACACCAATAATGCAAGTGCAATAAGGATGCAGCTGAGGTATATGTAACGCAGAGCTTGGGAAGAAGAAAATGGAGGAAAATGTGCCCAGTTTTAGAGTGCAGTGTATGGTGGAGAAGATGACTTGAGGAAGAATGCATGGGTTTCTCCATATTTATATGTTAGGGGTGAGGGTGCTTTGGGTATTTCGACCAAGTGGTCCCAAACCTGTGTTGCCCTAACACATGGCGAACCGCGATGGTATGAAAGTGATGGCTCTGAAAGTGGACGGTATGTCAGGTACGAGGTGTGCACTACCACTGTATCAGAGGTTGTTGGCGAGAGTCGCGCGCTGGGAGGCTCAAGATCTATCATGTAGGCGTACGGATGCCTCTCTTGGGACAGATCTTACCCGAGGGAGGGTGACACTCGAAGGAGTGCACGAGAGGGTTTCCTTTGGTAGATGACCCACGAGCGTCAAATACTCGAGCTTAAGAGAGGGAGGAGCCCTCGCGAAGTGTTTCCCTGGGAAGGGTGGCTTTGAGAGACCGTGGCACGAGCGCCGGGTCCGACAGCCTGAACCACACGCTTGAATAATGGACCGAGGTGCATGGGCCTGGATTAGTTAACAAGTGAATGGGCTGGGTTGGTCCGCGAGCCCTGTAATGCGAGTGTCCAAGCTCTAAGTCTGTAGATGGTGACACGTGGACGGCGTTGATCCGAGTGTGATTTTGGGTCTCATCAATATCGAGGTGCTGGAAAAGTGCCGTTGATAGCCAATTTTGCAGTACGGTAATACCGTTATGCTGTCGAAATTAATATTTGCATATTGTGATTATATGCTAGATGATTTAAAATTATGTTATCGATGTCTGTATATATTAGAGTTATGCTGCCCAATTTTTTCCACTGCTTTATTAAAATATTTTGGAAATATTTTGATAACGAGGTTATGGCAAATTTTTTTTGAAATATTGTTATACCATCACTCTGCTTCGGGCCCGCCATACTAACATGTGTATGACCTTGCTATATGTTTTGGATTAAGATACACTATGTATGAGCATATGTAAGCTTGTTTTGGGTTTTGTTATGGTTTAAGGGTGATGCTACACTATGTTTCAAGCTGTGAGCCTATCATAAGCCCTGGCCCGCGTTATGAGGGTGATCAACGAAATATCACGGAGAGGTATGATAAGCATAGTTGTAACAATGTACGGTATGCATGTATGGTACTGTTTGGTAAGTATATGAATATGATATGAACATGATCTTGAATATGAATGTAAGTTTGAATCTTGATATGTCTTGGAAATCTGATATGCCTCTGAATATGATATGACTTTGAATCTGGTTGGGCTAAGTGATTATGGGTAAGGGAGACTCGAGAAGTCGGGAATTACTTTCGTACATAATCATCGCGATGTGGGATAGGGTATCCGGGACGGACATTACCCAACCTCGATCACGATCTGAATAGTGAGGATGCTAGTACTATATTCACTTTTAAGGCTCTACGAGATTGTGTAGTGATTCGGGAATTTTGCTATCAAGCTCCCATGGTGTTCGAACCGCTCCCTTAAATAAGGCTAGGTGGTTCGACCCCTATGCCTTTGGACAAGGAACTCTTATCCTCCAAGACTTCTAATTACTTGCTAGGTTTTTCTATTTTGACCAAAAGACTTTTTTGATCAACTTGCCCTCCAAGTAATTTTATCTATCTCCTTTTGATATTTATCGGATATTTTTATTTATTCATAATAAATAAATTAATGTCAATAATTAGTTAATTCACAATTAATTACTTATTGATCATTTTAATTTCCAATTTGGACATTATAATAATTCATAATTAAATTAAAGTCCATTAAATAATTAATCAAAATTAATCATATTATTAATCACTAAACACGAGACCCGTGTCTCGCCTAGATACGTGCCACGCACGTGATGCTGACGTGCTCCAAACTTGTGGACCTTACTTCCGATTCTCAATTGGTTCGATCCACTGGTTTGATCGATTCAAGCCTTAACTCTCGTGACCAGACATTTGTGTATGACCCTCTAAGTCCTTTGTTCAATTAGCAGTGACCCCCATTAATTAATTCCTAATTAATTAATTAGTCAGTCCACAGATTACACTGCCATAGTCTAGCAACAGATGTGTAACCCCTACCCGAATATGAATGTATAAATTGTAAGAACCTTTAAGTCATTGACATATGTGAAATAAGGTCCTCCTACAAACTATCTCTCAACTAAGATCTAGGGCAAGTGAATAATGAGAACCTAAATAATCTTAGTCTTAATATTAAGTGCATTTTATATCCATTTGATCTCGATCCAAGAAATTCCTTAATTGATTTCGATCCACTGCCTTGGCCAAGGGCTCTGAGATGGTATATGAATGACTTACACAATAAGAGATTTTCTTGCTAAAACAAGTGTAGGTCTTTTATTGATTCTCATATACTTTCATGTGTCACTAGTGCAGTCCCAAAATAAGTCGTAGTTCAGTTGTCTCGAATGACACCCTTTTAGGCTTATCTCTAAGACTACAAAGTTAGCTCACATAAAGTATCGATGGAATGTCAAGTCTAAGGGCTATTGAATCACATCAATGACTTGTGGGATGTTTCCTAATCTGGAAGTTTCTATTTCCAGAAAAAAAAACTTCATTTCCCATTTAGGAATCTTATCAGGCGAGACACCTCAGTGTACTCGTTCATTTAAGTGAGCACCATCATGTATCGCGTACACATCAACTATAAACTTTACACCTATGAAACAAGGTGAACCTTCTTAAGGACGTGATCACACAAGAAAGTCCTAATTGAGTCAAATTGACACTCCCACTGTCTTTTGAACTCATCGACTTGGAGTAGTTTCTAATCTTTACTTATGTGAGCTAGGGCTCGTTTCATAAACCATTTCACCTAAATGGTTGAGTCCTATAAGTCAATTAGATTAGAGAAGTTCTCACATACACAGTTAAAGTGAACACACAATAAAAAAAAGAGTATATAAAAAAGTATTACCTTATGATCAAAATCAGTTCGTTATTCAAAAATTGTCTATGATGTATAAAGGAAAAGTACTTAAGCGGATTACAACATCAGCTTTTAGGGCACTATTGCTAACAAGTATCACCTGAGAAATGTTTTAGGTTGTAAAAACAACACCCCGATTCAAGAACCTTTAACTCTGCTACGTGTTGTGCTCCGTATATATTTATATTGTAAGAGTTATGTTTATTCTCGTAGCCATGTTGGCTTGCATTGTTATTTACTTTGCCCTTACCGGGCTACTTGTTCTTTTGCCCTTGCCTGGCTTTGTTACATGCATTTAGGTGAGGCCTGTGTACCATGTAGGATATTTGTAGGTTTGGTTATACCTGTGAGCCCAGTTTTTGCATGTGACTAGTGCGTTTTAATTCTATCCCGGTGGCCTCTATGTGTGATTGAGTGTATTGTTATTTACTTCCGTAGGTTGTAATTGTTACTTTGAAATTTTGCAGTCAGGTTATACGTTCCGCCTAGCTTAGGTGCGAGTCTATATGTCTCCTGTTCACCTCTACTTGGTTCATGTATGGGATTTCCATCTCGTATGTGGACTAAGCTTTGGTGCAGGGGATGTGGTGACCTACCATGCGGGTGCTACATCTTTAAGTTGTATCAGAGCTACCAGGTTCAGAAATGGTGCTTTTGAGTCGTGTCGTGTTAGTCTAAGTCATACGGCATAGGAATATTGTGTATTGCATTCGTTTGACATGAGATTTTGACTCCTCAACATGAATTGTACAGGGTTATGTGATTATGTGCGCGGTATGACTATGATTGTGTAACATTTTATCAATGTGATTTAATTTATTTTAATTGTTGCATTTTATAACTTAAGTACTACATTTCATTTGCACCCCTAACCTTATGCATCAACTCTAATGTTTGAACTGCAGGGCGTCATCACCAACAGTTTAATCAGCCTCCATAACATCATCTCAATTCTATGGTCAAGATTTCCCATGCCTCGGTGAACAGTGCACTAAACATTCATAACACGAGCATACATGCATCATTTATTGGATTAATTTTTGTCAATAGGTGATATACTTGTCAACTGTGATGTGCGTTGATTGTTTTAATTTCTAATTGTGCTACTTTGACATATGTATGTATGGGTGCTTTAATTATTTGTACTTATTTACCAGAGAGAGATGTTAGAATCTTTCTATTTAAGTGTGAGAGAGATTTAATTCTCTCTATTTACGCGCTAGGGAGATGATGTTGGTTCTCTCTATTTGTGTGTTAGAGGGATGCAAGATTCTCTCTATTTATGTGATAGAAAGATGCTGGATTCTTTCTAAATTTTGTACGCGAGAGATGTTGGATTCTCTCGCACTTAGATGTTCGGGGGATGTTGGATTCTCTCAAATTTAGGTATTTAAGAAATGCTGGATTTTCTCAAACTAAAATGTATGGAAGATGTTGGAATCTGTTAGACTTAGATTGAGAGCTGGGGTTCTCTCAATTATGTGTTTGAGAAACGGGGTTCTCTCTCTTATGTGTTCGCTTGAGAGACGGGGTTCTCTCTTTTGTGTGTGCCGAGGGACGAGGTTCTCTCACTTACATGTTGAGAGATGGGATTCTCTCTTGTTTGTCATAGTTGCATTACGCGTGGCCTGATAACAGTTTGCAAGTGACAAGTATGCGGCGGTATCGAGCTTTGGGTGCAGTGATAGTCATCCATATCACAATAGTGATCAAACGAGTTTAAAGCGACCAACGGTCAAGTGCTCGGATAGACCTTAATGACAACAAGACACCATGAAAGGAAGTTTGATGCAAACAATGAGAGTAAGCTTCACAACTAGGGCCATGATTCCACAATTCCGGAAGATGGGCTAAGCTACTACAGCTCGAAGCTCTTCGACTCAGCAGTGGGATCTGGGGACCAGATCCTTTTAAGGGAGAGAGATTGTGACACCTTCCTCTTTCGACGTACAAGCTTCGCCACGTGTCGACTTTCTTATGTGTTTAATTCTGTGATTTTGTGCGTTGTATGGCCCTATTTTCAACTCTTTAAGAGTTTAGGGGGCTTGTTAGTAATTTTCTCTTTTTAGGGTTTCTCGGCCATTTATCGTTCGATTGAGGTTTTAACCTAACGAACCATTTGAACGCGTTCGGGGTATCAAAACAAGTCCGTAGACTCTAAGTTTACCCAATTCTGACGTCGTTAATCCTTCCTACCAGTTGTTCTCGTACGTCAGGACCTGTTATAAAATATCCGGATCCAAGTTTGGCGGGGTCAGACCAATCAGCTCTCTCTCTCTCTCGACTCTCTCTTTCTCTCTCTCTCGTTCCACACCATAAACACATACTAGAACATGCACAAACCCGATGGAAGCCATTTCTCGATGGATTTCGATGAATGAGTAGTGTAAATTGAAGAGCTCGATAAGATGAACACAAAGGTACCAAAATCTTAGCCTGACGACAAACGGTGGCAGAGTTATCTCCGATTTTCAGTCACAGCGGGTGGTGGTTAAGCCATCACGACTTTGTCAGTGAGTTTAGGCAATTTTCGACAGTAGCTAGAGGCGGTGTTGGTCAGGTTTCATGCATCCTCCACCGGCATATCTTTCTGGAGTGGTGGTACGGCCTAAGTCGCGGCGGTGGCGGTGCGGTAAAAGGTGGCGATTTGCGGTAGAAAACTAGATTCAACTTTCGTCGATGATGTGTAGTGGTTCCCGACGATGATTTGCGGCAATGATGGATGGGTATAAAGAGACTCTTCCTGACGATCAACTCTGGAGTGGTGGCGCGACCCAATTCCCGGTGACGAAAATGCACTCGCTGCCTGAACTCATGCATCGGCGGCGGTGGCAGTGCGGTAAAAGGTGGCGATTTGCGGTAGAAAACTAGATTCAACTTTCGTCGACGATGTGTAGTGGTTCCCGACGGTGATTTGCGGCGATGATGGATGGGTATAAAGAGACTCTTCCTGACGATCAACTCTGGAGTGGTGGCGCGACCCAATTCCCCGTGACGAAAATGCACGCGCTGCCTGAACTCATACATCGGCGGCATGTCACTGTAGCGCCTTGTTCCGACGCGTTTCGACAGTTTTTTTTGACAGCTCAGGATGGTTCCCCAAGTTTTCAAACCCCCTGAGTTCGTTTTTGGCCTTGGTTTGAACAGATAATGGTGGTTCTGACAATCACAACGGCGACACGAACTTTAGCGGCGGTTGGGGGCCTTTTCCGGTGATCTTTTGACGACGGGCACTTCACAAGAGTTGTTCAGCATGAAAAGGTCGATCTTTTCGCATTGGTCCCGGCTTAGAAACCGGCCATTTGGTGGTGGTACATGGCGGTTCAACACCGGTTGTCTTTTCGGTGACTTTTTCCAACGATTATCATGGGGGTTTCGAAGTACTTAACGAGATCTTTCCAGCAGTATGTTAAGTCGTTAATTCTTGCTCCATTGAGGTTTATTTTGTGTAATTTTTGCCCAAATTTGATGGCTTATGTAGAGTTTCATGCTCTTTGTAGGTGTTTTTAACAAAAGACGAGTTAAAGGGACGAAATGGAGCAATACGACCAAAATCCGAGCTCACAAAGGAATATCTCGAAAACTTTGAATTTTGCTACCTCAATTTGGAAATCCACCCTCGTGGATTTTCTCAGTACAAATTTTCCACCCCCGCGGAAATGAGGCAGTAGCTTTGGTTCACTCCACGAAAATCCACCCCCGTGGATTTTGCAAGTATAAAATTTCCACCCTCGCGGATACGTTACAGAAGATCGATAGTTTCTGCAAGAAATCCACCCCCGTGGATTTTGTAGTAGAAAAAAAATCCGCGATCGCGGATTTCCTTTAAAAGTTGTCAGTGCGTTTTTCATAAATCCACCCCCGTGGATTTCTTTGCCCATGAAAATCCACCCCCGTGGATTTTCTCCAGAAATGCGTTTTTCCTAGTTTATAACCTATTTTTCGAGGGCATTCGGGGGGGCCGATTTTTAACCTAGTTTGGAGGCGGAAACAGCTGATTGGAGTCTTGGGAACACCACCTCTCCTTTCTTGGAAGAAATGAAGATCCATTGAAGATTTAGTTTGTTTTTACTTTCATTTAATGCTTTCTTAGTTAGTTTAATACTAGTTTACTTTCCCAATTTAGTTGTTTATGGATTAAACTCTTTTATGAACCTATTGTCTATGAATATTTGAATTAAACCCTTTTTAATGAATATGAGTTTATTTAAGTCTTACTTCTTTTGTTCTTTGGGTATTATTACAATGAGTGGCTAGATCTTTAGGCAAAGGGGGGTGATGAATTATGTAGGGTAAGTGTTTGATGAAATGCCTAGGTGGGGCTATTGTTCTTATGCTTGTGAAATTGAGTTAATTGCATGATTAAGCTTGATCACCTTGATTATGACTTGAGATTTGCATGCTAATCGAGAGGTTGTATGTGAATTGGAAGAGGTTTCACAACACTTAAGTTTTAGGTATAAAGACATTTAGCCTATTCTTGAGCAATCGAGTAATAGAGTAACCGGGCCAAGCCGCTAGTTATTTTGTTGCACTAGTCTTGTTTGTTTGATCTAATTAATGAGCTAATGACCACGAAAGTAGGCTTTAGACTTTGATTAGGTACACGCACTTGACTTCGAGAGGAGCTTGTGTATGCTTTAGTGATTAGGATTGTGAGAAGCATGAACCCACCGAAGCACTATTTGAACGCGAGCCTTGCATGATCATTACTTCCCCTTGCCACTTGGTTTAATTGGTTATTTGCTACTTTACTCGTTCCCTCGCTATTTCTATTTTGATTAATCATAGTTAACTTTAAATTCCTTATTTAGATAACTTAATCTGAATTTCGTTTTGGTCTATAGATTGGTGAATGCATTAGGTAATTGATTGATTTACTCCTCCTCGTGGAATCGACCCCTTGTGTATTACAATTATATGACTTGCACTTGGGTTAATTAAATCATTTTACCACAAATTCAACCATTCAATATGCCTTGAGATTCCTTTCCGATTTGACACCTTCCCAGGCCTTGTTCTGCCCGGATGAGGTTTAACGAAGATCGGACGGCCTCATAAGCCGGAATCAATTGCATTTTGGGTGTAGAGTTAGTGGCTAACAAGTTTTTGGCGCCGTTGCCGGGGAGGCGTTTAAATCACCCTTACCGATTGTTAGTAACTAGTGAATTAGACCTTTATTTCTTTTTCTTATTTGTTTTTGATGCTTGTTTGTCTCTTGTAGGTTCTTGTGCATGAGAAGAGCTAAAAGTTGGGAGAATTTGAAACATTATCCGGACATTGAAAAGAAACTTCGTGCACTAAGGAAGGAAAGGAGACAAGAGGTATCAACCCCGATTCAAATGGAAGATTTTAATGCAAATGATGCCCTTAATGGGGCAAATAGAGGGCAAAGACCACCACCACAACCACCCCTTAACCAACCACCACAACCACCCAACCAACCACCTCAAAGGCAAATTAGGGAATATGCCATGCCAAGTATGGAGAACATCCAACAAAACTTTGGAAGACCGGGAGTGGGGGCGAACCACTTTGAGATTAAGCCGGCCTATATTTCTCTCCTCCAACAAAATCAATTCACCGGTTTAGCTACGGAAGATCCCATTTCTCATGTGAATTGGTTCATTGAGGTTTGTGACACATTCAAACTCAACAATGTGCCCGAGGAAGCTATTAGAATTCGACTCTTTCCATTCTCTTTGAGGGATAGGGCGAAGGCTTGGCATAGTGCTCTTCCGTATGAGACTAAGGGATCATGGTCTTTATTATCTCAAGCCTTCTTGGATAAGTTTTTCCCGCACGCTAAAACGGTTAAGCTCCGGAATGAAATCACTTCATTTCGGCAATATGAAGGAGAAACCTTATACGAAGCGTGGGAACGGTTTAAGGAAATACAAAGAAAGTGCCCTCACCATGGATGCGAAAATTGGAAGCTAGTCCAATCATTCTATGGAGGAATCTCCCAAGCTTTGAAGGTCATGATTGACTCCGCCGCGGGGGGCGCTATAATGACCATGTACGAAACCGATGCTATACAATTGTTGGAAAGGATGGCGGCTAACAATTCTTGGGCAAATGAAAGGGCTACCACACCAATCCCAAGGCCTTCAAGCTCAACACCCGGCATGTTACAAGTTGGCGAATATACCGCCATGCAAGCTAAAATTGAGGCTTTGGAAAAGCAAGTGGAACAATTTAAGGTTAATTCCGTGTCAAATCAATCCCCTCCTATGCAACAATCCACTTGTGAGATGTGTAGTGGGCCACACAACTATGATTCATGCCCTTATGCTTCTCAAGAAAATCCATCAAACCCACCTTCATGTCCCGAACAAGTAAATGCTTTAAACCAACAAAGACCACAATACAACCCTCATTCCAACACATACAATCCCGGACTACGCAACCACCCTAACTTTTCTTGGTCCAATCCCAACAACGCACAAAATGCTCCAAGACCACCACCACCACCTAGAAACCCCGGAAATTTCCAACAACCTCCTCATTTCCCTCCACAACAAACCCATTACCAAACTTCCCAAACTCAATATCAACCACCACCTCCACCACAACCCCAAAAGCAAGGATGGGAATCCGCATTCGAGAAATTCATTAATGTTTCCTCGGACCGTTTCAAGAGCTTGGAAACTCAAGTAGACCAAGTGGTCACACAAAACCGGAACATTGAGATCCAAATTGGGCAACTAGCTAATGCTATAAATTCTAGACCTCAAGGAACGCTCCCTAGCAAGACGGATACAAATCCAAGGGAGCATTGCAAGGCTATTACTCTTCGAAGTGGGAAAGTTTATGATGAGCCACCTTTGCCTACACGGTATGAGACCGGTTCGAGTGGTGTGAATCAACAAAAGAAATTGGCGGATGGGAATGTTGACAAGGGCAAAGCAAAGATTGATGAAATGGAAGAATCGGAGAAAAAGAAGGAGAATGAGGAAAGAGAACAAGACGAGATTATTGAAGTGGAAAAATCAAAGATGGATGAGCATTGTAACAAAGAAAAAGAGCCCCCTTTGAAGCCAAAAGTTTACATCCCACCTAAACCGTATGTTCCACCGGTACCATTCCCTCAAAGGCTTCAAACACAAGCAAAGGAGAAGCAATTTGAGAAGTTCCTTACTATGCTCAAACAACTTCATATCAACATACCATTTGCCGAGGCATTAGCTCAAATGCCATCCTATTTGAAGTTCTTGAAGGAGCTAGTATCTAACAAGAAGAAGTTGGAGAATTTTGCTACTATTGCACTCACCGAGGAGTGTAGTGCCATCATACAAAGAAAGCTTCCACCGAAACTCAAGGATCCCGGGAGTTTTTCTATCCCTCTCACCATTGGTCCTTTACATTTTGATAATGCTTTATGTGATTTGGGAGCGAGTGTAAGTCTAATTTCTTTATCTACTTGTAGGAAATTGGGCTTGAAGGAGCTTAGGCCAACCAACATGACGCTTCAACTCGCGGATCGTTCGTTAAAGTATCCAATGGGAGCTCTTGATGACGTGCTAGTCAAAGTGGGAAAATGCTACATCCCGGTGGATTTAGTCATCCTCGATATAGGTGATGATGAGAGTATGTCTCTCATATTGGGAAGGCCGTTCTTAGCTACGGCCGGAGCATTGATTGATGTCAAGAATGGACGCCTCACTTTACAAGTCGGTGATGAAAAGGTAGAGTTCAACTTATATAAGGCAATGAAGAATCCCACCGAGGAGGAAAAGTGTTTTCGAGTTGAAGTTGTAGAGGATCACCGCATTTTTGAGTTGCACAACAAGGATCCGTTAGAGCTTTGCTTAGGAGGTGTTGAGAAGATTGAGGGAGAAGAGGAGATCCTTGATGAGCTTGAGTCATATGTGAAGGCATTGGAGGCCACACCATTCGTTTCCTTCCAAAGGAGGTACCATTTTGAGGAATTGGGGAGTGGTAAACCCCTTCCTCCCCCTTCTTGTGTTAAAGCTCCCGTACTTGATTTGAAACCCCTTCCATCTCATTTAAAATATGCATATCTTGGTGATAATGAGAGTTTGCCGGTTATTGTGTCTTCGGATCTAAATGATGTGCAATTGGATGCCTTATTGCGTGTTTTGAGAATGCATGTAAAAGCTTTAGGATGGTCAATTTCGGATATTAAGGGAATTAGTCCCTCAATTTGCATGCATAGAATCTTGATGGAAGATAACCATAAAACATCAATAGAGCATCAAAGACGGCTTAACCCTAATATGAAAGAAGTAGTTAGAGCCGAAATTCTTAAATTGCTTGATGCGGGTATAATTTACCCGATTTCGGATAGCTCTTGGGTTAGCCCGGTACAAGTTGTACCGAAAAAGGGAGGGATGACGGTTATTAGAAATGAAAACAATGAACTTATCCCTACACGTACGGTTACGGGATGGAGAGTGTGCATAGATTATAGGAAATTGAACGATGCAACCCGTAAAGACCATTTTCCATTGCCTTTCATTGATCAAATGTTAGAAAGGTTAGCCGGGCATGAGTACTATTGTTTTCTAGATGGATACTCGGGTTACAACCAAATTGCTATAGCACCCGAGGATCAAGAAAAATGCACTTTCACTTGCCCTTATGGCACTTTTGCTTTTAGAAGAATGCCATTTGGTCTTTGTAATGCACCGGCCACGTTCCAACGTTGTATGATGGCAATTTTCTCGGATTTTATTGAACGAACAATGGAAATCTTTATGGATGATTTTTCGGTATTTGGGTCTTCTTTTGATGCATGCCTTGTTAATCTTACTAATGTGTTGAAACGTTGTGAAGATACTAATTTGGTGCTAAATTGGGAGAAGTGCCACTTCATGGTGCGTGAAGGAATTGTCCTAGGCCATCGGATCTCGGCTAAGGGAATTGAAGTGGATAGAGCTAAGATTGAAGTCATTGCTAAATTGCCACCACCCACCAATGTTAAGGGAGTTAGGAGTTTCCTTGGTCACGCCGGATTTTATCGCCGGTTTATCAAGGATTTCTCAAAAATCACTTTACCTCTTTGCAAGCTTTTACAAAAAGATGTTGAATTTGTTTTTGATAGTGATTGTTTGCTTGCTTTTGATAGGTTAAAGAAGGAGCTTACCTCAGCCCCAATTATGGTGGCACCGGATTGGACTTTACCATTTGAGCTCATGTGTGACGCAAGTGACTTGGCCATAGGAGCGGTGCTTGGCCAAAAGAGGGAGAAACGTTTACACGTTATCGCTTACTCTAGCAAAACACTCAATGATGCACAATTAAACTATGCCACCACTGAAAAAGAACTTTTAGCAATTGTGCATGCTTTTGACAAATTTCGTTCGTATTTGATAGGTTCGAAGACGGTGGTTTACACGGACCATGCAGCCATCAAATATTTATTGTCAAAGAAGGACTCCAAACCTCGTCTCATTAGATGGATTTTGCTACTTCAAGAGTTTGACTTGGAGATTAGAGATAAAAAAGGGACCGAAAATTTGGTGGCGGATCATCTATCTCGTTTGGAGATTGCAAAGAGTAATGAGGATCTTGAAGTAGCTATTAAGGAGAATTTCCCGGATGAACAACTCTTTAAGGTGGAATCCAAAGTACCATGGTTTGCGGACTTTGCGAATTACATAGCAAGTAGAATTATACCTCCCGACTTGAATTTCCACCAACGACGGAAATTTCTACATGATGCCAAGTTCTATTTTTGGGAAGAACCGTTGCTTTACAAGAATTGCTCGGATGGCTTGGTAAGGAGGTGTGTCCCCGAGGATGAAATTGAGAAAATCTTAGACCATTGTCATGCTAGTCCATATGGAGGACATTCAAGTTCAAGAAAGACGGCGGCAAAGGTGCTCCAATCGGGTTTTTGGTGGCCTTCCTTATTCAAAGATGCACACAAGTTTGTCGAAAGTTGTGACTCATGTCAACGAACCGGGAATATCGGGAAAAGAGACGAAATGCCTTTGAGATATATCTTAGAGATAGAATTGTTCGATGTGTGGGGAATAGACTTTATGGGACCTTTTCCTTCTTCCTATAGAAACCAATACATTCTTGTCGGAGTTGATTATGTTTCTAAATGGGTCGAAGCCATAGCAAGCCCTACAAACGATTCGAAGGTAGTGCTGAAATTTTTGAAGAAGAATATCTTTACTAGATTTGGTGTTCCGAGGGCTCTCATAAGTGATGGAGGGTCGCATTTTTGCAACAAACCTTTGGAAGCTCTCTTAAGGAAGTATGGAGTTCACCACCGGGTGGCAACTCCATATCACCCACAATCTAGCGGTCAAGTTGAAATTTCCAACCGTGAAATTAAACACATCCTTGAAAAGACCGTGAATCGTTCACGAAAAGATTGGGCAACCAAATTGGACGATGCTTTATGGGCATATCGAACGGCTTTTAAGACACCAATCGGAACATCCCCATTTATGTTGGTCTACGGAAAAGCATGCCATCTTCCGGTTGAGATCGAACACAAAGCTTATTGGGCCATTAGAGCCATCAACTTTGACCTTAAACAAGCCGGTGAGAATAGAGCTTTACAATTACACGAACTTGAGGAATTCCGGTTGAATGCATACGAGAATGCAAAGGTTTACAAAGAAAAGACAAAAAGATGGCATGACAAACACATTCGGGTGAAGGAATTCGAAGTGGGGCAATTAGTCTTATTGTTCAATTCTAGATTGAAGTTATTCCCCGGAAAGCTAAAGTCGAGGTGGTCGGGCCCTTTTCGAGTCGTGAAAGTTCTTGAGAATGGAGCTGTGGAAATTGGAAATGAAAATTCCGGTACTTTCATCGTTAATGGGCAGCGTTTGAAACCTTATTTTGTGGGAGAGCCCATAGCGAAGAGCACCTCGTGTGTGCTCATCACTCCGACCATCTAATTTGGTGACAAAGTCGAGCTAGCGACTATAAACTTAGAACTACTTTTCTCTCCCTTACCTTTTTCTTTCTTTCCCTCTCTTTTAGGTGGTTGTTAATCGTTCCTTGTTGTTTTTGTCTCCTTGTGTGTAGGTTGTTGAGTTTAAGGGAAGAAGAACTAACTCGGATGTGTGATTGCAAGTTTTGACACCCCTTGTGGGGTTGAGAAATGGCCCCTAAGAAGCGATCTACCGTAGATGAGGCATCCACTTCCAAGAAATCTAAGGGTTCTACATCTCATTCAATGCCACCCTACAATCCTTTTGATCGTGTAGTGGACCGGGAGCTTTACCCGACTTACTTTATGCATGTACCGACGTTGGAAGCGTTAGGAATTTACAAGTACGTTCGACGCTTTGCAAAAGGACTTGAATGGCTTGACTTTCTCCACAAGTGGGCACCAACTTACCCTGCTCTGACTAGGGAGTTCATCTTGACAATGGATTGGAGTAATGATGAGTTGTCTTTCCGAATTGACGGTGAGAGACACACACTTAGGGCGGCTGATTTGCGTGCAATTTTTGGATTTCCAGACCCCAACCGGAACTCGATGATGAGGCCTCTCACCAAACTCCCAAAGATGAAGGTTGAGGAGCGAGAGGCGGTTTGGAGAACATTCCCTTTGGCTCCAGATGCAATACCGTATGATGAGAGCAATACAAAGTCTTCCAACATTCATTCCCTCACTTGGCGAGTCATCCACCGTATCTTATCTGCGGGTTTCTGTGCTCGATCGAACAACAAAACCACTGTCAATGTGGCCGAGCTTACACTCATGGACTGCATGAGTAAGGGTATAAGTATTGATGGTACTTATATGTTATTGGACAAGATGTTCACTGCTGCAAATAGGAAGCAAGGCAGATTCGCTTTTGGTGGTTTTGTCACGATGATAGCCACGAGTGTTGGTTGGGAGCCTTCGGAAGACATGGTGCCCCTAGAATTGAACCCATTCTTAGATGAGAAACACCTCTCGCACATGGAATTGATAACATTGTGGGGACCACCTCTTAACAAGTGGGTTAACTATTGGCCAAAGGAGAAGCGAAACGTCTACAATATCATGTATGATTGGGGTGTTGAATTTTGGAAGGATTTGAGCCCGGAACAAAAGGAGTTTTTGAATACGTTGTCTGCTTCGGATAACCCGCCACCACTGCCAGCACTTGAAGCACCGCCAGAAGCAATTCGAGAAGATGTGCCTAATCCAGAAAATTCTCAGAGTGGCGGGATTGTTGAAGAGAATGGACAATCTACAGCTTGGTTTGACGAGTGTTAGAGATGAAGTGGCTGCTCTCCATGCTTCGCAGGATCGAGCAAATGAGGCAAATGAGGCTAATTTCAAAGCTCTCAATGACCACTTCATGACTTGGAATGCAAACATGACTTCTTACTTCCGTGGATGGCCGAACAACCCTCCGGAGTGATTATTACTCTTTGATTCCTTCCGAGGTGGAGCGAGTGATGTGATGCGAAGGGATACTCTCTAAACTCAAGCTCCCATTTTCATGTCTTGATGTTTCGCTATTTTATCTAATTGAATTTGCTACTTGAACTTTATTCATATCCAAGTGTGTGGGAATTGTGTGTTAGGTTTATTGTTTAGACATTTGATGCCCCGTCTGTGGGGTTTTGTGTGGTTCTGTTAATGATTAACTCCAGGATGATTGCTTGTTTAAGACCTTTCTTTATGACTCCTCTTTGCTTGTAATATGCATGTCGATTGTCATTTGCCGCCGAGGCTCTTGATCCGTGTTATGAGTCATTGTTTTGCAGGGATAGGTATATTTTTGTGCGTGCCCCATTGCCGGTTTTTCATCAATTAGAGGGAGTTTTCTTTTTCTCCTTTATCTTCTTTCTTGCATGGGGACCATGCTTCGATGCTAGTGTGGGGGAGGGGTTATGAGTTTAGTTTGGAATTATTCATCTTGAGGAGCTCGTTCTTATGCATGCGTATCAATAGAGAGTGATATTAAACAAGAATTGACTCCGATTCTCAATATTGCTTTGATCTTATGACATATAATTACTAGTTTGAGTTAGGCTAATCGAATGTATGAAAATGCGTATATGAATTCGGTAAGAATAGTGTGTTAGCATGCTATAAATTTTGTGCAATTTTAAATGAGTCAATGGATTTCAAATTCTTAGAGGAAGTTTATATTTCCCATTAAGAGCTAAAATACGGTTAGAGAGAGCTCTAGTGTCTTTCGAGGCAAAATTTTGAATTGAAAAAAGATTCGGGAAATGACTTAGGCATTCGTTGTCGGTGGAAATACCTTCTAAATTTTAGCCTTTTTGCACTATATATCATATTCTTGTTGACCCCATTGAGCCTAGTTGTCGTGTAAAATTTTTCTTAGCCATATTACAAGCCCAAACACGACATAATTACTCCTTACCTTCATAATCAATTACATCATGCTTGCTCGTTATAAGAATTGTATTGTTGTAATAGCCTTTCAACATTTGATTGATGAATCTTGAAACACTTGAAAAAGAAAAAGAAAAATCGAGAAAAGTTGGAAGAACAAGAAGAAAAATTGAGCAAAAGCAAAAGAGTAATGGAATGAAAGATTGTGCAAATGTAAAAGAATTGAGGGATAGTTGAGTATAAGGAATCCTAGTGTGGGTGCACTTTATGATTAAAAGGCATAGAAGGGTAGATTGGAATGTAAAACGATGTAAGCATTGGTGTCTAGTCACTTTTTGGCCAAAAATTTCCATAACCATGACCCTAGCCTACATTACATGCTCGAAAGACCTTTCGATCCCGACATCTGAGTCGATTCCATTAGTGGAGATAGGCATGAAAGGTGATCTCGAATCCGTAAATTAGTTTCTACAAGGGAAATATAAACCAATCCGGGAAGTCGTTGTGCTATGTCTCATTTAATATTGCACATTATTTGAAGTATGCTAACTACACTATTTTGATGAATTCTTTATGCATGTGTAATATGTTTGATAGGCTAGACTCGAATAGGTGTTAGTGTGTCAATTAATTATTGCGAGGTTGATTGAATTGGATTGACTTTTCGAGTTTTACATCATTTCTCGAGGACGAGCAATATTTTAGTGTGGGGGAGTTGTTAAGTCGTTAATTCTTGCTCCATTGAGGTTTATTTTGTGTAATTTTTGCCCAAATTTGATGGCTTATGTAGAGTTTCATGCTCTTTGTAGGTGTTTTTAACAAAAGACGAGTTAAAGGGACGAAATGGAGCAATACGACCAAAATCCGAGCTCACAAAGGAATATCTCGAAAACTTCGAATTTTGCTGCCTCAATTTGGAAATCCACCCTCGTGGATTTTCTCAGTACAAATTTTCCACCCCCGCGGAAATGAGGCAGTAGCTTGGGTTCACTCCACGAAAATCCACCCCCGTGGATTTTGCAAGTATAAAATTTCCACCCTCGCGGATACGTTACAGAAGATCGATAGTTTCTGCAAGAAATCCACCCACGTGGATTTTGTAGTAGAAAAAAAATCCGCGATCGCGGATTTCCTTTAAAAGTTGTCAGTGCGTTTTTCATAAATCCACCCCCGTGGATTTCTTTGCCCATGAAAATCCACCCCCGTGGATTTTCTCCAGAAATGCGTTTTTCCTAGTTTATAACCTATTTTTCGAGGGCATTCGGGGGGGCCGATTTTTAACCTAGTTTGGAGGCGGAAACAGCTGATTGGAGTCTTGGGAACACCACCTCTCCTTTCTTGGAAGAAATGAAGATCCATTGAAGATTTAGTTTGTTTTTACTTTCATTTAATGCTTTCTTAGTTAGTTTAATACTAGTTTACTTTCCCAATTTAGTTGTTTATGGATTAAACTCTTTTATGAACCTATTGTCCATGAATATTTGAATTAAACCCTTTTTAATGAATATGAGTTTATTTAAGTCTTACTTCTTTTGTTCTTTGGGTATTATTACAATAAGTGGCTAGATCTTTAGGCAAAGGGGGGTGATGAATTATGTAGGGTAAGTGTTTGATGAAATGCCTAGGTGGGGCTATTGTTCTTATGCTTGTGAAATTGAGTTAATTGCATGATTAAGCTTGATCACCTTGATTATGACTTGAGATTTGCATGCTAATCGAGAGGTTGTATGTGAATTGGAAGAGGTTTCACAACACTTAAGTTTTAGGTATAAAAACATTTAGCCTATTCTTGAGCAATCGAGTAATAGAGTAACCGGGCCAAGCCGCTAGTTATTTTGTTGCACTAGTCTTGTTTGTTTGATCTAATTAATGAGCTAATGACCACGAAAGTAGGCTTTAGACTTTGATTAGGTACACGCACTTGACTTCGAGAGGAGCTTGTGTATGCTTTAGTGATTAGGATTGTGAGAAGCATGAACCCACCGAAGCACTATTTGAACGCGAGCCTTGCATGATCATTACTTCCCCTTGCCACTTTGTTTAATTGGTTATTTGCTACTTTACTCGTTCCCTCGCTATTTCTATTTTGATTAATCATAGTTAACTTTAAATTCCTTATTTAGATAACTTAATCTGAATTTCGTTTTGGTCTATAGATTGGTGAATGCATTAGGTAATTGATTGATTTACTCCTCCTCGTGGAATCGACCCCTTGTGTATTACAATTATATGACTTGCACTTGGGTTAATTAAATCATTTTACCACAAATTCAACCATTCAATATGCCTTGAGATTCCTTTCCGATTTGACACCTTCCCAGGCCTTGTTCTGCCCGGATGAGGTTTAACGAAGATCGGACGGCCTCATAAGCCGGAATCAATTGCATTTTGGGTGTAGAGTTAGTGGCTAACACAGTATGCTCGGAATTAATCTTTGTCAAGCGGTTTGAATAAAATTTCATTTATTGGCTTTTAGGCTTTGGGTGTTTGATTGGAATGGTTTTTCTTCAATAAATCCGGTGGACTTTGTATTTTCTAAAATTGGTTAAGGGCTTTCGTTCACGGGGGATTTTTCGGCCACTAGAGGTGGTGGTCCGACAGCTGTAGGTGGCGGTCCGACAGGTTCCGACGGTGCCATTTCGACACCTTTTAGACACCAGGTCCGTTTCATCGTGGTTCGTCAATAGGATGCCCGGTTGGTTTGTTACAAATTATTTTGTATATTTTGAATAAATGAATTCAATTGTTTTAAATGCAAATAAATTGTTTATTGCTTGAATTGTCAATCAATATGTACTCCATTGTATATGAAATCATGTATTGAATGAAATGTGAAATGTATTGATACTTCGAATTGTAATTTGAATCCCGAGATGTTGAATTTATTCTAATCGCTTTACTAAGAAGGGGTGTTTGTGTAATTTTGAAGCAATGTAAATTGGTATGACTTGAACTATTAAACTTTTTCATTTGATAATCGAGTATGCTATTCTTGACTACGTAAAAATAAATTATTATGCCTTGGATGACTAAACTTGAAACTTTTGCAATTAAAGTTTAATTACTTAAATTGAATATGAATCTACTATGCTGTATATGAATTGTATGAAATTTTGTATAATGAAATTAGAAACTTTGGTATGTAAGAAATAATTTGTTCGTATAAATATGAATTGGTTATGTATTTTATGGCCTTGATGGAATATTGTTTCTTAAATTAAAATAGTGGCATGATTTGAATTTTCAAGAAATATGTACAACATGTAAACTTTATGCATGCCTGATATATGCATGAGAATGACTTTGTTGGGATTCATTATATGCTTCTTTGGCTAAATTGCATCTTTAAAGAATGGTTGTAAATTGTAACTTATTTGCATGGAATAATTAGACAAGTGCATGTTCTCACCCTTACTATGTGAATTTCATATGAAATGTGATATATGAATGTAATTTGTTTGTTTTGTGAATGCGCATCATATGAATTTCATTTTGTGCATTCATGAGCATTGACGTGTGTCTTTCTGTGGTTGTTGTTGAGTCTAAATCCTCTGTACCCGGGGTGGTGACAAGTGAGTCGTGCAGGTTCCGGGGTGGACCATCTGCTTTATTTCGGCTTTGTTTGGTACCAGGTGAGGTTAGAATATAGTTAGACCCTAATGAAACGTGCACCCCATGTATGCATGCCATTATAAGCCTTAAGTATATGTATGTACATGTGAGATATGTATGTGTATGACCTTGCTATATGTTTTGGATTAAGATACACTATGTATGAGCATATGTAAGCTTGTTTTGGGTTTTATTATGATTTAAAGGTGATGCTACACTATGCTTCAAACCGTGAGCCTATCATAAACCCTGCCCCGCATTATGAGGGTGATCAACTAAATAACACAGAGAGGTAAGCTAAAGCATAATTGTAGCAATGTACGGTACGTATGTATGGTACGGTATGGATAAAAGCATAGTTTGTTCTGAATATGAATATAATTTGAATATGATCTTGAATATGAACGTAATTTTAAATCTTGATATGTCTTGGAAATCTGATATGCCTCTGAATATGATATGACTCTGGCTTTGACTCTGAATATGTCTGGGCTCGGCGATTATGGGTAAGGAAGACTCGGGACGCTGGGAATTACTTCCATGCGTAATCATCGTGATGCGGGATAGGGGATCGAGACGGACATTACCACTATGCACATTTCCCTTTTGTTTGAAGGTTTGCTTTGTGTTTGTTTACGTTAACTTAGTATATTAAGAAATTGCTCGTGAAACGGGAGTGGACTCTTAATTACTTAAAATTTGGTTTTTTTTTACTTCGACCCTAAATCTCTCTCTCTCTCTCTATATATATATAGTATCACGTGAGAAATGTTTTAGGTTGCAAATACCACGCCGCGATTCAGGAACCTTTAACTCTGCTATGTGTTGTGCTCCGTATTTATGTATTGTATGAGTTATGTTTATTCTTGTAGCCATGTCAGCTTACATTGTTATTTACTTTACCCTTGCTGGGCTACCTGTTCTTTTGCCCTTGTTGGGCTTTGTTATATGCATTTAGGTGAGGTTTGTGTGCCATGTAAGATCTTTGTACGTTTGTTCAGGCCTGTGAGCCCTGTTTTTGCATGTGACTCATGTGTTTTAATTTTGTCGGCCCATGGCCACTGTGTGTGATTGAGTGCGATGTTATTTGCTTCCGCAGGTTGTAATTGTTCTTTAAAATTTTGCAGTCGGGGTCTACATTCCGCCTAGCCTAGGTGTGAGTCTATCTGTCTCCCGTTTGCCACTGCTTGGTTCATGTACGGGCTTTCCATCTCGTACGTAGACTGGGCTTTGGTGCAGGGATGTGGTGACCCGTCGTGTGGGGTGCTATACAGTTTATGAATTCTTTGACTTTGAATATGCTCTGCTCGTATATATATATCGTATGTGTGTGCTAGCCCCTCACCAGTCATTAGGACTGACCCCTCCTCGTTGTTTTTTTTTCCCCATTCTCTTTGTTTGAGTTGCAGACTATGCTTTGGAGTTCGTTGGAGCTAGACGGTTTCGAGTCAGTCTTGGAGTCTGTTTCTGAATCAAGTCTTTTGTACATGTTTGAGTCCTTGGCTTTTCGCATTTGAAATTCAAATATGTTGTACAATTGTATGAATGCACGTTTTATTTATGTTTTATTGTATGTTATTCGGGACAGGTTCTTAAATTAGTTGAACCCGTTTTATTGTAGGTTATTCGGGACAGGTTAGGACAGGTTCTTGAATTAGTTGAACCCATTTTATTGAATGTTATTCAGGACAGGTTAGGGTAGGTTCTTGAATTAGTTGAACCCGTGTAGTTGATTTATTTTATATGGATTGTATTGTTATGCTTGATGTATGAAATATTTGAAAGTTCGTTGATGTGGGCCATATTTCCCATATTAATTAATTTAAGAATATTAGAGATTATTATTATAGTTAAAAGAAGAGAGAAAGAGGTCGAGAAAAGTGGGGGAGAAGAAGTCAACAAATATTTTAAAATTTGAACGTGCCTAGAATCTTGGAGGAAGGTGGTAACTGGTTTCTGAAGATAATAAAAGGCGAAGAGAGAGAGAGAGAGAAGGAAAGGCATCGTCATTTCAGCTTTCTACATAAAACCCTAGCAGTCCCAATTCTGGAACTACTAGCTTTTAGCAGCCTTGTTTTTACTATTGTTCTCTTTATCATTTCTATATCAATTTCCATCGTTATTCTAGTATAGAGATTACATTCCTCAGAATTTCATTGTACACAAAAGACATTTGTCCCAGAAGACAGAAGATCATCAACAACTTTCACATTCCATTATTATTTTATCATTACAGCTATTTTCTATTTTTTCCCTTTATTAATCACCTTGATATTCATCTTTTGATTAATTATTTGAATTACAGCTCGTTACAATCAAATTCTCGAAGAAATAAATCATTTTGGTATTTAGTCGAATTTTCGGCAAATATCATTCGTATTTTGCATCGCTTCCGCATCCAGGTCTTGCATCCTTCTGTTGTACAGGGTTTAAGTACCGCCTAACTTAGCTTGGATTTTTGTTTGTCTCACATTCGCTATGACTTGGTGCGTATGCGGACTTTCCATTTTGGGGTCCTAGTGTGGGGGATGTGGTGCCTTCCGTTTTAAGGTGCTACACGACGACTTGTTCGGAGTCTTTGGACTGTGGTTTAGTGGCGACGGCATCGATATGGTCGGAGAGAAATTTCGATGGAATACTTGCTGTCGTGGGAAATAATGGAGTTCACCATTTTGAGTGTCGCATAATGATTAAGGTAGTTTGCATTTTAAGTGCAACAAAGGATCATGCAGCAGGAGGTTTAAACTATATATATGTATATATATGGTGTAATCCGATGAGGAAAAGGAGATCGAGTTCGAATCAAATAAAGGAGATTGAGTTCTGATATATCACACCCCAAGGTGAGACGTGGCCGGCTCACGAATAATGTGGATAGGCTCGGGAGCTAGCATAGAAAAGGTTTGGAGTTCGGGTACCAGTGAGGCAGTGAAGATCTTGAGTAGGGATACAAATGAATCGAGCCAGCTTGTTTTAAGCTCGAACCCCGGCTAGTTGCATCTTACTCGTTGCTTTGTGAGCTGACTCGCAAGTTAGAATTTATAATTTAAAATATAATATATTATTTTATATGTATAAATATACTAAATTAATATATAATATTATATATATACATACTAAATTTATACAAAATCTCTTAATAAATATTATATATATTTATATAATAATTTAATACCAAGGCTCGACATGTTTGCATACTATTGAGGACTCTTAGATAGTGGCGGAGCCAGAAATTTTATTTAGGGTGGTCGACCAAAGCATAATATTAAAGAAAATTTTCATAATTTTTTTTTTTAAGTGTGGTCTCAATTATTAATAATATACTATATTGACCCTCACTAGTATTAATTTTAACTTTGGTGAGGAGAATTAATAATAAAAAATCTCATAAAATTACACATGCATATATCTATTTATCTATATAATAAAAAAAATATTTTTTTTAGGGGGTCAATTGTACCCTCAAATCAAATGTGGCTCTGCCACTGCTCTTAGACTCCAGATATTGCTAATAAAAATAAAGAAATAAATAAGAACAAATCATCCTGAGATAAGGTGAGGAAACAAATTTGAGTAGAACTCTCTTTCTATCTATGTTGCACGGACACGGACACGGCGACACGGACACGACACGACACGGACATGGCGACACGGATTTTTTCAAAATTTTAGGACACGACACGGCTCCGACACGGCTATATTTTATATAAATAAATATATTTTATTTATAATAAAATATTTTATATAGAAATAAAAATATTTTATAAGTATAATCTATGTAACATAAAATATTTATAAAAATATATAATATTAAAAACTAAAATAAGTTTTGTTATTTCAATTTTCTCTCCAAAAAATTCAAAAAATATTAAAAAAAGCATATAAAAATGATCAAATTTGCCGAGCCGTGTCCGACACCGTGTCCCAATTTTTTTTTTTCGGACACTCCTTCAGCCGTGTCCGAGCCGTGTCTGTGTCCGACACGTGTCGGACACTGCACGGACACATTTTTAGGGGTATCCGTGCTTTCCTGCTTTCTATTAAAGAAAGGTTCTAGGTTAAAGAAGAACCCAAATCACATGAGAAAAAAAAAAAAAAAAAGGTTTATATATGATTAAAGTAGAAGTTTAAGGATTATATAATATATTATATATTTAATAACTAGTGGTTGAATCCGATCGGTAACCGGTTCGCCTTTCGGATTTTGAAAACATTGGTATTTCGAGAAGCTTTTTGGCGATGTCGAAGACTATAGGGGCAAATTGTAATTTTTGAAAGACAAACAGAACAGTCCAACTGAATACATCTGAGAATACACCCGAGTTTCATGTCTAGGAAAAGGAAGAGATCTAGTATGCAGTTGCAGAATCGTCTTCCCGATGATATCTTCTTTGAAATTCTTGAGAGGTTGCCGGTAAACAGTCTCGTGAGATTCATGACGGTCTCCAAATCATGGGAAGCTTCTATCAGAAACCCTAGTTTCATCTCCTCCTACCACCATCATCATCATGACGAAAGTCGTTCATGTTCCCATCTCGTTTTCATGCCAGAACCCTTTTGGCATCCCATGCAAACTTGTTCCAGTCCTCAAACTAAGATGTCAGGCCACGCTTGTTGGTTCTAGTGAGGGTTTAATCTGCTTCCAATCCACATCCGCTTTATTCCTGTGGAATCCTTTTATTAGAACAAGCTTGAAGAAAATTTTTACGGGCGAGATTTCGTTGAATGTCACACCTAAGAGTCGCCGTAATCCATCTGCAATAGTTTTGGGATTTGGTTTTGCTCCTAAGAGCCGCGATCACAGGATTGTGAAGCTGCTCTGTAATGGAGACCACTTAAGTGAAGTGGAGATTTATTCATTGGCATCAGATTCGTGGAGAAGAATCAAACCTCCTCCGACGAGGTTTAAATACATGAACGAGGAAGATTATCCTTCTTCTTCTTCTGTTTACTTGGATGGATCTATCTACTGGTTAGCCTGGGGAGATGCAAGGTCGTATCTAATTTTCAGGTTCGATTTGGAGGATGAAAGGTTTGAGGAGATAGCGGTCCCTTCCAATGGAATCAACATGTCACATCGCCTTCTGGCTATGTTGCACGGATACGGACACGACACGACACGGACACGGCGACACAGATTTTTTAAAAATTTTAGGACACGACACGGCTACATTTTATATAAATAAATATATTTTATATATAAATTAAAATATTTTATATAAAAATAAAAATAGTTTATAAGTATAATCTAGATAAAATAAAATATTTTAAAAAATTATGTATAATTAAAAACTAGAATAAGTTTGTTATTTTAGTTTTCACCCCAAAAAATAATAAAAATATTAAAAAATGCATAAAAAACTTTATTTAATTAGAAAATTTGTCCCGCGGTATCCAAGCCGTGTCGGACACTTCACCCCGCCGTGTCCGACACCGTGTCCTTTTTTTTTTTAATTTTTTTTATTTCGGACACGTTTCAGCCGTGTCCGAGCCGTGTCCGAGCACGTGTCGGACACTGCACGGACACTTTTTTTGCCGTGTCCGTGCTTTCTAGCCTTCTGGTTATCGATGGATTCCTTGTTGTGTGGCTTCCTGGTTACTGGATTGACGATGGGAAGATTAAAGTGCAGGTTTACATAAATGAGGAATCCAACTCTGGATCATCATCTTGGGACACTAAAAGTGTTGATCTTCCGGAAGCAGGGGAGCTCATCTTTACACACGACAATGTGACGGATGGTCACATTATGGTCAGCACCAAAGATAACAGGGTTTCGGTTTACTATGGTTCCTGTGATGGCAAGAATTTGAGTTTTAAGTTAAAGGATTTTAAGTTAAAGGATTTAGGAAGATCCCTTGCTGAGGAATGGGCGTATTTTCTTATTCCCACCAGAAAAACCATTTTCTCACTTGACAAGAAATAGAATAGCAAAATTACTCTAGATATATTTATATTTTTTATATTTTTTGTTATTGCTATTGACTATCTTTTGTTCGAGTGAGTTCAGAAAAAATGAATACATCTTTTATGGTTCATATTGAGTATTACTGATATTCGTTAATGTTTCATCTGGTTGATTTCTTGCTTGTCGCGGATTAATTGATCTTCTTAACTCTGAAAGGGACAAATATAGCACATTAATACACATCGAATCTATGATCACAATTCCTCAATTAACATTATTACTGCTCGTTGAAGCAACATCTTCTGCTGCTGCTGCTGCTTTCCTAAAGCTGAATCCTATAACTCCACAACTGCACTCAATCATCCTTCTTCACATTGTTCTGAAGAAGCATTCCACACCACCCTTTTGAAGTTATAGCCACACTCATCAAATCCAAACACAGTTTCATACGGCGCACGTACGATCTTCCCAGAAAACTCGAGCCCATCTCGAGTATTCACCACTGCATTATTATCCTCGTTGTTCAAGAAATGCATCAATGCTGGAGTTCTGTTTATCACCAACATGTTTTGATCAGAATCTTTAAGCTGTTTTTCTTACAATAAAACGGGCATGATCTTCGTTCCAATCTCGGATGTGATTTCTTCTTCTACTTCTTTTTCTTCGGGTAATACACATGATTTCCCCTTCCTAATTCTCTTCTTTCTTTAATGATCATGAGTGCTAGCATTCTTTCGCTTTTTGTTCATCATCTGGGGTATGTTATGATCAGAACTAGAAGTTTCTACACCCTTACGTTGATCATGATCAACATAATGATATAATTGAAAGTGTCCGAAATATTCTCTCGAGAAAAACCCGATTTTCTCATGAAAAGAAGTGGTAGGAGATTATATACCGGTACTGTGTGATTACTTGAAGCTGACGCAAACTTCTTGAATCCATGCAAATTCGAGCTCTTATTAATCATCTTTTGATGAGATTCTTGAACGTGATTTCTGCTTATTTTCTTGCCCAACAGCTTTGTAAAGCAATCGACTTTTTTGGCCTCCTCGTACGTGTTTTTAGTGTGTTTATTTGTGTAAAGCTTCCCCTAGCACTACAACCCCCGCACCGCAATACTCCCCGAGTAAGGGATTAACCCTTACACTCGAGAAATACTACGACGAACGGCTTAGGTAATTCTCAAGTAAAGAGCATGATACAGTGCAGTGGAAGATAGAGGAACTTAGAACTTTGCAAGTGAACAAAAGGGGTGGACGCACACAATTATGAACAAGTGTTGTTTTTGTTGATCGAATTAACTAACATGAAAGGGAAGTATAACATAGTGGCAGGCTGGTGTAAAACATGAGGGTAGCTGATTTGGAATATAAGCATGCTCGGAACTATATATGTGTTCTTGGAATCAGTTCTGACCTACTAGGCATGGCAATTAACTGCTTCAAGATACCACTAGGTGTCGCTTCCTGGATCCCTGAAATCATGCATTTAAGATGGACGAGGGGTTAGTCAAAAGGATTAAGTGAAGGGGGTATTAACTTATATGTATACGTGTTTAGATATATATGTATATAGGGCCAAGAAGGCCTCGGTCTTAAAATAATAGCAATAGGATATCACAAATATAATACGGTTCCTAATGAGTTTAAATTAGGGATGGGGGTATATGGTGATTTTTTTATAAAACCGTATGTAATAAGAACTTTTAATGCCCGCAAGCCAGGCCTTTCCAACCGTAACTCGTTAAATATTTGGTAAAACAGTATCGGGTTGATACGTTCCCGGGAGGTTGTCTCCCATAATCTCTTGGCGTGGAGTAACTAACCTCCAGCTAAACCACTGCCAAGAGTTGGTGGTGGTCTATGGCACCAACAATACCCTCGGCCCTATACCTTCCGGGTAATTGCTCGACACAGCTGCGCGTCGGGGCCCATAATAATAATGATAACGTATTTTTCTTGCTTGGTCGGGAATCAGTTCTTGGTAATAATAGGACTAAGATATATATATATATATATATATATATATATATATATATATATATATATATATATATATATAATGTCCGAATAAGATCCTGATTCCGACATAAAAAGTATTTTCCTCTTAGAGAGGGATTTTATATTGTAATAATATGTATAGGTGGTAAATAAAATGATAGATAGGTTTGAAAACCATTTTATATAGATACATGGATATAGGCATTATCCCAGTTGAAAATATTTTAACCCTCACCTATACCGGTAGTCAAACGAGGTCTTGTAAATTCCACTGCTCGATCTTAATTTCGCCTGAAAGTATTAACTAGTATAGGCTTAGGACTATATTTCTTATTATTCTAATCAAATAAAAACATAAAGTACATCACATTCATACTTAAAAGAATAACACGTTAGTAAATCCGGTAACACCTAATTTAAACCGTTTAAGCGGATTATCCTTAAATACATAATGTTTATGAATTTATTAGCTAAGCAAATATTTATTAATCAAATTATGATCCTAATTATAAGATTTAAAATAAAAATTTAGGGTTGATTTAGCAATGTAGGTCATGATTTAGAAAACGTTTACAAAATTACCGATTTTCAGAAAATTCAGATAAAATCCTTCTTTAAAAATTCCAAAACTTATTTTACAATTATTTTTATATCAATTTCAAAATATTCAATATATTTGTTGACCAAAAAGTCAAAATTACTATTGAAAACTTTTACTATTCAAATTTCTAAGAATTGAACACTTTACAACATAAATTAATTTCACACACTCACACACTATCACACGCGCACACACACACACACACACACACTATTTCAAGAACATCAAGAGCCTGTTCTTAGGCTTTTGAATGTATTCATATAAGTTCATGATCATATTCAATGAATTCTAGGTTCATAACATATAATTAAACTTAAAATATAGCACTTTATGTAACTTTAGTCATAAAAATAATTCTAAATAAATTATTCTAAGCATGAATTTAATCAAATAAGATCATGAATATTTAAACACATAATGACATTATATCATACCATAAATCATGCATTAATTAAATAAACTTCGTACATGTAGTCACAGTTTACATAAAACTAGCAATTATGCATATATTTCATAAAATAAAATTCCTAAAGGCATAAATTAATTAAATCTAAGCATGTTATAACTATGTTATACTAAGAACATTATATAAAGCATGAATTAATAAGAGAAAATAGCATACCTTAGTCTAGAGAGAGAGTGCCGTGGGTGTGGTGAGATGTGAATGAATTTTTGTGTGAATTTTGTGAATGCTTCTTAAGGTATTTATAGGTATAATTTTGGGGACTTAAGCGTAATTTCCTATTCTTTAGAGTAGTGACTAAGGATGTAGGGTAGCTAGGTGTATTATTATAGGGTAATTAGGTGGTATGCTAGGTGTATATATGATGTAAGTGCATATGTATACATAATTATATCATAAATACATTAAACAAAATTAATTCTAAAATAGATAGAAAATAGTATCTAAACCATTGAAGTATCTCTAGATTAGAGTTTCAAATAGGAGAAGTTGTAAAAGAAAGAGAATCGAAAGAGCTTTCTAACGATTATAAACACTAAACGTTTAAACATTTAAAATTAAATAGTAAAGGTTTGAAGTGTATTATTATAGGGTAATTAGGTGGTATGCTAGGTGTATATATGATGTAAGTGCACATGTATACATAATTATATCGTAAATACATTAAACAAAATTAATTCTAAAATAGGTAGAAAATAGTATCTAAGCCATTGAAGTATCTCTAGATTAGAGTTTCAAATAGGAGAAGTTGTAAAAGAAAGAGAATCGAAAGAGCTTTCTAACGATTATAAACACTAAACGTTTAAACGTTTAAAATTAAATAGTAAAGGTTCGAAATGTGGAAAAATATAGTAAAATACATAAAATGAAACTAGAATGTGTATTAATTTCCGAGAACGTGGTCATGATTCATAAAATATTTGAAGGATTAATTTGAGTATAATATTGGATAGCAAACACCGTATTGTTTAAAAATTAGTTTTTACCGCGGGAATAGTACTTTGTGAAAAATAAGAAAATTTTATAGAATGAGATAGGGTTTGAATTAGGGATTGAAAAAAGTCTTAAAATTCATAAAATAATTCAAGGATCTTTTTGGTTATAATATTAGATAGGGAAAGTGTTCAAATTCGAAAATATCTAAATTAGGGCTAAAGTAGGGTTTTTCAGCTGGTTTTGGTTACTACGGGAATTACAATGAGAATTAGGGTTTAGGAATGATACCATAATTCATAAAATTTCATAAGCATTTATTTGAACCCAATATTTGATAAATAAAGGTGTCCCGAAAAATTTCTACATTTAGGGTTGAATAGTAACTAGGGACATAATGGGAATTCTTGAAAACAATTTCCAAGGTGTATCTCGGGATAATAAAAGCTAAGATATGAGTAAAAAAAATATGGAATCTAACTTTCTAAGGTTTCATAAGGAATATGTGAAGGTTTAGGGTCAGTGAATGAATAGTGATATTGTTCTCATAATAACATTTTGACAAAAATTGGAACATAAAGACACGTAGTTCACATAAAATGAAATGCATAATGGATTGAGGCTATAAAAGCTTTTCAGTAACCCCATTTCTTCTTGACCCCAAAAATCCAGGTTGTTACAATTTGTGTATGAAAGTTTTGAGGAGATGAAGAACTAATTAATTATGATATATAATGGATTTTTTTCACCATTCACCATTGTGTTAGGGATAATTGACAAGAAAAATCCCATGATACAAAATATCAAATAGAGAACCTTGTGTTGTCAAAATAGTTGCACCTAAAACCTTAAATCTCAAATAAGAATTTTCTTCATTTCTTCCTATAAAATGACTATTCTACCCTTTATATTTATATTTAATAAAGTGTACCGTCGTTGCCACCGAAAAAGTACAGAAAATGGATGAGATCTCCCCACCACAATCGCTGCCTCCACCCACCGCCTCAGCCTCAGCTTGAACCAGATCTCGCCAACCACCATCACCGCCGCCGCCGCCCTCCGCCTCGGCTCGACCAAGATCAGAATCGTTTTGAATGGAGAGTCTTCGTTGCCTCTTTTCATCGAAGACCTCCCAGATCACCTCCATCCTCGACGATGGCGAAGGATATGGATTTGGAGCTGAGGAAGAAGACTCGTCGAGAGAAGGGACGATGGTATAAATAGAAGCCAAGGTTGAATGGTCCGTGGGAGTATCCAACCGACTATTTTTGTTAGTTGAGCATTTTTTGTTTCTTTTCTTGTTTTCTTTTTTGGTATTTTAGATCCGTTAATTGTTGAGAAGAAGGTTGGACATGTGGTGGCCATGGTGGTGAAGAAGCAGGTTGGAGGATGGCCGAACACGGTCGGGCAAGGAGGAGGAAAAGTATCCCAGAGAACAAGGATAGATAAAAAAAAAAATTATAATAAAGTTTAATTGATAAGGGGTAAAATAGGAAAATCATGTCTTAATTGTGATAGAATTAGTTTAAGGGGCATTGAGCAAAAATCTCAAAACCCAAGGACCAAATATGTTGCACCAAATCCAAATTGACACTAATAAATGGAAGGACCAAGGGTTTTGATTAGATCTCAAGAGAATTAATATGCGATAAGACATAATGAAAGAAAAGTTAATTACCTAATATTTGACAAAATATTTTGAACGATTAATTTAAGAGAAAAAGACTTTTTTCCATCGGAACTTTGCGTCTTTTTGCAATTTACCATCTTGGTCAACCTTCATTACAAACCGCCATTCAATCTTTACATTTGTAACATACAACCATCTAAACATTTATTTTAGTGGTTTTGGCTAAAAAACGTGACACGTGGCATGTTTATAAAACATACACATCAGTTGTATTTTCACTAAAACCACCAGAAAAAAAGTTTAGATGACGGTATGTTACAAATGCAAAGATTGGATGGCGGTTAGCAATGAAAGTTGACCGAGATGGTAAATTGCAAAAAGGCTCAAAGTTCGGATTGTAAAAAATCTTTTTCTCTTAATTTAAATACGAAATGTCCTTTGAGATTTGAATCTTTAGTTTATGAAATAAAACAAACTAAAAATAGAATAGAATAGAATTAGAGATAAACACGAAATTGAATTTTTAAAAGACCTCTCTTAATTTGGGTCATTTATTTATACATGTGATGCGTATATGTGAACAAAACATGATATGAAATACGAATTTAAAATAGGAAATTCAAAACCTGCACATATGCGTGAACGAAACAAGAGATGGAACACGAATTTGAAATAGGAAATCAAAAATCCTTATTTTATGGTGAATATAAGAGAGATAAAGGTGACAAATACGTAAATATTGATCCCATTTATTAAAATATTATTATAGTTTTCATACAACCGGATATGAACAAACATGCAATAGAGTAGAAGGTAATATTAATTCTCTCTAATATTAATTTCCTCTAGGATTTAATTGGGAACATATATGTATCTGTAGTTGCCTTCACGAAAAACTCGCTCAAACTTGTACGGTGTTTAGAAAAGGAGCTTTAGCTGCTGGTGACGGCGGAATTGAAGTTTGGTGGCTTCCTCTAACTCCTTCAGCTAACTGTTTATTCTCTGCTTCAAATGCACAAGATAATATGCCTCCGAATCCGTTGTTTCCCTCCAGTGCTCCACCTAAACCAGGTAATCCACCTCCGAATCTATTACCTGCTCCGGCTCCGGCTCCGGCTCCTCTGTTGGGTCCAGCCCAAGGATTTCTTTGGCCCAATAAATTAGAGCCCAAGTTAATTCTTTGTCAGCCCAAGGTTTAAGCCCATGAAAAGAATAGGGTTATATTTATTTCTCTTTGGAGCAAGGCGCAGCAGCTCGGCAGAATTGAAAAAGGAACAGAGCATTTTTTTACAAATTTTCTGCATAAGTTTGAGAGGCAGCAGGTTTATCAAGCGAGCGATCGGGTGGTCGTTTGTGGTCGGATTTTGGTGAAATTTTAACAGCACGTTCCCAACACATCTATCTTCAATCTGAACGGTGGAGATCGGATTTGGAGCAGCATAGGTCAGTTTTTTACGTGTGAACAGTAACATGAATTTTGGCCTATTTTGTGTTCTTATTATTTTGTGATTCTTATTGGATATTTTGGAGAACCGGTTTGTTCGGATTTAGAATAGCTTTTGTTGGTGTTGGAACTGTTGTATTTGTGCCTCGTATTTTATAGTGGAGATTTATTTTTGGGTCTTGTAGGCCCCGTGGTTTTTACTCTTCGTTTTGAAGGGGTTTTCCACGTTAAAATTGCGTGTCTCTATTGTTGTTGATTGATTTGATTATTTCATATTCGTTGGCACATTTGGTAAATTACTTGGTTGAATATTTGCTGGGTATTTGGAAAGGAGAAGCTTATTCCGCTGCGTGTATTCACTTTGTTTGATATCCCTTTCCCAACAGAGTGGTATCAGAGCCACATTGATTCTGTTACTGGTGTGGCCATGGATATAAATACGAATAGGATGATTACTTTGAATGGATTAAATTATCATTTGTGGAGTAATAAGATGAAAGATCTCCTATTTGTGAAAGTTTTACACTTGCCTGTTTTTGCGACTCAAAAGCCCGAATCTAAAACTGATGAGGAATGGGATTTTGAGCACAGACAAGTTTGTGGATTTATTAGACAGTTTGTTAAGGAGAATGTTTACAATTATATTCAACACGAGACACATGCGAGAAGTTTGTGGGAGAAGTTACAAAATTTGTATGCATCTAAGACTGGAAATAATAAGCTGTTTTAGCTTAAAAAGATGATGCAGCTGAAATACAAAGAAGGGACTTCTATTGCTGATCACTTGAATGAGTTTCAAGGTGTTCTTGATCAGTTGACAGGTATGGGCATTAAATTTGACGATGAAATTATCGGACTTTGGATTCTTGCCACTTTGCCTGATTCTTGGGAAACTTTTCGTGTTTCTCTTGTTAACTCTTCGTCTGATGGTGGTGTAACCGTTGAGCTTGTGAAGAGTAGTGTCTTGAATGAAGAGATGAGACGGAAAACTCAGTATTCGTCTCAGCCTGAGTTGTTGGTTTCAGAAAATAGGGGGAGAAGCCAACATAAATATGAAAAAGGTAGAAGTAAAAGTTGAAGCAAATCGAGGTCAAGATGGAAAGAGTTTAAGTGCGATCATTGTGGTGCACCTGGTCATATTAAGAAATATTGTTTCATATTGAAAAGAGAGCGCAAAGCTAATCGTGATGCGCCCGACAAGAAACACCAGGAAAATAATGATCGTGTTGCTACTACTACTTCCAATGATGATCTTATTCTTGCTTATGATGATAATGCCATTTTCGTTGCCAATGATGAATCCAGTTGGGTGGTCGATAGTGGTGCTTCATTTCATGTGCCATCGAGGAAAGATTTCTTCACTTCTTATACTTCTGATGATTTTGGAGTTTTGAAGATGGGAAATGATACGGTGGTACCTGTAGTAGGCGCTGGAACTATTTGATTGAAGACCAATTGTGGAACAAATTTGGTGCTTCATGATGTCAAGCATGCACCTAGTGTTCGCTTGCATTTGATCTCAGTTGGGAGGCTTGATGATGATGGTTATTGTAACTTCTTTGGTAATGGCCAGTGGAAACTCACGAAAGGGAATCTAATTGTGGCCCGAGGTGATAAATTCCATAATTTATATAAGATGAATGCTTCCATTTGTGTGAGCTCAGTTAATGCATTAGAGAATGACAACCTTTCAGAGTTATGGCACAAGAGGCTTAGTCATATTAGTGAAAAGGGACTCGATTGTTTGGCCAAGAAGAATTTGTTGTCAGGGTTGAAAGCTACAAAGTTGAGAAGATGTGTTCACTGTTTGGCCGGGAAGCAAAAACGAGTTTCATTCAATAGCCATTCCCCTTCAAGAAACACAGAGCTGCTTGAATTGGTACACTCAGATGTTTGTGGACCAATGAAGGTACGAACTCATCGTGGTGCACTTTATTTTGTTACCTTTATTGATGATTGTTCAAGAAAGCTGTGGGTTTATGTCTTGAAAACCAAAGATCAGGTACTTGATGTGTTTAAAGTTTTTCAAGCATCAGTTGAAAGAGAAACTGGTAAGAAGTTGAAATGTATTCGCACTGATAATGGTGGCGAGTATTGTGGCCCATTTGACTTATATTGCAGAGAGTAGGGCATTCGGCATCAGAAGACGCCTCCTAAGACCCCTCAGTTAAATGGCTTGGCTGAAAGAATGAATAGAACCATAGTGGAGAGGGTCAGATGTTTGCTCTCAGAGGCAAAACTACCTAAATCTTTTTGGGGTGAGGCTTTACTTACTGCTGCTCACGTAATTAATTTGTCTCCTTTTGTTGCGTTGCAGACTGATGTCCCTAATAGGGTATGGTATGGAAAAGATGTCTCCTATGATCATTTACGCGTGTTTGGTTGCAAAGCTTTTGTGCATATACCTAAGGATGAGCGGTCTAAGTTAGACACCAAAGCGAGGGAATGTATATTCCTTGGGTATGGGTAGGATGAATTTGGTTACAGGTTCTATGATCCAGTTGAAAAGAAACTTGTTAGAAGTCGTGATGCGGTCTTCATGGAAGATCAAACCATTGAAGACATCAGTAAATCAAGTAATTCAGAATCTCCTGGTGGTGATGACTTGATTGATTTGGATCTGAAACCTATTACAAGTTCTCCTGATGCAGTTGATTTTAACAATCAGAATAATGTGGAGACAGAGGTTGCTCATGATCACGTTGAGGAAGATCATGAAATTGAATATGGAGAAGATACTCCAGTTATTGAGCAACCCAAAATCCAACTAAGAAGATCTACCAGAAATAGAGTGCAGTCTGATAAGTACCCATCGAGTGAGTATGTTCTTTTAACAGATGGAGGAGAACCTGATTGTTTTGAAGAGGCCATGGAGAGTGAACTCAAGGAGAAATGGTTTGAAGCAATGAAAGTGGAAATGAAATCCTTATATGACAATCACACTTTTGATCTTGTTAAGTTACCTGAAGGCAGAAGGGCTCTGAAAAACCGATGGATTTATCGGGTGAAACAAGAAGAGAACACTTCACAACCATGATACAAAGCCAGATTAGTTGTTAAAGGCTTCAGTCAAAAGAAGGGGATTGATTTTGTAGAGATTTTCTCACCTGTTGTGAAAATGTCATCAATCCGTCTTGTTTTGGGCCTAGCAGCTAGTCTTGATTTAGAAGTTGAACAGATGGATGTGAAGACTGCTTTTCTCCACGATGATTTGGAGGAAGAAATTTATATAGAGCAGCCAGAGGGTTTCGTTGTCAAAGGAAAAGAGAATTTTGTATGCAGGATGAGAAAGAGCTTGTACGGTCTAAAACAAGCTCCTAGGCAGTGGTATAAGAAGTTTGAGTCAGTTATGCATCAACAGGGTTATGTGAAGACTACTGCTGACCACTGCGTATTTGTTCAAAAATTCTCTGATGATGATTTTGTCATTTTATTGCTTTATGTTGATGATATGCTCATTGTTGGTCATAATGCTGCTAGAATTGGCAGGTTAAAGAAAGAGTTGAGCAAGTCTTTTGCCATAAAAGATTTGGGACCAGCAAAGCACATTCTTGGTATGAGAATTTCGCGTGATAGAAATGCCAAGAAGTTATGGTTGTCTCAAGAGAAGTATATTGAAAAGGTTATTCAAAGGTTTCACATGGATAATGCTAAAGCTGTAAGTGCTCCTCTTGATGGACATTTTAAGCTGAGTAATGCACAGTCTCCTTCTATTGAGGAAGATAAGAAGGATATGCAAGGTGTCCCCTATGCATCAGCCGTTGGAAGTTTAATTTACGTTATGGTTTGTACAAGACCAGATTTTGCTTATGCAGTTGGCAAAGTTAGTAGATTTCTCTCAAATCCAGGTAGAGAGCATTGGAATGCTGTGAAATGGATTATGAGATATCTCCGTGGCTCTACGAATTTGAAACTTTGTTTTGGGTCTGAAAAACCTATATTGTTTGGGTATACAGATTCAGATTTGGCTGGAGATTTGGATTCGAGAAAATCCACCTCTGGTTATTTGATTACATTTGCAGGGGGAGCAGTAGCGTGGTAATCTAGACTGCAAAAATGTATTGCTTTGTCTACTACAGAAGCCGAGTTTATTGCAGCTACTGAAGCATGCAAAGAATCAATTTGGATGAAGAAGTTTGTTCATGAACTTGGATTTTCACAACCGAGGTACGTCTTGTTTTGTGATAATCAGAGTGCAATCCATCTCAGTAAGAATCTGAGTTTTCATGGTAAATCGAAGCATATTGTTGTGAGATATCATTGGATTCGAGATGTTTTGAATTCCAAGTTGATTGAACTTGAAAAGATTCATACTGATTACATGATATGATGACAAAGGTGGTGAGCCGTGGGAAACTTGAGTTTTGTGCCGGGTTGGCCGGTCTCAAGTTATCTGATTATACTGTGTTGTGTCTCCCTCGTCACATGGGCTGGAGGGGGAGATTTGTTGGGCCCAGCCCAAGGATTTCTTTGGCCCAATAAATTAGAGCCCAAGTTAATTCTTTGTCAGCCCAAGGTTTAAGCCCATGAAAAGAATAGGGTTATATTTATTTCTCTTTGGAGCAAGGCGCAGCAGCTCGGCAGAATTGAAAAAGGAACAGAGCATTTTTTTACAAATTTTCTGCACAAGTTTGAGAGGCAGTAGGTTCATCAAGCGAGTGATCGGGTGGTCGTTTGTGGTCGGATTTTGGTGAAATTTTAACAGCACGTTCCCAACACATCTATCTTCAATCTGAACGGTGGAGATCAGATTTGAAGCACCGTAGGTCAGTTTTTTACGTGTGAACAGCAACACGAATTTTGGCCTATTTTGTGTTCTTATTATTTTGTGATTCTTATTGGATATTTTGGAGAATCGGTTTGTTCGGATTTAGAATAGCTTTTGTTAGTATTGGAATTGTTGTATTTGTTCCTCGTATTTTATAGTGGAGATTTATTTTTGGGTCTCGTAGGCCCCGTGGTTTTTACTCTTCGTTTTGAAGGGGTTTTCCACGTTAAAATTGCATGTCTCTATTGTTGTTGATTGATTTGATTATTTCATATCCGTTGGCACATTTGGTAAATTACTTGGTTGAATATTTGCTGGGTATTTGGAAAGGAGAAGCTTAATTTCCGCTGCGTGTATTCGCTTTGTTTGATATCCCTTTCCCAACATCCTCCACCTAAACCAAGAATTCCACCTCCAATTCCGCTTCCTCCGAATCCTAATCCGAAACCAATCCTGTTGCTTCCTCCATTCCTCCACCTAAAATAGGTAATTCGAAACCGATCCGTGCTTCCTCCCGAACTGTTTATTATCTGCTTCAAACGGACGAACCTCATACTTGTGTTCGACATTTGCAATGAAAATCGCTTGGTAAAAACAATACAAAACTCGAATATTGAGAAGCCATTTCTTGCAACGTTTTGTGTTGGTGAATACTTAGAGCCTGGATTCCATAAATGGAATTGTCCCTATATATAGACAAGGTATCCATGCATTATAATCCTAGTAGATTAATATCATAATAGCTGACAAAAAATAATAAAATTGAGGTTATTTTTTATCAAATAGCTTATCTTTTTTTTTTTTTTTTTTAAATATCAGATAGAACCAAAACCCTCAAACGGGAATATTATAGCAAATTATGAGGAACAATAAGAACAATAAGAAGAATACAAGAAGTAACAACAAAAAATTTAACGCAGGCCGAAGCCGTAATTCCAACAGATTTGTGAGTTATTATATTAGCATCACAATTAGAGAAAAGGACTCTTTGAAGATTGGTCCTCTCAAGTTGATCTCGATCTGATGCGGCTGGAGTTCCACAGTCGCTTTTTCTCCGAATTGAGCACAGATAGAAGGGCCTACAACAGATAACTCGGCCAGAAAATTCCCCGGATAAACACAGGAAAAGATAAAACTAAACTTCCAAACGGAAGGGACAAAACTTTCATACGGAAGGGACAAAGCTTCCATACGGAAGAAACGAAAGAAAACATACCAATAAGAAAAAACAGATAAAGAAATCGTGAACAGAGAAATCCGCTAGATCTGGGAGGATGCGAGTAGATCTGGAAGATTGGTGATGAAATTAACCGTAGATCCGTGAGAGTGGCGGCAGATCTGGGCGGATCCCGACGGACGAAAAAGAATTGAATAAAACAGAACAGATTTGGACCGATCCGACGGTGGAACTGTGTTCTCTACCGTCGGATCGGAATTGAGAGGGAAGTTTTTGCCTTACTCAGAGAGAGATCAGGAAGAGAACGCCGTAGTTGAAGTTTGATGTAACTGTATTAAATTATGCGGTATCCTATTTCTTGTCTTTCTTTAGTAATAATTACAATATTGAGTGTTATTGATATTTTAGTTTTCTATATTTGATGCGGCAAAAACTTAGCTTAAATGAAATTCAAATAGACCTTTGAATGGTGGGGTTGGAATTCGATTAGGTTAAATCGATATAATGCAATGCGAGTATTTTATATTTGTTATATAATTAGTAAAATTTTTGTATGTTTAAATAGTATGTGTAATGTATATGTGATATGATTGAAGTTCGACAGAAATTGGGTTTGAATTAAAATTTTTATAAAAGCTTATAACTTATTTATCCAATATTGTATTTGATAGCTCCTCTAATGTAGACTCAAATATGTAACCAAATATATTTACAGGAGAATTTATCATTAAACTATCTACTTAATTTTTTCTTGTGATTGATTCAAACATATATTTATTAAATTCTACAAAAAATGATAAATCAAAAGGCGTGTGTTTCTTGAATATGCTCTTCCATTTTATATGAGAACTACTAAAATTTATAATATACATAAAAGAATACCACGCTATTGGTTTTTTTAATATTCATTATGGATAAATATCTGATACGATACAATATGACATATTGATATTTTGGATATAACATGACATATTGATATTTTGGAAGTGTTCGTGCACCATAAGCAAAAAAAATTTGCCATGTATTTTAATTTATTGTTATTCCAAAAATTGAATTATTAGATCAATTCTCCTTTTTATTTAATAAAATAATATTGTCATACACACATTAATTTATGTGCAATTGTGCATTCAATACACTGTATTGACTATTAGGTATACCATATAATATTGTCATACACACATTAATATATGTGCATTCAATACACTGTATTGACTATTAGGTATACCATAAGTTGGATTAATTATTTCCTTTCTGACTTTCTCTAGTATGGGTATAAATATAATTAATTAATTATGTGTGCCGAATCCTACCTGTAGAATATAATTAATTAAGCCCATTCGTTAATCAATCACATACTAGCGTATGCCCATGAAATTAAAAAAGATAATTCAAAGTATAATTTAACAATTAATTGATAAAATTAAAAATATAATTTCAATAATACGTGGATATTAAAAGTTACAGTTGCTACAAATAAAAAAGTATGGCGAAAATATTGCATTTAGTTTTTTTTTTTTTTTTATAACGAAATACAAATTAACTTTAGAAAAAAAATAATCAAAATAATTTATAAATGTCAAAGAGGCTCTGATACCATATTAATGGGATCTTCACTTTCAATTAAAATGATGCCACAATGACAAAATCCACAATTAACAAGATTACGTATATGCATCTTACAAATGGTAATTTATTAACCACAATAAAATTCAATTTACAAGAATAAAATTGATTAATTAAGCTTTAAATTAAACAATTACTATTACGTCCCTTGAATAAAATGCATTATTAGAACTTTAATTCAAACAATTTCAATATTGCTTCAACACAATTATACAGTTTATAATTACCACTCAATTAAGCTATAGTCATGTATATAATTATACTTTGCCAATTTGTGGACAATTAACTAATGAAAGACCTTATTCAGAAAACTAACAAATTCCAATTCTACCAATTTCATTTGAATATAAACCAACTAGTATAAAACCTGTGCGTGGTATAGAATAAGTAATAGTATATAAATATTTATAATGATCCAACGTATGAAAAAACATAAATACTACACAAATGCAATGTTAATAGATAAATGATTATATCTAAAAATCAAAAAATTCTTGTAACAAATACACTATAAATCATACTAATGTTTGATATTACATAGTAGCTCAAAATAATACTACTTGAAAATTCAACTTTAATTTTTAAAATATATTGAAAATGTATTATAACGCAAGTCAATATTATATTTACACAAAATATATATAAAATAATATAGAAAAACTGATAGAGGTACATAAAGTATTTAGGTTATGATATAAATAAATATAAAATATCACAATATATTTACGTATTATTTGCCTTAGAAATTTTCCTTTTTTTTCAATCTAAATAATATTTTTAATGTTATTCTACTTTCAATTTTCATAAATTATGATCTTACTGGAACCAAAATTATAGAACAACTTGGTGTGACTTACATTTGATATGATATTAAAAAAAAATATTATTAACTTATTTGCTAAGAGGAAAAAAATGAATATTTTTTTACAATTAAAATGAATATTGGGAAAAAAATTATTAACTTATTTGCTAAAAATGAAAAAAATTAAATTATTAACAATTACGATTTAGTTACAATTAAAATGAATATTGGGATAAAATTAAATTAATTATTGTATTAATTGTAAAAAATAAATTAATAATAAAATTATGGTCATTATCATTGTGACGCTCCGATTCTTCGGCATTCTAGGTACTCGACAGATTCCGCCTAACTCGAACTCCACACAATACATGTACACTAAAAACGTACAGAGGGAGGGGTGTCAGTCACACTGACTAAGTGAGGGGCGACACACGCACGCTACATATATATAATAGCACATTTAAAATCACATTATTCGTGAACTCGGGGATAGTTTTTGCACACCAAATCATTTTCCCGTGGTACATACATATAGGGGCATATCAAAATAAAACAAACTTAAATTAACTTATTAAACTTAATAAATGATAATATCATAACAAATCATTTCACATCTAAGCTTAACATTTCAAAATACCCATATTTTATCTTATTAAAGAGTTTATCCCCGTTTCACGAACTTTAACATAACATGCATGCATACATAACTAGGCGGGTACGAGTAACACATCCCATCCTGGGCTCCTCATACATACATGCATAACAAATAAAATTAAAATATAACATACTTACATACAAACCTCCTTTCTCCGGCGATGGAAGGGTGTATACGCCCTTACCATCCATTACAGGTGAGGGGAGTGCAAGTTACTCCAAACCCTCAGGATATCCTTCCCCCACTAAATCTCCTGGCGAGTTCAGGAGTAATCCTATCATTATGGAGACTATGCTCAGACTTATCCCGACGGTCTGATGCCGTCCGGGCATCCTGACTCGCAAGCTCCAGGGCCCATCATTACAAATACGACATACATTACGTTACATTACATTACTTAACCCGCTACATAACATTATATACGCATCATTACAAAACATTAACATTACATACCTTACCTTGCAATGACCACGCTTTACATACCTCTCCATGTCAAATCATTAACATAATCCTTAGCTCGTATCTCCCAGCTCATATGAGGCACACGATTTGAAGCGTGGTTTAATGTTGCAAAACATAACAAATCATATCAAACCAAAACTAGCGTACATAGGCTCGAACATAGCGTATCATACTTGCAAAGGCATAACAAAATCATAAAATTACATATCCCGCACATATTTACTTAAGGTTATAATTCGTATGCATAGAAAATGAGAACGTTTCATTTGGGTTTAACTATGACCTAACCTCACCTTACACCGACGTGGCCAAGAACGAGACAAATAATTCAACCCGGAATCAAAGCGGTTCATGAAACACCACCCCGGGTGCACCTGGACAAACTGAAGATAAAACGTAAGACTTAGACTCAAGGATGAACCAAATAGACGCACAGCGTATGCTTAGGCACTTAAGAGATGCAAACATTTGGGCAAAGATCCACATTCAAATCAAATTCATGTAAGGCATGTCTTTCATAGCTGAACGAATTCATAATATGCATTGAAACACATTAATGTGCACAATTAATGCAAATAGGAGCAATCAAAATGCATAACATGACATTTAATCATTTAAGGGTACATAGCATGTTTTGGCATAAAAATCAAATCATATAATCACGTATCACATTAATTCATACTAAATAAAAACATTTAACGAACATAAAACACGTTAGAAAAGAAACCGGAAGCGAAAACAACACACGAGAAAACAAACGGAAAAACCAAGACCAAAAACTAAAGGGGGTGACGGGGTCACCCCCACCAAGAACAAAACAGTGACGCCCGTGAAGAGACACAGACGTCAAAAAGGGGCAAGGTTGACGGGCGTCACCATCATAACAGTAATGAATGTGCAAAAACTATTCTAAAAATAAAATAAAATCAATTTTTTTGTGAAAATGTAGACCACAAGATTAATATGATAAAGAAACCATAAAATATAATAGTCAAAATTAAGAAGTAGAAAATAAACTCATATATAAACGTAAAATTTGTTAAAAGTTCGATAGTGAAATCTAAAAAAATATCTAAAGAATCACAATAATAAAAAAAAAAAAAAAAAAAACTAAACATAACATAAATATTAAGATTAAAACAAATCAATGTTAATTAAAAATGTACAGTTAAAATTATAGAGAAATAAATTTAAAAATAAAGAGATTTGTTCTTTTTTTTATAACTCACACACGGCCAAATGAGAGTCGAACCTGATGGGGTCGAAATACGCTCGTCCACGTTTGGACACGTGGTGACTCAGGATGACAACACCTGTCCTTTTGTGATTAAGGTAAATATACACGAGCGCCCAAGCCCCTCAAACGCCAGTATTCCTCAAAGACTTGTGCCCTCTCTGATATGCGCACACGTGATCAGCATCGCCGCTCTCCAACGAGCACATTTCACAGATACATGGCTAAACTTCATTCAACCAAAGGGGCCATCTTCGAGCACCACTCTCCCTCAGGGAAGTTTCCGCTCCCCCACGTTGCATAAGCCTTGGGTTTCATCCCTCAGCGGATTTTTCTGGCCCCCAGGCCATTGGTTGACACGAGCGCGCTCTTAAGCCCTCGTCACCAACCCCTAAAACGGCTCTCTGACACCCCGTACATGCCCGCGCACCTGCCACTATTGCCAACACTAACTCCCACCAGCTTTTGCAGAAGATTCCTCCTAGGTTTCTCTCTCGCAATGACACGTGTTAGGGCAATATTCAGCCAGGACCACACGGTGCAAATGACCCAAGGGTCCCTGACCCTCAACTATAAATATGCGAGTTCATCTCCTTCATTGTAAGCAACTTCCATTACTGCAACTCCATACTTATCATATTCTCTCTTTCAGATCTTCATCTGACTTGAGCGTCGGAGAGCCAAACTGGGAATCACCCCCAGTTCCCCCAGCTTGGCCTTCTGACTTTGTTTTGGTGTTTGTCCTAGCAGGTAGAACCCCCATCTTTCCCGGCGAACATCAACTTGTTTCCTCACCTAAACAAATTCTAAAGTGATTGGACTCTGTACCCCATATTCAGACCCATCATTTTTGGCGCCGTCTGTGGGAAACCAGCTCTCAGCTCATTTCTCTCTTTCTGTTAGTTGAAAAACAAACACCCAATATCTTCTCAACCATGGTAGCTACAAGATCTGAAGCTGTGGGAGGAGGAGAGAATCCTTCGATACCAATATCATCGTTCCCTCCGCCGCCGGTGGTGGAGCACCACCGCCGGAGGTGTGACTCCACTTGCAGAATCTATTGTCCCACCATCTGCGCCACCAGCGCCACTCGTTTCTAACGCTGCTGAAGGTGCTCAGCTCCCCTCTTTCCCACAACTTCCCCAAAATCAGTTGGTTCATACTCATGCGAATCCGGGAGGGTAACACTATATGATCCCTCCGCCAGGATACACGCTTACCCCCACCGTCGTGATGCTGCAGATTCAGCCCTACCATGCCGGTCAGATCCAGCTCCTGGTGGTGATTCCAAGGGAGATTGAAGGGGTAGAGTTACCCCCTCTAACCCCCCGACAGCTGAGGGCTCTTTATGCCCAGTGTGAGGTTCAGGCGGCCCAGGGGGCATGGGAGAGATTTCTTGCCATGTATTTCCCCTCTGGGCAGGCCACTCAGGCGGCCCCTCCCTTGGGAGGGATGTAGACGTATCCGCTGAGAGAGGCTCAGAACGTTCTGAGGGCTCAACCGCCTCCCCCGCCAGCCAGAGAGGCGCCCAACCATGGCGAAAACGAACGTCTCCGAGCGGACAGGGGTCGGGAGCCCACAGAGAGAGTCAATGTTGATGAAGAGGTCCACTCACGTGCATCAAAACAAGGGCCGCAGACCTCCCAACGAGGGAGCCAAGTTAGAAGAGAAGATCCCAACCTCCTCGCGGCTGTGCAAGACCAGCTGCAGGGGTTGCAGGAGATGGTGGGACAGCTCTTAGGAGTGCGATCCCAAGTCCCCCGCGCTGGGGACGAGCGTGAAAAGGCCAAGGACGCCCATCGTAACGCACGGCAGCAACACGTTCCATGCCATGTGGAACAAGAAGAAAATTTCGGATGCTACAATCACCATCCGCTCGCGAAAGGCTCTCCCCTCATGGAGGAAGTCTTGGTGGCCCAAGCCGGCTTGGGCAACGTCCCGACATCATTCAACCGCTATGATGGGACCACCGACCCCACAGAGCATCTGGACCATTTCCTGCATTTGATGCATTTGTATGAACACTCCAGCCACTATTGGGCCAAAGTGTTTGTTACCTCCCTCGTAGGAATGGTCCAAGAATGGTACAAGCGTCTGCCGCCGGGTTATATCCACTCCTACGGCGAGCTCACAAATGCCTTTCTGAACCACTTCAACTCCTTGAAGGCCCCAGTCACCGCACCCACTGCCTTGTATAATCTGGTTCAAGGCGAGCATGAATCCCTCCGGTCATTCTTCGCTCGTTTTAACAAGGAGGTGCTGTTTGTGGAGAGACCATCCATGGATTTCCTGATCCACGTCCTTTTCAAGGCTTGCAATCATAAGCAGTATGTGAGCAAGAAATTTGTTGACTCCATTGTGAAGAAGCGCCCCACATCTCTCATGGCAATGAGGGAGAAAGTCGAGCCCTACTTCGCACTCGAAGACATGTACGGGTCCAATGCTCCAAGGCATTTCGGACCCTCTAAAAGTGAATGAGGGCGAGAGAAGCTTCCTCACAGGGAGCGCCGCAAGTCACCTCCTCCTCCACGAAGGCTGGAGCGTATACCTCTTAATAGGCCTATCTCTGAAGTTTACAATCTGTCTGACAAGAAGCTCTTCAAAAGGCCCATAAAGATAAAGGAGACTGAGGCTATGAGACGCTCGAATAAGTACTGTGCTTTCCATAAGCAAAGGGTGCATGATACGGATGAATACCGCCAACTGGAGGTTGAAATTCAAAGGCTCATCGCTGGGGGCCACTTGAAGGAATTCGTTAAGGTGCTAGAGCGTTAAGATGAGTGCTGCAATGAGCGGGGAGGGAAAGGAGAAGAAGCCGCTCCCGCTCAAGGAGCCCACGAGGGCGAGGACCCACAGAGAGTAGCCACCGCGGCAAAGGGAAGGTTCCAGAGTAAGAAAACGCCCCTTTCGCGGTTATCAACATGATAGCCGGAGGATCCTCAGGGGGTGACTCCAACACGTCACGACGGCGTTTTATCCGGAATTATGGTCAACGCCCTTCGGAACCCAGGCCAGTCTATGCCATCCGAGAATCCAGAGATGACCGTTTAAGGGAGCATGATGTGATAGGGTTTACTGATAAGGACTTAGAGCATATTGTAACGCCCCATGGAGTCAGTGAAACCTCTGACTGTCCCATGGTGGTTAGCTTAGAAGTCCACAATCACATTGTAAAGAGGGTGTTAGTGGATAGTGGAAGCTCTGTTAACATTTTGCCTTATACCACGTTCCAAAAGATGAATGTCACCAGCATCCCGCTTGAGCCTCTCAAAACAGCCCTCATTGGCTTTGGAGGTTCTGAGGTTGTCCCGCGAGGGCAGATTCGCTTGGCCACTTCGTTTGGTCGAGCCCCACAATGCAAAATGCTCATGGTCATCTACGGGGTGGTAGAAATTGACATTCCATACAACATTATAATTGGGCGACCGACCCTTGTAGATTTCAAAGTAATTATCTCCACTTACCACCAGAAAATCGAATTCCCCACCCCCGAGGGTGTCGGAGAAGTCTTGTGCAACTTACGAGAGGCCTGGGAATGCTACATGCTATCCCTCAGAAAGCCTAAGGCAGAGAAAGCCTTTCAGATTGGGTCCACCAAGAAATCCGTTGACTTTCCCAACTTAGACGAGGACGGCCCTATGCGGAAGAGGGCCAAGATGAATAGAAAGAAGAACAAAAAGAAGGATCCCAGCGCCAAGGGCTCCTTTGAAAATGCTCTGCCAGGGACAGTAGAAGAGTCCTCCTCTGAGGGGGATGAGCGTGGAGGAGACGAGCCCCTTAATGATGGACCCTTGACGAGAAAAAAGAGAGCGCTTGAACTCCCCCGCCCAGAAATGAGGATTGAGCCACGGAAAAATTCCGTACTATTGAGCTAGAACTAGGGAACAAGGATAAGACTACTCAGATTGGGTCCAACCTCTTTGGACCCTCGCAGATCATGATGATTGACTTCCTCAGAGAAAACATCGACGTTTTTGCATGGAAAGCATCTGACCTTACAGGGATAGACCCGAGCGTCATAGTCCACAGACTCAATGTGGACTCCTCGTTTAAACCCATAAAGCAAAAGAAACGGGACGTACAGGGTTTTCGTAAGAAGGTAATTGAGGAGGAAGTTAACAAGCTTCTTGAGACCCAGTACATCGAGCCCATTTTGTATCCTGAATGGTTGTGTAACGTGGTATTGGTGCCCAATAGCGCAAATAAATGGTGCATGTGTAATGATTTCACTGATCTTAACAAGGCCTGTCCTAAGGATCCTTACCCATTGCCCAGGATAGACCAGTTGGTAGATTCGACCGCCAGGTGTGAACTCATGAGCATGATGGATGCCTTCCAGGGGTACTATCAAATCTTTATGGCCCCGGATGACCGCCCCAAAACTTCGTTCGTTGTCCACTTGGGTGTATACTGCTTCTTGGTCATGCCTTTTGGGCTCAAGAACACTGGAGCCACTTATTAGCGCCTGGTTAACAAGATGTTTGAAAAGGAAATTGGAGGATCCATGGACGTTTACGTCAATGATATGATTGTCAAGAGCGAGCGTCAGGGCTCACTTCTGGAGGATCTCAAGCGCACTTTTTCCATTTTGCGCCAGTATGGGATGAAATTAAATCCTTCCAAATGTACTTTTGGAGTACAAGGGGGAAAGTTCCTAGGCTACATGGTCAGTCAAAGAGAGATTGAGGCCAACCCCGAGAAAATCAAGGCTATCTTGGACATTCCCTCCCCAAGTAATCTTAGGGAAGTGCAAGTTCTAGTGGGAAAAATCATTTCCCTAGACAGATTCATTTCACGCTCGGCAGACAGAAACCTTCCATTCTTCAAAATTTTGAGAAACGCATGGAATTTTGCTTGGACTGAAGAGTGTGAAGAAGCATTGCAAGATATGAAGGCTTACCTTTCGAGTGCCCCGTTATTAACAAAGCCCGTTGAAGGTGAAAGGTTGTTTATATACCTCTCTGTCTTCACAGAAGCAACGAGCGCGGTTCTGATAGCTATACGAGAGCATAGGCATTTGCCCGTTTATTACTTGAGCAAAACGTTGCAAGGGGCCGAGAAGAAGTACTTGGAATCGAGAAATTTACGTTCGCCCTTATCAACACATCAAGACGATTGAAGCCTTACTTTCAAGCGCACTCAATAACGGTCCTCACTGATCAGCCTTTGAAGCAAGTGTTGTCCAAACCAGACGTGTCTGGAAGATTGATAAAATGGGCCATTGAGTTGAGTCAGTTTGACGTAAGTTTCGAGCCCAGACCCGCTATACAAGCGCAGGTTGTAGCGGATTTGCTGGTTAAATGCTTCGGTTTAGAACCTGCTGCTCCAGAGAACGAGGGGCTATGGGTCCTACACACGGATGGTTCCTCAACCTCTCAAGGGGGAGGAGCAGGGGTAACCCTTAGAGACCCCAACGGGATTGAGTTAGACTTTGCAATAAGGTTGGATTTTCATGTTACCAATAACGAGGCGGAATATGAAGCCCTTGTTCAAGGGTTGGAAATTGCTTTTCAGAACGGAGCCTCCAGAATCACCGCTTATGTTGATTCACATTTAATTGCGAGCCAGATTAAAGGAACTTATGAGGCTCGAGAAACCACCATGGTGCAGTATTTGAGCAAGGCCAGAGAAATCATTGGGAAGTTCAAAGAATTTCATCTACTTCAGGTCCCACGGGCGGAAAACGAGCGCGCCGATGCTCTATCAAAATTTACCTCAGCCTTGGAAAGTACCAGTGAGCGCTCAGTCACGTTCTTTAGAACTGAAGAGCCCTTGATAAAAGAGCTAGGTACCAAGAAAGTGGTGGCCATGGTTGATCCGCACAAGCCATGTTGGCTTGATGATATTATAAAATTTCTTAGAGATGGCATTTGTCCCACTGACAAGGTGGGGGCTCGAAAAATCAGAAACAAGGCCCCTCGGTTTTCTGTAGACTCTGAGGGGAGATTATTCAAGAAGTCGTTTCAAGGACCCCCTATGAGGTGTTTGAGGCCCTCGCAAGCTAAAGAAACGCTTGAGATATATTCACAGTGGAAGCTGTGGAAACCATTCCGGAGGGCATATCCTCGTAAAGAAGGTCCTGAGGAGTGGGTTTTATTGGCCCACAGTTCTCTAAGATGCCATTGAGTTTTCCAGAAAATGCCCTAAGTGTCAATTCCATTCTAACCTCCCTCAACTGCCAGCCGCTCAAATGATTCCTATAGATGTCTCATGGCCCTTTGACCAGTGGGGAATCGACATCGTAGGCCCCTTGTCCATCGCGGTTGGGCAGAAGAAGTTTCTCATTTTAGCTGTCGATTATTTTACCAAATGGGCCGAGGCTAAAGTCGTGGTAAAAATTACCTTCAGGATCGTGAGGGACTTCATTTGGAAAAACATTATCTGCAGGTATGGTATACCAACGGTGCTCATTTCAGACAATGGATCCCAGTTCATAGCAGCTGACACACGAGAATGGTGTTCAGAGTTAGGGATTGAGCAATGCTTTACCTCCGTGGGCCATCCCCGAGTCAATGGGCAGGCGGAAGTCACCAACAGGGTCATCCTGCAGCATCTAAAAACAATGCTAGAAAGCAAAAAGAGTGAATGGGCAGAAGAATTGCAAGGGGAACTCTGCGCTTATCGCACTACTCTACGAGCGGCCACTGGTGAGACACCTTTCGCGCTCGTATATGGGTCAGAAGCCATGATACCGGCGAAAATTGTACACGAATCCGCTCGTGTATCCTATTTCGAGCCTCAGGTAACGAGGTTAACAGAAGCCTCGAGTTGGACCTACTAGAGGAAAAAAGAGACAATGTGTGGGCAAAAATGCACAGATATAAGGCAGCTGTAGCACAACAGTATAACAAGCGTGTAAGAGAAAGATCTTTCCAGCTGGGAGACTTGGTCTTAAAGAAAGTTGAAGTATCCAAGCATGTAGGAAAATAGGACCCCCAACTGGGAGGGTCCATTCAAAGTTATACAAATACGAGCAAACAACATCTACACGCTCGAATCACTGCAAGGCGAGCGTTTCCCACGCCCTTGGAACGCATGCAACCTCAGGAGGTTCTATGTTTGAGTTTATTTTGTAAAGCATGAAACCCATGTTATTTCTCAAAGAAATTTATAATGAAAATTGCTCCTCTCATTTATTTGGTCTAAGTATACAGGCTACTGAGAATTCTCCCTTGGGATCTTAAACCCGAGGGGCACGAATTTCCTCATAATTTAAGGTTTGGCATAACTCCCCGAGCGTGCTTGCTCAGCACCTTTAAGGATACGCCCCAAAGTCCGTATGCACGAGCATCCTAGTAGGCCTGGGCAACCTATACTATGGGAACCTAGCGCACGAAAATAGGAGAAGCTTTATGGCCAAATCCAGTCTCCGTATGAGATCTTTGAAGTGCCAAAAAGAAGAAGAATTTTCACAAGTCTTGAACGAGGGCAGTCTCTCATTAAGACCCTCATACTTACTCAAGACTTAGTAAAATTTTCCAAGTAAAGAAGAATTTTCACAAAGTCTTGAACGAGGGCAGTCTCTCAGTAAGACCCTCATACTTACTCAAGACTTAGTAAAATTTTCCAAGTAAAGAAGAATTTTCCCAAAGTCTTGAACGAGGGCAGTCTCTCAGTAAGACCCTCATACTTACTCAAGACTTAGTAAAATTTTCCAAGTTAAGAAGAATTTTCACAAGTTTTGAACGAGGGCAGTCTCTCAGTAAGACCCTCGTAAACACTCAAGACTTAATAAAATTCTCTAAGTTTTAGAAACAAAATTTACACAAGTCTTTAAGACCCTCATGATTACTCAAGGCTTAGTAAAATTTTTCAAGTTTTAAGATTTAACTAAACAATACCATTTTTACTAAGCATGTTACACGCAATCTTAGTATCACGAGACTTTGTTACCACAAGCGCAAGGTAAAAATTTAACGATCAGGAAAATAGAGAAGAACATTATGAAGAGAAAGGAGATTTTCATTAAGTAAAGCTTTGGCCAGAGTTACAAAACAAGGGCACATAGACCCTTAACATCCTTACAAAATAAACACTAAAGTCTAAAGGAAAATTACAATATAAGCAGATGAAGAAGAGCTTCAAGCGGCGGGATCGACATCTTCATCCAGAACCACCAAGACATTTTGGGCTACGGGGTCGTATACCGGACCCGCCGGCTCTTGCGCTGGGGGGTCATTTTTATCTTGGTTCTGGGAAGCTGGAGGCACAGGCTTGTTGTTTCCTAGCGCTTGCGGAGCATTGGGCTCATTGGCCTCGTTCACTGGAATGGGGGCATTCTCTGTGACAGGCGCCGGAGGGTCGCTTGACGGAGGGTTTTCAGAAACGGCACTAGCATCGTTATTCCCCTCACTCTGTTCTGCCTGAGAGGTCTCCCCCGGAGGATGTACGGCCATATACTCGTCCTGGATAAGAGTGACCAGAAAATCGTACTCCGGCTCAGAGATGTTAGACTCTGGGTTTTCTTGGTCCTCATCCTCTTCAACACAGCGCTCATTGAACATGAGCCCCATGCCCTACGCATCACGGATGGATGGATCTGTTAGGCCCTTGTGGATGCCCTGCTCAATTGCCAAGTTGAACGCTTTCTGGGCTTCATCAAGGCAATGAAGGGAAGCTACAAAATTGAACGCTTTGGAATGGCAGAATTTGATGAGCGCTTCCTTATTTGATTGCTCAAAGCGATAAGGGAGTTAGTTCATGGCATCAGTGTATTTCTTTTCCGCTTCCATGGCCCTCGTCTTCCAATCGTTGCGGTCGGCAGTGAGCTTTTTATGGTTCTCATCAAGTTGGTTATATTGGTTACGCCAACTCCTTCGAGCGTTCTCAGCGTTCGTGAAGTCATCTTGCAACTTCTTCATCTCGGCCTCCATCTTGTTGTACTCTTCCTTAAGAGAAGTGTACATGGTCTTCTCTGTATCCAACTCTTCCTGGAGTTGAGCAGGATCGTTTGAGCACGCCATCTTCTTGTACTTTGCCTTCCGGTCAGCGTAAACCATGGCGCATTTGGATATTTTTCGCCCTCGGGAGCATTTGCTGCACGGGCTCGAAAGGGCAAAAGTATTAACAAAAATATTGAAAAACAACATCTTCAGAAGATAATGAAATTACAAGCAGGAAGGAGACTTACGGAAATTATGGCGTACACCATATCGCTGGTCACCTTTTCAATTGACTTAGAATACAAGTGCTTGTGGTCCGCTGAGAATTGGACCCTTTCATACACATTCTCGCTGATGGTTTGCTCGACCGTCCCATGCCTCAGTAACACGGTGCTTCCATCCGCGGAACCTTTGTAACTCCTGTCCCCTCGGTGGTCGAAATCCCATAAGTGTTCCTCCTCTAAGGAGGAAGTATCTCCGCCACCTTAGGGCCTTCAACGACCTGTTTGCCCTTGCCAGTTATTTTAAAAGCGTCGGGCATTCTCTTCCTTTTGCGGGAGGCTTGACTAGCACTCCCCGGGGCCCCGCTTATCACCACGTTTGCGAGGGGCCTCGTTTGATTGACGGCGTTGGGGTTGACCACCCTCGTATCCGTTGCAGTGGGTGGCAGTACCACTATGCGATTTTCTGGATTGGCAGCTCGGTTCTCCCCTCGGTCCTGCTATGTTTGAGCGCCAGTTGTAGCGCTTGAGCTGGCGCCTTGGTGGCCGCCACGACCATCACCCCGGCCTGCTCCACGGCCTCGAGGGTTCTTTTGATCTCCCTGATTGGCCTAACGCCTGTTGGTATTGGCAAACCTAGCAGCGTTTCTAATTTCTCCACCGGCCATTCTCAAAATATTCGCTCCTACAAGGAAAAAGAAAACGAGGGTCAGAAACCCTTAAGCAAATTTCACAAAATACAAGTTATAAATGCAAAGGTACAGTTAGTATCCCTATCTAAAAGTTAGTGCCCTAAAGTCTAACCATCTCTCTCCAAATCTCGAGCGGGAGGGTTGTTGAGATAATGAGGGTCGTTAATAAGCCCACAGAAGAACATGAGTTCTGCATCATCTATCCATTCCTTGGCTTGAATCAATTGGCCCTCGTCCCTCAATGCTCCAGTCAAGTCCTTAGCCCATGGGATCCTTTCCACAGGGAAGGAAGGTGAGGAAGGAAGGTTCTTAGTCCTCGTCCCTTCTGCATCATCTATCCATTCCACAGGGAAGGAAGGTTCTAAGCGATTCTTTACAAGGGATCCTTTCCCATGGGATATCCATTCTCGAGCCACCCCGAAATCATCATCCTCTGAGGCTTTGACAAAAATATAATTCTCCTTCCAATCTGGCCATAAGTGGTTTAGGGGAAGTCAATTTCAGATGGGCTTTAGCTTGGACGTAATAGAAGAAGCCTGCCTCGGGGGACGAGCGTGGTGAGCTGACGACTTGAAGAAGGGCGTTGAAATTCCGCATTGAGGGTTTATATCCAGCGCACTTCATAAGGATCACAAAGTTGGTTATCAAGGTGAGTCCGTTGGGCACGATTTGTGAGGGGCACAGGCCCAAACTATTGAGAATGGTAGCCACTGGAACGGGGATGGGGAACCTCAAGCCCCCAGAACTGACTGTATCTTTGTAAACGGCCATCTCTCCAGGGGGCCGGACGGTTGGCACGGTTATGATCAGCAGGGATCCGCCAGGCGATGCGCTCATCCCAATGAATTGGTGCCAGCATAGTTTTGATCTCCCCCAAAGTAATTGCGTTGGTGGTCTCATCAGGGGTACGCTCGGTCGCTTGCATGCCCGAGCCTTCACCCTCGTTTGACCCTATGGCCTTTCTAGCTCTTCTGGGCTTCTGGGTTTTCTTGCCTTTACCCTTGTCATGGGATCTTCCTAAAGGCCCCGCTCCCCCCTCAGATTCTGGAGTCGGGGCTGCGATGGCCACGTTCACGGTGTGGCGGTGAGGGTGAGTTGCGTTCTCTGTTATCGGGAGAGTCACCCCTTGTCTCTCCGCTTCCATTACCAAATCCATCTCTTCAAATAAGTGTTCAACCCCACCTGGGTTCCTCTCCTCCATGGCGGAAACTGCTGCGTGCAATTCTTCATCCCTGGGAGAAGAATTCTGGCTTGCCATATCCTCAACTTCCCTGGCAAACTCTTCAACGTGATCTCCTGACATGTTTGAGAAGGGTTTTGGGGATCTAAAGAGTTCCTTTAAGGATCGGGAGGAGATGCTGGATTCACGAACTTTGAGAGGTAAGGATGAAATCCTAATTTATTCTAAGGTTAGTAAGGTTAGAAGATATCACCGGAGTTTACCTTGAGTTTTCTGGAAAAAACTGGTGATCGCTTGGGAAATTGTTGGGTTTGCTCCGAAGATTTTGTGCACTAGTGGATTCTAAGTTTTTTTTGCGTAAAGAATGGAATGGTTACCGAATCCCCTATTTATAGGAAGGGAAGTTGGTACGTTTCTGACAGATAATTAGAAATTACAATCATTTCCCGCCTAGGAAACCGTTCGCTTTATTGAACAGTCACGCACTTCCCAAGACCCACGCGCCCCACGCGCATCAAGCATTTAATGCATAGATGTTTCGAGCGGTCAGAAGAAAGAACCGCATTTATGGTGAAGTCAGGAGAATAATTGCCCAACACGCTACGCTCTCCCCGAGCGCCACGCTCGAAGATTTCTTTGGCAGAATTCTACAGTCCTTATTATCAAGGTTGGGGGACAAAATGATGGGGTCAAAATACGCTCGTCCATGTTTGGGCACGTGGCGACTCAGGATGACAACACCTGTCCTTTTATGATTAAGGTAAATATACACGAGCGCCCAAGTCCCCTCAAACGCCAGTATTCCTCAAAGACACGTACCCTCTCTGATATGCACACACGTGATCAGCATCGCCGCTCTCCAACGAGCACATTTCACAGATACATGGCTAAACTTCATTCAACCAAAGGGGCCATCTTCGAGTGCCACTCTCCCTCAGGGAAGTTTTCGCTCCCCCACGTTGCATAAGCCTTGGCTTTCATCCCTCAGCGGATTTTTCTGGCCCCCAGGCCCTTGGTTGACATGAGCGCGCTCTTAAGCCCTCGTCACCAACCCCTAAAACGACTCTCTGACACCCCGTACATGCGCGCACCTGCCACTATTGCCAACACTAACTCCCACCAGCTTTTGCAGAAGATTCCTCCTAGGTTTCTCTCTTGCAATGACACGTGTTAGGGCAACATTCAGCCAGGACCACACGGTGCAAATGACCCAAGGGTCCCTGACCCTTAACTATAAATATGCGAGTTCATCTCCTTCACTGTAAGCAACTTCCATTACTGTAACTTCATACTTATCATATTCTCTCTTTAAGATCTTCATCTGACTTGAGCGTCGGAGAGCCAAACTGGGAATCACCCCTAGTTCCCCCAGCTTGGCCTTCTAACTTTGTTTTGGTGTTTGTCCTAGCAGGTAGAACCCCCATCTTTCCCGGCGAACATCAACTGGTTTCCTCACCTAAACAAATTCTAAAGTGATTGGACTCTGTACCCCATATTCAAACCCATTAGAACCCAAGACCTTTTTTATAACTCACACCCAACCAAATGGGATTCGAACCCAAGACCTTGTATTAAAAATGAACCCATTAATAATTTGCACCAAAAACCATTAACTATAAAATAAAGAGAAAATCCTTAAACATAAATTTTGACTTTGAAAAATTAAGAAAACAATGAAACACAATATTAAGAACTAAGATTATGATAAATATCTAAAAATAATTACTTTTGAAAAAAATAAACAATAAAATTATGAATTATTAAAAAACATTAAAATAAACATACTCCAATCAATTAAATAACATAATTTAAGGAAAAATAAATTAATAACAAAATTAAGCAAATAAATATTAACATTTAGAATGTGAAGTGTGATATTGAAGAAATAGTTGAATGCTAAAAATCATAGAGATTTAAACAACTTAGACGAAATATTAGTGAAAGAAATATAACAATATAAAAAACAGAATCAATTTCAATGAAGAGAAAAAAAAACATTATAAAAGAGCAATTTAATTGTTTGAGATAATATAGATAGTTGATAAAAATTTAAAAAGAATTGATTATATATTAAAATGTATCAAATAATCGAGATAATAAATCAATTGAAAGAAAAACACAACGAAAGACATTAAGAAGAAAAAAGAACATTTACATGAGTTTTGAACAAAGAATCGATGAAAAATATAAATTTATGACAACGGAAACTCATCAAACATATACATACAATTATATGGGATGAATAATCGCATCACATGAAAATTGAAATAAATAATGAAACTTTACCCTTTTTTATGTAAGAGAAATAAAAAATCCAATTAATAAAATTAAAACGTAAAGAATACTAATAAAAGAAATATAAAATATTTAAAAAAATGAATAGAATGATGGAGGAGAAAACTTTAAAATAAAACACTCAACATAAAATTGGATGGATCATAGTTGATGAAAAGAACATATTATTGTTGAGCATTGAAAAATTACCTAACAGTTTTATAATTATTAGAGATGATGAAATAACCATATCAGGTGTATATACAATCAAAGTTTAGAAAAATCTGCACAATAATAAATAAAAATAATTAGGACATATATATTGTTCAATTTTCAAAAAAGTGAGATATATATATGAGAAAAACACAAAACAAAAAATATGAAAAACAGAAGAACTAATGAGAACAAAATCCAAAAGCACAAGCTAAACAAAAAGTCACGTAATAATAGAGCGCAACGGTCACTACAAAAAAACAGTCGATTTCCGGCGAAAATTTCAGACGAAATTTTGGACGTTTTCGTCTGAAATCGTTCGTTTCCGACGACCTTCCGACGAACTTCCGACGAACTAAAATTCGACCGAAAGACCCTCGTCGCAGATAATTTCAGACGAAATTTCCGAGGAAATTTCCGACGAACTCTTTTTCCGACGAAATTCAGACGATTTTCAGACGAAAATTTTTCTCGCCCGAAATTCAAAAATTTCCGACGAACCAAATTTCCGACCACTTTGCGAGGAAATTTCCGACGAAGTTATCCGGACCAATTTTTCCTCGTCTAAATTTCAGACGAAATTGCGACGAATTTTCCGACCAAAACAAATTTCCATAATTTTCATCGGATATATTTCCGACGACTTTGCGACGAAAATATGGGGTCTGAATTATTTTCCGACGAAATTTCAGACGAAATTTCAGACGAAAAGTATTATTTTATTATTTCCATGTGTTATTTCAGGCGAATTTCAGACGAAATTTCAGATGAAAAGTATTATTTTATTATTTTCATGTGTTATTTCAGACGAATTTCAGACCAAATTTCAGACGAAAACTATTATTTTATTATTTTCTTGTGTTGTTTCAGACGAGTTTCAGACGAAATTTCAGACGAACTTTGATATATTTCAGACGAACTTCAGACCACATTTTCAGACGAAAATATACGAAAATTCCCGGGAAAATCTAAATTTTTTCAGACGAATTTCGTCGGAAATTTTGTCGGAAATTTCGTATTATAATTTTTTTTTTTTTCGAAATTTCAACCTGTTTTTTCAACAATTATATACCCCAAAATAAAATAATAAAAAGCTTGAAATTCGACAATAATGTGCAATACGCCACCAATAAATTCAAAATTCAACCATCTCCATAAATCCAACAATATTGTAAAAACAAATCCAGCTGCAGGGAATTCGGTAAAATATGCCGAATTACAATATATTCAAGTAATATTACATAAATCCATACGTTGCAAACCCTACGTACAATACGACCACACTAGATATAAAGCGAAAATTTCTCTCCACCATTTGAAAATTTACCTAGTGTTGCTACATTGCCACTTAAGCCATTTGAGGTGCCTGATCTGTAAAAAAAACATTAAACCTGTAAAGGTTATTTGATGAATAAGGATTTAAGCTTTGAAGACACGTAAATACATGAATATGTAAGATAATGCATCAAAGAGCATCATGAACGTTGGATTATTATCGAGCTAAAACCCCTAACAAAATTGAGAATCTAATTATATTTCAAAACGCATATTCATTATCATATATAACTGAGGAACGCTTAGATTGAAGGGATAAGTAAATTGAGAATCTAAAAATGTTCAAGACTGCAACCTAATTGAGGAACACATATTCATTCTCATACATAAGAAAGACAGGGATCAAAACTTGTGTAGTTGGAAACGTAACAACCCTATCAGAATTAAGGCCAAGTATATATGACCAATAGAACAACAACCAAACATCAAAGTACAAGTACCCTCCCCGACAACCAATTAGTAATTTATACAATTCATGTTGCCTATTTTTTTTATCTAATTATATTTCAAAACGCACGAAAATCTCAAAGCGACCTATACCTTATAGGAAGAACAACTTTAACATAACACTCAACTTTATAAGCACAAACCAAGCACTACCAAAAGCACAATCAACACCAACACAACAATCAACACCAAAACGATAATCAACACCAACACATTAGGAACACAACATAACTTAAACACATAGTAGTACTTGCCTAGTCATTTGAGTCGCGTTGGACATCGGGATTTGGATTACATTGTTGCTGAAACATAGCAGCCATCTGTGTTATGGCGGATAAAATCTGATCCTGTTGTTGGCGTAGCCCAGCCTCCTGATCCAGCATTTGTTGCCGTAACGCAGCTTGTTCTTCAAGGAGTTGCTGTTGTTGTCTTCTCAATTCATCCAACTCCGACAATGGGGCTGAGCTAGTAGAGCAACCTTGAGAGCTAGTGGGTGTTTTAGTACGTGAGCCTCTACTTTTCAAATAGGGCATCCCATAAACCTCGCCCTTCTTGTTTGGCCCCCCACCAGCTTGAATAAGTAATTCAAAATCGGCGGGCAATTTAACCCTCTCGTCCTCACCAAGTAGAGCTGCTTGATGGTCTCGCTCCTCTTTCAACTTATTGTAAAGCTCCTACAATAATATATATATATATATATATTGAAGTGGTCATTATGATTCTGCATGAAGTTTTTAATAAATGAATAATAGCTCATAAATACAATAAAACTAACCCATGTTGAGCGCGAACGCTCATCGACCCACATAGCTCTACCAGCATCATTATTTTGTTCATTTGCTTCAACACCTTCAGCAATATTTCCAACAGTCTCATTTGATGTTTGTTTTTTATCCACCTTTCTGATTCGAGTCATCTTGAATATCTCTTCATGGCCAACTTCTCTATCTTCCCTCTCGCTCTGCAAATGTTAACTTAATAGGATCTTCGAACACAAACTAAGCTAATTGTTAAATATTGTTAAGGTAATGACTTACCACTCTTTTCCGAATAGTAGCAGCTGAAATGCTTCCACCTGTATGAAGTACGCCTCCTTTGGTGGATGCCCTATTTTTCTTGTTTTTCAAAGATGTAGACGTGAACTCTACGGACTTCCACCATTGAGACAAGTTGTCATAAACCCTCTGTAACATCCATCCTGGCTTCTGACCTTTGTATCTAATCCTATTATAATGATCAGCCAAACGCTTCGCTCCAACAAACTCAAATGCATTTCTCATATGCAGCTCATGTTGTGGATCCCAATATACATATTTCTGTAAATTATAAATCAAATAACAGAAAACATTTAACAGTTTTAATATTTAATTTCTGTTCTAAAGAATTAAATAAACATATGTAATGATTAATACCTTCCACTCCTCGAACCATTCATCAACAACATGAGGGGGAATGTCTTTCCATGTCCTATACGGCTCAGTCAACTTGGATTTCAAGACATTAGTGATGTTGTTTGTCCCAGCCCAGCTATCCATATACCTGCATAAATATATATTATGAAGATGCATAAACTCCAGAAATATTACAAGACATAATAAACTTTATGTTATATATTTACGTATTCCCAGCGGGTTCCAATTTAGCTTTCGTGGTGGATGATGGAGCAGACACGGCAGATGGCCCATTCACTTGCGATATCCTAATCTGTTCTGTAGAATTAGAACCAGTAACCGGCGGAGACTGAGATGGAGATGGTTGTGAAGGAGACTGTGGTGCTTGTGAAGGAGAAAATGGTGGTTGTGGAGCTAATGCTGAAGATGGAGAAGAAGCCAATGGGGATGATACTAACGCCTGATCGCCTGATACAGTTGGCGGGACTGAAGATGTGGTAGCAGCAGATGTTGATGAATTGTTGATGCTCATATTACCTCTCCAAATACTCTTGCCCCTAGAGAGGTTTCCACGAGACCGATTCATCTACAAACAATCACAATCAAATAGTCAAAACATAAAGTGTTTTCATAACATAAACATAAAGTGGTAACTGATAATTCGGTATTTCTGGGGGAAATATATTCAACAATGCAGTAGATATGTGTTTTTCTTTTTGATTTTTTTCACACATTTTTCACGCAGTGGATCGATTTGACATCTTCATATGCTAATAGTGGTTTAACACAATTAAAAGTTGAAAATATAATTTTAAGTGCTAAGTGCTTTGAGGAAGAAGAGAAGAATTAAGTTAGTTGAATTACGTCTAATTCTTCTGTAGATTTTAAGCGGCAATATTTGTGCTTTCATCTTTGGGACATTTCATCTTGAGGTCCTCCCGTCAGTAACTAATCTAAAGGAAGAAGCATTAATTATCCAGTGTGTCCTTGATTCTTGAATAAGGACATACCAACTAATTAATTAAATGAAGTTATAAACGTCAAGCATGTGGGTTGAAGTTCTATTTTTTCGTATAATTTAAATTCTATCAAACTATTAAAATATAAAAATAATTTCATATAAATTTTTTTCTATTGATAATTCTCTCTACTAAAATATCCAGAGATTCATCACAAAAATAACTGCAGAGTTAAGCTCAAATTAGATCTTCTTGCTGACAGCTCAAATTTTCTACTATCCTCCTTATTATGACAGTGAATAAATCTTCTTGCTGACAGCTCAAATTTGAAAATTACATTTCTTACCTCACATGACATAATCCGAATCATCATCGGATTGATCAGAGTTAAGTTCTTCCTCATCATCACTTCGATCAGAGTTAAACTCTTCCTCACCATCCTCATTTTCAATATTATTAGTATCATTACGTTGTTCAGCTTCGACTTCCTCGAAGGTATTATTATTATGAACCAATTGACCTACAATATCATCCGAGACTACAGTATTTACCATTATTCCTTCATCACTCTGATAAGCTATTGGCAAAGACTCTTCTATTTCTATCCTCCCTCTCGCTTTAGCTTTAATTACAACAAACCATTGTTGTTTGTCTCGAATTCGACTTGGATATTGAACAAAGTAAACTTGGCGGGCTTGTTGGGCAACTATGAAAGGATCATATTTCCTATATTTACCACTTCGCCGAACTTCTATCGTCCGGCATTCTGCATCTCCAATCCGAGTTCCTTGAATAGGCGTTGGATCAAACCACACACATTTAAATAGAACCACCCTCTTGATTGGTTCTCCAGGATATTCTATTTCAATAATTTCATCCAACATTCCATAATAATCGTCTTCAACGGATTCATCATAACTACCTTTGACCCAGACCCCACAATTCATTGTCTTCTTTCCACTACTCCAAGATTGTGTGTGGAATTTAAAACCATTAACAAAATACTTGCGCCAGGTTTTAACTTTCAGAAGAGGACCACAAGATAAATGACGAATGTATGGATTGTTAATTCCATTTTTCGGATTACTCACCTGTATAAAGTTGGTTTAAATATATTAACTTACGAGGCTAACTGATTAAAAATTGATTCTTCAATAAATTTACTTACATAATTTTTAAACCATCCAGCAAATTCTTCATCAACTCGACCGCTGCCATCTATTTCCCCAATCCTAAACTCCTCGCAAAAGAATCTACATAGCTCACATGTATGAAAGTTTGTTATAACTATCAATTGATTCAGTTTCTTACAATAAATTAGTTAAATTCTCTTACTTACTTCAAGAAAGTTTGGACCTCGTCGCAATTCAATAAGACATGATTTGTAGCAGATTTGTACTCCTTATCATCCAAAAAGCGAGTACTACATGCACCAGAAGCACGCCCGGAATGATGGAAAATACTCAACATTTCTGGATTTGAGTCATCCATACCGCCATCATCATTCCTTACCACCCTTGTTCTCATGGAACGAACATGGGATTGGAAGTAGAAGGAGCAAAAATGGGCAGTTTCACGTCGTAAGTACGCCTCGCAAATAGAACCCTCCACTCTAGCTTTATTTTTAACCGTTTTCTTTATCTTTCCAAGGAATCTGTACCGATTGAAAGATGATTTTGTTATATAAGTTGATGTTTATTATATAAGATAATGAATAATTCTTTTTACCTTTCGAAGGGATACATCCATCTAAATTGTACAGGGCCTCCATTACGAGCTTCTTCGATCAAATGAATCGGTAAATGCTCCATTACATCAAAGAATGCTGGGGGGAAAACTCTCTCAAGTTTACACAAAATAATGGGTATGTTTTTCTCCATTTGATCAAGATCTGCATGCCTTAGCGTACTCGAACATAAATCCCTGAAAAATTTACTTAATTCGGCCAGTGGTTTCCACATCTCATCAGGCAATTCTCTAAAGGCAATAGGTAATAACTGCTCCATAAAAATGTGACAATCGTGACTCTTCATCCCATGTATCTTAGCATGTTGTGTATCAACACACCTTGATAAATTTGATGAATAACCATCAGGCATGCGGAGCTGTTTTATCCACTCACATATTATTCTTTTTTGCTCCAATGTTAATGCATACTTAGCCTTTGGTTTTCTCCAACGTCCATTACCCTTAGGCACTAGCTCTAATTCAGGTCGCCGACACAAATCCTTCATATCCATGCGTGCATTCACATTATCTTTGGTTTTTCCAGAAATGTCCATCACCATGTTAAAGATGTTATCAAAGATATTCTTCTCTATATGCATCACATCTAAATTATGGCGAATTAAATTGTCCTTCCAATAAGGCAATTCCCAGAATATACTTTGCTTCTTCCAATTATGTTGCACACCACTACCTGAAATTCCTAACTCGTTGGGATGTTCTGTAACTTTTGGAAAGTCACGAACCTGTTCCCAAATTTCATGTCCATTCAATTTAGGAGGTGGATGTTGGTGCTCAGTACGATTCTTCCTAAAATTGATTTTATTCCTGCGGTAAGAATGATCTATATCCAAAAACTGTCGATGACAATCAAACCAGCTATGTTTTCGACCATTTTTCAAATAAAATGCCTGACTATCACCCATGCAATATGGACATGCTAATCTACCAGCGGTGCCCCAGCCTGACAACATACCATAAGCTGGAAAATCATTAATAGTCCACATCAATGCAGCCTTCATTACAAAATTTTGATTCGTTGATGCATCGTATGTCGTCACGCCAACTTCCCATAACTCTTTCAATTCATCAATCAATGGTTGTAGATATACATCAATGTTTTGCTTTGGATTTTTTGGCCCAGGAATGATACATGTGAGAAACATATACGGCATCGTCATACACATCTCTGGAGCTAAATTGTAAGGAGTTACAATTACTGGCCAACAAGAGTATGATGCTGCTGATTGAGAATAAGGAGTAAACCCATCCGAACATAAAGCAAGCCTCACATTCCTGGCCTCGTTGGCAAACTCGGGGTAACATTGATCGAAGTGCTTCCAAGCCTTTCCATCTGAAGGATGACACATGACCTCGTCGGGCCGACGATTCTCAGCATGCCATCTCATATGCGGGGCTGAGCTCATTGATGCATACAACCTCTTTAATCTAGGTATAAGGGGCAAGTAGTGCATTGATTTAACAGGAACTTGTTTTCTTCTGCCTTTACTCCCTATGTCTTCACATGTTTCGTATCTAGGAGCACCACAAAACTTACACTCTGTAAGGTTTTCATCATCTTTGTAATACAACATGCAACCCTTGACACAACAGTCAATTCTTATACTAACTAACCCAAGCTTCTTCACCAACTTTTGTGTTTCATAAAAGTTATTAGGAACAGTATTGTCGGGTGGTAGTAATTCTGAAATCAACTGTATGATCTCGTCCATAGCATCATGTGGCACATTGTAATCATTTTGGATACTCATTAATCTGGATGACACAGACAATGGTGAGTGTATATCACATCCAGACCACACGGGTTTGTTGAAATCCCTCAGAAGATCAAAAAACCTTTTAGTTTCTGCATTAGGCAACTCATTATAATTTTGTTACTCCCCACCAACATCGGAACCCCTATTTGCATCTTGATTTACATCAGTTGGCATGTTTTCTCTAGCCGCATCAATGCACATGTCAACATACCTATTTAAAGGATCAGCATGTTCGTCATGACTCGTACTCGCGGCTGCATGTCTAAAATCTGGTGCAGTCTCTTCTCTAGGAGCTACCTCCCCATGGTCGGTCCAATACCAATAATTTGGCTTGAACCCATTTGAATACAAATGTCGTGTAACCGTAGCAGGTGATAAGAAGTCCCATTTCTTTAAGCATTTAATACATGGACATCGAATAACACCTTCTGTTCTAAATGGTTCTAACCCCTTTGCATAATCTATAAAAGATTCAACCCCGTCTACAAATTCTAGTCTCAAGCTCACATAAATTTCAACAACCGGAATCATATAACCACCGGGAATCATAAGATCCACCGGGAATTGACTAACATTGTTAGTATAGCATATATCCATCATGTAAAGCACAATGATCTATTTAAAAACACTTCATCAAAGAAAGGCAAGAAGGATTTGTCTCTACAAGCAAAAAGCATACAATTTTCAGTTTTCAGTCAAATAGATACAATTTCATATTTTGTTAATTTTTCCAACAAAAATGGCAGAATGTTTCCAACTTCAGCATACAATTAACTTTTTCACTCAAATTATTGCATTTAATCTATTCATTCAAGACTCACCTTTGTATGATGCAGCTTCAAATCCAACAGACAACAAACTTCAATCCAATATGAAGGTCGACAATTAGATCCTGCAAAAGTTAAGTTCTGTATTTTAGGAAAAAGATTGATAAGGATTTGCGAGTCTTGGAGAAAACCAGATAACTTCAATTAGGGAGGACATATTTTCCATTAAACCACACTGTAATATATATGAAGAATTATAACTCACTCCTCATTATTTGTTATGGATTTCTGCATTAGAAATAGATCAAAACAAGTGGCATAACAAAAGGCTGCTGTTCTGAAGTGGGGTCACTGTTCTTAATTAGAAATAGAACAAAACAAGTGGGGTCACTGTTCTTAATTTCCTACTTATATATGTTTCAGGAAAACGGGTTGGATTGACAAAAATAAAAGAGGCAGGACTGAGGCTGGATTGAGGCATGTTAGAACAAAAGGGCCAAATGCAATTATCCTAGAAGATGACTTGTTTCTTTGAAATGCAAATTATAATTTCAGGAAACTACCTTGCAAGTTGTACAAAATTACAAAAGTAACCCCTATTGATGTCAAACGTACACAAATAATTAAATTTCAGGATCAGCTTTTCATATCAAAAGGCTGTGACTTACAGAATCTGCAGTCCGGATAACTCGTTGATGTCCGATGACAGATGCTCGCTTAAATTAATGCTTCATAATATTCTGAAACAGATTCTGAAGTTGTTAGCTTTTCAATTTATAATCAAGTAAAAAAACTGAAGTAGTAAGCTTCTCTATTCAAACACCGAACCTAATATCAAGAATCAACAAAAGGAGCAAAAGCTTTCTAGTTTCAAAATTGCAAATTGTTCAGGAGTAAGACATAGTTCTATTTTCATTTTCAGCAAAGTCTTGAAACTTATTGTTTTGACTTTCAGTCCTTCTTGCAAAAAAAACTGAACAAAGAAAGCAAACGCCACTGGAACTGTCTGTTACAGATATTTCCTTACTTATGTTCTTGTTTTTTACACATCAGTTCATTAGCATGTTCAAAAGCTATGCCTTAGTGTATAAAAATATAATCAAAAGATCCAAAAAGGTTTTTCTCAAAGACAGATAAGATGTCAAACTTTGAAAAGCATTTACGTAGTCTCTCGTGTTCTTATTCAGGATGCAACAACACTTACAACAAGATTCAAGATACTCGTATCTTGCCCTGCAAAAACTCAGATTATACAAATCAAACGGCACACAAAAGTCAGATGGTACAAATCATATAATGTTTTACCAATTTCCAACATGTCAAGACACACAGTTCCTTACCATTTCAGCTGATATTTTCCACTGTTATGACACAAAAAGGTGATGAATTTAAAATATTTTATAGTCTGAACTACGTGTTTGCTGAGAGTTGGGCTCCTGAGTATGGCAATGCTGTTCTGTCTAAATGGCCCATCAAGAAGTGGAGAGTTCAGAAAATTTGTGCTGACAAAGATTGCAGGTGATTTTTCTAGTTTAATCTGTCATTCTTGAATGTAGGAATCAATGAATTCTAAAAACTTTAGACATAACTAATAATTACAACGACCGTCCCTCCAATTTCTGAAGTTAGACATAGTGTTTTATTCTAATTAACTTCTGAATTTGATAGTTTCGTTTATTTATCCCTACGGTTCGTACCAGCTTTGATCAAATTTGAAGAAACAAAGGGGGTATGCGTAATTTTGAAACTGTAGAGGGGAGGTTCATGTATTTACCTATTGTTAAAAGGGTGGACAAAGTAATTTTAGGTATCATTATCAGAAAGAAAATTGTTGTAGTAGACTAATATACATATTTATGTATGATATATATAGAAAATGAGAACTTTTAGACAGAATAAATAATATATTAGGATGCCCGTCCATCCAATTATGTGTGATTCAACTCTGTGAGTCGATACACAAAATTTATGATTTAAATGAACTTCCCAAAACTACGCATGCCTATGCTAGAAACTTATCATGTGTCCAGAGAATCTCTGTCAGCTTTGATCAAATTTCACAACCAAAGGGGGGCATTTGTAATTTCAAAACTTCTAGTAAAATGGGTGTTTAAGGTGATTGTATCTCATTATCAGGAATGTGATAAAGGCTACGGTTGATGTGTCTTTGCAGAACAAGAATGATGTCAACAAACACATGACACAATACACAGTTGCATATTATAAACAACAACTACCCACTTCTTAACATAGTATAGGCATATTCGTATGCAATCAGTTCTGAAAAGAATAAGTAACTGAGATTAAATGCAGACAAAGGTGACAACATAAGCAATATGACACAGAACTGCAGCAATTGGAGCCAAACCATATTGAGAAACATTTCAGAAATAGGAACATTCAAGGGTTATAACAGTTACATACAGCAGAAATGTCCAAGATACTTCAAACAATAGCAACTTAGCTTTTTAAGATCTTTAAGATGTCTGACTGGGGACAGCACATACACTACCATTTTTTTACATGACTTGTACTTCAAACACTCTGTGATATTAATTTTTTTCAACCAACTTGATTCAAGTACTGTTGGATCCCAGAACAAAACTTATGCTATGAGAATCACAGAAGTTCCAGGACACAATAACAGGAAAAGGCGCAGTAAAACTTATATAATTGACTGACCTCTCAATATTCCAACTCAACCAGTTTTTGCCAATACAACCATAATTGAAAGCATCAAGCTTCTCTTAATTTCATATGTGTAAAACATAAATTGAAGTTAAATCAAGTTCTAACTAATACAGACACTCTCTAAACCCGCACACACGAACTAAAGAAAAGAAGCCTTTGCAACTTTAAGCCTACATATGTCCAACTTTGAGAAATAACCAAAAAGTGCAAGATACAGGTATGACCAAGTTGAAAATCATAACTGGATTGTATGAAAGGTAACAGAATAAGATGATACGGATGACAGAAACATACCGTTGATGCCGACCTTTGTTTTCGCGGTAGTTCTTGATTCTGAACATGTAACATGCAGAATATAGCTTTTCAAACTCTTAATAAAATATGGATTAAAAATTCTTTTAAGTGCCAAAGAGTATTCGCCTTACTTGGCACTGTTGGAGGTATTTCTGTAGCTGTTGCTCTGATAAGCTGAATGCTACGGGTTGTAAGCCTCCTACACAGTATAGCATTAGCATTAGTTTCAACTTCATGTCTAGGTAGAGTGTCATCTCTAAAGCTGGGAATTGTGTATCACTCACTTTGATGAAGATGAATCTACTGGAATGTTAGTACCGAAGATGCTTGACTGGACCTTCGCAGCATTAACCTTGAGACGATGACGCCCTTGTGATATCTAAGATAAACAATAAAATTACATATAATATCATATTAACTGCAACTAAATTCCTCCGTAAGCAACAGACAAACAGATAAAGAATGAGACACACATTAGCACAAACACACATAAATCCAACCAACATTGGAAAATCAACCAAAAAAGATCCCATCTTTCAGGGTAAAAACGAGATTTTTGGCAGTAAAAGAGCTCACTTAGAAATACAATAACTAGGAAAGGAATACCCAAATTCTTGATACAAAATTCTTTAGTTCCTATTTATTGGCCGATGAAACACCTTCCATTGTTAAAGATGAAGATTGCAGGGCTACATACCGATTTGAGCTGAGAAGTGCAGTTCTTGAAGCAAAATCCAGCCCCCACCCAATCCTTAGAGTTCTCGACTTATGGTTGCATGTGAAGAAGACATGGATGCCGATGGAAGGCTCGGCGTGGCGGTAAGTGTAGGGCGTGAGGTTGAAGGTGGAATAGGTATTCAGCGAGGGAGAATGAGCGGCAAAAGGCGGACTTCAGATTTGGAGCGGAGGGATTGAAACTTAAGATCTATTTAGGGCATCAAACGTCCGGCGACACATCTCGACGGAATTTCGTCGGGGAAAGAGCACTTTGAGAAATTCTGAAAACGAGGGATTTGGGGAATTGCAGAGGAAGACTTTCAGCTTTGTCAAAAAAATCCCCCAATATTTTCAGACGAACCCTGGAGTCGGAATTTCGCCGCAACACTAAACAATTTCCGACGAAAATGTTGGTCGAAGTTTCGTCTGAAATCTCAGATGAATTTCAGACCTTTTTTTCGCCTGTGTGATAAATTACGAAATTATTTAGAAATTTCAGACGAAATTTCGTCGCAACTATTCGTCTGAAATTTTGTTCGACGGAATTTCCTCGGAAATTCGTCTGAAATTTTGCATCACACGCCAAAACCACAATTTAATTAGATTCGTCGGAAATTAGTCGGAGTTTCGTCGGAAAATTTCAGGCCAATATTTTTCGTCGGAAAATGTCGTCTGAAAACGCCTGTTTTTTTGTAGTGGGTACATATTTGATAGATAAAGTATCTCAAATTTAAGAATGGATTTTTGGTGACCTTGATGTTACTTACATTTGTTTCTGGAATGTAACGCCCCGGTTCCGGATGAACAGGTAAGCACGCCACGTGTGAGATTTTGAGCGTAGGTCTTGTTTTTAATTCTTTAATTTCATAATATACTTACATGACAATTCATTTTTTTTTTTATAAAATTCACGAAACATTATTTATATGTATTACGTGAATTCATATCATTGAAAATATTATTTCATGACACGGGAAAATATTTATTGCGTAAAACCGTTACCGAGAGTGCTTCAAATTACGGAATTGTCCCTAATTGAACATTTCTTTAAATTTTAGGGACTTAATTGCATAGGTTTCAAGGATCTAATCGGCAATCTTTTAAAATCACATATACTTGATTGCATAACTTGGATTTTTCAAGGATTAGATTGCAAATATTGGCATTTCACAAGTTTCAAAATTGGATGGATCGATATATTTCTTCCATGTTCTTTCTTAATCAATTATCATCAAAAATCTCCAACATATTCATCTCTCTCACTCTCGGTTTGCCAAGCAAGAAGAAGAAAGAGATTTTTCATACTTTTCATCAAGAATTTCCAAGAAATATTGCAAGAATTGGCAGTTGATCATCATCTTCATCCATTTTCTTCATTTCTTTCATTCTAAGGTTGGTTGTGCATGAATGGATGATTCTTGAGCATATATGTATGAGCTAGGGTTTGAGAATTATATGTTAGATGAGTTAATTGGAGTTGGAAGCATGATTATGTGATCATAGCATGAATTATGGCATGATTCCCTCATGAATTTATTGGAAATTTGAGCTTGGTTGATCAATAAGAGCATGGGCATGAAGCTTGGATTTCTTGATGATATTTCATGTTTTGAGTGTTTAAGTATTATATTATCATCTTTTGAATATATGTGCATCATATTTCCAGTAATATTGGCTTGTGTTAATCAAAATTGGAATTTGTTGCTTGCTTTGTTGTTATCCCGTAGCCATGCTCTGTTCTTCTCTGTTTCTTTCCAGTTGCAGAACTGGGAACGACCGTTCCCAGCCTCAAGGCTTTGTGGGAACGGGCGTTCCCACCTTTTCAAATGAAATAGGCGGCCGAGACTGGGAACGGCCGTTCCCATTTTGGCCTGCGTGCCGGAAGGGCCGTTCCCAGCTTCAGCGCATTTTAAAATTGGAAATCGTTGGCGCGTTTTTGGGGTTTATGGGAACGGCCCTTCCCATTTACAAAGGGAACCCGGAACGGCCGTTCCCAGGGGTCTGACAGAACAAAATTCTCTGCATAAAACTACGATTTTAGCCCCTCGATCCAACGACTTCTTTGACCCCGAATTGCTTTTATATGATCCAATATGTACTGAAACAAGATGTTATCATGCCACATTGCATTTTCCTCGTCATCTCGTTGCATTTCCGTCGTTCGTCATATTTGGTCCATTTTAGGTCATGTCTCACGTATACACGTCGTGTTTGCACAGGTCATGAGGGCGTGGACGAGGATCAGGCCCCGTAGAGCATATCCTTGTTGTATTTTGTAAGAAAATGTGAAGTTTTGTTTTAGGTATATAGAACCCTACAACCTTTATGTGCTATTTCCGGCCAAAACATATTATAATTATAAACGTTTTCCCAAAATACAAATATTTCAAGCAAGCAAGCCATTATTGTCATGATTTCAAGCAAGTTTAGCGAGTAAATGATTGCACGTGGGCCCGAGGGTAGTTCTTGAGCCAACCGGGAAAGCAAGGGCTGACGGGTAGCTCCTGAATTATCCTCACATTGTTGGGATCACCCCCGAAGCCACTAGGAGATTAGTGGTGGAAGGAGTTCCGTGTTTAGGGAGTCATGTTCCCTCTACACACCATGTCGTGGATAGTTGGGCCTTGCAAACCCACTATCACCCGGAGGAAGAAGGAGACTGGGGATTAATCCGGCATGTCGGGTTATCCTCGGGTTATTGCATGTTTCAAGCATGAAATTGTCTATATGAGCACTAATTGGAATGTATGGTCATGTATTGAATTTATAATGCAAGCACGTATTGTTCACATTTGGTGTAAAGGTTGGAGAATCGCCCTTACTCGTCGGGGCCACATGTTCATGAAATGATCAAGTTAAAATGTTAAAGTGACTAGTTGTAATCTCGGGCAAAGATCAAGTTTTCATGAACTATATATTTATTCTTTACCAAGTCTTCACCCGAGGCTACAACTTGCATGTGACGTGTGCTATATATATTTATTGCCCCTCACTCAGTCTTCGGTAGACTGATACTTCACTTTTCAGGTACTTGAGAGCGTGGTCGTGCTAGGCGGGAGTCTGGTCAAGTCTTGCATTGCACGGGTCTAGCATTGTACCTTTCATGTATAAACTTTTGCTAGTTTTCATGTTATGATCATAGTCTCACATTTTGGATACTTGAGCATGTATAGAATATTAAGAGATGATAATGTATTGATAGTTAAGTTTGGTATCTATTATATATCTATATGGTAAATATGGTACCTATATGTATGATTGTTTTATTGCTTCCGCTCTTGAATTTATGTTTTGGTTGTATTATGTTGGGGAGTGTCCCGCCTAGCTCGTTATTTTAATTGCCACCCGTTCGCTATAGTTTTGGTTTATGTACGAATTTTCCGTTTCATACGTGGATCGAGGCTATAGTGCAGGGGATGTAGTGCCTTGGGGTTAGGGTGCTACATGGAAGCTCTTGTTTGGACTTGTGATAGGAGTATTAGTCTTAGCGCACAGAGGGGGAGCCACGAAGCAAAGTGCAAAGATCTTTCTGCACTCAAAAGAACACATTTTTCCATGATGTCAAGCCCCATGTATCTCAAGAATAAATGTAGGGTTTTAATATTAATCCTTAGATAATTACGGTTAATCTTTATAAATAAGGAAATGAATCGATGGAATATTCAATTTAATTAAATTTAACCATATCCACCCATATATATTTAATAGTAATCCTTTAATAATAAATTTGTAAATAATATCGATCAATGAGTTTTTTCTGTAGAATTAAAATATTTTTAAAAAAGAAAAAGAAAAAGAACATTGAAGCCAAAAATTGCTTGATCAAATAAAAACTTTAGCGCAATTGAATTAAATTTTGAATTTTAACTTTGAGGTATTATTGGTGGTTTATTTTCGGTTCTTGTAAAATTGAGTTACATAAAATGTATATGTATTAAGTGAGGATTTTTCTCAAAAACTTACAAATGGTAGATAGAAATATGAATACATAATTTTAAGCACTTCAATCCCCTTAATTGGAGGTTTATTTTCAATTAATTGCAAATTTGCAATCAATCCATATTAATTAAGAGATTTCAAAATCCGAGCAAATCAATTAATCATTCGATATAAATAAAATATTAATCCGTGCAAATCAATTAATCATTTGATATAAATAAAATATTATTAATTGAAAGATACCTAAATTCATTAGATTAACAAATTAATTAATGTGATTTGTTAAATAATCAAAGTTCTAAAAGATTATAAATTGTGTATTTAATTGGGAATTACTTAAATTTGTGATATTAATAAGTAAATTAATGTAATTTGGTAACTAATTAAAGTTTTCAAAATAGCAAATATTCTGGAAAGTTAATTGACCAATGAAATAATTTTTAAAGAATAAAAAAATGAAAAAAAAAGTATTGAGTCAAAATTGATAAAATTGGATCAAAAGACACTCTTCCTACATATTATAGTGTAGATTATAGTATAGATTATAGTATAGATTACATGCACAGCCCACTCATTCAAGTTACATAAATATACTTGTTCACAACTAAACTCAGACTAGCAATGTAATTAAGGATAAAACCAAACCACAATATTCATACAATTCTTAACATTGTTGTACAATTACAATACAGGAGTATTTGAACAATTCATACAAAGCCTAATTAACTAAATCAATTAAACTAAATAAACAACTAAATAGAAATTACTCAAAATTACAAACATTAATCATTTATTAAAGATTTAATCAAATACATAAGCCTATCTATCTATATCTATACTGTAATATATACCAAGGGTGTATTTTGACCCAATTAAATCAATTTTGACTGAATACTAATTTTCTAGAATTTTGAAATTTTTTTAATTGTTAAAATCATTTTAATGATAAGTTTTTTACATTAAATGCTATCTTAACTTTATTTTCTAAACAATTCAAATTTAATGTTAATTATAGTATAGATTTACAAAATCATTGTAGTGTTAAAAGATCTTCCTAATCATTCTTATATTAATATCCAAATTATGATTGGCTCCCAGTTGAGGAGAGAATCAAGAGTAAGGGAATCTTTTTGGCCTCGAAGTGTCCGTGTTGTGCTAAACTGGAGACTAGTTGCCACCCTTTTCTCGAGTACCTGAAGACACGGGACGTCTGGGCGTTCTTCGAGGAGAAGTTTGGAGTCAGCAGACACATTACAGCTTCCCCAGCGGCCACTTTACACCATTGGGCGACGTCCTCACGGTATAGTGGTGGAAAACACATAAGGATGGTAAAACCTATTCTCATTCTTTGGTATATATGGCTTGAGCGTAACCTGTGCAAATTTGATAATAAAAAATTTTCGGTTTATAATGTTATCCGAAGAATTCTCACACATATTTTTTGTTTGCATCGAGGTCGCTGTTTGGAGGGGAAGTGGTGGCGAGGGGAGTGGGGACATGATGATCACTGCCAGAATCGGAATAAAACTTGGAAGAGCGCCAACTCCGAAAATTATAATACTCAGATGGATCAAACCTCCTATGGGCTGGATGAAACTGAATACCGATGGTGCTGCCAGAGGAAACCCAGGTCCAGGAGGTATTGGGGGCTTGATCAGAAACGAAACTGGGATAGTGATAAATGCTTTTAGCAGAGGTATTGGAGTGGTTACCAACATTGAGGCTGAGCTTGGAGCCATTGTCGAGGGAGCTATCAAAGCTTCGAAGCTGGGATGCCAAGGCTTATGGATAGAGATGGACGCAAAAGCGGTCCTTGACATCCTCAGAAGGGGACAGACAAGTGCCCTGAATCTTACTAGAAAGCTCACTTTGTTCAAAAATGCGATCAAATGCATGGAAGTGAGGATGGCACATATTTATAGGGAGGCAATGATGCTGCAGATTGGCTCGCTTCCCGGGCAGCGGAGTCTCAAGGAGTTTGGTCCTTCCCGCAGGAACCCCTACACAACACTTTAAAGGGATTCATTAGAACAGATAAATGGAATTTGCCTTCGTTCCGCATAAAATGAAGGATTGTTTGAAGGACTTTAGAGCTAGATTTGTGAGTACTAACAGGTCTGAAAGCTCTGATACTATGATTCAGTGGTACCACCTTAATAGGCACGGTGGGAACAACATCATGAGAGGTAATATTGCTATGGTGAAGTCTGATAAGGGCCAGGATTGGAATAAAGGATGGAACAGTAGGCATGCTTCCCATAATAACAACATGGACAAGGAGGTGAAGTGGTGAACTTCTCATCTCTCCTTCTTATGGTCTTACAAAGTCATATTCTTTTTAACTTTTTGTATAAACTTGCGAGAACTCTTAAGGCATATGATCTTGGTTTGGTCAAGATGGATATGTTGATGCAGGATTTTATGGAGGACAGGAGGACTCATTGGAGTGATCATGGCCTTGAGCCAGATTGCAACTATGAAATTGACGGTTATTTGGTACATTTTATCCGTTACCAACCTAACACCGATTTTGAAAGCCCTGTGGACGCGGGTGACAACTATGCGACATAACCGTTGCCAGATGAGAGTCACCTCGACACCCATCATTATTGCCCGAAAGTCTGGGCGCCTCTTTAAGAGGCCAACGGTTGATCCGATAAGCACGCTTAACAAGAGGGGCTGGAATACTACTACTGTTCAGGGTATGTATTTTAACCCTGTCAGCGAGGCCTTTAACCATGATAGGCTGCTAAATTTCTTTGCCCTTTGGATTTTATTGTTTCGCAATTTTCGTGGGCACCCGTGTCCTATTAGTATCAACGATCCCTGGATCATGAATGGGTGTATTTTCTCCTGCGTTTTGGTTGGCTATATATGAGACGGGGGCCTCGTTAATATCCCTACGGTTCCTTGCAGGGTTTTTTTTTTTTTTTAAAATATTAATATCCAAATTAAATTTTAAATAATATATAAAGTAACTATCTTTAAAGATAATTTATAAAATTTAATTTTCAAAACCCGAAAAAGGATTTTTGTTTGTTAACTAACTAAATAAATGAAAATTCCTTAATTTATGCTTAATTTAAAATTTTCTCTAATTAGTTTTAAAATGAATGGAATTTCTTCTATAAATTCTATCATCACACTCAAAATTATACGAATGAGAGTTCCACTTCATGGTCAAGTGGAAGGAATTTTATAAGGAGAAAAATACAAACCATACTAAATGTGAGAAAGCTTTGCTATTTTTTTTTAATTAAATCTAATTATTTTTTATTTTGCGTACTTTACGATTTGTGTTTTCCAATGAAAAAAAAAAAAAAAAAAAAAGAGCTTTGCATTTTGTTAATTAATTTTTCATTGAGTTTCATATTTTTTCATTTTCATGATTCGTATATATAAATATTGTTGTAAAGGATTTTTGTTTTTTTATTCACTTCGAATATACATTAACTTCTTCCTTTTCCAACTAATTCGATTTTTGCAGCATATATATATATATATATGTGTACGACGTTTCGTGTATTTTTTTTTTTTTTTTAGTTTTCATAATTTTTAATTATTCATTTTTTTTATGATGATTTGTTGATATTTTAGTTTGTGAACCTTTTTACAATTTTTATTCGATTCATAAATTTAGTATTTAATTTAGTTGTGTTTTATATTTTAATTTGTTTCTATGATAGTTTATTCTTTTTTTTTTTTTCTTTAGTTGTATGTTACTTTCTTTTAGTTTTATTTAAAAATATTATTTATTAAATTTAATATATTTAAATAATTTATTTTATTTTTATTTGAATTTTTATATTTTAAATACTTTTAATTTTTACCATCATATTTTATTAACATTAATTTTTAATTTCTATACTTTTTTTAAAGTTTTAATATTTTAATAATTTTTATTTAAATAGTAATTTCTTCATCAGTTTGATGAATATAAATTATTCTTTTTATTTTTATTTGTATTATCATACTTTAAATTATTTTAATTTTTACTATCATTTTTCATTAACATTAAGCTTTCTACATTTTTTTCAATATTTATTTGTAATTTTTAATTTATTAACGAATTTTATACAATTGATCTTAGAATTATTGCGTTGTCTTTTTTTTTTTAATTGTGTTAAAATTATTTATAATTTATAAAATTTTCCAAATGTCATTTTCTCTTGAAATGTGGAATTTGTTTTTATTTATTTTTCATTTAATTTATTAAAAAGTAATTTATTCAGTTAATTGATAATATATATTTATTTTTATATAGATATATTATTAAATAATATATATGTATTCATTTCTATTAGTTATTGTTGTGATTTAAGTTAAACCAATCGTGCAAGTGTACACTGAAAATATACGTGTAGCATAACAGGATTATACCCACAGAGAAGGGAAATCAATCACCACTCAATATCTCTTTCTAATCTAAAGACCGGACGAATTCAAGTTGGTTATTTATCTACTAAAGCAAAGTTAAACATTTAACTAGAATAAAACACAATTAATGGAATTAAACGCGGATTGAATTCAATAAACTAATTAGGCTGGGGAGTAATAACTATGCATGCGTGATTCAATATAAAACTCGGTTAACAAGTGCAATTCTACAACCTAATCACTTAGATTCGTATTATCCTTTTTCAAGGTATAATCGAGTGTTCAACCAAATTTAACGTTGCTTTCACACTCATCAATGATCAATTAAACCAAAATGTTGAAGACTAGTGTGAAACAATCTCTAGCGGCTTGGCATAAAAGAAGATTCACAAGTTGTATGAATTATAGGTTAAATCTCTTTAAAACCTAAATCCACTAGTATTGAAAACATCACGATTACCATCAGTCTTTCGAGAATCAAGTAGTCCTAGATTATGTTAGGGTTAGCCAGACCGTTGCAATTCAATTCAAACAAGTTTTCAAAACCAAGAATTAACACAAGTCATTCAAGCATTATATCAAACACTTAGCATGCATTCACCATCACTCCCCTAGCCCTGGGGAATTAGCTACACATAATTGAGTCAAAACTCATAAAACTAAAGGAAATGGCATTAATTGAAATCAAAGTCTTCATGTCTAAACAAATTCTCAAAACCAAACTTATAAACATTCATAAAACTCAGAAAACGAATCTAAACATCTAAACTAATTAAAACGAAACTAAAAGGAATTAGTTTAATCAAGAAATCGATAAATAAAATCGGAATTAAACTAAATTATTCGAAGAAATCAATCCTCCGGTCTTCCCGAAATCCTCCGAAACACCTTCGTAAAATTCCGTCTCGATCTCTCTCTGCTAGGTCAAAAGTCTCAAAAGCAGATCCCTCAAAAGAGTCTCGAACGTTATATAAATACTAGCTGTCAAAAACCTTCAACCGACACGAGACACGACCATGTCTCGTCTCTTCACAATCGCCACCGTCGTGTAAAGAAAAATCTCCAAAATGCTTTATTAAGTGACACGACCGTGTCATGTTTTACTTTTTAGGGGCGCCACGATGGTGTCATCACAGCCTCTCGCAGGCCTAACTCTTTGTACCGTGACACGATGGTATCTCGGTTTCTTCATGCCAGGTGACACGACGGTGTCACCATCTCTTCCAAAAATCGCTCAAGTTATGTACTGAGACACGACGGTGTCTCAGTTTATTGTGTCCCCTAAAACTTCGCCAATTTAGCCAAGGTTTGCATCTTTTCAGCCGTTTTTGATCTCCAACATATAAGTACCTAAATGGAGCATAATACACTCATAAGTTCTTAAAACGACATAAAATATACTCAATTTAACGCTCAAATTAATGCAGATTCTTCATTCAACAAACTCCCCCACACTTGCTTATTGGTCGTCCTCGAGAAATACGAAAATAAAGAAAACACATCCCCATCAAACCTCGACCTCAAAGCAATCATCAAACCTTCACTTAAACAAGTCTAGCAACTCAAATCAATTACTCATGAACACAAGATCGTCAAAAATAGGGTGAAAAGTATACCCTTGTGTAGTGTGTGAATTCGAACGAAACAATGTACAAAGACTAGAATGAACAATTCATACCTTTCGCCTAAGTTCCAATCATCAACTTTGGAATACACTCTTCGCACCTATCTCCACTAATGGATTTAAATCAAGACTCGGGATCGGTAGGTCTTTCGGGCTTGTAATGTAGGTTTCGGGTAAGGTTATGGAGATATTTTGATCAATGACTACTTACCAAGTTTACATCGTTCAATCGTTATAAACTACGTACTTTCATTTGCTCACTAAGTTTCCCCCACACTTGGAATAGTTTCTCTTCTCTTTTCTTTTGCTCATTTTTCCTCTCTTCTTTTTTCTTCTTTTTTCACCACTTTTTCTCATTCTTTTTTTTTTTTTTTTTTGTCCATATAACTCTTAATTTCAACACAAGAATAATCAAAAGGGGGGGTCAAAAGACACTCAATTCAATCAAACGAGCAAGCCTTAGTGTGAAAATGACAAGATAGGTTACTTTTGTTATGCATTAGGCTTATAATGCGACTACAAAAATCGTGCACAACAATTAGGTTCAGCGGGGTCAATAAGATAACGTTATTTAATGGAAAAGTACTAAATGAAAGGTTAAAAATAAATCCTCCGACAACGAACGCCTACTTCACTTCCCTAATCTATCATTAACTCAAAATTTCGCCTCGATAGGACTAAAATGCATCATAATCAATTCTTAGACTCATTTGAAAAGCATAAACAGTTTGTTCTAAGCAGAGTACATTTTCACTTCAAAAAGTGCTTAAGGTATAAGGGCATACTAACACACTAAATTAGTCAATCTCATGCACATTTTCATCCATTCGAAAAGCCTAATCTATTCTAGTAAAAGCTCAACAATCAAACTTCACAAAAAAAAAAGTTCAAAATGGGGGAAAATTTTCATAACTTCTCAATTCCTAACAATTTACAAGGTTAAAATCAAGGCTCCCTACGCCCAAAGCATCTAAACATGCAAGATATCACAATTCTACTCATAAAATCACACATTCACTCCCCCACACTTATTCTTTGTCATGTCCTCATGCAAATTAAAGAGTTAAAGTTCAAGAAAACTCCCTTAACAAGTGAAGACCTGGCAGCATGCTAGCAAAGCTTCCATACCTGAACAAGTGACTAGAAAAACACGGATCAAGTGCTAAGGAAATTGACAATCTACCTGCATTCTTAAGTAAAAGCACAAGTCACAAATTTCAATTCAAGGAAGGGCACAATTGTATAAAAGTTCACGGAGTTCAAGACAGACAAAGCAAAGAATAAAAGTAGTAAAAGTATCAGAATATATCATAAGTACAGGCCCAAATAATATGTCAATAAAGCAATAGAAAACACGATGGTAGAATCAAGGCGGGGGAAACTGCTGGGACGGATCCTGAGATCCTCTGAAGTAACGATCAAGCCTAGTGTAGAGCCCCTTAAACTGTGTATCCACGTGAGTCTGCCATGTATCTATCCGGTCATCCACATGATGCTCTAAATCTTCCAATCTCGTGTGCATGGCAGTCACACCAACCATCAACCCAGCCAATTCCGTGCTAATACCTCTCACATAAGTCGGAGTATCCTCATCATCATCCTCCTGAACAACAACCGGTGTGGCATGGCCACGGACCTCAAACTCATTATCTGGCCTATTGGGAATCTGAGCCAAAAGATCCTTCTGCACATTAGAAAGATCTTCAAATCGAGCAATGCCCCAATTATACATCTGCATTAACCTATCCTTGTCCCTGATTGGCCACCAAGACAAGACTCGCTCCCGGAGTCGACCACTCCCCCATTTGATGACCACACCCATATTCAACAAGGGCTGCGAATCAAGATAGACATCCATAGCAATGGGCAGCTGATCCTTGGGCCTCCATCCCACCTTAAGGGCAAACATAGTCACATAGGCGCCATGACCTATCGTCCCCGTGGCTCTTCCCGCAACCTCTCTCAGTTTCCAAAGGAACTCACTCGTGCCGTCGAATTCGGTGTCATCCTTCATCATTGACATAATCCCCAGATCCGCCACATTAATGTGGCTGTCACTCTCATGCCGGGCACAAAAACCTTGCGCCAGGATCCTATGAACAATCCTCTAAGCCAAAGAATCCAAGTAACTATCATTTGTGTTCCGGGTGTTATAGTTCGGGGCACCCTCACGTAACGGGAAAGGCCTCCACACAGCTTCTCTTTGAGCCCTATCCCACTTAGGCAATGAAGAAGTTGCATAAACCGAAAATTTCAAAATCTCCTTAACCGTAGCCTTGCTCAAAGTGTTAGTATGCCAGCCATTAAAGGAAAAGGTCAACTTGTTATCCACCGGATCAAAGGCTATGGTGGTAAAGAAGGCGGCAGTCAACTCGGCATAAGTGAGATCCTTCTTAGAAAGAAAAGATAATCAACCAATATTGTTAAAAAGCCTCTTCACCTCTTCCCAAACTCCGAGTCTATCTAATAATCATTGCTTAAAGAACCATGTTGGCATGATATTCCAAGTGAGATTCCTATTATAAGGGTTACCCAATGCATTCACGATTATATTAACCGAATCCCGAGGTTAGCGGCCCGCGGGAGCTGAAGAAGTGGAAGCTTCATTGGGGCGAGGGCATTTGTTTCTCCCCATAATAGATGCAAGTCATTAAACAACAACCAAGCGAGAAAATATCAAGAAAAGTTCACAAAGTTAATTCATCGAACACCTTGTGGGCATAGTCCTAGGGTATGTGTTCTAGCTAAAATTCTTCAATCTATCCAACTCAAATCAACACAACCCTACATTATCTCAATTCAAGCTCACAAATACCAACATTCAACCCCAAAATTCGGACTCAATTGACAAGGGGCAATTAGAGACTAAGGTCACCTAAAAATTCAACTAAATTCAATTTAAATTGACACCCATTCATTTACCCTAACTCTAGCATGCATAGACTCTCAATATTTGTCAAAATCAACTCCAAATTTGTCCTAAATTGTAATTTTAAAACCTAGGGTTCAAGCTTTAAAGTGGAAAAAGTAATGGCAAACTACTCAAAGAGGGAGGATTAAGTTACTAAAGATTAAAGGAAGGTGAGTATGTGTGGTGTGGTGGCTCGTCAAACAACCAACGGTGGTGGAGGCGAGGCTGGTGGCAAAGTGGTGGTGCTATGCGTGAGGAGCTGAGGCTGCGTCTTTGTATCTTCTTCTCGTATGTATTATGTTTTTGTGAGGAAGGAGGAATACAGCTTTTAAAAATTGAATCTTTTAAGCCTAAAAACGTGTTACTAAAACTCTCAGAATCGCCATTTAAGACGTGCCACGACTATGGCACCTGTTTCACTTGGGGGGAGACACAACGGTGTCTTGAACTGCCCCGCCAGCCCCAAAGTTTATGTACTGAGACACGATGGTGCCTCAGTTTTGCCTATTCGGGGAACACGACCATGTCCTCTTAAAACACTAAAATCTCAATTCCGCAAAAATTACCCCAATTCTCACAACTCAAGGTTTTTATTCATGTTAATTCAAACAATTAACTCAATTCTTGCATCAAAACAATATTACAACAATCAAAGACACATACTCGCAATCATATAAATTTCATCCATTCTGGAACACATAAGACACATCTTAATGAAAAGGATACACATGAGAAGGGATCTGATTGAGGGATATAACAGTGATCTGTGTCCAAAGATAATAAGCTGCTTGAAGAGATTACAAAGAAATCCATGGAGCTCATTTTTCATTAGAATGGCCTGGACCATTTTGAAATTGAAGGGTGCTATAGAACCAGGTACAAGTTGCACATTAGTGAGAAATCTTGTAGCAGCAGGAGATGGGAACTTACAAGGATACCATGTCCTCATGGTGTCAGTGGGATGTACCATCTAGGCTACAAACCTGAGCAATATGTAAATGTTTACTACAGGGATGAAACATTTAAGAGGATCTATTCATATCTCATGCCAACTCTTAATGACAGTGACATCTGGCCTGAAACCTCAATTGTTCCATTATTGCCACCTGTAATATTAAAGCTATCAGGAAGGCCTAAGAAACATGCAAGGAAGAAGGATGATTCTGAGCTCAAGAAGGGTGACGAAAATCAAAAGCAAAAACTGAGCAAGAAGGGTGTCATCATGTCTTGTGGAATTTGCAAAAAAACTGACCATAATGCCAGAACTATCCTCAAAAACCAAACATTCCTGCTGCAGACATCCCTATTGCAAGGCCAGAAAAAAGAAAGGTCCTGCAAAAAATAAGGGGCAAGAAGAATGCATCTTCAAGCACAAGAAATGTGGCATCTTCAAGCAGTGATATCATTGAAAAGAGGCAGCTATCAAGAAGCATAAGGGTCAAATTTCCTTACCCTCAAGAAACACAGGAGTCAGCTATCCTCACCATCAAGAAACACAAGAAGTCAGACACTTGCAGACATTACGGTTGTATCTAACATAGCTTAGACAAATAAAAGAAAGAAAACACTGGGATTGAAGAGAAAATTGCTTGTGAGTGTCTTATTCATATTATATTTTGATTAGTTTCATATGTTCATGCAAACTTTGATAGCTTTAATATGTTCGTAAGGTCAAGAGAAAGCAAAAGGAACCTGACACAACAATAGAGCCCATGCAGACCAGATCGAGGAGCTTCAATGCTACATCCCAAGATGGCTTGGTGACAACACAAACATAATCAGTACTAAGCAAGCCTTGGGTGCCATCTGGCAGATCTGTCACACTCTGTTAGATTTAGCAAACTCCCTCCTGGAAAAAGTAAGGGCAAGACAGTTGGCACAGAAGATCAAGATATGATTTAGACTGTTGGTGGTTTTGGACAGTGTATTATCAATGCATTGCCTATGTTTTATCCATTTTTTATCCATGTTAATATTGGAATCTGTTTGGACAAGTTACACCTTGGGACCTTGTGCTTTTTAGCCATATTACTTCTTGTGCTTTGCACATGTTAGACAAGGTTGTTGTGGTCATATTTGTCATGAAGGATTTTCTATGTTATATTTCTCATGAAAGCTGTTACTCCTTTGTCTTGAAGTTGTTGTTGTTGTGATAAGGCTATTTTTGTTTTGTTATTGTCTATGTTGGTAATGAAAGAAATGCATTTTCTAAGAAACATTACAAGTATCTTGAAACACAATTTCATTACATAATAGATATAGAATACATTTCATAATTTTGGAAGATCAATACATGTTCCTAACCACATAATTCACCATCAATGTGAAAATTTGGAATTCTTTACATCAAAACAACAATCAACAACCAACTTCCTAACTTCTTAAATGAGATTACATAATCAGATAGAATGAGATACAACAACAAACCAGAGCAGCCCAGAACCATTTCTCTCTATTCTTCCATTTCTCAACCTCAGCTTTCATGTTATTCAGCCGATGGAGGAGACCAGGTATGATTTGCTTTGATCTCGCACAGATTTTAGAGTCCATCTAAATGAAGTAATTGCAACCTCCAATTTGCTGTAATTTCAATTGGTTAGCCCAAATTTATACTTTTCCTAAATAAAAAAAAATTAGGGTTTTATAAATTTAAGAAAAAGAAAAACCAAAACCTTGAATTTCTGGCAAGCAGAATACGTAAGTCCTGGGTTTCTATCAGAGCAGGACGTCTTCATCGTCACCTTTCTCCCGTAAAAACAGAGCTCAGCTTCCATGGCCACGTCAACCTTTTGCTGTTTTTCTTTGGTGCAAACTCCAACCTTGTATTGATATGTGAAAATGATGGTTAAAAATACCATTTTATAACGTTAAGTTCCAAATATCCACATGTCCAAAATGATATTTTTACCCTTAATGTACTCGCGTGTCTCGCGTGTGAAGTGTCTCTGGCGACAAAGTGGCCGGATTTTCAACTTAGGATGCAAACTGAGAAAGTTAAATAGTTCAGGATGCAACCGTCGACTTTTTTAAGTTCAGGTTGCAAAGTCTAAAATTGGCGATAGTTTAGGATGTTCAAAAAAAAATTTCCTTAAAAATATTAGAGAATTTATTAACGTTAAAGTAAATAATATATTCTTTTCTTTTCTATATATTATTTTACTTATTTAATTAATATTTGCTATTATCATTCATTTTGTCATATCTTTATAAAATTTGATTAGTGAGAATTACATATTATTATTATTTAAAAGTTGATGAAAATTATATATATTTTTTATGAAATTATTTGAAATAAAAAACAAAAATAAAGACTCAAGATAAACGTTAAGAACTATAATAAGAAAAACATAAGTTAATATAATTTAAATTTAAGTATATTAACATAATAAAAATTGAATTTTAAAGTAATTCATATATTCTTTTTTATTAAATATGTATGCATAGATTAATTTTTATCCTTTAGGATTATATATTATGATATGGGCCATATTTTTATACTTCTGGCCTAAGAAGAAGAATTTTTGGTGATGCATTAAGTAAGAGTAGATGGACCAGTTGGTGAAGAGAAGAATGGCCCAACACTGTAAAGCCCATAATTTCTTACCCTAAGTTATTTAGTCAGCCACATTTTTGGGAGAAGGGCAACAATCTGTTACGTGAAGTGGGGGAAAGAAATATTCAAAAGAGAGGGCCCACGTTCCCACGTGGAGAAAAGTACGCAACCACTTAGATATATGCACAGGAAAAGAACAAATAGAGAAGGGGAGAGATACAGGAGAAAAAAAGTTCTCATCTTTTCAAAGTCTACAGATTTTCGGTTCTCGCAGTTCTTAAGAGAGAAGTTTAAGATAGCAGCAATTGTTATTTTTCCTTGTTTTATTACTTTTAATAAAGTCATAGAAGTATCAGATTTCTCATTGTACGTTGGAAGATCATCACAGAAGATCAGAAGAATCCTATCACATACTTTCTCCATTAATTTTTATTATTATTAATCCAATATTTGTCTTTATCTCTTATGTTATTTATTTCTATACCAATTTTCTGATTAATTTTATTTTACAGATTGATTCAATCCCGATTCCCGAAATATAAATTATTTTGGTGTTAGTCGAATTTTCGACCAACATCATTTGGCGCCGTCTGTGGGAAGGCGATTAAATCGAGCAAAAGGCGTGAGTTCTCATGATTTTTCATGGCATCCGAGACCGGATCTAGCGGTGTATCAACTCAAATCAACCCGTCTGCTCCGGCAACGACGGGCGCTGAAAAAGTAGCCGGTAGTGCTTCAAACCCGTTTTTCATTGGAAGTATCCCCGCGATGACCGATTCAACCGTCGTTACGACAACGGGAGATATGCTGTCAACCAAGGACAAGGAAAACGCCCCGGAATCCAGCGAGATTGGGGGTTTGAGGAACGCACGAAGCCAAAATCCCGAGCAGGAGGATGGAGGCCTGCTGACCCCTCCAGGTGCAGGAAGTTCCTCACTAGGAAGGACACTCCTGCCTGAAAGGCTGAACCTGTTCGTTGGAGCAGGCAGGCAGGGGGGCTACCAGCGGTCTGCTGAAGAGCTGGAAGTACTGCTGAGCCAAACATTCAACCCCCAGCAGACCGTTAAAGTAACTGACATACCTGGAGGGGCGACGTCAGGAAGCAGTACCACTGCTGTCCAGTTCCAGGCTAAGAGAGCAGCTGGAGGATCCGGAGGATTGGGGGACGGCCTGTTACGGCCAGATGCCCCTATTCACCTTACAGCTGGAGAGTTCCAGCAATGGATCAACGCAGCTGTAGCCGCTGCCACGGTGCAACGAGACCAGCCGCCGGCCCAGGGGCACAGAACAGCCCCGCTACCACGCGTAACAGGGCCGACGACGAGAAGAATGGTACCCCCTTCAGCTGGAGAAGTCTTAACTCCAGTTAGGGGCCCCCTAGGGCTGCAGGAAGCTGGTGGGATCGAAAATTGGGCAGCAGGCAGAGCTGCATGGCAGCCAATGGCGCCACCACCACCCATGGATTACCAGAGGGAAAGAAGAGAACCAGACTTCCCTGAGCAGCCCGACTGGGCTGCCAGGTTACAGCAGAGGCTGGAAGAGATGGAGAGACAAATGAGAGTAGGACCTGCCAGAGTAACCAGGAGGGGTGGACCTTTCAGCCAGAGGATCCTAGCTGATGAACTCCTTCCAGGTTGCAAGACATCCGGGCTGCCAGAGTACAATGGAGCAACGGACCCCCAAAAGCACCTGGATCAGTTCGAGAGTTTAGCTCTTCTGTACCAGTACAGTGAAGGGGTGAAATGTAGAGTGTTCTTGACCACATTTACGGACAATGCACAAGAGTGGGCCCGGCAGCTTGAGCCTGGATCCATACATTCCTTCGACCAGTTCGCTGCGTTGTTCTTACATCAGTTCGCTAGCAGCAAGGGCTACCAGAAAACTCCGAATGCTCTTTTCGCGGTAAAGCAGATAGAGGGGGAGTCTTTGAGGAGTTACATCAATAGGTTCACCAAAGCTGTCCTGGAAGTCCCTTCTGCTACTGCGGAAGTGCGTGCTAGTGCCTTCCAAGAGGGCTTGAGGAAAGGAGCATTCTTCACTTCGCTCTCCAAAAAGCCACCCACCAGCTGGGATGACCTTCTAACCAGGGCGGAAAAGTATATTAATTCGGAGGAAGCAGAAGCGGGAAAGGATGAATCAATAGCTGACAGGAGGAGAGAAAGAAATGAGGACGGACACCTGCCAGCTCCGGCCAAAAGGATCAGAATACCTGAAGAGCGAGAGCATTCTGATTTGAACCCCCGATACGATCGATACACTAGGCTGCACACAACGCCGTCACAAACTTTGATGCAGATTCAAGGGACGAGACTTTTGAATTGGCCTAGAAGCTCGAAGGATGGGCCCCATAATCCTCCTTCGGAGAGATTTTGCCAATTTCACAACGACTATGGCCACGACACCAATGAATGCCGACACTTACGAAATGAAATTGAATGGCTAGTTCAGGAAGGCTACTTGCAAGAGCTGATCTGCCAAGATCGAACGAAAGGTGGGGAGATGTTCCCAAGACGAAGTGCAGCTGGAAGTAACTTACCTGGAAGGAACGCATTAAGACCAAGAAGAAACCTACCGGGAAGAAGACCACCAGGAAGGAATGCCCCCAGGCAGAACTACGGCAGGAGGGATCAGCCACTGAGGGTGGAGGAGCAGATAAGACATCCCTCACCAAAAGGACACGTGATTCCAGCGTCCCCTACAGAACCAGGAAGTGCAGGAGAAAGTGAGCTGGAGGAGGATCCTTAAGGAAGCAGAAACGCTGGAACCTGTAGGAAAACGGAGCTGCAGCTGGGAAGGGTCCCTCAAAGTCGTGAAAATTGCAGGACGAGAAGCCCGCGAGCTAGAGGAGACTGACGAAATAAGATCACTTCAACCTTGAAATGCTCAAAACCTGGAAGGGTTTTTCTGCTGAGCAGGCAGGCAGCCGGCGCACCTAGAAGGAGAGCATAAAGAGAAACGTACTATCAGAACTTCCAGGTTCAAACGTTTTTGTTCGCATGTTTGATGATTGTTTACATAAACTTTTAGATATTTTGATTCATTAGAAGGGAGGAGATTATGTCTTATGTTCATGCTTTATTTGAATGACTAACTTCATGAGATTTGTAAGAATGCATGATGATGAGAAAAGAACCAGCTCGTACTATGCTCTAAATGCATATGCATTATGATGAGAAAAAATGAGTAATATTGGATTATGCTCTGAATGCATTATATCATCATTGAATTCACACTTGAGACAGGCACATGCTAAGCCTCCGCGGCTGTAATACTGAAAATCTGAACATTTTCAATGCTTGAAAATCCCGGGTGGAAGGGGGCACACAAATAAGTCCCTCTTGGGAAGGCGCGTTGATTACGTATATGCCTTGGGAAGAGCTGGAAGAAAGGCTCTTGGGAGTGATTCTCCACCTGCTACCACCAGCCGGGTTGGCCACCTAACTGGAAGGGAGCAGCTATCGCCAGGGTCGGAGAGAATACCCTCAGTGCGAGTGGATCTGGCAGTCTTCCACCATAAATACCTGACAGGAAGGACATGCTCCTAGCTGAACAGGAGAGCAGCAGGCAGGGCGAGGAGAGGGTCTTCACCAGGACCACATCAGAACCTCCTCCGACGCCTACTTCCTGATAGCAGAGCGAGAAGAAAATGAAAGAAGAAGACTAACACAAGCCAGATTCACACACAATATAACAAGCATGTGCCAAAGAGAGAAAAATCAGATGTCCAAGATATTCATGAACGCTCGATGGAAATGAGCGAAGATAAAAATTCGACTTGCAGTTCAAAGGAACCGAACTCAATCTAGTAAACTAAATTCAAAAATAAATGCTCGAGAAATTTTTTTTAAAGTCTTTTGCAGGTTCAGGAAATTCAAAGAAGCTTAAACCTCCCTTACGTTGCTGACTTTGCTGGAAAATTAGCTGCTCCGGCAGACGAAAAGGAGTACTAGCTGAAGAAGTACCAGCAGTGGAAGGCTCCATCTGGATGGTACATTCGGACATTAGCTGGAAATTTCATAAGAAGCTCAACAGGAGGCAGTTCCTGCTGCTGGATCCTTAGCACGTGAACTTCTTGAAGAACGCTAGAAGGAAAAGCAATAATCACTACTCAATGGGAAGCCGAAATTCGCCCCAAAATCATCAACCGAGTGCAAGGCAACGAGCTAGAAAGGAGAAATGGAAACTTGTTTCAATTGAAGCAACAGAAGGGAGCAAACGAGTATCGTTTCCGGTGTAAAATCAAAGGGACAACCCAAGAAAGTTCGCAAAGCCAATTCCAACATATTCTTATTGTAAGAAGAAAACAACAAATAATCTTTATTACAACAAGACAGCAATCCAACAAATTCAACATGTACATGGAGATACAAAAGAAAAGAAGCAATCTTCATCCTCAGAGTCTTCAACTCCATGAAGCTGGAAATATATCACAGGCATGCAAACCCCATCATTTCGGTCGAGAGCCACGCACCAACCTGGTCATCAAAGCAGCAAGAACACAAAGATTCAGTTTCCCTTTCAACAAGAAATATATCTAAGCAACTATCAGCTGCCACAAAGCACACAAATTTCAAAATGCTTACCGAGATAGAATTCTCTTCAACGGAGGCGCTAGCGGAGACACGGCTGTGAGTCGGCGGAACAATGGCAGCGCTACGGCGGTGGCGCATCGAAACGATGGCAACACTGCTAAATCACGAGAAAAGGCTCAGATCTGTGAGCTCCAAGACCCGATTTCGCGGGGTTAGCAAAGGAATAGGAGAAGAGAGGGGGAGTGAAAACTCTACCTGCGCAGCAACTACAGGTGGCGGAACAGAGGCGCTGCGACGCTGCAAAAGGAAGAAGAGATGAGAGGATGGTAGTTCCCCTTCGTCCGAAATTTCTCAAAAAAAAAAAAAAAAAAAAAAAAAAGAATAGGGGAAGATGAAAAGTCCGCCGGTAACGTGGCAGCGCACCGGCGGCAAACGGCGGCGGAGTGGTAGTGAGAGTCTCAACGAGGCTGCTTCCAGACACGACACAAACCCAGATCTGCGAAAGGAGGAGAGGGAATTAGCTTTTCTCTGCAAAAAACAGGAAAAAAGAGGAAAAGAGAGAGAGCATGAGGAAAGAGAGGCATCGCAGTGGCGGCGCACCGCCAGGGTCGACGGCAAACGCCGGAGTGGATGAAGGAAGAGCAGACTCTCTATCCCCCTCACCAGCGAGGAAAAAGAAGCTGCTATCTCAGTCCAAGGAAGAAGGAAGCCGGTGAGACAAGAATCGCAGCGGTGGCGAGTTGGCGAATCAGCCGCGGCGCCGCTCGCGAAACGTAGAGCCACCGGTGATGGCAACCCACGCCGGAGATGGGCAGAGAAGAAGCAGAACTCTTGGGGCCTCACCTGTGAGAGAAACGTCTGCTATGGTGGTGAAAGGGAAAGTTGGAAAGAGAAATTAATTTTGCTAAAGTGTGGACAAAAGCTCGAATTGATCATGTGATTGCCAGGTGATATTTGCCTATTACTCAAATCCATTTTCTTTTCTTGGAGTTGCTGATGGTGGGTAAGAGAAAACATATTTTTAATCTTACTTGGGAGTTAGTTAAATAAGTTCCTTGAAATTCATTAAATTATCCTAACCAAGAGGGTAATGTGAATGATTTCTCAACCTTTGTGGATTATCTTGACAATTCCAAAAGAATTGCTTTGATAACTTAGAAAAATCATTTTTATACTTTATGATATAATACAATTGGGTCTTGAGAAATATGTTGCAGAATTGTATTCGCTCCAAATTTTGGAGAAGAAAAAAATATTTGTAGATACTTTGAGAAGTTTTATCGGGAGAGATTCGCATGGCGTGGCTGGGCCGAAGCAAAACACAAAGCCACCCTGACCCTCCAAATTTCAGGGAAAATGAAGTTTTTTTTTTTTTTGAAATGATCAAGAACAAGTGAGCCTATGCTATAAGAATTCTGCGAATTCGGTGATATCTTTCCTTGCCCTCACTTTATTATTATTATTATTTTATTTCTTCTTAAATTATGGATTTAATCGCATGATAATATTTGAGACCAAGTGTATTGGAATTATTTCTGAGAATTATTTCGGCAATGTCCTAATTTTGAGAAGGCTTATCTCGTGCATTTAGGATTTATATTCTTATCTTGAAAGATTTATCATGAAAATATAAGCAAATTATCTTGATGCTTTAAGATACTATCATATCTAGGGAAATATCATATCTTACAAAGGTATTTCTGCAGGGGTTATTTTCCCACTAAATTTTGGAAAAGAAGAGATATTTGTAGACATCCCTTCCCTTTTTCTTTTATTTTATCTCTCTTTCGTGAAAGCATTAGTTTACCATATGATAGGTTTGAATTAATTAGTAGATCGAATGAAATTTCAATAGTATATTGATGAGATATCTAGATCAAGAAGGTTGCTTCTAATAATTTTAAATTATTATCTTGATTGCATTAATTCTTGAGAGTCCATCACTGGAAATTGATTTCTTGATTCTCTTAAAGATATGCCATGATCGTTCCAAGAGTTGAGATGTAATTATGCCTAGAAATATATTACATCTTGAGAATATGCATTACAGGACTGTATTCCAGCCAAATTCTGGAGAAAGAGAAATATTTACAGCTGAGCAGACAGGAAAGAAAAACAGAAGGGAACTGAACGAGTAGGAAGGGAAAAGCAGAAAGAAACATGACCAGCAAAAAGGAAAAGCAGGAAGAAAAAAGCTGAAAGGAACGATGAGCTGGAAGGACAAAGGCACTGAGTTGGAAATCAGAAATCTCAAGAAGCAGAATGTCAGCAAGTTTCCTCTCAAGAAGCAGAACGTCAGCAAGTTTTAAGAAGCAGAGTTCCAACTATGCCTTGGGTACGGGTCGCAACGGTTGTACTCTTTTTACTCATGAGGGTTTTGTCCCACGTGGTTTTCCCGAGTGAGGTTTTTAATGAGACAATCACCGTACCCGAGAAGGAAGGTCAACCATTTCAAGATGTCCGTTGTTCTTCAAGATTTTACTACTCTCGCAGCCGTCTATACTATTCGACTGTAAGAGTAGGGGGGAGTGATGATATGGGCCATATTTTTACACTTCTGGCCTAAGAAGAAGAATTTTTGGTGATGCATTAAGTAAGAGTAGATGGACCAGTTGGTGAAGAGAAGAATGGCCCAACACTGTAAAGCCCATAATTTCTTACCCTAAGTTATTTAGTCAGCCACATTTTTGGGAGAAGGGCAACAATCTGTTACGTGAAGTGGGGGAAAGAAATATTCAAAAGAGAGGGCCCACGTTCCCACGTGGAGAAAAGTACGCAACCACTTAGATATATGCACAGGAAAAGAACAAATAGAGAAGGGGAGAGATACAGGAGAAAAAAAGTTCTCATCTTTTCAAAGTCTACAGATTTTCGGTTCTCGCAGTTCTTAAGAGAGAAGTTTAAGATAGCAGCAATTGTTATTTTTCCTTGTTTTATTACTTTTAATAAAGTCATAGAAGTATCAGATTTCTCATTGTACGTTGGAAGATCATCACAGAAGATCAGAAGAATCCTATCACATACTTTCTCCATTAATTTTTATTATTATTAATCCAATATTTGTCTTTATCTCTTATGTTATTTATTTCTATACCAATTTTCTGATTAATTTTATTTTACAGATTGATTCAATCCCGATTCCCGAAATATAAATTATTTTGGTGTTAGTCGAATTTTCGACCAACATCATATTATATAATAAAATCGTATATAACATGGGGTATACGCTAGTCACTAATATAACAAAGTCCTAACTGCAGCAAAATAATTACAATTAACAATTTGATCATAAATATACAATTAATTGTACAAAATGTATGCAGATTTGGAATGACAGAGGAGTCGTAGTTCGGCGGCGAAGCTGGTCGGCCAGCAAGGGACTGGCCGGATGAGATGGTCGGCCGGTGTTGAAGGAAGGAAAAAGGGAAAGATGAAATTGAGAGAGGAAAGTGAATGAGAAATAAAGGAAAATGAAAAGAGAGAGAGAGAGAGAGAGAGAGGGTCCATTTATGAGTTAGATATTTTGATGTGAAGACTGGTTGAGTTATATCCTGGTTTTGGTTTAAATTGAAATATTGGTTTAAAAGGTATTGGTTTTGGAATTGAATAAAATGGTAGTCAACTGGTTTAAGAGGTTACGAGGATTACAAAGGTAAAGTCCGAAAACGCATATGCATGTTCGTGCGTGAAATTCGCCCATAAGTCCCTAATTTCTAACAATTATAAAACGATCCACATAATTTCAAATAAGAGCAATTAAGTCCTACCACCTATTTCAATTAAGACCATGTATCTCAATTAATTGCAAATAGGACAATTAAACAAGTAGGCACGTCATACATGTAATAACAATTAATTCTCGCAACTAAATAAATTTAAATATATAATTAACACCTTAAATTACAAATAAATCACGTAATTAAATAATTAAAGTATGAAATTATCAATTAAATCATAATTAAATACTTTACATTCGGTCTGACCCCACTCGTGACGTCATATCAGGTCAATCCAAAACACGGAGTGTCACACCACTCACCTAAATTTACTGCAGTACCTTAATTATTTCTTTTTCCATTTCTTATTCTTTGTTTTTCCTTTTCATACTTCAATTTTAGACCTGGTTACTTTAATTTTTATGAATAGTACTCTATTTTCAAATTTGAATATTTTAATATTTATCAAAAATATTTCAATTATAAATATAGGTACTTTAATTAACGTTTATAAATAATACTATAATTTGAAACACAAGTATTTTAACTTTTATGAACAATACTTTTTTTTCTCTTTTATTTTTCTTTGTTTTCCCTCTCATACTCCAATTTTAAAACTTGAGTAGTGGATATTTTAAATTTTACAAATAATATTCAACTTTTAAATTTGAATACTCTATTTTATAATTTGGATACTCTGTATTATAATTTCAATACTCTATTTTATAATTTGAAAACTTTATAGTTTCTAAATAATACTTCAAAATATAAATGAACAATTAATTTTTATCCACAAATCCATCTATAAAAAAATAATAATTTTTACATATGAAGTATGAAAATTATGTTTTAAAGTATTAAAATACAAAATAAAAGTATAAAATCATGTATATAAGGTATTATATTAACAAAATAGTTTGTGTGGGAGGGAAGAATAATGTGTTATGTCATCTTATGTTTCTTCAAGGTTTTGCAACAGAAAAAAAAAAAAAAAAAAAAAAAAAAAAAAAAAAAAAAAAAAAAAAGTGAAATCTGATTATAAATTTGAATTAGAGAAATAGTATTGATATTTTCTTCATGAAGGAGTGATATCAAATTTATCTTGTGCGCCGGGAATTTTGCCTCATTTCCTATAGCACCCGAAGTGTAAGGCAGCCACATCCCCCGCACTATAGTTTAGTCCACATACGAAATGGAAAATCCGTACATAAACCAAACATATAGCGAACGGGAGACAATAAAAAACAACTCTAGCTAGGCGGGACTAACCCCATACTAAGTAAATCAATGCATAATAATTAAAGCGGAAGCATACTATATACCATCAATCAAAGATCATATACAACTAAAAGTACATATTCTTCAACTCTTCCAACCATAACAATATATAAAATCCTTAGAAGTAGCAAAATACGTCATAAGTACCCATATGCATCAAAATGTAAAGGTGGGCTATCCTAGACACAAATAAAAGACTTCAAAGACTCTAATTCCCGCCTAGCACGCACCTGCAAAAGACTCAAAAGTGGAGGCATCAGTCTATGGAAGACTAAGTGAGGGGCTTAATAAATATAAGCGCAATTGCCATGCAAGTTATAATCTCGGGTAAAGTTTTTAATAAAAGGGCAAGATAAGTTCAATAATAGAATAAACATCGCCCGAGATTACAACTCTCAAGTTTAACAATTAATCCAATTTCAGTTAATCAGTGGCCCAAAAAGTGAGGGCAAACCTCCAATCTTTACTCCGACAATGTACAATAATTAGGTTATTAATTAGTTGAGTGATCATGCAAGTAATTACGGTGCAATCAATCAATAGTAATTACAATATCCCTTTTTTCTCCGGGTGGTAGTTGTGTAACGCCCCGATTTCTCAGACGTAAAGGTAGGGCGTATGTGTTTACCTAATTGCGTGAATTAATTGTTTTACGTGTTTTATATTTAATTTTATTATAAATGTTATTATTTTATTATAATATATTATATTATTTTATTTTAATATTATTAATTTTATATATATATGTTTCGTATTATATATATATATATGTTTAATTATATTATTATTAATTTAATGATTATGCTAATTATATGTTATATTAATTAATCATGTTTTAATTAATCACTTATTTATATATATTATTATACGTGGAATTAATATGCATGCATGGAGATTATTATTTCTGCATGGGATTAATAATTCTGAATGAATTATGCATGGAGAATATTAAATATGCATGCATGCAAATCATAATTGTGCATGGGAATTTTATACATTATGCATGAATTGTATGATGGAGTTTGTTCGTTTATTTTGTGCTTCGATCTCTTATGAAATGATATCAAATTGCCACGATTTTGTAATATGTCGTACATATATGTGTTATGGACATGATTTTATGCTCAAATTATGTTTTTGAATTCATTTGTTATGTTAACGAATTAAATTTTAATTGAGGAACCAAAACGGGAGCTAACGAGCACTTAGCGTACCCTTGGTTCCGAATTTAATATCTTGAGCTCGGGAACGAGGATTCGAGTTCCGTCAACTCCGCTGAACTCGTAACGAAAATTCGAGTTTAGTAAACTTAACCTTATAATTTTCCTAAGTCATTTGAAACTCCGAAATCCAACCGAAAAACGAAACGGCATTCAACTTGACCTTGTTGCACTAATTCAGCCATAACTTGACCAAACCACAACCAAATTAACCATGGTTTGATTCCTTTAAACCCTAACTCAACCACCTATCTAGATATTTCAAGCTTTGACCGAGATTATCATCACACAAACCCCAAACATCAGCCAAAGCTACTGCTCTACAGTTCAGACCCGAAACCCTTCAAACCTTGGAGATTTTGGAGCTCAAATCTCCTCCAAACTTCAACCAATCATCAAGGTAAGCTTAGGGTGGTATTATATGATTAATTCTGATCATTTTCATCCTTTCATTCATGATTTTGAGCATGGTTTGATCATTTCTGGCCATTTTACCGAAAAATGGAGTTTTGTACAAATTCTTGATCTCTTTTGATTCTCAATGATTTTGGTTGATTCCAAGCCTGAGATTAATTGTTTTAACATCCTCATAACATTTATGATCATAGAGTTCATGGTTGTTGAATTATATTTGAGTTATCATTTATGAAATTTCAGAAAATCCCACATGTATGTCACGTATGGTTGATGATTTGTTTGAGCTTGTTTGGAACTGATTTCCTTGTTGAATATATGATATTTTGCTGCACTTTTGAGGGACTTTTGGACCTAATCTGAGTCGTTTGAACCGAGTTCAAGCTTGCCCTGTTTTTTCGAGTTCTGGCCCTGTTTTGGCGCTGGTTTAAGCTGTCAATTTGCTGCGTTCCTTCTTCCCTTTTTGGCTGTCCATTTCCGTGGCTTTTAGCATGTATTCTTGTTGAAGTTGTTGCTGCATATTATGCCTTGTTTTGTTGTTCGTATTGCCTGGTTTTCCTGCGTCGTTAGCTGCTCTGTTTCTGCGTCTGTGGCTGTCCGAGAACTGGAGTTGCTGCTGTGCGACACGGGCGTGCCATTCCTGGCCTTTCCAGCGCGACACGGGGGTGCAGACTTGGCCTGGGATTTCTGTACCGAGACACGGGGGTGTCTCGGCCTAAGCTTGAAGGGTGACACGGGGGTGTCACCCCGTTTTCTGGATTTCCTTGTTGCGTTTCTGGGACTGCTACTGCTGCTGCTGCTGTTGTTATTCCTTGCATGCTTGGTTGTGTGATTGTATATATATATGCATGGCTGTGTGTGAGTGAGATTGCATGCATGGTTTGTATATAGTGTATAGTATATATATATATTGCATGCATGAGTTTGTTTGTGTGTGTACGTGTATTACATGCATGTATAATTATATATATATATATAGTATATATATTTATGCATGTAGTATATAATATATATATATGCATGCATGGGTAGGTTGAGTGTGTGTACGTGTATATATATGTATATATTATATATATATTGTATATTGTTATATATATATGATTATATGTATATATTATATTATATGTATATTTATTATATATTTTGAATATTATTTGATTTATTTAATTATTGAAATTAATCGATTTCCATTTCGCGTATTTAATTATCGACTTTTGATTGAACGTTTTATTTATTTTATTCCTAAATGTGAATTTGAGTAATATGTGTTATGCTTATTAAATGAATTTTAGATTAATTGATATATACTATAAATGTTTTGAATGTTATGAATTTATGAAATTATGAAATTGAATAAAATATATGAACGAACGATTTGATTATATGATTTAAATTCCTTAATCGTGCACATGAACATTTTTATGATATAACATGATCATTTATGCATTCATGTCATATTCATCTCATTGCCGAGCGTCATATGTGGTCATTGCGTCTCATACCTTTTCTTTTGCACAGATTCGGGTCTGGTCGGAGACGAGGGCGAGCCTTGAGACGCTTGTGCCTTTATTTTGCTTTGGTAAAGGTGGGTTTTTCTTATATTAGTTAAAACAACCCTATAAATCCCTTATGTGCAAAGTTTTAAGCCAAAATTATATATTTATATAAATCGAGTCATTTTGGGTAAATGATTTCAAACGTATGACCCCTTTTATATATGAAACCCTACCTTATGTTTGGCGAGATTGCATGTACGTTATATTCACGGGCCCCGGGACTTAGTATATGTGGCTAACCGAGGAAGCAAGGGCTGACGGGGATCCCATATACTAGTTCCAACCAAATTACGACGATACGGACCTCGTTAGGAGTTTTGACGAGGAAACGCAGGTCGGGCTTTTGAGGATTCATGTACCTCATTAGCCATTATGTATGATCCGGTGGTCAGGTCTAGCTAACTTGTCCACCACCCGGAGGGAGAAGGTGTATATGTATGATTATGATCATTTTTGTATGTGCACGAAAGATATGTGTGATAACCACTAATTATGATATGATTACACGAGGAGAAGGTTGGAGATTGTGCAAGCTCACTCGCCGAGCTTAAACCCTTATGAACAATTATGAATGAATATGAACGTCGTAATCCCGTTGATGTTTTCTATTGTTTTAACCACTTGGTAAATTCCTTTCAAACTTCACACGGGATTAGGGCTTGCATGTATGTGTTTAATTTATGCGATATTATAGATCTTATGCCCGTTTTTATACCCACCAGTCTCTTTTAGACTGAACCCGGTTGTTTTCAGTTGTTTTGTGCAGGTATAGGAGTGCTAGGCGGGAATACAAGTCGTCTAGGTCTTGCATTTATGTTTAGCACTTCTTTTCAGTCTCATATTCATACTCTTGTTGCTACTTTTGTAATTGATCATAGTTTAGATTGGAGCGTTATGATTTTGTAGGCCGTGAGTGCCGTTGCATATTCGAATGCTCTTGTATATTTCTATTTTTGGAGCTTGGTGGCTCACTGTATATATGCTATGTAGTTCTTGCTTCCGCGAGTTTTATTTTACTCTGATTTTATGATTCTTGCACTGATTGGTTTAAGGGTTAGTCCCGCCTAGCATAGCGTGTGTGTTGTGTCCCCGTTCGCCGTGGATTTGGCACGTGTATGGACTTCCATTTCATATACGGGTCGGGTCTCGGTGCGGGGGATGTGGTACCTTACGCTCGGGTGCTACAAGTTGAGTTTATAAGGCCCAAACCATCCAATCTCATTGAGCATCGGGTACATGAATCCCATGCCCGGAACTCCTTCCTCCACCATTCTCCCAGTGGATTCAGGGGTCATCCCAAAATGGTGAGAGTAGTGTAAGAGTTACCTGTCAGCCCTTGCTTTCCTGGTTGGCTCAATACACTAACCCTGGAGCCCATAATGCAGTACATTATTACTCACCAAAACAAGGTCGGTTCAATGCCAAAAGGATAGTTCATTTTCAATCATTTGAGGTTTTTGAAAAGTTATAAATATATATATATACATTTTAGCCCAAAATCCACATAGGGGGTTTAAGGGTTCTATGTAACTAGAATTAAACCTCACCTGTAGAGACAAAACAAAAACAAGGATATAGCCTACGGTGCCTGCTTCTCGTCACCAGGAAGTTGGTTTGTGAAAGAAAGACAAGTGTACCTGAGACACGACTCTTATGAACCAATTAAGATGAACGGCATAATCATACAATGCTATGACATGAATTAACAATTATGGCATGTTATCAACACATTATTGTTAGGAATAGTGCCCTGAAAGCCGATGTAATAGTCTGTTTTAGTACTTTCTTTTTTGTAAATCATAGACAATCTTTGAATAATACGAATTAAGGCAACATTTCTTTATATGTTCTTGTTTGATTGATGTTTACTTTGACTGCACATGTATTAGAACTCCCTTAATCTATATGACTTATAGGACTCAACCATTTAGGTGAAGTGGTTCATGAGATGAGCCCTATATCACATAAGTCATGATTAGAAATCACTCCAAGCCGATGAGTCCTATAGACAGTGGGAGTGTCAACCTGACTCGTTCGAGGCTTGCTCGTGTGATCACGCCCTTAAGAAAGACCACCTTGTTTCATGGTGTGCAAAGTGTATTGTTGATACGTGCCTGATACATGGTGGTGCTTGCTCATTCTAAGTAAGTACACTGAGATGTCCAGTGTGAGAAGATTCCTAAATGGAAAAGGAAGTTTCTATATCTAAAAATAGAAACTTCCAAATTATGAAATATCTCACAAGTCATTGATGTGATTAAGTGATCCTTAGACTTGAGGTTTCATTGATACTTTATGAGCTAACTCTGTAGTCTTAGGTGTAAGCTTTAAAGGGTGTCGCCTTAGACAACTGATTCAAGGCTCATGCTGGGGCTGCACAAGTGGCGCATGAAAGTATATGAGAACCGATAAAGGACCTACACTTGCATTCGCAAGTTGATCTCTTATTGTGTAAGTCATTCATATGCCATTTAGAAGTCCTTGGCCAAGGCAGTGGATCAAGACATTAGGAAAAAAGTTTCTTGGATTGAGATCAAATGGATATGAAATGCACTTAGCTTTAAGATCGAGATTATTAGGGTTCTAACTATTCCCTTGCCCTAGATCTTGGTTGAGAGATGGGATGTAGGAGGATTTTATTTCACATGAATCAATGACTTAAAGGCTCTGTTGAATCGAGACATTCTTATTCAGTTAGGGGTCAAATACTTATTGCTAGACTATGGTCTTTTGATTTGTGGACTGATTAATTAATTAGGGAATTAATTAATTAGGGTCACTGCTAATTGAATTAAGAACCTAGAGGGTCACACACAACAACCTGGTCACGTGAGTTAAGGCTTGAATCAATTAAACGAGTTGATCGAACCATTAAGAGAATGGTGGGGCCCACACGTGTGAAGCACAAGTGTGGGAGGCGTGTATAACACGTGTCCTTGGGGATACGTGTAGTCACGTATTTATATGTGTATATATATTAAATAATTAATGTATTAATTATTTAATGGATTTTGATTTAATTTTGAATTAATATTAAAGTCCTAATTTGGAGAAAGAAAGTCTAATAAATAATTAATTAAGAATTAATTAATTATTAGTCTTCAAGTTATTTATTATTTAATGAATAAAGTAAAATAAAATATCTAAGAGAGTTAGATATTATTTTTGCTTGACAAATTGGTCAAAAGAAGACTTCTGATCAAAGTAAGAGTCTTACTCTCCAAGCAAGAATCAAGATAGCATAAGGGATTTGAATCCTATCCAGATAAGGATGGGGGGTTCGAACCCATTGATGAGTAATAGAAAAAATTCTCCTTCTCCATAATTATACACTAAACCCTAGAGCCTAAACACCGAATATAGAACTAGCATCGTCCCTATTCAGATCGTGGTCGAGGTTGGTGGACTAATTCTCTGAGGGCTACTATCGTAAAGTCTTGAAAGATTCGAAGGAGCTTTTGGAGATTAAGTCGCGTGAAGAGCGTTCTTGGGCGGCTAGAACGTGTCAAGAAAGCTACTACATAAGTTTCTTGATCTCTACGAATTTGGGAATAGGAATTGCGAGATTCGATTCTAACTTATTAGGAAAAAAATTTTAAATTTTCGCTGCATTTATGTTTCGTTTTCCCAACAACTATGGTATAGAATGAACACATAATACCATGTATTGATCATTTAAAAGTTGCAAGAAAATGTTAAGTAACATAAGGCACCAAGGAAATTTCACGATCGAGTATTCATTCATGCATACGCGAGAATAACTCATGCATGTACTTTAAAACACTTAAAAGTGCTGGGAAAATGGCATGGAAAAGAAAGCACGAAGAAAGCATGTAAAACGAGCAAAACATAAAAACGTGAAAGTAGGGTCCTAAACGCCCGTTTCCGTTTTGTTAAGGAATGCCAAATGGCCGTTTCGGAGTTCGAGCAAGGAACAGACGGTATCCAAACGGTCGTTTCCAAAATGGCCTATGGCCTGAAAAGCCCGTTTGGGTCTGGTCTGGGTGAAAAACAGGGGGATAAAACAGGGGATGCTCGAACCACAATCCCAAAACACCAAAACAACCATAAACTTCTTCCAAATGTAACAACTCATGAAAGAAACATGTATACCTACTCAAAGTATAATAAAAACCAATATAAACACCTAAATCATGCATTGATCATCAAGAACCTCATCATGAAACCCATATATCAACTTATTAACCAATTCCATAAACTTCAAGAATTCATGCTGAAATTCGAGTTTAAAGCCTAGAATCATGCTTCCACCAACTAAAACACAAATTATCCAATCCAATCATAACCCTAGCTTTATCATTCAATCTCAAGAATTCATACAAATCTCCCATATCTATCTTGAATGAAAAGAAGAAGAAAAGAGATGGATCTATGGAGATGGTTGAAGCTTCAAAGTCCAAAATTTTCCGGAAATATAACTTGGAAATAATGAAATCCCTTCTTCTTCTTCTTCTTGGGATTTTTGATCGTGAAAAGAGAGCAAGAAGCAAAGTGTTTGTATGTATGAATGTTGTGGAAGAATGTAAGAGATGCATAAGTGAAAAAGACAAGTGATTACAGAGAAAAGAGAAGTTAAGAAAACGTGCAATAGATAAAAGCTGATGAAGTAAATTAATAAATAAATAAAAAATAAATTATTTTTAGAGTTCAAGAGACCAAACTTAGTTCTCTCGCTTAATAGCTAGTATAGATTCAACTTTACTAAACCTATAAGATTAATAAGTTAATTAATGTAAATTGATAAATAAGTAAAGTTTTCAAAATATCAAAAAAGTCATGAAATAATTTTTAAAGAATAAAAAAAATTAAAAAGAAAAAAATTGAGTTAAAATTGAATCAATTCGATCAAACAGGCCCTTTTTATATATATAATAATATAGAATATAAATATAGATTGTATAACGAAGGGAAGTTTGTTTGCCTTTTTTTTTTTTTTTTTTTTTTTGGTTACATGTTTGCCTATTTCTTGAGCCATTTATGATATTGTATCATATACATGCATTAGAACAAGAATTATTTGAATGAATTCCACCAAAAGTTATGTCTACCAACGGATAATACGAAATATAACAACGCTTTATGGACTCAACATAAGAAAAAAGAAGTTTCTAAATCGTCATTATCAATATCAAAAGTTTGCTACTGATATCTTTCAATTTTACAACCATCACTTTGTGAAGAGGAACAAATTTTGTGAATGGATTATTCCATCTCGACTTGAGGCGAATTAATGTAAGCTTAATACTGATGTTAGTGTTAAAGACAACTCGAAAGCTACTATTGGAGGGCTATTGCGAGATGTTAAGAGATAATAGACTCTGGGGTCTTCTATGGACTTAGGAGAAAATACTATTACCGTAGCTGAACTCGTGGGTTGTGCGGAGGGCTGCGAAATGTTTAGGATTCAAGAATTCAACGCTTAAATGATTCTAATGTGTCATTAAAGTTATCTTGACTGCCGATACTAATTAAATTGCATCATTTGAGTAACTTGATTGAGGTTTGTAAGCTCTCGTTTCGAAAATCGTGGACAGTGTTGCATTACAGTTTCACAGGAGGGAATGAATGTGCCGACATTCTTGCAAAACATGGGCTCATGAGCTTGGGGAGTTTTTGGCTGCTTGGACCGAGCCTCAGATGGAGGTTGTGTGACTTATGTGAAGCTTATGGTTTGCGGATATAGATAACAATATGAATACAGTAATAAGAATTTTTTAAACAATTTTGATGTGAGAAGTATCGGATACTAATACGAATATTCGACACGACATGATACGATAAATAATATTTTAAAAAATGTCCGTACATCACAGCGTCCAAGCTTTCCTTGGATAGGTAACCCATTTATTTACCTTTTCAACTCCCCTCCTCTTTATTCAGTTTATTAATCTTTAGTATATAAGAGAAGAAATTAAAGACCTTTGTTTCCAAATTGAGACTGTAATATCAAATTTTGATGTAACAATTGCACCCTTATATAGTTAAATATTTTATTTTGTAACGCATGCATGAGATTATATACGACATGATCGCTTGATAATTGATATTATTCTGAGATTCCTCACTTACAAAACCATATTAAATTTCATGTGGAAACACCCATTGGATAGTAGTGAAAGAAGGGGACAAATGCACACTTTTTTTTTTTTTTTTTTTTGGTTCCTAAAATGCACAAATAATTTGTTTAAAGAGTGCAAAGCGTAATATTTGAAAGATCGGAGTGAAAATTTCCAAACATCAAACATGTCTGTGAGCTATATATATATATATATATGTTAAGGGAGAATTACATCTGACTATCCTGCATTTAGACCTAATTTCAATCTAGTCCATAATTTTTAGGAAATTACAAATTAGTCCCTAACTTTTAAGAACCATTTGTGGTCTCTAGGGTTCCGTTATGTCATTCCAAAAATATCTCTGATTTGTTGTTAAAGTCATATTTTGTAGGGATCGTTTTGTTATTTTTGTAAACTTTAGGGATGATTTTGTAATTTTGGTTATATATTCAACGTAACACTCATAAAATCGTTAGGGGCATAAATGTATTTTTACAAATTCCGTTAAGGGACCTCAACCAAACAAGACTTATAGGAACTAAAATGTAATTCCCCGATAATAATGGATTGCATTGTAATTGAGCCTAAATGTAAGGTAGTTAGATCCCTATATCTATACTATTATATTAAGTGTCAGGGGTAGAGAGAAACCGTCTTGGTGTCTTCGACTCTTGGACTCTTTTCTTTTCTATCCCTGACTTTTAAAATCTTTTTTTCCTTTTTAAATTATTTACGTATTATCCCTTAACTCTCCTTTTCTGCTTTTAACTTTTAAAATATTTTCTCTTCTTTTAATTTATTCTCTATTATCTCTTAACTCTCATTTTATCTCAAATCACGTTATTCTTTTTTATATTCTTTTATCTTTTTATCTCATATTTTTTATTATTATTTTGAGCTCTTTTTTTGTATTTTTAATTTATTTTTATCTATACTACTATATTAAGACGTATTTAAGAATTATTTAATTTTTATTAATATAAAAAATTTAATTTTAATATATTTTAATTGTAATATTTTTTTCTAGCACACACATCGAGTGTGCGTAATTACTAGTTATTATTTATTTATTTTGCCATTCCAATAACGTAATATTCTCAACTTCTCTTTTCTCTATCATTATATTATTTTTTTTTAATAATTCTTTTATATCTATACTATTCTATACTAATGTTTGGTCTTGTGGACTCTTTTCTTTTCCTTTTATTTTATTTATTTTTTTTCATCCGTTGTATTTTCTTACATTCTTTTTTTTTTTGCTATTATTTATTTACCATTCTAATATATTCATAACTTCTCTTTTCTCTTTCCTCATTTTAATTTTTTTTTTTTCTTTATGTATAAATTTTATCTTTTTTTTTTTTTCTCATTTATCTGCTTAGAATTTTTATTCACGTATTTTATTAGTTATCAACTTAAAATTTTAATCTTAATTTTAAGATATTTTAATCTTAATTTTAATCTTTTTCACATATTTTATAGATATTTTAATCTAAATTTTAATCTTAATTTTTTATTTGCACACACGTAGAGTGTGCAGAGTTGCTAGTGTTAATTACGTGTTTTAATTAGATTGGAAACTAATTCCTTTCTTCTAAACTCAATTTGAAAACGGAATCCAAAATCCCCTCCCCGCCAACAAAAACCCTAAGCCCACGGTTCCTCCGATCAACTCAACCCACCGGAAATTGGAGCCAAATACCCATTTAAACATGAGCCGTTGGATGAGAGTGTATTTGGGCCGCAGGATTGGGTTTAAAGACATCATGTCCACTCATTAAGGCCGTTGAATCTGGCGCCAGTGATCCAAGGGTTAAGAATCTACTCGACAAAGGAGCCATCCAATCCGTTTATCACATCAAGGATCCTATGGCTAACAAGCTAAGGGATGATGATGATGATGATGATGCTGTAGAGAAGGAAACGGTTGCATCCCTGAAATTGTTAAGTGCATGTTATTAGGTCGAATTGGGCTCACTCATCCCTCTTCTATCTTCTTCCTCCTTGTAGACACTGTTTCATTGCTTTACCGATTCAATATATTATCAATTTGGGTTTTGCTATTTTGTTTTCATATTATACTTGCTCAGATCATTACATCGAAATGTTTTGTGAATTTACCTATGAAGTGGAGTTCAGATAATTTGAGGAAATTTCTCAACGATGAGGTTAGCTTCTCTGATTCCATGCGAGTTGTTCAGTTTTCAAATTTGGTTTTTGGTAGGAAAATGTAAAACTAATGGGGTTCTGCAAAAATTCTTTAACTGTTGTATCAGATATTCCCGAGATACATACACTCATTAGGCTGTTATACGTAAGCTAATATTTTCTAGTTTAATTTCTTGATGTTTGTTTTGCTTTATGTATTGAGTGCAATTACAGTTCATGATGTTTATCGTGTTGCCTTACAAAAACTCTTACAGGGAATTTTCTTTAAATCTGCTAAGAAGAAAAAAGGCATGATTGTTGGGTTTGTTACTTTTGGAAGTGCAGAACAAGTGAAGATTGCCTTGGAGGTACTCTTGAAAATTCATTCTGAAATTTTTATTCTTGAAACTTCATTTTGAACTTCTAGGAATTGCTTCTCACATTCTTAGTGTTGCAGGGGCTGAATGGGAAATCAACTGGCAACAGAACCTTAAAGGTTGAAGATGTCATTCCACGTTCATTTGAAAAAAATAATAATGATGCATTGTCTAAGCCATCCACAGACGATAATAATTCTACTCTAACCCAGTCTACAAACAATGATGAGGCTGACAAGGATGGGAATTTAGTTCCCAATGGTTCAGCTCTAAAGGGTCGAAGTGCACGTGATGCAGTAAGCCCTCTTGCTCATTTGTCCTATTCTGATCAGTTAGAGCACAAGAAAAATCTCTCGCACAAACTCTAAAAAAATTAGTAAGTACAATGATACTTTTCCTCGATACACTTCTGTTCTTTGAGTTCAGTATTAGAAACTTTTGAATCTTTACTCGTATTTTTTTAATCTGCTGATTGAAACCTTCACCCTTCTGCTTGTTGTTTGTAAACTCGTAATGAGTGCAAGGCTTGCACTAATGGTGTTCCACTTCCAGAATGGATTCAGAAATCTCGAGAAATAGGTTCTGCTCTTACCATGTCTAAGAATTTGAATTAGATGATTATGCAAATAAATTTTCAGGTAGCATATGGCAGACTTGGAAAAGTAATTATATTATAGAGCTAGCTGACGAAGGCCTTCTTACTTGATGTTATGATGCTTGTTTCATTGTATTTGAATCTTTACCAGACTCTCTCTCCTTTTAAGTTTCAGATGGGGGAAGAGTGTTAGGTACAAAAATAATGCTTTGACCTATTTTCAAATTTCAATGCTGAATATTAGGTGGTTTTCCATGCAAGTTGGAGGGTATTATTGAATCACCTCTTGTTGATGGATATCGTAACAAGTGTGAATGCTCTGTTGGATATTCCTTGCAAGGCAAAGCTACAATGGGGTTTTTACTTGGGAATTTCAGGTGGTCTCTCAGTAACAAGATATCATTACTAGTTCATCTTATGTTTCTCTGAACTTAATTAGAATGTCAATTGGTGTAGGGAGGGCGTGACTGCTGTTGAGGAACCTGTACATTGTACTAATTCTTCAAGGTCGTGCCCCAGCCCCCAAGACAGATTGCTAAGCAAGTTTGCATATCAAGAAAAGGCCAGAGGTCTTGATCAAAAAAAAAAAAAAAAAAAAAAGAAAAGGCCAGAGGGGAAGTGGTTCATATACAGTTTTAGTGTTGCCTATAACAAAATTACAAATACCCAGTTCTGAAGGAATTTGCTAATTTCTGAAATAAAAGGGTGCAACTACGCCAAACTGCAAAGTGTGTGGCTGTAATTTTTACCCTATAATATCTTGGACCTTCATGTTCGTTTACAGGAAACTAAAATCATTTAAGCTTAACTTCACTTTCTTTTCGTTTTCCGTTTTAGGGAAACATGAATGCAGTCTCCACACGTGTCAACCATCATACTGGCCAACAGAGTCTTCAGGTATTGGTATATAAATATTATTAACCAACATAGATTCTTGCATAACATTAAGGACATTATCTCAATTTGCAATTTCCATTACAGCTACAGGGCGAGTTTGGTTTCGAGCTTCATCCTTGGAAGGCAGTTTTCAACCAAGGGATAGCTGCTGCTTGCACAGTTTTCATTGCTTTTATTTCCAATGTATGTTTCCAAGTGAGCATTTGTTCTACTGCAGGAAACTTCAGTTATTATGACGTCAAAGAACTTGCATGGTTAGGATCTTCACTGGTCTGGTGATCTGCTTTTCCAGATGGATTCAAGGGTATTTTCCATAGTGCAATATCTTCTGAAACTAGTTTTTAAACCAACATAACTTATAATTGTTGAAATTTAATTTTATAAAGAAAAAATAGCATGTAATGTAATTTTATGCAATTGAGTGCATCCATAAAAATATTTGTTTTCTAAAAGTAGTGTCGCATATTAGCGACAGTTTTGATATTTTAAAATCTTGTCACTTATATTATCTTAATTGGATTTAAAGTTATGCAGTATCATAGGAGAAACTTTATTCCCAATTGGCTATTATGCAGAATATCGGTTATAGGCCTATGGGGTCAAGACTAGGATTCCATATCTAAAAAGAAGGAAGAATTATGAGTAATAAGACATTTACTTGAATTTGAAAGGTATGCTATTTTTATGGCAGACATATTTAGGCATGCACGGTTGGTGGCAACTCAAGGAAAGTAAATTGGTATCTTTCATAACATCTTGTATCAAGAAATCAAATACTAACAAAAGAAACTACGATATCAATTGAATAGCACCCGCACTAGTGAGACTTTGAAGCTAAGACCCCAAACCTCTGGATTATGAGTCTTGAGTTTTATCCATTGGGAGGGACCAATCCAGAGATTTGAAGGGCCCAATCGATATTCAATAGGAGTAAATTAGAGAACTAGCTATATGAAAAGGAAAAAATAAAAAGACTCGATGTCTCCATCCAAACGAAAAGCCAAAAGAGCTAAATTGATTGAGCCCCCTTTAATTCTCACTTCCCCTCCACTAAACTTAAATAGTAAAGCAGAGCTCCCTTAGTTTCTAAGACAAGCCACTAATATACACATTTTAACTTGATGATCATTCACTTAATTGAAAATGATGGATTTTGTGCTGTACCTAATCAATTATGGGCACACAACTGGATGATGGGGTCAATGATGTACAACTTTTTGTGATATTTTGGTGGAAAAATTGATAAATCTTCCATGTTTATCTTAGCCTTCTTGTGATTGAACCCTCCACTTCCAGGGCTAGTAAGCAGAGAAGAAAATTCTCGGTCCGGGAGAAGAAATGGTGACAGGTGGGATTTCAAGGGAGCTAAGTTGGGGAGGTGGATGCTGCCACTGAGGATGTGGGCCCCCTACAAGAAGAGTTTGAAGAAGTGGGCCAGCTTCCATAACCGCCTTCTAGAACTTGCCTTGCCATTCTCAGGCAATTGCTTTGTTTGCAGGAGTTCTTCATGAGTTTCAGATTTCTTCTTCGGGATGTGAAGAATGGGACAGGTCAGTGTTTTCATCTTCAACATTGCTGCTCAATGTGCCACTAGTCGACAGTGACGCACAACTGTATTGCAGCTGCTGTTGTTTTGAGGAATGTGGCTGCATTTGGTTTACCTGTTTGGAAAGTAACTGTTTTTCCAGCATAAATGTGTGGCATTTTCGCTGGTACTCATCCCTCTCTTTGATGGAATTTGCTATTAGGCTTTTGAGTTGAAGGATCTCTTCGTCTTTTCTTGAAAGTTCATCATTGAGGCCTCTAGCTCAAAAGGTGAATAAAACACGCAGTTCTTCAACTCCTCAATTCCCTAACATACAATAATGTGTGCCTCCATCAGTACTTTAAATGAAAACCAGGAAACAGAAAACCAACCGAAAAAAAAAACAAAAGTCTTTTTAATATATCTTAAGAAGACAGTCAGTAAGTAACTACCTCTTCCCACTGGTAGTAAGCCCAGTCGAATAGACTGCTTTGTTCTTCCATTTGCCAGAGTTCTTCGAGTACCCCGATGGAGTGGACATAAAGGAAAGATGTTAATGAGGTAGTTACTCTTTCTTTCTTATAAGGTTTTGAAGTAGTTCCTCTCTTTTCTTATAATCTTGTTTCTACTTTTTTAATAGGCATGGGACAAATGGTTGGAGAGAAATAGAGAAGGGCAAAAGCATGAAAAGGGCAGGTGTTGCTAGTGGTTAACTTTATACTAGAAAGATTCTTAGTATAAGGGGACCATTTACAGTGAATTGAATCCAGGGATTAAAGTTGGAAGCTGGAGTCCCCATCAGTTGTGATTCATTGACACCGCTCTTGTCTTTGTTGAATATCTTCTTTTGGATTGATTCATAATCATGCCTGTAACACCGCCCACGTGCAAGACATGTGCACGTAACCTGATGCACGACGTAAGATATTGTTTGAGGAAGAAAAGGTAGAAAAAGAAGGTGAGTTTAGTAAACGTGCAGGATATGCAATCGACTTGTGTAGAAAGTAGTTAGGGAACCCAAAACAATTTGTGTATGCAAGGTTGGAAAATGCAATGTGCTATGTTGACTGGCTTAATAGGGACTAACTGTAAATTCTTCTCTTTCTTTTAACCATTGAAAATTGAAATACATGTTGATGTGTATTTCATCATATACTAAGAAAACCAACCTTTAGATCGTGAACTAATCGAATAATTAATTTAGATCGTCTCCATTTTCTTTTATTTTGTCAAAAATTATTATGGCCCTCTGGCCTCTATGCTTTCGGTTCTTGTTTGTGCAGCAACACGGCTTGTACTGTTCCAATACCAAGTGATGTCTTATTCTTACGGACACGACACGACGTAAATACGACAGCATTATTTTTTTCTTGAATTTTTCACTTGAGGAGTGTGTGACATGAGTGTACGATACAATACAGTAAAATAAAATTTTTAAAAGTATCCGTGAATCAAAAATTCTTTACCAATCATGTGTTCCTGCATAACAAAGATATATGGGAATCTCTCCAATTGTTCTGCCATAATTATGAAAAACCTAAGCAAAACAAGAAGATACATAAGATCCCAGAATATATTGCAACATCTCTAGACGGCCTAAACATAGAAAATGTTTCCTTGGTATTTTCTTGAATTTAGTTCAGTTCAAGATCATAATTTCTCTTTCATAGTACTGAGAAACCTGATAAAGCAAGTGGGGTCAGAAATCTCTAGCCAACATCATGCTTTCATTACAAAATAGAGGATTGCTTGTTTCAATTTAACAGTGGGTTTGTAGCGTATTTCTGCATGTTACAACAGGATATGAACGCAAACAACATTGCAGCAGATAAATGATGTATCCACAGCAGTTAGTAAGAAGAGGAGAGTCTCACTCAGGTCTGCGCATCTTGACATTAACAGGGATCCTTGTACGATTGAACCTTTTCGGCAGCTGCACGTGATGTTCTTCCCAACTCTTGAGATTCAGATCCCTTTTCCGGTACTGGTTCATCAGCCAAAGGGCAGTTTTTTGGTGATTTCAAATCATTAGGCTCGACGGACTTAAATCTAGCAGATTGTCTCCTCACACCGGGCCTGGCTTGCCAAATCCGAGGAGACAAAAGATATAAGTGCAGATCAATCAGAAAAAAACCCATTTTATTACAAGAAAGCATGTTTTTATGAAGTATTTTTGGTTCAACAAAAAGACCTTTTTTTAGCAGCATTCTCCTGATGTTGTGATGCTTCATCATACAAAGGACATTTGGGGGCATCGTCTGTCTTAAACCTTGCAGATTGCCTCCTTGTATAGGGCCTGGCAATGCAACACCAGATTAGTCAAAAGTGACAGATACATGTCTATGGAAAATCTTACTTGAATGTTCCTAGGAAACATGTGTTATGTGTCGATCATTAGTATAGGGAAAAAAAAAAAACCTTTTATTTCCAGTTTTCTCCTCGGACTGAGACAGTTCCAAACCTACAAAATGACCCAAGGGAAAAGACTAAAATCATACATATACCATTCTTAATTTCTTATGTACAATAAAACAACATTTTCAGAATGATCACTCACTATGTGATCGCAGTCTCTTGTTGGTATTACGAGGCTTTTCATTGTCTGAAACTTGATTTGGAAATTCCCCTTCCTCTGGCAACTTGTTAAACTCACCTTTAGAAGATTACAACAGCCATTTTGAGGTTTCAAAACTCAAAAGAGAAAAGAGTCGATGGCATTTATAATCAGTATACACACACACACACACACACAACTGGAACTCCACTACATGCTGTCAGGTCAGTATACAAACAATAGAACGAATACAAGTGAATCATTTAAAAGCATTCACCTCAGGATCTGCTTGTTCGCATGGTCTTATACTAGGTTTTTCCTGGATTAAAAAAGACTAATTAATGAGAGACCACATTCTATAAAAATTGTGTCTAGCAGGGTTTAGATGCACAGACCTCATCCAATTTCCTTGCTTTAAGCAGAACATTTTTGCATCCAAGCTCATGTTGTAAGGCTTTCAACTGAAATAAAGAAGAGATGTTAGGTCGAAGCAGATTATACTAGAATCAAATTGTAGACACTGGGAAGAAATCCTCATTCAGGTTTTATGTCGACTCATCCGATCTTTACCTGAATTTAGTTCCTGAAAATTTAGCAGGCATGTCAAATAAATGAAACCGGAAAAACTTAGAAAGATCAAATTCTCCAAGATTCAAGTAAGAAATCAAACCGTCAGCTAGTTGGTGGTTCTGTTCTCTGGCAATCTGTGAAGCTCAATTCCAATCTGTTCAATGATTTTGCTATTAACGTGAAGGATTTCAAAATAAGTTCAAATCAGAGGCCAAGAACAAAAAGAAAGAAAAAGTTGTCCAATGAATGAACCAATTAGCACAAGTGAATGGAAAGAGGATACTTTCTCTGAATTAGCATCTTCATTAAAGCCATGTTTTCCTGAATCACAGTCACAATCAGCCAAGTCAAACAGAAAAAGAAGTCTATCAATTACGAAATTGAAGAGCTTCCAGGTAATTTACCTTCTGAAGCTTTTCAACATACTCTTTAGTAGTTATCTGAATAGATTGTCTCTTCTCATCTCGAATCAACTGCTTAGGCTTCTGCTGCAAATTGCTAATATCAGCCAGTGTCCGTCGGGGCCAGGTTTTGAAGGCCTAACATAGCTGCTTTCCCTGCTTTATCTGCAGCCAAGTGCAGAAAATTTCCAAATGAAGTCATAAACCTGAAGCAGACACTACCTTTCTATCATTTTCTATCGGACAGAATATCTCCATAGTTGAAAAAGAAATCGGAGTCTAATGCTACAGAGATTCAAAAGTGAAAAGCCCAAACACTGCAAATGAAAGACAAAACCGCCACTTCGCGCAAAGAAATCGAAAATTACAGATAAAATCCACTGAATGCTCATAAAAACCCTAAAGGCTAAAAACAAGTATTACAGGAAATAAGAACTTTCACAGATATGATCAAAAGTTCCTGGATTTAGCACAACTCCTTCGCTCGAGCTTGAAGCCTGAATTCATATTAAGAAACTGTTGTGAACTTACCAGATTTCTGTTGAATCGTAAAGATGCAATCTGTAAGAATGTTTTGTTCCATTATTTCTGAATGAATTACAACCCTAGCAGACGATTAGCTAAATAAGAGACTAAGGGAGTCTTGACTTGCGTAGAAAAGGGCACTTTGGCTAAATAAACCCATCATTTCCACCTTTTACTTTGTAAGTTTGGTTATCCATCTATTTCTCGGAGCCCCGAGATTTTGGTAGAAAAGGATGGTGAATATTACCAGCAAAAAAGGGTGTTATTATTTTGTCTTGTACGGATGGTTAGGCCGGAATGACCAGTCTACCCCTCAACTTTTTGAGCAAATTTGAAGAAGCTCGAAAATGATGGACAAGAAGTTGGGATTTTGAGGAGACAGGGCTGAGGCTGGGGTTGCCTGGGGGAGGAGACAAAATCAGCACCAATAATGCTAATTATGGGAAACGAGGGTTTGATCAGACGGTGGATTTGAAGCTCAATCTCTCGTCGGAGGATCAGAAGGATGTGGATCAGAACGATTCCAAGGAGAAAAACTGGAAAAATAATGTTACGGTGGATAGTCCTGCTAAACCTCCCGCTAAGTGCATTTTGTATAATCCTGTGTGCTTTGTTTGTGCTTTATTTTCTGCATAATTTTGTTTGTGGAAAGTGGAAGTTTGGTCTCAATTGGGGGTAATTGGATGCAGAGCACAGGTTGTGGGTTGGCCGTCGGTCCGGTCTTTCAGGAAACATGTGATGGCGGTTCAGAAGAGGAGCGACGCGGAGGAGACGGCGGAGAAGGGTGGCGCCGCCGCTTTTGTGAAGGTGAGCATGGACGGCGCTCCTTACCTCCGGAAGGTTGACTTGAAGATGTACAGGTCTTACTAAGATCTCTATGATGCCCTGGGAAAGAAGTTCAATTCCTTCAACTGCCTAAAATTCTCAACTTTATTTTTTTTTTCTTGAGAATAATAAATTACATCTTGCTTGATAATAATTTTGTATAATTGTACAGCTTATTTATTTGAAATAATTCTTGAATGAAGGTAAATGTGACTTGAACGGGATGACGGACTTCATGAATGAGAGCAAGCTGGTGGACCTTTTGAAATGGTTCTGATTATGTGCCAACTTGTGAAGACAAAGGTGGAGATTGGATGCTTGTTGGTGATGTTCCATGGGAGTAAGTCAACTTATTCATCAACATAAACCTCATCAAATTGATCTCATTGTTTCGACGATTATGAATTAAACTTGTTATTGTTTGTTTGAGTCAGGATGTTGGTTGGATCGTGCAAGCGCCTGCGTTATTTTCAGCTTCTAACATTTATACATCCCAATTAAAAGAGAAAGAAGGAAAAATACATCCCAAACCAATTAACATTTATCTTCAGCTTCTAACTTTTATGTTATTTTATCAATATTTGTTGTCTAATTTATCTATGTATATATATGTTCAGGAGCTGCCTTGCAAACCTAAGTGGCCTCCGTGCAAATGCAAATGTAAGAAAGTTGAAGAAGAGTGCTATGAATGCTGCTACAAAACATGCAAACCAAAGATCATTTACGAGCCAAAGGTTAAGTGTTGCGAGGAGATTCACTTGCAACACAGTGCAGGAGTAACTCAAGCCATGCAGTTAATTTAGTTGTGAGTGGGTTAAAATGAAGAGGATTTCATCCTCCTTCGTTGTCATATATATATGTTGTGTAATAAATATAAAGAGGGTTTGCGTCTATCTAGTTATCCACCTTCGGTGTCTCGTTATGTTAGAAAGAAGGTTGGTTTTATCCTCCTTTCATTGTCGTTTTGTATTGGTTTTGTCCTCCTTTCATGAACACAAAAGTGGAGATTGGTGCTTTTTGGTCAGTCCACAACTGACCTTCAATATTTGCCTTATTCAAAAAAAAAATTACCTTATCACAACCAAGAAGCTCTCAGATTTGAGCCGATGTAGAACTCTCTTATATTGATGGTGACTCTACTATGAGAACTTGGAGTAAATTAATAATTTCTAACCGTTAGGCACAATTTTTAATATTGGGGTAATATTATCATTTACATATTAACCAACTGGTTAATAATCATGAAAGTAAAGAGTATTAACTTTTATGATTATCTTGGATAACTCATAACCAATAAAAGTAAAAAGTCCACTAGACTAAATAGCCCAAATATTTTCAAAAAATAAACCATTATCAATGGATAGTAAACAAGAAAAGTAAAGGCTCCCTAAGGCACTTAATCTTAGGGATTAGACCCCGTAACATAAGGCAACAAAATCTTTCCTAAAGTATAAGGTCAACACTCCCCCTCAAGTTAGGTCGGGGGATGTCCAATGTCTAACTTGCGCAAAGTATCATGAAACACTTGACCCGTAATCGCCTTTGCAAGAATATCGGTCAGTTGATCTTCTGATCGCACAAATGGAAGTGAAACAATTCCTTCTTCTAGCTTTTCTTTGATGAAATACCTGTCAATCTCCACATGCTTTGTTCTATCATATTGAACCGGATTTTCAGATATATGAACAACCGCTTTGTTGTCACATTTTAAGGAACAGGCTACTGTAGGCGGGAACCCCAGCTCAGTCATCAGTTTCCTCAACCACAACAACTCTGATATCCTCTTAGCAATTTCTCTGAACTCTGCCTCAGCACTCGAGAGTGCAACAACCTTTTGTTTCTTGCTCCTCCAAGTGACCAGGTTTCCTCCCACGAAGGTGAAGTAGCCAGAAGTCAATCTTCTGTCCAGTGGATTTCCGGCCCAATCTGCATCTGTGTAGGCCTCTATCTGAAGGTGGACATTCCTCCTAAAGAGAATTCCAGTATTCGGGGACCCCTTCAAGTACCTCAGTATCCTGAGTGCTGCTTCAATATGGTGTTTTTGGGGATTATACATAAACTGACTTACTACTCCAACGGCATATGCGACATCTGGTCTAGTGTGTGTGTGACACCCCGCTCGTCCGACGTATAAGGTACGCCACGTTTCAACTTCCTTGTGTGTTTAATTTGGTGATTTTGTGCTTTGCGTGGCCCTATTTTGAACTCTTTTAGAGTTTAGGGGCCTGTTTGTAATTTTCTCTTTTAGGGGTTATTCGGTCATTTCTCGTTCGGTCGAGAGTTCGACCTCTTTGACCCCTTCCTTGCGTTCGGGGCATCGAAACGAGTCTGTAGACTCTAAGTTTGCCCCATTCTGACTTCGTTAGCCCGTTCTTCCGACCGTTTCGTGTACGAGGACCCGAGATATATACCCTGAATCCTCGTAATTCGTGCAAAAGATCAGACCTCAGCCTTCATCGTCTTCTCCCGCGATCGACACTATTCACACACAGTGAAGGTGTGATTTCACACACAAGCCCGTTCTCGCTCGTTTCTCGACGGAATTCGAAGTGTGAGTAGTGGAAATTTATCAGCTCGACGAGCCCGTCACGATGGTACAAGAATCGGAGACTAAAACACAGCGGCGGTGGCGCTACGGCACAGCGGCGGCGGCGGCGGAACGGAGAACCGCCACTTCGTCGCCCCTTCGCGGCGGTTTCCGACGACAATCCGGTGGCACGCGCCCCCTACCTAGATAAAGGACCTCCCGGCGCATCCAATGGCGTTGGCGGCGCAACCATCCGGCCAGCGGCGGTGGCTCACGCGCCACCTGAAGGTCGCGACAGGCGGTGGCGCTACTGTAGCGGCGCGATTCCACCGCCTCCGGCGACTTTTTCCGGCATTGAAGGGTGGTATCCTAGGTTTTTCGGTGCCCTGAATCCATTTCCGGCCTCCTTTTTTAGCGAATCGCGGCGGAGATGGCTGAACCGGCGAGTGGCGCACCGGCGGATTTTTGGTGGCGGTTTGGGACCTTTTTCCGACCGGTTTTGGTAGTGGTTTCTTCACGGAAGTTGCTCAGAATAATGGAACGTAGCGGATGGCGTTGGCCCCGACTCGAGAACCGGCCAACGGCGGCGAACCGGTGGCGGACCGGCTCTGGACCGGCGGTCCGATTTTTCGGCGACTTTTTCGGCATTTTTTGTTAGGGGCTTTCGTAGGGCTCGTTACGGGATTTCCAACGGTATGTCCGGATTTTATTTTCGTTTAGCGGTTTGTATTTAATTTCAGTTTTTGTACTAGGATTTTAGTTCGGTTTTTCGTCAACGAAGTCCGGCATGTTTGGTATTTTCTGAAATTGGTTGAGGGCTTTTGTCAAGCAGGCCGAGGCGCACGTTTCTGTCCTTCCGGGGATTTTTCTGATCACCGGAGGCGGTGTTCCGGTGGCGGCCGGTGGCTGTTCGGTCAGCTACGGTGGCGGCATTCTAGCGACCTTTGGACAGCAAGTTCCTCTCGTTGTGGTGAGTTCAACGCCACTTTCCGTTCGTCAATCGGATGCCCGGTTGATTTATTGTGATTTATTTTGTATAATTTGAATATTTGGAATTAATTGTTTTAATTGCAATAAATTGTGTATTATTGTATTTGTCGATCAATATGTATGCCAACGGATATAAAATTATGTATTAAGTGAAATGTGATATGTATTGATGCTTTGAATGGTGAATTGAACCCCGTTATGTTGAATTATATTAGTTGTTAATTGTTTTAAAATGTAATTCGCTCTTGTATGCTCGATAAATTAATGAATATGCATTGTATGGTATTTGAAAATATCTAATGAATGACGAATGTATGATTTCATGATTGTTGTTGATAATAGTTCGTTTCATGCCATTAAATGTAATATAGCCCTTGTAGAAGGGGTGTTTATGTAATTTTAGAAAATGTAAATTTGTATAACTTGAATTAATTGAACCTTATCATTTGAAAACGATTATGCTATTTTGTGATGAAGCAAAAGTTGATTTATTATGCCTTGAATAATTAAATTTGAGATTTTTGCAATTAACGTTTAATTACCTAAATTGAATTTGAATCTATTATGCAATGTATGAATTGTATGAACTTTGAATGATTAAATGGCTTAGTCGGAATTTGGGATGTAACCCCATAGGTTTAAATGAATTCGTCACATGCTATTAGACGATTCAATTAGTCTTGTAATATGTGGATTTTGTGTAAAATGTGAAATATGACTTGAATTGGAATTTATTACATGATATAAGAATTTGTTATGCAATTTATGATTTAGTCAGAATTGAATTAGTATGGCATTGGGTGATTTAATTTGAAACTTTGTAATTTAGGTTTAATTACTTAATTTAGAATAATCCTATTATGCAATAGATGAATTGTATGAAACTTATATGATTAAATTAGAAACTTTTGCACGTAAGAAATAAGTTATTCGTATGAATATGAATTAGTTATTTGATATATGAATTTATATGAAATAATGTGACATGCATTGCCTTTCCATTTTGTTTATTTGAATTGATTGTGCATAAGAACATCTCTTGATCTACTTTGTGAATATGTTGAGCTATGCGATATTTTATTTTACAAGTAATTAGTATGATTATTAACTTGGCTTATGTGATTGCATTTCTTAAGTACTCAAGCATGTGTCGTGCGTCTTTATATGGTTGTCTGAATCTGAGTCTGAGTTTTGTACTGTGTTTTGTGTGATCAGTTAGTACAGGTGCACCCGGGGTGGTGACTTGTGGTCGTGCAGGTTCCGGGGTGGACCATTTGCTTTGGGTTTGGCTTTGTCTGGTACCAGGTGAGGGTGTTTTCGTTCTAGTTATATATTAAACCATACAACCTTTATGTGAAAAGTTTTGGCCAAAACCTTATGTATATATCTATATATATGTTATTTTCAAAGTGGAGTCATCGAGTAAATTATCATCGAGTAACCTTTTCTCCAAAATTATGAAATATGTTATGTTTCTTATGAACTGAAATATTTTGGCGAGATTGCATGTATGTTATGTTCACGGGCCCAGGAATTTAGTACATGTGGCTATCCGGGGAGGCAAGGGCCGACGGTGATCCCATGTGCTGATTCCATTTATGTTCTACGTCGAAACGGATCTCGTCAGGAGTTTTGACGAGAAAACGCTAGTCGGGCTTTTGAGGATTCATGTACCTCACTAGCCATTATGTATGAGGTGGTCGGGTCTTGCTAACCCGTCCACCACCCGAAGGAAGAAGGTTGGAACTTATTTTATGATTATGACTATGATTATGTTTATGATTGATAGGCACCGTGCGGGAAGACCGGGACACGGATTGCCCAAACTTATATGTTTAGGATATGATATATGATTTGTGTGTATTATGATATATTGCATGATCACCTATTTAATGTATCAATGATATTTGTCGTACACGGTCGGAGTTTGGTTGGAGATGATGCACGCTCACTCACTGAGCCTTTATGTTTATGTATGAATTATGAACTTAATGAATTTAATATGAATAGTCGTAAAGTCTGAGCATTGCTTAGTCATTCTTTTGCCCTTTTTGGGAACTAACTTTAAATAAAACCTTGCTCGGGATTTATGACTTGCATGTGCATGTTTTTATATATATTTATCGCTCCTGCTCGCTCAGTCTTGTAGAGACTGACCCTCCCCCTTCTTTTTCACTTTTCAGTTCTTGTAGGTTTGAGCTAGGCGGCCTTGAGTCGGGTCTGTTGAGTCTGTGTCGGTCTGTTTGATTTGTTAAATACCTTGTTTTGATTTGGGTAGGAAACTATGTATATGATATGTATATATTATGCAGGTTGGTACTCATGATTTGGATGTATGAATTTCGGGACAGGTTAGGACAGGTGCTCGGTTTAGATGAACCCGTTTTGATTATATGTTTGATCGGGACAGGTTTCTAGGACAGTTGAACCCGTTTAGCTGATGTTGAGTTACTTTTTGAAATATATGAATTATGATTGCTGATTAAGGTTTTTGAGAATTCATATTTTGTATCGCTTCCGCATTCAGGTTTTTTTTGCAAATCTTACTTGTACAGGGTTTAGGTACCGCCTAGCTTAGGTTGGTTTTTGTTTGTCACCCGTTCGCTGTGACTTGGTGCGTGTGCGGACTTTCCATTTCGTACACGTGTCGGGCCATAGTGCGGGGGTGTGGTGCCCCATCGCTTGGGGTGCTACAGTGTGAGAGGTATATGAGTTTCCCCACCAGGAGTTGGTACCTCCCACGGCCCGCTGGTTCAGCGCCTTCAACGATTCTTAGTCCGTGATTACTTGCCATAGGTGTACCACTTGGCTTACAATCCAACATTCTGAGATCTCGGCTTTGAAACCATATCCCTTTTCTCCTAGTTAATTTCTATTTATTTTGGAATTAATTTTAATTAGATGTTTATATAAAACACCTAATTTCGGAAGATTAAACCCTGAAAAAGGTTTTCTAATTTAAAGTTTGTTTTCTCTAAGTATTTAGAGAAATACTTTCGGATCCCACACTTTGAGGGTTTCTCTGGGGTTATTATAGGGAAGCTCTGCCGGTTTCACGAGTAGATCGGGTATTGGGTTCTCGGGAGGAGAATTCGGGAGCTGAAAAAATGTCGTTAGATAGCCATGTTTACAGTACGGTAATATTTTACAGTTGTATTATTTTAAGCATGATAAATTATGTGCTCTTAAGTGTTAATTGCATGTTAGATATTTATCTGCTTGAGTGATTTAAAATTTATTATCAATTGCATGTATATACTTGAGTAGATCCGGCTAGTCTTCCGCTATTGTATTAAAATGTTTTAGAAATATTTTAATACTTGTATTATAATAAAAAAAATTAAATGTAGTCCCGGACCGCTATTGTTCTGGGCCCACCTCCCAGCAGGGATATCCCAAGCGCCGATGCCACAGCCAACTCTGTATGTCATCTGACCCCTGAGACATTAGTGTCCGCCCCCCCCCCCCCCCCCCCGGTGGTAACTTCATCAACAAAGTAGAGACCCCCTCGTTCAGTGCCACGTCCAATTATCTTCCTCGAACGGATATCCTGCAGAACACAAAATGAGGGATACATCAGAACAGTTCAATTCAACTCCTTGGTAACATGACTGATGGACAATAGTTTATGTGAGAGTGAGGGAATACATAAGCAGTTTGAAAGTTTCAAGGAAGTGGTAAGTTCAATCACACCCCCTCTCTTCACCGGAACAATTTCCCCACTGGTAGTCTGAATTGTTTATTTTTTCGGAGTTTGATTAGCAATTAAATCAGACGGGTAATATGTAACAGTATCGGTAGCTCCACAGTCGAAAATCCATTGTAGGTTTTTACTATTTGAAGAAGTAAAAATGTTACAATAATCAACAGTATTAAGTGAGGGGCAAAGGGGGAAATTGCCCCCCAATTGCCCTATACCTGTCGTGGAAACCGAGGGAGCCCCATCTCCATTTCTTTCTTGAGGTCCGCCGCTGGAGCTATTTCCCTTTCTAAAACCGATACCTGCTGCAACAACTCCCATTTCACCGGTACTTTCTCCGGTGATGGGTCCGCTGGGGACCGCCGGCGTGCCGCGGTTCCGCCCACGACCTGTGTCTGGAGCCCGCTTTCGTTGTTCCCACCAATCCGGAAAGCCCACAAGTTCGAAGCACCCTTTCATGAGGTGACCCTTTTTGCCGCAGTGGTCACACTTGTGGTCGGACTTGTCCCGATACGTAGTCGCCGGTGAGTTCTTTGGGGGATTCAGGCAGCGCGTGGGTTTGTGTGTACCCTGTTTCATCCTCCTTACTTGTCCCTGAATAGCCATCCCCATACCGATTCCCGATGATGAGTTCACCTCGTTAGAGGCTGCCGATGGGCTGAGAATTGCTTTCCGGGCGGCTTCCCGGCGGATGATGGCGTAGGCGCCATCAACTGAGGGAAAAGTGCTTTCCTTCAAAATATCTCTGGTGATGGCTTCGAATTCTGGGTTTAGTCCAGAGAGGAATTTGAACAGCCGATGCTCTTCTTGGATCTTATTGAATTTTGTGATATCGGTTGGGAATTCCATTGGATTGGGCCGCCGTCTGTCTATTTCTGCCCAGATGTTTTTGCAGATGCTAAAGTATTCTTCCAGAGTTGTGTGCTCTTGTCGGATTCGATCCGCTTTTGTCATGAGATCAAATATTTGAAGGTTGTCTTCCCCAGATTGATAGGTCGTTGACAACCCTTTCCACAAATCTCGTGTTGAGGGATAATGGATAAGTTGAGACACCAGGTTCGGTTCGATTGCTTGGGTGATCTAACCGAATACTTGGAGATCCTTTTGTTTCCAAGCCTGATACGCCTCATCCCTTTCAGCCGGTGGTGCAGGATGACCGGTTATGTGGCTGAGTCGTCCACGCGCACCGATTGCAATTTCCAGCATCCTCGCCCATAAGGTGTAGTTGTTATTGTTTAATTTGATATCTATTGTGACTTGACTGTCGGAACTTGATTGTTGGGGTTGTGGTTTATGTTGTTGCAGTAACTTGGCTATTTGTTCGGACAAGATGACTGCTGCGTCGGACAATGCCGGTGACGAGGTTTCTTCCTTATTGCCCATTGTTACAGTTTAGGCAAGTGATGATGCCGATCACAAATCGTTAGAATCGTGTGGCTCTGATGCCATGTTGAATTGTAAAGATGCAAACTGTAAGAATGTTTTGCTCCATTATTTCCGAATGAATTACAACCCTAACAGACGATTAGCTAAATAAGAGACTAAGACACTTAATCTTAGGGATTAGACCTCGTAACATAAGGCAACAAAATCTTTCCTAATGTATAAGGTCAACAATTTCTTAATGAAACAGTAAAGAAGAACTGAGAAATTTGTTGCCCAAGAGATTTTAACACAAAAATTGATAAAGAAATAATGAGGGAGAGAGAAAGCAGATTTGACAGCCAAAAGTAAGGGGAGAGTGTACCAGGAATTTGAGAACCAATCATCTACATTCTTACTCAAAATAGCTGAAATAGGCAATACAAAAAGGGACCATCCCTGCCTAATTTCTAAGCAACAGGCTGGATCAATCACATGCAACATTAAACTAAGTAATGTTTACTTAATTACATAATAAAATAAGTAAGGGAAATACTAATAAAAACGTTTCTATTACTAAAACGTGAGACAATCAAGAACGATATCGTTCCCACTTTAATTTCCAGCCTTGAAGCAATCCATGAACTTCCATACAGTAATCCCCCCCTTGCTGCACAACTTCTTGCTGCAAACTTCCCAAACACATCATGAAAGAAACAAATTCTAGCCAAAGAATCACTTCCGCTTGTTTTCGCATTTTGCGTATCAAGAATCAGAAAGCCTTCCCGTGACGACATCGCTGTTGATTCCACAATCTCCCTCTCTCTTTCTTTTTGTAATATGCAAAGATATTTTAAGTTACCCACGTCTAGCTCAGGCGTGCCTAGCTCACGCACGTCTAGCTCACTTGCGTCTAGCTCAGTTTCCCGAGTCTAGCACGTCTAGCTCACGCAGTCACACTTTAGCTTTCTTTTCACGTCTTTATTAGTTTCATACATTTAGGCTCAAGGACACGTGTCCGTGCGAGAGTAGTTCTGTTATTTATTCTCTCTCCTTTTCTTCCCTGTATATAAACAACTGATGTACTCTTCAGTATGAATGGGAAAAATGATTTCACAATTTACAAATTTCAGTTTCAATATGGTATCAGCAGCTGTTTTTGTTCCTTTGATTTGTTGAATCTCATTCATCAATTCTTCTGTCGTGCGATCTCTTCCGAACGATGATCCGTACTATCTTCATCAATCTGAGCATCTCAATTCATTTCTCGTCTTACAGTAGCTCAGGGGTGAGAATTACACCACCTGGAGTCGATCGATGCTGTTTGCTCTGTCTGCGAAGAACAAACATGGCTTCGTAGACGGATCTCTAGTTCCTCCGACAGCAACTGATCCTGAACCTCGTCGCCAAGCCTGGGTATGGAACAATCATGTAGTAATCTCATGGATTTTACACTCTGTCAGCAAGGAAATTGCTGCTTCCATCCTGTTTTCCAACACTGCACGCGAGATTTGGCTGGATTTGCATGAACGCTTTCAACAATCCAATGGTCCGTGCATTTTCCAACTCTGCCAATCTTTGCTTTCAACGCGTCAGGAATTATCGAATTATAGACCTGTTTGTACATGTAATGATTGCAACTGTGGTGGTGTTCATGATCTGTGTTTATATTACCAATCAGAGTATGTGACAGCATTTTTAATGGGATTACATGAGTCGTATGCTTCAATTCGGAGTTAGATTCTCATGATGGACCCTGTTCCCAGTATGAGTAAAGTTTTTGCAATTGTTAGTCAAGAGGAGAGACAAAGTAGCCTAGAATCTGTTAATAATTCAACTTCCAGTTTCATGGCATTTGCTGTCAAACCAGCTTCCTCTCATGCATCTTATTCACGCTCCGGTATTGGTACTGGCTGAGGGTTCAATTCTAATCGTGGTGCACAATTTTCCCTCAAATTACAAAGGGAATGGTCCTCAGACTCATCAAATTGAGTGTTCCCATTGCTATCGCACCAATCATACAGTGGATAGATGTTACAAATTATATGGATATCCACTAGGTTACTTCTCCAGTCCTAGTGGCAGTAATAGGACTCACTTACCTCAATCAATTCACCAATCTAATGCTACTGCAGTCTCTGTTCCTGCTCCAACGGTTAATCATGTGAATGTGGCTTCTTCTTCTTCAGCTGGTGCACAATCCTCCAGTTCTAGTTCATTTATGCATTCCTTAACTGACAAATAGTACCAAGATTTACTGTCTATCTTAGCTTCACAGGTACAACATAGTAGCATATCTGACTCTGGGACATCTGGATCTCAAGAAGCTGATGCAGGTATATCCTTATCTGCCTCCCCACAATTTGCATTTGGTCAAGCTACACGGATCATTGATTCGGGTGCTAGTAGGCACATCACATGTGATCTATTTTTACTAGATAAAGTTGATATGGTTACCACTGATCAAGTGCTTTTGCCTGATGGTTCTTCATTCCATGTGACACATAAAGGGACTATTCGCTTACATCCTAAGCTTATCTTGCATGATGTTTTATATGTTCCCAAGTTCAGGTTCAATTTAATATCTCTCAATCACTTATTGAAACACTCATCCGTTTCCATATCTTTCTCTGCCACTCAGTGTATACTCCAAGATTCCAAGCTACAGGAGATGATTGGCAGGGGTGATCTCAAGAATGGGCTCTATGTTTAGAACTCTGTAATTCCAGTGTACAGATTCACAAATACATTTAGCTAATAAAGTGTCAGTTGAGACATGGCATGATAGACTAGGCCATGTCCCTCTACCTGTTCTTGAGAATTTAAAGACTAAATTGGGGATTGCTCTCTCTCACAATACTGTATCGCAATGTCCTGTATGCCCTTTGGCAAAACAAAAACGGCTGACATTTCCACTTAGAAACAACAGATCTACTTCTATTTTTGACTTGATTCATGCAAATGTTTGGGGACCATTCAATCATGCTCCCACAAATCAATTCAGGTACTTTCTCACCTTGGTGGATGATGCTACTAGATTCACCTGGATTTATCTATTGAAGCATAAGTCTGATGTGATTACAATTGTGCCTCAATTCTTTCAATACATTAAAACTCAGTTCAATGTCCAAGTTAAGGCATTTAGATTAGATAATGCACCTGAGTTATCCTTCACTGAATTGTTCAAAGAACTTGGAGTCATACATCAGTTTTCGTGTGTTGAGTCTCCACAATAGAACTCAGTAGTAGAAAGGAAACACCAACACCTGTTGAATGTGGCTAGAGCACTGTACTTTCAATCCAAATTGCCTTTATACTATTGGACAGAGTGCCTTCTTACAGTTGTTTATATCATCAATAGGACACCATCTGTTCATTTGGATTACAAGTCACCCTTTGAACTGCTTTTCCATTCCAGTGTGGACTATTCTCACTTGAAAGTCTTTGGTTGCTTGGCTTTTGCCTCCATACTCCCTTCACACAGACACAAATTCACTCCAAGAGTTGTGGCTTTTGTGTTTTTGGGTTATCCTCCTGGGGTAAAGGGATATAAATTTTTAAATCTTGATACCAGAGAGATTTTTATCTCTAGAGATGTAACTTTTCAAGAAACCATATTCCCATTTCAGAGTTCTCAACACTCTCAGACACAACCCTCTGATCATGGCTTTCCTGACTTGTCTTTACCCCTTCCAGTAACACATAACATACAACCTAGCAGTGCCACAACTCCTGATTCCTCCCTCATTGAGAATCTTAGAAAAACTTCCAGAACCATAAGGTAGCCTTCTTACTTACATGATTACCACTGCAACTTGATTTCTCATGGTGACAGATGTGATACCACCAGCTTATATCCCATAGCTCACCATATCTCTTATGAGAGACTCTGTCCAGCTTATAAATACTTCTGCTTAAATGTCTCTACTGTTCTAGAACCACAATCATATAAAGCAACTATTCAATACCCTGAGTGGCAGCATGCCATGCAAGAAGAATTGACTGCCATGGAATCTAATAACACTTGGACAGTGGTATCTTTGCCTCCTGGAGCTCACACTATAGGTTATTCATGTTATAACTCAACCAATATTTTCTTTTTAACCTTTAGGTTATTCATGTTTAACCTCAGGCTGCAGAAGCTCTTGGCGCAATTTGATTGGAGAGTAATATCCCTGTTCTTAAGAATGTATGGCTACAGATCCTGCTCAGGAAGTTCGAGAAACATGTGAACTGGCTCTGAGTCGAATTGAGGAGCTGAAAAATACATCTGTCTCAAAATCATCTCCTTTCAAATATGTTGACCCAGCTACACCTACCGCTTGTTCTTCTGTACGAGACCTCACGTTGTCATTTTTACATACATCATCATTCCTGGTTTAATTGGTATTTTATTTGGTTGGCTTACTCTATTCTATGTGTTTTAGGGAAATTTTATTGAATGAAGCTAAGAGAATGTACGAGCAATATGGTGCTCTTTTTGCTCTTAGAAACCTCGGGAAAGAGGAAGCAATGTATGCTATAATTGAGTCCCTAGGTGCAAATAGTGCTCTTCTACGACATGAGGTTTGTTGTCAACTTGTGTCATTTTCTTATTTATTCCATGAAGATTCAAATCTTGTTTATTTATTTTCTATATTTACAGCTATAACAGATTTCAATGGTTAGAAATTGTTTAGGTTGAAATTAATAGTGGAATTTTAAGGCATCATTAATGTTTCTATGTCTGAAGTATATTTCTGGCACCTTCTTGAATTTAATGAACCAGGTTGCCTATGTCTTGGGCCAATTGCAGAACAAGAAAGCTTCAGATGCACTTTCCCAGGTTCTTAAAGTACAAAAGAACATAGGCATGAGGCAGCTGAGGTACTTGGTTCTATTGCAGGATTGGCTTCGACCTCTTTCTACTCCTTCATGCGTAAGGATGTTCTGTTGATTCATGATCCACATTTGATTTTTGAACATCATATTATTTTGGAAGCCTAATCAGAGTGATCGTTTGGCAACCACCCTAGTTTGGAAGTGTTCCATTTGTGCTCGACTTAGTATGATAACATCTTCTGTATGCTCCTTAGAACGGGCTCTTTTGCACCCTGATCTATTTGACATTAATCCTTGGACTGTTATTGTCTTGTAGATGAAGAACCTATTGCTTTGCTTGAAGAATTCTCCAAGGACCCTGAGCCTATCGTCTCACAGAGCTATGAAGTTGCTCTCAGCATACTCGACTCTGACGGGTCTGGAAAGTCCTTTGAGGTAATTGACAACAACAATATTCCCGACTTCTATTGTAAGTAAATTTATCTCGACTGATTCATCATTCATGTGATATATTTTTCTGCATTTCTTTTTCATGCATACCCCTTAAGTGGAGCAGGCTTCTTAGTATCTTGAGTCGTCACTGTGCCTGTTGTACTCGGAATCCTCCGCTCCCAGTCGAGTTTTTGTTTGATAGTGCTGATCGACTTTGATTGGCCGGTCAAGTTTACAAGAAGAATATAAACCCATTTTTCAATTTAAAACTTCGTGATACACCTTGTTTTTAACAAGTCGAGTTGCTAAATGCGAGTTGTGGTTGAGATATAAAAGAAGAAAAAAGCTGTGTACACGAGTTGCCCCTTTTTCCCTTTAATTTGGGACTCTAACCCCAAACATAAACTATTATGTTATTGTTGTATAATATTGGGAGCAATTTCTGAGTTTATGTCATGTTAGTGATTCAAGAAAGCCCACACATTGTTATGCCATAAACTCATTTGTTATCTTTCCATATAAATAGCCCTAACTTTGGGTAATAAACAATAGTATAAGTGCACATGCGTAAAGAACTATTATATAGTTTATAAATTACCTTAAATTACTCAAGAAATAATAAATTCCATATTAAATTAAAACTTCCACATACAATAATACCAAAGTCCGTAAACAATGCAAGGGGAAGAATTTATTGGAAGAAAATAATGATTTCGCTGATTTGAATTTGGACCCTCGGATCGCGTTTAATCAGAGCCGTCAGATGAGACTTAAAAGAAGGAACAACGATGTCGTATCAGGGAATTGTGAATTGTGATTTTGGAGGGAAAGATCTGAGCAGTTATCTGAGCAGAGAAGCGGAAACAGGTACCTCTCTTCCATTTTTGAACTCTTGTTGAGCAAGTAACCTCTCTTTTGCTCTGTTCTTTCGATTTCTATTCCATTTCTAAACCGAAAATCACGCTTTACAGCTGGGGCAAGTATTGGTGGAGAAGGAAACCGTTCCAAGGTTGAAGAAATGGAATGGCAAACCGTCCGCCGAAACCATGGAAAGTGGACTACGCCAAGACTTCCAGATCTTCATGCAAGACGTGAAAAGAAAAATTGATAAGGAAGTGCTGAGGCTCGGAGAAATGACAAGACCTTGAAATTTGATGGGTTTATTCTGGGATGAAGTTTTAATGTGGAGAAGAAATGGGTTTTTTCTGTATTTGCATATTGTGTCTGCTTAAATTTGTGTACACCCTTCTTGTGGGTTTTTTGAAGAAGTTGTATAATTTGGGTAGTTTTCTGTTAATTCTTGAAATTGCTTATAGTTTGGGTATTTGGGTAGTTTCTCTTAATTCTTGAAATTGCTTGTTGTCACAATGTTGAGACGGGTAAAAGGAGGAGACATTCCTGTGTTTAGGTTTGTTCAGAATCTACAATTAACTTGAGTTTCTTTACAGTTGTGGAATCATGCCACTTGCGTCTTTGAAGACCCTTGCAAAAAGGTAAAAATTAAATCGTATGCATTCTAAACTTACATAAATCAACATATGAATTTAGTGAATTTAATAACTCATGACGTTTGGTTGACACCCAGGATCGATGATATCGAAGGGATTGAAATACTTCACGAGGAAGATCGTCGAAGAATCAAAAGATATATAGATGATGGTATCTTAAGGTTTTACGTTTTGATTTTGAGAATTTGACTGATTGATTTATTTGTCTACTTCATTGACATTCTCTGGCAGGTTCAAAGGTTGAAAATTTGCAAGCGTCAAAAGTTGGGCCCAAAAGGCAACGAGTTGAAAGTGATCAAAAATTTGCTAAAGCTGCTTCTTTGAGCAGTCAAGCTGAGGCTTCTGGCTTACAAGATTCTGGCCATATACTTGAGACACGTATAACGTCTATAACAGAGCTTGAGTAAGTTTGACATTACTATATACTTATCGGTTGCCGAAATTGAACTTCTGTAGAATATAAAAGACATTAGTTCAGCATATGAATTTAGTGAATTTAATAACTCATAACGTTTGGTTGACTCCCAGGATGGATGATATCGAAGGGATTGGATTACTTCACGAGGAAGATCAGCGATATGTAGATGATGGTATCCGAAGGTTTTACCTTTTGATTTTGATAATTTGACCGATTGGATTATTTGTCTACTTCATTGACATTCTTTGGCAGGTTCAAAGGTTTAAAATTTGCAAGCATTAAGAGGTGGGCCCAAAAGGAAACGAGTTGAAAGTGATGAAAAATCAGAATTTGCTAAAGCTGATTCTTTGAGCAGTCAAGCTGAGGCTTCTGGCTTACAAGATTCTGGGTATTCTTCGACTTCAAGGACCGGAGCAGATTTGGATTTGCGACCTGCAATAGAAGATGAAACACAGTTTCCAGCTCTTGGTGGTTCAAGAAATGCATGATGATCATTAGATCACCTTTGGTTTTGCAGCTAATGTTTGATCCTTCTTACTCAGTTTAGCTTTTAGGTATGAATATGAATATATGATGGAGATATAATGAGCTGTTTCATAAACTAGTTGGTAAGGGGTTATGTACTTTGATCTTTTACTTCTTGCATATATGCATATGATAATTGACAAGATTCTTGGAATTTGTTTCGTGAACATGTATGTGATTATAGAGACATAATTTTTCTTAGTTCAGGGAGCAGAATTTTCAAATTTGTTGAAATCCCTTTTATTTTTGAACATTCTTGATGTAAAAAGCTGTTGCAAACTATTTGGTACCATATTCCTATTAGATACTCTGTTTTGAGTTTTATTTATTGAGTCAAATAACGTGATTTGGTATGACTAAGTCCTTTAAAAGTCTGTTAGTAGTGGAAGTCTGTTATTAGTAGTGGAATTAGTGGGCTAGCATTTAGGGATTAGTTTCAAGCAAATCTTATCAGTTATTTTCTAATGTTCTCTATTTATGAGTTTTAGCAGATTAATAAAAAGTATCCCTTCCCAGAAAAAATATATGTTCTCTCCGTTTTTTCTATCAGTGGTATTAAGAGCCACAAATTAAGCAGTAGCTTTCTTCTCATATAGCAAAATGGTATCCGATAATTTTGTTCAACCTGCAATCCCTCGATTTGATGGTCACTATGACCATTGGAGTATGCTAATGGAGAATTTTTTAAGGTCTAAGGAGTATTGGGAAGTTGTTTCAAATGGGATACCAGTAGCCGACACAACAGCGTCAAATGCCCAGAAAGCAGAAATAGAAGCCATGAAGCTGAAAGATCTCAAAGTGAAAAATTACCTATTTCAAGCTATTGATTGTGCAGTCTTGGAAACCATTCTTAGCAAAGATACCTCCAAGTAAATTTGGGACTCAATGAAGAAGAAATATCAAGGTTCTGCAAAAGCTAAGAGACAACAACTTCAAGCACTTCGTACGGAGTTTGAAACACTTCGAATGAAGCCCGACGAGAGTGTGACAGATTACTTCTCGCGAGTCATGGCAATTGTGAACAAGATGCGTAATCATGGGGATAAATCAGAGGATGTCACCATTGTTGAAAAGATACTTCGATCCATGACACCAAAATTCAATTATGTGGTATGTTTTATTGAAGAGTCTCATGATATTGATGAACTCTCACTCGATGAATTGCAGAGTTCATTGTTGGTTCATGAACATAAGTTCAATCAGCAAGAAAAGGAAGAACAAGCATTAAAGGTGTCAACCAATCATTCTGCTGCCACACCTAGCAGAACATACAGAGGAAGAGAAAGAGGATTGCCAAATCAAAGATATCAGCAAAGGCGAAAAGAAAATCAGCCATGTGATTTTCAAGGAAGAGGAAGGGGACGAGATGGGTTTAATGGCAATGATGGTTACAGACCAAGGCCGAGAGACAAGTCTGATGTGGAATGCTTTCGTTGCCACCGGAAGGGACATTTCAAATTTGAATGTCAAATTGATATGTCAAGGAATAATGGAGAGAGATCAAATTTTGTCGAAAAAGAGGAAGAAATATCCTTGTTAATGGCATGTCATGAGAGTGAAGGAACCAACTAGCATTTGTGGTACTTAGATACGGGTTGCAGCAATCACATGTGTGGAGATAAGTCAGTTTTCTCTGTCCTAGATGAATCATTCTGAGAAAACATGAAGTTTGGAGACAACTCCACAGTTGCAGTTATGGGTAAAGGACAGGTAATTATTCGAACTAATAATGATGCAACTCAAACTATTACAAATATTTTGTTTGTTCCAGACTAAAAAACCAATTTGTTGAGTATTGGTCAGTTACAAGAAAAAGGCTATGAGATTTCTATTAAAGATGGAGTGTGCAGAATTCAAAGTGGTGAATTGGGATTAATTGCTGAAGTAAAAATGACATCTAATAGAATGTTCCCTCTGTATCTTAGAAATGTAAAGCAGATGTGTTTTTCATCAAAGTTGAAGGATGTTGCTTGGATGTGGCATTATCGATATGGCCATTTGAATTTTGGAGGTTTGAAAACATTGCAATAGAAAAATATGGTTGTACGTTGGACTTCCACGTTTTGCAGCCCAAACAAATGTTTGTGAAGAATGTGTTGTTGGCAAACAACACCGGGAACCATTTCCAAAGGGAAGAACACAGAGAGCAAAGAGGCTGTTAGAAATTATACACTCCGACATCTGTGGGCCAATCAATCATAGTTCAAATGGAGGTAAACGTTATTTGATTACCTTTATTGATGATTTTAGCCGAAAAATCTGGGTGTATTTCTTACAGGAAAAATCAGAAGCTTTCATAGCTTTCAAAAGCTATAAAGCAATGGTTGAGAAAGAAGTGGGGAATAATATACAGGTGTTGCGTACTGATCGTGGAGGTGAATATAATTCACATGAGTTTGAAAACTTTTGTGCGAAAAATGGCATTAAACGGCAACTAACAGCAGCTTATACACCACAACAAAATGGTATATGTGAGAAAAATTGCACAATTATGAATATGGTGCGAAGTTTGTTGGTGATGAGCAAAATTCCTAAGAGCTTTTGGCCTGAGGCAGTTAACTGGAGTGTTCACATTCTTAATAGAAGTCCAACACTTGTTGTCCAAAATAGAACGCCAGAGGAAGCATGGACTGGAAGAAAACCAGATGTGGGACATTTTCAGATTTTTGGTTGTGTTTGCTACGCTCATATTCCAGATGAAAAAAGAAAAAAGTTAGATGATAAAGGAGAAAAATGCATTTTTCTTGGTGTTAGTGATCGTTCTAAAGCTTTCAAACTTTATAATCCTAGCACCAAGAAAATTGTTATCAGTCGAGATGTTGTTTTTGATGAAGAAAGTTTTTGGCAGTGGAATGAAAGTAGAAGTGAAAGCATGAAATCTATTCCTACTGATTTTGATGGAGATGATAGTAAAGAAAAAGAGCAACAATGTAACCAAGCAGAAGCTATGGTTCAAGATGAGCCGATGGAGCCTCAAAATTCACCAACAAGTACAGAGGAGAGGCCTCAACGCCTTAGAAGAAGGCCCACATGGATGACAGATTATGAGGTAACGAGTTTATGTCAATCTGAAGATCCATCAGTTCATTTCGCCCTTTTTGCAGATTGTGATCCTGTAGGATTTGAAGAAGCTATTAATCAATCAAAGTGGCGGAAAGCAATGGATGATGAGATTGCATCAATTGAGAGGAATGATACATGAGAATTGACGGATCTTCCAAAAGGGCAGAAAACCATTGAAGTGAAATGGGTTTATAAAACCAAATTAAAGGAGAATGGTGAAGTTGATAAATACAAAGCGCGTTTAGTTGCGAAAGGCTACAAACAAGAGTTTGGGATAGATTATAAAGAAGTTTTTGCACCGGTGGCAAGACACGACACGATCAGATTGGTGATTGCATTGGCAGCACAAAATTCATGGCCTATCTTCCAACTAGACGTGAAATCAACATTCTTACATGGAAATTTGGAGGAGCAGGTATTCGTTACTCAACCTCCTGGTTATGTTAAGTTTGGGGAAGAGAATAAAGTTTATAAATTAAAAAAGGCTTTGTACGGACTAAAACAAGCATCACGAGCTTGGTATAGTCGTATTGAAGCATATTTTTTAAGGGAAGGTTTTCACAAATGTCCTTATGAACATACTCTGTTTATAAAGTTGGAAGAAGGTGGAAAAATGCTCATGGTTTGCTTGTATGTAGATGACTTAATCTATACTGGGAATGATTTTGTCATGTTTGATAAGTTTAAAGAGTCCATGATGATTGAGTTTGATATGTCTGATCTTGGGAAAATGCACTACTTTCTTGGTATAGAAGTTACTCAATCTTCTGCAGGCATATCCCTTCCCAGAAAAAATATATGTTATCTCTGTTTTTTCTATCAGTGAAAAATATGTCAAGGAAGTTCTGGAAAGATTTCATATGAAGGATTGTAATCCTGTTAACACACCAGCAGAAACAGGTTTGAAGTTGGTTAGAAATCCTGAAAGTGAAAGGGTTGACAATGTTCTGTACAAGCAGATTGTTGGGAGCTTAATGTATTTAAGTGCTATGAGGCCGGATATAATGCAAGCAGTAAGTGCTATTAGTAGATATATGGAATTTCCAAGGCAGATGCATCTTTTGGCTGCAAAAAGAATATTTAAATATTTGCAAGGTACTTCTACTTATGGAATTCTGTATAAAAGAGGTGAGAAATCTGAGCTCTTGGGATTTACGGATAGCGACTATGCTGGAGATCTTGATGATAGAAAGAACACTTCTGGATATGTTTTTATGATGGGGTCTGGGGCAATATCTTGGTCATCTAAGAAGCAATCGTTGGTAACTTTGTCAACCACCGAAGCAGAGTTTGTGGCAGCAACATCATGCGTTTGTCAAGGAATTTGGTTGCGAAAAATTCTTGATGAGCTCAATTTTAAGCAAGAAAAACCAACAATTATTTATTGCGATAGTAGTTCGGTAATAAAATTATCTAAAAATCCTGTTTTGCATGGAAAGAGTAAACACATTGATGTGAGATACCATTTTCTGCGAGATCTCACGAAGGATGGAGTAATTGATCTACACTACTGCAGAAGTGAAGATCAGGTTGCAGATATATTTACGAAGGCCCTCAAAGTTGATGCCTTTCAAAAGCTCAGAAAGTTGCTTGGTGTTTGTTCGTCAGAAGATTTGACCCAAGGGAGGGTGCTTTGTAAATTCTAAACTGATGTTACAAACACTAGTTTAAGGGAGGGATTATTACTCTGTTTTGAGTTTTATTTATTGAGTCAAATAACATGATTTGGTATGACTAAGTCCTTTAGAAGTCTGTTAGTAGTGGAAATCTGTTATTAGTAGTGGAATTAGTGGGCTAGTATTTAGGGATTAGTTTCAAGCAAATCTTATCAGTTATTTTCTAATGTTCTCTATTTATGAGTTTTAGCAGATTAATAAAAAGTATCCCTTCCCAGAAAAAATATATGCTGTCTCTGTTTTTTCTATCAATTCCACCATCGCTATAATAACCGAGTTTCATGTCGGTTAGATCTCGGGTTTAATTTGGAGATCTTACTCAACTCTCAGGATTGTTAAGTAGTTTTTCTAAGTCATGTAAATAATTGGATGGCTGCTTCTCTTGTTCCGCATTTGCTATTAAGAATTAGGTGCAAATTTTATCAAGAAATTGACTTTGGGGCCATGGTTTTCAAAAGAAAAAGTGTTAAAATTAGAAGTTTTGGGGTGGGATTAAGTGCAATTTGGCCTTCTTAATATCCACTAATGATAAATTATCCTTTGCTTTCGGCTGCCTTATCCCTTCCTTGTATTAATAAATGGGATTATGATTTTTGAGGGGCCTAATATGTCTATTTTCTTAGGAAAATTGATACTTAAGTAAGAGTGTTTTTTTTATTATTATTTTTTTTTTAAGAGTTGATTTTCCTTTTCTTGCACTTTTTAATCTTCTCTGCTTTTCTTCTCGAGGCAATGAATATAAGCCGAGTCAAAAATACTATTATCTACTCACTAATCCTATCATATTCTACGTTCTTTTATCATACATCCTACCTGGAAAAACTAGGTGAAATTGACAAGATCATGAAAACCAAGCTTCTTGATAGTAGGTATTCATGGGCTTTGGATTTCCGGTCTCCGAATTGTATTTTATTTCCTCTTTTACTCACATATACTTGTCATGTGTATAAATAAGTCGTCCAAATTAAAATAGAGAAATAATTGTGGTGATGGGTTCGTGTTTTTGGACAATAACAATGACCCCATTTATATGCTCACTATTGTTGGGATAATGTTGTGTAAAATCTATGTGATCAAGTTCTCGAAAATAATAAAATCTATGTGATCAAATTTTATGTTTCAAAAGAAAATTATAATTTGTGAAAATTAAACATAAAATAATCGATTAAAAAACTTAAAACCCTTTCCAATATAAACATTTGATCAACTTACCTAAATTGATATGAAAACAAGCATAAAAACCCTAATTATGAAATTTTAGGGGAAAATCAGAGTACACCCGTGCGAGCATCCGTAGGTACAACCCCACAATGCTGTAATTCTCATCGTTATCACCGTCTTCTGCCATCTATAAGAAGAGAGATTCTTCCGCCTCTACTCTCTCAGTACCTTATCTTCTCTCATCACTCACTGCAATTTCTCACACAACACGCACTAAACCTCCGCCAAAACCCCCCAAATGTCGAACCCCAATGCAGAAGAAGAAGAAGCCCCAACGGAGCTGAGCGAAGATGAAGAGAATTCAAAATCAGAAGACGAGGCCGACGACGACATTGAAGCCGTAGAGTCGTCCTCCGAGTCGGAATCGGAGCCGCAGCCGGAGCGGAAACGGAAGAGGAAGGAGCTGAAGCAGAAGAAATTGGAGTCGGACTCAGATTCGGACTCGGAGTCGGAATCGGAATCAGAATCGGACGCTGACTCGGACTCAGAGGCAGACCCCGGCTCCGAGTCGGATATCGACAAGGAAGAGGATACTGCGCGGCAAGTTGCCCTGATCGTGGCCAGCAAGGGCAACAGGAAGCCTATGCGTGTGAAAGACCCAGGTGAGAAGTATGATTTTCCGCCGGACCCGGAGAACTGGAAGGAGGAGGATTTGATGGAGGTTTGGGCGGATGCTCCGCTGGGGTTGTCGAAACCGGGTTTTGATCCTTATTGCGTGGACAAGAAGGAGATGGAGTTTATCAGGGAGGAGTTGAAGGAAGGTCGTCAGCCTCCCATTGCCCCATTTTACGTGCCGTTTAGGAGGTATTATCCGGTGGTTCCAACTTGCTTTAGTGATATTTCGACTCCGAAACAGGTGATTGAAGAGCTGGATCGGATTGAGGAGTTCTTGAAATGGGTTAGCTACATTTTTGAAGATGGGAGCTCGTAAGTATTCTTTCTTTAATCTGGGAAAGCTTTTGAATTTTGCTTTTATGGGTTTTGAATGCTTAGTTTAGCATTATATGCAAATTCTTGGTGGCATTAGTGAAAATTTCAATATCGGGTTTAAGGAGGAGTTCCTTGTTTTTTTGAAGTGGATTTGCACTGTTTCTCAGTAATCTTAATTGTCAAGTGAGAGTTTGTATATGCCATATGTTTTCTTGATCATTACTATTTCTCATTCCCTTTCTTATGCTGGTAAAGTTGCTACCTTTCATAAGTTTATGATTGACGATCTTTAATTTATCAAGGTATGAAGGCACCGTTTGGGATGATGTGGCTCACGGAAAAGGCGTCTTTGTTGGCATGAATGGGCTGGTTAGGTTTGTGTGGAAGTTTAAAGTTCTTGCCAAACATGCAGTTTGGTTCTTTATTTGTTGCTTTGTAGAATGTTTTATATAAATCATAAGTCCTTAAGGATTGATTGATATACTTCTTATTAGGTACGAAGGAGAATGGTTTCGAAATGACATGGAAGGTCATGGAGTTGTTGAGGTGGATGTTCCCCATATGGAACCTATTCCAGGTTCCAAGTATGTTTCACTCCATGCAAACTCTTAATAACAATCTATAGTCAATGAAAGCATGATTATACATTTTTTATCTAGATATTTTTTTATGTTTGTTCCAGGTATGAAGCACAACTGCGAGCTGAAGGGCAAGTTATATCAAGAGATTTTATGTCACCTGAAGATAAAAAATGGCTTGAGAAGCATATTGAAGACAGTTTGATTTTAGCTAATGGAAAAACTGAAACCCCCTTTTATGATACTAAAAAGTGGATCAAACTCTTCGGATCAGAGCCGTAAGTTTTAGTTTAAGAAATCATTTGAAAAATTTACAGATTTTACATTTAGTCCATGATCAGCCTGTGAAAAGTTTTTATAGTTTTGAGTAGTCTGTCTATAAATGATTTTTCAATGGGAAATGAGTAGCATCTTTCTTGAAAGGAATATGTAATTTACTTATTTGGCTTTATGGTACTTGTGTGCTAGGGAGAAAGGCCGTTACAAATATGCTGGTCAATGGAAACATGGAAGATTTCATGGCTGTGGAGTATATGAAGTTAATGAGCGAACAATATTTGTAAGAATCACTGCCCTTATTGCTTTTCCCCATTTGCATTTATCTCCTTCATAGTGAAATTTAATTGAAATACTTTAGGCTCGATTCTACCAAAAAACCAAATTAGCGAGAAGCCATTAAAATGATATTAAACAGCATTGAAATATTTTTTCTGCATCTTCTCTTCTTTTACATTCCTTTTCTATTTACATGAGTAGGGACGATTCTATTTTGGTCAATATCTGGACGAGGATACATATGGTTGTGATGCCGAAGTGTCAGCGGTAATCTAATCTTTTGTCTCTCTCACAAATTTCTAGTTGCTTTGGTGAGGACAACTTAAGAGAGATGTTACTTCAGATGCATGCAGGTATAGCAGAAGTTGCTGCTGCTAAGGCACGCATGTTCGTCAACAAGCCTGATGGAAGTAAGTTCAATATTTGCTTTTAGCCTTCTACTAAATCATTGCAATGATCTTGTGCTCTGTTTTATATAGAGTATATGGATGTGACTTCGAATGTAGAGGGTGTTTGCCTTAACTCATTCAAAAGATTTTATAAGCTATTGCATCTAATAACATGGAGATTGTGAGATTGTATAAGCTCGTATATCTTACTTTAGGAGCTTATGAGTTATGATTTGTTCTTTTTAATGCATGCAGTGGTGAGAGAATACCACGGTCCATATTCTGATCCTCAACATCCTTATATGTATGAGGAAGATGATGTGTGGATGGCGCCAGGCTTCATCAATCAATTCTATGAAGTAAATTACGTTTAGAAAATGAGGATTATTGCCTAGTCATAAATAATATCAAGAATGTTTAGAAAAACTTTTCATTTTTCAGGTTCCAGATTATTGGAAAATGTACGTGAACGAGGTTGATCAAGAGAGGGAGATGTGGTTGAACTCATTCTATAGAGCTCCTCTTAGACTTCCTATGCCTGCTGAACTCGAATATTGGTGGTGGGAAAATGGTAGTAATCTGAGTTTAATGTTTTGCATCCATTTTTTAGTATATTTGCCTGAATTAAGGTGTAATTATCTAGTTCACTTTATTACATCACCATATTCTCATCCACAATTTATAATACAATTGTGTGTGTGTGTGTGTGTGTGTGTGTGTGTGTGTGCGTGTGCGTGTGCGTGTGCGTGTGCGCTGTGCATTCAAGTGGAACTTCATGATTGTTCGTTCTGTTCTTTTTTTTTATCAGATGAAAAACCAGAATTTGTGCTGATTAACAAGGAACCCGTGCCCGATCCTGAAAACCCCTCAAACCTTATATATGAAGATGATCCCCTGATCCTACACACTCCAACAGGAAGAATAATAAACTATGTGGATGACGAAGAACATGGAATCCGATTGTTTTGGCAACCACCTCCGAAGGAAGGGGAAGATCTTGATCCAGACAATGTTGAATTCCTACCTCTTGGATTTGATGAGTTCTACGGAACCAAAACCGAAATGGTTGATGAAGATGAAAGCCTGTGGATGACCCTTCTTAGAGGTTTCGTGATCGCGATCGAGCCAATCACTAACGGGTTAAAAAAGTGGGCCAAGCACAAACAGAAAGAGAGCGATGCAAAGTTGGAGCAATTGCAGAGAGAACTTGAATTGATGGAAATCGAGTTGGATTTGAAACAAACTGCCGAGACAATGGATAAGGATTTGAGAAGAATGGAAAAAGAGGAGGAAAGGAAAGCAGCACAAGGGATTGTCGACGAAGAAGAAGATGTTTCAATGCCTGTACCAGCAGCAGAGCCCGAACAGACAAAGCCCGAACCAGTAAAGGAGTTGGAGAGAACTCCAGTTGCTGAAGAGAAAGTTGTCGAAGAACAGAAGCAAAAGGAAGATGAAGACAAGGACAAAGATGATGTTGATGATGATGATGACGACGACGACGATGATGAGGATGCCCCTTCGAGTTTTGGGTTTATTGAAGACCAAAACACAGGAAATGTCGATCAGAAGGGGGGCAAATTTGGAAAATCCACTTTTGCAGCTTCCTCGCTTTCTTTTGCTGGATCCAGTGTTTTCTCATTGGTAAGTTTGAAGTTATCTTTAACATCACTTTATGATTTAGGGGTAATTACATCGACAATTATCCATAATTCACATGGCAACAGACATGCAAACGAATGCGTGAAAAATGCATTTCCATTTACTTCAACACGGTTTATCTCTTAGTCGTAAGACTCCGGTTATGGCATATTTTTCTTTACCCTTTTTGTCCTTACAGAAAAATTATCTTCCCATTTTGTCCTCATACGACGTCTATATCATTGCTCGACAGGTTCCGCCAAAGTTGCAGAGTTCGTTTCAAAGGTGGAAAGAGGGAAAATTTTGTAAACCAGCCTCTACTCCTACACCAACAAATTCGGATTGTCCATCTCCACCCGAGACTCGGAGTTCCTCAGCTGTTCGATTCCCCAATTCAATCAGTAAGAACAATAACAATAAAAGTTTGAGACTGAGATACACGAGACGAGCACACCATGTGGACCATGTCTCCAAGTTAAGCTTGAGAAATCATCTTCCAAAAAGGAGAGGTTTGGTTGTTGAAACAGAGCAAACTCTGGAGCATTTCAGTGTATTATCATGGCACACTCCATTGCAGCCGTAATCCGTAGTCTCTTTTTTTAACCGCACCAATTTTTGTAGTTTCCTCGGCTGAATACTGTTGTCTGAGCCTTGTATTCCGATGTGGGACAAATTCTTTTGCTAATGAGCCATAGGTTGGCCTGTACACATGACATTCATGTGAGCAAGGAGGTATAATGCATTGCGCAATTATTTTATTACATCAATTCTTATTGTGTTTATTAATTGATCACCTATGATGTATGGACACTCCTAAAAATATCATTTTGTCGTGTCGTGTCGTGTCGTGTTGGACACTCGTATCCGACATCGTGTCCGACACTCCTCACGTGGGAAATTCAAGAAAAAAATCCGTGTCGTGTCGCCGTATCCGTATCCGTGCATCATATTTGATCACTATACTAGAGTTGTGTGAAATCTGCAAAAGTCATTGCTTCCACGCATAAACTTGCAAACCCACGCATTGTTCCTAACGTATATCTCAACTACACCATAAATATTACCTATAACAAGAAGAAGTTCAAAATATTAAAAAAAAATGTTACTTTTAAGGTTATGAATTCGAGTTCAAGTGAAAAAGTTCGAGTTCATTAGTGGAACAACCCGATTTTTTAACTTTCTAAGGTTATGAATTCGAGTTCACATGAAAAAGTTCGAGTTCATTAGTACTTAAGGCGCAAGAAAAGTCCCGGCCTAGATAGTGCTTAACAAGTTTGAAGAAAAACAAACATATATTTGTGAAATTTCAATTTTGATTGACAATTTATTTTTGAAGTGACCCTTTGGAAGAAAATAACGTACATAATCGATTGTCAATTCGAAAAGCACGTTTTTCTTGTACCTAATATTGATAAGGAAATAATACTGCAATTAGATGTAACATACCAAACTATCGTTGCAGTTCTAAGTTGTCACACTCTAGTGACTCTTCCCAATTTATTCTTTGAAATATATCTTTCAATTAAAGTAACAAGGTGATACAAGTAAAGGTACACTCTCATTCGCTTAAACCATTCAATTTCATACATTATCAAAGAATGATTATTTATTTATTTTTTAACAAACGCACACTCAAACGGAATTCGAACTCGAACCTTGTCTTGGAGAATGAACTCATTAACCACTTGAACAAACTCTGTTGACCTTAGAGAATGAACTCATTAACCACTTGAACCAAACTTTGTTGACCATTATCAAGGAATGATTAAACTACTTAAATTAATATAGAGATACAAACTTAAAAATTAAAACCCTTTTTAGTTATATTGTACGGAGTCATATGGTCGACGTACATTTTAAAAATAATAATCAATCAGATACCAGATAAAAGTAATAATATGGTTCTACCATCGGCAGTTGAATTAAGTGGACAGGGGTTTGAGTTCACTTAAGCAAGGTCTCGGGTTTGAACCGTGTGGATTTAAAAAACTACGTTGGAAGAGATTAGTCCTTCACTCAATTGGGTGAGGGGAAACTCTGAGAGAAAAAAAAAAAAACTCAATTGGGTGTGATGCTGCTGAAAATTGGTTCGCTGGAACTTGAACGGAATCGGCTCCAAACTTCCAACAAATCAGCCAAAAGTGGGTTCTTCGACCTGTTAAGATCAACAAAAACGTGAGAATACCACGCGGGAGGTGTTTCTCGCGTAGACACTCCGACGCTCAAGGCAGTGAGATTACTTTAGTAAAGATCACCGGAAATTTGGGCAGAGGTTCGATATGTAAAAGTGTGCGTACCTTCGTTCTGAAGAAGAAAGAGTATTTATATCTTAGGGTTAAGTCAGGGTCCCGCCTGAGTAGGAGTAGTGGGCGCGAATATCGTGGGTATGTGGTGGAGTAGCATGTGAACGTGGGCAATTATCGAGCATCACATGCGGGACGTGCTTGAGCTCTGTTTTGGGGGACCTTGTACAGGGAGAACCCTGAAAGGGTGGACCTCGCATAGGGGTGGACCTCGTAAAAGGTGGACCTCGCATAGAAGCGGACCTCGCGAAGGGTGGACCTCGAAGGTGAACCTCGCAAAAGATGGACCTCGCCAAAGAGCGGACCCCTAGAGGGGGACCTCATAGGTGAACCTCGCTTGGAAGGACCTCACTTAGGAACGGACCTCGCTTAGTAGCGGACCTCAACACTTAGAATATTTTAGCACTATCATTTGCCCCCTACTCTTCGAGTGCCGAGTGGCCGAGGCTCACGTAGGCATGCAAACGAGCCGAGCCAAGCTTTGGCACTTTTTGCTGGCTCGGGCTCGGCTTTGAAAATATTGGCTCGGGCTTGGCTCGCAAGCCAACGAGCCACGATGAAGGGGGGTTCGGGCTTGGCTTGGAGTGAGGTTCGACCGAGCCGAGCCGAGCCCACGAGCCGCTAAGAAAACCCTAAAAATTCCGTTCAACGTCTTCAAATCTGGATTTTTTTTCCTTCTTTCATAACCCAATTCTGAATCATTACTTTATTTACATCCAAAAAGAACAAAAATCTAAATTAATTTACAACCGACACAGAAAAATTTCTTTATTTACATCCAAAAAAGAACAAAAGCCTAGATTCATTTACAGCCAAAAGCAGAAGAAAGAAAGATGGCAAACGAACCAGAAATTTAAAGAAAAAAAAGTTAAAAATTAAATTCAAAATCTTAATCTCCCTAACCGGCGGTGAGTGGCAATGTAGACGGCGGTGGTGAAGGAGGTCTGAAGCGCGCTGGAGGGGGTGGCGCTGAAGAAGTTGCGGTGTTGGCGGCGCTGGGTGGTGGGGGGACGGCACGAGATGGCGGCGCTGGGGTGGTGGGATGCAGTGGCTCTGGTGCTGCTGATTGAAGAACCTTGGCGTAAGGCGAGACGGTCAATTTTCACTTTGATTGAAACTTGAGTGAGAATGAATTGTGGATCTGTTGGATTTTCATCTTGGGCGGCTGTAAGTTGGGCGGCGAGGCGCCGGGTTCGGGACTTCCGACGACCTTGAGGTTAGGTCCGAATCTTTTCCGACAAGCTCTTGGGAGGTTAAATCTGGGGCGGTTCCATTTCGCCCGCGAGGTTGGTGGGATTCTAGCGTGATTTAGGGATCTCTAGCAAGATCCGAGTTATTAGATCTGGGCCAGATCTGAAATTGTTGAGCTTTTGGTAATTTTTGCCCAGATTCGGTGAGTTCCTTGAAGGTTTCCAGTGATTTTGAGGTACCGATGAGGTCGAAGGAGTCGCGACCGCTCAATTTTCCGGTGAGTTTGGGAACCGGAATTGCTGCATCGTTTTCCTTCTCCTCTTTTTTTTTTTGTTGAATTTCGTATTGTAACTGGAGTTTCAGCAGATGTAATGGAATAAATTACTCCTTGAGTTGGATGAATAAAATGAGGCTAATTTGTTCTTTAATTCTTATGAACGAAATTGAACGATTGTCTCTGGAATCCTTGAATTTCAATGAATGAACTTGAATTGATTGTCTCTTGAATTTTGATGGAGTGAAATGGCTGGTTGTTTCTCGAATTCCTTGCCGAATTTCCATGACTGAAAATAGAGTTGGTTGTTGTTTGTAAATTGCATTCCAATGACATGAAATCGCATTAATTGCTTCTTGGGCTCCAGCGAATACTGTTGATTGGATTTTCACACAATGGCATTGCATGAGTTGCAAGTGGAACTGACTGACTTTAGGTTCTTGATGAATGTAGTGGCCCTTCTTGAATTCCAGTGTATAAAATTGCATTGTATCTTGAGCTTCAATAGACGAAATGAAATAGATTGTGGATGGTTGACTATATTTCCATGAGTGTAAATTGCATATGCATGGATGGAATTAAATTGCCTGCTCCTTGGATCTTGAAATGCGAAATGGGATTGATTTGTTTTCTTGTAACTTTGATAAAAATGCTTCCTGAATATCAAACGAAGTGAAGTGGAATTGGTTGTCCCATGGGTTCTTGAATCCCAACTAATGAAATTGCATTAACTGTTTTCGGGACTCCAAGGAGTCAAATTGGTTGAATTTCCAAACAATGAAATTACATTCATTGTTTTGGACTCCACCGAATGAGATTGCACATGTTGGATAAACTGTTGTCGAATCTGAGAGTATTGTAGAGTGACTACTTGAATAAATTTGTTTTGAACTTGAGAATTTATCCTAAAGCAGCTGTTTGATTGATTTAGGTGGTAGAGATCTCGTCCGGTGCCGAGCATACCCATTTGGTGTAGAGCAAGCTAGCTAATTTTATCTGAGGTAAATTATGAGCTTCCCACTTTGAATTTCATTCATTGGATTAGTCGGGTTGTGTCGAGTGATGGATTGTATAACCCCGGGGGTATGCCGGGACCGAGTGGCAGAGATAATGCGATTGATGAGCGAGGAGTTCGCATTGGTGAGTCCACTGAGTTAGGTGATTGTATTGATGAGACCGGAGGTGATGTGATTGTGGGAAACCGAAATCCAGCTTTGCTCGATCCTCAGTATATCCCTTCAGAGATATCTGATAGAGAGTTCGAGGGGTTGAGACAGCGGTTTCATATACCGGAGCATTATGAGATCATTCGTCCTTTGCCTCATGAGAGGATTACCACACCACCCAATGGAACCATACCGGTGTATTGTGAGGATTTTGAGGGTGGTATCCGCTTTCCAATTGCGCGCGTTGCAAGTGTTCTATATGACGCCGTTGGGGTTAGCTTGGCTCAGCTGATGCCCCATTCGCAGTCGTTGATACACTGCTTTATCGTGATTATGGAGTGTTTGGGGGAGGAGCCTTCGGTGGCTAATTTTGCCTACTTGTACAAGGTCCAGCGCTCCACTCGGTCGACCGAAGGCCGACATGGGTGCTGATTTACTTATGTCTCTTCCGCTCACGCGCCTCCAATAAAGCAATTGTCTTCTCATGCAAAAAGGTGGAAGGATCGTTTCGTGTATATTAGGAACACGCGGGATGAACCGTAGGGTGTTCCCGAGAGGTGGGTGGTGTGCGGTCGGACTCGGATCGCTAGTGATAGCAAGAGGACCATCACGAGTGATTCAATAGAGACTTGGAAGAGGTTGGAGCAGTTACATGCCTCGAGTCTTTTGGTTGAAGAGAATCTTTCCTTGGCCGGCATATCCCCGGTTCCGGCTAATCGTGATGCCCCCTTAGGTAGTCTTTATATGTTGTACTTATAGTATTATTTGATGCTATGTTTGTTGTGACGTGTTTATTTTATATTTCAGGTATCGACGATCTGATGAACGCCCAACAGGCTATAGTCTGCATGGCTAGTTCTAACAAGGTCGTTCACCGCAAGCCGGGCAAGGCAAGGGTAACCGAGATCCGCCCATTCAGCATGACCCACCTGAAAACGGTACCAGGGTTGGTGCCCGAGAGGAGAATGAGGGGATTGTCCAAGTTGAGAACCACTGTGATGGGACTAAGGAGCATGCCCCCCCTGAGGGAGCAAGTACGGCTCGAGCGAGCCCCTCAACCCATTCTTTTCCGGTTTCTCTCTCTGCTTTCCAAAATGATCACTCCAGAGATGGTATCCTTACTGACTTGCCACCTCTCGACTTGGTGGTTGATGTTGCCGAGGCTTCCACCACACGCGTTCGCCCCAGAGAGGCTGACCAGAGCGGGGGGAGGCGTTTGAGACGTCGTGTTGAGGTTGCCGAAGTGGTCGCTGCTAGGGGGGCCAGCTCTCTTGCCATACGCGAGCTAACCTCCTCCACCACTACCGTTCCTTTGGAGAGGTGCATCGGTCCATATTCCACCCATGGGAAGGAAAAGATTGTTGCAAATCGGGATGACTCATGGGTTTCTGATTCAGATGAGGAGGAACGGATCCTTAGCTTTCCTCGCTGCTCACCTCCGCCCTTAGTCTATGCAAATGGTGATAATGTTAACTTCCTCATTGACGAGCGCAAGCGTAGCCGGGGTGTGCTTAACTCAGTCTTCGACTCTCTCCAATTTGAGGCCGATCACAGGGATTTGATGCGTGACTCTCTTCGAGATAATGGCTTGCATATGAGGAGGGATCTCATGGTGAGTGTCCAAATCTATTTTTCATTTTTCGCGCTTCCTTTATTTGAGTTGTTTTAGCACCCATCCGTATACTTGTGTTTTTATGCAGGATCTCTCTATAAGGATTGACCATACCACACGCCGAGCCCTTGTTTACAAAGAAGGAAAGGATAGGTACAAGCGCTTGTATAGGAGTGCTATTGCCGATCTCGAGAAGAGAGTTCAAGATCTTAAGGGCGAGCTCGAGAAGGCCAATGCAGAGATTGACAGAAAGGAGAATGAGGTCCGCGCTCAACTGAGCCATTCTTCCTGCCTTAACATGCAAATCGAGGACCTCCAAGCCGAGAAGAAGACCCTTCTGAATGATATGGAAAAGGTCGATGAGATGCTAATGGACGTTAAGGTGGAGCTGAGGAGGTCCAAGGAGAAACTTGAGGAGAAGGAGAAGCAATTTGAAGAAGGCGAGAGGGCCAGTGCTGAGCTGAGCGTGAAGCTCAAAGAGTATGAGCGCGGCGCGGTGGACAGGATGCAAGCTGAAGTGATAGAAGAGATTAAGCGTTTCATACGGAGCCCGGTGTTCGAGGTCGTGAGCGCTCTCCGCAGCTATCCTCAGATTCAAGAAGCGTTTGATCGCGCTTATCAGCAGCTCGATCACATTGGGGTCATTCACGAAGATGCAAATGTTGGTGATATTGGCCTCGACAGGGATAGCGAGATGAGGCCCATCCTTGGCCAAGATGGCGCGGCGGGACCCGACACCGATGATCTTAGCACCCACGAGTTCGGATTTGCCTTGGATGAGCTCAACGTTATACTTGCCGAAACGAGGGAAGCCGCTCACGTAGTGGGTGAGGGCGTTCATCCTGGAGGGGGTGCTCCAGGTGAGCATGATAGGGGCGAGGAGGCTCACGAGGAGCGCACCGTCAACGATGAGATCACTGTTGATGCGGCTGGGGAAGCGGGCATCGTTCCGGAGCGTGTCGAAGGGAATGATGGTGATGTCGAATCTGTTATCGGCGATATCATGGATCAGATTGACATTTCTTGAGATGCTTTGCTTAGCTCGTTTTGCTTTCATTTTGAGAAGGGAGCCACTCGAGTTTGCGGTGTAGAGGGCCCCTTGAACTTTGTAATGGTAGCGCTTTGTAATGAAGATCATGTATTTGGCAAGCATTTTTATGAATGAATGTAATATGTTTTATCTATAGCATTCGTGGATGAGATTGTATGCAAGTTGTGTGCAAAATTGTTTAAGTGTTGCGTTCGAATTTCAGCATGTAACTCATATAGCTTAAACTTGGTAATGTAAAAATGAATGTCACATTCGCACTTCGAGTCAAAGCATTTGTTGAGTTTGCAAATTTTTCCATGAAAATTTTCTAAGCATGGAGCTTGATTTTGAGCTCGAGTTTGAGTTGATAGAATTTTATGTGGGTTTGGTCCATTCGGAGGGATTCGGCTCCCCCCCCCCTAAGTAGGCTTCTTGAGCCGATAAGTTAAACATAAAATTTTACGTAGTGTTCAAACTGAAGGTGAAATGAAAAGACTTGCGAGATACTCGCTTTTCATTAATAAAACTGAGTGGAACACTTGTGCAATACAAATGTTCTTGTTTCCTAACACAAACTAAATGCTAAGAACTGAACTGCTAAAGTGAATTGAAAAATAAGATGAACTGAATGCTAAATGAAATGAACGCCATACTTGGATAAAATAAGCCTTACACGTAGAACCTTTTCAAGTTGATCGCGTTCCATGGTCTAGGGAGTGGCTTATCATTGGCGTCCGCCAAGCGATAAGCATTGTTGGCGAGCGCTTCGATCACTTTGTACGGACCTTCCCAATTAGGCTGGAGCTTTCCAACGTGCTTCGATACTTCAACCTTCCTGAGAACCAGGTCCCCCAGCTGGAAGCTTCGCAGGTTAACTACTTTGTTATAGTGTTTGGCCATCGTTGCCTGATAGCGCTTCATGTTCTGCCAAGCTCTAATCCGCTTCTCCTCGAGACAATCGAGCTCAAGCGCCCTATTTTCTTCGTTGGTAAGCGGCGCAAAGTAAGCAACCCGAGCGGTCTCGTGGAGGATCTCGACTGGCAGTACCGCCTCAACACCGTAGATGAGCGAAAAGGGGCTCTCGTTCATGGCGGTTCGAGGGGATGTGCGATATGCCCAAAGGATGCGAGGGAGTTCCTCGGCCCATTTAGTTCCCTTTCCATCAAAGATGGTCTTCAGGTTCTTCAAGATGATTCGGTTGGTCACTTCAGCTTGTCCGTTCGACTGGGGATTTCCAACCGATGAGAACCTTTGCTCAATATCGAGTCCATAACACCAATCCACTGTTCGCTTGCTGATGAACTGGAGCCCATTGTCCGAGATGAGGACTCGGGGAACTCCAAAGCGGCACACAATATTTTTCCATATGAAATCCTGAATCGTGGAGTCGGTGATTTTCACTACAGGTTCAGTTTCAGCCCATTTTGTGAAGTATTCCACTGCCACGATCGCGTACAACTTTTGAGCTTTTGCTAAAGGGAAGGGCCCAATAATGTCGATTCCCCACTGATCGAAGGGCCATGAGATCTCGTGGTTCACCATTTCCACAGCGGGTTGGTGAATCACATTCCCGAACTTTTGGCATTGAGTGCACTTGCGAGCATAATCAATAGCATCCTCCGCGAGCAAGGTTGGCCAGAAGAAGCCCGCTCGGGCTATTTTCTTGGCAAGTGCTCTTCCTCCCGCGTGATTCCCGCAAGTGCTCTCCTCCTGACCTGAATGAATGTGTTGGAGGACCTCCTTAGTTTGTGATGGGCGAAGGCACCTCTGATCCGGACCAAAGAATGACTTACGGAACAGCCTTCCCTCATCATCCAATACATACCGAGCGGAGCGGTACCTTATCTATTTTGCTTGAGTTCGGTCTGACGGGAGCGCTCTATCTCTAAGGAAAGTCACAAGGGAATCAAGCCAACATGGGTCCGCTGGGTCAAGGGAGAGTACCTCTTGGCGACCCCACAAAGCAATTGCGGGTTCCTTCGCCTTCAAGAATGAGACCGCATGATCAGCGGTACCTTGCATGCTATTCACAAATTTGGATAAGGCATCCGCTCTTTGATTCTCCTCCCTTGGTATCTGAGAAAGACTAAAAGTTTTGAACCGAGCGCGGAGCTCGTTCACTCTTCCCAGGTATTGGATCATGATCTCTTCCTTTGCTCCGTACGAACCATCAACTTGACTTGCCACGAGCTGAGAATCGGTGAACATTGCCAAGTGTTGTATTCCTCTCCGTAGGGCTAAGTCAAGCCCCGCCAAGAGTGCTTCATACTCCGTTTCATTATTTGTGGCTCGCCACTCAAGCAGTACAGCAAAGTCTAGCTCTTGCCCATCCGAGCTCCTTAGTGAGATTCCCACTCCCCCTCCTCCATTTGTCGAAGAGCCATCCACATGAAGGGTCCATGGGAGTGTGACCTCGGCTGGAACGATCTCATGAGGTAGATCACCTCGTTCCAATAGAAAATCTGCTAACACTTGAGCTTGTTGAGCGACTCTTAGCTGATACACGACCTCGAATTGCCCAAGTTCGATCGCCCATTTCACAAGCCTTCCAGAAACATCTGGCTTGCTCAATACTTGCCTCAACGGTTGATCTGTCAGCACAACTACTGAATGAGATTGGAAGTAAGGCTTCAGCTTCCTTGAAGCCTGCACGAGGGCGAGCGCGAACTTCTCAATTTCTAAGTAGTTTAGCTCCGGTCCGTGGAGTACCTTGCTTAAATAGTATACTGCCAAGTGCTTCCGTTCGCGAACCACCACCACTACTGAACTGATGGCTTCTTGAGAGACAGCAAGATAGATGTATAGCGTCTCTCCCCTTTCAGGTTTCGCCAAGAGGGGAGCTGATGCGAGGTACGCCTTTAGGTTGGCGAGCGCCTCATCGCACTCCCCCGTCCACTTAAATTGTTTCATGTTCCTTAAAACTTTGAAGAACGGAAGACTTCGATCAGCCCGAACGTGATATGAACCTGTTGAGCGAAATGATTCGCCCGAGGAGCACCTGGACCTTCTTGATCGATTCTGGAGGTTGGATAGCTTGAATGGCTTCGATCTTATCCGGGTTCGCCTCAATTCCACATTGGTTTACGACATAGCCTAGAAATTTTCCACCCTCAACGCCGAACGTACACTTGCCAGCATTGAGTTTCATTCCATACTTTCTCAGAATTGAGAAGGTCCTCTTGAGGTGCTCAGGGTGATCGGATGCCTTAACACTTTTTGTAATCATATCATCAACGTACACCTCCATTGTATCGCCGATCTCAGATGCAAACATCCGATTCACCAATCTCTGATAAGTCGCACCCGCGTTCTTGACGCTGAACGGCATAACCTTGAAGCAATATATACCGTTCACCACCACAAAAGCTATTTTTACTCGATCCTCGGGGGCCATGAAGATCTGATAATAGCCCTGGAACGCGTCCATCATACTCATGAGCTCGCACCCAGCAGTGGAGTCAACCAACTGATCAATTCGAGGAAGCGGGTAGGGATCCTTAGGGCACGCCTTGTTCAAATCCGTGAAGTCATTGCACATGCGCCACTTGCCGGACGCCTTGGGGACGAGGACCACATTACACAGCCATTCGGGAAACTGAATTGGCTCGATATAGTCCGCATCAAGGAGCCTGTTCACCTCCTCTTTAATGATCGTGTTCCTTTCATTTCCTAGCCTCCTTGCCTTTTATTTCACAGGCTTCACGGAGGGATCGACGTTGAGTCGATGCACAATCATGTTCGGATCGATCCCTTTGAAGTCTGAGGGCTTCTATGCGAATATATCAGCATTCTCGCACAGGAACTCAATTAGCATGACTTGCTCTTTCCTCTTAAGCTGAGCTCCAACCTTAGTTGTTTTCGAACTATCGCCTGGGACGAGCTCGATCTCCTTGAAATATCCTGTTGGCTTCAGCCTTGTTTCTTTGGGTTCAAGCTGACGAGCTTCTAACTTGCGTTTTTTCGGGTGAGGAATCTCCTCTAGGGATGGCAACGAGACGAGCCGAGACGAGCCTTGGCATTTTTTTGAGGATCGGGCTCGGGGCTCGACCTAAAAACTAGAGTTTCGAACCTGGTTCGCGAGCCAACGAGCCATAGTTTTCTGGCTCGGGCTTGGCTCGGACCATGGTTCGAATGGGCTCGGCTCGGCTCGCGAGCCAAGCTATTTCTTGCAGCTTTTCCCTTTGTTACAGCTTTAAACGTAATTTAGGGAAGAAAGAAGATCACAAAAAACCAAATAAATGGATCAAGAACACAGTGGATATTAGATAAGCATACTAAAACAAAATGGGTACCAATTTACAAACTAACACCCCTAAAAATTGATGAAACCCATCCACAACTGCAGCAAATCAAAATGCAAACTCCTTTCCTTTGTTAAAAATAAAAAAAGAACAAAGCAAATCTGGAGTTGGGTGAGTCACTATGATTCTTCTCGGATAGTGGGAGTCTAGCTGGTGGCGTGGAAAAACAGCAGTACGACGCAGGCTGGTGGCGCTCCGGGCGAAGCGGCGGTGGTGCCTCTGTTCGATGGTGGATTGGTGGTGCGGAGAGATGGCGGTGGGCTGGATGGCTGGAGACGGAATAGGGAGAAGAGAGTTTGTGACTTTAGAGAAAAAGGACAAGGAATGGTGGTGGGCTTGGCGGCTATCGGTCGGACTCTGAAGACGGAAGTGGAGGAGAGTTTCAGATTTGAGAGAGAGGGATTAGGGTTTTCTTTAGATATTATTTGAGAGAGAAAGGGATTATCTAATATATAATACATATATAGATATATTTAGCATACACAGTACAGATATATAATATATATATACGTACAGATATATAATATATACACATTATATATTTATATTTATATATATATAAAATAGAGGTAGTTCGCGAGCTGCCGAGCAGAATATTTGGGGTTCGGGTTCGGTTTGTGGGTTACACGAGCCGAGCCGAGCCACTCGAACCCAAGCCCGAGCTCTGGCCGAGCCAGTTCGCTAAGCTCGCGAGTTGGCTCGGCTCATTGTCATCCCTAATCTCCTCCATATTTGGCATTTCGTCCTCTTCTTCATGAGCCGCTTCCAGCAGTTTCGGAGTTTCGTGAATTGGCTTAGGCTTCACAGTTGAGAGCATTTAGCACTCCCAAGCCTCTTTCAATTGGCAATTTACTTCTCCGATTCCGTTGGGAGTTGGGGACTTCATCTTGCGATGGAATGCAGAGTGAATGGCTTTGAACTTTGCAAGAGCGGGTCTCCCAAGAATCATGTTATATGGGAGGCTGACCTCGACCACCGTGTATATCAATGGGACCGTAGCTCTTTTTGGAGCGCAACCTAAAGAGCTTGCTAGTTTCACTTGGCCAATCGCGTACAGCTCTGATCCGCCGAACCCAAGGAGAGGGGTCTCAACGGCTTCGAGCTCGACATCCTTGCCACACAATTTCTTGAAGGTGGAGAATGGCAAGACATTTGCTGAACTGCCGCTATCTACCAACGCCCTTTTGACTTTGGTGTTGTAGATGTCGACGTCAATTACCATCGGACAATCTGCACACTCACCATTCTCATCGACCACAACATTATCAAAATCACGATCAGTAAAACCCAAGACCTCTGCTTTCTCAACATGGAAGATGTGCTGAGCAGGAGTGTTAGGCTCTTGGCTAAATCGGCGTCCAGCTTTCTTGCGCGAGGTCTTGGTATCACCATTTATCGCCCCTCCGGCAATCATATTAACCACCCCACAAGTGGGCATATTATCATCAGGTACTTGCTTGGTGCCTCTTCCAGCTCGTCGATCATGATGCGGGCTATGGAAGCGGGGTCGACGAGGGCTACTCGAGCGTGAACAGGCTCTGTCCCCTCGCCTCTTGTGATTTTGATCCATTGACTTAACAAACTCTGAAAGTTTACCCCCGGCTACCAAGCGCTGGATCTCCTTCTCCAAACTAATGCACTAGTCCGTATCATGCCCGTTCTGTTGATGAAACGCACAATACTTATCGGAGCGAGAGTTTTTCTTGCTCTGGGCCATCGGGCGTGGCTTTTTGAACATCTTGGAACCGACTATGTTCAGGATCTCCGAGTTACGTTTAGTGAGTTCAACTTGTGGTCCCCTGGGGAGGGGTCCAGCTTGTCGTTCCCTACGCTCCTCACGATTTGAGCTCCTTGATAGTCTATCCTGGATATTTGAGCTTCTTGATAGTCTATCCTGGACACGAGCTCGTTTCATGCGAGCCATGTTTTCCTGCTCCATGTACTCACTTGCTATCCTCCGGAGATGAATCATGTCCTTAGGCTTTTGACGGGCAATGGCGTCTCCGCACTCCGTACTGATCTTGGAATCATTCAGCCCTTGGTAAACTGCCTGCCTCAGGAAATCACCGGATGGGATCTCAACTTTGGTTAGTTCAGCACCAAAGCGAGTAAAGTACTCCCGTAGAGTTTCATGGGGGCCTTGCTCGACATTCCAGAGATAAGTTGTGGGCAGCTTAGTCACCTTCAGAGGGCTAAAATGGCTATCTAACTATCTGCACAGGTCATCATAGCTTCGAATTGATCCAGGTGGAAGTCGCTTGAACCAATCATAGGCGGTTCCCGTGAACGAAGTGACAAATATCTTGCCCCAGAAGTCCAGTGAGTGCTCAAATAGGTGTATGAGGTGCTCAAACGCGGTCATGTGTTCCTCAGAATCGCCCGTGCCATCGTAGCGGGGCAGGTTGGTAGGAACCTTTGAGGGTCCCCCCCGGGCCATCAGAATCTCTTCGCAAAGTGGCGAAGGTTGCTCAGTCCTTGATCTTCGGGGTCGACTATGCCTCAGATGGGTTGATAGCTCGATAGGCCTCTCTCGATCGCCTCGGACAGGACGATGCCTAGGCTTGTCGACCGCCTCCTCCTCTCGACGCCGCGTGGGTCGGCGATGAGCCTCGTCTTGATCGCCAACCTGAGATCCTTCCATAATCTTGCTCAAGGAGACGCGTAGGTTCTGATTCTCCTCTTCTAACTGAGTGAGACGGACATTCTCTCCCTCCCCCACTCGAGTTTTGAAATGTTGAGCGGAATTGAGAGGATCCGGTTCCTCCTCGTCTTCCACCATGGTCTGTTTTCCATCGCGCCGCACGAATGGAACTTGGTCATCACCATCCGGAGGTGGGATAGGGTTTCGCACTCGGCTCGGTCCCGCTATCGTCGGATTTGCCTCGGTACGAACGGGTGGGGGTTCCGTTCAAGCGGGCAGTTCCCCCTGTAGCGGCCGGTTGGCCGTGTGTTCCGTTCCGCTCATCACGAAGGTAGTGCGAGGTGGAGTAATAGTGGCCTGGACTCCTCCGATCTGGACTTGTGTTCCTACTTGGAGTCCCCAGAGCGGATTGAACAACAACGGGTTTAGTAGCAAAGGGTTTAAACCTGCCGGAATGTTGAATGAATTTTGGCCTATTCCGGTACCAAGAGATTGCAAGGAGTGGACGGGCAGACTGAAGTCCACGGTGGCTCCGGTGCGGTTTCTCTTATGCGGGAACGCCGGTGGCAGGTGGCGCAACACGTCGACGTTCGCTTGACTCACGTTGATGTTCGCTTGACTTACTCGGGTTGGGGATAGTCGTGGAGGCAAGCTAGAGCTTCGCTCGCCACGGCTAGTGTCATCAGCTCCGGTCATCTTCCAAATGAAACAAAAAGAATAACTTTGAGAAAAGGTTGGGAAATCCGGTGGTTTTCCCACAGACGGCGCCAAACTGATGATGCTGAAAATTGGTTCGCCGGAACTTGAACCGGATTGGCTCCAAACTTCCAACAAATCAGTCAAAAGTGGGTTCTTCGACCTGTTAAGATCAACAAAAACGTGAGAATACCAGGCGGGATGTGTTTCCCGAGTAGGCACTCCGATGCTCAAGGCAGTGAGATTGCTTTAGGAAAGATCACCGGAAATTTGGGCAGAGGTTCGATATGTAAAAGTGTGCGTACCTTCGTTCTGAAGAAGAAAGAGTATTTATATCTTAGGGTTGAGTCAGAGTCCCGCCTGAGTGAGAGTAGTGGGCGCGAATATCGCGGGTACGTGGTGGAGTAGTGTGTGAACGTGGGCAATTATCGAGCATCACATGCGGGACGTGCTTGAGCTCTGTTTTGGGGGACCTTGTACAGGGAGAACCCTGAAAGGGTGGACCTCGTAAAAGGTGGACCTCGCACAAGATGGACCTCGCATAGGGGTGGACCTCTAAAGGGTGGACCTCGCACACAAGGTGGACCTCGCATAGGAGCGGACCTCGCGAAGGGTGGACCTTGAAGGTGAACCTCGCAAAAGATGGACCTCGCCAAAGAGCGGACCCCGAGAGGGGGACCTCATAGGTGAACCTCGCTTGGAAGGACCTCACTTAGGAACGGACCTCGCTTAGTAGCGGACCTCAACACTTAGAATATTTTAGCACTATCAGGGTAAGGGGAAACTCTCAGATAAAAAAAAAAAAAAAAAAAAAAAAAAGTTAGGTTCTGTAACTAAATCCCACATAAAACACATTGTTTACCAATTCATTTTGGTGTCCCTTAAGATGCAAAACCTAAAATTTAAAAAAAGGTTTATTTTATTTAGATACAAATATTGCTGTATTTATGTATGTTTCAATATTTGATACAAATTATTTTTTGATGATAAAATCCAAATATAATTTCATTATAGCTAAAGCTTCCAAAATTGGGCCCACTATCTCCATGACCAATCAAACACACATCCCATATTTCGCAATCCTTTATAAATTGATTCCCTTCTCCTCTTCCATTCTTGCTTCAGATTTTCTCAGCAAAACTTCTCTGCTTTCACCATTAGCTTTCCCTCTCTGCTTTCACCATTAGTTTTCCCAGGTCTTAACGTATTCTGGCTTTCTGGTTATGTCCGCTGACGGCCACCGGGAAACTGAGGGCCACCTCTCCGCCGCCGCTCTCGGCTTTCCGCGCTTCCGCTTCTTCCGGTACCGCCGCCTCAGGTAGCCGTTAGCCAGCTAGCTAGCACAGACGTCTATTTCACATATACGTATAGAAAACGAATACTATTTTATATATATAGATATATAGATACAGTTGTTTGTATATATATATATATATCTGTCAAAATGCCGTCGCCGAATAATCACCGGAGAGGAGGTCATGAGAAGAACAGGAAGGGGAGGTTGTCGGAGAAGTCGTCGTCGTTTCACGGAAGAGGCGACGGAGTGGCGAAGGAGATGCTGCCGCGGCCGAGGACGGTGCCGGATTTGCTCTCCGGTACGAGATCCGGCGGAAGCTCGGCGGAGGATGTGGTGGCGCTCGGTGTTCGGCCCAAGCTGACGAAGCTGCTGCTGCACGTGACCATACAGAGGAGCCTCGGCGCCGTGAGAGTGATGATGCCGCCGGAGTCAACGGTGGAGGATCTAATCGCCGCGGCGCTCCGCCAGTACACGAAGGAGGCGCGGCTCTCCGTTCTCCCTTCCACCGACGCCTCCGATTTCGACCTCCATTACTCACAATTCAGCTTAGAAAGTAAGCCTCCAATCACTTTCCTGGAACTTTCGTTTCGGAATTTCGGTTTTTTCAATCATTTTCAATTTAAATTTCCTTTGGATAAACCAAAAATTTATTGAATCATTTAAAACATCAGATTTGAATAATTGGAAGGACTATTTTAGGGGAAAACCAACCAATAGAAAAACCTAAAAATCATTGTATTTTGTCAACACTTGAAAGGTTTGGATAGGAAGGAGAAGTTGATGGCGTTGGGGTCACGAAACTTCTTCCTGTGCCCAAAGAAGCCAGCGGCGGAAAGCGGTGGCGCGTTGACGACATCAACCCCAAGATGCTCCAAAGAAGCTGATAAGGCTTCCAAGAAGGGTTTGCCCTGGCTCAAATTCATGGATTTTATGCTATAAATTATCCTCAACCTCATCATGTTTGTAATATTTAGAACTTTGGCTCCTATAGCCTGTAATATTCTGGATTTTTTGTTTTTGAAAATATAATATTCGAGAAATTAAGGGTGTGAATAAGGGAAAATTCTCGAGAAAAGTAACGGAATATTCAGGATGTGTTCGGTTACTTTTAAATTCGGAATATTCACCAGATTGGCAATCATATTTTAAAGGGATGACTATTTTATCCCATAAAGTATTCCCTGGAAATGGAAATCCATGCTCATCCATTATTAATTTTGTCTATATTTACATTTACATAAATTGGATAGGTATGCTCCATATGTTTCAATCATTGTATTACATGAATAGAAATTGCGTGTAATCCATAATTAACATTGTATAATTGTTGCAAATTTGATAAGTATAAGAAAAGGTTATACAATTAAAGGTCAATTGATGTAATGAGACGGAACATTAATGTCACTAGATTCAAAATATTGTGTCTATATTGGACTTCTATCATATTTGAATTTTAAAGAAATTCGAGTAGAACAAAGAAATTTACATACATCGTGCAAAATTAAATAGCTTGTTTTCTTACATTTTATTTACGGTTAATTAATAATTGATTCCTAATAAGATAAAAAACTTATTCTAAACCCCTATTTTGAAATTCGCCAATTTTAGATCCTGAATATACAATATATATTTTCTAACCCTAAAACACATAAAATTACCGTAATACTTATAATGAATTAGAAGAATGTCACCCCATATCCCCATATTTTCTTCTTCCAGAAAAATGGCGAGAAATGGTGGTAGCGCGGCTGGGTGGTGGTGCGCCTTCTCCGGCCGTCCTCCAGTGACAGGAGTTTCGGGCTTTGACTCAATTCGACGAGACGAGTTCATTACTGGCAACCTCGGCACTTGAAACTAGCAGACTTGAAATTTTCAGAAATTAATCGGAAATATAGAACGAGCACGAAGAGTACGTCTGGTAGTGATTTTTGGGAATTTTTCTGACAACCTTCGGCAACTGCCCGACGGTGGACGGAGGTGGAGATGAAGATGAGCAAGGAGGGGTGTGAATGAAGCACAATTGGTGTGGATGAAGGAAAAAATAAAGACAAAATAAACTTTTTAAGATAATTGGAGGTTTAGAATAAGTTTAAAAAATAGTTGATCTTTTAAATTACTCTCCCTTTTATTTATAGTCACCCTATACTTTCTTGAATAATATGGACAGATTCTCTGAAAGTAGTTAGTTATACAATACAGGTGCAAAGACCATAGTATATACCCCAATAAATTAAAGTGGCACTGGGAAAGTTGAGAATGGGTTGAATTACAGAGTATGTCCGTTGGGGATGATGAAACTTTAGCATAAGTTTGAGCAAATAATAAAAAAGTGGGGTGACACAGTCCTAAGAAAGTGAAAGAATGGTTTGTTTTTGTCCCCATGTTTTGTGCATGTCAAACAATTGTGTCCACTAGTTATGCCATATTGTATTATTGAGGCAATAAACGTGAAATGTCCACGTTTCTCCAGTCTCAAAGTTGTGCAAGAAATGTTTTTCCGCCTAACTTATCCTTTCATTTTTTTTCCTTTTAATCTTCTCTTATATTAATTATTATTATTTTTATGGATTCCATATTGATTAGAACAACCTTCTGACTGAATCTTGAGTTTTAGATATAGTAAATTTATAATGATTTGATAATTCTCCATAGATAGTTTTTAGGAGTAATTTAGGTTAAACATATTATTAATAATGGTTACAGAGTAGATTCTATTTCACGTATAAATATTCCGATTTTTATAAATTCTATGCTCGCAATTTTTTGCTCAATAGTTAGCAGCAACCATCCCCTTAACAGCTGGCTAAACATATTATTCATCAATATAAACACATTACATCTTGAGTTAGGCCAAGTACAAAACATTACATCCAAGAAAAAGATATGCCCTTTTTATAGCACATTATACACTTGATTCATCGAATTATTCTCAAATAAAGGGAAACATTTAAAACAAAATAAAATAAAAAAGAAAAGAAAAATTATAAAAAGAGAGCACTAAAGAGGCCCATAAATTATGGGCAATTAGGCCCACTATTAGCCCATTTGAACTAAAACCGGGCAAGCCCATTTCAGGGACCTTACTGTGAGCCCAGGGCTGTCAATTAAACACTTCGGCCCACTAACAGAATATTAAATTGGGGGGTGTTTGGTTATAACTTATGAGATTAATAAAAATAAAAGAGAAAATTGCATTTTTGGTCCCATAGGACATAGGTTAATTTTTTTTTGGTCCCGTAGTTTTTAAATCATCCCGCACTTTTAGTTTTTTGACAAATGCAGTCCCAAAGTGAAAATTTTTCAATATTAGTCCCAAAAAATTTAGAAATATATATTTATAATATTTTTCCTTAATTAAAAAATACATATCAAATATTAGAAATTTTTTAAAAGAATACCAACAGCAAGATATGCATTTTATTTTTATAATAAATAATAAATTATTACATTTTAAAGTATAAGTATTACTTTAAAATTACAAATAAAAAAATAAAAACATATACAATATAACATAATTAATAAAATAATCTTCAATATTGCATTTAGTTAAAAATATATAAAATAAAAAATTGAAAATAATTAATATATAAGGCTACTGATTGAAAATAAAATATTGATGTTATTTTTGAATTCTCATTAAATATATATGGATACTAATTACTTTTTAATTTTTTAATTAATATTATATTATTGAATAAAATATATATAAATTTTCTGTTATTTTCAATTTTAACTAAACCCAACGTTAATTATTTTAAATAAATACAGTGTTATATATATATAAGAAATATTTAAGTATTATAAATGTTAATTATTTTCAATTTTTTATTTCACATATGTTTAACTAAATGCAATATTGAAGATTATTTTATTAATTATGTTATTATGTATATGTTTTTATTTTTTTATGTTATAATTTTAAAGTAATACTTATACTTTAAAATGTAATAATTTATTATTTATTATAAAAATAAAATGCATATCATGTGGTTGGTATTCTATTAAAATTTTCCTAATATTAGATATGTATTTTTTAATTAAGGAAAAATATTATAAATATATATTTCTAAATTTGTTGGGACTAATATTGAAATTTTTTCACTTTGGGACTACATTTGTCGAAAAACTAAAAGTACGGGACGATTTAAAAACTATGGGACCAAAAAAAGATTGACCTATTTCCTATGGGACCAAAAATGCAATTTTCTCTAAAACTTACTAAATTGCACAATTGGATCAAAAAATTCTCATTTTTTCTCAAGGTCTTCGGAACGTCATAATTCTCTCTCTAGTCTCTGCGATCGTTCAAGCAGCCGGGGAGGTTCATCGCTGCCGTGATCCATCCGTCACCGCTGCCACCACTGTATGCTAAATTCTCTTTCTGAGATAGTATTCTAACTTTGTTAGGATAGATATTCGATTAGTTTTTATAATTGTCTGTGGTATTGATTCAGTTTCTTGAGCTCAATTGGGAAGCTAGGTTTTGTTTCGTCATACCCAAGTCCTGGATTTCTTTTCGATTACATTAACTTTACTGCTCTGCCTTTAATTATTTGCTTTCAGGAAATGGTTGTAGAAATATTTTCAAGTTTAGCTTGATTGTTGAAATGTAAATTAGCACACGAACAAAAATTGTTAAATTGAATGGGTTTGTGCAGGGTCATTTCCTAGGGTTTGGATTGTCTTATATTAATACAAATTAATGAGAATGTTCGCACGCATAAACCAGCTGAGATAAATGTGATTATGAACTTTTTCATAAATGATCAGCTCTGAATGTTAAACGTCTTGTAGCAATTCAGATCTTGAGTTATGCTTGGGGAGTGTGTTATTTGATGCTGATCACTGACCAACATGTGAACTCTGACACTAATTTATACTATTTCTATTAATTTGTGTGCTTTCTTTCTTTGTTATAAGTTTTTCACTTCTCATTGATAATTGATATATGTTCTTCGTCTTTTCAGAAGATTTGAAGAAAAAGGTTTAAGTTTATAATATTTGAATTGGAGGGATGGTGCTAGTACTAGCATTGGGTGATTTACACATACCACACAGGGCTCCAGATCTGCCAGCTAAATTCAAGTCTATGCTTGTTCCAGGAAAGATCCAACATATCATTTGCACAGGCAACATATGTATCAAAGTAAGTGTATTTAGCCTCTTATGAAATTGCTGATAATTTCCATCCATGTAATTTTGATTTATATTCATTGCCTTCTTAAACTTTATCTTAGTTCCTTGCGCATTTGGCAAACGATAATCGGCTATGATGATATATTGTAGCTTAATGCCATTATCCTATGATGTTAGGGAGTATTTTGGTACAAAAGAACAACTTGCAGCAGTTCTGTATTTTGGTTAAAACGTATATAATGCTGAAAAATTAGGAGTATCAGCTGACGACTAAGAAGTGTGGATACATAACTCATTTGAAACTATGAGAATACTTTCCAACTCGAACAATAATGAGAAGTAATTTGTGGCTCTGTTTATATGAAAAGAGTATTTTTTCAGAATGATGGAGTAGTAAATTGGATTTGTATCATCATTTGGGAACATAATCTGTTTTCTGTGTTTAGAAAGTATTAAAAATTATTGAAATGCATTTGATGCTCTTAGTTGAACTTGAAGATGTCTCAAATGAGGAAATTCCTATTATGTAGAAGAGGATTTCATGCTTAATAAATAGATGTTTCGAGTCTCCAATTGGATCATTTTAAGCTAGACAGAAAGTAGTTAAGGTAAATCTTTGCCTCTTAGATTTACTATTGTGAGTTTGGACTTCTATTAGTGCTTCACAGAGGAGTTCCAGCCTTGGTAGTTGGATATGTTTGATCAGAGTTTTGCATTAGCAACAGAACACAAAATGTGAAATTTGAGTTAGATATAACCCCTTCCAACTCTTTGATATCTTCACCTACCCGCGAAATAACCATTGCATTTATGTCTACATGTTGTCTAACTATATTTTCAGGAGGTTCATGACTACCTGAAGACTGTTTGTCCGGATTTGCACATCACTCGAGGAGAATACGATGAGGAGCCGCGTTATCCAGAGACCAAAACATTAACAATTGGTCAGTTTAAGCTCGGTGTATGCCATGGTCATCAGGTGTGATTGATTCACTTCCTTTCTTGAAAACAACCGAACTACAGTGTCAAATCTGTAATTCTCACAATCTCATTCTCTTGCTTATAATCTTTCGTGAAGGTTATTCCATGGGGAGACCTTGATTCACTGGCAATGCTGCAGAGACAGCTAGACGTAGACATCCTGGTGACAGGCCACACACACCAGTTCACAGCCTACAAACACGAGGCGGGTGTTGTTATAAATCCCGGTTCTGCCACTGGTGCCTTCAGCAGCATCACCTACGATGTCAACCCTAGCTTCGTTCTCATGGACATTGATGGCCTACGAGTCGTGGTATATGTCTACGAACTCATCGATGGGGAAGTTAAGGTTGATAAAATTGATTTCAAGAAAACAACGACATCAACCAACTGATGGAGGGTGACGAGGATGATCTCTTTGCTTGAACTTGAATCTGCATGTTTTATTAACCTGATCTTCGTCTTCTTGTTTCTTAACTGCTGTAATTTGTTTGTGCCTTTCCGGATTTTGGACAGAGATTGGTGTTTGCAGGTTTGGTTAGTGTGGAAAAACAATCTCATTCCTAATTTCTGCATTTCTGGACATATTTTATTGGAATTTGAATGAAAATACCAAACATTTGACCAAAGTTGACCATGGTCGTAGTTAGGTAAAATTAACAATGGACAAAATCTTGATTTCCTTAAATAAATTTTAGCTAAGGTTACTATTTTATTTTAATTTATTTTCAGTTAAAATAGAAAATTAAACCCAAATAGCAATATAAATTCCCCCAAACTATCCTTTTCAGGCTTCAAGTTAATACATGCATTCTGGGCAATGTTTCGGGTTCAAAACCCTAATGTGTTAAAAATATATATATATATATATATATATAATATATGCATTCAAATCCCTCTGGCCACTTGGGCTGCGTGTGTTAAAAAATATATATATATATATATATATATATATATATAATACATGCATTCAGGTGGACTGGGTCCATGAACTAAGTAATAAAGGCCCAACACGGTAAGCCTGCCAGGCCCAACTACAGAGGTTCATAGTCACGGATTTAAAAATAAAAAATAAAAGGGAAAAAAAGAAAGGCGAAAAAGGAATATAATAATACTATAAACCCTAATTGTCTGTCAGCCTCCTGTTATAAAAACCCCTCTTAAACCCTCTTTCGCTCCACGCCACTTTCAAAACTCAAGAAAGTCTCTCTCCCTCTCTCTTGCTATACCAGAAAGAAATGGAGTTTTGGGGTACGTATTACTTCCTTGAATTACTTTTTAATGTTTGATGTTCCTTGTTGTGTAGCTTTATGTTCAATTTTTATGAATTAGTTTCTGTTGATTTTGTTTGAATTTTTTGTTTTTGTTTTTGTTTTTTTTTTTTATTATTTTTGCTATGAGAATACCCTGCTTCGATTGTTTGATGGGGTTTCTTCGTTTGCTTGATTTCGTTTCGATGTTAGCTAAGGTGTCTGCCAATTTTCTGTAATATGAACACCTTCTACTGCCTTGTGAAGATTATCTGGCTCGAAATAGTTTGATTATGTTATAGCTACCTGAACTTTGATTTTGTTGTTTTTTTTTTTCAATCCTAAAATGCTTAATTTGCAGTGAAATTTCCTTGTGTAATCCTGTATATATGTGTGTGTGAAAGTGGGAGTGAGAGAGAGAGCCTCGCATTCCTCTCTTTTTATTTGTTTATATGCTCTTAATCTGATTGTAAAACTGTTCTCCTTTTCAATTTGGTTAGGCGTCGAAGTGAAAGCTGGAGAACCACTGAAGGTTCAACCTGAATTTGGAAAACTGATCCATATCTCACAGGTTAGAAATGTTTCTTCATGCATAACCAAGTTTTGATTGATTTCTTTCTGTTACTTGCCCCTAATGTTATTTACATTTGACTTTCTTTTTAAAGGCTGCACTTGGTGAGGTCAAGGATGTGAAAGGAGCCAATTATGTCCCTCTTCGTCTGAAAGTTGATTCTAAGAACTTCATCATTGGATCTCTTTCTGCTGAAGACCGAACTCAATTGATGTTTGATCTGGTATTTGAGAAGGAGTTTGAACTTTCACATGATTGGAAAAATGGGAGTATCTACTTTATGGGTTATGTGGCTGATGATCCAGTTTCTGGTATATACTCTTTGCTTTTGTTCCATGTGATTCGAAGTTCGATTTATGTCTCCCTTGTAAGTGGAAAATTAATAGCTGGTTACAATTGTCTGGTTTCTAGATGGTGAAGAATTTTCTGATGAATCTGAAGATGAGCCTATGGAGATTCAAGAAAATGGTATCAACTACCCGCATTATCTTGCATCCATGCCTGAAAAGTATACACCAAATTTATTCATCTATTTTGTAAAATTTCATAGGTAAAATTAAGCCCAAGTGTGGGGTTATAAGAGCTGGTAGAAGTTTAGTCATTGCTGCTAAGGCTGGTTCCAAGAAAGAAGAGCAACCTGACTCTGATGAAGATGATGATGATGAGGACGATGAATCTAACCCTGATGATGAACTGCCAGCGGGTGGATTAGGCGAGGACTCCGATGATGTGTGTTTCTGTTCCCTTGATTGGTTTTCTTTATTTCACCAATGGAACATTGCTCAATTCTGTCAACCTCTATCCTCTAAACTTAATTAATTTGGTGTTCTTCAGGATTCTGACGAAGATGATGAGGAAGAGGGATCTTCCAGCGAGGAAGAGGAGTTGCCTAAGGTATATTATTTGGTTTATATTTTTATTAGTACTCCATTTTCCTCGCATAATCAAGCATATATGGGCCCTTGTTGATTTTTTTTTTACTATGCAGAAGTCCAATAAAAGACCAGCTGAATCTCCTCAGAAAACTCCTGTTCCTTCCAAGAAAGCTAAATCAGCTACTCCCGACAAGTCAGGTATTGGTTATATTCTTTTTCCTCCAGACGTGCGTTTAGAATGCATTCATAGTTTGATAGTTTACATGATATTATAATGTATTAATTAAGGGAAATCATTGTTGTAGGCAACAAGAAGGGAGGTCAGAATGGGAAAACTCCAGCTGGCAACGCCCCTAAATCGGCTGGCCAGCTTACTTGCAAAAGTTGTAGCAAGTATGTTCGTTAAACTTAAGCTTCTCCCTTTCGTAACTGATTTTTGGCCATTTATTTTTTAATAAATATATTTAAAATGAATGAATTTCAGGGCCTTCAATTCTGATAAAGCTCTGGAGTCCCACAGTAAGGCTAAACATGGAGGCAAGTGAAGTCCCATTTCTGGATTAGTCGGGTGTTGAAGCACAAGCTCAGTTTTGATCGATTTTATTGCATGAAGGAAAATATATAGGAGAACCTTATGATTATTGTTTTACGTTTTGAGTATTTTGGATTTGTAGCAGGAATCAAGAATTCAAAAAACTGATCCTATTTTGTAAAATCCTCATTATCTTGATTCTTATTTTGATTCAGAATATCTTATTTGATATAAATTAGTACGAGTCTTTACATAATCTTCGGCTTCTTGATATAAATTTGCACGAGTCTGTCCGATTTGGTACTAATAAAGAATGCAAATAAGAAACCATAGGTGTTAATTAGTAACGTACCAAAAATATCTTTTGATTCATTACAAGTTGTCAGATTGGCCCCGAGGCGAGCTCGGAGTTCAACTGAACTCACTTTCTACCGTTCTCAACTTTTCGAGCTCCGAACTCACTTTCTACCGTTCTCAACTTTTCATTGTTCCTTGGGTCGAGAGATGGATCACTCTCAGTGCAATTCCTTTTGATCGGAGCTCATTTTCCACCTCTCCCATTGTTCTTAGTACCATTCTCATTGTTCCTTGGATTGAGAGATAGATCACTTTCAGTGCAAATCCCTTTTGATCCGACCTTATTTTCTACAACTCCCACATTTTCTACCACTCCCATTATTCCTACATTGTTCCTTGGGTCGAGAGCTATGTTGCACGGACACGGACACGGCGACACGGATTTTTTCAAAATTTTAGGACACAACACGGCTCCGACACGGCTATATTTTATATAAATAAATATATTTTATATAAAAATAAAAATATTTTATAAGTATAATCTATGTAACATAAAATATTTATAAAAATATATAATATTAAAAATTAAAATAAGTTTTGTTATTTCAATTTTCTCTCCAAAAAATTCAAAAAATATTAAAAAAAGCATAAAAAAATGATCAAATTTGCCCCGCCGTGTCCGAGCCGTGTCGGACACTCCACCTGGCCGTGTCCGACACCGTGTCCCAATTTTTTTTTTTATATTTTTTTTTTCGGACACTCCTTCAGCCGTGTCCGACACGTGTCGGAGCCGTGTCCGTGTCCGACACGTTTAGGCGTGTCCGTGCTTTAGAGGTCGAGAGATAGATCACTTTTAGTGCAATCCCTTTTGATCCAAACTCATTTTCCACCTCTCCCATTGTTTCTAGCCAAACCCATCGATATTAGTTTGTCTTTGAGTAGAAAATTTGAATATTTGCATATAAAATTTGAAGTTACGAATCTTGAAAGGGGGGGTAAAATGCAATTACTCGTTCTAAAGCAATACTTATGTAAGAGAATAGAAAGAAAAGGGGTCAAAGTGCAAAAAAGTGCAGTTAGAAATATTTAATCCATTCATAAAAGAAAGATAAACGCATATATTATATATATGCGGTGGAAAAGGCTCCTCGACAAATATGTGGATACTCTCATTTGAAAGCTTACAAAACATTTGAAGCACAATAGCTTAGCTCTGATCAATCCATTAATGGCTGCCGTCCCTCTCCGCTGCTCGTTGCCTCTGCAGCAAAAGCTCTACCTGGGTTCGCAACACCACCTCAAAGTGTCCGACGCCATATGTTGCTGTTCTTCTACAGCTTCAACTCCACAAGGCATCTGTAAAAGTGGAAGCACAGAGTCGAAGCAGCAGCCCATCGTCGTCGATGGTGATCCGCCGACTTTTGTCTCCGCCCCGGGTCGCCGGATTGTCGCCGGTATGGATATTGCGTTGCCCACCTGTTGGTTTTGCTAGTTGCTGCATTTTTTACGAGCAGTGTGCGTGCGTGCGTTAGGAAAAGCTCTGGTGGCCTGTTCTTTGCATGTTTGTTTGTGTTTAGTATAGTACTTTTTGTGGGCTTAATGATTACGCATTCATAAAATGGCTGCTCAAGTTGATCTTTCTATGGAATCTGTGTGTTTGGGGCATATGTGGCCTACTTTTGGGTGAAATCGACCTATTTTTTCGGCTGATTTTGTGAAATTAATGAATATTAAGGGGTTTTATTAGTTTGATAAAAGTACAATGTTTTGGTGCTTCAAGTGGATGCTGGTTTGATTGTTATCTTCTATGTAACTGCTGATGTCAAAATGCCTGATGAGCAGGCAAATGTGGAATGCAAATGTTTTTGTAAACCCCATGAATATCTGAGAACAAATTTTCTTGGTGATCTAAATCCTTTTCTTGTAGAGCTACCTTGTATGTTGGCTACTTATTGTGTTGTGATGATTGTTAGTTGGAGATTTGCATGGAGATCTTGATAAAGCTAGACGTGCTCTTGAGATAGCTGGTGTCCTGAGTTCTGATGGCCAAGATTTATGGGTTGGTGGAGAGACGGTATGCGATTCTTTTTACTGCTGTTGAGAGGCTTATACGACTTCATTTTGGAGGGAATACAAATTTCCAACTTTAATTATGTTTGCTGTACTTGTAAATCATGAATCAAGCTTATCATGGGAACTCTATATTCTGAACAGGTACTAGTTCAGCTTGGAGATATACTCGATAGGGGTGAAGATGAAATTGCTATTTTATCATTATTGAAATCCTTAGATATCCAAGCAAAAGCTGATGGGGGAGCAGTTTTCCAGGTCTGTGTTCTATATTTCCTTTTTATAATGAGAGTATTAGTCATAATATAATAGCTGGAAATAAGTTGGAAATGCTGAGAATCAATCAAGAATTACCTTTCCGTGTCGTATTTGTAGGTTAATGGAAATCATGAAACCATGAATGTGGAAGGGGACTTCAGATATGTTGACACAGGGGCATTTGATGAGTGTGCTTACTTCTTGGAACACTTGGAAACCTGCAATTACGATTGGGAAGAAGCATTCGTTAGTTGGCTTAGGCTGTCAGAAAGATGGAAAGAAGACCGTAAGATGGCTCGATTTAATTGGAATCTCTGGGATTTGGCGAAGGTATGTTGCGAATTTAAGTTAATTTATTGCAGATGCTGAATCTACTAACAAGGATTGGTGATTTCATTTCATCATGTAATTTCTTCTTTTATGAAAATGAGTGTTTTCTAACCTTAATGCCTTTTTCAACTTTCGGTTCTCCTGATAAATGCTTTTCTTTTCTTAAGTAATGAATTTTATTAAAGATATTTTAGTAGTTCCTTACTGATTCAGTCATTCAAATATTAGGACAGAGACAAAGAGGAGTTATTGCAAGATCAGTTCTCCTAAGACCAGGGGGTCCATTGGCATCTGAACTGGGACACCATGCAGTTGTTCTCAAAGTTAATGACTGGGTATTTTGTCATGGTGGACTTCTTCCTCATCATGGTAATTATCATATAATTTAATCTCTGATACATACTTCCTTTTGTAAAAATAAAATAATTATTTTCTGCTGCAGTTGAATATGGCATACAAAGAATGAATAAAGAAGTATCTTATTGGATGAAAGGCCTTAGCATGGATGATGATTATCCACAACTTCCCTTTATAGCCACCAGAGGCTATGACAGTGTAGTTTGGAGTCGTTTATACTCGAGTACATCAAATCTCAACGATTATCAGATAGATCAGGTTGCTTTATAGTATTGTTTATCTAGTTGGTATTATTGGTGATAATTATCGCTAAAAATTTCATTCGAATAAGAACATATTCTTGATGAAATATGCGGCAATAAGTTTTTCCGTTTGGCGACCTTAATTTTACTTCTTACCACTTACCAGGTGGAGACGACTCTGCACGAGACACTTGAAGCAGTAGGTGCCAAGGGAATGGTGGTAGGACATACTCCACAACCTACCGGTGTAAATTGGTAAAGATTCTTGAATGCGTTTTAAGCTCTCGTTTTCCTGCAAAAGTTGATTCCGTCAACGTGATCACTAAATACAGTGAATCTGTTAATCTACTTGCGCTGATGCTAATTCACCCTACCATATGCATATAAGTTTCACTTATTAACACTTAACGTTATAACTTCCAGATATGAATCAGCACTTAAAGCAATATCATTTTTTCAGTGTTCATATGCTATATTGATTTAGATATGATTCTATCAACTTAATAAAAGTTTGGACTTGGTCTTTTGTAGTGAATTCAACTGTAGTATTTGGCGCATCGATGTGGGAATGTCGAGTGGAGTTCTCAATTCGAGGCCTGAGGTAGACTATTTTTCGACACTTCTGAACGAATAATGTCCTGTTTGTTTTTCGAATACTTTCACTCAGCAGTAACTGTCAGATAAATATTCTTCAAACTTCAGTAGTGCTATTTAGACCAAGATTGTATCCTCCTGATGTTTAATTTATTTTCAGGTTCTTGAAATAAGAGAGGGTAGAGCAAGGCCAATCAGGAGCAGAAGAGATTCATACACTTAGTTGATTTTTTTATTACATTTTGTTTTTTTTTTTTTGAATTGTACATTTTCCTCCCTTTGTGCTCTAACATAATTAAATATTATATAAGTCAACTCAACAGCATTTGTTAATTAGCATATTATAGAGTAAATATAATTGTAAAAATTTAACTTTTTTCATGAATGTTGCAGCTCATTTTTTAAACAACGTCAAGTTGGATATTACTTTGCTGTATTCATGTTGTGTCGTGTTTGTCGTTACATTAGTGACCGAATGCAATGGATTAACCGATGCCTTTTGGTTTTATATTTATGTTTTTATTATTTTCTTGGAATTTGTTTGGCAATGAAAAAGTGATTTTGATTTTTGACTTAGCTCATCAAAGAATTTTCGATTAAACTTGCAACAAAGTTCATATGATTGAAGTGTAAGGATCTCTTCTAAAACTTGATCTTTGTATTAAGGCAATCAGTCTTTCACGTACAATATAACTTACGACTTAAGAAACGTACTCTAATTATGAAAAGCACTTTTAGTACAAGTCACGAAAGCTGGAAGCTAAAGCTTGAGCTCCATAGAAGACTTGACAAAACTGAAATAAAATGTCACCCAACTACAACCACGCACTACATTCTTGAAAAAGAATTAAAAAGAAGAGAAATAATAATTTATCTAACTCTAATATATATGATACTTATGCTCCTTCAACCTTTTTCTTGACTGTATAACACGAAATTTTCCTCACTTTCTGCCAAATATTGGTGTCAGTCAGCGAATCCCGTTTCGATCTTTTTCTAGCGCGAGAAGAGCTGTTTCCTTTTCCTTCTCTCTACAAAAACATAGGAATCTCTGTGTACATATCTCTGTATAGAGTACAAAATACAGTGAATGGTGAGTGATGGAAACCACTCTCCAAACGGAATGTATTCTTCTAATAATGTGTGCTGCTGATGTTAAGAACTGGGAACTATCGTCCCGACGTAGCCTAATCCGGCGATCGTAAACGTAATAGTTTGCAGAAATAGGTATATGAAGTAGTTGTTCTTTCCATAGAGGAAGTCGTAGCATCCACAAATGAAGAGAAAAACTGCAAACCCCAGCTCGTGTACCAAAATTCTGTTAAAAAGAAAAGCAAAAGTTAACATGATGAATTTTAAATTTTAATAATTACAAATACTTCCCTTGAGGTTTGATATAATTACAAAAACCACCCTGAGAAGGTTGATTTTCCATAATTGGGTTAAAATCAGGGGTGGTATTCGTAATTACCCGTATTAAAGAATATATAGCATTTTGTCATTTTACCCCTATTTATCAAGAAAATTGATTGAAATACTAGGATATATTTACCTGTCTCCAAGAAACTTGGAAAGGGATCTCCTTGGTGCATCCTTTTTGTTGTTGGACTTGTTCTTGAGAGCGTCTCCGAGCTTTTCAGTGACGACCCATTCGTTCACTCTTTTCGCCTCCAATAACCCGATGAAGGTCGCCTTGGTCCGGTGGAAAGACATAACATTCTCAAACAGAACCCAATAGAACAACAGATGGAATGACCTGAGAGACATCTCATTTAGTTAAGTGCATACACACACACACACGTGAGCGTAAAAGCACACATATTTGTACGTATACGTATACATACCTTGGAGTTCCAACAGAGTTGAGGATTGTGATGATGCAGGGAATGTAGATTGCGCCCCATTTCGGGACATCAACCTCGGGGATGAGGATCGTCAGTGGAATAACAACACAGTAGAAGAAGAATGTGAACATGTGTGCTATGAGCTTCCGGACGAAGAAGAAGCTGTAGATCACGTAAAACTTCTTGTACAGAGAAACTTTCTGCAACATCAACAGAAATGCATTACTATCATTATCACTACATTCTCAAAATCAAATTCGATGGAATCAAGAATGTTGGAAATCGAAGAAACCTTGTTCGTCGCAATATCCGCCACCATTTTCCGGAACAGATTGGCAGGCCCACACGACCATCGGTGCTGCTGGAACCGGAACGCTTTGAAGGTACTAGGAAGTTCACTCTTCACCTAGTGACAAGTTCAGCGATATAACAATATAAGAAAGATTCAAACTAACAAATATGGCTACATTGAGTTTCAAGAGAATAAAATGTACTTGGAGATCTCCTAAGTAGAGAAATTTCCAGCCTTTGAGACCAGCTCTAACGGCAAGATCCATGTCCTCGACCGTCGTTCGATCTTTCCACCCCCCGGCTTCGCTGATCGCGCTAATTCGCCATATTCCACCAGTTCCTGAGATATTCCCACTCTGTTAATTAATGCTTCATTCCTAATAGAACAGTTAATTGTGATGTTACTAAACTAACTCACCATTGAAGCCAAAGAAGGCATGAGTGGCTGATCCCACTTCTTGCTCAACTGTAAAATGGTAATCCAATGACATCTCCTGCATTCTTGTCAACAAGCATTCATCTGCATTCACTGCAATATTCCCAAAAACCATAAGCATTTCAAGTTCCCATTAATTAATCATTCAATGAAGAATCATTTCAAGATTCTGATTCATGTACGGTCAAGAATATCGTATCATGTTGAATGCACGAACACTCTTAAAAACACTATCTCATCACGTATCATGTTAAAAGTATAAATATGGTATTTATATCGTTTACATCCGTGATCGGACTTGAGAAACTTTATAGTACTTTCACCAATCATTTTTTGTTATCCATGCCAGATGGGAAATATAAATTTGAGGGACAAATAATGGTTGCATATTTTTACTTCTGACAGCACCACGTGACACGACAGCTAAGACAAATGCCACGTCATTCATATTATAATTGTTATCGCATAGTGTCGGTGTACAAACACTGGTACTAACAGAGTCAACACAAATTGAAGTAGCCAAAGTGCGGCTCCACCACTGCTGTCTGTGGGCTTACTGACCACAGCATAATTTCACGTGCCCCCCATTTAATTTACGAATCTGCCCCTGAACCCCTACTGCTGTAATTGGTCCCCTTAATCGCTGTTTGTCTGTGGGCTTAAAAGGACTAAACTACCCCCGATAGACAGCGTTCGTGGTTGGGACGATTGAGGTTATTTTCGTCATTTAACCATATCCCCTCATTTAATTAGTGGGTTAATTTAGAAAGCTGGCCGTTAATCCAAGAAAACCCTATTTAATTACTCTTTTTTCCCGGCAAAAGTAGCTACAAAATATACGTGGAGTACACCTTAATCCTCCCTTTACTTTGTTGATTAATTTTAATTTCTTTAAAGTACATACGACTCAAGTTAACTAATCCCATCTTAAAAAACAATAATAATTCAAACTATATAGATAAAACCATTAGTGTTGTCGGGTTTCGATAATTCTCTTGATTCAATTGTTCAATTCATAAGATGAGCCTTATACTTTTTTTTTAAGGAATATGGTATCTCGTTCGACTATACGAGCTTAGATTTTCGTATAAATATGAGTAGTTGGGGGTAATGAGGGGCGTGACATATGGAGATTAATAGTGGTCTTAAATTGGGGCCCAAGAGCTCCGCTGTATATGCAGCAAATCTCTCCAAGAAGCTAAGTTAAGCTAACTGTTATTTTAGATTTATGCAAAAAGCCAAAAACCAATCTCAATCCACCAATAGCAACTCTGCATATGTTGCATGCTAATAGTAGATCCTACTATAACATGAACATCCCCACCGACACTTCTCCATGTTACCTTATACCTATGATCCAGGAATACGGACACTATATGACACGGATACGACGATATATATTTCTTATATCCACCCCCATTAAAAGGTTTAAACATGATATCGCACGGACAATATAGTTTGAAGCATTTGGAAATGCAACTTACCAAACCTCCACCGGGCTTGCACGAGGGCTATATCCCGGTTGTGAATGAGAAAAGGAACGGCCCGTCCGAGAAAGTCGGGCTCCGGCCGGAAGTCGGCGTCGAAGATGACGACGTACTCGCATTCTTTAACATAGTCGTGTGTCAATCCTTCTTTGAGGGCCCCCGCTTTGTAGCCTCCTCTCGACTCCCTAATTTGGTACCTAATATTGATGCCTTTGCTAGCCCACCTGATGCATTCTCTCTCAACCATATCCTGGAAAACCATTTATGACAGCATATTAAATGCCGAATCTAACCGTAACTAATTCATGCTTTTTTCCCCTTATTAATGTCCAAAAAAGAGGATTTCAATGGAATTATTTGTAATGACGATAGTAATGATGGTGTCGGCGTTAGTTATGCATAATGGAGAGTACATATCAAGAAAAGATCGAAAACAGAGCCCTCTTAAGTGCAAAGTAATTGTGAACCGAAACAAGTAAAATTGAGTAAATATACATATAAATTTTCTGATCCTATTAATGACTTGAAAAGGGAGTTACAGGAAAAATGATTTCTTGGAGTGGAATTCCAAAAATGGCACCTTTTTATGTTAGATTTCCTGTATCTATATGTAGTTATATATGTACCTTGATGACAAGGTCTGTAGAATCATCCAGTACTTGAATCACGAGCCTATCAGCAGGCCATGAAAGATTGCAAGCTGCACCAATGGAGATCTTGTAAACCTGCAAACAAGAAAATGTCACCCCATTTTTCTCACACATACCCGTGCGTGTGTGTGTAAAAAGATGCAGAAAACAAAACCAGAGACCTCTTTTTCATTGAACATGGGGATCTGAACAAGGACCATGGGAAAGGCTGCACTTCCCATTTCCAAGTCGTCGTCCTTCATGGGCTCCCATTTGTATCTCTTTTCGGGCTTTTTCCAGAACAGTTTCACGAGAATGATTACAACGCCCATGTAGAGCCTCTCCATGAACACCATGATTGACATCGCCAAGCAAATGTAAACAGAGAGTCTCAGCAATGGGACTATCAATGGCGCCTTGATTAGCTCCCATAGAAGACCGATTTGCCCCGCTATGTCCGGCGTGTACCCGCTGAATGATTCTGGGATGAAACTCTTGGCAGAAACTTCAGCCATTTTTACTTTTTTTCTGGAATCAAGAAACAGGGGATGCTCTGTTTTTTTTCTTGTTTTGAGTCTCTGTCTCTGTAGAATCTCAGAAGCTCAATAGATCTGCTGATGATTTCAATGTGAAGAACAATGATGTTGGAAATGGAAGAAGAGAGTGAAATCAGAGCAGAAACTGTGAGAATCTGAAAAGGGTTGCAGATCCCAAATATGAGCCAAGCAATACTTCCTTGTTTCTTTCTATTGCATCAGAATAGAAAGAGAGACAGAGAAGTATTGCGGCATCATGAGGAGAGAGATAGATAGAGGGAGAGAGAGTGGGGTAATGTGGGAGTAAGTGAGTGAGAAATGAAGAGGTTTTATAGTCAAAACATTTAGTATGATTAGATTTTTCTTGCCGCTAATCACAAAGGCCTACTTAAATAAACAACCCCAATTATGGATCCCAAAAGACAATGATTTTTCCCAAGCTAGTAAATTTAGTTTCCCAGTCAAAATTATCATAATCTTGCTTGCTTTATTACTACCCAGTCTCTTCTTTACTTTTATTTAATGAAAAAAAGAAATAGATTCTAAAAGTACCAAAACCGTATTTTTTTTTACGAAAATAGGAGTTCGAAAGGAGCGGAGAAATGGGAAGGAAACTCCGGCGACCGGCCCCGGATTCCAACACCGGAGTTGTCATAACCAATTATTGGTGTTATGCCATGCCAAAAGATAGGAGTGCCCCAAAAATGGGGCTGTCCATGATTGTAGATTGATGAAGTGAAATAACGGGTAACTTTGAGTGGAGGCTTTTTGGCATGTTCGATGCTTTCAATTGGTGTACTATCCCATATGCTTCATCCCATTCATCTCTGCATACTTATGGAGTTTTAAGCTTAAACACTCCATTAGTGATGAAAAATAGGTACAAAAACGTGCTTGTTTTGAGGCCATTGCAAGCGTCTTCTTGATACTCGTGTTGTTGAAAATGAAACTGCAAGCCAACTGAAACTCAATAAACGGCTTATTAAAGGGTCCATGTTAATCCCTAAAATAAGGGCTTCTTGGAAATGGGATGATAATTTTTTAGTACAAAAAGAAGTGGTTAATTATGTAAAAGATTGAAAGTGGAGTGTAGGTGAAGAAAAGTTAGCATTTTAGCCAAATGGTTCATGTGAGGAGCAGCCAAGATGGGTTGGATCGTGGATAACAAACAAACAAACCTTCCATTTGACATGCTTCACCTACACACCACTACATGGACCAAAACACTACACTACCCTTTTAGCCTTTACCCTTTAGGGACTATGATGCACGATGTTTAAAAAATATTATATTATCATATTACATTTGAGACTATATCATTCACGAACACGTAAAACCGTACCTACCCACCAAGTCACTATGTAAATAGGTAGAAAATTCCATTTAATTTGCTTAAAAGTCTTCCTTTGTCGGTCGTTTCTTGTATGATTATATGCCCTGTAACTGTAATTTGCTCATTCCATTTTCTTAATTATATTATTGCAGCAAGTCACTTGAGACTAATTATTTACTAATTACAAATCAAGGGTACTTAGTGGACCTAAACTCATGAGCTTAACTCGACTGATTAAGACTTAATCGTGCATACACGAATAAGAAAGAGGTATATTCGTAGCTAACGGAACATGGACAGCTCACATAGTGAAGTCGTATTTATTAACTTTAGGCAGAGGTTTAATGAGACAACATAAATAAAGCATGGAAGCACAAGTTATATATATATATATATATATATATGTGAGGGATTGACCTGCAACAACCCCAATAATTTTGCAGAATTTATATTAAATGGTGGGCTCAAAACATTATTTATAAATTGCTTGGGAGTGTGTGGGCAAGCATTTTCAACACTAGAATCTCCATTTGAGATTTCCAACCCCCACACATTAATTAATATAATTAATAATGCAATAAGTTTCTCATTTTTAAGAAGACTTAATTTCGCTTCTGTTACCGCTAAATGCGGATGATCTACATTATATTCTACCCTCAAAAATAAACAAGATAATAGTGTTCCCCTTGACTTTGACATACATGTATATATAACTCAACTATGAGTTATCGTTGGTTGCATCGTAAACTATACTAGTTGTTGGATATTGTTTTATACGGGGTGATTCCGACTAGTCTGAATAGCCACGTGGCCGGTGTATAGGGTGTTTCCGGTAGCTGAGATCCGTCGAGAATTGGCCAAAATACAAGTAAGTATAGATTTGGATGGGAGGTGTGGGCTGTAGGAGTAGATTAACCAAGATTGATATGCTTTGGAAGGTTAGGGCACGTGAGGACATCTAGCATGCATGTTTATGTGCAGGAAAAGCATATGGTAGCACATGCCCTTTTTCTTAATTAACTCACAAATATTAACCATTCTCCTTCTCTCTCTCAAAGTAAAACATATCTGTGGACTGTGGTGAGGTAAGAATCAAGAATGTGTAAACTATTCTTGTTCATGGTAAAGACTAAAGATAGAGTTGACCTCAATATATATATATGCATACAAGCTACTCTATCTTACTATCACTTAAAGATACTCTCCAAATTCAAGTTAAGAATATATGCATAATGTTCAGATAAAGCTTTGAAAGGTACCAACACTTTGCTAAAGGCTGCAAAGCTGACTCCATTCTCCAATCCTTTGTTATTAGTTTGTTGAGTTACCACTTTTGTGTGTAATACTAATACACGATAAATCTAAAGTATCAGAGGTGGTCATTAAGCAGTATATAATTGCACTGTATATTTGTATTTATGTGTGGGTTTGAGCGTTGGTGCAGCATTGGAATATGGAAACAAATTCCAAAGAGCAGAGCAGCCCACAGAGAGATGTGATGGTATAAGTGGGCCAACTTCATTGTTATGATATCTCTAGTATTCTTGTAATCTCCACTGTCGGCAAATAAGATTAAGTCCATAGCTTGTATTATTAGATAATCCCCAACAATTATTAGTTGCTTCACTCTGATTTTTACTTTTTCTTTTTTTGGGTTTAGACTATAAATTCTACTGTTGACTGATAACTGATTAAATGATTTAAAATTGCTCCGTTTTGAAACTGGGATCCGAAGAAATTTAATAATTTTAGATTTACGGTGACTATGTCATAAAATTTTTTGATTTTGTTATTTTCAATGTGATTATTGTCGATATAAAGAATTTTATATTTTATTAACTAAAACAACAAGTGAAGAATCCAAAGAAGGTGAAAAAGTGTTGTACAATTAACAATATTCCATGGACACAAGAAATTTGCAAAAGAATGCTCAACAATGGGCTATGAGTCGTTCACTCACAATCACAAACCTACTGTTATCTGCAAAACAATCTGAGACAAGACTAACTAAAAAAACAAAAAACCTAGATTAGGATTCTCTTGTAGTCAGCAAGCAGTTCAAGATTAGTACTCCTGTTAATCCTAACTTGAGAAGGTAGCAAAAATCGAGGATGTTATGATGCCGGGACTATCGTGCCAAATAAACCGAAGCCCGCGATCGTAAAGAATATGGCTTGAGGGAAGAGGTATATGTAATATTTGTCCTCTCCATAGAAGATACCATAGCATGCGCATGCGTATAGAAAGACTGCGATTCCCAGCTCCTGTAGTAGAATTCTGCAAACATGGAACTTAAACATAAATAACGAGGGATAAAGAAAATTCATTGATAGGGGAAGTCGTCGTTATTTTTCAAACCGCGGGGGAAGTTTGTGTAACTAGGTCAAATATATCCCTAGAAGTTCAGTATGAGTTCCTACACCTTATAGCAAGATGTTTTATTTAGACGTATATGATTAGCAGCTCTTTATAGCAAAGTATTCAATTATTGTATATCTTGGGAAGACGAAGACACTAAAGAATGAATCAATACCTATCTTTGAGAAGATTAACCCGTGCGGGATCCTTGGATACAAGTTTATGCTTCAAAGCATCTCCATGTTTCTCAGTGACAACCCATTCGTTAGCCCTCTTAGCCTCAAACAAACCTATGATTAAAGCCTTTGTACGATGAAATGACATTATATTCTCAAAAAGTACCCAAGGAACAGCCAGATGGATAGACCTGCAAATTAAGTCCAAAAAATTTATAAAAATCATACAGAAAGTGAACCATCTCAAAATCCAGATATTATTTAAAAGTTTATACTAGACCTTGGTGTGGCAATGAGTGTATTAATGGTGGCGATAACGAAAGTAGCAAGAATGGCTCCCCATTTAGGAACATCGGCTTCGGGGAGAAGACTTACCAGCGGCAGCACAACACAGTAAAACAAGAAAGTGAACATTGTGCCTACCAGCTTCCGGATGAAGAAGAAGTTGTATATCATGTAGAATTTCTTCCAGATTGACACGTCCTGCCATAAAACACAACCTTTGTATATCAAAGACTCAACTCTTCTTAGATATTTACTAAGAAACTTATAGGATGCAATTGTGTTTAATAATGTTCAGGGCTAGTTATGCTGGCATACCTTGAGTTTGGCTAATTACACAAAATTCCCCTGAGGTTTGAAAATTAAGAAAACTTCCCCTTCCATACCATAAGATTTGGCTTAAGGGATGCAATTATAATCGTGAATTTAAAACGAAATACTATTTAGTTTCTGTCAAGGTCAAACTAAAGTATTTATAAACAGTTAGAGATGATGCCACCGAGATTTATCAACCCACACGTATCCTAAAAAGATTATAGGTGAAGTTCCTGTAGTTTCTCAAACCTCAAAGTTTGAGTAATTAGGATGATTTCTAAGCTATTTACAGAAAAGTGGAGAGGATCCTATTTATTTTTCTCCCCATGAGCTTATAAGATGCAAAGATCATAAGTCTTTTAGCTTTTAAGCTCCTTCATCGAAAAATATACCCAAAACATTCGGTCTTAAACCCTTTACATATATTTACAATTAATATCATATTGGCCAGCCCCATAAATTATAAAGACCCTCTTAATGGTGAACAAACCTTGTTCTTTGCAATTTCAATCACCATCTTTCTGAATAAGTTGGCTGGACCACAAGACCATCGATGCTGCTGAGAGCGATACGCCTTGAAACCACTTGGAAGTTCACTTTTTACCTGTTCAGGTTGTACACTAATCCTCATGAGTTGGGAACTCTATCATTTCAAGGTGGAAAAGTGTTTTAAATCTGAATGTACCTGAAGGTCACCTAGGAAAACAAATTTCCAGCCCTTGAGTCCGGCTCGAACAGCAAGATCCATATCTTCTACAGTCGTTCTATCATTCCACCCTCCTGCCTCATTTATTGTAGCAATTCTCCATACCCCACCACTTCCTAAAATGTTGAAATGTTTGACATTATCACTGGTTTTACAACATTACATAAAGTTTTTACTTGTTAGCTTGCATGTTAGTCTGACAAAATTAAAGCTACCGTTAAAGCTGAAGAAGGAATGAGTGGATGATCCTCCTTCTTGCTCGATTACGAATTGGTAGTCTAATGACATTTCTTGCATTCTAGTTAAGAAACATTCATCTGCATTCACTGTGATATCAAAACAGTAATCAGCACATATCATTTTTTTCAAATAAAAAGACAATTAAAAAGACCATTTTTGTGCATTACCAAACCTCCAACGAGCCTGTACAAGACCAATCTCCGGGTTGTGAATAAGATAAGGGATGGATTGTTTGAGAAAGTCAGGTTCGGGTTGAAAGTCAGCATCGAATATAGCAACAAATTCACATTCTTGAGCGTAGTCATGTTTCAAGCCTTGTTTAAGAGCTCCAGCTTTGTAGCCTATTCTTGTTTCTCTAAGTTGATATCTAATGTTAATGCCTTCACTTGCCCACCTCATACATTCTTTCTCTACCATATCCTGCAACCTTTATTTTATTAATCATGACAAAATCAAATCATAAATATATCTTGTGACCCCATATCATGCATTATCTTCTTTTGGAATATAGAATGTCATAAACTACAAATTGAATGAAACAGTCCATACCTACATAAACTTATTCTTGAAGATAAGATTTTAACATAAGGCCATGTTAAATAATGCCACTTCCAGAATTCTTAATATCAGAGAGAGAGAAGAAGAAAATACCTTGATAACAAGATCAGTGGAATCATCCAATACTTGAACGACAAGCTTATCAGCAGGCCATGAAAGTCTACATGCTGCGCCAATGGAGATCTTGTAAACCTGCCTCTCAACAAAACCAATACCTCAGCACATATAAACTTCTGAAAAAACTTCCACACACACACACAAACCCATGCGTGTGTGTGTGAATAGTGAAAAGAAACCCAAAATACAAAAGACAAAAAGTTGACCTCTATTTCATTGTAAATGGGGATTTGAACAAGAACCATGGGAAAATCCGAAGAGCAATCCTCCAAATCAGCCTTCATTTGTTCCCACTTGTATCTCTCAACAGGCTTCTTCCGAAAGAGCTTCGCAATAGCAGCAAGAAACATCATATGAACCCACTCCACAAACAACAAGAAGGACAACACCAAACAAGTGCACAGAGCAAACCTCAGCACTGGGACTACAAAAGTGCCCTTTACCAGCAGCCAAACAGGCCCTAGTTTCTCTTTAACATCAGCCGTCGAATCAAGCAGCCATTTTAAAACGGCTCCCTTCTCCGGAGCTTGAGCCCATTTTTCTTTACACAAAATCAAGAAACTCTCGATGCTCTCATTCACACCATCCATAACTCCAATGGTCAACAAATAAGGCAGAAAAATCCCAACTTCAAAGCATAGAACGATGAAAGCTCTGTTCTTTTCTCTTTTTAGGAGACCCTTTACTCTCTAAAACCTCAGCCTTTCCACAATGAAACCAAGATAAGATGTTTGTTAACGTAGGAACGAAGTATTCTCTATTCTTGGCTGTTGCTTGTCTGGAGAGGCAGAGGAGGAGCCGAGAAAGAGTAAAGATGAAACAGAGGAAGTCATATATAGAAAGAGGGTGCTTTGTTTTCGAATAAGGATCTGTTTGGTGGGCTTCTGTTTTCACCTACCCACTTGCTGGGCTCCATGTGGACCTCTTTGGATATTTTAAATCAAAATTTAGATTTCTCATATAAAAAGGAAATGCTAATTTATATAACTTTTGTGAATATAATACCAAAGAATGTACTCAAATTCTCGTCAAATACACAACGAACGGTAAATATTATCTCGTTAGATTGATTTGACTGTAAATTCGAACTAGAATTATGGAGTGACATTCAATGGTTTGCTAGCTTTCAGTAGGGTAGAATTCAATGGGGGAAAATTCTAGCCCAGACCCGGCTTGGCCGAGCCCAAACCAATTAAAAAGCAAGTGTATTACACTTGCCATTTGATTGGTCACTTTCCCTGAATTTTCCACCAACCACACGGCAAGTGTAAAACACTCGTCCCCTCGTTACACCGGTTTGGCCGAGCCAGGCTCGGGTAAGAATTATCCATTCAATGGGTCATGCAAATAATAACATACTAAGCAAGTACATTTTAACAAATCAGCATAGATTTCAGAAAATAAATTCAAATTAATTATTGCGTACGTGAAAACAAAAAAAGTAATGTGAATAACAAAGTAAATTGGGTCTACCAACCAGTCTTTACAAGTTGGAATAGTCTCACTATTGTCGAGATTTGACCCCTTTTCCACGAGTTAAATCTTTTTAATTTCTTTAATTAGATAACAGTAACACCCATGATTTGGAAGGATGAAAATTCGCAATATTTTTATTAGTATAATTAGAACAATATTAGTGTTATCATAAGAACAACGTAACTTAATCATAGCTTTTTCTTGTCTCAATATCCCATTCCGTTAAGTCCATCTTGAAATAATGAACTTCAATAAAGAATACATAGAAATAATTGAGCATCTATTTAAATTTGAATGGGACTTCAATTATTGTTAGACAAAAACAAAATAATTCAATCTAGTGCGTATTGAATTACATTAGGTTGTTGAAGGCAAATATATTGAGATTAGTATACAAATTATTACAACTTTTGGATCTAAACTTAGCATCCTCGAGAATTATAAGCATTCCAAAGGTTGGAATAATAACCGATTAGAAAACTTAAAATTACTATTTACTTTAATCGTCAACTTTCAGTTGAACAGGCTCGAAAAAATTGGACTAATGAATTATAAGCATTTCAAAGGGTGGAACAAACAAACAACGGAATAGAAAACTTAAAATTACTGTTTACTTTAATAGCCAACTTTCAGTTGAACAGGCCTCAAAAAATTGGGCTGGTCGATAGTATTTACTATTTAGTATGTACATTGTACTCCTTCTCTTGAAGGCCCATTCTGATTTTGTAAATTATGGGCCTACAACGGGCAACAAATTATATTCACAAAAAAATTGTATAATATATGTAAACAGTAAATAATTGCAGGATCGTGTGAATATGTTTCTGGTTGAATTCTGAATGTGAAATAAGAAATAGTATATCAAAAATGATTGTCTCAATTATATCAAAAGACAATAGCTTAGTCAGAATTGAAGCACTCATTCTCTTCACTATAATAGTTAGTATCTCTAGTGTTTGGTATTATCAACCTCATTACCCAATCCTAACAATCAAAGGGGAAAACGTCCTTTGGCAAAACAATTAACTGAGGGCTGAGAGAAGGTTCATTCTCTATCGTTGAGATGTCCATAGAGCTTACTCCAGTTAGATCTTGCTTCTTGCGGGGACCGGAAAGTCCATATATGCTGCTGGGATTTCTCACGGGTCTCTAGAATCTCCTGCATTGGCAGATTTCGAATGTCATTCAGTAGCACACCCAAATAGAACAGGAAAAGGTGCTAAAAATACAGGAGAAATGTAAGATAATCACAAAGGGCATAGCTGAGTACAAGAAAAAGCTGTGATATGCTAGTCCCTACAATCACAAATGACAAGAATGGCCATCTTAAAGATGTGACATTCAACAGATGATGGTTCTGTTGTGGTATGTTACAAGGAAGAGTCGCACACGCGAACCATTCAAGCATCAACTTCAATGGTGAATCTAAATAGACCATAGCACACGCAATATAGAAACTATATCCATGTTTCTTTTAAATGCAGCAATACATAAATATATAGTCAAAAGTGCTTCACGAAGTCTAGACTCAAATTCACTTGATATGAATAAAATTTACTGCTTCGACAACAAACATCAGCTGCACCTATTCGTTTTATAAAATCTGTCCACAGTAAGCAACAACATATCTTCACTATCTCAATCATAATTCATCATGGAGACCACAGCATTAGGGATACAGTAACTAAATAAAGCAGAGTATTCAAGACAGTATTAGGGGAGCACCTCAACTTCCGAAGCTCTTTTGGTTTTTAGCATCAAACAATCATAAAGAGCACTCCATTTTGCAGAACAATTATCAAGAGCGCCGAGTCGATAATATTGCTGCATCTGATGGACTGGAGCTGGCACCAATGGGAAACAAAAACAAACTCAATTTCATGACCAAAGACCAATAATAGCATAAACTCAAAGAAACCTAAAATCAAACAGTTGGTGCACATATATCAGGAACCTCAAAGTATCAAATCAAAAACCAAGATAAGCTCTCCCAAAAAGCCCATTACGGTTCTTATACAGAACAAGAATTTTGTTACGTCGAGATTCCAGCAAGAGCCTTTCCCACCTTCCACCTGAGCCAAGAAACTAATGCCTTTTTCTGATACTGGAGAAAGTTAAAAATAAAACTCGCGCTTATAAATGACTCAATTGAAGCTCAGAGTTTAAGTGTATTCAGATCTATGAGTACAAGATTACAGAGCCAAAACCGAAAATAAAAAACAACAATAACGGAATCAATTAGACAATTGCTCACATAACAGGGGTAAAAGGGAATTTGCAGCTTACAATAGCAGAACCAGAGTGCGTCGAAGTACTTGGAGCACGATAATCGCCGCCGTGGCACGACTTCTTCCTGCTCTGAACCCATCACGATCGAAGGCAGCTGACAGCGGAGTGACGGTGGCTGCTGGCGGCGGAGAGATCGAAAGCGGCGGCGAAGGGAAAGTCCCTTTGAGGGATATCTTGTTTTTTATTAACTTAACTTCAAAAAGAAATGTAATATTATATATATACTTTGCAGAAAGACCCCTAATAAAGAGCAAAATTTCAAATTGGTTAGGGCTCTGATTATCTGCACCACACCTACCTGCGCATTCTCACTCGCCAGTATCTTGGAGTTTCGCTACACACTCTAAACAAAAATCAAATCTTTCTTATAAAGACAATCAATAGATTCCGGTAAGTCCTTCAGTATATCTGTTATTCCCTCCGCCAAATTTAAAGTCTCAATTTTGAATTCTTTCAATTGGGTCGTTCATTACTTGCAGTTTGCATGATTTCATTGCTCATATCTTTCGTGGATTGAAATCTGGGATTTTTCCTTCTTGTGTGGGATGCTCTTTCGCCGGGATATATATATACTGCAGGAGTAACTTTTTCCGTCATCCGACAATCTGAGTTTCAGCATGGAAAATGGGGTGATGGAATTTGATATTGGTTTAGGCGGGGGAGATGATGGTATTGATATTGATCCCCCTAATGATGACGAAATGCCTGATGGTTCTCCCAATGATGCTAACTCCCTTGGAAGTGGCAGTGGCGACACTGCTTTTGCCCTCCAAATTTATATTCCTGAGGGAGACCTCGATCTCGAGCCTTATGAGGGAATGGAATTTGAGTCCGAGGAGGCTGCAAAGGCATTCTACAACTCATATGCAAGGCGGGTTGGATTTAGTACTCGTGTCAGCTCCTCCCGTCGCTCTAGGAAGGATGGGGCGATCATACAGAGGTCTTTTGTATGTGCAAAGGAGGGTTTTCGTAATTTGAATGAGAAGCGTACCAAAGATAGGGAAATCAAGAGACCAAGAACTGTGACTCGTGTGGGATGTAAGGCCTCATTATCTGTCAAGATACAAGATTCTGGGAAATGGGTTGTATCGGGTTTTGTTAAGGAGCATAATCATGAGCTTGTCCCTCCGGACCAGGTGCATTGCCTTCGCTCCCACCGGCAAATCTCAGGGCCTGCCAAAACCTTGATTGACACATTGCAGGCTGCCGGGATGGGCCCACGTAGGATTATGTCTGTATTGATCAAGGAGTATGGTGGGATTAGCAAAGTTGGGTTTACAGAGGTGGATTGTAGAAATTACATGCGAAACAATAGGCAGAGGAATATGGAGGGAGATATTCAGCTGCTTTTGGATTATTTGAAGCAGAGACAAGCTGAGAATCCGGCTTTTTTCTATGCAGTGCAGGGGGATGAGGATCAGTATACTGGTAATGTTTTCTGGGCTGATCCTAAGTCTAGAGGTGATTACAACCATTTTGGAGACACAGTTACATTCGACACCACTTACAGATCGAACAGGTATAGATTGCCTTTTGTACCCTTCACAGGATTGAACCATCATGGACAACCTGTTCTGTTTGGTTGTGCTTTCCTGATTAATGAGTCAGAAGCATCATTTGTATGGTTGTTCAAAACTTGGCTGACAGCTATGTCAGGCCGATCGCCAGTATCCATCACCACTGAGTATGATAGCATCATTCGATCTGCCATCATGCAGGTGTTCCCCAATACCCGTCACCGTTTCTGCAAATGGCATATATTTAAGCAATGCCAAGAAAAATTGTCTCATGTGTTGCTAAAACATCCTCAATTCGAAGCTGCCTTCCACAAGTGCGTGAATTCTTCTGACAGCACCGAGGAATTTGAATCCTGCTGGCATTCGCTTGCTGATAAGTACGATATCAGGGATCATAAGTGGCTTCAATCCATTTATGCTGATCGTAGACAATGGGTTCCTGTATATCTTCGTGACACTTTTTTTGCTGAAATGTCTATAACTCAACGAAGTGATAGTATGAATTCATACTTTGATGGATATGTGAATGCATCCACCAATCTAAACCAGTTCTTTAAGCTGTATGAAAAAGCCTTAGAGAGTCGCCATGAGAAAGAAGTTAAAGCAGATTTTGATACTATGAATACATCACCTGTTCTAAAGACTCCATCTCCAATGGAGAAACAGGCTTCTGAATATTACACAAGAAAGATATTTACAAGATTTCAGGAGGAGCTGGTTAGCACTCTCACTTTTATGGCATCTAAAGTTGAGGATGATGGTGAAGTCACCACTTATCAAGTAGCAAAATTTGGGGAAGACCACAAAGCGTATCATGTTAGATTTAATGTTCTTGAAATGAGAGCTGCTTGTAGCTGCCGGATGTTCGAGTTTTCAGGTCTTCTTTGCAGACATGTATTGGCAGTTTTCAGAGTCACAAATGTTCTAACTCTTCCATCTCATTATATCCTTAAGAGATGGACAAGAAGCGCCAAAAGCAGTGTCAATCTTGAAGAACGTGTTACAGATCCATTCAACAATTATTTGGAATCTCATACTGTTCGATATAATACCCTTCGGCACGAGGCCTTCAAATTTGTAGATGTAGGAGCAGAGTCTGTTGACTCTTACAATGCTGCTATGGCTGCTTTGGGAGAGGCTTCAAGGAAACTTGCTCTTGCAATAAAGAATGAGGGAAAGGCTTGTGTCGGTAATGGTTCTATGAAGGATGTCTCGACAAGGGGTGGAGTTATGCCTAACCAATTTATTGGGGAAAGTCAAGGGAGCTCAGCTCATCAATTATCTGAGGTTTGCTATTTCTCTACTTAATGCTTTATTCTGTGCCACTGTCTCAAAAATGCATAACTACTGCTTAAATCTTGATGAACTTTGTGTATAGCGAACTATATAAAATGTTGTTGAAGTTTCAGTCTATCTTTGTTGACCAAGTTTATTTGAAGTATTATTCATCAAAAGTTATATTTCAATTAGTTAGATTGACGGTTTTGCATACTCTTTAACTTATTGGTTTATGTTGATTTAAGTTTTCTAATACGACGAGTAAATTTATATAGGATGACATGGATCAGAAAATTAATGAACTTTCCATGGATCTGGGGCGTGCCAATCGCAAATGTGAAGTATATCGAACCAACCTCCTTTCACTTTTGAAGGATATAGAGGACCATAAACAGCGTTTATCTGTTGAAGTCCAAAACATAAAGCTGAGCATGAAAGATGGTCTCTAAAATGTTTGCAGTTTTTGTTGTTCACTCTGTTCTAAGGAGGTTATCTGCAATTTGTTGTGCTAAGTAGCACGATTTCGGAAAGGAGTTATCCTGCTTTGCATTTGGGGACAAAGAACCTTTCGACTTGCTTTACTGGCTGCCGGAGCCGGACTCTTTCCTGGAAGTTATATCTTTGTCTATATAGGTCTTCACGATTTACTGTTTGATTTCAAAGGTTAAAGCGGTAGCTAATCGTCCGTTTTGTAGTTAAGAGTGCAGCAAATGAATAGCTCTCATCTTAGTGTAAATATGATTTTTTTTCAAAATTTTCTTCATTCTCCCTACTGTGTCTTTTCCCCCCCTGCTCATTTGCTGGAGTCCCTGTTGTAATATTGTTATTTGGTCATAACAAATAAATATCTTTTATCCCGTTGATACACCTTTCTTACAATGTATCTTTGATTTCATTGTACTATAGAGTTTCTGAATTACTAAAGATATGTTGTATATCTCGATGGTTGGTTCGTTTTGATATGATTTCTTGTTAAACTAATATAGTTCATGAATACATTGTTAGGATAGGTTTATCTTTTTTTGTAAGTGCTTTTATGGAACTCTGTAAACTGGCTAGAGCTATCTCCTTATTCCCCCTGATAAGGCTTGTCATACTCATACCTTCTACTATCTGTTACTTCACATTACAGACCGGATAGGCGAATATTAACGAAACAAACTTAATCAGACACCCATTTTTTCACGAGTGATGAAGGCCTTTTTTGACTTTAATCACGAGAATTGAACTGTGTTGCCTACACCCAACATATTGTTAGCGAAGGTACACATCAATTGACAACAAATATATTAGTTACAAAAGGTGCAATTTCTTGCAGTTTTTCGTATTACAGAAAAACCAATGGAATAAACCCTCACCAAATAAGAACACTAAAGAAAGAAAAACAGACTAGACCCCTCACCTGAAAAAAGACGAAACCTACGCAAGAGCACAATACAGTCGTGCAAAAGAATATCAAAACTTGAACAACCTTCAAGAATCGAACTCTAATGACAAACAAATTACAATTTTATCCTTCTACTCCCGCCAGCCCCTGCATGTTGTCGTCATTCAGCTGGGTCACCTTCACTTCCCGTGATGTACAGGTGGCAGTTCCATACGGACATTGATTACACGGTTGTGTATAATCTTATAGATGAGTTTGAAATAGAGCTCACAGCAAACCAGCAAGAATAGCTCCAGGATCTGATGTTGCGGAAGGTGGAGGCACTGGTTGAGCTTGAGGAGGCATTGGCATTGGCATTGGTGCAGGTGGTCGAGAAGGAACGGGTATGCTTACTAAATGTTCTTTGATGAACTCCTTCAATCTGTTAATGGCCATCAAAAGCTCAAACATCATTTATACACTCAAGTGCACGATCAGATGCAATTAACATCTCTGTTGTGTTTGCCTTTACTTTTTTAAAATTATTATTATTATTATTTTTACTAGTACAGGTAAGTATACATACTCAAATGTCAGAGCAGGATCTCCTGATGCGATGGTCATCCTCAACTGTGCTCTATCGGCAGGATCTGTTTCTATTCTTAGCTGAAGAAAACCAAACAGAACCAATTAATGATCGAAGGCATTATGCAGCACCCAATCACTTCAAATTGATTTTCATACTAATCCAACTGTGAACTGACTATAGCTTTTACATTAATCAGATTTAGAACAGAAACCTTCTATCAAATCCACTAGCTTATCATTTATACTCATCCATCTAAATTCCAACCAAATAGGCATGTTATACCTAAAGCCATATTGGGTCGTAAAAGCAGTTTCACAAAAAACTATTACCAGGCAGCTCACTCATAATTATTAGTTAGAAGTATAGGCATTTGAAGACCATACCAAGCATAGCATGGCTTTCGTACTTTCGGAGTAGAAAGTTGTGCTTGCAACCAAATTATTCGTATTGGGATCCTGAATAGAAATTTAAAGAAAATAAAAAATAATCAATCCATCACAAAGAGGCAATAATTGATATCAGTTTAAAAGTTGTCGGTAATAAGCAGCACTTACAAGTCCAGGGCAAACCATTATGCCCAAACTGTTAAATAAGTTCGCCATTTCAGGAAGTGGCATTGGCCGTACACCTCTAACCTGGTAAGTGGATGGAAAATCAGGTAAGATATTTATTCGAGAGGAGTGAAAAGGTAAAGCAATTCTAAACATTAGTTGCATGTACCACTTCTTGCAGCTTCAATGGAGGTCCAGAGAGTGATCTCCATTGTGGAAAAAACTCTTCAGCAGAAACTGAAATTGGCTGGAGGAACTTGTTCAAAACAGCAGGAAGGCGAAGTTTTACACTAACCTGCTCATGCAATATAAGTCAGCTTTACATACAAAAAAACCACCCACACAGCCCTCGGTTTTTATCCTTGAATTGAGTTCTAGCTCTTGATTAGTACCATATTGGTTCCAAACTTGTACGAGAAGTCTAGCACAGCTAAATCTCTGCTTGGCTGCATGTTGATTACTTCAAGCGGACATTGAACCTAAGAAGCAAATGTAATTTTCCCCCCTCAAATGTAATTCTAATAATAAGAAATAGACAAAAAGGAGGTGAGTAAGAGTTTAACTAGTAATATAACCTGTGCCCTTGGAGGAATAGTCTCCGGTACTAATGAGAGCTCCATCTTTAGATGTGACGGGGGCAATAGCGAAGCTTGAACAGAAATGAGTGGAGCAGTATTTTTATTTCCCAAGAAGAGAACAAGTCGCCCGTGATGCCCTCGCCACTCAGCTTTTATGCCAATCTGAAACCATATGAAAAATGTTAGGATGGAACTGGCAATCAATCATTTCAACCTCACTCTTTAATGGAGTATCAAAAAGGTGAAACTATGCTGCATGACAACTGAATAGAATCATGATAAGACTGCACCTGGATATAGGGATCCTCATAGAGCACACCACTATCCTTCAGGCATAGAGCATTAAATCTTTCCACAATATCACCGATTGGCTGCAGGTATCATAGATAGCGTAAGTCAGAAGCATAAACATGTAGTAGGAATCAGTTTTTCCTGACTAACCATATCAAGTTTCAACGAATAATTCGAGAGCTTTTGTCACTGAAGGATATCGAGAGTGCCAATTTTTTTAGCCAATAAATTTGAATGCGCATCTCAATGGGAAACACAGATGAGCTGAAGAATGTATACCTGAACACTACTAGTCTTCTCTTCAACAAGTTCAATGGCTAATGCATCTGCACCGTGGCCGCCTTCAGAAGTCACCCTTGGATCAGATTGGGGAAAAGTAACTGCTGGGCCTTCAATAGCCAGTGGCCCTAAAAGATCTCCAATGAGATCTGGAGACGGCGTGCTTGGATGTTGGGGATCCACTACAGTCAGAGCCCCATTAGCATGTGTTGATGCTTGCCCAGGAACGCTCTGATCCTGCCCACATATTAGCTTGGAGGTTTATATTTCAGACTAAAAAGTATAAGATCCTCAAAATCAGTGACATGGTTTAGCATAAGCTATTGAAGGACATCTCACCGGATTACTGATACTAGGCATCTTCACAAGACCAGGCTGGCACACAGGTGCTGTCCCATTGGCCGGGTGTTGATCAGTCAGTACCAAAGCAGTAGAAGTCTGCTGTTGTGCCCGCAGTTTTATTGCACTTTGCTCAGCAGTATCAGCCTCCGAATCTTCAGCTTTCTTTATCAATGATGACTGGAAACCAAAAAATCGTTAAAGTCATTATTGGTAGTTGCCTCAATCAAGTTCACATTATACAAAATATGAACTAGTTCTAAGTCAGCATGGCAATCCCAAATTCGTACCTGTCTCTCCGGGAACTTTGGCATTTCTGCAAGTATATCCATTAGGGCTGCACCTTTCATACTCAAAGCATGATACTCAACAGCACGTTGCTGTATTTCAGAATCAATACAACTTTCATACCTGGAAATAATGATAGTATTATACAATCATTTAGGAAACAGAAGGCCATTCTATAAATGAACAACAAAAAACAACAAATTGTTAAATTACTTGCTGAAAATCCCCCAGATTTGCTTCTGTAGCTCCATATCAGGTGGTTGAGTATGCATCAAAATCTTTGCATATGAGTTAAGAAGGATCGGAATTGTTGAAGTCCTGATCATGCAAGATTCAGTTAGACATGATGAAGTGAACAACTACACTGACAATGGGAGACAAGAGGATATACCTTACCGAACAGTAGGGAGCTTCTCATGTATGATGCTGAAAATTTCCTTCGGGCTACACCCAGGACGTCTAGCTAGAAGATGACTGTATTCTCCAAGGACATAGGCACTCACCTATTTCATTGTGTAAGATATAAACTATATTGTTTCAATGGAATTTCTGAAAGAGTTTATTTCACAGCATCAAGAAAACATGTAAAGAACTAGCCCATAGTGTTGTAAAGAGACATTGCACAAAGCAATCAGCTAGGACCCTTGATAAAAGTAAAATCAAGTTTGATCTAACAGACCTTCACCATGGTCTCATGAATAGCAGGCTTATCAAGATACTCTCTAGCTTTCAGAGCTGCATAAGGCTGATAAGACAGAATGAAGTACATTCATAAGTTAGATGAAATTTCATCAGAACAGACTATAGAAATCCATGCAGCAATACAAGTAACACAGCAGGCTGCTTCAGTTACCTGTAAATCCTCATTGTTTGTAACAAACTGCACTACCCGGAACCAAATGTCATCACTGACAAACTCCCCTGCCTTGTCAATCAACTGAAGAATTACATCCACATACCTGTCACGCAGACAAGAAATATTATTTATAATCATTATATAAATAATACATAATACATACATGTGTGTGACTGTGTGTGTGGGCATAATACACACACACTCACAAATACATGCATATTCTTGTCCAATTGCATCTTTTTGGAGCATACTACAAAACATCAGATGTTATGTGTCTGTCTATAATTCCAGTCAGCATCAAAATTGTGGCCAAGTCCTATATGCCCACAAAATTGCATGCATACTTCGATAAAACAATTGGTTTCAATTTCTGTCCAGCTTTCAGTTGAATCGGGAAGAACTTCTGTCAAGGTTTGTATGACAACAATAAAAGTTCCATAAATGCATTTTAAACCACCGAAGGGCTAAAACCAGACACAAAGATGAGGCCAAGAATTAAACCCAAAGCCAGTTATTCTTAACTTACCACAAAATAGAATGATCTACCCTACTTCATTAATTGCTTCAAATGAGTACCAGAACTGAAGTGGAAATTTGTCATTCTTTGGATCCAGTAAAAACAATAGAAAAGATTATAAAACTCTCAAGCATCTGTCATATATCAGCCTTTTCATGTTATGATGGTTCTCGTGAACATGAACATAAACACCAAGTTTATCTTCACCAATAAAGGAAGACCACTACAGCAGTCTGCAGTGAACTCAAAGAGCATCAATACAAATGAAATACAAATGGAACATGCCAGAACATCAAATACTAGTGAACAAAAGGTGAAGGCGCATAATAAAAACCATACCGGGCGGAAAGTTGCAAGGGCAAAAAGGGAACTAAGCAGTTTGTAATTGATGTATACTCAAAAATCTTATGCGCATTTTCTAATTTATATGTTCATGAACTCCACTATTAACATTTAGAAAAGCATAACTTATTTGTGGAGTCAACAAGCACAGTTAGAACTTAGAATTCAGTGTACGAACTTCATACCATGACAAGTCTGGTGCAAATTTCTCCGCGAGAATAGCAGCTTTGAGTGACAATTCTTCCCGCATTGCAAAATCAGCTGAGCTAAGATACTGAAACAGATGATTACCAACCACATATTTCGTTATTTGTTCGCAAGAGAAAAATAGAATCAAGCAGAATTACAAACAAGCTTATAAGTTAGTGAGCACCTGTAATAATTCTTCAACTATGTCTTTAGCGTTTGAAACATCACACATGCCGTATAGCAAATCAAGGGCACGTCTTCTAATACTGTCAAAATAATTAATCATGAGACATTTTATCAACAGGCACATTTTGTAACACTGCTCAAATCTTTAATCATCACAAGGACCTAATCCATGTCTTTACTTGAAAAACCTACTTTCAGACCCCAACCTGAATTAAATGATTGAAACCAGAAAAGGGGGGGAAAAGAACAGGGAACTTTTTCGCACTAGGATTACTTTAGATGCATCAAGGCAACAAATAAGGAATAACAACTCAACATAGATTAAGTCTAGGAAAAGCATGGCACAGTTATAGTCAACCTGATATCAGGATCCTTTAGTGAAGTAATGATCTGCGCTTGATGTTTTTTAATAATTTCATGCACGTCTGTGACCATCAACATCCGTGCCATATTCTCCTGCATCAGAGTGGTACAGATCTTAGCAATTACAACATAACTCCTACCACAACAATAGTTGTGAAGTCAGGTGCAAAAAATGAAAATATTATAATACCTGGGAGGCAGGAACAAGAAATATAAAAACTTGAAAAAAAAATTCGCCATAAACTAATAACTCACCAAACCAAGGTATCGTATATTAGGTTCACGAACAGCAATAAATTTACCAAGCAATGCAACACACTGAGACATCATTTCTTTTTCAGCATCAAGATGCATCACCTGCATTCCAAGAAGTGAATTTCAAGTATTATTCACAGCTTATGAAAGCAAAAAGTGTTCCTCTAAAGTTAATAATCTACAGAGTATGTCATGAATGTACAAGGCATACACCTTTGACCTGTAATTAGAGAAGTTCAATAGAAAAACTTACAAGAGCAAGAGCTTCAAAGAGAACAGCATGTGATGCATTATTCTTGTTCACATTTTTCACAACATCTGTTCCCATCAGTATCCTTTGCAAAACCTGATCTCCAAAAACATATGAGCCAATGACACATCAAACCCAATGACTGACCACAAAATTACATACAAACATATAATCATGTAAGTTGGATGAATCGGAACGAAATTTCTTCAAATCCAACAAAATAAAACAGAATGTCACACCTCAAACAATGATTTTCTTGTATTCGGATCTTCAACTGTTGGAAAATACTGAAGAGCCCTCATTGTCTTAATCTGCAAAAGAGGTGTTACCATAAGTATCAATGAAATGGTAAGTAAAACAGAACTCTTATATGCTGCTGCCTGACAATAGAAGTACAGCATGTAAATATTGCAGCCCGCATATTCAGGTTTTTCTGAAACTTCAACTATTAGATGGCATAGGACATGAAATGAAAAATACATTAAGACACACTTCCTTTTTCAACAAACACTTTTAGACACGAACTGAAATTGGAATGTCAAAGTATATTTTCATTCAAGTTAGTGTTCTAAAAATGTCGACAGATAAATTTGTATTAGTATCACCCCTTCAAGAAAGGAGCTGAAGTAAGATAAGCACAAACCTGAAGCCAGGGCGACGGAATACCATAATAAGTGTATTCTTGTGGAATATCATGGTTTCTCGCAAGCCTTTCCAATATTTTAACACATTTTGGAAGGCAGCTCCAATAGTCCTCATGGTTGTTGGACACTAAAGCAACTAGAAGGCTCATCGAAGAAGTCAAGACACCCAAATCGCGTTCATCTAACAACTGTGCCATCCGATCGGACCTAAACAAAAAGGAGAAAGAGGTTCGGTATTAAGCTTGTTATGTTATTGAATAGAACAAACTCATAAAGTATGCTGACGCTTTACCAGCCATCTACATTCACCACATCAGGATTTTTTCTATAGAGGCGCAGGAGACATAATGCAGCTTTTTTCCTCACAAGTGGTCTGCAACTACTAGAAATCTGGAGCAATTTGTAACTTCAGAATCAAATTTTTAGCTGTTAAGGAACAAAGTATCTAGCAAACTTATTCACTTACAAGTAGCTTTTGAACATCTGGAGCCAGTGATTCAGCAAATTCTCTCCCGCCAATATTTCCAACCTGAGTACATATAACAAGATTAAATCAAGGGAAAGTAACAAGAAACCATATTAAGGGAATATGGAAAATATAAAGACTTTGACTCAAAGCAAAACAACCAAAACATTACATGAATCAAAATGTTTGCACCAACAATCATTAAGATATGTAAGAGAAAATTAGTGGGGAATCATACCAATGTCAAAGCCAGACACTGAAAAGTCTCGTTGCGACCAATAATGTCATTGCGCACGGTATTAATTGCTAATCTTAAGAAATCATGATTCTCATTGAGAAGACATGCTGTTACTATATAGCCAACCTGCAACTCAAAGCATTATAAACTCATTGACGAAACGCAAAACTTGAAAAGTGCAGCTGTTAGCATACCATTCTACTAGACAAAGTTCTAGGCAGAGGAGTATATATAAACAAAGGAGAAAGTTTAGATGCCATTATTATTAATCCATAAGTTGGTTATCAAAAAGTTAAAATCACATGCCTGAATCTCCAATTGAAAGATGCACAATAAAGTCAGGAAAAGTTATTACTCCCAAGTTAAACTCACATTACATTTAGTGATCTTTATTCTTCTGAAAAATAAACAAAATTGAAATACTTGTTTGGAAAGAGTAATGCTCAAGCCAAGGCAGTAGAATAACTATATCACAAGCAAAAGTGTGGTTATTTGGCTAAAGGTACTGGTTAGAAATACAAGGCCGAATAGAATATATTACCATGTGACACAGCTCTATAAAGATGAACATGGAGTGCCCATACCTGCTTTTCAGGATATTTTGGAGCAGAAATTAGAGAAACGGCTTCCATATGACCAAAATCGACATCATACCCTAGCATGTAAATATAAAGCATTTTCCAGACATATTTCTTCTTCTCATAAGGTGTTAAACCCTGTCCAGCAACAAAAACTTGAAAGAATGATGAGCAATGCAGTTATGCATTAAACAAACAGATATTGGCTTCCCGTTGTGAATTTCAGACAGATAACAACTTTGTCAAAGAGCTGACAAGCCTTCAGCCCTATTCAAAAGATATTTCTTTTAAACAAATCCTTGCCTTCCCAATTCAAATGAATGGGACAGAATGAGATAAATTCACTGAAGAAAGTAATTGCTCGAGTCACAGCTAATAATTTAAACATCAGATGCCTGTGATTCTATGAAGGAGACCTGCTTACTGCTATCCCATATTGAAAGTTGAAACACACCAGATATCAAGATACAGAGACCCACAGTAAAAATTTGGGTAACCACGGAGATTTATGCTAAACCAGGCTAGCGTTCCAATTTCATCCTTCATAACTAACAATGTCAAACAAATTCATAACTTCTTTTACCCATACTGTAGGGTGTAGATAAAGTCAATTTGAGCCTATTCCCTCCTTTCCCCATTGTGTTTCTTAGATCATTATGAGTATTAAGTGATATTCCAGTTGGAACATACAAATATTGCTTTGAGTCAAGTCTCGTGTACTTATGGGTGCCAAAATGATATGATTATGCAACCCTAGAACCACATAATCTTAATGATTCAAATTAAAACTCAGCACTGATGAACTCTTTGGTTAACATTTGCATTTCCCGTGGTGCTAGTCTGCAAGAAATTATCAGCCCCAATGTGAGTCCTTCCAATGGAGTAAACAAGATCATGCCAGACAAGAAGAATTCCCATACAAATGAGCTGGGCTACCGGTGCATCTCACTCACTTTCTAATTGACTAGGCGAAGGAATCAGAGCCTGGTTCATGGAGCATGACTTAAAAAGTTAAAAAATACCAAGCATTTTCTAAATGCTTTATACTTCTTTTCCTGAATGTACTTGATTGTTATGGTTATCGGAAATTTTCACAGAGACAGACAGAACACATCCACTCAACAGCATCACTTAATCTAATAGTCACTTTCTTCCGTAACTGCAAATTGGGATTCCACCCCCCACTCCAAAAATAATACAATTTTTTTCTACTCAACAGTATGCTTTACGACCTTCTCTTTCAGTCCAAAACCAATTCAAAAGGTTAAATCCCAATTTGACTGAACAAGCACAACAGTTCCAGCTCGTGTCTATATACGAGTCAGATATAACCGAAGTTTAAAAAGTTATATTCACTTTGAATTTCAGATATTACCCAAATTCTTAAATCACCTAAAATACATATAGCTCAATCGAGCACCCTTCTACGCGTATATAAAACTTACCTTTTCATTCTTGAAGCGAGTGCGGATATTCCCTAGCTCCTTATCAACACGAACGCGCTCCTGTTCTTTGTTCTGGCAATTCCGAATGTCACTAATGAACACCGATAACCCTCTCATCCCCGAAAGCGCCATTTCCCAACGCCCTTAGATCCAGCAATCCTGCAGATCCGACTGCCACAAATTCAAATGTCACAATCAAATTGAAAGACCATAATATAAACACTTTCCAGCTCGCCAGTGAGAATCTAACCAGCATATATGGGCGCAACAAAATCTACGAGGAGCGAGAAACGGATGCTGTGGCGATCTAGAGATAGAGAGAGATGGAGAAGTTGGAAAAGCCGTCAGACAGTGGAGGGAGACTCCAATTTAGTATTTAACTATTTATGTTGTGGATTTCATTTCAAACATTTCGTCAGCTTTTGATTTGAAATTTAATTGTTTTTAACTGCGGGTCTTGTTTGTGGGTCTTTTCAAACGGGTCGGGTCTTGGGAAATATGTAACATTTTATGTAAATGGTATTTGATGTGCCATGGTTCCATCTAGCCATATGGCCCATTGATCATCCGTCATGTGTCACCGTGTTATAAGTCGATCAAATTATCCATCTTTTTTACCTCTCGCACCCTCGATCGGACCCGACAAACTCAACACTCAACTACACATCTCTCGACCCTTAAAGCCACGTGGCTATTAGCCGTTCATGCTGTAGCACCCGAGCGTAAGGTACCACATCCCCCGCACCGAGACCCGACCCCGTATATGAAATGAAAGTCCATACACTTGTCAAATCACGGTGAACGGGGACACAACACACACACTATGCTAGGCGGGGCTAACCTTTAAACCATTTAAGATCAAGATAATATAAAAATCAGAGCGATAGGAAAAATGCGGAAGCAAAACCAACATATAATATATACAACGAGTCATCAAGCTCCAAAATAGATATACAATATCATTCAGACAACCAACGACCCTCGCGGCCTACAAAATCAAAAACGCTCCATAACATAATCATATATCAAAAATAACAATATGAGTGCGAGTGAAACATAAAGAGAGTGCTAAACACTAATGCAAGACCTAGACGACTTGTATTCCCACCTAGCACCCCTTAACCTGCACAAAACAACTGAAAACAAACCGGGTTCAGTCTAAAAGAGACTGGTGGGTATAAAACAGGGCATAAGATATAATATCGCATAATTTAACACATTCATTCAAGCCCTAATCCTTTGTGAAGTTTGATAAGAATTTCCCAATTGGGCAAAACAAAGAAAACATCAACGGGATTACGACATTCATATTCATTCATAAGTGTTCATAGGGTTTTATGGCCCGGCGAGTGGGCGTGCACAATCTCCATCCAACACCTCGTGTAATCATAACATTAATTATTCATTATCACACATAATTCTTTTGTGCTCATACATAACATGATCATAGTCATACATATACACCTTCTTCCTCCGGGTGGTGGACGGGTTTGCAAGGCCCGACCACCTAATCATATCAATGTGGCTAGTGAGGTACATGAATCCTCAAAAGCCCGGTTAGCCTTTCCTCGTCAAAAACTCCTTAACGAGATCGGTTTCGCCGTAAATTTGGTTGGAACTAGTGTATGGGATCCCCGTCGGCCCTTGCCTCCCCGGATAGCCACATACACTAAGTCCCTGGGCCCGTGTTCAGTTCATATCATGCACTCGCCAAAATCATAAGGTAGGGTTCATAAATAAAAGGGTCATACGTTTGAAATCATTTACCCAAAATGACTCGATATATAAATATACTATTTTGGTTTAAAACATTTCACGTAAGGGATATATCGGTCGTTAGCTATTAGAAGAGAAACCCACCTTAAGATAGCAAAAGAAAGGCACAAGCGTCTCAATGCTCGCCATCGTCTCCAGCTGTACCCGAATCTGTGCAAGAAAGGTGAAGTGAGACTCAAAATGACCATATATGACGCTGGGCAATGAAATGAACATGATATGAATGCATAAGAGATGATATTATGTCTGTGACACCCCGACTCACAGTCGGTACAGGTAAATTATGTGATTTAATATTATTTGCGTTTTAGATTAATTGTATATGACTTTTATGAATTATTTAAACTTATATGAATTTATTTGAATTAGTGTGGTATGTGAATTACTTGAGTCGGCCTTATTTGAACCCGTAATTGTTGAACCGAACCAACTTGAACCAGAACACCTTGAACCGAACCCGTGAACCGAACCGGTCCAGCCTTAAAGGCTGAACCATTTTTCCCTTTCCTTCATTACGTGAAGCAGCAGCAGCAGCTCTTGTCCAAGGAAGCCAAAACCCCAAGTTGATCATCCAACCTTCTCAAGCCAAGATCTCCCTCGTTTCTTCGTCTTTTTTCGAACTCAAGTATGTTTCGGTTTTCCCTCGTCGTGCTCGTCATTTCAATGGTTTAATTTCTGAGTTTGGAGTGAGTTTTATGTGCTTTGGCTTCCCTACGTGAATAGTAAGGGTTTGGCTTAAAACTTGAATATGTGCTCCTAGCTTGTTATTCTTGAATCCTAGCTTCTTATATGAGTTGTATATGTTGCATATGTCACATTTATTGCATTTAATCCATGGGTAGTTGAGCATTTATTGATGATCATGATTTTGGCTTGATTATTGCATCCATGGATCATGTCTTTAATTTCCGTTTTTCTTGAGTTATTTAAGTGTTTATATGTCAAGCTTGATTTATATGATTTATTTGTGCATTTTGGGAAGTTGTGGCAACTTGGAGGTTTGGGATTTTGGCCATTTTGGCAAACTTTGAAGCTCCCCTGCTTCTGTAATGTCTGATTCTGCTTCAGTTTTTCGAACCAGGCCGGAACGGCCGTTCCCGTCCCAGTTATAAACTGGGAACGGCCCTTCCGGGCCATTTCACTGTTCATTGTCGAGATTGGGAACGGCCGTTCCCAGTTTGTACTAGGAATGGAAAGGGTCGTTCCCATGGCCAAAACCCATTTTTAGTTCAATATTACAGATGCGCGGGGAGAGTTCGGGATTTTTGGGAACGGCCCTTCCCATCCCCAGTACAAACTGGGAACGACCGTTCCCATCCTCCAGAAACTTTTTGCGAGGGCAGGAACGACCGTTCCCTACAGTGAAAGGGTCGTTCCCACCCCCTTCCCGAGACCTGGGAGCTACCACTGCTTCTTTTTACTTCAATTATGCATTTGTATGACTTTAATTGCTATTCTTTTGCATGTTAATTGTTATAGCTTGATTTTTATTGCATAATAAATTGTAAATAATTATGTTGTGCTATAATTGTGAATTATATGACCTAACTGTATTATTTTATATGTGATCTTGAATCATGCATTTTGCCGGGCGTCTTCTTTGGTTCATATAGAGTCTAAGTCTTGGGCTTTCGTGTTTTCTTTTCAGAGGAGGTTCCAGTTGACGAGCCCGAGGCGTAGGTCGTTCACGTCTGCTCGTTTTTTGTCACGCACAAGGTGAGGTTTAGAACTTTTGTTAGTTAAGTGACCTAAAGCCTTATGTGATGTTTTCAAGCCGCGCATGTGACTATATATTATATATATAGATATGTATGTATTGATTAGAATATGTTTATGATCTTGTGAACAACTTTGTTTTGGGAAAGATACTAAGTAAGCCTATGTAAGCTAAGTTTTGGAAAAAGTCTTTACCATCCCGTTAGCGAGATTGCCATGAAAGATTTGGCATTTGATATGATTTGTGTTTGTGGATCCAAGGAGCTACGGGTAAGGAGCCCTCGAGACGGTTTGGGCCGTCGAGGTTAAGCCTGTGCGTAGTCTCCATCCGATATATCACACGCGACCCCTGGGAGTTAGGGAAGGTGTGGTATTTCGATGCCTTCGGCGTAAAAACCGGGGAGGGCACGATGTGGGTTCGCTACCCCTCGTAAGTCTGTATATGTTTGGATGGTTAGGGCCGCCGGTGGCTCTTCCATCATTGGTGTAGAGGTTGATATGTATGATTTCTGTTTTGTTTGTTCTAAGGAGTAAAGGTTGGAAGCTCGTTCTCGCCGAGCATTATGCTGTTGTGTTATGTTTGGGAAGTATAAATCGGGATAGTGTTTGTGAAAAGGTTTTAAAGTATATGTATTTGTTTTGAAAGCTTTAGTTGGTAAAACCTATTCCGATTCATAATTCCACCCTTTGCTATGTGCTTTGCTTTATATATATAGGGTGTGGGTGTGCGTTAGCCCCCTCACTCAGTCAGTTGACTGACTCCTCGTTTACTCTTTTAGTTGCAGGTTTTGGAGCTTGAGTTAGGCGGAGAAGTGTGTCTACTTTATACACTTGTCGGTCTAGGTCTCGTTAGGTGCATTTACATACTTGCACTTTATTGTTTTGTACTTGTATAGATAGGGTTTGTAAATACTTGTTTACCTTTTTGCTCGAGCCGTGATGGCTTTCGTACAGGATGTGGTGTTGGTACCTATATGTAAGTACTATATGGATAGGTGTGGGTTGGTACTGCTGGGAGGCGGGCCCAGAACAGTAGCGGTCCGGGACCACCTTTTAAAATTTTTATTACAATACAAGTATTAAGATATTTCTAAAACATTTTAATACAAAACGGAAGACTTAGTCGGATCTACTCAAGTATATACATGCAATTGATAATAAATTTTAAATCACTTAAGCAGATAAATATCTAACATGCAATTAACACTTAAGAGCACATAATTTATCATGCTTAAAATAATATAACTGTAAAATATTACCGTACTTCAAACATGGCTATCTAACGGCATTTTTCCAGCTCCTTTCCCACTCGTGAGACCGGCAGAGCTTCCCCGCAATATCCCCGACTCGACCCTCGGAGTGTGGGCTCCGCGAGTATTTCCCTAAATACTCGAGAAAATATTTTCTAGAAAAATCATTTTTCTAGACTAGAAAATTCCCTAATTTTCTAATAATTAAGCGGATTATATATTAATTATATAACCACCTAATTATATATTAATTAATCTCTTAATTAGGGATCAATTAATTTGAGAGAGGAGAGCTCTCTCTAAAGCCAAGGTTGGCTGAAAATTGGAATGAGAAATAATGGCAAGGGGGTCAGCTATTTATAGGCAAAAACCGGAGGGTATTCTGGTCACTTTGGACATGAAATGAAGGGCAAAATCGTCATTTTACCATTCCGCGTACAAACCGCGTCCCGGATGGCCAATCCAATTACACCACGTTGAAGAGCTCGTCGCCGCGGATCCAACGCCACCAACCACGCGCCGCCACGTGTCATCACGCGCCGCCACGCGCCGCCGGAAGGCCGCCAAGTGGTTGACGCGTGTTGAGGTGCGTAGACGCCTCCAGACAGCGACACGTGTCCGGGTCTGGTCCTACCCGGGCCGGACCCGGTTTGACCCTGCCCGAGATTCTACCCTGTTGACCCGACCCGAAATCGGTTTGGCCGACCCGTTGACCCGTCTGCCCTGATCTCATCCGGGTAGGGCTGTCAACGGGTCGGATTCGGACCGGATCAGGAAATTCCGGATCCGAATCCGACAAGAAGATCCGATAACCGGATCCGAATCCGAATCCTATAGGATTCGGATTCATTAATACTAAGTCCGTATGTTAACGGGTCGGATCAGATCCGATAAAAGATCCGACCCGATTAACAATAAAATTTAATTTTTTTTATAAAGAAATAAATAAAAAAATATAAATATAAATATATAATATTTAATAAATAATTATTATTTGATGAATTCTTTAACGGTTTTGTGTATATGCATTTAAAATAGGTTAATTTAAGATTTTTAATAAAGAAAAACATATTTTTTAAAATAAATAATTTAAATTTTATTATTATTTATAGTGAACATATGTGAAATTTTTAATTTTAATTATTCTATTTAATATTCTTTACTAATAAAATAATTAATTTAATAAAATATTATAAAAAAATCGGATTCGGATCTTTAACGGATCGGATTCCTTAATTCCATATCCGATCCATTTATTTCGGATAACGAATATTCATAATCGGATATGATCCATCGAACTTTTTTATCGGACGAATATGATAAAATTCGGATCGGATCCGGATCGAATTCGGATTAAAATCCGCCCCATTGACAGCCCTACATCCGGGCCGTCCGCGTGGCTCGATCTGTACCGTACGCGTGTCACGCCACGCGGCACTGCATCAGCGCCAGTTGGGGCCTAACCCGCTGACGTGGCGTGACACGTCAGATGCCACGTCAGCAAAATGCCACGTCACTTTTTTTAAAAAAAAAAAATTTAAAATTTTATTTTCTCCAAAATAAAATTCCGGGCATTTCCAACTCTTTGGAACTTGATTTATTTTCTTAAAATAAATCCCTTGGCTATTTTCAAACACTTTGAAAATTTCATTTCTCTTTCTCCTTTTAATATTTTCTCTTTGGGTTTTTCAATTTGGGGCTTGCAGGGGGACCTGCAGGGCTAATTAATTTTAGCTCCAAACGGATTAATATATTATCATCTCATGACAATAATTAATTACCGTTTAACAATATTTAATTCCACTAAATAAATATTGTTGCACTCTAAAATTAATTAAATTATTCACGAATTTCTCGATCTAGAATAATTTCGCATTTTACTCCTCCGTGTAGATATCCATGAAAAATAAATTGCAACTACTATCATTTATTTTTCATCTCTAATTTGAAATTTATTGATTTGCCTTAAGTTCAAATTCTCTGTATGTGAAACACATTCAACATACAACTTCGGTGACGTTATCACGCGAAGTGCTTTGGCCAAAGTCTTAATTCGAACTTTACCAAATCTATTTCAAGGATATCTCTTACCTTCCAGCAAGGCCACAGATTCCTCGATCAATATAACTCTTTAGCACATTTCATGTTGTCACCGAATCATACAAAGTATTTTGGCCACCCGTTACCGAGACCCCACTTCGAGTATGTTACAGTGACTAACACTACATTCCTAAAGCCGAAATATTATCGGGATTAAGAGTACAATGCTTCCTGAGATTTTATTCATTTTAGATAGCAGTATAAAATGAATAATCTCAGTGGTCCAATTCGATGTTTCCAATCCTATTGAAAATCATCAACGTGTTATAATTGGAATCACCATTCCCTATGACGAAAGACTAATCATCTTATATAACCACGTTATAGTCTTGATAAGAACATATTCTTATCTTACCGACTAGAACTTTAATGACACGTGATTTCGGTATTCAAAGTCTTTTCCTATGAAACACATTTCATATGAGAATACCACCACACGTCATTAATTATTAATATGTGAAATACTCATAACTTGTTGTAAATTCAGTTTAATTAATTCAACAAATTGAATTTTCAGGGCACTATTCCCAACAGGTACCTATACGTATATATGTGATGGTTTTCTACTTGTTGTTATTTTATTGCTTTCGCGCACTCTGATTCGGTTTGGTTTAGCTCCGCCTAGCCTAGAGTGTGTGTTTGGTCTCCCGTTCGATATGATTCGGATTCGGATACGGACTTTCCATTTCGTATTCGGGTTTGGGTTAGGGTGCGGGGGATGTAGCCCTACGTGTGGGTGCTACAATGTCATGAAAATGTTCATGTGCACGATTAAAGCATTTAAGGCATATAAACAAGCCATTCATTCGTTCAAGGAAGAGTTCATATTTATCAAGTTCATATAACTTCACATTCTATAACAAATAAATCCAAGAATTTCGTAAAAATCATAACACGTACTATTTCACGTTTACAATTAGAAAATAGACAAATAGAGGCATTGTAGTCCTGAACATAAATTAAATAACGCGAAATAGATAACAATTAAATTCTATAATTGAAATAAATTAAACCATATCTAATATATATATATATATATATATATAATAAATAAATATACATAAAGGTACGTAGCATGCATGCATTTATAAAGAATTACCATGCACAAATACATTATATATATATATAATCATTACATATATTAAACAACATAATATATATATATATATATATATATATATATATATATATATATATATATATATATATATATATATATACTCATTACATATATTAAACAACATAATATATATATATATATATATATATATATATATATATATATATATATAGGTATGAACACGTACACACACATCAATAATGCATGCACAAATATATAATTAACCATGCACCATCACTCTACATATTTATATATATACTTATTACAGCAACATAGGAAACGCAGTAGGCAACACAGGAAACAGAGCAACACACACACGCCAGTCCAAGGTGAAGACGAAGAAAGAGGTAACGGGCGTTACTCTAAGCAAGAAGAAAAGAGGTAACGGGCGTTAAAGGCTACAGGCGATCCTCACTCCATGGTAACGGGAGTTACCAAATGCACAAGAAATCGGGATAACGGGCGTTACCCCCTTGAATCTCCAAATTTGCAGCAGTTTGAACTTCCCTGTTCCACACCTCCATAGCAGCAGCAGCAACAACACTTGTGGGGAAGAAAATGAAACAACAACAGCAGCACAAGCTCACACAAACTCAAGGAAAAACGGACTAAAACTTACCAAAACAAACCGGCAACAACACAGCAACACCAACGAGGAAGAAAGAAAAAGAAAAGCTTGATAATTCACAACCTCCATTAATGGCAACTCACCAAACTCTTAACTACCAACTAATACATGTATACTCAGTAATAAGTGAGGGAAAAGGATCACATATAAGGCATCAAAGCAAGTCATAACCCAAACGAAGTCAAGAATTCAACAAATCTCCAATCAACCTAACTATTCATCAGTTCCTCAAAACTTCATGAATATAGCCTCAAAATTAGGGATGCATAGATCAAAATGACCACAAATGAATGTATAACACAACCCTAAACTCACCTTGTGGATTGGATGAAAGTTGGAAGAGATTTGAGCTCCAAAATCTCCTAAAATGGCAAAATGATGGGAAAACTGGAAAGCAGGGGTTTGTGGCTGAAATTCTTGCTTGTGTGAGGGTTGGTTCGGTTGGGAGAGAGTATGGGGTGATAGTGGGCTGAACTAGGGATACAAGGACTCCAATCATGGTTAATTTGGTTAAGGTTTGAAAAGGTTATGGCCATTTTAGTAAAGTGTGGCAGTTTCAACGCCGTTTTGTTTTTCGGTTGGATTTCGGAGGTTCAAATGATTTTGGAAAAATATGAGGCTAAGTTCATTTAACCCGAATCTTCGATACGAGTTCAACGAAGTTGACGGAACTCGAATCCGAGTTCCCGAGCTCAAGATATCACATAAAGAAACCAAGGGTGCGCTAATTGCTCGTTAGCCCCCGATTTGGTTCCACAACACAAAATAAATTCGTTACCACGTTAAACGAGATCGAAAACAAGAAACGAGCATATAAACATGTTCATAACACATACGTCATACCTGTACGACTGAAAAGTCGGCGCGTTACACATGCAGAGAGTGGTCGATCACGCATTACCCTCAATGGGATAATTATCAGTTTGAGGCACTCACATATCACTCGATATCATCATTATTTTTATCCGGCATAAATACCCTCATTTATACCACAATTCTCAGGTAACAACTTCAACCTATCTCATTTACTGCACTATTATTCGACCTTATAACTCGAGTATTAACTTGAGTATCGGAGTATCAATTCGGGTATCACTTCACCGATCCCAAATTGGCCTTGAGTTCATCCTTTATTTCTTTTCTCAGGTTATCCACCATGAAGCTCCCACCTACAAATTCTAAGCGGTCGACTTAAAAGAAAATCAAGCGTCTCAACTCCATATTTTTGCTCGATCAGTATTAATTAATTAATTAATTGTGAAGGACGGTAAAATAAAATATAATGAAATATTAAAGAGAAGTTGTCGGAAGGAGACTTTTTACAAAATAATACTTTTTTTATTCGGATTTAATAAAATACTGCTGCTTTGAGAAATTTTAAGATTTTTCCACAAGTCGTGGATGATCCCCACGACTCCTATTTTTTTTAGTGGAGTCGAGAAGATCTCCAACGACTTCAATTCTTTTCATCTATATCTATACTATAACGTCAGGGGTGAATGTGGTGTCTTGAACTCTTTCCTTTTCTGTCCCTTACTTTTTAACTTTTTCTTTTCTTTTTATTCATTAACCTATTATCCCTAAATTCATGGACTTTTTTTTTTCTTTATTTTCTGGACACAAATTCTACCACGTGTTTCAACAGTTTTTTTGCTTAATCTCTTCACTATTCAACAATTTTATTTATTTATTTATTTATGGCTCCAACACCATCTTCATTATTTCTCTTTTCTCTCACTCTACTTCAATTCTTTTTTTTTTCTTTAATGTATAATTTTTATCTTTTTTTCCTTATATTGTATATTTTTTTTATTTATCATAATTTAATAAACTATATTAAAATTAATTATAGAATATATATCAATATGAAAAATAATTTTAATATATTTAATAATATTATTATTTTTATTTGCACACGCAACGAGTGTACGACATTTACTAGTTATTTTAATTGGAGTCGTGGAGATCTCCCACGACTCCAATTCTTATTTTTTAATAGAGTCATGCATTAGACAAACGACTCCAATTATCTTTTCTTTATCTATACTATACTCATCTCTTGGATTTGGTCTCTATTTCTTTTTTATTTAATTAATTTATTTTTCTCCATCCTATGCGAAACGTGTTTATTAATCGATTACTAGTTACAAACCCGTGCCAAGGCACGGGCCAAATTTTTAGAAAAATATAACCAAAAAATCAATTAAAATATATTATTAAAATAATAACTATTAAACCAAAATTCTATTTAAAATATTTAAATAGCATGTAAAAATATTATATAAAAGAAATACTACTGAAATTAGAGAGAAATTTATTAAATAGAAAATAGAAATGATTGTAAATTATATAAAATAAAAAAAAAATGTTATTTAAGAATATATGAAAATTATAATTCTTAAAATTGAAATAACTAAAAATGAAACTCTAAAATTGTACAATAAATTCCCACGTATATAAAGAAAAATAAAATATATTATAAAATTTGAAAGAATTTCACAAATAAATTTATATATGCAAAGAAATATAAAGATATCATGTAAAATCAAAATATATCATATTATTATTTGACAATTGTCAAAATAGAATATATTTTATGAAAATATAATAAAAATTTTCTATCGTGTATAATAATCAAACAAAAATAATTAAAAATTTTATAAAATAAATTTAATGAGCATAATAATGAATAGAAATATTTTATAAAAATGTAAGTTTTAAAATATTAAAAAAATCAAATATTAAAAACTAAATTAATAATTTAGAAATAATTACCTAGATATGAGAAAAGGTAGGAAATTAGTAAGAAAAATATAATATGGATGATATATACTCTAAATACCTACAAAATTGATTATCAAACTAACAAAACAATTGCAATCGGAAAAAAAGAAACACTTGATTAGAAAGAATGATCTTGCATGAAAAGTAGGAAGTTAGCAAAAAAAATTAAATTTTCTATTTGAATGGAAATGAAAAATTAGAAGAAGACTTACACGAGAGAAAAGAATGATTCTTCATAAAAAAGAAAATTCATATACAGATATGAAGTAAATAATTAGCTAGGTGAATAGTCAAAAAAATAAATTTTCTATTAGAATAAAAAATAAACAATCGATTACAATAAAACTTGACAAAGAGTGATCGTGCAAAAACATCATCATGAAGATTAAAACCTTAAATACTAATGGTGTGAATCATCATAATTTTAAATTTGAATATTTCTCGTAACAAACTTGTGTCTATCACCAAATTAAATTTAAAATTTGAATACTTTTCCTAACAAACTTATCTAAAAACATTAGTATTTAAGGTTTTAATCTTCATGACGATGTTTTTGCACGATCATTCTTCGTCAAGTTTTATTCTAATCGATTGTTTATTTTCGATTCTAATAGAAAATTTATTTTTCTTACTATTCACCTAACTAATTATCTACATATCTCTATATGAATTTGAATACTTTTCCTATCAAACTTATCTAAAAACATAAAATATATTTGGATGTTATTTGAATTTAATATGTATACGTGGATAGCCTCAAGGGTTGTGAATTATATATATATATATATATATATATATATATATATATATATATATATATATATGTTTCTACTTTTCTCTCACCCCACTTTTATTCCCATTTTTGTATTTTTTTGAGTTTATATTTTAAATATTTCTTATTAATATACACTTATTAAATTTACATTAAGATAAATAATTTAATTTAATATATTTAAATAATAATAATTTTTCTTTGCACAGGCATAGAGGTACGGAATTACTAGTTTAATTTAATGTGGAAACGTTGTCTTCTTCATAAATCCTTTTCAAAAATTTTTTTATTTAAAAAGTTTTATATTTAGGTTTATTTTAACTAATTTTATTTTATATGTATATTTATCAATTAATCTTTTGATTTTGAAAAAAAATTTAAAATAATACATCAAACACTCATTAAATGTAATATGACTACACAATGCAGAAACACTTATTAAATATAAATGATTAAGATATATATATATATATATATATATTTTGAAGTTATAACGGTTATTTAATTTTAATTATAATGTATATCAATAAATATTTATAACTTCAAAATATCAAAAAAAAAAATAAATAAATAAATAAATAAATATATCTTAATCATTTCTATCCAATAAGTATTTCCTTCATTGTGTAGTCATCTATACTATTATATTAAACGAGACACCCATTTGTGTAATGCACTCCTTTTTTTCTTTTTTCTTTTTCTTTATTCTTTAACATAATTCTAGCTACGTACTTTTATCGTTTTTTGCTTAACCTCATCTACATTTACGGGCTCTCAAAATTTTTTCTTTTTTATTTATATCACTTAAATTCTTTTCTTTTTTATTTATATCACTTATTTATCTTTAGTTCTTTTTTCCTCAATTTGGTTTTATCTTATTTAATTTATTCATCATAAAATTATAATTATATTAAAAATAATTATAAATTAAGTAATAACATGAAAATTCTAATTTAATATTTTTTGCACACACGTCGGGTGTGCAGGGTTGCTAGTCTATACTATTATATTTAGCGAGAGAGGTGTCATGACTCTAAAATTATTTTCTGTTATATTTATTTTTTATTTTTTCATCCGATTTTATTTTTTGCACATTTTCTTAACTTCTCTTTTCTGGCTCATTATTTCTTAATTTTTATTACTTTTCACTTATATTTTAAATTTTTATAATTACTAATATAACATTATCTTTTACTACCTATTCATTTATTTATTAATGATTATATTAAAAATAATTATAGAATATATATAAAATACACATTTTTTTAATATATTTATATAATAATTATTTTTTATGAATGTGCAAAGTTGCTAGTATTAAACTTAATAAGTGTTTGATGTATTATTTTAATTTTTCTCAAAATCAAAAAATTAATTGATAAATATGAAATAAAATAAAATTAGTTAAAATAAACTTGAATATAAAACTTTTTAAATAAAAAAAATATTGAAAAGGAGTTGTGAAGAAAACAATGACTCCACGTTAAATTAAATAAAGAAAAGATAATTGGAATCCTTTGTCTAATCCACGACTCTATTAAAAATTAATAAAAAGGATTGGAGTCATAGCAGATCTCTACGATTTCCGTTAAAAATAATAATAAATAAAATCTTAAAATCTCCCAAAGCAGCACTATTTTGTGAAATCCAAATTAAAAAAAATATTATTTTGAAAAAAAGTCTCTTGTCTAAGGCTGAAAACCAAAATCGGAGTATCAGTATTGAGTCCAACCTACGAACAAAGCGTCAGTGGTGCGCAGCCAGCAGAGAAGCTTTCCCGTTTATGCCATTTCTCCATCCAAACCATGTCGGCTGTTTGTTCTCCCGCCGCCGGATTCACTACCGCTATGCTTCAGAACTCAATTCATCAGCCTACAATCAGAATCGCCGTTTCGGAATTCAGTATTTTCGCTAAGTTGAATCAGCCGTCTGGCAGTATCGGTCGCGGAAAGCCTATCAGGATACAATGCGTCGGACCGGAGACAGTGACGGAAACGATTCGTGTGTCGGAGCCTAAAGTCGACGATAACGGCGGAGGCGGAGGCGGAGCTGGTGGGAACGGAAGGTCGAGTTTCGGTGGTGGAGGTGGCGGAGGCGGCGATGGGGAGGGTGATGACGGTGATGGAGATGAAGAAGAGTTTGGGCCATTATTGAAGTACGATGAGGTTTTGATTGAGGCGGAAAGCCGAGGCGCGGTTCTGCCAGATGATATGCTCGAGGCTGCGAAATCCACGGGGCTTCGCCGTTTGATTCTCACTCGATACTTGGATTTGCAGGTGAGAATGCATGTCTGGTTATTGTAATCTAAATCAGAAACGTTGAATCGTTTTTGGCTTTAGTTTTCGTATACGATAATAGTGCATTTGATTGTTTGGAGATATACAGTGCGATTTCATTGATTGGCGTTTCAGGGTTCAGCTTTTCCGTTAGGATTTCTAATGAGATATTGTTCGATGCTTCGGAATCGGATGCTGGCTGATCCCTCCTTTTTATTTAAAGTAGGAACTGAGGTAAGCTCGATCTCAAGTATATGGCAAGTCATCAGAGTTATAGCGGTATAGGAATGTGGTTTTACTGAATGAACACTTATCATATCATGCAAATTTGGCGACATTGTTGGTGATATGACCACAACTGCTCTTGTGTATTTAGCTGCTTTGAAGTATAAGTGGTGTTTACTGTCTAAATCTTTAAGACGTCATTTAACTTGGATGCAAATCGAGCAGGTTTTTATTCCAATTGATTTCTCGTGAAGACATAAAACTATTTGTTTGTTTTGCAGGTGGTAATTGATTCTTGTTGTGCAACATTTGCGGAAGTTAATAAAAGAGGAAAGGATTTCTGGGCGGAGTTTGAGTTGTATGCAGCAGACTTGTTAGTGGGTATTGTTGTTGACATTGCTTTGGTTGGTATGTTGGCCCCCTACGCACGTATAGGCAAGCAATCTGTATCTAGTAGAGGCTTCGTTGGACACCTAAAACAAACTTGTGCAGCTCTTCCCAGCAGGTGACTGATGCACTTTGGGATTTTCTAAACATATGATTTTTTAATATGAGAAGATCTTGGTTTAGGCAACTAAAATATATTGTTGAATTTTATTTTGATTCACCCTTTTCACTCAGCATAACAGGGAAGCTGTAATTATGAAGAAAGAAATTCTGATGATTTTTATTTGGTATTTTCCATGACAACAGTTTTAGAAGAAACTGAGGAATAGTAAGAACTCTGTTTGGTTTCTTATCATGGGTTAAAATCTAAAAATGGGATGGTGGTTCAGTTGTATTTCATCTTTTAGCATCATCACAATGAAGAGTTAGTCAATCCCAAGCTTCATTGAGAACAGTTCATTTGTTAGAAGAGGTTGCATGAGTGTCTTGTCTGAGGATATCCCTCAGCGGCCTTCAGATTTTCCTGAATCTTGAATAATTAATATTGAAAGTGGAAGTTTAGAACTAATCCATCTTTCAGGATGTATCAAATTCTCTAACAAGAGTGTAAATTTTTTTGGCCATACAGTGTTTTCGAGGCTGAGAGACCAGGTGTTAGATTTTCATTGCAGCAGCGGATTGCGACGTACTTTTACAAGGTATCACATATGAATGGCCGTCATAGTGATCGTTATACTCTACCATCAACAAAAACAAACTTATATGTTTTTTGTTTCTCTCGCCTCTTGTCATAGTTGAAGCTGAGGTAATTAGTGATAATTATTTTAAAGTAACTGTTTGATCACTTATGTGCTCTTTATGAATGTAGGGCTTGTTATATGGCTCAGTTGGTTTCGGGTGTGGTCTTATTGGCCAAGGCATCGCTAATATGATCATGACTGCTAAAAGGTGCAAGTTCTAGATTCCTTTAATTCTTACCATTATGGGTTCACTGTATATTTGATCTCTTATTCCATCGCTTTTCTCTGACAACGAATGCCTAATATGATCATGACTGCTAAAAGGTGCAAGTTCTAGATTCCCTTAATTCTCACCATTATCGGTTCACTGTATATTTGATCTCTTATTCCATCATTTTTCTCCCTTATCATGTGAACATATTAGATTATATTTATATCTTTTTGAAAGAATATAGCATGGTCAGGATTGTCCAAGTTTGTTTTTTTGAACTTTTGCAACCATAAATTGTATGTTTTTTGGTTTAATTTAAACTGTCTTTCTGCCAACAGGAGCATCAAATCTTCTGAAGAGGACATACCTGTTCCCCCGTTAGTTAAAAGTGCTGCCCTCTGGGGTACGTTAATTTCTTATCCTAGAACATTGATTGATTTCCATTTTTCGTTAATCCATAATTCAGATAATTGGATGTATCCCCCTATTAGTGACATCCTTTAAAGTTTACTGTAGATTCATTGACGATTCAAATGCGATGCCATAACTTCTTTTTTTTCCCCCCTTAAAGATAGCCACTTACAGATTATTTCAGTTAATTTTATGTTTACTTTTCAGGTGTTTTTCTTGCGGTGTCCTCGAACACTCGGTACCAAATTATAAATGGATTGGAAAGTCTTGTGGAAGCATCGCCCATAGCTAAGCAATTCCCACCTGTTGCCATGGCCTTCACAGTGGGTGTGCGCTTTGCCAATAATATTTATGGTGGAATGCAATTTGTAGACTGGGCGAAATGGAGTGGCGTTCAGTAATTGCAATTATAAAAGCAACACTCGCTCTATGCTCATCAATGGTGGAAATATCTAAACACCCAAAACTGTGTCCTTTCTGGGTACCAGAGAAATCATGCCATAGTGTAGATCATAAAGTGGCTTAGCTTTTTGGGGCATCTAAGAATCTTAAGAGTATTTATTTCTAGAAGTTGGAACAGGTTTTTATAGGTATGCAGCTTATGCTTTTATTGTTTTTTAAGATAAAAGCTTGTGCTTTTGTCATGCTCTTACTTTATGAAATATGGTTCAACTTGCTGCTCCAGTTGAGAAGTTGCTTCCACTGGTTTATGCCAAAATCAGAGGAGCTTTTAGGCAGCCACTCTAGAACAGCTGGTTATACGAAATGGTTTGGAGCACTGATTGATCGAATAGTTCTTTTCTCTGGAATAAATTGAGACTGCCTCAAAAATGTTTCTCACGTCAGAATCTTACATCCTATCTTTTCAAGAAAACAAACTCGAAATTACGTCACCAAAATATTATTATGTTTAAATGTGTAAAATAAGCCCTCTGTGCTCAACCAAAACATTCAAGTGTATTTATGCTTATGAGCTAATTACTAGCTAGCCAACTGTAGGGTTACAACCCGAACAACATTCTGCACTAAAATAAAACAACAAATAACAGTAAAATCAATGGATGAAGACTTGGAACAAAAGATGAAAAGATTATACAACATGCGGCTCACATTTAAGCAAACTAAGCACAGTTACTAACAAAAAGCCCCCAAAAAAGAGCAAGACTACTACCTCGTCCTCACAAGATATCCGGGACATAGTTTTAGCCAATATTTGGCGAGCACATAGCAGCAAAATATGACGGAACACCTATCAAACCAACCTCTCAAGATATTCGACATACAAGAAAGGAAAATTACAAAGGTGAGTTGTATAGACTAGCGACACTCAAGACAACGAGCGCTGAGCCTGAGATTTCCTCTGAGAACACGGCTGATACAGTCGGTGTTCAGGCTGATGATGTTGGTGCCGGAGTTAATGTTGGCAATGCCGGCGGAGATAATGTTCCTGTGCGGATATTCAGTCGTCTCCTAACCAACGACGACCTGAAAGGCAAAAGGACTAACCACTCGAATTTATCCATGGGATGGATAGATCCTGTCATATGTCAAAATGCTTTAACAAGCTGGAGTGGAAGCTGACTGATTAATCAAACTACCAAAGCTGGTATAGATGTTTCCGTGAGGAACTCGCCTGATTGGATCCTGAAGGTGAATAAATGGCTCAAGGGATTTGTCCTTCACAACGAGAGATGGTTCGATCTTTGCCAAAACAATTAAGCGAAGGCAGGTGACCGGGTGATCGTTTACGTCTACCCGGAAAATGTCGATAATGGTAGGGTTGTCCTCGAGGTGCACTTCAGAGAAGCCGTTGCTTGATACCTGTTTCTGTTTGTTGAGTGCTATGTTTTATGTTTTTTCCTTTTGCGCGTTCTCGTGAGTTGAGTTGTTTATTTTCTGCACCTTCTTCTTTTGGCCTTTATGCTTGAACAACTGGGAATGTAGTGTTGTTATTTTTTGTCGTACCAGTTTCATCTTGAATAGTTTCATTGTCATGACTCATGCATATCTTACTAGGAATGTAGTGTTAATTTTCTCTTGTGTAACCGGTTGCACATTAATCAAACTTATATTTTCTTACATAAGTGCATTTGCTTACAATGGTCTTGAGATGTTGTTGTACTTGAAAGAAAGAAAGGAAAACAGGGCAAGAGAAAGAGCAGATGCAACTTTGTTGGGAGAGAAGTGATGAACTTGTGTATGTTATCTTTCGAAGACGATAATGTATTTTGTTGCTTAAATTATTGTGTTGGATGGTTTTGTGATTCGGGGAACGCAGTATTATGTCTAGGGATGACAACGGGTACATTCCAGTGTATCGCTAACACTAGAAAGTGGATTGAGTCAACTTACAAATTAGTGCAAATAAATTAAAGCACAACTAACTGCAGCAAAAAGAATAGCTTCAAAACAGACCATCCTAAATTTACCAGCTATATTAGCAAAAAAAAAAAACGCAAGTACCAAAACCATTTAAAACATAGCACAAAATTATTATCCATACAAAAGATCCATGTTGAGCACATCAAACTCAAAAAGCGTTGTCAAAAAATCAACAATAGAATATGACATCCTTCACGGTCTCCTTGATCATGATTCATGGGCAAAGGTGGCACCTCTTTCGTTCCTGTTGCGTGTAGACTATCCTGCACTACATATATAACAACAAAGAACAGAAGAAGACTTGGAGCAAAAGATGAAAAGATTATATAACATGCGGCTCACATTTAAGCAAACTAAGCACAATTATTAACAAAAAGCCCCAAAAAAGAGCAATACTACTACCTCGTCCTCACAAGATATCCAAGACATTATTTTAGCCAATATTTGGCAAGCACATAGCAGCAAAATATAATGCAATACCTATCAAACCAACTTCTCAAGATATTCGACGGAAATTGGAAACCTGAGTATTATTTCGTCAAGGCTCCAACGCATAATCCTTGGAAAGTTTTTGTTGTTTCCCTCTAACTATTTGATTTCGTATATTTAGCCTATTCTTGGTATAAATCTTCTTGCATGAACCAAGCTTGGAAAGTTCCAGTCAATCAAATCAACCAGAACTATTCAAGGAAGACTTTGGTTAAATCATTACTAAACTCATGGAAAAGACAACAAACAGTCTGCAGCTCGTGATTGAAGGAAGACAAGCCCCAGTAATCAAGCCCAATATCTCTTGAGTGAAGATAATATCCCAACGGCTAGTTGCACAGCTGGTCAATATATAAAGGACTTCAACATAAAGAGAAGATACAAGTCTATAAGTTTGTTGTAGCAAGACTGTCAAGCGTTGGTATAGATTTTTCAGAATCCGAGTGATTCAGAGTTTTGTTGTGAGGAGACATTTGTTCTTCAGTTTTGTAGTTTTAATCTCTGGTACCTTCTTCTGTTAGTTCCAGAGACTGGATAATTCTTTCTGGTATTATCTTCTGTTAGTTCCAGAACATTGGTAATACCTTTTCATTAGTGTGTGTAGGTGAGATAAATAAGTGAGTGAGACTTATTTATCCCACCAAGTGTTGAAAAGTCCAACTTCCTATTGTAGGAGAGAGAAGAATATTCTTGCAAGACTTGGAGAACAAGTTGGGAACTTATTTTCTCCAATTAAATCAATAATTAAATTAGTTAATTAGTGAGCAAGAAAACAAGCCAATTGGTTCTTGGAAACCCTAGGGGTTCGAACAAACCTAGTATAAATACTAGGGATGGTGCTTCTCTTATTCTTTAGACCAACACTCACGAAGTGTTAAGTTTTTGAGAAAAATTAAAAGAAAAGTTTTCAAAAGCAAAAACTATCCTAGCCATTAACACAAGCTATAGAACTAGCATTCTCACTTGCTTGATCGTGTTCTAGGACTGGTGTGGATATGCTTTGGAGGCCTTCTACTTTGGAGTCTAAATCGAAGAACCGTTCGAGGGACTTTCCGCTTGAAGGGTGTTTGTTAGGCGGTAACAACATTACAAGAAAACTTCAATTAAAGTGAGTTTCTTGTTATTTCCAACATTACAGTACGAAAATTGCAAGACAACGATTAAACTTGTGGAAAAATTTTAAACTTCCGCTGCACACTCTTTCGTGTTTTCCACTCCATCATCAAGAAAAGTAAGACGCGGGCAGCTATCACACACATAGTCAAGAGGGATGGAACAACAACCTCTTCAATTAAGGAGGTTGGGGAATGTTTTGTTTCATATTACCGGGACCTCTTTGGCGTTGATGCAAACACACAGGCCCTTGATCCTGCGATTATTGATTTAGGTCCGATCATCACAGCTTCTCAAGCAATGGAACTAAAAATGCCAATTAATGAAGATGAGATTAAAGCAGCACTATTTAACATCGGAAATGACAAAACACTAGGCCCAGATGGCTACACAGCCGGTTTCTTCAAGTCTTCTTGGCCTATAATCAAGTCAGATTTCATTAGTGCCATCCGGGAATTCTTTGAAAATGGTAGCCTCCTCAAGCAGATCAACCATACGGCAATCTCTCTCATTTCTAAGAAAGCTGGTGCAACGAATGTGAAGGAGTTTAGACCAATTGCTTGCGTGAATGTTACTTATAAAGTGATCTAAAAATCATCACTTCCCGCCTTAAGATAGTTCTGAATGACATCATAAATCCAGCACAGGCAGCCTTTGTCCTAGGGCGAAAAATGAAAGAAAACATATTCCTTGCGCAAGAACTTCTTCGCAGATATGGTATCAAAAAAAGCACACCCAGGGTTATGATGCAATTGGACCTCACGAAAGCTTTTGATATAGTCTCATGGGATTTTCTAAATGGCCTTCTCTTTGCCCTTGGTTTCCCGGAGACTTTCAGGGGTTGGATCATGGAATGTGTAACAACGGCCTCATTTTCCATCAACCTTTGTGGAGAATTACATGGAAAGTTCAATGCCAAGCGGGGGATTAGACAGGGAGACCCTCAATCTCCATATCTGATATGGCATAATAGTACAGGGCCACGTGGCCGCCCCCTGTTGGCGCCACGTGGACCCTCACGCCAACCTGGACAAACCAGGAACGACCTCTTGGACAGGTCATCAGATCGATACCAGGTCCTCAGGTCATCAGATCTGTTTGAGGACACCAGATCGATTGGCATACCATCCGATCATCAGATCAACAGATCGATCTACTCTCTCCTATGAGGAAACCCACAACATTAAGGATCCCGGAAGGCAATATCGATCTCCAGATCGATATCATACGTCACCGGACACCCGAATACTGTAAAACACTCCTGTCGGGACACGTGTACCCTCCCCATTCCCTGGAACAGGCGTACTACGGCTCATTAATGACCGTCAGTCCCTGCTTTTACCCAAAGGGGAAAGAAGGTACAAACGACCCGCCTCAAGCCGGTTCCATCGTCCGACATCCAGATCGGCGACTGGCAACGCCATTAATGCACACCTACAGTACACACACTACTGTGTCATTTGGCCATGGCTATAAATACTCGCCCTTTGAACAGTAGTTGGTAAGCCTTTAATACGCATTCAATTGCATTTATTCTCTCTCTAAAGAGCTCCATTACTGACTTGAGCGTCGGAGTGCCAAACTTGGGAAAAATCCCAAGTCCCCAAATTTGGTTTCGAGCTCACGTTTGCTAGTGCTTTCAGGTCGATAAAGAACCCACTCAAACAAATTCTTGACTGATTGACCCATATCTGACAGCTAGATCGACCACGTCAGATCGACCAGATTTGAGTCAGATCAGTTTGGCGCCGTCTGTGGGAATACCTTTTTCACATCAACCTAGAAAAAAGCCCTTTCATCCTCTTTTCAGCACCATGGTTAACACGAGGAACACCTACCGAGAAGAGGACATGGAGGAAGTAGCCAAAGGCAGGCATGATCACAACGTGCCGCTTGGCAACACCTCCACTGCTCCTCCGATCGGGCCCAGCGCCAACGCTTCCATTCCTCAGCCGGACGCGGCTCCCCGGATCACGGTCACCCAGGCGGACCTAGATGCCTTCCTCGATCAGTGACGGATCGAGCTCGAGCGAGCCCAGACGGAGGGCCGCGAACCCAGGCGTCCCGAGCTCCCAAGGGCCAGCCCAGCCACCACCATACCTAGCCCCGTGGTGGGCAACACGTTGGCCCCCACCATCCAAGCATACGGGAACCCGGTTCCCTATGTCTTCCAGCCATTAGATGGGCGACTGGCTCAAATCATCTGGGGCCTTAGTCCTCAGATCGGAGCTGGGCAGGTCCAAGAATTCGCTCCGCCACCGCCACCCCCCGCAGCGAGCAAAAAAGTTCCTCACGAGGGCCACGGGGACTCCGACCATCCCAGCCGTAACCACCGCGGCAAACGCGTGGTCGACGAGGATAATGAAGAATTCGAGGATCTCTGAGCTCGGATCCCAGCTCGATCCTCTAGGGAGGAGGCCGCCAGGATCGCCGCCGCTCGCGCTGGGAGAGAGCAGGTCCAAGGTGTAGACCCACCACGGAGACGGGTCCAAGACCGCCTGGGTGACCGTGGCTCCCACGTCACCCAGAGGCAGGTCGACCTCCGAGACGGGCTGAACCTACGCCCTCTCCGTTACCGCAGCGACAGGGAGGAAGCTTCCCCCTTTTGCGAGGACATTCTCCGCACGACCTGTTACGGAGATCGAATTCCGACCGGCCTGCCCATGTACAACGGGACCACAGATCCCGAAAAACATGTGACGGCCTTCGAGAACCAGATGCTGCTACACTCCCACCCGCAGCAGATCTGGGCAAAGCTCTTCGTCACCACGTTGACGGGTCCCGTGCAAGATTGGTTTATCCGTCTGCCGCCGCGGTGCATATCGACCTACATTCGATTTGTAGATCTATTCACGGCGCACTTCTCCTCGATGTCCGGGGAGAAGCTACCACCCTCCTATCTCAACAGCATCTACCAGAAGGAGGGCAAGTCTCTGCGAGATTTTATGACTCGCTTTTCGAGGAAAGTGGTTCGGGTCGAGAACCCGACTATGGACACCTTACTTTCCGTAGTCCATCGACCCCTCCGAAACCGCCTCTGGGCCGATGAGATCGTCAGGGCCGGCCTCCGCAACCTGACAGAAATACAAGATATCGCCCACGGCTTCATGCGCGTTGAGGAGATCGCCCTCACGCATGGGTCTCCGCCCCGATCAGAGAGGCAGGTCATTGGGTCCAGCTCGCCCCAACACCGGAAAGGGAGCGAGCAAAAGAAAATCAAGGGGAAAGTCGACCAATCGACCCAGGTCGACCGACGAAACTACGTCCCCTTGACCAAGTCCATAGACCAGATCTACGTGGTCATGGACCAAAGCCTTTTGAAGAAACCAAAGCCCATCCGAGAGGGCCCGAAGGCTGAGAAATCGGGGAAGTTCTGTGGCTACCATCAGCAATGGGGCCACACGACCGCGGAATGTAACGCCCTCCGTGATGAGATCGAAAGACTCATTCAAGGAGGGCATCTGAAGGATTTTGTTCGACGCATCGACCACTACTCTGAAAAGGCGGGGAGGTCGAGCGATCGCAACCGGTCCAGGTCTAGATCTCCCCCTAAACGATCTGGGAAGCAGCCGCTGGAAAGAGCTGAAGACAATCCCCCTACTCACGGCAAGATCTATATGATAGCCGGAGGGCACGAGGGCGGCCACTCCAATGCAGCTCGAAAGAGGAACATCAGGCGAGCAGGTCGAGAGTTCAATGGCCCCCACGAAGAGGTCTTCCAGATCGATCAGGGTAGAGAGTGGAAAAGGCAGGAGGTTAGCTTTAGTGAGAGTGATAGCCGCCCAGGCCCCCATCGGGAAGGTGATACGCCTAGCTGTCCGATGGTGGTGACCTTAGGCGTGGCTAATTATGATGTAACCAAATGCCTAGTTGATAATGGAAGCAGCTCCAACATTATCCCTTACTCGACTCTTGTAAAAATGAAATTACATAACCTAAAGCTCGATCCGATCCGAACACCGCTTTTCGGGTTCGGTGGATCGGAAGTTATACCATTAGGGCGCATCCGACTCCTCACCTCGATGGGAACATCCCCCAAGAGGGTGACCCAGGAGGTCGAGTACGTCATCGTCAATATGCCCCTAGCGTATAACATGATCTTCGGCCGACCCGACCTTATTCAATTCAAAGCAATCATCTCAACGTACCACCAAAAGCTGAAAATGTCCACCCCGAGCGGGGTCGGAGAGGTGACTTGCGATGTCATGGACAGTTGGGCTTGTTACGCCATCGTCCTCAAAAAGCCATCCGAAAAGGAGGTGGAGGAAGAGCTCGACCTCCAGACCTATGCTGACGGGGAGATCGAGCTACCCACCAAGGAGAGCAAAGCGGAGAGATCCCCAGCAGCGCGAAAAAAAAAGACCATCGAGCGGCTCGAGCCCTCGGAAGAGCTAAGAGAAATCGCCCTGATCCCTGGAGACAGCAATAAAACCACTAAGATAGGGGCGAACATGCACCCCCAACATGAGGTCATGATGATAGAATTCCTGAGAGACAACTCAGATATTTTCGCTTGGGCAGCCAAGGATCTGATCGGCGTCGATCCGAAGGTGATTTGCCACCGGCTCGGGATCGATCCGTCGGTCAAGCCCATCAAACAAAAGTTAAGACCTCAAAGCCGAGCTCGTAACGATATCATTGAGGCGGAGGTCAATAAACTCCTCGACGCTGGATACGTTACTCCAGCTCAATACGTTGACTGGTTGTGCAACGTAGTCCTCGTGCAAAAAACTGGCGGGAAATGGAGAATGTGCAACGACTTCACCGACCTCAACAAGGCATGCCCGAAAGACCCGTATCCGTTGCCCAGCATCGACCAGCTCGTCGACTCGACAGCTGGATGCGAGATGCTCAGCATGATGGATGCCTTCTAAGGATATTACCAGATCTCTATGGCCCTCGAAGATCGGAAGCATACGACCTTCATCGTGGTAAAGGGAATATACTGCTTCAAGGTCATGCCCTTTGGGCTAAAGAACGCGGGAGCCACGTACCAAAGGTTGGTCAACTTGATGTTTAAGGATGAGATCGGGAAAACCATGGAGGTCTACGTCGACGATATGATCGTGAAGAGCCGATGGGCGTACCATCATCTAGATCATCTGCGCAGATCGTTTGAGATCTTACGACGATATGGGATGAAGCTCAACCCTGACAAGTGCACGTTTGGGGTCGAAGGAGGGAAGTTCTTGGGGTATATGGTGAGCCAGCGGGGCATCGAGGCCAATCCCACCAAGATCCAGGCCATCCAGATCATACCACGACCTCGGTGCATCAACCAGGTCCAATCACTCGTAGGACGGATAATCTCCCTCAATCGGTTCATATCGCGATCGTCAGAACGAAACCTCCCGTTCTTCAAAGTTTTAAGGAATCTCAAAAAATTCGAGTGGAACGAAGAATGCGACCAAGCGTTAGATCAATTGAAAGAGTACCTTGCCTCTCCACCATTGCTGGCCAAGCCAAATGAGGGAGAGACCTTGTACCTCTACCTGTCCCTGTCTAACGAGACCTTCAGCTCAGTCTTGGTCGCCATCCGAGATCGAAAACACCTACCGATCTACTACCTGAGCAAGATCCTGCACGGTGCGGAACGGAACTATCTCGAGATCAAGAAATTCGTGTTCGTCCTCACACACGCAGCCCGGAAGCTACGTCCGTACTTCCAAGCCCATCCCATAGTTGTCCTAACAGATCAGCCGCTTAGGCAGGTGTTATCCAAACCCAATGTGTCGGGTCGAATGATGAAATGGGCGGTCGAGTTGAGTCAGCACGACATCACCTACCAACCCCGGGCCGCCCAACAAGCTCAAGTTCTGGCTGTCTTTCTAGTCGAAAAGAACACCAGCTCGATGGAGATCGTCCGTACCTCGCCTAGCTGGACCATGTACACGGATGGCTCATTGACCTCTCAAGGAGGGGGAGTGGGCATATCCCTTATAAACTCAGACGGACTACAGTTCAATTTTTCCATTAAGCTCGATTTTAAAGCAACAAACAACGAAGCTGAGTACGAAGCACTGGTGGCAGGGCTAAGGTACGCAACGGAGAACCAGATCGACAGGTTAGCCGTTGTAACTGACTCCCAGCTCGTCGCGGGCCAAGTCAACGGCACGTACGAAGCTCGGGAAGAGTCCATGGTAGCGTATCTCAAAATGGTGAAAGAGCTGGCCTCGAAGCTGAAAGAGTTCAAAATCGAACAGGTCCCTCGCGAAGAGAACAGACGAGCTGATGCCCTATCAAAGTTGGCTAACGGATTCCAAGGAACAAAGAATGCGACCATCTCGTTCATGGTCTCGGGGGGCCGTGCGATCGATGAAGGAAAGGTCGAGATCGCCACCATCGATCCGTCGGAGCCTTGCTGGATGGACGATCTAATCGCTTACCTCAAAGACGGGCTTTTGCCCCAAAATCGAGCGGAGGCCAGAAGAATAAAATATCGATCTCTGCTCTATATGATAGATCATGAAGGCAGGTTGTTCGAAAAATCCTTCACCGGTCCCCCGCTAAGGTTCCTACGACCTAGCCAAGCCCAAGATGTCCTGGAAGAAGTCCATGAGGGATGTTGCGGAAACCATTCCGGAGGTCGAGCCTTAGCTCGAAAGATCTTAACGAGTGGGTATTTTTGGCCGACTATGGTGTGGGATGCGAAGATCCATTCTAGGAAATGCCCCAAGTGCCAAAAACACGACAACCTAATCCACACTCATCCGACGTCCATGATACCGATCGATGTGTGCTGGCCCTTCGACCAATGGGGGATCGACATCATCGGCCCCTTCCCCTTGGCACCCAGACAGAAAAAGTTTGCCATAGTATGTGTCGAGTACTTCTCAAAGTGGGTTGAGGCCGAGGCAGTCCCCAGAATTACTGATGCAGTAATACGAAATTTCCTCTGGAAGAATATAATCTGCTGTTTTGGGGTTCCGAGGGTACTCATCTGTGACAATGGCCCTCAATTTCGATCTGAGAATACCAAGAGCTATTGTCGAGACCTCGGAATCGACCTCAGATTCACTACAGTTGGTCATCCGCAAGCAAATGGCCAAGCTGAAGTCACCAACCGGATCATTATCCAAAATCTTAAGACCCGTCTTGACGCCAAACTGGGGGGCATGGGCGGACGAGCTCGACGGCGTACTATGGGCATATCGAACTACCCCGCGGACAGCCACGGGACAAACACCCTCTCTGGTTTACGGATCCGAAGCCGTCATCCCATCGGAGCTGTTACACGAAACCACTCGTGTATCGCAATACCAGCTCGACCGGAATACGAAGATCAGAGCCAAAGATCTAGATGTGATCGAAGAAAGCAGGGAACACGCCTATAAGAAGCTCAAACAGTACAAGGCAGCGGCGGCTCGATCATACAACAAACACGTGAAGCCCAGATCGTTTCAGATCGGCGACCTAGTGTTAAAAAAGGTCGAAGTCTTACAGCATGTCGGAAAACTTGAGCCTAACTGGGAAGGACCCTATCGCGTCACGGATATCGGGAAAAACATGGCCTACCGGCTCGAAGACATAGCCGGGGAGCCATTACCCAGACCGTGGAATGCGCACAACTTGAAGACCGTGAACACATGTGGAGGTCGCGCGGGAGGGTTCCCGACCTGCGCCACGGGTTCCCCTCCATCAACCTGTCCCCCACCGACCTCTTTTCCAACTTCTCCTTCCAGCTCGTCTAAAAGCCCAATGGGCCGCCGTGCCCTCGATGTCGAAGCCTGACCCCCTCTGTTCGCCGTCGGAGCTCCGTCCCTTCCGGAAATCGGCCCGGAATTGAGCTCGAAATTCTCATTCGGTAAAGGTGGGGCTGACAGGTCTTCCTCTCGTTCTGGCGACGGCGTGAACGCTACCTGATTTTGAGCCATAAAGGTGGAAGAAAGGAAAAACTTTTTACCTCTGTAAAGGCCGAGTTCGAAGACGAAAGTTGCCGGCGAGCTGATCACAACCAGAGCAGTTCGATTCTCAGAGTATGGTAAGTAGTGAAATGAAGCTGAGGGAGGACCCCCCCTATATATAGGGGTTGAAAAGTAACGCCTCGAAATACGAAACGACACCATAATTACCCCGCACGCGCCTATCCTATGGAAGGTCGTGTCGCATTAAATGCTTTGTCGGACTGATCTGGCTCAAAAAGTCACGCCCGTAACTGAGACGACGGCTCGATTCTAACGGTCACGACGGTTCCCCTACCCATTGCCAGTTCGATGAAATTACCACTGCGAAGATTCACACCGGTAATTTGGGGGTCCCCTGATATGGCATAATAGTACAGGGCCACGTGGCCGCCCCCTGTTGGCGCCACGTGGACCCTCACGCCAACCTGGACAAACCAGGAACGACCTCTTGGACAGGTCATCAGATCGATACCAGGTCCTCAGGTCATCAGATCTGTTTGAGGACACCAGATCGATTGGCATACCATCCGATCATCAGATCAACAGATCGATCTACTCTCTCCTATGAGGAAACCCACAGCATTAAGGATCCCGGAAGGCAATATCGATCTCCAGATCGATATCATACGTCACCGGACACCCGAATACTGTAAAGCACTCCTGTCTGGACACGTGTACCCTCCCCATTCCCTGGAACAGGCGTACTACGGCTCATTAATGACCGTCAGTCCCTGCTTTTACCCAAAGGGGAAAGAAGGTACAAACGACCCGCCTCAAGCCGGTTCCATCGTCCGACATCCAGATCGGCGACTGGCAACGCCATTAATGCACACCTACAGTACACACACTACTGTGTTATTTGGCCATGGCTATAAATACTCGCCCTTTGAACAGTAGTTGGTAAGCCTTTAATACGCATTCAATTGCATTTATTCTCTCTCTAAAGAGCTCCATTACTGACTTGAGTGTCGGAGTGCCAAACTTGGGGAAAACCCCAAGTCCCCCAATTTGGTTTCGAGCTCACGTTTGTTAGTGCTTTCAGGTCGATAAAGAACCCACTCAAACAAATTCTTGACTGATTGACCCATATCTGACAGCCAGATCGACCACGTTAGATCGACCAGATTTGAGCCAGATCAATATCTATTTCTTTTATATGTTGAATACTTTTCGCGCCTCCTTATTGCACGAACACCATCACACTTTAACTTCCATGCTAAATGTCATGAGCTGAACATTATGCACCTTGCCTTTGCAGATGATCTCATGCTCTTTTGTAGGGGAGACGTAACCTCTGTTGAGGTTCTTATGAATGCAATTGAAGAGTTCCACCAAGTCTCCGGGCTGGCCGTTAATCCCAACAAGTCCAGCATCTATATGGCTGGAATAACGAGGCCTGAGAAGAATGAAATTTTGAGGGCTGCCCCCTTCAAGGAAGGAGTTTTTCCCACACGTTACTTGGGCATACCGTTGGCACCACAAAAGCTATCAGTTGCCCAATTCCCGCCTTTGTTTTGCTCTAGTGAGAACTACTTGAATTCATGGAAGATAAATACACTATCTTATGCCGGGAAAGTGGAATTGATCAAATCGGTCATCCAGGAAGTAGAATCATTTTGGTTATAAGCCTTTCCCATGCACAATACTATTGTTGATAAGATTGAATCTTTATGTAGAAACTTCCTTTGGAATGGGAAAAAGGCAAAGGTTGCTTGGCGTGATATTTGTAAACCTTTGGAAGAAGGGGGCATTGGCATAAAAGATGCTAGTACATGGAACTCAACCCTCCTTGCGGGTAATATATGGGATTTTCACACAAAGAGAGACAACTTGTGGGTTAAATGGGTACATGGTAATTACCTCAAAAGCACCACAATTTGGACATGGAACCCTCACTGCCGTAGCTCACCCTTGATGAAAAAATTTGCAAACATTCGGGACTTGATCTTACAAAGTTGTGGAAGCATTGACCAAGCTGTGAATAAACTTGGTGGAATGACAAAAGAAGGAGAGCTTCGTTCAGGTAGCATTTATGAGCTTCTCCGGGAAAGAGGCAATAAGGAGCCTTGGGTGAAAATAATCTGGAAATCCTATATCCCGCCCAAACTGAGCTTCATCGCTTGGCTTGCGTTTAGGGGCAGGCTACCAAGGCGGGATAACCTCCAATATTTGGACATCACCGGGCTATGTCCCCTATGTAACACTCATGATGAAAATGCCCAACATTTGTTCTTCGATTGCAGTGTTACGAAGCAAATATGGGCTCAAGTTAAAGGATGGGCAAAACTGAATCACGGTATGAACACCTTGACTAGTGCAGTTCGAATTCTCAGAAAATTTCACTCAGGGGCCAGGCCGAAGTCGAAGATAGCAAAGCTTGCATTATGCTGCACCATTTTTGCAATATGGGAAGGAAGAAACAAAGTCGCACTTGAACAGGCACACATTGGAATTCCGGACTATGTGGCTCGCATCTAGCGCTTGGGTTATATAGTTTTGTATAGCTTGTACCCTGTTGAGTTTATTTCGAATTACGTTAGTGATTAGCGATGCTAGTTGTTAGGGTTTCTTGAATCAGCCCTTGAAGGCCACGATGATGTACTTGTAATAGTGGCTAGAAGTTGAGTGAAAAACAGCCCCATCCCCAACACGCTGCACGCACTAGCACTTGGATTCTTGTGTTTTGTTTAGTGGCAGCCCTTTACTTGCTATGGCAGGCGGACAACACCATGTGCATAAGCATAAGAACAATAATTAGGGCTGTCAACGGGTCGGATTCGGACCGGATCAGGAAATTCCGGATCCGAATCCGACAAGAAGATCCGATAACCGGATTCAAATCCGAATCCTATAGGATTCGGATTCATTAATACCAAGTCCGTATGTTAACGGGTCGGATCAGATCCGATAAAAGATCCGACCCGATTAACAATAAAATTTAAATTTTTTTATAAAGAAATAAATAAATAAAATATAAATATAAATATATAATATTTAACAAATAATTATTACTTGATGAATTATTTAATGATTTTGTGTATATGCATTTAAAATAGGTTAATTTAAGATTTTTAATAAAGAAAAACATATTTTTTAGAATAAATAATTTAAATTTTATTATTATTTATAGTGAACATATGTGAAAATTTTAATTTTAATTATTCTATTTAATATTCTTTACTAATAAAATAATTAATTTAATAAAATATTATAAAAAAATCGGATTCGGATCTTTAACGGATCGGATTCCTTAATTTCATATTCGATCCATTTATTTCGGATAACGAATATTTATAATCGGATATGATCCATCGAACTTTTTTATCGGACGAATATGATAAAATTCGGATCGAATACGGATTAAAATCCGCTCCATTGACAGCCCTAACAATAATGCACACAATCGGACTGATAATGGGCAGCTTATGGGACTTGGCGTAATTTTTTGATGGAAACCGAACCTCCATGCGACTGGACTCACACTGATCTCTTCCTTTGGGCCTTGAGCCGTGAATTGATGTAATAGTTGATAGGTTTTATTGCTTTCTTAGAAGCGTCGGGCTTGGTCGCCTATTGTACTCTTTTTCCTCCGCGGGTTTTGTCCCAAATGGATTTTCCCGTTGGAGATTTTAACGAGGCAATTAGGTCCACGTCGGGTGGGTTAGGTGTCTTTGATCTTGTTTCATCTCTTGTACATTTGTATTATGCTTTCTTTGTGATTAATAGATTTTTTTTAAAGAAAAAAAAAAAAGAAAAGAAAAGAAAAGAAACTCGAAAGTGCGTGTCACCATGATATTATATTAGATGTGTAAAATAAGCCCTCTGCGCTAAACTAAATCTTTCAAGTGTGTGTTGAACCCTTGTGAGTTGCTCTGACGAGAAAGTTAACTACTAGCTAGCAGCTAGCTAACTGTAGGTTTACGACCCGATCAACATTGTGCACTACATATATACATATATATATATATATATAACAACAAAGAACAGAAAAATCAATGAATGAAAACTTGGAACAACAGATTATACAACATGCGGCTCACTTTTAAGCAAACTAAGCACAGGTTACCAACAAAAGGCCCCAAAAAAGAGCACCACTAGTTACGCTACTACCTCGTCCTCAGCAAGATATCCAGGACATTGTTTTAGCCAATATTTGGCAAGCACATAGAAGCAAAATATGACGGAATACCTATCAAACCAACTTCTCAAGATATTAGACATACAAGGAAGGAACATTACAAAGGTGAGTTGTATAGACTAGCGACACTCAAGACAAAGACTGTTGTGTGTGTGAGAAGGAACCATATATCCATATATGGAAAAACCTTGAAAATGAATGGAAAGACGTGCTAATAGGAACACAGCAAAGATAACCAAAACTTCAGAAGGCCATTTTCCTCAGCTTGCCACAGGTTTCAAAGTGGCTTGCTTGATAGCTTCAGCATACGTCCTGTGTTGGTAAGTAAGAGTCGATTCAAGCAGGTCCCAAAGTGATGTCTTAGGGTTCCATCCTGGCAATTTAGCAATTGGAAGTTAATAAAGAGAATACTAAAAACTAACCAGTAATACCACAAGAATAACATATTACCAAGCTGTCTGTTGATTATGGTCATGTCCGGAATTCTCTTGTCACTGTCATCATACCCTTCACCATAGAACTCTTTTGAGCTTACATCAATGGTAGGTGTTTCTATGGAAGATTCTCCACTAACCTTTGAGTAAACCTGCAAGCATGCAAGGAAAAAAAAATTCAGGGATTTAACCTTCATTTAAAGAATTAATTAATCAAAATCAACAAAAGGACAATACATGATTAGTATCTCAGAGAACATTCGAAATATACTCAAATCACCTGAGTCATCATTTCAGCAAGCTGCCTGACTGTAACTTCATTATTAGGGTTGCCCACGTTAAAGATATGACCATTAGCTCTGGCTGGGTTTTCCTGAATTCAATTACCAAATTAGCTACAATCAACAGGTCAATAAACAAGGAAATCCAGAGAACATTATACTGAACATACGATCATTAGAAGAACAGCTTCTATGGCATCTTTAATATAAACAAAAGTTCTCTGTGACTGGCCACCATCAACAAGCTTCAAAGGTTCACGTCTCAAGAGATTCTGTAAGATAAGCAAATTTATAAAGTAAGACAAATATAATAACTGTACATAACCATTTTTAAAACAGTGACTTAAAATGGTCTTACATTGCTAAAGCAAGCTAGAACTCTTGGAACACCCTCACTTGGACCATCAATTCCAGGTATAAAATCCATCCTGGGACCAATCCAGTTGAAAGGTCTGACAATTGTGAATTCAAGACCATTCTCAGCACCCTCAGCTGTAAAATAGGACGGTCACAACATGTAAATAGAAACTTAGATGGTGAAGTGAAACTGAATCATGTAAATAGAAGTTTAGATGGTGAAACTGAATCGTATATAAAGCATGAGGGATTGCAAACTCACCATAAATCAATCTCTCAATTAACTGCTTAGCACATGCATAAGACCATCTCTGTTTCTCAATTGAGCCAAAAATGCAAGGTGAGGTATCCTCCTTGAGAACGTAATACTCAGGGTCCTGATGCAAGATTATGTATGATTATTCAGAATACATACCTAAGAAAATATACTTACAATAATCATATCGTGCTGAGGGGCATGTTCTCAGTTTACAATATTGGCATTTCTCTCTTAACATCCAATAATCAAAAGCTTACACTTAGTATTGCCACCTCTGCAAAACTATAACCTACATTGCAATTTAGGATATTGCCACCTCTGCAAAACTGTAAACCTACATTGCAATTTAGGATATTGTTACCTCCGCAAAACTATAAACCTACATTGCAATTTAGGATATTGTTACCTCTGCAGCACCTAGTATGATTATGTACAACTGATATGGGAGCAAGCAGATTATAACATACATATATGGAAATATTTCACCTAAAGCTCCTTGATTCTGTACTTGCATACTTCTTTTCAATATATATGTGTGATACCTAAGCATTACTTAATTCTTACAATACAAAAATTTAAAAAAAAAAAAAAAGTAAAATGATCTCCTCAGGAACTGCAAGTGGTTCTATCAGGAACTGCACGTGGAAACTAACTCTAAAACACAATTTCTCTCTATCAACCTATTACATGCCCTCAATTTAAGAATCCAGTCAAGAGAAGATTAAGGACAATAACAGCAAAGACTCACCTGGCGCAGTGGGCTATCTTTGGGTAAAAAGCAACCAATGGTTTTCCCATAAACTTCACAAGTGGAGAAATGGATGAGACGCTTGTTATTTTCTGAGCAGTATTTAACCTAAATCCACAAGTCAATCAGCTTCAAAGTTTATGGAGAGGATAATATATATGACCTTGTGGAAGCAGGTGACTCTGTATAAATTGTGGAAAACTACAACAAATACTTACCACGGGGAGCGCATCAATGAAATTGCTGTAGATTGTGTCAAGAGGACGTGTGTTATAATCTGCTGGAGTGCATATCGCAGCAAGGTTTATGGTCTGAGTCACAAGAAAATTCCAGATTCAGTCCAAGTCAAAAGTCATACAGATAATGCATGAAGACATAGGATGGGGAGAGCAGTTTACTACAAAGCTAGATACAATTAAAAACTCACAAAGCAAAACGTCCGGAGACTAGTATGGAATCACACTGAAGCTAATACATAAAAGTCAATAAACAAATAGAACCGACATCACAGAAGAAATGCGCTGCGCAGCGCAGCCTGCACATTGATTACCATAGACTCGCAATGAAATGCCAAGTCTAGATCCAAAGAGATTCACTACTTCAAGATCTAAGTTAACTCCAAAATACGAAATAAAGGAAGACGAAGTTAATGTGAAAATCCATAATTCAATCATCTGTAACCTTCAATACTCATAAAACCAAAGCTGAACTCCAAAATAACGACAATGCCGAGAAAGCATACAAAGTCGAGGACAGAAGCAAATAGAAGACGTTAACACGAAAAAAAAAAAAACAGATCGGAAAGCAAATCTGCAGAATCTAAGAGCGGCTTCATCGCAAATAAAACAAAATTGAAAAAAGCAGAGAAAGAGGTGCGAGAGAAATTACAAGATCCGCCATGCGGATGAGGCCTTCGAGGCGAGAGTCGTTCTTGATGTTAATGCGGTGGAACTGGATGCGATCGGCCCACGGCAGCGTGGAAGGCTCGAGAAGGTGCTTGATCTTGTCATTGTAAACATCCACCGCCAACACCTTATGCGGCGTCTCGTCCATGAGCTTCTCGCAGAGATGCGAGCCGATGAAACCTCCAGCGCCGATCATGCATATGGTGATCGGCTTAATCGGATTTCCGTCCAGATCTACTCTTCCAGTCGCCATTTCTGCAGGCTAACAATGTAGGAAGCTACTCGTGTATCGAGAGACCGGAGAGAGAGAGAGAGAGAGACTGTTGTGCGTGTGAATGATTTTGGGAATGTAAAAATTGGCGAGTAGAGAGAGAAGGAGAGATGTATTTAAAGCCAAAAAAAAGGGAGGGAGGGAGGAGAGGTTCCCAGGCTCTGTGGCCCCACTGCTTTCATTTCTAGAGTCTAGACCCCCTTATCCCCACTCGCTTCACGTCCCAATTTCATAGCTACTCGCTCTAATCTATTGCCACGTCCAATTTGAGATATTTTGATCTTATAAATTATCAGATATTAAATTTCTGAATAAAATTGGAAACAGTATAGAAAAAACATTTTGGGGAAATAAAGAAAGCAGAGTCCATTATTGAGTATATATGATAGATAAGCTATGATTATTAGTGTATGAAATGGAACAGCTGAGCCTGAGCTGCATGTGAGTAAGCCTAAACACCCTTGAGCAGTTGAGCTTGAGCTGTCCATCTTCATTCTCACGTGCCCACTTTTTGTTTTTCTTTTTCCTGCAATTTGGCCGCTCTCTCTCTCTCTGCTGTATATGAATAGTATATAGTAGTCACCCTTTCTCAGATCCCAAAAATTAACATCGAGTAAAAAACACATCATTCAAACTTTAATGACAAAAGTTTATTTAAGTGGGGAGGGCATATAATATAATTTGTCAGTAAAATGAGAATTTCAACTTTTATCTGATTTTATACAGGACTTGTATAATTTGGTCACCAACCTAACTTCATGGTTTGGCTCTATCAATTATTTGGAGCATGGTGGTAAACCCAGCTAGTGAGAGACAACTAGCCATGGGTGGTTTTTTAATTTTGTGTTAATTTTTTTATACAAATTAAGAATATTTTTAAAATGAGAGTTTGCAAATTATACTCCATAAGTTGTAAAATTTTGAAATAGTAAACCAGTGAATGTTTGGGGGAAAAAAAGTGAAAAACAGAAAAATTAATCAACGGAATATTTGCAGAGAAAAGTTGAACTCAAATGATAGATTTATCCCTAAATTTTTTTAAAATCATTTTGGACAATTTAATATGATTTAAATAATATATTAATATAAAAATACTTTAAAATTATTTGTAACAATTATGTATAATAAATGAAATGCATGTGAAAAATAGATAATGAAAAATAAAATGACTTAAAAATAAATAAATCCATAAGAATTAATAAAAGAGAAAAATAAATTTACCTAATAATTACATACGTTTTAGTAGACTTTTAATTGAAAGGAGAAGAAATAATTATAGGTTAGAGTTCTATTTAACCCGTAAAAAGTGATATAATAATATTAATATTTTAATAAGAATTCTTTTTTATTATAAAAAATAGTATAATCTAACGCTTATTATAACTTTTTATTTTTAGAGTTTACAAACACCTTCAAAATTAACAAATTTTTATTTTAGAGTTTGCAAACACCGTTAAAATTTATTTATTTATCTTAGGGGTCAATTACAATTTAATTATTTTATTAAAGGGTCAAATAATTATAATTTAATATATTAACAATATATTATAAATTAAATATATAAATAATAATTAGAAACAAAAATTCAGTGGCCTCATGTAGAGTCGCCCATGGTTTTTCAATATATACAGTTGTTTTCACAGTCAATAATACTTCTTAATCATTGATCACCCTATAATTGTTTTCACCAATTTAATTATCATCCAGATTTTATACCTTAATCTCTGGTACCTATTGCCTATTGCCTATTGGTAAGCAATTCATGATGTAAGCTCTCTGTCATTCGTCATTACAGATCATAATTAAGTATAATGTTTTAGAGGCCACCGACACAGAGCACGAGTCCTATTCCTACCAAAAAGAGTAAACCGTGAATCTCGTCTACCCATATGAACCTCCAACCAAAACTACGCTCATATTAAACGCGTACCTCCCACCTTTTACTTTTAAAATATTTAACAAATATAATTTTATACTTTATGCAATTAATTCATTATTCATATTCTTTTAACTTGGGCCCGATTATTTGATCAGATCGTGTTGGCAACTTTGCTTATCTGGTGGGCCTTCAGTATCTTGGTGCGATAGGCCCAATTCACGAGGCCTGTCTCATGGTTCATATGAAGCCCACAGTTAGAATTTTTTTTTTTTTTTTTCACTTACAAACATCTTCTACATTAGTAATTTAATTTAGATGACATTTTGCCATAAGTTGTCTCTAAATTTTTATACTAACACATTGTAAGCTACATAGGGAAAATGGTTTACATATTTGAAGGGCCTCAACTCAACTGCATCGCAAACAATTCAAGTCATGCTTTTAATGAAACATGACATGTGAAAACAATTATTTAAATTAATGTTTTCCTAAATCTGACCTAAACTTTAATCACCATGACATGGAAGATAACATATGTTTATCTAACCAATACATTTCGGATAAGACTACTTTATCACTTCATCCCATATCCCTTTTCCGGCTCTAATTCTGGAGAACTGCTGAGAATTAAATAGGAGCATTAATTAAAATGAAAAGGAAATCACTAGGTTTGACAGAGTTGGAAATTTTGTGTTGTATATTTCAACAGTTACATGTTACTATCCATTTATCATGGTCTTTTTTATTTTTGGCTGTTATAACAGATTATGAATAAATAATAGAGTTGACATCTTCGTAATTGCGTAGTTGAGACTAGGGCTGTTAATGGATAATCCGAATTCAACCAAAATCCGATCCGAATTTTGGCATATTCGATTGATAAAAAAGTTCGATGGATTTTATCCGATTATAAATATTTGATGAACGAATATGAAATTAAGGAATCCAATTCGTTAAATATAAATAATTTAGAATAAATAATTACTTACCCCATGTATGGTTGGGAAGGAAAGAGAGAGAGTCCAAGAGCAAAACTGCAAAAGGGGTATGGTTATTATTTCTTCCTAGACCTCATGGATGATGGAGTATAGAGGCAAACTACTCAAATTCAAACCTGACAAAGGTGAGAGGGGAAAGGGGGATTGATTTTGTATGAGTAGTAACAATGACAGATAAATATCAAAACCTTTCAATTTGCAGAATTTCGCTGAGTAAATATATGCATTTTTCATATTAAATTCATCTTTTTTCTCTCCAGGCCACATTCTTATCGGGTTGGATTATCCGATTTGGTAGTCTGTGAATATGGTTCGAACGAATCCGAATCCTATAGGACTCAGATTCGGATTCGGATTCGAATTCGGTTTCGGTTTTTGGAATTTATAATCGGACTCGGATCCGGAATGTCCAGATCCATTCCGAGTCCGACCCGTTGACAGCCCTAGTTGACACTCAGTCAATTTTGATAGTCCTCGAACATATTATATATATGTTGCTAACTAATTGCATACATACGTTCATGGCCATTAGTTTATGTACAGAAACATATAGGAGGAAATGATTGTAAATAGAATATGAATCTAATACGTATACATCGTCCAAGCATGCAATAAACTAAAGTATGGCCATTAGATTGATTTGTATCTATCTATAAGTTTTATTGGTGGGGAAACAATATGGAGGTAACAAAGACACTTCAGCCATTAAAATCCAAGTCCCATATCCTAAGTTTATACTTGTTATTATTCTTTACTACCACAGCAATCAACAAAAACCTCCCAAAACGGACAATATTGTGTTTGTCTATATATATATATATATTCTCATCTCTCCTTAAACACCGTGCCTTTTATCATCCAGCTCCATTTTCTTTCTTTCCTTGTCTATTTTACAAGAACATGTATAGCAGATCTAACTCATAGAACCCAATTTAATATATTACATGTCTATTTACAAGCAACCAAATATTTACCAAAAAAACGTTGGGTGGTATTAAATTGACATATAATAAGCTAGATTAGGGTTGTCAATGGATGGATTTTAATCCGAATCCGATTAACATATTCGTTCGATAAAAATGTCCGATGGATCATATCCGATTATAAATATTCGTTATTCGAAACAAATGGAGTGAATATGAATTTAAAGAATCCAATCCGTTAAGAATCCGATATTATATATAATATTTAATTAAGTAAATTATTTACTAGTAGTACATAGTATTAAGTAAAATGATTAAAATTAAAATTTTCACATATTTATCACTTTAAACAATAATAAATTTTAAAATTTTTACTCTAAAAGTATATATTTTCTTTTATTAATAAACTCAAATTAACCTATTTTAAATAAATATAAATAAAACTATCAAATAATCCATTAAATAAAAATTATTTATTAATTGTGTTGATTGTCCTCTAAAGGTACGTTTTGTTCTTCCTTATGTAAAAAGGGAATAAATAAATTAATCAACTTTCGGGAGGCTTCATGAAGTGCTTCTTTCGGAGTTAAACTCCCATTTGTCCATATTTCGAGAAACAGTATCTCTTGGGATTCATTCCCATTTTCATAGGAATGAATACTATAATTCACATTTTGAACAGGCATGAATACAGGATCGAGAGGAAACGATCCATGCAAATCGGGTTCGGGGGGACTTGAAAAATATCCGTTACTTCGCTTGAGTTCTAATCCAATCTACAACGCTATTGGTTCTGTCACGCTAGCTATATATTGTCTAGGATCGATCGAACCACCTGAATCTGATAACCGGATCCGGAATCTCCTGATTCGATTCGAATCCGACCCGTTGACAACCCTAAGCTAAATCGACATTTCTTTGGGTTGCCCAAAAATAGGTCCAATTGAGATCTAAGAAAGAATATTAATGAGAAGTGGACTTTCTGTAATTTATTAGGGTCAAGAAAAACCAATAGTTTGGGTTCAAAAAAAGAAAAACCAATAGTTTAATTCGTATATATGGCGATGAAGCCCACAAAGAATCCATTTTGTTCGTTGGCTATAAGCCACCACCAAGCAGCAGGGGCACCACCGTCGTCATAATCAACGTTCTGGGTTTCTGTGTTCTTCGTAATGTGTGCTATTCTTCCTATTATTGGGGTTTCGTCTTCGGATTCTCACACACACACTCACACGTATCAATGCGTCTTTTATATATATTGAGTATTCTTGAAATAAAAACAAAAGGAGAAGCATCCACACTTCTCCATCATGCTCCATACCTCGGGACTTCACCTTTTTCAGACCCAAAAAGGGAAAATAAGCATAAATAAATCCTCCATTTTCATGTAATCTCTGACCACCCCTGCATTATTCTCTCTCCATTGAACAAAGTTCTAGAGAGAGAAAATGTCAAAAGAGGTTAAAGTTGATGATGATAAAGCAAGAAAACTAATAGCTCACATGACAAAATTAAAACATTGTGGCGACAGCTGAGGAAGGCATTTCATGCAGACTCAACTGCCTGGACAAGTGTCCTGAACCAGACCAAGTATAACCCTTAAATTCTTCTTCTTTCTCCCCTCTCTAAAATATATACGTAATATGCCAGTGTTACCAATATTTTCCTTAGGTTTCATCAGCATTTCGGACACAAGTGCAAGAAGTTAAACAACCCTCTTAGGGAAAACACATATTCTCTTTAGAAATAGAGTACTGATTAGCTAAAAGATGAGGGAGAGAGATAAAAATCCAATCTTTTTTTTTTCCTCTAGTTGTTTTCAGCTGAAAATTTGATCTCATATATTTCCTGTGTTCCTTTGCGGTGGGCACAGTACACCTCCATATCTCCTCCTTCACCACGTGGTTTTTGCCTGTCTGCAACGCCTGCCACAACCCATAACTCTGTTATGCCCTTTTTCCCCACTTCTTCTCTGTTAAGCTTTCTTTCTCTTCATGTATAAATATTTTGAGCTCATCCCTCGATCACTCTCACATTTTTCCCATCTGGGTTTCATTCGTTTCATAGGTTTATAGCTAAATTATCTTTAACTGGGTCGATTTGTGTTTGATGGATCATCTGTAATTTTAACTTCTTCAAAATTCTTCAATTCTTGCAACTATGGCATCAGTCCTTCGGTTCCGGAAACTCTGTTTCGTGGAGCCAGCCAAGTGTACCTCGTATGATGAGAAAGCAAACACTACTAAAAAGCAGCTCTTTGAGGACCCAAAAATTGATCAGAAAAGCTACGATTATACCAATACAGCTCTTTCAGAATTAGAAAATCCCAAAAAGAAGCAGCTGAAAAAAGCTCCTAAAGAGTGGAGGTGCATAGACTCTTGCTGCTGGACGATCGGATACTTATGCACAACTTGGTGGCTGCTCTTGTTTCTCTACCATTCTTTGCCTGCGAATTTGCCAGGGCTACAGGCCCCCGAACCGCCGGGGACGAGGCTGAGCCGCCACGGCCTCACCGCGCACCACCCCGTCATTTTGGTTCCGGGCATTGTCACCGGTGGCCTTGAGCTCTGGGAGGGCCGGGCTTGCTCTGATGGTCTTTTCCGGCAGAGGCTCTGGGGCGGTAGCTTTACTGAGATTTTCAAGAGGTTTGATAAGCTTGCATTGATTGGATTCTTGAATTCTGTTTCATTCACTACGTTAACTTTTGAGCATTTTATTTTGGAATTTTGATTAGGCCCATGTGTTGGTTGGAGCATCTCTCCTTGGACAATGAAACGGGTCTAGACCCGCCTGGAATTCGGGTCCGGGCTGTTCCCGGGCTCGTTGCAGCTGACTATTTTGCTCCGGGGTACTTTGTTTGGGCTATTCTTATTGAGAATTTGGCTCGCATTGGATATGAGGGGAAGAACATGTATATGGCCGCTTATGATTGGAGACTATCCTTTCAGAACACTGAGGTATACTTAAGTTAAATGATTAAAAGGCTTGGAATGTTTATTGTAAAGCTATATCTCTATTAATACAATCCCATTTAAGTAATGTGTTGTATCAAGACTATCATCTCATGTTTCGAAGCTATCAGGTGAGGGACCAAACTCTGAGTAGATTGAAAAGCAAGATCGAGCTTATGTACGCTACAAACGGCAACAAGAAGGTGGTAGTAGTGCCACATTCAATGGGTGTCATATATTTTCTTCATTTCATGAAATGGGTCGAAGCTCCTCCACCTATGGGTGGAGGTGGCGGCCCCCATTGGTGCGCCAAACACATAAAATCGATCATGAATATTGGGCCGGCGTTTCTTGGGGTTCCGAAAACTGTTAGTAACATATTGTCTGCTGAGAGCAAGGATGTTGCTTTCATCAGGTTAGCTTAGTTAAGCAGCATTTTAGTTTATACATACTAGCTAGCTTTCTGTTTTTATGGATTCAATGCTCGGAGATGATGATATTGGTTGAATTTGTCTAGATCAATGGCTCCTGGTTTCTTGGATTCTGAGATATTAGGGCTTCAGGCTTTGGAACATGTGATGCGTGTATCCCGAACATGGGACTCTATAGTGTCCTTGCTACCTAAAGGAGGAGAGACTATTTGGGGAGACTTGGATTCGTCTCCTGATGAAGATCATGCGTGTGATTCAACTATGAAAAGATACATCAAGGAAAAATTCGACATGAAGAGCAATGATACTGATTGTAGGAGACGCTTCCAAGTGCAAGAATCGATAAAGTTTGGAAGGATCGTCTCTTTTGGGAAGATTGCTTCAGAATCGCATTCTTCAGAGCTCTCTAATCTTGGTGCCAAGGTATATGTGTGTAATAATGATAACAATATATCTAAGGAAAAATTCAGTGTTGTTTAACTCAATGGGTACTATTTGAACAGGCATTTTTGCATAATGCTACTTCGACACAGTCGAGTTCATCGTGTGGGAAAGTGTGGACGGAGTATGACGAGATAAGCCAGGAGAGTATTCAGAGAATTTCGGAAAACAAAGCATACACAGCAACCACCTTATTGGATCTTCTCCGCTCCGTAGCTCCAAAGACGATGAAAAGGGCCGAAGCTCACTTCTCACACGGCATAGCAGACAACCTTGACGATCATAAATATAACCACTACAAGTACTGGTCCAATCCGCTCGAGACGAAGTAAGCACGAATTTATGTATATAGACGACATTTTTTATCGCGTAATATGTTATCTCTAATATTTCCAAAATTCAGGTTACCTGATGCTCCTGAGATGGAGATTTACTGTTTATATGGCGTGGGAATCCCCACAGAGAGATCATATGTGTACAAACAAACAAGCCAAGGAAGATGCAAAAGCATACCTCTCCAAATAGACAGTTCGGCGGACAGCGGCCAAAGTGGGTGCTTAAAGGGAGGAGTGTACTTTGTGGATGGAGACGAAAGCGTACCTGTATTGAGTGCCGGATTCATGTGCGCTAAAGGATGGCGAGGAAAAACACGTTTCAATCCCTCTGGTAGCGCTACTTTCGTACGGGAGTACAAGCATAAAGCACCGGCTAATCTACTAGAGGGAAGAGGTGTAGAAAGCGGGGCCCACGTCGACATTATGGGAAACGTTGCTTTGATTGAGGATGTACTGCGTGTGGCAGCTGGTGCATCCGGTGCAGAGCTGGGAGGAGATAGAATCTATTCGGATATCATGAAAATGTCTGAAAAAATAAAAATTCAACTCTAGGCCCCGACTTCAGGATTGTGAGATTTTTGGTGATCGGTTGAGCAGCTCGACACTCGACATACGAAACGAGAGGAGGAAAGGTAATGCATTTTGAATGAGTAAAGGAGAGAAGAGGGGAATGGCTCGCCTGGGTATCTGATGTAAGTTAGGTTCTAATTGATTAGTGTAACGTTGTTCCTTTTTGTGCTGAGGTGAATAAAAGTGATAATTTTTGATCGAATGAAAATTTTCGTTGGTAGCAATGTTCATGCATACATACGACTTCGAGATACAATGATTAATTAGATTAATTCAGAAGCAGAGATGAATAACATGTACCACTGAACTGGATTCTGTCTGTTATCCCTGCCTGGAGTATTTGCAACAGCAATTCAACAATCTACCAACATCTTCTTCATTGATGTAGTAATCATCCATGGTAGGGGTGTGCTTTATCGTATCATCAGAGGTTTTCCATCGGGTCAAGATATCTGAAATTCTTGTAGTCTATTAAGTATGTAAGGAAACAAGCGATAGGCGAAAACTCTAAACAATAGTTGACATTAATAGAAGTGAAATACTGGCCACAATCATTGAAGGATACAGCAATGAGTCTATCATCTCTTTCCCCGGCACAAGAGTCGGGTGTATTGTATTCCCCCATCGGGAATGTGAGTAGCTCGTCTTCGATCAGGTCTAATTTGCTTGTAAGAATCGAGACCAGAAACCGAAAATTTGATGGGGTCATCTCATTTTCTCGAACAAGTGGCAATAGTCTTGCAATAATGCCCCAAATTGCATTCTGTGCTTCAGTCTCATCAGAAGCAAATCGTAGCACATCAAACAGTCCCTGCAGGATAGTCAGATCTGGCACAAAAGAAAATTGTCAGGACGAATTCTGATTTTCATTTATTATGGAAAGGAGGAAAACGCAGAGAAATTGCAAGAAAGTTGGTTAGAAATAGTTATGGATAGATTTACGTTGTGATAACTCAGAAGCCAAATCAGTTGAATCAGTGAGAATATTTGCCATCAAAACAGCAGCCGATATGCAAGTGCTGGCGATCTGAAATGATATAAACATACATCAAAACTCGATGAATGCATTTTCTACAATGTTGTGAACAATCAAGCACAGCATACCTCAGACTTATCGGGAAATTTAATTAGTTCTTTTACTAATGGCAATAGCTCTTCATTTTGACACATTTCTTGGGAATAGCCATTCACGGCCGACAGAGCTTCAATTGTCCGAAGAATCAAATCAAGCACAGAATACCTGATGCAGTAAGAACAAAAGTCATAATAGAAACTCCAGATGGCATTAAGTAAACAGAAAATATAGCTAAATATTCAGGAAAGAATCATTACACTCCCAACTGGCAAGCATAAAACATAAAAGATAACAATATAGGACAGCAAATTCTGAAATATATTTATCGTTGTCTCAAAATTTCAAGAGTCTGGGAGGAGGTGGAGAATTGCTTTATCTGGCAACTTCCACTAGGCAAGGAAACTATACCTCTCCGGTGTTCGTTCTTCCCTCAACTTGCCCATTTCAAAAGCAAAGAGTTTGATCAGAAGACTTGAAAGGTCCAACTTCGACATGGGAGGAAGAAGAATATCAGTTACCTCCGGCTTACTTTCTAAGATGGCCAAGAGTAAATCTACACTCTGAAAATAGAAGAAAATTTGTTAAAGAATTGATCCAGATCTGCACATGAAACTAACATCAAATGTTTAAGCAAGTCAAAGGGCTCCTAGGCAAAAAGTAAGAAGCTGCTACACAATATTTTGCAAAATTGAGACATCTTTGTGTGAAGATATACCCTAGTATCTTATGAACTTTGTTCAAATATTAATATAGGAAAATCACATAATTAATCATTATGACACACGTTGTTTGCAAATGAGCTACTCATAAGTGGAAAGAACACGTAGATTCTGTTCTAACCTTTTCAATGAGCAGCGGATTTAGAGCATTTTCAGCAATCCAGAGGACACGAGCAAGAATATGCTCAGCTTTCAATGCTTCAGCCCAAATAACACCTTCGCCACCTTGAAGACACAAGGCTAGCACCCTACCTTGGCAAATTAAAAGCCAGTAAGCATGGTGCAGTAAACATATATTTCACAGTGGTGACTGATACTTTAAGCAACTAATCACCTGCAGGTTTCACAGAGGGAAGGAACATCATCCAGAAACAACTGCTCCAGTATCACTTCAATCAATCCATTTGTAGAGGTTATTTGTTTCCGTGAAATTTCATGGCAAGCAAGGTTTCCAATAATTCCAAGACTAATTTCCTGTAACGTACAAAGAAACCTTAAAGCTGCAGTCTGATGCTTCCAAGCAATCCAATTTGAGACTTTATCAATAGTAAAGTCCCAAGTTAGCTGTATAAACTATGTATGCAGTAATTTAAAGTGTCACTTACAGTAATACGTGAGGGTCGAGAACCCAAAAGATTAGCCAAAAGAACTTCAAGAATTAGATTTTGAACCTACAGAGATATTTAAATATCTATATGAGTAGCTATAAGCATAAGTATCTACAAAACAATATCAATAGAAAAGCTCAACTCTGTCTTTGATATGTGGTTATGTTCATATCTCTACCAGAAAAAATCTTCGAAATTTAGACTGATAAGCTCATACTATAATCGGTTTTAGACAAAACTGATTAATTTTAGAAATAAACAAATAGAAGAATGATGAGAAACAAAGTCCAGAATGAAGCTGACAGGTACCATAAATTGAGCATGATCATCACTTGCAGCAAGATCCCATAAAACACATCCACACTCTTCCCATATTGCTTGTCTTGCTGATCCACCTTGATTCTGATCTTCATTTCTTGGTTCCGTCCCATCAGATGTACTATAGTTTTCAGAAGATTCCATAACTTCAGCTTCTGCATTTTCAGGTAAATTGTTGGCTTCCTCTTTTCTAGCTTCGGTTTTTGTTTCTTCATGAACCAAACCACTTCGAGCACTACGTTCACCATCTTTGGCATCTGAAGGCAGAAGTCTCCTTATCATTGATATCACATAGCTGGGATCAACCGTTGTTGATACGTCAAACGACTGCACAAATGGGATTTCAGAAATTCACCACGAACACCCAAATTTAGTTAACCACAAAATTTTCTTAAAACTTCCAAGTACAATGCTCTAAGAAAACAACAAGACAAATCACAATTCAATATAGTATTTTTGGTCGTCCTCAATCGCCCAATATCAAACCCTCAACCTAATGCTACCGGGACAAAAAGGAAAGAAGTCATTTTTGTCAACTAGTTATGAAATCGCATTGACAGCCTCGACTCTTGTCCTAGCTCGTCGGAGAGCTAGATCAACAACCCCGAACAAGTTTTGAGTAACCTACCTTTTTTTCTTGGGTGACAAAAGAGGGCAACAAGCCCTACACAGCCTCAGCAGCTAAACAAACCTACCCATTGTTACATAGTGGAGTATAAGCAAATCAAACAAACAAGAGTCTAACTTTCGTGAGTTTCTTCCTTCCAAACAGCCATTCTTCCTCTCTTGGCCATTTTGTTAAACAGTTGAAATACACAGTAGTAACGGGAGACAAGTTCCAAAAGAAGGCATGCGAAAAAAATCTTTATTATGGTTTTAACATACTTCATACACATAGAACGTGCTCTTTTACTCTCTTCCAACAAAAGGAAAAAAAAAAAAAAAAAAAAGTGCTCTTTTACAAAACAAAGAAGAAGAAAGCGACAAACATAGAAGTAAAAAATTATGAACAATTACCTCGTCAGGAGGTGCCGAAGGGTGATGTGCCGAAAGCTGCTCAAATTCTTGATCTTGTTCTTGTTCATTTTCGTGGGCGAAGGAATTTGACATGTAATTTGCTCTCTGATTTTGATCCATGGCGATCTGCTCTACTTCCAAGCTCCAAGTCTTGAGATACTTCCTGCTCTATTTGTCACCTCTGGGAGCTGAGAAAGTTTTGTAGGAGCTTTTTTACCAAATAAAGAAAAAGAAAGTTTATAGGAGCTACTGGCCAGTGGCCACTGGCCACACGTGACGCTACAGTATTATTGTTTTGCAATTATTTTGTTGAATCAAACATTTTCTGGAAATAAAAATCAGATATTATCAGCAGAGCTTACTATCAGCCAAATTTAAGATTTTATAGACATTATGACTTAGTATAAATGTATAATCATATATACTTTTCAATGTTTTCGGTCTAAAAGTGTTAGTTGAATTTCAATATAATAACTCAAATTATCACAAGTCATAACAAGTTTTGAGATCCAACCATATGAGCCTCACTATTTTCTCTCGCCTAGTAAAGTGAGTAGCCGATTCTTGTTTGTGCAACATAAAAGATCTACAATGACATAGGAAATAGAGAATTCAGTTTGTTTCAACGTTCTAACAAAAATATGCACAAGATTTGGCAATTCGGGCAGTTTGGGGAGCAAACGGATAGGATCCTATTACATGAAAATGAATGTCCATCAAAGAACAGAAATGCAATATTAGGTGTACAATAGGGTCCAAATCCAATAAATCCTACAACAGCCAGCACTAGTTATAAAGAAAATTCCAATACACATGCAGCATATCCCCTAGACAAATTGAAAATTGTACAGAGATATCCCAAAAGCATAAACAGGGACAAGAAACCACATTTAGTCATGCTCCCGGGCCGGTATGTCAAATGCTGTCGTGTGTTAGGACTCCATCTTACTCCGATCTCCATTCTCCTCCTCCGAATTTCATAGTCATAAAGAATTAGAAACAAAGGATCCATCATAACCAACAAGGAACAGAAAATGAAAGTTCACCGACTCAGAGGGCAGAAACCAATACGGGATCAAGTTTTTATCATTGTTTTACAGGGCTAGCAATAGACTTAGAGTCTTTTCCTGGTTTTGGTGCACCATCAATAATCATGTTTCCTACTCTGATCTCCATTGCTTCTCTCTCATCATTCTCCTTCTTTTTGTCTCCTACCCTGATCTCCATTGCTTCTCTCTCATCATTCACCTTCTTTTTATCTGAGAGACCATTATCCAATGCCTTGTTCAGTTTATTGGAAGGGACGAGCTGCCGAGGGCCTCCAGTTATCCATGGATGAGTTAGACACTCTGCTGCAGTCAGCCTTTTCTCAGGCACAAAATCTAGTATCTTAACAAGGAAATCTGCCATCTCACTAGCATCCGATTCGCGGAACTCATATTTTTCCATAAGAACCTTATTGAGGGGCCAAAACCTTAATCTTCTGATATGCCTCAAATCTCCAAATCTATTAAAGAAATCCCTTGAATAACGTCCACTTAAGGCAACCTGCAGGTTATGTTTGTCAAGCAGGAAACAAGGATACTTACAGAAAATACTCCAGGCAGCCAGCTTTAATAGAATTGAATTGGGTCGCACTTCTATTTAGGCTTTAAATTGAACCCCATGGTAAGTGGGATTTGTGAATCAACAGGTATGAGAACTTCTTACCTTGCGTGGCATCATCCCAAGAAGCTCCATCATCAGGGCCAAATGATCCTTCAAATATGAGATGAGACAAAAGAAATGATAATGATTAAATCATTGTGTACATATAACTAGGAGTCCGAGATAGATGATGCATAATATGCATGTCTTCGTTCTTTAATTCTTAATGCAGTACATATCAGGATTATCAGGATAACTATTTTGGCCTAGAAATAATATATAACCGGCACAGAGAGAAGACCTTGTCCCCCACCACTCATATACTCTCATCAGTGATGCCAAGGAAAACCAAGAAGTGATAAGTGAATACACTCTAAAAGATATAGCAAAAAAGTTGTTGCATAAGAAACAAGCAAGCCCTGTAACTTTCAGACAAAGAAATCAGCCAGACACATAGAACCATGCAATCCCTGGTCCACAGGAAAAGTCTCTTGAAAGGTAAGCAAATATCCATGCCAAAATATTTCTCAAATCAAATTAAAAGCAGCTGTGCAAAGCCTAGCGAAGTAGCTTAGAGGAATGGTTGTCTCACTATTGTACATGTATGATGGCTAGGAAAAGAAATGGGGTCTCATACCTCATCTCGATCATAGTTGTCTCCACTATGTGGATCAAAAAGAACATCACCAGTGGCAAGCTCAAAGCAAATGCATGCAAACGACCACATATCTGCTGATGTGGAGTACTTGGATCCTAAAATAACCTCAGGGCACCTATATTGCCTTGTCTGAATATCACTTGTGAATTGTTTGTATGTCCAGCACGCATTTCCAAAATCAACTAATTTGCATTTTAGGTCAGCCTCAGCCAAGAGCTTCTGTCTTGCTGACCGACTGCCTCTCTTGTGGCCCTTAGTTCCTTCACGTGCATTGTTTGCTTCATCATTGTTTGCCACTTCAGCAATTGAAGTATTGCTTTGCTCTTCATGGGACCCTCCATTGGACTTATCATCCCTATGAGAGTATTCAGGTCCATTTGCCTCATTATCAGTGCTAGCTCCCTCTACCCCAACACACTTCTGAGCTGCTCGCTTGGCCTTTTTTCGAATTTTCTTTTTTTGATTCTTAGTCAAATCGCCATGTGTCCCTTTAGCATCCTTAGAAGCTTCAGACTCATCAGACAAAACCTTGCTTTTACTGGATGGGAGTATTAAAGGTGCACCTGATCTTCTCGGATCTTTGGCTGGATCTATCATTGATAAAAGTAGAACATTCTCTGGTTTCAAATCCGTGTGTATGATTGATAGTTGACGATGCAGATAATCCAACCCCACTAAAATGTGGAAACAAATTTCTTTAACCTTGTGAAGAGGTATCCCTCTGTAGTCCGAAAACTTAATTAATGTCAAGAGATTGTCTCCCAAATATTCAAAAACCATACAGACATGTTGACCGTTTGGCCCTGAATGCTTGAAGTGATCCAAAAGTTTAACCACACATTTCTTATCTTCTGGATCCCCCTCAGCAATCTGTTTCAAAATAGTAATCTCATCCATGGCTGCTTCTGTGTAATGTTGAGCGCTCTTCTGAACTTTCAGAGCTACATATATCTATCAAGAAGAGGAGAATAAGGAATCTGGAATTAGAAAGGATAACTACCCCGTGATAATCAATACACCTTAGCAAGTCACATGAATGATAGCATAAATCTTTGGGCGTAGACTCCCTCCCACCCCCAGCCTCCCACATACACACACGAAAAAAAAAAAAAAAAAAAATGTTTGTGTTCTAGAGTGTGTTTGTACACAACTTCACTTTCTTGGATCACGAAAATAAATTTATTTCCATCCACTAAAACAACATGAAGTTACTAAAATTGAGTCAACGTGATTAATAATCTCATCTAATTCGACCAGAAATTTGCTTACCACATACACTCTTGAGCTTCCTAATGAAGAAGGAATCTAGAGGAGTCGAGGGAGGTACAATCTCTTGAAGGTATTCACTTGTTTCTACAAGAAACCAAACAGGGTAGTATGGAGACTAAATGAAGAAAAGAGCCAAAACGACACTGTCCCTCCAAAACTAGAATTACTTACACAAACAGTCATGTTCCACAAAACAATGTTATTCTTTTTCACACAAAGAACAAAATGCAACTCCCATGATCAAACAAATGAGTCTTGTTTGAACACTCTTAGCGTTCTCTTTCAAACTTCCATGTCAAAAAACATGGAGAGCCAAATGTCATAAAGACAATTGCACTCTCCCGCACTCGTTCAGGCTTACTAATGCAGGCACACACAATGTTAAACAGTATAGAAAGAAAAAAAAAAAAGAAATACCACTAAGTACCAAAGAAATCCTAGAGTTCACAATTACATATAAACTGTTGGAGACATGTAATGTAACGAGTGCACAATCCAAAACCAGCATTAGACGTACAGATTTGTGAGTGTCCCAAGCTAGCCACACCGTGGAGAAGTGGCCCCAGCCAAGCTTGCACTGAACAACATATCTTCCGTGTTTGAAGGTGTCGCCGATCCTGACAGCGTGGTATCCGCCGCGGCGGTAGTCCTCAGTGCCCTCATCTTCTGAAGTATAGTCGCTGGTCTCGCTCACATCGTCGCCATTTCGGTCCACTGCCTCCGCCATCAATCGATTGTAGTCGATCGGAGAATTCAGAAAACGAGATCGCGGCGAGATTGAGGTGGCAGGATCTCAGCCCCAGAGTTGGCAGTGCGTATTTGTGTCGCAGGGACAGCAGATATTAGGGTTTTTCTGGTTAATTTAATTTGAGCCGGAGAAGAGGGTGAGGGTGAGGGTGAGGGTGAGGGTGAGGGTGACTTGTAGTTAGTTCTTGGGAAATGAAAAAGGAAAAACAAACAACAAAATTAATCAATTACTATAATTTTTCTTTTCCTCTTTTTAAGGATAAAATATTCAAACAAACATTCGGCAACATTGATTGGACATGCACTTGGTTAAAATATATATATCTATATTTGCGTAACGTTTATTTTGTTGCAAACATGAAATGTGTTGGTAGGAAATCTTTTTTCTACCGCTTATTCCATTAATAATGATTTATGAATTATAGCACCAAAAGAAATATTTTAAATAGCTATAAGTTAATACCTTAAACATGAAAATAGCAACCGAAATAACCTTTTTCAATAGTTCTTTTTCTGGCGCTACATACCATTTGGCATGGATCAATAGCCAAACTAAATGGATATATATATATATAAGTTGGGAAATTCAGCATATATCATATATCATTGATAGTTAGTTGTAATTAAAGAAAATAAAAACATGGATTACCATCACATTGCTTAAACATATAAGGCCTAAACTAGAAATGAAAAAAGAGTAGATCCTTTTGTTGGAAATGGGCGGGATTGCATACAGGCTTGAGACATTGAAGTAGTTATGAATTAAGATTTGGGCTTACGAGTAGATAAACCTGATTCTATGTTTTGGGCTGCCAACTTCAACATTCTTACTCAATGCAAAAATATGAAAGAGGTTCTAGCAAAGTGTATACTGTATAATCATAATTTACTGCCATTTCGTATAATATCTTAACTACTATTCTTTATTTACTATTGAATCAGAAATATTACGTCAACTTTCATATATCAATGCAGTCTAAACACGCTACGGCCTATGTGTATATTTATAGAAGGGATGAGTTATGAGTATGCACTCTCCTCCCAACTCCCAATGCATCGAAAAGAAGGAAAGACCCAATAAAATCAATACAAAAATTCTCATCTATCTAATCTGACAAAACTTTCTCAGTTTTATAATTTGATCTTTTATTCAAAATAAATTAATTGGATTTTGCTCTGAGCTGTCCATGTTTGAACTAATAAAAAGAAGGGCAAATTACATCTACACCCCCTGAGGTTTGGTCTAATTACGAATCAGTCCCTCTTATTTCGTTTATTACATATCAATCCCTTAAAACACTGTTTCAACTACAAATCAGTCCCTCTTTAGGGGTTAAAATGTAATTGAAACAGTATTTTTAGGGGTTAATATGTAATAAATGAAATAAGAGGGACTGATTTGTAATTAGGCCAAACCTCAGGGGGTGTAGATGTAATTTGCCCAATGAAAGAAGTAACTAAAGGGCAGTGTGGAGTGGAACGAAATAAAACTAGCAATGTGGGGAGTGGGGACAACACTTTTAATTTATTGACTTACCTATGACTCCGAAAATGACTTGATCTTTCCAAAAGAAAATGACTTGATTTTAAAAGTCATCCACAACCTCCTAAGCCCTAACTCACAATAAAATAAAGCAATTCTCCCACATTATTTATAAGATTCTTAAATAAACTATAATAATTAAAAGCCTCCGTCTTGACATTAAATCCCATCATCAACTATAGTATACTGATTGAGTTGCATAAATTAAATATTTCTGTGCTTATGTAAAATATACAGATGGTATCATTAAATGGAATTGGTATTTGACACATGATATGATTGTCTGCATGCCAAATAATAAAGTCAATACTTGCTCCCACAAAGGGAAATTTGCGAAATTGGGGCATTAAGTACCCCTAAATTGATATTTCATATCATTAAGTGTTGTGGTTGCAATTTAAAGACTCTAAGTGGTCAAAAGTGGTAATTTAAGTCACGTACAAGGTATGTATCGTTTGAAGACGCTGATATTGCAAATTCTTTTTTTGATATGTAGTTTTTTATATAGTACTGGGACCTACATTTCACTCAAAAATCACACAAATAAAAGCAAACAATTTGAGAAAAGAAAAAAATTCCCAACCATGTCGAACGTCAACTATGGAGAACTCCTGCCCAAATTAAGTATGCCCACGACTTTTCCATCAAAACTTCCCCCCAAAATAACCCTAATTTTTTTTCTTTTGAATCTCAAATTTCAGATGTGCCAATTCTTTATTAGTGCTACATCTGTATTTTCAAACAATTCATGTCTTGTATGTGACTTGATCAGATCTCAATTCAAAATTGGGGAAAATTTGTTCTTAAATTGTCATTTTTTAGCACTTGGAGTCCTTAAATTGCAACCGCAACACTTAGTGACATGAAATGTCAATTTAAGAGCACTTAATGTCCCAAATTTGTAATTTCCCCCTCCCACAAATCCTTTTCACTCATTAGTAATAATTAAAAGGGATAAATATTTTTTACCATTGGAACTATACCCATTTTTACACTTTGTCATTTGAATTTATTTTCGTTGTAAACTGTCATCCCATCTACACGATTTTTACAAAACCACCATCTTATTTATATAATTTTTACAAACCGTCATCCCATCTATACGATTTTTACAAAACCGTCATCTCCCTCCAATTAAGTGGTTTTCAATGTCTGACTACCCATCGGTGATGTGCACGTGTTTTTAATAAGAATAAATTAGTCTTTCCATCATCTTAGTCATTGATTAACAAATTAGGATTCCATAATTTGGAGATTAGGGCAAACACAATAATCCTTAAGAATTTTAAAACTATTTGATTCATCCACGTTATGTATGTTAAAACTATTCGATACATCCACATCTTTTTGAAACGATTTGATTCATTATTCTACTCTCGTCATTCTTCTTCAAATTAATACCTAAGACGAAGGTATTAATACATAAGAAATTATTTTATTTATTTTTTATGTTTATTAATTTATATACGTACCCTTAATTCTTATCAAGAACTGAGCACGTACCTACACCTACACCTACACCATTTTGTTTACAAACAAAAGAGGAACATCAGTCTCTTACACTGTGAGCATCCAAATTCCAAAGGGGTACATTGCTATATTAAGCTCTCTGTTTCCACCTCCAGAGTCCAGTCCATGGAAAGTTTAGGGAGGAAGGACGCAAATGAAATAGAAATACAATATTTATACTCCCCAAACAAACAAATCAACCAACCTAAAAGCATTTCTGAAAAAGCCGAGCAACATAAGTGGAATAACCAATTCCCCTTTCATGCATGTCTTGCCTGCAATAATATGACATTTCTGTGTCTACTGTCAGATCAATTTCCCACACACACACCTGCTCTATATCATTTTTGGATAATATTTTTTCACCAATGTTATTGTATATTTGAAAATATATATAGAGAAACATCTTCTTTTTTTTTTTTCAAATTTGTGTAGTAAATTGCTATTAGGTTTCATAATTTATGAGCATATTTTATAATATTATAACTTATATATTACACTAAAATAAGGAAATTAATATTATAAAAGAGGATATTCATTGTTCACATCTACGTAGGTCCTACAACGACAGGCGCAGAACACCGTCCCGCAGCCGCCAATCTCTCCTCACAATTGGTGGATATATGTAATTCCTCGGATGCCTCAATCCCATTTTCACTTTTAAGAGTTGATTTTCACGCGCCCCTGATGAACGAAATCCGACGGCCAGAAGTGCGAGTACCAGAACTTTCTGTACTAGCGAGTCCATTGCATCATGAGGGGTTGTTGTACGTGAGCATATGCTGGCGGGATTGCTGATGATCATGAATTGACTATTATATCCCTGTAGCTCACATTTTCTCAACTTTTCAGCTTTTAAATTGTAGCTGCAATTGAACTTTTTTTTCCTTTTCAATGGAACGTAATAAAATTGTGACTGATCTTTTATTTTCTTATTTAATATATTTTGTTACCTTTTGTATATATTGGATATCAAGAAAATGTTTAATCAACATTTGCCTCATGATCATATGATAACAACTATAAAAATGTGTATATTAACATATGAATGATACAAATACTCGATAAAATAGTATTTTTGTTTCCATTCGATTTACATCATTATATTATTAATTCAATTTATTTCAAAAATCAAAAAATAATTTTATAGTTTAAAAAAATATTACAATAATGATCTCATACATTGCAATAATAGTCTCGACGTTAACTAAATAATGGAAAAGTTATATAGAGATCATGTACACCGTTAAAAATTTATCGAACTAAATAAATCGGATTCTAGAAGAGCTTGCCAAAATGAAAAACGTATTTGATCAATTTTGCATTTTTACCTAAATATAATATAAGAAATAAATTCTCCAGAACTTCGAGAAATCACAGTAATTCTTTTGTTAAATAATTTATTTTGCATATGAGTTCTTGACTTCTTTCTTTAGATACTTTCATGTTTAATTTTATATGAATACCGACACAACTCAAATCTACTACCCCACGTGACAAACTTCTATGAGGACACGTGACCTTTAACTAATATTGTTCGGTCATCTCACTCGAATCGAAGAGTTGGTGATGGACGTTACAATCAAGGATGCGACAACCAACCCTCCCCCCCAACTGACCCATAGTTCGAATTCTTCATTTAATTGATGGTTCGGGTCATTCATCTCGATAAGTGGCCACGTGACTCACTACTCAGTTACAAAATAAATGATCAATCGCGTATTTAAATACACCGAAGTAGTGCACATAAATATCATTCTATGTGGCTTACATGGCGTCTGCCCCCACGAACGTTGGGTTTTTATTTTCTTTAAAACGTTAATGTTTAATATTTTTTTATTGTATAAATTATTTTGTTTTCTTTTTTATGTTTTTTTATTTTTTATTTTTAAAATATGATCCCTATTAATTAAAATAATATTTTTATTTATTTTGATAAATTTCTAATGGTATACATGTAAAGCTCAAAGTGCTTGTCCCACATCGGAAGAAGAGGAGAACGAAGCCTTCCTTATAAGGGGGTGGATACCTCTTCCCTGTTGAGGCCTTTTCCTGGGTGGGCGCCTTCGGCCTTAAATTCCACCGGGAGAAACAAAACCGTGAGGGTGGTGTCGTTTAGCCCACCAAAGCGGACAATATCGACAGGTGGGTTTTCGGGCTGTTACAAATGGTATCAGAGCTGGGACCCGGTCCGGTGTGCCAACGAGGACGCTGGGCCCTTATGGGGGGGTGGACTGTAAAGCTCAAAGTGCTTGTCCCACATCGGAAGAAGAGGAGAACGAAGCCTTCCTTATAAGGGGGGTGGATACCTCTTCTCTGTTGAGGCCTTTTCCTGGGTGGGCGCCTTCGGCCTTAAATTCCACCGGGAGAAACAAAACCGTGAGGGTGGTGTCGTTTAGCCCACCAAAGCGGACAATATCGACAGGCGGGTTTTCGGGCTGTTACAATACATGATCTTCACGTACTATTTTCATAATCTAGTTAACTGTGGGATCATTATTGCATCGTGAAAGAATATTACTGAAATATTTTCTTAACGTATAATACTATTTTTGAATTTTTAAAATGAGATTGATATTACAATGTATAAATCGAATGAGATTAAAAATGTAATTTTTTTTCCAAATACATGTTACGTGAAGGGGTGTATATTTCCTTTCATTATGGCGTGAGTTATGATACAAGTCATACAACATTTTAATCAATAAGATGGTAAATTACTAAGCAAATCATTATACATTATTTTATTATTGTATGTCTTCAGATTTAAATGATGAATACTAACATTCGAAACACAAGAACAATATTTTTTCTTGAAATTTTATTGGTTTTTATTTTTATTTTTAATTTGTATGTATATTTTGAAAATTTTATGTTTTCACCCCCTAAAATCAAATTTTACCCCCTTAATTTTGGATATTTTAATTTTTACCCCCTTATATAAAATCCTGGTCCGTATGTTATCAAAACATATGTCAAACACTCAAACTAAGTAAATTATTGCTTTCCATGCATACAAATTTTCATTAAATACCATAGCAATAAAATTTATTAGTATATTTGAACAAACAAAACATATTCACTCACTCATATGTAACACAACAAGTACATTATACTTTATTATTATTGTTTACATATATTCTTTATCTTTTTCCCAATAAGGATATATTCTTCAATTCTAAACATTGCTTTATGATACTCCCTATTTTCTATATAAAAATCCATCATTATTAATTTCCATTTAACTTAAATAGTTAAATTTGTGAGAGAAAAATAGTGTGAAAGGAAACATTCCATGTTACCGCGTTTGTAAAGTAAAAATGCTTCTATATTAGAGGGTAAACTGAACAATTTGGCTACTTAATTTACAACTTGAATTAAGAAACAACAATGGCTAATGTTTTGGTTTTTAATTGCCATTGCATGGCAGTAATCTCAGGTTTGTAATAGTCAAATATATGACACTGATATTTGGCTACAGAAAATTTTTGATAATTCTAATCATCTAATGCAACATGATGAATGAAAAGACAAATTTTATGATGGATAAAAAGGTAATAATACATCTAACATTTCTCATACAAATGATTTTCGATTCTTATTTTTGTATTTCAAGGCACCATTTGTCGAAAATGAACTAGTAAAAGTCATTATAGAGATCTTTGTTTACATGGGGCACAAAGCTCATATTTATAGAGCTTTAAACCTGAAATAGCTAGCTAAATCAGTCAAAAGAGCTGCTGCTTCTAAAATGATAGTTGCAAATTTTGATCAAAAAATTACACTTAACCCCATTTAAAAATGAAAAATTACAAGCAGCCCCCAAGGGTATAATTGGGATAATAAATTTGACCTGAGTCAATGAGGGTAATATCGGATTTTCATTCACTTTTTTGTTGACATCATCAAAGTTTTAACAAAACCCTAACAAAATGGGGATTAAGTGTAATCATAATTTCTCGGATGGATGATCTTTGTAATTAAATCTAAAAATAGGGTACAACTTATAATTATCTCATCTAAATTAGGGGCTAGGTGTAATTAACCCTTTAATTGATTGACTTATGGAGGACTTGATTTCAAAAGTCTGATACCTCCTAACTGAAAATAAAATAAAGCAGCTTCTCCCAATTATTTATAAGATTCGTGAATAATATATAAAGTATAAGAATTTATGATTAAAATTTAAAAGCCACCGTCTCGCCTACCTGTTTCTCGTAGATAGTGACATTAAATATTTAAATAAATCCCATCATGAACTATAGTATACTGACTGAGTTGTAGAAATGCATGAATTAAATATCTCTGTGATTATTTAAATCTAACATGCTGACTGTATCATTAGATGGAATTGGTATTACTAGTTACTACCAAAGCCAACGACGCCGTTTATCGTGCGTACAATTGTCGGCCAAATAACCGGTCATTGTTGCCCCACACTTACCAAACCCTCTTGACTAATTATTATATAAAATGAAATAGTAATTAGACTTATGTAACATCCTTAATTAATTCTGATCAATAATTCTGTACGGAACACACCTCACCTCACCTGCACCTACACGTACACGTACACGTACACGTACACGTACACTATTGTTTAATAAATAAATAATAACTAATACAAATAAAGTATATAACAAACAAAAGAAAAAAGGCCCATCAGTCCTGCTAGCATCAAAAAGGCACATTGTTATATTAAGCTCTCTCTGTCTGACTCTTTTTTTCCACTTTTCCACCTCCACTCCAGGCCAAGGAAAGCTTAGGGAGAAAGGAAGGAATAAATACAATATATATATACTCAAGTTTCTGAAAAAGACGAGCAACATAAGTGGAATGACCTAGTGCTGTGATGCCTGCAGCCTGCAACACCACCACATTTCTGCGTCTTCTGTCTGATTCAGAACAATTTCTTTTCACCAATATTAATTGAAAAAAATATTCAGAAACATACATGGTTGTTTTTATTATTGATATTAGGTTTAATAACTTATGCTATAGCATACATCTATGCAGGTCCAGACGCAGAACACGGTCCTAGAGCCGCCAATCTCTCTTCGCAATTCCTCGGTTACGTCAATCCCATTTTCACTTTTAAGAGTTGATCTTCACGCGCGCGTAATGAACAAAATCTGACGGCCAAAGGAGGCGAGTGCCATATCTTATTTGTACTAGCGAGTCCATTGCATGTTGTTGTACGTGACCATGTGGCGGGATTGCTGATGATCCTGAATTCACTATTATATCCCTACACCTCACATTTTCACGACTTTCAACAAGAGCGTTACATTTAAAAAATAAATAAAATGTAATAACTATGAATATGTGTACACTGTACAATTAACTTATAAATTAGTAATTATGTAATGCAGAGAAAATTTATCATTATTTAAGTATATTAAATTAAATTATTTATTTTAATGTATATTAATAAGAAATAATTAAAATATAAATTAAAAAATAAAAATAAGAATAAAACTAAGAGGAGAGAAAAATAAAAATAATAGATTAATAAACATATTCCGTATACCATAAAGAAATAAATAAATAAAGTAGAGAATCAATCCAAGTCTTGTGTTTAATAATATGGTATATATGATATAAATACTTGTCGTGAAGTTTTATATATTCCCTTTTATGGTTGCGTGAATTATGATATAACATCTTAATCAATAATGTGACGCCCGGAGCGGTGGGCCACCACATCCCCCGCACCTAAACCCGAACCCACATATGAAATAGATTTCCATACATGAGTCCAAGTCTAAGCGAACGGAACCTACACTCACTCCTTAGGCTAGGCGGGGCTAAAACTCGGACAGAGCGCGCAAAACAAACATATAAATGCGGAAGCAACAACATAAGGATCGGAAAGAGCTCTATAACTAACATTTACCTCATTTACAATGGCCTCACGGCCCAAAAGATCGAGTATATACATCAAAAGCCCATAATTCAGCAAAATATAATTCTAACATCAAATACATAATAAGAGTATCCAAAATGCAAGAAGTATGAATGCAACTCGACCTAGACACACAAGTACAAGACCAAGACTCGCACTTCCCCGCCTAGCTCGAAACAACCTGCACTGAAGGTGGGAAAAGAAAGGGGTCAGTCAAAACTCGACTGAGTGAGGGGGCTTAAACGCACACCCACACCTAAATACATATAGTGCGGAGCATATTACAACGGGGATAGTCATGAATCGAGGCTAGGGTTTTTCATACCAAATCATTTTCCAAAAATAGCATATAATATAAAGGAAAACCTATCTCGATCCATAATCTATCAAACAGAACATAAACATAAGTCCGGCGAGAACGGACTATCCCTTACTCCATCAAACATAACATAAAAATCGAATTCAAATCAAAATTTCCAACCTCACATCCATGGTGTATCGGGAATCAAACCCTAACACCTACATTACCAAACACATACGGGGCAGCTAACCCACAATATGCCTTCCCCGGTTATCCACCGAGGGCTCAAGATACCACGCCTTCCCAACCTCCATAGGTCGTACGTGAATATCTCAAATGAGAACGTGCACAGGGGTCATAACCGGCGACCCCGTGGTCGTCCCGGGTCTCCCTTACCCACGTCTCCGGGCCCAACAAACCAAATCAAACCAAACTCCCATCTTTCAGGGTACAACTCGCTCATACATATCATATACGAATAACGAATTTTCAAAATATAGCTTACTTATGCCAATACTTATACCAATTTCGAAAACGTAAAGCTTATTTCACAAAATCATAACATAGCTTAAGCACTCGTATTTAATATATATATATAAGGTATATATTCGCATACAGGGTAAGAAAATAACACGTAATAGGTCTTAGGTCGCTTATCTAATATAAAGGATCCTAACCTCACCTTTGCAAAAGTAGAAGGAAGGCCAAAACGGCCGAACGAACACTTAAACCTCGGGCTCACGAACTTCCGGAAGAGGCTCTGAAACAAAAGAAGACAAGACCCAAGACTTAGACTCAATAATGTACCAATTAGACGCACGGCGATGCAAATGGATGCTATGAATGCATGAAAATATCAAATGAACACTTAAACGTTACCAAATTACATTTCACGTTTTTCCCTTCAACAGCATAGGATAAGCTTAGAAGCAAAAGAAACCACTTAGTGTCAAAGGAATAAAGAAAGGTACCAAACAACCACATATATTCAATATATATAAAACACGTGCATGTACAGTAGCATGCAAACAAAATGCATGAGAAACAAAGGGTGACACGCCCGTGTCACCGAAATGTACTAAGCCGTGACACCCCCGTGTCACGGTACAGCGGAAAACATACATGAAAATAGGGTGACACGCCCGTGTCACAAAACAAAGCAAACCGTGACACGCCCGTGTCACGGTACAGAAAATCAGCCCAACCAAGCTTGCACCCCCGTGTCACACTGAAGAGAACAAAAGTGACACGCCCGTGTCACTGTTCGAAACAGGAAAAAAAACAGGGCATGCAGCGTGACAGCAACAACAACCAACTTTCAACCAACAAATGCAACCAAAACTTGAATAAACATGTGACCATACTTAAAGCACAATAAAATCTAGCATATAAACTCATATCATGCATTGATCAACAAGATTTACTAACATCAAACCCATATACAAGTTCATCAACTAAGTCCATAAATCCCAAGTCTTTAAGCATAACTTCAAGCTAAAAGTATGTACTCATGTTTCCAACAACAAATAAGTAAATCATCCAATCCAAGCCACAACCCTAGCTTCACATATTCAATCCAAGAATTCATATAAAATCTCCATCTTACCTTGAATGAAAAAGAGATGCAAAGAGATGGAGTGAGATGATGTTGATGATGCTTGAATGTCCAAAATTCGGATTTTGAGAGAGAAATCTTCACACCTTGGGCAAAGGTTTTGGATCGATTGGCAAGGGAACAAGAGCAAAGATGTGTATGTAATGTATGTATGAAAGAAGGGAAGAAATGGAATGTGATGCTACTTTGAAGAAAGAAGAAATGGCCAAAATTGCTATTAAACCCCTCCATTATTTAAGTCATGCAAGGGAGTCCCCAAATCTTGAAATGCGATCAATTAAGTCCAATGCAATTAAGTTCTCAAGGTTCATGAATGATCAATTAAGGTCATAACGAAATTAAATCAAGTTCGGGAAATTAAATTCACATATCATAAATTGATAAAATTCATATCATAAATCACTTGAGGTAAATTTTTGACATATAATTCAAATATTTCATATAAATTCAAATAATTCATATAAGAATTAAAAATTAAATAATTCAAATAAACAATTAGAATAAATATAAAATGCGTAAACAATAATTTTAAATGCGCACATACGTCATACCTGTACGGTCTGAAAGTCGGGGTGTCACAAATAAGATGGTAAATTACTAAGTAAATCACTATGTAATGTTTTATTATTGTATGTTCTCATATTAAAATGACAAATACTAAACATTTGAAACACAATAATTATTTATCTTGAAACCTCAATGTCATATCCATGATAATTCAAAAAATATTGTTTCTAGTTATGATTAAACAATTGCATATACCACGAGATAAATTCAAATTCAGCCACAAAATATAAATCTAACGAAGTTTGATCGAAATTCTAATTTTAAATCAAGCATATATACTTTTATACTATTATATTAAGTTAGAGGGACCGTTTTTGTATCTTGGACTCTTCACTTTTCTGCCCCTCCACTATTCAACTTTTTTCTTTTTCTACCACTATTTTATTTTAAAACTCTTTATTTATTTATTTGTTTTACTATTGCACGTATTATAACTAAACTTTATTTTATCTCATATTTCGATAATTCTTTTCTTTTAATAACTTTTATATATTCTTATTAACTTTTCTTTTTTGCTAATATGATATTATCAAATTTATTTCTCATAATTTAGTATTTTTTTAATTTTTATTAATATAGAAGATTTAATTTTAGTTTATTTTAATAATAATATTTTATTTTTTGACACACACATTGAATATGCGTGATTACTAGTTAAATATTATCAAAACATATGTCAAACTAGGGGGTGCGTTTCAAGCAAAACCGAGTCGAGTTTGACCAAAAAAATCAAACTTGAGATTGAATTTGAAAATTACTTGCATAACTTGAAATTAAGCGTGAGCTTGTCAAGTTTATTTTTTGTTGGCTTGAGCTTGGCTTGCCCACATATCGAGCTGAGCTCGTATCGGCCCAACGAGCCAACATATTTTTGTTTGACACTTTTTAGCTGTCATTCAAGAATATAATTACAAGATACAAATTATTAATTAATATTTTATTAAGACATATACTTACGTTATTAATCAGTTATTATGATATATGATATTTATTATTTTATTAAATTAAATATTTGAGTGAATATCTTATGAATATATTTTTGTATCAGTAATATTATATGGAGTAATGTATCATTGTAAAATAATATATTATTAAGACATATTATGATACACAATTTAGTAAGGATCATACATGTATTATAGATAATATATAATATAGTATAAATTATGTTATATATTTTGTAATTATACTAGACAAATCATTAATTAATATTTTATTAAGATATATACTTATATAATTAATTATTTATTATATAAAATTGAATATATTTTTTATTAAATTATTTATTTAGATAAATATTATATATTATCATAGTAATATGTTAATAGTATTGTATATTATGATATGTTAGTATTGTATATTATGATATGTTGTGGTAATTGAATTACAATATTATTAAATCATATTTATTGTCAAAATAAGTAGATAAAAATATATAATCTATCGTGTATTTAGCATTACTAAATCATGTAGATGTATATTAATTTACTATATATATATATATTTGCGAGCCGATTTGCAAGTCTCGAGCTTCAAAGAGATAGGTTTGAGCTTGACTTGATACACGGCTTGAGCTTGATTAAGCTCAGAGTGAGCTTGATATTGTTCGAGTTCGAGTTGAGTCAACTTGAGTTTGGCTTGTGCGGCTTACAAGCCAGCTCAACTTAGAGCACACCCCTATGTCAAACTAAATAAATTATTACTTTTCATGCTAACCAATTTCCGGTATGTACCATAACAATAAAATTTATTAATATATTTAAACAAACAAAACATATTCACTCATGTGAACACAACAAGTATATTATACTTTATTATTGTTGGTTACATATATTCTTTATCTTTTTCCCGATAAGGATATGTTCTTCAATGCTAAGAATTGTTTATGATACTTCCTATTTTCTATATAAAAATCCGTCATTAATAATTGCCATTGAACTTAATTAGTTAAATTTGCGTGGTCCTCTCAGATATGTTTTGGGGAAATTCAAATAACTATTGGTGGAAACAAAATTAGTGTGAAAAGAAACATTCAAATAACTATTGAGAAACATTCACTCATGTGAACACAACAAGTATATTATACTTTATTATTGTTGTTTACATATATTCTTTATCCTTTTCCCTATAAGGATATGTTCTTCAATTCTAAGAATTGCTTTATGATACTTCCTATTTTCTATATAAAAACCCATCATTAATAGTTGCCATTGAACTTAATTAGTTAAATTTGCGTGGTCCTGTCTGATATGTTGTGGGGAAATTCAAATAGCCATTGGTGGAGAGAAAATTAGTGTGAAAATAAACATTCCATGTTATCGCGTTTGCAAAGTAAAAATGCTTCTATTCTGTTTTTGCTTGGAATCACATCACCTAATATTTAATAAGATAGACAGCTAACGGAGTGAAAGAGAAATGTGGTCAAAAAAGCAGGGTTTATTACTCCACAGGAATTTAATTAAAAGTCAGGGGTAAAATAGTCCAGAGAGAAGCAGGTAATAGGCACGAAGCCCGTTGAAGATGCAGTTTTGGATGCACCTCCATCGTTATGTTATGTAACAAATATTTAAATTGAATCAAATTAGATTAATTTCCATGCCAGCCTTTTGACATTCCTGTCGTTTTCGTTCTCCTCCCCTGCGGTTCTTGCAGTTCCCAGCGGTTTCCTTACAGTTTTCCACGCACCTTGGCTTGAACGATTCAACTTCCCCATTTAAGTTGTAACGCGAGGAATGCGCTTTAGCATTTCACTGCACGAACCGTATTTGATCATGTAGAGAAATTTATTTGCCAAAAGTCCCCCCCCCACGAAGTCTTCCCGAAGAAGCTTGCTCTTTTGCCATTTATATATACACTCCATATTCCTGTCCCAAATATCACGCTCTCATACAATACAACCGTTGTTACTCCAATAACTTGTAATCAGAGATTTTGCCCAAAATGTCTGGAAGAGGAGGACGCGGTGGTGGTGGGGGGAGAGGACAACCGTCGCCTCACGCCGGCCGCGGGCAACGCGGCGGTGCTCCTCGTCGCGGTAGAGGCCGCGGTGTCAGTGTTCCGCAGACGCCGGCGCCGTCTGCTCCGTCCATCCAGGCTATTCCGACGCCTCCGGCTCAAGGATTGAGCGATGAAATGGAGGAGAAACTTCACTTGCGCGCTTCGTCTTCATCCCAGGCACCGGCGACTGCATCTACTGGATCGGAAGATGTAGCGGCGAGTCTGCCGCCGGCGTCTTCAAAGGCGATGAGGCATCCGGCGAGGCCGGGTTTCGGATCCATGGGAAGGAAGGTTTTAGTGAAGGCGAATCATTTTCTCGTGAACGTGGCCGACCGAGATCTACATCATTATGATGTAAGTAATTAGCTCTGTTTTGTTTAAAAAATTATTTCCTACTCGCTACACTTTCTTATCCCGTATAAATACCCTGTGTGCTTGGCTACAATGTATGTGCGCAAAGCTATTTCCCATGCGTTTGTTTTTTGACGTATATGCTCTGTTTTATGGATGTGTATGTTTTTTTGACGTATTTGTGCTCTGTTTTGTGGATGTGTATGTTTTTTGACGTATGTGTGCACGGTTTTATGAATGTGTATGTTTTGGCGTGGATATATCCCAACTACTACGTTTTATTAGTGTTGTGAATGAGAATATTTGAGTGTGTTCTTATAGATGTATCTCCTCTGTGTGCGAATGGTGTCCTTAACAAGGTTCAAGTGTTTCTTATTTAAAAAAAACCCGTCTCTCTTCTCTTCTCTTTAAATGTAAAAGAACAAACATATTGTTTTTCTGAATAGATGCATATTCACCAATAGATATTGTTTGTTTTGTTGTTATTTACCAGTGCAAATGGCATTTCTATGATTTAACTTTTAGTTTGTATTATTTATTTAGGTGTCTATTTCTCCGGAGGTATCCTCAAAGAAAGTATGCAGGGATATCATGAACGAGCTCGTTAATTCATTTCGTGCATCACATCTGGGCAAGCGGAAGTTAGCTTATGATGGAAGGAAAAGTTGCTACACAGCAGGACCACTGCCTTTCTCCTCAAAGGATTTTGTTGTCAAGCTGGTTGATGGTGATAGCAGAGCTGGGTGAGGTGTTCCTAACCATGCAGAACTTATTATGTGGATATATTGCAGTGTAGGGAAACGTAATTCAGTAATCTTAGCTCAAAACGTCTTGTTATCTATATGCAGGAGGGAGCGAGAATTCAAGGTCTCCATAAAATTTGCTTCAAAGGCTGACCTTCATCAGCTGTTCCAGTTCTTGCAACGTAGACAACTGGATGTCCCACAAGAAACTCTACAATTTCTTGATGTGGTTCTTCGGGAGAAGCCATCTAACAGGTGTTAGTTGTGTTTTAAACATCTCAGTTATTGTTGTGTATTCTGTGAACTCACCTTACTTTTTATTTACAGCTATCAAGTTGTTGGGAGGTCTTTCTTTTCTCCAAAGTTGGGAGATGTCGGGGAACTCGGTAATGGCTTGGAATATTGGAAAGGGTTTTACCAGAGCCTTCGTCCAACACAGATGGGCCTCTCCTTAAATATTGGTATGACTTTATGTGTACTTTGTGCTTTATTTAGTTAGAGTATTTGTTAGCTGGGTAGTGCTGAGCATGGCTTTCTGATTTACGTATTATTTTTCATTAGTTGGCTTTGTTATGGTTGTAAAACATGCAGTCTTTAGCTTATATTTGATACACTTCATTTCTGTTGTTAAATTATCTTGTTGCAGATATGTCAGCTAGGGGCTTTTTTGAGCCCATTTTGGTGTCTGAATTTGTTGTAAAGTACTTCAACAGAGATTTGACAAGGCCTTTATCTGACCAAGATCGCATAAAGGTACCAGTCATTAATGTATCAATTCCAGTTTCTATAATGATGTACTGTTTCCAAGTCCAAGAGTGAGTTGAGTTTGGAACATCTGTTTGTATCATGCTCTATGTCATTGGTTATCTTAAGGAATATATCCTGAATCAGCCTTTTTTTCGATTTTTTCTTAATTTATTACCGTCTCATTGTTCCCTCAATCATATATGTCAACCCCCATGGTAAAAAGACCTGTTTTTGGGTTTTCAGCTGAAGCGAACTCTAAAAGGTATCAAGGTCGAGATTAACCATCAAAAACACATCAAACGACACAAGATAACTGGTTTGTCTACGGAATCAACAAATCAGTTGATGTAAGGTTTTCTGTGCATGTCTTGGTTCTTTAAGTATGTTTTTGTGATTCATGGTAACAGTTAGTTCCATATCTTAATCAATGTTTGAAGGTTGAAGTCTGTGATTACTGTTTAATTTATATTCTTCATTAAAAAAAAATTCAGGTTTCCCAGGGATGAGTCTGGGGCTATGATATCTGTTTCTCAGTACTTCAGGGAGCAGTACAATATTGTGCTAAGGTACCCTCATTTGCCTGCTCTTCAAGCAGGAAATGCTGCCAGACCCATCTGTCTTCCCATGGAGGTATTCTTTTGTCGTTGAATTGAATGTTTTCCTTCTGTAACTGTTATTCTCTTGGATATTGTTTTCTTGTAAATTCATAAAATTTTATATGCTTTTTTCCCCAGCTTTGCAGAATTTGTGAAGGGCAAAGATATTCGAAGAAACTAAATGACAGACAGGTCACCTCATTGTTGAAAGCGACATGTCAACGACCAGACCAGAGAGAAAATAGCATCAAACAGGCATGAATATTTAGATTGTACCATTTATATAACCTTTTGGTTTCAATAAAATTTTGCAATGAATGTTTGTGTGGTCAATTTTACTATGTTTACGCACTACTTGCTTTTACTGAGGGTGATTTTTACCTTCAGATGGTGAAACACAACAACTACAACGATGAACTTGTGAGTACAGAGTTTGGTATGCAAGTTAGTCTAGAACTCACCTCGATAGAGGCACGGGTTTTGCCGCCTCCAATGGTACACTTCTGCCAAGCACGTGTTGTCATTTTCCCTTTTGCACAGCTTCTTACTTGCTGCTACTATTTTGAATTTACAGCTGAAGTATCATGAGAGTGGACGAAATGTTCGGATTGAGCCAAGTGTAGGGCAATGGAACATGATAGATATGGTGAACTCTTTTTGCTGAAATTATATTTTGGTTTTTGCTTGTACTAATAGCTGCTATAATTTGTTTATCTTGCTTGCAAGAAATTGTGTTGACTTGTGGAAATTTATGTTGACCTACGAGACTATACATGTTATTCCTTGAGATTATCTAAAATATTTTCTGTTCTTCAGAAAATGGTCAATGGTGGAAGGGTGGAAAACTGGTCTTGTGTTAGCTTCTCACGTTCAAATATTGATGTCAATAGATTCTGCAATGAATTGATCAATATGTGCTGCAGTAAAGGGATGGTATGTATTGATTTGCATATTTTACTGTCTGTTCCCTCACAAAGTGTCAAATGATCTGATTATATCTTTTGTTTGTCTTTAGGAATTTAACCCAAGGCCTTTAGTTCCTATTCGCACAGCCCATTCTGGCCAGATTGAGAAGGCCCTAATGGATGTTGATGCACTGTGTGGAGCGAAAAAACTCCAGTTGTTAATTGTTATTTTACCTGATTTCAGTGGGTCATATGGTCAGTACAGCCTCTTTGTGTCTTGAACCTAAAATAGAAAGTTGATGAGATTATCTGCAATATTTTTCTTCTGATTTACAGGGAAGATCAAGCGGGTATGTGAAACGGAATTGGGAATTGTTTCACAATGCTGTCAACCAAAGCAGGTTATGAAGTATAATAAACAATATATGGAGAATGTGGCATTGAAGATAAATGTCAAGGTTTATTAAAAGTTATCTTGCTTGTTCAGCATTTTAATTCCCCTTTTCTTTTATGGTGTTGAAGATCGACTCAATTCCTTGCTCCCTTTTTATGTTTTTTATGGTTTTCACCAGGTTGGAGGGAGAAATACCGTCCTGGAACTGGCTGTGTCTAAAAGAATGCCTTACTTGAGCGACCGTCCTACAATCATTTTTGGTGCTGATGTCACTCATCCTGCACCTGGAGAGGATTCCAGCCCTTCAATTGCCGCAGTATGCAAAACCTCCTCCATTACAATTATTTTTCTACCTTCAAGTTCTGAGGAACGATGTTCTATCTGTATTTGCAGGTGGTGGCTTCAATGGATTGGCCTGAAGTGACAAAATACAGAGGACTGGTTTCTGCACAGGCCCACAGGGAAGAGATGATCCAGGATCTATATAACAGGAGACAAGATGCTAAAATGGGCATTGTTCACGGAGGCATGATCAGGTCAGTTTTTTATTTAGTTTTTTAACTATAGGATTTGTGTTTTTATCATAATTATGTTTTGTGTTTCAGGGAACATTTGATGGCCTTCTACAAGTCTACGAAGCAGAAGCCTCACAGAATTATATTCTACAGGTTAATTCGCTAATGTTTTCATTTGCTTCGGTAGCTGGCATGTAACTATTGACTTTATAACTATTGGTTTTATAATGGCAGGGATGGTGTCAGCGAAGGACAGTTCAACCAAGTTCTTCTGCATGAAATGGACGCAATCAGGAAGGTGTGCTTCTTCTAAGATTTTTGGTGTTTCTGTTATATTTTAAGTAGGGAGTTTGTATTTTTGTTGCTGACATGGAATATATGATCATGTTTAGGCTTGTGTGTCTCTAGAGGAAAATTATCTTCCTAGAGTCACTTTTGTGGTTGTGCAAAAGCGACACCACACACGGCTCTTTGCAGCTAATCATGGAGATCGGAGAACGACCGACAGGAGTGGTAACATTCTGCCAGGTATAAATTCAAGTTTCTGATTTCTTTTGTTGGTTTTTCCGGTTCTCTTTTCTTGTATATAACATGGTAGTACCTATTTGATCAGGTACTGTGGTTGATACCAAGATATGCCACCCCAATGAGTTTGACTTCTACCTGTGTAGTCATGCCGGGATCAAGGTAAAACTTGTAACATGATTGGTGATCTTTTTAGTGGTCTAATGGAATGGTTGATAAGATGGCTCATTTTCTGGTTTCGAACAGGGAACTAGCCGCCCAACACATTACCATGTGCTGTATGATGAGAATCAATTTACTGCAGATGGTTTGCAGATGTTGACCAACAGCTTGTGTTACACGTAAGTTTCTGGACTAGTTGGAAAATCTTGATTTGACTTGATCCCACAAAAGGCAGTTCTTAAGTTTTGAGGTTTTTCCAGGTATGCTAGGTGTACTCGCTCGGTTTCTATTGGTAAGTTTTCACTTGGGTGCGCTTCCAGATTTCACATTGTTTGGTCTAAATCTTTAAATCTATGCTGAGCTGGTGAAATTTTGATATGTTTATGCAGTGCCACCCGCCTACTACGCCCATCTAGCTGCATTTCGTGCTCGTTACTACATTGAAGGGGCTGATTTGTCAGACAGTGGATCAACTTCAGGGGGTGCTGGTCAGTCCACGCGCGACAGGAACAGAGAGGTGCGACCACTGCCCGTGATCAAGGAGAATGTGAAGGACGTCATGTTCTACTGCTGATTCTTTTTGAGTTTGATACATCTGCCAATATCTTTTGTATAGATCATTTTGTCTCGATGTCGAGAGAGGTTCTAGTACTCTGTTTTGCCTAAACTATACCCTTTTGCTGTCTAGTCATGCATCAATTTCCCTGCGCTGATTAGTAAGTTGACCAATTCAGCGCTTTCATGTTAAGCAATACACACTGTGGGATGCCGCTCTTATCTTACATCAATGTCCAAAACATTCGTCTTTGATTGATTTTTTCTCTCACTAATTTTCTGGCTGTCATGTATTTTGTTCATCGGTTAGCTAACTGTTTTTCTTTGCGGGGTTGCAGTTAGCTTAACTGTTTTTCTTTGCGGGGTTGCAGTTAGCTTAACTGTTTTCAATATGAAATGATCCTGTATAAACAAGCGGGTGGTTAACAAATCTAAGATCGCATTATATATATATATTTAATTGTTTCCTCAGATTCGAACCATTTGATATATTAATTTTTTTTAATGTATAGCAATTATTTTAACAATAGGAAAAATCCCCAGGTGGGTATTCAATTTTGTTTTTGCTTTCCATTTTCAAATAATTTTTCGTTTGTTCCCCAGATAAGAGGTAAAATATTTGTTTATTCTTCATTTTTTACAAACGTGGTATAAAAACTTAAGGATCACATAACTAAATCCCCAAATATTGTATATTTTTCGTAATATCATATATAGTAAACGAAATATTTTTTTAACTCAGGGTACTATTAAAAAAAAAAAACCTTTTAACAATGGATAGGCTTATGGGAAAGGGAAGACATGAAGTATAGGAAACACGACATAAATTTGTTAATCAGAACCACAAAACCTAAGGCGAAACAAAGTTGTACCAATTAACTATAGGCCATACAAACATAAGCAACAATCCAGACATAATGGTCATTTAATAGTGTAATATTTCCTAAGAGAAGCCGTATAACGTTTATGAAGTACACTACAACAATGTATAAAAAAAAAAATAGACGTGCTATTCCTATATGAATTTCATGTAGGCAGCAATTCTAGGCTGACCAACAACGGTCTTAACCTAAAATTCTGCTACCCAAGTAACACATAATTCACCCTGGATGGTCGTCATAATCAAAGACCAACTAAACAACAATACTTTACAGAAAAAGAAGAAAAGAAAAGAAGAGGTTGTTTATATATATGCTTATCTCCATCACAAAAATAGACGGAGATCAAAGAATGCTACATACAAGAAGAATGCCATCACTGTGTTCGGTATAAGCTTGTAAAGTCCAAGTCCTGATGCTTCGTTTTTGTTCTTTTGTGCCTCATCCCAAATTGTTTGAGTCTTACCTGGTTTTCCTGGACTATCAGCTGTAGAGACATTGACCGGCGTTGAACCTAAAAGAAAGGATATCGTAAGGAAAAGATAAGACGAATATTGTCGAGGTAACAAGTTAGTAATAGTGATGCTTACAGTCGTAATCCGCCCATCCAACCTTCTGAGCAGCCAAATCAAAGACCACAGCCTTATCCTTCTGAAAGTTGTCTGAAATGCAGAGAATGATTAATATCCATGCGCCTAAGAACTAAACTTAAATGAATTTTCGTTATACCTCCTAAAATTGTTCCGCCGGTTGCACTCTTCTGGATTGTCAGGCACCACAATTTATCATCACCCTACATAAGCAGAAACATCAAGAAAGCTGCTTTCATAACAAGATTAAAGATAATATTTGGATACTTACCCTAGAATCTTCCAACAAAAGATAATCTTTCGGGCCAGCCTTCAATTGTGCATTATCCGCAAAGCTAAAGCTAATTGCAGGGAAAGTTTCTGAGATACTGGAGATGAAATAATGAATTAGGACGGAAAGAAGATGCTGTAAACCAGATTTAAGTAACATAATAAATGAAAACCAACCTTGCTGAAGTATAAAAGCATGGCCTGCCCCTGAAATCGTAAGAGCGTACAGATTTTGGTATGGATTTTGAAATCTGCAGACGGAGAGAAAAATGTAAGATATGTATAAAATTCGATAGGAAGATGAGTGAGCATGAGAGTCGACTTACTGTTTCAAGAAGAGGATCATAAGCTTCTTCTACAAGGTAACTCAATGTGGTTCCTGAGTCAATTATGGTTCCTCGGTTCATTGATGTAGCAAAAACTAATGGATCAATGTCTAATTTCTTTCCGTTGACAGAAATACCCTGTAGTTCTACATTGTAATGATTCCTGGAAATGAAATAGACGATGAATGCATGAGATGAGATATCAAATTGAGTATTAATGAAGATGGAAAATTACATACACATATGTGTCCTGAAGAAGGGAAGTGTAAACCATATTTGGCGCTTCAATCTTGCCGAGCACCAATATACCACCACCGCCGTTGTCTCCTTTCAAGCAATGAGAAAATGATTTGGGGACTGCACCCTTTGAAGCAAGCTGCATGATCACAGATAATGACTGCTGCCCAAGACCAAGTATACCATCAAGTGCCCTCTCTGATTTCACTAGGTTCCCATTCTGTAATGTGCTACAGCTGCAATATATATATATATGTATCAGTATTATATTTGCATCAAGTAAGTAATTTTACTAATGCACGGCACGGGAACTCACCCGAAAAAAACCTGTGACGAACTCTTATTGAGATTAATGACATCCGACACATAATACCCCGTCGTCATACTCCCATCACCGTACTTATATTGGTATCCGCATCTATTGTCCTTATTACAGCCAGAAGCAGTAGTTTGTGCACTTGCAAAACACCTTTCATCAGAACATGAGATGATTGAAGCCGTGGACGAGCTTGAAGTCTTAAAAAACTGGGGCTTTAACTGTTTTTTCGAAAAGCCAAAATCAGCTACCTTAATCTTTTTAGAAGCCTAGGTAAACATATGAACGTTCATATATACATACTTGGAGTCCAGACGATGTTGGGCAACCTTGACAGCCATCGCAGCCGACCCATAGGCCATCGCTTCCAGTATCTATCTGTACATGGAATTCTTTTGGTGGCGTTCCCAATTGAATTTTGGTATAGTATAGCCTGAATAAACAATCAAAGAGAATGAATCATATATATAATCGCAGACACATAATCAGAAAATGAAAATATGGATTCGTACCCAACGACCAGAGGATCCCAGAGTCCTTGGAGAGGAAAATCAACAACGCCGGAATAATTTTGTTGCAACAATCTAGCGTGTCTAATTCGGTCGCGGTGGAGGATGTGGCTCAGCCCCATTCCGTCGTCATTGGCCCTCTCCAGAGGCAGCGTCACCGCATTCCCATCAACACCAACCATCACCGTCCAAAGCACCACCACCGCCGCCACCAGAATTGTAGAGGGCGGCATGTTTTCTCCCGACAATTACCACCCTCTTTCTTTTCTGCCCTTCCTTCCTTATACTCAAAGCAATACGATCAATACGAATATATATACACACGCACGCACAGGAATATATATATATCTGTTTGTATAATTATATATTCATGTGCAATGCATATATGAGCTTGAATTTTGAGAGAGAGAGAGAGAGAGAAAGAGGGAGAGAGACAGAGACAAGAGGCGATGAAGGGAGTTGGATTATATTTATAATTTTATGTACAAAGACAGACATTTACGTGTAAGTTGTAACTTGCATGCCTCAAATGAATCAACATTCAACATGACCGCTAAATTTTTGAGGACTTGCATTTACTTGCCTACCTTTTTTACCGTATTTTTTCCTATTTTAGCTTCCCTTTTAGTTATTAAGTTCAACTAGTATTTATTTATTTATATTTCTTAAAAATGAACCTCCAAATCAAAATAACATAAGAATTAGTTTGAACAAATTTAAGAATTGTTAGTTGGAAAAATATTCAACATTCTATTTGAGAAAAGATATTAACCTTTTGAGCTACTGAAATAGTCAATTATTTCAACCTTTTCACTTAATTAATGTCGGAAAGAAAACTGGGATTTCCTAGTGTTACGAATTCCTTTCTTGGTTTTTTCTTTTCCCGTTTCTTGCATTTGAACATAATGATACTGGTAAACTTGGAACCGACTATAGTTCTTGTCACTTCCCCATAGTTATTAATTCGGATGAAAGGAAAAACTTCAAAATATTCGATCACAATATGAATTCTGTTATCCTGACCAAAAAAAAAAAAAAATATGAATTCTGTTATGGCTTAAAAAGCCTTAAAAAATGCAATAAATAAATAAATTTATGATGAAAGGGCCTGTCAGAAATGGAACTTATCGACAGAGTTCACTATCAAGAAAGCCAAAAATTGAAACATGGCATGAGTTTCCGAACAAAACCCTCAAGAATCCTTCTGGGAATTGAGATTATCATGTCTTACAAGGTTTCCGAGACCACAATTATTCCAACAAGAGACCACAACTGTTGACTTTTTGATGATTCCGGTTATTTCTTTATACCTTGTTTCTCTTCCAGCAATAGAGAGGTGCAGGACAGAAGCGAGGACAACTCGTCTTCTGTGGCCAGTCCAAAACCTTGCCATCGTATTCTACCATGTTTGTCGAGTAAGAAAATGTACCTGAGTTTCAAATAATAATCTCAATCACCAAGAGAAGCTGATAAGAGCTCTGAAAACGAGAAGCCAAATAACGAGATTGATACCCTGTTAGAAGATTCAGTATTTTGAGCTCCTTTCTGAAGTAATAATGGTCGCCAAAAGAATAAAGAATCTGCTTCTGCAGGATAGCTTGCTTTTCCTCAGGCTTGGGTTTCCTCATGATCTTAAGAAGTAACTTCTTTATAGGACTGCGACTCAGTAACCACGAATCTATAAAGGATACCTATACCAGATAAATTATCAGAAAAGGATCATTCTCGACACACCTGCCTGAAATAAAAGCCAAAAAGCACAAAGCTGGCACTTTTTCATGAATTAACTTACAGCCCCATTAAAAGGGATGAGGAATGGAGGTAAATATAAGGCTAATTAGAGAAAAGTTTAAACTCTAACCCGTTGGAGAACTAAAAAGCAATACCTCATATAACCGCACATCACTGGAATGACCAAAAGCTTTAAGGAATGGCGAGCTCCACGAATCAACCATAGGCTGTCAGAAATACAGATAAACTTAATGTAAAGAACTTCAAACAAGCCGCAATGAATCTCAAGGAACTTGGGAAAAAGATTATGTTTGTGAAGAAACCCCCATGCAAATAATAGTGAAGCTTGTTCGACTCATCCCCAGTTAACAAAAGATAAGAATTGAACTTTTAAAAGCTCAGCTATTCCTAACTAATCAAAATCGTATAATAAACCTTTCTTATAGCAAGTCAGTTCTCTTTTACTATGCACTTTCTCAAGTCAGACAGCAACAGGAGAATATAAGTCCATTTTCAGATATAGCATTCACTTCAACACTCAAATATAAGACCGTCCTCTTCTGGTATGAATGCGTTAAACTAGCTTTAAGGGGTTCAACGTGCCACCAAAATTTTCATGCAACAAAAATGAAACAGTTTCTCCGAAGCACTCTATTAGTATTAATTTCAAGGAAAAATTGCCTAAAAAAGAAAAATTCAAGATTACAATTTTAATTCTAGAAATAAAAGAAATATAACTAAATTCCACCAAGAAGGGGAGATAACAAAAAACAATACTCTACAAATTTAACCTGTGAGCTTGCCCGAAACGACAAACACATTAAAGACGCCTTGGGGCTATCTGCTTTGACCCCATCAGAGGCAATAGGTAGCTTGAGGGTGGAACCGTCAGAGTTGTTCACTTCAAATGTAGGAAACTTCACTGCCACCATTTCTGGAATTACAATCTTATTTGCCATAGCAATCTGCATATTACGACACTCGAATTCTTTACATAAACTTAAATCCAAATACTTTTCCTTCCTTTTTTCTTTTATGAAAAAAATATAAATGTATATTAAACTATCAACTGTCATCAAAGCCTGAATCCAATAAATATAGAACACAAGCATACCTTCCCACCATGTTGCTTCAATTCCGACACGTCAGCAAAATATCCCCTATTCATCTCATCTTTACTGTCCTAAATATCACACATTTAAACAAATGCAGTTCTTGTTTAAGCCTAAAGACGAAATTGCAAGAAAACGTAAAGGAGATAAGCTGGAGTTGGAAACTACTCACAGCCGAGCTCGTTCCTTCTCAATTGCCTCCTTATTTCCCATCTACAGATCAAAATAACCAAATGAATATTCACCAAACAAAATAAATCAAACTTGTCCTAAATAATTCACTCAAAAAACAGCTCAAATGTACACCCTGTCTGGTTTCGGTAGCTACGAAATATTCATACACCGGGAAACATAAAAAAAACTAAAATTCGATTAACTTCTTGGATCAAACCCAATAGATACCTGATAAATGTCGAGAAAGCGAGTCGAAGTCCATTGATAAGGATTGCGCAATGGGATCAGTTTCTCCTCTCGTTTGAATAAGTTTTCAGCATTGAAATAGGTTGGTGTTTTTGAAACAAGTCTCTTCAACCTCTGCATCTTCAAGGTTTTTCTTCCCCCTTGGCTTTTCTTGCTTTCGACAGTAAAACTCCTCTTCTAATTACCAAGAACAAAAATGTAAACTCCTCCACTTCGCCATTGGAAACATTACAATGTATTGCTGGGCTCCCGTAACGAATAAAGAGCCCAAATATATATAGAGGTAATGTTGGGCCTTCGGTAATTATTGAAGCCCAATAATGAAGTTGCTGCTTCAAAGAATTGATACAGTTACCAATAAATATAACAATTAAAATTGTCATAGATTCTTCATGTGAATTTACTTTTAAAGGGGGGAAAAAAAAAAAAACAATGTTTATACATGCAGAGGCAGGTAAATGTAAATTCTAAACATTAAAATAGTAATAATTTTGTTTTTTATGGTTAATTCCTCGTGGTCGTGGCTGAAGCTATTGAAGAAGTTTTAAGATCTAGCCAAGAAAAAGTCTTCGCAATCAATTAAAAAGTCTGTAAACCCAAAAATTCCACCATACAGAGTGCAGTCACTGAATTTACCTACCATATGGTTTCCGATCTGATCTGCTGACCTGACTATGAAGCGGCGAGGTTCAGTCTCCGGCGACGGCGGGGCTTGACTGAAATGCAGCCCAGCGATAATCCACCCACGCTTCCATTTCCGCTTACTCCATTACTGCTATTGAATGCCGCTGGTGGCGGCCTTTCCGATTTCGGAGACGGAGGATTTGAATTGTCAAGGTATTTGTTCCTAGGATCGCTGCTCTTCTCGCGACAAGGAGGCGGCATGGACTTGTCCAAAGTTGGTGAGAAGATCCTCAGCTCCGTCCGCTCTGCCCGCTCCCTCGGTCTCTTGCCTTCCCCATCCGATCGTCCCGAGGTACTCTAAATCTTGCCAGCTCAACTCAAAATTGATGGCATTCTAGTAATGGTGGTGAGGCATTGTAGTAGGGGTTTGTCAAGTTAATATTTTTGTGGCTACTTATACACTGCTGATCATCAAGTTGTTTACTTAAAATGCCTGACCATCTCTGTATTGGAAATTGTTTATGCACTTAATAACCTGTATGCACCTTGATGGTTTGAGATTATGCATTTTGCAATCTCAATTATAAAGTAAAAACAAAATTAGTGCATTTATACATTTTACCGGATTGTGTTGGTAGCGTCATCCAGGGATCTTTTGTTGTTCAAGAGATAGATTTTTGTTCATGGTTTAGGAGTATTTTGGGAAAATTGTTTTAGAAATTCCAGAAAAAGCATTTGAAGTTCTATGTAGTACCTTAGCAAAATTCCACATGTGCGCCAAAAAATTAGAAGCTTTAATGTAGTTTTGTTAGTTGTTTTAGAAATGGGGTTGGTTGCAACTTTTCCGCCCTTCTGTTTCCGTTCGTATTTTTTCCCTTTGTCATTTGAATTTGAAGGAGCCTAACTCAGTCACTGAAAGTTTGCGACCGTGTTTGACAGCATACTGGTTTCCTATTTCTTGAAAAACCAATTGCTGTGGAAGATGAGAAGGCCAAATTTGTGCTACGAATTTCTTGACAAATATTAAAATCTTTTAAGTCATCATATTTCTCCTTCAAAGTAATGATCTCTGTTTATGCTGATCTGATAGTTTCTGACTTTATACATGCTACTAACTTTAATGCAGGTCCCAGCACGAGCTGCAGCAGCAGCAGCTGTTGCTCGTGTTCTTGCTGGATTACCTCCACATCAGAGGCATAATCTCTCTTCAAGTTCCGAAGAATTAAGTTCAATATATGGGAGCAGACCTCAAGGTCCAGCTGTGGATGAGCTTGAGCAGGAATTCTATGAGGAGGTTATTTATTATTGTTTAGTGTTGTTATCTCTTTTTCATATACCTGTGATATTGACATAAGAAAATTTAAGGAAAGGAATATATGGTCATGGATTTGTCACTGTATAAGAGATTTAATGTTCTAGGAGTACACCAGAATTAGGCTGATCGCCTCCTTCTATATGGATAACTGGAAATGATAGTGCTCCTGTGAAATCTATTGCTAAGACTCCCATTAAATGTAACTACTGATTGCAGTTGTAATTATTTCAGATATTTGACAGTTTGTATAATTATGCAATTGTTGGCTGCAAGTTGAAGTACTTGTTATTTAGAATTGATAAAAGTACATTTTTGTTAATGACTTTTGCAGTTAACTCTCTAATTGACAAACCAATGTGTAATCTCGTATAGCTCTATAAATTTTATTTAAGGTATCATCTATATTATAAAACCTCAAGGGTGAGAATTCTCTACAGAACTCTGTATTATCATGTTTTAAATCACAACTATTCAATTAGTTTTCCATGACTTGGTTTGTAAGTTATTTCTCTTTCAATAGTCCTTTCTGTTCAATATTGGATTTGCATTTGAATAGTGATGCTTTATAAGTATTGGGGATCTCGTGATTTACATGGTTTTTTCTTGCAACTATTTTCATTTTTCCTATTTCAAGGCTATGTACTATTTCTTCTTAATTTACTGCTTGGGTTTTGTTTTTTAGGAGTTTGATCCTGTTAGATACATATTAGAACAAATTCCCTCCGAAGAAAATGAATCATCGTATCTTGAGGAAAAGGTATTATTCTTTTTTCAATTAGCTTCTTGCCTGCATATGCTTGCTTGCTTATGTTGTTACCTTTGTTTGTATAATGTGTTAGTGGGATTCTTTTTTGTCTCTTTCTTGCTGTGGTGGTGCTTTTTTCTCATTGTCAATTCCATTGTTTCATAGCCAAATTTATTCCTGTTGATAATGGATCTTTGTTTTTGTGCTTGTCTGATTTTTCTTTATATGCCTAGATGTTTATATGTTTATGTCTGTGTATGGAGCAATTGTCTGCTTATGAGGTATCTCATAGATGCAGGACCACATGCGCAGATCATGTTTTTGTTGCCCTATTCATTGGCTACTTATGATAATTAAGCCCACTAAATCAACACATTGTTGAGATGAATGAATAATCTGCATTGACTTGGTACATTTGTTACTGGATATAGTGCTTATTATTGAAATAATGATGAAAAACTGTATTTACTACAGAAAGAATTTGCCTGTTCGGTCATTTCTGATACAGTAGCTTAGGTGGGACTATTTGATGAAACGAATCAGAAGTAAAAGACAAAAGTGAAGAATGCAACTAATTTCACGGTGTTCATAGTAAACAAAATATATCAATTAGTCTATGTTTAATCATATTATACTCGGGTGATAGTAAATTTATGTAAGCATCCCTAGCATCCACATATTCTATTCTGGAAATATGATTCAGTTTATGACAGGGTCGAACATGTTATTACTTCTCCTCATGGATACAATTCAAGATAACATTTTTGGTTGCCTTTTGTTCTTGCTAGCATCGTGTGATAGTGATTTTTACATTTGGGATTCGGGCTTAGGCTTTGACTTTTAAGTGATACATTATGGTCCTGTTAGTGTTTTTATCTTGCTATGAAGATTTATTGTCCTGTTCTTTATCAGGTTTAGAGAGGTTGGACTGTTTTTTCGTTTTCTTTTCATGAGTGCTCCAATTTGTGAACAAGAATATTAAACATCATATCAATCCCGTTATTTACAGATCAATATGCATTACATTCTTTTATAGGCCGCTCTTCGACTAGCACAACTCGATAGAATCTCCGAGCGCTTGTCACGCCATGTCATGGAACATCATGAAGAAATGGGTGTGTTTCCTTTCTGAAAGCCCTTCAAATTTTTAGACTGTAGGGAAGTTCTGTTGAAGTATCATATGTTGTATCCCAACCTGTTCTAACTTGCTAGAGTCATTTTTTACTTTTGCACAACTGTATAGTGGTATAGTTCCTATTATCAAAAGTACATGTTTTCTAGATATAAGTCATATTTGGTTACATCTTATTTGGTTTAGAACTCTTTAGCCCCCCAACCAGTCTAGCCCTCCCAATTATTGAACTCTGGCCTTTTCTGCTTAGTAAATAATGTGCATAACAGTTTTGTGTACTAACAGATCTATATAGTTCTATGGGTTGATTGTTTCTCATAGAATTGTACTAGTTAATCGTCACCAAGCTTTTGTTTTCCTATGTAAGTGACAGGCCTGTTATCTCTCCAGTGGCAATTTTCTGTTCACTGGAAAGTTGAACATAATTTGGAACACGTAGTTGGTTTGACTCTGGAGCTGTTTGAATTTATACTTTGGTGTTAGTCTGCTGTCTCCTTCCGGATTATATTTCATATCTTTTGTGGTTTGTAAACCGTAAAACTCAATGGAACAGTGTAATTTTTCTGGCGGGTCACGTTCCCCAAAAAGATCCTTGAAAGTTTGACTTTCCGTGTGATACATTTCTTGCATAATGAATTTATGTTCAACTTCTTCTCAAATTGTTGATGTCAACATGTTTCTCCTACCTCAGTAGCTTATAACGTATGATTGGTTTTTGGAGCTTCTACTGCATATTACATTTTAACGTTTTCATGTCCTGTTTTAGTGTATTTTCTTACAACTAAGTCTTAGCACTCCATACATATTGTGTTTCACCTGCTATTGTTATCTAGGGGAACTTCAATTATTTAATTTTGCTTTCATTTGTGTTCCTTGCTTTGATGCATAGGTGATTGCTTGCATACAATTTCCGGTTTTACATCACATTCTTGCAATCCTGTCTGACCTACTGATGATGCATAAATGAATCACTTATGTGACTTGCCCTTCAGCCCTTTTATCCTTGAGTTTGTCAGAATTGATTTCTGTCTCATTTCTCTTTGATTGGTCATATTCATTGAAATATTGTTGGATTTTCGGATCCCTGAATTCTTGTTGGCTTCTTGCTTTAGTGAAGGGGATGCATCTGGTAAGAGAATTAGAGAAGGACTTGAAGATTGCAAATGTTATTTGCATGGTAAGCAGGTGACTCTTTTACTTGTCAACTGCAGCATTTACAGCAGTATGAATCTTTGGTTGCTGATGTTAGGCGAAGATTTGTTGAACTCTAGCCTTGGCCTAGTTGTCTATGCTAATCACTTTGAAGCGTTCAAGAAGTGAAAAACACAAGTGAACATGCATTATCTGATCAACTCTTGTTAATAATAACTGAAATTACAACCGAAGACAACCTATTTCCTGATAACAATCCCCAATTTCTGCCTACTGTCACGAATTCTAAATCATTTTAGTTTCATGTTTCATACAGAACGGGCGAAGACACCTTACCTCATCAAGTAATGAGGTATCCAGGGATCTCATTGTTACGGAAAATTCCAGAAAGAAACAAGCCCTTCTGGTAACTTTTTACCTGAACTTTACACAGCTTTTGTCCTTCAATCTCTTTCTCTTATGCACTATCCGCCACCACCCAAACCCTGTAAAAAGAAATTTTTACAGTTCCTCTGAATGCGTCATGGTCATATTACCATAGATTGCACATATTTTTAAGAGAATGTCAGCCTTTTGACGGTTGATTATTGTATTATGCTTTGTAACTTACAGGATGTGCTCCCCATCCTCACTGAGCTCCGTCATGCAGTAGACATGCAAGTGGCCCTTGAAACTTGTGTCGATGAAGGGAATTTCTCTAAGGTACTATTCACTTTAGATAAAGATTCCGGAGGAAGGACCTTTCTGCTTTTTTTTTGCTTCCATCTCTCCATTCGTCTTAAAGCAGTAATTGTGCTTCCCCCATATTGTGTTATGCTCATGCAAAGTAGAAACATTTTTGCTTTTTGCTAAATGCATGGTCTGTCTATTTTCAGGCATTTCAAGTACTATCTGAGCATTTGCAACTTCTAGATAGTCTGTCAGGCCTTTCTGCTGTGCAAGAGATGACCCGTGGTGTTGAGGTAAATCAAGCATTTAGATATAGCTTCTTGGAAATATCTAAAATAATATGTTCACGGATTCTTGACTCTGGGAGCTTGTTCTTTGTCTATAGTTACTTAGATTTATTTTTGGTTTGTTTTTTTGTACAATATAGCACCGTTGTTCTTCTATTCTTTTCATCCCCAAGGGTCCTATTTAAATTTCACTGATTCTAATATATTTCCATGCAGATTTGGTTGGGAAAAACACTTCAGAAGTTGGATTCACTTCTGTTAGAAGTGTGCAAGGACTTCAAGGAGGATGGCTATCTCACTGTTAGTTTGAGACTCATTTATATAATTCCGATATATTGTAATTCATATAGTTTTGTTAACCGTTAACGTGCTTTTTTTCTGACTCAGTCTTCTGTGTGCTTATTTCCTCATTTTTGTAGATTTAATTACTAATATATAGGGTTGCTGAGTATCTATGCATTTAATTCTCGGAGATGAGAGTAGGCTTTCTCTTTTCATTAGAAACACAACTAGTGAAACCAGAAAGTTCCATATCTTTTATATTATTTGTACTTTGACCTAGTCTGGCTCATTGTTGTGATAAAAATGGACATCTTAGTGACACTTTGGGTGCTAAATTAAGCTTGATTTATTTGCTCTTGTCCACAGGTGGTCGATGCTTATGCACTTATTGGTGATGTTTCGGGTCTAGCTGAAAAGATACAAAGCTTCTTCATGCAGGAGGTTCTCTCTGAAAGTCACTCTGCCTTGAGGACCATTTTGCAAGAGGTATGTTTTTGGTAATTGGGCAATTAGGTTAACAAGCATTTTTTGTAATACTTTTAGGTTTTGTTCCCACATTGAAGTTCAGCAATCTCTTAGATTTTCGTTGTTTATCTTTGTTATTTATGGTTGAAAATGAAAGCTTGATTCTGTGCAGGATGTTGAAAATCCCAGTATGCAAACTACTAGGTATGAGCTATATTTATCTAGTAAGCCTCGGATGCACTTTATGCTATGGGGTTCTGTGTACCCCTCCAATGTTTTGCTTAGATGGAGATGTGATTATATGCATTCCCTCATTTGAATTCAATGCATCTTTCAGGCTTACCTACAGTGATTTGTGCACTCGGATACCCGAATCCAAGTTCAGGCAGTGTTTGTTAGCAACACTAGCTGTCCTCTTTAAGCTGATGTGTTCATATTATGCAATAACGAGCTTCCAACTAGAAGACAAAGTAAGTTGTGAAAACTGCTTTCTGTTGTGCTCTATCTGTCTTTCTATTTTTGTCATTTTTCCCTTGAGAAGAATCAATGCTCTGGGTAGTAGTAATTTTGTAAAAAATTTTAAATCTCTGCATCTTGTCCACCACTTCCATTCATATCTATGTACCACCGTGGTCTGCCTCGTCCCTCTGTCCCACTCCTTCCTCAACATGACAAAAGTAGTGCTTGGACATCTGCAGAATTATATATGCAGGTAAGATTTGTCTCGCAACAGCCTTTAGTCCCTTTACCATAGTAAATCTCTTCAGCACCCAACCTTGCTGTAGCCAATACAACCATCCTCCATCCAATTTGCTTGAGCCTCCTGCCCACATCCTTTCAAAATCTCTGCATGGCTGCACCATTCCAGGAATTTGGAGACCCTAAGCTCTCTTATCAGCAAAAATAGGAAAAACTAAAGGCAGGAATACAAATGATAAAGAAATACATTATGATTACTTTTTACATAGGCCTCTCTTAATTTATTTAAATAGTATACTACAGTTATCTTACTGAACTATTGTTTCTTATTGTACTTAAGATGGTCACTGTCAAATTGTTATCCAAGTAACATATGATTGCTTTGCTTGAATTATCTAGTCTGTTGAGAAACTAAATCTGTTTTATTAAGCTCTGTATTTGCGGTGCCAGGTGATACCTTGCCATAACCCCACTGGTGAGCAACATAATAACTTTTCTGGGGTCTCCGAGGATCCTGTGAGAGAAGTTTCTCCTACTTTTGTAGCAGAAAATGACCCAGTTTCTGGCTCCACTGAAAGAGAACCTCATTTGTCCCCAGTTGAAGTTCCACCAAAAAGTTCTACATGCATTTCTGATCCAACAGGAACTCATGGTTCCAAGCTTGCTGATCATCCGATGGATGAGGGAAGAGATGATGGGAGTGCTGCATCAAGTAGTGGATCTCCTTGGTTCTTCCTTCGAAAAGATGCAGTGACCTTTGTTTCACATACCTTACAGAGAGGTCGTAGGAACCTTTGGCATCTTACAACAAGCCGTGTAGCAGTTTTGCTTTCTTCTTCTGCTGTTTCTTCTACTAGCATTCACCAATTTTTGAGAAATTATGAAGATCTGAGAATCTTCATTCTGGCTGGGGAAGCCTTCTGCGGCATAGAAGCTATTGAGTTCCGCCAGAAAATTAAATCCATTTGTGAAGGTTATTTTGCTGCTTTTCATCGGCAGAACATTTATGTAAGTTTGACTCACTAAGCTTCTGCTGTGTATCAAAGTTTGATGTGGTAACTACTTGATAATGTGATATATGCTTCTGTGTTGCTTGAATGCTTCATTGTGATTTTGTTATTCTTGGTATGATTTTGTCAACATTTTTTTGTGAAATTGAATATGTGGTTGCTTTAATTTTTTTGCTTTTTCTTTATTCGATTCATCCATCATGAGACTTAGACCATATTCTGGATTCCAGGCCTTAAAAATGGTGATGGAGAAGGAGAATTGGCAGATAATGCCACCAGAAACAATTCAAGTAGTTAGCTTCCCGGGGCTGGTTGGTGATGGAGCAGCTCTTGTTTCATCGGATAATTCTCCCAGTGCCAGGTCACTGCTTGACAATAGATCAGTTGGTCGGTCAAAGAGTGCTGGATTTACATATTGGCAGGAAAATGGAAATCCTTTTTTGTCAAAACTGAATGGCAGTTCAGAGGAGAGTTCTGACTCCTTTAACCTCAATGGTTTGGCCACACAAGGAGCCCGAAACACTGATAAGAAAGTGCAGCACTCTGAATCTTCTCCAAGAAGTGGTGATCTAAATCATGCTAATGGTACTCTTTCAGAAGATGAAAATGAGGATCTCCTTGCTGATTTTATTGACGAAGACAGCCAGCTTCCTAGTCGCATTGCGAAACCAAGTCATGCAAGGCGCAACTCTTCACGTGGGATTGATGAAGATATGACAGCACAAACAGCATCTTCGCTTAGTCTCCTGAGGTGAGCTAAACTCCTACCCTCACCCCCCCAAACACGCACACAAAAACAACAATCACAGAAGAAAAAAAAGGTTGGAAAGCAAGCAGTTTTTTTTTTTCCCTTATAAACACCGAGCTTTCTGTTTATGTGTCAGATCAATGGACAAATATGCCAGACTCATGCAAAAACTAGAGATCGTCAATGTTGAATTTTTTAAGGTACACTTGGTTTCTGGTTTAGGAATTTTGGTTTTAATTGTTATCCCATTTATCCTCATGTGTATCTTTGCTATCTATCTCTCTTATTAGTTGTCTGATAGATATCATTATGTCATCAGGGAATTTGCCAATTGTTTGAGATCTTTTTCCACTTTGTGTATGAGTCCTTCTGTGAGCATAATGCTCAACATAGTGGAAAAGGTGTAAATGAGTCTCTTCCTTGTAAGTATTGTTTGCTCTTGAGACATCATAACATGTCACATTTTTTGGTTTTTCCAGTTTCTGGAGTTGGTTGCTTGTTCATTACACTTTTTTGTTTGTCTTCAGATAAGCTGAAGACTGCATTATCAAGAATTACACAAGAGTGTGACCAGTGGATAAAACCTTATCAGACATCATTTTCTTGTTCATCCCCGACATCTTCGAGTACACCCTTCACGCATATGGAAGTCACCCCTACCAGTCCTCCCAACCACACATCATTGGGCCTCAAGGTATATGCCAATGGAGTATCTGCACCTTACTAATTCCTATCCTTAGTAGATAAATGGGTTTTTGCTCATTGACTATACGATTTTAGGGTTCAAGTTTCTCCTCATATTCCTTATATAGCGTTTTCACAACAGAGCTATTATTCTGATCTTATGTTTCATGCAGATTGTGTTTATGAGAATCTAAACATTCACATTCACGTCTGGAGTGTATTTCCCTAGGTGGTTATGAATCATTGAAAAATCCTGTGTATATTTGTTTTCTTAGGTTTTGATCTTAACTGGCAAAGTTCTTATTCACTAGAAAATTTTCAAATCTCTTGGTTATATAGTCCGCTGCTTCTCTTCCTTGCCCTCGCCCCCTTGCAATTAGTTCTTATGCCTTCGATATTTGACATAGTTTGGTGCTATATTTGTGGGTTAGTACACAACTGTAATTTTAGATGTTGAATTCCACATCTGTCAACAAAGTTGGACATTATAATTTTAGTGCCCGAGTTTTAGAGTGGTCCAAATGACGTTGCCAACATTCTTTCGATAATCCCAATAGCTCACTCAGTACATGTAGGCACTAGTGTGGGTTGCATCAAATAAACCTGTTATTGCATAGGGTATGAAAATCTGAAATAGGTCTATGAGGTAAAACCGGTTCCGGACTTTTCCACTGGACAACTGTTTCTATGTGATGGTGAATCTGTTTGTTTGAAAAACATTGCTGCAAATTCCACCAACTTAAATTGGCGTTTTCTATGTCATTTCCTAATTTATTCTATTACTCCGTACCGGATTGAGTCTAGAACTTTAGTTTTACATACCGTGAAACATTAGCCTAGGCTTCAAGCAGGCTCTGGTATACCTCAACAAGCATCACTAATTCATATGCTATACATTATTGTAGTTTGTTAATGTAAACCTAATCTGATTAAGACTTGCATTCTGACTGTTGTGGAAGTATTTACATTGACTTATTACTGCAGGAAAGGTGTGCCGGGGTTGACACCATCTCTCTTGTTGCTCAATTATTGCGTAGATCGAAAGCCCATGTTCAATCAATGCTTCTGCAGAATAATGGAGCAGTACTTGAGGACTTCTATGTGCATTTGGTATGTTCTGCACTTGCATTTAGGATTTTAACTGTGCAACAGACCCTTTCAATTATCGGAAAAATGTGGCAGTTTCTACCTTAGCATTGAAGTGATCTTGCTTACCAGTGATAGTCTTCCATTTCGCAAATTGAGTTGGGAGTATGTAATTATTGCTTAATACAATACTTGGGTTTTCCTTGCTTAGTGGTATCTTCGGCATAATCATTGCGGTCATTATTATCAAGCTATGTTCTTTCAGAAAATAATAATAATATGGTCGTTTTCCGTCATAATTAGTTTATCCACCTGAAGAAAGTTTTTGTAGTTGTTTGACTGGCTGTTTCTTTGCAGGTGGATGCTGTACCAGAACTTTCTGATCACATTCATAGAACAACCGCAAAACTGCTCCTTAACATCAATGGGTGAGATGACATGATGTTGTTCAATCAATCATTAATTTTAAATGATTAACGTGACCAGTTAACAAAATCTTCTGCCTATGAGATATTGCACTAAAGAGACTGCTTTATTGTTTGTGTGTCTTATAAGTTGTAGCTTTCTGCTTCTGTACATTTGTCATAGCAACTCAGTTTCTGATCTTTCTCCTATGCTTTCAATCATTATAGTCAAAAGAAGCACCTCTCTTATGAAATCCATTTCAATTCAAGAACTTTCTGAATATGTTTTTGCTTATGGTAGTGTGATTAATGGCATTCTTTTCCAAAATCTCATGATGATGATCCAACTTATCTTTCCTCAAGTCCCCAACCTGTTACTACCTTCTTCATTAGTAAATTTATTTCTAACTGTATGCTTATTAAGTGGTGGCTTAATGTTGTTCCTATTTAGAAGATAGTGATTTTTGCATATTTCTATATATTATCAAAATAAATGAACTCATTGTTTTATGTATGAGGGGGAGAAAATATTCAAATTCATTTCTTGTAATGCCCTTCTTATTTGCTTAGCCGTATTGTATCTGTATTGATTGGAAGAATTGAACAGCTATGTTGATCGCATTGCCAATGCTAAATGGGAGCTGAAAGAGCTTGGATTAGAGCATAATGGGTAAGTTTTTTCAAGAAGCTAATATCTTGTAGGATTGCTGCTCATACCCATTATGAGTGTCTGATCTTGATTCCACAAGTCCTCAATCTCTTTAACTGTAACTTAATGAGTTTAAACTTCTGTATTGTCTATATTGGATAAGTTAGGTGCTCTTGTCTGTTGATATATATATGTTGATTTATTGCTGGGAGAATCTAAACACTAAAAGTCTTGTATATGTTTAGGTATGTTGATTTATTACTGGGAGAATTTAAGCACTATAAAACAAGGATTGCTCACGGGGGCATTCGGAAAGAGGTAATGAATCATATTCAAATTAACTTTGTGAAAATGAAACGGAAATTCTTGCCTGAATAAATTACATCTGGAGAAAGAGAGATTTTGCATCTCTCAACATTGTCAAGCAGGCAAAAATAGGTCCTTTTTGTGATGGGATTTTTGAGGAGTTTAAAGCTGACTGATTCATACTAATCCGTCGCGCTTTATATTTTGAACATTTGTGTTGTATGCAAATTCCATAGCATGATTAGTTATTTGGGAAAAACAGGTTGTATCTTCAATCAAATTTCATATAGCTGTTGTGGCTCCTGTAGCTGACTAATACCTGTTTGTCCTGTGGACTCAGGTTCAAGATCTCCTCTTAGAATATGGACTTGAAAACGTTGCTGAAACACTGATTGAGGGCCTATCCAGGGTGAAGAGGTGTACCGATGAAGGACGGGCTCTCATGTCTTTGGATCTTCAGGTATGACTTGACCTGGGCTTGGATGATATCGCATGCCATTTATTTATTTATTTTTTAGTCAGACATCGCATGCCATTTGTATATATGCTTTAAAAAGATCGGGTCATTTTGTTTCAGGTTTTAATTAATGGCCTGAAGCATTTTGTCTCAATTGATGTAAGACCAAAACTGCAGATAGTTGAAGCTTTTATCAAGGTAAACAAGAAAGAAGAATAATAATGTTCACTTTAACTCTTCAAAGGGTTAGACACATTCTTATCTAACTGCTCTCGTTGTTTCCACATTATAAACAGGCATACTACCTTCCAGAAACTGAATACGTCCACTGGTCTCGTGCCCACCCGGTATGGAATTCTAGTATAAGAAATAATTTCTTGCAAACCTTCAACAGCTTTTGAGTATACAATGCACTTCTGATTTGCAGGAATATAGTAAAAGCCAAATTGTTGGGCTTGTGAACCTAGTTGCGACGATGAAAGGGTGGAAAAGGAAAACGAGGTCGGAAGTGTTGGAAAAGATAGAACGAGCTGAACCTTGAAAAGCTTTGTGATACCTCTTCTTTTACCTATTTATAATATAATGTGATCCCTGTAAATTGGATCCTTACTTGTTCCATTTTTCATAGGGTTGTCCGTTTGAGGTTGTATATCGTCTTATTTGTGTAATATATCAATATATATATATATATATATATTCATCTTCCCTTTAAAGGGAACGATTGTAATTTTGATTCATTCAACGGTGGTAGTACGGCACTACTCACAGTGAGCCCATAAGTTCCCATATAATTGAGTTCCCATTTATTTTCTTGTCGGCCAAAATCCTTCTGATATATTTCTGTTTCCTCTGACTATATCTATATCTTGGCTAAATCCATTTCTGTATCCTCTTGACTATTTCTTGGTTTAGTCTATTGTGGCCTTGTGGGTTTGTGAATACTTAAAATATTTATTGGATTCTGGGAACAATAACATAGAAGGGTTTGGACTTTTCACCTCTGTACATTTTTTGAATCTTAAATTATTGAAAAACGTATCGTCAAACTGCAATCCAAGAGTTAGAAATGATCTGCTGGCAACTTGAAAATTAGAAATTTAACTCATGCTTCTGCTACCGCTTCACCACTATATATTTCATTGGATTTGTAATCTGTTTCCACAACTACCATAACAATTCCCAGCAAAAGATCGGAAAACTAGACTTCTCACTTGCGAAAAGAAAACCGCAATATAAAAATTACAAGAATATTCAAATTCTAATACAAATGGAAAACTTTATTTATTTATTTCTTTTTTCTTATTTTCCTTCTCAGCTCGTCAACGGTAAATCAACCAAGCGCAAAAAAAAAAAAAAAAAAAAAAAAAAAAAAAGTTCCAAAATGCGACCCTATCTTGAAGCGGTAGGGGACTGTGTTACGCTACCTATCATGCTCAGTGCTACGCAGGGCTGATCAACAGGTACCTGATATTATACCAAAATAAAAGTCACATATTCATCTTAGATTTCTGAACACAAAAACACGTATAGCAAAAGTGGCAGAGACTGAAATTTCAGTGCCAAGAAGGAAAACCATTCTCATTTTCTAACTACTATGAATACCATCATTAATGACTGCCTTAAATTCATGCACAGCATACTGTCAGGACTTCAACACAGGAATATGAGTTCCCTATTGGATAACTCAATTGCCTATAATGTGCAAATAATAACAACTAGTGAAATTAAAGTCATCCAAAATGAATCGAGCTTTTGAAAATCATTTATGAGCTGAAAATTGAATAATTTTGTTCCGACAGACGACAGGGAAACATGAGGAGACAATCAGCAGCCTCGGAGAGAGTCAGTTAAGAAGAGGCGTAATTAAATTATTAGGACAACACCAGAATAGACAATACATTTCTGACCATTAATGGAATTCACACTTTTTTTTCCTTTTTTTTTTCTTTTTTGTTGAAAACAGGGCAGAATTCACACTTGTTACGCCAAGGTCTTTTCCAATAAGTGGTAAAAACAGGACAGTTCATCACTCATGATCATAATTTCATGATTGAGATAAAAAAAAAAGGATAAAACACACACAGATATTAGAGTGTTGACTTACAAAGTGACCAGCTCCAAGAATCCAGTAAAAATGTAAATTCCTGTAGGATTTGGTGAAGCCCTTGGTTATTTTTTCTTTTCCACAATAGAGTGGTCTCCTTTCCATGTTCAAGAATGTTTTTAGACCATCCCACCTGATGAAACAGATCAACAATCTAATTAACGACATATTAGTGGTTAATTTCTTTTTGACTATATAAATTTTCAAGAATTGGTGAAAATAGCATTTCTCTGCATTGTACTTGAGTTTTTGAACCCATGCTTCAGTTCCCATGGTCGAGCAAATGACATCAAGCTGCAAATAACCAACCAATTGGTATTACTTTTAGGTTTATCAGTAAACGTTATGTGAGACAGCATTTGAAAACACAATTCTTACTTGACCGCTGTATATAGTTAAATTGACACCTTTTGCCAGCAGTTGATCAACCTGCAAAACGATGGAGAATATGTTAAGATTACTTTGCAATCTTTAAGTTTCTCAAAAATTAATGGGAGTTGCGGCGTTGGGATCGTACCTCATCGATCCTTGGTCTCATGAAATCCCCTGCAAGGGCTGTGAAAACAAGATCTGACTGCCCTCCCCACCTGCACTAATAAACATTGTAAATGAAGCCAAAATTCAAGAAATACCGAAGCCAGAAAAATAAGTGCAATAAACTCACTCAACATTGTCTGGTATAATCTTGAGCTTCTTTCTGATCTCACCGTTCATTAAGCTATCAATATCACCGTCACCACCTGGAGTAGACCTTAACGAATTTAAATATCTAGAGTAGCGTCTTATTGCAATCTGTTGTGACAATTCAGAAGCTGACAGGGATACAGGATCCATCCCTGAATCCAAGAGAAAATTGTAGAAATCCACTGAATTGGTGTTGGAACTGATAACATCTTCAAGCTGACTCCACGAATCGGTAGCCTCTACAAATTTGCCGGTCTCAATTTGCTGCTTTATTTGCTTTGCTAAACTGTTTGATTTGAGGAGGCCATTGTTGTCCAGTCTAGACACATCTTTCAGAAGAGGACCCCATGAAAACTGCATTATCAAATTCATGTGAAATTACCAAACAACAAGAGATTCAGAAATGTATTCATTCACTGTAATTGTACCACAAAATCTTCCGGTGATATCCACGTGTCTCCCAGTGCAATACCTGTTTGGCCCAAATTGTTATTCAACATTAACAAATTCATTAAAAGAAAATATTGTTAGTTTTTACTGACCTCCTAGCTTGAGGTATAATTTTCGTGCATCGATTGCTTTGAGAAGTGATAATCCAAGAGTTACAGCATATTTTCCTCCATAGGACTCAGCTACTATATAAAGGGGGCTGTTTTGGAGGCTCCCATTTCTCTTGAAAACTTCAATCAACAGTTTGGTTAAATCAGCCGCAGCCTCATCATCACTTTTCACAAACATCTTGTGATCCTCCACAAAGCTGTATCCAGTCCCAACTGGATTATCCTACAAAATAGAAAACCAAAATCAATAATAACAATAACTTAAAAAGTAGACGGATAATATTAATGTCATTGAAATCTGACCACAAAAAGGAGATCAGCTTTTGTTAGCCATGTTGAGTTTCTTGGCTTCAAGTATGTATCCAAAGGCCCTACTTCTTCAAAGTTTCCAATCCCAACTCCAGAAGCACCCTGAAATTAACTGATTGTAAACAACCCAAAAAAGAGTGAAAGAATCAAGATTTTATAGTTCAAATTGCAAAATTTACTGACAGGTCCACCCTGAAGCCAAAGAATTATTGGCCATGGCTTGGTTGGATCGTGAGTCCTGTATGGGCTTCTGTAATACCACCAGAACATGTGGGCTTCTGTTCATCATCATCATATATTATACATTACATACCATACAGAATACGAGAAAAAGAAAATCAGAGTATCCAACTAGAGATATTAATTACTTGGCCTGACTTCAACATATCCCCAGGCTTCTGATCCATCTCCTGTTCCGGCGGCTTTGACCACTTTTAACTCACCATCAAAGAATGCATACAGAAACAGAACAATAACAGAAAAAGCGACAATATGGGACTTCTCCATTTTCAAAAATGCGCAGTTGATAATACCATATGGAGATTGGAGAAAGGAAAAGATAATGATTCTCCAAAGTCCTTTTTTTTTTTTTTTTTTCTGACTCACAACAGAAATGACCAAAAAGTATGGCAGCTGCAAATGAGAAGGCGACCAGGTACTTGACTTTACAGATTATATTTCTTGAATTGGGCCCCTAAAATTATCTGCACATGATTTTTCTCCGAAAGTTAGGCAAAATAATCTCTTTTATCATAATTATAGGAGAATATTTCAATTCTTGTATCATAGTAAAGTTCACGTTTGTGTTTTTTAGCAGTCGAAGAATATTTGCAGTTGGTGCACTGACTTATACTGATTAAAATACATGTATACTTTATTTCATCTTTTTTTCTTAAATTTTTTTTTTTTCTAGTCGTTCATAAGAAGTAAATTTTTATATAAACAAATCACAACCATTAGATTAGTAATATTAGATTCCATTAGATAAGTGATTAGTTTAGTCGTAATATTTGAGTACTTACTTTCTTTATAGATTTTTTTTTTACTTAATTTATTTATAGTTCCTCAAATCCTAAAAAATTATATTTTTGTAACTTAATCCTTTTAAAACAATTTTCATCGTCCATCTTCAATATCCATGATTTTACTATTTGAAGGTACATCTTCCATCTGAATAATTAACTAAAGAAAACCAAATATTTTAAATAGTGTAAATACGTGTGTTTGAGAAAATATAAATATTTTATAATATAAAAAAGAAACATAAAAGTTTAAGATATGATTTATACATGTATGTTAGGTGTGAATTCTTGATTTAGAATTGATTTTCCTATAAAATTCTTGATTTACTTTGGATTCTTTCACAAGAAAATTAGTGATTATATTTTTCTTTTATGAATTTGCTTACAATTTTGATAAGTTTTACTAGTTATAGTCTTATATTTTTAAAGTTTTAAATTTATTGGGATCTTAAATGATAATATTAATACTTAGAGTTCTACTTTGTATAAATCATTATTTATGAGAGAAAATAATTAATATTTATAAAAAAAAAAGAAGATAATTAAATGTATGTGAGAAAAAAAAATCTCATATACGTATGTGAGATAAGTCCTTTTTTCTTTTATTAAAAATATATATCGATAATGAACAACGTTTGGGTAGTTTAATAATGATGGAGAAGTGATAGGCAGAGGATGGGTTTCTGATCCATTTTGCCATCATTCTTAATATTTTTTTTTTTTGTTTTTGAAAGGCCATCATTCTTAATTCTTTGTTGTGTGAATAAGAAATATGATAGAAAAACAAAACGACAACATGGCCACTGCAGTCTGCAACGAAGGAGGCTCATTCCCGGACCCCTATAATTTGTCTTGTCGCTAATATATACAGGTCTATGGGCCTACATGAATAGACCCAATTGATGCTCTAAATACAAAGCCCAAGTGATTTCCAAACCCGAAGATGGGGCTGTCGACGGGTCGGATTCGGGCCGGATCAGGAGCTTCCGGATCCGAATCCGAGTCCTATAAGATTCAAATTCATTATTTTTGGATCCATAGATAATCGGATCGGACCAGATCCGATAAAAGATCCGACCCGATTAACAATAAAATTCATTTTTTAAAATAATAATTTTGATATAAAAAAATAAATATAATTACATAATATTTAATAAATAATTATTATTTAATGGATTATTTGATAGATTTGTTTATATTTATTTAAAATAGGTTAATTTGAACTTATTAATAAAAGAAAACGTATACTTTTAAAGTAAAAAAATTAAATTTTATTATTGTTTAAAATGATAAATATGTGAAAATTTTAATTTTATTCATTTTACTTAGTATTATGTACTAGTAAATAATTTATTTAATTAAATATTATATATAATATCGGATTTGGATTCTTAACGGATCGGATTCCTTAAATTCATATTTGTTCCATTTATTTCACATAACGAATATTTATAATCGGATATAATCCATCGGACATTTTTATTGGACGAATATGCTAAAAATTGGATCAGATTCGAATTAAAATCCGACCTATTGACAGCCCTACCCGAAGATTGTTGAGAATGAATTTATTTTTAAATATATCTTAGGTTTCATTTGGTTATTTTGATGTTGAGATGCCTTCTCTTCACCTATTTGATAATCGGATAATACTAATTCGAACCTGATTCAATTAAATTGATGTAATAAGGAGTTAATATTTTACGCTCATCGTTTGATCGGTAAAAATAAAAAAATACAGTGTAATACATACACCTTGGAAACGAAATGATTATATATTTGAAAATTTTGAGAAAATGAAATTACCGCCCGCCGCCGCCCCCGCCCCCGCCCCAGCCCTGCAGCCTTTATCTATCTTCTCATTTCTCGTCTTGCAATAATGACACTTACTATTCTAATTAATTCCAGAAACCCTCACACACACACACACACACGCGCACGGGCACGCGCACGCATTGAGTATTTAATATTTCTGTAGTCCGTCCCAAGTCCCAACTCTCGCTCTATAGGATTGTTGTCTTTCTTCGTGATACTTACACTGCGCTAGCCGCTGCCAATCATTACTGGTTTAGCCTCCCTCCGATTAATATGAACAATAGTTTTCTCTGAAGCTTGGAGTAAAAGAATAATGGAGCCAAGTCCAAGTCCAAGTCCAAGTCCAAATCATCGTATGTTACTCAGGAAAATCCTCCAAGCAGCAGCAGATCTCGACTCCATTCCCGAACCTTCCCTGTCCCCACCCTCAAACACCTCCTCTTCCGTCAGACAACCCTTCAATCCCAACACACCCTTGGCCTTGGACTCCTCCATGGTCCTCACAATCCTTGTCCTCCTCACAGCTCTCTTCTTCTTGGCCTTCTTCTCCGTCTACATCCGCCGCTTATCTGCCTCTGGCGCCGCCGTCAATCACCCTTCGCCTCCGTCGTCCGTCAACCACAAGGGCGGCGGCCTCGACGGCGCAACCGTGAGATCTCTACCGCTGGTGGCGTACGGTAAGGTCGCGATGAATATGATTGAGGACTGCCCCATTTGCCTGACCGAGTTCAGTGAGAGAGAGAGTGTCAAGTTAATCCCTTATTGTGGTCACGTGTTCCACCCCAATTGCATTGACACGTGGCTAGCATCGCATGTGACCTGCCCGCTCTGTCGGTCTGCCCAGCTATTCAACCCTTGTTTGGATGTGAGTGTCAATGTGATGGACGATAAGAATCTAATCGGTACCAGCGACATATCCACGGTTCACGGTAGACATGCCTAATGCCTAATGCCTAATCGGGAGGTGTTGCACAGTTTCTTTTTTTAGGTTCAATTTTATCATCCTTGTCCTTGTTACCTCATTACAAAATACAAAGATAATAAAATTTTACCCTTTTTTGGCATCAGTACTCGTTATTTTTTGTTAATCAAAGTTTATTAAATTAAAATATTGATAAGCATGCAAAAACGTCTAGGAATTAGGAATTAGGATTTGTTTGATAACATGTATTCAGATTTGAGATGTTGCTGGAGGGGCTGAGAATCCGCTGGAATTGCTTAATTACATGCATCTTAGGGGGCCATTAATTGTGCATGTAAATACAAGATTTGGCATGTGGCCCCAATTCCAGACCATTTTATTCTTTTGCGTAGTAACAAAAAAAAGGTTTCTTACAAGTATTAAATTAACTGAGACATTACGAAACCTTTTCTTCACACGTCACCATATATATATATATATTAAGTGACTGCGAATATTAAAGAGCCTTCGGGCAATACTGAAGACAAAAAAAAAATGCTTATAATAATACATGATCTCCAATTTGCAAAGACTACTCATCAACAACTGATCTCTTATTCACAATAAAATAAAAAAAGGCATCACTAATAAAACATTAATTCCCGGCATGCATTTAACATGACAAGCAGAATGCAAGAGTTTTGAGAATAGAATAATGATCAGCGTCCCATTTGGAGGCGACACGAGGAATTGGTCTTCGAATTAGAAAATGGCATCATGGGAAAAGGGCCACAAGTAGCATTCAGCGTTCTATGTATAATGTATGAGAAGCCTGTACCTGATTTTTGCCATCACTTTCACTGTCACGTTCATAACTTGATGATGATCCATCGGCCATGTGATATTGGGGGACATATTGACATTTCTAGTGGGTTGATGAAACGGAGGAACCTTGGCTGAAGATACAAACCGATTCTCGTACCACAGCGTTACGTCTATCCTTTTGTAGTGAAATGAGATGTCCTCATTGGAATTGTTTGCTCGGAGTCGGGCCACAAAACTGTGAGAATAATTGCGTTGGTGGATGATTGAGATCGAGTATCCGAGCTTCATTGATGGTCGGGCTACTGCCACCCATATCGTGCCGAATAGGAGGCCTGCCAGGATAATCACAATCGGCGACACTAAGGCTGCGCATTTCACCACCTTTGATTGCTGTACTTGCACAACCATTTTTTTAGTGTTATAATTGCTAACTTTACAGTACTTGTGATAGATTTCTTGCATCAAAATTAAAGACCAACATCCTCAAAAACAGAAGAAAATATATTCTTATGTGATGGATGCTCCATCAATTCAAAGATATTCCAAAACCACATTGCAAGTTTTAATTTAATTTGTCCTTTAACAACGTTCTACTTCCCTCGTGGATATTTAATTTAAGAAATATGAAATTAACAAGTCATGATTCGTAACTAGGAAAAAGAAAAACACAGTTAATCCCGTGCTATGTAGAAATTAATTATGGAGTAGTTTATGTAATATACTTGACCTTTTAATTGGTTAGGACGGATTTAGGGTAGAGTTTTCCTTATTTCTTATGCATTTCACCTGAAACCGACCATTACTTTGTTAAAAAAGATTAATGGCCAAGTCTAAAGCTTCCGTCTTAATTACCGACCTTATAATATGATAAAGAGATTCTCTAATCAGAAGAATGAAGAGTGATTTAGTCCTCCTCTCTTTGCCTGTTGGGAACTTGGGATCGTCTTTTAGATTTATATAGGGGGAGTTACATTTGACTACCCTATATTTAGGACTAATTACAACACAGTTCATAATTATCGAGAAATTATATTTTAGTTTCTAACTTTGAGAACCGTTTGTGATCCCTATGGTTCTGTTATGTCATTCCAAAAATACCCCTAATTTGTTGTTAAAGTCATATTTTATAGGGATCGTTTTATTATTTTTGTGAACTTTAGGTATGATTTTGTAATTTTGGTCATATATTTAATGTAACACTCATAAAACCGTCAGGGCCGGGCATAAATGTACTTTTATAAATTCCGTTAAGGGACCTCACACCAAACAAGATTTATAGGGACTAAAATATAAATTTCTGATAATAATGAATTACGTTGTAATTAGACCTAAAATTCAGGGTGGTCACATGTAATTCTCCGACTTTATATATATATGTGTGTACTAGCATATACCCCGTGCTATGCACGGTTTTTATATAAAAGTTATAGTTTGTGATTTATAATATTGTATATTAGTCATAAATATTGTAAACTAAGAGAATAATAAAACATTATTTATTTTAGAATAGAAAGTTAATTTATTTAAAATATATGAAATAGAAAATCATCCAAATTAGGGTATAGTTACCGAAAACTTGGTAAATTTATTATTATTATTATTATTATTATTATTATTATTATTATTATTATTTTGTTATTATTATTATTATTAAGCATATAAAAAATAATAAGTAGATAATCAATTTATATAAATTAAATTTAATGAAAACAAATAAGAATTCAAGATAAAAAAAATTGACATTCATAATTACAATTAAATACATAATTTCAATAAACTAAAGTACCAAAATTTGGGAAATATTTACGATCAATAAAATAATTAACATATTAATTTATTCTAAACTTAATGAGTAGGAAAAACAAATAGAAAAATGCATTTGTTTGGTTTACAATCACATCAAATTTCCTCGGACCAAAAATTATTATTAAGAAATAATGAAAGTTATAAATAATTATAAATTTAATAAAAAAAATACAATTATTTTAAAAAATTTAATAAAAAATACCCAATCAAATTAAAATCCAAATCACAAAAAATTTAAAAATTTGAAAAAGTTACAAAGAAGAAACTCTAAAAGATAAATAAGGATACATATTAAGTTGTCAACTTAAAAGATTTCGTAAATTAGGGAGATAATTGATATGATTTGAATTGTTTTGAAAAATTAAAGATTCCAATTTTTATTAAATGACCTACCATAAAAATAATTTTATCATTTAAAACAATTCAAAATTCTAGAAAATTAGAATTTGGTCAAAATTAATATAATTGAGTCAAAAGACACCCTTCCTATATGAATAGAAATAGTAACATATTCTTTATTCAATTCTCAAGCGATATTGGGCCCGCATGTCATTGACATTGACAGCTATCTAAAGTTGCAAGCCCATAGGCCATAATTAAAGCTTTACATTTTGGGCCTAATAAATATTTGTAAGGTAGTTAGTCGTAGAGCCAGAGGCCCAATCCCTAAATCTGTACACTCCACAGCTCCTCTTCACCGCAGTAGGCTCAGGACGACGACGACCGGCGAACCTTGAAGCTGTGGTTTTCTAATCTCCTTCCTGATTTTATTGCCGCAGGTTTATCCTCTCAATTTTTATTTCTTTGTTCCTAAATTGAATCCATCACTATAAATCTTCTTGATTCTTTATCAGAAATTGATTCATGTCCCGGTTGATTTGAACTCATCTTTGCAAATATATCTTGGCTTCTGTGTTTATGTCCACTTATTTGATATTTGGAATAAATCTTCTTTACCTTTTCATTTGGCATTGATGGTTAATTTTATTATTTGTTGACTCGCCTTGGCTGCTATCAAAATTGAGCGTGGGTATCGTTTCTTTTGGTCGTCGATCTGCTCATCAATCTGCATATGGAATGTTAACATCTTTTGCAGTACCTGAGCTTTTCTACCCTTCTTTTATTTGTCTCGGAGACTAAAATATTTTTCCTCGAGTTATGCTCTTTCAAACAATGTAATTCAATGCTTATAGACTATAGTAGTAATCTTTCACCTTTTATTTCCCTTCATTGGCTTCATGTCGAACATTTCTTAATTTGCAACTTATGTGCTATTTTTAGACTTAGTCCCAGTAAATTAAGAAACTTGGTAATGAAAGTGAGACATCTTCTCAATTTCCTTGTTCGAGGGCAAGGCTCTGTTTATTGTCCTTCTGTGGTCTGCTTCTTCGGATTGTGGTGTTGTTTGAGAATGTATAATTCTGGTTTTGTAGTTGTGTATATTAGACAGATGTACTATTTTATTGAAGTGCTGTGAAACATGTTGGTATGCTTGACTTGAGTTGTATTTGGTATTGTGTTCCAGACCAATCTATCTTGATGTCGCGCAAGCGCAATGCCGTTGTTGCCATAGGTTTAGTGGCTTTTGCGTCGGCAGGATTGGCATTTCCGTTTTACATGGCGTAGGTGAAACTGTGAATGATTAACATTTGATGGCTTCGTTGATTCAGCTTGTATGAATTGTGTGAATTTGCTGTATCCAGGTCAAGGTCATCGAGGACTCCTGTTATAGACTCGTCAAAGCCATTGCCACCTCAAGCTACTTTCCGAGGACCTTACATTAACACCGGTTCACGAGATATTGGACCTGATCACAAATAATTTGTTTGCTACCATTTGAGAATTGAGGTTGTGCCACAAGTTCAGTTGTATGATTAATTTCGTATACAGGGGACTTGGTTAATTATTATTTTCAATTAGATTAGATTAAACCATGTGTTTGTTATGTAATATGGTGAATTTCTGATTTAATAATATGTTGTCTTTATTGCAGAAATGTAGACGAACTAGTTTTGGTACCAAATTAACTGAGATGAACATCACTCTCTTTGAAAATTCCGGTTTTCCTGATACTGATACATGCGTTTTAGCAACGTTATTGGACAGCAAAATTTGAAAAATCAAAGATGGTTTTTTTAAAGGCCAATATTCACATTTCACGGAGTCTATTGCAAACTCTTCTGCCTGTTCTAGAATTGGCAATCTTTTATTTATTTCTAAAAATAATTAGAAGCCAGAAGCAGAAGGCAAAAATGTTTTTAGATTTTAATTTATATAAATTGGCGTTCATAACACTGCAAGATGAGCTAGGAACACAAGACTTTCCTTTTTGTTCTTCTATAATATATTTCTTTTACTAGACAGAAAAATACTAATGACTGGCAGCTGGGCCTGATTAATTTGGGCCCAAATATTATCATCCCTGTTTTAGAAGACGAGTCAAATGAGGATTTGCATTTTGAGGAGAAGAATGAGTTTTGAAGGAAGAAGAAGAATGAGTTGGGAGACGAAGAGAACGCAAGCATTCATGTTTAGAGGCCCAGAACCAGTTGGAGACTTTTCAACTAGGAAAAAATCTCTCGTGTCGCTTTTCCAGTTTTCAGGCTCAATTATCGGTTTTGCCCCTCCGTCCACAAAGAATTATGGTCGATTCTTCCAGAATCAATTAACAATTTTAGCCTTACACGTAAAGCCTTCTTCCTTCTTTTCAAACACAGCTTTTGCTTTTCGATTTTCATTACACATTATTATTGTGTAGAAACTACAAACATTTCCTTCTTTATAACCCACTGAATTCCATCAAGACTGTTAAACAAAAATGGTCGTTTCATTGGCTTCAGCTACTCCTATATTCAGCCCCACCACCACCAGTAGCAGTAGCAGTAGTCTTCCCCACTTTCCCCCTTCACCCGCCTTCATTTGCGGAGTTTCTTCTAAAAAAAGGAGGCATCTTTTCAAGAATCGTCTACGTGTAGCTGCTCCTACCACCACCACCAGCACTGAAGAAGACCAAGATAAAGTAGACCCTCTAATCGAGATACAAGACTCTGAAGAAATCTCGTCATCCAAGTTTTCTTGGAGAGAGCATTGGTACCCAGTTTCACTCGTAGAAGACCTCGACCCTCGTTATCCCACTCCATTTCAGCTGCTGAATCGGGATCTTGTTCTCTGGTTCGATAATTCTTCTTCGGAATGGGTTGCTTTTGATGATAAATGTCCCCACAGGCTCGCGCCCTTATCAGTAATTCTCCTTAATTTGTTATGAAGTAGTCCTGGATTTCTTTTCAGATTCCTCCAATTTTGATGCGATTGTTGTTTTGTAGGAAGGAAGAATAGATGAGAATGGGCACTTGCAGTGCTCATATCATGGGTGGTCTTTTGATGGATGCGGGTCATGTACTCGGATCCCACAGGCGGCATCACAAGGACCTGAGGCTCGTTCTGTTAAATCTCCGAGGGCTTGTGCTACCAGATTTCCAACTATGGTTTCTCAAGGACTTCTCTTTGTTTGGCCAGATCATAATGGCTGGGAAAGAGCTAAGGCTACCATGCCCCCCATGTAATATGTTTGTCGATTTTTGTTTTATTTTAGTAACTATACTTTTTACTGGTAATCGGAATAATAGTAATTGTGGTTTTAGGTTGCCTGATGATTTCGATAAGCCTGAGTTTTCGACAGTGACGATTCAGCGCGATCTGTACTATGGTTATGATACTCTTATGGAGAATGTGTCTGATCCTTCCCACATCGACTTTGCACACCACAAGGTAATGTGTGTTATCCTGTTATATCACTTGTAAGTGAACGTGGTTGATATATATTTATATGTATTGCAAAAATAACAGGTTACTGGAAGAAGAGATAGAGCAAAGCCCTTAACATTCAAGATGGAATCAAGTGGACATTGGGGATTTGCTGGTGCCAATGACGACAACCCTAAGATCAGTGCTAAATTTGTTGCGCCTTGCTACTATATCAATAAGTAAGTTTATGATCAATTGATGGTATTTGAGGTTGCTTTTTGAATCCTTGTTGTGGAAGTCTGTTATGCATATAACCATCCATGTTGTCCTTTATCCTTTTGGATAGTTGCTTTACACAGAGAGAGAGAGAGAGAGGATCTGATCTGATCTGGTATTGGTAAATTCCAGGATTGAGATTGACACAAAGCTTCCAGTTGTGGGGGATCAAAAATGGGTGATATGGATATGTTCGTTCAATGTTCCGATGGCCCCTGGAAAGACACGCTCAATTGTTTGTAGTGCCCGAAACTTCTTTCAGTTCACTATGCCAGGTCCTGCATGGTGGCAGCTGGTTCCTCGATGGCATGAGCATTGGACTTCAAATAAGGTATATGATGGGGATATGATAGTGCTTCAAGGTCAAGAGAAGGTTTTTCTTTCACAATCCAAGGACGGTTCTGATGTCAATAGCAGCTACACAAAACTAACCTTTACACCAACTCAAGCCGACCGTTTTGTGTTGGCATTCAGAAACTGGCTGAGGCGACACGCCGACAGCCAGCCCGAGTGGTTTGGAACCACTCACCAACAACCACTGCCATCTACCCTACTGTCCAAACGCCAGGTACATCACATACTCTAATGTACATCGCCCAAACAAGAATTGATCCCTTTTGGTAATTATGCATTTTGGGTTTGGCAGATGTTGGATAGATATGAGCAGCACACATCGAAATGTTCATCATGTAAGAGAGCACATACCACATTCCAGACTTTGCAGCAGTTTTTTATTGCTGCTGCTGTCCTTTGTGCCTCTACAGCAGGGATTCCTCCCGACATGCAGATACGTCTTCTGCTCGCGGCTGTAGCAATTATATCTTCCGCCTTTGCTTATGCTCTTAATGATCTTCAAAAGAATTTTGTATTTGTTGACTACGTACATGCTGACATTGATTGATTATATTATTTTACCAGACAAAAGACCTTCACTCTTCATCATCCTGGGATTTCAGCCAAAACGCATATAGTTGAATATGTAAACACTAAACAAAATTATTTTAGATTTGAACATAGTAGGCCTTCTCTCGCATTTTATATTATATTTCATACGCATCTGTCAACTGCAAAAAATTCAAACCAATTTTTTTTTCCTCCCGAAACAGTATATTTAACATCTTTAATATATAATTGATGGGTCTCTCTTAATTCACTCTTCCTTTAATGCTCTCTTCTTCTGGGTTCACTCTCTCTTTTCTTCATCTCCCTTGGTTTTTTTTTTTAATAAAAACCGGTAACACGGCCGTAGGTTCAGTGGCGGAGCCAATGTAGGCCACAGGCCCACACCAGCCCCAACCCTATATTTAAAAAAAAAAAAAAAATGTTCTTACCTAGCCCAGCCCACCCTCCCCTACTGCCCAACCACCCCAAGCCCCAAAACAAATTCCAAAATATAATTTTTCCCTGCTCAGCCCAACCTCCCAACGGCCCAACCAACCCCAGTCCCAATCCAAATTCCAAAATATAATTTCTTCCCAGTCCACCCACAAAAAGCCCAACTCCAAGTTCAATTAAAATTTATACATTCCTAGGGTCCACCCACCCCACAATTTCAATATGATAATTTTTTTTTAATATGCTGAGTTCGAAGAAATTTCAGCCCGGCTCCGAAGAATTTCTGGATCCGCCCCTGCGTAGGTTATTACCGAGACCCTCTCATATATAATCAGAAAACCAAAAAATAGTTTACTTGGCAATTTTGCAATCCATCCAAGTTTGGTTATGGGCAGATGGATTATGATGTATTTTCACAGTCTAGTGTTTACCTGGGAATTCTAATGGAAGGGGTAAATAAGTTGCAAAAGGTTTTTGTTTACTTGGGTCTGTCCCAGCCCATCAGTTATGTAGTTGATTACCATAATACCCTTTAAATGAAATTTCATTCTTCCTCACATATTTGCTCTTCAATTTTTTGAACAGTACCGGGGTTGCATGAATATATTTGCTTTTTCCGAACTAATATCTAAACCAACCAATATTTAAACTAATATCTAAATCAAGTTTAACTTTCAAGCTCAAAATTAAATTAAATAAGCAAATGAATCAAAATAAATAGAATTTAAACAAATTAAAATTCCATTGAAAAATAGAGACTCATCCAATTCTCAAAACTAAACTCGAGAAATAAAAAATCGAAAAAAGACTAGCTCAAATAACTACGTGTGTAAGTGGTCACAAGAAACAAACAATCGAAAAATGACGTATAATTTTGAAATATCCCCACACATATCTCTCTGTTCAGTGATTCGTGAATATCATGATAGATTAAATCTCCTCTTGGGTGCCCAGAGTTCTTTTGGGCTGCTCAGAAGCCTTTCCTCCCACAGAAGTGCTGGATTGAGTCCTAGAGAAAGAACTTTTGGACGAACTCATCATTCTTGTGAACATCCCAACTTACAGATGTTTGCATTGTACCTGAAATGGTTTTTGAGTTAGATTTTGTATAGGCAACGTTTAAAAAAGGGATACAAAAATATGGAAATGACATTAAGATATTATCACGGTAAGAATAGCAGCATGTTTCAAACTCATAAAATTTCTCAACACATATGGCACTTGTGTAATTCGTAGTTCCTACATATGTTGAGATCTACTAACAAATCATTATCTCATGATATGACATGCTTGACGGTTTGACGTCAAACATTGTGTTTCTAACTGTTCGGGGGAATACTCATCCAGAAACTTCATTTGTATTCACAAAATAGCTCATAAAACAGATTCATATGCTAGCTTACAGAATAACTGATAAGCAGGAAAAACACTACCACTTATTCATTCTATAGGCAAATAAAAACAAAATTCTACAAATTTCGGAGTTTATACGCTAGTAAACTTTCACTTTGATATCAATTACCAATATATATATATATATATATATATAGTAAGTATTCGACCTTTTGTCGTCAAACAAATTGGCTTATATATATAAGATTATAAGCTCCACGAATCTATTTACTTTCATACTTCCTTATAATTGATTTCAGAACTCCATGCCAATTTGTATGACGACAAAAGGTTGAATACTTACTATAAACCAAACCAGATACTATATTGATCAGATCATCAGAAATACAAAACAGAAAAGATTCACACACTCATTGCCATTTCGATCATATTGATTTCATATGCGAATAGATGTTCATAAACTAAAAATCCATGAATCTAAGGACAAATAAAATCTAAAATATAGAAGTACTTCAAAATGAGAGACTACTATTAACTACGAAAATAACTCCAGATTACCAAACACCAAGGTAAGGTTAACTGCTCTGTGCATAAAAAAACAAGGATTTTGCAGAGGAATCGAAAACACACAATCAAAGACATGAAAATAAAAAAGATTTAACCATAAGCTTTTGGCATAAAGAATAAAACATTCAGATTTCAAAGCAGTAACAACATCTAGCCAGGTATACTAACAACTTCATGGAAAACTGATTAAATAGAATTTAAACAAATTAAAACATCATTGAAACAAAACCCATCCAGTTTCAAAACTCAAGACAGAAAAAGGTTTAATCCAATAATATTACCAACTAGTATCATATCATAAGTGCATTAGTAGCACAAACAAAAATAACAAGAGATATATTTATACAGACATGAAGTCAGGGGCAGAAATAAATCGAACATCAACTTATAATGTTACAGATATTTGAATCTAGGAACCTTTTGTCTAAAACACGTTAAAAAACTTACATGAGTTTATGAGTTTCACTTCATTCTTGAATCAATACTTACCGTTTGCAATCTCCGGCCTCAAACTTTGGTGATTCAATCTCATACTTTCAAATTAAAGAAACAGATTCAATCTTCATCAGCAAGCGCACAGGCGACGTCTTTATAATTTCCATTGTAAATTTTGTAAAAAGGGTAAAAAAAAAAAAAAAAAGAAAACCCAGATAAGAACAAAGAGAATCGAATCATTCCGAGCATAACCTTACAAAAAGCAGATTACAACAAACACGAAAACCAAATATTGAACTTAAAAATTGAAGTAAGTGGCATGGGCAATTGTATTTTAGCTTATAAAAACTTGACAAACCTTGCCATTCGCATGAAGCTCAGCCATTTTTTCCGGCAACACAAAGCTAAGCAGATTTTTTTTCTCTGGATTTTCTTTTCTTCTGAGACAAGAATCCCTTCTGAATATTTTCAATCTCGGTTAACAAACTCACCATGGGAAGTCTTGGAAGGAGACGGCCACCAATCGCTGAAAAATTGGAGCGATATATAGGGTTCGATAATTTCTTCTTTGAATACAATTCATGTATAACTTTCAAATTTCTCCCTCATGGATATCAAATTTAGTTAAAAGGATAATAACTTTCGATGAATTTTGGAATGGCGCAAAGCAATCAAAAATTCAGGAGGGAATAATTTGGGAAGAGAAAATTACAGCGAGAGCATCTCGATTTTGGAGGAAAGACAGAGACAATTTGTTAAAAAGAAAGGGGCAAAAATGAGAATTTACCTTATCCACTGCAGATGGCTTCCATAACAACTCAATTTGGGAGTTGTTAGATAAGAGGGGATTGCCCATCGATACAAGAAGGGGCCCGATTTTAATGCGGGCCTGGTCCCCTTCCAGGTAAACACATGTTACAGTCAGATACCAACTCTCAACCATCATTTACCATGCAAGTAAACTATTTCCAAGTGTAGAAAGAATGAGCCGTGATCGAGCAATCACACAAAGCATGGAAACAATGATATCAAAGGCCACGTTTTTGATTTCTTCATCCGGTGGGAGAGTACAGAGCGAGGCTGATTCCTGCGCTTCAATCAATCATGGGATGTGTGAGAACTCTTCATCATTGAAGGCTATTTGATTCTTGGTGAGGAGCTTCTCGAAGAACACGACGACGGAGCTTTTAAGCTCCTCTTCTTTCTCTATAACCGTGTCTTAATCCGTGATAGAAGAAATTCTGTTACGGACTGTTTTCTTTTTCGCCAAGCCATGGAAGTATTTAGTATTTCGTTCGCCTTCAACGTACCACTTACGGGCAGATTTTTGCCTCCAGTAATCCTCTTCCATGGCGAGATATCTATCAAGTGAGCTGTGGCTTCATTCATCGAGCTGAGATTTGTCTCGGACGGGTCTTTTTCATACTCATGCTCAGCTGAAATCAGTGCCTTAGTTGCCTGTTCCACTCTATGGAAGATGTTGCCAAAGGCATTTGAATTCCAGTCTTTGAGACAACTCTTTAGCCATTTAAGCTTATTTTGAAGGCGTCTCATACCAGAAGTCATTTCCGGTTCATTCCAATTCTGTTCCACAATCCTTTAGTCCACATTTTTTGGAATCTGAAAGCGGACGGGCCTGAACTTGCTACACCAACTCCAATTATGGCCTTCTTCCTCCACTCAGCCCACCAATCATTAAATCCATCAAGCTAACCCACTATATAGGCCTGTAAATGGGCAGGGATTGGGCACGGATTGTCCAGGCCCAAAGATTGCCCATTATTTAAGATTGGACCCAGATCCTGTCTAGGCCTATTAAATGCCCAATAGGCTGAAAAAGGTAAAAATTAGACCCATTTTCATTGGGTCTGGGCCTTGGTCCGGCCCAGTTCCCCAACCCTCTTGTTTTTTTTTTTTTTAATATAATTATTAATATTATTATTATTACCAATTTTGTTCCTTCATTCACGCGACCTCACATAGTCACACTTCGCACATTTTTTGTGATCTTTGGTCCTCCACAATCCACATTTATTATATATATATATATATAAATAGTAAATAATTTATAAATTATTTTAAAAGATAAGTTTTAATATTTAGAAAAAAATCTATCATTAAAAAAATATATATATCTAAAAAAAATCAAATACATTTTTAAACACCACAATTTTACATTAACTCATAAATTAATATCTGCAATCTAAAAAATAAACTATGTTAATTGACAAAATATAAACTCACAACTTAAATAAAAAATAATAATGAAAAAGTTTCAAAGGACACCAATAAAATTCTCCTACACTTCTAGAAGCGTGATCGATAAAAGTTGTTCCCCCACTTCAATTCCATTTATTTTGACCAAATCAAAAACTATATAAAACCTAACTTTAAATTAATTATTATTTCATTATTTCGGTCATAAAAAAATTAGGAATAAGATGATTATCTTGTCTTAAAGATTAGGGTATACCTAGGGATGTCAACGGGTCGGATTCGGATTGGGTCTGAACATTCCGGATCCAAATCTGATTCGAAAATTGAATCCGAATCCAAATCCAAATCCTATAGGATTTGGATTCAATTACACCAAATTCGAAAGATGTCGGATCGAATAATCTGATAGAAAGATTCGACCCGATAAAATTCGTTCAAAATTCCGCCATTGTTACGGCTCAAAAAATGCATGTGCTCTCTTCTTTATCAAGTTCACGAAAAAAATTTCAGAAATCCCCCCAGCGTGCTCTCTCTTTCTCTCTCCTTACCCGCATAGTAGAAAAATTGAAGGTAGATCTCTCTCCCCTTAACTGCAGAAAAAAGAAACTTGAACAGCGGCGATAAAATCTCCTTCTGCCGTTCTCTCTCTCATTCCCAAACTTGGAAGGCCCATAGATAGACTTCAGCGGCGGAACAAACTCTAATAAAGTGTACCAAATATCCCTTTAATTTCTATATATAATATTAATTATTATTACTATATTGGAAATATATATAGTGTGTAAGTAATTAATTATTATATCGATAATTAAGTTTTATATTACGCATTCTAAATTATTTGTAAGTTATATTTAATATCATATATTATTTATAAAATAAATATTTAATAAAATATCGGATTCGGATCATTAACGGATTGAATTCCTTAATTCCATATTCGCTCCATTTATTTCGAATAACGAATATTTATAATCGGATATGATCCATCAAACTTTTTTATCAAACGAATATGTTAAAAATCGGATCGGATTCGAATCGGATTTTTAACATTAAAATCCGATCCATTGACAGCCCTAGGTATACCGCTATTAATCAGTGCGCCTTTTTTAGAATATATTAATAATCTCGAGGTTTTGTTCGAAATATTAACCAAACGACTTTTTTAGAATTTACAGATAATCTAATAGTATACTTCATAATAATTTTAGTTAATGATAGATTCTTAAGATAAAACAATAAAAAATTTGTAAGTTCCTTTGAAAAACTTATGTAGTATTTAAATGAATTTAATTTAATTTATATAAAGAATATTTACATTCTTTCAGCATTTATATCATTATTAATTAAGTACTTTATAAGCCTCAAATCTTAGTTTATTGATATATTACTTAATATTTTAAATTTTAAAATAAATATTAAATTTTCAATCATCGGGAAAAGGAAAAAAGGAAAACGTGGTATGTAAAGCCTAACAGAGTAACAGGAGTATGGTTTGTGTGGAAGATATTTTACATGGTCGGCGCCCGATGGAAAAACCTCAAAATTCCTGGGTATTTGGGTTTAATTCGGGTCTAGGCCCAGGCCCAGGCCCAGGCCCAGCAAAAAATTATATTGGGGTTGGACCTAGGCAAAATATATGGGTTTGGGGTTGGGTATGTTAATGTTTTATTGGGTTTGGACTTGGGGAATCTCTACCCATTTACAGGGCTACGATTATATAATATGACTAGATTCGAAGAAATGAATTAACAAGCCATTATTTACAAACCACAGAAGACATAGACAGCACCAAACCACGCTTCTCCGTGTAGCACCAACTTACTAAACCCAAAAATGCACCAAGCCAACTAACGTTTCTGTACGCCATTCCACCAAAATTAAAAGATTTAATATCCCCGACACCACATGATATTCTGTAAATGACCAAAGCAGACCCCAAATTCCCCACCTTCACCACCACCTAGACACCATATGCACTGACAGCAATCGTCTGCAAATTTTCCAAACTTTCCAGACCAGCAACACCAAATTCAGCATAATATTCTTCCAACATTTTACTGAACAAACCACGCCATACCAGCTGCATGTCAACCAAGCTCACTGCAGCAAGCAGATTACCATAGCAGTACATCCCAACCAAAAACATCATCTTGGCAGAATAGTGTAAGCATAATCATACGAATTCATAGAATAAACTGAATCATGAATTCACGCAGCGGAAATTAGGATCGAAATACCTCCAGCCATTGCTCTTCGTTTTGCCGATTGAATAACCGATGCAATCCAGAAAACCCAATTATTTGATGACTGAGAAGAACTCCGTCAATGACTTCAAGTCTTCTATCTCAAGAATTCTTCAAGCCCCTTTTCTCTTCGGTTCTTCTAAGCACCGAATCCTCACAACCTGATGGATATGGTTTTCTGTATGTGTGTTGTTCGTGCTTAGGGACCTTAGAATTTCTCTATTATTTATATATCGTAACTCCATCAGTCACGATATATCTGTAGCGGTTTTTCTATAGAATAGTGGGGGGGTTATTGGGTTAGTGGGTCTTCTTTTATTACGTCATAATTAGTGGGAAATATAATATTAATAATAAATATTATCTTTATGCAGTTTAGAAATCCCAACGGACCACAAAACTGCTAACATTCTCCCACTTGGTCCGTAAATCCACATTTACCCAAACTTTAGAAAACACAATACACGAATCATGGCGGTAGATCCTCTTATAGACGAGTAGTACCTTCCATGTATTACTATGTATTATGGTTTCAACTTTACCGTATAATCTTTATGAATAAACCTTATGTTTATTCGAGGTCCAATTGTATTGATATTTCTCAAAACAACATAAATGTGCACATATCCATAAAATATGAGAAATATCCATAAATTCAGAGTTTCACAATATTCGTCCAATAGCGAAACTTTACATATGAGAAACAAGTCCCATACTAACTACATGATCCTTAAATTTATATGGTGGCATGCCTTTAGTCAAAGGATCAGCTAACATCAATTCAGTGCTAATGTGTTCAATGACCACTTCTTTATTCTTGACACGTTCCCTTATGGCTAGATACTTGGTGTCGATATGCTTACTTCGACTACCACTTCTATTATTCTTAGCCATGAAAACAGCAGCTGAATTGTCACAATGAATCTTTATTGGCCTGGAAATTGAATCCACAATTCCAATCTCAGAAATGAAACTCTTTAACCACAATCCTTGTGAGGTAGCCTCAAAACATGAAACGAGCTCAGCCTCCATAGTGGAAGTAGCAATTAGGGTCTGTTTTGCACTCCTCCATGATACAGCTCCACCGGCAAGCATAAAAATGTATCCTGATGTTGACCTACGAGAGTCAACGCAGCCAGCAAAGTCTGAATCGGAGTACCCAATCACCTCTAGATTGTCTGATCGTTTATATGTAAGCATGTAATCCTTAGTCCCTTGAAGATACCTCAAGGCTTTCTTTGCAGCTTTCCAGTGGTCAATACCAGGGTTACTCTGATATCTCCCTAACATTCCTACTGCAAATGCAATATCAGGTCTTGTACAAACCTGAGCATACATCAAGCTTCCAACAACAAAAGCATAAGGAATGTTTTTCATTTCTTCCCTCTCAAGATCGTTCTTCGGGCACTGATTCAAATTGAATCTGTCACCCTTCACTATGGGAGCTATACTTGATGAACAATTCTTCATCCGAAATCTTTCTAAAATTTTGTTGACATAGGCTTTTTGAGATAAACCTAAAATCCCCTTATGTCTATCTCGATGGATCTTAATGCCAATGACATAAGATGCCTCGCCCATGTCCTTCATCTCAAAATTTTTAGAAAGGAATTGTTTTACTTCATATAGCATCCCCTTATCATTGGTAGCAAGCAAGATATCATCCACATATAGGATAAGAAAACAAATTTTACTCCCACTAACCTTACGGTATATACATTCATCCTTTATGTTCTCAACAAAACCAAATGAAGAGATAATTTCATGAAATTTCAAATACCATTGTCGGGAGGCTTGTTTCAATCCATATATAGACTTTTTCAACTTACACACCAACTGCTCACCATCACTAGAGGAGAATCCTTCAGGTTGTTTCATATACACCTCTTCCTCTAGATTACCATTCAAAAATGCCGTTTTCACATCCATTTGTTGCAATTCAAGGTCAAATTGGGCTACTAATGCCAATATAATGCGTAAGGAATCTTTCTTAGAAACAGGACTGAATGTCTCTGAATAATCGATTCCTTCTCTTTGAGTGAACCCCTTCGCAACAAGTCTAGCCTTATATATCTCAATGTTACCTAATGAGTCTCTCTTGGTTTTAAACACCCATTTACAACCAATGGGTTTTACACCGTCAGGCAACTTGACAAGATCCCAGACTTCATTGCATTTCATAGAGTTCATCTCATCCTTCATAGCATTGTACCATAATTCTGACTCATTACAACTCATAGCTTGTGAAAAGGACTCGGGATCACTTTTAGCTTCAACATCACAGTCAGATTCTTGTAAATACACAACATAGTCACTAGGAAGTGCTGATTTCCTTTCTCTAGTAGATCGCCTTAAGGCTTGACCAACATTCTCATTAAGATCATGCTGCTCTACCTGTTGTTCAATAACTTGTGGAGTTTCTTGAATAATTTGATCTACTTGAGTATTTTCAGCAATATGTGGATCTTCATTATGTTGTTCTTCAACACCCGGTTGTACTTGAGGGGTGTTGTGAATAACAACCAATCTATTACTTGAAGTAGAAGGTTGATCCCTCACAGAAATAAAATCCTGCAATTGATCACTCCCACTGATCAAGTCATTCTCAAGAAATTTGGCATTTCTCGATTCCACAAACCTAGTGCTATGAGATGGACAATAAAACTTGTATCCTTTAGACCTTTCGGCATATCCAACGAAATACCCACTAATGGTCCTTGGATCAAGTTTCTTTTCCTGAGGATTATAGACTCTCACTTCAGATGGGCATCCCCATACACGTGTATGTCTTAAGCTCGGTTTCCAACCTTTGAATAACTCAAATGGTGTTTTAGCAACAGCCTTGGTTGGAACTCGATTCAACACATACACTGCCGTTTTGAGAGCTTCAATCCATAAAGACTTAGGTAGCTTAGAACCACTAAGCATACTACGCACCATGTCCATTAAAGTTCGGTTTCTTCTTTCTGCTACACCAATTTGGTCTGGAGAACCAGGCATAGTGTATTGGGCAACAATCCCATTTTCTTGAAGAAACTTCGCAAATGGACCTTGAGCTTGTCCATCTTCAGTGTATCTACCATAGTACTCACCACCTCTATCAGACCTCACTATCTTTATTTGCTTACTGCATTGCTTCTCTACTTCAGCCTTATAAACCTTAAAGGCTTCTAATGCTTCACTTTTGTGGTGAAGCATGTAGAGGTGCATATATCGTGAGTAGTCATCAATAAAGGTGATAAAGTATTTCTGACCATATGCATCCATATCTGGATAACATATATCCGTATGTATGATTTCTAATATGGTTGTACTTCTTTTGGCACCTTTCTTTGACTTGTTAGTCTGCTTGCCCTTAATGCAGTCTATACAAGTATCAAGATCAGTAAAGTCTAAAGTACTAAGTACCCCATCATTTACTAATCTCTTAATTCGATTAATGGAGATATATCCCAATCTCCGGTGCCATAAAACAGAAGAATTTTCATTTGTAACACATCTCTTAATACCAGCTTGAACATGCATAACATTATGAGTGGTGTCATTTTGTAAATCAAGGGAATAAAGACCATCGCATAACATTCCTTGTCCAATAATTTCAGATTCATAAGACAAGTTAAAACAAGAGTTTGAAAAATTAAAGGAGTATCCCAAAGGGACAAGTCTTGAAACTGAAATTAAATTTCTAGAAAAACTAGGAATGTAAAAAGTCTTTTCTAAAGTCAAAACAAAACCACTCTTAAGAACTAAATTGCATGTTCCAATAGCTTCCACATGTGACTGCATCTTGTTTCCCGAATAGATGCATCGTTCACTTCCCACTGGTTTTCGCAGGTTGGTTAATCCCTGCAAGGAATTTGAGACATGAATTGTAGAACCAGAATCAATCCACCATGTGTTACAATTAACATCAACCATATTTGCTTCATACGTGACAAATGAGGTTAAATTACCTTTATTCTCAAGCCATTTCTTATACTTGGTGCAATCCTTCTTTATGTGTCCCTTCTTTTTACAGAAGAAACACTTGGATTCCTTCTTGATATCAGCATTAGGAAGTAATTTCTCCTTCCCCTTATACTTGGCATGAGAAGTCCTTTTTCCTTGGGTGGTCACGAATGCACTCTCTCCCATTTCCATAACCAATCGTCCCTCCTCTTGAACACACATGGCCATAAGTTCATTAATAGACCATTTTTCCTTATGTGTGTTGTAAGAGATCTTAAATGGGCCGTACTGATTAGGAAGGGTGTTCAGTATGTAGTGCACAAGGAAAGTTTCAGACATATCAACCTCAAGGTTCTTAAGTTGAGCTGCTATATCCCTCATCTTATTGATGTGGTCACGCACACCTTTAACTCTGGTGAGTCTTAAGTTCGAGAATTTCATTATTAGGGTGCTAGCAAGTGCCTTATCTGAAGTCTCAAACTGTTCATCCAGTACCTTCAGTAATGCCCCGACATCGTCATGCTTTTCCACAGAACCACGAATACCAGCAGGAACCTTAGTCTTTATGAACATGACACTGAGTCGGTTAGACCGCTCCCACTGTTCATAAAGATTCTTTTCTGCTTGAGTGCTGGTTTCAGTGATGTGTGGTTTGTCTTTCCGAATAGCATAATCAATGTCCATACACCCTAAATGGAGGAGAACCCCATCCTTCCACATCTTATAATTCTCACCATTCAGTTCAGGGATTTCAACGTTAAAATCAGAGACACCTACAGGTTTCCTAACTGCAAAATCATATAAACATACTTACTAACTTAAATTGAGGCAAATAAACTAACTATGATTTACCAATGCAAATCATAAATAAATGACTCAAGTGACATAAAAATTGCCCGTGGGCTAAATTTTTAATTCGATAAGATTCATTACTTGATGATAGAATTATCGAAAACTTTAGATAATTTCTATCCCTTGATAAAATTATTAAATTCAATTCCACAACCCTGTGGGTAATTGTGAAAAGGCATTCAATAATTTATCTGATTAACTTAAGGAAGTACCGTATTTGATCCCTAACAGACAAATTTTATTCGATTAAAGATGCTGTGGCTGGTCTTTAATAAAACAAAATTCAATTGATCACTGAAAAATCAGTACCTTAAATATGCATAAATATTAGACATCTAAAATTCCATATGTGATTTTACTTTATCACATAATTAAATTTAATTAGAGTTGCTGTGGCTAATCTCCAATTAAATAAAATTATATGAACCACTAAAATAATGTCTAACGCATATTCTTAATGATCAATATTAAACTTTAAGGGATCATTTACTTTAATCAGGTACTTCTAACGGTGATTATCAAAACCATATATAATCATAATTCATATAATTTTTTGCCCATACAAATTCTAGCAGATTGAACAGCAATTCGAGAAATATATCCTAACAGAATTTTCTCAATACGCCAACATATTACTGCAAAAGCGATCCAATCATAAATCCTCAAAATGCATATATATATATGCTGACAATTAAATTTCCAAAAGAATTCCGTATGTCATCAGTCATCATCATTCTAGATGTAAAAGGACTCAGATTTGCACATATTCCGAGAATAGGCCATCAAATTGCATACATATATATATGCTAAGCAATAATCCCAAATGTGTTTTCCTCAATGCACACGTATGTAGCATCATTATGGTAAGTTAATAATAAGTTTCCTAATTGCACATGAATTCTAATTGCACTAGGAACATATCTTCAATTACATACGTATGCCGAACATTAATTATACGAAAACACAAATATTTGATGAAAATAAATCCAATCACTACCGAAAAGTAAGAGCACCATAAACTGTATCCAGATTTTGCTCAATGAATGCAAAGACCGTACCCATAAATCCCATAAATCACTCCAGATTTCACAAATTAAATTCAGGAATAAGGGTAACGGCAACTCAATTCAATCAATCGGCATAAAATTCGAGCAAGACAGAGATATATGGTATGCTCTGATACCACATGTAAGCATAATCATACGAATTCATAGAATAAACTGAATCATGAATTCACGCAGCGGAAATTAGGATCGAAATACCTCCAGCCATTTCTCTTCGTTTTGCCGATTGAATAACCGATGCAATCCAGAAAACCCAATTATTTGATGACTGAGAAGAACTCCGTCAATGACTTCAAGTCTTCTATCTCAAGAATTCTTCAAGCCCCTTTTCTCTTCGGTTCTTCTAAGCACCGAATCCGCACAACCTGATGGATATGGTTTTCTGTATGTGTGTTGTTCGTGCTTAGGGACCTTAGAGTTTCTCTATTATTTATATATCGTAACTCCATCAGTCACGATATATCTGTGGCGGTTTCGATATATCTGTGGCGGTTTTTCTATAGAATAGTGGGGGGTTATTGGGTTAGTGGGTCTTCTTTTATTACGTCATAATTAGTGGGAAATATAATATTAATAATAAATATTATCTTTATGCAGTTTAGAAATCCCAACGGACCACAAACTGCTAACAAATAGAACACCAACACACAAACCATCACCAACACACAGCACCATAAAGCCATAACAGACAGCCAACAGACCCCAAAATGCACAACACCACCACCAAAAACAAAACAAAAAAAAACACCCCAAACCATATGAAAAAAAGACACAGAGTACCTCATTCCGAAACGTATTTCTTCTTCGCTTTGCGAGGCTGCCCCCGCCTCAGTTTCTTTTTCACCTTACCATCCTCAACCTAGGGACCCGACAGGTCCATACGCGCCTCTTCTAAATCTTTAGCATCCACAAAGATCATCTGCTGGACTTCCGGGGTGTCGGTCTCTGGATGCGAAAATAAACTCGACAAGATATCGTTCTCTATCACTTTAGTAAATAGACCCCTTTGATTCCTTATGTTAGGCTCCTCCTTAGAAGAAACGGACACCGATTTGTTCGACAGGATGCTCACATTGTCCGTGCAAAGCATGCACAGACCAAGAATATCATCAACCTTCTCCTGTACATCATCCAACACTCGTTCATTGATCGCAACTTCTTTAGCCTCGAACTCAGCCTCATCCAATAGCCTGAGCTGATCTTGATGCAACCACACTATTTGACAGAATAAGAGATCAGCTCGGTTATCCGTCGTGTCTCTAAATCATGCTTAATGCCAGAATCTGCCTCCACAAATTCTGCTCTAACCACCTCTCTAGGATTATATCCAGCTTGTACTAAATCATTCATATGCTCGGTTATGTCTCTCACCTCATTCGAACTTGTTTCTTCTTTACCCAGCTTTCTTATTTCAGCCAACCTCTTACTCAATTTGTCCTCGGAATCCTCACTCTCCAGATTAGTTTCGGTGGCATCCCGGGGATGCCCGAAATCCCCAACATACGGGCAGCAACCCTAGTTTGGGGCGCCACTCCCGTGATCTTATAACTCCCGGGACCGCACCCGCCAGGCATCGTCCCGCAAGCGTCCGCCCACTCCTACCAATCCCCCGCGCTAGCCAGCTGACCCGCCCGGGAGCGCCTAGAAGATCTCCCGCAAGCGTGCGGGAGTGTCCGCATAGAGCCGCACATCCTGCGCACGCCCGTACCAGTTTCCGCACATGCCCCGCAGCTTCCACACGCCTGCCGGGCCACATCTGCATGTCACCGCCATCCCGCCTAGAACAGTGCACACTTTTAGAGTTTAGGGTTTAGGATTGAGGGTCAGGTTTTTTTTTCTAACCAATAACCGGGTCAAGATGACCTATCGGGTTTTTAACGAGGCCTCATTTATTTATCAGCCCTCAAATCGGGAAATTACACCAGTACATAGCCAAGAGTTTGAGAATGAACGACTTAAAGAAATACACAAATTGGAACCTAATTTTGGGCCCAAGAGATACACGAGTATAAACTCCAAAAAATAAAAGAATGAATCCCCACAAACCACACTATGGGCCTCCATATTAATATGAGATCGGCCTTTACAATTCTCCAGGCCACAAAAATCCCCAATGATGCAGCCCACTTCCTACTGAAATACAAGGGCCCACCAACAACCAAAAAATAAAATTTTGGGCCCAATTATCTTGTGAGCCAAGGAGCCCATCAACAAGCCCAAGGGCCCACTACAAAGAACAAAGAATTACCATAAAAAAAGAATATACAACACTTCACTGTCCCAACCCAAAGAATGAAAGAATCAATATCACCCAAAATGGCCCACTTGTATGGACCCAAACATATTTACATTTATACTCTCAAGACCCAAAGTAGCCCACCAAACTCAATAAACCCAATCACAATTTTTACCAAAGCATTCAAAACATCTCTAGGCCACATCTGACTACAGATTCTTTTAGGCGCATAATTGAAGCACGCTTTAGCATACTTCAGCGTTGTAAGGGCATTCCAAAAGCTCCAAATCTCCATCTTAGCTAACCCAAACTGCAGGAACAATCCAGAAACATGACAGCAGCTTACCATCTCCAAAAAACCATCCAATTCACCAACAATTTATTAGCCAAACTACTCATTGAAAAAAAGTTATCTAATTTTGTCAAAATCCCTAGGCTATAGCCTCTCAATTTTTTCAATTTTTTGACGAGGTGTAAAATTCATGAAAATCGTCTCAACCATGTACAAACTAAGTATGAACATTACCAAATATGAAATTGAGTAGATAAGTGTAATTTATTTTCCAAACTACTCATTGAGGAAAAGTTGTCGTATTTTGACAAAACCCCTAGGCAATATAGCCTATCAATTTTTACAATTTTTTGATGAGGTGTACAATTCATGAAAAATGTGTCAACCATGCACAAACTAATTATAAACATTAAAAAATAGGAAAAATGAGTAAATAGGTGTAATTTACTAGTAAAACAACTCATAGAAGAAAAATTGTCGAATTTCGCAAAAATCCGTATGTATTAGCATATCACTATTAAATTTTTTTTGATTAGGTGTAAAATTTATGAAAATCGTATTAACCATGCACAAACTAAGTATGAACATTAACTGAGTAGATAAGTATAATTTATTAGCCAAACTACTTATTGAAGAAAAGTTGGCGAATTTTGCCAAAATCCCTAAGTTATAGCCTATAAATTTTTACAATTTTTTGACGAGGTGAAAAATCCATGAAAATGGTATCAACAATGCACAAAATAAGTATGAATATTAAAATTAAGTAGATAGGTTAAATTTATTATCCAAATCACTCATTGAAGAAAAGTTGTCGAATTTTGCCAAAATCACTAGGCTATATAGCCTATCAATTTTTACAATTTTCTGACGAGGTGAAATATCAACCATGCACAAAATAAGTATGATCATTAAAAAATGCAAAAATTGAGTAGATAGGTGTAATTTATTAGCCAAACTACTCATTGAAGAAAATTTGTCGAATTTCGTCAAAATCCCTCGGCTATAGCCTATCAATTTTTACAATATTTTTATGAGGTGTAAAATTCATGAAAATTATATAAACCATGCACAAATTAAGTATAAACATTAAAAAATATGAAAATTGAGAATATAGGTGTAATTTATTAGCCAAACAACTCGTATAAGAAAAGTTATCGAAAATTTTCAAAATCCCTAGGCTATAGCCTATCTGTTTTTACAATTTTTTGACGAGGTGTAAAATTCATAAAAATCATCTCAACCATGCAAAAACTAAGTACGAACATTAACAAATATGAAAATTGAGTAGATAGGTGTAATTTATTAGCCAAATTACTCATTGAAGAAAAGTTGTCCAATTTTGCCAAAAACCCTAGGCAATAGCCTATCAATTTTAACAATTTTTTGACGGGGTGTACAGTTCATGAAAACTGTATCAAACATGCACAAACTAAGTATGAACATTAAAAAATATGAAAAATGAGTAGAGAGGTGTAATTTATTAGCCAAACTACTCATTGAAGAAAAGTTGTTGAATTTTGCCAAAATCCATAGGCTATAGCCTATCAATTTTTAAAGTTTTTTGACGAGGTGTAAAATTCATGAAAACTGTATCAACCATGCACAAACTAAGTATGAACATTAGCAAATATGAAAATTGAGTTTATAGGTGTAATTTATTAGCCAACCTACTCATTGAAGAAAAATTGTCGAATTTTGCCAAAATCCGTAGGCTATAGCCTATCAATTTTTAAAGTTTTTTGACGAGGTGTAAAATTTATGAAAATCGTATCAACCATGCACAAATTAAGTATGAATATTAAGAAATATGAAAAATCAGTAAATAGGTGTAATTTATTAGCAAAACAACTCATAGAAGAAAAGTTGTCAAATTTTTGCCAAATCCCCAGGCATTAGTCTATCAATTTTTAAAGTTTTTTGACGAGGTGTAAAATTCATGAAAATCATATCAACCATGCAAAAACTAAGTATGAACATTAATAAATATGAAAATTGAGTAGATAAGTGTAATTTATTAGCCAAGCTACTCATTGAAGAAAAGTTATCGAAATTTGCCAAAATACCTAGGCTATAGCCTATCAATTTTTACAATTTTTTGATGAGGTGTAAAATTCATGAAAATTGTATAAACCATGCAAAAATTAAGTATGAACATTAAAAAATATGAAAATTGAGAAGATAGGGGTAATTTATTAGCAAACCAACTTATAGAAGAAACATTGTCGAATTTCGCAAAAATCCCTAGGCTTTAGCCTGTCAATTTTTAAAATTTTTTAACGAGGTGTAAAATTCATGAAAATCGTATCAACCATGCAAAAACTAAATATGAACATTAAAAAATATAAAAATTGAGTAGATAGGTGTAATTTATTAGCCAAACTACTCATTGAAGAAAAGTTGTCGAATTTTGCCAAAATCAGTAGGCTATAGCATATCAAATTTTTAAAGTTTTTTGACGAGGTTTAAAATTCATGATAATCGTATCAACCATGTACAAACTAAGTATGAATAATAACAAATATAAAAATTGAGTAGATAGGTGTAATTTATTAGCCAAACCACTCATTGAAGAAAAGTTGTTGAATTTTGCCAAAAACCCTAGACAATAGCCTATCAATTTTTACAATTTTTTGACGAGGTGTACAATTCATGAAAATTGTATCAACCAAGCACAAACTATGTATGAACATTAAAAATATGAAAAATGAGTAGATAGGTGTTGTGACAGCAGGTCTTTTCGGTAATCCAGGTATGGCGTAAAAAGAGGGTTTAATTACGTAATTTAATTATTTTAATTGCAAATATGTGATGCTGCATGCTCTAAGTTTCAATATGATTTTTATTTCAAGTTATTTGTTGCCCTAGAACTTATTATTATGTGATTGGACTCGAAAGTCCATTTAATTGAAGTTTAGCTAGGGACCTAACCGTATTAGGGTTTTTGAGCTGTTTTTCGGCCAACTTGAGCTCGGGGATTCGGATTCAAATTTTGAATTTGTCATTTTATTTGTTTCAACGATTTGGGTCAAACGGAACAAGCCTCACCTTTTTCTGAAGCTGTTTGAACCTTCTACCGATTTAAATTCTAACTGATTGAACCGAACCGAACCGGTTTTCCTTGGCTTAAAACCGGACCAACCCTTTTCTTTCTCTCATTTTTTTTCATTTTGTTGCTAAGAGAAGGAGAAGAGAAGAGAAGCTCCACTATTCACCTCAACCTTTGAGCTCAAGTTTCGACTCCGTCTCTCACCCAATCAACGATCTGAGGTAAGCATTGGATTCCTCTATTCGAGTGTGTCGTTTCTATCCGATTGAATCCCGTTTTCTTGCTTGGATCCATGCCTTTGTTGAAGGAGATGAATAGTGTATGAATATGAAAATTTGCTTCTAATGTCTTCATATATGGATTAATTGAACTAAGATTTACGTATGTTGTTCGTATGAACTCCCTCGTCGTTTATTTGTTGAAATCTTGAGTGTTGGTTGCTTATAGCTTAAATCTCCATTAATGGAGCTTGAGAATTCTTCCATGGCAACTTGTTTTATACTTTGATTCATGAGTTTAAAATGTATCTAAGTTGTTAAGCATGAGATTATGAACCTAGACTTGTGATTTTGAGTGGAATTTGATGGAATTGTATTAATGTTGTGGTTTCCCTGCTGTGTGCCTTGCTTTCTTCTTCTCCTATGGTCGAAGTTACTGAATTTTAAGGTTTTTCCAGCTGTGGGGAGCCACGCCTCCTCAAGGATTTAAGCCATGGCCGTGTATGGCCATGGATTTGTGAATTTTCATTTATGACTTGAGCTATGGCCGTGGATCAAGTTGTTCTTTAGGGGAGACACAACCGTTTCTCCCCCTTTTGTGTGAATATATGTGTGTTGTTTCGTTCGGTTTTCTTTCGTACGTTTATTCTACGCTTTTTTCCCTCCCCAAGTATTATCCTAACTTTATTTATGATATGATATGAATATGAATTAATGTAATATGACGTGTTTTATAATTTTATGATACGTTTTAATTGTTTAAATACGTTAAGTGTTCGTGAACGATTAAGTGCTACCATATGCCATCATATGCACTTGTTTGCATTAATTGTGCACAAAAACTGCTTCTTAACTTGTTATATGACATTGAATGTGTAATAGCCCCGATCGGGGCCTGGTCGTAAACGGTAAGCTAAGGGTATCGTAAGAGCGTTTATAAACCTTGATCCATATTTAAAATATTTCATGCATTGCATCTTTAAGTGAAATACGTGCTTTTTTGTGATATTATGTTATTTCGAGGGAAATTCGGCACTGAAACCCTGATTACTATTCATTTCCCGAACCACTACTGCCCCGTTTTGTCAATGAAATTTTAAAGGATCAAAACTCATGATTTTTAATCATCAAATTCGTTTTCCAAGTTCCGAGAACCTTTTATGAATTTTTGAAGCAATTTAGGATTTTCTTTTAAAGTTACTATTCATCGCCGAAATGAACTTTTGATCGGTACACCGTTTACCCCTCAATATTATACTTAAAATGACCCTTGAATTATTTCATGAATTTTGGTATACTTTTCAAACCCTATTTTTGACCCGAGCTTGAGTAGTAAACGAAAACGTTTAACAAATAAATTACTATTAATTTCGCGAATTAGAACTTTTAAACCGTAAGTCCGATTTTGACATATGAGTAACCGTTTCGAAGGTAATTTTATTTCCTGAACTTCAGACACTTTTTCCGTTTTTCAAATTCGACGTTTGGATGCGAAATTTCCTAAAAAACCATTTTTCTCCGATTTTATAATTAAATTTGGTAGGAAGTTGAATTATTTTTATAAATTACATAAGGTACCCCGTCCGTCCCAATTTTCTTTTAAATTATAAAGTGGCCCCTACCGCAACTATAAATAGGGCGTGATTGGCTCATTCCCATTGCCCAATCTTTTCTTTCCTATAGCAGAGAGTCTCTCTTCATTAGGTAAGTATTCATTTCCTTTCTTTTATGTTTATATTATTTTGTTTTGCAATATTATATTATTATATGTTTAGGTTCAGTATTTAATGTTTCAAAAGTAGGGCTACGGGAAGTTGTGTGATCAATTTAAAAGTTATATATATGCATGCATGTTTACAGTATGAATTAACGATTGCATCATTCTTAGAATATTAATTATGAGTTAAGATTATATGCATTAATTACTTATATATGTTCAGAATATCTTTGATTTATATTATAATTCGTTAGCAAATAATTTTTATGATATTTAATCTTAATTAGTTATTTATTAGTTTATGTTGATTAAAGATGATTAGTGAGTTTCGTAATTAATGATAATTAAATATTGTTAGTCTAGATTAGTATTTATTAATTAATGTTACATGATTTAAATTGTATTACATGTTACATGTTACATTTAATTTATAATATGATCATACTTATGTAACTTAAATTGTTGCATGACTTATGAAATGTTACATGTGATTTAATTATGTTATATGATAGGAATTATGTTACATTTATAATATGTTACATGTTTATACTATATGAATAATTATGTTATGAATTATAATATATGATCATATGTCACATGTTTCCCTAACCAATTGATATAAGTTATAGTATACATGTATAAAATACGTATACATATTAGTTTTCCTACGTATAATATGGTATGTATTTTTGTATAAATACCAAATGTATTTTTAGTATAAATACTTAATGTATTTTCATAAATACCAAATGTATTTTAGTATAAATACTTAAAGTATTTTCGTATAAGTACCAAGCGTATTTTTGTATTAATACTATATGTACCTTCGTATAAATACTGCATATGTGAACAGCAACTTTGACCGAAACAGTAGCTTTGACTGGAATAGTAGCTTTGACCGGAATAGTAACTTTGACCATTGACTTTGACTTTATATCAACGGACTCGTTTTGACGAGACGGATTCAACGAGAAAAGCCTTTTTCGCTAATTCTCAAAATCGAGGATCAAATTAAGCTTTTCAAACCGAACTCTAACTCGATTGAAGTTGTTTCAGAATTTTAAGTCTGATATTTGATTTTACGTTATAATCTTTCGTGTAAGATTAATCTCTTACCTGAATTCTTTTTCTGATATGGGTGATCCTTCTTGAGCAATGTTCTTTTTTTTATCAATTATGTGATTCATTACTTGAATACGATCATGCTTTCATGATGTATTATGGTATTAATGATTATCAGATTTTACCATGAGATCTCGTTACATGTTATGACATGCTTCGATAAAGTTTTGTCCTGATCATATGATACCATTATGTGCTATTGAATGTTTTGAGGTGGTTTGAACGTGCTTCTGTGACTATATGGTTTGAGGATAGAAACTTATAGTTATTCACCACTTACAGGTGAAGTTTGGATATACTGAGGCTCCGGTATTATTGCATAATACCATTTTATGTAGGTGAGGTTTAAATCTATTTTCAACTGGAACCATGAAAATATGTATGTATGCAAAATGTTTGAAAACCATCCCTAAAGGCTTTAAAGATCCTTATTTTCAAAAATAAACGTTTCCCTTCTTAGGGCAATGTTTCATTTTAAAGATACTCTGTTTTGTTTAAAGATAATGTTTTCTGATATTCCATTTGTTTAAAGTTGTACCGTTTTGATTAACGAGCAATGAGTAATGTTTTGGATTTCTGTTCTGATCAACGTTTAGTTTCTGGATTTTGTGTGCTTTATGCACTTCTGAAATTTTGGACAATGCAAGCTTTGGATATACTGTTCTGTTGGGCCCTGACGGTATGGTTGAGTAGTAGACCGGGAGGCGTGCGCCAATGGCTACTATGATACTGGCCGTCGTACAGACCTTGATGATGGTTTAATCGGAGGTTGGTTATTCCACATCGAAGGTCGGGAGAGGTGGATGTAATTCCTCCCATTCCTGTTTACGTCACCGCGGGTTAGCTCCCTGGGCGCGACAACTGGAGGAAGAAGGATGGTGCATGTGATTTTGGGTGTCGGGATCCTAACCGGTCTCGATACCAATTCTGTTAAATGTTTTTTGGGAGTAAAAGTTGGAGACTGCCTAGCTTGCGGGCAAATTCTGTTTTAAAGACTGGTTCATACTTTCGAAAAATATTCTATATGCTATTCCCTTTTGTAAAAGTATGTATGAACCAGAATCTCTGACGTGTGTGCATGTGTGTGCTTGCTCGAAGATCTTGTTTCAAAGTGATGCTTTGAAGTACGGTTCTGAATTAAAGTTTTAAAGAAAAAGTTTTGAAATTCAGTTTTTAAAGTGCAGTTTGAAGTAAACCTCTTCTAAAAGTCCTAAAGCTTTCAAGCACTTATCTTGTTTCAAAGTTATGCCTCACTTAGTCCCTTTGACTAATACCTTTGCCCCGTTTTCTAACCTCATGGTTTCAGGTTCTGCATTTGCTTAAAGGCTGGTACCTTGAAGCATAGGAAATCTTCTGTAGTACTCTTTCGGTCAGGTTCTTTTGAACCATCTTGAATTCCACTCACTTGTTGTTATCGTATTGTTTTGTTAGGTCTTAATCAGCTTAGCCTCTTGTGTTCTTGTTACTGTTTCCAAAAGTTTTAAATTGCCCATATTTCTGCTGCAATGCTTTCTTTTAATACTCTGATCTTGTAATGTATTGTCCGTTCGCCGGCGTACCTTTTGGGTGCTAGGTTCCCTATCCACTCGAGAGGTACGACGGTGCGGGGTTGTGGCCCCCTTCGGGGTGCTACAACTGAGGTGGTATCAGAGCCCCAGGTTGCGGAAATCTGGGGTTCATAGAGTCTCATAAGTATTCTCATGTTTTTAGTGCTTAAATTGTGATCGATCACTGTTTGGGGCGGCCGACCAGCATGTGATTTGTTACAATTGTAGTACTGAAACCCTTCCTTAATTGAGTTAACAATCTAGTTTTGATCAACATCAAAATTTCAAGTTTCATAGGGTCTTTTAGTACTTTTTGAAAATTTTCGATTCATTAGTGGTTACGGTTTTGAGATTGATATCTAATTCCTTCTTCTACTCACTCTCCCTACTTTTGAAAATTCTCTACTTACTCTTCCCAGTCTATTCATGTCTCCAGTCTTAGAGTCGCTTCAAGATATCGACAAGGCCAATATATTACGTGTTTTATGTGCATAATCGGATGCTGATTATTTGAATATTGAATATTGTTGAACTGTTGTTCAATGTTTTGACCTGTACTGGCTAATTGTTAGTTGATGATTAATGGAATACACTTGTTGCCTGAATATTGCTATACTGAATACTGATTGGTTGTTGTTCCCTACATTGATACGTACTTGTTATTTGTTAATAATTGTTCAGTGATATATATACTTGCTTCATGAATATCGCCTCTGTGACATTCTGTGAACCATTCTTGACCCACATGCATTACATTTTAATTGAGGTTCTTAACTTCAAAAAGTGCCTTCCTTGGAATGAAGTGGGAACTCGAATTTCATTGACATGACCAGAAGAACGGTACACGCTCTTAACACGCCAGTTAAGGTTCTATAACCCTGGCGCCATGCATTAACTTCATCAAAACTTTATGTGTGCATACTTGTTCTTGTTGAGTACTTGGTCATGTAAACATCGTGGTAAAATCTCTCTTGGGATTTGCTTTATTACGCAATTGGTATATAAACGCTACCCTATAAGAGTTGGTAATCAATTTTATCCGACGGATCTTATCACACTGTTAATGACGGGATACGAAATCATACTGGGTATGGATTGGCTCTCTAAATACCATGCTAAATTGGATTGTTTTAAAAAGGAGGTCATCTTAGGAAAAGATGAAAGTTGGACACCAGATGGAAAGGAAAAACATTCATCAATAGTCTCTGTAACAGAGGCGAAGAGGATGATTCAGAAGGGAGCTACAGGGTTCGTTGCCTATCTCTTGAACAGACCAAAAGATCAAATCAAATTGGAAGAAGTTGAGATTGTTAATGAGTTCTTAGAGGTGTTTCCTGAACACCTGGATTCGTTACCACCAGATCGTGAATTGGAGTTCGTAATTGAGATAGTTCCGGGAGCCGAACCATTTTCCAAGACAACATATAGGATGGCACCTGTTGAACTTCAAGAATTAAGAAAGCAACTTGATGAGTTGATAGAAGCAGGTTATATTCGACCGAGTACATCACCTTGGGGAGCACCTGTATTATTTGTTAAGAATAAGGACGGATCCCTATGACTTTGTATTGACTATCGGGAGCTCAGCAGAATAACCATAAAGAACAAGTATCCTCTTCCTCATATTGAGAAGTTATTCGACATACTTCAAGGATCTCGAGTATACTCCAAGTTAGATTTGAGACAAGGATACTATCAGTTGAAAGTGAAAGCGGAAGATATCCCTAAAACAGCTTTTAATAGTCGCTACGGACATTTTGAGTTTGTGGTGATGCCATTTGGATTGACGAACGCCCCAGCTGCATTCATGGACATGATGCATTGGATTTTTCGACCATTCCTCGACAAGTTTGTCGTAATCTTCGTAGACGATATTCTAGTCTTTTCCAAGACACCAGAGGAACATGCAGAGCATCTTTGATTGGTGCTAGGCACTTTGCTGGATCACAAGCTATACGCAAAATTCAGCAAATGTGAGTTTTGGTTGGAAAAGGTCACATTCTTGGGGCATATCATATCGGGTTCAGGGGTCGAAGTTGATCCCTCGAAGATTGAAACGATTATGAACTGGAAACAATCAAGGAATCCTTCAGAAGTGAGAAGCTTTTTGGGACTCGCTACTATAGAAGATTCGTGCAAGATTTTCCAAGATAGCTGCACCACTTTCAAGATTAACAAAAAAGAAGGGAAGTTCGAATAGACAGAAAAGTGCGAACAGAGTTTCCAGGAATTAAAGAAGAGGTTGACGACAGCACCAGTACTAGCGTTACCAGAAGAAAATGAAGGTTACACTGTCTATACTGATGCCTCAAAAGAAGGATTGGGTAGTGTTCCAATGCAACATGGAAAAGTGATAGCGTATGCCTCAAGGAAGCTTAAACCACATTAAGTTAACTACCCTACACACAATTTGGAGCTAGCAGCGATTGTCTTCGCTCTTGCCAAATGGAGGCATTATCTTTATGGGGTTACATTTGAAGTCTTTATAGATCATAAGAGTTTGCGTTACTTATTCACTCAAAAGGAGTTGAATATGCGACAAAGGAGGTGGATGGAGTTTCTGGAAGACTATGATTGTATAATTTCGTACTATCCAGGAAAAGCTAATGTGTTAGCTGATGCACTAAGTCGAAGGGCTAGTTTAGCACTGATCACAGGAGATTTTACAAAGAGCAGAAGGGAACCTGTACAAGTGATATCAAGAGCCAGATTGGCTAACCTAGTCATCTTGTCACCATTAAAGGAGAAAATTCTAGAAACACAGGCTACAGACGACTGAATTAAGAAATGTTTGAATTATAAGGAAAAAGATGACGAAACAAAATTCAAAAAGGGTGAAGACGGAATCTTGAGATACAAAGGTAGAGTTTGTGTGCCAACTGAAATTCGAAAGAAAATATTGGATGAGGCGCATAAAACACGATATACGGTACATCCTGGAGGGACAAAGATGTATAAAGATCTCAAGGAGCATTTCTGGTGGAATGGAATGAAAAGAGACATCGCTGAATATGTCAAGAAAGGCTTAACTTGTCAAAAGGTTAAAGTAGAACATCAATAGCCAGGAGGAAAATTACAACCATTGTCGATCCCTACATGGAAATGGGAGCGGATAACCATGGATTTTGTCGTCGGGTTACCTAAGGTTAAAGGAGGATAAGATAATATTTGGGTTATACTCGATAGATTGACTAAGTCAGCACACTTTCTATCGGTAAAGACCACAAACAAGGTTAAAACCTTAGCGAAGCTATACCATCAGGAGATTGTAAGATTGCATGGGATACTGGCTAGCATAGTATATCTGATAGATATCTAAAATTTACATCTCAACTTTTGGCGGAGTATTCAAAAATTGATGGGGACTAAGTTAAATTTTAGCACAACAGCTCATCCTCAGACAGATGGGTAGTTAGAAAGATTGATAAAGTACCTGGAGGATCTGTTAAAGGCGTGCACGTTGGATTTCCCAGATAGTTGGAAGGACTGTCTGCCACTTGTGGAGTTTGCATACAATAACAGTTATCAAGCTTTAATTCAAGCAACTCCGTATAAAGCTTTATAACGAGAGGAAGTGTAGATCTCCATTATATTGGGATTTGGACAAATCAAGATGGACCCCTGAGAAAACTAAAAGACCAAAAGTCATTGAGTGGATAGAGAAAGCTACTGAAAAGATTAAGGTTAGTCAACAAAGAATGAAGGTTGCTCAAGATAGACAGAAGAGTTACGCAGACAAAAGGAGAAGGGATTTGGAGTTTGATGTTGGTAAGAAAGCGTTTTTAAAGGCATCACCAAGGAAAGGGTTCGCAAGAATTGGAAAAGGTGGAAAATTGAACCCTAGATACATAGGACCCTTTGAGATACTGGAACGTATGGGTCCAACAGCGTATCGCCTGGACTTACCAGCAAGCTTATCAGGAATTCATAATGTATTTCATTTATCCCACCTTCGTAACTACTTTACTGATGAGAGACAGGTGGTACCAGTAGAGGAACTTCCTTTAGAACCAAATCTAACCTATGTGTTGAAACCAACAAGGATCTTGGATAGAAGATTCTAAGAGTTAAGAAACAGGAAGATTCCACTGGTTAAGGTGTTATGGAAAGAACATGGTACTGAGGAAGCCACATGGGAAACTGAAGAAAAGATACAAAAGCACTACCTGAGTTATTCACAGATCGAGAAAAGAATCTGAGGACAGATTCTTCTTAAGGAGGGGAGATTGTAATAGCCCCGATCGGGGCCTGGTCGTAAACGGTAAGCTAAGGGTATCGTAAGAGCGTTTATAAACCTTGATCCATATTTAAAATATTTCATGCATTGCATCTTTAAGTGAAATACGTGCTTTTTTGTGATATTATGTTATTTCGAGGGAAATTCGGCACTGAAACCCTGATTACTATTCATTTCCCGAACCACTACTGCCCCGTTTTGTCAATGAAATTTTAAAGGATCAAAACTCATGATTTTTAATCATCAAATTCGTTTTCCAAGTTCCGAGAACCTTTTATGAATTTTTGAAGCAATTTAGGATTTTCTTTTAAAGTTACTATTCATCGCCGAAATGAACTTTTGATCGGTACACCGTTTACCCCTCAATATTATACTTAAAATGACCCTTGAATTATTTCATGAATTTTGGTATACTTTTCAAACCCTATTTTTGACCCGAGCTTGAGTAGTAAACGAAAACGTTTAACAAATAAATTACTATTAATTTCGCGAATTAGAACTTTTAAACCGTAAGTCCGATTTTGACATATGAGTAACCGTTTCGAAGGTAATTTTATTTCCTGAACTTCAGACACTTTTTCCGTTTTTCAAATTCGACGTTTGGATGCGAAATTTCCTAAAAAACCATTTTTCTCCGATTTTATAATTAAATTTGGTAGGAAGTTGAATTATTTTTATAAATTACATAAGGTACCCCGTCCGTCCCAATTTTCTTTTAAATTATAAAGTGGCCCCTACCGTAACTATAAATAGGGCGTGATTGGCTCATTCCCATTGCCCAATCTTTTCTTTCCTATAGCAGAGAGTCTCTCTTCATTAGGTAAGTATTCATTTCCTTTCTTTTATGTTTATATTATTTTGTTTTGCAATATTATATTATTATATGTTTAGGTTCAGTATTTAATGTTTCAAAAGTAGGGCTACGGGAAGTTGTGTGATCAATTTAAAAGTTATATATATGCATGCATGTTTACAGTATGAATTAACGATTGCATCATTCTTAGAATATTAATTATGAGTTAAGATTATATGCATTAATTACTTATATATGTTCAGAATATCTTTGATTTATATTATAATTCGTTAGCAAATAATTTTTATGATATTTAATCTTAATTAGTTATTTATTAGTTTATGTTGATTAAAGATGATTAGTGAGTTTCGTAATTAATGATAATTAAATATTGTTAGTCTAGATTAGTATTTATTAATTAATGTTACATGATTTAAATTGTATTACATGTTACATGTTACATTTAATTTATAATATGATCATACTTATGTAACTTAAATTGTTGCATGACTTATGAAATGTTACATGTGATTTAATTATGTTATATGATAGGAATTATGTTACATTTATAATATGTTACATGTTTATACTATATGAATAATTATGTTATGAATTATAATATATGATCATATGTCACATGTTTCCCTAACCAATTGATATAAGTTATAGTATACATGTATAAAATACGTATACATATTAGTTTTCCTACGTATAATATGGTATGTATTTTTGTATAAATACCAAATGTATTTTTAGTATAAATACTTAATGTATTTTCATAAATACCAAATGTATTTTAGTATAAATACTTAAAGTATTTTCGTATAAGTACCAAGCGTATTTTTGTATTAATACTATATGTACCTTCGTATAAATACTGCATATGTGAACAGCAACTTTGACCGAAACAGTAGCTTTGACTGGAATAGTAGCTTTGACCGGAATAGTAACTTTGACCATTGACTTTGACTTTATATCAACGGACTCGTTTTGACGAGACGGATTCAACGAGAAAAGCCTTTTTCGCTAATTCTCAAAATCGAGGATCAAATTAAGCTTTTCAAACCGAACTCTAACTCGATTGAAGTTGTTTCAGAATTTTAAGTCTGATATTTGATTTTACGTTATAATCTTTCGTGTAAGATTAATCTCTTACCTGAATTCTTTTTCTGATATGGGTGATCCTTCTTGAGCAATGTTCTTTTTTTATCAATTATGTGATTCATTACTTGAATACGATCATGCTTTCATGATGTATTATGGTATTAATGATTATCAGATTTTACCATGAGATCTCGTTACATGTTATGACATGCTTCGATAAAGTTTTGTCCTGATCATATGATATCATTATGTGCTATTGAATGTTTTGAGGTGGTTTGAACGTGCTTCTGTGACTATATGGTTTGAGGATAGAAACTTATAGTTATTCACCACTTACAGGTGAAGTTTGGATATACTGAGGCTCCGGTATTATTGCATAATACCATTTTATGTAGGTGAGGTTTAAATCTATTTTCAACTGGAACCATGAAAATATGTATGTATGCAAAATGTTTGAAAACCATCCCTAAAGGCTTTAAAGATCCTTATTTTCAAAAATAAACGTTTCCCTTCTTAGGGCAATGTTTCATTTTAAAGATACTCTGTTTTGTTTAAAGATAATGTTTTCTGATATTCCATTTGTTTAAAGTTGTACCGTTTTGATTAACGAGCAATGAGTAATGTTTTGGATTTCTGTTCTGATCAACGTTTAGTTTCTGGATTTTGTGTGCTTTATGCACTTCTGAAATTTTGGACAATGCAAGCTTTGGATATACTGTTCTGTTGGGCCCTGACGGTATGGTTGAGTAGTAGACCGGGAGGCGTGCGCCAATGGCTACTATGATACTGGCCGTCGTACAGACCTTGATGATGGTTTAATCGGAGGTTGGTTATTCCACATCGAAGGTCGGGAGAGGTGGATGTAATTCCTCCCATTCCTGTTTACGTCACCGCGGGTTAGCTCCCTGGGCGCGACAACTGGAGGAAGAAGGATGGTGCATGTGATTTTGGGTGTCGGGATCCTAACCGGTCTCGATACCAATTCTGTTAAATGTTTTTTGGGAGTAAAAGTTGGAGACTGCCTAGCTTGCGGGCAAATTCTGTTTTAAAGACTGGTTCATACTTTCGAAAAATATTCTATATGCTATTCCCTTTTGTAAAAGTATGTATGAACCAGAATCTCTGACGTGTGTGCATGTGTGTGCTTGCTCGAAGATCTTGTTTCAAAGTGATGCTTTGAAGTACGGTTCTGAATTAAAGTTTTAAAGAAAAAGTTTTGAAATTCAGTTTTTAAAGTGCAGTTTGAAGTAAACCTCTTCTAAAAGTCCTAAAGCTTTCAAGCACTTATCTTGTTTCAAAGTTATGCCTCACTTAGTCCCTTTGACTAATACCTTTGCCCCGTTTTCTAACCTCATGGTTTCAGGTTCTGCATTTGCTGGTTGGCTGGTACCTTGAAGCATAGGAAATCTTCTGTAGTACTCTTTCGGTCAGGTTCTTTTGAACCATCTTGAATTCCACTCACTTGTTGTTATCGTATTGTTTTGTTAGGTCTTAATCAGCTTAGCCTCTTGTGTTCTTGTTACTGTTTCCAAAAGTTTTAAATTGCCCATATTTCTGCTGCAATGCTTTCTTTTAATACTCTGATCTTGTAATGTATTGTCCGTTCGCCGGCGTGCCTTTTGGGTGCTAGGTTCCCTATCCACTCGAGAGGTACGACGGTGCGGGGTTGTGGCCCCCTTCGGGGTGCTACAGAATGAATATGTTAAGCTATGAAATTTCTTCCCTTGCATGCAATTGATACAAATATGAGTTTTCCTACGTGATTTCATCTCTTAAGTGCATAAACATACGCCGTGCGTCTATGTGGTTCATCCTTGAGTCTAAGTTTCGCATTTTGTCTTCAGTTTGTCTAGGTGCACCGGGGGTGGTGTTTCGTTAGCCGTATTGATTTCGGGATGGATGATTCGTCATGTTACGGCTTCATCGGTGTATGGTAGGGTTAGGATATAGTTAGACCCTATTGAAACGTGCTCGTTTTCTATACATGTGAACTATAGCCTTAAGTATAAGTAAATATGTGCGAGATACGTAGTTTTATAACTTTGTTATACGTTTGCAAGTATGATAAACTATGTACAAGCCTATGTACGCTTGATATGTTTTGTTACATTTGGAAACATTAAACCACGCTTCAAACCGTGTGCCTCTTATGAGCTGGGAGATACGAGTTAAGGAAAATGTTAAGGATTTGACATGGAGAGGTATGTAAAGCGTGGTGGTTTCAAGGTAAGGTATGATACGTAAGTTATGATACGTTATGATATGTAGCGGGTCATGATATGATATGATCTATTCTGTATGATGGGCCCCGAAGTCTATGGGTCGGGACACCTGGGACGATAGCGGGCCATCAGGATAAGCCCGGACATAGTCTCCATATGATAGGATTACTCCTGAACCTGCCAAAAGATTTCGTGGGGGATGGATATCCTGAGGGTTTGGAGTAGCTTGCACTCCCCTCACCTATAATGTATGGCATTTGTTTTGTTTTGATATGGTATGATATGTATGAGGAGTTCAGGATGGATTATGATACTCGTACCCGCCAAGTTATGTATGAATGATACGTTAAAGTTCGTAAAACAGGGATAGACTTATTAATAGGATAAAACATGGATATTTTGAAAGGATAAGATAAGATATGAAATGATTTGTTATGATATGAATTGTACGATCCTTATGCATAAGCTAAGATAAGTTTTGTCTATTTTGTTAGATAATCCCTATATGTATGTATCACGGACAAAGGTTTTGGTGTGCAAAAACTATCCCTGGGTTCACGAATATTATGATTTGAATGTGCTATGCTCTTTTATATGTATGTAGCGTGTGTGGGTAGCCCCTTACTCAGTCAATGTGACTGACCCTCTTCCTCCCCAATGTTTTTAGTGTGCTGGTGTGGCTTTGGAGTTCGAGCTAGGCGGCGTGAGTCGAGTCCCTTGAGTCTGTCATGTCTTTGTTGAAGTTCGAGTCATTTCATACGCATTTTGTATTCTGGTTAAGTATGTATGTAAGATTCGAACGAATATATGTAAACTTTATTTATGGTATGAAAATTTTTTGGGATAGGCTTGTAGGGATTGATTGAACTCGTTTGCATTTATGATTTATGTTTATTTTCAGGATTAGGTATCTATGCTAGTTGAACCCGTCACCTGCTGCTTGTACTTTTATGTTTAAATGTATGAATTGCTTCCGCATTTGCATTTGCTTTTCGTTGATTTATTCTGTAGTCAGGATCTACGTCCCGCCTAGCTTAGGTGTGTGAGTTTGTCTGTCTCCCGTTCGTCTCTGCTTGTTTCATGTACGGGTTTTCCATCTCGTATGCGGATTGGGCTTAGGTGGGGATGTGGTGACCCACCGTGCGGGGTGCTACATACTAAAGTGATATCAGAGCTCTAGGTTGCCAAACCTGAGTTCAGTGTCGAGTTGTGTCTGTCTAAGTCAAACGGCATAGCACAATGTGGTTATGTGTGTACATTTGCATCACTATTTGCTATGATATGCATTTGAAATTTATCACCTTGTTGATTTTACCTTTTGTGATGCATTGCATTTCCTAGTTGCTCTTACTTGATTTAGTTATGTGACATATTCATGTACTAATCAACATGCATATTTCTATATTGTAGTTGTTGGGATTTTCAGGATGCCACCGCGTCGATAACACTACGATCAACCTTCTCATCAACATTCGTACAACCAAGGGCAACCGTCAACCGAAGTGCCACCTATGAACCCAATGACGATATTGTATCGGGAGTTTAGGACATTCAATCCGCCCCAAATTTAAGAAGGAGATGACTTGAGAGCTAATGAATGGCTCTTGAAAATAGAGAGTATTTTTGAAAATATGGCCATGCAACTCTCAAGATATGGCTCGCCTTGCTACATTCCTCCTACAAGGTCAAGCAAGGCAATGGTGGAAAAGAGTTTCCCCATAATTAGAGGCAACGAGTGAGGAGCTGACATGGGATGCCTTTGTTCGAGAGTTTAGAAAGAGGTACACGCCGGCCATTTTACAAGATCGAAGATTTTAGAAATTCCTCACCTTGAAACAAGGAGACAAAACGGTCACGGAGTACATAGAAGAATTCGAGAGGTTAGGTGTGTATGTGTCTCATATTATGGGCAATGATGGGATGAAGGCTTGGTATTTTATGGAAGGTCTTTGGGATGAGTTCAAGGAGGCCTTACTTGCGAGAGATTCGAGCACGTGGGAGCAAGCCACGATGAAAGTTTTGAGGGTTGAAAATTTGGAAGCTAACAAGGAGCAAGGAAGAAGAGATATCGGGACCAAGAGGTGAGTTGGGATTATGCTCGAATCTACAAGGGGAGGAAAGACTCCATCAATGTGGTACTCGAGCTAAGAAGATCCGTGGAAAGAAGTATAAGACCGGAGACCATTCGAGACTGAAGACCCCCTCGGTAATGTGCCTATTGTGGAGGAGACAACCATACATATGAGGCGTGTCGGGATAGATTGAAGAGGTGCTATGCATGCGGATCAACGACGCCCAAGGTTTCCGACTGTGATCAATCAAGGGCTAACAAACAATGAAAGCGAGATCAAAGGCTTCAAATCGAAAATCAACATGAATCCAAGAATAGAGGTATTTGCATTCATGGTACGTGCATCTAGAACATATTTAAAATGTGCACTTATTCACTCCTCGTGATATAATTAATATTTATAACGTTTTTATATGCTTGGGTGGTAATTATGTGATGCATATCATCGGTATATTTAACCCGATATGCATATTTAGTGGTTGCTTTCTAAAATGGTGCCCCTTCATACTGTCAAGTTGTGACCAACGATATTAGAAGAAATGGGTTGAATCGAGGACCTTCTTTGGGGATTAAGAATGATGATGGTAGAGTGGCACCAAGAATGTGACGAGAAGGGGATCGAGTTGAGAAGTCTACAATTAGAGTTGAAGGTTGCAAATAGGGAGGGAGGACACTAAGAAGGATTCCATTGATGGCGTAACTTTGAGAAAACGCCACCGCTGTTATAACAAGAATCTGACTTGAGATTTAAGAGCAATTATACCGATCAATAATCCGAGGTATGGAGACCGATTCACTATTCAACCGTGCCTTGGAAGGAAGGAGATCAACGAAAATGGTAGAAGGTTTCCATAGGACTTTCCATGAATTCCAAGAGAGATGGACTGGAAATCCCAAATCGTTGAGATGAATGGAAATAAGGCCAAGCGCACGCGCAGGAGTGGCGTTTCTAATCGGGGTGTTCTTTGAAGACTGAAATCAATTGAGGAATTGAAGACTGGACGGGTACCGTGGTACTGGAAAACACCAGGAATTCCAAGACATAACATCGAGGACAGAAGAACTCCAATAATTATTTTGGCATTGTCGAATCTTTACAACGAGACAAGATCTCCACAACGGCTAATGGTACATTAAACATACATATCACGTGAATCATGCATTATTTAAATTTTGTTACGTATTTGTTCTTGTTGCTTGTTAGTTGCTCTACATGGGTAGCTTTGAGTGCATGAGAGTAGTTGTCACGTGGTAAGATGAGGGTCGTGCTTTGCAACGAGATCGAAAACCTCACGAAGGATTTTGGTGGTGTAAGAAGAAGGTTTGAATGTTAGACACTTCGAACCTTAGATCGTTGATAAGGAAAAGATTCGGTTGAGTTTGGTTGTGGAGCGGCGTGAGTTCGTTAACTACGCCAATCGAGGAACAAAGTCAATAAAGCTCTAGAAGTACATCTTGGGAAGATGGAACCTAGAATAGACCTAAAAGGATTTTACGGGCAAGTGAGAGATTATTGGGAATAGTGCCCTAGCAAGCCGTATGGTTTGGGACTTTGCCTATATCATAGACAATCTTTGAATAATATACGAATGATTGTAGTCACCGGTGAACACTTCTTTATGTGCCATTACATGTTTTGTGTATTTCCATTATGTGCGCATGTATTAGAACTCCCCAAATCCGATGAGGCCATTAAGAACTTTGTCCTTATGAGAACGACACATGAAACAAGTTCTTACCTCCATCGGCGAGGATTAGAAACTTCTCCAAGTCGATGAGTCCAATAGACAGTAGGAGTATCGACCTTGACTCCGTCGAGACTTGCTTGTTTAGTTACGTCCTTAAGAAGGATCACCCGATTTTATGGGGTGATAAGTGCATACGATGATGCGTTCATAATACATAAGGGTGCTTGTTGATAGAACAAGTTCACTGTCCTGCGTGAGAAAATTCCTAAATGGGAAAAGAAGTTACTAGAACTTCCAGATTAGGAATTATCTCACATGTCAATGACGTGAGGAATTAATCCTTAGACTTGAGGTTCCACATTGTCTCATATGAGCTAACTCTGTAATCTTTGATATAGGCTCAAATGGGTTCGCCATATAGACACCTGAATTATGGCCTATGTTGGGATTACACAAGTGGCATATAAGAATTGTTGGAATCAATAAATGACCTACACTTGTTGTAGGCAAGATGATCTCTTATTACACAAGTCATTAGTGTTCCATCCCAAAATCCTTACGTAAGGTGGATAGATCAAGACATCAAGAAAAAGGTTTTTTTTAGATTGAGATCAAATGGAATGTGAAGGGCACTTTGTTTTAAGATTAAGATTAGTAGGGCTCTCTATATTCCCATGCCCTAGACCTTAATCAAGAGATAGGATGGTAGGAGGATCGTATCCCACATGATGTCATTGACTGAAAGGTTCTTTCGAACATACATTCACATTTTGGGTAGGGGTCACACACCTATTGCTAGACTATGATCGTGTGATCTGTGAGATAATTAATTGATAAAGTGTATTAATTAATTATGCTCACTGGTAATTGAAATTAAACCTAGAGGGTCACACACAAATGTCAGGTTCAAAGGGTATTATAGAAAAGGTCAAATAATTGACCGGAACGAGACCACACGTGTAAAGTACACGCATGGGTCCGAGAGCATGTTTGGGACGCATGATCCATTTGAGAAATTAGGTCATATGTTAATTAATTGGAGAATTAATTATAAAGCCCAAATATAATTAATTAGTGAATTAATTATAAAGCCACAATATAATTAATTAGAGAATTAATTATATAGCCGAAAAGGAAATTAATTAGGAATTAATTTTATCCTGTTAGAATTAATTCTAAAGCCCTTCATGGAATTAATTGGAGAATTAATTCAAAATATTTAATTATTTAATTATTCTAATTTGATTAGAATAAATAAATAAGCTAAATATAAAATATCTTCTATTTAATATTATTCTAATTTGATTAGAATAAGATATTATTAAGACAAGATATTTAATTATTATTAGAATATTTAAATATTCCTAATTTAATTAGAAGGGCCTTTTTCTAGAAGATAATATCTTATTTAGATAAGATGTTATTGCTTGGAGAGAAAGAAAATAGAAGAAAAGTCAAACTAGGAATCCTGTTCCTAAAGGGTTTAGGAAATCCTATATATATATGAAGGGCTGATGGAAGATCTTTTCATTGGCATAATCAGATTGAAAAAAATATGATTTTCTTGGGAATATTGGGTCAGTTCGCGAAGAAGATGTCCGGAATGTCTCGCATGAAATTCGGAAGTGTGGCAGTTCAATCTTCGTTAAACAGGGGTTTTGAAGGGAGATTTAATCATGCTCTTGTTTTCTATCTCGTTTCTTGTTTCTTTAATACACATATTACAGTACTAGCATACTCACTGATATGATTTGAATCTAGGACTGGTGTGGATACTTCTAGAGGATTTCTACTTTGGAATCTCGAAGAAAGAATCGTTCAAGAAACGGGGATTTCATACCGCATGAAGAATGTTTGAGGGTGGCTCAATACGTTTCAAGAAAGCTTCAACTCTTGTAAGTTTCTTGAATCCCAAAAGTTTTGAAACGAACATTGCAAGACTTTTGGAATTTTTTTAAACTTCCGCTGCTTTAACTCTGTGTTTTCCAACACTTAAATCAAATATATCACTTAATTCATGAAATTAACATGCTTAGGAATTAAATTCGTATCATAGGATTCACATATCATAAGAGTTCATAACATGTAAACACTTAGGGAATATTTGACAATTAAATCAAGTAATTCATATGATTTCAAATATTTCATATAATAAAGAATAAAATAACAAATAAATGCATCAAATAATTATAGAAATAAATGCAAATATGGAAAATAAACTCACATGTGACACGGATTTGTACGTACGAGTAGACGGGGTGTCACAACAATGACCCTAATTAATCAGTACTTTTTTAATCAATCAGTCCACAAATCACATATCCATAGTCTAGCAATAGTAGTGCAACCCCTAGCTGAATAATGAATTTAATCGAAGAACCTTTCTATCAATGATTCATTGTGAGATATGGTCTTCCTTCCAACATATCTCCCGATCAATATCTAGGGTAAGGGAATAATTAAAATCCTAATAATCTCAATCTTAAAGCTAATTCTAATTCATATTCATTTGATCTCGATCCAAGAAACTCCTTTCTTGATCTCGATCGACTGCCTTGTTCAAGGACTCCGAGATGGAATATGAATGACTTAGACAATCAGAGATCTTCTTGCGTTAAACAAGTGTAGGTTCTCTTTTGATTCTCACATGCCTCATGTGCCATTTTTGTGATCCCAACATAAGTTATACTTTAGGTGTTTCGAGAAACATGCTTTTAGACTTATATCTAAAATCACGTAAATGAGCAACCATGGAATCTCAAGTCTAAGGACTAATGACTTCACATCATTGACTTGTAAGATGTTTCCTAATCTGGAAGTTTTCATTTCTAGAAATAGAAACTTGCTTTCACATTTTGGAATGCTCTTACGCGGGACACCACAATGTACTCATTCCATTAATGAGCACCCTTGTGCATTACGTACGCATCTACTATGCACTTTGTCATCCCATGAAATAGGATGATTCTTTCTTAAGGAAGTAATCACACAAGCAATTTTCAAACGAGTCTAGTTAACATTCTCCGTGTTTGTTGGACTCATCGACTTGGACTGTTTTCTAATCCAGCTTGAGTTAGGGCTTGTTTCATGTGTCATTAACCTAAATGACAAAGCCTTAACACCTTGATAGATTATGGTAGTTCTAATACATGCATATATAAATGTAAGAAACTTAACATACAAGAGCACATAAAGAAGTTACTGCCTTTTGATCATAATCAGTTCGTTTATTATTTAGAGATCGTTTGTGATTTTAAAAGAAAATAGTTATAGACGATTACAAAAGATCGGCGTTCGAGGCACTATTCCTAACAAAGTGAGCCTAGTTCGTGTAGATCTCAAACCATTTTCTATGGCTTGCTGGCTCGTGAGAAAGCCATTAAACGAAATAAGTTGTAATTGAACCTATTGAACATGCATTTTTTTTTGTACAATGTCCTTATGGGGAAGTGACATGTTAACTAATTTCTTGTTGGAAGCGTATATTTGTGAAGGAAGTTTGTGGTAAGACCCTTAAGCATTTTCTTTTTCCACCTTGTTCATAAGGTGTGAGATCTATGATCTTTTGATATGGATGGAGATATGGTGTATCAAGAAAGATATCAAGATGGAGATGCAGAATATCACGTGAGATATCAAGAGAGAATAGGAATTGGATAAGTTTTAATATTTCACGTGAGATATCAAGAGAGAATAGGAATTGGATAAGTTTTAATATTTAGTTTGATAGGATTTATATTATATTATTTAATATTTCGTAGTTGTATTACGTTGTTTATTTGAGTACTTTATTTTAAGAGTCTTACTAGGTCTAGGATATCTTTACCTTTATATATTGTTAGTCTAGTTACGTTTACAACATTCAAGCAATAATAATTCAATTCCTTTAAACCTAATTTCTCAAGTCTCTCTCCCTCCCCAAATTCACCGGCCGGTCGACTCTTCACCGGATTATCCCTCTTTCTCATCCCTTATTCTTAAGAGCTCGAGACTGCTCTAAAGTCTCTTTGAGATACGTTCGTATAACCGTTCGTATCACTGGTGCTTTCATTGAGAGTTACTTCATGGCAGAATCTATTTCCGAAGCGCGATTCAAAGAGTTTCAGCAGCGGATTGCTGTGCAGATGGATATCCTAATGACCTCGATGCAGGCCATGAGTCGGACCGCGCAAAAGATGCAACAAAATTGGAGTTCCTTCGTGGCTAAGACAGAAAAGCCGCGTGCAAACCCTGAAACGGCGATTGTGCCTAGGGCTGGGAGAATCGCTGCCACGCTTGCCAACCCTGAAATGGATATTACGCCTGAGATGCCTACGGCATCCAACCCCTCCATGGGAACTATTGCTAACACATCGGATGTAAACGAGCCTCCTAAAAAGATGCACGTTTTGAAAATTAAGGAGGATAAAATGGACGAAGATGATATCTCCACGGATATGGATACAACTGTTGTTAGCGGCCATGGGACAGAAACTGGTCAGATAATAGTGACGTCGATTGGAGGTCGAAACGGGCAACCGAAGCAGGCAATGTCATATACGGTTGAACCTGTGATTGGAACCGGTTCGTTCGGAGTTGTATACCAAACTAAATGTTTGGAAACGGGGGAATATGTGCATATCCCCTTGTTATCGCTGCACCTTGAGGACAAGGTGCTTTCCCATGGGGGAAAGAGTGATATGGATGGAGATATGGTGTATCAAGAAAGATATCAAGATGGAGATGCAGAATATCACGTGAGATATCAAGAGAGAATAGGAATTGGATAAGTTTTAATATTTCACGTGAGATATCAAGAGAGAATAGGAATTGGATAAGTTTTAATATTTAGTTTGATAGGATTTATATTATATTATTTAATATTTCGTAGTTGTATTACGTTGTTTATTTGAGTACTTTATTTTAAGAGTCTTACTAGGTCTAGGATATCTTTACCTTTATATATTGTTAGTCTAGTTACGTTTACAACATTCAAGCAATAATAATTCAATTCCTTTAAACCTAATTTCTCAAGTCTCTCTCCCTCCCCAAATTCACCGGCCGGTCGACTCTTCACCGGATTATCCCTCTTTCTCATCCCTTATTCTTAAGAGCTCGAGACTGCTCTAAAGTCTCTTTGAGATACGTTCGTATAACCGTTCGTATCATCTTTATCCCTCACAATATTTTGCATAAAGATATATTGCTTGAGCTATCTAAGCGAGTTGCTCATCTATGTTTGTCACGCCAGTTGTCTATGGGCAAATTGGTGAACGAATATAATGTGAAATTAGCTTCTTTTTGAGTGGTAAGGTTGGAATTATCAATTTTGGATGAGATTGAACCATAAAATTTTCACCAAGTGTGATATTGAACAATGTCATTACATCAATATAATTAGCAAAGTTTTCTTGTCAAAGACAGGTTCTCTTTTTGGTGCATTAAATATCAACGTCAATAGCTTAATATTACTTCTAGTTAGATGAGATGAGAGGTATCAAAATTTGATAATTATAAGTTTTCATTATCTACAACACAATATAAGAAAATGAAAAGACAAAGATAAATATGATTAAAATTTAAAGTGGTATAATTTGTAAATATTCATCTAATTCTTTACAAAAATTGATTTAAGGGCTAGATGCTTGTTCTCAAATTGAATGTGTCGTGTTCATTTCGATGATTCACGAACATGCGAAGGTAGAATTGGATTGAATTTGAGGCGGGATTTGTGTCGAAGATGTTGGAACGTTGCATGAAAAACACTTCGAGGTGAGAAAGCTTTCGGAGAGTTAAGAGGTTGAATGATTGAATGTTTTCCACTCTTAAATGCTTGATGATATGATTTATGAGAAATTCTTATCTATCTATATGGACAAATTGGATTATTATACTTCATGATTGAATTTTGGCTTAGACATGCATAAATAAACATAACAGTATTGAAAAGAATTTTATTTTTTATGAGCCGGTTTTCTTAATCCATTTAGTCCATTCAAAATCAATAAATATTTAATTCATTTTAGATTAACCCGTCAATAAAAGTCCTAAGTTTACATGAACTTAAAATTGAGTTTCATAATCAATAATAAATTGTCAATTTCTTGGGCCTTCAAGTAATAATTCTATTCCTAATTTTTTGATGTTTACATCGATACTAAAGTAAATTATTTATGGCAATTTTACTCCACCAGTACGATAACTAAGTGGTCATTAATATCATTGATAAATTTAAACATTTTAGTAACTTACTCAACGTTCACATTTTTTTTTAATGCGTATCATGTTACTAGTAAAATCATTAAGCATTACCCTTTAATAGCATGACACTTATGCTTTGCTTATTAAAACGAATGTAATATAGAATTATTTATTTTTTATTTGTCATTGTGATTTGTAATGATCTTTCTCAACTTACACGTTTAAAATGAAAACTCTCTCATAAAATTTGTGTATTTAAAAATTAGAAAGTCGTTACCGTTTATGTCGCTATTGTTCCTCCATCTCATTTCTTCCTTTCTTCTTGCCTTCGTCTACTCTTAAGATAACGAATTTCATTCTCCCACTTTCTTCACCAAAAAACGATTTCCTTTTACAAAATTTTTCCCTTCATCGATTGAATTCGTCTTAGGTGCATCTCTGTCATGAGGTAATATACAAATTGTTATGTCATTCCTATGTATATTGACACATGCAGCTAGAGTTGAATATTTTGAGTTGTTGCACGTATTATTCCTTTATTACAAAATTTTGTTTTATTGAGCTTAAATCATTTAAAATCTAGCTTACTACTATACATAATTGTTCATCTTTTAACTTATTTTTGTACATAATTTTAATGGTTGGATGCATGTTATATCACTACGATGTTAGCAAGTTAGTAAATTTTAAAATATGTTTATGCTTATTGTTTTCGTTGTAATTTTAATCTTTCTTTTTCCCTCTTGATTGTTTGCTAAAGCTTCTAATATCAAATGTCATTTTTCTTTCACTTGTATTACTTTTAATCAAGTGAAAGATCATGAAGATGAATATGAAATTTTATTTATTTATTTTGCCCTTTATCATCTTATTAGTTTGTCGCATTAGTTTACTAGGTTGTTTTCCTTTATTTTCACTAAGATAACTGTGTAATGGATGACTCATAAAAATAAGTTTAAATGATAGATATAAATTAGCAAATATCTGGCGGATTTATCTATTTTGGTTAGGTTGGTACTTAGAAGTTTTAAAAGGTTTAAAACGAAGAACTTCTTATTCATCTTCTAATATATATATCTACAAAAGTATATAAAATTTAAATAAATATGTATTTGTTATCTTGCAATCCGCTAGCCCGCACTGTGGGAACTAAAGCTTTGAGGTCTGAAAATTACAAACTTTTCATACGAATCCATAAAATTAATCGGGTTATGATTTAAAGATTTACGATTTAAAAAATAAAAATAATAATCTAAGACCTCTATTGATTCCAGCTGATTAAAAATGATTAGAAGGTCTCCCAAAACCTCAAATTAACATGTTTTTTGAGAACTCTATGTGCAATTTCACAAAAGCAGTCCTTAGTACATGCATATAATTGAACAACTATTTCATTAGCCCGCTAGAACACTAATTGCATATTGATTATTCAATAGGGTTCTTAATAAATAGAGTGAATATGACATAACTTAGAGAAAAATAGAAAACCAAGAGAAATTGAATTACAACATTCTTTTTCTTTCTCATTATTTGTTTTTATAATCTTACATAGGTTAAATAATTAACCTATTGGATGAGTTTATCTCTTAATCACCCTATGGATCTTATAACTAGTGGTCTTCATTAAATTCCGATTACTTAAATTTCGAATCCATCACTTTGTTTAATTCGTACACTTAATTTATTTATTCTTAATTAAATCTCAAACTCAATATCTAATTAAATCATTGAAATTAACTTTAATTACTCCAAATTAAATTTCAAATCCAAATAATTCAAATACTCTATTTAAATTAATAATAATTGTTTGAAATATGTTGTCTATCACTTAAAATTAAGTAATAAGTTAATTATTACATCATTTAATTAATTACTCTACTTAACAATAAATAAAATTCGTTTTCTTTATGAATGAATCTCTATTGATCTTGAAATAGTTAGGTGTCTTCAATTCAATACATTGTGTGATCCGTTAAATTCACTAATGAATAGCAGTAGACCCAAATTCTAAATGTGGTATTTTAGATAATTAATTATCCTATCGATTAATTAATATTTTTTGATTAATCTCTATTGAATTAAAACTCTTTAAATTTATTAGTACGTTCAAATCAGGGCCTCTCATTCAACAAGTGAATATTAGTGCAAACCTTTTAGTTTCATGGATATTCTGAGATAAAGATCATCTTATCATCTAATATCTAATTAAGACTTAGGACATGCAAATACTAGAACCCAAATAGTTCTAATGCTTTGAATTAATTATAACAACTATTACATTTGAACTAATACTTTAAGAAGCTCATTTTCAAACTTACATCTCACTACCTTGAGCAAGAATTAAAGTGAAATTTACTACAATATAATATATACGTGATTCACTCATTTTATCAGAAAAGAAATAGATGTTATGTTGGCATCTTATATGCCTTCATACATGATTCAAGCAACACCAACATGCAATCAAACAAGATTTATGGATCTCATGAATCCTGAGATGTATCAGTATGTCAAATATTGCTCTAATCATGTATAAGGCATCAACACCAGTCTCAAGTTTAAGGACCACGTAGACATTACCATGACTTGGGAACCAACTTCATCATTAAGGCACAATAGTCATACCCTCCCATTGAGATGTTTCGGTCAGGATTCATCATGCACCCTTATACGCATTTGAATGTCTCCACATTCATACTTATTAAATTATATAACCTTGTCAAAGGCACGTCGTATGAGCAAGTTCCAAATGACACCTCGATCGGCGGATTTAACATGTATTAGTCACGTGCAGGTAAAAATTCAAGCATTCGTTTTAGTTCATCCTAACTAGGCTCACAGGCCAACATATCAAGTCATATTGTAAGTTAATCGCAGGATTAAAAATAAATTGATTACATGCCAAAATAATAATTATATGCTAAAAAATTTTGCACAATAATTTAAGATGGACTCGACGCTACAAAGACTCAAGACTCGACAACCGCCTAGGCTCAACTCCAACCTGCCGGAAATATATAAGAAAGTTAGGTACAAGATGCACATGCGATACAAAAACATATCATACACTTGGTCTAGTATGACTCCATTTTTCAAACTTAACATAACATGACATAACATTTCCTTTGCAAACTTAATATAAGCTTCGAGACATTCTTGACTAAATCCATAGGATCATGCTTACAATTGGCACACGAGCAATGCCTATCTCCAACCTTTTATCCCCTAAAATATGTACATGTGGCACTTTGTCTGGATGGTTCAAGACATGGCTCCGACATCAATCAAAACATTTATAAACCATCCTTTTCCCTTCATTTGATAAAAAGGTTAGTTGGTCCCTTTTATCCATGCACGTGGGTGATGCTGGAAGCATGCAATACCAATTACCCCTTCAGAAGTCACAAAACCACCTTCTGGCAAAAGAAAACATGGTACCACCTACCTTCGACGACAGAAAGAGGATGCCAATCGAGGTCACCGTAAGCCTATGCTTTCCCAATTCCTTACTCAAGGAGCTTCAGATCCATAACTTTCCAAATGGCATCCCGTAAGGTACTTACATTCATTCATTAGCTCATAAAGCACGATTAATTTAAAATTTTAGCACCCCAAACGGTGGGCACCACATCCCCCACACTAAGACCCAACATGTGTATGAAATGAAAAGTCTGCGCACGCACCAAGTCAAAGAAAACGGGTGACAAATAAAATCTCAGCTAATCTAGGTGGTCTAGACCCTAATACAGAGTGCGCAACAATCAAACATATAAATGCAAAAGCGATTTAACAACTATACATACCAACCATCAAGCATGATCATATCACTTATAAAATTCTTACAAACACTTGCCCACCACGAGCCAAAAGAATCGAATCAGTATCCAAGGCAAGCTAGCAAAAGTATTCATAAGTACAATAATATAATCTAGATACGAATGTGTGCAGACTCGAGCTACAAAACATGTAAGACTCTAAAGATAAATTTGCCGCCTAGCTCGAACCTTAACCTGTACCTGTAACTCGAGAAAACAAGGGAAAAAAAGAAACAACGAGGACGGGTCAGTCCTAACAACGGGTGAAGGGGCTAACACACACACCCATACATATACATACGAGCAAAACATATTTCTAATTCAAAAGTTCATGAATAGGGGCACGGTTTTTGCAACCTAAAATATTTTCTTGTGATAGTAGATGTATAAGAGAGTTTAAGGCCTAATGGCAAAATCAATCAATTTTAACAATTAAGAGTCCATTTCCGTTTTACGAACCAAATCAAAGTCAAACTAACTCGACGAGTACGAGTTCCTCCATCTAACTCCTCAAATTCAAACATATTCAGGGAAAAGTCAAATTCAAACAAACCAACCTTTACACCAATGGGGAAGAGAGGTGCGACCCCTCAACCACCGGTTCAAATTTCACAGGATTCAGGGTTTAATTACTTCCCTGCACCTTCGACGGGGTTACCGCCGGCTCAAGAAAACCCACCATCCCCTCGACCTCCTGAGGTTGGGCGAATTCTCTCAAAATGAAAATATGCACAGGAGGTATGCTCGGCGACCCCATGGCCGTCTCGTGTGCTCCTTACCCAAATCTCCGGGCCCAATCAGATTCAAATTCGAATTCATATTCACACGTACAAGACCTATCTTTTAAGGCGTGAATGTGTGGGTTTTAAGGAATAATGCCCTTAAAGTATAGATTATGCTTTACTATTTCCTTGTAAAATTACAAACAATATTTGAATAATACACAAAATAATTTTGTTAATAGGAAACACTTTTTTATGTGCTATTTTATGTCTTGTTTGGGTTTGACTATTTATGCATGTTTTGAACTCCCCTAATCTGATGAGGCTATTAAGAACTTTGTTGTTATGAGAACGACACATTAAAGAAGTTCTTAACTCATAAGCGAGGATTACAAACTTCTTCAAGTCGATGAGTCCGACAAATAGTGGGAGTGTCGACCTTGACTCTGTGGAGACTTGCTTGTGTTATTACGTCCTTGAGAAGGGTCACCCAGTTTTATGGGGTGTAAAAAGCATAAGTTGATGTGTGCGTAATACACAAGGGTGATTGTTACAAAAACTAGATCACTGAGATGTCCTGCGTGAGGACATTCCTAAATGGGAAAGGATGTTTCCAAGAAACCTCCAGATTAGGAAATATCTCATAGGTCAATGACGTGATTAATAATCCTTTGACTTGAGTTTCTATAATGTCCCATATGAGCTAACTCTGTGATCTTTGATATGAACTAAAAAAGGTATCAACTTTAGATAGTTGAATTCGGTTCATGTTGGGATTACACAAGTGGCATATGTGGAATTAATAGGATCAATAAAGGACCTACACTTGTTAAGAACAAGATGATCTCTTATTGATTAATTTGTCCGTAGTCCATTAAAATATAAAACCTTGGCCAAGGTGGATAAAGATCAAAACATCAAGAAAATGAAGTTTTCTTGGATTGAGATCTAAATGAATATGAAATGAACTTAACTTTAAATATCAAGATTATTAAGGCTCTAAGAATATTCCCATGCCTTAGATCTTGATTGAAAGATAGGATGGTAGGAGGAACGTATCTCACTGATTGTCATTGACTGAAAGGTTTTTTGAATCATTTTGTTATTCGGCTAGGGGTCACACACCCATTGCTAGATTACGGTAGTGTGATATGTGAACTGATTAATTGAATAAGAGTATTAATTAATACCATTTATTAATTAATTATTTGATAATTCGATTAGCAGTGAACCTAATTAATTAATCTCCTTTATTAATTAATTAGCTAACCGATCACACGACCATAGTCTAGCAACAGGTGTGTGACCCCTAGCCGAATAACGAATTACTTAAAAGAACCTTTCAGTCAATGAAAACTCATGAAATACGATCCTCCTACTAATTCTATCTCTCGATTAATATGTACGGCATGGGAATAATTAGAACCCTAATAATATTAATCTTAAAGCTAAGTTCATTTCATATCCATTTGATCTCGATCCAAGAAACACCTTTCTTGATCTCGATTTAACTGCCTTGGCCACGGACTGCAATATGGAATACGGATCAGCTTATGCAATAAGAGACCTTCTTCCTCTAGGTAAGCGTAGGTCCCTTATTGATTCTCACATGCCTTCATGTGTCACTTTTGCAATCCCGACATAAGCCATAATTCGAACGTCTCTGTCGACACCCTTTTAGACCTACATCTAAGATAGCAGAGTTAACTCACATAAGACAGCTATAGAATCTCAAGTCTAAGGATTAATAAAACACGTCATGGACTTGTGAGATATTTCCTAATCTGGAAGTTTCTATTTCTAGAAATGGAAACTTCTTTTCCCATTTAGAAATGTTCCCACAAGCAAGTCTCAATCAAGTCCAATCAAAACTCCCATTATTTTTTGGGCTCATTGACTTGGAGTGATTTTAAGTCTAGCTTAGATTAGCGTTTGTTTCATGTGCCATTATTCCATAATGAAAAAACCCAAAAAAATTTATAGACTAGGGAGTTCTAATACATGCACACATAAAGTAAACAACCAAAATGTAGCACCCCGCACGGTGGGTCATCACATCCTCCGCACCTAGGCCCAGTCCACATACGAGATGGAAAGCCCGTATATGAACCAATCAGAGGTGAACGAGAGAAAAACACACACACACACACACCCCCCCCCTAAGCTAGGCGGGATGTAGACCCTGACATCAAAATTTGAAAAAACAAAAGCAAGTGCACAAGTGAAAGTAAAGCATACATCCAAGAGAATTCATGCAAAATAGTGACGGGTTCAATCTATCCCTAGAAGCCTATCCCGAAAATTCATACCATTCAAGGTAAATCATACAAACATACAAATATATACCTTCATAAGTACAAACTTAATCAAATTACAATATGCATATGCAAAAGACTCAAAACTTGTATAAAAGACTTGACAGACTTGAGTGACTCGACTCACGCCGCCTAGCTCAAACTCCAAAGCCACACCTGCAAGCTAAAAACATTGGGGAGGGACAGGGCCAGTCACACTGACTAAGTGAGGGGCTACCCACACACGCTACATATATATAAGGTGAGCACAACACGTTCAAAATCATAATGTTCATGAATCCAGGGATAGTTTTTGCACACAAAAATCATTTGTCCGTGATATACATATAGGGTATTACTTAGCAAAACAAAACAAAACGTAACTTATCTTATACAAGTCATATTGTACATTCCATATCATAACGTATCATTTGTAACTTATCTTATCATTTTGAAACATAACCATATTTTATCTTATTAACAAGTCTATCCCCGTTTCACGAACCTTAACATAACATAACGTATAACTCAGCAGGTATGAGTATCATTCTCCAACCTTTACTCCTCATTCATATCATATCATTATGATAAAAAAAACATAAAACATACATTCATTACATACCTCCTTCACTCCAGTGATAGAAGGGTGTATACCCCCTAGCCATCCATTAATAACTGCAAGTCGTGAGTTTCTTGACACTCACGCCCGAGGACTCCATTCCCCAACCAAACCTTTTGGTGGATTCCAGGTTCATCCTACCATTTGAAGACTACGCTCAGGCTTATCCAGACGGCCCGCTGTCGTCCCGGGTGTCCTGACTCGTAGACTCTGGGGCCCAACATTATCATTACATTACCTTACATTCCATAACGTATCATTCTTAACCTGCTACATATCATATCGTATTATAATTTATGTATCATACCTTACCTTGCAATAACCACACTTTACATACCTCTCCGTGTCAAATCCTTAATATTTTTCTTAGCTTGTATCTCCCGGCTCATAAGAGGCACACGGTTTGAAGTGTGGTTTAATGTTGCAAAACTTAACATACACAATCAAATCATAACAAGCGTACCTAAGCTTGTACATAGCTTATCATACTTGTAAACGGATTGCAAAGTCATAAAATTATATATCATGCACATATCTACTTATACTTAGACTTATAAACCGCATGCATAGAAAACAAGCATGTTTCATTAGGGTTTAACTATATCATAACCTCACCTTACACCGACGAAGCTGAAGACAAGACATTTGATCCACCCCAAAATCAACTCGGCTATCAAAACACCGGCCCGGGTGCACCTGGACAAACTTAAGACAAATACAAGACTTAGACTCGAAAATGAACCACATAGACGTACAGGTATGCTTGAGCACTTAAGAGATGCAATCACAAAGGTATAATACACATTCATATCAATTTCATACAAAAAGAGACGTTTCATAGCTTATCATATTCATTTGAAATCATAAAGCACGTTAAGCAAGCGTTCATGTGCACAATTAATGCAAACAAGTGTAAATGAAAAGCATACGGTAGCACTTAATAAAAAATGAACACTTAACACATTTCAACACTTAATAACATGTCATATAATTACATAACACGTCATATTATATCAATTTATATTTAATATAGAGCATACAACAAGGTGCATTAACATTTAAAACACCCCAAAAATACATTCTTAAGTCCCAAATCATTCACTTAATCACTTAATCACATTTTCAATGCATGAATTCTTGTATTATATAAGTTGCCATGGAAGTACGTTGAAGGTTCTTTCATGGAGTTTCAAAGGTTAATCAACCAACACACAAAATTTCAACGAATATGCAACGAGGAAGCTTACACAAACAGCATATATCAATCTTGGATCAGATGAATCAAACATGAAGCAAAGGAGCATATTTTGATATAAAACCTCTATTCATCATCTTTCTCAAGAGTATGGAAACAAGCAAGAAAATTAGGATTTATTTTGATAGAAATGAAGCACTCGAAGAGAAGAATTCATTGCTTACCTTGGATCGGTGATCGGGTGAGGGACGAAGACGAACTTGAGCTCTTTAGGTTCAGATGAATAGTGAACCCTCCGTTCTTCTTCTTTTCCTTCTCTTGTACATGAAAGCAAGAATGGGGTAGAGGGAGGTGTTGGTTCGGTTTAAAGGCTAATAAATCTGGTTCGATTCTGTTCGAGACGGGTTCGGTTCAATAGGTTAGAATTTAAATCAGTGGGAGGTCCAAATGACTTCAAAAAATAATAGGCTTATTCCGTTGGACTCGAATCTTTGAGATGAATCCAATGGCAAAGTTGAGATTCGAATCCAAATACCCGAACTCAAGTTAGCCGAAGAACGGCTCAAAAACCCTAATAGCGATTAGGTCCCTAATCTTCACTTAAATGGACTTTTGAGTCCAATCACATAATAATTATATTCTAGGGCAACAAATAACTTAAATTGAAGATCATTTTGACATGTAAGACATGAGATGTTACATATTTCGCATAATTGTAATTAAAACGATTAAATTATGTTATTAAACTCATCCGTGATGTCGTACCTAAATTGCCGAAGAGATGGGGCGTCACACAAACATTTAAGAGCACATATAAAGAAGTGATTGTCTTTGATCAAATCATTTGTTATTATTCAAAGATTATCTACGTTTTACAAGGAAATAGATAAAGCTGACATTACAAGTCGGCTTTAAGGGCACTATTCCTAACAAAAATAAGCTTTGAAAGTTGCTATGGGTGGTTCGACCAGCTCATATCCTCAACTTACAAGAGAGTATGATCCATAAAAGCTAGAAAAACAAAAGAGAAACAAAGATCATACAATTTGAAAGAAAAACGTAACGAAAATGAAGATCTGCGTATTTCTTGCTTAAATAAGCTAAAGAAGCTTAGAGGGTCTCTGTATATGGTTTGAACCACATATATCATCAACTAGCAAGATTTTAGACTTCAAATTATGAAAGAAATGAAAAGAAACAACAAAAATCCAAAGATTTTAATGAAAAACCTAACTGTATGTAATATAAGCTTTAAATTGATTATTTCCTTCATTTTCTTTGAAAGAATAGACATGGATTATCTCTTAAATCTCAATACCTGCACTATAATCATGAAATGAAGAGGATAAATCTTGGATTTGAATGAGACTTCAGAAATGTGGGGCTAGGGTTAAGAAAACAACCATGAAAATAAAGAAATGAAGGATATATAATGTATGTTTGATCTTAGCTTGCTATACTTTGAAGGTTATTTAAGTATTTAAAGCTTGAAGATGAAAAATGGAGATGGGAGAGAGAGAGATACAGGTGTTGGACGTGTGAGTAAGGGAGAGAAATAAGAGTGGTGTGAGTTTGAATGAAATGAATGAATAAATGAAGTATAAGGTACATATATATAGTACTAGGGTTTTATTAAAGTGTATTCAAGGGGACAAGGGGGACCGCTCCAATTCAGCATGCTTAGCCTCCAAGGCTAATATTTGTTGTTGGTAGTTGAATGGGGCCGACTGGAAATGTGGCACCGCCTGGATTGGTCCACGTGGTGCTTTGAAATGCATACCACTCGTGTGTAGTTTTCTCATGGCATTTTTGGTGTCGTCTCCAAGTATTTAGTAGGCAATATTATAGTCATTAGATAGAAAATTGAAAAAGGATCATTTTTACTGGGGTATTGACTAGGTTAACTCGAGTCAGTAAAAAGTCAAACGCCATTGGAAAAAGAAGCGGATAAGGAAACGAATTTCAATTGACTCCAAATTAGGGTAAGAAAAGGTTTAGAAAGGATCCGTCTAGAATTTAGGGGTTTTAGGCTAGTACAAAGGAATTTCATATTTTCTTAATACTCGTGCAAGTGAATGCAAAAACCTAAATTTTAAGGTACTTAAATCATATAAGCACATCACATAAACAAATAAGTCACATAATATGATATTTTGGAAAAGGTTTTATTGATCCGATATATTAAGCGTATATTGATGCTCGTCTAATCTTCTGATCCGACTTGACCCACTTTAGGGTTGTTAGATAGATTTCACCAAATATAAATAAAAAAATATTTGTATTTCTCTTGATTAAAAGCCATAATTAGGGCTGTAAACGGATACTAAACGGAGCGGATGTGCATTATCCGTATCCGAATCCGTTTAGCATATCCGCTATCCGATAACGAAAATGTTATCCGTATCCTTATCCGTTGGATATTATCCGAATATCGGATTATCTGAATCCGTGAAGATATCCGATTAATGAAGTATCCGATATCCGACATCCGAATCCGTTTACCTATTTCACATGTATTTTTACTTTTTAAAAAAAAAAAAAAAATATTGTCATATGATATAAGTGATATAACTAAGATTAAGATACGGTTGAATCGTACGTTTCTTTGGTCCACGGACATTAACAAGAGGCGTACACACTTGGTGAAGTGGGATGCAGTGGTTAAAAGCAAAAAAGATGGTGGCTTGGGATTGAAGGAGTCTAGGAAAATGAATATCGCTCTTCTTGCGAAAGTAGGATGGCGGTTAACAAGAGATGAAGACACACTCTGGGGCCGCATATACAGAGAGAAATATTTAAAGACTGAGGAGATTCTCGATCACTCCCCTCCAGCTGCTTCTTCTCGCACTTGGAAGGGTATTACCAGGAGTATTCACAGCCTCGAGCCTTTCTGTCGTTGGAGAATCGGTAGGGGTGATAATGTTTGGTTGTGGCATGACAGGTGGATCTCGTCGGAACCCCTGAGTAATCAGATTGATAATGGTATCAGTTCTGAAGAGTCCGAAATGGTGGTAGCTGATATCATTGATGATAGGGGGAGTGGAACTTTGAGGGGCTTAAAACCCCTCTCTCGGTTACCATACAACAAGCAATCAGAGAGATGCCGTTGCCGACGAACCCGGAGCCTGATCGTATTGTTTGGACGGGGATGGCGAATGGCAAATTCTCCATAAACTCGGCTTATCGTCTCCTGAGCCCGCAGGAGCAGACTTGTGATAACAATTGGCAGAAAATTTGGAAGTCACCATGTCCTCAAAAGATCAAACTTTTCCTTTGGCTTTGCAAACACCACGCTTTGCTGGTGAATGCTCTCAAATTTGATAGGCACTTGAGTCTCTCTGACCAATACAGGCGCTGCAATAATGGTAGAGAAGACGTGGTGCATTTGCTTTTCAATTGCTTTGCTACTGAGAGGGTTTGGGATATGGTTGTGGAACCTGGGATTTTGAATGAGATGAGAGGCGCGGGAATTGGCAGAAAACTAGAAAGCCTGGTGTAGGCTAGTCTGGCGCATAAATTGGAACAAGGTTGGCCATTTTGGGTGGTGTTTGTGGCTACTATATGGAATATTTGGAAATCACGCAATAAGTCTGAATATCAGAGAGTGTATGAGCCTCGAGCCGTGACCTTGCTTAACATCAAGAAAATGGCTGCTGACATGGTGATGTCGATTAGCCATCAGCAGAAGGTTCCGCGCAACAACAGAGCTGGGACAGGTTGGATCAAGCCAAATGTTGGGTGGGTTAAATTGAATTCCGAAGGGAGTTTTTTCGCACACACTAAACAGGCGGCTGCTGGAGGTCTTGTTAGAAACTCTGACGGGGACTGGATTTTCGGGTATGCTATGAAGCTAGGGAATGCTTCCATCAACACGGCGGAACTCCTTGGTCTTCAAAAGAGCTTGATGCTTGCTTGGGAACGGCGGTTTCCCAAAATTGAAATTGAGATTGATTCCGAGGTTGTGGTGAATTGGGTGATGAAGGACACATTGGATGATCATCCGATGAGGAACATCATTTTGGACTGCCGTAGGTTGCTTCATATGCCTTGGGAAGCAAAGTTACATCACGTTTATCGGGAGGGGAACGATAGTGTTGATATTGGCCCGGATGGGGCACGTTGTTAATTCGGATTGTTTAGTCTGGGACTCGCCGCCAGCCGAGTTCGTGTAGTTGCTTTTGTTTTTCCTTTTCTCGCCCCGGTCTGGGCTTCTGTTGGAACAAAAAAAAAAAAAAAAAAAAAAAAAGATATGATATTAAAGATTGTATAATAAAATTAATTTAATAAACAATAAGAAAATTATATACTAAAGATTATACATAATTTAAAATATAATATGTGTTAATGGAAATTTTGAGTTTAATCCTAAATAGAACTTGAATTTTTAGTATACTTTCCAATTTAATAAAATTTTCAGTTAACTCCCTAATTATTCTAAAATGACCTAATTATCCTTTATTTATCCATATTGTTGAATAACACGACAATTTCTCAAAATTTAGATACCGTTCAAAGAAAAGTTCTTTATTTAATAACTGATGTTTGTATAAAACAAGTTCTTCATTTAACATGATTGGTTGATATTAATTTTTATAATTCTAAAATAATTATGTGATACCCATCTTATAGTTATGATTGATAACTTTGTTTATTTAGTTATATTATTTTTATTTATTGAAGTAAATAGTTGGATAATTTGTAGATAATATATTATTAAGTTTGTCAACATACTCTCACAAACTAAATACATTAGGAAAGTTGTACACTCATAAGTATAAGATATAACTCATAATATATGTTCAATGTTATTAATGAAATATTATTAATAATATAATATATGTTCATCGTTATTTTTTTTTTTAAATTTTTAAATGAATATATAATTCCTAAACTAATATTTTTTTTCATCAAATGTAAAATAATATATATATATATATTATCGGATACGGATTACGGATAATTCGGATAACGGATATGTTTATCGGATCGGATGTCTGATTATCGTATCCTTATCTATTTATAATTCGGATGTCTATAATCGAATTCGGATAATATCCTCTTTGAATGGATGCGGATAATATCCTCTCTAAACGGATTCGGATGCGAACGGATATCGGATTTTCGGATATCCATTTACAGCCCTAGCCATAATGATAATACTATTTTCTCGTTATATCTAGTTTGGAGAATTATATACGGATCATAATTACCTATATCGCAATAGCTTGATTTCTTTCAATTGATTGTGTTAAATAATGTTCGATTTCAATTGTATGACAGGATCAAGTTTTCTCCTCTTAACAAGCATCAGCATGGTCAAAATACAAGAAATAAGTTTATTAAATCAAACAAGTAGCCGACACGAAATTTCTATACATAACTATTTTTTCCCAACAATAAATTTTTTCAAGAGGACCCTTCCAAGCAAATGACAAGTTACATAAACATGGGTCAACTAATACGCAAGATCATTGCTATTGTGATATTCAAAATAAACCGACGAAAGTTGATCTTGCTTTGTGGATTTCTTACAATTGGTAGTTTTCTAATACAAATTTGTACAACTCCTCATCCTTTGAGTGAGTTGAAGTTCCGAGAAACTCATTCAATTTTATTATATAATCCATTGTATAATCCAATCCATTTGGGTCAGAATCATTCAAAGTTAGTAGACAACCGAATCCAAAATGTTTTAGATTCCCCTAAAGTTGTTTCACTTTATTCTTTTCCTAAAGTGAATCGATCAAATGTAAGTTCTAAGAAGGAAGAAAAAGTTTATGTACAGAGAACTCGTGAAAATAGTTTAATGTCAAGCAATAAGGTTGTTACATCGCAACCATTAATTGTCAAAATTCTGCCTAGCCATGTTGAGGTATGTCAATATTTATTGTGGTTGTTATATACTCTTACTATATTTTGGTGCTTATTTCTTCCTCACAAACCCTATGTTGCTGCAATTAGAGAAATCTGTTGTCATTGACACCAAATGAGGCACTGGCATTTGTGAAAAATGATATAGAGAATGCCCCATTGGTTAGAGATGAAGATCCAGAACTATATACGCCTATCTTTCGGAATGTTACCACTTTCAAGAGGTACGTTGGTTATCTAATACACATAATTACTTTCATATGTTTTATTATTTTGGTAACATAAATTATATATGATCATCCCATAAAGATGATGATAATTTCTGCCATGATTATATTGAAAAATTATATAGTGTGGACGCGTTTTCTATGCATGAGAAGATAAAGTTTAAATCTTTACTTCATGCAAATAGCACATACATCTGTGCTATTATATTATGGCTGAGATCTCTAAAGTCACAGATTTTGTAGCACCCCGAGCGATGGGCACCACATTCCTCGCACTATAGTCCGACACGTGCAACGAAACGAGGACTTCATACATGCATCAAACCATAGCGAATGGGAGACAAACAAAAGCAAAACCCCTAGGCTAGGCGGTCTAGACCCTAAAAACAGAGTGCGCAATAAGATTCAAAACATAAGAGGAAGCAACAAGATCACAAAAATACAAACATACATACGTGCAATACGCTAGTATCAATTAAATCAATTATACATGTCATGCCACTATGGGCCAAATTAGATCATAACATGCTCTACATAACAAAACATGATCGTATGCATAAGTTCAAATGCTCAAGAGTACCAAAATAAATACAAGAGATGCGTGAGACTCGCTACAAGACTCCAATACTCAAAAGAAAGACCGCCGCCTAGCACGAACCACGCCAGCACCTGTAAGTCTGTAACTCAAAGAACAAAAGGGGAAAAAGAGAGAAACAAGGAGGGTTAGTCCTAGAGGCTGGTGAGGGGGCTAACACACATACCCGTATACATATAGAGCAAAGCACGTATCAAGATTTTAATATTAATCCATGAACCGGGGATGGTTTTTGCACACTAAAATATTTCCCGTGATACTAGTTATATAAATTTGAAAGAAGTTAAGGCCCGAAGGCTAAAATAACGAATTTTAAATACTTAAAAATCCATTCCCGTTTCATAGACTCAAGACAATACAAGACAAACCACTCGACGAGTACGAGTTTCCTCCAAGCTCCTCATGTCAAGACAAGTTCAAGTCAAGCAAGTCAAATCAAAACAAACCTACCTCATACTCCGGTGATGGAAGGGTTGTGCACACTCTAACCATCCAAGCAAGCGTGTATGTATAGGTCGTAAGTTTCGCGACACTCACGCCCGAGGACTCCTTCCCCCACCAACCTCCTAGTAGGTTCCGGGTTCGTCCTATCAAGTGGAGATCGTTCTCAGGAGTTAACCCGACGGCTCGACACCATCCCAGGGCTCCTTCGCATAAATCACCATGACCCAACAAGTCAAGTACAAGTTCATGTCAAGTGACCTATCTTTCAAGGTCATATCTCGCTACAAGTTCAAGACGTACTTCAAAACTTTTCAAAACAAAGCAAAACATAGCTTATATACGTATAAAAACGTTTTCAAAATTCGTGACAAGCGGGACAAGCCCTCAACATACATATAAAGCACGTATCTATCATATAGTATACATATTTCACATACATGCTTCAAAACACATAGGGTTTTAGGTCAAGATAACTAAAAGAACAAAACCTCATCTTCGAGACGTAACGAAAGCAAAAGAAGGCAAACAGACGCCTCTGAACCACCACGTCACCAATGAGATAATCCCCTGAACAGAACAAGCGACAAGAGATAACTTTAGACTCAATATGAGCCAAATAGACGCTCGGCGTATGTGTATGAATGCAAATGATGCGAGTGAAATGCAACAAAGTAGCATTCATGTCATATCAAGGTATAACACTTCATATTAAGTAATAGCGAGCATATTTCACGTCAAACTAATCCATAATTCTCATATAAGGAGCATAACACATCATATAACATGTTGCTAATGCGTACGTATCACAAGAGAGCAAAGAGATATCATATAAATTAGACAAACAAGGCATAAGCTCATTCATGCACGTAGGAAATTGTTTAAAGCACATCTTGTCATATAACGCGTATAAATGCATCGAAATCACATAATAAATTCATATTCATGCATATAACATATAATACATGGCGCTAGAAAGACATAGAAATAAAAAACGAGGCAATTAGACCAAGAAACAATCAACGAAACATGAAAGATACGCATGAAGATCATACATCGTACACATGCACATAAATCACGTTCTAAGTCCACAACGAAAGCTATAACACATAGAACAAGAAGTTAACAACATAGATCAAACATAAACGAAGCAAACAAGGTTGAACAACACACACACGAAGTAAGAAAAAGGCACACAAGAGCTGCCATAGGGTTGTGGCCGCGACGAGGAGTGGCGAGGCCGCGCAACAACTCCATCCACGAAAAGAAGCAGGGTCGCGGCCGCGCAAGGAAGCGTCGCGGCCGCACCACCCTCCCAGAACACCCTACTGCAAGGTGATCGCGGCCGCGACCAGAATTGGCGTGGCCGCGCCACCCTTACAGTCCCAAAACCCAAGCAGCGTCGCGACCACGATGAGGTTTGCTCCTCGCGCGATCGCGGCCGCGCCACTGGACGAAAACTCACAAAACCCAGTTGAAACAGAGCTACTACGGAAGAGAGGGGAAGAAGCAACAAAGCAGCACCAAAGAAACACTTAAAGCATTTAAAAACTCACCCAATACATGTGATAACCGCAGCATACACGTAGGTATACGCAAGGAAGTAAGAAGGGGTTATATATGTACATGTTCTTCAAGTTTTCATGAAATAAATCAATGGTGGATCAATATGCATGCAATTTCCAAGAACTTAAGCTTCAAATAATCATCAAGGAAGTCATGTAGACCATAAATTCAGCTCCAATCCAAGATATGCACCAAAGATTTACAAGAAATTATCAAATATGCATCTAACCCTTACTATTCACATTCTAGTCTAATACCTTCTTAAATCTCCATGGAATCATGCAAATCATGACTTAAAAGAAGAACAAGGGAGTGGGGAACACAATCTACGCTTACCTCTCGAATTGGAGAAGAAACGATGAAGAAACGGGCTTGAAAGTGCCACGATTGAACAGTGACGGGTCTCCCCTTTCATTCTCTCTTGGATCTCGTTTTACAGCTCTTTTTCTCTCTTTCTTGGCTGAGTTAGAGAATGGGGGCATAAGGGTTGGCTAGGGGGTTTAACCATGGTCAAATGGACTCAAGAATCAAGTCATTTGGTTAAGAAATGAGGGTGTTATGGCTAAAACCGTAAAAGGTGGCAAACACGAGCGAGGCTCACGTACAGGCAAATTTCGGGGGTCCCTTAACAAATAAAACAGTTTAAAAACCGTATCAAACGAACTCAAAAATAATTAAAGAGCATATAAATGAGTTCATAAATCACATATTTCATGCATAACACGTAGTCGCAAAAATCAGAAACGAAAACAGGCACGTACGGATCAAGTTCAATGGCAGATGAGCATATACGTTCAAAATTCATATAAAACACATAACAATTAAATCATATAAATTCAAATAACCATATAAACAATATAATAAACATATAATAACATAATTAAATAAATTAATGCGCACTTAGCACTCTCGTTACGGCGTACCTGTACGACCGAAAAGTCGAGGCATTACAGCTTTGGCCTCTAGGACTTCTTTTTTTTTTTCCACCACTCCAAAAATATGTTAGCTTTTTATTTATATCTTTTTTTATCTCTCAACTCTCTTCTCTCTCCACTTACTTCAATTCTTTTTTTTTTTTTTTTTATAAGTTGTTAAGTGTCCCCCATCGAATAATCAAAGATGTGGAGTTCAATATATAATGCCTTGGAAACACTCCCCTCAACAGCTAGTTTTTGGAGGTGAGTAAGGCCAAGCACATTATTCATCATGGTATCAGAGTAGGTCCACAGATGTTCCGATTCCTGTGCCCCGATTCTTGGCTTGCAGATGTTCCAATTCCTGCAATGTTAACACTCCAATTTGTCCCATATTCCGCGGCCCTGGGCTTAACGGGGGTGTGTTAAGTGTCCCACATCGAATAATCAAAGATGTGGAGTTCAATATATAATGGTTTGACAATCCTCCCTCCAACAGCTAGCTTTTGGGGGTGAGTAAGGTCAAGCACATTATTTATCATAAGTCATCCTTTTTCCCAATTCAATTTAATTATTTACCATAATTTTAATAATTATATAAAATATTATCACGAAATTTTCCTCTATACCTGAACACCAGAATGGTGAACCATGAATGAAGAAAGGCGTGAGAGAAAAGACTAATGGCTAGTGATTGTGAGGCCGCGATTAGAAGTGATACCAAAGGCTTCTGCCCTTATATAAACTAATATATGTATATAATTTTAAACTATTATTATAGGGAAGTCGAGGTAATTTGTATAAAAAATAGATAAAAAGTCAAGGAGTGGACATTGTGCCATGGAAAATTAATGGATCGAATTTTAGGATTCAAATAAATTCAAGTTTTTTATTTCATATATTTATTTTTAAAAGTGGAATTTTATGATTTGTTTTCCAAAGAATAAGAAAAATAGTAGTTGTATATGTGGCACAAATTAAAATTGTAACGGGACATTATCTCTATTGCTCCTAATGGAATATCCCTCGCACTATGGAAGCCCCTTGAGAGGTTTCCCAACCTCTCAATCTCAAGAAAACCTCTCACGATGGCTCTCCCTTCTATCACCCACAACAATTGAGCGTCTGCATCCCAACTATCTTTCTAGATAAGCTGACCATCTACCCTCTATAGGCCCTCTAAGCATTTTGTATCGAGCAGCTTACCTTCCTTGAGAATGAGCACCCTTTCGACAGTGGCAACCATAGATGATCCACAGTTCCTCATAAGTGCATGATTATGTTTGAGATAAGTTAAAATGATGATCATTGACTTTGTCAAGACATGGTAAGTGATCCTGAGAAATTAGCACCAATCCCAAAATCTAGGGAAATCCTAATGGGCTTGTATCAACCTAATTACGATACCTATGACTTAGCACTATCCTAAAACTAGTTCCACTTTGTTGGAGCCAGATATGCACTCATACCTAGTCAACCCTCGACCAAACTCTGAGCTCAACTATGCTTATTGCCCAATATTATTTTCCAACTGACTGGAAGGTTGGAGAGTTAACACAGATAATAACCGCCGCCTAATAATTTAATGTTTTTTATCTTCTTAGCATGTTTAAGAACCACATATATTAAACATTAGGCACAAGTTAGAACAGACTAGAATCAAGCATCTCATGGACACCTCAAATATGCCACAATCTCGACCGTCGTACGACCCCGTGTGGATGTAAAACCTAGAATCTAAAACACAGGCCGACAAATGGTGATAATAGAGCTAAAGAGGTAATAATGTTGTAGCACCCCGAACGTAAGGTCACCACATCCCCCTCACTAAGACGCAAACCCTGTTACGAAATGGAAAGTCGGCATCCGAGTCCGAATCATAGGGAACGAGAGACTAACTCACACACTAGGCTAGGCGGAGCTAAACCAACAACTCAGAGTGCACGGAAGCAATTAAAACAAACAACAACAACAATTAAACGGAAGCATCAACATAAATTTCATCAATAGCCAAGTAATAGCATACCGCCCCCACGGCCTCAACAAAACAAAATAGCTTAAGTATCCAAATATAATCCATAATACATCAATACATAAATAAAGGTGTATGTAGACCTATGCAATCCTATTCGACCTAAACCGACAAGTGCAACACAAGGGACACACTTCCCCACCTAGCTCGAGCCAAAAGAACCTACAACAAACAGATAAAACGAGGGGTCAACCAACTGACTGAGTGAGGGGCTAACACACACCCACACACTATACATATATAGCAAAGCATATAACAAATGATGGACTCATCAACCGGGAATAGGTTTTGCACACAAAAATGTTTCAATTAAAACTTATACTTAGAAAACATTTTCATAAACTCTATTCCAATCATAATTCCCATAATAGAACAAAATGCTCGGCGAATACGAGCTTCCGACCTTTACTCCTCAGAACAGAACAAAAAATAGAAATAAATAATCAAATCCACCCTCTACTTTATTGATGGAAGAGTCACGTGCGGCCCCTTAACCATTCTGAACTGAACAAACCCACGCGGGGTAGCTGTAGCACCCCAAGCGGTGGGCATCACATCCTCCGCACTAGAGCCCGACATGTGTAACGAAATGGAGAATTCGTACACGCATCAAGCACTAGCGAATGGGAAACAAACAAAAACCACACCTAAGTTAGGCGGTCTAGACCCTCAAACAGAGCACACATAATCAACATACAAGAGTGGAGGCATTCAAACAACTCAAACAAGTCATAACGACAAAATTATACAATACTAAAACAGATTACATACAAACTTGCCACAACGGGCCAAAACTTAACAAATACAAATTTTGAATTCTTCAAACTACAAATATTCCAAAGGTACAAGTGCAAGACAAACTAGGTATGAGAATGCAGACTCGGACTAAGACAAGGAGACTCAAACGACCATAAGCCGCCTAGCTCGGACCCACAGACCGGTACCTGCAAACTAAAAACATAAAGAGGGAGAGGTCAGTCACACTGACTGAGTGAGGGGCTACACACACACACACGTACATACATATATAGAGCACAACACATATCAGAGTTGGGAGTTCGTGAAATAGGGCGTGGTTTTTGCATTCTAAATCATTTTCTCAGGTGATAATATATATAGAGGGAGAGAGAGTTTAGGGCCGAAGGCCAAAACAACCAAATTTTATTAATTGAGAATCCACTCCTATTTCACGAACTATTACATAACATACTATCATAATGGAAACACACACACGGTAAACCTTCAAACAAGAGGGAAATGTGCACAGGGATAATGTCCATCCCGGACTCCCCTTACCCACATCCTGATGATCATGCATAGAAGTAATACCCGGCGTCCCGAGTCTCCCTTACCCATAATCACCAAGCCCCAGACATACTCAGAGTCAAAGTCATATCATATTCAGAGGAACATCAAATCCATACCCATAACCATATCATGATCATAACATATTCATATCATAATCATAACATATTTATATCATAATCATATCATAATAATAACATATTCATATCAGATTCATATTCATAATCATAACATAACACTTATCATACCTTTCTCTAGCGACAAGCTATTATTTACTTACCCCTCCGTGTCATGTCGTAGTTTGTTCACCTAACTTGATGCATAGCTCGGGTGAGGCACACGGTATGGAGCATAGCTTGACATCGCCCAACATATTCATAACATAACAAGCTTACATATGCTCGTACTTAACATATCATATTCCATATCATAGAACAAAGTTATACATATACGTATCTCACACATACTTACGTATACATAAGGCTTATAATCACATGCATACATAACGGTCACGTTTCATTAGTGTTTAACTATAACCTAACCTCACCTTACACCGACGAACCGGGCAAAAGAGAATAAGACCAACGCCTACAAAGCGACCTCATCACCAACGGGTTACTCTTCTGAACAAGACATAATTCAAGAACATACTTAGACCCAAAATGAACCATATAAACGCTCGGTAAATGCATATGAATGTGTATGATGCAAAATGCAAGTCGCACGTTTAACACTTACGCAAAATAGAAACATTTAGCACTTATCACTTAAACGGAACTTAATTTAAATACACAAAACATTAAACAAACACATAATACATTCAATTACATCATATTAAAAGCATATACAAGTTCAAAACACCTAAAGAAGGAAATCGATACAAAGAATCACCACACATAGCACTTAGAGCATATAGGATCATATTTTGCATACTTCAGGTTAAACGAATCCATAAATTTAACACAATACTCAAAACAAATCATTTAACATGTTAGCAACAAGTTCGGGGTAGAAGGTTATAAGAAAAATGGAAGAAAAACACGAGAAGAAGGTTCCGAGTGAGATGGGCAAAATCTAATAGTTTTTCCAAACTGCACAAGCTGTAGAAAAGCAGGCATATCTCGAGTTTGAGAAGTTGGAATTGAGTTTCGTTTGTTGAATAAGAAACTAGACAAATAGAGGTTTCTAACGGTATATGGCTCGAATTGCGGTTCAAAGGGATCCGAAAATGGCGTAGGTTTAAAGTTGAACAAATGCAGAATTCCGGCGAAGTGGCAACACAAATTTCAAATGATTATATCTCACAAACCAGGACGAATTTTAACGTGATTCAAATGGGATATTACTCTACACTTCAATAGGTTTATGTGGTTAAAATTTCAGGTCAATCGGAGCTCAGATGGAGTGTCCACAACCGTGGAAACTCTAAGGCAAAAGTTCTCCGCCCGGGTAGGGGTGTTCATGGTTCGGTTTTTCAACCGAACCAAAATTTTCGGTTCGGTTCAGTTTTAACCGAACCTTTTCGGTTCGGTTTCGGTTTTTGGCCGAAAACCGAAACTCAGATAAATTTAAAAAAAAAAAAAACTGAGAGCTCCAACCATCAAACCCAAAAGAAATTGAACAGATTTTTGCGAAATTGGGGCACGAGTTGCAGGACCCTACTTTGGAATGGAGTGTGCCACACGAGGAGGTGATCTGATCCATTCTCCATGCTGGTGTTGGATGTTGAAGGGTTGCAGCTCTGTTTGTTGGTTTGCTTACCGAAACAACAAAAAATCCAACACCAAACCACCATTAACCATGACAACCATCAGATCCAAATCCCAAACACCAAACAACCATTAGTCTATTACAAATTAAAACCATGAAGAAACACCTTGGCTGACGGGTTGAGTGGCATCGGAGAAGAGAAGGGGCTGACGAGCTGAATGGTGTCGAAGAAGAGAAGGAACCGACAGGCTGAATGGCATCGCCGGCGTTGCATGGCGATTGGCGGCGTCTGAAGTAGTGAATTGGGAAAGCTAGGGCTTTTTTATTTTCAGATTTGGGGACGGGAGAAAGAGCATAAATGTGTGAGAGAGTGAAGATTAAGCTTTTTCAATTATTCAAAACGTTTTACATCCTCAAAACACGTTTTTATTTACATATAAATAAACTAATATATACATAAATATAAAAAATAAACTAATATATATATAGTTTCGGTTTTCGATTCGGTTCGGTTTAACCGGCTAACCGAACCGAAAAAATCGAAAATCTGAAATTTTCAAAAGGGCAAACCGAAAATCGAACCGAACCATGTTCGGTCGATTCGGTTCGGTTATTCGGTTTTCGATTTTTTTGAACACCCCTACGCTCGGGGAATGAGTCCAGAAACTTTCTGCAAAAGTGTCCCCGTTCTTCACAAAATCTCCTCGCCCGGGGAAAGACTTGCTGCGGGAAAAAGAGCTGCAGCAGGGCTGTTTCAAGGAGGAGGAGGAGGAGGAAGGGGCAATAAAGCAGCACATATAGGCATCAAAAACACTAAAAAATCATGCACAATTCTAGGCCAAAACCGAGACATAAGTAGAGCAAGCAAAGGAGTGCACATACTTCAAATCTTCAAGCATTCAAGCTCAAGAACATCAATGGAAACTTCATGATATCTCAAACACTACTCAAAACAAGATCAAAGCTGCATTTAAGGATGTCTTGTGATTATATATCATGCATTAAACCAAGAAAAGTCACAAGGATAAACACATATTTCAACAAAGAGTTCAAAACCCTTACTATTCATGCTCTAAGCCATAACTCAATCAAACCAAGCTCAAAATCTACAATTCATAGATGAAAAGAAGCATATGGAGATGGAGAACACAAAAGTACACCTACCGTGAAGAATGGATGGAGTTTGATGAAGATTTGAGCTCAAAATCCTCCAAGTTGTGAATAGTATTGGGTGTTTCTTCTTTTCCTCCCCCTTATCTCGGTTTGCGGCTGCTTCTCTCTTCCTTGGGATGGAGTCCAAAAATAAGAGAGAGAGAGGAGATGAAAAAGGGTTTATTGGGGGTCAAGTGGATTAAAAAAACGAGTTCAAAAGGTACTAAAACGTTTAAATTATAAACATAGGGTATATATTCAATATTCAAATACTAATTAAATCACATAATTGCAAACTTCATTAATTTAAATGCGCACGTAGCACACTCGTGACGTCATACCTGTACAGCCGAAAAGTCGGGGTATTACAGTAGCTAACCCACGACGTGTCCTTGTCGGTCGTTACACCGACGACATAAGAATATCACACCTTCCCTACTCCCGGGGTCGCGCATGATACCTCGTTGTGGAGACTATGCCCAAGCCTAGCCTCGACGGCCCGATAGCATCCCGAGGATTCCTAACCCATAGCTCTAGGGCCCACATACCGAACAGAACAGAACATACCAATCTTTCATGGCTAAACTCGCTACAGAACTGAACATAATTTAAACTTTCAAAATAGCTTACATATACTTACATACATAACTTTCAAATCCAAAGGATGTTCATAAGATCATAAAAATAGCATATTCAACAGTTATCTAACTAGGCATTTAATGTATAGTCGCATGCAAGGATCGAAATCATCACATTAAGGTCTTAGGTTGCTTAACTATCCAGAATCCTAAACCTCACCTTGAATTGAAGGGAAAAGAAGTGAGTGAAGACCACCACTAATCTTGGGCTCACCAACGGCAACCTCCTTTGAAACAAGGCACAAAAGCCCAAGACTTAGACTCAAAATGAACCAAATGAAACGTACGGTGATGTATAATATGCATGAGATGTTATGCAAGTCACGTGACAATCAAAATTTGGCCATTTAGTCAATCAAAGTAAGTTTCATGCATACACAAATCACACGATAAGTTACAAGGTGAAAAAGTATAATATTATCATGCATATAATTCATATAAAAGAAATTAAGAAGCTAAGGAATTAATAAAAAACGAACAAAATTCAAACCAACACAGAGGGTCCCGAAACGGCCGTTTTGTGGTCGAAGAACAAATTCCAAACGGACGTCTCCAGAGCCACTGCCCAAAACCGAGCACCCCAAAACGACCGTTTGGACCCAAAGAGGAAATCCTAAATGGGCGTTTCGGATGCCATTGACCTCCCTTTCCGAAGCTCGAAATGTCCATTTCCAGCTAAAGAACAAATGCTGAATGACCATTTCGGAAGCTACTGACCTAATCCGAATTACGGTCGTTCCAGCCAAAGCTTAAAAATCCTAACGGTCATTTCCAAGACCTAGACTTTTCTCTCCGCTGAGGCAAATAGTCGTTTGGTCATTCCAAAGGGAACCGAAATGGCCATTTGGCCTAGGACTGATGCGCAGATCAGTCCGCTATGGTGAGAAACAGGGGTGCCAATTTCTTGGCCAAAATGGCCAAGAACTTAACCAACCAAGGCACAAAAATCATGCATAACAACAAGTGACATACAAAGAACACATATACGCTCATAAAACTCAAGAAAAACAAGGATCAAGGTCATATTAAACAAAGTCCATTTTCAAGAAATTCAAACTCATTAATGGCATCTTGCATTTAATCCATCTACCAACTTATTTCTTGCATTCAATACAACATATACATCATATAGAACACATATTTATGCAGTCAAAATTCCAACAAATTAAACCAAGGATACAAAATCTCCACTTTTAGCCTAATCCCTTATTATTCATGTTCTAGCTCATAACCATGCTTACACACAACCACAAGAGAAGATTCATGGATAGAATTAAAGTACACATCACAGGGAAACCGTAGCTTACCTTGGCTTGCGAAAAGACGAAGTAACGAAAAAGTTATGAGCTCTTGAAGTTGAGGAAGGGTTTGAGGCTTTTCTTCACTTCCTTGGCTTGCTCCCTTGATCGATGGAAATGAAGGAGAAAAGAAAGGGGTTCAACCCTTTAAGGGGCTGAATCCGGGTCGGTTCTGGGTCAAACCAAGATCCGGTCCAAACGGATTGTATTTTAAAACGGTAAGGGGTTCAAACGGCTTCAGAAAAATACGAGGTCAATTCTATTGGATCCGAATCGTCGAAACGAATCCAACGGCGAAGTCGGAATTTGAAAGTCGGATTCGTTTTTGGATTCCCAAACTTATATTAGTTCAAACGAACCCAAAAATCATCTAATTACAATTAGGTCCAAAACTTTCAAAAAGTTACAAATAGGCCCAAGTCTTATTTTCAAATCAACCCCAACATATCAAATAAATTGCATTTAAATCAATACGAGTCAAATAGCACATCAATTCATATGATTCAAATTCTGGCATGCAAATTCATAACTATACAATCGAATTCAAAACTTCAAATATCCCAAATATGCATTTAAATCAATCAAACCATATAATTCAATTATAATGGAATTAAATCACATAAGAGGGAATTTAAATAACATAAATGCGTAAAGAAACACTCTCGTGACGTCATACCTGTTCGGACGAACGAACGGGGCGTCACAAATGCTACGAAAGATCGTAAAATTAAAAATTTTAAATAGGTAGCTCAATAAAAACAAGTAGTAACAAGACTAGAAAGAAAACATAGTAACAAGTAGTGTTACCCATACTAGACTAAGATGCAAGATCTAAGAATACTCTATGCTTCAAGATACCGGCTATAGCACGACTGCAATACCAGGAACCATGAATCTAGAAAGAAGGAGGTATTATTCAAAATGACTAAGTGGGATGAGACTCGAGACTATATATATAAAATTGAGAACAATGATGCATTCAGACTTGTTATACTATAAGTCGAGGGAATCGAGGAATATATCTCGGAGTTTGAAAAGTATGAACCATTGTGACAAGAATAATGATGCCCTGCAAGTACGCGCTCCCCAAACTTATAGTTCCTTAAAACATTTATCGATACAAGACAAGAATAAAATAATAACTAGACCATCCTTATTCTTTCGTGATCGGCTCGGGAGCAACCCCTTGTAAACCTAAATAATAAGCGGGAGGGAATTGAAGTGGAGTAACCAAACTTCAATTAAACCATAATCAAAATATGTAGATCGGGGCGGGGCGGGGCGGGGCGGGGCGGGGGGAGGAGGGGTTGAATTGATCTTTATACAATTTTTGCGCTCAATATTCGTTAAGTCAACACACTGAGCTAACAGGCTCTTTTACAAGTATCAAAGTGAATCTTGGCTTGGATCAATCTTTTTAAAGTTTCAAGACAAAGGTCTTGACAGATGCTATAGGCACAAGTCTTGAATAAGACTACTTTACGAGTCAATTATTACCAGTGGTACAAACTTAAACTTGTCAAGGTAATACTTTCAACAATTACAACTCAGGTTCAAGAGTAGCTACAACAATCAAGTTCAGTGCCTTTTTATCAGAGAGCTGATGAACACTTAAAGATATGTAAAAGTGTCAGCTTAAAGGAAGTGTTCACTTCCAGTGAGGAATCCTTAAATAACCAATGTTGTGCTTTAGTCAATCGCAGCACCAGATCTTGATAACAATCAAGTAACAGCTCAAACAAGAGCTTAATCAAGTTTCAATCACTGATAAAGAGAGGTAAGAAAGTGAGACAAAGTATTTATAGAGGTTTGGCCCTAATGGTTGTGAAAAGCACGAACCAAAAGGATTAATCTTCTACCTAAGTTGTTATACTTAGGATTTTCAACGGATCACTTCGATATATGATAGATTACAAGATACAACACAAGTGGAGTCTGCTAGATACAACGGCTACACCACCGGTACAAAACAGACCAGACTCCCGGATTCCCAAGCTTCTTGCAACACTACCCACCAGAGCAAACACAATTCTCTATATGGTGTAGACGCAAAATAGCAGCAAACAAAACTTGAAAGAAATCAATTTCTTGTGTTGAACAAGGTCTCCTTTTATAGCCTGAGGAAGATGACTGTTGCTCCACTTTGAAAAATTCAAACTGGGCTCATCTCCCAAGATACTTTATACAAGCCCATTCTTTCAGTCAAGTGGGAGAGAGAGAGAGAGTTAGACTCCAGCAGGTTAACATTAGAGAGTTCCTGCACAAGTGGACTTTTCAATTTAATTTGAATTTAAAGAATAATGATATTTAATTCCTTACAGACTGATCCTTAAGTGCGCTGGAATGATTTGTTCCAGTGAATGTTCTCATGCAACACTTTTTATTGATCAAATCAAAACCTTGGATGTTCAACAAAATCAATTTGGTGACAATATAGTAATAATCATTGGCTTGTGCGTCTCGACTACTAGTTCTATCATACTGTCGGGGCCCATCAGTAACAATAAGGATACATGCATTTCAATAAAGATACAACAATATGATTGAAAATGTGATGTATAACCTATGTTGCATGGACACGGACACGGCAGCACGGATTTTTTCAAAATTTTAGGACACGACACGGCTATATTTTATATAAATAAATATATTTTATATATAAATAAAAATATTTCATATAAAAATAAAAATATTTTATAAGTATCATCTACGTAACATAAAATATTTATAAAAATATGTAATATTAAAAACTCAAATAAGTTTTGTTATTTCAATTTTCTCTCCAAAAATTTCAAAAAATATTAAAAAAGGCATAAAAAATTCAAAAAAATTGTCTAGCAGTGTCGGACACTCCACCTCGCCGTGTCCGACACCGTGTCCCAATTTTTTATTTTTTATTTTTTTTTGGGACACGCCTTTAGCCGTGTCCGACACGAGTCCGTGTCCGACACGAGTCGGACACTGCACGGACCATTTTTTAGGCGTGTCCGTGCTTTAGTGTGTATAACTACTTCCAAACAATACATTTGATTTGTGTAATAGTATTAACTTGTTATCAAAATCATTTTATTGAAACCAAGAAAATACTATATAATAACGGGAAATGAAATGATATCAAAACAGAATATGTCATACTGATGTTTATATATGTATACGGACCCATGATTCCAGTTGAAAATTTTAAACTTCACCAGGTAAAATGTGACTCTACAGGGATAAAAAACTATTACAAAATCCCCGATTTCGAATTCCATACCTGAAAGTGAAGAAATCTAAAAGCTAAGAATCTTAATGCTACGAATAAATGCTATATGATTAAGTGCATATAAGATATGCTAGACATAAATAAATGATGATATCATATAATTAAGAATTAAATAATCAGTGCAATAAGAATCACAGTCTAACTCGTTTATTAACTTTAAATCAAGTATGAGTTTCAAATCAATAAACATTTTATAATTTTTATTTGAAAACTAGTTTATAAAAATTAAATATTAAAATTTTTAATTAAGCAAATAAAAGTTTAAAATCGATTTCATTTTATAAATGAAATTCTAAATATAATCTTTGAAACCCTAAACATTTTTGAAGTTCAAAATAAATTTTTAAATATTATAAGTATATACTATACCTTAAACTTTATTTCCCAATTTGATTTAACTTAAACCTTAGTTTAAGTTAATTATTTAAATTTCCCATTTAATTTATTATTTTGAAAACACTATTCAAGTGTGAGGATATAAACACCTAATTTTTACACACTACCTCACACACACACAAACAGTCAAACACAGACACAAGCAATATATATATATATATATATATATATATATATATATATACGCGCTTGAATCTTAAATCATCTATGCATCTTCAAACCTTCAAAGTGTTCTTGCATGATATATAAAGCTATAATATGGAATTAAAACACAAATAAGCAAAACATGCATACATATATAAAGTTATAAACTAAAACATGAAATGAAACTACAAAGCGTAAACAAGTAAAATATATTGACCCATGATTCCAGTTAAAATATTTAAGGGATAAATATTTTTTGTAATCCAAACTATGTTCATTTTTACAATTTACCATCCAAACAAATTTTCATTGCAAACCGCCATCCAATCTTTGCATTTGTGATGATACGCCATCTGAAGGTGGTTTGGTGTGACGTGTATGTTTTAGAAAAATGCTGCGTGTCAATTTTTTTTCTCAAAACCACAAAAATGGTTTAGATGGCGTTTTGTCACAAATACAAAGATTGGATGACGGTTTGCAATGAAAGTTTATTTGGATGGTAAATTGCAAAAATGAACATAGTTCGGATGACAAAAAATATTTATCCCTATTTAAACCTTACCAAATAAAATGTGACTCTACAGGGGAAACAAGAAGCTACTACAAAATCCCAGTTTTCCAATTCCTCACCTCAAAGTGGGGAAATCTAAAAACTAAGAATCTCGCTGCAAGGAATTAATGCTATACAATGCTATATGATTAAATGAACATAAGATATGCAAGACATGAATAAATGATGATATCATATAAGTAAGAATTAAATGAAATCTCAGTCCAACCTGGTTATTAACTTTAAAAAATGAGTTTGAAATTGACAAACGATTTATTTTAAAACTAGTTTATAAGAATTAAATAAACTTTGATTAAATAATAAAATTTTTAACTCGATTTCTTTTTATAAATGAAACTCTAAATACGACATTTGAAACCCTAAATATTTTTGAAGTTCAAAATAATTTTACTATCTAATTCCTTATTAGGACCCAAAGCATGAGAATGATAGAATTTAAGTTGCCTTAAACTAGTTGCAATTTCATTTGATCTAGTACTTAAAGAAACTCATTTCCAAAATTTAATTTTACTACCTTGCCAAAGAATTCAAGTGCAAACTACAATAAAAAATCATGAACAATTCACCCGTTGTTCAAGGTAAGCAATAGATGTTGACTTCTCATATGTCTCCATATATGATCTGACAATACCGACACACAACATTAGTGAAATTCACTAAATTTCCTTAGTGAAATTCATGAACCCTTAAAATCTATAGGTGTGTGTCGAACATTATTCTAATCGTGTAGAATGTATCAATAGATCCTAAAGCCTAAGGATCACTTAGGTGCTGGCATCCAAACGAAAATGAGTGAATGTTAAGTACCTGCTACGCTAATCTGATTAACCAAAAAGCTTTTCTTCCGGTACGTGGTATAAAACAGAATTCCTAGTAACATTGGAATACGAAGATGTTGAGTTGGTAATGATTGTTATGCATACACGACTAAATTGAAATGTTACAAGGTTGATAATGTCAGGTTTTGGTAAAAGATTTAATGCTAGCGTTAAATACACTGGGACTTACTATATACAAATAAAGAGACTCCCTTTTTTTGGTTTTTTTTTTTTTTTTTTTTGGATCTTTAGAAAAAAAATCTATATTCTAGGAGTTGAGTGTTATCCTATGTTACACGGATACTGATACGACGACACGGACACGACACGACACGACACGGATACGACGACACTGATTTTTTTGTGAATTTTTCACGTGAGAAATATCGGACACGGTGTCCAACACGAGTGTCCGACACGACATGACACGGCAAATTGATATTTTTAGAAGTGTCGGTGCATTAGAGGTGTTATCTATAGGTACATGGTTTTTCTCTTGATTTTTTGGAATATTAGTGTTTGCTTTCGAGAGTACTTCAGCCTGTCGACATGTATTCTGTTACTTGAGTATATTTATTGTAATAACATCAATGTTTTTACATCTTAACCTGTATATTTTTTGAAATTATTAAATTGAAGGAGTTACATATGGATGGAACGACTACTAAAAGTATATATATATCCCGATGGAAAGAGGCCAATTTTTCATCAGCCTCAACTTAGAGGAATTTATGCATCAGAAGGGTGGTTCATGAAGCTAATGGAAGGAAACAGGCAATTCGTGACCAAAGAACCTAAAAAGGCTCATCTGTTTTACCTTCCATATAGTGCAAGACAGTTACAAATTACTTTATATGTACGGAATTCGCATAATATGAAGCCATTATCATTCTTCTTGCGTGATTATGTGAACATGATAGCTACGAAGTACCCATTCTGGAACCGCACACATGGATCGGACCATTTTCTAGTTGCCTGCCATGATTGGGTATGGTTATGTAAATCTTCACTTACTCTTTATACTAGGAAATTTGTAGTCTGATGAACAACTCTTATGAAACATATGGTCTTTTACATGTTCTTTTATAGCTCAGGGAAATGAATGCTTCTTTCACAAAACACAGAATTCTCGGTGCAATTTACACTATGATTTTCTCTTATTTACGTGCCCTTCGGGTCAATATTAGAAAAAGTGTTCCTCTTACAGGAGAAAAAGAATTTCGGTGCACTGAGCATATGAATTTGACAGAATTATGTTGCATGATTTAAATGCATCTCACATCTTATACATTGCTTTACCTTTTACAGGGACCTTATACATTAACAGAGCATATGGAGCTCACAAAAAATACCATTAAAGTTCTATGCAATGCAGACGTGTCGCAGTGGATATTCAATGCTGCAAAAGATGTTTCCTTGCCAGAAACTATGATTCAAAATCCTAGGAATCCAACTAAAAACCTCGGTGGAAGAAGAGTATCACAACGTAGAATCCTTGCCTTTTTTGCTGGCAATAATCATGGTAGGGTTCGTCCAATACTTCTCAAGCATTGGAACAATAAAGATAAGGATATGAAAATTTATGGACCTTTACCTAAAAGGGTATCTAGAGTGATGTCTTATGCTCAACACATGAAATCAAGCAAATATTGCATTTGCCCCATGGGATTTGAAGTCAACAGCCCGCGGATCGTCGAGGCCATATACTACGAGTGTGTTCCGGTTATTATTGCGGATAATTTTGTTCCACCACTCGATGATGTTTTGAACTGGAGTGCCTTTTCGGTCATTATTGTTGAAAACGATATCCCTAAACTTAAGGAGATACTCTTATCAATCCCTTTGAGACGATATTTGGTAATGCAAAGAAACTTAAAAAGGGTGCAGAAGCATTTCATATGGAATGCAAGACCCGTCCGATATGATCTTTTCCATATGATTCTACATTCCATATGGTCTAGTAGGGTTAAAAATGCTCGCAGCATACGACGACTATAAAACTTGTTGATGTTGGTCTAAAGTATGTGAAGTTTAATATTTCAGAAACAAGTTACAGTCCATCCAAGTTACAGTCCGTCCATCAATACAAATTTGAAGTTAGGTCATGAATATAGATGGATTTGATCAACACATCACCCGGGCAGGAGAATTCTTTACTGTCTTCCTTGATTTAATATTTCTCTAGTCCTTCCAAGACAAATCTACAAATGTATGTTGTTGATAACTAGTTGGTCTAAATATGTGAAATTACATGTTATTTCATTCTTCCTCAGTTTAGTTTACGAGGTTTATGGTTAATGTTGTCTCGGAGTTCCATCTGGACTATAAAATTGGATATTCGAGTTTCTGCTAATCCTGCTCGCAAATAAAAGAATTGATTCTTCAGTAATATTCGTTTACTCATGTTTTACTCAACACACCAATCTGTTTAAAAATTTTCATAAACTAATGGCCCCAAAACTGAATCATGCCAGTTTATTGTTTTGATATGGAAAAATAATAGAATTACAAAAAGAAGCAACGCTTGTCTTACCAAACAAAATTTTCAGGAACAAGAAGCTGGGGCGATCTAGGAGATCGCTACAGGGTCTGGATGCGTGAAAGCCCATTAACGATCAAAGTGACCGGTATCTCTTTTGTTAGACCTTACTCCTTACCTTTTCTTCCATTATGTATTTCTCAAAAGTACACTAAATTTCTATTGACGTCAGGATCAGCATTTAAATTTTGTGCTTTTCCTGGGGAATCAGTAACTCGTCCAAATCATCGACCGTGACCTGTTGAAGTTAAATGGTAAATATTAATAATCAAATAGTGCAGCATACAGACTAATGATCAAGTAAGCTGACCCACCTCGTATCTGTCACCTGAATAAGTATACTCCACAAACAACTGTTTAGGCTCTCCGGGACAGGGATCACAAAAGCCCATAATTCCTGATTTTCTTACCCCTTCATGTAGCTGAACAAACAGATTAAAATGTGAAAACCATTTTCAAGGGATGGTAGTAAATGACTTTTGAGATCAGTATTCTTAGTTGGTTAACAAAAACAATCATTTCTTCAATAAGAAATATATCCCAATGATCAGAAATGCAATCAGAGAAGGAACATTTACGGGTCTCCCTGAAGGACACGTACAATTGCAGCGAACCAAAGCTACTCTCTTAAAAGACTCGACATTTTTACTGTTTTGATATGAAACTTTACAAGCCCTTATCTTGGCTTTAAATGAATCCATTTAAATCCCATTATCTAACAACAGTACAACCACAAAAAACACCTAAATATTTACTGGAGTCCTTAAAAACATTTCACCTCCTCTTATTGGACGAAGTTAGAGAGAAAAATGCAGGCGGTTGCTGGACGAACTAAAAAAAAAAAAAGGCAATTCTCCTCCAATCCAGTGTCTTTTTAGTACAAACTTCACCCTCAAATTCTGATTCCATGACTGACTAATAATATTTTCACTTACACAAACAGTAAATTTCAGTCTTTATCATGTTTATAGACCTCATACCATATTACAACTCCGAAATAATTTTTTCACCCAATACCGACTTGATTTCAATATCTCTCATGAACTGCATGAATACTCAACTTTCTTCAGCACCTCACCATACCATTACCAACTTCCCTTGTTTCGCACAGAATAAGCTGCTATGACAAAGCAGAAACCTTGGAATACATTAATCATGAATAATTTGAGCAAAAACACATATTTGTATGTCTTTTCAAAACTGTTGAACCACACAATACCAGCTTAGTACTATTTACCGTAAAGAAAATAAGAATACTGCACACTAAATTGCACAATCACATCATATTGAACAAATATCATCATCTAGCCTTTTGATGATCATTCAAATGCTACGTATAGTTTAAGCAAGAAACTAACCTTGAGTTGCCCAGAATCACTAACAAGAAAATTTAGAGGTACTGTGACATCTATGATCTGTGATGCCACTTCATCTTCTGTGTCTTCAGATCTTAGCCTGTTCAAAAGAAATTTGCGATTTCCATAAACTGCCTTATGAACAACCAATCCACTCATTTCTTCTTGTTTACTTCTTTTCCTATTGGAAACATTCTGTAATAGCTGTTGTGCTTTCTTAGCTGCTGTCCTTGCCTCTAGAACCTGAACAAAGAAAAAAAGGTCACGGAACATGAGTGAGAATTGAGAGGAGAGATGAAGAAAGATAATCCAAGACATAATAAGGACAACTGCTAAGTGCTCATTTGCATTAATAATGCTGCAACCAGAACAGAATATCCAGTTATGAAAAAGAAAAGGGATTTCTTTAAATCTTTAAGATGCTCTAGCAGTTACATCTGTATGTGTGTATATATATATGCGTGTTATCATCTGAAGCGTACTAAAACTACACCAGATTCCGCTGTGTTGCAACACATAAAAGATACATAACCAATATATATATATGTCTGTGTGCGTCTGTTTGACTATGTGTGTCTGTGTATATACATCATCAGAAAGGCAAAGTAAGAGAAAACGGTTACACATCTAAAATGATGAATTTCCCATTTTAGGAGTATTAAATTTGTTTGTAACTTAAACTTAGGGATCATGTTGCAATGAAACCGGACTCATCCAATCACTAGGAAATGTAACTTGGTGGTTGAGACTGAAATTATTTTGTAATGGGCTTTAGTTAAGGGTTTAGGAGTTTTCTCCTATTAGGGGTCTTCTCTAATTTAGTCTATATGTTGTGAAGTTTTCTTCACTAATAACATTCACAATTCTTTGACCTTGAACATGGTATCGCAGTAGGCTCTATCCAGCATTTAAATTACATGCTCCACGTTGATCCCCGATGGTTCATGAGCATACGGAATGTGGTTTTATCAATCCCATATCCAATAAGTTTCACGCTCTAGGTTGATCCCCAATTGTTATCGAATAAATTTTCATGCACTAGATTGATCCCCAATTGTTTGAACCTCGGATTGCTCGAAGAGGTGTTATCTATCCCACATTGAATAATTACTAAACTACTTACTATCTAATAATGCTTCGACGACCCTTAACACATTACAGTAGCTTTTGGGATGAGTTAGGACAAGCATATACTACTTAACGTGATATCAGGGCATACACGATCCTGGAACTTTGAAATTTCAAATCAAAACAAAAAGGGAAAACTAACATCCCAAAACCTAGCAGCAGCCGCCAACCCGAACCCTAACCCTAGTTGCAGCCAACCTACCCCTAAGCTACCCCGCCTTCCCCTCTAGCCGGTTCAGGCGCGACCCCCCTCTCCAAACTAACCCACATGTTCGCTACTATCTAAACTGCACAGTCACGCCGTCACTTCTCGCCTGCCTCAGCACTGCCACGCATCACACCAAAATTCAGCTCCGCCCTTGCACCGCCGTATTCCGCAAACCGCTGCTCCTCCGCTAAACGCGCGAAATTCTGCTTCTCTCGCGCAGCCTCCACATCACATCCACTACCTGCCTTTCCGGGTCAGTCCTGAAGTGGCACAGCATGTCCTAAGATGTTTCTTGCCTTATTCGGATTGGTTTTTTTTTTCCTCTTATGTTTTAAAATAGTTTGTGAACCTACTATTATTACTACATGATGCAGATTTCTTCTCTAGTTACTATTTTATTTGATACTAAAGGTCCATCTGGTACGACTGCCAAAATTTGATGGTCATAATGATGTTTAATGGTCTCACGCCTTGAAGATGTTTCTGGGTTCTCAAAAGAAATTGTCTCATATTCTTTCTGCTACACCTAAAAAAAAGACAGAACATGAAATTTGGGAGCAAGATGATTACTCAATTATGACCTGGCTTGTGAGCAGAATGGAACCCTCTGTGAGTGCCAATCTGATGTTCTTGACTTCGGCCAAAAACGTGGGATTCTTTACCTTCTATGTACTCTCAGGAGAAAAATGTTTTTTGTATATTAAGAGTTATACCAAAAACGGGAGGACAACAGTATTACAAAATATTGTGCCACTCTTAAAAGGTATTTCGGATGAGGTTTAGAATCCTAAAAAAGAGTGGGTGGATAGGATAGAGATTCGCATTTCTATAACTTTTGTTCCTATATATTGTGTTTTTCTGGACTTGCATGCCAGGAAAACGACTGGTGGCGGTCATGAGAGTGGCCGACTATACTATCTTGAAACCAATAATACACCTATCGATGCTCGTGCATTATCCCCCTCCGTGTCTCCATTCCAATGGCATTGCCGATCACCTATCCTTATAATTAAAACTACTACTATCAGCTTGAGACTTCTGCTAGCATGTTTGATTGTGAGTCTTGCAAGTTAGGAAAGCACCATCGAGCTTCCTTTCCACATAAGGTCGAAGGTCATAGGTCATTTTCTTTTGAGTTGGTCCATTTAGATATTTGGGCCCTGTGTCGGATTGGTCTACTATGGGATTAGGTATTTTATTTCTTTCTTTGATGATTAGGTATTTTATTCCTACTATTGGGATTAGGCCCTGTGTCAGATCGGGTCTACTATTGGGATTAGGTATTTTATTTCGTTCCTTGATGATTACTTTAGAATGACTTGGGCTTCTTTACTTAAAATAGGTCTAAAACTCATGTAATCAACTCTCTTCATAATGAATTAAAGACTCAATTCTCCATTGGCATTCGAAATTCTTCGTAGCGATAATGCTTTAGAATTTATCCAACAAGAAGTCTCTATTTTTTGTGATAATGGGATTTTACACCAAACCTCTTGCCTTCATACATCTTAACAAAATAGGGTGGCCAAGCGCAAACATCATCATATATTGGATGTTGCTCGCACACTTTTAACTCAAATGAATATGCCTAGACACTTTGGGGGATGTTGTGCTAATTTCATGCTTTCTTATTAATAGGATGCCTTCCGGTGTCCATCATGGAGATACTCTCTTGTTGAGTCTTTATCCACACAAACCTCTATTCCATTGTACTCCTCGGGTGTTTGCTAGCAATCCTATTTTTCATGAAAGGACGAATCACATTGAGATTGACCGACATTTCGTCAAAAGCTGTCATGAACCATAAAATAAGTACTCCGTTTACACCCTCATCACAACAAGTAGCTGTTGCGTTCACTAAGGCTCTGGAGACCAAACAGTTTTGAAGTTTGCGCAACAAGTTGAACATGATTAATATATATGCTCCAGCTTGAGGGGGAGTGTGAAATTATTTTGTAATGGGCTATTGTTAAGGGTTTAGGACTCTTCTCCTATTAGGACTTTTCTCTAGTCTAGTCTATATATTGTAAAGTCCTCTTCATTAATACCATACACAATTCTCTGACTTTCAACAGAAACTTTTGGCCATCCGTTTCTTAACTGGCTAGTTATCTTCTATTCTCTTCAGAACAAGCATTTGTATACTTCAATTATTTGAAATTGTATACCTTCCAATTTAATATTTCCTAGTTCTAGTCAAACATAAAGTTGTCAGGCTAAAAGATTCACATTCTCTTTTGTGGTGTGTGCTGGTGTTTCAGGGGTGGAAATGCGGGATTGTCAATAACACAGGGGAAGCCAGACTAATTACTGTAAAATTCATAATCTGATTTGCAGATACTGGGAGATGGAAACTCCTTTTCTTTAAGGACCAGAGAGGATGAGTTAAAGAACCAAATAAAATCAACAAACACGCAAGATAGACACCTCAATAAATTACCTGGTTTTGAGTCTTTTCGATGTTCTCCATTGATTTTTTCCTTTCCCATCTAAGAAAATATGGTTTGAACACAAGGTCCTGAGAGTACAGAAAATAGAATCACCAAAACTGGTTAAAAAACAAATAAGGCTATTGGAAGAAGAAGAAGGTCCAAATGACCCATAAATAAGGCCATCGGTGTTGACTTATCAAGTTAAGTAATGATATGCTTAAGCGAATGTATCCAATACCCATATGTAACTTAATAAACAGAGGGTAATTCTCCAGCATATAATAGAAATTCAATATCAACTAAAAGTCATTTCACAGAGGGTGAATAGCCAACCTTGAGAGTAAAATACAATGATACAGGAATAATGAATGCTCCAGTTGCAAATACTGGATTTAGCTGATTTGAAAGCAGTATCTGCAAACAATAGCAATTTATATCAGAATAACAATACAAAAGGTTTTGACTGGTAATATATGGTATTAAACAGTTATAGCTCATGGTTGTTCATAGCTGAGTAGGTATTCAAGTGCCATGAAAGGAAGATTCTATAGCCCTGTAATTGTGCTCTTAGTATAGGGAAGATTTTACCTCCTTTCTAGGGTATTTATAGATTTACTCATCAATATATTCTTCTGTAACACTCCCAGTACGATGATTCAACGACATCTGAACTCGCCTTTCTTTAGTAATACATATGACACTCTATTCAAAACATAATAGCAACCTTACTCATCAGCATAATATATAGATCCAGTGCTTTTCTAATAAATCCACTCATCTCGTCTGCCAGGTCTACACAAGATGCACCTTTTGGATTAAGCTAAGCAGCTAAGGAATTTGAAAATTAGAGAGTTCTAATTAAATTCTTTAAGTAACTTAATTTCTTCTCTTTACACCGGTTTCCCAAATAAGTTCACATCATGCCTTCACAAAAAATGCTTACATATCAATCAATTCAGACTATGTATACAGAAGAAGCGGACAAACAAAGTCAATCACCAAAACAATCCGACCCTGAACCACAATTTGATTGAATGAGACCAACAATTTAGTAACAAGATATGCATGTAAGTCATTAATAGGATATGCACACTGTGTTCGAGAATGCACTTACAGGAACAACCAACTTTTGGCCACCACGATGCAGTTCAAATCTCCAGATAAGCCCCTGCAAATAACAAAATTAAAAGTAAGTTGTAACACAAGATTCCTCAAAATATCAATATAAACTTGATGAGAGGTCAGGAACAAATTGATGGAGGGGAAAAGAAAAGGGCAATTTGAAGAATATTGATACATGCATATAGCAATGTTTTAGTTTCCAAAGCACTCATGCACAGTTGTCTAGCATCTTTCAGTTAAAACCCAATAAAGTTGGTCATACTCACACATTTTCTTTAAACTGTGACACGTGGCTGAAGTTTAGGGTGTGATTGAAAAATATAGTTAACTGAAGACATTACGCACCACGTTTGCATTAGAGCTCACCTGAATCCCAATGGAATATAACATCCGAACTGTGCTGAATCTAGATATCTTTCTTCCACCCCCAATTTCAAGAGCAATTGTACCACTGACAAAAAATAGAGCATCTTACAAATCTCATTTTAACAGCTTTCTGCAATATTCAAAAGCAGGGACTGGCTGTCTAGCAAACATCTGATATAACACCAATTTAATACATCACAACTCAGATGGCTTTCATATTGAAAATATGTAATAGCTGCTAAAAATTTTGGATTTTATTAGACCATTCTTACCATCTGTGTTCAGAGCCTCGTAAAGGCGAACCAGTTTCAATCAAATAAGATTTTAATTCCTAAACTTTAATTGGTTCACACATGCAAAGACACTAGCAATGATGCACACTTTTGTGCATGTTGTTCAACTTGCAGAATTTTCACGGTACAAAGCCAACAAATGCGAAATGCACAAAATCATGGACACATAGTGGATGTGCTGGTGGGTGTACATGTGTGTTTTCTGTGTTTGTGTGCGTTTTCTTTTGTGGGACAAGATGCCAAATCAACACTAGAAGCCATCACTTCCCTATCAAAAGTATCTGTTAAAGGGGAACGGAAGACGGTATCTAAGAGATAGCCAGGACGAGGTTGTTTGGGGCAAGGGACCTAAAGGGGAATCGATTCAAGAGGTCATAATGGGAAGTAAATCTTAGTGACTGGTGGAAAGTATATTTTAAACTTTTAAGTTTTGAGGATGAAACTTTTTTATAAGGACGGACAGATGTAAAACCCCGATTATTTATTTCATTAGCTTTATTTTTCTTTGTTTAGTTAGACTATTTTTAGTGCAAAAAAAATGTCCTTTAACCATTAGAATTCAAATAGAAATAGTAAGTGAATTTTGATGTCATGATGATTCTTGAGTTGGTGGTTATGGTGAGAGAGAGAGGGAGAGAAGAGAACGTGGATTTACACCAACAACTTCTGCCTGTCAGCTATGATTAGTGGGTTGCAAAAAGTATTTCCAACATACGTAGCCGATGGGGTATGGTAAACTTAACAGGTATCAGGAAGGAAATGACAACTAGTCTACCATATATCAAAATAATTTGGCCTCAGATTTCAGATAGTTTGACCAGGTTTTATGTGCAAGACGAAATTTTTGGAAGAAATTTCCTCTAGCACATAGGCGAAATTCAGATAAAGTGAGGTGTACTGAGGCTGATTTAAATCCAAATTTGAAACCGCTGTTATGGTGTCCAATGTGGCTCCAGAGAAAGATCATGTCTAAATACGAATCAAAGTATTCATTTGATGATAATAGGCTAGTAACCAACCAATCTTCACTGACACCTTACAAAGAGCACCTCAAGGAATATTATCAACTGGTTCCATTAATTTTTACTTAATAAGTCCCGAAAAAGCCTTTTCCTAAGTTCTACAGGGATGCTTGCTGAAGTTTGAAGTTTAATTCTCCTATTCGACATGGGAACTTTTCAGTAGCATTAAAAGCATTTGCAATATTGTCACCACAAAGTGAATCCTAAAAATTAACATGACTATAAGTGATTCCAATCTCCAATACAAATAATTAAGTAAATTAAAAGGTAGACATATGCTTCCCGGTCTTCTCATCCGAATTTTTTCTTGTTTTAGCATGAGATTACAAATGAGTTTTGAATATTTGTAGGCAAGTGTACCGCATTTTTCTAAATATGTTTAGATAACCGGGAAATGCGAGCACAGCACAAAGTATATTTTTGGCTCAATAATACAAATATTGTAGCCAGCCTCAATCAAAAGCTTAAACAACTAAACTGATCAAAAAATTGCATAATAGGAACGTGGAACCTGCTGTTAGCACAGATTAAATCGTCAATTATATAACTAACCAGAAATGATATAGGCAACTCACCTTCCAACTGTACCACCAATACGTCCATGTGATTTAGACGAAAAGGAATGAGTGTAATGGGCAGTAGCACCAAATGAGCTAGTGCCAATCTACAACAGACAGACCACAGACAATGAGATGGTACAACTATTAGAATTGAAAACAGAAATATTGACATTCATAATGAGATACTAGAAGATAGGACTCCAAAAATAAAAAAGAAAAAGGACGTGCAGGGAACAGCATCTATGATAACTCTCAGGCAACAAATGCACACAAGTTTAAACCCTTGGCTCATGTCAATATGAAAACAATTTTATCAACCACTAAATAATGCAAAGATGCAGTTAAAAAAAAGTCATGTCATTCTCTCTCTAGTAGTTCCTACTTTCTGGCTTATTGGGATCCACCACTTTTGAGGTTTTAGAATTTCACATCCACTTTCCTCTGTTACTTTAAGGGTAGATCGTAAACTTTTGAGATGATAATGTCAGTTTTTAAGGCCTTCCAATATAAAGTTTTACTATTTTATTATTTTTATGATTTATTTGTATTTGGTAATCTAGCTGTGAATGTCCATATTGATTCTCGAATTTAATTGATCTTGATAGACAATTAACATGCCTTTAGGAATTTATGAATACATATTATTAGATGCTTTTAATTGTTCTTTAATTAAAGTTATAACATTTTTGTAATATTAATATGTTTGATTAATATTTTAGAAAAAAGATTATGCCGTAGACACAATAAAAGAGAAATTTAAAATGGCAAATTATGATTAGGGGACTAGAAAGCTTCAAGATTATTAAAGAGGTAATATCTTTTGGATATTTAAGCTAAGAGCTTGATATAATCTTTTTAAAAAGTTATAATTAAGACATTAGAAAGTTTTCAATATTACTAAAGACAATGATTTTAAATTCTGGAGATAAGGGATAAACTTCTAAGATTACTGAAATGCTAATTGGATTACAAAAGCCACACTTTTATTGGTTGTCCTATTATATTTTCAAAATCATATATATCTTCCTTTTATTGGTGGTATAAGTAATATTAAAATTTTAACCTATCATAATATTAAATTAAATAGTTTATTAAGTTTGTTATAATTCTATTTTCCTAAAAGTACAATTAGAAATAGACAAGTAAAATGAATTCGATAATTTCTTATTTTAAAAGTATAACTTAGATATAAATATTAAATATTAGAAAATAAGTTATCCATTTGAAATAAATCAAAAACTAGAAATTACATATATGGTTCAGAGAAAGATAATATATTCAATATAACATAACGTTCTAATGTATAAATGTGATCAAAATATAAATATAAAACTTAAATTTAATAAAATAAATAAATAAAAAGCTACAGTATAGGTTAAATCAATTTTTTAAACAAAAAGTTATATAATAAATTGAATAATTTATAACAAAAATTTTAATATGTAACCTTGAAACACTAAGCTAAAAAGCTACTTTTTCATTTGGTTTTAATAATATTATTTTTCTATTATACTTTAATAATATTTGTGTTAAGATATGATGGTAAAATATAATATCAAAAGTGATACATGATAACTTAAACTTTAGATATTAATATAATGAACAGCTAAAAAGAGAATACACACACACACACACACACACACACACACACACACACACACATATATATATATATATATAATAAAATAAAATGGTGGTGCGATAAAGAAATATAATCTTTTGCTTTATATAAATCTTTCTGTAATTTTGTAAGTTATTAAACCCTTCTATAAATATATAAAAGTTATTGCCTAACACATTTTAAAACTTCCTAGTCCCCTAATCTTAAATTTTTATTATATAAATCTCTTAGGTCTAAATATCAAAAAGTTATTATCCCTTCAATAATTTAAGACAGTCTAGTCCCCAAATCATAAGTTTCCCTTCAAAACAAAAGAAGAAAGGTTAATGGGTTCGGTCATGGACCCATGGGCTAACTTGATTATATCAAGTCACCCCAAGATTGACACGAACCCAATCAGTTTGGGCCAAGGTTGAGACTACGTGCTCAACACATCATGTTTGGGTAGGGTTGAGAAATTGTGTTATACCCCTAGCAAAAACCACCAAATATGAACCAACCCAACCCACCCAAATTGTCAACCCCCAATGAAAAGCATGACTATTTATTCAAAGTACAAAAATCAATTAACTGTCTTATAAATCTCACTGAACAGATTTCATGTTTTGAAATGTTAAATGCAGCATTGTTAATTTGTCATGTTTCTGTCATTTAGAGAATTATGCATTTGAACTGTGAACCATTAAAATAATGAATATCATAATTATTTTGTTATCGCTTTATTTCTATAGTATTTATGTCATAAAAATTAACTAGCCCACCAATTAATGTTTTGAAAGGTATGCCTTTTTATAAGTATAGTGACGGGGATACTTTGGCCTGTAAATACATCTCTTAACTAGAAACATTGACCAAATAATGTTTGATGAGAGGCATTTCTCAATGATAATAACAAATAATCGGTGGATGCCAAAAGTCCAAATCTTAGATGGTTGGCACAAATGAACCCACCTTTTCTAATGATGTAAAGATTTGTATTCCTCAACCCCCCCTCCCAAAAAAAAAGGGGGGATTTGTATTGAACAGTAGCAGGTGAACTAATTTAAGTACCAAAAGATACCTTAATCTCTCCTGAAGCAGCCATGTTTTGCTCTTTCTTTCTCCAGCCTACACCAATGGATGACTCTGGACCTAAAGAAAGTTGTATCTGGAAGGTGAAGAAAAAGATGAAATTGATTGTGTCAGCCAAAAATAGAAAATTACATAAGTTACCCACAAAATAGTTCCAACATGATTTCACAATCCATCTGATGAGAAGTTGATCCACCAAAGGTCCAAAATATACAAAATAAATATTTATTCAAACAGTACAATATCTGCACAATCCTGTTGAAAGAGAAAATATTGTGTATATTATTGAAAATCCCATCCTCTTATACAGAGAATAGGGTAACAGAATACAAAAAACTTACCAAAATAAAGTAACTAGAGATGAGCTGAAACAATATCCTAACTGATATTCCAACCATTTCGTACTATATATAAAACTCTCAGATATTCCAACACATCCAATGATCCAAAGAGAATTAAGTTCAGGAAAGGATATAAATACAACAGCTTCTATACAATAGCCATTATCATTGCAGTAAAGAACAAATTCAATGCAGAGGAAGCTTACGTTTCCATTTGTTGTCTCCGACAACTGACGGCTCCAAGTGTTTGATAGATTAATAGAGCCATCTCTCACAGACATGGAAAGGCCCATAATTGCAGTAGAGTGAACAGACAATTGGCTAAAAAAAAGAGAATAAACAAGTGGATGAAGGCATTGAAGTAAGAAAGTCATTTAATTTGGCAAAGACCAGAATCCTACCGAGATGCCTGTATACCAATTAGTGATTGCAAGCCCATAGAGCCCATAAATTCTACAGAAGAAACTTGAGATACATGATGCCTAAGAATTGCAGTTGCTGCACCACCCCCAGAATTTGCATTAACAGCCAAATTCCCACCAATAGCAAGAGAAGTGCGCTTTGATAGTTGAGACTGAACTTCACTGGCCATACCCATCCTGACATTCAGCAAGATCATGTTAGCAAAAAGGTCGGGGGCAGTAAGCAAATAGTTGTAAAGACTCTGCTTTCAGCCTAATGTGCTCTTCTATTTGCCAATTAGATCAAGATGACATCAAGACCCAATAAGAAAAATTTATTAATTTTCAAAAAACAGTAAGGCAAAACTCAGTTCATCACATTGAAATCTGAGGCTACTGAGAACTGAGAAGCACTAGAAATCAAACTCTCATGGATTGCGAAATTTACAGATTCAGCTACAACAACAGAATAAAAATAATATGATGAGAAGCTCTGCTTAGTGGCTTCAGGAAGTACCCTTGTTAATTATATTGCAAAAGATCTACCACAAAACATCTTGTTAAATCAATTTTGGAGAATCAAAGAATTTAGGAAAGACAAGGGAGTACCCTCTCATAATACCATCACCATCTATAAAATCAGGGAGCGACAAATTTGCCAAAATTGAACCAGAAGTCCGGATATGTGCTGAGGTCTTTTCTTGTTCTCTCTGACGCCGCAATCTCTCGAGCTCTTCTTTGATCTCTTCAATTTTGTTCAGTTTGGGGCCAAGTTCCAGACCAGAAGTTAGTCCCTCCATACCATAGATATCATAGATCATCCTTTTGTTTTCATCTGTTAAGATTTCATAAGCTTCACACACTCGTTGAAAGTTCTCTGTCGCAATTTCCTTCATCTGAACAAAATCAAACAGGAGTTATTATGTACGCATATCCTCATAAACCAACTGTTATGCTGCTCATGCAGTGTAACCAGGCTTATCCTCATAAAATCAGGGTGTAAAAGGAAACAAGAGCCTGAGGAATATGAAAATTTAATGGGAGGCAATATGAAAACAAACAATAGAATCCATTGTTCACCACACATACAAAGGTGGCAGAGATAAAAGAGGTAATGCTTGAGCACAGCTAGGTAGAATTACTGGGAGACGAATTAAGATAATCAGTTAAATCGGAAGAGCACCCCTCTACAGCTGTAACAAACTGAACAAGTTCCATAAATCGATAAGCATATCATACTGGATGTGACAATGTTGGACCAACATCAATCATTTTGGTACTTATTTTAGAGATAAAATGGAGATTGTCCTTTTTCTTTTCTCTTTTTTTAAATTTTTTGCATTGAACCAAGGTATCTTCTAGATACCCAATAAAGAGTACCTAAATCTGGCAAAACCCCAACAAATTATGTACCAGAGTCTTCATGTTATTCTTTCATGAATTACATATTTGTTTCAGTCCAACAAAGCATTCGCTTCTCCACAGGTATAGCGACATCGGTATAATCAATTACAACACAGGATGAGTCAAAAATTTCAAGAGTACTAAAATAACATATGTTTCAAAATAGACATAGCCTGACTGCGACCTTGACCAGTTTATAGGACTCAGATTAGGATCAGAAAATAATGCCAGTTTAGTGCTATAACCTAACTGTCCAAATTTAAGAAGGACGAAATTTGACTGGGACTCAGAAAATTTTCACAAACAGAAACACACAACTTCGAAATTTGACTCAGAATCAGAAAATTTTCACAAACAGAAACACGTAACTTAACAAACAAGTAAAAATTGTGAGAGTCATTTGTGATGAAAAAGGATTAAGGCAAGTACATGCGGAGATTGATATTTATCAGGGTGATAAACTTGAGCCCATTGACGATAGGCCTTTCTTATTTCTTCATCAGACGCTTCCGGCGATATGTGAAGCAGAGCATAGAGTTCTCTTTTATTGGGTTCTCCGTTTTCTTCATTCATTCCTCCTGTGACTTGAAGACTTGTTATGGGTTTAGGGGTTTTAACAGCAAAAGGTCGAGTTTAAGTGACCTATCGATTTTCAGTGTACTCTTGATTTAGGGGCGAGGGAGGAGGACTTAAACATTTGGATGAATTAATTAAAGATTTTCTTTTAAAAAACAAAAAATACACGCATACCCCGGAGAGTATTTGGGCCCAAGGGATATGCCGAAGGTTTTTATTTTAAGGAAAATAACACTCAATTTCTTTTCCCTTTTTCTTTCTCCCCTAGTATATGACATGACATGTTTAAACCATAAATCAAATATAATTAGTTCGTTTTGTAAAAGAAAAGAACCTAATCTTAAATTCTTTTCTCTCCTCAACCTAAATTCTTTTCTCTCCTCATTCTTGTCGCCGCCTCAATCTAGTTGATGCATCCATGGAATTATTTTCCGATATCTGCGGTTGCTTGAGGCGGCTGAGAGCTGCTGACGGAGGTGCCGCCATTGGAGACGTAGGCGACGCACCAGTAGTTGCCTGCGTCGAAAAAAGATAAAGAAGCCTCCGTATTTTTGTTTCCTCTTCTATTTAGTCTACTTTTTTATTTATTTCTTCTGTGATTTTTGTTTCTCACCTGCGTTTGTCGTCTTCTACTACAACCTCGATTAAGAAAAAAGATAGAGAAATAATTACAGAAATCTTATCCTCTTCTACCGTTTTTTGTTCTTTTTCATCTTTTCTGTATTTGATATTTGAAGATCAACATGATTGAATAGTCGATCACATCGATCGACTAATCGATCCAAGTGATCGACAGAAAAAAAAAAAAAAAAGAATCGACATATCGATCATATAGTTTTTAAATGAACTCGGACCAAACCTGCTGGTACAGGGACTCGAAATGGTACTGTTCCGGGACCGTACTTTAAAAGAATTTCCTAATATACAGTTATCAAAATATATCTAAAATATTTAAATACAAACAGCAGAAGACTAGCCGGAGCTACTCAAGTATATACATGCAATTGATAATAAATTTTAAATCACAAAGCAGATAAATAAAGTATGCAATTAACACTTAATATAAAAAATACCTTTAACCGAAGATGGCTATTGCGTCCGGAATTCACCTCCCGATAACCCGATTCCCGATCTCCTCGTGAAACCGGCAGAGCTTCCCTGCAATAACCCCAGGGACACCCTCGGAGTGTGGGCTCCAAAAGTATTTCTCTAAATACTTAGAGAAAATAAAACTTTAAACTAGAAAACCCTTCTCCGGGTTTATTCTCCTGAAATTAGGCGTTTATATATAAACACCTAATTAAAATTAATTTCAAAATAAATCGGAATTAACTAGGAGAAAGGGATATGGTTTCAAAGCCGAGAGCTCAGCCAAAACCTCTCCCAAAGTTGGATGGAAAAAATGAAATGCCAAGCCCCCTATTTATAGGGGAAAAACCGAGGGTAAAATAGTAATTTCACACCCCATTTGCGTGTGCAACTTGGACACGAAAATCGAGGTGACCACATCGTAGCTCTCGTCGCCATGAGTCCAACGCCGCCGAAAATGCGTTGATCCGCCGCCGCACGCGCCCTCACATTCCACCTTTCGGCCATCTGATTCCGGGTGACGTGGCCGATTCTGATTCGGCCACATGTCCGGGTCAGTCCAACCGGATACTGTTTGAACAGACCCTATCCATTTCCGACTCGACCCGTTGACCGACCCGGTCCAGATCTAATCTGGATCGTCCACGGCGATGACATGGCGCAATCTCTGCCGTCCACGTGTCGCTCCACCCGTCGCCCAGTCAGCGCCACCTTACGCCTGTCCGCTTGCGTGGCATCCCACGTCAGTTGCCACGTCATCAATTTTTTTTTTCCCGATGAAAATTTTATTTTCTCGAAAATAAAATTCCGGACATTTCCAACTCTTTGGAACTTGATTTATTTTCTTAAAATAAATCCCTTGGCTATTTTCAAACACTTTGAAAATCTATTTCTTTCATTCCTTTTAATGTTTTATCTTCGGGTTTTTCGATTGGGGCTTGCAGGGGGACATGCAGGACTAATTAATTTTAGTTCCAAACGGATTAATATATTATCATCTCATGATAAAAATTAATTACCGTTTAACAATATTTGTAACACCCGAGCGCAAGGTGTCACATCCCCCGCACCGAGACCCGACCCGAATATGAAATGGACGATCCATACCCGAGTCAAATCACGGCGAACGGGGACAAACACACACTCTAAGCTAGGCGGGCTAACCCTTAAAACCATACAACAACATAAAACATTAAAGCGGAAGCAATAAACGAACATATACCATATATATATATATATACCATGAGCATCCAAGCTCCAAAAATCATTCATATACATCAACAATTGCTATCACGGCTCAAAACATTTACGCTCCACATCATTATACATATACACTGATCGAAATAAAAGTATGCAAGTGTAAGACCAAAATATAAGAGCTAGAGACGAATGCAAGACCTAGGACTCGTATTCCCGCCTAGCTCCCTCAACACCTGCACAAAATAACTGAAAACCAAACGGGTTCAGTCCAAAAGGGACTGGTGGGTATAAAACAGGGCATAAATAGAATATATGACAGTAATTAAACAATCACATGCAAGCTATAATCCCAAGTGAGGTTTTTTGAAGAATTTCCCAAGTGGGTGAATATAAATCATCAAAAGGGATTATAACGAATCATTAACATTAGGTCATTAGTAGCCCGGCGAGTGGGCGTGCATTATCTCCAACCAACACCTTGTGTAAACCATTTAAACATTCATTCATTTTTTTCATGCAATTCATTCTTTTGTGCACAATCATTAACATTTACACCTTCTTCCTCCGGGTTGGTGGTGGGTTTGCAAGGCCCGACCACCCATTCATTGACCAAAAGGGGTTACATGACTCCCCAGATGGCGCTCAGGGTCCATTCCTCACTAACTCCTAACGAGGTCCGGTTACGCCGTTCATTGGTGGAACTAGTGTGAGGGATCACCGTCGGCCCGTGCCTCCCCGGATAGCCACTCACACTAAGTCCCTGGCCCCATTCGTGCATTCGATCATTTCTCGCCAAAACATTAGGTAGGATTCATAAAATAAGGCTTTACGTTGAAAACATTTACCCCTTTTAAAACGACTCTCTATATATATACATATAATTTTGGTCGAAAGCTTTCACATCGAAGGTATATATAGGGTCTTGTATCTACATAGAAGAAAAACCCACCTTAAACCGCAAAAAGGAGCAAACACGAGCCTCACTGACTGGCCTCGTCTCCAACGTGATCAAAATCTGTGCAAGAAAAATGAAGTGAGACTCAATATGACCAAATAAGACGCTCGGCAATGCAATGATCATGATATGAATATATAAAAGATAAAATTATGTTATGAAAATGTTCATGTGCACTATTAATACATTTAAATCATATAATCAAGTCATTCACTTTCATTCACTTTCATAATTCCATATTTCAATCAATTCAATTCAAGTAATTCAAATATAATCAAAGTACAAATTAAATCACATTTAAAATTAGAACATAAACAATTAAACATATTCAATCGCATTTACAATTAGAAAATAAACAATTAAATACATTCAATTAAATTTAGGAAATTAAATAAAACATGAAATAGGTAACATTTAAATTCTAATATTAAATTAAATCAAATAGCAATTAATATTTAATAATTATATATAATATATATTAAATATATATACATACATATACATATACTATATTATATATATATATATATATATATATATAATTACACATGCAACGTAGTTCACGCATGCACAATTAACAAATGCATGAAATTTTTCCATGCAAATAAAACTCATGCATGCAAAAGTGTAATTATAATTATATACATATATGCATGCAAACATTATGCATGCAAATCATGCATCAACCAAATCTCATGCAAGAAGAAAAGGAAATGAACAGACAGCAGCAGCAGCAGCTCACGTCAACAGCAAAACAGGCATGAAAATGCAAGGTGACACCCCCGTGTCACCTTCAAAGAACAAACCGAGACACCCCCGTGTCTCGGTACAGAGAAAACCGCCCCCTAGCACGCCCGTTACCAGCTGAAAAGGGGCTGAATGACACCCCCGTGTCACAGTGTGCAACAGTTCAACCAAAAAACGCAGGTTTCCCCTGTTTTTTCCTTGCTCAAAACAGAGTAAAAGAAGGCAGCACTCCAAGCAACTGATGCAGCAACATGAGGCACAAAATGCAACCACAAAACAGTTCTAACAATGCACAAAATTGATAGCAAAAGCAAGGGAAGGACGCAACAGTTTTTTACAGCAACTTCCAGGCCCAAAACAGGGTATAAAACGCGAAAAACAGGGCATGAAATGATCTCCATTAATCCCAACACATTCATGTAAGTTAGGCTAATAAATGTGCATCAAAACACCCCAAATTCAACATGTATATCAGTTCCAAAAGAGTTCAAACATGAAAGGCAGTCATACGTGACATTACATGAAGTTTTCTCAATGTTCCCTAATTGATATCTCATAAATACTTCAACTACCATGCAATTAATGATCAGAAGAAGATATCAAAACAATCATTTTCAGGCTTGGAATCATTCAAATCCATCAAGAATCGAAGAAGATCTACATAAATGTCCAAAATCGCCTCTATTGCAAGATTAGCCGAAAATGCATGAAACCATGATCAAATTTGGGGATGAATGAATGAAAATGATCAGGAATGAACATATATTACAACCCTAAGCTTACCTTGTTGATTGGATGAAGATTAGATGAGATTTGAGCTCCAAAATCTCCAAGGAATGCTAGGTTACGGGAGAGAACTGGAGAGCAGTAACTTTGGCTGAGATTTGTGAATTGTGTGAGGGTTGGTTCGGTTAGGGCAAGGTACAGCAGATTAGGTGGTTGAGTTAGGGTTCTATAGCATCAAACCATGGTTAATTAGGTCAACAATTGAATAAGTTATGGCCATTTTAGTGTAACAAGGTCAGTTTCGTCGCCGTTTCCTTTTTCGGTTGAATTTCGGAGGTTCAAATGACGTTAGAAAAATATAAGGCTAAGTTTACTAAACTCGAATTTTCGTTACGAGTTCAGCGAAGTTGACGGAACTCGAATCCGAGTTCCCGAGCTCAAGATATTAAATATGGAACCAAGGGTGCGCTAAGTGCTCGTTAGCCCCCGACTTGGATTCCAAAATTCAAATTAAATCCGAAACACATGCAAATGATTTCGAAAATACAAAACGAACAAATATTCATATACAAGACACGTATAAATTCAACATATTAAATTCGCACAAAATTCCGGTATCAATTCAAATAGAAACGAAGCACGTAAATGTCACTCATACGCAAAGTAACAATAAAATCCAAAATATGTTAACAATAATGTAACATTTACATACGTATATAATATATTATAAATACATGCATGAAATATTAATTTATAAATATACATGCATGCATACGTATATAATATATATATAATAAATACATGCATGCAATATATAAGTTATAATTATAAATGCATGCATAACAAGCACACGTACACAATAATATATATATATATATTACATAAATGTAATTAATATTAATAACATTAAATTAAATAATTAACATTTAATATAATTAAAATAAAATTTAAATACATAAAACACGTATAATTAATTATTTCGCGCATTTTGGTAAACAATTACGTCATACCTGTACGGCCGAATTATCGGGGCGTCACAATATTTAATTCCACTAAATAAATATTATCGCACTCTAAAATTAATTAAATTATTCACGAATTTCTCGATCTAGAATAATTTTGCATTTTACTCCTCCGTGTAGATATCCATGAAAAATAAATTAATACTACCATCATTTATTTTTCACTTCTAATCTAAAATCTCCTGATTCGCCTTAAGTTCAAATCTCTTGTACGTGAAACACATTCAACATACAACTTCAGTGACGCATCACACGAAGTACTTTGGCCAAAGTTTTAATTCGAACTTTGCAAATCTATTTCAGGAATATCTTTTAACTTTCCAGCAAAGCCACAAATTCCTCGGTCAATATTTATCTTTAGCACATTTCATGTAATCACTGAACGTACAAAGGTTTCGGTCATTCGATATCGAGACCTCACTTATGAGCAATTACAATGATTAACACTACATACCCAAAGTCGAAATACTACCAGGATTAAGAGTTCAATGCTCCATAAGATTTGTTCATTTTAGATAGTAGTTTAAAATGAACTATCTTTGTGGTCCAGTTCGATGTTTCCAAATCTATTGAAAATCATCAATGTGTTATAACTGGAAACTCCATTTCCCTATGACGAAAGACTAATCATCTTATATAACACATTATAGTCTCGATAAGAACTTATTCTTATCTTACTGACTAGAACTTTAATAACACGTGATTTCGATATCCAAAGTCCTTTCCTATGAAACACATTTCATATAAGAATATCATCACACGTTATTAATTATGTTAATATACTCATAACTTGCAATAATTTCAGTTTTATGAATCCAACAAAATACGAAGTATTTACAAAGAAATTGGATTTTCAGGGCACTGATCCCAACAAAACCAACCGATTCGACTCGGACCAAACCGACCGATCGGATCGGTTCAATCAGTAATCCGACCGACCGGCCAAATCGGTTCCGTCAATGTTTTCAAAATCAAACCGAACCGGCCGATCGGACTATCGGTTCAATGAATATTTGTTTAAAAAAAAAATGGCTCTTTGTCCTCCTTCGCTACGCGGCCGACAACGAGAAAAATATGAATCCACATATTAATATTTTAAGAAATTCACCGGAGAAGAGGCATTGAGAAACGAAAAAGTATGGCAGATTTATTTTGATCTTTGAGAAATTTAGTAGAATGTATGAGAGAGAGAAAGAACATCAAAAGAAAATTGGGAAAAGATTAACTGCAACATTAAGAAAAAATCATGCCTAACATGTACTTATACACGACTCTAGGAAAAGGGAATGTATTGATTACATAAATCGGTAGAAAATAAATCAAATATATAAATACATATCCGTTAATTTTAGGAACTAATTGGTTAAAAGTTTTACTGTTATAAAACTATTAGATAAAAACAAGAGTTACAAGATAGAATAATACTAGGAGAATTGAGGGAGAAGAGAGGGATCTTATTAATTCTTGAGTGTGATTACAATGCATCAATAAGGCTCAATTTATAGGACAATATATTGGAAAAGAAAAAATTGACTAATGATAATCCCTAATCAATTTAGATATAAAATTAGGGATGTCATCATTCCCATGAATTATGCAATTGCCCATTCAATGGGCATTCATTTAGTCCTTGGTTTATAACACTCCCCCTTGAATGTCTATTGATGTTTGATATGCCTTGCTAAAGAGTATATATCCTTGGAATACACATATTAGGTTGCCTCGTTAAAAACCTTCACTAGGAAAACCCAATGGGACAAAACCTCAGTAAAGGAAAAGAGTACAACACGTATCCACTCCCCCTCATGATAACATCACTTAATATCTCTATATCGACGCATTCCAATCTTGTATATCAACTTCTCAAACGTTATACTAGGTAATGCTTTTGTAAACATATCAGCTAGATTATCACTTGAATGTATTTGTTGGACATCTATGTCTTCGTTCTTCTGAAGGTCATGTGTGAAAAAGAACTTTGGTGAAATATGTTTTGTCCTGTCTCCTTTGATATACCCTCCCTTTAATTGGGCAATGCATACAGTGTTATCTTCACATAATACTGTTGGGACCTTCTCTTTTGGTGATAAATCACATATTTCTTGAATTTGTTGAGTCATCGATCTTAGCCAAACGCATTCACGACTCGCTTCGTGAATTGCAATGATCTCTGCATGATTTGAAGAAGTGGCTGCTATTAGGGATGTAACCGAGACGAGCCCGTTCACGAACCTAGTTAGCCGAATCAATGAAGGTTCGGGCTCGAATTCGAGGTAGTCGAACCAGAACCGAATCCTGGCTCGATTCGCAACCTTCGCGAACTGAACTCGAACCTTTTCTCTCTAAAATTTAATATTTTAATAAAAAATAATATATTTATTATATATATTATTAATTATGTAATAAAAAAAATATATATATATATATAATTAAATTAATTTATATCTAAAATGTATTATAAAACAAAATACGTATTAAAAGAATTTGATTCTCTCTCTTAATCATAATTTCATTTCAAATTATGAGAAAAGCCCTAGCAGACTTGTGTTCTCTCCAGCCGCCCAACTCTTCCAACAACGTTTCGACTTTTCAACGCAGCGACAATCGCCGCGCCCACTGCCCGTCGTCGTCGCCGCCTTGACTCTAGCATCTTTGACGCAAGCACCACGACTCCACCATGGCGACTGATAAGTGTAGATTTCGTATCTGTTTGAGCCATATTTTGCTATAATTAATTCTCGTTTAATGTGCTTATAGGCCTTTTATTGCTCCATTTCAGGTATTTCACCTACGGGAGTCGATAACGGGAAGAACGGAATGAAATCAGAGGAAAGAAACAAGTTTTGCCATTTTTTAAGGCAAATGGGCGTTTGGTACATGCACTGAAGAACCAAACGCCCGTGTGAAAACCTACTGCATCGAAGTTTTGAAGATGAAACGGGCGTTTGGTATATGAACTAGAGAACCAAACGCCCGTGTGAAAGGCTACTGTAAGAAATCTGGAACCCCAAATGGGCGCTTGGTAAATGCACTAGAGAAGCAAACACCCGTTTGTGAAGCTACTGACCTTGACAACCTGTGCTCAAACGCCCGTTTGGTTATTGTACTGGAAGTCCAAACGGGCATGTGGAAATTAGAAATCGCTGTTACGTTTTTGTTATGAAACGGGCGTTTGGGATTTACTCTAAGCCACCAAACACCCGTTTGCCTCTCACGGATTTGAATTTTTTTAGGTTTTTCAGCCTATTATAAATAGGAGAGTTGAGTGTTTTGAGACAACTTAGCCTAATTGGAGAGCAACTATTTTGGAGGCTATGGAGGCACCAAGTTCTTTACCTTTCTTATCTTGAAGATGTTTTGAAGACATTATGTTCATTTTCTTTCCCTTATTTTATCGCTTTCACAGTATTTAGCTTTACTTTTCGTTTCCACGTTTAATATAGCTTTAGTGGAGTTGTCAAACCTTGTAGTAAATGAACCTCTGTTAAATGCTTTTTCATAGTTTAAATTCAATGAATATGAATCTATTTATGTTTTATTTATCTTGCTCTTTGAGTAGTATGACTATGAGTGGCTAGATCTGTAGGCAAAGGGGGTGATGAATTATGCAGGGTAAGTGTTCGATAAAATGCCTAAGAGGGATTTTAGGATCTTATGGTTGTGAGATTATTTTGTTTGCATGATTAAGATTGATCACCTTGGTTATGAACTTAGATTTGCATGTTAATTGAAAGATTGTATGTAAATTTGAAAGAGGTTTCACACCACTTAAGTTTTAGGTATAAAGACATTTAGCCTAATTTTGAGCAATCGAGCAATAGAGTAACCGGGCCAAGCCGCTAGTTATTTTGTTACACTAGTCTTGTTTGTTTGATCTAATTAATGAGCTAATAACTACGAGAGTAGGCTTAGACTTTAATTAGGTACACACACTTGACTTCGAGAGGAGCTTGTGTATATTTTAGTGATTAGGATTGTGAGATCCTTGTCCCTTTAAAGCACTAATTGAACATGAACTTTGCATGATCATTACTTCCCTTTGCCACTTTGTTAACTTGGTTATTTGTTACTTAATTTGCTTGTGTTTACCTCTCTCGTTAACTTGGTTATTTGTTACTTAATTTGCTTGTGTTTACCTCTCTCGTTTTATTAGTTACTATTTCATTACCACAATTTCCTTTCGGTCTATAGATTAGCAAACACACTTTACAATTGACCTTGATTTCCCCTTCCCTAGGGATTCGACCCCTTGTGCTATAATTGATTCTTTTACAACTTGCACTTGGGTTAAATTTTGCTATCAATTCAATCGTCTTGCACATTTTGAGATTCCTTTCCGATTTGATACCTTCTCAGGCCTTGTTCTGCCCGGATGAGGTTTAACAAAAATCGGACGACCTCATAAGCTGGAATCAATTGTGTGTTTAGGTGTAAGAGTTGAGAGCTAACAAGTTTTTGGCCCCATTGCAGGGGAAGGCATTTGAAATCACTCTTGTTCTAGTGTTAGTAGTTAGTGACTTAGACCTTTATTTTTGTTAATGTTAATCGTTTCTTTGTCTCTTGTAAGTATATGCGAAGGGCCCAGAGTTGGGAGAATCTCAAACATTACCCCGAGATTGAGAAGAAACTTCGTGCTCTTAGGAAGGAAAGGAGACAAGAAGAGTTTGTTATACCATTTCCTCTTGAGATGGAGGACAATCAAAGACGTGACAACTTGCCACAACAACCGATTGATCCAAATGCACCGCCACCGAGACAAATTCGGGATTATGCCATGCCTAGCATGGAGAATATTCAACAAAACCTTGGAAGACCAAGAGTGGCGGCGAATTATTTTGAAATCAAGCCAGCCTACATCTCCCTTCTACAACAAAATCAGTTTACGGGCTCGGCTACGGAGGACCCGATCTCCCACGTGAATTGGTTCGTGGAAGTATCTGATACATTTAAGCTTAATAATATACCCGAGGATCCATACGAATCCGTCTATTTTCTTTCTCTCTAAGAGATAGAGCGAAAGCGTGGCATAGTGCACTCCCATACGAAACCAAGGGTTCATGGGCCTTATTATCACAAGCATTTTTAGATAAGTTCTTTCCTCATGCTAAGACGGTCAAGCTTCGGAACGAGATCACATCATTTCGGCAATATTAGGGGGAGAGTCTATATGAGGCTTGGGAAAGGTTTAAAGAGATACAAAGGAAATGTCCTCATCATGGGTGTGAGGGTTGGAAACTTGTCCAATCGTTCTACGGAGGAATCTCCCAAGCGTTGAAGGTAATGGTAGACTCCGTCGCGGGGGGTGCGATTATGAGCATGTAAGAGGCTGATGCAATTCATTTGCTAGGGAGAATAGCGGCGAACAATGCGTGGTATTCCGAGAGAGCCAATGCACCCATTCTAAGACCTCAAGGTTCTACTCCCGGCATGATGCAAGTGGGAGAATACACTTCGATGTAAGCCAAGATCGAAGCCTTGGAGAGACAAGTAGAGCAATTCACCGTGAATGCGGTGTCAAATCAAACTCCACAAGCTCAATCAATGGCATGTGAACTTTGTGGTGCTCCTCATACCTATGATGCTTACCCTTATGCAAATCAAGGAGAATCTCCCTCATCCACACCCGAGCAAATGAATGCCGTGAATGCCCCAAGACCCGTGAACAATCCTTACTCTCCTACATATAATCCGGGTTGGTGAAACCATCCTTATTTTTCATGGTCAAACAATCCGTATGTCCAAAGTGCACCAAAACCTCCTTTCCAACCAAGACATCCCCTCAACCAACAACACCCTCCTCCATTCCCCCCTCAAAACCAATACCAACCACCTTCTCCTCAATTTAGTACACCACCTCCTCAACATCAACCTCAATATCAAGCTCCAACCCCTCCGCCCCAACCTCCGCAACAACAAGCCAAAAAGCAAGGATGGGAAGCCGCATTTGAGAAGTTTCTTAATGTTTCCTCGGATCATTTCAAGAGTTTGGAAACACAAGTGGATCAAGTGGTTACACAAAACCGAAATATTGAAATCCAAATTGGGTAACTTGCCAATGCTATAAATCCTAGACCATAAGGGATGCTCCCTAGCAAAACGGATGCAAATCCAAGAGAGCATTACAAGGCTATAACTCTTAGAAGTGGAAAAGCCTATGATGAGCCACCTTTGACTACACGACATGAGTCCGGTTCGAGTGGTGTAAACAAATAAGAGAAGTTGGCGGATGTTAATGTTAAAAAGGGAAAATCAAAGATGAATGAAATGGAAGAGTTGAAGGATAAGAAGGGGAATGAGGAAAAGGAACAAGGAGGGGAGATAGAAGTGGAAAAGTCAAATTTGGATGAGCATAATGACAAAGAAGAAGAGCCCCCTTTGAAACCAAATGTTTACATTCCACCTAAACCTTATGTCCCATCGGTGCCATTCCCACAACGGCTTCAAAACAAGCATAGGAAAAGCAATTTGAGAAGTTCCTTACTATGCTCAAGCAACTTCATATCAACATACCATTTGCCGAGGCATTAGCTCAAATGCCATCTTATTTGAAGTTTTTTAAGGAGCTCGTATCAAACAAGAAGAAGTTGGAGAACTTTGCAACTATTGCACTCACCAAGGAGTGTAGTGCCATTATACAAAGGCAACTTCCACCGAAACTCAAGGATCTCGGGAGTTTTTCTATCCCTCTCACCATTGGTCCTTTACATTTTGATAATGCCTTATGTGATTTAGGAGCGAGAGTAAGTCTAATTTCTTTATCTACTTGTAGGAAATTGGGCTTGAAGGAGCTAAGGCCAACCAATATGACTTTACAACTAGCGGATCGATCGGTGAAGTATCCAATGGGAGTGCTTGATGATGTGTTAGTCAAAGTGGAAAATTGTTACATACCGGTGGATCTAGTTGTTCTCGATATAGGTGATGATGAGAGCATGTCTCTTATTTTGGGAAGCCCGTTCCTAGCTACGGCCGGAGCATTGATTGACGTAAAAAATGGACGCCTTACCCTACAAGTCGGTGAAGAAAAGGTAGAATTCAACTTGTACAAGGCAATGAAGAGTCCCACCGTGGAGGAAAAGTGTTTTCGAGTTGAAATTATAGAGGATCACCGCATGTTTGAGTTGCACAACAAGGATCCGTTAGAGCTTTGCTTAGGAGGTTTTGAGAAGATTGAGGGAGAAGACGAGGTCCTTGAAGAGCTTGAGTCGTATGTGAAGGCATTGGATGCCGCACCCTTCGTTCCCTTCCAAAGGAGGTACCACTTTGAGGAATTGGGGAGTGATAAACCCCTTCCTCTCCCCTTCTTGTGTTAAGGCTCCCGTACTTGATTTGAAACCCCTCTCCTCTCATTTAAAATATGCGTATCTCGGTGATAATGAGAGTTTGCCGGTTATTGTGTCTTCGGATCTAAATGATGTGCAATTAGATGCCTTATTGCGTGTTTTAAGAATGCATGTAAAAGCTTTAGGATGGTCAATTTCGGATATCAAGGGAATTAGTCCCTCAATTTGCATGCATAAAATCTTGATGGAAAATAATCATAAACCCTCTATTGAGCATCAACGTAGGTTGAACCCGGATATGAAAGAAGTTATGAGAGCCGAGGTTTTAAAATTGTTAGATGCGGGTAAAATTTACCTGATTTCGGATAGCTCTTGGGTTAGCCCGGTACAAGTTGTACCGAAAAATGGAGGGATGACAATTATTAGAAATGAAAACAATGAACTTATCCCTACACGCACGGTTATGGGATGGAGAGTATGCATAGATTATAGAAAATTAAACAATGCAACTCGTAAGGACCATTTCCCATTGCCTTTCATTGATCAAATGTTAGAGAGGTTAGCCGGTCATGATTATTATTGTTTTCTAGATGGATACTCGGGTTATAATCAAATTGCCATAGCACCCGAGGACCAAGAAAAATGCACTTTCACTTGCCCTTATAGCACTTTTGCTTTTAGAAGAATTCCACTTGGTCTTTGTAATGCCCCGGCTACGTTCCAACATTGTATGATGGCAATTTTCTCGGATTTGATTGAACGAACAATGGAAATCTTTATGGATGATTTTTCGGTGTTTGGGTCTTCGATCATTTGATGCATGCCTTGTTAATCTTACTAATGTGTTGAAACGTTGCTATATTGGGAGAAGTGCCACTTCATGGTGCGTGAAGGAATTATCCTAGGCCATTGCATTTCGGCCAAGGGAATAGAAGTGGATCGAGCTAAGATTGAAGTCATTGCTAGATTGCCACCACCCGCCAATGTTAAGGGAGTTAGGAGTTTCCTTGGTCATGCCGGATTTTATCGCCGGTTTATCAAGGACTTCTCCAAAATTACCTTGCCTCTTTGCAAGCTTTTACAAAAAGATGCTGAATTTATGTTTGATAATGATTGTTTGCTTGCTTTTTATAGGTTGAAGAAGGAGCTTACTTCAGCCCCGATTATGGTGGCACCGGACTGGACTTTACCTTTTGAGCTAATGTGTGATGCAAGTGACTTGGCTATAGGAGTTGTTCTTGGTCAAAAAAGGGAGAAACGTTTACACGTTATAGCATACTCTAGCAAGACACTTAATGATGCACAATTAAACTATGCCACCACTGAAAAAGAATTACTATCAATTGTGCATGCATTTGATAAATTTCGTTCGTATTTGATAGGATCGAAGACGGTGGTTTACACGGATCATGCAACTATCAAATACTTGTTATCAAAGAAGGATTCCAAACCTCGTCTCATTAGATGGATCTTGCTTCTTCAAGAATTTGATCTTGAGATCCGAGATAAGAAGGGAACGGAGAACGTGGTAGCAGACCACTTATCTCGTTTGGAGCTCGAAGAGAATGAGGAAGAACGCAAGATGAACATTGCTGAAAATTTTCCGGATGAGAAGCTTTTTAAAGTAGTTTGGGAAGTTCCATGGTTCGCGGATTTCGTGAATTACCTAGTGAGTAGGATCATACCACCCGACTTGAGCTTCCACCAAAGAAGGAAATTTTTGTCCGATGCAAAGTATTATTTTTGGGATGAGCCGTTACTTTACAAAAACTGCTCGGATGGATTAGTGAGAAGGTGTGTTCCCGAGGATGAAGTTGAAAAAATTTTGGATGGTTGTCATGCGAGTCCCTATGGAGGCCACTCGAGTTCAAGAAAGACAGCGCCAAAAGTACTACAATCGGGTTTTTAGTGGCCCTCTTTGTTTAAAGATGAACATAAGTTCGTAGAGAGATGTGACTCTTGTCAACGAACGGGGAACATAGGGAAGAGAGATGAGATGCCTTTGCGATATATTCTGGAGATAGAGTTGTTTGATGCGTGGGGCATGGACTTTATGGGCCCATTTCCGTCGTCCCATGGCAATCAATACATCGTAGTAGGCGTTGATTAGGTGTCTAAATGGGTAGATGCCGTGGCGAGTCCCACGAATGATTCGAAGGTTGCATTGAAGTTTTTAAAGAAGAACATTTTCACTAGATTTGGAGTCCCAAGGGCTCTCATAAGCGATGGAGGGTCCCATTTTTGCAACAAACCTTTGGAAATTCTCTTAAAGAAGTATGGAGTTCACCACCGGGTGGCAACTCCATATCACCCGCAATCGAGTGGATAAGTCGAAATTTCCAACCGCGAAATTAAGCACATCCTTGAAAAGACCGTGAGTAGCTCAAGGAAGGATTGGGCAATCAAGTTGGATGACGCGTTGTGGGCGTACCGGATGGCTTTCAAGACACCGATTGGGACATCTCCGTATATGTTGGTCTATGGCAAGGCGTGTCACCTTTCGGTCGAGCTTAAGCACAAAGCGTATTGGGCCATTCGAGCTATTAATTTCGATCTTAAGCAAGCAGGGGAAAATAGGGCCCTACAACTTCATGAGTTCGAGGAATTTAGGCTTAACGCCTATGAGAATGCCAAGTTAAACAAAGAAAGGACAAAGAGATGGCATGACAAACACATTCGGGTGAAAGAGTTCAAAGTGGGACAACTCGTGTTGCTGTTCAATTCAAAGTTGAAATTATTTCCCGAAAAGTTGAAATCTAGATGGTCGGGTCCTTTTCGAGGCGTTAAAGTTCTTGAAAATGGAGCAGTGGAGATTGGAAATGAAAAATCTGGCACTTTCCTTGTTAATGGACAACGTTTGAAGCATTATTTTGTGGGAGAGGCCATTGAGAGGAGCACCTCGGGTGTGCTCACCATTCCGACCATCTAATTTGGTGACAAAGTCGAGCTAGCGACTATAAACCTAGAACTACTTCTTTCCTTTTTCTTTCTTTCTCTTCTCTTCTTGTTTGGTTTGTCTCATGGCTCTCTATTGTTGTTTTCTTTGTAGGTTTGCCTTGGTTCATTCGGAGTAGCTTCGCTTTTGAGCAAATGGATGATTGGACCATGCTTTTGAATCGGGATTGTAAATTGAGGTCCATTTATTGTTTCCCATTTTGCATGTGATGAGTGTAATTGTGCAAATTACTTGAGTTTGATGCACTATGGATTATAATTGCATTTTTTTAAATTGAAGGTGTTGATTGCAATATGTTTAAGCATCGATTATGTGTTGTTATTGTGAAATTTGGTTAATTTTGGACTGCTATTGGGAGTATTTCGGTGTGCTTTGATCTATTTCTTGCATTTATTTCGGGTTAGACTTCATGTCTAATGCATTAATGCCCCGGTAAGTCGAGAGGGGAGGTTTGTGTAATTCTTTCATACCTCAAACGCCCGTGTGACATTGTTGAACAAATATGAAACGGGCGTTTTAACACCTACTGTAATTATTTTCGCCTAACCAAACGGGGTGTTTGGAGTTTTCTCTGTGTTACCAAACGCCCGTTTCAAAACCTACTGTCCTCAAATTTTTATACCCCAAACGCCCGTTTCCTTTTTACACTGAGCCACCAAACGGGCGTTTAGCTTTGTCCTGACACGATTCTTGAGCCTTTAATAACACGATTTTCGTGTTATTTTCTTCCCTAAACCTAAAACACGCTTCTCTTCTGCCTTAACCTAAGACTATCGAAACCATTCCTTTTTCCTTCATTTCTCTCCCTCACTCCGACAATGTAGCACCCGAAGCGCAAAGATGCCACATCCCCACACTATAGCTCAATTCACATATGAGATGGATGACCCATACATGAATTAAACTATAGCGAACGGGAGACAATAAAAAAAAATGAACACTAGCTAGGCGGGCTAACCCTCAATTATACAACAATGCATAACAAACGGAAGCACAACAATGTACATTCACTTCATGATCCCATTTTCCGTTTCATATTAACATGTCCCAAAACAATGTTTCCATTTACATGCTCAAAGTCTCAAGTATAAATCATAATATATACATAGGTACCAAAACAGTTCTTAAGGCTATAATGTATTTATAATGTACATAAACATGAGAAAGACAATGCTAGACCCAAAAGAAGTAAAACTTGACTCAATCCCGCCTAGCACTCAACCTGCAATACCTGAAAATGTGAGGTGTCAGTCTATAAAAGACTGAGTGAGGGGTTATAATTTAAAAGCGCAAATACCATGCAAATTGTAATCTCAGGTAAGATTTTTCATAAAACGATATTAATTCTAAAATAATTTAGTGCTCGCCCGAGATTACAACAATTCCATTTTCAATTCAATTATTTCAATACAATTCGATACAATCAATCAGTGGCCCGGCGAGTGAGGGCAAGTCTCCAACCTTTCTCCGACAGTGTACAATAATTCAATTTTATCAAATGGGTGATCAAGCAATCAATTCGGTGCACAATTAGATAATTTCAATCAATCCATCCTTCTTTCTCCGGGTGATGGTGGGATTGCAAGGCCCCACTACCCAATCAATCTGGGCATAGGGTTCATGAGTCCCTACGACCTTCGGGCTCCTTCCTCCACCAAACCTCCTGGTGGATTCAGGGGTGACCCCAACAATAAGTGAGGATATTGCAAGAGATCGCCGTCGGCCCGATGCCTCCCCGGATTACTCAATACACTACCCTCGGGCCCAAAGTGAACATGCTTTACTCGCCAAAAAAATCAATCAATCAATTCAATATCAATAACAATTACTCGGTATAATATCAATCGATCAATGAAGTAACAATTCAATTTTCGGAAAACTATAGATATAATTATTTGTTTTGGTCCAAAATCACATAGGGTTGTAGGGTTCTTTTACAAATAGAAATAACCTCACCTGTGACGACCAAAACAAGGATATAACTATGATGTGTGCTCCTCGTCAACGGGAAGGAAATCTGTGCAATAAGGACAAGGGTTCGTGAGACACGACTCAAATGAACCACTTAAGACGCACGACAATGTCCTAATCAATATATCACGGAATAACAATCAATCAATGTTAATTATGAGAATAATTATCACTAAACCAAGTTTATAACTCATATAGGTCACATACGAGAGCCAAAGAAGTGAAAAGAATGCAATATGAAAGGTTTTGGTGAAGTTTAGCAAAAACGGACAATTTTAGAAAATGTACATGTTGAGGGAAAACTGGAACATCTTTAATTCTAGAAGTGGGAATTGAGTTTTGTTTATTGGATATGAAACTAGACACAAAGACCTTTTCAACGGTATATGGCACGTTTTCTAATTCAAACCGAGGTGAATATGGCGTTGGTTCGAAGTTGGACGAAATGCAGTTTCTGGAGGGGTCGCGGGCGCGACCAAAATCCTTCACAAAATGGTCGCGGCCGCGACCAAGTATTTTTCCGAATTTTTCATGCAATTTTTCCAAAAGTCGAAAGTTGGCCAAAATGGGGTCGCGGGCGCGACCATTTTTACACATAAACAGGTCGCGGGCGTGACCATATACGCAACAACAACAAAACAGGGGAAAACAGGGCAGTTTCGAGCCAAAACGCCACAAAACCACAACCAAAGCCAAGTTCAATCCATAACAATCAATTTAACACATCCAATACACATTATACTTCATTTATTCATCAAACTAACCATGGAATACACATCAAAGTCTCAAGAATTCACTATGAAAACCCCATATATGAACATGCTTCCAACTTCCATGAAATTCAATATATTCATGCAATTTCCATTCCTTTTCATTCCTAAGCATGCATCTAGCTCCCAACATGCATGAACTCATCATCAAATCCCTAAACCCTCCTTAATCACATATTCAAGAATTTCATAAAATCCCCCAAGTTCTACCTTTAATCCAAGAAAATGGATAAAATGGAGATATGATGATGTTGATGACCCTAGCTTCTCAATTCTTCAACTCTAGCTTAAATTATGAAGAAATCTTTCCTTCTTCTTCTTGGTGTAAATGTCGGTTTTTAGTGTGTGGGTGTGTGTGTGATTTTTCTCTTGGAATAAAATGGAATGAAATGGAAGAGATAAAGTGATATATCCAAAGTCTATCAAATATATGCATGAGTCATCAATCTTTGCAAATAAGTCCTTCTAATATATGAGTGTATGCAATCAAGTATTGTCTCATGGAATATGATCAAGTCACTCCAAAGGATTTATGCAGTTAAGTCCTCATATTTAGATAAAGAACAATTAAAGTCATATATGAGCAATTAATCACATTATCAATTAATTCATATCAATTTCACATTAACACTAATTTCATATAAGTTTATGAAAACATAATATATATAATGTTATAAAATTTAATATAATGTAACGTAATGTATAAATGAAAAATGGGGCGTTACAGACAATCTCTCTCCCTCTTGGCTCTCTCTCACTCCGGCGACAGCAACAGCGGCAGAGAAGATAGCAGCTCTAACAACACTCTCACTCTCTCATCTCTTTCTTCCTCCATCTTGGTAAGTTTCCTCCCCTTTTTCTCTTTGGTTTTGGTTTGAATTTTCTGCCCTAATTTCACATATTTCGACCCTACCCCTCTACATTGTGATTTTTGGTTGACATCTTGAGTTAGTTTAAGTTATTGTTAAATATTGGTTGCATTTGAGACAATTTGGACTAATTTGGAGCAAAGTTTGAAACTTTTGAAAACCCTAGCCTAGGGTTGGCCGAAATTCCTTGAAAAGATCTGAGTTTTAAGTTGTTGTTTGGGGTTTCTTCTGCTTTATTGTGGCTCAAATGTTGATATTCTCCATAATGCTAGTTATATTTCAAACAAATTTCTGGAAAAACCCAAGTCTTTGAAAGTTTGCACACCAAGTGTTTGTTGAAATGCCTATATGAACTTGGTTGGTTATTTTGGGTGTGTATGTTATCCTCTTTGTGTTTTATGAAACAAAGTTGCAAAATTTTCCACATTATAGCATGATTTTTGCTCGAATCTTTGACACTCTGTAGGCTACCTAGTAATTTGAGGAAAATTGTAGGTTGTTTACGACTTTGAACCAAATTGCAGCCTTAGTCCAAATCTAGCCTAGTCTTGGTCGAATATTGAAAATATCATAGGCTCATTGAAAGTTGTTAATTGAAGAGAATTTTGCTAAATTGATGAATTCTTGTGATTTTTGCTAAGAGGCTAAGAGTTTAAACCAACAAAATTTTGTTAGAATACCAACCTTTCAGTTTTGCCCCTCAGTTGTTCATTGAATTGTCCCTTTGAGCTTCTGTCTTGAATTTATGATTGCATAATTGATTTATTCCTTTTTGTTTAGGAAATGGGCCTTGATTGTAGCACCCGGGACCATTGGCACCACATCCCCGCACTACAAGTCTAGTCCATACATGAAATGGATAATCCAAGCATGAACCGGGCTCATAGCGAACTGGAGACAAAACAAAAACAACCTGGCTAGGCGGAAACTAACCCTGTACCAATTAAATGATAATACCAAACATAGTGCGGAAGCAACAATACCATACATAATTTTAATGATAACTCCAAGCTCGTAACATTATCATAAGATAATTGAAATTCAACATGCAACCTGTCCCGAATTAGATTGGCAATAATTTCATATTGGCACAGAGGTCCAAATACATAAGGGAAATACAATTAAATAAAAATAATGTAAAATGTGACTCGATAAAAGAATTAAAACTGGACCTCCGCCTAGCAAAACCTGCAAGAAACTGAGAAGTGGAAAAGAGGGACCAGTCTCTAGAAGACTGAGTGAGCAGGAGCGATACATATATATAGAAACAGGCACATACAAGTCATAAATCTCGAGCAAAGTTTTATTTAAAGCTAGTTCCCGAGAAGGGCAAGAAAAGGACAAGCAATGCTCGGTCTTTACGACTAATTCATATTAATTCCATTAAGTTCATAATTCATATAAACATTAAGGTTCGGCGAGTGAGCATGCTTCATCTCCAACTAAACTCCGACCGTGTAAGACAAATATCATTAATATAATGAATACGTGATCACGCAATACCTTGCAATACACGCAAGCCATATAACATAAAACATAATCGTTTGAGCAATCCGTGTCCCGGACTTCCCGCACGGCGCATAACTATATCATAATCATAATCATAAAAATAAGTTCCAACCTTCTTCCTCCGGGTGGTGGACAGGCTTGCAAGACCCGGCCATCTCATACATAGTGGCTAGTGAGGTTCATGAACCCTCAAAAGCCCGGTTAGCGTTTCCTCGTCAAAACTCCTAACGAGGTCCGTTTCGCCGTAGTTCATAGTGGAACTAGCACATGGGATCACCGTCGGCCCTTGCCTCCCCGGATAGCCACATGTACTAAGTTCCTGGGCCCGTGTGTATAATCTCGTCAAAGCATTTCATTTCATGAGAAACATAATACATTTATAACATAATTAATACATTTCATAATCCTTGAGAAAATTTACTCGATGACTCCACTGAAAACAATATATATAGATATATATTAGGATTTTGGCCAAAACTTGACATATAAGGTTGTAGGGTTCAATACGTAACTAAAACGAAAACACCCTCACCTGGAATACCACGAGACAAGAAACATGAGTAAAACGGGTGCCTATTCAATTCGGAAGTCTCCGCCCTGGAAACGAACTGTACAAAAGAAGGAACAATGTGTACTCGTGAGAATAGACTCAACATGAACCCACATAGACGCACGGTATGTTATGTACATGATATGAGATGCATAAAAACATGATTCATGTTATGAGGTCATATAATCAAATAATTCATTCAAGTACATTCATAGCATAAAGGTTTCAAGCCCAAACAGTTCGTATCTTTCATTATCATTCGTTCAAGGAAGCGTTCAAATTTATTCAAGTTCATAATTTCACATTTCATAACAATTCAATCCAAGAATTCAAATTAACGATCATATCATGTACTATAACACGTTTACAATTATAGAATAGACAAATAAATACATTCAAATCAAGATTGGAAATTATATAGGAATATGAAATAAATAACAATTTAATTTCCATAATTCAATTAAATCAAATAATATTTAATATAATATAAACATATATATATATAAAGGTGTACGTACATTATACCATGCATGCATATTAACATGCACAAAATATAAATTTCATGCATGCAATTAATCAAAACTTAACATGCATGCAATATCTCACAAATAAATCAATTTTATCTTACATGCATGCAAACATTTAAAATTAATCAAATGCATGCCTTCAAACCATTCATATGCACACATTACATGCAAAGAAAGAAATGAAGGCAGCAGCAGCACAAACGGCAACACACAGCAGCTCCAAATCAATCTCCCCACCCGGGGAGGTTTTGTTCACAAAAAGTCCCCACCCAGGGAGCTTCGTACAGAAGGTTTCTGCATAAAGGCTACCCGGCCGGGCCTTTTCACGGCCAAAATCTCCCCGCCCGGGGAGATCTCTATCAGTCACGCAGCAGCATAACAACAAAGCTTAAATCCCCTGTTTTATGGCATGAATTAGCAGCAGTAGGTAGCAGCAACATAAGGCATAATATACAGTAGCAAAATGCCCTAACAACTCCCAGAAACTGACTGAAATTGACAGCAATTAATCAAGGAAAAGCGCAGCAACTGACAGCAGCAAAAACGGGCTAAAAACAGGGGAAAACAATGCAAAAACAAAGCAGCAACTTCATGCATACTTCAACCAACATGACAGAAACAAACAGGGCAAAAAGAAGCAGCAAATGACAGCAAATAATATCCCAGAATGCAACAGCAACAGTTCGGTACATAAGGGAGATAAAAGATGATCATTTCTTCCATTTTCTCAAAGTGCCATTAATGAAATCTCATTAAATCTTCAACTACCACATAATCAATGATCATAAATGAGAAGAGGGAGTTAAGACAACCATTTTCATGCTTTGAATCAACCAAATTCGTCAAGGAATGAAAGATATCAACATATGTCTCTAAACCTAACTATTTCATCATTTCAGCCATAAACCCATGAAAGCATGCTCAAAATTGGGGAAGAATGGATCAAAATGACTTATAATGAATGTATATTACAACCCTAAGCTTACCTTGTGGATTGGATGAAGTTTGGAAGAGATTTGAGCCTTGAATCTCCAAGTATGGCAAGGGTTACGGGAAAACTGGAGAGCAGAGGATGTTGACTGAGTTTTCTCTAAGTGATAAGCGTTAACTCGGTTTGGTATGATTAAGGCCAGTTAGAGGGTTGAGTTAGGGTTCCAAAGAATCAAACCATGGTTAATTTGGTCAAGGTTTGACAAAGTTATGGCTCTTTTAGTAAAAGGTGGCAGTTTTGACGAACATAACACTTTTCGGTTGAATTTCGGAGGTTCAAATAACTTTGGAAAAATATAAGGCTAAGTTTATTAAACTCGAATTTTTGTTATGAGTTCAGCGAAGTTGACGAAACTCGAATCCGAGTTTCCTAGCTCAAGATATCACATACAGAACCAAGGGTATGCTAATTGCTCATTAGCCCCCGTTTTGGATTCCAAAATCAAAATAAATTCATAACTCATGCAAATGAGCCCAAAAACATGAAACGAACATATATTCATTTTCATAACACGTATATCTCCAACCTATTAAATTTGTACGAAATTTCGGTGTCAAATCATATAAGAACTAAGCACGTTTATAACACTCATAAACAAGGCATAAATAAATTCAAAGAATTTCATAAAGTATAACAAAATCAAATCCATGTTAATATTAAAATTTAAATTCATATTTAAATAAACAACAAAGTGCACGATTTTAATCACATTTATCAAAGTGTACAATTTTATTTAATTCAAAATCAAAAGCACTATTATGATACAGTTTAATTTAAAATGCATGAATTAAGATTCATTAAATCAAAATGCACTACTTACATATATATATATATATATATATATATATATATATATATATATATATATAGTATTAATAACATTAGGATTTAAATATCAACTAATTCGCATGTATTCAATATTAATTAACTTAAGATATAAATAATTAACATTTAATATATAAAACACTCATGAACAATTAATTCACGCAAATTGATAAACACATACGTCATGCTATACGATCGAAAAACTGGGGCGTTACATTGATAGTAACGTACGCGCACCGATAAAGCTGGTCCTTCTTCGGGGAAGAGTAAAGGCAAAGCTGTTGAGGAGGCCAAAACCCGTAAATTGCAGTCCACCAAAATTCTGGATGAGAACTCGTTGTTTTTCTTGAATATCAAACCACAGGTGAAAAGACTCTTTAACAATATTGCGTGGTGGAAATTCGTGACGAATGCCGATCACACTTATGAGGGCCTCACCCGCGAGTTCATTAAAACCTTCAAGTGGGAGAATCCGGTGGCCACTTTCAAAATCAATGGTCGAAAACACACACTCCGAGCCCAACAACTCCAGCAGATCTTTCACTTCCCGGAAGGGGTTTGTGACTTCCCGGAGGAGTGGTCCGACCCCGATGTTCAGACCGAGTAACTTTTGCCCTAGGAGTTAAGGAAGGAATAGATGCATATCAGCCCACCAATACCAAAGCCACTAGTCTTACTTCGGGCCTTTGGCGGATTGTGCACAAGACTCTTGCCTCGGGAATTTTTGCAAGAGGAAACAGTGAGGGCAATATAAACTCGTGGGAGTTGTGGGTAATGTCTTTGATGAGGAGGGGTGGACAAACAATCTTCGGTCTAAATTTTTTAATGGAGAAGATGGAGACGGCGGCTCAAAGTAAAGATAGCGACTTTTACCTTGGAGGCTATGTAACTATGATGGCTTTGGCTTGTGGTTGGATGCCGAATGGAGCTCCCCCATTGGATAAGAAAATATACCTTGACGAGCAAACGTTCATTAACATGAGAGTTATGAAGAAGTGGGGTGCACCATTGCATGAGACTGTCTTCTTTTGGCCAGAGAGTGACCAAGCCCGGTTGACTAAGTTGTATAACCTCGACGTAACTCGTTATGAGGACTTGAATGACGAACAATTGGTTTTGTTCCATCAAGATGACGAGCAAGAGGTGGCTAAACCGGAGCCGGTTCACCATGACATCAATGAAGTGTATGATCAAGTTCAAGCACTCTCCGCTGAGTTTGCTTCATACCGAGACACCTCTTTAGCCAATCAAGCAGAGATGATGTGCCGCCAAGAGAATACGGATGCCAACATCCTCCTTCTCCTCCAATAATGGAACATCGAGCCATATCAACCGCCACCTCCTCAATGATTGCTTGTGTTATTTTACCACCCCAAGTGTGGTGCTTTGCTACCTTATTGCTTTTCTTGAACTATTTCGAACTTGTAGGTTGGTATGTTAGGACTTAATATTCTCTGAATGTTGGTACTTATTTTGTGTCTTCTAAAACTTGTGATGACTGCTCTTTGTGATGAGTTTAGACTTTTGTTGGTTCATGTGCATTTCTTGGATTTATTTTTTCCATTAAGCATTATTGTGTGTGACTCGTTTGCGTGAATGATTGATGCATGTTGATTTATCATTTGCTATTTTTAGCACTTGATCCGTGTTTCAAGTTACATGTGTTCAGGTTTACAGGTAGCTTTGCATGTTCCCGTTGCCGATTCTTCATTTGAGGGAGCTTTCTAAACTTTTCCTTTATTTATTGCATGCGGACATTGCAATTGCTAAGTGTGGGGGAAGGGCGAATTTGGAGCTATTTGTGCTATACTTGTTTTGGTAGAAATTTTAACAAGTTTAACATTTGACTTTGCTTACCTCTTGAGTTTGACAATGATTATCACGAATTGACTCCTTTCTCCAATATTTTTGCTTGGGGTGATTGATGAGTTGTTATGAGATTGAGTAGGCCAGTCGATTGTGTGAACACTTACATAGTGGAGATGAGTTTAGTGTGCTAGCATGCCCTCAATTTTTCGCACACTTTTTAAACAAATTTATACACTTTGGTCACTCGAAAAACGTTTATGTGTTTCGAATAGACCTTAATATGAATAAGAATGCATTTGAGTGTCTTTCGAGGCGAAATAATTAGTTGATGAATGAGTTAGGAAATGACTTAGGCCATCGTTGTCGGAGGATAACCCTTTTTGGCTGTAAGCCATTCACTAAATAATGCAATCTTTTTTACCCCGTTGAGCTTAATTGTTGTGCAAATTTTTGTTCTTAGCCATATTACAAGCCAAGAACAACAATATTACATCCTACCTTTTATTTCATCACACCAAGCTTACTCATTTGGGTTTACTATTGGGTGGAGAGTTCGAATTCTCAAATGTCGAGAGAATTGCTTGAGAAAGTAATTATAGTGCAAAGAAAAGAAAATTTGAGAATAGAGAATCAAAAGAAAAGAAATGAGCAAGAGAAGAAACAATTCGTAAATGAGGAAAAGTGGTGAAATTAAAGCGAAGTTGTATTTAAACATCCAAGTGTGGGGAAAAATAATGGAATGTAGAGTGAAAGGGGTTGAGTGTTTTGTAATATTACGATGTAAGCTTTGGTGTTTAGTCACTTTTAGGCCAAAAATTCCATAACCGAGACCCTAAGCCTACATTACAAGCCTCGAAAGACCTTTCGATCCCGATTCTTTTATTGACTACATTAGTTTGAGTGAAAATTGTGCATTTATTCGTTTAATTCACACACCTTCATGAGGGTATACTATTTACACTCTTCTTGTTGAAGCTCGTGTTTGTTAGTAATGCTTTTGATAGGCTAATTCTCTTGTGATGACTCGACGATTGTCTAGGGAAAATTTGTTTGAATGTGGATTGACTTTTCACATAATTGTTTGATTACTCGAGGACGAGCAATAGTTTAAGTGTGGGGGAGTTGATAAGTGTAGATTTCGTATCCGTTTGAGCCATATTTTGCTATAATTAATTCCCGTTTAATGTGCTTATAGGCCTTTTATTGCTCCATTTCAGGTATTTCACCTACGGGAGTCAATAACGGGAAGAACGGAACGAAATCGAAGGAAAGAAACAAGTTTTGCCATTTTTGAAGGCAAACGGGCGTTTGGTAAATGCACTGAAGAACCAAACGCCCGTGTGAAGACCTACTGCATCGAAGTTTTGAAGATGAAACGGGCATTTGGTATATGAACTAGAGAACCAAACGCCCGTGTGAAAGGCTACTGTAAGAAATCTGGAACCCCAAACGGGCTTTTGGTAAATGCACTAGAGAACCAAACGCCCGTTTGTGAAGCTACTGACCTCGGCAACCTGTTCTCAAATGCCCATTTAGTTATTGTACTGGAAGTCCAAACGGGCGTGTAGAAATTAGAAATCGCTGTTACGTTTTTGTTATGAAACGGGCGTTTGGGATTTACTCTAAGCCACCAAACGCCCGTTTGCCTCTCACGGATTTGAATTTTTTTAGGTTTTTCAGCCTATTATAAATAGGAGAGTTGAGTGTTTTGAGACAACTTACCCTAATTGGAGAGCAGCTATTTTGGAGGCTATGGAGGCACCAAGTTCTTTACCTTTCTTGTCTTGAAGATGTTTTGAAGACATTTTGTTCATTTTCTTTCCCTTTTTTTATCGCTTTCACAGTATTTAGCTTTAATTTCTGTTTTCTCGTTTAATATAGCTTTAGTAGAGTTATCAAACCTTGTAGTAAATGAACCTCTGTTGAATGCTTTTTCATAGTTTAAATTCAATGAATATGAATCTATTTATGTTTTATTTATCTTGCTCTTTGAGTAGTATGACTATGAGTGGCTAGATCTTTAGGCAAAGGGGGGTGATGAAATATGTAGGGTAAGTGTTCGATAAAATGCCTAAGAGGGATTTTAGGATCTTATGGTTGTGAGATTATTTTGTTTGCATGATTAAGATTGATCACCTTGGTTATGAACTTAGATTTGCATGTTAATTGAAAGATTGTATGTAAATTTGAAAGAGGTTTCACACCACTTAAGTTTTAGGTATAAAGACATTTAGCCTAATTTTGAGCAATCGAGCAATAGAGTAACCGGGCCAAGCCGCTAGTTATTTTGTTGCACTAGTCTTGTTTGTCTGATCTAATTAATGAGCTAATGACCACGAGAGTAGGCTTAGACTTTAATTAGGTACACACACTTGACTTCGAGAGGAGTTTGTGTATATTTTAGTGATTAGGATTGTGAGATCCTTGTCCCTTTAAAGCACTAATTGAACATGAACTTTGCATGATCATTACTTCTCTTTGCCACTTTGTTAACTTGGTTATTTGTTACTTAATTTGCTTGTGTTTACCTCTCTCTCGTTTTCTTAGTTACTATTTCATTACCACAATTTTCTTCCGGTCTATAGATTAGCAAACACACTTTACAATTGACCTTGATTTCCCCTTCCCTAGGGATTCGACCCCTTGTGCTATAATTGATTCTTTTACAACTTGCACTTGGGTTAAATTTTGCTATCAATTCAATCGTCTTGCACATTTTGAGATTCCTTTCCGATTTGATACCTTCCCAGGCCTTGTTCTGCCCGGATGAGGTTTAACGAAGATCGGACGGCCTCATAAGCCGGAATCAATTGTGTGTTTAGGTGTAAGAGTTTAGAGCTAACAGCGACCCAACAGATGTTCGAAGTATGAATCAAACTAAGATTCAAGAATTTTTTTAAACTTTCTTCTATTTCTCTTATCAGATCTAGTTGGTTTCTTCCATCAGATCTAGAAATTAATTTCTCCATCACAATCCAATCGATTTCTTTTATCAGATCTAGGTGGTTTAATCCATTTTTTTTTGTTTTCTTATGCTTCGTTTCTTCAGCCATTTTTTTCTTGCTTTTCTCCTTTGATTAGCACGAGCCGGCGAGACGAACTCAAACCTAGTCGAACCGAACTCGAACCACAAATTTAAAGGTTCGTCAGGCTTGAGTTCGATTTCGGGTTCGTGAAAAATGAGTCGAACTCGAACTTAAATATATGGATAAGGTTCGGTTGGGCTCGGTTCGTTTACATCCCTATCTGCTATTGTTTGTTTTGTTGAGCGTCATGATATAGTTGTACCTCCACTTGTTAATAAATAGCCTATTTGGGATCGAGCTTTATAGGGATCAGATAGATATCCTGCATCTGCACAGCCAGTTAGTTGAAGGACAGAATCACGTGAAAAAAATAAGCCCATATCAGATGTTCATCAAAGATATCGAAAGAAATGTTTAATTCCACTCTAATGTCTTCGAGTTGGGAATGAGCTAAACCTTGATAATAAACTCACTGAGAACGCTATGTTTGGCCTTGTGTTGTTAGCAAGGTACATCAACGCCCCAATAGCTCTAAGATATGGCACTTCAGGACCAAGAATTTCTTCATCATCTTTCTTAGGTCAGAATGGATCTTTTGTTATATCTAGTGATCTCACAACCATCGGGGTACTCAATGGATGTGCCTTATCCATATAAAATCCTTTTAAAATCTTTTTAGTGTATGTTAATTGATGAACAAATATTCCATCTTTGTAATGTTCAATTTGTAAACCAATGCAAAACCTTGTTCTTCCAAGATCTTTCATCTCAAATTCTTTCTTTAAATAATTTATTGCATTGGATAGCTTTTCAGGAGTTCCAATAATGTTTAAATCATCTACATACACCGCGATTATAACAAATTTTGATCCAAACTTCTTTATAAAGACACAAGGACAAATTGGGTCATTTTTATATCCTTCCCTTAGCAACTATTCGCTAAGGCGATTATACCACATCCGCCCGGATTGTTTTAATCCGTGTAATGATCTTTGCAAACTTATTGAATATGTTTCCCGGGAATTCTTACATGTTTCAGGCATTTTAAATCCTTCAGGGATTTTCGTATAGATTTCATTATCCAACGATCCATATAAATAAGCTGTAACAACATCCATAAGATGCAAATCAAGTCTTTCATGTACTGCCAGACTAATGAGATATCTAAACGTGATTGCATCCACCACAGCAGAATAAGTTTCTTCATAATCAATGTCAGGTCTTTGTGAAAATCCTTGTGCCACAAGTCGTGCTTTATACCTTACAACTTCGTTCCGCTCTTTTTTTTTTTTTGTACAAATACCCATTTGTACCCCACTAGCTTTATATTACCAGGTGTATGTACTACAGGTCCAAAAACTTCACCTTTAGAAAGAGAATTTAATTCTTCTTGAATTGTATCTTTCCATTTTGGCCAATCATTTCTATTTCTGCATTTTTCAACAAATTTTGGTTCAAGATCCCCATTTTCTTCTAAAATATCAGTAGCTACATTATATGCAAAGATATCGTCGACGATTGTATCTTTTCGGTTCCATTTCTTTCCATCTGTGACATAACTTATTGAGATCTCTTCATTTTCAACATTTACAGGCACCTGGGCTCCTTCTGAAGCTTCATTCATAGTTATGTCTTGTTGAGCATTAATCTTCTCAATGTGATCATCTTGATCATGTGTTCCTTTTCTTTTTCTAGGATTCTTATCCTTGGAACTGACTGGTCTCCCACGCTTTAGGTGCGTTTGGATTAATTTACTTGAATAGACTGTCCTTCTAGGACTCCGATTCTAATTGGGGCATTTACAGTTGGGATATGAGACTTGGTGACTCTTTTTGGGTCAGTAAATGCATCTGGCAGTTGATTTGAAATATGTTGTAAACAAATTATCTTTTGAATCTCTTGTTCACATTGTTTTGTTCGAGGATCTAAATGATTCAAAGATAATTTATTCCAAGTAATTTCTTTTCCCAACTGTTTATTTTCTCCCCCTTATGTTGGAAAAACTGTTTAATAAAAATGACAATTAGCAAATCTTGCTATAAATAGATTCATGGTGATTGGTTCAAGATATTGAATTATAGAAGGGGAATCAAATCCAACATAGATCCCTAATCTCCTTTGAGGACCCATTTTTGTGTGTTGTGGTGGTGCAATAGGAACATATACCGCACATCCAAAAATTCTAAGATGGGATGTAGCACCCCGCACGGCGGGTCACCACATCCTCGGCACCAAAGTCCAGTCCACATACGAAATGCAAGTCCGTACATAAACCAAACAGTGGCGAACGGGGAGACCGAACGACACACACCTAGGCTAGAAGGAACGTAGACCCTGAACTTCACAAAACATCCAACATAAATACGGAAGCGTAAAAAATGCCATACAAAAATCCAAAACAAAATAAGCAGGTGACGAGTTCAACTAGCATAGATCCCTAATAACTAATATCAAATCAAAACGTAAATTATAAATGTAAATGGGTTCGAACTATCCCTAGAAGCCTGTCCCGAAATCCATAACATAATTCAAATAATTCATGCTTATACATATTCGTACAAACGATCATAATACATAACCAAAACTGAATTCAAAATGCAAATGCAAAGTCCTAACTTAAACAAAGACTCGACTCCAAGGACAGACTCACTCAGCCTAGCTTGAATTCCAAAGCGAACCTGCAAACTATAAACATAGGGAGGGAAGGGGTCAGTCCAAAGGCTGAGTGAGGGCTACCCACACACACCTACGTATACATAAGAGCACAACACGTTCAAAAGTAGATGTTCGTGAATTCCAGATTAGTTTTTGCACGCCAAAACATTTGCCCGTGATAATATATATATACAGGGTTACTTAACGAACAAACAAACGGAGCGTAAGTTAAATATATCAAAGTATACGTTAATATCAAAGCAAACTTAGCAGACATAACAGAGCGTGTTTTATTAGGTTAAATATCCCAAATTTTATCTTAATTTATGAATCTACCCCCGTTTCACGAACTTATGACAGAACAGATAGAACACTCGACGGGTACGAGCTCAAACTCCAACCAATTCCTTAGTTCAATATCATACTAAATTCAAATAGAACCAAAGTTAGACATACCTACCTCTTCTCCGGTGAGGGAAGGGTTGTACATACCCTAACCATCTAACAGGTGAGGGGAGCACTCAATGCTTCTCCGAACTCCATCCCCCAACCAAACCTCCTGGTGGGTTCCGGTACATCATTTCAGACTGATGGAGACTACATTCAGGAGAATACCCGATGGCCCGACACCGTCCTGGGGCTCCTTCGCACAAATCTCCGGGGCCTATCAAAGTTCAAAGTTCAAATCCCACTACAGACAGACAGATATAATTCATGCATATCGTACTTATTATATCGTACGTACATACCACACACACATTTACCTTAAAATCATATCAAAACTGAGACTAAGCATACATAGGCTCATACATAACGTTCATACTTTCAAACATATGACAAAACCATCAAAGCTTATACATAATGCTTATAAGTCACATGCAGTAGAAAACTGGCACATTTCATTAGGGTTTAATTATATCCTAACCTCACCTTACACTGAAGAAGCCAAAACACGACAAATGATCCACCCTGAAATCAACTTGGCAGACAAAACACCACCCCGGGTGCACTTGAACAAACTGAAGACAATGCACAAGACTTAGACTCGAGAATGAACCACATAGATGTACGACGTATGCATAAGATGCAAAAACGTAAGCAAGGTTCATATTCAAATCAATTTCATGCAAAAAAAGTCATATCACACTCAACATATTCATTTAATATGATATAGTATGTTACGAATAAGTTCATGTGCACAATTAATGCATCAAAGGTAAACAAAAAGCATATGGTGGCATTTATTCATTTATGAACACATATCGCATTTCTAAAGCAACATAAAATGCATATAAGAATGAATACATACACATAACCATGATATAATAAGTTAGAAACAAGTTTGGAGGTGGAAAAGTACGAGAAAAATGGAATAAAAACACAAAAAGGGGTTCTGAGTGAAATTAGGCCAAAGCTGACAGTTTTTCCGAAACGGACAAGTTGTAGGAAAACCTCATAACTTGAGTTTGAGAAATATGAATTGAGTTTTGTTTCTTGGATATAAAACTAGACAAATAGATATTTCCAACGGTATACGGATATAATCGTGGTTCAAAACGAGGCGAAAATGGCGTAGGTTTGAAGTTGGACAAATGCAGAATTCCGGCAAAGTGGCGACACAGTTTTAAAATGATTATATCTTGCGAACCAAAATGAATTTTGAGTTGATTCTAATTGAAAAATGTTCTAAACTCAAAAAGGTTTATTATGTCAAAAATTCAGGTCAATCAGAGTTCGTTAGGGTCAGGTTTGGGGTTAGATAAATGTGTAAATCAAACTTGCGAAACAAAACAACACACATATGCATTCAAAGAGAGGGAGACACGGGCACAAATTGTGACACGGGGGTGTCCGAGGTCAGTAGCAAATTTTGAGGGAGACACGGGGATGTCTCATTTACTTCATTGGGGGTGACACGGGCGTGTCTCACCCCTGTGTCCAAGATCCAAGAGCTGTAGCAATGGCGGAAAAAGAAGGAGGAAAGGGGGAGACTCGTCGGGCAACACCACAACCACAAAAATCACTCAATTTCACATTAACATGTATATAATCACACACTTAACAACTTAAACATAGATAAATCTCATGAATCGAACTAATAAACAAGAAGCCGTTAAAGCTTTCAAAGCACAACAATGGTAGTTCGGGAAATAAGCAAGCAACGAGCAAAATTTCAACAAATAAACAAAGAGGGAACTCATATGAACAACATACTCCAATCTTAGAGAAATTAATCCACATATGAGCACATTGGGAGCAAATTTGCATATTGTAACACTATTCATCATCTTCACCAAAAGCATGGATTCAAGTAAGAAAAACAAGATTCAGTCGGGAGAAAACGAAGCACTCGAAGAGAGGAATACATTGCTTACCTTGGATCGTTGATCGGGCGAGAGATGAAGTCGGAACTTGAGCTCAAAGTTGGGAGTGAATAGTGGCCAATCTCTGTTAAGAATAGTGCCCTAGAAAGCCGATTGTATATCCGCTTTGTGCTTTTCCTTATTGTAATCACAGACAATCTTTGAATGAAATAACGAAATGAGGCAACACTTCTTTATATGCTCTTGTTTGGTATGCGTTTACTTTATCTGTGCATGTATAAGAACTCCCCTAATCCTGATGACTTTAGGACTCTACCATTTAGGTGAAATGGTTCATGAAACGGGCCCTATATCACATAAGTCATGATTAGTAAAATACTCCAAGCCGATGAGTCCTACCGACAGTGGGAGTGTCAACCTAACTCCTCTAAGGCTTGCTTGTGGGATCACGCCCTTAAGAAGGACCACCTTGTTTCATGGAGGTGCAAAGTGTATAGTTGATACATGGGTGATACATGAGGGTGCTTACTTTAATAAGTAAGTTCACTGAGGTGCCCCGTGTGAGAACATTCCTAAATGGGAAAGGAAGTTTCTATTTCAGGAAATGGAAACTTCCAGATTAGGAAATATCTCACGAGTCATTGATGTGATTAATTGATCCTTAAGACTTGAGGTTCCTTGTCACTTTATGAGTTAACTCTGTAGTCTTAGGTATAAGCTTTAAAGGGTGTCGCCTTAGACAACTGATTCAAGGCTTATGCTGGGGCTGCACAAGTGATTCATGAAAGTGAATGAGAATCAAGAAAGGACCTACACTTGCATTTGCAAGGTGATCTCTTATTGTGTAAGTCATTCATATGCCATATGGAGTCCTTGGCCAAGGCAATAGATAAAGACATCAAGAAAAGGGTTTCTTGGATTGAGATCAAATGGATATGAAATGCACTTAGCTTTAAGACCAGATTATTAGGGTTCTGATTATTCCCTTACCCTAGATCTTGGTTGAGAGATAGTAAGTAGGAGGATTGTATCTCACATGAATCAATGACTTAAAGGTTCTATCGAATCCGAACATTCCAATTCAGCTAGGGGTTAAACACCTGTTGCTAGACTATGGTTGTTTAATCTGTGGACTGATTAATTAATTAGTGAATTAATTAATTAGGGTCACTGCTAATTGAATTGAGAACCTAGAGGGTCACACACAACAACTTGGTTACATGAGTTAAGGCTTAAAAATGATTAAACGAGTTAATCGGGCCTAGAAGGTTCCACACGTGTGAAACCACACGTATGGGTCACGTGACTGGACACGTGTCATTGTGACACGTGTGCCACACGTGATTATTTAATTATATATTAAATAATTAATTTGTTAATTATTTAATAGACTTTGGTTTAATTTTGAATTAAAAAGAAAGTCTAATTTTGGAGAAAATAATCTAGTTGATTAATTATGAATTAATTAATTAGATAAAATAAGTTATTTATTTTAAATAAATAAAGTATAAAATTATCCAAAAATAGTTTGGATATTTTAGCTCTCTTAAAAGTTGATTTGAATTTGAATTCAAAATCAAAGTTGAAAATTACTTGATGATCAAGTAATAAGAGAGAGGGACAAAAATCCTTGCCCCACAAGGACTAGGTTCGGCGTCCCTTTCCCTCTCCTATAAATGGGGGAGCTCATGCTCCCCTTAGAGCTAATTGGCAATTCTTTTGGTTCATGTGTTGAACACCATCCTTTCTCCAAGATAAACGAAACCCTAGGTTAAGCCTAAACACTAACTAGAGAACTAGCATCCTTACTAGTTAGATTGTGATCAAGTTGGTGGACTATCTCTAGAGAGCTTCAAGTTAGAAGTTTGAAGATTCGAGCTTTACCAAGGAGAGGGGATCAAGCCGCGAGAAGAGCGTTCTTGGGTGGCTTGAAACGCTTCAAGAAAGAATAAAAGAAAAGTAAGTTTCTTAACTCTACGAATTTGGATACACGATTGCGAGTCCAAGGTCCTTTTGTTGGAAAATTTTTAAAATTCCGCTGCTTTCTGATTCGTGTTTTCCAACAATCTCTTCTCCTTGAAACTAGGGGTGAACATTCGGTAAAAAATCGAAATTTCTGTTTTTTAGGATCGGTTAACTGAAATTTTGGTTTTTAAATTTACCTAACCGTTTACCGAACCGATCTTGATCGGTTTCGGTTCGGTTTAACCCATTTTTTTCAGTTCGGTTTTGGTTATTAACCGAAAAAAACGAAATTCAAGAAAATTAAAAAAAAAATGGAAAACCTGGGGAGCAATTCAAAAAATTCAATAAAAAACCTGGAATTTCCACATTAAAAAACCTAAAACATGCATTAAAATGTGAAATAACGCAAACATTAAAACAACAAATAACATTCATTCAAATAACAATTCATTCAAATAACAATGTGATTTTCCATGTCTTCCAGGCTCCAGCAGACTTTCAATTAAAACAACAACAATACAACATAAACTCAAATTTTCAAATTTAACAAGAAGAAGTGACGCAGACAGCATTCTTGTTGTCTGAAGACAACAGGCATCCAGCGGCGGCGTCCAGGAACTAAGAATTCTTGTTGTCTGAAGACTTACCAGGAACTAAGATGGTAACACAGTAGCGGCGGCGTCCAGCGGTGGCGAACAACGATTGAGGGGGAAGAGGTGGGTGGTGGCTTGCTGACGGCGGCCGGCAGGGGAGGTTCGTGGCGTCATCGGCGGGAAACGGTGATTTTAGGGGAAGATTGAAGAAGAAGAACTGAAGTGAAGAAGAAGAAACCCTAGATCTAAAATTCTTCTTGTCTGAAAATTATTTTGGGGTTTCTAAAATCTAAAGCGTGATTAAAAGTGTAAAAAGCGTGACTTATATTCATGGAATATAAAAAACTTAGAAAAAAAGTGGGCTTGGTTCGGTTTATCGGTAAAAACTGAAAACCGTTCTATTTTTACCGAAACCGAACCGAAACCGAAAATTTTTAATATTGCTAACCGAAACCGAAACCGAACTCCTTCGGTTCGGTTCGGTTCGATTCAGTTTTTTTTGTTCACCCCTACTTGAAACCGAGATAGAAGAAATGGGGGAAAAGAAGAGGGTTGATCTGGTTTTAAGCCAAGAAAACCGATTCGGTTCGGTTCAAAACGGGTTCGATTCAAACGGCTAGAATTTAAAATCGGCAGAGGGTTCAAACGGCTTTAGAAAAATAAGCTTTTAGTTCATTGAATCCGAATCATCGAAACGAACTCAATGGTAAGGTTGGAATTCAAATTCGAATTCCAAAACTCAAGATAACCGAAGAACGGTCCAAAAATTCTAATTGCAATTAGGTCCCTAATCTTTCAAACATTGGACATTTGAGCCTAAACATATTTAATTAAATTCTAAAGCGCACATAGCTTAATATAAATTCACATTGACACATAGGGCATGCGAGGGCATATAATTCACAAAATATGGAATTAAACTCTCTCGTGATGTCCCATCGAAGTTCACTATGAATCTTTAGGCACTTATTATGAGATTTATCCGTACCTGGATTGTCGAAAAGTCGGGGTGTTACATGGGAAATATTAGGCTCCTGGCCAAAAGCTAATTGTAATGGGGAGAATTCATGTAACTTGTTGGTCTGATGCGTATAAGTGTTGTTGCATGTAATATAGTATGTCCCCATGCAGAGATAGGAAGCTTTGTTCTCATAATTAATGGTCTAGCTATTAATTGGAGGAGTTTAATAAATGATTCTGCTAGACCAATTTGTGTGTGTACATAAGCAACAGGCTTTTCTACTTTTATTCCCGTAGACATGCAAGAATCATTGAAAGCCTGAGATGTAAACTCACTTGCATTATCAAGACGAATTGTCTTGATTATATAATCTGGAAATTGAGCCTTTAAACGAATTACTTGGGCTAGCAATCTTGCAAAAGCTAGGTTGCGGGTTGATATTAAACACACATGTGACCATCTAGTAGATGCATTAATTAAGACCATAAAGTACCTAAAGGGTCCACAGGGTGGGTGGATAGGCCCACATATGTCACCTTGAATACGTTCCAGAAATACCGGTGATTCAATTCCCACTTTAGTTAATGATGGTCTCGTGATCAGTTTACCTTGAGAACAAGCGGTACAAGAGAATTCCTTAACTTGAAGAATCTTCTGATTCAATTCTTTACATTGAGTTTACCTTGTGAATTTAATTTTTCGCATTATAATTGATCCAGGATGACCCAATCGGTCATGCCAAATAATAAATGTGTTTGGATTAGTAAACTTCTGGTTTACTATCGCATGTGTTTCAATCATACTAATATTTGTGTAGTATACGCCAGAGGAAAGCGCGGGTGATTTTTCCAACACATACTTTTTACCCGATAGGGTTGTAGTAATGTAAAGATATTCAATCTCACCATCATTTGTAGTTTCAATATGGTAACCATTTCGTCGAATATCTTTGAAACTTAATTTCTTTGAGACTTACTAGAAAATAATGCATCTTCTATGATGAGTTTTGTTCCTCCGGGGAACATCATATTTGTTTTCCCAAACCCTTCAATTATTTTTGTACTACCAAATATAGTGTTAACATTTGCTTCTTTCATAAGTAAAGAAAAAAAATATTTTTTATTTTTGAGTATAGTATGCGTTGTAGCACTGTCTACGAGACATATATCTTCTTCATTCGCTTTGGATCCAATTGAATGTTGGGGAATATCCATACTCTTTATTACAAAAGAAAACAAAATACATTAAGAGAAATGAATTAATAACTAATGACATAAAAGTAAAATGACTAAGATACTAGAATTCCAAACGACATAGGGAAAAATAACATGAACAAAATTCAAATTATAAGTCTATTCCCCAATAAAAAGATGTTCATGCTGTGAAAAAACCAGCTGCATCTAGATGAGTTATATCAGCAAGGCTATTGAAATCATCATCCTTATATGTCAAATTAGCTTCAATGTTGTCGTTTTTATTTGCAAGATCTGCGACGCTGTCATTCTTCTCAAAATTTACTTTGATATTTTTTCCTTTCCCTTTGATTGAAGCTTGATAAAGTTTGACAAAATGCTCAGGCGTACGACAAGTATGTGACCAATGGCCTTTCATGCCACATCGAAAACATGTCGTTTCTCCTCCACACTCTTTGAGTGATTGTTTTGAGTAGTCACACTCTTCTTTTGTTTTTCTTCGTTATTCCACTTAGGACGGTTACCACCATAATAACGTTTAAATTAAGATCCACGGCCACAGCCATAGCCATGACCTCGGCTACCCCTTTCAAAGTTCTGATATATTGTTGCATTCACTTTAGGGAATGGGGCAAACTCGGTGGGGCGAATTTCATGATTTTTCATCAATAATTCATTATTTTGTTCAGGCACAAGAAGACATGAAATCAATTTTGAGTATCTTTTAAAACCTTTCTCATGATATTGCTGTTGTAGGAGCATATTCGAGGCATGAAAAGTTGAGAAAGTTTTTTCAAGTAAATCGTCAACAGTGACCTTTTCTCCACATAATTTCAATTGGGAAGTAATTTTAAATAGTGCAGAGTTGTACTCACTCACACTCTTAAAATCTTGCAATCTTAAATGCACCAATCATAACGAGCTTTAGGTGGGATAACCGTTTTGTGATGGTCATATCTCTCTTTTAAATTATTCCACAATTCGAGTGGATCTTTAATAGTCAAATACTCAGTTTTTAGTCCTTCGTCAATGTGATGACGAAGGAAAATCATGGCTTTTGCCTTATCTTGGCTAGAAACAACTTGCTTATCTTTCAAAATGGTATTTCCAAGGCCTTTTGCATCTAGGTGAATCTCGGCATCGAGCACCCATGATAAATAATTCTTGCCGGTAATATCAAGGGCGGCAAACTCAAGCTTGGTAAGGTTCGACATTTCACAAAACTATATAAAAAAAATAAACGAATTAGACAAGTATACAAACAACCATATGCAAAAATATCATGTAATTATTGATACTCTCAACAACTTTAGTATATAACTTAGATTTAAAATCTAATCTATAAAAGAGAGTATGTTTTATGCCGATTATCAATATATGGAGGGGAAGCACTATTATATTATGAAATGTATTATCGATATTCATTCTTATAAGATCTACAAATTATAAATGAAATTTTGTCAAGAAATGATATTATGTTTGAAAGTTCAAAAGTTTGAATAATTTGAAAAGTTATTTAATACTTGTATGTTTAAAAAATTAATTTTATGAGATAATTATGTATATGATATCAAGAGTATATGCTCCACATGGAAAAATAACAACAAAATACATATATTTTGAGTGACGTAGAATTCCATGCATGTTGCAAAAATTCCTATTGAACATTAGTATATCAAATATCATAATGCAAGTAGCAACCGAGATTAATGGCACATATATGAAATGCAAAAGAAAGCATGGATTATGCAATTTGTACATATACAAAGTGTTTATGGCAATTATCCAACAACAATGAAGATCTAATATTAATAACTACTGAGAGAAAGAAATAATGCTAATATATTATATTCTAAATAAAAGATAGAAAGTAAATTGCATCAATCATTACAGAGTTTAACATTAAATCCATTATCAAAACTAAACATGCCAATTGCCTAGGATCACATATACAGAATGGTTTTCATAATCTGGATTTAACAAGTAATATAAGTTTGTATTGTTTTTGTAAAATATTTGCAAAATAGATTTCTTCTAAAAACGCATCCATACATTTTTCTCATTGGGAATGTAGAGGATAACATTAAAGTTACCAAAGCATGGTTAAGAACAATTTTGAGATGAAAGATCTGGGTGATAGATCCTATATTCTCGAGATCTAAGAGAATAATAGGATTATCACAGTCGAGGTACATGAACATTGTACTAAAATGGTTTAGTATGGAATATTCCTATAGAATTTCCAATGAGCAATGGAACATCTCTTTTGAAGAGGGTGTGTCCTAAAATAACTATGAGAAAGTTAGAACATCCAAAACCCTTCTCGGGAAAAGGGTGCATAATGTATGCAAAATTATGTACTTTACCAGATATGGCTACCATATAGCGTGGTGGGCCTATTCTAAATGTAACCTTAGAGAAGGTCACTGGACTACTGTAAAAATACCCTCTGAGTACTTTAGAAGAAATGAGGATATGTTTTAAGAGTCCAGCTAGATCTTGTCATTAAAGGATTGTTTGATGTAACCATTACATCAAAATATAGATAATTATTTATCTATAAGAGGATACGTCTTTTGCCTAGAAGGCAGAACAGTTCTTTGGAAAGAGTTCTAATCGAGAGGCACTATTGATTCGACTATATGGTTGAATACTTAGTCGTATTGAATACCACTAAGTTAAGTGTTTGGGTAAGAAACTCCATCTAATGGGTAGATGAAGTTCCCAGCATGAAACAACACCATTATCATATTGTACGATAAAATGGATGGTTGCTCGAGTAAGAGAACTGAGACCTCACCAAGGGACCAGACGCTTGATTATGAATCACGCGAATAAGGAAATCCTGTTTCCTTAACGATGTGCAAATTAAAAACATTCACATCAACAGAGAATATAGTAGATCCACTTTGGAAACGCCCAAAGTCAATAAGGCTCTAAAGGTACATCTTGGGAAGAAGGGACCTAGAATGGACCTGAAAGGCTTTTACGGGCAAGTGGGAGATTATTGGGAATAGTACCCTAGAAAGTTGTTATGTTTTGGGACTTTCCCTATATCACAGACAATCTTTGAATACTGTACGAATGATTATAATCACAGGCGAACACTTCTTATGTGCCAATACGTGTTTTGAATGTTTCCATTACGTGTGCATGCCTAGAACTCCCCTAATCCGACGACGCCGTTAAGAACTTTGTCATTATGGGAATGACACATGAAACAAGTTCTTAACTCCATAGGCGAGGATTAGAAACTTCTCCAAGTCAATGAGGTCGACAGACAATGGGAGTGTCGACTTTGCCTCTATTGAGACTTGCTTGTGTAGTTATTTCCTTAAGAAGGATCATCCGGTTTCATGGGTGATAAGTGCATGGGTTGATGCGTTCATAATATATAAGGGTGATAGTTACAAGAACTTCATCATTGAGAGTGCCCCGCGTGAGAACATTCCTAAATGGGAAAGGAAGTTTCCAGAAACTTCTAGATTAGGAAATATCTCACATGTCAATGACATGAGGAATTGATCCTTATACTTGAGATTCCACATTGTCCATATGAGCTAACTCTGTAATATTTGATATAAGCTCAAAAGGGTGTCGCCGTATAGACACCTGAACCACGGCCTATGTTGCGATTTCACAAGTGGCATATGAGAATTGTAGGAATCAATAAAGGACCTACACTTGATGTAGGCAAGATGATCTCTTATTACACAAGTCATTCATAATTCCATCCTAAAATCCTTGCGCAAGGTGGTTAGATCAAGACATCAAGAAAATGGGGTTTTCTTGGATTGAGATCAAATGGAATATGAAGGGAACTTTGTTTTATGATTAAGGTTAGTAGGGCTCTCTATATTCCCATGTCCTAGATCTTAATCGAGAGATAGGATGGTAGGAGGATCGTATCCCACATGATGTCATTGACTGAAAGGTTCTTTCGAATATACATTCACATTTTGGGTAGGGGTCACACACCTGTTGCTAGACTATGGTCGTGTGATCTATGAGGTGATTAATTAATAAAGTGTATTAATTAATTAGGCTCACTGCTAACTGAAATTGAACCTAGAGGGTCACACACAAATACCGGGTTCAAAGGGTATTATGGAAAGATCAAATAGTTCATCGAAACAAGACCACAATGTAAAGTACACGTGTGGATATCGAGAGCAATGTTTGGACGCGTGGTTCCAATTGAGGAATTGGACCGTGTGTTAATTAATTATTAAGTCCAAATATAATTAATTGGTGAATTAATTATAAAGCCAAGATATAATTAATTGGATAATTAATTATAAATCCCTGAGTATAATTAATTGGAGAATTAATTATATAGCCAAATGAAATTAATTTGAGAATTAATTTTAGCCCGTTAGAATTAATTAGTGAATTAATTCTAAAGTCCTTGATGGAATTAATTGGAGAATTAATTCTAAGTATTTAATTATTTGTTTGTTCTAATTTGATTAGAATAAAGAAATAAATAAATATCTTCTATTTTATTATTCTAATAAAGTATTAATTCTAATATGATTAGAATAAATATTATTAGGATAAGATATTTAATTATTACTACAATAATTAAATATTCAAATTAGTTAGGAGTTATTTCTCTAGAAAATAAATATCTTATTTTAGATAAGATATTATTTACTTGGAGAGAAAGAAAGAATAGAAGAAAAGTCAAAGTAGGAATCCGATTCCCACTTGGCCTAGTAGGGTTTCGAACCCCACCTTTAGAAGGACTAAGGGGTTCGTTTTTTTTCACTTACACGTGATTTGGAGAATCCCGTCCAACCTTCAAGGAATTTGGGGATAATTCTCTTTCTCTCTATTTCTCGTTTCTTGTTTCTTTAATACGCATGTTACAGTACTAGCATACTTACTAACATGATTTGAATCTAGGTTGGTGTGGATTATTACTCTAGAGGATTTCTACTTTGGAATCTCGAAGAAAGAATCAAGAAACTGGGATTTTCATGTCGCATGAAAAACGTTTGAGGGCGGCTCAATACGTTTCAAGAAAGCTTCAATTCATGTGAGTTTCTTGAGTCCCAACGTTACGATACGAACATTGCAAGTCTTTCAGATCCCTTTTGGAAAAAATTTTAAACTTCCGCTGCCCTTACTCTGCTATTTTCCAACATAAGAAACTTTAGACATTCTGACTTTCTCAAAATCAGATTTAGGACACATCTTCTTTGAAAGTGATGTTCCTGTGCCCATTGGAAGTTTCCCTCTCTTGGAATCTCCGATACTAAATCTCTTTAGTACTTTGTTAATATACATTGATTGTGATAATCCTATCAGCCTCTTAGATCTGTCCCTAAACATCTTTATACTGAGGATGTAGGATGCATCACCAAGATCCTTCATTTCAAAATGGTTCACCAACCATGCTTTGGATACTTTCATGTCATCCTTCGCATTCTCAATGAGGAGGATGCCATCTACATAAAGTATCAAAAATTGAATTGAGGTCTCTAATTCTTTTTTGTACATACAGGATTCATTCGAAATTTGAATAAAGTCAAATGATTTGACTGCTTCATCAAATCGAATATTCCAATGCCTAGAAGCCTATTTCAATCCATAGATTGACCTCTGGAGTTTGCAAACCTTTTTCTCACTCCCACTGAATGTGAAACCCATGAGTTGTTCCATGTATAAGTCCTTATCGATGTTTCTATTGAGAAAGATAACTTTCACATCCATTTGTTATATCTCATAGTCATAATATGTAGCTATGGCAAGCATGACTCGAATGGACTTTTACAATGCAATCGAGGAGAAGTTTTGATTAAAGCCTACTCCTGGCCTCTGAGTGAAACCTTTAGCAACTAGCCTTTCTTTAAAGGCTGCAAGGCTTCCATCTACTTTGAGCTTTTGCTTATAGATCCATTTGCACCCTATAGGCCTGATTCCATCAGGTAGATCAGCCAAGGTCCAAACTTGGTTTGAGTGCATGGAATCCATTTCTGACTTCATGGCTTGTTTTCACTTTTCAGAGTCTAAAGCTGATAGTGCCTCCTTAAATGCAAGTGGTGTTGGAAAACAGGAATCAGAAAGCAGCGGAAATTTAAAATTTTTTTCAACAAAAGGATCTTGGACTCGTAAATCGTGTATCCAAATTCGTAGAGATCAAGAAACTCACTTGGATAGTAGCTTTCTTGACACGTTTTGAGCCGCCCTCAAACGTGCTTCATGCGGTAATGGCAACCCGTTCCTCGAAAGTCTCTTTCTACTTCAGAATCCATTGTAGGGATAACAATCCACACCAACCTAGATTCAATTCATGTTAGGGAAGTTCTTAACAATATAACATAAAGAAAGAAACATAAAACGAGAAAGAGATGATTGAAACTCCCTTCGAAAAACCAGTTTTGCGAAAGTAGAAAACTGCCAGTCACAAATCCCTCGTGAAAAAATTCATCCTTCAGGATATGGACGAACGGTTTTCGCCATCTTCTTTGGTTCGATTTTTTCATTCGTTTCATGTTGGGTTCAGAATCGTTTCATCATCCCTTCTGATCGTTTTGCTTGATCCCCACTTTTTGGTAAAGCTCGAATCTTCAAAACTTCTAACTTGAAGCTCTCTAGAGATAGTCCACCAACTTGGCTACAATCTAACTAGTAAGGATGCTAGTTCTCTAGTTAGTGTTTAGGCTTAACCTAGGGTTTCGTTTATCTTGGAGAAAGGATGGTGTTCAACACATGAACCAAAAGAATTCTCGATTAGCTCTAAAGGAGAGCATAAGCTCCCCTATATATAGGCAAGGGAGAGGGGCGCCGATCCTAATCCTTGTTGGGCAAGGATTTGGTCCCTCTCTCTCCTATTACTTGATCATCAAGTATTCTCCAACTTTGACTTTGAATTCTAATTCAAATCAACTTTCAAGAGAGCTAAAAATATCCAAACTATTTTTGGATAATTTTATACTTTATTTATTATAAAATAATAACTTATTTTTATCTAATTAATTAATTCATAATTAATTAACTAGATTATTTTTCTCCAAAATTAGACTTTCTTTTTAATTCAAAATTAAACCAAAGTCTATTAAATAATTAACACATTAATTATTTAATTACCAAATAAATAGTCACGTGTGGCACACGTGTCATGATGACACGTGTCCAGTCACGTGACCCACACGTGTGATTTCACACGTGTGGAACCCTCTAGGCCCGATTAACTCGTTTAATCATGTTCAAGCCTCAACTCATGTAACCAATTTGTTGTGTGTGACCCTCTAGGTTCTCAATTCAATTAGCAGTGACCCTAATTAATTAATTCACTAATTAATTAATCAGTCCACAGATTAAACGACCATAGTCTAGCAACAGGCGTTTAACCCCTAGCTGAATTGGAATGTTCGGATTCGACAGAACCTTTAAGTCATTGATTCATGTGAGATACAATCCTCCTACTTACTATCTCTCAACCAAGATCTAGGGTAAGGGAATAATCAGAACCTTAATAATCTGGTCTTAAAGCTAAGTGCATTTCATATCCATTTGATCTCAATCCAAGAAACCCTTTTCTTGATGTCTTGATCTACTGCCTTGGCCAAGGACTCCATATGGCATATGAATGACTTACACAATAAGAGATCACCTTGCAAATGCAAGTGTAGGTCCTTTCTTGATTCTCATTCACTTTCATGAGTCACTTGTGCAGCCCCAGCATAAGCCTTGAATCAGTTGTCTAAGGCGACACCCTTTAAAGCTTATACCAAAGACTACAGAGTTAACTCATAAAGTGACATGGAACCTCAAGTCTAAGGATCAATTAATCACATCAATGACTCATGAGATATTTCCTAATCTGGAAGTTTCCATTTCCTGAAATAGAAACTTCCATTCCCATTTAGGAATCTTCTCACACGGGGCACCTCAGTGAACTTACTTGTTAAAGTAAGCACCCTCATGTATCACGCACGTATCAACTATACACTTTTCACCTACATGAAACAAGGTGGTCCTTCTTAAGGGCGTGATCCCACAAGCAAGCCTTAGAGGAGTCAGGTTGACACTCCCACTGTCTGTAGGACTCATCGGCTTGGAGTATTTTACTAATCATGACTTATGTGATATAGGGCTCGTTTCATGAACCATTTCACCTAAATGGTAGAGTCCTAAAGTCATCAGGATTAGGGGAGTTCTCATACATGCGCACGTAATGGAAACACACAAAACACGTATTGGTATATAAAGAAGTGTTTGCCTATAATCAATCGTATATTATTCAAAGATTGTCTGTGATACAAGAAAAGTCCCAAAGCAGATTACGTCGAATCGGCTTTCTAGGGCACTATTCCTAACAATCTCCCACTTGCCCGTAAAAGCCATTTAGGTATTCTAAGTCCCATCTTCTCAAGATGCACTTTGAGAGCCTATTGACTTTGGGCGTTTCCAAAGTGGATCTGCTATATTCTCTGCTGATGTGACCCTCTTGTTTACACATCTCTTAGGAAACACCTTTTCCTTATAAAGTGATTCATAATCACGTGTTCAGTCTCTTGGTGAGGTCTTGGTTCTCTTACTTGAGCAACCATCCTTTTTATCATACAATATGATAAAGGAGTTGTTTCATGCTAGGAACTTCATCTAACCAGTTAGATGAAGTTTCTTACCCAAACACTTAACTTAGCGTTATATAATACGACTAAGTTCTCAACTACGACAGTCGAGTTTTTCAATGTCCGTCCTTGGAACCCTTTACAACACATTGCATTACCATTCTGGTAGAAGTTGTATCCTTTCAATGATTTCATAATCATCTATGTTTGATGAACGGTTACATCAAATATCCTTCTAACAACAAGATCTTTTGGGCTCTGTAAACTAATACATATCCTCATTTCTTCTCAAGTACTCTGAGGATATCTTTTACAGAAATCTAATGACCTTCTCTGAGGTCATATTAGATTTGACCCACTACGCTTAGTGTTGAGCCATATCTAATTTGGTACATAACTTTTCATACATTATGCACCCTTTCACTTAAAGGGATTTTGGACATTCTAACTTTCTTAAAGTTATCTTAGGACACATACTTTTCAAAAGAGATGTTCCATTGTCCATACTAAACTCCTTTTAGTACCGTGGTTATGTACTCATTTTGTGATAATCCATTTATGCTCTTAGATCTATCTTCTATAGATCTGAATGTCGAGAATTTAGGATAATCACTAAGATCTTTCATGTCAAATTGTTTCTTAAACAAGAATTGGTAACTTTCACTTCATCCTTGACATTCCTAATGAGAAGGATGTCGTTTTTCTAAAGAACCAAAAATTGACTCTTGCATCACTAACTTTCATATGTACACTTTTAAGACTTATTCGACTTCCATCTGTGTCAAACGATTTAACTGTGGAATCGAATTGTCCAACTCCTAGAAGCCTTTATCAATCCACAGATTAACATAGGGATTTGCATACCTTATGCCTACTCCCACTGAATATGAGATTTATAGAAATACCTTATTTCAATCTCTTTCAATCTCATATTGAACAAGATAGTTCTCATATTCATTTATCATATCTCATAGTCAGAATATGAGGATGTGGTAAACACAATCCAAATGGACTTTTGCATTTCAACCGTCAAGAAGGTTGTAATGCTTTCCATTTACTCGAAGCTCTACGAGCTTGATCCTATCAGGTGGATCAACCAAGGTCAAAACTTGGTTTGAGTATATGGAATCCATATTGGATTTCAAGGCTTGCTTACACTACTCAGATTCCAAATCTGACAGTGTCTCCTCTTGGCTATCTAGGAATGCCTCTTGGCTATCTAGGAATGCGTTCTAAACACATCTTAAGAGAATGGTTTCATACGTGTACATACTCTAAAATTTGGCTAAGTTTTATCAGATGGGCTCGTTTCTTCTATATGTGGCGTGGATATTTATCCTCAAATTTCTTTGAGGTCTGCTTGCTTGCCTTTCTTCTTCTATAGGAACGATTCCTTAAGAAAGATACATTCCTTGAGACAAACAACCTTTGTCTAAGGGAATCGCAGAAACGATATCTAATATCATTGCATAAACTTGAACTCATTTCAAGCTTATCTCCCACTATCCTCTTCAAGTAAGAGGATTCCATTGAATTCTTGGATAAGAATAATTAGGGAATTTAGTATGCCACATTGCATAGTGCAACTAAAGGACTGATTTTGGAAGGTACTAAATTCAAAATCTCTAACTGCATATTCTAGTAGTTTATTCCTAGAATGATTATAAGTCAGTAAAGCTTACTATGGAATCGACCATATCCTATTAGGTTTCATTCCATCATTCGGAAACATTAATGTGTTCTCGAATTAGTTTACTGAGAGATAATCCTATTATCTCTAAGATGACTAAGGAATTAGTTGCTAAGATATTGGCTATCTCGATCATATCGATTTACCTATAACTTATGACTACTTCGGTTTCTAACCTCCTTTTGAAATTGTAAGAATTTCATATAAGTTTCGAATTTGTACTTTAACAAGTACATTCATTCAAAATGATTAAACTGACGATTGTATCTAATGCTTACATTAAGCATCTTACACTCATCAGCATGGGTCGAAATCCACTATAATTTTTTGGAACGTTCCATGTTTCACCTAAACAATGTTCCGGGAACGTTTTCCCTTTGAGATAGGATTCACAGGAAGTCAACTCTATAGGTTCATTTTCATAGAATGATCCTAAGGTGTCTGAATTGCTAATCCTTTTATATCTCAACGTTCCAAAGTAATTCGAAGCTTTGTCATTTCACTTACTTTTGTTATCTCGTTGTATGTTCAGAACATTAGTGCCTTGAGTCTTTGCACAACGGATTATGCAGAATTGACTTAAGACTAGTGAATTCTATTCCTAGTAGAATTACTAAACGAGGTAACATTTCAGAGTACTCATACTCTTTGCAGTTCCCTTTCAAAGTCCTTATTTGCTACCATAGAAGCAAACGTCCAATTTGATCTCTAGTGTCTTTTGGGCGCACCCCTTACATGCCCCTCTACTGGGCTCTTAAGGGTTTCTTCTTCTTTAGGCCTTCAAGCCTTTAACTCATTGAGTTTAGAAGAAGAATTAACCATCTCAACCTTTTATTCCTTCTTAAGGATGCTCTCAACCATTATCAACTAAATGATTAACTATGCTACATTAGCATCATTTTAGTTGAGCATAAAGGGTTTGAATGATGGTGGAAGCAACCTAAGCAATCAGTGCATTGAGAACTCTTTTCTCAGTTGATGATCGAGATCATAAGATCTTCATAAGATCTTTAGACCTTGTTCGTGTGCACTTGTTTCCTCATTTGGAATATTGAATAATTCCATAATGTTATACCTTGTAACATTTTTATAAGGTGGTTCAATTGCTCTTAAGTGGTTTGGAGAAATCCTATTCACCTCAGATTGCTTCTCTTTTTGGCCCGGGTCGAATTTTCATATAATTGAAAATCTCACCTTATAGAGAACCCTTTCTCTTGTCGGAATCTAAAATGATTTTTAGGGTCCGAAGCCAATTAGAGTTAGTTAGGACTTAGTCAACTCTTTTGACTTAAAGATGGATACGAATGGGTTTGCATTTCATATTGTAGAGAATCATAGAACTACAACCTAAATGTTAAGCAGAGAACTAGTGAGCATGCTGAATTATAACGATATACAAAAGATAAGGTCTTTAATCTGATGTAGCTCCCACTGTTTTTCAAAGATCTGTAATTCCCAAAGATCTAAGAGGAACACGTTTCCCAATGGGTACTAAGATCCTAAGCATTTTACCTCGAACCCACGACTCGCGGACATTCTAAGCAAAATCCTAGGTAGGTACAACTTACCAATTCTAACACCTTTAGAACTCTTAGTAATTGTTTTTGCATCACCTATCTTTCAATATGGACCCACGACTCGTGCGACATCCATATTTACTTAGGCGTTAAGCTAGACCCATCAATCATAAGATTATGATCAAAACTTAGTTCGAACAACCCACGACTCGCGGACATCGCCCTTGCCAAAATTAACCACGAAATATTAATCATTTAAAATGATCAATTAGGTAACTAAGAACTAATAAGCTCCACTAGCTATCCCACGACTCGCGGACAATAACTAGCTTTACTTACTAAACTTAAAACCTATTGATGGAATGCTAGGAATTTAATTCAAAATTTGCATCTCGAATTAAATACCTATTATTCGAAATGAGCTTAATATTTAATGGGAATTTTCGAATCAACCGAAGAGTTGTTCGGTTCGACCTCACCAACATATATGTTATCCAATTTTATTAGTCTTGATTAATGCAAGTACACTTAAATGCATTTCAAACAAGCACATAAACAGATAACATGTCCTAGCATGATACTAACATGTAATGATCATGGGTTCTACCTATCTTATGCATGATATGTGGGAGCCACTCCACAATCACAAGTTCTAACATACATGACACATAAACAGTTTAAATCACATAAGGGAAAGCAGTAACAAAATACGAGCCCTATCTCTATTACATTTAACAACTGAGATTCCCCTCCTTAACATTTTGAGGGGTCTTCACTTATGGCCTCCTTGTTACTTGAATGTGGTCCATCTTACTCCTTGGGTGCATTGTCTCCAAAATGAAAATAAAACCTCACCACCTATCTCTACTCTCAAATTAAAAGAAAAAGACATAAAGTAATAAGGCTCAATCTTCATATTGGCCTTAGACAATTACACGGGGCATACCCCGGCCTCAAAAACAGTAATATGGAAAGCCACATAATAAATCACATAACAGTACGCACATAAGTGAGGCTCCAACCTCAATTGAAAAACGCAACTATAGGGCTCCAACCCCAATTTAAACCATCCATGTGCATAAATTAAAACCATACATAGATCTAAACCCATGATCACCTAACATGCTTTTGCGAGAATTTAAATTTAGCCAATAAATTAAAATTCCCGTTTCAAGTCCTAATGACTTAAAACACGACTTGATGCGAGTCTTATTTATAAAAGTTTTCAATAAATCCCAATTTACCAAAACAAATAAAATTCCAATTAATTTCTGAAAATTAATAATTTTATCAAAGATTGTATTTTCCCAAAATATAAACTGTTTCAATTTCTAAAAAATCCCAATTTTAAGTTTTATTCAAAAATTAAAATAAATATTCAAAAATAAAATTTTAAAATTAAAAATAAAAATTGGGACTGGATTGCACGAAACACGAAAAGGCCGGATCACGAAAACGGGACCCGTACACGGAAGAGCCACGCAGACCACGCGCGACAGGCGTGCACAGCGCGCGGCCTAGGCCGCGCGAGTGCGCACGCTTCGCGCCGATGCGCGCAGCCTTCTTGGCTGGGTGGCGGGCGGCCTGGGCGAGCAATCCCGCACGCCTTGCGGGATTCTCGCCCAGCCTGGGCGGACGGCGTCGGCAGCCCCGGGCGCGCCCGGAAGGCTCCCACACAGGCGTGCGGGAGGTGCTGGGCGGCTGCCCTGCGCACGCCTAGGACAGGCGGGCGGCGGCGCGCGAAGCCCGCGCGCGCGACGGCTTCGCGCGCGGGGTTTCGCGTGTTCGTCGTGATCCGGGTTTTCATTTCGTGTTTTCGTTCAAAAGCAAAACCAATCCAAGAAATCCAAAAACAGTTTATACAGTTTCAAATCTAAAATTGTTTTTAAAAAAATAATAATAAATTTTGCAAAAACCAATTTTCAGAAACTTTCAGGAAAAAATACAGTTTCGTAATTCAGGCTTTCTAAAACAATTACAAATACTCAATCGCATCAAGTCTAAGAATTTCTACCAAATTCAGAATAATTGAGACGAATCAGAAACACGATTAACGAGGTGGCTCTGATACCACTTGTTGGAAAACAGGAATCAGAAAGCAGCGGAAATTTAAAATTTTTTTCAACAAAAGGATCTTGGACTCGTAAATCGTGTATCCAAATTCGTAGAGATCAAGAAACTCACTTGGATAGTAGCTTTCTTGACACGTTTTGAGCCGCCCTCAAACGCGCTTCATGCGGTAATGGCAACCCGTTCCTCAAAAGTCTCTTTCTACTTCAGAATCCATTGTAGGGATAACAATCCACACCAACCTAGATTCAATTCATGTTAGGGAAGTTCTTAACAATATAACATAAAGAAATAAACATAAAACGAGAAAGAGATGATTGAAACTCCCTTCGAAAAACCAGTTTTGCGAAAGTAGAAAACTGTCAGTCACAAAACCCTCGTGAAAAAATTCATCCTTCAGGATATGGACGAACGGTTTTCGCCATCTTCTTTGGTTCGATTTTTTCATTCGTTTCATGTTGGGTTCAGAATCGTTTCATCATCCCTTCTGATCGTTTTGCTTGATCCCCACTTTTTGGTAAAGCTCGAATCTTCAAAACTTCTAACTTGAAGCTCTCTAGAGATAGTCCACCAACTTGGCTACAATCTAACTAGTAAGGATGCTAGTTCTCTAGTTAGTGTTTAGGCTTAACCTAGGGTTTCGTTTATCTTGGAGAAAGGATGGTGTTCAACACATGAACCAAAAGAATTCTCGATTAGCTCTAAAGGAGAGCATAAGCTCCCCTATATATAGGCAAGGGAGAGGGGCGCCGATCCTAATCCTTGTTGGGCAAGGATTTGGTCCCTCTCTCTCCTATTACTTGATCATCAAGTATTCTCCAACTTTGACTTTGAATTCTAATTCAAATCAACTTTCAAGAGAGCTAAAAATATCCAAACTATTTTTGGATAATTTTATACTTTATTTATTATAAAATAATAACTTATTTTTATCTAATTAATTAATTCATAATTAATTAACTAGATTATTTTTCTCCAAAATTAGACTTTCTTTTTAATTCAAAATTAAACCAAAGTCTATTAAATAATTAACACATTAATTATTTAATTACCAAATAAATAGTCACGTGTGGCACACGTGTCATGATGACACGTGTCCAGTCACGTGACCCACACGTGTGATTTCACATGTGTGGAACCCTCTAGGCCCGATTAACTCGTTTAATCATTTTCAAGCCTCAACTCATGTAACCAATTTGTTGTGTGTGACCCTCTAGGTTCTCAATTCAATTAGCAGTGACCCTAATTAATTAATTCACTAATTAATTAATCAGTCCACAGATTAAACGACCATAGTCTAGCAACAGGCGTTTAACCCCTAGCTGAATTGGAATGTTCGGATTCGACAGAACCTTTAAGTCATTGATTCATGTGAGATACAATCCTCCTACTTACTATCTCTCAACCAAGATCTAGGGTAAGGGAATAATCAGAACCTTAATAATCTGGTCTTAAAGCTAAGTGCATTTCATATCCATTTGATCTCAATCCAAGAAACCCTTTTCTTGATGTCTTGATCTACTGCCTTGGCCAAGGACTCCATATGGCATATGAATGACTTACACAATAAGAGATCACCTTGCAAATGCAAGTGTAGGTCCTTTCTTGATTCTCATTCACTTTCATGAGTCACTTGTGCAGCCCCAGCATAAGCCTTGAATCAGTTGTCTAAGGCGACACCCTTTAAAGCTTATACGAAAGACTACAGAGTTAACTCATAAAGTGTCATGGAACCTCAAGTCTAAGGATCAATTAATCACATCAATGACTCGTGAGATATTTCCTAATCTGGAAGTTTCCATTTCCTGAAATAGAAACTTCCATTCCCATTTAGGAATCTTCTCACACGGGGCACCTCAGTGAACTTACTTGTTAAAGTAAGCACCCTCATGTATCACGCACGTATCAACTATACACTTTTCACCTACATGAAACAAGGTGGTCCTTCTTAAGGGCGTGATCCCACAAGCAAGCCTTAGAGGAGTCAGGTTGACACTCCCACTGTCTGTAGGACTCATCGGCTTGGAGTATTTTACTAATCATGACTTATGTGATATAGGGCTCGTTTCATGAACCATTTCACCTAAATGGTAGAGTCCTAAAGTCATCAGGATTAGGGGAGTTCTCATACATGCGCACATAATGGAAACACACAAAACACGTATTGGCATATAAAGAAGTGTTTGCCTATAATCAATCGTATATTATTCAAAGATTGTCTGTGATACAAGAAAAGTCCCAAAGCAGATTACGTCGAATCGGCTTTCTAGGGCACTATTCCTAACAAGTGGATCATTATCTACTTAAGATGTTTGATGGATAAATCTATAACATCTCTCAGACTGTCCAAGTGTGCGTCCAGAACGTCTTACTTTAGGAGGGTTTTGGTGTGTACTATCCTTTGTAATTGGATGTGTCATATCAGAAGGACTCGCTTATTCTATGTGTGGCGTGGGGACATTACAAGTCGGCTTTAAGGGCACTATTCCTAACAGGCACGTGCATCATGCATTCTTAAATTGTTAATTGAATTGTTACTTTATTTGCTTGTCATGTGTATTTGATACTTGGTGAGTGTTTAGTTGTCCCGAGAGATAACTCTGAGTGTGCGAGTGCTTTAGCTACACGGTAAGTCGAGGGTCGTAACTTGCAATTAGCCTTCAAGGTATACTCAAACACATGTAACTCGCGGTAGAATAAAGTCCAATGATTAAGCGTCGAGCTGGTGGATAGTGTTGCTTGAGAGATCCATTTGGTTTGGAAGATGCGAGTGGTGAGTGTTCGGTAAGTACGTCACTCATGAATCACTGAGCTTCTGAGTTAGTTAGGAATGGACCAAGAGGTGGGAGATGAATCTCATTTTAAACCCTCCTGTTGTGCGAGACATCCAGGCTGCTCATAGCTCGGGACCAAGTTCGTGATAGGAGTTGTTCCATTAACACTTTTAAGAAAACGATCAAACCCCTTCGTGCTAGAAGATCTTTTTCGAACTAATCCATGATGGGATGTCACAAACCTCGGACATGGGATTAATATAGGAGGTTTGCCCGTAGTTCTAACTCGATCGGTAGAACCTGGGGACTAGGTTCTCTTGGGGGAAAGGGGGGAGATTGTGACACCTCGCTTCTTCGACGGGCCAGGTATGGCGTCACGAGTTTGTTTATTTACGTATTTATCTTCTTTTAAATTTATTTATGTGATACTAACTGGTTTATTTGATTTAAATTGCTTTTAAATGCTCAAATTGATATGCAACTTTATGCTCGTAAATGAAAATCGATGAATTTTATGATGAGCATGCTAATTATATGAAATGAATTGATTTATGTGTTCTATGAATTTAATTGCAATTTATTTGTGTGTCTTGGGGTTATTTGAAAATAGATTTTTGGACCTATTTGACTTCTTTTGAAAGTTTAGAGACCTATTTACAAAAAGGGTATTTTAAGCCATTTTTCGGCTAACATGAGTTCGGGAATTCGAATTCAAATTCTGACTTCGCCATTAGATTTGTTTCGACGATTCGAGTCTGATGGAACAAGTCTCATATTTTTCTGAAGCCATTTAAAACCCTCTATACTTTAAAATCCAATAAGAACGGACCGAATTACGTCGAACGGACCCGTTTCAGCCCCCTTAAGACTTTCTTCTTCTCTCTAAGGGCTGAAACGTATTCTTTTTCCCCTCATTTTCATCATGTTTTCAGCCCTTAGAGAGAAGAAGAAAGAAGCCCCAAGTTCCATAGTCATTTTCTCACCTTTACCTCAAGTTTCTCCTTCATCTCTCGCCCGATCAATGATCAAGAATTAATTGAAAATTTTCAGAAATAATAGAGGGAGAAAACAACGAAGATTAGCTGAAACTATGCTAAATTATCGCACCCTACTTCAGTCCCTTCTTAATTTTCATGCGATGCGAACACATTGATTAAAGATTGGGTTATGTGAAAAAAATGGGAAAATTTGGAAATTGGGGTTTTATTTGCTCAGCGAGAACGTACGCGAAAAAAAAGGACCCAAAATTCAATGGTCATCCTCCGTAATTAACACAAAATATTAGACCGAAAGGTAACTTCGCCTCATCCGGAAAAGCCATGGTTGTTGAGACACGAAAAAATTTCGTGTCTGTTGGAGAGGCGAAAACACGGCTTTCGTACGAGCCCGTACGACAACCATAGGTTTTTGCATGTAGAAAGTAAATGGGCAAAAATGGCAGATGAAAATCTCTAACACCTTATTAGAGGAGAAGTAAACGAGGCCTTATTGGTTAAAATTCTTATTTTGCAGTTATCACTTATATATTTTGATTTTCTCAAAAAAATTATCTTCTATGGGACATCATAATTATTTGTTAATGTATGAACTAATAATAATTAATTCGTGCTAATAAATAATACGACAAATTAATGAACACCCCCTAGTATGGTTGAAGACTTTTGCTAAACCCCCCAATTCAATAAATAGATATATTACATCCCTATTATCCTTTCCATTTATTGTAAACCCCCCAAATCCTGTAAAAGTACCATAATACCCTTAATAAATTGAAGAAGAACATAGATGCCCATTGTCTTCTTCCCGCGTCTGATCTTTGCTTCTTCTTCCCGCGTCTGATCTTTTCGGCTACTCTATTCCGGCAACCAATTTCCGGCGAGTCTTTTCGAATGGCCTTTCCGGCGACTCTTTTTCGAAATGGGTTTCCGGCAACTCTGTTTCGAAATGCTATTTTATAATTTCTGGAATTATTTTTCTTTAACTAGACAAACAGACCTTTCAATAACTAATAAAATGAATATTTACACTACAAACTTAATAGATTATTATGCATTCCCGATGAGACGCTTGAATTAAATGAAAAGCTGCCTGCACGCTTTCCCGGAATTTGGACTGGCCAATCAACTTTACAATGCGACGAAGGGGTGCGACGGTTGGTTTACGGTCCAATCACCTTTATTAGTATCTTCAATCTTGCCCTGTACGCAGACATCTGCAAAATTTTCATCCCCAAACATTCACCTGTAAGAAGCCCTGCTTCTCTTTCTCTCCCAGATCTCAATCCTTGACAAACAAAGTCATGAATCCCCCTCCAAGACCTATTCTGGCATGGGTGGAAGAGTACATGGTTGAACGTCTTCGGATATATGCCGGAGAGAACGAAATCGATCGGCTAGAAGTCTTCGACACAGTGTGGTCTATGGTGTCGTGTGATTTGACTCAACGATTCAAAACAAGATTCTGGGCCCGAGATGTTGTAGCAGCGGTGAAAGAACTGCGGATAAAATTTTACGAATTCCGTAGATTATTGGCGTGTCCTGGAGTTAAAATGGGTGCTAATCGTATTCACGCCGAAATTAAGACCCCAGTATATTTTGAAGTGAATTCCATTGAGGTAAGTCGAATTCATCCGTGTCCCCTTTTTTTTTTTTGGAATTGTTCATTATTCAATGTTTAATTTTACATAGGTTATTCGTCGGGATTCCAACGCCAGGGCAGTTGGATGTCGTTATTATGACGACCTTAGGTATATCTTCAAAGTGCGGCGGGCACATCTTTTGGAGGGCGAAGAGGAGCACCTCCACGCATACTACATTGACAATAGGGACTCGGACCCCGAGTCCTTGGACGGCGCGGATTACCCAGGCTATGAACACTCTGAGGAGAGTGTTAATTCGAACATCCCTCAGGAAGATCAGGATGAGGTTAATCAGTTTCCTCCCCCATGATATAGACAGCGCTTCTCCAAAATTTGTTGTTTGTGGATTGTTTATAGTTGTTTAAATGTTACTGTTAGTTGATTGTAGTGTATATTTTTGGTTCTGTAATGAAATGTTTAGTGTTGGTTGTTTATTATTGTTTGATTCTAGTATATATATATCCTGCAAGGACGTTTGTTTTAGATGGAAGAAATGCGTAATTAAAAGAATGCTTTGTCCAGCGAAACGTTAGAAATGCGTAATTAAAAGGTGGACTTTGTCCAGTGAAACGTTAAGAATGCGTGATTCAAAGAATACTTTGTCCAGTGAAACATTAGAAATGCGTAATTAAAAGAATGTTTTGTCCAGTGAAACGTTAAGAATGCGTGATTCAAAGAAGACTTTGTCCAGTGAAACATTAGAAATGCGTAATTAAAAGGTGGACTTGTCCAGTGAAACGTTAAGAATGCGTAATTAAAGGTGGACTTTGTCCAGTGAAACGTTAAGAATGCGTAATTCAAAGAATACTTTGTCCAGTGAAACCTTAGAAATGCGTAATTAAAAGAATGCTTTGTCCAGTGAAACGTTAAGAATGCGTGATTCAAAGAAGATTTATTGAATCATGACCACAACATTACAATAGAGTGAATCAAGATTTATTGAATCATGAACACAACATTACAATAGAGTTAAACGTTAAGATTTATTGAATCATGACCACAACATTACAATAGAGTAAATCAAGATTTATTAAATCATGAACACAACATTACAATAGAGTTATACGTTAAGATTTATTGAATCATGACCACAACATTACAATAGAGTGAATCAAGATTTATTGAATCATGACCACAACATTACAATAGAGTGAATCAAGATTTCTAACGTTTCACTGGACAAAGTCTTCTTTTAATCACGCATTTCTAACGTTTCACTGGACAAAATCTTCCTTTAATTAAGCATTCTTAAACTTTCACTGGACAAACCCAACCTTCAATTACGCATTTCTAATGTTTCACTGGACAAAGTCTTCTTTTAATCACGCATTTCTAACGTTTCACTGGACAAAATCTTCCTTTAATTAAGCATTCTTAAACTTTCACTGGACAAACCCAACCTTCAATTACGCATTTCTAACGTTTCACTGGACAAAACATTCTTTTAATTAAGCATTTCTAACGTTTCACTGGACAAAGTCTTCTTTTAATCACGCATTTCTAACGTTTCACTGGACAAAATCTTCCTTTAATTAAGCATTCTTAAACTTTCACTGGACAAAGTATTCTTTTAATCACGCATTTCTAATGACAAAATCTGCCATTATCACCCTTTCTTAACGTTTCCATTAGATCAAATTGAGAAAACAGCATCAAGCAATTTATCGACGTAGTTTCAAACGAATAGAAACAATCATAAAAGGTTGTATACGATTACAATAACATATAAAGTTCCTTAAAAAAGAGTGAATAAAATCAATCCTCAACTCTAGAACACGCAGTGGATCTGATCAATTCTCAACCTCAGAACGAACAGTGGTCAAGCATGAACCATCAGCGTAAGGGTTATATCTTCTCTTCTTGACACAGAATGAGATTACTGACCAGAAATTAATAAATATAGTGTTAATACAGAAACGAAAAAATTAGATATCTCATACCTTCTCTTCAATGCTTGCTTCCCACCTAAATAGGCAGGAGGCCGAATCGCCCTCAGCTCAACAATGTTGAGTTTGGCAATTTCATGCAGTTGGATCATAGCCGGAATCTGCCCGTCGCGTCGCAAACTAACCCACAAACCTTTTTTATGGGGTGCGAGGTATTGTACTACGTAAGCATCAGAGTTGAAGTCTGACCACTCTTCACCAATTTGAGCGTGAATCTCTTCCACTGACGCACTCCGCGGAATTGGAAACACCGTAATTTCGCCATTAAACCAACAACTTCCTAGGATTTGCTTGTCTTGAGCTTCGTCACCGGCCAACGCCATCTTCAGAATACCAATTTGAAGTATCAGTTTGCAGAGGATCAACAATTCGAGTAGATACAAAGTATCAGCAATTCAATTCAATTCGATACAAATTATCAGTGAATTATACTGTCTATTTCACATAATTAACATTCAATTAACGCCAGGAATACATTCAATTAACATTCACACGCTGAGAATACCTTATAGCAGTACAGGAAATAGGGCACGATAACTAAATCGACTCCCGTTGTCGCCGCTTATCAAGATCCTGATGTCTTCGTTGTCGTTGCCGCCGCCTACCTTTATCCTGTTGTCGTCGCGGTTAGATCTCGTTGCCGACAAAGTGAAAATGTGGTTGCAGATTATGAGATAAATCTTTCCTAAAATGGGAACCCATTTTTTCGGCGAGGCAAAAAAAGAGGAAAAAAAAACAAGAAAAAGTGGGGGCAAAATAGACTTTTCAGAGTCATGGGGGGTTTAGAAAAAATAACTTGTGTACTGGTAACCTAAAACATATATTTTCCAAATTAGAGGTTTTAAGATAACTTTTGAGAATATTTGGTCCTTTTAAATAACTCCCCCATAATAATAATGAACGACTCGAACCGAGAGGATAATTCCTTCGAAGCACCATTTCTTTTTAGAAAAAATCAAAACCATAACTAAGATGCTACGTGTCCTAACACATATCCTTGTCTCGTGTGTACTAGCTGGCAAATGGGTGGATATATAATTGCACGAGTTCCTACCTTCAAGATGAAAAATAGGATATCCACTCCATTTTTTCCCTGCGAAAATACCCCTCAATGTGTTTTCGATTTTCTCCAATCGGTCCCCAGCTCCCAACTCGAGGAAAATATGGAAGATTTTGTTTCCCATTGTCCAAAGAACCAGCTGTCCGTCAATTCGTCTATATACCAGGCTTTAAGGCTGAAAATGGGTATTGGAAAATTGAATATTCGGTAGCATTCCAATTTTTTTGAAAAATATATTATTTGAATTCATTTAAAAAGATTATTTGGGTTCGAACCTTATGGAGATAAAAAATTACATCGAGAGAGATCCCATAATAAGCGTCTTCAGCTACCTTGGGAGATTAGTCATTTACTCAATTGGGTGGGGGAAAACTTTGAAAGATCAAAAAATTTAAAAAGGTTATTATTGATATTCGATTATACACGTCCGAATTATAAAAGGATAAAAATATGATAATAAAACATTCGAACTATTCGATCTATCCGTAATATGTATCTAATAAATAGTATATTATATTAAAACATATACACATACCCGTATATTTTATTAAGTATTAAATAAATTTTTTAGTGCATTTATTAAAGAAAAAACTTAGGTTTTATTAGTGATTATATGTTTACTTCAACATTTACTAGGAGACAATATAAGTAATATATATTATGTTATTAATAAAATTATTATATTTCAAATTAATTATATGATAAAATTTATAATTTCATCATATTTTTACACTCATTGAAAAATAAAAATGATATACATAGATATAGTTATTATTTTTCTCTTTGTTTAAAATATATATATAAAGTTATATAATATTTAAATAATTTATTCTATAAATAAATGAATAGTAAAAAATTTGATTAAAAATTCGACGTTATATAATTAAATAATTTATGTTAAAATTAAATAGTTAAAAATTCAATTAAAATTTGAATCAGTTCGAATTTATATAAAAGAGATATTATCCGAATTCAATTTAAAAAAATATTATTTATGTCCTTTTAAATTATAAATAAATAAAATTATGATAATGACACGTACAATCCATTTACTATTGGTTTAGATATGCTTTATCTCTTCCGGACTCTCCTTTCTTTATTAATTATGACGTGCATGATGTATTAACGGGCTGTTTGATTACTCCCCCCTAGTTTTGGGGTTTGGAGTTTGGACATCGCCTTCAACGACAGTGTGAATTTTGTCGTCTAATTTTTATTTTTCTATTTATTTTACATTAATTATCTCTCCAGATTTCCATGAGTGTTCTAATTTTTTATACTAATAAAATTACTCACGTACTGTTCTACAAGATCACCTACAAATTTAGTGAATTAGAGAAATATGTAAGCTCCGGGCAAAAGGTTTTCGAATTTCACATAAACGTCTTATTTTCTAACATTTTGTTAGGAATCTTATGAAATACGTGTTAATGTTTAATCCATGCAAACAATTTGAATACGGTGGGTACCTCATTGAGAATTTATAAAATGAGTTGATGTAAAAACAATTGTAATGGATACCTCTTTGATTATAAATACATCTATATTATTATATTAAGTATCAAGGTATATAGAAATTATTTTGGTGTTTTCGATTTTTATTTTTTCCTTTTTATCCTTGACTTTTTATTTATTTCTAAACACGTTTTTCTTTCTCACTTATCTTCAAATTTTCTCTGTTATGTTATTTTATTCTTTCCTTATATCTTTTAATTATTATTTTATATTATTTTTTATTAATCTAATATTATCTTATTTTGTTAATTTATTTATTTATAATTATAATAAAAATAATTAAAAACAAATGTTAACATCAAAATCTTAATTAAATATATAGTTACATAATATTTTTTTTTATTTATACATGTATAAATTGCGTAAGTTACTAATAGTCATAAACTAACAAGGTTAGGAAGCAAAATTGAACGCTACAAAAATTGTGGGGCAATGTGCAAACCGCTCTATTGTTTGGCAAGTTTTCTATGGCTCCCCCCCTACAAATAATATTATTTTTTCAAATTGGGATATTAATTTAATATTATACTATACTATTATAAATGATATTCGGATTAAGAAATGTTAAATATTTTAATAATAATTAATTATAGTAATTCAGATATTTCCAATTTAACAACTATTATTAGCTGTCAATAATATATTAATTTACTAATAAAAGGCGACGATATGATTACCATAATGTATAAAGAAGAATAAAAGAAACTACATAAGTACATATCATAATAATTTCTGAATGGCATTGTTCTAACTGAACCAAGGGGGGTCCACTACCTAAATATTAGGTGAATAAATACCCAATAGGTGGATTAATTAAGATAGTTTAGCATTTGAAAAAAAATATCCTTCATATTTAATTTCTAGGCCCTCTCCTACCTTTTCTTTTGTCGTGGCACGACAAATGAAATAATAAGAGTATTCGACCTTGATGATCTACTCAAATCGTCTTCTTCAAGCTATCACAAATGGATAATCACCTATGGCCTATCCTTGCAAAATCTTGATTAATGATTAAACTTGATCGAATAGGAAAAACTTTGAACTAGTTTTTAACTTTTATAACAATATATACATTGACGAAGTCAAGCCTCATCCCTTCATTGGGAATTAATTTTAGATGTGAGGTAGAGACTATGGCACGAAACAAGTTGAATCCTGGTCTTCCGAGAATAACATGATAAATCAACTAGTATATTGCAAGAAACGAGATTAAGAGAGAGAACTTATCTTGATCTTTAGCGTACAAAAGTGGCATCCTTCTCCTGTTATACTTTAAGTAATTAAGTGTGACACTTCGTCCATTTGTACGTGTAGGTTCATGTTACGTTTGAGTTTAATTTACGTAATTATATACTTTTAATTATTTTATGTGATAATTAACTTATTTATTCATTTTAATTGTTTAAATGTTCATTTAATATGAATTATATGTTTGGAATTGTTATGATATGAAATTTATCGATAAGCATGCTAATTATATGATTTGGAGTGATTTGTATGTTGTATGGATTTAATTACAATTGATTTGTATGTCTTGGGGTCGTTTTGAAATAGGTTTTGGACCTATTTGACTTCTTTTAAAAGTTTAGGAACCTATTTGTAAATAGGATATTTTTAGTCACTTTTTGGCTAACTTGAGTTAGGGAATTCCAATTCGACAGATTGGTCAAATAGTTCGAAATATTAGCCTTTCAAACTCCGCACATATAAATTTTAATTATAGAATTTTTCTTTCTAACACCACATATATGAATTTTTACTATGTAATTTTTTAGTTGTGATCGGGTCTAATATGAGTTGTTACACTCCAACACTTTACAATTTGTATGATAGGAAAACAGGGATCAAATGTTCAGGCGAGGGTCGCCGGAATTAGTGGGCTCTACCTGCTAGGAACAAACACAGCAAAACGTCAGAAGGCCAAGTTGGGGAAATGGGGGGTGAAACCCAGTTTGGCTCTTCGACGCTCAAGTCAGTGAAACCGTTTCAGAAGATTATGGAGGAGAATAAAACAGAGCTCAAGTATAGAAAGCTTGCTTACAGAGAGAGGGATTCTCCATATTTATAGTTGAGGGTTGGGGCCCTATAGTAATTTGCACCAAGTGGTTTTGGCATAGTGTTGTCCTAGACACGTGGTGTAATGAGGAGTTTCTGTGAAGATACTCCTGCAAAAGCCTGCAAAAAAGGTTGGTGGAGAGCAACAGCGCAGGTGTGCGTCTTCGTACTATTTGTCAGATAGCGTTATAGAGTTGTTACCGATGGCCAAGCACGCTCAGGTTGGTATGGACTTTGGAGCTTGATAGACAAATCTTGAACCCAAGTGTAAGTTCTAAATTCGATTGCAACACTTAAGGTATCGTATCCACAGGGAAGGGAAATCAACAACCACTTCTATGACTATTTCTAATCTAGAGACCGAACAAGATTGACAGTGTTGTACTATACTACTATGGCGAAATTAAACTAAGCAATAAGTAATCAATCACACGAGCTAACAAATAAAAATCAAGATTAAACCACTTAACTAAAGCAGGTCGGGGAGTAAATCATATGCCCTTCAGTGATCAACTCAATACTCAAGTACGGATGTATGATTCTTCAACCTAATCACAATTTTATACCTAGCTTCTCTCGAAGACTAGATGTCTAATTAATCAAGCCAAGTGTTGTTCTCACAATCACTTAGTAACCAAATTAATCGAATATAGCAAGATTAGTGTATTTAAAACCTAGCGGCTTAGCATGGAATTCTAAATACGTGTTGTAGAAATTAGGGTTAAATTTCTTTAAGCCCAAAAAGTCTAAGTTTTGGAAAACACTCGCAATCATCCTCAATCCCTCGATTATCGGATAATTTACACTATGCTCATGGATGGCCAGTCCACTCCCAATCTACTCAATTCCGTTTTCCTAACAAAGAATCACACAAATTAACTCAAGCATTAACTCAAACACCTTAGATGCATAATCCTTACCCCCCTAACCCTAGGAGATTAGTTCCTCATAATAGACTCAAAACTCATTAAAATCAAAGGAATTGCATTCAAAACATTCATGTCTAACATAACCATCAAACCGAAATTAATACTTCTGAAATTCTAACCTAATTATCAAAACGAATCTAAAGCAATAAAACTAACTATACTAGAATTTAAAAGCCAAAGCTTAAGGAATTAGTTTGATAGAAAAGCAATAAATAAAACCAAATTGATAAAGTCTTGTGATTGGATTGAATCTTCAACTCTATATCTTCGTGTTTCTTCCTTCTCCGATTATTCTTGAACTTCTGGGAAGCTCTCCGTCCAAAAAGCTCCCAAACTCCGCCTCAAAACCGTGCTTAAATAGAAGTCCTAAACCCAGCTCCGCCACGTGACACGGGCGTGCAGTGCCTATGCACAAAAACGTGACACGCCCGTGTCACATATAAAAAACGTTCTCGCGCTTTTCTTCTTGACACGGGGGTGTCAAGAGTTGTTCTTCTGAATGACACGGGGGTGCAGAAGCTGCCAGGCCTCTCTGTACCGAGACACGGGGGTGTCGAAGATTGCTCTATGTTTGTGACACGGGCGTGTCACCATGTAGAATCCGTGGATCACTTCTGTACTGAGACACGGGGGTGTTTCAGTTTACTCTTCCAAGGGGACACGGGCGTATCCCTAGGATTTCTCGTTTTCCGCCCTTTGTTGCATGGTTTTGCTTCTACTCCGTCTCTTCAACTCCAAGGTGAAAGATACCTAAAAGGGAGCATAAATCGCATTATAAGTTCTTAAAACTACTTGAATTTAACTCAAATTGCCCTACAAATCCATGCAAAAACCCGATACATCAAACTCCCCCAAACTTGAATATTGCTCGTCCTCGAGCAATCGAGAAAATTACATCAAACCAACCTCAAAATCAATCTCTCAACAGGGCAATTCTCAGAATTTCACTTAAGCAAGTCTAGCCTATCAAACACATTACAATCAAGCACAAGAACCAACACAATGGTATAAATAGAATATCCTCGTGTAGTGTGTGAATTCGAACAAAATAATGTACAACGGTTAGAATACCAAACTAATGATTCCTTCCTAAATACCAATGATAGACTTCGGAAAACATTCTTTGCACCTATCTCCACTAATGGAATTAACCCAGAATTAAGGATCGGAAGGTCTTTCGAAGCTTGTAATGTGGGCTCGGGGTTAAGGTTATGGAATTTTTAGTATAGTAGTGACTCAACACACCTAGCTCACCCATTCAAATCTCCTCGGTCGCCATCTTTGTCTTTCCCCGTCAAACTCCCCCAAACTTAGACCTTGTCTAAGTTTGTCACATGCAGACAGTCTAAGAGTTTCTTCTATTTCAAATCTACTTAATCACTTTTCTCTTTTTTTTTTTTTTTTCTTCTTTTGTCTACTTATTGCTTTACACAACTCGTTCTTTTACTACTTCCTTTTGAATTCTTTTTTTCTTTCAGCATCTAAGATTATCTCTTATTTCTTCTCTTGGCTTTTCATCAGGAATTTAGCAACATCTTCAATCGATTCAAACGAGTGAGCAAAGTGTGACTCTATGGTAGGTTTATGGTGCTGTGCCTGTGGCTTATAATGTGGCTACAAAAATTTAATGGCACAACACTTAGGCTCAACGGGGTCAACAGGATTTCGTTCTTTAGTAAAAATGGCTCAATAGCGAGGCTACCTCCGACATGAATGCCTAAGTCATCTCCCTAATTCTTTGTCAATTCAAAATTTCGCCTCAGTAGGACTAAAATGCATCATAATCCACTTCTCAGTATTATTCAAGAATTACTAACTCAGCATCCTAAACTAAGTACATGACCTTGTTCAATTGTGCACAAAAATAAGGATATTCCACCATTCCAAAGTATCAATACTCACACCTAACTTCATGCATTCGACTAGCCTAACTCACTTTGACAAAAGTTCCAACAATCAAACCTCATCGAAAAATTGAAAATTTTGGCTTATTTTCAGCAATCATCTTTTCATTCTCAAAGATATCACAATAACAAGTAAATAAATCCCCCAATGCGTCTACCTATGCAAAATATTAGCAATACACTCCAAAACTTTTTGCCCCTCTCCCCCAAACTTAAACCATGCAATGTCCTCATGCATAAAAGAAAAAGAAAAAGGCAAAAAGAAAACTCCCTCAATATAGCGAAGAACCCGGCAACAAGTCATTCATCAAGCCGAACCTGCACTTAAGCGACTAATACACAGATCATAAGCTAAGCAAAGCAAATGATAATCAACATGCAATTAACAAGAAGTCCCTGTCGTCAAGTACCTACTATAACCATAAGAATAGTTAGCACAACGCGAATAGTTAGGTTAGGGTGGTGAAATATATTATCATACAGACCAAAGCAAAAAAAACAGGAAGCTAGAAAAGAACCCAATCAAGGATAAGGCGGCGGGTAATGTGGGGGCTGGCTTGAGCTACTCGGTCCGGCACCTCCAAATTGCTTGGCAAGATATGCGTGGAGATTCTCGAACTGTCCATCAATGTGGAGCTGCAAGGCATCAAGCCGTGAGTCCACATGCTCTACAAAGCTATCAATCCGCGTATTCTGAGATGCCATATAATCCCGCATGTAAGCGGGGATCTCCTCATCGTCATCTTGGAACATTGGCATCGGTGCTCCTCGCCCGGTTTCCTCTCGATCCGGTATCTGTGCAAGCCTCCTCTGCTGATCGAGGGTGAGGTCATCATACTTTGCCACACCCCACCTGTACATCCGCTCAAACCGGTTCCTTTCCCTCTCCGGATACCAGGGTAAAACCCTATCCTTTAACCTCCCGGCAGCCCATCGGATGAATAAATCCATCTTGATGAACGTCTGCTCTTCAACATAGGGAAAGTTGGATAAAGGCTCCGCTTCCTCTGGCTGCCACCCTACCTCCTTGGCTAGCTTCGTCACATAGGCTCCATGGCCTATAGTTCCCGACGCCCTGCCTGCCACCTCCTTCAACTTGTACATGAACTCGGTCGTGGCATCAAACTGCACCCCCTCTTTCATAAAGTACATGATGGCCAACTCAAACCCGTTGATATTTCCATCGCTCTCATGCCTAGCACATATTCCCACAGCCAAGAATCTATGCACCAAGCGCCAAACTAAACTATCAATCCAGGTGGCCTTAATATTCCGTGGGTTGTAAGCCGGGGCACCAGCTGTTAGAGGGAATGATCGCCACACCGCCTCTCTGTCCTCTGTAGACCAATTGGGCAACACTGACATCTCGCAACAAGGAAACCCTAAGGCGTCACGAATTTCATCAGCATTTAATGATTGGACATCCTCCCCATCTAACGTGAAATTGAGCTTGGTTGCGACCTGGTCCCAAGTCATAGTGGTGAAGAATGTTGTTGTCAACTCCGGATATGTGTTAGCCGGAACCATCATAAATGTCTTCCACCATATGTTGTTAAATAAAGCCTCGACCTCATCCCAGACTCCTAACCTCCGAAGTGTAGCGAGATGCGGGAACTTGGTGGGCATAATATTCCGCGTGGTATTCCTATTATAAGGGTTCCCAAGCCCTTCCAAAGTTACATTCACGGAATCCCGTGGTTGGCGGCCGGTTGGGCCGGATGATGAGGTGAGTTGCAGAGGGGCGGGTCTCTTATTGCGTCCCATACTTCCTGCACAGAAATACCCCAAAATCAACAACAAAAAGTAATATAATTTCAAAGGGGCATTTTATCGAACACCTTGTGAGCACAAGTAAAAAGTCTAGAGTTCCATCAAATAAAGCATACCATTTCATCACCCATAACCTAGACTCCGCCCTCTATATTACCAAATTCGTTTAAATATCATAGGGCCTTAATGTCTTCCACAAACATGTAAATAGCCGCCCACAACGAACCTCCACAATTTGTAAAATTCAAGCAAATATGTAAGAGCAAGGGCCTAATTTTCCACTACATAGCAATCACCTAATTCCCGCATGTGCAAAACTCGATAAAGGAGCAAAAACTCAATAAATTATATCCAACATGCCTCAAAGAGAAATTAGGGTTCATAGTCTAGAAGGCCAAAAATTGCAAATTTATGCCAATTCCTAATTCTAAACATACCAAAACTCGAAATAGAATCAAGAATTTCAACGAATACACATCATAAGCATGGTTTATAGAACTAGGGTCTAACCCTTCGCAATTAAATCCATGAAATTTAAGTACTCAAGAGAAGAGAAGACTTACCCGATTAATATTAGATGAAAAGTGTAATGTGTGTGTGTCTTGCCAGAATCTGATCTATAAACAAAAGTGGTGGTGCTTGTGCCGTGTGGGAAAGGGGGGAGAAGATTGAAGAGAGACGAGAGACGAGAAGAGGAGTGGTTAGGGTTTTGAATGACAAGAATATAAGTGGAACTCCCTTTTTATTTCAGCCCAGCGGACGTGACACGCCCGTGTCGTTAAGTGTGCTATATGGATGACACGGGGGTGTCATCCTTTACCTAGAGAATTCTGTACCATGACACGGGGGTGTCGTTTTTGTTGAGAGAACTTGACACGCCCGTGTCGTATCTCGGCTGGCGAATCTGTACCTAGACACGGGGGTGTCACAAAATGCTTAAAGATGGTGACATGCCCGTGTCACCCTCAATTCGTCCAAACTTCTTTTGTACCGAGACACGGGGTGTCTCGGTATATGCTCTGTGGGAGTCACGCCCGTGTCTCCCTCAAACTTAGAATTTCAGCACGAAACTCCGTGCAAAAGTTCTTTGGTGTTTGCATCCGCTAAATTCGCACCTATTAGCTCAAAGTCGATTACCATCCCTGACCTCCATATTCCATTACTCCAAGCGAAACAACGTATCTGAAACACAAGACAAAAGACCTATCAATCACAAGCTTTACTGACTAAAGAAAGGGAAGAAAAGAGAAGAAAAGGGAAAGAAGAATAGTTCTAAGTTATAGTCATTAGCTTGACTTCATGACTCAGGTCTAAGGCGCTGGAGCCGTTAACACGCACGAGACGTGTTTGCCAATTCGATCTCCGGCAAGATATGGCTTGAGTCTTTGTACATTCACCACAAAGGATGGTGAGCCTTCATTGCCTATCTCCACCGCTCCATTAGTCAAAACTTTTACCACTCTGAACGGACCGGACCATCTTGACTTAAGTTTCCCGGGAAAGAGCTTCAGTCTAGAATTGTACAACAACACCAATTGACCCTCGACAAACTCCTTAACCCGAATATGCTTATCATGCCACTTCTTCGTTCTCTCCTTATAAATCCGAGCATTTTCATAAGCTTCTAACCTTAATTCCTCCAACTCTTGCAAGTCAAGTATCCTTTTCTCTCCGGCTCTCGTGAGATCGAAATTTATAGCCTTAATGGCCCAATACGACTTATACTCGATCTCGACTGGGAGGTGACATGCTTTACCATAAATCAACTGATACGGAGAAGTTCCTATAGGTGTCTTAAACGCGGTCCTATAAGCCCATAACGCGTCATCCAACTTCGAGGACCAATCTTTCCTAGATGGGCTTACTACCTTCTCCAAAATCCACTTCAACTCCCTATTCGTGACCTCAGCTTGCCCACTTGCTTGGGGATGATATGCAGTAGTTACCCGATGCTGGACCCCGTATTTCTTCAACAAAGCTTCCAAGGGCTTGTTGCAAAAGTGCATACCCCTATCACTGATTAATGCCCGTGGAACTCCGAACCTATTGAAAATGTTCTTTTGCAAGAACTTAATCACCACCTTCTAGTCATTGGTCGGGGTTGCCACGGCTTCGGCCCACTTGGATACATAATCCACCGCCACCAAGATATATTGATTCCTATTCGACGGTGGGAAAGGTCCCATGAAATCGATTCCCCAAACATCAAACAGTTCAACTTCCTTCATTGGCATCTCATCTCTTCTACTAATGTTCCCGGCTCTCTGACAAGCGTCACATTCCTTGGCAAATCTGTAAGCATCCTTAAACAGCATTGGCCACCAAAACCCTGACTGTAATACCTTAGCTGCTGTCTTTCGCCCACTTGAGTGTCCTCCATATAAGCTCGCATGACATCTCTCTAGCACTTCATCAGCTTCCACCTCCGGAACACACCTCCGCACTAACCCATCCGAGCAGTGTTTATATACATATGGCTCTTCCCAATAATAACGCTTCGCTTCTGACAAGAACCTCTGTTTCTAATGGAAATTTATGCCTGGTGGTAAAGCTTTGCACACCATGTGATTCACAATATCTGCGTACCAAGGAACTATCGCATCGGCTGCAAACAGCTCCTCGTCAGGGAAATTCTCAGTAATCTTCTCCTCATACTCATCCTCCTTTTCCCCAACTTCTAATCGTGACAAGTGATCTGCAACTAAGTTCTCCGTCCCCTTCTTGTCACGAATTTCAAGATCGAACTCGTGAAGCAATAGAATCCATCTAATCAAACGGGGCTTTGAATCCTTCTTCGAAAGGAGATACTTGATTGCTACGTGGTCCGTGTAGACGATTGTCTTCGAACTTATCAAGTAAGACCGAAACTTGTCAAAAGCATGCACAATAGCTAATAATTCTTTCAGTAGTAGCATAATTTAATTGCACATCATTTAAAGTTTTGCTAGAATATGCGATAACGTGTAAATGTTTCTCCCTTCGTTGGCCAAGAACAGCTCCAATGGCCAAATCGCTCGCATTGCACATTAGCTCAAACGGTAGAGTCCAATCCGGTGCAACCATAATTGGTGCCGAGGTAAGCTCCTTCTTCAACCTATCAAATGCAAGTAAACAATCATTATTAAACACGAATTCAGTATCTTTTTGTAGTAACTTGCATAAAGGTAAGGTAATTTTTGAAAAGTCCTTGATAAACCGGCGATAGAAACCGACATGACCAAGGAAACTTCTCACTCTCTTGATATTAGTAGGTGGAGGCAATTTTGCGATCACATCAGTCTTGGCCCTATCCACCTCAATGCCTTTCTCTGAAACCTTGTGACCTAACACTATCCCTTCCTTTACCATGAAGTGGCACTTCTCCCAATTTAGAATGGGGTTAGTTTCTTCACGTCGCTGCAAAACTTGAGCAAGATTATGCAAGCATGAATCGAAAGAATAACCAAACACAGAAAAGTCATCCATAAAGATTTCCATTGTGCGTTCTATAAAGTCAGAGAAAATGGCCATCATGCATCGTTGAAAAGTAGCCGGGGCATTACACAACCCAAAAGGCATACGCCTATACGCAAATGTACCATAAGGGCAAGTAAACGTACATTTTTCCTGATCCTCTGGGGCTATAGCAATTTGGTTATACCCTGAATACCCATCCAGAAAGCAGTAATAAGAATGTCTGGCTAACCTCTCTAACATCTGATCAATAAAGGGAAGTGGAAAGTGATCTTTATGAGTGGCATTGTTCAACTTCCTATAATCTATGCAAACTCTCCAACCCGTGACTGTCCTAGTTGGTATTAACTCATTCTTCTCATTTTTAATTACAGTCATCCCCCCTTTCTTGGGCACTACCTGCACGGGGCTAACCCACTTGCTATCCGAGATAGGGTAAATTATCCCGGCATCTAACAGTTTTAGTACCTCAGCCCTAACTACCTCCTTCATGTTTGGGTTCAATCTACGCTGATGTTCTACGGAGGGTTTATGGTTATCTTCCATAAGAATCTTATGCATGCAAATAGATAGGCTAATCCCCTTGATGTCAGAAATAGTCTAACCTATCGCTCGTTTGTATTCTCTCAAAACCCTCAACAAAGCATCATGATGTGAATCAGTTAAATCAGAGGCAACTATAACAGGCAATGTTTCAGATTCACCCAAATAAGCATATCTCAAATGAGCGGGGACGGGTTTCCGTTCTAACTTAGGAGCTTTCTCAACAGAAGGACGAAGAGTGGGCTTACCTGTACCCAACTCTTCATATACAAACCTATTTCGGAATAGTACGTATGGGGTGGCCTCGAGTGCCTTTGCCTAGGCGGCCAATTCTTCTAGTATGTCTTCCCCATCAATGTGGTCCGTGAGTCCTCTTAAACAGAGTTCGAGAGGGTCTTCGTTGCTTATAGATATCGGTGTCTGTGCTTTGATTTCCACCATGTTGCATTGTTCTTCGATTACCGGTTCTTTCATTGCCTTGAGCAGATTAAACTCCACCTGTTCGCCCCCCACACGAAGAGTTAGAACGCCACTCTTCACATCAATTAAGGCTCCTGTTGTGGCTAGGAAAGGCCTCCCTAAGATGAGCAGCATGTTTTGATCTTCCTCCATCTCCAACACTATGAAGTCTACCGGTAGGTAGAACTTCCCAACTCTGACCAAAACATTTTCTAGGATTCCCGTGGGGTACTTGAATGATCGATCGGCTAGCTGCAGAGAAACGGTAGTCGGGTTCAATGAATTCAATCCAAGTTTCCTGCAAACAGATAATGGCATTAGACTCACACTAGCACCAAGATCACATAAAGCTTTATTAAAGGACAAATTGCTAATTGTGCAAGGAATTGAAAAACTCCCTGGATCCTTAAGCTTCGGAGGAAGCTTATGTTGTAGAATGGCGCTGCACTCCTCAGTAAGTGCTATCGTGGCATAGTCCTCCAATTTTCTCTTATTGGAGAGGATCTCCTTCAAGAATTTGACTTACGTGGGCATCTGGGCTAGGGCCTCGGTAAAGGGGATATTTATATGTAGTTCCTTGAAGATATTCAAGAACTTCTCGAATTGTTTCTCCAACCTTTGCTTTTGAAATCTCTGCGGGAAAGGAAGTGGTGGCACATACGGCTTGGGTGCCACTGGTGTCTTTGGCTTGGAAGGGAGCTCAGTTGTCAGTGATTTCTTCTCCTCTTTCGCTGGCTCGACTACTTTCTCAGATTCCACCACGGCTTCCTTTTCTCTTCTCATTTCTGTCTCCACCGGCATTGCAGGCCCCTTGTAAGTTGTGCCACTTCGTAGTGTAATGGCCTTGCAATGCTCCTTCGGATTCTCCTCAGGTTTGCTTGGAAACATGCCTTGGGCTCTAACATTGATCGTATTTGCCAACTGGCCCACCTGTACTTCCAAATTTTTGTTTTGAACCAGCACCTGTTCTACCTGAGATTCGAGTTTCTGATACCTATCATTTGAGACATTGATGAACTTTTCGAGGGCCGTCTCCCACCCCGGTTTCTGTTCTTGCGGTGGTTGTGGAGGGGGTGCGAATCTATGCTGATTTTGATGTGGTGGATGTGGTCCCTGTTGTCTCGGTTGGAAGTGTGGTCTCGGGTTTGGGTTTGGATTTTGAACATTCTGATTGTTTGACTACGAGAAGTGCGGATGATTCTTCCAACCTGGGTTGTAGGTGTTCGAGTATGGGTCATTTGCTGGCTTTTGATTTTGCACGTAATTCACTTGCTCCTGACCAACAACAACCTGTGCACCTGCATTGGTGGAAGGACAAACATCAAATAAATGGGGACCACCACAAATTTCACATAATACCTGTAAGACGTTTGACTGTGCCACTGTGTTACGTGCTGTAGAAATTGCAAGTCGGTCTAGCTTCTGGTTCAGTGCTTCGAACTTGGCATTGAAAGCTGTCACAGTGTCAGTGGTGAGTATGCCTGCCTCAGGTCTCGGTGGAGGAGGATTGCTCCTCTCCTTTGTCCAACTGCTATTTGCTGCCATCTTATTCAGAAGTTGCATTCCTTCTTCTTCGGACAGCGCCATAAATGCTCCTCCCGCTGCTGCATCGACCATGATTTTCATGTTTTCTGTCATTCCGTTGTAAAAGATTTGTACTAGTTGCCATCCTGGAACACGGTGATGTGGGCATTTCCTTTGCAAATCCTTATATCTTTCCCATCCTTCGTACAACGTTTCCCCATCATAGAGCCTGAAGCTTGTTATTTCGTCTCTGTACCTCATGGTCTTGCTAGGAGGGTAGAACTTGGCTAAAAAGGCCTTAGAGAGGTCTGCCCATGTCTGAAGTGTCTCATTTGACAAAGTCGAAATCCATGTCCGGGCCTTGTCCCTTAAGGAGAAGGGAAAAAGCCTAACTCTGATCGCGTCATCTGAAGCATTATGGATCTTAAAAGTTGAGCAAACGTCCAAAAAGTAGGACAAATGTGATGCGGGATCTTCATGTGGTAAGCCCCCAAACGGATTTTGTTGTAAGAGGTTGATGAACCCAGTTTTGATCTCAAAGTTGTTCGCCTCCACCGTGGGGCGAACCAAGTTGTTCTGGATTAGGCCAATGTTAGGAATGGCATAATCCTGAAGTGTGGTTGGTGGCTCGTTATTGGGTTGGGCCATTGGAATTGGGTCTACTTCCTGCTTCTTTTCCTTTCTTCGCCTTGTTCGATTTGCCCGACAAGTCCTCTCAATTTCAGGATCGTAAGGCAAAGGTTCCAAGCCTTGCGATCGTAGCATGCACTAGGTACCTGCAATTAGGAAAACCCGTGGTCAAATTCAACGCACTCCAAAAAGAACTCAAGCAGAAAGGGTGGTCTAAAGCACCAGAAAAAGTCAATAAAGTAATATTGAATTGAACGCCTTCCCCGGCAACGGCGCCAAAAACTTGATAGACAAATCTTGAACCCAAGTGTAAGTTCTAAATTCGATTGCAACACTTAAGGTATCGTATCCACAGGGAAGGGAAATCAACAACCACTTCTATGACTATTTCTAATCTAGAGACCGAACAAGATTGACAGTGTTGTACTATACTACTATGGCGAAATTAAACTAAGCAATAAGTAATCAATCACACGAGCTAACAAATAAAAATCAAGATTAAACCACTTAACTAAAGCAGGTCGGGGAGTAAATCATATGCCCTTCAGTGATCAACTCAATACTCAAGTACGGATGTATGATTCTTCAACCTAATCACAATTTTATACCTAGCTTCTCTCGAAGACTAGATGTCTAATTAATCAAGCCAAGTGTTGTTCTCACAATCACTTAATAACCAAATTAATCGAATATAGCAAGATTAGTGTATTTAAAACCTAGCGGCTTGGCATGGAATTCTAAATACGTGTTGTAGAAATTAGGGTTAAATTTCTTTAAGCCCAAAAAGTCTAAGTTTTGGAAAACACTCTCAATCATCCTCAATCTCTCGATTATCGGATAATTTACACTATGCTCATTGATGGCCAGTCCACTCCCAATCTACTCAATTCCGTTTTCCTAACAAAGAATCACACAAATTAACTCAAGCATTAACTCAAACACCTTAGATGCATAATCCTTACCCCCTAACCCTAGGATATTAGTTCCTTATAATAGACTCAAAACTCATTAAAATCAAAGGAATTGCATTCAAAACATTCATGTCTAACATAACCATCAAACCGGAATTAATACTTCTGAAATTCTAACCTAATTATCAAAACGAATCTAAAGCAATAAAACTAACTATACTAGAATTTAAAAGCCAAAGCTTGAGGAATTAGTTTGATAGAAAAGCAATAAATAAAACCAAATTGATAAAGTCTTGTGATTGGATTGAATCTTCAACTCTATATCTTCGTGTTTCTTCCTTCTCCGATTATTCTTGAACTTCTGGGAAGCTATCCGTCCAAAAAGCTCCCAAACTCCGCCTCAAAATCGTGCTTAAATAGAAGTCCTAAACCCAACTCCGCCACGTGACACGGGCATGCAGTGCCCATGCACAAAAACGTGACACGCCCGTGTCACATATAAAAAACGTACTCGCGCTTTTCTTCTTGACACGGGGGTGTCAAGAGTTGTTCTTCTGAATGACACGGGGGTGCAGAAGCTACCAGGCCTCTCTGTACCGAGACACGGGGGTGTCGAAGATTGCTCTATGTTTGTGACACGGGCGTGTCACCATCTAGAATCCGTAGGTCACTTCTGTACTGAGACACGGGGGTGTCTCAGTTTACTCTTCCAAGGGGACACGGGCGTGTCCCTAGGATTTCTCGTTTTCCGCCCTTTATTGCATGGTTTTGCTTCTACTCCGTCTCTTCAACTCCAAGGTGAAAGATACCTAAAAGGGAGCATAAATAGCATTATAAGTTCTTAAAACTACTTGAATTTAACTCAAATTGCCCTACAAATCCACGCAAAAACCCGATACATCAGAGCTCGTGGGTCCGAGGGGGTACCTAGGCCCAAGGAAATGGTGTGGAGGGAAGGACTTTGCCCTTATAGGCATGGGATGATCTCGAGGGCGAATCCTGAAATGGCATTGAGGGTGGTAATTGTATTGCTAGCCTTACTCGCCCACTCGGGGGAAGGTTAGGATTCCTTTTAATGAAGAAACGGATGCTCCCCCGAGGGGAGCGTCAACCTTGAGGGGAGCCTGAGATATGGGCCCGGAGATGCCACGGTGGCGCGCTTTGATTGGGCCACGTGTCGTAATCGTATTTTGGCCTCATCAAGTTGCAGACACTATAAATAGTTTATTTCTAGGCAATCACATAAACAATTCGACAAAATCGTAGCATAATTCGACATATTAGCCTTTCTAAATTGAGATACAGGTACCGAAATTAGAGAATTCCAGTAAACAAATCCTTTAATAATTATCAACACATGAGCTAATAAATATTAAAAACCAATGAAAACGCAAATATACATCAAATTTTTAGAATACATAAAATACATAAATTGTTGTTCAATTATAATATATACAAACAGGTCAATTCTCAACTTCATAATAGACAGGGGGTTAGTCACGCATCATCAAGATGCGGGGGTGCAGAATCTTCTTTTCTTGACAGATAAAAAAATTACAATGAAATTAGAACAAGCAAAGTTACATGAAATTAGAATAATGTTTATTGTGAATACGATGTGCTCTCCCTAATTAAAAGTACATTAAGGTTGTCATTACGATAAAAAAATGTGCGGGAGCTTAGTCACCCACCAAGTTAAAGAACCAATCAGAATAAGGGAAAAATTAGGAATAAGGAGGAAAAATCGTGATTGGAGAAAAAAAAAAAAAAAGAGGGGAAAAACAAATTTTTTAGGTGGGTAGAAAGTTTATAAAAAATAAAAAGTTGTGGAAAAAAGTTAATATTAACATTTTATATAGTTGGAGACTTGGAGTAGTTTAGGATGAGGTGGAATGGTAAAAGGGATCTATAATAAATTGCCCCATAAGAATAAATGACAGGTCAATTGTGGTTCAATTTACATGTAAACAAATGTAGCACTAATTTAAAGCATTCAACTTATATATAAGAATCAAAATCAGACTAATGATTTAAGCACCTAATCTGTTCTTTAAGCATCCTACCAGAAACTTCATCCCCTTCTCCTTTACTTGTCCAATAAAAAAATATGCCTTTAGTAGGAGGAGTATGAGATGAAGTAAACGGAGTAAAAGATCCTATGCCATAAATACGCCAAGTTATTCACCCGGCTCTACTCCTCCCGTGTACAGTGTATATATACAAACCAACATCAAACGCAGTGTGTGTCTCTTCTCCTCAGGGCTCAGTTCAAAATTCCTTCTCCAATGGCCTCCCCCGTTTTCTTCCTTTTCTTCATCACTCTCTTATCAATACATATGTCAATCTCAAATTCATCATCTCTTCTCCTATCCTTATCTCACTCACTGTCCACTGCCCAATTCAACACCACCCACAACCTCCTCAAATCCACAGCGTCCCGCTCCGCCACTCGTTTCCGTCGCCGCCACCACCGTCGGGTTTCGCTCCCCCTCACCCCAGGCAGCGACTATACCCTTTCGTTTTCCCTTGGCTCACAGACTATCTCCCTTTACATGGACACTGGAAGCGACGTCGTTTGGCTCCCCTGCCACCCTTTTGAATGCATCCTTTGCGACGGAGAGTACTCCCCCTCCGCCGTTCCCAACCCGGGTCCTCTCAACCTCACCACCGCCACAGCCACAACCTGCAAATCCCCCGCCTGCTCAGCCGTACATTCCTCTCTCCCTTCCTCCGACCTCTGCGCCATAGCCAAATGTCCCCTGGAAACAATCGAAATCAGTGATTGCAAGTCTTTTTCCTGCCCGCCTTTCTACTACGCTTATGGCGACGGAAGCTTCGTTGCTAAGCTTTACGAGGACACTTTCTCGATTCCCAAGTCCACACCCGCCTTGAAACTACCGAAATTTACTTTCGGGTGCGCCCATAGTGCTCTCGGTGAACCCATCGGCGTTGCTGGGTTTGGCCGTGGAGTGCTTTCTTTGCCGGCCCAACTTGGCCGAAGTTCGCCGGAAATCGGGAACTACTTCTCTTATTGTTTGATATCACACTCGTTTGACACCGACCGAGTTCGCCGGCCGAGTCCCCTAATTCTGGGCCGATATGAGGAGAAGGCCAATAACGAATTCACGGAGTCCGAGACTGATGCTGTTTATTACAGCTACACTCCTTTACTAGAAAATCCCAAGCACGCCTATTATTACTGTGTGGGGTTAGAGGCTGTGTCGATAGGCAAGAAGAGACTTCAAGCGCCGGCAAGTTTACGGCGGGTTGATGAACGACGCAACGGCGGTATGGTGGTTGATTCAGGGACTACTTTCACCATGCTGCCCAAGAAATTCTACAGCTCGGTGGTGGGTGAATTTGACAAATGGGTCGGATCGTCTTACAAGCGGGCGACTGAGATTGAGGAGACGACTGGTCTCAGCCCGTGTTACTACGCCAACGAGGAGGAAAAGAGGTTCCGGAAGGTGCCACAGTTGGTACTCCATTTTGGTAGGAATTCGACGGTGGCGCTGCCGCGGAGGAATTATTTTTACGAATTTCTGGACGGTGGCAAGAGGAGGAAATCGGGATGCCTGATGCTAATGGATGGCGGCGATGAGGCGGAGTCTGGTGGCGGGCCGGCGGGCCTGTTGGGGAACTACCAGCAGCAGGGCTTTGAGGTGGTTTATGATTTGGAGCTTAAGCGGGTCGGATTCGCCAGGAGGAAGTGCACATCTTTGTGGGAGAGATTGAACCAGGGCTAATTTGCGCCATTTAAGGAGAAGTCAACTTTGACTTGAAGTAAATATGTAAATCCTTTTCTTTTTTCTTTTTTTTTTTAATATGTAAATCCTTGTTCTTTTGGTTTTAACTTTTAACCAATAATGTGCAACCACTTCCTGACTTCTACTTATTTGTTGAATTTGTACAGATTGGTTTTCCAAAACAAAATTATATTCTTACGGTGGTAAGAATTAGTAGTCTGTACAGGCAAACCTGAGCCATAAAATTAATTATTTACTCTTTTTTCAAAAAGATTTTCATTAATATTTATCTAATTAATTTAAATTTGTAATTAATCCTCATGGCATAATTGTTTTTTAAATTCTTATTTCTTAAATTTTGTTTTGCCACTAATATTCTTTGATTCTTTCTTATAGTCCATTAGAAACATGAATTTTTTGCAGTACCTGAACGGTAGCCGACCACATCCTAAGCACCTAGACACCGACCCGTATATGAAATGGCAGAGGCGACTCCAGAATTATCGGACAGTGGGGTCAAGCTAATTTAATGATTAATAAAAATATATATTATTAAAAAAATAAATAATTTTATTTAAAATATTTATTTTAAAATTGTCTTAAAAATTTAACTATAAATAAAAAATATATATTATTAAAAAATAAAATATTTATTTTACAATTACCCTTTACCATTTTTTATTTTACTAAATATATCCATCTTTAAGGTGTTTGCAAAATCTATTTCATAAGTAGAAGTTAAAATATAAATGAAAATTGTAAAAATTGCAGTAGTAAAAGCAATGAGTTTGAGGGAAAAAAAAGTGATAAATAAAAAATAATAAGTGCAAACAAAAGTGGATAATCACTTTTAATTTTATGAAGTTATTGACCCTCAAATACTTTGAAACGTTTTTGGATATTATAATACAATTTAAGTATTACATTAATATAAAAAATATTATAATTTTGTATAAAATTATTTGTAATTAATCAAATATAGAATTATTTTGTATGTATCTTTAGTTATAAATTTATAAAAATTAAGAAAAGAGAAATTTTACCTTGTAATTGTTGATTTTTTAGTTATGAGACTTTTTGAAATTACCAGATGAGAAGAGAAGAAAAAAGATATAAAGACTAGAAAAAAAAAAAAAAAAAAAAGGAACGTATAAATCATAGAGTTGTATTTTTTTTGCTCCATACCATAGAGTTGTATGTAAAAAATTAATTTAAGAATATTAATATTTTAATAAAGATATTATTGTCAAAATAGAATTTTAAATAAATTCAGAGAAAACCATATAATTTATAAGCAGAATTAAAAGCATGGATTCTAACTAATTCCTGGGCCACAACTTTCTAACTTATTTCTGATTAAATTAAACAGATATTGGTTTCCAAATATTCTAAAACTGTTGAAAATAATCAGATAAGTATTTATTTTTAGAGTTAACAAATCCTCGTTAACTATGTTTTTTGAAATTGAAGAATTTCAATTACACTAATTTTAAATTTAGGGGGTCAATATAATTTTTTTTCATTTTTATGTGGGGTCAAAATACTTATTCGTAAAACAAAAAATATAAAAATATAAAAAATATATATAAATACATAACTATATTTTTTCTTGAGTGGGGTCAATTGACCCCACTCCAATCAAGGTGGCGTCGCCCTTGTGAAATGGGCAATCCGCATGCGTGTTCGATCACGACGAATGGGTGACAAAAAAAAAAAACCTGTGCTAGGCAGGACTAGATCACGTACCGACAACTAAACAAAAACAAGTAATATATTGTTTTTCAAGTATAAACGTCTCCCTTTTTAGGGTAATGTTTTCGGTTTAAAGATACTCTGTTTTGCTCAAAGAAATATTGTTTTGCTTAAAGATAATGTTTTCTGATATTCTGTTCTGTTTAAAGTTATACCTTTTTTATCAACAAGTAATGAGTAATGTTTTGGAGTTCTGTTCTCATCAAAGTTCTGTTTTCTAGATTTTGTGTGCTTTATGCACTTCTGAAACTTTGGACAATGCAAGCTTCTGAAATTCTGTTCTATTGGGCCCCGGTGGTTAGGTCGATTAGTAGATCGGGAGGCGAGAGCCAATGGCTACTATGATACTGACCGTCTCCTGTTGATCATGATGATGGTTATAATCGGAGGTTGGTTACTTATACCACATCTTGATTGAGAGAGGTGGATGTAAATCCATGGCCGAGGAAGTAAGCATTTGGGGGGGAATTTTTCTTTCTTTTTCCTTTTATTTTAAAATTTTTTAATTTGTAGAAAACTAAAATGAATTATTTGTCCTTAAAAATTCATCTTGGTCGGAAAATTCTGCCGGATTTTAAGATTTAAGTACAAAAGTGAACAATAAATCAACGGTTGAGTATCGAATTCTTAAATTTTAAAGTTTGGATACTAAAGTGCAAATCGCTCCAAATGTTGGGGTGCAAAAAAAGTTTAACCCATCTATATCTGACAAGTGTCGAAATTGTCCAAATAAATAAATATTCGATTCTCAACTACAACTAAGTATAGTGCAAACGGGTCGAATCCACAGAGACTGGTAGGAATTAATTCTAATTACTTGCAGGAAAAACGTATAGTAAACTAGCCGACTAAATTAGGAGGGGGGTTTTGGATTTAGTTTCTATTAACTAACTAAGAAAACAATTAAATAAAACTAGCTTAAAAGAAATAATTAGCACGTTGGAAAAAGGTTTAGACAATCAGGTGGAAAACAATACCTAACTAGGAATTATAATTCAGTTCAGACATCAATCACGGACTCAATAATAAATTCAATTCTTTCAAGCAGATTAGCTATAGCAGATAGAGACACTCGACTTCGCCTCGTTTTCTCTTAAATATTAGAACAGCATAGAGACACTCGACAGTTATTCCCTAATCAATTCACAACCCCTAGAGACACTTGACGGGATTTAATGAATCAACAACAATAAGATTTAAGAAAACACTAACCCTAATCAACCTAGTCACGACACGTGCTAAATTTAAATTAGATTATTAATCCCCTTAATAGGTTGAGAACTGCAACCAATCCTTCTTATTAACGCGCCACTAATTATCTATCAAGCATTACATAAAACTTCATGCAATCAAGATTGGCAATACGCAACAAACCTACTTAGAAAATCGGGCCCTAATTAACTAAGTAAATAAATCACGATAAACACTGCACGCGGAGGATTAATAAATACTTGAACTTAAAGTGAATTATGAAAAACACTTAGGTCTCATGATGTCAAAAACTAAACTATAATATCCTAGCTAAGTATTAAACAAATTAGCTACTCATAATCATGATGTCCAAAACATAAAAATAAATAAAAGCAAAAACTAATTAACAAAAGAAAAAGAATTGATCTCGATGCTCTCGGATGTCGGACTTCTTCAAGTTGCTGCGTGTGAAGAAAGGTGTATCCAAGGTGTCCACTGCTGCTCCAAAGGTGTGAATAAATAGCTCCGAGAAAGCTCCCACATGACTTGGCCATCAAGTTGACTATCTATCCAAATCCTAGGTTAATTAGGACTATAATTCACGCACCAACTTGCTGCACAAATCTAATGCAAATTGAACTCTAAAATTAACCCACCAAGTTCACGCAACAACTGGGCCTCTAACCAATTAAATCCAAGAATTAACGTCGTAGCCTCCAAGACATCCCTCAAATTGGGTTGTTCTTCTTTTCTCCAATTAAATATGCCTGCCCACAACTTATTATGTCAAAGCCCACAAGCCAAATTAAAATCAAATCACCAACTTTCCAAATGCTACATGCATGCATGCATGACTCCAGCAATTCCGACTGCATACAAAGTCTTCAACTTGTCGCGGGCCCATTTAATTAAATCCACTACCATATCAGTTGGGCTTCTTCAATTAATTCTCATCTAACTCAGGCCCATAGCAATTTAGTCCCAAGCACTTCCAACAATCCAACCAATCCTATGTCCTAATTTGGTCCTCTTCTACGTGAGCAACAACCCACATGACTGACAGCAAGTCTTGGGCACAAGATCAATACAACAGTCTTCAATTCCCGCCCAAAACTCCAAAAATAAGGAAACTGGACAAATCTTGCAATAAATACACAAAACACATCAAGGCACCAATTTACATCATATATAAGCACTAAAATGTAGCCATTAAAATACAAATATTAGAGAATAATGCACACTATCAATATCTATACTACATAAAACAAGAGGAGGGTTTTGTCTCACAAACGGAGGTTATTTGAGGGTTGGACACCAATTTTTATAAAGTGCCTAATATGCCCCTAACACTTCAAGAAAAACGTACAATGAGTGAGTTTATTTGTAAATTTCCTACTTTCAAATTAGCCACGAGCCCACGACTGATTTCAAACTGCTTTGAGTTCTCTAACGGTCGTCTTCTTCCATTCAATTCTGTCTGAGCCGTTTATTTTTGATGGTTTTCCTTCTACACTCTCATCTATCTTCTCCCACACAATATATACACTGCTTGGAACTCAATGGAAACTCATTGTTGCCTCAGAAAGGTCAGATATGGTTTTTAGGGTTCTTTTTCAATCTAATTTTTGATATTTAAGGTAGATATCATCTTCTTCAAAATTTAATTTTTCCTCCAATTCCTTCTCAAATCTCAAACCCATATTCACAATAAAACCAATTTCTTTTCATCAACCTTTAACAAAAGAGAATCGTATTTGTCCAGGTCAGAATTCATTTTACATCTGAGAATCGTTCTCACCCGAAATTCAACATCCGAAATTCTTTTGCTCTCCATCTTAGTTTGGATTTTGTTTGGAAATATTTGGGCTGTGACGCTTCACATCTTCGTACGTGCAAGTTCATGCCACATGTGAGTTTATTTTCCGTATTGTATTTAATTTCATATTTTAATTAATTTATATTCTTGAAATTTAATTCTTATTCTATGACTTATACAATTTATATGAATTTATTTGACTTAAAATGCCAAGAAATGCCCTAAGTATTTATATGATTCGAATTCTTATGATTTATGAATTTATATGATATGAATTTAATTTCTTAGCATGCTAATTTCATGAATTATGTGATATAAATGTTTTAGGGGTGTAATTGTGTGATTTTAAAATGTTGAGACTTGATTGAAAATAGGTCTTGGACCTATTTGACACTTTTTAAAAGTTTAGGGACCTATTTTAAAAATAGGCCACCTTGAACTGTTTTGCTAATATCTTGAGCTCGAGAACTCAGATTCGAGATCCGTCTTTGCCTTTGGACTCGTTTCGACGATTCGTAGCCAACAGAAATGACCTCGTACCTTTTTGATATCATTTGAACCTCCGACGAAGTAAATTTTAGTCCTAATGACCCTTATAGCCTATCCTACCTGTTTTTCCCACTTGGCGACCTGTTTCTTAGCCTTTTAGCTGAAAATATCTCCCTTTTCATCCTTATACACACACATATACGTACAACTTCAACAACAAGAAGAGAAGAAAGGGAAATGAGAGAACTATAGCCATTTCTTAACCAATTGAGCTCAAAGTTGATCATATTTCTTTTCAAGGTAAGATATGTTTTGAATTGTTCTCACTCTTGTGCTTCTTTTCATCCATAAGAATCATGATATGAGCTAGTGTTTAGAATTTTAATGAATAGTGAGGGTTTGAACTTTAAATCAAATTAAATGATAATCCTTGATTTATTTTAAGTTTTAAGACTTGATATGTGATCTTTATAGCTTCATTCTTGTTTATAAATGCATGAATTACTTAGTAGTTGAATGATTATTGAATCACCATTGATGAAGCTTGAAATATAGCATGAAGAACTTGGTTTTTGTTAAGTGTTTCTTGACTTTATAGCAGTTGCTCCAGTTCGTGTACATGTATATTATTTCCTAAGTGTTTAGCTAAAATATTATGGCTTTTCTTGGTTTAATTTGTGCTACATGCTGCTGCTCTTGTTTGATATTGTTGCTTTCATGAACAGGGGAAGAAAAATCTGGGGTGTGAGTGTGTTTTGCTGCTGCAACTTTGTGAAGGAAAAGTGGCTGACCTATGCCACGGGTGGGTATGTGTTTATGTGGCCTCCAAAGCAATTTTTGGGGTTGAGTTTCTATGGTGAGACACGGGTGTGTCTCACCTATAACTAAACATGAGATACACCCATGTCAGCTCAAAAAAATTTGGCCACTGATGTGAGACACGCCCGTGTCTCACATTGAACTAAAAGGGAGACACACCCGTATCTCCCCATGTCTGCACGTATGAACTGTTTTGTTCGCTGTTACCTATCCAAACGAACTCCGTTTGATCTGAAATTTTAATCATAGAAACCTCTTGAAGTTTAAAATAATATCCCATTGGAGTCACATTAAAATCATACCTTGATTGTGAGATATAATTGATCCATTTTGGTGTCGCCACCTTGCCAAAAATCTGCTTTCGTCCCATTTCAAGCTTACGCCATTTTCACATCGCTTTGAACTAAAATTCAAGCCATATATCGTTGGAAAGATCTGTTTGTCTAGTTTCTTATGCAATAAACAAAACTTTAATTCTAACTTCTAGAACTTGAGATAAATCCATTTTTCTACACGTTGTGCATACGAAAAAACTGTCAGCTTGTACCAAAATCCAGTTCCTTGCATTCCTTTTACTTCCTTGACTTCCGTATGTGACACCCCGTCTGACCGCAACTACAGGTTAGTGCCACGTGTGAGTTTATTTTCTGAATTTGCATTTAATCTTTTTTTTTAAGTGATGCCTTTGTTTGAATTCTATATTATAATTCTATTTCTTATATGAATTATTTGAATTACTTGACAAGAATTTGCCCTAGGTGACTTTAAGATTTGAATTCTTGCGACATGTGGATTGTGAATTAATTAAATTCCTGAACATGCTAAATTCATGAATCATGTGAATTATATGATTTTAGGACTTAATTGTATATTTTATATTTATTTCGGACTTGTTTGGACTCAATTGAACTTTTGTTCAAAGTTTTGGGCCTTTTCGTAATTGGCCACTCTTGAGTCATTAATTTGTAAATTGAGCTCAGGAACTCGGATACGAGTTCCGTCTTGGCCATTGGACTTGAATCGACGATTTGGACCTAATGGAACAAGCCTTATCTCTTTTCGATGTCGTTACGACCCCCGACGATACAGATTTTGGCAATGCGCATCTAAAACGTACCTATGACCTACCTTGGAGCTAGAGTACTTATTAATTTGTCCTTGATTTGACTAATACACACCAAAATCCATCTATTTCTCTCCCATAACTACTAAAAATCGAACCAAGGCCAAGGAAAAGGAGGAGAAAGAAGCCAACAAGAACCCCTTCTCCATTGTTGCCATTTTTTAGCTCAAGCTTAACCTTTCTTGCTCCAATCTTTCAAGGTAAGTTAGGATTCTTGTTTCCCTTGTTCTTGTGATCATTTTGCACCAATTGAATCATGCTTTAATGTTAGAGATTGTTAGATTTGCTATACATGGTGAATAGTTTGGGTTTGATAGAGATTTTTTGAAGAATATGCTTCTCTTGCCTATTTTGAGTTTGGAGCTTTGTATATTGATCAATATAGCATAATTATTGCATCTCTTTAGTCTCTTTTAATGCTAGAAGTAGGGTTGTTGAGTTGCCTTTAATATGCATATGATTTCTTGGAAGAAAATGGTTGAAACTCTTACCTTCTTGCACTCATTCTTTGCTCTATATGAACTTGCTTGTTGGTGGCTCAATTCTTGGGGAGTTTTGTACATGAATTGCTGCATTTGAAGCCTTAGCATGTTTATATGAACTTATATCTTGAATTGAAATACTTTTGGTTGAGGTTTGGGTTGGTTCTTGCCTTTTTTCTTCTTCCTCGTACTTTACCCTGTTGCTACTTCGAGTTTTGGCCTCTGACCTGAATCCATGACCATGGATTTTGCTTTGAAAATAACCTATGGGGATGGATTTGAGGCAGGCCCTTTTGGGGATCGCCTGACCAGAATCCATGATCGTGGATTCCTCTTTGGAAAATAATCCACGGCCATGGATTCAAGGCAGTAACTCCCTTTGCTCCGAACTTTGTTTTCTTGTTTCTCTTCACTTGTTTGATTCTCTCCCACGCCTAATATGATCCCTATGCTTTGCTAACATGTATTATTATGTGTTAACTTGTTTGTATTACAATTTTGTTGGGTTTTGAAATGATTTGTGTGAGTTATGATTCGATATGTCTTAAGTGGTACGTTTATGCACTTCAAATGCATTCATTTCATTCGTGAGCATTGCCGGGCGTCTAATTGATCATGATTGAGTCTAAGTCTCAGGTATATGTTCTCTTGTTATAGAGCCTCTTCCAGACATCGTCGAGCCCGAGGTTTAGGTGTCGGTTTGCTTGTTTTGGCCCCGGTTTCCTCTCTACTTTTGCTAAGGTGAGGTTTAGGATCTTTTCCTTTAGTTAATCGACCTATGGCCTAAATGTGATGATTTCTCACCTGCATGCGAATGTACTATATATTTATACATTAGATATGTGCCATATGATAGATTTATGATCTTGTCCTACGATTAAACGTTTTGAACTATAAGTATAAGCATAGCATATGCCGAGTTACGAGGTAAGGTATGCTCGATAAGGTACATAAGTTACGTTTATTTGTGTAGCGAGTTAAGTAAGTTAATACGAGGTGATTTAATTGTTATTGGGCCCCGAAGATATGGGTAAGGACGCCCGGGATGGCAAGGGCCATCGGGTTAAGCCTGTGCACGGTCTCCATTTGAAGTACTTACGCGCGACCCTTGGAGGTTGAGGAGGCATGGTGTTTTGAGCCTTTGGTGGATAACCGGAGAAGGCACAATGTGGGTTAGCTACCCCATGTGTATTGGTAATTTAGGTGGAGAGGGTTTGATTCCCGAAACACCAGGGTTATGCAGGGTTGGATGCTCGTACTCGCCGAACTTTTATACGTTATGTTGGTTATGAAATGGGATAGAATTTTCTTTTAAACTTCATTATATTCTATTTCGATTATGAGGTATAAGTTTGTTTCAAAAGTGATTTGGTGTGCAAAACCCTACTCCTGGTTCATAATCTTTTGATTAATATATGCTCTGCTCTATATTTATATAGTGTGCAGGGGTGCGTTAGCCCCATGACTCAGTCGAGTTGTGACTGACCCTTCTCTTTTCTCACCTTGAGCTGCAGGTCTGCTCGAGCTAGGCGGGAAAGTGTGTGGTCGTGTCGTACTAGCTGGTTTAGGTCGAGTCTGCATTTCATATGTTGCTTTTTGATACTTTGGAATTGTATATGAACTTGATTTGTAGATTTTGGGAAATTTGAATACTTAACGAAATTTTGGGCCGTGTGGCCAATGTATATATATATGTTCATATAGGTTTGATGAGCTCTTTTGGATTCTGTTATTGTTTCCGCATATTTGTTTATTTGTTTTTACGCTCTCTGTCGGTCTTTAGCCCCGCTTAGCCTAGTGTGTGTGTGTAGGTCCCCGCTTGCTTAGACTTGGGTTCATGTATGAACTTCCATTTCATATGTGCGTTCAGGTTTAGGTGCGGGTGATGTGGTGACCCGCCGCTCCGGGTGCTACACCGTATGTGATTAAATCGATCCCTTTTGTCTCAAACTTGTATCTATGATAATAATGGCTTTTTGAATGATATGTTATGATATTTGCTTATGAACTTTATGGCTTGATTTACGAGGTATAAACGTGACTTTCATGTATGGATGCTTAAGTGCTACAATGTGACCTTGTTTGCAATTATTGTATTCTTTATGTGTTTAATGAATTTCTTTCATCTCTAATTGATTCATATGCATTGTTAACATTTATAATGAATTGAATACTGAATTAACGATCGATATTGAATAAAAGAATGATAATGAACGGACATAATTTATTCGTGTAACGAATGAATAGCTTGTTTATGTGTCTAAGTGGCATTAATTGTGCACATGAACATCTTCATAGCACATTGTTATTTCTTATGCATGTCATATCACGATAATGTATTTGTAGCGCCCAAGCGCGTGACGCCACATCCTATGCACCAAGATCCAACCCGTATATGAAATGGGAAATCCATACACGTGTCAAATCAAGGCGAACGGGGGCACAACTCACTCGCTATGCTAGGCGGGAGCTAACCCTTAGACCAATCAAGTAACGAGAGATAGTAAAATCAGAGCAAAATCATTAAAGCGGAAGCATATCATGAAATATAACATGTACATTGAGCTTTCAAGCTCCAAATACTAAAAATATATACAAGTATCCAAGTATTCATGGCTCACACGACCTACTATAATCAAAATGCACCCAAAGCATTCTTAATCATAATATAAAAAAAAAGAGTGTATGTGTAACAAAAAGAAATGCTAGATCCGAGTACAAGACACACACGACTCGAATTCCCGCTTAGCACTCCCAACTTGCAAGCAGCTGAAAACGAAGCGGGTTCAGTCTAAAGGAGACTGGTATGTATAAAACAGGGCATAATAATTATAAGTATCGCGGAAAATAAACACATACATGCAAGTCATAATCCCGTATGAAGTTTTTATGACATTTCCCAAGTGGGTAAAACAAAGAAAAGCATCAACAGGATTATAACCATCATATTCATTCATTCATTAAGTTATTCGTGAGCCCGGCGGAGGGCTAAGTCTCCAACCTTCACCTTGTTTAATCATTAACATTATTCATTAGGTTATCACACAAATAATCATTTGTGCACATTCATTCGATCATTCATAATCGTTCATATACACCTTTTTTCTCTGGGTGGTGGATGGGTTTGCAAGGCCAGACCATCCATTCATTATGGCTAGTAGGGTACAAGAATCCCCAAGAGCGATTCCCATTCCTCGCTAATCTCCTAGTGAGGGACGGTAACATCGTTGTTTTGGTGGAAATAGTATACGGGGTTCACCGTCAGCCCAAGCTTCCCCGGATAGCCACGTACACTAAGTCCCAGGGCCCCCATTCAGTGCATTCATTTGACTCGCCAAAACGTTAGGTAGGGATTCATTAAGAAAAGGCTTTACGTTGGAAAATCATTTACTCTCGAAAGACTCGATATATAAGTATAATAAGCTGGCTCAAGACTTTACACATTAGGGATATATCGGGTCAATTTATCTAATAGAAGAGAAACCCACCTTTAAAGCGAAAGAAACGGCACAAGAGCCTCAAAGACCAGCCTCGTCTCCGAATGGACCCAAATCTGTGCAAAAGAAGTGAAGTGAGACTCAAAATATCCACAACAATGCACGACAATGCAATGATCATGATATGAGATGCATAAGAGATAAAATCATGTTTTGAAGATGTTCATGTGCACAATTAATGCCTTAAAGATACATAATCAAACTATTCATTCAAGCACATTTAATACATGAAGGTATCATGCCCATTCATTTCATATCTTTCATAATTCAGATCAAATCGAGCCATAAACTTAATATAATAATCATAACACCTATATAAACATGTATACAATGCATATAAGTCATAAACAAGGCAAGGGATTAAACAAATAAATCAAGGAAAGAAGAAAACAACTTACACACACACAAGGATGGGGCTAACGACCGGTAGCCCCAATCCCTTCACAAAACAGCTAACTGCCGTTAGCCAGGTCAGTAAGGACTGACCTGGACTAATGATCGTTAGTCCTACACAACTCACGAGGGACTAAACCCCATTAGGGGGGTCAGAGACCCAGCCAAGTGTTAATCCCCAAAACACTAAAAAGCCCTAACGGGCGTTAGGCTCATCTGGGGCTGAAATGTTCAAATTTGAGCCCTTGTTTCTCCCCAAAAGCTCAACCAAAGCAATACAACATCAAAACAACACATTAAGGTAAGTTCATGCAATTCAGGTCATAAAGCCATGAAAAGTCGAACCAAATCAAGGAACAAAAACAAGAGGTATAACAAGTTCAAGCTCTTCCATTTTCATTCAAGTTCATTAATGGAAACTTCTTTAATTCTCAATCATCATGCAATACAAGTCCATAGAAGTATAAAAGGATATCTTAGGATCATTTATCACTCATGAAACTCAAAGAAATTACAAGGAAACAAGGTTGAATCTCCAAATGATCATATAACCCTTACTAGTCATACTATTCACTTCATGCTTCATAACTTGGTCAAAACAAGGATCAAAATATGAAATTCATGGAGTAAAAGAAGCATAGAAGAGTGAAGAATCCAAAAATGTACTTACTTTCAAGAGATGATGAGACATGGGGGTGAGATGAGCTCAAACTTTCAAGGTTTGGAATAGTGTTCTTCTTCCTTCTTTCTTCTTCTTTGTGGCTGCACTTTTTCTCTTTTTTGGGGGGTGGGTGGTTCGAATGGCTGAGGTAGGGAGAGAGAGAGGAGTGTGTCTAGGTTATATAAGTTAAGGTGTATGGTCAAAGGGTGTCATTTTAGGTACAAGGTGCTCGTTTTGATTGAATTTCGGAGGTCCAAATGGGCTTAGAAAAATATGAGGCTTGTTCCATTAGCTTCGAATCATCAAAATGAGTCCAATGGTGGTGATGGAATTTGAATATGAATTCCCGAGCTCAAGTTATGCCACCCGGAACCCAAGATGCGCTAAATGCTTTTTAGCCCCTTTTTGGTCTCGTTCACAAAAACGATCCAAAAGCTCAATCAAACAAGTTCAAAATCATACAACGACCATAAAAACAGGTTCATATCACACATAATTCATGCATATCAAGTTTTCACGGAAAACGGAAATCAAATTGGATACAAACAAGGCACATTCACAATCATAAGAGCAATACGTTCAAAAATTCATATCAAATATTTCATATAACTCAAAGAATATCAAATAACAATGTAATAAAAAAATAATAACATAAATAAGTAATTTAAAGGTGTAATTGATAAACACATACGTCATACCTGTACGGCCGAAAAGTCGGGGGCGTTACAACCTCTCCCCTTTAAAAGAATCCGTCTTCGGATTCACTGCTTGCCCGGAAGCAGCTCGGGATGGAACTTCTTCATCTTACCCGCCATTTCCCACGTAGCCTCTTCCGTCTTATCACTTCTCCATAAAACCTTTACTAGTGGAATACGCCAATTTCTGAGTTCCTGAAACTTCCGGTCCAAAATATTAATTGGCCTCTGAATGAAGGTGAGATTAGGATCTTGTTCCACTTCTTCAACAGGAAGAATCTCTGACTCATCCAGGTAGTACTTTCGGAGTTGAGAAACATGAAACACGTTGTGAATCCCGGTCAGACTCGGCGGTAGGTGCAAACGGTAGGCTGTATCCCCGATATTCTCCAAGATCTCAAATGGACCCAAGTACCGACGGTTCAACTTCCCTCCTTTACCGATCCTTGCAAACGGTTTCCATGGAAAAGCGTTCAGAAAGACTCTATCTCCAACCTCAAACTCAAGATTCTTTCTTCGTTGGTCAACATAGCTCTTTGTCGTTCTTGAGCTGCCTTCTTCCGTTGTCTAATCAGTTGGACCTTATCTATAGCGTCTTGAATGACTTTAGAGGGTTTTTCCTTCTTCTCCCCTCTTTTCACGCCTTCTTGCTTAGTCCAATTCCATTCTTCCAGGTCGAAGAATAACGGAGACCTGCACTTTCTACCATAGAGGACTTCATAAGGTGCCATACCTATCGAGGCCTGGTAGCTATTGTTATAAGCAAACTCGATTAATGGCAACTGCTCATTCCACGAGCTTTGGAATGGGAAACTATGCCAAATTGAAGTCTCGACCCCAAGTTCTTCTGAAGCTCTTACCAAAACCTTGAAGTAAATCTTGGATCTCTATCCAACACAGTACTAACTGGTACTCCATAAAGTCTAACAATCTCATCACTGTACTTCTTGGCTAGTTTTCTCACTTTGTCAGACATCCTAATGGCAAGAAAATGAGCCGACTTTGTCAACCGATCCATGGTCACCCAAATTCCATCGAGACCACCTTTCATTCTTAGTAGTCCCGATACAAAGTCTATTGCTATCTGTTGCCACTTCCACCCCAGAATAGGCAACGATTGGAGTAGCCCTGACGGCTTCAGATGTTCTGCCTTCACCACCTGGTAGGTCAAGCAATGTCTCACGAAGTTAACCACATCCCTTTTCAGTCCTTTCCACCAATAGTACTGTTTTAGATCCTTATACATCTTGTTCCCTTCGGATTGTATCGAATAAGCTAACCGGTGAGCCTCTTCAAGAATAACCCATTTCAACTCTTCGGGCGTGACAACTCTATTCTTGAACCTTAGAAGTCCCGTATCATCAAACCCAAACTTTCCCGGATAGCCACGTAAGCTAAGTCCCAAGGCCCCCATTCAGTGCATTCATTCAACTCGCCAAAACATTAGGTAGGGATTTATTAAGAAAAAGCTTTATGCTGGAAAATCATTTGCTCTCGAAAGACTCGATATATATGTATAATAAGCTGGCTCAAAACTGTACACATTGGGGATATTATTAGGAATAGTGCCCTTAAAGCAGTATTTATGCTTTACTATTTCCTTGTAAAATCACAAACAGTCTTTGAATAATAGACAAGATGATTTTGTTCATAGGCAATCACTTCTTTATGTGCTTATCTATATCTATTTGGGTTTGACTGTGTTTTTCATGTTTTGAACTCCCTTAATCTGATGAGGCCATTAAGAACTTTGCCCTTATGATAACGCCACATGAAACAAGTTCTTAACTCTATACGTGAGAATTAGAAACTTCTCCAAGTCGATGAGTCTGACAGACAGTAGGAGTGTTAACCTTAACTCCGTTGAGACTTGCTTATGTGATTATGTCCTTTTGAAGGATCATTCAGTTTCATGGAATGATAAGTGCATATGATGATGCGTTCATAATACATAAGGGTGATTGTTACAAGAACTTCATCACTGGGATATCCAACATTTCTAAATGGGAAAGGAAGTTTCTTAGAAAATTCCAGATTAGGAAATATCTCATAGGTCAATGACGTGATTAATAATTCTTTGACTTGAGATTCTGTAATGTCTCATATGAGCTAACTCTGTAATCTTTGATATAGGCTCAAAAGGGTGTCGCCATATAGACACCTGAACCACGACCTATGTTGGGATTACACAAGTGGCATATGTAAGAACTAGTAGAATCGATAAAGGACCTACATTGTTAAGAGCAAGAATGATTTCTTATTGATTAAGTTGTTCGTAGTCCATTAAATATTAAACCCTAGCCAAGGTGGATAAAAGATCAAGACATCAAGAAAATGGGGGTTTCTTGGATTGAGATCTAAATGGATATGAAACGAACTTAACTTTAAAGATCAAGAATAACAGGGCACTAAGAAAATTCCCATGCCTTAGTTCTTGACTGACAGATGGAGTTGGAGGAGGATCGTATTTCATTGATTGTCATTGACTGAAAGGTTCTTCGATTCATTTCGTTATTCGGCTAGAGATCACACACCCATTGCTACATTACGGTAGTATGATCTGTGAAGTGATTAATTAATTATGGGAATTAATTAATTACTTTCATTGCTAATCGAATAATAAACCTAAAGGGTCACACAAAAATGTAAGAATACGATGGTTATGGTAGGATGTTAATTGGATTAACTAAGGATCAAATTGTTAATCGAAATGGGAGCATTTACACGTGGACTGCTGCCACGTGTCAAGTACAGGTGACTGCCACGTGTCACACGGCCTGCGTGGCTACCTCCTGTCACGCACACGTGGCTTCACGCGTGGCTCCGATGTGTGATTTATTTCAAGCGTGAATTCTTTTCTAGAATTAATTAATTAAATTTTTAATTAATTATGAATTAATTGTTAAGACTATTCTCAAAATAATTAACCCAACAAATAATTAATTATGAATTAAGTTATTTATTGAATAAATTGACTTTTGACTTTAATAAGTAAAGGTTGAAAAGTCAAACTTCCTATTGTAGGAGAGAGAAAGCATCTCTTGCTAGACTTGGAGAATAAGTTGAGAACTTATTATTCAATTAAAAGTTAATAATTAATTAGTTAATTAGTAAGTAAGAAAACAACCTCCACTAGGTTTGGGAACCTTGGGGATTTTCGAACCCCACTAGTATTTATACTAGTGGTGGTGCTTCTCTTACTCTTTAGACCAACACTCAAGAAGTGTTAATTGTTTTTGAGAAAAATAAAAGAAAAGTTTTCAAAGCAAAATACCCAAACCTAACAGAAGCCACAAAACTAGTATTCTTACTAGCTTGATCGTGTTCTAGGACTGGTATTGTAACACCCCGATTCTTCAAATCGTTCAGTGAGATATTTAATTATTTGAAAATATTTGAATTTATATGAATTTTGAACCATATGCGCTTGAGTGAATTGTTTGCTTGTCATTTCTACGTGAAATGAATTCGGAGTTTGGTAGAAACTTAATATGTTGGACTTATATGTGTTATGAATATGGTTTTATGCTCATTTCATATTTTCGGATTCGTTTGATTGGGTTTTGGAATTTATTTGATTGTGGAATCCAAAAACGGGGGACTAATGAGCAATTAGCGTACCAATGGTTCCTTATTTGATAACTTGAGCTAGGAAACTCGGATTCGAGTTTTGTCAAATTCGTTGAACTCGCATTGAAAATTCAAGTTTGATGAGCTTAGCCTTATATTTTTCCAAAGCTATTTGAATATCCGAAATTCAACCGAAACACGCAACGGAAGACAAAAATGCCATCTTTTACTAAATGAGCCATAACTCTTTCACCTCTTGGCCAAATTAACTATGGTTTAAGCCTATGGAACCCTACCTTAACCACCTAACCTGACATACTCTCCCTTAACCGAACCAAGGCCTCTCACTTAGAGAATTTCAGCCATTTTTCCTCTGCATTCCAGTTTTCCCATAGCTCAAGCCTACCCTTGGAGATTCAAGCTCAAATCTCTTCCAAACCTCCATCAATCCACAAGGTAAGCTTAGGGTTGTATTATGCATCCAATATGAGTCATTTTAATCCATTTACCCCTAATTTTGATCATGTTTTCTTTGGTATATGGCTGACTTGGAGAAATATTAGGTTTTGAGCATATAAGTTGATCTCTTCCATTTCTTGATGAATTTGATTGATTCCAAGCATGATTATGATTGCCTTGATCTCTTCTTTGCATTTATGGTGATGTATTAGCTGGTAGTTGAAGCATTCATGAGCTTCATTAATGAAACTTTGAAGCTATATCATAAAATTACCACCTTTAGCTCCATTTCACGTTTCAATGCTTTGGGAGCTTGTTTGGTTGATGTTTTAGAGTCATTTCATTTCATATTTGAGCTTATAACATACCTGGATTTTTTGTATAAAGATTGGCATGGCCTTGCTCTGTTTTTCGTTGCATTTTGTTGCTGTTATAGGTCGGTCGCAGCCGCGATCGAACCATGAAGGAAAATGGTAGCAGCCGCGACGTCTCTCACGGTTTTGTGGTTGTGTCTCTCAGGTCGTGCCTGTGACCTGAATCTTGTGCATTTCAGGTCGCTCCCGCGACCCCATTTTTTCCATGTTTCGAGTTGTGGGATTAATTGCTCAAAAATTTGGATTTTTACATGGTAGCGGCCGCTACCATTTCATGAAGAAAATGGGTCGCGGCCGCGACCCTTCTCATGTCTGCATGAATTTTCAAATTTTTGTACATGAATTGCATGGCTTCTTTGGCTTGTTTTTGGTTCATTCACTTCATTAACATGTCATATAATGTGTTATATTGTGTGTTGTGAAATCTTATGAGTTTTCGTTGGATATTTCCCAAGATATGTCTCTATATGTCCTCTTTGATCATAATGTGTGCATGCATGGGATTTTGCTCTTATAATTGAACCTTAAGTGATATGCATTGCTTGTTTGATGACTTGTATGATAAATACACATGCTATACTACATGTTATGGCCTTTATTTGAATTTTTTTGAATTAATATGATATGATATATGTAAGATATGAACTTGATTGAATCCGAACACTTCTTGGAAGGAATGTAATGATTGTTTATATGTCTTTAACACATTAATAGTGCACATGAACGTGTTTATCACATGATATCATCTTTTATACATTCATATCATAGTCATTTCATTGTCGAGCGTCTTATATGGTCATTTTGAGTCTCACTTCACCTTTCTTGCACAGATTTTGATCCTGTTGGAGACGAGGCCGGTCAGTGAGGCTTTTGTGTCTTCTTTTGTCAGTTCAAGGTGGGTTTCTCTTCTAAATAGATAAATTGACCCGATATACCTCTCTATGTGAAAAGTTTTAAGCTAAAGTAATATGATTATATATATATTTTGAGTCTTTTCTCGAGTAAATGATTGCAAACGTATAACCTTTCTTTTATGGATCCTACCTTATGCTTTGGCGAGATATGATTGTTATGACTGTTATGCACGGGCCCTGGGACTTAATACATGTGGCTATCCGGGGAGGCAAGGGCCGACGGTGATCCCATGTATTAGTTCCAACCAACTATGGTGATACCGGACCTCGCTAGGAGATTAGCGGGGAATGGGAGCTGAGTGCCCTTGGGGGATTCATGTACCCCCTTTGGCCTATGTATGGACCGGTGGTCGGGTCCTGCAAACCCGTCCACCATTTGGAGGGAGAAGGTGTATATGTATGATTATGATCATGTATGTATGTGCACGAAAGATATGTATGATAACGAATGAATTATGATATGATTACACAAGGGAAAGGTTGGAGATTGTGCACACCCACTAGCCGGGCCTTGAAACCTTATGATTAATTATGAATGAATACGATAGTTGTAAACCCGTAGATGTCTTTGTTTTATCACCCACTTGGGAAATCTTCTAAAAAACTTCATACGGGTTTATAGCTTGCATGTATATGTTAAATTCTGCGATATTTATATACTATGCCTGTTTTATACCCACCAGTCCCTTTTGGACTGAACCCGGTTTGTTTTTAGTTGTTTTGTGCAGGTTAAGAAGCTAGGCGGGAATACGAGTCATTAGGTCTTGCATTTGCTTCTAGCTCTTGTAGTTTGTCTTCCCACTTGCGTACTTTTGATATATGATTTTGTACTCGAATATGGTTTTAGAGCGTATATGTTTTGAGCCGTGATGGCTTGTGATTATTGTACATGAATTCTATTTTGGAGCTTGAATGCTCATGATATATATATGATCGGTTATTGCTTCCGCTTTAATGATTTGCCTTACTCTAATCTATAGTTTAAGGGTTAGTCCCGCCTAGCCTAGAGAGTGTGTGTGTGTGTCCCTATTCACCATGATCTTGCTCATGTGTTGATTACCCATTTCATATGCGGGTCGGGTCTCGGTGCGGGGGAAGTGGCACCTTACGCTCGGGTGTTACAGGTATGGATACGCTTAGGAGGATTGCCTACTTTGCGATCTAATCGAAGGACGTTCGAGGGACTTCAGCTTGAAGGGTGTTTGATAGGCGGTATCAATATCACAAGAAAGCTTCAATCTACGTAAGTTTTTTGAAACACCCTATGATACGATACGAACATTGCAAGTCTTTTAGATCTACTTTTGGAAAAAACTTTAAACTTCCGCTGTGCTTACTCTGCCGATTTCCAACAAGTGGTATCAGAGCCCCTTGCAACTTTCGTATTGTATCTTTACTACTTTTCGAATTTTCACTGAAAATTCTTGAATTTGGATATAAGTTATGTATTCATGGTTTTTGTTTGAAATACGAATCTGTCGGATCAAAACTGTTTCTTGAAAATCCTAAAAAACTATTTTCCTATTAATCTGATTTTAAGCTGTTTATATTTGATTTATTTTGAACTGTTTTAATTCGAAACTGAATCTTGGAATTTCTGAAATTACGAAACAAATAATCGAAATGGGTTGCATTGCGCGTGGCTCAACGCGCAACCGTATGGGCATGTTGCCGCCCCACACCACCGCAACCCAAGCAGGCGCTGCCGCCGTGCATGCCAGGACCGCGGGGCATCTGTGTGTATAATGCGTAGGCGCGCCTGGCACAACCGTTCCGCCTCTCGCCCAGCAACGCCCGCAAGCGGCGCGCAGGCCAACGCGCTGCTGTGCGGCGCCTGCTGCTTCTCGTCCTCGGATAGCCGCGCGGGCTGTGTGTGTGGGAAGCCTGCTTGCGTGCGCCTTGTGCGCCTGCTTGCGGGCAGTCCCGCGCACCTCGCGCGGGCTGTTCTGGGATTCCTTTTCTTTTCGTGTTTCGGTTTCGTAAAATCCCGCATTTTAAAATTTTGATTTTATTTAAAATTTGACTTTAATTTTAAAATTTTTTATTTTAAATAATTATAAAATTGGGCTTTTATGAATTAAAGTCAAGTTCTCATTTTTTGAGAAAATTAATAAATATCAATTTGAATGATATTTTTGATAAAAATTTAACTCTTGAATTAATTGAGATTTTGTCAATGATCCGGGTTCGATTTTGAATAAATTCTTGAATAATGAACTAATATTCAAATTACTTGAGTTATTTGTAACTTGAAGTCAAGGGAATTTTAAATTTAATGGGTAAATTTAAATTCAAGCGGAAGCATGCTAATTTAGGTGATCATGGGTTAGTCTTATGTATGTTTTAAATACTGTACATGGATGATTTCAATTGGGGTCGGAGCCCCATAGTTGCGTTATTTCAATTGGGGTTGAAGCCTTACTTATTTGCGCGCTTTGCTTGATTTATTATGTGGCTTTCCATATTATTATTGTTTTTGGGCCGGGTATGCCCCGTGTATTTGTCTATGGTCAATATGAAGATTGAGTCATATTACTTTATGTTAAGAGAGTAGAACTTAGAAAGTGAGGTTTTTCTTTTCATTTTGGAGACAAACACCCAAGGAGCAAGATGGATCCACAAATCAAGGAGTAAGGCGCCATAATTGAAGACCCCTCAAAATGTTAGGGAGGGTTTATTTTCTATTAATGTAATAGATAGGGTTTTCCATTAAATTCTATACCGCTATGTGATATGGACTGTCTTATGTGGTATGAATATTAGAACTAGTGCTTATGGAGTGGCTCCCATAATTACATATAAGATAGGATACCCATGATAATCTCATAATTAGTATCATGCTAGGACATGTTATCTGTTAATTGCTTCTGTGATGCATTTTATGTGAAACTGCATTAATCAAGACAATTAAAATTTGGATAACACTATATGTTGGTGAGGTTATTCCGGACAACTCTCCAGAAATTTGAAAATCCCCTTTTAAAATATTGAGCAATTTCGAATAAATAGGTATTTTATCAAGGTAATAAAATTCCTAGCATTTCATCAATAGGATTTAGGACATAATGGATAAGCTAATTGTTGTCTCATGAGTCGTGGGGTAATTAGTGCAACCTATTAACTCTTAGTTTCCTGATTAATCACTTTAAGTAATTAATATTTCTCGACCATTTTAGAATGGACGATGTCTCAAGAGTCGTGGGTCGTTTCGGACTAAGTTTGGTTGAGATCTTATGGTTGATGGTTCTGCTCAACACTGAAGTAGATATAGATGTCTCACGAGTCGTGGGTCCATGATTGAAAGATCAGTGATGCAAAAATATTACTAGGAATTCCATGGGGATGGAATCGACAATCCGTACCTACCTAAAGATTCTTAGACCTTTGGATGTCTCACGAGTCGTGGGTCCAAAACTAAGAATGCCTAGGATCCTAGTACCCATTTAGAAAATAAGTTTCTTCTAAGGTCGTTATGGATTTATAGACGTTCTAAAACCAATGGGGAACATATTTCTAAAGACCTTGATAATATGTATAATCGTTATTACTCAGCATGCTCATGATTTCTCTGTTTTTCCATTTAGGTTGTAGTTCTGTGATTCTCTACAATTGAAATGGCAACTAAAAACCCTCTAGTATCCATCCACGAATCAAACAAGTTGATAAGGCCCAATTACTCTTATTGGATTCGGAATCTAAAGATAGTTTTAGATTCTGAGAAGAGAATATATGTTCTCTTCAAGGGAGAGCCTGTCGCTGAAGGCGAGGCTCCGACTGGGGCCAAAAGAGAAGCGATTGCGAAGTGGAATAAAGATAATTTTCAAGCCCGTTATCTCATGTTGGCCAACATGTCTCCGGACATGCAAAGGTAACATGAGTCAATGGAAAACGCTTGAGAGATTTATGACCACCTTGAGCAATTGTACCGTCCCAAAAAGCGTGTTCTAAGGTACAACACCTCTAAGGAGATCTTTCATCTTAGAATGAAAGAAGGTACAAGTGTCCATGAACACGGTCTCAAGTTTCTTGCTTTGAACGAGAAACTGACCTCCATGGAGATGCCACTAAGTGAACGCTGTGGACTTGTTGCTCGAATTGCTTCCACCATCATTCAATCCTTTCATGCTGAACTTCAACATGAATCATTCTCATGTTACTATCGCTAAGCTGATTAGTCCACTTGTGACTGCTGAACACACGATCAAGAAGGATAACAAAGTGATGATGGTCACTTCCTCTTCTAGGCCTTCTAAGGGTAAAGGGAAAAAATTCCCAACAAGAAGGGATTTCTTAAACCCGATGGAGGGGTTAAAAAGAGAAAGGCCAATAAGAAAAGAGATCAGAGAGAGGACGTTTGCCACCATTGTGGCACGAAAGGGCATTGGAAGAGGAACTACTAAGAGTACAAGGATACTCTAAAGAAAGGTGCGCTTATTGTTGAAGTAAATCTATCTATTGATTCTAATTCTTGGGTACTTGATATCGGCTGTGGAGCTTATATCTGTAATGATGTACAGATGCTAAATGAGGTTCGCCAGCTTGAAGAAGGGAATGCGTCTTGAAGGTTGGGAATGGATCAAGCGTTCAAGCTCAAGCCATTAAGACATGTAGATTAGATTTATGTGTCTTTACTTTAGTCTTGAACAAAGTCCTTTATGTACCTTCTATTATTCATAATATTATTTCTATTCCAATACTTGATTGTGAAGGATTTGAAACTTTTTTAAGAAATGGAAACTTTTATCTTAAGAAGAATAAAACTTCCGTTTTGCTTGGTACATTATCTAATGGACTTTACATAGACACTAATATTTTGAATATACAACAAATAAACAAACGCAAAAGAGATGACGGCTTCTTTATGGCACTCACGTTTAGGGTATATCTCCAAAGATAGGATTGCTAAGTTAACTAACTTAGGATCATTCTATGATAATGAACTTAAAGTGTTAACTCATTATGAATCATGTCTTAAAGGAAAAATGGACAAAACTCCCTTTAATGTAAAGTGGAACGTGCTACTAAAGTATTGGATTTAATCCATACTGATGTTTGTGGACCACTTAGTGTAAGTACGAGAAACAATCATCAGTATTTCATAACCTTCATAGACGACTTTAGACGTTTTGGTTATGTGTACTTAATGAAGTATAAATCCGAAGCCTTTGAGAAATTCTTGGAATTTCAAAAGGAGGTTGAGAACCAAACCGGTCACAAGATAAAGGCACTTCTATCTGATCGAGGTGGCGAGTATCTAAGTGATGAATTCGTTAGTCATCTCAGAGATAATGGAATTAGCTCTCAGTAGACTCCTCCGGGGAACTCCTCAATTAAATGGAGTTTCGGAGAGAAGGAACAGAACCCTAGTTGATATGGTTCGTTCCATGATGAGCTTCACTGAATTGCTACCTTCATTCTGGGGTTATGCCTTAGAATCAACAGTTAAGATTCTGAATCTTGTACCCTCTAAATTTATACCCAAAACCCCATTTCAAATGTGGTTTGACAAAATCCCTAATTATTCTTACCTAAGAATTTAGGGTTGTCCTGCTTACGTGAAGAGGACAGTGGGATAATCTTGAAGCTAGATCAAGCTTATGTTGCTTTGTAGGATATCCTAAAGAGTCAATAGGATATTATTTCTACAATCCTCTTGAACAAAAGGTCTTTGTGTCAAGAATGCCACTTTTCTTGAGGACTCGTTTGTTAGAGAAAAGAAAGGCAAGATCGCAAAACTCGAAGAAGTACGAGACCAAGGTCCCACGCCTAGTTTGGAGACTAACGTCCCTCAACCAATCCCAGAGAGTGATACACGTGAAAATCCTCCTCAAGTAAGACGTTCTAAAAGCATTCTTAGACAACCAGAGAGATGGTATGGTTTTCTCCACCAAACATCCCAAATAGATAATGGTCTATTAACTTATAAGGAGGCACTATTAGATTCGGACTCTGAATAGTGGAAAGAAGCAATGAAATTCGAAATAAATTCCATGTACTCTAATCAAGTTTGGACCTTGGTTGATCCACCTGATGGGATCTGGCCCATAGGGTGCAAATGGATATATAAGCGCAAGCTTGGAGTAGATGGTAGCGTAGAAGCCTTTAAAGCAACATTAGTTGCTAAGGGTTTTACTCAAAGACCAGGTGTAGACTTTGATGAAACCTTCTCACCGGTTGCAATGCAAAAGTCCATTCGGATCTTGTTTTCCATTGCTGCATATTGTGACTATGAGATATGGCAAATGGTTGTGAAAAGTACATTTTCTAAATGGAGACATTGACAAAGACATTTACATAGAACAACCCATGGGTTTCACATTCAGTGGGAGCGAACAAAAGGTTTGTAAGATCCCAAGATCAATCTATGGATTGAAACAAGCTTCTAGGAATTGGATATTCGGTTTGATGAAATGGCAAAATCGTTTGGGTTTATTCAAAATCCGAATGAGTCCTGCGTGTACAAGAAAGAATTGGAAACCTCGGTTCAATTTCTGATACTTTATGTAGATGACATCCTCCTCATTGGGAATGCGAAGAATGACATGAAAGTAACAAAGTCCTGGTTATCGAACCAATTTGAGATGAAGGATCTTGGTGATGCATCCTACATTCTAGGTATAAAGATCTATCGGAATAGATCTATGAGATTGTTAGGATTATCACAGTCAGTTTACATAGATAAAATACTAAAGAGGTTTAGTATGGAAGATTCCACACGTGGGAAACTTCCAATGGGCCCGGGAACAGTTCTTTTGAAGAAGCTGTGTCCCGAGACTGAACTTGAAAAGTTCAGGATGTTCAAAATTCCTTATGCATCAGCAATAGGAAGCATAATGTATGCAATGCTATGTACTCGACCGGATATGGCATATGCATTCAGCGTGACTAGCAAGCGACCACTGCAGATTCGACCACTGCTGAATACTTAGCTGCAAATAATGCTGTTAAGGAAGGTGTTTGGGTAAGAAACTTCATCCACGAGCTGGGTGTAGTTCCTAGCATTAAAGACCCCGTTACAGTGTTTTGTGAACACAGGGGCGGTTGCTCAAGCAAGAGAACCAAGATCTCACCAAAGGACCAAATACATTTTGAGAAAGTATCACCTGATTCGTGATATAATCAAGAGAGGAGATATACAAATCGAAAGGGTCACATCGACAGAGAACATGACAAATCCACTTACAAAAGCTCTTAGTCAACAGGCTTTCGAAAGACATCTTCAGAAGATGGGACTTAGATTAGCACCTGAATGGCTTTGACGGGCAAGTGGGAGATTGTTAGGAATAGTGCCCTTAAAGCAGTATTTATGCTTTACTATTTCCTTGTAAAATCACAAACAGTCTTTGAATAATAAAAAAGATGATTTTGTTCATAGGCAATCACTTCTTTCTGTGCTTATTTATGTCTGTTTGAGTTTGACTGTGTTTTGCATGTTTTGAACTCCCCTAATCCGATGAGGCCTTTAAGAACTTTGCCCTTATGAGAACGGCACATGAAAGAGTTCTTATCTCCACAGGCGAGGATCAGAAACTTCTCCAAGTCGATGAGTTCGACATACAGTGGGAGTGTCGACCTTGACTCCATTGAGACTTGCTTATGTGATTATGTCCTTCTGAAGGATCATTCAGTTTCATGGAATGATAAGTGCATACGATGATGAGTTCATAATACATAAGGGTGATTGTTACAAGAACTTCATCATTGAGATTTCCAACATTCCTAAATGGGAAAGGAAGTGTAACGCCCCAGCTTTCGGCAATTCAGGTATGAACGACACGTGTGCGTTTGAGAGTTGTAATTTAATTATTAATTGATCATTTAATTCATTTTCCTATCATGACATAAATTTTATAAAATTATATTCTTAACATTTTATTGAAAATTCATATCATATCACAATTTTCGGATTAATTGAACGTGATTGCAATGTGAATTATTTTCCCGAATGTGATTTATTTCTTTTATGTCCTTAATTGCTCATTTGCATGAATGTGAGACCTAATTGCATGGGACCTAATTGATCATTGAAAATTGGATTTGGACTTAATAGCATGACTTATTAAGTGAAAGGATTTAATTGCAAATTGGCTCTCTCCTCTCTTTCAAGTAGCAGCATTCACGTACCTTGCTTCATTCTTCATACAAAATTTCATCTTGCTCCATTTCTTCCTTCTTTCAACCGAGACAAAACCCTACTTGAAGGAGTGAGAGATTTCATCCATTCAAGCTAATATTTGTGGGAATTGTGATCATACAAGCTTCATCATCATCATCTCTTCATCTCTTCTTCCATTTCTTTCTCTTGAGGTAAATTTGGAGATTGAATGATTTTATTGAAAATATGTGAGATCTAGGGCTTTGTTATATGTTGATTGAATTGTGTATTGGTTGTTATAAATATGTAAGTGAACTTTAAGCTCAAGTTTGATGCATATAACTTGTGATTTATGGACTTGAAGCATGAATGAGTGTGGGGGTTTCAAATGATGGATTATTGATGATCTAACATGGGATTAAGTGTTTTTATGATTGTTATTGATCAATATACATGCTAGCATATCTATTGCATCTAATATTGGCATTTAAACTTGGCTTGAAGCCATTTTGTGGTTGTTTGGAGTGATTGCCATGGCTGCTCTGTTTTCTGCTCTGCATTCTTTTGCTCACGTATTCTGGGAACGGCCATTCCCAGCCCCAGTTCAAAACTGGAACGGCCGTTCCCATGATGCTGAGACAAGGCCAGCGAGACTGGGAACGGCCGTTCCCATTTTGGCCTTTGAGCCGGAAGGACCGTTCCCGGCTAAAACGTTTTCCCTTTTTAAAAACGCTGGCGCGTTTCTTCGAGCCATGGGAACGGCCCTTCCCATTTTCAAAGGGAAGCCGGAACGGCCGTTCCCATAGTCCAGAAAGTGCGAAAATTCACTGCATAAAAATAAAATTTTCGCACCTCGATCGGACGGCTTCTTTGACCCCTAATTGCTATTATATGATCGCATACATGTTGAAACGCAATATTTTCAAGGTGCATTGTATTTTTCCCGTCGTTTCGTCGCATTTTGCCGTTCGTCCTATTTGGTACATTTTGAGTCGTGTTTCACGGACAATTGTCTTTCTTGCACAGACCAGCTTCCTGGTGACGAGGAGCAGGCCCCGTGAGCTGTTTCCTTGGATTAATTTTGGGTCGTCAGGTGAGGTTTAATTTTAGATACATAGGACCCGTACAACCCTATGTGAAGTTTTAAGCCAAAACCTATATTATACTTATAGTTTTCAAATGAGATTGGTTTTCAAATGTTTTATCGAAATATTGAAAAGAATTGATTGATTGATTGATTGATTGGGCGAGTATTGTATTGCACTGTGGGCCCGAGGGTAGTGACTCGAGCCAACCGGGAAAGCATGGGCTGACGGGTAACTCGGCAGCTATCCTCACCAAATTGGGATGACCCCTGAACCCCCTAGGAGATTAGGGCGGGGAAGGAGTTCCGGGCTTAGGGATTCATGTACCCTCTGCCCAGATTGATTGGATGGTGGGGCCTTGCAATCCCACCATCACCCGGAGGAAGAAGGCGTCATTGAAATTGCTAATTGTGCACATTAATGAATTGCTTGATCACCTAATCACTTAATAATTGATTGATTGATTGTACACAGTCGGTGTAAGGTTGGAGAATTGCCCCACTCGCCGGGCCACTATTGATTGAATTGAATTGATTGAATTGAAATTGGAATAGTTGTAATCTCGGGCGATAGTATCTCTTTTAATTGTTAGATCGTATTGTTTTCCAAAATTGTTACCCGAGGTTATAACTTGCATGTATGTGCGCTTATATTTATTTATACCCCTCGCTCAGTCCGCGTTGGACTGACACCTCAACTTTTCAGTGTTTTGCAGGGCGTGCTAGGCGGGAATTTAGAGTCATGTGGTCTTTAAATTTGGGTCTAGCACACTTCATTCCCACATTTTGTATGCATAGCTATTTGGGATATTTTGTATCGCCTTGTTATCTCTATATTGTATTGAAAGTGTAAATGTTGGTACCTATAAGTAAATAAATAAATATGGTACTTATACGTATTTAATGAATGTTATTGCTTCCGCTCTTTATTACTCTGATTTGATTGCTAGTCGGTTTTAAATTGAGGGTACCCGCCTAGCCTTGAGTCATTTTATTGTCTCCCGTTCGCTATAGCTTTGATTCATGTATGGATGGTCCATTTCATATGTGGATTGGAGCTATAGTGCGGGGGATGTGGTGCCTGGCGTTCCGGGTGCTACAGGAAGTCTTCTAGAAACTTCCAGATTAGGAAATATCTCACAGGTCAATGACGCGATTAATAATCCTTTGATATGAGATTCTATAATGTCTCATATGAGCTAACTCTGTAATCTTTGATATAGGCTCAAAATAGGGTGTCGCCATATAGATACCTGAACCACGGCCTATGTTGGGATTACACAAGTGACATATGTACAAATTAGTAGAATCGATAAAGGACCTACACTTGTTAAGAACAGGAATGATCTCTTACTGATTAAGTTGTTCGTAGTACATTAAATATTAAACCCTTGGCCAAGGTGGATAAAAGATCAAGACATCAAGAAAATGGGGTTTTCTTGGATTGAGATCTAAATGGATATGAAACGAACTTAACTTTAAAGATCAAGAATAACAAGGCTCTGAGAATATTCCCATGCCTTAGTCCTTAATTGAGAGATGGAGTTGTAGGAGGATCGTATTTAACTGATTATCATTGACTAAAAGGTTCTTCGATTCATTTCATTATTCGGCTAGGGGTCACACACCCATTGCTAGATTACGGTAGTATGTTCTGTGAAGTGATTAATTAATTATGGGAATTAATTAATTATTGTCACTACTAATCGAATAATGAACCTAAAGGGTCACACACAGATGTCAGAATACAAGGGTTATGGTAGGATGTTAATTGGATTAACGAAGGATCAAATTGTTGATCAAAATGGGAGCATTTACATGTGGACTGCTACCACGTGTTAAGTACACGTGGCTGCCATGTGTCACGTGGCCTGCGGTTTCACCCGTGGCTCCGACATGTAATTTATTTCACACGTGAATTCTTTTCTAGAATTAATTAATTAAATTGTAATTAATTAATTTTGGTCTTTTAATTAATTATGAATTAATTGTTAAGACTATTCTCAAAATAATTAACCCAATAAATAATTAATTATGAATTAAGTTATTTATTAAATAAATTGACTTTTGACTTTAATAGGTAAAGGTTGAAAAGTCAAACTTCCTATTGTAAGAGAGAGAAAACATCTCTTGCTAGACTTGGAGAATAAGTTAAGAACTTATTATTCAATTAAAAGTTAATAATTAATTAGTTAATTAGTGAGCAAGAAAACAAAGTCCACTAGGTTTGGGAACCCTAGGGATTTTCGAACCCCACTAGTATTTATACTAGTGGTGGTGCTTCTCTTACTCTTTAGACCAACACTCAAGAAGTGTTAATTGTTTTTGAGAAAATTAAAAGAGAAGTTTTCAAAGCAAAATATCCTAGCCTAACACAAACCATAGAACTAGCATTCTCACTAGCTTCATCTTGTTTTAGGACTGGTGTGGATACAGTTTGGAGGATTGCCTAATTTGGGATCTAATCGAAGGACGTTCGAGGGACTTCCGCTTGAAGGGTATTTGATAGGCGGTATCAACATCACAAGAAAGCTTCAATCTACGTAAGTTTCTTGAAACATCCTATGATACGATACGAACTTTGCAAGTCTTTTAGATCTACTTTTGAAAAAAAAAATTAAACTTCCATTTTGCTTACTCTGTCGTTTTCCAACAGATATATCGGGTCAATTTATCTAATAGAAGAGAAACCCACCTTTAAAGAGAAAGAAACGGCATAAGAGTCTCAAAGACCGGCCTCGTCTCCGACTGGACCCAAATCTGTGCAAAAGAAGTGGAGTGAGACTCAAAATGACCACAAACAACGCACGACAATGCAATGATCATGATATGAGATGCATAAGAGATAAAATCATGTTATGAAGATGTTCATGTGCACAATTAATGCCTTAAAGACACATAATCAAACAATTCATTCAAGTACATTCAATACATGAAAGTATTAGGGATGGCAATGAGCCGAGTTGAGCCTTGGCAATTTTTTGAGGTTCGTGCTCATGCTAAATATTTGGGTTTCTAACCTGGTTCGCGAGCCTTACTTTCCTGGCTCGTCTCGGCTCGGCTCGGCTCGGCTCGCGAACCTGGGTTCCTACTTAGTTTTCCTTTTCTTTTTTGGGGTCAAAGAGCTAAGAATACACTGTTGTACAGTTTTAAATTTCATTCCAAAACACCAGAACCATTCAATACATATAAACATTAAAAAACATAGAAAATAATGTATGATGAAATCCCTAGATTCCCACATCCGATCCATAAAAATCATTCCAATTAAACATCCATAACATTGTTAAAACATAAACCATGAATTTTATGCAACATCCCATTCAAGTAAACCACAAGAATAACTTCTCTTTTGACATCCGGAAATGAAGCATTTTCAAACCTAGCTGAATATTAGACATCTCTGCTCATCTCCTATAGTCCTGAACCAATTCCAAATATCAAAGTTATAAAAGTTATTCAACCACTTCATATATCCAAAGCAGATACAGTACTAAAGCAAATAAAAGAAGTTGATAGCAGATGATAATTGTAAACAAAAAGCAGGTAACTCTTTTGAATCTTGGAATAACAAATAACAGTAGCTTATTAACAATAAAAATCATATATTACCATATTATAAAAACATCAATGAGAACAATAACAGTAGCTTCTTAACAATAAAAAAAAGAAATTTCATCAATGTTTTACATTCCAGTGATAACTATGTCCTATTTCTCCCTTTCATATATTCAGAAATCTAAGAATTTTTTTTACTTCTAAACCCAAAATTCATATATTTACACCAAGATATAGCAAGATTTATCATTAAAATCACTAAAACGAAGCTAGGGTTTCAAGAATTTTGAGGAAATAAGAAAAAAGATCACTAAAATCAAAATTATGAGACATAAGAAGTGATTACCTTGTAGTAGCGACTAGCGATGCCTTGCGTGGTGGCGCTGGGTGGAGACAGTTCGAGGTGGCGCTGGGATGAGGAGATCCGAGGTGGCGTTGTGCGGAAGTGGTAGCTCACGGACACGGAGGGCTGAATGAGTGAAGGGTAGTCGGCGGAGGAGGTCTGAGGTGGCACTGGCGTCCGGCGGTGGAGTGGGATGACGGACGAGGGAGGGGCGAGAGATTGAGAGAGTGGGAGAGGGACGGCGGACGAGAAGGAGCTAGAGACTAAGAGAGTGGGAGAGGGACGGCGGGATTTGGGGAGGGGTTAGTGTTTCTTTTTCTTGGGATGGGGACTTTATTTTAGTATGAAATGTATTAGTACTATATATATATATATATATATATATATTTAGTAAAAACCCTATGGTTCGCGAGCCAACGAACAAAATACATTGGGCTCGGGCTTGGCTTGCAGATTCCACGAGCCGAACCAAGGCTCGGCTTGGCTCGCCATTTTCAAACCCAAGCCCGAGCCATGTGCGAACCAACTCATTGGGCTCGTGATCTGGCTCGGCTCATTGCCTTCCCTAGAAGGTATCATGCTCATTCGTTTCATATCTTTCATAATTCATATCAAATCGAGCCATAAACTTCATACAATAATCATAACACATATATCAACATGTACACAATGCATAAGTCATAAACGAGGCAAGGGATTAAACAAACAGAGCACGGAAACGAGAAAACAACTCACACACTCAAGGGTGAGGTTAGTAAGGACTGACTTGGACTAACGACCATTAGTCCCACACAACACACAAGGGACTAACCCCCGTTAGGGGGTTCAGATAGCCAAAAGCCCTAACGGGTGTTAGGCTCCCCTGTTTCAACCCAAAAGCTCAACCAAACCAATACAACATCAAAGCAACACATTAAGGTAAGTTCATGCATCAAAAGTTCATGCAATTCAGGTCATAAAACCATGAGAAATCGAACCAAATCAAGGAACAAAAGCAAGAGGTATAACAAGTTCATGCTCTTCCATTTTCATTCATGTTCATTAATGGCAACCTCTTTAATTCTCAACCACCATGCAATACAAGTCCATAGAAGTATAAAAGGATGTTTTAGGATCATTTGTCACTCATGAAACTCAAAGAAATTACAAGGAAACAAGGTTGAATCTCCAAATGATCACATAACCCTTACTATTCATACTATTCACTTCATGCTTCATAACTTGATCAAAACAAGGCTCAAAATATAAATTCATGGAGTAAAAGAAGCATAGAAGAATGAAAAATCCAAAAATGTACTTATCTTCAAGAGATAATGAGATATGGGGGTGAGATGAGCTCAAAATCTCAAGGTTTGGAACAGTGTTCTTCTTCCTTCTTTCTTCTTCTTTGTGGCTGCACTTTTTCTCTTCTTTGGGGGTGGGTGGTTCAAATGGCTGAGGTAGGGAAAGAGAGAGGAGTGTGGCTAGGTTGTATAAGTCAAGGTGTAGGGTCAAAATGTGTCATTTTAAGGTGTTTGTTTCGGTTGAATTTCGGAGGTCCAAAAGGGCTTAGAAAAATATGAGGCTTATTTTAGCTCTGAATCATCGAACGAGTCTAATGATGGTGAAAAAATTCAAATCCGAATTCCCGAGCTCAAGTTATGCTGCCCGGAACCCAAGGTACGCTAAATGCTCTTTAGCCCCTTTTTGGTCCCATTCACAAAAACGATCCAAAAGCTTAATCAAACAAGTTCAAAATCATACAACGAGCATAAAAATAGGTTCATATCACATATAATTCATGCATATCAAGTTTCCACAAAAAACAAAAATAAAATCGGATACAAACAAGGAACATTCATAATCATAAGAGCAATACATTTAAAAGTTCATATCCAATATTTCATATAGCTCGAAGAATATCAAATAAAAATATAATAAACAAATAATAACATAAATAAATAATTTAAAAGTGTAAATAATAAACATATACGTCATATATGGTTCATTTGGAGTCTTGAGCCTCACGAATGTACCGTGTTGTCTTTTGTACAGTTTTCTCCAAGGGGAGACGTGTCGGGTTCATAGACTATCTTCAAGTCTTCTTTTCTTCTTGGTCTTGTTCAGTAAGGTGTAGCTAGGTGGGTTTCTCTTCTATTAGATAAACTCGATGTAGCACCCGAGCGCAAGGTACCACATTCCCTGCACCAAGACCCAACCCATATATGAAATGGACAATCCATACACGAGCTAAATCACGGCGAACGGGGATACTACACACACGCTATGCTAGGCGGGGCTAACCCTTAAACCATTCAAAAACAAAAGTACTAAAACAGAGCAATGCAAGAGCGGAAGCTAAACAAGATCATAATATATACAATGAGCATTCAAGCTCCAAAAATAATTAATACATAAGTTCAAGTGTTCAAAATGCCATCACGGCCTAATCTATCATGTACGCCCATCATATACGTAACCAATATTCATAATACCAAAATAAGATAAGTGTAACAACGAAAGAGATGCTAGACTCGAATGAAAGACATCTAAAACTTGAATTCCCGCCTAGCAACTCCCAAAACCTGCACAAACTGAAAACCAAACGAGTTCAATCCAAAAGGGACTGGTGGGTATAAAAGCGGGGCATAATAAATAAATAATGCAGAATTTAAACACATTCATGCAAGTTATAATCCTATAAGAGGTTTTAAAACAAATCCCAAGTGGGTAAAATAAGAAACATCATCAAATGGGATTATAACAATCATATTCGTTCAAACAATAGGTTATATGTGATCCCGGCGAGAAGGCTAAGTCTCCAACCTTCACCTTGTGTAATCATTAAGTGTTCATTAGATTTACATACATACAATCTTTCGTGCACAATCAATCGATCAATCATAATCATTAGATCATTCATAATCATTCAAGTAAAATCCCTTTTTCCTCCGGGCGGTGGACGGGTTTGCAAGGCCCGGCCAACTCAATCATTGTGGCTAGTAGGGTACATGAATCCCCAAAATCCTGGTTCCCATTCCCTGCTAAACCTCCTAGCGAGAGCCGATATCGCCGTAGTTTGGAGAAACTAGTGTACGGGTTCACCGTCAGCCCGTGCTTCCCCGGTTAGCCACGTACACTAAGTCTTGGGCCCCAGTCAGTGCAATCAATCATTGCTCACCAAAACAATAGGTAGGGTAATAAAAGAAAAGGGTTATACGTTCAAGATTAATGACTCTTTTAGAAGACTCGATATATATATATATATAAATTTGGCTTAAAACATTACACATTGGGAATATATAAGGTCGTTTAACTAATAGAAGAGAAACCCACCTTGAAAGACAAAAAGGAATAGCAAGAGCCTCACTGCTCGCCCTCGTTTCCAACTAGACCCGAATCTGTGCAAAGAAAGTGAAGTGAGACTCAAATGACCATATAAGACGCATGGCGGTGTAATGAGTATGATATGAATATGCATAAGAGATGATATTATGTCATGAAAATGCTCTTATGCATAATTGTCCCATCAGAGTCATACAAACATTCAAATTCTTCCATTAACGTTCATTGCATTCATGATCAATCAATCTAATTCAATTCAATACATACTCAATATATATATATATCAATCATAATACATAAATCATTTACTCTAGTTCACGTTACATAGAAATCAAGAATAAAGCGGAAATACAAAACGAGAAGCAACGAAAGAACACCATAAAGCTGTCAATTGAATAACACGGCCGTGTTATGTATTCAAAGGATTTGGACACGGTCGTGTCTGATTTTTGAAAAATATTTCTTCACAAGTCGAACGATCAACACGGCCGTGTCCATTTTCAGTACAATCTTAACACGGTTGTGTCAAGTCGTCGTGTTCAAAATGTAGAACAGAGCAAAGCTCTGTTTCTTACAAGGGAAAACCTTCAAAACAGGGGCGGCAACAAGGTAGTCCTTAAGTAACATATAAGGCATGAAAATGACCACAAAACAAGGTAAAACTAATCCATAAACGTCTCTAATTCAACAAGCAAGAAAGAGGAAGCAAAGGTCGATCAATCATGCATCTTCTCCAACAAGAATTTAAACCCCCATTGATGGTAACTCATTCAATACCCAACAACCATGAAAAGTGAGTTCATAAATGCAATAAGGATAATAAAGTGATCAATAAACCTGCTTCAAAACAACCAAAAGCATCAAGGAATTCATGAGATCAAGAAATCATAATATAACCTAACTATTCATTCCTATCTTCTAATCTCCATGAATATAAGCTCAAAATTAGGGATGCATGGCTCAAAATGATGACCAATGAATGTATATTACAATCCTATACTCATATCTTGAATTGATTGAAGGTTGGATGAGATTTGAGCTCAAAATCTCCAAGTATGGCAAAGTAGGACTGCAAAGCTGGTACTTGGCTGAGTTTTTCTTCCTTGTATCAGGTACGATTCAAATGGGAGGGGTTAGGGGCTGATAGTGGGTTAAGTTAGATTTCCAAAAAGTCCAACCATGGTTAATTTGGTTAAGTATGGTGAGAGTTATGAGGAAAATGGCTAGGTGTGACAGTTTTGCGGGCGAATCACTTTTCGGTTGAATTTCGGAGGTTCAAATAGGCTTAGAAAAATACGAGGCTTGATCCATTGAACTCGAATCTCCTATACGAGTTCAACGGAGGTGACGAAATTTGAATCTAAATTCCCAAGCTCAAGATATCACATTCGGAACCAATGGTGCGCTAGTTACTCGTTAGCCCCCGATTTGGTTCCAAAATTGAATGACCGAAATATCGGGGCGTCACAATCTCTCCCCCTTAAAAGAATCCATCCTCGGATTCACTGATTATCCGAAAACAACTTAGGGTGGAATTTCCTGATCTTATCCTCTGTTTCCCACATAGCTTCTTCCGTTTTATCACTTCTCCATAAGACTTTAACTAGTGGGATTTGCCGGTTTCTGAGTTCTTGAAATTTTCGATCCATAATCTTAACCGGTTTCTGAACGAAGGTGAGGTTAGCCTCAAGTTCCACTTCTTCAATAGGTAGGATCTCTGACTCATCCGGGTAATACTTTCGGAGTTAAGAAACATGGAACACATTGTGAATTCCGGTTAAACTCGAAGGTAGATCCAAACGATAGGCGGTATCCTCGATCTTCTCAAGAATTTCAAACGGGCCTAAATAACGAGGATTTAATTTCCCTCTTTTTCGAATCCTTGCGAACCCTTTTCTTGGAGAAGCCTTTAAGAAGACTCTATCTACCACTTCGAACTCAAGATCCTTCCTTCGCCGGTCAGCATAGCTCTTTTGTCTATCTTGAGCTGCTTTCATCCGTTGTTGAATCAACTGGACCTTATCAATTGCCTCTTGCACGATCTTAGAGGGATTTTCCTTTTTCTCCCCTCTTTTCAATCCTTTTTTCTTGGTCCACTTCCATTCTTCTAAGTCAAAGAACAACCGAGATCGACACTTTCTTCCATAGAGAGCTTCATAGGGTGCCATTCCTATCGAGGCTTGGTAGCTATTGTTGTAAGCAAACTCGATCAACGGCAACTGCTCATTCCAAGAGCTCTGGAAGTCTAAGGCACACGCCCTTAACATATCCTCTAAATACTTGATCAACCTTTCGGATTGCCCATCCGTCTGAGGCTGAAAAGCAGTGCTGAAATGAATCTTCGACCCCAAATTTCTTTGTAACTCTTGCCAAGATCCGGAGGTAAACCTTGGGTCCCGATCTGATACAATACTTACCGGCACTCCATGAAGTCGAACAATCTCATCACAATATTTCTTATCCAGTTTCGTCACTTTATCGGACATTCAAATAGCAAGGAAATGAGCCGACTTTGTCAATCGATCCACAATCACCCAAATTCCATCAAGACCACCTTTTACTCTTGGAAGACTTGAAACAAAATCCATTGCCACTTGTTGCCATTTCCATTCGGGGATAGGTAACTGTTGAAGTAGCCCTGACGGCTTCTGATATTCGGCTTTCACTAACTAACAAGTCATGCAATGTTTCACGAAATTGATTACATCCCTCTTGAGTCCATTCCACCAATAAAACTGCATCAAATCCTTATACATTTTATTCCCTCTGGGATGTATCTAATAAGCAGACCGGTGTGCTTCTTCAAGTATAACTTGTTTCAACTATTCCGGTACAACCACTCTAGTCTTGAATCTTAGAAGCCCGGTGTCATCAAATCCAAATGGACACTCTGGATCAATTCTAGCTTTCTCAGCTAATCTCTGAACCTCGGGATCCACTCTTTGAGCCTCAAACAATTTTTGTTAGAGATCCGGTTGAATCGTGATATTAAAGACTCGAGCCTTCAACTTAATCGACTCTAACTCATCTCCAACACTCACTTCTACACTAGACACGCTAGCCTTCCTACTAAGCGCATCTGCGACCACGTTGGCTTTGCCGAGATGGTACTTAATTGTACAATCATAGCCCTCAAGAAATTCCATCCAATGCCTTTGTCTCATGTTTAACTCCTTCTGAGAAAACAAGTACTGGAGACTCTTGTGGTCAGAAAAGATCTCAAACGAAATTCCATAAAGATGGTGCCTCCATTTTCCCAAAGCAAATACCACTGTTACGAGTTCGAGATCATTCGTGGGATAGTTCTTTTCATGTTCCTTCAACTTTCTAGAGGCGTAGGCAATCACTTTTCCACTCTGCATTAATACACAACCCAAGCCTTCTTTCGAGGCGTCCGTATAAACTGTATACCCTTCGTTACCTTCGGGAAGTTCTAACATAGGTGCAGTGGTTAACTTTTCCTTCAATAACTGAAAACTCGCCTCACACGCCGAATCCCACTCAAATTTAGCCTCTTTCTTAGTCAATCGGGTTAAAGGAGCTGCAATCTTTGAAAAATCCTGAACAAATCTCCGGTAGTAACCCGCTAAACCCAAGAAACTTCTTATTTCTAAGGCATTCTTCGGAGTTTGCCATTGTAAAACCGTCTCAATTTTTGAAGGATCTACTTCCAAACCCTTACTTGAAACGATGTGACCTAGAAAAGTAACCCGGTCAATCCAAAATTCACACTTATTAAACTTCGCATACAACCGGTGCTCTCTCAACGTATCCAATACCAATCTAAGATGTCGAGCATGATCTTCAACTGTCCGTGAATACACAAGAATGTCATCGATAAAGATTACCACAAACTTATCGAGATAGGGACGGAAAATTATATGCATCATATCCATGAAGGCTACAGGGGCATTAGTTAACCCGAAAGGCATCACTATAAACTCATAATGTCCGTACCGGGTGTTAAATCCTGTCTTGGGAATATCTTCTTCTCGGATTTTCAACTGATAGTACCCTTGTCTTAAATCCAGTTTTGAGTACACCCCTGAACCTTGCAACATATCGAATAAATCCTCGATGTGGGGTAAAGGATACTTATTCCTTATTGTCATTCGATTCAGCTCCCGATAGTCTATACACATTCTCAACGTCCCGTTTTTCTTCTTAACAAAAAGAACGGGAGCACTCCAAGGAGATGAACTTGGTCGAATATATCCAATTTTGAGTAACTCTTCAAGTTGAATTTTTAATTCTTTCAACTCTCCCGGAGTCATTTGGTACGGAGTCTTGGAATACGGTTCTGATCCCGGATATAAATCAATTACAGACTCAATCTCCCGGTCTGGCGGTAAAGAACCCAAATTTTCCTGAAATACATCGGGATATTCCTTCACGACGGCGGTCTCCTCAAACCGTGATTGATCCTTCGGTTTATTAAGAAGATAGGCAATAAATCCCATTGCTCCATCCCTTACTAACTTGTGAGCTTCAGTAAAAGACAACAACGGTACCTTCTTCGATCCAACTCCCACAATTAATTCCTCACCCAGCTGAATCTTCTTTGCAAAACAATCAACCTTGGCCCGATGCCTGAATAACCAGTCCATTCCCAAAATAATCCCATATTTCTTCATAGGCATCACGATGAAATCTACCGGATAATCTTTGCCTTCCAGAGTAACCGAACACCCTCGGACCACTTGATCAGTTTCAAGACTTCCTCCGAGAGGGGAACTAACAACATAGCAAGAATGTATACAAGTAACAGGCAAGCACAAGTAGCAGCTAATCCAGAAGAAATAAAGGAATGAGTAACACCCGGATCGAAAAGTGCATGTATGTTCATGTTATATATGCGAACGGTACCTTCCACGATGGCAGTTGGGTCGGCCTCCACATTTTGCTCCTCGCCCTCGAGGGCATAAGCACGTGCCAGAATCATAGGCCTACAGACTCCATGTTGAAAAGCTGGATTCTTGTCTGGACAAGTGTTCGCCATATGAGTCCCCTTTCCACAAATAAGGCAAAGGCCTAGCCTTCTTCAACAAGTGTGGAAATTGTGAGTAGGTCCTCCACAATAAGTACATGGCGGTACATCCTGATGGGACCCCATTGGAGGTGGTGGTAGAGCGGGCTTTGCTTGTGGAGTTGGTCCAGAAGTACAGGGTTTCTTGTTCGGGCCTTTGTTTTGTTGAAATATTTGATTAATAGACCTCTTGCCCGGATTATACCCCGATCCCGACCCGGATCCTTGGCCAGAGCGATATGTAGTCCTCTGGCTCACCACTCTTGTATTAACGGCCTCAATGGCGGTTTGCATATCCGGTCTAAGCCCTTGAATGAAATGCATAGCCTTGTGGGCATCATCACTTGCAATATTCGGAGCATAACGAACCAACCGATCAAACTCAGAGATATATTCTGAAACTGTCCGATTCCCTTGCTTCAATTCGGTAAATTCCTTCAACCTTCGAGTTCTTGAAGATGGTGGAATAAACTTGCCTTGAAATTCCCTAACCAAGACATCCCAATTTATCTCTTCCCCAGCGGCATCTAAGCGAATCCTTGTAGATTCCCACCACGAGTAAGCCTGTCCTTGTAATAGAGAGATAGTGCACCTCGCCTTTTCTTGAGAACCACAAAGGATGAGCTCCCAAGTCCTTTCTATTTCTTTAAGCCATTGCTTGGCTTGCATGTCATTTCCCGAATAGAATTTGGGAGGATTCTGATTTCTGAACTCCCGATATATCGTAGTTATTCCTCCTTCTTGAACAGGTGTCGGTGCCGGTACAGGTGGTGGTACAGGTGGAACATAATCTCGAAACCTTTGGTCAATATTGTTGATAACTAAATTCACAAAAGCTTCGGCTGGAGGGGGTTGTAGTGGTGGAGGAGGAGAAGGAGAACGATCACGGCGACGACGCCGATCAGGAGATCGATCCCTAAATCTTCGAGGAGGCATCCTGTAAGATGAAACACTGAAATATGTGTTATGTTTAGTTTATGCATGAGAATGCAAGTAATTCAAGTAATTACCAAGAATTAAATCATATAAGGAATGCATGTGCAACACGTTGACAAGTTGTTACTATAGCCGTACGACCTAAACAAACTCAACACGACACGAGAGCCCGGGTTTTGCAACCCAAGGCTCTGATACCACTTAAGGATGTAGTACCCGAGCGTAAGGTACCACATCCCCCGCTCTGAGACCCAACCCGTATATGAAATGGACAATCCATACACGAGCTAAATCACGGCGAACGGGGACACTACACACACGCTATGCTAGGCGGGGCTAACCCTTAAACCATTCAAAAACAAAAGTACTGAAACAGAGCAATGCAAGAGCGGAAGCTAAACAAGATCATAATATATACAATGAGCATTCAAGCTCCAAAAATAATTAATACATAAGTTCAAGTGTTCAAAATGCCATCACGGCCTAATCTATCATGTACGCCCATCATATACGTAATCAATATTCATAATACCAAAATAAGATGAGTGTAACAACAAAAGAGATTCTAGACTCGAATGAAAGACATCTAAAACTTGAATTCCAGCCTAGCAACTCCCAAAACCTGCATAAACTGAAAACCAAACGGGTTCAGTCCAAAAGGGACTGGTGGGTATAAAAGTGGGGCATAATATATAAATAATGCAGAATTTAAACACATTCATGCAAGTTATAATCCGATAAGAGGTTTTAGAACAAATCCCAAGTGGATAAAACAAGAAACTTCATCAAGTGGGATTATAACAATCATATTCGTTCAAACAATAGGTTATATATGAGCCCGACGAGAAGGCTAAGTCTCCAACCTTTACCTTGTGTAATCATTAAGTGTTCAGTAGGTTTACACACATACAATCTTTCGTGAACAATCAATCGATTAATCATAATCATTAGATCATTCATAATCATTCAAGTAAAATCCCTTTTTCCTCCGGGCGGTGGACAGGTTTGTAAGGCCCGACCAACTCAATCATTGTGGCTAGTGGGGTACATGAATCCCCAAAAGCCCGATTCCCATTCCCTGCTAAACCTCCTAGCGAGGGCCGGTATCGCCGTAGTTTGGTGAAACTAGTGTACGGGTTCACCGTCAGCCCGTGCTTCCCCGGTTAGCCACGTACACTAAGTCTCAGGCCCCAATCAGTGTAATCAATCATTTCTCGCCAAAGCAATAGGTAGGGTAATAAAAGAAAAGGGTTATACGTTCAAGATCAATTACTCTTTTAGAAGACTCGATATATATATATATATATATATATGCTTAAAACATTACACGTTGGGAGTATATAAGGTCGTTTAACTAATAGAAGAGAAACCTACCTTGAAACACAAAAAGGAATAGCAAGAGAGTGAAGTGAAGAAAGTGAAGTGAGACTCAAATGACCACATAAGACGCACGGCGGTGTAATGAGTATGATATGAATATAAATAAGAGATGATATTATGTCATGAAAATGCTCTTATGCACAATTATCCCATCAGAGTCATATAAACATTCAAATTCTTCCATTAACGTTCATTGCATTCATGATCAATCATAATGCATAAATCATTTACTCTAGTTCACGTTACATAGAAATCAAGAAAAAAGCGGAAATACAAAACGAGAAGCAACGAAAGAACACCCTAAAGCTGCCAATTGAATAACACGGCCGTGTTATGTTTCCAAAGGATTTGGACACGGTCGTGTCCGATTTTTGAAAAATATTTCTTCACAAGTTGAACGATCAACACGACCGTGTCCATTTTCAGTACAATCTTGACACGGCCGTGTCAAGTCGTCGTGTTCAAAATGTAGAACAGAGCAAAGCTCTGTTTCTTGTGAGGGAAAACCTTCAAAACAGGGGCAGCAACAAGGTAGTCCTTAAGTAACATATAAGGCATAAAAATGACCACAAAACAAGGTAAAACTAATCCATAAACATCTCTAATTCAACAAGCAAGAAAGAGGAAGCAAAGGTCAATCAATCATGCATCTTCTCCAACAAGAATTTAAACCCCCATTGATGGTAACTCATTCAATACCCAACAACCATGAAAAGTGAGTTCATAAATGTAAGGATACTAAAGTGATCAATAAACATGCTTCAAAATAACCAAAAGCATCAAGGAATTCATGAGATCAAGAAATCATAATATAACCTAACTATTCATTCCTATCTTCCAATCTCCATGAATATAAGCTCAAAATTAGGGATGCATGGCTCAAAATGATCACCAATGAATGTATATTACAATCCTATACTCATCTCTTCAATTGGTTGAAGGTTGGATGAGATTTGAGCTCAAAATCTCCAAGTATGGCAAAGTGGCGAAATGGGACTGCAAAGTTGGTACTTGGCTGAGTTTTTCTTCCTTGTATCAGGTATGGTTCAAATGGGAGGGGTTAGGGGCTGATAGTGGGTTAAGTTAGGTTTTCAAAAAGTCCAACCACGGTTAATTTGGTTAAGTATGGTGAGAGTTATAAGGAAAATGGCTAGGTGTGACAGTTTTGCAGACGAATCACTTTTCGGTTGAATTTCGGAGGTCCAAATAGGCTTAGAAAAATATGAGGCTTGATTCATTGAACCCGAATCTCCGATACGAGTTCAACGGAGATGACGGAATTGGAATCCGAATTCCCGAGCTCAAGATATCACATTCGGAACCAAGGGTGCGCTAGTTGCTCGTTAGCCCCTGATTTGATTCCAAAACTGAACGGCCGAAATATCGGGGTGTCACACTCGATATATATATATATATATATATATATATATATATAGAGAGAGAGAGAGAGAGAGTCTTTTCAAAGAGTTAATGATTTAACGTTAAAGCCCTTTTCTTTAAAATGAATCCCTACCCAATGTTTGGCAAGATCAGTGATCACAATGAATAATGAGGGGCCTTGGGACAAAGTGTACGTAGCTAGTCGGGGAAGCATGGGCTGACAGTGATCCCATACACTAGTTCCAACAAATAATGACGATGTTATCGGTCCTCTCTAGGAGATTAGCGAGGAATTGGGATCGGGCTTTTGGGGCTTCATGGACCCCTCTAGCTACAATGAATGGGTGGACGGATCTTTGGCCGAATCTGTCCACTAACCGGAGGAAAAAGGAGTAAATGATTGAATGAATGAATGATTATGCATGAAAAAATATTATTTGATCATTAAGTAATGAATGAATAATGCACACACGAGGAGAAGGTTGGAGAATTCACCCACTTGTCGGGCTCCCGTAATGACTTACTGAATGAATGAAAGAATTGATTGATATAATCCCATGTGTTGTTTTCTTTGTTTTCACCCCCTTGGAAAATGTTTCAAAACCTCGCACGGGATTATAGCTTGCATGTATGTGTTTAATTTATATATTATTATTGTATTAAACCCTGTTTTATACCCACCAGTCTCTTAAAGACTGGATCCGGTTTGTTTTCAGTTTTCTCTTGCAGGTTTTGGAGTGCTAGGCGGGAATTCGAGTCCGTAGAGTCTTGAGAGTCATGTATAACTTTTCTTTTACTTTCACACTCATACCATTTAATTGTTGTTATGATTATTGAAAGATTGAGAGCGCTTGAATGTTTAATTATTAGAGCCCGTGAGCTCTCTATTTATACTATTGTTAATTTATTATTTCTGCTCATGTTTCTTTATCCTACTGTTATTTCTGTTGATTGCTTAATTGGTTTCGAAGTTAGCTTTCGCCTAGCCTAGTAAGTGAGTTGTGGCCCCATTCGCTCTGATCTGCCACGTGTATGGATCACCCATTTCATATGTGGGTCGGATCTGAGTGTGGGGGATGTGGCGTCACACACTCGAGCACTACATGGGCAACTCCAAACCTTCTGATTACGTACATCTTTATTCAGCCAAGAAAGGGGGAAAAGGAAGACTCGATTGGCGGTGAAGGATTTTCTGGAGAAAGAAATGTTGAAATTATATACATATTTATTTAACAAATATAGGGGGGAAAGGAATACTCGATTGGCATTGGAAGATTTTCTGCGGACAAAATGTTAGAGGTTCCGTTCTAACCTAAAAATCATGCAACGCTCTATCTTTGTGAAATTAATTTGCGAAGGTATATATTAGTGCTTTTGTATTGATATTTAGTCGTTGTATTTACTTATTTTTGTGAATTACATCCAAAACCAAACCAATTACTACTACTATTTGCTGTTAAGAAAGCTCTGATATTTTTATTTTGTCCGTTTTCGTTGTTTCAGATTCTAAAATTTAAGATGATTTTGAATTCTGCAGTGACCTTGCAGTGGAGAATAATGGCTTATAGTGATGGAAAACTGCAGACTTAAGCATCAATAATATTTATTTAAAATTATATTCTTTTATAAATTAATAAGTGTTAATTTGCAATGTGGTTTCACATAAATTAATTTCGAAGATGTTGGTGGTGAGAGAATCGCGAGAAGTGGGAACAGGAAAACTATCCGATTGATTGGAATGATTGTGATGGTAATTTGCTGGATGCATTTCCGTGTTATTGTGTGGATATCAATGTCCAATGCATGTGATCGATGTGTGTGCATCTAAAAGTGCTGATATAAGTACTTGGGTAGATGATTTGCTAAGAGGTGTGTGGCAATTGCTAATAACACTATTTGATGGTAATCTACACTATTTGTTATTTATCATATTCGAATATATCATATATACATTTTGTAAGCTGAAACATAAATATATGCATTTTGTAGGCTGAAAGAACTTCATGGAACTAGAGATTGTGACAATTGTAGATGTAAGTATAGTTGTTATACACCTAATTGCTTTCTTCTCTAGTTATTCTTGAACCAACATAATTAGGTGTTTTACATTTACAAATCATTAATCATTGAATTTGGTATTTTGTCCAACTTTTGAGATAATTATTTCATTTGTCTCTTGTTATTCAAATGCAGCATGGGGATCAAGAGTTTGTTAAGGAATTAGTCAATCAAGAAGTTCGAACTTCTAATAAGGTATTATTCAAATTGCTATATTTAAAGAAATTCGTTGTGGAACTGGTCACTAATTTCATAGCAAGTTGGTATTTTATTTGTTTGTTGACTAACAGTATTTGATCAGTAATCATGAAGGTGTAAATTTTCTTTTTATTTTAAGCAGAGGTATGATAATATGCATAATCTGTAGATATGTATTCAATCAAGCAATACCAATGCCAGAGTATCCTTAAAGTATTTAATATATATATATATATATATATATATATATATATATATATATTACCGATTTTATGTTTCTTTAACATAAGGTCAAACATAGGATAACAGGAATAACGGTAATCATCTCGGGATTTCCCCATCAATCTTACATTTATTAACAAAACAATCCATTTGATTGATTTTGATCATACAAAATTAATTCATAAAAAATACACTTTAAACAGATTTCACATGATCCATTTCCGTTGCATATTTTGAATTATGAAAAGTGCTCAAATAAGGTTTTAGTCAAATTACTGCTTCTAGATAAATTTCTTATGAAACTAGCAAGTTAAGTTCATAGCAAGTTGGTATTTTGTTGTGATTTGGCTGAAAATGTTTGAGCCTAAAACCGTTTATTTTGGTTGATTTGTTAGTTGACAAACTTTTATAGTTTATGCATTAGGTAATGAATCATTTTATTCTTTCGCAGCGGGCATGAGTACACATCTAGATTCTCAATCTCAACTATCATAGGATTTTGCAGTTTGACTGACTTGAGCATATATGAGATCAAGTCAATCAGAGATCTTGCGCTTCATATTTCGATAATCAAGTTATTTTCTTGGACTACATATTTTAGTAATTAAGTACTTTTTTTGGTTTGAAATCTTCTTCTCTATTAATTTGATTCACTGCAAGATGGAGAGTCACTCGCCTGAACTATATTTAAATAGGTTCCTTACACTAATAGCATTACTCAACTAAAATTAAATATGTATTTTGATCAGAAAATAAGCAAAGCACGCAATATTTTGCTATTTATGTTCTCCTCAATATTGCAGACGATATACGAAAAGCTTTCTAGGATGTGGTGATGGCGGTGATGGAAATAGGCTAGCAAAAGTATACAAAGAAAAATGTGTTATGGGGTAAGATTCATTTACCTTTTCCTGCTTCTCATTTTATTGGGTTTTTACATTTCTGTAATTTCGCTGCTCCTAATATAGATAGGGGAATTTTACTTGGTGAAATACCGTGCTTTTCATTATAGGGATTTGGGCTTTTTGTATTCGTTGAAGCTTCAATTTTCGTTCTCCTTGACATTCAAAACAGACTCGGCTGCAACAATGTTTTACTAGCCAAGGTCAACCAATAGGTTATGGGTAAGTTGCTCAAAATGAAGTCGTAATCATCGTGGAATATGACATTGTTTTTGTGGTGGTTTTTCTTTTTATTTCTTTGAAGTTTTAGATATTGTCAATAAAATTTATTATTTTTCGATTATGGAACAGGACGGTCTATTGTGAAAGAGAAACTGATTATTTTATAAATAAGCGTCATAAAGACATTCAAAAACCAGGGGATATTAGGAATTTCACTTATAGTTTTCATCTATTTTGTGGCTTTGTCCTCAACAATTATGTATTTTCTTTTAAATTTGATAATGTGAATTATTCTTAAGATGTATGTAGCATTTAGGATAATTTGTTAAATAACTAAGTGTTGGTTATACATATTATCAAAGGATTGTATTAGTTTAGATGGATATATCAATCTAGCTTTTTGCGTGTCAGATTTTATTATGGGGTTCTTTTTTAATAGTACCCATGAGTAAAAAATTTGTTTACTCCCCATTTTGAAAATTATTCTTCTTCACTCCCCAGATGAAAATCAAAAGTTTCATTTACTCCACATTTTTCGTAAACGTGCTATAAAAATTCAAGAATCACTTACTTAAATCCCAAAATGTTGTATATTTATCGCAATATGATGTATATGTTGTATATTTTGCGCAATATGTAGTTTATACATCATATTGCGAAAAATATACAACATTTGAGGATTTAAGTACGTGATTCTTGAATTTTTATACCACGTTTACAAAAAATGGGGAGTAAATGAAACTTTTGATTTTCATCTGGGGAATGAAGAGAAATAATTTTGAAAATGGGGAGCAAACAAACATTTGAGTCCCCATTTGGGGATTTTTCGAGAATTCCCCGTTTTATTAGTTGGGTATTATAATTTTTTTCTTATTCACTTAAATAGTAGTTCGAAAATTTATAGATGTTATCATAATATGCATTAGCCGTTTCACCAAAAAAAAAAAAAAAAAAGTATTAGCCAACCCATCTCTGAATTTTGAGTGTAAGAGAAGCGAAATGTTCTTTATTTGTACTCATGATTTAGGGCTATATGTATTTTATTGTTAGGCCGATATAAAGTATCACATGTATCATCAGTAACTATATTATCCATCATTAAATATTTAAAAAATAAGTTTCATTATTTAAAAGAAATAACAAGTTCTATTTTGTAATTATAATTTTATCGTATGTAAGTATATAAATAAATGAGTGTAAAACTATATTTAATTGAATTAAAATAGGATATGTACAGCGTATTTAACTCAACTAAATTCAAATTCATACAAAAGAGAAATCTCAATTAAATTTTGATTCATACAAAAGAGAAATTGTTTTGGCACGCAGCGAAACTAACTTGACACACAGGGACGACGTGTATTTAATTCAGGACACATACAAAAGAGAAATTACACAAAAGATTATCTGGAGAGAAATTACACAAAAAATTAACTTTAGAATTCAACCAAAGAGAAATTACATTAGAAATTAACTTGACTAGTAGGGATGGCTTGCACCAGTTGTTAAAAAGAACGGGCTGCATAACACTGACGCCAAACTTTCTTTGAATTTTTTATATTTAAATTTTAGAACTAACCTCTTTGTTTGCCAGCAGTTCTTTGACTCAATGCAAAAGTAATACATCTTAGTTTAGTCAACTGATCCATTCGACTAAAAAAGTTTTGAGTCATTTTCTAGTCCCTCAATGTGGTTGCGTGTAGCACCTTTGTTTGATTCCCAATAGTCAATTCTGCCAGGGAAGTTTCTGAAAGGAGAAGGAAGGCAAGGGTTTTTCTCGTAGGATTTGATTCATTTACTAGAATAATTGCTCAAATTGGTTCCCAGGAAGAATGGGCACAGAGACATTGCTCAATTTTGAACCTTCTGAACTCAGTTTCCGATGTAAGCTTTATCTAGTTTTATTTGACATTTTGTTTTTTGTTGTTAGTTTTAGTTTTTCCTTTTGTTTTTGACGATGATTGTGTCTTTCCATGGCGTTTGATCAGTTGAGCTGAACAAGCAACTATCTTCTACGATTAGGTTGCTAAATAGGACCGACAATCATGTTGCTTTTAAGGTGAATTTATATGTCCTTCGACGATTATTACGCGTTTCTCGTGATCTCTATGCTTCATGTAGCTCATATTTAGACAAAAATTGTTTGTTTGGTAATATTGAATTGTGAATTATTTCTATTCAGCTTTTGACCACTAATCCTAAGAGCTACGGCGTTCGACCAAAAATCGGAGTTCTTTTGCCTGGATCAGCTTGTGATGTTACAGGTACTTATTTTGCTCTTTTCTTACGGAAAGTGTTTGTCATTCTTGGGTTAACACCAACTGTGACAAAAGAAGTTGAATAATAGAAAACACAGGATGGAAATAAGGCAATATCCAGCTCTAAATGACCACTGGCTTCAATGATTTCCCCATTTTTGTTGAATTATTTTCTTCTAAGAACTGAATTTACTATATTTTGCAGTTACGAGGGGAGCCCTGAAGGAGGCTCCGCGCAATATGAGGTGCAAGGATAAGTTTATGATTCAAAGTGCAATTGCGAGTCCTAGTGCTACAGAAGAAGATGCTCAAAATAAAGTAGGTGTAGCTAAATCGGTTCACTGTTCTTTTAAGTAATTTTTTCCTTGTTTCCTGCTGCTCCTTTCACGACTGCGTTTATTTCAAGAATATTGTATCCTTACTCATTCTTTTCTCTTTCAACTGCTGTTCACTGCATATATGTGCTTCTGAAGCATGTAATATATATATAGATAGATATACATGCTCCAAATGTTAGCTAAATTATGACTTCTTGAACATCGGGTCCAATTCGTAATAATACTCTCCTAAATGTCACATGCATCGGAAAATGCCAGAAACTCGCATCATGATTTGCATGTGATATATTTAGTTGCTGATACCATCGAACATTAACACGAATTTCCTATCTGTTTGGTGAACTAATTTGTTGTGGAAGAGTTGAAGTGGCCAATAAAGGTGTTTTTAGTTAATGATCTTTTAAGTTTTTAAATCGCATCTTTTTTGGAAGTTTAATAAGGAGGCAGGACAAGCTTTTCAAGAGTGCAAACTACGAGTGGTTTACAATATCCCAACAGAGTCATCATTTGCGGAGTCTGTAATAGATCGAAATTCTAATGTTCCTGAGGTTGGTGTAATGAAATTAAGAGAATTCTTTCCCATGTTCAAACGGCATAGTCCTGCAAAACCAGCGTATTAACAGCGTCATTTTTGTTGGTTCATGCAGGAGTCTAACTTTGTTGTAGGACTCCATGACAATGTGTTACTGGTAAACTCCAATTTTCTCATGCCCAATTCATAGATATCATACACATTGTGCCATTTCTTTTTGTTCTGGAACTACTTCCTTTGGTTGAATCATGAGTACCCATCTAGCTTCCTTCTGAAACTAGATAGACAGAGAATCACCATGAAATCGTGACAGGAAAGTTAGTTAGTTGAATGAATCATGATTAAATCGTGATAGAAGAGTTAGTGAGTAGAATCATGATTAACTCGTGACACAAGAGTTAGTTAGTTGACAGAACTACGTTTCGATTTGGCTGACTCGGACTTTTTTTTTTTTTTTTTTTGGGTAGGAATTAAAAAAACTTCAAAACTCAAAAGTATTATATTTGTTTTTGTTTTTTTATAAAGATGTGAAGGATGAGGAAAATGGAAAAAAAATCTAAAAAGAGAACAATCGCAGCAGAAGAATTATATGTCTTCATCAAATTCTTTCTTCTTTTTCTTCCTTTTCTTCTTCATCCTGTTGGATACCATATTGAAAGGAGTAAAAGCTAAATATATTATTAATGTAGTGTAGGATATGTACCAACTAACCTCTATATATGTATAATATCAACTTCCTAATACTACTAGATATCAACTAAGTAATTCTCACAGTTTTCATCTATTTTTTTTGTTTTGCTACTGAAACAAATAGACGAGCACAAGGAAGCTTCTTGACGTCCAACATTCACAGCTCCAATTACCTTGTAAGAAGATAACAATTTCCAATTTTGTTCTTTGTATTTCTATTTTTTGTTAAATTTCTTTTTCTCTAATTGCATTGCCACTTAATTCTAACAGTAAGTCCCAATAAGGAGCTCTCTTTCTCATTTCAGTTATCCAATGTGAGTGAGAATCATGTCGCTTTCAGGGTATGTCTTTATTATTTGAATAACACCTTTGGTTAAGATAATGTTGTTAATTGTCATGTAATACCCAGTTTGGTTTTTTCTTTTGCTTCTTTACTTAAAAAGAGTTCTCAGTTTATGCATGTGTTAAACTCATGTGCGATCTTTTATTTCAAAATTAATTTTAGGTCAAGACTGCCAGTCCGAAGTTTTTTGTCCAACCAAATATTGGGATTCTTTTACCTCAATCCGGAAGCTCTATCACAGGTAATGTACTTGTTCACTTTTGCTTTGGAGTTTTACTGGTATATGAAAATAACTATTTATTTATTTTCCATTTTGGATAAATTCGTCTTGTTTATTATTCTAGAATGTTAATCTTACATGGTCAAAATCCTGTAAAACTTATATTGGTGCTCCAGGTCGAGCCATTTTTGAGTTTTTTGGTCACTGCAATTCCTTTTAGTTGTCATCCATTAATAAGCCAAAATGGGCTTGTTATTAACACTTATTTTTTTTGTTTTTTTAGTAAGAATGCAAGGACAAATCAAGGTTTCATCTGACATGCAGGATAAGTTTCTGATCCAGAGTTTAGTTGCTACTGCAGCTGCAACCTCAGAGGATATCATCATAGATATGGTAGTAATTCAAGCTTGTTAGTTTATTAAAGCTCTGAAAATATATTTCTAGTGTTCTAATATTTCTTATAATAGTTTCACAAACTCATTCTGAACGCAAGCAGATAGAAATGATAACTGAGATTAGATATCTTGACTTTATTAGGGACATTGGGTAACAGATGGTGGACAGTTTGGTTTTTATTTTTTTTCCTCTTCTTTGACAGTTTGATAAAGCAACTTTACCCATTGAAGAGTGTGAACTGCCAGTGGTTTATACTTCAAAGCAGGAAAGTGATAGTAACTGTGTTGCTGAATTGATCCTGAGGGGCATTATCACTGCCTTGCTGGCTTTAATTTCTTTCTACTTCTTGAAGAGGACATTGTCGGTTATCTGGTATTTCAATTTTATCTTTGAAAATTTGTTTAGATTAAATATATTTAGCTAGGATCTTCTACTTTTTATTTGTTGGAAAGCAGAATTGTTTTTCACTGGTTTTGTTCTCTTTTTTCATTTATGAGAGAAATATGGAAACGTTCTCTAGTTTGGTGAATGATGGAATGATCAATAGTTTGAACAGTACTATTCATCGGCAGATATTTGATGAAGCCACATCCTACAATTCACTTAGGAAAAAACAAATTTGACAACTCACTTGAATTAGATATAGGGTTTTAGACTCCGGGGAGATCCACGTTTAAGTTGGAACTTATCTTTGATCTGGGTGGAGAGATGAAAGCAGTTCTAGACTTTAATAAGTGGGATTAGATCAGCAATAGCTATGTCCGGTAACAATGTGGCTTGTGCATCACCAAGTACCTGTATATCATTCGCTGTAACACCACACTTGTGGTGGTTCAGAAATAGGGTTGGTGTCAGAGGTACAAAGTTAATTCGTTTTGTAACTTCGGTGCATGATTTTGGAACCTTAGCAAGAATTAGGGTCACGGCTGCTAATTGGATAGAGAAGAGACCGAGAGGTGATACCATTTAGTCCCATTGAATGGTGGCTGGTCAAATTGATGCTTCGTATTTGTTGGCTAAAACTTTAAGTAGAGTTGCCTGAAGAAACAATTCTTTTAACTGTTAAATCCAAAGACCTCTTGTATTTATAGGCTGATTTAGCGCTCTTTGATTTATAGGTACAGGGACTTTTGCCTTATCAATTTACCTTTTCTTTTAATATTCTTGGTTTTTTAGGGGATCAGTTTTGCTGCCGCATGGACGGTATTTGATGCAACTTTAGCCATTGTATACACAGTTTGTGACTCGGATTATCTTGTTGTCTACAGGAGTTTGACGATGGTAGCAATTATGCTGGTGTTAAAGATGATAAAGAGACTGGTGTCGGACTCAGTTGAAGATTGGATAGTGAAGACTCTTCTGTATATCGTAATGCATTTTCTGTTTGGACGCAAGGACAACATACAGCTTCCATAGTATTAATATTGAAATAGTTGTACATTTTATGAGAATGATCGTGACTGACGGGAGAGTAAAATCAAGCATATTTCGTCTGTGTCATGGTCCACGCATCTGGAAGAACTTATCATACACGTCCAGGTGGCGACTTTTTCTACTTTCTTATACACACGGCTTGAAATCTACGAATCTCTAGAGAAATACCTATTGGGAGGATCTGGATGCACAGTACAACTAGGACTGTTTCTGAGTTATAATTTTGTGTTCAGCACTGTGATTCAATATTTGTTGGCTTTCTGGACTTACATCTCTGCACAGTGGAAAACAAAATTTGTTGGCTTGTTTACTTTTTAGGCCTGGTTTACTTTGGTAAAAAGGATTTGGGGAAAAAAATATTTTTGTCATCCTAACTTTGTCTCCTAACTTTGTCTCTTTTTGTAATTTACCATTCTAATAAATTTTCATTGCAAATCATTATTTAATCTTTGCATTTGCAGCATACCGGTAGTAAAAAAAAAATTTGGTGGTTTAGGTGAAAATATAATTGACGTTTATGTTTTATAAAAATGTCGCGTGTCATGTTTTTTAGTTAAAACTACTAAAAAAAAGTTTAGATGATTGTATGTTATAAATACAAAGATTGGATGGGGATTTACAACGAAAATTTATTGGGATGGTAAATTGCTAAAATACGTAAATTCAGATGACAAAAAAATTTTTTCCCAAAAGATTTTGAAAGTGATGAAATCATATGTTAGTATAGCTATACTGAATGCTAATAACCCCAGTTTACTTTTTTTTTTTTTTTTTTTTAATAGTGTTTACTTTTCAGTTTTCACAAGAAGTTAATGAATGTTTAAGATTAAATGACACATTTCCCCTCAATTTCCATGGTATTAGTTCCTTCGGACTGAAACAATGTTATTAATTAATAAAGATTTAATTAGTGGTATCAATGACATTCCATTATAAATTTTTTATTTAATAGAAAATTTAGATTTGTCTTTCGTAATGTATTTTTAATGTAATACATATCCCTATTTAATATTAACTATAATATTATACTTTTTAATTTTCCGAATAGTCAAATACCAAGATAAGAATTAACATATGGAGGTTGGTTATCTTTTCCTAAAATAATTTGATTTGACTACTCAATAAAGATTTAATTAGTGGCATTCCATTGTAAATTTTATCAACTTTTGGAGTGAGTGTTAATCCCACATGGCATGTTAAAAATCATGTCTACCAATACATACCAAAATTGCATGTCTACCGGCAATGCCCAAATCCCTATGTTTTAAAACCTGGACCGGACGTCGAACCGATGCCCCTTACTGGTTACTGGTTTTACCGATTCTGGTCGGACCGGTATGATGTCATAATTACGTAATAATTATATTTAATTATATATATATATATATATGGGGCAGTTATTTAAAATGACCAAATATTCTCAAAAGTTATCCTAAGCCCCCTAGTTTGAAAAAAGTATGTTTTACATCACCAATACATCTCTTATTTTTTGTAAACCCCCCAAAGCCCTAAAAAGTCTGTTTTGCCCTTTTTTTTTACTATCACCACACCATTTTTACTTCTTCCAATCTCATATTCCTTTAATCATCTCTTTTCTTATTTTTCCAGTTTCTCTACTATCCGAAATTTGGATTCCGAGTTCTGCCACAACATCCCATTTCCGACGGTTGCATCACTGTTTTGAAATCATAGCCGATCAGTTCGCGTTACGGTGAGCTTCCTGAGTTTCAGCGAAGCTTGCTTCCTTGAAGAATTTCGGTGGGTCTGTAATCGCATAGATGAGTTCCTGAGTTTCGGCAAAGCTTGCTGCCCTGAAGAATTTCGTCTTTCAGCTTTTCCTCAATCTTTTTCGAATGAACTTGAATAATAATGATTGTTAATAACGCTGATTAGGAAGTAATTGGTAGCATAATTTTATGGATTTTGAGCAACTTTCCATGGTTGCAAATGATTAATTTCCTAATTGCTTGCTGTAATGATTACATGCTGCTAAGTGGATGGTTTGTTGAATTTAAAATTCCTTTGAGGGAATTCATACAGAATGCTTATTGAGTATAGGATATTTGTGGTGCAATTATGATGAAATGCTCCTAGTTAATCCCCTCCCCCCCCCCCCCCCCCCCCCTCTTTTTTTTTGGTTTGGCCTCAGATTAATTTGCTGAGAGGAAAGAATTGAGGCACCCAACTGTACCTCGTGGAGCATGTTATTTGAATTTGAGTTCTGTATATGTGTGAAGAGATTTAAATTTGAGATTTATATTTGATACTGCCTGTAACACCCCAGACACGTGGAGGTGCCACACCCCCGAACTATAGATCAATCCACGTATGAAATGGACAATTCATACATGAACCAACCTATAGCGAACGGGTGACAATGCAATACACGACAAGCTAGGCGGGATAACTAACTCATGCAACAAAATTAAAGCGGAAGCATAATTCAAACAGTATCAATTTATCATATCAAGATTTTTCTCACTTACCAAATAGAATATATTCTAACTTCATATATATCAATACATTATCATCTCCTAGGGTAAATAACAAATAACCCTAAGCATAATTCTCTTGAACCACAAACAAACAATTGTAGTTTCATAATTGTCAATAAATAATCCAATACACGAACCATGATTGACTCGACTACATGTACCGAACTCGACTCGACTCGACTCCCGCCTAGCGTGCACCTGCAGTAACCTGAAAGGTGCAGGCGTCAGTCTATGAAGACCGAGTGAGGGGTTTAAATACGTATCAGCGCAGATTAGGGATGCAAACGAGCCGAGCCGAGCCGAGCCTTGGCCTTTTTTTCTGGCTCGAGCTCGGCTCGACCAAGGCTCGAGGCTCGCTCGGCTCGGCTCGAGCCAAATGAAAATATATTATTTTTAATTAAAAATTAGTTTTTTTAAAATAATTTAATATATTTTTATATATAATAATATATATTTATTAAATATATATACATATATATTATAAATATATTAATTTTTTATTAATTTTATATAAAAATCAATAAAAATATATATAATATTATATAAAAATAAAAATATTTATATATATAAAAATAAAAATATTATTTTTTAATTAAATATATTAGCTCGCGAGCCGGCTCGCGAGCCACGAGCCTAACTAAAAGGGGCTTGAGTTCGGGCTTGGCTCGAGCTTGCTCGCCAGGCTCGTGAGCCGGCTCGGCTCGTTTGCATCCCTAGCGCAGATAACATGCAGGTCATATTCTCGGGTAAAGATTTATAAAAATATAAATATACAAGTTCAATAATAATATAACTTCGCCCGAGAATACAACTATCAATATTAAACACTTGTTCATTTTCATGAAATCAATACATGGCGATCTCCTAATGTACATGAACATGCTTGCTTGATTATTAAACAATAGGGTTTGTTCCTTCTGTGGTTGGACGGACAACCACCCGCTCTAAGACCAGCCCAGCGCCCTCACTAAGGAGAACCTGGCCAGGAGAACGCGTGTACACGGTGGGCTTTGTTCTTCCTGTGATTGGACGGACAACCACCAGCCCGAAGACCAGCCCAGCGCCCTCACTAAGGAGGACCTGGCCAGGAGAACACATTTACTAGCTAGGGCATCGTTCTTCCTGTGATTGGACGGACAACCACCAGCCCGAAGACCAGCCCAGCGCCCTCACTAAGGAGGACCTGGCCAGGAGAACGCATTACTTGCTTTCATGAACATGGCTTGCTTGATTCATGCACACTAACATAACCTACTTGCTTGATTCATGAACAATAACATAACTTGAAATGATAAGTGCTTTCATGAAATTATAAATATAAATACCTTTGGCCAAAAACCACGTAAAGGTTATACGGGTTCTATATAACTAGAAAGTAAACCTCACCTGACAGGCGACACACAACTCGTGATTACGTGAATGTGCTCATGCTTGATAATCTCCGCCCTGGAGAACAACTTGAATCAACTAAAGAAGAGAAGAAATGATGGTGTGATGATGTTGATTCTCCAACTTATGCAATTTCCTTTGAAATCAATCTTGAAAAAATGATCAAATCTCTTCCTTCCTTCATGGTGTGATGAACCGGCATTTAGTGTGTGTGAGTGTGTGAGATTTTTGATGAATTATGATGAATAAAATGGAAGAGATGAAATGCATAGATATTTTATAAAGTCTTGCAAGAATTATGATGACTCAACCATTTTTGCATTTAAGCCCCTCAAATATATAATGTCATGTAATCAAGTTTCATCTCATGGAAAATGATCAACTAAGCACGAGAATGGTTCATGCAATTAAGTCCTCTAATTTTGAATGAATAAGCAATTAAGGACATACAAGCACTTAAGTCACGTTCGACAACTAATTCACGTATCACTTAAATACAAATTATGCAATAATTCATTATCTGAGAATAATATCATATATTTTCACATAAACATATAAGAATATCATTCATATAATGTCATGTAATGTATAAAGGAAAAATCGGGGCGTTACAATTCTCTTCCCCTTAAAAGGACCTGGTCCCCAGGTCCACTGCCGGGTTTAAAAATGATGCACAAGCAATAAGAGAGCCCCGTCTCTTAGACAAGTAATGGGAGGGCCCCGTCTCTCCAACACGAAATGAGAGCACCCCGTCTCTCCAACAAGAAATGAGAGAACCCCGTCTCTCCAACAAGAAATGAGAGAACCCCGTCTCTCAAACATACCCCAAATAATGATTCAAGGAAACACTTAGAGAAACATTTATATAAGTGTCACATAGGGCAAGAAGAATCACATGAATCATATAACTAACACTTATATACAACCAAATGGCAACTGACAAGAATAATAAAATTCATGATGCACGTGATATGCATGATTAAGTGTACCGTTCACCGTGGATTGCGATTCTTGTATTGAAGTATCTCGGTTAAATGCTTAATTCTTCAATTGATACTTCCTTCATCATGCGAGCATACCTCTAAGGTTTAAATTATTCCTTTGGCCGGCTCTCCCCCTTAAGTAAGAAAATGAAAATCTTCTTTCTTAAGCCTTTTGAAGACTAGATTGGACGTCCAATAGCTCAAAACTCTCGTCAATTCCGGCAACTAGATTGATGGTTGTAGCAACGAATGGAGGTAACCTACAAACACTAATCACTAAATAATGCATGCCGGTTAAAGTGCTAATGCACGTATCACATTTATAAACAATTTAGAATGCAAAATGTAACAATTAATTCCAGCAAAGTTTAATTAAACACGTTGAGCATATAAATGCCAAGCCATATAAGTTCAATTAATCCACGAGTAGTGGCATGAATCAATGCAATGCACAAGTTATCAAGTAATTCCTATGCCGTTCGACCTAGACTTGACATGACACGACGCTAGAACAGCGGTTTTGCAACCGGGCTATGATACCACCTTGGATGTAACACCACCTCCACACCCCCGCACTATAGGTCAATCCACGTATGAAATGGACAATCCATACATGAACCAACCTATAGCGAACGTGTGACAATGCAATACACGACAAGCTAGGCGGGATAACTAACTCATGCAACAAAATTAAAGCGGAAGCATAATTCAAACAGTATCAATTTATCATATCAAGATTTTTCTCACTTACCAAATAGAATATATTCTAACTTCATTTATATCAATACATTATCATCTCCTAGGGTAAATAACAAATAACCCTAAGCATAATTCTCTTGAACCACAAACAAACAATTGTAGTTTCATAATTGTCAATAAATAATCCAATACACGAACCATGATTGACTCGACTACATGAACTGAACTCGACTCGACTCGACTCCCGCCTAGCGTGCACCTGCAGTAACCTGAAAGGTGGAGGCGTCAGTCTGTGAAGACCGAGTGAGGGGTTTAAATACGTATCAGCGCAGATAACATGCAGGTCATATTCTCGGGTAAAGATTTATAAAAATATAAATATACAAGTTCAATAATAATATAACTTCGCCCGAGAATACAACTATCAATATTAAACACTTGTTCATTTTCATGAAATCAATACATGGCGATCTCCTAATGTACATGAACATGCTTGCTTGATTATTAAACAATAGGGTTTGTTCCTCCTGTGGTTGGACGGACAACCACCAGCTCTAAGACCAGCCCAGCGCCCTCACTAAGGAGAACCTGGCCAGGAGAACGCGTGTACACGGTGGGCTTTGTTCTTCCTGTGATTGGACGGACAACCACCAGCCCGAAGACCAGCCCAGCGCCCTCACTAAGGAGGACCTGGCCAGGAGAACACATTTACTAACTAGGGCATCGTTCTTCCTGTGATTGGACGGACAACCACCAGCCCGAAGACCAGCCCAGCGCCTTCACTAAGGAGGACCTGGCCAGGAGAACGCATTACTTGCTTTCATGAACATGGCTTGCTTGATTCATGCACACTAACATAACCTACTTGCTTGATTCATGAACAATAACATAACTTGAAATGATAAGTGCTTTCATGAAATTATAAATATAAATACCTTTGGCCAAAAACCACGTAAAGGTTATACGGGTTCTATATAACTAGAAAGTAAACCTCACCTGACAGGCGACACACAACTCGTGATTACGTGAATGTGCTCATGCTTGATAATCTCCGCCCTGGAGAACAACTTGAATCAACTAAAGAAGAGAAGAAATGATGGTGTGATGATGTTGATTCTCCAACTTATGCAATTTCCTTTGAAATCAATCTTGAAAAAATGATCAAATCTCTTCCTTCCTTCATGGTGTGATGAACCGGCATTTAGTGTGTGTGAGTGTGTGAGATTTTTTATGAATTATGATGAATAAAATGGAAGAAATGAAATGCATAGATATTTTATAAAGTCTTGCAAGAATTATGATGACTCAACCATTTTTGCATTTAAGCCCCTCAAATATATAATGTCATGTAATCAAGTTTCATCTCATGGAAAATGATCAACTAAGCACGAGAATGGTTCATGCAATTAAGTCCTCTAATTTTGAATGAATAAGCAATTGAGGACATACAAGCACTTAAGTCACGTTCGGCAACTAATTCACGTATCACTTAAATACAAATTATGCAATAATTCATTATCTGAGAATAATATCATATATTTTCACATAAACATATAAGAATATCATTCATATAATGTCATGTAATGTATAAAGGAAAAATCGGGGCGTTACACTGCCTGATATATCTCCAAAGATCTTTGGTTCTAGTTGTAATTTACGAATAAGCAAGAAATTTTAATCAATTTTATTGCTGATTTGTTGAGCAAGAAATGAAAAATACTGAACTTAACATACAATTTGTAGAGTAATTTGTTAAATATTCGTAATTAAAAGCAGAATGTGTAAAGTGGTGGATTACATATTCGTATTTAAAAGCACACTTTGTAGAGTGATGGATTAAATATTCGTAATTAAAAGCAAAAATTGTAGAGTGATGTGTTAAATATTCGTAATTAAAAGCAGAATTTGTAGAGTAAAACTGTAATAATGCGTAATTGGATGGACACTTTGTCCAGTGAAACTATAATAATGCGTAATTTGATGGACAATTTATCAAGTGAAACTGTAATAATGCGTAATTGAATGGGCAGTTTGTCCAGTGAAACTGTAATAATGTGTAATTAGATGGGCAGTTTGTCCAGTGAAAGGGAAATAATGCGTAATTGGATGGGTGTTTTGTCCAGTGAAACTGTAATAATACGTAATTGGATGGGTGCTTCGTCCAGTGAAAGGGTAATTATGCGTCATTGGATGGATACTTTGTCAAGTGAAACTGTAATGTTGCGTAATTGGATGGGTGCTTTGTCCAGTGAAACGGTAATATGCGTAATTGGATGAGCAGTTTGTCCGGTGAAAGGGTAATAATCTGACTTTGAGATCCCTACGTATTTTAGTTAGTTTGAACAATCACTCTATCCAATTTGAGATTTCTGAGCTTTCTTCATATACGCGAAATCCCACAGTCAGTTTATACATAAATATATATTTGAAATATATACATATATATATTTTTGTATAAACTAATTTGTATATATTCTGACTGTGAGATTTCTGTATATATCTAAATATATACAGAAATTAGTAATAAAAAACAGACTTTGTTAATTAAAACGTTAAAAACTAGTAATAAAAAACAAACTTTGTTTAGTGAAACGTTAAAAATTAGTAATAAAAAACAGACTTTGTTAAGTGAAACGTTAAAAACTAGTAATAAAAAACAGACTTTGCTAAGTGAAACGTCAAAAACTAGTAATAATAAGCTGACTTTGTCTAGTGAAACGTTAAAAACTAGTAATAAAAAACAGACTTTGTTAAGTGAAACGTTAAAAATTAGTAATAAAAAGCATACTTTGTCCAGTGAAACATTAAAAATTAGTAATAAAAAACTGACTTTGTCTAGTGAAACATTAAAAACTATTAATAAAAAGTAGACTTTGTTTAGTAAAACATCAAAAACTAGTAATAATAAGTAGACTTTGTCTAGTGAAACATTAAAAACTAGTAATAAAAAGTAGACTTTGTTTATTAAAACACTAAAAACTAGTAATAACAAGTAGACTTTGTCTAGTGAAACGTTAAATACTAGTTACCATTACATGTTGTGAATCTTAATTCCATATTTAGTGTTTATAAAAGTTACCATTACATATTGTGAATCTTAGTTCCTTATGAACAATGACACTCAATATTGAGTTTCATGTTGTGGACATTTACCTTTTTATGTAATGTTATTGAATCTTCAGTGTCATTATTACAATTACATATTGTGAATCTTAATTCCGTATAAATAATGATACTTAATATTGAGTTACATGTTGTGGACATTTACATATTGTCATTATTAACTTTTGTAAACACTAAATATGGAATTAAGATTCACAACATGTAATGGTAACTAGTATTTAACGTCTCACTAGACAAAGTCTACTTATTATTACTAGTTTTTAGTGTTTTAATAAACAAAATCTACTTTTTATTATTAGTTTTTAATGTTTCACTAGACAAAGTTCTCTTATTATTACTAGTATTTAATGTTTTACTAGACAAAGTCTGCTTATTATTACTAGTATTTAACGCTTCACCTAACAAAGTTTGCTTTTTATTACTAGTATTTAACGCTTCACTTAACAAAGTCTGTTTTTTATTATTAATTTATTTAACGCTTCACTTAACAAAGTCTGTTTTTTATTATTAATTTTTAACGTTTCACTAGACAATGTTTGCTTTTTATTACTAGTTTTTAATGTTTTACTCAACAAAGTCTACTTTTTATTACTAGTTTTTAGTGTTTCACTAAACAAAGCCTACTTTTTATTACTAGTTTTTAATGTTTCACTAGACAAAGTTCTCTTATTATTACTAGTATTTAACATTCCACTTAACAAAGTCTATTTTTTATTACTAATTTTTAACGTTTCACTAGACAAAGTTTGCTTTTTATTACTAGTTTTTAATGTTTCACTAGACAAAGTTTGATTTTTATTACTAGTTTTTAATGTTTTACTAAACAAAGTCTACTTTTTATTATTAGTTTTTAATGTTTCACTAGACAAAGTTCTCTTACTATTACTAGTATTTAACGTTTCACTTAACAAAGTCTATTTTTTATTACTAATTTTTAACGTTTTACTAGACAAAGTTTGCTTTTTATTACTAGTTTTTAATGTTTTACTAAACAAAGTCTACTTTTTATTACTAGTTTTTGGTGTTTCACTAAACAAAGCCTACTTTTTATTTTTTATTACTAGTTTTTAATATTTCACTAAACAAAGCCTACTTTTTATTACTAGTTTTTAATGTTTCACTAGACAAAGTTCTCTTATTATTACTAGTATTTAACGTTTCACTTAACAAAGTCTATTTTTTATTACTAATTTTTAACGTTTCACTAGACAAAGTTTACTTTTTATTACTAGTTTTTAGTGTTTCATTAAACAAAGCCTACTTTTTATTACTAGTTTTTAATGTTTCACTAGACAAAGTTCTCTTATTATTACTAGTATTTAACGTTCCACTTAACAAAGTCTATTTTTTATTACTAATTTTTAACGTTTCACTAGACAAAGTTTGCTTTTTATTACTAGTTTTTAATGTTTCACTAGACAAAGTTTGATTTTTATTACTAGTTTTTAATGTTTTACTAAACAAAGTCTACTTTTTGTTATTAGTTTTTAATGTTTCACTAGACAAAGTTCTCTTATTATTACTAGTATTTAACGTTTTCACTAGACAAACTCTACTTATTATTACTAGTATTTAACACTTCACTTAACAAAGTCTGTTTTTTATTACTAATTTTTAACGTTTCAGTGGACAAAGTCTGCTTTTTATTACTAGTTTTTAACGTTTCACTAAACAAAGTCTGCTTTTAATTACGAATATTTAACCCATCACTCTACAAAGTCTGTTTTTAATTACGAATATTTAACTCATCACTCTACAAGGTCTGCTTTTAATTACGAATATTGAAACCATGACTCTACAAATTCTGCTTTTAATTACGAATATTTAATCCATTACTCTACAAAGTCTGCTTTTAATTACGAATATTTAACCAATTATTCTACAAACAAACTGATATGATCTGAACAAGCACTTCATTACTAGGATCTTTTTTCATCTCTTCTTTCTCTCAAATTTTCTTGTTCATTCTTTAATATGGAACTTGAAGAACATAATACGAAATACTAGAATTTGCAATTTGAGAAATTTTTTCAGTTATCTCCTTTAATGTAGAAAAATAATTTTCATGGATGAAACGTGAAAAATAGTTCAAGAAAGAAGATAATATATTGTAAATTTTCAGTTCTAATTAAAATTAAAATCTCAAATTTAAGCAGAAATCTCTGGACATATATCAGAAATTTCAAAACCGAAACGGCGATTCCTCCGCCAATACTCTATCTTATCACGTGCTACCATGGCCGAAATCTTTCTCTTGAAGAGTACTACAATGCCCATGCCTCTTTTTGTCTCGATTAGCCACCTAAATCGCTGGAAAAAGGGCTGGAACGTGCACTGCCACAATCGCGTGCGCTGCTGCTAGCTTCGTCGGCCGATATCTCCATCACCAGGCTGTTTCAGGCCATGAGACCACCTCCAAGTTGTAGATCTCGTCGAGAAGTTTGATTTGCATACCAATTTTGCTAGATTTCGTTGTCGGATGAGGCCGAACGAGGCTGTCAAAGTTGCTGTCAATTTTTAGTCGCGATTTTGAAATTTTGATCAACCATATCTCCTTCGTCGTTGGTCGGATTTTGATTTCGTCTTAGCCATTGTGATCGTTGTCTCAAGATGTTCGATTTTGACTATTCGTTTGCGTAAATCGGTTGTCGGATGAAAAAGTTGTAATTCTTGGGGTGAAAGAATGTCGATAAAGAGGGAGAGAGGAGAGAGAAGAAAGAGAGGTTCAGCTTCTTCAATGCAACAAGGGTATTATGGCCTTTTTACACGTTTGAGGGGGTTTACAAAAAATACTTTGAGTATTAGGGATGTAAAATAGGCGAATTTCAAACTGGGGGGTTTAGGAAAACAATTGTGCCTTATTAGGGATTGTTCAATAATTTACCGTATATATATATAAATTATATTCAATTATACAATATTATAAATATTAATTAAAAATAATCAATTAAGTTTAATAATATACAAAAATAGATAAAATTATAAATCACTTTAAATAATTCATTAATTTTCAAATAACATATCTAATGAAAAATCTATAAAGATATAGATCAAATATTTAACTAAATAGCAAAATAATCAACATCAACCAAATTAGTAATATAGAAAAAAGATTGATTAAAAACAAATGTCATACTTTTAATGTAAAAAAAAAATATATATATATATATATATATATCACACAAATTTTTATATTTTTATAAGTATATTATAAAAAATAAATTATTTAACATTATTTTATCCAGATTAAATTGAATTCTTTATTATAATAGTTGACATAATTAATATTTTTCTAAAACTCAACTTGAAAATATAATTTATAAGCTTATTAGATTTATATTAGAATTTGCCAACATACAACCAACAAAGTAACAAGGTCAAGTGGTTGATGCCCTCTTTTTTCTAATTTGAGGGTACAGGTTCGAACCCTTGCGAACCCCTGCTGGAACATTTTACGATTTTGAAAAAAAAAAAAAAAAAACAAACAAAAAATCTGGGCCAAACGGCCCGCTAAACGGTCCGGTCCGGTTTTGGTCCGGTTTTTAGCGGGCCAAACTGGTCCAACGGGGGACTGGTTTTGGAGGCTCAACCGGACCGGACAAGCGGCCGGTCACCAGTAGAACCGGTCCGACCGGCCGATCCTGTCCTGGTTTCGAAACACAGCCAAATCCTCCAAATCACTCAGGTTTGTACGAATTTCTTAGGTTTTAGCAATAAAAAAGTAAACATGGGAAAATGGCATACAAAAGCTCTAAACTCCCTGTTATTGCCAAAGTAAACACAGCCTTATATTCTTATGTTTGGTTGCAGAATTAAGAAGGAAAAGACTAAGCTTTTCTCTAATTTTTCTCACTAAATTCGGAGAAATAAATTATGTTTTCTTTATAATTTTCTATCTATTTTTCTCTTGTCAAATTTCTCTTAATTTTCTTGTCTTTTTCATATTTACCGAACACCAAAACTTATTTACCTTGTTATTTTCTTTTCTTTTCTCTTCCAATTTTCTTGAACCAAGCAGAGTGCCGAGTAGAAAAGTTGTATGATAGAATGCCGCTTTAGAAGGGAATTACTAATTATTTTGTACCTGTTGGACGTATTTTTTATTGCGTTCAGATAAATGAGTATTCTTAACAATATATCTCAACTTACGTATAAGATTATAATTTCTTATTGATATTGTACAAACATTTTCTGCTTAAATATTAGCCATTAGATATATATAATATATGTCATGTTGGGGGTTTTCGGGTTCGGGTAATTTGAGTCAGGTAGCATAAATTTTGGGTAGCATATTATACCATTCGAACCTGAATAATTGGGGATTAGTAGTGGTCGGGTGCCTTATTGGATAGAGTTCGAATAATTGATATACTAAAAATAATTAAAAAAAAAAGATTTTTAATGAAAGAAAAAAATAATTTAACAGTATTGATTAGGGTTGTCAATGGGTCGGATTTTAATCCGAATCCGATCCGATTTTTTGCATATTTGTCCGATAAAAGAATCCGATGGATAATATCCGATTATAAATATTCGAAATCCGATTTTAATGGATCGGATATGGAATCATACAGTCCGATCAGTTAAAGATCCAAATCTGATTATATATATATATATATATATATTATCATATATATAGATATAGATATTAGATATATGTATGTATATATATGTATATTCCCTTAAGAAAAAATACATATATCTAATATCTATATCTATATATATGATAATATATATATATATATATATATATATATATATATATATATATATATATATATATATATGTATATGTAAAGTGAAATTAGAAATTGTGGAAACGAAAGTTAATACAAACCCTAAACATTTTAGGCCAAAGAAAAGTCAGCCGCTGCTTATTCTTCATCTCCCCTGACACTCCATTTTTCAGTTGTCGCCGCCATCATACCCACCAGCCTTCCATTAGCCACCAGAAACGCGACAGCACTACCGATTAACCGCTGATGTTTAAATTTGAAGAATTTTTTTAACGTTGCTTTCTTTTGTTTTCTCTATTAGATCTATTTCGCCTCTCCGCCAGAAAATTCTCCGTCTTCGCGTCTCTACAGGAAAATTCTCCGTCGTCCCATTTTGCGCCACCACAGATCTATTCTCATTTCTCGATCTCATTCTTATATTCTTATCGGGGTGGATTTTTCTGTCGGATTATCTGGCTGGGTAATGCATTTCCACAATCGGATTCGGATTCGGAAATATCAAATCCGATCCGAATCCGACCTGTTGACAGCCCTAGTATTGATGTACCCTAAAATAATTACGACCCAGAAAGCCCATCTTTGGGTGGGTAGCAGGAAGAGAAATTTCACTTTACAGCTGGAACGCACATTGCAGCTGGAGTGCCATAAGTTACTAGCAGAAGGGTTGAACCCGTTTAAGTCAAGCCGGATCAAAAGTCAACCTAAAGGAGTCCAACATATTCTAGCCTAGTCAAGATACTTTGAGATAGTTGAGAATTAGGGGGAAGAGAGCGGAGATTCAAATTTGAGTAGTGGGGATAACTCCCCCTATTTTTTCTCATCCTACTAACTAACCCTAGCTGGAAAGTAGGGACTACATACCTGCTTGGCAGGAAGTGGCGTGGGAATAACTATAAAAGGAAGAGAGGATCATTTTGGAAAGGGGAATTGATCTTTTGCTTATCATATGCTCATATATACTTGTGTTATCAATATTTTCTATGTATTCCTCTTGCCATGATTAATAATACATCTTACTTTCTCATTGTCTCTCTCGATTTCTCTCTTTTATTTAATAACTCAAAGCCCATTTATACAAATTTAGCGATGTTTCATTTTTGGTGAGCATCACTTGGCGCCTTCTGTGGGAAATTTGAGTTAAGGCGTGAGAGATTTGTTCGACCATCAATATGGCTACGGAAAAGCACGATACCAGGGTTGCCGGGGCATTGACAGCCAAGACATCCAAGATCGCTTAGCCGATAGAACGTTGACCAGCTAGGATATGCACAATCTCATAGCTACAGGAAGGCTGACCAACCAGGACGCAGAAAACCTCTTGGCTGACGGAATCTGAATATCCAGAACGTGCAGAGTCTCGTGGTAGCCAGAACACTGCAGGAGTTCTTGACTACAAGAACACTGAGTAACCAGGACGAGTTGAAACGCGCTGCTGCTGGATCAGGAAGAAACAGCGGTGCACGTGTTGAAAGCTTAGAGAGGAGACCTGAGGACGCCCTCCCGAGATTGATATGGGAACCGCTCACTAAAAAACATGATGCACAGGGGGGAGTTGTCCCATTGAGTAACATGCCTGCTACCCAGGTGCAAGCACACCTGTACTAATCTCCCAGGAAGGTGGAGGAAGCGGTCTAGGTATCCAAGCGCGAACGACATTCAACCAAGGCCAAGAAAGGGGGAACTTTCCAAACAACTCCCTCCTATCATTCAATTAAGGTTGGGACTGAACCAACCAGTAGGTGGCGTTAACATCAAATCTAATGTTAGCTTGCAAGAGGTGTAACGCTGATGGACTAAGATGTAGGTGCAGGATTGAGAACCGGGCAGGAAATGTATGACCTGGTGAGAACCAACCACGAAGGAAACATCCTTCATGCTGGTAGCATGAAAGCTGCACGTCAATGGGATCAAGACACGCCTTACTAGGTAATTCAAGAAATCTTCTCAAAAGATCCTAGGGTGCCTTAGAGATATGACCACCCAACAAGTAATATCTTATCATGGCTCTTTTTCATTGCAACAAATCATTATAATTGATACGTTATTGTTGTTGGAGATTTACTTACATTTGTGATAATTGGTATGTCATTTTTGTTGTGTTGGTATGAACATATGGTATATCATTAAGAAATGAATGGCAAAAGTATGAGGTGCGAAAACCTCTATTAAGCCCAATGATCTCAGCATACATGGTTACCCATACTAAAAACGGACCTACGGTCCCCTTACGAAGGAGTCGATTGAACATCCTTTTTGTGCATCAAGAGTGATACGAAAGTCCTCTCCAATGAAAATAACTTGAATCGGTCATGTTATGAACAGAAACTTGCTATGAAGGCTCTTTTGTCATTGCACCTGCCTACTAGCAGAGAGTAGGAAAGCAACCCTTTCGGATAGATAGGAAGGGATGATATATTTTCAAGTATTATTCATATCCGTGTGTTTACTACATTTGTATACTAATCCCGTATACATGCAGGAATATAAATATAAGGTAAAAGTCCAACGCTTATTAAAAGAGAAGGAAAATATCAGGTTCAGTCCGACCATGAGCTAAAAAACTGTAAGCACTTTCTTACCAGCAGGAAGGAGTGACGCGGAGTCTGCCCTGCCTGACGAGCAGGCAAACAAGCTGCCTGGTCCAGCTTCCTGATGAAAGATCACTTGATCAATATGGCCAAAAAATGAGCATATAGGTGTGCAGAAATAAAAAAAAAAAAAAAACCAAACAGAGAACCAGGAGCGACGGACACAAAAGGCTGATAGAATACGATGAAGATGAGAAGGGGAAGAATGCCCATCCGAGAATACAACCAATGGAGTACTCCCACTAGTTAGGAACATCCAAACTTGAGGAAATTTTATTCTTCAAAGAGAATGGGAATATAACATCACTCGACAAGTAACATCTTACTTTATCTCTCCTTTTATTGTTATTGTGAATGAATAGATCAACAATGTGCACATGTTGGAAATATCGATGTTTGATATGATAATGAGCTGTTAGTATGTGGAATGTGTGAAATTGTGAAATTGTGAAAATGACATGATATGTGGATGTGACAATGTGATTTTGTAAAACCCAATGATTTCGGCTTTCTTGTATAATAACATATGAGAATAACTTGAAACGAGGCATGAGAGCCTCCCGATCAAAGCCCGATGATTTCGGCATTGAGAAAAAAGATTTTGCTTGAAACGAGGTATGAGAGCCTCTCGATCAAAGCCCGATGATTTTGGCATTGAGAAAAAAAGATTTCGCCTCGGGTACTTGTCGGAAGGAGAGTGCGAACGTCCCTTGGGAAGGATGGTCGAAGGAACTGACCACCTTATGAAGGAGCTAGAGTGATGCTCCGTGATTGAATAATTGTGGCAAAATTGTTTCCTTCGAAGGGAACATTGATTTGAAAGGAGTGTGGTGAAATCCTCCTTTAGAAGGGGTCCGAACGACCCCTTGGTGAAATCAAATAGCAGAAGCATGAGATTCAATAAACATAAATTCTGAATTCAATAACATTCATCAAGTATACAAGATACATAGCCAATTCACATCATAAATCCGTAACGATATCAATTCATACGTACAAGTCTAAAATAATATATGCGATGCACCTAGCACGACCTAAACCCAAAAGTGAGACTCGAACGACTCACTTCTCCGCCCAACTCATGCAAAAAAACTTGCAAACTAAAATAGTAAAAGAGGGGTCAGTCCTCCAACTGAGTGACGGGGCTAACGCACACCCACACACTATACATATATAGAGCAAAACATATAAAAAGAAAAGGTTATGAGCTGAGAATAGGTTTTTCATACCAAAATGTTTTCGTAAAAAAATTACATATCATAAACATATACATTACGTTCATAAAGACTCTATTCCCGTTTCACAATCCAAACATTACATTAAGGCTCGGCGAGTTCGAGCATCTACCATTTCTTCTCATTCATTACATAAAAACAAAATCACATTCAATCCCCAACTTCATTGATGGAAGGGCGGTGCGACCCTTAACCATCCAGTATATTATACATTCCTCGAGGGGTCACTATGCCACTATGAGCCCTCCCTGGCTTTTACACCGAAGGCATCAAGAATATCACGCCTCCTCTAACTCCCTAAGTCGCGTGTGATACCTCGGATAAAAACTATGCACGGTGGTTTACCCGACGGCCCGCCACCGTACCGAGTTTCCTAACCCTGCCTCCGAGATCCATTCATTACCTTTCATTACACTTAGCTAATTTTTCATGGCCTTCTTGTTCATTACAAACAGTTATGTAGCGCCCGGAACGATGGGCCACCACATCCCTCGCACTAAAGCCCAATCCTCATACAAAATGAGAAATCGTACACGAACCAAGCAGTGACGAACGAGAGTCAGACAAGACCCTATACAGCAGAGAGATACAAGAACCTGAGAGCAGAAACAAAGTAAAGAATACGAATTTTCAAAAATTCAAAAGCAACAAACATATTAATTCAATCAATAGCAACTACGCTGGTTGAACTGGTCCTAGAAGTGTTGTTATGTTTTAATAAAGCCCAAGTGTAAGAATCAATAAATCAATGTAGCAAAAGGGGTCGAATCCACGGGGGGGAGTAAATCAATCAATCACCTAATGAATTCGTTAATCTATAGACCAAGTCGAGTGCAAGAGCAAATTAACTAATTATGGAATTGAAAGTTAACTAAGATCAACAAACTAGGATCAACTAGAAAGCGAATAGAGTAGCAAATAACCAAATTAACTAAGCGGCAAGGGGAAGTAATGATCATGCAAAGTTTGTATCCAATTAGTGCTTTAGTGGGACAAAGATCTCACAATTCTAATCACTAAAATATGCAAAATCTCCTATCGAAGTCAAATGCGTGTACCTAATTATGTCTAACGCCTCTCTCGTGGTTATTAGCTCAATAATTAGATCAATTAAACAAGATTAGTGCAAGAAACTAACTAGCGGCTTGGCCCGGTTAATCAATTGCTTAATTGCTCAAGTTTAAGTTAAATTTCTTATACTTAGCCCTTAAGTGTTGTGAAACCTCTTCCAATTTACATACAATCTTTCAATTAGCATGCAAACCTAAGTTCATAACTAAGGTGATCAATCTTAATCATGCAAACAAATTAATTTCACAACCATAAGATCAAAGAGTCCCACCTAGGCATTTCATCAAACACTTACCCTGCACAAATCATTACCCCCCTCCCCTTTGCCTAAAGACCTAGCCACTCATGTTCATGCAATCAACCAACAAACGAGAGAGATAACATGTTAAGGAATTCATACTCATTAATTGAAATTAAGGGTAATCATTCAACAACAAGTGCATCTCTACAAGATTCAAGGTCTCAACATAAAACTTACTTAACTAAGACAAAGGAAATTAAAGCTATAACTAGGAAAGCAATAAAGAGGGAAAGAAATTGAACAAAGTTCTTCAATGCATCTTCAAAGGAACAAGGAAAAGAACTTGGTGTCCTCCATAGCCTCTCCTCAGCTCCAGATCTGAATTGGGTAAAGAATGAATCTCCTACCCTAGCTAAAATTCGTAAATAGGGTAAAGGAACCAAAAAACGTGTTGACACTTTTAACCCAGCACGGCCGTGCAAAATTCCAAGTATTAAGTTGCACGACCATGCATTGAAAATTCTGCAAACCCGAGAGTTATGCACGACCGTGCATAAATGTAACTGCTGAGCTACACGGCCGTGTAGTGTCGCGCGGCCTTGCTGAAAAGCTATGTAAAGGCTGCGCGGCTGTGCACTGGCTGCTCCACTTCCACCAATTGCTGATTTTGACTCTTTAGCTCCGTTTCCATTCCCTTTTTCGTCGTTTCTTCAATCCTTTGGTTTATACCTAAAAAGGCACCAAGATACGTCTAATCAAAACTCAAATGGCATAAACAATAATCTAAATCACACTCAAAAGGACACGAAAATTAAACCTAACAAGAAGCTTGTCCCAAAATATTCACTCAAATCCAATGCATAAAATAAATATGGGTTCAACTAGCCCTGAAAACTTGTCCCGAATTCCAAACATTCAATCCATAAAGCATAAACCTATACAGAATACACATTTACATAATTACAATCATAACTGAAACATAACACTTAACAGAATGACACTAACTCGACTGACACGACACACCGCCGCTTAGCTCGATCCCCAACTACCTGTACCTGCAAACTAAAAACATAGGTGGGGCGAGGGTCAGTCCACTGACTGGGTGAGGGGGCTGAACACACACACACGATACATAATATAGAGCAGAACACATATTAAAACAGAAGACTATGAACCGAGAATAGGGTTTTGCACACCAAAACCATTTTCAAAACAAACGTATACATATCATTTCGAAACTTAGCATAACTTAAATTAAAAGTCCTATCTCATTTCATAATCACACATAACGTACAAAAGCTCGACAAGTACGAGCACATATCCACCCAACTCCTCATAACATATCGTATGAAAACATAAAACATAACATAACATACCAACCAATCTTTCTCCGAGTGATAGAAGGATTACGCGATCCTAACCATCCATACAGTCGAGGGGAGCACACGACTCCAACCCTCAGGCTTTTCCCGACGGCCCGCTGCAGTGCCTGGCGTTCTGACTCATAGACTCCGGGGCCCAACAGAACAGAACATATCATATCATAACTCGCTCATATCGTAACATAACATAGCATAATTTGACTTAACAGACCTTAATGAGCATACCTTACCTTGCAACTTGGTATATGCTATAAACTTACCTCTCCATGTCATCCTAATCCTTAACTTGCGTGAAAGCACACGGTTAGGAGCATAACCTCTTTACAAAATATTTTCAAGCTTACATACGCTCGTATATATAGTTCGAAAACCTTGAATCGTATGACAAAGTCATAAACGTATCGTATAAACACATATCTATTATATAAATATAATAGAATAGTCGTATGTAGGCTTGAAAACGAGCACATAGGGTTGTAGGTTTCTTTAACTAAAAGAAAAGATGTTAAAACCTCACCTTACACCGACGAGAATGGAAAACACGATCAAAGAGGTCCCACTGGAACCTAAACAGCTGACAAACACCCCCTGGACAACCCCTGAACAACTGAGCACATAGAACACAAGACTCGGACTCAAACAACAACCACAAAGATGTACGGCCATGCTCGTGAACACAAAAGATGCAACATATAACTCACATTTACACAACAAAGAATTCTTGTCAAATTGCATTCACTTTGCACATTAGGGGTATGCATAACATTATAAAATTCATAACATCAAATAGATAAAATAAATCAAGACATTATGAATTTAATTCTTATCATGCTACAAGTCATGTGAGAATAAAACCTTAATTACATAAAATTTTATACATAAACACATAATTGCATACTTTACAACATTCATTACATTGCCACATTTAAAGCTATGCATTTAAATTAAACACAACATATTCTTTCATAATTTATTACTTATGTTTCATATAGTTACATAAACAATTTAGTTTCAAAATATTACATTAACACCCCTTAAACAAGAAACATTTCCAAGTAATCGGCATAAAATGAGACAAATAAATTCAATGAATCAGGAATTGGATCTTTCATACATCATAACATATTTTCGTATAACATACAACTCATAATTTCAATTTATCATACATACATGATAGAAATACAATTTAAAAACAATTAACAAATAAAAATATAATAACTTCAAAAATTCATAACAAATCAACCGGGCTTCCAATTGACGAAGAAAAGTGGCATTGGACTTACCACGACGAAATGAACCTGTTGTCCAAAGGGCGTTGGAATGCCGCCGTCGGAGCTGGCCGAACCGCCACCGGCAACCGGCGGACCACCACCTCCGGTGGCTGGAAAATTCCCCGTGAACGGCTATATGTCCGTCTCAGCAAGCCTGATAAAACCCCTCAACATGAATCTAAAATTACGCAACGTACAGAATTTAATTAAAGAAAAATAGAACGACACTGTTCATTAAAACCCTAGAAGCCAAGAAACGAAATTAAATCCAAATTGTTCGATAAAAATAAAATTCGAGCATACCGTTGGAAAGACCTCATCGAATACTTTGAAACCCCTATGGTGTTCGTCAGAAAAAGTCACTGAAACAGTGCTCCATCGTGAACCGCCATCAGGCCATCTTTGCATCACCGCTGTTTTGTCGTCCGGATGAATTGGATGAATGGACCACCACGGTTCAATTCATCTCTCCTAGACGATCGAAACGCCTAACAATTTGACCCCTTTCCATTGTCCAAAAAAAATTGTTCGGAGCCTAGAAAGTCGCACCACCATGAATTTCCGCCGCCGTCTCTTCAAACGGCGATTTCTCCGTCAATACTCCCTCTAGCACTTGATACCATAGCCTAAACGTTCTTCTTGAAGAGTATTACGAAGCCCATGTAGTGGTTGCTCCGATTAGCCACCGTATTTTTCGGAATCTTACCGAAAAGTCACGGCTGTCGCGTGCGCGAGAACTGCCACAAGCTTCAAGCTCGAATTTCTCCCTCACCAGGACGTTCCAGGCCATGAGACAACTTCCAAGTTGTAGGTCTCGTTAAGACTTTTGATTTGCATACAAATTTTGCTAGTTTCCGTTGTCGGAAGAGGCCGAACGAGGCCGTCGAATTTGCTGTCGTAATCCAGTCACGATTTCCAAAACTTTGAGCGGCCATATCTACTTCGTGGTTGGGGATTTCGATTCTGTCTTTGCCATTGTGATCGTCGTCTCAAGAACTTCGATTCTGACTATTCATTCGTCGAAATTCGTCAAGATTTGGCCGAGTTTGAGCTAGTGTGTGTTTGTTCATGAAAGTGGTGTTGGGAGAGGAGAGAGAGATGCGGGAATGAGGAGAGAGAAAGGAGTTGATTGGTCTGACCCGATCAAACACGGATCCAGGTATTTTATCCCAGGTCCTAATGCGCGAGAATAACCCCTTAGGAGGGGCAAACGACGTCAGAATTGGGCAAACTTAGAGTCTATGGACTCATTTCGATGCCCCGAATGTATTCAAGAGGTCCCTTAGGTCAAAATATCGATCGAACCATAAATGACCAAAATACCCCTAAAAAGAGAAAATTACAAATAGGCCCCTAAACTCTTAAAGAGTTGAAAACAGGGCCACACAACGCATGAAATCATAGAATTAAGCACATAAGGGGCATGTTAACATCAGGCAAGTGCAAATTAAACAATTAAACACACAGGGTAGAAAACATGTGGCGCCAGCATAGACGATCAAAAAAGCGGGGTGTCACATAACATAACATTAAACCTTCATTTGAAACATAAGCTCATATATGCTCGTAGTTATACCCTTTTGAATTCCAAAACTTTTTCAAAAGGTCATAAACATATCATACATTACACATATTTAACTATAAATATAATATATAATCGCATGCGGGTTAGAAAACGAGCATATAAGGGTAGTAGGTCGCTTAACTAAAAAGAAAAGAAACCTAAACCTCACCTTGAACAAAAGAGATAGTGCGGGGCAAGTAGACAACCCCGAACAACCCTAAGCCTCGGGCTCGGCTCTTCCCAGAAGCTCCTCTTTAATAAACAAACATAATCCCAAGACTTAAACTCGATTATGAACCAATTAGACGCATGACTATGCAAAAGAATGCAATGAATGCAATGAAGTAGCATAAGGTAGCAATTAAACGTTTACATTTTCATTCTATGTTTACACATTAAATTTCATAGCATAAAATCCATAAACATATCAAAACATATCATACAATCATTAATTAACATCTAAAGATAAAGTTTGAGGGAAAAGAAATCATTTAAAAGCACATAAGAAAGCATTAAATAGGTGACATGCATCCGAGGGTGACTTCGCGAACCGCCGTGCACCTCCTAAGCTATCTCCTCATGAACGGCCATTCTGCACCACAGAAACCCCACACCGTGGCTGAGAACGGCCATTCTCCTTACCCTGTGTAATGCCTGAATGGTCGTTCAGGCCTGATCTTAGCTGCTATGAAGAAGAACGGCCTTTCGGCCAACAAGCTATCCAAGGGAGAATGACCGTTCGCTCGTTCTCTCTTCCAATTGGATAACAACAACATCAGTCACACAACAAGGCATCCAAGCAACATTCAAGAGCAGCATCAGGGCATTCGGTTAGGTAACCAAAAGGCATGAAACCATGCAAATAATTCACCCAAAACATGCACAAAACAACCCCCATTCAAGTTCACACACAAGAAGCCACAAAGATGCAAGAAATCTCCAACCATTTTCACTATTCCACATTTATATCATGAAGTGCATTAATGGTAGATCAATTAATAGACAACTACCATGAGATTAATGAATAAGTGAGCAACGTTTAAGCTCCAAAGAACAAGAAACAACTCATATAAGTTCTAATCCATGCTAGCTTCAATTATTCAAATATTACATTTTAACCTAACTATTCATGTCTTTGCTCAAACTTTTATAAACTCAAAGCTTATATCAAGCCTTACATGGATGAAAATGAAGTTAAGAAGATGGAGAATTCAATGCTTACCTTACTTTAAAGAAATGGTGGAAGATGGACGTGTCTAGAGCTCTCAAATGGAAAAGGGAACAATGACTTCCTTCTTACTTCTTTCTAGGGCTAAAATCGTAAGGGAAGAAAATAAGGGGAAAGGGAGAAATTCAGCCCTAAAAGGGTCCAACAAAACCGGTGCACACGGTTCGGTTCTCATAAAAACCGGTTCGGTTTAATTTTCGATCTGTTCGGATCGGATTTTAAGACGTAGGGGGTTCAAATGACTTCAAAAAAAATGGGGCTTGCTTCGTTGGACCCGAATCGTCGAAACAAATCCAATGGCGAAGTCAGAATTCAAATCTGAATTCCCGAGCTCAAGATAGCCGAAAATGACTTAAAATGCCCTATTTACAAATAGGTCCTCAAACTTTAAAAAATGAACAAATAGGCCCAAAACCCATTTTCAATTGAGCCCCAAAATATTTAAATAAATTGCAGTTATATCTAATTCATTCAATTCTAAGAATTTAGCATGCTTTGTAGCACCCCGAGCGAAGGGCACCACATCCCCTGCACCATAGCCCGTCACGTGTAACGAAATGGGAACTCCGCACACGCACCAAGCCATAGCGAACGGGAGACAAATAAAATCTCACCTAGGCTAGGCGGTCTAAACCCTAATACAGAGTGTGCATCAAAACAAATACAAATACGGAAGCAGCATGATCATACAAACATACATCGATCATGCAAATACAAAGATACATTTAATACATGTCATGCCCGTCACGGGCCAAATTAAATCATATAATGCTCCAAAATCAAAGTCATATGAATATACATATTATCGAAACATAAGCAAAGATGCAAAGTATGAAAAAAACTCGAACTATAAGACTCAAACAACTCAAAGGACAACTGTCGTCTAGCTCGAACCAAAACCTGTACCTGTAACTCAAAGTGACAAGGGGGAAAAAGAAAACAACGAGAAGGGGTCAGTCCTAATGACTGGTGAGGGGGCTAACACACACACACACATACATATACACAAGAGCAGAGCTTTTTCAAAGTCAAAGAGCTCATAAGTTGGGGCGTGGTTTTTGCAATCTAAAACATTTTCTCTTGTGATGCTAGATATATAGAAAAAGAGTTAAGACCGAAGGCCAAAATCAACCAATTTTAGTAATTAGAAATCCACTCCCGTTTCACGAACGAAAGCCAAAGTCATATTCAAACTAACTCGGCGAGTACGAGTTTTCCAACTTATCCCCTTCATAATCATATTCAAATTCAAATTCAATCCAACCTTCTCCATTTGGGGAAGAGGGGCACGCCCTCTCAACCATTAGTTCAAATTCAAAGATGAGTCGGGGGCTAATTACTCCTACCTGCTCCTTCGACGGTTGCTTCCGCCTACTCAAGAAAACTCGTCTTCCCCTCGACCTCCCAAGGTTGGACGAATCCTCTCAAAGGTGGAGTTGTGTTTATGGGAGAGCTTGGCAACCCTATGGTCGTCCCGAGTTGCTATACCACTTCTCTGAGCCCAAGTTTAAAGTCAAATTCATATTCATATTCAAATAACCTATCTTTCAAGTCCTTATCTCACTACGAATTCAAAACATACACCAACCCTTTTCAAAATAAACAAACGAAAACATAGTCTTACATATATATAAAAATGTTTTAAAAGGTTCCATAGCAAATGGGACCAATCCCTCAAAATACATATTCCACAAGTATCTAATTACATATATATATACGTAAGTCGCATGCGGGCTCAAAACACAAGTAGGTTTGTAGGTCGAAGTAACTAAAAGAAAGAAAATCTCACCTTGACGAACGAGATGAACAAAGCGAACCGAATCACACCTACGGAGTGGTTCTGCACCAACAAGCCACTCCGCATGGACAATCTAAACACCAAAGACAACTTATACTCAATATGAACCATATAGACGCTCGGCAAATGCATATGGATGCAAGTGATGCAAATGAAACAACAAGAGGTAGCACTTAGAGCATTCAAGTTCATACTCGTATACAAGCATCAAAATCATACCATAAATTCAAAACATGAATCATAACATACCATATAACTAGTTAATAACACATAGGAGTCATAAACGGGGTGGGAAAAGACAATGAAAAGCAAGCAAACATCAAACAAACACACACAACACAACACACATACATGCACGGTTGCACAAAATCTCAATACAAACCTTACAAGGCCATGCAACCCAAAAATGCAAAAAACTCGAACTATTGTGCACGGCCTTGCACAACACGTATTGTTATCTTGCATGGCCGTGCATAAGGGCCAAAAATTTGAGGCCTTATGCACGGCCTTGCGCCCCAAAAGAAAAACACACTCAAGGCCGCGCGGCTGCATCTTACTCGAAAAAAAAAAAAAAAAAAAAAAAAGAGCTGATGCAACTACTTAAACGCAGCAAAACAGAGGCAAAACGAAGCAGCAACAGGGCAGGGGAGTTATGGAAACAACCAAGCAAGAAAACACTCCAAAAGCAAGTCAAATTCATACACAAACACTCATCATACACGGGACACATACAAGAGACATCAAATGAGGCATAAATCTTAACAAAATCTAACTTTCTTGCTAAGAAAACTCAAGGTTCTCCAATGTAAAATCATACAACACTCATGCTCCAACAAATACAAGTCTAGGAATGCAATAAGGAAGCTTCAAGAGTCACGAATTATGTCTCATATCTTCAAATAGAGCAAGAATGATCAAGTTCTTCACATTTTGGCATAAACCTACCGCTAATCATGCTATAACCAAAACACCAAGTAAACCTAGCTCAAATCTTGACATTTATGGATCAAAAGATGCACAAGAACGTGGAGAATCCGAAAATACACTTACCTTCAAGAGATGGAAAAGTATGGAGGTCTTTTGAGCTCAAAAGATGAGAAATGGTGAAGGGGTGTTCTTGTTTGCTTCCTTTCTCCTTTTCTTTCGTTTGCCCCAGCTGTGATTCAAGAGAGAGGGAAAGATATGAGAGAGAGACAGAGAGAGAGAGAGATTTTCGTTGAAAAGGGGGTCAAAACAGGTCAAGACAAGCTAAAATGGGTAGGGTCAAAAGATCCGGTCCTTTCGGGTCGGATTTTAAAGTTTCGGGGGTTCAAACAGGCTCAGAAAAATATGGGGCTTGTTCCATTGGATCCGAATCGGCGAAACGTGGTGTCAAAATTCGAATTCGAATTCCCGAACTCAAGCTACGGAACCGAAACCCAAGGTGCCCTAATTTGCACCTAAGGCCCTTAAGTCCCAAAAATTACAAATAGGTCCAAGACCTAGTTAAACGAGTCTCAAAGCATATAATAAACACGTAGACGAGTTCATAACACATATATATCAAATATGTCACATAGCCACAAAGCTCGGAATCAAATTCGGAATCAAACAGATCAAACGGGGTCAAAGAAGCAAATAGATCAAAGTTCAAGTAGTAAATCAAAGTTCTTATAATTAAACACTCATATACAACATATAATTCAAATATTAACATATAGAAGCATAATTAAATAATTTAAATGTGCAAGTAGCTCACTCGTGACGTCATACCTATAAGGCCGAACAGACGGGGCGTCACATGCTTGACAACAAATTCATTTCATAACATTTATAATCATTCGATAGCATATCAATTTAAACGATTTTGGAACAAGTTAGGCATTTAAATCAAATTAAATCAAGTATATCAATTAAATAACATTTAAACTAAGTTATAAACACAAATAAAATTAAGAAAACATAAATACATAATTAAACTCACACGTGGCACGAATCTGTATGTACAACGAGCGGGATGCCACACTCCTAGACTCGAAGAGCAAGGGGCGCTTTCATGAAATTTGATCTCGTGTTAGCTACATTAAAATTTAAGATGAGGCATGACGTGTTATAGTATCCACGCAACTTGCTCTTATTAGATACGGGATGTTGATGTGGCCGTACCACATAAGTACTCACGACACCGGTTAATGGGGTAAATGTTTTGTCAATGCAAGTTGATGAATTTTTGAAATTTATTATAATTCTTTTCAATTTATAATCTCTTAATCAAAATATTTCCTAATTAAAAAGCTCTAACTAATCTTTATTAATTCTGATACACCACTCAAGTATAATTGAACCAAAAAATAAGAATGGATTAATAAATGAAAACCATAATAATTAAAAAATTAAGCATTTTATAGCCCACTGATTATACTCACCCGGGACCACTGATTATACTCACCCGGATAACGTGGATTTTTCATATCTTGGCAACTTGGTAAAGGATATTCGTTGTCTTTCTCATTATTTCGAGCGTTGTTCGTTTTTTTGTTCGTCATGATACTCTAATAAAATAGCTCACACTCTTGCTAGAAATGCACCCTCGGCTAGCGTTGTCGTTGTGGACTGTCCCATATTTTGTACTGAATCTTGTTATTTCTTATTCTCATAATGAATAATTTTTCCGTCTCTTGAGGGGGCTTGTGCTTTAAAAATAAAAATAAAAAATTGTACTCTGTATGATGTTGACGATTCCCGGCACATACGCTTCTTGAGAGTACAGATGAGAAGTTGCACAATTTTCTGTTTTGAACTAAAGAAATGGATAATGATTATCTATCGGGCTACGCAATATTTTATAAAGTCCATTGCCCTCGAAAACAAAGTTAAAAAGCAAAGCTCATCGTTGATTCAATTCGAGCCACATTCCTGACTTTATTTATCATTTTCCCTTATTCTTTCTTCACCGCCATCATTTTCTTGCGAAAGGTTCGTCCTTTCCTTTTATCAAATAAATTGTTGCTGTCGTCAGTATAATCTTCTTACTTTGTTGCAAGCTTGCTGAGGTTCGAGAGCAATTTCTAGATTCTGGTTTTGTTTTTATTGTTCGATCATTTTTTTGGGGTTTTGCTAAATTTGTCTGTGTTTTTTTCCCCTCTTTTTCTGAACGATAAACAACATAGGTTTCTGGGGTTATGCATGTATTTCTTGCCGTGGATTACTTGATAGTCGTCTATTTTGTAGTATATGATTAAGGTTCTTATGTTTTCGTTTTTGTTCTTCTGTTTTTGAACCTCGTTCTATTATAATCGGGTTGATCTTTTAGCAAACAGGTCACCGGTTTATCTGAATTGATTGAATGAACTGTTTGCTTTTCTCGAGGGCCTAAATTAAGATGCTTTTATTCCTACTTTTAGTTTTAAGACCTTGACTTGTTGATTTTGAGTAGTGGATTTCAGGTGGAATGGCAAGGAGTTCTTTCAAGCAAGAACATGATCTTGGTTGGTGCTGCTGTTTCGCCTTTCAACTTTTTTGGTGAAATCCACCCCCACCCCTCACCCCCCACACATGCACACACCTCTTTTTATCTCGTTTAATAGTTATTTGTAAATTTCTGAAAAGTTGACATATTATATTTTTCAGAGAAAAGGCGTGCCGAGGCTGCCAGAATTAGGGAGAAATACCCAGATAGAATTCCGGTGAGAATTAAGCAAATCATGTGATGTGCTTTTGTTAATTGCAGTTGGTCCTTGGGGTGGTATTAATGTTTTTGGCATCTTTTTTTAGTTTTTGGTATGATCGGTTTTTATATTTTCTTATTAACTTTACATTTCATGAACATTATTGGACTTGTTTTGCTATTTTAGGCAATTTTGAATGCATGGCACAGGTTTGCTTATTGTACATTGATGATCTCCTCATCAAAAGTTTAAAAATTATAAGCTGATATTTGAGATATTTAAAATTTCTAACACGTCCCCTCACATTAAATCCAATATCAATCTTTTGTGATGACCAACGCGCCCATAAGTTGATATATCGAACGAGGCGGGACAAAAATATTTAATGTATCTAATAGTAAATGTTCTCTGAATTAAGATGTGGATTACATTGGGTTCCATTTCTAAAGTTTAAGCTTATTTACCTCTTAGTTATATTGGGTTCCATAAATTTATGGACCATGCATCATTTATCATACTTAATCATGATCAGTGTTGGACCGCATTCGGTCCAGATGGATGGCCAAGCAGATGGACTCCTCGACCATAAGTATTAGGACCAAATCCTCTACTCTAGAAACCTTCTTGTTATCCCACTTAGAAGAGCTTTTTCATTATTAGGCTGTATATGTACGTCTCACTTCGAATTAATTTGTTCAGAATGGGTTCTTGAGATTGAATGTTCTATCTGAAAAGCTAAAGCACTGATATTTTAACGGCAAATTAGTGGCATATAGCCATTGATCATTCTCCTAAAGTTTGCCACTTTAGTTTAGTTCAGTTTGAAGGTGCTCTTTGGGGCTTATGACCAGCATCTTTTATCTTGCACTAAGGATGGTGTCAGTTTACAACATTGTCTAATCTTGTAGTCAGTTATTACACTACTCTTCTGTGTGGAAAGTTGCTTCCGCATGATATAAAAGTAGATTGTATCTGTCACTAACATTTAATAAAAAAATTCTTTGAGATTATATATCTATGTATCTGAAACATCGGATGTTACGTATATGAAGGAATGCAAGTAGATACAATAATGTGGTTGGCAGATTATGTCATGAATAAGCATTTTCTGGATATACAAAAACAGAAATTTAATGAAGATGGTAAAGTAAAGTGTTGTATATGTGAATCTACCATATATCACACAGTTTTTTCATTTACATTTATTTCCTTTACTATATTGATGTTGATGCTATATATTTGGCTGCTGATTGGTAAGAATTTTTTTCATTATGGGTTGAAAGATTTGTCCAAAGTAAAACGTGTCTTACTTCGCAAAATAAAACCCTGAATTTCATTGTAGCATTTGTATTTTAACTTTACTGACAGTAAGGTTTGTTTATGAAATAAAGGTGATTGTGGAAAAAGCAGAAAAGAGTGATATTCCCAACATTGACAAGAAAAAGTAAGCATTGCCGACTCAAGTTATGGTAGAATAGATAAAATTATTATGAGGTTCTTTGAACAGTTGCTAAAACCTAGTTGTGAAATGGGATGGTGTTTATGTAGAAATGCAGGAATTTATGGCTTTAAATTTTCAGTTTTACTTCGCAGCTGGAGTGAAATTTATTTTATTTGTTACTGAAGGGAGCCTATAATCTGTATGGATGCTTCAAAATCTCTCTCTTCACTTCTCTGTTGTCCTCCATGTTTTCTCTCTCTTCCTATCACCTTTAATTGCTATTTAGAATCTTTTCAATCATTATCATTATTTTATATGGCATTTGGATATAGAATATAATTTCTTAAAGCATTTTTTATTTATAACGTAAAAAGAAATAAGGAACTCACTGACATTCATGTTTTTTAACACAAAAAATAGATTGAGATAATAGAATGACTGCTATGAGGGTCCAGATTATCTTTCATGAATAGTTCAGAATATATTTTTCAATTCAATGTTTGGATATTCCTCTGCATGTTCTTGTCCTTATTGACAATTGACCCATTATTGTGTTTCAACGTCGAGAAATGAAAGTTGATATTACTGGAAGTCATCTTACTGAGATAATCACACAGGTACCTTGTTCCAGCGGACTTGACTGTTGGCCAGTTCGTCTATGTTATTCGGAAAAGGATCAAATTGAGTGCGGAAAAGGCGATTTTCATTTTTGTTGACAATGTTCTCCCTCCAACAGGTAAGCATTCTATAATATGTTCTATTGTATGCTGTCTGAATCTTATAATTTTCTTTTGTTTCTTTTATTTCTCTTTTTTCTTTTTTCTCTTTTTGTACTCGAACAACTTTTTCGACTCTGGTGCAAGTAATGAACTAAAGATTCATTGTTTGCAAGTGTATTTGCTATCTCAAAGTGATTAATTTTACATATTTGTGGAAATTTAGTTTAGGAGTAGCAATTGCAAGTGTTTGAAAATGGACGCAAGAATTCCCTAATGGTCTTGTGTTTTTCTTCAAGGTGCTATAATGTCAGCCATATATGATGAAAAGAAAGATGAAGATGGTTTCCTTTACATAACCTACAGTGGAGAAAACACGTTCGGGCATCCAACCTTGCCATAACTCGGGCCATGGGGCTTCCGTATTTTAAGAATAGTTGCTGCTGCCAGTACACTCTGCTGATGAATCCTCAGTTTGCTTTGCCCATCTAATAAAGATATATCTGTTGGTTATTTTGTATAGTATCTCACTCTCTTGTGTATAGTTCCTGAATGTCAAGTGACACTGAAGATTTCAGTAATTCCTGGTGTATGAATTTTATGACAGTTCTGTTATCGCTAATGTTAGTAATAATTGAATTTGGCACGGTTGAATGTCTCAATTGCCATTGATTTGTTTATAGCGAAGAGAGACAAAATTGGGCAATAATACATTAGCTGGCAATGTGAAGGCTTTGAATCTTCTATTTAATTATATTTTTCATATCCTATTTTATTTATATAAATATGTTTCATATCCTATTTGATTTATATATACACGTATGAATAGGTAATTGGAATTAAGTGCAACAATAAACAGTCACAAATGATGCAAGATAAACATACAATCGAGAAATCCAAAACCCAACGTGGAAAGCCTCATGGCCTTTAAGAGGCCTTTAAGAGGAATTAGTAATTCTGAACATTCAATAAATGTGCAAAGAAAAAAGTATTATTATTTAAAATATATTAAATTAAGGAAAAATCTTTGAATAGTATAAAAAAGTTGAAAAAATTTCTTTTAGGTCCCCAATTTTGAAAAAGTTCCCATTCAATCCCTAATTGAAAAACAAAATTCCTTTTAGGTCCCCACAAATAGTACATGTTCGTACATTGTCTTTAGGAATTGCGTACATTTTTTAGGGAATTGCGTATAAAAATCTCAAAATGTCGTATATACGAGATTTCGGGATTTTTATACGCAATTCCCTAAAAAATGTACGCAATTCCTGAATTATTATACAATCTTGGGGAGTGAAAAGGAATTTTGTTTTTCAATTGGGGAGTGAACAGAAACTTTTTCAAAATTGGGAAGTAAAAAGGAAATTCAATTTACACTTGGGGATTTTTGAGGAATTATCCGTTAAATGTTAAATATATACTGATTTATATATATAAATATATTTAATTATTAAAAATAAGTAGGGAGAATTAGATTTGAATAACTATTGGCCTAAAGAATTTTAGTTTGTTTTCCAAAATAATTGGGTTTAACACTAATTTTTGTGTTTTTTTTTTTTTTTTTTTTTTTTTTTTTTTTTTTTTTTTTGATTAACTAATTTTTGTGTTTTATGTTTTAATTTTTGTTCACTCCTTAAATATCCAAATTGACTGTAATATACTTAATTATTTTATTATTTTTTCTTTTCTTTTTTTCTTTTTTTTTGTCTCTTTTTCCTTATCTACTTTATTTCTATTCTCATTCCTATGCTACACATTCAATTGAACCGTTGTCACTTTTTCTTTTCTACTATAGAAACACCCTGTCATCACTTTTCCCTTTCTACTATAGAAATACACTGTTATGATTTTTTCTTTCTACTACAGAAACATATCATCATCATATTTCTCTTTACGACAGAAACACGCAACAGAGACTTCGTCAACTAAAGTCAATTCAGTCGCTATCTCAGGTACATAAAACTCAATTCAATTCTCTCATCTCAATTCCTATATGGTGTGTGATCCTTCACATTCTATCAGGAGCAATGTGTTTCCCTGAATTTTGAAGTTGATCAATGTCGTAACTAAGATGTTGGAAACGTATGTTTGTCCGGGAGAAAGTTCATTCCATCACCGATGACTCCCTCTTTTTTCTCTTTCTTATCTATCTCTTCTTCGCTGTCGCCGTTGTCGTCTCATTCTTTATCAGTAAGTTTCTCTATTGAAAGTTATTCCCTTTTTTCTTGGCCTTGGAACATGAGATTTGACTATTATTTTTTCTTTGAAGGATAATATAGTAATTTTACAGAAAATAGAGTTTGAACAAAAATTAAAAATTTTAAACGGGGAGGTAACTAAAATTTGATATAGAAAATGGACAATTGGACATTAATCCGTAATTCTCCCTAAGTATTTTTAATTTTAAAAATATATCCCAAATTTATTTCGAATCGAGTCGAGTCGAGCCGAGCCGAGCTCAAACAAAGAAAAAAAAGAAAAAACAAGACTCGGCCCGGTTCGGCGGCATCCCTACCTGCAGGCTATAATTGTAACAGCAGTTGCCCCCTTTTATGCCATTCTAGTTTTTTCTTTTATTTGTTGAGATAACGGATCACAATCAAATAAGAATTCAGGTTGTTGCTTCAGAAAACAATCTTCAGACCCAGAGCGTCTCCCCAGTCGACCTCTAAAATAATTTACGGAACAAATTGCTTCTCTTTTCTAATTGAGAATGGAAGCTCGTCATGCATCTCTCGGCCGTCGGACGGTATTGATCTCTCTCAGTCGCTTGTTTATCATGAATTAATTGGATTTGTTATTCCACGAGTAAGTTAATTGGTTTCGGTGTAATTTTCGAAACCATTTTCGCAGTTGGAAGAAATTCGACAGAAACGAGCAGCAGAAAAATTGAACAAAACCTCCTCGGGACCAGATCTTACCAAACCGCCCACCGGTATTGAATGTGTTCAATTTTCGTTCTTTTTATCCTAATACAAATCTTTTGTTTTTTCTTTTGATAATTTTCTTGTTATGTAGATGCCACGGGGATTAAGAAATCGGAGAGTGCTAATCGACTTTCAGAGGTACACAATGATCTTTGTGTTTTCAAAATATTGGGGCGCTTTTAATGAATTTTGGTGCGTTTTCGTTATTGGAAATTTTGTTTGATTCTGACTTTTAAGAGTTTCTCATTTTACCTTTTTTGCACATGGAATAATGCAGAATGATATCAGTGGTTTAGTATCACAATTGAACGACATGCAACAAAAGAATGCGGAGCTTGAAGATGCAAACACGAAATTGACCTCAATGGTACTTTAATTGAAGAGAGCTATATTTTCCACAGTTTAACCTAGACTATGTGTTGTCTATGACTGTTGAATATGGTGCTATTTCTTTTTCTTTCCCTTTTGGTTCATCAGCTTCGGAAGAAAGAAGTGGAGAATGACATGTTGCAGAAGCGTCTTAATGATCTGGTAAGTGTTGTGATTTGATTTAACATGCAACAACTTTTGCTGACAACTTGTAGATTTATTAACCTTGAGCTTAAATTTCAAGCGCCTGAAGCTAGAGGTCTCGTTCAAAGTTTTCAAAACTGAACATGAAGCTCAACTTCCTTACACAGATCATCTTTTAAAACTTGGCCATTGTTTGGATAAACGAAGGTCATGAAACTCATTAGATCTTGATAATGACACAAGTAATTTAAATAATCAAATTAGATGATCTTATTATGACCATAATGAATATGTTTGGGTACACATACTATTTGCAGAATCTGAAGATATCCTAAACTCTTAATTATGGAGCTTATAAAATTGCCATCTAGAACTTTTACGCGGACTTTTGGACATCTGATAACCTCTTAAACACGTTCTCTGGTTTATCAGGACTTATAAGTTCAGCTTACGACACACTAGTTCCTAATTTAATTTTTGGTGTTTCTGCTATCTATTAGTGTCAGAATGCTAGAATATTATTATGGTGTGTTTCTAAATCGATATTCTATACTATTTATAAAGTACAAGTGTGCCAGAGCAACTGGCTTATTTTAGAATGTATTGGCTAAATTGTTTTCACTAGGAAATGACAAAGAAGTTATGGTCATCTTTTTAAATTCCCCTTTCATATCACACGTAAAATGTTTCTATCTATCCACAATTTTCTCCACTATATTATTTATTCTTTCTCATTTGAGTTTCCTTTTGAACATGTGGTAAATTGATAAATAAATTTAAAGAACTGAAATGTACTTTCATTTGAAAGTAAATAGATATTTTTTATTTTTTATATATTTAAAATCTAAGCACGATTATTGAGTGTCTGACCAGTTGTAGTGTTATTTGTTTGTGCCTTTTCCACCCATCAAATTTTTAATGCTCTATTATTTTGAGTTACCTGGGGAGAAAACTATTTGAAAGTAAATTTCCTCTGAAGATTTGTCAAAACTATAGTTATTTTAGGTACAAGCATTGCTTGTTTGCTCTTTAAACAGTATTAGTGGTGAACTATAGATTCAAATCCTGACTATGTTTGTGAGTTCATGGTTTAATCAAGATATTGTTTTATGCTTGCTGTTTGCAGGAGCAGAACACAGTTCCATCACTTAGAAAAGCTCTCAAGGATGTTGCAATGGAAAAGGATGCTGCAGTTGTTGCACGGGTAATAAATCTTACCATCATCCTAATATGTGATTGTGGATTGCTTGTTCTCCTTTTGCTTTACCTATAAACTCATGCATTTAGTGTAGGAGGATCTTTCTGCCCAGGTTCGCACGATAAAAAAGCGCATGAAAGAAGCAGAAGAAGAACAGTACAGGGTAAGCCAGCTGTTCCTGTGATTAACAAATATTAGTACCTCACACCCCATCCTCTTATGTATTTGGTGATCCTCTTGCATTAGGCTGAGGAGGATGCAGCTTCTTTAAGAGCAGAATTGAACTTGTTGCAACAGCAAGCAATGCATAGTTCTCCAGGTGGCACTAATGCCTCAGGACATTCAGTTGATCAGCTGCAAACCATGGAGAAAGAGTTAGCTCATTTGAGATCTGAGCTTGAGGTCAGATTATCTAAAAGATTTTCCTGCTCTTCTCATGGTTTATTAGCTTTATTTACGGGATAGGACACATGAATCTTGAAATTGATAGAAAGAATCAAAGTTGAGGAATCAAGAGAATCAACTCCTAGCAGAGGAGAAGGCCCGGACATCTGCCCTTAACATGCAGAAACGAGAGCTAGAAGAGAAACTTGCATCTGTCTCAAAAAGGGTTACAGGTATTACCAATTGCTTTGCTGGGTCTATGTTTAGAAATGAAGTTGTTGAATGATATGCTGTATTCTGTTAATTGGATCGCAGCCCTTGTATTCAGCCCAATCTGGTGTATCAGTTTAATTAATTTATGCTAATATGCAATGTATAAGGTTTCTATTTCTGAAAAGGAAAAACATTTTCATCTACCTAGGGTGAATGCCATATTCTAGTCCTAATATTTGCAACCCTCATATGGTTTTAACATAGTCCCTCCAATTTCTCCGTGCATGAGTGGGACATGATTAAATTTAAGGGAAAATTTGTCAAATTGTGGATTCCTCAATTTTGTATTGGTCCGCCCCAAAATAATTGGAATATTTCATAGTTCATTCCTTGTTTATTATGTATTGATCAACCATGCTTTTTTCTTATAAATGTAACTTGGAGGCAGAGCAAATAATTTAGAGGTTGCTATGATTGTATTAGGTGCAAAAAGAAACTTTAATTTGGCAAAATCTCCTAAACTTTTATCTTGTGCACTCTCATTTGATTATGTGCTTGCTGGGAGTTCCGGTAAAGCTAGAAAAGAACATTTGGTAGTAAAAAGTTTATTTCAAATATGAGGCACTAAGATGATAGTAAGTTTAAATTTAAGGGATGATTTCCAGGAATGTTAGAATTAATATCTAAGTTGACAGGATTAAGAAGTTGATGTTAGATAGGACTACATTTATATTATGTGATAAAACTAGGACACTCTGTCTATTTTGTACATCTCTCGCATCGCTATATATGACAAAGATTAGGTGTTTCCTATACACTAAAATAATAATAAGAGATAAGGGTTAATTACACCTACCCCTCATATTAGACGGGATAGCTACAATTCGCTACCATTTTTAGATTAAATCACACACCACCCTTGAGGAAATAAGTAATTACACTTAATCCCTATTTTCGTTTAAAACTCGAAAATACCCTTATTTGATTTTGGTCAATTTTTTGTTTTATTCCCATGCTGTCCTTAGGGGTTGACTATACTAATTTGGGGGTTAAGTGTAATATTTTTAACAAAATTTTCCAACTATTATTTTTGGACAAAATATGACTACTAAAACGACTATATTTTTCTTTCAGCTACAATTAACTTTATACTTTGTTCATATTTTATTTGACTTTATATATGTAGTTTGATTTGTAAAATTTGCTCATGTTTTCTTTAGATTAAATAAGTTTTATTTTTAATTAATACATTATATTAATTTATTTATGTAAGTATTTTAAGGAATTGAGTACTTTATAATAAATACTTATGAGTGACGACATTTGAGCTAACTCTAACTATGAAAACTACAATTTGTACCATGCAGTCAAAACTGCAAATTGTCCTCACTAAATTAAAAAATTATAAATTAACTCAAATCAAATCCAACTAAAACAGTTCAATATTGAAAGTTTTACTAATTATCCATTTGTGAGAGGAAAATTTTTGTATTTACATGAAAATTTTAACATATATATTATAAATCAAAAGTTTGTAATTTCAATTTATAATTAATTGTTATTTAATAATTATTTTCAATTAACTTATATCTATATAAAAAATAAATTAACTTTTAATTTTGAATTAATAATTTTTTTTATTAAGCTAATTAAATAAAAAAATTCAATAATAAAATCACGACAATTAATTATGTTTCTAATTGATTTTAACTATAACTAATTATTTCTTACTTTTTACCTTAGCACTAAAAATAAAATAAATATTTAATTCATATTAATAAATTATAGTTGCAAGAGGAATATATCCATTATAACAGCTATATTTTTTCCAAAAATTTCATTTGGAAAATTTTCTTAAACATATTACACTCAATCCTTGTATTAGTATAGTTAATTACAATTAAACCCCAAGGGTTAGCATGAGAATAAAAAATTAACCAAAGTCAATGGAGGGTATTTTCGGATTTTCATTAAAATTTTTGCTGACATTAGCAATTTTAAAATGAAAATGGGGGTTAAGTGTAACAATTTATTTCGTTAAGGGTGGTGTTTGTAATTTAATCTAAAAATGGTGGCGAATTGTAATTACCTCGTCTAATATGAGGGCTAGGTGACCCTAAGGGATATTGAGAAATTACTCACACACCCTTGAGGTTTATATTCTCTCTCACGAATTGCCCATCGTTAAATACAACGATAAATTTTGATGACGTCTATTTTTAAAAATTCCCCAATCTACCCTTAGGGGGTAAATTGTAATAATATTGAAAATGCAATAATATGTTTAATAATTATATTTTATCTATATGTATAAATTCGAAATAGATATTTCATGCATATTTATTCCTACAAAGTATGATAAAAAAATATAAATTCCACCTCATGACTATGTCTTAGTTTTACTTATATTTTGCATAAGTTTATCTAAATTTTGTTCGTTTGAAATAACAAAATTTTCGTGTGAAATAGAAAATCATAACAAACACCAACATCGATCAATACATTGGTAAATTCACATAAATATCCGTGAGAGTTATTTGAACAAATACTCTTAATGTAGGTGATCCCTAATACATTTACTTTAAATACAAAGAATAGCGTTCCAATACAAACATACATGTCCATTGTACACTATCTACAAAAGGTATTAGTCATCCATAAATTATGGGCATGAAATTAATTTATCATAAAATTATCAAAATATTATTAAGTAGCCTTCTTTGTAAGAAAAAATGCTAGGTAGGCATAAACTTACATCGAACTCCCAAGAATTTGAATATTTGCAGTAACTCCCTTTGCCTTTGGGATCTTTATTACATATACCCCCGTAAGTTTCAGCGTACTTGGGGTAAAATAGTAAATTTGCGCATTCTATTAAATCTAACGGAGGAAATAACGGGCCGGGGGGAATTCGTAATTTCTCAAACCTAAATCCGTATTTTCAGCACATCTCGGGGGGCATTCGTAATTATCCCTAATAATAATATTCAGTTTATAATTTTCTCAACAAGGAAGAAATATTTTGAAACCATCCTTAGAGTCACATTGAACTCAATTGTAAGAATATGCTCTTCGTTCCCCTATCCTACATTTATGAATTCCATATCTTTTTCAAGATATTCATAAGTAGGAACCAATTCTCTAAACTAAAGTAATCGTGACTCCACTAACTCTGAATTGTGTATGATAATGATGCTGCATAATTTTTTTCTGGTTCTGCTTGCTGGTTTGGTAGCATTTTGTTCCTGTGTTCTCTTTTCAATTGATTTCTATGCTGAACTAAGTTTCTGTTTCTTATGTTTGCAGAGGGTGAAACGGAACAGTCAAACCATAGGCCATTCACAATGGTAAAAATTGCTTCAATTCATCATAATCTATTTTATCAGATGTCGATTCCTGTTGTGACTCTATGAAGCATTTGATTTGTTGTGTGTCTAATAATTTAATCTATTATACAAGTTACTTTTAATAGGTTTACCAATTCTATTGTCGCTTGTAGATCCACTAGGACTTGTCTTAGCACTGATGCTAAGTTCGTTTCTAGTTTCTACTAAACATATGCTCCATGTGATTCCAGGAAGAAAAGGAGAGACTTGAGAAGAAATTGCATGATATGGCTGTAGCTGTTGAAAGATTAGAAAATAGCAGACAAAAACTTTTAATGGAGGTACTTTCTTTTGTCTTGGGTCATTGGAAAAAGAAAGTACAAATAACCACACCTCTTTCTGTTTAATGGAGGTATTTTCTTTTGTCTTGGGTCATTGGGAAAAGAAAGTACAAATAACTACACCTCTTTCTGTTCAATGGAGGTACTTTCTTTTGCTTGGGTCATTGAAAAGGAAGTACAACTTACTGTACTTCTCTTTCTGTTTACAGATTGATTCCCAATCTTCAGAGATAGAGAGACTCTTTGAAGAAAATTCAAATCTCTCAACTGCTTACCAAGATTCAATGCGATTGGTAGCACAATGGGAGAATCAGGTTCTTGTTTATGAAGATACAGTCATGTATCATAGTAGGCTTGTTATTAGGTGGCTTAACTTTATTTCATTTGTCATAAAATTCTTAGTTATTTAACATTTTGGTGAAAGGGGACGGATGCGTTGTTTGTGACTGAAGCATTGCAGTTTCGTTTGGCTAAGGATACCTTTGGTTGCATGTTTGAAGATTTATAACATCACAACTCCAATTAAAGATATAGGCGTGCTTTTTGATTTGTCCACAGGATCATTATTTTCCCTTTTAAGTAATTTATCTCTTCCTTTCATACAAATTAACTTGATATATTTTCATGCAGGTGAAAATTTGTCTAGAGCAAAATGAGGAACTTCGTCTTGCGGTAGACAAGTTACGGACTGAACAGGCCAGTGCACATAGTGTGGATGATAAAACGCCCCAAGCTCTATTGGATTCTGGGAAAGGAGATAGTATGGGTGGATCTCAATATGCCTCTGAATTTTATTCCCTCAAGGTTTGATATAGTAATAATGTTTTTCCCCTTATCATGTGAATCTTATGTCATTAGCAAGAAGGTCGATTTAAAATTAACGGCTATAAATCTGTGATGATGGTAGTGTATTTTTGTTCATTTGCTGATATCTATACCAATATGTGCTATTTGTCCGCGAGATGGCATAGTTGCAATAACAAGTCTATAGGCGCGCTCAGTTGGCTTGCAGTTCTACTTTTTTCCTTGTGATGCAATTTCTTTTCTTTATTATTTTTTTTCAAAATTATCTATTTTTGCTGTAAAATAAAGAACCAGGCATTTGGCATTGTGTGAATTGTTTGTCATCCCTCTGAAAAATTTGATTGGTCTTACCTTCTTCTATATTCACTTCATTTACAGGGCCAACTTGCTAAAGAACAAAGCAGAACAGAAGCTCTATCTGCTGAGCTCTTACAACTCTCGGCACGTCTCCAGCAAGCAACACAAGCATATGATAGTCTCACACGCCTGTATGCTCGCATTTATTACTTCTGTCCTGTCTTTTCTGCTAATTAACTTAGTTTTAGCTTATGATACTGGTGGATGTTTTTTGCAGCTATAAACCGGTGCTACGGAACATTGAGAATGGTCTTATGAAGATGAAGCAAGACGGATCAGTAACTGTGCAATAAGCACAGAAAATTCTGTGGAGTGAATTTGTTTGTTGAAATATTGTTACCAAAACTACATAGGAACTATTGTAATTATTTTCTTACTGTGAGGGGTACTGGGATTTTATCTAGTTATGAGTATGATTTGGTGTAACTTTTCCAGGCTCTGCATATAATTGCCATTTACGGAGCCAAAAGTGGATGGTTACTCAACTTTATATTTTCTGTCTCAAAGTCCTAATACAGTATACTTTTGATTGAAAAGGAAAGTCAGATAAGTTTAAAAAATGTAAGTTCGAGCACAAATTCACACACAAAAGTGGTGATTTCGTCGAGCATTCAAGTAACTCTTTCTACTGCTGCCTAATCCCCAACGTGCTCAAGAACTGAGAACTGTCCAGTGCGGAGGGAGCTTGCAACTAAAGGGAACACGAGTTCAAGTCGGTAATTTAGAATTAGTTCCGTTGCCATTGATGCTGATTCAAGACCGGCTGAAGAGAATGCACGTCTTGTAATGAGGTCATGAATTCAAATTAGACAGTCCCTTGAGACGGGGTTATGATATGCATGCGTTCTGTTGCCATTACTGCGGATCCAGGTCTGGCTGAGGGGAATTCACGACCTTACACTAACAAGGTAGTCATGTCAACCTAATTACTTGCATGCTACTAGACTCGTGAAATCCACTAGTCCTACTAGAAGTTAAGTGATTATTGGACTCATTTAAAACTTGTTCGTTTGATAATGTCTTTTAAGAAAGATTTAATTAATTTCATGAGCAGTGGAGCATGAGGATAGTAGCATCCTCAGACGTCACATCCCGCACAAAAAGATGATCAAGATATTTCACGATTGGATAATGTTTGAACTGCATATCGACAACCGATGGTCAATCAAAACTAGTCCATTTTAAAATATTTGGATAGCTAAGTATTCAATAGATGTAATTAGGGGTGGCAAAATGGGTTGAACCCAATAGGTCCAACCCATTATAGGTGGGTTGGGTTGGGTTGGTTTTGATGAAATTTAAATTGGGTTGGTTTGGGTTGGGTCAATGATGGGTTAGGAAAGTAATGGATCCTTAATGGGTTATGGTGGGTTGATATTGAGTTTGAGTTGGGTCTTTAATGGTTTAAGATTAATTATCCAATTTTAATGTTTTATTACTATTTTACCCTCCCCATAAATTAAATATTATATTTTTATTCATAAAATTTTTAAACATAATTACACATTTTTTACACATACTAACACATATTTACACACACTAACACAATTTTACACATATTTTCACACAATAACATATTTTTTACACACATTTACACACTAACATAATTTTACACGTATTTTCACACACGAAGACGATTTTTAACTCGTTTGCCAAATTTTCAACCTGTTCTATTTATTTTAGACTCGTTTGACCCATTTTGGATCAATTTCACCCATTTTTCAACTCGTTCAATCTATTTTGAACTCGTTTGACCCATTTTTGACCATTTTAACCCGTTTTTCGACTTATTCGACCTATTTTGGACTCGTTTGACCAATTTTGGACCCGTTTCATCCATTTATCGACCTATTAGACCTGTTTTGGACTTATTTGGCCCATTTTGAGCTCGTTTCACCTGTTTTTCAACTTGTTCAACCTATTTTGGACTCGTTTTACCCATTTTGGACCATTTTAATCGGTTTTTCGACCTATTCGACCAATTTTGGACTCGTTTGACTAGTTTTGGACCTCTTTCACTCGTTTTTCAACCTATTCGATCTATTTTGAACTCGTTTGGCCCATTTTAGACCTATTTCACCGATTTTTTTGTGTGTTTGAATTATTTTAGACCCATTTGATCCATTTTTTGACTTATTCAACCCATTTTGGGCTTGCTTCACCTATTTTTCAATATGTTTGATTTATTTTGAGCCCATTTCACCCGTTTTTCGACTTGTTCAACCTATTTTGGACTCGTTTGACCCATTTTAGACCATTTTTATCGGTTTTTTGCCCTATTCGACCAATTTTGGACTCGTTTGACCAGTTTTGGACCTCTTTCACTCGTTTTCCAAGCTATTCGATCTATTTTGGACTCGTTTGGCCCATTTTAGACCTATTTCACCGATTTTTTATGTGTTTGATTATTTTAGACCCATTTGATCCATTTTTTGAATTGTTCAACCAATTTGGACTTGTTTCAACCTATTTTTAGCATGTTTACTCTAACGTATCATATATATCCAAATTTGGTGAATATGATCTAAAATGGGCCAAATAGATCCAAAATAAGTAAAATGGATCCAACTGGGCTAAATGGATCCAAATGGGTAAAATGTGGGTTAAATGGACCCAATTGAGCTAAATGTGGGTAAAATGGATTCAAGTGGATAAAATGGATCCAAAATGGGTAAAATAGATCCAAGTGGGTAAAATGGATCCAAATGGGTAAAATGGATCGAAGTGGGTAAAATAGATCCAAAATAGGTTAAATGGATCCAAATGGGTAAAAGAGATCCAAATGGGTAAAATGGATCCAAATGGGTAAAATGGATTCAAATGGGTAAAATTTATCCAAATGGGTAAAATGTGGGTTAAATGGATCCAACTGGGCTAAATGTGGGTAAAATGGATTCAAGTGGATAAAATGGATCCAAAATGGGTAAAATGGATCCAAGTGGGTAAAATGGATCCAAGTGGGTAAAATTGATCCAAAATGGGTAAAATTGATCCAAATGGGTAAAAAGGATCCAAGTGGGTAAAATTGATAAAATTGATCCAAAATGGGTAAAATGGATCCAAATGGGTAAAATGTGGGTTAAATGGATCCAACTGGGTTAAATGTGGGTAAAATGGATTCAAGTTGATAAAATGGATCCAAAATGGGTAAAATGGATCCAAGTGGGTAAAATTGATCCAACTGGGCTAAATGGATCCAAATGGGTAAAATGAATCCAAGTGGGTAAAATAGATCCAAATGGGTAAAATGTGGGTTAAATGGATCCAAATGGGTAAAATAGATTCAAGTTGATAAAATGGATCCAAAATGGGTAAAATGGATCCAAGTGGGTAAAATGGATTTTAGTGGGTAAAATGGATCCAAATGGGTAAAATGGATCCAAAAGGGGTAAATGGATCCAAATGGGTAAAATAGATCCAACTGGGCTAAATGGATCCAAATGGGTAAAATGAATCCAAGTGGGTAAAATAGATCCAAATGGGTAAAATATGGGTTAAATGGATCCAAATGGGTAAAATGGATTCAAGTGGATAAAATGGATCCAAAATGGGTAAAATGGATCCAAGTGGGTAAAATGGATTTTAGTGGGTAAAATGTATCCAAAATGGGTAAAATGGATCCAAATGGGTAAAATGGATGCAAGTGGGTAAAATAAATCCAAATGGGTAAAATGTGGGTTAAATGGATCCAAGTGGATAAAATGGATTCAAGTGGGTAAAATGATGCAAATGGGTAAAATGGATCCAAATGGGTAAACTATAGGTTAAATGGATCCAAGTGGGTAAAATGGATCCAAAATGGGTAAAATGGGTAAAATGGATCTAAATGGGTAAAATTGATCCAAGTGGGTAAAATGGATTCAAAATGGGTAAAATAAATACAAATTGGTAAAATTGAATCGAAATGGGTAAAATGATTCCAAATTGGTAAAATTTGGGTAAAATAGATCCAAATGGGTAAAATTGATCCAAGTGGGTAAAATGGATGCAAAATGAGTAAAATGGATACAAATGGGTAAAATAGATCTAAATGGATAAAATGGATCCAAAATGGGTAAAGTAGATCCAAAACGGGTGAAAAGGGCCCAAAACGAGTCGAACGATTCCAAAATAGGACAAATAGGTCAAAAAACAAGTTAAAAGAGAGTCCAAAATAGGTCAAGAGGTCAAAAACAGGCCTAAAACAAGTAGAACGAATCGAAAATAGGTCGAACAGGTTGAAAAACGGGTGAGATGGGCTTCAAACGGTTCAAAACGAGTCTAAATAGATTTAATAGGTTCAAAAAAGGGTTAAAATAGCCCAAAATGGGCCAAACGAGTAAAAAATAGAACGAACATATCAAAAAACGGGCGAAATAGGTTAAAAACGGGTCAAATTAGTCCAAAATAGGTCAAATAGGTCGAAATACGGGTTGAAATGGCAAAAAAATGGGTCAAACGAGTCTTAAATAAGATAAACAAGTCAAAAAACGAGTGAAACGATCCCGAAATGGGTCAAATGATTCCTAAATAGGTCGAATAGGTCAAAAAACGGGTGAAAGGGGCCCAAAACGAGTTGAACGAGTCAAAAATAGGTCGAACAGGTTGAAAATTGGGTGAAATGGGTCCAAAACGGATCAAATGATTCCTAAAAAGGTCGAATAGGTCGAAAAACGGGTGAAAAAGGCCCAAAACGAGTCGAACGAGTCAGAAATAGGTCGAACAGATTGAAAATTGGGTGAAATTGGTCCAAAATGGGTCAAACGAGTCCAAAATAGGTCGAACATGTCGAAAAACGGGTGAAACAGACCAAAAATGGGTTAAACGAGTCTAAAATAAAACGAACATGTCGAAAAACGAAAAAACGGACTCAAAATAGACCAAATGGGTTGAAAATATATTAATTGAGTCAAATAAATCCAAAATAAGTTAAATATATTAGTGAAGGGTATATTGGACATTTAAGTACTTGAATTGAGTTGGAACTCATTAATAACCCATTATTGAACCCACTAGCAAACCATTAAAACTCACCACAACCCATCAAAAACCCATTAAGAACCCAACACATTAAGAACTCATTAGTATAGAACCCATTTTTGACCCAATCTATTTAAATCCAACCCATATGAACCCAACCCACCCATTTGCCACCCCTAGATGTAATCAAAACATTTGGGGCGGAAGTCTATAGGAGCGTAACCTAAACCTTGAAAGGTATGTAAGCTATATAAAGCGGGGAACATGCAAGTAATCCTGGACAGATTATTAGGATTGTTTTAAAAAAAAAAAAAAAAAAAGACAGGTTATTAGGATCCACAATAGAGTAACAAAAGTCTAAAGTTGATATTATTACATAAACAAATTCAGTACCCTGGACAGGTCATAATCAAATAGTAAGTATTTTAACCATCAATCATGAATAAAAGTTAAGTTAAAGTTGTTAAAAAATAATGCCTTGGAATCTGATATTGTATAGTCCATTTAAATTATTTTTTTATAAATCACACACAATCTTTGAATAATAAACGAAATGATTTTATCATAGCCAATCACTATTTTATATACACTCTTGTATGTTTTGTACGTTTACAATTGTATACATACATATTAGAACTCACCTAATTTATCAAACTTTTAGAATTTAGTCATTTAGGAGAAATGACTCATGAAACAAGCTTTATATAAATAAATTGGATTAGAAACCACTCCAAATCGATAAGCCAAATAAACAGTAGGGGTGTCAACTCGGCTCACTGGATACTTGTTTGTGGGATTGCGTTCTTAAGAAGGAATCATCATGCTTTATGGGATGTAAAGTGCATGGTTGATGCTTACGCAATATACAAGGGTACTCGTTACTTGAAATAAATACACTGAGTTGTCCTGCATAAAACATTCATATATAAATGGGAAGGGTAGTCACTACTTCTAGGCGTGAAGACTTCCAGATTAGAAAATATCTCATAGGTCGATGATGTGATTAACTAATCCTTAGACTTGAAATTCCATTGATATCTTGTGTGAGCTAACTATGTAATCTTAGATATAGACTGGAAATAGTGTTGCCCGACCCTCGACCGCTAAGCATGTGAGGGAGGTCGTGGTCGAGGACGGCCAACCGTCAAATCCATTCGCCTTTGCTCCTGACACACAGTACGGAGAAGGGGTCCACCTAACCGCCATTAGCATTAAATGAGCCGAAACATTACCAAGGAGCATTAAACGTGCCTCGACCGCCGTGCCCAACCACCTCCAACCGCTAGGGTATAAATATCCATTGATTAACATCGTTAGGTAAGTACATTAATTACACTTCTGCAGCTCGAACATCACTGTGTAATCGAGACACTGCCTTGAATGTCGGAGTGTCAATCCTAGATCCACTACCACCTTGTCCTTAGTCGGCCTTCAACTTATGTTTGTTCCCTTCTCATAGCTCAATTCCCCCAATAATAAACTCTAAGTGGTCGACTGTATTTAACTCGAAATAACGAAATCAAATTTTGGACACGATCACAACATATATATAAACTTAACTTTTTAACTTGAGAGTTAATAGAGATTGATTCAAATGATTAATGGATTATTTTTTAGAATAATGATCTAAATTCTAATCCCACTTGGGTATGTATGTTTAAAAAAAAAAAAATTGCAACTTGAGAGGCTTCTTATCTTGGTCTAGTGATCTAGTGGTACCCCGTGAATGAAGCCAAAATACATCAGCCAAAGTAGTACAACAGTTCAAATAAACAAGAGGCGGGTGTCAGTTCCCGAGTCCCCGTGGGCTGCAGCCTTCGTTGACGGTATAAAACATTGGCCCCACGCCACTAAGGATTAGCAAACCCGTGAAGAAATCATGTTCTTTTTTTTTTGTTTTATGTCAATGATAGCACTAAAATAAGTGATAATCGACAGAAGTAAGCATGCTTTAGAGTTAATTAATGACAAACACGTATAATAAATAATTCCTCAGAAGAATGATTTTGATTCGAAAAAATCCCATACCAAAATAGTGACAAGAGGAAATGGAAAAATAAAGAAAGAAGATGAATTTTTCTTTTGAAATTAAAAAAGAATTAATTAATTATCTTATTTCTTAGTTTAAGCTGATCTTTCCACGGACAGCAAATTTTTGGATCTGGATTTTTTTTTCTACATAACCCTCAGATCTAATACGATTACGAATAAAACCCTATCAGTTAAAAAATTATAAAAATACCTTGTGATTTGAATTAGAACTAAAAAACAATATAAAAATTACAAATAACAACTGTTCATGATGTTTTTTTGTTAATTTTTAATTAAAAAAGTTATTTTTGTAATTAGATTAAATCTTAATTGCCAACGGGGTTGGTCCAAGTGGTTAATGGGTTCATTCTCCAAGGAAAGATCCTGAGTTCGAATCCCGCTTGGGTGTGCATGTGTTAAAAAAAAATAATAATAGATTAAATCTTAATTGTCTATCTATAATCTATACTATCTATTAAGCCAGAGACCAAAGTTTGGTCTCTTGGACTCTAAAAATAATTTCTTTTTTATTTATTTATTGATTAATTTTATCCGGCTTTATCTCTTCTACGTTCTGTTAATTTCTCTTTTATTTCTTATCACATGCATTTTTTTTTTCATTTTTTTTAATTATAATTTTTATCACTTTTCATTATATTTTAAATTTTTATAATTATTAATATGACATTATCTTATCTTACTTATTTATTTATTTATCATAAATTAATGAATATATTAAAAAAACTATAGAGTATATATTTAATAAAAAAAATTAATTTTAATATATTTATATAATATTTATTTTTATTTGCACATGCATAGAATGTGCAAAATTGCTAGTATCTATTAAGCGAGAGACCTAAGTATGGTCTCTTTGAACTCTAAAAATAATTTATTATTTATTTATTTATTTATTGATTTTATCCGTCTTTATCTCTTACACGTTTTCGTGATTTCTCTTTTCCATTTCATCACTTCTCTTCTTAACTTCTAATTTTTTTTCATCACTTTTCACTTATATTTTAAATTTTTATAATTACTAATATGACACTATCTTGTGCTACTTATTTATTTTTTGATCATAAATTAGTGATTATATTAAAAATAACTACATAGTATATTTTAATAAAAGCTATTTAATTTTAATATATTTATACAATAATTATTTTTTATTTGTACGTACATTGAATGTGCAAAGTTACTAGTTCTAATTATCCATTATGAATATTGCACATTTTCAATGTTGGGGGTCTACACATTTTAACCCCTAAAATGCAAGCTAAGCAAGTTATATATCGAATTGACGAGGCTAGAATCCAGATTCGAACCTAGCCACTTTAAGTTCATTATCTATATTATATATTAAGCGAAAGACTCAAGTAGTAACATTTTTTATCTATTCGTGTCCTCTTTTTTTTAATTTATATATTTATCTTTTATCCGTTTTCTTTTCTTACGTTTTTATCTTTTCTTTTCTTTTTATTTAATTATTCTATTACATTTTCTTAATTTATCTTTTCTTTCACCTCATTTCAATTTTTTTTTTCTTTTTGATAATTTTTTTTTCAAAGATCGTGTTGTTTTGGTATTTTATTATTTGGAGAATTAATGAATCCTCCCTAATAAGGCTCCAATCTTTTGCTAAACCCCCTGATATGAAATTCGGCTATTTTACATCCCCAATACACAACATATTTTTCCTAAACCCCCCAAAACACGTAAAATTACCATAATGTCCATGATGAATTAGAAGAATGACAAGTCACCCATCTTCATCTTTCTCTTCTTACTTCTCCATTCTCTGTACCGATTGAATTTCGAAATTTGATCTTGAAAAAGAAGAAGATGAGAGAAGAGCAAGAAGTCGTTGCACCGAGTTTCGAAATATGATGATGAAGAAGATGATGATGAGAGAAGAGGAAGAAGTCGCTGCGTTGAGTTTCGAAATCTGATGTTGAAGAAAAAGAAGATGAGAGAAGTGGAAGAATTCATTGGGCCGACAAACACACCTCACCGTTGCTGAACAAGAAAATGATGATAGAAGAAGAAGAAGAAGTCATTGTGTCTTCCACCAGACAAAAGTTTAATTTCAGGTATTTTCTGCAACCCTTCTAATTCGGCATTTTTAGGTTCAAATCTGTGAAAAATTCTGCAAATTTGAGATTTCTATATATATGTAAATAATTTTTTGCAAATTGGAGATTTTTACATATATGTGATTTGAAATTTTTATATATATTTAAAAGATTTTTGTATATTACGAGATTTGAGATTTCTCCATATATTTTTGTTAATATCTAAAGAGATTTTTTGGGGATATATGGGATTTGAGATTTTTATATATACGTGAAGAGATTCTTGCGATTTGTTTTGCATATATCTGAGATTTTTGCGATTTGGGATTTCTGTATATATCTCAATATATTTGATATGTGCTACTAAATTTACAATTGTTTTTTGTTGGGTAATCTGGTTTTGAATCTAACGTTATTAACTATTTTCAATTTTTAAGTTGGTTTCTTGAACAATCTTTATTCATGATTCGTGTTTTGGTTGCTTTTTTTAGCTGATTTCTTGAACAATCTCTAAAGTTTTTTAACTGGTTTCTTGAATAATCTCTAAAGAAATTTTTGCTTAAAATTTGAGATTTTAGATTTTTGTAAAATAATTGTTTGAGATATATGAGATTTCTACATATATCTGTATATATTTCTGCATAAAATGACTCTGAGATTTCTGCACATACGTGAAATCCCACAGTCAGTTTATGCAAAGATATATATAGATATATATCTGAATATATTTTTGTATAAACTAATCTGCATATATTTATGCATAAACATACTGTAAGATTTCTGTATATATCTAAATATATCTCTGCATAAACTGATTGTGGGATTTCTGCATATATCTGAATATATTTTTGTATAAACTGACTGATTATCTACTGTTGTATTTGTTCTCATAAATAGATTATAATCACTTATTGTAATGATTTGTTCTCACATAAATCTGAAGAATGATCGAGCTTTTGGAGAATGCATGACCATTTTATGATGATGAACCATGTTACACAATCCGTTTTTTAATTACAGTATTCTAGTTTAGTATTTATGTTTTATTTTCTTCGATTCTGATTGTAGCTAGAGTGATGGATAAAAAATGTGAAACCAAACGTGCAGTTTGTAGATTGATGAAATAAAAAAGGGGAACTAATTGTGTTGTTCATGGAGTGATCAATTAAAAATCCGGAATTAAACGTGCAGTTTGTAGAGTGATAAATTAAAAATGCAGAACTAAACGTGCAGTTTGTAGGGTGATGAAATAAAAAAAAGAGAACTAATTATGTTGTTCATGGAGTGATCAATTAAAAATTCGGAATTAAACGTGCAGTTTGTAGAGTGATAAATTAAAATGCGGAACCAAATGTGCAGTTTGTAAAGTGATAAAGTGGTAATGTGGAACTTATAGAGTAAAGAATTGAAAATGAGAAAGAATTCAACGTATAATTGAACTTATAATTAGCGTTTACAAAAGTTACCATTATAATTTAAGATAATATATAAAGAAAGTTTACAAAACCACATGAGGGTAGGGGTGTTCATTCGGTAAATAACCGAAAATTCGGTTATTCGGTTCGGTTAACCGAATTTTCGGTTATTGATTTTGAGTAACCGTTTATCGAACCGAAACAAATTGGTTCGGTTCGGTAAAAACCGAAAAATTTCGGTATGGTTTCGGTTATTAACCGAGAAACCAAAATTATCAATAAAATAAAAAAAAAAATTCTAAAATAACCTAAAAACTGCAATTATTGGTCTTCTCAAAGTATCTCCATTGCCAAAAAAATTTGGGAAAATTCACAGGCACATCAATCTGCTCATTCTCGTTTGCCAGAAAAACAATCTGGTCACTCACAGCAACCACAACAACCAGATATTTCCCATAGCCTTGGCGTCCCTCAATTGAATCAACAAAGTGGAAGAGGGCTTACTGGAAAATAGAGGCAACGACGTCGATTGGTGGTTGGTGCCGGCAGCAGCGGCTAGCTGGGTAGAGAAAGAGTGCTAATCGGCAGCGCAGAGCAGCGGAGGTAGAGAAAGTTGGCTAACCGATGGTGGTGTTGGGTTGTTGGCTTCGTCATCATCATCGTCTTGGAGCTTGATGGAAAGAAAAATGAAAAGTGCACCTAGGGCTTGTCTGAGAAAGTGAGTGTGTGGAAGTGAAATCGTAAATAAAAGTATAAAACGTGGGAAGGGGATAGCCTGGGGAAAAAAATTAAATTAAATGGTAGGTTTCGGTTTTCGGTAAAAACCGAAAGAAACCGAACCGAAACCGAAATTCCAAAATATAACTAACCGAAACCGAAACCGAACCTCTTCGGTTCGGTTCGGTTTTGGTTCGGTTCGGGTTTTTTTGTTCACCCCTACATGAGGGATAAAATGGTATATGTTTTTTGATACAAATGCGTAAAAGAAAGTTTTTAGGTCATGAAAATGCGTAATTAAAGGCAGACTTTGTCCAGTGAAACGTTAAAAATGCGTAATTAAAGGCAGACTTTGTCAAGTGAACCGTTAAAAATAAGGCAGGCTTTGTCCAGTGAAACGTTAAAATACGTAATTAAAGGCCGACTTTGTCCAGTGAAATGTTAAAAATGCGTAATTAAAGGCAGATTTTGTCCAGTGAAAGTTTAAAAATGCATAATTAAAGGAAGGCTTTGTCCAGTGAAACGTTAAAAATACGTAATTAAAGGCAGATTTTGTCTAGTGTAAGGTTAAAAATGCGTAATTAAAGGCGCTTTGCCCAGTGAAACGTTAAAAAGTTACCATTACATGTTGTGAATCTTAATTACGTATTTAGTGTTTATAAAAGTTACCATTATATGTTGTGAATCTTAATTACGTATAAATAATGACACTCAATATTGAGTTACATGTTGCGGACACTTACGTTATTCCACAATGTTATTGAATTTTGACCATACATTACAATAATGATACTCAAGATTTATTGAATCATGACAACAACATTATAAAAATGATACTCAAGATTTATTGAATTATTATTGTAATGTTGTGGTCAAGATTCAATAACATTATGATACTGAAGATTTAACGTTTCACTGGATAAAGTCTGCCTTTAATTACACATTTTTTAACCTTTCAGTGGACAAAGTCTGCCTTTAATTACAAGTTGGCCTTTTATTATGCATTTTTAACCTTGCACTAGACAAAGTCTGCCTTTAATTACGTATTTTTAACCTTTCACTGGACACTTTTCACTGGACAAAGCCTGCCTTTAATTATATATTTTTAACGTTTCACTGGACAAAGTCTGCTTTTAGTTACGCATTTTTAACCTTTCACTGGACAAAACCTGCCTTTAGTTATGCATTTTTAATGTTTCACTGGATTTTAATGTTTCACTGGACAAAGCCTGCCTTTAATTCAGCATTTTTAGCCTTTCACTGGACAAAGTCTGCCTTTAATTATGCATTTTTAACGTTTTACTGGACAAAGCTTGCCTTTAATTACGCATTTACAAAACCACATGAGGGATAATACTGTAATTCAAAAACGGAATATGTAACATGGTTCATCATCATAAAATGTTCATGTATCCTTCAGAAGCTCGGTAACTCTTCAGTTTTCTGTGAGAAAACAGATCATTACAAAAGGAGATAACAAAGACTGCAGCAGATAATTAGTCAATTTATGCAAAAATATATTTAGATATATGCAGAAATCTTACAGTTATTTTATGCAGAAATATATATAGATCAATTTATACAAATATATATTCAGATATATGCAGAAATATTTATAGATCAATTTATACAAAAATATATGCAAAAATCTCACAATCAGTTTATGTAGAGATATATTTAGATATATGCACAAATCTCACAGTATGCAGAAATATATATAAATATATGCCAAAATCTCAGAAATCTCAAACATTTGTTTTACAAAATCTCAAATCTCAAATTTCAATTCTCTTAGCAAAAAACTCAAATAAGTTGATATTATAGTTGGTAAAATTCTCAATACACAAATAATGGATAGAGTGATTGTTCAAGAAACCAACTAAATACTCAAAATAGATAATAACTTTAGATCTAACACCAGATTACCCAACCAAAACAATTTCCAATTTAATAGCACACATCAAATCGATTGAGATATATGCAGAAATTTCAAATCACAAAAATCTCAGATATATGCAAAAAGTACAAATCACAAAAATCTCTTCACACGTATATACAAAAATCTCAAAGCTTATAACTCCCAAAAAATCTCTTCATATATTCACAAAAACACGTGGATAAATCAAATTTGTAAAATTTTATTCATAGATATATAGAATTCTCATTGTAGAATATTTATAAATTTGAACCCAAAAATTTCGAATCAGAAAGGTTACAAAAATACCTGAGATTAAACTTAGGTGTGTCGAATTCTTCTTCAACAACAACGATGAGGTGAGCTGGTTACCGGTGGTCGGATTCCGAAATCGATAGTAAAGAAAATGGGAAAATAAAAAAATTGTAAGAACTTACTGAGGGATCCTTAGGAAGTGAAAATTAGGCATGTTCTCATGGAGGCAAATGGTTGTGCTGACTATTTGGCCAAGGAGGGACACAAGCTTGCTTGTGGAGTTACGATTTGGGATAATCCTCCCTTGGTGAGCGTGAAGTATTTGATCATGGAGGAGAGCAAGAACCGAGTTTCTTGCGTCTCACTTGAAAAAAAAAAAGGAAAGAAAAATAAGAAGAGAGATGATTAAAAGGATATGAAATTGGAAGAAGTAAAAACGGTATGGTTGTAGTAAAAAAATAAGGGCAAAATAGATTTTTTAGGGTTTTGGGGGGTTTACAAAAAATAAGATGTGTATTGGTGATCTAAAACATAATTTTTTCAAATTAGGGGGTTTAGGATAACTTTTGAAGATATTTGGTTCTCTTTATTAATTACCCCATTCTTTATTCTTTTATGCTATTTATTTATATTAATTTAATAATTATAATAAAAATAGTAATAAAATATCTATTAATATAAAAATTAATTTGAATATATTTTAAACAATAGAATTTTTTAATTTGCACAGAACGAGTGTGCCAAAATTACTATTGTAATTTACAAATGGAGGCTGGTCGAGGACTTCCCCACAGAGCTATTTCGAATTTGCTGGTAAAAATGATAAAAGAAGAACCGTGTTGAATGAATCTATACATGCTCTCGATTCTCGAAAGTCTAAAAAATGTATACATAATGTCTTGGAATTAGAGGATTCATACTTCACGTCAATAGATAATTTAGTGATAAGTATTTGTATTTGCAAATTGATAAATTATAAATTTAAGTTATATTGGAGTGTGTATGCATAATGCATGTGTTTAAAAAAAACCCAAAGAATTCGTAGTTAATGTAAGATCAACTGGGTCGGATTTTAAATCCAACATTAAATGTTTTACTTAATCAACTTTCGAGTAGAAAGAAGGGGCACTTTGAAATAACCCCCCATCAGTTTGGAATATTTTTACTTCACTCTCCATAAAATTATACGACATAATAGAATATAAATACTGCATTAGAAAGTTTTAGTACTACATTTTGTGAAAATTATACAACATATTTTGAGATGTATTTTAAGTACGTTATTATGTGAAAATCATACGACATTTTGCCAAAATGGGGAGTTAAATGAAAATATGATGCCCAATTGAGGATTTATCCCACATTACACTAGAAAGAATTAACTATAGGTCTACATTTCAAGAATTAGTTTACTTGATTAGGAAATGAGAAGTTAAGTGCTCAACGCTCCATTTTCTAGTGTTTGTTTACTAGATATATGGTATTATGGTCAAATCAATGCTATAGAAAAGATTAGAAATACAAATGTTATTTAACAACACTTAAAATGAGTCCCTTAATAACTCATTTTGTTGGATAATATGAAATGATTCTCTTGTCCTCTATTTTTTTTTTTTTTTTTTATGTGAATGAAACTTTTTATTAAGGAAAAAAAAATAACTATTACACCATTTAATGAGTTGTAATATAGTAAATTAGACAAGGTTAATTAGTAATATAACTCATTTTTTACTATTCTATAACTAATACAATTGGAAAGTAAACTGGTCAAGCAAAAAGATCCTAATATGATTATACTATAAAATCAATTTTAGAAATTAATATTCCAAATTTCCAATTCTAATTAATTCAAGAACATGCGATACGGAAACAACATAAGCTGTTTAGATCTACCCATCTAAGCATCTAATAATAATAATAATAATAATAAGGGACGGTTTAAAATAACTCCCCATCAGTTTGGAATATTTTTACTTTACTCCTCCATAAAATTATACAACATAATAGAATATAAATGCTACATTAGAACGTTTTAATACTACATTTTGTGAAAAATATACAACATATTTTGAGAGATATTTTAAGTACGATATTTTGTAAAAATTATACGATATTTTTTCAAAATGAGGAGTTAAGTAAAAATGTGATGTACATTTAGAGATTTATCCTACATTACCCGGTAATAATGTGGGTCGGTCTGTGTTAATAATAATAATAATAACAATAATAATAATAATAATAATAATAATAATGTGTGTCAGTCTGTGTTTGTCATTTAGAAATAATATTCACTTAAATGCAATTCCGAGCATGATATATGAATGCAAGTACACGACGTGGGGCATTTTAGATCTAGGATACTATATGACAGAAATACCAGACAAGAAAGAAATAGATTCACATGCTTGTGTACTTTCGTTGCTTCTCCTTTAAGAGCAGATATATGTCTACTCGACGTATCACAGAAACTGCATTATTTGAAAGTCAGTAATTGAAGGGACCAAGGTTTAGCATTTAATCAATGAGTGGATTGCACCTATGGTTTGTAAAAGCAGCATTCAAAACCCCGACTAGTTGAAAATCACATAAAAAAATTTTAGTTTTAATTTGTAGAAGTTATTCAAAACCTTCCATCTCCATTTACCTTTTAATGTAAGTATTACCGTGAGTTAAGTATATAAAAAACTCGGTGCTATTCATAAGTCGTAACTATGACAAAATTCATATTCATCTCTCTCTATTATATATATTAGAGGTCTCCACTTTAAAAGGAAAAAAAATAATAATCAAAACAATAATAGTAATAAGGTTCTAGAAAACAATGTAAAGGAAGTACTACTTCCTAAACAATAAAGCATGTAGATCAAAAATATCTTCATCAAAATTATTTTGAATAAAATCCTCAATTTCTCTATTTTATTTTTTATTAAGATTCTCAGTTTCTTATCTTATCGAGGCAAGTACCTCCGGACAAATATGTCTTCAAAACTCTAGTCACTGATATCTTGCAAAAATTACATCTTTTCAATATTTTTACTAAACGAATTTGAACCTCTGAAAAAAGTTATATTTTTATTGTTTCTGAATCATCTTCTACAACATCCTAGAATTGGTTAATAACACAAGTTTCCCGATAATCCGGTTGCTCTAACTCTTCACCTAAAACAACACAAATAGCCTACTTAATTTTCGGTGGGGTCTTCTTGGAGTCAACTTTGGAGGACTCTGAAAATATTCCATAGCGCTTGTTTTCTTTGTCAAATTTGACCATTTCCTTGCCTTTATCTTTTTTCTCGTCAACAATTGCATCAATTTCTGCTAAAATCTATTATTAATTTCCTTCTCATCAATTGATTCCTTCTCGTACTACAGATTTTCAGTACCTTGTTACAATAATTTTGGCGAAGACATTATCGCATGGAAAGACGCAACCAAGGTGCTCAAACGCGGTTGCTTGATTGGCGGTTGTTGACTAGCGACAACCCCATTTTAGACAAGGGGTTAGGTTGATTTTTATTAAGTAGAGTCAACCTTTCTTGGCCTAAGTTGGTGGTCCAAAAAGTGTATTTGAGGATTGAACCGATAGATCATTGAGTTGTGCTGAAAGGTCGCTAGCTTGAACAATAGATGAGAATTTTTTATAGCCCATATTTGTCTTAAATGGATCTTCCATCGGCTGCTCTTGTGGTCTTTATGACTTCCCATTGAACTGATTCTAGTTAACTGATTGATTGTGGGTTTGATTATTTTTTGAAACTCAAGCCATCGTTGGGCCACCTCTGCCGTCACCACTAGGCGCCGCGCCACCACCGGTGGCGGCTCACCATTATTGTTCACTTTTCCAACGTGCGCTCTAGCTCGTTCCCCATGGATCACCTTTTGCACCATTATAGCAATCTTTTTGTTCGTGCCCAATATTTGTGTACTTTTGATAGTATGGGGGAAGTTGGTCGTATACAATTGGTTGAATTCAAGTTAATCCATGGTACGAAAGGCTCAAGAGTTCTTTCAAATGTTGTAGCAAATCAATTTCAATACACACACGATCTCTATATTTTCTTTGTCAATTCAAAATAGTTCTTATATATTTAATTTAATTTAAATTAATTCTTTAAATTATTTTCTAATCAAAATTTCAAGCTAAATAATTTAAATAGACTAAAATAACCTTTATCATTTTTAGTTAAAAGATAAACAAAATCATTCTTGATATTTTTAAACAAAACAAGATTCCCTTAATTTTCTTCGCAACATCTTTTAATATTCCGTAAAATATAAAAGAGATAGAAAACTATATTTTTTAGTTCAATTAATATTGTGTCTAATTACAAATATACAAGGCATATGAAAGGTTGTTTGGAAAATGTGCATTGGTTATATTGAAACTTGTCCCACATTGAAAGAATAACATAAGGCAGACAGCTTTATATACCAAAAGGCTGTGTATATTATTAAATTGTGAAACTTAAGAGAGGACTAATGGGCTCACATGCGGTGCGGTGCACCGCACTGTCCGTGCCCCATGCCTGTGCCTGTGCCGGGGCCGGGCATGGGCGAATGTGGCGTTTGATGGCGCACTTTGCACTTCGAACGTGCGCATCGTCGCTTGGAGCCTCGCTTCCGAGCCCAGAGCCTTACTTTTTGAGCCAGAGCCGGCCTAATCCAATTCAAAAGTTCAAACGTTTGAACCAATGCCCAAATACATCCAATCAGTCCGTTGGCATTGTAACAGCTGACTAGTGGACATTCAATGGGATTGAATTTCAGGTCATTTCACCTAAAATTAATCCATTCAAATTCCATTTCAGTTTTATTTGGCCAACATCTGAGAGCTATACATAGCTCTTACCCCAACCTGAAAAATACAGCAACATACTCACTTGAATTTCTGCAAATTGCTATTGTCTGAAATTCTCTATCACCAGCTTGACATATATCCTAAAAGTAAATCGTCTGCAACCTTTTAGCAAAACTCAAAGAGTTAAGGGCGATTAACACTTTAAGGACAGGGATTACCCGTGTCATTCTGATCTCATTCCTACCATTTTCTCAACAATCTTAAAGTGTTAATTCGCTTGAAGATGGAATTAGAATCCTTCCGCATCATGAACCATCAAAAACTGGATCACTTCGATGGAAACAACTTCAGCCGCTAGCATGACAAGATGAAGTTCCTGCTCACCGTCCTCAAGCTGGCATACGTTCTGGATCCCAACGTGCCACCAATTCCAGAAGATCCTCCTGCTCCTCAGCAACCTGTAGATCTTGATCCACCTACTACAGCAGGTGTTGTTCCTCCAGCCAATCCTACTCCAATAGGCCGGACTCCGGCCAATCCTCCTGGCAACCCTTCTGCCAATACTGCAGCAACAGGTCCCTCCAGGAATGCTTTGCAGATCCATCAAGAGATTGTGGAAACTCTTCAGCAACAACGAAGGAAAAGAGCATGAGATGAATAGTTGGCTCGTGGACACATTCTGAATACATTGTCCGACAGACTGTACGATCTCTATACAAACGGGCAGTCACCTAGAGAGCTATGGGAGGCCTTGGAATACAAATACAAGGCTGAGGAAGAAGGTACAAACAAATATTTGGTTTCTAAATATTTGGATTTCAAAATGGTTGACAATAAACCAATCCTGGAGCAAGTGCATGAGCTCCAGGTAATTGCGAACAAACTATGGATGGTTAAAATTGTCCTTCCTGAAACCTTCCAGGTTGGAGCTATAATTTCAAAGCTTCCTCCAGCCTGGAAAGATTATGCAGAGAGATTGATGCATAAATATGAGGATTTGTCCTTGGAACAAATTCAAAAACATCTGCGTATAGAAGAGGAGGCTCGAAAACGCGATGGAAAGAATTTGGTTCAAGGACAATCGAGTGTGAATTATGTTGGATCTGGAAATTCTTCAAAAAGGAAAGCCTTTTGGGGTTAAAAAGAATTCTGGACAATTCAGGAAAACCAGACAGAAACCCAAACCTAATAATGCTACTAACAAAAGAAAAGACAAGTTTCATGTTTGTGGAGAAATAGGACATTATGCGAGGGAATGCCCACAACGGAAGAGTGGATCCGGAGTTGCAAATATGGTTGAGGAGAACCTAGTTGCCATGGTGACTGATCTTAGCCTCAATGTGGCTATGATTTCTGAAATAAACATGGCAAGTGAACTTTCTGGCTAGTGGTTAGATTCTGGAGCTACCGTTCACATTTGCAACGATCGAAGGCTTTTCAAGACCTTTGAAGAAATTGTTGGGCAAGAGGTTCAGATGGGCAACAGCTCCAAAGCCAATGTTGGAGGCAAAGGATCCGTTGAACTCAACTTTACCTTCGGGGAGAAGTTAACTTTGATCAATGTCTTGTTTATACCAGATGTTAGGAAAAGTTTAATTTCTGTTGATTTGTTAGATAAGAAAGGTTTTAAGGTTTCTGTTGAGTCTGGAAAAGTTATCATCATGAAAAATGGTAAATTTGTTGGCAAAGGCTATGCTTGTAATGGGATGTATAAGATGTCAATCAATAATATGAATTCCGTTTCTGCTTACATGATTTCTTCAATTTCTTTATGGCATAGTCGATTAGGACATGTTAGTGCAAAAAACTTGAAAAATATACATGCAATGGGATTAATTAATATTGGTAAAAACGAACTTGATAAGTGTGAAGTATGTGCAAAATCAAAAATTGTAAGAAAACATTTTCCAATTGTTAAAAGAGAAACACAAATATTAGATTTAATTCATACGGATATTTGTGAGTTAAATGGAATTTTAACTAGATGTGGAAAAAGGTATTTTATTACTTTTATTGATGATGCTAGTCGATTTTGTTATGTGTATCTTTTACGAACTAAGGATGAAGCCCTTCACTCACTTGTGAAATACAAATCAGAAGTAGAAACCCAACTTGAGAAGAAGATTAAGGTTCTACGTTCTGATCGATGCATGGAATATTGTTTGAATGCTTTTGATACACTTTGCGAAGAAAGTGGTATCATACATCAAACAACTGCCGGTTATACACCCCAGCAGAACGGTGTAGCTGAAAGGAAAAATCGTACATTTCTTGACATGATAAATTGCATGTTAAATCATGCAAACTTACCTCACAACTTGTGGGGTGAAGCCCTTCTGTCTGCGTGTCATATTCTGAATAGGATGCCTAGTACTGTTGTGAAGACTAGTCCCTATGAAATATGGAAAGACAGAAAACCCAACATAAACTATTTTAAAGTGTGGGGGTGTGTGGCTTATTTTCGGGTTCCTGATCCCAAACGGACTAAGTTAGGAGCCAGAGCTATTAAAAGTGTATTCGTTGGATATGCTCTTAATAGCAAAGCTTATAAACTTCTTGACTTGGAGTCTAATGTGATAACTGAGTCTAGGGATGTCGAGTTCTTTGAAAATATATTTTCAATAGATGTTGGAAATGATTCTGAGCCACTCCAAATTGAGCCTAGAGGTCCTATAAGATCGGTTTTGGAAAACGATATTCCTACACAACCAACTGAGCCTAGAAGGAGTACCAGAGCAAGAAAAGAGAAAAGTTTGGACAAAGACTTTATCTCTTCTGAGGCTTTATTGTTCTTGGGGGAGGGGGACCAGAGATAATAAAGTGGTAAGTGAAATACCGTTTGTATTTACACTTGAGACGGATGCTAAAACATTTGAAGGAGCTATGGCTTCTCTAGATGCATCCTTTTGGAAGGACGCTATAAACAATGAAATGGATTCGATCTTGGGTAATAATACTTGGGTATTAGCAGACTTACCTCGTGGTTCTAAACCCATTGGGTGCAAGTGGGTATTTAGAAGAAAACAAAACACCGATGGCACTATCTCAACTTTTAAAGCTAGATTAATTAGTTGCCAAAGGGTTCAGACAAGTAGAAGGGATTGACTACTTTGACACTTATGCACCAGTGGCTCGAGTTGCTTCCATCAGAATTCTTCTTGCTTTAGCCTCTCTTTACGATCCGTTTGTTCATCAAATTGACGTAAAGACAATATTTTTAAATGGAAATTTAAAAGAAGAAATCTATATGGAACAATCTGAGGGCTTTGTAGCACCAGGAACAGAAAACAAAGTGTGTAAGTTAGTCAAATCTCTGTATGGTCTGAAACAAGCACCAAAACAATGGCACGAGAAGTTCGACACTGCTATTTTGAAATTCGGATTCAAGTATAACAGTGCTGATAGGTGCATCGACTCCAAAAGTACAACTGACTATATGGTGATAGTCTGCTTATATGTAGATGATATGTTGATCATCGGGACTAATATGATTGGAGTAAACGAGACCAAAAAGTACTCGGTCTTTAAGATGAAAGACTTAGGTGAAGTAGATACTATTTTAGGCATCAAAGTTAAAAAAACATAGTGGGGTTTTTTCACTAAACCAATCTCACTATATCGAGAAAGTTCTGACTAAGTTTAAACACCTCGAGATCAAGGAGGTGAATACTCCGTTTGACAATGGACTGAAACTTAAAGAAAATACTGGTAGAGCTATTGCACAGCTTGAGTATGCAAGTGCTGTTGGCAGCCTTATGTACGCAATGCATTGCACTAGACCAGATATTTCCTTTGCAGTTTGAAAACTTAGCAGATACACGAGCAGTCCCAATGCTGATCATTGGAAAGCTATTAGTAGGGTACTCGGGTACCTTAGGAGAACTATTAGCTTTGGTTTGTTCTATAACAAATTCCCTAGTGTGTTGGAAGGGTACTCAGACGCGAGTTGGATAACTAGCGTGGGAGATAACAAATCTACAAGTGGGTGGATTTTCACTCTTGTCGGTGGGGCTGTCTCTTGGGCAAGCAAGAAACAGACAATAATCTCTCACTCTACCATGGAATCTGAGTTTATAGCTTTAGCATAAGCTAGACAAGAGGCTGATTGGATAAGAAATATGTTGTTAAACATAGATCTTTGGCCAAGTTCAATGCCTCCAATCTCGCTGTATTGTGACAACGAAGCAACGCTTACAAAAGCATACAGTGGTACCTATAATCATAAGTCTAGACACATTGGTCTTAGACATGCATTTGTGAGACAATTGATACAAGATGGTATCATAACAATTGTCTATGTGAGGTCAAATAAGAATTTGACTGATCCATTTACTAAGCCTTTGACGAGAGACTTAGTAGCTTCAACTACTAGAGATATGAGACTTAAACCACCCGAACCAAAGTGATGGTAACCCTACCTATAATCTAGGTTACCTCTGATTATAGGTTCAAAGGGTAAAAAAAGTCACTGTTTGGTTAAGAGCTATCAAGTGATCTCATATATAGTAGAGAATAGCTCAGTGAGTTGCAAACGTGACAAGGTTGAACTAAGCTCTTAACAAAATGCTGCACTATTTTACAACAAGTGCTCGAGAAACATTTTGCCTATGTGAATTAGAAGTGGAGCCGCTTCTTATAGAGAGTTGTGGTTTACTCTCTTAGAGATTCACGAAATGGGATATGGTGTATGGCTTAATAAGCGCAAAGCAGTGGAGTGCTTGCTGTGTGAGAAAGAACACGTATGTGTGATAACTCCGATTGCATCACAAAGGAGTTGAGGTTCAATCTACGGACACCATCAAGTTCGATGCAGTTCTGAGCTATTTACACTAAGGGAAGGTTCAATGTTCGTCACACCTCCTTCTAAGCATGTGATCTTTGACAAAATTTTTAGAGACTTGTTTGGCAAAGAGCAGTTTTCCAAACAAGTGGGGGATTGTTGGATATGCCTTATATATTTAATATAATTAATTTTTGGAGAATTAATTAACAAATGTACAAGGCATATGAAAGGTTGTTAGGAAAATGCGTATTGGTTATATTGGAACTTGTCTCACATTGAAAGAACAGCATAAGACAGACAACTTTATATACCAAAAGGCTGTGTATGTTATTAAATTGTGGAACTCAAGAGATGACTAATGGGCTCACACGCGGTGTGGTGCACCGCACTGCCCGCGCCCGGGCACGTGCTCGGGAATGGGCAAATGTGGCTTTTGATGGTGCACTTTGCACTTCGCACGTGCGCATCGTCGCTAGGAGCTTGGAGAATTTCAGGTCATTACACCTGAAATTAATCCATTCAAATTCCATTTCAGTTTTATTTGGCCAACATCTGAGAGCTATACATAGCTCTTACCCCAACCTGAAAAATACAGCAACATACTCACTTGAATTTCTACAAATTGCTATTGTCTGAAATTCTCTATCACTAGCTTGACATATATTCTAAAAGCAAATCGTCTGCAACCTTTTAGCAAAACTCAGAGAGTTAGGGGCGATTAACACTTTAAGCACAGAGATTACCCATGTCATTCTGATCCCATTACTACCATTTTCTCAACAAAGTGAATATTACCTGAGAATGGGCAATTTAACCAACATAATGCACAATTATGGTATAAAGCTACACAAAATATATGTTAAAAATATTTCATATTTAGAGAGGCGGCTGCAGCGTACATTCTTCGTGGAGCCTGGTTCTCAGCACCAGCTGACATCGTCGTCAAGTTTGTGTTATCTGGGGCACCCGAGGGATGGCTGCCGCTGGTGGCGGCTGCCGGATCATGTGAATTTATTGTTGCGGTGAGAATGTTGCGATGGACAGAAAAAAAAAATTTCCCCAATGTTTATCACGCATAAGAATGACAAACATTATTTTTAATGTTTTTCATAATAGGTTGTAAGTATCGTAGAATCTTCCTTTTTTGTTGGTTAATGATCTCTCGTATCATTAGGGATTACATAGGGATGATTATTAACATTCAAACATTTACATCAATCCATCATCGAAACTTGTTACAACAATCTGTAGCAAACAAATATAAATAAACTATACACAAACATATTCTTATCTAAGTAAACTATATATCTAAATAAAATTAAAGTTACACTTAAAATTTATGTATCAATATAAATAGGGATATAATGGGCTAGGTTGATATGTACGCATATAAATATGTAATCTATCTATCTGATAAGGGGAAAATCGGGGCTCATGATTGGGCTCCACGTGTCTTGCCATGTAGGAAAGCAGACCCAGATCAGCTTCCTAAATTCGACCCAGGTGTGTCGGCTCCCTGAGCCAAGACTTCCTCAGGGTCAGCAACTAGACACGCGATGGAAGACTTCGACCCAGGGTCTCCCTTTCGATCGAGAGGCGGCTGAACCAGGCGTCCGATCGACCCACGGGCTACTAGACAACCGCATTCAATGCACGTACCACCTATAGCTGGCCGCATTAATTGCGGCAGTACCAAGTACTGTGTCAGTCGTCCTGGCATGAGCAGAGAAACAATGCTTTAGCCGTAAAAGCACTGTTCCGGCCACCTAACGTCTCTCTCCCGCCAGACAAGATCCACACTTTCTTGGAGGTGTACTTACACCCACGGAGTCTGTCTCCACCCTGTAAAAACCCACCTTCACTACGAACAAAGGTGAGTTTTCCTGGAGATCTTGAACTCTCACTCCCTTAGCATTCTCGACCCAGAGCTTTTGCTGACTTGAGCGTCGGAGTGCCAAAAAGGGTCCAAACCCCACTTTCCCCCGTTTTGGCCTTTGAGTTCACGTTTGTCCATCCTTTTCAGTCCAGGAAAGCACCAGAGTTACCTCACTTCTACAAATATCTTGGGTGATTGGGAGTCCTAATCTGCAGTCCAGTGCATAGCCAGATTTCGACACCATCACTATCTATCTATCTATCTATCTATCTATCTATCTATTATTATTATTATTATTATTATTATTATTATTATTATTATTATTATTATTATTATTATTATTATTATTATTATTATTAATATTATTATATACGAGTTGAGTTTTTGGTTTCTTACAAAATATAGATCGCCTAAAATATCCTCACAATGATTAGGTCAATAATTATTAGTCAAGGATAATGATGTAAATACATGTTATAAAATTTTTAATTTAATTATATTTAAAATGCACTTATTAACTTAAAATTGGACTCTTGGTAGAGTTAGAAATTCTCCGACTTACCCAAAAAAGATATATAGTTCAACAAGGATTATTTTAATATTAATATATTAATTAATTGTATCCAACTTTTATAATATAAGTTATCTATATTTTAATTTTAAGGGCTATAATTTAAAATGTTATAATAAGATATATCTAAAAACGAATTGGAAAACTTCAAATTGATTCACTTTATAAATTTTAATAAAATTTTGAAATTATGTAACATAAAACATTATTTAAATTGAACGAGTTACATAAGGTAACTTTCAATAAATCAGCTAATGTAAGTCTAATTATATAAGTCCATAGTTCTAATTATCTAAGTTCATAAACATTTTTAAATTAATATCATATTATAATTCTATAAACTTATCTAATTAACAAAATAATATAATTGAATAATTTAAATAAAATATTTTTCAATAAATTAATTAATCCTAATGTAATATTTTTTCATTAACTAATAGTAATATAATTGTAATTATCTAAATCTAACTAACCATATAATCTTCCTTTAGTTTATATAATAAAATATAAATTAAATACGTAGAAGTACGAATAGTGTTTTTGGTGTTTCTTACGACTTAATATACCACAATTTAAAATTTCAGGTCGTCAGACCAAAGTTGTTTTAAATTAAGGATCCTAATTAAGGAGACTGAATTTATGTGTGTGCATATAAAAATAAGATATAATCTAATTTTATAAATAATTTTTATAGTATTCGATTAAACGTTCCTTGAATTTATTATAAATAATTTTTTTAAATTATTTCTACTACATACATAAAATTAATTATAAAAAAAATTAATATAAATATGAAATAATACTCATTAGAGAAATACAAATAAGAAAATGGAATGCAAGAACTAATAGCAAAGATAATACAAGAAAGAGATAAAAAATAGTTAGTTAAAAGAAAGAATTACTTGATTTTAATGTACCACACCTACCAAAATTAAGGACAACTATAAAATATCTTTACAAACATATTTATAAAAGACATGACAAAGTGAGAATTAATATCGCATACAATGGTAAATAAAATTTCAAAAATTAGATTAAAAATTTCAAGATGTTAAATTAGGTGCTAGCTCAAGAAACGATATGGAGAATTTTTTAACTTGATTTGAATGAGATTGATCCACCAATTATCAATTTAGATCTACATTTTCCAAAATAGCAATACACGACTTATTGACCGAATCAAAACATGAAGGACATTTTGACTTTGGATTACTACTCCAAAGCAATGGTCCTTGATACAGCTTTCAATGTTCTCTAAAAGCCAAAAAATAAAAAAAATACAACGAATTTTTAGAACATTATGCATGAGACAAGTAAGGAAAATATTCAAAAGATTTGGAGAAAGAATTGATAGCAGGATATAACAAACTATTGCAACAAGAAGAGATTATTTGGTTTTATGAGTCGAGCCAACAATTCATGGATAAACATGCAGGTTTCTTTCATCTCTCAACCATAAACGAGAAGAATGAGGAATTAGATGAATGCTCTCAAAATAGACAATGAATGGACAACCAATAATGATCAACTGAAGCCACACACTTGAGAGTACTGCACTAAACTATTCAGTGGAGATACCATTGAAGAGGTGATGAGTCTTGGTACTAACTATATTTAACTGAGTAACTGAGAAGAAGAGGAGTCTGATATCTATAAACAAGGGAAGAGGAATCATTAAAGGTATAAGCAAGAATATGAGAGAAAATGAGAGAAAAGAGTGATTAGGAAGTAACCAAGAGTGATAATGATATACCAAAACTACAATTTCTCAAAATTATGAAAAAAGAAAAAATATATTTCCAATTTAAATGATGGAATCGAGGTCGAAATTATAGAAAAAGATAAGGTGTAAAAGTCATAGTTTTGAGAGTGAATATAACTTTTACATTTTTAATGATAACAAAAAGATTTTTCGAAACTTCATAAAAAAAATTAAAAAAAATTACAAATTATATTTAAAAAAATCAAACAATAGAAGGAATAAAGTATATATAGTTAGAAAAAAGTATATATAGTTAATATATCATTTTATATGATCTTTTAGGTTTTTGTCTATTATTTTTTTATATGTCTTCTAATTTATTAATATATTTGAAAGTAATAAACTATTACTTAATACTTATGCTTAAAAGCTAGAGTTATTTGGACAAATTATTATACACTTCAAAACTTTTTTTTTTTTATATAATAATATAATTTCAAATACTTTTATTGTTTACTTTGAATTTCTACTTACTGTATATGATTTAAAAGAGAGATTTCATATAAATATTTATGTATGTGTAGCTTTTTAAGACAAAATAGATCATTAAAAATATTATTATATTTATTTAATCAAATTAGATATTTTTAATATTCTAATTTATTCAATAAAAATAATAGGGTAAACTTATTTAAATAAAATTAAATGATAAACGTGGAACGCACGTGCATTTCACTAGTTATAATAAAAGTGTATATTAAAGAATCCAAAAGCGATCTGTTTTACATGACAAAAATAAAACACAAGTTATTAAATATTTATGAATAATGATATTTATTATTAGGGGCATTAAAACGTAGGATAATTTAAAACAATTCTCTCGCACGAGAGCTCTCGTAATTTCGCATGAGAGTTTTCTTGCCCTTGTGTCGTTTAGAGACTCAACGAGAGATTTTTTTTCTAGATTGGCACCCAACATTCTATCATATTCCGCTCTCTCTCTTCCACCCTTGCCTTTTCCTTTAAGTTCTTAGGATTCATTTTCTTTATACTAATGCACTTTGTCTTGTTTTTTCAGCGCAGTTAGGAGAAGTTTCGTTTTCATCAATTGGATCCTTTATACAATTTTTCATGTCACATTATTGCCCTCCTCATGCATTTGGATTTGGATCAACTAAGTACGATGTCTTCTCTGACTTCAATATAGGATTTATATTAGATCGCGCCAGAATCTGTTTGGAATAGTGATGGACATCCAAAGAGGCTTGTTGTTGTGGGCAGAATCCTGTCAAACAAGGTGTCCAGATTTGATGCTTTTAAGCCCACAATGCTCGGGGTATTTAATCCGATCAAGGGCATGGATATTGAAAAGATTGTAGGTGGTCGTTTGAATTAGGGTATTAATGTTGACGTGGGTCAAATCCGACACGCCAAATGGGCCAATCGTAGTGTGTCGCGTGTCAAGTGGACCATAGGCAATCTGACAGCTCTAGCAAAGAGGGTCGAGTCAGATCTAGAGGTATGGGTCGACGTTCGTCCAAGACGCCGCCTACCATCTGGTACTTGTTGAGAAGGCCTCGACCTACCGTGACGCCGGTCGAATCGATTACTATGGTCGACCCCAAATCATTGGCACCTGACACCCGGTACAAATGTGGGACCCTTAAGCGCCCCCTGCATTAAATGTCAATTGTACTATGTACCGTACCTGCGGAGCATTAAATGCGCCCGCTGAACCATACTTAGGTCATCATTGACCCCCAAGGTATAAATACAGCCTCATTAATGTCATTTGATAAGCACATTTATTGCACTTCAAGTCTACTCGAATCTCTCTTACAGATTGATACCTGACTTGAGCGTCGGAGTGCTGACATTGGGTCCAACCCCATCGATCAGTCCCAGGTCGGCCTTCAGCTCACCCTTACCTTCTTTCTCACAGCTCGACATTACTCCGAGGATCTTCTCCAATCATTACAAATTCAAGTGATCGGTCGACTGTCACTCGAGTTGCCAGCCAATAGGAAATTGACTCTATCATACTTGGATTTAAGTGTTTTGAATGTGAATAATGAATAAAATTTAAAGATAAAAAGTTCGTACTAAAACTATTTATTTTGGGGAGCAAATTAAGATTTCTCTAGTTAATAGACGTTAAAAATAATTGTCCCTGATGGGGTCAAAACACGCTCGTGCCACGTTTGGACACGTGACAACTCAAGATAACAACACCTGTCCTCTGGTGATTAAGGTAATTATACACGAGCGTTCAAACCTCTCAAGCATCAGCCTTCCTCAAGGACACGTGGCATCTCTACTACGTGTACGTGTAATTACATTGCCGCTCTCTAACGAGCGCGATTCATACGACATGACTAAGGCTCCAATCAGTCAAGGAAGCTCTCTTCGAGCGCCACTCTCCCTCAGGGAAGCTTCCACTCCTCACTTCATGAGCCTTGGCCTTCATCCCCTAGCGGATTCCTTGGTCTCCAAGACTCTTGGTTGACACGAGCGTGCTCTTAAGCCCTCGTCACCAACCCCCTAAAACGGCTCTTTGACACCCCGTACATGCCCGCGCACCTGCCGCTGTTGCCAACACTAACTTCCACCAGCTTTTGTAGAAGATTCCTCCTAGGTTTCTCTCTCGCAACGCCACGTGTTAGGGCAACATTCGGCCACGACCCCACGGTGCAAATGACCAAAGGGTCCCTGACCCTCAACTATAAATATGCTAGTTCATCTTCTCCACTGTAAGTAACTTCCATTACCGCAACTCCATACTTAGCATATTATCTCTTTCAAATCTTCATCTGACTTGAGCGTTGGAGAGCCAAATTGGGAATCACCCCCAGTTCCCCCAGCTTGGCCTTCTGACTTTGTCTTTGTGTTTGTCATAGCAGGTAGAACCCCCATCTTTCCCGGCGAACATCAAATGGATTTCCCCACCTAAACAAATTCTAAAGTGATTGGACTCTATAACCTATATTCAGACCCATCATTTTTGGCACCGTCTGTGGGAAACCAGCTCTCAGTTCATTTCTCTCTTTCTGCTAGTTGAAAAACAAACACCCAATATTTTCTCAACCATGGTAACTACAAGGTCCGGAGCTGCAGTAGGAGGAGGAGAGGATCCTCCTCATGATGTCAATACCACCACCATCCCATCCGCTACCATTGGTGGAGCGCCACCAATCGGAGGAGTGCCTCTACCGACAGACCCTATGGTTCCACTGCCAGCACCACCCGCACCACCCGTTTCTAGCACGGTTGGAGGTGCTTCCCTCCCCACTCTCTCATAACTTCCCCAAAATCCGTGGGTTCATACTCATGCGAGTCCGGGAGGGCAACACTACATGATGCTACCGCCAGGATACACACTTACCCCCACCGTTGTGATGTCACAGATTCAGCCCTACCATGCCGGCCAAATCCAGCTCCCGGTGGTGATCCCCAGGGAAATAGAAGGGGTGGAGTTGCCCCCACTGACCCCACAACAGCTGAGGGCTCTTTACGCCCAGTGTGAGGTTCAGGCGGCCCAGGGTGCATGGGAAAAGTTTCACTCCATGTATCTCTGGGCAGGCCACTCAAGCTGCTCCTTTTTTAGGTGGATTGCAGACATACTCGCTTAGGGAGGCTCAGGCCGCCCTGAGAGCTCAACCACCACCCCCGCCCGCCAAAGAGACGCCCAACTAGGCCGGAAACGAGCGTCCCCATGCGGACAAGGGCAGAGAGCCCACAGAGAGAATCAATGTGGAAGGTGAGGGAGACTCTCATGCCTCCAAAAGAGCCTCATGGGCTACAAGGCAGGGGGACAAAGAGGGAGATGGAAATCCTAACCTCCTCGCGGCAGTGCAAGACCAGCTGCAGGGGATAAAGAATATGGTTGGATAGCTCTCTCGAGCGCGGTCTCAGATCTCCCACAGCAGGGATGAACGAGCCGATGCCAGAGACGCTCGTCACAAAGACCGCCAGCCATGGGTCCCCCAACGCAAGGAGCAGGAAGAGAACTTTTGCACTTACGAATATCACCCATTGACGAGGGGCTCCCCCTTCGTGGAATAAGTTTTGATGGCCAAAGCAGGAATGGCCAAAATCCCCACTTCCGTCAACCGTTATGATGGAACAACAGATCCAGCAGAACACCTGGATCATTTCTTACATTTGATGCACTTGTACGAACATTCGAGCCACTACTGGGCCAAAGTCTTTGTCACTTCCCTAGTAGGAATGGCTCAGGAGTGGTATAAGCGACTGCCGCCACACTCGATACACTCATATGCAGAGTTGGCCAACGCATTCCTAAACCACTTCAACTCTTTGAAGGCCCCCGTCACTGCGCCCACAGCCCTCTACAATATAGTGCAAGGCAAGAACGAATCTCTTCGCTCGTTCTTCGCCCGCTTTAACAAAGAGATATTGCAGGTGGAGAGGCCTTCCATGGATTTCTTGATCCCAGTGCTTTTTAAGGCTGTGGATCACAAGCAATACGTGAGCAAAAAGTTTGCCGATGCCATCGTGGAGAGAAGGCCAGGAACCCTCATGGACTCAAGAGAAGTTGCCAAGCCATTCTTCGTGCTCGAAGATATGTATGGGAAGAATGGGCCCCGACATCACAGCCCAGTGAGATACGAGCGTCCCCAAGAATGGGGACGAGAAGACGTTAGCAGGAAAGAACGCAAGAAATCTCCTCCTCTCCCTCATCGTTTCGAGCGCATCCCCCTTACAAGGCCAAATTCCGAAGTTTATAACCTCTCTGACAAAAAGCTCTTCAAAAGGCCCACGAAGATGAGGAAAACTGAGGCTTTGAGACGCTCGAATAAGTACTGTGCTTTCCACAAGCAAAGGGGGCATGATACGGATGAATGCCGCCAACTGGAGGTGGAAATTCAAAGGTTTGTCGCTGGGGGACACCTGAAGGAATTTGTCAGGATTTTGGAGCGTTATGATAAACGCTGCAACGATCGCTCTGGAGAGAGAAGGAGGAGCCCCTCGCGTTCTAGAAGCCCACGAAGGCGAGGGCCCACAGAGAGTAGCCATCAAGGCAAAGGAAAGGCCCCAGAGCAAGAGAATGCTCTGTTTGCAGTCATCAACATGATAGCGGGAGGTTCCTCAGGAGGGGATTCCAATGCCTCCCGATATCGATATATCCGGAGCTACGATCAGCGCCCCTCGGCGCCCAAACCAGTTTATGCCATCCAAAAGGCGAAAGATCAGCGCTCGAAAGAGAATGATGTAATAGGATTTGCTGACAGTGATTTGGAACATATTGTAACTCCCCATGGGGTCAGTGAAACCTCTGATTGCCCCATAGTGGTTAGTTTGAATGTTCACAATCACATTGTGAAGAGGGTGCTAGTGGATAGTGGAAGCTCTGTTAACGTTCTACCCTACACCACGTTCCAAAAGATGAATGTCGTCAACACCCCGCTCGAACCACTCAACACAACTCTCATTGGCTTTGGGGGTTCTGAGGTTGTCCCACGAGGGCAAATTCGCTTGGCCACTTCATTTGGCCGAGCCCCGCAGCGCAAAACGCTCATGGTCACATACACAGTGGTGGAAATTGATATTCCCTATAACATCATAATCGGGAGACCGGCTCTCGTGGATTTCAAAGCTATTATCTCCACTTACCACCAAAAAATCAAGTTCCCCACCCCCGAGAGCGTTGGAGAAGTTTTGTCCAACGTATGAGAAGCCTGGGAATGCTACATGCTCTCCCTCAGAAAACCTAAAACTGAGAAAGCATTTCAAATTGGGTCCACCAAGAAATCCGTTGATTTTCCCAATTTAGACGAGGATGGTCCCGTGCGCAAAAGGGCCAAGATAAATAAGAAAAAGAATAAGAAGAAAGATCCCAGCGCCAAGGGCTCCCTTGAAAATGCTCCGCCAGGGACAATAGAAGAATCCCCCTCTGAGGGGGATGAGCGTGAGGGCGACGAGCCCTATACTGATGGATGCTTGACAGGAAAAAAGAGAGCGCTTGAACTCCCCCGCCAAGAAATGAGGATTGAGCCCTTAGAAAAATTCCTTACTATTGAGCTAGAACCAGGGAACAAAGACAAAACTACTCAGATTGGGTCCAACCTCTCTGGATCCTCGCAGATCATGATGATAGACTTTCTCAGAGAAAATATTGATGTCTTTGCATGGAAAGCCTCGGATCTTACCGGGATTGACCCGAGCGTCATAGTCCACAGGCTCAATGTGGACCCCTCCTTCAAGCCCATTAAACAGAAAAGGAGAGATGTGCACGGTTTTCGGAAGAGAGTTATTGAGGAAGAAGTTAACAAGCTCCTTGAGGCCCAATACATCGAGCCCATATTATACCCAGAATGGTTATGTAACGTGGTCTTGGTACCCAAGAGTGCAAATAAATGGCGCATGTGCAATGACTTTACTGATCTTAACAAGGCCATCCCCAAGGATCCATACCCATTGCCTCGGATAGACTGATTGGTAGATTCTACCGCCGGATGTGAACTCATGAGCATGATGGACGCCTTTCAGGGGTACTATCAAATCTTTATGGCCCCAGAGGACCGCCCCAAAACTTCATTTGTTGTTCACTTGGGGGTATATTGCTTCTTAGTCATGCCTTTTGGACTCAAGAACGCTGGAGCCACCTATCAGCGTCTCGTCAACAAGATGTTTGAGGATGAAATTGAAGGATCCATGGAGGTTTACGTCGATGATATGATTGTCAAGAGCGAGCGTCAAGGCTCACATTTGGAGGATCTCAAACGCACTTTCGCCATTTTACGCCAGTATGGGATGAAGTTGAATCCATCGAAATGTACTTTTGGAGTACGAGGGGGAAAATTCTTGGGCTATATGGTCAGCCAGAGGGGAATTGAGGCCAATCCGGAAAAAATCAAGGCTATTTTGGATATCCCGTCCCCTCGTAATCTCCGGGAGGTACAAGTACTGGTAGGAAAAATCATTTCCTTAAACAGGTTTATCTCGCGCTCGGCGGACAGAAACCTCCCTTTCTTCAAAATTCTACGCAATGCTCGGAATTTTGCTTGGACTGAGGAGTGGAGAAAGCATTGCAAGACATGAAGGCTTACCTTTCGAGCGCTCCGCTCCTGACCAAACCCGTTGAAGGCAAAAGGCTATTTATGTACCTCTCCGTTTCAACCGAGGCAATGAGCGCGGTACTGATAGCTGTACGAGAACGTAAGCACTTGCTTGTTTATTATTTGAGCTAAACATTACAAGGGGCTGAGAAGAAGTACTTGGAAATCGAGAAATTTGCGTTTGCCCTCATCAACGCATCAAGACGATTGAGGCCTTACTTTCAAGCGCACTCAATAACGGTTTTCACTGATCAGCCCTTGAAGCAAGTGTTATCCAAACCAGACGTATCTGGAAGATTGATAAAATGGGTCATTGAGTTAAGTCTGTTTGACTTAAGTTTTGAGCCCAGAACCGCTATACAAGCGCAGGTTGTAGCGGATTTGCTGGTTGAACGCTTCGGTTTAGAACCTACTGCTCCAGGGAACGAGGGGCTATAGGTCTTGCACACGGATGGTTCCTCAACCTTTCAAGGGGGAGGAGCAGGAGTAACCCTTAGAGACCCCAATGGGATTGGGTTAGACTTTGCAATCAGGTTGGATTTTCAAGTCACCAATAACGAGGCAGAGTATGAAGTCCTTGTGCAAGGATTGAAAATTTCTTTTCAAAATGGAGCATCCCGGATCACCGCTTATGTTGATTCATAGTTAATTGCGAGCCAGATTGAAGGAACTGATGAGGCTCGAGAAACCACCATGATGCAGTATTTGAGCAAACCTAAGGAAATTATTGGGAAGTTCAAGGAATTCCATCTACTTCAGGTCCCACGGGCAGAAAATGAGCGTACTGATGCTCTTTCAAAATTTGTCTCGGCGTTGGAAGGTACCTCCGAGCGTTCTGTCACGTTCCTTAGAACAGAAGAGCCTTTGATCAAGGAAAGAATCAAGGAGATGATCGCTATGATTGATCCGCGCGAGCCTTGCTGGCTTGATGATATTATCAGATTTCTTAAAGATGGCGTTTGTCCCACTGACAAGATGGAGGCTCGGAAAATCCGAAACAAAGCCCTTCGGTTTTCTTTAGACTCGGAGGGGAGGTTATTCAAGAAGTCATTTCAAGTACCCCCAATGAGGTGCCTAAGGCCCTCGCAAGCAAAAGAAACGCTCGAACTTATTCACAATGGAAGCTGTGGGAACCATTCAGGAGGACGCGTCCTAGCTAAGAAGGTCCTGAGGAGTGGGTTTTATTGGTCCACAGTTCTCCAAGACACCCTTGAGTTTTCTAGAAAATGCTCTAAGTGCCAATTCCACTCTAACCTCCCCCAACTGCCAGCCACTCAAATGATCCCTATAGATGTTTCATGGCCCTTTGATCAATGGGGAATCGACATAGTGGGCCCCTTGCCCATCGCGGTCGGACAGCAGAAGTTTGTCATTTTAGCTGTCGATTATTTTACCAAATGGGCCGAGGCTAAGGCCGTTGCAAAGATTACATTCAGGGTAGTGAGGGACTTCATTTGGAAAAACATTATCTGCAGGTATGGTATACCAAGGGTGCTCATTTCAGACAATGGATCCCAGTTCATAGCAGCTGACACACGAGAATGGTGCTCAGAGTTAGGGATTGAATAACGTTTTACCTCCGTGGGCCATCCCCAAGCTAATGGACAGGCGGAAGTCACCAACAGGGTCATTCTGCAGCATCTGAAAACAATGCTAGAGAGCAAAAAGAGTGAATGGGCAGAAGAATTGCAAGGGGCACTCTGGGCTTATCGCACTACTCTACGAGCGGCTACTGGCGAGACACCCTTCGCGCTCGTATATGGTTCAGAAGCCATGATACCCGTGGAAATTGTAAACGAATCCGCTCGTGTAGCCTATTTCGAGCCTCAGCTTAACGAAGATAACAGGAGCCTGGAGTTGGACCTACTGGAGGAAAAAAGAGACAAGGTTTGGGCTAAAATACACAGATATAAGGCAGCTGTAGCTCAACAATATAACAAGCGTGTGAGAGAAAGAACTTTCCAACTAGGAGACTTGGTCTTAAAGAAAGTGGAAGTATCCAAACATGTGGGGAAATTGGATCCCAACTGGGAGGGTCCCTTCAAAATCATACAAATCAGAGCTAACAACACTTACACCCTGGAGACACTTCAAGACGAGCGCTTGCATCGCCCTTGGAACGCATGTAACCTCCGACGGTTTTATGTTTAAAAGCTCTCTAGAAATGATGATATAACAATCCCACTAATGGGTTATATATGTACTACTTCAAATCTCAAGTAAGTTACAATACATTATCTTGAATATTTCTATACTACTGCTTTTAAATTACGCAAATCGATAAGACCCACGTCCCTCGTTTCCACAAGCGTGGTTGGCAATCCATTCCAAAACGTACAATGTTATTGCACATGGGTTACGCTTGCCAACGCTCTACTCCACGTGGGGGGACACCTTCATAAGGATAGTCTGGTAATGCTTATAACCAACCTGACGAATCGGAGAAAAATGTAAGAAAAATCCTAGTAGGCCTTGGTCATTTATCACAACGCCTTGCGCTCGAAAACATGATCGCCTGCAAATCCCAAAAATTAACGGGTACCAGCATGCTCATTCAACGGTAACGTCATTCGGAAGGAATTCACACAAGTCTTGAATGAGGGTAGCCTCTCAATAAGACCCTCGTACCTACTCAAGACTTAGTAAAATTTTCCAAGTTAAGAAGCAAAATTTTCACAAGTCTTGAACGAGGACAGTCTCTCAGTAAGACCCTCGTAGTCACTCAAGACTTAATAAAATTCTTTGAATCTTAGAAACGAAATTTACACAAGTCTTGAATGAGGGCAGCCTAACAGTAAGACCCCCATGATTACTCAAGACTTAGTAAAATTTTTCAAGTTTTAAAAGACTTAACTAAGTAATGCAATTTTTACTAAGCATGTTACACACAATCTTAGTATTACAAGATTTTGTTACAACAAGCGCAGAGTGAAATTGCACAATCAAGAAGAAGGGACACACTATTACAGAAGAGGAAGAATTTAATTAATTAAGGCTTTCGCCAAAGTTACAAAGCAAGGGGCGCAGGAGCCCATAACATGCTTACAAAAAAGGCATTAAGTCAATAGAAGGAGAATTACAACTTAAGCAGATGAGGAAGAACTTCAAGCGGCGGGAGCGACATCTTCATCCAGAACCACCAAGATATTTTGGGCCACGGGGCCGTGTACCGGACCCTTCGGCTCTTATGCTGAGGGGGGGGGTTTCATCTTGGTGCTGGGCAGCTGGAGGCTCGTTGTTTCCTGGCGCTGGCAGAGCATTGGGCTCATTGGCATCATTGGTGGGAATAGGGGCGTTCTCGGCATTAGGAGCGGGAGCATTAGCAATAGGCGCTGGAGGCTCGTTCACCGGAGGGTTTTCAAAAATAGCGCTGGCGTTGTTATTCCCCTCATTTTGTTCCACTTGAGAAGCCTCTTCTGGAGGATGGGCAGCCATGTACTCATTTTGGATGAGTGTAACCAGGAAATTGTATTTCGGCTCGGAGATGCTAGCCTCAGGATCGTCACGATCGTCGTCGTCCTCCACACAGCGCTCATTGAACATGAGCCCCATGCCTTGTGCCCCACGGATGGATGGATCAGTCAAGCCTTTATGAATGCTTGATTAATCGCGAAATTGAACGCTTTCTGGGCTTCATCAAGGCAATGAAGGGAAGCTGCAAAATTGAACGCCTTGGAGTGGCAGAACTTGATGAGCGCTTCCTTATTTGATTGACTCAAAGCGATGAGGGAGTTGGTCCATGGCATCAGTGTATTTCTTTTCCGCCTCCATGGCCATCGTCTTCCATGCGTCACGGTCGGCAGTGAGCTTTTTATGATTCTCATTGAGATTGGTTAAATTAGTTGCGCCAACTCCTTTGAGCGTTCTCAGCATTCTTGAAGTCATCTTGCAAGCTCTTCATCTCGGCCTCCATCTTGTTGTACTATTCCTTAAGAGAAATGTACATAGCCTTCTCTGTATCCAACTCCTCCTGAAGCTGGGCAGGATCGTTCGAGTGCGCCATTTTCTTGTACTTTGCCTTCCGGTCAGCGTAAACCGTGGCGCGCATCTGGATATTCTTCGCCCTCGGGAGCACTTTCTGCACGGGCTCGAAAGGGCAAAAGTGTTAACGAATATATTGGAGAACAACACCTTCAAAAGATAATGAAATTACAAGGGAAAGAAAACTTACGGAGATTAGGGCTTGAACCATGTCGCTTGCCACCTTCTCCACAGACTTGGAGTACAAATGCTTGTGGTCTGTAGAAAATTGGGCCCTTTCGTAAAGATTTTGGCTGATAGCCTGGGCCATTGTCCCCTGCCTTAGCAATACGGCACCCCCGTCTGCGGAGCCCTTGTAGCTCCTGTCACCTCGGCGGTCGAAGTCCCACAAATGTTCCTCATCCGAGGAGGAAGTATCACCGTCTCCGCCCTTGGGGCCTTCCACCACTTGCTTGCCTTTGCCGGTTATGGCGAAGGCATCAGGCATTCTCTTCCTCTTGCGGGAAGGTTGGCTAGCGTTTTCTTGAGCCTCGTTTATCACCACGCTCGCAGGGGGCCTCGTTTGGTTGATGGCATTAGGGTTAACCGCCCTCGCATCTGCCGCGGCTGGTGTCCGTACCACTATTCGGTTTTCAGTACTTGCCGCTCGGCTGTCCCCTCGTCCCTGCGGTATTTGAGCGCCAAGGGCAGCGCTTGAGCTGGCGCTTTGGTGGCCGCCACGATCGTCACCCCGGCCTGCCCCACGGCCTCGGGGATTCTGTTGATCGCCCTGTTGGGCTTGATGCCTGTTAGCGTTGGCGAACCTAGCAGCGCTCCTGATACCTCCAGCCATCCTTAAAATTTCCGCTCCTGCAAAGAAGGCGAAGACGAGGGTCAGAAACCCTTAAGCAAATTTTGTAAAATACAAGTTACAAATGCAAGATGCAGTTAGTATTCCTATCTAAAAGTTAGCGCCCTAAAGTCTAACCATCTCTCTCCAAATCTCGAGCGGGAGGGTGGTTGAGATAATGAGGATCATCAGTGAGCCCACAGAGGAACATGAGTTCCGCGTCGTCTATCTAGTCCTTGGCTCGAATTAGTTGGCCCTCGTCCCTCAACGCCCCAACCAAGTCCTTGGCCCAGTCCTTAGGAAGGAAGGCTCTAAGCGGCTCTTTACAAGGGATCCCTTTCCATGGGATATCCATTCTCGGGCCACCCCAAAATCATCATCCTCTGGGGCTCTGACAAAAATGTACTTCTCCTTCCAATAGGGGCCGTAAGTGGTTGAGGGGGAATTAACCAATTTCAAGTGGGCCTTCGCTTGAACGTAGTAGAAATAACCCGCCTCAGGTGACGAGCGCAGTGAGCTAACTACTTGGAAGAGGGCATTGAAATTCCGCATCCAGGGCTCGTATCCGACGCATTTAATAAGGATGATGAAGCTGGTTATCAAGGCGAGGACGTTGGGCACGATTTGTGAAGGGCAGAGGTTCAAGCTATTCAGAATGTTGGCCACTGGGACTGGAATTGGGAACCTCAAGCCCCCAGAGCTGACTGCATCCTTGTAAACCGCCATCTCACCGGGTGGCGGACGGTTGGCACGCTCGTGATCAGCAGGGATCCGCCATGTGAAGCGCTCGTTCCAGTATATTGGTGTCAGCATGGTCTTCACTTCTCCCAAAGTAATTGTGCTGGGAGTCTCGTCAGGGGTGCGCTCGGCCGCCTGCATACCCGAGCCCTCACCCTCGTGTGGCCCTTTGGCCTTCTTAGCTTTTTTGGGCTTTTGGGGCTTCTTCCCGTTGCCCTTGGCCTGGGCTCTTTCTGAGGGCCCCGCTCCTCCCTCGGATTCCGGAGCCGGGGCTGCGACGACCACGGTCACCGTGTGGCGATGAGGATGAGTTGTGCTCTCTGTTATCGGGAGAGTCACCCCCTGTCTCTCCGCTTCCATTACCAGATGCATTTCTTCAAAGAGATGCTCAACCCCATCTGGGTTCCTTTCATCTATGGCCATAACAGCCGCATCCAACTCCTCGTCCTTAGGAGAACCCGACGGAGATGAACTCTGGGTAGCCATGTGTAACATCCCGATCATCCGACTTATAAGGTACGTCACTATTTAACCTTTTTATGTGTTTAATTATGTGATTTTATGCTTTGCGTGGCCCTCTTTTAAACTCTTTATGAGTTTAGGGGCTTGTTTGTAATTTTATCTTTTTAGGGGTTTGTCGGTCATTCCTCGTTCGATCGAGATTTCGACCTTTTTGACCCCTTCAACGCGTTCGGGGCATCGAAACGAGTCCGTAGACTCTGAGTTTGCCCCATTCTGACTTCGTTAGCCCGTTCTTCTGACCGTTTTCACATACGAGGACCCGAGATAAATACCCCGGATCCTCGTTTTGCGTGCCAAAACGCAGCAGACCTCAGTCTCTCTCTCTCTCCCGTGATTTTTTACTGTACACACACACCGGAGGTGTGATTTCACACACAACCCAAACTCGCTCGTTTCTCGACGGAATTCGACGTTCCGATAGTGCTTTTCGACTATCTCGACGACGCGGTCACAACCGTACCAAGATCTCGACCAACCGACGACCGACGGCGGAGTTACCGGCCATTTTCAGGCGCGGCTGGAGAGAGGTGGCGGAGCCGTCACTTCGCCGCCCTCCCGCGGCGGCTTCCGGCGACCCTCCAGCGACACGCGCCACACACCCAGAGAGAAGGGCCTCCGGGGCAGTGGATGACGTTGGCGGCGCGGCCAATGGCCACCGGACGGCGGCACACGCGCCGCCTGAAGCTCACGCCGCTGCCGCGTGAACATTGTCACGGCGTCGCTCCGGCGACCTTTTCCGACCAAGGTTAGTGTTTTCCAAGGTTTTCCGACCCCTTGAGTCCATTTCCGGCATCGTTTTCACCCATTTCTGGCCGTAGGTGGTGGTTCCGGGTGGCGTGCGGCGGCAGAAACTTCGGAGCTCAACGGGGGCCTTTTTCGGCGATCTTTTGGCATCGGGCCCTTCACGAAAGTTGTTCGGAACGACGAGAATTAGTAAACCCCATTTGCTCGACTCCAGATTTTGCCGTTTGGCTGCGGTTCGCGATGGCACAGTGGCGGCGCACCGGTGGCGCCACCTCCGAGGATTTTTCCGGCGAGAAAGCTTAGGGCTTTCGTAAAGCTCGTCAAGGGTAAGTCGATGCCTCTTTCGGATCTCACTTTGGTTCACTGGTTTAAAAGTAATTGAAGTTTGAAGATTCTAGGGGTTTCGTATTCTTGGTTTTTAAATTGGAGACTTTGGGTTTGGAATTTGCAGAAATTGATCGAGGAATTGGATTGAGCACAACGAATCCTTACACGGGTGATTTTTCGGGATATTTCCGGCGGCGGCCGACCACTATTCCGGCAGCTACAGTGGCGGCGATCCGGCGGGCTTCGGACAGAATGTCCGCCTAGTTGTGGTGAGTCCAACACCACTTTTCGTTCGTCATTCGGACACTCGGTTTATTTTCTACGAATTTATTTGTGTATTTGAGAATTATTTGATTAATTGTTCTAATTGTAAATTAATTGTCATATGCTTGAATTGCCGATTGAAATGTATTTCGTTATGTATGAAATAATGTGTGATATGAAATGTGACAAATATGAACATTGTAATTCGCAATTTGAATCCCGTTTTGGTCTAATGGAGCTAAGTGTCTAATTTAAAAAGGCTGTATGTGTAATTTTGGAAATGATATGAATTTATTTGATTTAATTAGGTAGACCTTGTTAATTGAATCCGTTTTGTGATAAATGAATTGTTGTGTGACAAATGAATTTGATATATGACTTATGTGAAACTTATGAGATTTAATTAGGAACTTTTGTATTTAAAAATAGTTAATTGTACAGAGATGAATTTGGTATGCCATGAATGAATTATATGAACTTAGCATGGTTAGGATTTAATATGTAATTTAGTGAGATTTAAATGAAATTCGAAACATGTTATTATATCATTTGTTTGTTCTCGTACTACATGTTTTTATATGAAATGTGACATGTGAACTTGCGTGATTTGAATTAATTGAACTTTAATTTGCCACTTAGTAAATAAATATGTTAATCACGTAAATTGGAATTTGATATGTAACTTCGTGATCTTTAAATAGAATTTGTAGCATTTTGTTATATGATTTGTTTGGCTTTGTAATACGTATAAATTTATGAAATGTTATATGTGAATTTAATTAGATTGCTTTGTAAATGTGCAATATATGAATTGATATGAAATAGTGTGAATTCCATTGCCTTTCGAGTTCCCTTAATGGCATTAATTGCGCATATGGACATGCCTTAATATTTTGTTTTGCTTGAAATTAATATGAATTTGAAACCTGCTCATGTGATTGCATCTCATAAGTGCTTCAGCATTGTCGTGCGTCTCTGTGTGGTTGTCTGAGTTTGAGTCTGAGCCCTGTGTCGTGTTTGTGTGTTCAGTTGGTTCAGATGCACCCGGAGTGGTGACAAGTGAGTCGTGCAGGTTCCGGGGTGGATCTTCTGCTTTGTCTTCGACTGTGTTTGGTACCAGGTGAGGTTAGGTTATAGTTAAACCCTAAAGATATGTGCCGATATGTATGTGAATATAAGCCCTATGGATACGCCTGATATGATTTATGTTCTAGAATCTGATTATGCTAGGATCTGATATGATAGGATTATGAATATGTTATGGTTATGCCTATGCTTTGACTGCTGATATGATATGCCTCTGATATGCCTCCGGATATGATTTGCGCTTACCTTGGACCTTGTTGTGCCTCTGATTCTGGTATGTTTCCGACTCTGCTTTGTTTGGGGGGCCCGGTGATTATGGGTAAGGAGCCTCGGAGAGTCGAGTATTACTCCTGTGCATGATCATCAGGATGTGGGTAAGGAGCCTCGGAGCGTCGAGTATTACTCCTGTGCACATTTCCCCTCTGATTTGATGGTTTGACTCTGCTTTGTTTGGGGGCCCGGTGATTATGGGTAAGGAGCCTCGGAGAGTCGAGTATTACTCCTGTGCATGATCATCAGGATGTGGGTAAGGAGCCTCGGAGCGTCGAGTATTACTCCTGTGCACATTTTCCCCTTTTTGTTTGAACATTTGCTTGGTGTGTTTGTTCTCTTTAAGTTAGTTTGTTAGGAAATGGTTCGGGAAACTGGAGTGGATTTCTAATTAATAAAATTTGGATGGTTTTGGCCTTTGGCCTAACTCTTTTACTCCCCTATATCTAGTATCACGTGAGAAATATTTTAGAATGCAAAAATCACGCCCTGGTTCACGAACTCCCCTTTATGATATGTGCTGTGCTCTATATATGTATATACGCGTGTGTGTGTAGCCCCTCGCTCACTCTTTGGACTGACCCCTCCCCTTTTATGTTTTTAGTTTGCAGGCTTTGCTTTGGAGGTCGTTGGAGTTCGTGCTAGGCGGCTGTATGTCGGGTCTGTCGAGTCTGTGTCCGTCTGTTTAAGTTTTTTAAGTTCTGGCTCTGGTTTATGATTTGTAAATGTTATATAAGATATGTTTGTGCAGGTTTGCATTTATGATTTGAATTTATGGAATTCGGGACAGGTGCTCGGCTTAGTTGAACCCGTTATGAATATATGATTGCTCGGGACAGGTTAGGACAGGTTTGCTGGATTAGTCGAACCCGTTTAGTTGTTTTTTTGATGTTTGTGTGATACTGTGTGTTTAAGGTATGAAGTTTTTGAAAGTTTCCATTTTGTATTGCTTCCGTTGTTATGTTTTACATTCTTTCACTTGTACAGGGTTAGATACCGCCTAGCCAGTGGGTGCGTTTTTCGTCTGTCACCCGTTCACTGTGACTTGGGGCGTGTGCGGACCTTCCATTTCGTACACGTGCCGGGCCATAGTGCGGGGGATGTGGCGCCTCACGTGCGGGGTGTTACACCATGTCTTCCACTTCACGGGCGAATTCCTCTACATGATCTCTGGCCATGGCTATGGGGGAATATGGGAAAGATATGAGGATTTTGGAAGTGAGGGATTTTCGAAGAAATTTGGGATTTCTGGAAAGATAAAGCTTGGGGAATTACTAAGTCCTAAATATGATTCTAAGGTTAGCAAAGTTAGAAGATTTCACCGGAGATTGCCTTGAATTTTCTGGAAAAGCTTGAAGAAAGGTTATGGATGCTCTGAGACTTGTTTGCAAAGAGTTTTTCGCAAATGTCTTGATAACGTGCTTAATTCCATATTTTTCGTGTGTTTAATGGTTGTATTCTAATGCTTAATTTTGATATATATTGGTGCCATTGAAGTGTTTTGTGTTTATTAGTACAGTTGGGCCAGTTTTATTAATTTGAAGACCTTTCGGGCCAAAAAACATGATTATGGGCTGATTTGTTGTTGTGGCTATGGATTAGAGAAATTGAAGACTTGGAAGCAATTGGGTAATTTATGTCACGCATGCATGCATGAAAGAAGTTGGAAAGCTATTGACTTGATTTAAATTGGAAAGTGGGCCTGGACACTTTGTTTTTGCACCATGCGTATTGCCTGAAATTATTTTAATTGAAGGATCCAAATTTGGGGTCTTCTTGGGGAGCAAGTCACAGCATGCGTGTAGGATTTGGATTCCAATCTTGAGGGTTGACTTTGTGCATGTTATATAATAAACTTTGGGGCAGCAGATTTGGACAACTTTTCTACACCATCTCATACGCAGCAATTCCGAGGCTTTTGGGCACGCAGCAGCTTTTGGAGACATCCGAGAGCGAGATTAATTTCTTGCTTTTATTTATTTTATGTTTTGGACATGATTATGAGTAGCTAATTTGTTTAGTACTTAGCTAGGAATTTATGATTTAGTTTTGACATCATGAGACCTAATTTGTTTTTATAATTCAATTTAATTTCAAGTATTTATTAATTCTCCGAGTGTCGTGTTATTGTGATTTATTTGCTTAAGTGATTACGGCCGGATCATCTAAGTAGGTTTATTGCATATCGCCAATCTTGATTGCATGAAGTTTATGTAGTGCTTGATAGATAATTAGTAGTACATTAACGAGAAGGATTGGTTGCAGTTCTCAACTTGTTAAGGGAGTTAATAATTGGATTTAAATCTTGCACGTGTCGTGACTAGGTTAATTCGGGTTAGTGTTTTCTTGATTCTTAATGCTGTCGATTCATTAAATCCTGTCGAGTGTCTCTAGGGGTTGTGAATTGATTAGGGAATAATTGTCGAGTGTCTCTAGATTATTCTACAATTTAAGAGAAAACGAGGCGGAGTCGAGTGTCTCTATCTGCTATAGCTAATCTACTTGAATATTTGAATTTATCTTTGCGTCTATGATTGATGTCTTAACTGAATTATAATTCCTAACTAGGTATTGATTTCCCTTTGATTTATCAAAACCAACTCCCAACGTGATTTATTGTTTTCTTCTAGTTTATTAATTTTGATTGCTTTATTAGTTTAATTTAATTAGTTTAGTTAAATCCAAAACCCCCTATTTTTAGTTGACTAGTTAGTTGCACGAATTTCTTGTGATTAATTGAATTAATTCAACCAATCTTTGTGGATCGACCCGTTGCACTATAATCGTAATTGTTGCACCGGATTAATATTTTATTTTGACGGATTCGACACCTGTCATGTCTGCTTTGAAGATGTGTTCGCGTAAAAAGGGGAATGGATATAGAATCCCTTATTTATAGGGATGAAAGTTGGTATGTTTCTGGCAAGAAATTCAAAATTACAATCATTTCCGGCCTAGGAAACCGTTCCCTTTATTGAACCGTCACGTACTTCCCAAGTCTCATGCGCCCCACGCGCATCAGCATTTAATGCTTAGACGCTCCAAGTGGTCAGAAGAAAAGACTGCATTTAATGCATGGACGTTACAAGCGGTCAGTTGAAGAGACTGCATTTATGGCACAACCAGAAAAGTGATTGTCCAACACGCTATGCCCCATACGAGCGCGACGCTCGATGCCTTACTTTGGAAGAATTCTACAGTCCTTATCACTAAGGACTACAGAATTGGGGGGCAAAATGATGGGGTCAAAACACGCTCGTGCCACGTTTGGACACGTGGCAACTCAAGATAACAACACCTGTCCTCTGGTGATTAAGGTAATTATACACGAGCGTTCAAACCTCTCAAGCGTCAGCCTTCCTCAAGGACACGTGGCATCTCTGCTACGTGTACGTGTAATTACATTGCCGCTCTCTAACGAGCGCGATTCATACAACATGGCTAAGGCTCCAATCAGTCAAGGAAGCTCTCTTCGAGCGCCACTCTCCCTCAGGGAAGCTTCCACTCCTCACTTCATGAGCCTTGGCCTTCATCCCCTAGCGGATTCCTTGGTCTCCAAGACTCGTGGTTGATACGAGCGTGCTCTTAAGCCCTCGTCACCAACCCCCTAAAACGGCATTCTGACACCCCGTACATGCCCGCGCACCTGCCACTGTTGCCAACACTAACTTCCACCAGCTTTTGCAGAAGATTCCTCCTAGGTTTCTCTCTTGCAACGCCACGTGTTAGGGCAACATTCGGCCAGGACCACACGATGCAAATGACCAAAGGGTCCCTGACCCTCAACTATAAATATGCGAGTTCATCTTCTCCACTGTAAGCAACTTCCATTACTGCAACTCCATACTTAGCATATTATCTCTTTCAGATCTTCATCTGACTTGAGCGTCGGAGAGCCAAACTGGGAATCACCCCCAGTTCCCCCAGCTTGGCCTTCTGACTTTGTCTTTGTGTTTGTCCTAGCAGGTAGAACCCCCATCTTTCCCGGCGAACATCAACTGGCTTTCCCCACCTAAACAAATTATAAAGTGATTGTACTCTATAACCTATATTCAGACCCAGCAGTCCCTTTATATAATCTTATTTTAGTTTGTTTATATTAATTATAGTCATCACAAGAAAAGTAAAATACACTGGATAAAATACCCCCTTGCGATTTCCACATCCTTACCCCAAAAGTTAACTCTGGAATTTGCCTGTAACGCACACTATGAAGAAAGTAAAATATTCAATATCAAAAAAAAAAAAAAAAAAAAAGAAAAAGAAAAAAGTAAGTAAAATATTATCTATCCCGAATGCACCCATAAAATCCCCTGTCCAAATGGCATTCTCCCGTTCTTTTTTCAAGAAATACGTACTGCCATAAAATTGTTCTGACTTCACATCATGTGTTGAATTTTTTAACATTGTATATATTTTTGAACATCAACATCATTACACACTTATTCCCTCTTTTTAATTGTCGAAATCCGGACATGATTAGAGAATGTCTATAGATTAGGTTTTGTAATATCAATTAACGTCTTAGATTATTGTGTCAAACCATCGCTAAATCACATGTTTTTAAGTCTCAATTTGCGTTTGTTCGGTCTAGCGACTGTCTTAATTTGATTAGAAAGCTTCAAATGCAAGAATATGATCTTTGAGGGTTCCAGAACTTTGACAGCGGACACCGAAAGTCATCTTTCGATTTTTTCTCCCCGAAGGAAACAAAGTTACATATTTGCTCACGCTTTCGGCTTTAGATTTTAGAGAAGGGGACTTTGAACTCCTAGATAACGTTGTTGCTTGTCTTTCGAAAGAGTAACGATTTATCGTTTCCTTTTCTCCTTTCTTTCAAAAAGGAAAAAAAAAAATAATAAACCACTTTCTGGACTGGAAAAGTAGCGATTTTTGCTCAAAACTTAACTATTATCCATTGTTCATCCAATTAATGTTCACATTTGAATTTATTTTCAGATCTTTCATTGTTCTAATTTCTTTTTCTTTAATTTTATGTTAGTACTTTAAAGACAATTCGATGTATTAGATAGATAATTCTTTTCGGTGGGACGAAATTAGAATTTAAGGAGATTAAAATATCAAAAATAAAAGGATTAAAAATTTTAATTATGAAAAACAAAATTATAAATATTTCAAATAATATATATAATAATAGATAATTACTAATTTTAGCAGGAGAACCGGGCGCCACCCCGGTTCCGTCTATGCTTAACAACTACACAAATAATGATTACATTATGATGTCAAAATATTAAGAAAACTGGAGAAATAATAGCTGAAATTTGATGAAGAGAAATAAAATCATATATAATTATAAAATGATTTGGGTTTTTCTTGCTATCGGATAGCCTATTTTGCGGTTGGAGCTTCATTCCTAGAAGAGGCTTTGGTGAATTGGGGGAGCAAACCGTGTGGAGTCAATTCTGCAGTATCGATTAGGCAATCAGAGAAGGACAAAAATGAAAAAGGTCAGCTACTACTATAGTAGTATATATAATTTTTTTTAGCAAAATGCTTTTGCTACTTCACTTCATTCCTAGAAGAGGCTTTGGTGAATTGGGGGAGCAAACCGTGTGGAGTCAATTCTGCAGTATCGATTAGGCAATTCAGAGAAGGACAAAAATGAAAAAGGTCAGCTACTACTATAGTAGTATATATAATTTTTTTAGCAAAATGCTTTTGCTACTTCATCAATTAGTGGTATTAAATTGGCCAAAAAAAAAAGGAAATATTTTCAAATTTAGATGTATTAGTTATTTACTTGGTCGTACATATTTTAAACAGTGATTTTCAGTGTGTGCTAGGTTTTTTATTATTTAGTTATTCTCTTGTCTTGCATAGAGTATTTAAAGCGATCTCATATCTAAAGTTATACTTGTACCGAAAAAAAAAATAAAAAAAATCTAAAGCCATACTTCTTATTTTGCTAAATATAAGGAATTTCATTGATCAAAAAAAAAAAAAAAAAAAAAAAATATAAGGAATTTCAAACAGCAGCTAAAGTAGACTAATGTGAAATAGATCCATCAATGCATGCACATTAATTCAAATTAGTATCAAATATTTCGTACCACATATTGCCTTTGAACAAAAATACAAAATTTTTAGCACCAACTTGAAGTGTGAATCCATTGAATAATGAACATGAATCGAATCAATCTCTAATTCTATTCCAGAAGAGAAGAAAATGGTAATTGATCAGAACTTCAATTTCAGATAACTCCAAGTTAGTAACCCGTATGCTTATCTTACAACCTTGCATTCCAGCTTGTCTTTCATATCCTCAGATTTCAGATCTCATGTACTCACATGGACCCTTAATGATTTTCTATATTATTCAATGTCGTTTTCTGGAAATTCTTGGCCTACTAATCTGATTTAATTTCAAATTTACTTTTAATCTTTTAGTATATTTTTTTATTTAATCTTCTCTTGCGTTCTACAAATTCATGTGTGTGTCAAATTTATGTAATCGATAAAGTAATTTTTGATTTTTTTATCAGGATATTCATTATCCTGTACAATGACTAAATTTTCACAAAATTGTAGGCAACTCAATAAAACAAAATACCTGATAAAGTGATTAAAGCCAATTCATACCCAAAATCCACAAAATATTTAATACACTAGCTTGTGATGGTAAAGCATAAACAGAATCAAATATGGAATGCATAAAAATTTAAAATGAGGCATATGATAAATGATTGAAAATTTTAGTTAGGGTCTAACTTAGGTCAAACTCAAATAATTAAAAATAAGTGTATTATATATTCAATTTCATCGATTATTATTCTACATAAAATTTATATCAATCTCATATAAGAAGTATAAATTACTTGTGTTATGTTAATGGTTTTACCGAACTACAATCGAACTTAAATTACATGTCAAAAAATGAAACATACTTCCTATAATGTGGATATTTTGAGGTCAATAATTATGAGGGTACTCTAACCAACCAAATATAATATGTAATAATACATTCGATTAGGTATTGCCAAAATATGATCTGGACAAAAATATCCCCCTTAGAAAAGAAAAGAAAAATCATTCATTTTTCACCTATAAATCCCAACTCACGTCCCTCATTTGATTACAAAACCTAGAAGTACTAAACATAAACTTGAAGCAATTTCTTCAAACCTCTCTGTGCAAGAAATGGCTTCAAGAGCAGCTACTTCAACTGCCTTTTTGCTTCTCGTCAATCTCCTCTTCTTCACAATGGTGAGCTCTACATACGTTCCCTGCCCTCCACCACCCAGTGGCGGCCACGGCCACGGTCACGGCCCGAAGCCCTCAAAGGCCAAGTGCCCCAAAGACACCCTCAAGTTGGGGGTTTGCGCCAATTTGCTGAATGACTTAGTGCACCTGGTGGTGGGGACGCCACCCAAAACCCCATGCTGCTCACTCATTGGTGGCTTGGCCGATCTTGAGGCGGCCGTCTGCCTTTGCACCGCCATCAAAGCCAATGTCTTGGGCATTAACCTTAATATACCAGTTTCCCTCAGCTTGCTTTTGAACTACTGTGGCAAGAAGATTCCCTCTGGATTCCAGTGCGCGTAAGCTTAGTTGAAGATCCCGTTGCTTTAAAATTTGTGTCTCGCCTTTTCCTATTCCCGACCCTGGCTAGTGTTTGTTTTCTCTTTCTGCATGTTACTTTAGATTGCTGTTCATGGTAATATTCTTGCCGATATATGTTCTTGCATATTGATGTATTTTGAAAGCAGGGTTTCTCGCATTCTGTCATTAATAATGTATTGTGTGTTCTTTTGGCAGTGAAATGATTGAGTATGGTTTTAAATGAATATATATATATATATATATATATATATATATATATTATCATTTACGAAGATTAACATTTCTTAATATATTATGTATTCCAACTTTCCTATTGAGTTGATAAAAATAGTACAAAACAATTTATAATTGAAATGAATTTTACGGATTTATAATTGTAATTACGAGATTATTGTTGAATCGAGAGGAAAAAGATGATAGAAGAGGTAAATAAATTCATGGTATTGAATTGTATTGCTTAATCTCTGTTACAATGTAACGTAGTAAATATAAGGAGAGGATCCTTAATTAAAGAAACAGAAATCCCACGATTATCGTGGTATGATATCCTTTCCTAATATAACAAAAGTCAACACTCCCCCTCAAGTTAGGTCGGGGGGATGTCCAACGCCTAACTTGCTCAGGATATCATGAAACGCACGTCCTGTAATAGCCTTTGTGAGAATATCAGCCAATTGGTTCTCTGATCGCACATACGGAAGGGATACAACACCTGCTTCCAGCTTCTCTTTGATAAAATGCCGATCAATCTCCACATGTTTTGTTCTGTCATGTTGTACTGGATTCTCGGATATGTGAATAGCTGCTTGGTTGTCACACTTGAGAGGACAGACTTCAACTGGAGGAAATCCCAATTCAGTCATTAATTTTCTCAGCCAAAGGATTTCTGCCAGTCCTTTAGCAATTCCCCTGAACTCTGCCTCAGCACTTGAGTGTGCAACTACCTTCTGCTTCTTACTTCTCCAAGTAACCAAGTTTCCACCAACAAACGTGAAATAGCCAGAAGTAGATCTCCTATCAAGTGGACTTCCAGCTCAATCAGCATCTGTGTAGGCCTCTATATGCAACTGGCCATTTTGCTTAAAGAGAACCCCTGTGTCAGGGGACCCCTTTAAGTACCTCATAATCCGTAAGGCTGCCTCCATGTGCTCCTTTTGAGGTCTATGCATAAACTGACTTACCACCCCGACAGCATAAGCAACATCTGGTCTCGTATGTGAGAGATATATAAGTTTTCCAACAAGATGTTGGTATCTCGCACGATCAGCAAGTTCAGCTCCCACCGTGATCCGGAGCCCGTGATTACTTACCATGGGCGTATCGCTGGGCTTACAGTCCAACATTCCTGTTTCGGCCAGTAAATCTAGAATGTATTTTCTCTGAGATAAGAATATCCCCTGATTCGACCTCAAGACCTTGATCCCAAGAAAGTACTTTAGGTGACCCAAGTCCTTCATCTCAAATTCACTGAACAATCTTTCCCGAAGGTCTCTTATCTCCTCTGTGTCATCCCCGCTAATGATCATGTCATCAACGTATATAATTAGACACGTGATTTTTCCACCTCTCTTCTTCAGAAACAGGGTATGATCCGAATTACTTTGTGTATACCCATACCGTTTCATAGCAGTCGTAAACCTTCCAAACCACGCTCTGGGTGATTGCTTCAAGCCATACAGTGCCTTTTTTAATCTACACACCTCGTTGGTACCAAACTCATGAGAAAAACCCGGTGGAGCCTCCATATATACTTCTTCAATAAGATCACCATGGAGAAATGCGTTCTTGACATCGAACTGATAAAGAGGCCAGCTTTGGTTAGCGGCTACTGAAAACAGAACTCGAATGGTGTCAATTTTGGCCACTGGAGAGAAGGTTTCTGCATAATCCACCCCATATGTTTGGGTGTAACCCTTTGCAACTAGGCGGGCTTTATACCGCTCGACAGTCCCATCAGCCTTTCTTTTAACCGTGTAAATCCAACGACACCCAACCGGCCTTTTTCCATCCTGTTTCTGGCACTTCTCCCAAGTGCTATTCTTCCTGAGTGCCTCCATCTCATCTTCCATTGCCTGTTTCCATTTGGGAATCCCCATTGCCTCCTCCACATTTCGAGGTACCTCATCTGTATATATAGCTGCTGAGAAGGCTTTAGCAGATTCGGTCAAACTCCCCCTGAGCAAGTTGGCAACTGGATACCTCTGAACTCTGGGTTCGTGTTCAGGGAGGTACCGTCTGGGCGGTACTCCACGAGTACTCCTTGCGGGAAGTATGCGTCTCTCTTCCTCTGTTTCTCCTGCAGTGTTAGAGGTCGCAGACAAGGAATTTGTATAATCAATATCATTTGTACTAGCTTCAACTGTACTAACCTCAGGGATACCGGAAGAGGGAGACAATGGGGGCATGACAATCTCCTCTGTGTGGCCAATAGGGGACGGACTACTGTTGATTGACAACGGTGTTGGACACAGCCAATCCAGTGGGTCCTCACGATGGTCAGCCTCCCCCGAAACACTGGAGTGGCTTGGGGCCACGAAGAAATACTCAGTTTCCACAAAGTCACAATCAAGGGTAACAAACATCCTGCGATGTAACGCCCCGCTCATTCAATAAATAAGGTACGTCACCTTTCAACCTTTTTATGTGTTTAATTATGTGATTGGTGCGTTGTGTGGGCCTCTTTTGAACTCTTTTAGAGTTAGGGCCCTTTTTGTAATTTTCTTCTTTTAGGGGGGTTTTCCGGTCACTTCTCGTTCGGTAGAGATTTTGACCTCTTTGACCCCTCCTTTGCGTCCGGGGCATCGAGACGAGTCCGTAGACTCTAAGTTTGCCCAATTCTGACTTCGTTAGCTCGTTCGTTCGACCGTTTTTGCGTACGAGAATCCGAGATATATACCCCGGATCCTCGTTTTGCGTGCAAAAGATCAGACCTCAGCCCAGCGTCGTCTTCTCCAGCGATCAGCACTGTTCACACGCACTCAAGGTGTGTTCACACACACATGCTCGTTCTCCCTCGTTTCTCGACGGAATTCGACGAACCATTAGTGGAAATTTATCAGCTCGACGAGCCCGTCACGATGGTACAAGAATCTTGGCCAACCGACGACCGACGGCGATGGAATCGGTGAATTTCAGACACAGCGGCGGCTAGGCGGAACCCCCGCCACTTCGCCGCCTCTTCGCGGCTGTCTCCGGTGACCCTTCTTCGACACGCGCCACCCCATCCGTTAGGAGACATCCCGGTGCAATCCCAGTTCAAGCGGCGTGGCCAACGGTGGCCGGACGGCGGCGCACGCGCCGTCCGAAGTGGCGGTGGCGGACGCCCGTTACTGTAGCACGGCGGCTCCGCGGCGTTCCGGCGAGTTTCGCGAGCGGAGCTTGACCCTACCCTACGTTTTTGGACCTTCTCGTTCCATTTCCGGCCTCCGTTCAGCACGAAAACCACCGCAAGTGGTGGTTCCGGCGATGACGCAGCAGCAGAAACTTCGGCAACGATTTCGGGCCTTTTTCCGGCCGGTTTTGGTGGTGGAGCCTTCACGAAAGTTGCTTGGAATGACGAAACGTAGTGGATGGCATCGACGGCGTTCCGAGAACCGGCCGTTGGCGGCGGACCGGCGGTGAACCGGTGGTGAACCGGCGGGTCCGAACCGGTTACTGTTCCGGCGACTTTTTCCGGTAATTGAGTTATGGGTTTCGTAGGGCTCGTTACAAGCTTTCCAACGGTATATCCGGATTTTATTTTCGTTTAGCGGTTTGTATTTAATTTCAGTTTTCGTACTAGGATTTAAGTTCGGTTTTTCGTCAACGAAGTCCGGTGTGTTTGGTATTTTCTGAAATTGATTGAGGGCTTTTGTTGACCAGGCCGAGACGTACGTTTCTGTCCTTCCGGGGATTTTTCCGACCACCGGAGACGGTATTCCGGTGGCGGCCGGTGACTGTTCCGGCGGCTCCGGTAGCGGCATTCCGGTGACCTTCGGACAGAAGGTTCCTTTCGTTGTGGTGAGTCCAACGCCACTTTCCGTTCGTCAATCGGATGCCCGGTTGATTTGTTGTGATTTATTTTGTGTATTTCTATTTATTTGGAATTAATTGTTTTAATTGCAATAAATTGTCAATTGCTTGATTTGTCGATCAATATGAATTCCAATGTGTACGAAAGCATGAATTAAATGAACTATGATATATGTTGATGCTTTGATTTGCAATTTGAATCCCGTTATGCCGAAATTGTATTAATTGTTAATTGTTTTAAAATGTAATTTGTTCTTGCTTGCTTGATAATTAATGAATATGCATTGTATGACATTTGAAAACATGTAATATATTATGAATGTATGAATTCATGTTATATGAATTAATTGGCCATGTATATTGTGAATTTGTATGAAATGTGATATATGAATTGACTATGCCAAGTGTGAATTATATAGAATCGATATAGTTGGAATCGATATGCGACTTTGTGAGATTTAAATGATTGAGTGTCTCTATTTGTCTATTTTACAATTGTAAACTTGATATACTTGAATTATAAACGTTATATGAAGCTCATGACTTGATTGCAAGGAATTATGAAAGATATGAAATGATTGGGCTTGAAACCCTCATGTATGGAATGTACTTGAACGAATTACTTGATTATGTAACTTCATAACATCATTTTACTTCTTATACCACTCATATCATGTGTTTAGCATTGCCGTGCGTCTATGTGGTTTCATATTGAGTCACTTCTCACCAGTACACATTGTTCCTTCTCTTGTACAGTTTGTTTCCAGGGCGGAGACTTCCAAATTGAATAGGCACCCGTATTGCTCTTGTTTCTTGTCTCGTGTAATTCCAGGTGAGGGTGTTTTCGTTCTAGTTACATATTAAACCCTACAACCCTTATGTGAAAAGCTTTGGCCAAAACCTTATGATTATATATATATATATGTTACTTTTAAAAGGGAAGTTATCGAGTAAATACTGATTGATCGAGTGAATTATTAATCGAGTAAATACTGATTAATCGAGTAAATATTGATCGAGTAAACCCTTTTCAAATGGATATGGTATGATTCTTATGAATCAAATGTTTTGGCGAGAAAAGAATGATTGATTGATTGATTGCACTGATTGGGGCCCAGGGGCTTGGTGTGAGTGGGGACCCGAGGAGGCAAGGGCTGACGGTAAACCCTCACACTAGTCCCACTATTGAACAACGGTACCGGACCTCGTCAGGAGATTGGCGGGGAAAGGGAGCTGAGTGCCATCTGGGGAGTCATGTAACCCCTTTTGGCCAATGATTGGGTGGTCGGGCCTTGCAAACCCACCACCAACCCGGAGGGAGAAGGTTGGAACTTATTTATGATTGAAAATGATTGACTGATTGATTGATTGATTGATTATTGATTGATAGGCACTGTGCGGGAAGGCCGGACATCGGATTGCCCAAACAATATATTTAGGACATGGCATGTGATCTGAGTGTATTATGATATATTGCATGATCACCTATTTAATGTATTAATGATAATTGTCGTACACGGTCGGAGTTTGGTTGGAGATTGTGCACGCTCACTCGCCGAGCCTTATTGATTGAATATGATTTATGAACTTAATGAATTTAATATGAATAGTCGTAAAGTCTGAGCATTGCTTACTTAATTTCTAGCCCTTCGAGGGAACTAACTTTAAATAAAACCTTGCTCGGGATTTATGACTTGCATGTGCATGTTTCTATATTATATGTATCGCTCCTGCTCACTCAGTCTTCTAGAGACTGACCCCTCTTTCCCCTTTTTCCAGTTTCTTTTGCAGGTGTTGGTTACTAGGCGGAGTTAGAGTGTCGAGTCTTTGTTCTAGTCTCACTCATTTACACTCACTGCATATTATATTGTCTTTAAATACTGTATTGATTTATTATTGATGGCCGGTGTGCCCTTATTGAATTGATATTGATTCGGGACAGGTTAGGACAGGTGTACTGATTAGTGGAACCCGTATTTATATTCGTATTGGATTTCATTTGTTTCATGAATATTACATAAATGATTTTCTTGCTTCCGCATTTTGGGTTTTGTTGATGGTTCCAGGGTTAGCTTCCGCCTAGTCAGGACTGTACTTTTGATTGTCACCCGTTCGCTGTGAGTCCGATTCATGTGTGGACTGCCTATTTCATATGTGGATTAGACTCATAGTGCGGGGGATGTGGTGCCTATCGTCCCGGGTGCTACATCTTTAGGTGGTATCAGAGCTACCAGGTTCAAAACCAGTGCTCTGGGTCGTGTTGTCTCGAGTATAGGTCGCACGGCATAGGAACTAATTGTCAATGTGTGCATTGCATCATTCTTGAACACTGAATTGTGATTTTTTTTAAACTTTATTAGATTAATTGTTGCATTTTGCATTGAATCCATTCTTTTGGTGTTAATTATGTGGCATGAGCATATACTAATCGCATGCATTTATTTTAAAAATGAGTTGTGATTCATAGGATATGAAGATAATATCAAACCACGGCCAATCTTTACGACAACCACAGGCTACCACAAGCTCTTCTTTCTAGCTCGAAAGTTGTAAGGAATGTCTTGGGAATTTCTACAGAAATTTAAGAGTCAAACCTTTTCTAAAATGAGGTTAGGGCTCGAGTGACATAGTTCAGAATAAGAGGGCAGTTCGAAGGAGAAGTTTGCAAGCTCTATTACCGATGGTGAATCCATGATGAGACGGGATTTGTGGTGTGTAATGATTTGGTTTCACGAGATCAACATGTTTGTTTACACTACGAAGATTTGACAACCAGATTCCAAAGAAGAGAGATCTCGAAGATGTTTTAGATTCGAGGTTTCTATCAACGTGGAGGCGATAACCTTCAAGAGAATTAAAGTAAAGTACGTTCGTGGTTGAGAAGTAGTAAAGACCATCTAACTTGAGAAAGAGGCGGAAGAAAATATGAAGAATAATATAGCTTGGGATTTAGATCGATGAAAAAGGATGAAGAGACTACGAAGTGGGAATTCACATACTTCAGAATTGAGAAGAATTAAAGAAAATTAGTCGACGTGGTAAGTATAAGTTCATGGAAAATGACAATGCTAAGGATTTTATCTTCGGCCGGATATGAGTTCATCTTCCAAATTCAAGATGAAGTGTCGAGTTGTGAGATTGAATTAAGAGCTCTGGAGCAACAAATGGAAGCGATAAAGAAATACAAAGAACTATTGGAAGGAAATTATGTATTTGAATGTAAACAACTGGGAATTGATTCTTCAAGAGAAGTCAAGATACCAACTTCATGGGTGTTGAAGAATTTGGGTTCAAGAGATTTCAATCTCGGACTTAGGAGATCCATAAGTTGATACACGGGAACTTTGAAGATTTGAAAGACCGTGGGTAAAGAAGAGGTGAACAATTAATTCAAAACAAACCTGCAATTTGCGAAACAAAGAAATATGCCAAGTTAAAGTTTACAACTACGGTGACAGGTTCTATGCATTCATAAGCACGTGCATCATACATCGCTTTAATTATTTAAATTTCTCTATTTATATGCGCATCTCTAATTTGTATAATTGTTCCCAATGTGTTGCATCTTTAATTGTTTACAAGTGTGATATAGCATTGGCACCCTAACCCGACATGCATTTTAGTGTTTACTTGATAGGTATCCCCCACATCTTAATTATCAAGTGATACTCCGACTGATTCTTGCTGGAACCAAGAAAAGAAGAATTCTGGGTTGCATTGGTTGGTTTAAAAGGAAATGGAAATTCTGAGGTTTGGGAAAATAGAATCGAATGTAGGAACGAAAGAAGCAGGTTGTCATTCCTACTAATTGCTTCAAAGGAAATGTGAGGACTATCACTAGACAAGTGGCGTGATTAGAACCACTTATACCGAGGAAGCTAGGTTGAAGAAATTGAGGTGTTTTGATCCGAGAAGCGGTAGAAAAAATTTAAGGAGTTGAGATAGAATTTCTTGGGGGAGAGCACGACCGGACATGAAACTTAAATTCACAGTGGTGCTCGAGGAAGATACTTCTCACGGACATGAATGACCCAATGATAGTAACAGGAAAAGAATAAGGTGGCGCTATCAGTTTAAACCTTCAAAGTTTGAGTTAAGTTAATATACCCGGGATGAAGATCTTCATAAGGCATCGAAGAGAGTGGTTCGTTAGGGAATTTATAAGTGCGCGATTCAGACAGTGAGGATGATGATACTATCAAGGAACTTCTGATGGATTCCTAAATTAGTTTCAAGAAAGGAAAATTGGTCAAATTTATCACTTTTAAGAAGGATGTCAACTAGTTCCAGATGACCAAATCTTCAACAAAGAATTTAACCAGTTAGTGACAGTGTATGAAGTGGGAGTTAAAGTTCAAGATTCTTGTACGGCCAAAGATAATATAATGAACCTGGTACAAAGATAAATGTTCTGATCGTAGGCGGAATAAACTAGTGCTCGGTTAATTGCAGAAGATAACTGTGAGTAAGGATCCGAATGGAATCGAGAATAGGATCAACCAAGGGTCTGACTTTCTCAGTCAAACATCTACTAAAGATAGGAAAGACGAGTTGGGAATCAAGCCAGCTAGAGATCAGACTATCCAAATCGTAGAAGTGAAGTCACAACATCAATTCCATTACTACAGTGAACGGTACACTAAGCATCCATCGCACGAGCATACATGCATCGCTTACATATTTAAATTTTTTGTTATTGTGGGATACCTTGGTCAGTGGAGTGTGTGTTGATTATTGTGAACCTTGCTTCTGCTTGTGTGCTTGAGTGAAAGGGGGATTTGATTCTCTCTGTTTACGTGCCAGGAAGATGTGGATTCTCCCTGATTATGTGATAGAAAGATGCTGGATTCTTTCTGTTTTCTGTGCACGAGAGATGCTGGATTCTCTTGTACTTAGGTATTCGAGGGATGTTGGATTCTCTTGGATTTAGGAGTTTGAGAAATGCTGGATTTTCTCAAACTTGAATGTCTGGAAAGATGTGGAATCTGACAGACATAGGTTGGGAGACGGGGTTCTCTCAATTCTGTGCCTGAGAGACGGGGTTCTCTCTTTTGTGTGTGCTGAGGGACGGGGTTTCCTCACTTGTGTGTTGAGAGATGGGATTCTCTCTTGTTTGTCGTGTTTGTGCTACGCCTGGATAGACAGAGGTTAACAAGTGACGAGGCAATGGACTAGTAGCGGTTGAACGAGTTTTGAAGTGACTAACGGCCAAGTGTTCGAGTAGATCTTTGTGACTACCAGACTCTGAAGGGGTGATACAATAAGGGGAGTAAACTTCGCAACCAGGGCTAAGATGTTAAGCAATTTCGGGAAGCAGATCGATACAATTTCAGTTTGTACTCTTCGGTCCAACAGTAGGACCTGAGGACAGGTCCTTTTGAAGGAGGGAAGATTGTAACGCCCCGCTCATTCAATAAATAAGGTACGTCACCTTTCAACCTTTTTATGTGTTTAATTATGTGATTGGTGCGTTGTGTGGGCCTCTTTTGAACTCTTTTAGAGTTAGGGCCCTTTTTGTAATTTTCTTCTTTTAGGGGGGTTTTCCGGTCACTTCTCGTTCGGTAGAGATTTTGACCTCTTTGACCCCTCCTTTGCGTCCGAGGCATCGAGACGAGTCCGTAGACTCTAAGTTTGCCCAATTCTGACTTCGTTAGCTCGTTCGTTCGACCGTTTTTGCATACGAGAATCCGAGATATATACCCCGGATCCTCGTTTTGCGTGCAAAAGATCAGACCTCAGCCCAGCGTCGTCTTCTCCAGCGATCAGCACTGTTCACACGCACTCAAGGTGTGTTCACACACACATGCTCGTTCTCCCTCGTTTCTCGACGGAATTCGACGAACCATTAGTGGAAATTTATCAGCTCGACGAGCCCGTCACGATGGTACAAGAATCTTGGCCAACCGACGACCGACGGCGATGGAATCGGCGAATTTCAGACACAGCGGCGGCTAGGCGGAACCCCCGCCACTTCGCCGCCTCTTCGCGGCTGTCTCCGGCGACCCTTCTTCGACACGCGCCACCCCATCCGTTAGGAGACATCCCGGTGCAATCCCAGTTCAAGCGGTGTGGCCAACGGTGGCCGGACGGCAGCGCACGCGCCGTCCGAAGTGGCGGTGGCGGACGCCCGTTACTATAGCACGGTGGCTCCGCGGCGTTCCGGCGAGTTTCGCGAGCGGAGCTTGACCCTACCCTACGTTTTTGGACCTTCTCGTTCCATTTCCGGCCTCCGTTCAGCACGAAAACCACCGCAAGTGGTGGTTCCGGCGATGACGCAGCAGCAGAAACTTCGACAACGATTTCGGGCCTTTTCCCGGCTGGTTTTGGTGGTGGAGCCTTCACGAAAGTTGCTTGGAATGACGAAACGTAGTGGATGGCATCGACGGCGTTCCGAGAACCGGCCGTTGGCGGCGGACCGGCGGTGAACCGGTGGTGAACCGGCGGGTCCGAACCGGTTACTGTTCCGGCGACTTTTTCCGGCAATTGAGTTATGGGTTTCGTAGGGCTCGTTACAAGCTTTCCAACGGTATATCCGGATTTTATTTTCGTTTAGCGGTTTGTATTTAATTTCAGTTTTCGTACTAGGATTTAAGTTCGGTTTTTCGTCAACGAAGTCCGGTGTGTTTGGTATTTTCTGAAATTGATTGAGGGCTTTTGTTGACCAGGCCGAGACGTACGTTTCTATCCTTCCGGGGATTTTTCCGACCACCGGAGACGGTATTCCGGTGGCGACCGGTGACTGTTCCGGCGGCTCCGGTAGCGGCATTCCGGTGACCTTCGGACAGAAGGTTCCTTTCGTTGTGGTGAGTCCAACGCCACTTTCCGTTCGTCAATCGGATGCCCGGTTGATTTGTTGTGATTTATTTTGTGTATTTCTATTTATTTGGAATTAATTGTTTTAATTGCAATAAATTGTCAATTGCTTGATTTGTCGATCAATATGAATTCCAATGTGTACGAAAGTATGAATTAAATGAACTATGATATATGTTGATGCTTTGATTTGCAATTTGAATCCCGTTATGCCGAAATTGTATTAATTGTTAATTGTTTTAAAATGTAATTTGTTCTTGCTTGCTTGATAATTAATGAATATGCATTGTATGACATTTGAAAACATGTAATATATTATGAATGTATGAATTCATGTTATATGAATTAATTGGCCATGTATATTGTGAATTTGTATGAAATGTGATATATGAATTGACTATGCCAAGTGTGAATTATATAAAATCGATATAGTTGGAATTGATATGCGACTTTGTGAGATTTAAATGATTGAGTGTCTCTATTTGTCTATTTTACAATTGTAAACTTGATATACTTGAATTATAAACGTTATATGAAGCTCATGACTTGATTGCAAGGAATTATGAAAGATATGAAATGATTGGGCTTGAAACCCTCATGTATGGAATGTAATTGAACGAATTACTTGATTATGTAACTTCATAACATCATTTTACTTCTTATACCACTCATATCATGTGTTTAGCATTGCCGTGCGTCTATGTGGTTTCATATTGAGTCACTTCTCACCAGTACACATTGTTCCTTCTCTTGTACAGTTTGTTTCCAGGGCGAAGACTTCCAAATTGAATAGGCACCCGTATTGCTCTTGTTTCTTGTCTCGTGGAATTCCAGGTGAGGGTGTTTTCGTTCTAGTTACATATTAAACCCTACAACCCTTATGTGAAAAGCTTTGGCCAAAACCTTATGATTATATATATAAATATGTTACTTTTAAAAGGGAAGTTATCGAGTAAATATTGATTGATCGAGTGAATTATTAATCGAGTAAATACAGATTAATCGAGTAAATATTGATCGAGTAAACCCTTTTCAAATGGATATGGTATGATTCTTATGAATCAAATGTTTTGGCGAGAAAAGAATGATTGATTGATTGATTGCACTGATTGGGGCCCAGGGGCTTGGTGTGAGTGGGGACCCGAGGAGGCAAGGGCTGACGGTAAACCCTCACACTAGTCCCACTATTGAACAGCGGTACCGGACCTCGTCAGGAGATTGGCGGGGAAAGGGAGCTGAGTGCCATCTGGGGAGTCATGTAACCCCTTTTGGTCAATGATTGGGTGGTCGGGCCTTGCAAACCCACCACCAACCCGGAGGGAGAAGGTTGGAACTTATTTATGATTGAAAATAATTGACTGATTGATTGATTGATTGATTGATTATTGATTGATAGGCACTGTGCGGGAACGCCGGACATCGGATTGCCCAAACAATATATTTAGGACATGGCATGTGATCTGAGTGTATTATGATATATTGCATGATCACCTATTTAATGTATTAATGATAATTGTCGTACACGGTCGGAGTTTGGTTGGAGATTGTGCACGCTCACTCGCCGAGCCTTATTGATTGAATATGATTTATGAACTTAATGAATTTAATATGAATAGTCGTAAAGTCTGAGCATTGCTTACTTAATTTCTAGCCCTTCGAGGGAACTAACTTTAAATAAAACCTTGCTCGGGATTTATGACTTGCATGTGCATGTTTCTATATTATATGTATCGCTCCTGCTCACTCAGTCTTCTAGAGACTGACCCCTCTTTCCCCTTTTTCCAGTTTCTTTTGCAGGTGTTGGTTACTAGGCGGAGTTAGAGTGTCGAGTCTTTGTTCTAGTCTCACTCATTTACACTCACTGCATATTATATTATCTTTAAATACTGTATTGATTTATTATTGATGGCCGGTGTGCCCTTATTGAATTGATATTGATTCGGGACAGGTTAGGACAGGTGTACTGATTAGTGGAACCCGTATTTATATTCGTATTGGATTTCATTTGTTTCATGAATATTACATAAATGATTTCCTTGCTTCCGCATTTTGGGTTTTGTTGATGGTTCCAGGGTTAGCTTCCGCCTAGTCAGGACTGTACTTTTGATTGTCACCCGTTCGCTGTGAGTCCGATTCATGTGTGGACTGCCTACTTCATATGTGGATTAGACTCATAGTGCGGGGGATGTGGTGCCTATCGTCCCGGGTGCTACATGCGAGTTGTAGGATTGAAACACTGGTACCCCTTTTGATGAATTCCATACCCGACAAAGACACATTTTTCAGCACAAGGTTCAAGTTTGGTTCTGTGTGTGTTGGGAATATGGACAAAGACAGAGCACCCAAACACCCGAGGTGTGAGGGACGGAGTAATAGGTTCATGGTTATATTCACTCAAGGACTGTTTTGGCGTGCGGAAGTTTAGAATTTTGGTGGGAAGACGGTTAGCCAAATAGGTAGCTGTGGCTAAGGCTTCAGGCCAATAGGACGCGGGAACGTGAGATTCAAGCATCAAGGCTCGAGTGATTTCTAAAAGGAACCTATTTTTCCGTTCAGCTACCCCATTTTGTTGTGGTGTGTATGGACAAGTAGTTTGGTGGATGAGCCCATTATCAGAGAAAAAGGTCTGCATTTTATGGTTAACAAACTCCCCCCCATTATCTGATCGGAGTATCTGAATCTGAGTATTAAATTGAGTCCCAACCATACGAAAAAAATGGGTGAATTTGTCAAAGACTTCAGATTTGTGTTTCAAAAAATAAATCCAACACATACGTGTGCAATCATCAATAAATGTAACAAAATATTGAAAACCACCCCCACCAATAACCGGGGCTGGGCCCCACACATCAGAGTGAATTAAAGAAAAGGGAGTGTGAACCCGAGTATTGTTCAAAGGAAAAGATTGTCTGTGACTTTTAGCTAACAAACAAGTGTCACAAGATAAAACAGTACTAGAAAATTTAGGGAAAAGTTTCTTCAGGTAACCGTCAGAAGGATGTCCCAGACGTCGATGCCACAACCAACTCTGTTTATCATCCGAACTTTGAACCAGTAGTGTCCGTCCCCCCGTTGCCACTTCATCCACATAGTATAAGGCATCTCGTTCAGTGTCACGCCCAATTATCTCCCTCGAACGGATATCCTGTAACACACAAAAACCCGGATACATTACAACAGTACAATTGAGCTCTCTAGTGACATGACTAATAGACAACAACTTATGAGACAAAGAGGGTACAAACAAACAGTTTGATAATTTCAACTTGGGAGTAAACTCAATAACACCCCCCCCCTTTAACCGGAACCTGATCACCATTAGCAGTTTGCAAGGTTTGTCTTTGTGGGGTTTGTACTGAAATAATATCTGAAGAATCATAGGTAACGGTGTCTGTTGCACCACAATCAAATATCCACTTATCATTCTTTTGTAAATTGGGACCATGCAACATATTCAAATTCCCACATGCTGTATTCCGATAAGATTCAAAAGTGGGTGGACTTTTTGGAGGGGAGAAAACTTTTAAGGGGCAAGGAGGTAATTTTATCCTCACTTGCCCTATACCTGAATGAGAGTCAGTTGAAGCTTTGTGCGCCGCCTGATCCTTCGTCCAAGGGTCTCTCTCTCTCTCGCCATTTCTGGTTCTGCCGACAGTCATCGCCATTAATCCGCGTCCTTTGTCCCCTTCTCCGGCGACGTTGCCGGCACCGTGGCTGTCGGCGACAACCGCGACTCCCGGATTTCTCCCCCTTCCTTGGTCATGCCGTCGATTTCTGGGTTCCCACCATTCCGGAAATCCGATAATCTCAAAGCATCCTTTTTCAAGATGGCCGGTTTTGCCACAATGATCGCAAACTATGTCGGATTTGTTTCGGGATGATGATTCCGGTACCTTTCTTACCGGATCTGACCTGCGCGGGGGTTTTCGATTCTGGCCGAGAGATCTGCTCCCTTGTCCCTGAATTATCAGTCCAATTCCCAAGCCCGATGATGTGTTCGCCTCGTTGGAGGCTGCCGCTGGCCAGAGAATGGTTTTCCTGGCGGCTTCCCGACGAACCGTGGCGTATGCTGCGTCGACTGAGGGCAAGGGCGAGTCTCGAAGGATTTCTCGCACAATTGAGTCATAATCTGGGTTTAAACCAGATAGGAACTTGAAGAGCCGGTGTTCTTCTTGGATCTGGTTGTACTTGCCGATATCTGCCGGAAGCTCCATGGGATTTGGTCGTCTCCGATCAATTTCGGCCCAGATACTTTTACTTACGCTGTAATACTCCTCTAAGGTAGTATCTTCTTGTTTTATTCTATCCGCTCGGGTCATTAGATCAAATATCTGGAGGCTATCCTCTCCTGATTGATACGTAACAGAGAGCCCTTTCCACAAATCTCTTGCGGTGGGGTAATGTATAAACTGAGTGACGAGAGAAGAGTCAATTGCCTGCGTGATCCATCCAAACACTTGCAGATCTCGCTGCTTCCATAACTGATACGTTTCGTCGGATTCTGTTGGTGGCGCGGGTTGTCCGGTTAGATGGCTGAGACGACCGCGCGCACCGATTGCTATTTCGAGCATTCTTGCCCATAAAACATAATTGTTGTTGTTTAGTTTTACATCGATAGAAACTGGACTATCGGAGTTTGATTGAGGTTGTTGTGGTTTGTGTTGTTGCAGAAGCTTGGCAATCTGTTGGGAGAGGACTGTGGCTGCCTCGGACAGTGCCGGCGACGATACTTCATCGTCACTCATTTTTCGGCAGGCACGTGTAAGGTAGATGATGATGCCAACTAACGATCCTCAGGATCGTGTGGCTCTGATGCCATGTTGAATCGAGAGGAAAAAGATGATAGAAGAGGTAAATAAATTCATGGTATTGAATTGTATTGCTCAATCTCTGTTACAATGTAACGTAGTAAATATAAGGAGAGGATCCTTAATTAAAGAAACAGAAATCCCACGATTAGCGTGGTATGATATCCTTTCCTAATATAACAAAAGTCAACAATTATTAATAAAGACAATGTATATGTGAATATCATTAGAAATCATCTTATATAGGTGGTCCGAATTCTAATGTGGTCTCACCTAAGAAGTTAGTTAATGAGGTTGAGATTGTCAAAGATTATGTTGAAGATGTTAACGCACTCTTCCTATATTCAAACCCAAATAATCGGTGATTTTTAATCGATGTGGGACATACTAATACTTTATGTACAACCAGATCCGAACAATCGAGGATCAATTTCAAGTTTGAAATTTAATTCAATTTAAATGTAGAATACAATCTGTTCCGAGACAATATTAAAATATGAGTTACAACCTAATTTTACATAAAAAACTAGCTAATAAGATAAGAGTTGTTAAATATTTATAAAGTAAGACATGGTTTGGTATTTAATTAATGTGTAACATGTTAACACATCCCTTGCGTAGGAGATATTATTTATTTATTGTTTTATCAACTTTTATGTATTTGTATAAAAACGAGGAAATTGCATCGATATCCCTTGTATAAGACGAAAAAACTCTATCATAAAAAAATTCGTCTAGAAAACCTTTTGCTGTTTTTTCTTTGCACGAAAAATTCTGCATCGGGAGAATGCCTTACGCGGACGTTAACTGTGTATAAAACTGAGTTTTTCTTCACTTTTTATGTCAAATGACTATTTTACTCATACATTAAATTTATTAAATAGTATATATGTATATATATATGTAAAACAATATATAAATATTATATATAATACATATATAATTTCTTTATATAATAAATATAACTTGAAAAACACTCCCCTCCTCCTTCAACCTTCTTCTCCTTCTGCAAGTGGCTTACCACCCGTCCCCACCACCGCCACCATAACCGCCACCATAAACAACCACCCATCATCAAACTCAGATCCATACAAAAACCCACACAAAAATTTAAATCTAGGGATGATGAACCTAGGGAGAGAAGGAGGGGCGGCAGATCTTCTCGTCAAGGGTGGAAGGGGCGGCGAATTTGCTCGTTGAGTGTGGAAAAAAAAGGTAGTAACGGTTTTGTAAAAATACGAGGGACAAAGTTACGAGGTTTGGGAACTCAAATGAGTGCTCATCTAGAAGTTTTGCAAACAAGTCCTTAGATTTTTATTTCATTCAAGTTAACCCTGTAGCACCCGCAACGCCGGGTTACCACATCCCCCGCACCTAAATCCGAACCCACATATGATATGGATCTCTATACATGAGCCAAAGACTAAGCAAACGGGGACCTACACGTATACACTAGGCTAAGCGGTGCTAACACACAGACAGAGCGCACAAAACAATAAATCAAATAAGCGGAAGCAACAAACAAGATCCATAAAGAGCTCAACAAAAGCATACTAACACATACGATGGCCACATGGCCCAAAAGTAGCAAGTATTTACATAAAGTATTCAAAGTATTCCATATATAATTCATAATTTAAAACATAATAAGAGTATTCAAAATGCAACATAGACATATGCAGACTCGACCTAAGCCAACAAGTACGACGTGACACGACATACTTCCCCGCCTAGCTCGAGAAACCTAAAAGGGGAAAGGAGAGAGTCAGTCTATAACTCGACTGAGTGAGGAGGCTAACGCACAACCACACACGTAAATAAGTATAGAGCATAGCAATTACAAAAGGGATGGTCATGAACCGATCTAGGGTTTTGCATACCAAATCATTTTCAAAAGTACTTAACATATAATACGTAAAGAAATTTTATCTCGATTCATAATCCACCAATACAAACAAAAACATACGTCCGACGAGTACGGACCTCCACCAACTCCTCATAACATATCATAACATAAGAATACATAAATCACAAATACCAATCCATCCCCACATCAACGGTGTTTCAGGAATCAAACCCTCTCCACCTGCAATACCAATACATACGGGGTAGCTAACCCACACTATGTCTTCCCCGGTTATCCACCGAGGGCTCAAAGTACCACGCCTTCCCTACCTTCAAGAGTCGCACGTAAACACCTCAAAAGGGAATCATGCACAGGCCAAACCCGACGACCCTTGCCGTCCCGGGCATTCCTTACCCATAATTTGCGGGCCCAACATGTCAATTCATACCAACTTCCCATCTTTCAAGGCATACCTCGCTCACACCAAACATAAACGTACGAAAAAGTTCAAAACATAAGCTTACGTATGCTCATACTTATACCATTTTCATAAATCCAAAACGTATTCATAAAATCATAATTATAGCTTAAACATTCATATTTACTATATAATAGTATATAGTCGCATGCGGGGTGAGAAATTAACACGTAAAGTCCATAGGATTCATAGCTAAAAGAAAACTTCCTAAACCTCACCTGTAAGCAAAATAGTAGAAGAAGAAGGGCCAAAAAGGGCAAACAACCACCTAAACCTCGGGTTCGTTGGCTTCCGGAAGAGGCTCTGAAACACAAGAACACAACACCCGAGACTTACACTCAAATATCTACCAAATAAACGCCTGACCATGCTCATGAGTGCGAGATATGCATATGAAGTGCAAGAATGCAACACTTAGATCATTTATGTTCATATCTTACATTTAACGTATCAAACCTAGCCATAATCTTAATATGAGACCCATAACACATAATTCAACAAGTATACGAAGCATATATTTATATATATATATATATATATATATAACATATACGAGACAAAGGAATGAGTATACAAGGCAAGAAAGCAAGCAAACAACACACAAACACACAACAGAGGGGCTAACGGGTACAAACACCCTAACGGTCGTTACCTAGGTCAGAAACTCTGAACTAGGATTAACGACAGTTACCCCCTGTAAGCCTACAAGGGTCTAATGCCCGTTACCAAGGTCAGGGGCCAAGGGTGGTGGAGTAACAGCCGTTACCCCTCGGAGTACAAAAATGCCCTAACGGGCGTTAATGACTCCGGGACTAAAATGAGAGCAAATTCCAGCCCTCAACACCCTTGCAACCTACTCCAAAACACCACAACACTCAAAGCAAGACAAAAGGGCATGCTAAGGCTTCAAGTATGCAAGAATTAAGCACAAAAACTCCACAAAACGAGCCATAAACGAGCAAGAATAGAGCTTAGCTAGGGTTCAAGTTTAAGGCATGAAATGAAATCAAATTCTTCCAAGAACTTAAATGCATATTAATGGCAACACAACAACCCTACTTCTAACATTAAATAGGAGTTAAGATATGCAATAGATACTCTATCATGCTCATCATATCAAGCTCCAAATCAACAAATTGGTAAGAGATGCATATAACTTTCAAAACTTCAATAACCTAACTATTCATCAAGTATACCAAATCCATGATTCTCCAACATATAAAAATGATTCAAGGAGTGCATAATGATCACAAGATCAAGGAGAACAAGAATCTTGGCTTACCTTAAGAGATTGAGCAAGAAATGGATCAAACTTGAGCTTGAGGGGAGCGAAAATGGAGGTTTGGCTTGGAGTCTTCTTCTTCCTCTTTCCTTCTCTCTTTGATTCGAAAATCAGGCTTGGGAGAGAGAGATGAAGCTGATCTCTTGGTTGAAAAAGTCAAGAGAAGGACAAGGTAATGATAGGCTAGTCTCCAAGTGGCTATAGGGGCACTTTAGGTACGTAGAGTCAAAATGTGCGTCGTTAGGGGTTGAAACTAGGGATGTAAATGAGCCGAGCCTTGGCATTTTTCCAAGGTTCAGGCTCGGGCTCGGGCCTAAAAAAATAGGCTTGGGTTCGGCTTGTGAGCCATCGAACCCTAGTAGAGGTGACTCAGGCTTGGCTCGCACTGAGGTTCGGCCGAGCCACGAGCCATTAACAAAACCCTCAAAGTAACTTAATTTTGATTAGATGAATCTTTCTCTTTTACATACATGTATTCAATCCAAAGGAGAATAAAGAACAAGATCTAGTTTTTCCATTATAGCCAAAGTAAAAAAACAAATTGTCACAAAAAAGAAGCAAAAAATAGAGATGCATCGGACCAAAAATTTGGGAAAGTATAAAATATTTTGACATATTAATTCCTCTAAATTCTTCCTAAAGTATTGAGCTGAATTTCACGGAAATAAATCAAAAAAGAAAAAAGAAAAAGAGAGAGAGAGAGAGGAGGTGGTGGCTGTGCTACGACTGAGAAAGGAGGAGGCGATGGCGCTAGACGGCGGATTCGCGGAGAGAGGATGTCCGTGATGGGCGCCGGCGCCGCTTGGTGGCGCGAGACGGTGTGCGACTACAGGAGATTGGAGGTGGTGGGTTGACGGTGCGCGAGATGGCGAGAAAGGGTAGGTGGTGGGGTCATGGTGGTTCTGAGGTGGCGACGTCGTGGCTGGGTGGCAAGGTTTTCAGTGCCTCTGCTGCGAAAAGGAATGAGAAGAAAATAAATGGGAGAGGCACACCTCTGCTGTGTGAAGGAATGGGAATTGGGAAGAAAACAAATGGGCTAGGGTTTGTTCTAATAAGAGCACATATATTATATATATATATATATATATATATATATTAATCAGTACTTGGCTCGTGAGCTAGCAAGCCAAGAAATGCATGGCTCGGGCTTGGATTCGAAACTCCACAAGCCTCGGCTCAGCTCGGCTCGCATACTTCGAACTCAAACCCGAACTTTCTTTGAGCCAGCTCGCTAAGCTCGCGAGCTGGATTGTCTCGTTTATATCCCTAGTCGAAATGACATCGAAAAAGGACAAGGCTCATTCTATTGGCTCCGAATCATCGATTCGAGTCCAATGGTGAAGACGAAACTTGAATCCGAGTTCCCGAGCTCAAGTTACAAATTAAAGACTCAAGAATGGTCAATTTGCAAAATGGCCCCAAAATTTAAAACGAAGAGCAATCGAGTCCTCTAAAGATCAATCAAGTCCAAAACAAGTTTAAAGCTTGCAATTAAATCCAAGAATCATATACATCACATAATTCACGAAGTTAGCATGCTCGGGATTCAAATCCGAAATTCAAAACTTACACGTATGATAAGAATTCATACCATGGATTCATATAAGGCAAATTTGTAGCAATTAGTTCAAATATTCATATAAGAAATGAATAAAAGGAATATAAACGCATCAAGAAACATGCAAATAAAAGAAATTACAGAAATTAAACTCACACGTGGTACAAACCTGTACGTGTAGTCGAACGGGGTGTCACAAACCCACATAGTTTCCAATTTATTCAATTGAGTCCAACCTCTATTATTTCAATTAAGTCCTATAGTTTCTAAATATCACGTAATTCAAATTAGACAGGTAAAGCATGCGAATGACCAATTAAATTATAGAATTAAATCACGTAATTCTCAAGAAACGCTCTCAATAACATCATACCTGACCTATCGGAGGAACGGGATGTCACAAGTTCACTACTAGCGAACCCAATGTATTGAGGAGCCCAAAGGGGGTCTGTCCCAACAACCAGAAAATCTATTTCTATAAATCTCAAGTTCAATTACTCTTAATACTTTCAGACAATTTTAAATTTTATGGCATATTTAGAATGCCCCCATGAAGTGAGCTATCAAATACATAAAATATTTACCAAATGAAGTTATTGAAAGTTGGCCATCACCTTAATTCGGGCCTCCATTACGGTTCCACTAATATTAAAATTTGTACTAATGTGTTCCAATCATCAAGAGAATTGATTTAAACTATAAATTACTTGATTTGGTGGAGTCTGTTGATTTTTCTGTATAGATTTTCAGTTTTTTTAAACTTCTTTTTTTGTTATTATCATGAATAGAGAGAAAAATGAAAAATTAATGGGAGAAAATTATTATCAGGTTTTGAATAATTATATTTTGCGAACACTTAACTTTCTCAAGTTTTATTTATTGCTCATTACCAATTAGAAAAGTGATTTTTTTTGGTTACTAACTAGCTGTAATATTGTTTTAAGTAATGTCTAAATACATGAAAAAAATATTATGAATCATAACATATTAAGCTCACTAAGATAAAAAGAATTAAAAGATAATATCATGTTTGAATATTATAAGATAAAATTCAGTATCCCAAATAATATCTTTTCACAGAAGAAGTTCTTATAGCTTTACAAACTCTTTTAGAAAGAGTGATTACATTATAAATATTAATCGAGATTTATGAAGCAGAAAGAAAAGGAAAACATAACCAAGAACAAGAGTTGACATGAAATAGAGATTGTTATTCTCCTTGCTAATAATTTGCCATGTAACATTCTTTCAATTATATACATAGATATTATTATATATTTTTGATTTACTTTTGATTTTGTTTTAAATTCTTAGGGTGACAATATGGATTAAAATCCATGAATTCAACCCAATCCACTAGGATTGGATTGGGTTGGATTTAACAAAATTTAAATTGAGTTGAATATGGACCAGATCAATGTGTATTGGATCATTAATGGATTGATAATGAATTTCAAATGGATTAAGTCCATATATTTAATTTTAACATGATATTACTTTTTTATCATTGATATTAATTAAAAAATTACAATATTGTCCAAAAAAAAGTAAAAAAACATATTTAAAATATAAAATAAAAACGACAAAATAAAAGTAAATAAAAATCATAATCTTACGTATAAAAAAGTAAAACCATTCTCCAGTTCTCCTTTTCACCGTCGTCGCGGCGCCACCTCCTCACCACCGTCGTCGCCGCTACCCCTTAGCTGCACTCCGTCGCTACACAAAAGGTAAGATCTAGTTTTTTTTCTTTCTTTTTTTTTGGGTTTATGATCGTAGAGAAATAATTGCTTTTTTGCTGATTTTTTGTTGATTTTGATCTGGGCTTTGGTTGGGGGGTTGATGAAGGGTATAAATGGGCGTGAAAGATCTAATTTTTTAGAAAATCCCATTTTGGTTTTTCTTAAAAGGTTCGGAGATAATAAGGGTTTCAATTTGTGTTCTGTCAAAGTGCTGGTTCGAATCCGACTCGTGGCTGAGCACGAGGTCCCACATTGTCTCCATCAACGGCTAGGATCAAGTCTTTGACTCTTGTCTCGAACCGGAGGCACCCACTAGTAGTAGTCCTTTGTTCCACATACCAACCTGGTACTCATTCAAAAAGTCTTCTTTCTATGTGGTGACCATTTACTCTTAACTTATCAATACATGCAAAAGATTAAGGGTTGATCTTGTTTGGTATGGAATCATTAAGAGGCAAGAATAGGTGTTAATGGGAATACATACATTGTGTTTGTAAAATTTCCTGAATGAATGGATGGATGGGTTGATCAATGAGTTACCCGTATGCACTTGAGAATACTGCTAAGTTCAAATTCACATATCAATGTTTTGCAATTTGCAATGAGATAAGTTCATTTATGGTGTTAAATTTTTGAAAAATGATACTGGTTTAGGCTCCAGGAGATGAAATACTAGTTGGATAATGTAATTGACTTTATCTTGATTATGTGTAACGCCCCAAATTCCGGAAGTTCAGGTAAGCACGCCACGTGCGGGTCTTCGGGAGTTGGGAGTTTAAATTTATACATTTACTTGCTTATTACTATTTCATTATAATATTGTGTGCATTATACAATTCTCTATATTTATATGAATCAATTTTAATGTGAAATTCATGAATTAAGTGATAGTGTGTTTAATTGTATTATGTGACTTTAATTGATCATTTCATGAAATTATGGACTTAATTGCATAACTTGGTTTGGAGCTAATGAATCTTGAATTACTTGGATGGATATTGTAATGGTATGTTGTCGGTATCTATAAGTAAATATGTAAATATGGTATCTATAGGTATTGAATGCTTTTGCTTCCGCTATTTTATTGCTCTGAGTTGTTTTGGTTTTAATTGAGGGTACCCGCCTAGCCTTGTGTTTTTTTTTTATTGTCTCCCGTTCGCTATAGTTTCGGTTCATGTATGAATTACCCGTTTCATATGTGGATTGAGCCTATAGTGCGGGGGATGTGGCGCCTAGCGTTCCGAGTGCTACATCCCAAGGTGGTATCAGAGCCCGGTTGCAAAACCGCGGCTCTAGTGTCGTGTCTGGTGAGTCTAAGTCGCACGACATAGGATTAATTGATTATTTGAGAGTCTTGCAACCTATTTGAATTTATTTGATTCTATTTGAAGTGTTTGGATTATGTGACTATGTGGTTGGATTACATTGTGTGTTGTAATTACACTCATTGCACTTGTTAACCAAGCATGCATGTAAAGTGTTCGAGTTTCAGGATGGCTCGTGACCGACATCACCGGGATCGATCTCCTCGACATCGACGTCATCACCGGCGTGATCGAACCCCTCCTCCACCACCTCCAGCTCAACCCCAAGATTTCTTAAATTCAATGGTGCAACTCATGGATCAGAGGCTAAGGGATTATGTGCCTCCAGCACCGCCAGCTCCTCCACCGCCACAACAAGCCCCTATTTCCGTTATTTTAAGGGAATTCCAGAATCAACGTCCGCCGAGATTCCAAAAAGGGAACGATATTCAAGCCGAGCAATGGCTTAAAGAAGTTGAACGGGTGTGGGAACTTATTCCATGTGAGTCTCGGGAAAAGGCCCGGTGTACTCTTACCCTCATCCAGGGAGAAGCATATTCATGGTGGGAGAGTACCAAAATTGTCTTGGATGCCACCGAGGAGCAAATTACATGGGAGGTATTCGAAAGAGAGTTCAAGAATAAGTTTATTCCGCCATCTTCGCGCACTAGAAGACTTAAAGAGTTTACTGAGCTTAAACAAGGAGGAAGATCAGTTTCAGAGTATATAGCCGAGTTCGAGAGGTTGTCCAAATACGCCCCTAACATTGCTAGCGACGACTTCCACAAGGCTATGCAATTCGTACAAGGTTTGAGGCCGGATATTCAAGCGGCGATTGAAGCGGTTAACACAAGCACTTGGAAGAAGGCCACTACCAAAGCCCTTAAGATTGAAGACTCGGTTGTTGCACGGAGGTCTTCCTTTAGGACGGGACAGGGTTCAGGTTCCGGGTCAAGATCGGGTTACAATGCCGGCAAGAGGCCGATGGTTTATGATACCCCTCCTCCTCAGTTTAAGGGCCCTATGAAGAAGTTTAAACCACAAGGACCAGTCCAGAAGGCTCCTCAGCCAACAGTTATGCCGCCACCACCGGAGAAGCCTAAGTGCACTTTTTGCGGGCAACCTACACATCATTATGATAATTGTCGAAGGCGTCTAGGGTTATGCCTAATTTGTGGGGCTGCTGATCACATGGTGGATACTTGTCCGGATCGACGTAATCCGCCGCCTGGAGGGCAGAGGCCGATGATTCGGGCCCGTGCTTATGCCTTGGAAGGCGAGGAACATGATGCAGATGTGGACCCGGCTGCCGTTGTTGAAGGTATCATTTGCATTCATGGCATCAACATACACACTTTATTTGATCCGGGAGCCACTCACTCCTTCATTTCTTGTGATGTTTCTAGTAAATTGCCCTTGTGTGTTACTTATTCTGATGCATGCTACGTGGTTAGTACTCCTTTTGGTGGTAGTATAGAAACTAATCGGGTTTTTCGAGAGGTGCCGGTGAGTATTGAGGGTCGAGTTTTCTCAACGGATTTCATTGAGTTGTCTATGTCTCGGTATGGTTCTATCTTGGGTATGGATTGGTTGTACAAGCACTACGCCACTGTTGATTGTCGGACCAAGAGAGTTAGTTTGGGTTCTGAATTGGTTACGGGTCAAAGTTCGAAGACGGTGCCTTTATTATCTTTTTCAGAAGCTCAGAGATTGGTTCGTGATGGGGCTACAGGGTTTATAGCCTATATCCTTAATCAACCAAAGGATCAAGTGAAGTTAGAGGAAACCGAGGTAGTTAAAGAGTTTCCCGAAGTGTTTCCCGAGAGGTTGGAATCGTTACCGCCGGAAAGGGAGATAGAGTTTATGATTGATTTGTATCCGGATGCCGAACCTTATTCTAAGACTCCATATAGGATGGCACCGGCGGAATTGAAGGAATTAAAAGTACAACTGGATGGTCTTTTGGAAGTTGGGTATGTGAGACCGAGCTCGTCACCATGGGGTGCTCCAGTTTTATTCGTGAAGAAGAAGGACGGTACTTTAAGAATGTGTATTGATTATCGGGAGCTTAATCGGATGACCGTTAAGAATAAATATCCTCTTCCACATATTGAAGAGCTGTTTGATATACTCCAAGGGTCTAAGGTATATTCGAAGCTTGATTTAAGACAAGGGTATTATCAACTACGGATCCGAGCCGAGGATATTCCAAAGACGGGTTTTAACACCAGATATGGGCATTATGAATTCGTGGTCATGCCTTTTGGATTGACAAATGCTCCCGCAGCTTTTATGGACATGATGCATAGAATTTTCCAGCCGTTTCTTGACCAGTTCGTTGTAATCTTCATTGATGATATACTGGTTTTCTCTAAATCAGCCGAGGAACATGCAAGACATCTCAGATTGGTTTTAAGGACGTTGAAAGAGCATCAATTATTTGCGAAGTTTAACAAGTGTGAGTTTTGGATCGACCGGGTTTCATTCTTGGGTCATATTATTTCGGGGAATGGATTAGAGGTTGACCCATCGAAGATTGAAGCGGTGTTGAAGTGGGAAAAGCCAAAGAACGCCTCTGAGATCAGAAGTTTCTTGGGATTGGCGGGTTATTATAGAAGATTCGTGCAAGATTTCTCTAAGATCGCTGCTCCTTTGACTCGGTTAACTAAGAAGGATGTGAAATTTGGTTGGGATGAGATATGTGAGAGAAGCTTCAATGTTTTGAGAGAGAGATTAGTTTCTGCTCCAGTGTTAACTCTTCCAGAGGGTTCAGAGGGATATGCTGTGTACACTGACGCGTCGAAGGAGGGTTTGGGAAGTGTATTAACCCAGAAGGGCAAGGTTGTCGCTTATGCCTCACGGAAGTTGAAGGATCATGAGAAGAACTACCCGACATATGATCTAGAGCTTGCTGCCGTGATTTTCGCACTCGGGAAGTGGAGACATTACTTGTATGGAGTGTCGTTTGAGATTTTCACCGATCATAAGAGTCTCCAATATCTTTTCACCCAAAAGGAACTCAATATGAGGCAACGGAGATGGATGGAGCGACTAGAAGATTATGATTGTGTTATCAAATATCATCCCGGGAAAGCTAATGTAGTTGCCGACGCTTTAAGTAGGAAAGTGGGTGTTTCGAACTTGGAAATAGGTACAAGTAAGGTAGTTGAGCCTATTGTGATTAGAGCTCGAGTTTCCAATATCTCCATTTATCCGGATTTGAAGTACAGAATGTTCGAGGCTCAAGGAAAGGATCCGGGAGTTCAGAGATTGGTCTCTAAGGTTAGAGAGGATCCGGAGAGTCCATTTGGGTTCGATGAAACCGGTCTTCTTCGTTTCAAGAACCGAGTAGTAGTACCCGATGATTTGAAAAGGGTATTGCTCGAGGAAGCTCACAAGTCGGCTTATTCAATTCACCCTGGAGGGAATAAGATGTACAGAGATCTCAAGCAGTTTTACTGGTGGCGTGGATTGAAAAAGGATGTAGCAGAGTTTGTGAAGCACTGCCTCACTTGTCAGAAAGTAAAAGCCGAGCACCAGAAACCGGGAGGTCTTCTTCAGCCGTTACCTATTCCTGAGTGGAAGTGGGAACAGGTGACGATGGATTTTATATCCGGGTTACCTAGAGTGAAGGGTGGATTCGATGGTATTTGGGTGGTTGTGGATCGTCTGACAAAATCTGCTCATTTTCTACCGGTCAGAATGTCTTTCAAGATTCGAAAGTTGGCTGAGATTTACAACCGGGAGATTATACGACTTCATGGTATTCCGGTGAGTATTGTTTCGGATCGAGATCCCCGTTTCACTTCGAAGTTATGGCAAGAGTTACAAGAGTTGTTGGGTACAAAGCTTCAGTTCAGTACGGCGTTTCATCCACAAACTGATGGGCAATCGGAGAGGGTTATTCGGTATTTGGAAGATCTACTTCGAGCTTGTGCCTTGGATTTCCAAACCTCGTGGCACGATCAACTTCCTTTGGTAGAGTTCGCTTACAATAATAGCTTTCAGGCAACGATTGATATGGCTCCGTATGAATTGTTATATGGGCGGAAATGTAGATCGCCATTATTCTTTGATTTGGAAGAGTGGAAATGGTCAAAACAGGAAGGAGTCAAGAAAGGGAAAAAGCTGGAGAAATCTTCGAAGGCTGTGGAAGCCATGATTGAGAAAGTTCGGATTATACAACAACGGATGAAAGCTGCACAAGATAGACAAAAGAGTTATGCCGATATTCGCCGCAGGGATCTTAAATTTGAAGTGGGGGACCGGGTTTTCTTGAAGGTATCTCCTCGAAAGGGATTTTCTAGAATTGGAAAGGGAGGGAAGTTGAATCCCCGTTACCTAGGTCCGTTTGAAGTTATTGAGAGAATCGGGGAAGTAGCTTATCGAGTGGACCTACCTCCTAATCTTACCGGAATTCACAATGTTTTTCATGTATCTCAACTCAGGAAGTATTACCCAGATGAAACCGAAATTCTCCCTGTGGAAGAAGTGGAGTTGGAACCGAATTTATCTTTTGTGCAAAAGCCGGTCAGAATATTGGACAGAAAGTATCAAGAGTTGAGGAATCGGAATATTTCTATGGTGAAGGTGTTATGGAGAAGTGACAAATCTGAGGAGATGACTTGGGAACCGGAAGAGAAGATGAAGAAATTTCACCCGGAGTTATTTTCATCCGATCAATGAATCTGGGGACCAGATTCTTCTAAGGAGGGGAGAGTTGTAACGCCCCAAATTCCGGAAGTTCAGGTAAGCACGCCACGTGCGGGTCTTCGGGAGTTGGGAGTTTAAATTTATACATTTACTTGCTTATTACGATTTCATTATAATATTGTGTGCATTATACAATTCTCTATATTTATATGAATCAATTTTAATGTGAAATTCATGAATTAAGTGATAGTGTGTTTAATTGTATTATGTGACTTTAATTGATCATTTCATGAAATTATGGACTTAATTGCATAACTTGGTTTGGAGCTAATGAATCTTGAATTACTTGGATGGATATTGTAATGGTATGTTGTCGGTATCTATAAGTAAATATGTAAATATGGTATCTATAGGTATTGAATGCTTTTGCTTCCGCTATTTTATTGCTCTGAGTTGTTTTGGTTTTAATTGAGGGTACCCGCCTAGCCTTGTGTTTTTTTTTTATTGTCTCCCGTTCGCTATAGTTTCGGTTCATGTATGAATTACCCGTTTCATATGTGGATTGAGCCTATAGTGCGGGGGATGTGGCGCCTAGCGTTCCGGGTGCTACATTATGGATCAGTTCTGGTATTAATTTGAGAAGGATCCCTTCATCAACCTTTGTAGATAATTTTTTAATCAACAAATCATGATTTCTGAAAGCATCCATCTTTGTAACATCATTATTATTGTAAATTGACTCTGTTCTATTCTTGATTTATAAACATTAGTCATTGCAAACTGCCGGAGAAAGAAATGAATGAGAGAAGTAAATGCCACAATTGGAAATTGTGAGTTCTATACGAAATAAATTCCGTGGTTTTTTTCGTTATGTTTATTGGAAATTGATGTGTTTAATTTTACTTTATTTGTTGTTGATTTGTGTTCTACTAATCCTAATTTGAGATGTGAATTCTTATTCCACAATCCCTCGTTTTATTACTTAAAACTCGCGAATGATGTTAATATTGTTAATGTTGTTGCCCTAACTGTTCTTTTTGTACGTGTAGTGTAGGTTCAGATTAGGACATACAAAAGAATACGAGGCGATTGCTTAGTAGATTCTGCTTGTATTTGTTTTCTTTGTTGGAATGCCTTAGCAGTTAGCAATTTAGTCTTCAAAATTTGCCTTGTATCATGGTACTTTGCACTGGGTGGAGGCATTACATTTTCATGTAAATGCTTATGGAGCTACTGAATTAATGATATGTGAAATGAATTTAATTAAGAGCAAATTACATCTGACTACCCTCACAATAGACAAAATTACAACGCATGACCTCTTGTTTGAAAAATTACATATTAGTCCCTAACCTTTATGTTCCGTTTGAGGTTCCTCCATTCCGTTAGGGTTCAGTCAAATTTGACCCTTGTAATGACCAAAATACCCTCAGGGATTGTTTTGTAATATACATAAAAGTGTGGGTTCGTTTTGTTAGAAAATTTGACCCCTGGACTATTTTGTTATATATTAAATGTTAAGGGATCTATTTGTTAATATTTATAAATTTTAAGGATTATTATGTTCATTTTTTTGTGTTTAAATTATATTTTAAAAAATAATATTTATAATTTATGTATAATATAATTAATAAATTTATTGTTATTGAAATTAAATAAAATTCCAACAAAGAATATCGTTGTCATAATATTTATCATATACAAAATAAATATATATTTTTTTTATATTTACATAAATTACATTTATTATATTTCTAAATTAATCAAATATAATATTTATAATTGTCAATATATACATAAAAATAAAATTCTACTATTTATAATATATAATATAATATTATTTTATTTTTATTCTATTCAAATGTAATTTTTTTATTCATAAATATGTATATTTTTTATACATACTTTTATATTGCATACATACGTAAGAAAAGAAAAAAAAAAGGCATACTGCTTAATTAAATATAATATCAAAAAATTTATAAAAAAAATCCTACTGTTTAATTTTACAAAATAGATATTTAAAACTAATTGAAATATAATATCTTAATTAGTGTAAATTTTATATTATTAAAATTTAATTTTATTCTTAAATCTAATTAATCAAACCTTACATTTTCTAACAAAATGAACCCTCTCTTTTATGTATATTACAAAACAATCCCCGAGGGTATTTTGGTCATTACAGGGGTCAAATTTGATGGAACCCTAATGAAACGAAGATGTAATTTTTCAAACAAGAGGTCCTGCGTTGTAATTTCACCTATTGTGAGGGTAGTCAGATGTAATTCGCGCATTAATTTATTGCACAGTTTTAACAAATTATTAAAATTTAAAACAATGGAATAAGGAATAATGATGTCCCACGAATAATGATTGTCTTTTATTAGAGAGGAATGTCAAAGCCATAAGTTTAATCTCATAAAAATAAGTTCAGATTTTTAATTTACACCGGATTGTAATGTTTATTTAATCACAAAACGAGCTAAACGGATTGAAAATAAGTCGAACGGGTCAAAATATAACATATATGTCCAAAACGGGTAAAAAGGGCCAAACAATTAAAAAACGAGTAAAACAAGTAAAATATGATAGTGAGGGGCATTTTGGACATTTAGGCGTTAGGGTCAAGTATAAATCCATTAAAATCCGGTGTTAAATCCATGAATGATCTGCCAAAATCCATTACAATTCAATCCATTAAGGACCCGCTAATATTTCAATTCATTTTGAATCCAATCCATATGGATCCAAACTATTTAATCCAATCCATCCATTTTCCACCATGATATTAGCCGAAAAATCAACCAGCACCAAAATAATTTATTTACTTTGGGAATGGAATTACACCAAGCTGTAATAGATAATTTTATTAGAAAATATGCACTGGAATTAATAACGAAGAAAATAGAAATAGAAATTGGAATAATGATAAATTAATGAGGAAATATGCGATGGTGTTCTTCTGATCTTCTATAATCTGCTTCCAACGTACAATAGGAAATCTGAAAATTCTATGACTCTATTGAAAGTGATAAACAAGTAAAAAGATAATTGCAGCTATCTTAAACTCTCTCTTAAGAACTCTGAAAATTGAGACTTTGTGGACTCTAAATATGATAACATGTCTCTTTTCCTCTCTCTTTTCTGCTTTTATTCTTCCCCAAAATTAGTTGTAGAATATTCCCCTGAATCCTAGGCACGTGGCCACTTCAAAATTCAAAACTTCAGCACATTCTCCATGTTGACCTTATCTTCCCAATTCTTCTGATCAACTTCCTCTCTTTTCTTCAACCGACACAATTTCTTTATTATCTTCTATTTAATAAATCACAAAATAGGGCCCACATCATCACTCCCCCCTACTGTTACAGTCGAATAGTATAGACGGCTGTGAGGGTTGTAAAATCTTGGAAACAACTCAGAATCTTGAATGTCTTGAAATGATCGATCTCCCCACTTAGGTACGGCAGTTGCCTCATTAAAAACCTCACAAGGAAAAACCACGTGGGAAAAACCCTCATGAGTAGAAAGAGTACAACCGTTGGGACCCGTACCCAAGGCTTGCTTGACGTTCTACTTCTTGAGACTTGTTTAACATTCTGCTTCTTGAGGCTTGCTTGACTTTTTACTTCGTGTCTTGGTTCTTCAGTAATCGCAGATGCTTTTCTGGTCTCTTCCTTGATCTTTGAAGTATTCAGCTTATTGTAGTCTTCCTGCTAATTGTTCCTTTCAACTTTACATGGGGTTCTCCTTCCTGGTTTGCTTGCTCGCAAACCTTCCTGCTTTCTTTTCTTTCAGCTTCGCTTTAAGTTGACCCTTCTGATCCTCCAGCTTGTTATAACCTTCCTACTAATTTTCCCTTCAGCTTTCAATTGAGTTTTCCTTCCTGCTTTCTTTTTCCGCCTGCTCAACTACACTGTTCATGCACGTTGAGATTCTGCTCTCTTATTTTCCTTACGCCATGCATTCTTTCCCAGCAAAAATATTTCCAAATATCTGCAAATTTTTCTTATTCTCCAAAGTTTGGTGGGAATGCAAACTCTGCAAAATATTTTCTCCAAAATATGATTGTATCTCTAATCATTTAAGATAATTACTTTAAATAATCAGAATAATTCTCTTGAATTGGTCATGATAATTATCAAAGAAATAACCGAAATGATTCCTAAACTTTTCCCAAATTTAATTCAAGATTATCATCATAACTTTAATAATTTCTTAAGAAAGAATAAGCTAAAGAAGGAAAAAAGGGGAAAATGTAAAATATCATGGGGAATTGGAGAGTCCTTATGACGTAAGGCTTCCTTCTTCTTAGTCACTTCAAAAGAAACTTCCAAACTTTCCCTCCAGGTGGAGGCTTTCCAGCTTCAGCAGAAAGTGATGGGACAAAGTTGGACAGCTGTCAGGAGAAGGTTTAGCATTCCACCTGCTAGTGCTTTTTCAGCTAATACTCTATCTGCTGGAAGATTTGATCAGGCTGGCAGTATTCCACCTGCTAGTAGCGTTCTTCCTACTAGTGTTTCATCTATTACAATTCTGTCTGCTGGTACTCCACCTGCTATTATTCCATCTGTTGGACTGGATATCTTCCAGCAGAATCAGCAGCGGGGAGGAGGTTTAAGCTCCCCTGAATTTCCTGAACCTGCAAGGACTTTGAACATTTTCTCTAGCATTTAGTACTTTATATATTTTTCTTGTACTCAAACTGACGATGTACTCAGTAGAGTACTTCGTGAATTCATGTTTTGAACTCTTTTCTTTCGAGCATGAGTTTGGATTTCAAGTTTGATTGTTGGATTTGCTCATTTCCATCGAGCGCTTTGATTGCCCAAATAAGATTTTTGGGCTTTTCAATAAAATATCAGTTTGGACACTTGATTTTCTGCGCATATGTTTTCATTGCATATCACATTGGAATCTGATTCAGATCAGTATTTATTTCCTCTTTTCAGTTTTTGTATACTCAGCTGGCAGGAGGCGGTACTGTTGTGGTCAGAGCAATCTTTCTGTCCTTCCTGCTATCCTCCTCTTCAGCTGGAGGTCAGTTCTTCCTGCCAGCTCTTTCAGGAACATTCTCTCTGGTTCCCTACGACATCCGTCAGCTTATGTGAGTGCTAATTATATGTAATGAAAGACTGTCAGATTCCATCAGGCTGAGGGTATTTTCTCTGACCCTAGCAATAACTGCTTCCTTCCAACTAGGTGGCCAACCCAACTGGTAGGAGCAGTTGAAGATTCACTCCCAAGAGCGTTTCTTCCAGCTCTTCCCAAGGTATTTGCGTAATCAACGAGCCTTCCGAAGAGGGACTTATTTGTGTGCCCCCTTTAACCTGGGTTTTTAGGTATCATGTATTTCAAATTTCAAAGAATGTAGCCGTAGAGGCTTGGTATGCGCCTGTATCAAGTGTCACTTTCACAACAAGTATATATATATAACTCTATAATACATATTCTCCTCTCATGTCATGATAAGATTTCATATGTTTCACTATTTAAGCAATGAACAAAATATTTTTTGTTGTAAATAAATCATGATTGATGTATCCAAATATAACTTTAGCATAAATAAAATTTTCACTTGGACTGTAATTAAAACAATAGAACCTAAATAAGAACCCTTCTAATCCTTTTGCTGTGCTATCTTTCTCGTTAGTAGGAATGCTTTCTTACTGCTGCTATAAGGGTGCCATATGCTATGAGATGGAGGGGAACAACTGATAACTCGTTAATTCGTTATCTTTATAATTGAGTTTTACCCCGAATTGTGCTTTAATTGATATTATTTTGAAAGGAATTGATACTTTATTATTCTTATTGTAGGATCGGGGCTTGAAGATGAAACTGATGCAAATTTGGTCGTTTTATGAGGAAATTTTCGTTAAGTCGGACTTATTGTGTCGCTGATTTGTTGCATGCAAAATTGGGAATTAATATGGGAATTTCACGTGCAAACATTCATGCAGTAGGTTGAAGAGTTAGATTTTTCATTGTTTGTGAAGTTGGGAGGCTGATGTGGGTGCACTAAATTAAGGCTGCACGTGTTAGTATTGCTTAATTGAATGTGGGTCAACTAGTGGATTTTGGATTGCATGCATTGAAAGTTGTGAGCCTTAATGTTGTGACTTGAATAATTGGGCCGGCGGCATTTTCCTTGTGATTAATTAAATTGAGAGCCCATCTTATGCCTGACTTGGAAAGGAGGAAACAATTCCCTTTTTGCTACACAATTGGGCCAGCATGGAGGGCAAGTAATTAATTCCAAATTGCACGAGGATTCGGGGATCTTTGTTTTGGAGGCTTGGATCATAAATATATATACATCACAGTAGCTTTTTAGAGAAGATCACGTAACACTTTCACGCAGGAGCTTCCGAGCAAGATTTGGGACAACATTTTCACGCACATCGAGGAGTCAACTTCGGCATCACGAGTTCTTCGTTCTTAGTTTAATCCTTTCGTTTTGTTTTTAGTTTTATTTATGTTAAAGAATTCCTCCGTTATTGTTTTTATGGATTTTAGTAGCTAAGTTTTTAATTATCTAGCTAGGGATTAAGATTCGGTTTGGATATTGTGAGACCTAAACGTTTTTATTAATTTATGTTTATTTAGGCATTTATCTTATCTCCGTGTTTCGTGTTTATTGTGATTAGGCAATTTCGGGATAGTGCACGATCTCTAGGTTGTTTAATTTGCATATAGCCATTCTTGATGCTTGAAGTGTAGTAAAGTTGATTGATACAAGGTGGTAAATTAGTGACAGGGTTTTAGCGATAAAATTCCTCGTTCACTAAGGGATTTGATAATCTAATTTAAATCTTGCGTGTGTCACAACTTGGTTAATTAGGATTGGTGTTTTTATGGTTCTTAATGCTGCAAATTCATTAAATCCTGTCGAGTGTCTCTAGGGGTTGTGAATTTGTTAGGGAAGATAACTGTCGAGTGTCTCTAGGTTATCCGATTAATTAAGTAAAAACGAGGTTGAGTCGAGTGTCTCTATCAACTATAGCCAATCTGTCTGAATAACTTGAATTCATCTTTGAGTCAATGATCAATATAACAATTCGAATCGAATATCCCTGGCTAGGTAATTTTCCTTTGATTGATTTAATCCTACGTGATCTTACTTGTTTAGTTTTAGTTAGCCTTTTAATTCTTGTTATTTATTTTAATCGCATACTTAGGTTAGAATAACTCAAAAACCCCCCTTTTAATTATTGCTTTTCGTGAATTCTTTGCAATTGTTAGAAATAAATCAACCAGTCTCTGTGGATCGACCCTGTTTGCACTATACTCTGTGTTTAGTCGTTAAATAGGTATTTTAATTATTTTTGACGGATTCGACACCTGTCAACAACAGGTCGTGATACTCTGCTTCGCGATCCTCCAGGTCCATCAGCTACCCTCCTGGTTTGCAGCTGTCTTACAACAGGGCTACTTCTTAGACCTAGCCCTCCAGGTGTATCAGTTGCCCTGGTAGTCTGTTGGGAGTAGGGTGTATGAGTTGACAATCCTTCCATCCCTTCAGCAGATGGTCGATAGTCCTCCTGGATGTCTGTTCCAGCAGGCAGGTACAGTCTTCCAGGTAGGAAAATCCTCCCAGGCGGGAGATCTCCTGCACCTGGAGGGACCAGAGGGTCTCTCCTTTCAATTTCATGATTTTCGCTTTGCTAATTCCTCAAACTCCCCATCAAACTTGATTATGGGATATCCTCGCTTTCCTCAGTCGACGACATGACTCCAGCTACGTTTTCAGCATTGGCCGGGGCCGATGACGGATTGCCGAAATTGTAGCGGTATTGGTTCCAGCACTGGATGCCATTGAAGCCTTTGAATAACTCACTCTTTTCCTCTCCCTTTTCTGCTTTTATTCTCCCCCCAGAATTAGTTGTAGAATATTCCCCTGAATCCTAGGCACGTGGCCACTTCAAAATTCAAAACTTGTTATCCATGTTGACCTTATCTTCCCAATTCTTCTCAACTTCCTCTCTTTTCTTCAACTGACACAATTTATTATCTTCTATTTAATAAATCACTAAATAGGGCCCACATCACACCCCTTTAATTCATTTTTAATTTTATCAAATTCTTTCACGAAGAAATTAGCCTATTGTTTAATATTTGTATTAGAATAATGTTAGTCTCTCAAGTACATTTGAGAATCAGATCTAGTCTTTAAAAATATAAATAATCGTTTATGTCCCCCACAGCAAACTAAGCCGATCGTTATTTGAATATGTGCATGACAAAATTGGGTAGAAGTCTAAATTGGGTTATTGTTAGAAACATTAAAAGGACTAATTTTCTTTTATGGGTAGAAAAAAATGAAATAGAACAGATATTTTATATTTATTTTGGGATCTTGATTGACAATTCGATCGTAAAAGTTGTCATTCATGGAGACATACTTATGTGATGGTTGATTGATCCTTTCTTTCCTAAATTTAAATACTTTAACTAATTTAAGAGGGAGAGAGCGTCTCTTTGAAATGGTCAAGCAATCAAGCACTTCTTCTATACTTAGCAATCTATTGAGATGTATTGTCCATAAAAGATACAGTACCTTATTCATCGCGCTACCCCTCGAAGAAAACTAAACTTACTACGAACACATCTCCAGAAAAATGTAGTTCTAACTGTTTCGTTTTTCCGTTAATATTGTTGTCTTATAAATTATTTTTTGCAACTTAGGGCTATTAAAGAATTGATAAAAAAATAATATTCAATGGTAAAACTAATTTGATTATGTCTATGAAAGGTATTGCTTATATTATATAATTCCAAAAAAATTTTTTGAAACCATTTATGAAACGAGTCAAATAAAATTAAAATTTTGGAAGTAGCCTTTTGAATAATCAAGTAAACGATACTCACCAACTAGAGTTCACTTTCTTCCTATCTATTTATATAATTCATATTTTTAAATAATATTTTTTCATTTCACGCATGATAGATACTTGAGATATCTGATTATCACTTATTATCAGACAGTTAGCACAATGACATACCTGTTTTGCCAACTTTTCATGAAACCTATAATTACAAGAAATAAAATAGAAATTACCAGGTAAAAGTTTTGATAAAGTGAGAAAGAATATGGCGGACCCGGGGACTAATGTAACAGGAGCGGAGCCGATAGTATGCTACTCTCCGACGATGATCACAACCAACGGCATTTGGCAGGGCGATAACCCGTTGGATTACTCGCTTCCTCTCTTCATATTACAAATGACACTCATCATTGTTACCACTCGCATCCTTGTGTTCATCTTGAAGCCCTATCGCCAGCCTCGTTTCATTTCTGAAATAATTGTAATTCTGATCCACTTCTTTTTTACTCTTTATCCATTTATCAATTCCTATGCATATTTTTATGCTCGGTTTGGAATTTGGAGATAAAAAATAAAACAAAGGATTTATTAATAACGAATATATCAAAATGTTTTTAATCCATCATTTTCATCATTTGGAGTTTGTAATTAATGTTCATTATCAAAATAAACATATAAGAGTTTTTATCTGTTCTACTTATTAAGAGAGTTGTTGCATATATTTAATGTTAGAATTGCATTACATTCATGCAGGGTGGGGTAATATTAGGTCCATCAATTCTAGGACGAATCAATGCATTCACAGAACAGGTATTCCCACTTAGGAGTGTGATGGTTCTTGAAACAATGGCAAATGTGGGACTCATTTACTTTCTTTTCCTCGTGGGAGTAGAAATGGATATCGCAGTCATCAAAAGCACAGGTAGAAGGGCTTTTGTTATTGCATTCGGTGGCATGGTTTTGCCCTTCCTTATAGGCGTGTCCTTCTCCTTCGTGTTACATCAAGGAACACAATGGGTAAAGCTAGGAACTTTTGTACTATTTCTTGGAGTTGTACTTTCTGTAACCGCATTTCCGGTGCTGGCTCGTATTCTCGCCGAGCTAAAACTTCTCAACACAGAAATCGGAAGGATTGCAATGGCGTCAGCTCTGGTAAACGACATGTGCGCTTGGATTCTCTTAGCCTTTGCCATTGCCATCGGAGAGAATGAGTCGTTGTCATTGTCTACATTGTGGGTTATACTTACTAGTTCTGCCTTTGTCGTTTTCTGTGTATTTGTGATAAGGCCTCTCATTATTTGGCTCATACAAAGAACCCCGGAAGGTGAATCCATCAATGAGTTGTACATTTGTCTCATTCTTACTGGCGTTATGATCTCGGGTTTCATAACAGATGCTCTTGGGACGCATTCTGTGTTCGGGGCCTTTGTGTTCGGATTAGTCATACCTAATGGACCTATTGGTGTGACACTTATTGAGAGGTTGGAAGACTTCGTTACAGAGCTGTTGCTACCACTATTTTTTGCCGTTAGTGGAATCAAGACAGATATTTCTTCTATAACTGGGGTCGGGACGTGGTTTATCCTTGCCCTTGTGATTATTTTGGCTTGTGCAGGAAAAATTACGGGGACCCTCTTAGCTTCTCTGTATTACCAGATTCCATTTTATGAAGGCCTAACATTAGGTTTTTTGATGAATACCAAAGGCCTCGTTGAAATGATTGTCCTTAACGTCGGTAAAGATCAAAACGTATGTAGTATATATCTCTATCATTTTTCTCTCTGAATTTTTTACATTTTAGATATTGTTCAACTTTAAGTTAGGTGATATTTACACTTGACATGTATGTATAATGTGAATAAATTTAGAAAATAAAATGCAAGATATAAACTGCAACCCGCTAATAACTATAGTCAAATTAACAGATACAAATCCATGTTGCTTTGGTTGCAGGTCCTAGACGATAAGACTTTTGCAATTATGATAATTGTAGCAGTTGTAATGACTTCAATTATCCAACCGGCTGTCACAATCATATACAAGCCAGGAAGAAAACTAGCCCCTTATAAAAGGAGAACAATACAGAGAACCAAACCAGATAGTGAGTTTCGCCTCCTCGTTTGCGTCCACACTCCACGCAACGTCCCGACAATCATCCACCTTCTCGAGGCCTCTAATCCCAACAAGAAATCTCCAATATGTGCCTATGTCCTTCACCTTGTTGAGCTCACGGGTCGTGCATCAGCAATGCTCATTGTCCACAACACTCGTAAACTGGGAAGACCGGCGCTCAATCGCGCTCAAGCTCAGTCAGACCATATCTTTAATGCCTTTGAAAATTTTGAGCAACACGAGAGATTCGTGTCTGTCAACCCTCTTACGGCTATCTCCCCTTACTCCACCATGCATGAAGACATTTGCAATGTTGGGGAGGACAAACGAGTAGCCTTCATTATAATCCCCTTCCACAAGCAACAAACAGTGGATGGAGGAATGGAGGCCACGAATCCGGCGTTTAGGGCCATTAACCAAAGTGTGTTGGCAAATGCGCCTTGTTCGATTGGAATTCTAGTGGATAGAGGCCTCAACGGTTCGTCAAGATTGTCTGGAAACCAAATGGCCCACCACATTGCTTTATTGTTCTTTGGTGGTCCGGATGATAGAGAGGCATTGGCCTTTGCAAGGAGAATGTGTGAACATCCAGAGAATAATCTAACGGTAATGCGTTTTGTGTATGGTGAAAATGCACATGAAGCAGCAGCAACAACAACAACAACAACAACAATGCCTATGGAGACTTTGACGGTGGAAACAGGGGAGGATATAGAAAAGAAACTAGATGACGAGTATATGAATGAGTTTAGAGATGTTACAAGGAATGATCCGTCGGTTTTTTACTCCGAGAAAATGGTGTGTCATGGGGGAGAAACTGTGGCTGCAATAAGGTCCATAGATGCAGTTCATGACTTGTTCATAGTGGGTAGGGGACAGGGGATTGTATCACCCATCACAGCTGGGCTTAATGACTGGAGTGAGTGCCCAGAGCTGGGGGCAATTGGAGATTTGTTAGCTTCATCAGATTTTGCAGCTACATATTCAGTTCTGGTAGTACAACAATATGTGGGGATGGAAGGAGGGGGAGAAGCGGCCGTCTGCACGCCTGATACACCAACTAATCACAATACATTTGGACACGCGCAACAACCAACTCAAGACCAGACGGTTTTTCAACCCCAACCATAAACACACTTTAAATGGCACTATCTGAGGCAAATTTATTTTTTTTTCCCCGTATGTTTGGTTGTTAATACATAGGAAGATTATAGAATGTAATCTGAATCAGTTGAGAAACTATATATAAGCCGAAGTGCGCCTTCGTATCACCTAATTTTAGAAATATTTTTTATTTTTATTCTGAACATAATTGAATATAGGATTTGCCGAATTAGGTTCCGTTGGAATTTACTTTGGACTTAAGATCTAGGCACCACTATTTATTCAATATTCGTAGTATCCATTTTCCTATATCTATAATTTTTATTATAGCAAGTGAAAATAATGTAAGGTGCATGATAATCAAAAAGTTTATCTAAATATTTTTAAATATTAAGTTTATTTTAACTGAATTAGTTAAAGTACAAAAATTTGTTAGTTTTCTAAAATAGTAATGGAATATTGGTTAAAACTATATTTTTAAAAATACAAATATTAATATATATTTCATGAAAATTTTTTACATAGATATAGTTTAAATCATGAACTATGGAAGAAGAATACATTCCTTACATAGATAATATTCCATCTATATTTGTCGAAATATAACTTCAAAAAAGGAATGTTAATTATAAATCTTATATTACTTTATGTTGGCATAAAATGAGTTGTGTATACATTAATCATAGAATTTGATTATATATATATATTCTTTTGATGATTTGTATTATATGACCAAGAATTTGTACGAGTTCAAAATATTAATTTTAAAATAAAATCCATAAAAGTATTAGTTGTTTCAAACCGTTTTAAAATTCACTCAATCCATGTTGGGAAACCCTCATTGATGATCTTATCTCTGGCTCAGGTGTTGACACTACCAAAAAAAGCCCGAAAACGGACGGGCATTCTCCGACGGGATTTTTGGAAAACCCGTCGGTTTTCCATTGGAAAAGCCGATTTCCGACGGAAAACCGACGGGATGGTGCCCGTTAGAAAATACATCGTCGGAATTGGGTCCCGACCCGTTCCGTTGGTTTTCCGTTGGAAATAAAATTTCAACGGAATTCCGATGGAAAATCAACAAAATAATTTTCCAACAAAATAATTTTCAACGGAAAACCAACGGACAGTTTCCGTCGGTTTTCCGTCGAAATTTTTTTCCAACGGAACAAAAATAATTTAATTTTCAAGTTAACCGACGGATTTCCAATGGGATTTTTCGTCGGTATTCCGTCGGAAATAGGATAAAAATAAATAAACTAAAAAAAAAAATAAAAAATTCATTTGTGAGACACCCGAACCACCCCGAAAATGAGCCACACCAATACCTCGGACGAGCCACGAGCCGAGCTTGAGCTCGGCGAGCCACCCAATGCGAGAATTAATTCTCACGATAATTGTGCACGCAGGGATTCGAACTGGGGTCTCCAAGAAAGAATGATGACACTCTTACCAACTTGGATAACTTATTTCTTATGAATATTATGTCTTTAAATATATATATACACTTTCTTCAATTAATTATTTAAATATTCTTCAATTAATTATTTAAATACTTTTTGTTATTAATTTAAAATATAAAATTTTAAATATATGATTATTTGAATTAAATATAATAATATTTATTGAAAAATTTTAAAAATACTTATTCGAATGAAAATAAAACTCATTAGAATTAAGAGTTCTCCGATCTATAGAAAATATATAGAGTATGATAATAAGAACTCTTTCTAAAATTATTATATTAATTATAAGTTATATTATAAGATATTTGTACATTTAAAAATAAAATTAGTAATATAAAAACATTATTTACATCGTTTCACTTAAATTATTAATTCAAAATTATAAATAAAATTATTTTTCTGTATAAATATAAAATCATTGCTAATAACTATTACATAACAATTAATTATATTATAAACCTTCAATATATATATATATATATATATATATATATATATATATATATAAAAGATTTTTTTATAAAGATACATAATTAATAAAAAATTTCGTAGTTTTCATATTTTAAACTTAGTTCAAATATTATTAACACTATATAATTATTATCAAGTATTAAATTTATTAAAAATACTTATTATGTAAATTACGATTGATAACTAATAGAATAGCATATTAACACTATATATATATGTTTTTTTTAGTGGAAACACTATATATATGTATGTATGTATGTATATAAGTGAGTGTTTATAATGCATGGATACAATATGATAAAACATATATTAGTTTTTAAATTTAACAAGTGAAAGACGTTCGTCACGATGTCCAACCTTAATATGATACAACACCATACGATACAATAATATTTAGAATTGTTTGAGCATCATAAGAGTGGTAATTTAAAATTATAAACTTTTTATTTATATACGTGAGAGTGTCTATTAGAAAATTAAATTTCAATTGAGGTCTCCTCACTATATTTAAAGTTAAAAGATTAATGTTCTAAATATTGTTATTTTAATAATTCTATTATTTATAATATTTAGATAAATCGTATACTTAATGTGCAACGCACATTGTTTTTATTAGTAATATAAAAATTATTAGTTTATATACTTTTATGTTTTAATTAATAATGTATATACTTAAAATTATATAAAATATCATATTAATAATTAATAATTTATATATTATATAATTTTTAAATATATAATTATTGTTATTAACTATAATCATATTTTTCTAATTAAATTTGAAAGAAAAATTCCAACGGAAAATCAATGGAATTTTTCTTTCAATGAAAATTCCAACGGAAAGGATTCCGTTCATTTTTTTTTTAATGAAGAATAAAAAAACCGATGAAATTTCGTCGGTTTTCCGTTGGAATTTTTTTTCCTTTGAAAATTCCAATAGAAAAACAATGAAAAAAATTCCGTTGTTTTTTTTTTTAATGAAGAATTAAAAAACCGACAGGAAATTCCGTCGGTTTTCCGTTGGAATTTTTTTTCCTTTGAAAATTTCAATGGAAAACCAACAGAAAAAATTCCGTCGGTTTTTTTTTTAATGAAGGATTAAAAAACCGATGGGAAATTCCATTGGAATTTTTTTTCCTTTGAAAATTCCAACGGAAAACCAATGGAAAAAATTCCGTCGGTTTTTTTTTTTTAATCAAGAATAAAAGTCGGTTTTCCGTTGGAATTTTTTTTTCTTTGAAAATTCCAACGGAAAAAATTTCGTTGGTTTTTTTTAAAGAAGAATAAAAATACCGACGGGATTTTCCATCGGTTTTCCGTTGGAATTTTTCTTTCAATCCCGTTGGTATCTTTGGTGCAATTTTTTTTAGAATTGCGCCAAAATTTCCGATGGGATTCCAAAGAAAAACCGACGGAATTCCGTTGGAATTTTTGGTGCAATTTTTTTTAAAATTCCGCAAATTTTTCCGACGACTTTTCCGTTGGAATACAATTTTGCTTGGCCGTGGGAATTCCGTCGGAAATTCCAATGGAAAACCGATGGAATTTTCCGTCGGTTTTCGGTTGTTTTCTTGTAGTGTGAAGTTAATATTTGAAGGATAGCAACGGTGATGAATTTTGAAACTACCAAAGAATACATCAGATGTAAAGGCTTTTTGATAGGTGGGCTATTATCAAAGGTTTCTTAAGAACTAGACCAATGATCAGCTTCCGCAGTAGTACTAGCCTCGTTGGAAGGATATATGGAACCTAGTTGCTTTAAGTTATGGGCACTTTGCTAGATCACAAACTATATGCCAAGTTTAGCCAATGCAAATTTCAGCTGGAAAGAGTCACATTTCTCGGGCCTATCACATTTAGCTCAGGGATCAAAGTGAATTCCTCGAAAATCAAAACAATAATAAAGTAGAAACCTTTGAGAAATCCCTTTGGAGGGAAAAACGTTTTGGGACTTGCGAGCTACTATTGAAGATTTGAAAAAATTCTCAAAACTAACTGCACCCTCAATGCACTCGATTGGACAAGAGAGAAGGAAATTTGAAGGGATATAGAAGTGCGAACGAAGTTTCAAAAGAAAAGGGGAAACTCATGTGTGTCCAAGTGTTAACCCCACCAAAAGGAAATAAGTTTAGATAGTTAACATTAAGTTTTCTAATGAAGGGTTAAGTTGTGTGTCAATATATCATGAAAAAGTGATCGCATATGTTCAGACCTCACATAACTTATTTGAAGAAGCATTCGAGAAATGTTGGATACCAAGATTCATTTTAACACCAAGAGACACCTCTAAAATGAAGGTATGAGCATTAGACTTCCAAGCCACCTGGAAATAATACTTACATTTACAGGAGTTACTTAAAGTAACAAATACTATGCTCTAATTTAGACAGTTCCTTGCGGAAAGGTTTAACCGTATAGAAGGGTGATGATCGTGCTCAAAATCTGTTGCCTGATGTGGTTTGGAACATCTTGCTCGATCACTTAGAACTTGTAAACATGTGGTCACTCTAGAGCTAACTGTTCAAAGATCAGCAAACGTGAGCTAAAGACCAAATTGGGGGAATGGGGGTTTTACCCAGTTTTGGCACTCTGACACTCAAGTCAAGTACTTGCCTAAATGACACGATGACGTACCCTTTCGAGAATCTAAGACCATTTCAAGGTACCCTTCTTAACCTCAAGTTTTTTCTTATTTTGATCCAAATGTCCTCCCGAATGCAAATTCTTGTGCCCCAATTCAAACACGTCCCTGAATGTAGCACCCCGAGTGATGGGCACCACATTCCCTCCACTAGAGCCCAACACGTGTAACGAAATGGAAGTCCGCACACGTGCCAAACTATAGCGAACACGTGACAAATCAAAAACTCTCCTAAGCTAGGCGGTCTAGACCTTCAAATCAAAGTGCGCAATTGAACAAGTAGCAGCGGAAACGTTTAATTAACATATTATATCAAGCTAGTGAGAAAAATAACATCTCCATAAACAACATATCAAGTATCACTATATATATACATATGCCCATCCCGGACCAAAAGAATAAATATATTAACAAGAGTAATCATAATACAAGTCTACAAACATCCATGAATACATAAACAAGACTCCGATAATACATGAGACTCGAGTTACCCACAACTACGACACACGGACAACTTGTCGCCTAACTCAAGACTCCAAAAGGTACCTGCAACTCAAGAGAAAAAGGGGAAAAAGAGAAAGAGCAACGAGGGTTAGTCCTAAAGACTAGTGAGGTGGCTAACACATGCACCCGTATACGTATAGAGCAAAGCAAGTATCAACCCAAGAGCAATCCATGAACCGGGGATAGTTTTAGCCCCGTGATAATAGATATATAGGTACTTGAAAGAAGTTAAGGGCCGGAGACTAAAGCATCAAATTTTAAGTATTTAGAAGTCTATTCCCGATTCGTAGATTCAAGACACGACAAGCTAACTCGGCGAGTACGAGTCCTCCCAAACTTCACAAGACCAAAACAAGTACAAAACCCAAAACAGGAAACAATTCCAACCAAGCTTCAAGTGGGAAAGAACCTTTCCCTCAACCTCCCGAGGTTGGATGAATTCTCTCAAATGGAAATATACACAAAAAGTGTGTCCGGTGACCCCTTGGCCGTCCCAGATGCTCCTCACCCATATTCCCAGGGCCCAAGAAAATTCAAGATCAAGTTTCAAGTGAGTCCATCTTTCAAGACCAAATCTCGCTACAAGCGCATGCACACTTCAAGTCTCTTCAAAACAAAGTGAAACATAGCTTATATACGTATAAAAATATTGGGAATGGTGCCCTGAAAGTTCAATTTGTTGAATTAATTAAACTGAATTTACAGTAAATTGTGAGTATTTCACATATTGATAATTAATGACATGTGGTGGTATTCTTATATGAAATGTGTTTCATAGGAAAAGAACTTGAATACCGAAATCACGTGTCATTAAAGTTCTAGTCGGTAAGATAAGAATATGTTCTTATCAAGACTATAACGTGGTTATATAAGATGATTAGTCTTTCGTCGTAGGGAATGGTGATTCCGGTTATAACACGTTGATGATTTTCAATAGGATTGGAAACATCGAACTGGACCATTAAGATTATTCATTTTATACTGTTATCTAAAATGAATAAAATATCAGGAAGTATTGTACTCTTAATCCTAACAATATTTTGGCTTTAGACGTGTAGTGTTAGTCACTGTAATATACTCGAAGTGAGGTTTCGGCAACGGTGGCCAAAATACTTTGTACGTTCGGTGACAACATGAAATGTGCTAAAGAGTTATATTGATCAAGGAATCTGTGGCCTTGCTGGAAGGTAAAAGATATCTCTGAAACAGATTTGCAAAAGTTCGAATTAAGACTTTGGCCAAAGCACTTCGCGTAATACGTCCCGAAATTGTATGTTGAATGTGTTTCACATACAGAGAATTTGAACTTAAGGCGAATCAATAAATTTCAAATTAGAAATGAAAAATAAATGATAGTAGTTGTAATTTATTTTTCATGGATATCTACACGGAGGAGTGAAATGCGAAATTATTCTAGATCGAGAAATTCATGAATAATTTAATTAATTTTTAGAGTGAAACAATATTTATTTAGTGGAATTAAATATTATTAAATGGTAATTAATTATTTTCATGAGCTGATAATATATTAATTCGTTTGGAGCTAAAATTAATTAGTCCTGCAGGTCCCCCTACAAGCCCCAATTGAAAACCCGAAGAGAAAATATCAAAAGGAGAAAGAGAAATGATTCAAAGTGTTTGAAAATAAGCCAAGAGATTTATTTTAAGAAAATAAATCAAGTTCCAAAGAGTTGGAAATGCCCAGAATTTTATTTTGAAGAAAATAAAATTTTTCATCGAAATATATATATATATATATATATATATATATATATATATTTTTTTTTTCTTTTATGACGTGGCATGCCATGTCAGCGATTCAGCTGCTAAGTGGCGCTGACTGGGTACCGCGTGTACAGCACTGTCAGGCTGAGATCGCGCCACGTCAGCGAGCATGAACGGCCCAGATTGGATCTGGACCGGGTCGGTCAACGGGTCAGGATCCGGGCCAACGAATAGGGTCGGACCGGACCGGACCGAACACATGGCATCACCAGGATCGGCCACGTGTCGAACCGGTTTGGTCGGGCCGGACCAAGGCCAAAAACCCCTAGAACCGCGCCTGCTATAACACGCGCCACCTTCAGAGGGCACGTACGGCGTCGGATCGGGGAGCAGACGGCGGCGTTGGACTCGTGGTGCTGAGATCTACGATGTGGTTACCTCGGTTTTTGTGTCCAAGTTGCACACGCAAGTGGGGTGTGAAATTTTACCCTCGGTTTTTCCCCTATAAATAGGGGCCTTGACATTTCATTTTTTCCATCCAAGTTTGGGAGAGGTTTTGGCTGAACTTTCGGCTTTGAAACCATATCCCTTTTCTCCTAGTTATTCTGATCTATTTTGGAATTAATTTTAATTAGGTGTTTATAGAAAACGCCTAATTTCGGGAGATTAAACCCTGAAAAGGGTTTTCTAGTTTAAAGTTTTATTTTCTCTAAGTATTTAGAGAAATACTTTCGGAGCCCACACTCTGAGGGTTTCTCTGGGGTTATTGCAGGGAAGCTCTGCCGGTTTCACGAGGAGATTGGGTATCGGGTTCTCGGGAGGTGAATTCGGAAGCTGGAAAAATGTCGTTAGATAGCCATGTTTGCAGTACGGTAATATTTTTCAGTTATATTATTTTAAGCATGATAAATTATATGCTCTTACGTGTTAATTGCATGTTAGATATTTATCTGCTTAAGTGATTTAAAATTTATTATCAATTGCATGTATATACTTGAGTAGATCCGGCTAGTCTTCCGCTATTGTATTAAAATATTTTAGAAATATTTTAATACTTGTATTATAAACAAAATTTTAAAGTGTGGTCCCGGACCACTACTGTTCTGGGCCTACCACCCAGCAAAAAACGTTTTCAAGTTCATAATGGCAAATGGAACAAGCTAAAAGAAACAAAACCTCACCTTATCGAAGTAACGGGAACAAAAGAGTGCAAGGAAGACACCTAGGGAGCAAACTCGTCGTCCACGGGAAGGTCCTCTGAACAAAACAAACAACAAGAGACGTACTTAGACTCAATATGAATCAATTATACGCTCGACAAATGCATATGAATGCAAGTGATGCGGATGAAATGCAACAAGGTAGCACTTAGGGCATATTAGCTCACATTTCACGTTTCATGCATCAAAATAAATGCCGTAAATCAATTAAGTGTCAAAACACTTCATACTATATGTTATTAACACATTAGGATCATAATCGGGGTGGGAGGAATCAAATAATAACAAGAACGAACCGTGAAAAACAAACACAACATACCCGTGTCACCCTCCAAGCACAAAAGGTGAGAAACCTAGCACGGGCGTGTCTCAGGTCAGAAACCTAGCCCTCAAGCCCCAGCACTGAGATACGCCTGTGTCTCAAAATGCAAGGGGGGAGATGACACGGGCGTGTCATCCCCTGCCGCAGCTTTGTCCCTAAGCAAAAAGCTGAACAAGGAGGGAAAAAGTGCAAGGCAACAACAAGTACTCCAAGGGCAACAACTAAGCACACATCCTAGATTAAGATCATGCATTTCTAAGCTCCAAAATACCACAAATTCATCATAATCAATGAAGAAACAAGGAACAAGGTGTAAAGGATCTAAACTTGAACTTATTTATCCAATCCTCCAACATATTCATAAGAGTATCAATGGCATATTCAAATATATTCATATTCTATTATGAAATATATGGAAGGAAGCAAGGTATACAAGTTCATATGAGTTAAATTCATATCATATTTCTCAAGAAAGCATCAAGGAAGCATGTATTCAAATTTCTTGAATATAACCTAACTATTCATTCAATTCTCAACTCATGCATAAAACCTCAATAAATAAGCACAAAATGGAACTTAAAATGATGCATGGATCACGAGGAACATGAATCTTACCTTGGATCGTGGAGAGTCGAAGAAAGGAAAGAGTTCTTGAGCTAAAACTTGGGAAGAAGATGATGAATAGTGGGTGCTTCTCTTCTGCTTCTTGTGCAGCTGAAAACCGAGAGAGAGAGAGAGAGAGAGAGAGAGAGAGAGAAATGAGTGAGAAATGGCCAAGGTTTGGGATAAAATTCAGCTCCAAAGTCAAGGTGGGGCCACATCTCGGTTTTCGAGTCGTTGGAGCTAAAAAAAGGCTTCGTCGGGGGACCAAACGATACCGAAAAATTACGATGTTAATTCCGTCAAACCCAAATCATCGAATCGAGTCCAACGGAAAAGACGGATATTAAATCCGAGTTCCCTAGCTCAAGATATCAAATAACGAAGTTCAAGGGGTCCTATTTTCAAATAGGTCCTTAAACTTTCAAAAAGTGTCAAATAAGCCCAAAGCCTATTTTCAATTAAACCCTAAAACTTTCAAATAACATGCAATCAAGTCCAAATCAATATAATTCAATTAAATTCATATAGTTCAAGAATTAGCATGCTAGACAATTAATTCTTTATCACATAAGCTCAAACAAACACTTAGACATAATTGACATTTAAATCAAATAATACATTTAATTGCATGTTCATACTGAATAAAAGAGCACATAACAAAGATATAATTAAATAAAAGAACATAAATAAAGGCAAATACGGAAAGTAAACTCACACGTGGCACAAACCTGTACGGTCGGACGATCGGGGTGTCACAACCTGTCACCCTTAAAAAGGACCTGTCCTCAGGTCCTAAGCGAGGTCTTGAACAACGCCGGATATAACTGCTGTATTTTCTCCTTGGTCTCCCAAGTGGCTTCTTCAGATTTCTGATCACGCCGTAAGACTTTAACCAAGGGGATTTTCCGGTTCCTCAGCTCTTGCATCTTCCGGTCCAAGATCTCGACCGGGTGCTTCACAATTATCAAATCAGGCTCAAGTTGTATCTCATCAACGGACAACACAAAAGACTCATCGGGGATAGTACTTCCTTAGTTGAGAGACATGGAAGACATTATGTATCCCGGTTAAACTCGGTGGAAAATCAAGCCGGTATGCCACTTTCCCAACTTTCTCAAGAATCTCGAAGGGGCCTATGTAGTGCGGGTTAAGCTTCCCACCTTTACTAATTCGAGCGAACCCCTTTCTAGGAGATGCTTTCAAGAAGACTCTATCTCCCACTTCAAACTCTAGGAGTCGTCTCCTCTTATCCGCATAACTCTTTTGCCGGTCGTGAGCCGCCTTTAGCCTTTGTTGGATGACTTTCACCTTGTCAATGGTATCTTGAATCGCCACAGGTTTCTTTGCTCTTTCGAGCTTATCCTTTTCGGTCTATCTCCAATTTTCGATGTCTTAAAAGAGAGGAGATCGGCGTTTCCTTCCATACAGTGCCTCATACGGTGCCATACGAATCGAGGCCTGAAAGCTATTATTATAGGTGAACTCTACCAAGTGCAAATGTTCATCCCATTGATTTTGAAAATCTAAGGTACAAGCACAAAGCATGTCCTCAAGATACTTAATCAGTCTCTCGGATTGCCTATCCGTTTGTGGGTGAGATGCTGTGCTGGAATAAAGCTTAGTACCCAAACACTTCTGAAGTTCTTGCCAAAAAATCGAGGTAAACCGAGGATCTCGATTCGAAACAATGCTAACCGGTACCCCGTACAACTTCATGATCTCCTTATAGTACAACTTGGCTAGCTTCGGTATTTTATCGGACATCCAGACTTGGAGAAAATGGGCTGACTTAGTGAACCGATCAAGCACAACCCATATCCCATCGAAACCTCCTTTGGTCCTTGGCAAGCCGGACACAAAGTCCATAGTCACTTGCTCCCACTTCCATTCGGGTATTGGAAGTGGTTGGAGAGTTCCTCCCGGTTTCAGATGCTCGGCCTTCACAAGTTGGCATGTTAGACACATTCTTACGAAGTTAGAGACCTATGTCTTCATACCACTCCACCAATACAAGGTTCTCAAATCCTTGTACATCTTGGTCCCACCGGGGTGCACTGAGTACACTGAACGGTGCGCTTCGTCAAGAACGACCCACTTGAGTTCTTTCGGGACACAAACCCTTGCCTTGGACAAAAACAACCCCGAATCATCAAACCCGAACTTGGTCTCCGGATCAATCCTTGCTCTTGTAACCAATCTCTGAATTTCTGGATCATTAGATTGAGCTTCAATCAACCTTTGCTTCAAATCCGGTTGAACAGAAATATTTTCCAAACGACCCTCTGAAATCAAGACCTCGGAAACCTACTTCCGAACCTGAAACACTAGCCTTCTGGCTCAAAGCATCGGCTACCACGTTAGCCTTACTTGGTTGGTATTGAATCTTACAATCATAGTCCTCGAGGAACTCCACCCAGCGCCTTTGCCTCATAGTTAGCTCATTCTGAGTGAATAAATACTTGAGGCTTTTGTGGTCAGTAAACACCTCAAAAGTAGCCCCATAGAGGGAATGCCGCCATTTTGCCAATGCGAAAACAACGGCTGCAAGCTCCAAATCATGAGTGGGATAGTTCTTCTCGTGATCTTTTAACTTTCTAGAGGTGTAGGCTACAACTTTGCCATCCTGAATTAACACAAAACCGAGGTCTTCCTTAGATGCATCAGTGTAAACTGCGTAGTCTTCAGAACCCTTGGGTAGGGTAAGAACTGGTGCCATAGTCATTCTTTCCTTACGATTTTGAAAACTCTTCTCACACGCCTCATCCCACTCGAATTTAGCCTCTTTCTTTGTGAACCGAGTCAACGGGCCAGCAATCTTAGAGAAATCTTTCACAAATCGCCTATAATAACCTGTTACCCGAGAAAACTTCTCACTTCTGAGGCATTCTTTGGTTGCTTCCAAAGCATCACTGTCTTAATCTTCGCCGAATTAACTTCTACACCATCACCCGAGATGAAGTGACCCAAGAAAAAAACCCAATCAATCCAAAAATTACACTTGCTGAACTTAGCAAGCAGTCGATGCTCTCAAAGCGTAGCCAATACCGTTCTCAAGTGCTACGCATGCTCTTCAACAGACCTCAAATACACCAAAATATTATCAATAAAGATGACCATGAATTTATCGAGGTAAGGCCGAAATATTCGGTGCATTATGTCCACAAACGCAGTCGGGGCATTTGTAAGGCTAAAGGGCATGACTACAAACTCAAAATTCCCATAACGAGTGTTGAAACCCATTTTCGGTATGTCTTCCTCCCGGATACGCAATTGATAATACCCTTGCCTTAAGCCAAGCTTGGAGTAGACACACGAACCTTGGAGGAGATCGAACAATTCTTCAATGTGAGGTAGGGGGTATTTGTTTTTAACCGTTAACCGGTTAAACTCTCGGTAGTCAATACACATCCGTAGAGTCCCATCTTTCTTCTTTACAAATAGGACAAGAGCACCCCATGGAAAATTACTCGGGCGGATGTAACCACATTCTAAGAGCTCATCAAGTTGCATCTTCAGCTCCTTCAACTTTGTTGGAGCTATCCTATAGGGAGTCTTCGAATACTGTTTCGCTCCTGGATAGAGATCAATTACAAACTCGATGTCCTTGTCAGGTGGTAGAGCTCCCAAACTTTCCTGGAAAACATCAAGGAAGTCCTTCACAATCTCTGTCTCTTCGAGCTTGGCTTGATCCTTAGGTTTGTTCAAAAGATAAGCTACATAGCCCGTTGCACCGTCCCGGACTAACCGATTAGCTTCCATGAAGGAAATAAATGGGCTAGCCTTCAATCTCTCGCCTGTAAACACCGTAGAACCCAACAAGACCATCTTCGCGTGACAGTCCATCAAAGCCTTATACCGAAACAACTAATCCATGCCCAAGATCGCCCTATATCTTTTCATGGGCATCTCAATTAAATCTGCCAAGTACTCTTGGCCCTCAATACTCACCGGGCACTCTCGAAACACTTGGTTCGTCACCAAGCTCCCCCCAAGAGAAGAACTCACCACAAAAGAGTTATCAACACATGCAACCGGCAAAGAAAGAGTAGGAACAAACCGGGAAGTAATAAAGGAATGCGTTGCTCCCGGGTCAAACAATGCATGTAATGGAATGCTATGAATGTGTATTGTACCTTCCACCACGGCGGTCGCATCAACTTCGGCATCCTCTTCTTCGTCTTCAATAGCATAGGTCCGAGCTTGTATCGGAGGTCTAGGAGCAATAACATTCATCGGCCTTGGGTTCTTGTTTTGCAGGCATTCGTTTACCTTGTGCCTGGGCTCTTCACATGCAAAATAATTCCCCGATTTCTTTCAATATTCCGCCTCCGTATGATCGGGTTCCTTGCAATAACCACATCTGATCGGGGCCGGTAGAGCAGGCACTGCAGTGGTAATGGGGGTCGAGCCTTCTTGTTGGAAGTATTGAAACCTTGGGGCTTAAAAATCGGAGGCCCACTTTGTGAAACGGGTCTCTTACCCAAGTTAGTTCTTGACCCCGAACCTTGCCCCGAAGCATAGGCTTGGGGCTTCAATCTCAACCTCTATGCCTCAACCTTAATAGCTTTTTAGGTAGCCTTCTCCCAAGTGTCCACGATAGCAGCTTGCAAAGCAAATTGGATCTCATTCCTTAATCCATGGACAATGTTTCGAGCCTTCATAGAGTTAATATCTGTGATGTGGGGAGCATTTGGAGCAAGTCTCTCAAATTCCAAAATACAATCTTCAACCGATCTATTCCCTTGCTTAAGCTCCTGAATTCCTGGAGTCTTCTCTCTCGGGCACTCGGAGGGATATACTTGTTGCGAAACTCTCTCACAAAACTTTCCCAGTTGAACTCCTCTCCAAGTCTTTCCAATCGGGACCTCATCGCTTTCAACCAGTTTGAGTCCGGACCTTGGACAAATCCGGTTGTACAAATAGCTTTTCCCTGAGATGGTGCGGGGCATATCTCTCATATCCCCGTGATTTCTAATAACCATTCCTCTGCCTTGATATCATCACCCCCGAACCACTTTGGGGGATTGTATCTTCTAAACTCTCGAAATGTCGATGTAACCTGCCCTTCTTGAGCATCCCCAGGTGGGGTTTGATTCCTCTGATTTTGTTGTAATTGGTTCAGAAGGGCTTGAACAATATTTTCTACATTCATAGGTGGTGGTGGTGGTGGTGGAGGAGGTTTATTGAGATCAGGTGTCTGCTCACGGTCTCGTCTTCTATGAGGCATCCTGAAATCACAAATTAAAGCAAATATCGATACATGAGGTTCAGTACATGTTCATATGAACAATTAATATAAATAAGAACAATTAAATCACATAAATTATGAAAGTGAAGGAAACAACCACATAATCCTAAGCCGAACAACCTAAACAGACTCGACACGACACTAGAGCTCCGATTTTGCAACCTAGAGCTCTGATACCACTTAAAGATATAGTACCCCGAGTGGTGGGCACACCACATCCCCCGCACTAAAGCCCAACACGTATAACAAAATGGAAGTTCGGACACGTGCCAAACTATAGCGAACGGGTGATAAATCAAAAACTCTCCCAGGCTAGGCGGTCTAAACCCTCAAATCAAAGTGCGTAATTGAACAAGTAGTAGTGGAAGCATTTAATTAACATATTATATCAAGCTAGTGAGCAAAATAACATCTCCATAAACAACATATCAAGTATCACTATATATATACTCATGCCTATCCCGGGCCAAAAGAATAAATATACTAACAAGAGTAATCATAATACAAGTCTACAAACATCCATGAATACATAAACAAGACTCCGACAATGCATGAGCCTCGAGCTGCCCACAAGTTGGACATACGGACAACTTGCCGTCTAGCTCAAGACTCCAAAAGATACCTGCAACTCAAGAGAAAATGGGGAAAAAGAGAAAGAGCAACGAGGGTTAGTCCTAATGACTAGTGAGGTGGCTAACACACACACCCGTATATGTATAGAGCAAAGCAAGTATCAATCCAAGAGCAATCCACAAACCGGGGATGATTTTTGCACTCTAAAACTACTCTCATGATAATATATATATATAGGTACTTAAAAGAAGTTAAGGGCCGGAGGCCAAAGCACCAAATTTTAAGTATTTAGAAGTTCATTCTCGTTTCATAGATTCAAGACACGACAAGCTAACTCAGCAAGTATGAGTTCTCCCAAACTTCACAAGACCAAAACAAGTATAAAACCAAAAACAAGAAACAATTCCAACCAAGCTTCAATTGGGAAAGAGATACGTGTTTTCTCAAACCCCAAGCCAAGTACGTGCATGAGATGGGGGCTAATTACTCCTACCCGCTCCTTCGACGGTTGTCATTGCCGGCTCAAGAAAACTCACCTTCCCCTCAACCTCCCGAGGTTGGATGAATTCTCTCAAATGGAAATATGCACAGGAGGTGTGTCTGGCGATCCCTTGGCCGTCCCGGATGCTCCTTACCCATCTTCCCGGGGCCCAAGCAAATTCAAGATCAAGTTTCAAATTCAAGAGTCAATCTTTCAAGACCAAATCTCGCTACACGCGCATGTACACTTCAAGTCTTTTAAAAAATGAAAGCAAAACATAGCTTATATACGTATGAAAACGTTTTCAAGTTCATAATGGCAAATGGAACAAGCCCTCAACTATGTATCAAACATGAATCTATTATATATATATAGTATTCGTATGTGGGCTTCAATTCACATAGGGTTTTAGGTCAATATAGCTAAAAGAAATAAAACCTCACCTTATCGGAGTAGCAGGGACAAAAGAGTGCAAGAAAGACACCTAAGGAGCAACCTTGTCGTCCACGGGAAGGTCCTCTGAACAAAAACACAACAAGAGACGTACTTAGACTCAATATGAACCAATTAGACGCTCGGCAAATGCATATGAATGCAAGTGATGCAGATGAAATGCAACAAGGTAGCACTTAGGTCATATTTGCTCACATTTCACGTTTCATGCATCAAAATAAATGTTATAAATCAATTAAGCATCAAAACACTTCATGCTATATGTTATTAGCACGTTAAGATTATAATCAGGGTGGGAGGAATCAAATAAAAGCAAGAACGAACTACAAAAAACAAACACAACACACAAGGGTGACACGCAAGCACAAAAGGTGACACGCCCGTGACTCAGTACAGACACTTCGAGGCCTTGAAACACGGGCTTGTCAAGCGGCCAGTTATCCCTGAGACACGGGCGTGTCTCAGGTCAGAAACCTAGCACTCAAGCCCCTACACTGAGACACACCCATGTGTCAAAATGCAAGGAACTCATCATAATCAATGAAGAAACAAGGAACAAGGTGTAAAGGATCTAAACTTGAACTTATTTATCCAATTCTCCAACATATTCATAAGAGCATCAATGGCATAGTCAAATATATTCATATTCTATTATGAAATATATGCAAGGAAGCAAGGTATGCAAGTTCATATGAGTTAAATTCATATCATATTTCTCAAGAAAGCATCAAGGAAGCATGTATTCAAATTTCTTGAATATAACCTAACTATTCATTCAATTCTCAACTCATGCATAAAACCTCAATAAATAGGCACAAAATGGAACTTAAAATGATACATGGATTACGAGGAACATGAATCTTACCTTGGATCGTGGAGAGTCGAAGAAAGGAAAAAGTTCTTGAGCTAAAACTTGGGAAGAAGATGATGAATAGTGGGTGCTTCTCTTCTGCTTCTTATGCAGTTGAAAATCGAGAGAGAGAGAGAGAGAGAGAGAGAGAGAAATGAGTGAGAAATGGCCAAGGTTTGGGATAAAATTCAGCTCCAAATTCAAGGTGGGGCCACATCTCGGTTTCCAGGTCGTTAGAGCTAAAAAAGGCTTCGTCGGGGGATCAAACGATACCGAAAAATTACAAGGTTAATTCCATCAAACCCGAATCATTGAATCGAGTCTAACGGCGAAGATGAATCTTGAATCCGAGTTCCCTAGCTCAAGATATCGAACAACGAAGCTCAAGGGGTCCTATTTTCAAATAGGTCTTTAAACTTTCAAAAAGTGTCAAATAAGCTCAAAGCCTATTTTCAATTAAGCCCTAAAACTTTCAAATAACATGTAATCAAGTCCAAATCAATAAAATTCAATTAAATTCATATAGTTCAAGAATTAGCATGCTAGACAATTAATTCCGTATCACATAAGCTCAAACAAACACTTAGACATAATTGGCATTTAAATCAAATAATACATTTAATTGCATATTCATATTGAATAAAAGAGCACATAACAAAGATATAATTAAATTAAAGTACATAAATAAAGGCAAGTAGGGAAAGTAGACTCACACGTGGTACAAACCTGTACGGGTGGATGGTCGGGGTGTCACACTGAATACTATACTCGGGGCTTAGTCGATAAGCCGGATACCGAGTCTAAAATCGGTTGGGATGCCTGAGACTGGGACCGTGACCCTGTCTTCTGGAGAATCCTTCGATGAATCGAGAGACTCCGACATTGATGTCATAGATTCATGACGAGAGGAGAATCAAGGCGCCTCGAGTGATGCCAACTCGGCTGAATTAGTCGAGGATAGTGAAGATGAGGTGAGTGGTGAGGAGGGTTCGGGCGACAATGCATTCGAGGAACTGCCTCGAGAAGAAAGGGTAGAACCATCCCAATAAGCAGAGGCCTCGATCTCTAGGACTAGCAACAAGAGGGGCCAAGCACTGTACTTCATCATACCATGACTTGGAGTACCATGTCGCATAAGATGATCGATGAGCTACAAGGGTTGTTGACTGGGTATGGCCGCATTTTGGTAGCATGTGGCCCACGGAAGGGTATGAAGTCATGAAACCTGAGCCTCATTTGAGGATGGGAAGCCTTGAAAATTGCATAGCAATGACCATTTACACCATTAAGTATGGGATGAGGTGCCGCTCAATCCGGACTTTATCAACTTGCTGAATGCCCTCGACATCGCCTCGATCCAATTGATGTCGACTGCTTACTTCCTTGTAAATGCTTTTAGATTGTTCATTGTTGTAAGGTTTTACTACAGCTAAAAACCAATCGTGCAAGTGTACACTAACATACGCGTAGCACAATAGGATCGAACCCACAGGGAAGGGAAATCAATCACTACTCTATATTCCTCTCTAATCTAGAGACTTAATGGAAGCAACGGTTGTTTCTATTAATCTACTAACGCAGAAATTAACAAGTAACTAGAATAAAATTGCGAATAACAACTTAAACACACGAATTAATTCAGTAAACTAAACAGGTAGGGGAAAAGTAATGAATCATACAATCAAGAGCTGAAGTGATACTCGTTTGACAAGTGTAATCCTACAACCTAGTCACTTATATTTGAATTACCCTCTCTCAAGGTGTAACCAAGTGCTTAATTAGTGTTCAATGTTGCTCTTGCAATCACCAATAGTTAATTAAACCATAGGAACAAGACTAGTGTAATTCAGTATTCTAGCGGCTCGGCATGGAATAAGATTACTGTTGTATAAGCTAGGACCAAATCTCTTTGTACCCTACAACTTACAAGTTCTGAAAACCATCTAAATTACCATCACTCTTTCGATCTATAGGCAATTATGACACATGCTAAGGGTGATCAGGCCATCACAAGTCAGTTCAAACCTGTTTTCAAACTAAGAATTAACACAAGTCATTCAAGCATCTCATCAAACATCCATCATGCAATCATCATCACTCCCCCTAGCCCTAGAGAATTAGCTACTCATAATTAAAGCAAAACTCATAAAACTAAAGGAAATTTCATTAAAATAAATCATCGTTAACGAATCTAAACAAGGTCTAACAATTAAACTCATAAGCATTCGGCAGTATCTAAAAACAAATCTTGCATACGAAACTAAAACTAAACTCAAAGGAATTAGTTTGTAAATTAAAGCAACAATAAAACCAAATATCATTCTCCGAATTCAATCCAGTCGTCTTCTCAAATTCTCTGAAAACCTCTGAAAACTCCTGAGTCTTCTTCCAAACCCTAGGTCTTGACCTGGAAGGAAAACTCTTTCTCTCTCTCTGTATCTCCTTCTCTCTATCTGTGTCCCTTTTCTCAAAAGACTCCAAAATGCACTAATATAGCAGCCCTAGGATAATTCTCGCCGCCCTAGGTAATGGGCGTTACCTATTCTTGCCTTACTTCTGTTAACGCCCGTTACTGCCTTAAAATCGCCATAACGCTTTAACAGTGGTAACGAGGGTTACCACTTTCCTTCTACATAGGGGTAACGGGCATTACCCCTCTCTTCTCGCCAAAACTCCCCTCCTGTGGCCAGTAACGGGAGTTACTCCTTTTACACCCGTTACTACTTTATCTCCCAAAAATGCGTGAAATCGCTCTGCTTCGTCGTTTCGTAACTCCAACTCCATAATCACCTGAACGGAGCAAAATATACACATAAACGCATCAAATGGCACCAGAATATAATCTAATTAACGCTTAAAATCATGCAATTTCTACACACAACATTCATGCATGTCTTGAGACTTTTAGGTAGCTTTCTTCACTTTAAGAAAATGTTTCAAGCATCAACCACCTCAGTGTCTTCTCCAGACGGTCGGGGCTTCGTGAAATTTCAATCGTATTCGAACTACCAAGTTGTCCAGGTTCTGACCTCGTCACATGGACTAGGGTGGAAGCATAACTTTATCTACATCAAGTCTTTGGTCGGGTGGCACAAGTTAAAACACATGTCTTGGAATGATATCGAGAAGGCTAGGATTCCTAGGGAAAAGTCGATCTGGCCTCAGACTCTAGTTCAATGCCTGTGGGATGTGGGGTTGATGGGCTTAAGATTTCTCACTCAATCTCAGTTGATAGTTCAGGCCGGATTGGGGCTAGAAACGCTTAGATACATGGATTTTGCCCTTGGTACGAGCACAACCATCCTCAATTTTGATCAACCAAGCATGTTCATTTTCCCCCCTTAATTTTATAATGCTTACATAATATCTTATGGGTTAATTTCTAGTACCGATTGATTGATTATTTATAGGTATTATTATCATGGCATCGAGGAAAGAAATCATCGCGAAGGAGATCAAGGCTAAAGCAACCAAAATAAAAGGCGGTCAACCTCAACCGACTAAGGAGGAAGTTCAGAAGTACGAGTAGGGGGCAGAGGAGGCAGTGGCTAAGCTGGTCCAAGTAGCCACTTGGGGTGCCCCTGTAGCACCCGGAGCATTAGTTCACCACATCCCCCGTACTAAAACTCAAACCCGTACATGAAATGGAAAGTCCATATACAAGCCCAAGAAAAAGAGAAATTGGTTGGGCGATGGGCCTCTGGATTCTAATCCTGATGCAAGTACTATTACAGGCATTCGTGGTATGAAAGTATCCAAGTTAGTCAGCCTAGAACAAAGGTAGAATATGAGTGCTATCGATCAAATACTGAAAAGCGTTAGAAAGAAGATTCTGGCCACCCCAATTCCAAATGGAGGAGTGGATGATCGGATTATTTGGGGATTGTCTTCGAACGGTATGTTTTCTTGTTCTTCGGCCTACTCAAGTCTCTTACTAGAGTGGAGTGACAATTCACTTCGGAAATGGGAGTGGATTTGGCGTTTAAAGGGGTCGAACAAAATCAAATTCTTTTTGTGGTTGATTCATCATGGTAAAATCCACACGAATGCCTTAAGATTTGATCGTAATATGGCAGTGGATGATCTTTGTAATAGGTTTATTGGTGATCATAAAGATATTGCTCATATTTTCTTTCATTGTTGGAAGGCTAAGGCTGTTTAGAGTGTTATTATGCCTCAAAATGTTTATGATAAATTGGTGAGCCTCCCAACGAGCAATTGGTTAAATTTGTTTTTTAATTGTAACTTGAGTAACATTCTCATTCCGGATATTAGTTGAGAGAATGTTGGTATGACAATTCTTTGGAATCTTTGGAAAGGAAGAAACACGATTATTTTCCAGGGACGTGATGTTCCTACCCGTGAAACTTTGCACACCATTAAAGCCTTGGCTTATGATCTTCACCAGTGCTGGCCGGACAAGATGAAAATTAAACCGACGGTGCGGGTTTCTATTGGTTGGGATCCACCCCCAGATGGTTGAGTTAAAATTAATACTGATGGTAGCTACATTAAGGATAAATACTCAGCAGTTGCAGGGGGTGTGGTGCGAGACTTGGAAGGGAAATGGATATGTGGTTTCAGCGTTCGTCATGGGGACATGTCCACACTTACTACTGAGCTTATTGCCATTAGAGAAAGGTTGAGGCTTGCTTGGAGTAGGAGGTTTAGAAGAATTATTATTGAATTCGATTCTTTGAGCGCAGTTACAATTATCCAGAGTAAAGTGGAAAGAACTCACCCCTTGGATAATATTATTGGGGACTGTAATAAATTACTGCATATGCCTTGGGAGGCTAGAATTGGTCACACGTTCAGAGAAGCAGTGCCGGAGCCACTTTGATTTGAGGGGGTACAATTGACCCCCCTCAAAATATATTTGTTTTTATTAAAATATATATATATATATATATATATATATATATATTTGTGTATTGTGTATGTAATTTTTTTGTGTTTTTTCATTATTGACTCCCCTCAATAAAATTAAAATTAATACTAGTGATGGTCAATATAGTAAATCAATAATAATTGAGATAAAAAAAATAAAATTATATATATATATATATATATAGCCCAAAGACTAATGGGCCAAAGAAAAAAATACAAACTCAATAGACTAATGGGCCAAAAAAAATATACAAAGAGCCCACTTAGAAAACCCAATTAATACCAAATTTTACTCAAAAATTTAAAACTTAAAAGTTCCCCCATAGCAGCAGAGTGTGCACGAGAAAGGGAGTCAAAACCAAATCCCTCATTCTTGCATCTTGATTCTCCCTTTATTTTGGCAATCGGTGGTGTGGCTTTGTTCTTAATATCAAGGTAATTTCATAATTGTTATTTTGTTTACATATAATTTGATTCTTTTTCCTCTAACAATTATTATTATTATTATTTGTTATTTTTTTTTTTTTGTCTTTTAACTAGAGTTTGTTTTATGATTTATCAATATGGAGAAGTTTCTTATTAGAAAGTCAAAGGATTCGATTTCATCAGTTCCACCTCCTCAAGAAAGTCAAAAGAACGAGAGGATACGAATCGAATTGAGCGAGCTTCCAAGTGATACGGAATTAAGAAATAAAATTTCCGAATATGATCCAAATCAACAAGATGAAATTAGAAGAGCTTACCTCCAAAGAGGATCTTATCAACCACGCAAGCATAAGTTTCCACAAAGAATTATCGGTAATGTTATACGTCGTTTTAATCCCGAGTGGTTTAATACTTATGGTACTTGGTTAGAGTATAACATAAAAGAGGATGCCGCATATTGCTTGTTTTGTTATTTGTTCAAACAAGATGCTGGAAAACAAGGTGGGGGTGAATCTTTTGTTGGTATTGGCTTTAAAGCTTGGAATAAGATAGATGGATTTAAGAAACATGTTGGAGGAACCAAAAGTGCACATAATCAAGTTGTTATTTTTTCTTTATTCGCTTAGCTTGCTACGCCTTTTTGTACCAAAAAAAAAATAATAATAATAATTTCACAACACTATTCAAGTTATGCAATTTGTATTAGGTTTAGAAATGAAAATTTCAACTTATCACGGTTTTTACCAATTTTTTTTAAAAAAAAAATGGTTTTATACTAATTTTTAAAATGTATGATTTTTCGTGTTAATTCATCCTAATGCAGGAACAACCTATGCATATACCTATTAATATATAAAGTTTTCGTCCTAAATAAATAGTCTTTTAAGTAATCATATTTTATGTCGTCAACAGGTGTTGATTCAAGTGTTAAAAGGTTCTTTTTCTAGGACAATGAGTTTGGTTGGAATTCCTCTGATTATTTGGGAGTGTACGAGTTAAAAAAAATAAAAAATCATACTATGTCGAACATAAGGAGAGAAAAATTAGGAATTTAAGGCAGCAACTACATGTCACAGAAAAAAAATCTTGCAACCGAGTTCAATAAATTTTCAAATAATACTTACCATGCAATCCGACCCAGAATTTCTTGACAGTAGTCTGGAGAGAGAAGCTTTAAATATAATTAATGAACAAATACAAAATATTACCTAATACAAATTTGAGACGAGGAGATTTGTTAACTGAAATATAAATACTCTACAATTGAGATTTGAGAAGGGGAAATTCGTAGAGGCGAACAGAAAAAGGAAAGTAAAAAACAAATGCTACAGCGTTAGAAACAACACATATAATATAGTATCTAACATAGATTTGAGTTTGAGATGAGGAAAATCGTTATGTCAACTTAATTTGCAAGGGGAAATTCGTAGAGGTAAATATATGAGTTGGAGAACAAAGAATATTTGGAAAGAAAAAATAATTGAAAAATAATGTAATTATTATATTAATAATAAACATACAAAGACGCCGACAAATTCCAATACCCTCGGGCTTGGACATGATACTTTGTGATGGATAGATTGACGAATCAAAACATGCAATAATCATGTACAACCTGCACCAGCTAAAAGCTTCTTTCCCCGAAACGGCTAGGTCAATCTCAAGTCTGCCACCCATGTCTTATCCATTCATATGCGTTGGAAATTCTATGTCGGATCAGGGGAACTATTATTATTATTATTATTTTCTTCTAAATCTTAATCGGTATTACCAGCTGCGCCATATGATTTACGTACGTTGTTCACGTAGGAGGTAAAAAATCAGATCGATGGAACTATATGCTATCTTATAGTGTTCGTCGAAGCTATGATCCTGGAGTTAGGAGTTTTTTTTTAAAGTAAATATGAACTACATATATAAAAGTAATATTTAAGTGAGAGGGTTACGAGTAGTCAAATAATCTTAAATTTTTAATTAATTCATTATATATATATAATGTAAATTTCAAAGTTAGGAGATCGCCGTGCATACGACAAATGTGAGCTTCGACCATTGTTATTGTTTTCTCTCTCTTTCTTTTTTCCTCCTAATTATTGTTCCTTTTTGTATTCATCCTTATTTTGTTAATTTCTATTTTGTGGTCATTTTTAATAACTTTTTTTAAACACACATAATCCTAATTAATTTTATTGTACTATGTATTCAGGAGTTTGGGGAGGAAATAAAAATGATGAAAAAAAGGAAAAGAAATTAAATAAGTTTAAAATTCTAATCTGATTTGGTTAGTAAGAAAATGGACATGGAAAATATTATTCATGACTTCTTTGTTTGATTATTGTAAAGAGGAAGAGAGGAGACAACAATATTGAGCAAATTCTGTAAGAGGATAGAGAGATGAGAGTAAACTTGAGCAGATTTATGTAGAAAGGCCGTAAGAGTACAATGAGAAATGCTTTTTTTTTTTTTTTTTTGTTTCTTCTCCTTTTTCTCACCAAACTATAAGGAAAATTATTTTTGTATTTGTTTTCTTATATTTTTATATCTTTTATTTTTCTTACATTTCCATTTTTTTTGCTTTCTAACCGAACACCAATATTTTCTTTATTTTTTCCTTTTCCTTTTTCTTTCATATTCCTTCAAAACCAAACATAGTAAATTGTTTGATGGTGCGGGAATAATTTTTGAAATATATATATGCCGGAAGACACTCAAATACCCGATTATGTTGAGCTTAGATGAACATTTGCATGTTAATATGGTAATAGAGACGGAAAATAGTTATTCTAAAAGATCAATCATGTAATAAAGAAAGTCGAGACACTTCAAACTTCAAACCACTATGTTTTTCTTCAATTTTTCGAAGATCCGTAGAGGATTGTGTTTTTTTTTTTATGAATATTAGTAAATTATATCTTGTAAAGTACGTAAAAATGAAATTAGACGATGACAATTATAATTAGAAAAAAATGAGAAATAAATTTTAAGTATTTTATATAAAAGTAACTTGCTAAGACCATTCTAATGGGTAAGAAAGTTAGAGAGCGTTTGATATATGGGATTAGGCTCATTTGACCCATTTAATTTTAGTTAATTTTTTGTTTGATATCGCATATTAAATCTCGTCGACCCGGAAGAGTTAATATTCGACCCGGTGTAATCTGCCTACTTTAGAGAGATTAAGTTCTCAAATGAATCCTAGGGGAGGGGGTGTGTTTATCGCACATTAACTCTTATCTATTATAGATAAGTTTAAAAAGTTAGTTTGATTTTCTGGCTAAACATGAAAATTACTATTTATTTCACAAAAAAAAAATAAAAATTACTATTTTAAATGATATTTCAGTTTATGAGATATATCAAACACGATAATAACTGAAATTAGATGCAACTAAATTTATCAATTGAATGTATCAAACACAAAATTAATTTCTTATACGAGTACTTAATTTCACTTAATTCTCCACAAATAGATTAAGTGAAATAGGATAATCTACATTATCAAACGCTCTATTATATAGATTTGCATTCACGATTAGAACATAGAAATTTAATCGAGAATCATAAGGGTTTACGTGACTAACCTCATAGAAATGACATTAAGCTGAACATCATGATATTTTAACTTACAAAACAATCATTTCGTTCTTACATGCAGTTGCCAAAATTTTTGATAATTCTAGTTAATAATAGTTTCCGGCATCTTATAAGTTATGATTCCTTAGAAAGAAATTTGGGCCATCAGGGGCATATATCAATTAATTAAAATGGAAAAAACCTATATTATTCATTTATTCTTAGTGAAGTGAAGCAATATCATAAGGTTTTATTTAACAATGTTACAAATTGAACTCTCTATTATCTTCATGCGAAATACAAATGTACAATATTACTATTCTCGCTAAATACGGGGGCATAGTCCTCATGAAGTGATATCCTCAATCTAAAATCTATTATTAAAAAATGCGTTGAAATAAACCTAATCACTTCATGTCAAAAATAAATAGCATATCGCGAGTTTGTAAATAGGTTTTACCAATATCAAATATATATTTGGGTTTTCATTCGTAAATATGGTATGGAAATGTTTTTAAACCGAACAGTTAATATTTTATGAGATCAAAAAGATATTGATCTCTATTCTCTGGTTTTGAATTCTTATTTATAACATCTAGGTACATGAACTTGATTAATATAATTGAACACAGAGTCACAGACCCTGTAATTTAATTTAAAACTTTTAATGAATAAAAATTCTGTATAATTTATGAAAAGAGAAGATGGGAACTTACAAGTAATTAACGTTGGCCCATTGCCGTTCAGGCTTAAATGGATAAAATTAGTGCATCAAATAATTATGTTGTATGTAATTTTTTTAACATCAATTATTTGTATGGTTAGTATAGCCTACCAAGACATTTAATTTCTCTCCTTCCAACTAGTCCACCCTCCCTTTCTCTCTCCTCAATTATAGCAATATTTTAAAAACTTTTGTATAGAAATCAAAGGGCCAAATAATTAATTTGACATGCGGGAAATTCTCGAAAAATCCCCAAATGAGGACTCAAATTTGCTTTAACTCCCAATTTTTAAAAAAGTTCTTCTTTGCTCCCTAGATGACAGGCCAAATTTGCTTTAACTCCCCATAGTTGTATTAAAACTCAAGAATCTCGTACACGAACCCCGGAATCACGTACTTAAATGCCCAAATGATGTATTTGTCCCCAAATACGAGATTTGGACATTTAAGTATGTGATTTCGGGATTCGGGTACGAGATTCTTGAGTTTTAATACAACCTTCAAAAAAAATGGGGAGTTAAAGCAAATTTGGCTTGTCATCTAGGGAGCAAAGAGGAATTTTTTTAAAAATGGGGAGTTAAAACAAAATTTTTCAACTTTTAGGTACTTTTTAAAAAAGATTCAGATGACATGTCCCCCAAGAAGTTGATTTTTTTAAAGCTTGTTCGCAAAGTCCATTCACCACGTCATGCCTGGAGACTGGCTTTTGGAGATCCTGAAGCAATACGGAGAAATATATTTTATTCCGAGTTGATTCTAACTATGTGACATTGTACCAATGATTGTTAATTAAATACTTGAAAGGAAAAATGATATCTCCTTAATTAATTCTTAAAAAATGATGTTGCTGGCTGTAGATACTGCTTGGGGCCAGTTATTTCATGAAAAGGCAGAATATGCACGTAATTCTCACCTCCCTTCAAAATATTCCGAGTATCACTCACTCATGTATTCAATTCGATGACTTATTTTATTTTAAGGTCTGTGGCAATGGATCATCCCTCGACCAACTCTAATGGATAAATTCAAATTCTTTTGGCTTTTAACAACTGAGATGGATGTATATTAGAAGGATAACACTCAATTACATATTATATATATGTGCGTGTGTGTGTTGTAAGGATTAAAATTGTGTATGAACTTTCATTATATATTCTAGTTTCTGAAGTTTATAGTTTATCTGTTATTATTTTTAAACACACCCAAAAATGGTTAGAGAGATTTAAAGCTCATCATTACCCTAAAAAAAGAACTCTTACCACTTGGGTTAATAAATTATGCTACTTGTGGGAGTCGGAAGTTTATAGATGTAGTGGTGGATGTTTACTATTTTGGTGGATTTTCCTCGTTAATACAATTCATCTTTTCCGGTAAAAAAACAAACAAAATAAAAGGTAAAGTGAAGATCTACAACACCAAAAAAAATTAAAAAAAAAAAGAAAGAAAGAAAGAAAGAAATAAACAAGACTAATTTTACTGGAAATATGGTGGTCAATTGATAAAAAAAGGTAAGGAGTCCGGTTCACAAATATAGAAATTTAGGTTATTCTAAAAATTTACTATGTTACTTATTAATAGACTCATCCACAAAAGCATTTTAAGTGATGATTTCTATCAAGTGGTAATATAAAAATTACCACTAAATATCATTAAGGGATAACTAGAACCTTTTCTGTTGTTAGCATAAGAACTTACACATGTAAGCAATGAAAATAGTAATTATATTATTTTTAACAATAATTAGTCATCCATTTTAAATTTAATAACATTATAACAAAATCCAACTGATTGGGCCTTGTTCGTCAATCAAATGTGCTATATATTATTTCAATTTAAATTCATCATACATTTCTACATTGTTTGAACTCGTCACACTTTGTAGATAGTTGCTAGGCCGATCGCCTATCTTGATTTGGTTATCAAAAAGAAAGAAAAAGAAAGAAAATCAGAAAAAAATAAATAAAGAAGAACTAATTACACGTTTGTATACAGTTGAACCTCTGACCATAAAATACATTTTTTTTTTTTGTATTTCTTCGTTTGATTTATACAATTAATTAATGATAGGCTGATTCATAATAGAAAGCTGGATGATGATTCATAGTAAAGTATGGGTCCTGGCCCCTGGGGTTACCGACCAATAAAAATTTATAACAAAAATCCAAATCACCATTTAAATTATTAACACAAGTCAACACCATTGCCATTGTGAAGGCTGGGACTCATAGCCTACTTGTTTGTGTGGTTGATATCTGTTCGATTTCTTTTTTATAAAATGTCAGTGACATAATCACTTCCGTTTTTTCTGTTATTTCTTTTCTCCTGATAATTTATCGGACTTATGTGCCAAATTTTCAATTAGAAGTTCTAACCCTCTTCATCGGTTTGTCTTTTAGACCTAGTTATCATAACTTTCTCTTTCTTTTTCTTATGCCACCCAAAAATACATGACTATCCTATTGCCACTTGTTCAATCATCCATCAAACATCTTTAATTTGATTTTTAATTCTTCCCTACTTATCGATAATCACTACAAACTTATATAATTTTAATGAAAGTTATCAATTGTTTTTTTCTTGTACTGAATAAATAGAGCCATTTGTATGCTGGGGGTTGGAAAATTTTAATCCACACCCTATTCGACCAAACTCAATTATTTGTATGTATAAGTATATAATTCGTCCCTTTTTAAAAATTTGCACCAATCAAATAATAGGTATAAAATACCCTCAATTTCGTTAGATTAGTTAGACTAAACCACATTTAACCTGGAGTTACACATAAGCTTGAATCATCGAGCAATATGTAGTTTACGACTTGCTAGGTCACGAGGGGCTATGGCTAGCGTAAGACATAGGAAAAAACAGACTTCTTCTTAGGTTCATGCATGATTCCGCCATGTCCTACTTTCCATTGGCAAAGAAATAATTGACAGTTAATATGAATATATCACTGTACTTAATCTGAAAGTTGGAGCTAATTGAAGTTTAGTTAGGTTTGCCAATAATCATTCTTCTTTAACGAAATGGTTGAATTAGTTTATACAAATACGATCTTTTTCGAAAGAGAACCACTAGAAAAGTAATTTTTTTAAAAAGTAATTGCGCGCTGTTTAAACAAATGTGGTTGCTTATAAGCTGTTTAATTGTAATTTGTAAACTATAAATACGTATCCTTCATTTTCTCTCAAAGTCATATTAATCATCTTATGAAATACTTGTTTATATAAAGTTAAACTATGTGATTTGTTTCTGTTATTGTTACTCCAGAAAAATTTTATGAGCCCCCATTTTTATAAATATACACTATAAATTATAAGTTTAAAAAGTTGTCATAATAAGCTACTGAATCTCATTGTCTCACACTTTTACGAGCTACTATTTTGGAAAAACGTAGAAACTTAATTTAAAGCTGCCGAAATATTTTACAAGCTCTATGAATAACTCAAAAAAGCTTTGAAAAATAAAATGAAAAGAAAGACTCCGCCAAACGCTCTCTTACACTTTACTAATTGAATTATTATCTTACACAACTCCTAGGGCTCATGATTTTTCTGCCACGTTAAATTATCTAAATCACATTTCTTATTTTAATTATCATCCAAAGTTACCAGCATATATAAGGATTTTTATTCATTATTTTGAGGTGTAAAATAAGATTTTTGAGAAAATACATAGTTCTACCAAACACAGAAATTTAACACTAGATCTAATTAAATTCTAGCATTTATATTATAAAACAAAGGAGAAAACCTTCTTACCCTATCCATACATTAATTTTTTAATATATTCAATTATTCATTTATTTATCTTCTATTATACAATGATGGGAAGTCGTTTGTATGTGAGAGACTAAAATAGTACACTTAAACGAAAATTACAAATTTACTTAACGCCACATTCAGTGGGATGTACGAGTAAAAGATTGATGTATTATTTAAAAGAAATGTGTAATAAAAAAAAAATTAAACTTAGCCAGATAGATATTATTTATCAACTATCCAATGTATTAATCATCATCTACCATAAACAAAGATACATTTGCCATTCCACTAAACATTTAGAGCTCGTTTACTTTTATATAATCTGACAGATAAAATTAATTAACTCTCAAAATCTGTCATTTACTTTTCAGGTTGGTTTTTCTGTCAAAATCTCTTCGGCCTGTAGGATAGAGAAGATTTTGTTGGTTTTCTCTCACATGGAAAAATGCCGTGTTTGAGAAATCATGAGTTTTATTGGTATTGACAATTTACTTATTTACCCAAAACTTTGATTTATTTACAAATTTTTGCTATTATTATTTATTAAAAAAAAGAAATTATATTTTTCTTTATTTATGTTAATCCGTTTTCTTCTTTCACGTTCTTTTCTCTTTTTTTTTTTTATCTATTTGTTTATATTATCACTTCAAAAATATATTTCTAACTTTTCTTTTCTCTTATCTCATTTTAATTTTTCTTTCTTTAATATATAATTTTTATCTTTTTTTAAAGATAATGTTGTTTGGTATATTATCTTTTCATGCTATTTATTTATTATAATTTAATAAATATATTAAAAATAATTATAAAATATATAATAATATAAAAATTATTATAAATATATTTAAATCATAAAAAAAATTTAATTTGAACACGCAATGAGTGTGCCACAATTACTAGTCTCGATTATACCCACGACGCAGAGCCCTAGAATTCCCGCGAAACAGAGCTCAAAATTCATCAGAGCCTATTACTTTGAAGGATTTTCCAATTCCAAGAGCCTATTACTTTGAAGGAGATCCTCGATGGGATGCTCTAGTTGGAATATTTGAGGGGATTTTTCAGGAAGAAGAACCCAATTTGTTTGAAATAATTGAGATTTCCAGTGACGACAACTGACGGGGATGCCGACATACCAATGATGAATAATGAAATAATTGAAATTGATAGAGGCGCAAACTGATTCTAGCTAAATAAGTTCGTTTTTTTTTTTTAATTTTCTTGGTCACAATAAGTTAGATTTTTAGTTTCATTTTATTATTGAATGTTAGTTTTTTTTTTTAAAAAAATTCAACATATTAATAAAAGAATTACATTTTCTATTATGATTGTATTGCACTCAATTAATGTAATGTGATTCTAATTTTATTTAATAATAATTAATGATACTTTACTGCCCTGGAATTTAGAAGAAAGAAAAATGTATAATGTATATACCAATGATCGTTAAAAGAAGGAAAAATAATTTAAAAAAATTATATATTAAATAAGATTATTATATGGCTATTTTGGTAAAATTATTAGTTAAAGTATTATCTTCACATATAAAGTAAACGACTAATTCAAGAAAACATGATATTTATTTTTAAAGGTAAACAATAGATAATGTTCTGTTAATCTATTAAAAAAACCTCCATTATCTTATGTGCCCAAAACCTTTCCTGGGGAAGTAAACGACTTCTAAATGAATAACTTAATAGCTCTTTTGTACACTAGGAACCGACGTTAAATACTTTTGTGAGGACGTGGTTGGCCATCTTCATGGCTTCTGTTTGCGTTACAGTTTTTACTTTTTTTTAAAAGAAATTCTAAAGAAGGAGATGTGCGTACTTCACAATAATATCGACCAAAATAAAGTTCAAATAAAAAATAGGAATATCACTGCTGCCTGAGTAGATCGTAATTGTATCTATAGTAAGGAAGTGAACTATCAAATTAATTTCACGATAAGAATGATGAAATACACACGACTCAAATAAGTGAGCCATAGAAAGAATTTCAAGAACCACACATATTTTCTGCGGTGTAAATTTCTACGGAATGTTCAAACCGAGATGCATCAAGTATATCCCTTGATTTTTCAGATTATTCGTTTTCTTTTTGTTATTTTGCTCTCTACCATACGATGTGGCCGAAAGTTAAACAAAAAGGGTTTTTTGCAAGGAAACCCCTTGTGTCATGTGAAATGATTAAAAAAGACCCCGTGAAAAATAAATTCTCATATAAAACCCTATGTTTTCAAATTTTTGCAAAAAAAACCCTGAGACGCGTTTTTGAATCACACACGCGTTTACTGCGTGTGATATTGGATTTTTCTTCACTTTTTCGCGTAAAATGACAAATTTACCCCAACATTATATTTGGGTTTTTTGCAAGGAACCCCTTGTGTCATGTGAAATGATAAAAAAAGACCCCGTGAAAAAAAAAATTATCATATAAAACCCTATGTTTTCAAATTTTTGCAGAAAAAAACCTGTGGCGCGTTTTTGAAATTTCGGCGGAAGAAATCCTATCAACTTTTTTTTTTTTTTTTGAAATTTCTTTTATATGTATATTGATGGGTTCAGAATGTGAAGGTCCGAATCCGATCACTTTACTATTTGTAATTGTGGAGGAAACCACCGGAGCTTCGCCGGAAATGAGAAAGGGGGTTCTACCTGTTGTGACAAGCACAATAAAAGTCAGAAGGCCAAGCTGGGGAACTGGGGGTGATACCCAGTTTGGCTCTCCGACGCTCAAGTCAGTTCAAGGTATGAAGGAGAAATGTAAGTTCAGTCACAGTTTCAGTGATGAAGAATGCTTACTTGTGTAGAAGATGACTTTAGCTATTTATAGTTGAGGGTCAAGGGCCCTTTGGTCATTTGCCTCAAGTGGTCCTGGCCGAATGTTGCCCTAACACATGGCGCCATGAGAGAGAAACCTAGGAGGAATCTTCTGCAAAAGCGGCCAAAAGTTGGTGCTGGCAACAGTGGCAGGTGCGCGGACATGTACGATGTGTCAGAGAGCCATTTGGGTGGTTGGTAACGAGGGCTTAAGAGCGCGCTCGTGACAACCTGGAGTATTGGAAGCCAAGATATCCGCTGGGGGGAATGAAGGCTCCAGTTTAAATGACGAGCCAAAGGGGAGGCCACTCTGAGGGAGTGTGACGCTCGAAGAGGGCTCCCTTGGCACGTGGGCGTGCCAATCATTTAGTATGTAGGACGCTCGTGAGAGTGACAGCGCTCGTTGGGCTTAACTCATGAAGAAGGATTGCGCTCGTTGCGCTTAGCGCTCGTGCGCTGATGGGTGCAGCCTTGGGGAGACAGATGTCATCATCTCGGTGATGCCACGTGTCCTAACATGGGACGATCGTATTTTGACCCCATCATATATATATGTATGTATTATATAGTATATTATATATATACATGTATATGTATAAAATTACTAATGTATTATATGTATTAAATATTATTTATAAATTTATTTATTTATTTTTGGTAGAATTTGTAAATTTATTGAACATACATATATATATATATATATATATATATATATATATATATATATATATATATATATATATATATATATATATTAAATATTATTTATAAATTTATTTATTTATTTTTTTGTAGAATTTGTAAATTTATTGAATATACATACAATATATATATATATATATATATATATATATATATATATATATATATATAATTATAATTATTGTACTATACATATAAATAATATTTAATATGTATATATGTAATGTCTTTTTTTTCCTTTTGAAATTTCTTTTATATGTATGTATTATATAATATATTATATATATACATGCATATGTATAAAATATTAAAATTACTAATGTACTATACGTATTAAATATTATTTATAAATTTATTTAATATACATATATATATATATGTATATATATATATATATATATATATATATATATATATATATATATATATATAATTATAATTATTTTACAATACATATAAATAATATTTAATATGTATATATATAATGTATATAAATATATAAATTATATTATATATTTATTAAAAATCTTATAAATAAATATATATAATATTATAATGAAAATATATATGTGTTGTACACTAATTATAATTATATATATACAATTAATATTTTATTTATTGCATATATTTACATATATATATATATATATATATATATATATATATTATAATTTTTGGATTATTTAATTTTTTACAGGGTTTTTTTGGCTCATTTCATAAAATATTGGGTTGTGGGTGCATATAGTTCTTTAAGAATGTATTGTAATAAAAGAAGGGCAATTTTGACAAAACACGTCGGTTCTTTGACTAAATGGTGTAAACGGGCGGTTTGCAAAAAATAAAAAATACAGGGTTTATTTTACTAATTTTTTTTTTACAGGGTTTTTTTGGTTCATTTTATAAAACACAGGATTTTGGGTGCATATAGCTCTAAACAAAAAGGCAAACACGTTTATCAAACAAGAATTATAGGAAATTAACTAATTCTGAGTCAACCCAAGAATAAACTCTTTTAGCCACGTTTTCTTGTACAAATACCTTTGTTGTATATCCATTAGTTGTTAGGCATTGAGTTGTCACGAATTTGATCAGCTTCAGTCTTACGGTAGTTAGCCCTTCGTGCCAAAACATTGACAGATTAAAGCTTGCAATTTTCTAATTACCCTCTCATTATTAAAGCACAAGCTTCTACCAAAAAACAAATTTAAGTACAAACTGAATCCTGCCGCATGCAAATCAATTATATGGAAGTATAGTAATATTCCTAAGTGGTTAATTTAATGGGCAGTTATTTTTAAATACATAGGAATAGGAAAAAAAATTAATTTACTGTTCAATGTTAAAACTTTTATTATTAAATCCCAATTTTCAAGTTCTGATTTTTTATTGGCTCCCCAAATACCGAAATTGATTGTAATACTTTTAATTATTATTTTTTCTTTTTCTTATTGTTTGTTCACTCCCCAAACACAAAATTTTTGAGTTGTTCATCAGTTTATTTATTAGCAGATAATTAATGTAATTTGTATTGTTACCCCAACGTTATTGATAATTTTTCATTACTCAAATAAAATCAAAGGATATTAATAACTCTTTAAGATAAAAAAAACTAATCCAACCAAACTATTAAAGTAAACTAGTCGGTTGAGTGAGATAATTAAAAAGGTTCAAATTCATTAAAAAAACGAGTTTAAAATTGAATATGAAATTATTTAATAAATTTGTATATTTTCATATTCTAAACTAATTGAATTATTACATATCAAAGTAAACCACTTTGTAAAAAAAAGAAAAAAGTAAACCACTTTGTAAAGTGTGAAAATTATTACTTTGTATTATGCCATTAATTTATATTTTTACCTTCAATAAGAGGTATACTCCCTTTATCCCCCAAAAAAATCTCGCTTCTATTATGATTTGTCTTAAAATGTAGTCCTTTTTTTTTAACGGGAAATTCCCGAAAAATCCCCATATGGGAACTCAAATTCCTCTTTACTTCCCACTTTCAAAAAAGTTCCTCTGAACTCCCTAGATGAAAATCAAAGTTCCTCTTTACTCCCCGTTTTTTTGGAAGGTTGTACAAAAAATCAAGAATCGCGTACCCGAACCCCGAAATCGCGTACTTAAACGCCCAAATGATGTATTTGGGGGCAAATACATCATTTGGGCGTTTAAGTACGCGATTTTGGGGTTCGGGTACGCGATTCTTGAATTTTTATACAACCATGGGGAGTTAAAGGGAATTTGGCCTGTCATCTAGGGAGCAAATGAAAACTTTTTTAAAAATGGGGAGTTAAAGGGAATTTTTTCAATTTTTAGGTACTATTCATAGAAAACCCATTTTTTTAAAGAAAAAATCTATAATGTAAATTCTAACAGCAAGCTAGTACAACATAAACCGGGATAGATATACAAATAGCCTTCTAGGATACCATTCAACTCTGATAGGGTTTGATAAGTCTCGACCAATTATCAATTATTATTTAATTAATTACTAAAATTCATATCCAACCCGTAATAAATATAAAATATCCACCGCTAATTAACTAAATTAATTTTACTCAATTGAAATTTTAAGAAAAGAAAATTTTAAATATTGGAAAAAACTTCGAGAACAAAATTAGTGATTTATAATTAATCAATATAATGATATGAATACGAAACGATGTGAATATGAATTACAAATTTTATCTTTAATTCCCTACATGAAAAGCATATGATAGCAATAATACCATACTACAAAATAATATCTTTTAAAATATTTTGCATTAGATCTAGTAATTAACTAAATAAACCTAATTTTGGAAGTAAAACACAAATTTCTATGCCAACTAAAAATAGAGAATCAATAATGACGAGGTGGCAATACTCCACATAACACCTCCCCCTCCTTACTCCCGCCCTCGGTCCCACACACACTAAAAAGAAAAGAAAAATGAAAGGCCTTTAATGCCCCGCGCCAGAGCTATATAAGGCGCACAAACCTCGAAGCTAATTATCTCGTTCTTCCTCACTTCGCTAACATATACAAACTTGTTATACACAGCCAAAAGGCAAAAAGGCAAGTTGTTCTCTTTCCATAGCAAAACGAGTTGAAAAATGGGCAGTACAATACTCCCTGAAACAGCACAGCATGCCACGGAAACTCTCCCTGATGCCTGGGACTACAAGGGCCGCCCCGCCCGCAAATCCTCCTCTGGCGGATGGACTACTGCCGCCATGATTCTCTGTATGTCTATAGATATATCTACTACATGTAAATATGTAATGATATATTGTGTGCGTGTTTGTGTTTGTGATCTTTAGAGGACGAACACTGATATATATATAGATGAGCTTGGTTTCTATTTGAGTTTGGGGTTCTTACTCGGGGCTGGTGATAATATATTTGTTAGGTGTGGAGGCGATTGAGAGGTTAACTACGTTGGGCATAGGTATGAACCTTGTGACATACCTGACTGGGACCATGCATTTGGGCAATGCAACCGCTGCGACTAATGTCACGAACTTCCTCGGAACTTCTTTCATGCTCTGTTTACTCGGTGGGTTCATAGCCGATACTTTCTTAGGAAGGTGAGATTGATATATTTTTACCTTGTAGTACACTAGATTTAATGCGTATTTGTCTTTTTCCGACTCCTAAAGATTATTCATTGTCTTTTTGTTATCTAGGTACTTAACCATTGGTATCTTCACCGCTGTCCAAGCAATGGTGAGCACATAATGGATCTGTGATAAACATCTCCTCTTATCACAAAGTGCATATATATATCTATGTGTGTGTGTGTGTGTGTGTGTGTTCGTGTTCTCCCAAGAATAAGGATATTACGTGATCACTTGATTTCCCCGTCTGTGTTCTTTTCCTCTTGTTTTTTATGCGATATTACTCGAAATGGCGATGTATGATATAAGCACGAATTGTGAAGGGGAAAATCGAAAAAGAAGCTCGGACTACGATTTAATAAATTAAACTAAAGAGCCGAATCAACAACAGTTAATACTGAATATTGATCTTTCTCCACACTTTCGGGTTCCAATTAATTTACTCCTAACTTTGATTTTCTTGATAATCAGGGCGTCAGCATATTAACAATCTCAACCGTCATCCCCAGTCTCCGGCCGCCCAAATGCACCCCCGGCAGCTCATCGTGCATCCCGGCCAGCGGTAAACAGCTCACAGTCCTCTACATAGCTCTTTACCTAACTGCCCTGGGCACCGGCGGCCTTAAATCCAGCGTCTCGGGCTTCGGCTCCGACCAGTTCGACGACACCGATAAGAAAGAGAAGAAGCAAATGATCCGCTTCTTCAACTGGTTCTTCTTCTTCATCAGCATTGGGTCTCTTTTGGCAGTAACAGTTTTGGTCTACATTCAGGATAACCTTGGCCGAGAATGGGGGTATGGGATTTGTGCCTGCGCCATCGTGATGGGTTTGGTGGTGTTCCTGTCCGGCACAAGACGTTACCGTTTCAAGAAACTGGGGAGCAGCCCATTGACTCAGATCGCGGCGGTGGTCGTGGCGGCGTGGAGGAAGAGGCACCTTGAGCCGCCGTCCGATTCTTCACTTTTCTTTGACGGCGATGGAAGCGACAACAAGAAGAAACAGAAGTTGCCACACAGCAAGGAGTTCCGGTGAGTTTAGTAATTATTTTTAATGATTCTTTGCGTATTTCAATTATTATTATCACTTCGGGTTTTGTTTTTTAGTTCATGAATTATGGTCAATATCAGAACGTGCAAAAATGAAAATTTTCATTCAAAAAAATTTGAAAAATTATAACGTAAAATCTGAATTAAGTACAGAAGTTGATGAGTTGTGTTGTATGTCCAAATTAGATTAATATTGTTGTTAATTTCTATTTGATAAAACTTGAATTCAAAGATCGATTAGGATGTTAATTATAGAGTAGTTGATATGATTAGGTAGTTAAAAGACAATAATTTGATTCATAGGGTGTTATTAAGAATAATTATGTGGCACGAGAAGAGTATTTCTTGTACTTGGTAGATTTCTTGTCGTGCTAAAAGGTTAATTTGAAAGCCACACCCTTTGTAAGTTTCTATGGCAGGATTCCTTATGATGCTGAAACATTAATTTTGACATATCTCTTATTATAGAAGTTTAATTAAACTAAAATCCAATAGTACCCAATAGGAGAAGTAATTGATCCCTTTATGTTAGATACGTCATTTATATTAAGCATATTTGGTCGATAATTTTACAAGGGTTCAACAAAGTTCAATATAAGAATACGATTTATACAACATTAACTATACAAATTCATTTTAAAATATTATCATTTCCTTTTTGATAGAATGAAATAATATCCTGATAATTAGAAACTTATTAGGTGCTTTTTTAATAGGACACGGTGGCTTCATAATAATATACATTTTTCAATATAAATTTCAAATACATAAACCAAATCAATTAAGAATCGATAAATCTTAGAAAAATAACAGGCTCAAATAAGAGATGTAGATCATAGTTGCTCATGCATTAACTTGGTAAAAACTTTAACTCAAAAGATCATACACTGGTAGAGTGTGGGCTCATCCTTTAGTATATAATAAGATATTAGTGCTAGGAAATTTGGAGCACATATATGATATAATAAGTCATCTTGTTTGGGATTTTCTGTTGCATTATTAGCAAAATAGTGAAGCTGGACCAGTTTGAGTCCAACTTGGAGACTTATGACAAGCTTTTGCGGTCCACGACGTGCCTAATTCGATGGCAAACAATCAACCAAGATGAATAAAAAGCAATATATAATTATATATATAATCCTACGGTTCCTTGAATTTTTCATCACAAGTAAGAATATCTAATTTGGGACCCATTTGGAATCTTGTTTTACTGGGCGGATCTGGGGGAGTTCATTTAAGGAGAAGTGGGCCAGGACCAAATAGACGTGTTTGTCAAGACCTTCGGTTTTAATTTTTATATTCGAACTTTACGGTCAATAGGTGTTGCTCCAAATGATTAAAAAGTTGATTTCTAAAGGTAAAAATCCGGATTCGAATCTTTCTAACTGTTTGGGAGTATGTGTAAAAACAAAAAAAGGGTCCAGAACCTAAAGTTTCCTATTACTCACTCGTACCCCTAAAAAATAATCTTATTTCTTTCTTTTATTTGTCAAAAAATATAACTGATTTTTTTTTTTTAAATTTATAGTTAGTGTTTAAATTCTCTTAGATACATCTATATGATTTTGTCTTATTTTTAGTTGAACCTCACAAATTATTTATTTTTCCATGTGAAATTCTTAAACATTGCCCATTATATTTTTATTTTGTGAATATAACAATAAATGATTATCCAAATTATAGAAAAAATAGTTCATTAACTATTATAACTATTAAGCTAGTAACATATGTACAATTGAAAACATGTACACATAAATAGACAGATGCAAAAATTAAGCTAATTAATAAAAGTAACGTATTATATTTACCAAAAAGCATAACTTGTATAATAATAAATGTTTCATTTCCTTTGCGTTGTTACTCTCAGTTTGATTATACCGAGTCGATTTATAGACTAAAATTTCCTATGGTGCATGATCCTCATCTGATCAACTTCCCTCTCTTTCTCTCCCTAGTTTTCTTGACAAGGCAGCGATCACGGATACTTCTTCTCAAGGGCCAACAACTGACTCTATAAAGGTGAACAAATGGTACCTTTCGAGCTTAACAGACGTGGAAGAAGTCAAGCTAGTAATCAGAATGCTTCCTACATGGGCCACAACTATAATATTCTGGACAGTCTACGCCCAAATGACCACCTTATCCGTCTCACAGGCCACCACCTTAGACCGCCACATCGGCAAATCCTTCGAAATCCCACCAGCATCTCTCACTTTCTTCTTTGTCTTAGGCACACTCGTAGCAGTGCCCATCTACGACCGCTTGTTGGTCCCCGTTTGCAGGAGGTTTACTCAAAACCCACACGGTTTGAGCCCGCTACAGCGTATTGGTGTTGGCCTCGTTATGTCCATACTGGCCATGATTGTAGCAGCTTTGACTGAAGTTCGAAGACTACATGTCGCGAAGTCACACGGTCTTACACATGACCAGGCTGCCACGTTGCCTATGACTGTATTTTGGTTGACCCCACAGTTTCTCATTGTGGGGTCCGGTGAAGCGTTCACGTACATCGGGCAGCTTGACTTCTTCCTTAGGGAGTGCCCCAAAGGAATGAAGACAATGAGCACAGGGCTGTTTTTGAGTACACTATCATTAGGATTCTTTTTTAGCTCTATTTTGGTAACTATTGTGCACAAGGTGACAGGGAGGAAGCCGTGGATTGCTGATAATCTTAATGAAGGGAAGCTTTACGACTTCTATTGGCTCTTGTCAATCTTGAGTTTTTTCAATTTGGTGGTGTTTTTTGTTTGTGCGAGACGGTACGTGTACAAGGAGAAGAGGCTTGCTGATGAGGGTATAGAGATGGAAGACACTGGACCTGTTTGTCATTAAATTGTTTTTTCTACATATAAAGTATGTACGCATACATGGTTTTGTAACTTGTTTTGAATTTGTGTACAAACAAAAAAAGGGGTGGAAAGGAATGACAAATATGAAAAAGAAGGGACTAGGCCGGGTAAGCTACCCTATATATCACTTTTGATTTTCCTTATCTTTTTTCCTTTTTCTTGTAACATAGAAAGCCAAAATAATGACGAAAGTTATTTGGCTAATAAGCATTAAAAGAAGCTGACGAGGGATCATCGGCTAAGTGATCATGTCTTGTTGTCCATGTATTTGTTTGGAACTTGGAAGGAAAATATTGTCAATTGTCGTGCTTTAAGTCCTGGTGAACTTGCCATTATAATTTTTGGTCGATTCTTAGTCTCTATTTCTTTTGGTGGCCGGCATGTGCAATTTCTTCTTATTGATAAATTGAAACACCATCGGAAAATAATACATAGTCAAATTTTATGAATAATAGCGTATGTATGAAGTAATGCCCGTGCTATGCACATAAATTTAAAAAAATAATTCAAAGTTTAATTTAATAATTGATGACAAAATTAATAATATAATTTCAATATATAGTACATAAATATTCAAAATTTTAAATTACCGCTGCATTTCCTTGGTGTTTTCCAACTTTTTTGCCCAAAGCGATAGTTTAATGAAAGGGGTGTGCTAGCACAATTTGAAAAACCCTACAAAACATAAAAGTAAAATTAAAGAGGCACGATAAGGCTTGAGACTTCTATAGGCGGTTACAAGGGACATGGCCTCTTTATGGGCTCACAACCCGACTGGAAATAAGGCTTTAAAAAAGCAATGCCTCGGAGCTACAAAATCTCAATTACCTTCGGGTCTACAAGCACATAAGTGTGCAATGCCTCGGAGCTACAAAATCTCAATTACCTTCGGGTCTACAAGCACATAAGTGTGAAAACAAAGATTGCATTAAAAATGAAAAGAACAAATACGTATCGAAAGTTTGAAAACTAGAGAATAGTTTTAAGGATTTTGTATGGGTATTGATAACGAAAGATAAAGATACAAGGTGCGGGTAATTTATAACCCCGCTCGTCTTGATCTCCAAGCAACAGTGTAATCCCAACCCTAATGGGCTTTTTATAGTTGTTGCATCCGGACGCCTCTAAAGATTTCTTCATGGCCAAATATGGATCTTCGATCCCCCTCTCTCGGCCTTTTTCTTAGAAAATTTCGTTCCTTACTTAAGCTGACCGAAAGATTTGGCCACATCTTAGTAAAATCTCGGACTTAACAAATTAATTCTAATTATCTTAACTAAATCGAGATAGACCCAAGACTACAATTAATTAATAATAATCGAATTTTCCCTTAATTTGATCCGCCTACGTGGTGCATCTGGCCACATGGCATGCTGAAATGTGGCCCCACTCGGGCTACGTACGTAGGTAATTAAAATAATTTAGACATTTAGAATTAATTAATCATAATTAATTAACTAAAGATTTATATGTCAAACACATCCTTCATTACATTTTCATGCAGGTTTATTATATTACATTAAATAGAAAGTCACTTTTTCATCTTGAATAATACAACAACTAAACCACAAATTTCTTTTATTCAAGAAATTCTGCAAATTCCGACGGATTTTTTAAAAAATAAAATTAACAAATAATATTAAATAATTCCGACGGGATTCCGACGGAATTCCCGTCGGTTTGTTAAATATAAAATATAAAAATTAAAATTAAATAATTCCGATGGGATTCTCGTCGGAATTCCGTCGGATATTTTAAAAAATAAAATTTAAAAATAATATTAAATAATTCTGACGGAATTCCGATGGGATTCCCGTCGGTTTTTTTAAATATAAACTATAAAAATATAAATTAAATAATTCCGACAGGCATTCCGTCGGAATTCCGTCGGATATTTTAAAAATAAAAATTAAAAATAATATTAAATAATTCCGACGGGCATTCCGTCGGATTTTTTAAAAATAAAAATTAAAAATAATATTAAATAATTCCGACTGGATTTCCGTCGGTTTTATCTATGCTTAAATTGAATTCTTATGACGTATTATAATATTTGTAGTTATAATTAATATTTTCTTAGAACTCAATTTTAAATATTGTCTACAAAATTTGTGATTTTATTATTTCAAATGATATATAAATATTTGTATCAAACTAAACCAATGAATTGATCTAGCTCAATTGGTTTTCCTTGGATTGCATAATGTCTTCCTACCGTGAGGTTGGGTGTTCGAATCCCCAGTGACTCATTAATTTTTTATTTTTCCAGTAAATTCCGACGGAATCCCGAGGGAAATTCCGTCGGAAATAATTAATTAAATTTTTTTTTAAAGCAAATTCCGATGGGATTCCGAGGGGAATTCCGTCGGGAGATATATTTTATTTTTTAAAAAATACGATTATTCCGACGGGATTTCCCTCGGTATTCCGTCGAAATTTTTTTAATTTAATTTTTCTTTTTCTGATTTTTGTCCCTCGGAATTCCGTCGGTTTTCCGTCGGTTTTGAATTCCGAGGGAGGGTTTTCCTACGGCATGTGTTCCATCGGAATTCCCTCGAAATTCCGTCGGAATTCACTATTTCCGTCGGAATTCCCTCGGAATTTTCCGTCGGAAATTGCAGGATTTCTTGTAGTGATTTTTCCATGCTCTCAATAACACTTAACTATTTAACACTTACAAGAAGGATTCAATCATAGCGAAAAGAAACAACAGATCTCATTTCAAACATATAACAACATTAAAGTAAAGAAAAACAATGCAAAAGAACATTTGACTCACTATTTAAAGGGCAACAATCATTACCTGTTAAAAGGAGTGTTTTGGGAGAAAGACTTAATTGTATTCATTGTTTGTTGTGTGTACAAAAGGAATGGGGATACAGAATAAATACAATACAACACCTAATTACACGCCTAAATTACGATCCTATACAAGGAAAACATAATTAGGGCAAATCTCCTCCAAAGATGTCGGGATTCTCCAACACTCCTCCTCAAGTTGGATCATGGGGATCGAACATGTTCAACTTGGACAGTGAATTGTGGAAGTTCTGGCTGCTCACTGCCTTGGTTAAGATATCCGCAAGCTGGTCCTCTGATTTCACAAATGGAAGTTTTACTACCCCTGTCTTAATCTTCTCCTTGATAAAGTGACGGTTGATCTTCACATGTTTTGTTCGATCATGCTGCACGGGATTATGGAAGATAGTTATCGCTGCCTTGTTATCGCAGTAAAGGCTAACACTTTCCTTTGGGGGAAAGCCAATATCTGTTAGGATCTTTCGAACCCATAGGACTTCAGTGATTCCTCGAGCTATTCCCCTAAATTCAGCCTCGGCACTGGAAAATACCACAACCTTCTGTTTTTTACTCCGCCAAGTAACCAAATTACCTCCTACAAAGGTAAAGTATACGGAAGTAGACCTTCTGTCTGTAACACTTCCCGCCCAGTCAGCATCGGTGTAGGCTGAGATTTGAGCGTGCCCATTCTTGGCAAACATAAGTCCTTTACTCGGGGAAGATTTTAGGTATCTCAGAATCCTTGTGATAGCATCTTCCTTGCTTGGGTTAAAAATGAATTGGCTCACAATTCCAATGGCATAAGCAATATCTGGCCTAGTATGGGCCAAGTAGATCAGTTTCCCCACCAATCTTTAGTATCTCTCTCTATCAGCTGGTATCTGGTCTGGAAAAATCCCCAGTTGATGGTTTTGTGTCATCGGAGTCTCAGCCGGTTTACAGTCCAGTAGTCCAATCTCAGTCAAGAGATCAAGTGTACACCTTATCTGATCTCACCACTTGTATACCAAGAAAGTATCTCAGTCCAGTAATTAGGGAGGGTTTTCCTACGGCATGTGTTCCGTCGGAATTCCGAGACCCTCGAAATTCCGTCGGAATTCACTATTTCCGTCGGAATTCCCTCGGAATTTTCCGTCGAAATTTGCAGGATTTCTTGTAGTGATTTTTCCATGCTCTCAATAACACTTAACTATTTAACACTTACAAGAAGGATTCAATCATAGCGAAAAGAAACAACAGATCTCATTTCAAACATATAGCAACATTAAAGTAAAGAAAAACAATGCAAAAGAACATTTGACTCACTATTTAAAGGGCAACAATCATTACCTGTTAAAAGGAGTGTTTTGGGAGAAAGACTTAATTGTATTCATTGTTTGTTGTGTGTACAAAAGGAATGGGGATACAGAATAAATACAATACAACACCTAATTACACGCCTAAATTACGGTCCTATACAAGGAAAACATAATTAGGGCAAATCTCCTCCAAAGATGTCGGGATTCTCCAACACTCCTCCTCAAGTTGGATCATGGGGATCGAACATGTTCAACTTGGACAGTGAATTGTGGAAGTTCTGGCTGCTCACTGCCTTGGTTAAGATATCCGCAAGCTGGTCCTCTGATTTCACAAATGGAAGTTTTACTACCCCTGTCTTGATCTTCTCCTTGATAAAGTGGCGGTTGATCTTCACATGTTTTGTTCGATCATGCTGCACGGGATTATGGAAGATAGTTATCGCTGCCTTGTTATCGCAGTAAAGGCTAACACTTTCCTTTGGGGGAAAGCCAATATCTGTTAGGATCTTTCGAACCCATAGGACTTCAGTGATTCCTCGAGCTATTCCCCTAAATTCAGCCTCGGCACTGGAAAATACCACAACCTTCTGTTTTTTACTCCGCCAAGTAACCAAATTACCTCCTACAAAGGTAAAGTATATGGAAGTAGACCTTCTGTCTGTAACACTTCCCGCCCAGTCAGCATCGGTGTAGGCTAAGATTTGAGCGTGCCCATTCTTGGAAAACATAAGTCCTTTACTCGGGGAAGATTTTAGGTATCTCAGAATCCTTGTGATGGCATCTTCCTTGCTTGGGTTAAGCATGAATTGGCTCACAATTCCAATGGCATAAGCAATATCTGGCCTAGTATGGGCCAAGTAGATCAGTTTCCCCACCAATCTTTAGTATCTCTCTCTATCAGCTGGTATCTGGTCTGGAAAAATCCCCAGTTGATGGTTTTGTGTCATCGGAGTCTCAGCCGGTTTACAGTCCAGTAGTCCAATCTCAGTCAAGAGATCAAGTTTACACTTCTGCTGTGAGATGAAGATGACCTTATCTGATCTCACCACTTCTATACCAAGAAAGTATCTTAGTCCTCCTCCCCCCCTCCCCAAAGTCTTTCATTTCAAATTCATATGATAGGTTCTTTTGAAGATTGACTATCTTGTAACGCCCCCACCCGTACCAGAAGAAGAGGAGAGCGGCGTCTCAACCCCCGCACTGAAGCGCCTCTCAAGTAATGGTGTGAGCCATCACTCAAGAAATACTCCAGCGAACGGCTGTCTATCAGAACTATACATGTACAACGATGTGGCTATGCAGCGGAAAATCAGAGCATTTTAAAACTTTTCAAAACATGTGCGTGATGGCATGAAACAAGCAAGAACATATTGATCGTGTAAGAGAGACTCGGCATATCAGAACATGTAACATATTCACATATAAATACCGATATAGCAGAGTTCAATGTATCGGTAACAGAGTAGCAGAAAGAGTATAACAAAGATACTCAAGTATTCAGAAACATATACAGAAACATAAAGTGATGCAGCCATAAAACATATGCAGGACACAAAAGAAAGTAATACTAAGTCCTGACTGAGACAAAAATGACAATCTAGAGCTTTAAGATACCTCTAGACTGCGGCTGCAAGACCTGAAACCACGAGGCAAGAAAACGGGAGAGGTATTAGTCAAAAGGACTAAGTGAGGGAATACTTTAAAGAAAGTACTGAATTAAAGAACTTGAAGTAAAGTTTAGAACTGTTAATTGCAATGCTTTAAAGAAGAACTTGAAACAAGTTCAGTTGATAAAACTCTTTTGAACGCAATGCTGTAAAAGTATGCACGTTTTAAAACATTTTCATGAATGCTATCACACGCGCACACATATGTTGTCGATGGTTCATAGTTCTTTCATAAAATGGGATAAGGGTAAAGTGAACTTTTCCAGATATGAACCATCCTTTATGAAACAGAATTTTGCCCGCAAGCTAGGCTCCTCCATCCTTACTCCAGAAAACAAGATTTGGTAGAGCATCAGACCAGGATCAACAATAATTCCACGTATAGTAGAGTATCGGACCAAGATCAACAATAACCCCACATATAGTAGAGCATCGGACCAAGGTCGACAACAACTCCGCACACAGTAGACTATCGGACCAAGGTCAACAACAACTCTTACCAACGCATACAAACATGCACCATCCTCCACCGGTTGTCACTTCGGGTAGCTAGCCCTAGGCGACCTGTAAACATGTAATGGGAACAGATTTGCTGTCCGTTCCCAGACAGATTGTCCTGACTTAACAAACCTCCTGTTAAAAGTCGGTGTCAATTGTCTAAGTGTGGCGGCCGGTATTGGTGATGTCGTTGGCGCTCACCTCCCGAGTATCACCTCCACATCTAACCGCCGGGCCCAAACTGTAAACTGTATGCTTGCATTTAAGATTAGCAGTGACCAGAGTACCACTCCAATATGCTAACTATAACATGTGAAACTGTAACTGTAACATATGATGCTGTCTGTAAAACATATGATTCTGTCTGTAAACATGTGATTCTGTCAGTAAACTGTACTTTGAAAGCATATGCAGAACATGTAATTGTCTTTGAACAAGAATGCAGAACTTTGGAAAACATGTGCTGTAGATCAAGGTATACTATTAAAGTATGAATGATCCTTTCAAAAGAATGTCCCGATAAAAGGGATAGTTCAAAACGAGGTTTAGCTTTGAATTTCAAAACATATGATACGATAGTATAATTTGGTTCCAGTTGGAAAACATTTATAACTTCACCTCACCTAATAGTAACAAAAGGTAGGTAGACAGATTATGCGGTGCCCTGGGGATCCCAGTGCTCAACTTCAACTCCTGTAGGTGGTGTACTAGAGTGAGCTTAAGAACTAAAACCCACTACTAACCAAGATGCATATGAAATGCATGAAATAATGAACAAGGAACATGTAAAGAACATGTAACACAAGAGAGTAATACCATTTAAGGTATCCAAGAAAGGTAACACAGAAAGGAATACGTTAAAGTGAGTTACTCTCAACGTGAGACTATGATCTTACTATAACCGAGTAAGCTTTAGTCAAATTATGAATCCTACCTCAAACCTTAAGTTATAAAAGAAGTCCACGAAAGAAAACACATTTTGAAAACACATTTTAGACCCTGGATATGGAAACCCTAGGTGCAAATGTCTATTAAGAAAGCACAAGTTTTAATTCATTTTTACTATTCAAAAACACTATTCAAAAGTACTATTCAAGATTACTATTCACATGTTACTATTCACATGTCAGACCCTTACTATACACACACACCCACACACACGGTACACACACACACCATGCACGAATACACACACACACACACCCTAATTAAATTATGATCTTGATTATAACCTATAGTTTCAAGTTCATGTTAATATAATCAAGTGTGATCTAGGTTAAAGGTATAACCTATGGTTAAGAGATCCAATTAAGGCATAAGATCAAGTTATGAAACACTATTTTATCTTAGGTTATAACATGTGACACTATTAAAGTGTATAACATATGATCAAGGCACTAATCTATTAATCCATATCATATCATAAGCTCAATTCATAATTCAAGAATCATATAACAATGTGACAACATGTCACAACATATATCATATCATATCATATACCTTTAGGCATGTAACATGTAACAATTTAATTCCAATATCAACGTGTAACAAGTTGTGACATAATAAATTGTAAATCACTATTCCATTAGCTAACATGCATGAATATAATTCAAATTCCATAATCATGCATCAATTCTCATAATATAACAATTATATCACATGATCATAGCATATACTAGAGCAATTTATAACATATTCAAGCATATACTAAACAATTAAAACATATAAACATCTATTGAAACATATCATGAAAACTATATAATAAATGCATAAAATAAAATCCTATATGGCTTAGGGAAGACCCTAAGACCCAACCTAAACATAATATAAACATACCATAACATAAAAACATAAACTAACTAAACATAACATAAAACAAAACAAACTAACCTAGCTAAGGGAGGGGGGGGGGGGGGGGGGTGGCCGACGGCAAGAGGGGGAAGAGGGAGAGAAGAAAGGGTGTTGTTAACACAACATTGAGCAAGTAATGAAATGCCATGAGAGGGGCATTTATAGTTGTGAAGAAGCCCCTCACCTTGCAAATAAAGATGGCTTAAGGGTAGGAGAGCAAAATAAGAGTTCATCCACTTGTATCTTCTAGAAGCTTTAGGCATATGAAGGCAAAAATGGGACTGCTGGGGGTATTTCTGTAATTTCATTGCCCAAGACTCGAGGATAAGTGGCTGGAGGTATAACCATTCCGACGGCAAGAAAATTAGCTTTGAAACGCATATTCATTCGTCGAAATCGGATTTACCGTTTGAAAGATACATTAGTTTTAGTGAATAAAAGTTTTGAGCTCGAAACTCAACACGAGTGAAAAACGACTTTCTAGAATGATTTTCAAGTCTGTATTGTTTCCAAAATTCAAGAAATAAATCGAGAAGCGTTTTGAGTCCAAAATCGACTATAAAACGTTTTACCGTTAAAAAGTTGAAAACGTAGAGTGAATAGTGAATTCTTACGTACGAACGTACGCTTCAAACATCTCAAAAATAGTTGAAAACGTAGAGTGAATAGTGAATAGTTGAAAGCTAGGGTTTGAATCAAGAGTTGTAAAACATCTCAAAAATCTTGAAATAGCTCAAGTAGTGCAAATCCGAAGAGAAAACATTTTCCGAATGAAAACCGTTCGTAGAAGGAATAGTGAACTAGGGTTTTCGAAAACATTTTTAATAAAACAAAGTTCCAGAATAGATTTCCAAGCCAAGAATGATTTCAAAAGACTCGTCTCGACTCGAGGATCGATTCGACTGTAACTTGGGTAGGAAAAGGTATCAGAATCAAAAGCTCATTTTTGGATGAATAGTAACTTTGGTCGGTAAGTTCCAAAAATACCCTTATGGTTCAAGAAAGACTCTCTGAGCTCGGGAAACAAGTTCAAACGATAGGGAAACATGTGTGATGAACCTCTAGGGTTCGAGTAGCAATATGAACAAGGTAGGCTCGGGTTATGAATAGTAAACTGTATCAAAGGTCAAGAATTCCCCCTTAAAACATGTCAGATCATATACGAGCACAAAGTTCATGTAAGAATGCAATGCATAATGATTCAAAAAGTTGGATCACGGTCTATAAACGCTTTACCAATGCCCTTAACTTACTGTTTTCATCCAGGCCCTGTTTTGGGCAGTTACATATCTCCTCAGTGTCATTCCCGGTGATCACCATATCGTCGATATAAATGACCAGAAGAGTAATGAGGTGGCCATTCCTTTTGATAAACATGGAGTGATCTGAGTTGCTTTGACTGTATCCGTACTTCTTCATGGCTAGAGTGAACTTCCCAAATCAGGCCTTGGGTGACTGCTTTAGCCCATAGAGGGACCGTTTCAATCTGCACACCATGGACTGGTCCCTATGATCCTCGAACCCATATTGCATTGTCACTCATATGATTGTTGGTTTAAGGGTTAGCCCTGCTTAGCAACGGTTCTTTTATTTGTCACCGGTTCGCCACTTGTTTAGTTCATGTATGGATTTCTATTTCATATGTGGATTGAACGCTTGGTGCGGGGGATGTAGTGCCTATCGATCCAGATGTTACATCCTAAAGTGGTATCAGAGACTAGGTTGCAAAACCGGGCTCTTGAGTTGTGTCATGTTGGTCTAGGTCGTACGACTTAGGAATTAAATGCCAACTTGTGAGCCTTGCATCAATATTTGTTTAATTGCTTAATTTAATTTTTAATTATTATGTGATGCATTTACTTGCACTTCATGGATAATCTCTAATCCCAACATGCATTCTTCAATGTTTTCTTTATGTTGATGGCTCGTGGTCGACCTCGCCAAGATAGAATGACACCCTCACCTCCTAGACATCAACAACAATAGCCTAAAATGAACATGGAGAACTTTATGGAGGCGGTATATAATTATGTGGAGTAGAGGAGAGCACAAGCACCACCACCACAACTACAACAACCGGTTGGACCGCAACCACAACCACCTCTACCTATGATCCGAGAACCTCATGGAATTTTCTTGAGTTACGCACCACCGAGGTTCTTGGGGACCACCGATAACGTCGTGGCAGAAGGATGGTTGACACGTATTGAGAGAATCTATAGTGTCTGCCAATTCACAACACAAGAGAAGACTTAATATACTATTTTCCAACTCGATGGAGAGGCCTATGATTGGTGGAAGAGGACACGAGAGAAGCTTGAGATTGATGGAGAGGAAGTTACATGGGAGGTTTTTATAAGGGAATTCCTGGGGACTTTTGTGCCCAAAGTGGTCCATGAGAGGAAAGAGCAAGAGTTCATAGACTTGAAACAAAGGGTCCAAGACCGTGACTCAATACTTGGCCGCTTTCAAATTCCTTGGGAAGTATGCCCTCCATATTACCCGGGATAAGAAGAGGAAAGCAAAGAATTTTATTACCGGTTTGAGGGAGAACTTAAGGCGTGGACACACCGGACACAATTTTGAGTCCTTTGCCGATACAGTTCAGAGGGCCTTGGTTCAAGAGGAAGAATATAGAAATAAAGATCCAGTTCCAAGGCCTCAAAGTGGACAAGGATCGGGCTCGGGATCTAAGAGGCCCATGGTACAAGCTTCCCAATATAACAAATTACCTTGGAAGAAGCCAAAACCTGCCGCACTTATTCCAATAGCTTCCGTAACATTTCCTTCGACTCCGAATACCAAGCCTTGCGCTCATTGTGGTTGGAATAACCACACTTGGGAGGAATGTAGACGCTGATTGGGAGCATGCTTACGATGTGGGTCCATGGAGCACAAAATTGATACATGCACGAAGAGGAATGGACCACCGAATGCGGGATAGATGCAACTTGTGAGGGCCCGTGCCGATGCTATAGACGGAGAGGAGCAGGATGCAGATGTGGATCCAGCTGCCATCGTTGAAGGTACAATATACATACATGGCACGAGCATACATACATTATATGATCCTGGTACTACTCATTCTTTCCTTTCTCATGATATGGTTGCTACTTTGTGATTGCCTACTGCTTGTACTTCCGTGTGTTATGTGGTTAGTTCTCCTTTGGGTGGGAACTTAGAGACAGATCATGTGTTTAAGGAGGTACCGGTGAGTATAGAAGGCCGTGACTAATTGACTGATTTTGTGGTGATGCCGATGAGTAGGTATGGTGCCATTTTAGGAATGGATTGGCTTTTCAAGCACAATGCCATTGTTGATTACCAAACTAAGAGAGTCTAATTGGGTTCATAGGTGTTTTTGGGTTCGAGTTCGAAGACTTTGCCTTTGTTACCTTCACTGAGGGTCATAGGTTGTTCCGTGAAGGTGCTACTGTTAGGAATAGTGCCCTAGAAAGCTGATTGTATATCCGCTTTGTGTTTTTCTTTATTGTAATCACAGACAATCTTTGAATGAAATAACGAATTGAGGCAACACTTCTTTATATGCTCTTGTTTGGTATGCGTTTACTTTATCTGTGCATGTATGAGAACTCCCCTAATCCTGATGACTTTAGGACTCTACCATTTAGGTTAAATGGTTCATGAAACGAGCCCTATATCACATAAGTCATGATTAGTAAATTACTCCAAGCCGATGAGTCCTACAGACAGTGGGAGTGTCAACCTGACTCCTCTAAGGCTTGCTTGTGGGATCACGCCCTTAAGAAGGACCACCTTGTTTCATGGAGGTGCAAAGTGTATAGTTGATACATGCGTGATACATGAGGGTGCTTACTTCAATAAGTAAGTTCACTGAGGTGCCCCGTGTGAGAAGATTCCTAAATGGGAACGAAAGTTTCTATTTCAGGAAATGGAAACTTCCAGATTAGGAAATATCTCACGAGTCATTGATGTGATTAATTGATCCTTAAGACTTGAGGTTCCTTTTCACTGTATGAGTTAACTCTGTAGTCTTAGGTATAAGCTTTAAAGGGTGTCGCCTTAGACAACTGATTCAAGGCTTATGCTGGGGCTGCACAAGTGATTCATGAAAGTGAATGAGAATCAAGAAAGGACCTACACTTGCATTTGCAAGGTGATCTCTTATTGTGTAAGTCATTCATATGCCATATGGAGTCCTTGGCCAAGGAGGAGATCAAGACATCAAGAAAAGGGTTTCTTGGATTGAGATCAAATGGATATGAAATGCACTTAGCTTTAAGACCGGATTATTAGGGTTCTGATTATTCCCTTGCCCTAGATCTTGGTTGAGAGATAGTAAGTAGGAGGATTGTATCTCACATGAATCAATGACTTAAAGGTTCTGTCGAATCCGAACATTCCAATTCAGCTAGGGGTTAAACACCTGTGGCTAGACTATGGTCGTTTAATCTGTGGACTGATTAATTATTTAGTGAATTAATTAATTAGGGTCACTGCTAATTGAATTGAGAACCTAGAGGGTCACACACAACAACTTGGTTACATGAGTTGAGGCTTTAAAATGATTAAACGAGTTAATCGGGCCAAAGGGTTCCACACGTGTGAAATCACACGTGTGGGTCACGTGCGTGACACGTGTCCTTCATGGACACGTGTGCATGTGCGTGAATAATTATTTGGTGATTAAATAATTAATTTGTTAATTATTTAATAGACTTTGGTTTAATTTTGAATTAAAAAGAAAGTCTTATTTTGGAGAAAAATAATCTAGTTAATTAATTATGAATTAATTAATTAGATAAAATAAGTTATTTATTTAAAATAAATAAAGTATAAAATTATCCAAAATTAATTTGGATATTTTTAGCTCTCTTGAAAGTTGATTTGAATTAGAATTCAAAGTCAAAGTTGGAAAATACTTGATGATCAAGTAATAGGAGAGAAAGGGACCAAATCCTTGCCCAACAAGGATTAGGATCTGCGCCCCTCTCCCTTGCCTATATATAGGGGAGCTTAAGCTCCCCTTTAGAGCTAATTGGCAATTCTTTTGGTTCATGTGTTGAACACCTTCCTTTCTCCAAGATCAAATAAAGCCTAGGTTAAGCCTAAACACTAACTAGAGAACTAGCATCCTTACTAGTTAGATTGTGATCAAGTTGGTGGACTATCTCTAGAGAGCTTCAAGTTAGAAGTTTGAAGATTCGAGCTTTACCAAGGAGAGGGGATCAAGCCGCGAGAAGAGCATTCTTGAGTGGCTTGAAACGCTTCAAGAAAGAATAAAAGAAAAGTAAGTTTCTTAACTCTACGAATTTGGATACACGATTGCGAGTCCTAGATCCTTTTGTTGGAAAATTTTTTTAAATTCCGCTACTTTCTGATTCGTGTTTTCCAACAAGTGGTATCAGAGCCACCTCGTTAATCGTGTTTCTGATTCGTCTCAATTATTCTGAATTTGGTAGAAATTCTTAGGCTTGATGCGATTGAGTATTTGTAATTGTTTTAGAAAGCCTGAATTACGAAACTGTATTTTTTCCTGAAAGTTTCTGAAAATTGGTTTTTGCAAAATTTAATTTTTGAAAACTATTTTAGATTTGAAACTGTATAAACTGTTTTTGGATTTCTTGGATTGGTTTTGCTTTTGAACAAAAATACGAAACGAAAAGCCTGGATTACGAACACGCGAAACCCCGCGCGCGAAGGTGTTGCGCGCGCACCGCCCGCCTGGCCTAGGCGCGCACAGGGCGTCCCGCCCAGCACCTCCCGCACGCCTAGGGCGGCCTAGACTGGCCGCCCGTCGCCCGCCACCCAGCCGAGAAGGCTGCGCGCATCGGCGCGCAGCGTGCGCACTCGCGCGGCCTTGGCCGCGTGCTCGCGCGATATGCGGGCTCTTTCGTGTGCGGACCCTGTTTTTCGTGATTCGGCCTTTTCGTGTTTCGTGCAATCCAGTCCCAATTTTATTTTAATTTTAAAATTTTATTTTTTGAATATTTATTTTAATTTTTTTGAATAAAACTTAAAATCGGGATTTTTGAGAAATAGAAACGGTTTATAATTTGGGAAAATACATCTTTGATAAAATTATTAATTTTCAGAAATTAATTGGAATTTTATTTGTTTTTGTTAATTTGGGATTTATTGAAAACTTTTATAAACAGGACTCGCATCAAGTCGTGTTTTAAGTCATTAAGACTTGAAACGGGAATTTTAATTTATTGGCTAAATTTAAATTCTCGTAAAAGCATGTTAGGTGATCATGGGTTTAGACTTATGTATGGTTTTAATTTATGCACATGGATGGTTTAAATTGGGGTTGGAGCCCTATAGTTGCGTTTTTCAATTGAGGTTGGAGCCTCACTTATGTGCGTACTGTTATGTGATTTATAATGTGGCTTTCCATATTACTGTTTTTGAGGCCGGGGTATGCCCCGTGTAATTGTCTAAGGCCAATATGAAGATTGAGCCTTATTACTTTATGTCTTTTTCTTTTTATTGTAATTTGAGAGTAGAGATAGGTGGTGACGTTTTATTTTCATTTTGGAGACAATGCACCCATGGAGTAAGATGGACCACATTCAAGTAACAAGGAGACCATAAGTGAAGACCCCTCAAAATGTTAGGGAGGGGAATCTCAATTGTAAAAATGTAATAGAGATAGGGCTCGTATTTTCTTACCGCTTTCCCTTATGTGATTTAAACTGTTTATGTAGCATGTATGTTAGAACTTGTGATTGTGGAGTGGCTCCCACATATCACGCATAAGATAGGTAGAACCCATGATCATTACATGTTAGTATCATGCTAGGACATGTTATCTGTTTATGTCCTTATTTGAAATGCATTTAAGTGTACTTGCATTAATCAAGACTAATAAAATTGGATAACATATATGTTGGTGAGGTCGAACCGGACAACTCTCCGGTTGATTCGAAAATTCCCATTAAATATTAAGCTAATTTCGAACAAATAGGTATTTAATTCGAGATGCAAATTTTGAATTAAATTCCTACCATTCCATCAATAGGTTTTAAGTTTAGTAAGTGAAACTAGTTGTTGTCCGCGAGTCGTGGGATAGCTAGTGGAGCTTATTAGTTCTTAGTTACCTAATTGATCATTTTAAATGATCAATATTTCATGGTCAATTTTAGCAAGGGTGATGTCCGCGAGTCGTGGGTCGTTCGAACTAAGTTTTGATCATGATCTTATGATTGATGGGTCTAGCTTAACGCCTAAGTAAATATGGATGTCGCACGAGTCGTGGGTCCATATTGAAAGATAGGTGATGCAAAAATAATTACTAAGAGTTCTAAAGGTGTTAGAATTGGTAAGTTGTACCCACCTAGGGTTCTTACTTAGAATGTCCGCGAGTCGTGGGTTCGAGGTAAAATGCCTAGGATCTTAGTACCCATTGGGAAACGTGTTCCTCTTAGATCTTTGGGAATTATGGATCTTTGAAAAACAGTGGGAGCTACATTAGATTAAAGACCTTATCTTTTGTATATCGTTATAATTCAGCATGCTCACATAGTTCTCTGTTTTACCATTTAGGTCGTAGATTCTGTGATTCTCTACGTGTTTTGAAATGGCAACCAAAAACCCTCTTGTATCGATCCTCGAGTCAAATAAGTTGACTGGTCCCAATTAGTCTGATTGGCTGAGGAATCTAAAAATCATTTTAGATTCTGAGAAGAGAACTTATGTTCTCTTCGAAGGGGAGCGTGGTCCCGAAGGGGAGGCTCCCACTCGGGCCGAGCGGGACGCGATTCAGAAGTGGAAGGATGATAATCTCCAAGCCTGTTGCCTTATGTTGGCTAACATGTCTCCGGACTTGCAAAGGCAACATGAGGCCATGGAATACGCTTGGGAGATTTACGACCACTTAGAGCAACTTTACCGCCCTCATGAACGTGTTACAAGGTATAACACTTCAAAGGAATTGTTCCACTTGAGAATGAGGGAAGGTTCAAGTGTCCATGAATATGGACTCAAGTTTCTTGCCCTTACTGAGAAACTTGCCTCCATGGACATGCCATTGAAAGATGAGCTTTCAGTGGATTTGTTGCTAGCTTCGGTCCCACCATCATTCAACCCATTTGTCCTTAACTTCAATATGAATCATGCTGGTGCTACTGTAGCTGAGCTGATTAGTCAGCTTGTGACTGCTGAAAGCACGATCAAGAAGGACAATAAGGTTTTGATGGTGAATTCTCCATCTTCCTCTTCTGGGCCTTCTAAAGGTAAGGGCAAGAAAGCCCAAAAGAAGAAGAAGAAACCCCTTAGGCCCACTGGTGGCATTTCGAAGGGAAAAGCCCAAAAGAAGAAGCGTGATCAGAAAGTGGATGTTTGCTTCCATTGTGGCAAAGCGGGACATTGGAGGAGAAACTGCCCAGAGTACAAGGCTACTCTAAAGAAAGGTATATTTCTCGTTGAAGTAAATCTTTCTATTAATTCTAGTTCTTGGGTACTTGATACCGGTTGTGGAACTCATATCTGTAATGATGTACAGATGCTAAGTGAAGTCCAACAACTCAAAGAAGGAGAATGTGTCTTGAAGATCGGCGATGGCTCAAACGTTGAAGCTCGAGCTTTAGGCACAATTAGATTAGATTTAGGTAGTTTTGAGTTAGTCTTAAATAAAGTCCTTTATGTACCGAGCATTATTCGTAATATAATTTCAGTTCCAATATTAGATTGTGAAGGTTATGAAACTTATATTAAGAATGGTAAATACTTTATCAAACGGAACAACTCTTCCGTTCACATCGGTACTCTAAGTAATGGACTTTATCTAACTCAGAATATCAATATTATGAATATACAATGAGAAACGAAGCGTAAGAGAGATGACAAAGTTTTAGCTCCCTTATGGCACGCTAGATTAGGACACATTTCCAAGAACATAATTAGCAAGATAAACACTTTAGGATCATTCTCTGAAAATGATCTTAAGGAGTTAACTTCTTGCGAATCCTGTCTCAAAGGAAAAATGTCCAAAGTTCCTTTTAAAGGAATTGTGGAACGTGCCACTAAGGTTTTGGATTTGATCCATACTGATGTTTGTGGATCGCTTAGTGTAAGCACTAGAAACAATCATCAGTATTTCATAACCTTTACTGATGACTTTAGTCGGTATGGTTATGTATACTTAATGAAGTATAAATCTGAAGCTTTTGAGAAATTCTTAGAATTTCAAAAGGAGGTTGAGAACTAAACTGGTCACAAGATCAAAGCACTTCGATCTGATCGAGGAGACGAGTATCTTAGTGAAGAATTCCTTAATCATCTCAAAGATAATGGGATTATCTCTCAGTGGACTCCTCCGGGAACTCCTCAGCTTAATGGAGTTTCTGAGAGAAGGAATCGAACCTTACTTGATATGGTTCGTTCCATGATGAGTTTCACTGATTTACCACCTTCTTCCTGGGGTTATGCCCTAGAAAGTGCAGCAAAGATTTTGAATCTAGTTCCCTCTAAGTCAGTCCCTAAAACGCCCTGTGAAATGTGGCATGGTAAAATCCCTAGCTATTCTTACTTAAGAATTGGGGGTTGTCCTGCTTACGTGAAGAGGACAGTGGGAGATAAGTTAGAATCTCGTTCTAACTTATGCTACTTTGTAGGTTATCCTAAGGAATCCATAGGATACTACTTCTATGTTCAATCTGAGCAAAAGGTGTTTGTTTCCAGAAATGCCATTTTTCTTGAGGAACCGTTCCTTAAAGAAAAGAAAGGCAAGATCATAGAATTAGAAAAAGTACAAAGTGATCCCACACCACCCACTGAAGAAACGTCTCCTCCTGATCAACCACAACCAATCACGAATTTCGATACACACAAAAATCCTCCTCTGAGGCGTTCTGAACGCACTCCTAGACAGCCGGAGAGATGGTATGGATTCTTCCATGAAATCTCTCAAAAGGATAATGATCCTTTAACATATGAGGAGACACTTTCAGATTCTGACTCTGAATAGTGGATAGAAGCCATGAAATCCGAAGTGGATTCCTTGAACTCCAACCAAGTTTGGACCTTGGTAGATTTGCCTGATGGGGTCAAACCCATAGGTTGCAAATGGATCTTTAAGAGAAAGCTTGGAGTTGATGGAAGCGTTGCAGCCTACAAAGCAAGACTGGTTGCAAAAGGATTCACTCAAAGACCCGACGTGGACTTTGATGAAACTTTTTCGCCAGTTGCAATGCAAAAGTCTATTCAGATCATGCTTGCCATTGCTGCATATTATGACTATGAGATATGGAAAATGGATGTGAAAACTGCCTTTCTCAATGGTGACATTGACAAAGATATTTATATGGAGCAACCCATAGGTTTCACATTCAGTGGGAGTGAGCAAAAGGTTTGCAAACTCCAAAGATCAATCTATGGATTGAAACAGGCTTCTAGGAATTGGAACATTCGATTTGATGAATCAGTCAAAGCGTTTGGCTTCATTCAAATTTTGAAAGAGTCCTGTGTGTATAGAAAGGAATTGGAGACCTCAGTGCAATTCTTAGTACTTTATGTTGATGACATCCTTCTTATTGGGAATTCGAAGGATGACATGAAAGTAACTAAGTTATGGTTATCGAACCAATTCGAGATGAAAGATCTTGGTGATGCGTCCTATATCCTTGGAATTAAAATCTATAGAGATAGATCTAGTAGGTTAATAGGACTATCACAGTCGATGTACATTGACAAAGTATTGAAGAGATTCAATATGGAGTCAGCAAAGGTTAAGAACCTTCCTATGAGTGTAGGAACATGTCTTTCAAAGAAGATGTGTCCTAAGACCAACCTTGAGAAGGAAAGAATGGCTCATACACCTTATGCATCAGCAATAGGTAGCATAATGTATGCAATGTTATGTACTCGACCGGATGTGGCTTATGCACTTAGTGTAACAAGTCGTTTCCAATCTGACCCTGGAGATGGTCACTAGGCTGCCGTGAAGAATATTCTTAAGTACTTGAAAAGTACTAAAGATTTATTCTTAGTTTACGGAGGTCAGAAAGATCTTACTGTCGAAGGATATTGCGATGCAAGCTTTGCATCTGACTTAGATGATTTTAAGTCAATGTCAGGATACATTTTCTGCCTAAACGGCGGAACAGTGAGTTGGAAGAGTTCCAAGCAAACAACCACTGCAGATTCGACCACTGAGGCCGAATACTTAGCTGCAAATGATGCAGCTAAGGAAGGTGTTTGGATTAGAAACTTCATTCAAGAATTGAATGTTGTTCCTAGCATGAAAGACCCCATTTCTGTGTTTTGTGACAACACTGAGGCGGTTGCTCAAGCAAGAGAACCAAGATCTCACCAACGGACCAAGCACATTATGAGGAAGTATCACCTAATCCGTGATATTATCAAAAGAGGAGATGTGCAAATTGAGAGGGTCACATCAGCAGAGAACGTGGCAGATCCACTTACTAAACCCCTTAGTCGAGAAGCTTTCCAAGGTCATCTTCAGAAGATGGGACTTAGAATAGCTTTAGAATGGCTTTGACGGGCAAGTGGGAGATTGTTAGGAATAGTGCCCTAGAAAGCCGATTGTATATCCGCTTTGTGCTTTTCTTTATTGTAATCACGGACAATCTTTGAATGAAATAACGAATTGAGGCAACACTTCTTTATATGCTCTTGTTTGGTATGCGTTTACTTTATCTGTGCATATATGAGAACTCCCCTAATCCTGATGACTTTAGGACTCTACCATTTAGGTGAAATGGTTCATGAAACGAGCCCTATATCATATAAGTCATGATTAGTAAAATACTCCAAGCTGATGAGTCCTACAGACAGTGGGAGTGTCAACCTGACTCCTCTAAGGCTTGCTTGTGGGATCACGCCCTTAAGAAGGACCACCTTGTTTCATGGAGGTGCAAAGTGTATAGTTGATACGTGCGTGATACATGAGGGTGCTTACTTCAATAAGTAAGTTCACTGAGGTGCCCCGTGTGAGAAGATTCCTAAATAGGAAAGGAAGTTTCTATTTCAGGAAATGGAAACTTCCAGATTAGGAAATATCTCACGAGTCATTGATGTGATTAATTGATCCTTAAGACTTGAGGTTTCTTTTCACTGTATGAGTTAACTCTGTAGTCTTAGGTATAAGCTTTAAAGGGTGTCGCCTTAGACAACTGATTCAATGCTTATTCTGGGGCTGCACAAGTGATTCATGAAAGTGAATGAGAATCAAGAAAGGACCTACACTTGCATTTGCAAGGTGATCTCTTATTGTGTAAGTCATTCATATGCCATATAGAGTCCTTGGCCAAGGCAGTAGATCAAGACATCAAGAAAAGGGTTTCTTGGATTGAGATCAAATGGATATGAAATGCACTTAGCTTTAAGACCGGATTATTAGGGTTCTGATTATTCCCTTGCCCTAGATCTTGGTTGAGAGATAGTAAGTAGTAGGATTGTATCTCACATGAATCAATGACTTAAAGGTTCTATCGAATCCGAACATTCCAATTCAGCTAGGGGTTAAACACCTGTGGCTAAACTATGGTCGTTTAATCTGTGGACTGATTAATTATTTAGTGAATTAATTAATTAGGGTCACTGCTAATTGAATTGAGAACCTAGAGGGTCACACACAACAACTTGGTTACATGAGTTGAGGCTTTAAAATGATTAAACGAGTTAATCGGGCCAAAGGGTTCCACACGTGTGAAATCACACGTGTGGGTCACGTGCGTGACACGTGTCCTTCATGGACACGTGTGCATGTGCGTGAATAATTATTTGGTGATTAAATAATTAATTTGTTAATTATTTAATAGACTTTGGTTTAATTTTGAATTAAAAAGAAAGTCTTATTTTGGAGAAAAATAATCTAGTTAATTAATTATGAATTAATTAATTAGATAAAATAAGTTATTTATTTAAAATAAATAAAGTATAAAATTATCCAAAATTAGTTTGGATATTTTTAGCTCTCTTGAAAGTTGATTTGAATTAGAATTCAAAGTCAAAGTTGGAAAATACTTGATGATCAAGTAATAGGAGAGAGAGGGACCAAATCCTTGCCCAACAAGGATTAGGATCTGCGCCCCTCTCCCTTGCCTATATATAGGGGAGCTTAAGCTCCCCTTTAGAGCTAATTGACAATTCTTTTGGTTCATGTGTTGAACACCTTCCTTTCTCCAAGATCAAATAAACCCTAGGTTAAGCCTAAACACTAACTAGAGAACTAGCATCCTTACTAGTTAGATTGTGATCAAGTTGGTGGACTATCTCTAGAGAGCTTCAAGTTAGAAGTTTGAAGATTCGAGCTTTACCAAGGAGAGGGGATCAAGCCGCGAGAAGAGCGCTCTTGGGTGGCTTGAAACGCTTCAAGAAAGAATAAAAGAAAAGTAAGTTTCTTAACTCTACGAGTTTGGATATAAGATTGCGAGTCTTAGATCCTTTTGTTGGAAAATTTTTTTAAATTCCGCTGCTTTCTGATTCGTGTTTTCCAACAGCTATAGGGTTTGTGGCCTATCTTCTTAACAAGCCAAAAGATCAGGCTAAACTTGAGGAGACAGAAGTGGTGAAAGATTTTTTCTAGGTTTTCCCAGAGAGTCTTGGTCCTTTACCTCCAGAATAGGAAATTAAGTTTGTGATCGATTTGTACCCGGACGCCGAGCCTTTCTCTAAAACTCCTTACAGGATAGCTCCAGCCGAGTTGAAAGAATTGAAGAAGCAACTCGAGGAGTTATTGTCTAGTGGGTACATTCGTCCGAGTTCTTCTCCTTGTGGTGCACTGGTCCTATTTGTGAAGGAGAAAGATGGGACCATGAGAATGTGCATTGATTATAGAGAGTTAAATCGGATGACGATCAAGAACAAATATCCCCTCCCACATATCAAGGAGTTATTCGATATACTCAGGGATCAAAGGTCTATTCTAAGCTTGACCTATGTTAGGGATATTATCAGCTGCGAATTCGAGAAGAAGATATTCCGAAGAAGGGATTTAATACTCGGTACGGGCATTATGAGTTTGTTGTGATGCCGTTCGGTTTGACTAATGCCCCTGCAGCCTTTATGGACATGATGCACAGGATATTCTGGCCTTTCTTGATAAGTTTTTGGTGATCTTCATTGATGATATCCTTGTGTATTCGACGTCTGCCGAAGTGCACGCGAGACACCTTAAACTTGTGTTGCAAACTTTGAAGGAACATCAACTGTTTGCGAAGTTCAGCAAATGTGACTTATGGATTGATAGGGTCTCATTCTTAGGTCATGTTATTTCTGAGAATGGTGTTGAAGTTGATCCTGCAAAGATTGAGACCGTGGTGAAGTGGGAGAAACCGAAGAATATCTTGGAAGTTCGAAGTTTCTTGGGTCTAACACGGGATATTATAGAAGATTTGTGAAGGGCTTCTCGAAGATTGCCTCTCCATTGACTCGATTGACTAAGTAAGAGGTGAAGTACGAGTGGGATGAAGCGTGTGGGAAGAGCTTAATCTCTTGAAGGAGAAGTTGACCACCGCCCGGTCTTGACACTTCCCGAAGGCTCTGAGGACTATACCATTTATCCGGATGCATCAAAGGAGTGATTGGGTTGTGTATTGATGCAAAATGGGAAAGTGGTTGCTTATGCTTCTAGGAAGTTAAAGGAGCACGAGAAGAATTACCTCACTCAGGATTTGGAATTAGCCGTCGTGATCTTTGCACTTGGAAAGTGGAGAGATTACTTGTACGACGTGCCTTTTGAGATCTTTACAGACCACAACAGCCTCCAATATTTATTCACTCAGAAGGATTTGAATATGATGTAAAGGTGTTAGATGGAGATTCGTGAAGATTATGAGTGTACGATCAAGTACCATCCTGGAAAAGCTAATGTGGTCGCCGATACACTTATTAGGAAGGCTAGTGTGTCAAGTTTGGAAGTGGGAGAAAGTAGTGGAGTTGAGCCAATTATCTTGAAGGCTCGTGTTGCCAATATCACCATACAATCGGATTTGAAGCACCGTTTGTTTGAAGCTCAGACCAGTGATCCGAGAGTTCAGAAGTTTGTTGATAAGGCAAGAGCAGATCCAGAGTGTCCGTTTGGGTTCGATGAAACCGGTCTTCTTCGTTTCAAGAACCGTGTGATTGTACCCAAAGAGTTGAAACGGGTGTTGCTTGAAGAGGCTCACAAATCGGCTTATTCTATCCACCCCGGGAAAATAAGATGTACAGAGATCTTAAACAATATTATTGGTGGAATGGATTGAAGAAGGATGTAGCCGAATATGTGAGACATTGTATGACCTATCAGAAGGTTAAAGCTGAGCATAAAAAACCCGGAGGTCTTCTACAACCGTTGCCTATTCTAGAGTGGAAGTGGGAGCCAGTGATGATGGATTTTGTATCTGGGTTGCCAAAGATAAAGGGTGGTTATGATGGTATTTGAGTGATCGTGGACCACCTAACTAAGTCGGCGTATTTTCTACCAGTCCGGATGTCTTTTAAGATCAGCAAGCTAGCCGAGTTGTACAACAGAGAGATTGTTTGGCTTCATGGTATTCCAGTTAGCATAGTGTCGGATAGAGATCCGAGGTTTACTTTGAGGTTGTGGCAAGAGTTACAAGGTATTTTGGGTACGAAGCTCAAGTTTAGTACCGGGTCACACCCTCAAACTGATGGCCAATCCGAGAGATTGATCAAGTATGTCGAGGACTTGCTTCGAGCTTGTGCTTTGGATTTTCAGACTGTTGGGAATAGTGCCCTAGAAAGCCGGTTCAACGTAATCTGTTTTGGGACTTTCCTTGTATCGCAGACAATCTTTGAATAATATACGATTGATTATTATCATAGGTAAACACTTCCTTATATGCCAATACATGTTTTTGTGTGTTTCCATTACGTGCGCATGTATTAGAACTCCCCTAATCCATAAGGCTATTAGGGACTTGTCATTAGGTGAATGCCACATGAAACAAGCCCTAACTCAAGGCTGGATTAGAAACCACTCCAAGTCGATGAGTCCAACAAACAGTGGGAGTGTTGATTAGGCTCGATGGAGACTTGCTCGTGGGATTGCATCCTTAAGAAGGATCATCCTGTTTCATGGGGTGTAAAGTGCATAAGTTGATGCGTACGCAATACATGAGGGGTCTCGTTAAGAGAACGGGTACACTGAGGTGTCCCGCATGAGAAGATTCCTAAATAGGAAAGGAAGTTTCCACTTCAGGAAGAGGAAACTTCTAGATTAGGAAATATCTCACAGGTCAATGGCGTGAGTAAAGTAATCCTTTGACTTGAAATTCTATTGATGCTTTGTGAGCTAACTCTGTAGTCTTTGGTATAAGTTTTAAAGGATGTCTCATGAGACAACTGATTCAAGGCTTATGCTGAGACTGCACAAGTGGCACATGGAAGCATATGAGAATCAACAAAGGACGCTCTCTTATTGCATAAGTCGCTCATATGCCATCCTAAACCCTCGGCCGAGGTAGTAGATTAAGACATCAAGAAAAGGGTTTCTAGGATTGAGATCAAATGGATATGAAATGAACTCAGCTTTATGATCGAGATTAGTAGGGCTCTCATTATTCCCATGCCCTAGATCTTAATCGAGAGATGGGATGGTAGGAGGATCTTACCTCACAGATGTCATTGACTGAAAGGTTCTTTCGAATATATATTCATTGTTCGGGTAGGGGTTACACACCTGTTGCTAGACTATGATCGTGTGATCTGTGAACTAATAAAGCATATTACTCTCACTGCTAGCTGAAAATGAACCTAGAAGGTCATGCACAAATGCCAGATTCAAAGGGTATTGAAGGAAAGATCAAATAGTTGATCGAAACGAGACCACACGTGTAATGTACATGTATGGCACGTGAGCTCGAGTTGGGCGTACGGTCCGATTGAGAAATTGGACCATATGTTAATTAATTGGAGAATTAATTATAAATCCCTAATATAATTAATTAAGAAAATTAATTATGAAGCTCAATAAAATTAATTAGAGAATTAATTTTAGCTCGTTAGAATTAATTAAGAGAATTAATTCTAAAACCCTTCATGGAATTAATTAGAGAATTAATTCTAAGTATTTAGGTATTTAATTATTTAGTTATTCTAATTTGATTAGAATAAATAAATACATAAATATTAAATATCTTTTATTTATTATTCTAGTAAACATTAATTCTAATATGATTAGAATATATATTATTGGAATAAGATATTTAATTATTATTAGAATAATTAAATATTCCTAATATAATTAGGAGCTTCTATTCTAGAAGAAATAGATATCTTATTTTGAATAAGATTCCTATTACTTGAAGAAAAACAAAAAGAAGAAAAGTCAAAGTTGGAATCCGATTCCAACAATACAAAGGGGTGTTCGAACCCTAACTTATACATAGGTTAAGGGGTTCGAAAATTGTCTCTTAGGCGTGACTTGGGATTCACGCCCAAATGACACGATGGCTTCATGATTGGATAATTCTCTTGCTCTCTTTCTTCTCGTTTTATGTTTCTTTATTTACACATGTTATGCCGCTAGCACTCTCCCTGACATGATTTGAATCTAGGTCTGGTGTGGATTATTACTCTAGAGGAAACCTACTATGAAATCTAGTAGAAACAATCTTTCGAGGGATGGGGTTATCATTACCGCATGAAGCGCATTTTAGGGCGGCTCAAAACGTGTCAAGAAAGCGTTGATTCTTATAAGTTCTTGAATCCCTGAGATTGGAAACAGAAATTTCAAGTCCGATCTTGCTTTTTGGGAAAAATTTTAAATTTCGCTACGCTTTCTGATCGTGTTTTTCCCAACAAGTGGTATCAGAGCTACCATGTAAGGTCTATGTCTGATCTATCTTCTTTAATTGAATTTTGAGAAATTCTCGAATCTGAGTTACAGTTAAGTATTCTTGAATTTGTTTCGTAATCTGAGCTTTTGAATCTGAGAGGTTTCCAAAAAAATTGAGAAAAAGGTTTTCTGAAAATTTATTAGATTCGTTTTAAATTTTAGATTTATTTATAAAATCGTGATTTTAATTCCTGAATTTAGATTAAAATTTTCTGAAAATTTTGCATGAAATCGGTGCGGGACGACGAGGACTAAGCGAGTTTGTCGCTCGTCGTTGCCGCACGCGAACAGATCAAGTCGGGGCCGAAAACAGCTCGACGGGAGTCGTCGGAGCAGCCTAGCGCACGCACCCGCGCACCGCCTGCCTGCTTCTCGCCCAGGCGCGTGTATTTGCCTTGCCCGATCGGGAGTGTTCGCCCTACTTACGCGCAGTGCGCGCGGGGCCTGCTACGCTGCGTGCGCGCGTCCTTCCTGGAAGGACTCCTCGCGACGCGATTTTTCGTGTTTTCGCCCCAAATTTTATTTTAAAATTATTTTTTAACTAAAAATATTTTATTTTTGGAAATAAAATTATAATTTGGGAATTTTTGGAATTAAAGTCGGTTTTAATTTTTGGGAAAATTAATATTATTATTATTTTTAAAACAATAATTTTATAAAATTGTTAATTTTGAATTAACTTGAATTTTCTCAGATTTTAACTTTTGACTATGAATATATATTCTTGAACAAGGAACTGTTTTCAGATTACTTTGAGTTAGTAGAACTTAAAGCTAAAAGAATTTTAAATTTTTTGGTAAATTTAAATTCTTGCAATTTTAGAATGTTAGGTGATCATGGGTCAGTCTTGTGAATGTTTTAATTTATGCACATGGATGGTTTAAATTTGGGGTTGGATCCCCATAATTGCGTTTTTCAATTGGGGTCGGTGCCCCACTATGTGCGTACTGTTATGTGTTTATTATGTGGCTTTCCATATTACTGTTTTTGGGCCGGGGTATGCCAATGTGAGGTCAAAAACTAGACAACTCTCCAGTATTCGAAAATCCCATAAATATTAAGCAACTTCGAAAAATAGGTATTTTGTATAAAGTGAGAACTTTAAATAAAATTCCTATCATTCCATCAATAGGATTTAAGTTTAATAGGGGAGTTAGTTACTGTCCATGAGTCGTAGGGTGGCTATGTGAAACCTATTAGTTCTTAGTTTCCAGATTGATCACATTAAGTGATCGATATTTCATGGTTATTTTGGAATGGGTGATGTCCGCGAGTCGTGGTTCGTTCCGGACTAAGTTTAATCATGATCTTATGATTGATGGGTTCTGCTTAACGCCTAAGTAAATATGGATGTCGCACGAGTCGTGAGTCCATATTGAAAGATGGGTGATGCAAAAATATTACTGAGAGTTCCATAGTGATGGAATTGGCAAGTTGTACCTACCTAAAGCTTTATTGAGGATGTCCGCGAGTCGTGGGTCCAAGATAAAGTGCTTGGGATCTTAGTACCCATTGGGAAAAACAAGTTTTCTCTAAGATAGTTGGGATTTTAAGATCTTCTAATAACAGTGGGAGCTACATATGATAAAAGACTTAAATCCTATGTATTACGTTATTATTCAATATGCTTACATTTTTTCTGCTTAGCATTTAGGTTGTAATTCTGTGATTCTCTACAATATGAAATAAAACCCATTCGTATCCATCCTTAAGTCAAACAAGTTGACTAAGTCCTAACTAACTCTAATTGACTTCGGATCTTAAAATTCATTTTAGATTCCGAAAAGAGAAAAGTGTTCTCTATAATGCGAAGTTTTCACTTACTTTTGAAAATTCGACCCAGGACTAAAGAGAAGCAATCTAAAGTGGATGAATTTTTTCGACCACTAAAGAGCAATTGAACCACCTCATAAAAATGTTACAAGATATAACATTATGGAATGGTTCCATGTAACATCCCGATTCTTCGGCATTCCAGGTACGACGTCACGAGAGAGTTTAATTCAGTAATTTTGTGATTTATGTGATTCGCATGCTTTAAATGTCAACGTGTAATTTATTTAAGTTATATGCGCTTTAGATTTAATTAATATGTTTGGGCTCGATTGCCCAATAATTGAAAGATTAGGGACCTAATTATAATTAGGGTATTTTGGCCTTCGTGGCAATCTTGAACTCGGGAATTTGAATTCGAATTCTGACCCCTTCGTTGAGTTCATTTTTGACAATTCCGATTTAATGAAATTAACTTGGGAAAATTGCAAAATGGGTATACGAACTCCAACGATTTAGAGTTTTCGGTACTTTAAATTTTTCGGTGAAAAAAAAAATCCACAACTATTAAAAAAAATGCAAAAAAAAGCCAATTTTGCCCAGGATAGTCAAAACCTGTCGGATATCCGACCCGGATGCGCACATGGCTTGCCTGAGTCCATGCTGTCCAAAAATGCCCATCCACCTCAGCAAAAACCTGCCATGCTGTAAATACACACAGGTAATTAAAAAAAATTAAAATTGCCAAGTAAGCCAATCAAAATTATTTAACAATTTAAAAGCATAATATAACTTTGATACTAATTAAATTTAATGTTTTAATTAACTACATAAACAATAAAATCCTACGGTATGTATAATATGTGTGTGTATATATATGTATATAAAGTTAAAATAAACTAAAATCAAAATTTTATCTTAGTTTTTTTATATATTAAACAAAATTTATTTCATAATCTTTTTTTAATTATCTAAAATATCACTTCGATCATCATCTTCATTCTTCGTCCACCTTTGTTATTGTCTCCGTCACCGCTGCGTTGCGACCACCATCACCTCTATCCCCCCAAATCCACCGTCTCCCTTCTCTTTGCAGGCCCACCACACTAGAAACCAACCCCGTCGCTCCCCCCTCAAATCCGCCGCCGCCACCACCACCACCATCCATCTCTCCTACCCCCTTCCTCTTTCACCAAGTTCACCGCCACCCTTCCCCCAGCGTCTCCACCACCACCACCAGGCACCAACCCTGTCAAACTCCCTCTCCTCCTCGTCTTCTCTGTACACACACAAAAACTCTCAAATCAAGTTCTGAGATCTAGATCTGACAATAAATGGTTGGGATGAGTAAAATCTGGGAGGAGCCCCTGTGGAGCTGAGGAAGGTTTTGGATAACAGTTGAGCTTGCTATGCTTCTTTGAAGGCCAAAAAAACAAATTTCTTAGGTGTTGCTGCAATTGTGCTGCTGCTGCTGCACTTAGACTGGTGGTGGGGCATTCCCCCAGGTTCGCATTCTCTTTCGTTAATTTCGAGTTTTTGTTCTTCAATTGCAGCAATTGGTTGATTTATCGGGAATTGAAGTTCTAAATCCCTAAAATTGAAGTTCAGCGACTTAGAGTTTTGTGGATTGTGATATTAAGTTCAGTGAAGGAAAGGTCTATATTTTCAATAATGATGATGTGAATGAGTCTTGCTCTCTGTTTGTTTGGCTGATGAGGGTTTTGTTAAATCGTCTAAGTTCCTTCCGTTGTTTTGCTTCATTGCTCCAAAAAGATTTGCAGGAACATGAGTATGAGATGCAAAGAACGTAGCTAAATAACAATTTAATGTTTATGAATTTTTGTGAAGTATTTGATCTTTTCTCTTGCATTTCAGTAACCAAGTTCAGCAAAAGGGATACTCATCTCTGCTATCATCTTAGGATGGTGAAGAAGACATCCTATGCAGTTTGAACCCGTGATTGAGACCGATTTGAAGAAAGGGCGTTGGTGGAGCTCCGGTGGTTGTGGAGTTGCAGATTTAGGGGTGGAAGAGTTACAGCGGGCCTTGTGGACAAGATGGAGAGGACGTGTTCTCCCCTTTCTTTTTTTATTTTTTATTTTTTATTTATAATATTATAATAATATACAAATTTGTTAATATGTTTAATATGCATTATGTACTGTACAAAAAAAAATATACATTATGTACATATTAAATATTATTTATAAAATTTATAGCATATATATACATATAAATATAATTTTTTAATAATATAAATAATTATATTTTATTATAATCATAAAAAAAATTGTATAATGTCATTTAAATTTGCTAATTTGTTAAGTAAATATCAAATACTATTTATAAAATTTATTGTATATATATAAAATATATTTATTATAATATTATATAATTTTATGCAATAAATTTTATATTATATATAGTTATATATAATGTTATATAATTTTTTTAATAATATAACTAATTATATTTATATGATAATTATAAAAAAATGATGTATAATGTATATATTAAATATTATATTACTTATATATATAATTATTATGATTTTTTTAATTACCTGTGTGTATTTACAGCATGGCAGGTTTTTGTTGAGGTGGACGGGCATTTTTGGACAGCATGGACTCAAGCGAGCCACGTGCGCATCCGGGTCGGATATCTGGCGGGTTTTGACTATCCTGGGCAAAATTGGTTTTTTTTTGCATTTTTTAAATAGTTGTGGGTTTTTTTTTCATCGGAAAATTTAAAGTATCGAAAACGCTAAATCGTTGGAGTTGGTATACCGATTTTTCAATTTTCCCAATTAACTTTGTATTTTTTTTAGGCCGTTTGATAGCCCTACCATTTTAAAATTCGATCCGTTTGGACCAGATACCATTTGACCCTACCCGTTTTCATTTAACCCGATCCGTTTATAACCCGAAATGAGCAGAAAAATCAGCTCATTTCTCTCTCTCCCTCATCACGTTATAGCAGCCATGTAGAAAGGGGGAAAAAGAAGAGAAGAAAGCCACCCAAGCTCTTAAGCTCAAGAACCCCATCCCCGTTTGCCCGATCAACGATCCAAGGTAAGCAATGTGATCCTCTCAGTATGTGCTTTGATTCTACCTGATTGAATCTTGTTTTATTACTTGATTTCTTGATTTTGATGAAGATGATGAATAGTATGGATTTCGTATTTTGGTGGTTCGGGCTCGTTTCAGAGTCCGATTTGTGCTCTAATGTGTTCTATATGTGTTATTTGATGTTATATGTTCATTTTGTGTCGTTTCTTGGGGTTTGGGATGGTTTTTGGGGAGGTTCGAAACCTCCCCGCGTTGCAGTCACCATGGCTGAAAGCTTGGTTGCGCCCACGACCGTTTTTAGGCATGAAAGTGTCGCGGCCGCGACCGTCATGCTGAGTGAGGTTCTGTCTTGCCTTCGCGGCCGCGACTGGTTTCCAGTGCAATTTTATTGCGGTCGCTACGCCCTCTTACGTGCTCCGTTTTGCCTGAATTTTTGACTATAGAACTTCTTTGAGTGTAGAACATTCTCCAATTGGAATCACCTTAGAAATCGTTGTCATTTGTGAGATATAATCATTTTAATTTTGTGTCGCCACTTCGCCAAAAATCTGTTTTTGTTCAACTTCAAACCTACGCCATTTTCGCCTTGCTTTGAACCATGATTCGAGCCATATACCATTTGAAAGATCTATGTGTCCAGTTTTATTTTCAAGAAACAAAACTCAATTCCCATTTCTCAAACTCAAGTTATGATCGTTTTCCTACAGCTTGTCCATTTTGGAGAATTTCCAGTTTTCGTCCGTTTTCGCTCGGATCCACTTTTCGTGTTCTTCTTCCGCTTTTCTTACACCTTTTCATCTCTAAACTTGTTTTATCATGTTTATGTGTATGTACTTGTTCTTATATGCATTTTATGTCGCTTAAGTAACGTGAATTGTTTGCACGATGCATATATGAACCTTATTATGCATCTCTACTTTGTAATATGCATTAATTGTGCACATGAACTTATTCTGAGCATGCTATATGATATTAAATGAGTTTGTTAAGTGTGGTATGACTTCTTTTTCATGAAACTAAGTTAAATATGAGCCTTGCTTACGTGCTTGCATCTCCTAAGTGCTTATGCATATGCCGTGCGTCTATGTGTTCATTCTCGAGTCTAAGTCTTCTCTTTTACCTTCAGTTTGTTCAAGTGCACCCGGGGTGGTGTTTTGTCGGTCAAGTTGATTATGGGGTGAATCAAGCGCTTTGTCTTCGGCTTCGTTTGGTATAAGGTGAGGTTAGGATATAGTTATACCCTAATGCGACGTGCTCGTTTTAAATGCATACGATTTATAAGCCCTATGTATATGTAAATATGTGCGGAATACGTATTTTGATGGTTTTGTTATACGTTTGAAAGTATGAACGCTATGTATGAGCCTATGTATGCTTGTGTTAGATTTGGTACGTTTGTGTGTGGTATGCAAGTTCGTATGTGTACAAGTCCGTATGTATGTATAATATGTATGCATGGAATATGTATGTATGTGTGTATGTATATGATGCGTATATTTGTGGCACGCACGGTACGATTTGGTATGCACATTTGTAGCGGACTTAGGATTTGATATGCTTTATACGTGTTATGTTTTGTTTGATGGGGCCCCGATGTATGCTATATGCTAAGGATGTACCGGAACCCACCCGGGAGTGGGTTGGGGGATGGAGTCCTAAGGGTTTGAGGAGCATTGAGCACTCCCCTCGTCCGTTTTGCATGGCTAGGGCCGCACAACCCTTCCATCACTTTGATTCGAGGTTTGACACGTCTGCATCTGTTGGTATGTATTATTTTGTATATTTTGTTGCTTTACACATTTTCTTTGTGTGCCCGCCGAGTTTCGTTATGTTTATGTTAAGTTCGTGAAACGGGGGTAGATTCATAAATTAAGATAAAATTTGGTATACTTTTAACTTAATAAAATATGTTTTGATAAGTTTGTTAAGTCTGCATGAATTTGAACGTACGCTTTGATATAAGTTTAGTTAAGTTTTGTTTATTCTGTTTTGCTAAGTTACCCTATATATATATATTATCACGGGTAAATCTTTTGGTGTGCAAAAACTAATCCCGGACTCACGAACATTTAACTTTGAACGTGCTTTGCTATGTCTATATGTATAGCGTGCGTGTGTTAACCCCTTGCTCAGTCAAGTGTGACTGACCCCTCCTTCTTTACGTTTTTAGCTTTGTAGGTTTACTTTGGAGTTCGAGCTAGGCGGAGTCTTTCGTTTGTGGAGTCCGTTCGAGTCGGTCTTTCGTATAGTCTAAATTTTGAATTTAGTATTTTGTTTTGAATTATGTTTGTACGATATGATTGCACGTTTGTATATATGATTTGTTTAATTATGATTTGAATTCGGGACAGACTTCTAGGGACAAAATTGAACTCATTTCCACGTATAATTTATGTTATGAATTGATTTCGGCATTAGGAATTATGCTAGTTTGAATCGTCACCTGTTTGTATGGTTTTGAATTTTGTTTGGCATGTTCACCCTTCCGCATATTTTGTTAAGTATTGTTTTGTGCGGGGTCTACGTTCCGCCTAGCTTAAGGTTGGTTTTGTTTTGTTTGTCTCCATTCGCTATGGCTCGGCACGTGCGGAGGTTTGGTTTCATTACACGTGTTAGACTATAGTGCGGGGGTGTGGTGTCCCCTGTTGGGGTGCTACATTCCATATTCCAAATGAGGAAACAAGCGCACATGGACGAGGTCTAAAAATCTTACTCGAAGATCTTGAAGTCTCGATCTTTATTGAGAAATGAGTTCTCAATGCACTGATTGCTCAAATTGCTTTCACCATTATTTAACCCTTTTATGCTCAACCACAATGATGCCATTGTAGCATAGTTAATCATTTAGTTAAGAGCATCCTTAAGAAGGACTAAAAGGTTATGATGGTTAAATCTTCTTCTAAACCTACTGAGGTAAAGGCTTGAAAGCCTAATGAAGAACAAACCCTTAAAGCCCGATGGAGAGGCAAGTAAAGGGCAACGCCCAAAAGAATAGAGATCGGAAAAGGACGTTTGCTTCTTTAGTGGCAAATAAGGAATTTGAAAAGGAACTACAAAGAGTATGAGTACTCTGATGGGTTATCTCGTTTAGTAATTCTAATAGGAATAGAATTCACAAGTCTTGATTTAATTTTGCATAATCCGTTGTGCAAAACTCAAAGCACTAATGTTTTGATCATACAATGAGACACCAAAAGTAAGTGAGATGACAAAGTTTCGAATTACTTTGACATGATAAGACACAAAAGGAATTGTGAGTTAGACATCTTAGGATCATTTTACGAAAATGGACCTAGAGAGTTAATTTCCAGTGAATCCTGTCTTAAGGGAAACGTTCCCATAACCCCGTCTATGAGAAAAGTGGAAACGTGCCAAGCACTCAGAGGATTTCGATTCATACTGATGTTTATCTATTGCTCAATGTAAGCACTAGAAATAATCATCAGTTTGATCATTATGAATGAATGTACTTGATGAAGTACAAACTCGAAACTTATATAAAATTCTTAGAATTTCAAAAGGAGGTTAGGCACCAAAGTAGTCATAAGACATAAGCAATTCGATCTGATCGAGATAGCGAATACCTTATTGGCTAATTCCTTAGTCATCTTAGACATAATAGGATTATCTCTCAGTAAACTAGCCATCTAATAAAACTTAGCCAAATTTTAAAGTAAGTATACGTGTGAAACCCTCCTGATATGACTTTTAGAACGCATTCCTAAATATTAAAATCCGAGAGGGATTCTATATGATCAAAAAAAGTTTTGACCTTAGTTGATCTACCTGATAGGATCAGGCCCATAAGGTGTAAATGGATCTACAAGTGAAAGCTTGGAGTAAGTGGAAAGCATTACAACCTTCTTGACGGTTGAAATGCAGAAGTCCATTCGGATTGTATTTAGCATATCTGCATATTCTGACTATGAGATATGATAAATAAACATAAGAACTGTCTTACTCAATAGGAGATTGAATGAGGCTAGAATATGATATTTCTATGAATCTCATATTCAGTGGGAGTATGCATAAGGTATGCAAACCCCTAAGTCAATATGTAGATTGATAAAAAGCTTCTAGGAGTTAGAGAATTCGATTCCATAGATGGTCAAATCGCTTGACACAGATGGAAGTTGAATAAGCCTCAAGTGTACACGTAAAGTTAGTGACATTAGCTTCAACCTTTGGTACTTTAGATATGACATCATTCTTATCAGGAATGCGAATGATAACATGAAAGTCAGCAAAATATGTTTGGGAAACATTTTGACATGAAAGATCTTTGTGATGGATCCTACATTCTTAACTTAAGATCTATGGAGATTGATTTGAGAGGATGAATGATTATCACAATCAAGTACATAACCAAGATACTAAATTAGTTTAGTTTGGACAATGGATGTCTCTTTTGAAGAGGATGTGTCCTAAGATAACTTTAGGAAAATTAGAATGTCCAAAACTCCTTTAAGTGAAAGGGTTCATAATGTATGCAAAGTTATATACTAGACTGGATGTGGCGTAATACTAAGCGTAGTGGGCCTAATCTAATTTGGCCTTAGAGAAGGTCACTGGATTGCTGTAAAATATACCCTCAGAGTACTTAGAAGAAATGAGGATATTTTTATAGAGGCCAGAAAGATCTTGCCGTTAGAAGGATATTTTGATGTAATCGTTCCATCAAACATAGATGATTGTAAATCATTGAAAGGATACATATTCTACCTAAATGGCAAAACATTGTATTAGAAATTGTTCCAAACACGTACACTGTGAATTTTAACCATCATGGTTAAATACTTAGCAGTATTGAGTACTACTAAGTTAAGGGTTTGGGTAAGAAACTCCATCTAACTAGCTAGATGAAGTTCCTAGCATGAAACAACAGTATTATCATATCGTATGATTAAATGGGTGGTTGCTCAAGTAAGAGAACCAAGACCTCACCAAGAGACTGAACACATGATTACGAGTCACTTAATAAGGAAAAAGTGTTTCCTTATAGATGTGTAAATAAGAGGGTCACATCAGCAGAGAACATAGCAGATCCACTTTGGAACGCCCAAAGTCAATAGGCTCTCAAAGTACATCTTGAGAAGATGAGACTCAGAGTACCTAAATGGCTTTTACGGACAAGTGGGAGATTATTGGGAATAGTGCCCTAGAAAGCCGGTTCGACGTAATCTATTTTGGGACTTTTCTTATATCGTAAACAATCTTTGAATAATATACGATTGATTATTATCATAGGCAAACACTTCTTTGTATGCCAATACGTGTTTTTGTGGGTTTCCATTACGTGCGCATGTATGAGAACTCCCCTAATCCATAAGGCTGTTAGGGATTTTGTCATTAGGTGAATGACACATGAAGCAAGCCCTAACTCAAGGCCGGATTAGAAACCACTCCAAGTCATGAGTCTAACAAACAGTGGGAGTGTTGATTAGGCTCGATTGAGACTGGCTCATGGATTGCATCCTTAAGAAGGATCATCCTGTTTCATGGGGTGTAAAGTGCATAAGTTGATGCGTACGCAATAGATGATGGTGCTCGTTAAGAGAACGGGTACACTGAGGTGTCCCACGTGAGAAGATTCCTAAATGGGAAAGGAAGTTTCCACTTCAGGAAGAGGAAACTGCCAGATTAGGGAATATCTCATAGGTCAATGGCGTGAGTAAAGTAATCCTTTGACTTGAGATTCCATTGATGCTTTGTGAGCTAACTCTATAGTCTTTGGTATAAGCTTTAAAGGATGTCTCACGAGACAACTGATTCAAGGCTTATGCTAAGACTGCACAAGTGGCACATGGAAGCATATGAAAATCAACAGAGGACCTACACTTGCTTTAATGTAAGAAGATCTCTTATTGCATAAGTCGCTCATATGCCATCCTAAACCCTCAGCCGAGGTAGTGGATCAAGACATCAAGAAAAGGGTTTCTTGGATTGAGATCAAATGGATATGAAATGTACTTAGCTTTATGATCGAGATTAGTAGGGCTCTCATTATTCTCATGCCCTAGTTCTTAATCGAGAGATGGGATGGTAGGAGGATCTTACCTCACAGATGTCATTGATTGAAAGGTTCTTTCTAATATATATTCATTGTTCGGGTAGGGGTCATACACCGGTGGCTAGACTATGGTCGTGTGACCTGTGAACTAATAAAATGTATTAGTCTCACTGCTAACTGAAAATGAACCTAGGGGGTTACACACAAATGCCAGGTTCAAAGGGTATTGAAGGAAAGATCAAAACGAGACCACACCTGTAAATGTACACGTGTGGCATGTGAGCTTGAGTTTGGGCATGTGGTCCAATTTCTCAATTAGACCATGTGTTGATTAATTGGAGAATTAATTATAAGGCCCAAATATAATTAATTAGGAGAATTAATTATAAATCCCTATTATAATTAATTATAAAGCCCAGTAAAATTAATTAGAGAATTAATTTTAGCTCGTTAGAATTAATTAAGAGAATTAATTCTAAAACCCTCCATGGAATTAATTAGAGAATTAATTCTAAGTATTTAATTATTTAGTTGTTCTAATTTGATTAGAATAAATAAATAAATAAATACTAAATATCTTCTATTTATTATTCTAGTAAATATTAATTCTAATATGATTAGAACAAATATTATTGGAATAAGATATTTAATTATTATTGGAATAATTAAATATTCCTAATTAGTTAGGAACTCTCTTTCTAGAAGAAATAGATATCTTAGTTTGAATAAGATTCTTATTACTTGAAGAAAAAGAAATAGAAGAAAAGTCAAAGTTGGAATCCGATTCCAACAAGTCAAAGGGGTGTTCGAACTTTAACCTATAAATAGGCTAAGGGGTTCAAAAATTATCTCTTATGCGTGACTTGGGATTCACGCCGAAATGACACGATGGCTTCATGATGGGATAATTCTTTTGTTCTCTTTCTTCTCATTTTATGTTTCTTTGTTTACACATGTTATACCGCTAGCACTCTTCATGACATGATTTGAATCTAGGTCTGGTGTAGATTATTACTCTAGAGGAAACCTACTATGAAATCTAGTAAAAAGAATCTTTTGAGGGACGGGGTTGCCATTACCGCATGAAGCGCCTGTGAGGGCAGCTCAAAACATGTCAAGACAGCGTCGATTCTTGTAAGCTCTTGAATCCCTAAGATTGGAAAGAGAATTCCAAGTCCGATCTTGCTTTTTGGGAAAAATTTTAAATTTTGCTGCGCTTTCTGATCGTGTTTGTCCCAACATAGACCTCTTGGGATCAACACCTACACTTGATCGAGTTTGCCTATAGTAACAGTTGTCAAGCCTCGATCGGTATAGCCCCGTATGAAGTTCTTTATGGTCGAAAATATAGATCTCCGTTGTTCTTCGATCTAGAGGAATGGAAATAGACTAAGCAAGAAGGCGTAAAGAAGGGTGAGAAGAAGGAAAAACCTTCTAAAGCCGTACGAGATGCAATTGAAAAGGTCTAATTAATACAACAACAGATAAAAGCAGCACAAGTAGATAAAAAGAGCTATGCCGACCTTCGTAGAAGAGACCTCAAGTTTGAGGTTGGGGACCGTGTGTTCTTGAAAGCGTCCCCGCACAAAGGATTTGCTCAGAGTGGGAGAGGAGAGAAACTTAACCCTCGTGACTTGGGTCCCTTTGAGATACTCGAGAGGATTGGTAAAGTGGTGTATCGCTTGGACCTACCCTCGAGCTTGACCGAGATTTACAATGTCTTCCATGTTTCTCCACTAAGGAAGTATTATCCCGATAAATCCGCGATTCTCCCCGTTAAAGAAGTTGAAGAGACCGACTTGCAACCGGATTTAACTTTTATCCAAAAGCCGGTGAAGATTCTAGATCACAAGTTTCAAGTGTTGAGAAACCGGCAAATTCCCATGGTAAAGGTTTTGTGGCGAAGTGATAAGACCGAGGAAGCCACTTGGGAAACTGAGGACAAAATGAGAAAGTTTCATCCAGAGCTATTTCCACCCGAGCAGTGAATCTGGGGACCAGATTCTTTTAAGGGGGGAGGTTGTGACGCCCCGTGTTATCGTCTTCCAGGTATGAGCGCCACACGTGTGATTTTTCGAGAGTTAGGATTATTTATTTCTGTTGCTCACACTTTATTATGTAAATTGTAAGATTAATTACTTGACTAGTTATAATTGAACTTGATTGCATTAAGATAACATAAGTGATTAATTGTAACATGCATATAATATTATACTTAACTCATAATTCTACAACTATTTATATGCATATCCACTTGATCTCTACTTTACATAATTGCACATACACCCTCATAACATTTATCTCTAACATGTAAATAAAATGATCATAAGGACTTAAGTGCAATTAACCCTATACATACAAGACTTAACTTTATATCATATATCATATAGATTATACACATTACATTCATCTCTCAATTTACACAAGAACACACACTCTGTAGCGCTTCACTTGTATATATATATATGGAGAGGAACGCTCTAACCCCCACACCGATATACTCATCCAATAATGGTGTAATCCATCACTTAACAAATACACCGGTGACGGTTGATGAAGATCATAATGAATGCTCGATGATAATGCAGCGGAAATTAGGAAAATTTGAAAGTTTTAAATCCATGCGTGATGGTAACAAGTAATGAGCACATATGTGATGAACAATATAATCAAGTTTAAGTAGAAGAGACAAGTAATGATATGATATAAGTAATTAGACAATGTCACGGGAGCATATTATAAACAAAGTAGCAGTCGATCAAGTTACAGAATAAAGCTAGGAACATATGCAGCCATATATCATAATGCAGGACAAAATAGATTAATAACATATAAGTCCTGACTCGGGCAAAAATAGACATTCTAGAGATTCAAGATACCTCTAGAGTGCGGCTACAAGACCTGAAACCATGAGGCTAGAAAACAGGTAGAGGTATTAGTCAAAGTGACTAAGTGAGGGAGTACTTAAAAGGAATACTCTTGAAATGAAAGGATATTTGAAATGAATAAAGTTTACCTTGAAGAATGATTTGAAAGGCAAATACTTTATGAAAACATTTGATATGCAAATGATGATGTCACACGCGCACACATATGATATGATTTGGTTCATATGATTTTAATAAAGCGGGATAGGGGTAAAGGATAACTTTGATAAATATGAACCAATGTTTATAAAATGATTTATGCCCCTGAAAGCTAGTCATCTTCCACCCTTACTCCTTAAAAACAATGAACGATGAGCGATGTTGGACCGAGATCAACAACATCTTGAACATACATACATGCACCAACCTTCTCCGGTGTCACTTCGGGTAGCTAGCCCTAGGTGACGATAAACGATGAATGAGATAAGGATTTGTGGTCCTTTCTCTGACAGATTGTCCTGACTTAACCAACCTCTGATTAAAGCCGGTGTCAATTGTCTAGTGGTGATGATCGGTATTAGTGATGTCGTTGTCGCTCACCTCCCGAGCATCACTTCCACACATAACCGTCGGGCGCAATAACGATGAAACGATAAAGCTTGCATATGAATGAACATCCGGAGTAAATCCGAATGCTTGAATACAATGTAGTCCGTGAAGGACATGTATAAATGATGCGATGATAAACGATGAACTATAAACGATGAATGATAAACTTTGAATAAATGAATATGATTGTTTGAAACAATAATTGAATATAAATATGATATTTGAACGATAAATAAATATGATATTTGAATAAATGATAAATGAAGTAAATGATCGATGAAAGAGTTGTCCCGATAAGGAAATAGTTTAAGTAATGCATTGAAAGAACTAGGTGTTGGTTTTGAAAACATTTGATACTATAGATATAATCATGGTTCCAGTTTGAAATTGTAACCTCACCTAGTAATAGGTAAAGATGCGTAGTATGATTAAATGGCGCCCTGAGGATCCCAGTGCTCAACCTTAACTCCTGTAAGTGACGTACTAAAGTGAGCTTAAGAACTAAGACCCACTCTACATGATGCATATGAATGATGAAGTCACATAAGGAGATAACACATGAGAGTAATACCATTTAAGGTATTGGAGATAAGGTATCACATAAAGAAACACATTGAAGTGAGTTATCTTAACGTGAGACTATGATCTTACTAAAGTCGAGTAAGTATTAGTCAAATTATGAATCCTAACGTAACCCTATGGTTATGAAACAAATCCACGAAAGAAAACTCATTTTGAAAAGATATTTTAGACCCGAGGTTGGGAAACCCTAAGTGCAAACGTCTAATTAGGTATCCCGAATTTTATTTCATTTTACTATTCAAAAGTACTATTCCAGATTACTATTCAAGGTTACTATTCACATGTCGGGTCGAAGGGTTCGCTTCAAACCCACACACTTATGCACACACACGCACATGCTCACACACACACACGCACACCATGCATACACGCGGTTCACACACACACACACACACACACTCTCTAATCAAATTATGATCTTGTTATAACTTATGGTTGAAGTTCATATTATTAGAAGCATGTGTGATCTAGATTAAAAGGTATAACCTAAGGTTACAAGGTCTAATTAAAGTACTATTCTATCTTAGGTTATAATGTGTGACACTAATTAAGGGTATAAGATATGATCAAATAATATTCCATTAATCCAAGTCATAACATAAGATCAATTCATAATATATGAATCATATAACAATGTAGCATCATATCATAACATAATTCATAGCATAGCATGAGCAATGATAATATAATATGTGACAATTAAATCAATTGACAATATGTAACATGTTGTGACATAATTGATCATATAATACTATTCCATTAAATATCATGCATGAACATAATTTAAATATCATAAACATACATCAATATACAACACATATAATCCCTAAAGCATGATCATAGCATATATTAAACTAATTCATAACATATCATAGCATATTATAAACAATTAAATCACATGAACAACTATTCAAATATATCATAAAAATTATACCATAAATGCATAAAATAAAATCCTATATGGCTTAGGGAAGACCCTAAAACCCAACCTAAACATAATATAAATATACCATAACATAAAAATATAAGCTAAACTAAAACATAACATAAAATAAAAACAACTAACCTATAGGGGAGGGGGGATGGCTTCGGCCAAGAGGGGGAGAGAGGGAAAGAATGGGAGTTGTTAACACAACATTGAGCAAGGAAAAATGAAGACATGAGGGTGGTATTTATAGTTGTTAGGAGACCCCTCACCTTGCAATAAAACTATCTCCAAGGGTAGGAGAGCAAAGTGTAGTAGCTTCTCTTGTAAGCTTGGCCTTGGTAATTAAATAAAAATGGGAAATGAAGGGTATTTAGGTAATTTAACATGGTAAACACGAAGATGAGTTGCTGGAAGTTGGCTTATGTGACTCGGACATAAATTAGCTTCAAAACGAATATTTCTCGATGAAAACGGATTTACAGTTAGAAAGATATATTGGTTTTAAAGAATAGAAACTTGAACGTTTTAAACGAAGACGAATGAAAAACAACCTCCGAACATGATTTGAAAGTCCGGATTGTTTTAAAATGCCATAAAATAAATCAACAATCGTTTTAAGCCCAATATACACTATAAAAAATTTTACCGATAAAAAGTTAGAAACGTAGGATGAATAGTAACTTATTTTAAAAAAAAACATTTTATTCGAAACTCGAGTTAGGGATTGAACGAAGAGATGAATGAATCAAGAAGTACTCTAAACCCAAATTTGAAGAGTAGAAGTTCTCCGAACGAAAAACCGTTCGTAGAAGGAATAGTGAATTAGGGTTTTAAATAAACGTTTAATTTGAAATGAGGTTTAAAATAGATTTTCAAGTCAAGAATGATTTAAAAAGACTCGTATCGACTCAAGGATTGATTTGACTATAAATTGAGTAGTAAAAGGTGTCTGAATCAAAACCCGTTTGCAAGAAGAATAGTAACTTTGGACAGTAAGTGCCCGAAATGCCCTTAACATTAAAGAAAGAACTCTGAACCTTGGAAAACAAGTTCAAATGATTGGAAAACATGGATTATGAACCTCTAGGGCTTGAGTGACAAGATGGCTAAAGTAGACTCGGTAAATGAATAGTGAAGTGGGTAAAAGATAAAGAATTCCCCCTTAACGTACTAAAAATCACATATGAGCACGTTGATCAGGTAAGAATGCAATGCAAGAGGTTTTGTAAAGTAGGATAATGGTCTATAAACGCTTTACCACTGCCCTTAGCTTACCATTTCAGCCAGACCCCATTACGGGCTGTTGCAATCACCCCTCCTTGAAAAGAATCTGTCATCAGATTCCACGATCGTTTCTGATAATAACTCGGGGTAATGTTTCTACATCTTATCTTTTGTTTCCCATGTTGCCTCTTCCGTGCCACGTCCTTTCCAAAGGACCTTAACTAGAGGAATCTTCCTATTCCTTAGTTCTTGAAATTTTCTATCCAGAATCTTGGTCGGCTTCAACACATAAGTTAAGTTTGGTTCTAACGGTATCTCTTCCACTAATACCACTTCAGACTCGTCTGAAAAGCACTTGCGAAATTGAGATACGTAGAATACGTTGTGGATTCCCATAAGACTTGCAGGTAAATCCAATCTATAAGCAGTTTCTCCAATGCATTCTAGTATCTCATACGGTCCAATGTATCTAGGGTTTAATTTACCGCCTTTCCCAATTCAAGTAAACCCTTTCCTTGGCGATGCTTTTAGAAACAATCTGTTGCCCACTGGGAATTCTAAATCTCTTCTACATTGATCTGCATAACTCTTCTGCCTGTCCTGGGTAGCTTTCATTCTTTGACGAATGATTTGAATCTTTTATGTTGCTTCTTGAATCCACTTTACCGAACTTGTTCTTTTCGATCCATCCTCTGTTTATCTTACTTTATCCAAATCCCAGTACAACAGTGATTTGCACTTTCTTCCATAAAGGGCTGCATATGGCGCGGTTTGAATCGAAGCCTGATAACTGTTATTGTATGCAAACTGTGACACCTTAGACGGAGGGCACCACATCCCCCGCACTATGAGCCCCGTCCACCCATGAAATGGAAAGTCCATACATGAACTAAGCTCATAGCGAACGGAGACAGAAAAAAAAAAAAAAAAAACAACTCTGTGCTAGGCGGGACTAGACCCTACCAACAAATCACTAGGAACAGAGCAGCAGGAATAAGGCAGTCATGTATTCACAACCAATACATAAAAACAATACAAGCAGGAAAGTAAAACAGGTTCAACTAAAGAAAATACAACCTGTCCTAACCTATCCCGAATTCAATAAAGCAAAAGTAGAATACATTGGCCGACAAGGCCTAAACTAAAGCAGGAAATGTGAATGCAGGACAATGTAGTGCGAGCTAGACCAAGACTCGAACAAGAACCTCAAAAGACTCCCGCCTAACGACCACAGAACCTGCAAGACATGACTAAAAACAATGAGAAAGAGGGGTCAGCCAACTGACTGAGTGAAGGGGGTACACACGCATATATATATATATATATATATATACAGGTAATCAGGCAGGCATAATTCCATTGTACATTATTAGTTAATAAAACAGGAGACAGAAATCAGAAGTAAATCAATACGTACGGGTGGAATTATGTTCAAGCATGCATGTCAGATAAACGGGGATATAATATGCATGTGTCGATATCCGTACGCCCTCTGTTGAAGCCTATTTTACCTTACCGATCCACGAACTCAGGTGTTGAACAGGGACTGGAGGCCTACCAGAGGTTACGGATATCTATGTTTAACATTTTAAGGGGACCCGGCGAGAATGGGTACTTATTCCATCCTGGACTCCACTTTTCACTTATTAAATGATAAGTATAAGCAGGTAATCAGGAAATAAGCAGGAAATAGGAGTTATAATTAATTATCAAGCGGGAAAAACGAATATAAATTAATCTCCTTTCTCCGGGTGCAATGTGGCCGGTAGATAACCTCCACATCCACGCATCAGGGTGATCTTCGGGTTCATGACTCCCTTAGATCGGAGCCCCATCTCCCACCAAACCTACTGGTGGGTATCCGGGTAGTCCAACAGGATAGGACCTGTGCAAGAGTAGACCGTCTGCCCGATGCCTCCCCGGTTCCCTCAATACACAAGCCCCTGGGCCCCAGGAATAGGTACAAGATCCACACCGGCTAGCCCAGCGCTAGGAAAGCCGGGGGCAGTTAGGAATATCTCGCAAAATAGGGTAGGATTAACACTATGCAGTTTATAAATCATTTCCGGTACATAGATATCAAAATGGAACCAAGTAGGACCACGAATCCCAAACATCTCCACCGAGGAGATCACTGAATAAGAAAGAGGATACAGTGTACTTGTGAGACACGACTCAAAATGGAACCAAGTAGGACACACGGCAAGAATGTTTATGAAGTGATAAAACTTGTCATGACGTGTTTCAATATGAATAAAGCATAAGAATTTCATGGAATGGTGTGATCGTGTTCATATGCTCAATTACTCAGACGAATTCAATTCATATATAAAACACGAGTTCACACAATCAAGTTTAGGAAAGTAAAGACCAATGAGTGTCACATAAGAGCATAAATACCAACTAAGTAAGCATATAATTCATATAAGTCACATACGGGAGCCAAAGGGGTGAAAGGAATGCAAGAAGAACGGTTTTGGCGAAGTTTAGAAAAAGCTGACAGTTTTCGGGGATGCACAAGCTGTAGGAAAATGGAAATATCTTGAGTTCTATAAATTGGAATTGGGTTTTTTTTTCTTGGGAATGAAACTAGACACATATACATTTAAAATGATATATGGCACGAAATTTGGTTCAAAGCGAGGAGAAAATGGCGTAAGTTTAAACTTGGATGAAAGCAGATTTCGGGCGAAGTGGCGACACCAAAAATAATTGATTATATCTCACAAATGAAAAAGATATTGAGATGATTCCAATTGGAGGTTTTTCTAGACTTCAAGAGGTTTTCAACGGTTCAAAAATCAGGTCAATCAGAGTTCGGATGAGGGAGTACCCGGCCGGGGAAAATACAAGGCAAAATCTACCCGGCCGGGGAAAAAGAGTGCAGAAACTCTCTGGATTAAACTACCCGCCCGGGTAGTCCTTCTGGGCGAGAAAAAGAAGCAAAACTGGGGGTTTGTGTGTGGAGGGAAGAAAAGGGGCAAAAACCACTCCAAAGCTCAACCAAAAGCAACCAAATTTAAGGCATAAGTTCATATACACATATCCTACCATATATCTCGATTAGACATCAAAAGAACTAAGATATCATACATTAATTCATCAAGATCTCCATAAGAAACACTTAAATTGAATATGATCATTCATGCTCAAACTTTATGCAACTCTTTATATAAATGCACAAAACCAAATCAAGATCATTATATATGATTCATATAATCTCATAGGAAGCAAAGAACCACAAAACCCTAGCATACTCCAAGCTTTACCATCATATATATACATACATATTTTACCTTGAAGAGGAAGATGGAAGAGGATGGAATGGAAGAAGTATAGAGCTGGATATCTTGATGAAAATGGAGGAATTCCTTGGTCTCTTGCTTCTTTGGATGGCTCGGTTGAATGAGAAGAAAGGGGAAGAAAGGTTTGTTCATGTGAAAGAGATGAAGAAATGAGTGTATGTATGTGTGTGTATAGTTTATATCGGTCCAAGAAGAGAAGGAAATGGGAGAATTTGCTACTTGGTCCTTGGAAAAATTAAATGAATGCAATAAGGTGCCAAAGATATGAATGTGGCAATTAAGTCCTCAAGAAATTTATCAATTAAGTTCATAAGTTATACAAAGCTTCAATTAAGAACAAATAGGCATAGAATTCTCACAATTAAAATTAATTGAACACTTAATCATACTCGGGAAAATAAATATACAATTCACGTAATAAATTTCACAAAGACTAGAAAATTTAAATCATATAATTGCAGCTATTCAAGTCAAGGGAATTAAAATAACGCAATTAGGCAGAAAAAGGAATCAAGTAAATCCTAAATCTAAAACTCACACGCGTGGCGCGCGTACCTGTACAGCCGAGAAATCGGGGTGTCACACAAACTCCACAAGGGGTAAGCAATCTTTCCAACTATCTTGAAAATCCAATGTGTAAGCTCTTAGCATATCCTCCAAATACTTGATCATCCTTTTTGATTGTCCGTCCGTCTGAGGATATGTTGCGGTACTGAAGTTTAACTTTGTTCACATCAAAGTCTGAATTCCTTACCACAACTGCGAAGTAAACTTCGGATCTCTATCAGACACTATGTTGTTTGGAACTCTGTGTAGTCTCACAATCTCTTGTTGATACAGCTTTGCCAACTTGATGACTTTATCCGTTGTTTTCATCGGCAAAAAGTGCGCTGACTTGGTGAGTCTATCAATGATCACCCATATACTGTCTTATCCTTCTTTGACTTTAGGTAATCCAGTGATAAAATCCATTGTGATCTGTTCCCATTTCCATGTTGGAATTGGTAACGGTTGCAACATTCCACTGGGCTTCTGGTGCTCAGCTTTAACTTTCTAACAAGTTAAACACTTCTTGACATAATTGGCTATCTCTCGTTTCATACCATTCCACCAGAAATGCGTCTTGACATCTTGATACATCTTAGTTCCTCCTGGATGTACCGTATACTTGGTCTTATGCGCTTCATCAAGAATCGCTTTCCTTAAAACAACTGGTACGTATATCCGACACTTGTATCTCAAAATTCCGTGTTCATAGGTCTTGAACTTTGTCTCATCATCTTTCTCCTTTGAATTGATACACTTCTTAATCCGTTCGTCGTTTTCTTGAGCTTCTAACACTTTCTCCTTCAAAGGTGATATCATTACGATATTTGCGATTCGAGCTTTATGTATCACATGTAGCACTTCTTTTTGAATCTTCGGATCCGCTGAAATCTGTGCTAAAGAAGTCTTCCTGCTTAAGGCATTTGCAACAATATTTGCCTTTCCCGGATGGTATTGAATAACACAATCATAGTCTTCTAGAATCTCCATCCATCTTCTCTGTCGCATATTCAACTGCTTCTGAGTGAAGAGATAGCATAAACTCTTGTGATCTGTGAAGATTTCAAACGAAACTCCATACAAGTAATGTCTCCATTTCGCGAGAGCGAAAATCACTGCGGCTAACTCCAAATCGTATGTCGGGTAATTGACTTCATGAGGTTTAAGTTTCCTCGATGCGTAAGCGATCACCTTTCTATTTTGCATTAATACACTTCCCAAACCTTCTTTCGAGGCATCGGTGTAAACAGTGTATCCTTCCTTGCCTTCAGGTAAAGTTAAGATTGGTGTTGTTTCCAATCTCCTCTTCAATTCTTGAAAACTCTGCTCACATTTCTCGGTCCATTCAAACTTCCCTTCCTTCTTGGTTAACTTTGCGAGCGGTGCTACAATCTTTGCAAAATCCTTGACAAATCTTCTGTATTAACTTGCTAATCCCAAAAAGCTTCTTACTTCTGATGGATTCCTTGGTGGCTTCCAATCCATAACTGACTCAATCTTTGAAGGATCGACTTCAACTCCTGATCCTGAGATAATATGTCCAAGAAACGTAACTCGTTCTAACCAGAACACGCATTTACTGAACTTTGCGTATAGCTTGTGATCTAGTAAAGTGTTCAACACTAAACGAAGATGCTCAGCATGTTTCTCTGGTGTCTTGGAAAACATTAGAATGTTTTCGATGAAAATTACCACGAACTTGTCGAGGAATGGTCTGAATATTCGGTGCATCATGTCCATGAATGCAGCTGGTGCATTAGTCAGACCAAATGGCATTACTATGAACTCGTAATGACCATAACGACTGTTGAAAGCAGTCTTGGGAATATCTGCTTCCTTGATCTTCTGTTGGTAGTATCCTTGTCTCAAATCCAACTTAGAATATACCCATGCTCCTTGAAGTATGTCGAATAACTCATCGATGTGACGTAGTGGGTACTTATTCTTGATCGCCATTCTGTTGAGTTCCCTGTAATCAATGCACAAAAGCAATGATCCATCTTTCTTCTTGACGAAAAGCACAGGCACACCCCATGGCGATGTGCCCGGTCGAATATATCCTGCCCCTAACAATTCATCCAATTGTTTTCTCAATTCTTGAAGTTCTGCTGGAGCCATTATATAAGGCGTCTTGGAAAATGGCTCTATTCCTGGTATCGTCTCAATTGTAAACTCTAGTTCACGATCGGGTGGTAACGAGTTTAAGTGTTCGGGAAACACTTCTAGAAATTCGTCGACTACCTCCACTTCTTCAATCTTGATTTGATCTTTCGGCCTATTTAAGAGATAGGCGATGAATCCTGTTTCTCAATTTTGAATCATTTTCTTTGCTTCTATTGACGAAACCATTACTAACTTCTCCACTTTCTTTTCTGATGTCCCACTTTCATCATCTCCCAAGATGAATTCTTTCTTATAACAATCCAACTTGGCTTGGTACTTGAATAACCAATCCATTCCCAATATAACATCGTACTTTATCATCGGTAACATGATAAGATTCAACGGATAGTAGCGATTACCAATGCAAATAGGAAAGCATTTATATACTTGATCCGTTACGAGGCAACTCCCCAAAGGAGAATTTACTTCAAAGTTACATGGTAATTGTTCAAGTGAAAATTGTGAATGCGCACAAAATTTAGATGCAATGAATGAATGCGTGGCACCAGGGTCATACAAGACCTGAACTGGTGTGTTAAGAATGTGCAAAATACCTTGCACAACTGATGAAGGATCAACCTGCTCACTGCCATCCAGTGCATAAGCTCTACCTTTAACCACGGGTTTGCCAATCGTCCCCACCACCGTCTTGCCTTTATCCTGAACCCCATACTTCCTAGTTTTTGCTGGACAATTCTCAACCATATGATCTGTAGATCCACACCATACACACTGACTAGCCTTCTTCCTGTAATTATCCTCAGTATGCCCCTTATGACCACAGAAATCACAAACAATTTCCCCTTGAGTGGCCTGAGGTGCTCTGAACTGCTGCGGTGCCTTTGGTTGTGGTGGTACTTTCTGTTGATGAGGAGTTCGCTATTGATATGGAGCCTTCTGCTGTTGTTGAGCCATCATAGGTTTCTTTCCAATTCCTTGAGTGGAATATCCGGAAGGTCTCTTGTTCCCCTGAAAGGGCTTTGGGTTAGAAGGTCCCTAACGGCTAACAGTTATTCTGATATCCTTGTAAGCCGCTTCCACTTTCAAAGCCTTGTCCACTGCTCTGGTGTACGTCTCGACATCCAACGATGCTAACGCACAACGTAGTTTAGGTTTCAAACCATCAATGAATCCTTTAGTCTTGCTGCGTTCATCATTCAGAATGAGAGGTGCATACTTGATTAGTCTGACAAACTTGGCTTCATACTCCATCACGTTCGTATTCCCTTAAACTAGGCTCATGAACTTAGCTTCTCTTGCATTGCGAGTAACTTGAGGGGTGTACTTTTGCTGAAATTCCCTTACAAACTCAGTCCAGTTACTGTTGACGTTATTCTCAATCCACATATGATGAGTATACTTCCACCAATTAAGTGCAGCTCCTTCCATTAAGAATGTAGCATACTGAACTCGCTCACGATCTTCTGGGTAGATATCCATAGCTTCGAAGATCTTTTCCAAACTTGCTATCCAATTCTCAACTTTTAAATCATTAGGTTGGCCATAGAACTTAGGAGGATTCATTCTAAGGAACTTCTCTAGTGACTTTTCATTAGGAGGATTACCCCTTGCCCTTAGAATCTCCTGGAGTACTTCTGCTAACTCTGGGAATCCTTCCCTTCTGGGTGGTGATGGCGTACCATACCTAGGTGGTGTGACTTCCCTATGGGGTGGCGATGGTGGTACACGATTGCGTAGTGCTCTTCTTGGTAGCATGATGTTGCTGAATTTGCAAGAATCCAGGGACATATATATAATACATGCCAATAAGAATGATTCACATACTTGCTAATCCACGTATTTCACATATAATCTCAAGTATGTATGAAATATCTCAATCAACAAGATATCAACAATAAGTCACAAGTGACATAATCATCAACCATTCATAAACATGAACAGTATATAACAATAATCCGATGAGATAAGATGACATATCATGATGAAAATAAATGAAATGGCATGATCCTAATAACGGCCCTAATGGTATCTTGAAGCAACTCTAAGACTCATGCATTGACAGTTATGGAAAACAGTAAACAGATAAGCAGAATAAAGTGGTGAATACTGTGTCATAAATACGCATGGTTTGGTAAATTTTACAACAGGCTACATATTACACAAAAATCAAAATGGGGAGGATCTGATTATAATGAAATTGCTCCCATACATGCCTTACCATACCTTCCAACCATGCTCGACACATCCTACCATAGGTACCATGTCATCTGAACCGTCATCAGTGGTGCTAAAAGTCGGGGATCATCAACCATAGCTATACATGCCCTCCTCCAAAAGTCAGTCCCATACTGCCGTCATCCATATATATATATATCCATACTATATACAGAGATCTCTCAGCAGCAATCAACCCTGGTAACTGTGGTCCAAAAAACCCCTAGTAGTGTCATCAGAAACAACAACCACCTCACCCTGACCATGCCCTGCTACGTCACCTCCATCATCATCATCATCATCAGATCCATTGTTACCTCCATCAGACTGCTCCTGCATAGGCTCGGGCTCCTCAGAGGCCTGATTGACATCCTGACCCTCGACCTCCTCAACTGCTTCTCATCAGATAGGTGATAGGCATCATACAGACGAGCTCTCATACATGCACGATAGTGCTGGTAGCGCTCCATAGAGGTATCACGGTCAATGGTCATTTGCATAAGGTCTGCCTCCAGGTCAGCAATGCGTGCAGCCCTCTGCTCAGCAACATGAGTCATCTCAACAGCATGCTCACGAGCAATGTCCCTTTCAATCAGATGCTGCATGGAGTGATCCTGATGGCGCATAGCCTCCAACCTGACCTCGCGGGATCTCTGATGCTCTTAAAAGTAACCATCTCGCTCAGACTCGAGAAGGTGCACAACCCTGTTAGGATAGGAATACCCAGGTCTGCTATTGTCCCTCACTCTACGCCAGGTGTAGAAATGAGTACCTCCATGGTGAGATACAGCTACAGTGCGTGGAGCCTCAAACTGCTCAAAGAATGCCTCATCCATCTATTGCTGATTGGGATCACGGTGCGGCTCAACTGCCATAGCTATACAGAGAACACCATAGATATGAAAACCAGACAATAGAACCATGTATCCCAAAACAGTCTTCCTCGATGCAGTATGAGAATGATCCTGATGCAATACGTGAACAATCCTTGATGCAACATGAGAGCAATCTAGGTTAAGTCTCTTCTTACTTAACCCGATGCTCTGATACCAACTCAAGCTGTGGCGCCCCACTTGTATATATATATGGAGAGGAACGCTCCAACCCCCGCACCGATATACTCATCAAATAATGGTGTAAGCCATCACACAACAAATACACCGACGAACGGTTGATGAAGATCATGATGAATGCTCGATGATAATGCAGCGAAAATTAGGAAAATTTGAAACTTTTAAATCCATGCATGGTGGTGACAAGTAATGAGCACATATGATGAACAATACAATCACGTTTAAGTAGAAGAGACAAGTAATGATATGTATAAGTAATTGGACAATGTCACGGGAGCATATTATAAACAAAGTAGCAATGTATCAAGTTACAGAATAAAGCTAGGAACATATACAACCGTATATCATAATGCAGGACACAAAATAGATTAATAACATATAAGTCCTGACTCGGGCAAAAATAGACATTCTAGAGCTTCAAGATACCTCTACAGTGCGGCTGCAAAACTTGAAACGATGAGGCTAGAAAACAGGTAGAGGTATTAGTCAAAGTGACTAAGGGAGGGAGTACTTAAAAGGAATACTCTTGAAATGAAAGGATATTTGAAATGAATAAAGTTTACCTTGAAGAATGATTTGAAAGACAAATACTTTATGAAAACATCTGATATGCAAATGATGATGTCACACGCATACACATATGATATGATTTGGTTCATATGATTTTAATAAAGCGGGATAAGGGTAAATGATAACTTTGGTAAATATGAACCAATGTTTATAAAATGATTTATGCCCGTAAGCTAGGCATCTTCCACCCTTACTCCTTGAAAACAATGTACGATGAGCGATGTTGGATCGAGATCAACAACATCTTGAACATACACACATGCACCACCCTTCTCCGGTGTCACTTCGGGTAGCTAGTCCTAGGTGACGATAAATGATGAATGAGATAAGGATTTGCGGTCCTTTCTCTGACAGATTGTACTGACTTAACCAACATCCGATTAAAGCCGTTGTCAATTGTCTAATGGTGATGGCCAATATTAGTGAAGTCGTTGGCACTCACCTCCCGAGCATCAGTTCCACACATAACCGTCAGGCCCAATAACGATGAAATGATAAAGCTTGCATACACTACTAGAAAAACAGTCTGTTATGACGCTCTAATATCACGCTTTTTAAAACGCGTCACAAGAAACCACCCTATTGTGACACTTTTTGTAAATCTGTTAAATTAGATCTAATTTATTTTATTATTAAATTATTTATCAAATAAAATAATAATAATGAGATGTTTTTTTAGAAGGCGTCACAATATAATAGATTTATTGTGACGCTTTAATATATAAGTGTCTCAATATAATATATTTATAAAATATTATTCTTTCTTTAGTTTTATTAGAAGAGTGGCTTTTAGGCGGTAATTTTTGGCGTGTTTGGACCAAAAAAAATGAGGGACACATTTCTTGGAAAAAAAATGTGGGAAGCATCAGGAAGCACATTTCTAATTTATCAAACAAAAAAAATAGAACTTGCTGCTCCAGAGCTCAACGAAATTGAACAAACCCTACTCAATGAAATCAAAGAAATCGAGGTATTAGAGGTTCTGCTGCTCCAGAGCTCTAACGTTTCGCTGCTCCTGCTGCTCCGTCGCTACTCCGCCGCATTTATCCTTTCTCATCTTCCTCTTACCTACTCCATTTTTCTCCTCTCTCTCTCTCTCTCTCTCTCTCATAAAGATCCCTTCTCGCTCAAGGTTTTTGATCCTATATCCCTACTTGAGCAATTGGGTCGTTATAATTGTTAAGGTCAGGATCTTCTCTTTCTTTGATTCTTTTTCGTTTTGGTGTTTGTGAATATGATCGATGTGAAATGATTTGACTTTCCGGTATTTCATAGAGTTCAATTGTTTGTTGTCATGGTTTAAATTGAATTTTGATTTAGGTTTTTCTGTAAAAACTTACATGGGTTTTGTGTTTGTTTTGTTAGTCAATGGGCTAAAATTTTTGTTTAATTATTTATCTTTCCTAATTTTCGCACTTTTTAGTTCGCTTGTGATTTGTATCTTGTCGGAATTATCTACATTTGGGGGTTTGTGGTACTTCATCTTTGTGTTTCGTTTTACGTAGATTAGTTGGCTTGCAAGCACAATTAGAATAATTACAGGTTGTTTAAATTGAATTTATAGTTGTTTTTGTATGAGCTGATTTGGGTTTAAGAATTTGGTTTTGATTGATAATCATCAGGTGCAGTTGACAGAAAAAGATTTGATTTTTGTAGCTAATGGGTTTCGAGTTTAATGTGTATAAAATGTTATCTTTAGGCATATATTGGCCAGAAGAAAGGAATATATGTATGTGTGTGTGTATATATATATGTACGTATTTCGGTATCTTTTGGCATACTATGCACTTAAGATGTTATATATGTTTTGGGCTAGAATTTGAGATGTAGATCCTTATTTGGAGCTATGTGAACTGTTATTTTGATATTCTGGGTTTATGTTCTCCCTTTTCTTATTGTGATTAATATCTTTTTCCAACATGTACAATTTTGCGAACCTTTTCGTTCTTTTGCAAGAAATATACGCTTCGAAATGGATTTTTTATTTGGAAACTTGAATGGGGGGTCCTCGCATCATAACCAGGACATTGTTAGGTGTCCATTTTTGAGAAACATCAATGAACACACTAACTTCTCTTTCTCAACTGCTACTGCTTTCCCAGTTCCTGTAAGCCGTTCTTTCAATCTTTAATTTTACTTTACTATTAGTAAAATAATTAATAGCGTTACTACTTTCGCTTAATAATGTGTAAATAATTGATATTATGTTAAAAGATGTTTAGGCATATAACGTTAACCTAATTGTGAGAAAAACCACATTGTTTGATGGTACTTTAGTTTATATATTTAAACGTAGTCTCACTTATCTTCTTTAATTGTTTCTACTCAGGCGAGGGACGGAAAAAGTCCTATATTTGAGGATGGTCCTAATTTTGATATGGCATTTAGGCTCTTCCATGGGCAAAATGGAGTTGTACCTCTTTCTGAAAGGTCATTTGTTCGTTCAACGGAAATAACACCAGCTCAATTCAATCCTTTGGCAGCAAAGGCAGCCACAATTAGCCTCTCTGGTTTTGGTCCGAGTGGACCTTTTGGCTTTGATGCTTTCTCTCAGAATTGGAAGAAAAGAAAGAAACAATCCAAAAAGGAATCTTCTTCCAAGGTAATTTATTACTTTATTTCTTTTCAGTTTGTTGTTTATGCTTGTGATATAAATCAGTTCTTGCTTCCATAAAGAGTATCCCAGTTTTCCAGTTTTGATGTGTCGTAGTCAGAATGTCCGATTCTTTTTCCCAAAAAGTTTTAATAATAAACCCTGAAATTTATCCATTTTTGGTTGTGGATAGATCGAAATGTATAGTTCATGATTTTTGTATGGCTGTTACGAATCATTCTTGAAAGGTTATATGTAGGAACAGAGCCTACACTCGGAAGGTTATACAGTTTTAAATTAGTATAATTCTAATATATAGAATATTTTGTTCATTAGACATGAGTTTCGAAGTAATAGATAGTGTTAGTTAGTGATGATGGCCATTAACAAATGGCTTGAAGGATTGTATAAGTATTAATATAATTAGTTAGTTAGTGATGACAGTGTTAGTGTTAGTTACCTTTTTCTTAATCTAATTATTTCCTCCACATCACTGCAGCAGTTATCAATATAGTTGAGAAGCCATGGGAGCGCATTGCCATAGATGGTCAACCACATCAACATGGTAAGTTGATGTATGATATTGCATTTTTTCTAAATTTCTTCCTAAGGTTCCAAATGACGCTTCGCAACTTGGTTAATGCAGCTAATAATCATGACAGTGGTCCCTTGTTGTGCCTCGCTTCATTAATAGTTGTGTCTTGCTTCATTAATAATCATAACAGCTAGTAATACATTTGGCTAATTAATTAATTACTCTGAGTACGTATTTTGTGATTTTATATTTATAAAAGAAGACGAAGTTTGTATGATCAATCCAATATTTTATATGGGTTTGAGATAATTCAAGTTTCATTGGTTACTCTGTACAATGTTTTGACAAAGCTTAATTAATTACTCTGTACATTGAGTATTAATGTTTTGAAAATTATTCACCTTTTACATAAGCTTGTAATATGCTGTCTTAGGAGCATGTGTGTGTTGGGCCTTTTAAACTAAACCGTGAGTTATACGATCAGCAAAGGAACATAATTCAATATTTCCATCTGTGATATATATGATCAGCTGAGTATGAGTACTGAACTGATTCTTGATATATCGATACCACATTGATATTCAAAATTCTTTTAAATCTGAAATTATATAAGGGGAGTGTGAAGTGGTCATTGGCATGCTTGTTTAATCCTCAAATTGGAATTAATTATTAACCTTGCTTTTGCTCTTTTATAATGTATGACAAAAGGCCAAGCTACATTGCATTGGCAAGTGCAGAATGTTGGATAGTAACAACTTCTCATTGTTTAAGTACATAAGCAGTATTCAATTCTCATTTCTTGTTTGTACAAGCAATGTAATGTCAATTCTCATTTTGATATTCTTAATTCCTTTTATTGTGTTATATATATATCAAAATGAATTGTGTTATACCTTTTAAGAACTTCAACTCTTAGTTGTGCTAGCCTAATTTTTATTTTTTTTTGGTTGTAGGCATATCAAAGATTCTTATGCTGCAGTTTGTCTGGTAAGTAATAGATGCATAAATTCTTATACAATTCATGTTCTTTCACCAGAATTTGGTCTAGACTTTTTAATTGTAATTTCCAGGCCAACTTCTATATTTTAATGCAGTCATGAAACTGCAAGAAACTTGAGTTCGTTTTTTACTTTTTGGAGCTTGCATAGTCAATTTTATACTAGTCATTGCTTGTAACAAACTAACTAGCAAATTGAGTTACTTATGCACTTACCTTGGTATCTAATAGGGAAACTGGAATTGCTTTGCTGCCAACCGCAATGAGAAAAGAAATCCAAAGTTGGAAGCTACACATTATGAAAAGGCTAAGGAATTGTACACAAAAGTATGATTAATTGTCGTATTTATGTGAAGGCCATCTTATTAATAGCTGGTCCTTTCTCTTATTATTTTTCTAGACGCAGTTTAAATGTGCAGGATAAAATTCCTTTTATATTTTATCCTTCCAGGTTCTGCTGCAGCAATCTGCTAACCTCTATGCAGCAAATGGTGCTGGTATGGTATTTGCAGAAAAAGGTCAATTTGATATAACAAAAGATCTGTTCACACAGGTCAGCTGCATTTTATAATTAACTATTTATGACAAAAAGAAAGATTTCTACCTTTTTAACTGTTTCTTCCCCTCCTTTTTTGCAGGTTCAAGAAGCTGCTAGTGGAAGTTTTAATGTCCAGATGCCAGATGTGTGGATTAACCTGGCTCATGTTCATTTTGCTCAAGGCAATTTTGCTTTAGCCATAAAAATGGTTAGTTCAGATTTCTTGCACTTGTTTTCAAGGAGAAATAACCTTTTTTAATCATGCACTCTTTAAAATAGACAAATACAAGAACTTCTAAAAATGAACATGCAACGAGCACCAGACAACTTTCCTCCAGAAACAACTAGAGTCCCTTCATCATCTTCATCTCGATTTCATGATACAACATTTCGCCCATCCACATCATCGTCAATGAACATTATACCTCTACAGGTACATTTTACCCGTTCTTGATTCTTTGGATTTCAGTTCTTGATGATTTAGAATGTGTGTTGTATTTTGATTATTCCTATATGATTACGAATGATGTATGCTTGTTTTAGCATGAGTTCTTAGCTTAAATATGTAATAAGAGATGATTTTGCATTCTAATTTCTTAGGATGGAGTTACATATTCTGAATAGGATTAGAAGTATGGTAGTGATACAATTTCATTGAGTTAATCGCCTTGACTTTGCTTTAAAACAGGATATGAAGAACTTTTGATGGAATCGCTGATTTGACAGTATTGAAGCATCGAAACATGAGTGTTTATGTCTTAAATATGTTTAGGAATGTTGTAGGCAAAGTTGTGTCATGAGTTTTGATGTTTTTGGATGAGTATTGCATGATCAATAGAGTTGAATGCATAAACAGAACTGTGACAGCATGCATGCAGAAACTTCAGACATACATTCCGCACTCACACGATCTCGGTTTTAAAAACAGTTTTAACTGGGCATTACTAGTATATTAAGGTTTAAGCCTATTAAATTTTATGCTAATCTGAGTCTATTTGATACCAGAGAAAAATTCAAAACATCACAGCAGTCCCTTGTTTACTGGTCTGAAATAATGGCTTCAGAAAAGTTGCTAAATGTATGAATTTCTCAAAACTTTTTTACAGGAGTACTTATGAATTATTAATGCTTAGTTAGTGGTATTTCGGTTGCATTCTTTTAAATCAGAAATTTTTTCTTGTGGTTGTTTGTCAAGACAGTTTTGCTATTAATTTTATTTATTGGTTTCTCTAAATTATGTAGGTTGGATCAAAAGTGTTATTAAAAAGTATGTTTGATCCATCTAAAATTGTGGTGATTGGTTGTCTTCAAAGTTTAGATTCATTAAAAAGAGTTGGGCAAGTATTGTTGGGAAATAATTGGTTTGAGGTGGTCATCAATGTTGCAGTCACATTTCAAAAAAATTGGAGATGCAATTGGGGAGGTTGTTGCATGGCCAAAAAATTTGGTAAGGATCATTCATTAGCTCAACGAAAATTTATTTAATACCTATTTAATATTGACTACAAAAATGGATTTTTTATATAGGTTGTTATGGCTCACGATTGACGCCATTTGTGTGGCTTGGTTTGTTTTCGTTCAATTCTCAACTACGTACTCTAAGTACTGTAAGTAGCCGTCATTGATACTTAACCTTTTGTCATTTTGGTTGTTGTGGCCAATATCATATATTAGGTCCAAATTGTACCTAATATTATCTTGGATTGAATATTTCGTGAACATATTATTATTATGTTATTTGATTTGGTTTTTTTTAATTATGTTGTTATTTAGATTTGTTTGTTGAGACTAAATTACTAGAATAGAATTACAATTATTCGGGAAAATATAAGTTTTAATGATATTTTATTTTGTCCTAATATCACTTAATGTGATGCTTTATTCCGTCAAAATATCACTTAATGTGACACTTTATTCCATCATAATATAAGATAATGTGACGCTAAATCCGTTATAGCAAACGTTTTGATGACGCTTTATTGTGTCATAATACCATTTATTGTGACGTTATTTTTCGTCATAATAAAGTTTTAAACCGGCATATCACACTTTTCAATGACACTTTATTGTGTCATAATAAAGCCTATTGTGACGCTTTTAAACGTCCTATTAACCGTTAGTTACGAGAGTTAAATATTAAATGTGATGCTGAAAAGCATCACAATATCATTATATGTGACGCTGAAAAGCGTCGCAACATCACGTCTGTAATGACACATTAAACAGTCATAATAGAAGCATCACAATATCATATTGTGACGGTTACACAAGTGACACTTTTACATAGCGTCACAAAATCGAACGCGTCACAAAATCACCATTTTTCGTGACGCTTTCCAGCGTCACAAAAACCCATTTTTCTAGTAGTGATATGAATGAACATCCGGAGTAAATCCGAATGCTTGAATACAATGTAGTCCGTGAAGGACATGTATAAATGATGCGATGATGAACAATGAACGATAAACTTTGAATAAATGAATATGATTGTTTGAAATGATAATTGAATTTGAATATGATATTTTCACGATAAATGAATATGATATTTGAATTAATGATAAATGAAGTAAATGATCGATGAAAGAGTTATCCCGATAAGGAAATACTTTAAGTAATGCATTGAAAGAACTAGGTGTTGGTTTTGAAAACATTTGATACTATAGATATAATCATGGTTCCAGTTTGAAATAGTTAACCTCACCTAGTAATAGGTAAAGATGCGTAGTATGATTAAACAGTGCCATGGGGATCCTAGTGCTCAACCTTAACTCATGTAAGTGACGTACTAAAGTGAGTTTAAGAACTAAGACCCACTCTACATGATGCATATGAATGATGAAGTCACATAAGGAGATAACACATGAGAGTAATACCACTTAAGGTATTAGAGATAAGGTATCACATAAAGAAACACATTGAAGTGAGTTATCTTAACGTGAGACTATGATCTTACTAAAGTCGAGTAAGTATTAGTCAAATTATGAATCCTAATGTAACCTAAGGTTATGAAAGAAATCCACGAAAGAAAACTCATTTTGAAAAGATATTTTAGACCCGAGGTTGGGAAACCCTAAGTGCAAACGTCTAATTAGGTATCCCGAATTTTATTTCATTTTACTATTCAAAAGTACTATTCCAGATTACTATTCAAGGTTACTATTCACCATTACTATTCACATGTCGGGTCGAAGGGTTCGATTCAAACCCACATACTTATGCACACACACGCACATGCACACACACACACACACGCACACCATGCATACACGCGGTTCACTCACACACACACTCTCTAATCAAATTTTGATCTTGTTATAACCTATGGTTCAAGTTCATATTATTAGAAGCATGTCTGATCTAGATTAAAAGGTATAACCTAAGGTTACAAGGTCTAATTAAAGTACTATTCTATCTTAGGTTATAATGTGTGACACTAATTAAGGGTATAAGATACGATCAAATAATATTCCATTAATCCAAGTCATAACATAAGATCAATTCATAATATATGAATCATATAACAATGTAGCATCATATCATAACATAAGTCATAGCATAACATGAGCAATGATAATATAATATGTGACAATTAAATCAATTGACAATATGTAACATGTTGTGACATAATTGATCATATAATACTATTCCATTAAATATCATGCATGAACATAATTTAAATATCATAAACACACATCAATATACAACACATATAATCCCTCAAGCATGATCATAGCATATACTAAACTAATTCATAACATATCATAGCATATTATAAACAATTAAATCACATGAACAACTATTCAAATATATCACAAAAACTATACCATAAATGCGTAAAATAAAATCCTATATGGCTTAGGGAAGACCCTAAGACCCAACCTAAATATAATATAAATATACCATAACATAAAAACATAAACTAAACTGAAACATAACATAAAATAAAAACAACTAATCTATATTGGGGGGGGGGGGGGGGGGGGGGATGGGATGGCTTCGGCCAAGAGGGGGGGGAGAAGGAGAGAATGGGAGTTGTTAACACAACATTGTGCATGGAAAAATGAAGACATGAGGATGGTATTTATAGTTGTTAGGAGACCCTTCACCTTGCAATAAAACTATCTCCAAGGGTAGGAGAGCAAAGTGTGGTAGCTTCTCTTGTAAGCTTGGCCTTGGTAATTAAATAAAAATGCGAAATGAAGGGTATTTAGGTAATTTAACATGGTAAACACGAAGAAGAGTTTCTGGAAGTTGGATTTTGTGAATCGGACAAAAATTAGCTTCAAAACTAATATTTACTCGATGAAAACAGATTTACCGTTAGAAAGATATATTGGTTTTAAACAATAGAAATTTGAACGTTTTAAACGAATACGAATGAAAAATGACCTCCGAACATGATTTGAAAGTCCGGATTGTTTTAAAATGCCATAAAATAAATCAACAATCGTTTTGAGCCCAATATTGACTATAAAAAATTTTACCGATAAAAAGTTAGACATGTAGGATGAATAGTAACTTATCTTTAAAAAAAATATTTTATTCAAAACTCGAGTTAGGGCTTGAACGAAGAGATGTAATCAATCTTAAAAATCATGAAATGAATCAAGAAGTACTTTAAACCCAAATTTGAAGAGTAGAAGTTCTCCGAACGAAAAACCGTTCGTAGAAGGAATAGTGAACTAGTGTTTTAAATAAACGTTTAATTTCAAATGAAGTTTGAAATAGATTTTCAAGTCAAGAATGATTTAAAATGACTCGTATTGACTCAAGGATCGATTTGACTATAAATTTGAGTAGTAAAAGGTGTCCGAATCAAAACCCGTTTGCAAGAAGAATAGTAACTTTGGACGGTAAGTGCCCGAAATACCCTTAACGTTAAAGACTCTGAACCTTGGAAAACAAGTTCGAATGATTAAAAAACATGGATTAGGAACCTCTAGGGCTCGAGTGACAAGATGGGTAAAGTAGGCTCGATAAATGAATAGTAAAGTGCGTAAAAGATAAAGAATTCCCCCTTAACGTACTAAAAATCACATATGAGCACGTTGATCAGGTAAGAATGCAATGCATGAGGTTTTGTAAATTTGGATCATGGTCTATAACGCTTTACCACTGCCCTTAGCTTACCATTTTAACCAGACCCCGTTACGGGCTGTTACACACTCACTCACACACTTGGGGGTGAATTCAAGGAGAAGAAGGAGGACTTGTCGTGACTTCACCTGGAGCTCATTACATCATCACTATCACTCTCTACATCCTCTCCTATCTTCATTTCTTGAGTAGGTGTCTATATATGTGAATGCGTGTGATTTGTGTGTAAGTTGGGGATTGTATATTATTACTTTTGGAGTTGGTGCTTGTAGGCCGTGGTGGCTATAATTTAATATCTTGCTTGCTACTTTAAATTATCTCTACTGTTTCCACTTTTAATCTATTGCGTTGTCACTCATATGATTGTTGGTTTAAGGGTTAGCCCCGCTTAGCTATGGTTCTTTTATTTGTCACCCGTTCGCCACTTGTTTAGCTCATGTATGGATTCCTATTTCATATGTGGATTGGACGTTTGGTGTGGGGGATGTAGTGCCTATCGATCCGGGTGTTACACCCTGTTCTGTCGAGGAGGTAAAATATATGTACTGTGAATGGAAACAGAGGGGTTAGGATTACTTACCTCAGGGATATTCGATGTCGGGGGTTCCTTTGAGGTGGGTGAGAGAGATGGAGATGGAAGTTTTTCTAGTACAAGGACCTCTGATTGTGGAGCGTACTCATGTAACGGTTCTAACCATTTGCACTTCCAATTCATTTCCTCACTTGTCTCCCTCTTCCTTTGAGGGGATGTATTGGTGGTTGTCCTGAAGTAGTATTCTGTCTCCAAAAAATCAACGTCCATGGTAATGTAATGGCGTTTGTCTGTAGGATCATAGCAGTGTAGCCCTTTTGAGTAGAGCTAACCCAAGAAAGACACACCGGATTGCGCAGGGGTCAAGTTTCGTTCGTAAATGTCTTGGAGCGTGAACAAAGGCGATACACCAAAAAAACCGAGGGTTAGCATGAGCACGGAAGGGATGGGATGAAACTTCCTGAGGGTGTCCAAGGGTGTCTCATACTTCAGTGCTTGTGTAGAATGTTGATTCATAACATACACTACGGTTAAGACGGCTTCAGCCTAGTAGGAGTTAGGTACGTGGGCCTCAAATAGGAAAGCCCGAGCACTCTCTAGTATGTAGCAGTTCTTCCGTTTGGCTACCCCATTCTGTTAAGGAGTGTGAGGGTAGGTTGTCTCGTGAATAACCCCATTATGTGAAAAGAAGTTTTGTAGGTTCTGATTGATGAATTCTCCCCCATTATCGGTACGAAAGACTTTGATCGAGGCGGAGAATTACGTTTAAATCATTTGGAAGTAGTTTCGGATCGTACTTGGGGCATCAAATTTCTGGTTTAGAAAGTAGACCCAAGTAAATCTGGTACAGTCATCAATAAATAAGATAAACCATCTAAATCTGGAGTTAATATGACTCGGGACCGGGCAAATCAGCTTTATTCCCTGAACTTTGATAATTCGTTCGGTGACTTTTAGCAAGTACACAAGTATCACAATGTAAAGAACTTGACTCAGAAACTAATTTGGGAAACAATTGTTTCAAATACTGGAAAGAGGGATGCCCCAAACGCTGATGCCATAACCATAGTTATCTGTGACTACTGCCATGAGCCAAAAAACTTGAGCCTTTTTGTGAGATATCTCTGATGTAGTACAATCCATCTCTCTCAGTACCACGCCCAAAGATCGACCCCGTACGAATATCCTGTAAGAGGCAAAAAGAGAGAAACATCAGCACTGTGCAATTAAGCTCTTTAGTGAGCTGACTAACAGAGAGCAATTTAGAGGTGAGGGAAGGCACAACTAGACAGTGAGATAAATTCAATTTTTCTAATAGTATAATATTCCCTTACCCCCAATAACCGGATAAGAGAGGCTATTCGCATTTATCACCCCCGTTTTTCGAGGTGCGATAGATGCCAGGATGTCATGAGCTTCATTTGTCATGTGGTTGGTTGCTCCTGAGTCTATGAGCCATTCCATTTCATGGTGGGAAGCCTGCACAAGAATTCTTCCCATCCTATTATTAGGCCCAATAGGAAAGCTTGGCCCATTTTCCAAATTAATGTTCAGCCTATTTTCCGAATTAATGTTTAGCCCATTACACATTAGGTTTAATGGCTGACCATTCTTACCAGAATTAATTTGGGAAGTTGAAGACCCTGTCCTACCATTGTTGCGCCGCCATAGTTTGTGCCGTGGGTGGCACCGCCGCTGCTGTCGTGACCTGTGCCGCTGGTGGTGCTACCGCCGATGCCGCCATAACCAACAGTCTCTGGTAGCGTCAGTCGTGACTTGGATCCCTTGTAGGACCACAACTCTCCCTTGTTCTCCATTATAGCCACTGTTATGAGAGTGTGTCCTGGTGAAGCCTTTGTTTTTCGAGGTTCCCATTGCCAGGCTTACCTTGTCGGTTGGGGGCCGAGCGGCCCCACCGCTGGTAGGGGCCATTCCTTTCTTCCTCGCCTGGTAGTCCGGCCACTATTTTGGATACCCCACAACCTTGAAACATGTCTCCTTTGTGTGCTTGGGACCTTCACAAATCGAACACTTCAGATTCGATCCACCGGGCTTTCTCGTTTTGCTATCGCGGGACGATGAACTTGGTTCTGACCGCATTTTTGCCACCATCCCCATGCCACCGGAATTTAGGTCGTTCATGGCCGAGAAGCGATGATCTTCTCGCCGAACGGCATTATAGGCTACTTCTAAGGTAGGCGGTTGCTGAGATCTGAGTAGGTCGCATTTGATAGGGTCGAATTTTCCGTCCAATCCCCACAAGAATAAGAATACCCTGTCCTCTTATTTTTCCAGATTATAGATTTTTTGTTCGTCTGAGCACTTCATCGATTGGGGTTGCCAGAAATTAATTTTTCTCCAAATCCTTGTACGGTCCGATAATATTGATCGGTAGACATATCGCCTTGATTAGTCTGATAGGCCCATTGCTTAAGTTCGTATAACTTTAGTTAATCACCTCCGTCGTGGTAGGTGGATTTGATTTCGTCCCACAATTCCTTCCCGTTGGGGCAAAGGATGAATTGTAGGTCGATCTCGGGTTCCATAAAGTTGAGTATGAGGCTTTGAACAAATCCATCTGTCTGTTCCCAAGCTTTGTATCCAGCTTCATCTTGATCAGGGGATACAGTTTTTTCGATAATGTATCCCATTCTACCCCGGCTAAGTAGTACCAATTGAACTATTCTTGACCATATTGCATAGTTGTTATCGTTGAGTTTGATGTTATTAGTGGTTGGGTTGTTTTTGTCGGAGGAGTTCCGCCATTTGGGTAAGAAATCTGCCGTCATGGGGTTTGGTTTTGTGGGTGAATCCATTGGTAGGTGATGAGCAAGGTATTCGAATCGTTATTGAAACGAAACCGGCTCTGATACCATGTTAAGAGGAATGTTTTGGGAGAAAGACTTAATTATATTTATTGTTTGTGGTGTGTACAAAACAAACGGGGATATAGAATAAATACAATACAACACCTAATTACACGCCTAAATTACGGTCCTATACAAGGAAAACATAATTAGGGCAAATCTCCTTCAAAGATGTCGGGGATTCTCTAACATTACCTACTTAGACATTTAAACGATGCAGAAGGTCGGGATTTGAATTAAGTTTTTGTTGAAACATAGATATCATTTATGTTATGGTGGACAAAACTTGCTCCTATTGTCATTGCAACTTTGCCTGTTTTAGCTGTTCCCGCTCCTCAATATACTCCCACTACCGTCACAGCTCGGCTTGCTCCTCGAGCATTTGTAGTCGTAATGTAACATGTTGTTCGAGCAATTGTTGTTGTTGTCATCTGAACTCATCCAATTCAGATAATATGGCTGAGCTAGTAGAGTAAATTTGAGGACTAGTGGATATACTAGTACTTGAGTGTTTGGTCTTCAAGTGGGCATCATACACCTCATCATTCTTGTTGCCCCCCCCCCCCCCCCCCCCAACAATATGACTAAACAATTCAATATCAGTGGGCAAGTTAGCTCTCTTGTCCTTATTAGTAAACCTGTCTGTTCGTTTATCATTTCTTTCAATTTCCCATAAATTTCCTCAATTAATATACCATGAACTTATCATTATGATTTCCCATAACCTTTTTAATAAATAATTAACTACTTATAAATATATTCAAACAATTGTACTCATGTCAAATAATTTTACATATAGTTCGTGAAATAAAATTCAATCAAGAATTAAACACTCAATCTAATAAAAACTGCGTAGGACTAAATCGAACTCACAAGAAACATCAATCTACGTACCTCATCCAAAAATTATGGGGTCTCACAAATATGAACGAAAATAACTAAATAATTAAAGATCGACGGTCTGAAATAACATTTCATATATCAACTTTCCTAAAGACCCCAATCTAATTGCCCCAAATGTTGTCATCTTCTCTGTTAGCCTGGAAGGTACGGCCACGGCCAAAAATTGGCCCGTGCTGTTGGAAAACACACAGAGTTTGGACAGTAGAAGTTTAAATTTTCTTTCCAAAAATAAATGTAAAAACTTGCAATGTTCGTATCGTATCTTAGGGTGTTTCAAGAAACTTACGAAGATAGAGGCTTTCTTGTGATGTTGATATCGCCTAGCTAACAAACACCCTTCAAGTGGATTGTCCCTCGAACGTCCTTCAATTAGATCCCTAGAACACGATCAAGCTAGTGAGAATGCTAGTTCTATGGCTTGTGTTTGGCTAGGATATTTTGCTTTGAAAACTTTTCTTTTATTTTTCTAAAAAATCTAACGCTTCTAGAACGTTGATCTAAAGAATAAGAGAAGCACCACCACTAGTATAAATACTAGTGGGGTTCGAAAATCCCTAGTGTCCCAAACCTAGTGAACTTTGATTTCTTGCTCACTAATTAACTCATTTAATTATTAACTTTTAATTGAATAATAAGTTCTTAACTTATTCTCCAAGTCTAGCAAGAGATGTCTTCTCTCTCCTACAATAGGAAGTTTGACTTTTCAACCTTTATCTAATATAAAGTCAAAAATCACTTTATTTAATAAATAACTTAATTCATAATTAATTATATATTGGGTTAAATATTTTGAGAATCACTACAAGAAAATCACCGAGTTCCGACGGAAAAAACCGACGGGAACAAACTGTCGGTTTTTCATCGGAATTTTCGATGGAAAAGCAATGAAAAACCAACGTAATTGTGATGACTAATTGCTAAACTAATAATTGAGGTCGACCGTCGGAAAATATTGTGGGATTTCAAAATTTTTGCGCCAAAAGTTTCCGACGGCCATACCGTCGGAGATGTGTCGGACATCCATTGGAATAATTGGCGCAATTTTGGCACTGAAAACGTTTCGACGGAATTCCGACGGACAAACCGTCGGTACATTTGCATACAAATTATTTTTCAACCCGACGGATATTTGTCTGTCGTGTTTCCGTCGATAAAGCTAACTATCCGATGGATTTCCGACGGAGTCGTTTCGTCGGATTATTACCATAATTACCACTTTGACTTTTAATGAACCAACAAAATTCCGGCGGGAGCCTCCATCGGTAGCTATGCGATATCCAAGGAATACCAACGGGGGTATTCCGTTGGCGTGTCTAAATTTGCATTCCACAGGTTCCGACGGCTTTTTGTCGTTGGTTATCCGTCGTTGTTACCTTCTTTTTTCGACGGTGTTTCGACAGTTTCTCCCGTGGGAAATTTTAATAGATGTATTTACGCGTTCTGAAATTTTTTTCCCCAAATCGCCTGCATTTTCATTTTCACCTGTATTCCAAAAGATGAAGGAGCTAGGGTTCTTGGAGAATCACTCACAAGCCGTAGACACGCATGATTGCTCTTCAAATCACCTGCATTTTCAATTTCTATAACGTTGAAGGGGCTAGGGTTTTGGGAATTTAACGATTGGGTAGCGTTTAGGGCTTTTGTGGCTGCGTTTGTGTATGAAGCAAGTGCGAGATTTTCAGGTGCAATCCGGGTGCGTTTGAATCGAAGGTGAAGAGGGCATGTAGGCATCTGCGTAGTACTCAAGGTATCCTTTTTATTCCTCTAGATTTTCTTGGTTGAGGGTGTTGGATGAGTTTCTTCCAGTATTTTGGTGAAATGATTTGGGTCTGGATTTTGAGTAATATCTAAGCTGCATATATTGTTGAAATTTGTTAGAAAATTCTCAATTTTCAGGGTTTATCAGTCATCTCCTGATTCATTTGGATATGAGGATTCAGTTGTAGATATCAAAGGCTGTGTCAGCAGTGACAAAGCTGTAGTTTCTGGATTATCTTCCTCTGCCATTACAGCATTCAGGTTCCCAGAACAAAGCACAACAGCCCAGGTTTGTAATCTTCTTTTTTGTTTCAAGAAAGTATGCATTTTACGTCTACAATGAAAACATTTAGATTGTTCTCATGTTTCCTCGTTAGTGTAAAAAACAGAGTGAGGATTGTGAATCTCTTGGTTTTCTAATGTCTTTTCTCTGAAAATTTAACGTTTGTTTTTTTCAGTTCTAAGTTCTGCCGTTGGTCATAAGCATGAATCCGACAGCATTAGTACAAACAACATCTTCTTTGACATTTCAGAATTAGGTAGTCCTCAATTTATACTTTATGTCATCAGCTGCATACATAACTTTCACTATTTCAAAAGAATATGATGTTTATAGCTGGCCAGTATTAACTGTCAAAACTCAGATCATTTGTCTCTATTTTTATGGCAGTCGAGAATTGCCTGAGGGTGTAGAACGGGAAAGAAGTTAAAGCCCTCATCTTGTGCTACTTGAGGTAAACTTTCAGTTTTGGTTGATTTCGATGACTCTTGATGCGTTAAATGTTGTGTTATTGAGTGTGTGATTAATTTTAAAGGTTAGGGAATGTTATAGGTATGTTTTCGCCTGAGTTTTAATTGTTTTGGCTTGAGTTCTAGCATGCAAATAGTTAATGAATGCATAGCTCCAAAACTGACCGCTTTAACGCAGCAACTTCAGACTCAAACTTTGAGTCCATACGAAATCCGTTTTCGAAACTATTTTAACTGTATATTCCTAGTATATCAAGGTTTGTGTCTGCCAAGTTTTACGTTCATCCGGGTCCGTTTGATACCCGAGGAAATTTTAAATTGGTCCATCTTTTCAATATTTATGATCTGGACTAACTCCTTCAGCAGGGGGGTAAACCTTCATATTTTATAAAGCTGTTTTACCAAGAAGTTCCTATATGTAGCTTGAGTATGTACTGAAAATTTCAGCTTAATCCGAGTTTGTATGATACGACAAAAATATTCTTGTTTGAAATGTGTGCTACATTGATATTTTAGTTTTTACTGTGATGTTCAGCTGTTCTTTTTGCTTCCATTTGGCATTCTCATTAAGCTAATTTGTTCCTCAACCACATTGATACAATTTATGTCACCTTTTTATGGCAGTCGAGAATTGCAGGAGGGTGTAGAACGGGAGACAAGTTAAAGCGAAAGTAAAAACTTGAGGCATTCATCTTGTGCTACTTGAGGTAACCTTTCTGTTTTGGTTGATTTCGGATGACTCTTGTATCATTAAATCTTGAGATATTGAGTGTGTGATTAATTTTGAAGGTTAGGGAATGTTATAGGTATGTTTTTGCATGAGTTTTAATTGATTTAGCTGACTTCTAGCATGCTTATAGTTAACGAATGCATAGCTCCAAATCTGACAGCTTCTACGCAGCAACTTCAGAGTCAAACTTTGAGTCCATACGAAATCCATTTTCGAAACTGTTTTGACTGTATATTCCTAGTATATCAAATTTTGTGACTGCCTATTTTTATGTTCAACCGGGTCCGTTAGATACCTGAGATAAATTTAAATGGGTACAGCTATGAAGTTCTGCACTTAACACATAATTAATTCAAAAACAGATGGCAAGGTTAAAAGAAATTACTTCCATGTATAGATGGGATCATCACCATAGAGATGAATGTAGGCTTGGCTGATCGAAGTGGAAAATGCAACTAAAATAGTAGGAACGAACGTACCTTGAAAGTTGCCAAACATAGTCGAGTGTTCTACACTAGGGAGAAGCTTGTAATTGATGAAGGATCATTGCACCCTATCCTATACTCAATAAATTAATGACAAAAATGTTGATAGATACTCAAACTACTTCTATATTTATTTCTAAGTTACATTCTTCACATTAACTACCAGTTGCTCGAAATCTTCCTGACATTACAGCTACGCACAATGTAAAGGAAGATTATTGCCACTCCATCTAGTCTATAATTTAATTTGAGTTGTGCATATCATGTGTATTTCCGTTAGAAAAGCAATGCGTAAACATTGTTTGGATCATTAACATCACTGTCTATCAAAATTAACACATTTTATGTACTAAATATTCGATAGAAAATAGAAATCAATACTATACAGCCTATTCGTTATATGAATATCAGCAAAAATGTCCCTAAGCTAAGGATATATTACGTTTCAAAATTCATGAACTAAATCAAGTTTTTATACTAAAGTTTTTGGAGATCCAATATACTAAAGTTTTTGGAGATCAGTAGTAAGATCAGAGTCGTTGGTCTGTAACTTAAATCGGGAAACACACAATCGAAGATTGTCATTTTATTAAGGAACTCTGAAAAAATCAGAGCAATACAACTGGAAGGCATTTTTGCTAGGAATAATTAAGTGCAGAACTAGGAATAATTTAGGATCAGTTCATCAAACTCTCCGAATAATTAAAAAATTGAGCCAAACTACGAAAATACTAAACAAAGTCCTTATAATTTTCTAAGAACCGTTTGGATTTTTTAAAAACTCACCTACATGAGAAGGAAAGACTTTAATATGAGGATGTGAATGATACCAGTGAGGTTTTATCTAATTACACAAAATTCCCCTGAGGTTTTCAGAATTTACAAAAATTTTCCTTGTCAAAGAATTCTTAATGCATCTTAGGAACTGAGGGATTTGCTAGTAAAAAAATGGAAGCATATGCTTGATATTGAGATGATCAGAAAATGACAGTTTATAATGAAAAGTACACATTTTGCTAGTGTTTATTAGTTCATTTCTAAGGTTGAACCAATTGTATATTAATCAATCTGTACACCATCTAAATACACATTTTCTTTTTTTTTTTTATTGCAATTTGTCACCATAGATAATTTAATTTTGGAGTTTAGTAATTAAGTTTTTAGTTGGTTACTGTAATTGTAGATCATGGATATTCCTGCTGATAGACTCTGGATGTACAATCGAACAAATCCTAAAAGGGGTCGATGTAGGGTAGAATATATCTAAGGGATTGAGACTTTTATTGAGCATTGTAGCGCCCGGAACGGTGGGCCACCACATCCCCCGCACCTAAAACCGAACCCACATATGAAATGGATTTCCATACATGAGCCCAAGTCTAAGCGAACAGGAACCTACACTCACACGCTGGGCTAAGCGGGGCTAAAACTCGGACAGACTGCACAAAACAAACAAACGAGAATGCAGAAGCAATAACATAAGGATCGAAAAGAGCTCTAAACTGACATTTACATTATATACAATGGCCTCCCGGCCCAAAATAGGTCAAGTGAATGCATCAAGAGTTCATAGTCCTTTAGAATATAATTCTAATATCAAATACAAAAAATGAGTGTCCAAAAGCAGGAATTATGAAAGCAACTCGACCTAGACACACAAGTACAAGACCACCACTCGAACTTCCCCGCCTAGCTCGAAACAACCTGCACTGAAGGTGGGAAAAAGAGAGGGGGTCAGTCAACAACTCAACTGAGTGAGGGGGCTAAACTCACACCTACACCTAAATATATATAAAGCAGAGCATATAACAAAGGTGATAGCCATGAATCGAGACTAGGGTTTTGCATACCAAAACCTTTTCCAAAGATAAAATATAATACAAGAGAAAACCTATCTCGATCCATGATCTATAGAACATAACATAACATAAACATAAGCCCAGCAAGAACGGACTAACCCAAACTCCTCAATACATAAACTGAAAGCGTAAATCATAAATCAATCCAACCCCAACAACATGGTGATCGGGAATCAAACCCTTTCCACCTACTTACGTATGTACGAGGGGTAGCTAACCCACAACGTACTCAGAGCATCACACCTCATCAACCTCCAAGAATCGTGCGTAACACTACGAATGGGAATCATGCACAGGCTTAACCTGACGGCCCTTGCCATCCCCGGCGTCCTTACCCACAATTCTCGGCCCCAAATATACCGTAACGTACCAAGTTCCCATCTTTCAGGGCATACTCACGCATACATATCATATACGAATAACAAATTTCAAATCATAGCTTATTTATGCCAACAATTATACTAAATTCAAAACGTAAAGCTTATTTCACAAAATCGTAACATAGCTTAAGCACTCGTATTTAATATATATATATATAAGATATATATTTGCATACGGGGTGAGAAAACAACACGTAATAGGTCATAGGTCGCTTAGCTAATACAAAAGATCCTAACCTCACCTTGAAGCAAAAGAAGCGGAACCAAAACGAATGGACAAAGGAGCACCTAAACCTCGGGCTCTGGCACGACTGGAAGAGGCTCTGAAACAAAACATGGCAAAACCGGAGACTTAGACTCAAAATGAACCAAATATGATGCTGGCAATGTTTATGAATGCAAAGGATGCAAAATGAGATGCATAAACACGTCACTTAAGTCATATTGATTCATATCTTGGAACCTTATATCAATTCGAGCCACAAATAATTCAAACTAATCATGATAGTTCAAACAAAGGCATAGAAATTCAAGCTCATGCATAAACAAGGCTCACGGAAAGAACGAAACATGAAAGTAGCAAATTAACACTCAAAAGGACATATAAAAGTATTTTGGAAGCAAAGGAATCGAACCATAAAAGTTGAAAAAACACATTTCTTACATCAACATCCGAAACGCCCGTGTCGTGATCTTAAGGTACGGTCAAATGCCCGTGCCATACCCTTCTGTGACGATTTGGCTTCCCAAACAGGCGTTTGAAAAATACACTAAGGCACCAAACGCCCGTTTGGATCGCGTCTGGAGCGAAAAACTGGCGAGAAACAGGGGTTCGAACCAAATTCCAAAATACCAACATATTTCCCAACAAATGCAACAAGAACCATACATTACATGCTAAATACACTAATGTATACATATATAACCATGAATCATGCAACAAAGTTCCAAAAACTCAAACCCACATAAACACATTCAAGCTCATTTATGTCACCAAACAATAAATGCAATCCCAACCAAAACCATGAATTAAATGCAGCACTCTTGACATATAAAACTCATAAATGAAGTCATAGTTCAAGCCAATCAATCGAAGAATCACAAATTAACAAGAAACCCTTACTATTCACATATATCCAACTCAAACAAAAGTCACATTCTCAAGAGAAAACAATCGGTAGAAAGATGGAGGATGTCGTGGAGAGTTCGGAACTTACTTCGGATCGGAAATTGATCAAGAAATGAAGAGATATAGTGATTCAAAGTGATCAAAGCTTGGGAGCAAAGGAAGAGCTTTTCTTTCTTCTTTCTCTTGATGAAATAACGTAATGAGGGAAAAGAAAGGGTTCAAGGGGTTCGGTTCGGTTCAAGGTTTCCTGGTTCAATTGGTTTGGTTCAAAAAGTGTTGGGTTCAAATCCAAAATTATCATATATTCCAATATAATAAAAATTTACATAAGTTCAAATAGATTCAAATAAGACAAGTAAGAAAATTATAAGAAATAAAATGACAGTTAAATCATATATTACATAATTAATGAATTTAAATCGCGCACGTATATCATACCTGTACGGTTGAACAATCAGGGTGTTACAAGCATGCAAGTAAGCTAGAGCCATTTATTAGAGAAGGGTTCATACATTGTCCTTGCAAGAAATGCATAAGGAAGTAGGACTTATTGAAGCCCGATGAATTGAGACGTCATTTATACGCCAATGGTTTTAAACCGAACTACTGGTACTGGACTGACCATGGTGAAACAACTCCGCCTTTTCACCAGGGTGCCCCTAGCAATACAAATAGTCAAAACTATGAAGATCCATTAAGTCGGTACAAAGATATGTATTGTGATGCAGTTATGCATGATGTTGGGGGAATATCAGGCCAGAGTGAACCACCAAATCAAGCAACACAAAGGTTTTATGACCTTTTGGATGAATTTAACAAACCTGTGTGGGATGGGTACGAGAAACATTCTCCTTTGTCACTTACAGCTAGGATATTGAGTATCCAAAATGATTATAATGCAACTCATGACCTGGTCAATGAATTCATCCAATTAATGTCAGATCTGTGCCCGTCGGGACATAAGGTGCCTAAGAACTTCTACGAAACACGAAAACTTGTACATAAGTTAGGATTGCAAAGCATTAAGATTAATTGTTGTGTGAGAGGGTGCATGTTGTATTACAAGGAGTATGTAGAACTAACAGAATGTAATTTTTGCGGTGCTGCTCGATACGAGGAGAAAGAAAATGAGAGCAATAAGAGGGAAAAAAACCAGTCTCTACAATGCATTATCTTCATCTCATTCCAAGACTGAAACGTCTATATGCGTCAATGAGCTCAGCGCCGCATATGACATGGCATGTAAAGAACAGAAGGCCAGAAGGGATAATGTCTCATCCGTCTGATGGGAAAGCATGGAAACATTTCGATGAGACACATCCTGAGTTTGCGAGTGACCCGAGAAACATAAGACTTGCCTTGTGCGCAGATGGGTTCACTCCGTATTCACAGTCAGCGTCATCTTACTCATGTTGGCCTATCCTTGTCACACCATACAATCTTTCCCCAGAGATGTGCATGACGATGCCATATATGTTCTTGACCTGTATCATTCCTGGTCCCAATAATCCAAAGCAGAACATTGATGTGTATTTACGACCATTAATTGATGAATTGAAAGAGTTGTGGGATGCCGGTGTGCCTGCATATGACGCATCAACAAAACAAAATTTTAACTTGAAAGCTGCATTGATGTGGACAATATATAACTTCCCGGCATATGCAATGCTTTCTTGTTGGAGCACGCATGGTAGATTAGCTTGCCCGTATTGCATGGGGGGAAAGCAAGGCAATGTACTTGCCAAACGGAAGAAAATTCAGTTGGTTTGATTGTCATCGGATGTTTTCTGATCCAAATCATCCGTACAGGCATAATAAAAATAATTTTATTAAAAGCCGAACTGAATATGACCCTCCACCACGAATGTTAAATGGGCATGAAGTGTGGGAAACAGTGCAATACTTCCCAAAAGTTACAGAGCAACCTGATAATCCAAGAATACCTGGTTGTGGTGAGTCACATAACTGGAAAAAACAAAGTATCTTTTGGGAGTTGCCTTACTGGCGAGATCTTCTAATACGGCATAATTTAGACGTGATGCACATCGAAAAAAATGTGTTCGAGAATATTTTCAACATGGTCATGGACATGCCTACAAAAACAAAAGATAATGCAAACGCACGGTTGGATATGCAAGAGTTGTGTAGACGGTCAGAGTTAAGTTTGGTACCCACAGGAAAAGGGCTATGGGCAAAGCCAAAAGCTAAGTATGCTTTTACGTTAGCGCAAAAACGTATAATTTGTGATTGGATAAAACAACTCATTATGCCTGACAGATATTTGTCAAACTTGTCAAGGTGTGTTGATGTTCAAGCAGCAAAGATACATGGAATGAAGAGTCATGATTGTCATATTTTTATGGAGCAATTGTTACCGATTGCCTTCAAAGAATTGCCTGACGATGTTTGGAAGCCTTTAGCTGAATTGAGCAAATTTTTCAAGGACTTGTGTTCAAGTACCCTAAGACATGAGGATCTTGACAAAATGCAAAAAAAAAAAAAAAAAATCCTATTATACTTTGCAAACTTGAGCGGGTATTTCCATCGTCTTTTTTTTGATGTAATGGAACATTTGCTAATTCATTTGATCGAGGAGGCTCGTAATGGAGGCCCTGTACAATTCAGATGGATGTACCCATTTGAAAGGTAAATCGCCTTATGCAAATATGTTTATATATTTTTATAATTTTTTAATGTTTAACCAAACTTAAAGTACTTCTATGGCCTAAAAATACAGGTTTCTAGGGAAAATTAAAAGGACCATTAAAAATAAGGCGAAAGTGGAGGGCTCAATTTGTCAGGCATATTTGCGCCGTGAGACTGCGAGTTTTTGCTCATACTACTTTGAATCTGAAGTTCGTTCCATGAGGACTAGGGTAGGTAGAAACGATGATGGGGGTGATAACGAGGATTTGACAGCACCTACAATATCTATTTTCAATACACCGGGACGTGCATCTGGTGTAATTAAAGAACGTCATATTACCTCATCGAAGGAGTTCAATGCACTCTCGGTTCATATTTTACTAAACTGCGACAAAGTTCAAAAATATTACAAGTAAGTTAGTGTTTATTTCCACTAGGGTTAAAAATAATGTATTTCGAATATGAAATTGGCTAATGTTTTTAAAAATGACATTTAAAATTTTAGTGAATTCCTCGCACTGACTGGCGTGGACGATGGAGATAGTAGCGACCACATTGAAAGAAACTTTGTAGGCTGGTTCAAGCATCATGTAAGTTTTAATTAAGTTTATAACCCTAATAACATTCATTTGTGAATTTCTTTCAATAACAACGAAACTTATATTGACTAGGTTCAAAACCCCAACAATGGAATTGATGATCCTTTGTTGCAACACTTGTGTTGGGGCCCGAATACTAAGGTTAGGACATTTCAGAAGTACTTTGTCAATGGTTTCAAATTCCATACGAGGTCATGGGGTCAAGGGAAAAAAATAATGAATTTTGGAGTTTGGGTTAAAGGTAGTGCGAATAAAGAAGACATAGCAGATGACTATTATGGGACGTTAGAAGAAATCATCGAACTTGATTACCCAGGTACTCCAATAAAGAAGGTTGTTTTATTCAAATCTGATTGGTTTGATCCTACACCACACCGGGGGACCCGTATTGGTAATGCAAAAAGCACAATCATTGAGGTAAAACATACGGGCAGATACAAAAGGTATGATCCTTTTATCCTAGCACAGCTAGCCCAACAGGTTTACTATGTTTCGTACCCTGGTCGAATCAAAGATAAGAAAAATTGGTGGACCGTAATTAAAACCAAGCCAAAAAGAAGAGTAGAATTAGAGGAATCGCTTGAGATTGCATATCAAAACGATGAAACAACAATTATCAATATGGTACAAGCAGATATGTGGTTGGGCCTTTAGTCGACACGAACGTTACCTTAGATGACTTTGTAGAGCTTGAAACTAACACATTCGGTGAATATGAAGCGGGCGATGAATTAATAGATGATCCACCGGACGAGGATGTGGAAAACACCCTTAGTGATTGATTTGGTAATATATTTTAGATAAACTTAACAATTAATTCATAATTAATTAAAAGACCAAAATTAATTAATTATAATTTAATTAATTAATTCTAGAAAAGAATTCACGTGTGAAATAATCACACGTTGGCGCCACGCATGCTTGACCCCTACCGTAATCTAGCAATGGGTGTGTGACACCTAGCTGAAAAATGAAATGAATCGGAGAACCTTTCAGTTAATGACAATCAGTGAAATACGATCCTTCTACAACTCTATCTCTCAATCAAGAACGAAGGCATAGGAATAAACTTAGAGCCTTGTCATTCTTGATGTTTAATGTTAAGTTCGTTTCATATCCATTTCGATCTCAATCCAAGAAAACCCCATTTTCTTGATGTCTTGATCTTTTATCCACCTTGGCCAAGGGTTTAATATTTAATGGACTACGACCAACTTAATCAGCAAGAGATCATTCTTGTTCTTAACAAGTGTAGGTCCTTTATCGATTCTACTAATTCTACATATGCCACTTGTGTGATCCCAACATAGGCCGTGGTTCAGGTGTCTATATGGCGACGCCTTTTTGAGCCTATATCAAAGACTACAGAGTTAGCTCATATGAGATATTACAGAATATCAAGCCAAAGGATTATTAATCACATCATTAGCTTGTGAGATATTTCCTAATCTTGAAGTTTCTAGGAGACTTCCTTTCCCATTTAGGAATGTTCTCACCGGGGACATCTCAGTGAAGAAGTTCTTGTAACAAACACCCTTATGTATTATGAACGCACCATCCTATGCACTTATCACTCTATGAAACTGAGTGATCCTTCAAAAGGACATAATCATAAACTGACTCAGATCGGTCTCCCTCCGTCGAGAGGCTGTCTGGGCTGGTGAAAGTCATCCCGTAGAAGCAGTTGGGAGGTAAGTAAAGAATAAGAAAGCAGTAAGCCGGACCTGCGGCTCCCCTTTTTTAATACCCCCTCACTCTGCAGAACATTGTTGGCTGTGTTAGGAATAGTGCCCTAGAAAGCCGATTGTATATCCGCTTTGTACTTTTCCTTATTGTAATCACAGACAATCTTTGAATAAAATAACGAATTGAGGCAACACTTCTTTATATGCTCTTGTTTAGTATGCGTTTACTTTAATTGTGCATGTATGAGAACTCCCCTAATCCTAATGACTTTAGGGCTCTACCATTTAGGTGAAATGGTTCACGAAACGAGCCCTATATCACATAAGTTATGATTAGTAAAATACTCCAAGCCGATGAGTCCTACAGACAGTGTGAGTGTCAACCTGACTCCTCTAAGGCTTGCTTGTGGGATCACGCCCTTAAGAAGGACCACCTTGTTTCATGGAGGTGCAAAGTGTATAGTTGATACGTGTGTGATGCATGAGGGTGCTTACTTCCATAAGTAAGTTCACTGAGGTGCCCCGTGTGAGAAGATTCCTAAATGGGAAAGGAAGTTTCTATTTCAGGAAATGGAAACTTCCAGATTAGAAAATATCTCACGAGTCATTGATGTGATTAATTGATCCTTAGACTTGAGGTTCCATGTCACTTTATGAGTTAACTCTGTAGTCTTAGGTATAAGCTTTAAAGGGTGTCGCCTTAGATAACTGATTCAAGGCTTATGCTAGGGCTGCACAAGTGACTCATGAAAGTGAATAAGAATCAAGAAAGGACCTACACTTGCATTTGCAAGGTGATCACTTATTGTATAAGTTATTCATATGCCATATGGAGTCCTTGGCCAAGGTAGTAGATCAAGACATCAAGAAAAGGGTTTCTTGGATTGAGATCAAATGGATATGAAATGCACTTAGCTTTAAGACCAGATTATTGGGGTTCTGATTATTCCCTTACCCTAGATCTTGGTTGAGAGATAGTAAGTAGGAGGATTGTATCTCACATGAATCCAATGACTTAAAGGTTCTGTCGAATCCGAACATTCCAATTCACCTAGGGGTTAAACACCTATTGCTAGACTATGGTCGTTTAATCTGTGGACTGATTAATTAATTAATTAGGGTCACTGCTAATTGAATTGAGAACCTAGAGGGTCACACACAACAACTTGGTTACATGAGTTGAGGTTTTGAAATGATTAAAAGAGTTGATCATGCCGAGAGGGTTCTACACGTGTGAATCACACGTGTGGGTTACGTGAGTGACACGTGTCCTTAGGGACACGTGTGTCACACGTGCATATATATGTATATGTGATTAAATAATTAATGGGTTAATTATTTAATAGACTTTGGTTTAATTTTTGAATTAAAAAGAAAGTCTTATTTTGGAGAAAAACAATCTATTTAATTAATTACGAATTAATTAATTAGATAAAATAAGTTACACGTGCATATATATGTATATGTGATTAAATAATTAATGGGTTAATTATTTAATAGACTTTGGTTTAATTTTTGAATTAAAAAGAAAGTCTTATTTTGGAGAAAAACAATCTATTTAATTAATTACGAATTAATTAATTAGATAAAATAAGTTATTTATTTATTAATAAATAAAGTATAAAATTATCCAAAATGGGTTTGGATATTTTAGCTCTCTTAAAAGTTGATCTGAATTAGAATTCAAAAGTCAAAGTTTGGAATTACTTGATGATCAAGTAATAACAGAGAGGGACCAAATCCTTAGTCCAATAGGACTAGGTTCGGCCACCCCTCTCCTTCCTATATATAGAGGAGCTCGAGCTCCCCTTAGAGGCTAATTGACAATTCTTTTGGTTCATGTGTTGAACACCATCCTTTCTCCAAGATCAAATAAACCCTAGGTTAAGCCTAAACACTCACTAGAGAACTAGCATCCTTACTAGTTAGATTATAGTCAAGTTGGTAGACTATCTCTAGAGATCTTCAAGTTAGAAGTTTTTAAAGATTCGAGCTTTACCAAGGAGAGGGGATCAAGTCGTGAGAAGAGCGTTCTTGGGTGGCTTGAAACGCTTCAAGAAAGATTATTGAAAAGTAAGTTTCTAATCTCTACGAATTCGGATTCACGATTGCGAGTTTCGATCCTTTTTGTTGGAAATTTTTAAATTTTCGTTGCTTTCTGATTCCTGTTTTCCAACAGGCTGAACAAAAGACGTATGACTTGCAAAAACAAGATCCCCGATCTGTTGTCGGGAATTCATTCTTTGACAGCTCTGCTCCCCCAAAGAAAAAAGAAAGACTTGCCCTGTCTATCGGACTCATCGACTTGGAGAAGTTTCTAATCCTCGCCTATGGAGTTAAGAACTTGTTTCATGAGCCGTTTTCATAAGGGAAAAGTTCTTAACGGCCTCATCGGATTGGGGGAGTTCAAAACATGCAAAACACAGTCAACCGAAACAGTCATAAATAAGCACATAAAGAAGTGATTGTCTATGAACAAAAACATCTCATTTATTATTCAAAGTCTGTTTGTGATTTTACAAGGAAATAGTAAAGCATAAATGCTGCTTTAAGGGCACTATTCCGAATAATCTCCCACTTGCCCGTCAAAGCCATTCAGGTGCTAATCTAAGTCCCATCTTCTGAAGATGTCCTTCGAAAGCTTATTGATTAAGAGCTTTAGTTAGTGGATCTGTCATGTTCTCTGTCGATGTGACTCTTTCAATTTGCACATCTCCTCTCTTGATTAGATGACGGATTAAGTGATACTTCCTCAAAATGTGTTTGGTCCTTTGGTGAGATCTTGTTTCTCTCGCTTGAGCAACTGCCCCTGAGTTGTCACAAAACACTGTAACGGGGTCTTTAATACTAGGAACTACACCCAGCTCGTGGATGAAGTTTCTTACCCAAACACCTTCCTTAGCAGTATCGTTTGCAGCTAAGTATTCGGTCTCAGTGGTCGAATCGGCAGTGGTCGCTTGCTTGGAACTTTTCCAACTCACTGCTCAGCCATTCAGGCAAAATATGTATCCTGACATGGATTTAAAGTCATCCATATCCGATGCAAAGCTTGCATCACAGTATCCTCTAATGATAAGATTTTGCTGGGCTCCGTAAACCAAGAACAAATCCTTAGTTCTTCTCAAGTGCTTAATGTAGCACCCTGGAGCATAGAGCATTACATCCCCTACACCATAGCCCGACACATGTAATGAAATGGGAACTCCACACACGCACCAAGCTACAGCGAACGGGGAGACAAACAAAATCTCTCCTAGGCTAGGCGGTCTAGACCCTAATACAGAGCGCGCATAAATAAATCAAAATCAAAGCGGAAGCACCAGGATTGAAATATACAAATATACATACATACATACATGCCAATAGTATAATTAGACAAGTAATACATGCCATGCCCATCCCAGGCCAAATAAATCATACAGGTTTCATAATTTAAATTTCAGATTATACTCTTATGCATACTTATACATAATACCCGAACTGGAAAATAAAGATGCGGTATGCAAAGGACTCAGACTACAAGACTCGAACAACTCAAAAGAAAGATCGGCGCCTAGCTCAGAATGAACCCTGTACTTACAAAATCAAAGAGACAAAGGGGAAAAAGAAGACAACAAGGAGGGGTCAGTCCTAAACACTGGTGAGGGGGCTCACACACTCACACGTACATATACATAAAGCAGAGCATATTCAAATTCATAAAAGCTCATGAACCGGGGCGTAGTTTTTGCAATCTAAAACATTTTATCCCATGATATTAGATATAGAAAAAGGTTAAAGTCGAAGGCCAAAATCACCAAATTTTATAAATTAGGAATCCCCTCCCGCTTCACGAACCAAGGTTAGAATCTAAATCACACAACTCGGCGAGTACGAGCTTCAGACCACCTAACTCCGATCATATTCAAAATCAAATCAAACTTAAAGTCAAACAAAATCAGAATTACACAAACCTGCCTCTTCTCTGGGTGATGGGCGGGTTGATCATACCTTAACTATCGTTCTAACTGTATGGGCCGTGAGTTTCATGACACTCAAGGCCGAGGATTCCATCCCTTACCAAAGCTCTTAGTGGGTCAACAAAGACCATAAAAGCTTCAAGCTTTCAACCGTACAAAAATGTTCATGTTGGGATTAATGCCCTGAAAATCCAATTATTTTGTAAATATTTTGGATCTATAAAACTGAAATTATAGTAAGTTATGAGTGTTTTTCAAATTTAATAATTAATGACGTGTGATGGTATTTTTATATGAAATGTGTTTCATAGGAAAAGACATTAAATACCAAAAATCACGTGTCATTAAAGTTCTAGTCGGTATGATAAGAAAATGTTCTTATCGAGACTATAATATGTTATATAAGATGATTAATTTTTCTTCATAGGGAAATGGAGTTTCCGATTATAACACATTGATGATTTTCAATGAGATTGAAAACATCGAACTGGACTTTTAATCCTGGCAGTGTTTCGACTTTAGGCATGTAGTGTTAATCACTGTGATGTACTCAGAAGTGAGGTCTCGGTAACGGGTGGCCAAAATACTTTGACGTTCGGTGATTGCATGAAATGTGCTAAAGAGAAATACCGATCAAGCAATCTGTAGCCTTGCTGGAAGGTTAAAAGATATCCCTGAAATAGATTTACAAAAGGTCGAATTAAAACTTTAGCCAAAGTACTTCGTGTGTGCATCACCGAAGTTGTATGTTGAATGTGTTTCACATATAGAGAATTTGGACTAAAAGCGAATCAAGAATTTCATATTGGAAGTGAAAAATAAATGATAGTAGTATAGATTTATTTTTCATGGATATCTGTATAGAGGAGTAAAATGCAATATTATTCTAGATAGAGAAATTCGTGAATGATTTAATTGATTTTAGAGTTCAATAATATTTATTTAGTGGAATTAAATATTGGTAAATTGTAATCAATTATTGTCATGAGATGATAATAGATTGACCCATTTGGAGCTAAAATTAATTAGTCCTGCAGGTCCCCCCCGCAAGCCCTAACGAAGACCAAAGAGGAAATATTAAAAGGAGAGAGAGAAATAAAATTTTAAAGTGTTTGAATATAGCCAAAGAATTTATTTTGAGAAAATAAAGTAAATTACAAAGAGTTGAAAATGCCCGAAATTTTATTTTGGAGAAAATAAAAAATTTTCAAAAAAAAATATAAAATAAATGTTTGAAATAAATGGTTTTTTTTTTTTTTTTTTGCTGACGTGGCAGCTGATGTGTCACACCACGTAAGCGGGACAGGCGCCAAGTGGTGCTGAACGAGTGCCGCATGGTACGCCACACGGACGGCTCAGATCGTGCCAAGTCTCGTAGGTCAACGACTTAGATTTGACCAGAAAATGGTCCGGGTCGGTGTATGGGTAAGGGTAGGATCGGGTCGGCCCAAACCTACCCGACACGTGTCAGCACAGGAGTGTGCCACGTTGCCCAGTGGCTGGACCAGACCAAGCCGACCTGTTCAAAGGTGAACCGGGTTTGGGGACTGGACCACTCGGTTGGACCGGGCGAATAGGACACGTGGCAGCTGCTCGTGGCAGCGTGCCCTTCACACGCGCCAAGCACATAGCCGCCACATGGGCGGCGTGTGTGGGCGCGTGTCGACCTCAATTGGCACGTGCTTGGCGCCGCCTTTCTCATGGTGGCGTGGGCTACACGCCGGTACTCTCTGATTGGTCGGATGAGCTTGGTGTGCACAGCAAAAAATGGAAAAAGGACTAATTTAACCCTCAAACTTTGCCTATAAGTAGGCTCCCTTTTTTCATTTTAGAACCAGAATTCTGAGCTTTCCTTTTTCAAATTTCAAAAGCTTCGGCTCTCTCTCTTCTAATTTTAGTTAATCCTTAATTAAGGATTAATTTCCTTTTTCAAATTTCGAAAGCTTCGGCTCTCTCTCTTCTAATTTTAGTTAATCCTTAATTAAGGATTAATTAATTACTTAATTAGGTACTTATATAATTAATATATAATCCACTTAATTAATAAAAAATAGGGATTTTCTGATTTAGAAAAAGGTATTTTTCTAAAACGATATTTTCTCAAAGTATTTAGCGAAATACTACTAGAGCCCACACTCCAAAGCCTTAATCGGGGATATTGTAGGGGAGTTTTTCCGGTTTCACGAGAAATAATCGAGGTGCTGGAAAAGTGTCGTTGATAGCCAATTTTGCAGTACGGTAATACCGTTATGCTGCCAAAATTAATATTTACATATTGTCATTATATGCACGATGATTTAAAATTATGTTATAGATGCATCTATATATTAGAGTTGTTCTGCCCGATTTGTTCCACTGCTTATTAAAATATTTTAGAAATATTTTGATAACGAGGTTATGACAAAAAATTTTGAAATATTGCGGTATAACGTCACTCTGTTTCGGGCCAGCCACCCAACAGGTGGAGCGTCATACACTTCACATACATCAAATTCAAGTTTATATACATATAAATGCAACAAGTTTGATCACATTTCATGCTTCAATTCACACAAAACCGAACACAAAGTCATGGATTCAAAAATGGAGCTTTAACCTAACTATTCACATTCATCTCCATAGCATGCTCAATACCTCATGAAAATATGTAAATGGTAGCTTAAAACAACCACAAGAATATGGAGAACAAGAATATATTCCAACCTTTCAAATTGGAGAAGAAACGGAGAAGATACGAGCTTGAAATCGCCAAGGATGAATAGTGATGGGTCTTTTTTCTTCTCCTCTCTATTGTCTCGGTTTTTCCCCTTTTTCTTGGCTGAGTTTCAAATTGAGAGGTTAAGGGTTGGTTAGGAGCTTGATTTAGGTTTAATTGGGTCCAAAAATCAAGTCATTTGGTTAAGAAATGAGCAAGTTATGGCAAAAACTTTAAAGGGTGGCAATCACGCCCGAGTTTCACGTTTCGGGCGAAATTCGGAGGCTCAAAAGGGCTTAGAAAAACACAAGGCTAGGTTCATAAGCTCCATATTTTTGTTACAATTCTAGCTCCACTTCCTAAATTTGAATCCGAATTCCCGAGCTCAAGTTATGCCTTCCGGAACCCAAGGAGCGCTAAAACGAGTTAGGCCCTCGAGTCCCTAACAAATAAAACGGTTTAAAAATCGTATCAAACGAACTCAAAAACATGCAACGAGCATGTAAACAAATTAATAACACATATAGTTCATGCATATCATGTAGTTACAAAAATCGGAAACGAATCCGAGCTCAAACGGATCAAAAACGAGTTGAAAAGGTTAAAAACGTTCAAATATTCAAATATATACTTAACAAATAATTCAAATAAATTCAAGAATATCAATTAAACCTTATAATAAACATATAATTGTATAATTAAATAATTTAAATGCACACTTAACACTTTCGAAACAGCGTACCTGTACGGCCGGACGAGCTGGATGTTACACTTAAGGATGTTCTTTACAACAGTACAGTGACCTTCACCAAGGTCAGATTGGAATCGGCTAGTCGCGCTGAGTGCATAAACCACATCCGGTCGAGTACATAGCATTGCATACATTATGCTTCCTATTGTAGATGCATAAGGAATTTTGGACATTCTAGACTTTTCAAGTTCAGTCTTGGGACATAGCTTCTTCGAAAGAACTGTTCCCGGGCCCCTTGGAAGTTTTCCACGTTTGGAATCTTCCATAATAAACCTTTTTAGTTGTCTATGTAAATCGACTATGATAACCCTATCAATGGCCTAGATCTATCCCGATAGATCTTTATAGCGAGAATGTAGGATGCATCACCAAGATCCTTCATCTCAAATTGGTTCGATAACCAAGACTTTGTTACTTTCATGTCATCCTTCGCATTCCCAATTAGGAGGGTGTCATCTACATAAAGTATCAGAAATCGAACCGGGGTTTCCAATTCTTTCTTGTACACGTAGGATTTTTTCGGATTTTGAATTAAGCCAAACAATTTGACCACTTCATCAAACAGAATATTCCAATTCCTAGAAGCTTATTTCAATGCATAGGTTGATCTTTGGAGTTTTCAAACCTTTTGTTCGCTCCCACTGAATGTGAAACCATGGGTTGCTCAATGTAAATCTCTTTGTCAATGTTTCCATTGAGAAAGGCAGTTTTCACATTCATTTTCCATATCTCATAGTCATAATATGCAGCAATGGCAAGCAAAATCCTAATGGACTTTTGCATTGCAATCGGTGAGAAGGTTTCATCAAAGTCTACACCTGGTCTTTGAGTAAAACCCTTAGCAACTAATCTTGTTTTAAAAGCTGCCACGCTTCCATCTACTCCAAGCTTGCGCTTAAATATCCATTTGAACCCTATGGGCCTGATCCCATCAGGTGGATCAACCAAGGTCCAAACTTGATTAGAGTTCATATAATCCATTTCGGATTTCATTGCTTATTTCCATTGTTCAGAGTCCGAATATAACAGTGCCTCCTCATAAGTGGATCATTATCCATTTGAGATGTTTGGTGGAGAAATCCATGCCATCTCTCTGGTTGTCTAGGAATACGTTCAGAACGTCTTATTTGAGGAGGATTTTCGTGTTTGTCACTCTCTTGGATTGGCTGAGGGACGTTAGTCTCCGAACTAGGCGTGGGACTTGGTCTCGATCTTTTTTGAGTTCTGCGATCTTGCCTTTCTTTTCTCTAAGGAACGAGTCCTCAAGAAAAGAATCATTTCTAGACACAAAGACCTTTTGTTCAAGAGGATTGTAGAAATAATATCCTATTGACTCTTTAGGATATCCTACGAAGTTACATAAGCTTGATCTAGCTTCAAGCTTATCTCCCAGTATGCTCTTCACATATGCAGGATAACCCCAAATTCTTAGGTAAGAATAATTAGGGATTTTGTCAAACCACATTTCAAATGGGGTTTTGGGTACCGATTTGGAGAGAACAAGATTCAGAATCTTAACTGCTGATTCTAAGGCATAACCCCAGAATGAAGGTGGCAATTCAGTGTAGCTCATCATGGAACGAACCATATCAAGTAGGGTTCTGTTCCTTCTCTCGGAAACTCCGTTTAATTGAGGAGTTCCCGGAGGAGTCCACTGAGAGATAATTCTATTATCTCTAAGATGACTAAGGAGTTCCCGTCCTCATTCTGGCCCGAAGCTTTGGCTACTGCCACTTACTTGGCTAATCGCCTTCCCACCAAAATCCTAAGCTTCCGCACACCTATACAAACTCTGAGTGAGTATACCCAAGTTCCACCACCATTATCTCTCACACCTCGTATTTTTGGGTGTTCGGTGTTCATGCATATCCCTACTACAAACCGAACCAAGCTTGATCCCTGTGCTGAGAAATGTGTTTTTGTGGGCTACGGAGTTAATCAAAAGGGTTATCGCTGCTTTAACCCCAAAACTCGCCGAATGTATGTCACGATGGATTGTGACTTTGTGGAGACTGAGTATTATTTTCTGAATCACAACCAATCTAGTGATCAGGGGGAGAGTGAACAGTGCAAGGATCCCCTAGATTGGCTATGTGCTACCCCGTTATCTGCAGATCCGCCCCCTCCCCCCCCCCCCCCCCCTTCCCCAAGTGATACTGGAATTCAGAGTACCCCAGCACAGACCACGCTCCCATTATCTTCTTCGAGCAATATCCCTGAGGTTAGTACTGATGAATTACAGAATACCAGTCCTATTCCTGTTACTGACGTTCCTAACACTGCAGGTGCAATAGAGACTGACAGATATGTGCTCCCGGCACGGAGCACACGGGGTATACCACCAAAACGGTATCTTCTTGAACACGAGCCCAGAGTACAGAGATACCCAGTGGCCAATATGGTCAGGGGGAGCCTAACAGAATTCGCAAAGGCGTTTTTAGTAGCTATTTATACAGATAAGGTCCCAAAATCTATAGATGAAGCAATGGCGATCCCTGAATGGAAACAGGCAATGGATGATGAGATGAGTGCATTAAAAAGAAATGGAACGTGGAAAAAATACCAAAAGCCACTGGATAAGAAACCAGTTGGATGCCTGTGGGTATATACGATTAAGCGGAATGCTGATGGTTCTATTGAGCTTTACAAGGCTCGATTGGTTGCAAAGGGGTACACTCAGACCTACGGAGTTGACTATGCAAGAACTTTCTCTCCGGTAGCAAAGATCGACACAATCCGAGTTCTTTTCTCGATTGCTGTGAATCAAAATTGGCCCCTACATCAATTTGATGTCAAGAATGCCTTCCTCCATGGTGATCTAACAGAGGAAGTGTACATGGAAGTCCCACCTGGTTTTTCTCACGAATTCGAGAATCTTGAAGTATATAGACTGAAAAAGGCATTGTGCGGTCTCAAGCAGTCTCCTAGGGCATGGTTTGGGAGGTTCACTTTGGCGATGAGACGGTATGGGTATGTGCAAAGTAATTCTGATCATACTTTGTTCCTGAAGAAAAGAGGTGAGAAGATTACGTGTTTAATCATATATGTTGATGACATGATTATCAAGGGAGACGACATCGAGGTAATCAGTGATCTTCGAAAGAATCTGTTTAGAGAATTTGAGATGAAGGACTTGGGGCACCTGAAGTATTTCCTTGGAATTGCAGTCATGCGATCAAGCCAAGGAATCTATCTGTCTTAGAGAAAGTACATCCTCGACTTACTTGCAGAGACAGGGATCTTGGATTGTAAACCAAGTGATACACCAATGGCTAACAATCACGGGTTAAGGATTATTGAAGGGGCTGAACTAACGGATCGAGCGAGGTACCAGCATCTTGTTGGAAAACTTATCTACCTCTCACATACTAGGCCAGATGTAGCGTATGTTGTCGGGATAGTGAGTCAGTTCATGCACAACCCCTAGAAACAGCATATGGAAGCGGCTTTACGAATACTGAGATACTTGAAAGGGACTCCAGATACGGGGATATTTTTCAAGAAGAATGGGCATCTACAGATAGAAGCATAACGGATGCAGATGGGGTAGGAAACCCACTTGACTGGAGGTCGACTTCTGGTTACTTCACGGATAAGCAAAAAGCAAAAGGATGTATCTCTCTCGAGTGCCGAAGCAGAATTTCGGGGAATCACAAAAGGATTAGCAGAGTTGTTGTGGCTAAGAAAGTTGATGATAGAGTTGGGGTTTCCCCCAGTTGGAGCATGTCCTCTAAAATGTGATAACAAAGCGGCTGTTCACATTTCCGAGAATCCAGTTCAGCATGACAGAACGAAACATGTGGAAATTGATCGACACTTCATCAAAGAGAAGCTTGAAGGTGGAGTTGTTTCGCCTCCATTTGTGCGGTCTGAGGACCAACTACCTGATATTCTTACAAAAGCAGTCACGGGACGAATGTTTCATGATACTTTGCACAAGTTAGGCGTTGGATATCCCCCGACCTAACTTGAGGGGGAGTGTTGACCTTAATATTTAGGAAAGATTTTATTTCCTTGTATTACGGGATTTAGCCCTAAGATGATTGCTCCTAATTCTCTATATCATTTTGTTTAGGGGCTGTACCTTTTCAGAACAGAAAATAATGAAATCCTATTTCTTCTTTTACCTACGTTTTCCTATCTCAACATATCTAACTGGAAATTGAAGGCTATTAATAATTTGTCATTTCGAAGTCTCATCATGGTCATCCATGTTACTGGATTAATTGCTTTCATTAGAGTATTCTTTAGATACTCAAAGTGGATAGATCTGTTAGTAAATATTCTTCCAATAATATCCATATATTAGTTTAACTAGAGGTTTCGAATTCGAGTCCCTAAAAACGCAGATACCATTCATAGGGAGAGTTTTACATTCTAAATGGTTCGTCCCCACTCGATCCATGAAAATGGACTACACAACCAAAAATAATGTTTAATGTCACTCGATCTGTAAGATTTGCTCCAAGCATCATGCGAAATATCGATCACTTTTGGAATTTTCTGTGATAAACGCAAGTTACAGAGACGGGAAATTTCTTTTTCTGTCATTTCAATTCATAGAAATTAAATAAAATTAACTACTGAGTTGAGATAAGACGGTAGGCGCTTCGTTTAAAAAAAGAATTTTCGCATGATTTGGCTAGAAAGCAATTGCAAGACATGTCTATTTGCCAAAATCCGGCCGTGTTTTTAAGGAGAATAGAAGAATAGAGAGAGAATTGGTGATATTTTCAGTCCTATTTAAACGCGTTGCCGACGTGCTTTGACATGTTTTACTTATTTATGTATGAATTATGATGATGAATTTCCGACATTAAATCCCATATTCCGTCAGTTTAAACACAATTACAAGCTCAACAACTGTTTCCACCACTAAAGTCATTTGGCTAATTCATAAGGCAAGAATCGTTTATGAATTGGCAAGCCGCATCAATTTTCTAGGCCTGTATATTACACGATAATAATAAGTTTATTTTGAATAAAAATAACAAATAAATGACTACTAATTATGAGTTATGACTAAAAGCTGAGCTCTCAGCCAAAGCAAAGCGAGAACTAGAAAACAAATCGGAGATGGGAATCATACAAAATCTCGTGAAGCTGAATATTATATGTAGTTTTTTCTGTAGTTTAATTCCTAACTAAACGTTTCATTTTTGATTGCATATGTCCTCTGCGCCTTAAATTTGGCAAACCTCATATATTAATCTTGATGAAGTTCTATTCAGCACACGCATGCAGCAATCGGCAAGGCTTTCTGCTGTTCTCTGTATTTAGCAGAAAAAAGAAGCACAGTGGTATTAGAGAAGGTATCATCACTAAAAAGTCTTTCTCCTAATGCACCAGGCACCAGCTGTGCAAAAATAACCATCAATAGTTTTCAATAATCTACATGAAAATTGAACTATCAAAAGTAGGGCTGTAAATGGGTATCCGAAAATCCGATATCCGTTAGTATCCGAATCCGTTTAAAGAGGATATTATCCGTATCCGTTCAAAGAGGATATTATCCGTATCCGATTATAGACATCCGAATTATAAACGGATAAGGATATGGTAATGAGACATCCGATCCGTTTAACATCCGATCCGTTTACACACCCGTTAGATATATCCGTTATCCGTAATCCGTATCCGATAACATATATATCTATATATTTTTTATACCTTGATGAAACATATATTAATTTAAACATTATATAATTATTTGAGAATTATAAAAAAAAAAAACAGTAAACGTATATCATATTATTTGTAATAATAAACTCCATTAATTATTGTAAACATATATTATAAATTATATATTATACTTATGAGTTAATGTGTATAGATTTAATAGATTTATAGTTAGTTATATTAATATTTAATTGTGTTATGAAATTTTAATCTATTATTTTTTATTAAAAAATATATGTAAAACAGATAAACGGATTCGAATTCGGATATCGGATAACTCACTAATCGGATATCCTCACGGATACGGATAATCCGATATTCGGATAATATCCGTCAAATTCGGATACGGGTAGCATTTTCATTATCCGTCGGATAACGGATACGGATTCGGATAACGGTTATGCTAAACGGATTCGGATTCGGATACTGCACATCCGCTCCGTTTATTATCCGTTTACACCCCTAACCAAAAGTATGAGCATCTCTTTCAAGAAAAAGATATAATTAATTAATATAAACTTTCTTATCCACAATTAATTAAATAACATATAAATTTCGTGAATTACTTGGACCAACAAAACCACTATCACGTTTAAATGTTATTGGCAAAAGGAACAAATTACCATATATTTCTGACATTATTTTCGACCAAACAATGGATTTATTAGTTATGTTAACACCAGCCATTATATTTAACTTTTATGTTCAATCTGGCATTTAAGGCATGATTGGTATGATGGATTGGGGTGGAAATAGAATGAGTATTCCCTCATCCATTCTCGAACTCTTATTGGTACAAAATGTAACTGGGAATGCTCATTATTGAGGCAATATCCATTCCTTAGTTATTACATGGTATTAACCATTCTCAATCGTCAAAATTTATTTATTTTTTATATAATCACCACATATTTGTTAAATATATATTATATTATTATTACAAATATATAATCACGTTAAAAATTTAATAAATTGTATTACATTTATGTAAAAATAAATATAACATAAATATACTATATACTATATATAAGTACATGTTGAATATATAGCAAAATCACATAATCAACGTATGAATATGAAAAATAAATACATTTTATAATATTTATATTTATATATAAATCTCTCTCTTCTCTTTCTCACACACACACATATATATATGTATGCGTAGTGTCACATATATTTTTATTTCATTTTTAATTTTACTACTAAATGTATCAATTATATATATTTTTATTTCATTTTTAATTTTACTATTAAATGTATTAATTATAGAAATGTTATAATAAAGTCATTCCATTTTAAAGTTTATTCTTTTCTTGCCTTGTTCCATTCATGCACACTAATCATGTACATATTTTTTACTTGGAATGGAAAGAGAGAGAGAATCTTTCCCTGACTTTTTTTGAACTTAGAATTCGTCAAGTTACAACTTAATTGTGTTCGTGAATATGCAAATTAGTTCAATGCTAACGATACAATAGATTAATGATACTAAAACACATAAACAGTAAGGATTCTTGCAAATTTTTCTTTTTTTTTTTTGGATATAAAATCAGCGAATTCTTAAGATATCATTAATTCTCATGGTAATTATAGAATTTACCATTAATTATTATTGTTTCATAAAAGAGACATACGATTATGAATTGAGTATTAGGATTATATCATTTCTGAGTAACGGGTTATGGATTTGATTTGGCAGTTCCATTTCCAACATTATTCATTTTTAACAACAAAATAATGACCCTAGTTAAATGACTTAAATAAATATAAAATATATATTTTTATAATTCTTGCTTTGTGTTTTCAATAAAAACAAATAAAATTTTATTATTATTTCAGTCAAAATATAAGCTTTATAATATACAATATAATATCACTTTCTCAACAAAAACATGAACAATAACTTAAAATAGAAAAAATATATTTTATCTTTGATTCGTTCTCTAGTTAATATCCTATTCAAGTAATATTAACAAATTTATAATTTTATTATTAAAAGACCAAAATTTTATGTTATTAATTAATAATTCTACATTAAGACTAAAGTAAAGTAGATTATTTATGTGCAATAATTTCTTTTGAATAAGGTATCAAATATCATGAAAAGATATTCTCATTTTTATTTAGAAATGTTTTTAATATGTATTGGGATAAAAGAGTCAATAATTCAGATTTAAGTAGATTTATATAATTTTCTTATATTTATTACACTAGCATTTTATCTTATTACAAATATTTGATTAATACCTTTTCTTTAATGATATTTAATGTATTTACCTTTTATATTACAAATATAAACAAATGAGTTATAATTTAAAGTTGAATTAATGTAAAAGTGCTTAACTTACGTATGCAAAAATTGTATACATTTATATAACCTTCACGGTGATTGGGAAAATTCTAGCCCAGACCCGGCTTGGCCGGACCCAACCAATTAAAAAGGCAAGTGTATTACACTTGCCATTTGATTGGTCACTCTCCCCCAACTTTCCACCAACCACACGACAAGTGTAAAACACTCGCCCCCTCGTTACACCGGTTTGGCCGAGCCAGGCTCGGGCTAGAATTACCCCGGTGATTAATATGGTCTACAAATTTCAGTTACGGGCGAAGTTTAACATTATATTAGTTCAGGGGTAAATGATACATGCAGAGTAGTTCTGGATTTTATTAGTTATGCACTTTATGGTAGCTAGAAGCCTAGAATCAAGGTTATAATCCCAAAGATATGAATAAAGATGAGTGATATACCTATTCTCCAGTCAGGAGCCTTCAGAAGAACTGAGAAGCTCTTCATTAATCTCACTAAAAATGTTTGGGCACCTATCCCACTTCCTTTGCTCTCTTGCTTCCCAGTATCCACCAATATAACGGAATGGTCCTCCGCCGTCTCTTTCGAACCACCTCGGTCTCCATCCATGCTCTTGCAGCTTCCTCGACTGTCATGAATATTGAAAATGGTCTTACCGACACGTGCATGCAGCACAACCTCAATTGTATAAGGTATGTTTGAAACAAATACTAGAGTTAATTGATCAAATGTTCACACAAACTATGAAACATTCCAGGAAGTTTCTGGCCAATGATACATATTAAGAAAAAGAATAATTTTGTCACAAAGAGATCTTCATCAGCAGAATACTACAACAGTTTTCGCTAAATGTGACTATTTGTAATTACTGCACTCCTATAGTGACAACAAAAAATTTGTCAAAGGTTGATATTGTTATTAATAGGAGGCAATTTCAAATACCATTTTTCTTACAACTTAGCCATACTTTAAACCAAATAATAGTTATGATGGCCCAGTAATAACATGTCACCTAAAATTTCGTCAGCAATATGACATTCTTTCATAACAGGATCTCAAATATAAGAAAAGGCTTATTTTGAAAAAAATTGCCATAATTTGGATCAATAAATTTGGCCATCAGATTCAACTGAATCAAAGAGAAGTAGCATAGAAAGAAGGAGTTTCATATACCATTCTCTGTCTCATTTCCAAGCGAAGCTTCTCCGCATTTGCTTTGTCAAATTCCCCATTCTCCAGATGCCGTTGATCTGGTCTAAGTCTTGAATCTGTTGGTGGGAGCTTCTCCTTCATCCGTGAGTAAATTCTTGGAATCAGATAGATAACTATAAATAAAGGACAAATAGACATACATAAGAGAAAAGGCAGAACTAAAACAAGTTATGGAATACGCCATCTATACCTTCAGTCCTGGTGTCAATTCGTTCAGTGTAATAGCGAAAGAAGATAGGTTATAGCGAGAAAGGTTCGGAGGTGGCTTATTCATTTTCCACAATAGAGATGCCTCAGCTGACCTATCTTTCGAGTTGCTAGTTCCTTCACCAATTACAAAATGCATGCTGTCGTCCCACTTTCCAAATAGTTGTGCATGTTTTTTCCCTGTGATATCTTCAACAAACCCTTGAACCTGTCAATTTAGATATCTTCTGTTAGAATATACAACAAAATTCTTTATGTACAAATTAAAAATCTCCCCCAATATATAAATGAAAAAAGTAAACTAAATTAAAAATAAAATAACATTCACTATCTCCGTCCGGTACAACAATTTTGTAGCTTGAAAACCAGGAAATTGAGTTGTAGTACAAAAGCAGTTGGAAATACCTGGTGTGGATTGCGATCAAGAATAGACTGCTCCTTGAACTTGAGTTTGCACGAATAATGACGATTACCTTGTATATGCATTGTTCCATGATGGTCACAATAAATATTACCAAGTATCAAATTATAGATGCTGGTGGTGACCTGATAACAAAGACAAAAATTCGAAGGTAATGCTTCACGATGAAATCAAACCCCATGAACAACAAATGAATAGACCAGAGTCTTATGCACCTTGCTCCATTGGAAGATCTCCCCATCATCAAACTCTAGATTGAGGATTCCAACAGGATCAACTTGAATTGATCTACCCCAAAATTTGGATTTAAGGTTAGTGTCGCACCAGAATTTCCAGCCTCTACCTTCACAGTGACAAGCAATGACTGTAGGGTGGTGACTGACCTATTTGAAAAGTTAGCCAGTGTAAATTCTTATAATGAATTAAGACATATTGGGTGCTAATGAGGAAAAGAGAAATTATTTTGTGTAAGCACCTTTTCGGAGAAGAATCTGATTCCTTTCTCGGGATAATCAGCTTCATAAGTTTCACCAAGTAAAGGATTAAAGGGTTTACAATGACGGCCTTCTGAGGAAGCATATCCAGATACAGCAAAAGCAGCCACATTCAAAATCCTCATAAGACTGTTTCCCTGGAAAAACGTACCATTTTGTTTTATCAATATCTCAGCATAATAAAATTACTCAAAACACAAATCAATTAACTAAATACATGTACAATTACACAACATAAAATGGTTATGAATTTAAACATAGAGGAAGTTTCTCATTTTACAAACAAATTATAATTTAAAATGCTAAATGTTGAATATCATACAGAATATGCTGAAAGCCTACGATGAACTAGTAGGCCAAAAAGGCATTTAAAGGAAAAGCAGGGAACAGAATGTGTGTAAGGAAACAAATCTTTGTTTAAGGAAGGATATTAATCATTTTTATAAAATTTAAAAGTACTTCTGTTTTCTGAGAGGCAAACTTTTAGAATATGAAAAATAATTACTTATAACATACAAACATATAGACTTCTAGGTATTTTGGTGGGTGGGGTGTAGCCCTGACTTGAAGAAATCAATAAAGCAACAGCATATCTTACCGCTTTCCCATGCTCATATGCCTGATCCAAAAGATGAGAGTATTCTAGATCTTCAAAACATTTTTGGAGAGACGATATCGGCTCGTTAAAATACACAGGGAGGCAAACTCGTGACAAATCCTTACCAATGTTGTCCTTTATCATAGACCATAGGCTGACCCCTTTCTCCTCCTCAACTGGATCCGGTAACTTTTTTCTTCTCTCAACATGTGGATATTTAGAGCCCAATACATTATCAGTTGGATTTTGCTGTCTTATGACATCATCCATATTTGCTTCAGAAAAGCACTCATTTGCTTCAAAGAAGTGAATTTCCTCCTCATCTGATGCTTCCTCAAGCTCTTGCTTTTCAACATCATCTGATGATTCAGTAGTGCTCCATTCTAAACAACATTAAATGTTTAAGAAAAGGCTTCAATAGTCTTTTCAGAAAGGAAAAGAAATTATAGGTAAAGTGCATGCATCTATGCAGAAGTGATATGCATAAACACATGCAATATGTAAAATAGCATGCGGACCTGTGTTCATATATAGAACTCCTGGTGATCATAACATGCTTGATCTGATAAAAATAATTCAGCTCTCGCAGAAGTTCTTTTACATTAAATGTGACACTATGTAATTTATTATTTACATTATCTTCATTAATAGTAAATATCTAGTAAGTAGTAATTAAGAAATTTTAGTGCAATTACTAATTTTTTAAAAAGAAGGTACAAATATTTAGAATGTAGAATTGCACAGTTCGATTTACATAGCGAAATAATGTATAAATAGTTGAACATGTTTTCGGAAATTGCCTTTCATTAAGATTATACACAAAAATTTAATAAATTTTCTTACATTTATTCTGATTACAGAAAAAATTGTCTTCTCGGGTAGTTCTTACTCTGCACATCGATCTTTCGGGTGAATAGTTTTTAACAAGTGCACATTTCAAATTGGCTGTTGTGCAGCTAACTTTTTCAAACTTTTAGTCTATGAATGTTCTACATGCATAAGTAATAGATATTATTAAAAAAATAAACTGTATATAAATAAATAATTTTTTCTAATTTTTCTGGGAAGTTTTCACTCGGAAATAAAAAAAATTGTGTATTAGACAATCTTTTTAATAAATATTAATTTTCCACTTTTTAAAATTCATAACAAATATTACTACGATTATTTATTACGGTTTCAAATTCATCGCAAATAACTATTATTTAGGTTGATTATTTACCATTCAACTTCCTGCAAACATTTATTATTTACTACGTGAAACCAAAAAAAAAAAAAAAAAATTATTATTTACTACGATTATTTGTTTACGGTTTCAATTTCGTAGAAAATAACTATTATTTACTACGATTTTATAGTTATTTGCTATCTTTCTAAATTTGTAGCAAAAATAATTTTGTACTTTCTAATAGTGAATTTGTATTCAACACACAGCCTCCTCAATTATGGAAAACATCATTAACTTTTTCAGTCCTTCTGTTGTTCAATTTTTATCAAATGCCTCCTCAATTACGAGAAAAATTACATATCTCAATCCTTGTGTTGTTGAGTATGTATTAAAAACCCCCTCTATTTTTCACTTATAAAACATTAGGTATCTCAATTCTTACTAAACGTAAGTTGTACTAATGAACAAAAGTGCCCTTAAATTCAAAATACCCTTGTGATACACATTACATGACACAATAAACGTCCAACAACTAAAAATTATCAACTTGATCAATTAGAGAACTTCTAAGTAAATTAATGAAAGAGGTTCTCATCGTTTTACAAAATTCTTTATTAGATCAAATAAGTTAGTTTTTTTTTTTTTTAGTATATTTTGTTTGTTCTAAAATTTGGTTAACATGTTTTAGAATGCATAAATTAAAGAACTAATTCACACTAAGCCGTAAGTAAGAGGAGTTTAAAATCCATATTAATATTTAATGCATATTTTATTGAATATGAATTTAGTTAGTCACATTTATAGTTAATCAATTTTCAACTTTCAATAATTAAACAACATATAAAAACTTTCAAGAACTTTCGATTTTGAATATTTAAAGGTACCGTGTACAGATTACCCGCATTAACTAATTGACTTTAAAAGGAAACTTTTATGAATTAAAAAAATTCAAGTACAAATCTAAAAGTTACTATTGATAAATTTTTTTGATGGATAAGACTTTTATTTTGATACTTTTTCATAGTAGAGGGAGGTATTTGATGCAAACCTACTAGTACAACAGGTCAAAGTAAATCTAACCCTATGTTTCATTTCCAATAGTAGGTACAAATTAACTTAGTGAATTTTTAATTGAATGTTTCAATGAAATTCAATAAATTCATCTAGTTCCTTCATATAATGATATGAGTTAAAAATAACATGAGCTTCTAATGTATAAATGAGATTTAAAAAGTATAAAAACTAAAGAGAAAATTGCATTTTCGGTCCCGTAGGTTTAAGGTCAAATTTTTTTTCGTCCCACACTTTTTAAATAGTTCCACCCATTTATTTTTTCAACACATTTAGTCTCAAACCCTAAAAAACTAACGGAAACTTTTGTGTGTGTGTATTCATATATATTGATATATGTATGCGTATTGTATATATCATATATAATATATATTAATATATGAAAATTTTATATCAATATGTATGCTATAATATCAATTATATTTATATTTTTATAATCAGTATATATATTAATATATTATGTTTTCTATATATTATATTATTATTTTATGTTTTTCATGTATTGCATTTGAGTATTTAAAATTCAATATATTGTATATATTACATTTTATATCTATATTTTTATTTATAATTATAATAATTATATATTTATATAATATTATAATTCACATATTTATAATTACAACATGTATATTTTAGATATAATGTATAATATTTTGGGTTTATATATTTTTCTATTGTTAATATAATATTTAATTAAAATTAAAAAGTAATTTTGAACAATATCTTATTTTTAATTATGTTATATATTTTAAAAATGTTGCATAATATTTTTACTCATTAATATAATATTTTTAATAAATGAATTTTTTATATCAAACTCAAAAGAAAAAATTCAATATTAAACACTTATTATAATATAATATTTATATTTTTTATTATTCAATATAAAAATAAAATCATACTAATGTAAATGGGTGGGACAATTTAAAAAGTGTGAGACTAAAATAAGTTTGACTTGAAACCTATGAGACCAAAAATGCAATTTGCTCAAAACAAAAAATTTAAAACTAAGCTACACTAATGTTTTAATCGATTTAAAATATAAAACCTTCATGGATAAATAAAAAAAAGAATGTAAATCGAACAATATGTATATAAATTTCAATAAATTGAATCCTAACCCCTTAATTTTTTTTATTTTTTCATCTATATTGAACCCCTTATCTCTTTGATAGTTCAAACATCCTAGTCCCTTAATTTATTTTTATTTTTTCCATCTATATTGAATCCCTTATCTCTAATTATCTAAAACTTATCGTCTTGTAAATAATCTTAGAACTTCATACTAATCCCTTGTAACAATTTTCCTAAACAAATTTAGCGTGGGGACGTTCCAATTCAAAAGGAGGATAAATAATTCCGGAGATTAATATAAAGTGAGACTCAAAAACCAAAGTGACAATATAATGCCGCGAAAATTAATACTTTTACTTTATAATAAGTAATGATTAAATTTTTTTATCGTATTACTTGAAACTACAACTATTCTACAAATCTCTAACCACAATATTATAATCATTGTATTGATCAAGCAATTTTTTTATTCGTCAAATTTTAGTGTTTTAATTTATTGCATAATTTTTTTATGTTATCCACATGTTAGTCCTCACAAGTTCATATCAATTCGCAAATAAGCGGTAGCTTAGGACATTCATTTAATGGATAGAGTACTGTTAGAAGATAATTAATGCTTCAATTCAAATTCAAAGTATTGTTGTAAAAAAAATCGATATATTTTCATTGTTTATACAATTTTAGTGCAAATCATAATTTCCCCACGCAACGACAATTGGCATGTAATGTTCGCTTTTATGTGTTCTTGATCATTAGGACTATAAATAAAATTCAATCAACAAAGAAAAATTATACCATAGAGTGAATTGAGAAAGATACATTTTCTTTTGTTTCGCTAAAAATTCTAGTCCAAGCCTGACCGGACCAAATCAAAGGGGTGAATGTTCTACACTTACCGTGTGCTTGATGAAAATTAATTTAGAAAGAGTAACAAATCAAATGGCAAGGATAATACACTTGCACTTTTAATTGGTTAGGTTCGGCCAAGTCCGGTCTGGGCTAGAATTTTTCTTCATTCCCCAAGGGACAAGAGACAGTATAAAAGAGAATGCGTACCACTGTATTTTCCCCGGGTGAGATTTCTATATTCCTTCTTCATCAATTGATATTCACCGTTGTTAATTCCTGAGGCTTCGGCTTCAATATCCGTTGCCTGAAAATGAAAATCTTAAAAGTTGTAACTTTGCAATGCTTCCTCATGAAAATGTGAAAAATCTGTGAAATAAAAGTTTAGCAAAGTTCCCAACATAGTCCCATCAACTCAAAATGATAGAGGGAATAATTCGTCACTACAAAGCCATAGCTATTGCACATGTAATGGTGATTGAAAATTAAAAATGTCAAATATGGAGATGAAATGGTTATGGGAAGGGAGATGAACAAGCAAGGCGTGGCCTCCTTATCAAACAATGATTTACCAAGAACTTTTGAGAAACTAAACCAAAGGCAAGGCTTAAACCAACTAAATACATAATATGGTACTATACATCAATATCATCACTCATAACAATATATTAATTTTAATCTACTTTCAATCATGTTCCTCAGTCAAGTGATCCTCAAGATACAGATAACAAGTCAAAGACTGCGAACAACCAGCCCAGAAACAAGTGTAGCAAGTGAAAAGCCGAAATTTTTTAGTTAAACTTGCCCGGACCTGTATGCAGAATATTAATTGTGGCACTTTATTTTTTAATTCAAGCAAGTTTTTGGTTGATGAGAATAATGGAGAAATCAAATGGTAGGTGAACACGGAATAGTTAATTACCTCTTGATCTTTCTTGAAACTTATTGAGAGCTATAATTACACTTTTCCTTATCATTACATCTATAGCCATTTTGACATGATAATTCAAATTTAGTTAACTCTTGAAATAGTTCTTGCACGCAAGAATGATATATCTAAAGTACCTAAATAATAAAAATCTCCATTTTCTGTAAACTGCAATTATCAAATCAGTATTCGCAATTTTACACATAATTCACAAACTTTAAAGGAATTTCATGAAATATTTGAACAGCATCTGATGCTTTGCTCGTAATAAAAAAATGTAATCTCTTTGCAGTATTGACCATAATGAGATCACTAAATATTACCTCTAGTTGTCTCAATGTATGCAACAAATTTGAACGCTCCTCGCAAAGAAGTTGAAATTGCCCTTTTACTCCAGAAAACTCAGAGAGCATGATCTGCTCGCAATCCTTAACAAGGCTCTCCCCAATTCCTTCCTCAAGCAACCGTTGCTTCAGCCTTTCAGTTGAGACTGACAAAGCTCTAGTTAAAACTGGGGCGTTGTCAATTTGTGGAATTAACGTAAAGAGGCTTTGTATTGAAATCAAAGCCTGTATCCAAGCCACTCTTTCTTTCTTCGAATTTGTCCTTAAATGTAGTGTCTTTGTGGTTGTAAATATGTAAAATCGCCTATCGTCGGACAAGCTCTCACGAAATGATGAGATCTGCAAACAATTTTGCAGGGTATACAACTTGTGAGAACTTTGTTAGATGAACTGGTTTGGAGGAATTAACGTGAAGCAAGCACCCAAACAAGTTCAATTCAATCCAGTTTGTAAGATCACGACAGCAAGCACACAAACAAGTTCAATTCAATCCAGCACAAATTGTGAAAAATCCAGACATACAATAACATATTTTACCAGGAAAAACTAGAAATATTATATATAACATGGAGCACACACACACCTCGCCATACCATACCATACGAAAAATAATTCATGTCAATAAAACATTCTAAAACGACAACAGGCAGACAGAGTCACACGCACACCAAAAATAAAAATAACCAAAACCATGAAAAGCCAAAAAAATAAAACAGGAAAAGGGAAAAACAAAGACCAAGAGATGGAAGAAGATAAAAAATTAATTTAGAAGTTAGAGATTCATCCCTTTAGGAGTAAAACACAGGTATTCATTGATCCTGAAGAAGCAGTGTCTTCAGCAAACAATGAATATTGGTAGATCGAGCCATTTAAAATTTAATAAATTATTAGAATAAGACATGTCATTATGTCAATACTCAATAGTATTTTTACTGTGTATTCGGGAGCACCAAAGTAAAACAGCATTTCAAGAATATCCTTTATGTCTTTACAAAAGTTCTTTAGAGTTTTTTTTTTTTTTTTTTTTTTTTTAACTTATGATGATATACAAATTGTAAGAGTTACGTTAATTAAAAAAGGTCATAATGTGCCTCTTTAGAAGCTAGCAAACTCAGATCTATCGATACTTACACTCAAAGTATAATATTAAAAGAAATAACTTTACGCTTTCTATATATTATATTTTATTACTCCCAAACAACATCAATACGCATTCTGCAGAAGAAGTCAAGTGGTTAAAAAAAATATAAAGTTATTGTAAAGAAACAAGAAAAAATTGTTATCAGTTCTTGAAAAAAATAGAAATTCGTGAAAACCAGAAATGCTGATGTGACGAGACGTCAAAAACCATGAATAAAAAGCCTAGCTACGCCCTAAAGCACTTTCTCCTACATTTGGGTTTAATGGGCTCTCATAAAAAACCCACCTGCTGATGTGACCCACTTTAGATTAACACCCAGTTATCTTTTCAAAAAGAAAAAGAAAATTACATTCTCTGCAAGTAATCTTAGAGACTCATGGTTAATAGAAAGTCTTGCGAAACTGAAGTGTTGAAAGGACTCAGATATCAAAGCTATTTTTGGTGGCTAATCGTGCAAGAATTTCTCCTGGCATAAATAAATGGTGAACAATCCTAGTTAATTTTCTCGACACAATTCCTTGCCTATTTTTGGTACCACACATAAAAGACAATCTCCAACTTTCAGTTCCCCACCCACCCCAACCCCTCACCCCTCCCATTTCGATGCACTCCAGTAGATATACACACACACGCATTTGTTTGGAGAATCTAAATGTTTTCACCCACCTTTAACTGGACAATGCCGGAAGCTTTACTGTGTTTCCTGCTGCTATTCCGGCTGTTCGCGGCGGAGGAGCCAATCAGAAGCACATCGCATCGCGGCGGCGCGTCTGGGCGGCGCGTCTTGGAGTAAGAGAGTATACCGTTGTTTCTCAAAGTGAACCACCGGGATCGCCAGCCCTTTCCGTAGTTAGTCCACTTGTAGAGGATTCCGGCCACGCTTGTGCTCGTGCTGATGTCAGATCCTCCTGCATTGACGTCAGATGACTCAGATCCACCACCGGAGAAATTTACAGCCGATCCAGTCCTCAAAAGTGTCGGTTCCGGCGACCCCTCACCGATCCCTGCACTCTCGAGAGTTATGCAGCACAGTGGGTGCATCTCCTTCACGCGCATCGCGAGCCCGTGTGGCCCAACTCGAGACTTAAGGTTAACAATGGATGTTATAGATTGATCTCTGCATCTGAGACTAAAATTTGATGCATCACATACATTCAGATTTCAAATTTCATTGCCATTTCAGGGCATCAGAAAGTGATGAACCGAAGCAAACGTAATTGGGTTTTAATTCAACCTCTATGCATAGAATCTAGAAAAGGAGAGAGAGAGAGAGAGAAAGCGCGCTCTGAAACTGAGGTTCTCCTATTGAAAGGGGGGAGAGATTTGTTAAAAATTGAAGTGTTTTGGTGTTGAATATGTGACAAGGCAAGGGGTGGTGAGAGAGATGGCAGATATAAAATAATACTGAGGAGGTATGACTACAGACTATATATAATGAGTTTCTTGTACTGCAGTTTGCAGAAATGAAATTTGTGTATATATGACTATATGTTGTGTGTGGAAGTGTTGAAAACTGGAGTGTTCACTGTGTGCCATAATAATGGTGGTTAAAATAGTCATTAATGGTGGTTAAAATGGTCATTATACAGTTGGAAATATGCTGTGGAAAATGTTGGGGGTACCTACTAACATTTTGAACAAGGACAAAAGAAAATGTTGACTCAGGAGTTTTTAACAATTATTTTTTAAGATGAATTAAATTAAGAAAAAAAAAAACTATTGTTTTTTGCTGTCATCATTACGTTTAAATTTTAATGATCAAACTAACTAATACATATGCTATTTAAGATTTGCGTAATCATTTTTCTGCATTCATGAGGACTTCTAGAAATATATATAAAGGAAGTCAAATGCTGCAGGATCGGAATAGAATGAATTTTTCCAAATTCATTTCCAAACTCTTATGCATGTTCATTTTTATATCCCCGCACTCATGATATTAACCATTCTCAAATCTATTGAGAATCAATTATATTTTATTTTTATAGAATTATCCTCATTAAATCTAATTAAACTAGAGTATGCCCGTGCGATGCAGTATAAATTATAATATTAAGTATGAATTTTATAAATTAAAATAATTTTAAAATAAATAATTAAATCATATAAAATAAAAAATAATTTATGCAATACATATTTTTTATGAATTATAAATAAATTACTGCTAAACTCAAAATCTATTATTTTAATATACTTGAATCTAAAATGTATATTAAGTATAGTATATTTATGCAATACATATTTTTTATAAATTATAAATAAATTACTGCTAAACTCAAAATCTATTATTTTAATATACTTGATTCTAAAATGTTTATGTTGCACGGACAACGACACGGACACGGACACGGACACGGACACGGACACGGACACGGCGACACGAACACGACACGATACGACATGGACACGGCGACACGGATTTTTTAAAAATTTTAGGACACGACACGGCTCCGACACGGCTATATTTTATATAAATAAATATATTTTATATAAAAATAAAAATAGTTTATAAGTATAATCTAGATAAAATAAAATATTTTAAAAAAAATATGTATAATTAAAAACTAGAATAAGTTTATTATTTTAGTTTTCACCCCAAAAAATTCTAAAAATATTAAAAAATGCATAAAAAACTTTATTTAATTAGAAAATTTGCCCCGCCGTGTCCGAGCCGTGTCGGACACTTCACCCCACCGTGTCCGACACCGTGTCCTTTTTTTTTTTAAATTTTTTTTATTTCGGACACGTTTCAGCTGTGTCCGTGTCCGACAAGTGTCGGACACTGCACGGACACTTTTTTTGCCGTTGTCGTGCTTTCTAGTAAAATGTATATTAAGTATAGTATTTTTCTTATTATAAATAGTAAATGAATAAGATCCATGCAAATTTTATATGTTAATTAAATAGGTTAAAATATATGGAAAAGAAAAAATAAATAATTTATATATTAAAATAGTATATATATTAAAATTCTAGCATTTCATCTTGTGCTATGCACAAATTTATTAAAAATATTATTGTATTTTTTAATATATAAAGAATGACTTTTGTATTAATGTTTTTTACAAAATAATAAATATTAAATTGGCAACGGACTATGTAGCGCTTGAAGCGGTGGGTCACCATATCCCCCGCACCTAAAACCCGAACACACTTATGAAATGGAAGTCCATACATGTGCCTAAGCCTAAGCGATCTGGAGACCTACATATACTCTAGGCTAGGCGGAGCTAAAACGTAACAAAAGTACGCAACAACAAATCATGAATGGCGGAAGCATGCATATCTAATAGAACATATAACGATAAGTGACGGGTTCAACTATCCCTAAAAGTCTATCCCGAATATCCGTCATACATAATTCATATATTCATACATAACTTATGCAATGTATTCAAATTGTATACAAATATCATATATTATGCAAAATGAAATACAAACTCGAACTAGATGACTAATAAGACTCGACCGACAAACTCCTCCGTCTAACTTGAACCAAAACATGCAAACTAAAAGGTTGAAAGGAGAGAGTTAGTCCACCGACTGAGTGAAGAGGTTAACGCACACCCACACACTATATATGTATAGAGTATAGCACATATTAAACAAAAGATTATGAACCGGGAGTAGGGTTTTGCACATCAAAACCATTTTTAAAATAAACATATACTTTTCGAAATCATAACATAACATAACCTAATTTTTAAAGTCCTACCCCGTTTTGTAATCAAACATAGCGTACCAAAGCTCAGAGAGTACAAGCACATATCCACCCTACTCCTCATAACGTATCGTATGAAAACATAAATCATAACATAACATAAATACCAACCTCCTTAGGGTGATGGAAGGATTGCGCGACCCTAGCTATCCATTACATTAACTGCAGGCCGTGAGTTTCATGACACTCATGTCCGAGGACTCCGTCCCCGAACCAAACCTCCTGGTGGGTTCAGGGTTCATCCTATCATATAGAGGCTATGCCCAGGCTTATCCTGCCGGCCCGCCACCGTCGCGGGTATCCTAACTCGTAGACTCCGGGGTCTAACAATTAACATTACATTACGTATTTCATTGAATTCCGCCACCTCCATTGAATTTGTATCGATGATTTAGGTTCAATGGACTAAGCCGCATATTTGTGTAAGGCCATTTGGACTTCCGAAATTTCACTGAACCGAGCCTCACGCGTGTTTAGTACATTTGATGACTAGTTTAGCCATATCTTGACCAATTCTTGACCAAATTAAGTGATTCTTGGCCGACCAAATTAAGTGATTCTTGGCCCCACATCTTCAAGAATTGTTCCTCTTTCACTTCCCAGCCTTCCCATTTCGTGCCATTTGAAGAAAATAAGGGTTTAGTCAGCTCCAAACCGAGATGGAAGAGAAGAGAAAAAGATACTATTCATAATTTCACCTTTTGAGCTCATTACCTCATCAAATCACTCCAAATTCGAAAGGTAAGTTTATGAATTTGTTCTCCACCTTCTCCTATTTCATTTTACACCTTATTTGCTGAAATCCATGGAGAAATGAGTATGATATTGAATTCGTGGTGAATAGTAAGGGTTAGGGCCAATTTGATGAATTTGTATGATCTCTTGTGATTTCTTTGGAATTTATGCATTCTTATTGATCCTAAGATATCCTTGAGTACTTATATGAACTGATTTTGCTTAGTAGTTGAGGAATTTTTGAGATACCATTTGAGTTCTTGAAGCTTTTTGACATGAAGAGGAACATGAATATATCTCTTGCACTTGTTTCACATGTATCTTCAAGTTTGGCCCAGATTTTAACATGAAATGCATGAATTTTTGTTACCTTAACTTACCATTATGTGTTAACTTGAAGATAGCATGATTTGCCTTGAGTTTTGGTTGAGTTTTTGGGTTGTTTTCTCGTTTTTCCCCTGCTGCCACGAGAGGTCGCAGCCATGATCGCACCAAGTTCATTTTTGGTGAAGGTCGTAACCACTTTTTGCCTTTGTTTCGACTTCAGGTCATGGATACGACCATTTTCAGATGTTTTTAGATTATGGCCGCGACCCTGTTTAGCCCTAGGTTCGAGTTTGAGGTCGCGGATGCGACCTTTTCATGAAGAAAAATGGTAGTGGCCACGACCCTCCCTCTTGCGTGTGTGTGTGTGTGTTGTTTCTTCGTTTGTTCGTGCATTTCTTGGTTTTTAAGCTTTTTTTATGATTTATATGATATGTTAACATGTCATATTATGTGTTAAGTTATATGTTATGAATTTATGGCTCATTTTATGTGCTTGTTTCCGAGTTTTGCTCTCATATGCTCTTATGTGACCTAAATGCCTTCTAACATACATGTTTAAGCTAATACTTCATTTATTTGTTTAGTATTCTATTCTCTTGTTTCTTTTATGACTTGAATGCTTTGCTAACATGTTAATTTATGTGTTACCTTCAAGGTATTAATTTCATGGATCCATTTGATGTGAAATATGCGAGATTTGAACTCATACATCTTAAATGTTACTTTGTTATATTTCATACGCTTGATATGCATTCATGTACTTGTCAAGCATCTAAGTGGTCCATATGAAGTCTATGTTTTTCCTTTGTTGTTTGTTTTGTTCAGTAGTTCAACCCGGGGGTGATGAGGTGGTTCCATGAGGATCCGTTTGATCTTTTTTTGTCCCCGCTAGGTCTCGAAGGTGAGGTTTTGTTCTTTTAGTTATAATGACCTACAACCCTATATGTTTTGAAGTCCGCATGCGAATTATGTATATTAATATGTTGTATACATGTATGATATGTAATTTGAGGGCTCGTCCTATTTTGTTATAAGACTTTGAAAACGCTTTTATACGTATATACCGCCTATTTTCGTTGCTCTTTTGAAAAGCTTTGATATGTGTGAGTGTGTAGCGAGTTATGGCTTTGAAAAATAAGCTTTGTGGGAATTGATCTTTTTGACTTATGAACTGGGCCCTGGAGAGTGGTATGGCAACTCGGGACAGCCGTGGGGTCGCTGAGCTCTCCCATCAACACTTTCTTTTGAGAGTCTCGCCTAACCTTAGGAGGTTGAGGAAGGGCGTTTCTCTTGAGCCGGTGGAAGCAACCGCCGAAGGTTTCAAGGACGTAATTAAGCCTTGTCTCATGTGAATTATGACCGATAGTTAGGGCTTGCTACCCTTCTATCACCCGAAGTAAGAATGGTTTATGATTTCAGTTTTGATTATGAACTATGATTTAGAATTTGAGGAGTTTGGAAGGAGAACTCGTACTCGCCGAGTTAGTGTGAATTATGTATGAATCTATGAAACGGGAATGAACTCTCAATTACTTAAAATTGGTTGTTTTGGCCTTTGGCTTTTAACTTCTTTTAAGTATATATATCTATTATCACTGGAAATATTTTAGCTCGCAAAGACCATCTCCGGTTAATGGATCTTTCGAATTTGATAAGTGCTTTGCTCTATACGTATATATGGGTGCGTGCGTTAGCCCCCTCACCAGTCTTTAGGACTAACCCTCGTTATTATTTCTTTTTTTCCCGTTTCTTTTGAGTTGAAGGTGCTTGTGGAGGTTTGAGCTAGGCGGCAGTGTCTTAGTGTCGTTCTTCGGTAGCTAGAGTCTCATGCATCGTAGTTAGTTTACTTATGTATTTTGAGTTTTTGAATATATGTATAGGATTCGTTTACGTATGTATAAACTTCGATACTTAAATTTTGGCCTGGGATTAGCTTTGTATATTTTTCTTGTATAAGAATTGTATAAGATAAAAATGATATAGATTGACTTGGGGTGATAATTGCTAGCATGATTATGTCTGTATTTAAGTGCTTCCGTTAATTTATGTTTGACGCGGACTTTGATTGAGGGTCTAGTCCGCCTAGCTTAGGTGTGAGTTTTGTTTGTCTCCCATTCACTATGGCTTGGTACGTGTGCGAAGTTCCCATTTTGTTACACTTGTCGGGCTATGGTGCGGGGGATGTAGTGCTCTTCGCTTGGGGTGCTACATCCTGAAGTGGTATCAGAGATCTTAGTTGTAAAACTGGAGCTTTTGTGTCATGTTGGGTCTGTCTAGGTCGTTCGGCTTAGGATTATGTGTATGTTTGCATTCATTTTCACTTTTTACGTGATTTAGTTGTCTTATTTGTATTAATTGTCGATATGAACATGCACTAAACCCTTCCATGCATCAATATTTTCTTTGGATTGTGTTTCTTATTTAGGATGTCATCTCAACACACATCAGTGGGAGAAGACCGAATACCATTGATCTACCGAGAGTTTCGAAACTGCAACCCTCCGATGTGGTTCGAAGGTGATGATGTGAAAGCTGAAGAATGGATTTTTGAGATATCGTGGATTTGGGATACTCTATTGGGGACACCACAGGATAGAGTAATTTGTACTTCTTGACTAGTTCAAGGTCAAGCTTCAATTTGGCTTAAAGAAGAGAGAACGGAGTTAGCAAGTTCCGGAGAAGAATTTACATGGGATAACTTTGTTCGGGAATTCTATAACAAGTATATTCCTTCTAGTGCAAGAGTAAAGAAACTTCAAGAATTTTTAGACCTCCAACAAAACTTAAAGATGGCGGAGAATTATATGGAGGAGCTTGAGAGATCGGGCCCTTATGCTACACCAGTTGTCGATAACTACCGACTTAAAGCCCGAAATTTTATGCAAGGACTCAAGAATGATATTCAACAAGCTCTTTATGCTTCAACGGTGAATCTTTGGTCTGAGGCAATGAGAAAAGTGGTTCAAAATGAGATGGGGAAGCAACGACTAAAACCTCACCCTTTTCAATTGGAACAAGTACCCGGTTCAAGTTCAAGTTTGGGCAAGAGGCCCGTACTACAAGAAAAAACTTGGAGATCTCAGGATGTTAATCAACCCAAGAAAAAAAAAATTCGACTATCGAGACCAGTTCCAGTGGCCGCTATAACTGCCTGATTCAGTGTGCTTATTGTAAAGGTCCAAACTACACTATGGAAGGATGTTGAAAGAGGTTAGGTACTTGTTATGGGTGTGGTGACCGAGGCCCATGGTGAGTACTAGTCCACAGAAACTAAATTCAAGGCTTATAAGCGAACGTGGCTCCAAGATCCCATTTCAAGCCCAAGAGGATACCGAGCTTAACACGACTGCTATGGTGAAAGGTACACTATGCATTCATAGCATCTCATCTTATGCATATTTTAATCTTGGAGAAACCTATGTGGTTGTTTTCTTTTCCTATTGGTACTTGTTACTTGCTTGTTGTACGCATGTTTACCTTCCTTTCTGTAGCGTCCGAGCGCGAGATGAGATATCCCCCACATGAACATCAATATTTTAGAAACCCTTCCATGCATCAATATTTTCTTTGGATTGTGTTTCTTATTCAGGATGTCATCTCAACACACATCAGTGGGAGAAGACTGAATACCATTGATCTACCGAGAGTTTCGAAACTGCAACCCTCCGATGTGGTTCGAAGGTGATGATGTGAAAGCTGAAGAATGGATTTTTGAGATATCGTGGATTTGGGATACTCTATTGGGGACACCACAGGATAGAGTAATTTGTACTTCTCGACTAGTTCAAGGTCAAGCTTCAATTTGGCTTAAAGAAGAGAGATCGGAGTTAGCAAGTTCCGGAGAAGAATTTACGTGGGATAACTTTGTTCGGGAATTCTATAACAAGTATATTCCTTCTAGTGCAAGAGTAAAGAAACTTCAAGAATTTTTAGACCTCCAACAAAACTTAAAGATGGCGGAGAATTATATGGAGGAGCTTGAGAGATCGGGCCCTTATGCTACACCAGTTGTCGATAACTACCGACTTAAAGCCCGAAATTTTATGCAAGGACTCAAGAATGATATTCAACAAGCTCTTTATGCTTCAACGGTGAATCTTTGGTCTGAGGCAATGAGAAAAGTGGTTCAAAATGAGATGGGGAAGCAACGACTGAAACCTCACCCTTTTCAATTGGAACAAGTACCCGGTTCAAGTTCAAGTTTGGGTAAGAGGCCCGTACTACAAGAAAAAACTTGGAGATCTCAGGATGTTAATCAACCCAAGAAAAAAAAAATTCGACTATCGAGACCAGTTCCAGTGCCCGCTATAACTGCCTGATTCAGTGTGCTTATTGTAAAGGTCCAAACTACACTATGGAAGGATGTTGAAAGAGGTTAGGTACTTGTTATGGGTGTGGTGACCGAGGCCCACGGTGAGTACTTGTCCACGGAAACTAAATTCAAGACTTATAAGCGAACGTGGCTCCAAGATCCCATTTCAAGCCCAAGAGGATACCGAGCTTAACACGACTGCTATGGTGAAAGGTACACTATGCATTCATAGCATCTCATCTCATGCATATTTTAATCTTGGAGAAACCTATGTGGTTGTTTTCTTTTCCTATTGGTACTTGTTACTTGCTTGTTGTACGCATGTTTACCTTCCTTTCTGTAGCGTCCGAGCGCGAGATGAGATATCCCCCACACTGAGACCCGACCCGTATATGAAATGGAAAGTCCATACACGTGCTTAGTCACGGTGAACGGGGACAAAACACACTCGCTATGCTAGGCGGGAGCTAACCCTTAAACCATTCAAGTACGAGAGAGAATAAAATCAGAGTAAAGACATTAAAGCGGAAGCATTACATAACGTATAACATGTACAACGAGCTTCCAAGCTCTAAAATATAATTACAAGTATCCAAGTATTCAACGGCCCACATGGCCTACATATACAAAAAGGTACGCTCCAATATTCATAGACATGAAAAATCCAAAAGTAATATGGGTCAATTTAGCTAATAGTAGAGAAACCCACCTTATAAAGGCAAAAGAGAAAGCACAAGAGCCTCAAGGAAAGTCCTCGTCTCCGACTGGCCCCAAATCTGTGCAAAAGAAGTGAAGTGAGACTCAAAATGACCATATACGACGCACGACAATGCTATGCACATGATATGAAATTTATAAGGGGTAGAAATCATGTTATGAAGCCATATAACCAAGTAATTCATTCAATACGTTTAATACATGAAAGTTTCATGCTCATACGTTTCATAACTTCCATAATTCATATCAAAACGAGATATAAACTTGATACATTAATCATAACATATATATCCACATGTATACAATGTATATAAGTCATGAAAGAAGTGAGGTAACAACGTACAAAATGAATAAACGAAGAGCAAAGCAAGCACTCAAGAAGAGGGGTAAGTGACACGGGGGGTGTCACCTTTAAAGGCAAAGAGGTGACACACCCGTGTTCAAGGTCAGAAGCAAACCCCTCCGAAAAAGACCCTCAGACACGGGGGTGTCACCTTTCAAGGCAAAAGTGTGACACGCCCATGTTCAAGGTCAATGGCACCAAGGAAGGATGACATGCTAGTATGACTAAATCGACATGCCCATGTCACCTGTGCGGCAGCAGTTTGAACAAGGAAGAAAAGGCTAAAGCAGGGCATAAATCAAAGCAAGGCAAGCTAACACATTAAGGTAAGTTCAAGTGCCCAAAGTTCATGCAATTCATGCCAAGAAACAAGTTAAAATCAAGCTACAACATGAAACATATGCAACAATTGTGAACGAGTTCATATTCCTCCAAATTCCTTCCAATTCATTAAGGGCAACTCATTCAATTCTCAACCACCAAGCAAAATAAGTCCATGCAAGTATAAAAGCATGCTATAGGACCAATTATTACTCATAAAACGCAAAGAATCCACAAGGAAGCAAGGTTGAATAATCAAAAGTTATATAACCCTCACTATTCATCACTTATATCATACCACACTCAAATCTAGGTGAAATCACGCATATCATAACTTAAAATGACCACAAGGAGATGGAGAAAATAATTATGGACTTACCTTCAAAAGATGATGGAAGATGGCGGTGTTATGAGCTCAAATTCTCACAAGGTGAATAGTCTCTTCTTCCTTTCTCTTTTCTTTCTTCTTGGCTGCTCTTTTCTTCTTCTTTTGGGGGTGTGTGGATCGATGTGCTGAAGTGAGAGAGGAGAGAGGAGTGGCTCAAGTGTATAAGTTAAGGTTAAGGTTAACTAGGGTTAAAGTTGGGGTCCACAACTCAAGAATAGGTCAAGGAAGGTCATTATAGGTACGAGGTGCTCGTTTCGGTCAAATTTTGGAGGTTCAAATGGCTATAGAAATATATGAAGCTTGCTCCATTAGCTCCGAATCATTGATACAAGTCCAATGGAGGTGACAAAACTCGAATCCGAGTTCCCGAGCTCAAGTTACGCCGCCCGGAACCCAAGGTGCGCTAAATGCTCTTTAGCCCCTTTTTGGTTCTGATCACACAAACGAACCAAAAACTCAAACATGTAAGATCAAAATCATGCAACCAGTATATAAACATGTTCATAACATACATAATTCACGCATACCAAGTTTTCACAAAAATCAAAAATCAAATCGGATTCAAACAGGGCACGTTCATAATTATATAAGCAATACATTCAAAATTCAAATAAAGTTCAAAACGAATATCAAATAATCTCAAAGTAATATAAATAATGAAATAATAATGAAGAATAAAATAAATAAACAATTAAAATGTGCAAATAATAAACACATACGTCATACCTGTATGGCCGAAAAGTCGGGGCGTTATAATCTCTTCCCCTTAAAAGAATCCGTCCTCGGATTCACTGCTCGCCCGAAAATAACTCGGGGTGGAACCTCTTCATCTTCTCCTCCGTTCCCACGTAGCCTCTTTGGTCTTATCACTTCTCCATAACACCTTGACTAATCGAATATGTCAATTTTTGAATTCCTGAAACTTTCGGTCCAAAATCTTAATCGGCTTCTAAACAAAGGTGAGATTACTCTCTAGTTCCACTTCTTCAACCGGTAGAAACTTGGACTCATCTCGGTAGTACTTTCGAAGTTGCGAAACATGAAACACATTATGAATCCCGGTCAAACTCGGAGGCAAATCCAAACGGTAGGCTGTATCCCAAATCTTCTCCAAGATCTCAAACGGACCCAAGTACCGAGGGTTCAACTTCCCTCCTTTACCGATCCTTGCAAACCCTTTCCATGGAGAAGCCTTCAAAAAGACTCTATCTCCAACCTGAAACTCAAGATTCTTTCTTCGTAGGTCAGCAAAGCTCTTTTGTCGATCTTGAGCTACCTTCATCCGTTGTCTAATCAGTTGAACCTTATCTACTGTATCCTGAACGGCTTTAGAGGGCTTTTCCTTCTTCTCCCCTCTTTTCACGCCTTCTTGCTCGGTCCAATTCCATTCTTGCAAATCAAAGAACAACGGGGACCTGCACTTCTATCCATAGAGAGCTTCATAAGGTGCCATCTCTATCGAGGCTTGGTAGCTATTATTATAAGCAAACTCGATTAATGGCAACTGCTCATTCCACGAGCTCTGAAAATCCAAAGCACATGCTCTCAACATATACTCTAAGTACTTGATTAACCTCTCTAACTACCCATCTGTCTGAGGATGGAAAGCTGTGCTAAACTGAAGTCTCGATCCCAAATTTCTCTGAAGTTCTTGTTAAAACCTCAAAGTAAACCTTGGATCTCTCTCCGACACAATACTAACCAATACCCCATGAAGTCTAACAATCTCATCACAGTATTTTTTGACTAGTTTGCTTACTTTGTCGGACATCCGGATGGCAAAAAATTGAGTCGACTTCGTCAACCGATCCACAATGACCCAAATCCCATCAAGGCCACCTTTCACTCTTGGTAAACCTGAGATAAAATCCATCGCTATCTGTTACCACTTCCACTCCGGAATAGGAAATGACTGAAGTAGCCCTGATAGCTTCTGATGTTCTGCGTTCACCACTTGGCAGGTCATGCAGTGCTTCACAAAGTTGATCACATGTCGTTTCAGGCCATTCCACCAATAATACTATTTTAAATCCTTATACATCTTATTCCCTCCGTGATTTATCGAATAAGCTGACTGAAGATCTGGATGAATCGAAATATTGTAAACACTAGCCTTTAACTTGATTGGCTCCACTTCATCCAAACGAATCTTCTTAGCAAAACAATCAACTGTACCCGGTGCTTGAAAAAACAATCCATACCCAGAATAACTCCGTACTTCTTCATAGGCATTACAATGAAGTCTATAGGGTAGTCTCTGTCTTCCATACTCACTGAACAACCCCGAACAACCCAATCTGTCTGAAGACTTCCCCCCAGAGGGGAACTAACCAAGTAACAAGAATCTATATAGATAACGGGCAAGCACAAAATAGCTGCTAGTTCACACGAAATAAAGGAATGTGTGGCACCAGGATCAAAGAGTGCATAAATGTTCGCTTTGTTCGTTCCGTTCACTCAGGTGAGGTTTTTTTTTTCCTTTTAGTTACTTCGAGCTACAACCCTATGTGTATTTTGACCTTGCATGTGACTTAAATATGTATATATATGTATTTAGATACATGTTTAATATGTATTTTGAGGGATTTATCCAGCTTGGTATGGAGACCTTTGAAAACGCTTTTATATATATGTAGCTATGTTTTCGTTTGTTCGTTTTGAAAAAGGTTGGTGTGTGTTTTGAACCTTAGCGAGATATGGCCTTGAAAGATAGGTCCTTTGAATATGAATTTGAATTTGACTTTGAACTTAGGCCCGCAGAAGTGGTATGGCAACTTGGGACGGCTATGGGGTCGCCGAGCTCTCCCATCAACACAACTCCACCTTTGAGAGAATTCTCCCAACCTCAGGAGGTCGAGGGGAAGGCGGGTTTTTCTTGAGACAATAAAAGTAACCGTTGAAGGAGCGGGTAGGAGTAATTAGCCCCCAGCTCATCTTTGAATTTGAACCGGTGTTAAGGGGTCACGCCTCTCTTCTCCAAATGGCGAAGGTTGGATTGATTTTGACTTTGACTTTGAATATGAATACGAAAGGGATTAGTTGGAAAGCTCTTACTCGCCGAGTTAGTTTGAATTTGAATTTGAATTTGGTTCGTGAAACGGGAGTGGATTTTTAATTACTAAAATTGGTTGATTTTGGCCTTCGGCCATAACTCTTTTCTATATATCTAGTAGTAGGGGAAAAATGTTTTAGATTGCAAAAACCACGCGCCGGGTCATGAGCTCTTTGACTTTAAATATGTTTTGCTCTTTATGTATATGTATGTATGCGTGTGTTAGCCCCTTCACCAGTCATTAGGACTGACCCCTCGTTGTTTTCTTTTCCCCCTTGTTCCTTTGAGTTACAGGTACAAGTTTTGGTTCGAGCTAGGCGGCGGTTGTCTTTTGAGTTGTTCGAGTCATTTGCATTCCTTGCATCTTTCTTTATGCTTTGGTACTATGTATGTTCATATGACTTTGGAATTTGGAGATTGATGATTTAATTGGCCCATGGCGGGTATTTTATGTATAACTTGTATTAATATGATAGTTGTATGTTTGTAATGATCCTGTTGCATTCCCATTCAAATTTGATTTTTTGCACACTCTGTATTAGGGTCTAGACTGCCAAGATTAGGTGAGATTTTGTTTGTCTCCCGTTTGCTATGGCTTGGTGCGTGTGTGGACTTCCCATTTCGTTATATATGTTGGGCTATGATGTGGGGGATGTGGGGCCTTTTGCTCGGGTGCTACATAAGGGTTACCTTATAACATCTCATATGCATCCACTGTATTACTATGCATCGCCGTGCATCTAGTTGGTGCATAATTGAGTCTGAGTCTCGGTTTCATGTTTGTTTGTTACGAATCCACTTTCAGAGGACGTTGAGCCCAAGGCATAGGTGTCGGTTTGCCCGTTTCGATCTTCTTTTGCTACTCCTTTTGTTATAAGGTGAGGTTTAGGATCTTTTCTTTTAGTTAAGTGCCCTATGGCCTTTATGTGTTGATCCTCTGACGCCCCATTTTCTCTGACGTCCAAGCTAGCACTACGTGTCAACTTCTTGTACGTTTAAATACGTGATTATGTGACCTTATTTGCAGCCTCTTCAAAGTTTCGGGGCTTGTTTATAATTTTTTCTTTTTAGGGGCTTCTCGATTATTTCTTGTTCGATCGGGAATAGACAAATAATCTGTAGATAAATTCAATTATCGACTGATTTTTGATGGATTATCTACGGAATAGATTTAGTCGGAAAAGGCCCCGTAGAAAATTATACCTACAGATTATCTACAATTTTATCGACGGTATTTTCTCACAACCAAGTTCCGTAGAAAAATCGTAGAAACTTTGTAAAAAAAGGTCGTCAACTTGATTTAATAATTGTTGACCGTTTCCTACAAAATTTTTACAGAATTTCAGTGAAAAATATTATTTTATTTATTTTTAAATATTTAATGTTTCTATAGATTTTTGATGGAATTTCGGTAGAAAATATCATTTTATTTATTTTTAAATATGTAATATTTCTACAGATTTTTGACGCAATTTCGGTGGAAAATATTATTCTATTTATTTTTTAAATATTTAATGTTTCTATAGATTTTTGATGAATTTCTTTACGATAATTAGTGAAAAATATTTTTAATTTATCTTTTTTATGATACTTATTTGAGAATTTTTAGTAGAAAATTTGTCAATAATTTATTATTGTAATTTATTATTTTATTTTTCCTAAAAAATGCATTAATAATATATTTAATTATTTATTTATTTATTTATTTATTTATTTATGAATTTATTCATTTGTTCGGATATAAAATAAATTCCTACAAATAAATAAATTCAAAAAATGTTAAAAATTGAAAATGTCTATTAAAAACTCCAAAAATAAACAAATGTCATACACATTTAATTAAAATCTACTACTAAGAATACGTGAAACACATAGTTCAAGCAATTAAAAAAATATAAGGAAACTACTAAGATACATCATGCTCCATATCCTGATCTTCTGCATCATTATCAGGTGATATCGGCATTTCCCTTCCATTCATCATTATTGTCATCATCCGCTCCATCATCGTGGTCACCTATTGTTGTTGAGAAGTCACTTGATCCATCACGCGCTCCACCTTTTGACTAAGAGTGTCGAGTTGTAGCTGAACGGCAGGATCGGTGTATTGAGTAGTATCAAATGTGCAATTGGTATTTGACCGTACGTAGTGTATCCCGTAATCAATTCCTTTTTTATTAGGACCTCCAAGAGCCTCTCTCCAACCTTGAAGCTCCGTCTCTTCGGTCTGTTCAATGTCAGCTGGTTGAGAATCAAGGATCTCATGGACTGCCTTCTGCAAGTTAATCATCATATATTATTACGTGATCTAAATGGAAGTGAAAATTTTTTTACTAAAAATATCTCAAACTCACCGATGTTCGTTCAGAACGTGCATTCACAAATCGCCCATCAGGCATTTTGTGCATGTCATCAAAGAACTCAATATATTTAGGCTTCCTACCAGTCTTTTTGGCCTGCAATACAATATATAATATATAATATACTAGAATATCAAGTATATAAATAACATTCATTTATAAAAAATATATATATATTAATTATGCCCAAACAACGTAAGCCAAAGCAAGCAATTAAACAATATGCTATACATATTAAATCAGCCTAAGGAAGCAATTAAACAACATTCCATACAACAAATCATGTACATGTATATCATCAGTACAACAGAACATTTCTTTCTAGGTCCCAACTTTCAAGTATGCATCAAACAATCAAATCTCCTAGACTCCATAGACAATAAAGGAAGAAATAGATGATTGATTTAGGAAGATAAACAAAAACTATACTTGTAAATGGACAGACGTTGTGGAAGTCCCAATGATAGAGTATGAATCATTTTAACTTTTAACAATCCCAATAATGCAACATAAATCAGCAAAATTAAGAAATTGAATAACACACAATAAATCATGTATATATCATCACTACAACAACAAAACATTTCTTTTTAGGTTCCAACTATCAAGCATGTATCAGGTAATCAAATTTTAAAGAATCCATACACAACAAAAGGAAAAGATAAATGACTGAGGAAGATAAACATAAAAGTATTGAAGAAACTAGTAAGATATACTTACTATTCTCATTATATGTGTACCGGCTGATATAGAACCCATTCTATGAAGTGCACCTCCAATTTCAGATGCCCGATTTTGTTTAGCTATGCTTCTCTTTTTCTTGTAAGATGGAGTATTCCATGTCCTCTTCGCTTTGGTCCAAATTTCCATGTCGATAAAATCTGGCTTCCGGTCGTTCTTTCTGGCATTGTACCATATGTGTCTCAGATGTGATCCCGCCTTAAAATTAAAGGCTTTCTTCATGTGTCCCTCATAGCATGGATTGTAGTACACTTCTTTTTGAAAATTATAATATAGAATACACAAAATTATTGCAATCAAAGTATACATAACTTGTTATATAAAACTTAAACATACATGCATATTACCTTCCATTCATTAAACCAGATTTCCCTTTCATGGAAAGGAACTTCGAGGTAAGACTGCCACTTACCACCTTGCAATCTCCTTTTGATACTATCAGTGATTAACCTTGAAGCCTTATTTGACGGGAAGAATCTAGGTGAAAGGAGACAAAAAATTTAAGAAAATGAACTATTGATTATACTGAAATAATATTTTTAGAAAATTTACTATGATTATATAAGAAAATTAACTATTGATTATAGTAAAATAATTATTTACCCATTTTGACCTTCTGGGAGGAGAATTTCATCAGGATTTATATCCGAGGGGAGTGGTTGAACTCCACCGCCAGATGCATCAGTCTGTTGTGATAGATCCTCTGAGGTATTCGGTTCTAGAATAGGATCTGGTGTGTGTTGCAAAGTGAAATTTGGTGTAGTTGTCGGATGATTAGATTGAGAAGGAGGAACATCTAAGTTCCTTGCATGAGAACTTTCAGGACTTGTAGTAGATGATGGACCAACCAACCCGTGAATAGAAGGTGTAGAGTCACAGGGGCGACACAAAACTAGAGCCACGCCTAAAAGGAAGTGATTGGCGGACCCCTCTATATTTTCCCGGCCTCTGGAAGGATCCATATATATTCTGCAAATATCAAATCATTATATAACATATGTAAAAACAGTTATGTCACATGGAAAAACCAAAACCACAAAGCAAGCATAATTTTCAAAAAAAATGCAATAATAGATACAAGTATTATAATTTTTAAATAAATTGTTTAGTTAGAGGTTAGTATTTCTATTGATTTTCTGTTAGGATTAACAGAAGTAATCACAAAATTTATTAGTCTAGATTTGTATATAAGTGTATGACGAGCAAAAATAAGTTCCATAAGCTCAAAATTAGTCTAATCCGGTTAGAAAAAGTTGCTTATAGATTTCTTACCAGGTAAACTATCTTATCTCAGTTCCCTTTACTTGTTCAATCAATATAATCAGCCTATATCAATAAATATATCGACATCCTTCAAAATCCAATCAAGAAAATGAATCCAACTAAAACTAAATTGTTATCAAACAAAGGTTCATTTCAAGAGAACTAAAGTAATAAAGAGTTTCTTCAAGTCTCTGACTATGCCTCAACAAAGACATCCCAAAATTATGAAGAAATGAAATTAGAGGGACGTTCAATATGATGTATTTGAAATTGAAGTTCATATTTCAGCAGGAAATTATCAAACCTTACAAGTTAGAAAACAATTAATTTAAATAGAAGTATCAATTCACATATAAAGAAGCAAATACACCTGTTAACGTATTACAGATCTCCATATGCAGAAAACACTATATATGCACTTAATAGTAAATATCCAAGGTTTTGCATTTAAGAAACCAGGGAAAAAATGATAACTAAAAATTAATCTTGATAATTTTTCTACCATTAAGTATTACCCGAGTGCATCATACTGATTTCCACAACATGGATCAGTCCTACACTGTGCATTTTAGGTATTTCCTTAAGGAATCCAGCAATTTAAATTACATAGCAAATAGTCAAATTATGGATCATAATATCTAGAGTGGGTCTCTTAAGGTACTAAGTGCAACTCACGCTTCAAGAACTGAATTTCTAATTTGTGGGATCAAATTACCTACCAACTTACAATTTCTTTTATTTTTGTGAATCAGAGCAATTAGAAGTCTGTCTAACAAGATATATTTTGCCTAATTATTATTGTTAGTATGTCATCATGGACAAGAACGGAGTCTGGAATTGGAGGTAGGGAGGGCTGGATTATAAAATATATATTTTCCAAATTTCATTGGTGGGGAAGGGGGCAAAATTCCAAGATTTTACAAATTTGCACATAAAAATACAGATACCAAGTACAGCTCCCTGCTGGGCAAACAAAATTTTCAAGTTCTCAAATCCCTTGAGTGATGAAACTAACAATAACAAGCAACCTATACATGAATCGGTTTATCTGGTAAACAATTTCAAGTATTCAAGTAACTCTAGCCACACTGAAGTTCAAACATTACAACAATCAAGGTTTACCCAAGTTTCAGCTAAGCCAATTCATTACTTTCAAAAACATATAAAAATAATGAAACTCAAAAGATTAAGAACCCATTTGAAGTCAAATTATCACGAACTCATGCATCAACGAAAAACGGAAAAAATAAACCACGCACCAAATTAATCCTCACAAATCCACAAATTCTGGAAATAAAGAAATTAGTGGGTTTCTTTACCTGTGAGATTGCTACTAAAAGTTGTTCTTCAAAACCTGATAAAATCCACACCCACAATAGAATCAGGGGAAAATGGGTGTTTGTGGAAGCAATAGAAGGTGCTGGTGTCGACATCACATGCGAATATTAAGAGGGAATGGGAGATGGTGGTGGTGGGAAAGTGGGTGGTGCTCTACTGAAACGTGGAGCTGTGGAGGGAAGAAGAGAGTAATTTGGGGGCAAAATAGATTGCGTTGTATTTTAGTACTTGTTTTTTTGGAAAATAATTTTAGTCTATATTTTGTGTTTATAAATTTTCGGTGAAATATTTTAGCCCAATTTTTGACCCTTTATGTGCCAATGATCTTCTTAAGAACAAAATTACTAATCTCGATAATTGTTAAGTAAAAAGATAATTAGACTTTGAAAATATAAATAAATATAATTGGGTTGGATCCCATAGAAAAGCAATCTTTATTTTGTATATGATTATTTATTATAAATCGATAGAGTAAAGGTATTGGATAATAGTATTTTACACTAATTAATCTTTTTAATAAATCAGAACAGAGAAATTTCTATCTTTTCTACAATCATTCTTTTAAGAAAGAGGAATTTAAAACCCACTTGTTTAGCTCTATATTTGTTCTATAAAAATTAATATCAACAAATAAATACTACTTAGACTTAATTACCAACCTCGTATAAATAAATTAGAAAATACCAAAAAGAAAAAGAAACAAAAATATTTTTAGATAATGAGAATTATTGCGTTAAAATTAAATTTCTCTAATATTAATTATTTTTATGATATCTATACTCTATTATTAAGCACCAGACTTTGTGATCTCTTGGACTTGCTCTCTTTATTTTCTTTATATTTAATTAATTTATTTTTGTCTAATATAAAGAGAGAACGTATATGATTAGTTATTATTAACCCCATGTTTCTCTAATTTCACTTTTATTTTTTCCTTTTTATTTTTTTTTTCTTTCTCATATTTTTTAATTTATATTTTAACTATTTTTTATTAATATACTATTATTAAATTTATATTAAGATGAACCATTAAATTTAATATTTTAAAATAATAATTTTTTTTTTCTTTGCACATGCATCGAATGTGCAAAATTACTAGTTTATTTTTAAGCAACTGTGTAGTTCATTAAGGTTTGTTTTTTGTTAAATTTAATTTATACTCAATTTAATTTGTTGAGGAACTTAGGCTATCGTACTGGGGACTTCAAGGTGTGTGACACCCAGCTCCTTTTGTAGCCCCTGCAGCAGCAGAATGTAGCATTTGAAATATCTATTGGAGAGATTTGGATACACCCTGTATTATAACCTTGTTGCTTGAATTGCTCTACTACTCTATGATCAACCAATGAATATTCTTCAATTACTCATTATTAGTTTAAGTCCAAAAAAAAAAAAAAAATTTATACCCAATTTAATTGAATCAATTGAAAAGCGAGTCAGTTTTGTACCTTAAAATCTACAAACCATAAATAATTGAAATTCTAAAATATAAATATACATAAACTACTAAAAACAAATTTGGGATATAAATTACAACATATGAATCTAAATAATTGAAACATTAAGCTTACTTATCTATTATAGCATATAAATCTCTAAAACAATTGCAATTAATTGAAATAAAACTTACCGTTCAATTGCAACACAAACCACAAACATAAAATCTAAATAAGTAGAATGTTAACCGAGATAATAATAATATGCAAAACAATTATAACTATAAATTTCAAACAAATGTACCTACAAATCTAAGATCAACCTAACTATCATCATCAATAAATTCTGCCTCGGTTTCATCATCAGTGAACTCTTCAAAGTTCTCATCATCAACAAATTCATCATCCTCTGTTGTGGCAATATCCCCAAAATTATGTAATTCTGACGTATCGACATTCTCCAAAAAATTGTTTTGATCATTTAATGTCGATACAAACTCATCGAACTCAGTTGTGTTTACATTTGCAGACATATCATTTTGGTAAGCTACTTCCAATGAGTTCTCAATTTCTATTCGACCCTTCGCTTTAGATTTTATAACAGCCCACCAACCTATCTTATCACGGATATTTCCAGGGTATGGTATATAATACACTTGTCGAGCTTGTTGTGCAATGATAAAAGGATCGTAGTTCCCTAATCTACCATTCTCTCTAACTTCAACAGTATTGCTTTCAGGATGCACTACACGAGTTCCCCTAATAGGAGTAGGATCAAACCAATCACATTTAAATAAAACCACTCTCTTTACAAGCTCCCCAGGATACTCTAACTCGATAATCTCATTCAACATGCCATAATAATCATATTCCTCCGCTCCACCATTGCTCCCCTTCACTGAAACTCCACTATTCATTATTTTTTTATTCTCACCCCAAGATCTTGTGTGAAACTTAAAACCATTAACAAAGTATACAGGCCATGTCTTAACTTCATTATTGGGACCACAAGCCAATTCACGTATAAATTGACTTGTAATTCCATTTATAAGATTTTGAACCTGTCAAAAGGAATTTATTAGATGCATAAGGATATTAATACAATTACAAAAATTATTTGTAAACAATTAATACTTACATAACTCTGAAACCATGCAGCGAATTCATGACTAATCCTTTCATAAATTTCTGCTTCAGCAATATTGAACAACTCAATAAAGATGCTGTATTTCAATCAAATATATTAAATTGTTAGGCTATATAACTTAATTTTGTACTAAAAATCATTTTCAGTACAATCACTTACTCAATAAAAGGTTGCACCTCGTCACAGTTAAGCAACACATGTAGTGTTACAGCCCGAAGCTCTTTACCATCTAGATATCGAGTCTTACAAGCACCAGAAGCACGGCCTGGTTGATTAAATATAGATAATGCTGGAGCAGACTGTTGACTTTTGTTATATTAGGAAAGGATATCATACCACGCTAATCGTGGGATTTCCGTTTCTTTAATTAAGGATCCTCTCCTTATATTTACTACGTTACATTGTAACAGAGATCAAGTAATACAATTCAATACTATGAATTTATTTACCTCTTCTATCATCTTTTTCCTCTCGAATCAACATGGTATCAGAGCCACACGATCCTGAGGATCGTTAGTTGGCATCATCATCTACCGTACACGTGCCTGCCGGAAAAATGAGTGACGATGAAGTATCGTCGCCGGCACTATCCGAGGCAGCCACAGTCCTCTCCCAACAGATTGCCAAGCTTCTGCAACAACACAAACCACAACAACCTCAATCAAACTCCGATAGTCCAGTTTCTATCGATGTAAAACTAAACAACAACAATTATGTTTTATGGGCAAGAATGCTCGAAATAGCAATCGGTGCGCGCGGTCGTCTCAGCCATCTAACCGGACAACCCGCGCCACCAACAGAATCCGACGAAACGTATCAGTTATGGAAGCAGCGAGATCTGCAAGTGTTTGGATGGATCACGCAGGCAATTGACTCTTCTCTCGTCACTCAGTTTATACATTACCCCACCGCAAGAGATTTGTGGAAAGGGCTCTCTGTTACGTATCAATCAGGAGATGATAGCCTCCAGATATTTGATCTAATGACCCGAGCGGATAGAATAAAACAAGAAGATACTACCTTAGAGGAGTATTACAGCGTAAGTAAAAGTATCTGGGCCGAAATTGATCGGAGATGACCAAATCCCATGGAGCTTCCGGCAGATATCGGCAAGTACAACCAGATCCAAGAAGAACACCGGCTCTTCAAGTTCCTATCCGGTTTAAACCCAGATTATGACTCAATTGTGCGAGAAATCCTTCGAGACTCGCCCTTGCCCTCAGTCGACGCAGCATACGCCACGGTTCGTCGGGAAGCCGCCAGGAAAACCATTCTCCGGCCAGCGGCAGCCTCCAACGAGGCGAACACATCATCGGGCTTGGGAACTGGACTGATGATTCAGGGACAAGGGAGCAGATCTCTCGGCCAGAATCGAAAACCCCCGCGCAGGTCAGATCCGGTAAGAAAGGTACCGGAATCATCATCCCGAAACAAATCCGACATAGTTTGCGATCATTGTGGCAAAACCGGCCATCTTGAAAAAGGATGCTTTGAGATTATCGGATTTCCGGAATGGTGGGAACCCAGAAATCGACGGCATGACCAAGGAAGGGGGAGAAATCCAGGAGTCGCGGCTGTCGCCGACAGCCACGGTGCCGGCAACGTCGCCGGAAAAGGGGACAAAGGACCCGGATTAGTGGCGATGACTGTCGGCAGAACCAGAAATGACGAGAGAGAGAGAGACCCTTGGACGAAGGATCAGGCGGCGCACAAAGCTTCAACTGACTCTCATTCAGGTATAGGGCAAGTGAGGATAAAATTACCTCCTTGCCCCTTAAAAGTTTTCTCCCCTCTAAAAAGTCCACCCACTTTTGAATCTTATCGGAATACAGCATGTGGGAATTTGAATATGTTGCATGGTCCCAATTTACAAAAGAATGATAAGTGGATATTTGATTGTGGTGCAACAGACACCGTTACCTATGATTCTTCAGATATTATTTCAGTACAAACCCCACAAAGATAAACCTTGCAAACTGCTAATGGTGATCAGGTTCTGGTTAAAGGGGGGGGGGGGGGGTGTTATTGAGTTTACTCCCAAGTTGAAATTATCAAACTGTTTGTTTGTACCCTCTTTGTCTCATAAGTTGTTGTCTATTAGTCATGTCACTAGAGAGCTCAATTGTACTGTTGTAATGTATCCGGGTTTTTGTGTGTTACAGGATATCCGTTAGAGGGAGATAATTGGGCGTGGCACTGAACGAGATGGCTTATACTATGTGGATGAAGTGGCAACGGGGGGACGGACACTACTGGTTCAAAGTTCGGATGATAAACAGAGTTGGTTGTGGCATCGACGTCTGGGACATCCCTCTGACGGTTACCTGAAGAAACTTTTCCCTAAATTTTCTAGTACTGTTTTATCTTGTGACACTTGTTTGTTAGCTAAAAGTCACAGACAATCTTTTCCTTTGAACAATACTCGGGTTGACACTCCCTTTTCTTTAATTCACTCTGATGTGTGGGGCCCAGCCCCGGTTATTGGTGGGGGTGGTTTTCAATATTTTGTTACATTTATTGATGATTGCACACGTATGTGTTAGATTTATTTTTTGAAACACAAATCTGAAGTCTTTGACGAATTCACCCATTTTTTTCGTATGGTTGGGACTCAATTTAATACTCAGATTCAGATACTCCGATCAGATAATGGGGGGGAGTTTGTTAACCGTAAAATGCAGACCTTTTTCTCTGATAATGGCCTCATCCACCAAACTACTTGTCCATACACACCACAACAAAATGGGGTAGCTGAACGGAAAAATAGGTTCCTTTTAGAAATCACTCGAGCCTTGATGCTTGAATCTCACGTTCCCGCGTCCTATTGGCCTAAAGCCTTAGCCACAGCTACCTATTTGGCTAACCGTCTTCCCACCAAAATTCTAAACTTCCGCATGCCAAAACAGTCCTTGAGTGAATATAACCATGAACCTATTACTCCGTCCCTCACACCTCGGGTGTTTGGGTGCTCTGTCTTTGTCCATATTCCCAACACACACAGAACCAAACTTGAACCTTGTGCTGAAAAATGTGTCTTTGTCGTGTATGGAATTCATCAAAAGGGGTACCGGTGTTTCAATCCTACAACTCGCAGGATGTTTGTTACCCTTGATTGTGACTTTGTGGAAACTGAGTATTTCTTCGTGGCCCCAAGCCACTCCAGTGTTTCGGGGGAGACTGACCATCGTGAGGACCCACTGGATTGGCTGTGTCCAACACCGTTGTCAATCAACAGTAGTCCGTCCCCTATTGGCCACACAGAGGAGATTGTCATGCCCCCATTGTCTCCCTCTTCCGGTATCCCTGAGGTTAGTACAGTTGAAGCTAGTACAAATGATATTGATTATACAAATTCCTTGTCTGCCACCTCTAACACTGCAGGAGAAACAGAGGAAAAGAGACGCATACTTCCCGCAAGGAGTACTCGTGGAGTACCGCCCAGACGGTACCTCCCTAAACACGAACCTAGAGTTCAGAGGTATCCAGTGGCCAACTTGCTCAGGGGGAGTTTGACCGAATCTGCTAAAGCCTTCTCAGCAGCTATATATACAGATGAGGTACCTCGAAATGTGGAGGAGGCAATGGGGATTCCCAAATGGAAACAGGCAATGGAAGATGAGATGGAGGCACTCAGGAAGAATAACACTTGGGAGAAGTGCCAGAAACCGGATGGAAAAAGGCCGGTTGGGTGTCGTTGGATTTACACGGTTAAAAGAAAGGCTGATGGGACTGTCTAGCGGTATAAAGCCCGCCTAGTTGCAAAGGGTTACACCCAAACATATGGGGTGGATTATGCAGAAACCTTCTCTCCAGTGGCCAAAATTGACACCATTCGAGTTCTGTTTTCAGTAGCCGCTAACCAAAGCTGGCCTCTTTATCAGTTCGATGTCAAGAACGCATTTCTCCATGGTGATCTTACTGAAGAAGTATATATGGAGGCTCCACCGGGTTTTTCTCACGAGTTTGGTACCAACGAGGTGTGTAGATTAAAAAAGGCACTGTATGGCTTGAAGCAATCACCCAGAGCGTGGTTTGGAAGGTTTACGGCTGCTATGAAACGGTATGGGTATACACAAAGTAATTCGGATCATACCCTGTTTCTGAAGAAGAGAGGTGGAAAAATCACGTGTCTAATTATATATGTTGATGACATGATCATTAGCGGGGATGACACAGAGGAGATAAGAGACCTTCGGGAAAGATTGTTCAGTGAATTTGAGATGAAGGACTTGGGTCACCTAAAGTACTTTCTTGGGATCGAGGTCTTGAGGTCGAATCAGGGGATATTCTTATCTCAGAGAAAATACATTCTAGATTTACTGGCCGAAACAAGAATGTTGGACTGTAAGCCCAGCGATACGCCCATGGTAAGTAATCACGGGCTCCGGATCACGGAGGGAGCTGAACTTGCTGATCGTGCGAGATACCAACATCTTGTTGGAAAACTTATATATCTCTCACATACGAGACCAGATGTTGCTTATGCTGTCGGGGTGGTAAGTCAGTTTATGCATAGACCTCAAAAGGAGCACATGGAGGCAGCCTTACGGATTATGAGGTACTTAAAGGGGTCCCCTGACACAGGGGTTCTCTTTAAGCAAAATGGCCAGTTATATATAGAGGCCTACACAGATGCTGATTGGGCTGGAAGTCCACTTGATAGGAGATCTACTTCTGGCTATTTCACGTTTGTTGGTGGAAACTTGGTTACTTGGAGAAGTAAGAAGCAGAAGGTAGTTGCACTCTCAAGTGCTGAGGCAGAGTTCAGGGGAATTGCTAAAGGACTGGCAGAAATCCTTTGGCTGAGAAAATTAATGACTGAATTGGGATTTCCTCCAGTTGAAGCCTGTCCTCTCAAGTGTGACAACCAAGCAGCTATTCACATATCCGAGAATCCATTACAACATGACAGAACAAAACATGTGGAGATTGATCGGTATTTTATCAAAGAGAAGCTGGAAGCAGGTGTTGTATCCCTTCCGTATGTGCGATCAGAGAACCAATTGGCTGATATTCTCACAAAGGCTATTATAGGACGTGCGTTTCATGATATCCTGAGCAAGTTAGGCGTTGGACATCCCCCCGACCTAACTTGAGGGGGAGTGTTGACTTTTGTTATATTAGGAAAGGATATCATACCACGCTAATCGTGGGATTTCTGTTTCTTTAATTAAGGATCCTCTCCTTATATTTACTACGTTACATTGTAACAGAGATCAAGTAATACAATTCAATACGATGAATTTATTTACCTCTTCTATCATCTTTTTCCTCTCGAATCAACACAGACTCATCGACTCCACAGTCATCGTTTCGGCACAATCTTGTCCTATGAGAATGCACATGGCCTTGAAAATAATATGAACAAAAATGAGAAGTCTCCCGACGTAAATACGCTTCACATATTGATCCTTCAACCCGTGCCTTTTGCATCACTGTTTTTTTCAGTTTTCCAAGATACCTGTTGATTCAATATATCAAATATTTATTTCATAAAAAATTAAGGTATTTAGTATTGCATATATAAATTATAAATAAACATATCTACCTTTCAAATGGATACATCCATCTGAATTGTACCGGACCTCCATTTCCAGCTTCTTCTACTAAGTGAATAGGCAAGTGTTCCATTACATCAAAAAATCCAGGGGGAAAAATTTGTTCCAATTTGCATAGGATAATGGTAATATTTTTCTCCATCACATCCAAATCAGCGAGCTTTAGAGTAGTGGAACACAAGTCTCGGAAATATTTACTCAATTCAGCCAATGGTTTCCATATTTCATCTGGTAACTGTCTAAATGCAATTGGCAGCAATTGTTCCATGAAAATGTGACAATCATGACTCTTCATTCCAATAAACTTTCCTTGTTCAATGTCAACACGTCTGGCTAAATTAGATGAATAACCATCAGGCATTCGAAGTTCTTTGACCCACTGGCATATGGTTCGTCTCTGCTTACGTGTTAATGTATACTTAGCTTTTGGTTTCGCCCACTGTCCATTTTCCTTCAACTTTAATTCAAGCTCTGGACGCTGACATAACTCTGCCAAATCCATTCGAGCCTTCACAGTGTCTTTTGTTTTGTCTTTAATGTCTAACATTGTGTTAAAAATATTATCAAAGACGTTTTTCTCTATATGCATCACGTCTAAATTATGTCGAATTAAATTATCTTTCCAATAAGGCAACTCCCAAAATATGCTTTGTTTTTTCTAATTATGTGTAACACCATAGCCATTAAGCTTGCTAGCTGAACCCTCTTCTGTAATTTTGGGCAAGTCACGTACACTTTCCCAGATGTCAACACCGGTCAATTTTGGTGGAGGATTACCAAGTTCTTTATGACCTTTTTCGAAGTGTCGCGTGTTTCGTCTATAGGGATGATGTCTTTCCAAAAATTTTCTATGGCAATCAAACCAACAATTTTTTCTTCCATTTTTCAAAGTAAATGCCTTGTTATGATTAATGCAATAAGGGCATGCCAATTTACCCGCTGTCATCCATCCAGATACCATTCCATAGGCTGGAAAGTCATTAATTGTCCACATTAAAGTAGCCTTTAGTTGAAAGTTTTGTTTCGTGGAAATATCATAAGTAGGAACACCAGTATCCCACAACAACTTCAATTCATCAATCAAAGGTTGCAAGTAAACATCAATGTTTGTCTTTGGATTTTTTGGACCCGGAATAATACATGTTAAAAACATGTATGGCATAGTCATGCACATCTCAGGAGGTAAATTATATGGAGTTACAATAACTGGCCAACAAGAATATGGAGTTGCTGACTGATTAAAAGGAGTAAACCCATCGGTGCATAACTGTAGCGCCCCTTAACACTACAACCCCGCACCGTTGTACTTCCCGAGTGGATGTGAGACCTAGCACTTGAGAAATACTCCGGCGAACGGTTAAGACTATACAATACCAGAGTATGAAATTTAAACGCAACGGAAAATAAACTTGAGCAATATAAGGGGACAATACATGACGAAACACATATCATTAAGTTGGATAAGTAATTACAGCGAAAGATCTAATTTCATAGGAGAGTGCTTATTGACATAGGTACATGCACTCTTAGTATTATCCTGATTGACTAAGATATGACACCTTAAAGCTTCAAGATACCTCTAAGGCGTCGCTCCGTGGATTCCTGAAATCATGCATTTGAAACCGGGCGAGAGGGTTAGTCAAAGTGACTAAGTGAAGGGGGTGTAATAAATTATAAGTATAAATATATGTATATATATATTTATATAATCAAGAAGATCTTGATCAAAATATTGGCAATAGGATATAGCAAATAGGGAACGGTTCATAATATTTGTAAAAATAGGGATAGGGGTAACTTGGAATATTTGTGGAAATATGAACCGTTTGTAACTACAACTTGAATGCCCGCAAGCTAGGCCTCTCCATCCGTAACTCCTTAAATCATGATAAAATAGTAACGGTGTTGATCAAGACACCGATACTTCAATAAAACCAATAAGACAATAACTCCGCTACTCCTTGGTGTCAATAGGGGAGCCAACCCTAGAGACCATGAACTAGATCCGGGAGGCAGCTATCTCTCCCTCATCCCTTGGCGTGGAGTAACTAACCTCCAGTTAAACCACTACCAAGAGGTGGTGGCAGTCCGCAGCACCAACAATACCCTCGGCCCGATACCTTCCGGGTAATTGCTCGCTACGGATACAGCCGGGGCCCATAACAGGAATCGAGAACAATATTTTGCTTGCATAACCCGGAATCAATGTTTTGATAAAATGGACTTGAAATATATAATGTTCTAGGAAAACGTTGATTCCGGCAAGAAAGTATTTTTCCCTTAAAAGGGATAGTGTAGTAAAGTAATATATATATATATATATATATATATATATATATATATATATATATATATATATATGGCAGTAAATCAATATGATGGGAAGGCTTGAAAATAGTTTTTATATAGATACGTATGTATAGGCATGATTCCAGTTGAAAACATTTTAACCCTCACCGAGTGTCTTGACGGTCTAGATAAAATCCTTGGGATTCCACTGTTCAATTATATCCTCGCCTGAAAGTAATAACTACTACTGGCTTAGAACTAGGTTCTAATATTCAAATTAATCAATCATACACACCATAAGGTAAACATCATGTAATATGTTAAAGATTTCCCGGTAAACCCTAAATTTACCCGTTTAAGGGAATTTGATTAATAATTTAGGGTTTACGAGATCTTTAGCTAATCAAATATATATATATATATATATATACCATATGATAATTATAATTATAAGATTTGAAATAAGATTTATGGTTAAATTTGACAATGTAGGTTATCTTTTGAAAATATTACATAATTTACCGATTTTTGGAAAATTCGGGGAAAAATCTTTCTTTAAAAATTCCAAAACTCATTTTATAATTATTTTTATAATAATTTCGAAATTAATAGTATTTTGGTTGACCAAAAAGTCAAAATTACTATTGAAAACATTTACTATTCGATTTCATATGAATTAAACATTTTATAACACAAAATCAACTTCACACACACACACACATAACTCACGGCACACACATGCACACACACACATCTAAGAACATTATGAACATGTTCTTGAACTCATTTGAATATTCAAAGAGGGTATGTAACATGTTCTATCATATTCATATTCATAACATAAGATTGAAGCACAATATAGCAAAATATATGAATTCTCTATGAAAAATAATTCTAATTAAATTACTATAGGCATGAATTTAATCAAACAAGATCATAAGCATTTAAATACATATTCACATTATATCATATCATAATTCATGCATTTAATTAAATAAAATTCCATAATGTACACACATTGTATTTAAACTAACAATTATGCACATATTTCATAAAATAAATTCTTAAAGCATAATTTAATTAATCCTAGACATGCTACTATTATTATTATACTAAGAACATAATATAAAGCATGAAATAATAGAAGAAAACATACCTTGTAGAGAGAGAGAGGGTTGGGGCGTGAGCTAGGGAGAGAGGGAGTGATTTTATGTGTTGATTTGTGAGGTATAAATGAGGCTTGAGGGGGGTATTTATAGGTAGTCATGAGGGGTTTTATAGCAATTTCTAAGAGTTTAAGGGAGATGTGGATGTCTCCTAATTCATACAAATGCTTGGTGATTAATTAGGAGATGTGGTTAAATTATATTATGAACAAATGCTTGGTAATTACTTAGGAAATGTGGAGAAATTATGCTCATGTAATTAATCCTTCTAGAAGACCATGTGGTCATGGATGATGTCATCTTGAATAAAAATAAATATAAAATAATATAAAATTTATTCAAGAGTCGAGAGGTAAAAACTTGAAGTAGTGAATTGATGAAAGAATGAGTGGAAAATGAGCTTTGTTTTGATTATAAATGTGAAATATTTAGAGTTTTCGTTTATAAATTATGAATATTAAAGATGATGAAAATCATGAGAAAATTATATAAACGAAGCTAGGATAAAGTTTAGAGTTTGGAAAAATCACCATAATGTAGAGGAAAATTCAAGGATCGTTTCAAGTATAATTTCGACTATTGAATAAAAGCTAATTTGTTCAAAATAAAATGATGATTTTTAGAAAGGAAAATATTTATAAAATATGCTATGGTGAGATCGAGTTTTTGGTAAATGCATGAAAATTCATAAAATAATTTAAGGATTGTTTTGGTTATAATTTTGAATATAAAAAAGTAGATGAGTAGGGATTTATTGATGATCGAATCATAAGCTAGGGTTTTCGCCGGTTTTTGATAATACTAGAGTTAGAATGGGAATTATGGTTCACAGAGGGTATCACGATCCTCGAAATAATGTGAGGATTCTTTTGGTTACAATATTGGGTAATGAAAGTGCTTCGGGGAAATGTAGGAATATTTTTGAGCTATAGGGGTATTTTCGTAATTTCCAACCTAAAACTGTAGGAATGGGTTTTGAAGTGTATGAAGGGGTTTTAGGTGCTAGAAGGGAATGAATATTAGAATTCTAGGATTTTAGGGAAAGAGTTTCGAGATACATGCTAAATAGAAGAAAGAATTAAATTCATGAACTTTTTATTAAATTATAACAAATTAAAGCACATAAGTCACATAAAATGCAATGCATGAGAGAATTAACAAAGATCGAGACTATAACCGCTTCCTAAGTTACCCCTTTACTTACCTTTCTCGACTTGGCCCTGAGTAGGGCTGTTACAATAACCCAAGCCTCACATTTCGAGGATCACTCGCAAATTCAGGATATAATCGATCAAAATTTTTCCAAGCATTTCCATCTGAGGGATGAGACATGATACCTTCTTCTCTAAAGTTCTCCGCATGCCATCTCATGTGTGGTGCTGAACTCATTGATCCATACAACCTTTTCAATCTGGGAATCATGGGTAAATAATACATTCTTCTCACTGGAATTGGTTTTTTTCGGATAGGAAATTTATATCTTGGACTCCCACAAAACTTGCATTGTGTTTGATCTGCATCATCTTTCCAGTATAACATACATCCATTTACACAACAGTCAATTTTTGTGGTTTTCAAACCAAGCGTTGCCATTATCTTTTTAGCCTCATAAAAGTTTCTGGGAATAGAGTGTTCTGATGGACATAATTCAGTCATCAATTGTACGATCTCATCCATTGCATCTTGTGGAATATTCCAATCACTTTTGATGCTCATCAACCTCGCCGCAATAGACAATGGAGAGTGTTCTTGGCATCCTGGCCACAACGGTTGGTTGTATTTATCCAAGAAATCAAAAAAAAGTTCTAGCTTCTTCATTAGGTTCCTCTTCGTTATTCGGTTGAGAAAAAATATCTTCATACTCATACCCAGAAAATACTGTTCCTTGTTCTTGCCTAGCTGCATCATGCACCATCTCTTCACATGCATTCAGTGGATCCCCTTGACTGGTGCTAGCTCCACCGTAGTAAATAATTGGTTCATGAGAATTTACAGCTTCGACCTCACCATGATATGTCCAACACAAATAGTTCCTTTTGAAACCCTTTCTAAGTAAATGATATTTAACATCATCGGGTGGAAGCGAATAAATTAATTTGCAATTTTTGCAAGGACGTATAATTTTTCCATCCCTCTGATATTCTGGTAAACTTTTAGCATGATTTATAAACACATCAACACCTTTTCTAAATTCTGGTCTATAACCCCGACGACCGGGATACGTCATGTTGTATATCCAAGATCTATCTTGAGGATCCATCTATAAAAATATTTTAATAATCGATGAATTATTGTAACATTCTAAATTAAAAATAAAATAAAATTATAATAACCAGGAACTTTAAAACCTTTAATTATTTTCTTTTTCTCTGATAATAATAATAATTAGATATATATATATATATATATATATATATATATATATATATATATATATATCAAAAATTTAGAATAACAATGACAAATTTAGGAAATATACATAGGATATGACAGTATTCCGAGTCACTAACACTCCGATTTCTGCTCCTACTTAGATAAAGATAATACCTATATAAACGTTTAGCTGACTCATTCTCTACCTTCACTACTCTCACCACAAGGCCGTGTCTGCCCTCATGTCAAACGTTATTATTTTTGTTTTATCATTTTCCTTTTGAAAATATATATTATGTTATGCCTAATATAATAACAGATGTTATTACGGAATTAAACAGAATAATCTGGTCAACATTGAGATATGGGGACCAGATTATTTTAGATTATATGAATTAATAATATAAGATGAGAAATCTTTTGTCCATACATATATAATATCAACAGAAAATCTAAATTCAAATTCAGAAGATTTAATCTCATCACATATTTTGGATTGTCTCTTTCTTCCAACCATTTTATTTGTTAAATATCGTACTTTAATATAACAATCAAATATATATATTTCTGAAAACTCTGTAAACTTATGCCATTTATATATATAAAAAAAAAAAAGTAAACTTAGGCCATTAAACAATTGTTCTTTTATTATTTTTTAAATTTAAATAATTCATGTTTGTTCGACATCTTTAAAATTAGTTATAGAAAATAAATATATTGAAGGAAACACATACTTTAAGAAGACGATCAGTTGCTGAAGATTCGAGAGACACCAACAGCTGAGCGAGTCAATCCTCAATCCTATTCCAATAAATCATATGTATTCACAGGAAAAAAAACAAAAAAACAAAAAAAACAAAAACATACCTAAGACAATTGATTGGTGAAAACTCCAAGAACACAACAATTAAAATCGTGATAATCTATTGTTCTTGATTTAAACAACGAGAGCTTGCCAAATAAGTAATTTGACTGTTGATTACTAATTTTACCTAATATAAGGAATAATTTCAAAAGATCGAACAAAATAGCGAGAGAGAAGCACAGAGTCTAAAATAATTAGAAAACAAAATCGATGAAAAAACTCTAAAAACCGTTAGAATACAAAAAAAGAAATAATAAATCAAAGGAGTTTTAGTAGATATAGGAATCTTTTACACTAACAAAATCCTATAACATATTTTTCTAAAAATCTACTTAATAAGATTATTTTGTGACTCTTTTTTCTTTATATTAAAATATATCTACGTATTTCTAATTGTAATGTTTTTTTATTTAGAATTTATGTGATTCACATTTTAAATAATAGTTATTATTAGAGATGAGAAGTTTATTGATAACACAGAGATTTAATTGGATACAAAATAAAACTATTTTATTATCGACATAAAAGAAATAAGCAAATGGAAACATGGTTGTTTTTCTTAATTTTATATATCGTGATCTTTTTATATATTCTTTTTTTTTTTTTTTTTTTTGTCGAAGTCTAATCTCAATTCCAATATTTAAAATGGAAACATGGTTGTTCTTTTTATTTTTTTTTTGGGATTTCAAGTTTTACAAAGTCAAATCGGTTCATTAAAAATTTTACTATATTTATTTAAAAAAAAGTCACCAGAAATTACCAAAGCATGAATATATAAAAAAAATTTTACAGAATAAATTTCTTGCTCACATGAAAATTTTATGAGTGCCAAGTTCTACCCATGAATATGTAAAGAGATTCTTACCAAATAAATTTATGCTCACCTGAAAATTTTTGTGTGTGCCGAGTTATAAATTTATGCTCACCTGAAAATTTATGTGCGTGCCGAGTTCTATGCGGGTCGTGTAAACCGTATTAGCCTAGAAAGAAAGTATTTTACGATATAATACTGAAGTATTAGTATTTATAGATATTAGATGAGAATTAGAGTTAGAATAGATATAAGAATAATTAGGAATTACAATAGATATAGGAATAATTAGACTTTGATTAAGTATTTTAATATATAATATTGAAGTATTAGGATAAATCCAATGTTTATAGATATGAGAAGAGGATTAGAGTTAGGATAGATATAGGAATTTAGTGTGCGAATTAGTCAAGACCCATTAATGCGTCAGTGTTTATAGAATGTTAATTCATTTAGTTGAGTTTTTGGATTTCTGTGGGACTCTTAATTCAAACTCAACCTAATGTACCGCTTAAGAGCTCGTTTACTTTTATATAATCTGACAGATAAAATTAATTAACTCTCAAAATCTGTCATTTACTTTTCAGGTTGGTTTTTCTGTCAAAATCTCTTCGGCCCGTAGGATAGAGAAGATTTTGTTGGTTTTCTCTCACATGGAAAAATGCCGTGTTTGAGAAATCATGAGTTTTATCGGTATTGACAATTTACTTGTTTACCCAAATCTTTGATTTATTTACAAATTTTTGCTATTATTATTTATTGAAAAAAAAATTATATTTTTCTTTATTTATGTTAATCCGTTTTCTTCTTTCACGTTTTTTTTTCTTTTTTTTTTTATCTATTTGTTTATATTATCACTTCAAAAATATATTTCTAACTTATCTTTTCTCTTATCTCATTTTAATTTTTCTTTCTTTAATATATAATTTTTATCTTTTTTTAAAGATAATGTTGTTTGGTATATTATCTTTTCATGCTATTTATTTATTATAATTTAATAAATATATTAAAAAAAATAATAAAATATATAATAATATAAAAATTATTATAAATATATTTAAATCATAAAAAAAAAATTAATTTGCACACGCAATGAATGTGCCACAATTACTAGTCTCGATTATACCCATGACGCAGAGCCCTAGAATTCCCGCGAAACAGAGCTCAAAATTCATCAGAGCCTATTACTTTGAAGGAGATCCTCGATTGGATGCTCTAGTTGGAATATTTGAGGGGATTTTTCAGGAAAAAGAATCCAATTTGTTTGAAATAATTGAGATTTCCAGTGACGACAACTGACGGGGATGCCGACATACCAATGATGAATAATGAAATAATTGAAATTGATAGAGGCGCAAACTGATTCTAGCTAAATAAGTTCGTTTTTTTTTTTTATTATTTTCTTGGTCACAATAAGTTAGATTTTTAGTTTCATTTTATTATTGAATGTTAGTTTTTTTTTTTCTTAAATTCAACATATTAATAAAAGAATTATATTTTCTACTATGATTGTATTGCACTCAATTAATGTAATGTGATTCTAAATTTATTTAATAATAATTAATGATACTTTACTGCCCTGGAATTTAGAAGAAAGAAAAATGTATAATGTATATACCAATGATTGTTAAAAGAAGGAAAAATAATTTAAAAAAATTATATATTAAATAAGATTATTATATGGCTATTTTGGTAAAATTATTAGTTAAAGTATTATCTTCACATATAAAGTAAACGACTAATTCAAGAAAACATGATATTTATCTTTAAAGGTAAACAATAGATAATGTTCTGTTAATCTATTAAAAAAACCTCCATTATCTTATCTTAAAATCTCACGTCAACTAAAATTATCTCCTATCATCTAGAAAATAGATTGAGTTTTAATGTTAATCGCAAATTGTGTGATATAATTGAGATTGATTCTTTCGTAAATTTATTTTTAAATATTTTCTATTCAAAATACTTTTTATTGAATAGAAATAAATAAATATATTATAAATAAAATAATTAAATATTATTTTTAATTAAACGTTTTAAGGCGCTCTCGCACTCAAATTTTTTTAATTTTCATGCATTTACACAACCGCACCCGCACCCCGTACTCGCACCCGCACTCGCTTTATGTGATCTAGGGAATAATTAAGAGTTAGAATAAATATATGAATGTCGACCAAAAAAAAAAAAAAAGAATAGATATATGAATAATTAGAATTATAGATAAACTAGGGAAAAATGTAATTTTCATCTTTTTAATTTTCTTAAAATATACCGACAAAAGATATCTATTGGTAATTCGTCAGGAAAAATTTTAGTTAAATACATAATAAAATAATTTTATCATCCACAGAACATTTTGTAGGCAATTTGCAGAGATTGTTTTACTTTTGTTATTTTTGATTTTTTATAATTTACCGATAGAGATATGCGTCAATAATCCGTCAATAAATTTTATCGATTATACTTTTTGTAGGTAATCTGTCGATCATAATGTTGACTTTATTTGTAAATAAGTTGTCGGAATTCTGTAGCTAATTATTGGAAATTACCTAAGGAAAATTTTCGTAGAAAATATCCGTAGGTAATCATCAGTTTTTTTGTAGTGAAGGCCATTTGGACTTCCGAAATTTCACTGAATCGAGCCTCACGCGTGTTTTGTACATTTGATGACTAGTTTAGCCATATCTTGACCAATTCTTGACCAAATTAAGTGATTCTTGGCCGACCAAATTAAGTGATTCTTGGCCCCACATCTTCAAGAATTGTTCCTCTTTCACTTCCCAGCCTTCCCATTTCGTGCCATTTGAAGAAAATAAGGGTTTAGTCAGCTCCAAACCGAGATGGAAGAGAAGAGAAAAAGATACTATTCATAATTTCGCCTTTTGAGCTCAATACCTCATCAAATCACTCCAAATTCGAAAGGTAAGTTTATGAATTTGTTCTCCACCTTGTCCTATTTCATTTTACACCTTATTTGCTGAAATCCATGGAGAAATGAGTATGATATTGAATTCGTGGTGAATAGTAAGGGTTAGGACCAATTTGATGAATTTGTATGATCTCTTGTGATTTCTTTGGAATTTATGCATTCTTATTGATCCTAAGATATCCTTGAGTACTTATATGAACTGATTTTGCTTAGTAGTTGAGGAATTTTTGAGATACCATTTGAGTTCTTGAAGCTTTTTGACATGAAGAGGAACATGAATATATCTCTTGCACTTGTTTCACATGTATCTTCAAGTTTGGCCCAGATTTTAGCATGAAATGCATGAATTTTTGTTACCTTAACTTACCATTATGTGTTAACTTGAAGATAACATGATTTTCCTTAAGTTTTGGTTGAGTTTTTGGGTTGTTTTCTCGTTTTTCCCCTGCTGCCACGAGAGGTCGCAGCCATGATCGCACCAAGTTCATTTTTGGTGAAGGCCGTAACCACTTTTTGCCTTTGTTTCGACTTCAGGTCATGGATACGACCATTTTCAGATGTTTTTAGATCATGGCCGCGACCCTGTTTAGCCCTAGGTTCGAGTTTGAGGTCGCGGATGCGACCTTTTCATGAAGAAAAATGGTAGTGGCCACGACCCTCCCTCTTGTGTGTGTGTGTGTGTGTTGTTTCTTCGTTTGTTCGTGCATTTCTTGGTTTTTAAGCTTTTTTTATGATTTGTATGATATGTTAACATGTCATATTATGTGTTAAGTTATATGTTATGAATTTATGGCTCATTTTATGTGCTTGTTTCCGAGTTTTGCTCTCATATGCTCTTATGTGACCTAAATGCCTTCTAACATACATGTTTAAGCTAATACTTCATTTATTTGTTTAGTATGCTATTCTCTTGTTTCTTTTATGACTTGAATGCTTTGCTAACATGTTAATTTATGTGTTACCTTCAAGGTATTAATTTCATGGATCCATTTGATGTGAAATATGCGAGATTTGAACTCATACATCTTAAATGTTACTTTGTTATATTTCATACGCTTGATATGCATTCATGTACTTGTCGAGCATCTAAGTGGTCCATATGAAGTCTATGTTTTTCCTTTGTTGTTTGTTTTGTTCAGTAGTTCAACCCGGGGGTGATGAGGTGGTTCCATGAGGATCCGTTTGATCTTTTTTTGTCCCCGTTAGGTCTCGAAGGTGAGGTTTTGTTCTTTTAGTTATAATGACCTACAACCCTATATGTTTTGAAGTCCGCATGCGAATTATGTATATTAATATGTTGTATACATGTATGATACGTAATTTGAGGGCTCGTCCTATTTTGTTATAAGACTTTGAAAACGCTTTTATACGTATATACCCCCTATTTTCGTTGCTCTTTTGAAAAGCTTTGATATGTGTGAGTGTGTAGCGAGTTATGGCTTTGAAAAATAAGCTTTGTGGGAATTGATCTTTTTGACTTATGAACTGGGCCCTGGAGAGTGGTATGGCAACTCGGGACAGCCGTGGGGTCGCTGAGCTCTCCCATCAACACTTTCTTTTGAGAGTCTCGCCTAACCTTAGGAGGTTGAGGAAGGGCGTTTCTCTTGAGCCGGTGGAAGCAACCGCCGAAGGTTTCAAGGACGTAATTAAGCCTTGTCTCATGTGAATTATGACAGATAGTTAGGGCTTGCTACCCTTCTATCACCCGGAGTAAGAATGGTTTATGATTTCAGTTTTGATTATGAACTATGATTTAGAATTTGAGGAGTTTGGAAGGAGAACTCGTACTCGTCGAGTTAGTGTGAATTATGTATGAATCTATGAAATGGGAATGAACTCTCAATTACTTAAAATTGGTTGTTTTGGCCTTTGGCTTTTAACTTCTTTTAAGTATATATATCTATTATCACTGGAAATATTTTAGCTCGCAAAGACCATCTCCGGTTAATGAATCTTTCGAATTTGATAAGTGCTTTGCTCTATACGTATATATGGGTGCATGCGTTAGCCCCCTCACCAGTCTTTAGGACTAACCCTCGTTATTATTTCTTTTTTTCCCGTTTCTTTTGAGTTGCAGGTGCTTTTGGAGGTTTGAGCTAGGCGGTAGTGTCTTAGTGTCGTTCTTCGGTAGCTAGAGTCTCATGCATCGTAGTTGGTTTACTTATGTATTTTGAGTTTTTGAATATATGTATAGGATTCGTTTACGTATGTATAAACTTCGATACTTAAATTTTGGCCTGGGATTAGCTTTGTATAATTTTCTTGTATAAGAATTGTATAAGATAAAAATGATATAGATTGACTTGGGGTGATAATTGCTAGCATGATTATGTCTGTATTTAAGTGCTTCCGTTAATTTATGTTTGACGCGGACTTTGATTGAGGGTCTAGTCCGCCTAGCTTAGGTGTGAGTTTTGTTTGTCTCCCATTCGCTATGGCTTGGTACATGTGCGAAGTTCCCATTTTGTTACACTTGTCGGGCTATGGTGCGGGGGATGTAGTGCTCTTCGCTTGGGGTGCTACATCCTGAAGTGGTATCAGAGATCTTAGTTGTAAAACTGGAGCTTTTGTGTCATGTTGGGTCTGTCTAGGTCGTTCGGCTTAGGATTATGTGTATGTTTGCATTCATTTTCACTTTTTACGTGATTTAGTTGTCTTATTTGTATTAATTGTCGATATGAACATGCACTAAACCCTTCCATGCATCAATATTTTCTTTGGATTGTGTTTCTTATTCAGGATGTCATCTCAACACACATTAGTGGGAGAAGACCGAATACCATTGATCTACCGAGAGTTTCGAAACTGCAACCCTCCGATGTGGTTTGAAGGTGATGATGTGAAAGCTGAAGAATGGATTTTTGAGATATCGTGGATTTGGGATACTCTATTGGGGACACCACAGGATAGAGTAATTTGTACTTCTCGACTAGTTCAAGGTCAAGCTTCAATTTGGCTTAAAGAAGAGAGATCGGAGTTAGCAAGTTCCGGAGAAGAATTTACGTGGGATAACTTTGTTCGGGAATTCTATAACAAGTATATTCCTTCTAGTGCAAGAGTAAAGAAACTTCAAGAATTTTTAGACCTCCAACAAAACTTAAAGATGGCGGAGAATTATATGGAGGAGCTTGAGAGATCGGGCCCTTATGCTACACCAGTTGTCGATAACTACCGACTTAAAGCCTGAAATTTTATGCAAGGACTCAAGAATGATATTCAACAAGCTCTTTATGCTTCAACGGTGAATCTTTGGTCTGAGGCAATGAGAAAAGTGGTTCAAAATGAGATGGGGAAGCAACGACTGAAACCTCACCCTTTTCAGTTGGAACAAGTACCCGGTTCAAGTTCAAGTTTGGGCAAGAGGCCCGTACTACAAGAAAAAACTTGGAGATCTCAGGATGTTAATCAACCCAAGAAAAAAAAAATTCGACTATCGAGACCAGTTCCAGTGCCCGCTATAACTGCCTGATTCAGTGTGCTTATTGTAAAGGTCCAAACTACACTATGGAAGGATGTTGAAAGAGGTTAGATACTTGTTATGGGTGTGGTGACCGGGGCCCATGGTGAGTACTTGTCCACAGAAACTAAATTCAAGACTTATAAAGCGAACGTGGCTCCAAGATCCCATTTCAAGCCCAAGAGGATACCGAGCTTAACACGACTGCTATGGTGAAAGGTACACTATGCATTCATAGCATCTCATCTCATGCATATTTTAATCTTGGAGAAACCTATGTGGTTGTTTTCTTTTCCTATTGGTACTTGTTACTTGCTTGTTGTACGCATGTTTACCTTCCTTTCTGTAGCGTCCGAGCGCGAGATGAGACATCCCCCACACTGAGACCCGACCCGTATATGAAATGGAAAGTCCATACACGTGCTTAGTCACGGTGAACGGGGACAAAACACACTCGCTATGCTAGGCGGGAGCTAACCCTTAAACCATTCAAGTACGAGAGAGAATAAAATCAGAGTAAAGACATTAAAGCGGAAGCATTACATAACGTATAACATGTACAACGAGCTTCCAAGCTCTAAAATATAATTACAAGTATCCAAGTATTCAACGGCCCACATGGCCTACACAAAAAGGTACGCTCCAATATTCATAGACATGAAAAATCCAAAAGTAATATGAGTGTAACCAAAAGAAAGTGCTAGACTCAAATGCAAGACTTAGACGACTCGTATTCCCGCCTAGCACTCCCAAACATGCACAAAACAACTGAAAACAACACGGGTTCATATATAACTTTTTCCTCCGGGTGGTGGACGGGTTTGCAAGGCCAGACCACCCACTCATTACGGCCAATGGGATACATGAATCCCCAAAAGCCTCAGCTCCCATTCCCCGCTAACCTCCTAGCGAGGGCCGGTATCACCGTAGTTTGGTTAGAACTAGTGCAAGGGATCATCGTCGGCCCTTGCCTCCTAGGATAGCCACATGTCCTAAGTTCTTGGGCCACAATCAGTGCTTGTATTCATGTTCTCGCCAAAATCAATAGATAGGGATACATGAAAGAAGGCTTTATGTTTGAAATCATTTACTCTAAAGAGACTCGATATATAGGTATAATATTTTGGTTCAAAACTTTGCACATTAGGGGTATATCGGGTCAATTTAGCTAATAGTAGAGAAACCCACCTTATAAAGGCAAAAGAGAAAGCACAAGAGCCTCAAGGAAAGTCCTCGTCTCCGACTGGCCCCAAATCTGTGCAAAAGAAGTGAAGTGAGACTCAAAATGACCATATACGACGCACGACAATGCTATGCACATGATATGAAATTTATAAGGGGTAGAAATCATGTTATGAAGCCATATAACCAAGTAATTCATTCAATATGTTTAATACATGAAAGTTTCATGCTCATACGTTTCATAACTTCCATAATTCATATCAAAACGAGATATAAACTTGATACATTAATCATAACATATATATCCACATGTATACAATGTATATAAGTCATGAAAGAAGTGAGGTAACAACGTACAAAATGAATAAACGAAGAGCAAAGCAAGCACTCAAGAAGAGGGGTAAGTGACACGGGGGTGTCACCTTTAAAGGCAAAGAGGTGACACACCCGTGTTCAAGGTCAGAAGCAAACCCCTCCGAAAAAGACCCTCAGACACGGGGGTGTCACCTTTCAAGGCAAAAGTGTGACACGCCCATGTTCAAGGTCAATGGCACCAAGGAAGGATGACATGCTAGTATGACAAAATCGACATGCCGTTGTCACCTGTGCGGCAGCAGTTTGAACAAGGAAGAAAAGGCTAAAGCAGGGCATAAATCAAAGCAAGGCAAGCTAACACATTAAGGTAAGTTCAAGTGCCCAAAGTTCATGCAATTCATGCGAAGAAACAAGTTAAAATCAAGCTACAACATGAAACATATGCAACAATTGTGAACAAGTTCATATTCCTCCAAATTCCTTCCAATTCATTAAGGGCAACTCATTCAATTCTCAACCACCAAGCAAAATAAGTCCATGCAAGTATAAAAGCATGCGATAGGACCAATTATTACTCATAAAACGCAAAGAATCCACAAGGAAGCAAGGTTGAATAATCAAAAGTTATATAACCCTCACTATTCATCACTTATATCATACCACACTCAAATCTAGGTGAAATCACGCATATCATAACTTAAAATGACCACAAGGAGATGGAGAAAATAATTATGGACTTACCTTCAAAAGATGATGGAAGATGGTGGTGATATGAGCTCAAATTCTCACAAGGTGAATAGTCTCTTCTTCCTTTCTCTTTTCTTTCTTCTTGGCTGCTCTTTTCTTCTTCTTTTGGGGGTGTGTGGATCGATGTGCTGAAGTGACAGAGAAGAGAGGAGTGGCTCAAGTGTATAAGTTAAGGTTAAGGTTAACTAGGGTTAAAGTTGGGGTCCACAACTCAAGAATAGGTAAAGGAAGGTCATTATAGGTACGAGGTGCTCGTTTCGGTCAAATTTTGGAGGTTCAAATGGCTATAGAAATATATGAAGCTTGCTCCATTAGCTCCGAATCATTGATACGAGTCCAATGGAGGTGACAAAACTTGAATCCGAGTTCCCGAGCTCAAGTTACGCCGCCCGGAACCCAAGGTGCGCTAAATGCTCTTTAGCCCCTTTTTGGTTCTGATCACACAAACGAACCAAAAACTCAAACATGTAAGATCAAAATCATGCAACCAGTATATAAACATGTTTATAACATACATAATTCACGCATACCAAGTTTTCACAAAAATCGAAAATCAAATCGGATTCAAACAGGGCACGTTCATAATCATATAAGCAATACATTCAAAATTCAAATAAAGTTCAAAACGAATATCAAATAATCTCAAAGTAATATAAATAATGAAATAATAATGAAGAATAAAATAAATAAACAATTAAAATGTGCAAATAATAAACACATACGTCATACCTATATGGCCGAAAAGTCGGGGCGTTATAATCTCTTCCCCTTAAAAGAATCCGTCCTCGGATTCACTGCTCGCCCGAAAATAACTCGGGGTGGAACCTCTTCATCTTCTCCTCCGTTCCCACGTAGACTCTTTGGTCTTATCACTTCTCCATAACACCTTGACTAATCGAATATGCCAATTTCTGAATTCCTGAAACTTTCGGTCCAAAATCTTAATCGGCTTCTAAACAAAGGTGAGATTACGCTCTAGTTCCACTTCTTCAACCGGTAGAACCTTGGACCCATCCCGGTAGTACTTTCGAAGTTGCGAAACATGAAACACATTATGAATCCCGGTCAAACTCGGAGGCAAATCCAAACGGTAGGCTGTATCCCCAATCTTCTCCAAGATCTCAAACGGACCCAAGTACCGAGGGTTCAACTTTCCTCCTTTACCGATCCTTGCAAACCCTTTCCATGGAGAAGCCTTCAAAAAGACTCTATCTCTAACCTCAAACTCAAGATTCTTTCTTCGTAGGTCAGCAAAGCTCTTTTGTCGATCTTGAGCTACCTTCATCCGTTGTCTAATCAGTTGAACCTTATCTACTGTATCCTGAACGGCTTTTGAGGGCTTTTCCTTCTTCTCCCCTCTTTTCACGCCTTCTTGCTCGGTCCAATTCCGTTCTTGCAAATCAAAGAACAACGGGGACCTGCACTTCTATCCATAGAGAGCTTCATAAGGTGCCATCTCTATCGAGGCTTGGTAGCTATTATTATAAGCAAACTCGATTAATGGCAACTGCTCATTCCACGAGCTCTGAAAATCCAAAGCACATGCTCTCAACATATACTCTAAGTACTTGATTAACCTCTCTAACTACCCATCTGTCTGAGGATGGAAAACTGTGCTAAACTGAAGTCTCGATCCCAAATTTCTCTGAAGTTCTTGTTAAAACCTCAAAGTAAACCTTGGATCTCTCTCCGACACAATACTAACCAATACCCCATGAAGTCTAACAATCTCATCACAGTATTTTTTGACTAGTTTGCTTACTTTGTCGGACATCCGGATGGCAAAAAATTGAGTCGACTTTGTCAACCGATCCACAATGACCCAAATCCCATCAAGGCCACCTTTCACTCTTGGTAAACCTGAGATAAAATCCATCGCTATCTGTTACCACTTCCACTCCGGAATAGGAAATGACTGAAGTAGCCCTGACAGCTTCTGATGTTCTGCGTTCACCACTTGGCAGGTCATGCAGTGCTTCACAAAGTTGATCACATGTCGTTTCAGGCCATTCCACCAATAATACTATTTTAAATCCTTATACATCTTATTCCCTCCGTGATTTACCGAATAAGCTGACTGATGAGCCTCTTCAAGAATAATCCGTTTTAACTCTTTGGGTATAACAACTCTGTTTTAGAATTTCAAAAGTCCCGTATCATCAAACCCAAACGGGCACTCTGGATCAGCTCGAGCTTTCTCTGCTAACTTCTGAACCTCGGGATCAAGTCTCTGAGCCTCAAACAATCGCTACTGAAGATCTGGCTGAATCGAAATATTGCAAACACTAGCCTTTAACTTGATTGGCTCCACTTCATCCAAACGAATCTTCTTAGCAAAACAATCAACTGTACCCGGTGCTTGAAAAAACAATCCATACCCAGAATAACTCCGTACTTCTTCATAGGCATTACAATGAAGTCTACAGGGTAGTCCCTGCCTTCCATACTCACTGAACAACCCCGAACAACCCAATCTGTCTGAAGAATTCCCCCAGAGGGGAACTAACCAAGTAACAAGAATCCATATAGATAACAGGCAAGCACAAAATAGCAGCTAGTTCACACAAAATAAAGGAATGCGTGGCACCAGGATCAAAGAGTGCATAAATGTTCGCTTTGTTCGTTCCGTTCACTCAGGTGAGGTTTTTTTTTTTCCTTTTAGTTACTTAGAGCTACAACCCTATGTGTATTTTGACCTTGCATGTGACTTAAATATGTATATATATGTATTTAGATACATGTTTGATATGTATTTTGAGGGATTTATCCAGCTTGGTATGGAGACCTTTGAAAACGCTTTTATATATATGTAGCTATGTTTTCGTTTGTTCGTTTTGAAAAAGGTTGGTGTGTGTTTTGAACCTTAGCGAGATATGACCTTGAAAGATAAGTCCTTTGAATATGAATTTGAATTTGACTTTGAACTTAGGCCCGCAGAAGTGGTATGGCAACTTGGGACGGCTATGGGGTCGCCGAGCTCTCCCATCAACACAACTCCACCTTTGAGAGAATTCGCCCAACCTCAGGAGGTCGAGGGGAAGGCGGTTTTTTCTTGAGACAATAAAAGTAACCATTGAAGGAGCGGGTAGGAGTAATTAGCCCCCATCTCTTCTTTGAATTTGAACCGATGTTAAGGGGTCGCGCCTCTCTTCTCCAAATGGCGAAGGTTGGATTGATTTTGACTTTGACTTTGAATATGAATACGAAGGGGATTAGTTGGAAAGCTCTTACTCGCCGAGTTAGTTTGAATTTGAATTTGAATTTGGTTCGTGAAACAGGAGTGGATTTTTAATTACTAAAATTGGTTGATTTTGGCCTTCGGCCATAACTCTTTTCTATATATCTAGTATTAGGGGAAAAATGTTTTAGATTGCAAAAACCACGCCCCGGGTCATGAGCTCTTTGACTTTAAATATGCTTTGCTCTTATGTATATGTATGTATGCGTGTGTTAGCCCCTTCACCAGTCATTAGGACTGACCCCTCGTTGTTTTCTTTTCCCCCTTGTTCCTTTGAGTTACAGGTAAAAGTTTTGGTTCGAGCTAGGTGGCGGTTGTCTTTTGAGTTGTTCGTCATTTGCATTCCTTGCATCTTTCTTTATGCTTTGGTACTATGTATGTTCATATGACTTTGGAATTTGGAGATTGATGATTTAATTGGCCCATGGCGGGTATGTTATGTATAACTTGTATTAATATGATAGTTGTATGTTTGTAATGATCCTGTTGCATTCCCATTCAAATTTGATTTTTTGCACACTCTGTATTAGGGTCTAGACTGCCTAGATTAGGTGAGATTTTGTTTGTCTCCCGTTCGCTATGGCTTAGTGCGTGTGTGGACTTCCCATTTCGTTACATATGTTGGGCTATGGTGTGGGGGATGTGGTGCCTTTTGCTCGGGTGCTACATAAGGGTTACCTTATAACATCTCATATGCATCCATTGTATTACTATGCATCGCCGTGCATCTAGTTGGTGCATAATTGAGTCTGAGTCTCGGTTTCATGTTTGTTTGTTATGGATCCACTTTCAGAGGAGGTTGAGCCCAAGGCATAGGTGTCGGTTTGCCCGTTTCGATCTTCTTTTGCTACTCCTTTTGTTATAAGGTGAGGTTTAGGATCTTTTCTTTTAGTTAAGTGCCCTATGGCCTTTATGTGTTGATCCTCTGACGCCCCATTTTCTCCGACGTCCAAGCTAGCACTACGTGTCAACTTCTTGTACGTTTAAATACGTGATTATGTGACCTTATTTGCAGCCTCTTCAAAGTTTCGGGGCTTGTTTATAATTTTTTCTTTTTAGGGGCTTCTCGATTATTTCTTGTTCGATCGGGAAATTGACCTAACAGACCTCTTTAACGCGTTCAGGGCATCAAAACGAGTCCGTAGACTCTAAGTTTGCTCATTTCTAACGTTGTTAGCCCTCCCTACCGGTCATTCTCACGCCTTAAGGACCCGGGATAAAACACTCGGATCCATGGTTGACCGGTCACACCTTCTCTCACTCTCTCTCCTCTCAACAAGCTCCTTCTCTCTCTCTCTCTCTCTCTCTCTCTCTCTAACGTTACACCTTAAACACGCACTTAAACATACACACCTTGGAACTTGGCCAAATCTCGATGGAATTCGATGAATGAGTAATCAAAATTGACGTCGAGGTGAATAGAATGGTACAAGAATCGGGACCTGAAACTTGGTAACAGCAGAGCAATGGCGGACTGAAGGTGGCAAAAATCGACCCACCACTTTGTCGGCGATTTTCGGTGTTTTCGACGACGAAAAATAGTAGGGTGGTATGGATTTGAATCGCCTCTTTCCAGCCTAACTTTTCGTGGTGGTAGCGCAACCTAAATCGCTGTGGCGACGCAGCAATCGACGGTTGAAGCATAGCAGATGGCGGCAAAATTTTGGGCGTGAATTCGTCGGCTATTTGTAGCGGCTCCCGGCAGTGATTTGCAGCGATGATGGGTGGGTATGAGACGTCTCTCTCCGGTGATCAATTTTGGGTTGGTGGTGTGGCCAATAGGGCCACTGTGGCGGCGCACGCGTCGTTAGAAACTCGTGGCAAACGAAGGTTATGGCGCTACAACCTTCTCTGGTGACGTGCGGAGGCTTACGGCGGTGGTTTGCAGTGGAGTCTGGGTGGGTCCAGTGTGAAATTATCCCATACATATTTTCAGGTTTACGGCATGGCTAAAGGAGCCGCGATGGCGGCACACACACCGGCGGAAGCTCAGGGTGGCGGCACGTGTTACTGTAGCACTTCCATATGCCACCCTCCGGTGGCTTTTTTCGATGGTTTAGGGCGGTATCCTACCTTTTCCAACCCCCTAAACATGATGGCAACCTCAAATTGAGTTGAAAATGGCCGTAGACGGTCGATTACGGCAATGACAGCGGTGGGTCAATATGGGTCAACACTCCGGAGACTTTTTTCGGTGAATATCATAGGCGTTTCGAAGGTCTCATCACGGGTAAGCCAATACAATTTACGGATTCGATTTTCATGCACTTATTTGGAAGTAATTTGATTTTGAAGATATTGGGGTTTTCGTATTGTTGGATTTGAATTTGGGGTGATTGGCTTGAAAGTATTAGAAATTGATCAAGGATTTGGAACGAGCATGAGTTGCACTTACACGGGTGAATTTTTGGGATTTTTTCGGCACTTTCCGATGGCGGCTGAGCAACGGTCGGCTACTATTTCGACAGCTCCGGCAGCGATGCTTTGTCGGTGTTTGGACAGGCTGTCCGCCTCGTCATGGTGAGTCCAACTCCACTTCCTATTCGTTAATTGAATGCTCGGTGTATTTGTTATAAATTATTTTGAATAATTTTGATTAATTGATTTAATTGTTTTAAATGTAATTTAATTGTTAATTGCTTGATTTGTCGATCGAGGCATACTCCAATGTATATGAAATTGTGTATTGAACGAATTATGACATGTATTGATGTTTCGATTTGTAATTTGAATTCCGATACGTTGAATTTACGCTATTTGTTTAACTTAGCAGGGGTGTTTGTGTAATTTTGAGATAATGTAGATTTGTATGATTAGAATTAATTAAACTTTGTCTTTTGATAAATAAATATGCTAATCTTGACTACGTAAAAATGAGTTATTATGTCTTGAATAGGCATGGAAACGAGCCGAGCCGAGTCTTGTTTTCAATGTTCGAGCTCGGGCTCGGCCCTAAAAAATTAGGCTTGGGTTCGGTTCACGAGCCATCGAACCCTAATTGAAGTGGCTCGGGCTTGGCTCGCAGTGAGGTTCGGACTAGCTGAGCCGAGCCACGAGCCATTAACAAAACCCTTAAAATAATACCATTTTGGCCAAAATCTGGATCTCTCTTTTACATATATTCAATCCAAAGCAGAATAAAGAACCAGATCTAACTTTTTTCGTATAAAAAAAGCAAAAATAAGATTGTTACAAACAAAAAAAAACAAAAAATCGGATGCAATCAGACCAAAAATTTGGAAAAATACTACATTAATTCCTCTATTCTTCCAAAGATATCAAAACTGAAATTCATAGAAATAAATCAAAAAAAAAAAAGAGATAGAAGGAAAAAGAATACAGAAAATACAGAAGCAATCGAACTAAAAACTTGGGAAAGTACCTAGTATTTTGATACATTAATTCCTCAAAATCCTTCCAAAGGTATCAAATTTGAATTTCATGGAAAGAAATCAAAAAAAAAAAAAAAGGAGAAAGAGAGGAGGTGGTGGTGCCCTGCGGCGGTGGTGTGGCCGGCGGTGGTGCTAGACGGCGGACTTACAGGAGAGAAGATGTCCCTGATGGCGGCGTGCCGTGGTGGTTCCGACTTCCGAGGTGGTTTTCTTCTCTGATGCGTGAACTGCTGCTTGCTGCGTGAAGGAATGAAAGGAATAACAAAGGAATGGGCTAGGGTTTGTTTATAAGAGGATAAGTATATATATATATATATATATATATATATATATATATTCCAAATTAGTGCTTGGCTCGCGAGCTGGCAAGAAATACATGGCTCGAGCTTGGGTTCGAAACTGCACAAGCCGAGCCTTGACTCGGCTCGGCTTATCAACATCAAACTCAAGCCCCGAACCTTCTTCGTGCCAGCTTGCTAAGCTCACGAGCTGGCTCGTCCCGTTTGCATACCTAGTCTTGAATGATTAAACTTGAAAATTTTGCAATTAAAGTTTAATTACTTAAATTAAGTACGAATATATTATGCGATATATGTATTGTATCGAACTTTGTATGATTAAATTAGAAACTTTTGTATGTAAGAAATAATTTGTTCATATGAATATGAATTAGTTATGTATTCTATGACTTTGATAGAATATTGTTTCTTAATTTAAAGTAGTTGTATGATTTGAATTCACAAAGAAATATGTACAACATGTAAACTTTATGTATGGTTTAATTATGCATGCGAATAACTTGATTGGGATTCGTTCCATGTTTCTTTGGCTAATTACATCTCTTATAGAATAGTTGTAAATTGTAACTTGTTTTCATGGGAAAATTAGATAGGCATATGATCTATTTGGCTTTATAATATATGGAATTTTATATAAAATGTGGTATATGAATATATTTTGTTTGTGTTGCTAATGTGTATTGTTTGTATTTTGTTTTGTGCATTCGTAAGCATTTGTCATGCGTCCTTGTGATTCATTCTTGAGTCTGAGTCCTTCGTTTTGCATTCAGTTTGGTACAGGTGCACCCGGGATGGTGACAAGTAGGTCTTGTAGGTTTTGAGGTGAACCGTTTGCTTCGTCTTCAGCTTCGTTTAGTACCAGGTGAGGTTATGATATAGTTAAACCCTAATGCAATGTGCTTGTTTTCTATGCATGCGACTTATAAGCCCTATGTATATGTAAATATATACGAGGTACGTATTTTGATGGTTTTGGTTATACGTTTGAAAGTATGAACTCTATGTATGAGCCTATGTTTGCTTCCTTTTGAGTATGATTCGTATGCATGTGGTAAGTACGTATGTGAGTATGTATTATAAGTATGCATGTGGTAAGTCTGTATGTATGTGAGTGTATGATACGTACGAATGTGATACGTACGATATGTTAAGGTATGCACGCTTGTAGCGGGTTTAGGACTTGAACTTGACTTCATGGAGACCCGGAGACTGTGGGTAAGGAGCACCCGGGCACACCTCCTGTGCATAGTCTCCACTTGATGACTTGATAAGGATGTACCGGAACGCACCAGGAGGTTTGGTCGGCGGATGGAGTCCTGAGGGTTAGAGAAGCATTGAGCACTCCTCTCATCTGCTTGGATGGTTAAGGTCGCGCAACCCTTCCATCACCTAGAGAAGAGGTTAGCACGTCTTCACTTGGTTTGGTATGTTTGTTTTGTTTGTTTGTCATGATAAGATATGTCTTGGGAGTAAGGTTAGTTTGAACTCATACCCGCCGAGTGTTGTTGCGCTTTGTTATAAGTTCGTGAAACGGGGGCAGATTCATAAATTAAGATAAAATTTGGAATATTATTAACCTAATAAAATATGCTTGAAATGTAGCGCCCCTGACGCCCCGCACCGTTGTATATCCCGAGTAACTAAGTAACCCTAACTCTCTAGAGATACTTCGGCGAACAGACAATACATAGCGATACTCAGAGCTTTAGGTGTCACCAAAGTAGCGGAAATGCAAAATAATTTAAAATTTTTAAACATGAATACACACAATAAACACATAACAAGTAGTCATACAATAACATATAACATTAATCTAAATAGATTCAAGGGGGAAATAATATTCAGACAGACTTTATAAGTGTTTCAGGATATATATATCCTAAACACTAGTCCAGGGTAACATTTATAAACATAAGTAGAGATGCAGCCAAGAAAATGTAGGACCACTTAGTAATAATTACAAGTCCTGACAGATCGAAAGACTCCCTAAAGCTTCAAGATACCTCTAGAAAGCTCTCCTGGCTGCATATCTAATACCATGAGGTCAGAAAAGAGGTCGAGGTATTAGTCAACAAGACAAAGTGAGGTAATGTTGAAATGATAATTGGCATTAAGCAAAACTTTGAAGGTTTTCAGAGACTTTTCTTAGAAACTTTACTTGGAATAGATTTTCCCATTAATCACACACAAGCACACACATCAAGGTTCTGGTTCATATGTTTTTACAAAAGGGAACAGGGTACAGGGTACATATTTTCCAAAGGTATGAACCAGTCTTTAAAACTATTATTGCCCGCAAGCTAGGCCTTCTCCAACCTTTACCCCTCAAAACCATTACAAAAGTTGGTATCGGGGTCCGATAAGATCCCGATACCCAAACACACATGCACCATTCTTAACACCGGTTGTCGCGCCCAGGGAACTTCCCCCTGGTGACTTAAATAGAACGGGAAGAATTACACACCTCTCCCGACCATGATGTGGTATAACCAACCTTCAATTATAGCCATCATCATGATCAACAGGGACGGTTGGTATCATAATAGCCGTCAGCGCACATCTCCCGTTCTACTATTTAACCATACAGTCATAGCCCAACAAAACAGGATTCCAAAGCTTGCATTGTCCAGAATATTCAGAACTGCAAAAGCACACAGAGTTTAAGAAATAATACTTTGATCAGAACAATAAACCATATTAGAAAGCAGTATCTTTAAGCTGATAACATTGCCTCGAAGAAAATCGTAAATTTTCAATAAGTAGAAATTTCAAGCCAAAAGGGCCGATTTTGAAATCACTATTAGACATATGTATATTCATGGTTTCAGTTGAAAAGAATTTAAACCTCACCTATTTATTTAGATAGTTTAGTAGTCGGCAGAAGACAGGGCTTAACCAGTGCCCTGTGGATCCCATATTTCGGTATTATCTCCTGTAATTGACACACTACTATGAGCTTAATAAACTAAGTTTCGAACATAGTTGATGATGCATGACTGAGTGATGAAATTCAAGTATTGAATCACAAGATTAGCAAGAAAGCATAAAACTTAACAAGGTATATCTTTTTTCCAAGAAATGATTCGAGTAAACGATTAATCTCGAGTGAAAGGTCGTATTAGGGGCTTAAGTATAAACTCTTTAGGGTCTTGAAACAACCTTAATTAGAAAAGGAATTTGAACTTTGAATGCTAATTTGAAAATCGTTTTTGAGAATTTTCGAAAAAAGGCTTTGAGAAACAATCCTTTAGGTTAAAAGTCAAATTTTCAAAGTCAAAGGTCGCTATTCATGTATACGGTATGGATAAGGTATTTATACGATATGTATACAGTAATTGTACGGTATGTATATGGTATTTATACAGTATGTGTACAGTATTTATACAAAATATGGACTGTATTTATATAGTATTTATGCAATATTTATACAATGATACATACAGTATTTGTACAAAAATACATTTTGTATTTATACAAAATACTTAGGTATTTATTTGAAAATACTTTTATTATTTATACAAAAATACATACGTATTTATACATAGAGATATCACATACATATAAGTATATTATACATGTATATCATAACATATATCAATTGGTTGGAGAAATAATTAATTAGACATGTAACAATTAAACTATAGGTTAAAATTCTAATTATCTAACATTAAAGAACATGTAACAAATTAAATTAAATCATGTAACATTTAATCTACCTAAGTAGAATCATAAAATAATTAAAATGTAACATATAACATGCTATAATAATTGTCACATAATTAAATTATGTAACACATTTTCTAATAAACTATACATTATGTAACATAATTCATAAATTTCATAAAATTAAAGCATAAATTAAAACTTATAATTTATGCATAAAATAAAATATATAATATAACTTAAGTTCTAACATAGAACAAAACATAAATTAAAACCTAAATTCTAAGATAATATAAACTAAATAAAACATAAAAGAAAAGAAAAACTTACCTAATTTTTTTTTTTTTCGAGGGGTGGGGGATGGCGTGTGGTTGGGGTGAGCGAGAGAGAGTGTGAGAAACTTTTGAGAGCCTTGGACACTTATTTATAGTTGTATCTAGGAACTTTGTGCAATTAATATTTATTCTAGGGACTTGGATGGGGTATTTTATGAAATTTCCCTAAAGTATGTTTGCTCTTAGTATAATTGTTAGGAGAAGGGCATTTTGATAATTTCACCTTTATCCTGCATATTTTATGTGATGAAAAAGTTCCCAAGAGTAGAAAATAAAATTAGCTCTGAAACGGTTATTCATGGGTCGAAATCGGACGTACGGTTTAAAAGTTATAAACTTCGGAAGAAGGGATTTTCCCTAATTTCATAAAATAATTTAATTATGAAATAAATACTAAGATATGATTTGAAGATCCAAAAATCTTTCCAAAAATGTAGAAAAAAAAAGAGTGCTATGCCGATGATCTCAAGGGTTAAAAAGTTTCACCGTTGGAAATATATTTTGTCGATGGAAAATTTTATTTGAAAATAAATTCTTAAATTGCTCTGGACATATAAACGAAACCTTGAAGCATTGAAAAGAGAACTGAAATTTTTTGAAAAGATAGGTATAGGTTTTCTAGGGTTTCTCGAATAAAACGGCGTAGTGCCGGTTTGGAAGTAATTAGTGCCTTTAGGGTTTCAGTGTCATTTTCCCCCTAAACATCACATAATATCATGAAAGAGCACTTAATCCATGTAGGAATGTATGGAATGAAATATTTTTAATATTGATCAAGATCTATAAATACCCTTACGTCGCCTTTAACTTACCGTTATCAGCCGAGTCCCGATCAGGCCTATTACATGAATTGTATGCTAAGTTTGCCTTGATATGAACGTACACTTTGATATACGCAAGCTAAGTTTTGTTTTGTTCTGTTTTGTGAAGTCAACCTATATATATATTATCATAGGCAAATATTTTGGTGTGCAAAAACTAATCCAGGATTCACGAACATCTATTTTTTGAACGTGCTGTGCTCTTACGTATATGTAGGTGTGTGTGGGTAGCCCCTCACTCAGTCTTTGGACTGCCCCCTCCCCTCCCCATGTTTTTAGTTGCAGGATTTGCCTTGGAGTTTGAGCTAGGCGGCGTTATCAGTATTTGAAGTATGTTTTAAGTCGAGTTTTTGTTATTTTGTTCGGGTCCTTGCACACGCATTTTGAATTTGATTCAGTTTGTATGATATGATTGTATGTACGTATACGTATGCATTATTTTAAAATTATTTTATAAATTTCGGGATTGGTTAGGTCAGGTTTCTTGGATTAGTCGAACCCGTCTTTATTGTATGATTATTCGGGGACAGGTAAGGACAGGTTCTTGGATTAGTTGAACCCGTGTAGTTGATTTATTGTATATAGATTGTATTGTTATGCTTGATGTATGAAGTTTTTTTGAAAGTTCATATTTTATTTTCATCGCTTCCGCATCCAGGTCTTGCATCTTTTGTCGTGCAGGGTTTAGGTACTGTCTAGCTTAGGTTGGATTTTTGTTTATTTCCCGTTAGCTTTGACTTGGTGAGTGTGCAGACATTCCATTTCGTACATATGTCAGGTCCTAGAGCGGGGGATGTGGTGCCTTTCATTTGGGATGCTACATCCTTAAGTGGTATCAAAGTTACCAAGTTCAGAACCGGTGCTCTTGAGTCTTGTCGTATCAGTCTAGGTCGTACGGTATAGGAATATTTGTGCATTGCATTCATTTGACATGAGATTTTGACCCCTGAATATGGATTGTTTTGAGTTTATATGATTGTGTACATGCTACGACTTTGATTATGTGACATTTTAATTATTGTGCTTTATAAATTGTAATTAATTGTTCCATTTTGTGATCCATGTGCTACATTTCATTAGCAACCTTAACCCGCATGCATCAAGTTTAGTGTTTAAACTTCAGGGTGCCCTACAAGACTATGAGATTTTTCTCCATCTACTCTACCGATAGGCATGCTTGTTGAGTTACCTCATCTCGCCAAAAGACTTAGGACAAGAAGCCAAGATGGCAAAGGATTGTATCACTAACGGCGTGATCACCTACTACCACGTCATCTCAACTTCATTTCTAAGATTTTCGATGCTACAGTGAACGGTACACTAACCATTCATGGCACAGGCATACATGCATAGTTTATTTGATTAATTCTTGTTATTATGTGATATACTTGTCAATTGTGATACGTGTTAATTATCTGAATTTCTAATTGTGTCACTTTGATGTGCGTATGCATCAGTGTTTTAAGTAGTTGTACTTTTATGCTAGAAAGATGTCAGAATCTTTCCATTTAAGTGAGAGGGAGATTTAATTCTCTCCGTTTACGTGTTAGAAAGATGTTAATTCTCTCTATTTGTGTGTTAGAGAGATGCAGGATTCCCTCTATTTTATGTGATAGGAAGATGCTGGATTCTTTCTAAGTTTTGTGCACGAGAGATGTCAGATTCTCTTGTACTTAGGTATTCGGGAGATGTTGGATTCTCTCAAATTTAGAGGTTTGAGAAATTCTGGATTTTCTCAAACTAGAATGTTTGAGAGATGTTGGAATCTGTCAGACTTAGGTTGAGAGACGAGGTTCTCTCAATTATGTGTTTGAGAGACGGGGTTCTCTCAATTATGTGTTTGGAAGACGGGGTTCTCTCTTTCTCTAAAGTCAAATTTCCTATTGTAGCAGAGAGAGAAAGATCTCTTTCTAGGCTTGGAGAATAAGTTAAGAACTTATTTTCAATTAAAAGATAATAATTAATAAGTTAATTAGTGAGCAAGAAACCCTAGGGGGTTCGAACCATCCTTGTACAAATACAAGGGGTGGTGTTTCTTTTACTTTTTAAACCAACGTTCTTGAAGCGTTAATTGCTTTTAAGAAAAATTAAAAGAAGAGTTTTCAAAGTAAATCCTAGCCAAACACAAGCCACAAAACTAGCATTGTCAATAGCTTGATCGTGATCTAGGACTGGTGTGGACACGCTTGGAGGATTACCTACATTGGGATCTAAACTAAGGCCGTTCGAGGGACATTTCGCGTGAAGGGTGTTTGATAGGCTGTATCAACGTCACTAGAAAGCTTCAACTCCCGTGAGTTTCTTGAAACCTTCTTAAGATACGATACGAACATTGTAAGGTTTTAGATCTATTTTTGGAAAAAATTTTAAAATTCCACTGTGCAAACTCTGTGTTTTCCAACAGGGGCGACATAACGTCGCTACACAACTTACACTTACACTTACATAGATACTTACTCAAAGTTCGAAAGTAATTTGGGTACTTATCCCATATACCAAGATTCAACTTTTACTTGCAAACCGTTTTCATAAGCAAATATCCATAGTCCGAGCAACGCTAACAAAACTTGGCTTATAACGCCTACATATACTCTTGAAAACGGGAGTTTAAAACCACCAAACATGATAGGCCATATGTGTCCACAGTTTTGAAAATATTTTAATATCATAACTCCTCACCTTACTTACAGCTTCGACCAACACAACGAACACAACCCACGGTCAGGTTTCCTTATCCTGAGACTCAACGCCTAGCAACACAACACAACCACAACTCACAATTAAGACTTGAATCAACCAAGTAAATGATGTACGACTTAAGTAACAAGTCACTTATGAGAGTTATGCATGCATATGGAGTCATATCATGCACTTAATGAAATGCGATGGTGAATCATGGGCATATATAGCATAGCAAGGCCGTAAGTCACGTAGGAACTCATACAAATTCAATTAAATGCATAACTTAGCCAATTAAGACAACTTAAGCATGATCATAGCATAGAGATCATAATTTAAGGAATGCATGAGATTCTCAACATATTACAAGGCCACAACACATTAGAGACATAATACAAGCAAGAATAGAACATACGAGAGACAAAACAAGCGAAACAAATCAAGAAAACAGGCCTGGGGACAATCCACGACCGTGTATTATCCCTTCACAGAAATCCACCCCTGTGGATTTGGTCCATAAACTTTCTGGACGGAATCCATGGCTATGGATTTTTACACTACAAAAATCCACCCCCATGGATTTGGCCCAGAACTGAAAAACACGACAGCAAGTTGGAACTCGACGGGGATGACTTAAAAACATCCCAAAACTTGAAATTAAAATTCCAAATCCTCAAATAAGTACCATAAAACCTAATAAATCACATCTCATAAGAAAGAATTTAATAGACACGCCAAAGCTTCAAAGTTCAAGCATGCTCTTCAATGATGAATCTCTAATCCTAGCATGAATTCAACTAAAATTGATTCTAAACTTCATAAAAATTGTAATACAAACATTCTAAATCATCAAACTTACAAGAAATCAAATAAACCATAGACATGCAAGAATTTCTTCAAAAGCTCCAAAGTTCAAAAATGGTGAAACCAAGAGGATAGCAATAATTCAACCTAAACATGCTTCTACAACTCAAATACCACTCTTAAAACACGAATTTGCAAATAAATATTAAACTTATAAAAATCGAACTCTAGTTCATGCTTCTACCAAGAACTCAAGCTCAAAGCAAAACCAAAATAATCACACAAAACTTACCTTCAAGCTTGAAAAAAGAGATGGGGAAGAAGAAATCTTGGGTTCTTGAAGTTTCAATCCATGGGTCTTCGTGTTCTTGAGCTTGTTCTTCAATGGAGTTTTGAGAGAGAATGACGAAGAAGGCTTTTTGGAACGTTAGAAGGGTTAGGCTAAAATGAGAAATCTGATTTCTCTTAAGAAACAACGGCTAATATTCCTAGGATCCAAATCCGAAATTGGGTCATAAATTAGGGTGTCAAACGAATAGGATATAGTTCAATTGGGTCTAAAATTGGGCAAGAATTGAAATTGGGTCGCGGTCAACTGATTTGGGTTAAAATGGTTGACTTTCATTTGGTTTTAGTAAAACGACCATAACTTCTTCGTTCAAACTCCGAATTGAGTGATTCAAAAGCCCACAAACACGTAATTGAATTTTTCAACCAAATTCATTAAGTTCTATCCAGTTTACAAGCTCAAAATATAAATTTTCTAATTTGTTCCTAACTTATACTTTAGTGTCCAAATAAGCACATTGTTTGTTAAATCATAAAGCATGTTATCAAAGCTCAATAATAACATCACGAACATAAAATTATCATATCATGAAGTCACATATAACATGAAATTCATATATTTCACATAGGTATAAATATGACAATCAAATCAAGGTCTAATTCACATAATTCATGCAAAGAAAGGTAAATCGTGCTCTCTCGAACCAAACCATACCTTGATCGAGAAACAGGGTGTCACAACCTCCCCCCTTTAAAGAAATTCGGTCCCCAGATTTACCATTGGAGAACAACTCAGGGTGAAAACTCCGTATCTTCTCTTCTGTCTCCCAAGTTGCTTCTTCGAACTTGAGATCTCTCTAAAGTACCTTAACCAAAGGAATTCGCCGATTCCTTAAATCTTAAACTTTTCTATCCAAAATCTTCACCGATTGTTGCACAAATATTAAGTCCGGATCCAATTGAGCCTCTTATACCGGAATAGTCTCCATCTCATCTCGAAAGTGTTGGAAAACAGGAATCAGAAAGCAGCGAAAATTTAAAATTTTTTCCAACAAAAGGATCTTGAACTCGCAATCATGAATCCGAATTCGTAGAGGTCAAGAAACTCACTTGGGTAGCAACTTTCTTGACACGTTTTGAGCCGCCCTCAAACGCGCTTCATGCGGTAATGGCAACCCATCCCTCGAAAGTCTCTTTCTACTTCAGAATCCATTGTAGGGATAACAATCCACACCAACCTAGATTAAAATCATGTTATGGAAGTTCTTAACAATATAACATAAAGAAAGAAACATGAAACGAGAAAGAGATGATTGAAACTCCCTTCGAAAACCAGTTTTGCGAAAGTAAAAATCTGCCAGCCATAAAACCCTCGTGAAAAAATTCATCCTTCAGGATATGGACGAACGGTTTTCGCCATCTTCTTTGGTTTGTTTTTTTCACTCGTTTTCTGTTGGGTTCAGAATCGTTTCATCATCCCTTCTGGTCGTTTTGCTTTATCCCCACTCCTTGGTAAAGCTCGAATCTTCAAAACTTCTGACTTGAAGCTCTCTAGGGATAGTCCACCAACTTGGCTACAATCTAACTAGTAAGGATGCTAGTTTTCTAGTTAGTGTTTAGGCTTAACCTAGGGTTTATTTGATCTTGGAGAAGGGAAGGTGTTCAACACATGAACCAAAAGAATTCTCGATTATCTCCAAGAGGAGCTCGAGCTCCCCTCTAGGAAGGGGAGGGACGCCCAAACCCTAGTCCTTTTGGGCTAAGGATTTGGTCCCTTTCTCCTATTACTTGATCATCAAGTAATTTTGACTTTGACTTTGAATTTGAATTTCAATTCAAATCAACTTTCAAGAGAGCTAAAATATCCAAACCCTTTTGGATATTATTATACTTTATTTATTTAAAAATAAATAACTTATTTTATCTAATTAATTAATTCACAATTAATTAACTAGATTATTTTTCTCCAAAATTAGACTTTTTTTTAATTCAAAATTAAACCAAAGTCTATTAAATAATTAATAAATTAATTATTTAATATTCAATCAAATAAACACGTGTGGCACACGTGACCCTATGACACGTGTCCAGTCACGTGAGCCACACGTGTGGTTTCACACGTGTGGAACCCTCTAGGCCCGATTAACTCGTTTAATCATTTTAAAGCCTCAACTCATGTAACCAAGTTGTTGTGTGTGACCCTCTAGGTTCTGAATTCAATTAGCAGTGACCCTAATTAATTAATTCACTAATTAATTAATCAATCCACAGATTAAACGATCATAGTCTAGCAACAGGTGTTTAACCCCTAGCTGAATTGGAATGTTCGGATTCGACAGAAACTTTAAGTCATTGATTCATGTGAGATACAATCCTCCTACTTACTATCTCTCAACCAAGATCTAGGGTAAGGGGATAATTAGAACCCTAATAATCTGGTCTTAAAGCTAAGTGCATTTCATATCCATTTGATCTCAACCCAAGAAACTCTTTTCTTGATGTCTTGATCTACTGCCTTGGCCAAGGACTCCATATGGCATATGAATGACTTACACAATAAGAGATCACCTTGCAAATGCAAGTGTAGGTCCTTTCTTGATTCTCATTCACTTTCATGAATCACTTGTGCAGCCCCAGCATAAGCCTTGAATCAGTTGTCTAAGGCGACACCCTTTAAAGCTTATACCTAAGACTACATAGTTAACTCATAAAGTGACAAGGAACCTCAAGTCTTAGGATCAATTAATCACATCAATGACTCGTGAGATATTTCCTAATCTGAAAGTTTCCATTTCCTGAAATAGAAACTTCCTTTCCCATTTAGGAATCTTCTCACACGGGGCACCTCAGTGAACTTACTTATTAAAGTAAGCACCCTCATGTATCACGCACGTATCAACTATACACTTTGCACCTACATGAAACAAGGTGGTCCTTCTTAAGGGCGTGATCCCACAAGCAAGCCTTAGAGGAGTCAGGTTGACACTCCCACTGTCTGTAGGACTCATCGGCTTGGAGTATTTTACTAATCATGACTTATGTGATATAGGGCTCGTTTCATGAACCATTTCACCTAAATGGTAGAGTCCTAAAGTCATCAGGATTAGGGGAGTTCTCATACATGCACAGCTAAAGTGAACGCATACCAAACAAGAGCATATAAAGAAGTGTTTGCCTATGATATTAATCAATAGTATATTATTCAAAGATTGTCTGTGATACTAGGAATGTCCCAAAACGGATTATGACTAATCGGCTTTCTAGGGCATTATTCCTAACAATCTCCCACTTACCCGTAAAAGCCATTTAGGTACTCTAAGTTCCATCTTCTCAAGATGCACTTTGAGAGCCTATTGACTTTGGGCTTTTCCAAAGTGGATCTGTTATATTCTCTGCTGATGTGACTCTCTTGTTTACACATCTCTTAGGAAACACCTTTTCCTTATAAAGTGATTCGTAATCACGTGTTCAGTCTCTTGGTGAGGTCTTGGTTCTCTTACTTGAGCAACCATCCATTTAATCATACGATATGATAATGGTGTTGTTTCATGCTAGGAACTTCATCTAACTAGTTAGATGGAGTTTCTTACCCAAACACTTACCTTAGCGGTATTTAATACGACTAAGTACTCAACTACAATAGTCGAGAATTTACCACGTTCGTTCTTGGAATGTTTCCAACACGTTGCTTTTCCATTGAGGCAGAAATTGCATCCTTTTAATGTTTTATAATCATCTATGTTTGATGCAATAATTACATCAAAATATCCTTTCAATGATAAGATCTTTTGGGCTCTGTAAACTAATACATATCCTCATTTCTTCTCAAGTATCTGAGGACATCCTTTACAGAGATCTAATGACCTTCTCTGAGGTCATATTAGATTCGGCCTACTACGCTTAGTGTTGCGCCATATCTAATTCAGTACATAACTTTGCATACATTATGCACCCTTTCACTTAAAGGGATTTTGGACATTCTAACTTTCTTAAAGTTATCTTAGGACACATACTCTTCAAAAGAGATGTTCCATTGTCCATACTAAACTCCTTTGAGTACCTTTGTTTATGCACTCTTTTGTGATAATCCTTTTATTCTCTTAGATCTATCTTCCATAGATCTCAATGTCGATAATCAAGAATAATCACTAAGATCTTTCATGTCAAATTGTTTCTTAAACAAGAATTGGTAACTTTCACGTCATCCTTGACATTCCTAATGAGAAGGATGTCGTCTTCTAAAGAACCAAAAATTTACTCTTACATTACTAACTTTCATATGTACACTTTTGAGACTTATTCGACTTCCATCTGTGTCAAACGTTTTGACTATCCTATGGAATCGAACTGTCTAACTCCTAGAAGCTTTTATCAATCCACAGATTGACTTTAGGGATTTGCATACCTTATGCGTACTCCCACTGAATATGAGATTTATTCAAATACCTTATTTTAGTCTCTTTCAATCTCATATTGAACAAGATAGTTCTCATATCCATTTATCATATCTCATAGTCAGAATATGAGGATGTGGTAAATACAATCCAAATGGACTTTTGCATTTCAACCGTCAAGAAGGTTGTAATGCTTTCTATCTACTCGATGCTCTTATTAGCTTGATCCTATCAGGTGGATCATCCAAGGTCAAAACTTGGTTTGAGTATATGGAATCCATATTGGATTTCAAGGCTTGCTTACACTACTCAGATTCCAAATCTGACAATGTCTCCTCTTCAAGTAATTCCTTGGCTATCTAGGAACACGTTCTAAACGCGTCTTAAGAGAAGGGTTTCACACATGTACATACTCTAAAATTTGGCTAAGTTTTATCAGATGGGCTCGTTTCTTCTATATGTGGCGTGGATATTTATCCTCAAATTTCTTTGAGGTCTGCTTGCTTGCCTTTCTTGTTCTATAGGAACGATTCCTTAAGAAAGCTACATTCCTAGAGACAAATAACTTTTGTTCAAGGGAATCGCAGAAACGATATCCTACATTGTTGTATAAACTTGAACTCGTTTCAAGCTTATCTCCCACTATCCTATTCATTTAAGAGGATTCCACTAGATTCTTGGACAAGAATAATTAGGGAATTTAGTATGCCACATTACATAGTGTAACAAAAGGACTAATTTTGGAAGGCACTAAATTCAAAATCTCTAACTGCATATTCTGGGAGTTCATTCCTAGAATGATTATAAGTCAGTAAAGCTTACTATGGAATGCACCATATCCTATTAGGTTTCATTCCCTCATTCGGAAACACTAAGGTGTTCTCGAATTAGTTCACTGAGAGATATTCCTATTATCTCTAAGACGACTAAGGAATTAGTTTCTAAGATATTGGCTATCTCGATCATATCGATTTACCTATAACTTATGACTACTTTGGTTCCTAACCTCCTTTTGAAATTCTAAGAATTTCATATAAGTTTCGAATTTGTACTTCAACAAGTACATTCATTCATAATGATTAAACTGACGATTGTATCTAGTGCTTACGTTAAGCATCCTACACTCATCAGCATGGATCAAAATCCACTAGAATTTTGGCATGTTCCACGTTTCACCTAAACTATGTTTCGGGAGCGTTTCCCTTCAAGACAGGATTCATAGGAAGTTAAGTCTCTAGGTTCATTTTTGTAAAATGATCCTAAGATATCTAACTTGCTAATCCTTTTATCTCTCAACGTTCCAAAGTAATTCGAAGCTTTGTCATCTCACTTACTTTTGTTATCTCGTTGCATGTTCAGAACATTAGTGCTTTGAGTCTTTGCACAACAGATTATGCAGAATCAACTCAAGACTAGTGAATTCTATTCCTAGTAGAATTACTAAACGAGGTAACATTTCAGAGTACTCATACTCTTTACAGTTCCCTTTCAAAGTCCTTATTTGCTACTAAAGAAGCAAACGTCCTATTTGATCTCTAGTGTCTTTCGGGCGTACCCCTTACATGCCCCTCTAACCATTATTCCTTCTTAAGGATGCTCTCAACCATTATCAACTAAATGATTAACTATGCTACATTAGCGTCATTCTAGTTGAGCATAAAGGGTTTGAATGATGGTGGAAACAATGTAAGCAATCAATGCATTGAGAACTCTTTTCTCAGTTGATGATCGAGACCATAAGATCTTCAAATAAGATCTTTAGACCTTGTTCGTGTGCACTTGTTTCCTCATTTGGAATATTGAATAATTCCATAATGTTATACCTTGTAACATTTTTATGAGGTGGTTCAATTGCTCTTAAGTGGTTTGGAGAAATCCTATTCACCTCAGATTGCTTCTCTTTTTGGCCCGAGTCAAATTTTCACAATTGAAAACTTCACCGTTTAGAGAACGCCTTTCTCTATTCGGAATCTAAAACTGATTTTAGGGTCCGAAGCCAATTAGAGTTAGTTAGGACTTAGTCAACTCTTTTGACTTAAGGATGGATACGAATGGGTTTGCATTTCATATTGTAGAGAATCACAGAACTACAACCTAAATGCTAAGCAGAGAAAACGTGAGCATGTTGAATCATAACGATATACAAAAGATAAGGCCTTTAATCTAATGTAGCTCCCACTGTTTTTCAAAGATTTATAATTCCCAAAGATCTAAGAGGAACACGTTTCCCAATGGGTACTAAGATCCTAAGCATTTTACCTCGAACCCACGACTCGCGGACATTCTAAGTAAAACCCTAAGTAGATACAACTTACCAATTCTAACACCTTTAGAACTCTTAGTAATTGTTTTGCATCACCTATCTTTCAATATGGACCCACGACTCGTGCGACATCCATATTTACTTAGGTGTTAAGCTAGACCCATCAATCATAAGATCATGATCAAAACTTAGTTCGAACGACCCATGACTCGCGAACATCGCCCTTGCCAAAATTAACCACGAAATATTGATCATTTAAAATGATCAATTAGGTAACTAAGAACTAATAAGCTCCACTAGCTATCCCACGACTCGCAGACAATAACTAGCTTCACTTACTAAACTTAAAACCTATTGATGGAATGCTAGGAATTTAATTCAAAATTTGCATCTCAAATTAAATACCTATTATTCGAAATGAGCTTAATATTTAATGGGAATTTTCGAATCAACCGAAGAGTTGTTCGGTTCGACCTCACCAACATATATGTTATCCAATTTTACTAGTCTTGATTAATGCAAGTATAACTTAAATGCATTTCAAACAAGCACATAAACAGATAACATGTCCTAGCATGATACTAACATGAGATGATCATGAGTTCTACCTATCTTATGCGTGATATGTCAGAGCCACTCCACAATCACAAGTTCTAACATACATGCTACATAAACAGTTTAAATCACATAAGGGAAAACGGTAACAAAATACGAGCCCTATCTCTATTACATTTTCAATTGAGATTCCCCTCCCTAACATTTTGAGGGGTCTTCACTTATGGCCTCCTTGTTACTTGAATGTGGTCCATCTTACTCCATGGGTGCATTGTCTCCAAAATGAAAATAAATCCTCACCACCTATCTCTACTCTCAAATTACAATAAAAAGAAAAATACATAAAGTAATAAGGCTCAATCTTCATATTGGCCTTAGATAATTACACGGGGCATACCCCGGCCTCAAAAACAGTAATATGGAAAGCCACATAATAAATCACATAACAGTACGCACATAAGTGAGGCTCCAACCTCAATTGAAAAACACAACTATAGGGCTCTAACCCCAATTTAAACCATTCATGTGCATAAATTAAAACCATACATAAGTATAAACCCATGATCACCTAACATGCTTAAATTGCAAGAATTTAAATTTAACCAATAAATTAAAATTCTCACTTTAAGCTCTAATAGCTTAAAACAGGACTTAGATGCAATTCTTGTTCAAGAGCCTTTTCTATAAAACCCGAAAAATAATAAACCAATAAAATTCCAATTAATTTCTGAAAATTAACAATTTTATTCTTTCAATATTTTCATAAAATAAGGTTTGTAATTTTTCCAAAATTTAAATCGCTTAAATTTTCAAAATCCCAATTTAAACAATTATTTCAAAATAATTCAAATTTAATAAAATAAAAATTTTCAGGAAAAATTAAACCGGGATTGGATTGGACTAAACACGAAAATCAAGATCGCGAAACGAACAGCCCGGACTGTCCGCCCGCACACCGCGCGACATCGTGCGCGCATCGTGCGCAGCAGCAAACGGGCGTACCGGGCGAGGCTCCCGCGCGGTTGTGGGAGGCGAGCAGGCGCACCTAGGCGCAGGCGAGCAGCAGCGGTGGGCAGTCCCGCACGGTTACGGGACTGCTGGGCGGACGGGCACGCGGGCCTAAGCGTGCTAGGCCTTAGCACGTTTAGGCTCGCGTTCTCGTGACGCGATTTCGTGTTTCGTACTTTTAGTTCAAAAACCAACAACAATCCAAAATTTAAAACACGATTTAAATATATTTGATCCAAATAATTTCAATCATATTTTCGAAAACGTTTTTCAGAAACTTTTAGCAAAAATACAGTTTCGTAATTCAGGCTTTCTAAAAGAACTCAAGAATACTCAATTCGCATCTAAGCCTAAGAATTTCTACTAAATTCAGTTAAGTGGAGACGAATCAGAAACACGATTAACGAGGTGGCTCTGATACCACTTGTTGGAAAACAGGAATCAGAAAGCAGCGAAAATTTAAAATTTTTTCCAACAAAAGGATCTTGAACTCGCAATCATGAATCCGAATTCGTAGAGGTCAAGAAAATCACTTGGGTAGCAGCTTTCTTGACACGTTTTGAGCCGCCCTCAAACGCGCTTCATGCGGTAATGGCAACCCATCCCTCGAAAGTCTCTTTCTACTTCAGAATCCATTGTAGGGATAACAATCCACACCAACCTAGATTAAAATCATGTTATGGAAGTTCTTAACAATATAACATAAAGAAAGAAATATGAAACGAGAAAGAGATGATTGAAACTCCCTTCGAAAACTAGTTTTGCGAAAGTAGAAATCTGCCGGCCATAAAACCCTCGTGAAAAAATTCATCTTCTTTGGTTTGTTTTTTTCACTCGTTTTCTGTTGGGTTCAGAATCGTTTCATCATCCCTTCTGGTCGTTTTGCTTTATCCCCACTCCTTGGTAAAGCTCGAATCTTCAAAACTTCTGACTTGAAGCTCTCTAGGGATAGTCCACCAACTTGGCTACAATCTAACTAGTAAGGATGCTAGTTCTCTAGTTAGTGTTTAGGCTTAACCTAGGGTTTATTTGATCTTGGAGAAGGGAAGGTGTTCAACACATGAACCAAAAGAATTCTCGATTAGCTCCAAGAGGAGCTCGAGCTCCCCTCTTTATAGGAAGGGGAGGGACGCCCAAACCCTAGTCCTTTTGATGTGTTCCCTTTCTCCTATTACTTGATTATCAAGTAATTTTGACTTTGACTTTGAATTTCAATTCAAATCAACTTTCAAGAGAGCTAAAATATCCAAACCCTTTTGGATATTATTATACTTTATTTATTTAAAAATAAATAACTTATTTTATCTAATTAATTAATTCACAATTAATTAACTAGATTATTTTTCTCCAAAATTAGACTTTTTTTTTTATTCAAAATTAAACCAAAGTCTATGCCCACGTGTCCCTATGACACGTGTCCAGTCACGTGAGCCACACGTGTGGTTTCACACGTGTGGAACCCTCTAGGCCCGATTAACTCGTTTAATCATTTTAAAGCCTCAACTCATGTAACCAAGTTGTTGTGTGCGACCCTCTTGGTTCTGAATTCAATTAGCAGTGACCCTAATTAATTAATTCACTAATTAATTAATCAGTCCACAGATTAAACGACCATAGTCTAGCAACAGGTGTTTAACCCCTAGCTGAATTGGAATGTTCGGATTCGACAGAAACTTTAAGTCATTGATTCATGTGAGATAAAATCCTTCTACTTTACTATCTCTCAACCAAGATCTAGGGTAAGGGGATAATTAGAACCCTAATAATCTGGTCTTAAAGCTAAGTGCATTTCATATCCATTTGATCTCAATCCAAGAAACTCTTTTCTTGATGTCTTGATCTACTGCCTTGGCCAAGGACTCCATATGGCATATGAATGACTTACACAATAAGAGATCACCTTGCAAATGCAAGTGTAGGTCCTTTCTTGATTCTCATTCACTTTCATGAATCACTTGTGCAGCCCCAGCATAAGCCTTGAATCAGTTGTCTAAGGCGACACCCTTTAAAGCTTATACCTAAGACTACATAGTTAACTCATAAAGTGACAAGGAACCTCAAGTCTTAGGATCAATTAATCACATCAATGACTCGTGAGATATTTCCTAATCTGAAAGTTTCCATTTCCTGAAATAGAAACTTCCTTTCCCATTTAGGAATCTTCTCACACGGGGCACCTCAGTGAACTTACTTATTAAAGTAAGCACCCTCATGTATCACGCACGTATCAACTATACACTTTGCACCTACATGAAACAAGGTGGTCCTTCTTAAGGGCGTGATCCCACAAGCAAGCCTTAGAGGAGTCAGGTTGACACTCCCACTGTCTGTAGGACTCATCGGCTTGGAGTATTTTACTAATCATGACTTATGTGATATAGGGCTCGTTTCATGAACCATTTCACCTAAATGGTAGAGTCCTAAAGTCATCAGGATTAGGGGAGTTCTCATACATGCACAGCTAAAGTGAACGCATACCAAACAAGAGCATATAAAGAAGTGTTTGCCTATGATATTAATCAATCGTATATTATTCAAAGATTGTCTGTGAAACTAGGAAAGTCCCAAAACGGATTATGACTAATCGGCTTTCTAGGGCACTATTCTTAACAGAAAGTACTTCTTTAATTATGATACATGAAACACATTGTGAATTCTCATGAGATTCGGAGGCAAATCCAAACGATAAGCAACTTCTCCAATCCGTTTCACAATCTCAAATGGACCAATGAACCTCGCGTTCAACTTACCACGCTTTCCAATTTGTGAGAAACCCTTTCTTGGTGTCGCCTTCAAGAAGACTCGGTCACCCACTTCAAATTTCAAGTCTTTCCTTCTACGATCGGCATAACTCATTTGCCGGTCTTGTGCAGCTTTCATGTGTTGCTTAATCTTTTCCACTTTCTCAATTGCTCCCTTAATGAGGTCGGGTTTGGTCACCCATTCCAAACCATCTTCCTCGGTCCATCTCCATTCCTCAAGATCCCAATAAAGAGGAGATCTACACTTACGTCCTTACAAAGTTTCATACGGTGCCATTCCAATAGTGGCTTGGTAGTTATTGTTGTAAGCAAACTCGATCAAAGTCAATTGCTCATCCCACTTATCCGAAAAATCTAATACACAAGCCCTCAACAAATCTTCAAGAAATTTGATCACCCATTCGGATTGTCCATCGGTTTGCCAGTGGAAAGCAGTGCTAAAGTTAAACTTCGTACCCCAAAATTTCTGAAGACTCTTCCACAACTTCGAAGTGAAACGAGGATCTCTATCCGAAATGATGCTAGCGGGTATCCCATTCAATCTCATAATTTCTCGGTAATACAACTCCGCTAATTTCTCCACTTTATTAGTTGATCGGATCGGTACAAAGTTTACAGATTTGGTAAAGTGATCCACAATCACCCAAATTCCATTAAATCTCTTTTGTACTATGGGAAGTCCGATCACGAAATCCATGGTGACTTGCTCCCATTTCCACTCGGGAATAGGTATTGGTTGCAGCTTGCCCGTCGGTAGTTGATGTTCGACCTTAACTTGTTGACAAACTCGACATCTCTTAACAAAGTTAGCCATGTTTCGTTTCATATCATGCCGCCAAAAGTACTTCTTAAGATCCCGGTACATCTTATTACCACCTAGATGCATCGTATACACGGTCCTATGTGCTTCTTTAAGCACTAACCTTTGCAATCCATCCGGTATACACACTCGGCCTTTGTACCTAAAGATCCCCAAATCATCGAATCCAAACTTAGACTTAGGATTAACTCTTGCCTAAACCACTTGTCTTTGAATCCACTCATCCGTAGATTGAGTATCTAGGAGTCGTTGCCTCAAATCCGAATTTATAGTGATGTTAGCTAACCTCAGTTGTGAAACAAAGATCTCGCCTTCACTCTCTCTGGAATCGGCCTCAAGGTTAGCAATCTTTGCTTTCTGACTCAAAGTATCTACGACTACATTCTCTTTTCCTAGATCTATTGCATGACATAATCATAGTCTTCCAAGAATTCCATCCACCGACGTTGTCTCATGTTTAATTCCTTTTGAGTTAACAAATAACAAAGACTCTTATAATCTGTGAATAATTCAAACTTAACTCCATAAAGGTAGTGTCCCCATCTCACTATATCACCGCAGCCAACTCAAGGTCATATGTTGGGTAATTCTGCTCGTGCTCCTTCAATTATCTCAAAGCATAAGCAATCACCCAACCATTCTGCATAAGCACACATCCCAACCCTTCCTTGGATGCATCGGTAAAAATAGAAAACCCATCTGAACCTTCCGGTAAAGTCAACACAGGAGTTGTTCTCGATTTCTCCTTAGTTAAATGCGTGAGAGGTGCTGCGATCTTGGAAATATCCTATACTAATCGACGGTAATAACCTGCTAAGCCGAGAAAACTCCTTACTTCCGATACATTCTTCGATTGTTCCCAACGAGAAATGGTTTCGATCTTAGAAGTATCCACTTAAATCCCATCACCGAAAATAATGTGTTCCAAGAATGATATCCGATCAATCCAAAATCACATTTGCTGAACTTGGCATACAACTTGTGCTCACGAAGCTTCTCAACTACCAAATGATGATGTAGTGCATGTTCCTACTTCAAGAAAACCAAGATGTCATCAATGAAAATGACCACGAACTTGTCCAAAAATTCCTTTAAAACCCGGTACAACAAATCCATAAAAGCTGCAGGTGCGTTTGTAAGTCCAAAAGGCATCACAACAAACTCAAAATGTTTGTATCTCGTGTTAAAGCCCGTCTTTGGTATGTCTGACTCCTTAATCCGTAATTGGTAATAACACTATCGATATCGAGCTTCGAATATACCTTTGAACCTTGCAACAAATCGAACAACTCTCCGATGTGTGGGAGGGGATACTTGTTCTTCACCGTCATCCTATTCAACTCTTGATAGTCTATGCACATACGAAGTGTACCATCTTTCTTCTTCACGAACAACACCGGAGCACCCTAAGGCAAGTGCTCGGCCGTATAAACCCACACGCCAATAACACATCAAGTTGAGCTTTAAGTTCTTTGAGTTCGGCGGGAGCCATTCTATACGACGTCTTCGAAAATGGCCTGACCTCTTGGAATAGATCAATCACGAACTCGATTTCTCTTTCCGGTGGAAAAGTCCCCAAACTCTCCGGAAAGACATCGGGGAACTCATTTGCCACTTTCATCTCTTCGAGTTTAATTTGATCCTTAGGCCGATTCAAGATATAAGCCACATACCCGGCATCTCCATCTCGAATAAGCTTTTTAGCTTCCATCAAACAAACAAACGGATTCCCTTGAACTCTCGAACCCCTAAAACAACCCCGGTACCCAACTTAACTCTCTTCCCAAAATAATCTATCATCGCTCGATGTGCATACAACCAATCCATGCTAAGAATCGCATCATACTTCTTCATCGGAATAACAATCAAGTTTGCCGGGTAAACGTGTCCCTCAATACTCACCGGATAATTACGATACAAGCAATCAGTTTTAATCATACCACCCAAAGGAGAACGCACAATATAAAGCATAAAATCACTCGCAATAGGCAAATTCAACATAACAGCCACAATAGGAGTAATAAATGAATGAGAAGCACCCGGATCGTATAATGCATGTATGGGAATGTCATGTATGTGGAATGTACCTTCCACCATGGTGGAAGGGTCGATCTCGATATCCTCTTGCTCTCCATCTAATGCATAAGCACGTGCATAAGCCACGGGCCTAGCCATACCACCCTTTCCTTGAACCTTTGGCTTATCACAATTCCTTGCTATGTTCTTGGCGCTCCCTCAATTGAAGCACTTCCCAAGCTTTTTCCAACAATGGTCCTCATCATGGGTGATACTACCATAATGCTCACACGGTTTACGCCCTTGTGTAGTCAGAGGAATCTTATTTCCTTTCTCTTTGTTACCTATCATGTGGCCCTTCTTCGGTAGCCCGGTAGTGGTAGCTCAATCATCGATATTAACTAGAGCCAAAGATTTTGCTATCCACCGCGAAGTCCTTCCACAAATTTCTTACACTTGCAATCTTCTTCGTCGGTTATGTGAGGTGTATATGGGGCCAATCTGTTGAACTCGGCTATGTACTCCTTCACGGACATGTTTACTTGTTCCAAATTCATAAACTCTCTTTCACGGTGCTTCCTTGCTTGTTTCGGTATATAGTTTGCCCGAAACTCAAATATTTCCCAAGTCGCATTATCTTCACCAACCCCAAGGCAGGATATGGTGCTACGCCACCAATTGTATGCTTCATCACGAAGGAGATCAATGGCACACATAGCTTTCTCAACTTCGGTACAAGTGACAACCCGGAAGATCCTTTCAATAGTAGTGATCCAATACTCTGCTTTCATGTTATCCGTAGTGCCCCAAAATATAGGTGGACAACGCCTACTAAACTGATCATAGACACTCTTAATCGAAGCTGACTGTGGAGGAGGATTTTGGTTATCTACCGGAGGATCTTGCTCATTTTGGCCAACCGGAGAACTATCTCGTCGACGATGAGGCATCCTACACACAATTCAATCATGTATGCATATCGGTTAATCATATGCTCATGTCACGTAATATCAAGCAAGTAATGCATCTACATAAAATAAAAGCAATAAATAACAAGATATAAGTAACATAGAGTCATAAGCAAAATGGAATAAATAAACACGAAAGCACATTATCCCTGTGCCGTACAACCTAGACGACTCGAGATGACTCAAGAGCCTGGTTTTGAACTTTCGGCTCTGATACCAACCAAATAGGGGTGTATCGCCCCAACAAGGGCATCCACGCCTATCCCTGTGCTACGAACCTAGCTTATATATAGAATTGGGTTCCATATACCTGTCAAGCCCGAAGCAACCGGTGACAAACGGACATCCTAGATAGGCGGTACTAGACTCACAACAACGAATTAAACAAACACAACTACGTGGAAGCTTAAAACATAATACATGCATAAGAATTCAAACATTAATTAAGGTGACCATCACAGTCCAACATGTAATGCTCAAAGTACGGGAATGTAAATCATCCTATGACCAACATGGTCCAACTAACATAGTAGCATCACCAACATGGTGTACATATTAACTCATGATCCAAGAATATGAGCATAAGAGAAACATCATACAACTTAATCCATAATCCTAAAAACATACAAATAAACATAAAGTACGCTACAAGCGCAACAAATACAAACTAGACACTAAATAAAACTCTCAAGAAAGACCCCGCCTAGCTTGACTCCAAAAGCGACCTGCGGACAGGAAAGGTAATTGAGGTCACTTCAAAAGGAACCGGTGAGGAGAACTATACATATATAGGTGATATAAGAAGGTTCAATGCATGCTCAAATCAAAGGTGTTCATGATCTGATTGAGTTTTCAAAATCAACGTAAGTTTTGTAAAGATGGATCATAAACCATACATACACAACTGGCTTTGCTAGTATGAGCACTCCATCCTTACTTCCCAAACCAAGAATTCAAATCAATCCATCCATCACACTATTGATGTTGTGGGTGTATTGGTTCATACCATATGAAGAGACGGATCCATGAAATCGGCCTCTCCCTTGAAGACCTCAACCCCGAGGAGTCTTCGTAATCAAGTCCTTACAAATAGAAACTTTGTATGAGGACATTTGTCGGCCCTTGCCTTCCCGGAATATCACTCACCTCGGTCCTCGAGCGCTATAAGATCCGACCAAGCAAGCGTCCATACATGGGGCAATATAACCTCGCTACACAACTTACACTTATACTTACACTTACATAGATACTCAAATTTCGAATGCATTTTGGGTACTTATCCCATATACCAAGATTCAACTTTTACTTGCAAACCGTTTTCATAAGAAAATATCCATAGTATGAGCAACACTCACAAAACTTGGCTTATAACGCCTACATATACTTTTGAAAACGGGAGTATAAAACCACCAAACATGATAGGCCATATGTGTCCACAGTTTTGAAAACATTTTTATATCATAACTCCTCACCTTACTTAGAGCTTCGACTAACACAACAAACTCAACCCACGGTCAAGTCTCCTTGTCTTAAGACTCAACACCTAGCAACACAACACAACCACAACTCACAATTAAGACTTGACTCAACCAGGTAAATGACGCACGGCATAAGTAATAAGTCACTTATGAGAGTTATGCATGCATGTGGAGTCATATCATGCACTTAATGAAATGTGATGGTCAATCATGGGCATATATGGCATAGCAAGGTCGTAAGTCACGTAGGAAGTCATACAAATTCAATTAAATGCATAACTTAGCCAATTAAGACAACTCAAGCATGATCATGGTATAAAGATCATAATTTAAGGTATACATGAGATTCTCAACATATTACAAGGCCACAACATATTAGAGTCATAATAGAAGCAAGAAAAAAGCATACGAGAGACAAAACAAGTGAAACAAATCAAGAAAACAAGTCTAGGGACAATCCACGCCCGTGGATTTTTCCTTCACATAAATCCACCCCCGGGATATGGTCTAGAAACTTTCTGGATAGAATCCATGGCCATGGATTTTTACACTACATAAATCCACCCCCATGGATTTGACCCAGAACTGAAAAATACGGCAACAAGTTGGAACTCGACGGGGATGGGTTCAAAACATCCCAAAACTTCAAATTAAGCTTTCAAATCCTCAAATAAGCAACATAAAACATTCATATATCATATAAGAACACATTATAAGTATAAACCCCAATAAATTACATCTCATAAGCAAGAATTTAATACACACACCAAAGCTTCAAAGTTCAAGCATGCTCTTCAATGGTAAATCTCTTATCCTAGCATGAATTCAACTAAAATTGATTCTAAACTTCATAAAAACTCAAATACGAACATTCTAAATCATCAAACTTACAAGAAATCAAATAAACCACAGACATGCAAGAATTTCTTCAAAAGCTCCAAAGTTCAAAATTGGTGAAACCAAGAGGATAGCAAGAATTCAACCTAAACATGTTTCTACAACTCAAATACCTCTATTAGAACACGAATTCAAAACTAAATCATGGATTAAACTCATAAAAATCGAACCCTAGTTCATGCTTCTACAAAGAACACAAGCTCGAAGCAAAACCCAAATAATCACACATAACTGACCTTCAAGCTTGAGAAACTAGATGGGAAAGAAGAACTCTTGCGTTCTTGAAGCTTTCAATCCATGGGTCTTGGCGTTCTTGAGCTTGTTCATCAATGGAGTTTTGAGAGAGAATGAGGAAGAAGGCTTTTTGGAATGTTAGTAGGGTTAGGCTAAAATGAGAAATCTAATTTCTCTTAAGAAACAACAATTAATATTCTTAGGATCCAAATCTGAAATTGGGTTATAAATTAGGGTAGATTGCGGGTCGTGGAGCGGGTCAAATGAATAGGATATAGTTCAATTGGGTTTAAAATTAGGCAGGAATTGAAATTGGGTCACGGTCAACTGATTTGGGTTAAAATGGTTGACTTTCGTTTAGTTTTAGTAAAACGGCCATAACTTCTTCGTCCGAACTCCATATTGAGTGATTCAAAAGACCAAGAACTCGTAATCGAATTTCCCAACCTAATTCATTAAGCTATATCCAGTTTATTGGCTCGAAATATAAATTTACCAATTTATCCCTAACTTATACTTTCGTGTCCAAATAAGCATATTGTTTGTTAAATCATAAAGCATGTTATCAAAGCTCAATAACAACATCACAAACATATAATTACAATATCACGAAGTTACATATAACATGAAATTCATATATTTCACATAGGCACAAATACGACAATCAAATCAAGGTATATGTAACGCCCGAAACAAGAGGCGCCACATCCCCCGCACTATGAGCCCGATCCACGCTTGAAATGGAGAGTCCATACATGAACCAAGCTCACAGCGAACGGGGACACACTCACTCACTAGGCTAGGCGGGAGCTAAAAATTTAAAACCGAATAAACAATTATCAAAAGAAAAAAACAAATGCGGAAGCAATGCAGATAAATTCATTCCAATAAAACAGAACAACGGGTTCAACTAACATAGATACCTAGTCCTGAATTTCATACACAAATCATAAAATAATCATAATCATACAATGCTCATAAATGATTGAGTTACAATGAAAGTGTGTGACAAGACTCAACTTGACCAAAAGACTTGACAACACGACTCCCCGCCTAGCACTCCAAACCTGCAAGAAAATTGAAAACAATCCGGGTTCAGTCTATAGGAGACTGGTGGGTATAAAATAGGGCATAATAGAATAATAATAATAATATAACAAAATTTAAACAAACCCACATGCAAGCTATAATCCCGTACGAGGTTTTAATAAATATTTCCCAAGTGGGTGAAAGCAAAGGAAAACAACGCTCGGGATTACAACGATCAATTTCATAACTTCATATTCATAATCATTCATGGGGTCAATACGTGAGCCCGACGAGAGGGCGAATTCTCCAACCTTCTCCTCGTGTGTGCATTAATTAATTCATTCATTCATTCAATCATTCATTAGTGATAATATCATATTCATTCATTCGTTCATTAGCATACATTCATAATCATATCATAAAATAAGTTCCAACCTTCTTCCTCCGGGTGGTGGACGGGTTAGCAAGACCCGACCACCTCATGCATTGACCCAGGGGGGTACATGAATCCCCCAAGGGCGCTTAACTACCATTCCACGCTAATCTCCTAGCGAGGTCCGGTCTTTGTTAAATAGTTGGGACTAGTGCACGGGGATCACCGTCAGCCCGAGCTTCCCCGGATAGTCACGTACACATAGTCCCGGGCCCCAGTAAACATTGTGTTCACTGATCTCGACAAAACATTGGGTAAGGGTTCATAAAATAAAGGCTTTACGTTGCAAACATTTACTCTTGAAACGACTCTATATACATATATTAATTTTGGTCGAAAACTTTACACGTTGAAGGTATATAGGGTCGTATAACTAGATAGTAGAGAAACCCACCTGTTACACCTTACCGACAATACCAAAAGAAAGAAAGACTTGAGGTGTCCTATGAACCCGACATATCTCCGCCCTGGAGAAAACTGTACACAAGACGATACAATGCATTCGTGAGACTCAAGACTCTAAATGAACCATATATGACGCACGGCAATGCAATGAATGTCTTATGATATGCATAAGAGAGGAAGTCATGTCATGGAGATGCATTAAGGCACATAATCAATCATTTCATTCATTCTTGGGGCATTCATAGTCACTTGAGTTCATATCTCCCATGTATAATATCAAATCCATCCATTAATTCCGAACAAAGATCATAACCCATATTTCAACAAGTATACAATTCATATGAATCATAAAAGAAAAGATAAATACACAAGTAGGGTTCATATTGATAGCAAAGATCTATATGTGCACGTACTTGGAGCATTGACGACATATTAAATCATAACTCGTAAAATATTCCACGAAAAATCATGGAAATTTATAATAAATAAGATAACACATTATAAAACATGTTAGTATAGCATAGAAGTCATAAAAGAGGTGGAGGAAGCTCAAACAAGCGACGAAAAACGGAACCGGGGTAATAAAAATGGGCAGGGTAGAATCCACCCCCATGGGGAAAAATCGACCCCCATGGATTCTGGTCAGAAGCTCTTCTGCATCAAATCCAACCCCGCGGATTTCTTCAAGGCCAAAAATCCACCCTCGCGGATTTAGGTCAGTGGCGAAAAACACACAACAAGCAGGGTAAAACTCATGCTAAACCATATAAACATCAAATTAACACACATAGGTAAGTTAGGGTAGCAAATATTCATGCATTTCAATCCATTAAGACAACCAAAGATGCAACAAATCAAGCAAGGAAAGAATATGGAACAAGTTCATGCAAACTCTTCACTTTTCACAAATGGCAAAGTCATGGATCCTAATCCACTACCCAAACTAAGTTCATACATATCACATATGATGTGTTAGGAATAAAATACATGCTTCATACCAAAAGAATTCACAAGAAATCAAGCTAGAATCATCCATTTTCTCCCAACCCGTCACAATTCATGGCATATGCCCAAACATGCTCAAATCTTGGAGAAATCATGGAATATGGAACTTAAAATGATTACCAAGTGATACACAACACAAATATGAGTTTACCTTTCAATTTGGAGAAGAAAAAGTGGGGAGATGAGCTCAAAACTCCCATGGCCAAAAAAGGGTTTCTTCTTCTTCTTCTTCTCTCCCCATAAAACTGAAAATATCTAAGTGGGGGGGGGGGGGGGGGGGGGGGGTTAGGGTGTCGGTTTGGGGCAGAAAAGGGTGAGGGAGAGAGTGTGCAAGTGGGCTAGGGTCAATGGATAGGGTCTAGGTGCGTAATAATAGGTCCGTGACTTAGGTATAGTCTTGATCGGTCAATTTAAGCGCGAGTTGCTCGTTCCGGTTGAAATTTGAGGATCCAATTGGTCTTAGAAAAATATGAGGCTTATCCCATTGTCTCCGATTCGTCGATTCGGATCCAATGGAGGTGACGGAACTCGATTCTGAGTTCCCGAGCTCAAGATATACCGCCCGGAACACAAGGTACGCTAGATGCTCTTTAGCCCCCTTTTCGGTTCCGATCACACAAACGAACACAAAACTCAAACATGCAAGAACAAAATCATGCAACGAGCAAATAAACATGATCTTAAAGTACATAATTCACTCATGCCAATAATCCATGAAAAACAGAAATCAAATCGAATAAGAACGACACTCAAACAAGAGCATATACGCAAATACGATCATGAATTCATAATTAAACAATAAAACTTAACAAAAGAATCCATAATTAAAAATCATATATAATTAATTAAATTGCGCACTTTAGTAACCACATACGTCAAGCTTAAATCACAGAACTGGGGCGTTACAGTATATTTCACATAATTCATGCAAGGAAAGGTAAATCATACTCTCTCGTACCAAACCATATCTTGATGGAGAAACGGGGCATCACAATTTGTATCTTTTTAAGATGATACGTCGACGCCGAGATCGTGAGTAATCACCAATTCATGATAATCCTCCTCCACCACCGCCACTTAACGCAGAGAACCTTGTACAAGCTCTTCTCAACCAATTTCAACGAAGTCAACGCCAACAAGCACCACCGGGAGAAGGACAAGTGGAACTAGTCTCGTTGGTCTATAGAGAGTTTCGAAACAACAATCCCCCAAAACCGATTGAAGGTGTTGATATCAAGGCCAAGGAATGGATTTTCGAGATCTCAAGGATTTGGGAGTATTGTCCAGGGATATCACGAGAAAATGCGATTTGCACTTCCTATTTAGTCCAAGGTCAAGGTTTAAATTGGCTCAAAAGAAGCGAGAACGGAGTTGGAGAGGTCCGGGAAAGAGCTCACTTGTTGTTCGAGAGTTCCACAACAAGTACATTTGTTCTTGTGCAATAGTAAGAAGACTTCACGAGTTTTTGGACCTAGAACAATACTTGAAGATGGCGAATGATTACATATTGGAGCTTGAGAAATAGGGCCCTTATGCTACACAAGTCGCCAACAACAATCGACTTAAAGCCCAGAATTTTATGTAATGACTCAAGAATGATATTCAACAAGCCCTCCAAGCTTCAACGGTAAACACTTGGTCTGAGGATACGAGAAATGAGGTCCAAGATGAGATGTACAAGCAATAGTTGAAGTCTCACACCTCTCATTTGGGATAAGGATTAGGGTCAAGTTCGAGCTCGAGCAAGAGGCCAGTGCCAAAAGATGAGCTTCTGACTTGCAAACCTAGAGAATTACAAGATGTAAACACGCCAAGAGCAAGAAGCTTCCACTATCGAATCTGGTTTCGATGCCCACTTTACCGGCACCAATTCGTTGCTCCTATTGTTGAGGTCAAATCATACAAAAGAGGTTGGGTAGATGCTTCAAGTGTGGAGAGTTGGGACATAAGGTGAACAGCTTGCTCGAAGAACAAGAATCCAAGGCCTTTGAAATGTCGTGACTCCGAGATCCGGGTTCAAGCCCGAGCCAATGCTTTAGAAGATGAAGAAGTTAATGTCGAGCTTGACGTGTGAAACCCCATCTTTTCAAGACTAATCAGGTATGACGTCACGAGTGAGATCAGAGCAAGTGTTATATGTTTTAATTATTTAATTATGTGACTTAATTGCTTTTATTTGTTCAAATTATTTAATTGTGTGATTAATTGCAAACACGTGATCTTACCTTAACCTAAGTATTTAATTTTCTTTTAATTGCATCCTAACCATAAGTTAAGATTTGATTAAATAATAATAATTGAACTTATTTAATTTGTTATAAGTTGGAACTTTGGTGGCTTAGTTGAAACATGCATGAACTTAAGGACCTGATTGCATTATTTGAAAACTTATACAAAATATATATATATACTCACACACACGCACTATTCATGCAAGAACACACACACACACACTCATTCATACATAGATACCCCATTCGGCCAAGATGGGAGAGGGAGAAGGGAAGAGGAGCACCACCACTGGCCCGCCACCACCGTACGCCGGCGCCATCCTGGACCGCCATCACCTCCACCTCCACTCTTCTTTCTTCTTCATTTCTCCATTCAAGGTGCGTATATATATATATATATATATATATATATATATATATATATATATATACATATGCATTTATGTATGAAATTATATGAATAGGTTAGGGCTTTGGCTTCTTTGCTTAATAACTTAAATCCTTGGGGAAAAATGCAAAATCGGGACACTAACTTACCCTAACTAGCAATTTCGGGACACATTTTGCTCCGACGACAAAATAGTGTCACTAACTTAAAAAATGTGTCAATTTAAGGACAAACTCACCGGAAACCGCCTAGTCATCACCGAAAGTCAGTTGACATGTTAAAATTGATGATGTGGCGTTGACACCCCTTGCCACCTCATTTACACATATTCTCCATTTTTTTTTAAATCCACATAATACAACATTCAAATAATAAAAATTAGATTAAAACAAAAAAAACAAAGCAATAAATTTAGTATAAAATATTTATTATAAGTAAAATAAGTATAATATTATTTTTTTTCCAAAAAAAGTATGATATTAATTAAACATAATATTTTAATTATAAATATATAAATAATAAAATCATACTATTTGTATAGTATATATATATATATATATATATATATATATATATATATATAAATATAGGGATAATTATATCAAATTACTCATTAATACAAATTATTTATCAGTTTAATAAATATAAATATTACTAATTATTAAAATTACTCATTAAATATTTTTAATCAATACAAAAAAAAATTAAAGAAAATGAATGCGGATCCGGCAACCACCGCTACCACCGGCTAATTTCGGCCAACCACCACCACCACCACCACCGTTAACGCCAAATCGGAATACCACTTATCACCACCATAAAAAATCAACAGCTTCATTCAACACCAACACCAACACCAACAAATAAAAATATCAAGAAAAAAAAATGAAAATTTAATCTTCCAAGCTTTACAAGAGAATCACAATCAACATCATCTTCATCTTCCATCCACCGCCCCAGTCGCCGCCATCACCGTTGCCACTACCAATGCCTCTACCCCCAAGTTCGCCGCCTCCCTTCCCTACGGTCCCACCACCACCAGAAACCACCATCCATCGCCCCCCTTTCCTCAAATCCGCCGTCATCACCACCATCCATCGCACCCACCCCCTTCCCCTTCCACCAAGTCCATCGCCATCCCTCTCCCTGCATCTCCACCACCATCAAAACACCACCACCACTAGGCATCGACCCCCTCTCCTCTCCGTCGTTCTCTATACACGCACAAAAATATTCAGATTCAGATCCAGATCCAGATCAAGGATTTGCACCTGAAATTGAGAGAAGTGACTAAAATGCGGAGGGTTTATGCGGCGGTGGTCTGGACATGAAATTGAGAGAAATGACTAAAATGGGGAGGGTTTGTGCGGCGGTGGACTTAGGGGCGGGGGCGGCGGACTTGAGAATTTGGAATGAGAGGCTACAACGGTAGACTTGAGAATTTGGAATGAGCGGCTACGGTGGCGAATTTGAGGAGGGGGAAGACGGTTGACTTCGAGGTAGTGACGTGGTAGGGTTAGGCGAGAAGGGCGACATTGATGTCCAGTGGTGACGCGGCCTTGTGGTGGGCGACGGTAGCGAGGTGTTGTGGGCTGCGACGGTGGCTGGGGTGGGCAATGGTGTTGTTGCTGCAATTATCGGTTGCCTGTGTAAAATATATGCAAATAGGTATAACATATAGATATATGTAATAATAATAATAATATATATATATAAATAATATTATATGTATAAATATATAATATATTTATATGTTTTTTTATTAAGAATATAATTGTAAATAAAAAAGTGACAAATTATTTTAGATTTATTTTTTTAATTTAATTTTTAATATTTGAATGTTGTATTATGTGGATTAAAAAAAAATAGAGAATATGTGTAAATGAGGTGGCAAGGGGTGTCAACGCCACATCATCAATTTTAACATGTCAATTGACTTCCGGTGATGACTAGGCGGTTTCCGGCGAGTTTGTCCTTAAATTGACACATATTTTAAGTTAGTGGCACTGTTTTGTCGCCGGAGCAAAATGTGTCCCGAAATTGCTAGTTAGGGTCAGTTAGGGTCTCAATTTTGCATTTTTCCCTAAATCCTTGTATGTATATGTATGATTATGTGATAATCTATGAATTTTATGCTTGAACCTTGAAGTTTGGTGTAAAAATGTGAATATATATGTGTAAGTGTATATGTAAATATTTGTGTAATTTTCACGGGTTTGTGTCGTAATGTGCCCCGTTTCGTGTTTCGATTGCATTTTCATGTTCCTCGGAGTTTGCATGTTACTTGGTTTTAATTTTAGGCTCAGATGGCAGTCCGAGGGCCGCCAATGGCAAGCCCCTTCTTCATGCCGGAGCTGCCCAATTTCTGGTGCAGGCCATCCCAGTCGGGAATGGGATTAGTTCATTTATAATCTCGACAAGAAAAGCTTTGTGCAAGTCTGTCTGTTATGGAGTCCCGGAATACACGAAAGATTGTGGCTCGGACGACTGTCCCGGCCGGGATTATTTTTGTCCCGGCCAGGATGCTTGGACAGCAGGTTTTGGAACTGTTGTCTCGGGATCTTTTTCAGTTCAAAACTCATCCCGGCCGAGACTGTGTTCTGTTTACTTTCTTTGATTGCTTTGAATTGCGTTGATTGTTGTTGTGAGCTTGATTATGTGCCTTGCATGTTCCATTAAGCGTCTTGTATGCTTTTATTGATTGAATTATGCATCTAAATGGCCTAATTGATATTGATTGATTAATCTTTGTTTTAAGTGAATGATGTGTTGTACCGTAAGATGTTTATATGCCTTGGTTGCTCATGTAATGTCGAAGTCATGCTTAAATGATCAATACGGTTGCGTTAAATGTTTAATTGACACTTTGAATTCGAGCTTGCTTTAATTGATCACAAATCACACGTACACCAAAATTATATCTCTAATTGTTACGTGGGACATTAATTGTGCACATGAATACTATCACGGCTTAACATATCATTTCATATTTATCGTATACATATAATGACATTCCATATCATGTCACGAACACCTCATATTAATGTCGTGCGTCTTGATTAGTTTCATATCAGGTCATATCTCACGAGTACACATTGTTTCCCAACTTGTACAGTTCTTTTCCAGAGTGGAGATATCGTGATCAGATAGGCACCAGTTTATCTTGTGTTCCTGTATCATTGTTCTCCAGGTGAGGTTGTTTTCCCTTCTAGTTATGTATATAAACCCTACAACCCGTATGTGAATGTTTTGGCCAAAAACCTTATTGTATATTTATATTGTTTTCAAAATGATCATCGAGCAAATGTTTTAAAGGAAATGAACCGCTTATAATGAATTGATTGAATTGCTCCTCCGTAACCTTATTGTTTTGGTGAGAATTGCACGACACTGTATTGTGAGCCCAGGAAAACATGGGATCGATACCGGATTCTTGATATCAGTGGTAATCCCATCAAAGGAGTGGGTAGGAGTCATGAACCCTCATTTCACATTGTATTGATTGGATGGTTCGGGTTTGCAGGCCTTACCATCACCCCGGAGGAAGAAGGTTGGATTGTATTGCTCTGGAATGTTAATAAATGTAATGAATGATTGATTGATTGGATAATTGATTGCATGATCGCGTTTTTATAAATATCATCTAATGATTGTACATGGTCGGGGTTTAGTTGGAGAATTGTACATGCTCACTCGACAACCATTGATCACCCAACTGAATTGAAAATATTTATAAATTGATATAGTCGTAAAGTCCGAGTATTGGACAATGTTTTCATACCCTTCGTGGGAACTAACTTCAATAAAAACCTTGCTCGGGATTTATGACTTGCATGTGCATGTTTTTATATATATGTACAGCTCCTGCTCACTCAGTTTTTTAGAGACTGACCTCTCTTTCTGCCCCTCCATTTTCTTATATGTTCTTGCTAGACGGGAGTCGGGTCTTAATGTATTGATCGAGTCACACTTGTACGCCTGAGTCACATTTTGTCTTGTTATGTTTTATTTTATTATTTTAATGTACTGATTAATGTTAAAGCTTGAAAGCCCATATATATTGATGGATATTGATTCGGGACAGGTTCTTTGTTTAGGTGAACCCGTTGCTAGGTTGCATGCTAAATTTGTTGATGCCAATGGATTGATTTATGATTTAAGTTTGTTCTTGATTGCTTACGCACCGCATTGTTGTACATTCTGATTGATTGGTACAGGGTTAGTTTCCGCCTAGCCAGGATGTCCTTATCTTTGTCACCCGTTCGCTATGAGTCCGGTTCATGTATGAACTACCTACACTACAAGAAATCCTACGATTTTCGACGGAATCCGAGGGAATTCCGACGACCACTTTCCCTCAGATTTATCGACGGAATTCCAATAGCATTCCGACGGATTTTATTTTTTTAAAAAAAAATAAATATTAAATAATTCCGATGGGATTTCCCTCGAAATCTCTTCAGTTTTTTTAAAATATAAATTTTAAAAATAATATAAAATGATTCTGACGGAATTCCAATGAGATTCCCATCGGTTTTTTAAATATATAATATAAAAAGAAAAATTAAATAATTCCGACGGGATTCTCCTCGGAATCTCATTGGTTTATAAAAACATGAAAGTTCAAAATAATATTTAATACTTTCGACGGGATTCCGAAGGAAATCCCGTCGGTTTTTTTTTTTAAAATATATAGAATATAAAAATAAAACTTAAATAATGCTGATGGGATTCCCCTTGGAATTCCTTCGGTTCATTAAAATATAAAAGTTCGAAATAATATTTAATACTTTCGACGAGATTCCGAGGGAAATCCCACCGATTTTTAAATATATACAATTTTAAAATTGAAATTAAAACAAATTTTGAATAATATAATTTTTTATTAAACAAAAAATAAATAAAATAAAAAATTAAAATAAATTATATAAAAAATAGAAATTAAAATATTCCGACTGGATTTCCCTCAAAATCCATTCCCCTTGGAATTTCGTCCGAGTTTTAAAATATAAAATTATAAATGAAAGTCAAAATATAAAATTGGATGGAGAAGGGATACTCAGCTAAGGGTTCATTTCACGCTCAATTTCATTCACGCCTAATTTTCTCTCTCCCTGACATTGCTTGCGCCCGCAGTCTCGCTCCGCCTCATCCTCAGCCTCAGCCTCAGCCTCAGCCTCAGCCCCCATCCGCTCCGCCTCAGCCTCAGCACTTCTCCGGCCTCCGCGTAAGCCCTTCTCTGTGTCAGCCCGCACTCCTCCAGCCTCCACATCAGCCAAAGCCCGCCTGGAAGTGAGTTTTTTTTTTTTTTTTTTTTTTTTTTTAAGACCAATTTTGGATTTGTTTGTGGAATCCTGCGACTTAATGTTGGTGGGCTTGTACCTTTAGTTAATTGTGTTCAAGATTTGAGATTATTTCTTTTCAATGGAATTTTGTGATAGCTGCAAATGAGAAGAGTAGGGCAACGGTTGTTGTGTCGAGGTTCGACGAACCAAGTCGAGATTATTAGAAGAAGTTCCTAAATTACAGCGATTAGTTGTTAAAAAGGTATTTGTATTTATGGGTTTTGTCGATTTGGGATTCTTGAATTTGTGGTTGTAACTGTACATGTTATGCCTTTCAACTGTGATGTTTCTTAGTATCTTCTATGAAGAGTTGTTGTTATAGCTGCTGTAGCTGATCAGATTGCTGAAATCCTTGACTATTTTAGGTAATTTTAGGATATTTCTTTAGTCAATCTACCATCAAGTGAATTTTTTGATCAATGATAGCATACATAAAAATTATGCTAACCTTTATTTTCCCTTACATAGTGGTCATGTAACAAGGTTTGTTACATTAGAACTCTCTCATTGTCTGTACAACCATTGAATTTCCAATTTGCATGAAAGAGGTTTCAAATTTTTTCTGAAAAAATGTTGTTTTATTTACATGATTGCATGTTCTGGTTGAATGACGTGAATCTTGGAGGGGTTGGTTTGTAGTTTATTGATTTTGTATATACTTACAAGTTAATTTTCTGAATTGGCTTGAGGGTTTTTGAGTACCTGATAGAATAATTGAATATTAATTATAATTCAACTATAACTATGAAAGATTTTTTTAGAAGGCTTTCGTGATTATCGATTATGGAAATCTAAAACATTCCTGACCAGTTTCAACCTTTTTTCTTTTCTTTTCTTTTATTGTTTATATGTTAAGCTTAAAAAAAGTGTGTTATATATATCAAGAAAATTGCTTCCTCTAAAACTAGTTAATTAGATTGCTCTACCAGAATGAAGTTACATGTTAAGCTTAAAAAGAAAGTGTGTTATATATCACATTGAAGTAAACAAGGGACAATTACTATTACTGATAAAAGCGTGCACTTGCTTTGATATATAAAGATAGTACCACTGTTGTATAAGTGTATCAACTTGGTTCCATGAGGTGTTATACTTATCTTTTCGTTTCATTTTCAATTTTTTTTATTATGTTATGGTTCTGTTGAAATATTTTCTTAGTTGTGGCCCATACAGTTACTAGGATTACCTCTCATTAATTAATTATTCACCACAACTTTTAGCTCTTAGACTTGCACTTCTAATATTATTTATTGAAGTACATCATCAATTATTGGTGCATATATAAATTTTTGTTGTTATTTTCTGTTGTGAGAAGATTGAGTGGCGTGGTATTAAACCTTTCAGGTTATATGGCTCTTCGGAAATATTGGTCCACGGGTGTTGTATGTTTTAGTTAAGTTAAAATCAATCGTGTAAGTGTACACTTAATATACGCGTAGTACAATAGGATCGTACCCACAGGGAAGGGAAATCAATCACTACTCAATATCTATTTCTAATCTAAAGACCGAACGAATTCAAGTTGTTATGTCTATCTACTAGAATGAAATTGAAATAATTAACTCTAAGAAAATACAATAACAAACTTAAACACAGATTAAACTCAGTAGACTAAATAGGCAGGGGAAGCAATCACTTATGCATCCATGATTCAATACAATACTTGTTCGAGAAGTGCAATTCTACAACCTAGTCACTTATATATGAATTATCCTCTCTCAAGGTATAACCGTGTATTTAATTAAGCTCAACGTTGCTCTCGCAATCATCAATGTATTATTAAACCAATAAGACCCAGACTAGTGCAATTCCTATTCTAGCGGCTTGGCATGGAGTAAGATTTACTGTTGTATAGACTAGAACCAAATCTCTTTGCATTCATACAATCTACTAGTTATGGAAACCTTGTCAATTACTATTAACCTCTCGATTCTCAAGTAATTCTAGATTATGCTAAGGGTGATCAGGCCTTCACAATTCAATTCAAACCAGTTTTCAAACTAAGAATTTGCACAAGTCATTCAAGCATCATATCAAACACATATCAGACATTCATCATCACTCCCCTAGCCTTAGGGGTTTAGCTATTCATAATTAAAGCAAAACTTATAAAACTAAAGTAAATTGCATTAAAGGAATTCATGTTCATCAACTCACAACTCAAGACAAAGTCTCAAACACAAACTCATGAACATTCAGTAAAAATCTGAAAAAACGAATCTAGCATAATACTAATTAAACTTAAACTCAAAGGAATTAGTTTGATAATTAAATCAGTAAATAAACAGAAAAACCAAAATTGTTAAAGAACTCAATCCTTTAGTCTTCTCAAAAATCTTTGAACAACTCTTTAAAACTCCAGAACTTCTCTCCTCAGGTTAGGTCATGAATGGAAGAAGAACTCCCTAAAAAAGAGTACTCCAAAATGCACTTAAATAGCAACCCTAAATTCTATCTAGCCGCCCTAGCTAACGGACATTACCTATTTATGTGCAATTATCGTTAACGCCCGTTACTGCCTTGAAATCGCAATAATGCTTTTATAAGTGGTAACGGGCGTTACCACTTTCCTTCTACCCAAGGGTAATGTAACAGTCCAGAACCACCTTCCTGTGAATATTGTCCGCTTTAGGTGGGAACCGGATTAGACCACCCTCACGGATTTGTTCTTGCGCCCACTGGAGAACCCAGCCGTAGCGCAGAACGCGTTCACAGGGTGAGGTATCCATCCCCCCTTATAAGGGGAGACTTTGTTCTCCTCACTTCCGATATGGGACATTACATCCACCCCCCCCCCCCCCCATATGGGTCCGCGTCCTCGCTGGTACACCGGCGGGCCCCGGCTCTGATACCATACGTAACAGCCTAGAACCACCTTCCTGTGAATATTGTCCGCTTTAGGTGGGAACCGGATTAGACCACCCTCACGGCTTTGTTCCTGTGCCCACTGGAGAGTCGTAGCGCAGAATGCGTCCACAGGGTGAGGTATTCATCTCCCCTTATAAGGGGAGACTTTGTTCTCCTCACTTCCGATGTGGGATATTACAGGTAACGGGCGTTACCCCTCTGATTCGCCAAAGGCTTTGCTCCTGTGTCTGTTAACGGGGGTTAACCTCTTTGTTCTTCCAAGGGGTAATGGGGGTTACTCCTTTTTCCTCCAAAAATGCGTGAATTCGCCTTGGAACGCCGTTTCTCATCTCCAACTCAATAATTTCCTAAATGGAGCAAAATAAACACATAAACGCATCAAACGACACACAATTATAGTCTAATCAATGCTAATATTCATGAGAATTTCACACTCAACAACGGGTCCGTTGGACGCGAGCACAATTCTTGAACCCAACCGAGTATAACCTGAAATTGGGCCTAAATCACTGCCCAAAAGGGGTATCCATTGGTTATACTTAGGCTCTTTAACTTATATACTGAACTTAATTCTCATATTTTTCCCCGATTTGGGACAGGGGTGTCATACCCCTTGTGCTAGAAGACCTTACCTGTAACAACCCGATCGTTCGGACTTACAGGTATGACGTCACGGGTGTGTTAATTCTACATTTAAATTATTTAACTATGTAATGATGTGATATTTTAATGATTATGTGATTATGTGAATTTATATGAAATCTTTTGTTTAAGTTATGAATTGAATTTTGAACGTTTATGCCTATATACCTTGGAATTTGATCTATATGCATCCGAATTCAATTTCGATTTTTGTAAAATTTTGATATGTATGAATTACGTGAGTTATGAATATTATTATATGCTTGTTACATTTGTTAGAGTTTATTTAATTTGGTCTTTGATTCATGTTTATAAATGGGGACCTAAAGGGGCTAAAGGGTATCTAGCGCACCTTGGGTTCCGGATGGCATAACTTGAGCTCGGGAATTTGGATTCAAATTCCATCACCACCATTGGACTTTTTTTGACAATTTGGATTCAATGGAACAAGCCTCATATTTTTCTAAGCCCATTTAGATCTCCGAAATTTTACCGAACCGAGCCTCGCGCATGTTTTATACCTTTGATGACTATTTTAGCCATAACTTATACAATATTTGACCAAAACCCTTCAAACTTGGGCCCACACCTTCATGAATTAATCCACTATCCTCTCTAATCCCTCCCATTTCAAACCATTTGAAGGGAAAAGGGGTTTTATTAGCTGCAAACCGAGCTCCAAGAGAAAGAGAGAAGAATACTATTCACTTTTCACCATTTGAGCTCAATACTTCGTCAAATCACTCCAAATTCGAAAGGTAAGTTTATTATTTTGTTCTCCGTCTTCTCCTCTTTCTTTTGAGTCCTTATTTGCTGAATTTCATGGAGAAATGAACATGCTATGGATATTTTGGTGAATAGTAAGGGTTTAGGGACTTTTTGAAGATTATGGTTTAGCTCTTGTGTTTTCTTTGGAATTAATGCATCCTAATTGACCTTAAGACATCCGTAAATGCTTTATGAACTGATTTTGTGTGGTAGTTGAGGAATTTTTAAGATACCATTTGAGAACTTGGAGATTTATACATGAATATGAAATGAATTTGGCTTCTTGCTCTTACCTCTTGATGTGTAACTATTTTAGCCTAGTATTTGAGCTCTTTATGCATGATTTTTATGGACTTAACTTACCTTGAAGTGTTGGCATGAGTTAGGATGAGTTTTTGTGAGTTTTGAGGCTGTTTTTCTCATTTTGGCCTGCGGAGGAGGAGGAGTCGCGGCGGAATCGCACCAAGGTCATTCTTGGTACCGGCCCCGACTGATTTTTCTTGGTGTTTCGAACTGTAGGTCATAGCTGTGACCTATTTCTTCCCTTTCTCAGTCTTGGCCACAACCTAATTTGCCCCTTGTTTCGACCTTGAGGTCGCGGGCACAACCTTTTTATGAACAAAAGGTGTAACGGCCGCGACCCCCTCTTGCGTGTTATGTGTTGTTTTTCTTCGTTCGTTTGTGCTTTGCTTAGTCTTTATGCTTCGTTTATGGCTCGTATGTTATGTTAACATGTCACATTATGTGTTAGGCTATATGTTATGAATTTATAGGTTGTTTTACATGCTCGTTTTTGAATTATGATCTCATATGCTCATATATGTCCTTATATGACCTAAGTGTTGTTCCATTTCATTTCATTTGCATCATTTACATTCATATGAATTTTTTGAGCATCTATTTGGTTCATATTGAGTCTAAGAGTGTAATTTGTTGTTTGTTTTGTTCAGTGGACCTTCCAATTGACGACGAGGTTGCTCCTTAGGATTCCGATTTGCACTCTTTTGTCCCCACTACACGTATATAAGTTGAGGTTTTGTTCTTTTAGCTATATTGACCTACTACCCTATGTGTTTTGAAGCCCGCAAGCAAAATATGTATGTTATATGTTAGATATCTGTATGATATGTACTTTGAGGGCTTATCCCATTTGTTATAAGACTTTGAAAACGATTTATATACGTATATAAGCCATTTTTCATTTGATTTGAAAACCTTTGATAAGTGTGCGTGTGTGTAGCGAGCTTTGAGCTTTGAAAGATAAGTTTTGTTGGAAATATGATTTGAACTTTGATCTGGGGCCCGAAGAGTGGTATGGAAACTCAGGACGGTCGTGGGGTTGCCGAGCTCTCCCATCAACACTTTCCTTTGAGAGTCTCGCCTAACCTTAGGAGGTTGAGGAAAGGCGTTTCTCTTGAGCCAGTAGAAGCAACCACGGTTTCAAGAATGTATTTAAGCCTTGTCTCGTGTGAATTTAAATGATAGTTAGGGTCGTCAACCCTTCTATCACCCGTAGAAAGGATGGTTTATGATTTATGTTTTGATTATGAATATGTCTTTGAATAAGAGAAGTTTGGAAGGAAAATCCGTACACACCGAGTAGTGTGACTTTTAATGAATTTATGAAATGAGAATGGATTTCTAATTACTTAAAAATGGGTTATTTTGGCCTATAGCCCTTAACTTCTTTTAAGTATATATATCTAGTATCACGGGAAATGTTTTAGCTTGCAAAAACCATTCCCGGTTCATGGATCTTTATGGATTTTGATAAGTGCTCTACTCTATACATATTATGGGTGCGTGTGTTAGCCCCGTGTTAGCCCCCTCACTAGTCATTAGGACTAACCCTCATTCTTGTTCCTCTTTTTTTCCCTTTCTTTGAGTTGCAGGTACAGTCAGAGTTGAGTTAGGCGGCAAGTCTATCATAGAGTCTTACTTGTGGCATAACTCGAGTCTTCATTTTACATATGTTGTGATTTATGTCTCGTACTTATGAACTTTGAATTATGTATTATGATTTCTTTGAAATACTTAGATATTTTTGGCCCCGGTTGGGCAATGTACATTTGTATATGGATTTAATATGCTCTTTATGACTCTTTTGTAATATGTTGATCTTGGGTAATATGTTATGAATTGTTTTAATCGCTTCCGCTATATTCTTGTTATGTTATGCACTCTGATTGAGGGTTTAGTCCGCCTAGCTTAGGAGTGTGTTTTGTTTCTCTCCTGTTCGCTAGTGTTTGATACGTGTGTGGACTCTCCATTTCACTTACACGTGTCGGACTCTAGTGCGGAGGATGTGGTGCACATCGTTCGGAGTGCTACATTACCGGGATAATCCTTGTCGGGACGTTATGAACCTCGAAGAATACGGAAAGTTGCTCGTGCTAGAAACTCGAGCGATAGAACCTGGGGGCCAGGTTCTTTTAAGGGGGGAGATTCTGATGCCTCGTTCATTCGAACGTACAAGTATGACATCACGAGTGATTTAAGTGCGCATTTAAATTAATTAACTATGTTCTTAAATGTTAAACTTGAGATATATGTGATAATTAAATGATTTAAATGCTCAAACTTGATTTATTTGCCCTATGACTTTGTTTATGACCCGTTTGCCTTCGAATTTAATTTCTGGAGTTGGTGATATGTGAAATACTTGATATATATGATTTATGAACCCATCTATTTGTTTATTATATGTTTTGAGACTCGTTTGATTAGGTCTTGAACCTATTTTGCAAATTTTTGGAACTTAAGGGCCTTAAGTGCAAATTAAGGCACCTCAGGTTCCGGTTCGCATAACATGAGTTAGGGAATTTGAATTTGAATTTTGTCTTTGATGTTGGACTCATTTCAACGATTCGGATCCAATGGAATTAACCTCGTATTTTTTTGAAGTCGTTTGAACCTTCGAAACTTTAAAATCCGATCCGAACGGACTGAAATTCCTACCCGATCCCACTTTGACTTTTCCCAGCCCTTTTTCAGCCCTTTATTGACTGAAGCCTTTTCCTCCCCATTTTGGTTTGAGAACAACAGCAAGAAAACCAAGGAAGAAGAAGACTCCAAGTTCCTCCATTTTTAACCACAAAAAGCACGTTCTTTCACTCCGACCACTTCTCCAACGATCTGAGGTAAGATTTCGGTCCTCCTCAACGTGCTCTCTCTTCTCATACCACTTTCATTCCATGGATATCTTATTTTGTGATTAATTGGAGAAGAAGATGAATAGTGCTTTTGTCAAAAATTGAAAGCATCTTTGGAACTAAATTTGATATATGATTTTTAAATGAATTAGTATGATGCAATTTTGGTAGAATTTTTGTTGTCGATTGAAGCTTGCAAGAAAGCCATTTAAAAAGCTTGAAATTCAAGAAAATTATAACTTGTGAAATGTTTGAATTCATACCTAGTTGATGTGCCTAAATGTGTGTTCATGTTCTAAGGATTTAATTCCATGATTTAAACTTGGATTTGAAGTTGGAATTTGCATTGCTTTATTGCCACATGATTTCTGCTGCTTCCCCTACATATTTCTTCACGTTCAGCCATAAAAATGGCTGAATTTCACCCCCTTTATGCATGAAATGCATGTGTACTCATTGGCTACATGTTTTTGTGGAGTTAATGCTTGTGTTTGCATGGTAATTAAATGGAAATGCATGGAATTAGGGACTGTCACCTTGCTGCCGTTGTTCTTCTGTTATTACATGTTAATTACAGCCATGAAATAGTTGAAATTAAGTTCCTTTATGCATGAGGCTTGACTATATGAGTGCATGAATTAATATTTTATTTGAGTGGAGATTAGCATGAGAACTATGTTGAATTTTACAAGGTAATTCTTGAGTTTTTGTATGAATTTTGCCTTGCTTTCTTGTCTTTGTCACCTACCCTGTTGTTGCCATGAAAGTTGATTGTTGAGCTGTTGCTGCTACCTGAAAATGATGATGGAATTGGCTACTGCAGCCCCTCACACCAGGGAGGGGCATTGCCCATGGATAGACTCACTCCGGTGACTCCTTGTCCAACTTTGGGGCTGAGTTGCTGCATCAAGTCACCCCCGTGGGTGCTTGATGCCTTGAGGAAGCCACTTCCGTGGCTAATTTCAGGGGCTGATCCCCTGCATTCATTCAACCCCGTGGGTGACTTTACCTTTGGAGGAGGTCACTTCCGTGGCCTTCCTTTGTGTAACACCTTGTTGTTTGCTCGTTCTTTAACTTGTTTCATATTTTTATCCTACCCCAATAATGATCCTAACATGCTATTAAGTTATAGTATAATGAGTGATGCTTATTTTAATTTTATAATATTAATTTCAATGTGCAAATGTGACTTTAACGTTTAAATGTTTAAATGCTATGCATGATGTTCTCTTGCATTTATTTCATTCCTTTATGCATTTTAATTACTTTCTTTTTCCTCCAACTTGATTCTAATATGTTAATTACTATATTCTATGATATGATACGACATGTTTGTGGAATTTATGCTACGAAATTTACGTGTTAAAGTGAAGTGACAACCTGAACGTTTAAGTGACATCTTGTGCCATCTCATTGCATTCCCTATTTGCTTTAAACCTGTGAATGCTTGTGATATGATATGATTTGATGTGTTATGTGTTTATTTAATGTGTTGTGTGTTTAATTAACGCGTTATTTACGTGATAATGTGATAAATGCTTTAATATGTCCAAGTGTTAAACGTTTATGACGTGTATTGCATCATTTGCATCCATATACATTTGTTAAGCGTCTCTAGGGTTCGTTATTGAGTCTAAGTCTTGTATTTTGTCTTCAGGTTATCCAGAACACCGGGGGTGGTGACTTGCTAGCTGTGTAGGTTCTTGGGTGGACTGATCTTCTTGTTTATGGCTTTGTCGATGTAAGGTGAGGTTAGGATATAGATAAACCATAATGTAACGTGCTTGTTTTCTATGCATGCGGTTCTTAAGCCTTATGCATAAGTAAATATGTGCAAAGTATGTACTTTGATGACTTTGTCATATGTTTTGAAAGTATGAAACGCTATGTATGAGCCTATGTATGCTTGCTTTTGGTTTTGCCTATGATTCGGGTCATGCTACCCTATGCTTCAAACCTTGTGCCTCTTATGAGCCCCGTCCCGTGTTAGGAGGGTGAGTTATGGAATTGACACGGAGAGGTAACTCAAACATTGTACTTCGCACCGTGTGCCTCTTACGAGCCCCGTCTCGCCTCAGGAGGGTGATCGACGAAGTGACACGGAGAGGTAAGCAGCGCATAGACGTAGCAACATATGGTATGTATGTATGTATGATATGGTAAGTATGTTTGTAGCGGGATATGAATTTGAATCTGAGTCCGAATCTAAATATGAATTTGACTTTGAACTTGAGTCCAGAGAAGTCGTATGGCAAATCGAGATGCCGAGCTCTCCCATCAACATAACTCCCCCTTTTGAGAGGATTTAACCAATGGAGAAGTGGTATGGCAACTCGGGACGCCGAGCTCTCCCATCAACACAACTTCACCTTTGAGAGAGTTTGACTGTGAATCTAGATATGACTCTGAATTGGGCCCGGAGATGAGGGTAAGGAGCACTCGGGTCGGACATGAGGTCGCCGGGGAACCTCATGTGCACATTTCCATTTGATATGAATCTAAATCTGAATCTGGATTTGGTTATGAATCTGAATCTGAATCTGAGGTGTTAGTTTGATATGAAATGGTTCGTGAAACGGGAGTGGACTCTTAATTACTAAAATTGGTTGATTTAGCCTTCGGCCCTAAACCCTTTCTTATATATATAGTATCACGGGAGAAATATTTTAGATTGCAAAAACCGTGCCCCGGTTCATGGACTTTAGACTCTGTTATGTGTTGTGCTCTTATATATATGTAGGTGTGCGTGTGTAGCCCCTCACTTAGTCGGTGGACTGACCCTCGCTCTCTCTATATTTTAGTTGCAGGTTGCTTTGGAGTTCGAGTTAGGCGGCTTGAGTCGGTCCTTGGAGTCAGTTTGTAGTATCAAGTCTCCGTATTTATTTAATTTGTTCTGCATTTACACTTTTGTATTTGAATGGATCATGTATGAATATTTCGATTATATTTTGTTATGTATGATTTCGGGACAAGCTTCTAGGACCAGTTGGAACCTGTCAATCGTCGATTTATTTATATTCGTCGGTTTGCTTCCGTTTCTGCACCTTTGATGTTTCGAGTTTGAAGTCAGGGTCTAAGTTCTAGCTAGCTTAGGTGTGGTTTTTATTTGTCTCCCATTCGCTATGGTTTGGCACGTGTACGGACTTACCATTTTGAGACTCGTGTTGGGCCATAGTGCGGGGGATGTGGTTCTCTCCGCTCGGGGAGCTACAAAACCTCACCTTGAAGACAAAAGAAGGATAAAATCTAAGAAGCTTGCTCCCCAAGACCTGGATCGACCTCTCTGCAAGAAAAGGACAAGTACATATTATGATATGATATAATAATGAAAATGTTATAAATATGTTTCAATTAAACCAAATAAGAACATAGAATAACATATACACAATAGTAGACATTAAACAATTAAATCACAAAATTACCACTTCCAATGATCATTCCCGGTCGGGATAGTTTTTTATTGAAAATAGATCCCGGCCGGGATGGGGCTCTAGGAGGTATTCTGCACAACCATCCGACCTGGACAAAAATCATCCCGGCCAGGATGGGCGTCCAGAATGCTGGTTGTAATGCGATCCTGACCGGGATACGATTTGAACTAAAAACAGTCCCGACCAGGATTGTATTTCCGAAACTGACTGTCCATCAATCCTGGCCTAGATAAAAATCCTCTCGGTCGAGATCAATTCCCAACCTGAAATATGTGAGACGATCCCGACCGGGATCAAATTTGAACTAAAAGGCATTCCGGCCGGGAACCTCTACTGGAAAACAGGGCATGTGCAGCAACACCACGGAAAACTCCACAAAACTCAATCAAACCAAATACCAAGCTGCAAAACCATCACAAAACTAACACTAAACATACATATACACTTCATACTTTAATTATGCACGAAATAACAAGTTGTAGCATGCTTGAATCACCCAAATTCATACTCATAAACCCTCATTTATTATATACACATTTATTGCTTCAACAACCTCAACAATCATGCATTAAATCCATAAATATACAACTATTCATGCATAAATAAATGGGGAATCAAGTTATTGAGCTCCAATTCAAAAACCCTACATCATTCTTCAAGAACACATCAAGTCACACACATACATACACATATACCAACCTTGAATCAAGAAAGAAATGAAGAAGAAGAGAAAGAAAGGAAGGTGGTGCTCCAGTGGTGTCTCTGGCGAGCAACGGCGGCGGTGACTTGTAGCACCCAACACGTGAGGCACCACATCCCCCGCACTATGGCTCAACACGAGTAACGAAACAGTAAATCCGCACCCGTATCAAACCATAGCGAACGGGAGACAAACATAAAAACCTTCCTAAGCCAGGCGGAGCTAGACCCTGCAAAGGTTACCAATCCACAAAATATAATGCAGCAAAGCTAAAGTTCAATCATACCAACCAAAACGGAATTCGGGCTCTTCAGGCCTCTTTTAAATCATAGCAAAACCCCGTAAGGTCAATTCAATAACAGTTACATAAATATTCAAGTTCGGATCTACAGAATCGAATCAACATAAATCAAGTACATGAGTGAGTGCAAAGACTCTCCTAACCTAACTCGACCAACCCAAAACTTCAAACACCTCCGCCTAGCCCGAAACTCCAAAGATCAAACCTGCACACTAAAAGATTGGGGAGGAAGAGGGGTCAGTCTCTAGAAGATTGAGTGAGCAGGAGCGATACATATATATATAAAACATGCACATGCAAGTCATAAATCCCGAGCAAGGTTTTATTTGAATTTAGTTCCCAAAAAGGGCAAGAAAATAGATAAACAATGCTCGACTTTTACGACTTATTCATATTAAATTCATTACATTCATAAATCATACATAAATATAAGGCTCGGCGAGTGAGCGTGCACAACCTCCATCCAAACTCCGACCGTGTACGACAATTATCAATAATATATTGATTAGGCGATCATGCAATATATCATAATACAGGCAGACCATAAATCAAGTCCTAAATATATTGTTTGGGCAATCCGATTCCCGGCCTTCCCGCACAGTGCCTATCAATCGATAATCAATCAGTCAATCAATCATTCAATTATAAATAAGTTCCAACCTTCTTCCTCCGGGTTGGTGGTGGGTTTGCAAGGCCCGACCACCCTGTCTTTGACCAAAAGGGGTTACATGACTCCCCAGATGGCACTCAGCTCCCTTTCCCCGCCAATCTCCTGACGAGGTCCGGTACCGCTGTAATTTGGTTGGGACTAGTATATGGGATCCCCGTCAGCCCTTGCTTCCTCGGTTAGCCACATATACTAAGTCCCGGGGCCCGTTCTGTAATAAGTAATAAATGTGTCTCGCCAAAACATATTAATACATACCTATGATACATACTATAAGAAATCATACCTTACCTTGTAACTCGGCATATGCTATATACGTACCTCTCCGTGTCATCCTAATCCATAGCTAGCATGACGACACACGGTTTGGAGCATAGCCTCATTACAAAACCATTTTTAAGCTTATGTACGCTCATACGTATAATTCAGAAGAATTTACTCGATAGCTTCGTTTGGAAATCATATATATATAATCATACGGTTTTTGGCCAAAGCTTTGCACATAAGGGTTATAGGGTTTGTTATATAGCTACAACGAAAACCACCCTCACCTGAACCGTGATGAAACAAGGGTCGAGCACCAAGTGCCTGAACGATCAAAAGCTCTCCACCCTGGAGACAACTGTACAAAAGACCACAAGACGTGTTCATGAGACTCAAGACTCTTAATGAACCATATATGACGCACGGCAATGAAGTGAATATGATATGAATGCATAAATGATCATATTATATCAATAAAATGTTCATGTGCACGATTAAGAAATTTAAAACATATATTCATTCAATTTCATAAGTTCATAAATTCACATAAATTACATAAATTCATAAATTCATAATATTCGTAAATTCATAAATTCATAATTCATATAAATTTCATAAATTCATAATTCATATAAATTTCATAAATTCATAGTGTTCATAATTCACAAATAGGAATAAATTAAATAGAACGTTCAATCAAAAGTCAGTAGAATAAATACGCGAAATAGAAATCAATTAATTTCAATAATTAAATTAAATCAAATAATAATTAAAATATATAATAAATATATATAATATAATATATATAAATAATCATATATATAATATACAATATATATATAATATATACATATATATATACACGTACAACACACACTCATGCATGCATTATATTTTATACTCTAAATACAAACCATGCATGCATTAATATATTACATGCAATATATATACTATATAATTTATACACATGCATGCACACACAATTTAAAATCAACACACACACACAGACATGCATATATATATATACTACGCACAGCAGCAACAGCAGAAACAGTTCAGCAAAAAGGGGGTGACACCCCCGTGTCACCCTCCAAGCCTGGACCGAGACACCCCCGTGTCTCGGTACAGGAGTCCCAGCCCTCACAGCACCCCCGTGCCTCGCCGGAAAAGCCACAAACGACACCCCCGTGTCGACCAACAGAAACACCCCTGTTTCGACAGAAAAAATGCAGAAAACAGAGCAACCCAAAAGCAAGCAACAAACACCCCAATACAAGGCACAAATTGCTGCAAGAAATCAACAAGATTACACACCAAAAAGCCATGAAAAACGACAGCAAAAAGAAGGAAGAAAAACAGCAGTTTGGCAGCAATTTCAGTCCGGGAAAAACAGAGAAATTTTCGAAGAAAAACAGGGCATGAACGAACTCACTCCTTCTCCAATCATTCAACTCAGTTAAGGCCAACCAAGAAGCAGCAAAACATTATATATTCATCAAGTAAATCAATTCCCAACAAGCTCAACAAGAAGAGAAGACATACGTGGCCTTCAAGTGAAAATTCTGAAATTTATCATAAATGATATGTCATAAATTCTTCAACAACCACGAAATTAATGATCATAAATGATATGAGGATGTCAAAATAATCAATCTCAAGCTTGGAATCAATCAAAACCGTTGAGAAATGAAGAAGATCAAGATTTTGTTCAAAACTCATATTTTCGGTAATATGCCCATAAATGAAGAATCCAAGCTCAAAATAATGAATGAAAAGATGAAAATGACCAGAATTAATCATATAATACAACCCTTAACTTACCTTGCTGATTGGTTGAAGTTTGGATGAGATTTGAGCTCCAAAATCTCCAAGGTTGAAGGGTTACGGGACTGGAATTCAGAACAGAAACTTTTGCTGAGATTTGGGGCTTGTGAGAGGATTATCTTGGTTAGGGCTTGTTATGTCATGGTAAAGGGTTGAGTTAGGGTTTCAAAGAATCTAACCAAGGTTAATTTGGTTATGGTTTAGCCAAGATATAGCTGAATTAGTGTAACAAGGTCATGTTGGTCGCCGATTCGTTTTTCGGTTGAAATTCGAAGGCCCAAACGACTTAGGAAAAATGTAAGGCTAGGTTTACTAAACTCGAATCTTCGTTACGAGTTCAGCGGATTTGACGAAACTCGAATCCGAGTTCCCGAGCTCAAGATATTAAATTCGGAACCAAGGGTACGCTAAGTGCTCGTTAGCTCCCGTTTTGGTTCCTCAAATGAAATTAAATTCGTTAACCTATCAAATGAATTCGAAAACATAAATTGAGCATAAAATCATGTTCATAACACATATATGTATAACATATTACAAATTCGTGCCAATTTGATATCATATCATATAAGAACGAAGCACAAAATTAATAACAAAGCTCAATCATACAATTCATGCATAATTACATAATTCCATGCAAAATGAAATAAAATCCATGCAAAATAATTCCCATGCATAATCAGGATTTCATGCATAAATTATATTAAATCCCATGCATATATTGAAATTCATGCATAACAACTCCCATGCGAAAATTATAATCTCATGCATCAATATGTTAAACCCATGCAAAAATATTTGAATTCATGCATATATGATTTCACGTATAATTATATATATATAAATAATTAGTTAATTAAAACATGATTAATTAATATAACATATAATTAGTATAATCATTAAAGTAATAATATAATATTTAAACATATATACATATATGTTATAATATAATAAAATAATAACAATTATAATAAAATTAAATATAAAAACACGTAAAACAATTAATCACATAATTAAATAATTAAACTGCGCAATTTAGAAGCAATTAAGGCATATTAATAAAATTGAAAAACCGGGGCGTTACAATCTCTCCCCCTTAAAAGGAATCCGTCCTCGGATTCAAAGTACGCTTGAAATCCAACAATGAGAGATTCCCCGTCTCTCACAAGCAACAAGGAGAGAGCCCCGTCTCTCGAGCATCAATGAGAGAACCCCGTCTCTCGCAAGCAAAGAGAGTACCCCGTCTCTCGAACAAAATAAGAGAAGCCCCGTCTCTTAGAAACAACGAGAGCACCCCGTCTCTCAAAATAAATAAAGCAAGGAAGTCTCCAATACTCCCAAGCAGCACACGCAAAACCAAATTCAAAATCACACAAGCCACCTCAAGGTAATTATCAGATATCATCCACGTTAATCATCACTTACTTCATGTAATTTAACTTGATAAGAAAACAAAGCACATAACAAAGAAATCATTAAATTGAATTTGCATGAATGTATGCTTCATGAATGCTATAAATACCGTTCACCGTAGTCACGAAGTTTTAAAATTGTGAGTTGTCGTTGTTCGGTGTATCATCTGTCCAGAAGATAGATTTAGTGCTCAGTTTGTCTGTAACCCCGTCAGGATATCCCGATGAAACCATTGATGAATCCTTTAGGGATTATACTCTTAGATCCCTTCTGCCTGGTACTGCTTCCAGTCTTCATCATTTCCCTTAATCCTCATTCAGCTAACTCTTTTTACTTATCCGAGCTTGACCTCCCGAATACCCTTAGACCATCCGTCTCGAAGTTATGTCCCTAGCTACTATCTTACCCGTATCGGAGTTTAAAATACCCTCAAGGATAACTACTCCGGACAACCTTGACGATTCCATCCCTACCTTGAGGTATTCGTCATTAGGATCTACCGTAACACGAATCCTTTTCTAGCTTCCGTTCATATTATCCATTCATTTTCTTTAACCCCTTTAAGGTTATATTCCGTATCTGGCCCTACTTTTCTTGAATCAACGATAGAATGTTCTTGATGCGTTCTGAAGTTTGATGTAATTCCTCCAATGATCATCTTTTCCGGTTTGGTTTCTTCTTAGATTTCCTCCCGAGGTATCGTGGGGAATAACCGAAGACTTGATAATATTGTCATTGTTGGACCCCCCTTTTGTACCCTATTGGATTACTCGTGATCGCCATCATTCCATCGGATGCCAACTTGATTCGACACTCTCTCTTGTCAATTCTGACTTAGGAGTTTCCCGAAGCTTCCTTATAATTCTGTTATCCCCAGATCCATGTTCTATACATAGGGATATTCTCTAAATCATTTCCTTTATTCCTAGGGATAGACTTCAACCGTATTTAGTAATTTAACTCTCCTCTTGACAACTTATCCATTCAAGCCGTCTTATTTATCTCTGATCATCACTAATAGGACTTCCAGGTCTTCCTTAGTTTGCAATTCCATTATTCCGACTAAAATATTTCTTCGAGCACCCTTTCAATCGTCCAATTTGTTCCTCGGTCGTGCTCTCCCCCTTAAAATTTCTGTTGTCCCGTGTTGAACTCCATTTATTCCGCTCATATCGAAATTCTTAATGAGTAATTCCCATTAGGGAGGATTTTGATCGCAAGGCAACCCCAAGGTTTTGCATTCAACTTCCCTTCTAATTCGCTTAATGTCCGAAACCCCTTGTCTATTCTTCGTCCGATTCAACCACCCCGTAATCAACTCTAATCTCGCTTCTCTATATGAATTCCCGTTTCCCAAAAATCTATCCTTTACTTGAAACTCTTTGTTTCCCCGAAGTCATCTTTATTGGATTCGAGAGTGGTTTGGCTAAGTAATACTTGATAGGTGAAGTGAATGAGCTTCCTATCAAATAAACACTAAAATGCATGTTGGGTTAAAATGACAATGCATGTGTCACGTTTACATCAAGCAATCATACAACACATTAGCGCAACTAAACCACTTAGAAATGCACGGATAAACATAAGGTCAAGAGAATAAATAAGTAATGCAAAATATGATGCAAGTGCTATGCATGTTTTGGAACCTGTTACCAAGGTGGTAAGCTATTAGCTCGATAGCTTTTCCTCGTTCCTCTAATCTCGAGGTTACTTTAACTTGGTGATTATCCCTTGCATTTCCCACGGTCTTCAAGTTTTCTATGAGTTGCATCACTTGTATCTTCTACTATCCGAGATTGCAATTCCGTAATCCTTAATTCTTCCACGTCCACAGAGTTCGTATCCAAACTTCTTCTCGAATTTCGACCTTTACTTCCAATCATCAGCTCAATCAAGAATTCCGCGCTTATCCTTTTGGGATTTAATTCACCTCCAATTGCTTATATTTGAGCGCATGATTTCCTCTCTTTCTCGTTTCCATTTGTTGCTCCATATCTTCCAATTTAATCCTCACAACATGACAATTCAGCTGGGATTTGGAAAAATGAATTCAAATCCTGTTCTCCATATCGCCACCTTCCCTCTATTCGTGTTTACCCAAATGCTTGTCTTCTAGAACCCGACTCCTAATCACTAGGTTTAGTTCGAAGTCTTTCCTTGTAGACCCTTGTTATCTCTACTCCTCTTAATTACTAGTACCTCTTCCATGATCCAAATCCGGGACCAATATATCTTCAAGGTTTTGTTCCCTTCATTCCTTAGATTGCAAGATCCTGTTGAATCCAATTAATGCACTTCAGGTAGTGGATTCACATAAGTTGTTCTTTTGAGTCACAACCATCCCTTGATTAACCCCTATTCCTATACCACCAAATGTTCCTCTACCATCGCATCGTCAAGGTCGAACCTCCTATTCTAAATCCTAATCGTTAATTGCAACTCAGTCTGTAATGCCACGCGGCTAGCATTCTCCACATTCCTCCTCGGCCATCCTTCCTATCTTCCATGCCTCCGAAGGAATTTGCAATAGGTTGTTGTGATCATAAAATTTGGCCGTGGTTTGATATCATCTTTATAACCTGGGAACCATAACTTATTTCAAGAATAGATGCATGCGATTAGTGCATGCTCATGGCACATATTCAATACGAAAGACAAGAATCCATAGAAAAATGCAACAAGTAATTCAACGAAATTCTTAAGGAAACCAAATTCCAAATTCAAGATCGATGCAATGCACATAATATCACATAGTCCCTATGCCGTTCGACTTAAACTGACTCCGACACGACTCAAGAACACCGGTTTTGCAACCGGGCTCTGATACCACTTAAGGATGTAGCACCCAACACGTGAGGCACCACATCCCCCGCACTATGGCTCAACACGAGTAACGAAACAGTAAATCCGCACCCGTATCAAACCATAGCGAACGGGAGACAAACATAAAAACCTTCCTAAGCCAGGCGGAGCTAGACCCTGCAAAGGTTACCAATCCACAAAATATAATGCAGCAAAGCTAAAGTTCAATCATACCAACCAAAACGGAATTCGGGCTCTTCAGGCCTCTTTTAAATCATAGCAAAACCCCGTAAGGTCAATTCAATAACAGTTACATAAATATTCAAGTTCGGATCTACAGAATCGAATCAACATAAATCAAGTACATGAGTGAGTGCAAAGACTCTCCTAACCTAACTCGACCAACCCAAAACTTCAAACACCTCCGCCTAGCCCGAAACTCCAAAGATCAAACCTGCACACTAAAAGATTGGGGAGGAAGAGGGGTCAGTCTCTAGAAGACTGAGTGAGCAGGAGCGATACATATATATATAAAACATGCACATGCAAGTCATAAATCCCGAGCAAGGTTTTATTTGAATTTAGTTCCCAAAAAGGGCAAGAAAATAGATAAACAATGCTCGACTTTTACGACTTATTCATATTAAATTCATTACATTCATAAATCATACATAAATATAAGGCTCGGCGAGTGAGCGTGCACAACCTCCATCCAAACTCCGACCGTGTACGACAATTATCAATAATATATTGATTAGGCGATCATGCAATATATCATAATACAGGCAGACCATAAATCAAGTCCTAAATATATTGTTTGGGCAATCCGATTCCCGGCCTTCCCGCACAGTGCCTATCAATCGATAATCAATCAGTCAATCAATCATTCAATTATAAATAAGTTCCAACCTTCTTCCTCCGGGTTGGTGGTGGGTTTGCAAGGCCCGACCACCCTGTCTTTGACCAAAAGGGGTTACATGACTCCCCAGATGGCACTCAGCTCCCTTTCCCCGCCAATCTCCTGACGAGGTCCGGTACCGCTGTAATTTGGTTGGGACTAGTATATGGGATCCCCGTCAGCCCTTGCTTCCTCGGTTAGCCACATATACTAAGTCCCGGGGCCCGTTCTGTAATAAGTAATAAATGTGTCTCGCCAAAACATATTAATACATACCTATGATACATACTATAAGAAATCATACCTTACCTTGTAACTCGGCATATGCTATATACGTACCTCTCCGTGTCATCCTAATCCATAGCTAGCATGACGACACACGGTTTGGAGCATAGCCTCATTACAAAACCATTTTTAAGCTTATGTACGCTCATACGTATAATTCAGAAGAATTTACTCGATAGCTTCGTTTGGAAATCATATATATATAATCATACGGTTTTTGGCCAAAGCTTTGCACATAAGGGTTATAGGGTTTGTTATATAGCTACAACGAAAACCACCCTCACCTGAACCGTGATGAAACAAGGGTCGAGCACCAAGTGCCTGAACGATCAAAAGCTCTCCACCCTGGAGACAACTGTACAAAAGACCACAAGACGTGTTCATGAGACTCAAGACTCTTAATGAACCATATATGACGCACGGCAATGAAGTGAATATGATATGAATGCATAAATGATCATATTATATCAATAAAATGTTCATGTGCACGATTAAGAAATTTAAAACATATATTCATTCAATTTCATAAGTTCATAAATTCACATAAATTACATAAATTCATAAATTCATAATATTCGTAAATTCATAAATTCATAATTCATATAAATTTCATAAATTCATAATTCATATAAATTTCATAAATTCATAGTGTTCATAATTCACAAATAGGAATAAATTAAATAGAACGTTCAATCAAAAGTCAGTAGAATAAATACGCGAAATAGAAATCAATTAATTTCAATAATTAAATTAAATCAAATAATAATTAAAATATATAATAAATATATATAATATAATATATATAAATAATCATATATATAATATACAATATATATATAATATATACATATATATATACACGTACAACACACACTCATGCATGCATTATATTTTATACTCTAAATACAAACCATGCATGCATTAATATATTACATGCAATATATATACTATATAATTTATACACATGCATGCACACACAATTTAAAATCAACACACACACACAGACATGCATATATATATATACTACGCACAGCAGCAACAGCAGAAACAGTTCAGCAAAAAGGGGGTGACACCCCCGTGTCACCCTCCAAGCCTGGACCGAGACACCCCCGTGTCTCGGTACAGGAGTCCCAGCCCTCACAGCACCCCCGTGCCTCGCCGGAAAAGCCACAAACGACACCCCCGTGTCGACCAACAGAAACACCCCTGTTTCGACAGAAAAAATGCAGAAAACAGAGCAACCCAAAAGCAAGCAACAAACACCCCAATACAAGGCACAAATTGCTGCAAGAAATCAACAAGATTACACACCAAAAAGCCATGAAAAACGACAGCAAAAAGAAGGAAGAAAAACAGCAGTTTGGCAGCAATTTCAGTCCGGGAAAAACAGAGAAATTTTCGAAGAAAAACAGGGCATGAACGAACTCACTCCTTCTCCAATCATTCAACTCAGTTAAGGCCAACCAAGAAGCAGCAAAACATTATATATTCATCAAGTAAATCAATTCCCAACAAGCTCAACAAGAAGAGAAGACATACGTGGCCTTCAAGTGAAAATTCTGAAATTTATCATAAATGATATGTCATAAATTCTTCAACAACCACGAAATTAATGATCATAAATGATATGAGGATGTCAAAATAATCAATCTCAAGCTTGGAATCAATCAAAACCGTTGAGAAATGAAGAAGATCAAGATTTTGTTCAAAACTCATATTTTCGGTAATATGCCCATAAATGAAGAATCCAAGCTCAAAATAATGAATGAAAAGATGAAAATGACCAGAATTAATCATATAATACAACCCTTAACTTACCTTGCTGATTGGTTGAAGTTTGGATGAGATTTGAGCTCCAAAATCTCCAAGGTTGAAGGGTTACGGGACTGGAATTCAGAACAGAAACTTTTGCTGAGATTTGGGGCTTGTGAGAGGATTATCTTGGTTAGGGCTTGTTATGTCATGGTAAAGGGTTGAGTTAGGGTTTCAAAGAATCTAACCAAGGTTAATTTGGTTATGGTTTAGCCAAGATATAGCTGAATTAGTGTAACAAGGTCATGTTGGTCGCCGATTCGTTTTTCGGTTGAAATTCGAAGGCCCAAACGACTTAGGAAAAATGTAAGGCTAGGTTTACTAAACTCGAATCTTCGTTACGAGTTCATCGGATTTGACGAAACTCGAATCCGAGTTCCCGAGCTCAAGATATTAAATTCGGAACCAAGGGTACGCTAAGTGCTCGTTAGCTCCCGTTTTGGTTCCTCAAATGAAATTAAATTCGTTAACCTATCAAATGAATTCGAAAACATAAATTGAGCATAAAATCATGTTCATAACACATATATGTATAACATATTACAAATTCGTGCCAATTTGATATCATATCATATAAGAACGAAGCACAAAATTAATAACAAAGCTCAATCATACAATTCATGCATAATTACATAATTCCATGCAAAATGAAATAAAATCCATGCAAAATAATTCCCATGCATAATCAGGATTTCATGCATAAATTATATTAAATCCCATGCATATATTGAAATTCATGCATAACAACTCCCATGCGAAAATTATAATCTCATGCATCAATATGTTAAACCCATGCAAAAATATTTGAATTCATGCATATATGATTTCACGTATAATTATATATATATAAATAATTAGTTAATTAAAACATGATTAATTAATATAACATATAATTAGTATAATCATTAAAGTAATAATATAATATTTAAACATATATACATATATGTTATAATATAATAAAATAATAACAATTATAATAAAATTAAATATAAAAACACGTAAAACAATTAATCACATAATTAAATAATTAAACTGCGCAATTTAGAAGCAATTAAGGCATATTAATAAAATTGAAAAACCGGGGCGTTACATGACTCCTCCCTTCTCTCTGCCATCAGCCAAGGGGTGAGTGTGTGTGTGAAGTGTGTGTGTGTGTGTGTGAAGTGTGCTAGAATTGAAATGTGCATGAATAGTGTATGTCTTGCACATATAAGACATAATTTTCACTTAATGCAATTAAGTCCCTCGAATTATAAATAATGAAATCAAGTCCTTTAATTAACAATTGTTTTGATTAGGCCGAAACAAAATTGCAATTAAGTCCATGGGTTCATGCGAGCTTCAAATAAGTTCTTAAAGTTTCATTTTTAAAACAATTAAGTTCAATTAGAATTTAATTAGGCATATAGAACATAGAAATCAAATAATTAAATAAACACATAGTTCAAATTCACATATAGAAGCATAAATAAATAATCCTAACTCTCAGAAAACCACTTGCGTGGTGCGCGTACCTGAAAGTCGAGAACACGGGGCTTCACAATGATGGATGGAGAATGTACTCATACTCACCAAGCTTTACGTAATGATATGTTATGGTTTATGAAACGGGGATAGGCTTTATAATTAAGATAAATTTTGAATATGTTTTGATAAGATAAGTTAAGCTATGTTATGGTTCGGTATATTATGAAATGCTACGATATGATATGTTTAGATATGGTATGTTTTGTTTTGATAAAGAAACCCTCTATATGTATTGTTGGAAAAACGGGTTCGAAACGCAATGGAAATTTAAAAAATTTTCCTGCAAGGATCGTTGGCTTGCAATTTTTATTTCAAAACTCAAGAAAAGGTTTCTCAGTAACTTACTTTACTAGAAGCTTTCTTGAGATGTTTTGAGCTATCCTCAAATGTTCTTCATGTGGTTATGAATTTCCCGTTCCTTGATCGGCTCCTTCTTTCGAGACTTCAAAGTAGAAGCCCTCTAGATTGTATCCACACTAGTCCTAGGCACAAATCAGATTAGTGAGTATGTTAGTACTATAATATGTGTATGGAAAGAACACGAAATGAGATAAAGAGAAATTTCTCCCGTAAAACCCAATTGATGTGTGAAATCACGCTCGAATTCCAAAGAAAAAGATCCATCTTTTCTACGGGTTAGAGCTGAGAAAGTTTTTCTTTTCTTTTCTCCAAAATAAAGTATGACACTTCACTAATGCCGGTCTAAGAGAATGAGAGAAAACTCATCTCTTTTAATCTGATCAGAAATGTAAAACTTTGAGAGAAAGAGAGAGGGAGAGTTTCTTTTTCTTCTTTAACTCTATTTTACGTCATGAGATAATTTAGATAAATAGTTAATAATTCAATTACTAATCAATATCCTTATCCTAACTACTTTAGGATATTATCTCTTATTTATTTATTTCATAAATAAATAACTTATGACTTTATCTATTATTTATTTAATATTTTATGATATTATCCTTTTATTTATTTTATATATAAATAAGTCTTAATATTATCTTGCCACTTATTTCTCAAATAAAGTAAGATAATATCTAGTCCTTTATTTCTCAAATAAGGATGATAATATCCTTCATTTATTTTTCAAATAAATAAAATAAGATAAAGTTATATTTATTTCATAAATAATTAATGTCAATTTCTAATTAATAATTAATTCATAATTAATTATGTATTGGACTTTTTTATTTCGGATTGACCCTCTATAATTAATTCTCCAATTAATTATATTTGGGTTTCACAATTAATTCTATAATTAATTGTACTTGGGCTTTATAATTAATTCTCCTTTTAATTATATTTGGCCTTTACGCGCCTAAATCAATGCTCACGTGCCACACGTGTACTATACACATGCGGTCTCGTTTCAATCATTTATTTGATCTTTCCACAATATCCTTTGAACCAGACATTTGTGTGTGACCCTCTAGGTTCATTATTCAGTTAGCAGTGAGCCTAATTAATTAATACACTTATTAATGAATCAACTCACAGATCACACAACTGTAGTCTAGCAACAGGTGTGTGACCCCTACCCGAACAACGAATTAAATCGAAATAACCTTTCGGTCAGTGACATCACTGAGATACTATCCTCCTACCATTCCATCTCTGGATTAAGACCTAGGGCATAGGAACAATGAGAGCCTCATTAATCTTAATCTTAAAGCTAAGTCCATTTCACATCCATTTGATCTCAATCTAAAAAACACTTTTCTTTATGTCTTGATCCACTACATCGGTCAAGGGTTTTGGGATGTTATATGAACGACTTATACAATAAGAGATCTTCTCGCCTTAAGTAAGTATAGGTCCTTTATCGATTCTTACATGCCTCCATGTGCCACTTTTGTAATCCCGACATAAGTCATAATTCGGGTATCTCGAGCTACACCCTTTTAGTCTTTTATCTAATATTACTTAGTTTGCTCACACGAGATATCAATGGAATCTCAAGTCAAAGGATTAATTACTCACGCCATCGACATGTGAGATGTTCCCTAACCTGGAAGTTTCTTCTTTTAGAAGTGGAAACTTCCTTTCCCATTTAGGAGTCTCCTCACACGGGATAACTCAGTGTACTCGTTCTTATAATAAGCACCCTCGTGTATTGTGTACGCCTCAATGTATGCACTTTACACCCCATGAAACTGGGTGATCCTTCTTAAGGACACAATCCCCAAGGAAGTTTCAATTGAGTGTACTTGACACTCTCACTGTTTATTGGGCTCATCGACTTGGAGTATTTTCTAATCCGGCTTAAGTTAAGACTTGTTTCATGAGTCATTCACCTAATGACAAAGTCCCTAACTATAGCACCCGGAACGAAGGGCACCACATCCCCGCACTATGAGCCCGGTCCACATATGAAATGGAAAATCCATATATAAACCAAACTCACAGCGAATGGGAGACAAGATAAAAGAACCCTGTGTTAAGCGGGACTAGACCCTGTACCAACAGTTCAACAGAAACCAGGATGCGAAAGCAAGGCAATCATACATACACAAACAGTGATGATATCATAAATCAAAACAAGAATGTAAATATAGGTTCCACTAAAGCCCTAGAAACCTGTCCTGAAACAATCAATTCATAACAATAATTAAAAATGGGTTCAACTAGGACCCTAGGAGTTCAACAAAGTGATCTAAAATACAATTGACCAACAAGGCCTAATACAGTACAGGAAGTATGCAAGCGGTACAATGCAATGCAAACAAGACCAAAACTCGAACAAGGACCTTGACAGACTCCCGCCTAACCACCACTGAACCTGTAAGATAACAACTAAAAACAACGAGAGGGAGAGGTCAGTCAACTGACTAAGTGAAGGGGTTACACACGCATATATATATGCAGGCAGTCAAGCAGGCATAATTTAACTGTACGATATTTGTTAGTAAAACACTTGTCAAGAATCAGGGATCAATCAATACGTACGGGTGGAATTACGTTATTACAGGCATTCAAGTAAACAGGTTATACAATGCATGTTTCGATATTCATATGCTCTCTGTTGATGCCCATTTTACCTTAACGATCCACAAGCTCGGGTGCTGAACAGGGACTGAGGGCATGCCAGAGGTTACGAATATCTATAAATTATGTTTTACGGGACCCGACGAGAACGGGTATTTATTCCATCCTGGACTCATTTTTCCCTTATTAAACAGGCAGGAATCAGGATATGTTACAATTATTAATAGCGGGAAAATACATGTACAATTTAACCTCCATACGCCGTTGATGGTCCGGGTAGCTAGCCCTCGCCATCCAGGACAAGGTGATCTGCGGGTTCATAACTCCCCAGATCGGAATCTCATCTTCTACTAAACCTCCTGGCAGATATCCGGGTTGGTCCAATAAGGTGGGACTTGTGCAAGAGGTCGTCGTCGGCCCGATACCTCCTCGGTTCGCTCAATACACAAACCCCTGGGCCCCAGGAACAGGTACAGGAATCCACACCGGCTAGCCCAGCACTAAGAGAGCCGGGGGCAATAACAGGAGCTCGCAAAAAGGCTCAAGGTTAACACTACACAGTTTATAAAGCATTTCCAATACATATCCGGTATAAAAGCTATGGCTAGTTTAATATGAAAACCATTTGGCTTGTTTAAGTTCATGCAAGCTTATAGGTCAAATATAAAAGAAAACCCTCACCTCCATGTGCAAGAAGGACCAAGAGAGGAACTACAAGTCTCGAATGTCTCCATCGGGGAGATCACTGTACAAGAAAGAAGACACGGTGTACTTGTGAGACATGACTCAAAATGAAACCAAGTAGTACGCACGACAATGTTCACGAAATGGTGTGACATGCTATGAGATGATTAGATATACAATGAAATCATAAAAGGTATGGAAATGCGGTGATCGTGTTCATGTGCACAATTAATGCTCCCACGTAATAGACAATGATACAAATTCATAACATGATAAAAAATTAATCATTAAATAAATATTCGAGCTATTAACACTAAGTATCATGCATAGCACATATAAGAATGCAATAAATCTCACGGAGATCACGTATTCAAGCCATTCAATCATACGAATTCATTTCATATATATCACGAAGTCAAACAATCAAGTTTAAACAAGTAAGGACCAAGGAGTGTCAAATATGAGCATAATTATCAATTAAACAAGCATAAAATTCATATAAATCACATACGAAAGTCAAGAAAGTGAAAGGAACACAAGAAGAGGGGTTTGGGTAAGTTTTGGCAAAAGTTGTCAGTTTTCGGAAACACACAAGCTGTAGAAAAATGGGAATATCTTGAGATTTAGAAGTTGAAATTGGGTTTTGTTTAGTAGGTATGGAACTAAACAAATAGTTCTTTCCAATGGTATATGGCTCAAATTGTGGTTCAAAGCGATGTGAAAATGGAGTAGGCTTGAAATTAGATGAAAGCAGATTTTCGGAAAAGTGGCGACACAAAATTAAAACGGTTATATCTCGATCCTCAGATATGATTTTAAGGTGATTCAATTGGAGAATACTCTAAACTCAAAGAGGTTTTTTTGGTTAAAATTTCAGATCCATCGGAGCACGTTTGTGGGGTAAACGGCAGTTTAGAAAATGAACTGAGAAGTTACATGGCCGTTTAAGGTCTCTCGGCAAAATAGAGGGGTTTCACACGGCCGTTTGGAGAATGAACTGAGGCCCAAACGGCCGTTTGGAAAGGTTCTATCCGAAAAAACGCAAAACAGCAGCAATAACACGTCGGGGGTGGTTTCCAAACCACCCCAAACCTCTATCCAACCAAAATAACTCACAAATACACCATATACAACACATATATGCATATAACTCCACCAAATCATCAATTATTCAACAATTTATACAAACCCCCATAAATATATATATACATATATTCATATATACACACATTATACCTTGGTAAAAGAAAGAAGAAGATGAAGGAAGAGTTGAATGCTTCAATTCTTGCTTGATTATGGATGAAATCTCCTTGTCTTCTTGCTTCTTGCTTAGCTCGATTTTTGGGGAAGAAGAGAAGAAAGGGTTTGGAGCTTTATGTGTGTTGAGAGAAATGAGAAGAAGAAGAATGAGAAAAATAGGGGGTTATGTTGTGTAAATGGAGAGGGAGAATGAGAGAATTTACACTTTGGTCCCTTATCAATTTAAGTGCTTCAATTGGGACCCGTAAGTTTGAATGGTGAGTAATTGGGGTCCAATTCAAAGTTTTATTGAGTCTAAGGATTTCATATAATTCCAAATAAGTACATAATCAAAATAAAACGTTTATTTAGCAAGTAAAAATATTATAACAGAACTTAATTAACATAGTCATGGGTTAAATAAATCATATAGGTCACGTAATGGCAATTAATTCATGAAATTAAATATATTAAACATTCACTTAGCATTTAAAACATAATTAAATCACATAGCCCACTCGTGACGTCATACCTGACTTGTCGAGAAAATGGGGTGTCACACTAACGGCCTGACAGATTAGGGAAGTTCTAATACATGCGTACGTAATAAGAAACACACGTAACATGCAATTGCACATAAAGAAGTGTTTGCCTATGATCAATATCATACGTCTATCATTCAAAGACTGCATGTGATATAAGGATCAATATCATACGTCTATCATTCAAAGAATCGGCTTTCTAGGGTACTATTCCCAACACGTATTATCACGGGTAAAATATTTTGGTGTACAGAAACTATCCCCGGTTCATGAACATTTATGATTTGAACGTGTTATGCTCTTTATATATATGTAGCGTGCGTGGGTAGCCCCTCACTCAACCAGTGGACTGACCCTCTCCCTCCCCAACGTTTTTTAGTTGCAGGTTTGGCTTTCGAAGTTCGAGCTAGGCGGCTTAAGTCGAGTCCTCTGAGTCTGTCGGTCGAGTCGAGTTTGATATGGTAGTGTAATTTTATTTGTCTTACGTTTCGGATTTTGATATGCAATTTATGTTTTTGTTACTTTTGAATTCGGGACAGGTTTTCTAGGGCCCAAATGAACTCGTTTGAATGTTGTAATTGTTTTGAATTTGATTTTCGGGATTAGGGATTTATGTTAGTTGAACTTGTCACCTGTTGTTATATGTTTGTGAATATTACGGTTTCGCATTTTATTTGATGTTTGTTTTTGATTATGAAGTTAGGGTCTCCGTACCGCCTAACTTAGGTGTATTTGTTTGTCTCCCGTTTGCTACCGCTTGGTTCATGTATGGACTCTCTATTTCGTATGTGGGTTGGTTTTTAGTACGGAGAATATGATGACCCACCGTGCGTGGTGCTACACGTGTACGGACTCTTTCATTCCATATATGGTTAGATCTGGGGGCGGGGATGTGATAGTCTAGCATTCCACACGCTACAACATTTTTACACATAAAGGGATATAAAGTGTCATTCTTAAATTTATTAAGGGTTTTATAATACTTTTTCAGTGTTAGGGAGTTAAGGGAAAATTAAAAGTGTGGGAAAGAGTTAAAAATAACATTTTTTTTTGGATAGTTTAAAGAAAAAACAATTGGTCATATTGAGAATTAAAATAACATTATCCGCTTAATTAATACTGTATGAGTATAATAACAATTCCTATTTCCTTTTGCTGAAAAGTTTGAAGAAACTTAATTTTAAAACAAAGAAAAAAGTTAAAAAAAAAAAAATCATCATTTTCCAAACTATTTTCAATGGAAATTAAACTTGTAACTTACGTATTCATAGGTGCAAATAGTTATCACTAAACTATTTGTCTTTTTTAGAATGAAAATAATATAACTCAAGTTCCAACAGACAAAAAAAAAAAAAAAAACAAAACGGAAAGTTCACAAATAGGCTTGACATTAAGTGGGAAATATGTAACCCAAATTCTAAAATTTAAATATCCAGCCCAAGCTCAAACCCATATTTTTATATTTTATCCAAATTTAAATCCAAACCCACATCTTCATTAAATGTGGCCTTGGAATTCGGATTAAATTTTTACCACTGGATATCAGACCCTGAAAGTACCTAATAACCCAAACGGCCCAACCCTTTTCATTTCTCAATTTCTATAAGTTTGAATTCTCACTCAGTCTCTCTTCATTTTTTAATTAACTAGCAATTTTGCACATTCGATGCATGTGTAAATAAAAAATAATAATTATTATATAAATATATTAAAATTAAAAAGTTTTCATTAAATATATACTCTATAGTTACTTTTAATATAATCACTAATTTATGATTAAAAAAAGTAAGTAGCATAAAATAATGTCCCCATGAATTATTATAAAAAAATTAAAATATAAGTGAAGAGTGATGAAAATTATAATAAAAAAAGAAAAAGAAAGTGATGAGAAAAAAAAAAAAAGAAAAGAAGTTCAGAAGAGAAGTGATTAGACAGAAAAATTTACAAAACGTGGAGGAGATAAAGCCGGATAAAATCAACCAATAAATAAATAGAAAATAAATTATTTTTGGAGTCCAAGAGACCAAACTTGGGTCTCTCGCTTAATAAATAGTATAGATAATTTTATGCTATACACATCTTATATATAATTTAATTAATTATTTATGATATTTTCAGGATGATAAATATCTCACTCAGTCTCTCTTCATTTTTTAATTAATAATTTTATGCTATACACATCTTACATATAATTTAATTAATTATTTATGATATTTTCAGGATGATAAATAAGAACAATTTATCTTTATCTTTTATCAAAAATTTAATTAATTTTGAAAGACAAAATTATGTGTACTAAATACTTATTGAATTAAGTTGCGGCATCACCTACGCATAATGTAAATTGTTTAGTGAAAAAAAGAGCTCAAATGGCTAAATCAAAACGAGAGCATTTTCTTGAGGCGTTAAGTTCAGGTAGGATACTGTCTAAAGGGATATTTCTAAAAAAAGTTTTATTCAATTTCTTTTTTATTAACTATTATACCTTCTTTCTTTTAAGAAGTTTACGTATTTTTGTTTCAATTACTTTATTTTTATTTACTTAATCAAAAGTTAAAATATTTATATAGTCCTTACTTATTTATACATGTACAAATAATATTATAAAAAAAGTACTTAAATTTCAATTAAATTAACAATTATTTCTATGCAACATCTTTGTTTCCTTAAAACTATACAACAAATAACCTATTTATCAAAATCTACATATAATTCAGATGATAAAATAAAACTATCTTGATGGATAATCGATAGTTCTAAAGTTCTGATTTATTATATATATATGTATCAATAATCTCAGGGATTTTGAATTATTATATATAAATTAAAAAGGCGGCCACAACAACGAGAATCTTCAGAAAAAGGGGGTTAGTCTCTCTGCATAAATTACGGCGCAAATTTTTTTGGTAGCATTTACAATGCAATTTTTTTTTTTTTTTTATATTTTACGGTGCAAAACTAAAAATAACTAAAAAAAATCAGAATCCTTAAGTTGCCTTTACAATATTCAATGTATTTTTTTATTAGGCCTTTATAATATCCAATGGGTTTTTTAAAATTTTGGGTGGGTTCGGAAACCCATCCATAAATATTGGGTTTAGTTTGAACGAAAACCATTAGGTTAAAATATATTAGATTTGGATTCGACTTGAATTTAAAAAAATTTGAATATTGTTTGGATTTGAACATGGATGGAATAATTCCCATCCAATGTCAGACCTAGTCCCAAATGAGCATCTAACCCTATTTCCTGACTCCTGTCATACAACTATAGAAACATTTTGTTCCATGACACTTTAATAATATGTAGTGTATAGAAGTGAGATAAATATCTTAGTGTGCCATTCTGAAATGATTAAATCCAGGAAACAATGTCCTGGGGTTTCCCAATCTATGCGTAGATCATTACCTCAATATTAATGTGTGAATTAGCAAATTTCCGAAAAATAAGAGGAAATAGAAGGGCAGAAGAAAAGGTAAAAAGAAGTATGCAAAATATTGGAGTGGGAAGTGAAAGCACGCCAAAGATATTCAGTTAAGCACCATTCTCGGGATTAAAATAGAATCTGTAGGCGTGAGGGTAATGACTGGCGAATTGAGCCCCACTTTTTTAACCTGGCCCAAGAAAGAAAAGAGAGAAAAAAAAAAAAAAAAAGAGAGAGAGAGAGAGAGAACACCAACAAAATGTCCCCATCATTAATCTAATTAAAATTTGTTTTCTTCAATATGAACATTTTGATACGGAAGTAAAATTTATTAGGAGCTGAATTATTTGTGCGTAATGATAGTATGGAGTGAATTGCAAGCATTAGCTGTATATGATTCAAACTTTTAAATTTCTTGCCTACAGAGTTTGAATTGATATTAAAAATTTTACGAATGTAATAAATAATTAGTACCTAAATTTTAAAAGTTTCATATAAATTCTTAATATTGTTAAATTATTTCAAGTTAGTATCGAGACATTTTCAAAAATAATATTTTTTCTAAAATATATTAATAAAATGGTATCCCTTTTTTACCCTTTAATAAAATGGTAGGAGTTGCATAACTCATCCACAACTCCAAAATAAAAGTTGCATATCTCATCCACGACTCTAAAAAATCATTCAACCTTGGGTTTTTTCCTTTACTGTTCATGAATAGTAATAATATAACAACTTTCTAGAAATTATATTTTCAACCCAACCTTTTTATAAAAAGGCCTATATATTTTCTAAAATTATCAAATAAGCCCCTAAAATCAAAAAACTTATATATTATCATATGGATGATAATTCTGATGATGATTATAGTAGAGGGTTACTCCTTGCATGTAATTTTTGTAAATGTTTTAACGGAAATACATCTAATAGACATTTTAGACATTTCGTAAAACAATTCTTAACTGATAGAATGAGAAGGCTAGGAAAAGAACATACAGAAAAGCATAATATAAACCAAATAGACTGTGATGCAGATTGTGCAAGAACAAATAAAAAATTAAATTTTATAAATAAAATTATAATAGCTATAGAACAAATTTATGAACAAGAAAATTAATTTGAAAAAAATAAATAATATGAATAAAGAAACTTTTAGAGCTATGGTTTTTAATATATTAAATGCATATATACAGTTATATCATATTCGGCCTTTAACAATTGAAGAATTATCACTTTGTTTTTATTTAGAATTTGTTTGGCACAATTCATAAGTATAAATATGCCGAGTAAATATTATAAAAGGATCCGTGAATTAATACGAAATATACAAATAAGTATAGATTTTCAACGAGCTAGAATTAATATAGAAAAAGAAAAATTACAACTTATTAGTACTATTAATAAAGATAATTTATTTCATATTGAAGAATATCATATCATTAAACAAATAGAGTTTCATGAAGCAATGTTAGCTTCTGAAATAAGAAGACTAAAATATATTGAAAAAGCAATAATCTAATTTATAAATAATCTTGTTTAATATCAATTAATATCATGTTTAATATCACACAAATACAAAATATATTCCGCGTCTACGTGGTATCAGAGCCAGGTTATCCAAATAAAATGAAGATATTTGATAAAAGGAAAATAATTGAATCTATAAGATATTTTGATTCAATGTATAAATGGTACAAACATCAATATAAAAAATATCCTAGTAAATATTATTATGATAGGATGAATAATCATAAAAAAGACAGAGATTATTATATAAATCTTTTGACTATATAAAGGGTCAGATTAGTTAACCATTTAAATAAATGGATTGAAAATATAAATAATATTTTAAGATTAAAAACAATATTAGAAGAATATAAAAGAGAAAATAAAATTAATAAAGAAAATAAAGAGATAAAAAATAAAATAGAATCGTGTAAACAGAAAATAAGAAAACAAAAAGAGGAAGCCATGAACAACTGGCAAAAATGGAAAAACTCATAAAATCAATAATAGAAAGTTATATAATAGGAATATTAATACACACAGCTTTAATATATTTAAATTTTTGTTCAGATAAATGGAATTTAAATGAAACATATACAGAAGGAGGATATGAATCCTACGATGATACAGATTGGCAACTCTCTTCACCATAATGAATCATATTGAATCGGTTGCAAATGCTATAAATACATTATTAGAAGAATTAGTAAAATTAAAATCTGAAATAAAGAATATAAATACAGAAATTCAAGTTATTAGAATTGAAATAAAGCAATTAAATAACCTTATTCAAGACAATATTAAAAAGACCAAGTTAGACAAGAAAAGGGAAATAGAAAGAACAATAAAAACACCTACAAAAATTGTTACTATACCAACAGAAAAGAAATATGAACCTGGATCATTTGATGAATATATGTATACAATATACCTCCCTAGATTATTAAAAGAACAAGATGATAGAGAAAATAAAATAAAGGAAGAATCAAAATTAAAGGAAATTATAGAAGAAGCTAAACTAGAAGAAATAACTGAGGATAATGAATGAAGTAAATAATTTAATAGAAGAATTTGAAAAGATAAATTTGGATGATATAGTTGAATATGAAGTTAGAATGAATACAACCGGAGGACCTTCAGGAGTAACTAATGAAACTCCAGAATCCTCTATGGGTTCTAACGATAATTACCCTAAAACATATTATAGACCCAAGAGAAATAAAGAACAAAGTAAGAAGAATATATCTTATAATCCAAAATATCAACCTACTGAACAATATAGTGAACCTATAAATCTCCAAGGAAGTAAATTAAATCTAGATTGTCAAGAAGATAATAGAAAAGCCATAGTAAAGTGGCAGAACGATATGATAGCCTTTTTGTTAACCCAAGACGATATATATTGGGGAGCTAGTAAAAAGAGCGAATATATTATAACTACGTTTGATGGAATAGTTCTTAAATGGTGGGAAGGAGTATCTCCTGATATACAAGGAATAATGAAAGTCGGAATGGAAACTGGATTTGATATAGATATAAGAACAGGAGTACAAAGTATAGTTGCAAATATATCTGATGAATTTTTAGGTGAATCATGGATAGCTAATAAAGAATTAGAAATAGAAAGGGAAAAAGATGAAGCAAGAAGTAATCTAATAAACCTAAGTATACTCTCAATGTGCAATATAAAAAATTATGTATGTGAATTTAGAGAGTATTATTATACCCAATATTATAGTACCGAATCTCAAGAAATAATGTTAAATATGTTTTACACTAAACTTCCTTATCCCTGGAATAATCACATGAATAAAGTATGGAGAGAAAAGAAAGATAAATACCCTCAAAATCTAGGAGGAAGAATAAAAGTATTAACATCAGAACTTAAAAGAATATGTGGTGAACAACAATTATATAAAAAATCTAAAAGAATAACTAGACTCTGTTGTGATACAGTAGAATTACCTACACAATGGGGAAGTAATAGAAAAACATACCCTAAAAGGAATAAAAGAAAATTTTATAAGAAAAAATATAAAAAATATAAAAGTTTTCAAAGGAAAAATATAAAACCCAGAAGAAAGTTTTTTAAGAGAAATAAGTATGAAAATAAACCTAATAAGGAAAGAAATAAAAAATTAACTAAATGTCAATGCTGGAATTGTGGAGAAGAAGGTCATAAATCACCTGAATGTCCAAAACCTAAAACTAAACATATTAAGAATATAGAGATGGAATTTTTAGAAATAAGAGATGAACTTGAAGAAATTTCCGATATAGAAAACTATTTTGGAGAAGAAATATATATAGAAGAATCCGATATATCAGAAAATGGAATATCTTCAGAATTAGATACTGAATCAGAATGAGTTCTGAAATAACAGAATTATCTGATGAAGAAATAGATATTTATGAAGGACCCGAAGGATATGCAGAACGCATTACCTTCAATAAAGAAACTTTAGATAAGATAAAGAAACTAAAATTAAATGCTACTAATCCCAGTCAAAGTATATTTAAAGGAATATCAAGTCTTATAAAAAGAAAGAAAATAAATATATATGACTACCATGAAGTAGAAAAATCTATAAACATTGAACATACTTCAGGGCAAGTTAAGATTAACTTGTTAACTAGAAATACAATAAATCAAGCTTTGAACAAAATAAAAGATAAAAAAGAAAAATGTAAAATACAATATATATATTTAGGAAGAGTTCAATTCCTAGTAAAATCATTATTTAGAGAAGGAATAGATAGTCCTATAGTACTTTCTCTTCATGATCAGAGATTTACAGATGCGAAGAGAAGTCATCTAGGAACAATAGAAGGAAACTTGTGTTATAAACAAATATTATTTGATTTATATCCTAAATATAGTGTGAATATAAATGATCAGAATATAGACGAAGCTTTAAGTTTACATTATAAATTCATAAAAGATATAGGATTAAAAGATAAAAGCAAAGCTTTCTCAATTTACTATAGAGCATTATATGTTCTAAGCAATAGTAATTATGGAAAGATTTATCAAGATAAACCTCATTTAGAAATAGATGAAGAATGTAGGGAAATAGCTTTGGCTAAATTACTTCTTCTTGAAGACCCTAAGGAAATAACAAATTATGAATTGGAAATCATAAATAAACCTTTAATAGAAGAAGGATCTTCTAGTAGAACTCCTCAAATAGAATTTGGAAAAAATAGTATAGCTAGAAGGAGTCAAAGAATGAATATAACCAGAACTTTAAGTATAAATAAAAACTCAGTAAATAAAACAATGATCATTTTAGGAGAATACTTTAATGGTCAAGAATATATTAAAGCACCAAAAATATTAATAGATACAGGAGCAAGTGCAAATCACTTTGCTAAAATAAAGAATAAAGGTTTGATAATAGAAACCTTAACTGAAAATTTTTATTATGAAAACTTTGAAGGAAAGGTAGTTGTATGTAACCAACAAATATCTATCCCAATAAACATTGATAAATCCAGAATAATTGTTAAATGTTATCTAGATGAAAATATGACGGGAAGTTCCTATGACATAATCTTAGGAAATGCTTTCCTAGATAGTTGTAACTACTATAAGATAGAAAAAGATGGAGTAACACTCTATATAGAAGATAAAGTCATATATTGTCCAAGAATAAAATGAAAGGATATAACTTTACAATTAGTGTTTTCATTCAGGTAGGAATAAGAGAAACCCCTGAAAATGAAATAATAACTTGTGCTTTAATAGATACTGGATCTGAAATAACTATTTTCAAAACCTTCTTGATTAATAAATGGAAAGAAGATGGAAAAATCAGGATAAAAGGAGTGACTGGAAAATCACAGGATATACACAGATCAGCAATAGATGTTGATATTGTCCTAGGAAGCAAAATAATAATGGTTCCTAGAATATATGAATATAATGAACTAGAAGTTGATATATTATTAGGAAATGATTTCCTACAACAATTTCAATATTATATGCAAAATGCATATTCTATTGTACTTAAAACAAAGTGTGGTCACTTGTTAAAATTACCACGATTAAACCATCCTTTCAGAGTTCAGCCAGCTAAGCGTGGTGGACACTCCATGTATGAAAAAATACAAATACCAATAAATAAAATAGTTATAAAAAGAATAAACTTAGAAACGGTTACTAGTAAGATAAAAGAAAATTATAGTGACCATCCATTGGCTTTTTGGAAAAAGAATTATCCAAAAGCTAGAATAGAATTAACAGATAATATAATAATTAAAGAAAGACCTATGAGATATACCTTAAGTGAAGAAGATGAATTTAAAAAACAAATTAAAGAACTTTTGGATAAAGGATTAATTAGGAAAAGTTTTAGCCCCTTTTCTAGTCCAGCTTTCATGGTAATGAAAGAAGCTGAAAAGAAAAGAAATAAAGCAAGAATGGTAATAAATTTCAAAAGATTAAACCATTTTACTAAGGGTGATAGTTACCAATTACCCAATAAAGAAGTATTAATAGACTTAGTAAAGAATAAATCCTATTACTCAAAATTTGATTGTACATCTGGTTTTTGGCAAATAAAAATGGAAGATGACAGTATCCAATATACAGCCTTTAGTGCCCCTCAAGGACATTATGAATGGTTAGTAATGCCATTTGGATTAAAAAATGCTCCATCAATATATCAAAGAAAGATGGATGATATATTTAGCAAATATAGAGAATTCATGGTTGTTTATATAGATGATATTCTTATTTGTTCAGATACTATAGATAAACATAGAGAACATCTTTTGCTCTTTGCTAAATTATGTAAAGAGAATGGTATAGCCCTGTCTGAAAGAAAAGCAGTCATAGAAACTAAAGAAATTGAGTTTTTAGGATTAAAACTGAGTGCTGCAGGTATAAAATTACAACCGCATATATCCAGAAAAATAGTTGAGTTTCCTGATAAATTAGAAAATAGAAAACAAATAGAAAAATTTTTAGGATGTCTTAATTATGCTGAAGGTTTCATACCCGAGTTAGCTAAGAAAAGACATGAAATACAAAAGTTATTGAGAAAAAATAATACAAAAGGATGGGCTCCAAGACATACAGAAATTGTCATAAAGTTAAAGGAAGAATGTAAAACTCTTCCAGAATTAAGACTTCCTGATAAAAATGATAACTTAATTCTTCAGACTGATGCGTCTGATTTATATTGGGCTGCAATCTTGAAAACAGATCTTAATGAGATTTGTAGATATACAAGTGGTACTTTTAAATCAGCAGAAATAAATTATACTACACATGAAAAGGAGTTATTAGGAGTAATAAATGGGATTAAAAAGTTTTCACTTTTCCTACTCCAAAAACCTTTCATTGTTCATGTGGATAACACTCAAGTTCCAAGTCTTGCTAAAAATAAATTACCCAGTGAACCAAATTATAGGAGGCTACATAGATGGCAAGTTTTCCTATCTCTATATGATTTCAAAATCATTCCCATAAAAGGAACTGATAATTTTTTAGCAGATTTTTTATCCAGAAATATAGATTTTGGTTCAGAATAAAGACCAATATATGGGTATGCATATATCTAGTCCATCTCAAACGGTAGATGGTAAAGACAAAATCAAATCCGTTAATGGGTGGTGATTTCCCAAAAATCACTTATCGAAATTTAGAAGACCAATATATGGGTATGCATATATCTAGTCCATCTCAAACGGTAGATGGTAAAGACAAAATCAAATCCGTTAATGGGTGGTGATTTCCCAAAAATCACTTATGGAAAATCTTAAAAAGAAATTTAATAAACCTTTCTCTCTTTTACAGATGGAGGATAAAATTGATATTTCTGAAATAAAAGAAGAGATCTCATATATCAACAGCATGGCTGAAGATCTCTATGAAGGAACTGTGGTTCTTGAACAATATCTATACAAAAATCTCCCTCCATTGATAGATTTGGTAACTGAAAATCTGGAAAAGGTAAATAAAGTGACTCAAAGATTAGAAAAATATATTGAGAAATTTGAGTCAATAAAAATAAATGAGACTGAGTCATCTGGCGAGAAAAATAAAGAAGCAAAAAATAAATCTCCCTCAGTCATTGAAATAAAATTGGAAAGAGAGTCTTCTTCAAAGGAAATAAAGATTGAAATAGAAAAATATGTTCCTAACACTGAATGGGAACATATGTATGTTCATACAGTTGATGAAGTCTATAGTATGGAAAATACAGACACTATATTCTTTTCTAAAGGTAAGAATATATATCCAAGGTTGACTTGCATAATGGGAGCATGCCCAGAAGCAGTTTATAGATATGCTTGTTTTGGGTTCCTTGATATAATCTACCCAAGTAAAGATCTCAAGGAAATATCCAGATTTGATGATACCCTAAAATCTCAAATCAGTAAATTTGCCAGAGGAAGACAGGTGGTTCTCAAGTTCTATACCATATCTCCGGAACCAGAGAAGCATATATGGCATGAAGCTTTCTTCATGATCACTGCAGATCACCTTTCTGACACCATAAAGCTTGAGCAAGGAAATAAACCTTTAAAGAAGATCCAAGTTACTAAAGAATGGATTGTCCAAAGGCGTGCCTTGGGAATAAAAGCTATTCACAGTGTTGCAGAAAATCTGTACAAATATAAGTTTGAAACGCTGATGAGTAAAGGAAATTGGATTCTACTCACCAAAGGAGGAAAAATAAGCTCTCCTCTTTTAATGGAATTCATAAATAAATTTGAAAAACATGAATTTTTCTGCACTGCAGAGACTAGACAAGAAGCTTGCAAGATGATGGGCTGTAACCATCAGTGATGTAAGCACATACATCAGCAAGGAAATGACGAATGCCATGACGTCATACTCCAATTATCAAGTGGCAGATAAAAGTGTCGGCAGAATCTCAACCATAGAAAAGTGTCGGCAAGATCTGGATTGTTGAAGGATAAAGCAGCGGATTCCAAATAAAAATTTCAAGTCCAAACAGTAGCAAGAATATAGTCTATAAATAGAGTGTTCTTGTATGGTGGAAAACACCTTGTCTTGAATCCAGAGAGTCATATGTAAAATAATCTTTGAGTCTTTCAGTTTCTGAGTGTTGAGTGTTGTATTTCAAATAAATCTTTTTTCAGAATATATAATGTTTGTATAAACCTCTTTTGAAGGAAATAAAATTCTCCTTTTCATATACACGAGATAAATACTTTGTTAAGAGTTTTATTAAACCTTTTTACTCCAGTCTATTTCTACAAACCTTTTATTAAAACTCACAAGCCGTAGTGAGATTTTCCGTTGGAGGTTGAAGTCTGTTTCCAGTTGATGTCCGTGAAAGCAAGAAGCTGTGAGGACTTTTGGAACAAGAAGGGCTAACCGAGGAGAAACGAAGACGAGTCTTGGAGAACAAATAAATCAGAGTTGTAGAAGAGGAAGGAGATAAAGAGAGGTAATAAAATTTTTACAAATTATTTAAGTGTTTTATGAATTATAGGATGAATTTTAGAGTACTTCTATTATTAAAGTATTATGGCAAAAGAATCAGAAAGAATATCAATTGATAGTATAACAACAGATAAAGACAACTATGAATACTAAAAATACTAAACAAATTGGAATAAATTTAGAAACATCTTTACAAAAAGAAAAAATATACAAGAAAAATTATGAACGAACTGTAAATAAAGATGTATTAAATAAAGATACAATTATACAAGGTATAAAGGAACAAGGAAAAATAATTAATTATATAAATAATAAATTTGTGAGAAAAATACAAGAAAGAAAAATTAATGGATCTAATTAAAATATTGGGGTCTGTATAAGAATAAAAATTAACTCATATACTTTTCAAAATAAATAAGAAAACTTTGGGGTCAAACCTATAAATAGCCTAAAGTATATAGCAATAAAAGAAAATATTAAAAAATATTTTAGTGGAGTTGCAAGAAGCATCCACGACTTATACCAAAATATTAATACTTTCATAAAAAATACTATTTTATTAATAAAATAAAAATCAAATACTAATTTTGTAAAAAACTCAGTTAGTATCTCATTAATAACTTTTCTGACAAGAATATGGTGGAAAAAAAATTCATATACGCCAGATATAAAATTAGTAAGAGTATTCTTATTTTATATTTTTAAAGTGATACTTTTCAAGACCAATTAAAAAACTTTTTTCTGATCAAATTTTCACTTAAAAACATAGTCGAGGAACTAACTTGAAATAAATTAGTAATTATTTATAAACTCAAAATTTTAGAGACTCGATATTTTTTTCAAATAATTTTGAAGAGTGAAATATGTTTTTATAAATCCGTTGATCATCTCCACAAGATTCAGACATAATAATTGCTAAAACCTTTAAGCTGGTCGATTAGGCCAACTTTATTATTCCATACGATCCAGAAACTGACCAACTTTTCTATTTTAAAAATTGTTGTGAATATGGAAAGAAATTGCTACGTTATATTTCGAGACTGATAAATAATGGTATTAGGCTATTAGCAGAAAAGTAATTCTATGTGAATATATAACATTTATATACGCATATATAAATTTTGAGATACCATAAAATTTCAAACACTTTTTCTGTTTTTTGTAGTCTTGAGAATATATACATGATTTAAAAGTTAGTTGGATAATTACTTGCGACAAATAGCACCAGTTTGAGGTCTCCAAGTTGGTCGCATCTAACGAGTGATATATCTTTTAAGGGGAACCAAATTGTAAGGTTACGCAAAGTTCAATGAACACTATTAGTACGCCTTCTAAAAAGAAATGAAAGTTAGGCGCCTTTGACAAATGTTAAAACCCCAAGGTGCCTGAGTAAACAAAAGTTTGAAATTTAAACGTTTGGCGTTGCCAACTTGGACTATAACGTGAAATATTTAACGGAGTCGTACCTTTTTTTCATCGTTTAATAATTTTGAAATTTTAAAAGGAGTCAAACTGTAATAAAATAATTAACAAGGGTCCAATTATAATATACTAAACTCGAAAGGGGTCTAGATATAATTAATCCTTAAAGATAAATACTTTTTTTTTATTTTTCATATTCACAATTAAATTTAATTATATCGATTATGAATCAATGAACCTTTTCCAAGAATAAAATAATTCTATAGTTTTGAGTATTTACGCCAAACTATATTTATTATCCTAGCGTTCCCCTTTTTCTAAATTATATATATTGAATAAATTTGAAATATAATTGTCAAATGACCTTTTTTTTTTTCCCCTCTCGTTGCAAAATATAATTTTTTAATATATTTATCTCCAGATTTTTTGGGAAAACAAATATTTAATAGTGCAATTAATGCTATGGTGTACAAATTCAATGCTGTCAACGTCAAGTGAAGCTGCCGAGTAACTTTCCAATAAAAACAAAAACTTCGGTACTGAGTTCACAGGCAGCAGTCCCACTTTGGAAGGATAATTAAAAGAAAAAACTAAAAAGCACTAGGCATCTTACTAACTGTTACGGCTTTCGATGAATTTTAGAGCTAGTTTTGAGATGCATTTCTATTCTTTTGCCAGCTTCCATTCTATTTCTATTCTTTCGAGTTCAAACTCCTGTAAAAGATTCCCAACCTGATACTCCGTCGCACTTCCAATCTCACTCTCTCTCTCTTTCATGTAATTAACATTGTGAGTTTCAACACATGGGGCGCACTTATTATCGTGGGATAAATATTTTGATCATCCTGTATTATCACGTTTTTTGGACTTTGCATCCCGAATTATAAAAAGTTTACGTTTGTATCCTCAACTATTGTCTTGTAACAAATTACAACCTAGTTCCACCCATCATGTGACACATGGAAGAAATTTGGGATACGTGTCACACATCTATTGGAATCAGGTTGCAATTTGTTACAAAACAATAGCTGAGGATACAAACATATACTTTTTATAGTTGAGGATGCAAAGTTCAAAAATCACGATAATACAGGATGTTCAATATATTTATCCCTATTATTGAGCACAGCCACACATATAGTGAAAAATGGGAAAACACAAAAGAACAATTGAAAATGCTGAAGGGTCAATATTAGGACTTTTTTTTTTTATTTTTTTTATTTTTTGGCTTATTACTAGTGAGACCTCCTTTACTTTTTTGATTTAGCCATGTTTAAGGCTGTTATCATGGATTATCTATCATTTACTATCTTGGGTGACGAGCCGGTGTGTAACGGCTGGGCCTGTAGGGTCGGCGGGATTATTTGTGGGATAGAAGTCACGCCATTTTGGCGTGTTTCAAAATGAAAGAAATAAACATGGGCTGGTAAATTACAATGATACCCAAGAGTTGTCATAAATTACAACTAATTGCCACTCACAAATTTCATGGGTTGCTTTATATATACTTTTTTTTTTTTTTTTTTTTTTTGATCTCTCAGAGTTTCCCCCACCCAATTGAGTGAAGGACTAATCTCCCGAGGTAGCTGAAGGCGCTTATTGCGGGGACCTCTCCCAATGTAGTTTTTTACGTCCACAAGGTTCGAACCCGATACCTTGCTTAAGTGAACTCAAGTCCTTATCCACTTGAGTCAACTGCCCGTTGGTTGCTTTATATATACCGCTCCTACTGTCTCCACCTTTTGGTCTCACATTACAAGGCATTTATCTCCAGCAATATTTTAATCACATTAAGTATAACTGTAAAATAAATATTATTTATAATATATAATATATGTATACGTGTTATATATTATATAAAATATAATATTATATATTATATATTATACATATAATATATATATTTTTATTATATGTCTATTATAATAATTTAAATTATATAATATAAAGTGTATTACATATTATATATAATATATAATATACATATGCATTATAAATTATATAAAATAAATAAATATATATATATATGTATTTATTTATTTATTATAATAATATTATAAATTAGATATATAATTTATACGTGTATTCTATATATATTTAAAAATTTTAAAAATGGTTACATTACGGGACGAAATAGGTAATTTTCTGTTAATATATATATTTTTACACGTAAAATAGTTTATTGTGCTAACATGACAATTTTTTGGATCAAAATTTAAAAAAATGATTATATTATTACGAGATGAAAATAATAATTTTCTCTTAATATATATTTTTATACGCATTATAAATTTGCATTGAAGAAATAGAATCGAAACATTCAATATAACGTTTCTAGATTTCTAATTTTGCCAAAGAAACAATTCCATTCCTATTATTAGCGATTTATTAATTAATACAAATATATCGTTTTTATAATTACTTATATTAATTTCTAAATACCGTTGTTTATAAAAAATTTGGATACAAAGAATGAGATCAATAAAAAAAGGGGAACTCAGCTAACAAAAAAAAAAAAAAAAAGGCATATTATAAGGGGTAACAATGTAATTTTATTAATTAATTAGATTCATGACATGAAACCTAAACATGTTAATCACAAAAAACGAGATTTTAAATAATGGTGCAAAATGGATGTAAACGCATGTTGGCTTCTTATCACTACACCTTCTAATCACGTCATGCGCAAACATGACATTATAAGTAAAGGAGACCTGAGAACTTCGTTTTTACCTACAAAAATGAACAAAATCACATGAGACATGCACGTGGGTAACCGCCACTCAGAGCCCATCATAGAAAGACTCTTGTTTGTGAGAGTGGTTGATTATGATAACTAAAGAGTCTTTATATTTTTCTATAAAGTTTCTACACACTTTTTTATAAATGATGGATTAATAGCACTGAGTTCCTGATATTATACTATTAGTGTAAAAACAACTTGAATAAAATTTTCAAAACACTATCAAGAGATATGATATGGTATTCGCCGTTATCATGCTTAAAATTTGAAAGTTGGTGCATTAAAATCAATTTGAGTAAACGAAAACATTTTGGGAAAACAATTTTAGGCCCCGTTTACTTTGGGGAAAAGATTTTGGGACGACATGTTAGCACATGTTAGTGTAGTTTCACTGTCTGGCGTTAACGTGTATTTACTTTTCTTATTTTATTTGTAAAAATGGGGTGTTTATTTGTTCAGCTTGTTTACTTTTTAAAAAGGATAATGCATGTTTAAAGGAAAATTAAACATTTACCCTCCACTTTTCTTTGTATTAGTTGCTTACAATTTTCCCCAAATTGAACCTTCAAATTATGTTTTGTCATATAATAAAATCCATTTCAATTTATGTACCCTCACACCCAACAAAGCACTACTAACATATAATGCACCTCAAATAAAGTTATTACAATTCAATGATCAAAAACCAAAGCTTCCTATATTCACACAAGAACTTCGAACATACAACTATAAGATCCATAAAATTCACACTGCATGATCCGCAAAATAGTGAACAAACATTTAGTACCCTACTGAAACAACTAGTTCAAAGTTGACCACAGAAACGAGCAGACAAAAACTCAGTTCTTAGAACAACTAATCACCAACAAATTGCACCAAAAAAATAAAAAATAAAAAATAAAAAAATCACCAACTAACTTCCATGTCGCAAGAGCAAAATTACACAGCAAGACACATGCATCCTGGACTTCAAAATAAAACAATTTAAGCCTGCCATAGAACCAAGGATCCTTGCAAAGACGCATAAACAAGCAAGAGGCAGATCATAAGGATCAACCACTTCATCAACCAAACCTGTTGGCATGGTTGGGTGGTAAGGTGCATGAGGCAGATCATCACCATTAGCCGTTAGATCGACCGGAGTGTTCTCCGCTGCTGCAGACCAGTCCGTGGCATGGTGACCTGTTGCTCGATCTTTTAATTTTCGTATATCTTGATCCACGCCTCATACAATGGGAAAGGTTTTCAACGAATGCAAGATTGATTTGAAAATTGTTGCATTTAATATGAAAGACAATTAAAGCAAAACTTAGTTAGCTGGAGAAAAAATAAACTATAATGAAAATACAAAATTTCGGAAACAAAGTGACAACTAATTATAAATGCTATTATAGCAAAAAAAAAAAAGAAAACTGGTAACCTATAGGAAACTCTTCCATTCTGACGGCTCGGCCTCAATGGTGTACGTGCTAGAATTCCAATTCATACCGCTAAAACTTAGGGCATTAGAAATTTGGTGATAGGTCTTCTTCCAAAAAGTGTATTTGGAAGAGATGTTTGGTTCGACTTTTAGATCGGTGGTAATGTACTCCTTAAGGCGGTTTTCCAACTAAACCAAAAACCCGCTGTGGAAGCCATTAGGAGCCTTTCCACCCGTTGGCTATGATATCCCTGAATGCAAAGACCAGATTGTGCTCCTCTTGAACTGTCGACGACATATGCACCAAGGAATGTTAAAGGTATTTAATAACTGGAAGGATAAATGCAAAATCACTTTGAATGTGCAACAATTCGCAAGTACACACTTATATTTATTAAAGATGGATCAACAGAAGTTGTTATTACCAACAGTTGAACATACAAAATAAAAATAACGTAACACAAGCAACTATTAAAACAACACGACAGACAATTGAAACACAAAATACTAATATCATAACATAAAAGATGTCTTAAACAAAAAGCAAGTTATCATTGTTGCGAGTACAAACCAAAGCAGTTTAAGCAGAGTACGTTACAGATTATAAGGACTTTGAAATGCCAACTAATTAACTATTATCGTCCAGGCCAGTCGTTGTACATTGTCTGTGCTAGATTTTCACGATAATTAGTCCAAGCTTGGGTGGTTTATGTGACACCCCGTTTCTTCGGCAATCCAGGTATGACGTCACGAGAGAGTTTAATTCTGTATTTTCGTGAATTACGTATAATTTGCATGTCTTACATGTTAATTTGTATTTTATTTTAATTATGTGCGCATTAGAATTTAATTAAATGTACCTGGACTCAATCGTCCGATATTTGAAAATTAGGGACTTAACTGTAATTAGGGTGTTTTTAGCCCTCGCGGCTACCTTGAGCTCGGGAATTCGATTTCGAATTCCAACCTTGTCATTGAGTTTGTTTCGATGATTTGGATTCAATAAAATTAACCTTATATTTTTCTGAAGTCGTTTTTTACCCTACCATTTTAAAATTTGATCCGAATGGACCGTGTAGCGCCTTCCCTAACACTATAACCCCCGCACCACAATACTCCTTGAGTAGAGGTTTGACCTAACACTCGAGAAATACTACAGGGAACGGTATAGATGGTATTTAAATAGAACGCAAGGTATAATATAGCGGAAGATAGTGAAATTTAAAACTTTGCATATAAATGGGGATGGTAATGTGGCCGAAAAGTAAGGATTTATTACTATTGATTAAAGTAGCTTACATAAAGGGATTATAATATAGTAACATGCTGAGGGAAAACATAAGGGCAGCTTATTCATATTATATACATGCTCAGGACTCCGTGCCCTTAAAAATAGCCCTGACCTAATATGCACGACACCCTACTGCTTCAAGATACCTCTAGGTGTCGTTCCATCACTCCCTGAAATCATGCATTTGAAACCAGGCGAGAGGTTAGTCAAAGTGACTAAGTGAAGGTGGATAATATCTTATAGATATACGTATAAGTATATATATATATATATATATATATATATATATATAGGATCAAGAAGGTCTTTATCTAAAATAATAGCAACAGGATAAACAATCATAATCCAGTTCATAATAGGTTTAAAAATAGGGATAGGGGGAATTTGGAATATTTGTAGAAATATTAACCGTTCAATAAAAGAGTTTTATTGGCCTCAAGCGAGGCCTCTCCATCCGTAACTCCTTAAATCTTTGGTAAAACAGTAATGGCACTGTACATGGTACTAATACTTTAGTAAAACCAATATGATAATACCTCCTTAACTCCGGTGTCGCGCCCAGGGAGCTACCCCGCGGTGACGTAAACAATAAGAGGGAGGTCATACATCTCCCTTATCTCCTGGCGTGGAGTAGCTAACCTCCAATTAAACCACTACCAAGAGTTGGTGGCAGTCCGCATCACCAACAACACCTTCGGCCCGATACCTTTCGGGTAATTGCTCGATACGGATACAACCGGGGCCCATAATAACATTATTTAATGTATTTTGCTTGCTTGTCAGGAATCAATATTTTGATAAAGTAGACTTAAAGTATATAGTGTCCTAATAAAACGTTGATTCCGGCGTAAAAGTGTTTTTCCCTTGAAAAGGAATATTGTAGTATAGTATTATGTATATCGGGTAGTAAACCATGAATAATAGGTAGGTTTGAAAATAATTTTTATATAAATACTTATGTATAGCATGATTCCAGTTGAAAACATTTTAACCCTCACCGAGTGTCTTGACGGTCTAGATAAAATCCTTGGGATTCCACTGTTTAGTTATATCCTTGCCTGAAAGTACTACTACAGGCTTAGGACTTAAGTTTTACTAATAAAATAAATAATGTACGAGAAATTCTAATAACCTAGAATTACATTTTGGAAAACGTTATTTAATCCCCGATTTTTGGAAATTCTAGATAAAAGTTCTTTCTAAAATCCAAAATATTATTTTATGTTGATATTTGAAATTTCTACAAGATATTATCAGTCAAAGTCTTCTCTTGAAATTAGAAATCAAAGTTACTATTGAAAAACGGTTACTATTTAAACATAGGGGATTAAACACTTTTAAACACATAATTGAACACACTCTTACACACACTAAGCACACGCCACACACACACACACTTCAAGAACATCAAGAACATGTTCTTGAGCCTATTTGAATATTCATGGGATATATTAGGCATACTAGATCATATTCATATTCATAACATGAAACTAAAGCACAATGTAGCAAAATATATAAATTTCTCATGGAAAATAATTCCTAATTTAATTCCTAAGCATACATTTCTTCATATATTCAAGAGCATAATTATGAACATATAAACTCATATTTAAATAAATTCATATAATAAACATGCATTTTTATAAATTAAATTCCTAACTTTAATTCATGAAATATAAGTTCTAAAATATAATCTCCTATCATGAATTTCTAAACATAATTTAAAGCATATAAAATATAAATTAAATTGTATAATCTAAATAAAACATAATTTAAAGCATAAAAAAAAATAAAACTAACCTTGAGAGTGAGGGGTGTGTGTGGCGTGAGTTTGAGAGGAGTGAAGAGAGGGATTTGTGTGTTAGAAATGAGGGGAATTTGTGTGTTAGAATGATTCTCTTGAAGGGTATTTATAGGTAGGAGTTAAGGACCTAAGACCAATTTTAAAGAATACGTAGGAAATGTGGAGATTTTTGTATCACACACTTATCATTCTATTTTAGGAAAGAAATGTGGAAGATTTTGTATCACAAAAATATGTAGAGAATATGTAGGAAATGTGGAGGATTTTATATCATACATTTAGTCTTTCTATTTTAGGAAGGTGATGTCATGGATGATGTCATATTTAATAAAAATAAATATAAAATAATATAAAATATATACTAGGGTTTAGAGACGAGAGCTCGAAATGGTGAAAGTAGTGAAATAATAAACGAAAAATGACCTTCGTCATGATTATAAATGTGTGACGTTTAGGTTTTTCGTTTGAAAGTTGTAAACGTTAGAGATTATGAAAATCATGATAAATTATATAAACAAAGCTATGAGGAAGTTTAAAGGTTGAGAAAATTATCATAGTTAGAGAAAAATTCAAGAAACGTTTTAAGTATAATTTTGGATATTAAATGAAAGCTAAACGTTTATAGTAAAATAATAATTTTTAAAAAGGAAAGTATTTACAAACTAAGCCACGGTTGGAATTAAATTTCGGTAAGTGTATGAGAATTCATAAGATAATACAAGGATTGTTTTGGTTATAATATTGAATAGAGAAAGTGTTCGAATACGAAATACTCAAAACTAGGGTTTTCGGATAATTTTTGATACTACTGTTAGGAATAGTACCCTAAAAGCCGGTTGTATATCCGCTTTGTGCTTTTCCTTATTGTAATCACAGACAATCTTTGAATAAAATAACGAATTGAGGCAACACTTCTTTATATGCTCTTGTTTGGTATGCGTTTACTTTAGCTGTGCATGTATGAGAACTCCCCTAATCCTGATGACTTTAGGACTCTACCATTTAGGTGAAATGGTTCATGAAACGAGCCCTATATCACATAAGTCATGATTAGTAAAATACTCCAAGCCGATGAGTCCTACAGACAGTGGGAGTGTCAACCTGACTCCTCTAAGGCTTGCTTGTGGGATCACGCCCTTAAGAAGGACCACCTTGTTTCATGGAGGTGCAAAGTGTATAGTTGATACGTGCGTGATACATGAGGGTGCTTACTTTAATAAGTAAGTTCACTGAGGTGCCCCGTGTGAGAACATTCCTAAATGGGAAAGGAAGTTTCTATTTCAGGAAATGGAAACTTCCAGATTAGGAAATATCTCACGAGTCATTGATGTGATTAATTGATCCTTAGACTTGAGGTTCCTTGTCACTTTATGAGTTAACTCTGTAGTCTTAGGTATAAGATTTAAAGGGTGTCGCCTTAGACAACTGATTCAAGGCTTATGCTGGGGCTGCACAAGTGATTCATGAAAGTGAATGAGAATCAAGAAAGGACCTACACTTGCATTTGCAAGGTGATCTCTTATTGTGTAAGTCATTCATATGCCATATGGAGTCCTTGGCCAAGGCAGTAGATCAAGACATCAAGAAAAGGGTTTCTTGGATTGAGATCAAATGGATATGAAATGCACTTAACTTTAAGACCGGATTATTAGGGTTCTGATTATTCCCTTACCCTAGATCTTGGTTGAGAGATAGTAAGTAGGAGGATTGTATCTCGCATGAATCAATGACTTAGAGGTTCTGTCGAATCCGAACATTCCAATTCAGCTAGGGGTTAAACACCTGTTGCTAGACTATGGTCGTTTAATCTGTGGACTGATTAATTAATTAGTGAATTAATTAATTAGGGTCACTGCTAATTGAATTGAGAACCTAGAGGGTCACACACAACAACTTGGTTACATGAGTTGAGGCTTTAAAATGATTAAACGAGTTAATCGGGCCAAGAGGGTTCCACACGCGTGAAATCACACGTGTGGCTCACGTGAGTGACACGTGTCACTGTGACACGTGTCACACACGTGTGAATATATATATATTATATATATATGTATTAAATAATTAAATGTGTTAATTATTTAATAGACTTTGGTTTAATTTTGAATTAAAAAGAAAGTCTTATTTTGGAGAAAATAATCTAGTTAATTAATTACGAATTAATTAATTAGATAAAAATAAGTTATTTATTTTATAATAAATAAAGTATAAAATTATCCAAAAATAGTTTGGATATTTTTAGCTCTCTTAAAAGTTGACTTGAATTAGAATTCAAAGTCAAAGTTGGAAAATACTTGATGATCAAGTAATAGGAGAGAGAGGAACCAAATCCTTGTCCAACAAGGAATAGGTTCGGCCGTCCCTCTCCCTTTCCTATATATAGGGGAGCTCATGCTCCCCTTTAGAGCTAGTTGGCAATTCTTTTGGTTCATGTGTTGAACACCTTCCTTTCTCCAAAATCAAATAAACCCTAGTTTAAGCCTAAACACTAACTAGAGAACTAGCATCCTTACTAGTTAGATTGTGATCAAGTTGGTGGACTTTCTCTAGAGACTTCAAGTTAGAAGTTTGAAGATTCGAGCTTTACCAAGGAGAGGGGATCAAGCCGCGAGAAGAGCGTTCTTGGGTGGCTTGAAACGCTTCAAGAAAGAACAAAAGAAAAGTAAGTTTTCTATCTCTACGAATTTGGTTACACGATTGCGAGTCCAAGGTCCTTTTGTTGGGAAAATTTTTTAAATTCCGCTGCTTTCTGATTCGTGTTTTCCAACAACTACGGGAGTTTGAATAGGAATTATAGTTTGTGGGTGTTATCAAAATTCTCGAAATGATTAAAGGATTCATTTGACTGTAATATTTGATAGGAAAAAAGTGTCTCTACAAATTCCTACATTTAGGAATGAATAGTATCTAGGGACCTAATGGGAATTTTGGCCAACAAATTTCAAGATGTATTTCGGAATAACGAAAGTTTGGATATGAATCCGACAAGTGTGAGATTTAGTTTTTCTAAGGTTTTATGAGGAATATGTAAAGGTTTAGGCTCGGTAGATGAATAGTGATATTGGTCTCATAATGAAATAATATTCAATAATCCAGGCATAAAAGCACGTAGTTCACATAAAATGTAATGCACAATGGATTGAGGCTATAAACGTTTTCTTCTCACTCCTTACTTACTATTTCTTCTTAGCCCCCAAATCAGGGCTGTTACAGACCGAATATCGTTTGACCCTACCCGTTTCTTGACCGACCTATTTTCAGCCTTAAAGGCTGAAAATATTTCCCCTTTCTCTTCATTTGGATCGGTCCACACCAAGAAGAAAGAAGAAGGGATATGGCCACTATTCACCCCGAACTTTGAGCTCAAGTTCCACCTTCCTCGCTCGCCCAATCGAAGATCTAAGGTAAGATTTGTATTCCTCTCGTTACATGCTTTGATTCTACGTGCTTTTCGTGGTGTGATTCCTTGTCTAAGTGGCTATTTTGGGAAGAAGATGAATAGTTGGGTTTTGGATTTCTTGTGTTCGAGCTCATTTCAGGAGCTCTAAGTTGTACTTATGTGTTTTACGTGTTGTATATGACTTGTGGTATGATTTTTGGGTGATTCGGGGTTGTGGTGTTGCGTTTGAGTGCTTGTATGTTTGTGGTTCTGCCATTAATGGCAGAACTTGGAGCTCTTTCTCAGGGGGAAGACACGCCCGTGTCTCCCCATGTGCCTTGTGTGAGATACGCCCGTGTCTGGCTGGGTTGGTGCGTCTGACCTCGGACACGCCAATGTCTCCCTTGGTTTGTTGAGCGTCTGTACTGAGACACGCCCGTGTCTCAGTTTGCTCTTGGAGGGAGACACGCCTGTGTCTCCTCTCTGTGTGAGTTTTTGTGCGCTATTTTGTTTTATATCTTCGTTATACGCTTTTATCCCTCCGATCATGATCCTTACTTGATCTACGACTTAGTATCGATATGAATTTGTGTATTAAGATATGTTTTGTAATTATATGAATTGATTTTGGCGCTAAAACGTGTTATGTGCTCTTAAATGACTAATTGCCACCTTATGCATTTCGATTGCTCTTACTTGCATTAATTGTGCACATGAACATGTTTCAATGTGTATTATGTGGTGTTAAGCTACGAAACACATTCCTTTGCATGAAATTGGTTTGAATATGTGTTATGCCTATGTATTTACATCTCTTAAGTGTCAATGCATATGTCGTGCGTCTATGTGGTTCATCCTTGAGTCTAAGTCTTGCTTTATATCTTCAGTTTGTCCAGGTGGACCCGACACTACAAAAAAAGAGCAAAAAATAGACGGGAAAGAACTGACAGAAAATTCTGTCGGTTATTCGTTGGAATTTTCGACGGAAAACTAACGGAATTCCTACGGCTAAGAAAATTTGCATTCCAACGGAAAAGTCGTCGGAATTCCGTCATAAATTTGGCGGAATTTTAAAAAAAATTTCGCCAAAAATTCCAACGAAATTCCATCAGAAATTTTGGCGCAATTCTAAAAAAAAATTGCTCCAAAAAAACCAACGGAATACTTCCATTGGTTTTCCGTTGGAATTTCAATGAAATAAAAATTCCAACGGAAAACCGACAGGAAAATCCCAATTGCTCCAAAAAAACCAACGGAATACTTCCATTGGTTTTCCGTTGGAATTTCAATGAAATAAAAATTCCAACGGAAAACCGACAGGAAAATCCCATCGGTTTTCTTTCATTCTTCATACAATGAACCGACGGGATTTTCCCATCGCCAATGGAATTTTTCTGTTGGTTTTTAGTTGGAATTGCAATGAAATAAAAATTCTAATGGAAAATCGACGGGAAAATCCTGTCGGTGTTTTTTTATTCTTCATAAAAAAAAACAACGGAATTTTTTCGTTGGTTTTCCGTTGGAATTTTCAATGAATAAAAATTTCGTTCGTTTTCCGTCGGTTCTTTGTTGGAATATTTTTCGTTGGTTTTCCGGTGAAAATTTTCAATCAAATTTAATAAGAAAAATACGATTATAGTTAATACAAATAATTATATATTTAAAAATTATATAATATATGAATTATAAATTATTAATATAATTGTTTGCACTAATAATTCACGTTTATTGATTTTGGGTAAACACTGGATAAATAGTACAAATAATTTGTAAATTTGAATATCAAAGTGGGTCTTCAATCTTCTATTTGATCCTCTGATTCTTCCTTCAAGCTTAAAGTTGTAGAAATCTTCAAACGCTCCTTGATGGATTTGATGGTTTGATCTTCTTCAACTTCAAATTTAGCTTTTAATAACGTTAATCCGTAGTTCTTTCGACTTATTTACGAATCAAACGCCAGATTTTGGAGAATTCCGCCAAGAATGCCTTTGAACTCATCGGTAACTCCGTGGATTTAGCTTGAATATAACGTCGATTCGCCGGTATAATGCCTTAATAACGGATCAAACGCCTTGATTTGATAACTTTGGGGAAGAACACCTTTAATTTCCTTAGAACTCCGTCTTTAATTTGTAGAGAATTTTAGCCTTCTTCTTCTCCTTAGCTTCTTGTACTTGTGTTGTGTTGAATGAACAACCCCATGACCCGTTTATATAGGTGTAGGATTCAAGAGTTTGAGTTCAACTCAAACTTATTTAATAATTATCTCTTGTATTTTTTTTTAAAGAGATAATATCAAATAAAATCAGTTGAATATTTATCTCTTTAATATTTTATTATTTTTTTAAAGAGATAATATCACATGAATATTTATCTCTTTATATTTTTATTTTTAAAGAGATAATATCATACAAGACTTGAATTTGATTGGTCGGTGTGACGCAATACGCCACGTGCTGCTATATGATTTGTTGAGAAAATAAACATTATAATATTAATTATTTTAACTATTTAACTTTGAAATTAAATTTAGGATAATTTCAAAATAGTAAATTAAATTAATAATATAAAGTTTATTTGTTCATCTACAATAATACTTTATATAATTTTAAGTATATACATTATTAATTAAAACAAAAAAGTATATAAGCTAGCAATTTTTATATAATATCTCCATAAATATGATTATATTTAATTCAAATAATCATATATTTAAAATTTTATATTTTAAATTAATAACAAAAAGTATTTAAATAATTAATTGAAATTAGTGTATAAATATATTTAAAGACATAATATTAATAAGAAAGAACTTGTCCAAGTTGGTAAGGGAGTCATTATTCTTCCTTTGAGGCCCGAGTTTGAATCCCCGCTTGCATAATTAACGTTAAGAATTAATTCTAGCAATGGCTCAAGCTCGGCTTGAGGGGTTTGTGTGGCACGTTTCGGGGGTGGTTCGGGTCTCACAAATTAATTTTTTATTTATTTTTATTTTTATTCTTTTTTCCGACGGAATACCAACGGAAAATTCCATTGGAATTTTGTTGGTTAGCTTAAAACCTAAATCATTTTTGTTCCGTTGGAAATCTGTTGGTTTTTCGTTGGAAAAAAAATTCCGATGGAAAACTGGCGGAAGTTTTCCGCAGGAAAAATAATTTTTTCCGTCGGAATTCCGTTGGAAATATATTTCCAACGGAAAACCAACGAAACGGACCCGTCGGTACCCAATTCTGACGATGGTTTTACCCACAGATGCTATCCTGTTGGTTTCCGTCGAAAACCTGTTTTTTCCGACGAAAAACCTGAAATTCCTTCGGTTTTTTCTATTGGTTTTTGGCAATTTTTTTGTAGTGCGAGGTGGTGTCTCGTAGACCGTGTTGATTCCGGGGTGAATTAGTCATCTCGTCCTTGGTTCCGTCGGTGTAAGGTGAGGTTAGGTTATAGGTAAACCCTATGAAACATGCTCGTTTTCTATGCATGCAAACTATGACCTTAACTATAAGTAAATACATGCGAGATATGTAAGTTTATGGTGTTGCTAAGCATTTGCAAGTACGATACGCTATGTACAAGCCTATGTACGCTTGTTCTGATTTGTTATAATTCGTTCTGTTTTGCAACATTAAACTATGCTTCAAACCGTTTGCCTCTTATGAGCCGAGAGCTACGAGCTAGGGATATGTTATAGATTTGACACGGAGATGTATCTATAGCATAGTTATTGCAAGGTAAGGTTTGTTATGTAAGTTTAGATACGTTATTTTCTATAGCGGGTTATGTGCTTTGTTCTGTTCTGTCTATTAGTCTGTTGGGCCCCGGAGTCTACGAGTCAGGACGCCCGGGATAGCAGCGGACCGTCGGGTTAAGCCTGAGCATAGTCTCCAATTTGATAGGACTAACCCGAAACCCGCCAGGAGGTTTGGCAGGGGGATAGGACCCTGAGGGTTGAGTGAGCGCACTCCCCTCTTCGTCATGGATGGTTAGGGTTACGCAACCCTTCCATTGCCGGAGAAGGAGGTTGTTCTGTAATTATGTATTGTTTTGATTTAAATTGCTATGTTATAATTAATATGAGGAGCCCAGGATGGGATTTAGTACTCGTACCCGCCAAGTTATGTAAGTATGCTCTGTTAAAGTTCGTGAAACGGGGATAGACTTATAAATAAGTTAAAATATGGACCTTTTGAAAGTATAAGCTAAGATACGAAGTGATTTAGTAAGATTTGATATGTTTGATACGTTTGAATTTGTTAAGTTAGATTTTGTTCTGTTTTGTTATGAAACCCTATATGTATGTATCACGGACAAACGTTTTGGTGTGCAAAAACTATCCCTGAGTTCAAGGACATTATGATTTGTACGTGCTTTGGTCCTTATACGTATGTAACGTGTATGGGTAGCCTCTCACTCAGTCCGTATGACTGACCCCTCTCCCTCCCTATTGTTTTTAGTGTGCAGGTGTTGCGTGGAGTTCAAGCTAGGCGGCGTGTCGAGTCCTTGGAGTTTGTCGTGTCTTTTGTTTGTTCGGGTCAGTTGCATTCATGATTTGAATTCTGTATAAGTATTATAGAATGTTTATGTAAGCATTGTTTGATTGATGTAATTGATATATTTTTAAGACAGGCTTCTAAGAAACAGTTTGAATCCGTTTGCATTTGCGATTTAGGTTAATTTCGGGATTAGGTATCTATGCTAGTGGAACCCGTCACCTGCTGCTTGTGTTTTAATACTTGAATGTATGTTTCGCTTCCGTATACGCTTTTGTGTTATAGGTTGTTTTGAGTTTCAGGGTCTACGTTTCGCCTAGCTTAGGTGTGTGTCTGTCTGTCTCCCATTCGCCTCTGCTTAGTTCATGTACGGGTTTCCCATCTCGTATGTGGATTGGGCTTAGGTGCGGGGGATGTGGTGACCCACCTTGCGGGGTGCTACATCCTAAAGTGGTATAAGAGCTCTAGGTTGCAAAACCTGAGTTTAGATTCGTGTTGTGTCGGTCTAAATCGAATGACATAGGACAATGTGGCTTTATGTGTGCATTAGGATCCTGATTTGCCATGACATGTATTTGAAATCTTATCATTTTGCTGATTTTATATATCTTATGATGCATTGCATTTTTTTAAATTGCTCTTACTTGATCTAATATGTGACATTCTCACGTACTAACCGATATACATATATCTATATTGTAGTTGTTGATATTTTCAGGATGCCACCATGTCGACAAGGTTTCGGTCAACCATCACATCGGCACCCTTACAATGAAGAGCAACCTCACGTCGAAGTACAACCTATGATCCGATGGCAATATTATATAGGGACTTCAATGTATTTGATCCTCCCAAATTTAGAGAAGACGATGATATCCGGGCTGAAGAGTGGCTCTTCAAGGTTAAAAGTATCTTCGAAGTATGACCGTGCAACTCTCATGATATGGCTAGCCTTGCCATATTACTCCTGCAAGGATAGGTGAGGCAATAATGGAAAAGAGTTGCCCCACAAATTGAAGCAACGAGCGAAGGATTGACATGGGATGCCTTCGTTCGGGAGTTTAGAAAGCGGCAGGCGCCGACCATTTTACAAGATCGAAGGTTTGAAGAGTTCCTTACCTTAAAACAAGGAGACAAAACGGTCATGGAGTACATCGAAGAATTTGAGAGGGTAGGATATTACTCCTGCAAGGACAGACGAGGTAATGGTGGAAAAGAGTTGCCCCATAAATTGAAGCAACGAGCGAAGGATTAACATGGGATGCCTTCGTTCGGGAGTTTAGAAAGCGGTAGGCGCCGGCTATTTTACAAGACCAAAGATTTGAAAAGTTCCTTACCTTAAAACAAGGAGACAAAGCGGTCATGGAGTGCACCGAAGAATTTGAGAGGGTAGGCACTTACGTGCCTCATATTTTGAACAATGATAAGATGATGACTTGGTACTTTATGGAAGAACTTTGGGATGAGTTCAAGGAGGCCTTAATTGCGGAGAATACGAGCACATGGGATAAAGTTATAACGAAAGAAGAAGCACAAAACCAGGAACCTTTTGAAATCTAGAAAATAACCTCAACTGTGTGCTTATTGTGGAGGAACTAACCACGCCTACAACACGTGTTGGGATCGGTTGAAGAAGTGCTACGCGTGCAGATCAAGGGAACATATGGTTTTCGACTGCGATCAATCAAAGGCTAACAAACAATGAAAGCGAGAACAAAGGCTTCAATTTGGAAATCAACATGAGTCCAAAAATGAAGGTATTTGCATTCATAGCACGTGCATCCATGACATGTTTAAAATTTTGCAATTATCTACTTTTCGTGCCTAGTTGCTAATTGTTAAATGTTGCTTCTATGTGCTTGAGTGGATGTTACATGATGCATAGCATCGGCATATATAACTCGACATGCATATTTAGTGTTTGCTTGATAGGATGTCGCCTCTTTCGTACCTCCAAGTTTTCTGTTCTATGAAGCTGGAAGAGATGGTTAGAGTAAGGGTCGGAATTAAAGACTCTCTTTTGAGGTCGGGTTGAAGATAGTTGGGTAACATGAAGAGGGTGTTGAAGAAGATTGGGTTGGGAAGTCTACAAATGAGGTTAAAGATTCAAGGAATTGGGACCTACTTTAAGGAGAGCTAACTTTTTGAGTACCGTGATGAACGTGCCGAAGATGGAATGATTAATCTACAAGAGACGCTAAGGAGGATTCCATTAACGGGCACAAAATAGGATTAATCAAAATCCCGGGGCGTGGGGATTGATTCATTATTCAACCGTGCCTTTAAAGAAGGAATTCGAAGAGAAGTAGGAGAAGACTTTGTTCGGGCACTTAAGGGACTTTAAAGGATCAAGATAAAATCTTGAATGAAGTTGTGGGTTAAGAGCGAGATGATAAGAGGCAATTTGTCAATGAATTAGGGCGCTCGGATAAGAAGAAATTATGGAACGTATCGGTGTGTGAGTTGGAACTTCAGGTTATCTAACCATACAGACAACGCAAGGGGACGTCTCTGGGCTAGAAGAGGAGTTCAATGAGAATCACTAAGAGAATTCAGACGCGCTTCTTTTATATTCCAAGAAAAGAGTGGTGCAAAATGTGAGAATCGACACCTTACTTTGGAGTACCCTACGAGAAGGAATTATGGTTACAAGACAAGACCCCTTTCTTGGGCTTCTACAAAGAAGCATTCGAGTGAAGGAATTCGAGCTATAAGGTTGTTGATGATAAATCAGAGCGGGATTCAATTCTTGGGAACGAGAACAAGACCAAGAGAACACTAAAGAGTAGAAGGTTGGGTTAGAGGAATTTCCAAGGATAGGCAACAACTGTGGAATGAAGATCGGGATTAGTATTTGTAGCACAAGATACATTGGGAACTTCAAGGCATAATCGGGGGTAAAGAGACCTCGGCGTGGATCGAATCATCCCCAAATGAGTCTTCCCACAATGGTGAACGGTACACTAAAACATACATATCACGTGCATCATGCATCTTTAGTTTTGCCTCCTGTTTGTTGTTGCGTTGTTTGCTAGCTACTCTTATGGGGTAGCTTTGAGTGTACAAGTTACGTTATCACTTGGTGAGATGAGGGTCGTGCTTTGCAACCATTCAACAAGCCTTCATGAAGAGTCAGTGATGAGAGAAGAGGGTTCAGATGTTAGACACTTCGGACCTTAGATCGTGACAAGGAGGAGATTGGATTAGGGCTTGGTCGTGGAGCGGTGTGAGTTCGTTAACTACGCCAATCGAGAGAACACTGAGCTCGAGAGTCGACTTAAATGAACACAAACGGTGAGAGTTGAATCTATTGTAGACCCTCTTTATCGTGCGAGTCGATCGAGCAATTCAAATGACCGGATCGATTTGGAGACGTAAACCCCTTTGTGCTTGAAGACCTTACTGGGCTAACCCTCGTCGGGACATCATGAACCTTGAACTTGGGTGAATATGGAAAGATTGTTCGAGCTTAAAACTCAAGTAGGTGAACCTGAGGACCAGGTTCTCTTAAGGGGGGAGATTGTGACACCATTTCTTCGGCAATCCAGGTACGACATCACGAGAGAGTTTAATTCTGTGTTTTCATGAACTATGTGTAATTTGCATGCCTTACATGTCAATCTGTATTTTATTTTAATTATGTGCGTATTAGAATTTAATTAAATGTACTTGGACTCAATCGTCCAATATTTGGAAATTAGGGACCCAATTGTAATTAGGGTGTTTTTAGACCTCGTGGCTACCTTAAGTTCGGGAATTCGATTATGAATTCCAACCTTGTCATTGAGTTTGTTTCGATGATTCGAATTCAATGAAATTAACCTTATAATTTTCTGAAGCCGTTCGTTTACCCTACCGTTTTAAAATCCGATCCGAATGGACCAGATACCGTTTGACCCTACCCGTTTCTTGACCGACCCATTTTCAGCCTTAAAGGCTGAAAATATCTCCCCTTTCTCTTCATTTGGATCGGTCCACCCTAAGAAGAAATGAGAAGGGATTTGGCCGCTATTCACCCCGAACATTGAGCTCAAGTTACGGCTTTCTCGCTCACCCAATCGAAGATCCAAGGTAAGATTTGTATTCCTCTCGTTACGTGCTTCGATTCTACGTGCTTTTCATGGTATTCCTTGTCTAAGTTGCTATTTGGGGAAGAAGATGAATAGTACCGAGTTAGGGATTTCTTGTGTTCGAGCTCGTTTCGGGAGCACTAAGTTGTGCTTATGTGTTCTACGTGTTGTATATGACTTGTGGTATGACTTTTGGGTGATTCAGGATTGTGGTGTGGCGTGTGCGTGCTTGTGTGTTTGTGGTTCCACCATTAATGGTGGAACTTGGAGCTGCCTCTCGGGGGGGAGACACGCCCGTGTCTGGCTAGGTTGGTGCGTCTGACCTCGGACATGCCCGTATCTCTTTTTGCTCTTAGAAGGAGACACGCCCGTGTCTCCCTTGGTGTGTTGAGCGTCTGTACTGAGACACGCCCGTTTCTCAGTTTGCTCTTGAAGGGAGACACGCTCATAACTCCCCTCTATGTGAGTTTTTGTGCATTGTTTTGTCCGGTTTTGTTTTATATATTCGTTATACGCTTTTATCCCTCCCCGATCATGATCCTAACTTGATCTATGACTTAGTATGGATATGAATTTGTGTATTAAGATATGTTTTATAATTATATGAATTGGTTTTGGTGCTAAAACGTGTTATGTGCTCTTAAATGACTAATTGCCACCTTTTGCATTTCGATCGCTCTTACTTGCATTAATTATACACATGAACATGTTTTAATGTGTATTATGCGGTGTTAAGCTAAGAAACGTCTTCCTTTGCATGAAATTGGTTTGAATATGTGTTATGCCTATGTATTTGTATCTCTTAAGTGTCAATACATAAGCCATGCGTCTATATGGTTCATCCTTGAGTCTAAGTTTTGCTTATGTCTTCAGTTTGTCCAGGTGCACCCGGGGTGGTGTCTCGTAGGCCGTGTTGATTCCGGGGTGAATCAATCGGCTCGTCCTCGGAACGGTCGATGTAAGGTGAGGTTAGGTTATAGTTAAACCCTGTGAAACGTGCTCATTTTCTATGCATACGAACTATAACCTTAACTATAAGTAAATACGTGCGAGATATGTAAGTTTATGATATTGCTAAGTATTTGCAAGTATGATACGCTATGTATAATCCTATGTATGCTTGTTCTGATTTGTTATAATTTGTTCTATTTTGCAACATTAAACTATGCTTCTAACCGTGTGCCTCTTATGAGCCAAGAGTGACGAGCTAGGGATATGTTATGGATTTGACACGGAGAGGTATGTATAGCATAGTTGTTCCAAGGTAAAGTTTGTTATGTAAGTTTAGATACGCTATTTTCTGTAACAGGTTATTTGCTCTGTTCTGTTCTATCTGTTAGTCTGTTGGGCCCCGGAGTCTACGAGTTAGGACGCCCGGGATGGTAGCGGGCCGTCGGGTTAAGCCTGAGCATAGTCTCCAATTTGATAGGACCAACCCGGAACTCGCCAGGAGGTTTGGCAGGGGGATGGGAGCCTGAGGGTTGAGTGAGCGCGCTCCCCTCTTCTTCGTAGATAGTTAGGGTTGTGCAACCCTTCCATCGCCGGAGAAGGAGGTTGTTCTGTATTATGTATTGCTTTGATTTAAATTGCTATGTTATAATTAATATGAGGAGCCCAGAATGGGATTTTGTACTCGTACCCACCGAGTTATGTAAGTATGCTCTGTTAAAGTTCGTGGAATGGGGATAGACTCATAAATAAGTCAAAATATGGATCTTTTGAAAGTATAAGCTAAGATACGAAGTGATTTAGTAAGATTTGATATGCTTGATACGTTTGAATTTGTTAAGTTAGATTTTGTTCTGTTTTGTTATGAAACCCTATATGTATATATCACGGAAACACGTTTTCGTGTGCAGAAACTATCCCTGAGTTCACGAACATTATGATTTGTACGTGCTTTGCTCCTTATACGTATGTAGCGTGCGTGGATAGCCCCTCACTCAGTCCGTGTGACTAACCCCTCTCGCTCCCATTGTTTTTCGTGTGCAGGTGTTGTGTAGAGTTCGAGCTAGGCAGCGTATCTAGTCCTTAGAGTCTGTCGTGTCTTTTGTTCATTCGGGGTCTATTGCATTCATGATTTGAATTCTGTATAAGTATGATAGAATGTTTATGTAAGCATTGTTTGATTGATGTAATTGATATATTTTCGGGACAGGCTTCTAGGAAACAGTTTAAACCCGTTTGCATTTACGATTTAAGTTAATTTTGGGATTAGGTATCTATACTAGTGGAACCCGTCACCTGCTGCTTGTGTTTTAATACTTGAATGTATGTTTCGCTTCCGTATACGCTTTTGTGTTGTAGGGTGTTTTGAGTTTTAGGGTCTACGTTCCGCCTAACTTAGGTGTGTGTCTGTCTATCTCCCGTTCGCCTCTGCTTGGTTCATGTACGGGTTTTTCATCTCGTATGTGGCTTGGGCTTAGGTGCGGGGGATGTGGTGACCGACAGTGCGGGGTGCTACAGTTTGAATGTGTTCAACATATTTCCCTACAGTCTCATCTACTTCCGGTTCCTCAAGGGCTAAGGCTTGCAGGGGTCTATCCTCATTTGAAGTCAGATGAAGTTGTGAAGTAAACAACAAGTAATGATTATCTGATTTTATGTGTTAATAGGATAAAAAGATGGACTGCACAGCACACCCCATCGAACCTTCAGAACTTCAAACATCCTCTCAATTACATTTCTCGCCTTAGGGTGCTTAAGGATGAATCACACTAAGATACATTGTGACCTGCTCGGTTACTGAAATCCCACGAGTAGCCCTTAAACCACCCCTTTTTGAAGCACTAAAGATAACCAAAATAGCCTTTCATTTTTCAACCAAAAAAAAAAAAGATCAAATTCATATATTGTTCCCAGAAACTTTCATGAGAAACCTAAAATTATTAAATACATAAACCTAAAACATGGTTGAATGCACAATAACAGCAGCATAATCACATATTTAACATTTTCGAAATGCAAAAATACATACAAAAATCTCAAATTATTCAATGGAAATTGGCTAGGGAACTAACCTCAAAGCGGTATGTAAGGGGGTTTTTTGGGAGACGCTGATTATCGAAGATTGCCTGCGATGCGCACGAATGAAACCCCTTCGCTCTGATTTTGAAGAACTTATTCAATTTCAGTTAGGGCAAGAAAATTGAGCGCCAGTGGGAAGAGGAAAACGATTTCAATAGCAATTGGTTGTAATTTAGCAGCTGACGGGGCACCTTCCGAGAGTGCCACGTGGCCCAATGGTTAGAAATGACACCTGTGCATTAAACTCCACCTGGAGAGGCACGTCACTTCACTCTCCCTGGTGGCGATCGAATGACCTCGAACTCCCAAATCGCGGCTGGTCGGTGATTCTCCTATGGATGACAAATCGACCAGACTAGGCACTCGAGTACCCTCTTTTTCTAAAGACTGACGAGCCGTACCATAAGCCAATGGCGCGGATGAGAGGTCGAGGGACTCCCATGGTACAAGGGAATTGACACAAAGGTGTTGTATTGTACTACTGCTCCTCAACAAACTGGCTAGAGCATTAAATGTACCTCCAGTGCGTGGACAGGTATCATACACCCACTTTGGGCCTATAAATATCCACAACATTTATGGCATGGGTAAGCGCAATTACTGTTCCTTCGATCCTCAGTACCACTCTTTCTTTTCTGAGCAAGTATCTGACTTGAGCGTCGGAGTGCCAAACCGGGATATCACTCCTATTCCCCCAGCTGGCCTTCAGTTTATGTTTGCTCTTTCTTTTACAGATCGGTTCGAGAGTCTCCCTGTATTACAAATTCTAAGTGATTCGAGCTCACGGAATCGACCAAGAACACTAAATCGATTTCAAGCACGATCATTTTGGCACCGTCTGTGGGAATTCTCGAGCAAAAGCCATTTCCACCCAGGCCATGAGAATCAGGAGTGGTAGAACTTTTTGTCTCGATGGCCAGGAACTCACTAATAAGGTTGTTGCCACAAGAACTAGTATTGCCCAGTCTCAGGTAGGGGATCACCAGACGGGGGTACACCCTAGATGGTTTACTCCGAGCCTAAGCTCGATGCCAGGTAGAGGCTGTTGCAGCCGCAGTAGCATGGAGGCCCATCCGACCGCCCACGCCCATTATGCTTTTGGGCCTCTAATACCTTATGGGTATGCCCCACCAAATCCCTGGGGATACCCACCGCCTCCTCCGAGCTATTACCACGCTTCATGCTATCCACCACCTCAAGCACATTCATACTGGTGAGGGGCAGTCCTTGAGTCGGGTCAATGGCAACGAGACATGGGCAAGAGGCCTGTTGAAGGGAATAAGGAGGCCGAAGCCCAGCCCAAGAAGAGGCCTGCCGACCAAGGGGCATTTCACATCGCCGGGACCTCCAACGAGTTTTGGGCTCAATCTCCCGGAGGTGGAAAGGCCGCCGACCCAAGGATAGTCCAGGTCTTCAACCGCCTAGGGGCTAGGGTTGATCCCAACACCCCTAGGAGGGCAAATAGGGGGTTCCCTATGGGAAAAGATGACCTCCGCAATAGGTTGCCCCAGCGAGATCGACCGGATCCACCCAGGACAGGGCACCCCTCGAGCGCCCAAAGCCTAGGGTGCAGAACCTGCCCGTCTATGAGGTCGAGGATGATGAGCCATATTCTGAGAACAAGGGGCAGCCACCGCGACCGGAGAAGAGACTCCCTCCTCCCCCTCCTCGCGCGGGGTATCGGAGCATAAGGGATGACAGACCCCCTTCCTGTGAGAAAATTATATCGGATATAGCGGAGGACAAAATGCCTAACAATTTGCCAACTTATGGGGACACTTCTGACCTGGACAGGTATATCGATCGCTTCGAGATCGAGGTGAGTATGTTTGGCCATTCTTTGGACGTGTGGGGCCAAAATCTTTACAACCACTTTCGTTGGGGGGGCCCAGGACTGGTTCTCAAGGCTACCCCCACGAAGCATAAACTCTTACGATAACTTGGTTGAGCAGTTCATCGCTCACTTCTCTTCGGTCAAAAGAGACAAATTACCCTTGACCTATCTCTATAATCTTGTACAAAGAGAGGACAAGACATTGAGGGAATTCTTCACTCAATTCTCTCAAGTGTCTGTACAGGTCAAGATTCCGGGCATAGATATGTTGATCATCACCCTTTACTCTGCGATCAGAAACACGGACTGTGCTAACCAAATCGTAGTCCAGAAACCCTAGTTGATCGCTAAAATTTTAGAGATCGCAGGGGATTGGATTAGGGTAAACGGGGCATAACACGTCAGACTTTTTCGCCCTCAAATAAGAATTTAATCGGCTGATCAAAGGGGAATATCTCTAGGAATTCATCAAGAAAATTGATGACCTGGTCGTTCGAGCAGAAGAAAGGGTCGAGCAGAGTCCCCCATGACTCAGGAATGCCAAGCAGCCTACGGAATGTGACACGCATAATTTGCCCTGCCACAGTCGAATTGATATGATAGCAGGGGGGCCTGCTGGGGTGGATTCCAAGACTGCTCGAAAGCGTACAAGGAGGGAAGCCCAGAGAAGCTATAATGGGACACGTAAAGTGATGATAGTCGAGCCCCAGGAGCCTTGGGTCGAAGAAGAAATTACCTATAGCGATAAGGATCTAGTCAACGAACCCCATCGGGAGGGTGAAACTCCCAGCTGTCCGATGGTGGTCACTTTAGATGTCGCTAATTTTGCTATATCCAAAACTTTAATTACTAATGGAAGCTCAACAAATATTATCTTTTACTCGACTCTTGAAAAAATGAAACTTCATAAGCGCATTCAATTCAAAACTATCAGGACCCCTCTGACAGGTTTTGGGGGCTCTGAGGTATATGCGAAGGGACGGATCCAACTGATCACCTCCATGGGAACTCTCCCTGGAGGTCGAATATCTCGTGGTCGACCAACCATCCGCGTACAATATCATTTTTGGGCGGCCTAGATTGATCGATTTTAGAGCCATTATCTCAACCTACCACTAGCTTGTCAAATTACCAAATCCGGAAGATATCGAGGAATTGAGGTGTGACGTCTCAACGTCTTGGGCGTGCTACTCGATTTTCATGGAAAAGGTGAAATTACCAAACAACCAAGTGCTGCCCATGGTCTCTCTGCCGACCGAGATATACTCGACTCGGAGAGATCACACAAAATGACCTTAGCTTTGGCAGCCAAGAGAAGAAAGCTGCTCGACGGAAAGATCGACGTGACTAATGAGACCCAGCAGATCGTGCTGGTTCTGGGCTAGCCTGAGAAAACTACCAACGTGGGAGTGTCTCGCAAGGGTAAAGGGGTTGAACATTATGTGTTAATCCGATTCTTGTAAGAGAATGCGGACGTTTTCGCATGGAGTGCTTTCGATCTTGACTTCCGAGAGTGAACACGCACCATGTAAATGTCGACCCACTTTCAAGTCAATCAAACAAAAACTCAAAAATCAAAGCGTAGCCCGGAACGAGATCATCGAATAGGAGGTCAATAAGCTGTTTGAGATGGAGTATATCACGCCTGAGATGTATGTGGACTGGTTGTGTAATGTCATGCTGGTGGCAAAGACGGGGGGCAAGTGGAAAATGTATAACGACTTCACAGATCTAAATAGAGCTTGCCCCAAGAACCCCTATCCCTTGCCAAGAATCGACTAACTGGTCGACTCAACGACAGGGTGTGAACTTATAAGCATGATGGATGTCTTCTAGGGGTACCACTAAATCTTCATAGCCCCAGACGATAAGAAAAAGACATCTTTCATAGTCGTGAAGGGAATTTACTATTTCAAATCAATGCTCTTTGGACTTAAAAATACTGGAGCCACCTATCAGTTTGTTAACAAGGTTTTCGAAGAAGAGATTGGAAAAACCATGGAGGTTTACTTAGATGATATGATCGTACGAAGCCAGAAATCTTGTGATTATTTGGAGGATTTGGGTCGAGCTTTCGACCTCCTTTGCCAGTACCGATTAAAACTCAATCCGAGCAAAATTCTTGGGATACATGGTGAGTCATCAGGGCATTGAGGCGAATCTCAAAAAAATAAAGGCCATTACCTTGTTTTACCAACCCCAAACCGTACGAGAGGTGCAATGTTTGGTGGGGAGGATCATTTTCGTCAACTGATTCATCGTAAGGAAAGGAACTCTCCTCCTTCAAAATCCTGAGGAATATTAAGAACTTCGAATGAACTGAGGAATGTGATCGAGCTTTTAAGGAGCTAAAAGTTTATCTCGAGTCCCCGCCACTGCTCGCCAAGCCCCAGCCAGGAGAGAGAGAGAGATTACACGTGTACCGCCATTTTCGATCAAGCGATCAGTTCGGTTTTGGTCGCCATTTTTGACAAGAAACTCATGCCGGTGTACTATGTTAGTAAAATCCTCCATGGAACAAAACTCAATATTTGGAGATCGAGAAATTTGCTTTGACCTTGATGCACACGGCTCGAAAGCTGAAACCTTACTTCCAAACCCATTCTATAACTATTTTAACTGGTAGGTACTCAAGAAACTAGACACATCCAGGACGTTAGTGAAATGGGAGGTCGAGTTGGGACAATATGATGTAAGCTATCATCCTCGAACCGCCTACCAAGCGCAGGTCCTTGCAGACTTCTTGATCAAGAAGGGAGCCCCACTATCATCACCAGGTGCCTCGACCACCTGGATGCTCTCCGTCGATGGCTCTTCGACCACGACTGGGAGAGGTGTGGGGGTGTCCCTAAAGAATGCGAAAGGAGACGAGCTCTATTTTACCATCTGTTTGAACTTTCCAACCACAAACAACGAGGCCGAGTATAAAGCACTTATCATTGGAATGAAAACATCTCGTGACCAAGAGATTAAGAAGCTGACAGCTCTCACGGACTCCCAACTTATGGCTAGTCAGGTGGCCGGGACCTATGAGGCCAGAGAAGAAACAATGGTGAAATATTTGGCTAAGGTAAAATCCCTGGCTGGAGAATTTAAAGATTTTAGGCTCGAGCAGGTGCCTCGAGAAGAAAATGAAAGAGCAGATGCCCTTTCTAAGGTAGCAAATGGGTTAAGGGGAACCAGGAATAGAGCCATCACTTTTCTATCCATTTTCGCTCGAGTTATCGATCCTGCGTCCGAAGGAGTCATGATAATCGACCCAGCAGAGCCCTGTTGGTTGGACAAAATCATTTTATTTTTAAGAGACCGGGTCCTTCCAAAAAATGGAGCGAAGAAGGGTCGTTTGATAGCACGAGTGGCCAGTTATATGCTCAATTCGGATGGGAAGCTATTCAAAAAATCCTTCACAAACTGAGCTAAGAGATGCCTTCGACCATCCCAAACAAGAGATGTGCTGGAAGAAATACATGAAGGATCTTGCAGAAACGATTCCGAGGGTAAGTCGTTAGCTAAAAAGATTGGTCGAAGCAGGTTTTACTCGCTAACTATAGTTAAGTTTTCTATCAATTTTGTGAAGATATGCCCCAACTGCCAAAGGCATTCAAACCTCTCTCATCAACATACGGCTGAAATGATCCCAATCGATGTCGTCTGGCCCTTCGATCAGTGGGGGATCAATATCATGGGACCTTTTCCCCTAGCTCCTCGACAATGTCAGTTTGTGATTGTTTGCGTCGAGTACTTCTCCAAGTGGGTAAGGCAGTAGCGGTCCCAAAGATCACATTCAGAGTCATAATGCACTTTTTGTGGAAAAACATCATCTGCCGTTTTGGCGTTCCGAAGGTTCTTATTTGTGACAACGGGCCTCAATTCAGAAGCGAACAACTTCGAGCGTATTGCTTAGACATGGGGATCAGCCAATGCTTCACTTCAGTCGGACATCCTCAAGCAAACGGGCAAACAAAAGTGACTAATCGAATTATCATCAAAATCTAAAGACTCACCTCGAGGCCAAGAAAAGTGCATGGGCGGATGAGCTCGACGGAGTCCTATGGGCCTATCTAATGACTCCTCGAACGGCCACTGGTGAAACACCCTTTTCACTCATTTATAGATCGGAGGCGGTGATCCCAGCTGAAGTATTACATCAAAACGCTCAAATCTCACATTATCAATTATGAGAACAGGACCTTCGAGCTTGACACCATTGAGGAAAAAAGAGAGAGAGCATATCGCGATGCATGCAACAATATCGAGCGCCTATCACTCGGAGCTATAACAAGAAAGTCTTGGCCAAAGAATTTAAAGTGGGAGACTTGGTTCTAAAAAGGGTCGATGTTACTCGACATGTGGGGAAACTCGACCCTAACTAGGAAGGCCCATTCTGTATTTTCAAGGTCGGGAAAAAACAAATCCTATCACCTGGAAGAGATTGACGGGAGCTCAATCCCTCGATTATGGAATACCCATAATTTAAGATGTTTTTATGTTTGAATATCACTTGTAAGTTTGAACTATCACTCAATGAAAGAATCCCATTTACTGATCGATTATTGTTGCTATTACATTAGTCCTGCTTGAACTTTATTCGACTCGAACATGCATCATGAGTAGATGCTAATTCGATCGACCACTTAGTCTTTTGTTCGAACATACGTTATAAGTAAACGTTAATTTAAGCAATAAGGTAAGATATAAAGAAACCGAACATGCATAATAAATAATGCTAATTCGACGAAAAGAAACTTCATTGATTGAAAGTTACAAAAGTTGAGCAAAAAGGCTCTTTGGATTTTTTGGTCAAGAACACTCGTCGACCACCCCGGGTCGACAATGGTATAATTTAGATTTTGCTCTGAGAGTGCTCGTCGAACCCACCCGGGCCGACACAAAATAGATCGGTCTGTAAAAGCACCGACCATCTACAAACCCCATTCCGGGAAAGGAGTTGGTTGCTGAAAAGTAAGTTAAAACCCCATTCCGGGGAAGGAGTTGGTTTCTGAAAAGTTTCATTACTCGGGGGCTGGCTCGAAGACGCATCGGTCTAGCGAGTCAAGGCTTTTTTAGATCCCTGGGTCGATTTGTAGGATAACAGTTTCTACACCATGGTGCTCTTGAAATCGACCACGTCGAGCATGCCGTCAGGAATCTTTAGACCCGCAAATTGGGCCCTAACCTGCTCAAGGGTGAAGTTGAATTCCATTTCCTCCCAGTTGGGCTCCTCATTCCAGGGGGCTCTTGGCCTCTTTTCCTCCGGCTTGGGTCGGGGCACTCGGTCTCGACCTTGTCATTATCATAACTCACGAGAAGATATCCCACCTCCCTCATTTGAGCCATGTAGAGCTCGAACCCGTCATTGAAGTCGACAGCTCCCTTTATCATTGCGACGTGGGTGAACATGAGGCTCTCGAAAAATTGGAATACGTATTGTTCTCGATCCCCGGGAGCAGATATTCATAAGTTTCCTTGGATGTAAGGACGCCGTTCTTGTGTCCCTCCACGATCCCAGCCTTGTGACGCTCGAGCCATGCCTCATTGCAATGAAGTAGAGCTTTTTCGAGCTTCGTACGTCAAGTCTTTTTCTTTTACCTCGAGTGCGGACTTCCCCTGAACAGCCTGTACCAGCTCTGCGTTGGCCTTCTCAAGTGTCTCCTCCTTCTCCGCCAGCTTACCCCTTAATTCCTCCATGACCTTCTTCTCAGCCTCAAGCTCCCTTAACCTAACCTGCCACCGGGTGAATATCCCGCCGCTCAGAGTTATTTTTTCCCATCTGGGCGCAAGCAGCTTTGCAAACTTTCCAGCGGCGAGAATTGTGAAACCCTAAAATCACAGCCTGCGAGGAAATCGAGCAGAAGGTTAAAATGGGAGGCAGTAAAGAAAAACACAAGCAACAATGAAACTTATAGAGAAGAGATAGCGGACGAAGTTGTCTTGGCTCTCCTGGTCGTCATCTTGCCATAGCAGCTTGTGGTCGGCCTCCGTTTGCATGGCATAGTAGAAATGACGCATGGCGTTCAGATCATAGGGATCGCTCACAATTACGCGCTCGCTCCCGTCCGATCGAAGCAATGAGAGTCCCCCTGGGTACTTAGGCTCGTTCATCTGAGCGTACTCAAAGAACTTTTTATAATCATTGGACCGGGGGGCCCAATTAACTCCCTTTCCCTTGTTTTGGAAAGTAATATGGGTACGAGAGCCGGAGGACTCGGACACAGGGGCAGCAGGGGAAGCCATTGCTTGGCCATCCCTCGAAGCACTCGAACCGGACCCAACCGATGGCCTGGACTCATCCTCTCTTCGACTGGGGGTTCTGGAAGCTTTCTTCTTCAACCGGGAGTCTCCAGCATCGGTATTCTTTCTCTTCCCTCGACCCGAGCCTTGGGAGTTATCCGCAGAGGCTTGAAAGTTGGGGGATTGAGCTGCTAATTGAAGTACAGTATCGACCGCACTTTGAGCCTCCTACTTTTGGGCGACCACTTCTGCCTCCGGCATCGGGGTCTGATTCTTTTTCTTTAACTTGGCGTTGCGGTTCTTGATTTCGGTCGCAAGGATTTCCTTTCTGTATGCCATTATGATTGTACCTGCACGAAAGATGGAAAATCGATCAATATGAGATTTGATTACTTAGAAGGACAATCTGAAACCATTAAAAGAAGTTGAGAGGTCAGAAGAAAACGTGCTTGGGTGATCGAAATTGAAGGCAATATCATTTGAACCCAAAGTGAAGTCCCTATATCTAAGGGTCCCAGGGCTCATCTGCACCTCGACTATGAGCTAAGGCTGAGTCAAGAATTGAGCACACATTTGCTCAATCTTTCTTAATCGTGAATTAAAATGGGCGGCCAAGTGGGTCTTCCCTTGGGCATCTTAGCCTTCTTAATATCGTGCAAAGAGGTGTGTTGCAGCCCGAGCCATCCGAGCGGAGACTTTATGTACATAAAATTATGTTTCCAGCCAAGCCCGTAAGAGGTAGAGTAGGCCCTAACGATTTGGAAGTTGGGGCTAGCCTGTAACTTTACGAAACCTCGACTGTCTGGGGAGGCCACTGGAGAGGTCGAGGCCAAGCAAGAAGTCTCAGGCAGTGCAACAGAAGTCTGAATGCGTTCACCAGCTGGTACGCAGTCGGGAGAAGTTGTATAGAGGCTATATCCAAGGCGTTGAGAAGGGCCACGAAATCCGGGTTGAGAGGAACCCTCATCCCGTACTTAATAGCGTACGTTGTTACAGCTATGCCGTCTGGAGGAGGATCGCCCATACTTTGATCTTCATTGGGCTTTATAACTCCATAGCCCTCGGTGGGCCACTACCCTCCCGTGATCAACCGTAGCCTGAAAAGATCCCCTGAAGCTCCTCAATGTCCTCATCAGAAACCGCACTCCAAGTTTGCGAATGGTGAAGAACGGTTACTTGGGGCCCTTCCTTTTTTTTTCTTTGAACCCGAGGTCGAAGCCTTGTCCTCGGTCGGTTACGCCTCGGTCGATCACGTTCGGAGTCCCTGGGGGGTATCCCAATCGAGACCTCCATCCGGCCAGCTCTAGGTTTTTCCATTTCTGTTCCTCTCCCCCCCGCCTCCTCCTCTTCTTCTTCATCAACCTTCTCCTCTTCTTCTTTCTCGACCACCGCTTCATCTTTATAAGTGATGGAATCGCTCTCAGAGGAAGACGACCCAGATGATATGGTCACAACGATCCCAGATATCCCAACTGGGGTCAGATTCTCCTCTAATTCATCGACCAAACCCCGCTCATAGTACTCGTGGATATGTTTTCTTTTAGGCATTGGAACTTGCTTTATAGAGGCCATAAGGAAGAATAGGAGAAGAGTGCGGAAACTAAAGGGAGAGGTCGAGAAAAATACCTAGGAATAAGGGACTTGGGAACTCTTGATCTACCACTGGAAAAATTCCTAAACGCTTTCTTAAAATGCTCCGCTCGAAGGGCTCTTTGGTTTTTGAGGAATGCTCGAAAATTCTCAAGAGTTTTGGTAAGGAATAAGGGTAACAGGGACCCCTTATTTATAAGGGGAATGCTCAGAATACGAAGAGACACAATCATTATGCTCTAAACCGTCATCAGGTGCAATGATTGCGCCTTTTCCCGCCCGCCAAAAGTCAAAATTTGAAAACTCGCTCCCATAAACCAACAGAAACATCGGTCGACATATTTATGGGCGCCCCTCTCGATCAAAGTTTACCAGCCATGTCATAACGTACCTGCCAGCCTAGGGGCCTTATGATGGGCACTTTCTGAGAGTGCCAAGTGTCGCTACGTGGCCCAACGGTTAGAGATGACACCTGGTCATTAAACCATACCTGGGGAGGCATGTCACTTCATTCCCCCTGATGGCGATCGAACGACCTCGACCTCCCAATTCCCGACTGGTCGGTGATCCTCCTTTGGATTACAAATCGACCAGACCAGGTACTCGAGTACCCTCTTTTTCTATCACGATGGACTCTCGACCTCAGGCTCAGATCGACCACTAGATCCGTCGACTGACGAGCCGTAACATAAGCTAATGGCGGGGATGAGAGGTCGAGGGACTCCCATGGTACAAGGGAACCAATTCTGACACAAAGGTGTTGTACTGTACTACTGCTCCCTAACAAACTGGCTAGAGCATTAAATGCACCTCCAGTGCATGGACAGGTGTCACACACCCACCTTGGGCCTATAAATATCCACATCATTTATGGCATGGGTAAGCACAACTACTTTTCCTTCGACCCTCAGTACCACTCTTTCTTCTCTGAGCAAGTTGTTGGAAAACACGAATCAGAAAGCAGCGAAATTTAAAAAATTTTCCCAACAAAAGGACCTTGAACTCGCAATCGTGTAACCAAATTCGTAAAGATAGAAAACTTACTTTTCTTTTATTCTTTCTTGAAGCGTTTCAAGCCACCCAAGAACGCTCTTCTCGCGGCTTGATCCCCTCTCCTTGGTAAAGCTCGAATCTTCAAACTTCTAACTTGAAGTCTCTAGAGAAAGTCCACCAACTTGATCACAATCTAACTAGTAAGGATGCTAGTTCTCTAGTTAGTGTTTAGGCTTAACCTAGGGTTTAATTTAATCTTGGAGAAAGGAAGGTGTTCAACACATGAACCAAGAATTGTCAATTAGCTCTAAAGGGGAGCTCGAGCTCCCCTATATATAGGAGGGAGTTGCCGATCCAAATCCTTGTTGGTCAAGGATTTGGTTCCTCTCTCTCCTATTACTTGATTATCAAGTATTTTCCAACTTTGACTTTGAATTCTAATTCTAGTCAACTTCTAAGAGAGCTTAAAAATATCCAAACTATTTTTGGATAATTTTATACTTTATTTATTATAAAATAAATAACTTATTTTTATCTAATTAATTAATTCATAATTAATTAACTAGATTATTTTCTCCAAAATTAGACTTTCTTTTTAATTCAAAATTAAACCAAAGTCTATTAAATAATTAACTAATTAATTATTTAATATATATATATAATATATATATACACACGTGTGTGACACGTGTCACAGTGACACGTGTCACTCACGTGAGCCACACGTGTGACTTCACACGTGTGGAACCCTCTTGGCTCGATTAACTCGTTTAATCATTTTTAAGCCTCAACTCATGTAACCAAGTTGTTGTGTGTGACCCTCTAGGTTCTCAATTCAATTAGCAGTGACCCTAATTAATTAATTCACTAATTAATTAATCAGTCCACAGATTAAACGACCATAGTCTAGCAACAGGTGTTTAACCCCTAGCTGAATTGGAATGTTCGGATTCGACAGAACCTTTAAGTCATTGATTCATGTGAGATACAATCCTCCTACTTACTATCTCTCAACCAAGATCTAGGGCAAGGGAATAATCAGAACCCTAATAATCCGGTCTTAAAGCTAAGTGCATTTCATATCCATTTGATCTCAATCCAAGAAACACTTTTCTTGATGTCTTGATCTACTGCCTTGGCCAAGGACTCCATATGGCATATGAATGACTTACACAATAAGAGATCACCTTGCATATGCAAGTGTAGGTCCTTTCTTGATTCTCATTCACTTTCATGAATCACTTGTGCAGCCCCAGCATAAGCCTTGAATCAGTTGTCTAAGGCGACCCCCTTTAAAGCTTATACCAAAGACTACAGAGTTAACTCATAAAGTAACATGGAACCTCAAGTCTAAGGATCAATTAATCACATCAATGACTCGTGAGATATTTCCTAATCTGGAAGTTTCCATTTCCTGAAATAGAAACTTCCTTTCCCATTTAGGAATGTTCGCACACGGGGCACCTCAGTGAACTTACTTATCAAAGTAAGCACCCTCATGTATCACGCACGTATCAACTATACACTTTGCACCTCCATGAAACAAGGTGGTCCTTCTTAAGGGCGTGATCCCACAAGCAAGCCTTAGAGGAGTCAGGTTGACACTCCCACTGTCTGTAGGACTCATCGGCTTGGAGTATTTTACTAATCATGACTTATGTGATATAGGGCTCGTTTCATGAACCATTTCACCTAAATGGTAGAGTCCTAAAGTCATCAGGATTAGGGGAGTTCTCATACATGCACAGCTAAAGTAAACGCATACCAAACAAGAGCATATAAAGAAGTGTTGCCTCAATCCGTTATTTTATTCAAAGATTGTCTGTGATTACAATAAGGAAAAGCACAAAGCGGATATTCAATCGGCTTTCTAGGGCACTATTCCTAACAATCTCCCACTTGCCCGTCAAAGCCATTCTAAAGCTACTCTAAGTCCCATCTTCTGAAGATGACCTTGGAAAGCTTCTCGACTAAGGGGTTTAGTAAGTGGATCTGCCACGTTCTCTGCTGATGTGACCCTCTCAATTAGCACATCTCCTCTTTTGATAATATCACGGATTAGGTGATACTTCCTCATAATGTGCTTGGTCCGTTGGTGAGATCTTGGTTCTCTTGCTTGAGCAACCGCCCCAGTGTTGTCACAAAACACAGTAACGGGGTCTTTCATGCTAGGAACAACATTCAATTCTTGAATGAAGTTTCTAATCCAAACACCTTCCTTAGCTGCATCATTTGCAGCTAAGTATTCGGCCTCAGTGGTCGAATCTGCAGTGGTTGTTTGCTTGGAACTCTTCCAACTCACTGCTTCGCCGTTTAGGCAGAAAATGTATCCTGACATTGACTTAAAATCATCTAAGTCAGATGCAAAGCTTGCATCGCAGTATCCTTCGACAGTAAGATCTTTCTGACCTCCGTAAACTAAGAATAAATCTTTAGTACTTTTCAAGTACTTAAGAATATTCTTCACGGCAGCCCAGTGACCATCTCCAGGGTCAGATTGGAAACGACTTGTTACACTAAGTGCATAAGCCACATCCGGTCGAGTACATAACATTGCATACATTATGCTACCTATTGCTGATGCATAAGGTGTATGAGTCATTCTTTCCTTCTCAAGGTTAGTCTTAGGACACATCTTCTTTGAAAGACATGTTCCTACACTCATAGGAAGGTTCTTAACCTTTGCTGACTCCATATTGAATCTCTTCAATACTTTGTCAATGTACATCGATTGTGATAGTCCTATTAACCTTCTAGATCTATCTCTATAGATTTTAATTCCAAGGATATAGGACGCATCACCAAGATCTTTCATCTCGAATTGGTTCGATAACCATAACTTAGTCACTTTCATGTCATCCTTCGAATTCCCAATAAGAAGGATGTCATCAACATAAAGTACTAAGAATTGTACTGAGGTCTCCAATTCCTTTCTATACACACATGATTCATTCGAAATTTGGATGAAGCTAAACGCTTTGACCGATTCATCAAATCGAATGTTCCAATTCCTAGAAGCCTGTTTCAATCCATAGATTGATCTTTGGAGTTTGCAAACCTTTTGCTCACTCCCACTGAATGTGAAACCTATGGGTTGCTCCATATAAATGTCTTTATCAATGTCACCATTGAGAAAGGCAGTTTTCACATCCATTTGCCATATCTCATAGTCATAATATGCAGCAATGGCAAGCATGATTCGAATGGACTTTTGCATTGCAACTGGTGAAAAGGTTTCGTCAAAGTCCACGCCGGGTCTTTGAGTGAATCCTTTTGCAACCAGTCTCGCTTTGTAGGCCGCAATGCTTCCATCAACTCCAAGCTTTCTCTTAAAGATCCATTTGCAACCTATGGGTTTGACCCCATCAGGCAAATCTACCAAGGTCCAAACTTGGTTGGAGTTCATGGAGTCCATTTCGGATTTCATGGCTTCTATCCACTGTTCAGAGTCAGAATCTGAAAGTGCCTCCTCATATGTTGAAGGATCATTATCCTTTTGAGAGATTTCATGGAAGAATCCATACCATCTCTCCGGCTGTCTAGGAGTGCGTTCAGAACGCCTTAGAGGAGGATTTTCATGTGTATCGAAATTCGTGATTGGTTGTAGTTGATCAGAGTGGGACGTTTCTTCAGTGGGTGGTGTGGGGTCACTTTGTACTTCTTCTAATTCTATGATCTTGCCTTTCTTTTCTTTAAGGAACGGTTCCTCAAGAAAAGTAGCATTTCTGGAAAACACCTTTTGTTCAGATTGATCATAGAAGTAGTATCCTATGGATTCCTTAGGATAACCTACAAAGTAGCATAAGTTAGAACGGGATTCTAACTTATCTCCCACTGTCCTCTTCACGTAAGCAGGACAACCCCAAATTCTTAAATAAGAATAACTAGGGATTTTACCATGCCACATTTCATAGGGCGTTTTAGGGACTGACTTAGAGGGAACTAGATTCAAAATCTTTGCTGCACTTTCTAGGGCATAACCCCAGAAAGAAGGTGGTCAGTCAGTGAAACTCATCATGGAACGAACCATATCAAGTAGGGTTCGATTCCTTCTCTCAGAAACTCCATTAAGCTGAGGAGTTCCCGGAGGAGTCCACTGAGAGATAATCCCATTATCTTTGAGATGATTAAGGAATTCTTCACTAAGATATTCGCCTCCTCGATCAGATCGAAGTGCTTTGATCTTGTGACCAGTTTGGTTCTCAACCTCCTTTTGAAATTCTAAGAATTTCTCAAAAGCTTCAGATTTATACTTCATTAAGTATACATAACCATACCGACTAAAGTCATCAGTAAAGGTTATGAAGTACTGATGATTGTTTCTAGTGCTTACACTAAGCGGTCCACAAACATCAGTATGGATCAAATCCAAAACCTTAGTGGCACGTTCCATAGTTCCTTTAAAAGGGACTTTGGACATTTTTCCTTTGAGACAGGATTCGCAAGAAGTTAACTCTTTGAGATCTTTTTCAGAGAATGATCCTAAAGTGTTTATCTTGCTAATTCTGTTCTTGGAAATGTGTCCTAATCTAGCGTGCCATAAGGGAGCTGAAACTTTGTCATCTCTCTTACGCTTCGTTTCTCGTTGTATATTCATAATATTGATATTTTGAGTTAGGTAAAGTCCATTACTTAGAGTACCGATGTGAACGGAAGAGTTGTTCCGTTTGATAAAATATTTACCATTCTTAATATAAGTTTCATAACCTTCACAATCTAATATTGGAACTGAAATTATATTACGAATAATGCTCGGTACATAAAGGACTTTATTTAATATTAACTCAAAACTACCTAAATCTAATCTAATTGTGCCTAAAGCTCGAGCTTCAACGTTTGAGCCATCGCCGATCTTCAAGACACATTCTCCTTCTTTTAGTTGTTGAACATCACTTAGCATCTGTACATCATTATAGATATGAGTTCCACAACCGGTATCAAGTACCCAAGAACTAGAATTAATAGACAGATTTACTTCAACGAGAAAGATACCTTTCTTAAGAGTAGCCTTGTACTCTGGGCAGTTTCTCCTCCAATGTCCCGCTTTGCCACAATGGAAGCAAACATCCTCTTTCTGATCACGCTTCTTCTTTTGGGCCTTCCCCTTCGAAATGCCACCAGTGGGCCTAAGGGGTTTCTTCTTCTTCTTTTGGGCTTTCTTGCCCTTACCTTTAGAAGGCCCAGAAGAGGAAGATGGAGCATTCACCATCAAAACCTTATTGTCCTTCTTGATCGTGCTTTCAGCAGTCACAAGCTGACTAATCAGCTCAGCTACAGTAGCACCAGCATGATTCATGTTGAAGTTAAGGACAAATGGGTTGAATGATGGTGGGAGCGAAGCTAGCAACAAATCCACTGAAAGCTCATCTTTCAGTGGCATGTCCATGGAAGCAAGTTTCTCAGTAAGGGCAAGAAACTTGAGTCCATATTCATGGACACTTGAACCTTCCCTCATTCTCAAGTGGAATAATTCCTTTGAAGTGTTATACCTTGTAACACGTTCATGAGGGCGGTAAAGTTGCTCTAAGTGGTCGTAAATCTCCCAAGCAAATTCCATGGCCTCATGCTGCCTTTGCAAGTCCGGAGACATGTTAGCCAACATAAGGCAACGGGCTTGGAGATTATCATCCTTCCACTTCTGAATCGCGTCCCGCTCGGCCCGAGTGGGAGCCTCCCCTTCGGGACTAGGCTCCCCTTCGAAGAGAACATAAGTTCTCTTCTCAGAATCTAAAATGATTTTTAGATTCCTCAGCCAATCAGAATAGTTGGGACCAGTCAACTTGTTTGACTCGAGGATCGATACAAGAGGGTTTTTGGTTGCCATTTCAAAACACGTAGAGAATCACAGAATCTACGACCTAAATGGTAAAACAGAGAACTAGTGAGCATGCTGAATTATAACGATATACAAAAGATAAGGTCTTTAATCTAATGTAGCTCCCACTGTTTTTCAAAGATCTAGAATTCCCAAAGATCTAAGAGGAACACGTTTCCCAATGGGTACTAAGATCCTAGGCATTTTACCTCGAACCCACGACTCGCGGACATTCTAAGTAAGAACCCTAGGTAGGTACAACTTACCAATTCTAACACCTTTAGAACTCTTAGTAATTGTTTTTTGCATCACCTATCTTTCAATATGGACCCACGACTCGTGCGACATCCATATTTACTTAGGCGTTAAGCTAGACCCATCAATCATAAGATCATGACCAAAACTTAGTTCGAACGACCCACGACTCGTGGACATCGCCCTTGCTAAAATTGACCACGAAATATTGATCATTTAAAATGATCAATTAGGTAACTAAGAACTAATAAGCTCTACTAGCTATCCCACGACTCGCGGACAATAACTAGCTTTACTTACTAAACTTAAAACCTATTGATGGAATGCTAGGAATTTAATTCAAAATTTGCATCTCGAATTAAACACCTATTTGTTCGAAATTAGCTTAATATTTAATGGGAATTTTCGAATCAACCGGAGAGTTGTCCGGTTCGACCTCACCAACATATATGTTATCCAATTTTATTAGTCTTGATTAATGCAAGTACACTTAAATGCATTTCAAACAAGCACATAAACAGATAACATGTCCTAGCATGATACTAACATGTAATGATCATGGGTTCTACCTATCTTATGCGTGATATGTGGGAGCCACTCCACAATCACAAGTTCTAACATACATGCCACATAAACAGTTCAAATCACATAAGGGAAAGCGGTAACAAAATACGAGCCCTATCTCTATTACATTTAACAATTGAGATTCCCCTCCCTAACATATTGAGGGGTCTTCACTTATGGCCTCCTTGTTACTTGAATGTGGTCCATCTTACTCCATGGGTGCATTGTCTCCAAAATGAAAATAAAACCTCACCACCTATCTCTACTCTCAAATTACAATAAAAAGGAAAAAGACATAAAGTAATAAGGCTCAATCTTCATATTGGCCTTAGACAATTACACGGGGCATACCCCGGCCTCAAAAACAGTAATATGGAAAGCCACATAATAAATCACATAACAGTACGCACATAAGTGAGGCTCCAACCTCAATTGAAAAACGCAACTATAGGGCTCCAACCCCAATTTAAACCATCCATGTGCATAAATTAAAACCATACATAGATCTAAACCCATGATCACCTAACATGCTTTTGCGAGAATTTGAATTTAGCCAATAAATTAAAATTCTCGTTTCAAGTCCTAATGACTTAAAAACACGGCTTAGATGCAATTCTTGTTCAAGAGCCTTTTCAATAAAACCCGAAAAACAATAAACCAATAAAATTCCAATTAATTTCCAAAATTAATAATTTTATTCTTTCATTATTTTCAGAAAATAAAATTTATAATTTTTCCAAAATCCAAATCGCTTTAATTTCTCAAAAATCCCAATTTAATCAAAATTTTAAAATAATTTTATTTTAACAAAACTGATTTTAAAAGATAAAATTAAAATAAAATTAAATCGGGATTATACGGACTGAAAACACGAAAAACACGAAACACGAAAACGGGCCCGAAAAGGGGCCTAGCCGCGCCCGGCACAGACGCGCAGCAGCGCGCGGCAGTTGCCGCTCGCGTGCGCGCGCCGGCCGCGCATCATGCGCCCGCCGCGACTAGGCGGACTGGGCAGGCGTCCCGCGCGGTTGCGGGACGGGCTGGGCGGCGCGCCCGGGACGGCTCCCGCGCTGTTGCGGGAGGAGCTGGGCGGCGCGACGGGCCTGGGCGTGCGACATGCTAGCACGCCTAGGCTCGTTGCTTTTCGTGTTCGTTTCGTATTTCTGGGTTTCTCGAAAACCCGGTTCAATCCAAAAATTAAAATTCGATTTAAACATATTTCAATCAAAACGGTTTTCAAAATCACAATTTAAGAAAACAGTTTCAGAAATTCAGGAAAAATTACAGTTTCGTATTTCAGGCTTTCTAAAAGAACTCATGAATACCTAATTCGCATCTAAGCCTAAGAATTTCTACCAAATTCAGAATAATTGAGACGAATCAGAAACACGATTAACGAGGTGGCTCTGATACCACTTGTTGGAAAACACGAATCAGAAAGCAGCGGAATTTAAAAATTTTTCCCAACAAAAGGACCTTGAACTCGCAATTGTGTAACCAAATTCGTAAAGATAGAAAACTTACTTTTCTTTTATTCTTTCTTGAAGCTTTTCAAGCCACCCAAGAACGCTCTTCTCGCGGCTTGATCCCCTCTCCTTGGTAAAGCTCGAATCTTCAAACTTCTAACTTGAAGTCTCTAGAGAAAGTCCACCAACTTGATCACAATCTAACTAGTAAGGATGCTAGTTCTCTAGTTAGTGTTTAGGCTTAACCTAGGGTTTAATTTAATCTTGGAGAAAGGAAGGTGTTCAACACATGAACCAAGAATTGTCAATTAGCTCTAAAGGGGAGCTCGAGCTCCCCTATATATAGGAGGGAGTTGCCGATCCAAATCCTTGTTGGTCAAGGATTTGGTTCCTCTCTCTCCTATTACTTGATTATCAAGTATTTTCCAACTTTGACTTTGAATTCTAATTCTAGTCAACTTCTAAGAGAGCTTAAAAATATCCAAACTATTTTTGGATAATTTTATACTTTATTTATTATAAAATAAATAACTTATTTTTATCTAATTAATTAATTCATAATTAATTAACTAGATTATTTTCTCCAAAATTAGACTTTCTTTTTAATTCAAAATTAAACCAAAGTCTATTAAATAATTAACTAATTAATTATTTAATATATATATATAATATATATATACACACGTGTGTGACACGTGTCACAGTGACACGTGTCACTCACGTGAGCCACACGTGTGACTTCACACGTGTGGAACCCTCTTGGCTCGATTAACTCGTTTAATCATTTTTAAGCCTCAACTCATGTAACCAAGTTGTTGTGTGTGACCCTCTAGGTTCTCAATTCAATTAGCAGTGACCCTAATTAATTAATTCACTAATTAATTAATCAGTCCACAGATTAAACGACCATAGTCTAGCAACAGGTGTTTAACCCCTAGCTGAATTGGAATGTTCGGATTCGACAGAACCTTTAAGTCATTGATTCATGTGAGATACAATCCTCCTACTTACTATCTCTCAACCAAGATCTAGGGCAAGGGAATAATCAGAACCCTAATAATCCGGTCTTAAAGCTAAGTGCATTTCATATCCATTTGATCTCAATCCAAGAAACACTTTTCTTGATGTCTTGATCTACTGCCTTGGCCAAGGACTCCATATGGCATATGAATGACTTACACAATAAGAGATCACCTTGCATATGCAAGTGTAGGTCCTTTCTTGATTCTCATTCACTTTCATGAATCACTTGTGCAGCCCCAGCATAAGCCTTGAATCAGTTGTCTAAGGCGACCCCCTTTAAAGCTTATACCAAAGACTACAGAGTTAACTCATAAAGTAACATGGAACCTCAAGTCTAAGGATCAATTAATCACATCAATGACTCGTGAGATATTTCCTAATCTGGAAGTTTCCATTTCCTGAAATAGAAACTTCCTTTCCCATTTAGGAATGTTCGCACACGGGGCACCTCAGTGAACTTACTTATCAAAGTAAGCACCCTCATGTATCACGCACGTATCAACTATACACTTTGCACCTCCATGAAACAAGGTGGTCCTTCTTAAGGGCGTGATCCCACAAGCAAGCCTTAGAGGAGTCAGGTTGACACTCCCACTGTCTGTAGGACTCATCGGCTTGGAGTATTTTACTAATCATGACTTATGTGATATAGGGCTCGTTTCATGAACCATTTCACCTAAATGGTAGAGTCCTAAAGTCATCAGGATTAGGGGAGTTCTCATACATGCACAGCTAAAGTAAACGCATACCAAACAAGAGCATATAAAGAAGTGTTGCCTCAATCCGTTATTTTATTCAAAGATTGTCTGTGATTACAATAAGGAAAAGCACAAAGCGGATATTCAATCGGCTTTCTAGGGCACTATTCCTAACACAAGTATCTGACTTGAGCGTCGGAGTGCCAAACTGGGATATCACCCCCATTCCCAAGTTGGCCTTCAGTTTACGTTTGCTCTTCCTTTTGCAGATCGGTTCGAGAGTCTCCATATATTATAAATTCTAAGCGATTCGAGCTCACGGAATCAACTAAGAACACTAACCGATTTCGAGCATGATCAGCAGCCAATTTTCGTTGCTAGCGGCAAACCGATGAAAAAAGAGGCAACCCTAATTTGGAGTGGCAAATTGAAGTAAATAAACTCATCTTTTGGTTTGAATGGTAATTTCACCTTCTCAGTAAAGCCATGTATCCACCAACACTCCAAAATTTCATGTCTTTTGGAGCTGCCAAGAACACGCCGCTCCTACAGGCTGGTACGGCAAAGCAAGGCTTCAGTCTGCAGAAAGTAATCGGAGAAAAACGGCCGCCAAAGAGAAAAAACCGATGGTTATAGGCGAAGTAAACAGGGCCTTAGAAAATAAAGAGAGATTTGAGATATTGTAATCAAGTTTGTTTTTGCAAAGTCAACAGGGGTTGGTTCAAGTGGTTAATGAGTTTATTCTCCAAGATAAGATTTTGGGTTCGAATCCTACTTGGGTGAGCATGTGTAAAAAAAAAAAAAAAAGTTTGTTTTTGCAAAACCTATCGGAATGAGAATAAATTTTTTTAAATAATACATAAAAATTTCATATATAGTAATAAAACATGTACCAAATAGGGGTGCATTTCGAGCCGAGCCGAGTCTAGTTTGGTCAAAAAATCCAACTTGAGATGGAGCTTGAACACTATTTGTATGGCTTGAGATTGAACTTGAGCTTGCCAAGCTTATTTTTTGGGGGCTTGAGCTTGGGTTGCCCAAATATTAAGCCAAGCTCAACTCGACTCGCCAACAAATTTTTATTGGACATTTTAGCTCTAATTCAAAAATAATATTAATCAATAGCAAGAATATTAAAATACATAATATATATAACGTACTAATATTTTTAAGTTTTATACCATTATTAATAAATTATAATCAATAACATATATACTTGATATTTTAGATTATGTATGAATATTATTAATTATATTATAATAAAAGTATAAATCATGTAATTACACAATACAAATTATTAACTAATTTTGTAGTAAGATATATATTTATGTTATTAATTAGTTATTATGGTATATGATATTTATTATTTTAGTTCATTAAATATTTGAGTGAATATTTTATGAATATATTTTTGTATATTATTTGGTTTAATGTGTCATTATAAAATGATATATTATTATGACATATTATGATACAAAATTATTTAAGGATCATGTAGATAAGGGAAAATTGCAAAATTGGTATACCATCTCCTCCAATTTAGCCGTTCTGGTACACTAACTTTTTCGGCAGCAAAAAAACCCCACAATTATCTAGAATAAGCAAATTAGTGCACTTTTTACCCGAATAAACCGAAACCCGCCGGAAATCCAACCCATTTCTTGGTGGACCCTGTACAAATGGGTCGGTTAAAAAGTGCACTAATTTGCATTGTTTAATAAGTTGTGGGGTTTTTTTGCTACCGGAAAAGTTAGTGTACCAGATCGGCTAAAATGGGGGAGATGGTATACCAATTTTGTAATTTTTCCATATAGATAATGTATAATATAGTGTAAATTATCTTGTATATTTTGTAATTATACCAGATAAGTTATTAACTAATACTTTATTAAGATATATACTTATATAATTAATTATTTATTCTAGTAGATTGAATCTATTTTTTGTTAAATTATTTGTTTGATAAATATTATATATTATCATAGTAATATGCTAGTAATATTGTATATAATGATATGTTGTTGTAATTATTAAATTGTAATATTATTAAATCCAATTTATTGTCAAAATAAGTAGATAAAAATATATAAAATATCACATATTTAGTATTACTAAAACATAGAAATGTATATATCGTCATATGCGGGGTGAGAAATTATCACATAAAGGCCATAGGATTCATAACTAAAACAAAAGTTCCCTCACCTTAGCAAAAGTAGGAGAAACCGGGGCTAAAACAAGCAATCGAACACCTAATTCTCTGGCTCGACGACGTCCGGAAGAGGCTTTGAAATAAAAGAACACAACACCCGAGACTTAGACTCAATTATGTACCAATTAGATGCCCGACAATGCTCATGAATGCAATATATGCATATAAAGTGCATAAAGGTACCACTTAAGACATATAGTTTCATAATCTCGTACAAATCATATCAAATTGATCCGAAAATTTAATACAAATAAGTTAACACATAATATAACATGCTAATAACAATTAGAAGTCATAAAAAAAGCAAGAAAATAATGAAACAAGCGAACAAAGAGCAAAACGAACAGCAGTCATGCAAAAGAGGCGAGACACAACCATGTCTCCATTTTAGTACAAAATAAGACACGACCATGTCTCGGTGACACGCCGTGTCTAGTTTTAAACCCGTGCCAACTGGCAAGGCCGGTGACAGCTTCCGTGCAAATAGTTGTATCCGTGCCTTCGCAGTTGGCACGGGTTTAAAACTAGTGTCTCATTTTGGCTCGAGACCAGGCCGTGTCTCTCCCCATGCACAAAATGAGACACAACCGTATCTTAGTATAGAAAATCGAGCCAAAGAGACATGACTGTGTCTGCTCGCGGGAAGAGAAGCTATCACCGGCATGTCTTGGCAGTTGGCTCGAGACCAGGCCGTGTCTCTCCCCATGCACAAAATGAGACACAGCCGTATCTTAGTATAGAAAATCGAGCCAAAGAGACACGACTGTGTCTGCTCGCGGGAAGAGAAGCTGTCACCGGCGTGTCTCCAAATTTGCTTTGATTCCTCCATGAAAAAGAGCAGCAAAACCCCTGTTTCTCATACATAAACATAGCAGCAACGTAGGGGAAGGAAATGGAGCAAAGAAACCATAAAACAAGCAAGGAATTCATGCAAAATTCAACGCCAAACACACACATGCAGCATTCCGGCAAGTAGAGATGAAAAAATGCAAGTTTCAACCATTTTCTTCCATGAAATCCTAAGAACATTAATGGCAACTTATACCTCAATAAACTACCATGAAATAAAGCCTAAGATATGCAATAAATGAACCATAATGAACATCATACAAGTCTCAAAACTCAAATCAAGCAAGGGATGATCATGTTTCTTCAAATTTTCCACACACCCAAACTATTCATCATCAAAGCCATATCCATGGATTTCTAACATTAAAGTATGAATCAAATGGAGGAAAATGATCACAAGAAAGTGGAGAACATGAATCCACTCTTACCTTTTAAAGTTGGAGCAAGAAAAGCTTGACTTGAGCTCAAAAGGACCAAAAAAAATGGAGGTTATGGCTTTGTTGCTTCTTTTCCTTCTTTCTTGGTTGATATGGTTCAAACTCAGCAAAAAATGAAGGAGAAAGAGATGGTTTTGGCTGAGTTTTAGTCAAAGGAAATGTATAAGAATAGGTCCAAAAGCTCAAACATAGGTCTTAGCGGTGTAATAGGTACGAGTGGCTGAAATTTGTATCATCAGGGGTCGAAACGGTATTGAAAAATTACAAGACTTGTTCAATTGAATCTGAATCATCGATTCGAGTCCAACAACAAAGACGGAACTCGAATCCGAGTTCCCAAGTTCAAGTTATGAATAAAAAACTAGAGGGTGACCAATTTGCAAAAAGGCCTAAACTTTAGGGAAAAGTTCAATTGAGTTCACTAAGGTTCAAACAAGTCCAAATCGAATTAAAAATATACAATTAAGTCCTAAAATCATATATATCACATAATTCATGAATTTAGCATGCTTGAAAATAAAATCCATAATTCGCAAATTCACAGATCATAAGGAATTCATATCATAAGTTCAAATAGGGCAAATTCTTATCAAATAATTCAAACAGTTCATATAATTCTCAAATAAACATATAAGAAATAAAATAACATAATAGAATTCATATAAATGCAACACTTAAATATGAAATTAAATGGAATTACGTAAAATAAACTCACACGTGGCACAAACCTGTACGTGCGAGCAAACGGGGTGTCACATATATTCGTATGACTTCGGCTTTGGAGAATTGTATGATTTAATTTGATCCGTGGCGGGCATGGCATGTATCTTTCTTATTAATTATATTAAGTTAATCGTTGTATGTTTGTATATGTTGATCCTGTTGCTTCCGCATACGATTTTGGTTTTGTTGCGTACTCTGTATTAGGGTCTAGACCGCCGAACTTAGGTGAGATTTTGTTTGTCTTCCTTTCGCTCTGACTTGGTGCGTGTGCGGACTTTCCATTTCGTTTCACGTATCGGGCTATGATGCGGGGGATGTAGTGCTTTTCGGTTGGGGTGCTACAGTCGTCAAGGCGGTCTATTTGTTTCAACTATTTTCTTCTTCTGTTGTTGTTGTTTGATATGGGAAGATGAGGATCAGGGTGGGAGAAACATGGAGAATTTGGGAATGTCTCTATACGTGTATTGTTTATCGTTTTGCCTTCATGATCGTTTCTTTATTTGTTGTGTAATGCCGTTTATTGGGTAGATAATGTTGTCAAACTGGGAAAAGAAAAGGAAAAAGTCCATGTGGGATCGACCCTTTACTACTATGTACAATTTGTTTTATTTGATAGTTTAGAAATTTAATTTGGTGGACTTGACGACCATGAAAATTTTGAAACATCTCTTACACTATGAAATTATATATTATATAGTGAATAATGATTCTTTTGTAGCATCATGATCAAAATAAAAGTTCAAGATCAAAGTCGCAAACTTTGCCGGTCAATTTGATCAATTAACCATGCACTCTTTTGACAACAAAATTAATGAAAGAAAGAAAGCATATGTATGGGTCTGTTTAATCATTGCCAAACAATAATTAATGCACCAATAACTAAAACAAATCGCATGATCATCATGTTTAAGGACCAAACTGTTCAAATTCCTTTTCATTCATGATTTATGCAGATCTATCGATCCATCGGAGGTAAATTTTCGTAGGTCCATCAACGATATTACCAATAATCATTTTCCGACATAATAATATATAAAATCTTGTAATATGCCTAAATATCAAAAAAAGTCTTCTGATTTAAAAATTGTCATATAAGATCCTATGTTTTCAAAAATATGCACGAAAAACCCTCCACATGATAATTGTGCCTGACGCGCGGACTGTGTGATTTTTTGTTGAAAATTTTTATTTTTATCTTTTTATAAATGATCTTTTAGTTTTTATATCTTCAGTTTTGACCCCAAAGTTTATAAAATCTTCCGAAATATCCTAGAATGCTCAATATGTTAATGATTGATGTAAAAATTTTTATGTATTTTTTATAAAGTTTTATTTTGTTTTCAAAATTATTTATAGTAATGAAATTTAATTCTTCATAATATATTTCTAAATCTTTTTCTTCCTTTTTTAATTTTTTAGATATTTTATAAGTTGTTTTTGTATTTTATTCATTATACTCATATTATTTGTAGGCATATATTTTTCATTTCTTATAAATTTTTAATTTTTCTTTCCTATATTGGAATTAGATCTTTTCTAGTAAAAAACCGTAATTTCTTCAATTTTTATAATTTCTTTAATAATTTTTCTTCCTTAAATATTTTGCTTTCTAATTTTTCTAAACCTCTTATAAGAAACTTTTTATATCTTTATTCATATTAAGTGTACGCTATTGGGTATGTTATATTATGTCTTCTTTTTATGTTTCTACAAATTTTTGCATTTCATGTGTTAAATTTATTTATTTGGTATATAAGAACTTATTTAAGTCGTCAGGTTTTTTTTATGCAAACTTTTATAAATATAGGATTTTTTGTGCTAAGTTTTGATTTAAATAAGAAAATTTTGGCGCTTGTGCATCATTCAACAAGTTCAGAATTTTTGATGCATATTTTAAGGAACACAAGATTTTGCGCAGAATTTTTTATAATAGTTTCCCATAACAGAGGGGTGGGTGCAATTTACTCATTATTTTTCTTAGTCTAAGTCTAAAGTTTAAGGTCTAACTCTACCCACTCCTTCCACAAATCTTGTCTTCTGTTAACGAAATTCGGTTTTGTAGTTGCTTTCCCGTGGCCCACATCGGTAATTCTCGCACAATGACAAGGGCATTCAAGTAATATTACATCATTATGTGAGATACCATTTTATTGCTGCCATTTAATATCCCGCCATGTCTTCTCCATTCCATTATTTTTCCAGCTCAAACGCTCTAACCTCATTAGTCATTACCACAAGCTCACACAGACACACACACACACACAGTGTATTATTTCCCAATATTCACACAAAAGCATTGACGTGCACGGATATATATACACACAACCCACCCTATTGTGCAAGAGAGATAGAGGACGGCCTTCGTTAGTCGTCAGGAAATGTCGACAGGATGGATGAAGTCATTGCAATGCAAGTCAAAAGCACTAGACGACGTCGTTAACCACAACCATTACCGCCGCCATACCAACCATTCAAGCCCTAAGAACCCACTATCACACTCCTCCAGCTGCAAAAGCAGCGTTCAGAGCCTCAAAGATATAGTTGAAACCACCCAAAAGTCCAAAATTAACAGGCCAAAGCCACCAAAACGGCCTCAAACGCCGCCGTTTAAACGACCCATTCCCAAGAATCCCGAACCGGGTTCCCACACGCTCCCCACAATCCGAACCCGGTCCATCAGCGCCGAGTCTTTCTTCCCTTCCCTCACGGAGCTCCCAGATGGCCACCCTTCTCGCAATGTGGTCGAGATAATCTTTCATACTAGCTGGGGAGAGAAAAGCTTCTCGGGTCAAGTCGAGATGGTGTTCAAGATCCAAAACTTGACCCGGACTGTGAACCGGTTCGAGGAGTATAGAGAAGTGGTTAAATCCAAGGTGTGCTCCACAGACCCGGGCCGGTGTATCGCTGATGGGAACGAGGTAATGAGATTTTACTGTCTAGGTGCCGCATCAGGCAGCGGCGCGTACGAGGCTGGGTGTTGCGCGTGGGATCTTGATAACAGAAAACGGGCTGCGCGTGGGCTCTGCACATATTCAGGGAGTGGTGTTGCTCATGAGAATGCAGGTGGTGGGAGAGGGAGAAGGGCTATGCTTGTTTGCCGAGTTATAGCGGGCCGGGTCTACAAGCAACTCGGTTTTGGTTCGTTGATTGATAGTCGAGTCGGGTATGACTCAGTGAGTGGAGAGAATGGTGAGTTACTCGTCTTTGACTCGCGGGCATTATTACCATGTTTTCTCATCATCTACAAATTGTAAATAATTATATATGGCCAATTTTTTTCCCGTTTTTTATGTTCTTATTAAGATATTCTCTATCTTGTATTTTTTTTGGGTTGTAATTATATAAAATTGGATTGATGAGATTTTCTTTTTTCCCTTTTTCAACTTTCTGAAAAATTCAAGAGATGATTATGTAGTTATGACGCAAGGGCCAGTAATATGGAAATGACTATACGGATTTTTTTTTAAGTTAGAATAAGATAAGGTTCCGACACAACTATATTTTATATATATATATATATATATATATATATATTTATATAAAATAATTAATATTAAAATGAGTATTTAATATTACAAATATAAATAATATACGCCGTTTTTCAATTCAACATTTAAAATCATTACAAATAACATGAATACATTTTGTATATTATGGAAAAAAAATAAAAAAAAAAGAATTTAAATTAAATTATATTTTAGCAAATTTATATAAATCTTTTTTTAATATAAATTATAATTCTCAAATTTCTAATAACAGTAAAATATATATATATATATATATATATATATATATATTTTTTTTTTTTTTATATTGGACACCTATCGAGTCATGTTGGACTGTTGGAGTCATGTCCTGAATGTGTCGGGATTCTTTTTTAAGTTTTGGACACATTTTGTCATGTCTTAGGGACCGTGTGTGTACGACACTACGCGGGATGAAAACTAGGAGTATTTGTGCATTAGAACCACATAAATAGAGTTATCCGCATGGAATTAAAACTTTGGTACTTTCTTTATTATCATTTACCCTTTTTTGTTTTTCTTACTTTTTTTATTATCATTTACCATCATATGCATTTGAAACTAGTTAACAAAGGAATGATAAATAAACTATCGCCCAAATGAAAATTAACCAAAATAAATAGAAACCACTCTGTTACTTTTTATGGGAAAATAAAGATATCCATAAGAAAAGGCGTGCACAATATTTCCCATTCAAAACTTTTAAGTCCCATCTCATTTATTTTATATTTTTTTTAAGTGGCAAACCTTTTCAGATTAGTTGAGAGTGAGACAGTACTCCAGCTCCTATGTTATTTCATCCAAATAACCCACAAGAAATATATAAATATGCGATCCAAATGAGACGTTTTATGGCCATTAAGCAGACAAACCTTGTTAGTTGTAATTAATCTTGTGACAGATGTATTTGTTTAGGACTTAGCTGTTTTATCGACTAATCGTTTTGTAATTAATTTCATCGAGTTTTTATCTGAATCGTTTGAAATATTTAATGAAATAATATAATTACTATTATTTCACTATAATTCAAAATAGCAAATCGGATAAAATAAAATTAAGAAGTACCCCAAGAGTTTGATAATAATAATAATAATAATAATAATAATAATAATAATAATAGTGTGTATAAAACTCCTAAACATTATATATACCAGTAATTGTGGCACACTTGTTGCGTGTGCAAATTATTTTATTTTTATTTAAATATATTAAAAATAATTTTTATATTAATATATATTTTATAATTATTTTTAATATATTTATTAAATTATAATAAATAAATAGCATGAAAAGATAATATACCAAACAACATTATCCTTAAAAAAAGATAAAAATTATATATAAAAGAAAAAAAAATTAAAATGAGATAAGAGAAAAGATAAGTTAAAAGTATATTTTTGAAGTGATAAAATAAACAAATAGAGAAAAAAAAAACAGAAAAGAACGTGAGAGAAGAAAACGGATAAACATAAACAAAGAAAAACAAGAGGAATTTAAAAATAAGAAAAGAGGACACCAAAAGACCACAATTGGGTCTCGCGCTTAATAATAGAGTATAGATATATAGATAGATATGTATATATATAACTTTATCGCTAATAATATTATTTTTGTTATTTTCTCGAAACATTTATTGACAAAACATATTTATTAAATACTCTCAACTTTTTTTCAAATTTTTTGTAACATAAAAGTTGCGATTAATATAATTATAGCAAACAATTTATTTGGTTTTAAACTTTTCAATATTATTTGGATCAAGCATACCTACATCTTAATAATCGGTTACACAAAATGATTTAAATACATACATCAATCTTTACTGTCAGAATTGATAAAATATGATGTGGTAAAAGAAACTATAAATTAAGTTTGTTAGCGAGTCCAGCGTAATCAATTAATCTAGCACCAATAGTAAAGGTTAAGAAAAAAAGAGGACCAAATTAAATGAGAAAGCATTCAACACGTAGCTAATTTAAAGGAAATTATGTAGCTTTTAAGCAAAGAAACAGTTATTTACTCGAGTTCGAATGTCGTCTTATTGCAATGAAATTACGTTGTTTGTTAAAAGACATGATTTTGTAAAATGATACAATTGCTAGCTGTGTAGCCTATAGATAGGGTGCCCGACCACCAACATTGTTCTCAGAAATGGGACAGTTCAACAAACTAGCACTTCTACATATTTGCCTTTTTCTTGTTTTTTTTCTCTTCTCTTTTGCATTTATTAGTTCTCCTGTCATCTCTATCAAGGAACTGCAATATAATTAATCAACACATTACTATTTTCCTATTTAGTTGCTGACCAATGTTTTCAAAACCGGACCGGACCGGCCGGTTCGACCGGTTCGACCGGTGATCGGTGCCTGGTCCGGTCCGAACCACCATGCAAAACCAGTGCGAACCGGACCGGTACCGAACAGTAAAAACCAGCCGGTTAACCGTCGGTTTTGGCCCCGTGAACCGGACCGGACCGTCGGTTCACTCAATTTTCATTTTTTTTTTTTTTTGAAAAAACTTAAAATTCCCACATCCTTTAACCTTTTTTGAGTTTTAAAAAATATTTTTTACACACTTACAATTCCCAAATCCCAAATTTAAAATCACAGGCCTCAAATTAGACGTTAAACACTTGAATATGACTCTTTTATTCTAAAATTGAACTATATTATATATTATATTTTTAATTTTAGCATATTATTATATATATATATTATTAAAAATAATATTTTTATTTATTACGTCATACCGGTTCGACCGGTGGTTGAACCGATCGAACCGGTCCGACCGGTGACCAGTAAGGCTGCCGCTTTGACCTCCGGTCCGCTTTTGAAAACATTGTTGCTGACCATGTGACCTATTGCTTATACACATTAGCACTAATCGACTTGCCAAACAAATTTGTCAAAGAAATAGACAATATAACTACCTATAGGTAGAAATTCCTCCGCCCGTGACGTGTGTATGCAGCTATGGAGCAATATTTCTTCTTTACTGGTTCTATGTTCTCACTTTTAATTTCACACCCCGAGGGTTATCAACTAGAACTTTAAACAGTTGTGATTTGATAAACGTAACAAATACCAAACAAGTAGTAAAGTGGAATTCTTGCTCAAAGTATGATACACAATAGAATTATACAAGTTCGAACAAGTCTATTCATATCCCAAATTTTTAACTTGGGGGTTATTTAAAGATATTTTATTAATTGGGATCACAAATCTTATAACTCAACACAATGTAAGGTAGATAAGCCACACAACCAATCTAACTTACAACTGACACTAAGAAACGACTTGACAAATTACCACCAGTTTACAAGAGTATTTTTGGTACCGGCCAAGGACAGATTCTGTACACTGTATGCGCATTTTGGCAAGGCTTTGTCCAAAAATTTTGCGCTGACCATCATCTTCAATGAGTGGAGGGCATAATGACTCCTTCTTAGGCAAGGAGAAAAGATAACAGCATTCTGTAAGGGAGATTGAAGTTTTTAGAGGCAAAATAGTGATGCATGTAGCTCAAGATCACAAAACCCAGATTCACACTCTCACAAAGCAGACATGTAGGACATGTTCCACTTGTTGGAATTTTGATAATTTTATTTATTAAAACCGAATAATTATTTAATGAGAAAATTGAAACTAAAGTTAATAATTAATAAAGACACATTTATATATAATATATGCAATGTTTTTCAAAAGACATGATCTTTTGGATTAATAATTGTGATGAATATTTTTCACTTTATTTGAAAAGGTGTCATGTAACATTGCATTGTTTCGGTAGTAACTGAAAATGTGTCTTATTAATTAATAACTAAAAGTGAATAGGTAAGCACCATTTTGAAGAGGTTTATCATAATCTATAAATAAACGCTACCATTTTGCATTTCATTAATCCAATTTCAAGAATTACATACAAATACATTGAAGCATTTAAGTTATAAGAGAGTTCTAAACAGTTAGAGTTCGTTAATCTCGTAATTTGTAGTGCTACTATTACGGGAAGTGGTCGTTGTATCTTGGGAGACGATTGCCGCTCTTCCCTAAGCACCCGAGCGGGGCAATTTCGTCTTAAGGAAATAGAGTCGAACTCTTGCCTTGACCTTTGTAATTATTATAGTAAAATCACGCCCTTTGTTGCTCAAAAATATCCAACAAACTTAAAACGAAACTTTTGTTGATTTTACTATGGTCGATACGAACTCTAGCTTCAATGTTATTGCACTGATTGTCAAATCGGTTACTGAGTCTAAGAGAAATTAGATAAGCTAATCATAAATTGCGGCAAGAAAAGTTGTCGTTCAATTGAAACTCCACAAGGGATGTAGCACCCGGAGCGCGGGCCACCACATCCCCCGCACCTAAACCCGAACCTGCATATGAAATGGGAAAATCCATACACGAGCCCAAGTCTAAGCGAATGGGAGACCACACACTCACTAGGTTAGGTGGAGCTAAACAACCTCAGAGCGCGCAACGAATAAACAAATAGCGGCAGCAAAGGAGTTCTAGCAACATAAAATTTCAAAATCAAACATATGCATCAAGTATCCAATTATACATATCCATAACAAATCATATTTACATAGCAAAATATATCTCATGATCAACTCATTAAATACAAATCCAAAATGGTATGCGATGCACCTAGCACGACCTACACCCAAAAGTAAGACTCGAATGACCTACTTCTCCGCCTAGCTCGTGCTCAAAAGATCTGCAAGCTAGTGGTAAAGGAGAGGTGTGTTGTGGTGTTTTACTTAAGTTAAAAATAATCATGAAAGTGTACACTTAATATACGCGTAGCACAATAGGATCGTACCCACAGGGAAGGGAAATCAATCACTACTCTATATCCTTCTCTAATCTAAAGACCTAACGAAAAGTAATTGTTGTTATCTATTAATCTACTAAAAACAGAATTAACCGATTAACTAGAATTAAACGCAAGTAACAATTAAAACGCACGTGAATTAACTTCAGTAAACTAAGCAGGCAGGGAAAGTAATGAATCACACAATCAAGAGTTAATATGATACTCGTTTTACAAATGTAATTCTACAACCTAGTCACTTATATTTGTATTACCCCCTCTCAAGGTGTAACCAAGTGCTTAATTAGTATTCAATGTTGCTCTCGCAATCATCGATAGTTAATTAAACCATAGGAACAAGACTAGTGCAATTCAATATTCTAGTGGCTCGGTAAGGAATAAGATTACTGTTGTATAAGCTAGAACCAAATCTCTTTGTATTCTACAACTTACAAGTTATGAAAACCATCTAAATTACCATCAATCTCTCGATCTATAGGCAATTATAACACATGCTAAGGGTGATCAGACCATCGCAAGTCAATTCAAACCTGTTTTCAAACTAAGAATTAACACAAGTCATTCAAGCATCATATCAAACATCTATGATGTATTCATCATCACTTCCCTAGCCCTAGAGAATTAGCTACTCATAATTAAAGCAAAACTCATAAAACTAAAGGAAATTGCATTAAAAGAATTCATGTTCATCAAAACTAAACAAAGTCTAAACATCAAAACCATAAACATTCAGTAAAATCTGAAAAACGAATCTAGCAAACAAAAACTAATTAAAACTAAACTTAAAGGAATTAGTTTGATAATTAAAGCAATAACAAAACTGGAAAAGCGAAATCGTTCTAAGAATTCAATCCTTTCGCCTTCTCGAATTCTTTGAAAAACTCCTCTGAACTTCTTTTCTTCTCTCCAAAAATTAGGTCAAAACCCGGGAGAAAAAGCTCTCCAAAAAGACTCCAAAACGCACTTAAATAGCAGCCCTAATTGCTCTCTCGCTGACTCTGGTAATGGGCGTTACCCATCTATGCACAAATATCATTAACGCTATTTACTTCTTGAAATCGCCATAACGCTTTTATTAGTGGTAACAGGCATTACGACTTTCCTTCTACCCAGGGGTAACGGGCGTTACCCCTCTGATTCGCCAAAGGCTTGCTCCTGTGTCTGTTAACGGGGGTTACTGAAATTGCTCTCCCATAAGGTAACGGGTGTTACCTCTTTTTCCTCCAAAAATACGTGAATTCACCTTGGAACGCCGTTTCTCATCTCCAACTCAATAATTACCTAAATGGAGCAAAATAAAAACATAAACGCATCAAGCGACACACAATTATACTCTAATTAACGCTTAAAACTATGCAAATTCCACACTAAATCCCCCACATTTGCCTATTGCTCGTCCCTGAGTAATACAAAAATAAAGAAAACACATCCTCATCAAACCATCTCCTAAAAGCAATCGTCGAACTTTCCCCTAAACAAGTCTAGCTAATCACGTCAAGTACTCATAAACATAAGATCATCAAAATTTTATATGAGAAGTATACCCTTGTGTAGTGTGTGAATTCGAATGAAACAATGTACAAAGATTAGAACGGCAAATTCACAATTTCCTCCTTAGTTCTAATCATCGACTTCGAAATACACTCTTCGCACCTATCTCCACTAATGGAATCAAATCAAGACTTAGGATCGGTAGGTTTTTCGAGCTTGTAATGTAGGCTTTGGGTAAGGTTATGGACATTTGGATCGAATGACTACTCACCAAGCTTACATCATTCAATCTTTAAACTCATGGCACTTCAATTTTTCCATTAAACAACCCCCCTCCCCCCCAAATTCTTCGACAATTGTGTCCCACACTCTCAATTTCACACTTCGCATAATTTTTTTTTTTAATTTTCTTTTGCTCTTTCTCCTTTTCATATCTTTTATTTTTCACACCTTTTCTCATTCTTTTTCTTTCTTTTGCAATAATCTCTCAATTTCAACCACAAGAGCAATCAAAAGGGGTAAAAAAATAGACAATTACCATTAAAATCAAATGAGCAAGCCTTGGTGTAAAATTATCAAGGTGGTTATTCTTTTGTTGTGCATTCAGCTTATAATGTGGCTACAAAAATCTTTGCACAACAACTAGGCCCAGCGGGGTCAATAAGATTACGTTATTTAGTGAAACACGGCTAAAAATTTAAAGGTTTAAAATCCTCTGACAACGAATGCCTACTTCACTTCCTTAATCTTTCTTTAACTCAAAATTTCACCTCGATAGGACTAAAATGCATCCTAATAAATTCATAGACTTAATTGGAAATCATCAATTCATCTTTCTAAGCAAAGTACATTATCACATACAAAAATGCGCAAAATATAAGGGTATACTAACACACTAAATCATCAAATCTCATGCAAATTTTCCTCAATTCAAAAAGCCTAACTCATTCTCGCAAAAAGCTCAACAATCAAACTTTAAAGAAAAAGTTCAAAACGAGGGAAAATTTTCAAAATTTTCAGAATTACTCAATTCCTAGCAAATCAAAAGTGTAACAAAACATCTAATCATGTAAATATTCAAGAAAACTCATATCAAGCATACACTTCCTCCCCCACACTTAATCTGTGCAATGTCCTCATGCAACATAAAGAATAAGGATCAAGAAAACTCCCTTATCAATTGAAGAACTGGAAACATGCTAGCAAAGCTTCCAAAACCTGAAAGACGTGATTGGAAAACATGGATCAAGTGCAAAGGCAATTGACAATCAACATGCATTCAACAATCATCACATAAGTCACAAATTCCAAGTAAAAGAAGGGCACAATTGCATAAACAAAATTTACGGAGTTCAAACATATGCAAAGATCTAAGTGTCTAAAATAACATGCCCAAATAGAATGTTTAAAATAAACGCAAACATGGGGGAAAGAAAGATAGCATCATCGAGGCGATGGGGGTCCCTCAAAATACTGATCAACACGAGTATAGAACCCTTCGAACTTCGCCTCCACCTGAGCCTTCCACTCATCAAATCGCTCATCAACATACTGCGTTAGATCCTCAATCCTCGTGATCACGGTGCTCAAATCAGCCCTTAATCCTGCCAACTCTGTACGAAGGCCTCTCATAGTAAACGGGTTTTCCTCATTAGCCTCATCAACAACCGGCGTGGCACTGCGAAGAATCCCAAACTCGTCATCCGGCCTATCAGGAATCCGAGCTAAAAGCTCCTTCTGCATCTCTGAAAGCTAATCAAAACGGGCCTTACCCCAGCTATACATCTGCCAAAGCCGATCTCTATCCCGAATTGGCCACCATGTCAAAATACACTCCTTAAGTTGTCCACTCTCCCAAGCAATAGCCAACCCGACAGTCTCCAAGTACTGTGAACCAATATCATAGCCAAAGTCAACGGGCAACAATCCCCTAGGCCTCCAATGCATCTCTCGAGCAAACATAGTGACAAACGCACCATGGGCTATTGTACCAGTAACACTCCTAGCAATCTCCTAAAGCTTCCACAAAAACTCAATCATACCATCGAACTTGATACCTTCCTTCATTATATACATTATTCCCAGCTCAGTCTCATTATTGTGGCTATCTCTTCCATATCTAGCACAAAATCCCGTGGCCAAAATCCTACGAACTAGCACCCAAGCCAATGAGTCAAGATAGCTATCATGAGTGCATCATGGGGAATAACTCGGGGCCCCCTTGTGCAACGGGAAGGATCTCCAAACTTCTTCTCTTTGAGCATCATTCCACTTAGGCAAGGAAGTGATGGCATTTGCAAAATAAAGAATCTCCCTTATCCGGCCTGCATTCCAAACTCGAGTTTCCATGTTATCTGGAGTAAAAGTCAATGTGTTGTCCACCGGGTTGAAGTTCATTATGGTGAAGAAAGCGGCTGTCATCTCGGCATACGTCAAATCCTTCCTAGTCAGGAATGACAACCAACCGATGTTGTCAAACAATCGTTTCACTTTTTCCCTAGCCTCAAACTTCTCCATCTATATGTCCTTGAAGAACTTAGTAGACACAATGTTCCTTGTCAAATTCATTTGAAAGGGATTGCCCATAGCATTCACCGTTATATTGACCGATTCCAATGGTTGATGATCCAACCGGGACGACGTAGTGAAGGGCTCAGGAACTCTAGAGCGCTTAGTATGTCCCATGGTACCTACATCAACCAAAAATACCAAAACAAGGCACACAAACATAATCACAAGTCACTTAGATAGTTTATCAAACACCTTGTGTGCATAGGCCTAGGGTGTGAGTTTCAACTAAATTCTTCAATCTAGCCTACTCAAATCCACACTAGCCTATAATCTACAACTTAAGCTCAAGATTCTCCACTTCCAACCTCACAATTCGGATTCAAAGCTAATTAGAGATTAGGATCCTTCACAAATTCAACCTAATTCAAGTTGAATTCACTCTAAAACATTTATCCTGATTCTAGCATGCATAATCTCTCAATATTCGTTAATTCAATCTCAAAGTTTTCCTAATCAAGAAAATTTAATCCTAGGTTTCAATCTTAGATTGGAAGAATTAATCCCAACAATTCATATTAAGAAAGGGATATTGACTTACCTTGATTCAAAAACAAAGAGAGAGAGAGTGTAAACTTGGTGGTGGTGCTTCTTTGTTGCAAATTGATAATGGTTGACCAAGGGGAACTATTGAATCTCTTCTAAGGGAGAATGAGTGTGTGCAAGTGTATTTATAGGTTTGGGGGAGGAAAATCTGAAATTGGGTAGGAAAGGAATTAAATTAATTAACCCTAAAAACGTGTTTCCTAAACCAGGATTTCGTGTAATCATCCCGGTAATGGGCGTTACCGGGTTTCCTCTTGCACGGGGTAACGACCGTTACCCTTACTGCCCTAGATGTCTGACTCTATTAACGAGCGTTACCAAAAGATAACTACGAGGGTGTAACGCTAGTTACTGCTAGTTCCGCCCAAACACAAATAAAACACAAACACAATCCGGATGGTGCTTAATCACGTTAATTATCTGAAATTAACTCATAAAATTCAATCAAACCATAGTGCACCAATCTCGTAACACACAAACATCTCCAAGCACAAATTCCAATGATTCTCATCAATTCATTCTTCTCACAAACACATCAATCTCATGCACACCAATACTAACAAAGTAAATGAACCTCATTGTTAACATTTAAGCTCAAATCACGATCCTTGCTTCCATTTAAACTTTGGCTTCCTAGCAAAACATCGAGTAACCTGCAAAATGAGAGAGATAACTAGCATAGTGGAAGAAAAACGAGGACGAAAGAAAAGGAACAACGAAAATAAAAACAAAAGGGACAAGGGAAAGAAAAATAGTTCTAAGTTATAGCCGTTAGCTTGACTTTGAAAACTGGATTAGGGATTAACAATCCCCAAGCCACGAGTCACATGGAGTGACCGTGTTCTTGTTACTCACAACACCGGAGCCTGAACTCTAAGTGTTTAATTTCAAAACATCCCCTCCTCTTGAATTTCGGGACTTCGGTCCTTCACCCCAATCAACTGCATCCCTTTTCTCCGAAAATAACACCACTCCGTTCGGGGTCTCACTTATCACCTTGATCATGCAACATTTATCCGGAATCGGTGATGGTGGTATGGAACCAAAATTCCTAAACTCTAAGCTTTCATCTCCTATTTTGAACTTGAGGCGTCCATTCTGAACGTTAATATCTGCTCCTGCCGTGGCTAGAAACGGTCTTCCAAGGACCAATGACATCCTATCATCGCTCTCAACATCAAGAACTACAAAATCAGTAGGAATGTAGAATTTCCCAACTTTTACCAACACATCCTCAAGAATTCCTGTAGGATATTTCACTGATCTGTCAGCTAGTTAGAGTGTCACATTAGTTGGTTTAAGCTCCTTTACTCCTAACTTCCTGCAAGTAGATAAAGGGATTAAACTTACACTAGCTCCTAAATCACATAAAACATTATGAAATTGCAAAGAACCAATAGTTAGAGGAATTGAAAAACTCCCTGGATCTTTAAGCTTCGGGGGAAACTTTTGCTGAATAATGGCACTGCATTCCTCAGTAAGTGTGACGGTGGTGAAGTCTTCAGACTTCCCTTTAGTTGAAACCAATCCTTTCTATAACTGCTGCTTCTGGAATAGTTGAGGAGAAGAAATCGGTGGCACATATTAATTAGTTGCCACATTCACCTTTGGCTCTAAAGGAAACTCTTCCTTCTTCTCTTTTATGCTCACCTTTTCAATCTTAACTAACTCCTCAACTTCTTTATAAACAAATTTCTTAGTGTCCGAATCTACAAGTGACTTCAGACCTTCATACTCTCTACCACTTCTTACAAATATGGCCTTGCAATGCTCCTTAGGATTGTTTTCGGTTTGACTTGGTAGCATTCCTGGGCCTCTCATATTCAAAGATTGGGCAATCTGACCAATTTGAGTCTTCAAATTTCTGCTCTGATTCACCATTTGTTCTACCTGAGCTTCCAACTTCTGATGTCGATCCGTAGACACGGCTATGAATTTCTCAAGTGTAGCCTCACATCCCAGCTCGTTCCCTTAGTGAAAAGGGAAAAAGCCTGACTCGGATAGCATCAGTAATGACTTTGTGGATCTTAAAGGTATCACACACCTCAAGAAAATACTCAAGATGTGATGTTGGATCCTCCGGTGGTAATCCTGAAAACGGATTGTTCTACAGCAGATTGATAATAACTGGTTTGATCTCAAAATTATTTGCTGCGATCGGGGGACAGGCTGTAGTCTGAATTGCTCCCGCCTGCGGCACGTTATAATCTCTTATGGCCGGTGGTGGTGGATCTTGAGGTGGGTCAGCCATCGGTATCATAGTCAGTTTCTTATCCTTTTTACGCTTCCTCCTAATAGCACTCAGTGTTCTCTCGATCTCCGGATCGTATGGTACCAATTCCGGATCTTGAGATCTTTGCATGCACCGTAAATCTGCACAAAGGAGAAAGAAATCCTCAGTCCACTTCCACAGCGACAAAAGACAATGAACACAAAGTAATGGTCTAAATCACTAGATCGAAATATTTAAGTAATATTGACTTACAACGCCTTTCCCGACAACAGCGCCAAAAACTTGTTGTGGTGTTTTACTTAAGTTAAAACCAATCGTGCAAATGTACACTTAATATACGTGTAGCACAATAGGATCGTACCCACAGGGAAGGGAAATCAATCACTACTCTATATCCTTCTCTAATCTAAAGACCTAACGAAAAGTAATTGTTATTATCTATTAATCTACAAAAAATAGAATTAACCGATTAAATAGAATTAAACGCAAGTAACAACTAAAACACACGTGAATTAACTTTAGTAAACTAAGCAGGCAGGGAAAGTAATGAATCACACAATCAAAAGTTAATATGATACTCGTTTTAGAAGTGTAATTCTACAACCTAGTCACTTATATTTGTATTACCCTCTCTCAAGGTGTAACCAAGTGCTTAATTAGTGTTCAATGTTGCTCTCGCAATCACCGATAGTTAATTAAACCATAGGAACAAGACTAGTGTAATTCAATATTCTAGCGGCTCGGCATGGAATAAGATTACTGTTGTATAAGTTAGAACCAAATCTCTTTGTATTCTACAACTTACAAGTTATGAAAACCATCTAAATTACCATCAATCTCTCGATCTATAGGCAATTATAACACATGCTAAGGGTGATCAGGCCATCGCAAGTCAATTCAAACCTGTTTTCAAACTAAGAATTAACACAAGTCATTCAAGCATCATATCAAACATCTATGATGTATTCATCATCACTTCCCTAGCCCTAGAGAATTAGCTACTCATAATTAAAGCAAAACTCATAAAACTAAAGGAAATTGCATTAAAAGAATTCATGTTCATCAAAACTAAACAAAGTCTAAACATCAAAACCATAAACATTCAGTAAAATCTAAAAAACGAATCTAGCAAACAAAAACTAATTAAAACTAAACTTAAAGGAATTAGTTCGATAATTAAAGCAATAAAAAACTGGAAAACCGAAATCGTTCTAAGAATTCAATCCTTTCGTCTTCTCGAATTCTCTGAAAAACTCCTCTGAACTTCTTTTTCTTCTCTCCAGAAATTAGGTCAAAACCCGGGAGAAAAAGCTCTCCAAAAAGACTCCAAAACGCACTTAAATAGCAGCCTTAATTGCTCTCTCGCTGACTCTGGTAATGGGCGTTACCCATCTATGCACAAATATCATTAACGCCATTTACTTCTTGAAATCGCCATAACGCTTTTATTAGTGGTAACGGGCATTACGACTTTCCTTCTGCCCAGGGGTAACGGGCGTTACCCCTCTGATTCGCCAAAGGCTTGCTCCTGTGTCTGTTAACGGGGGTTACTAAAATTGCTCTCCCATAAGGTAACGGGTGTTACCTCTTTTTCCTCCAAAAATGCGTGAATTCACCTTGGAACGCCGTTTCTCATCTCCAACTCAATAATTACCTAAATGGAGAAAAATAAACACATAAACACATCAAACGGCACACAATTATACTCTAATTAACGCTTAAAACTATGCAAATTCCACACTCAACAAGGTGTTAGTCATATCTCGACTGAGTGAGGGGACTAACGCATACCCGCATACTACACATACATAGAGCAAAACACAAAAAAGATAAAGGTTATGAACCGGGAATAGGTTTTGCATACCAAAATGATTTTATAAAACATTACATATTGTATACGTATACATTACATTAGTAAGACTCTATTCCCATTCCATAATCCAACCATTTCATTAAGCTCGGCGAGTGCGAGCATCCACCATTACTTCTCATTACATTACATTACATAAAACAATCACATTTAATCCTTAACTTCGGTGATGGAAGGGTCCGTCAACCCTAACCATCCATTAGTAAATTCCTCGAGGGCGGTTAAACCACACGAGTGCCATTATAATTTCCTCGAGGGGTAGCTAACCCTCACGAGTCCTTCCCGACTTCATACCGAAGGCATTAAGAGCATCACGCCTTCCCAATCTCCCGTCATCGTACGTAGTACCTCGGATGGAGATCGTGCATAGGGGTGATAACCGACGACCCCATGGCCGTCCGGGTCTCTCTTAACCACGTCTCCGGGGCCCAACATTACCTTTCATTACCATTCCATTGCATTCTCGCTCATTACAAACCATTAACATTACGTACATAAGCATTAAACTTTCATAAACATTAAACTTTCATTATAAACATAAGCTCATATATGCTCGTAAATATAGCCCTTTCAAAAGCGGAAACTTTATAACAAGATCATAAACGTATCATACAGTACATATATTTAACTATATATATAATATATAGTCGCATGCGGGCTAGAAAACGAGCATTTAAGGGTCTTAGGTCGCTTAACTGAAAAGAAAGGAACCTAAACCTCACCTTTGAACCAAAGTGTATTGTGGTACGAGAAAACAACCCCGAACAACGTTAAACTTCGGGCACGGCTGCTCCCGGAACCACCCCTGTGACAAACAAATGTAACACTATAGACTTAGACTCAATTATGTACCATTCAGATGCACGGCGGTGCATATGAATGCAATGTATACATATGAAGTGCAAGAAGGTACCACTTAAAGCGTTCAAGTTCATATCACATAAAACTCATATCAAATAAATCCATAAAATTAATTCAAGACATTTAACATTTAATATAACATGTTTACTTAGCTTATAAATGAAAAATAAACAAATAAGATGCATAGGAAAACAATTAAAGAAGCACGAAAGCCATGCACGCGAGATCGAATTATTTAAGATCATATCATATAAAACTAATTCAAATAATTCAATAATTAAATATATATAATATTTAATATATTACATATATATACACATCTCAGACATAACAAAGGCATTACATGAGTTACAAGTTAAAAGCTAAAAGAACATGCATGCATGCAATTCAATTTCAACATTTTCATAAGTTCAACACCGTATATGTAGCACCCCTTAACACGTGGAGGTACCACACCCCCGCACTATAGGTCAATCCACATACGAAACGGCCAATCCGTACATGAACCAACCTATAGCGAACGGGTGACAATGCAATACGCGACAAGCTAGGCGGGATTACTTATACATGCGACAAAATAAAGCGGAAGCTCAAACTAGTTTCTATCAATTATTTCCATTTATCATGTTACGGTGTTTCTCGTTTATCAATTTAAACATGTCTTACTTTACATATCAATACATTATCATCTTCAAATAAAACAATAACAATAACTACAATTTCATAAGTAATAACAAATAATCAAATACACGAACCATGGTTGACTCAACTACATGAACTGGACTCGACTCGACCCCCGCCTAGCGTGCACCTGCAATAACCTGAAAGGTGGAGGCGTCAGTCTGTGAAGACCGAGTGAGGGGTTTATATACATATTAGCGCAGATAACATGCAAGTCATATTCTAGGGTAAAGATTTATAAAAGATAAATATACAAGTTCAATAATAATATAGCTTCGCCCGAGAATACAACTATTAGTATTAAATACTTGTTCTTTTCATGCAATCGATAAACATGCTTGCTTGCTTGTTAATCATTAGGTGATCACCCAATTCAATTATCGTGCAATCATGCTTGTGTACTCAATTAGCACATTCATGGGATGGAAATCATGCAATCAATAAATGGCTTGCTTGTAACACGATAGGGTTTGTTCCTCCTGTGGTTGGACGGACAACCACCAGCTCTAAGACTGGCCCAGCGCCCTCACTAAGGAGAACCTGACCAGGAGAACACAGGTACACGATAGGGCTTTGTTCTTCTTGTGGTTGGACGGACAACCACCAGCCCGAAGACCAGCCCAGCGCCCTCACTAAGGAGGACCTGGCCAAGAGAACACACGTACACGATAAGGTATTGTTCTTCCTGTGATTGGACGGACAATCACCAGCCCGAAGACCAGCCCAGCACCCTCACTAAGGAGAGCCTGGCCAAGAGAACACACGTACACGATAGGGTATTGTTCTTCCTGTGATTGGACGGACAATCACCAGCCCGAAGACCAGCCCAGCACCCTCACTAAGGAGAGCCTGGCCAGGAGAACGCACGTACTTGCTTTCATGAACATGGTATGCTTGATTTGTGAACACTAACATGTTTGAAATAATAAGTGATTTCATGAACTTATAAATATAAATACCTTTGGCCAAAAATCACGTAAAGGTTATACAGGTTCTATATAACTAGAAATTAAACCTCACCTGACAGGCGACACACGACTCGTGAATGCGTGAACGTGATCATGCTCGACAATCTCCGCCCTGGAGAATAACTGGACAAGAAACGGGACAACGTACGTGCATGAGACTATAATTCAAGACTATTATTCCATATAATGACGCACGGCATGATCACACACGAGACATCGAGCAATACACAATGTAGCATGATAACATGTTGTCTCAGTACATATTGGATCATATAATAGCAATTCGGGGTCAAATAAATCATCGGATCGAGGGGCTAAAATTGTAATTTTATGCAGAATGTTTTCTGCACTACCAGGGGGCTGGGAACGGCCGTTCCAGGCTTTAGTGGAAAATGGGAATGGCCGTTCCGGCTCGCAAGCCAAAATGGGAACGGTCGTTCCCGTCCTCGCCGCCAAGCACATTGTTCAAAATATGGGAATGACCGTTCCCCAAATACAAAGGGAACGGGAAAGGTCGTTCCTGTTTTACAGAAGCTGCAGAAAACAGGGGAGAAGAACAGGGCATGCACGAACCACTCCCAAATCTCATCAAATTCACATAATTCAATTCCACAAGCTAGAATTCATGAAAGGAAATAAGTATCCATGCTTGAAAGACAATAATATTCAATATAAACACACAACCCAAGCTTTAATCATCATAATCTCCAACTTGAGCTCATATATGAATCTATCATATAATCTCATAATTCTCAAGAATTACACATGAAATTCAAGCTTTGAGCATATAATCATACTTCTAGCACTAATACACCAATCATCAAGCTCAAATCATGAACCCTAGCTTCATCTAATAAATTCAAGAATCACATATATGATCAAATATACCTTGGAATGAAATAATGGAAAAAGATGATGAATATGGATGCTTGAGCTTGAATCATGGAATTCCCTAGCAAATTCTAGCTTGAAGATGATGATTCCCTTCTTGCTTCTCTATGGTAGTGGTTCGGTAGAAAAGGAAGCAAATATGGGATGATTGGCATGAAATGAAAATGATGATTGAGGAAGGAATGTGTATACCGATATATTTGGGAAAAATATGCAATATTTATGATCAAACCCTTAAAGTTCTATAAGTTATGCAATTGGGTATCTAAGGTTTGGAAATTATCAATTAGGTCCCTTAACATATTCATGCAATTAGGTCCTTAAAGAAAAGGAAATGAGCAATCAAGGACAATTTGGCAATTAAATCAAATTGGACAATTAATTCATGTAACAATTAAATTCCATATGTAACATAATTCCCAAGTCGGCATACATTTCATATATTTTCACGTAATCATGTTATAAACAATTTATGGAAATTAATATAACACGTATAAATTAAATAAACGAAAATAATAAAATAAAGTCCTAATGCTCGAAACCCACACGCGTCGAGCGTACCTAACAATCTGAAAATCGGGGCGTTACCGTATATATATATATTTCATATATACTTAACATGCATAGTGTTTACAATTAGGAAACAAAATACAAATGCAATTGCATGGGAGGAATTAAGAAACACAAAAAGTATACATGCATGCAAGCCCACGAAATTTATACCAAATACATATATATATGCAGCCTGCAATAAATGAACAACTACAAAAGAAAAAAAAAAACATGCAGCAGCCATGCACTATCTTAACAAACAACCCCATAATTTCCATGCAATGTGTATACATATCAGGTGCTTTACAAATTGAAAACCAAAACACATGCATGGAAAAGGAATCAAAAGCAGTAATTAAAAGCAACAGACGCAACTGCATGCACAGAGTAGCCAGGTGCGGCCGCGACCTCATTTCAGCACAAAAAAGCCGCAGCCGCAGCCGCGACGCAGTCGGAGAAAAGCTACTACATTAGTTGCGTGGCCGCGTAAGAAAATAGCTCAGAAAGCTGCGCGGCCGCGACACAGATTCTGTAGCAAGAAAAACATAGCACAGCAGCAGTTCGAAGAGTGAAAAAAAAAACAGGGATGAAGCAGTAGCTAATAAGGTAAGAAAAGCAGCAAAAATAAGGCAGCAACACAGCAGCAAAACGATGAAAATTTCAGGCACATAACAACATATTCACGCAGCATTACAGCCACAACAATTCATGCTCCACAACCGGCAAGAAAGGAATGAAAACTGAGCATCCATTTCCCACAAAACATCACGCAATAGCAGGAGCAAAACAAGGGAAAAACAGGGCAAGTGCAGCAGTAAAGAAGGCATGAAAGTAGCAAAATTGATCAAATTTCAGTCCATAATCCATACACAGCAGCGGCAAAATCGTGACAGCAACAATGAAGGAAAAACTCAACATATTTCATTTAAACCCTAACTATTCATCATCTTCTTCATATAACATGAATCCTTAACTTAGAGTATGAATTAAATGGATAAGAAGTGCATACTACCATGGAGAGCAAAGATCTAAACTTACCTTAAAGCTTGGAGAAGAAGAAGTGATCGGATGAGCTCTAAAGGTACAAAAATGGTGAAAATGGCTACTGTTGCTTCTTCCTTTGCTTGGCTGCTGAAATGGTTCAATGGTGAGATGTATGAGAGAGATGTGGGATTGTTTTGGTTGTGTAATAGTCAAAGGAAGTACAAGGATTTGGTCTCATAGCTTAAAAGTAGGTCATAGGGGCGTTTTAGGCGCGCGTGACTGAAATTTGACTTCGTCGGGGGTCGAAACGACATTGAAAAATTACGAAACTTGTTCCATTGCATCCAAATCGTCGAAAGGAGTCCAAAGCCAAAGACTGAACTCGAATCCGAGTTCTTGAGCTTAAGTTATAAATTAAAACGTACACAAGTGTATTAAAATAACTTGTTTTCCAAACAAGTCCAAAACTTTCAAAAAGTTGCAATTAAGTCCAAAGCCAAGTTTTCAATTAAGTCCAACATATTTTAAATCGTTCAATTACATCCTTAAATCACGTAGATCAATTAATTCATGAAATTTGCATGCTCGGTAATTAAATTCATAATTCTCAAAAATTCATATCATAATTTCACTTAGGGCATAGTCTTGAAATTTAAATCACATATTTCATATAATTTCAAATAATTCACATAAGAAACAATAGAATAAAATATAAGTGCATCAAATAAAAGTGAAATAAATGCAATTACAGAAAATAAACTCACACGTGGCACAAACCTGTACGTGCGAAAGAGCGGGGTGTCACAATCTCTCCCCCTTAAAAAGGACCTATCCTCAGGTCCGACTCGGGACCTCGAACCGCTCCGGACACAATTTCTCATCTTCTCTTCGATCTCTCGAGTGGACTCTTCGACTTTCGACCTCTTGTGTTCTTTGGTCTTGCACCCCAACCGAAAGCTTCACTACTGCCAAGCCTGACTCAGGTCTTACCTCTTCTCGATGGCTCTATCAAGTTGATAAGGAGATCTCATCTCTCAAGCTTACCGAACGCTCATGTCAACGTAAATATCACCAAGAACTCTCAAAAGAAACTTACAACAAAGTCATGCGCAAGTAGTTGGGCATGCAAGAGAAAGAAAACAACAACAATAACAACAAGACATCCCGAAAATAAATGAATATTTCAGAATATTAAACGCTCAACATGAACTAATTAAACGCTCGACAAATGCATATGAAGTCTCAAATCCTTCACAATATTTGTTGTATATTCAAAATATTAGTGTCTTTAGTTGTATAAAGTCCATTAGATAATGTACCAAGAAGAACGGAAGTTTTATTTTTCTTAAGATAAAAATTTCCATTTCTAGAGAAAGTCTCAAATCCTTCACAATCAAGTATTGTAATGGAAATAATATTACGAATAATAGAAGGTACATAAAGGACTTTGTTCAAAACTAAAGTAAAAACACCTAAAACTAATCTACATATCCCAATGGCTTGAGCTTGAACGCTTGATTCATTCCCAACCTTCAAGACGCATTCTCCTTCTTCAAGCTGCCGAACCTCATTTAGCATTTGTACATCATTATAGATATGAGCTCCACATCCGATATCAAGTACCTAAGAATTAGAATCAATAGATAGATTTACTTTTACAATAAACGAACCTTTCTTTAGAGTATCCTTGTACTCTTAGCAGTTCCTCTTCCAATGCCCTTTCTTGCCACAATAGTGACAAATGTCCTCTCTCTAATCTCTTTTCTTCATGGCGTTTCTCTTTTTAACCCCTCCATTGGGTTTAAGAGATCCCTTCTTCTTGGGAACTTTCTTCCCTTTGCCTTTAGAAGACTTAGAAGGGAAGTGACCATCATTACTTTGTTATCCCTTTTGATCATGTGTTTGGCAGTCACAAGTTGACTAATCAGCTCAGCGACAGTAGCATGAACATGATTCATGTTGAAGTTCAGCATGAAAGGGTTGAATGATGGTGGAAGTGATGCGAGCAACAAGTCCACAGCGAGTTCTTCACTCAGTGGCATCTCCATGGAGATCAGTTTCTCGTTTAAAGCAAGAATCTTGAGATCGTGTTTATGGACACTTGAACCCTCTTTCATTCTAAGATGAAAGATCTCCCTAGAGGTGTTGTACCTTAAAACACGCTCTTTGGGGTGGTACAATTACTCAAGGTGGTCATAAATCTCCCAAGTGCTTTCCATTGACTCGTGTTGCCTTTGCATGTCCGGAGACATGTTAGCCAACATGAGGCAACGGGCTTGAAGATTATCTTCATTCCACTTCGCAATCGCATCTCTTTAGGCCCGAGTTGGAGCTTCGTCTTTAGCGATAGGCTCTGCCTCGAAGAGGACATACCTTCTCTTCTTAGAATCTAAAACTATCTTTAGATTCCGAAGCCAATCAGAGTAACTGGGTCCCGTCAACTTGTTTGATTCGAGAATGGATACTAGAAGGTTTTTAGTTGCCATTTCAATTGTAGAGAATCACAGAACTACAACCCAAATGAAAAATAGAGAAGTCATGAGCATGCTGAATAACAACGATTATACATATTATCAAGGTCTTTAGAAATATGTTCTCCCACTGTTTTTAGAAGGTCTACAAATCTCAAACGACCTTAGAAAAACATGCTTTCTCAACGGGTACTAGGATCCCGGGCATTCTTAGTTTTGGACCCACGACTCTTGAGACATCCAAAGGTCTGAGAATCTTTAGATAGGTACGAATTGCCGATTCCATCCCTATGGAATTCCTAGTAATGTTTTTTGCATCACTGATCTTTCAATCATGGATCCACGACTCGTGAGATATCCAAATCTACTTCAGTGTTGAGCAGGACCTATCAATCATAAGATCTTAACCAAACTTAGTCCGGAACGACCCACGACTCGTGAGACATCGCCCATTCTAAAATTGGTCAAGAAATATTAATCACTTAGAGTGATCAATCAAGAAACTAAAAGTTAATAGGTTACACTAATTACCCCACGACTCGTGAGACAGCAATTAGCTTACTTATTAAGTCCTAAATCCTATTGATGGAATGCTAGGAATTTTATTACCGTGATAAAATACCTATTTTTCGAAATTGCTCAATATTTTAAAGGGATTTTTGAATTTCCGGAGAGTTGTCCGGAATGACCTCACCAACAAATAATGTTATCCAATTTTAATTGTCTTGATTAATGCAGTTTCACATAAAATGCATCACAGAAGCAATTAGTAGATAACATGCCCTAGCATGATACTAATTATGAGATGATCATGGGCATCCTATCTTATACGTAATTATGGGAGACACTCCATAATCACTAGTTCTTAACATTCATGCCACATAAACAGATATTTCACATAAGGGTACAGAATTTAATGGAAAAACCCTATCTATTACATTAATAGAAAAACGACCCATAGGGATGTTATTACATTAATAGAAAACCAACCCTTCCTAACATTTTGAGGGGTCTTCAACTATGGTGCCTTTCTCCTTGATTTGTGGATCCATCTTGCTCCTTGGGTGCCTGTCTCCAAAATGAAAAGAAAAACCACACTTTCTAAGTTGTACTCTCTTAACTTAAAGTAATATGGCTCAATCTTCATATTGACCATATACAAATACACGGGGCATACCCTGGCCCAAAAACAATAATAATATGGAAAGCCACATAATAAATCAAGCAAAGCATTTAAAACATACATAAGACTAACCCATGACCACCTAAACTAGTATAATTCCGCATGAATTTAAATTTACCAATTAAATTTAAAATTTCCTTGACTTCAAGTTACAATAACTTAAGTAATCTGAATATAGTTCATTATTCAAGAATTTATTCAAAATCGAACTCGGATCATTGACAAAACCTCAATTAATTCAAGAATTAAATTTTTGTCAAAAATATCATTCAAAGTGATATTTATTAATTTTCTCGAAAAATAAGAACTTGACTTTAATTCACTAAAATCCCAATTTTATAATTATTTTAAATAAATAATTTTTAAAATAAAAATCAAAATTTAATTTCAGGATATTACGAAACCGAAAAACACAAAATGAAAACCGGGGTTCCGGGATTAATAGTGCGAGGCGTGCGGCAGCTGACCAAAAGCGTGCGCACAAGGCTCGCGCGAGCAGGCGGCACCATCGTACACAACACGTAAGGGTGCCCGAAAGCAAGCGGGCATCACCTCGCGAAGGCCGCACGCCGCGAGCAGGCGTTGTGGGCGATGGCGGAACTGGGCGGTAAGGCATACGAGGCCTGCGCATACGGCCCGGTGAGCCTCGCGACTATTGCATTACGAGAGCAAAAAAGGAGCGATTCGCGCTAGGCCGCGCACGACTATGCACTCGTTCCGTTTATTCGTTCCAAAATCCAATTTTCATTAAATTCAGTTCCAAATTAAAACAGTTTAGAACAAATCAGAAATAAACAGCTTAAAACCAGATTAACACGAAAACAGTTTTTCAATAATTTTCAAGAAATAGTATTGATCCGATAGATTCGTATTTTGAACGAAAACCAAAAATACATAACTAGTATCCAAATTCAAGAATTTTCAATCAAAATTCGAAAGTAGTAATGATACAATACGAAAGTTGCAAGGTGGCTCTGATACCATTTGTTGGAAAACATACAGAGTTTACGCAGCGGAAATTTAAATTTTTTTCAAAAGTAGATCTAAAAATTTGCAATGTTCGTATCGTATCTAAAAGGGTATCTAGAAACTTACAAAGATTGAAGCATTCTAGTGATGTTGATACCCCCTATCAGACACCCTTCAAGCGGATTGACCCTCAAACGTCCTTAGATTAGATTCCAAAGCAGGTAATCTTCCAAAGCGTATCCACACCAGTCGTAGACACGATCAAGCTAGTGAGAATGCTAGTTCTATGGCTTGTGTTGGCTAGGATATTTTGCTTTGAAAACTTTTCTTTTATTTTCTAAAAAATAATTAACGCTTTAAGAACGTTGTTCTAAAAAGTAAGAGAAGCACCCCCACTAGTATTTATACTAATGGGGTTCAAACCCTAGAAGACTTCTCCAAGTCTTGTGGAGTTTGATTTCTGCTCACTAATTAACTAATTAATTATTAACTTTTAATTGAAAACAAGTTCTTAACTTATTCTCCAAGTCTAGCAAGAGATTGTTTCTCTCTCCTACAATAGGAAGTTTGACTTTTCAACCTTTATCTAATATAAAGTTAAAAATCAATTTATTCAATAAATAACTTAATTGATAATTAATTATTTTGAGAATAGTCTTAACAATTAATTTATAATTCATTGAAAGACCAAAATTAATTAATTCCAGAAAAGAATTCACGTGCGAAATAAATCACATGTTTGGAGCAACGCGTGAAGCCACATGTGCGTGACACGTGGCAGCCACGCAAGCCGCGTGACACGTGGCAGCTACGTGTGTTGGACACATGGCAAATGTCCACGTGTGAATGCTCCATTTTGATCAATATTTTGATCTTTCGTTAATCTAATTAACATCCTACCATAACCCTTCGTGATCTGGCATTTGTGTATAACCCTTTAGGTTGAATATTCGATTAGTAGTGACAATAATTAATTAATTATCATAATTAATTAATTAGTTCACAGATCACACTACTGTAATCTAGCAATGGGTGTGTGACCTCTAGCCGAATAACGAAATGAATCGAAGAACCTTTCAGTCAATGATAATAAGTGAAATACGATCCTCCTACAACTCCATCTCTCAATTAAGAACTAAGGCATGAGAATAAAACTCAGAGCCTTGTTATTCTTAATCTTTAAAGTTAAGTTCTTTTCATATCCATTTAGATCTCAACCTAGGAAAACCCCATTTTCTTGAAATTTTGATCTTTTATCCACCTTGGCCAAGGATTTAATATTTAATAGACTACGAACAACTTAATCAGTAAGAGATCATTCTTGTTCTTAACAAGTGTAGGTCCTTTATCGATTCTACTAATTCGCCGTGGTTCAGGTGTCTATATGGCGAGACCCTTTTGAGCCTATATCAAAGATTATAGAGTTAGCTTATATGAGACATAACAAAATCTCAAGTCAAAGGATTATTAATGACGTCATTGAACTGTGAGATATTTCCAAATCTAGAAGTTTCTAGGAGACTTCCTTTCCCATTTAGGAATGTTCTCACGCGGGACATCTCAGTGATGAAGTTCTTATAACAATCACCCTTATGTATTATGAACGCATCATCGTATGCACTTATCACTCCAAGAAATTGAGTGATCCTTCAAAAGGACATAATCACATATGCAAGTCTCAACGGAGTCAAGGGCGACACTCCCACTGTCTGTCGGACTCATCGACTTGGAGAAGTTTTTAATCATTGCCGATGGAGTTAAGAACTTGTTTCGTGTGCTGTTCTCATAAGGGAAAAGCTCTTAACGACCTCATCGGATTAGGGGAGTTCAAAACATGCAAAGCACAGTCAAACCCAAACGGACATAAATAAGCACATAAAGAAATGATTGCCTATGAAAAATTCATTTTGTTTATTATTCAAAGACTGTTTGTGATTTTACAAGGAAATAGTAAAGCAAAAATGCTGCTTTAAGGGCACTATTCCTAACAGATTTGATCAAGCATGCCATCTTCCATTGATGTATAACAAGGTGCATTAATGGTAAGTCAATAAATACACAACAACCATGAAATTAAAGCACGTATATGAAACAAGAAAGCTTAAAAGAACAAGAAACGAGCGTCAAAGTCCATAAATGCACGTCTTAGACATGAGTTCAAAATTTGAAGTTTAACCTAACTATTTATGCACCATGTCTCTCATGCGTATCAACACATATTCAAGGCATGAAATGGAACTTAAAATGAAGCTTAGATCACGAGGAATACGAGGCTTACCTTGGATCGTTGAGAGACGAAGAAATGGTGAAGAACTTGAGCTCTTGGTGTTCAAAAATGGAGGATTGGTGCTTTTCTTCTCTCCTTGCTTTCTTATTGCTGTGGTTCAAACCAAATGAGGAAGAAAAGGTAAGAGATCAGTCTAAAAAGGGTTGAAAAGGGGCTAGGAAAAGCCAAAGTGGGACCGGGTATGAATTTCGGTCCGTTCGCATCGGATTTTAAAGATTCAAAGTTCCAAACGACTTTAGAAAAATACGAGGTTAATTCCATTGGATCCGAATCATTGAAACAAGTCCAACGGCGAAGTCAGAATTTGAATTCAAATTTCTTAACTCAAGTTAGCCGAAAAATGGATCCAAAACTCTTAAAAGAGATCAAATAGGTTCAAGCCTATTTTTTATTAAGCCCTAAAACATTTAAATAACATTCCATCAAGTCCAAATATCATATAACTCAATCAAATTCATGAAATTCACAACCTTAGAACCAAATTCATATTAAAACAACTACGATCATATAATTCACATAATAATTTAAATGAGCTAAACAATTTAAATCAATTACATCACATAAATCACTTAGGTAGCATGTAGCACCCCGCACGTGGGATACCACATCCCCCGCACTAAGATCCGAACCCGAATACAAAATGGAAAATCCGTATCCAAGTCCAAATCATAGTGAACGGGAGACATACACACCCATTATGCTAGGCGGAGCTAAAACCGGACTCAGAGTGCGCAAAGGAAACAAATAAAAAAACTCAACAACAAGGTAGCGGAAGCATTTAACATATATTAACATTCAAAAGTCGAAAGATCAAATATATACAAGGGTACAATAGTGATAAAGTCATAAATCCATAATACAATTCTTAATCCATGATCATGAACATAAATCCCCAAGGATGTAGCAAAATATGCATAAGCAACCCGATGCAGTCTAACTCGACCTAAACAACGAAGTGTGACTTGATAGATACACTTCTCCACCTAGCTCGAGCTTAAAAAAAAGACTAACCTGGTTGAAATGGTAAGCTAAGGGCAGTGGTAAAGAATTTATAGACCATGATCCAACTTTACAAAACCTCATGCATTGCATTCTTATCTGATCATTGTGCTCATATGTGATTTTTAGTACGTTAAGTGGGAATTCTTTACCTTTCACCCACTTTACTATTCATTTACCGAGCCTACTTTACCCATTTTGTCACTCGAACCCTAGAGGTTCATAATCCATGTTTTCCAATCATTCAAACTTGTTTTCCAAGGTTCAGAGTCCTTTCTTTAGCATTAAGGGCATTTCGGGCACTTACCGTCCAAAGTTACTATACATTTTGCAAAAGAGTTTTGATTCGGACACCTTTTAGTACTCAAATTTATAGACAAATTGATCCTTGAGTCGATACGAGTCTTTTGAAATCATTCTTGACTTGAAAATCTATTTCAAACTTCATTTCGAATTAAACGTTTATTTAAAACCCTAATTCACTATTCCTTCTACGAACGGTTTTTCGTTCGGAGAACTTGTACTCTTCAAATTTGGATTTAAAGTACTTCTTGATTCATTTCATGATTTTTGAGATTTATTACATCTCTTCGTTCAAGCCCTAACTCGAGTTTTGAATAAAACGGTTTTTAAAAATAAGTTACTATTCATTCTACGTTTCTAACTTTTTATCGGTAAAACTTTTTATAGTTAATATTGGGCTCAAAACGATTGTCGATTTATTTTATGACGTTTTAAAACAATCTGGACATTCAAATCATGTTCGGAGGTCGTTTTTTATTCTTATTCGTTTAAAACGTTCAAATTTCTATTCTTTAAAACTAATATATCTTTCTAACGGTAAATCCGTTTTCTTCGAGTAAATACGCGTTTCGAAGCTAATTTTTGTCTGATTCACATATGCCAACTTCCAGCAGCTTGTCTTCATGTTTACCATGTTAATTACCTAAATACCCTTCATTTCCCATTTTTATTTAATTATCAAAGCCAAGCTTACAATGGAAGCTACTACACTTTGCTCTCCTACCCTTGGAGTTATTTTTATTGCAAGGAGAGGGGTCTCCCAACAACTATAAATACCACCATCATGTCTTCATTTTTCCTTGCTCAATGTTGTGTTAACAACACCCATTCTCTCCCTCTCTTCCCCTCTTGGCCGAGAGCCACACCCCCCAATTAGGTTAGTTGTTTTATTTTTTTTAGGCTATAGTTTGATGTTATGTTTTAGTTTAATTTATGTTTTATGTTATGGTTTATTTATATTATGTTTAGGTTAGGTCTTAGGGTCTTCCCTAAGCCATATAGGATTTCATTTTATGCATTTATGGTATAGTTTTTATGATATATTTGAATAGTTGTTCATGTGATTTAATTGTTTATAATATGCTATGATATGTTATGAATTAATTTAATATATGCTATGATCATGCTATAGGGTTTATATATATTGTATATTGATGTATATTGCATGTTATTTAATGGAATAGTATTGTATGATCAATTATGTCACAACATGTTACACATTGTCAATTGATTTAATTGTCACATATTATATGATCAATGCTCATGCTATGCTATGACTTATGTTATGATATGATGCTACATTGTTATATGATTCATATATTATGAATTGATCTTATGTTATGACTTGGATTAATGGAATATTATTTGATCATATCTTATACACTTGATTAGTGTCACACCTTATAACCTAAGATAGAATAGTACTTTAATTAGACCTTGTAACCTTAGGTTATACCTTTTAATCTAGATCACACATACCTCTAATAATATGAACTTGAACCATAGGTTATAACAAGATCATAATTTGATTAGAGTATGTGTGTATGTGTATGTGTCGTGTGTGTGTGCATGGTGTGCGTGTGTGTGTGTATGCATGAGTGTGTGGGTTTGACCCGAACCCTTTGACCCGATATGTGAATAGTAATCTTGAATAGTAACCTTGAATAGTACTTTTGAATAGTAAAATGAAATAAAATTCGGGATACCTAATTAGACGTTTGCACTTAGGGTTTCCCAAACTCGGGTCTAAAATATCTTTTCAAAATGAGTTTTCTTTCGTGGATTTGTTTCATAACCTTAGGGTTACGTTAGGATTCATAATTTGACTAATACGTACTCGGCTTTAGTAAGATCATAGTCTCACGTTAAGATAACTCACTTCAACGTGTTTCTTTATGTGATACCTTATCTCTAATACCTTAAATGGTATTACTCTCATGTTTTATCTCCTTATGTCACTTCATCATTCATATGCATCACGTAGAGTGGGTCTTAGTTCTTAAGCTCACTTTAGTACGTCACTTACAGGAGTTAAGGTTGAGCACTGGGATCCCCATGGCACTATTTAATCATACTACGCATCTTTACCTATTGCTAGGTGAGGTTAACTATTTCAAACTGGAACCATGATTATATCTATTATATCAAATGTTTTCATTAAGTATTTATCTTTCACATCATTCGTCAAGGTAAACTTTATTCATTTCAAATATCCTTTCATTTCAAGAGTATTCCTTTTAAGTACTCCCTCACTTAGTCACTTTGACTAATACCTCTACCTGTTTTCTGGCCTCATGGTTTCAAGTCTTGCAGCCGCACTCTAGAGGTATCTTGAAGCTCTAGAATGTCTATTTTGCCAGAGTCATGACTTATGTGTTATTAATCTCTTTTGTGTCCTGCATTATGATATATGGCTGCATATGTTCCTAATTTATTCTGTAACTTGATACACTGCTACTCTATTTACTACATGCTCCCGTGACATTGTCCAATTACTTATATCATATCATTACTTGTCTCTTCTACTTAAACGTGACTGTATTATTCTTCATATGTGCTCATTACTTGTCACAACCACGCATGGATTTAAAAGTTTCAAATTTTCCTAAATTCCGCTGCATTATCATTGAGCATTCATCATGATCTTCATCAACCGTTCGCCGGAGTATTTGTTGAATGTTGGCTTACAACATTATTTGATGAGTATATCGGTGCGGGGGTTGGAGCGTTCCTCTCCATATATATATACAAGTGGGGCACTACACACACTATAAATATAAAGCATAACATATAATAAAAAGAGGAATCATGAACCGGGAATAGGTTTTGCATACCAAAGCATTTTTAAAAGAAAATAATACATATATACACATACTAAGTCAAAACGTTTCGTAAATCCTTTCCCCGTTTCATAATTCCAAACGTAAACATAAGGCTTGGCGAGAAACGAGCTTCCAACCTTGCTTCTCATACATAATCATAAAAACCGAAATGAAATATACAATCCCCAAACTCCACGATAGAAGGGCCACGTGAACCCTAACTATCCATACATAACATAACCTCGAGGGGTAGTACTCCTCCTATGAGTCTTTCCCGACTTTTGCACCGCGAGCATCGAAGAGAACGTCTTCCCAACTCCCAGGGGTCGCGCGTAACACGTCGGATGGAACTATGCCTTGAGTGATAATCCCGACGGCTTGATGTCGTTCCGGGTGTCCTCGCTCATAGATCCGGGGCCCAAACATACGAGACATACATATATATACCAATCTTTCATGGTTTAAACTCGCTAGCATATCATATCATAGCTTAACATATCATAACATATCATAAGGTTTTAAAAATCAAGCTTACATATGCCCGTATATCAAATTTCAAAATCCAAAGGTGGTTCACAAGATCATAACGTACCATATTCAACACATATCTAACTATATATATAATATATAGTCACATACGGGCTAGAAATACGAGCATATAGGGGTTTTAGGTTATTTAACTAAAAGAAAATTCCTAAACCTCACCTGATATGCAAAAGAACAAGAAACACGTGCACGCTGACCACCAACAACTAGGTCTCGGGCTCGACAACCTCCTCGGGAACCTCCTCTGTGATAAACAAACATAAAACCCGAGACTTAGACTCGATTTTATACCAAATAGATGCACAGCGATGCGAATGTATGTAACGTATGCATATGAGATGCAAGAATGCAACACTTAAGTCATTCAAAGTTGTAACACGTAAAATTTTATTTAAATTAAATTCATAAAATTAAACAAGATTAATAACACATTATATAATAAACTAATATAATACACACATAATTAAACAAGACTAACATATTATATAATAAATTAATATTATATAAATATATAATAACAAAATAGAAAAGAATAGCAAATGAATTCCATTATACACTTCCAACCTCACGCATTTCGTACACACATACACATGCATTCACGCAGATACACATGCACACCTGCATGCAAATAATTCATGCAACAAGCAGCAGTTCGAACTCAGCTGGGCGGCCGCTCAGCCAATTTTCCCTAAAATCGAACCTATACGGATGGACGAATGGGGTGTCAAAACCTTCTCCCGTTCGGAGAACCTGGTGCCCAGGTTCACTTCTAGGCACTGAAAAGCTCTGGATACAACCTTCTCATCTTCTCCTCGGTTTTCCACGTGGCTTCTTTGGATTTCTGATCTCGCCACAACACTCTAACCAAGGGAATTTTCCAGCTTCTCATCAATTGCATCTTCCGATCTTGAATCTCAATCGGGTGTTTCACTATTGTTAGATCCGGCTCGAGTTGTACCTCTTCAACTGGGAGAATGGTTGCTTCATCGGGATAGTACTTCCGAAGTTGTGAGACGTGAAACATATCGTTTATCCCGGTTAAACTTGGAGATAGGTTCAACCTATACGCCACTCCTCCAACCTGTTCAAGGATTTCAAAAGGCCCAAGGTATTGTGGATTATTGTTTTCCACCTTTACCTATTCGAGAAAAGCCCTTTCTAGGATATGCTTTCAAGAACACTAGATCTCCGGCTTCAAACTTAAGGGGCCTTCTGTGAGGAATAGTACCCTGAAAGCCAATGTAATAGTCCGCTTAGTACTTTCCTTTCTAAATCACAGACAATCTTTGAATGATATAACGAACTTTGGAAACACTTCTTTATATGCTCTTGTTTGATTGTTTGATTACTTTAACTGTGCATGTATAAGAACTTCCCTAATCAATATGACTTCTAGGACTCAACCATTTAGGTGAAGTGGTTCATGGAACGAGCCCTATATCACATAAGTCATAATTAGAAATCACTCCAAGCCGATGAGTCCTAAAGACAGTGAGAGTGTAGACTTAACTCGTTTGAGGATTGCTCGTGTGATCACGCCCTTAAGAAGGACCACCTTGTTTCATGGGATGCAAAGTGTATTATTGATACGTGCATGATACATGGGGGTGCTTACTTATTTTAAGTAAGTAAACTGAGGTGTCCCGTGTGAGAAGATTCCTAAATAGGAAATGAAGTTTCTATTTCTGGAAATAGAAACTTCCAGATTAGGAAATATCTCACGAGTCATTGATGTGATTAAGTGATCCTTAGACTTGAGGTTCCATTGATGCTTTTTGAGCTAACTCTGCAATCCTAGGTGTAAGCTTTAAAGGGTGTCGCCTTAGACAACCGATTCAAGGCTTATGCTGGGGTTGCACAAGTGGCATATGGAAGCATATGAGAATCAATAAAAGACCTACACTTGCATTAGCAAGTTGATCTCTTACTGTGTAAGTCATTCATATGCCATAATGGAGTCCTTGGTCAAGGCAGTGGATCGAGATCAAGAAATGAGTTTCTTGGATCGAGATCAAATGGATATAAAATGCACTTATCTTTAAGACCAAGATTATTAAGGTTATAATTATGCCCTTGTCCTAGATCTTGATTGAGAGATGGGATGTAGGAGGATTGTATCTCACATGAATCAATGACTTAAAGGTTCTTTCGAATTGAGACATTCTTATTCAGCTAGGGGTCATACACCTGTTGCTAGACTATGGTCGTATGATATGTGGACTAATTAGTTAATTAGGAATTAATTAATTAGGGTCACTACTAATTGAATTAAGAACCTAGAGGGTTAGACATAACAACCCGGTCACGTGGGTTAAGGCTTAAAATCGATTAAACGAGTTGATCGGACCAATAAGAGATTGGTGGGGTACACGTGTATGGGACACGTGTCTCGTGTGACACTTGTCACTAAGTGGTGTAGATTAAATAATTAATTTGATTAATTATTTAATGGAATTTAATTAAATTATGAATTAATATTGAAGTTCTAATTTGGAGAAATAAAGTCTAATAAATAATTAATTGGGAATTAATTAATTATTAGCTTCAAGTTATTTATTATAAAATAAATAAAGTAAAATAAAATATCTAAGTTAGTTAGATATTATGTCTTGCTTGACAAGTTGGTCAAAAGGAGACTTTTGGTCAAAGTAAGAGTCTTTCTCTCCAAGCAAGAAACAATAGCTAGTGGGTTAGTAAATCCTATCCCAAAAAGGAGATGGGGTTTGAACCCCTTAGGCTATAAATACAAGGGGATCCAACCCCTTGATGGATTGATAGAAAAATTCTCCTTCTCCAAATATTATCACTAAACCCTAGAGCCTAAACACCTAATATACAACTAGCATCCTTCCTATTCGGATCGTAGTCGAGGTTGCTGAGGGCTCCTACCGTGAAGTCTTGAAAGATTCGAAGGAGCTTTTGGGGACAAGCCACGTGAAGAGCGTTCTTGGGCGGCTAGAACGTGTCAAGAAAGCTTATATCTGAGTGAGTTTCTTGATCCCTACAAATTTGGGAATAGGAATTGTAAGATTTGATTCTATCTTATTGGGAAAAATTTTAATTTTCCGTTGTGTTTCTGTCTCGTTTTCCCAACACCTTCTTCTCTTGTCGACATAGATCTTTGAACGGTCTTGAGCTGCCTTCATTCTCTGTTGGATCAACTTAACTTTGGCAAGGGTTTTCTCAATCTTCTCCGGAGGTGTAGCTCTCTCGAGCTTATCCTCTTCAGTCCAACGCCAATCTTCGATATCCCAAAAGAGAGGCGATCTGCACTTCCTTCCATACAGTGCTTTATACAGAGTCATGCCAATAGAAGCTTGATAAATGTTATTTCAGGCAAACTCAACAAGAGCTAGGGCTTATCCCACTTCTCCTTGAAATCCAAAGCACAAGCTCGAAGCATATCCTCGAGATACTTGATCAACCGTTCTGATTGCCCGTCAGTCTGAGGATGCGAGGCAGTGCTGAACTTGAGTCTTGTCCCCAAACACTTATGAAGATCTTGCCAAAACTTAGCTGTAAACCGGGGATCACGATCCGAAACGATACTAGCTAGAACTCCGTGCAACCTCACAATCTCATCGCAATAGATATCGGCTAGCTTTGGCACCTTGTCGGATATCCGAATTTTGATGAAATGTGCGGACTTAGTGAAACGGTCGACCACAACCCATATTCCATCATACCCTCTTTTGGTCCTCGGCAAGCCGGAAACAAAGTCCATAGTCACTTGCTCCCACTTCCATTCAGGAATTGGAAGGGGTTGGAGAGTTCCTCCCGGGTTTTGGTGTTCTGCTTTCACCATTTGGCACGTGTGACATCGTTTCACAAAGTTCACGACGTCTCTCTTCATGCCATTCCACCAGAAAAATTCCTTCAAATCCCGATACATCTTAGTACCACCGGGATGAATTAAGTAACCCGGACGATGTGCCTCCTCAAGTATTAACCTTTTGAGCTCTTTTGGAACACACGCTCTTGCCTTTAACCTGAACAAACCCGAGTCATCAAACCCAAACTTGGTCTCTGGATCAACTCTCGACCGAGCAAGTAACCTCTGAATCTCTGGATCCGTGGCCTGACCATCGATCAGCCTTTGTTTTAAGTCAGGCTAAACGGTGATGTTAGCCAAACGAGTAACTGAAACCACAAGCTCTGAACTCTGCCTCGAAAAACCTGCTTCCAAGCTCGAAACACTTGTTTTGTGACTCAAAGCATTGGCAACCACATTAGCTTTACTGGGGTGGTACGGGATCGTGCAATCATAATCCTCTAGAAACTCCACCCAACGCCTCTGTCTTAGGTTAAGCTCCTTCTTAGTAAACAAATACTTGAGGCTCTTGTGATCGGTAAAGACTTCAAAAGTAGCACCGTAGATGTAGTGGCGCCACTTAGACAAAATAAACACAACCGCCGCAAGCTCAAGATCATGAGTGGGGTAGTTCTTCTCATGTTCTTTCAACTTCCTTGAAGCATAGGCCACTACTAGACCATCTTGCATAAGAACACAACCGAGGCCTTCCTTAAACGCATCCGTGTAGACCACATAGCCATCAGTTCCCTCAGGTAGGGTAAGAACTGGTGCTGAAGTTAACTTTTCTTTAAAAGTCTGAAAACTTTCCTTGCACCTATCATCCCACTCAAATTTTACCTCATTCTTTGTTAACTGAGTCAATGGGACCGCAATCTTGGAGAAATCATTCAGAAATCACCAGTAGTAACCCGTTAACCCAAGAAAACTTCTCATCTCGTAGGTATTTCTCGGTCTCTCCCACTGCGAGACTACTTTAAGCTTGGTTGGATCAACTTCTATTTCATTGCCTGAAATGATATGACCAAGGAACATAACTTTATCGATCCAGAACTTGCATTTGCTAAACTTGGCGTAAAGCTTATGCTCTCTGAGTCTTTCCAAGACAATCCGAAGATGCTGTGCATGTTCTTCAACAGACCTCAAATACAGCAGCATGTCATCTATGAAGATCACAACAAACTTATCGAGAAACGGTTTAAACACTCGGTGCATCATGCCCATGAACACAGCGGGGGCATTGGTCAACCTAAACGGCATTACCACGAACTCGAAATGCCCATACCGAGTATTAAACCCGGTCTTCGGCATATCCTCCTCCTGATACGCAGCTGGTAGTATCCTTGTCTCAAATCTAACTTAAAGTATACTCAAGAACCTTGCAAGAGATCAAACAACTCTTCGATGTGAGGCAACGGATACTTGTTCTTTACCATCATCCGGTTTAACTCATGGTAATCAATGCACATTCGAAATATTCCATCTTTCTTCTTTACAAATAGAACAGGAGCACCCCAAGGTGAAGTACTCGGACAGATGTACCCGCAAGCTAGAAGCTCGTCAAGCTGCGACTTCAACTCCTTTAACTTTGCAGGAGCCATCCTGTAGGGAGTCTTCGAAAATAGCTCAACTCAAGGATAATGGTCTACCACAAACTCGATATCCCTATCGGGAGGTAAAGATCCTAAATTCTCAGGAAAAACATCGAGGTATTCTTGTACGACCTCTGTTTCCTCAAGTTTGGCTTGATTCTTTGGTTTGTTAAGGTGGTAAGCCAAAAAGCCTGTCGCATTGTCCCGGATGAGCTTACTTGCTTCCATAAATTAAACAAATGGGCTAGTCTTCAATCTCTCACCCGTGAATACTACTGAACCTAAGAAAACTGTCTTCTCGTGATAATCCATCTTAGCACGGTGTCGAAAGAACCAGTCTTTCCCAAGGATTACTCCATACTTCTTGATCGGCATCTCTATTAGCTCTGCAGGAAAAACACGGCCCTCGAAACTCACCGGGCACTCTCGAAAAACTCTGTCCGTCACCAAACTCCCCCCCCCCCCCCCCCCCAATGAGAGCTCACAACATACAAATACGCAGATAATTCAACAGGCAAAGTAAAAAACGTAACTATATCCTAGGAAATGAAAGAATGCATAGCCCCGGGATCAAATAATGCATATAATGAGGTGCCATGTATGTTGATTGTACCTTCGACCATGACATTCGGGTCAATCTCGGCCTCTTCTTCCTCGCCCTCGAGGGCATAAGCACGTGCCTGGATCGCCGGCCTCTGATTCCCCCTATCCGCGGGAGCGAACTTCTTTTTAGAGCATTCATCAACCATATGGTCCCGACATCCGCACCCATAGCATCTTTCCAAGAGCTTCCAACATTTCTCAACAGGATGATTTCCTTGTCAATAAGTACATTGAACGAGTGCCGGTAGTGCTAGAGGTGTTGCGGGGCCCGGTAGGCGAAGTTTCTTGTTGTTGTTGTTGGGCTTTATATTACCTTGAGGCCAGAAAGCAGGAGTACCCATTTGTGGTGTGGGCCTCTTGCCAAATTCATACCCGAGCTAGAACCATGGCCCGATCGAAATGCTTGAGATTTGAACCTCGTTTTTTCCGCCTCAACTCGAATTACCTTCTTAGTTGCCTTAGCCCAAGTATCAATAGTCATGGCTTGTAAAGACACTTGAAGTTCCATCCGAAGGCGACGAACAAAGTTCCTCACCTTTAGCTTGTCATCATTAGTGATGTGGGTAGAATAAGTCGCAAGCCTCTCAAACTCGAGGGTGTAATCCTCCACCCTTCTATATCCTTGTTTCAAATCAGAAAACTCTTGCAATCTCCTCTCTCTTGCACTTTAAGGTATATACTTCTCATGAAACTCTTGAATAAAGGATTCGCAATTGAATTCCAACCCATTCCTATCAAGCCTTGCTCAAACTCCCTTTAGCCAAGTCGAAGCCTGCCCTTGAATAAACCGGGCCGTACATATAGCCTTATCTTGTGAACTTGCTGGACAGATCTCCCATATCCCATTGATCTCACTAAGCTACTCCTCAGCTTTAATATCGTCCCCTCCGAACCATTTCAGAGGATTATTACTCCGAAATTCCTTATAAAGTACCGAGGTAGCTCCATCTTAACCATCAGCGGGAGGCGCTTGATGCCTCTGATTCTGTTGAAGTTGACTTAATAAGGCCTGAACAATGTTTTCGGCATTCAACGGTGGTGGCGGAGGTGGATTTTGTTGAGCCGGATGGGGTTCATTAAGATCAGGAGTTTGATCAAGGTCTCTCCTTCTTGGAGGCATCCTGAAATCCACAAATCAAGATAAATATCGATGCGTGAAGGTTAGTACATGTTCATGTGTACAATTAATAGAAATAAAACAAGTAATCTCTCAATTAAATCACATAAAGTAGAAAAGAGCAAACAAACACATAATTCGTATGTCGTACGACTTAGACAGACTCAACACGACTCTAGAGCTAAGGTTTTGCAATCACGAGCTCTGATACCACTTAAGGATGTAGCACTCCGCACGTGGGATACAATATCCCCCACACTAAGATCCGAACCCGAATACAAAATGGCAAATCCGTATCCAAGTCCAAATCATAGCGAACGGGAGACATACATGTTGGGTGTGCGGCGGGCGAAGCAGAGTGATGGTGTAGCAACATTTCAAAAAATTTCGCCCTAACCTCGTTATCAAAATATTTCAAAAATATTTTAATAAAGCAGCGAAATAAATCGGGCAACATAACTCTAATATATACAGGCATCGATAACATAATTTTAAATCATCTAGCATATAATCAGAATATACAAATATTAATTTGGGCAGCACAACGGTATTACCGTACTGCAAAATTGGCTATCAACGACACTTTTCCAGCACCTCGATATCTTCTCGTGAAACCGGCAGAGCTTCCCCGCAATATCCCCGATTAAGAAATTGGAGTGTAGGCTCCTGCAGTATTTCGCAAAATACTTTGAGAAAATATTTTTCAGAAAAACCCTTTTTTCTAAAAAACTGAAAATCCCTATTTTCTAATAATTAAGTGGATTATATATTAATTATATAACCACCTAATTAAGTAATTAATTAATTCTTAATAAAGAATTAATTAACCAAAATGAGAGAGAGAGCCGAGAGGCCTTTAAAAAGGCTGAAGAGCTTCTGAATTTCATTGTTAATAATTGAATAGAGGCAAGGCCTATTTATAGCCATCAGCCAAGGACTCATTTGCAAAAATTTTTTGGAAATAAAACGTAGTGCCCAAGCCTGCTTCAATTTTGGGGTGTACTCCAAGATATTAAAAGGGCAAAATCGTAATTTTCCAAGCTCAGTCGTGCACCCCAAGTTCAGACGACGAATCCGAGGATGCCACGAGTCCAACGCCGCATGGCACGCGCCGAGCTGACGTGGCACGTGCCGCCACGCGCGGCCCGAAGCTGGCGTGTGTCACACACGCCCCTCCACAGCTGGCAGCCACGTGTCCGATTCGGTCCGGCCCGACCGAACCGATCCAGCTCCCAGAGGTTCAGGATTGAACCAACCGGTTCAACTTGGTCTGGCCTCATGGACACGTGTCGGATTCCCATTCGTCCACGTGTCCGGGTCGGACTAACCATGTACCGACCCTACCCGGTGACCCGACCCGATGAACCGCTTTCTTGACCCGCGCAAGAACCAATCTGAACCGTTTCTTCGCGCCCGCTTGGCTGGATCTCATTCGTCCACGTGTCGCACATGGTGGAGCCTAGTCAGCGCCACTTGGCGACTGATACGCTGATGTGGCGTGACACGTCAACCGCCACGTCAGCAATTTCGCCACGTCATCAAAAAAAAAAAAAAAATTTTTTCGAAAATTTTTATTTTCTCCAAAATAAAACTTCGGACATTTCCAACTCTTTGGAATTTAATTTATTTTCTCAAAATAAATTCCTTGGCTATTTTCAAACTCTTTGAAAAAACATCTCTCTCTCTCTCATTTTAATATTTTCTCTTTGATCTTCGTTGGGGCTTGCGGGGGGACCTGCAGGACTAATTAATTTTAGCTCCAAACGGGTCAATCTATTATCATCCCATGACAATAATTGATTACCGTTTAACAATATTTAATTCCACTAAATAAATATTGTTGAACTCTAAAATTAATTAAATTATTCACGAATTTCTCGATCTAGAATAATTTTGCATTTTACTCCTCTGTACAGATATCCATGAAAAATAAATCAATACTACTATCATTTATTTTTCACTTTCAATCTGAAATTTCCTGATTCGCTTCAAGTTTAAATTCCTTCTATGTGAAACACATTCAACATACAACTTCGGTGACGCACACACGAAGTACTTTGGCCAAAGTTTTAATTCGAACTTTTTTTGCAAATCTATTTCAGGGATATCTTTAAACCTTCCAGCAAGGCTACAGATTCCTTGATCAATATTTCTCTCTAGCACATTTCATGCAATCACCGAACGTACAAAGTATTTTGGCCACCTGTTACCGAGACCTCACTTCTGAGTACATCACAATGATTAACACTACATGCCTAAAGTAGAAACACTGCCAGGATTTAGAGTCTAATGCTTCCGAGATTTTGTTCATTTTAGATAGCAGTATAAAATGAACAATCTCAGTGGTCCAGTTCGATGTTTCCAATCTCATTGAAAATCATCAATGTGTCATAATTGGAAACTCCATTTCCTTATGACGAAAGACTAATCATCTTATATAACACATTATAGTCTCGATAAGAACATTTTCTTATCATACTGACTAGAACTTTAATGACACGTGATTCTTGGTATTTAAAGTCTTTTCCTATGAAACACATTTCATATAAAAATACCGTCACACGTCATTAATTATTAAATTTGTAAAATACTCATAACTTGCTTTAATTTCAGTTTTATTAATCCAAAATATTTACAATATAATTGGATTTTCAGGGCATTAATCCCAACAATACACACCCACAATGCTAGGCGGAGCTAAAACCAAACTCAGAGTTCGCAAAGGAAACAAATAACAAAACTCAACAACAAGGTGGCGGTAGCATTTAACATATATTAACATTCAAAAGTCGAAAGATCAAATATATACAAGGGTACAATAGTGATAAAGTCATAAATCAATAATACAATTCATCATCCATGATCATGAACATAAATCCCCAATGATGTAGCAAAATATGCACGAGCAACACGATGTAGCCTAACTCGACTTAAAACAATAAAGTGTGACTTTATAGATGCACTTCTCCGCCTAGCTTGAGCTTAAAACAAAGACCAAACTGAGAAGATAAGGGAGGTGTCAGTACAACGACTGAGTGAGGGGGCTAACACACACCCATAAATATAAAGCATGGCATATAATAAAAGAAGGAATCATGAACCGGGAATATGTTTTGCATACCAAAGCGTTTTTAAAAGAAAACAAAACATATATACACATACTAAGTCAAAACGTTTCATAAATCCTTTCCCCGTTTCATAATTCCAAACACAAATGTAAGGCTCACGCGAGAAACAAGCTTCCAACCTTGCTTCTCATACATAATCATAAAAACCAAAATATAATATACAATCCCCAAACTTCGAGATAGAAGGGCCACGTTGTTAGGAATAGTGCCCTTAAAGCAGATGTTTGCTTTACTATTTCCTTGTGAAATCAAAAACAGTCTTTGAATAATAAACGAGATGATTTTGTTCATAGGCAATTACTTCTTTATGTGCTTATTTATGTATGTTTGGGTTGACTGTGCTTTGTATGTATTGAACTCCCCTAATTTGATGAGACCGTTAAGAACTTTGTCGTTATGGGAACGGCACATGAAACAAGTTTTTAACTCCATAGGCGAGGGTTAGAAACTTCTCCAAGTCAATGAGTCCGACAGACAGTGGGAGTGTCGACCTTGGCTCTGCTGAGACTTGCTTATGTGATTATGTCCTTTCGAAGGATCACTCAGTTTCATGGAGTGATAAGTTCAAACGTTGATGCGTTCATACTACATAAGGGTGATTGTTACAAGAACTTCATCACTGAGATATCCCGCGTGAGAACATTCCTAAATGGGAAAGGAAGTTTCCTGAAACTTCCAGATTATGAAATATCTCACAGGTCAATGACGGGATTCATTAATCCTTAGACTTGAGATTATGTAATGTCTCATATGAGCTAACTCTGTAATCTTTGATATAGGCTTAAAAGGGTGTCGCCATATAGACACCTGAACCACGGCCTATGTTGGGATTACAGAAGTGGCATATGTAGAATTAGTAGAATCGATAAAGGGCCTACACTTGTTAAGAACAAGAATGATCTCTTACTGATTGAGTTGTTCGTAGTCCATTAAACATTAAACCCTTGGCCAAGGTGGATAAAAGATCAAGACATCTAGAAAATGGGATTTTCTAGGATTGAGATCGAAATGGATATGAAACGAACTTAACTTTATAGATCAAGAATATTTGGGCTCTGTGAATATTCCCATACCTTAGTTCTTGATTGAGAGATGGAGTTGTAGGAGGATCGTAATTCACTGATTGTCATTGACTGAAAGGTTCTTCGATTCATTTCATTATTCGGCTAGGGGTCACACACCCATTGCTAGATTACGGTAGTGTGATCTGTGAAGTGATTAATTAATTAGGGAATTAATTAATTGTTGTCACTGCTGATCGAATAATGAACCTAAAGGGTCACACATAAATGTCAGATCACGAGGGTTATGGTAGGATGTTAATATGATTAACGAATGATCAAATTGTTGATCGAAATGGAGCAAGAATTGCATGAGTAGCTGCCACGTGTCAAGCACACGTGGTTGCCACGTGTCACGCAGTCCACGTGGCTCGTACGTGGCTTCATGCGTGTGGAATTTTCCACACGCGAATTCTTTTCTAGAATTAATTAATTAATTAAATTGTAATTAATTAATTTTAGTCTTTTAATTAATTATTGAATTAATTGTTTAGACTATTCTCAAAAAAACTTAACCCAATAAATAATTAATTGGGAATTAATTTATTTATTGAATATTGATTTTTAACTTTGGGAAAGTTGAAAAGTCAAACTTCCTATTGTAGGAGAGAGAAGTCTTCTCTTGCTAGACTTGGAGAATAAGTTAAGACCTTATTATTCCAATTAAATTAAATAATTAAATGAGTTAATTAGTGAGAAAGAAAAGAAGCCCACTAGGTTTAGAGAAACCCTAAGTGGCTGAACCCCCTAGTATTTATACTAGTGGTGGTGCTTCTCTTATTCTTTAGACCAACACTCACAAAGTGTTAAATTTTTGAGAAAAATAAAAGAAAAGTTTTCAAAGCAAAATTATCATAGCCTTAACACAAGCCATAGAACTAGCATTCTAACTCGCTTCATCGTGTTCTAGGTCTGGTGTGGATACACTTTGGAGGGTTTCTACTTTGGAGTCTAATTCGGAGGCCGTTCGAGGGATTTCGCTTGAAGGGTGTTCGTTAGGCGGTAACGGCATCACTAGAAAGCTTCTAACTTCGTAAGTTTCTAAAACACCCAACGTTACAGTACGAAAATTGCAAGACAACGATTAAACTTTTGGAAAATTTTAAACTTCCGCCGCTCAACTCTTTCGTGTTTTCCAACAAGTGGTATCAGAGCCACTTTTCAACGTCCGTATTGTATCTTTATTACTTTCGGAATTTTGACGAAAATTCTTGAATTTGAGTATTTGTTGTGTATTCATGGTTTTTGTTTGAAATACGGAGTTGTCGGATCAAAACTGTTTCTTGAAAATTTTGTGAAAACTTGTTTTCATTTAAATCTGGTTTTAAACTGTTTTAATCAGATTTGTTTTGAACTGTTTTAATTCGAAAATTGATTCTTGAATTTGTGAAATTGCGAAATGGAGAAATGAGGACGGGACTGCAAAACCGCGCGCGTTTGTGCGCAGCCAAGCGCGCTTAGCGCATGGGGAGGCAACTATCGTTCCGCTATCGTTGCAAGCCCTTGCGGGCGTCACCGGCCGAGAGCGCCAGGACCTCACGCTGGGCGTCTCTCGCCAGACGCCCGCCCTCGCCCGGAACCGCTTAGCGTTGCCCGCCAGCAGCGCGCAGCCGTGCGGGGATGCCCGGGTTGTTCCAGAACCTTGTTTTCGTTAAGTGTTTCGGTATTCGTAAAATCCCATTTTGTAAAATCTTATTTTATTTTTAAATTTGATTTTAATTTTATAAAATTATTTATTTGAAATAATTATAAAATTTGGGATTTTAGTGAATTAAAGTCAAGTTCTTATTTTTCGAGAAAATAATAAATATCTCTTTAAATGATATTTTAGACAAAATTTTAATTTTGAATTAATTGTTGTTTTGTCTAGATCCGGTGATTTGATTTTGAATAAATTCTTGAATAATGAACTATATTCAAATTACTTAAGTTAATTGTAACTTGAAGTCAAGGGAATTTTAAATTTAATTGGTAAATTTAAATTCAAGCGGAATCATGCTAGTTTAGGTGATCATGGGTTAGTCTATGGTTTTAAATTCTGCACATGGATTATTTCAATTGGGGTCGGAGCCCCATAGTTGCACGTTTTCAATTGGGGTCGGAGCCCTACTTGTATGCGTACTGTTATGTGTTTATTATGCGGCTTTCCTTATTATTGTTTTTGGGCCGGGGTGTGCCCCGTGTACTTGTCTATGGCCAATATGAAAATTGAGTCATATTACTTTATGTAAAGAGAGTAGAACTTAGGAAGTGAGGTTTTTATTTTCATTTTGGAGACAAGCACCCATGGAATAAGAAGGATCCACAAGGAGCACTTGAAGAATGGTGGCCATAAGAAGACCCCTCAAAATGTTTAGGAGGGTTTCTATTAAATGTAATAGATAGGGCATTTTTCCATTAAATTTTGTACCCCTATGTGATATGAATTGTCTTATGTGGCATGAATGTTAGAACTAGTGATTTTGGAGTGGCTCCCATAATCACATATAAGATAGGATACCCATGATCATCACATAATCAGTATCATGCTAGGACATGTTATATTGCTTCTGTGATGCACTTTATGTGAAAGTGCATTAAACAAGACAATTAAAATTTGGATAACATTATATGTTGGTGAGGTCATTCGAAAAGCCCATTTAAATATTGAGCAAAATTTGAATAAATAGGTGTTTTATCACGGAAATAAAATCCCTAGCATTCCATCAATAGGATTTAGGACTTAATAAGTGAAACTAATTGCTATCTCACGAGTCGTGGGGTAATTAGTGTAGCTTATTAACTCTTAGTTTCCTAATTAATTATTTTAAATAATTAATATTTCTTGACCATTTTAGAATGGGCGATGTCTCACGAGTCGTGGGTCGTTCCGGACTAAGTTTGGTTGAGATCTTATGATTGATGGGTCCTGCTCAACAATAAAGTAGATATGGATGTCTCACGAGTCGTGGGTCCATGATTGAAAGATGACTGATGCAAAAATATTACTAGGAATTCCAAGGGGATGGAATCGGCAATTCGTACCCACCTAAAGATTCTTAGACCTTTAGAATTTTCACGAGTCGTGGGTCCAAAACTAAGGATGCTTGGGATCCTAGTACCCATTGAGAAAATAAGTTTCTTCTAAAGTCGTTCTCGTTTCTAGACTTTCTAAAAACAGTAGGAGAACATATTTCTAAAGACCTTGACAATATGTAATCGTTATTATTCAGCATGCTCATGATTTCTTTGTTTTTCCATTTAAGTTGTAGTTCTGTGATTCTCTACAATTGAAATGGCAGCCAAAAACCCTTTGGTATCCATCCTCGAATCAAACAAGTTGACGGGGCCCAATAACTCTGACTGGCTTCGGAATCTAAAGATATTTTAGATTCTAAAAACAGAAGATATGTTCTCTTTGAGGGAGAGCCTGTCGTTGAAGGCGAGGCTCCCACTCGGACCAAAAGAGAGGCGATTGCGAAATGGTCTAAATATTATCTTCAAGCCCGTTGCCTCATGTTGGCCAACATGTCTCCGGATATGCAAAGGCAACATGAGTCTATGGAAAACGCTTGGGAGATTTATGACCATCTTGAGCAATTGTACCACCCCAAAGAGCGTGTTTTAAGGTACAACACCTTTAAGGAGCTCTTTCATCTCAGAATGAAAGAAGGTACAAGTGTCCATGAGCACGGTCTCAAGTTTCTTGCTTTGAACGAGAAACTGACCTCCATGGAAATGCCACTGAGTGAAGAACTCGCTGTGGACTTGTTGCTCGCATCACTTCCACCATCATTCAATCCTTTCGTGCTAAACTTCAACATGAATCATCCTCATGCTACTGTAGCTGAGCTGATTAGTCAACTTGTGACTGCTAAAGACACGATAAAGAAGGATCGCAAAGTAATGATGGTTACTTCTCTTCTGGGCCTTCTAAAGGCAAAGGGAAGAAAGTTCCCAAGAAGAAGGGATCTCTTAAACCCGATGGAGGGGTTAAAAAGAGAAAGGCCAGGAAGAGAAATGATCAGAGAGAGGACGTTTACCATCATTGTGGCAAGAAAGGGCATTGGAAGAGGAACTGCCAAGAGTACAAGGATACTCTAAAGAAAGGTGTGTTTATTGTTGAAGTAAATCTATCTATTGATTCTAATTCGTGGGTACTTGATACCGGCTGTAAAGCTCATATCTGTAATGACGTACATATGCTAAATGAGGTTCGGCAGCTTGAAGAAGGAGAATACATCTTGAAGGTTGGGAATGGATCAAGCGCTCAAGCCCAAGCCATTGGGACGTGTAGATTAGATTTAGGTGTCTTTACTTTAGTTTTGAACAAAGTCCTTTATGTACCTTCTATTATTCGTAATATCATTTCCATTTCAATACTTGATTGTGAAGGATATGAGAACTTTTCTAGAAATGGAAACTTTTATCTTAAGAAGAATAAAACTTCCGTTTTGCTTGGTACATTACCTAATGGACTTTATACAACTAAAGACACTAATATTTGGAATATACAACAATTAAACAAACGTAAAAGAGATGCCAAGATCTCGGTTTCTTTATGGTACTCACGTTTAGGGCATATTTCCAAAGAAAGGATTGCTAAGTTAACCAATTTAGGATCATTCTATGATAATGAACTTAAAGAGTTAACTCATTGTGAATCATGTCTTAAAGGAAAAATGGCCAAAACTCCCTTTAATGGTAAAGTGGAACGTGCCACTAAAGTATTGGATTTAATCTATACTGATGTTTGTGGACAACTTAGTGTAAGTACGAGAAACAATCATCAGTATTTCATAACCTTCATAGACGACTTTAGTCGTTTTGGTTATGTGTACTTAATGAAGTATAAATCCGAAGCCTTTGAGAAATTCTTGGAATTTCAAAAGGAGGTTGAGAACCAAATTGGTCACTAGATTAAGACACTTCGATCTGATCGAGGTGGCGAGTATCTAAGTGGCGAATTCCTTAGTCATCTCAGAGATAATGGAATTATCTCTCAGTGGACTCCTCCGGGAACACCTCAATTAAATGGAGTTTTGGAGAGAAGGAACAAAACCCTACTTGATATGGTTCGTTCCATGATGAGCTTCACTGAATTGCCACCTTCATTCTAGGGTTTACCCTAGAATCAGCAGTTAAGATTCTAAATCTTGTTCCCTCTAAATCTGTACCCAATACCCCATTTGAGATGTGGTTTGGCAAAATCCCTAATTATTCTTACTTAAGAATTTGGGGTTATCCTACTTACGTGAAAAGGACAGTGGGAGATAAGCTTGAAGCTAGATCAAGCTTATGCAACTTTGTAGGATATCCTAACGAGGATAGTGGGAGATAAGCCCGAAGCGGCGAGCCACCACATCCCCCGCACCTAGCCTCGAACCCACATATGAAATAGAAATCCATACATGAGCCCAAGACCAAGCGAACGGGAACCTACACTCACTCGCTAGGCCAGGCGGAGCTAAGACAGGAACAGAGCGCGCAAGAAAAAGGAACGGAAGCATATAAAAAAATCCAAGAAGATAAATCCACAAAATATACAAAATAGAAATTCGTACATAATTCATTAACAAATGCATAACATATACATACTTCAATTACCACAATCGAATCATATACAAAAGCATGACTGAATGCAAATGAAAATACAACTCGAACTAGAAGAATTGAACCCGACCAACTCAAGACTCCGCCTAGAAAGCCCAACCTGCAAACTGAAAAGTTGAAAGGAGAGGTTCAGTCCACCGACTGAGTGAGGGGGCTAACGCACACCCACACACATATATATACATAGAGCAAAGAACGTATTAAACGAAAGATTATGAACCGGGAGTAGGATTTAGACACATATTTAATATAAATATAGTATATATTCGCATGCGGGCTTGAAAACGAGCATATAGGGTTGTAGGTCGCTTTAACTAAAACAAAAATCCTAAAACCTCACCTTTTACCGAAAGTGCTCACGAGTGAGCGTTGACGACCAAGAAGAAGCTAAATGGTGGATCCGACACTTCCCGAACCCAAATCTGGGACAAACAAATACATACTCAAGACTTAGACTCAATCATGAACCAATTAGACGCACGGCGACTCATAATAATGCAAACAGATGCAATGCATATCATATAGATTCATACTTAGGTGTATCGGAGCAAATAATGAAATATCACATAAGGAATTCAAGGATTAAACTCATATCATATTAAATAAGCTCATAATGTATCATATATTAACATACCATATGCATTCATAAGCTTGAAGTTCAAAGAAATAACAAGAGATGCAAGAAAGTGTTAAGCGTTTCACATATTGATCATAAATTCACGTACAATTACACTTAGCAAACAAGGTCATAAACTTAAAATAATTAATGAAACATAACATATTACAACATATTAACATATTAGGATCACAATCGGGGTGGGAATTAATGAGAAAAACGAAATAAAAGCGCAAAATAGGGCTTCGAGTGAAAAGGGGCCAAAACTGACAGATTTCCGAAACGGACAAGCTGTACGAAAATAGGAATATCTTGAGTTTCAGGAATGGTAATTGAGTTTTGTTTCTTGGAAATGAAACTAGACACATACATCTATAAAATGGTAGGTGGCTCGAATCATGGTTCAAAGCGAGGCGAAAATGGCGTAGGTTTGAAGTTGAACGAGTGCAGACTCTCGGCGAAGTGGCGAGACCAAATTAAAATGATTATATCTCACAATCTAGAACGGATTTTGGGGTTATTCCAATTGGAGATTGTTCTAGACTCAATAATATTAGACAAATCCAAAAATCAGACCAAACGGAGTTCTTATGAAGGGGTAAACGGCCGGGTAAATCACAAGACAAAAGTTACCCGCCCGGGTAAAACAGTCCAGAAAGTTTCTGCATAAAGGGGTACCCGCCCGGGGAGTTTTCTTCACAAAATCTACCCGCCCGGGTAGAGGCTGACAGCGGGAAAAAGAGCAAGAACAGGGCTGTTACGAGATGGAGGAAGAAGGGAAACCAAAGCAGCACATATAGACATGAAATGGAGCATAAAACATGAGCAAATTCTTCACACAAAAGCACTTAACAACCGGAAATGAAAGGGGATGAAAAGGATCAACATGTATGCATCTTAAACTTCAAGAAATGTAAGGTTAAATCATGGAAACTAATATAATACTCATCTACCATGAAATTTAAGCTCATATACCCAATAATGAAGTTCAAGTGATCAAAAATCATACATCAACTCAAGTTATAACCCAAAGATGGCAAGAGATCTCATATATATACACATAACCCTTACTATTCACTCCATACATCATATCTCAATCAATAATGGTTCAAATTCAGAAATTCTTGAAGTAATAAGACTACAAAAGGATATAGATATCAATCATACACTTACCCCTTGAATATGGTTGAGTTTGAGGAAGATTTGAGCTCCAAACACTTCCTTGGTGAATAGTGACGAGATGAGAATGGTTTCTCCAAAGTTTGCAGCTATTTTCCCCTTTTTCCTTGGGTTGAACGAAATGGAGAGATAATGGAGTGATATTGTGCTGAGATGGGGTTAAGTGGGACCAAGATTCATGTAAAAAGGTTTAAAATTGAAGGACTTATGGGCGATTTAGTGAAAGGTGGTCATTTAGGCACTCGTAGCTTGTTTCGGTCAAATTTAGGAGTATCAAATGGGCTTAGAAAAATATAAGGCTAGGTTCATTAGCTTTCAAATCTCGGTACGAGTCCGGCGCCACTTCTAGAATTCAAATCCGAATTCCCGAGCTCAAGATATGGCCTCCAGAATCCGAGGAGCGCTAAAACTCGTTAGGCCCTCGAATCCCCAAAGACAAAGAATGGTCTCCGACCAATTCAAACAAGTATAACAAATAATATAAACACGTTAACGAGTTTATAAATCACATAATTCAAGTATATCACATATTTACGAAGTTCGGAATTAAAAAATCAAGTAGTAGAAATTAAATACGGAAATTAAAGTGTTAAACTCAAACGTTAACAGCATATAAATCACTTAAACAATTAAATAAACACATAAGTTAAATCAAAAGGAAATAAAATGTCGGTAAACCCTCAAGTGACGTCATACCTGGTTTGCCGAAGAAACTGGGGTGTCACAATCCTCCCCCCTTAAGAGAACCTGGTCCCCAGGTTCGCCTGCTCGAGTTTCAAGCTCAAGCAACTTTCCGTATTCACCCAAGTTCGAGGTTCATGACTTCCCGACAAGGGTTAGCCCGGTAAGGTCTTCATGCACAAGGGGTTTGATCACTTCTTGAGATCTTGATGGAATACTTCCGCACCGCTTGATCCATGCTAGGACCAACTAAAATGTTTTACACGATAGGAGGGTCCAAGTTTGATTCATCACCCATCGTTTGATTCATTTCAACTACTCCAAAGCTCGATATTACACGAATGGCGTGGTTACCGAACCTCCACCACTCGCACCTTCTAATTCAAGAAGTCCCTTTGTTAGAGAGCTAAATCGCCATTCCTTGCTCACTCCGTAAGACAGTAGCAAACACGACCCTCAACTTACCGAGAAAACCACACACACAAGCAACACGTACAACAAACACAAACGCACAAGTAAAGTACACAACAAAATATAACAATTAAAGATGCATGATGCACGTGCCATGAATGATTTATGTACCGTTCACCATTTCTCGAAATCCTTCACCATATGAGATTGAGTGGAGAGTCAATACTGATGTCTTAGAATTCGTGACCCGAATTCCTTGGCCTCGATGTTATTGGATAGATCCTTAGCTTATTAATTCCATTCCATTTCCTCCAATGTTATCCTTAATTTTGACGATACTTATTTCCCTGAGTAGTTTCTTTCTTTTTCTTCAATTTCCTCAATTAGCATGAGAGAATATTTAAATTCTTTTCCCTTCCGAAATCTTTCATAACCCGTTTAATCTTGAATCATCCTAACTCAGTTGACAATCCTGGTATCATGATCTCTGGTTATCTTGAAGTCTCTTGTATTTAGGGTCCGATGAAGAGGTACTCCTCATAGTCATCAAGGGGCACGCCCTAGTGTTCACTTCCTCACAATCTCCATCGTTCGTAAATCTTTTAAAGCCCGAAATCCCAATTCTTTGATGTTCATGGAATTAATATCTTAGCTTCTTTTTGATTATCAATCTTCAATTGTTGTCCGGAGCCTTCACCTAGTTACCACCTTGATTAAAGACCCCCCGATTCCACTCTTTACTGATTTGAATTGGTTGTATGACTTGCCCTCTATTAGCTTACACTTGGGTACATGATCTCCTTCCAAAAATTCTTTACCTTTCTCTATCATTTCCATTTGTTGCTTCATATTTCCCAATTCATCTTCACAGCATGCCAATTCAGCTTGGATCTGGAAATTAAACTCCAATCCTTATGAAGATAAAATTTCTCGCCTCTTGGCTTCCATGGATTTGGAATCACTATATCAATTCGTTCTCTTTAACTCTTCACAATACGACTTCTTACTTACTTAGAATCTAAGGTGTCTCAATTCTATCTTCTTTTCCCTATTGCATGAGCTTGACTCCTAATAAATTGATTTAATTGGAGACTCCTCCTTGTTGATCCTGGGTCCACACGAATACCATCGCCTTATCAATAGTCTAGACCTCGAGTTAAGGCATTTCTAAGATTTTCCTTTGCTCTATACTCGGATTAGACGGTCCCGTGGAAATCGATTAAAATTACCCTAGAACCGGGGGTTATGCATTTACCCTCTAAAATTAAGTCCAAAACTTGTTCTCGGATCGTAGTGGCCTTAACTTCTTGTTATAACTTCAACCGAATCCTCAGAGTCGCCATTTTCCTTTTACCTCGATTTTCACCATCACGAAGGAAGACTTCTCTCGATTGCAAGCTATCATGGAAACATTAAACTCATGCATGTCGGGTTAGTTTTGCTTATGGTATGCTTCACGTTGTCACTAATTCAAACAAGAAACAATAAGTATGGCAATATGCAACACACATTCCAAGTAAATATAAAATACAATGTGGGATGGATGTTCGTGCAATGGATGCAATTACCTCCCGGGTGTTTCTTTGACCTTCGTCGTTCACATTCTTCCAACTTGTGTTTTGGTGATCCATATCCGAAGCATCGGCCCAATCTCTTCCAACAATTCTCGTAAGTGTGAGAATTTCTTCTACAATGAGCACAAGGTGATTGCTCCTTCAATGGAAGTTCCTTCATTTTCTTTCGGTCCCGTTTGAGAATCCTCTCAGTTCCTCTTTAATCCCAATCCTGAGCTATTTCCTACTCGGCTCTTTTCTTTCAATTTCTTGGATTCAACTCGAAGAGCCTCCCGGGTGCTCTCAATCCAAACTCTAGACTCGATTCCGGTTTCCATTTCTTGAAGATCTCCCTAGTTTCGTCCATAAATTTGGCCACTCTTTTGGATTCGTTCGGTCTTCTTAGGTAGATACGAGGGCATACATTGATCTTGTGTTCGGAAGAACCACATCTAGTACATCTACCCACTCTCCTCCAACAACTCCTATAGCCATGATTGGGTCCTTCGCAATGGGTGCATGGAATTTGTTCTTCGGGGAAACGACCAGTCCGACAAGAATATAAGAGCTCTCACAACAAATCGAGCCATGTTACCCTTCATCTTGGTAGATTGATTAACGGGGTGATGATTCGGCGGTTGTGAAGAACCTTCATCTCTACTTGATCCCAATTTCAACTTAGAGACCATGGTCGCTGAAACGAGTGATTGATCGTTGTAGACATTAACCTACTATACACAAAGGAGGCGAAAGTATAATACATACGGTTAGTGAGTGATTATGGCACGTAAATGGAACATTTAACGCACATAAAGTATGCAACAATAATAATTAATGAAGGAAAAGTAGCAATTTTAAAACACATAATACAAGGAAATTCACATATAGTGATGCAATGCACACATTAGCACGTTATTCCTACGCTGTACGACCTATACTTGACACAACACGACCCTAGAACTCCGGTTTTGCAACCTAGAGCTCTGATACCACTTTAAGATGTAGCGCCCGAAGCGGCGAGCCACCACATCCCCCCGCACCTAGCCTCGAACCCACATATGAAATAGAAATCCATACATGAGCCCAAGACTAAGCGAACGGGAACCTACACTCACTCGCTAGGCTAGGCGGAGCTAAGACAGGACCAGAGCGCGCAAGAAAAAGGAACGGAAGCATATAACAAAATCCAAGAAGATAAATCCACAAAATATACAAAATAGAAATTCGTACATAATTCATTAACAAATGCTTAACATATACATACTTCAATTACCACAATCGAATCATATACAAAAGCATGACTGAATGCAAATGAAAATACAACTCGAACTAGAAGACTTGAACCCGACTGACTCAAGACTCCGCCTAGCAAGCCCAACCTACAAACTGAAAAGTTGAAAGGAGAGGGTCAGTCCACCAACCGAGTGAGGGGGCTAATGCACACCCACACATATTTATATACATAGAGCAAAAAACGTATTAAACGAAAGATTATGAATCGGGAGTAGGATTTAGACACATATTTAATATAAATATAGTATATATTCGTATGCGGGCTTGAAAACGAGCATATAGGGTTGTAGGTCGCTTTAACTAAAACAAAAATCCTAAAACCTCACCTTTTACCGAAAGTGCTCAGGAGTGAGCGTTGACGACCAAGAAGAAGCTAAATGGTGGATCCGACACTTCCCGAACCCAAATCTGGGACAAACAAATACATACTCAAGACTTAGACTCGATCATGAACCAATTAGACGCACGGCGACTCATACTAATGCAAACGGATGCAATACATATCATATAGATTCATACTTAGGTATATCGGAGCAAATAATGAAATATCACATAAGGAATTCAAGGATTAAACTCATATCATATTAAATAAGCTCATAATGTATCATATATTAACATACCATATGCATTCATAAGCTTGAATTTCAAAGAAATAACAAGAGATGCAAGAAAGTGTTAAGCGTTTCACATATTGATCATAAATTCACGTACAATTACACTTAGCAAACAAGGTCATAAACTTAAAATAATTAATGAAACATAACATATTACAACATATTAACATATTAGGATCACAATCGGGGTGGGAATTAATGAGAAAAACGAAATAAAAGCTCAAAATAGGGCTTCGAGTGAAAAGAGGCCAAAACTGACAGATTTCCAAAACGGACAAGCTGTACGAAAACAGGAATATCTTGAGTTTCAGGAATGGTAATTGAGTTTTGTTTCTTGGAAATGAAACTAGACACATACATCTATAAAATGGTAGGTGGCTCGAATCATGGTTCAAAGCGAGACGAAAATGGCGTAGGTTTGAAGTTGAACGAGTGCAGACTCTCGGCGAAGTGGCGACACCAAATTAAAATGATTATATCTCACAATCTAGAACGGATTTTGGGGTGATTCCAATTGGAGATTGTTCTAGACTCAATAAGGTTAGACAAATCCAAAAATCAGCTCAAACGGAGTTCTTATGAAGGGGTAACCGGCAGGGTAAATCACAAGACAAAAGTTACCCGCCCGGGTAAAACAGTCCAGAAAGTTTCTGCATAAAGGGGTACCCGCCCGGGGAGTTTTCTTCACAAAATCTACCCGCCCGGGTAGAGGCTGACAGCGGGAAAAAGAGCAAGAACAGGGCTGTTACGAGATGGAGGAAGAAGGGAAACCAAAGCAGCACATATAGACATGAAATGGAGCATAAAACATGAGCAAATTCTTCACACAAAAGCACATAACAACCGGAAATGAAAGGGGATGAAAAGGATCAACATGTATGCATCTTAAACTTCAAGAAATGTAAGGTTAAATCATGGAAACTCATATAATACTCATCTACCATGAAATTTAAGCTCATATACCCAATAATGAAGTTCAAGTGATCAAAAATCATACATCAACTCAAGCTATAACCCAAAGATGGCAAGAGATCTCATATATATACACATAACCCTTACTATTCACTCCATACATCATATCTCAATCAATAATGGTTCAAATTCAGAAATTCTTGAAGTAATAAGACTACAAAAGGATATAGATATCAATCATACACTTACCCCTTGAATATGGTTGAGTTTGAGGAAGATTTGAGCTCCAAACACTTCCTTGGTGAATAGTGACGAGATGAGAATGGTTTCTCCAAAGTTTGCAGCTATTTTCCCCTTTTTCCTTGGGTTGAACGAAATGGAGAGAGAATGGAGTGATATTGTGCTGAGATGGGGTTAAGTGGGACCAAGATTCATGTAAAAAGGTTTAAAATTGAAGGACTTATGGGCAATTTAGTGAAAGGTGGTCATTTAGGCACTCGTAGCTTGTTTCGGTCAAATTTAGGAGTATCAATTGGGCTTAGAAAAATATAAGGCTAGGTTCATTAGGTTTCAAATCTCGTTACGAGTCCGGCGCCACTTCCAGAATTCAAATCCGAATTCCCGAGCTCAAGATATGGTATCCAGAATCCGAGGCGCGCTAAAACTCGTTAGGCCCTCGAATCCCCAAAGACAAAGAATGGTCTCCGACCAATTTAAAGAAGTATAAACAAATAATATAAACACGTTAACGAGTTTATAAATCACATAATTCAAGTATATCACATATTTACGAAGTTCAGAATTAAAAAATCAAGTAGTAGAAATTAAATACGGAACGTAAATTGTAAAACTCAAACGTTAACGGCATATAAATCACTTAAACAATTAAATAAACACATAAGTTAAATAAAAAGGAAATAAAACATCGGTAAACCCTCAAGTGACGTCATACCTGGTTTGCCGAAGAAACTGGGGTGTCACAGGGAACACCTCAATTAAATGGAGTTTCGGAGAGAAGGAACAAAACCCTACTTGATATGGTTCGTTCCATGATGAGCTTCACTGAATTGCCACCTTCATTCTAGGGTTTGCCCTAGAATCAGCAGTTAAGATTCTAAATTTTGTTCCCTCTAAATCTGTACCCAATACCCCATTTGAGATGTGGTTTGGCAAAATCCCTAATTATTCTTACTTAAGAATTTGGGGTTGTCCTACTTAGGTGAAGAGGATAGTGGGAGATAAGCTTGAAGCTAGATCAAGCTTATGCAACTTTGTAGGATATCCTAAAGAGTCAATAGGATATTATTTCTACGATCCTCTTGAACAAAAGGTCTTTGTGTCAAGAAATGCTACATTTCTTGAGGACTCGTTCCTTAAAGAAAAGAAAGGCAAGATCACAGAACTCGAAGAGGTTCGAGACCAAGGTCCCACGCCAAGTTTGGAGACTAACATCCCTCAGCCAATCGCAGCGAGTGATATACGCGAAAATCCTCCTCTAGTAAGACGTTCTGAACGTATTCCTAGACAACCAGAGAGATGGTATAGCTTTCTCCACCAAACATCTCAAATGGATAATGATCCATTAACTTATGAGGAGGCACTGTTAGATTCGGACTCTGAACAGTGGAAAGAAGCAATAAAATCCGAAATGGATTCCATGTACTCTAATCAAGTTTGGACCTTGGTTGATCCACCTGATGGGATCTGGCCCACAGGGTGCAAATGGATATATAAGTGCAAGCTTGGAGTAGATTGAAGTGTGGTAGCCTTTAAAGCAAGATTAGTTGCTAAAGTTTTCACTCAAAGACCAGGTGTAGACTTTGATGAAACCTTCTCCCCGGTTGCAATGCAAAAATCCATTCGGATCTTGCTTACCATTGCAGCATATTATGACTACAAAATATGGCAAATGGATGTGAAAACTGCCTTTCTCAATGGAGCCATTGACAAAGACATTTACATGGAGCAACCTATGGGTTTCACATTCAGTGGGAGCGAACAAAAGATTTGTAAGCTCCAAATATCAATCTACGGATTGAAACAAGCTTCTAGGAATTGGAATATTCGATTTGATGAAGCAGTCAAATCATTTGCCTTTATTCAAAATCCAAATGAGTCCTGCGTGTACAAGAAAGAATTGGAAATCTCAGTTCAATTACTGATACTTTATGTAGATGACATCCTTCTCTTTGGGAATGCGAAGGATAACATGAAAGTAACAAAGTCTGGGTTATCAAACCAATTTGAGATGAAATATCTTGGTGATGCATCCTACATTCTCGGGATAAAGATCTATCGGGATAGATCTAGGAGATTGTTAGGATTATCACAGTCGGTTTACATAGACAAAATACTAAAGAGGTTTAGTATGGAGGAATCCAAACGTGGAAAACTTCCATTGGGCCCGGAACAGTTCTTTCGAAGAAGCTGTGTCCCAAGGCTGAACTTGAAAAGTCCAAGATGTCCAAAATTCCTTATGCATCAACTATAAGAAGCATAATGTATGTGATGCTATGTACTCGACCAGATGTGGCTTACGCACTTAGCGTGACTAGCCGATTCCAATCTGACCCTGGTGAAGGTTACTGGACTACTGTAAAGAGCATCCTTAAGTACTTGAGAAGAACTAAGGATTTGTTCTTGGTTTACGGAGGCCAGCAAGATCTTGTCATTAGAGGATACTGTGATGCAAGATTTGCATGAGACATGGATGACTTTAAATCCATGTCAGGATACATATTCTGCCTGAAAGGCGGAGCAGTGAGTTGGAAAAGTTCCAAGCAAGCAAACACTGCAGATTCGACCACTGAGACCGAATACTTAGATGCAAACAACGCAGATAAGGAAGGTGTTTGGGTAAGAAAATTCATCCACAAGTTGGGTGTAGTTCCTACCATTAAAGACCTCGTTACAATGTTTGTGACAACACCGGGGCGGTTGCTCAAGCAAGAGAACCAAGATCTCACCAAAGGACCAAGCAGGAAGTATCACTTAATCCGTGATATCATCAAGAGAGGAGATGTGCAAATTGAAAGGGTCACATCGGCAGAGAACATGGCAGATCCACTTACTAAAGCCTTAGTCAACAGGCTTTCGAAGGACATCTTCAGAAGATGAGTCTTAGATTAGCACCTGAGTGGTTTTGACGGGCAAGTGGGAGATTGTTAGGAATAGTGCCCTCAAAGCAGATGTTTGCTTTACTATTTCCTTGTGAAATCAAAAACAGTCTTTGAATAATAAACGAGATGATTTTGTTCATAGGCAATCACTTCTTTATGTGCTTATTTATGTCTGTTTGGGTTGACTGTGTTTTGCATGTATTGAACTCCCCTAATCTGATGAGGCCGTTAAGAACTTTGTCGTTATGGGAACGACACATGAAACAAGTTCTTAACTCCATAGGCGAGGATTAGAAACTTCTCCAAGTCAATGAGTCCGACAGAGAGTGGGAGTGTCGACCTTGACTCTGCTGAGACTTGCTTATGTGATTATGTCCTTTTGAAGGATCACTCAGTTTCATGGAGTGATAAGTGCATACGTTGATGCGTTCATAATACATAAGGGTGATTGTTACAAGAACTTCATCACTGAGATGTCCCGCGTGAGAGCATTCCTAAATGGGAAAGGAAGTTTCCTGAAACTTCCAGATTAGGAAATATCTCACAGGTCAATGACGTGATTCATTAATCCTTAGACGTGAGATTTTATAATGTCTCATATGAGCTAACTCTGTAATCTTTGATATAGGCTCAAATGGGTGTCGCCATATAGACACCTGAACCACGGCCTATGTTGGGATTACACAAGTGGCATATGTAGAATTAGTAGAATCGATAAAGGACCTACACTTATTAAGAACAAGAATGATCTCTTACTATTTGAGTTGTTTGTAGTCCAATAAACAGTAAACCCTTGGCCAAGGTGGATAAAAGATCAAGACATCTACAAAATAGGGTTTTCTAGGACTGAGATCGAAATGGATATGAAACGAACTTAACTTTAAAGATCAAGAATATTTGGGCTTTGTAGATATTCCCATGCCTTAGTTCTTGATTGAGAGATGGAGTTGTAGGAGGATCGTATTTCACTGATTGTCATTGACTGAAAGGTTCTTCAATTCATTTCGTTATTCGGCTAGGGGCCACACACCCATTGCTAGATTACGGTAGTGTGATCTGTGAAGTGATTAATTAATTAGGGAATTAATTAATTGTTGTCACTACTAATCGAATAATGAACCTAAAGGGTCACACACAAATGCCAGAACACGAGGGTTATGGTAGGATGTTAATATGATTAACGAAGGATCAAATTGTTGATCAAAATGGAGCAAGGATTGAGTGAGTAGCTGCCACGTGTCAAGCACACGTGGCTGCCACGTGTCATGCAGTCCACGTGGCTCGTACGTGGCTTCATGCGTGTGGAATTTTCCACACGCGAATTCTTTTCTAGAATTAATTAATTAATTAAATTGTAATTAATTAATTTTAGTCTTTTAATTAATTATTGAATTAATTGTTAAGACTATTCTCAAATAAACTTAACCCAATAAATAATTAATTGGGAATTAATTTATTTATTGAATATTGATTTTGAACTTTGGGAAAGTTGAAAAGTCAAACTTCCTATTGTAGGAGAGAGAGTTTTCTCTTGCTAGACTTGGAGAATAAGTTAAGACCTTATTATTCCAATTAAATTAAATAATTAAATGAGTTAATTAGTGAGCAAAACAAGAAGCCCACTAGGTTTAGGGAAACCCTAAGTGGCCGAACCCCCTAGTATTTATACTAGTGGTGGTGCTTCTCTTATTCTTTAGACCAACACTTACGAAGTGTTAAGTTTTTGGAAAAATCAAAGAAAAGTTTTCAAAGCAAAATTATCCTAGCCTTAGCACAAGCCATAGAACTAGCATTCTCACTCTCTTTATCGTGTTCTAGGTCTGGTGTGGATACACTTTGGAGGGCTTCTACTTTGGAGTTTAATTCGGAGGCCGTTCGAGGGATTTCGCTTGAAGGGTGTTCGTTAGGCGGTAACGACATCACTAGAAAGCTTCTAACTTCGTAAGTTTCTAAAACACCCAACATTACAGTACAAAAATTGCAAGACAACGATTAAACTTTTGGAAAATTTTAAACTTCCACTGCTCAACTCTTTCGTGTTTTCCAACACACGTGAAACCTAACTATCCATACATAACATAACCTCGAGGGGTAGTACTCCCCCTACAAGTCTTTTCCAACTTTTACACCGCGAGCATCGAAGAGAATTCCTTCCCAACTCCCAGGGGTCGCGCGTAACACTTCGGATGGAACTATGCTAAGGAGTGATAATCCCGATGGCCCGATGTCATCCAGGGTGTCCTCGCTCATAGATCCGGGGGCTAAACATACGGGACATACATACATATACCAATCTTTCATGGTTTAAACTCACTAGCATATCATATCATAGCTTAACATATCATAAGGTTTTAAAAGTCAAGCTTACATATGCCCGTATATCAAATTTCAAAATCCAAAGGTGGTTCACAAGATCATAACGTACCATATTCAACACATATCTAACTATATATATAATATATAGTCACATGCGCACTAGAAATACGAGCATATAGGGGTCTTAGGTCATTTACCTAAAAGAAAATTCCTAAGCCTCACCTTATACGCAAAAGAATAAGATAACACGTGCGTGCCGACCACCAACAACTAGGTCTCGGGCTCGACAACCTCCTCGGGAACCTCCTCTATGACAAGCAAATACAAAACCCGAGACTTAGACTCGATTATGTACCAAATAGACGCACGGCGATGCGAATGTATATAACGTATGCATATGAGATGCAAGAATGCAACACTTAAGTCATTCAAAGTTGTAACACGTAAAATTCGATTTAAATTAAATTCATAAAATTAAATATGATTAATAACACATTATATAATAAATTAATATAATACACATATAATTAAACAAGACTAACATATTATATAATAGATTAATATTATATAAATATATAATAACAAAATAGAAAAGAATAGGAAATGAATTCCATTATACACTTCCAAGCCCATGCATTACATACACACATACACATGCATTCATGCAGATACACATGCACACCTGCATACACATGCAAATAATTCATGCAACAAGCAGCAGTTCGAACTCAGCTGCACGGCCGCACGCATTCTTAGTTCAAAAGCTGTGCGGCCGCGCAGCCAATTTCCCCCAAAAATCGAACCTGTATGGGCGGACGAACGGGGTGTCACATAGCATTTAAATAAATTTAAAAGGCACATAATTGCGTAAATTAAACTCACACGTGGCACGAACCTACACGCACGAACGAACGGGGTGTCACAGGATTAGGGCTTGCATGATTTTACCGCTTTCTATATATCTTTCACTCAGTCTTATATAGATTGACCCCTCCCCTATTTGTCACTCAGGTTTCTTGTAGGTGGTAGCTAGGCGGAATTGGTCGAGTCTTTCAATTCTTTTGAGTCTTGTCAAGAGGCCTTTATTTCGAGTCTCACATTGTACTCAACCAACACATTATTCCTTATTGTATTGGGCCTTGTTGGCCACATACTATAACGTTATTGATCAATTTATTCAGGACAAGTTCTAGGATCTTTAGTTGAACTCCTATTTAAGTTCTTGTTATGAATCTTGATGATGTTATGTCTTGGGAACGCTTGCTTGTTGCATGTTTAATTATTACCGGCCTGTGGCAATGCATGTGCTTTCTCATTTGCTTCTGCATTTCTATTTCTATTAATTTATTATTGGTACAAGATCTAGTCCCACCTAACACAGGATTGTTTTTGTATTGTCACCTGTGCGCCTTGATCGGATTTGTATGCAAATTACCCATTTCATATACGGATCGGGTCTAGGTGCAGGGGATGTGGTCGCCTATCGTTCCGGTGGCTATAGTCTGGGATTTCCCCCTTGAATGTCATCGTAGCTACTCACCTCATTAAAGTCACCAATAATTAGTCACAATCTGCACAAATGTCCACATAAATGGTCGATTAATGCCCAAGAGTTACTGCGTTTACTCCAATTCGGTTCTCCATAGAATCCAGTGAATCTCCACGTTGTTGAGGGGGAATGGGTACCTACAGTTAGGGGTGGGCATCTCGGTTCGGGTTTCGGGTACCCGGCCGGACCCAATCGGGTAATATTGATTCGGGTGCCAATTTGCGGGTGAATCGGGTTCCGGGTCGGGTACCCGATACCCGACATATAATTCGGGTCGGGTTTCGGGTAGAAAAATTCTACCCGAATGGGTACCCGATACCCGATTTTAATATAATATTATATATAAATATATATATATATATGTATACACGTAATATATTAATAATATACATATGTTATAATATTAATAATATATTAATAACATGTTATAATATTAGGGTAAATCTTTCTTTGCACCCCAACTTTTGGGGTGCGTTGCACTTTGGTACCCAACCTTTGAAACGTTGCACTTTAGTACCCAACCTTTGAATTTTGTTGCACTTTAGTACCCAAGTGAAGACGTGTACCCCAATGGTTGGTACCACGTGGCATTTTCTCATTGGTCGAGGTACTAAAAGTGCATAAAATTCAAAGGTTGGGTACTAAAGTGCAACGTTTCAAAGGTTGGGTACCAAAGTACAATGCACCCCAAAGTTTGGGGTGCAAAGAAAGATTAACCCATAATATTAATAATATACATATGTTAGGGAAATGGAAACAGAGTTACAGAGATCATTCCCCCCCCCCCCCCCCCCCCAATTTTGACAGAGACCCCAATTCCCCAAACGCGGCGATTTCTCCCTAATCCCCCCAATTGCCAATACAACCCGCCCATCTCCCACATGGCGACACCACCGCTTCACGCCTTCACCGACGCAGCGGCTTCTCCCTAATGAAAGCTTCGGTGAGTTGGGTTTTTAATTTTTTTTCTTCGTTTGAAGCTTCTGTGTTCTCTGGAAAAAAAAAAGTGTTCCTACTAATTTTTCATTTTTTTCCTTCTCCGCAAGCTTTGAAAGTTTTTCTCTACCCATTGTAAAAATCCTTATGAGGGTTTTCTGGTTTCTGGTTATAAATTTCTGCTCCACTTTGGCATGTTAAGTTCTTGAGAGCTCATAATCTAAAATGTTTACTGCCTTGTTAATTTAGTCGGTTTGTGTTTATGTTAGTCAGTTTGTTTAGTCTGGTTTAAGCCACTGCACTGCTGCTCTGTTTACTGCCTTGTTAAATTTTTGAGATTTCATAGTCTAATTGATATTTAGTCTGCTCTGTTTACTGCCTTGTATAATTGATATTTAGTCTAATTGATATTTAGTCTGGTTTAGTCTAATTTTTTAGATTTCATAGTCTGCTCTGTTTACTGCCTTGTTAATTGATATTTTGTACAGATGAGCAGTCCGGCATCTCAAGATCCTGAAATTGCAATTGAAGAAGAAAACTTTACGGAGTTTGAGAACTTTTGTGGTGTTGACTCTATGACGAGAGAAGAGGTTGGTAATCTGAATTTTGAAACTGATGATCAGAACGATTTAGGTGGTGATATTGGAGATGATGTTGATAAGGAAGAAGTGCCGAGTGGCCCGAGTCAATCCAAAAAACGAACTAGAAAAGAAGTTGCTTCTAGGTCTCAATTTTGGGAGCACTTTGTAAAGTTCTTTTGTGATGAAGAGAAGATTCAAAAAGCTAAGTGTATATATTGTCTTAGAATACTTAAGGCAGATCCGAAACTACACGGCACAAAGGCTCTCAAGAATCATTTTGAAGCATGTAAAAAAAGACCTCATGAAGTTGCTACTAATCAAACCCGACTTGCATTTCAAACAACTAAGGGTGGTGATAAGGATGGAACTCTCGGATCTTGGAGTTTTGAGCAAGATAAAACACGAGAAGCTATTAGTTATTGGTTGATTGTTGACGAGCTTCCTTTTAAAACCATTGAAAATCCAGGATTTAGGCATTTTATGTCGGTTGCTTGTCCTATGTTTATAATTCCATCACGAAGGACTATAACTAAGGATATATACAACTTGTATGTAAGTGAAAAGGCGAAGTTGAAGTCCTTCATCAAGCATCACGCACAAACTGTTTGCATCACTACCGATACATGGACATCAATTCAAAAGGTTAATTATATGTGTCTTACGGTGTATTTTGTTGATGATGAATGAAATTTGCGAAAGAGGATCTTGAACTTTTGTCCTATTTTGGGATATAAAAGTGAGGAAGTTGGCAAGGGAGTTGAAAAGTGCTTACTTGATTGGGGGATCGACAAGGTTTATACCGTCACTGTTGATCATCATCAAATGACGGTGCAATTTTATATTTGAAGAAAAGGTTAGATGCTTGGGGTACAAGCCTAATGGGTGGACAATATTTGCACATGAGGTGCGTGGCACATATTATTAATCTTATGGTGCAAGACGGCTTGAAGAACAAAGAAGAACATGATACTATTTGTCGGATTAGAGGTGCTATTAGATACATTAAGAACTCCCCCGCTAGGTACAAAAAGTTTCAAGAGGCCGTGGAATTTGAGAAAACTGAAAGCAAAAAATTATTGAGTCTTGATGTACCTACTAGGTGGAATTCCACCTACTCGATGTTGGAGTCGTCATTGTCTCTTCGGGAAGTTTTTTTCGTTACATGGATATGGGTCTTGGATATAAGAATGAGCTTTCAAGTGCACCACATATTGGCTATCCAAAGAATAGTGATCGGAAACGAGCCGAGCTTTTATGTAAGTTTTTAGCTCATTTCTACAAACTTACATTATGTGTTTCCGGTTCACTTTATGTTACGGCTAACATGATTTTCCATGAAATAAGTAGCGTTGATATGCTTTTAAGAGAATGGTTGGATAGTGAAGATTGGGAATTACTTGCAATGTCCGAGAGAATGAAACAAAAGTTTGATAAATATTAGGGTGCAATTGAGAAGATGAATTCACTTTTATATTTTGCGGTGATACTTGATCCACGCCACAAGTGGGAATTTCTTGATTTTTCGTTCGATAACTTGTATGGTGATATTGAGAAGAGTGCCTTGATGAAGGAAAAGGTGAGTCGTGGCATGCAAAACCTTTTTGGTTTATATAAACTGAAATACGGAAATCCCTCGAGTCCAAAACAATCAAGTTCTTCAAGTTCAGTAGATTCTTTAGGCCCATGCAAGTCTGGATCTTATTTGAAAGAGAAGTTTAAACGAAAAAAGCAGGGAAATAGTAGTGATCAAGTGAAATCAGAGTTGCAAAAATACCTAAGCGAGGATCAAGAGGAGGATGAAGAAGATTTTGATATTTTGAAGTGGTGGAAAGTAAATGCACCAAGGTTTCCAATTCTATCAAAGTTAGCTCGTGATATAATGGCGGTTCCGGTTTCCATGGTTGCTTCCGAGGCGGCATTTAGCACCGGTGGACGGATTCTTGATGCTTTTAGGAGCTCTTTGTCTCCTAGGATAGTTCAAGCCCTTATTTGCGGTCAAGATTGACTTCGGTCGGAATCTATGCCATTGAATGTGGAAGAAGACTTGTGTGATGTTGAATCACTTGAACAAGGTAAAATAATGTATAATATAATCAACTTATTTCTATTTAATTTGTCACTAAATTATATTTTCTTTGTTTTTATGTAGAACTGGCGAGCATGGGAATTGAGAATACAATCGTTGATATTTGAAGAAGAAGATTGAAGAAGTTTGTTGTTGTGATGTTGAAGTTGTTTTCAATATGGATATTGTTTATTTGCATTTTAAATTTGTGTTATGTTTTGTGTGCTAGAAACCTGAAAGTTTGAAAGTGTCTGTGTCTGGAGAGCCTGGAATGACTGTAATCTTTGTTTTCAATAATTGGAACTGCCTGAAATTTGTTTTTGTTGCCTGGAATGTCTGGAATCATTCCAGTGGAATGTCTCGAAATGGGAAAAAGCCAGAAAAAAAAATTAAAAATAAAAATGTCAGGTACCCGAAACCCGACTTGACCGGGTATCCGAACTTTTTGGATCGGGGTCGGGTAGCAAAAATAGGTAACCGACCCGATTAACCCGAAAACCCGACCCGACGCCCACCCCTACCTACAGTTACATAAACGTGATTCTTGGAATAGCTTTGCGGGGTAACATTTAAATCACGACGCCAGAGGAGCGCTAGGCCTCCACTTCTGCCCTTAGCATCCACACAGAACCCATCCAAGTCTAAGGAGAATTGCACGGAAGTTTTTGTGACCCCATTGTCACCATTCTACTTTCTGAGTTTCGTCCTATGCAACTATATTAGAAGAGTTGTACTAATTCCTTTTAATAGTTGTACAGTCTCTTTGTTTCGGCACTTGGCACGTTCACTAGTAATCACTACTTCACTCCCACAAATGACATAACCATTTATATATATGTACAAACGTATACATCTGTCGCTCAGCTCGTGAGCATCCTTTCATCTCCAAATTGAAAATGTCAGCTACATTGCATTCTCCGCTATCCTCTACCCTCTCCTCGTCTTTATCTCTTCAGGTAAACTACGAACTCAAACGCATATGTGCGTGTTTTGTCTAGTTATGTGATTCAGATATTTGTTGCTTGAAGAAGGAGAGGAGATCTTTTGGATCATCAACTCAATCCGGAAAGCCGAGTCTCGTTTTCAAACCTCAGAGATTATTTTCTTCGATTCGAGCAGCCACTAACTTCTCTTCATCTCTCGACACCGGTAGATTTTCCTGTTGTGTTGTTTTAGCTGGTTTTTATGCATTTTATATTTTACTTTGGAATTTTCTTGATGTACTCTCGTGGGGATTGAAACGTTAATAGGTTTGAGCACTGAATTGGATGCGGTGATTGGTTATAGCGAGATCGTTCCTGATACAGTTGTTTTCGATGATTTCGAGAGGTTTTTTAATTAGTCGGCCGAGCAATGATCTTGAATTTTGTCTTAATTCCTTTTATTTTGTCTCTGGATGAGTTAATGATGTGAATTTGTTAAACTTTAGGTTTCCTCCAACTGCTGCCACAGTTAGCTCGTCTCTGCTCTTGGGTATTTGCAGCCTTCCTGATACTAAATTCAGGGTAATTGGCAATTATCTTTATTTATAAATGGGTTGATATTTGAAATTGGATTTCCAAATTGTAATGCTTGCTGAGGCATGTCTGGGAAGACATGTGGAAATCTGCATTGGTGCTTCTATCTTGGGCGGATCCTTGGATTAGTATTATTACACTGTACTCCTTGTGTTGGTGTTTTAGATTTCATTTTTGTGTAATCTATCTTGATAAATTATTTGAAAGAAGATGCAATAAATGTACTTTATTGAGTAAAAACTTAATTATATGAATTGTTGCATAAATACATGATTAATTCCTTAAACTTGTTTTAATGATTTTTAGAGTGCTATTGATACTGCCTTGGCCACTTCAGAGTGTTACAACTTAGAAAAATCTGATGATCGCATGTCATGCTTCTTTGACAAGGTATGTTATGTAGGTTTCAACTAAATGATATCTTTCTAGTTAGTAACTAACTGCATATTATCTATTATTCACCTATTAAACAATAGGCATTGGTAAATGTTGGAGGTGATCTTGCAAAGCTTGTGCCTGGTCGTGTTTCTACAGAAATAGATGCTCGTCTTGCATATGATACACAACGCATTGTTCAGAAGGTAACTATTCTCTTGAAAATATTCTATGTATTAGTTTCACTGCATCCACCATTTTCCAGCTGCTTAAGAGGCGCTGACCAATAACCTTTGATACTTTTTAAGGCTGTAAATGGATATCCGAAAATCCGATATCCGTCCGCATCCGAATTCATTTAAAGAGGATATTATTCGTATCCTTTCAAAGAGGATATTATCCTAATCCGAATTATAAACGGATAAGGATATGAAATCACATCCGATCCGTTTATACATCCGTTATCCTATTTATCCGTAGTCCATATCAGATAATATGTATATCTATATATTCTTTTATACCTGGGTGAAATAAATATTAATTTATGTAATAATTTGAGAACCATTCTTCTTCCATCACATGCTTTATTTTCTAAGTACATGTTTGTTATTTCATTTATGATTGCTAGGTTCACATTGCACTATTTAAACCTCATTTGGTTAGAGTACTGAGTGCCGAGTTGCTAAAACACTGACACTTTTCCCCTTCCCCTAGCTTTTGTATACCGTTTGGCTACAATCATCTCTACTTGGACATGGGTAAATGTCAACTCCTAGATAGTCTGTCATGCACTTTCATGATGTTTTGATGTGTATGCATATTATTCTATAGTAAGTCCAACTGACACTTATCAATCTATCTGCTGATTACTGCATTGAACTTGATTTTCAGGTGCATGACCTTTTGAAATTGTATCATGGGATCGGAGTACCCCCAGAACGTTTATTGTTCAAAATTCCTTCAACTTGGCAAGTAAGTGTTACGGACATATATATCAAATAAGTTTCTTAAGGAACCTCGGACTTTCAATAATTTTTCATTTGTTTGTCATAGTTGCTGTAGTTGCTTTGTTATTTTTCTAGGGAATTGAAGCGTCAAGGTTGTTGGAGGCAGAGGGAATACAAACTCATATGACTTTTGTCTACAGGTATGGCATGGCATTGCATATTATATTTCCTGCATTAAGCTCTAATGAAGAGTTGTTCTGGGACTGATTTAAATTGAAAACATTTGTAAGAATCTTGTCATTGTATGTTTGTAACAATTGTTCAATATGTTATTTGCTCTTTGTTACTTACAAAAGATTGATTTGATATAAAACATGTGATATCAAAGCATTCTATTAATGGTTCTGATATTTTCTCGATCTGTTTAAATATCTAATGCAGACTTTGAAGCGTTCTGTGTTCATTTTTCCTTTCTTTTCATTTTACTCAAAATTATAGCTCAACATCACGGTTAGTCTGGATTAATCATCACACACATTTCCTTTGATGAATCGTCATAGTTTAACCCGACATAGCTTATAAAGTTGCTAAAAGTTGAGATTAAATTGAGTCCCTAATCCCAAGTTGATTTTATAAAACTTGTGTATCTATTGATTGTTCCAAGGGCACTTTAAAGCATTAATTTCTAATCACTCTAGCCCATCACCTTGATTCATGTAATACTAATATCATCTGCTATGCCAATCAGCTGTTAGATTTGTCACTGTCTACATGAACTAAATCTTAATTTAGGCATTTCATTGATTATAATAGGAGTCGATTTTGTAGTCATCTAAGCTTAGATAATTATCTCATACTGATTTTGCAGTCGTATTGAATGCTTTTGGTAATATTTATTATTTGCGTCATATGACTTTTAACGTTTTTAGTCGTACTAGTTTTTTACGTCTTAATGAATTTAGAAGGTTCCTGGTTCTTTAATGTAATTATGAATATTGAAAACCACACTTAACTGCAAGTTTGTGGTTTTAAAACAATTCCTACCACCTTGTCCTGTTTGTCAAGATTGCTCTTGAAAATAGAGCTTTGTTTTGAAATACCTATGTGGATTGCTATAATGGCCACCTGCAGAAACATTTTTGACATTTTAGCTATGTCTCAACAGCTTTTGTCAAGCAGCAGCTGCAGCTCAAGCTGGTGCTTCCGTTATTCAAATTTTTGTTGGTCGCCTTAGGGTAACAATATCTTCGTCTAATGTCGCATATTCAATTGGTACTTTCTAGTATGATTATATTACAAGAACAAGTTGGTAATTCTTATTTAGGACTGGGCGCGCAACCATACTGGTGACCCTGAAGTAGAAGCTGCTCTTAAAAGAGGAGAAGATCCTGGGTTGGCTTTGGTCAGTAAAACCAGCTGCTATTCGTATCTATTGCTTACAAGTTAATAGTGTCAATTTGCTTTGTTTTGATGTTTATGCCCTGTCTCATTTCAGTTGACAAAAGCGTATAATTATATCCATAAATACGGGCACAAGTCAAAATTGATGGCGGCAGCAATTCGTAACAAACAGGACATCTTTAATCTTTTGGGGTAATTGCTTGTATGAGCATTGTAGAATTCTCAGTTTTGGTCCCTTATATAATAGTTTTATCTATTGTTTTTGTCAACAGAGTTGATTATATTATCTCCCCATTGAAGATATTGCAGTCCCTAAAAGAATCTGTGACACCTCCGGATGAGAAATATTCTCTTATAAGGAGGCTATCCCCACAATCTGCCTCTGCCTACAATTTCAGCAACGAAGAGGTTTGATTTCTCTATTTCTCTTTATGATTTCCATAGAGATTTATATGAGTGCAACCAAACTTACTCATGATGAAGAAACTAACTCTTTCATAGTCAACTATTACGCAAAAGTAACAAAATTTTTTTGTGCACCTTGAATTAGCAATCACCCTAACAAGAATAAGTGTAAAAATTTGTGTCTCCAACAATCTTCCCCATTTACAAGTGTCTATTGTAGTGCCCCAAATGCCACAACCCCTGCACCACCATACTTCTTGGGTGGATGTGAGACCTAGCACCCTAAAGGCACATTGGCAAACGGTCTATACCGTACACCAACAAAGTATTAGAAGAAAGCGTTTCAGAGGAAGACTGAAACCTTTTAAACTTTTAACTAACAAATGCGATAATGTAAGTTGGGAAACCGATCAGGGCACATTCATAAAATAGACCAATATAACAGCAGTGCAATATTTACATAAATTGAAGCTAATTGAACAAAAGTTTGTTGGACCCACCCTGATCTAAGATGCAAAATATAAAAGACACTCCACGCTTCAAGATACCTGCTAGAGTGCGTGTGCTAACCTGAAATCATGAATCACAAAGGAGGTGTCGCTGTCAAAGTCACTAAGTGAGACGAGATTGAGGACTAATATATAGTACACATATCAAGATCAGTAACCGGCTCATTTTTTAAAACAAGAAGACAAGGAAGGACTTAGGAATATAAGTTATACATTTGGAAGTATGAAACGGGTAACAAGAAATCAATGATGCCCATGTAAAACGATAACAAGAACAATGCAAGAAATAAGCAGGATCACAACCAGTTTTATTCTTTTGTTGATATGTTAGGAAGCTATCCTTAGAGATCCTAGAAAATAAGGTGGGGACCCTATCCCAGTCACTTAAACTTGAATAACCAAACTCCGGTTATCCAATAATTATGATCTAGTTGGCGCCGGGTATATTAATAACCATTGGTGCGCGCCTCCCTGCTATTAGTTCTACTGCACCCCCAAGGCATTAGATAACAATAATAATACTTGCACTACAAGAACAATAGTTTATATTCAATAAGTCAACATAAATACTTCAAAACAACATATTTTCTTTTGTATAATATATGAGTATACTTCTCATATCAAAACCTTTTTCACTGAAATGGAAAATATAATATAATACATGGATCGAAATTGGATAAATTAAAACAATATTATGGTAAGCTATACTAGGTATTTACATATATAGACTCATGATTAATAACTCACCGTTGAATGATTTGTAACCTCACCTGATAAAAGTGACTGGACAAGAATTAAGTAAAATAATGTGGGTCCTAACTATCGAATTCCTCATCCGAAAGCGGGAAAGTCTAAGAGCTAAGAATCCTTCCTATAAGCTCGAATTCTAATCAATACTATATGAACAAGTTGAACATAGAATACGCAAGATATATATAAGTGATGATTTCACATAATCAAGGGTTAAATAACTACACAATAAAGATCCCTGTCCAACCGGTCGCTAACTTTAAATTAAATCAGATTTAATTAAAATTCAAAAACAAAGAATTAAATCTACAGCTAAGCAAATCATGCTAGATTTTCCATAAAACATGAACTTCAAGCAAGAATATAAAAAACCAAGAATGAAAACAAGAGTTCTTGAAGAACATATTCAAGATCAAATATAAACTATATGATCTTCGTAAGAACCAAAGATGCAATCTACTAAAAAGCAACTAATTAACAAAAGTAAGCAAGAAAAACTAACAAACCTAGCCAAAAAATATGGCTGGGTCTATCTGCATATTACTATATTACTCCCCGAACAATTGGATTACATTGAAGATTCATGTGGTCTAGCTAAATTAATTTCAGCTTGTGAAGTGGGATCAATATAGCTTTGCATCCGCTATGGGACCTGCAGCAGTGGAGCTCCTAGCAGCTGGATTAGATGGTTATGCTAGCCAATCAAAGAGGGTGGAGGAGTTATTTGGGAAGATATGGCCACCCCCTAATGTATGAAGTCGCAGTATTAAAATAGATGCTGCCTTGTGGAATAGAGCCTGAAACATCTGCTTGAGCACCGGTGGAAAGAGAGCGTACTGGCTATATCATACCTTTCTTTAAGTCTTTCTGCATTTAAGTTATGTTGCATTTTGAGACTCTATCCTCCAACCAGCACCCGCGGTTTATTTCTAGCTACTCCAGGGTTGTGAGCGCATTCTAATATTTGTGGGCTTGTGTGTTTTCCCTTATTCAAATGCACGACTAATGTGATTGGACGAATCTGTTTGAAGATTTTATGGTCTCGTTGTATTTGTATTTGTTTTTTTGATTAATTATATACGTTAGTGGTATAATCCTATCATTCATCCCCTCAAAACATTTATATAATTTTAAAACACACCTGACCTGAGGTTATTATGGTGTTGCATAAAAACGATTGAAGTGATTGACAATGAGAATGGAGTGAATTTAAGAATGGAATGAAAATGAGGGATAAATGATGTTATTATAATGTTGTTATGAATGATTTCATTATAATATTGTTATGGTTGATATGTTAAAAAACAGGAAAAGATAAATTAAAGTTGTCTTAATTTTATCAACTCTTAATCGAATAAAATTGACTATAAAAGCAGCCATATTTTAACTTCATAATCAAAATAGTTTGCATATACAAATATATTTAAAATTATAATTATTGAAAAACTCCAATAAAAAATAATATTTTTTATTGAATATTATATTATTATGAATATATGTGCAACATATTTTAATTACATTCCAAAGGATATTTCCAAACATTTTTATTAATAACTACATGATATTATTGTACCACCCCGAACGAAGGGCACCACATTTCCCGCACTATAGCCCACATGTGTAACAAAATGAGAACTCTACACATGCACCAAGCCATAGCAAACGGAAGACAAACAAAATCGTACCTAAGTTAGGCGGTCAAGACCCTAATGCAGAGTACGCAACAAATCAAATACGAATGCGGAAGCAACAAGATCAATTCAAACAAACATACATACATACTATGATCAACTTGTTGAAAGTGATAATTAATCTTGACATCATAAATCAATTGGAAGGTTACAAGTGAATAAAATAAATAAGGAAGTGAAAAGTTACAAGTAATGGAATTAAGAAGATTAATGTAAGATGTTACATGCATTTGAGATCCTAGCTATAACGTCATAGCAATTAGGATTAAAGTGTTACTATTGTATTAATTGGAGTCTTGTTATATTGTTCTTAGACTAGTATAAATAGGTGCTTTGTTATTTGGTTTTAGTAAGACAAGACAAAACAAGAATACAATAGAGAAAATAAGAGAGTTTGTAAGAAGAAGAGTTGTTGAGTTTAAAGTGTTGATTTGAGTAGAGAAAAAATATTGTGTGTTCTCCTCTCCACTTCCTCCTCTTCTATAGTCTTTGTCTTCAAAATATTATTTTTTTTTCATCACGCTTTCGCAACAAAGTGGTATCAGAGCCACGTTGAAATGGCTTCGATGAGTGCTATCCCATTTCCCAAACTTACAAAAGAAAATTATGAAAGGTGGAGCATCCAAATGAAGGCATTCCTTGGTGGACAAGGAGTTTGGGAAAATGTCGAAGAAGAGTATGTGGAACCAGAAAATCTAGCCGGTGCTAGTAATGCAGTCAAACAAAATGCACGAGAAACAAAAATGAGAGAACAAAAGGCTCTCTCATTCATACAACTCGCCGTGGATGATAACATCTTCGAGAAGATTGCACAAGCCGACACCGCAAAGAAGGCTTGGGATATTCTTGCCAATACTTTTAAAGGTATTGACAAAGTAAAGAAAGTAAGGTTGCAGGCACTTCGAGGTGAATTCGAATCACTACAAATGAAGGACTCTGAGGCGGTATTTGACTTTATTTCAAGATTACTTTCTGTTACAAATCAACTTGAAAGTAATGGAGAAAAAATGGAGGACAAACGAGTCGTGGAAAAGATCCTTCGATCCCTTGATTCGAAATTTGATCACATCGTGGTGGCCATTGAAGAGTCCAATGATGTGGAAAATATGAAGGTTGATGAGCTCGTAGGTAAACTTCAAATCCACGAAGAGAAGTTAAAAAGGCGAGCCAAAGAACCAATTGAGCAAGCGCTCCAAGCAAAGTTGCACATCGGAGAAAAGCGAGATGATGCCGAGAGTAGCAATCGTCGAGGTGGCTTTATATCTCGACGCGGTCGTAATCGCGGTCGAGGCCGTGGTAAAGGACGGGGACGAGGTGCCCCAACTATAAATCGAAGTGAAGAAACTCACTTCGAAGCCAGACCCGTAAGAGGACGATTCCGAGGTCGTGGAGGCCAATCAAGGTGGCAAAGAAAAAATGATGTGGAGTGCTTCAATTGCCATCAAAATGGACACTATGCTTATGAGTGTCGAAATGAACCAAATAATGAAAGAGAGAGAAACCACCTCGCTGAAGAACAAAAGCTCGAAGGTGAAGCCCTCTTGTTAGCCCATAAACAACAAGATGGGGGAAAAAAAAGCATTTGGTACCTTGACACCGGTGCTAGCAATCACATGTGTGGACACAAACACATGTTCGTCGAGATGGATAAATCAGTTAGTGGTGATATCTCTTTTGGAGACTCGTCAAAAATACAAATTGAAGGACGAGGTAATATTTTGATTCGTTTGAAGAATGGAGATCACCAATTTATTTCAAACGTGTACTATGTTCCTGGGATGAAGGCGAATATTTTGAGTTTAGGCCAACTTTTGGAGAAAGGATATGATATCCACATGAAGGACAAAAATCTCTACCTTAGAGATGGCAAAGGAAGGTTGTTAGCTCGCGTACCAATGACGAGCAACAGGATGTTTTTGATGAATATCAAGAATGATGTGGCAAGATGCTTTAAAGCATGTGTCGAAGATCAGTCATGGTTATGGCACTTGAGGCTCGGACATCTTAACTTTGGAGGCCTTAAGTTGATGTCAACAAAGAGAATGGTGAATGGACTTCCTTCCATAAACCACCCCGATCAATTGTGTGAGGGTTGTCTCATAGGAAAACAACATCGTCAAAGTTTTCCAAAGGAATCAGAGACGAGAGCAAATGAACCGTTGGAGTTGGTTCATACGGATGTATGTGGTCCGATAACACCGAACTCGCTGGGAAAAAACAGGTATTTCATATTGTTCATTGATGACTATAGCAGGAAGACGTGGGTGTACTTCCTCAAGGAGAAATCAGAAGCATTCTCAGCCTTTAAAAAATTCAAGGCAATGGTGGAGAAGCAAAGTGGTTACCAAGTTAAGTCACTTCGATCAGATCGAGGAGGAGAGTTTACTTCGAAGGAGTTTAAGAACTTTTGTGATGAGAATGGGATTCGGCGTCCTATGACCAATCCATACTCACCCCAACAAAATGGAGTAGCAGAGAGAAAGAACCGATCCATTTTGAACATGGCTCGAAGCATGTTAAAAAGCAAAGATTTGCCTAAGGAGTTGTGGGCCGAAGCTGTAGAGTGTGCTGTGTACTTGTCAAATCGAAGTCCGACAAGAAGTTTGTGGAATCAAACTCCACAAGAAGCATGGAGTGGATACAAACCGAGTGTATCACATCTGAAAGTATTTGGAAGCATAGCCCACATGCACATTCCAGATCAGCATCGAAGCAAGTTAGACGACAAAAGTGAGAGGTACATTTTTGTTGGATATGATCAACATTCAAAGGGTTACAGGTTGTATGATCCTGTCAACAACAAGATTAAAGTGAGTCGGGATGTGTATTTCGATGAAAAGAGCTCATGGAATTGGAGTTCTGAAGAAAAGGAGCAATATAGCTTCTATCCTGTTGAGATGGAGCCCAGTCGAGGTGAAAATGAAGAAGAATTGGATGAGCCTATCACTCCGACAACACAATCACCATCTAGTTCCACCTCGACAGAACATGATTCAAGCATAGGGCCTCGAGGAAAAAGGTCATTGAATGATATATATGATGAATTGAATCAAAACAATACATTGTTTTGTCTATTTGCAGATACGGAGCCAATTAATTTCGAAGTGGCTTCGAGGGGTCAAAAATGGAGAAAAGCCATGGATGAGGAGATTGATGCAATCAAAAGAAATGATACGTGGGAGTTAACCACGTTACCAGCCGGACACAAACTCATCGGAGTAAAGTGGGTTTATAAGATCAAAAGAAACTCACAAGGTGAAGTCGAGCGCTACAAGGCGAGACTTGTAGTGAAAGGTTACAAGCAAAGGGCTGGAATTGACTATGATGAAGTGTTTGCCCCTGTTGCAAGATTGGAGACGATCAGACTTTTGATCTCAATAGCCGCACAAAACAAGTGGAGAATTCATCAAATGGATGTAAAATCCGCTTTTTTGAATGGTTATCTCGAAGAAGAGGTGTACATCGAACAACCAGAGGGTTATTCTGTTCGAGGTCAAAGAGATAAGGTGTTGAAATTAAAGAAAGCTTTGTATGGCTTGAAGCAAGCCCCAAGAGCATGGAATAGTCGGATCGACAAATATTTTCAAGAAAAGGGATTTGAAAAATGCCCTCATGAGCATGCTCTCTATGTAAAGAAAGAAAAAGAGAACATATTGTTAATGTGTTTATACGTTGATGATTTAATTTTTACAGGGAACGATGAGAAAATGATGGAGAATTTCAAGAAGGAAATGTCCAAGGAGTTCGAGATGACTGACATTGGCTTAATGTCATACTACCTTGGAATCGAAGTGAAACAAAGAGATGATGGGATTTTCATCTCTCAAGAAGGTTATGCTAAGGAGGTGTTGAAGAAATTTCAAATGGAGGATTGCAAAGCAATAAGCACGCCATTCGAAGTTGGAGAGAAGCTGTCAAGTTTTATTGAAGGAAATCGAGTAGACCCCACATTGTTCAAAAGTTTGGTTGGGAGTCTAAGATACTTGACATGCACAAGGCCAGATATACTTTACGCTGTTGGGATAGTTAGTCGATATATGGAGAAGCCAACAACTTATCATTTTAATGTGGCGAAGAGGATCCTTCGATACCTCAAAGGTACAATCAGTTTTGGCTTATTCTATCCTACTACTAACGACATGAAACTAGTAGGATACAGCGACAGTGACTGGGCAGGAGATATTGATGATCGTAAAAGCACTACCGGATTTGTGTTTTTCTTTGGAAAAACAGCTTTTACTTGGACTTCAAAGAAGCAGCCATTGGTGACATTGTCAACCTGCGAAGCGGAGTACGTGGCTGCAACATCAAGTGTTTGTCATGCATTATGGCTAAGGAATTTGCTTAAAGAGATGGGTTTTAAGCAAAGTGTTGCGACCGAAATTTATGTCGATAACAAATCAGCGATTGCATTGGCAAAAAACCCAGTTTTTCATGATCGAAGCAAGCACATAGATACTCGTTTCCATTTTATTCGCGAGAGTATTGCGAGAAAGGAAGTGTTGGTAAAGTACGTGAAAATTGAAGACCAAGTTGCAGATATTTTCACGAAGCCCCTCAAACGTCAAGTTTTCGAGAAGTTGAGGAGTCTACTTGGCATGATGGAGTCAAGCTTAGGGGGGCATGTTGAAAGTGATAATTAATCTTGACATCATAAATCAATTGGAAGGTTACAAGTGAATAAAATAAATAAGGAAGTGAAAAGTTACAAGTAATGGAATTAAGAAGATTAATGTAAGATGTTACATGCATTTGAGATCCTAGCTATAACGTCATAGCAATTAGGATTAAAGTGTTACTATTGTATTAATTGGAGTCTTGTTATATTGTTCTTAGACTAGTATAAATAGGTGCTTTGTTATTTGGTTTTAGTAAGACAAGACAAAACAAGAATACAATAGAGAAAATAAGAGAGTTTGTAAGAAGAAGAGTTGTTGAGTTTAAAGTGTTGATTTGAGTAGAGAAAAAATATTGTGTGTTCTCCTCTCCACTTCCTCCTCTTCTATAGTCTTTGTCTTCAAAATATTATTTTTTTTTCATCACGCTTTCGCAACACAACTAGTTCAAATATTACATTACATACCCGGCCCGGGCCAAATTAAATAATATAAACTCCAATGCTCAAAGTCATATGAATATACAAATATACATAGTACTAAGGCATAAATAAAGATGCAAAGTATGCAAAGACTCAAACTACAAGACTCGAACAACTTAAAAGACAACGACGAATCAAAACCTGAACCTGCAACTCAAAGAAACAAGGGGAAAAAGAAAACAACGAGGAGGGGGCTAACACACGCACGCATACATATACATAGGAGCATAGCGTATTCAAAGTCAAAGAGTTCATGAACCGGGGCGTAGTTTTTGCAATCTAAAATATTTTCTCACGTGATACTAAATATATAGAAAGAAAAAAAGAGTTAAGGCGGAAGGCCAAAATCAACCAATTTTAGTAATTAGAAATCCACTCCCGTTTCACGAACCAAATTCATATTCAAATTCAAACTAACTCGGCGAGTACGAGTCTTCCAACCAATCCCCTTCACATTCAGATTCAAATTCAAATTCAATGCCAGCCTTCGCCATTTGGGCAAGAGAGAAGCCGCCTCTCAATCCCCGGGTTCAAATTCAAAGGATGAGTTTGGGGCTAATTACTATTACCCACTCTTTCTACGGGGTAATCGCCAGCTCAAGAAAAACCCGCCTTCCCCTCGACCTCTCGAGGTTAGGCGAATCCTCTCAAAAGTAGAGTTGTGTTGATGGGAGAGCTCGACGACCCCATGGCCGTCCCGAGTTGCCATACCACTTCTCCGGGCCCAAGTTCAAAGTCAAAGTCAAATTCATATTCATATTCAAAGGACCTATCTTTCAAGGTCATATCTCGCTAGGCTCCAAACACACACCAACCATTTTCAAAATGAACCAACGAAAACATAGCTTATGTATATATAAAAATGTTTTTCAAAGGTTTCATAACAAACTGGTCAAATCCCTCAAAATATATTTGATGAGCATTTGATGAAGATTATGTGATTGGCCTGCAAAAATCAAACAAAAAATTATATGTCAATATACCTATAAGATTTGTAAATCTGTAAAAAAATAAAACTAATTTATATCCAAATTTCAAAAAAAAAAAAAAAAAAGTGAAACCCAATAATCTAAAATCCATGACACAAATTATTTCTCAATCTAATAATCAAATTGCACAAAAAATAAAAAAGAAAATGTAATATACCTGTAAAGGATTAAGGATGACAGTGGCGTACGGTGGGCGGTGGCATGCAGTGTGCCAGTGGAGTGGCTTTAGGCCAGAAATTACAGAACCCTGTAGTAGCATGGAATATGCTGAGAGGGAAAAGGGTGCGGCATGGGGCCAAGTGCCTTGGGCCGGTGGCGTGTAACGGTGGTGCGTGAGAGACTGGGTTGCTGCTGACCTTCACAGCTGCGTAAGAGATTGAGAGAGTGTGAGGGTGAAAATGTGAGGCTAGAGTAAGGGTTGAGAGAGAGATATTGAGATCTGAAAGTGGGTGAGGGATGGCTGCTCTTTCTCAAATCTCAAATATGTTTTAGGGTTTTAGTAAAGTAATAATACTTTTGACAACTAATATTATATAAAAATAAAAATATAAAACGTATATATATTATGTGTATATATATAAACTAATATATATATATATATATATATATTTTGAATTTTTCATGATTTGCGAGCTAGCTCGCGAGCCGACCAACAAAGAATTCATGGCTCGGGCCATGTCTCAGCTTGACTAGCTGAATACGAACTCGAGTGCGAGCTTCTTTTGAGCTGGCTCGTGGGGTTCGCGAGCCAGCTCAGCTCATTGCCATCCCTACTCGTTTCATCGTTTTTGCTCTAAACTCGCCATTTCCGACTCCTAGGTGGAATTCACCTGAAAAGAGTAAATTCACGCAATAAATAACCTATAAATGTCAAGAAAGCACATGGAAAATAGGCCTAAAATATCGAGTATTTTTTGCCTAACAAAACTAGACAAATAGGATTTTCCAACAATATATTGCTCGAATTTCAGATCAAAGCGAGTCAAATAGTTGTGAATAGTAGCAGCCCCTTTCTCTTCTCTCCCTCATTCTCTCTCGGTTTCTGCTTCTCTTCTCTCTCTCCCTGATGAAAACGAAATGGGAAGGGAAAAGGTTAGGAAAGAGTGTTGAATAAGGATCACATGGGTTAAAAAATGGGTCGATTCGGATAAGAAACGGGTCAGTTATGAGCAAAACGGGCGGGGATGGCAAAGCTGTCACACGGGTCGTGTTTCGGGCAAAATTCGGAGTATCAAACGAGTTTAGAAAAATATGAGGCTAGGTTATCTAGCTTCCTTTCTTCGTTACAAGTCCTTCATCACTTCTGGAATTTGAATCCGAATTCCCGATCTCGAGATACGCTTCCCGGAACCCAAGGTGCGCTAAAACTATTTAGGCCCTCGTGTCCCTAACAAATAAAAGAGTTCGAAAACCGTATCAAACGAACATAAAAACATGCAACGAACATAAAAATAGATTCATAGCGCATATAATTCATGCATAACAAGTTGTCACGAAAATTGAAATTAAAATGGGAGCGTACGGGTCAAAAACGAAGTTAAACGGGCAAAACGTTCAAAAATTCACATATAAATCTTAACAAATAATTTCATATAATTCAAGAGTTATCATATAATAATATAATTAACACATAATCGCTTAAATAAATAATTTAAATGCGCACATAACACTTCCGTAACGGCATACATGTATGGCCGGACGAGCGGGATGTTACAGTGAGGGGTGTAGCAAGTGGGTATATGTAGCATCTCCCCAGCACTACAACCCCCGCACCGCAATCCTCCCAAGTGGAGGTTAGACCCAACACTCAGGAAATACTACGACGAACGGTCAAGAAAATATATGAGTAAAGTGCATGACACAGTGCAGCGGAAGATAAAGAGATCTAAAACTTTGCCAATAAACGGGGAGGATAACGTGTAAAGAACAGGGATTATCTTTACTGATTAAATAGTTCGAAGAGTAGTATAACAGGATGGCATGTAAGGACAAGTATGAGATAGCTCATTTCTGAGGAGAATAGGCTCAAGACAGTGTACTCTTAGGATCAGTTCCAACCTATTATTGTAATGCTTCAAGACACCTCTAGTTGTCGTTCCTTGACTCCTGAAATCATGCATTTTAAAGAAGGCGAGGAGTTAGTCAAAGTGACTAAGTGAAGGGGTATTTTAATTTATAGTTATATGTATATGTATATATATTTATATGATCAAGAAGATCTTGATCTAAAATATTAGCAATAGGATATAGCCAATAGGAAACGGTTCATAATAATTGTACAAATAGGGATAGGGGTAATTTGGAATATTCATAGGAATATAAACCGTTTGTAATAATAACTTTAATGCCCGCAAGCTAGGCCTCTCCATCTTTAACTCCTTAAATAGTTGGTAAAATAGTAACGGTACTGTACATGGTCCTGATACTTTAATAAAACCAATATGATAATACCTTTTTAACTCCGGTGTCGGGCCCAGGGAGCTACCCCGTGGTAACGTAACAATAATTGGGAGTTCATACCACTCCCTTCTATATCTCTTGGCGTGGAGTAACTAACCTCCAGTTAAACCACTACCAAGAGTTGGTGGCAGTCCGCAGCACCAACAACACCCTCGGCCCGATACCTTTCGGTAATTGCTCGCTACGGATATAGTCGGGGCCCATAATAACAGGAATAATAAGATATTTTTCTTACTTAGTCGGGAATCAATTCTTAGTGATAATAGGACTGAAATATATAATGTCCGGGTAAGATCCTGATTCCGACGTAAAAGTATTTTCCTTGTAATGAGGGATATTGTATAATAATATGTATAGGGAGTAAATCAAATAAAAGGTAGGTTTGAAAATAATTCTTTTATAGATACATAGGTATAGGCATGATTCCAGTTGAAAATGTTTTAACCCTCACCTATACCGGTAGTCCGGTAGTCAGACGAAGTCATGTGGATTCCACTGCTTGATCCTAATTTCACCTGAAAGTATTAACTACTATAGGCTTTGAACTAAGTTGTTTTATTATTATTCTAATCAAATAGGCACATAAGGTATATAATGTTCATACTTAAAAAGGGTAACACATTATTCTAATCAAGTAAATACATAAATTATAACACGTTAGAGAATTCCCGGTAACCCCTAATTTTAACCGTTTAAGGGAATTTAATTAATCAATTAGGTTCTATGAAGTCTTTAACTAATCAAATATTTATTAATCACATTATGATCCTAATTAGAATATTAGGTATGGAATCTGGGGTTTAATTTGACAATGTAGGTTAGATTTTGAAATTATTTCGTAACTTACCGATTTTTTAAAAATTCGGGTAAAATCTTTCTTTAAAAATTCTAAAACCTATTTTATAATTATTTTCGAAATTATACTAATAAAGGTTGACCAAAAAGTCAAAATTACTATTGAAAACATTTACTATTCAAATTCTTATGAATTAAACACTTTATAACATAAAATTCATCACATATATACACACACTAGCACACGTGCACCTTAATTTGATTCAAGAACATTATGAACATGTTCTTAGACTTATGAAGGTGTTCATATTAGTTCATGGTCATTCCTAACCAATTTCTTATTCATAACATGTGATTCAACCTAAATGTAGCACTTTATGTAAGTTTAATCATAAAAATAATTCTAAATAAACTATTCTAGGCATGAATTTAATCAAATAAAATCATAAATATTCAAGCACATACTCAGATTATATTACATCCTAATTCATGCATTTAATTAAATAAAATCCATAATGTAAGCACATTTTTCCTAAAACTAGCAATTATGCATATATTTCATAAAATAAAATTCCTAAAGCATAATTTAATTAAATCTAAGCATGCTATAATCATAAATACCCTAAGAACATCTTATAAAGCATGAAATAATAAAAGAACAAGACTCATACCTTAGAGAGAGCTAGGGTGGCCGAACCTAGTGAGGAAAATGAGAGATTTGTGTAGTTCTTGAAAATGAATTTGGGGTGGTATTTATAGGTGTGGTTTAAGGGCTTAAGTTGCAATTTCCTATAGTTTAGGGTAGTGACTACGTGTGTAGGGTAGCTAGGTGCATAATTATTGGGTGATAAGGTGTATAGCTAGGTGTACATGTGAGCTAAGTGCATATGTATACATAATTATATCATAAATACATTAAATAAAATTAATTCTAAAATAGGGTAAAAATAGTAATAAAAATGTAGGAGAATATTCAGATTTTAGTTTGAAATGGTAAAAGTTGCAAAAGAAAGAGAATTGAAAGAGCTTTCCGATGATTATAATCACTTAACGTTTAAACGTTTCGAGTTAAAGTAGTAAGGGTTCAGAATTTTGAAAAATATGATAAAATACATAAAACGAAGCTAGGATGAGATTTAATTTCCGAGAAAGTGTTCATGATTCATAAAATAATTTAAGGATTATTTTGAGTATAATATTGGATACCAAATGTTGTACGGTTTGAAAGTTAGTTTTTACGGCGGGAATACTATTTTAGGAAAAATAGGAAAAATTTATAAAACGAGCTAGGATTTGAACTAGGGTTTGGAAAAGGTCCTAAAATTCATAAAATAATTCAAGGATCGTTATGGTTATAATATTGAATAGGCAAAAGGTTAGAATTCGAAAATTACTCAATTAGGGTTAAACTAGGGTTTCATGGCTGGTTTTGGTTACTACGGGAGTTACGATGAGAACTAGGGTTCGGGAATGATACCATAATTCATAAAATTTCACAAGGATTCATTTGAACCCAATATTGGATAGGTAAAAGTGTCCCGAAAAATTTCTACATTTAGGAATGAATAGTAACTAGGGACCTAATGAGAATTTTTGACAAACAATTTTCAAAGTGCATCTCGGGATAGCAAAAGCGAGGATATAAATCCGAAAATGTGGAATCTAACTTTCTAAGTTTCCATGAGGAGTATATGAAGGTTTATGCTTGGTGAATGAATAGTGATATAGCTCTCATAATAAGGTATTGATAAAAAAAAGGAAACATAAAGATACATAATTCACATAAAATGAGATGCATAATGGATTGATGTTTTCTTCTAACTCTTTGTTTACCTATTTCTTCTTGGCCCCGAAATCCGTGATGTTACAGTATAGGTTTAAGTTTGGTGTTTAAGTGTGTTAGTATAGGTCCGCAAACTCAAGAATAGTCAACGGTTATCATTTAGGTACGAGCTATTTGAAATTCAGAGGTTCAAATGATCTTAGAAAAAATATGAGGTTTGTTCCATCGGAGCCAGCATAGGCCATGGGGGGAACAAACCTATGTTGGCTCCGCTTGGCCCATGCTGGCTCCGCCCCTGCTAACATCAATGCATGTGGAAGCTTGTAAAATATTCTTACAAACATGATCTGCATTCCTCGACCAGGATCAAAATGCACATGACAAATCACAGCATTTTTTAGTTATCTAGGTAAGGTTCTAATGTACCTGTTCATAAATGAATTTTATATATAACCACAGGACAAAACCAACATTTGCAAGGCCCAAAACGGTCCTGTTATTTACTCCATGTGAGCATGCACTGTGCACATGGTTTCTGATTTATGTCATCATACAACCCAACTGATTAATTGGATCTCAATGTTCTTTAATATTAAGAGGTTCTATTATTTCAAGTTCATGCATGAAATTATTATACTCTTTGGACGTATTCTTAAGTTCTTGGAGAAGTGTACGTTTGATATAAATCTAGGTCACATAATTCTGGTATTATATTTAACGTATTCACACTCAATTTTCTGTACTGATAAATTTGTGCCCATTTCTTATTTTAAAACCACTTAAAATTTTAATTCTTCGTACTGACGAATTTATGCTTATTTCTCGCTTTAAGACGAGTTACAATTTCTTAATTTACACATTTAACAATATGAAGACAAATTTTATTTTATTTTATTTAATATATGATTATCGTAAAATGATAGTATTTGATAACTATTAATTATCACTAATTACATATAATTATGTTTTGTTTTATATTATTTTTTAAACTTTATATTGAAACTATATATAATAAAATAATATTATATATAGGACTAATTCCGGATATCCCTCATCATTTGGTCCTTAGTGCGCTTTGTCCCCTAATCTTAACCTTTTAACAAACTTTGACCGTCTATTTCTCCTCTCTCATAGCAACCCAAGGTTAAAGATCACTATCATCATGTTTGTCTATCCAAGACGAATAAAGTTCATACCCTAGTTGACCCTATTGTCAGTCGGAAGCTGCTACAAAGTTTCATCCGTTGTATGTCGTCTTTGACCTGTAATTTCTCCTTCGTCAGTTGTCGGATTTTAATTTCGGGACACTATTTTGTTCCTTGCGTCGAGAGTTTAAATTTGACATTTAACATCGACACATTTTCGATCTATTTTGTATGGATTTGCTTTGGTAAAAGGGGTTAAATGTGACATTTTTCAAAAATTAGAGAGGTAATAACAGTAATTCAAAAACTATGGGACAAAACGTTTTAAGTGTCAAAGGATGAGGGGGTGTTTGGAATTAACCCTTATATATATAATTATATAATATATTTTTTTTATTAGACGTTTTAGAATGCTCCGACACTCAACTTTTTTTTAAAAAAAATTTACGGATTGGCACGCCCACACGCACATCCGCATTCTATGACCTAGATATAAATGTATGATGAGGTAATTAATTTCTAGTAATTCAATTTGGATGTTGAGTATTTGCAACTTAAAGAATAAAAATAAAAATTATGATTTTAAGTTTTATTGCCCCTTAACTTATTTCAGTATTTTTGGAGCGTTTGGTGACCAACCAACTTCTATTTATAACAAGCATAAGTTGTAATCTTGAAACACCTAATGATATACTTTTGATTTCTGTTATTATGATAAATAAATGAAAGTTATTTTATCATATAAAAGAATTTTTCAACCTTTTTTTTAAAAAAAAAATATTCATATTTCTTTTTCTTTCACTAAGCACTCACCACTTTTATTATAATTTTTCTCAATTTTAATATATACTTTAAATTCTACACACGCGCGTGAGAACTTGCAAACACTCTATAATAAAAACCACGGGAGAGCACTTAAATATATTTTTGAATTACAAAATGGACTATTAGACATTTACAATTTAAATAATAATTTGTTAAATAGGGGTTGGTACAAATAATTTGAATTCTTTTTTCATAGTAATTACTCAAGTTCAAATTTCTCTCCCCACTTGTCAATCGGGAGTTAATCCAAATGATTAATGGGTTTATTTTTTAAGATAATGTTCCGGGGTTTGAATTCCACATGGGTGTGCATTTATTTAAAAAAAATAATATTCTCTTCTCACTTAGGGATGTGTATTTAAATAAATAAATAAATTTAAATAACACTTTTTATCCTAAAAAAAATAATAATAATAAACCCCTTAAGTAACAGTTTTTACCTGCAATTTAGGATCAAGTGGCAATATTTGAACATATTGTATCGAGAAATTGAAAATCAGTTGGAAATACCATGTGCCCCTGGCACCATTTCATAACTGTTATAGTTATCAACTTTATCCTACAATTTATTTTATATTTCCAAATGAACAATTTAATAGATCTTTGTTTTTTTTTTTTTTTTTTTCGGCACACTCCCATAAAATTGGATCATCTATCAATTCACAAGGGATGATGGTTACGACTTACGACTAAATTATTTGTTTCTACCCGACTTAATAGACTTACTTATTTTCACAAATATATAGCCAAACTTAATATTATTTTTCTTAAGAAAAGAAAAACACCCCAAGTATTTCCTTCTTAGTAACTTCTTAGCCAAAAAAAATAAAAAATAAAAAAATCATAATACAATTGACCACAACGGTAGAACTTGGAACGAAGACACATGAGATGAAAATTTTCTAAAACCGATGATCCCCACAGTATTTCATTCGACTCTCTCTCCAGTCTCAATCAGAATTCAGACAAACATTTTCCTCCTATAAAATGGCACGTCTTTTCTTTTTGGTGATCCTAAATAACCTTGCAAAACATGGCATCCAGCAAGTCCAACTCATCTCAATACACCCCATTGCTGGAATCAGACGCCGAAGCCCAGCAGGGGCGGCGCCGTCGGCCTTCCAAGGTGGCCCTCCTGCTGACGGCGGGGCTGATGGGAGTTGCCTTACTCGTGGTGGCGGCATTGGTGATTCCGGTGGAGATGCAGCGGCCGGAGAAGATGATTCCGGCGGGCCGTGGTGTGGCGGAAGGAGTGTCGGCCAAATCGATGCATCTGATGTTGGGAGCGCCGCCGTATTCATGGAGTAACAAATTGTTGGCTTGGCAGCGAACTGCTTTTCATTTCCAGCCTAAACAGAATTGGATGAACGGTGAACTTTACGACATTTTTTATCTTTTCATTTATGGTTTTTTCGACATTTTTAATGTTAAAATATTACTTACCTTTTAAACATACTGGCCTTTCCTTTGTCCAAAATAATCGATTAATGTTTTTTTTTTTTTTTTTTTCGTGAAGTGTAAGTTAGGCTCTTTTACGGATTTTCAATTTTTTATTTTTTATTATATTTATTGTTTAAATACAGATCCAGATTCCAGAGGCATACTTAATAGAAATTAAATGATAATACACAATAAAATAAACATTAATAAAAATGAAAAGTTGGACCTCATTTACAAGGCTAGCTAACGGATGTTCCTTTTGTTTTGTTTTGTTTTGTGGTGTGATTCGTGTGGGCTGGCAAAATTTGCATCGGGAATTGGACTCCTGTTTCAGATCCTAATGGTAAGTCCACTTATTCTCTCGCTCTTTATTATTTCAATTGAATATTTCGACAAATTGGGGAAAATAAAAAATACTCAATTACTTACTACAATGTTAAATATTTCTAACTGTTAAAAGTAGAATAATAAATCCAATGAAACTTAAAAGCTACATCAAACCGTAAGATACTAAGATTCGAAACAAATTATATACATTTCATATGCAAGACTCAAAAACTAGTTTATATTGATAGACAATAATTTATTGAATCGGGTTAACATCATATATATATATATATATATATATATATATATATATATATATATATATATATATATTTGTTATATTTATAGCTCAATGTCTATTTTATTAGATTATAGGTCCATAAAAATCAGTTATTCTACTCTAACCAATCAAATAACCGAACCCATGAATTATAATAAGGTCTTATTTCTAACAGAACAAACATTAAAAATTAATATGCAACTTAACTAAAATAATCAATTTTATAGAAGTAAACTAGTCCACCATGGCACTGCCAACATAACATATAATATCATCAATCATTGGAACATTAATTTTAATTATCAATTCATAGCTAGTTCCCTCTCGAAAAACACCAAAAATAATAAAAAAATGATTTTTGGTTTTAATTCAAGTATCAATAATAATAATAATAATAATAATAGTCAATCCAAAGACTCAACAAACTGAAAAAACAATGAAAAACGCCTAACCAGTAAGCATTCATATTTTCTCATTGCAACTTGCGACAGGTCCAGTTTTGTACAAAGGATGGTATCATTTCTTCTACCAATACAACCCTAATGCAGCAGTATGGGGCAACATCGTTTGGGGCCATGCAGTTTCCAGAGACCTAATCCACTGGCAACACCTCCCCATCGCCATGGTTCCAGACCAATGGTACGACGCCAACGGCGTCTGGACCGGTTCGGCCACCATCCTAAAAGACGGTCAGCTCGTAATGCTCTACACAGGATCAACCAATGAATCCGTCCAGGTGCAAAATCTTGCATACCCCGCTGATCCATCAGACCCCCTCCTCATTAATTGGGTCAAATACTCCGGCAACCCCGTATTGGTCCCACCACCGGGCATTCTTCCAAAAGACTTTCGCGACCCCACGACTGCGTGGTTGACCCGGGAGGACAAGTGGCGGATCACCATTGGCTCGAAAGTGAACAAGACCGGAATTGCATTGGTTTATGACACCAAGGACTTCAAGAGCTTTGAATTACTTGATGGAGTGTTGCATGCTGTACCGGGTACGGGTATGTGGGAGTGTGTCGATTTCTACCCCGTGTCTAGGGTTGAGGAAAATGGGTTGGATACTTCGATTAACGGGCCAGGGGTGAAGCATGTCGTGAAGACTAGTCTTGATGATGATAAGAATGATTACTACGCTATTGGGACTTATGATGCTAGTTTAGGGAAATGGACACCAGATGATACGAAGAATGATGTTGGTATTGGGTTGAGATATGATTATGGCACTTTCTATGCGTCGAAGACGTTTTATGATCAAGATAAGAAGAGGAGAGTGCTGTGGGGATGGATCAAAGAGACAGATAGTGAAATGGCTGATATACAAAAGGGTTGGGCATCAGTTCAGGTACGTGGTTTGGTGTTTAATGGATAATTATATATGGTCATTTTATGAAGTAATAACTCAATTATATTTTCAAATTGTCAAATTATGGTTAAAGTTGTTACTTATTTCGTGGAATATAGGCTGTTCCAAGAACGATATTACTTGACAAGAAAACTGGTGGCAACATCCTACAATGGCCAGTGGAGGAGGTGGAGAAGTTGAGAATGAACAAGAAGGTTTTCGAGAAAATTGAAGCTAAAGCAGGCTCAGTTGTTCCCCTTGACGTGGGATCTACTTCTCAGGTCAGTTTTGGGTTTGTGATTGTAAATTTTAATTAGGACGAATTACATCCAAGTACCCTCACAATAGGCGAAATTACAATTCAGGAACCCTTGTTTGAAAAATTAAATATTAGTCCCCGTAGGACGTGTTTGGCTTGAAGTCCCTGACATTTGAAGGGGCAATTTGGAGGTTTATCATTGTTTTCCGTGTTATTTGATGGGAATAATGGCCTTTAACCACTAGCTTATGCAGTAATTGAAATTGAAAACAAAGAAAAAATGGTCTTTTTCGTCAGGGACTTCAAGCCAAACACGTCCTACAGGGACTAATATGTAATTTTTCAAACAAGGGTTTCTGAAATGTAATTTCGTCTACTGTGAGGATACCTGGATATAATTCGCCCTTATAATTAATTAGCCCGCGCTCTCTCTCTTCTTACGGTTGAATTTTATCATATTTTTTTTCTTCAGACACATTTAATATCATGTTGGAAATTGTTAATTTCATCTTATCCGTTATGTGTACTTTAGAGTTTAGATAATAATGCAGTTCTAAAACTAATTCTTTCTAATATTTACCGCGTGTCACAAAACACTCATTCGGATATTCAATATTTTATACATTAATACAAAATTCGTTGCAAGACTTGTCATAACGTCATACTTTTTTGGGTTGATTAACTCGTACAAAAAGCACTAGCTATGATATCCCATTTTGTAATTTATTACACTTGTTCAATCAACAATTTTTATTAGCTTCAAAAATTATTTTCAAATACCCAAATTTCTTAATATATTTTATTACCGTGCAACAAATTTACATGGTCAGATTATTAGACATAGATATTTATAGCTTCGAAATCATGAAAATATAATACGTATATAGTTACTCGTAGTTGTTTAGCATGATAGTGTATAATTGGCCGAAATAGGGAAGAGGTGGTACGCTTTCAATATTTCTAATATCGATCCTAATTATAATGTTCCAGCTAGATATTGTGGCTGAATTTGAAGTTGATGAAGAAGCCTTGAAGAGGATAAATGGCACAAACTCAACCTACAGCTGCACTAGCAGTGGTGGTGCTGCTCAAAGAGGGGCATTGGGACCATTTGGACTATTGCTTCACACTGACAAGGGTCGAAAAGAGCAAACACCAGTTTACTTCTATATTTCTAAGGACACACAAGGAAATTTCAAGACATTTTTCTGTGCTGATCACTCAAGGTTTAAAGTCAAAGATAAATTAATTGATTCTTTTAACTTAGCATAAGTATTTATATCCTTTTCTGCACCAGTTAATAAATTAATGAATCTCGGCATAACGTATCATAACATATGTTTCTTATCTATTTATAGGTCATCTGATGCAGTAGATGTTGACAAAGCAATGTATGGTAGCACAGTGCCAGTACTTAGAGGCGAAAAATTATCCATGAGAATCCTAGTAAGTTGAAATGCATTCCGTAATTCAGTTGATGGAATTTCGAAGATATTCGAAATAAGTAAATAGAAGTTATCAAAGCTGATATTTGGCAAACTTAATTAAAAGTCTAACAAACGGGTACATCTTATTAGATACTTTAATAATTATGCAATAATTATGTAATAAATATAAGCAAAAGTGACGATTTAATTTTCAAGATTAAAAGATGTTCTATAATAGTCTTATGGCTTTCATTAATTCAGGTGGATCATTCGATAGTGGAGAGCTTTGCTCAAGGGGGCAGGACATGCATTACATCACGTATATATCCAACCAAAGCAATATATGAAGATTCACAAATATTCTTGTTCAACAATGCTACTGATGCATCCATTACAGCGTCACTGCGAGTTTGGCAGATGAATTCTGCGAATGCACACGCATGAGCTTATATCACTATATATGATTCTACGCTTGTGTTTGGAGAATTTATTTTAATTAGTAAATTGGAGAATAAATTTTGTAGATGATTATTTAGAGTTTTGGCCTTTTGGGGCGTAATTACATTTCTAGGAACGACATTTTTTCCCAGGTTCATGCATAATTATTAAATTGTATGTCCCCGGCTTGTGTTGGGGGAATTGTTTTAATTGGTAAATTGGAGAATAAATTTTTGTATATGTGTTTGTACTATTTCACTTTTGGATATGAGCGTGATAAATACGTGGTATTTTTGGCCCAGGGTGGTTTAAATTAATAAGGAGCGTGCCAGCACGATTTTGAAACAAAAATCATACAAAATTGAGAAAGAAAGAAAAAATAACGAGACAGAGTAGGACGAGCGGGATGTTACAGACAGAGTACGACCGAAAGTTCTGAACCGATTGGTCTTCCCAAGGGCTCACAACCCGCCTGAAAAACAGGACTTAAAAGAACAAAATGTCTAGAGTTACGGGAGTAAATATGTCTAGAGTTACGGGTTACTCCCAGGTTTGCAAGCAAGTAGACGCGAAAATTGAAAAGAAGATGAACAATGCTTTGAGGACGAAAAAGTACAGTACATACCGAAAGCTTGAGGGCTAAAAAAACTAGAGTATAGTTTTTGGGTTTTGTGGGGGCAGTGAAGACAAGAAAAAAACTATACAAGGTGCGGATAATTTATATACTCACTCTAGTATTGTCCTCCAAGAAACGCCACGAATCCTAACCCTAGCAGTTTCTTCATGCTTGCCAAATCCGGAAGCGTTGAATCTTCTTCGGTCGAGAATGAATCCTCACCCCCCTAGACCGAGAGAAAATCTCGGCCTTTTCTAGAGATAAGGCCTCCAAGCCGGCATGGGATCCCCTGTTATGAAATCCTATTTCATCTCCTGTTATCTCCAATGCACCGACACTTCTAAAAATATCAGTTTGTCGTATCGTGTTGTGTCGGACACCGTGTCCGACACTTCTCACGTGGAAAATTCACAAAAAAATCCGTGTCGCCGTATCCGTGTCGTGTCGTGTCCGTATCCGTGCAACATAGCCTGTTATACCCTTAGATTTCCGACACGTGGCGGTCAAAATATCTAATATTTTACATAGAATAATTTTCTGAACATGCCATTTAACGTCTGTTATCACTGTTCTCTCTCTCCACATCCAAAAAAAAAAAAAAAAAAACATAACTCTTCTTCCATATTGATCAAAAAGCCCTCCAAGAAAGAAATTCTCCTCTGCTGTCTGGCAGCCTGGGTCTAAGTGCCGATTGTGAAAACTCCGTCTCTTAGGCCATATCCCCAGATCTATAACTCCAATCACAAGATAGACTCTTTCGACAACCCAGCATTGTCTCCGATATTCAAACCAAGATTCTAGCGAGCATGTGGTGTGCAGGCGCCTCACTTGCTCGGGAATCACTGCTATAATTCCAGATACGCTCTCCCGCTTTTGAGCTTCGATGGCTGGTGTCGCTGGAATATTCCGATTAGTCGTTGGAGAGGGATCTCAAGGCAGACTTGTACCAGTTTATGTGAGTTGGTAAAAATGGAGGGTTCTGGGTCTTGCTAGACGTGGATTATGGATATTTTTCTTTGACCCAATTATTGAACTGCTGCAGCTGAGAGTATTACGAAGGAAAATTAAAAATTTGTGAATGGAGTTAGGGCCGCCATTGATGTGGTGGGTTGGAACTTGAAAATCAAGAATTTTTAGGAATATATGGATTTCAATTGCAGGAGAGTGTGGAAAGTGGAATGTAAGCTCGAAAGAGATTTAAAAGTTAAAACTGAAAAGAAGATTTCATCCACCGGAGTTGAGCCGTTCGTGAGTTTCACAAAAATGGGGAAGAAGAATTATGTTTTTCAGCGGATGTGTTTAGTGAGAGAAAGGAAAGAAATTAGTGAAATAAAACAGACGTTAAATCTCAAACAAAAAAAATTACTCTCTGTTAAGGATGTATTAATTTTTTGGCCAAGTGTCGAAAATCTAAGAGTATAACATTTTAAATCTCTTTCGAGCTTACATTCCACTTTCCACACTCTCCTGCAATTGAAATCCACATATTCCTAAAAATTCTTGATTTTCAAGTTCCAACCCACCACATCAATGGCGGCCCTAACTCCATTCACAAATTTTTAATTTTCCTTCGTAATACTCTCAGCTGCAGCAGTTCAATAATTGGGTCAAAGAAAAATATCCATAATCCGCGTCTAGCAAGACCCAGAACCCTCCGTTTTTACCAACTCACATAAACTGGTACAAGTCTGCCTTGAGATCCCTCTCCAACGACTGGTCGGAATATTCCAACGACGCCAGCCACTGAAGCTCAAAAGCGGGAGAGCGTATCTGGAATTATAGCAGTGATTCCCGAGCAAGTGAGGCGCCTGCACACCACACGCTCGCTAGAATCTTGGTTTGAATATCGAAGACAATGCTGGGTTGTCGAAATAGTCTATCTTGTGATTGGAGTTATAGATCTGGGGATATGGCCTAAGAGACAGAGTTTTCACAATCGGGACTTAGACCCAGGCGGCCAGACAGCAGAGGAGAATTTCTTTCTTGGAGGGCTTTTCGATCAATATGGAAGAAGAGTTATGTTTTTTTTTTTTTTTTGGATGTGGAGAGAGAGAACAGTGATAACAGACGTTAAATGGCATGTTCAAAAAATTATTCTATGTAAAATATTAGATATTTTGACCGCCACGTGTCGGAAATCTAAGGGTATAACAGGCTATGTTGCACGGATATGGACACGACGACACGGACACGACACGACACGGATACCGCGACAGGGATTTTTTTGTGAATTTTCCACGTGAGAAGGGTCGGACACGGTGTCCGACACAACACGACATGGCAAACTGATATTTTTAGAAGTGTTGGTGCATTGGAGATAACAGGAGATGAAATAGGATTTCATAACAGGGGATCCCATGCTGGCTTGGCTTGGGATCCCCTGTTATAAAATCCTATTTCATCTCCTGTTATACCCTTAGATTTTCGACATGTGGCCAAAAAATTAATACACCCTTAACAGAGAGTAATTTTTTTTGTTTGAGATTTAACGTCTGTTGTATTTCACTAATTTCTTTCCTTTCTCTCACTAAACACATCCGCTGAAAAACATAATTCTTCTTCCCCATTTTTGCGAAACTCACGAACGGCTCAACTCCGGTGGATGAAATCTTCTTTTCAGTTTTAACTTTTAAATCTCTTTCGAGCTTACATTCCACTTTCCACACTCTCCTGCAATTGAAATCCATATATTCCTAAAAATTCTTGATTTTCAAGTTCCAACCCACCACATCAATGGCGGCCCCAACTTCATTCACCAATTTTTAATTTTCCTTCGTAATACTCTCAGTTGCAGCAGTTCAATAATTGGGTCAAAGAAAAATATCCATAATCCGCGTCTAACAAGACCCAGAACCCTCCATTTTTACCAACTCACATAAACTGGTACAAGTCTGCCTTGAGATCCCTCTCCAACGACTGGTCGGAATATTCCAGCGACACCAGCCACCGAAGCTCAAAAGCGGGAGAGCGTATCTGGAATTATAGCAGTGATTCCCGAGCAAGTGAGGCGCTTGCACACCACACGCTCGCTAGAATCTTGGTTTGAATATCGGAGACAATGCTGGGTTGTCGAAAGAGTCTATCTTGTGATTGGAGTTATAGATCTGGGGATATGGCCTAAGAGACGGAGTTTTCACAATCGGGACTTAGACCCAGACGGCCAGACAGCAGAGGAGAATTTCTTTCTTGGAGGGCTTTTCGATCAATATGGAAGAAGAGTTATGTTTTTTTTTTTTTTTTTGGATGTGGAGAGAGAGAACAGTGATAACAGACGTTAAATGACATGTTCAAAAAATTATTCTATGTAAAATATTAGATATTTTGACCGCCACGTGTCGGAAATCTAAGGGTATAACAGGCTATGTTGCACGGATACGGACACGACCACACGGACACGACACGACACGGATACGGCGACACGGATTTTTTTGTGAATTTTCCACGTGAGAAGTGTCGGACACGGTATCCGACGCAACACGACACGGCAAACTGATATTTTTAGAAGTGTCGGTGCATTGGAGATAACAGGAGATGAAATAGGGTTTCATAACAGGGGATCCCAAGCCTTACTCCGCGGGAAGAGTGCATATTTGTATGATCCCATTCCCTTAATTAAGTTGATTAAGAAATTTGGTCATACTTTGATCAAATCTCCCAAAAATAACTAATTGTAAGTTGTAACCATCTTAAATTAAATTAAGGTAAAAACCAAATTACAATTACTTAAAAATTACCGAATTTTTCCCTTAATTCGGCCTTGCCTATGTGGCGCAAACGACACGCGCGTGATGTACTGACGGTGTTGCCCCACTTGGCTTACGTGGGTATTAAAACAACATTGGAGCTTTAAATTAATTAATAATCAATTAATTAATTAATTAAAAATTATTTGACACCCAAACAATAAATTTGTTGTTTACAAGCATATAATTATATTCTGGAATAGTGTAGTATCCAGCCGTTTGACTTATCAACAAATACAGGGGCGGATCTAGTGTAGGATCCGCCCTCACACCCAGGGCTGTCAACGGGTCGGATTCGGACCGGATCAGGAGATTCCGGATCCGAATCCGATAAGAGAATCCGAATATTGGATCCGAATCCGAATCCTATAGGATTCGGATTCATTGTTTTTGAATCCATATATAATCGGGTCGGATCCGATCCGACAAAAGATCCGACCCGATTAGTAATAAAATTTAATTTTTTAAATAACAAATTTGATATAAAAAATAAATATAATTACATAATATTTAATAAATAATTATTATTTAATGAATTATTTGATAGTTTTGTTTATATTTATTTAAAATAAATTAATTTAAACTTATTATTAAAAGAAAATATATACTTTTAGAGTAAAAAATTTAAATTTTATTATTGTTTAAAATGATAAATATGTGAAAATTTTAATTTTAATCATTTTACTTAATATTATGTACTAGTAAATAATTTATTTAATTAAATATTATATATAATATCGGATTCGGATTCTTAACGGATCGGATTCCTTAAATCCATATTCGCTCCATTTATTTCGGATAACGAATATTTACAATCGGATATGATCCATCGAATATTTTTATCGGACGAATATGCTAAAATTCGGATCGGACTCGGATCGGATTCGGATTAAAATCCGCCCCATTGACAGCCCTACTCACACCAGCAACCCCCCATGTACACATGAAATAAATTATGTAGCAATCACTCACCAAATTCATACCCCAATTCCAATTCCCCAAGGCCCACCCACGACAAAGGCCCAATTCTAATTACAAATTTTATAATATCCAACTAGTCCACCCACCAAAAAAACCCCAATTCAATTTCCAATTGCAAATTTATACCCCTCCCCCTTGCTATACAACTAATACACCCCAATTCTCAAATCAGAAAAATACCCCACCGCCCCTGCTCCAAACGTCTTCATTCCCCTTTCTTAAAAATTAAAATCCACACATATTTCTCGGTTGAGTTTCAATTGTAGATTCATTCCTCTCTCTCTCTTTACAAATAGGATAAGCTTCCATTTAATTTTTATAGTTTTAATTTATGCAAAAGTTGTGTATTTTTGTGAAGTAAATTAATTTGTGCTAATTGATGAATTATCTTTTTGAATTGGTATTGTAGTTTGTAATCATGCATCGATATTTTAGCAAAAGATCGAAGAGTTCTATTGAATCATCAAGATATGATATCACGTAGATAATTCTAATCAAAACATAACTCTGTCAAATAACTATTATCACAAAAAATTCTAATTTTCAGTACATATTATTTTAATAAAATGTTATGAATTCGAATTTTAATTTCGAATATAAAACACTTAATAGTTTTTTTTATTCATCCGTCTATACTTTGACTTACCTATAATTTACCGAAATGACTAATTACTACACTCTATAGTGGATATTATAATTCCGAAACAAATTTTAGTTTTTATTTTTATTTTTATAATAAGGGACCATTAGATTTTTTTAAAAAAAAAAAAAAAAAAGGGACCATATTAGTATTTATACGTGAAAACTTTAGTTTGAAAAAAAATGGTGGGAACAAATTGAAGGAACAAGAATCGTCGAAGACATAGAAAGTTTCAGCCCCCGCTGATAAAAATTCCTGCATCCGCCCCTGAACAAATATATATCTTAAATCATGTCACCATGCAACCAGACTCAACAAAGATTAACAATAAGGAAATTAAAAGTCGTGGGTCGAGGCCTAAATATAATTATGTAAATGGAATTATGTAAATGGAAAATTCTTTTCCAACCTTCCGTAAGAGATAGATTTTTATAGAGATAAATCACAACCATTAAATTAATAATTAGCTTAATCGTAATATTTGACTACGTATTCTGTTTACAGTTTTCTTTTTTTTTTTTTTTTACTTTTTTTCTTTCTTTGTTTTTTTACTTAATTTATTTATAGTTGATCCTTAATTTCTTCAAAATGATATTTTTGCCACTTATTCTTTTAAAATTATTTTTGTTGCCCATTATAGATTAGATATGTGACGCCCGGAGCGGTGGGCCAGCACATCCCCCGCACCTAAACCCGAAACCACATATGAAATGAACTTCCATACATGAGCCCAAGTCTAAGCGAACGGGGACCTACACACACACACTAGGCTAAGCGGGGCTTAGACAATAACAGAGCACACAAATCAAACAAATGAAAACGCGGAAGCAACATACAGGATCCATAAGAGCTCATCATAAAACACGTACAATGGCTAAGGCCTAAAATAGATCGAGTATTTACATCAAGTATTCACTCTCCAAATTATACAAATTCATATATCAAATTCATAAAAAAAGTATCCAAAATCAGAGAGTATGTATGCAAACTCGACCTAAACTCGAAAGTACAACTAAAAGAAGACGTACTTCCCCGCCTAGCTCAAGCCAAACCTGCAGCTAAAGGTAAAAAGAGAGGGTCAGTCTAAACTCGACTGAGTGAGGGGGCTAAACGCACACCCAAACCTAAATACATATAGAGCATAGCAAATATCAAAAGTGATGGCCATGAATCAAGCTAAGGTTTTTCATACCAAAACATTTTCAAAAGCTAACATATAATACATAAAAGAAATCCTAACTCGATTCACGATCCATCAAACATAAACATAAACATATGTCCGGTGAGAACGGACCTGTAACGCCCCTGTTTTTCATTCGTTCGAATATATCGTATGTGTTTATAAATTGTGCAAATTAAATTATTTAATTATGTGATTAAATGCTTATAAATGTTTTATATTTAATTTTTTTATAAATGGTTATTATTTTAATTTATTTCATTTTATTTTAATTCATTATTTTAGTATTTTAAATTGTTAATTAAGGTTTAATGTTAATTAAGTATATCGTAATTAATGTTAATAGATTTCAAAATTTTAAACAGTTGACCTTTAAATTAATTTCTTTAAAAGGATTTAAATTTTATTATTTATTTTGAAATGTTATAAATTTTAAATGTTTTGCGCATGAGTGTTTTAATCGTGCGTCGTTCTTATATGATTTGATATCGAAAATTCATGAAAATTTAGTATGTTGTAAATTTATGTGTTATGAACATGATTATATGCTCGTTTTATGTTTTCGACTTCGTTTGACGTGGTAACGAATTTATTTTGAATTGTGGAACCAAGTCGGGGGCTAACGAGCAATTAGCGCACTCTTGGTTCCGTATGTGATATCTTGAGCTAGGGAACTCGGAATCGAGTTCCGTCAACTCCGTTGAACTCGTAACGAAAATTCGGGTTCAATAAACTTAACCTCATATTTTTCTAAGATCTTTTGAACCCTCGAAAATTAACCGAAACTTGCAACGAGAGTCAAAACAGCCACAACTTACCAAATGAGCCATAACTTCCTCATATCTTGACCAAATTAACCATGGTTTGAACCTATGGGACCCTAGTTAACCCCACTATCCTCCCATACCACTCCCATACCGAGCCAACCCTCACACAAAGCAAAAACTCAGCCAAAAAGCTCTGCACTCCAGAAAATCCCGTAGCCATTGTCAACCTTGAGATTCAAAGCTCAAATCTCTTCCATCTTCCATCCATTCAACAAGGTGAGTTTAGGGTTGTGATATACACTCAATATGTGTCATTTTAAGCTACGTATCCCTAATTTTGAGCATGTGAGCATGGGATTTTGATGAGAGGATGAATAATTAGGTCTTCTTGAAATTCTTGAATCTTTGTCTCCTTGAAGTAACTGATGAACTGGGACTTGCTAAATGATCTCTTGAACTCCATTAATACATATTTGGAGCTTATTTACTTGGTAGTTAAGTGTTAAGGATTGTGCCATTAATGAACTTGTTTTGGAAGGCATGAATGGGACTGAATTTTTTTCCTCTCTCTCGAAAATACTGCTGCTGCTGCGTTTTGGGCCTCTTTTTGCTGTTATTTACTACTCCTTTTTGTCATGTTTGATGCACTTACATACTTGATTATGTTGAGTAAGAGATGGGTTGTTTGTTGCCCTGTTTTGCTCCCGATACCCCCCTGTTTTTGGCCTGAATCTTTGCTGTCAGCTGCTGCTCTTTCTCCTTGCTGTTTGGGTGGTGCAATTCCAGTTAATGGTAGGATACTTGAGCTATTTTGCTTCTGAGTTATGCCCTTGGTTACCTGTTACCTGTTACTCTGTTTTCTTAGTTCTGAAACAGGGGGGAATCGCGCATGCCTATTGCTGTTTTTGCGTCTGTAGTCAATCTCCCCGGGCGGGGAGATTTGTGTGGGAGGTTTACCCGGCCGGGGACCTTGCCTTGGAGCTTCTGTGACAGCTGTCTTTCTTTAACCGGCCGGGTAGTATGCTGTGTGTTAAGTACCCGGGCGGGGAGACTGTTTGGGGCGTGGTGCGTGGCTGCCTTCTCCTTCTTCCTCGCTTGTATGTTGTATGTATATATATATTAAGTATGCATGCAGGGGTGTGGTTGTTTGTGTAATTGTGTAAATGCATGCATGCAGGGTGTGTGTGTACGTGGTATATATATATATATATATATATATATATATATATATTTAAGTATAATATGATCTCATGCATAATTGTCCATTTGTTGTAAGTGTTACATGCATGGTATGAAATATGCATGCGTAATATATATAACTTAATTGCATGCATATTTTGATTATTACCTTTTTGCATGCATGTGAATTAGAGTTTTAATTATTGTGTCCATGCATGATAATGTACGTGTATATATTTATATATATTTGTTTAATAGATATTAAATATTATTTGATTTAATTGAATTATGGAAATTAAATTGTTACCTATTTCATGTTTTATTTAATTTCCGATCTTGATTTGAACGTAATTATTTGTCTAATTTCTAATTTTAAATTGAATGCATTTATTTGTCTCTTTTCTAATTATAAACGTGTTATAGTATGTGTTATGACCTTTATTTGAATTCGTGAATTGAATTGTTATGAAATGTGTAAGGATTGGACTTAATGAATATGAACGCCTCTTTGAATGAATGAATGACTCGTTTATATGATTTAACTACGTTAATAGTGCACATGAACGTGTTCATTACATAATATCATCTTTTATGCATTCCTATCATGTTCATTGCATTGCCGTGCGTCATATATGGTTCATTTAGAGTCTTGAGCCTCACGAATGCATTGTTATCCTTGTACAGTTTCTCCAGGGTGGAGAAATCTTGATAAACTAGGCACTCGGTACTCGTATCCTTGTATTGCCATGTTCCAGGTGAGGGTGTTTTCGTTCTAGTTACATATTAAACCCTACAACCTTATGTGACAAGCTTTGGCCAAAAACCTTATGTATATATATATGTTACTTTTAAAGTAAAGTTATCGAGTAAATGTTGATCGAGTAAACCCTTTTCAAATGACCTATGGATTATGTTATGTTTCTTATGAATTGATATGTTTTGGCGAGATTATGCATGTATGTTATGTTCACGGGCCTAGGGACTTAGTACATGTGGCTATCCGGGGAGGCATGGGCCGACGGTGATCCCAGGGCCTAGTTCCACTATGTTACGGCGAAGCGGACCTCGTCAAGGAGGTTTTGACGAGGAAACGCTAACCGGGCTTTGAGGCCTCATGAACCTCATAGCCACAATGATATGTTTAGGTGGTCGGGCCTTGCAAACCCGTCCACCACGGAGGAAGAAGGTTGGAACTGATTTTATGATTATGATTATGTTTTTTATTGTTATGCACCGTGCGGGAAGGCCGGGACACGGATTGCCCAAACGAATATGTTTTATGATATGATATATGATTTGTGTGTATTATAACATACTGCATGATCACATATTCGATATATTAATGATATTTGTCGTACACGGTCGGAGTTTGGTTGGAGATAATGCACGCTCACTCGTCGAGCCTTTATGTTTATATATGAATTATAACCTTAATAAATTCAATATGATTAGTCGTAAAGTTCGAGCATTGCTTAGTCATTTCCTTGCCCTTTTTGGGAACTAATTTCAAATAAAACCTTGCTCGGGATTTATGACTTGCATGCGCATGTTTTATATATACGTATATCGCTCCTGCTCACTCAGTCTTCTAGAGACTGACCCTCCCCTTTCCCCAACACTTTAGCGTGCAGGTTTGGCTTTGGAGTTTCGAGCTAGGCGGAGTTATGTTGAGTCGAGTCAGTCAAGTTAAGTTAGAAGCGTCTCTGCATTCACTTATGTATTTAAATTGGGAATGATTCAACCTTGTAAGATTATGAATTTGAATCTCGTATATTTGCTATTGAATTGCTCTTGTTGGGCTTTGATTATGAGTTTAAAAGAGGCCTGAAGAGCCCAAGTCTGTTTATGGTTTGTGTGTGTGAATTTTAGTTTCCGATGCATTATATTTTGTTGATTGGTTATCATTGCAGGGTCTAAGTTCCGCCTAGCTTAGGAGGGTTTTCTATTTGTCTCCCGTTCGCTATGGTTTGATACGGGTGCGGATTTACCATTTCGTTACTCGTGTTGAACTATAGTGCGGGGGATGTGGTGCCTCTCGTGCGGGGTGCTACAGGACTTCTTCTAACTTCTCATAACATAACATAAAATAGAAATCATAAATCAAATCCAACCCCAACAACCTTGGTGTTTTGGGAATCAAACCCTCTCCACCTACTTAATCAATACACACGGGGTAGCTAACGCACTATGTGCCTTCCCCGGTTATCCAACGAGGGCTCAAAGCACGACGCCTTCTCCACCTCCTTCAGAGTCGTGCGTAAATACTTCAAAGGGGAATCATGCATAGGCTTAACCCGACGACCCTTACCGTACCGGGCGTCCTTACCCACAATTCCCGGGTGTAGCACCCAAAAGTAGGGACCACATACCCCGCACTAAGACCCAAACCCGGTTACGAAATGGAAGTCCGTACCCGAATCCGAATCATAGCGAAAAGGAGACCAACTCACTCACTAAGCCAGGCGGAGCTAACTAACTACTAACTCAGAGTGCACAGAAACAATAACATAAAGCCACATCAAGTAAGACGGAATCATAACATATAAATTACATATCATCACCAAATATATACAATATATACAATGGCCCTCACGGCCTCATCAAAACAAAATGAATCTCCGAGTAATCAAGCCACATGTATACAGAATAAGAGTGTATGTAAGTAGATGCATCTAACAAGACATAGATTGACAAGTGTACAGTGTAGACACACTTCTCCGCCTAGCTCAAGTCCCAAAAACCTACAACTAAAAGATAAAATGAGGGGTCAGTCAACTGACTGTGTGAGGGGGCTAACGCACACCCACGCACTATATATATATAAAGTATAACACATAACAAGGTGGATTTATGAACCGAAAATAGGTTTTACAAACCAAACACTTCAAAACAAGCGTATATACTTAGAAATCATTTTCATAAACTCTATTCCGATTCATAACTCCTATAACATATCATATCATATGCTCGGCGAGAACTAGCTTCCAACCTTTACTCCTCATATCATATTAAAACATAAATCAGAAACATTTCCATCCACCACACCAATGATGGAAAAGTCACGCGCTGCCCTAACCATCCATATCTTTAACAAACTCACGCGGGGTAGCTAACCCACAACATGCCCTCCTCGGCTTTGACACCGGAGGTATCAAAATATCACGCCTTTCTTAGCTCCCGAGGTCGCACGTGATAACTTGGATGGAAACTATGCAAAGGCCGAGCCTCGACGACCCAATACCGTCCCGCAGATTCCTTGCCCATAGCTCATTGGATCCACATTCACATATACGTATCATATACCAATCTTTCATGGCAAAACTCGCTACCAAATTTGAACTTACAGAATTTCTAAAAATAGCTTACATATGCTTTCATAAATAACTTTTCAAATCAAACTTACTTCATAAGATCATAAACATATCATATTCATCACTTACTTAATTATATATATGATATATATATATAATCGCGTGCAAGACTCGAAAACGTCACATAAAGGCTTTAGGTCAATAGCTATACAAAATCCTAAACCTCACCTTGTGCGTAGAAAAGACAAGAGTGGAAGTGATCAATCTATGCCTCGGGCTCATTACCGGAAACCTCGTCTGAAAAGAAAACACGAGAACCCAAGACTTAGACTCTATATGGACCAAATAAGACGCACGACAAATGTAAAGATATGCATGAGATGTGATGCAAGTCACATTTTAATCAAAATGTACTCATTAAGTTAAATAAACACACAATAACCCAATCGTATGCATAAGCAAGTTATACGACAAGTTGCAAGCACAAAAGTAGCAAATTATCAAGCATATAAGACATATAAAAGCAATTGAGAAACAAAGGAATAAAACCAGAAAAGTAAAAAATCACAAAATTTACAGTGGCATCCGAAACGGTCGTTTTCGGACCCAGTTCAAACTCCAAACGGTCGTTTCATATGCTACTGCCCTTTCCTGAAGCTCGAAACGGTCGTTTCTATTTTCAGTTCAAACCCGGAACGGCCGTTCCGAGACCCAGACCCAAATTCTCCCGCTAATGCAAACGGCCATTTGGAATTTACAAAGGGGCCCCAAACAATCGTTTGGCCTGAAATTGCAGAACAGGTCTGTTACGTGAAAAACAGGGGAAGAAGGAAAAATGGCCAAAACTCACCCAACTAACTCGAAATTGAAACATAACCACGAATAACATGCAAGAAACACATATGCATACATAAAACTCGAGAAAAACGAGAATTAAAGTCGTATTCAATAGAACCCATATTGAAGAAATTTGAACTCATCCAAGGCAACAAGCATTTAATCAACTTACCAACCAATTCCTTGCAATAAATACAACTTATGCATCATGTGGGTCTCATAAATGAAGTCAAAAATCCATGAAAATCATTGCGTATCATAAAATCACAAGTTTAGGCTAAACCCTCACTATTCATAAGCTTGATCAAACAGAATCATACACTCCACTAAAATCAAAGATTCAGACATAGAAATAAAGAGCACATCACGGGGAATCCATAGCTTACCTTGGCTCGCGGAACGGTGGAGAAATGAGGGAGATATTGGCTCTTGAAGTTGGAAGAGAAAATGGAGGGTTATGGCTTCTCTCTTGGTTTGTTGCTGCTGTTGTTGTACGTGGAAATGAGGGAAAGAGAGAAGGGTTCAGCCTTTAAGGCTGAGCCGGTCTGGTTCAAGGGCAAAGGTTCGGTTCAAAGTTTTTTGGTTCGGTTGGTTCGGTTTAAAAAGTGTTGGTTCAACCAAATCACAATTATATAAATTCAAATAATTCAAATATACAATTAATTCAAATAAATTCACATAATTCAACTGTAATAAAATTAAAACATAATTAAGGAATTAATCACATAATTATGTCATACCTGTCTGAACTGTAGAACGGGGTGTCACACCGGGGCCCAACATACCAAATCTTACCAATTTCCCATCTTTCAAGGCATACCTCGCTCATACATAACATAAACGAATTCAAAACATAGCTTATATATGCTCATACTTATCCGAGTTCATAAACGTAAAGCTTATTTATAAGGTCATAAACATATCTTAAACAAACGTATTTAACTATATATACGACATATAGCCGCATACGGGGTGAGAATCATCACATATAAGGCCATAGGTCGTTAGCTAGTACAAAAGTTCCTAAACCTCGCCTTAAAGCAAAGAAGAGTGGGAACCGGGGCCAAAAGAAGCAACGACCACCTAAACTTCAGGCTCTGGACGTTCGGAAGAGGCTCTGAAACAAAAGAACACAAGACCCGAGACTTAGAGTTAAATGTGAACCAATTAGACGCTCGACAATGCTCATGTATGAAATCAATGCATATGAAGTGCATAAACGTACCACTTAAGACATATCGAATCATAATTCATACAAATCATATCAAAATGCCCCAAAATTGTATTACAAGCAAGTTAACACATAGTATGACATGTTGACATCAAAAGAAAGTCATAAATGAAGCAAGGAATCAACGAAACAAGCAAACGAAGCAAGTGGAAAAATACAGTCACAAGTGAGGGAGGGTGACACGGGGGGTGTCACTTCCCAAGCACAAAACTGGACACCCCCGTGTTTGAGGTCAGTAGCAAAATGTTCCCTCAGACACGGGCATGTCCTCCCCCTAGTACAAATGGTGACACCCCATGTCTGGGGTCAGTAGCTAAAAAAATATATGAGCTAAAGCCCCTGACACAGGAGTGTCACTCTGGGCACACAGGGGTGTCGGTACCCCTGCTCCAAAAATTCATGGAAACTCCAAAAAATTCAAGCCATATCAAAGCCACAACATATAGAGAAGGTAAGGAACAATTATCCTTCAAGATCATGTAAGGAATTCAAGTAAATACCAATCTAAACTCATGCAAATCAATCAAGGAAGCAAGGATCAATGGAAACACAAGTATTTCAACCCATTCTTGCAAGAACTCATAAGAGCATTAATAGTAAATCAACCCTCACTCAAGTACCATGCATTAAAGCTCAATCTAAGCAATAAATACCCTCAATAGATCAACATATAAGTCAAGAAATTCCAAAAAAACAACAAGAGAGCAAGTTCATCAAAATCTCCATAACCCTTTCTATTCAAGATGCAAGCCATATTCAATAAATATCTTAACAAAATCATGATTCAAGTAGAGTATAATAAGCACAAGAACAAGTAAATAACAAATACATTCTTACCTTTAAGGATTGGAGCAAGAAATGGCCAAATCTTGAGCTTAAGTTCTCAAAATGGAGGAAATGGCTGTGGAGCTTTCTCTTCTCTTCTTCCTCTCTCTCTTAGGGTTTGAATTTCATCTGAAAAAGGGAGGAGAGAGACGTCTTTTGGGTGTATTAAGTCAAGGCTAGTGCAAGAATTAGGTTAGTAGCTCTCAAGTGGACTCATAGGTGCGTTCTAGGTACGTAGGGTCAAACTCTGCGTCGTTGGGGGGTCAAAACGGCATCGAAAAAGTACAAGACTTGTTCCAATGGCTCCAAATCGTCAATTCAAGTCCAATGGCAAAGACAGAACTCGAATCCGAGTTCCCGCGCTCAAGTTATGAAGAAATGACTCAAGAGTGGCTAATTTGCAAAAAGGCCCAAAACTTTGAACAAAGGTTCAATTGAGTACAAACGAGTTCAAACAAGTCCAAAACACATAAATCATACAATTTAGTCCAAGAATCATGTAATTCACATATTACACGAACTAGGCATGCTCGGGTTTCAAATTCATAAATCACAATTCATAAGAATTCAAATCGAACATTCAAGGCGAATACTTAGCAAATATTTCAAATAAATCATATAAGAATTGAATAAATAATTTTAATTCAAATAAAATGCGTCAAGTAATATGAAAATAAATGCGAATACGAAAATTAAACTCACACGTGGTACCAACCTGTACGTGCGGACGAACGGGGTGTCACAAGATAAATAGTTTTAACGATTACTAATTAGATACAATAAAATGCAACACTAACTAAATATATAATGCAACACCTAAATACACAATACACAAAGAAAAACGAATATTTTTGAATAAGAAAAATAAGATATTAAGTTTAATAACGTAAAAAAAAAAATATCATGTCTGAATATTATAAAGTGATATGTTATGTAGATTTTGATAGTTCCTATATTATTGAAACTCTTCTTTATCATGGCTGGTTGGCTAACGATCTTTCGCACTCAAAATCTGTGTCTCTGCATAATAAAATAACTTAATTTCTTGAATCAAATACTATTAACTAAGATAATATTATATAAAATCCAAGCAAAATAAAATAATCATACTCTTCTCCAAGATTAATAATGGGCTATGTGGGACAAGCATATAAATTGTTGAGTTGAGGTATACTTGAAAGAATTTCCTGAAATTGAAAACTCGAGAGTGCTGGTTCAGTTTGCGAGCATTGTGCCTAATAAAATAAAAATTTTAATTGAATGTGTATGAATAAGATCAATATTTAAAAGATAATTGAATACGAACATATAAGATAGAGTAACATTAGCTTTACCAAAAGAGACTGAAAACTCTGCACATTCGTTTGAATGTGTGGATATTCTATTAGGTGAGAATTGTCAGTAACTTGAGATTGAGAAACACGTGGGAAGTTTAATACGTTTGAATTTTGTCGTTCTTCTCCAATCACGAAATCTTGTTCCTATTTAGAGTACAATAGTACACCAAATCATGTTAAAGTAGTAAACATTCCCATAAGTTAACTTTAAGCAAATATTAGTTGTATATTATAAATTAAAATAATGAAAAAGAAGAAAGAACAAAAGAGCGTAAAAAAATATAACTGTTAACTTTATTTTTTTTTCCCCTTTGTCGGTCTAACGACCTTTTGAATTGGAGGTTTAAGACGATATTTTCTAGGTCCTCCACATCGCTTGGATTGTATAGGATCATGTACTTTTTGTGTAGGTTGTGGTTGCAATACTTGTACATTTTTAGATGTTTTTTCAAGTGTTCTACTCTTAACAAGTTGGAGTTTTTTTATAAATTCCCCTAAATCATGTAGAGCAATTGTGAAGTACTCCTTCGAAACTAGTCCTTCTTCTATAACTCTTATTGCTCATGTGAATAAATGATTATACCATTCTTCAGAATAGTCATAGTCCACACCAATTGGAACGGTTTCTTGGAGATATTTACGTTTGAAATTTTTTCTCCAATGTGGTAAAATATACTAAGCAGGTATCTCCTCTATGCCATTATGATGGAGTACACTTAGGGCATGTCTACACAAATGACCTTTAAAATTAAAAAGATTACAAATACAACAGATCTCAATTTCTGTTGTGTTGGACAGAACCTGATACTCCACAATCCAACTCGTACTTTGAATATTTTCCACACGCTCCTTAACACTGAAACTTAAGATTGAACCTTCTGACTTTTCTTGTGTAACATTGAAGCAAGAAAACATCTTCTCTAACTCAATTTGGAATTTTTTGAAAATATTGGTCGTGGAAATTTTGGAAAGTTACTTTTCATATGGGCACCTTATTTTTATTGTGGGCTCAGTATGTCTTGAGTGAAAGTCTGCCTTTGCTTACTTTTGATGTTTATATTTTAATGCTAAAGTATATATTTACTAGCAAATTCGCTCAAAGTTGTTCGAGAATGAACATACCCGTAAAAAACAAAGCATTAATACTCTCACTCCTCTGTGTGGTAGACATACCTGTACAAAAAGTATTTTTGAGAAATACACGGACCCACTTCTCCTTGTCATCATACAAGGTTTGAAGCCATTCATTATCAACCAATCCATGAGCATCAATCATATTTTTCCAAGTTTCTTCAAATTGACTTGGTTTAGAGAGTCATAAACAACTGATTCAATCCCATGTTTAATTGATTTATACTCAATATGACCATTCAGCTTTTTTTGGAACCTTTTGCATAATATGCCATAAGCAAAAACGATGTTGGATATTTGGAAACACTATATCAATTGCATTTTTCACAGCTTTGCATTGATTAGTTATTATAGTAGATGGTGCACTTCTCGACATACATGTTAACCATGTTTTAAACAACCACACAAATGATTCCGTTGTTTCATCAACTAAAAGACCACGCCCCAAAAGAACAGATTGACCATGATGATTGACCCCCACAAATGGTGCAAATGGCATATCATAATTATTTGTCAAATATGCCATATCAAATGTAATTGCATCTCCAAAAAATTCATAAGTGACCCTAGACCTTGCATCTGCCTAAAAAACATTTTTCAACCGTGCTTCATCATCAAAATCCATCAAATAAAAAAAGTTTGGGTTTTTCATCTGTATATCACAAAAATATTTGTGCATAGCTTGTGAATCTCCCTGCACTAGCTTTAAACTCTTGTACTCAGCAATATAATTCCTAACGTCTTTTCCATCAAAATCTAAATTTTCTTTAGCGAATGGTAAATCTTGTTAATTCGAACTCCAGAATCAGAATTTAATTCAAGCCGCTTCTTTATTGTTGTACTCAAGCTCTTATGTGATTTGTAAAACCACACACTAGATGGAGTGGTATTGTGATTGTGATCAAGAATAACTTCTTTAACCATCCATTTACCAAGATTAACCAACTTGATCCTTACCATTGCTGGAATTAATTCTTTTTCCGGGTCTAGGATTAGCCACTTAATTTTCTTCTTTATATCCTTGATGGACACAACAAAGTATAACACCTTGTTTTTCATCATCTTTTCTTCCTTTATATGAATTTCTCACTCTAATTCCGAAACCCAAATTTTTGGCTTAAATGTTATAGAAATCATAAGCATCACTATAACAATCAAATTCCATACCTACATAGGGTGGAATTGGTATCTCCTTTGTTGGTGTAAGTAAATTATCATCTCCAATCTCGATAGTTTTACTATTTGAAGGTACATCTTCAATCTGAAAAGTATGTATGAATGAGAAAATATAAATATTTTATAATGTAAAGTTATTTTATAATATAACATTTAAATGTTCAAGCAATACCTGTTCAAGTAATACATGTTCACACAACAATTTGATTCTTCTTAATAGCTTTTACGTAAGAACTTTTTAGAGAGAAAAATAAAAAGATGAAAGGAAAAGAAAAAAGGAAGAGCGAATTTAGAAGCAAAGAAACACAGAAGTTTATGATATGATTTATACATTTATGTTGGTGTGAATTCTTGATTTATTTTTGATTTTGCTATAAATTCTTGATTTACTTTGGATTTCATCGGATTCTTTAGTGATTATATTTTTCTTGTACGATTTTCCTGACAAGTTTGATAAGTTTTACTAGAATTAATTGTGATGGAGTCTGATCTGAGGTGTCACACCCCAACACTTAGAAATTATATAATTGGGGAAACTAAGGTGAGAGACTCCAGCAAAGATCACTAGAAGGCGTGGTATCTACCTGCTAGGAACAAACACAAGCAAAACATAAGAAGGCCAAGCTGGGGAAATAGGGGGTGAGACCCAGTTTGACTCTCCGACGCTCAAGTCAGTGAAACAGTTCCAGGTGAGTGTGGAGGAGGAAGATAAAACAAAGCTCAAGTATGGAAAGCTTGCTTACAGAATAAAACGGACTTTGAGTATTTATCGTTGAGGGTGAGGACCTTTTGGTAATTTGTGTCAAGTGGTCCCGGATTGATGTTGCCCTAGACACGTTGGTCTAATGAGGAGCTCTTGGCAGGGTACTCCTGCAAGTCTGTAGAAAGCTAGGCGAAAAGCAACAGTGGCAGGTGTGCGTCCTTGTAATATTTGTCAGGGACCATTACTAGGTTGTTACCGAGGGCAAAACACACTCGATTTATAGGAGTACTGGGCTTCCAGGCTTAAGGGTGGATACCTGGATCCAGGGGGATGATGTAAAGGGGAAATCTCGCCTTTACATTCTCGAGGACGATCTTGAGGGCGAGGCCGAGAAAGATCTCGAGGATCACAAATTTATTGTTGGCCTTACCTGCTCGGGAAAGGTTGAGGCTTCCGTTTAAGGAAAGGGCAGAAACTCCCCATGACGGAAAGCGGACAGTCTCAAGGGGACTCTGAAATACTAGGATGTCAAGCCTTGATTGGGCCACGTGTCACGACGTGGCTTGGTCATATTTTGACCTCATCATTTGCCCCCCCCCCCTCCCCCCCAAATTCTGTGGTCATAGTGATCTGCCCTATAGAATTTTGTATTTCTAACCATCGAGGGTCACCATAGACGGGAAAACCGCGCCCTCGAAATATTTAGCCTGCGAACGCATTTAATGCGGTCTTTTCACTTTGACCGCTCGACCTGACAAACATTAAATGCTATTTAGAGAGTGGGTGCATCTTTTCAGGAAACGACGCGTGAGTATGGGGATGTGTGTGACGGTTCACAAAAGAGAGCAATTACCTAGGGAATGATTGCATCTTTTGAATTTATTGCCCCAATCCCACCAACTCTTCCTTATAAATAGAGGTTTAGTCATTCAATTTTCCCTTTACGAACAAAATCCTCTTTCAAAGCACTAGAGATTCAGGAATTCTTTCGCGTTGCTTAGCGATTTCTAGCGACTTTTGTACTTCCCAGTTTAGGTATTGTTCTGCCCTCTTTACTAACTTCTTTAGCCACTAACCTTAGGATAGTAGGTATTCTTCACCTTTACATCTTCTCCATTACTTCTAATCCCAAAAATCCTCCATCATGTCTGGTGAATACCTTGATGAAGTGGTTAGAGAAATAGAAGACATGGCTAGTTCTAGTTCCCAATCGATACTCCCGCACCCCACCATCAAACAATGGAGGAGATGTTTGGTGAATCCAGGGATGAAGAACTAGATGCTACCGTGTCGGCCATGGGTGAACGCAATCCAGGGGGTGTGGATCATCTTTTTGAGGAGATGGATCTACTCATAGAGGCGGATCGTCAGGGGGTTACTCTTCCCTGATGGAGAGCTCATCTAGGCCCCTTCGTCCAACAGTAGCTATGGTAGTTGGGGGTTCATCACAAAGGGAGAAAGTAAGTGTCGAGCTTTTGGAGGAACCATCTTCCAAACGTCGTGAAACAAAAAAGAGCTAGAAGACTAAAACGGCGGCGGAAGGGGAAAGCTCAGGCAAGCAAGCAATAAATAGGACCCCTGATGAGATCCAAAGCACAATGACAATGGGGGATCTTGTCTCATTGAGGTCCCCAAGGTACTTGGACGAAAGGTTTTCCTTTCAGTTTCCAGAGGAACATGAGAGGGCTAACAATCCGCCCCCCGAAGAAATGGCCGTGTACAAGGATACTATCGCAGTAGGGGAATTGAGGTTCCCCATTCCAGTTCCCATGGCCAGCATCCTCAACTACCTCAACCTGAGCCTTTCACTAATTCTTCCCAATGGGATTGCCCTCATTCGTGCCTTTATTATCTTACTGAAGTGCATAGGGCAGGAGCCCTCTCTTGTGAACTTCATAAATCTATTCCAAGTCGCTCGCTCACCATGCTTGTCTTCGAGAGCAGGCTTCTACTATGTTCAGGCTAAATCCAAACTTAAACTCATTGACTCCCCCTCGAGCTCATATGGTGCTGAATGGAAGGAGAAGTTTTTCTTCGTAAGGGCTCCCAGTAAGAAGACTTTGGGGTCCCTCGAGAGTGGGTTGACCATGGAGATCGACCCCTCATAAACTCTTAGCTAGAGCCAACTTTCTCTCTGAACTGGGCTTAGGATTTAGCCCTTCTGATGAGGACCTTGGGGGGGGGGGGGGGGGAGGGCTCATCTCTGCCAAAAATTTAATGGACTATGAGGAGGTGTTGTACCTTTATGGGCTTGTGAGCCCTCCTGAAATGATAGCTAACCCCCCTGAACGAAATTTGGAGCGAGATTGTTAGAATCTAGGACACTAACTCTTAAATAGGAAAACTGACTTTGTTCCTCGAATTTTCCAAGAAGGAAACTGATCTTCTCCTTTTTTTTTTTTTTCCTTCTGGCAGGCATTGATATCTTAATGGCAGGGTGTAATGTGGAAAACGTGGCCTAAATGCTGGTGCCCCAAGGCGACGGCGCTCAGAGGAACCAAAGGCGCCTGCAACACCAACAACCTCAACAACAACAATAACAACAACAACAACAACGGTCAGATTGCTCAAGCGGTGGCCGAGACGACGGTCATGGGGGAGGCCGTGGAGAGAGTTCGAGCATCCCTGGATGAGGCCGATGGGAAGACCGAGGGGCCACCTCTCAAACCAGGGTTGTTACCCAACCAGGGGTTCATCCGGTACAACGAGATGGGGAGCAACCTCTTCAAATTGCTCCCAACGAACACCAAGGGCAACATACCGGCATTATCATCCGTGAATTTTTGGAGGGCCAGACCCCTCCCTCCAAAAAGAGAAAGAGAATACCAGACTTTATTCCGGTAACAGGGAAAGGCAAGGACGTCGTTGTAGGTACGAAGAGACTTCCTCCTCCGGGAGGAGAGAATATGGTGCTTTGAGCGCATAGGGGACCAACTGTACCGGCGCCCCGCTACTTTCGGTCCCACACTCATAAGGGACTGCAAAACGGGTCGGAAGTAGATGTAAAGCATCGCCCTCGGAGGTCAGTTTACTGGAGACCACTACGAGTTGTTCTCCCAGAGCGCCAATCAACTGATGGATAAGATTTTTTATGCCATCCAAGGGGTAAGCAAAGCCATCCTCTCTAAAATTGTTCTGCTCTTATTTTTTATAAAATTTTCTAAACTTTGTCAACTGCTTTCTGCAGGTGGTTATTCCGAGGGTGGTGAATCTTGGTCGACACGCATTGACCTTCACTGAGCACAAAGTGAAGTACAAGAAAATGGTTAAGGCGGGCCACCCTACCCGACTTCCGGAAGAAATTGATGACCTACTCAAGGCTCAGCATGAATCGCTAGAAATGGAGCGTGTTAGACTTGTTGCAGAGGTGGAGAAGAAAGAAGAAGCTCGTAAAAAACTCCACGAGAGGCTGACTAAGGCCCAAGAGGATAATGTAGAGTTGGCCAAGAGCTTAGAGGAGCGGAACTAATAGCTGAATAGCATTCGGAGGGAGACAACTGAGGCCACCAAAAAGGCATGCCAAACAGAGTTCAACAAAGAACTCTCCGAGTGTATATCTCAAGCGGTCAATGAGGCTCTTTTGAAGTTTTACCGCTCCAAGGCATTTGGTTTTGCAGCCGCCCTTCACTGCTTTGATGAGATACAAAAGTCCTTTGACTTGGCCATCGGGCAACTGATCTCGACCGTATGAGCCTACAATTTGACAAAGATCTCAGCCTGTGTGTTGGAAGGGAGGGGAACCCTGAGGATGATATGGCCGAGCCTGAATATGCTGAGTTAACTGCTTTCCTCCAGGGAGAGTTTATGAAGGATCTGTACATATCTTCGACAGCGAAAAAGGGCTCCACAATCTCCCTCATTACCGCGAGGGATGTGGGTCTTCCCTTGACAACAACCTCGGCAAACTCATTGCTTACGTAATGTTTGTGGTTGATGGCTTTGAATAGCACATGGATGAGGAAATCCATCGAGGGCCTCTCTACTAACAGTACTTCTTTGTTGAACCGGCTGAGGAAAGAGCGGAGAAATTCATTTTCGCCCAGAGCAAGGTTGTATAGTGTTGTGGGTGTAAAGATCAGAGCCTTAATTAAGTTAAAGTGGTTCAAGAAGACGTTGGTAAGCTGATAATACCCCCTGATCGAGCGCGGGGTCAATCACTTATACCAATCTTGGGCCATGTCCACGAGGGATATGACGAACACCTTAGCCCAGTAATGGCTAGAATGCTCGTAGAGGTGCATCAGATGTAAAAAATGGTCCAAATGTTCTGTAGGGTCTGTGGTCCCATCGTAACCATTGATGGAGGTGGGAACCTTACCCATCCCTACTTGGGCCATCAGAACCTCTTCCACGAGGGGAGAACCCCTCGCTAAGGGATAGTAGCATTCTCCCTCATTGTTATAATTCTCATAGGTCTCATCATCTCCCCTATTCCGAGGGGCATTATTCTTGTTTGCGTGGCTGCGAGCGTCATGGCCATGGGTCTCTTGTCCCCAGCATGGGGGACTTGAGACAGCGCTCGAAAGAGCTACTCCACCATGTTCTGGAGTCCATCCAGTTGATCTTCACAGCCGCTAGTAAGGGAGGGTCCTCTCCATCTTCTTTACTCCCTCACTTCGAGGCTCTTGAGTGAGCCTTATCATTAACACCAACTCTATCAGCAGGCGCCTTTTTCTTTGTCAGCCTGTGGTTGATCCTGCACTCCTCTTAGAAGTGCTTCTCTGGCCTGAATAGGCGGAGGTGGTGGCGGTCGGGCCTGCAACACCGCCTGAGCGGCCATGAGAGGGTGTATCTGTTACCCACCCATGGGAGGGGCAATCTGTGCACACTACCCAGAAGGGAAATAGGTGGCTGTGAAGTTTTTCCAGGGGTTTTGTGCCACCTGGAATTCGCATTAGACGTAGACAGCTTGCAGCTGCCTCTGTATCATGGGGGGCATCTCCATCCCCTCGATCTCTTTGGGAATGGTAACGGGGAGTTGCATCATCCCCGCCTGATATGGCTAGACGGCTGGCATCTTATTGGGCGACATGATCATGTATCCTGGTGATGGCATCATCATGGGATAACCACCTTTGTTGGCTACGTCGGAGGTGGGTTGAGTTAGGGGGATATTTGAGCCAGAGCCCCTGTTTTTCCATTGGCGGGCTGCTCTTGGTTGGCTTCCTTCTTCGGTCCACCAGGTCTCGCCTCAAGGGGGACCTCTCCGGTGGTGGGCACATTAGTAGTGGAGTCGGCGGCAGGCACTGTAACAGTCCGGATTTTGGGGCCAAGAAGAAATAGGTAAGTAAAGGGTTAGAAGAAAACCTTAATCCATCATGTATTGTATTTTACGTGAATTATGTGCTTTTATGTTAGATTTTGATCAATATCTTATTATGAAACACCTATAACTATTCACCGAACCTCAACCTATACACATTCCTCATGAAACTTTAGAAAGTCAGATTCTACAATTTCCGTATTCATATCCTAGCTTTTGTTATTTCAAAGCCTACTTTGGAAATTGTTTATCAAAAAAAAAAAAAAAAAATTCCCATGAGGTCCCTAGTCACTATTCATGCCTAAATGTAGAAATTTTTCGGGACATCCTTACCTATCAAATATTGGGTTCAAATGAATCTTAGCGAAATTTTATGAATTATGGTATCATTCTCAAACCCAAATTCTCATTATAACTCATGTAGTAACCAAAACCGGCTAGAAATCCTACTTTAGCCCTAATTTAGAGATTTTCGAATTTCAATATTTTCCCTATTCAATATTATAACTAAAATGATCTTTGAATTATTTTATGAATTTTAAGACCTTTTCCAAACCATAGTTCAAATCCTACCTCATTAATTCTTGTCCTAGCTCCGATTTGAGTATTTTCTTATATTTTTCAAAATTCCAAACGCCTACTACTTTAATTTTAGACGTTTAAACATTAAGTGTTTATAACCATCGGAAAGCTCTTTCGATTCTCTTTCTTTTTCAATTTTTCTCATTGCAAACTAAAATCTAGAGTTTCTCCTACGTTTTTATTATTATTTTTACCCTATTTTAGGTTTATTTTATTATGATGTATTTATTAGGTAATATATGTTTACATATGCTCTTACATCATTATACACCTAGCATACTACCTAAGTACCCTATAATTATACACCTACCTACCCTAGAGCCTTAGTCACTACCCTAAAGAATAGGAATTTTCCCTTAAGCCCCCAAAATTATACCTATAAATACCCTAGAACTCATTCACAAATTCATACCAAAAATTCACTCTCTCACTACTATAGGTTCGGCCCTTTCTCTCTCTACACAAGGTATGAGCTTTTATTTTATTATTTCATACTTTATAAGATGTTCCTAGGGTGTTATAACTATAGCATGCTTAGATTTAATTAATTTATACCTTTAGGAATTTTATTTTATGAAATATATGCCTAATTGTTAATTTTATGTACAATGTGCCTACATATATGAATTTTATTCAATTAAATGCATGAATTATGATATGATATAATGTGATTATGTGTTTAAATATTCATGATCTTATTTGAATAAATTAATGCCTAGAATAATTTATTTAGAATTATTTTTATGATTAAAGTTACATAAACTGCCACATTTTAAGTTTAATCATGTGTTATGAAATTAGAATTTATATGATCATGAACTAATATGAACACATCCATAAGTCTAAGAACATGTTCATAACATTCTTGAATCAAGAATGGTGCACGTGCGATAGTGTGTGTGTGTGTGTGTGTGTTCGATTTTATGTTATAAAGTGTTTAATTCTTAGAAATTTGAATAGTAAATGTTTTCAATAGTAATTTTGACTTATTGTTATGGGCCCTGGCTGCAGCCGTGTAGAGCAATTACCCGGAAGGTATCGGGCCGAGGGTATTGTTGGTGACACGGACCGCCACCAACTCTTAGTAGTGGTTTAACTGGAGGTTAGTTACTCCACACCAAGAGATAAGGGAAACAACCTCCCAGGGAACGTATTTCCCGATTATTACATGGAATGCCCCGTTTTCTTGACAAGTCAGGTATGACGTCACGAGTGAGTTTAGACTGAGTGTTATGTGATTTTAATTGTGTTTTAATTGCTAAGTGACCGTGTAACTTAATAATTTTATGAACTAATTGCTATTATGTGACTTATATGACCTAGATGATTTAATTGACTATGCTATTTAAATTCGTTTAAAACATGTTTACTTGCCAATTAAATATTTTATTTCACTTATGCACTTATTTGAAATTATATGAAATCCTTGGACTCAATCAAACTTTAGACTTAAACCCAACTGCTAACTTATCAAACCTAGGGGTCCTAATGGAGCACGGACCAAAGTGCAAATTCTCCCATCTGTCTCCCTTAATCACACGATATACACACCCCTTCCTCACATTCGTCTTCTTCTCTTTTCCTCTCAACACCCAAAGCTCCAAGCCCCTTCTCATCTTCTTCCCCAAATTCGATCCAAGCAAGAACAAGGAAGACAAGGATTTCAAGCTCTATTCTTCTCCCTCAAGCTTAAGCTTCAAGCTCCATCTTCTTCCTTCTTTTATCCTTCGTTCTCCCAAGGTATTATGTGGGTTTTGTGTATATGTCAAATAAGATAGGGTTTAAATTTCTTTGAGTTTGAAGCATGAATTTGTATGTGTTTGATACTCTAATACTTGAATCCATGAGTTTTATGCCTAATTGTTTGAATTCTTGGAGCAAGTATGTGTGTATGTATATGTGTGTATAGATGTAAAAATGGTGGATTGGTTTCTTGTGTATTTGATGTCATTTTGCTAGGCTATAATAATAAAGCATGTACATATGAGTTTATACCTTGAATTTTGATGGATTTGGAGTGAGTTTGCTTGCCCTTTTGATGCCTTCTTCCTCGAGCTTCGTTGTTGTCATTTTTTGCTGCCATAGAAGGATCCACGGGCATGGATTTTGACCCACGGTAGTAGATTCGTGTCCAGAGACCTGGAGGCCTTCCCACGGGCATGGATTTTTATGAAGGAAAAATCCACGGCCGTGGATCCTCTCCTATTTTCTATCTGAGTTTGTTTTGTTCCGTTTGCCCCTAAAACGTACTCCGATTGGACTAAATTTTAAAGCTTAAGAAACCCCTTGAAGTCTAGAACATTCTCCAATTGGAATAACCTCAATATCCATTCTAATTTGTGAGATATAGTCAATCCACTTTGGTGTCGCCACTTCAACAAAAATCTGCATTCATCCAACTTCGGGCCTACGTCATTTTCACCTTGCTTTGAACCTTGATTCGTGAAATATACCATTGAAAAGATCTATTTGTCTAGTTTCATTTCCAATAAACAAAACTCAATTCCAACTTCTAGAACTCAAGATATTCCCATATTTCTACAGGTTGTGCAATCTAGAAAACTGTCAACATTCGCTAAAATCCATTTCTTTGTGTTCCTTTCACCCCCCTTGACTTTTGTATGTGTTTTAATTGATCTATTGTGCCTCAAACTTATATTTACGATATTGTTTGATTATAGAATGACATGTTATGATTTGATTATGAACTTTATGACTTGAGTGGTGTTGAACAAACGTGACATATATGCATAAACGTTTAGGTGATACAATGTGACTCTTCTTGTTACCAATGTATTCCCTATGTGTTTAATGAATTCCTTGCATCTCTAAATGATTCATATGCATTGTAAACATGTTGATATGTGTGTTATGAGTACTGTTTTAAGGTTATGGCTCGATTTGATACGATTCATTAAAGATATGGAACGACTGAACTTCAAACCTTCTTGTATTGATTGAACTTGAATAAATTGCTCGTTTATGTGCTTCTAATGCATTAATTGTGCGCATGAACATCTTCATAACATGTTATTGTCTCATATGCACTTCATATCATGTTCATTGCATTACCGTGCATCATTTACGGTTCATTTGTTGTCTTGAGTCTCACGAATGCACCGTGTTGTCTTTTGTACAATTTTCTCCAGGACGGAGATGTGTCGGGTTCATAGGCTATCCTCAAGCCTCATTGTTTTCTTAATTTTGTTTGGTAAGGTGTACAAGTGAGTTTCTCTTCTAATAGCTATGATGACCCGATATATCCCTTATGTGAAGTGTTTAAGCCAAAGTATTATAAATATATATATCGAGTCTTTGCTAGAGTAAATATTTTCAAACGTAAAGCCCTTCTTATGTATTCTTACCTTATATTTTTGGCGTGGACATGATTATGAATGCACGGGCCCATGGACTTAGTACTTGTGGCTATCCGGGGAGACAAGGGCCGACGGTGATCCCATGTATTAGTCCCAACCAGTTATGCTGATACCGGCCCTCGCTAGGAGATTAGCGGGGAATGGGAGTTGAGTGCCCTTGGGGGATTCATGTACCCCCATTGGCCTATGTATGGACCGGTGGCCGGGTCTTGCAAGCCCGTCCACCACCCGGAGGAAAAAGGTGTACATGTATGATTATGTTATTATTGTTATGTACCGTGCGGAAGGCCGGGGTATGGATTGCCCAAACGATAATGATTATGAACGATTATGTATGATTGTGTATGATCACTAATGTAAAGATTGAATTGATATGCACACACGAGGAGTAGGTTGGAGATATTCGCCCACCCGCCAGGGCTCATGTAATGACCTCATGAATGACTATGAACGAATGAAATTGATCGTTGTAAGCCCGAGCATTGTTTTCCTTTGTTTTTACCCACTTGGGAAATATTTCAAAACCTCTTACGGGATTATGACTTGCATGTGAGGGTGTTTAATTCCATACTATTTATGTACTAAGCCTCTATTTTATACCCACCTGTCTCTTATAGACTGAACCCGACTTTGTTTTGAGTTCTTTGCAGGTTTTGGAGTACTAGACGGGATTTTGAGTCTGTCGAGTCCTGTTGTTAAGTCGGAGTCATTTCACATGCATATTGTAATTTGAATAAGTTAGAAGAAGAATGTATGAAATGTTATGATTATGATATATTGATTCGGGACAGGCTTCTAGGGATAGACTGAACCCATGATTTATGATTTATGTTTGAAATTTCGGGACTAGGTATCTATGCTAGTTGAACCCATCACTCTTTGCTTATATTATAACTGAGTATATGTTTTGCTTCCACATGTGCATTTATCCTATTGAATTGTTTAATTGATTTCCAGGTTCTATCTCCCTCCTAGCATATCGAGTGAGTGAGTCCCCGTTCGCCGTGACTTGGCATGTGTATGGACTTTCTATTTCATATAAGGGTCGGGTCTCGGTGCGGGGGATGTGGCATCTCGCGCTACATCCTTAATTGGTATCAGAGCCCCAGGTTGCAAAACCGGGGTTTCTAGCATCGTGTCGTGTCAAGTCTAGGTCGTACGGCTTTGGAACAACTTTTCAATATGTGCACCGCATTGATCATGAGCATTGTTATTGATATTTGATATGGAAATACATGATTAAATGTGTTTAATTTAAATTTTGTTGACTTATGTGTTGCATTTTGCATCAAATACGTGCTCTTAGTGCTAATTATGTGTCATATGCACTTACTTACCGGCATGCATTTATATTTGAGATGAGTTGTGATTGTAGGATATTCTTACAACATCAAACAACGACCAATTCTCACGATCACAACAACTCGCCACGAGCTCTACTTTTAAGCATGGAGGATGTAAGGAATGTACCGGGGATTTTATATAAGAATTCGAGAGTCGTGGCCTTCCTTAATTAGGCTATGATTCGAGTGATGGAATCCGAGATGGAAAGTTCAACTTGTGGGAATAATCGACAAATTCTACCAAGGTTGATGAGTATTCGAAAGGATAGTAGTGGGTGTGCGTTGTATACCGTTCACAAGATCAACCTATACACCTACACTACCAGGGCTAATCAACCGGATTTCTTAGGATTACTTAATTCAAGAAAGAAGCAAAGGAAAACCTCAAAGGTACTTTATTTCGAGGTTTGGATCGACGAAGGGATGATGATAACCAAGAGGACTCAAGGTAAAATAGGTTTACTGAGAAGTGAGCAACAAAGATTATCGAGGATGAGCGTCCAAGTAAATCAAGCTATTTGAAATCAAGTTCGAAGAATAATAGGGTCAATGAATGGTGAGCAATACAAATTATCAAGGAAGAGCCTTTGAATAAACCAATTCATTAGAAGTTAAGACCGGGGAACAAGGAAAAAGAAGTGGTTACTTGGGATACTTTGGATTCCGGACAAGGTAGGAATTGAATTTGGAGAAGTTAAAGAAAGTCTAGCAACATAAAGATATGGAGCAACAAATGGAAACGATAAAAAAAGACAAAGAGCTTTTGGAGGAGATTGTGAAACCAAGTGTAAACAATCGGAGAGTGAGTGCATTCCACCGATTCAAACTCATAAGGGAGAAGCCAAGAGAACTTCGAACAGAGTGAAAATCAAGGTGAAAATTCAGACAACCTTTGGAGATCGATACTTAGGAGTAAGTCGAGATACCGACTCCATGGATGTAGAAGACTTTGGGTTCAAGAAATTGCAATCTCGGGCTATGGAGATGCGCAAGTTGATGCAAGAAGATTATAGAGATTTGAAGACCGTGGGAAAAATAAGAAATGACCAACGAGTTCAAGGTAAGCCGTAATTAAGGAAATGAAGAACAAGTTGCCGGGCTAAAAGCTTACCACCACGGTGACAGATTTAACATATTCATGGCACGTGCATCATACATCGCTTTAAGTTATTTAATTTCCTTTCTCTATATGTGCGTGTATCTTTAATTGTTTGCTACGTGCATTGGCATCTTAATCCAACATGCATTGCTTAGTGTTTATCTGATAGGGAATTGCTTCACTTCATTTATCGAGTGTTAATCCGATCCGGTCTTGCTTGAATCAAGATGAGAAGAATATTTGGGTTGCATAGTGTGAATTGAAAAGGAAAGGAAGGAATACGGAGGCTCGGAAAAGTAGAACCGGAGTTAGAACAAAAGAAGTAGGTGGTTATCCCTACCAATCACTTCAAAGTGAATGTGAGCAAGATCACCGGGCACATAGCTTAGCTAGAACCACATATACCGAAGGAGCTAAGTTGAAGAGGTTGGAATCCTTGACCCAAGAAGCGAAGAAACGAGTTCAACGGATAAGAATAAAAATTTTAAAGGGGAGCGCCGATCGGGAGATGATTTAAATCCTTGACGGTACTCGAGTGGATCACTTCTAGTAGGAACAATGGAAATGCAAGAGCCAACAAGCAACGAGAATTCTACATAAGTGACAAGGGATGAATTGGGAAAATTAACACTTGATACAATTTCAAAATCAAAGTGGATGAAACTTCGAGAATAATAGCGGAAGGAATAAGTACTTCGAGAGATAAGGATATGAATTTAAGGAATGCTTGGGAATTGAAACGATAGAAGGAGGTGAAGGATGACCGATGGTGACTGTAGGTACCAAATTTACATTGTTGGTTTTGCTACTGGACCTATGTGAACTCAATCTCCTCGGTGTGAAAGAATCGTGTTTGGCTTACCGTGTCTCATAACTTGAAGATTATGGATTCAAGAAGGAGTACGTAGAGTGGGTAAGAAGGTAGTGAATAAGAGAAACCGAACCAATCACTATAATTGGTGACCGATTAAGAGAGAGTCAATTCAACCGAGTGTGGGGAGTGAGAGTCAATTCAATCGGGTGTTGGAAGTGGAATGCCGAGGAGATATTACAATCTAGACAAGACGGGCTACCGTCTCTTCAAATCGTTTTTCATGGTGAGCTGGGGATGTTATTTGGACGGGATAATGAATTTGAGCTACTACAAACCCTCTCGATCATCCGAGAAAGGGGTTAAGTATAATTTGTGGATGAAGATTGACTATGGAACGAAGAACCGGTAGTTATTGAAATGTCAACACGTCAACGATTCCAAAGCTTGACACTGTGAGCAAGGGGAACTCCAACAATGAATCAAGTGCCAAATCAGATCCTCTAACCGCATTATGAACTACCAACTTTCAATCTCATTGCTACGGTGAACGGTACATCAAACATCCATGGCATATGCATATCGCTTGTTGTATTAACTGCTCCTATATGAAAGATACTTGATTTACTTGATGTTTCTTACCTGTCCCTTGTGTGGTATATACGTGTTTGTTTATTTATCTTTTCTCTTGGGTTGTTGTGTTGTTGTTTGAGAGATGGGGTTCTCTCGTTGTTGTTTGAGAGACGGGGTTCTCTTGTTGTTGCTTGTGACAGATAGGGTTCTCTCCTTGTTGTTCGAAAGACGTGGTTCTTTCATTGCTTGCTACCTGCTTAGACTATCGAGTGCTTAGGTTTCGGGGAGTTTAGGGTCGTGACTTAACAGCAATTGAAGAACCCTTGTTGCTTGAAGACCTTTTCCGAACTAATTCCTGACGGGGAGTTGCTCACCAGCGTGGGATGAACACGGGAAAGTTTACGCAGAGTTAAGAGTGGAGGCAGTGGACCTGAGGACAGGTCCTTCTTAAGGGGGAGAGGTTGTAACGCCCCGTTTTCTTGACAAGTCAGGTATGACACCACGAGTGGGTTTAGACTGAGGGTTATGTGATTTTAATTGTGTTTTAATTGCTAAGTGACCGTGTAACTTAATAATTTCGTGAACTAATTGCTATTATGTGACTTATATGACCTAGATGATTTAATTGACTATGCTATTTAAATTTGTTTATAACATTTTTACTTGATAATTAAATATTTTATTTCACTTACTCACTTATTTGAAATTATATGAAATCGTTGGACTCAATCAAACTTTAGACTTAAACCCAATTGCCAACTTATCGAACCTAGGGGTCCTAATGGAGCACTTAAATTCTTGGAGGACCGAAGTGCAAATTCTCCCGTCTCTCTCCCTTAATCACACGATATACACACCCCTTCCTCCAATTCTTCTTCTTCTATTTTCCTCTCAACACCCAAAGCTCCAAGCCCCTTCTCATCTTCTTCCCCAAATTCGATCCAAGCAAGAACAAAGAAGACAAGGATTTCAAGCTCTATTCTTCTCCCTCAAGCTCAAGCTTCAAGCTCCATCTTCTTCCTTCTTTTATCCTTCGTTCTCCCAAGGTATTATGTGGGTTTTGTGTATATGTCAAATAAGATAGGGTTTAAATTTCTTTGAGTTTGAAGCATGAATTTGTATGTGTTTGATACTCTAATACTTGCATCCATGAGTTTTATGCCTAATTGTTTGAATTCTTGGAGCAAGTATGTGTGTATCTATATGTGGGTATAGATGTAAAAATGGTGGATTGGTTTCTTGTGCATTTCATGCCATTTTGCTAGGCTATAATGATAAAGCATGTATATATGAGTTTATACCTTGAATTTTGATGGATTTGGAGTGAGTTTGCTTGCCCTTTTGATGCCTTCTTCCTCGAGCTTCGTTGCTGTCATTTTTTGCTACCGTAGAAGGATCCACGGGCGTGGATTTTGACCCACAGCCGTGGATTCGTGTCTAGACACCTGGAGGCCTTCCCACGGGTATGGATTTTTATGAAGGAAAAATCTACGGCCTTGCATCCTCTCCCGTTTTCTTCCTGAGTTTGTTTTGTTCCGTTTACCCCTCAAACGTACTCCAATTGGCCTGAATTTTAAACCTTAAGAAACCTCTTGAAGTCTAGAACATTCTTCAATTGGAATCACCTCAATATCCTTTCTAATTCGTGAGATATAATCAATCCATTTTCGTGTCGCCACTTTACCAAAAATCTGCATTCATCCAATTCGGGCCTACGCCATTTTCACCTCGCTTTGATTCTTGATTCGTGCCATATACCATTGAAAAAATCTATTTGTCTAGTTTCATTTCCAATAAACAAAACTGAATTCTAACTTCTAGAACTCAAGATATTCCCATTTTTCTACTGGTTGTGCAATCTAGAAAACTGTCAACTTTCACCAAAATCCATTTCCTTGCGTTCCTTTCACCCCCCTTGACTTTCGTATGTGTTTTAATTGATCTATTGTGCCTCAAACTTGTATTTATGATATTTTTTGACTATTGAATGACATGTTATGATTTGATTATGAACTTTATGACTTGAGTGGTGTTGAACAAACGTGACATAAATGCATAAACGTTTAGGTGATACAATGTGACTCTTCTTGTTACCAATGTATTCCCTATGTGCTTAATGAATTTCTTGAATCTCTAAATGATTTATATGCATTGTAAACATGTTGATATGTGTGTTATGAGTACTGTTTTAAGGTTATGGCTCGATTTGATACGATTCATGAAAGATATGGAACGAATGAACTTCAAACCTTCATGTATTGATTGAACTTGAATGAATTGCTCGTTTATGTGCTTCTAATGCATTAATTGTGCGCATGAACATCTTCAAAACATGTTATTGTCTCATATGCACTTCATATCATGTTCATTGCATTGCCGTGCGTCATTTATGGTTCATTTGGAGTCTGGAGTCTCACGAACGCACCGTGTTATCTTTTGTACAATTTTCTCCAGGGCGGAGACTTGTCGGGTTCATAGGCTATCCTCAAGCCTCATTTTCTTGATTTTGTTTGGTAAAGTGTGTTGGAAAACACGAATTAGAAAGCATCGGAATTTAAAATATTTTTCCAACAAAAGGATCTTGGACTCGCAATCGTGTATCCAAATTCGTAGAGTTAGAAAACTTACTTTTCTTTTATTCTTTCTTGAAGCGTTTCAAGCCACCCAAGAACGCTCTTCTCGCGGCTTGATCCCCTCTCCTTGGTAAAGCTCGAATCTTCAAACTTCTAACTTGAAGCTCTCTAGAGATAGTCCACCAACTTGATCACAATCTAACTAGTAAGGATGCTAGTTTTCTAGTTAGTGCTTAGGCTTAACCTATGGTTTCGTTTATCTTGGAGAAAGGATGGTGTTCAACACATGAACCAAAAGAATTGTCAATTCGCTCTAAAGGGGAGCATGAGCTCCCCTATATATAGGTAAGGGAGAGGGACGGCCGAACCCAATCCTTGTTGGGCAAGGATTTGGTCCCTCTCTCTCCTATTACTTGATCATCAAGTATTTTCCAACTTTGACTTTGAATTCTAATTCAAATCAACTTTAAGAGAGCTAAAAATATCCAAACTATTTTTGGATAATTTTATACTTTATTTATTTAAAATAAATAACTTATTTTATCTAATTAATTAATTCATAATTAATTAACTAGATTATTTTTCTCCAAAATAAGACTTTCTTTTTAATTCAAAATTAAACCAAAGTCTATTAAATAATTAACACATTTAATTATTTAACATATATATATATATATATATATATATATATATATATATATACAATATATATATTTACACGTGTCACTCACGTGACCCACACGTGTGGTTTCACACGTGTGGAACCCTCTTGGCTCGATTAACTCGTTTAATCATTTTAAATGCTCAACTCATGTAACCAAGTTGTTGTGTGTGACCCTCTAGGTTCTCAATTCAATTAGCAGTGACCCTAATTAATTAATTCACTAATTAATTAATCAGTCCACAGATTAAACGACCATAGTCTAGCAACAGGTGTTTAACCCCCAACTGAATTGGAATGTTCGGATTCGACAGAACCTTTAAGTCATTGATTCATGTGAGATACAATCCTCCTACTTACTATCTCTCAACCAAGATCTAGGGTAAGGGAATAATCAGAACCCTAATAATCCGGTCTTAAAGTTAAGTGCATTTTATATCCATTTGATCTCAATCCAAGAAACCCTTTTCTTGATGTCTTGATCTACTGCCTTGGCCAAGGACTCCATATGGCATATGAATGACTTACACAATAAGAGATCACCTTGCAAATGCAAGTGTAGGTCTTTCTTGATTCTCATTCACTTTCATGAATCACTTGTGCAGCCCCAGCATAAGCCTTGAATCAGTTGTCTAAGGCGACACCCTTTAAAGCTTATACCTAAGACCACAGAGTTAACTCATAAAGTGACAAGGAACCTCAAGTCTAAGGATCAATTAATCACATCAATGACTCGTGAGATATTTCCTAATCTGGAAGTTTCCATTTCCTGAAATAGAAACTTCCTTTCCCATTTAGGAATGTTCTCACACGGGGCACCTCAGTGAACTTACTTATTAAAGTAAGCACCCTCATGTATCACGCACGTATCAACTATACACTTTGCACCTCCATGAAACAAGGCGGTCCTTCTTAAGGGCGTGATCCCACAAGCAAGCCTTAGAGGAGTCAAGTTGACACTCCCACTGTCTGTAGGACTCATCGGCTTGGAGTATTTTACTAATCATGACTTATGTGATATAGGGCTCATTTCATGAACCATTTCACCTAAATGGTAGAGTCCTAAAGTCATCAGGATTAGGGGAGTTCTCATACATGCACAGCTAAAGTAAACGCATACCAAACAAGAACATATAAAGAAGTGTTGCCTCAATTCGTTATTTCATTCAAAGATTGTCTGTGATTACAATAAGAAAAAGCACAAAGCGGATATACAATCGGCTTTCTAGGGCACTATTCCTAACAATCTCCCACTTGCCCGTCAAAGCCATTCTAAAGCTACTCTAAGTCCCATCTTCTGAAGATGACCTTGGAAAGCTTCTCGACTAAGGGGTTTAGTAAGTAGATCTGCCACGTTCTCTGCTGATGTGACCCTCTCAATTTGCACATCTCCTTTTTTGATAATATCACGGATTAGGTGATACTTCCTCATAATGTGTTTGGTCCGTTGGTGAGATCTTGGTTCTCTTGCTTGAGCAACCGCCCCAGTGTTGTCACAAAACACAGTAATGGGGTCTTTCATTCTAGGAACAACATTCAACTCTTGAATGAAGTTTCTAATCCAAACACCTTCCTTAGCTGCATCATTTGCAGCTAAGTATTCGGCCTCAGTGGTGGAATCTGCAGTGGTTGTTTGCTTGGAACTCTTCCAACTCACTGCTCCGCCGTTTAGGCAGAAAATGTATCCTGACATTGACTTAAAATCATCTAAGTCAGATGCAAAGCTTGCATCGTAGTATCCTTCGACAGTAAGATCTTTCTGACCTCCGTAAACTAAGAATAAATCTTTAGTACTTTTCAAGTACTTAAGAATATTCTTCACGGCAGCCCAGTGACCATCTCCAATGTCAGATTGGAAACGACTTGTTACACTAAGTGCATAAGCCACATCCGGTCGAGTACATAACATTGCATACATTATGCTACCTATTGCTGATGCATAAGGTGTATGAGTCATTCTTTCCTTCTCAAGGTTAGTATTAGGACACATCTTCTTTGAAAGACATGTTCCTACACTCATAGGAAGGTTCTTAACCTTTGCTGACTCCATATTGAATCTCTTCAATACTTTGTCAATGTACATCGACTGTGATAGTCCTATTAACCTTCTAGATCTATCTCTATAGATTTTAATTCCAAGGATATAGGACGCATCACCAAGATCTTTCATCTCGAATTGGTTCGAGAACCATAACTTAGTTACTTTCATGTCATCCTTCGAATTCCCAATAAGAAGGATGTCATCAACATAAAGCACTAAGAATTGCACTGAGGTCTCCAATTCCTTTCTATACACACAGGATTCATTCGAAATTTGAATGAAGCCAAACGCTTTGACTGATTCATCAAATCGAATGTTCCAATTCCTAGAAGCCTGTTTCAATCCATAGATTGATCTTTGGAGTTTGCAAACATTTTGCTCACTCCCACTGAATGTGAAACCTATGGGTTGCTCCATATAAATGTCTTTATCAATGTCACCATTGAGAAAGGCAGTTTTCACATCCATTTGCCATATCTCGTAGTCATGATATGCAGCAATGACAAGCATGATCCGAATAGACTTTTGCATTGCAACTGGCGAAAGAGTTTCATCAAAGTCCACGCCGGGTCTTTGAGTGAATCCTTTTGTAACCAGTCTTGCTTTGTAGGCTGCAATGTTTTTATCAACTCCAGGCTTTCTCTTAAAGATCCATTTGCAACCTATGGGTTTGACCCCATCAGGCAAATCTACCAAGGTCCAAACTTGGTTGGAGTTCATGGAGTCCATTTCAGATTTCTTGTGTTCTATCCACTGTTCAGAGTCAGAATCTGAAAGTGTCTCCTCATATGTTAAAGGATCATTATCCTTTTGAGAGATTTCATGGAAGAATCCATACCATCTCTCCGGCTGTCTAGGAGTGCGTTCAGAACGCCTTAGAGGAGGATTTTCATGTGTATCGAAATTCGTGATTGGTTGTGGTTGATCAGAAGGGTACGTTTCTTCAGTGGGTGGTGTGGGATCACTTTGTACTTCTTCTAATTCTATGATCTTGCCTTTCTTTTCTTTAAGGAACGGTTCCTCAAGAAAAGTGGCATTTCTGGAAACAAACACCTTTTGCTCAGATTGATCATAGAAGTAGTATCCTATGGATTTCTTAGGATAACCTACAAAGTAGCATAAGTTAGAACGAGATTCTAACTTATCTCCCACTGTCCTCTTCACGTAAGCAGGACAACCCCAAATTCTCAAGTAAGAATAGCTAGGGATTTTACCATGCCACATTTCATAGGGCGTTTTAGGGACTGACTTAGAGGGAACTAGATTCAGAATCTTTGCTGCACTTTCTAGGGCATAACCCCAGAAAGAAGGTGGTAAGTCAGTGAAACTCATCATAGAACGAACCATATCAAGTAGGGTTCGATTCCTTCTCTCAGAAACTCCATTAAGTTGAGGAGTTCCCGGAGGAGTCCACTGAGAGACAATCCCATTATCTTTGAGATGATTAAGGAATTCTTGACTAAGATACTCGCCTCCTCGATCAGATCGAAGTGCTTTGATCTTGTGACCAGTTTGGTTCTCAACCTCCTTTTGAAATTCTAAGAATTTCTCAAAAGCTTCAGATTCATACTTCATCAAGTATACATAACCATACCGACTGAAGTCATCAGTAAAGGTTATGAAATACTGATGATTGTTTCTTGTGCTTACACTAAGCGGTCCACAAACATCAGTATGGATCAAATCCAAAACCTTAGTGGCACGTTCCACAGTTCCTTTAAAAGGGACTTTGGACATTTTTCCTTTGAGACAGGATTCGCAAGAAGTTAACTCTTTGAGATCATTTTCAGAGAATGATCCTAAAGTGTTTATCTTGCTAATTCTGTTCTTGGAAATGTGTCCTAATCTAGCGTGCCATAAGGGAGCTGAAACTTTGTCATCTCTCTTACGCTTTGTTTCTCGTTGTATATTCATAATATTGATGTTCTGAGTTAGGTAAAGTCCATTACTTAGAGTACCGATATGAACGGAAGAGTTGTTCCGTTTGATAAAATATTTACCATTCTTAATATAAGTTTCACAACCTTCACAATCTAATATTGGAACTGAAATTATATTACGAATAATGCTGGGTACATAAAGGACTTTATTTAATACTAACTCAAAACTACCTAAATCTAATCTAATTGTGCCTAAAGCTCGAGCCTCAACGTTTGAGCCATCGCCGATCTTCAAGACACATTCTCCTTCTTTGAGTTGTTGGACTTCACTTAGCATCTGTACATCATTATAGATATGAGTTCCACAACCGATATCAAGTACCCAAGAACTAGAATTAATAGAAAGATTTATTTCAACGAGAAAGATACCTTTCTTTAGAGTAGCCTTGTACTCTGGGCAGTTTCTCCTCCAATGTCCCGCTTTGCCACAATGGAAGCAAACATCCTCTTTCTGATCACGCTTCTTCTTTTGGGCCTTCCCCTTCGAAATGCCACCAGTGGGCCTAAGGGGTTTCTTCTTCTTCTTTTGGGCTTTCTTGCCCTTACCTTTAGAAGGCCCAGAAGAGGAAGATGGAGCATTCACCATCAAAACCTTATTGTCCTTCTTGATCGTGCTTTCAACAGTCACAAGCTGACTAATCAGCTCAGCTACAGTAGCACCAGCATGATTCATGTTGAAGTTAAGGACAAATGGGTTGAATGATGGTGGGAGCGAAGCTAGCAAAAAATCCCCTGAAAGCTCATCTTTCAGTGGCATGTCCATGGAGGCAAGTTCCTCAGTAAGGGCAAGAAACTTGAGTCCATATTCATGGACACTTGAACCTTCCCTCATTTTCAAGTGGAACAATTCCTTTGAAGTGTTATACCTTGTAACACGTTCATGAGGGCGGTAAAGTTGCTCTAAGTGGTCGTAAATCTCCCAAGCGAATTCAATGGCCTCATGTCGCCTTTGCAAGTCCGGAGACATGTTAGCCAACATAAGGCAACGGGCTTGGAGATTATCATCCTTCCACTTCTGAATCGCGTCCCGCTCGGCCCGAGTGGGAGCCTCCCCTTCGGGACTAGGCTCCCCTTCAAAGAGAACATAAGTTCTCTTCTCAGAATTTAAAATGATTTTTAGATTCTTCAGCCAATCAGAATAGTTCGGACCAGTCAACTTGTTTGACTCGAGGATCGATACAAGAGGGTTTTTGGTTACCATTTCAAAAACACGTAGAGAATCACAGAATCTACGACCTAAATGGTAAAACAGAGAACTAGTGAGCATGCTGAATTATAACGATATACAAAAGATAAGGTCTTTAATCTAATGTAGCTCGCACTATTTTTCAAAGATCTATAATTCCCAAAGATCTAAGAGGAACACGTTTCCCAATGGGTACTAAGATCCTAGGCATTTTACCTCGAACCCACGACTCGCGGACATTCTAAGTAAGAACCCTAGGTAGGTACAACTTACCAATTCTAACACCTTTAGAACTCTTAGTAATTATTTTTGCATCACCTATCTTTCAATATGGACCCATGACTCGTGCGACATGCATATTTACTTAGGCGTTAAGCTAGACCCATCAATCATAAGATCATGATCAAAACTTAGTTCGAACGACCCATGACTCATGGACATCGCCCTTGCCAAAATTGATCACGAAATATTGACCATTTAAAATGATCAATTAGGTAACTAAGAACTAATAAGCTCCACTAGCTATCCCACGACTCGCGGACAATAACTAGCTTCACTTACTAAACTTAAAACCTATTGATGGAATGCTAGGAATTTAATTCAAAATTTGCATCTCGAATTAAACACCTATTTGTTCGAAATTAGCTTAATATTTAATGGGAATTTTCGAATCAACCGGAGAGTTGTCCGGTTCGACCTCACCAACATATATGTTATCCAATTTTATTAGTCTTGATTAATGCAAGTACACTTAAATGCATTTCAAACAAGCACATAAACAGATAACATGTCCTAGCATGATACTAACATGTAATGATCATGGGTTCTACCTATCTTATGCGTGATGTGTGGGAGCCACTCCACAATCACAAGTTCTAACATACATGCCACATAAACAGTTTAAATCACATAAGGGAAAGCGGTAACAAAATACGAGCCCTATCTCTATTACATTTAACAATTGAGATTCCCTTCCCTAACATTTTGAGTGGTCTTCACTTATGGCCTCCTTGTTACTTGAATGTGGTCCATCTTACTCCTTGGGTGCATTGTCGCCAAAATGAAAATAAAACCTCACCACCTATCTCTACTCTCAAATTACAATAAAAAGAAAAAGACATAAAGTAATAAGGCTCAATCTTCATATTGGCCTTAGACAATTACATGGGGTATACCCCGGCATCAAAAACAGTAATATGGAAAGCCACATAAAAAATCACATAACAGTACGCACATAAGTGAGGCTCCAACCTCAATTGAAAAACGCAACTATAGGGCTCCAACCTCAATTTAAACCATCCATGTGCATAAATTAAAACCATACATAAGTCTATACCCATGATCACCTAACATGCTCTTGCGAGAATTTAAATTTAGCCAACAAATTAAAATTCCCGTTTCAAGTCCTAATGACTTAAAACACGACTTGATGCGAGTCTTATTTATAAAAATTTTCAATAAATCCCAAATTTACAAAACAAATAAAATTCCAATTAATTTCAGAAAATTAATAATTTTATCAAGAATGCAATTTCCCAAAATATAAACCGTTTCTATTTCTCAAAAATCCCAATTTTAAGTTTTACTCAAAAATTAAAAATAAATATTCAAAAATAAAATTTTAAAATTAAAATAAAAAAAATTGGGACTGGATTGCACGAAACACGAAAATACGGATCACGAAAAACGGGGTCCGTGCACGAAAGAGCCGCTCACATCACGCGCGCGCGGCCAAGGCCGCGCCAGTGCGCACGCCGCGCGCCGATGCTCGCAGCCTTCTCGGCTGGGTGGCGGGCGACGGGCGACCAGTCTTGGCATCCCTGGGCGGGCGCGCCTAGGCATGCCCGGAAGGCTCCCGCACGGCGTGCGGGAGGTGATGGGCGGGATTCCCGCGCGCGCCTAGGTCAGGCGGGCGGTGCGCGCGAAGCCCGCTCGCGCGACTCCTTCGCGCGCGGGGTTTCGCGTGTTGTCGTAATCCGGGTTTTGTTTCATGTTTTCGTTCAAAAGCAAAACCAATCCAAGAAATCCAAAAACAGTTTATACAGTTTCAAATCTAAAATTGTTTTCAAAATTAAATTTTGTAAAAACCAATTTTCAGAAACTTTCAGGAAAAATTACAGTTTCGTAATTCAGGCTTTCTAAAACAATTACAAATACTCAATCGCATCAAGCCTAAGAATTTCTACCAAATTCAGAATAATTGAGACGAACCAGAAACACGAATAACGAGGTGGCTTTGATACTACTTGTTGGAAAACACGAATCAGAAAGCAGCGGAATTTAAAATATTTTTCCAACAAAAGGATCTTGGACTCGCAATCGTGTATCCAAATTCGTAGAGTTAGAAAACTTACTTTTCTTTTATTCTTTCTTGAAGCGTTTCAAGCCACCCAAGAAAACTCTTCTCACGGCTTTATCCCCTCTCCTTGGTAAAGCTCGAATCTTCAAACTTCTAACTTGAAGCTCTCTAGAGATAGTCCACCAACTTGATCACAATCTAACTAGTAAGGATGCTAGTTCTCTAGTCAGTGTTTAGGCTTAACCTAGGGTTTCGTTTATCTTGGAGAAAGGATGGTGTTCAACACATGAACCAAAAGAATTGCCAATTCGCTCTAAAGGGGAGCTCATATATAGGTAAGGGAGAGGGACGGCCGAACCCAATCCTTGTTGGGCAAAGATTTGGTCCCTCTCTCTCCTATTACTTGATCATCAAGTATTTTCCAACTTTGACTTTGAATTCTAATTCAAATCAACTTTAAGAGAGCTAAAAATATCCAAACTATTTTTGGAGAATTTTATACTTTATTTATTTAAAATAAATAACTTATTTTATCTAATTAATTAATTCATAATTAATTAACTATATTATTTTTCTCCAAACTAAGACTTTCTTTTTAATTCAAAATTAAACCAAAGTCTATTAAATAATTAACACATTTAATTATTTAACATATATATATATATATACAATATATATATTTACACGTGTGGAACCCTCTTGGCTCGATTAACTCGTTTAATCATTTTAAAGGCTCAACTCATGTAACCAAGTTGTTGTGTGTGACCCTCTAGGTTCTCAATTCAATTAGCAGTGACCCTAATTAATTAATTCACTAATTAATTAATCAGTCCACAGATTAAACGACCATAGTCTAGCAACAAGTGTTTAACCCCCAGCTGAATTGGAATGTTCGGATTCGACAGAACCTTTAAGTCATTGATTCATGTGAGATACAATCCTCCTACTTACTATCTCTCAACCAAGATCTAGGGTAAGGGAATAATCAGAACCCTAATAATCCGGTCTTAAAGCTAAGTGCATTTCATATCCATTTGATCTCAATCCAAGAAACCCATTTTCTTGATGTCTTGATCTACTGCCTTGGCCAAGGACTCCATATGGCATATGAATGACTTACACAATAAGAGATCACCTTGCAAATGCAAGTGTAGATCCTTTCTTGATTCTCATTCACTTTCATGAATCACTTGTGCAGCCCCAGCATAAGCCTTGAATCAGTTGTCTAAGGCGATACCCTTTAAAGCTTATACCTAAGACTACAGAGTTAACTCATAAAGTGACAAGGAACCTCAAGTCTAAGGATCATTTAATCACATCAATGACTCGTGAGATATTTCCTAATCTAGAAGTTTCCATTTCCTGAAATAGAAACTTCCTTTCCCATTTAGGAATGTTCTCACACGGGGTACCTCTGTGAACTTACTTATTAAAGTAAGCACCCTCATGTATCACGCACGTATCAACTATACACTTTGCACCTCCATGAAACAATGTGGTCCTTCTTAAGGGCGTGATCCCACAAGCAAGCCTTAGAGGGGTCAGGTTGACACTCCGACTGTCTGTAGGACTCATCGGCTTGGAGTATTTTACTAATCATGACTTATGTGATATAGGGCTCGTTTCATGAACCATTTCACCTAAATGGTAGAGTCCTAAAGTCATCAGGATTAGGGGAGTTCTCATACATGCACAGCTAAAGTAAACACATACCAAACAAGAGCATATAAAGAAGTGTTGCCTCAATTCGTTATTTCATTCAAAGATTGTCTGTGATTACAATAAGAAAAAGCACAAAGCGGATATACAATCGGCTTTCTAGGGTACTATTCCTAACAAAGTGTACAGGTGGGTTTCTCTTCTAATAGCTATGATGACCCGATATATCCTTTATGTGAAGTGTTTAAGCCAAAGTATTATACATATTTATATCGAGTCTTTGCTAAAGTAAATGTTTTCAAACGTAAAGCCCTTCTTATATATTCCTACCTTATATTTTTGGCATGGACTTGATTATGAATGCACGGGCCCAGGGACTTAGTACTTGTGGCTATCTAGGGAGGCAAGGGCCGACGGTGATCCCATGTATTAGTCCCAACCAACTACGGTGATATCGGCCCTCGATAGAAGATTAGCGGGGAAAGGGAGCTGAGTGCCCTTGGGGGATTCATGTACCCCCATTGGCCTATGTATGGACAGGTGGCCGGGTTTTGCAAGCCCGTCCACCACCCGGAGAAAAAAGGTGTACATGTATGATTATGTACCGTGCGGGAAGGTCGGGACACGGATTGCCCAAACGATAATGATTTTGAACGAATATGTATGATTGTGTATGATCACTAATGTAAAGATTGAATTGATATGCACACACGAGGAGTAGGTTGGAGATATTCGCGCACCACCCGCCAGGGCTCACATAATGACCTCATGAAGGACTATGAACGAATGAAATTGATCGTTGTAAGCCCGAACGTTGTTTTCCTTTGTTTTTACCCACTTGGGAAATATTTCAAAACCTTGTACAGGATTATGACCTGCATGTGAGGGTGTTTAATTCTGTACTATTTATGTACTAAGCCCCTATTTTATACCCACCAGTCTCTTATAGACTTAACCCGACTTTGTTTTCAGTTCTTTGCAGGTTTTGGAGTGCTATGCGGGATTTTGAGTATGTCGAGTCCTGTGGTTAAGTCGGAGTCATTTCACACGCATATTGTAATTTGAATAAGTTAGAAGAAGAATGTATGAAATGTTATGATTATGGCATATTGATTCGGGACAGGTTTCAAGGGATAGACTGAACCCGTGATTTTTGTTTTATGATTTATGATTTATGTTTGAAATTTCGGGACTAGGTATCTATGCTAGTTGAACCAGTCACTCTTTGCTTATATTATAACTGAGTATATGTTTTACTTCCATATGTGCATTTATCCTATTGAATTATTTAATTGGTTTCGAGGTTCTAGCTCCCGCCTAGCATATCGAGTGAGTGAGTCCCCATTCGTCGTGACTTGGCACGTGTATGGACTTTCCATTTCATATACAGGTCGGGTCTCGGTGCGGGGGATGGGCGCTCGGGCGCTACATTATATATTTCGTCTCTAGGGTTTGATCCCTTATTGACACCAAGGAGTAGCGGAGGTATATCATACTTTATTTTATTAAAGTATTGACGCCTTAATCAGCCCGGTACTATTTTACAAATTTTTTAAGGAGTACAGTTGGAGAGGCCTACCTTGTGGGCGATAAAAATCTTTTATTAGACGGTTCATACTTTATAAATAATTACCTTATACCCCTATCCCTATTTGAAACTTATGAATCTTATTATATTTGCTATATCCTATGGCTATTATTTTAGGCTAAGATCTTCTTGGTCCCATAAATGTATATGCGTATATACCTGTATCGATTAATTAATATCCCTTCACTTAGTCACTTTGACTAACTCCTCGTCCATTTTTAAATGCATGATTTCAGGTAGCGATGGAACGACACCTAGAGGTATCTTGAAGCAGTAGTGTGTCAAGCATATTATGTCAGGGCTAATTTAAGGGTACTTAGTTCCGAGTATGAATATATTACGTATAAGCTTTCCTCACACATTCTATCAGCGTGCTATTATATCAGACTTCCTTTTATGTGGTCTACTTCGATTAATAATAATAAAGTCCTTAATCTTCATGTGTATTACCATCCCCATTTAAATGCAAAGTCTAAGTTTCCTATCTCCCGCTATGTTATGCCTTGCGCTCTATTTAAGTACCATTTAAACCGTTCGCCGTAGTATTTCCTGAGTGTTCCACTTAGGGAATATTGCAATGCGGGAGTTGTAGTGCAAGAGGAGGCGCTACAACTTGAAGTGGTATCAGAGCCCCAGGTTAAGTTAAGAAGAGACTTAATTGGAAGGGTGCCCTATCCTCTTTTCTGTTGCATTATAAGTTAGAGTCACTTCAAGATACCAGTAGGACCATAAGTTAACATGTTATTCTCCTATATCTTTATATGCCTTATCTCTGCTATGATCTATGTGATATTATGTTCATTGATTGCTATTACTTGGAAATTCCTTTCTAAGTGATTATTTGCAAGTCATTCTTAACCATCATGCACCATATTCTTTCTAAAGTTAATTGCAGCTCATAATGTCTCCCCGAAGAACCGCCCAAGATAATACTCCACCAAGAGAAGGTGCATCCTCGGCTGGAGGAAATTCTGAGTTAGTAGATGCTTTAAAGGAAATAGTGCAAGCATGTGCTAATGGATCAAAAGGTAATAATGAGAAGTCTCTGAAAAAGTTTCTACGGATGGATCCACCTAAGTTCTTCGGAGAACCCAACGATGTTAAAGCTAAAAACTGGATACCAAGTCTTGAGAAAATTTTTGAAACAATGGGCATTGAACCTGAAGAACCCGAAAGACTTCAGTATGCTGTCTTCATGCTAGAAGAAGCAGCCTTAAGTTGGTGGAAATATATGAAACGAGTTTGGGCAAAAAATCAGGTGAGTTATGGGTGGAATGACTTTGTAAGAGTATTATATGACAAATATATCCCTCAAGTGATTAGGGATGCCCGAGAAGCCGAATTTATGAATCTAGTTCAAGGCAATGCGTCGGTGGCTGAATATGAAGCTCAATTTGTTAGACTAATCCAGTATGCCCCACATATTCTACACGATGAACGCCGAAAAACTAAGTGGTTTGTTGATGGTCTTAGATCTGATCTTCGTTGGGCCTTAGCTCCATTTAAATTGGAAACTCATACTAAAGCAGTAGAAATGGCCATGAAAACCGAGGCCAAACATAAAGAAGTCCGTTTGGTAGATAATCATTCCGAACCTCCCTATAAGTCACCCCAGGAATCCAAACGTCCCGCTGAACCATTTAAATCAACCTCCGGAAAGAAACAAGTATAATCCTAGCCCATACTTCAACAGGTATCACCAAAAGAGGAAATTGTTTGTGAACACTTCCAGAGGCGAGGCCATACTGAAAAGGATTGTCGAAAAAAGGTTAGTGTATGTACATGGTGTTGAAATCCCCGACCATCAATTTCTAGATTGTCCAAAAGGACCACGACAATGGGCTGGAGAAAAGGCTCTAGAAAGGACTTCTGGGAAATAAGTGGTTAAAGGTCGCGCTTTTCAAGTACCATTTAAACCGTTCGCCGTAGTATTTCCTGAGTGTTCCACTTAGGGAATATTGCGGTGCGGGAGTTGTAGTGCTAGGGGAGGCGCTACAAGCACGTTCTCAACATCTCCACAGGTGGGGTTGCCTCCACCTCCCACAACCCCTGATCTAGTAGACATCACCATGGAAGAAAGTGTGTTCGTTTTACTTCTAGCAGTAAAAAATGATATAGAAGAAGAATGGTTTCCCACTGACGACGCCAAAATGTTGGAGTCTGATATGAGGTGTCACACTCCAACACTTAGAATTTATATAATTGGGGAAACTAAGGTGAGAGACTCTACCAAAGATCACTGGAAGGCATGGTATCTACCTACTAGGAACAAACACGAGCAAAGCGTAAGAAGGCCAAGATGGGGAAATGGGGGGTGAGACCCAGTTTGGGTCTCCGACGCTCAAGTCAGTGAAACAGTTTCAGGTGAGTGTGGAGGAGGAAGATAAAACAGAGCTCAAGTATGGAAAGCTTGCTTACAGAATAAGACGGACTCTGAGTATTTATAGTTGAGGGTGAGAACCTTTTGGTAATTTTTGCTAAGTGGTCCCGAATTGATGTTGCCCTAGACACGTGGTCTAATGAGGAGCTCTTGGCAGGGTACTCTTGTAAGTCTGCAGAAAGGTAGGCGAAAAGCAACAGTGGCAGGTGTGCGTCCTTGTAATATTTGTCAGGGAGCATTACTGGGTTGTTACCGAGGGCAAAGCACGCTCAGTTTATAGGAGTACTGGGCTTCCAGGCTTGAGGGTGGGTGCCTGGATCCAAGGGGATGACGTAAAGGGGAAATCTCGCCTTTACAGTCTTGAGGGTGAGACCGAGAAAGATCTCGCGGATCACAAATTTATTGTTGGCCTTACCCGCTCGGGGAAGATTGAGACTTCCGTTCAAGGAAAGGGCGGAGACTCCCCATGAGGGGAAGCGGCCAGTTACGATGTGGCTTGGTCATATTTTGACCTCATCAAATTGTCTGTGAGATTTTCTGTGAGATTAGCATAGTCCTATGTAAATATTGTTTAATAATTTATTTGATTTAGGAGAATTAGTTAAGGAGAATAGTATTTAATTATTTAGAAAAAGTTTAGGTAAAATCTCAATTTTAATCCTCTTGGAATGTATTTTTTCGATTTTGATCCCGACCTTTTAGTTTTTCTCACATTATATCCTTTTTGTTTTGAATTTAAATCTACTCGATGACAAACATTAAGAAATAGATGAAAAAAGTCATGTGTCTTACATGTGCTGCACTGTATGGTTTTAGGGGAAAAATCACACGTGTGGGGCACATGATTAAGCCCATTTTTAAAACTACAATGTTAGAAGTAAAATCCCCAAATTCTTACATAGGATTAAAATTAAAAAAAAACCTCAATAATTCTCCATTTGAGTATACAAAATCCAAAGCTAAATGGGTCTCCACACCCTAAATGTCGTAAGAATCATTATTTTTTCTTGTTAGTTTAAGTTTTTTTTCTGGGGCAAGTGCAAAATTTCGTGTATTGTGATTGAATACGTTAAAATATGTGTTGAACTTTGTTTTTGGGCCAATTTTCATTATTTATTGAGATGGTCCCAAATTTATTTGATTTTGGAATTTTGGGTAAAATTGTCATCGTTGCATGTATAATGAATTTTTTTGCCCCTTTTTTTGCCTTGTTCTTTTATATTTTCAAGTGATTCGGAGTTTGTTATCAATATGGTTATGCATCATTATGGTAAATTTGATAATATAGCGTCTCAATATATTCTTGGTACATTTAGCATGTTTACCTATTTTCAGTTGAATGGTATAAGTATGCATTATAAGGATGAAATGACTAGGAAAATAGGATATCATGATCCTAACAAGTATTACACAAAGGGTGAGAATGTATTTATATAATTACTTGTTGATGGGTCTTAAGTCCTGAGCATATGTATTAAACACCACACTAATAAAGTTGTGCATGTATACTTGAATGATTTTTTAAGTCAGAGAATCAGTGGCGATAGGATACAGAGTTATGAAAATGATCTTAACTATGATGACCGTGATGAATCAGACGAGTATGATGTCTTTAAACATAGTGATACAGAAGTTTCTAGTGATGGTGATGACTGTCGATTCATAAAAAAATATAGATGCAGGGCCTGAGTATGTTGGTTGTAACCCTCTGAGCGAAGATACACTGCATCCCCTACATCGAGGCCCGACTCAAACACGAAATGTAAAAATCTGTACATGTACCAAACACACATCGAGTGAGAAATATAGTGACGAAAACGTAGGCCATCACACCCCCCGCACTAGCACCAAGTCCATATACGAATATAATCTGCATACAAGCCCAATCATAGCGAACGTCTCGGACAGGAACTCTGGATAGGCGGGGCTAACCCTGTACCAAATAATATATATGCATCCAATAAGCACTAATAATATAAAAGAGAAGATTAGCGGAAGTTAAACATCAAGAAAACATAAACGAGGTCGCCGGCTCCAAGTAGTTAATACAATCCAAGAGAAACAAGTGTAATGGTCAACACGACCTCAAAATAACATAGGTACACGATATTAATGTTGGGAGTAGTGAAAGACGATTCGACGCAATCCGCTTTGGCATTTTTCTTACATCACAAACAATCTTTGAGTAATAGACATATGATATTGATCATAGGCAAACACTTCTTTATGTGCAATTACGTGTTTTCTGTGATTCCTATTATGTGCGCATGTATCAGAAATCCCCTATAAGGCTATTAGGCACTTTGTCGCTAGGTGAATGACACATGAAACAAGCCCTAACTCAAGCCAGATTAGAAACTACTCCAAGTTGATAAGCCCATCGAACGGTAGGAGTGTCAATTATGCTCGATTGAGGCTTGCTTGTGGGATTGTGTCCTTAAGAAGGATCACCCAGCTTCATGGGGTGTAAAGTGCATAAGTTGATGTGTACATGTTAGGTATAAAATGTAGTCAACACACGTTCTTACACATATACATAATCAAATTCATGCATTTCACGGTAAAATAAATCATATAATTGCATACACGATTCAAATTAACATATATAGTAAATTCACATAATGAGGACATGCTTGCAAAAGGAAGGAATGGAAGAAACGAGCCAACAAACGAAAAACCGAATTCAAACTAAAATTTTTCCAAACACAGCGCGCGGTCACTATGACTTTTCACACAAAACCGTTGTGGGCCAGATAAATCGAAGTAAATATTAAAAATCCTCGTGGCCTCTATCAACTTCAACATAAAATCATTGCGGTCGTGAAGGATAAATCGACATAAATACTAAAAATCCTCGCGGCCGCTACTCAAAACAACTGAGAAGTTTCGAGGCCGTGAAGAAGGTCCAGAGAGCCTATGTAATGGCCTCGCGGCCGCGATCGATTTATTCAGAAAATGGTCGAGGCTGTGACCCCTATGCAGGCGCAACAAAAATACAACAGTTCCGGCAGAAAACAAAAGAGGCAAAGAAGGCAACAAATGCAGCAACAACAAGCTCTAAAAGCTCCCAAAACTCAGGCATAAATTCACCAATGCATGCTTCAACATATTGTATCATCAAAATGGCAAGAAAGGGAGCAAATACCAATTTACCATTTTCATGCTTTAAAACTCCATTAATGGCATATATTAAATTCTCCAACTACCAACCTATATTTCATCACAAATGCATCCTACCAACTCATACAAACGTCAACCAATTCATAATATTTCATTTAACTCAAGTTTCATATCATAATTTCCAAAACTTCATAAACCCTAACTATTCATGATCAATCTCAAACTCATGCATAATCAAGCTTAGAACAAAGATTTCATAGATCAAAAGAAAGCTTGAAGTGTGGAGAATCCAAATCTTACATTACCTTGAAGAGAGGATGGAGATTAATCAAGTTTTGAGCTCAAAAGGCACAAAATGGCAATGAGGTCCAAGGTTTGCTCTCCTCCCTTCTATTCTTGGCTGGTACGTGTGATGAGGGAGAGACCATGGGATGAATTTTCAGCTCTTAAGGCTGATGGGGTTCGGGTCGGGTAAAAAACGGGTGGGGTCAATAATTCGGTCCGTTTGGATCGGATTTTAAAACGATATTCAAATGGCTTCCGAAAAATATAAGGTTAATTTCACTGGATCCGAATCATCGAAAACGAATCCAATGGTGAAGCCGGATTCGAATCCGAATTTTCGAGCTCAAGTTAGCCGAAAAATGGCTTAAAACGCCCTATTTACAAATAGGTCCCTAAACTTTTAAAAGAAGTCAAATAGGTCCAAAACCTATTTTCAAAATTAACCCCTAAACATTTAAATATCATACAATCACACCCATAAATCATATAATTCAATTAATTTCATAAAATTCACATTCTTAACACCGAAGTCATAAAAAAATAATTACGAGTATGAAGTTGCATATCGATTTAAACGATTAACACAATTAAATAAATTAAATCAAATAATTAACACATAAATTGAATTAAAAGTACATAATTACTTAAATTGAACTCACACGAGGCACGAATTTGTACTTACGAACGATTAAAAGTACATAATTAAAAGTACTTACTCGTTCAATCTTTTCTTTCTCTCCCCCGATTAGAATTTCATAATTTCAAAAAGTCTGATAGATAAAAAAGATCTGCAATTACCAAGTAAATCTTTTCTCTTTTCTTAATTTTTATAAATTTATAGATAAAGGTATATATAGAATAATTCTAAGTTTGATTAATTATAAATAATCTTATACAAAATTATAATAATTTTTATATTAATTTAATATTTAAATCATATTATAATACTCAAAAATATTTTAAAGTATTTTAGAGTAAATCAGTAACTTTATAAAAATTAAAAGTGATTATTAATTTTGTATTCAAACTGACGTGGCTCGGACCCACCCTTCATCGCAGACCAATCACCGTATGCCAACTGTCCGCTCGATTAAGTTCTATCTCGACCGTTAGGTCGATTACTCATTAACCGTCCCCAATTTTTACCGCTCAAGCCTCGACTCTATACATCGCCCTTCAGCTCGACCCACCGCTCGGCCACCATACTCCGTGGTTAGTGGCCGGCCACGTATTTAATGCTCAAGGGATAATGGGGCACCTGTCAGCTTGTGGCATTCGCACGTCGAGGCGGTGAAATCTCTCTCTTCACCCTATATAAAGCCTCCTCATTTATTGCAACAGTAAGTTCTTTCACCTACCGTATTTACTGCACTTATATTCGACCCTCTTCACTCGATTCTGACTTGAGCGTCTGAGTGCCAACCCGGGTATCACCCCCTCTTCCCCGAGTTAGCCCCGAGCTCACGTTTACTTTCATCCCATACAGATTTCAAGCTAACCGAGGCGGTTTCCCTTTCTACAAATGGAAGTGCTCGACCGAATATCTCGATTAATTCGTCGACAGGAATTTGGCTCGATCATTTTTTCGCCGTCTGTGGGAACCTCGCAACAAAAAGTCATCAATCATGACTGCTCGCAATCTGACAAGCACTCTTATCTTCAATGAAAATGGTCGAGAAATTCTCCCCCAGATTCCCGTACGAGTATCCGCCCCGGTCGTTACTGCGCCTCAACTTATGTACTCGACGCTCGGGCTAGACAAGTACCTGAAAGCTTGCAGAGATGAGGCTATAGCAGCCGCCGCGGAAGGGAGAGAACCTCGGATGCCCGAGTGTCCCCAAACTCATCCCATAGAAATAATCCAGCCTGTGGCCAACTAACCGGGTTACGTGCCGCAGATGCCCTACGCTTATCCGGTCAAATATTGGGCAGGGGTCGATCACCCCTCATATCATCCCTCCCAATACCAACTGCCTCCTGCTCAAGGAAAGGCCTAACGACCAGTCTGAGAGCGACTCTCCATCCGAACTGACAACGAAGCTAATTCTAGGGCTCCAACCAATAACACTAGGCATCGAAAGGATAATCCTAACAATCAAGAGGAATCTAGGTAAAGGAGCCGACGTACTGATTCGTGAAGGAGGAACAACAGTCCTCTGCGATCCGAGACAAGAAGAGAATAAGATATTCACTACAGTGATGTGTCGAGGCGTAGTTCGAACGGAGTCTTTGATCGACTTAGACCTAATGGTCGACCCAATCAGATTCGGAGATCCAATCGAGGACACATAGTAAGATCGGACAACCTTAGGAATCAAATCCCTCCTCGCGACGGCAGGTAAAACTCTAGACGTTATAAAGAAGGCCAAGGATCCTATAGCTGCTCCCGAAGTCGATCACTATGACCCCGAAATGCTTGCTCGAGGTAGCATCACGATCGACCATGGAGATATCGTAGTGATAGGGAAGCTCAATCCTCTTTCTGTGATGAAATCATCGAAACAACCACAGAGGAAAAGATCCCCACGGGATTGCCAACATATAATGGGTCAACTGATCCCAAAAAGTACGTGTCGTGACTCGAGATACAACTCAGCATGTTTGGACACTCCCCCAACATCTGGGCTAAGATCTTCGTCACTACACTGGATGGACTTGCTCAAGATCGGTTCTCGAGACTTCCGCCTCGATCCATCCCCACTTACAAAGTACTGGTCGAACGCTTCGTTGCTCATTTCTCCTCGATGAAGGGAGACAAGCTCCCCTCGACCTATCTTTACACCATCAAGCAGGGGCCGAATGAATCCCTTCGAGATTTCTTCACTCAATTCTCTCAGGCTATAATCAAAACCGATGAGCCAAGCATCAACCTCTTAGTGCCCATAATCCACCAGGTACTGATTCGCAATGACTGTGCTTGGTATATATTCCTGCAAAAGCCCAAGAACTTGGCTTACGTACAAGCGACAGCTTGCAACTGCATGCAACTCGAAGAACTAGAGAATTCCCAAGTCAGCCCTATACGGGGCAGGAGGAACGAACCAAGCTGATTCACTAAATCGGACTCCCGCACCAAGGTCGACGCTCCACTCGCCCCGACCCTAAGGAAGCATTACACGCAGTTGACACCACCGATCGACGAAAGCTACAACGTCATTGATCCGAAGCTCCTTAAAAAGCCCAAGCCAATGAAAGAGACTCCAAAGACTCGAGAAAGCAACAAGTTTTGCAACTTCCATCAACAGAAAGGACACAACACCTTTGAATGCAATGCCTTGTGTGAAGAGATCGAATGGCTCATCAAGGGTGGACAATTGCTCGAGTTCATCAAGAAGATCGATGACAATGCTCGGAATAGAGACAATAACGATAGATCACCCCTAAGGCATCGGCAAGCCAAGCCCCCGACTGAACGCGATCCACACAATCGACCCTGCCTTGGTCGTATCGACATGATTGTAGGAGGGCCCTCGGGGGGTGACTCGAAGACTGCACGAAAGAAGACGCAAAGGGAAGCATCGTGAAGTTCCTTCGGCCACCGAGAAGTAATGCATGTCTGACCCACAGAGTCTTGGCGCGAAGAAGAAGTTATATTTAGTGAAAATGATGTAATCGATGTACCCCAATATTTGAGCTAAGCACCTAGTTGTCCTATGGTCATAACACTCAATGTCGCTAACTTTGCTGTATCTCGAACTTTGATCGGTAATGGAAGTTCTACCAATATTATCGTTTACTCGACTCTCGTACGAATGAATTTACATGATAAACTATTGCTTGATCTTATTCGAACTCCTCTTATAGGTTTTGGCGGAGCGAAAGTTTACACACAAGGCAGTATTCGACTCGTGACCTCGACGGGTACACTCCCTCGACGGGCCACTCGCGAGATCGAATACCTTGTGGTCAACATGCCTTCCGCTTACAACATCATTTTCGGTCGACCAGGTTTGATCGAATTTCGAGCTATCATCTCCACGTACCACCAGATGGTGAAGTTGCCCACCCCAGCTGGGGTTGGAGAATTATGATGTGATATCCCAACATCTTGGTCCTGCTACTCCATCTCCATGGAGAAAGTCAAACAACCTACCGGAAAACGAGCTCCCCTACTCATAGCCGATCCGATGATCGAGGATGAACTCCAGGACCCTGTGGCAGTCGATCCAGAAAACTCGAAAAAGATGTGCTCATCACATGCTGCAAAAAGGAAAAAATAGGAAGGCAAAAAGCTCGAATTAGCCGAAGAGCTCGAAGAAATTCAGCTCATACCTGGTCAGATCGAGAAGATCACCCGCATCGGAGCTGGTCGAAAAGGCAAAGAACAATGCATGCTGATCCAGTTTCTCCGAGACAACATCGATGTCTTTGCTTGGAGCGCTTCAGAACTTGTAGGAGTCGTCAGGAAGGTGATTGAACATCATCTAAACGTCGACCCATTCTACAAACCTATCAAGTAAAAACTTCATCCCCAAAGTGACTCTCAAAACGTGATAATCGAGTAGGAAGTAAACAAACTCCTTGATGCCAGATACCTTATGCCGATCCAATATGTCGAATGGCTCTGTAATGTCGTGCTTGTTCCAAAGCCGGGCAGAAAGTGGCGGATGTGCAATAACTTCACCGATCTGAACAAGGCTTGCCCAATGGATCCATATCCACTACCCAGGATCGACCAGTTGGTCGACTCCATAGCCGGCTGCGAACGATTGAGCATGATGGACGCTTTTCAAGGATACTACCAACTTTTCATGGAGCTCGAAGACCAGTCGAAAACGGCCTTTGTAGTTTTCAACAGTATCTATTGTTTCAAAGTTATGCCGTTCAGACTAAAAAATACGATAGCAACATACCAGAGAATGATGAACAAAGTTTTCCAGTCAGAGATTGGAGATACAATCAAAGTTTATGTGGACAATATACTTGTCAAGAGTGAGAAAGCAAGCGACTATCTCGATCACTTGAAGCGAGCTTTTGACTTCCTAAGAAAGTACAACCTCAAACTTAACCCTGCAAAGTGTACTTTTGAGGTCGATGGAGGAAAGTTTCTCGGATACATGGTCAGCCAACGAAGGATCGAGGCTAACCTGCCAAAATTCAGGTTATTCATCTCTTCCCAAAGCCCAGCTCAATCTGGGATGTACAACTGTTGGTCGGTCGAATCATCTCCCTCAATCGCTTCATTTCCCGATCCGCTGAAAAGAACCTCCCTTTCTTCAAAATCCTCTGTAACATCAAAGCTTTCGAGTGGACGCCTGAGTGCGAACAAGCCCTCGAATACCTCAAAAATTACCTAACATCCCCGCCTTTGCTCGTGAAACCAATCGACGGTGAACCATTATACCTATATCTAGCTATTTCCCCCGAAACCATCAGCTCGATACTTGTCACAATTCGAGATCGAAAACATATCCCTGTCTATTACGTCAGCAAGATTCTCCACGGCCCTGAAGTTCGATACCTCGAGATCGGGAAATTTGCACTCGCTGTGGTGCATACCTCTCAAAAACTCCGACCGTACTTTCAAGCTCACCTAATAATTGTTCTGACAGACCAACCACTTAAGACAGTTATGGAAAAGCCTGAAGTGTCGGGGAAGCTTACCAAATGGGCCATTGAGCTCGGACAGTTCAAAATCTTTTATCGACCTCAAGTGTCATACCAAGCACAAGTTTTGGTTGATTTCCTTGTTGAAAGGAAATTGCCTATTGACATTGAACACGATGGTTCAGTATGGACCCTGGCAGTCGATGGCTCTTCGACCTCTTAAGGAGGGGGGGGAGGGGGGAGCAGGTATATCCCTCACCAGCACCAATGGGCAATAGGACAAATACGCCATCGCGCTCGAATTCCCAGCAACCAACAATGAGGCAGAGTACGAAGCTCTTTTAGCTGGACTGAAAATTGCTAAAATTCAAAACATCAGGAAACTCACGGCCATCACCGACTCACAATTGATCGTGGGATAAATCAATGGAGATTACAAGGCTCGAGAAGAGTCAATGATCAAATATCTCGCTTTGGCAAGGAAAGTAATCTCAGAATTCGAGGGGATTGAGCTCTATCAGGTGCCTCGAGAGGAGAACGTTTGAGCAGATACCCTCTCGAAATTCGCCAGCGGGTCACAAGGAAAAACCGATCGATCCATAACTTTCATAGCATCTCCTAAACGGTCGATCGATCCACCTGTACCAGAGTCAACTCGATAGATGCCGCTGAACCCTATTGGCTCGATAACCTATTACTTTATCTCCGCGATGGTATTCTGCCGGAAGAACCAACAGAAGCAAGGAAGATTAGATACCGCGCTCTAAACTACTTCCTCGACCTGGATGGTCAATTTGTACAAACGGTCCTTCATCAACCCCACCAAACGATGTCTCCAACCATCTGAGGGTCAAGAAGTATTGGCCGAAATTCATGAAGGAACCTGCAGAAATCACGCCGGTGGTTGATCCCTAGCTCAGAAGACCTCTCGAGCTAGATTCTTCTTCTGGCCCACCTTGCGTAAGGATGCGTTCGAATTTGTGAAGAAGTGTGATCGATGCCAGAAGCATGCCAATTTGACCCATCAACATCCTGCCGAGATGATCTCGGTCGAATTGGCATGGCCTTTTGAACAATGGGGCATCGACATCATCGGACCGTTTCCGATCACCACTCGACAAAGACAATTCATCATCGTTGCTATCGATTACTTCTTCAAGTGGGTCGAAGCATTAGCGGTTCCAAAGATCACCTTCCATGTCATCCGAGACTTCCTATGGAAACATACAATCACTTGATATGGAGTTCCTCGAGTCCTCATATGCGATAATGGTCCCCAGTTCAGGAGCTCGCAACTACGATCTTACTGTTCAGATTTCAGAATCAACCAGAGGTTCACATCGGTCGGACATCCACAAGCCAATGGACAGGTCGAGGTCACCAATCGAACAATCATCCAGAATCTTTGCACTCGTTTGGAAGCCAAAAAAGAACTCTGGGTCGACGAAGTGGAGGGGGTCCTCTGGACTTATCGAACCATGCCAAGAGTCCCGACAGGCCTAACCCCTTTCGCCATGGTATATGGGTCGGAAGCCATGATCCCAGCAGAAATTATCCACCAGTCACCCTGAGTGGCCCATTTCCAATACGAGAGGAACAATGATCTAACGGCTTTCGACCTTGATTCCATAGAAGAAACCAGAGAAAGAGGTCATCAAAGAATGCAACAATATCGAGCCACATCATCTCGGGCTTACAACAAGAACATCCGACCTCTCCACTTCCATAACAGAGACATGTTGCTCAAAAGGGATGAAGTCACAGGCACAGGTTGTACTTGGGCAAGGCACAGGTTGAAACCCTCCTCGACGTCCTTGAAACTGGCAATCGAATAGGCTTTTTGAAAGGACATTGACTTCATGAATCGATAGGCACCAATCCTCTCGAGTGCGGGCACAGCTAGCTCGAGGCCTTTCTTGCATCTGCCAATGGCTAGATCCGCCCCTTTTCCCTCCCCTCGATTTGCCCTCGGCGCTTAGCCTCGAGCTCCTCCTCATACGACTTGGCGACCAGGGCCTCAGCAACTTTCAGCTCCTTCTCCGCCTTAGATAACTTCACGATTGCATCGAGAAGGCTCTTTTCGAGATCGGCCCTATCCTTGTTCGCCTCCGCCAACTTTTTGTCTTTCTCGGACAACTCCGCCCTCAACCTTTCAACCGCTTGCTCGGCCCTCATCCTCATTTGGCAATGCACCTAACTCCACCGAGTGACATGGAAGAAATCTTGCCCCACCTAAAAAGATAGGATCGAATGTCAAATTTCGAGTTACATGTTGGTAAGAAAATGAGTTAAAGGAGTCCCTGATTCGAATACACTTACCGACATATACTTTTGGAACCAAGAGGCCTCGATCTCATCGTCAGAGAAAATCCAGCACTCACAGTTAGATCGACCTGTACAAGGCTCCAATCGCTGGATAGTCCCGGGGGGCTGTACCAATTCTCCGAGGCTCTCCTTGGTCATTTAGACTGCTCATTCCCCTAGGGAAATGAGGCTCTTCGACCGTAGGGTAGTCAAAAAAGGCCTTCACATCCTCCTCATTTGGCTTCCACGGGGTCACGTGCGCCGATCGAACACCATGAGGTGGTTTTCGAACCCCTACCAAGATACTCGCCGCATTCCTCGTGATAATAGCTTCTCGAGCAGGGGTCGGAGGCTCTGACTGCTGACCGTCTTGCACCTCGAACACTGGTCTCATAGATGGTGCCAGCGGTAAGGCTGGGGTCTTCTGCTTCTTCGACTTGTCCCCTTCGACCCGGGACTTGGATTGATGGTGGCTTGATTGGGTTTTCTGCTTCTTGGAGAGGGGGGCCTCCGGCTTATCGCCCCCACTCAGGGTTGTTCCCCGTTTACCTGGGGCATCCGGCCCCCTCTTCTCGAAAACTCTGGGAACTGCCTCGATTATAGCCTTCTTGGCAGCCTCGATCTCCGCCTCGGTAGGCGGTGGTAAGTGTTTCTTCTCAGCAGCTTTCTTTAGGTCCTCCATCTCCTTCCTTAAAGCAGCCAAGGCAGCCGACATGATGTATAACTCTGCAAGAGAAAGAAAACCAATCATGCACTTGAAGAAAGACGCAAAATAAAACTGAAAGTAGGAATGCTTCAAAGGATTCCGCTCTAAATACCGGGGTTGAAATATTTGCGCACCCCCAGGGCCATCCCCAACTCAATCAACATCTGGGGTCGATCATCTCTTTCGATTCGACACTCCCCATATCCCTCAACACGGCCATCAAAGTATTGGGCCAACCAGGATGCCCCCTCGGAAGGTTAGCTCGAGGGACCCAACTCCACCCAGGATATTTCAACCCGGTCAACCCTTCTCGCACTGGATGTAAACAAATCTCTGTTTCCAACCCTTGTCGTTCGAAGTGGTTGGAGATCTCACCAGTCGAAAGTTATTTTTCGACTGGACTTGTACATACCCCGGCCCAGGAGTCGAGGTCTCGATCGTCACAGAGGCTTGGAAAACCTCCGACAGGCAGAATATGTTGGTCTTCATCCCCAGACACTTCAACAGGGCCCTCAATCCGTTCAACGTAGCATAAGAATTGGGCATCAACTAGAGCGGGCTAATCCTCAAAATGTTGAAGAACTCGAGCATCTCCTCGGGAATGGGTACCCTGAACCCATTCTCGACCGCCTTGTAGTTAATCGCAATACAGTTCTCAGGCGGATTTGTCATTCTATCTCTTGCTCCGGGCTTAATGACTCGATAGCCCCCAAACTCCGGTGCCCCTCCAAACAGCCAATACTGGATCTCCCTTACTTTATCCTACGAAATATTGGGAGTAATGGCTCGAGGATCCGTTACCAACCGACCCTCCGGTTCAACGTTGTCCTCCTCTTCCTCATCATCATCTTCCTCCTCCCCTCGACCGGATGTTGACGCCTCCCCACCTTCTTTTCGAGGCACGACAACCTCTTCCAATTCTGCCTCGGGGACGGGATCAGATACCCCCTATGATACACGGATACAGATACGGACACGGACACGACACGACACGACACGGATACGGCGACACGGATTTTTTCTTGAATTTACCACGTAAGGAGTGTCGGACACGGTCTCGGACACGAGTGTCCGACACGACACGGCATGACACGACACGGCAAAATGATATTTTTAGAAGTGTCCGTACATCATAGGATACCCCCATCACATCGACATCTTCGTTGACCTCTACTGTGTTTGTCGACTTCGTTTCCATGGACAACTTCGAATCGGATGAGTCTAAGCTCGAATCGGAATAGGAGCTCGACCCCACAGATACAACTTCCACTTCCATCCCCACAGGCTCACCTCCACAATTTGCTGACATCCTACAGTTATCAAGAGAATAACTAAAGCTTACACTTTGTTGGAAGGGATTCGAGTAAATCGAGAGAGAAATCGAGCTCTTAGAGAGGGAAGTAGCGAACCTCTCCTTCGAAGTAATCGAGAATAAAAATGAAATCAAGTTGAGTCAAGATCAAAATGGTACCTTTTGTGTGAAGAAGATCAATCGAAAGTTTCTCCCCTCGGAACAAGTAGTCGAAATCAATGCACGAAAGACGCTAGATCACTCGAAATGGCTCGGAGCTCCTCTTCAAAATTCTTTTACAAATGGTAAAATGAATTTACAGAGGGCACTATTTATAGGGGTGAAAATTGGCAGAAATCGAGAAGATGAAAAGTCGCAATGATTAAGGTGGGCCCCGCCTCAGTATCTGAAACGCCGCTGCCACATCAGCCCTAGCAAACGATGTTTCGGGAGGCTTATGACGTGGCTCGGACCCACCCTTCATCGCAGACCAATCACCGTATGCCAACTGTCCGCTCGATTAAGTTCTATCTCGACCGTCATGTCGGTTACTCATTAACCGCCCCCAATTTTTACCGCTCAAGCCTCGACTCTATACATCGCCCTTCAGCTCGACCCGAATGACCCTCGACCCATCGCTCGGCCACCATATTCCGTGGTTAGTGGCCGGCCACACATTTAATGCTCAAGGGATAATAGGGCACCTGTCAACTTGTGGCATTGGCACGTCGAGGCTGTGAATTCTCTCTTCTCACCCTATATAAAGCCTCTTCATTTATTGCAACAGTAAATTCTTTCACCTACCGCATTTACTGCACTTATATTCGACCCTCATCACTCGATTCTGACTTGAGCGTCGGAGTGCCAACCCGGGTATCACCCCCATCTTCCCCGAGTTGGCCCCGAGCTCACGTTTACTTTCATCCCATACAGATTTCGAGCTAACCGAGGAGGTTTCCCTTTCTACAAATTGAAGTGCTCGACCGAATATCTCGATCGATTCTTCGGCAGGAATTTGACTCGATCACAAACAGTCAAATAATTAATTTTCTGTTTATCACTTTTTTCTTTCTAAACACTCACCGCTTTTACAACCATAATTTTTTATAACTTCCATTTATGGAGATCATAGTTATAATTTTCAATGTAAATGTAATTAGCCCATGTTATAAATGAAACTCTTCAAATGAAGTTTATCAAACAATCCCTTGTCATGGGTAAGGGTGCAAACTAGCCGAGCCAGCTCACAAGTTTTGCGAGTCAAGCTCGAGCTGGCTCGGCTTGAGATTGAATTGGGACGATCTCGATCCGAGCTCCAACGAGCCCGAGTCATGCATCGAGTCGATCTCGAGTGCCATGTATCTAGGCTCGTGGCTCGCGAGCCTGTACATATATTTATTTTTTATAAATTATACATATGTATATACATTATACATTTAATTTATAATATATATGTATTAAAAATTATATACAATCATATACTTTATTATATTTAATTTATAATATATGTATTAAAAATTTCATACAATCATATATTTTATTATATTTATATATATTTATATGACTTCAATTTTAAATAATATACTAAATACATGTCATATATATATAATTTCATAATTTATATATGGTCCAATATTATATTATGTAAATATACATTTATATATCACATGTAATATTACATATATCTTAAAATGTTAAAAATATAAGGGTCGATCTCGATCTCGATCTCAAGCCCGATCTCGAGTTGGATTTGACGAGTTAAATTGAGCCGAGCCGAGTCCGAATTTGCCACGAGCCAAGTTCAAGCCGAAGAAATTCCGGCTTGACGATCTCGATCCCTATCTTGCATATCAATTTTCGAGCTCGAGCTTGGTTTTTTAGCCAAAACTCGACTCAGCTCGGCTCATTTGCACCCCTAGTCATGGGTTAATGTGATTTTTCGGCCTTTACATTAAAATCCGCAACATATAAACTGGTCGAGTTAGAAGACAAAGTCAGTATATGGAAGCTGTGACGACAACAGAAAGGGGTTTTCTATACATTTGAATTTCCACCTGTTGATCAGCCTCCGGTTATGGACCCACTGTTGCCGTTCTGCCATTATAGGTGTCACTCCCCTGTTTTGCATGGCATCAACACACCGCTTTGCTTGAATCTTTGTACAGTTATAAATATATACTCGCACAGACGTACAGCTGTTTGTGTACTTGAGAATGGCGTTTTCTCGTGTGATTATGGTTCTGCTTGTGGCGGCGGTAGTGGCGCCGCCACCTTTCGAGGCCGCCGGAGGAAGGCGGAGACACCCTTGGGAACCCATTATCCGGTGGCCGTCGGACCGCAGTGATACGGAGGAGAACGCCACCAGATGGGCGGTGCTGGTGGCTGGTTCCAATGGGTTTGGGAATTATCGGCATCAGGTGAAGTTGTGATGTTAATCAGCTTATTTGCGGATTTCTTGCTTGTAAAGTGCAATTTTTTTTTTTTCTCTATATTAATTTTTGGTTACTCATTGTTGGGATTATGTGATATGCACTTTTTTCTCTTCTCTTTTTAACTTGTAGTCTTTTAATTTTGATATAATTATGAGTTGAATTGTTGGAAGGTGGTCTAGATTAAGCCTTAAAAGTTCCTTACGGTGCTCAGATTAGTGGATTGACAGTTCCCGATGGCTATGCTTGAAATTCTTTTGGGGTGAAAAGATATTGTTGTGCTTATGCTTTTTCGAAGAGTCTGGATAGAGTTTTGGAGGATCAGTAATTTTGAGCTAGTCAAATTTGGGCTCAAAAAGATTGGAAATATGTTTTTATGACTTTTACTTCTTTGTTTTAACTTAATATCGTTTCTGATGTAGGCTGATGTTTGTCATGCATATCAAGTACTTAAAAGGGGAGGTTTAAAAGACGAGAATATTATAGTTTTCATGTATGATGACATTGCTATGAATGAATTAAATCCGAGAAAAGGAGTTATCATTAATCATCCAACAGGCGGTGATGTTTATGCAGGTGTTCCAAAGGTATTTCGTCTGAATTTTATTACACTAAAACAACAATATGGCTGCTTCATTATGTTTGTTATATGAGGCGATTTATTCATATTGATCAGTATAAGCAAGATATGTTTCTAGAGATCCTGATGATAGAAAAGATTAGAAATTATGTTATATATTCTTTTGAATCTACTCAAAAAAGCTTTGCCTGCTGTTTCGTGATCCTTTTAACTCCTCTTACTGACACTCGTGGACATTATGAAGTTATCTTTTTCTTATGGATTTTAAATATCGGTTAAGCTTTGCGGAAATTGTTGTGGGTATGGTTTGGCCAAATCTATTTTTAGGCACCAGGCGTAGGATATGTACATATTTTTCTTTCATTTCTTTTTATTGTTTAATTTTGGTCCGATGAGATATACTGCAGATAAAACCTGTATAATAAAGTAAAATAATCTCTTTTCAATTAGTTACAATATTTTATTCGTCTTTCTACTTGTAAAATTATCAAAAGCTAAATTAAGTGTATCAAAAAGTCGTGGTGTACTGAAAATCGGGAAGACTTGAGAAGCATTATATACATATGTGGAGTAATTTTTGAAGTTAAGGAAATCCACACCCACCCCGTGCCCAGCGCCCTCTACCACTGTGTCTAGAGATGCAAGTGTTAGAATATAGTTGTCATTTAGGTTGTTGGTGATCGGTTGCTTGATTGTGATTATTCAAGAAATCTTGGTGGCTTTTTGTTGAAGGACTACACCGGCGAGCAAGTAACTGCAGAGAACTTATATGCAGTGATCCTAGGTGACAAAAATGCTGTAAAAGGTGGAAGTGGTAAAGTTGTGGACAGTAAACCCAATGATAGGATATTTATATACTATTCTGATCATGGTGGCCCTGGTGTTCTTGGTGAGTTTATTGAACATTATTCCGTGCCATTTTTGCTGTTTAAAGTGTGTTTTTTTTTTTTTTTCCCCTCCTTCCTAAATCTATTTTTTCTTGACAATAATGTTTTGAAGCTTGTGTTGAAGCTTTTCATTCTAAACTTATCAGGGATGCCAAATATGCCTTACCTTTATGCTAAAGACTTCATTGATGTTCTGAAAAAGAAGCATCAATCCGGCAATTACAAAGAGATGGTAAGTCGTTTCACTATTATGTATTATTTCTATAGCTTGGAGGTCCGTTTTCTTGAAATTGGCTCATGATGTCATGTTTAATTTCATCTATAGGTTATATATGTTGAAGCATGTGAGAGTGGAAGTGTGTTCGAGGGTATGATGCCTGATGATCTCAACATATATGTGACAACAGCATCAAATGCAGAAGAAAGTAGCTGGGGTACATACTGCCCTGGGATGGATCCTCCACCACCACCTGAGTACATAACCTGTTTAGGAGATTTGTATAGTGTTGCATGGTTAGAGGACAGGTATGATCATCCTATAGTGTCGTGCTATTGATTGTTTTGATTTCCTTCGCATTTCATTGAGACGCTGATAATAGTCTTGGACTTAAAATTGCATAATATCCGATGGAAACCTTGGCTGTGTTTGTTTAGAGTGGTTGGAGATGTTTTGGAAATTTATTTTGGTAGGGTGAAGTATGCATTTTTGTCATATTGGTCTCACATCTTACTAATATACTGCTGTTACGGTGGTATAATAAAAATTGTATTGGTCTCACATCTCATATACTGCTGTTACTGTCGTAGTAATTGGAGTAAGGAACATTTAATTTTTATATTGATTTGAAATTTTTAGGATCTTCTATGTTGTTTTGGTTGAGAATGTGGCAAAGTTTGCAGAAATATTTAGTTTTACATTGAAGGATAAACACTTTTTTGTAGTTTAAAACCAATTAACCAAGCATCACATTATTTCTGGTTTATTTTATGATTTTGGCGATTAAACTTCGTATTTCTCGGTCAATGAGTTTCTTGTGTCTTAAGTAAGCTTTTGGAATAAACCATTCATCTTATACATGCTCTGTACTTTGTGAGGGCAGTGAGTCTCATAACCTCAAAAGAGAAACAGTGGAGCAGCAATATCAGCAGGTCAAGGATCGTACTTCTAATTACAACACGTACAATGCTGGATCTCATGTTATGGAATATGGAAACAAGACTATCAAATCTGAAAAGCTCTACTTGTACCAAGGTTTTGATCCTGCAACTGTAAACCTTCCTCCAAACATGATCAACTTCAAAGGTAAAATGGATGTTGTCAACCAGAGGGGTGCAGATCTTATATTTATGTGGGAAAGGGTGAGTGATTTTGTCTCTCGGTGGAAGATAATGCGAGGGAAACTTGTTTAGGTTCCCACCAAACTATTTTGTGCAACTTTTATTAGGTCGAAGTTGGTCTTAACTAATATAATTTTTTACAGTACAAAAAGTTTGAGGGCAGCGCAGATGAAAAGGCTGAATTACTCAAGACGATAACTGCTACAATGATGCACAGAAAGCATTTGGATAGCAGCATAGAAATTATCGGTCTGGTTTTATTTGGTCCAGATAAAGGATCCTCTATTCTTAAATCCACCAGAGGCCATGGAATGCCTCTTGCAGATGACTGGGATTGTTTGAAATCAATGGTATGCAGCTTTTTGTCGTTTCACGTGATTTAATTCTTGGTTTTTCTTTATGATAATTTCTTGGTTTTTCTTTATGATAATACTTACATGCAGGAGATCAACTTTCCTTCTAGAATGAAATTAACTTGACATAAATGATTCAGATAAGAGAGGCTTAAAAATTGTTTCATTTGTACCAGAAGTTAAGAGAGAGTTTGATTTCTCTTGATGTTTTAGACAAGAGAGGCATAAAAATTTCTGTTGAGCTGAAGTTATTATATCTAAGAATTGAGACTTTGTCAGAAAGAGAGATGCTCACAAATGAATGTTCAAGTTATTATCTCTAAGAATGGCGACTTTGTAGGAAAGAAGTGGGCTTACAATTGAATGTGCAAGATGTCTATTAGTAATATGGATTCTGTTGCTGCTTATATTCTTGGTTTCTCGATATTCTTTCACGTGGGGATGTTTCTCAACTGTATTAGCAGGTCCGTTTGTTTGAGGCACATTGCGGTATGTTGACTCAGTATGGCATGAAACACATGCGGGCATTTGCTAATATCTGCAACGAAGGCGTCTCTTCAGCCGGGATGGAGGAAGCTTGCAAGGCTGCATGTGGTGGGCGCGACTTTGCTAATAATTGGAGCATCTCTTTGAATGGAGGTTACAGCGCCTAAAATTTATGTAGTCTGATTGTATGTAGATATGGTGCACCCAAATGGTTTCTGGTTTGTAAATTTATGCTTTCCTTGAAATATCTGAACTCGCATATGACTTTGAAAGTTGAATCTATTCATTACCTCTTAGACATATGTGGGTGGCCCTGTGCATTTGGTTATAACTTTTGATGCGTGGCTTTATATAAGAGCAATGTTAGCAGGGGTCGTGCTACTAAACAATGAGATAGCTCCGAATGGAAACAAAATTCTTAAAATGATGAATTAGGAATTTAGGATGAATGAAAAAATGATGTTGGCTCAAGTAAAATGGTGCGATCATAGGGAATGAGTGAAAATAAATAAATTTGAAAAGGTGTTGGCGAGAAAAATATGTCCTAGTGGTTTTGGATTTAGGATTGTGTTCTATTTTTTATTTTATTTTATTCACATTTATAGACGGAGATTAAGAATATACATTTCAGATTAGCCAACAGGGTTGGTCCAAGTGGTTAATGGGTTCAGTCTCGAAGGTAAGATTTCGGGTTTGAGTCCAAGTGGTTAATGGGTTCAGTCTCGAAGGTAAGATTTCGGCTTCAAATTTCACTGGGTTGTACGTGTATTGACAAGAAAAAAAAAAAAAAAGGTTTATTCTCGAAGGTAAGGTTAAGGGTTCGAATCAAGATTTCGAGTTTGAATTCCACTTAGATGTGCGTGTATTAACAGAAAAAAAAGAAAAAGGGTTCATTCTTGAAGATAAGGTTCCTGGTTCAAATCCCACTTAGGGGTGTGTGTGTTAACAAAAAAAAAACCATCTCAGATTAGAGAGAGAGAGACTTTTCTTTTTTTTCTAATGTTTGCTTGTACGAATCACCGGGAAACGAGTAGGAAAAATGAGAAAAAAAAAATGATGTTGGCTTGTGACGGTGTTGAGAATTGGTTATTGCTGACCGTGTTGAATTGGTGGGTTAGTTAACTCGATTTGTTAAGAATTTATAAGCGTGGGTTTTACTCGACCTGTAAAATATTTAATACCTGAGTAAAATAATTGAAGTTCTAGCCGAGGACGTCCTTCCAATACTCAAGTCGGTATTGTTTGAATGTTACTAAATGAATCCACCTAACACTGTTCAGACGGGGGTATTTAAAGTGGAGCTGGAAAATGCACAGAGCACACATTGTAACATTCAATGCATACGTTCTCGACTTGTCCACCTGCCATAATCGACTTGGCCAAGACTGTACTAAACGTATCTCCTTTCCTCTTTTTGCTAAATTAGGTACTCTGGAACAATTACCTGTCCCCTGGAATGGAATGGCTACACGTGTCCCGTTCCAAGTGCCGGTGGTGTACGGAGTTGTCAGGAACCTCAACACATCGGCCTAGAGGTTGATGTATGGGTCCATTCGTCCGTGCCAATCAGAGATGGATCAACGCGCTTTGAGGCTCTACCTCCGGTAGGGGTGTTCATGAAAATCGAAAACCGAAAAACCGAACCGAACAGACCGAGGGGTGTTCGGTTCAGTTTTCGGTTTGCCCCGTTTAGATTTTCGGTTTTTCGGTTTTTCAGTTCGGTTTTACGGTTAAACCGGACCGAACCGAAAACCGTACCAATTTTTTTTTTTTTTTTATAATTTTATTTGTAAATTGTTATGAAAATTTAAAAAACGTGTTGGGTAACTTACGTTTTCTGGGAATAAATATCACAATTCACAAATCAAAAGCTCTTATCTCTCAACTCGTCTTCCAGATCCCCAAATTTGCCAAGCCTCAACCCTAATTTTCCTTTCCCAAATCGCAGCTGCTGCTCCGGCTCCGCATCTGACGACGACGAGGCGACAACGAGGAAGATCTTCTTCTCCGACGCACTGACTAGGCAACAACGACTCAACGAGGACGAGCCAAGGTGAGATTTTTTCTAGTTTTTTTTCTTTTTAATTCTTTATCTTCGATTTCCAGCTTCTAAATCTTGAGGGGATTGAGTTTATGAGTTTTATTCCAGCCAAGATGTTGAAGTCTCAAGTCTCGAAGATTTGAAGGTTGAAGAGAATTTGAAGACGTTCCATAATTGTTATCTAATTTGATAGCTTTGTTCTTCAGAGTTCAGACAAATAGACAATATGTTATTTTGTAATGTTTTCAATTTTCATGACTTAATGGTTCTGTAATGTTTTCAATTTTCCTGACTTCGGTTCTGTAATGTTGGAGATGACTCTGTTCCAGACTTCCAGTGTTGCTGCTTAGGCACTTAGCCCTTTGGCCTTTATTTTCATTTTTTTTTTTTAAATAATTTTTGAGTTCGGTTTTTCGGCCGAAAACCGAAACCGAACCGAAACTGTTCGGTTAAAACCGAACTGAACCGAACACGTTTCGGTTCGGTTTTGGTTTAGGTTTTTCGAAAACCGAATCGTGAACACCCCTAACCTCCGGACCTGGACAGTTTGGCCCTGGCTCATCAAAGCATAATCCTATTGATCGCTCTTATAGTATCGAACTCTTTGGCTGTCTTGGGCTGAACCCGATCAATCTCTCAACAATGGAATCGACCCGGAGTTGATGATTTTGCCACGTGGCGCCCAACTGACATCAACGTGGCGTATGATGTATCAGCAGAGCGGGCTCTAGGGTCTGCACAACTCCTCTAGAGGCGTGCTACGTGACCCAATATAATTATGCTATGTTTGAGGCCCCCAAATCACCCAGGTGATTTTTCACATGGGCGATTTATCGATCTTGCTATCACTACAGGGGTAATCAGGACAATTGGGTTAGGAATAGTGCCCTTAAAGCAGAGATTTTACTTTACTATTTCCTTGCAAAATCAAAAATAATTTTTTAGTAAGAAATGAAATGATTTTAATCATAGGCAACACTTCTTTATGTGTTGTTTTATGTCTTGTTTGGGTTTGATTGTTTGTAGATGTTTTGACTCCCATAATCCATGAGTCTGTTAAGAACTTTATCGTTATGAGAATGACACATGAAACAAGTTCTTAACTTAAGCGAGGATTAGAAACTTCTCCAAGTCAATGAGTCCGACAAACAATGGGAGTGTCGACTTTGACTCTGTTGAGACTTGTTGGTGTGGTTACGTCCTTTAGAAGGATCACCAACTTTCATAGATTGAAACGTGCATATGTTGATGTGTGTGTAATATACAAGGGTGATTGTTACAAGAACAAGCTTACTGAGATGTCTCGCGTGAGAACATTCCTAAATGGGAAAGGATCTTTCTAGAAACCTCCAGATTAGGAAATATCTCACAGGTCAATGACGTGATTAATAATCCTTTGACTTGAGATTCTGTAACGTCTCATATGAGCTAACTCTGTAATCTTTGATATGAACTCAAAAGGATGTCGACCTCTTCCCAACTCAGATGACTCAAAATTCCTTTGCTTTGATAAATTGTATAGTGTCCATGATGAGGTCGTTGGGTTTTACTTCTCAGGTCAAAAAATGAGCAAGATTTTTACTCCGAACAATTCCTATAAGTCCGGTAAGGGCTTCTTTAACCTCCAGTCTCGACCTCACCGGAAGGTTTTCACCCTCCCGACCTTGTCTCATGGGCAAGGTTGGAAAGAGAAGTTTGTCTTCATAAAATACCCAACTCCTACTTTTCAAATTACCCGTCTGGATATGCCTTGAAAGATCTTCCTATCCGATGAGACTCTTGGCTCCAACAGAACTTCAGTTCCATCTCGATCTTCTAGACCAGGAATACCTCACACGAACTGGGCACTTGGCCGAAGCGGGAATGGCTTCAGGGCATCACATGCGCAACTTCGCCTTCAGTATGCTAACCCTTAGACCTTTCCTTTTGTATTTGTGTTAAAATTTTCATTTCTTTTCAAAATGTGTAGACCTGACCTCTTTGTTGATCTTTAGGTACTCATATCATCAAGATGAGTCGCTTAGCAAGAATCCAGAAAGAGAAAGAACCCAGTATCTATAGTTGATGAAGCTCTTTGCCTCGATGAAACCATTTGGGTCATCAATGAGAGCCTTCCACATCCCCAACCTGACCTGGAACTACTCCTGCCCGATCTAGCAAACAGAAGGGTCTCAATCGGCTGCCCTAGAGATGGACGATCTAATCGACCTGATCCATCTTTCGATCCTGAATAATATTAGCCATCTCGACTTGGAAGGTAAGATTGCCCCTACTAATGCGAATCAAGCTGAGGAGATGTCTCCTTCGAGGCGGAGCAAGCGGAAGAGGTCAGTCAACGACTCCTCTAGGGGCAAAGGTAAGAAGAAGGCTAGATCGCATTCCGAGGACTCCAATGAAATGAAGCAAATAATGTGCTTCTTGGAGATTAACAAACACCAATGGCCTATTGGCCTAGAATTAATGAAGGCAGAGGGGGCTGGCTTGCACTTGCTGGGTGGTAGGCCCAAATAGAGTGATGGTATAGGCAATATTTCAAAAAAAAAATTGCCATAACCTCGTTATCAAAATATACTCTACAAAAAAACAGTCGTTTTCAGACGAACTTTTCAGACGAAAAATCATATATTTTCGTCTGAAAATAGTGATTTCAGACGAACATCCGGCGAACCCCAGTTCGACTGAAAAACCCTTGTTGGAATTAATTTCAGACGAACTTTCTGATCAAATTTTCGATGAATATATTTTCCGACGAACATCCGATGAACCTCAGACGAAAAATTACGTCGCCCGAAAATAAGTAGTTTCAGGCGAACTTTTCTTCAGACGAATTTTCGACGAACATATGTTGACCAAAATTCCCTCGTATAACTTTCAGACGAAATTGCGACCAAACGTTTCGTCTGAAATATTTTTCGGCTGCAAAATTACGACCACTTGTTTCGTCTGAAATATTTTCCGGCGAAACTTTCGGCCAAATTTCCGACGTGTATAATAGATTTTATTATTTTTAATAATATGTTCAGACGAACTTTCCGATGAAATTTTCGATGAAACTCCATTATCTTATTTTTTTAATAATATTTTTCAGACGAACTTTCCGGTGATTTTCAGATGAACTTTCCAAAATTTTTATTTTTTTTGTATTATATTTCAGACGAATATTTCATCGCAATTTCGTCGCTTTTTAAAAAAAAAAAATTTCCATTTTTGCCAATTATATACCACTCAAAAAATTATCTAGAAATTCAATAATTTTCATAAATCCAACCATAATATTGCAATAACAAATCCAACAACAAGAAATTTGATAAATTCTAACAATTACAAAGTCTTCGTGTACTAAAAACAATGTTACATGACAATTTCAATATACTTGAACACAAAAACATTGTTTTAAAATGACGAATTCGTACACCAATTGTTCTACATTAGTTAGTTCGAGAGGAAATACATACAACATTGACGAATCCCCAGTTAGCTACAGGACCCCAAGTGTCATTGAGTTGTTTTTGGACCAACGGGGCTATACTTGAAAATTGCTTTAAAGGAAGCCATGGATGAGTCGGGAATAAATACACCTGCATCATCATAAGAGACAATGAGAAATCCACAGAGATAACTTAGAATGAAAAGTAAGCAAAGAACAATAGTAAATCACAATATAAGAGACTATGATCATTAACAAAAATTCTGAACAAGCATAAGAATATATGAGAAACAAGCATCATATATTGTATAAGTTATGATCCTTAACAAAAATTCTAAACAAGGGTTCACAAACCAGCTCAAAAGAAGCCTATAATCCATGAAACTAGGGATAGTAGATAATTGCACATATGCCTCTTCCAACCTCCTGTTTTAACATCACACTGAGGACCCAATACCAACAAATTATAGCTGTTTGAATCCAAATTTACAGGCTTCCCAAATAAATAATAGGTTGTTTGAATCCAACATCACAAAGAGGACCCAATACCAAGAAATTATAGATTGTTTGAATTTATTTGTTGCTGACGAAACCAACAAAAACTGCTTGAATTTATTTGGGACAACCTATAATCCAAATTTTGAGATATCAAAACCAACAAATAAATTCCCAACGAAGCCTATAATCCAAGAAACTAGGGACATCAGAAAATCCAAAAAAAAAGATCTTTGATTCAAACAACTCAATACCAACAAATAAATTCCCAACTTTAATTCACTACATATAATCACAAATAATAAAACCACGTTGTAAAATTAGGGGACCTAATTAGCATTGTCTTAGCTATCTAATCAGTTAATTTGGTTTCTTCAGTAAAGAGGACCATCATGTGAAATTTCTATGCAAAAAACTTCATATTCTTGAATTAAAAGGCTTCTTACCATCAAAGCTAATCCTAACCACCATTACAAATAAAATTAGTTATTTTTTTCATGGAAACAATGTTTAATCAATATTTCATTTTTTCTAGTTGTGAAATTAGTTCGAAAGTTGAGTTCTATATTTTAGGAAAAAGATTGATATGGGTTTTAGAATCTTGGAGAAAAACAGATAACATAAATTAGGGAGGACATATTTTCCATTAAAACACACTATAATATATATGAAGAATTCTAACTCAACCATCATATTTGATATGGATTTCTTTATTAGAAATAGATCACAAGTAGTGAATGACATCAATTTTCATACAAAGCATCTGTTCGTGTGGTATCCAACTAAATAGAGAATGTTACTATTATAATTCCAACAATTTATTCAGAACATTATACGAATGAATATCACTTGCAAGGATAGAAAGGTGGTAGGAGAAGGGAACATACCATGAGGCAACTTCTACAAGAGCAAAAAGAACACCACCAAATGGAGAGCGAAAAGCAGGAGTCGTTCACACCACTAGCAGCCCCATCAACTTATTCAAATTATTCCATTTGCTTAACTTGCATATCATCACAAATTGTATGAAGAAAGCTCACATTTGCAGATTGTAGAAGAAAAAAAAAAAGATGATAGAACTTTATTATAAATAGGAGACTAAACTAAACTGTTCTATTGTGCTTTATTATAAATTGGAGACTGAACTTTACTGTTCTATTCTATTTGGGGTCACTGTCCTGTTTTTCCTACTAATGGTTTAGGCTGGGGTATGACAAAAAAAATTCCTGGAATGAGGCATGTTAGAACAAAATAGCCAAATGCAGTTATCATAGAAGATGACTTGATTCTTTAAATGCAAATTATAATTATAGGAACCTACCTTGCAAGTTATACAAAATTACAAAAGTAACCCCTATTGATGTCAAACGTACACAAATAATCAAATTTTAGAAGCTTTTCATTTCAAAAGGCTGTAACTTATAGAATCTACAGTTCGGATAATTCGTTGATGTCCGACGACAGATGCCTGCTTAAATTAATGCTTGATAATATTCTGAAACAGATTTTGAAGTTGTTAGCTTTTCAATTTATAATCAAGTAAAAGAACTAAAGTAGTAAGCTTTTCTATTCAAACCAATGTTTTCAAAACCGGACCGGAGGGGGAACCGGTGGCCTTACTGGTTACCGGTCGGATCGGTTCAATCATCGGTCGGACCGGTATGATGTCATAAATAAATTATTAATTTTTTTTAAAATATAAATATATATTTACATAATATTATAATACTATAAATATATTTATATTGAAATATTTAAAAATTTTCAGTTTTTTCACAAAATATTTAACAAAATTCTGTTAAATAAAAATATAACTATAGCTTTGTTTACCAATCCAAACAAAATTATTAAATTTTTTAAGGAAAAAAAAAGAGAATATAATGTATGTTGAAAAGTGGAAAAAATAAAAATATAAAATAATTGAATCAATCAAAGAAAAAGGAAAAAGAAACATAAAAAGAAAAGGGAAAAGCACGATGAAGTGGAGGCGGAAAAACAAAACCAAGAAAAATAAAACAAGTCCCAACTCCCAAGAATGCCTCCACTAGCCTTTTATATTCCCCAAAAGTCCAAAACCCTTCACTTTTCTTCACAACTTTCTATTCTTTTCTCTTCATCGTCATCACTCATCAGTTTCTTCTCCCCTTCTCATCTCTGCAATTATTCTTACCTCTTCTCCTTCTCCGACTATTCACATCGGATCTCACCTCAATACCGTCTGTATTTTCTGTTGTTCTTTTCGCTTCTTAGACTGAGAGGAAGAGTTGTTCAGCCATGGAAATTTCAGACGTCCGAAGAGAAAGCAAAAAAAAAAAAAAAAAAAAAGATCACCTTTTCCTGAACCGGCGGTCCGGTTCGGTTTCCAGGACCAAAACCACCGGTTAACCGGGCGGTTTTTCCGGTCCTGGACTGGTCCGAACCCCACTGGTTTTATAGAGTGTACCGGACCGGATAAGGCACCGGTCACCTGTTGAACCGGTCGAACCGGCCGGTCCGGTCCGATTTTCAAAACACTGATTCAAACACAGAAGCTAATATCAAGAAACAACAAAAAGATCAAAAGCTTTCTAGTTTCAAAATTGCTAATAAATCTGGAGTAAGATATAGTTCTATTTTCATTTTCAGCAAAGACTTGAAACTTATTGTTTTGACATTCCAATCCTTCAACACCAAAAACTGAACAAAGAAACTTATTGTTTTGACATTCCAATCCTTCAGTTCCTTACCTTTTGAGCTGATATTTTCCACTATTTTGGCACAAATTCGTATCGAATTTGAAATATTTGATAATCTGAACTTATTTAGATAAACTCAAGTGAAAATCCATTAGTGTATAAATATATAATCAAAAGATGCAAAAAGTTTTTTTTATCACAAACTGATAAGATATCAAAACTTTGAAAAGCATTTACATAGTTGTTTACACAAATTTTCGTTGATCTGCAATAATCGATTACAAAATACAAGAAAATAGGGAAAACAAAGGATTTAACAATTTAATTGTAAATAAAGTGTTACAATCTCTGAATATCCTCTGATTCTTCTTGAATAGCAGATTCGAGGGCTTGATGCTTGATCTCGAATCAAACTGGAGAACTTGGTTGAATTTGGTTGGAAGTGTTGGCTCGTTGCATGGACAACACTTCGAGATAGCAAGTGGCAATGACTCAAAGATTTGAGAGCTTGAATGCCTTTTGTTCTTGAGGACTTGTGACTTGTGATTTGTAATGTGATTTGTGACTTGATGTTATATGAGCTTGTAGACTTGGAGCCTCTATTTATAGACTTTCGGTTCTTCTTTTGGGCTTTGTGGGCTTGGGCCTGAATTTGAAATCCACACAATAAATAAGTGGGCTTTATTTAATTTAATGGATTATCTTTTAATCCATTTAATTAATTTAGGGATAAAAATACAAGTCCATAGTCTCTTTTATCCCGAATTAAATATTTAAGCCCAAATTTATTATGGACTCACAATAAAAATTAATAATTAATAGGCGATGTATTTGGGCCACTAATTAATAATTTATTTCCAAATTTTCGGTGTCAACAGATACCCCCACTTCAAGATCCGGAAAGAGCGTATCGAATTTTGCGAAACCGGGCTTGAAGAGTTGAAGTACTCCACCATTTTCTTCGTTTGCTTGGTGTTGGGCCCGTTTTGGTTTGAAATTTGTTGGCTGCCCTAAACAAACTTGAATTGGCCCGAGACACAAATAACCCCACGTTTCATATTTGTTTTTTGATTGGGCTTCAAATGGGCCCAATTGCAAATAATTACTTCCTAATTTGTCTCAAACTTAACACACATGGGCAAATTGCATATGTTCACAGTTCACCGGCGGGAGCCTCCATCATTTGCGGCCCAAATTAATAATTATTAGCAAGAAAGTTGGGTCGTCACTCAAATAACACTTTATGGCCCGTTTTGTGGAACCCTTGGTAATACGGCAATTCAGCAACATCGTTGCAGCATTGTCTTCCTTCCCTGCCTCAATCAACGCTGATTTCCTTCTCAAATCAGGGAAATAAGTCATCCATTTCCCTTTAATATTTGCGCATGCGATTTTCTTCCCCAATATCAACGCCAGAAATTGTATCTTCTTGGGGCCTATATGAGAGTGGTCTCAAGCACGTTATTTTTACCATTCTTCGAAAAACAGAGAGCTCATATCTCGTGCCGCTGCTTCAACAGAAAGTTCCGGTATCTAGGGCCGCTGACTGCCGACGTAGACGATACAGCAAATACCGACGAAAAGCTATGGGCTTTGCTTTTCTTTTTTTTTTGAGATTCTTCAATCATTCATATTTTCAAAGACTGCAACAGAGTTTACCAGGGCCAGCGTCTTGGAGTACCCGACAACCGACACCTACGGAATCCCTCCGCTACCGCTCGAGCACCACATGCTTGCCGTCGAGCCATTCGAACTTTGTTGTGCAGATGAAGAGCTGCAACCCATTCGTCCGGTGAAATTCTCGTCCTCGAGCTTGGATCTGTAGGTTGATTTGCCGCCACCGCCGCGAGAGTGTTAGGAACTGCCGCTGGCGAACTGGTGTTTGTGTTCGGAAAGCTGCCAAAAGGGGTTCTTATTCTGCCATCGGAAACATACAACAAAGAAGTCGCCATCACCGACATTGCAGCAACAGTCATACGCCGGCAAGGAGAATTTCATGTTTGGAGTTCTCTCAAGAGGTCCTATTCCGCTGTTGGGGTCGTTAGCTGGAATTATCAATTCGCCACCAATGTCGTCGCCTCACGTAACTGAATTCAGAAATCTGACTTTGGCTTAAAATATCGTGGCTCTGTTAATTTATGTTTGTAGATTGGCCTGCATCAAGAATCAGAAATTGGTGTATGAAGTTGCCATGAGAATTGCTACATGTCTTCCTCTCTTATCCAAGATTTAAATTATCTCTCTATTTGATTTTTTTGTTTTTTGTTTTTTTAAAAAATAAAATAAATGCAGGGGGAAGACTTTCGTGGGCAAACACCGATTAGATTTGAAGAGCCACCTAAATTCATTGCTTGCAATTTTGTTTCTGACAAACTTTCAAAAAATCTCGAGATGCACAAGTAACAATCTCATCCTCCATGGAAGCTCATCAAGAATGTTCATTTCATGCCACTATATAGGATGCGTTTGTTCCCACAGTACGAAATTATTGAATTTCCAACCGCCACGGACACCTGGATCTAACTTTCGTCTCCATAGAGCCACCGTACAAGCTCCAACAAAGTCTCTCATCCTAACGCTATCTTTCTTTGACACCATAAAGATGCTGATGGAATTTTGCTCTGGATTCACCAGCTCATCGTTAATGATCCTCGCTTGAAATTTTCGCCTAAGAAAACAAAATTACAATCCACACGGCTTGTTCGCAGTCATCAACCAACACCGTCGAGATTCTCGTTATTGCAGACAATTATACTGGACTCTTTTGCCCCCATCAAGCTATCATTGTCGGGGTGCTCTCCTTCCTCGGCATCGATGAGGTCCTGATAGATTTTCTCTCGAACCCCGACTCAGAACCATAGAGGTCATTCATTCACCACCTCATGACTCCATAGCATGCATCACCATCCCGGCATCAACAAAGATTTTTTTGTGGCTAAAGCCGTTAGAGACATGTGCTCAAAGTATCGCTCAAACATCCGTCCTTTCAAACTTTTGCAAATCAACTTTTTTCATCACCCGACGAAGGGAAAGAGTTGCAGAACATTCTCCGAACCTTCATCAAGTTGAAGTGTTGTAAATTGTTGGTGACTGTCAATCTTTCGCGCCATGAAGTTGCGTCATAAGTGGTAGTGCAGTCAACAACTTCACATCTTCTTGCTAGGCTCCACCAATTTCCCCAACGTGCCATCCATTTCCAAATGACTCTGTGCTGTAAAATGTCACTTCAGTCAGCCATAGCTCAGAAGATTGTTGATGAATGTCGTTTTCACGTCAAGATCATCCAAAGAGGCTTTGTTGGCGAACAGATATTTGTGGAGTACCTATGGAGATATCACCAGCATGAATATGACGAAGTGGAAAGACTCAAATCATCACATTTGCTTCCATAAAACTCTCTTTCTTTTTTTTGTTTCTTTCTCATTCTTGCAGGTGAAGGATGAAAAACAAGTTGAGGAGATGGGTCGCCGGAAGATCGAGACCCCCTGATCGACAGCAAGAGAAGTCCAAGATACTTTGACTCTGGTATAGAAGTGGAACGAATCATCATTTCACGCGATGAGGATTTGTTGTGACATCCAAAAGATCTTAAATTTGCTGGAAACTCTGACAAGAGGCTTAGGTGTTGAAAGAGTTGCAGACACCATATGAAGAGTTTAGACAAAATGTAGTAGGTTTTGTCATGTTTTTGTAATCCTTTCGTCACTTTGATGTAAAAGAATACCAATTTGTGGAATAAGATTTTCTTTCATATCTCTTCGTGTCACTTCTCTTTTTTGTGTATTTGTTTGCCATTCTTTGCTTTGATTTTGATCTTGAATGACTCCAATGCATGCCCCCGGAGTTGGAATTTCATGAACTTGTTGAAACTCACGAAGGATTTAGATTTGTTTGAAGATATGAATGAACTTGAAAATTTATTATTCAAGTTGCCTACGTACCCCAAAAGAGGATCAAGTCATGACGTAGTTCAGAGTTTCTTTATTTTTGTTTTTGATCACAGTTTATACTCATGCGAACAAGGAGTAACATGCAGTTTAGGCTCGTGCGTTGAGGAGCAAACTCCTTCATTCAAACTGATCCTTTTGGAAAATTTGATTTTTGGAGGCAAATGCGCAGCTTTGTTTTGTCCATCGGTTTGTTGGCGTTATTTGGGAACACAACACCGGCTTCTCCAAGAAGCGTAGGTGGAAAGAAATCTCCGAGAGTTGCATGGTTTGACTTACAGGTTCTTTCTAATTTCTTCCGACTTGCTCGAGAATTCTTTGAACTTCTTGGTAGATTTCGTCTACGGATCCCGGTTCGCTTTGGCTTTTCCCTTGATATTAGTTGATGAACTTGATCAACACGTTGTTTTGGACTTTTTCGGCGGGTCACAAGAATCCATCTATCACGATCAACAGTCGTATTAGAAAGATTCGTCACTGGCTCGGTTCTTCGATCAACAAGTAGGGTCCTTGCTAAGTTCGGGTCTAGACTCCCAAATTGAAATGTTGTAGATGCCCCCGAGAGTGTAGATGGAGGAAAGATCACCTTCTTGCTTTGAGAATTCTGAAAGATGCTCTTGGTTGCGGTAAGGCTAGCATGATTCACCTCTGCAACATCTTCATCATCATCTTCCTCAATGTCATCTTTGTCGTCGAAGATTATTTTTCCATCATTGGCAACAACATTATCTTCTCCTTGACCACGAAGCACTTCTCAATAGGATGACCGACTACTCGGTGATACTTGCAGTATTTGGGATCAGCTACCTTGCCGCTTTCTTCAAGGAGTTTTCGACTCGGGCAATTTCATCAACCTTCTTTCAACGAGTTCATCGAAAACATGAGAGACATCGGAGTTAGCAAAAGGGTATTTCTTTTCTTGTCTTTCTCTCAGCGTAGGTCAATGACCGCCATTTGAATTGTGTGGAACTCCAAAGTTCTCGTTCTTCTCAACATTCGGAGGCACTCTTGTAGCAATCGGAATGGTCATGGAATCTTCAGTTGAGTCTTTGACAAACATCTCATTTCTCCAATAATCTTTTCTTTCTCTTCCTTGTTCTCCTAGTGGAAACAAAGATCTGTGATTTGCAATACTCAGTTCCATATCGTAGGCACGGGTAGAAAGATCCTCAAATGTTCGAGGTTTGATTCCTTGGAGAATGTATTGAAGTCCCCAATGCATCCCTTGCGTGCACATCTCTATTGCGAACGTTTCTGACAATTTGTCTTTGCAACTTAGGCTTAGTGTTCACCAACGGTTGATGTAGTCGACGACCGGTTCATCTTTCCCTTGCCTCGCGTTTTTAAGCTCGATCATGCTCACGGTGCGACAAGTGTTGTGGAAGTGGTTCAAGAACTCTCCCTCCATTTCGTCCCAACTATTGATGGATTCGGGTTCAAGATCAACCTACCAGTTGAAGGCGTTATTTTTTAGCGATCTGACGAACTGCTTGACAAGAAGGTCCGTACCCGTTCCGGCATTATTGCAAGTTTCAATGAAATGGGCGATGTGCTGTTTAGGGTTGCCTTTTCCATCAAACTGTTGAAGCTTGGGTGGCTGGTATCCATTTGGCATCTTCAAATCATCAATTCTTCTTGAGTATGGTTTTGAGTATGCGACTCGATTTTGGGATGACCCGCCGTAGTGTACCTTGATTGTGTTCGCTATCATTGCCTGCAACTCTTCCATGGACAAGGTTGCTACCGAGCTTGTTAAACGCGTGGTCTTTTGTGCAAAATCTGGCTTGTGAAGTGTCTGATCAACCAGCTTCTCATTCGGAGTGTGTTTTCGAGGAAAAGGACGGTTGTGGCTAGACCCTTCGGCATTTTGTTGCTCCACTTTGTCCATCAGTTGCGAAATTTGAAGATCTTTGTCCTCCACGATCTTCTGCAAATCAGTTACGGCTTGAGCCATTTGAGTGAGTTGTTCTTCCACGTTCGTCACGCTGATAGTCATTGCAGGCAAGTTGGCGAAGGTGGTTGAATGAGTCCCTTTCGGGGTGGCAGGATTGGAGTTATCCGATTTGGAGGAGGCTGAGCCGGCGTGCTTGCCCCCGGTAGAGGATTCAGCAATGTTGGCAACGATGTCAACCACGTTCATCTTGTTCAACGCGAGTTGATCCTTTTTAGGTGCCATGGAAGTGTTTTTTATGATGGATTTGAGATTTTTCGTAGGATGAAGAGATGAGAGGTAGAGAAAGTCCCACTGGGCGTGCCAAAATTTGTTTACACAAATTTTCGTTGATCTGCAATAATCGATTACAAAATACAAGAAAATAGGGAAAACAAAGGATTTAACAATTTAATTGTAAATAAAGTGTTACAATCTCTGAATATCCTCTGATTCTTCTTGAATAGCAGACTCGAGGGCTTGATGCTTAATCTCGAATCAAACTAGATAACTTCGTTGAATTTGGTTGGAAGTGTTGGCTCGTTACACGGACAGGACTTCGAGATAGCAAGTGGTAATGGCTCAAAGTTTTGAGAGCTTGAATGCCTTTTGTTCCTGAGGACTTGTGACTTGTGATTTGTAATGTGATTTGTGACTTGATGTTATGTGAGCTTGTAGCCTTGGAGCCTCTATTTATAGGCTTTCGGTTCTTCTTTTGGGCTTTGTGGGCTTGGGCCTGAATTTGAAATCCACACAATAAATAAGTGGGCTTTATTTAATTTAATGGATTATCTTTTAATCCATTTAATTAATTTAGGGATAAAAATACAAGTCCAAGTTTCTTGTATCCCAAATTAAATATTTAAGCCCAAATTTATAATGGACTCACGATAAAAATTAATAATTAATAGGCGATTTATTTGGGCCACTAATTAATAATTTATTTCCAAATTTTCGGTGCCAACAATAGTCTCTCTTGTTCTTATTCAGGATGCAACACCACTTAACATAAGATTCAAGATATATACATCTCATATCTTTTCATGCAAAAACTCAGATTATACAAATCAAATGCCACATAAAAGTCAGATGGTACAAATCATACAATGTTTTACCAATTTCCAACATGTCGAGATACTTAGCTCCTTACCTTTTGAGCTGATATTTTCCACTATTATGGCACAAATAGGTGTTGAATTTGAAATATTTGATAGTATAAAGTTATATAGATAAACCAAGGGAAAATCTTGTTATTGATTTGAAACCTTTCGAGCTGATATTTTCCACTAATTGTACATGTTTACTTAGATTATGCACCAATTACCTAATTATTGTTTTAATTTTATGTTAACTTAAACAGGGAATGCATTCATCAGATTACAAGCAACAAAATATTCATGTTCAACACAGAACAAGCAAACTTAGATCATATACTCTATGTGACAGGAAGCATGCCCTTTTGCCTAAATCATAGAAGTGTTTAACAACTAGATCGACACTCATCCAACTAAATATCATAGGGACTTTCTTAACTAGTGCAACATGCATTGCAAAATGAGAATGATGTCAACAAACACATGACACAATACAAATTGCATATTGTAAACAATGACTACCTACTTTCTTAACACACTATAAGTATAGTTGTATGCAATCAGGTTTGAAAAGAATAAAGAGCTGAGAATAAATGCAGAAAAGGTAACAACATAAGACATATGACACATAACTACAGCAATCAGAGCCAAACTATATTGAGAAGCATTTCAGAAATATGTAAATTCAAGAGTTATAACAGTTTAATACAACAAAAAAAATCCATGCTACTTCAAAGAATTGTAACACAATATCAAACTTATTACTACACGATCCATATTGAAACAAAACACAAAATTTCACAGCCAATATCCTTGGAAAGCACTAAAAATTTTCAAGTTAAAGCATGTTAGATCTAAGTACCTAAGAACTTAAAAAAAAAAGGAAAAATGGGAAGAATCTCTTAACACAAATAAACCTCTATTTAACTCGACAATTCAGATCTGAAGAACTTAGCATTATCTAAGTTTCTATCTTTATTAACTTCAAATCCACCAACCCATTTCGTAAACACTGATAATACAACCACATTAATTATAGAGTAGTGCCCACAATCTACTTTATCAAGAAAGAAACGAAAAAAAACAATCTTTACAACCTCACAAAAACCACGAAGAACTTACATATATTAATCCTGACACACAATGGATTATTTATGCCGAGTTGACGCCAACAAATTAGGAAGTACTTACAAAAACATATGAACCAACAATATCAACCCTCTCCCACGAACTATCTGCCAAAAAACATAAGGAGTTTCAGAAAAGGGGTTCGATTTCATACATAAATAACTAAAAATTTCAAGTAATTTCAGTCTCAATATGAAAATTAAGGAAAAAAAAAATTTAAAAAGAGAACCCACTCTTACCGCAACTCAGATGGTCATTAATCTTGAGGGAAAACCAGATAAATGAAGAGGAAATCTCCCGTTGAAGAAGAAGCTAAATCTGAGAGAAAAAGACAACGTTTCAAGAGAGAAAGATGAGGGTAGGGATTCTAGGAAAAGGCCACAGAACTGATAATCGCTCTAAAAAAGAGAGAAATAAATCTTGAGAGGGAACTTTACCGCTGAAATTTCATGAATTACGACTCAAATTTCCGACCAAAGGTAGACGGAGGTTCTTCATCTGAAGTTGACATTAATTTTCAGGCGGTTTTTAGATGAAATATCGCCGAAGGTTTGCAAGAAAATATTCATGAAATTTCAGACGAAACTTTGGTCTGAATTTCTCCTGACATTTAAGGGATTTTCTGACGAACATGTTCATCGAAAAAATCGTCTGATTTTCAGGCCAATTTCAGACATCATTTTAAAAATAATTATTTTTTTTTCAGATGAAAATTTGGTCGCAATGTTAGTCGGAGTTATTAAAACTAATTTTAATTAAATTAAAATTTTAGTTTCGTCGGAATTTCATCAAAAATTTTGTTTTTGGAAATTTTATGGATTTTGCCAGAGTTTCGTTTGAATTTCGTCGAAAAAATTCAGACCAAAATATTTTGTCGGAAATTTTCGTCTGAAAATGACTTTTTTTTGTAGTGTTCCTAAAATATTTTAATAAGAAACGAAACAAATAGGCCCGAACAACTCTAGTATATACATGCATCGATAACATAATTTTAAATTATAGAGCATATAAACTTAATATTCAATTGACAGTATAACGGTATTACCGTACTGCAAAATATGGCAATCAAAGGCACTTTTCCAGTACCTTTTATTTGTAGTAAACCCGGCAGAGCTTCCCCGCAATATCCTCGATTTAAGACTTTGGAGTGTGGGCTCCGACAGTATTTCGCTAAGTACTCGAGAAAATATTTTCTAGAATAACACTTTTTTTTTTCTAATATCAGAAAATCCCTATTTTCTATTAATTAAGTGGATTATATATTAATTACATAACCACTTAATTAAATTAATTAATCCTTAATTATTAACTAGAGAGAGAGAGATTTCGGCCAAAGAAACTGGAAAGGAAAGACGAACAAATGATTATTTTGAAATGAACAACCTAAGCCCCTAGCCTAAGCTTTAAGGACAACCGTGTCATTTTTCGATTTTTGTCGTGCAAGCCAAGCTCAAACGACCTATCCGATACCGCCACGTGGTAGCTTAGACTGCAAGTAGTCAAAAAACGCTGACCACGCGTCAATCGGACTACATGCGCATGGCGCACATGGGTCACACGCGGCACGAGGAGGTGCCGCATGTCCGGTTCATCCGGTCCATCTGGGCGGTTCAGTCTCCAGACCGGCTTAACAATGAACCGGTCGGCTCAAATTGGTCTGAACCAAATATGATGTGGCGAACTCTGATTCGTCCATGTGTCCGGGTCGGTTCAACTTGGGCCCGACCCTATCCGCTAACCCGACCCGCAGACCCATTAAACCGGCCAGTTGCTCGGTTCGCCCAGATCCAATCTGGGCCGCTGATCCGCGTAACTTGGTGCGATCCTGGACATCCACGTGGCACGCTACACGGCGCCCGGTCAAAGCCATTTGGCGTCTGACCCGCTGACGTGGCGTGACACATTAGCTGCCACGTCAACAATAAAAAAACTTTATTTTTTCCAAAATAAAATTTTGGGCATTTCCAATTTTTTGAAATTCGATTTATTTTCTCAAAATAAATCCTTTGGCTATTTTCAAGCACTTTGAAAATTTATTTCTGTCTCTCACTTTTAATATTTTCTCTTTGGTCTTCGTTGGGAATTGTAGGGGAACCTGCAGGACTAGTTAATTTTAGCTCCAAACAATCTATTATCATTTCATGACAATAATTGATTACCGTTTAACAATATTTAATTTCACTAAATAAATATTATTGCACTCTAAAATTAATTAAATTATTCACGAATTTCTCAATCTAGAATAATTTTGTATTTACTCCTCCGTATAGATATCCATGAAAAATAAATCAATACTACTATCATTTATTTTTTACTTCCAATCTGAAATTTCTTGATTCGCCTAAAGTTCAAATTCCTTGTAAATGAAACACATTCAACGTACAACTTTGGTGACATACACACGAAGTACTTTGGCCAAAGTTTTACTTCGAACTTTTTGCAAATCTATTTCAGGGATATCTTTTAACCTTCCAGCAAGGCCACAGATTCCTCGATCAGTATTAATCTTTAGCACATTTCTTGTAATCACCGAACGTACAAAGTATTTTGGCCACCCGTTACCGAGACCTCACTTCGGAGTACATCAAAGTGATTAACACTACATGCCTAAAGTCGAAACACTGCCAGGATTAAGAGTCCAATGCTTCCTGAGATTTTTGTTCATTTTAGATAGCAGTATAAAATGAACAATTTCAATAGTCCAGTTCGATGTTTCCAATCCCATTAAAAATCATCAATGTGTTATAACCAGAAACTCCATTTCCCTATGACGAAAGACTAATCATCTTATATAACACATTATAGTATCGATAAGAACATTTTCTTATCATACCGAATAGAACTTTAATGACATGTGATTTTTGGTGTTTAAAGTCTTTTCCTATGAAACACATTTCATATAAAAATACCATCACACGTCATTAATTATTAAATGCGTAATATTCTCATAGCTCGCAATAATCTCAGATTTATTAATCCAAAATATTTACAATATAATTGGATTTTCAGGGGATTAATCTCAACAACACCAAGCCGGACGGCGATATACTTGTTGCCCAGTTCAATACGAGCATCATTCCAAGCGAGCAGGAGAAGTTGATGCAAAAAGATATTGACTGGTTGCGAGTCACTTTCAGTGTCGAAGTTTTTAGGGTAAGAACTAGCATTTTACTCTGTGCGGTTTTTTAGATTCAATCTAAATTTATCCGACTTGACCCACTGATCTATTTTTCGCAAAGGTGCCTTCCCGATGCTACCTTTGCCTTTCAACAAGCCTAGGAATTTTGAGATGGAAAGGCCAGGTACAGGGGGAAATATAGGGTGGTTTAAAGTGAACTGAAAGACTTGAGGAAGTAGGGCATCGCTGAGCTGTCGTGGGAGATGGAGGACCTGAAGCGCGAGAAGGCTCAACTTCCAGAGGAGAAGGAGGAAGAGGGTGCAACATCAGAGTGTTATGGAAGAGATTGAGCAAGTAGAGTGATAATTTGTAGAAAAGCTCACAATCGAACTGAATCGAAATTGCAATGTCATTAAAGAGACTGAGCAGAAGGCCTATCCGGACGGACATATAACTGGCTCCGAACTGACATAAGATTGACTCTGAGATGATGTAGCCCGCGGAGCGTCGGTACGCCATATCCCCCGCACTATGCCCCAGTACATATACGAAACGGACATCCGTATACGCACTAAGTCATAGCGAACGGGTGACAAACCAAAAACACTCCTGGCTAGGCGGGACTAGACCCTGTCAAACAAGTGCGCAACAAGAACTAATATGCGGAAGCGTAATTAAAACAAATAATAATCAACAACAGTTAAGTCACATGTAAACGAGTTCAAACTACGTAACCTGTCAGAGCAATATATATATAGACAACAGCCACCAAGGCTAGCAAAACAGTAACAAGTATCCAAAAGTATAAGCGGCCGACAAGGCCTAAATACTATAACTAACAAAAGTATGTTGTATCTAATGCATATCTCCAACAAAAGGATAGGGATCTAGATAGACATGAAAGTAAAAGACTGTACTAACTTTCCCGTCTAGCTGTGACCACGCGTACCTGCAAACTGGAAAAGGGAAAAACATGGAGGGGTCAGTCAAAGGACAGGTGGGGGGGAGAGGGGGGGCTACTCACACACCCCGTACATATAAATATACATGCAAGCATACAATTCCCTAATCCCACTATACGTTCTTTATTGAAACATATTAATTTTGTAAAAGTCAAAACTCGCACGGTGGGATTACGGAAATTTAATTCATTAATTAATTACTGTAGGTTGCTCTGCGAGAACGAGCGGTCTCCAACATTTACTCCTCATTTTTATTCATTCCGGTCATTCACACACACAATCATATCATTACCTAAACATCTTTTTTCCTCCGGGTTGATGGTTTGGGCGGCCAACCCTCCCCATCCACATACACATGAGAAACGAGGGTGCTGACGCCCTCGCCCTTGGGACTCCATCCTCTACTAACCTCCTAATGGATTCTGGGTTCATCCCCTTTGATATGAGACCGTACAATGGGCTAGCCGGCGGCCCTTGCCTCCCACGTTCACTCAAAGCACGACCCCTGGGCCCCACAATATAACACACACACATCTCGCCAATCGGTTCGGTTGTTGTTTGAAAACATTTTCATTAATATATAATAATAAAAGGGTTGCGTTTAGTAAAAACATTTTGGCTCTTCTATCACATACACGGTGGTAGGTCGATATATAAAGACAAACCTCACCTGATCGGAGAAAAGACAAAAAGAGGCAAGAAGAATGCCTACTCGACCTGGTCCTCTCCTCTCTGGAGATTGTCTAAACAAACCGGATACATTTCGGTTAAGACTCGACTCAATTGAACCAAATACTGATGCACAGCAATTAAATTCGATGATAAGGATAATATGACGTGCAATGAGATCGTATTATATGATGAGCATGCTCAATGAATGCACATGAAATTAATTAAAGCAATTAGACAATTTAGGAATTCAAGATCAATGCAAATTTAAAAGATAATCACATTTTAATTTAATTAATATACATACAGGCTCGGGAAATAGGATTAGAAATAAAAGGCAAAGAAAATACATAAAATTACAAAATTCAACTTAAAATAAACAATTAAAAGTAGGTTGCTGCAATAATAATTAAAAAGCTGTTGCAAGTTGCTGCTCATAGAACAGGGCACTTGGATAATGTAGTCACCCCAACATTCATTAAATGGCAACAACGTGCAATTAAAAAGGGCAACAACTAATGGTTGAATCATGATGCCAACCCATTTAAAATTCACTTGATGATTAAGTAAAGCAAAGAAAACAAATTAATTCATGCACTTACAAGGCAACTGTACGCAGCAACAGGGAAGTTTGTTTCTTCAATCCCAATTTCAAATTTTAAATCATAATCTCCACATTTAACTCTTATTAACCACGAAATCATTCTCTTCCATGCATTAAATATATATTAGCTTAGTTAGTTCCCCCAAAATAAAACAATCCATTTTAAATATAAAAATCCTATTTTAATTACTAACATTTAAATCAACTAACAACTAAGTTTTCCAATATTAAATAAGAAAATAGGCATAGAATTAAAAATTCTAAATCCTAATCAATTAATCACATATTTAGAGATATCCATACACATACATCACCAAAAAATTTCTCACCTAAGAAAGAAGAAAGATAGAAAAGAAGACGGTGGTGTTTGGTTCCGGTGACCGGCAGTGGAAGACGGTCTAGTGATAATGGGTAACTTGGCTCTTCCCCTTTTCTCCAGAATATGCAAGACGTGAGAGAGAGGAGATATTATAATGGGTGTGTGATACTGTTGGAAAACAGAAATCAGAAAGCAGGGGAAATTTAAAAAAATTTCCAACAAAAGGATTGAATTTCGCAATCATGAATCCAAATTCGTAAGATAAAGAAACTTACTTTTCAATAATCTTTTTTGAAGAGTTTCAAGCCACCCAAGAACGTTCTTTTCGCGGCTTGATCCCCTCTCCTTGGTAAAGCTCGAATATTTAAAACTTCTAACATGAAGCTCTCTAGAGATAGTCCACGAACTTGACTACAATCTAACTAGTAAGGATGCTAGTTCTCTAGTTAGTGTTTAGGCTTAACCTAGGGTTTATTTGATCTTGGAGAAAGGATGGTGTTCAACACATGAACCAAAAGAATTTTCAATTAGCCCTAAGGGGAGCTCGAGCTCCCCTACATATAGGAAGGAGAGGGGCGGCCGATCCTAGTCCTTTTGGACTAAGGATTTGGTCCCTCTCTCTTATTGCTTGATCATCAAGTAATTTCAAACCTTGACTTTGAATTCTAATTCAAATCAACTTTTAGGAGGGCTAAAATATCCAAAACCCTTTTAGATAATATTATACTTTATTTATTAATTAATAAATAACTTATTTATCTAATTAATTAATTCATAATTAATTAAATAGATTATTTTTCTCCAAAATAAGACTTTCTTTTTAATTCAAAAATTAAACCAAAGTCTATTAAATAATTAACACATTAATTATTTAATCACATATAATTATACACGTGTGGTGCACACGTGTCCATGTATGACACATGTCACGAACGTGACCCACACGTGTGGAACCCTTTTGGTATGATCAACTCTTTTAATCATTTTAAAGCCTTAACTCATGTAACCAAGTTGTTGTGTGTGACCCTCTAGGTTCTCAATTCAATTAGCAGTGACCCTAATTAATTAATTCACTAATTAATTAATCAGTCCACAGATTAAACGACCATAGTCTAGCAACAGGTGTTTAACCCCTAGCTGAATTGGAATGTCTCGATTCGACAGAACCTTTAAGTCATTGATTCATGTGAGATACAATCCTCCTACTTACTATCTCTCAACCAAGATCTAGGGTAAGGGAATAATCAGAACCCTAATAATCTGGTCTTAAAGCTAAGTGCATTTCATATCCATTTGATCTCAATCTAAGAAACCCTTTTCTTGATATCTTGATCTACTGCCTTGGCCAAGGACTCCATAAGGCATATGAATGACTTACACAATAAGATATCACCTTGCAAATGCAAGCGTAGGTCCTTTCTTGATTCTCATTCACTTTCATGAGTCACTTGTGCAGCCCCAGCATAAGCCTTGAATCAGTTGTCTAAGGTGACACCCTTTAAAGCTTACACCTAAGACTACAGAGTTAACTCATAAAGTGACATGGAACCTCAAGTCTAAGGATCAATTAATCACATCAATGACTCGTGAGATATTTCCTAATCTGGAAGTTTCCATTTCCTGAAATAGAAACTTCCTTTCCCATTTAGGAATCTTCTCACACGGGGCACCTCAGTGAACTTACTTATGGAAGTAAGCACCCTCATGTATCACGCACGTATCAACTATACACTTTGCACCTCCATGAAACAAGGACACCCTTCTTAAGGGCGTGATCCCACAAGCACGCCTTAAAGGAGTTAGGTTGACACTCCCACTGTCTGTAGGACTCGTCAGCTTGGAGTATTTTACTAATCATGACTTATGTGATATAGGGCTCGTTTCATGAACCATTTCACCTAAATGGTAGAGTCCTAAAGTCATCAGGATTAGGGGGTTCTAATACATGCACAGCTAAAGTAAACGCATACCAAACAAGAGCATATGAAGAAGCATTGCCTCAATTCGTTATTTTATTCAAAGATTGTCTGTGATTACAATAAGGAAAAGTACAAAGCGGATATACAATCGGCTTTCTAGGGCACTATTCCTAACAGATACTTGAAATATTTAGCATAATATATATTTCATTATGGTTTAAGGAGAGTGTATACATATATATTTAATATACATATATCTGTAGGCATATAAGAGTAACTAAGAATAAGAATGTATATAATATAATATTATTTAAATAGTATGTGTATGCAAAAGATTACAAGTGGTGTGTTATAGGTGCACGTGTAATATATTTATAATCTATAAATATATATATATATATATATATATATATATATATATATATATAGGTGCACGTGTAATATATTTATATACAAATGCATGTAATTTATATTTAATTAATAAATGATAATTGAAATATTACTTAGATATTTACTAAACGTAATTAGCAATAATACACACTTGGTCAATTAATGAGCAATTAAAGCATACAAAATTACATATTTAGTAAACAAAATAAAATTAAAATATACGCAACACTCGAACTAACACACACGTGTCGTTGTACCTGACAACCGTCGAGACGGGGCATCACAACCTTCCCCCCTTAAAAGAATCTGGTCCCCAGATTCTACTAATCGACTTTGAACAACTCCAAATAGATTTTTCTCATCTTTTCCTCGGTTTCCCAAGTAGCTTCTTCAGACTTCTGATCTTGCCCCAAAACTTTGACAAGTGGAATTCTCTAGTTTCTCAATTCTTGAAATTTTCGATCCGGGACTCTTACGGGTTTTCTCACAATCGTCAGATCTGGTTCTAGTTGTACGTCTTCCATTGGAAGTATCTCTGACTCATCGGGGTAGTACTTTTGGAGTTGAGACACATGAAACATGTTGTGTATTCCGGTTAAGCTTGGCGGAAGGTCCAACCGATACGCCGCTTCGCCAATGCGCTCAAGTATTTCAAATGGACCAATATAACGAGGATTTAGCTTCCCGCCTCTTCCAATACGGGTGAATCCTTTACGTGGGGATGCTTTCAAGAAGACTCTGTCCCCTATCTCGAACTCGAGATTCCTCCTTCTTCGGTCAGCATAGCTCTTCTGACGATCTTGAGCAGCTTTTATTCGTTGTTGGATGATTTTAATTTTATCGATAGCATCTTTAATGGCCTTTGGAAGGGCTCTCCTTCCCACTTTCTTTTTCACCCCTTCTTTCTTTCTCCACTTCCAATCTTCTAGATCAAAGAATAACGACGACCAACACTTCCTGCCGTAGAGAGCTTCATACGGTGCCATCCCAATCGAGGTTTGGTAGCTATTATTGTAAGCAAACTCAATCAAGGGCAACTGTTTATCCCAAGAGTTCTGAAAGTCCAAAGCATAAGCTCGAAGCATGTCTTCGAGGTATTTGATGAACCTCTCTGACTGACCATCCGTCTGAGGGTGTGAAGTTGTGCTGAAGTTAAGTTTCGAACCCAAGTGCTTCTGAAGATCCTGCCATAGTTTTGGAGTGAACCTCGGATCCCTGTCCGACATGATGCTAACGGGGATTCCATGAAGCCTGACAATCTCATTACGGTACTTCTCGACTAATTTACTTACTTTATCGGACATTCTTACTGTAAGAAAGTGGGCGGACTTGGTTAAGCGGTCAACTATTACCCAAATCCCATCACCACCACCTTTAGCCTTCGGTAAACCGGAAACGAAATCCATTGTCACTTGTTCCCACGTCCATTCTAGAATAGGCAAAGGTTGTAACAAACCTCCCGGTTTCTGATGCTCAGCTTTGACTTGTTGGCACGTTCGGCAATGCCTTATGTAATTGGCCACGCCCTTTTTCATACCATTCCACCAATAATATTGTTTTAAGTCTCGGTACATCTTGTTACCATCGGGATGCACTGAACAAGCTGTCTTATGTGCCTCTTCAAGGATCATACGTTGTGTCTCTTGTGGTACACAAACTCGAGTCTTAAATCTAAAAACTCCAAATTCATCGAATCCAAACGGTGACTCCGGATCGTCTTGAGCTTTCCTTATCCGGTTCTGAATCCAAGGATCAGTGGCTTGAGCATTAAGAATTCTCTGTTTCAAATCTGGTTGTATGGTGATATTAGCAAATCGAACTTTCAACATAATGCTCTCAGTTCCATCACTCGTATTAGCCTCCAAACTTGATATGCTTGATTTCCGACTCAAAGCATCAGCGACCACATTAGCTTTGCCTGGATGATAGTGGATAGTGCAATCATAATCTTCTAAGAACTCCATCCAGCGTCTCTGTCTCATATTCAGCTCCTTCTGAGTAAACAAGTATTTGAGACTCTTATGGTCAGAGAAAATCTTGAACTTGACATCGTAGAGATAGTGCCTCCACTTTGCTAAAGCAAAGATAATAGCTGCTAGCTCGAGATCGTGAGTGGGATAATTCTTCTCATGCTCTTTCAACTTCTTTGAGGCGTAAGCAACTACTTTGCCACTTTGCATCAACACACATCCAAGCCCTTCCTTAGAAGAATCAGTGTATATGGCGTAGCCCTCAGTGCCATTGGGTAAGGTTAACACCGGTGCGGTGGTCAACTTCTCCTTCAACTGTTGAAAGCTTGCCTCATAAGTGTCATCCCACTTAAACTTTGTCTCCTTTTTGGTCAATCGGGGTTAAAGGTGCGGCTATCTTCGAGAAGTCCTTCACGAATCTTCTGTAATAGCCTGCCAAGCCCAGAAAACTTCTTACTTCAGAGGCATTCTTCGGTTGCTTCCAGTGCATCACAGTCTCTATCTTTGAAGGATCAACTTCAATCCCGCTGCCTGATATGATATGGCCTAGGAAGGTGACTCTGTCGATCCAGAATTCGCATTTGCTAAACTTTACGAAAAGTTGATGCTCCCTGAGAGTCTCGAGTACGATCCTCAAATGCTGGGCATGTCCTTCTTCGGACCTCGAATACACTAGGATATCATCAATGAAGATCACCACAAACTTGTCGAGAAACGGCCAGAATATCCTACGTATCATGTCCATAAAAGCTGCTGGAGCGTTTCTCAAGCCAAAAGGCATGACTACAAACTCGTAGTGCCCATACCGGGTGTTGAATCCCGTTTTTGAAATATCTTCTTCCCTGACCCTTAACTGATAATACCCTTGTCTCAAATCAAGCTTGGAATAAACCTTCGAACCCTGAAGTAGATCGAATAACTCCTCGATGTATGGAAGGGGGTACTTGTTCTTCACCGTCATCCTATGGAGCTCACAGTAGTCAATACACATTCTCAACGTTCCATCTTTCTTCTTTATAAATTGGACGGGAACACCCCAAGGTGAGGTACTCGGTCTAATGTATCTGCAAGCCAATAACTCATCAAGCTGTGTCTTTAATTCCTTTAACTCGGCTGGAGCCATGCGATAAGGCGTCTTCAGAAAGCCTCTGCTTTCGGATAGAGGTCTATCACGAACTCAATTTCCCGCTTTGGTGGAAGAGAACCCAGATTCTCCGGAAATACATCAAGAAAGTCCTTAACGACCTCGGTTTCCTCCAACTTAGCTTGATCTTTAGGTTTATTGAGAAGATAGGCTATGTATCATGTGGCTCCATCTTTCACAAGTTTGTGCGCTTCTATGAAAGAGATTATAGGATTAGACTTTCCTTTCTTACCCACAAAGACTTCGGCACCCAAACGGATCTTCTTGGTGTGACAATCCATAACGGCTCGGTGTACAAATAGCCAATCCATCCCAAGAATGGCTCCATACTTCTTCATCGGCATCTCCACAAAATCGACTGGATAATCATGACCCTCAATGCTCACCGGGCAATTCTTAAACACACGATTCGTCCCAAGACTACCTCCTAGAGGTGAACTAACCACAAAATAGACATCCAAACAAGGAGCAGGCAAGTGCAAAGAAGAGATCAAGTCTTGAGCAAGAAACGAGTGTGTGGCACCTGGGTCAAATAATGCATGGATGCAAATGCCATGAATGCAAATTGTACCTTCAACGATGGCAGCAATATCAACCTGGGCGTCCTGATCTTCGCCTTCAAGGGCATAAGCACGGGCTCTCACAAGCTGTCTCTGATTTCCACCCTGTTGTCCCTGATCTCTAGCCTGATCACAAACATAAGCCTTATGTTCCAGAGACCCACAAATCAAGCATCGCCCGAGCTTCTTCCAACAATTATCATAGTCGTGATTGGGACCCCCACAATGAGTGCATGCCTTTGGTCCCGACGGAGGAAGAGCTGCTGGGGCTTTCTGAGCTGGCCCTGTTGGTCGGGGTTTTTTGTCATGAACCCGCTGGGGCTGAACAATTTGATGTGCGGGCCTCTTGGGGTCCGATCCTGAACTCTGTCCTGTATAGCGTTTTGAAATTGGGTCTTTCTTCCGATACTCTTCTTCTTGAACCATAGCCCACTGAACCGTATCCGAAAAGGACTCAAATTTATGTCCAGCACTCCCATGCCTTAAGTCTTCCCTCAAACCGACAATAAATCTCTTGGCCTTCCTCTTCTCATCTCGTGTAATATGAGTTACATACTTGGCCAATCTATTAAAGACAGTAAAATATTGTGCCACAGTCCGAGACCCTTGCTTGAGGTCCATAAACTCATGCTCACGCTTCTCCCGTACAATCTCGAGTACATAGGCATCATGAAACTCTCGAGTGAAGACATCCCAATTGAATTCTTCCCCATTTACCCCCAATTTCTCTGAAACTCCTTTCCACCATTCATAAACATCCCCTTCTAGTTGAAACACAGCAAATCGGTCTTGGTCTTCGGGGGTGCAGGGGCATACCTTATAGATACGACTAATGCGAGTGAGCCAAGTCTCTGCTACAATATCGTCCATAGGTCTCATGAATTTAGGAGGGTTATAGCTTAGAAATACTGCATGTGCATTCCGAGGCGGTGGTAGTGGAGGTTGTTGTACCACCGGAGGTGGAGGTGGAGCTTCCGCACGCCTCTGTTCAACATAGTTATATACAGCATCCATGAAGTTTTCCATATTCATTTGTGGTGGTTGAGGAGGGTCATAACGGGGCTGTCCATGGTCACGTGGAGGTCGGCCACGAGGCATCCTGAAATATAAGAAACTGAAATAGATGCATGATTGGTTAAAAAAATGAATATGTATTGCAATTAATTGAAACAAACAACTAAATCAAGTAATTCAAGTAATTTCATCAAATTTCAAAACAATGCAATTCAATTAAGCACATAAACACATAGTTCTTAAGTCGTACGACCTAGACAAACACGACTAGACACGACTAGACACGACTAGACACTAGAACTCCGGTTTCACAACCTAAAGCTCTGATACCACTTAAGGATGTAGCGCCCGGAGCGTCGGTAAGCCACATCCCCCGCACTATGCCCCAGTACATATACGAAACGGACATCCGTATACGCACTAAGTCATAGCGAACGGGTGACAAACCAAAAACACTCCTGGCTGGGCGGGACTAGACCCTGTCAAACAAGTGCGCAACAAGAACTAATATGCGGAAGCGTAATTAAAACAAATAATAGTCAACAACAGTTAAGTCACATCTAAACGAGTTCAAACTACGTAACCTGTCAGAGCAATATATATATATATATATAGACAATAGCCACCAAGGCTAGCAAAACAGTAACAAGTATACAAAAGTATAAGCGGCCGACAAGGCCTCAATACTATAACTAACAAAAGTATGTTGTATCTAATACATAGCTCCAACAAAAGGACAGGGATCTAGTTAGACATGAAAGTAAAAGACTGTACTAACTTTCCCGCCTAGCTGCGACCACACGTACCTGCAAACTAGAAAAAGGAAAAACATGGAGGGGTCAGTCAAAGGACCGCCGGGGGGAGGGGGGGCTACTCACGCACCCGTACATATAAATATACATGCAAGCATATAATTCCCTAATCCCACTATACGTTCTTTATTGAAACATATTAATTTTGGAAAAGTCAGAACTCGCACGGTGGGATTACGGAAATTTAATTCATTAATTAATTACTGTAGGTTGCTCTGCGAGAACGAGCGGTCTCCAACATTTACCCCTCATTTTTATTCATTCCGGTCATTCACACACACAATCATATCATTACCTAAACATCTTTTTTCCTCCGGGTTGATGGTTTGGGCGGCCAACCCTCCCCATCCACACATAAGTAACGAGGGTGCACGACGCCCTCGCCCTTGGGACTCCATCCTCTACTAACCTCCTAATGGATTCTGGGTTCATCCCCTTTGATATGAGACCGTACAATGGGCTAGCCGGCGGCCCTTGCCTCCCCGGTTCACTCAAAGCACAACCCCTGGGCCCCACAACATAACACACACACATCTCGCCAATCGGTTCGGTTGTTGTTTGAAAACATTTTCATTAATATATAATAATAAAAGGGTTGCTTTTAGTAAAAACATTTTGGCTCTTCTATCACATGCACGGTGGTAGGTCGATATATAAAGAAAAACCTCACCTGATAGGAGAAACGACAAAAAGAGGCAAGAAGAATGCCTACTCGACCTGGTCCTCTCCTCTCTGGAGATTGTCTGAACAAACCGGATACATTTCGATTAAGACTCGACTCAATTGAACCAAATACTGACGCACAGCAATTAAATTCGATGATATGGATAATATGACGTGCAATGAGATCGTATTATATGATGAGCATGCTCAATGAATGCACACGAAATTAATTAAAGCAATTAGACAATTTAGGAATTCAAGATCAATGCAAATTTAAAAGATAATCACATTTTAATTTAATTAATATACGTACAGGCTCGGGAAAAAGGATTAGAAATAAAAGGCAAAGAAAATACATAAAATTACAAAATTCAACTTAAAATCAACAATTAAAAGTAGGTTGCTGCAATAATAATTAAAAAGCTGCTGCAAGTTGCTGCTCATAGAACAGGGCACTCGGATGATGTAGTCACCCCAACATTCATTAAATGGCAACAACGTGCAATTAAAAAGGGCAACAACTAATGGTTGAATCATGATGCCATCCCATTTAAAATTTACTTGATGATTAAGTAAAGCAAAGAAAACAAATTAATTCATGCACTTACAAGGCAACTGTACGCAACAACAGGGAAGTTTGTTTCTTCAATTCCAATTTCAAATTTCAAATCATAATCTCCACATTTAACACTTTTTAACCACGAAATCATTCTCTTCCATGCATTAAATATATATTAGCTTAGTTAGTTCCCCCAAAATAAATCAATCCATTTTAAATATAAAAATCCTATTTTAATTACTAACATTTAAATCAACTAACAACTAAGTTTTCCAATATCAAATAAGAAAATAGGCATAGAATTAAAAATTCTAAATCCTAATCAATTAATCACATATTTAGAGATATCCATACACATACATCACCAAAAAATTTCTCACCTAAGAAAGAAGAAAAGATAAAAGAGAAGACGGTGGTGTTTGGTTCCGGTGACCGGCGGTGGAAGACGGTCTAGTGATAATGGGTAACTTGGCTCTTCTCCTTTTCTCCAGAATGTGCAAGACGTGAGAGAGAGGAGATAATGTAATGGGTGTGTGATACTTGAAAGTTGAAATATTTAGCATAATATATATTTCATTATGGTTTAAGAAGAGTGTATGTATATATATTTAATATACATATATCTGTAGGCATATGAGAGTAACTAAGAATAAGAATGTATATAATATAATATTATTTAAATAGTGTATGTATGCAAAAGATTACAAGTGGTGTGTTATAGCATATGCACGTCATTAGGTGCATTACATATGTGAGTTAAGGATATGTATGTATATATACAGCAACGTGTACACACACACATATATATATATATAGGTGCACGTGTAATATATTTATATACAAATGCATGTAATTTATATTTAATTAATAAATGGTAATTGAAATATTACTTAGACATTTACTAAACGTAATTAGCAATAATACACACTTGGTCAATTAATGAGCAATTAAAGCATACAAAATTACACATTTAGTAAACAAAATAAAATTAAAATATACGCAACACTCGAACTAACACATACGTGTTGTTGTACCTGACAACCATCGAGACGGGGCGTCACAGATGAGGTGATCTAAACGTTGAAGGAATCTAAGTTTGACATTCTCCGCTATGTAATCCATGAATTTGTCGAAGGTTCTGCTTTTATGGAAGCCAACCTCATATTGGGTGAGAAGGACATCGATCTGGGCTTTAACTTGGTTGTGAATCAGCTCATGGCTCAGAATGCGATAATAGAGGGCTTTAATTTCACCACGATTGGATCTGATAAGGCCGACCCCTATCCCAATCTGAACGCCTAAGGAGATGAAGGGGAAGTTGTTCAGATCGAATGGGAAACACACCCTTATGGTTTCGCTGTTGAGCTCGTGAAGGCTAAGAAGGACAAAGTTACATGCCATTTCGATTTGCCTCATCCTATTGTCCTTGATCAAATAATTCCTCCACACCAGCTTGAGTTCATCAAGGGTCCAGTGCCTGAAGGGACTTTCCCCAACATGCCTAATTTTCACGCAGCTTTGAGCTTAACCGAACCACTCGATCTGACCGCTGACTCTGAGACTGCTGATAAGTAAATTGCTTCTTCGATCTTTTTGTCATTTCTCACTTTTCAATTTCATCTTTTGGACAATCTTATTCTAAATTTGGACCAAACTGGATGGGGTGTGGGCAGATAAACAGTTTTTGTTATTATTTTTTGTATATGTACGAACGACCTGCCTTTCCGGTCAGGTCGAATTTGAATTATCGCTAGTCGATGCTTGTCATCCTATTCTATGATTGTTAGCTCCATTTAAGTTATCCTTGGATCGATTTACTCTGATCTCATGAAAATTTTAAAATTTAACTAAGTTGAGTAGATAAAAAAATGCTTGTGGGGTAAGCTCTCTGTCCCTCCATTGAGTATGATCATAGATTGAATGCTTGTGGTTTTGAAAACAGAACATGTTATTGATAATAAAGGAATTTAATATAAGTGAGGTCGAATAGTGACATCAATTTCATCTCCTAACTACATAAACTAACATGGAAAAATTAACAAGTGTCGAGGTCGGGTCAAAGTTGAGGTCGAAGCCGCGAGCCGATCTCGTCTTTAATGATCCAATGGTGCCTTCTAGACATAGAATATTTTCAGGTTGTGGGAGTTCAATGGTCTAGGTAATGCTTCCTTAGTTATATCTTCAAGTTGGTACGCCCTATTCTATCCCACCTTGGTGACCTTGTAAGGGCCCTCCCAATTGGGTTCCAGCTTCCCCACATGTTGGAGGATTTCAACATTTTTTAGAATGAGATCGCCAGGCTGGAAAGCTCTAGCTCTAGCATGTTTGTTGTAGGCTCGACTTGCTGAGGCTTTATATTGTTGTAGCCTTTGGAAAGCCTCTTCCCTTTTCTCTTTTATAAGGTCAAGCACGTCAAGTCGATATACGTTATTCCTGGCCAGTTAGTAATAGGTAACTTGAGCGGCTTCATGCAAAAACTTCGACAGGATTATGGCTTCGGAGTTGTAGACCTTAGAGAAGGGGATCTCCCCTGTGGTAGTTCGAGGCGAGATTCGATAGGCCCATAGGACTCCATCGAGCTTCGCATCAAGCCGAGTTTTCAGGTTTGGATTACGATTCTGTTTGTAACTTCTAACTGTCCATCTGCATGGGGATGCCCAACTATAGTGAATCTGCAACTTTTGGTTCGCTTACTCCGGAATTGGTGTACATTATCAAAAATCAAGACCCGTGGGACTTTGAATCGGAAAATGAAACTTTACCATAGTAAATTCTGAATCACAAAATCTATTATTTTTGGGAGAGCTTCCGCTCGACCCACTTTGAAAAATATTGGATGGCGACAATGACGAAGCGTCTCTTCCTAGGGGCCAGTGGAATGGCTCGATGATGTCGATTCCCACTGATCAAAGGACTAAGAGACGTCAACCACAAACTGTGTGGTGGGCTTGCTTGTGCGCACGGGCCTGCTGCGCGAGTGCCTTGTTATATTCAAGCCTGATCTAGGAGTTCATATACGTTTTAAATTTTAAATTCTAAATTGGGTTAATTACATCTAGACCCCTTCCGAGTTTAGTATATTACAATTGGACCCCTATTAGTCATTTTATTACAGTTTGACCCCTTCTAAAATTTCGAAATTACTAAACGATGAAGAAAAGGTACGATTCCGTTAAATATTTCACGTTATATTCCAAATAATTGCTTTATATTCCAAATAATTGTGAAACGACCATTATGTTTGGTTCTAAGATCATGTTTTATAAAAGCAGAGAAAAAAATAACGTTTTTTTAGAATAAATAAACGTTTAAACAAACAATTATTTCACAATTATTTTGAATATAATGGTTATTTCACAATTATTTGGAATATTCCGTGAAATATTTAACGAAATTGTATCTTTTCTTCACCGTTTAGTAATTTCGAAATTTTAAAAGGGGTCAAACTGTAATAAAATGACTAACAAGGGTCCAATTGTAATATACTAAACTCGGAAGGGGTCTAGATGTAATTAACCCATTCTAAATTATTACGAAACAGTTTCCTTTTGTTAAAAACGCTGATTTGCTTATTTTGACAAATATTTTCCAGCGTTTACTTGGAAAGTGATTTAGCCGCTTGTTAACTCAAGTGTCCAGCATTATATTGTCATGGACTTACAATGTAGCAGTTCTAAAATTGATCCACCGGGCGTACAAACACGTATGGACATTCTTTAATAATTTTATAAGATTTAAGTACTCCATATCGCTAATTATTTGCGCATGATATACGCCACGCAGATTATTTTTATTAGTACATAATTGATGACAAATTACTAAATGAGTCTTATTATCGAAGAAAAACACAAAAATACTTCCACGAGTCGCAGAAAATGCGCGTGTGGTGCCAAAATTGGGTTAAGAAATTTGTTGACTATTATAAAATATTTTTAGTGACTATTATTAAATATGATAAAGTGTGCCTTTGATGTTTTCTTTAAAATATAGTAGTTTGTTTTGACATTAATTTGAAATTTCTAGGGTTAAAATGCATTTTAACTCCAAATCTAGGACTAAAATTTAACATGTAATTTTAGTTGACAAATAATAATCATTATTAATAATATAATATTTGTAACTTGAATTTATTGTTTCAAGAATTATGTCAATTAATAAACATGTTTACTAAAACTAATGTTTTCTTCCAATATATGTACGGTTCTAACAATAATATAACTTAAATACATGAGGAGGCTATGAGACATTGAAACTCTTCTATTTTAATAGGTAGGAGATGTACTTATATATTCTCATAATATATGTATATGTATTATTAAGGGCTTTTTTATAACTATATCTCCTATAAGAATCTATAAGTACAAATCATGCCCAACTAAGTGAAGACATTACAAACTACAGAGTTTCAAAAAATCATAAATTAATGTTCTATTTGATGGTGCAGAAACTGGTGGAGGACTCAAACACCACACTTTAGAATTTGTATGTAGGAAGGAAAACCATCACAGGCGCAAGAGCCTCAGGAACTGGGTTTCCAATGAGCGTGGGTTCTTCCAGCTAGGATAACACCAAGAAATCGTGCAGCGAAGGTGCAGAAAAGGGTGAGATACGGGAAGCTTTGGAGAAGATGCAGAGGAAAAATGATGCCCAGTTCAGTTACGTGGTGTTTTTGTGAAGAAGATGACTTGGGGGAGAATGCATGGGTTCTCCCCTATTTATATGTTAGGGATGGGGGTAAATGGGTAAATTGACCATGTGGTCCCAAACCTGTGTTGCCCTAACACGTGGCAGCCTTTGGTGGGGTGAAAATGACATTCCAGAAAAGGAGACGGCGTGTCAGGTGCACGGTGCACAGTACCTTTGTGTCAGAGGTTGTTGACGAGGGTCGAGTGGGATGAGGGACTAATGTCTTCTCCTGAAGGCTAGGATCCATCGTATGAGAGGTAGAGTCATTCCTGAGCGTTGATGACGCTCGAAAAATCCACGGATGGGCTCCCCACGATAGATGACCTTTGAGCGACAAGATCCCGAGCGTCAACATGGGACCCCCATGTAGGTGTTTCCCTGTGAAGGGTAACCCTGAGGGCCGAGACGCGAGCGTCAGACTCGTCAGATCTGGACTTTTACCGAAATAGTCGTCCGAGGCTTGACGGTCTATTCTAGCTTGCAAATGAGTGGGCTGGGAAGGCCCACGAGCCCTTCAAGGCGAGCGTCTGGGATTTAGTCAGCGGCATGCTGACACGTGGACGGCTCTGATTCGAGAGTGATTTTAGGCCTCATCACTATTGATTTAGGATTTTGGTGATTTTATGAATAAATTGATTGTTTTATAATAACTTAATTTTTAAAAAAATATAAGAAATTATTCATTTAATAGATACCAGATTGAATTTAATTTAAAGTTTTATTTTAATTTTAAATTAAACACTTTAATATTTTGAGTTTTAAATTAAGGGTAAAAAGGTCAATTCTCTAATAAATGGACCTACACTCTAAAAAATGAGGTTATTTATAATTTTTAATAGTCAGAAGGATAGAGTAGTTTTTTTTCTCAAAAGGATTAATGCTGGTTTCTCAATTACCCCCGATAAGATTTGAACCCATGACTTACCAGTCTACACGTGCAGACGATACTTATCACTTAAACCATCTCCTCATCTTAAGGATAGAGGTTTTTTTTTTTTTGGTTGGAACCTTAAGGATAGAGTTAATAACATATATATCTATCAAAACATATATGAATTAGTATTATATAATTTGGTAAAGTATAATAGATGTGAAACCTCTAAAATAAAATCATGAGAACAAAATAGGATAAGGGAAACATTTCACCCCGGTAAAGTATGGGGTCAACATGTACATAAAATAGGATAAGGGAAACCACAATTTACAGAATTAAATATTAACTACGCAAACTGCGAAGCAAGAATTTGCATAAAACAAAAAGATTTACATTTAACAATTTACAACAAAACCATACACTTATTTAAACTTTCTTCATTTTCTGAACTTATCGAGCAGCCAAAAGCTTGAATACCACAGCTCAACTAGACTACGACACAGCTGTGGTTATTACTTACCGCGCACCTTTACAGAAAACTAGCAAACAAGATTAGCTCTGATATTAAACCCTAAATCAAACATTATTGCAATCTATCACTCACACACACACGTGTGTGTGTGTGCATGTGTTTTGCGCTTAAGGCAAGTTTGTATGCTTCACCGAATAACGATGAACCAAAGCAAGTGCATTGCTAGTAACATGTGCACAATCCACCACCCGCCTCCTTACAGAAGCCTTAACATTCCCATCTCTCATTCGCCTCCCAAATCCTTCTAGACACGTGTTTTCAAACGTCAACGCAGCTCCAATCCAGGTTTCAATGCTGCTAACCACGTACGGGTCGAACTCTTGGCTCAAGCCACGAAGATCCTTCTCAGATACGGTGAGCTTTTCAACCGCGTTAGCCATGATCTCAATGCAATCTTTTGTGGCTCGATATTCTGTTGGATTTGTTCCCCTCAGTCTAGCCATCTTGGAAAGGAAGCTAGACACGGACTGAGCTCGCGACAAGCTGATTGAAACAGCGGCTTGAGCCAGCTGCTTTTGGCTCGGCTTGATTGTGGTGGAGTAACTGGTTAGACATTGGATGCAGAGAGATGGGTAAAGTGTAGCTAGGCATTCGGATACGATGAAATTTGTGGCATTAGAGTATGATGTGGTGAGTGTGTAATTGAGAGATAAGAGAATCAGCATTAAAAAGATGTTGAGTTTTGCCATAGTTTTATGTTTTTTCTCTGTTTGAATAGTAATGATGGGGTTTGGGGAAGGAAGGCTTGTATAGCTTATATATAGAAAAGCTTTAAGGTTAGTTTATATTGTAAGAATTTTTAGACAAGATCTATACCATGAATTTAGAACACCGTTAAAATTGAGAGTGTAGATATACCTGATTTTCGCCTATTGAATTGAACCTAGTATTTACCGATCTAGTTGGGCAATTTCATGTGGTATGTTCGACTTCTCTAGCTAGATCTCTCGTAATCCCCAAATCAACACCTCAGGCTAGGTCTTCCTCTCCTTCTCTCACAACGGCAGTTGACAGCTTGATGGGAAAGCAATATCAGAACGTGGAGTGGAGAGGGGACCTAGCCACGATATATAAATCCCTAGAGGCCCTCCCATCACAGGCTTTCTAGAGTGGGCCTACACCAGTTGTCGGACCACGTCTAATAAATCAAGCCCTTTATCGAAAGTGGGTCAATCAATGAGCCTATTTAGTTTTGTCCCAATTAACCGTATTATTTAGCCCGTTTTATTTAATACAATCATCAATTAATATAAGTCCAACAAGAAAATTCTTACAGTCTCCCACTTGGACAATATTAATTGAAGTTTTGACTTCAAAAGACAAGAAAAAGACACTATTTTCAAAAACGACTCTCGGGCTAAATTACACAAAAACAATTTTGACTGTGGCCACAGATTTTGAAAAGACAATACGGCAACAGGCAAGACTTTCAACAATCCAGTCCGGCAAAAGTCACTAAATATCGGATCATGGCGGTAATTGCATCCTTTATTGATGCAAGACCTTCCATGGTCACAAATACCAACAACCTTCACTGACATGGATTCAGACGTGGTGGTGTAGCAAGAAATAGCATCCAAATACGACCCCAAATATCGCTATTTCATTATCAGTCCTCCGATTTTCTTGTAAGATACGAATTTCTACACAATATGAAATTCCAAGAAAATCCAATTTCCTTGTCAAATACGGGCCTCAGAAACAGTAGGAAACCCAAAGGAAATTGCAGTTTTCTTGTAAGATATAGATTTCCAAAACAATATGAAACCTCAAGAAAACTCAACAACTTCTCAGGAAGTTATGCATGTCTCATTCAATGCTCAATATACGATATGGTGTGTTTATGAGACATACCCAACATTTCTTAAGAACAACACCTAATCTTAAGATAAACATACATACGAGATACACAACTCAATCGTGTTCAAATAAGAGAATCATTAATGAGTAAAAGATAGACTCGCCTTGAGTGCACATAAGATATTCAAAAACCATGTTTAATTCGCATTATGAATGTAAACAAATCACATAGACCAATACGCACATTGTAAAGCTAAACTGCACTCATTTATTCTCTTGTCAAGATATCAAGAGATTTACATACTAGCGTAGGTAATATGCTATGTCAAAATAACGTCACATCAGTTTAATGGAGAAACATTATCACTACTAACAAGTAGTATATCATCATTATAAAATCTAAGAGATACAATGTACTCCCACAAATTCAATAATTATCACATATCTATGTGAAAATTATGAATATCCGTCAACAATTAGAAACTAGAACCAAAATACAATATGCACCTCAATAGACCAATAAAATATGTCTAATTAACCAAAATAATTGTCCTCATCAAGTTTCTTTATAAGAAACCACTTACTTAGGCAAAACTATATCAATACGAAAATCAGGAGAATTAATCATCAAATACAAGTCTCCAATTTTGTGACGTGTGTTTTTCTACTAAATAAAACTTAGAAAAACCACATTGAGTTAATCAATGTTCCAAAACTCACTTTCAAAAATTTCTTTGTTCTCAAACCTACTAACCAATATGCACATGTAGGTTATACAAAATAACGGTCTATCTCAGATTCTCGTGAAATAGTAATAATAATCAAGCATTTTTTTTTTTTTTTTCAAGATATTTCACTAAAATAGCAAGACATTCTAACAATCGATATATGAGTGTCTCAAATACTTGATTAGTTAGCTAATGACCAACACCCACTGAGAAAAAAATCGTATTTCACAAAAAATCTTGTTTCACTTCTATCTTTCACAATTTGCAAGAAATTATTAAAAATTAATATATCCACATTCACCCCCTTTTTTAAATAATTTCTTTGGTAGCAAATTTTGACAGAAACAATTGTGAAAGAACTCCCACATATCTAAATGAGTTAAAAATTGAACCAAAATCAATTCGATAACAAATGCAAGATATCTTATCGAAATAACTTTTAAGATATCTACTGAATAGAATCTTAAAATGAAAGAACTCATTGTATAAATAATAAATTATCCTAAAAGAGTTTACGGTCTCTTTCACACATTCTTATCACATATTGGGAATCAAGCTAGTACTAGAGATCAAAATTTAAAATTATTAGTCATACCAAAAACATTTCGTCATTTCAGATTTATACAGTAACAATATGTATATGACAAAAACAAATATTTGGATCAAGCAATAGCCAAATAAAGTGCAAGATCAAACAATTTCAAATATTGCATACTGACCCAAAACCCACAATTTTATGGAATATCATATAAAGATTTATGTTCAAGTTTGAATTCAAGAACTTTCTTTTTTGTTTCCAAATATAAGAGTTCAAGCATAATTTCTCAAGGTCCTAAAAGTACATGTTGAGTGTAAATCGTGTCAACTCATTTGGAATTAAACATGACATATATGGTAACAGTTTAAGGTGAAACTCATGGTCAAATTCTTACTATCAATGCGGAATTTTAGAATTTGACATTTTCTCCAATATCATTATAGCTTCCACATAATTATATTTAAAATCACTTACTCAACTATTTTGAAATCACTTTGAAAGATAATTTTCTTTATATCTCAAGAAAAGTATCTTGAAAAAAAAGACTAAAAAATTGAGTAAAGTCGCCATTAGAGTACGGAAAAATCTCTAATTCATAATGTGATAATTATGGCGGAACAATTAAATTACACATAATCAGAGATCACGAATCTAAAAGTTTAAGTAATACTTCATATTTAAAACCAACTCAAAGATTCTTGGTAATGTGACACATGCATTTTACTCAAATAACTAAAATTTCACCTGAGAAAAGAAAATCCCACATAAATCATAAAATATCAACTTTAGAGATTTTTCAAAAGCAACTTCATGCCTATAATTACCTCACAATTAACAATACATTGTGTCAAATTTTATATTTAGGCTTACAATTTTACTTGTTTCAAGTAAATTCTCATAGAGCCTAAAATCAATAGCCAATAGTAATGTTTCAAATATCAAGACAAGAAAACATGCTCAACCAAAAGTATTAGCCTATCATTTATACTAATAAACAATAAGTTTCGAATTACATGCACAATTTATATAAATGCAATGTAATTATTAACAAGAACACTTATAGAAAATAAGCTGAAACCGACATAGCTTATTTATGAGAAAATCAACACATGTTATGACGAACTCCCCTTTGGGCAGAGTTTATCAAACAAAATATATTTTCTCCACGTAAGAACGGTACAAGAAAATCCTAATTTTCGAAAAGTCGACTCCTTTGGGAGAACAAACCCTCTAAATTAGTAAATTCCAATCAATATGCTCTCCATCAATAGTTCAAAATATCTATGCATATAAACTCCATTTAACAAGTGAGGATATATTTTCATCATAAGAATTCCTCAATATTCATGTGATATATCATGCACGTTTCAATATAGGACATTTAATCACATAAGATCATATAACATACAGATGATGGAGTTCAACATATTATTGCGTATACTTCAAACTATATATACAAAAACATTACTATTTAAACTCATAGTAATAATATGGGAGACCATGAATGCAACATATTATGATCAGCAGACAATCAATAAGAATAAACCTAGAAAATATAGCTTTATTCTATTGAGAATCCAGGGTGTCATGACAAACTCCCCTTTGGGCAGAGTATGTCATACGTAATAGGACCCTCCGTGCCAAACGGCATAGAAATACCTCAATGTTCGAAAATCGCTTCCTTTGGGAAACTAAAATTTCTTGATTGATACACCCTATCAATATGTTTTGCACAAATAAAATAAAATTATCATACATATCTCACCCCCTTTGGGCAGGTAAGAATGCATAATAATTCATTCACTCGAAATATGCATGTTCCGAATTTTACAAGTCTTCATAAATAGAACACTTTGGTGTAACTATCTACTTAAACTTAATAAATTAAGAACATAGTCGAGTTCAAATAAATTGTCCAATTTGCACACGCACGATATGTATGCAAATACTCCCACAAAATAAAGTACGAAAACTATGTACTTTTGGAAGTTATCTATAATATAATATATTGCATGCAAATTATTCCCAAGATCTAATTTGTGTGAATACGCATGTAAAACAGTCAATCAAAATAATTCGATTCTAACCAATATGATCAAATATGTGAATTTCATATCATATTCACCTTTTATGACAATTTAGTAAATATTGATTAACGTAATCCCACTATAATTGTCAATCAATATAGAATATTTGATCACAAATTTCTCAAGTTGAATCGAGCAATATTTGAGAGCAAAGGGACAACTAACCTCACAAGGCATGCTCTCCAATCAAGGATTCATTGTCAAAAAACACATTCAGATTTGTGTTCATACTAGATCTTTCACCCATAAGCAGAAGTAGTCATCCTCTAGATCAATGTTTGTGTACCTCGGACAAAAATAATTAAATAAGATCAAGATTTAAATGCACTTTAAATCTACCTTACTTGATTAATATAAAATATTTAATCAAGAAATATTAAATTTCAAAATTCATGAAAAGGTATGAGGTATATATAAACAGACTAGGCCCCACTTTATTGCATTGACCCAACTTTATATGTCAAGACAATTCAAACATGTCGTGAGTATAAGAAGGATCTGAAATTTATATAATATTCACTTTTAACAAAATACGTGAACAAATAAACCCAACAAAGAGAGATGTTCGTAAGTGTTTCTCGAGTATCCGAAAGAATCAATTATACAGCAGAAAGGAAAGACAATGATAGATATTCTTATCAACTGCTGACTTTGTGTGAATTAACGGAGAGGACGATACTTAATTATACGAGGTTAATACGTTTGACGGATTGCTATATCAAAATTAGTAAACTCGAGAATATATATATATTTATACATCGGGGAAATCTAGTGTTTATAACAAATTGGGCTGGGGTGTGAATGATTTCAAAAGACTCCACTCACGGGAGAACTATTATTGCAGGACAAGATTCAGATCAACATAGTCATGTATATACAATCACACCACATATATCCAAATAATGTATATAATATATATGTCTATATTATGAACGGGGAATTCCCGAAAACTCCCCAAATGATAAGCCCAATTCCTTTTAGCTCCCCATTTTCAAAAATGATGTATTAAAACTCAAGAATCGCGTATCTAAAACCTCAAATGATGTATTTGAAATACAAGGAAAAAATCATGTATCTAAATCCCAGAATCATGTATCCAAATCCCAGAATTGCGTATCTAAATCCTAGAATCTCGTATCTAAAACCCCAAATGATGTATTTGAAAATGGGGAGCTAAAAGGAAGTTTTCAAACCCATGGGGAGTTTTAAGGAATTGCCCCCTATATGAATGGATATATATATACATATTATTGAGGAGATGTCTGGCGTATATCTTGTTAATCATGTCTATATTTAAAGAAGCAAGAGAAACTACCGTCTCTATCCACGTAATCTAATCAATGAATATGATGCATATAAAATTTCTAAACAATTACTCCTCATCATTAATTATCGTGAATAACTGTTGCCAAATCACATTCAAGATTACAATAAATTGGCATGTTGAATGTATATGTATGAAAACCCTCGAGCATACTTATCAGAATTCGGAATTGCAGTAAATCGACATATTATTTGCATGTGAAAGCATGTATGCATACATATCATAATTCAAATACTGACAACAAAAGTAATTATAAATTGTGGTCTTATGCCGAATTTAAATCTCATGAGTCAGACAACATCATACATATATCAAAACATTTAATCAAGAAATACTTACCCTCAAATTAAGCTAGAAGGCAGGGGGTTGAATAATATTCTCTAATTGAATTAGTCCATAATGGATCTTAAATGGGTTAATCACAGATTGTGGGTAGTTCCATAATTATGCACGACTTCCGGTAGTAGTGAAGAGTCCTAGACGTACATAATTAAAACTAAACAAATATATGCATAGTTTATAGAATGGTTCAGCTTTCAAAATTTATGTAAGTATTTAACTAGTATGATCAGAAGATAAGTTCATGTGTAATATAATCCATTAGGCCACTTACCATACAATGAAGAAACCAACATGATAGAATTAATAAACGGGTCCCACGCAATTCATAATTCATCACGGGAATTCATGATTAATGCATTAAAAATCAAGGAAATTTGAAATTTCATTAACCTACAGATTATATGCATACATATACATCATACGACAGGACGCATATAAAATCACATACTTGTAACAAAAGCAATTATGAGTCATGCTTTGGATTGCTTTGGAGATCATAGCAGTAACAGACAAAAACGCGGAATTACGAATTCTAGAAGTAATCGTAATTTATACGCAATTGTAATTCATACCTGAAATTTGAATTTCAATAACTGTGAGAACATCAGATATATCAAATTACGGTTTAATGCGATAAAAATTTTAAATTCGTAGTTTGATATTCATGTCTCAATAATCTCAATTAGGATTCTAAATTCATAGATGTATGGCTCTGATACCAACTGTAAGAATTTTTAGACAAGATCTACACCATGAATTTAGAACACCGTTAAAATTGAGAGTGTAGATATACCTGATTTTCGCCTATTGAATTGAACCTAGTATTTACCGATCTAGTTGGGCAATTTCATGTGGTATGTTCGACTTCTCTAGCTAGATCTCTCGTAATCCCCAAATCAACACCTCAGGCTAGGTCTTCCTCTCCTTCTCTCACAACGGCAGTTGACAGCTTGATGGGAAAGCAATATCAGAACGTGGAGTGGAGAGGGGACCTAGCCACGATATATAAATCCCTAGAGGCCCTCCCATCACAGGCTTTCTAGAGTGGGCCTACACCAGCTGTCGGACCACGTCTAATAAATCAAGCCCTTTATCGAAAGTGGGTCAATCAATGAGCCTATTTAGTTTTGTCCCAATTAACCGTATTATTTAGCCCGTTTTATTTAATACAATCATCAATTAATATAAGTCCAACAAGAAAATTCTTACATATATTACACATTTATACGCTTACACATAACGCTTACATACATATATATATATATATATTGCATGAAAATCACAAACAATTAATATGGTCAAACCTTCTTAACTCTCAATTATTGTGGTCGGGGTAATCATCGTCAGCAACTAGATAGAGATGAAATTAAGTAATATCAACAAAATTTATATACAAATAGGTAATATTATTAATGTAAAGTCGTCTGGTGAGTTTTTAGATATAGAACATCGGTTGCCGCATAAACTTGTTAAAAGTCAACCTTTTGAAACCAAACCTTCCCTTGGTCAGTGGGTATGTGCCAACGGATTTAAGTTGCAGGCATTTACTTTCCATATTTTAAAATATTTGTGTTTCGTTAATTTTGTGCTAGTAAGAATTTGAGAGAAACAATTATAGTTTTGAGTCTTTTAACGGTGATTCTTCGTGTTAGCGCGTGAAAGTATTTGATAAAAGACAAAATCCTAAAGTAATTGGAAATCAATATTGATTTAGCCAAAATCCTGTGCACAAGGCTCGAGCTGAAAATCGACATGACCACTTAAAATTTATAAGTTAACACTACAAGAAAACAGACATAATTAATTTTTAGATCAAAATTATTTTCCGAGGGATTTCCGAGACATAGTTCCCTCGGAAATTAATTTGATAAATTCCCTCGGATTTCCCTCAGAATTCCCTCGTAATATTTAATAATTATTTTTAAACTATAAATTATATAATAATTTATTAAGTTTAGTTACAATCCATGACAATTATAGTATTATTATTGATATTTTAAAGTATGATTTTATTAAATTAATGAATTGATGGTTATACATTCGGTAAGTATTTTGAACGATATCATAAAGTTAACGACATTCGTTTTATTTTAAATTGAAATCAAATTTCGTTTTCACATATTTTTGGAAGAAAATTTTTTCTTATTTAATTAACTAACAAAAAAAACATCATGTTATTATATTTAATTTTAAACAACAATGCTTTCTTTTTTTAAAAAAAATATTTGGTTTTTTTTCGAAATTCTGAGGGATTTCCGAGGGAAAACCATTTTCCCTCGGAATTCCCTCGGAATTTGCTATATATATTTCTTAAAATTAATCACTACATGATAATATGTTGAGCTTAAATACAACCCATGACAATTATACGTATAATTAGTGAATAAAGTAAGGTAATTTTAGTAATGGTATGAGTGAATTGATGGTTATACATATGTAATCAAACATTCGGTAAGTATTTCGAACGATATCATAACGTTAACGATATTCGTTTTATTTTAAATTGAAATCGAATTTCGTTTTCACATATTTTTGGAAGATAATTTTTTCTTATTTAATTAACTAATAAAGAAAACATCATGTTATTATATTTAATTTTAAAAAACAATGCTTTCTTTTTTAAAAAAAAATATTTGGTTTTTTTCGAAATTCCCTCGGAATTTGCTATATATATTTTTTAAAATTAATCACTACATGATAATATGTTGAGCTTAAATACAACCCATGACAATTATAAGTATAATTAGTGAATAAAGTAAGGTAATTTTAGTAATGGTATGAGTGAATCGATGGTTATACATATGTAATCAAACATTCGTTAAGTATTTCGAATGGTATCATAACGTTAACGACATGCTTTTTATTTTAAATTGAAATCGAATTTCGTTTTCGCATATTTTTGGAAGAGAAATTTTTCTTATTTAATTAACTAACAAAGAAAACATCATGTTATTATATTTAATTTTAAAAAACAATGCTTTCTTTTTAAAAAAAAAAATATTTGGTTTTTTTCGGAATTCCCTCGGAATTTGCTATATATATTTTTTAAAATTAATCACTACATGATAATATGTTGAGCTTAAATACAACCCATGACAATTATACGTATAACTAGTGAATAAAGTAAGGTAATTTTAGTAATGGTATGAGTGAATTGATGGTTATACATATGTAATCAAACATTCGGTAAGTATTTCGAACGATATCATAACGTTAACGATATTCGTTTTATTTTAAATTGAAATCGAATTTCGTTTTCACATCTATTTGGAAGAAAATTTTTTCTTATTTAATTAACTAATAAAGAAAACATCATGTTATTATATTTAATTTTAAAAAACAATGCTTTCTCTTTTTTTTTTTTAATATTTGGTTTTTTCCGAAGTTCCGAGGGATTTCCGAGGGAAAACCATTTTCCCTCAAATTCCGAGGGAGGGAAAATGGTTTTCCCTCGGAAATCCCTCGGAATTTCCTCGGAATTTGCTATATATATTTTTTAAAATTAAGCACTACATGATACTATGTTGAGCTTAAATACAACCCATGACAATTATACGTATAATTAGTGAATAAAGTAAGGTTAGTAACGGTATGAGTGAATTGATGGTTATACATATGTAATCAAACATTCGGTAAGTATTTCGAACGATATCATAACGTTAACGACATTCGTTTTATTTTAATTTGAAATCGAATTTCGTTTTCACATATTTTTGGAAGAGAATTTTTTCTTATTTAATTAACTAACAAAGAAAACATCATGTTATTATATTTAATTTTAAAAAACAATGCTTTCTTTTTTTTTTTTAAATATTTGGTTTTTTTCTAAATTCCGAGGGATTTCCGAGGGAAAACCATTTTCCCTCAAATTCCGAGGGAATTCCGAGGGATTCCCGAGGGAAAACCATTTTCCCTCGAGAATCCCTCGGAATTCCCTCGGAATTTGCTATATATATATTTTAAAATTAATCACTACATGATAATATGTTGAGCTTAAATACAACCCATGACAATTATACGTATAATTAGTGAATAAAGTAAGGTTAGTAACGGTATGAGTGAATTGATGGTTATACATATGTAATCAAACATTCGGTAAGTATTTCGAACGATATCATAACGTTAACGACATTCGTTTTATTTTAAATTGAAATCGAATTTCGTTTTCACATATTTTTGGAAGAGAATTTTTTCTTATTTAATTAACTAACAAAGAAAACATCATGTTATTATATTTAATTTTAAAAAACAATGCTTTCTTTTTTTTTTTTAAATATTTGGTTTTTTTCTAAATTCCGAGGGATTTCCGAGGGAAAACCATTTTCCCTCAAATTCCGAGGGAATTCCGAGGGATTCCCGAGGGAAAACCATTTTCCCTCGAGAATCCCTCGGAATTCCCTCGGAATTTGCTATATATATATTTTAAAATTAATCACTACATGATAATATGTTGAGCTTAAATACAACCCATGACAATTATACGTATAATTAGTGAATAAAGTAAGGTAATTTTAGTAATGGTATGAGTGAATTGATGGTTATACATATGTAATCAAACATTAGGTAAGTATTTCGAACGATATCATAACGTTAACGATATTCGTTTTATTTTAAATTGAAATCGAATTTCGTTTTCACATATTTTTGGAAGAAATTTTTTTCTTATTTAATTAACTAATAAAGAAAACATCATGTTATTATATTTAATTTTAAAAAACAATGATTTCTTCTTTTTTTTTTAATATTTGGTTTTTTCCGAAATTCCGAGGGAATTCCGAGGGAAAATGCCGAGGGAAAACCATTGTCCCTCGGAATTCCCTCAGAATTTGCTATATATATTTTTTAAAATTAAGCACTACATGATAATATGTTGAGCTTAAATACAACCCATGACAATTAGACGTATAATTAGTGAATAAAGTAAGGTAATTTTAGTAACGGTATGAGTGAATTGATGGTTATACATATGTAATCAAACATTCGGTAAGTATTTCGAACGATATCATAACGTTAACGACATTTGTTTTTTTTTTAAATTGAAATCGAATTTCGTTTTCACATATTTTTGGAAGAGAATTTTTTCTTATTTAATTAACTAACAAAGAAAACATCATGTTATTATATTTAATTTTAAAAAACAATGCTTTCTTTTTTTTAAAAAATATTTGGTTTTTTTCGAAATTCGAGGGAATTCCGAGGGATTTCCGTGGGAAAACCATTTTCCCTCGGAAATCCCTCGGAATTTGCTATATATATTTTTTAAAATTAATCACTACATGATAATATGTTGAGCTTAAATACAATCCATGATGATTATACGTATAATTAGTGAATAAAGTAAGGTAATTTTGGTAATGGTATGAGTGAATTGATGGTTATACATATGTAATCAAACATTCGGTAAGTATTTCGAACGATATCATAACGTTAACGATATTCGTTTTATTTTAAATTGAAATCGAATTTCGTTTTCACATATTTTTGGAAGAGAATTTTTTCTTATTTAATTAATTAACAAAGAAAACATCATGTTATTATATTTAATTTTAAAAAACAATGCTTTCTTTTTTTAAAAAAATATTTGTTTTTTTTCAAAATTCCGAGGCATTTTCGAGGGAAAACCATTTTCCCTCGGAAATCCCTCGGAATTTGCTATATATATTTTTTAAAATTAGTCACTACATGATAATATGTTGAGCTTAAATACAACCCATGACAATTATACGTATAATTAGTGAATAAAGTAAGATAATTTTAGTAACGGTATGAGTGAATTGATGGTTATACATATGTAATCAAACATTCGATAAGTATTTCGAACGATATCATAACGTTAACTGCATTCGTTTTATTTTAAATTAAAATCGAATTTCGTTTTCACATATTTTTGGAAGAGAATTTTTTCTTATTTAATTAACTAATAAAGAAAACATCATGTTATTATATTTAATTTTAGAAAACAATGCTTTCTTTTTTTTTTTAAATATATTTGGTTTTTTTCGAAATTCCGAGGGAAAATGGAATTTCGTTTTCACATATTTTTGGAAGAGAATTTTTTGTTATTTAATTAACTAATAAAGAAAATGTCATGTTATTATATTTAATTTTAAAAAACAATGCTTTCTTTTTTTTTTTTTAATATTTAGTTTTATATAGACTTCATTCATTATATTATTTACTTATTTAATTTGTTAATAAAGCAAGACTTTGTGGAAAACACAATAGAATGTTGAACTAAATTAAAAACGTGTGTTCAGCCAGAATAGCGTACAACTATTTTCCTAAAATCCAATTACAATGTCTAAAAACTTGAGTTCATCATCTCATTTACCAAACTTACTAACTTTTGTGGGGCATTCAGTTAAAAGGGACCCCCAAGTCTTTTTTTAGTTATGTAACCCCTAGTTTCAAAAGAATTGGTTATATAACCCTTTGCTTGATTAGCTCTTAATTAATTACTCAGCTTAATTAAATAGTTGCCACGTCAGGATTTTGCAGACTCTTTTTGGCCCCAAAATTTATACAAAATTAGAATCTGGCCCCAAATCACAGTCATCCAATTCTCTCAATTTCTCTCTCCTTCCTGTATGTGCGACGAAAACCCTATTTTTCTGATATTTCTTCTCCGATCGAAGTGCTGTCCAGTGTTCGTTTGATTCTTCAAAAACCCTAAGTATCACCCACCTCTCTCTGATTACATGTACAATGGCAAACAACAACGACAACAATCAAAGGTATTGAAAGGTTTCGGTTTGTTTAAATTTTTTCTGAACCCTATTTTTTGAACTGCGTTTTCACTGAATGAGTGAACTGAGTTTTTTCTGAACCCCATCTATCTGGGTTTAATGCATTACATTCCCTAACCTGTTATGGACGCCAATATAACGCCAATACATAGTGATCGCGCACTCGATTTTATTAATCGTTTGCGCGATTTCTATAAATCGCTCACGCGATTCATTTGAATTTTTTCTCAAACCTATTTATTGAACTTCGTTCTCACTGAATGATTTAACTGATTTTTTTCCGAACCCCATCTATCTGGGTTTAATACAATACATTCCCTAGCCTAAATTGGACGCAAATATAAGGACAATACAACGTGATCGCGCACTCGATTTTATTAATCACTTCCCCGATTTCTCATAATCGCTCACGCGATTCTTTAATCGCGCACGCGAATTTGAGGAATCGCCCATGCGACTTTATCAATCGACCACGCGATCAAATTTTTTATTTCTCGGTTTTGTACTGCATGCATGGTTAATTTTTTTTTTTTTTTATTGTTTTAAAGGAACGGCGACTGGGTTATGTCAAAATTTGTTATTGGATTTGCACTTGGAGTGTGGGAAGAAGAAACCACGTGTTTGAATTGGGTTGCAGAGAGCAAGCAAACTTCTGCTATTCTTGTGAGCAATCAGACTACATTCCAAATGTTGATAAGTGATATTATAGAACAAGCAGGACTTACTTGCTCCCATGATGATGTGCACGTGAAATATTTTCTTACAAGTGCACCTCCAACCTGTTATCCAACTGAAATAAAGACTGATCACGACCTACAAGTTTATTTTGCCGATATCTCTCCTCAAGGTTGGAGGCCCGTTTTGAAGGTTTCCTTGGATAGGAAGGAGAGTGGAACAGAATCCGAACATGTTGGTACAAGCGGGTTTACTTCTCAGGGTGAAGATCAATACCAGCATCAGTATGAAGACTTCAGTCTCCCTGATATCAACGATCAAGAATTCAATCTTCCCGATAACACCCTTGCTATAAACGAAGAAATGGTAGATCGTTGTAATCCTTCTGAAAATGTGGTCGAGGAAGAAGTGCCCGATCAATGTATTAATCAGGAGGAAGCCATTATATGTTATGATAATCCAGAGGCCAGGATTGAAAGTCATACATGGGATGATGGCTCAGGTTTTAATGAGGATGAAGAGTTTATTAACAAAGAAGATGCCATCATGAAGATCAACCTTGTTGCATGTAAGGGAAGCTTCCAATTACGAACGATAAAATCTACAAAGTCCCTTCTTGTTCTGGGATGTTATTCGCAGGATTGCAAGTGGTGGTTTCGGTATGTTAAATATGTTAATTCTGAAAGATTTATCCTCAGAAAGTATAACCGGATGCACACTTGTGGGTTGGAAGAAGCAAGTACCACTCATCAACAGGCTACCGCAAAATTGATTGGGGACTTAGTGAAGCCATTATTTTTTGACAAGAAAGGTCCCACACCAGGCGAAATTAAAAAGTACGTCGAAGCTGAATTGGGGGCCAAGGTTAGTTACTGGAAATGTTGGATGGGCAGAATACATGCCAAAAATATTATCAGGGGATCACCTGAGCATGGATATGCAATTATAGATGCATATCGTTATATGGTAACACTTAAGAATCAAGGAAGCGTCACTGAATTGGTTCTTGCCAACGAAAACAGGTTTCTTCATTTTTTTGTTGCATTCGGACCATGTATACGGGGTTTTACGTACATGCGCAAGGTGTTAGCCGTTGATGGTTATTTCTTAACCGGTAAATACGATGGTACTCTCCTTTTGGCTACTGCACAAGATAGTGAGAACCATACCTATCCGATTGCATGGGCAGTGGTTGATTCCGAAAATAATGCATCATGGGAGTGGTTTTTTATAAATTTAAAAAGGATAGCACCGGATAGTGATGATCTCTATATAATATCGGATAGACATGTCTCCATAAAAAATGCGGTTGCTAAGATTTATCCTAAGGCTCATCATGGATTTTGTTCGAAGCACTTATCGGAGAACTTGAGACAACGGTTTAAAAAAAGTGCAATCCTTGAGCCATTTTTTAGGGCAGTTAAAGCATATACCGTCGAAGATTTCATGGAGCACTACAAAGAGATCGAACGTATTCACAAACGTGCTGCAGAGTACTTGAAGGATGAAGTTGGTTTTGAGTTATGGAGCAGGGTGCATTCTAAAACAAACAGGTATGATGTTCTGACTAGCAACATCGCCGAGTCTATTAATTCTAGGATTCGATTTGAAAGGGAGTATCCTATCCCTACTCTGTTTGAGTCTATCATAAGAATATTGGCTGATTGGTTCCACACCCGGAGAACGGACATGATCAACTGCAGTACAGTCCTGGTGCCATCCAAAGAGAAACTTCTCCGGAGTAATCTGGAGAAATCCAAAGGATGCATTGCACAACAGTTCAATGCTCATGAATTTTCTGTTCGTGGAATTGGAGCAGAGGTTATGGTTGACTTGAACAATATGACGTGCACATGTGGTGTCTTCCAGATGGATAAGATCCCCTGCCCCAATGCATTATCGGCGTTAAGGGAGCAAAACCCAATAGGGTTTGGACAAAGAATATATTCCCTATGCTCCAAATTTTACACTGTTGAGTACTACATACTTGCATATTCTGAGACAATTTTTCCTACACCTCCAGAGTTACAGTGGGAATTGCCTGAAGATATAGGTATAAAACAAGTACTGCCACCTCCACTGAAGGTGCGTGTTGGAAGACAAAGGATGACTAGATTCCGGGCACCTTCTGAGGGAAGAAAAAGGTACAATACCTGTTCAAAGTGTGGAGGAAAAGGTCACAAAAAGACTACTTGTGATCAGAATGTCATTTAGATAAATAATTGTGTAATAAATTGTATAATACAGCTTTATTTTTTAATTAATCGCGCAGACTATTTAATAAATCTCTTACGCGATTTTATGGATCACGTACTCGACTTAATCAATCGCGCAAGCGATTCTTCAGCCAAGTGTCATCTTTCTCTTTTTAGTTAATCGCGCACAATAAAAAGACACAAAACGTCTACATGTGATCAGAAAGTCATTTAGATAAATAACAGAATGTCATTTAGATAAATAAATTGTACGCAGACGATTTAATGAATCTCTTACGCGATTTTATGGATCGCGTACTCGACTTAATCAATCGCGCAAGCGATTCTTCAGCCAAGTGTCATCTTTCTCTTTTTAGTTAATCGCGCACAATAAAAAGACACAAAAAGTCTACATGTGATCAGAAAGTCATTTAGATAAATAACAGAATGTCATTTAGATAAATAAATTGTATAATACATCTTTGATTTTTAATTAATCGCGCAGACGATTTAATGAATCTCTTACGCGATTTTATGGATCGCGTACTCGACTTAATCAATCGCGCAAGCGATTCTTCAGCCAAATGGGCATATCTCTTTTTTTAATTAATCGCGCCCAAGATTTACTGAATCGCTAACTCTTCTTAATTAATCGCGCCCAAGATTCAATTAATATATTATAATATAATAAAATTTGGAGTTTAATTCGATATATGACACTTTAAAAAACACTCAGCTTGATCCATTACTTTATTTTTTAAATAATCGGGCTCAAGATTTAGTGAATCGCTCACAAGATTTAATGAATCGCGCATGCGATTCTTAAGCCAAGGGGGTTTATTAACATTATGGATATTAATAGATCTATCTGTCTTCCTCCTTAATCACAAAATCTGCCGTATTTGATTGAAATGTTCATGAAAATCGTCATTTCCGTAGGACTTGTTGCCAAACAGTAACAATCAATAGATTTCTTTGTTTGGCCTTGCAATAGATCATTAGACATTGTAGAAGAACTATAAAACGTGCAATACAGGAGAGAGCTTTGAGAGCTTTGTGCAGACCGTTCATAACAATGGAAAGAAACCCTAGATAATGCAAATGAAGATTTATTATAGATTTAAAATCTATAATAATTCTTCAATTGCATTTTCCAGGGTTTCTTTCCAATTGTTATGCACAGGACGCATAAAACTCTCAAAACTCTCTCCTGTACTGCCCATCGTATAGTTCATCTACAACGAGTAAACACTACATCGACCAAACAAAGAAACATCTATTGATTGCTACTGTATGGCGGAAATCATACAGCAAACATGATAATTTTCAAGAGCAATTCAAACTAATAGGGCAGACTCTTACAGATCTGCGAAGGATTGTTCCTTTGGATTGGAGAGGGCGGCGGCGGAAATATTCAACATAAGAGGAGAGGATGGAAGATAAAAAAGTGAATTAGGGGTTGGCAAAAGGAAACAGAACAATTTTATATTTGAGTAGGAGGGGCAGTGCGTAAATTTGTGAGTTTGCAAAAGAGCCCCTGGATGATGATAATATTACAAAATATTATAGCCGTTATAATATGGCAGTTATACACTGTTTATATCCTAATTATAGCCGTTGGTGGGGATCACTATATAATTCTTCTGATTATCATTAAGGAATTTAAAGATCATGGCAAGCTCAAATAGCTCAGCTTTTACACGCAAAAGTTCTCTTAGATATAGAAAGGAGAAATGCAGGGATTGCGATCAGTGGGCTACAATCAAGGTGGTCGATAGAGCAGATAATTCCAACAGGGGAAGATTATTTTATTGTTGCAATTTGCATGGCTTTTCTCAATGGTGTAATCCAATAGAAGAGCCACAGAACGATGAAGGTGAAGTCTCAAGCAGGAGGACACCACTCATTCCAGAAGGAAGAGAACAAAATATTGTGAACAAGTTGATAATAGTCAATTTGTTGTTTTTAGCAGTATTTTTATTGATTTGTATCTTGAAATCCATAACGTAACTTGTCTTAATGATTTGTATTTAGAAATTTAGATTGTAATCATTTAAGTTACTAAATCGCTCAACATCATCTTTGATATCATGTAGAAGGGATTATGATTGGTATATTCAAATCAAGCTTCGCTATAACCAACAATAAAATGACCCCATTACAAATTTGACTCGATTCTCATAAGGTGATCTTGATTTTGGCCACAAAACGTATTAAATCGCGTGGGCGACTTCAAGAATCGCCCACGCGATTCTTACGGTAGTTCGCACTTAATTTGGGTTTATATTACTTTGCTAGTCCCCCAGCATGTTTCTTTCGCGTTTGATATGAGCCCCATAGCGATTCTTATCTGTGTAGTACGATGTATTGCAAACCTTAGTCATAATCCCAAACAAATCCTAACATCATCTATGATACCATGTAGAAGGGATTGTGATTGGTACATTCAAATCAAGCTTCGCTATAACCAACAATAAAATGACCCCATTACAAATTTGACTCGATTCTCATAAGGTGATCTTGATTTTGGCCACAAAACGTATTAAATCGCGTGGGCGACTTCAAGAATCGCCCACGCGATTCTTACGGTAGTTCGCACTTAATATGGGTTTATATTACTTTGCTAGTCCCCCATCATGTTTCTTTCGCGTTTGATATGAGCCCCATAGCGATTCTTATCTGTGTAGTACGATGTATTGCAAACCTTAGTCATAATCCCAAACAAATCCTAACATCATCTTTGATACCATGTAGAAGGGATTGTGATTGGTACATTCAAATCAAGCTTCGCTATAACCAACAATAAAATGACCCCATTACAAATTTGACTCGATTCTCATAAGGTGATCTTGATTTTGGCCACAAAACGTATTAAATCGCGTGGGCGACTTCAAGAATCGCCCACGCGATTCTTACGGTAGTTCGCACTTAATATGGGTTTATATTACTTTGCTAGTCCCCCAGCATGTTTCTTTCGCGTTTGATATGAGCCCCATAGCGATTCTTATCTGTGTAGTACGATGTATTGCAAACCTTAGTCATAATCCCAAACAAATCCTAACATCATCTTTGATACCATGTAGAAGGGATTGTGATTGGTACATTCAAATCAAGCTTCGCTATAACCAACAATAAAATGACCCCATTACAAATTTGACTCGATTCTCATAAGGTGATCTTGATTTTGGCCACAAAACGTATTAAATCGCGTGGGCGACTTCAAGAATCGCCCACGCGATTCTTACGGTAGTTCGCACTTAATATGGGTTTATATTACTTTGCTAGTCCCCCATCATGTTTCTTTCGCGTTTGATATGAGCCCCATAGCGATTCTTATCTGTGTAGTACGATGTATTGCAAACCTTAGTCATAATCCCAAACAAATCCTAACATCATCTTTGATACCATGTAGAAGGGATTGTGATTGGTACATTCAAATCAAGCTTCGCTATAACCAACAATAAAATGACCCCATTACAAATTTGACTCGATTCTCATAAGGTGATCTTGATTTTGGCCACAAAACGTATTAAATCGCGTGGGCGACTTCAAGAATCGCCCACGCGATTCTTACGGTAGTTCGCACTTAATATGGGTTTATATTACTTTGCTAGTCCCCCAGCATGTTTCTTTCGCGTTTGATATGAGCCCCATAGCGATTCTTATCTGTGTAGTACGATGTATTGCAAACCTTAGTCATAATCCCAAACAAATCCTAACATCATCTTTGATACCATGTAGAAGGGATTGTGATTGGTACATTCAAATCAAGCTTCGCTATAACCAACAATAAAATGACCCCATTACAAATTTGACTCGATTCTCATAAGGTGATCTTGATTTTGGCCACAAAACGTATTAAATCGCGTGGGCGACTTCAAGAATCGCCCACGCGATTCTTACGGTAGTTCGCACTTAATATGGGTTTATATTACTTTGCTAGTCCCCCAGCATGTTTCTTTCGCGTTTGATATGAGCCCAATAGCGATTCTTATCTGTGTAGTACGATGTATTGCAAACCTTAGTCATAATCCCAAACAAATCCTAACATCATCTTTGATACCATGTAGAAGGGATTGTGATTGGTACATTCAAATCAAGCTTCGCTATAACCAACAATAAAATGACCCCATTGCAAATTTGACTCGATTCTCATAAGGTGATCTTGATTTTGGCCACAAAACGTATTAAATCGCGTGGGCGACTTCAAGAATCGCCCACGCGATTCTTACGGTAGTTCGCACTTAATTTGGGTTTATATTACTTTGCTAGTCCCCCAGCATGTTTCTTTCGCGTTTGATATGAGCCCCATAGCGATTCTTATCTGTGTAGTACGATGTATTGCAAACCTTAGTCATAATCCCAAACAAATCCTAACATCATCTTTGATACCATGTAGAAGGGATTGTGATTGGTACATTCAAATCAAGCTTCGCTATAACCAACAATAAAATGACCCCATTACAAATTTGACTCGATTCTCATAAGGTGATCTTGATTTTGGCCACAAAACGTATTAAATCGCGTGGGCGACTTCAAGAATCGCCCACGCGATTCTTACGGTAGTTCGCACTTAATTTGGGTTTATATTACTTTGCTAGTCCCCCAGCATGTTTCTTTCGCGTTTGATATGAGCCCCATAGCGATTCTTATCTGTGTAGTACGATGTATTGCAAACCTTAGTCATAATCCCAAACAAATCCTAACATCATCTATGATACCATGTAGAAGGGATTGTGATTGGTACATTCAAATCAAGCTTCGCTATAACCAACAATAAAATGACCCCATTACAAATTTGACTCGATTCTCATAAGGTGATCTTGATTTTGGCCACAAAACGTATTAAATCGCGTGGGCGACTTCAAGAATCGCCCACGCGATTCTTACGGTAGTTCGCACTTAATATGGGTTTATATTACTTTGCTAGTCCCCCATCATGTTTCTTTCGCGTTTGATATGAGCCCCATAGCGATTCTTATCTGTGTAGTACGATGTATTGCAAACCTTAGTCATAATCCCAAACAAATCCTAACATCATCTTTGATACCATGTAGAAGGGATTGTGATTGGTACATTCAAATCAAGCTTCGCTATAACCAACAATAAAATGACCCCATTACAAATTTGACTCGATTCTCATAAGGTGATCTTGATTTTGGCCACAAAACGTATTAAATCGCGTGGGCGACTTCAAGAATCGCCCACGCGATTCTTACGGTAGTTCGCACTTAATATGGGTTTATATTACTTTGCTAGTCCCCCAACATGTTTCTTTCGCGTTTGATATGAGCCCCATAGCGATTCTTATCTGTGTAGTACGATGTATTGCAAACCTTAGTCATAATCCCAAACAAATCCTAACATCATCTTTGATACCATGTAGAAGGGATTGTGATTGGTACATTCAAATCAAGCTTCGCTATAACCAACAATAAAATGACCCCATTACAAATTTGACTCGATTCTCATAAGGTGATCTTGATTTTGGCCACAAAACGTATTAAATCGCGTGGGCGACTTCAAGAATCGCCCACGCGATTCTTACGGTAGTTCGCACTTAATATGGGTTTATATTACTTTGCTAGTCCCCCAGCATGTTTCTTTCGCGTTTGATATGAGCCCAATAGCGATTCTTATCTGTGTAGTACGATGTATTGCAAACCTTAGTCATAATCCCAAACAAATCCTAACATCATCTTTGATACCATGTAGAAGGGATTGTGATTGGTACATTCAAATCAAGCTTCGCTATAACCAACAATAAAATGACCCCATTACAAATTTGACTCGATTCTCATAAGGTGATCTTGATTTTGGCCACAAAACGTATTAAATCGCGTGGGCGACTTCAAGAATCGCCCACGCGATTCTTACGGTAGTTCGCAATCAAATTCTCTAAAATTAAACCTCTTGTAATATACATGTCCGGTAAGGCGGCAACAATTGTGTACATTATATTAAAATTTTTCATTTTTTGTCTGACAGTTATTTATATTTAATATATATATCACCACAAGAGTCAAATCAATCACATCATTAATTAATTTGATAATAGTTATAAGCAAACTTTTAGCGAGAAAGAGGAGAAAGGTAAAAAAAAAAGGAAAGTAAAAAGTAAAGGACTGTTCTTCTTCTTCATCTTCCTCACAAGCAAAAAAACTAGGGTTTTCATCCATTTTCTCTCTCCTATATTCAGATTATTATCACATTTTTACGATCAACCAAACAAGATGTCATCAGCGGGAGCAAACCAAAGCCCAGTAAGGGAAGGAGAAGGCACTATTGATCCCATGCAGATATCCCAAGAGGCCGATTACAACGTAATGGTTCTTTGTTTTTTGTTTTCAACTTTCGTTCTGGAATTGATACTATATTCTCTTGTTTATATACTGTGTTTTTTGGGTTGTTTATACCGGAAGTATCTAGTACTCGCTTAATCGATTGATTGAGTCGCGTACGCGATCAAAATGGCGCCTTTTGTGTATTTCAAATCTTTTATATTGACAAATGGTATTTTGATCCTATACATCTTAGGAGTTCAGAGATGATGAACACACCGGAGATGAAGAAACTGCGCAAGGGGACTGGTACATAAGGGAAAATAGGAGTAAGCGAAGACATTCGAACAATATGGGTATGATTGGGTTATTTGATGAGGCGGAGGATGATGACAATGAGTTACAGGAAGTGTATGAAGAAGAGGTCACCCGGAGCATTGATTTTTCAAAATTCAACATGCGCCCTTTCTGGGAAAGGTACTTCTTCTCTTCAACTGTGAGGATCACAGTCCGGTCATCATGGGAGCGTCTTTCCCCAGTAAAAGAATTCCTTCAGGAGAACGAAATAAATTTCGAAGGAGTATTTAGAAAATATACCGAAGAGCTGCCTTCTGGTTGGAAGCGGTTTTCAGGCAGCCTCCTTCATTATCTTATGATGTACTCCCTACCCACCAAGAAAGAGAATGAGTTGTGGGTCTTGATAGGCCAAAAGCCAGTTAGGTTTGGCTTAAGGGAGTTTGCTCTTGTCACTGGGCTTTATTGTGGAGGAGGTAAGATGCCCGATAGAGCTGATGAGTTGAGTGTTATAAATAATGCCGAGGATTTTCTTAAGAGGATCCTCCGAAATAAATGGAAATCAAAAGTGAAGGACACTGATTTGGAAATTTTATTATTCAATAAAAAGATTGCGGTGAAAGACCGTTTGAAGATAGCACATGTGCTTTTTGTACAAAACATGTTGCTGGGTATTGAAAAGGGGAGAGTTGTAAATAGGGATCATCTTTGTTTTGCAAGTGACTTGGATTTTTTTTATTCATATCCTTGGGGACTAGTGTCATTCAAGGCGACAATGGATTCAATAAAAAAAAGGGAAAAGGATATTGCTAAATGGCTGCCCCCTACAGAATCTGACTCTAAACCGAAGACCTATCATGTTTCAGGTTTTCCATGGGCCTTGCAGGTGATTATGATCATCATATTTATCTTATTCAGCTTAATCGCTTACGCGAATTTATGAATCGCTCAAGCGATTTAATGAATCGCTCACGCGACTTGTTGAATCGCTCACTCGATTTAATTGAAACAAAATCTATAATACACCTTTTTTTTCTGTTTGTTCCTTGTAGGCGTGGGCTTACGAAATGTGCCCAACTATAGCAAGTTCTTATGGAGGCGGCCTAGAACATGATGATTCCCACATGTCCAAACTACCACTCCCCAGGATGTTCAGATGGATGCACAGTAGAGGGAACCCAATCGATATTGAAGAATTGCGGCAAAAGTTAAATAACCATGGACCTGAGGTTAGAACAAAATTTATATTATTTTCTTTGTCATGGATCACCGAATACCTTTAACATCTATTATTTTTTGATGTAACAGGATCAGGTACGTCCATTTTTGTTGCCCTCCAGCATTGAAAAGAATATGAGTTACATCAGGGACCTTCATGAACAAACAAGTTCAGAAGAAGAGGATGCACCCATTGATTATCTACATCAGTGTTTGAAAGGGTGCACCCTTTTGATCATTGGGGATGAATTGCCCCATCCAGTCCGAGAAGATGATAATCTCATGAATTCTAACATGGATTGGTTCCCCTCACCATCACATCCAACTACAGCACCACCTACCGCAGGAATTGATTGGGGCACCGCACCCCCAACTTCCACAGCACCACCTACCGCAGGAATTGATTGGGGCACCGCACCCCCAACTTCCACAGCACCTGACACATCACCATCACCTGCACTAGCTGCTGCAGTGCAAATCCCTTTTGAAATTCAACAGTTTATCCAGAAAGCGAAAGCTAATTCTGAATCTTTGAATGCAACTGTTGAGAAAATATGGCTGCATTTGGAGAAGGAGAAAGAAGACCAAGCTGAAGCTCATTCTGAATATGTGAAGGCAACTGTTGAGAAGATATGGCAGCATTTGGAGAAGGAAAAAGAACACCAAGCAGGCCGTAGTGTAATGGTGCAGGATGTTGAAGGGTCTAAACGTCAAAGACCAAAGAGAAATAAAAGAAGGCCCGCCTACCTCCTGTCACCTTATACGCTGCAACTTAAGAGGCTTTGCACAGCTACAGCCAGAGCTAGAGTCAAGGCTAAAGAAGCAACACCTGCCTTAACGGCTCAGCCCCAACTGCCTTGTCCGCAAACCGCAGAAACCATCTCTCAATCTCACAACAGATGGTTATCCAAAATTACGGACAAATCTGGTTCTAGCTACTTGTACAACTGGGTTCTTAGTGCAGGGCCGAAAGACCGAATTCCTGGACAAACTGCGGATTTCGACGCGAATTTCTTCCTAACCATCCTCAGAAATGAGAAATGGTTGGTATCCGAGGTAAACTTCCTATATAGTTTATGTTAGTCAATACCTGTATGATGCATAGTTGATCTTTATTGTTTTTTTTTTGGTTCACTCGTTGCAGCATTTGGAAGAGTGTTTGGCCAATATAAGGCTTAAACAAAAAAGGCTCCCAGATCAATATGCTCAGGATTGTTTGCTCCTCGATGAGACTTTCTTCCAACATCTTAAAACGAATTATTATCTATCAAGGGGTCTCATTACAGAGGAAGATTCAGTTTGTGTTGGTGAAGATGGCAATATCGTTATTACAAATAAGCCAGATACTGCTGCCAATGCTCCGAGGGGTGCCAAAAATCCGAGGGTTGGTGCCAATGCTCCGAGGGTTGGTGCCAAGAGTGCCAAGGGTGCCAAGGGTGTGAGGCCTGTGAATGAACCCAAAGAAAACATCCGGACTGCCTCGCATTCATTTGATGTGATGCGAAGGATCTGGAATGATCCCATCAAATGGAAGGAGGACACTGTTCTGCCGTATACAACTGGTTCTCTACCATATTTGCATGGCCGTGCATGGGAAGGAGCTACAAAATTTTATGGCATTGTCAACTCAGGAAATTCCCATTGGGTGGCCGTCGAGATTTTGCCCCAAGAGGGAGTCATCAAAGTTTACGACAACGGTGGTGGTTCCCTTGACCACAGGAATTACCAAATTGCTTTGAACCATCTGTGTGTTTTCTTTCCCAAATTGTTGGCCCACACAGGAAAGTTCAGGCAATTAGGTGACAGCCTCAAGCACATGTGGAAGCTGCAACTTGCTCCGTGTCCAAAAAATAAACGAAGGTACATTTAAAGTTTACTAACTCTAAAATTTTTTATTATATTTTTATTTAATTTCTAATTTTTTTTTTTTCAGTGGCGATTGTGGACTCTATTCCTTATATTACATTGAGCTTCTCATGCGTGGGGAACCACTGGATATTCTGGATGACGATAATACCTCTTTTTTAAGGTTACGTTTAGCATCCGAAGTATTTTTTGGAGTTGATAAATACAATATTTAAGTTACACAGTATGTATTCATAATATTTATGTCCAATTCTTTAATAAATCGCACAAGCGATTTAATTAATCGGGCAAAATGTACAATTCCCTAATAAATCGCGCAAAATGTACAATTCCCTAATAAATCGCGCAAGCGATTTAATTAATCGCTCACGTGATTCTTCATCAACATCTATTTATTTATTTTATTTAAATATTATTTATTTATTTTCTTCATCAACATCAATTGAATGCATGTTGAACCGAATAATATTGAATGCTAACTAGAATTATTGAAATATTGAAATTTGTAATTATGTGTTTCGAAATATTAATTTTTTTAATTTAATCGTTCACTTGATTTGATGAATCGCGCACTAGATTCATCAACTAACTAGAATTTAATAAGATAAATAGAAATATTTATTTTTATTATTTAATCGCTCACGCGATTCTGTAAAAAAATCAAAATATTAATTTTTCCTAAATTAATCGCTCACTTGATTTGATGAATCGCGCACTAGATTCTTCAGCTATATCAAATTATTTATGTTTTAATTGTTCTAAATATTAGATACTATAAATAATTTGTTGTATTTTCATTGGATCGCGGACTCGATTCGGTTAATCGCTCACGCGATTCTTCATCAACGTCTAGTCCTTTATTTTATTTGAAGAAGGGACATAGATGTCCATTGTCTTCTTCCCGCGTCTGACAGATGTTCTCGATGCGATGCTTGAATTTAATGAAAAGCTGCCTGCACTCATCCCGGAATTTTGACCGTCACCTTTACAATGCGACCAAGGAAGGAAGGAAGGGGTGCGACTGTTGGTTGGTTTAAGGCCCAATCACCTTTATTAGTATCCTCAATTCTGCTCTGTTCTCAGATTTCTGCAAAATTTTCATCACCTGCAAGAAGCCTTGCTTCTCTTTCTCTGTCCTATATCTCAATCCTTGACAAATAAAGTCATGAATAACCCTCCAAGACCTATTCTGGCATGGGTGGAAGAGTACATGGTTGAACGTCTTCGTATATATGCCGGAGACAACGAAATCGATCGGCTAGAAGTCTTCGACACGGTGCTATCTATTGTGTCGCGTGAATTGACTAAGCGATTCAAAACCAGATTCTGGGCACGAGATGTTGTAGCAGCAGTGAAAGGACTGCGGATAAAATTTTACGAATTCCGTAGATTATTGGCGTGTCCTGGAGTTAAAATGGCTGCTAATCGTATTAGTGCCGAAATTGATCCCCTAGTATATTATGGTGTGAATACCATTGAGGTAAGTCGAATTCATCAGTGTCCCTTTTTGTTTTGTTTTTTTTTAATTTTTCTTTGTTCATTTTTCAATGTTTAATATTACATAGGTTATTCAGCGGGATTTGGATGCCAGGGCATTTGGATGCCGTTATTATGATGACCTTAGGTATATCTTCAAAGTGGACAGGCACACCTTTTGGAGGGCGAAGAGGAGCACCTCCACGCTTTCCACATAAGTGATAGGGACTCAGACCCCGAGTCCTTTTACGACGTTGTTTACCTTGAGTCCTCTGAGGGGAGTGTTAATTCCATTATCCCTCAATATGATCCGGAGGAGGTTAATCAGTTTCCTCCTCCCCCATAAAATATTTAGTTTGATTGTAATGTATTTTACTGGTTTTGTAATGAAAGCAGACTGAATGTTGTTCTATTTTTATATATCTAGTATGCTGTATTTTACAGTTTTAATGGTTTTACTATTCTTCATTGAATCGCGTGAGCGATACATTGAATCGCGTGAGCGATTAACCAGAATCGCTCACGCGATTTGATGAATCGCGCACTAGATTCATCAGCTAACTAGAATTTAATCAGATAAATAGAAATATTTATTTTTAATATTTAATCGCGTGAGCGATTTATAAAATCGCGTGAGCGATTAACCAGAATCGCTCACGCGATTTGATGAATCGCGCACTAAATTCATCAGCTAACTAGAATTTAATCAGATAAATAGAAATATTTATTTTTAATATTTAATCGCTCAGGCGATTAAATAAAGAAAATAAATAAATAATATTTAAATAAAATAAAGGACTAGAATCGCGTGAGCGATTTATTAGGCCTACATGCATTCAATATTATTCGGTTCGTAGTTTGCAGATGCTTTCAACTATATCAAATTTTTAGGGTTTAGGGTAAAAAATAAATCAAATAAATATTTAAAACAAATAAAAAACTAGCTCTATAAGAAGAATAGATTGCGCGATTCATTAAATCGCTTGTGCGATTTATTTATTAAATCCCATTCTTTATTTATTTATTCCTCAACAACCAACCGTCATAGTATTGAATGCATGGTAATTTAATTGAATGCATGTACACCTAATTCTTCCATAAATATTCCAATTATCACTTGTCATCCTCACACCTTACTTCAAGCAAAACCCTAGCTGCTTTCTCTCTCCCCTTCTTTCTTCTTCTTCTTCAATAGAGGCAGACGAACGCGAAAACAAATCACCGTTTTGGAGCTTGGAGTTAGCTTCTAAGGATTGTGGTTCATGTTCTTAATAGTTGTTCATTGCTCATGAAGCCCAGTCCTTAGATGCTCGACTTCAAGCCCTAAAACCTGTGGTTTGGGTCAACTTCAAATACGTGATGGTGATGCTGATATGATATGCGAACAAAGGGACAGATCTGGGGGATGTAGCCGAAGAAGAAGAACGGGATAAGAGCGGAAGAGGAAAGGAAGGAAAAATGGAGAAATTATGTTAGATTTAGGGCTTTTGTTTTCGTTTTGTTATAACTTATAAATTTATTTTATTTGCAGAAGGGCCCCTAAAATTTCTTCCTTTTACAAAACGAGTTAATTGCAACTTGATTAGTATATAAAGATGCCACGTCAGAAAATATCGAGGAAAGAAAAAGGGAAAAGAAATTGAGGGTTACATCCCTAAAAAAAGACTTGGGCGTCCCTTGGGACCTAATTCTCTTAACTTTTGTTCAGAACTTCAATTACAATCATTTACCCAAAATTTGACAAGGAACTTGAAAACCCTAGTCAGATCTCGCGCACAAATGTTCGTCATCGCTGCGGCATCGTATCCTCGCCGTTGTCGCTGCATCTAGCCTCTCATTTTCCCTTCGCTATTACTGCTAGTTCTGCTTGGGGAGAAAGTTCAAGTGCAGTTTGGCCGGATTGAAGACGAAACCAAACGTTTCGCAGATATTCATGAGGTATTTTTGCCTTCTGTCTCTCGATGTGTTTGGCAATTCTTGATGGGTTTTTGTTAAATTACTGAGTAAGCTGATTACTTGCAATTTTCTGGTATTCTTTCATTTGTGGCTTTTAATGGCAAAATCTGGGTTTTCTGCTGCCAGTTCATGTTTAAGGGAGAATTTTGAGGTTAACGGCTTATTTTTGAGGTGTTTTGAAACTTTTTTGGCTTTAGATTTAGGGATTTGCTTCCATTCATGAGAAGATCAGTAGTTTGAGAATCGTTCCTGCACTCTCTGGTAAAGTATTATTTTATTTTTTTTCGGTCAGAACCAACAAATTTTTTTTACCCTTTTTCATCCTTCATTTGATTTGATACTTATGCCTTTTCGTATGTATGTTTACTTTTGTTGAGTTTCAATTGAGGTTTATTCTCTCATCTCAGTTTTTGTATTTGGTTTGCTGGACTTCTAGTTAAATTCACTTTTCTTTTTTGATATCTTAAACATGTTTGCTTATCCAAAAATGAATTTGATAATTTCCCGGATTTTTTATATAATACAGGGTTTTTTTGGCAATATTCTGCGTAGTCTTGTGGGTATGAACTATATATTATAATGCGAAAAAATTCTAGCATCCATTTGATTCACCTACTATGCGGGTAATATTTAATAACCTATTTCCTAAATATGAACTAATTAAGCTTACTATATGAGCAGAAGTGACGCCCAAATTTGATTTCAACTAAAATTTCTGAAACAATTAATGCTAATTAGCAACCAATTTATGATATGAATTACAAAGTACTAAATAAAATATAATTAATAGGTTTGAAGGAACTCTATCTAAGACTCTCAAGCTTTTAAGTCGCTGATTAGTATATATTTCTAAGGAAAGAAAGGGGTTCTTTTTCTTGCTAGTTTATTGCAAATAACATTTTAGTTAGTTCTTGTGTTTTATTTCTTTTCAGTCAATCATCTGCTTACTTCAGTACTTCCTAAAACTCTATTTAATATACTCGGCATATAATTATGAAGTGTGACATAGGATGAAAAACATAAAGAAACAGAGAAGTGAAACAGTGGATATAACCCGAAGATTCAATCTAATAATTCTTTAACCAAAAAGTAGTAGCAGCAACTATATGATAGGCCACACAACAAGCCTAAACTTCTCAGTCATATCAGCTCCTTTGGCATAGTAGTTTAACATTTTAAAATTTTGAGTGTTGTGGTTGTTGACATAGTAGTTTAACATTCCAGCAACAAATGAAGCATACAATACAGAACAAGCTTTAAACCTTATCAAGATTCTCATCGGGAAGCTAGAAAATGGAAGATGAAGAATAGAAATATGGTCAGTTATTCTTAGCCATTTATTAAGTAGATAAGTTGATTGTTGTCAAGCTTTGTGTGTGAATATTGAACTGTGTATTAGAATATAATGTGTGCAGAAGATATTGAATTGAATATTTAGCATTATCAAGTGCCACTCTGTTTCCTTTTCCCTTTTACTTATGAGCTATCCTGTTCTCTGAGTCAATGCGATTATGAATCATACTTGTTGTTGCGAGTCTTGCGACTAAGCGTTGAGTCAACCCAAACAATTCTGGTTATTGGATTCCCTGTGTGGAAAATGGCTGAGTAGTGACTATTAAATATTTAAGAACTCTTTGTAAGTTTCCACCTACGCATGTTTCAACTTTCATCAGCAGGATAAAAGCCATTTGTAATGCATATTGAAAAATATGAAATTGTTTCAAGATATATGGAACTTAAGTTTTTTTTTGAAATGGAGAAAATGTGACCCAATTAAATTTAGAACAGTTTTATTCAGAACTTGGTTTTTCAAATTCGAATAAAATTTATTCTTAGAGCTCAACTTAGACCCCAGCTTTCATATACTCTGTGTTCCTCAAAGCAGATTAATTTAGTTCCCTGTCACACTTGCATGAATAAAAAACTACAGACCAACTTTATCTACCCATACATATAGTTGGGTTCCTGTACCCCGGGAATGCTGATATACTATATTTAGTCCTTCACCTTCTTCTTCTCTGTTTTTCGAGCCATCATAACACCACTATCTTCCCTCATGATGATCTGCAGTTACCTCGCCTTTATAGAGAGCGAATCGATCAATCATTACTTGACACCGTTGTTTGTTTGATACTCAGAATAATATTTGTTTTTATTGGTCAAAGTAGTTGTTATTTTTCCTTCAATTCTTCATTTTCTTTCTTTTTTGCCTACCTCTCCTTGGTACTTGAGAAACGAATTCTAGAACGGGGACGTGTCGTAGTACTTTGTAGAAACTATACTCTTGATTGTCATCATTTATTTTAAATCCAAGATATGATCTTAGCCTTCATGATTAGTACCACCCAATTGTTGGTGCAAGATTGTTCTATCTTCATCATTTATATACTCTTGATTGTCTATTAGCTCTATCTTTGCAAGATTGTGCTTGTTGAAGCTTTTAAATAATGTTTAAGTTAACCAAAACATATATCCACTTTCTGATATTTTAATAACTCCACTCACAGACATGCATACATATGCAAATTCTAGAATATTCCACTTTATGCTAATAGAATTTGTTTGCTCATGTTCTTAATAAAAGAAAACCATCAAAAGCAAAAGCAAATGTTGGCACACCTTATGATCAAACTCAGCCATTTTTAGAATTATAGGAATGATAATGGCCAACTACGAGTGTGTTGTAGGGAGTTCGGGTTCGGAGTCTTTTTGTTTGGCAGATATTCCTGTCTTGAAGAAGGAAACGTTGTTAGTTTTGAGGTGATTTAGCTAGAAATCTATTCTTGTAACAAGCCTTTTCTTTTGTTTCTTTTTTTTTTTTTCCTTCCATTTTCTGTTTCTTAGATTTCCTATTGGGATTATGTTGTTTGATACTTTGATGTAATGAATTTTACAGTTGAGGGACTTTCATCAATAAAATGATTAAGTAATTTCTGTGTGTTGATGTACAAAATTGTCTGTTCATCTTTCTTTACCTGTTTTCTCTGCTAAAAGCATAATATTTACTGTTTATCTAATCAAGGATGATAGTCATGGAAGTTTGATAGATAGTGATGATGCTTTTGCGCTGAATATTCTTCAGCTTTAAGATACTTTCATATGATTATACAGTGTAGCGAATCAGTACTGATGATGACAAATCATGTCTTGATAACAAGAATTTAGATGTATAATATGATTGTTGAATGTGACGATACTTTAATTAAATATATAAATTCGCAATATCGATAATAAACGATTTGTAATTTTTTATTTAACAAACATGATTTATCGAAATTTTAATCGATAGAAATATTGTTTTTCATGTCAATATATTATTACAGGATTTTCAAATGGTTAAATATTTCCTCTTTTAATTGATTACTCACTCTTAATATTTTCAGGTTTAACATTTACAGAAGATAGAACACATTAGCTAGACTAGAGACATTGTGCAAGAGAAAGTAAGTATGGCTATACTTTTATTATTTTATTGTTGGTGCATGTTGGTAATATACTTTTACATATATACACACACATAAACATATAGTTTATGTTATAGGTTAGTAATTGGGGGGAAGGGGTGGAGCCTTCCTATTGCTTGTTGTTAGTTTGTTGTAGCGTGGAATAAGAGTACGATATATATACTCTGTATATTAGTAAATTGTATTAAAATATTATTGTTTTATTGTTGGCTGCCACATCCTTTTTATTTATGTTGTTGGCATAACTATGAGAAAAGTGACTGAATATTCCTGACATCTTTACAAAATATAAAGTTTGATTGTTAATTAAACTTAACACCTAATAAAACTTGTCAGTTTTTTTGTAGATGGATATTAATCCACAAAGACATTGGATGTATAATAGGACATATCCTAATCGTGGGGGCATTAGGCTAGAGTTTGTGAAAGGGGTTGATTCCTTTGTAGAACATGCTATTGGGTTAGAAATCACACACGACACTATTGATTTTTAATTCAGAAGTTTTGCATGTTGAAAGGGCTCAATTGGGCAAAGGTTTTGTATGAGTTTTTATGTTCTAGTATATGTACTAATTAATGGAGAGCTTTCGTGTGAGTTCTTGCATTTTAGTATATGTGGTTTAATTGAGTTTGTTGTATTTCAGGAGGGAAGCTTATGATATTGGGTGTTGGAAAAAAGAGAACTCTTGGAGTAGTGAACGAGATTCAACTTTATGGTTTTGTATAAGTGGCTTGGATTATGAATTTGTAAAATTCCTATGTTTGTGTTTTCTACATAATTTGTGTAGTATGACTTGAATTTAGTGTGAGTAATGTTTGAAGACTAGTATGACTTGAATTTAGTGTGAAATGTTTGAAGACTAGTATGAATTGGATGAGTAATGTTAAGACTTTGACATATATATATGTTTGGATGTTTGGATCAAGTGACATTTGGTTATATAATGTAAAATAAATGCATATTTTGTACAGGTATAATAATTAATAAAAATAAAAAATATAATAAATTTTATTTTGAAAATTCTGAGGGAATTCCCTATATCAAAGATGAAGACGTAAAAATATTCCGAGGGAATTATCCTTCGGAATTCCCTCGGATAAATGAAAAAAAAAATTCCCTAAATACATTCCGAGGGAAAAATCCCTCGGAAATCCCTCGGAAAAATGAAAAAAAAATGTCTAAAATATTCCGAGGGAATTCTGAGAATTCCCTCGGAACTATTAGTTATCTTTTTTTTTTTTCGTGTTTCCGCGGAATTCCCTCAGAAATTCCCTCGAAGAATATTCCGAGGGAATGATGTCACCAAGCAAATTCCGAGGGAATTCCGAGGGATATAATTTTTAATATTTTCCCTCAAAATTCCCTCGGAAATATTTTTCCGAGGGAATTCCCTCGGAAAATTTTCCCTCGGAACCAATTCCGAGGAGGGTTTTTCTTAGGGAATAAATTCCCTCGGAAATTGACATTTTCCGAGGGAATCCCTCGGAATTCACCTGTTTTCTTGTAGTGTAAGAAAGACTGTTCGACCTGAGAGTTGGCTGTAATGAGGAATAATCGTGAGCTCGAGGCCAGCTCGGGAGAAGGTAGAGTTTTATTAGGGGGTTGACACTCCGATACTCAAATCAGTCAACTGTGTATTAGATTGAATGAATGAGGTCGAAAGTGAGTGGAGCTTCCTGCCGGAATAGACGAGTGGGATATTTATACCCCCTACTATGATACCCCGTTTCTTCGACATGTCAGGTATGACATCACGTGTGAGCTCAATTATGTAATTTCGTTATTTTAATTTCAATATGTGAATTATGTGACGTTGTTTGCCCTACGTATCAATGTAGATTTAATTTCAAGCTATGTGATGATTTAGAATTTAATTGAAATGTGCTTGGACTCAATTGTCCATTTTGGAAGTTTAGGGACCTAATTGTAATTAGGTTGTTTTGAGGCCATTTTCGGCTATCTTGAGTTCGGGAATTCAGATTCGAATTTTGACTTTGTCATTGGATTCGTTTCGACAATTCGATAGAACTAGCCTCATATTTTTCTGCAGCCGTTTGAACCCTTTTCGCATTAAAATCCGATCCGAAGAGACCGAATCCTTTTTGACCCGACCCATTTAGCCGACCAGTTTCAGCCCTTTATGGCTGAGATATTTTCCCTTTTTTCTCCTCATTCTCACATTTCACCAAGGAAAAAGAAAAAAGAAGAAAGCCCCAAGCCTTTTGGCTATTCAACCCTTCAAAACTCAAGATATCCTTCATTTCCCAATCAATCAACGATCCGAGTTAAGCTATGAATTCCTCTCGTTTTGGGCTTCATTCTATTACCAACCTTCTGCCTTGGAAGTGTGTGTATGATTATGTTAGATATGATATAGCACTCGGAGCGGTGGGCCACAACATCCTAAAGTAGTATCAAAGCTCTAGGTTGCAAAACCAGAGCTCTGGTGTCGTGTCGAGTTTGTCTGGGTTGTACGACATAGGACAACGTGGTTATGTGACCTTATGTGATTATTTGTTCTTATCTCTATTAATTGTTCACATGAACATGTACTTACCTGCACGCGTATATATTAGAATTTCTTGATTTTGGTAGGATGCCTCCACGAAGAGATCATCACCGAGATAGGTCTCCCGACCACCGACATCGCCGAAATCACTCTCCTGAAGCCGAACATAATCCACTGCCTCAAATGGAACCAGAAGGTTTTGTCAAGAGACTTTGTGCCTATCTTGATAATAAAAATCGCCAAAATACCCCATAGGCCGGAAATCAAGAAGAGGCTCAAATCACGGCTACTTTGAGGGAGTTTCGTAATCAAAACCCTTTGAGAATTGAAGGCGGAAACGATATCCAAGCGGAGGAGTGGCTAATTCAAGTAGAGAGAATTTGGGAGGTCATTCCTTGTGGCTTCGTTGAGAAGGCTCGTTGCACACTCACTATGGTCCAAGGGCAAGCTTATAGTTGGTGGTCAAGTATTCAATTGGATGCCTCCGGTAAAGAAATCAATTGGGAGGTATTTGTTCGGGAATTCAAGAACAAGTACATCCCCATCACTGCCCGCGATAGAAGACTCCGGGAGTTTATGGATTTGAAACAAGGCGGGAAAACGGTCACCAAATACGTCAATACACTTGATCGACTCTCCCACTATGCCTCCAACATTGCCAATGATGATCGTCATAAAGCCCTTCAATTTCATCAAGGGCTAAGGGAGGACATGAAGGATGCCCTTGAGGCTTCTACCATTAGCACTTAGGCAAAGATCACCGAGAAGGCTTTGAGGGTGGAAGAGATAGTGGTTATGTGGAGGAAGACTTCCCATTCTGGGTATGGTTCGAGCTCGAGTACTCAGAACAATTATGGGAAGAGGCCGGCATTCCAAAGACTACCACCACCAAATCCTCAAAATAAGCAACCCCGACCCGCAGGGCCTAACCAACCACTAGCACTTCCGCATTGGGCAAGTGCACCTATTGCTTCGGTAATCATTTGGTTGATAATTATTGGGAGCTTCAAGGGAAATGTTTCAGTTGTGGTGATCCGAACCACAAGTTGGGTGATTATCTGAAGAACAGACCGTGGCGTGCTACCGGGGGAAACCAAAGGCCCGCTATTCAATCTAGGGCTTATGTTTTGGGTGGAGATTAAGAGATAGATCAAAATATCATGGTGAAAGGTACAATTAGCATTCATGGCATAACATTACATGCATTGTTTGAGCCCGGGGCTACTCATTCCTTTATTTCCCAGGATATTGCTTCTTCTATTGCTTTACCTGTCTCTGTTTGTGTGCATGATATGTGGTGAGCTCTCCTCTTGGAGGAAGCTTGGTGACTAGTAGAGTGTTTCGGGAGTGTCAGGTGAGCTTTGAGGGATGTGTTTGCTTTGCTGACTTGATCGAGATGCCGATGATGAGGTATGGGAAAATCCTTGGGATAGATTGGTTGTACAAGCATCATGCAGTGATGGATTACCGTGAGAAGAAGGTTTCTTTGGGTTCAGTGGTTTTTGAGAGAGAGAGAGATGTTGAAGTCAAGCCCGTTTGTTTCGCTTGTTGACGTAATTAAGCTAGTCCGGGACGGTATAATAGGTTTCGTGGCCTATCTTTTAAATAAGCTGAAAGACCAGACCAAACATGAAGAGATGGAGGCCGTGCAAGAGTACGCTGATGTTTTCCCTGAGAATTTGGCCTCTCTACTGCCCGATAGGGACATCGAGTTTCTCATGGACCTCTATCCCGGAGCAAAGACGTTTCTGAAGACTCCCTACAGGATGGTGTTGGAAAACACGAATCAGAAAGCAGCGGAAATTTAAAAAAATTTTCAACAAAAGGACCTTGGACTCGCAATCGTGTATCCAAATTCTTAGAGATAAGAAACTTACTTTTCTTTTATTCTTTCTTGAAGTGTTTCAAGCCACCCAAGAACGCTCTTCTCGCGGATTGATCCCCTCTCCTTGGTAAAGCTCGAATCTTCAAACTTCTAACTTGAAGCTCTCTAGAGATAGTCCACTAACTTAACTACAATCTAACTAGTAAGGATGCTAGTTCTCTAATTAGTGTTTAGGCTTAACCTAAGGTTTCGTTTATCTTGGAGAAAGGATGGTGTTCAACACATGAACCAAAAGAATTGCCAATTAACTCTAACGGGAGCTCGAGCTCCCCTATTTATAAGAGGGGAGTGACCGAAATTCCTAGTCCTTATGGACTAGGGTTTTGGTCCCTCTCTCTCCTATTACTTGATCATCAAGTAATTTTGACTTTGACTTTGAATTCAAATTCAAATCAACTTTCAAGAGAGCTAAAAATATCCAAACTATTTTTGGATAATTTTATACTTTATTTATTTAAAATAAATAACTTATTTTATCTAATTAATTAATTCATAATTAATTAAGTAGATTATTTTTCTCCAAAATAAGACTTTCTTTTTAATTCAAAATTAAACCAAAGTCTATTAAATAATTAACACATTTAATTATTTAATATATATATATTCACAAGTGTGGTTTCACACGTGTGGAACCCTCTTGGCCCGATTAACTCGTTTAATTATTTTAAAGCCTCAACTCATGTAACCAAGTTGTTGTGTGTGACCTTCTAGGTTCTCAATTCAATTAGCAGTGACCCTAATTAATTAATTCACTAATTAATTAATCAGTCCACAGATTAAACGACCATAGTCTAGCAACAGGTGTTTAACCCCTAGCTGAATTGGAATGTTCGGATTCGACAGAACCTGTAAGTCATTGATTCATGTGAGATACAATCCTCCTACTTACTATCTCTCAACCAAGATCTAGGGTAAGGGAATAATCAGAACCCTAATAATCCGGTCTTAAAGCTAAGTGCATTTCATATCCATTTGATCTCAATCTAAGAAACCCTTTTCTTGATGTCTTGATCTACTGCCTTGGCCAAGGACTCCATATGGCATATGAATGACTTACACAATAAGAGATCACCTTACAAATGCAAGTGTAGGTCCTTTCTTGATTCTCATTCACTTTCATGAATCACTTGTGCAGCCCCAGCATAAGCCTTGAATCAGTTATCTAAGGCGACACCCTTTAAAGGTTATACCTAAGACTACAGTGTTAACTCATAAAGTGACAAGGAACCTCAAGTCTAAGGATCAATTAATCACATCAATGACTCGTGAGATATTTCCTAATCTGGAAGTTTCCATTTCCTGAAATAGAAACTTCCTTTCCCATTTAGGAATGTTCTCACACGGGGCACCTCAGTGAACTTACTTATTAAAGCAAGCACCCTCATGTATCACGCACGTATCAACTATACACTTTGCACCTCCATGAAACAAGGTGGTCCTTCTTAAGGGCGTGATCCCACAAGCAAGCCTCAGAGGAGTCAGGTTGACACTCCCACTGTCTGTAGGACTCATCGGCTTGGAGTATTTTACTAATCATGACTTATGTGATATAAGGTTCGTTTCATGAACTATTTCACCTAAATGGTGGAGTCCTAAAGTCATCAATATTAGGGGAGTTCTCATACATGCACAGCTAAAGTAAACGCATACCAAACAAGAGCATATAAAGAAATATTGCCTCAATTCGTTATTTCATTCAAAGATTGTCTGTGATTACAATAAGGAAAAGCACAAAGCGGATATACAATCGGCTTTCTAGGGCACTATTCCTAACAATCTCCCACTTGCCCGTCAAAGCCATTCCAAAGCTATTCTAAGTCCCATCTTCTGAAGATGACCTTGGAAAGCTTCTCGACTAAGGGGTTTAGTAAGTGGATCTGCCACTTTCTCTGCTGATGTGGCCCTCTCAATTTGCACATCTCCTATTTTGATAATATCACGGATTAGGTGATACTTCCTCATAATGTGTTTGGTCCGTTGGTGAGATCTTGGTTCTCTTGCTTGAGCAACCGCCCCAGTGTTGTCACAAAACACAGTAATGGGGTCTTTCATGCTAGGAACAACATTCAACTCTTGAATGAAGTTTCTAATCCCCTTAGCTGCATCATTTGCAACTAAGTATTCGGCCTCAGTGGTCGAATCTGCAGTGGTCGTTTGCTTGGAACTCTTCCAACTCACTGCTCCGTCGTTTAGGCAGAAAATGTATCCTGACATTGACTTAAAATCATCTAAGTCAGATGCAAAGCTTGCATCGCAGTATCCTTTGACAGTAAGATCTTTCTGACCTCCGTAAACCAAGAATAAATCTTTAGTACTTTTCAAGTACTTGAGAATATTCTTCACGGCAGCCATGTGACCATCTCCAGGGTCAGATTGGAAACGACTTGTTACACTAAGTGCATAAGCCACATCCGTTCGAGTACATAACATTGCATACATTATGCTACCTATTGCTGATGCATAAGGTGTATGAGTCATTCTCTCCTTCTCAAGGTTAGTCTTAGGACACATCTTCTTTGAAAGACATGTTCGTACACTCATAGGAAGGTTCTTAACCTTCACTGACTCCATATTGAATCTCTTCAATACTTTGTCAATGTACATCGACTGTCATAGTCCTATTAACCTTCTAGATCTATCTCTATAGATTTTAATTCCAAGGATATAGGACGCATCACCCAGATCTTTCATCTCGAATTGGTTCGATAACCATAACTTAGTAACTTTCATGTCATCCTTCGAATTCCCAATAAGAAGAATGTCATCAACATAAAGTACTAAGAATTGCACTGAGGTCTCCAATTCCTTTCTATACACACATGATTCATTCGAAATTTGAATGAAGCCAAACGCTTTGACTGATTCATCAAATCGAATATTCCAATTCCTAGAAGCCTGTTTCAATCCATAGATTGATCTTTGGAGTTTGCAAACCTTTTGCTCACTCCCACTGAATGTGAAACCTATGGGTTGCTCCATATAAATGTCTTTATCAATGTCACCATTGAGAAAGGTAGTTTTCACATCCATTTGCCATATCTCGTAGTCATAATACGCAGCAATGGCAAGCATGATCCGAATAGACTTTTGCATCGCAACTGGTGAAAAGTTTTCATCAAAGTCCACGCCGGGTCTTTGAGTGAATCCTTTTGCAACCAGTCTTGCTTTGTAGGCTGCAATGCTTCCATCAACTCCAAGCTTTCTCTTAAAGATCCATTTGCAACCTATGGGTTTGACCCCATCAGGCAAATCTACCAAGGTCCAAACTTGGTTGGAGTTCATGGAATCCATTTCGGATTTCATGGCTTCTATCCACTGTTCAGAGTCAGAATCTGAAAGTGCCTCCTCATATATTAAAGGATCATTATCCTTTTGAGAGATTTCATGGAAGAATGCATACCATCTCTCCGGCTGTCTAGGAGTGCGTTCAGAACGCCTTAGAGGAGGATTTTCGTGTGTATCGAAATTCGTGATTGGTTGTGGTTGGTCAGAAGGGGACGTTTCTTCAGTGGGTGGTGTGGGATCACTTTGTACTTCCTCTAATTCTATGATCTTGCCTTTCTTTTCTTTAAGGAACGGTTCCTCAAGAAAAGTGGCATTTCTGGAAACAAACACCTTTTACTCAGATTGATCATAGAAGTAATATCCTATGGATTCTTTAGGATAACCTACAAAGTAGCATAAGTTAGAATGAGATTCTAACTTATCTCCCACTATCCTCTTCACGTAAGCAGGACAACCCCAAATTCTTAAGTAAGAATAACTAAGGATTTTACAATGCCACATTTCATAGGGCGTTTTAGGGACTGACTTAGAGGGAACTAGATTCAAAATCTTTGCTGTACTTTCTAGGACCTAACCCCAGAAAGAAGGTGGTAAGTCAGTGAAGCTCATCATGGAACGAACCATATCTAGTAGGGTTCGATTCCTTCTCTCAGAAACTCCATTAAGCTGAGGAGTTCCCGGAGGAGTCCACTGAGAGATAATCCCATTATCTTTGAGATGATTAAGGAATTCTTCACTAAGATACTCGCCTCCTCGATCAGATCGAAGTGCTTTGATCTTGTGACCAGTTTGGTTCTCAACCTCCTTTTGAAATTCGAAGAATTTCTCAAAAGCTTCAGATTTATACTTCATCAAGTATACATAACCATACCGACTGAAGTCATCAGTAAAGGTTATGAAATACTGATGATTGTTTCTAGTGCTTACACTAAGCGGTCCACAAACATCAGTATGGATCAAATCCAAGACCTCAGTGGCACGTTCCACAGTTCCTTTAAAAGGAACTTTGGACATTTTTCCTTTGAGACAAGATTCGCAAGAAATTAACTCTTTGAGATCATTTTCAGAGAATGATCCTAAAGTGTTTATCTTGCTAATTCTGTTCTTGGAAATGTGTCCTAATCTAGCGTGCCATAAGGGAGCTGAAACTTTGTCATCTCTCTTACGCTTTGTTTCTCGTTGTATATTCATAATATTGATATTCTGAGTTAGATAAAGTCCATTACTTAGAGTACCGATGTGAACGGAAGAGTTGTTCCGTTTGATAAAGTATTTACCATTCTTAATATAAGTTTCATAACCTTCACAATCTAAAATTGGAACTGAAATTATATTACGAATAATGCTCGGTACATAAAGGACTTTATTTAAGACTAACTCAAAACTACCTAAATCTAATCTAATTGTGCCTGAAGCTCGAGCTTCAACGTTTGAACCATCGCCGATCTTCAAGACACATTCTCCTTCTTTGAGTTATTGGACTTCACTTAGCATATGTACATCATTACAGATATGAGTTCCACAACCGGTATCAAGTACCCAAGAACTAGAATTAATAGAAAGATTTACTTCAATGAGAAAGATACCTTTCTTTAGAGTAGCCTTGTACTCTGGGCAGTTTCTCCTCCAATGTCACGCTTTGCCACAATGGAAGCAAACATCCTCTTTCTGGTCACGTTTCTTCTTTTGGGCCTTCCCCTTCGAAACGCCACCAGTGGGCCTAAGGGGTTTCTTCTTCTTCTTTTGGGCTTTCTTGCCCTTACCTTTAGAAGGCCCAGAAGAGAAAGATGGAGCATTAACCATCAAAACCTTATTGTCCTTCTTGATCGTGCTTTCAGCAGTCACAAGCTGACTAATCAGCTCATCTACAGTAGCACCAGCATGATTCATATTGAAGTTAAGGACAAATGGGTTGAATGATGTTGGGAGCGAAGCTAGCAACAAATCCACTGAAAGCTCATCTTTCAGTGGCATGTCCATGGAAGCAAGTTTCTCAGTAAGGGCGAGAAACTTGAGTCCATATTCATGGACACTTGAACCTTCCCTCATTCTCAAGTGGAACAATTCCTTTGAAGTGTTATACCTTGTAACACGTTCATGAGGGCGGTAAAGTTGCTCTAAGTGGTCGTAAATCTCCCAAGCGAATTCCATGGCCTCATGTTGCCTTTGCAAGTCCGGAGACATGTTAGCCAACATAAGGCAACGGGCTTGGAGATTATCATCCTTCCACTTCTGAATCGCGTCCCGCTCGGCCCGAGTGGGAGCCTCCCCTTCGGGACTAGGCTCCCCTTCGAAGAGAACATAAGTTCTCTTCTCAGAATCTAAAATGATTTTTAGATTCCTCAGCCAATCAGAATAGTTGGGACCAGTTAACTTGTTTGACTCGAGGATCGATACAAGAGGGTTTTTGGTTGCCATTTCAAAACACTTAGAGAATCACAGAATCTACGACCTAAATGGTAAAACAGAGAACTAGTGAGCATGCTGAATTATAACGATATACAAAAGATAAGGTCTTTAATCTAATGTAGCTCCCACTGTTTTTCAAAGATCTAGAATTCCCAAAGATCTAAGAGGAACACCTTTCCCAATGGGTACTAAGATCCTAGGCATTTTACCTCGAACCCACGACTCGCGGACATTCTAAGTAAAACCCTAGGTAGGTATAACTTACCAATTCTAACATCTTTAGAACTCTTAGTAATTGTTTTTGCATCACCTATCTTTCAATATGGACCCACGAATCGTGCGACATCCATATTTACTTAGGCGTTAAGCTAGACCCATCAATCATAAGATCATGATCAAAACTTAGTTCGAACGACCCACGACTCGCGGACATCGCCCTTGCTAAAATTGATCATGAAATATTGATCATTTAAAATGATCAATTAGGTAACTAAGAACTAATAAGCTCCACTAGCTATCCCACGACTCGCGGACAATAACTAGTTTCACTTACTAAACTTAAAACCTATTGATGGAATGCTAGGAATTTAATCCAAAATTTGCATCTCGAATTAAACACCTATTTGTTCGAAATTAGCTTAATATTTAATTGGGAATTTTCGAATCAACCGGAGAGTTGTCCGGTTCGACCTCACCAACATATATGTTATCCAATTTTATTAGTCTTGATTAATGCAACTACACTTAAATGCATTTCAAACAAGCACATAAACAGATAACATGTCCTAGCATGATACTAACATGTAATGATCATGGGTTCTACCTATCTTATGCGTGATATGTGGGAGCCACTCCACAATCACAAGTTCTAACATACTTGCCACATAAACAGTTTAAATCACATAAGGGAAAGCGGTAACAAAATACGAGCCCTATCTCTATTACATTTTTACAATTGAGATTCCCCTCCCTAACATTTTGAGGGGCCTTCACTTATGGCCTCCTTGTTACTTGAATGTGGTCCATCTTACTCCATGGGTGCATTGTCTCCAAAATGAAAATAAAACCTCACCACCTATCTCTACTCTCGAATTACAATAAAAAGAAAAAAGACATAAAGTAATAAGGCTCAATCTTCATATTGGCCTTAGACAATTACACGGGGCATACCCCGGCCTCAAAAAACAGTAATATGGAAAGCCACATAATAAATCACATAATAGTACGCACATAAGTGAGGCTCCAACCTCAATTGAAAAACGTAACTATAGGGCTCCAACCCCAATTTAAACCATCCATGTACATAAATTAAAACCATACATAAGTCTAAACCCATTATCACCTAACATGCTTTTGCAAGAATTTAAATTTAACCAATAAATTAAAATTCTCACCTTAAGCTCTAATAGCTTAAAACACGACTTAGATGCAATTCTTGTTCAAGAGCCTTTTCTATAAAACCCGAAAAATAATGAACTAATAAAATTCCAATTAATTTCTGAAAATTAATAATTTTATTCTTTCAATATTTTCATAAAATAAAGTTTGTAATTTTTACAAAATTTAAATCGCTTAAATTTTCAAAATCCCAATTTAAACAATTATTTCAAAAATAATTCAAATTTAATAAAATAAAATTTTTTTAAGAAAAATTAAATCGGGATTGGATTGGACTAAACACGAAAATCAAGATCGCGAAACGAGGGCCAGGCCTCGCCCGCACGCCAGCCCAGGCGGACCGCACGCACCGCGTCGCGCACGCCAGTAGCAAGGCTGCGTGCACGCCTTCTCGCGCGCATCGCGCGCGCTTAGCCTAGGCGGGAAGGCAGGCGGGCGATGGGAGGCTCCCGCGCGGTTGCGGGAGGAGCAGGCGGGCGTGCCTAGGAGCGCGCCTAGGCGTTGGCGAGTAGGCCTCCCGTGCGGTTGGGGGAGGGACGGGCGGGCAGTCCCGCGCGGCTGCGGGACTGCTGTGCGGGACGGCGTGGTCCTGGGCGTGCGACGTCTAGCACGCCTAGGCTCGCGTGTTCGTAACGCGATTTTCGTGTTTCGTGTTTCAGTTCAAAGCCAACAACAATCCAAAATTTGAAAAACATGATTTAAAAGGATTTCAATCAAAACGGTTTTCAAAACCACAATTTAAGAAAACAGTTTCAGAAATTCAAGAAAAATTACAGTTTCGTAATTCAGGCTTCCTAAAAGAACTCATGAATACCTAATTCGCATCTAAGCCTAAGAATTTCTACCAAATTCAGAATAATTGAGACGAATCAGAAACACGATTAACGAGGTGGCTCTGATACCACTTGTTGGAAAACACGAATCAGAAAGCAGCGGAAATTTAAAAAAATTTCCAACAAAAGGACCTTGGACTCGCAATCGTGTATCCAAATTCGTAGAGATAAGAAACTTACTTTTCTTTTATTCTTTCTTGAAGCGTTTCAAGCTACCCAAGAATGCTCTTCTCGCGGCTTGATCCCCTCTCCTTGGTTAAGCTCGAATCTTCAAACTTCTAACTTGAAGCTCTCTAGAGATAGTCCACCAACTTAACTACAATCTAACTAGTAAGGATGCTAGTTCTCTAGTTAGTGTTTAGGCTTAACCTAGGGTTTCGTTTATCTTGGAGAAAGGATGGTGTTCAACACATGAACCAAAAGAATTGCCAATTAGCTCTAAGGGGAGCTCGAGCTCCCCTATTTATAAGAGGGGAGTGGCCGAAATTCCTAGTCCTTATGGACTAGGGTTTTGGTCCCTCTCTCAAATCAACTTTCAAGAGAGCTAAAAATATCCAAACTATTTTTGGATAATTTTATACTTTATTTATTTAAAATAAATAACTTATTTTATCTAATTAATTAATTTATAATTAATTAACTAGATTATTTTTCTCCAAAATAAGACTTTCTTTTTAATTCAAAATTAAACCAAAGTCTATTAAATAATTAACACATTTAATTATTTAATATATATATATATATATATATATATATATATATATATATATTCACACGTGTGGTTTCACACGTGTGGAACCCTTTTGGTATGATCAACTCGTTTAATCATTTTAAAGCCTTAAATCATGTAACCAAGTTATTGTGTGTGACCCTCTAGGTTCTCAATTCAATTAGCAGTAACCCTAATTAATTAATTCACTAATTAATTAATCAGTCCACAGATTAAACGACCATAGTCTAGCAACTGGTGTTTAACCCCTAGCTGATTTGGAATGTCTCGATTCGACAGAACCTTTAAGTCATTGATTCATGTGAGATACAATCCTCCTACTTACTATCTCTCAACCTAGATCTAGGGTAAGGGAAAAATCAGAACCCTAATAATCTGGTCTTAAAGCTAAGTGCATTTCATATCCATTTGATCTCAATCCAAGAAACCCTCTTCTTGATGTCTTGATCTACTGCCTTGGCCAAGGACTCCATATGGCACATGAATGACTTACACAATAAGAGATCACCTTGCAGATGCAAGCGTAGGTCCTTTCTTGATTCTCATTCACTTTCATGAGTCACTTGTGCAGCCCCAGCATAAGCCTTGAATCAGTTGTCTAAGGCGACACCATTTAAAGCTTATACCTAAGACTACAGAGTTAACTCATAAAGTGACATGGAACCTCAAGTCTAAGGATCAATTAATCACATCAATGACTTATGAGATATTTCCTAATATGGAAGTTTTCATTTCCTGAAATAGAAACTTTCTTTCCCATTTAGGAATCTTCTCACACGGGGTACCTCAGTGAACTTACTTATGGAAGTAAGCACCGTCATGTATCACGCACGTATTAACTATACACTTTGCACCTCCATGAAACAAGGTGGTCCTTCTTAAGGGCGTGATCCCACAAGCAAGCCTTAAAGGAGTCAGGTTGACACTCCCACTATCTGTAGGACTCGTCGGCTTGGAGTATTTTACTAATCATGACTTATGTGATATAGGGCTCGTTTCATGAACCATTTCACCTAAATGGTAGAGTCCTAAAGTCATCAGGATTAGGGGAGTTCTAATACATGCACAGCTAAAGTAAACGCATACCAAACAAGAGCATATAAAGAAGTATTGCCTCAATTCGTTATTTTATTCAAAGATTGTCTGTGATTACAATAAGGAAAAGTACAAAGCGGATATACAATCGGCTTTCTAGGCCACTATTCCTAACAGATGGCTCCTGCTGAATTAAAGGAGTTGAATTCGTAGCTTGATGAACTTCTGGCTTGCGGGTACATCCATCCGAGCACATCTCTGTGGGGTGCTCCCGTTTTGTTCATAAAGAAGAAGGATGGAACTTTACGGATGTGCATAGACTACCGCGAGTTGAACTGGATGATGTTGAAGAATAAATACCCGTTGCCTCACATCGAGGAGTTGTTTGATCTTTTGCAAGGCTCCAAGGTATACTCCAAGTTAGATTTAAAGCAGGGATATTATCAGCTACGTATCAGGGAGGAGGATATTCCGAAGACCGGGTGCAACACTCAGTATATGCATTTCGAGTTTGTGGTGATGTCATTTGGGTTGACGAATGCCCTCGCTATGTTTATGGACATGATGCACCCAGTGTTTAGGCCATTTCTCAACAAGTTTTTGGTGATCTTTATGTTGGAAAACAGGAATCAGAAAGCAACGGAAATTTAAATTTTTTTTTAAACAAAAGGATCGATTCTGGCAATCATGAATCCAAATTCGTAAGATAAAGAAACTTCGTTTTCAATAATCTTTCTTGAAGCGTTTCAAGCGACCCAAGAACGCTCTTCTCGTGGCACGTGCATTCACGACATATATAATTATTGTCTTATTACTTGATTTTGATTATATGTATTCCTTGGAGCATTCTACGTGTCTAAGTGCCGAATATGTGTAGTATTCCATTTACACTTTAACCTCGCATGCATAGTTGATGTTTGATTTTAGTATAACACTTCCCTTATGCCATGAAGCTGGATCCAACGAGAATTAGGGAGAGTCGGTTGAATAAAGGAAGTGGTTCGGGGAGTTTCATAGAAAGGTGAAGACTATGAGATTGATGGACAAATCGAGATGAAGATTATCTCAAGAATATATCGGAAGCCCTTAAATCTGCTGATGAATGAAGGAACGAGGTAGTAGACGAGATTATTAAAACGGCACAAGAAGTTATTATATGATGCTTCCGAAACAAAGAAGATCAACTCGATTTGGGAGCATGAAGATAACCTCTATTTAACCACGACTTTGAAGAAATGGATCCGGGGAAGACAATTTAAAGTCCATTCGAGTGGTCCAATGATTCTAGAGACTCAAGGAAGAAAGATAATGCATTCGAGATGGTGGAAGTGCAAAGAGTGTCGAAAGGATCCACGAGGAAGCTAATGCTACATATCATATAACATACGATCATGCAATGAGTTATCTAAAGAGATCAATATAAATTCTGAAGCATGAAGGAGACCTCTGTGTAACCGTGGCTTTGGAAGAAGGGGATTCCATAAGGGAAATTTTGAAGGTTCCTTCCGGGTTTTCCAAGGACTTTAGAACTCCGAAGAGGAAAGATAATGATAGCGAGGTTTGGTCTTGCACTCAAAAGGGGGAAGAGAATACCAGGGGAAATAATTTCATACTTCAAAGGAATATCGAGGAAGAGGAATTATCACAAGGGAACGAGGTCGATTCTTCGAAAATTTTACAAGATGTGTATGAGGCAAGGAAATGGAGCTACAAAGATGTTGATGTTTCATCGACTTCGAGGATCGGGTGAAGGGTTCTAGTCATTAATCAAAGTCCGAAGAGCTCCATTTTGGGGAAAAATAAGAACAAGGCCAAGAGAATAATCAAGAGTGGAATTAGAGATTGAGGAAGTGTAAAGGCTAACCAACAACTATGGGATGAAGTCCAGAATGGTGATTGAAACAGTAAGTGAACTACAAAGTTCATAGCTCAAATGTGAACAAAGAACCTCTACAACAATCAATTCCTTAAAGACAAGTTTTACAAAGCATCGGTGAACGGTACCTCAAACATACATATCACGTGCATCATGTATATTTGGGTTTGTTTATACTTGTTTTGTTGTTTTCTTTTTGCTTTGTGAGAGGTTTTGAGAGTTTGAGAGTTGTTGTTCTTCGGTGAGATGAGGGTCGAGCTTTGCAACCGGATCAACAACCTTTTTGAAGACTTTAGTGGTGTGAAGGGAGTTCGGATGTGTGACACTTCAGACTTTAGATCGTGATGAAGTAGATTCGGTTAGAGCTTGGTTATAGAGCGGCGTGAGTTCGATAACTAGAATTGACTCGGTCGTACTCAAACGGTGAGAGTTGAATCTACCTTAGACCCTCTTTATCATGCGAGTCGAGCAATTCATGACTGGGTCGATTTTAAGATTCAAACCCCTTATGCTTGAAGACCTTTCTTGGGCTAACCCATGTCGGGACGTCATGAACCTCGAACTTGTGTGAATACAGAAAGTTGTTCGAGCTTGAAACTCGAGTAGGCGAACCTGGGGAATAGGTTCTCTTAAGGGGGGGAGATTGTGACACCCCGCCTCTTCGGCATTCCAGGTACGGCGTCACGAGTGAGTTTAATTCAGTAATTTACTTGAATTATGTGGTTAGCATGCTTACGTGTCAACGTGAGATTTATTTTAATACGTGTGCATTCGAATTTAATTGATTGTTCTTGGGCTCAATCGCCCAATATTTGCCGAATTAGGGTACCCAATTTTAATTAGGGTGTTTTGGCCCTCGTGGCTATTTGAGCTCCGGAATTCGAATTCGAATTCCAACCCCACCATTTGATTCGTTTCGATGATTCGGATTTAATGGAGTTAACCTTTTAATTCTCTAAAGCCATTTGATAACCCAACCGTTTTAGAATCCGATCCGTTTGGACCGGAGTTTTGACCCTAACCGTTTCTATCCGACCCGACCCGTTTGCCCGACCCGTTTTCAGCCTTAAAGGCTGAAAATATCCCCCTTTCCCTCACTTTGATCGATCAGCATTGGCAAGGGAGAGAGAGGAGAGAAAGCTCCATTTTTTGCACCCATGGCTTTGAGCTCAAGCTTCCGACGATCCGCCGTTCGATCGACGACTTAAGGTAAGATTTGTGACTCTTTTATTACGTGCTTTAGTTATATACCTCTTTTGTATCTTGATTCGTTGCCTAAGTGCTAGTTGGAGAAGATGAGGAATAGTGCCGGGTTTGGGATTTATGTGTTCGGGTTTGTTTCTGGAGCTTTTATATGCAAGTATGTGATTTACGTGTTATGTATGCTTCGTTGTATAAATTTCGTGCGTTCCGGTGTTGCATGGGTTCGTGTGAGCTTGGGGTTTGGTCCCATTTCCGCCATTGTTATTGTTCCACCATTTTTCTGGCAGACGATACCCAAACGCCCGTTTCGTGCCTCAGTGTAATTCCCAAACGCCCGTTTGGGCACTTTCTGTTTTCACCCGAGAGCTTTCACATGCCCGTTTCTGCTTTCAGTTCAAATTTCAAATGCCCTTTTCTCCCTCATATGAGCTCCAATTAACCTGATTTTTAAACCATTGGAAACCGATTGAAGTCTAGAACAAACTCCGATTGGAATCAACCCAATATATTTTCTAGTTTGTGAGATATAATTGATTCATTTTGGTGTCGCCATTTTTCCGAAACTCTGCAATCATCCAATTTCGAGCCTACACCATTTCCTACTCACTTTGAATTAGAATTCGAGCCATATACCATTTTAAAGGTATATTTGTCTAGTTTCATACCCAAGAAACAAAACTCAATTCCCACTTGTCAAACTAAAGATATTCCAGTTTTCCTACGACCTACGCGTTTTGGAAAATTTTCGGCTTTTGCCCGATTTCACTCAAAACCACATTTTGTGTCTTTCTTCCACTTTTCTTGTACCTTTCCGACCCCGAGCTTGTTCCTAACTTGTTATAACATGTCTATGTCTTTTTATTTGTTCTAATTATGCAATTTGCATGAATTTATTTCTTGGTTTTATACCTTATTTGTGTGAGTGTAGTTGACAATGTGAAACCTTAAATGAATTCCTTGTACTTGAAATGTATTTATATGCTTTTATATAACTTAATTGAGTTTCAATTAGTTTCTAACATGTCTATTTGGTCATATATGTAATATATCATGTAATTATTGTCGAACCACTCTTATATGGCCCATGTGCTTGATTTTGTGTTTTCGCATACTACTTGAAGTAATTATACAAGGTGCCTAACTACTTGGACATGACATGAACAAGTATTATGTTGCATGCATGCCATGAATTATGTTTAAAACCTACATACATGTATCCGTAGCTTTCATAAGCATACGTCGTGCGTCTATGTGGTTCATTTGGAGTCTAAGCTTTGTGTTTTGTCTTCAGTTGGTTCAGGTGCACCCGGGGTGGTATTTCGTGGTCCGTTCTGATTCCGGGGTGAATCATTTATCCGGTTTTGGTTTCTTCTGTGTAAGGTGAGGTTTAGGCTTGTTTCTTTGTAGCTAATACGACCTACGACCCTACGTGCTTGTTTTCAAAGCCCGCATGTGACTATACTATTATACTTATATAATAGATATGTGCTTATAAGATACGTTTATGATCTTGTTACAAGCTTAAATGATTTTGAACTATACGTACGAGCATATGTGAGCTTGAATATGTTTTGCAACGAGGCTATGCTCCAAACCGTGTGTTGTCAAGCAAGCTAGGATCTACCTCAACATCTTAATAATAAGGAAGACACGGAGAGGTACGCGTATAGCAAATGCCGAGTTCCAAGGTAAGGTATGCTCGATAAGGTACGTAAGTTATGTTTAATTATGTAGCGAGTTAAGTAAGCTTTATTGGTTGTTACTGGGCCCCAGAGACGTGGGTAAAGACGCCCGGGACGGCAAGGGCCGTCGGGTTAAGCCTGTGCACGGTCTCCATTTGAAGTACTTACGCGCGACTCTGGGAGGTTGAGGAGGCGTGGTACTTTGAGCCCTCGGTGGATAGCCGGGGAAGGCACATTGTGGGCTAGCTACCCCTTGTGCATACGTAATTAGGTGGAGAGGGTTTGACTCCTAAAACACCGTGGTTGTTGGGGTTGGATTGGTTTCTGTTTATGTTTTTTGTTTTCATACGTATGTTGATAACTGAGGAGTTAGAGTAAGGCCCGTACGCCGAGTATAAGAATTCGTTAAGATATGTTGATTATGAAACGGGATAGGAGCTTTCCTTTATGTTATAGTACGAATATGTTAAGTTTGAGATGTTTTGATTAAGTATAAGTATAAGTTTGGTAAGGAAAAATGGTTTTGGTATGCAAAACCCTATCCCGGTTCGTAGTCTTTTGTTTAATACGTGCGTTGCTCTATATGTATATATGTGTTGGTGTGCGTTAGCCCCCTCACTCAGTCGAGTTGTAGACTGACCCTCTCCCTTTCCAATCTTTTAGTGTGCAGGTTTGCTTTGGAGTTTGGAGTTAGGCGGGGTTGAGTTACATCTTTTAAGTCGATCGGTCTGAGTTAGATTAGTCTACATTTGCATTTGTTGTATTTAAATTCGGATCAATATGTAAGATTTGTATACGTATGCTTATGCATTATTATTTGGCATTGCCCTTGCCGGGTTTTGTTATGCTCTTAAAAGAGGCCTGAGGAGCCCAAGTCTGCATGTGAACCGTGTGTTTAATTTCTGTAGGCCCGTGGCCAATGCATGTGTTTGATCTTTAGTCTTCCGATGTACTCTGCTTTGTTGGTTGGTTTTGCTTGACAGGGTCTACGTTCCGCCTAGCTTAGGTGTTTGTTTTGTTTGTCTCCCGTTCGCTATGGTTTGATCCGGGTGCGGACCCTCCATTTCGTCGATCGGGTTGGACCGTAGTGCGGGGGATGTGGTGCCTCACGTGCGGGGTGCTACAGTGTACATACGTAAGTAGGTCGTGAGGGGTTGATTCGCGAACCTCCATGAGAGTTTGGAGGGATATGAATTATGTTTTCAGTTTTTATGCTTATGATTGTGAAGTAGGGTTGGAAGGTTCGTACTTGCCGGGCATATGTTTAGATTTATGTTATGTTGGATTATGAATTGGGTTATGCTTTCTTTTATATATATTTTGCTATGTCTTTGAAAATACTTTGGCTTGCAAAACCCTAGCTTTGATTCATAACCTTCCCTTTTAATACATGTTTTGCTCTATATTTATATGGTGTGTGGGTGTGCATTGGCCCCTTCACTCAATCAAGTTGACTGACACCCTCTCTTTTACCATCTTTAGTTGTAGGTTCAGCTCGAGCTCGGTGGGAAAGTGTGTCATCGAGTCACACTAGTTCGGTTAGTTCGAGTCTGCATTACATATTCGCATATTTTGGATACTCTATGTATGAGTTTGATAAGGATTATATCATGGTACTTGTTGAGGACACTTGATGTATATTTTTGGTTGTGATGGCGTTGTATATATTTATGTGCGCTCGTGATGAGCTTTTATGTCGATCCTTTATGTTGCTTCTGCACTTTGTGATTTGTTTTGCACGCTCTGTTGCCCCACTTAGCCTAGTGTGTATGTGTAGGTCCCCGTTCGCTTAGACTTGGACTCATTTATGGACTTCTATTTCATATGTGGGTTCGGGTTTAGGTGTGGGGGATGTGGTAGCCCACCACTCAGGCTGTAGCACCCCGAGCGAAGAGCACTACATCCCCCACACCATAGTCTGACACGTGCAACAAAATGGGAACTCCGCATACGCAGCAAGCCATACCGAACGGGAGACAAACAAAACTCACTCCTAAGCTAGGCGGTCTAGACCCTAATACAGAGTGCAACAAAACATATAATAACGGAAGCGATTAAATACAAATTATAGCGTGAAAGTAGTCAAGATATCATATCCATCATATACATGTACATATACAAGGTAAGAATACAATTCCCATCCCAAGCCAAAGTCTAAGTATCAAAGTACATAAGATAAAACCACTACGAATGCATGAGACTCGAGCTACCCACCAGAACGACACTAAGACAACTTGCCGCCTAGCTCAAACATCCAAAAGCACCTGCAACTTAAACTAAAAGGGGAAAAAGAGAAACAACAACGAGGGTCAGTCCTAAAGACTGGTGAGAGGGCTAACACACGCACCCATATATACGTATAGAGCAAAGCATTTATCAAATTTGAAAAGAACCATGAACCGGGGATGGTTTTTGCAAGCTAAAACATTTCCGTGATAATAGATATATATACTTAAAAGAAGTTAAGGGCCATAGGCCAAAATAACTAATTTTAGGCAATTAAGAGTCCATTCCCATTTCATATATTCATACAAAGTCACACTAACTCTGCGAGTACGAGTTCTCCTTCCCAACTTCTCAAATTCTAAATCAAATTCATAATCAAAGATAAAATCATAAACCATCCTTACTCCGGGTGATAGAAAGGTTAACGGCCCTAACTATCGGTCTAAGTCACACGAGTCAAGGAGTAATCACTTCCTTGCACCTTCGGCAGTGGCTCTGGCCGGCTCAAGAGAATCACTCTTCCTCAACATCCTAAGGTTAGGTGAGAACTCTAAAAGGAAAGTGTTGATGGGAGAGCTCGGCAACCCTACGACCGTCCCGAGTTGCCATACCACTCTCCGAGGCCCAGTTCAAAGTCAAAAAGATCAAATTCCCACAGAGCTTATCTTTCAAAGCCATATCTCGCTACACACTCACACATATCAAAGATTTTCAAAACAAACGAAAATATAACTTATATACATATAAAAACGTTTTCAAAGTCTTATAACAAATGGGACGAGCCCTCAAATTACATATCATACACATATTTATCCTATAGTACACATAATTCGCATGCGGGCTTCAAAACACGTAGGGTTGTAGGTCATATTAACTAAAAGAAAGAAAACCTCACCTCCGAGACGTAGTGGGAACAAAAGAGACCAAACGAACGCCTAAGGACCCACCTCGTCACCTACGGGACGAACCTCTGAACAATACAAACAACAAAATACACTCTTAGACTTAATATCAACTAATTAGACACTCAGCAAATGCATATGAATGCAAATGATGCGTATGAAATGAAATAAGATAGCATTTAGGTCATAGTAAGCCACAGTAAGTCATATTGAGTCATAACTTGCTTAAATCTCGTTAAACGAATCCATAAACTTCACACAATGAGTATATCTCATCATATAACAAGTTAACAATGTATACATATCATAAAAAGAACAAAGAAATAACACTCGAGGCAAATAAACGAGGTATAAAGTCATGCATTCACGTAAGAGAGCTTATAGAGCATATGAGATCATAATTTGAAAACGAGCCGCTAAAATAAGCCATAAATTCATAACATACAACTTAACACATAATATGATATGTTAACATAACATATCAACCATAAACGAGGCATAAAGATCATGCAAAGCACGAAAAAAAATAAGGAACAACGTATAACCACAAGCAAGAGGTCACAGCCGCGCCACCATTTACACATGAAAAGGTAGACCCGCGACCTTCAACTCGAAGGTGGGCTGAAATAAGGTCGCGGCCATAACTCAAAATGGGCAGAAAAAGGTCGAGGCCACAACCTACATCTCGAAACAAAAGGAAAATGCAGCCACGGCCGCGAGCAAGAATGATCTTGGCGCGATCGCGGCCGCGACCCCTGTGCAGTAGCAAGAAAATACAAAACATGCAGCAACAATACTCAAGCCAACACATCAAGGTAAATTAGGGCCATAATATACATGCATTTCAAGCTTAAAAATCTGGGCAAAGCAGATGCAAATCACACAGCAAGAGCAAGAAGCAAAGTTCATGTTCATATTCATGTATAAAACTTCAAGTTCATTAATGGTATTATCATAAATCCTCAACTACCGCACAATACAAGTTGATAGAAGTATTAATGGATGTTTTATGTTCATTTATGATGCATCAATTCAAAAGAAATCATAAGAATTCACCCATATTCTTCAAAATGACTCCAAACCCTTACTATTCACTTCATAGCTCATATTCTCAATGAAAATCTCAATGAAAATCTACCAATATTAGCTTGAAATGACCACAAGAAGATGGATAACAAGAATACATACTCGCCTCTCAGATTGGAGAAGAAACGACGAAGATATGAGCTTGAGAGTGCAAGGTTCAACTAGCATAGATACCTAATCCTGAATATTAACATATATCATAAGCGCAAAAGGGTTCATTCTGTTCCTAGAAGTCGGTCCCAAAAATTCAATTTCATAAAATAACAACCCATTCGTAAACATATATTCGTACTTATACAAATTCAGAAACATATGAAATGCAACAGACCCGAACGAAACAAAAGACACGATGGACTCCAAGGACATGACACATGCTGCATAGCTCAAACTCCACGCAACACCTGCACACTAAAAACAATGGGGAGAGAGAGGGGTCAGTCACACTGATTGAGTGAGGGACTACTCACACACGCTACATATATATAAGGAGCATAGCATGTTCAAATTATAATTTTCGTGAACTCAGGGATAGTTTTTCCACACCAAACTTTGCCCGTGATACATACATATAGGGGTTACTTATCAAAACATAACTTATCAAATTCATACGTATTAAACATCTCATAGCATACCAAATCATATCGGATTATTTCATATCTTAGCTTATCCTTTCAAAATACCATATTTAATCTTAATTATAAGTCTATCCCCGTTTCACGAACTTTAACAGAGCAAACATACATAACTCGCCGGGTACGAGTATCAAATCCCATCCAGGGCTCCTCATACGAATCATATCATAGCAAATCAAATCAAAACATAACATACTTATAGAACAAACCTCTTTCTTCGGTGATGGAAGGGTTGTGCGACCCTACTTCCATACAGGTGAGGGGAGTTCAAGCTACTCCAAACCCTCAGGATATCTATCCCCTACAAAACCTCCTAGCAGGTTCAGGAGTGATCCTATCAAATTGGAGACCATGCTCAGGCTTATCCCGACGGCCCGCTACCGTCCCCGGTATCCTGACTCGTAGACTTTGGGGCCCATCATACCAGAACATATCAAATCATAACCTGCTATAGAACTTAACATAACATAACTTACATAACATACCTTACATTGCAACAGTTATGCTTTACATACCTCTCCGTGTCAAATCCATAACATATTCATAGCTTGTAGCACTCGGCACATAAGAGGCACACAGTTTGAAGCATAGTTTAATGTTTCAAAACATATCAAATCATACAAAATCAAAAAAAGAGTACATAGGCTTGTACATAGCATATCATACTTACCAACTCATAGCAAGTCATAAACTTACATATCTCGCACATATTTACGTATACTTAGGGTTATAGTTCGCATGCATAGAAAACAAGCACGTTGCAATAGGGTTTAACTATAACCTAACCTCACCTTACACCGACGAGGCCGAGAACAAGACAAGTGATCCATCCCAGAATCAACTCAGCACACGAAATACCACCCCGGATGCACCTGGACGAACTGAAGACAAAACACGGAACTTAGACTCAAGGATGAACCACATAGACGCACGGTGTATGTATAGGCACTTAAGGGATGCAAACACTTAGGCAAAACTCATATTCAATTCAATTCCAAGCAAGGAAGTCATAGTAAAACTTAACACAATCATAGAACACCTTAAGAGATGTTCATGTGCACAATTAATGTAAACACATGCGAATGAAATTCCTAAGGTAGCACTTATTCATATATGAACGTGTAACATGTTTAAACACTCAAGGCATACCATAAAATCATAAAACGAATCATATCTTATCAATTCATATGCATAACATATCATAAATCAAGTCAGGATCATTCTTGGGGAGGGATAAAAGCGTATAACAAACATACGGAACGAAACATAGCACATATACACACAAAAAAGGGGAGACACAGGGGTGTCTCCCTCCAAAAACAAACTGAGACATGAGGGTGTCTCAGTATAGGCGCCCAATGAAACAAGGGAGACACGGCCGTGTCTCGCTCAGTGCCTAAACTGAGACACAACCGTTTCTCAGTACAGGCAGCTAAACACGGGCAGACACGGCCATGTCAGAAGATGTCTTGTGGGGAAGACAAGGGCATGTCTCCCCTTTGTCCCCAAAACTCAAGGAAGCAGCCATGACGGGGCAGGCGGGAGAGAGGAAAAAGGGAGGCAGACACGACAATAACACAACCACAGCCTCAAATCACACCAGAATGCATATAAAGTCTCAAATAAAATGCTTAACAACTTAAACACACTTAGAACTTGAGAATCGAAGCATGAAACAAGTTGCCATGGAACCTCATACAAGGTGCAACAATGGTGACTCAAGTTCGGGGCAAGAAACGGGAAAAAATCCAACAAATAAATGACAAGCACACTTACAGGAACAACATACTTTGATTCTAGCTCAAATAGATCACATATAAGCACATTGGGAGCAAATTCCATATTTTTACACTATTCACCTTCTTCAAGAAAATCATGGAATCAACCACTTAAAGCAAGATTTAATCGGGAGAAATCGAAGCACTCGAAGAGAGGAATACATTGCTTATCTTGCATCATTGATCAGGCGAGAGTTGAGGCTAGAACTGAAGCTCAAAGTTCGGGGTGAATAGTGCCAATTCTCTTCCTCTTATTTTCTCCTGGAACGAGATGAAGCAAATGAGGGAGGAAAAAGGGCTGGTCCAGTTTTAAGCCAAAGAGAAACCGGTTCGGTTCGGTTCATGACGAGTTCGGTTCAAATGGTTAGAAATTAAATTTGTAGGGAGTTCAAACGGTTGTAGAAAAAGGCGAGGCTAGTTTCGTTAGACTCGAATCGTCGAGACAAATCCAATGGTGGGGTCAGAATTCGAATTCAAATCGTCGAGCTCCAATTAGCTAAGAAACGGCTCGAAAACCCTAATTCCAATTAGGTCCCTAAACTTCAATTAAATGGACCTTCGAGTCCGAACACTTAATAAACAAGTTCTAAGGCTACAAATAACGTGAAATAAAATTCACATTAACATGTTAGGCATGCAACATCACATATTTTCAATTAAAACAATTAAGTTACGTAATAAAACTCACTTGTGAAGTCATACCTGGATTACCGAAAAGTGGGGTGTCACAATTCCCCCCCCCCCCCAAAGAGAACTTGGTCCCTAGGTTCTACTGCTCGAGTTTCAAGCTCAAACAACTTTTTGTATTCACTCAAGTTCGAGGTTCATGACGTCCCGATGAGGATTAGCTCGAGAAAGGTCTTCAAGCACAACAGGGGTTCGATCGTTTACTTCCAACTCCAAAGTAGTGGCTCGAACCTCCATCTCAATTCGATCATTTAAATTGCTCGGTCGACTCATACGATAGAGAGGGTCTAAATTAGATTCAACTCTTACCGTTTGAGTTCATTTTAGTCAACTCTCGAGCTTGGTGTTCCTCGATTGGCGTAGTTAACGAACTTACGCCGCTCCACAACCAAGCTCAACCGAATCTCTTTCTTGCCAATGAACTAAGGTTCAATTGTCTATCATCCGAACCTCGTTCTTACAACACCCAAAATCCTCAAGAGGTTGTTGGTCTCGTTGCAAAGCTCGACCCTCATCTTACCACATAGCAACAACTCTCGAACACTCAAAACTACCCCGAAGGTAACTAACAAGCAACTAGAACAAACAAGCACAAAATAAAACTAAAGATGCATGATGCACGTGATATGTATGTTTTAGTGTACCGTTCACCAATGTGGGAGATATTATTTCATTGTGAAAATCCGACCAATGCCAAAATTATTGCTGAAGTCCCTTTTTGTCCTTGACATCAAGTCTTGGAATTCCCGATGGGTCCTAATACCACAACATTCATCCGGTCTTTAATCCCTCAATTGACCTTGGTCTTCAAGTATCACTCTGATTTGAAATGCCACGTCTTCAGTGTGTGCTTGGCCGTATTTCTACTCGTTGCAATGACTTGGAACTTCCGACTATCACTTCTTGGAATTCATCAGAGGTTCTACCGAAACCTCCCACCATCTTAGTTGATCTCCTTCCTTACGAGGTACTGTTGAACAATGAATCGATATCCATGCCCCGGATTTGTGATCAGGTTCAATGGCTTTCCAAATCTCGGGCAGAATTTTTGTTCTAACGCCGGTGGTATTTCCCCAAAGTTACGCCATAATTAAGATATTTCTTAGTGTCCTATCTCACGAATTACAATCTTCGATTCTAATTTGTAGACCCGATCCCCCTCTTGTCACATTCTTCATGTCACCCTACTACCATCATCCACGATTCAATCCTATTTTTTCCAAGAACGTTGATCATACTTGGCAATAGGAAGGCATCAACTATAAAGCAAACACTAAGTATGCATGTCGGGTTATGTATACAGATGCTATGCAACACATAATTTCCATTCTATCTTCAGATTCATGTTGGTTTTCGATTTAAAGCTTTCGATCTCACTTCCATTGTTGGTTAAACTTTGATTGCTCGCAATCGAAAACCAAATGCTCCTTTGATCCGCACGCATAGCACCTCTTCAACCTATCCCGACATGCCTCATATGTATGGTTGTCTCCTCCACAATAGGCACACGGTCGGGGCTCTTTCTTCAGTCTCGGGTAATCTTCGGTCTTATGCTTCTTCCCACGGATCTTCTTAGCTCGAGTACCATGGTGATAGGATCTTTCTTCCACTTGTAGATTCGAGAAAAATCCCAATTCTCCTCTCAGTTCTGATACTTCTCTTTCCTTGCTAACTTCCAATTTTCGAACCTTAAGGCTTTTGTTGTAGCTTGCTCCCACGTGCTCGTATCTCTCGTAATTAGTGTCTCCTTGAACTCATCTCGGAGACCTTCCATAAAATACCAAGCCTTCATCTTGTCATCGTCTGTAACATGAGGTACATCTACGCCCAATCTCTCAAATTCCTCAATGTACTCTGTAATGATTTTGTTTCCTTGTTTTAAGGTGAGGAATTCTTCAAACCTTCGGTCTTGTAAAATGGCCAGTGTGTACCTCTTTCTAAATTCTCAAACAAAGGTATCCCATGTCAATCCTTCGCTCGTTGCCTCAATTTGAGGGGTAACTATTTTCCACCATTGTCTTGCTTAACCTTGTAGAAGTAGTATAGTAAGGCGGGCCATGTCATGAGAGTTGCATGGCCATACTTCAAATATGTTCTCTACTTCAGAAAGCTACTCTTCGGCCTGAATATCATCACCTTCTTTGAATTATGGAGGATTGAATGCCCTGAAGTTACGATATAGTATCGCCATCGGGTTCATAGGTTGTATCTCGGCGTGATGTTGCTCTTAATTGTAAGGATATTGATGTGATTGTTGACCAAAATCTAGTCGTCATGGTGGCATCCTGAAAATTCCCACAACTATAATATTGATATATGTATGTCAGTTAGTACGTAAGAATGTCACATATTTAAGTCAAGTAAGAGCATCTAGGAAATGCAATGCATCACAAAAGGTAAAATCAACAAGGAATTAGATTCCAAACGCATATCATAGCGGATCATGATGCACATACACACACAAAGCCACATTATCCTATGTCGTTCGACTTAGACAAACGCAACACGACTCAGAACTCAGGTTTTGCAACCTAGAGCTCTGATACCACTTTAGGATGTGGCACCCCCACGGTAGGTCACCACATCCCCCGCACCTAAGCCCAATCCACATACAAGATGGAAAACCCGTACATGAACCAAGTAGAGGCGAACGGGAGACAAACAGACACACACCTAAGCTAAGCGGAACGTAGACCCTAAAACCTAAAACAATCACAAAACAAATGCGTATGCGAAAGTAAATCACATATTCGAATATTAAAGCACAAGCAGCAGGCGACAGGTTCAACTAGCATAGATACCTAATCCTGAATATTAACATACATCATAAGCGCAAACGGGGTTCATTATGTTCCTAGAAGCCTGTCCCGAAATTTCAGTTTCATAAAATAACAACGCATTCGTAAATATACATCTGTACTTATACAAATTCAAAAACATATGAAATGCAACAGACCCGAATGAAACAAAAGACACGACGGACTCCAAGGACTCGACACATGCCGCCTAGCTCGAACTCCATGCAACACCTGCACACTAAAAACAATGGGAAGGGAGAGGGGTCAGTCACACTGACTGAGGGACTACTCACACACGCTACATATATATAAGGAGCATAACAAGTTCAAATCATAATGTTCGTGAACTCGGGGATAGTTTTTGCACACCAAACTTTGCCCGTGATACATACATATAAGGGTTACTTATCAAAACATAACTTATCAAATTCATACGTATTAAACATATCATAGCATACCAAATCATATCGGATTATTTCATATCTTAGCTTATCCTTTCAAAATACCATATTTAATCTTAATTATAAGTCTATCCCCGTTTCACGAACTTTAACAGAGCAAACATACATAACTCGGCGGGTACGAGTATCAAATCCCATCTTAGGCTCCTCATATGAATCATATCATAGCAAAACAAATCAAAACATAACATACTTACAGAGCAAACCTCCTTCTTCGGTGATGGAAGGGTTGTACAACCCTAACAATCCATACAGGTGAGGGGAATGCAAGCTACTCCAAACCCTCAGGATATCCATCCCCCACCAAACCTCCTGGCAGGTTCAGAAGTAATCCTATCAAATTGGAGACCACGCTCAGGGTTATCCCAACGGCCCGCTGCCATCCAGGGTGTCCTGACTCGTAGACTTCGGGGCCCATCATACCAGAACATATCAAATCATAACACGCTAAAGACCTTAACGTAACATAACTTACATAACATACCTTACATTACAACAACTATGCTTTACATAGTTCTCCGTGTCAAATCCATAACATATCCATAGCTTGTAGCACTCGGTTCATAAGAGGCACACGGTTTGAAGCATAGTTTAATGTTCCAAAACTTATCAAATCATACCAAATCAAAGCAAGTGTACATAGGCTTGTACATAGAGTCTCATACTTACCAACTCATAGCAAAGTTATAAACTTACATATCTCGCACATATTTAAGTATACTTAGGTTTATAGTTCGCATGCATAGAAAACGAGCATGTTGCAATAGGGTTTAATTATAAACTAACCTCACCTTACACCGACGAGGCCGAGAACAAGACAAGTGATCCATCCCGGAATCAACTCATCTCACGAAACACCACCCCGGGTGCATCTGGACGAACTAAAGATAAAAAAGGAAATCATACTCAAGGATGAACCACATAGGTGCACGGCGTATGCATAGGCACTTAAGGGATGCAAACACTTAGGCAAAAATCATATTCAATTCAATTCCAAGCAAGGAAGCCATAGCAAAGCTTAACACAATCATAGAACACCTTAAGAGATGTCCATATGCACAATTAATGTAAACACATGCAAATGAAATGCCTAAGGTAGCACTTATTCATATATGAATGCATAACGTGTTTAAACACTCAAGGCATACCATAAAATCATAAAAAAAAAATCATATCTTATTAGTTAATATGCATAACATATCATAAATGAAGTTAGGATCATGCTTGGGGAGGGATAAAAGTGTATAACAAACATACGGAACAAAACATAGCACATATACACATAAAAAGGGGGAGACACGGGGGTATTTCCCTCTAAGAACAAACTGAGACACGAGGGTGTCTCAGTACAGGCGCCCAATGAAACAAGAGAGACAAGGTCGTGTCTCTCTCAGTGCCTAAACTGAGACACAATCGTGTCTCAGTACAGGTAGCTAAACTCGGCCAGATAAGCCCGTGTCAGAAAATGGCTTGTGTTTGCCCCTAAAACTCAAGAAAGCTGCCATGGCGGGCGGGAGAAAGGAAAAAAGGAGGCAGACACGACAACAACACAACCCTAGCCCCAAATCACACCAAAATGCATATACAAGTCTCAAATAACATGCTTAACAACTTAAAACACACTTAGAACTCGAGAATCGGAGCATAAAACAAGTTGCCATGGAATCTCATACAAGGTGCAACAATGGTGACTCAAGTTTTGGGCAAAAAACGGGAAAAAATCCAATAAATAAACGACAAGCACATTCATTGGAACAACATACTTCGATTGTAGCTCAAAACATTGGGACAAATTCCATATTTCTACACTATTCACCTTCTTCAAGAAAAGCATGGATTCAAGCACTTAAAGCAAGATTTAATCGGGAGAAATCGAAACACTCGAAGAGAGGAATATATTGCTTACCTTGGATCATTGATCGGGCAAGAGATGAGGCCGGAACTTAAGCTCAAAGTCGGGGTGAATAGTGTCTATTCTTTTTTTCTACTTTTCTCTTTGGAACGAGATGAAGCAAATGAGGGAGGAAGAAGGGTTGGTCCGGTTTTAAGCCAAAGAGAAACCGGTTCGGTTTGGTTCACGACGGGTTCGGTTCAAACGATTTGAAATTAAATTGGTAGGGAGTTCAAACGGTTGTAAAAAAAGGCGAGGCTATTTTCGTAAGACCCGAATCGTCGAAACAAATCCAATGGTAGGGTCGGAATACGAATTTAAATCCTCGAGCTCAAGTTAGCCAAGAAATGGCTCAAAAATCTTAATTCCAATTAGGTCTCTAAACTTCAAATAAATGGACCTTCGAGTCCGAACACTTAATAAACAACTTCTAAGGCAACAAATAACGTGAAATAAAATTCATAATGACATGTTTGGCATGCAACGTGCCATATTTCCAATTAAAACAATTAAGTTATGTAATAAAACTCACTCCTTACATCATACCTGGATTACCGAGAAGAAGGGGTGTCACAGTGGCTATCCGAGATTAATGGCATATGGGAGATATGTCCGAGGAGTTCACAAGAAAAAATCATGTGTAGCCTAGTTTATACAAGGGAAAACGGAAAATTAGTTGAAAGTCGTTCGGTCTAAGCTCCCGATGACTGGGGAGGAATTCAATAGGGAGACGTTTGCACAAGAGCTCCATGAGAAGTATATTTCCTAAACTACACGAGAACGTTGTCTACAAGAATTCCCTGATTTAAAGCAAGAGGGAAGAACCAAGGAGGAATACATTCTTGAGTTAGAGACGCTTACACAATTTGCCTCCCACATTACGGGCAACAACAAATTGAAGGCCGTAACTTTGTGCAAGGGCTTCGGGTGGATCTTTAAGTGGCCCTTCAAGCTTCTAATGTTAGTACATACACCAAGGCGATAAAGAAGGTCATTCAAGTGGAGGATCAGAAGTTGAGATTAAAGCCTCAATCCTTTCACTCGGGTAATGGATGCGGTTCGGGTCGAGTTAGGGCAAGAGGCCCGCACCAAAGAGTGTCCCTCCTACTTTCTGATCACAGAGTTAGAGCATTGCAGGACGCGCTCCACATTTGGTACTACTGGCCCCGCCGTCGAGGCTCACATATGTTTTGGATGGAGAAGATAAGGTATTATAAGCTTACATGGCATTTCATTACATGCATATTTGATCTCAGGGCCATGCATTCCTTTATTTCTCAGGATATTGCTGCTTCTATACATTTACTTGTTGTGGTTTCTGAGAATGCATATGGCGTGAGCTCTCCTTTGGGGAGGGAGCTTTGTAACGGATAGAGTGTTCCGAGAGTGCCCAATAAGTTTTGAGGGCCTAGTTTTTCTTGTTGATCTGATCGAGATATCGATGAAGAAGTATGAATCAATCCTTGGAATGAATTGGCTCTATCGCCACCGTGCCGTTATGGATTACCACAAGAAGAAGGTTTTGTTAAGTTTACTGGTGTTTACAGGTGAGAGGTTGATGTCCATCCCCTTTGTGTCTTTTGTCAAAGAAATTAAGCTTGTCCAGGATGCAACAACAGGTTTTGTGGTTTACATTCTTAACAAATAGAAGACCAAGCTAAACTTGAAGAGACAGCGTGTTGAGAATAGTACCCTAGAAAGTCGGTTCAACGTAATCCGCTTTGGGCATTTTCCTTGTATCACAGACAATCTTTGAATAATAAGCGATTAATTATTGTAGGCAAACACTTCTTTATATGCAATATCTGTTTTGTGTGTTTTCTTTATGTGTGAATGTGTCAAGAACTCCCCTAATCCATCAAGCTTTTAAGGTTTTGTCATTAGGGCTAATGACATATGAAACAAGCCCTAATCTAAGCTGGATTAGAACTTACTCTATGCCACCTCGATTTCTCCAACGTCCAATCTTACACCACGTGTCGGCCTTCTTAGGTGTTTAATTATGTGATTGTGTGAACTTATTTGCAACTCCTTCAGATTTTAGGGGCTTGTTTGTAATTTTTTCTTTTTAGGGGTTTCTCGGTCATTTCTCGTTCGATTGAGATTTTGACCTAGCAAACCTCTTGAACGAGTTTGGGGCATCAAAACGAGTCTGTAGACTCAAAGTTTACCCAATTCTGATATCGTTAGCCCTCCGTTTCCAAGTCTTAACGGGTCAAACCATTATTTTCTCTCTCTCTCTCTCTCTCTCTCTCTCCCTCCTCACTCGACTCTCTCTCTCTCTCTCTCTCTCTCTCTCATCCGATACACACACTACACACATTTTTCATGCACAAGTTCAGAACTCAGCCATTTCTCGACGGATTTTAATAAATGAATAGTTATTTTTTATGAGCTCAATGAGACGAACACAACTGTACCAATTTCATAGCCTGACGACAAGCGACTTAGGAGTTATGATGAAATTTCAGTCGCAGCTGGAGAAGCTCAACTTCGCAGGCGACGTAAGGCGGCTTTCGACGATAGTTTGCGGCGAAAATGGCATAGGTTTTGTGCCCCTCTCTCTGGCACACCTTTCTGAGTTAGTGGCGTGGCCGCGGGGGGGGGGGGGGGGGGGGGGGGGCACAACGGTGGAAGCTCAGGGCGACGGCGTGTGCTACTGTAGCAGCTACGTTTTGTGACTTTTGGCAGTCTTCTCCGACAAAGGTTACCTTTCCCGGAGGTGTTCGAGGCGGTGAGTGCATTCCCGGCCTCAGTTTAAGCCAAAAGTGGCCAAAAATGGTGATTTTTCGACGAGAAGCAGCGATGCTACAGCTAACTAAAAACGGTATCGGAATCGGAGCTCTGGCGTTTTGACGTGTTCGATGAGGCGAGTCGAACGGTGGTAGTCCCACCACCTGAAACTCGCCAGATTGGCGTCGGAACAGCAGCGGCGGTTCGTGGCAGAGGTCAGATTCGGAGACTTTTTGAAGCGAAAATCATATGGGTCTTAAAGGTCTCATCATGGGTAAGTCAGTGCAATTTACGGATTTGATTTTCGTTCACCGGTTTGGAAGTAATTTGGTTTTGAAGATTTTGGGGTTTTCGCATTCTTAGATCCGAAATTGGAGACGAATGGATTGGAATTAACAAGGCTCTAAGCTTTATTCCCATGCCTTAATTTCTTCATTGAGAGACGGAGTTTTAAGAGGATCGTATTTCACTAATTGTCATTGACTGAAAGGTTCTTCAATTCATTTTGTTATTCAGCTAGGGATCACACCCCCATTACTAGATTACGGTAGTGTGATATGTGAACTGATTAATTAATCAATTATTAGAATTAATTAATTAGTGTCACTACTAATCGAATAATGAACCTAAAGGGTCACACATAAATGCCAGGTCACGAGGGTTTTGGTAGAAAGTTAATTGGATTAACGAAGGATCAAAATGTTGATCGAAATGGGGCGATGACCACGAACACGTGGACCCCTACCACATGTCACGCAGCCGTATGCGATTTCCATGTGTCACACACACGTGGCTGCACACGTGGTGCACATGCTAAAGCTTTTCTCGATTTAATTAATTAATTTTAGTCTTTTAATTAATTATGAGTTAATTTTTAAGTCCAATCTCAAAATAATTAACCCAATAAACAATTAATTATGAATTAATTTATATATTGAATCTTGATATTTGACTTTATACTAGATACAGTTGAATAGGCAAACTTCATATTGTAGGAGAGAGAAAGATTTCTTGGAGTATCTTGGAGAGCAAGTTATGATCTTATTTTCAATTAAAGGATAATAATTAATAAGTGAATTATTGAGCAAGAAATCAAAGCCCACAAGACTTAGGAATTCTCCTAGGGTTTTCGAACCCCCTAGTATTTATACAAAGGGTGGGGCTTCTCTTAGACTTTAAACCAACATTCTTGAAGTGTTAATTATTTTTGAGAAAATCAAAAGAAAAGTTTTCAAAGTTAATTCCTAGCCAAAACACAAGCCACAGAACTAGTATTCTCAATAGCTTGATCGTGTTCTAGGACTGGTGTGGATACGCTTTGGAGGATGACCTGCTTTGGGATCTTTCTAAGAACTGTTCGAGGGACAATCCGCATGAAGTGTGTTTGATAGGCGGTATCAACATCACTAGAGATCTTCAATCTTCGTAAGTTTCTTGAAACCCTTCTCTGCTTCGAGACGAACATTGTAAGTTTTCGATTTGCTTTTGGAAAAAAAATTTAAAATTCCACTGCTCAAACTCCGTGTTTCCCAACACATATTGCCCACTTGGGTTATTTCTAAAACTTCACTCAGAGTTATGAATTGCTTTTTACTTGTGTAATACATATTTAAACCCCTTACTATGTCCTTAAAATGATTCCTCCTCAGTCTTGCAGGTTCATGCTAGGTGGGGAAATTTGAGTCCGTTGGGTCTTTATTTTTGGTGTCTAGCATGAGCATATAATTTATATTGATTTAGATTATATATTTTGTAGCGCCCGAGCGCGTGATGTCACATCCCCCGCACTAAGACCCAACCCGCATATGAAGTGGATAATCCATACACGTGTCGAATCAGAGCGAACGGGGACATAACTCACTCACTATGCTAGGCGGGAGCTAACCTTCGAAACCAAATAAGCATTAAAGGAAACATGTGCAGGCTAAAGAAACATAAATGGAAGCATTGTCATATTCATAATACAAGTAGTGAGCTAACAGGCTCTCATAATACAACATTAAAGCACTTATAGGTATTCCAAAATCATAAATAACAATTAAATGATATGAGTGTATAAGTAAAGGAAAAACTATACATGACTCCAAGACTCTACGGACTTGAAATCCCGCCTAGCACTCCAAAACTTGCAAGAAAAACTGAAAATAATCCAGGTTCAGTCTTTAAGAGACTGGTGGGTATAAAACAAGGCTTAATACAATAATCATATAGAAATTAAACACACACACATGCAAGATACAATCCCGTGTGAGGTTTTGAAACATTTCCCAAGCGGGCGAAAACAAAGAAAAATAACGCATGGGATTATAACAATCAAATTTCATTCATTTCTTAGGTCATTACGTGAGCCTGGTGAGTGGGCGAATTCTCCAACCTTCTCCTCGTGTGTGCATTATCCATTCATTCATTTCTTAGCGATCACACAACATTCATTCATTCATAATCAATCATAATGATTCAGTTATGCATAATCAATTACCCTTTTTTTCCTTCGGTTAGTGGATGGACTCGACCAAAGACTCTTCCACCCATTCATTATGGCCAATGAGGTTCATGACTCCCCAAAGGCCCAGTTTCCATTCCTCGCTAATCTCCTAGCGAGGGCCGATATCACCATCATGTGTTGGAACTAGTGCACGGGGATCACCTTTAGCCCATGCTTCCCCGGATAGCCATGTACACTTAGTCTCAGGGCCCCCATTCATTGTGATCACTGATCTCACCAAACATTGGGTAAGGATTCATTTAAAAGAAAAGGTCTTTAACTTGAAATAATTGACTCTTTAAAAAGACTTAATATATATATACAGTACTTTGGCTAAAATCTTGCACGCTGGTATATATCGGGTCAGTGTTTATCTAATATAAGAGAAATCCACCTGGATACACCTTACCGAACAAGACCAAGGAGAAAAGGAAGACTTGAAGATAGTCTGTGAACCCGGCAGGTCTCCGCTTTGGAGAGAACTATACAAAAGACAACACGGTACATTCATGAGACTCAAGACTCCAATGAACCATATATGATGCATGACAATGCATTAACATGATATGACACGCATAAGTAATAACAATGTACTATGGAGATGTTCATGTGCACAATTAATGCCACTTAGACATGTAAACAAGCTATTCATTTGTTACACGAATAAATCATGTCCGTTTATTATCATTCTTTCATTTAATATTCAATTCATAATACATTATAATACCTATTAATAATGTATATGAATGAATTAGAGGTGAAATGAATTCACTAAACACTTAAAGAATGCAATAATTGCAAATAAGGTCACATTGTAGCACTTAAGCGTTCATGCATAAAAGTCACATTTATACATCATGAATCAAGCCATAAAATTCATAAAAACATCATAGATTCAAGTTTGGGGTAAAAGAGATCAATTAAATCACATACCGAAGTCAAGAAAGTGAAAGGAACGTAAGGAATTAGATTTGATAAAAGCTTACAATTTTTCCGTATGTGCAGGCTGTAGAAAATGGAGATATCTCAAGTTCTAGAAGTTTGAATTAAGTTTTGTTTGTTGGATATGAAACTAGACAAGTAGATCTTTCCAACGATATATGAGTTGAATTTTAGTTCTAAGTGATGTGAAAATGGCGTAAGCTTGAAGTGGGACGAAAGTACATTTTCGACGAAGTGGTGACACCAAAATGGATCAATTATATCTCACAATCAAGAAATGATTTTAACGTGATTCCAACGGGATATTATTCTACACTTCAAGAGGTTTCTGTGGTTAAAATTTCAGGTCAAACGGATCTCGTTTGGACAGGTAACAATGAACAAAACAGTACATATGTTCAGGCATTGGGGGGGGGAGGGGGGAGGGGGGGGGGAAGAAGGTAAAACTCAGTGTCTCCCTTCAAGGCAAAAAGGAGACACGGGCGTGTCTGGGGTCAGAAATTCAGCTTCTTCTTCGCGGAAAATTAATCTACTCTGTTCTAACTCATGAAACATAGCAGCCATGGAAGAGAAGGAAAGGCAACATATTAAGGCATGAAAAGGTAACAATTTCAAACGAAAACAGCCCTAAAACCTGACCATACACGCAGCACAAGTAAGAGCAAAGGAAAGGCTTCAAGTTCTTGCATATTCATTCATGGTGCATTAATGGTAACTTTCATATAACTCAACCACCAATAAAAACATGATCAAAGAAACATTTGTGGAGGTCTTAGGGTCATATATCATGCTTTACATCAAAAGAAATCACAAGGAAAGTCAAGGAATTACATACAAGAGCATAAACCCTTACTATTCACTTCTATTCATGTCACATGCCATATCTTCATCAATTCAAGCTCAAAATTGACAAATAATGGATGAAAAGAACCACAATAGGATAGAGAACAAGAATCTAAGCTTACCTCTTGAATTGGATGAAGAATGGAAGAGATTTGAGCTCAAAATCCCTTGGTTGTGAATAGTGACAGGATGACTTCTCTTTTCTTGCTTAGGTGCTGATTTCCTCTCTTTTCTTGGTGGGGGTTCGAAATAGGGGCTGAGGAAGGAGCAGGGGAGTGAGTTGGGGTCAAAAGGGTTCAAGTCATGGGTCTCATGGAGGTTAAATGGGTCTGATATGGCCAAAACGGGTAGGATAGTGCATATCGGTTCAAGTTGTTCGGTTCGGTGAAGATTCGGAGATTAAAACGGGATTAAAAAGTTATGAGGCTTGTTCCATTGGATCTGAATCGTCAAAGCAAGTTCAACGGTGGTGTTGAAATTTGAATCCGAATTCCCGAGCTCAATTTATGCTTCCCGGAACCCAAGGTGTGCTAAATGCTCTTTAGCCCCTTTAAGTCCCGTTCCACCAAAACGATTCAAAACCTCAATAAACAAACCTGAAAATATACAATGAGCATATAAACATGTTCATAGCTCAAATATCTCATGCATAGCAAGTTATCACAAAAATCAAAATTGAATTCAGGTACAAATGAATCAAGTTCCAAGGCAACGAGCATAAACGTTCAAATATTCAACATATAAATCCTTGATAATAATTTCATAAAATTCAAGAATATCATATAACGCCATAATAAACATATAATTGCATAATTAAAGGATTTAAATTCGCAAGTATCACTCTCGTGACATCATACCTGTACATACGAAGACGCGGGGAGTCACATGCTTGGTTTGTATTGTAATTATATATATATTTTTGGGATTAAAGTTTTTATGGGCTTGGATGGCCACTACTGGTTATTTTTGGGAGTGTAGATTGAAGTATTACACTATAATGTATACTAATGTTTGCTTCCGCTACTCTTGTACGTTGTGAATGTTTGAAGGTTAACCTCGCCTAGCTAGTTATTCTTTTATTATCACTCGTTGGCTATGAGTTTGGTTGATGTATGGATTGACGATTTCATACGTAGACTGGACCCATGGTGTCGGGGATGTGGTGCCTGACGTCACGGGTGCTACAATAGTTAAGAACTTGGTTGTCGTAATTTATAAAACTCTTTGAGGGCATGTTTAGAAAGGTCGTTTCATTGTGATTGTGGTATGAGAAATGGCCAACTAAAGCTCAAACAAAGATAATACAATCAATTACCAACACAAATTAAGCAATACCCACAATTTCCTCGATTAGCAGGCTTTGATTAGTAATTTAGAGAAAAACTAGGCTTGGGGGCTGTTTTGGTGGTTCAAGAGTGAAAATCATGTGAAACTCTTAACCCAAGGTTGAGAATTAATCGTTTGTGAAGTTTATGGACTGATGCTCAGAAGGGTTTAAGCTTCTCTCGAGCGTGAAATCGCTCGAGAGAGCTGCTTCAGGGCTGAGGGACACGGTTTGGTGTGTTTGAAACTGAAGAAAGGGACTGGAACAGAAAGCTTAAAATTACGTCTAATCTGGCATCACGGGGTGATGACTATAGGCGTAAACTCATCACAGCCTTGATGAGCTTACGTAGTAGTGGAAGGAGTTGATAAGGACCTTTATTTGAAGTCGAGATGGAAACCACCGTTGTTACTTTTGTGAGTAAAATCTCATCCTTCGTCATTTCTGCTACAATTTATATACTATACCAACCAATGCACAATGCCCACCAAGGCCTCTCGATTTTGATGTGGAAGATTAGACTAATACTTTGCAACCACAGAGCATACTTTGTCACCTTCGGCTCTGATACCTCTTATTGCAGAAGCACCAAACAATATTTAAAGCTATAATGTCTAAAATTACACCAAGAAAAATCTTTGTTATTCAGGCAAAATAATTAACTAAATATATAACATAAATAACATTATTAAAAGAGCATAAGAAAAGAACATCAAAATTTAACGAGGCTTGGTCAATTTAGTCTACGTCCTCGGGCACTACTCAAATGTATTTCATTAAGAAAATATTACAAAGTGAGAGAGAATAATTTATTCGGGATGCAAAAACTAGAAACGGGAGAAGTCTATTTATAATGTTAGCTCCTCACCCAAAACTAATTTTACAGTGTGGGACGAAGAACCAATTATCTCAACCTAAACTTCTAATGTAGGATATCAAATTTGTGCCACAGAACAACAATTTCTACTAAATAATTATAAGAAAATATTTTTATCGAGTTCAAAACCTGCCTGAATTCAAGAGTTAAAATAAAAATTCATACGAAACTATTAGGCTAACAAGAAAATTTTGAACTATTACGAAACTAAACAACAGTTATTAACTAGGTTTCAAAGCGAATTTTTTTCTAAACTATAATTCGAAGATAAATAATGTAACGTGTTGATTGTGGTGAAAAGACCTGATCCTGTGTTCATCCCTAAGTATTTATAGACTTCTAATGAATCTTGATTTCTAAATCTTCTAATGAGTTTGATCTTACGTAAATTCCTCAATCTATACATCAATTGAATGTTTTTTGAATCGCAAATTCCTCAACGGCCAGCAACCTAATCACAAGAAGGTGGCACATCATCAGGGCGGCTGGAACAGGTGCGTGAGGGTGTTGCTACATAAGGGAGATGGTCAGCAAGTAGGTAAGGCTTCCTGTGTGCGTGCGTCTTACACCCCCAGTAGCTCTCGGTGCGTCGACATGCCACATCCCCCGAACTACGACCCAACCTATATACAAAATGGGCTTTTGTAAATGCACCAAGACGTAGGAAATGGGTGACAAACGAAAAGACAATTCTGACTAGGCGGACTAGACCATGAGCAATCAAAGTATGCAAGAAAATATAAATTTGCAGAAGTGTATAGTAAGCGCACATGGCCACAGGCCGTCATAAACTAGAAATTCAGACAAGCATGCATCATGGATTCCATCATACAACCCAACAACATAACTACATCATATCATCAAAAAGCCTGGTCCAACAAATTATGTGCAATGGCCACCACGGCCCATCAAAAGCAATAAACATAATTGAACAATGCATAAAGTAAATGGCTTACATGGCTCAAATACAATAATCATAATAAGACAATTTATGATGTAGCTATCCATAACTCCCTAACTCCTATCCAAGTTAGACACAAAAGTAAAGACCAATTGTGTGAACTTTTTCGCCTATCTAAAACCCTTGAATTTGTAAAATTGTAAACATTAGGGTCAGTGATAACGACTGATGAAGGGGCTACGCACACACCCATTACTATATATACATGCTTTATGGGGGCGTTAGTACTGTAGCACCCCGGAGCAAAGAGCACTACATCCTCCGCACCGTAGCCCGACACGTGTAACGAAATGGGAACTCCACACACACACCAAGCTGCAGCGAAGGCGAGACAAACAAAATCTCTCCTAGGCTAGGCGGTCTAGACCCTAATACAAAGTGCTTAAAGTAAAAATCAAATCAAAGGCGGAAGCCACAGGATCTCAAACATACAGATATACATGCATACATACCAAGAATATAACTACTCAAATTATACATTCCATGCCCGCCTCGGGCCAAATAAATCATACAAGTATCAAATTGAGAATCTGAAATCATATCTTATACATATTTATATATAATACCAAAGCTAAAAAGTAAAGATGCAGTATGCAAAAGACTCGAACTACAAGACTCTAACGACTCAAAAGAAAACCGCCGCCTATCTCGAACCAACACCTGTACCTGTAACTCAAAGAACAAGGGGGAAAAAGAAAACAACGAGAAGGGGTCAGTCCTAGAGACTGGTGAGGGGGCTAACACACTCACCACGTACATATACATAAGAGCATAGCATATTCAAAGTAAGAAAATTCGTGAACCAGGCGTGCTTTTTGCATTCTAAAACATTTTAGCCCGTGATACTATATATATATATATAGAAAAAGGTTTAAGGCCGAAGGCCAAAATCAACCAAGATTTAGAACTTAGAAGTCCACTCCCATTTCACGAACCATATTCAAAATCAAGGTCACACTAACTCGGCGAGTATGAGTTTCCAAGCAACCTACTTCATATTCAGAATCAAAGTCAAAGACAAATACAAAGTTAAAAGTCAATCCAACCTTCTCCGTTTGGGGATGAACGGGCGCCCTTTCACCCCGGTTCAAAGTTCAAAGAATTGAGTCGAGGGATCCTACCCGCTCCTTCGACGATGTCTCCATCGGATCAAGAAAACCCACCTTCTCCTTGACCTCCTGGGGTTGGGCTAAGTCTCTCAAAGGTGGAGTTGTGTTAACGGGAGAGCTCGGGCTGACCCGAGTTGCCATACCGCTTCTCTGGGGCCCAGTTCAAAGTTCAAATTCAAATACTTATCTTTCAAAGTCATATCTCGCTAGTTCAAAACGTACACCAACCATTTTTTGAAACAAATAAACGAAAATATAGCTTACGGATATATAAAAGCCTTTTTCAAAGGGTTTCATAACAAACGGGCCAATTCCCACAAAATACGTACCAAACACGTATCTAAATACATATATATATATATATATATATATATATATATATATATATATACGTAAGTCACATGCGGGCTTAAAACACAGGTGGGGTTGTAGGTCATATTAACTAAAAGAAAGAAAACCTCACCTTGACGAACAAACCGAACGAGACAAACCGGAACACTCCTATGGAACCACCTCGTCACCAACGGGGATGATCCTATGAACAAAGAAAACAACAAAAGACATACTTAGACTCAATATGAACCAATTAGATGCTCGAAAAATGCATATGAATGCAAATGATGCATATGAAATGCAATAAGGTAGCACTTAGGTCATATTAAACCATATTAAGTCATAACTCACATAATCCATGTCAAACGAATTCATAAATTTCATACAACAAGCATAAAACATCATATAACATGTTACTAATGCATACATATCATAAAAGAGGCAAAGAGATATCATACAAGGCGAATAAACGGAGTATTAGTTCATGCATGCACATAGGATAGCATATAGAGCATATGAGACCATAATTCAAAAACGAACATCTAAAATAAACCATAAATTCATAACATACAACTTAACACATAATATGATATGTTAACATAGCATACAAACCATTAACGAGGCATAAAAGCCAAACAAATCACGGACGAAACAAGAAAACAATGCCCAAACGCAAGCAAGAGGTCGCGGCCGCGCCACTTTTGACATACGAAAAGGTAGCGCCCACAACCTTCATCTCGAAGTTGGGCTGAATTGAGGTAGCAGCCATGACTCAAAAAGTGCAGAAAATGGTCGCAGCCATGACCTACAATTCAAAAGAAAAGGAAAACACAGCCGCGGCCATGACCAAGAATGGTCTTGGCGCGATTGAGGCCGCGACCCCCTGTGTAGCAGCAAGGAAAAACGCAGCAGAAACCCGAGTTCTTCACTCCAAAGCAGCAGCAACAACGAAGCACGAAAGGAAGCAGGAAAGGCAGCAAAAAAGAACACAAAAATGCAGCTAAAAACTTCCACAAATGCAACTCATACACACGGCAAGAGCAAGAAGCAAATTCAAGTCCATATTTATGCATAAAGCTTCAAGTTCATTAATGGTATCCTAAAAAATCCTTAACTACCACATAATACTACAAGTTCATATAAGTTTTAATGGATGTCTTAGGTTCATTTAGGATGCATCGATTCACAAGAAATCACAAGAATTCATCTATGGTCTTCAAAATGTCTCCAAACCTCACTATTCATCATATAATTCATAACATGCTCATATCTTCATGAAAATGTACAAACCATAGCTTAAAAGAATTAGGAGAAGATGGAGAACAAGATTATATCCTTACCTCTTCTATTGGAGAGAAAATGATGAAGATACGAGCTTGAGAATGCCAAGAGTGAATAGTACTGAAATCCCTTTTTTTCTTCTTCCTTTTTTCCTTCTTTTTAGCTGCTTCTCTCTCTCTCTCTCTCTCTCTCTCTCTCTCTCTCTCTCTCTCTCTCTTGTTCTGGACGAAATGAGAGGGTGATATAGGGTTAAGTTAGGGTTACATAGGTTCAATAATGAGTTAATTTGGTTAAGAAATGAGAGAGTTATGTCAAAAACCGTAAAAGGTAGCTGTCACGCGCGAGGCTCTCGGTTCGGGCAAAATTTGGAGGTTCAAATGGGTTAAGAAAAATACAAGACTAGGTTTTTTAGCTCCCAAATTTTGTTTCAAGTCCAGCGCTACTTCCGGAATTTGAATCCGAATTCCTGAGCTCAAGTTACGCCTTCCGGAACCCAAGCCGCGCTAAATTTTGTTAGGCCCTCGAGTCCCTAGCAAATAAAACGATTCAAGGAACGTATCAAACGAACTCAAAAACGACAAACGAGCACATAAACGAGTTCATAACACACGTATTTCAAGCATATCACGTAGTCATAAAAATCAGAAATAAATACGGGGTCAAACGGATTAAGAACGGGATCAAACGAGGGGCAAAACGTTCAAGTTCATATGAAAACTTAACGATTAATTCATATAAATATTCAAATAAGCACATAAACAATTTATTAAACATATAATCGAATAAATAAATAAATTAAAAGCGCAATTAACACACCCGTAACGACATACCTATATGTCCGGACGAGCGGTGTGTTACAAGTACTGTAAGAATGATACTTCAAAAAATTTCCTATAATACAAGTATCAAATTATTTCTAAAATATTTTAATAAACAGTGGAAGATTAGACGGATCTATTCAAGTATGTAAATGTATAGGTAAAAGTATTTCTAAAAAATTTCCTTTAGGTAAATGTCACACACCAAAGACGGCTATCTACAAACTCTTCAAGAAATCTCCGGTTTGATCCTCCTCCATCTACTATGCATCGAGCCCACCTGCCAGGAACTTTGACCTTTTTCTCTTCTCATGAAACACGCAGAACTTCTCTGTAATATCCCTGGCTTAAGGCAATTTGGTCATTTTGCATGCTCAAATTCAGCCACTCGCAAATCGCCACAAAATTCAGCTAACCTGCCACACCATCAAGCAACACAAAACGACACGAGTCCAGCGGTGCCGGACACGCCTGCAAGCACCAACGACATGCCGACCATGTGCTGGCGTGTTCTGCATGCGGCAGCTCATCAAGGTAACACCACGTGTCCAGGTTGGTGCAACCCATACCTGATTCGGTCTGATCCTACCCAACCAACTGGGTTTGACCCAGTTGACCGACTCAGAATTAAATTATGTTATTTAAATATTTTAATTTTTATTATTATATTTTATATTTTAAAAAGCCCCACTGGATTCCGACGACAGTCCCATTGAAATTATTTAATATTATTTTTAAAATTTATATTTTAACAAATCGATGGGATTCCGAGGGGAATCCCATCAGAAATATTTAATTTCTATTTATTATATTTTATATTTTTTCTTTTAATTTTTAATTTAATCATAAACTATATTATTCAAAATATATTTTTAATTCAATTTTATATTTCACTAAACCGACGGGATTCCCATCGGGATCTCTTCGGAATTATTTACTATTATTTTTATATTTTATATTTTAAAAATCCCGTCAGAATTTTTTTTTTTTTTTAAATATCAAAATCTATCGGAATGCCCCCGGAATAACCGACGGTATTTCGACAGAATTTTTCCCTCGGAATTTTCCGTTGAAATTCATAGGATTTCTTTTAGTGCTGGACCTTCCAACCCACTGATAGGACACGATCCCAACCATGCATGCGGCTCGCCACGTGGCCCCACGTCAGCGCCACTTGGCGCCTGATCTGCTGATGTGGCATGGCACTTTAGAAAATGCCATGTCATTGATTTTTCTTTTGTTTTCTAAAATTTTCATTTTCTCCAAAATAAAATTTCGGGTATTTCCAACTCTTTGGAACTTGATTTATTTTCTCAAAATAATTTTTTTGGCTATATCCAAATACTTTAAAATTTTATTTCTCTCTCTTCTTTTAACATTTTCTTTTTGAATCTTTGTTGGGGCTTGTAGGAGGCCCTGCAGGACTAATTAATTTTACCTCCACATGATCAATCCATGATCATCTTATGATAATAACTTATTATCATTTAACAATATTTAATTTCACTAAATAAATATTGTTGCACTCTAAAATTGATTAAATCCTTAATCATGAATTTATTCGATTTAAAATAATTTCGCTTTTTATCCCTATCGATATCCATGAAAAATAAATTATTACTACTATCATCTATTTTTCACATTCAATTTGAAATTTCTGGATTCGTCTTAAATCCAAATTCCCTGTATGTGAAATACATTCACTCGAAATGCTTTGGCCAAAGGTGGACAAGCCCCCAGACGGGTAGTTCAAATCAAATTGTTCGAATGCGGCAACCTGAAGATGAACAACACTTGGTCAATTTAAGGAAAACTTTCGAACGAATGTGACAACATGCTTTGAAAATGAAAATCCATTCAATCAGAGTAACGATTGAGAATTTTTAGGATTTCTTATGCACCACCGAGGTATTGAGATAGACAAGAACAAAGAACGAGAAATTACTGAAACTCTTCCGTTAAAAGACTAATCATCTTATATAAAATGTTGTGATCTCGATAAGAACAATTTCAAGTGGGCAAAAGAAAAACTAAGGAAAAGAAGCACTAGGTGGGATTATAACTACAATAGCATGCAATCAATGCGGATTGCTCGGTCAGCATAAGCGTTCTCCAACCTTACGAAGCATCGTCATGCAAATAGTACGATACGGTGCGAGCATAAACATAACTTAATTATGATCTTGCCTGCATTTAATTATTGAAGCATGATAGAATTAAATGTGGTGCATCGTTTATGAGGAAATTCTTGCATGCATCGGGGCCCACATTATTTTAATGGAAAAAATATATTTTTTATTATTTTTGAATTTTTTATTTTTTATTTTTTAATTTTTTCCCATTAAAATAATGGGGAGTGCATGCATTGGACCCACACCCGGTGCATGCAAGATTTTCCTCGTTTATATGGTTCATTAAATCAAGTCTCATGCCTTAGGTGTGTTTATCGTATAGGAGAATATAGGATAACTCATAGTCAGTTAAAACTAGTCCTGTTGGATTTCCTGTAGGTAAATTGTAAATTAAAAAAAAAAGATTAAGAAGGAACCTCCACAGTCTAGAAAGAATATACAATTACGTGTAAAACGCAAAAAAACAAAAGTTAATTATAATAATTAAGAATAAATTTACTTAAGTGTTTATTACAATTTTAAGATTGGATTAAAAGCTTCTCACCTCTTTATTTTAGCTGGTGTAGTAATTATCTTTCATAAACCTTTTATTACTTTATACAATAATCTCTAAAGTCTAAAGAACCAATAATGTCACTCAAACACACCTTCACAATTCAGACAGTTCAATAATACATAAAAGTCAATATTGAATCATTCATTTCAAAGTCCAATATCTGTCCTCTCACAATTTTACACATCACCTTTTCCCCTTCTCCATCTCCAGCTCCATCTTGTCCGTCCCTCTTTCTCTTTCAGCCGCTCCGTGTTTCCCACATTCACACGCCATCCGTAAACACAAGTATAAATAATAGATCTGCAAGCCCAAAAGTTATCACTTACGGCACACCACTCTTCGATCGCAACATAGTAAATAACTGAAAAAAGAATCCCAAAAAACTATAACACAATGAAAAAGTCATTTTCTTCCACCATCGTGGTTGTCCTGACGGTGGTGCTCGTGGTCGCAACCACCAGCAGAGTGGCGGAGGCGCAAAATGATTGCGTAGCAAGGCTGGTGCAGTGTGCTGACTACCTGAACTCCAGTACAAAACCAGCGGAAACATGCTGCAACGCGATCAGTGAAGTTGTGAGGACTCAGCTTCCTTGCCTTTGCAATCTTTACAAAGATCCGTCGCTTTTGGGTGGAATCAATATGACTCAGGCTCTTGAGCTCCCGAAACGCTGTGGCTTGTCTGCTGATACCAGCGCCTGTAATAATGGTATGTATAACATCCTTAATATATGCTTTTTATACACTTCTGGAATTTGATGATTGATCTAGGATTTTTCGAGCTAGGATTTTGAAATTGTGGCTAGAAACTATTTTGGTGTTCGCCTGTTCGGAGATTAGGTGACTCGGTTGGTTGACTCAGAAATAAAGTACTGAGTTCACCTTTTTCCTCTCTCAAAAAAAAAAAAAAAAAAAATCATCAATTTTTTTCTTTCTGGGCTGGATTGGTTTTCTACCAAATGAAATCTGGAGTACTACATCGTTGTTTAACTTTTATAACTTCAAAAACTATGATTTCTTTGGTGTCCAACACCAATTTGATGAATTAAAGGGAAATAAGAAGTGAATATATATTGGCATTCGTGTATCATACATGACAATCAATTAATAAATTTATATGTGAATTTCACCCAAAAGTGTCTCAAAAATTTTGAAGCTCTTGCAAGTAGATTATTTTTCATCGTTGTACCTGCAAAATAGAACTAAAAAATATTGATTTTTGGTCTTTCCTCAACAGCAATGTCTCCAGTTCCCTCGTCCATCCCCCCTCCAGGTAACTCCAATTGCCTCTTTTTCCATCTTATTACACGTTCTATTATTTGTTTAAGTGCATTATATACATCATAGTTTTCTGATAATGAAATAGTTACATAAGAAATATTGATTATTATTATAATTAATTATCAGTTATCAATTCAGGTTTTTTTATAATTTTAGTGTAATTTTTTTGTTGATATTATAATTTTGGTGTATTTTTTTATTGTATTGCAATTTTGGATTTTTTTTTTTTTTTTTAAAAAGCGAAATCGTGTAGTGAATAGTGATTCCGTTTTTTTAAAAAGAATATTTAATACAAAAATTTATGAGTGTAAAAATCTTCTTTTTGAAAAATCGGAATCACTATAGGTATTAAATCCTTTTTTCGAAAAAAGGAATCACTATAGTCATTCCGTTTTTTTAAAAAGAGGAACCCAAAATTACATACACCAACAAAAAAAAAAAAAATTAAAAGTACAATATCAAAAAAAAAAAACACCAATTTTAGAAATTCATCCATCAATTCACCTTGAAAAAATAAGAAAACTGACATACTAATATATTTTAGGGGATAGATAACAATCTAAATATAGTTAACTACGGGTACTAGAAAATTATCAAAAACTCAGAAAGAGAGTTATATATTTCTAATTACTTTTATAATTTATATGAGTTATTATTGATACATATAACAGATAAGACAAAAACATTATTACCATTAATTAGCTAGGATTAGATTTACTCGTTTATGTTATGTCTTGTATATTGTGGCCTGCGGGTCAAGCTGAGACTAAAGCGTACATGGATATGATTGATCAATATATTGCTCCTGCCCCAAAAAATAACTAAAAAACGAATAATCATTATGTTACCAGTGTCGTGTTTGAATTATTTGTGCATTAAATTATAGGGTTGGGAAAATAAATTTTGAAGCCTTTTGGTCAAATTAGCTAGCTTTGTGAAAATTCCATGTGATGGGTAGTTGGAAATAATGTAGTGGTTAGCATTTTTTATTTATGCGTTTACACCAATAAAAATAAAAGAATTAAGTAAAGATAAAATGGGTTGACCTTGGCTTTGACAAAACTTTTACGCGGTTTGGGAGCGCATCAATGTTGACAAGTTGGATACACCTGACCTTCGAAGTTCGAACTAAGCAAGGAGTCCTCCAACATGCACACAAAATCACATTTCGCACTAAATAATTTTAAGAGAGAATACTTATTTGCTTATTCTTCATTGTGAATGCGACATCATAAATGTGTCCAAATTTCAGATTTGTGTTGATTCTGTCAAATTAAATTAAAGATTAATATTATTCAATTGCTACACCATCTAAAAGCTTTTATAATTGTTAGAGAGCGTAGAAGGAGTCACCAGACTCACAACTGTAGGTAGATTTCTTTTCTAAATTAGCTATACACGTAAAAACTTTATTTTCAATAAATAGGTAGTCGTGAAGATTAGACCACTAGACTTCTTTGATTTGAGCTTTTGATGCTTTATTGAACAATTCATTTAAAAGTTTAAGTTACCAAGGAAAAAGTATCACTGAATATTTAATGTTTAAAAATATCTATATAAAAGAAATGTAATTTTATAATTTAATAGTTTATTTAGTAAATAAAACATACTGTTCGAAATATGGCTTAAAAATTTAGGTTAGTATTTTTTTTTTTTTTTTTCTTTTCATGATATATGTTTACATATTTTAATAGAATCGCCGCGCATATGATAAGCCAAAAAAGAAATTTCTATAATTTAAATAGAAAAATAGTAAATGTTATTGTGAAGTTCTGAAAGAATTTGAAATAACGAAAATAGGGAAGTGACGAGAAAGAAAATGAGAGAGAAAACAATTAGATTAATAATTTAATATTTAATTGACTGTCTGAATTAGGTATACTTTGAACTGCACGCTAGATATTGTCAATGTTGGCCTTTTTTTGCAATTTTGATATTTACAAAATCCTTAAAATACCTTGCAAAATTACGTCACAAAAGTCCACAGAATTCCTTAATTAGAAAAGATCCAAAATATACGATACTGACTGAAGTTCCATCTGTTATCTAAATAATGCGAAATGAAATTTCTTATTTCGACAGCGGTACCTGGTGGTGGGAATGATGGCAATGCTGCAGGCAGGATTTCGTGGATGGGAATGCCGGCCTTACTCTTGGTCTCAGCCATTATCACGCTTCTCTATTAGGTGGTTCCAGAAATCAGTCGATCGAGCTCTACTTTTACACTTACTAAAGAGGGGAATAACCACATTGGTTGAGGACCTACAATTCCATTGATGATTACGTTTCCACATTATTTTACATAGTGTTGGTTTTAGTTTATTTGTATTTGAGATGAATTCTTGCGCGACGTTGAGACATTTTTTGTGATTGATTGTATGTAGTCCTACTTTCGTTTGAGTTGGTTATATTACGTATGTTTTATGTATTCATATTTTCGGAGATTACATGTATGGAAAATTTAATTTAAGTAATTAAAATTTTGGGTAAATTACAGATCCCCCGTCCTTTGGTCATTGGGACGGATTGTCCTCCTATACTTTGATTTTGGACGATTTTTCCCCTAACCTTTCAAATTATTATACTTTTCCCCTTTACAACTTTTATTTTCCCTCTAATCTTTCATAATTGTTACACTTCCCCCCCCCCCCCCCCCCCCCCGGCGTAAAAATGGCATGCTTAAACCACTTGTTCTTTCACGAACGGGATATTCTAAAAAGATGCTATCGGAAACGTTGTAAAGGGAAAAAGTGTAACAATTTTGAAAGGTTAAGGGACCCCAAAGAGCCAAAGGAGGGGGATCTATAATTTACCCTAAAATTTTTATGGAAGAATTTAATTAATGGAATGAAAAGGCATCAATTGGTGAAAAGATTCGTGTTTTTTGTAGGAAGACTCGATGAGAAGTTGTGACTTTTCAGTTTAGTTCATATTTCACCTCTCAATTCTTCTTTTTTGCAGCAAAAATCAAAACTTTTGAAGCATTATTCATAGGGCGTGAGCAATCCTACCCACTTGCATAGGTGCCAAGTCCGTTAAAAATATGAAAAGTGTCAAATTTTCACTTTTAAACAATTTTGTATTTTCTCAAGTCTATTATGTAACTTCCAAAATTTCATGCAATTGTTAATTTTTAAATTATTTTCATTTTTCTTTTCATATTTTACAATATTATAACATTATTAAATTTCATATTAGTAATATAGATTTGCATATCTTTATAATGTAAAAAGAAACCAAGATTTGTAGTAATAAATTATAATTAACATACTAATTTAATTTTATATTACTCCTTTGTATATATTTGAAATTAAATATAACATCAAATGCATATTATCGTTTCAAAACAAAAATAACTTCTAAAATAGAAAACCACGAATTGGGGTTAATCCCCTCTACTGTTTATAACTTACTGGCGACCGGGACACACTCGTTGTGTGTGCAAAGTAAAAATAATGTTATTCGAAATTATATGATAAAAAATAATAGAAAAAATTAAACGATAATTTATTCATAAAAAAATGCAAACTATATATTCCAATGAAATGCAAACTACAAATATAGTAATGTACTTCATTAAAAAAACTATAAATAGTACACCGTATCTCAAGACTGTTGCATTACAAAATATATACAAACCAATCTGATTATATAATTATAATTTACAACAACTAAAAACTCCAGCCATAGACTTGTATTTTCGAAAATAAAAAAGAATATATAAGTAGGCAAATCATAAAAATTCAAGAGAAATTAACAATAAGTTAATGTTGTTACTTCGTAATAGCTTTGCAAGAACTCTTATATTCCTTGACATCCATGTACCACTTTTGGAAACGATACTTGAAATACTACAATTAAATAATTTAGTTAGAATATATATAAACTTTTTTTTTTTTTCAACATAACTTAATTCTAAACTACTTAGAGTCAAATAGTTTATCCAAAACTCCCTTCTAGACTTTAAATTTTTGTAAACCTCAAAAGTCCTTAAAAGACAGTTTTGCCCATTATTATTTCCTAATAAGGTAATTTATTTTTTTATTTTTTTCCCCTTTAAAACCGATTCCCCCTTATTCTCAACCTGACCTATTAACTTTGGCGACGAGATAACGGTGGCAATATCGGCGTAATTAATCAGGACAACCGCAGGAGACAAGGCGACAATGAGAATCGATTTTGTCCAGATTGTTAATTCAACGTTAGTTTGAATTTAGTTTGATAAATCACTGTGAGCGGTTTCAATGAAAATCAACGAAAGTGTTGGGAAAAACGAGAACAAATGCATAGCGGAATTTTAAAATTTTTTTTTCGAAAACAAGATTTAGACTTGCAATTCCTATTTCTGATTCATAGAGTGTCAAGGAAATTACAAGAATAGTAGCTTTCTTAACAAACGCGCTTCAAGTGGTAAGTCCCATGAACTCTTTCGAATTTTCAAGACTCCAAATTAGCAGTCCTCTAGAAAATAGTCCACACCAACCTCTATCACGATCTAAACAATGAGGATGTTAGTTCTATGTTTAGAATTTAGGCTCTCTAGGGTTTATGAGATGTAATTTGGAGAAATAATTGTGTATCCATCTCTCATGGGGTTCGAACCCCTTATCCCTTTTAGAGAAGGTACCTCATGACATGTGATTACTTGCTAGGTAAGAAAGGATTTCACTTTGACCAAAAGTTTCTTTTTAACCAACTTGCCTTGCAAGCAACTTAATCTAACTCCTTTAGATATTTCAAGAGATATTTTTATTTATTCATAATAAATAAATTGATGCTAATAATTAACTAATTCACAATTAATTATTTATTAGACTTCATTTCCAAATTAGGGCTTAATTAATAATTCATAATTAAATTAAAGCCCATTAAATGATTAGACTAATTTAATTATTTAACCATCATCATATGTGACACGTGTCACTATGAGACACGCGCCCCACATGTGTCTTGTGCACCTGTGACCCTTCCCAACCCATTGGTTGGTCAGATCAATTCGATTAATTGATTCAAGTCTTCACCCTCGTGGTCGGACATTTGTGTATGACCCTTTAGATTCTTTATTCAATTAGCAGTGGCACTAATTAATTAATACTCTTATTAATTAATCAATTCACATATTACACTGTCATAATCTAGCAACAGGTATGTGACCCCTAACTGAATAAGACTGTATCAATCCGAAAGAACCTTTAAGTCATTGACATATGTGAAATAAGATCCTCCTTCATCCCATCTCTCAATTAAGATATAGGGTAAGGTAATAATTAGAACCCTAATAATCTCGATCTTAATGCTAAATTCATTTCATATCCATTTGATCTCGATTCAAGAAACCCCTTTCTTGATCTTGATCCACTGTCTTGGCCAAGGACTCCGAGATGGCATATGAATGACTTACAAAATAAGAAATTAACTTGCTAAAGTAAGTGTAGGTCCTTTATTGATTCTCATATTCTTTCATTTGCCACTTTTGCAGCCCCAATATAAGCCATAATTCAGCTGTCCCGACCGACATCCTTTTAAGCTTATACCTAAGACTACAGAGTAAGCTCACATAAAGTATCGATGGAATCTCAAGTCTAAGGACTAATCAATCACATTAATGACTCGTGAGATATTTCCTAATAAGTTTCCATCTCCAGAAATAGAAGTTTAAGAAACTTCCTTTCTCATTTAGGAATCTTATCACAAGGGACACCTCAGAATACTCATTTATGACAAACGAGCACCCCCATGTATGACGCACGTATCGATCATACACTTTACACCCCCATGAAACAAGGTGATCCTTCTTGAGGGCATGATCAGAAGTAAGCCTTGAACGAGTCATTTCGATACTCCCACTGTCTTTTGGACTCATCGGTTTCGAGTGATTTTTAATCTGAACTTATGTGATTTAGGGCTCGTTTCATGAACCACTTCTCCTAAATGGTTGAGTCCTATAAGTTAATTAGATTAGAGGAGATCTTATACATGTACAATTAAAGTAAACATACAATCAAACAAGAGCATATAAAGAAGTGTTGCCTTATGATCAAATCAGTTCGTTTATTATTCAAAGACTGTCTGTAATTTACAAAGGAAAAGCACTAGGCGGATTACAATATCGGCTTTAAGGGCACTATTCCTAACAGAAAGTGGTATGTCTCACTAATTTAGACTCACGAAACAACTCCAATTCCCGCATAGCTCCAACCTGCAAAAGAACTGAAATAATAACTGGGTTCATTTTATAAGAGACTGGAAGGCATATACGAGGCTTAATATAGAAATGTAACAAATATAGTAAACATGTAGCACCCATGACTTCAGGATCCACATCCCCCGTACTGTGAGTCTAGTCCACATATGAAACGAAATAGTCCATACATAAACGAAACTCACAGTGAATGGGAGAAAAGAAAAAAAAGGACAATCCTAGCTAGGCGGAATCTGACCCTGAACCAATCAATCATAGAATACAAGACATGCGATGCAGAAGCAACAATAACAATTACAAATCAGATTATCAATCATTTGTCAACATGCAACCTAACAACGGGTTCAACTAGCATGCAACCTATCCCGATTCAATATCTATTAAACGATAATATGGCTCTCAGACCCAATTTGTAGCACCCCGAACGGTGGGATACCACATCCCCCGCACTAAGACCCGAACCCGAATACGAAATGGAAACTCCGTACCAAGTCTAAGTCAAACGAACGGGAGAACAACGCACATGCTAGGCTAGGTGGAGCTAAGACTAAAACAAACTTAGATTGCGCATAGCAAGTGAAACAAACGTCACATATAAAGCATTAATTCAATAGACATACATCAATATCCAAATATTATCATACAAGCCCTCACGGCTCCAGCAAAACTAAATAACATAAGTACAAGAGTATTATTCGTGAATACATAACATAATAAATGTGTATGTAAACAAATGCAACCTAACTCGACCTAAACCGACAAGTGCAACTCAGAAGACACACTTTCCCACCTAACTCGAGTTCAAAAGAACCTGCAACTAAAGGATAAAACGAGGGGGTCAGTCAACTGGCTGAGTGAGGGGGGTTAACGCACACCCACACACTATACATATAGAGTAAAACACGTATTAAAGGTGGACTCATGAACCGAAAATAAGTTTTGAACACCAAAAGGAAAACATTTCAAAACAATGCTCCTTCATGGATTTAAATATCAAAGTGATTTCGATCTTCAGCTTGATCCTCTCATTCTTCCTTCGAATTTGAAGTTGTTGGAATACTCAATGCTCCTTGATGGATTTGGTGATTTGATCTTCCTTCAAACTTTGGTTGGACTTGAACAACGTTAATTCATAGATCTTTTGGCTTATTTACGAATCAAATATTGGATTTTGAGGGGCTTGAACTTGAATAACGTTAATTTGTAGGTCTTTCGACTTATTTACGAATCAAACGCCAGATTTTGGAATTCCGCCAAGAACTCTTTGAACTAGTTGGTAACACCGTGGATCTAACTTGAATAAAACGCCGATTCGCCGGTAACACCATGGATTCAGCTTGAACATAACGTCGATTCGCCAGTAACACCATGGATCTAGCTTGAATATAATGCCGGTTCTCTGGTATAATGCCTTAATAGCATATCAAATGTCTTGATTTAATAACTTCGGGGAAGAACACCTTTGAATGCCTTAGAACGCCTTAGAACTCCGTCTTGAACTTGTAAAGAGAACTTTGACCTTCTTCTTCTCCTTAGCCTTCTTGTATTTGTGTTGTGTGTTAATTTCTACATCTTGACTCTTTGATGTCTTTGTCTTGATTTATTGTGTGTTGAATGAACTAACCAATGACCCCTTTATATAGGTATGAGATTCAAGAGTTAGAGTTCAACTCAAACTTATTTAATAATTATCTCTTGCATTTTTTTAAAGAGATATATCGAATAAAATCATATGAATATTTATCTCTTTAATATTTTTATTTTTAAAGAGATAATATCAAAATAAAACTTGAGTTTGGTTGCAACTAGACATTTGATCGAAATTATTCTTTAAAAATATCTAATTGATAAAATAATATCAAATTTTAATCTTTATTTTGGAAGATTATATATTTGATATTATTCTTACTAAATATAAATATTTTTATAAAATAAATAGTGTCAACAATAAGATTAATTAAAAAGGAGTTTTAATTAAACAAGTAACAGGATTACTTGGTAAACAAGAAACCAAGACCTAACAAGAAAGGGATTCCTTCTCCCACTAGAAGAAGGGGTTCAAACCCCTTAGCTATATAAGGGAGGTGTTCGAACTCTTGCCCCTTAGACCGGTACTCAAGAAGTATCAATTATTCCTATTAAAAGAAAAGAAATACTACACTCCAAATCTCCTAGCCTAAACACAAATCATAGCACTAGCATCCTTCATGATTTGATTGTGGCCTAGGTTGGTGTGGATACATTCTAGAGGGCTCCTACATTGGACTCTTAAAGAAAGAAAGAGTCGTTCGAGGAATTAGGATTTAATCCGCTTGAAGGACGTTAAATAGGACGTTTGAACATTTTAAGAAAGCTACAAATCTAAGTTTTTTGGAATAACTTTGAATTTTGAAATAAAAGTTACAAGCAAACGGTCTTCTTGGTAGAAAATTTTTAAATTTTCCCTATGCCTCGTTTATATTTTTCAACAGTACTAACATGGAAAAATTTAGTGTTAAGTCTGAGCCACTTGATCCTAGACTTCTAAAAGCATAGCATCTCGAGGAGGAGTGCATCATGCTACTCTTTAACCGGAGACTTCTCCAATGTCGCCAGATTGTGAAGAGTATGCACAACTCCCAACTTTTGAATCCTAATGTTCCGAGCAAGAAGTTGTTTTCGTTGGGAGATGTTCCCAAAGGCTGATTTATTCCATTCTATTATAGATCATCGTAGGGAGGCCGGAGGCTAGAAAATCCAAAATGTTATCTTTACCCACCCACACTTTGTTGACTATCTTTGAGAAGTCCTTGTGTTCGGTTAATCCATACTCAAACCAAAACGCTTTGGACGGAAAGTTTGTTCCACGACCATTGCACAAAATAAGAATGGAACTACGGGCGAATTTGGTAGAGGGAAGGACAAGAACCATTCTGCCCTGAAAGCGAGTGCACCACTACAAGTTGGTCAAAACCCGATCGACTTGCTCACAAATAAAACATCTCCAATGTCCCTTATTAGCACAAGTGTACTTAGGACCATAGAAGACGAGGTCCATAAGGCCACACCTCCATACCCTGGGTAAGTCTCCTGCAAGTGAGCAATAGGGTTTTGAATCGCCGGACTTCTCATCAGCACAAGCAATATCATTAAAGTCCTTAATAAGCATTCATGGACGAGTGTTGCGAGAGCTTAGATCGATCAACAAAGGTACTCCAGAGTGCATCCTTCTTGTTAGCAGGACTCAACTAAAAATTTAAAAACCCAACCCAACCCAAATGGCCACCCCAACTTAAGACCTATACTATCGGTGCAGATTAAGACTTCTTTTGGAAATGAATCATTTTCAAATATTTAAATTTTGAGCTGAACTCTAAGAAATATTCCAAGTTCAGTGATACAATTATTCATACTTCAAAGGTTGTTGGCGTAAGGCGTAACTAACTATATTGACAACTATTATTGGGCCAACTTTATTATAATTTCCAAGAGTTCAAGCACACCAAATCCACCTTCACAACAAAAAGGACAACTTCCTTAGGGAGCTGAACCATTTCAGGTTTCGTCATTAAAGGTGGTTTCATTGTTTCAATCTCATACAGCTCCCAGTACCCATTTGTTGATAATATAACATCAGGGTACTTATTCGTGAATTAACTCAGCAGAGTCTGGCTTAGATACCCCCAAGTTACAGTTCCAAAATCAAGGCAAATCAAGGAGAAATATGCCGACACAACAATCTGAAACTCAAAACGATAACTCCGACATGCTAAAATCAGTTGAAATTACTTGGAATGTCAATGTTTATAATCTGACGACATATTGAAAAGGCCTAAACCCATCTTATGGAAAAAAAAAACAGAGTTCTGAAAGTGAGGTGACCATTTGACTCTCCAAAAAGGCAACCAGCAGCATATAATATCACTGTGGTCCAGCAAATTTACTCATCATTTTCGCAATAATTGGTGCCACCTTTGGATTTGCCTGATGCTTAGCCAGGTTGGCAGGGTTCTTCATTACTGCAAAATCAAAGTCAATATCAGTGATGGAGTTTTACCGACATAATAAACATTCCGAGAAAAAGGTGTTTCCCAAGTTCACGAGGCAAGTAGGAAATGTTACATCAGCAAGCATTTTAATATTCGGATGCGATGTAGTATAACAGCAGGTATACGAACTATCAAGTTTACTAGCGCTTTTCAATAATTGCTAGCATTTCAGTATCTAAATAAAGATAAGGCACTGGGCAGCTTGTTTCCAACATAATGTGCTAACAGATTTAATAGATTGCATGAACAGTTGATAATGCTAGAAAACAAATCTAAGCAAAATAGGTTATTTTAGATGAAGAAATGTTTTTAATTCGCAAACCTAAGCAGTAGAGCAGGCTCAGGAGGCTAAACTTCAAACTTTCTAACCCATTCACAATTACTACACCAAAATACTAAAATAGTGTATCGACCTCTTATAACTAATCCAGGTTATTGAGTGTAGTGGACTATAGATTTGACATCTCTGTAGAGGCTACTAATGCTGAACTGGTTTTTATCTGATAACATGGAGTCATCTGAACATCATGAAGCAATCAAAATCCATCAAATCAGGACTTTTGCGGGGTATAATATTTAATGTTCTAACTTTGAATGTTAGTCTCTTTTCCGTAAATGCAGGCATTGCCGGATACGCTAAGTCAACAGTAATGGCAGAAAAACAATAAATGCTTAAGAAAATATGTGAGTACATGCAAGTGACACAATCTCCTCAAGATTAATATTGGCACAGCACATAACAATGAAAACTTAAATCTTTGTCATTTGCGTTTTCTTTTTTTAGCGAATATTCAACAGAAAGAGAGTTCATTATTAGAGGAAAACATATCAGGTATACATAAACCTCAAATATGATAAAAAGCACGTAAAGAAACATAATTGAGGACATACCATCTTGGAGTGCTGCCATGACATCAGGATCTTTGAATGCAGCCATCAACTCAGGGTCCTGCCTCAAAATCATATAAAGCAAGTTGTTGAATGTTAATTGCAAAGTACAGGATACGAGAGTTATAAAAGGTTATTTACACAATAATGACCTTGACAAAACTCAAAAGCCAATTAGCCAATCATAGATAGCATCATGAACCTCTCAAGAAACAGACTATAAATAATCTACATTTTCAGCAGAAATAAATTGTATAATTATGACAAGTACTTACGTTCAGTATTTTGCTGTAGTCAACCCCACCAGGCATACCACCGGGCATACCCCCAGGAAAACCTCCAGGCATACCACCGGGCATACCCCCAGGAAAACCTCCAGACATGCCACCGGGCATACCACCAGGAAACCCTCCAGGCATGCCACCTGGCATACCACCAGGGAATCCACCTGGCATGCCTCCCGGTCTTTGACTTGATGAAGACTGCTCTTGCTTCTTAGCCTTTTCATATGCAGCCTTCAAATGAAAAATGCAAGAGAATAAAAAAACATAAAGAGGGGTGAGAAAAGGAGAGAGTAGGGCAGGGGAAGAAGAAAAGAAACGGGATTTCAGAAAAAGATAAGTCTACCTGAGCCTCAGCTCGGCGTCGCTGTCGATCACGCTCAGCCTTCCTATCTTCTCTCTCTTTACGCAGCCTGTCATATTTCCTGTGGTGTTCTTCAATCTTATGTGCATTTGGCTCAACCTGTTCACATGAATCCAAAAGTAACATGATTTTACATAGATTACCATCAACAAGAACTCTGCCATGATAATTCTCCAGCCTCACGCTGTGGTGACATAGAACTAATAAAATTTACAGGATAGATGGGCATACAAACATATATGTAACAACCAACCTTCTTGAGTACAGCATTAATTTCCTCATCAAAGTCTAGTTTTGAGGCCAGGTGAAGATCTTTAGCAGCCTCTTCCCATTGCCCAAGCATTGCTCGTGCTATGCCACGTGTTTTGTACCCTTTGGCAGAGTCAGGATTGATCTAAGATAAAAACAGTCATCTATGTGAATTCCCTTGTGGTCTAAAGTTATGTATCACAGCTGTATATGCAATACTAATGCATCCAAAAAATTAGAAATTTGCAGGTGATAAATGACAGATCAGCATTATTTATAGTTACGTTGTCCGAAAGTGTGGCCTCCCGAGCAATAAACACGGACGTGCATTTATTTCAGAGAATCGAGATATACCATGCATGAGCGTAACCAACAAAATCTATTTTTTAATAATAAACGCAAAAGGTAAAGGCTCAATAGCAACAAATTAAGAAAAAATGAACAACCTCCAGAGCAGCAGTGGCATCCCGAATAGCAGCATTTGGTTTCTTCATTTTGATGTACACACTAGCTATAAGCCAAGTAGCCAACCACCAAATTTAGATACGATGGTCAGTGATAAAATGAACATATATCATTGAAACTCTAATCACCTCTGAACTCTAGCAAACCTTATTTATAAGATGAACATAATCTACCTCGAGTCGCATACATGATTGCTGATGTAGGGTTCAGCAGAATTGCCTTGGTGAGATGCTCAATAGCTTCTTCAAGCTTACCTGATGAATCAACTCAAAGGAATTTCAACACACAGCAATAGAACTACAATTTTTATTGAAATAAATTAGGGGAATATATAGACAAACTACCATCAGATATTGCTTCCATGGCCTGAATTTTAGCTTCCTGAGAAGCATCACGGTTTTCTTCACTAACCTCAACGGAGGAGTCTCCCATCTACAAATCCATAGTTAAAAGCTCTTACGTCATTACCAATAACATCATGTGGGAGACAAATTAAAACAAAAAGGAAAAAACGGAGGTTTGAGTAAACCTTCTGCGGAGGATCATTATCAGGCTCCACAATATCAGTCTCATCAAGTTCGATATCAGATTCAACTATCTCGGGCTCTTCTTCCTCATGGGGTGGGTGATGATCATGCTCAATATCATCCATATCTTCGTCACTCTCTTCCACTTCATGAGACTTCTGCAATTCATCAAATTACAAAAAGAAAATCAATTAAATATTTTCCAAAAATAAAACGTTAAACCCTAGTTACATAAGTGACTAACTCATCAGCTGGACAGATAAAAAAAAATGGAAATAAAAAAAACAAGAGAAAGATTCAGTTTAAACCTAACAAGAAGAGAACATACCGCTTTGTAATCGCCACCAGATGATGGAATCTTTCCTCCAAGACTGGCAAGACAGGATTAATACAAATTAAACCCCAGGAATCATAACGAACAATCAAGACCAGCACTAACGTGAATAGAAATAGAAATTTCAAACGGAAAAAAAACCCAAAAAAGAATGCCAAACCTAGTAATAACAAAATATTCAGGTTGTCGAGCTTTTGTACCTTTCGATGTAATCACGGAAGAACGAAAGGGAGGGATCGGAAAGAACAGAGGGATTGGACTTGCACAGTTCGATGAATTGCTTCAATTGATTCACCTTTGTTGCGTCCATTGCGAGTTTTTGGCAACAGATTCTTCGTATGGGAATTACAAAATGCTTGAATTTTTTTGTGCAGAAATTCGGGGGAAATGATATCGACAAAAGCTTCGACTATGAAAGTAAACAAGTGAAGAAAGAAAAAGGGTTGAAGAATTGGACGGGGTTTCTAGTAGCTTCTTTGGTTTGGGTTTTAGAAAGAAAACATTTTGGCCAACTCATCCTTCTTTTCTTTCATTTTATTTTCTAGAGTTTTTTTATGCTAGGCGAGACCCACAGTTTTTTTATGCTCAGTTCTATTTAAATTTTCGTCTATCGTCTGACCTAATTTTTCACAAATTAATCAGCTAACACTTTCAATCACTTGTGAATTTGATTTCAAAGTTTGAATGTTTTAAAGTACAAGCCAGCAAGTAACATAGTGCAATGATCATAAAGTATACGCATGAATTACGGCAAAAATACAAGAAGGTCTATCGCTTGCACACAATTACTCAAAATCGTGCGACTCATAGAACAATATCAAAGATATACAACTTGCTATGCCCCCCACAAGTTATTGAAAAACCAATGAGTGATCAGATGTTGCAATGAGTCAGGCAGTTTTACACAGTTAAAATTGTCCAAGGAATTGACATCAATACATAACTGTGACGCCCGTTCAACAGTTCGTATGACGACGCAGGAGTGTTTCTTTACGCATTTATGTGATTTATTAATTTTATTTATACTTGAAATATGTGAATTTATTTGATTTAAATGCGTATTTGAAATATTTGAATTTATGAACTCATTTATTAAATTATGAATTTGCATGTCGAACTTGGAATTTTATGAATTGACATGATTTATGGCTCGTTTGGCTATAATTGCAATTTATTTTAATTGTTGGGATTTATTTGAAAATAGGACTTGGGCCTATTTGTAATTTCTTGATAGTTTTGCACTTAATTGCAATTAGGTGGTTTTTGGGTTCGTTTGAACCAATATGAGCTCGTGAATTTGGATTCGAATTCCGACTCCGCCGTTGGATTCGTTTCAACGATTTGGATTCAATGGAATTGACCCCATATTTTTCGGAAGCCGTTTGGACCCTATACCTTTTAAAATCCGGCCCGTTCGAACCGGAAAACACTTGAACCGAACCCATAGCCCCTGAACCGAACCAGTCCAGCCTTTAAGCTGGACCCTTACCTTTCTCCTTGCTCCATACGTGATCAACAGCAGCAGGTGAAGCCAAGAAGAACAACCCCAAACCTTAAGCCCTTATTTGATTTCAAGAGCTCATATCTCCCTCGTTTCTCCATTATTTCACGAGCTGAGGTAAGCTACGGAATCCCCACGATGTGCTCTTTATTTCCATACATGAATCTTGACTTGTGGTGTTGTGTATGAATATGTATACATGAACAAGTAAGTGAATAGTAAGGGTTTGGACAATTTTCTGGATTATGTGATATGTGTTAGTTTTTCTTGGAATTTGACTTCATATATGAGTTCAACATGTTGTATTTAATGTCATGAATTCAAGAATTAGGTTGGTAGTTGAAGTTATAGCTTGTTACCATTAATTCTTCATGTTTAAGCTTGAAAATGTGATTATGAAATATAACTTTGATCTTTGATATTATTGAGTTGTATGTGTTTAAACTTGTCCCACATGATTTATATGAATTTTATGTATGATTTCGTACGTACTTGGTGTTGTGTTTGTTGTTGGAAATCGCCATTTTAGGCCATTTCAAACTTTCCCCTGTTTCTGTAAGTCTTTGCCCAGATTTGCTCTTCGAACCAGGCCGGAACGGCCGTTCCCACCACTGCCTTGGCGTGGGAATGGCCCTTCGCGGGTTTTTGTGACTTCATTTCCGAGAACGGGAATGGCCACTCCTAGTTTGTACTAGAGTTGGGAAGGGCGTTCCCAAGTGGCAAAACTGGGAAATCTTTACAGACGCTCGGGGAGAAAGTTGGGTAGTTGGGAACGACCCTTCCCATTTTGTTCTTCAACTCGGAATGGTCGTTCCCATCTTCTAGAAACTTTTGAGCATTGGCGGGAATGACTATTCCTTACAGTGGCGAGGCCGTCCCAGGGCTCCCGAGACCCAAAAGCTTAATCTGTAACTTAATTGCCTTGTTAATTTTATACATGTTAAACCTTATAACTTTATTTTAATTGCATGATTAATTATAAATAAATTTATATGCTATGCTACGTGGTTTATGTGACACATATCATATTATTTTTATTTCATTCATGATCATACATTGACCGTGCGTCATAATTGGTTCATGTGGAGTCTAAGTCTTTGGCTTTCGTGTTTTCTTTTCAGACGAGGTTGTCGTTGGTGAGCCCGAGGCATAATGTTGTCTAATCTCACTCCTTTCTTTTCCAAGCACAATGTGAGGTTTAGGATTTCGTATGGTTAAACGACCTAAAGCCTTTATGTGATGTTTTCAAGCCTTACATGCGATTATATATTATATATATAATTAAATAAGTGTTGAATATGATATGTTTATGACCTTATGAAACAAGTTCGATTTTGAAAGTTAAATATGAAAGCATATGTAAGCTATTTTGGAAAATTCTGTTTTGTTCAGTTTTGTAGCGAGGTTTGCCATGAAATATTGGTTTTGTTCTGTTCTGTGAATGTGGGCCCTAGGAGCTATGGGTAAGGAATCCCCGGGATGGTATTGGATCGTCGAGGCTCGGCCTGTGCATAGTTTCCATCCAAGGTATCATGTGCGATCCGCGATCCCGGGAGCTAGGGAAGGCGTGGTATTTTGATTTTTTGGTGTAAAAGCCGGGGAAGACACGTTGTAGGTTAGCTACCCCACGTGGGTTTGTTAAAGTTATGGATGGTTAGGGTCGCGCGTGGCTCTTCCATCAATGGTGTGGCGGTTGGATATGATTCTAATTTTTGTTTTGTTATGATATGAGGAGTAAAGGTTGGAAGCTCGTACTTACCGAGCATATGATATGATTTGTTATGAGAATTATGATTCAGGATAGAGTTTATGAAAATGATTTCTAAGTATGTATATGTTTGTTTTGAAATGTTTTGGTTTGAAAAACCTATCCCCGGTTCATGAGTCCACTTTTTTTATGTGCTATGCTTTATATATATAGTGTGTGGGTGTGCGTTAGCCCCTCAATCAGTCAGTTGACTGACCCCTCGTTTTATCTTTTGGTTGCAGGTACTTTTGGCTTGAGCTAGGAGGAGAAGTGTGTCTTCCGAGTTGCACTTGTCGGTGTAGGTCTTGCTAGGTTGCATATGCCTACATATATTCTATATTTTGTATATCTATATCTTGAATACTCGGAGATATGATACTTTTGTTTTGTTGAGGAGCCATTGTATATTATGTGATTATGATTTATACTTTTGTTTTGTTGAGGTCGTGTGAGCCATTGTATATTATGTGATTATGATATATATGTGTGTATATATATATATGAGCCATTATATATATATATATATATATATATATATATATATATATATATATATGTTATGCTTCCGCTTTCTAATTGTTGTTGCTTAAATTGTTTTGGTTTCGGGCACTCTGAGTTTGTTGTTGTTAGCCCCGTCTAGCCTAGTGAGTGAGTTGATCTCCCGTTTGCTATGATTTGGATTTGGGTACGGAGTTCCAATTTCATAACCGGGTTTGGGGTCTTAGTTCGGGTGATGTGGTCCCTATGGTCGGGGTGCTATAATAACCTTCCCAAGCCTTTTTTCACACTTCGTGCATAATTGTCTCAGTCTAGCGCAAGCAGGCTGTAATAACTGTATGGCACACACACCCGCATCTCGACTGGTGCGTGCAGAACATGACTGGTAAGCTTGCGGACTTTAATAGTATGCACAACATTCGTACAACGCTCAATGCACATGTGCATTACTGATTACTTAACTGGTGCCCACTTGGTAGAAAATAAATATTACGCGCAGTGGAAATTTACAAATTTTTCCAATAAAGATAGTTTACTTACGATTTTTATTTCAAAACAATTAAGAAATTTCTTAGAAACTTACTTTACTAAATTGAATCCGTGCCCTAGAAGAACATTTTTATTCCAAAACAATTAATAAAGTTTCTTAAAAACTTACTTTACTGAATTGAATCCGCGCCCTTTTCTCGACCGGTTCTTCTTCAAAAGTCCAAAGTAGGAATCTTTTAGAATGCTAGTTCTTTGGTTTCTTCTTCAAAATTTCAAAGCAGGAATCCTTTCAAAATGCTAGTTCTATGGCTTATGCTTTATTTAGGATAATTTGAGTGTAAAAGCTTTCCTTTATTTTTCCTAAAGTAATAACACTTCAAGAATGTTGGTCTGAAACGCGGAAGAAGCCTGAACCCCTTATTTATACCCATAGGTTCGAAATCCTATTAGTATTCCTAATTTTTTTTGTTTTGGTTTCTTGCTCTCTAAGTTACATGTTAGCTTATTCTCTAATTTAATTATGATCTTATTTTAATTAAAATTTATCAAGAAACTCTATCCTAGCTCACTAACTATTGTTGGGTTACATGTTTCTTATCATGATGAAGCTTTAGACAACGATGTTGGAGATGACAATCTCGAATCCCACGATCTGGTTGCTGGCCATCAGAAGTTTTGAATTTGTCGAGTAGGAAGAGATCATGAGAGGTAGAGAGCTCCCACTGGGTGTGCCACAATTTTGTAACACAATTTTTGTGAATAATTAAATAATCAAACATGAAAAATTATCACAAATGAATTTGTGGGTACAATCTCCATTTCTTCTCCTCTAATTTTGCTAACAATAGTTTTTGATATCGGAAGGTTTGAAATAACTTCATTGACTTTGGAGTTTTGATCTTCCGTTGGATTTGATTTGCTTACTTGGAAACGTTAATCGCAGGTCTTTCGACTTAATTGCGTATTGAACGCCTCGATTTGTGGTGAATGCCGAAGAATGTCGTTGAACATCGTTGATGTTGATTTGAATTTGACTTGGATTTGTTGATGAGCAATGCTGGAATATAAATTTAATGCTTTGATTGTGGATTGAACACCTCGATTTGATGACTTTCACGAAGAACGCTGAAACACACGCTTGGAGCACCTTCGAAGTTGATTTGAAGAAAATGCTGGATTCGCGGACTTAATACCCTATTGTGGATCGGACGCTTTGATTTGTTGATTTTCACAAAGAACGCCTTGAACCTCGCTTCGATCGATTTGAGCTTGACTCGGATTTGTTGAGGAAAGTAACGTCGAAACACTACTTCAATGCTTTGATTTTGGATCGAACACCGAAGATGCTGATTTCCACGAAGAACTTCGTCGAATATGTCGAAGAACACGCTTTAGAGGCCTCCGAACTTTTTTCTCCTTGCTTGTTGCTTGCTCCTTCTTATCTTCGAGTAATGTGAGTTGTGTGTTCTCGAGTTGTGTGAATTGTGTTTTTTTGGCTTATAGAATGCCTATATTTATAGGCGTAGGAGGGACAATCCATTCCATAATCATTAAGAGAAGACTTCGTTCTGATTAGTCCTCGTCGATTTCGTAATACCTTCTATAAATCAAAATATGTGATTTGATTTCTATAATATTACATTTGACTTCTTTTATTTGGCTTGATTTGATTTTATTGTCAAATATAAATTTTGACACATTTCAAGATATACTAAAAATATCAATTAATTGATTATTTAATTATAGGAATTTTATTTCCCTGAAATTAAAATAGAAAATATAATTTTGATATTTAAAATATATTTAATTTATACGTTTCATATTTTTATTGGCCATAAATTTAGCCTTCTACAGACCCCACCTGTTTGTTTCTTCAACAATTTTAGTCCCAAAAGACAATTAATGAAATAATTTTTAACATAATTAATGAAATATTTTTTAATACTATAATTTAGATTTTAAATATTATATTAAAATAATAAAACCAAAACATATTAAAAATTCATATAGAACAACAAATTAGAAAATAAATTTTTTTAACTAAACAAAAATTTAAAATAAATGTTAAAAATATAAAAGAATTATTATTTGGAGTTTGAGAAAAAAAAAACATATCAATTATAATAATACATTAATAAAAAGAAAAACATAAAATAATTAAACACAATACATTAATAGAAAAAAACATAAACTAATGATTTTTTAGGTTTTTCTAAAAATCCATTTATTAATACCCAGTTATTTAATTAATACATATATAATATACAAAATATTTTTAATTAAGCACAAAGAATCCCCTTAATTTCATAATAAAATAATAAATTATTTTAAATAAAATTATAATATATTATAACTTATTATATAAATAAAACTATAAATTACTATCAATTAAAATATAAGTATTATATTGAAATAATAAAATCAGAAAATATAAAAAATTCATATCGAACAACATAAATTATTTCCTAATAAAATAATAAATTATTATAATATTATTGCAATATTTTTAAATTATTATATAAATAATAAATAAACAATTATTATAGTTTAAAATATAATATTATATTAAATTAGAAAATCAAAAAATATTAAAAACTCATATAGACTAACTTAATTTTTTCCTTTTCTTTTAATTTTAATTTTACCTTTATATAAATTATATGATGTGTAAAATTCCAATGGTGTATATATATATATTGTTGCGCCCGAGCGCATGATGCCACATCCCTCGCACTAAGACCGGACTTGCATATGAAATGGATAATCCATACACATGCCAGATCAGAGCGAACGGGAACACAACTCACTCGCTAGGCTAGGCGGGAGCTAACTTTTGAAACCAAATAAACAATAAAGGGGACAAATGCAAGTTAAGAAATATGCGCGGAAGCATTAGTATTACAGTAGCATAATCAATGAGCTCTCATACTCGAATTCAATAACATTTAAGGCGCTCACATGCGTTCAGAATCGTAAATAACAATTAAATGATATGAGTGTAACGAAAAGTAAAGCTATACACGAGTCCAAGACTTAACGGACTCGAAATCCCGCCTAGCACTCCAAAACCTGCAAGAAAAACTGAAAACAAACCTGGTTCAGTCTTTAAGAGACTGGTGGGTATAAAATAGGGCTTAATACAATATTAATACGAAATTTAAACACACACACATGCAAGCTATCATCCCATGCAAGGTTTTAAAACATTTCCCAAGTAGGTGAAAACAAATAAAACAATACGTGGGATTATAACAACCAATTTTATTCAGTCATTAGGTCATTACGTGAGCCCGGTGAGAGGGCGAATTCTCGAACCTTTACCTCGTGTGTGTATTATCCATTCATTCATTCATTAGTGATCACACAACATTCATTCATTCATAATCATTCGTTCATAATCATTCATGCATAACACTTACACTTTTTTCTTCCGGTTAGTGGATGGACTCGGCCAAAGCACCGTCCACCCAATCATTGTGGTCAGTTAGGTTCATGACTCCCCAAAGTCGCGGTTTCCATTTCTCGCTAATCTCCTAGCGAGGGCCGATATCGCCGTCATTGTGTTGGGACTAACGCACGGGCATCACCGTCAGCCCAAGCTTCCCCGGATAACCACGTACACATAGTCCGAGGGCCCAAATTCATTATGATCATTGATCTCGCCAAAACATTCGGTAGGGATTCAATAAAGAAAAAGGTTTTACGTTCGAAATCATTGACTCTGGAAAGTACTCAATATATACATATAATAAATTGGTTTAAAACTTTAAACATTGGTTATATATTGGGTCAATTTAACTAATAGAAGAGAAACCCACCTGGCTACACCTTACCGAGCAATACCAAGAGAAAGGAAAACTTGAAAGTAGCCTATGAACCCGGTAGATCTCCGCAGTGGAGAAAACTGTACAAAAAGGACAATACGGTGCATTCGTGAGACTCAAGACTCCAAATGAACCATATATGACGTACGACAATGCAATAAATATAAAATGATATGAATGACCGATAACAATGTGCTATGAAGATGTTCATGTGCATAATTAATGCCACTTTGACATATACACGGTTCAATCATTCATTATCAATCGTTCATTCCATATCATTTGTTCTTTCAGTATTCAATTCATAACACGTTATGATACATGTTAACAATTCATATGAATCAATTAGAGGTGAAAGGAATTCATTAAACACATAAGGAATGCATTGGTTACAAGAAGAGTCACATTGTAGCACTTGAATGTTTATGCATAAATGTCACGTTTGTCCAACGCACTTCAAGTCATAGAGTTCATAAGCATATCATAACATAACATAAATACAAGTTTGAGGTAAAATATATCAATTAAAACACATACGGAAGTCAAGGGGGTGAAAGGAACGCAAGGAAATGGATTTTGGTGAAAGCTGACAGTTTTCGGAAACGCGCAAGCTGTAGAAAATTGGAGATATCTCGAGTTCTAGAAGTTGGAATTAAGTTTTATTTGTTGTAAATGAAACTATACAAATAGATATTTTCAATGTTATATGGCTCGAATCACGGTTCAAAGCGAGGTGAAAATGGCATAGGTTTAAAGTTGGACAAAAGCATAATTTCGACGAAGTGGCGACACAATTTTCAAACGATCATATCTCACAAACCACAATGAATTTTAAGGTGATTCTATTTGGAGAATGTTTTACACTTAAAAAGGTTTCTACAATCAAACATTCAGGCCAATCGGAGCTCAAACGAAGTCGGCACGGCCGTGTCAAAATTCGCCTGGAAGCTGACACGACCGTATTGTGCAAAATATTTTTCCAACTCGAAACATTAACACGGCTGTCTTGGAAATGAACTGAGGTTTGACACAGCCGTGTTGGGTCATCTTCTCCGAAAAACAAGCAAAGGAGCAGGGGTTCGACGGGAAAGGTTCCAAAACCACCCCAAATCATAATCCAACCAAAATTCATCCCAAAAACACTACAAATTCAAGGTATATCACATATATAATACATTAGATCATCAAAGGAAGCATAAAATAAAGTATAATGCAACCTACCATATCCATGCCCAAGCTTCAAGAATGAAGGTTCATGTTTTTAGCAACTAACAACTCAAATTTCATCATGAATGCAACCATGAAGCTCAAGACAACGACAACAACACTTATTTCTCCATTTAATCCAAGTTTCATTCAAAAACTCTAAAATTTCACAAACCCACATATATACATATATATATGCACATTATAACTTGGACAAAAGGAGGAGAAGAGAATGGAGACGATGAAGAGCTTCTTTCTCGAGCTTGAGGGAGGAAATTGGAGCTTGAAATCCTTGTTTTCCATGGTCTTAATTGCACCGGTTGAAAGAGGGGGAGAGTGGAGGGTTCTTGTCTTTGTGTTGACAAGAAATGAAGAACAAGAAGGAGGGGGGGTGGGCGTTTATACATCGTGTAATGAAGGGAGAAAAAAGGAGAAAATTGCACTTTGGTCCCCCAACAATTTAAGTGCCTTAATTGGGTCCCGAAAGTTTGGTAGGTGAGTAATTGGGGTCCAATTCAAAGTTCGATTCAGTCCAAGGATTTCATATAAGTTCAAATACGTACATAATCAAAATAAAACATTTATTAGAAAGTAAACATATAAAAAAAAAAAACGAGTTTAAGTAACAAAATCAATTAAGTCAAATAGGTCATATATTAGCAATTAGTTCGCGAAAATTTTAAATTAAACATTCACTTAGCAATTAAAACATAATTAAATCACATAACACTCGGTCTAAACCCATTCGTGACGTCATACCTGACTTGTCGAGAAAACGGGACGTTACATATATATAATTTTTGTGTGTGTGCGTATGCAATTTTTCCTTTCATTTTAAGATTTTAAAATGTTTTTAGGCCCACCCCTAAATTTCAAATTAAGTTAAAGTTAAAAGTATTAAACACAAACAAAAAAATGTTTGGTATATATAGATACACATAGTTACACATATATAAATAAATATATACTATTTATAATTATAATAATTTTAATATTTATATTTTAAATATGATGTATAATATTTAGGGTTTCATCAATAAAATATTTAATTAGAACTAAAAAATAATTATAATTTTAATATATCATTTATATTTCAAGATATAATAATTTATTATTTATTATAAAAGTAAAATCCATATTTGTTCTAATATTAATACATATAAACATGTATTTCTTGAAATAAGAGAGAGATAGTCGCATTTTGGGGGTTAGTTAATACTACTTTTCCACCAAAAAATTGTACTAATGAACTTTGACACCGTTTGGGACTAAAACTAAAAATTTTAGAATTTGGGACTAAATGTGTTGAAAAATCAAACTGGTGGGATTGTTAAAAAACTATGGGATGATATAATTTTTTTTTTTTTAACTTAAATCCTGAACTATATGCAGCCACAACCCTGTGTTTTACGAAATGAGCCAAAAAAACCCTGTGAAAAAAAATAGTTTAAAAAACCCTGTATTAACAATGTTTAGCCCACTGCCCCTTAAGCCCGTTTGGTCAAATCAAGCATGCGAGTTTACTATTATACCCTTAATTATTTCCAGACCTAGTTGAACGTGAATCAGTCATTCTTCTTCAATTTGCGCACTTGCACTTTGGAGCCAAAATTTCCCCCCTTTTGCAAACCCTAAATTCAAAGCCGATAATCACATGACGAGTTCGCCATTGTTGATGATAGGTACAATCCGAGATCATTGAAGCTTGTGTAGCATATTTGTCCGTGGTTTTTGGGGGTTTGCGGCAGTCAAGCAACTGTTAAGGTATGTTGGCGATTTTTCACTTCAAAAGTCTGTGCTTTGTGGTAATGTGTGGTTTAAACCATGAATCTGAATCTTTTTGTTATTGTCCAGGCTAATGTGGGTTTTAAACCATGAGTATGAATTTTTTTGCTAATTTAAATGGTAAATTTCTAGGGTTTTAAATTTTCTCCCCAAAACTTGCTGAGTACTATTCTCGAAACTTGTTGTGTACAATTTTTGAAATTTTTCCTAAAAACTTGCTAAGTACGATTTATAAAATTTACTCAATGTGTTTGTGTAGGATGGTTGCTAAATGACATAACCTACATATGTGGGTTGGGGGTAATTTTATGAACATAAGGGACATCGGGGTGAGGTATATTGGTAGAAGAAGATATACTGCAGAAGTCAACCTTGACTTCCTGTCCGAATATTACATTATGAATTTATATAAGAGTTGTGGTGGTCATGGTTTGGCTGTGGAGTTCTATTACCTAGAACCGGGGTACACAATAGATCAAGGACTTAGGAAAATAGAGGGTGGTTGGTCCATTGTGCAGATGCAAAATCACCATACTGAGCACAAGGACATTACCATGTATGCAGTGAAGATGCCTATTCCTATTGAAGCCATTGATAAAGATGGAAAAGATATTACATTGGAGGTTCTTACTGTTGATCAAGGTAAATCTATATTGTTGTTGGCAGAAAATGAATATCAAAGATAGGATGAAGTTCAGCCTGAAATTATTAATGAAGTTGAAATTGCAGCAGAGGATGGTGTTGAGGTTGAAAACCAAGACGATGGTGTTGAGACTGAAAACCAAGAAGAAGATGATGCTCAACTTGAAGATGAAAGTCAAGTTGAGTATGAAATACCTGAATTTAATGTTGCTGGAACACATAATACAAATGAAGCCAATGTTGCTGAAACACAGAGCATGCATAAACCCAATGTTGCAGGAACACAGAATGTTCCTGAAGTTGAAGATCCAAATGATTATGAAGACATCAATAATAATGGAAATGAAGAAACTTTTGAAGATGCAGGACAGTATGAACATACCAATGATTTTAATTTAGAGGATGATGATTATGAAAATGATGTAGATTTTGAAGATGCAGGTCACTATGAAAATTTGAGTGATCTGGAGCCATGTAAAGAGATGATGGAAGAATTCAGGCAAGTGAGAGAAGAGAGCAGGGTAGGTACCAACAGATCCAATACCAACCCTGATCATGAGGGTTCCCCTGACAATAGTGATGATGAAGATTAGGTGGACAGTGGATTTCAGCCAAGTGATGCAGATAGCCAGTCTGATACACCATCTGACTGGTCTGATGATGTTGAAGGATCATCAGAGGATGATATATTCATCCAAAAGGATTGGAGTCAGGTGTGCAGGAAAAAGAGACTAAATGAAATGAGGAGAAAGAGGGTGGAACATAGAAGAAAGATATTCACTGATGTAGGTGGCAATGACTTTGATGCAGAACTTCATGTCCTAGAAGCTGAATGTACAGTGAAGAAGATGATGATGAGAACTTTGATGTGCCTCAAGAATCTGACCATGAGGTACTTAGGTTTGCCAGGTTTAAAGATGGTGATAGTGTGAAGACTTTAAAGATGCATGTTGGCTTAGAGTTCTCTTCGTACTTAGGGATTGGGCTGTGAGAAAGGGATTTGCAGTTCAGTTCATCAAAAGTGAGAGCACAAGGGTTACTGCAGTTTGTTCTGTTGAAGGGTGTTGTTGGAGAATACATGCCTCCAAGAAATAGAATTCTACAATATGTTAAATCAAGACTTTGAAAGGTTAACTATACTGTGCTCTTATTCATATTTTTCACAGTAATTTTCATATAGTTTATAGTATTTTCACATTTATGTTTTATCAGTTAATGATCCTTAAAACTTGTTATAGGTCAACACACATGTACTAAGGCTCAGGATAACCCTTTGGCAACAACAAGATATGTTGCTACAAGAATGGAGAATGTTGTGAGAGAGCATCCAGATCTCAAGGTTCATAGATTCAACAACATAGTTAGGAGGAAAGTTGGGGTGGAGCTTACATACTGGGTAGGGCTGAGGGCTAAGAAATATATACAGGATATAAGAGGGTTTATAGCCACCTGATACATGGTGTTCATGGAAAGAAACAGTTCATCAAAACTGGCCACCAACCACTCAAGGGTCCGGAGTACATTCCCAAAAGAGGTAAACCAAAAAAGATGAAAAGGAAGGGTGCTAACGAGGTTGGACAAAGGAGCACAAGGAAAGGGCTGACTCACACTTGCAGTAGATGAAATGAATTAGGGCACAATTTCAAAACCTGCAAGAACACACCTCACCCAAAATCTAAGTTTAACATTGTAAGTTTCTGACTATTTTATATCTCATGTAGATATATTTAAGGTTGAGTTCCTAACAACTTTACTATTTCAGGTTGGATTGAATGCAGTTCCATCTGGACCAAGAAGGCCTGTGCAAGTAAGATTTCAACTTTGAAGTACTTAAGATGTTAATTAACAGTTATGATGTTCTGATTTATTACCATATCATGCTTGATGATTTATAATATATTATATGCATCAATTTGTTACTATATGATATGTAATGATTAATTTGCAAATGGTATGATATGGTTTCTAAGCATAATTTCTGAGTTCAGTTTGAATTGACCTACCACTTTGTGTTCATTTTAGAGATCTGCCCAAAGGAGGAGATCTAGAGTCTTTGTTGCATCAATAGCAAGGGCCAATGCTCAAGCATCAGTGAGAGCAAGAGCAAGAGCTAGATCTGGAACTTTTGCAGCCCCAACTCCTTGTACTGCAGCACATACTTCAGCTGGAACTCCTGCAGCCCCAAATCCTCCTACTTCAGCTGCAACTTCTTCAACTGCACAAGTTACTCCTGGCCTTAGAGATGCTGCACCAACTCCAAGCAGAGGTTCGTTTGTTCCTTCATCAACAACTCAGCACAACAGATTCTCTGCAAGCACATCCCAAACTGAAGCAGCTGCTAATCCTTCAAAGAGGCCTAGGAACAAAAGGACTACAGAGGCACAAGCTTTGGAAAACATAAGGGGAAGGTCTAAGATGAGGAGTGTGACACCCCGATTTCTCGACCGTACAGGTACGCGCACCACGTGTGTGAGTTTTGAGATTTAGGATTTATTTAATTCCTTTTGTTGATTTAATTGTGCAATTTAATTTATTTGATTTGAATACTTGTAAATTATGTGATTTAAATTTCTAACTTCATGAATTCGATTACGTGAGTTGCATATTTATTTTTCCCGAGCATGATTGAGTGTTTAACTGTTCGTAACTTTGTGAATTCTATGTTTAATTGTCCCTAATTGAAACTTTGTATAACTCTTGGACTTAATTGACATATATTATGGACTTGTTTGTAACTTTCATAAATGGAGTACTTGATTGCATGATTTTAAATCCTGGGAGGGCTTAAGTGCAATTTTTCTTTCTTTCTCTCTTCCTCTTCACGATATAACCTATATACACATATACATACATTTTCTTCTTCATTTTCTTCCACAATACAAAGCACAAGACATCTTCATCTCTCTCCGTCTCAAGCTCGATCCAACCAAGGAAGCCAAGAGCCAAGTTCCTTCTTTCATTTTCAACAAGAACTCAAGCTTCATACCTTGTTCTCTCATTCCTCTTCTTTTCTTTCTTCAAGGTGAGATATATGCATATGTGTATTTGATGAGAATTTAGCTATATGATAGGGCTTTGTGATTATATGGATTCCATGACATATTATAAAGCATGTGTGATGATCTTGGATTAGTTTCATGCATAGATGACATAAGTTTTTAAAATTTGGAGCATGGTTGATCACTTGACATTTTAAGGGTCTTATATTGGATCTTTGATGAATCTAAGCATGTTTCCTTGGATTAAATGTTGCCTAAAAGAGATATTATGATCATATGCATGTTGTGTGTTGGTTTTGGAGTGGTTTTGATGCTTTGGTTTGGAGTGGGAATGGGTTGGAAGCCATTCCTGAGAGCTGCCCTATTTTTCCCCTGTTTTTCACTCCAGGCAGCTCCCAAACGGCTGTTTGGGACCCCAGTGTAAACTGTGAATGGCCGTTTGGAAGGCTACTGACCCTTTGTTCTACGAGGGTTGGAACGACCTTTTCGGCTTCCATTTCATTATAGAAACGGCCGTTCCGAGTAGTTCTTTTGGGACACGAGAGCCTTGAAACGGCCGTTTGGGTTTCCAATGCAAATTGGAAACGGCCGTTTCGATGGTGATTGTCCCATTTTTGTGTTTTACTCATTTCGCGTGCTTTTTTTCGTTCTTTCACATTTATTTCCTTTCCTTAATTCTTTTAAGTGATTTGAGTTACTTGCATGATAAATCTACACATATGCATGAGTGATTAATTGAACTTGAATTTCCGAATTTTGCTTTATTTTTGTTTATTCATTACGTGAAGCATTAATTGTGCACATGAACATGTTATTGATATAATGTGATCTCATAATCATGTCATATGCATTCTTATCATTGTTATATGTCATACTTGGTTCATATTGAGGCGAGTCTCACTAGTATCCTGTTTTTCTTGTCCAGAGAGTTCGCAGGAGGGTGACGAGTCGACTGTGTAGGGTTCGGGGAGTCCATTTGCTTCTTTTGTTTCGGTACAAGTGAGAACTTGTTAGGCTATATAATATAAACCCTACAACCCTCTTATGTGTTGATTTGGCCAAAATCTATATTATACCTATACCTTGATTCAAATGATCAAACATTTTAAAAATGCAACCGTGACTTGTACTTGACCCGTTTTGGCGAGATTCTTGCACTTCGTAGGGCCTAGGGGCCTATGTATTGAGAGAACTGGGAAAGCATGGGCTGACTGCCATCTCATTGCACAGGTCCCACCATTTTCGAAGTAACCCGGAGATCCACCAAGAGGTTTGGTGGATCGATGGGATTCTGGTCAATGGGATTCAGGTACCCGTTGTTCATTGTGTCGTGGATAGAGAGGGCTAGCTACTCGGACCAGCAAACCGGAGGAAAAAGGAGTACTTGTGCACTTGAAATTAATACCCTTGTAATAAGTGGAAATATATCTCTTGCATGAATGCCTAATAACATTAACTTGTACACGAAAGGAGAAAGGTTGGAGATTGCTCACTCGCCGAGCCACTTGATCACTTGCCTTGAAAATGAATTGATAGTTGTAATTCCATATAATGACTCTATCCTTATTTCTTAAAAACTTTATATGGAATTATAGCTTGCATGAACTTTACTGCTTTATATGTGTTATTACGCCAGTCACTCAGTCTTGTAGAGACTGACCCCTCCCTTCTTTGTCCCTCAGGTTCCTTGCAGGCGTAGCTAAGCGGGAAATTGCATTGTTTAATGTATTTTCGTGTCTAGCTCGAGTCACACTCATGTCTAGTACCACACACTTATTGATATTATATACTTTTGTCTTGTATTATATTTGAGGCCATGTGGGCCGAATACTCTTATCATGTGATGGACGTGTACTTATACTTTGAAGGATTGTATATTCTGATCACTTGATATTTTGATGCTTCCACATTGCTTATATTGCCGTTTACTCCTGTTGGATAATTGAATTGTTGGTACAGGGTTAGTCCCACCTAGCCAGGGTCCGTGTTGTGTCTCCGTTCGCTATGATAGACTTGTATGTGAACTATATTCGTAAATGAGTTTGGTCCTAGTGCGCGGGATGTGGTGACCCACGCTCGGGTGTCACAAGGAGAAACCTCCCCCCCCTCCCCCCGGCGCGCCCGCCCGCGGAAGCCATAACTCAATTCATGGATTTGAAAGTGTGGTTTTTTTTTTTATGTGCATTGCATAAACAATGACTTTATTTACAATTACTTTGCTCAGTGGTTGTTAGGGCGTATTTTTTGGTTGCATTGTTCAATGCATTTACTGTAATTCACACAATGTTTTTGCTTTTGGTAGTCCACAATTGTCTTGTACTGCTATGGTGGTTTATATTATAAAACGTATTGTTATGTCTGAAATGGTCTTCACATCTACTATTGTGTTTTGTTGTTCAATGTGTTGCTTTAAACGATTGACAGGGAATTGTGTAACATTGCAATATCTGTGGCCCATGTTTTCAGTTTCTGCCTCCAAGGTTTTTTTGGCAAATATCAAGATACACAAGGTATCTGGTGCAATAAAACCAAGCTTCATTACATTGAAAACAAGAAGCCATAATCAGTACATTGAGGTAGAAGGAAGAAAAAGATTGGAAAAAAGCCTACTGGAAAGATACCTAAATTACACTACTTTAACATAAGAACAAGAACCAATACAAACAACCCAACACATATGATGGACAGATTTACAGATTGCCCTCCACCAGTATTAGCATGAAGACCAGGCCCAGTTCCTTTAGAAATCTCTTATTGAACTTCACACTCGTCTTCCATCTCACTTGGACACTTATAATGACTTGATTCTTCACCGACGGACTCCCATTTTGCTATCAATGGCGAAACCCGCCGAAAAAATTGATAGCTAAAAGTTGTTGGAAAATAGCAGAGTTAAAGCAGCGGAAGTTTAAAATTTTTTCCAAAAGGGATCCTGATCTTGCAATGTTCGTTTCAAAACTTTGGGATTCAAGAAACTTACAAGAATTGAAGCTTTCTTGAAACGTTTTGAGCCGTCCTCAAACGTTCTTCATGCGGCATGAAAATCCCCGTTTCTTGATTCTTTCTTCGAGATTCCAAAGTAGAAATCCTGTAGAGTAATAATCCACACCAACCTAGATTCAAAACATATTAGTGAGTATGCTAGTACTGTAACATGCGTATTAAAGAAACAAGAAACGAGAAACGAAAGCAAGAGAATTATCCCCAAAATTCCATGAAGGTTGGACGTGATCTCCAAATCACGTGTAAGGCCTAATTTTCGAACCCCTAGTCCCTTTTATAGGCTAGGGTTCGAAACCCTAGCTTGTAGGAATTAGGTCTCCTACTTTGACTTTTTCTTCTATTTTTTCTTTCTCCCCAAGTAAAATAATGTTTTATCTAAAATAAGATATTTATTTTCTAGAGAAATAACTCCTAACTAATTTAGGAATATTTAATTATTCTAGCAATAATTAAATATCTTATCATAATAATATTTATTCTAATTGATGAGACATAAAATCACGCTCGCATCGGAGCCACCCTTCCCAGGGAGGCACCCCCCCAGGGCACGTACTTTCCAACGCTCGCAAAGTTGACACTCATAGGTCATCTGCCCGGGGTGACCCCCTTGTACGTCCCTTCGAGAGTCACCTACGCTCAGGTAGGGCTCTTCCCTTCTGTAAGGCATCCGTGCCCCTGTAGGACCGATATGGAGCCTCCTCACGCACGGCCCTTGCCAACAACCTCTGACACAGAGGCAGTGCACACCTCGTATCTATCACGCCTCCTGCTTTTCAGAGGTATCATTCTCATGCCGTCACAGGCTGCCATGTGTTAGGGCAATACAGGTTTGGGACCACACGGTCAAATTACCCAAACTGCCCTCACCCCTAACATATAAATAGGGGAGAACACTTGCATTCTCCCCCAAGTCATCTTACACAATACATACTGCACTCACTATTCTGGACATTTTCCTCCATTTTCTCCTCATCTTCTCAAGCTTCGTCACAGTTGCATCACCACTGCATTTTGCACTCTTGGTGTTATCCTAGCTGGAAGAACCCACGCTCAAAAGGAAACCCAGTTCCTGAGGCTCTCACGCCTGTAATGGTCTTTCCCTTTTCTTACAAATATTGAAAGTGCAGTTGCATTTTAGGAAATTCAGATTCCTGCACCATCATTGTTGGTGCCGTCTGTGGGAAACCATCCCCATCTTCAACAGATTTTTCCCCAAGCTAGTTGAGTTGTAACACCTTTTGCCTTGAATATGATGACTGAGACGTGATCTGGAATTGTGGATAACAGGGGTATTCTTCCTCCTGTCAATGAGGAAAATATAGGCGACAACCCCCCTGTCGGAGGCACACGCCCACCTATTACCAGGAACGGGGCCGGGAATATAGAAATAGCAGCTGTAACTCTTCCCCCAGGTGGAAACGTAGTCGGGGGATCAAGCTCTGTTCCTCCCCCACCGGCCTTCATCCTCAATGTTCCAGTCTCCCATCCCGGTGTGTACCCCATGGCCATACCACCACCGGGTTACGCATACGTGCAGCCCGGAATGATACCTGGAGCTATGCCAAGTGCGATGCCCGTGATTCAGCCCTATCAAGTGGGAAATCTGCACCTTCCCATGTCACTTCCAATAGAGATACAAGGGGTGGAAATGCCCCAAATTACCACCCAACAACTTCAGGCGCTTTACGCGCAATGCGAGGAGCAGGCGGTACAGAACGCCTGGGAACACTTCACCGCTGCTTATTTCCCCTCAATGGCAGGCTCTCGAGTGGCTCCACCCATAGGAGGACTCCCAGTTCACCCCTTGACAGTTGCCCAAAATGTGTTGAGGGCTCCGCCGCCTCCGCCGCCACCCGTTCAGGGAAATGAAGCCCCACCGGGGGTCCAGCAAGGACAGCAACCCGCTGGAAACGAAAGGGCCCCTCAGAATGAGAGGGCTGAAGATAACGAAGAGCTCTAATCGAGGGCCACAGAGAGGGCAAGCCGCAGTGATTCTTGTTGGCGAGTTTTGGCTTGACAGACCAGGAGGCGACCCTCAACTTGCTGCAGTACAGGATCAGCTCAAGGGACTCCAGAATGTAGTGAAGCAGCTCTCTCGAGCACGGACTCAAGCCCCCCACGGCGGGGGTGAGAGGTCCAGGGCCAGAGATGCTCGCCGCCCACGTAGCCAGATCTCCCACCACCGGAAAGAAGTAGACTACGAAGAATACGATCTTGAAGACAGGGATTACAGAACCTTGACGGGCGCTTCCCCCCTCATTGACGAGGTTCTGATGACCTGCGCGGGGAAAGGCAAAATCGCCACGTCCATCAACAGGTATGATGGAACGACTGATCCGGCCGAGCATCTGGATCACTTTGTGCACTTGATGCACTTGTACGAGCATCCAAGCCATTATTGGGCTAAAGTCTTTGTCACCTCTCTCGTTGGGATAGCTCAGGATTGGTATAAGAAGCTTCCTCCCCGCTCGATTCGAGAGTACACCGATCTGACAGATCCCTTCTTAAGCCACTTCAACTCTCTGAAGGCGCCAGCCCCAGTAGCAACAACTCTCTACAGCTTAGTCCAGGGGCTAAATGAGATGCTCAGGTCCTTCATGGGAAGGTTTAACAAAGAGATCCTGCTGGTGGAAAAGCCCTCGATGGATTTCTTGAGGTATGTACTTTTTGGAGCGATCAATATGAAACACTATGTTAGCAAAGAATTCGTGGAGGAAGTGGCCAAGAAAAAGCCACGCTCGTTGATGGAGGTCAGGGATATAGCTGACTCTTTCTTCACCCTCGAAGATATGTATATCGCGAGGGATCAGAAAATGGTGAACGCCCCTCGCCCCAGCAAAGCCCCCGAGGACAAAGGAGATTCTAACAGGGGTCGCCGTCGGAGTCCTATCCCCGCTCGCCGCAACTCTTTGCCTCCGCGTAAGTTCGAACGGATTCCCCTCAACCGCCCAATTGCTGAAGTGTATTCCATGGTGGATAAGAAACTCTTCAAGAGACCGCCAAAGTGGAGACCGAGGCTCAAAAGCGCTCAGGAAAGTATTGCTCTTTCCATAAGCAGAAGGGGCATGTTACCAACGAGTGCCGCCAACTCGAGAGCGAGATCCAGAGGCTTATCGCTGGGGGGGCACCTCAAGGAGTTTGTGAAGGTATTAGAGAGGTATGATGAGCATTGCGCTGAGCGAGCACGTGCTAGAGGAAGAAGCCGCTCGTGCTCACGGAGTCCCCGCTACTATCACACCGAAACCATCGACCGCGGCAAAGGGAAAGCTGCAGATGTGGAGAACCAGCCTTTTGTGGTCATTCACATGATCGCTGGAGGACCCTCGGGGGGTGATTCTAATGCTTCCCGGTGCCGCCACATTCAGAGTTATGACCAGAGATCATCCCAGCTAAAGCCTGTGCTCTCCGTTGACAGCTCTTCATGCTCGAAAGAGAATGGCATTGTAGGGTTCACAAAGAAAGACTTGGAACACATTGTAACACCCCATGGGATTGATGAAACCTCTGACTGTCCCATGGTGGTTAGTTTAGACGTTCATAACCACGTTGTAAAGAGGGTCTTGATTGATAGTGGAAGCTCTGGGAATGTTCTCCCTTACTCAACGTTTCAAAAAATGAATATAACAAACATCCCACTCGAACCCCTCAGAACAACCCTCGTTGGCTTTGGGGGTTCCGAGATTGTCCCTCGCGGACAGATTCGCTTGGCCACCTCTTTTGGTCGCGGCCTACAGTGAAAAACTTTGAGCGTCCTTTATGCAGTCGTTGAAGTGGACCTCCCCTACAACATCATCATTGGACGCCCGGCCCTCGTGGACTTCAAAGCAGTAATCTCCACTTATCACCAGAAAGTCAAATTCCCCACTCCCGAGGGCATTGGCGAGGTTCTATGCAATGTCAAAGAGGCTTGGGAATGCTACATCCTTTCCCTTTGAAGCCACAAGCCCAAACAAACCATTAAGGCAGGATCCACCAAAAAATCAGTTGACTTCCCCAAATTGGACGAAGATGGTCCCGAACGTAAGAGGGCCAAACTTTACAAGAAGAAGAACAAAAAGAAGACCCCCAACGAGGCCCGGTGCACGGAGGATGGGCCACCTGCGGCCGTCGAAGGATCTTCCTCCGAGGACGAGGGTGATGGGCCCTCAGGTGAGAAAGGAGGCAGGCTTATTGGGAAAAAATGAGCGCTCGAGGCTCCACGGCCTGAAGTTCGCATTGAGCCCGTCGAAAATTTTTTGACCATCGAGTTGGAACCAGGGAATCAAGATAAAACCACCCAGATTGGCTCAAATCTCGACGGTCCCTCACAGATTATGATGATTGATTTTCTCCGGGAGAACCTCAACGTATTCGCTTGGAAGGCCTCCGATCTCACTGGAATAGATCCGAGTGTCATAGTTCACAGGCTCAACATGGACCCGGCCTTCAAGCCGATCAAACAAAAGAAAAGGGACGTCCATGGTTTCAGGAGGCAAGTCATCGAAGAAGAAGTCAATAAACTCCTGGACGCTCAGTACATTGAGGAGATTTTGTACCCGGAATGGCTCTGTAACGTGGTGCTCGTTCCCAAGAGCGCCAAAAAATGGCGCATGTGTAATGACTTCACGGATCTCAACAAGGCGTGCCCCAAAGACCCATACCCCCTACCGAGGATTGGTCAGCTGGTAGATTCAATAGCGGGATGTGAGCTCATGAGTATGATGGACGCCTTTCAGGGATATTATCAGATCTTCATGGCGCCCGAGGATCGCCCCAAAACCTCGTTCGTGGTACATGTAGGCGTTTACTGTTTCAAAGTCATGCCTTTCGGACTTAAAAATGCGGGTGCAACTTATCAACGCCTAGTCAACAGGATGTTCGAGCGCGAAATAGGAAAATCCATGGAAGTGTATGTAGACGACATGATAGTCAAGAGCGAGTGCCAACATTCCCATCTAGTGGATCTCAAACAAACTTTCAACATCCTACGTCTTTATGGAATGAAATTGATGTTAGGAATAGTACCCTAGAAAGCCGATTGTATATCCGCTTTGTGCTTTTCCTTATTGTAATCACAGACAATCTTTGAATGAAATAACGAATTGAGGCAACACTTCTTTATATGCTCTTGTTTGGTATGTGTTTACTTTATCTGTGCATGTATGAGAACTCCCCTAATCCTGATGACTTTAGGACTCTACCATTTAGGTGAAATGGTTCATGAAACTAGCCCTATATCACATAAGTCATGATTAGTAAAATACTCCAAGCCGATGAGTCCTACAGACAGTGGGAGTGTCAACCTGACTCCTCTAAGGCTTGCTTGTGGGATCACGTCCTTAAGAAGGACCACCTTGTTTCATGGAGGTGCAAAGTGTATAGTTGATACGTGCGTGATACATGAGGGTGCTTACTTCAATAAGCAAGTTCGCTGAGGTGCCCCGTGTGAGAACATTCCTAAATGGGAAAGGAGGTTTCTATTTTAGGAAATGGAAACTTCCAGATTAGGAAATATCTCATGAGTCATTGATGTGATTAATTGATCCTTAGACTTGAGGTTCCTTGTCACTTTATGAGTTAACTCTATAGTCTTAGGTATAACCTTTAAAGGGTGTCGCCTTAGACAACTGATTCAAGGCTTATGCTGGGGCTGCACAAGTGATTCATGAAAGTGAATGAGAATCAAGAAAGGACCTACACTTGCATATGCAAGGTGATCTCTTATTGTGTAAGTCATTCATATGCCATATGGAGTCCTTGGCCAAGGCAGTAGATCAAGACATCAAGAAAAGGGTTTCTTGGATTGAGATCAAATGGATATGAAATGCACTTAGCTTTAAGACCGGATTATTAGGGTTCTGATTATTCCCTTGCCCTAGATCTTGGTTGAGAGATAGTAAGTAGGAGGATTGTATCTCACATTAATCAATGACTTAAAGGTTCTGTCGAATCCAAACATTCCAATTCAGCTAGGGGTTAAACACCTGTTGCTAGACTATGGTCGTTTAATCTGTGGACTGATTAATTAATTAGTGAATTAATTAATTAGGGTCACTGCTAATTGAATTGAGAACCTAGAGGGTCACACACAACAACTTGGTTACATGAGTTGAGGCTTTAAAATGATTAAACGAGTTAATCGGGCCTAAGGGGTTCCACACGTGTGAAACCACACGTGTGGGTCACGTGAGTGACACGTGTCCTTGTGACACGTGTCCCACACGTGTGAATATATATATTGTATATATATATTAAATAATTAAATGTGTTAATTATTTAATAGACTTTGGTTTAATTTTGAATTAAAAAGAAAGTCTAATTTTGGAGAAATTAATCTAGTTAATTAATTAGATAAAAATAAGTTATTTATTTTATAATAAATAAAGTATAAAATTATCCAAAAATAGTTTGGATATTTTAGCTCTCTTAAAGTTGATTTGAATTAGAATTCAAAGTCAAAGTTGGAAAATACTTGATGATCAAGTAATAGGAGAGAGAGGGACCAAATCCTTGCCCAACAAGGATTGGGTTCGGCGTCCCTCTCCCTTATCTATATATAGGAGAGCTCAAGCTCCCCTTTAGAGCTAATTGACAATTCTTTTGGTTCATGTGTTGAACACCATCCTTTCTCCAAGATAAACGAAACCCTAGGTTAAGCCTAAACACTAACTAGAGAACTAGCATCCTTACTAGTTAGATTGTGATCAAGTTGGTGGACTATCTCTAGAGAGCTTCAAGTTAGAAGTTTGAAGATTCGAGCTTTACCAAGGAGAGGGGATCAAGCCGCGAGAAGAGCGTTCTTGGGTGGCTTGAAACGCTTCAAGAAAGAATAAAAGAAAAGTAAGTTTCTTAACTCTATGAATTTGGATACATGATTGCGAGTCCAAGGTCATTTTGTTGGGAAAATTTTTTAAATTCCGCTGCTTTCTGATTCGTGTTTTCCAACAAGTGGTAAAAGCCACCTCGTTAATCGTGTTTCTGATTCGTCTCAATTATACTGAATTTAGTAGAAATTCTTAGGCTTGATGCGATTGAGTATTTGTAATTGTTTTAGAAAGCCTGAATTACGAAACTGTAATTTTTCCTGAAAGTTTCTGAAAATTGGTTTTGCAAAAATTTAATTTTGAAAACTATTTTAGATTTGAAACTGTATAAACTATTTTTGGATTTCTTGGATTGGTTTTGCTTTTGAACGAAAACACGAAACGAAAACCCGGATTACGACGAACACGAGAAACCCCGCGCGCGAAGGCGTCGCGCGCGCGGGCTTCGCGCAGCACCGCCTGCCTGGCCTAGGCGCGCGCAGGGCATCCCTCCCAGCACCTCCCGCACGCCGTGCGGGAGCCTAGGCACGCCCGCCCAGGACGGCCGAGCATGGCCGCCCATCGTCCGCCATCTGGCCGAGAAGGGCCGCGCGCTGTGCACGCCTGGGACGCAACCCTTTTCGTGCTCGACCCCGATTTTCGTCATCCGGCCTTTTCGTGTTTCGTGCAATCCAGTCCCAATTTTTTAATTTTAATTTTAAAATTTTATTTTTGAATATTTATTTTTAATTTTTTGAATAAAACTTAAAATTTGGATTTTTGAGAAATAGAAACGGTTTATATTTTGGGAAATTGCATTCTTGATAAAATTATTAATTTTCAGAAATTAATTGGAATTTTATTTGTTTTTGTTAATTTGGGATTTATTAAAAACTTTTATAAACAAGACTCGCATCAAGTCGTGTTTTAAGTCATTAGGACTTGAAACGAGAATTTTAATTTATTGGCTAAATTTAAATTCTCGCAAAAGAATGTTAGGTGATCATGGGTTTAGATCTATGTATGGTTTTAATTTATGCACATGGATGGTTTAAATTGGTGTTGGAGCCTCACTTATGTGCGTACTGTTATGTGATTTATTATGTGGCTTTCGATATTACTGTTTTTGAGGCCGGGGTATGCCCCGTGTAATTGTCTAAGGCCAATATGAAGATTGAGCCTTATTACTTTGTCTTTTTCTTTTTATTGTAATTTGAGAGTAGAGATAGGTGGTGAGGTTTTATTTTCATTTTGGAGACAATGCACCCATGGAGTAAGATGGACCACATTCAAGTAACAAGGAGGCCATAAGTGAAGACCCCTCAAAATGTTAGGGAGGGGAATCTCAATTGTAAAAATGTAATAGAGATAGGGCTCGTATTTTGTTACCGCTTTCCCTTATGTGATTTAAACTGTTTATGTGGCATGTATGTTAGAACTTGTGATTGTGGAGTGGCTCCCACATATCACGCATAAGATAGGTAGAACCCATGATCATTACATGTTAGTATCATGCTAGGACATGTTATCTGTTTATGTGCTTGTTTGAAATACATTTAAGTGTACTTGCATTAATGAAGACTAATAAAATTGGATAACATATATGTTGGTGAGGTCGAACCGAACAACTCTTCGGTTGATTCGAAAATTCCCATTAAATATTAAGCTAATTTTGAATAAATAGGTATTTAATTCGAGATGCAAATTTTGAATTAAATTCCTAGCATTCCATCAATAGGTTTTAAGTTTAGTAAGTGAAGCTAGTTATTGTCCGCGAGTCGTGGGATAGCTTGTGGAGCTTATTAGTTCTTAGTTACCTAATTGATCATTTTAAATGATCAATATTTCATGGTCAATTTTAGCAAGGGCGATGCCCGCTAGTCGTGGGTCGTTCGAACTAAGTTTTGATCATGATCTTATGATTGATGGGTCTAGCTTAACACCTAAGTAAATATGGATGTCGCACGAGTCGTGGGTCCATATTGAAAGATAGGTGATGCAAAAATAATTACTAAGAGTTCTAAAGGTGTTAGAATTGGTAAGTTGTACCTACCTAGGGTTCTTACTTAGAATGTCCGCGAGTCGTGGGTTTGAGGTAAAATACCTAGGATCTTAGTACCCATTGGGAAACGTGTTCCTCTTAGATCTTTGGGAATTATAGATCTTTGAAAACCAGTGGGAGCTACATTAGATTAAAGACCTTATCTTTTGTATATCGTTATAATTCAGCATGGTCACTAGTTCTCTGTTTTACCATTTAGGTCGTAGATTCTGTGATTCTCTACGTGTTTTGAAATGGCAACCAAAAACCCTCTTGTATCGATCCTCGAGTCAAACAAGTTGACTGGTCCCAACTATTCTGATTGGCTGAGGAATCTAAAAATCATTTTAGATTCTGAGAAGAGAACTTATGTTCTCTTCGAAGGGGAGCCTAGTCCCGAAGGGGAGGCTCCCACTCGGGCCGAGTGGGACGCGATTCAGAAGTGGAAGGATGATAATCTCCAAGCCCGTTGCCTTATGTTGGCTAACATGTCTCCGGACTTGCAAAGGCAACATGAGGCCATGGAATTCGCTTGGGAGATTTACGACCACTTAGAGCAACTTTACCGCCCTCATGAACGTGTTACAAGGTATAACACTTCAAAGGAATTGTTCCACTTGAGAATGAGGGAGGGTTCAAGTGTCCATGAATATGGACTCAAGTTTCTTGCCCTTACTGAGAAACTTGCTTCCATGGACATGCCACTGAAAGATGAGCTTTCAGTGGATTTGTTGCTAGCTTCGCTCCCACCATCATTCAACCCATTTGTCCTTAACTTCAATATGAATCATGCTGGTGTTACTGTAGCTGAGCTGATTAGTCAGCTTGTGACTGCTGAAAGCACGATCAAGAAGGACAATAAGGTTTTGATGGTGAATGCTCCATCTTCCTCTTCTGGGCCTTCTAAAGGTAAGGGCAAGAAAGCCCAAAAGAAGAAGAAGAAACCCCTTAGGCCCACTGGTGGCATTTCGAAGGGGAAGGCCCAAAAGAAGAAGCGTGATCAGAAAGAGGATGTTTGCTTCCATTGTGGCAAAGCGGGACATTGGAGGAGAAACTGCCCAGAGTACAAGGCTACTCTAAAGAAAGGTATCTTTCTCGTTGAAATAAATCTTTCTATTAATTCTAGTTCTTGGGTACTTGATACCGGTTGTGGAACTCATATCTGTAATGATGTACAGATGCTAAGTGAACTCCAACAACTCAAAGAAGGAGAATGTGTCTTGAAGATCGGTTATGGCTCAAACGTTGAAGCTCGAGCTTTAGGCACAATTAGATTAGATTTAGGTAGTTTTGAGTTAGTCTTAAATAAAGTCCTTTATGTACCGAACATTATTCGTAATATAATTTCTGTTCCAATTTTAGATTGTGAAGGTTATGAAACTTATATTAAGAATGGTAAATACTTTATCAAACGGAACAACTCTTCCGTTCACATCGTTACTCTAAGTAATGGACTTTATCTAACTCAGAATATCAATATCATGTATATACAACGAGAAACGAAGCGTAAGAGAGATGACAAAGTTTCAGCTCCCTTATGGCACGCTAGATTAGGACACATTTCCAAGAACAGAATTAGCAAGATAAACACTTTAGGATCATTCTCTGAAAATGATCTTAAGGAGTTAACTTCTTGCGAACCCTGTCTCAAAGGAAAAATGTCCAAAGTTCCTTTTAAAGGAACTGTGGAACGTGCCATTAAGGTTTTGGATTTGATCCATACTGATGTTTGTGGACCGCTTATGTAAGCACAAGAAACAATCATCAGTATTTCATAACCTTTACTGATGACTTCAGTCGGTATGGTTATGTATACTTGATGAAGTATAAATCTGAAACTTTTGAGAAATTCTTAGAATTTCAAAAGGAGGTTGAGAACCAAACTGGTCATAAGATCAAAGCACTTCGATCTGATCAAGGAGGCGAGTATCTTAGTGAAGAATTCCTTAATCATCTCAAAGATAATGGGATTATCTCTCAGTGGACTCCTCCGGGAACTCCTCAGCTCAATGGAGTTTCTGAGAGAAGGAATCGAACCTTACTTGATATGGTTCGTTCCATGATGAGTTTCACTGACTTACCACCTTCTTTCTGGGGTTATGCCCTAGAAAGTGCAGCAAAGATTTTGAATCTAGTTCCCTCTAAGTCAGTCCCTAAAACGCCCTACGAAATGTGGCATGGTAAAATCCCTAGCTATTCTTACTTAAGAATTTGGGGTTGTCCTGCTTACGTGAAGAGGACAGTGGGAGATAAGTTAGAATCTCGTTCTAACTTATGCTACTTTGTAGGTTATCCTAAGGAATCCATAGGATACTACTTCTATGATCAATCTGAGCAAAAGGTGTTTGTTTCCAGAAATGCCACTTTTCTTGAGGAACCGTTCCTTAAAGAAAAGAAAGGCAAGATCATAGAATTAGAAGAAGTACAAAGTGATCCCACACCACCCACTGAAGAAACGTACCCTTCTGATCAACCATAACCAATCACGAATTTCGATACACATGAAAATCCTCCTCTAAAGCGTTCTGAACGTACTCCTAGACAGCCGGAGAGATGGTATGGATTCTTCCATGAAATCTCTCAAAAGGATAATGATCCTTTAATATATGAGGAGACACTTTCAGATTCTGACTCTGAACAGTGGATAGAAGCCATGAAATCCGAAATGGACTCCATGAACTCCAACCAAGTTTGGACCTTGGTAGATTTGCCTGATGGGGTCAAACCCATAGGTTGCAAATGGATCTTTAAGAGAAAGCTTGGAGTTGATGGAAGCATTGCAGCCTACAAAGCAAGACTGGTTGCAAAAGGATTCACTCAAAGACCCGGCGTGGACTTTGATGAAACTTTTTCGCCAGTTGCAATGCAAAAGTCTATTCGGATCATGCTTGCCATTGCTGCGTATTATGACTACGAGATATGGCAAATGGATGTGAAAACTGCCTTTCTCAATGGTGATATTGATAAAGATATTTATATGGAGCTGTTGGAAAACACGAATCAGAAAGCAGCGGAATTTAAAAAAATTTTCCCAACAAAAGGACCTTGAACTCGCAATCGTGTAACCAAATTCGTAAAGAAAGAAAACTTACTTTTCTTTTAATTCTTTCTTGAAGCGTTTCAAGCCACCCAAGAACTCTTCTCGCGGCTTGATCCCCTCTCCTTGGTAAAGCTCGAATCTTCAAACTTCTAACTTGAAGTCTCTAGAGAAAGTCCACCAACTTGATCACAATCTAACTAGTAAGGATGCTAGTTCTCTAGTTAGTGTTTAGGCTTAACCTAGGGTTTAATTTAATCTTGGAGAAAGGAAGGTGTTCAACACATGAACCAAAAGAAATTGTCTATTAGCTCTAAAGGGGAGCTCGAGCTCCCCTATATATAGGAGGGAGTTGCCGATCCAAATCCTTGTTGGACAAGGATTTGGTTCCTCTCTCTCCTATTACTTGATTATCAAGTATTTTCCAACTTTGACTTTGAATTCTAATTCTAGTCAACTTTTAAGAGAGCTAAAATTATCCAAACTATTTTTGGATAATTTTATACTTTATTTATTATAAAAATAAATAACTTATTTTTATCTAATTAATTAATTCGTAATTAATTAACTAGATTATTTTCTCCAAAATTAGACTTTCTTTTTAATTCAAAATTAAACCAAAGTCTATTAAATAATTAACACATTAATTATTTAATATCACATAATCACGTGTGGCACACGTGTCTTAATGACACGTGTCCAATCACGTGAGCCACACGTGTGATTTCACACGTGTGGAACCCCTTAGGCTCGATTAACTCGTTTAATCATTTTTAAGCCTCAACTCATGTAACCAAGTTGTTGTGTGTGACCCTCTAGGTTCTCAATTCAATTAGCAGTGACCCTAATTAATTAATTCACTAATTAATCAATCAGTCCACAGATTAAACGACCATAGTCTAGCAACAGGTGTTTAACCCCTAGCTGAATTGGAATGTTCGGATTCGACAGAACCTTTAAGTCATTGATTCATGTGAGATACAATCCTCCTACTTACTATCTCTCAACCAAGATCTAGGGCAAGGGAATAATCAGAACCCTAATAATCCGGTCTTAAAGCTAAGTGCATTTCATATCCATTTGATCTCAATCCAAGAAACCCTTTTCTTGATGTCTTGATCTACTGCCTTGGCCAAGGACTCCATATGGCATATGAATGACTTACACAATAAGAGATCACCTTGCAAATGCAAGTGTAGGTCCTTTCTTGATTCTCATTCACTTTCATGAGTCACTTGTGCAGCCCCAGCATAAGCCTTGAATCAGTTGTCTAAGGCGACACCCTTTAAAGCTTACACCTAAGACTACAGAGTTAACTCATAAAGTGACAAGAAACCTCAAGTCTAAGGATCAATTAATCACATCAATGACTCGTGAGATATTTCCTAATCTGGAAGTTTCCATTTCCTGAAATAGAAACTTCCTTTCCCATTTAGGAATGTTCTCACATGGGGCACCTCAGTGAACTTACTTATTAAAGTAAGCACCCTCATGTATCACGCACGTATCAACTATACACTTTGCACCTCCATGAAACAAGGTGGTCCTTCTTAAGGGCGTGATCCCATAAGCAAGCCTTAGAGGAGTCAGGTTGACACTCCCACTGTCTGTAGGACTCATCGGCTTGGAGTATTTTACTAATCATGACTCATGTGATATAGGGCTCGTTTCATGAACCATTTCACCTAAATGGTAGAGTCCTAAAGTCATCAGGATTAGGGGAGTTCTCATACATGCACAGCTAAAGTAAACGCATACCAAACAAGAGCATATAAAGAAGTGTTGCCTCAATTCGTTATTTCATTCAAAGATTGTCTGTGATTACAATAAGGAAAAGCACAAAGCGGATATACAATCGGCTTTCTAGGGCACTATTCCTAACAGGAGCAACCCATAGGTTTCACATTCAGTGGGAGTGAGCAAAAGGTTTGCAAACTCCAAAGATCAATCTATGGATTGAAACAGGCTTCTAGGAATTGGAACATTCGATTTGATAAATCAGTCAAAGCGTTTGGCTTCATTCAAATTTCGAATGAGTCCTGTGTGTATAGAAAGGAATTGGAGACCTCAGTGCAATTCTTAGTACTTTATGTTGATGACATCCTTCTTATTGGGAATTCGAAGGATGATATGAAAGTAACTAAGTTATGGTTATCGAACCAATTCGAGATGAAAGATCTTGGTGATGCGTCCTATATCCTTGGAATTAAAATCTATAGAGATAGATCTAGAAGGTTAATAGGACTATCACAGTCAATGTACATTGACAAAGTATTGAAGAGATTCAATATGGAGTCAACAAAGGTTAAGAACCTTCCTATGAGTGTAAGAACATGTCTTTCAAAGAAGATGTGTCCTAAGACCAACCTTGAGAAGGAAAGAATGACTCATACACCTTGTGCATCAGCAATAGGTAGCATAATGTATGCAATGTTATGTACTCGACCGGATGTGGCTTATACACTTAGTGTAACAAGTCGTTTCCAATCTGACCCTGGAGATGGTCACTGGGCTGCCGTGAAGAATATTCTTAAGTACTTGAAAAGTACTAAAGATTTATTCTTAGTTTACGGAGGTCAGAAAGATCTTACTGTCGAAGGATACTGCGATACAAGCTTTGCATCTGACTTAGATGATTTTAAGTCAATGTCAGGATACATTTTCTGCCTAAACGGCGGAGCAGTGAGTTGGAAGAGCTCCAAGCAAACAACCACTGCAGATTCAACCACTGAGGCCGAATACTTAGCTGCAAATAATGCAGCTAAGGAAGGTGTTTGGATTAGAAACTTCATTCAAGAATTGAATGTTGTTCCTAGCATGAAAGACCCCATTTCTGTGTTTTATGACAACACTGGGGCGGTTGCTCAAGCAAGAGAACCAAGATCTCACCAACGGACCAAGCACATTATGAGGAAGTATCACCTAATCCATGATATTATCAAAAGAGGAGATGTGCAAATTGAGAGGGTCACATCTGCAGAGAACGTGGCAGATCCACTTACTAAACCCCTTAGTCGAGAAGCTTTCCAAGGTTATCTTCAGAAGATGGGACTTAGAGTAGCTTTAGAATGGCTTTGACGGGCAAGTGGGAGATTGTTAGGAATAGTGCCCTAGAAAGCCGATTGTATATCCGCTTTGTGCTTTTCCTTATTGTAATCACAGACAATCTTTGAATGAAATAACGAATTGAGGCAACACTTCTTTATATGCTCTTGTTTGGTATGTGTTTACTTTATCTGTGCATGTATGAGAACTCCCCTAATCCTGATGACTTTAGGACTCTACCATTTAGGTGAAATGGTTCATGAAACGAGCCCTATATCACATAAGTCATGATTAGTAAAATACTCCAAGCCGATGAGTCCTACAGACAGTGGGAGTGTCAACCTGACTCCTCTAAGGCTTGCTTGTGGGATCACGCCCTTAAGAAGGACCACCTTGTTTCGTGGAGGTGCAAAGTGTATAGTTGATACGTGCGTGATACATGAGGGTGCTTACTTAATAAGTAAGTTCACTGAGGTGCCCCGTGTGAGAACATTCCTAAATGGGAAAGGAAGTTTCCATTTAAGGAAATAGAAACTTCCAGATTAGGAAATATCTCACGATTCATTGATGTGATTAATTGATCCTCAGACTTGAGGTTCCTTGTCACTTTATGAGTTAACTCTGTAGTCTTAGGTATAAGCTTTAAAGGGTGTCGCCTTAGACAACTGATTCAAGGCTTATGCTGGGGCTGCACAAGTGATTCATGAAAGTGAATGAGAATCAAGAGAGGACCTACACTTGCATTTGCAAGGTGATCTCATATTGTGTAAGTCATTCATATACCATATGGAGTCCTTGGCCAAGGCAGTAGATCAAGACATCAAGAAAAGGGTTTCTTGAATTGTGATCAAATGGATATGAAATGCACTTAGCTTTAAGACTGGATTATTAGGGTTCTGATTATTCCCTTGCCCTAGATCTTGGTTGAGAGACAGTAAGTAGGAGGATTGTATCTCACATTAATCAATGACTTAAACGTTCTGTCGAATCCGAACAGATCTTGGTTGAGAGATAGTAAGTAGGAGGATTGTATCTCACATTAATCAATGACTTAAACGTTCTGTCGAATCCGAACATTCCAATTCAGCTAGGGGTTAAACACCTGTTGCTAGACTATGGTCGTTTAATCTGTGGACTGATTAATTAATTAGTGAATTAATTAATTAGGGTCACTGCTAATTGAATTGAGAACCTAGAGGGTCACACACAACAACTTGGTTACATGAGTTGAGGCTTTAAAATGATTAAACGAGTTAATCGGGCCTAAGGGGTTCCACACGTGTGAAACCACACGTGAGTGACACGTGTCCCACACGTGTGAATATATATATATTGTATATATATATTAAATAATTAAATGTGTTAATTATTTAATAGACTTTGGTTTAATTTTGAATTAAAAAGAAAGTCTAATTTTGGAGAAATTAATCTAGTTAATTAATTATGAATTAATTAATTAGATAAAAATAAGTTATTTATTTTATAATAAATAAAGTATAAAATTATCCAAAAATAGTTTGGATATTTTTAGCTCTCTTAAAGTTGATTTGAATTAGAATTCAAAGTCAAAGTTGGAAAATACTTGATGATCATGTAATAGGAGAGAGAGGGACCAAATCCTTGCCCAACAAGGATTGGGTTCGGCGTCCCTCTCCCTTATCTATATATAGGGGAGCTCAAGCTCCCCTTTAGAGCTAATTGGCAATTCTTTTGGTTCATGCGTTGAACACCATCCTTTCTCCAAGATAAACGAAACCCTAGGTTAAGCCTAAACACTAACTAGAGAACAAGCATCCTTACTAGTTAGATTGTGATCAAGTTGGTGGACTATCTCTACAGAGCTTCAAGTTAGAAGTTTGAAGATTCGAGCTTTACCAAGGAGAGGGGATCAAGCCGCGAGAAGGGCGTTCTTGGGTGGCTTGAAACGCTTCAAGAAAGAATAAAAGAAAAGTAAGTTTCTTAACTCTACGAATTTGGATACACGATTGCGAGTCCAAGGTCCTTTTGTTGGGAAAAATTTTTAAATTCCGCTGCTTTCTGATTCGTGTTTTCCAACAATTGAACCCCTCCAAATGTACAATTGGCATTCGGGGTGGCAAATTCTTGGGGTACATGGTCAGTCAGAGAGGCATAGAGGCAAATCCGGAAAAGATTAAAGCAATTCTTGATATTCCCTCCCCTCGGAACGTGAGAGAAGTCCAAGTGCTGGTGGGAAAGATCATTTCATTGAACAGGTTCGTCTCCCGCTCGGCAGACAGGAATTTTCCTGTCTTCAAAATTTTGCGCAACGCTCGTAACTTCGCTTGGAGCGAGGAATATGAGAAAGCTTTGCAGGACATGAAGCAATACCTCACGAACGCACCGCTGTTGACCATGCCTAGCCATGGAGAAAACTTATTCATTTACCTCTCAGTCTCCGCAGAGGCTACGAGCGCTGTCGTCTTAGCGATCCGCGAGCGTAAACATATGTCGGTATACTACTTAAGCAAAACCTTGCAGGGGACGGAGAAGAGATATATGGAGATAGAGAAGTTCGCTTTTGCTCTCGTTAATGCGTCTCGAAGGCTAAGGCCTTATTTTCAGGCTCATTCTATCACAGTGCTCACAAATCAACCCCTCAAACAGGTGCTTGCGAAGTCAGACGTCTCAGGAAGGTTAATCAAATGGTCAATTGAACTTAGTCAATTTGATATCAGTTTCGAGCCTCGCACAGCGATACAGGCTCAGGCAGTGGCAGACCTGTTGGTAGAGCGTTTCAATCTGAATACTGGGCCCTCGGTGGAAGAAGGGCTATGGCTTCTACACACAGATGGCTCCTCGACCTCACAAGGGGGGGGAGGGGGGGAGCCGGGGTGGCCCTCAGAGATCCTCACGGTGTGGAAGTTGATTACACTATCAAACTGGCATTCCAGGTCACCAATAACGAGGCGGAATATGAGGCTCTAATCCAAGGGCTCAGGATAGCCCTCCAGAGCGGTGTCGTTCGGGTCATTGCTTATGTTGACTCCCAGCTGATCGCAACTCAAATTGATGGCACTTATGAGGCTCCAGAAGCCAGTATGGTGCAGTACCTGGCGAGTGCTAAGGAAGTGATCGCCAAATTCAAAGAATTCCATCTGTTACAGATCCCAAGAGCGAAAAACGAGCGTGCAGACGCTCTTTCCAAGTTTACATCCGCTCTGGAGGATTCTTGCGAGCGCTCAGTCACGTTCCTCAAAACAGAGAAGCCGTTGATTCGCGAAAGGGAACCCTCGTGTGAGGTGAACATGATTGATTCCTCCGAACCTTGTTGGCTCGATGACATCATTAGATTTCTGAAGGATGGAGCCTGCCCGAGCGATAAAGTGGAGGCACGGAAGGTTAGGAGTAAGGCCCCTCGCTTTTCTCTTGACAGCGACGGATGGCTATTCAAGCGATCTTTCCAAGGTCCGCCATTAAGGTGCCTGAGGCCCTCTCAAGCCAAGGAAGTATTGGAACATGTGCGCAACGGGAGCTGTGGGAATCATTCAGGGGGTCGAGTGCTGGCTAAGAAAGTATTGAGGAGTGGGTTCTACTGGCCCTCGCTACTGCAGGATGCCACCAGTTGCTCCAGGAAATGCCCTAAGTGCCAGTTTCATTCTAACACCCCTCAACTGCCGGCGGCTCAAATGGTCCCTATTGATGTTTCTTGGCCCTTCGACCAATGGGGTATTGATATTGTGGGACCCCTCCTAATGGCGGTCGGGCAAAAGAAATTCGTAATACTCGCTGTGGATTATTTCACTAAGTGGGCCGAAGCTGAAGCTGTCGCAAAGATAACATTCCAACTTGTGAGGGACTTCATTTGGAAGAACATCATCTGCAGATATGGCATCCCGAGGGTGCTCATCTCAGATAACAGTTCCCAATTCGTTGTTGCTGACACACGGGACTGGTGCTATGAACTTGGGATTGAGCAATTCTTCACTTCAGTGGGCCATCCTTAAGCCAACGGTCAAGCTGAGGTGACCAATCGAACCAAACTTCAGCACTTGAAGACTATGCTCGAAAGTAAGAAAGGGGAGTGGGCAGAAGAACTTCAAGGTGCCCTCTGGGCGTACCGTACTAGCCCGCGAGCGGCAACAGGGGAGACCCCTTACTCCCTCGTATATGGTTCCGAGGCTATGATACCTGCGGAGATTGCTCAAGAGTCCGCACGCATTGCCTATTTCGAGCTCGCAATCAACGAGGACAATCGGATGCTCGAATTGGACTTGCTGGACGAAAGGAGGAATATTGCTTGGGCTCGGATCCATAAGTATAAAGCGACGGTAGCCCACCAGTATAACAAGCGCGTTAAAGAGAGGACCTTCCAGCTAAGAGAGTTGGTCCTAAAAAAAGTTGAAGTTTCCAAGCATGTAGGTAAGTTGGACCCCAATTGGGAAGGCCCCTTCAAAGTCATTCAGGTACGCGCGAACAACACCTACCTGCTAGAGACTTTGCAAGGCGAGCGTCTCCCCAGACCGTGGAATGCATGTAACCTTAGACGGTTCTACGTGTGAATGTTAGTCTTTGTAATCGCCCGCTCGTGGCATCTTGTACTTTCTTTTGACAGAGAGCATAACAGTTACTATTAATTGCAAGCATAGCAATAAGCATTTTACCAATCATTATGTCGTTTATTTGCTTTTTCTTCGATTAATGGTGTGGGTAATTGATTATGCTAGAAGCCCACTCCGTGTTGAGCGTCCTCCACATCGAACGGCTTAGGGAACTTCCCATAAATTTCAAAATCAATGCTAGTCGCGTGATAAGAACTCTCTACACTAGATAGATTAACGCTCGTACGCGTGTAAACCCTGAAAATGAGCTTGTTGAAAAGGTGGGATGCTAAACGCTTAATTTACGCCAACTGGATATCCATCACGCCAGTTCGCGCTCGTAAACCCCCAATAATCCTCACCATCTTAGGTAAGAGGACGATTGCAAGTAGCAAACTCTGAGATAATCCTTGCACGGATGTTCATATACGAAGCTAACATTACAGCTATGCTCCTTGTAATTCCATACTTATCAAATCCTATAGTTGATTTCTAAGTTCGCTCAAAATACTGGAGCACTCAAATTAGAAGTATGTGTTACACACTCAAGGCCAATACTTAGTTAAATCCTCAAGGGTTTTCTGAGTTCAAATTCGAGCCTCGCAATGAATAAGGCCAGAGTACCCTCTTAGGGAACACCCTCACACCCATACATTCATCTCTCAAATGGATAGACCTTTTCGAATCATAAATTTTGAATACATGACAAGCTGCGCAAGGATACCCTCAAAGGAAACACCCTCGTGCCATACACTCCTATCGTAGCTATGCAAGTATCAATGAAAGAATGCACGCAAACATCAAACATAAAATGACAACAGTGCTCAACAATCAGAAAAAGAAGGGAATCAAACCTTATTGACAGAAGCATTCCAGCATAAAGAGGAAAAAGTTTGAATACACTGCGACAAAGTTTGGAAATCAAATGCAGAAGCAGAATGTTCATAATGTGAATGGAAACAGGCAAAATAGAGTTACAGAGGATGTTTTCAGGGGGCATCTTGAGGGCCTCTTCCTGTTTCAGCAGTTGGCACGTGAGAATTTTCAGGTTCAAGAGGTTCGGTTGACAAAGGCATCGGAGCGAGAACCTTTGAAGGGGAGGGTTGAGCTTCGCCATGATCTTCCGCTTCCGGAGCGTCCTCATCACCATGATCTTCGAGCATAACCAATTTTGGCTCAGGGGGATTCGCCTCCATGAATTCATTCTGGAGCATCATAACCAAGTCATTGTACTCCAGCTCCGTCAAGTCTTCGCTTGGGTCCCGGTTCTGGTTAGGGATCTCCAAGTTCTCGTCAAGGTCTATGCGAAGACGAGGATCATTCCGTGCACTGGGTGGCACCTCTCCCAATTTGACCAATTGGCCCACGGACCTCCAAAAGAACCGCTCAATATTGGGGAAACAATAAAGATAGCGGCGAAGGCGAAAGCCTTGGAGTGAACAAACTTCTGGAGGGTCTCCTGGGTCACCCTCGTTTCCAAGTCCGCAGTCTGGCCCCGGAGATCAGCCAACTCTTTCCTCATCACCTCAAATTCTCGGTTGTGCTCGGTTAGATGCTTCCCCAGTTCCTCGTTCTCGGCCTTCAGCTTGTTGTGCTCCCCCTTCAGACCTTTATAATGCTCGTCCAGTTTGAGCCATGCGTCCTCCCGGCTCTTAAGATCCGCCTTCACCTGGTCATTCTCCAGCTTTAACGCAGTATACTGAGCGGAGAGGTTGTTGTAGTCCTCTTGCATTTGGCCAGGGTCAGAGACGCGGAATAGCCTCTTATACTTGTCTTTGTGAACAGAGTAGATCTCCGCCCGCCTTTCTAGATTCTTGAGCCGAGGAATCACCTCCTAAAGACATCAAACGTGTTAGTCTTCTCAGTTGCAAGAAAGTATGAAAGAGGGTTCAGAAAGAGCAGTTACCCACCGTCAAAAGGGCGTGGCATGCATCTCCAGCCACTCGAGCGACCCCATGCTTGTTCAATTTATCATGGTCACCGAAAAACTGGAGCCTGTTGACAATCCCCGCGGATATGTTATGAGCCGTAGGGCTTTTCTTTAAGAGCACGGGACCCTCCGCCAACGAGCGCCGGTAACGTTCGTCCCCGTTGCGCTCAAACTTCCAGAAATCCTCTTCCTCAGAAGACGAAGTGCCACCCTCCTCGCCCCTCGGGCCCACAACGACCTTCTTTCCTTTGCCAGAAATGGAGAGTGAATCTGGCATCCTCTTCCTCTTTTGCGAGCGTTGAGCCCGCACTTCCTCCACAATCTGGGCCAAGGTTCCCGAGCTGTTAGCACGGGAACCGTCCGACCCTTGCGCACTAGGACCCTCGGGGGTGACTGGAAGGACAGGATCTTGAGCCTCGTCCAGAGTTAGGTCCTCCATATGGGCCTCAGGGACGTTCCCTCGCCCCCCAGCGCCTCTACCGGATCCCCGCCGAGAGCCCCTGCCTCCTCGTGGGGAATCCGAGGGCTGGAACGGTTGAGTTTGCTGCTGCTGACGCTGACCGCCCGCCCGACGAGCACGCATCATCGCGGTAATGCTATCGATGTTTGAGCCAGCCATAAGTATATCGACGCCTGTCATCACAAAGTGGTAAAAGAGCGTCAGATTTCATGTCTGGAACCCTCGAAAGGAAAGGAAAAAAAAGGAGAAGTAATAGCAGTGATAAGCAAGAAATGTTCCATGGAGTTAGCATTTCTATCTTAGATGTTAGAGAAGTTAGTTCCTAGAATCTAACCGTCGAGTGCCATGATCGAAGCCGGAGGGTGGGCTACCATTTCCAAAGGATGAGAGAGCCCAAAGCGGAATAATATCCCCTCGTTCTTCATCAGATCCTTAGCTTTTACAAGCTTTCTCTCATTCTTCATTACGAGGGCCAAATTCTTTGCCCAACGCTCGAAGTCATCATTTTTTGATGGATCCCTAACCCGGGGCCCGGGTCCATGTATCCACCACTCACGGGAAGCTCTAAAAATCCCCCCGGGAGCCCCCACGAAAAAGTACTTCTCCTTTCAATTTTCGCCATACGACGTCGAGGGGGAATCGATCATTTTCAGCCTGACTTAGCTTGGGCATAGTAAAATCTATCTGTCGGAGATGAGCGAGGCGAACGGGCCACCTGAATCAGACTATCAAAATTGGTTAATGTGGGCTCGTGACCTGTGGCCCTCATCAGCATCACGAATGTGTTTATCAACGCGATACCATTGGGGAGGATTTGGGAAGGGCTCAATACCAAATAGTTACAGATGTTAGCAACCGGGGGCGGAATGGGAAATCTTAGACCCCCAGACAAAATTGAATCCAGGTAGACCGTCATCATCCCAACTGGCGGTCAGTTTGCTCTCTCTCCCTCTACTGGAAGACGCATGGGGAACACCGCCTCATCCCAATAGACTTTAGCCTTCAACTCTTTCAAATCACCGAGCGTCTGGATGCTCTCTATCTCATCAGGGGATCGGTCGGTTTGATGGGGGTTATTTTGCCTCACTCGCGTAGCAGGCTCTTTACCCTTTCTTTAGCGTTTCCTGAGAGGCTCATCCTCGGCCCGACGCTCGAAAGGCCCTTCACCGCCCTCGGGAGCCGCAATTGCCACCGTGATCCTATGGTCTTGAGGTCTTACGACGCTATTAAGCACGGGAAACACCCTCTCCCCCTGTCTCTGCATTTCCATAACATTATACATCTCTTCAAAGAGATCATCTACCCCTCCAGGAGCACGCTCGTTCATTCCTTGAACGGCGGCATCAACCTCTTCATCCCCGGCTTCAACCGGAGCCCTGGCCACTGGAATAGCAGTAGGAATCTCATCACCTGGGGAGGCCCTAGCCATCGGAATCGTCGTAGGCACATTATTGTGAGGGGAAGAGCTCCCAACTAACATCTCGTCTATTTCGCTCACGAAAGTGTCTACGTGATGTTCAGCCATATCTGGTCTTTGATTCCTAAAGATGGAGCTTTCGCAAGAAGTTCAGAAAGGAAGAATTCCGAAGCAAATTAAACGACACAAAAAGGATTTCTCGCTTTTGAAGTGTCACTCACGCGACCTAAATTTAAAGTTAGCACGGGAAAATCAGAAGTTAAGAGGATTTACCTAAGGATTGAAGTAAAAAAGCTCGCTGGAATTTGATGAAGTTCGAAGAATCTCTTTTGCTGTGATTTTGCTTGGAGAAGACTAAAAGCGTGAAAAGTTTCGAAGGCTTTCCAGATCCCAATTTATAGGGATAGTGGTAGCATTAATTAGGGTTGGAGATTCAAATTGCAATCATTTCCTGCCTGGGAAAGCCCACCACTTTTGGTAACCGCCTCACGTCTCCCGGAACACACGCGCCCACGCTCCCACTCAGCATTTAATGCGGACAAGACTTCATTTAATACGATGTCAGAACGTGTCCGTTACGGAAGCCAAGCGGTCACTTCCCGTGCAGAAGCTTGACCCTTGGATATGCAAAAATTCAAGGCTCGCTTCTCTTAAAATTCTACAGTACGCTCAAGCAATACTACATAATTTGGGGGGCAAAATGATGAGATATAAAATCACGCTCGCATCGGAGCCACCCTTCCCAGGGAGGCACCCCTCGAGGGCACCTACTTTCCAACGCTCATAAAGTTGATGCTTATAGGTCATCTGCCCAAGGTGACCCCCTCGTACGTCCCTTCGAGCGTCACCTACGCTCAGGTAGGGCTCTTCCCTTCTGTAAGGCATCCGTGCCCCTGTAGGACCGATATGGAGCCTCCTCACGCACGGCCCTCGCCAACAACCTCTGGCACAGAGGCAGTGCACACCTCGTACCTGTCACGCCTCCTGCTTTTCAGAGGTGTCATTCTCATGCCGTCACAGGCTGCCATGTGTTAGGGCAACACAGGTTTGGGACCACATGGTCAAATTACCCAAACTGCCCTCACCCCTAACATATAAATAGGGGAGAACACTTGCATTCTCCCCCAAGTCATCTTCCACAATACATACTGCACTCACTGTTCTGGGCTTTTTCCTCCATTTTCTCCTCATCTTCTCAAGCTTCGTCACAGTCGCATCACCACTACATTTTTCACTCTTGGTGTTATCCTAGCTGGAAGAACCCACGTTCAAAAGGAAACCCAGTTCCTGAGGCTCTAATGCCTGTGATGGTCTTTCCCTTTTCGTACAAATATTGAAAGTGTAGTTGCATTTTAGGAAGTTCAGATTCCTGCACCATCACTAATCATATTAGAATTAATACTTTATTAGAATAATAAAATAGAAGATATTTATTTATTCTAATCAAAATAGAACAACTAAATAATTAAATACTTAGAATTAATTCTCCAATTAATTTTATCAAGGACTTTAGAATTAATTCACTAATTAATTCTAACGGGCTAAAATTAATTCTCCAATTAATATTATTTCGGCTATATAATTAATTCTCTAATTAATTATATTTAGGGATTTATAATTAATTCTCAAATTAATTATATCTTGGCTTTATAATTAATTCACTAATTAATTATATTTGGGCTTGATAATTAATTCTCTAATTAATTAACACATGATCCAATTTCTCAAATGGATCACACGTCCCAAACAATGCTCTCGATCCACACATGTACTTTACACTGTGGTCTCGTTTCGATCAACTATTTGATCTTTCCATAATACCCTTTGAACTTGGTATTTGTGTGTGACCCTCTAGGTTCAATTTCAGTTAGCAGTGAGCCCAATTAATTAATACACATTATTAATTAATTACCTCACAGATCATATGATCATCGTCTAGTAACAAGTGTGTGACCCCTACCCAAAATGTGAATGTATATTCAAAAGAACCTTTCAGTCAATGACATCATGTGGGATGCGATCCTCCTACCATCCTATCTCTTGAGTAAGATCTAGGGCATGGGAATATAGAGAGCCCTACTAACCTTAATCTTAAAACAAAGTTCCCTTCATATTCCATTTGATCTCAATCCAAGAAAATCCCATTTTCTTGATGTCTTGATCTAACCACCTTGCGCAAGGATTTTCGGATGGAATCATGAATGACTTGTGTAATAAGAGATCGTCTTGCCTACAGCAAGTGTAGGTCCTTTTTTGATTCCTACAATTCTCATATGCCACTTGTGTAATCCTAACATAGGTCGTGGTTCAGGTGTCTATATGGCGACACCCTTTTGAGCCTATATCAAAGATTACAGAGTTAGCTCATATGAGACAATGTGGAATATCAAGTCTAAGGATTAATTCCTCACGTCATTGACATGTGAGATATTTCATAATCTGGAATTCTAGTAACGTCCTTTCCCATTTAGGAGTCTTCACACGCGAGGCACTCTCAGTGAACTCGTCTTTACAACAAGCACCCTTGTGTATTGTGTACGCATCAACTTATTCACTTTACAACCCATGAAACAGGATGATCCTTCTTAAGGAGACAACTACACAAGTAAGTCTCAACAGAGGCAAAGTCGACACTCCCATTGTCTGTCGGCCTCATTGACTTGGAGAACTTTCTAATTCTCGCCTATGGAGTTAAGAACTTGTTTCATGTGTCATTTCTATAATGACAAAGTTCTTAACGGCTTTATCGGATTAGGGGAGTTCTTGATATGCACACTTAATGGAAACAAACAAAGCACGTATTGGCACATAAGAAGTGTTCGCCTGTGTTTACAATCATTCGTATATTATTCGAAGATTGTCTGTGATATAGGAAAAGTCCCAAAGCATAACAGCTTTCTAGGGCACTATTCCCAACAATCTCCCACTTACCAGTAAAAGCCTTTCAGGTCAATTCTAGGTCCCATCTTCCCAAGATGTACCTTTAGAGCCTTATTGACTTTGGGTTCCAAAGTAGATCTGCTATATTCTCTGCTGATGTGAATGTTTTAATTTGCACATCATTAAGGAAACACGGTTTCCTTATTCACGTGATTCATAATCAAGCGTCTGGTCCCTTGGATGTCTCGGTTCTCTTACTTGAGCAACCATCCATTTCATCATACCATATGATAATGGTGTTGTTTCATGCTAGGAACTACATCTACCCATTAGATGGAGTTTCTTACCCAAACACTTTACTTAGTGGTATTCAATACGACTAAGTATTCAACCTTATAGTCGAATCTATAGTGCCTCTCGATTGGAACTCTTTCCAAAGCACTGTTCTGCCTTCTAGGCAAAAGACGTATCCTCTTATAGATAAATAATTATCTATATTTTGATGCAATGATTACATCAAACAATCCTTTAATGATAAGTTCTTGCTGGACTTTTAAAATATATCCTCATTTCTTCTAAAGTACTCAGAGGGTATTTTTACAGCAATCCAGTAACCTTCTCTAAGGTTACATTTAGAATAGGCCCACCATGCTATGTGGTAGTCATATCTTGTCAAGTACATAATTTTGCATACATTATGCACCCTTTTCCCGAAAAAGGGTTTTGGACATTCTAACTTTCTCATAGTTATTTTAGGACACATCCTCTTCAAAAGAGATGTTCCATTGTCCATTGGAAATTTTGTAGGAATCTTCCATACTAAACCCTTTTAGTACATTGTCTATGTATCTTGACTGTGATAATCCAATCATTCTCTTAAATCTATCTCCATAGATATTTGTCTCGAGAATATAGGATCTATCACTATGATCTTTCATCTCAAAATGGTTCCTAATCAGGCTTTGGTAATTTTATGTCATCCTTCGCATTCCTTTGGTAATTTTATGTCATCATTCGCATTCCTAATGAGAAGGATGTCATCTTCATAAAGTACTAAAAGTTGAACTTTTAGTCTCTAACACTTTCTTGTACACGATATGCTCGAATTGTAAGTCAAACAATTTTGACTATTTCACTACTTCGAATACTCTAATTCCTAGAAGCCTGATCCAATTTCGTAAATTGACAAATTTGTGTCTACAAACCTTTTATGGATGTTCCATATTTATGTCTTCATCAATCTTATATCGATAAGATAAGCTTGATCCTATCAAGTAGTTCAACTAAGGTCCAAAGTTAGTTTGACTATATGGAATTCATTTCAAATTTCATAATTGTTTTCAGTGCTCAGATTCCGAATCTGACAGCGCCTCCCGACAGGGTAAATGGATCAGTATCCACTTTAGAAGATTTTATGGTGAAAACCATATTATCTTACAGGCTATCTAGGAATGCATTTTGAACGCATCGAGGGAGGAGAGTTCACTCGTGTACTATCTCCTTAAAATTGGCTAAGTTTTATCAGAACGGTTCATCTCTTCCTATTTGTAGCGTCGGTTTTGTCCTCAAACCTTTTGAAGTCTTTGGGCTTACCTTTCTTCTCTCTTAGGAACGATTCCTCAAGAAAGGTATATTCTTTAAAATAAACAACATTTGTTCAAAAGAATCGTAGAAACAATATTCTATATTGTTTGCATAGACTTGAATCAGTTTCAATCTTATCTCTCAATTTCTCCTTCAATTAAGAAGACTCAAGAGAGATACATTCTTTAGAACAAACAACATTTGTTCCAAAGAATTGTAAAGACAATACTCTATATTGTTCATATAAACTTGAACTTGTTTCAAGTTTATCTCCCACTGTCTTCTTCAGTTAAGAAGACTCCCACTGTCCTCTTCATATAAGAAGACAATCCCAAAATTCTAAGATAAGAATTATTAGGGAATTTAAATGCCACAACTTGTAGTGCATTTTAAGGGACTGATTTGGAATGTGCAAGATTCAAAATCCCAACTGCGTTTTCTGAAGCATGGGTTCAGAACGAAGATAAGTCAGTAAGTCTCGACAAGGAACGAACCATATCCTATAGGATTATGTTCCTTCATTCAAAAAAACCAGGTTATTCTTGAATGAGCTTACTGAGGGATAATCCTATTATCTCTAAGATGACTAAGGAATTAGTCACTAAGATATCTGCTATCTCGATCCAATCAAGCTGCCTATATCTTATAACTACTAAGGTTCCTAACCTTCCTTATTTTGAAATTCTAATAATTTCACAAAAGTTTCAAAGTTCGTACTTCAGTAAGTACACTCATTCAGAATGATTAAACTAATGATTTTGTCTAGTGCTTACATTAAGTAATTCAAAATCACCATTATGGATTGAAATCCATACATACTTTGGGACGTTTTTTCGTTTCATATAAACGAAGATCCGGGAATGTTTCCCTCAAAATAGGATTCTTAGAAGTTAAGTCTTTGAGTTCATTTTCATAAAATGATCCTAAGATGATTAATTTGGTAATCCTATCAACGTTCCATAGCTATTCGAAACTATGTCATCTTACTTACTCGTTTTATCTCGTTGTATGTTCGAAACATCAATGCTTTGAGCTTTACACAATAGTTTGTGTAAAATCAACTGAAGATTAGTGAATTCTGATCCTCTCGAAATTACTACAACGAGAGACACATGGAGTATCCTTATACTCTTTGCAGTTCCTCTCCAAGGCCCTAGTTTGCCACTATGGAAGCTAAAGTCTGATTTTTGTTTTAGGCTTTCCCTTCTCTCACCCCTCCATCGGGTTTTAAGGGTTTCTTCTTCTTTGGCCTTGATGCATTTACCTCAATAGGTTTAGAAGAAGAACTAATCACCATTGCCTTTTAGTCCTTCTCAAGGATGCTCTCTCAAGTTATCAACTAATTTGATGAACTATGCTATAATAGCATCATCCAAGGTTGAGCAAAAGGGGTTAAGAATGATGATAGAAGCAATTCAAGCAATCAGTGGACTAAGAACCCGTTTCTTAGTTTGCGTATGTGGCTGCAAGGTCCTCCTTAGTGAGGACTTTTAGTCCATGTCACACGTGTATTCCTTCATACAGATTTGGAACAATTCCTTCGATGTGTTATACCTTGTAACACGCTCGCAAGAGAGTACAATTGCTCTTAAGTGTTTCTATAATGTGTTATACTTTGTAATACATTTATGAGGAGTACAATTGGACTTGGACTTTAGTCAACTTATTTGACTCAAGGATGGATACTAATGGGTCGCATTTCAACTTGTAGACAGTCACAAAATAAATGCTAAGCAGAGAAAATGTAAGCATATTGAATAACAACGTAACACATAAGATTAGGTCTTTTATCGTATGTGACTCCCACTGTTTTTAGAAGGTCTATAAATCCCAAACGACCTTAGAAGAAACTTGTTTTCTCAGTGGGTACTAGGATCCCAAGCATTCTTAGTTTTGGACCCACGACTAGTGAGACATCCAAAGGTCTAAGAATCTTTAGGTAGGTACGAAATTGCCAATTCCATCACCATGGAATTCCTAGTAATATTTTTGCATCACTGATCTTTCAATCATGGACCCACCACTCGTGAGACATCCATATCTACTTCAGTGTTGAGTAGGACCCATGAATCATAAGATCTCAATCAAACTTAGTCCGGAACGACCGACGCTCGTAAGACATCGCCCATTCTAAAATGATGAAGAAATATCGATCACCTAAGGTGATCAATCAAGAAACTAAGATTTAATAGGTTGCACTAATTACCCCACGACTCGTGAGCAGCAATTAGCTTACCTATTAACTCTTAAATCCTATTCATGGAATGCTAGGAATTTTATTACCGTAATAGAATACCTATTTATTTGAAAGTTGCTCAATATTTTAATTAGGGATTTTCGAATTAACCGGAGAGTTGTCCGGTTTATGACCTCACCAACATGTACAGTTATCCATTTTTAATTGTCTTGATTAATGCAGTTTCACATAAAATGCATCACAGAAGCAATTAGCAGATAAAATGTCCTAGCATGATACTAATTATGTGATGATCGTGGGTATCCTATCTTATATGCAATTATGGGAGCCACTCCATAATCACTAGTTCTAACATTCATACCACATATGACAGTTCATATCACATTGGGGTACATAATTTAATGGAAAACCCTATCTATTACATTAATAGAAGCCCTCCTAAACATTTTGAGGGATCTTCACTTATGGCCACCGTTCTTCAAGTGTTCCTTGTGGATCCTTCTTGCTCCTTGGGTCCTTGTCTCCAAAATGAAAAGAAAAGTCCTCACTTCCTAAGTTCTACTCTCTTAACATAAAGTAATATGGCTCAATCTTCATATTGACCATAAACAATTACACGGGGCATACCCCGGCCCAAAAACAATAATAAGGAAAGCCACATAATAAACACATAACAGTACGCACATAAGTAGGGCTCCAACCCCAATTGAAATAACGTAACAATGGGGGCTCCAGTCCCAATTGAAATCATCCATGTGCATAAATTAAAACATTCAAAAGACTAACCCATGATCACCTAAACTAGCATGCTCCCGCTTGAATTTAAATTTACCAATTAAATTTAAAATTCCCTTGACTTCAAGTTACAACTAACTTCAGTAATTTAAATATAGTTCACTATTCAAGAATTTATTCAAAACACGAATTCGGATCATGATAAAACTCAATTAATTTCAAAAATTAAATTTTTGTCAAAAATAACATTCAAAGTGATATTTAATATTTTCTCGAAAAATAAGAACTTGACTTTAATTCATAAAATCCCAAATTTTATAATTATTTCAAATAAATAATTTTATAAAATTAAAATAAATTTTAAAATAAAATCAGATTTGACGGGATTTTACGAAACTGGAAAAACACAAAACGAAAATAGGCCTGGGACAGCACTCGCAAGGCGCGCGCGAGCGGGCAGCACCACGCACACAGCCCGCGCGGCTGTGCTAGGCGGACAAAGAAAAAGACTGCACCGCTGCGCGCAAGGGCTGTGCGATCACGCCGGGCACGCTGTGCAGCTTCGTTGGGCGCGAGGGTTGCGGTGGAGCGGGGCAGCGGCTTGCCGCCCCATGCGCATACATGTGCACGAAAACGCGTGGGTGTTTCGTAATTTTGACAAATTCAAGCAATCCAATTTCGAATTAAAGCAGTTCTAAATAATCCAGATTCAAACAACTTAAAACCAGACTAAAACGAAAAACAATTTTTTAAGATTTTCAAGAAACAGTTTTGATCCGACAGATTCGTATTTGAAACAAAAACCAAGAATACATAACATACATCCAAATTCAAGAATTTTCTGTCAAAATTCAAAACAGTAACGTTTCGAAACGAAAGTTGCAAGGTGGCTCTGATACCACTTGTTGGAAAACAGCAGAGTTAAAGCAGCGGATGTTTAAATTTTTTTCCAAAAGGGATCGTGATCTTGCAATGTTCGTTTCAAAACTTTGGGATTCAAGAAACTTACAAGAATTGAAGCTTTCTTGAAACGTTTTGAGCTGTCCTCAAACGTTCTCCATGCGGCATGAAAATCCCCATTTCTTGATTCTTTCTTCGAGATTCCAAAGTAGAAATCCTCCACAGTAATAATCCACACCAACCTAGATTCAGATCATGTCAGTGAGTATGGTAGTACTGTAACATGCGTATTTAAAGAAACAAGAAACGAGAAAGGAGAGCAAGAGAGTTATCCCCAAAATTCCATGAAGGTTCGACGTGATCTCCAAATCACGTGTGAGGCCTAATTTTTGAACCACTAGTCCCTTTTATGGGCGAACCCTAGCTTGTAGGAATTAGGTCTCCTACTTTGACTTTTTCTTCTATTCTTTCTTTCTCTCCAAGTAAAATAATGTCTTATCTAAAATAAGATATTTATTTTCTAGAGAAATAACTCCTAACTAATTTAGGAATATTTAATTATTCTAGCAATAATTAAATATCTTATCATAATAATATTTATTCTAATCATATTAAAATTAATACTTTATTATAATAATAAAATAGAAGATATTTATTTATTTATTTATTCTAATCAAATTAGAACAACTAAATAATTAAATACTTAGAATTAATTCTCCAATTAATTATATCAAGGACTTTAGAATTAATTCACTAATTAATTCTAACGGGCTAAAATTAATTCTCCAATTAATATTATTTTGGCTATATAATTAATTCTCCAATTAATTATATTTAGGGATTTATAATTAATTCTCAAATTAATTATATCTTGGCTTTATAATTAATTCACTAATTAATTATATTTTGGCTTGATAATTAATTCTCTAATTAATTAACACATGATCCAATTTCTCAAATGGATCACACGTCCCAAACAATGCTCTCGATCCACACGTGTACTTTACACTGTGGTCTCGTTTCGATCAACTATTTGATCTTTCCATAATACCCTTTGAACCCGGTATTTGTGTGTGACCCTCTAGGTCCAATTTCAGTTAGCAGTGAGCCTAATTAATTATTACACTTTATTAATTAATTACCTCACAGATCATACGGCTATCGTCTAGCAACAGGTGTGTGACCCCTACCCGAAATGTGAATGCATATTCGAAAGAACCTTTTAGTCAATGACATCATGTGGGATACGATCCTCCTACCATCCTATCTCTCGAGTAAGATCTAGGGCATGAGAATATAGAGAGCCCTACTAACCTTAATCTTAAAACAAAGTTCCCTTCATATTCCATATGATCTCAATCCGAGAAACCCCCATTTTCTTGATGTCTTGATCTAACCACCTTGCCCAAGGATTTTAGGATGGAATCATGAATGACTTGTGTAATAAGAGATCATCTTGCCTACAATAAGTGTAGGTCCTTTGTTGATTCCTACAATTCTCATATACCACTTGTGTAATCCCAACATAGGTCGTGGTTCAGGTGTCTATATGGCGACACCCTTTTAAGCCTATATTAAAGATTACAGAGTTAGCTCATATAAGACAATGTGGAATCTCAAGTCTAAGGATTAATTCCTCACGTCATTGACATGTGAGATATTTCATAATCTGGAAGTTCTAGTAACGTCCTTTCCCATTTAGGAATCTTCTCACATGGGGTACTCTCAGTGAACTCGTCTTTACAATAAGCACCCTTGTGTATTGTGTACGCATCAACTTATGCACTTTACAACCCATGAAACAGGATGATCCTTCTTAAGGACATAACTACACAAGCAAGTCTCAACAGAGGTAAAGTCGACATTCCCACTGTCTGTCGGCTTCATTGACTTGGAGAAGTTTCTAATCCTCGCCTATGGAGTTAAGAACTTGTTTCATTTGTCATTCCCATAATGACAAAAGTTCTTAACGGCCTCATCGGATTAGGGGAGTTCTTGACATGCACACATAATGGAAACAAACAAAGCACATATTGGCACATAAGAAGTGTTCGCCTGTGATTGCAATCATTCGTATATTATTCAAAGATTGTCTGTGATATAGGGAAAGTCCCAAAGCATAACAGCTTTCTAGGGTACTATTCCCAACAAAAGTCGGACAAGAGTAATACAAAAGCCCTTTGGATGGCTTATTCCATGACTCTACCACTTGTATTATCGCCTTCAGCCCACAATTGCAATTTGGAGAAGAAGGATACCTAACTTCAAGCTCGGATCTGGTTTTTTCTCCGCCGCTTGTCAAAGGAAGCCATGTCCGACGCCTCTTTCCCACTCCCACTGCTCAAATTTTGAGTTTTAGGTTTTACAGATGGAGAATATGGTGACTCATACCTACCTTTACATTCATTAAGGGTATTAAAGTCATTACACACCCCATAAATACATCACAACACTAAAATACTCACAGTCAACGTGCGTGTGATTCAAAAACACCCCTCAGGGTTTTTCCTACAAAAATTTAAAAAGATAGGGTTTTAAATGAGAATTTTTTTTCTCGGGATCTTTTTGGATCATTTCACATAACACAAGGGGTTTCCTTACAAAAATCCCCTTAAATCCTATGGAACCGAAAATATAATTTTCTCAAAAGATCGATGTCGTCATATCTATATCATCTAATGATCATAAATCTTGATGCTCTCTTCTTGTCAACAACTTGCAAGAAACCCACTAGATACCCCTACTTTCAAGCGTTTTTGCATGACCATATGCATATATATGATGATTGATGCATCAAGTTGCAGCCAAAAATAAATATAAAATATATACCCTCTAGCATTAATTTGAGCATGACCATATAACTTTCTTCCACTATCTTCCATCTCAAACGAAACCAAAATGTTTGACCTTCCACTTGCTGCTCTTACTGTACTTTCCCTTCTCGCCTCCATCTTTTGGTATGCATGGACTTTCAAGAACTCAGAGAATGCAACACCTCCACTCCCACCAGGGCCGAAAGGCCTGCCTATTCTCGGTTACCTTCCTTTCCTTAACCCCAACTTGCACATCCACTTCACAAAACTCGCCCACAAGTACCGGCCCATTTACAAGCTCTGGCTAGGCAGCAAACTCTGCGTCGTTATCAGCTCGCCGCCTCTTATAAAAGAAGTCGTGCGCGATCAAGACGCGATTTTCGCCAACCGCGATCCTCCGGCTGTTGCTTTAGTCGCCACCGGTGGAGAAGACATCGTCTGGTCGCCCAACGGGCCGTACTGGCGTGACATGCGGAAGCTATTCGCGCGCGAGATGTTGAGTAACAACCACCTTCAGGTACAGGGGCCGTTTGATTTTTGTTTAATTGGGATTCATTATTAAACGAACTGAGTTAGATTGAGCTTTAATAGAGACTATTAATTGCAACCTCGAGTTAGTTTGATATCTTATTCAGATCTTATGTAACGAAAGAATGTGTTCTACTTTGACTAGTTTTACGCACCTGCTTTCAGGAATCTTACATATTTCGAAGAGACGAAGTGAGAAAGGTTATCAGGAACTTATATACAAATATCGGCGAGGCTGTCGACATTGGAGAATTGATTTTCGTGACAGAGCTTAATGTTGTTCTGAGGTTGCTTTGGGGTGGGACGATTAGCGGCGAGAAGTATGATAAAGTGGGGTCCGAGTTTCGTGAAAAGGTGTCCAAACTTTTGGATTTGTTGGGGAAGCCTAACGTTTCCGACTTTTTCCCGGGTTTGGCGAAGTTTGATGTTCAGGGAATTGGGAAAGAAATGAGTGATACTCTGCCGGGAATAGACGAGATACTTGATTCTGTAATAACGGAAAGAATGAAGATGGCGGAAAGAGATGGTGATGCGAGGAGAAAGGACTTTTTGGGAATTCTCCTGGACTTGAAGGAGAAGCAGCAAGTAGGGGAAACAGCATTTGGACTGCCTCAAATAAAGGCCATTTTGTTGGTAAGTTTTTCTAATTTCTATAACTTTTACTACTTCATTTTACTGGTTAGAACTTAGAAGTTGGGTGTTGATTGCGGGTTTTTATTTTTTATTTCTAATTCTTTCTTCGGAATTAAGAGGATAAATTAGTATCAAAATTTTTTATGCTAAGCAAAATCATTGCAATAATAACACCCGAACATATAACAAACCTCAAGCTTGTTTTCTAATACTTTTATATAAGCATTACTATCGCGATATGAATCTACCAATTCGTTATGTATGGATGATGAGATTCTATTGATACCAATCCAATTTAAGTTAACTTATTGGAGGGTTCTATTGGCGTGCATATTCCAATAGGAATTGAACCTACGAATTAACTAATTATGAGTTGAGCGCTTTAACTATTCAACCATAAATGCTTAGCGGGGATCCTCGTACATGGTGAGTAAACAAATTGCAATTAAGATGAAATTGTTAGGATAAATCCATACAATAGAATACAACGGAAATGAAATTAACTCGATACTGGAAATGAAATTGCATATAGTAAAATATAATGAAAATTCCATACAACAAAATTCAATAGGAAACATAGGGCATATTCTGAGATTTGAGAAATTTTAAGTTCTTCCCCTGGCCCTTAAATTTCTTCATTAAATTCAATAAAATATACTATTTTACTATTGTATTCCTAATATGTTGCAAAGATATTTGTAATGTTTTTGAAACTTATAAGGTATATGCAATGAAGAGCCACAAAAGGAAAGTTAGTGTAAGTAACGAAATTTTTGAAAGGTGTGATATAAGTACTTAATTTTTTCTTCTACCTCCAACAATGAATGAAAATTTGACATATTATTTTTTTAGGAGAATTTGTAAAGAATGCTACTTAATAAATGATATTTTCATGATTTTGTGATGAACTAATTGTATGCGTAGGGTTCATAACTCTGATACTTAATATACTTTTGTTGACAATAGCATGCATCTTATCTGTATTTATGTTTTGATAGATATATTAGGAATCACCATTATTGGGAGTATTTGTTTAAATACTTTTTAAAAATATTTATATGAATTTATTAATATATTGTTGACTTGTTTTGTCATGATTTATTATTTAGGAGGAAAATTTTACTATAATGTTAAATAAAAAAAAATCTGTATTTTCGTTATGAAAATCCGTAATTATCTCAATTTTTAAAATAATATGAGATAGTATATTACGTTGATATTCTAGAGCAGATTTTCCATATTCATAGATGATAGAAGTATGCAACGCATCATAATTAATAATTCTCTGAATTATGACTTATTCATTGTGTGTATACCGACAGTTTTGTGGGGCCCCTGGCGGCACGCCAAAATTTGAGTCTTTTCGCCAATAATTTGATGGGTTGGACCAATTAGATCCTTTCTGAATTCTGATTATGAAGTAACTTATATATATATATATATATATTTTTTTTTTAAAGTTATTTTTGCTATATTAAGATGAAAAATATTATAATAATAGCCTGGCTTTTGTCAATTACATCAACGTGTTCTGACTTCTGAGGGAGGTTTAGTAAAACAAAAATAATTAAAACACAATATAACTATTTCGAAATTAGAAGTTATTCACTAATCTAAATATTTGTTTTAGTTTAGAGAAGTATCATCTATCCTATAATTAGTTATATATTATTATCTAATATATTTTACCACAAATTATTATGTTGCACTCTTATTTAATGAATAAAAATCTAGTAATTATATTCTTTTTGTGATTTTAGTTTAGATCAAACTTAAACTGTCATCCTAAATATAGTTGATCCATAATATATACTACATAGTATAAGACTTTTCCTATCAATACAATCTCAAACACCTAATTAAAGTAGTACAATGCCATCAAGAAACTAATCATCTGATAGTTTACTTTCTATCTAAAATAAATTTCGAGCTTTCACAAATACTTTTGTTGACGTCATTAAATTTTTAACGATTTTGGGGATTAAGTGTGAAAAACAAACTTCAGAAGAGTGGTGTACGTAATTATATCTAAAAGTGGGGTACCAACTGTAATTACCCTATCTAATTTGGGGGTCAGGTGTTGATATGGCATTAAATGGTTGGGCCACGTATCACGCCCTCGATAGGGCCACGCGGACCCTTCGCCACCTCGTTCCACTCTGAGGCTGCCACGCGGCCAAGACGTGGCACACTCCTCACCTCGGATCGACCTATCGATCCCAAAATATGGGGGTTTTCCTTTATCATGGGCCAGTGGATCAGAACCTAACCAGACTTCGATATCGATCCATAACTCCTTAAATCGATCCGGACCTAGCCCTTCTTCTCGGAGGTCAAGGCCCCGATCCAGAGGTCGATGGCCCACGTCACTAGACATCAAGATGCCTTAAAGCATCCTTGTCTGGAAACGTGTAATCCCCTCATTCCTCGAAACCAGCGTACCACAGAGCATTCAATGCCCCATTATCCCTGTCTATACCTAAAGAGGAAAGAAGGTACACTCGACCCCAGTCTGGCCAGCCCTGACATCCGACCAGCAGGTTGATCGTCTGGGGCGCAATTAATGCATATTCGTAGCACACGCACTACTGTGTTAGCTGGCCAAGACTATAAATACGTCCCCCTTGAACAATAGTTGGTAAGCTTTCAAGAGCATTTATTTCCCTCACTAAGATCTCATTACTGACTTGAGCGTCGGAGAACCAAACTTGGGCAAAACCCCAAGTCCCCCAAATTGACCTTCTAGCTTACGTGTGTTAGTGTTTTCAGATAGATAAAGAACCCACTCATATAAATTCTTGACTGATCGACTCAAACCTGCCACCTAGTTCGACAACTCGGATCGACCAGATTTCGATGGCACACAATTCGATTTCGCCATCCGTCTTGATTTCAAAACCACGAACAACGAGGCAGAGTATGAGGCACTCATCGCCGTCCTAAAATACGCATCTGAGCATCAGGTCGAAAAGCTAGCGGTCATCACTGACTCTCAGCTCATCGCTGGCCAGGTGAACGACACCTATGAGGCCAGGGAGGAATCGATGGTCGCGTATCTTAAAATGGTTAAGGAATTAGCCTCGAAATTCAAGGAGTTCAAGATCGAGGAAGTACCTCGCGAGGAGAACGTGCGAGCAGACGCCCTGTCCAAGCTAGCCAATGGCCTTCAAGGGACCCAAGATGGGACGATCCCCTACCTGGTCTCGGGGGGCCGAGCCATTCACGAAGGCAAGATCGAGGTAGCCACTATCGATCCCCCCGAGACAAGCTGGATGGACGGTATCATCGCATACCTGAAAAACGGAACCTTGCCACAGAGCTGAACCGAAGTGCGGCGAATAAAGTACCGTTCATTACTATATATTCTCGATCGTGAAGGTAGGTTGTTCAAAAAATCTTTCGCAGGGACACCCTTAAGGTGCCTTCGACCGGACCAAGCCAAAGACGTGTTGGAAGAAATGCATGAAGGGTGCTGTGGAAACCACTCGAGAGGTCGAGCCTTAGCCCGTAAGGTCCTAAGAAGCGGCTATTTTTAGCCAACCCTTATACGGGATGCAAAGCTCCATTCCAAGAAGTGCCCCAAATATCAGAAACACGGTAACCTCATACACACGCACCCAGCAACCATGATATCGGTCGATGTCTCCTGGCCCTTCAGCCAATGGGGAATCGACATCATTGGTCTTTTCCCCCTCGCACCTCGACAAAAATGGTTCGCGATCGTGGCCATCTAATATTTCTCAAAGTGGGTCGAGGCCGAAGTATTCCCAAAGATAACCGAAACAGTGATAAGGAATTTTCTTTGGAAGAATATAATATGCCGCTTTGGGGTTCCGAGAGTTCTCATCTGCAACAATGGACCTCAATTTCGAAGTGAGAACACTAAGCATGATTGTCGAGACCTCGGAATCGACCTCAGGTTCACTACGGTTGGCCACTCTCAAGCAAATGGCCAAGCAGAAGTCACCAATAGGATCATTATCCAAAACTTGAAGACCCGCCTCGATGCCAAACTAGGCGCACGGGCGGACGAACTCGATGGCGTCCTATGGGTATACCGGACCACTTCCGGAACCGCCATAGGCCAAACTCCCTTCTCCCTGGTGTACGGGTCGGAAGCTATGATCCCATCAGAGTTATTGCACGAAATGGCACGCGTCACTCAATACCAACTCGACAGGAACAACGAGAATCGATTCGATGACCTCGATCTGATTGAAGAAAATAGGGAACGTGCCTACCAAAAGATCAAGCAATATAAGGCAGCAGCAACCCGATCCTACAACAAGCAAGTAAGGCCCAGATCGTTCCAGATCGGTGACCTAGTACTGAAAAAGGTTGAAGTCCTGAAACACGTGGGCAAACTCGAACCCAACTGGGAAGGGCCTTACCAGATAACGGAGATCAACAAAAACATGGCGTACCGACTCGAGGACATGGCTGGCGATCCATTGCCCAGGCCGTGGAATGCTCACAACCTAAAGAAATTTTATATTTAAACACCTAAGGTTGTAACCGAGTCGGAGCCGACAAGGCCCGATCTCGAGATTGAATCGTTAGTTTTTGACATTTTGAAATGCACATAGTCGAGGTCGAATCCTCGGCAGGATCGACCCATTTTTCAGCAAACTGCATTACTTGTTACCACTCGATCTACGATCATGCTCGCGAGGGGGAGTAAAACCCCCCATTTACTAAATCCTTCTCACATTAAGTCCAACGAGATCGCCAATCGATCCAAAGAGAACTAATATAATTCCAAGTCCAACGAGATCGCTAATCAATCCAACGAGAACTAATATAATTCCAAGTGCAATGAGATCGCTAATCGATCCGACGGGAATGAAAACAGTAAATGCCACCATTCATGCGTAAAGATCGATTTCTTAAACATTAAGCAAAGCTATTAAGACATTCCAATGAGGCCAGGTCATCCATCGACCTAAATGCGAATAAAATGGTACGTACGCTAAAATGACTTAAGTATAACTGCATCACGCCAATGCATACATACGCCAACTTGTGAAAAATAAATAACAAAGTCCAACGATAGTGAAGGCAACAAATCCATACGATCGACTAAATAGAACGATCCAACTTGAGTAAAACTTGCAAAAAGACTACAGACTAACGGGCAACCACATCGACAAGTTTAGAATAGGAAAACACTTGTAAAAATAACACGAGTATGAAAAAAAAAAACACATTCACTTGTGAAAGAAACACAAGGACAACGGGCTCACCCTTGATGTAACCCATGCCTTGGAATATTCAAGAGACATAAAAAAATAAATATTCACCCGTCTACACCCCAGCCGGTGGGTCGAATTGATTGTTCTAAGAAACCAGAGAGAAATTTACAACTTATGATGGTGGACCGGGACCGTGTCAACGGAAGAAAACTCTCGATGTCGACAGGACGTGGGAGCTCGTATACAGGGTCCCTTTTATCCCGCTTGGAGTACGCCAGATCGATTGCGAAGCTATACTTATGATGAATCCAGTCGATCTGCACTGGCGGCTCCGGATCTTCATCAAGAGGATCAGGGTTGGGATCGGGAAGATGGACGCCGATCGAAGCAGGGTTGAACTCCACTGGGATGGGCTTTTATCTGCTTGTAGGCCAGTTCGAACCCTGCTTGCATATCAACAGCCCCCATCACAGTGTTAGCCTCCTCAAAGGCAGGCCCCTCGATGAACTCTCGAATCGCGTACCGTTTGATCTCGGGCTTGGCCTTCCTGAAAGATTCCACCATCAAATCGATCTTCTGATCCTCTCGACCAGTATCCCTCGACCTTTGAACGTCTTGCATAGCTTGATCCTGGACCTTCTTCAACTCTTAGGCGTGGTCCCGGGTAAGAGCGTCGATCTGCTCCAAGGCACTCCTCAATTCGGCAGCTTTGGCTTGGTCCTCTTCCTCCCTCTTGCTCTTTTCACCCTTGAACTGGGCGATCTCCCTCTCAAGCTTGACCACTTTCTCAGCATCCATCGACCTCAGCATATCCTTCGCAGCCTTGTATGTCCCTTGTATTTTATCATTTCGGCCTCGAAGAAGTCGGATTGTTGAAACCTGTTGACCGCGATGGGAAGAATCTCCTGCCATTTGAAGTCAATGTGAGATGGAGGTCGAAATAGTTGAACACTAACAATCAATGATGCCAAAGCACTTACACTGAAAAGGACTTTACTGAAGCGATATTGCTAATTGCCAGTATGCTCTTGAAAAAGCACGTTCTGCTCATCGATTACGCAACCTATGTTGAAGAGTGCCCCAAGCAGGCGGATGTCAGGCTTGTCGACCGCCAAGTTCCTAACTGACCCATCACCCTTCTTCTTCTCGAACCCGGCTGGCCATTGCGACGGTCGGGGGGAGGGGGTGAGGGGGTGGGGTTGCGGTCGGTTGAAACTTGAGTAGTTTCCCCTTCAGGTCGGAATCGTCGAAGTCGATATCGACATCAATGGCCATATTTGGCTCCCTACTCCTCTTCTTGCGCACCCTCTTCCCGATCCCGTGCTGAGCTTCCTGGGGAAGAACCATATCATAAGGGTTGCTGTTGGGGTCGATATAAATTTCAAGATGGTCTAAACTTATTACTTGTTCTGGGCCTTCCGTGTTGGGCTCGTTGAACATCGAAGACTGACCATCGTTTGGGTTATCCTCCGGTTGAGCCTGAATATGGGGTAGAGGTGCCTGGGGGCCAGCATTACGGGTTCGCTGTCCCATGATCTGAGCGTCAGGTAGGGATTAGTTGATAGCCGCGATCGCGGTGTCGATCTGCTCTATCTTAGCTTGAGGGAGTGGATCTTCCTTGTTTAACTTCATGGTTGCTTGAACCCTTCTCGTGTGACTCATTCTTAGGATATGCAAACCAACAAGGGTAGCGGCATCGATCAGAAACGATATGCGAGATCGACTAACGCAAGAAAAATGGACAGGAAAATAAATAATGACAAGGCCTCCCCGATCGGGCAGGGTCAGGTCGGAGAAGGATGCTTACCAAAACTAAAGTTTCTCAACTTCGTCCCCGAGACCAAACCCGCCTCGATCAGGTGGCTAGTCTTTGTCAGATATGTGGGATGGAGATGCCCCAATTGGTTCAACAGTTTGAATCCCTGGATGAGCCACAACCCCGTTCGCTTGGAAAGCTTCTTAGGCTCGCTGGTCGACCAAGTAGTGCGGAAAGGGGGCGACATCGGACAATCAATGAAGAAGAACTTCTCCTTCCAGTTAACACCATTGGAAGAGGTTGGAATATTGACAAGCTTTCGACCCGCTTGGGCCTGGAGATGAAAATAACCGATGCCCGATTTGACGGAGTTGTTGAGGGTAAAGAATTCCCCAAGGTCCTCGATCCTTGGATCGAATCCAAGGCACTTTATTATTATGATCACACTATGCATGAGGGCAAGCGAGTTCAGGTTGAGCTGAGCGGGGCACAAGTTGAACCGGTCGAAAAAACCTGACATCATCTAGCTGAATGGGAACCTGAAGCCATGCTTCATTGATGCGTAATACAAGCCAAAAGAGTTTCGGACTCGAGGGGCTCTCACTGTTTCTCCCTCTTCAGGAAGTCGAACCGCGAACCCCTCCAGCATGCCCCATAACCAATTACAAACCTCCCGAAACTCATCTTCAGTAATCTTCGAAGTCAGCTAAGTGACCTGGGTTAAGGTCCTGAATATGTGCTTCGGTTTCTTCTTTGGGGGCACCGCCTCCACTACCTTCGCTACTTCCTCAACCCCCTCGACTCTGCCCTCGTCCTCCTCATCCACTAGATTAAGTTTTTACCTCGAGGTCGAGGACTGGCCCCCTCGATTTACCACAAACTGTTGTGCTCTAGCCACATCGAACGAATCTAGCATGGATCAAAAATCCACATCCGGTAGAGGAGGAACTTCGCTCGATCCCATGGTCGATCCGGCAAAGGTGTAAAGAGATGGTTCACCTCAACTTCGGGGAAATCCCCTCATCGGTTGGAGCGTGAGCCATGCTTGATAGGGAAAGAGATGAAAATAAATCTCGAAATTACCTTAATCGAAGTGACAACTTGACGATTCAATCCGATCGCTCGATCTATGAAGCAGGAAGGAGTGCAAGCGGCTCGTTCACTGACATCAGAAAAGTGAAGAATGGGAGAGGAGGTGGCCGCCTATTTATAGAGGATGAAAAAGTAATTCCTCGAGAGAAGAAACGGCGCCATCATTACTCCCAGCGGATCGATTTTATCAAAAGACATGGCCCATTAATAAAGCGGCGGATCGAATCCAACTACCACGACTATTCGCCTACCTAATGCCAGGTCGATGAAAATTACCCCGCAAAAATTCACGCCGGTAATTTGAGAAGCCTCTGATATGGCATTAAATGGTTGGGCCACGTGTCGCGCCCTCGATGGGGCCACGCGGACCCTTCGCCACCTCGATCCACTCTGGGGCTGCCACGCGGCCAAGACGTGGCACACTTCTCATCTCGGATCGACCTATCGATCCCAAAATATGGGGGTTCCCCTTTATCATGGCCCAACGGATCAGGACCTAACCTGACTTCGATATCGATCAGGACCTGGCCCTTCTTCTCGGAGGTCAAGGCTCCGATCCAGAGGGCGATGCCCCACGTCACTAGACATCAAGATGCCATAAAGCATCCTTGTCGGGACACGTGTAATCCCCTCATTCCTCGAAACCAGCGTACCACAGAGCATTCAATGCCCCATTATGCCTGTCTATACCTAAAGAGGAAAGAAGGTACACTCGACCCCAGTCTGGCCAGCCTTGACATCCGACCAGCAGGTCGATCGTCTGCGGCGCAATTAATGCATATTCGTAGTACATGCACTATTGTGTTAGCTGGCCAAGACTATAAATACGCCCCCCTTGAACAGTAGTTGGTAAGCTTTTAAGAGAATTTATTTCGCATTCCTTGCACTTATTTCTCTCACTAAGATCCTATTACTGACTTGAGCGTCGGAGAGCCAAACTTGGGCAAAACCCCAAGTCCCCCAAATTGGCCTTCTAGCTTACGTGTGCTAGTGTTTTCAGATCGATAAAGAACCCACTCATATAAATTCTTGACTGATCGACCCAAACCTGCCACCTAGTTCGACAACTCGAATCGATCAAATTTGAGCCGGATCAAGTGTAATTAACCTTAAAAAATAACTAGAACTCTTGACAAAATAAAAATAATAATAGTAACTTGAAGTTTTTCAAAAACCAAAAATAATTATGGGGGCACGAGCGGGCTCACTGGTGTCTGTTCTATCCGTGAAGATATGGTATTAAATTAAGTATTAATGGACAAATAGAAGGGGGGGGGGGGGGGGGGGGGGGGGGGGAAAGGAGTAATTGCATCTTTGAGAAGTAATAAGGAAAAACAAGAAAACAAAAAAAGAGTAATATTTTTTTTTCTAACCTCTAAAAACATGTCAAAAACAGGACATTGTCACCGGAGGGACCGACCCTACAGCGACAATTGTTGAGTGGGTACTAGCAGAGCTTTTGCACAATCCCAGTGTAATGGAAAAGGTGCAACATGAAATAACTGATGTTGTTGGATCAAGCAACCATGTTGAAGAATCCCACATTTCCAAGCTACACTATCTTGAAGCAGTTCTGAAGGAAACATTTCGCCTACATCCTCCAGTCCCCTTGCTTGTTCCGAGGTGCCCCAGCCAATCCTGCACGATAGGAGGATTCACAATACCAAAGGGCTCAAGAGTCTTCTTGAACATTTGGGGAATTCAAAGGGACACACAAGTGTGGGAAAATCCGTTAGAATTCAAGCCTGAAAGGTTTCTGAATGATAGTACTAATGGAAATAGTTTTGATTATTCGGGTACTAGTTTTCAGTTTCTTCCGTTTGGATCGGGGAGAAGGGTCTGTCCTGGCCTCCCTCTGGCTGAGAGATTGGCAATGTTTTTGCTAGCCACACTCCTTCACTCGTTCCAGTGGCGATTGCCGGAGGGTGAAAATATTGATCTGTCCGAGAAATTTGGGATAGTTATGAGAAAGAGCACACCGCTTTTTGCTGTTCCGTATCCAAGGTTTCCAGATTCAAACTTGTATGGCTAAAAAACACACGTTTGCGCTCGAGGCTATGGTACTCACGGTTTGAATTGATCATATGGCTGATTTGTATCTCCCTTTTAAGACTTAATTCTCTTTTGATTTTATCTTTTTTAAAAAGTTAATGCTATATTCAATTATTTGTTCTCACGTATGTTTGTTTTGAAACGGGAAAATTGCAAAATGGTATCCTGGACAGATATTGTAAATAAAATCCAGACATATAATTTTTTTTTTTAAAAAAAATCTTATGTTATTCAAACTTTGCACAAAAAATCCTGGGAGCAGCATTGACGCTACATGCACATTAATTGCGTGTATAATTGAGTTTTTTTTTTTATTTTTTTATACAAAATAACTATTTTATCCATATATTATATTTATTAAATCATATATATATAGAGAGAGAGAGAGTTAATTACACCTAACCCATATTAGATGGGATAATTATAATTCGATATGAGATAATTACAATTCGTCAGTATTTTTAAATTTAATTACAGACACCACCCTTTAAAAAATAAGTAATTACACTTGATCTCATTTTCGTTTAAAAATCGCTGACGTCAGCAAAAATTCCACTGAAAATCCAAAAATACCCTTCATTGATTTTGGTCAATTTTTTTATTTCCATGTTGCCCTTAGGGGTTAACCGTAATTATCTATATTAATATGGGGGTTAAGTGTAATATTATTAATAAAATTTTCCAACTCATTTTTGGACAAAATATATCCCTTATAACAGCTGTATTTCTCTTTCAGCTACAATTGACTGTACACTTCGTTCATATTTTATTTCACTTTATATATATAGTTTGACTCATAAAATTTGCTCATGTTTTCTTTAAATTAAATATGTCTTATTTTTACATTATCCTAATTTACTTCAATAAGCATTTTAAAGAAATTTAGTACTTTATAATAGATGTTTACTGGTAAGGATATTCAAACTAACTCTGAAATATGAAAACTACAATTTGTATCATGCAGCTAAATTAAAAAATTCTAAATTCACTTAAATCGAATTAAATTTAACTGAAATTTTACTAATTATGTATATGTAAGAGGATTTTTTTTTATATTTATATGAAAATTTTAATATATATATTATAACTCAAAAGTTTGTGATTTCAATTTATAATTAGTTATTGTTCAATAATTATTAGCAATTAACTTATATCCATATAAAAATAATGTAACTACTAAAATTGAATTAGTAATTTTTTTCCATTAAACTAACTAGATAAAGAAAATTCAATAATAAAGTCATCACAATTAATTATATTTTTAGCTAATCTGATCACATCACTAGGCAGCACACGTGGACACGAGCTTGCCGGGGCCGAGCACGCGCCCGTATGAACTGGTTGTGTGCTAGCACATGCCACACAAGCGCCATTCACCCACGTAACACCACTTATTCGGGTTTGGTCTATCCGGCTCGTTCAAACCGACCCTAATCGGATCCTACCTGGTTTGACCGACTCGTTTATCCCGTTGTCCTAGTCCAGTTTGACCCTGTTCTAGGCTATTCAAGGCACGCTGGCGCGACACACTCTGGGCCTTCCGTGTAGCACGGCACGCAGGCACTGTGCCAACAATTTAGGCCGTAAAAGGATATCTGAAAGTTTGATATCCGTTTGCATTCGAATTCGTTTGAAGAGATATTATTCGTATCTGATTATAGACATCCGAATAATAAATTGATAAGGATATACTAATCACCCATCCAATCCGTTTAACATCCAATTTGTGTAAATATCCATTATTCGATTTATCTGTGATTCATATCCGATAAATAATATATTATATTAAAAAACATATATAAACACAAACGTTTTTTCTTAATATACATGCACATATGTGTGTATACCTGTATATTATATCATTATATTTCTTTCTATTTAACAAAATAATATAAGTTATATACGTATATTATTGATTTAAATATTATATTCAAATAAATTATATAAAAGAATTTATAATCACATTGTATGTTTGTATCTCTATATTCACCAAGAAAAATAAAAATGGTATATAGAGAGATATAGTTATTCTCTCTCTGTTTAAAGTACATATATCAAACGTTATATAACTATTAAATAATTTATGTTATAAATGAACAGTTGAAAATTTGATTAAAAAATCCGATATCCATTTGAATTCGATTTATACCCATTTGAAAATAATATTATTTAAATCCACTTAAATAAAATATTATCCGAATCTATCCATTTTATAAACGAATAAAAATATACTACTCATACATCCAATCCCTTTAAAATTCCATTAGACAGCAACTTGATAGTGATACATTCAATTTAAACGGTAAAAGATAAGATCCCCTAGAAAAATAATATTGACAAAACAGTAACGACCTGGCAGTCTGCCACGCAACCAAATCTTGCTCGGCTACTTTGGTCCTCATATATTTGATTTGTTTTTTGTAGGCCATCCCGCTGAGTAATAATTTCTCGCATTTAAACATTTTAATATCTTCCAATTTCTTAAACTTTACACCATTTAATTTTTCTGTCAAATATTTGATAGGCAATACATTAAATCACCACTAAAAAAACAATAAAATATTTGAAGGGGCATGGCTTGTCGGGTACGCCATGTTGCTTGGCAGCGTCTGAATTACCTCCGCCGCGGAACTATTTGCGCTTCGAAAAAGGTTGGAGATTGCTTGGGAAAGACGATATTCTAAAATCGAGATTGAAGTGGATTCTGAAATTGTTTTAAATTGGATTACTCGCGATGATCTTGAAGATAACCCCTTACGTAACATTATCATGGATTGTCAGAGGCTTTTGCATATGCCTTGGGAGGCGAAGTGTAGCACCCCCAAACGGGAGGCACCACATCCCCCGTACTAAGATCCAAACCCGGTCACGGAATGGAAAGTCCGTACCCAAGTCCGAATCATAGCGAACGGGAGACCAACTCACACACTAGGCTAGGCAAAACTAACTCAACAAACTCAGAGCACAGAAGCAAATAAACCAACAACAACAAATAGCGGAAGCAATTAAACCAACATGCAAAGCAGGTGACGGGTTCAACTAGCATAGATACCTAGTCCCGAATATCAATTCATAACCCAACATAATAAACCAGCATAAGTATCATCAAAGTGTCTAACATCATCCAAGTACTAACAAACTAACCCCACACGGGTTCAAGTCTAAGTAAAGCATAAAACATAATCTTCAAGTGTGAAACATAAATACATAACATAAGTAGAGTATGCGACAAATGCATCCTAATACCACTAGACTGACAAGTGTGACTCAGAAGACTCTCTTCTGCCTAGCTCAAGCCAAAAGAAACCTGCAACTAAAAGATAAAACGAGGGGTCAGTCAACTGACTGAGTGAGGGGGCTAACGCACACCCGCACACTAAATATATAGAGCATAACACATAACATAATGGTGGACTCATGAACTGGGTATAAGGGTTTACATACTAAAACATTTGAAAACAAACTTATATTTATACTTAGAAAGTATTTTCAGAAACCTTATTCTGATAAGTTATTTGATAACTAATGGTTTAACTGTTTGTTTTAAACAAAAGCTTACCGCTAAGCAAAATAAAAGGTTTATTTGCTCTGACACAATAAAAGATGGTTTTTTATACCTCAATAAAAACCCTAATTTAAGTTTAACATTAAGAAGCTTGACTTACCATCTAAGAGGAAAAACTTCTACATGGCACCTATCTATTGGTCAATTGAATTTGAATAGGATCCAAAGACTGATTATTGAGTCCTATTGACTTGAAAACAGTATCAATCTACGAATCCTATTTAGAAAGTTAAAATGACCAAGAAGCTTTTTTGAGATAAAGGTATTTAAGCCATGAAGTTGCTTGTGTCAGTTCATACGGATATGTGATCCTATGAATGTTCAAGCAAGAGGAAGTTTTGAATATTTCATCATTCATTTGAATGATTACTCTAGATACAGATATGTTTATTTGATGAGACTTAAGTCTGCATTTTTGAAGAGTTCATAGAATACAAGACTGAAGTCAAAGAGTCAAATTAGAAAACATATCGAGGCACTTCGATTAGATTGAAGTAGTGATAAGTATCTATGTTCAAAGTTAAATAGAATTTCTCAAATGCGATTAGATCTCAACTATCTGTATGAGATACATCTTGTCAAAGATGTATTGCAGAAAGGAGAAATAGAACTCTAATAATGATGGTAAGATTCATGAAGAGTCATGCTACCCTACGAAGTTCGTTTTGGGGTCTTGCGCTCAAAACAACAAATACAGTAAACCTAGTTCTATCTAAGTCAGTTCCTAAAACACTGATGGATCTGTAGCTGGGGGTGAAAATCCTGTATCTCTTATCTTCGGATTTGAGGTAGCCTGGTCCACGAGTTAAGGATGGATCCTGACAAGTTAGAATAAAGAACGAAGGTTTACTTGTTCTAATGTTTTCTTAGAAGAACGAGAGGTGGTATATTTTGTAATTTGAGAAATCACAAAAGATGTTTGTGAATATTTCAAAGATAATTACATAGATAACCACAAAGGGTGGAAGCAAAGTAGTGTTAAAAGAAATAACAGTATTAGATACTGATTTCCATAAACCCGCGATAACTGAAAATGTATTAGATACATGTGATGTACCAAATACAACATGTGATGTAGAGACGTGTATACGAAAGCATCATTGTAGTGGGAGGATTGTCAGGACACCTGACAAGATACCTAAGATTAACCCAAGTGGTTGAATCTAACATATTTGATCCTGTCACGTGTAATGAAGCTATGGAAGATATAGACGCTGACCATTTGGTCAAAAGCCATGGAATCTAAGTTAGAATCTCTATATTCTAACAAAGTTTTAAACTTGTGAAGGCGCCTGAAGGCATTAAACCCATTAGATGCAATTGGGTTCTACAAGAAATAAAAGGAGAAATGGACACAAAAGTAGAGACTTTAGAGCAAAACTTATGGCAAGGGACTTTACCCAGAAAGAAGAAATCAATTATGAGGTCTTCTCGCCTATAGCAATGCTTAAGTCCATTATTCTCTCCATTTTATCTCATTATATTTATGAGATTGGATAAATGGATGTAAAGACTATGTTCTTGAACGGGCAACTTCAAGAAGAAGAGATGCATGGTACAGCCTGAAGGCTTCACAGCCAGAAATCAGGTGCATATGATGCAAGCTTAATAGATCGATTTATGATCCTAAGTAAGCATCTAGATCATGAAACATCAAAATTAAAGAGGCAATTTAAATTCTTTCGATTTGTGCAATTGCCCGATGAATCATGAGTGTACAAAATAACATCATGATAATGTTGTAACATTTTCATTTTGTAGGTAGACAATATTCTGCTCATTGGGAATGATGCAAGAATTTTATCAGTGGTCAAGATTTGGATGTCAAATCAGTTTGACACGTAAGACCTAAGTGAGACCAATAATATTCCAAGGATCAGACTTTTATCGTGATCATAGGAATAAGGAGATTAGTTTATCACAAGAAACATATATAGATAAGATGCTGGTAAGGTGTAATACGAGAAATTCGAAGAAAGGTTCATTACCTTTCGGATATGGAATTTATCTATCTCGAGATCAGTGTCCCCAGACAACTGAAGAGATAGAAGACATGATTAGAGTTCCGCAGCGGAAGCTTTATGTATGTCATATTATGTACAAGGTCAGATGTCTATTATGTATTAGATCTAAGTCAGCAGATATTAGTCAAACCCTAGAGTCTGACACTGGGTAGTAGTGAAAGCATATATTGGAGTACTTGAGAAGGACTTGAGATTATATGCTTGTCTACCACAAAGGTGAGCTCATTTCAATAGAATACACAGATTCAGATTTACTATCTGATTTGTATTCTAGATGTTTGACATCAGAATACGTATTTACTCTAGAAAGAGCAACCATTAATTGGAGAATGTTAAGCAGTCTTGTATTGCTGACACCACCATGGAAGTTAAATACATGGTAGCTTGAGAAGTAGCCAGTTAGATGTATTAGCTTCATGATTTCCTAGTTGTTGGCTCAGAGAAACATCTATTAGATTCCTTCACCAAAGTATTGGCATAAAAGAGTGCAAAATGAGTTTTAACACTCATGTGAAAGGAATAAGACTTAGATGTGTAGCCAAATTGAATTTAGGGCAAGTGAGAGATTGTTGGGAATAGTGCCCTGAAAATTTAATTTGTTGAATTAATTAAACTGAATTTACAGCAAGTTGTGAGTATTTCACATATTGATAATTAATGGCGTGTGGTGGTATTCTCATATGAAATGTGTTTCATAGGAAAAGACTTTGAATAACGAAATCACGTGTCATTAAAATTCTAGTCGGCAAGATAAGAATATGTTCTTATCATGACTATAACGTGGTTATATAAGATGATTAGTCTTTCGTCATAGGGGATTGTGATTCCGATTATAACACGTTGATGTTTTTCAATAGGATTGGAAACATCGAACTGGACCACTGAGATTATTCATTTTATACTGCTATCCAAAATGAATAAAATCTCAGGAAGCATTATACTCTTAATCCTGATAATATTTCGGCTTTAGGCAGGTAGTGTTAGTTACTGTAACATACTCGAAGTGAAGGTTTCGGTAACGGGTGGCCAAAATACTTTGTATGTTCGGTGATTACATGAAATGCGCTAAAGAGTTATATTGATCGAGGAATCTGTGGCTTTGCTGGAAGGTAAGAGATATCATTGAAATAGATTTGTAAAAGTTCGAATTAAGACTTTGGCCAAAGCACTTTGTGTGATACGTCACCGAAGTTGTATGTTGAATGTGTTTCACATACAGAGAATTTGAACTTAAGGCAAATCAATAAATTTCAAATTAGAGATGAAAAATAAATGATAGTAGTTGCAATTTATTTTTCATGGATATCTACACGGAGGAGTGAAATGCGAAATTATTCTAGATCGAGAAATTCGTGAATAATTTAATTAATTTTAGAGTGCAACAATATTTATTTAGTGGAATTAAATATTATTAAACAGTAATTAATTATTGTCATGAGATGATAATATATTAATCTGTTTGGAGCTAAAATTAATTAGTCCTGCAGGTCCCCCTGCAAGCCCCAATTGAAAACCCGAAGAGAAAATACTAAAAGGAGAAAGAAAAATGAATTTTCAAAGCGTTTGAAAATAGCCAAGGGATTTATTTTAAGAAATAAATCAAAGTTCCAAAGAGTTGGAAATGCCCGGAATTTTATTTTGGAGAAAATAAAATTTTAAATTTAAAAAAAAAAAACAAAATGACTTGGCAGGTGCTGACGTGTCACGCCACGTCAGTAGGGTGGGCCCCAGCTAGCGCTGACACAACACCTACGTGGCAAGCCGCATATCGAGCCACGTGGGCGTGAAGCAACGGTCCAGATGGTTCTGGACCAAACCGGGTCAAACGGGTCGGTTCATCGGATAGGGTCGGATTCGGGCAGGGCCGAGCCGGACACGTGACCGAATCAGAATCGGCCACGTAGTGAGCAAACCCTAGCCGAAGTTGCAACACACGCGCCACCTTGTGGCCGCGCGTGAGGCATTGGATCGGCGAGCGGCCGACGGTATTGGACTCGTGGTGCTGAGATCTTCAATGTGGTCACCTCGGTTTTCGTGATGTGAAATTACCATTTTGCCCTCGGTTTTTCCCCTGTAAATAGGGGTCTTGGCCCTTCATTTTTCATTCACAAGTTTGGGAGAGGTTTTGGCTGAATTTTCGGCTTCGAAACCATATCCCTTTTCTCCTAGTTAATTCCGATTTATTTTGGAATTAATTTTAATTAGGTGTTTATATATAAAACGCCTGATTTCGGGAGATTAAACCCTGAAAAGGGTTTTCCAGTTTAAAGTTTATTTTCTCTAAGTATTTAGAGAAGTACTTTCGGAGCCCACACTCCGAGGGCTTCTCTGGGGTTATTGCAGGGAAGCTCTGTCGGTTCCACGAGGAGATCGAGTATCGGGTTCTCGGGAGGTGAATTCGGAAGCTAGAAAAATGCCATTAGATAGCCATGTTTGCAGTACGGTAATATTTCTTAGTTATATTATTTTAAGCATGATAAATTATATGCTCCTAAGTGTTAATTGGATGTTAGATATTTATCTGCTTAAGTGATTTAAAATTTATTATCAATTGCATGTATATACTTGAGTAGATCCAGCTAGTCTTCCGCTATTGTATTAAAATATTTTAGACATATTTTAATACTTGTATTATGAGCAAAATTTTAAAGTGTGGTCCCGGACCGCAACTGTTCTGGGCCCACCGCCCAGCATACTCCTCATAACAAATAAAAACATAAATACAAAATCATATCCATCCTCTACCCCGGTGATGGAAGAGCCATGCATTGGCCCTAACCATCCATAACAAACAGACTCACAAGGGGTAGCGAACCCACAAGTGCCCTCCCTGGCTGTACACCGAAGGCTCAAGATATCACGCCTCCCCTATCTCCCTGGGTCGCGCAATGATATCTCAAATGGAACTACGCACAGGTATAACCCCGACGGCCCTAACCGTCCCGGGGGCTCCTTACCCATAGCTCCTCGGATCCACATACATACATACATACAGATGCCAATATTTCATGGCCAACTCGCTACAGAATCATAACATATCGTAATTTTCCAAAATAGCTTACATATGCCTTAATTTCCAAAACCAAGGATGGTCCACAAGGTCGTAAACATATCATATCCAACACGTATCTAATCATATATAGTATATAACCGCATCCAACACGTATCTAATTATTTTATTTATTTTTAAATATTTCATGTTTCTACAGATTTTTGATGGAATTCCGGTAGAAAATATCATTTTATTTATTTTTAAATATGTAATGTTTCTACAGATTTTTGACACAATTTCGTTGGAAAATATTATTTTATTTATTTTTTAAATAATAAATGTTTCTACAGATTTTTTATGATCATTAGTGAAAAATATTTGTAATTTATATTTTTTATGATACTTATTTGAGAATTTTTAGTAGAAAATTTGTCAATAATTTATTAATTTATTATTGTAATTTATTATTTTATTTTTTCTAAAAACTGCATTAATAATATATTTAATTTCTTATTTATTTTTTTATTTATGAATTATTTATTTGTTTGAATATAAAATAAATTCTTACAAAATAAAATAAATTCAAAAAATGTTAAAAATTGAAAATGTCTATTAAAAACTCCAAAAATAAACAAATGCCACACACATTTAATTAAAATCTACTACTAAGAATACGTGAAACACATAGTTCAAGCAATTAAAAAAATATAAAGAAACTACTAAGATTCATCATGCTCCATATCCTGATCTTCTGCATCATTATCATGTGATATCGGCATTTCCCTTCCATTCATCATTATTGTGATCATCGGCTCCATCATCGTGGTCAACTGTTGTTGTTGAGAAGTCACTGTTAGGAATAGTGCCCTAGAAAGCCGATTGTATATCCGCTTTGTGCTTTTCCTTATTGTAATCACAGATAATTTTTGAATGAAATAACGAATTGAGGCAACACTTCTTTATATGCTCTTGTTTGGTATGCGTTAGCTGTGTATGTATGAGAACTCCCCTAATCCTGATGACTTTAGGACTCTACCATTTAGGTGAAATGGTTTATGAAACGAGCCCTATATCACATAAATCATGATTAGTAAAATGCTCCAAGCCGATGAGTCCTACAGACAGTGGGAGTGTCAACCTGACTCCTCTAAGGCTTGCTTGTGGGATCACGCCCTTAAGAAGGACCACCTTGTTTCATGGAGGTGCAAAGTGTATAGTTGATACGTGCGTGATACAAGAGGGTGCTTACTTCAATAAGTAAGTTCACTGAGGTGCCCCGTGTGAGAACATTCCTAAATGGGAAAGGAGGTTTCTATTTCAGGAAATGGAAACTTCCAGATTAGGAAATATCTCACGAGTCATTGATGTGATTAATTGATCCTTAGACTTGAGGTTCCTTGTCACTTTATGAGTTAACTCTGTAGTCTTAGGTATAACCTTTAAAGGGTGTGGCCTTAGACAACTGATTCAAGGCTTATGCTGGGGCTGCACAAGTGATTCATGAAAGTGAATGAGAATCAAGAAAGGACCTACATTTGCATATGCAAGGTGATCTCTTATTGTGTAAGTCATTCATATGTCATATGGAGTCCTTGGCCAAGGAAGTAGATCAAGACATCAAGAAAAGGGTTTCTTGGATGGAGATCAAATGGATATGAAATGCACTTAGCTTTAAGACCGAATTATTAGGGTTCTGATTATTCCCTTACCCTAGATCTTGGTTGAGAGATAGTAAGTAGGAGGATTGTATCTCACATGAATCAATGACTTAAAGGTTCTGTCGAATCTGACCATTCCAATTCAGCTAGGGGTTAAACACCAGTTGCTAGACTATGGTCGTTTAATCTGTGGACCGATTAATTAATTACTGAATTAATTAATTGGGGTCATTGCTAATTGAATTGAGAACCTAGAGGGTCACACACAACAACTTGGTTACATGAGTTGAGGCTTTAAAATGATTAAACGAGTTAATCGGGCCAAAGGGTTCCACACGTGTGAAACCACACGTGTGGGTCACGTGCGTGACACGTGTCCTTCATGGACACGTGTGCATGTGCGTGAATATTTATTTGGTGATTAAATAATTAAGTGTTAATTATTTAATAGACTTTGGTTTAATTTTGAATTAAAAAGAAAGTCTTATTTTGGAGAAAAATAATCTAGTTAATTAATTACGAATTAATTAATTAGATAAAATAAGTTATTTATTTTAAATAAATAAAGTATAAAATTATCCAAAAATAGTTTGGATATTTTTAGCTCTCTTGAAAGTTGATTTGAATTTGAATTCAAAGTCAAAGTCAAAATTACTTGATGATCAAGTAATAGGAGAGAGAGACCAAAACCCTAGCCCATAAGGACTAGGATTTTCGGTCCTCCCCTTCCAATATATAGGGGAGCTCGAGCTCCCCTTAGAGCTAATCGAGAATTCTTTTGGTTCATGTGTTGAACACCATCCTTTCTCCAAGATAAACAAAACCCTAGGTTAACCCTAAACACTAACTAGAGAACTAGCATCCTTACTAGTTAGATTGTAGTCAAGTTGGTGGACTATCTCTAGAGAGCTTCAAGTTAGAAGTTTGAAGATTCGAGCTTTACCAAGGAGAGGGGATCAAGCTGCGAGAAGTGCATTCTTGGGTGGCTTGAAACGCTTCAAGAAAGTTAATTAAGAAATTAAGTTTCTAATCCCTACGAATTTGGTTACACGATTGCGAGTCCTAGATCCTTTTGTTGGAAAAATTTTAAATTTCCGCTGCTTTCTGATTCGTGTTTTCCAACAAGTGGTATCAGAGCCACCTCGTTAATCGTGTTTCTGATTCGTCTCAATTATACTGAATTTGGTAGAAATTCTTAGTCTTGATGCGATTGAGTATTTGTAATTGTTTTAGAAAGCCTGAATTACGAAACTGTATTTTTTCCTGAAAGTTTTTGAAAATTGGTTTTTACAATTTTTTTTTTTTGAAAAATATTTTAGATTTGAAACTGTATAAACTGTTTTTGGATTTCTTGGATTGGTTTTGCTTTTGAACGAAAACACGAAACGAAAAGCCTGGATTACGAACACGCGAAACCCCGCGGGCGAAGGCGTCGAGCACCGCCGCCCGGCTGTCCTAGGCGTGCGTAGGCCGTGCGCCTACTCCCTCCCGCAACTGCGCGGGAGGCGTTCCGGGGGTGCCTAGCCCAGGGCTGCTGACACCGCCCGCCCAGGCTGGGCGAGAATCCCGCAAGGCGTGCGGGATTGCTCGCCTAGGCCGCCTGCCATCCTGCCGAGAAGGGCCGTGCACAGGAGCGCGCGGCGTGCACGCCCAGGCCTGTCGCTCGCGCACGCCTGCGACGTGAAGCCCTTTTCGTACACGGGCCCTATTTTTTCGTAATCCGTATTTTCGTATTTCGTGCAATCCAGTCCCAATTTTTATTTTTAATTTTAGAATTTTATTTTTGAATATTTATTTTAATTTTGAATAAAACTTAAAATTGGGATTTTTTGAGAAATAGAAACGGTTTATATTTTGGGAAAATACATCTTTAATAAAATAATTAGTTTTCAGAAATTAATTGGAATTTTATTTGTTTTGTTAATTTGGGATTTATTGAAAACTTTTATAAATAAGACTCGCATCAAGTTGTGTTTTAAGTCATTAAGACTTGAAACGGGAATTTTAATTTATTGGTTAAATTTAAATTCTTGCAAAAGCATGTTAGGTGATCATGGGTTTAGACTTATGTATGGTTTTAATTTATGCACATGGATGGTTTAATTTGGGGTTGGAGCCCTATAGTTGCGTTTTTCAATTGAGGTTGGAGCCTCACTTATGTGCGTACTGTTATGTGATTTATTATGTGGCTTTCCATATTACTGTTTTGAGGCCGGGGTATGCCCCGTGTAATTGTCTAAGGCCAATATGAAGATTGAGCCTTATTACTTTATATCTTTTTCCTTTTATTGTAATTTGAGAGTGGAGATAGGTGGTGAGGTTTTATTTTCATTTTGGAGACAATGCACCCATGGAGTAAGATGGACCACATTCAAGTAACAAGGAGGCCATAAGTGAAGACCCCTCAAAATGTTAGGGAGGGGAATCTCAATTGTAAAAATGTAATAGAGATAGGGCTCGTATTTTGTTACCGTTTTCCCTTATGTGATTTAAACTGTTTATGTGGCATGTATGTTAGAACTTGTGATTGTGGAGTGGCTCCCACATATCACGCATAAGATAGGTAGAACCCATGATCATTACATGTTAGTATCATGCTAGGACATGTTATCTGTTTATGTGCTTGTTTGAAATGCATTTAAGTGTACTTGCATTAATCAAGACTAATAAAATTGGATTACATATAAGTTGGTGAGGTCGAACCGGACAACTCTCCGGTTGATTCGAAAATTCCCATTAAATATTAAGCTAATTTCGAACAAATAGGTATTTGATTCGAGATGCAAATTTTGAATTAAATTCCTAGCATTCCATCAATAGGTTTTAAGTTTAGTAAGTGAAACTATTTATTGTCCGCGAGTCGTGGGACAGCTAGTGGAACTTATTAGTTCTTAGTTACCTAATTGATCATTTTAAATGATCAATATTTCGTGATCAATTTTAGCAAGGGCGATGTCCGCGAGTCGTGGGTCGTACGAACTAAGTTTTGATCATGATCTTATGATTGATGGGTCTAGCTTAACGCCTAAGTAAGTAAGGATGTCGCACTAGTCGTGGGTCCATATTGAAAGAAAGGTGATGCAAAAACAATTACTAAGAGTTCTAAAGGTGTTAGAATTGGTAAGTTGTACCTACCTGGGGTTCTTACTTAGAATGTCCGCGAGTCGTGGGTTCGAGGTAAAATGCCTAGGATCTTAGTACCCATTGGGAAACGTGTTCCTCTTAGATCTTTGGGAATTATAGATCTTTGAAAAACAGTGGGAGCATCAATAGATTAAAGACCTTATCTTTTGTATATCGTTATAATTCAACATGCTCACTAGTTCTATGTTTTACCATTTAGGTCGTAGATTCTGTGATTCTCTACGTGTTTTGAAATGGCAACCAAAAACCCTCTTGTATCGATCCTCGAGTCAAACAAGTTGACTGGTCTCAACTATTCTGATTGGCTGAGGAATCTAAAAATCATTTTAGATTCTGAGAAGAGAACTTATGTTCTCTTCGAAGGGGAGCCTAGTCCCGAAGGGGAGGCTCCCACTCGGGCCGAGCGGGACGCGATTCAGAAGTGGAAGGATGATAATCTCCAAGCCCGTTGCCTTATGTTGGCTAATATGTCTCCGAACTTGCAAAGGCAACATGAGGCCATGGAATTCGCTTGGGAGATTTACGACCACTTAGAGCAACTTTACCGCCCTCATGAAGTGTTATACAAATTGTTCCACTTAAGAATGAGGGAAGGTTCTAGTGTCCATGAGTATGGACTCAAGTTTCTCGCCCTTACTGAGAAACTTGCTTCCATGGACATGCCACTGAAAGATGAGCTTTCAGTGGACTTGTTGCTGGCCTCGCTCCCACCATCATTCAACCCATTTGTCCTTAACTTCAATATGAATCATGCTGGTGCTACTGTAGCTGAGCTGATTAGTCAGCTTGTGACTGCTGAAAGCACGATCAAGAAGGACAATAAGGTTTTGATGGTCAATGCTCCATCTTCCTCTTCTGGGCCTTCTAAAGGTAAGGGCAAGAAAGCCCAAAAGAAGAAGAAGAAACCCCTTAGGCCCACTGGTGGCGTTTCGAAGGGGAAGGCCCAAAAGAAGAAGCGTGATCAGAAAGAGGATGTTTGCTTCCATTGTGGCAAAGCGGGACATTGGAGGAGAAACTGCCCAGAGTACTAGGCTACTCTAAAGAAAGGTATGTTTCTCGTTGAAATAAATCTTTCTATTAATTCTAGTTCTTGGGTACTTGATACCGGTTGTGGAACTCATATCTATAATGATATACAGATGCTAAGTGAAGTCCAACAACTCAAAGAAGGAGAATGTGTCTTGAAGATCAGTGATGGCTCAAACGTTGAAGCTCGAGCTTTAGGCACAATTAAATTAGATTTAGGTAGTTTTGAGTTAGTCTTAAATAAAGTCCTTTATGTACCGAGCATTATTCGTAATATAATTTTAGTTCCAATTTTAGATTGTGAAGGTTATGAAACTTATATTAAGAATGGTAAATACTTTATCAAACGGAACAACTCTTCCGTTCACATCGGTACTCTAAGTAATGGACTTTATCTAACTCAGAATATCAATATTATGAATATACAACGAGAAACTAAACGTAAGAGAGATGACAAAGTTTCAGCTCCCTTATGGCACGCTAGATTAGGACACATTTCCAAGAACAGAATTAGCAAGATAAACACTTTAGGATCATTCTCTGAAAATGATCTCAAAGAGTTGACTTCTTGCGAATCTTGTCTCAAAGGAAAAATGTCCAAAGTTCCTTTTAAAGGAACTGTGGAACGTGCCACTAAGGTTTTGGATTTGATCCATACTGATGTTTGTGGACCGCTTAGTGTAAGCACAAGAAACAATCATCAGTATTTTATAACCTTTACTGATGACTTTAGTCGGTATGGTTATGTATACTTAATGAAGTATAAATCTGAAGCTTTTGAGAAATTCTTAGAATTTCAAAAGGAGGTTGAGAACCAAACTGGTCACAAGATCAAAGCACTTCGATCTGATCGAGGAGGCGAGTATCTTAGTGATGAATTCCTTAATCATCTCAAAGATAATGGGATTATCTCTCAGTAGACTCCTCTGGGAACTCCTCAGCTTAATGGAGTTTCTGAGAGAAGGAATCGAACCCTACTTGATATGGTTCGTTCCATGATGAGTTTCACTGACTTACCACCTTCTTTCTGGGGTTATGCCCTAGAAAGTGTAGCAAAGATTTTGAATCTAGTTCCCTCTAAGTCAGTCACTAAAACGCCCTATGAAATGTGGCATGGTAAAATCCCTAGTTATTCTTACTTAAGAATTTGGGGTTGTCCTGCTTACGTGAAGAGGACAGTGGGAGATAAGTTAGAATCTCGTTCTAACTTATGCTACTTTGTAGGTTATCCTAAGGAATCCATATGATACTACTTCTATGATCAATCTGAACAAAAGGTGTTTGTTTCCAGAAATGCCACTTTTCTGGAGGAACCGTTCCTTAAAGAAAAGAAAGGCAAGATCATAGAATTAGAGGAAGTAGAAAGTGACCCCATGCCACCCACTGAAGAAACGTCCCCTTCTGATCAACAACAACCAATCACGAATTTCGATACACATGTAAATCCTCCTCTAAGGCGTTCTGAACGCACTCCTAGACAGCCGGAGAGATGGTATGGATTCTTCCATGAAATCTCTCAAAAGGATAATGATCCTTTAACATATGAGGAGGCACTTTCAGATTCTGACTCTGAACAGTGGATAGAAGCCATGAAATCCGAAATGGACTCCATGAACTCCAACCAAGTTTGGACCTTGGTAGATTTGCCTGATGGGATCAAACCCATAGGTTGCAAATGGATCTTTAAGAGAAAGCTTGGAGTTGATGGAAGCATTACAGCCTACAAAGCAAGACTGGTTGGAAAAGGATTCGCTCAAAAACCCGGCGTGGACTTTGATGAAACATTTTCGCCAGTTGCAATGCAAAAGTCTATTCGGATCATGCTTGCCATTGTTGCGTATTATGACTACGAGATATGGTAAATGGATGTGAAAACTGCCTTTCTCAATGGTGACATTGATAAAGACATTTATATGGAGCAACCCATAGGTTTCACATTCAGTGGGAGTGAGCAAAAGGTTTGCAAACTCCAAAGATTAATCTATGGATTGAAACAGGCTTCTAGGAATTGGAACATTCGATTTGATGAATCAGTCAAAACGTTTGGCTTCATTCAAATTTCGAATGAATCATGTGTGTATAGAAAGGAATTGGAGACCTTAGTGCAATTCTTAGTACTTTATGTTGATGACATCCTTCTTGTTGGGAATTCGAAGGATGACATGAAAGTGACTATGTTATGGTTATCGAACCAATTCGAGATGAAAGATCTGGGTGATGCGTCATATATCCTTGAAATTAAAATCTATAGAGATAGATCTAGAAGGTTAATAGGACTATCACAGTCGATGTACATTGACAAAGTATTGAAGAGATTCAATATAGAGTCAGCAAAGGTTAAGAACCTTCCTATGAGTGTAGGAACATGTCTCTCAAAGAAGATGTGTCCTAAGACTAACCTTGAGAAGGAAAGAATGACTCATACACCTTATGCATCAGCAATAGGTAGCATAATGTATGCAATGTTATGTACTCGACCGGATGTGGCTTATGCACTTAGTGTAACAAGTCGTTTCCAATCTGACCCTGGAGATGGTTACTGGGCTGCCGTGAAGAATATTCTTACGTACTTGAAAAGTACTAAAGATTTATTCTTAGTTTACGGAGGTCAGAAAGATCTTACTGTCGAAGGATACTGCGATGCAAGCTTTGCATCAGACTTAGATGATTTTAAGTCAATGTCAGGATACATTTTCTGCCTAAACGGCGGAGCAGTGAGTTGGAAGAGTTCCAAGCAAACTACCACTGCAGATTCGACCACTGAGGCTGAATACTTGGCAGCAAATGATGCAGCTAAGGAAGGTGTTTGGATTAGAAACTTCATTCAAGAGTTGAATGTTGTTCCTAGCATGAAAGACCCCATTACTGTGTTTTGTGACAAAACTGGGGCGGTTGCACAAGCAAGAGAACCAAGATCTCACCAACGGACCAAGCACATTATGAGGAAGTATCACCTAATCCGTGATATTATCAAAAGAGGAGATGTGCAAATTGAGAGGGTCACATCAGCAGAGAACGTGGCAGATCCACTTACTAAACCCCTTAGTCGAGAAGCTTTCCAAGGTCATCTTCAGAAGATGGGACTTAGAGTAGCTTTAGAATGGCTTTGACGGGCAAGTGGGAGATTGTTAGGAATAGTGCCCTAGAAAGCCGATTGTATATCCGCTTTGTGCTTTTCCTTATTGTAATCACAGACAATCTTTGAATGAAATAACGAATTGAGGCAACACTTCTTTATATGCTCTTGTTTGGTATGCGTTAGCTGTGCATGTATGAGAACTCCCCTAATCCTGATGACTTTAGGACTCTACCATTTAGGTGAAATGGTTCATGAAACGAGCCCTATATCACATAAATCATGATTAGTAAAATGCTCCAAGCCGATGAGTCCTACAGACAGTGGGAGTGTCAACCTGACTCCTCTAAGGCTTGCTTGTGGGATCACGCCCTTAAGAAGGACCACCTTGTTTCATGGAGGTGCAAAGTGTATAGTTGATACGTGCGTGATACATGAGGGTGCTTACTTCAATAAGCAAGTTCGCTGAGGTGTCCCGTGTGAGAACATTCCTAAATGGGAAAGGAGGTTTCTATTTCAGGAAATGGAAACTTCCAGATTAGGAAATATCTCATGAGTCATTGATGTGATTAATTGATCCTTAGACTTGAGGTTCCTTGTCACTTTATGAGTTAACTCTGTAGTCTTAGGTATAACCTTTAAAGGGTGTCGCCTTAGATAACTGATTCAAGGCTTATGCTGGGGCTGCACAAGTGATTCATGAAAGTGAATGAGAATCAAGAAAGGACCTACACTTGCATATGCAAGGTGATCTCTTATTGTGTAAGTCATTCATATGTCATATGGAGTCCTTGGCCAAGGAAGTAGATCAAGACATCAAGAAAAGGGTTTCTTGGATTGAGATCAAATGGATATGAAATGCACTTAGCTTTAAGACCGGATTATTAGGGTTCTAATTATTCCCTTACCCTAGATCTTGGTTGAGAGATAGTAAGTACGAGGATTGTATCTCACATGAATCAATGACTTAAAGGTTCTGTCGAATCTGAACATTCCAATTCAGCTAGGGGTTAAACACATGTTGCTAGACTATGATCGTTTAATCTGTGGACCGATTAATTAATTACTGAATTAATTAATTGGGGTCACTGCTAATTGAATTGAGAACCTAGAGGGTCACACACAACAACTTGGTTACATGAGTTGAGGCTTTAAAATGACTAAACGAGTTAATCGGGCCAAAGGGTTCCACACATGTGAAACCACACGTGTGGGTCACGTGCGTGACACGTGTCCTTCATGGACACGTGTGCATGTGCATGAATATTTATTTGGTGATTAAATAATTAATGTGTTAATTATTTAATAGACTTTTGTTTAATTTTGAATTAAAAAGAAAGTCTTATTTTGGAGAAAAATAATCTAGTTAATTAATTATGAATTAATTAATTAGATAAAATAAGTTATTTATTTTAAATAAATAAAGTATAAAATTATCCAAAAATAGTTTGGACATTTTTAGCTCTCTTGAAAGTTGATTTGAATTTGAATTCAAAGTCAAAGTCAAAATTACTTGATGATCAAGTAATAGGAGAGAGAGACCAAAACCCTAGCCCATAAGGATTAGGATTTTCGGTCCTCCCCTTCCTATATATAGGGGAGCTCGAGCTCCTCTTAGAGCTAATCGAGAATTCTTTTGGTTCATGTGTTGAACACCATCCTTTCTCCAAGATAAACAAAACCCTAGGTTAAGCCTAAACACTAACTAGAGAACTAGCATCCTTACTAGTTAGACTGTAGTCAAGTTGGTGGACTATCTCTAGAGAGCTTCAAGTTAGAAGTTTGAATATTCGAGCTTTACCAAGGAGAGGGGATCAAGCCGCGAGAAGAGCGTTCTTGGGTGGCTTGAAACGCTTCAAGAAAGTTAATTAAGAAAGTAAGTTTCTAATCCCTACGGATTTGGTTACACGATTGCGAGTCCTAGATCCTTTTGTTGGAAAAATTTTAAATTTCCGTTGCTTTCTGATTCGTGTTTTCCAACAGTCACTTGATCCATCACACGCTCCACCTTTTGACAAAGAGTGTCAAGTTGTAGCTGAACGACAGGATCGGTGTATTGAGTAGCATCAAATGTGTAATTGGTATTTGACCGTATGTAGTGTATCCCGTAATCAATTCCTTTTTTATTAGAACCTCCAAGAGCCTCTCTCCAACCTTGAAGCTCTGCCTCTTCAATCTATTCAATGTCAACTGGTTGAGAATCAAGGATCACATAGACTGCCTTCTGCAAGTTAATTATAATATATTTTTACGTGATCTAAACGGAAGTGAAAAAAAAAATTACTAAAAATATCTCAAACTTACAGATGTCGTTCAGAACATGCATCCACAAATCGCCCATTAGGCATTTTGTGCATGTCATCAAAGAACTCAATATATTTAGGCTTCCTACCAATCTTTTTGACCTGCAATACAATATATAATATATAATAAACTAGACTATCAAGTATATAAATAACATCCATTTATAAAAAAAATATATTAATTATGTTAAACAACGGATTGGAGATATCATTTATATACAACAATTGACGCCATACAATTGAACAATGTGTGAAATATATTAAATCAACCAAAGTAAGCAATTGAACAATATGCTATACATATCAAATCACCCAAAGAAAGCAATTAAACAACATTCCATACAACAAATCATGTACATGTATATCATCAGTACAACATAACTTTTCTTTCTAGGTTCCAACTTTCAAGTATGCATCAAGCAATCAAATCTCCTAGACTCCATAGACAACAAAGGAAGAAATAGATGATTGATTTAGGAAGATAAACAAAAGCTATACTTGTAAATGGACAGACATTGTGGAACACCCAATGATAGAGTCTGAATCATTTTAACTTTTAGCAATCCCAATAATGCAACATAAATCAGCAAAATTAATAAATTGAATAACACACAATAAATCATGTATATATCATCATTACAACAACAAAACATTTCTTTTTAGGTTCCAACTATCAAGCATGTATCAGGTAATCAAATTTTAAAGAATCCACACACAACAAAAGGAAAAAATAAATGACTAGTTTAGGAAGATAATCATAAAGTATTGAAGAAACTAGTAAGATATACTTACTATTCTCATTATATGTGTACCGGCTGATATAAAACCCATTCTATGAAGTGCACCTCCAGTTTCAGATGCCCGATTTTGTTTAGCTATGCTTCTCTTTTTCTTGTAAGATGGAGTATTCCATGTCCTCGTCGCTTTGGTCCAAACTTCCATGTCGATAAAATCTGGCTTCCGGTCGTTTTTTCTGGCATTGTACCATATGTGTCTCAGATGTGATCCTGCCTTAAAATTAAAGGCTTTCTTCATGTGTCCCTCATAGCGTGGATTGTAATAGACTTCTTTCTGGAAATTATAACATAGAATACACAAAATTATTGCAATCAAAATATACATACCTTGTTATATAAAACTTAAAATACATGCATATTACCTTCCATTCATTAAACCAGATTTCCCTTCCATGAAAAGAAACTTCGAGGTAAGACTGCCACTTACCACCTTGCAATCTCCTTTTGATAATATCAGTGATTAACCTTGAAGCCTTATTTGACGGGAAGAATCTAGGTGAAAGGAGATAAAAAATTTAAGAAAATGAACTATTGATTATACTGAAATAATTATTTTAGAAAATTTACTATTGATTATATAAGAAAATTAACTATTGATTAGAGTAAAATAATTATTTACCCTTTTTGACCTTCTGGGAGGAGAATTTCATCAGGATTTATATTTCATCCACTCCCAGATGCATCAGTATGTTGTGATAGATCCTCTGAGGTATTCGATTCTAGAATAGGATCTGGTGTGTGCTGCAAAGTGAAATTTGGTGCAGTTGTCGGATGATTAGATTGAGAAGGGGGAACATCCAAGTTCCTTGCATGAGAACTTGCAGGAGTTGTAGTAGATGATGGACCAACCAACCCGTGCATAGAAGGTGTAGAGTCACGGGGCGACACAAAACTAGAGCCACACCTAAAAGAAAGTGATTAGCGGGCCCCTCTATATTTTCCCCGGCCTGGAAGGATCCATATATATTCTGCAAATATCAAGTCATTATATAATATATGTAAAAACAGTTATGTCACATAGAAAAACCAAAACCACAAAGCAAGCATAATTTTCAAAAAATGCAATTATAGATACACAAGTATTGTAATTTTTAAATAAATTGTTTAGTTAGAGGTTAGCCTTTCTATTATTTTTTGTTAGGATTAACAGAAGTAATCACGAACTTAATTAGTTTAGCTTTGTATATAAGTGTATGACGAGCAAAAATAAGTTTCATAAGCTCAACATTAATCTAATCCAGTTAGAAAATGTTGCTTATAGAATTCTTACAAGGCAAAACTATCTTATCTCAGTTCCCTTTACTTCTTCAATCAATATAATCGGCTTACATCTATAAATATATCAACTAAAATGGATGTTGCCTGCTTTTGTGCTCTCAATAATCCTAAGGAGAGGCCTAATAGTAAGGATGCCCGGTGCATGTTATCTCAGATAAATCATTAGTCAGGAGATGATAAACAGGATAATTTGTTCAGCATGTACTTGAATGTGTAATGATATATAATGGATAGAGATGAATACCATATTAACTCGACTGTAACATGTAATAAGTTGTTCTTTTGAGGGTTTATACATATTAACTTTGGATATTTTGCTTCCAACTTTTCACTATTCTTCTTCCCTGAGCAAAATAAATTAGAAAATCTGACCAAATTCCTTATCCTAAGCAATTTAATGTTAACTATTTGACAAAACTGATGAATCAATCTCAGATTTATCTCCACAATAGGAAAAACAGAGGTGGACTTCACACCTCGAGTATGGAAACTGAAGCAGAGAAAGTCTAGTTATTTTTTCAATTAACATTATAAATCTAGTCATCTGAATACTATGTTTTGGCTAAGAAGGTCAAACATTGTTGCATGATAATGAATTGAATAGCTTCAAGTAATCAGCAAACTCTTCTTCAAATTTCAGATGATTAGAAAGGTTCGCTAGGATGCACAAATATATAACCAAAGGCAACTATATTAAAAGCAGTCATAGCAAATCCATTATTAGAATACATATGCTGATGCATTTTAACAGCAATATAAGAGGAGATATAAGAATTGATCAAAAAGGGACACTTAATAGTAAATATCCAAGGGTTTGCATTTAAGAAACCGGGGAAAAAGTGATAACTAAAAATTAATCTCGATAAGTTTTCTACCATTAAGTATTACCCGAGTGCATCATACTGATTTCCACTACATGGATCAGTCCTACACTGTGCATTTTAGGTATTTCCTTAAGGAATCCAGCAATTTAAATTACTTAGCAAATAGTCAAATTATGGATCATAGTGGGTCTCTTAGGGTACTAAGTGCAACTCACCCTTCAAAAACTAAATTTCTAATTTCTGGGATCAAATTACCTACCAACTTACAATTTTTTTTATTTTTGTGAATCAGAGCAATTAGAAGTCTGTTGTAGGACCCCGGAGCCCGGAGCGCTACATCCCCCGCACTATAACCCGGCACGTGCAACGAAATAGAGACTTCGCACACGTATCAAGCCACGGCGAATGGGTGACAAACAAAATCACACCTAAGCTAGGCGGTCTAGACCGTAATTTAGAGTGCGCATCAAAAGCATAACTCGAGCGGAAGCAACAAGATCATCAAATAGACATATAATTTCCCACTAATTCAAATAAACACATGATATACAGACATACCCATCCCGGGCCAAATAAATTATACATTTTCATATGATCAACAGAACCACACGCCTAACATCTACCCAAATACCTCCAACACTTCTCTAATGGATGAAAGACATGACAGTGAGAGCAACGGGCCTGAGCTGGGGCCGGTAAAGCTGGAGGTGCTACGGGAGCAGTAACTCGGGGCTTCTTATTGATAAAAGCCTGTGGTCGGAAAGCAAAAATGGGGGTAGCAGAAACAACTGGCCTCTTTCCTGAACCCGAACCCGAACCAGAAGAGAAAGATGGAGGCTTCAACCTCGTATTCTGAGCCTCAACCTGAACCGTCTTCTTGGTAACCTTGGCCCAAGTACTCACATTAGAAACCCGAAGTGCCACCTGAAAACTCTCTCTAAGCCCATGAAGAAAGTGACGGGCCTTATGCTGATCAACATCAATGATATGGGTAGCATATGGTGCAATCCTCTCAATCTCCAGAATATACTCCTCCACTGTCCTAGATCCCTGCTTCAACTCTATAAACTCCTGAAGTCGGCGCTCCTGTGCACTAGCAGGAATGTACTTCTCATGGAACTCATGCACAAAAATCTCCCAAGTAAACTCCTCTCCAGCCCTCTCCAACTTGGAACAAACACCCTAGAGCCAATTAGATGTCTGCCCCTGAATGAAACGGGCAATACAAACAGCCTTATCCTGAGAACTCCCTGGGCAAATCTCCCAAATACCACTGATCTTAGCTAACCACTCCTCAGACTTGATATCATCTCCCCTAAACCACCTAGAAGGGTTGTTGTTCCAAAATTCCTTATACATAGCTGAGATAGCACCATCCTGACCATCAACGGGTAGTGGTTGTTGTCTCTGATTCTGTTGCAACTGATTGAGAAGTGCCTGACCAATGTTCTCCGCATTCAGTGGTGGTGGCAGAGGAGGATTTTGCTGATCCGATGAAACCTCTTGTTCACAGCCTCTAGGAGGCATCCTGAAATTCAAAGATTCAAGCAATAATGATGCATGTAGATTAGTACATGTTTATGTATACAAGTATTAGAAATAAACAAGTAGTCAAGCAAATGAATCACATAATCACATTGTCTTATGCCGTACAATCTAGACAGACTCAACACGACAGTAGAGCTCGGTTTTTCAATCTAGAGCTCTAATACTACTTAAGGATGTAGCACCCCAAACGGGAGGCACCACATCCCCCTCACTAAGATCCAAACCCGGTCACGGAATGGAAAGTCCGTACCCAAGTCCGAATCATAGTGAACGAGAGACCAACTCACACACTAGGCTAGGCAGAGCTAACTCAACAAACTCAGAACGCGGAAGCAAATAAACCAACAACAACAAATAGCGGAAGTAATTAAATCAACACGCAAAGCAGGTGACGGGTTCAACTAGCATAGATACCTAATCCCGAATATCAATTCATAATCCAATATAATAAACCAGTATAAGTACCATCAAAGTGTCCAACATCATCAAATTACTAACAAACTAACCCCACACGGGTTCAAGTCTAAGTAAAGCATAAAACATAATCTCCAAGTGTAAAACATAAATACATAACATAAGTAGAGTATGCGACAAATGCATCCTAATACCACTAGACTGACAAGTGTGACTTAGAAGACTCACTTCCGCCCAGCTCAAGGCAAAAGAAACCTACAACTAAAAGATAAAACAAGGGGTTAGTCAACTAACTGAGTGAGGGGGCTAATGCACACCCGCACACTAAATATATAGAGCATAGCACATAACATAAGGGTGGACTCATGAACCGGCTATAGGGGTTTACATACCAAAACATTTGAAAACAAACTTATATTTATACTTAGAAAGTATTTTCAGAAACCTTATTCCAATTCATGATTCCCATAACAGATCATAACATATGCTCGGCGAGTAAGAGCTTCCAACCTTTACTCCTCATAACAAATCCAAACAGAAATACAGAATCATATCCATCCTCTACTCCGGTGATGGAAGAGTCACGCGTTGGCCCTAACCATCCATAACAAACAGACTCAAAAGGGGTAGCGAACCCACAAGTGCCCTCCTCGGTTGTACACCGAAGACTCAAGATATCACGCCTCCTTTATCTCCCTGAGTCACGCAATGATATCTTAAATGGAACTGCGCACAGGTATAACCCCGACGGCCCTAACCGTCCCGGGGGTTCCTTACCCATTACTCCTTGGATCCACATACATACATACATACATACAAATGCCAATATTTCATGGCCAACTCGCTACAGAATCATAACATATCATAATTTTCCAAAATACCTTACATATGTCTTAATACTTAATTTCCAAAACCAAGGATGGTCCACAAGGTCGTAATCATATCATATCCAACACGTATCTAATCATCTATAGTATATAACCGCATGCAAGGATTGAAATCATCATATTAAGGTCATAGATCGCTTAACTATACAAAAATCCTAAACCTCACCTTGTGCTTGAAGAAAATAAAGTGGAAACCGGACACCACTAAGCCTCGGGCTCACCACCGCCAATGTCTTCTGAAACAAACATACAAAAGCCCAAGACTTAGACTCTATATGAACCAATTAAGATGCACGACATATAATCATGAATGAAATGCATCAGGGAATGGTATGGATCACATAGGTCAAGTAGCATAGCATAAGACAAGTGTTCACACGAATTCATTAAATTAAATGAAGTACTATCATCTAAGAATGCAATTGAAGTTATATCATAACATATAGTTCACATAACGATTCAAAAGGATCAAGTAAACACGAAAAGGCATGCATAAAAGTGTCACAGTGGCCTGGGAATGGCCATTCCCATGTACAACATAGCATGGGAACGGTACTTCCCAAAGCCACCCTAGCTAAGCTGGAAACGGCCGTTCCCAGCACAAGGTATAAATGGGAACGGTCCTTCCCATTTTCGGTGATGACATCAGCCCTGGACGGGAAGGGCCATTCTGGCCTCAAGGCCAAAGTGGGAACGGCCGTTCCGGCCAAATCTGGGCAACTGTCTTGTGCAGAAACGAGCAAGCTACGGGAAGAACACCTCAAAGGCCAAAAATGGCGGATTCCACCCAAAATCAACCATCAAAATTCCATGAAATTCATACATACCATCACATAAATCATGCTTAACATATATTCTAGCTTAAGAACTCATGGAACCATCAATCAAAGCATAATCATCAAGTTGGGTCAAAAGTTTATATTTCACAATATCTCATCAAATCATCTCATATAATCAGTTTCATGCTAAGATTGAAAGATAGAAATGAAATTCACACCAAGAGAAATTTGTTGCTTACCTTAGCTCTTGAAATGATGAAGAAACGAGGGAGATCTAAGCTCTTGAAAGTGTGAGAAAGCCTTAGATCTTCATCCTTCTTTGAAGCTCTCCATGGATGATATGTCTTGTGTGAAATGAAGTTTGAAAAGAAGCTAGGTTAGGGTTTCCAAGATATAGTATCAGGGCTAAAGGCTTTATTAGGATTTAGGCTCAACTAAATGATTTCCGGCCCAATAGGTCAAAATTAAGAGGTTCAAGGTCCAAACGGCTTCCGAAAATATGATATCAATTCTATTGGATCCAAATCATCGAATCGAGTCCAATGGTGGTGTCGAAATTCGAATTCGAATTCCCGAGCTCATATCGGTTCCAAACGCATCCAAAGTTACCTAATTTAAATTAGGCTCAAAACTTTCAAAAATTGCAAATAGGCCCAAGTCCTATTTTAAAATCAATTCCAATGTTTAAATTAAATTCATGCAAGTTATAACTCATGTCAATTCATAAAATTCCCAAGTATACACTTAATCAATTTAAATCACATAAATCAATCATAGTTGGAATTAAGACACATAGTAAAGATGTAAATCACATAAATGCATAAATAAACACTCTCGTGACGTCATACCTGTACGGATGATCGATCGGGGCGTCACACGAAAATCCAAACATACTTATAGAGAGAAGAATGATAAAACTGATATGTTGGCCAAGATGGGTCACGGTATTGATGCTGATTGGTTGGAGTGGGATGCACCTTCGGATGAGTTTCGTTGAGGTTTTTGTTTCTGTTTGCCCAGGTTTGAACTTTTATTTGATAAAAAAAAAAAACTAAAAATTAGGACATTATGAAAACTAAACAAAACTGTTAAGAAAGTCAATTAAAGCAGCTCAAAGGCTGCAGCCGTACTATTGGACTACCCATGCAAACTCATGCAAATTGTTAAGCAACATTGTCCCCAAATTTGACAAAAGGAAACTGAACCTCATGCTGCATTTATTACTACGCGTAAATGCACAGTAAAAGTACTGTGCGCATTGTAAATTTTCACCTATAAATAGTGGTGCATTTCAGTCATCTGTACGCAGAATTTGTTTAGTGATTTCACTAATATATATGCCTACATATAGTAATATTTCTCCTCATATTTCTTGTCTTTTTTCGCCTATTTATTATTCAATTTTATATCAAGTTATCAACACGATCGTTTCTAATATTCTCTAGGCGAAACAACCAGAAGATAAGAGTAATTTTCTCTATCTATTTATTCATATCCCTATACTATCTATTTATTTACATTCTCATATATAGTATTATTACGAATGGCTAAACCTTCTCTTAATACATATTATATATATATATATATATATATATATATATAATATAATTGCATTATAGTATTAATACATATTTATATATATATAATGAATAGCTAAAGCCTTATAATATTATGTATTTATATTTAATGGAGGATTACATCCCGTAATAATATTTACTTATATAATAGAGGATAAAACCTCCTTATTATATTTATTTACCTGCAAATGGAAGGTCGTGCCTCCTACTTACTCATTTATGGAACATATAATTATGTGCACTTAATTTTATCCTAACTATTAATATTTATGTTTATATGTTTACTGCTTTGCATATTTTTTTATCAATTCTGAGCATGCATAAATTATTATCATTAATTCTTGCATTTATATTTATTCATGTTCTAAATAATAAATAAATAAATATGTATATATATATATATATACATATGTGTGTAACGACTAGTTAACAAATTTTTGCTATAAATAGGTGATTTTGGTAAACATAATTCATTCACTTCTACACCATATTTCTTACTCCCAAAATTTTTATAAAATTTCATATATCAAGATGTTGTCAGTTGCAGCGATTTTCATGATAGTTATACTAGTTGCTTTCACTATATTTATTCTTAGTATAGATATCCCAAAACTTGAACGGGATTTGTTCATCATACTTATTGTATTCATGATTCCCTTGTTGCTCATAGGAATAGGATTTGAACTTGAAATTTAAATTGTTGTACGTGTTATATGATTGAATAAATGTACTAATTATTTTCTTTATCTTATATTAGTTGCAAGAATGTCAAATCTTACGAAGCTTGAGTTCACAGCTCTAGATCTCACTGAAAAACAAATTATTAGTACTTTATTATAACTTTTCCTTCCTATCATTATCTACCCTATTTTTCTATTATTATCAAACATGTTATTTTCATTCTCTTATTCTGAATTTATTTGATTTATGAAGATATGGATACATCACTGCAATCATATGAGATCGACTCAAATAAAGAGGATATATGTTTTGCAGACAGTGCCACGACGCACACAATCCTAAAGGATAGAAAATATTTCTCTCATTTGATAAAAAGTAAAGCAAATAATAATACTATATCGGGCAGTGCAAAGTTAATTAAAGGCTCTGGAAGAGCTACAATATTACTACCCCATTGGATAAAGTTTATTATTAATGATGCATTGTTTTGCTCTAAGTCCCAAAGAAATTTGTTAAGCTTCAAAGATATCCTTCTTAATGGATATCACATTGAAACTGGAAATTAGAGAAATACTGAATACTTGTATGTAACAAGTATTGAATCTAACAAAAGGCATGTTTTGGAAAAACTACCTGCTTTCTCATCAGGTTTATATTATACACGCATAAATGCAATTGAAGCACATGCCATTACAAACCAGAAGTTTGTAAATCCACAAGATTTTATTATTTGGAATGATCGATTGGGTCACCCCGGTTTAACAATGATGGAAAAGATCATTGAAAGTATACAAGGGCATCCCTTAAGGAACCAGAAGATTCCTCAAATAAGAAAGGACCCATGTACAACTTGTTCTTTTGGGAAATTGATTATGAGACCACCACCAGTTAAAATAAAAGATGAATCACCTACTTTCTTGAACGTATTCAAGGTGATATATGTGGACCAATTCATCCACCATGTGGACCATTTCGATATTTTATGGTATTGATCGATGCATCTACCAGATGGTCACATGTTTGTTATGATATTTACAAAATTGCTTGGCCAAATTATTAAATTACGAGCACAATTTCATGATAACACAATCAAGAAAATTCGATTGGATAGTGCTGGTGAGTTCACGTCCCAAACATTTAATGATTATTATATGGCAACTGGAATTACTGTTGAGCATCCTGTTGCTCATGTCCATTCACATAATGGTTTATCCGAATCATTAATTAAACATCTTTAGCTTATTGCTAGACCATTGATAATGAGAACAAAGCTTCCAATTTCAGTATGGGGACATGCGATTTTACATGAAGAGATATTAATTCGCATTAGACCAAGTGTTTATCATAAATACTCCCCGTTTCAACTTACATGTGGTCAAGAACCAAATATTTCCCATCTAAGAATTTTTGGATGTGTAGTATATGTGCCTGTAGCACCACCACAACGTACTAAAATGGGACCTCAAAGAAGGTTGAGAATTTATGTTGGATATGAAAGTCCATCCATTATCAGATATCTTGAACCTCAAACGGGTGATATGTTTAGAGCACGTTTTGCTGACTGTCATTTTGATGAAAGTGTTTTCCCAGCATTAGGCGGAGAAACCAAACAGTTGGAAAAGGATATTACATGGTATGAACCATCATTATTGCATCTTGATCCACGTACAAAGCAGTGCGAAATAGAAGTACAAAAGATTGTACACTTGTAAAGTATTGCAAATCAATTACCAGATGCTTTTACAGATGCAAAACGAGTGACTAAATCACATATACCAGCTGTTAATGCTCCTGCTCGAATTGAGATTCCAAAAGGTCAATCTGAGAAAAACGTTGCTCATGAATCTACGGCACGCCTGAAGCGTGGTAGACCACCTGGATCGAAGGATGAAAATCCTCGTAAAAGAAAAAGGGCTAATATGAATGATGATCACGGTATAGAAAAGAGTGTCCCAGAAGAGACACCAAATGAGAAAGATATCACAAAAGAAATTTTGAATAAGGAACGTGTCCCAGAAGAGACACAAAACGAGAAAAGTGTTCTAGAAGAAACGCAAAGTGAGATCAATGAATAAATCTCAATTAATTACTTGTATCCAAGAAAGTTGTGGAATCAAAGTGATATCAACATGGATGAAATATTTTTTTATGCCGTAGATATCATTCATGAAAATGAAGATCCTGAACTAAGATCTATCATTGAATGTCAAAATAGATATGATTGTGATAAATGGAAAGATGCTATTCAAGCTAAATTAAATTCTTTGAATAAACGAAATGTTTTTAGACCTGTTGTCCCCACACCTGAAGGTATAAAACCTGTAGGGTACAAAGACGTTTTCGTACAAAAACGAAATGAGAAAAATGAGATCACACGATGTAGTACGAAAACAAAATGAGAAAAATGAGATCACACGATATAAAACAAGGCTTGTTGCCCAAGGCTTTTCTCAAAGACCCGGAATTGATTATGAGGAAACGTATTCTCCTGTTATGGATGCAAGCACGTTTAGATATTTAATCAGCCTTATAGTTTCTCAAGAATTACAAATGCGTCTAATGGATGTTGTTACATCCTATTTGTAGGGATCACTTGCTAGTGATATTTATATGAAAGTCCCTGAAGGATTTAAAATGCCTGCAACATTAGAATCAAAACCCAAAAGAGAAATGTTCGATAAAATTACAAAGATCTCTTTACGGGTTAAAACAGTCAGGACGCATGTGGTACAATCGCTTGAGCTAATTTTTATGAAAGAAAGGATATGTGAATAATCCAATTTGTCCATGCGTATACATTAAGAGAACAACATCCGGATATGATATTATTGCTGTCTATGTTGATGATTTGAACATCATTGGAACTGCCAAAGAAATTCATGAAACGACAGCATATGTAAAGAATGAATTTGAAATGAAAGATCTTGGGGAAACCAAATTTTGTCTTGGTTTGCCAATTGAGCATAAACAAAATGGAATTTTTGTGCATCAATCAGCTTGTACCGAAAAGGTGTTGAGACACAAGCAAACCCTTTGAGCAGTCAAATGATTGGGAGATCGCTAAGTGTAGAAACAGATCCATTTCGCCCTCTCGAAGAAAATGAAGAAGTTCTTGGATCTGAAACACCATACCTCAGTGCAATTGGGGCTCTTATATATCTTGCTAATTATACTAGACCTGACATATCTTTTGCAGTTAACTTACTGGCAAGGTTCAACTCATTCCCAACCAAAAGGCATTGGAATGGGATTAAACACCTATTTCGATATCTTCAAGGTATAGTTGATTTGAGATTATTTTATTCTAAAAATGTAAAACATGTTTTGGTTGGTTATGCAGATGCAGGATATTTATCAGATCCACACAAAACTAGATCCCAAACAGGTTAAGTATTTACACTTGGAGACACTGCGATCTCTTGGAGATCATAGAACAAACATTTTTTGCCACTTCTTCCAACCATGCTGAAGTCATTGCACTTCATGAAGCGAGTCGAGAATGCGTTTGGTTAAGATCTATGACACAACACATCTTGACCTCCTGCGGCATATCAATTGATAAAAGTCCAACAACGATATATGAAGATAATGCTGCCTGTATTGCTCAAATGAAGGAGGGATATATCAAAACTGATAGAACCAAACATATCCCACCGATTTTTACCAGTATACACAAGATCTTGAGAAGAGTGGAGAAATCAGTATTCAATATGTTCAATCATGTCACAAATCCGCAGATCTCTTTATAAAGGCGCTCTTCACTACAACTTTCAAGAAACATGTCCATGACATTGGAATGCGTCATCTTTGAGATTTATGAAAAGATCTATCAATATTAACAATAGGAGGAGCATAGGCAGCTGTACTCTTTTCCTTCTTCAGGTTTTTTTCCCACTGGGTTTTTCCTGATAATGTTTTTAATGAGGCAGCACCAAAAGCGTATTGCATGGGTATCCTAAGGGGGAGTGTTAAGAAAGTCAATTAAAGCAGCTTAAAGGCTACAGCCGTACTATTGGACTACCCATGCAAACTCATGCAAATTGGTAAGCAACATGGTCCACAAATTTGACAAAAGGAAGCTGAACCTCATGCTGCATTTATTACTACGCGTAAATGCACAGTAAAAGTACTGTACACATTATAAATTTTCATCAATAAATAGTGGTGCATTTCAGTTCATTTGTACGCAGAATTCGTTTAACGATTTCAGTAATATATATTCCTACAGATAGTAATATTTCTCCTCATATTTCTTGTCTTCTTTCGTCTATTTATTATTCAGTTTTATATCAAAAACAAAATTGTACTAACTTAAAATAGCTATACAAAGGCCCAGCTAACAAATGAACCAAACTGTTCTTTTCCCAATGCGATGAAAAGATCTCACTATCTCGCTTGTTATCATTAATCTTGAGGTTCTCATTATGTCAACAAAGCCCAATAGATCTAGACACCCCAAATTTCAAGCATTTCAGCATGACCATATATATATATATAATGCATAAACTTGTCTATCTGGATATATTCTTTTATTTCTATCTTTCATCTTTTATCTCAATTATGTATATAGATCATGTGTATTAAAAAACGATTGAAAATTGAAAATAAAAATAAATATGATATGCAAAATAATTAAAAGATTTTATCTTTTAATTTTGACTGTCTATCAATAATTTTTCTCTCATATTTTACTTAGATATACACATTATGTGTATAATAAACAATTAGAATTAAAAGAGAAATTCGTATGATATGAACAAGCGACTACAAAATAAGAAGCATCAACAAAAATAACGTTTGAGACGAAAGTCGGAATATCCAACGAACCTACGTAGACTGATGCTGCATTACGAGCAAGCTTGTGAGCAGCTAAGTTTGCACCACGTCTGATAAACGAAAAACGAATCTCTAAGAAGTAGGAGCAAAGATGCTTAATATCCGAAATAATGTTGCCAATGTCGGAGAAATTTTGTCTAATGTTAAACATATTTTAATACATTTAATATGTATAAATAAATAAAATAATTTGATCGAGAAAAAAAAAAATTAAAACAAAAAATAAGAAAGCATAATTAGTACAGGAAATCTAGGGCCTCACACAACAGCCAAAATATACAATTTATAACCCTCACGCATTAATTTGAGCATGACCATATAACTTTCTTCCACTATCTTCCATCTCAAACGAAACCAAAATGTTCGACCTTCCACTTGCTGCTCTTACTGTACTTTCCCTTCTCGCTTCCATCTTTTGGTATGCATGGACTTTCAAGAACTCAGAGAATGCAACACCTCAACTCCCACCAGGCCCGAAAGGCCTGCCTATTCTCGGTTACCTCCCTTTCCTTAACCCCAACTTGCACATCCAATTCACAGACCTCGCCCACAAATACGGGCCCGTTTACAAGCTCTGGCTCGGCAGCAAGCTCTGCGTTGTTATCAGCTCGCCGCCTCTTATAAAAGAAATCGTGCGCGATCAAGACGCGGTTTTCGCCAACCGCGATCCTCCGATTGCTGCTTTAGTCGCCACGGGCGGAGAAGACATCGCCTGGTCCCCCAACGGGCCGTACTGGCGTGACATGCGGAAGCTATTCGCGCGCGAGATGCTGAGTAGCAGCCACCTCCAGGTTCAGGGACTATTAATTTTTTTGTCCTTCCTTTCCGTGAATTGCTAAATTTTTATTTCTAAATGTAAAAACTGAAAAACTCATTGATTTTGACGAACCGAGTTAGATTGAGCGTTTGATAGAGACTATTAATTGCAAACGCCGAGTTAAGTAGTTTGATATTTTATTCGGATCTTAACCAACGAAAGTATATGCTCTAGTTTGAGTAGTTTTACACTCCGACTTTCAGGAATCTTACGGATTGCGAAGAGAGGAAGTGAGAAAGGTTATCAGGAACTTATATACAAAGATCGGCGAGGCTATCGACATTGGGGAATTGATTTTCGTTACTGAGCTTAATGTTGTTTTGAGGTTGCTTTGGGGTGGGACGATTAGCGGCGAGAAGTACGATAAAGTGGGGTCTGAGTTTCGTGATAAGATGTGTAAACTTGTGGATTTGTTGGGGAAGCCTAACGTTTCTGACTTTTTCCCGGGTTTGGCGAAGTTTGATGTTCAGGGAATTGGGAAAGAAATGAGGGATGTTTTGCCCCGTGTAGAAGACATATTTGATTCTGTAATAGCTGAAAGAATGAAAATGAAGGAGGGTGGTGGTGATGGGAGGATAAAGGACTTTTTGGGAATTCTCTTGGACTTGAATGAAAAGCAGCAAGTTGGTGAAAGGGCATTTGGACTGCCACAAATAAAGGCTATTTTGTTGGTAAGTTTTCTGTACTTTTTGCCACTTCATTTTTGCTGGTGGGAAGTTGATTATCTTTCTCTTTTTCTTTAAAGGTTTAGCACCCTTTGACATTTTATATATCACAATTCGATTTTTATTAGTTATTTTATTATATTTTATTTTGATTTTTTTAAAAAAAATTATAAATTATATTAAATCAAGTTTTTGTTAAATTTAGAGTAACATCATAAATTTTGAGGTTTGAATTTTTCGTTTTATCCTTCTCTTAAATTTTTCTCAAAAAAAACTTAGGGCAAAACTTGGTATAGAAGTTTTACCTGTTTAAGGCATGGGTAAAATGAAAATTCAATTGCCAAAATCTATTATTTCACTCTAAATTTAACGAAAAATTAATTTTTTGTAATTTATAATATTTAGAAAGGATCAAAATATAATAAAATGACTAATAGGGGTCCAATTGTAATATTTGAAATTTCAAAGAGTGTTAAATGTAATTAACTCTTTATTTAATTAAAATCATATTCGTTTTGGGGTTTGATCTATATATATATATATATTCAACTAGTGATAACTACAGCATACCCTAATATTGGATTACCATAATATTATCTTAATTAATAAAAATTTCTTGAGAGTTGTTGAGAAATTTAAATATTAAGTTTTGCCATAAAACTTGCAATTTTATTATAAATATAAAATCATATTGATTAGTAAGTGATAATGACGAAATACAAATAATCCTTATAATAAATTAATCTTTGATCGAAGATAATTTGATAATTTTTTAATCATGAAGTGAAATCTATACGAATATATCAAATAAATAGCAAAACTAAAGCAAGTGTGCGGTAGTGCCTATTGCCAGATCTCAAGTCGAAACCAATAAATTATGTTGCAGATGAGAGATAGTACTCACTCCATTGTAGCAAGGAAGTCATAATATAATATGTTGATATTTTAAAGCAGCTTCACTTCCGTCAAAATTGACAATAATTATTGTAGCTAGTTCGGTGGGGGCACGCGACACGCCCAAAATTTTAGGCTACCCAAGTTTTTTTTCGTCGACCCTCGAAGAACGCATCAGACTCTAATATATTTTATTAGAAACTATTATTTGCCCCTCTCCTATAATTAACACTAGCAACTGCACCGATGTGTGTGAAAAAAAAAATAAAAAACTTTATATTATTATTTAATTTATAATTATTTTTAATATAATTATAATTTTATGATGAATAAATTAAATAAGATAATTTAAATTGAGAAAAAAAGAATTCAAAATAAATAAGTGATATAAATAAATAAATAAAAAATTTGATCAGAATCCCGTGAATAGAAGAGTTTAAATAAAAAATTGTACGTGCTTAGAATTTATATTAAAAAAATAAAAGAAAAAAAAGAGTCTGGGATACCAAAAGAGGTGTCTCGCTTAATATAATATAATAGTATAGATAAATCTAGCAATTATATTCTTATTGTAGTTTTGCTTTCGCTCAAAACCTAAATGGAACCTTTAACGTGTTGGTCCATAATAAATAGTATAAGATTCTTCTTATCAATAACTACATTTTTAAATGTTAAAATATGAAATATTTAATTAAATCAGTACAGTGGAAATAATAGTTGTACTCTTAAATATTGAACTACGAAATGCTGAAAATTCAACTACTATAATTCAACTGCAATCGTTTGTTGGTTTACTTAATGTGCATAATAAACTAAGTCCATTTTAATTCTTTTCTTGGCCTAACCCCAATAATTAAGTCTTTGGTATAACGGAAAATATAACGGCGAGTAACAAGTCCCAATAGCAAGTAGTAAGTACGATTGAAGTAGGGACAAAGACCTTCAGAAAAGAAGGTCTCCCCTCACTTTGTTATGGACCTTGTACATTGGGATTTAAGTTATGAATAGATCTCCTCTCTCTTCGAGGGGTTTTCTTTCAAAAAAAAAAAAAGGAAAGCAAGCTTACCATATTTTAAGTTTTGGAAATAAAAATAATACATTGAAAATTAACAAAAAATTCCTCAAAAACCAAAATAATTATGGGGCCACGGGCGGGTTCACCAGCCCCTTTTGTTCTATGCTGTACAGAAGATATGGTGTTAAATTTTCAAAGAAGCATTAATGGACAAATAGAAAAAAAAAAAAAAAAAAAGTTAGAATTACAAATTTGAGAATAATAAGAAAAAACTGGAAAAGAAGAGAGGAGTAAATTTTTTTTTTTTTCTGACCTTGACAAATATGTCAAAAACAGGACATTGTCACGGCCGGAACCGACACGACAGCAACAATAGTCGAGTGGGTATTAGCCGAGCTCTTGCACAATCCCCGTGTGATGGAAAAAGTGCAACATGAAATAACAGATGTTGTTGGATCAAGGAATATTGTCGAAGAACACCACATTGTCGAGCTACACTATCTTGAAGCAGTTGTTAAGGAATCATTTCGCCTACACCCTCCAGTCCCCTTGCTTATACCAAGGTGTCCGAGCCAATCCTGCACGGTTGGAGGATGCACAATCCCAAAGGGCTCAAGAGTCTTCTTGAACGTTTGGGGTATTCAAAGGGACCCAAAAGTTTGGGAGGATCCCTTAAAATTCAAGCCTGAAAGGTTTCTGAACCAAAGTACTAATGCAGATAATTTTGATTATTTAGGTAATAGTTTTCAGTTCCTTCCATTTGGATCGGGGAGAAGGGTTTGCCCAGGCTTCCCTCTGGCTGAGAGAATGGCAATGTTTTTGCTGGCCACACTCCTTCACTCGTTCGAGTGGCAATTACCGGAGGGCGAAAAGATTGATCTGTCCGAGAAATTTGGGATCGTTATGAGGAAAAGCACGCCGCTCCTTGCTGTTCCGAGTCCAAGGTTTCCAGATTCAAACTTGTATGCGTAAACTGCAAGTTTCACTCGATGCTGTGGTACTCAGTTTTCGAACTGATCATTTGGCTGCTTTGTTTCTCCCTTTCAAGACTATCGAAGTATCATTATTCTATCATTAATTTTTGTTAATATTGTATGATACATAAATTCCCAACTATCTTTGATTTTATAAATGCTAAATAGTTGGTGCTAAACTCAATTATGTGTTCTAACATCTATTTGTTATGAAACTATAAAATCATGAGAACTTAACAAAATGCTTTTCAAGGATTTAGATAAAAATGAATTTATAATATTAAGAAGAAAATTGCAAAATAGTATCCCGTGTTAGGCCCACGCTGCAAACAAAACCCTAACATATAAAAAATCCTCCAAATCTATATATATAATTCACAACCCTTTAGGCTATCACGTGTATGCTGACATAATTCACAACCCTTTAGGCTATCACGTGTATGCTGACATAGATAGCTTCAATAATTTTTTAATATATTCTTTGTTTTTTTATAATTATTTTTATATAATGTGATGAAAATAAAATAATACGGAATGAAGTTATCTTGAGAATACCTCAATGAGATTTTAAATTTTATATTTATCATGTTTGAAAACCCCACTTAATTCTCATAATTTGTTACTAACAAATATTTGAATTCAAAATGTAAGTACAAAAGCTAAATGTCAAATTACAAGTTTATCTAAATACTTAATATTCAATATCTAAATATTGAATTGAATATTTCTTTTCTATTTTTTGTTAAACAAAACATATGGATAGAACGAAGTTATCTTCAGAAATTATCAATGAAATTTCAAATTTGATATATATTGTCTTTGAAAATTCCACTTAATTCTCATAATTTGTTGCTAACAAATATTTGAATTCAAATATCAACTACAAAATTTAAATTTCAAATTACAAGTTTATCTAAATACTTATGATTTAATATCTAGGGGTTGTCTATTATTAGGTTGGATTCGTACTGAACTTACGTTAGGTCGGTCCGTACTTATCTGTACTAATTTTATTTAATTTAAAAATATATATTTTTAAATCAACCATCATGTTAAAGTTCCTATTTTTTCTCTAACCAACTTTGTTAATTTAATATATTTATTTTAAATTAAAACATTATTTGCTATAATTCTTCTACTTTATCTCTAAAAATTTATTAAAAAAATATAATCTATAATTGATAATCATTTTTAAAAACTTTTAAACTCCTATTTTTTCTCCAATCATTTTCTTTAATTAGAAAGTTTTACGTATTTTAATATTAAAAATTTTGCACCAAAAAAATATTAAAAATTAATTAAAAATATGCATGCAAAATATGTTATTTGTGAATATATCATCTTATAATTGATTTTCTCTAGTCCGACAAATACCAAAATTTTATTAGATTCTCATAAATTATGTTTCTACTAAATAATTACTAAATTTCTAATGAAATTTAATTTTTTATAAATTTGAAATACAATTACGCGTGTTTAGCAATGAAGCAAACATAGAAAATTATTAGTTTCATGTAGAGTCAAATAATATCGACTGAATTGAATTTATAAAATTGATTTAAGAGAGAGAAAAATTAATAAAAATAAAAAAATTAAACAAACGTGTTCTAAAAAAAACGGAGAGAAAAAATATAGATGAACATGATCTGAAACGTATACAATTGAAATGATTAAAAAATAATTATATATTTTAAATCAAATAAGATACACAAAATTATAAAATGTTCTATAAATAATTTAATTTTAAGAAAATTTTAGTATATTATGCACATAAGGTGGGTGTGGAAAAAATATTTTATTATTATTTTAAAATAAACCTATTAATTATTATTCTATTTTAATTTTATTTATCTAATTTTTTAACATATATGTGTATGTGTAGTTATGTATTCGATAAATGAAAAATATTTAAAAAATACAAAGAATAATAAAAAAATAATTAAAATGGATGTCATATTATAGCTTACATTCACTCGAATTAAACAAAACAAATATTAATTTTAAAAAACTTACTAAATTTATTAAAAATGTCAATTAAAAATATAATGATTTTTTAAAAATAAAATATTAAAGAGAAGTTGGGTGATTGTATATATATAATTTAAAATTACATAATATTAAAAATTTATTAAAAAAATAATATAGTACAATCTTGTACAGACTGACCTCACGTAAGGTCAGTACAGATTGAACTTTTGTTAGACATCCCCTAATATCTAAATATTGAATTCAATATTTCTTTTCTACGTTTTGTTAGTGTAAAAAGATTCTTGCACCCATCCAAACTCAATTCAAATTTCAAATTTATCTAATTATTTAATATCTAAATAATTTAATTTTTTTTCCTTTTAATTAGTGCTTATATATATATATATATATGTGTGTGTGTGTGCTCACGCTCAGAGTGCATTGACATTCACTAATTTTTTTTATTGTTAACATTCGTAATCACTCAAATATGAAGGGGGAAGAAGAATTCATATAATTGATCCAGAAATCCAGAAAAAATCCAACGCCCCTAAAGGAAGTTGAGAAGCGACTCAAAATTCATATCACTGATCCAGAAATCCAGAAAAAATCCAACGCCCCCAAAGGAAGTTGAGAAGCGCCTCAAAGGAAGTTGAAACGCTAATTAATTGTATCGCATCAACTTTGCTTGAGATCTCAAAATTAGCTTGAAATACTTTCTTATTGTTTCATGATGCTTGAAATACTTTCGTATTGTTTCATGATGAGACATTTATGATATTAAGGTTGAACTATAAATATTTACAGGTTAGAGAGCAATGTGAGGATATGGTGCTTACAAAATTTAATCAGCTACAGTTTCAATCATTTGTCTTTCAAGTAAAGGTTACGAATAGTAACACACCCAACGAGATAGCAACAATTTACATTGTGAAGATGGATTACAAGCTTGAAAGCAAGTACCTTTCAAAACAGGTTGCTATTTACCAATACTTAATTTATATATATTCAGACCAATACTTAGTTTGTATATATTCTTTTATTTTTAAATCTGATTATTGTTTTTATTTTGTCATAGATTAAACAAATGACGAAAGCAGGTTGTTCGGATATCTCTAAGCATATCTCTAAGTGCATCTACACCAGGCCTCCTGTTGGTATCAACAAACAGCTTGCCACTACAATCATTGTCTCAAGCTCAACTAAGGGAGAATTGTTTAGAAGTGATCTATTTAATGAAGAAACCCTCTCAATTGATTAGAAGTGACCTTTTAATGAAGAAACTCTCAAAAAAAGTGTTGTAGGGTAAGATATAATTTTCTATTTAAGTATCAATACAAATATTTCTTAGTTAGAATAAATAAATAAATAAATAAATAAATATATATATATATATATATATATATATATATATATATATATATATATATATATATATATATATATATATACTCGCATTTCAATATTGTTGCAAACTATCTTATAGTTACCTATATTTTAACAATATTAATTTACATCTTGATGCAGGACTCGGATGAGATTCCATAGAAACTCTAAGGCAATTGTATGGTCCGGTAGAAGGTTAAGACTTAAGAGATTTTAATCTAATTCCAAGATTCCAGAACAATTAGTTTTCTATTTTAAATTAAAACATTACGATAACTTTCGTAATTTGTAATGGAGCCATGCAATTGAGCTCCGATCTTAGATAAAAAAATTTGTTTCTTAGTTAATGTTTAACGATTTTGTTTGATCATAAAACTATTCTCAACCAGAAGTATGTTTATTATGTCATTGGTTATCATTATTATTTAAAATATTTGATTGATTTTATTTGTTGTTGGACGTAACACTGAATGATTCGTATAATTTTTTTTTTTTTGGTAGCAGTGATTCGTAAAATTGTTATTGTTATTGTTCACGCGTGATAATTTTTTTCACTAATAATTATACTAAATATTGCTTTAATAAATATTCTTTTTTCCAATGTCTTGCAAATAATCAATTTTTACCATTTGAAAGGCACGTGATTATATACACAAGACTATAATAATAATAATAATAATAATAATAATAATAATAATAATAATAATATCTTCTCCTTTTCTTTAAGTATATTATAACTGATTTTTATTATATAGTGTGATCGGTCCAATATTTAATACAATTAAATTACTTACAAGGTCATACTTAGAAAATGGTGCCCGTGCCTTGGGCACGGGTTCAATACTAGTGATTCTATATTTCTCAAACTTTGCCTAGAAAACCCAATCAGCATTGCATGGCCTACACGCGCTTTGACTACTTATAGTAAAATTATATTTTTCTTTACTTTTTTATGCAGAATTACTATTTTACTTATATATTGTATTTGTGAAATTATATATATACAAATAATTATATTATCTATGCTACATATATATTATATATATATATATATATGGTAGGGTTTCTCTCTAGGGTCTGACAATTTAGGCGGCCAATGGCCGAGCAACCTGCGTCAGCGGGACCAATCTCACCGGCCAACAACAAGCAAACTAACGGCAAGACATACACTACTGTCACTAAGGGCAACGCTATTGAAACATCATCGGCTTTGCCTAGGAAAACTGTTAATATCGCGTCAAGAAAGGTTCACCTCTTTCCCCGCGACCCACGACGGAAGAGATATGGGCAGGTTTCGGAGCGAAACGGCATAACAAATATCTCTTTCACAGATGACGAGATTGCGAAATTATCTGTTCCCTTCCAATTCGCACTTGTAGGTAAGTTCTCTCATGGCTATCCAACCATGGCGAGGTTTCATAAGCTTTTCATGGATATGCAATTGAAAGGTGAATTCAAGCTTGGAGTGCTGAACATCAAACATGTTCTGATAAGATTGGATAACGAGAAGGATTTCAACCGAATATGGCTTCAGAAGTTCCACGTTTTCGATGGATACCCTATGCGGGTTTTCAAATGGACGCCTACCTTCAATCCGAAGATTGAGCCGTCTATTGTCCCGGTTTGGGTGCGACTTCCTGGACTAGAAACACAATCCTTTGATGCCGAATCCCTGATGGATATAGCACAAAACATAGGGAGCCACTATGCTTCGATGAAGGAACCTTTGATGCGCAATGTCCGTCTATGGCAAGATTCTGTATTGAAGTTGAAGGAACGAATCACTCTTACATATCATGGATGAACACACATACAATCGATCATTTATGAGCGATTACCAAGCTACTGTAAGAAGTGTAATAGAATAGGGCATCAACAAAAAGATTGCTATGAGGGTACGGCTGACTCTTTCAAAGAACAACTTTTCGGGGACAGCCATGAAGATAACAGAGCTTCAAAGAATGGGGAGATGGAAGATAATATTTCAAGCACAAAACAGGATGCAAAAGAAGGGGATCTACGTGAAATAATCCAGGAAAAAGAGCAAAGAACCTGATTAAAGACAAAGAGTTCGCAGAGGAAAATAAAGAACATCAAGTTACTACAAAGCATTGGGTAGAGAAACTATTTGGGAAAACGAGTAATGTCAAAGCTAATAATAGCAAGCAGGAGGAAAAAGAGGCCATTGAGGTTAACGTGCAGGATGCTACGACGCCAAATCAAATACAGGGGAAAATGCACGAGTTAGAGAATTTAAAGGAAACAGAAGAGAGAACAGAAAAACTGGTTCATAAGATTGGAGAAGATCCAGAACGAGACAATGACGATGAGGAGAATCAAACGTCAGAGGATGAGAGCTTGGAGCTTCAGCAAGATCCTCCTGATGACAAGGAAATTGGAGAAGGGAATAAAGAAGATATTGACCCTAACAAAACTGAGCAAGTCCTCCAAGAGGATGACAGTGAAACTTTGAGAGCAAAGGCAATATTCCAAAGATCAAATTCTTTCAGTGAGGGGTTATCAGAAAGGGTAGAGGAAATAGGAATGCCCAAATGGCAAATTGGCAACAACAGTAAACGATTTCCAGACACCCTTCATAAGAAGAAGAACAACAAAGCCAAAAACTTGTCCAAATCCACGGCCTCTAAAAGGACGACCAGATCGTCGGCCAATCAGCAAGGGGAATCATGATTAGAGGACTTATCTGGAACATTAGAGGAATCGCCGACTGTGGTCGGAAGCGTATCCTTAATAAGATTCGGATAAAGAATAAACTTCATTTTATGGCCATCATTGAGCCAAAAATTGCTTTAGATAGAAATTTTATATGTGCTAAATTTAATTTTGCTGATGCTATTTCTAACATCACTAACCATATTTGTTTTTTTCTTATGATGGCATGCAGGTGGAGGTCATTGGAGATGATCAGCAGTATCTTCATCTGAAACTTAAGTATACAGATTGGGATGGGCCGATTATGGTTTTGATTATCCATGCGTTGAGCGAAACGGTCTAAGAAGACCGTTATGGGATTATTTCAGAAAAGAGGGAAATGGGACACTACCGTGGCTTATTGGAGGAGACTTTAATATAATTGTTAATGCAAATGAAAGACGTGGAGGGCATCCACCAAATGTACAGGGAATAGAAGAGTTTGGTGACTTCATTCAAGACTGCAATTTGATGGAAACGCCTTTTGAAGGTTCAATCTATACGTGGACAAATAAAACCTTCTGGTAACGTCTGGACCGGGTCCTTATTACAGAAGCTTGGGTTAATCTATATTATGCAACTCATGTCAAACACCTTTCACTTGTGAGAACCCCGAAACGCGAAGCCCTTCGACCTTCAGATTTCAAGAGATGTGGTTAAGATATGGTAACATAGAAAAAGTGATTAAAGAGAACTAAGAGCAACCCATAAGAGCAGAAGGCATATTGAGGTTACCATTCAAGCTAAGAAGGCTTAAAGGGCGACTTAAAGAGTGGAATTAGAATGAATTTGGGAATTTCTTCAGCCGTGTTGAAAGTGCTGAGAGGGATGTCAATAATGTGGAGAAAGAGTTCGACGCCAACCCTTCGGACACAAACCTTACTTAAATGAACAAGTACACGGTAGAGTGGAAGACATGTTTGGCCATGGAAGAAGATTTCTGGAGGCAAAATGCGTCAATTAAGTAGCTTGATGAAGGAGAAAGAAACACTCATTTCTTTCATTCTCTTGCAAAGAAGAAGAGGCTTAAGAGAACTATTAAAGCCATATATAAGGGTGATCACAGGCTTACGAACCAACAGCAAATACGACAATCAGCGAATAATTTTTATGAAGGCCTTATGACTTCAGCGGGCTCTTCTAACTGGAGCGCAGAAGATCTGAACGTGGTTAATAAGGTTCTGACTAGTACAGAAGGAGAAGAATTGTGTTCCAAACCCACTAAGAAGGAAATTCGAGACACGGTATTCCAAATTAGCCCTCATAGCGTGGCCAGACCAGATGGGTTCTGTTCGATTTTTTACCAAAAGTTCTGGCACATCATTGGTGATGAGGTTTGTGAGGCGGTGCATGTATTCTTTAATGGAGACCCGCTACCTAAGGCTTACACTTCCACTTCCATCATTCTCATCCCTAGAGTTGAGAACCCGAAGCATTGGAGTCAATACCGTCTATGCAATGTCTCCAATAAAATAATGACCAAGTTGCTCAACAATAAGCTTGCTATGGTTTTGCCCAGAGTTCTATCCCCAAACCAGAGCGGTTTTATCCGAGATAGAAATATTAGTGATAATATTCTATTGGCTCAAGAAATGGTACAGGGGTTGGATAATAGAGGAGCGGATAAAAATATCATTATAAAGCTTGATATGGAGAAAGCTTACGACCGAATTGAATGGAACTTATTTTTGAAATTATGTGTAGAAAAGGGTTCCCTGAACAGTGGATCGATTTGGTGAAGCGTTGTGTCAGTAACTGCTGGTTTTCTGTGATTATTAATGTAGCTTCTTCTGGTTTTTTTCATTCTACTAGGGGTCTCCGCCAAGGAGACCCTTTATCCTTTTTTGTTTTTGTTATAGCCTCTGACTTTCTTTCCATCCTTTTGAACAGGTTGGCAACGACGGATATGCACAGCAGATTTAAAGGAACGAATAAAATAGTAGTTACACACCTATCCTATGCCGATCGATGATACGATACTCTTTACAAATTCCAGGTTGAACTCTTTGGTGTAGATCAAAGGTATACTCGAGAAGTATGAGGATGTTTCCGGACAGAAAATTAACCGAGCTAAAAGTTCATTCATTATCGGAAACAACAACAGCGTGGCTTCTGACCAGGTTAAAGGTATTCTGGGATATAAAAAGGAGGCTCTCCCTATCTTACCTTGGAGTGCCGCTATACTCCGGATGCCGAAAAATTATCATGTTCGATAGGATTGTGGATAAAATCAGGAAGAAGCTTATTAGGATGGGTGTCCGCCAATTTAAGCTATGGAGGAAGACTACAATTTATTAAATCTGTATTGTACTCCATACCAACTTATACTATTCAAATGCTAAAGCCTCCAAAAACAGTAATTTAACGGCTGCATCGCATTATGAATAGGTTCTTCTGTGGGAGCAATTCTGAATCCAATAAGATACATTGGGCCGCCTGGGAGCGTTTATGCTTCCCAACTGATGAGGGAGGTTTGGGAACGCGTAACTTGGAAGATATGGTGGAAGCCTTTCTTACAAACTCTGGTGGCGTTTCCATACTTCGGACACTCTATGGGCTCGATACATGAAAAGTAAGTACTGCAAGGAATGGCATCCCAACATTACTCCTGTTCCTATCCGAAGTTCTCTAATTTGGCAGCGCTTGTGTCGAGCTAGGGAAAAAGCAGAAACCTTCATCAACTGGTCTTTGGGAAATAGAAACATGTCATTTGCTGAAGATAGGTGGTTTCATGGTAAGAAACTGTCAGAATTGGTGGAGAACCTGGACAGTGAGCTAAGAGTTAACCTCTTTTGGAATGAACGTGGGTGGTGTAACCAAACTTTACAGACATACCTTGGCCCTTCTCTAGCGAAGCAAATAACAAGTGTTACGATTATGTATGATCAATTAGACTTGGAATTATGGAACCTTGATCCCATTGGAAAATTCTCAATCAAATCTGCTTACAATGCGATCCGGGAAAAACTCGAACCCTCAGCGTCTTGGAGAGCTATCTGGAGTTGTAACCTTACGCCCACGATTCAGATTTTCATATGGAGGCTAATCAAAGATTGGCTTCCCACTGACGAGCGTCTGGAACGGAAGGGAATTTCTATACCTTCAAGGTGTGCGTGTTGCTCCAACAGAGATACGATGGAACATGTGTTCACTTGCGGACTGAAAGTTAGAAAAGTGTGGGATTTCTTTGGAGATTTTTTTAGCATAGATCACTTGGAAGCAGCTCAGATATTGGTTGTGTAGAACTGGATTATCTCTTTCCCTTTTAGTTCAAAGAAGCACGTCAAAATTATTATTTCTATATTGATTTGCTGGTATGCTTGGCTTAAAAGAAACCAAGAGCGGCACGAAGGGAGTCTTTTCTCTTATCTTAATATCATTCGTAGAGTTAGATCTCATATATATCAACTAAGTCGAATTGGTCGTTTATGCAGGAAATGGTGGACTAGGGATATCCATACAGGACGAAAATTTGATATTGTATTCTCCAAGAAGCCGAATAAGCCAGTCCTAGTGGTCAGATGGATTCGGACTCAATTCAGTTGGTGGAAGCTCAACACGGATGGGCGTCCCGTGGTAACCCGGGCTTGCCGGTATTGGAGGCCTGATTCGTGATAGCCATGGCATTGTGATATATGCTTATAGCAATGGTATAGGCCATGGGACCAATACTGAAACAAAGGTGAGAGCTATTGCAAACGGAGTAGCCAAAGCCGCTGAGATCTGTTTCTACTTCTTGGCCGAGATCTGTTTCTACTTGTAGGAGCTTTACCAAAGTAGGAGCACTACCTGGAGCTTCAATGTCATTACTATATGGTAAGGTTGCAACTATGTAATTAACAATTATCTGGTACATTTTTCCAGAGACCAACCTAACAACAACTTGGGTAGCCTTGTGGACGCTAACGATAAGCCTTCGATCAACCGTTGTCGAACGAGTGCCACATCGACACTTTTTATTGCCCGGATGACTGGACGCCTCTTGAAGAGGCCAATGGATGATCCGAATATCACGTTTTGCAAGAGGGGCTTGAATCTGATGATTTACTTTGGGATGAACATATGGCCTGATTGTGTGGCTAGCATTAATATTTATAGGCAACATAATGTCATTGCCCTTATGAACTACAAGTTGGTTTTTGTTTTCAGAGGGCATCATTGTTTTTCGAGTCTTAATGATCCTTGGATCATGAACAGTTGTATTGCTTCTTTTGTTTTGGTTGGTTTATATATGAGGTAGGGGCCTCGTTAATAACCCTACGACTCTCTATCAATTTTTTCGATAAAAAAAAAATAAAAATCTATGCTATATATATATATTAAGCGAGAGATCCATGTAGAAAATTTTGGTGTCCTCTTTTCTTTTTAATTTAATTTATTTAATTTAAGAAAAAACTCACATAGGGTAAAATTCTAACCACTCTCAAACACGTCTTTAACGTAAAGTCCTAACTGATGAGTATCTGCCAAATTGAACCCTTTTCTCTTCTGACTTCTAGATTTTCTGATTTACTTTAGATTCGATGTAATCTCTTCCGGTTATTATTACTTGCATGCTACTCTACAAGAATTCCATATCTTATCTACTTCCTTTTCTCTTCTGACTTCTAGGTTTTTTGATTTACTTTAGATTCGATGTAATCTCTTCCGGTTATTTTTACTTGAACGCTACTCTACAAGAATCCCATATCTTATCTATTTCCTTTTGTACGTCATTTGAGTCAGCTCGCCGTCTATACTTGCAAGTTATAGTGAGACGTGCTAAAACTCTGCTCATTTGACTACTCGTCTGAATCTATTTATTACGCCTCGCCCTAAAATATTCTTCTTTTACTTGGACTTCCTAAATAGACAAACCCCTTTATTTCTTCAGAATAATACTAATCTTATTATGCCCAAACTTACATCCCTTTTGTTTAACTGAACTCATCATCTTCGTGTAGAACAACCTGTTACAATGTCCTCTTTTTTCAGTTAACTACCTACTATACAAGTGTTTGCCCTAGTTCATTAGATAGGATTTGAGCTCGTGCAAAATTAGAGGATTTGAAGGGTGGTCCAATTCGTACGTTGATAGGAAATAAGCAAGACTCGGTATCCAGTCATGGTATATGACCGAGCTGCTGAACATAATCTCATAATGAATTGTGTCATTATCACGACTTCTTTCAATGAGTGTTGAAATAGAATGACGCAACTATTCAAGAGCGAACCACTATTAGCCATATAAGGTTTACACTTAGATAAAGATAGTGGAAATAATTTCAGATACTTAAAAAAGTTTTGTGTATTTGTCATGGTGTCCGAGAGACAACATGTTATACTTGCTTTAAATACTCTCAACCCACATAAAGTATTCCTTTCAAGTCCCGGATGGTAAATAAAATGTATATGCAACCACGAGACAAAAACACTAGTATTAACACAAGTTACATGCTCTTAAGTAAACGTGCCATGAGTAATAAATATTTCAAGTATTGACAATTAAAAGCTCATTCCTTGAGTTTAATTTCATCCATCATAATAAATTGTACTTCCATATCTTTTTATAAATCAGTTAGAGGCTTAGAGCAAAATCTAGCATAGAGAAACGGACTTATGCGTTTGAAAAATATTCAAAAGTCGAAACTTAATCTCATGAAAAGCAACAACTTAAAGTAGCTATCTTTGATTAGGAATGTACATCGAGGATATGTGTGTTAGTAATTTGAAATGATTAATAATTTGAAATACCCTAATAACCATCACCGGGTACTACATACAACAACATATCTATTATCTCCTGAAAATTGCTCCACTTCAACAAATGACACACACTAGGTGTTTATATATTGGAATGTAAAATCATGTAGGTGAGAAGAAGGCTGTCCCGGTTATACTCTTGCAGACACCTCATCACATTATAAAACACATTAAAGAAGATATAAAAGTTTTATGCTTACAAAACCAACTGGTCGTCTGTGAAAAATGTATGTGAAGAAAGACAATGGGAGAGTACTTGTAAGCAAGAAAAACATTGAAAATAAATACGAGGAGCTTAGCAAGTGGTAGATTAAGCCAAAAGAAAATTCTCTAAATATATTAGGTCACAAACAAGGAAAACTCAAGAGGAAAGGAACAAATAAGTTGGGCATATGAAAGTTTTCTCTTGTCAAATCAAAAAGAGACACGAGCTAATCAACTTGAAGGTCTATTATCCAAGGATACACACATAATTTAACAACAATAAAAAAATTGAAGTTCAGTAATGATCAGTAAAAGCGGCACACATAACGAGACATAAGCAGATAAGGAAGATAGTTGCAGAAAAGGACAATATACTAGCCCTTCCAAACTCATATGATTCGAGCGAAAAGATAAAATCTGCATCCTATGCTCGTTTCGAACCTTCTAGGCTCATCTCTTATGTCTGACCATTTCAATTCGCCTTATGTGAAATAAAACAATTCAAAAGGATTTCACCTCTCTCCTTATTTCGAAGGAACTCTGAGCAAACCTTGACTGCCTTCCAATTTCTCTTCTTGATGGATTTTCTTCACATTGCATAAAATTCTTACGTAAAATCCTAACAATTCTCAAAAAGTTTTTTTTTTTTCTTTTTAATTTAATTTTAATTTAAAAATAAAATTTTAAAGATCCCATTTTTTATATTTAAGGGATATATTTTTAATAATAATTTCTTTATTTATACACACATGGGAAGATGGATGTGCAAGATTTACCAGTGTATATATATATATATATATATACATACTAGCAACCCTGCACACCCGGTGTGTGTGCAAAAAGAAAAATATTAAATTAAAATTTTCATATTATTACTTAATTTATAATTATTTTTAATATAATTATAATTTTATGATGAATAAATTAACTAAGATAAGATCAAATTGTGGAAAAAAGACTAAAGATAAATAAATGATATAAATAAAAAAGAAAAGAATTTTGGGGCCAGGTGAATATAGGAGAGTTTAAGCAGAAAATTGTAAAAGTAGTGGCTAGAATTAATGTTAAAAAATAAAGAAAAAAAAGAGTCCATGACACTAAATGGGTCTCTCCCTTAATATAATAGTATAGATGCACACACCACAACCACCGCCCAGGTCACTGCTACTGGCAAAACCATCGTCGCCGCCAGTCCCCAACACCGCCACTTTCCTCTTCCATAATCCATCAACTCCGCCCCCTCACCGCCCGTCCCCACCACCGCCGTTACGACAACTGCCTCCATTAACACCCACCAACAATCAAACTCAAATCCACACAAACCCACACATAAAAACTCAGATCTAGGGATCGCGAACCTAGGGAGAGAAGATGGGACGACAGATATGCTCGTCGAGGGTGGAGGGGGTGACAACCGCAGTGGATTTTGAGTGTGGTGGTTGTAGGTCATCGAGGCGGCGGGATCTGAAGAGGGAGGGCGACAGAGCTAGAGGGCGGGGGGATGAGGAGGAGGGAGCGGCAGGCAGGCAGTTGGAGAGGGATGGCGGCGGCACTGGGACGGGTTGGAGAGGGGCGGCGGGAAAGCTGGAGAGGTACAGGATAGATTAGGTGGGACGGTGATATAGTGTACGTATAATATATATAATATAATTATTAGTGTATGTATAATATATATTAGGTTGTATATATCATCTTTATATATATACTAGCAACGGGTGCACGCCGTCCCTGCGCGCAAAAATTATTTAAGGTGTAATTTATCTATTTCGATGTGCCTAACTTATTTGAGATGAATATATTATTACGTTTTTATATATATGTGTATAGTGATTTTATAATTACAAAACAACAAATATGTAATTTCCTTCTAAAATTGACGCTCTTTCTCCAAATATTTAATAATGAATAATGTCGTTAATTAGACTTTGGGTTATGCTTTGCGAAAACTTATAATTTTCTACATATTGATTTAAAAAATAAAAATGATGTCTCTAAAAAATGATGAAAAATATATATTAAATGTAATAAGTTAAATTTAAAATAAAAAATATTTCATTTCTTTTCTAGAATCAAAGAAGAAAACCAAAATTACAAATGTCCCTGAATCTAATGTGTACTTATATATACTTGATGAACGACTTATCTTCTCACCTGTAAAAATATATGAAATAGTAAGAAGATAAACATACAATTAAAATTGTATGAACTGCAAGTATTGAAATAATTGATTAGATATGTAATGTGTACCATACCTCGATAGAGTGCTCCTTAATTTGTCAAAAATCTCCTTGTAAACCACATTTCTTGTGAAAACTCCGGTATGGCCGTCAATGGAACCCTTTTTCACCAAAATTTTAGTCGTTCTTTCAGAAATACCCCGCGAAAGAGCAACATATAATTGGCCATGACTGAAAACATGATTGCGAAGATAAATTCCAACAATTGGAATTGTTTGCCCCTGAGATTTGTTAATCGTTAGTGCGAAACTTAACCGGATGGGAAATTGTCTTCTTGTCATTTCGAAAGGCACATGTGCATCTTCTGCGGTGTTTAATGGAATTCGTGGCAAAAATACTCTTAATCCTTTGAATTGGCCACCCAAAATTTCTGCTTCAATAATGTTTCTACCAAATCGGTGGCAAATAAGTCGGGTACCATTGCAAAGACCAATCTTCGGATCAATATTCCTCAAGAGCATCACTGGAGCACCTTTTTTCAAAGTCAACTTGTGAGGTGGCAAACTACCGGGGGATAGAGAGTTCAAAAATTCGGGCAAGTATAAATTACGAACATCATCAGCTACCGAGTCAAATGAATAATATGTGACTTCATCTCCATGAAAAGCATCTAGCACTTGCTCGTTTCACTTGTTCACATCATCATTCAGAGGAGTTAATAAAGCCCGGCTAGACATGTATTCCGTATCATAAGTGTGTGAGCCTAACTCTGGGAAAACAAAATCTATTAAATCTTTAATAGAATGTTATCCCTCCCAAGGTATTGACATAGAGGTAGGAATTCGTATCATGTCATCCTCTATCGTCGGCTCATCACCATTACTAATACGGAGCAAAAATTCAGAAAAGTCCACATCATTTTGTGCTCTCATATTCTCGGATAAGTGTAGAAGTTTAACATTACACCAAAGCGGTGATTGGACTATGCTAGCATTTATAATTTGTGATTTCGTACCAGAAATCACAACTGGAAGAACTTGACGGAAATCACCTCCTAATATCATAACTTTGCCTCCAAACGGTAGGTCGAAACGGAACATGTCCCTAAATGTCCGATCCACTGCTTCAAATGCTTTTCTATTTGCCATTGGCGCCTAATCCCAAATAATAGCTGATGCACGTTCTATCAAAGTAGATAACTCTGATTGCTTGCTGAACCGACACATTGAAAAAGGTTCAAAGATGATAGGTATTTTTAGTTTTGAATGAGTAGTCCTACCACCTGGAAGAAGATTTGCTGCAATGCCTGATGTTGCAGTTGCAAGAATAATGAACCCATCTTTTCTGAAATTAGCAAGCAACGCTTTATACAAAAATGTATTGCCTGTCCCACCTGGACCATCCACAAAAAATATTGCACTATGTTTTCTTTCTATTGCATGACTGATCACATCAAATGCGGCAAACTGGCATTCATTGAGAAAATTTACAGAGTTAACATCTGTATCTGATATAGGAATTGATAGTTCATGCTCCAGTAATCCGGTGATATTATCCAAATCTTCAGATCCTTCAGATATTCGAGGCAAGTCAAACTCATGTATATTTCTCTTATGTTTCATGAGAATACCATTAATATCATGGAGAAGTCTGTTCAAAACATAAAATTGATTCGTGCTACTCGAAGATGGATAGTCTTCAATCATAAATGAGTAGTTTCATCCCATAATCTTCTAACACCACTGGGTTCACAGTACAGTAAAATTGTGGCAAACAACCTTCAAAGTGCTGATGGCATTCTGAAATTCCGAGCTTCAATCAAGCACTCCCTAATGCTATTGTCCTCTTGAAGTAAACCTCTTTTTTCTGCTGCTTGCTTAAAACACAAATAATGTTGGAAAACACGAATCAGAAAGCAGCGAAATTTAAAAAAATTTTCCCAACAAAAGGACCTTGAACTCGCAATCGTGTAATCAAATTCGTAAAGATAGAAAACTTACTTTTCTTTTTGTTCTTTCTTGAAGCGTTTCAAGCCACCCAAGAACGCTCTTCTCGCGGCTTGATCCCCTCTCCTTGGTAAAGCTCGAATCTTCAAACTTCTAACTTGAAGTCTCTAGAGAAAGTCCACCAACTTGATCACAATCTAACTAGTAAGGATGCTAGTTCTCTAGTTAGTGTTTAGGCTTAACCTAGGGTTTAATTTAATCTTGGAGAAAGGAAGGTGTTCAACACATGAACCAAGAATTGTCTATTAGCTCTAAAGGGGAGCATGAGCTCCCCTATATATAGGAAAGGGGAGGGGCGGCCGAACCTAGTCCTTATGGACAAAGGATTTGGTCCCTCTCTCTCCTATTACTTGATCATCAAGTATTTTCCAACTTTGACTTTGAATTCTAATTCAAGTCAACTTTTAAGAGAGCTAAAAATATCCAAACTATTTTTGGATAATTTTATACTTTATTTATTATAAAATAAATAACTTATTTTTATCTAATTAATTAATTTGTAATTAATTAACTAGATTATTTTCTCCAAAATTAGACTTTCTTTTTAATTCAAAATTAAACCAAAGTCTATTAAATAATTAACTAATTAATTATTTAATATATATATATAATATATATATATATATATATATATATATATATATATATATATATATATTCACCTGTGTGACACGTGTCACAAGGACACGTGTCACTCACGTGACCCACACGTGTGGCTTCACACGTGTGGAACCCTTTTGGCCCGATTAACTCATTTAATCATTTTCAAGCCTCAACTCATGTAACCAAGTTGTTGTGTGTGACCCTCTAGGTTCTCAATTCAATTAGCAGTGACCCCAATTAATTAATTCTCTAATTAATTAATCAGTCCACAGATTAAACGACCATAGTCTAGCAACAGGTGTTTAACCCCTAGCTGAATTGGAATGTTCGGATTCGACAGAACCTTTAAGTCATTGATTCATGTGAGATACAATCCTCCTACTTACTATCTCTCAACCAAGATCTAGGGCAAGGGAATAATCAGAACCCTAATAATCCGGTCTTAAAGCTAAGTGCATTTCATATCCATTTGATCTCAATCCAAGAAAACCCTTTTCTTGATGTCTTGATCTACTGCCTTGGCCAAGGACTCCATATGGCATATGAATGACTTACACAATAAGAGATCACCTTGCAGATGCAAGTGTAGGTCCTTTCTTGATTCTCATTCACTTTCATGAATCACTTGTGCAGCCCCAGCATAAGCCTTGAATCAGTTGTCTAAGGCGACACCCTTTAAAGCTTACACCTAAGACTACAGAGTTAACTCATAAAGTGACAAGGAACCTCAAGTCTAAGGATCAATTAATCACATCAATGACTCGTGAGATATTTCCTAATCTAGAAGTTTCCATTTCCTGAAATAGAAACTTCCTTTCCCATTTAGGAATGTTCTCACATGGGGCACCTCAGTGAACTTACTTATTAAAGTAAGCACCCTCATGTATCACGCACGTATCAACTATACACTTTGCACCTCCATGAAACAAGGTGGTCCTTCTTAAGGGTGTGATCCCACAAGCAAGCCTTAGAGGAGTCAGGTTGACACTCCCACTGTCTGTAAGACTCATCGGCTTGGAGTATTTTACTAATCATGACTTATGTGATATAGGGCTCGTTTCATGAACCATTTCACCTAAATGGTAGAGTCCTAAAGTCATCAGGATTAGGGGAGTTCTCATACATGCACAGCTAAAGTAAACGCATACCAAACAAGAGCATATAAAGAAGTGTTACCTCAATTCGTTATTTCATTCAAAGATTGTCTGTGATTACAATAAGGAAAAGCACAAAGCGGATATACAATCGGCTTTCTAGGGCACTATTCCTAACAAATAATGAACCCCATCAACAGTTAATAGAACCTCAAATGATTTTGGACCCCTAACATGGTTCAGTAGAAGACGCAAATAAAATCTTTCCCCTTCATTTGGTGATACTGCATATACTCGTCCAATCACCTTTTGGCTAGTCCTTCTCTTTACCCAAATTCTTTCGTGTGGCAACCATCTGTAGTATTTTGGGAACTCAATATACAAATATTTATTTGGCTCTCTTCCTTCGTTGTATATCCTGAAAAACTCAGTTAACATTGTTTTTGAGTTTCTTTCATCAGCCAATACATCTGAAATCGACTGATGACTGCAAAATCGAACTTGTTGCCTGTTAGGAAGATGCACTTGTAATCGTACAACGGAGGGATAAATTCTGCTCATTGGAAACTTAAACACTCTCCAAAAAGCCTCTGGCGCACATATCCATCTTCCATCAACATATTTGCTGACTTCATCATAATTAGGTCCTGGGCGAACCTCAAATACAACACAATCTGGTCCTTTGTACACATTTTTGTACAAATACTTCACACTTTTAATGCTACTGCATACCTCAACATTTATATGACAATTATATTTTAGCAGCAACCACGGGTTATATGGAACCACCCATCTATTGTCAACAACAACGTCCCCATCATCGTCTAAAACTATAGATCTGTTATCATTCCGACGCTGATAAATTGGATAAGAGTCATTTCCTTTTCTCGTCTGTTCTGCAAATTGCTTGGGAAATCCTTTTTTACAACTCCCATTTTTCATGCAGGGTGCATTTGGTTTAGTATGTCCGCACGGTCCATGTATCATGTGTTTAAGGACAGCCGCATATAACTATGGCTCTTCGTCTTGCTTGGGTATTTCTGCTCGCACTATAATGTCATAATCATCAGGGTTATTCAACTTATCATCCTCGTCGAATATTACCAACATATGTACATGTGGTAATCCTCGTTTTTGAAACTCAATAACATGTACGTGAGCAATAACTTTTCCAAGCACCCCTCTATGAATAATATCTTCTTTCAATTCTTCACATTTTGCCCGAAAAATTCTGGTTAGCAAATCATGGAGGTCTTGTGCCGTTTGTCCCTGGAGAAGTTCCCTTTGTATATCTTCCCATGAAGGGTTACACGTCATTGTAACAAATAAATCTGGTTTTCCAAATTTTTGTACTATTGCCATAGCATCCTGGTACCGTTGATACATATCGCGAGGACTTCCAACAAATGATGATGGTAAGATTGTACGTCGCCCAACATTTCCTAAAAATAATTTATTAGGAATATATAAAAATATTATTATTTTTGTAATACGATATAGATAAAGCCTCAATAGTTTAATATATAATTTAGTTTAAAACTTACCAGCATCATTTTCACCAGCATCCAAACAATCTTGTAATCCTTCATACAATTCAGCGCGGATTTCATTTTGATGAAATCTTATCCATCATATTTTTGGGTCTCTATCTTGACATAATTGTCCACGACATATTGTTGCAGTAAACGACCTCCATGCAGTAGAATCGATGGGATAGTACTACGAATCTGTAGAAAGATTATTAAAAATTCAAGCTCTCTAAAAAATCATTTTAGTTTATTAAAAAAATTTAAATGCGTAATAGTACCTATAGCATATATGCATAGTAATCACAACACGTGATCCTATTTCCTTGGAATGTCCGAAGATCACTATCCCAATCATACGTCCCGTAAGGCAGAAAAAGTGGATATTGAACTGGATCATAATAACCCGTGTATTCTTTTATATTCAAAAGCTGACCCGCAACTGTTTGAACAACTATATCTCGATGATTTGTATCCATTGATTCTTCTCCATCAACCAATATTGCTGCTACTTGTGAGGCAGTTGGTAGAGTATATTGCAAATTAGGATAAGGTTTCTCCTTAATAAGCAACCTACAATCACCAATATCTGATCGTTGAGCAAGTTGGCAAAGTGTTTTGACAAATGGATTGTGACGATCTAAAGTACGTTTGATTTTCTCAATTATAGCTCTGTTCAAGCCACCGCTTTCTTGTAACCGATTTTCTATCTCATGCTCTGTATCATAGATGAACAATTGTATGTATCTTGGTCGGATCCCAGGAGGAGGTAATAAAGAGCCGATTCTGTGATATATTACACCATGTGCCCTAAAAGTGTAAATTCCCCGATCAAATGGTGCTAAATTTTCATCCAGTGACACACCCATAGATGTAAACGAAAATACGTGATTATAAGCACGTATGTTCTACCTGAAGTTACGTCCTTCCGTAGATTGATCGGTGAAAAGATTCATTAGTCCTACAGGAATCGGTATCTCAGGCAATATTATTCTTCCTCCCTTACAGCAAAAATTATTTGTCTCCCGATGAAACAACTTAGCACGATAATGAGAGCATATTCTAGAGTGAGGGAGTTGCAGTCTATGCACATGATGTGCCGGATAACAATTTCTTGCACAATTATGCCGATGGTTACTTCGAGTTGCAACATGAGTTGTTGTCCTGCGATTATCTGGTGGAGCATCATGATGTCCTTGCGAATCATTTTCATTGTAATTGATGCCTGCAATTACAATATCCAATAATAATTAATCGAAATAAGAATAAGAAACAAATGCGAAATAAATAAAAATTTATGAATCGTACACACCTGCAGGATTAGGTGGTAGAGCATTTGAGGTCGAGGCGTCAAATTGATGAGTTGGAATAGACCCAAAATTTGGTAAAGAAAATGGATGAATAGAAATATTTGAAATATTTCTATTTGTAACATCACCTATTAATCACTTCCATAGTCAGTTTCACTTTAATAATTTGACATATTTAATAAAATGGTTACTCCAAATACTCATTGTTACCTGTTATTTGATAATCCGAACTTGGCATAACAGATTCAATATGATTGTTTGAGCTTATTGATGCCGGGAAAGATATTGAATTGGCTAAACGAAATTCCCTTTGATCTGTAGCAGAATTGTTAGTTGGTGCATAACAAAATCATATATTTATAATAACAGTACATAGGAGATAAATAAAGAAACATATATTTATGAATTGCACACACCTTCAGGATTAGGTGGTGGAGCATTTGAGGTCGAGGCCTCAAATTGATGAGTTGGAATAGACCCAAACTTTGGTAAAGGAATTGGACGAATAGAAATATTTGAAATATTTCTATTTGTAACATCACCTATTAATCACTTTCATAGTCAGTTTCACTTTAATAATTTGACATATTAAATAAAATGGTTACTCCAAATACGCATTGTTACCTGTTATTTGATAATCCGAACTTGGCATAACAGATTCAATATGATTGTTTGAGCTTATTGATGCCGGTAATGATATTGAATTAGCTAAACGAAATTCCCTTTGAACTGTAGCAGAATTGTTTGTTAGTGCATAACAACATCATATTTATATTAACAGTGCATAGGAGATAAATAAAGAAACCTACATTGTTATACAAAATGAATTTGTTTATTAAATATATTTAGTTTGTATAAATATTAATAAAAATTAGTTAGATTAAAATCACCTTGATTAGAGATGTTCCCTCTTCGAAGGTGGTACAATTCACGTTTTCTTGCAAGGTATGACGCATGTTCTTCTGTTGTTCTTGACTCTCTCATTTCTCTTGCTCGAATGCGATTGATTTCTCTCCTACGCTCGTTGCTTGCTTGTTGTGAAGTATCAGAATTATTTCTTTGTCTATGTTGTTGGTAAATTTCTCTTCGTCGACGAAGATTGTCGGCTTGATCTTCTGCGCTCATGTGCTCTCGTCTTTGCCTAGCTCGAATACGGTTTCTTTGACGTGTAAGCTCTACTTCTGTGGTAATATCAACAATATTCCCTTCCGAATCTCGTGTCTCCATTGCTACGAATTGATATATATATTTATCAACGTGTAGCAAATAACATAAATATTTAGTATGCCTGAATTTTAGTATATATAAATATAAAAAATTTCTTATAATAAAATATTATAAACCTTATATGTATACAATTTTTATTTTCCATTGTTAAAGTAAATAAATTTGTTGTTGGTACCCAAGTACCCAACCACCCTAATGAGATAAAAGACATCACTTATTATTGAATAATTACGTAGAGGTTGAATATCTAAATATCTAATAGTTGAACAATATTCGTTTGCATATTACTAACAAAATAAAAGTGATAAAATAAAAAGAGATAAACATAAAAACAATAAATTAACATAAGAAATTAAATGAGAAAAGTATAGCATTGGAAAAGTGTGGTATAATTAAATGAGAAAAGTATAATATAATTCAATGGAAAAAGTATAATTAGGTCTACCTCTCAATTAAATGGTTCAGAGAGTACCTTTAACACCTGATAGAACATTATTTGACAAAAAACATCTTTTAATTTTTCCTCTGATCGTTCAAAACTCGGAGTTGCATTAGCTCATGCATATAAATTTTCATTCAGTATTTAACATAAAAATAAAATTACAACACTCTTACCTAATAAGAGCTGATAAGCCAAAAAAAAAAAAATTGAATTGAAATATCTATTTAAATTAACATAATCCTAAAAGCAATTTACTATTTACAAACAAAATACATAATTAATGAGTACGAATGAACCAAAAAATATTTAAAAGGAACTTGTGAAATTCAAAGTACCGCTTGGTTTTGATGGTTTTTTTAAATTCTTGTACGTATAATCCACATGTATCCCACAAATAGACAATCCTGTTCCATAACATAACAAAATAAAAGTCAATGACTCAAGCAAAAATATCCCAGCAAAAAGTATTTACAATCATCCTAGTATCCTACTAATCAGGTAAAAGCCAAAATTTAAAAATAAAAACTTATCTGAACAACCTTAAACTTTAGTCATAAATTACACCAAAAACCTGACTTCTGTTACTACAACTATGGGTGGAAACATACTATTTTTCTAATTGCAGACTCTAATCGAGTGCTTTCTTTAATGAGGTAATAAATATTTCATTTCCTCTCTTAGACTAAAATCATATTTAATGCCATCATAAAATGAGTGTTTAAGCACCAACTAGAAATCATCAATTAATGAATTCACTTTCTGTAACCCAAAATAATCCAAATAAGCAATCAAATACCAAGAATCAGCAACCCCATATAAGGTATCAGTTTTCACCACAATTAAGCCCTCCCCCCAAAAAAAAAAAAAACAAAAAAAAAAAAATACTTTCTTGAGAGTCTATTATGTTTATCAGTTATCACGACAACTTCCCCAGAAAAACACCCTACAATTCAAGATAACACACACAAAACCCACACAAAAAATTAAGGTTCTCTATTTCGTGTACCAAACAACTATGGTCCACCTTTTCAGTTCTAATATAAAATCCCCAAGCTCCTCATTTTATGGCATCATATTCGACGTGTAAATTGAAAATACAACTGACACCATACCAAAAAATAAAAAATAAAAAAAAGGGGCACTAATCCATACCTCAAATTCAAATTAAGGATGAGATGAAAAACCACTCAACGGCAATATGGTAAAATTTGCCCGAGGTCTTCGTTGCAAATGCTATCCCAACATCTAAAATCTGCATGAAAACCAAAAATTTATAGAAAAATTAATTCATATATACAAAGGTCTAGTTGACTGTATTATATAAATAATTCCAATTTCCCTATCATATTTCACATCCCTATATCGCATATGTTATAATGTCGTCTTTTAGTGTCATATTTTATATAAATTAGTTAGTTCTTTTTCCTAATGTTGCAACTTTCTGTGTTGGTGATTTTTAGTGTCTAACATGATAGGTCTCAAAATAGAACAATATAAAGGTCAATCAGATAACATAATTTAAGGTGATATAGGTGGCACGCCGTATAGGGATCTTCTATTCTCGTGTGATTAACTGCAACCGGTAGTTGATAAAAGTGAACCAATGTATAGGGTTGCCTACAAAATTTAGTGCATAATGGAAATACCAGATTATCTATAATGTAGTACCAAATACGACATTAGTGTCCTGAACATGAGATTGATGACTATCCATTGGTATTTAAATTATGCATAATGTAATTACCAAGTTACTAAGTTAACACTTTTTAATGACAGAAAAATTACTAAGTAACTAAATCTTCTTATTTAATATCATATTCTCACTAAGCAACTCTATTTACAAAAAGGTGTCCCAGCCCAAGCATTAGTTAACGACTATAGCTTCCTTCAAGCAAGTTGTGAGCTTTAATTTTCATTGGAACACATTAATTGGAAGCTGTGAACCATATAAACAACCTGGGATGTGGACTGTGTTTTCTGACAAAGATTCAATTAGATATATAATTCAAATAAGAAGTCAAATACCAAGATTCAACAAATCAATACTTTTTTTTTTTTTTTTTTTTCTGATTTGTCTTGATTACCCATCGAATTTATCCATAATTATCCTAAAAAAACACCCTACAATTCCAGAGTAAACACACCCAAAGATTCACGTAAACTATGGGTTTGTTGTTTCATCTATACTAAAGAAACTATAGTCCATGTTTCAGTTCAAAAATAAGTACATGGCAACAAATTCAATTTGTAAATTGTAGATACAACTGAAATAAATAGATTATAAAAATCTTTAGAAAAAAAAAATGGGGCACTAATCCATACCTTAACATCAAATGAAGGATGGGTGACCGACCGTGACTGTGTGGTAGAATTCACCTGAGGTCTTCCATACAAATGCAATCTTGAAACCTCAAACCTGCATCAAAACCAAAAAATTTAGAGAAAAATGAGTCCTCATACATACCGATATAAAACCCAAAAAGCCTCTGTTATAAATATTCGCGTCAAGAATGAGAACGATATAAATAGTTCGCAATTTTGCCTTCAAGTTCGCCTTCTGAACACAAAATCACTGTAGTCCTGTAAGTCACAATCAGGACATGAGTATCTAGATCAAATATAACTCAAATATTTGAAAGGGGAAAAATGGGGTAATTAGAATTTTAGAAAGATAACCACAGATTTAATTTATGCTAGGCTCGAAAAATCTCTCTACAGACTTCTTTGATGTTGCCAGCCGCCATCCTTTCGGTTTCTCTTAACCTGAAGTCATGTACGCACGAAAACTCTGTAAGATTAAAATTGCTTTAGCACTTAATGCAAGAACATAATACGACAGTCCCTGTATTTAATCAAAGCATCAGAGAAAATTGAAAGCATGGGTTTACCTGTGTTGGAAGTGGAGTGTAAGTGGAAGAACCGATAGATCGTGATATCCACTAAGTTATTTCTGAAATTTTCTGGTGTTTCAGTGGCCGTCGGTGCTGCCGCCTTCCGATTTCTCTCGCCGTGGGTATCCGTCAATTGCTGTTTCTGCTGCCTTGCGAATTTTCCTTCAAAAATGGTAGATGTTGATGAAGCAAGTTACGTTTAGGGAAGAACTTAAGCCCTGAGGTAGTTTTCTAATCGTGGGCAAAACTTCTGAAAAGAAAATTCCCAAAGAAAACCCTTATAATGTGTACGCCCCTTAATAGTAGTAGGGGTATAATAGGTTAAATAGAAAAATTGGTGTTTTGGTGTCACAAACCGTCATTTGTGAGACAAAACACCGCTTCCTTTTTTATATAGTATAGATATATATATAGATATATATATATATATATATATAAATATATATGTTTTATGTAATATATATACATATATATAATTATATATATATTAAATATTTGTTTATAAGTTTATTGCATATGTGTGTATATATATATAAAATTAATTGTTATAATTATTTATTTATATATAGCATATTATTTATATAATATAATATTTAAATGATATGCAAATAATATATATATATATGGAGAATTAATGAACCCTCCCTAATAAGGCTCCAAACTTTTGTGGAACCCCCTAGTTTGAAATTTGTCTATTTTATATCCCCAATACACAACATATTTTTCCTAACCCCCCCCAAAACGCATAAAATTACCATAATACCCATGATGAATTAGAATAACGACAAGTCATATCCTATCTTCATCGTTCTTCTTACTTCTCCATTCTCTATACCGATGGAATCTCGAAATTTGATCATGAAGAAGAAGAAGAAGATGAGAGAAGAGGAAGAAGTCGTTACGCTGTTAAGTGTAGAAATTGCTTGATTTTGAGAGTAATAAGATTATATTTTTGTGACGTTTGATGCGTTTATGTGTTTATTTTGTTCCATTTAGGTGATTTTAGAGTTGGAGTTACGAAACGGCGAAGCGAAGCAATTTCACGCATTTTTGGAGGAAAATGTGGTAACCCCCGTTACCAAGTAAGAGTACAATTTTCGTAACTCCCGTTAACGGATACAGGAACATCACTTGAGGCGGAGTATGGGAGTAACACCCGTTGCTCCCTGGTAGTACAACTCTGGTAACGCCCGTTACCAGAGACAAGAGGAGATGATTTCTGGGGCAGGAAGGGTAAAGCCCGTTATCCTTGGGCTGAAGAAAAGTGGTAACACCCGTTACCACTAATAAAAGCACAGACACGATTTAGCTTTGTAACGGGCGTTAACAAGAAATGCACGTGGATAGGTAAAGCCCGTTACCTCTGTCGGTGAGAGATTTTAAGGTTGATATTTAGGTGCGTTTAGAAGTCTTATTTAGGGGAGTTCTTCGGAGAAGTTCAAACCTAGCTTGGAGACAGGAGCTGCTGGGTGTTTTCAAGAGTTTTTCAGAGAATTCAGAAGGATTAATTCGAAACTAATTCAGTTTTTCCGGTTTTATTGTTGCTTTATTATTCAAACTAATTCCTCTAAATTTTAGTTTCATATGTTAGATTTAATTTTCTAGAATTTCTAGAATGCTTATGAGTTCGATTCTTAGACTTTCTTTAGTTTTGATGAATATGATTTCTTTTAATGCAATTTCCTTTAGTTTTATGAGTTTTGCTTCAATTATGAGTAGCTAATTCTCTAGGGCTAGGGGAGTGATTATGAATGCATGATAGATGATTGATGTAATGCTTGAATGACTCTTGTCATTCTTAGTTTTGAAAGCGGACTTAACTTGAATTGTAACGGTCTGGCTAACCTTAGCATGCATTAGAATTGGCTATAGATTGAAAAATTGATGGTGATTTGGATCGTTTTCATAACTTGTAAGTTGTAGGATACAAAGAGATTTGGTCCTAGCTTATACAACAGTAATCTTATTCCATGCCGAGCCGCTAGAATATTGAATTGTACTAGTCTTATTCCTATGGTTTAATTAACTATTGGTGATTGCGAGAGCAACATTGAACACTAATTAAGCACTTGGTTACACCTTGAGAGAGGGTAATACAAATATAAGTGACTAAGTTGTAGAATTGCACTTATCAGACGAGTACAGTATCAGCTCTTGATTATATGATTCATTACTTTTTGCTGCCTGTTTAGGTTACTGAAGTTAATTCGTGTGTTTAAGCTATTACTTGTGTTTAATTCTAGTTAATTGTTATTTCTGTTTTAGTAGATTAATAGATAACAACAACAATTGTTTTTCGTTAGGTCTTTAGATTAGAGAAGGATATAGAGTAGTGATTGATTTCCCTTCCCTGTGGGTTCGATCCTATTGTGCTACGCGTGTGTTAGTGTACACTTGCACGATTGGTTTTTAACTGTAGTAAATTCCTACAACAAGTTTTTGGCGCCGTTTTCGGGGAAGGCGTTTTAAATCATTACTACTTAAATATTTTGATCTGGTGTTTTAGACCATTATTCTATCTTATTTTTGTAGCCTTTGTCATTACGAAATTTAGCTAAGGACTTTCCTTGACCTTGTGCAGATTCGATGGCCGAAGACCCTACCAACGCAAGAGATGGAGGAGTGGAAGATCCGATTCCTGACCTGCCTCCTCCAGCCATTAGAGATTACAAGTTACCGAATGCAGGGGCGATTCAAATTGTAACTCGTCCCCCTATTACAACAAATAACTTTGAGATCAAACCAGCTATCATAAACTTGCTGCAAAATAATCCGTTTTCAAGATTACCACTGGAGGATCCGACTTCATATCTTGAGTACTTTCTTGAGGTGTGCGATACTTTCAAGATCCATAATGTCACACCCGATGCCATCCGAGTTAGACTCTTCCCATTCTCACTTAGGGAACGAGCCAAAACATGATTGAGTACTGTACCGAATGAATTCTTTCTAAGCTGGGAGACACTTTCTCAGGCTTTTCTAGCCAAATTTTTCCCTCTCAGCAAAACTACGAAATACAGGATTGACATTCAAAGTTTCCGACAGATGGATGGAGAGCCTTTCTATGAGGCTTGGGAGAGATTTAAAGATCTGCAGAAAAAGTGCCCACACCATGGGATTCCTGGTTGGTCATTGATTCAGACATTTTATAATGGAATGTCTCCTACTTTCAGAGGAGCAATGGATGCCGCAGCTGGTGGAGCTTTCTTGTCAAAATCTGAAACAGTTGCTGTTGAACTATTAGAGAATATATCACAGAATGATGTGTTTGTGCATGAGAGGAGCCATCCTCAACCGACTAAGGTTGCAGCAGGAGTCATAGAGCTCGATGGCCTAACCGCCTTCAATGCTCAAATTGAAGCTCTCAATAGCAGATTAGACCAACTTTCTGTGAATGTAATTGGAACACAATTCCAATCAGTGCAGGTAGCTTGTGATATTTGTAGTAGCCCACATGTGTTTAACATATGTCCTTATTCTAATGTAGGTGAGCAGGTGCAAGAGCAAGTGAGTTATGAAAATAATATACACACCTACAGTCCTAGTTGGGGAAACTATTCTCAACAACCAATACCACAACTCAGACCGCCGTTTCAACCTAACCCTTAAGGTCTGTGTCGAACAGACCTAGTCCATACTCCAGGCCGTTATCTGATGCAACCAGAACCTCCTTCATACATTTCTCATACTCAACCTTTTCCGGAACAGAAGCAGGGATGAGAGGTTGTACTTGAGAAGTTCATAACAATATCTTCAGACAAATTTCAGAAATTGGAAACTCAAGTAGAGCAGGTGGTGAATCAGAATAAAAATTTGGAGACTCAGATCGGTCAGATAGCCCAATCATTGAATACAAAAGGCCAAAGGATGTTGCAGGATCAAACCGAAAACAATCATAAGGAACAGTGCAAGGCCATAACCTTGAGGAGTGGTAAGAAATACAAAGGCCCAAAGATGCCTGCAGATTCTGATGTAGACAACACTGTTGGGAAGGAGACTGAAGGAGCAGTTGAGACTAAGGAGGGAATTGTAGAGGAGAAAAAGGAAGAGCCCCCTTCAAAGCCAAAGGTGAATGTGGCACCCAAGGAATATGTGCCCCCGGTTCCCTTTCCCCAAAGATTACAGAAGCAGAAATTGGAGAAACAGTTTGAGAAATTTTTGAGCATCTTCAAGGAGCTACATACCAATATTCCCTTTGCAGAAGCATTCGCACAAATGCCGACTTATGTTAAGTTTCTGAAGGAGATCCTCTCTAACAAGAGGAAATTGGAGGAGTATGCCACCATTATACTTACTAAGGAGTGCAGCGCTATTATTCAGCATAAGCTTCCCCTGAAGCTTAAGGACCCGGGGAGTTTCTCTATCTCTTGTTCTATTGGCAGTTTAACTTTCAATAAAACTTTGTGCGATCTTGGTGCTAGTGTAAGTCTAATGCCTTTATCTATTTGCAGGAAATTGGGTTTGGAGGATCTGCAACCAACTACAGTGTCACTTCAATTAGTTGATCGATCAATCACATATCCCACTGGAATCTTGGAGAATGCCCTTGTGAGGGTCGAGAAGTTTTATCTCCCGTTGGATTTTCTTGTGCTTGATATAGAAGAGGACTGAGATATGCCATTGATTTTAGGAAAACCTTTCCTTGTCACATCCGGAGCATTGATTGATGTAAAGAATGGATCGCTAACCCTAAGAGTGGGAGAAGAGCAAGTGGAGTTTAATTTATTCAAAATCGTGAAGGGACCAGTTATGGGAGAACAGAGCTTCATGGTAGATGACGTTATTTCAATTTCAACAATGCAAGATAACCCCTTGGAATTATGTTTGCAGGGATTGAAACAGAGAATAGATGGAGAGGAATTGCTTGAAGAAATTGCTGCCTATTCGAGAGAACTTGAGGCAACTCCATTCGTACCATTCCGGCAGAGGTTTGTTTATGAGTAGTTGGGTACAGGTAAGCCCACTCTTCCCCCTTCAATTGTTAAGGCACCTACCTTGGAATTGAAACCCCTCCCCAATCATTTGAAGTATGCATTCTTAGGTGAATCTGATACATTGCCTGTTGTTGTTTCTGCTAAATTATCTGAATTGCAACTAGATGCTTTATTAAGGGTGTTGAGAGCTCATAAAAGAGCAATAGGATGGACTATTCCCGATATTAAAGGGATTAGCCCAGCTATTTGCATGTATAAGATCTTGATGGAAGACGAGCATAAACCCTCTATTGAACACCAACGCAGGTTAAACCCAAATATGAAAGAAGTTGTTAGCGCTGAGGTAATAAAACTGTTAGATGCCGGGATTATTTATCCCATCTCGGACAGTGAGTGGGTTAGTCCTGTTCAGGTTGTGCCTAAGAAAGGAGGGATGATTGTAGTTAAAAATGAGAATAATGAACTGATTCCTACTAAGACAGTCACGGGATGGAGAGTTTGCATTGATTACGGGAAACTAAACACTGCGACAAGGAAGGATCACTTTCCTCTTTCTTTCGTTGATCAAATGCTAGAGAGATTAGCTGGGCATACATATTACTATTTTCTGGATGGATATTCAGGTTATAATCAGATAGCTATAGCTCCGGAAGACCAGGAAAAATGCACTTTTAGTTGCCCTTATGGTACTTTCGCCTTTAGGAGAATGCCCTTTGGATTGTGTAATGCCCCCGCTAAGTTTCAAAGATGCATGATGGCCATTTTTCTGATTTCATTGAACGTATCATGGAAATATTTATGGATGATTTTTCTATGTTTGGTTCTTCTTTTAAATCTTGTTTATAGAATTTAACTCAAGTTCTGCAGAGATGTGAAGAGACTAATCTAGTTTTGAATTGGGAAAAGTGTCATTTCATGTTAAAGGAAGGAATTGTATTAGGCCACAAGATTTCGGAGAAAGGAATTGAAGTTGATAAGGCCAAAATTGAAGTGATCGCGAAGTTGCTACCACCAACCAATGTTAAGGGAGTTAGGAGTTTCCTTGGTCATGCCGGATTTTATCGCCGGTTTATTAAGGATTTCTCAAAAATCACCTTCCCTCTTTGTAAGCTTTTAGAAAAGGATGCTGAGTTTATCTTTGATAATGACTGTTTGATTGCTTTTGACAGGTTGAAGAAAGAACTTACTTCAACACCTATTATAGTGGCACCAGACTAGAGTTTGCCTTTTGAGCTAATGTGTAATGCTAGAGACTTGGCCATAGGAGCTGTCATTGGCCAAAGAAGGGAGAAACATTTACATGTTATTGCATATTCTAGCAAAACACTCAATGATGTACAACTTAATTATGCTACCACTGAAAAGGAACTGCTAGCTATTGTACATGCTTTTAACAAGTTTCATTCTTATTTGATAGGTTAAAAAACTGTGGTATATACTGATCACGCTGCTATTAAGTACCTTTTGTCCAAGAAAGATAGTAAACCGCGCCTCATTAGGTGGATATGGTTACTTCAGGAGTTTGATTTGGAGATTAGAGACAAAAAGGACACAGAAAATGTGGTAGTTGACCACTTATCGAGATTGCAAATTGAGGAGACAGTTGAGGATAAAGAAGAGGTTATAGTGGAGAATTTCCCAGATGAGCAGTTGTTTAAGGTGGATTCTGGAGTACCGTGGTATGTAGATTTTGTGAACTACTTGGTTAGTAAAATTGTACCTCCCGACTTAAGTTTCCACCAGAAGAGGAAATTTCTTTCAGATGCAAAGTATTACTATTGGGAGGAGTCGTTGCTTTATAGATACTGCTCCGATCACTTGGTGAGAAGATGCGTACCACAGGATGAGATTAAGGAGGTGCTTTATCATTGCCATTCCAGTCCTTAAGGAGGTCACGTTAGCGCGAGCAAGACTGCTGTAAAAGTTTTACAATCTGGATTTTGGTAGCCTTCACTGTTTAAGGATGCACACGAGTTTGTGACTAAGTGTGATTCATGTCAGAGGATGGGTAATATAGGAAAGAGAGATGAGATGCCCCTGAGGTATGTTCTTGAGATTGAGCTTTTTGATGTCTGGGGCATTGATTTCATGGGTCCCTTCCCGTCGTCCAATAGAAATAAATACATTCTGGTGGGAGTTGACTACGTATCTAAGTGGGTTGAAGCCATAGCATCACCGGTGAATGATTCTAAGGTTGTATTGAGATTTTTGAAGAAGAATATTTTCAGCCAATTTGGAGTTCCTCGAGCTCTTATTAGTGACGGAGGCTCTCACTTCTGCAATAGGCCTCTAAAGATTCTTTTGAAGAAGTATGGAGTTCACCATCGAGTGGCGACCCCACATCATCCCCAATCAAGTGGGCAAGTTGAAATTTCCAATAGGAAGATTAAGCAGATTTTGGAAAAAACTGTCAGTAGCTCGAGAAAGGATTGGGCATCTAAGTCGGATGATGTACTATGGACGTATAGGACGGCTTATAAGACACCTATCAGTACGTCCCTGTTTAACCTAGTATATGGGAAACCGTGCCATCTGCCGTTGGAATTCGAGCATAAGGCATATTAGGCAATCAGGGCTATTAATTTTGATATGAAGCTAGCCGGTGAGAAGAGAGCTTTGCAATTGCATGAATTAGAGGAATTTCGACTCAAAGCGTATGAAAATGCCAAACTTTATAAAGAGAGAACAAAACGATGGCATGATAAGCATATCCGAGAGAAAGAGTTTGAAGTAGGCCAACTGGTTTTATTATTCAACTCTAGGTTGAAGCTCTTTCCAGAGAAATTGAAGTCCCGTTGGTCCGGTCCGTTTCGTGTTATTAGGGTGATGTCAAGTGGAGCCGTGAAGATATGAAATGAAGGTTCGGGCACATTTGTAGTGAATGGACAGAGATTGAAGCCGTATCTAGTTGGCAAGCCCATAGAAAAACACACTTCGCGTGTGTTGCTGAATCCTGTGAACTAATCAGGATTGCAAAGTCAAGATAACGACTATAACTTAGAACTAATTTTTCTTTTCTTTTCTTTTCTTCTCTTTCTTGTCGTTCTTTCATCTTGTTTTTCTCGTGATTCTCTGTTTGTCTTTCTCGTTTGCAGGTCAGTTAGGACGTTGTTTGGAGCCTGCCGTTGGAATAGATGCGTGGACCATGATTTGAGCCTAAATGTCAATGTTGAGGTCCATTTATTTAGTTATTTTGTTTGTGTGTGTGTATGAGCTTGAATTGCGAGTGCGGAGAATGAATTGATGCTATAAATTGAAATGTATATTTTGCAGTGTGTTTATCTGTCTTTGAGATGGGTGCACTATGGTTTGATTGAATTCTCATGAGTTAATTTGTGGTAATTAATGTAATTAAACATCATCGAATGTGTGTTTGTGTCTGATTTAAGCGTTTGGAACGGAGTGTAAGTAACGGGCATTACACTATTCACAGTATCTATTTGGTAATACCAGTTAATGAAGTCAGGGACGTGGGTAGAGTAGGTAGCGGGCGTTACACTTTTACAGGTTATAGTTGGTAACGCCCGTTAATCGTCACATGGCCTAGGCCAGGGGTAGTAACGCCCGTTACTCCCATTTAGTTGAAACGGGGTAACGCCCGTTACCGGGCTAAAATCTCGAAAAAGCTGGGTCTTTAGTAACACGTTTTTGGGCGAAACTTTTAAGTTTAAACCTAATCTTCCCTCCCCAAAACATAACACACAAAGCACGAGAGACATAGCAGCATAGCAGCAGAGGCAGTTTCACAAACCGCCGCCATCGCCGGTCGTTTCCGGCGAGCCACCGCACACACGCACTCTCTCTCCCCTTTTTGTTGGTAAGCATTCCCTCTATTTTTGGTAGTTTTACATCTCTCCCTCCCCATATTTGGAAGTTCAACCATCGATTCATGTTGAATTTGAGAGGAATTTTGGAAGTAATAGATGAGTATTTTGAAGTCTTGCATGCTAGGAGTAGTACTTGTGCTTAGGGTAGAACTTTAGGTGAAGTTGGTTGATTTGGAGAATGCCCTAGTTCCTAGTTGGATATTGTTGAGTAAATCCAAAATTGGAGTAGAATGTGGGTGATTTTGGGCTATAATTGTGATAATGAGAGGTAATGATGTTTTGGTTTGGGGTGGAATTGAAGAATTTTAGCTAAAACCCATGCCTTAGAATTGTGCCCACAAGGTGTTTGACGTATTGCCTGAGTGAATTTTAATTGATAATTACTTGCTTTGTTTAGGTATTTTTGCGTATTTCAGATACTATGGGTCCTAAGCGTGCTCGTACGGATGGAGCATCGAGTTCAGGAACTTCTAGGGCTCGAGCACATAGTGAGAATATGAATCTGGTTGTAGAAGGGGTTGGAAATCCGTATGACTGGGTGCGTTCGAGAACAGTTTTTCCCAAAAAATTCTTCCAAAGAGAGGCATTAGTTCGAATGGGAGTATGGGATGTGCTTGAAAGGTTGTTCAACAACAAAGGTTGGTTGAGTTTCTTGGAGGATGCCTTGTCCACATATCCGGAGCTCACCGCTACCTTTTTCACCACAATGAAATGGGATCTTGGCTCAATTGAGCCGCTCTCCTTCAGTCTAGAAGGAAGATGAACAATCACATACTCCATAGGGTCACTTCGGAACGTTTTTGGGTTTCCTAGTGAGGGTGCTTCCAGGCTCACTACATGGGGAACAGGGGTCAGAGAAAAGATTTGGAGGTCGTTCCCACTCAAACCCAACACCCCCAACTATCATATGCGAAACACGGAGGCTACCTACTTGGATAGTGTGGTGTGGCGGATTGTGCATTAAATCTTGAGTTGTAGCTTCTGTGCTAGAAATGAGAGCGAAGGCAACATTCAGGCTACGGAGTTGGGTATAATGTGGATGATGAGAGAAGGAAAGTTGTTTGATGGCACAAGGGATTTGCTTGAGAGGATGCAGGATGTGGCCAACAGACCCACGGGTGCAATAGGTCATGGGGTGTATGTCACCATGATTGCTAGGAAGTTAGTTTGGAGAGCCCGCAAGGCTGAGCCGTTGACAGCGTATCCATATCTAGATGAGGGGAATTAGAAGAACATGGGTCTGATTACTGAGTGGCCAGAGGAGCCCCTCAAGGGTAGGTTGTTGCCATGGTGGCCGAAGAGAGCACGCAGCAGGTTCCTACAGATGTATACATGGGGCTATGCCACTTATGAAGAGTTGCCAGATGAGCTTAAGGTAGCGATTGATCAGATTCCCGATGACCCTAAGGGGCGGGGTGATGCCCCAAGACCGGCACCTCAGTAAGGGGGTGATGAGCCCATGTCCGTCCGTGCTCTCAACATCAGTATGGCGACGATGAGATTGGATCTTGCCGAGGCCAATGCTAGGATGGCCAGAGTTGAAACGGGCTTGAATGATCAGAGGCAGGAGCTGGTCATGTGGATCAGAGATTCGACACGTGGACGACCCATTTTGATGAGTAGTTCCAGGGCCTGTATCAGCCCTTGGATGGCTATTTTCGAGCCCCTGCTCCACCGCCTGATCAGTGATTTTGTTGGACTTCGCTCTGTTATTCGTTTCTTTGCTATTTTGGGGTGTATACTATTGCTACTTTGGAATATTTGTGATACTCTTGCTACTTTTTCTTGGCTTTTGCCCTAGAACTCTTTGATTTTAAATGCAATGTGTGTTTCTTTCACATGGAATTTGTGACTTGTGTGTCAATTGTTGGATGCATGTTGATTGTCTATTGCCTGTGCACTTGATCCGTGTTTTCTAGTCACTTGTTCAGGTTTTGGAAGCCTTTCTAGCACGTTGCCGGTTCTTCATTTGATCAGGGAGTTTTCTTGAACTTTAATTCTTTCATTTGCATAATAACATTGTAAAGTTTAAGTGTGGGGGAGGTAGTGCATGCTTGTATGAGTTTTTATTGAATATTTGCATAGTTAGATGTAGTTTCACTTGGGATTTGCTAAAAATCAAGTAATTTTGAAATTTTTTAAAAATTTTCCCTCGTTTTGAGCTTTTTCTTTGAAGTTTGATTGTTGAGCTTGTACGAGAATGAGTTAGGGTTTTGAATTCAGGAAAATTGCATGAGATTTGATAATTTAGTGTGTTAGTATGCCCTTATATTCTGAGCACTTTTGAATGTGATAATGTACTTTGCTTAGAAAGATGAATCGATGATTTCCGAATGAGTCTAAGATTTGATTAGGATGCATTTTAGTCCTATTGAGGCGAAATTTTGAATTAATGAAAGATTAAGGAAGTGAAGTAGGCATTCGTTGTCGGAGGATATTAAGCCTTTAAATTTGTTTAGCCGTTTTTCACTAAATAACGTAATCTTATTGACCCTGCTGAGCCTAATTGTTGTGCAAAGATTTTTGTAGCCACCTTATAAGCCAATGCACAACATAGAAACACCTACCTTGAAAATTTTTACACTAAGGCTTGCTTGTTTGATTTTTATGGTAATTATCTATCTTTTGACCCCTTTTGATTGTTCTTGTGATTACATTGAGAGATTATTGTAAAGAGAAAGAAAAAGAATGAGAAAAGTATGAAAAAGAAAAGAAAAAGAAGAAAGAGCAAAAGAAGAGAAAAGAAAATTATGCGAAGTGTGAAATTGAGAGTATAGGATACAATTGAAGAATTTGGGGGGATTTTCGTGTTTAATGGCGAAATCGAAGTGCCTTGAATTTAAAAAAATTGAATGATGTAAGCTTGGTAAGTAGTCACTTGATCCAAATTTCCATAACCTTACCCTAAGCCTACATTACAAGCTCAAAAGACCTACCAATCCTAAGTCTTGATTTAATTCCATTAGTGGAGATAGGTGCGAAGCGTGTATTTTGAAGTTGATGATTAGAACTTAGGAGGGAGTTGTGAATTTGTCATTCTAATTTTTGTACATTGTTTCCACAAGGGTATACTTTTCATACTAAGTCCTGAGGATCTTATGTTTATGATTACTTGATTAGATAAGCTAGACTTGTTTAGGCGCATGTTTGATGATTGCTTTGAGGAGCAGGTTTGATGAGGGTGTGTTATCTTAATTTACGTATTACTCGAGGGCGAGCAATATCCAAGTGTGGGGGATTTTGTTGAGTGTAGAAATTGCATGATTTTGAGCGTAATTAGATTATATTTTTGTGCCGTTTGATGCGTTTATATGTTTATTTTGCTCCATTTAGGTGATTTTAGAGTTGGAGTTACGAAACGGCGAAGCGAAGAAATTTCACGGATTTTTGGAGGAAAATATGGTAACCCCCGTTACCAAGTAAGAGTACAATTTTCGTAACTCCCGTCAACGGATACAGGAGCATCACTTGAGGCGGAGTATGGGAGTAATGCCCGTTACTCCCTGGTAGTATAGCTCTGGTAACGCCCCTTACCAGAGACATAAGGAGATGATTTCTGGGGCAGGAAGGGTAACGCCCCGTTACCCTTGGGCTAAAGAAAAGTGGTAACCCTCGTTACCACTAATAAAAGCGCAGACACGATTTAGCCTTGTAACATGCGTTAACAGGAAATGCACGTGGATAGGTAACGCCCGTTACCTCTATCGGCGAGAGATTTTAGGATTGATATTTAGGTGCATTTAGAAGTCTTATTTGGGGGAGTTCTTCGGAGAAGTTCAGACCTAGCTTGGAGACAGGAGCTACTGGGTGTTTTCAAGAGTTTTTCAAAGAATTCAGACGGATTAATTCGAAACTAATTCAGTTTTTTCGGTTTTATTGTTGCTTTATTATTCAAACTAATTTCTCCAAATTTTAGTTTCATATGTTAGATTTAATTTTCCAGAATTTCTAGAATGCTTATGAGTTCGATTCTTAGGCTTTGTTTAGTTTTGATGAATATGATTTCTTTTAATGCAATTTCCTTTAGTTTTATGAGTTTTGCTTCAATTATGAGTAGCTAATTCTCTAGGGCTAAGGGAGTGATGATGAATGCATGATAAATGTTTGATATAATGCTTGAATGACTTGTGTAATTCTTAGTTTTGAAAGCGGACTTAACTTGAATTGCAACGGTCTGGCCAACCTTAGTAAGAATTAGAATTGCCTATAGATTGAAAAATTGATGGTGATTTGGATTGTTTTCATAACTTGTAAGTTGTAGGATACAAAGAGATTTGGTCATAGCTTATACAACAGTAATCTTATTCCATGCCGAGCTGCTAGAATATTGAATTGCACTAGTCTTGTTCCTATGGTTTAATTAACTATTGGTGATTGTGAGAGCAACATTGAACACTAATTAAGCACTTGGTTACACCTTGAGAAAGGGTAATACAAATATAAGTGACTAGGTTGTAAAATTACACTTATCAGACGAGTATCGTATCAGCTCTTGATTGTATGATTCATTACTTTCCGCTGCCTGTTTAGTTTACCGAAGTTAATTCGTGTGTTTAAGCTATTACTTGTGTTTAATTCTAGTTAATTGTTACTTCTGTTTTAGTAGATTAATAGATAACAACAACAATTGTTTTTCGTTCGGTCTTTAGATTAGAGAAGGATATAGAGTAGTGATTGATTTCCCTTCCTTGTGGGTTCGATTCTATTGTCCTACGTGTATGTTAGTGTACACTTGCACGATTAGTTTTTAACTGTAGTAAAATCCTACAACATGCGCCGAGTTTCGAAATCTAATGTTGAAGAAGAAGATGATAAGAGAAAAGGAAGAATTTGTTGCGCCAACGAACGTACCTCACCGTTATCAAAGAAGAAGATGATGATGAAGATGAAGAGGAAGATAAAGATGAGAGAAGAAGAAGAAGTCGTTGCGTCTTCCACCACACCAAAGTTTAATCTCAGGTATTTTCTGTAACCCTTCTGATTCGACATTTTTAGGTTCAAATCTGTGAAAAATTTTGCAAATTTGAGATTTCTATATATATTTGAATAATTTTTTGCAAATTTGAGATTTTTACATATGTGATTTGAAATTTTTATATATATTTAAAAGAGGGAAAATTACACTTTTGGTCCCACTAGACTGACTCAATATCACATTTGGTCCCATATGATTTTTTGTTTACATATTAAGTCCCTTAGGAAATAATTTTGAACACATTGAGTCCCAACTGTTAACTTTTAACTCTCAAAATGAAAGAAACGTTAATTCTTACTGAGATGGACTAGATTAATGTGACGTGGATTTGTTGAGATGGATTAGTGGAGCTTAGGTGGCATTTTTATGTTAAACTCCCTCTCTCTCTCTCTCTCTTTTAAGAAAAACCCTTGCCCTAGAAAACTTTTTCTCCTTAGTTCTAGAAAAACCCTTGCCCCAGATATTCATCTTAATGTTTTCGTCCCAGACAACTTATTAGTTGTTTATGCAAGATGCTAGTTCAGAAATCGAAGAATGTTGGAGATGAAGCACAATCAGGTATGTTAGGAAATAAAAAACTAGGCCTTCGTATTTTATTATCTTTTTGTTGGAGTTTGTACTTTTGATTTTTATTTTTTTAATGTTTTGTATTGAAAGGAGCCGAGCATAGAGATATATTATATATTTTGTGTTTGTTGTGTTGTGAGTTTTGTGGGAGATCTCTGACTTTTTCTTTTTTGTTTCGTTTTTTATTTTCATTTTTTTTTTTATTTTTGGGTGGAAAAAGGTGGTATTTTGTCTGAGCATGGACAAGAGTATGGTGAGAGTGATGAAAACAGTGAAATAATACCTAGTGATGAGGGTTTTGAGAGTTGTAGCTCAGATGATGAAAGCACACAAAATGAAGCCCTTGTTTACAACCCTAAAGATGATTATGATCCTCAGTTTGACATTGAAATGAGATTCAGCAACAAAAGTGTGTTCATAGAGGCTATAAATAATCATGCAGTTAAAACAGGTAGGAGTTTGAAGATTCACAAAAATGATCTGAGAAGGGTTTATGCTAGGTGCAAAACCAAAAATTGTGATTGGAGGATTAATTGTTTGAAAATGATAAAGGAATCTTCATGGGAAATTAGAGAATATAATTATAAGCATAAATGCTCTCGGAAAAAACAAGTGTCTAATGCAAATTCTAAGTGGATTTCAAAGAAGTTTGAATGCATTTAGAAGTGAACCTAAAAGGAGTGTAAAGGGATTCAGAGTTAAAGCTTCCAGAGCGATTAATTGTAATATTTCAAGATCTCAAGCTTATAAAGCGAAAAGAAAAGCAATAGATTCAATCCAAGGTGATTATTTGAGTCAATATTCTAAATTGTGGGATTATGCATCAGCTTTAAGGGATAAAAATCCTAGCTCAACAGTGATAATGCAAATGACTGATGAAGACGGTGAAACTGGACAAAAAAGATTTCATAGATTCTATGTGTGTTTGAATGCATTAAAGCAAGCCTTTCTCAGTGGTTGTAGACCTATTATAGGTGTTGATAGTTGTCATTTAAAGGGTGCTCAAGCAGGTGTGTTGTTAACTGCTGTGTCAACTGATCAAAATAATGATTTATTCCCTTTGGCTTATGCTGTGGTCGGTAGTGAGATAAAAGATAGTTGGGAATGGCTCCTTAAGCTGCTGAAGGAGGATCTGAAAATTGAGAGAGAGGATGCCTATTGTTTTATTTCTGATAAACAAAAAGGATTAATCCCTGCTTTTCACAATATTCTGCCTAATGTTGAGAATAGGTTTTGTTTGAGGCATCTTCACAGTAACATGAAATCAGCAGGTTTTAGGGGGTTGGCTTTTAAGGATGCTTTATGGGCTGCAGCTTGGGCTACAACTGTGCCACAATTTGAGATATGCATGGAAAAGATAAGTGAGTTAGATAGTGACATGCTAAAATGGTTAAGTGATAAACCACCTTCACAATGGTCAAGATCACATTTCTCCACTTTCATTAAGTGTGATGCTTTGCTCAACAACAATTGTGAGTCTTTCAATGTATGTATTCTAGAAGCTAGAGAAAAGCCTATTCTTACAATGTTAGAATGGATTAGAGAATATCTTATGTCAAGATTGCAGGAGAACAGAGATACATGTGAGAGGTTGTGGGAAGGAAAGACAGTGTGTCCAAGGATTAAAAAAATCTTGAAGAGTAATGTTCTTAAACAAGGTGATTGTATTCCAATTAAGTCCACAAATCAAAATTATGAAATACATAACTTTGATGGAAGTGTGCTTACTGTTGATTTGGGGAAAGAGTCTTGTTCATGTAGGAATTGGGATTTGTCAGGAATACCTTGCAAGCATGCAATTAGTGCAATTAGTGCTGAAGGACTAGATCCAGAAGATTTTGTAAATAGTTGTTATTCTGTGGAAACTTATAGTAAGATATATGCACATGTTATTCTTCCAATGGATGGTCCCACTTTGTGGGAAAAAACAGGCTATATACCACCTTGTCCACCTAACTTTGGCAGGAAATTGGGAAGACCTTCAAGGCTAAGAAGGAGAGAACAAGATGAAGTCCCTAGCAAGAAGAAAAAATGTCACACTGTGATGAGATTGCCAAGACAAAAATACAATGTCAAATGCTCTAAATGTGGTGAAATGGGGCACAACAAAACAAGTTGCAAAGCAGGAAAAGAGGTTGTAGAACAAGCTGATGAGTGTGAAGTCCCGACAAAAGAGCAACCTCTCATGACTCAAAATGAACAAGAAGGTGAGATTTTTGTTGAACCAATTCAAGAAGAAGTTGAAGTTGAAGTTGAAGTTCCACATCAACAAATGAACAAGAAAAAACCTTAGCACATAAAGAGAATTCTGTTGACAAGGTATAATTTTGAGGTTATTTTTATTTTTAATTGAATTTAATACATTTCTTATGTTTGATTAAGTTCTGTTGATTTAATAGGGTAAAGAAACAATGGATGAAGATGATCAAGTGGCATGTAGTTTCTGTTTTGAAAAGGGGCACATTATAGAACAATGTGAATGGAAGAGAATTGCCGAAGAATTCCCACTCGATGATAATAGCATGTGGGGTGAAGAGGCTGTGACAAAGGGGAAAAGAAAAGTTACTGCAAGGAAGAGAACATGCTCTTCTCCAAAACCAAGCAAAGTCACATTCAAACCACCAAGAAAGACAAAGAAGGGAGCAAGTTCAAATGAAATTCCAACATTAATTAAAGGAGGGAAGAAATATGTCACAATGTCAAACTTATCAGAAGCAATTTCTTCTATTGGAAGAAAGCAACAAGATCAATCCAAGAGGAAGAACAAGTAGAATCTCCTACAAACATATATTTTTGGCAATGAAACTGAATTTTTAGTCTGTTGAATAGGTTTTTTTGGCACCTACAGAACATTCTATGGATAATTTAGCATATTTTGTACGTGTTAGTGAATGGATGTTTTAATAGTTTTAATGACAGATTGTATGTCTAAATATTTTTAACATTAATTGTTTTAAATTTGGTCTCATAGGTTTTATTGGAGTAGTTTAGCGTAAAAATTAATGATTGGACTCAATTTATTTAAAATTATTTTTTTATGGGACTCAGTGTTTAAATAAAAAATTGTATGGGACTAAATGTGGTATCGAATTAATCTAATGGGACCAAAAATGTAATTTTCACTGAAAAATTTGATTAAAAATGCCACCTAAGCTCCACGTCACATTAATCTAGTCCATCTCAGCAAGTCCACGTCACATTAATCTAGTCCATCTCAGCAAGAATTAACGTTTCTTTCATTTTGAGAGTTAAAAGTTAACGGTTGGAACTCAATGTGTTCAAAATTATTTCCTACGGGACTTAATGTGTAAACAAAAAATCGTATGGGACCAAATGTGATATTGATTCAGTCTAGTGGGACCAAAAGTGTAATTTTCCCATTTAAAAGATTTTTGTTTACTATGAGACTTGAAATTTCTACATATATTTTTGTTAATATCTAAAGAGATTTTTTTTGGGATCTATGCGATTTGAGATTTTTGTATATATGTGAAGAGAGTCTCACGATTTGTTTTGCATATATCTGAGATTTTTGCGATTTGGGATTTCTGTATATATCTCAATATATTTGATATGTGCTATTAAATTTGCAATTGTTTTTTCCTGGGTAATCTGGTTTTGAATCTAAAGTTATTAACTATTTTGAGTTTTTATGTTGGTTTCTTGAACAATCTCTATTTATGATTCGTGTTCGGGCTGTTTTTTTAATTGGTTTCTTGAACAATCTCTAAAGAGATTTCTACTTGAAATTTGAGATTTTATATTTTTGTAAAACAAATTGTTTGAGATTTCCGAGATTTCGGAATATATCTGTATTTATTTTTGCATAAACTAACTTAGAGATTTCTGCATGTATTGCGTTAAATATTAGGAATTAAAAAAAAAACTTTGTAAAGTGATGAGTTAAATATTAGGAATTAAAAGCAGACTTTGTAGAGTGAAATGTTAAAAACTAGTAATAAAAAGTAGACTTTGTCTTGCAAATAGCGAAAAACTAGTAATAAAAAGCAAACTTTGTCCACTGAAACGTTAAAAACTAGTAATAAAAAGAAGACTTTGTCTAGTAAATCGTTAAAAACTAGTAATAAAAAACAGACTTTGTCTAGTAAAACGTTAAACATTGGACGTATATAATAAAGAGGTATAACACTAATTAGATATGAACGTGTGGCTAATTTCGTATTTAGTGTTTACAAAAGAGTTACCATTACATGTTGTGAATCATAATTCCGTATAAACAATGACAGTCAATATTGAATTACATGTTGTAGACAATTACCTGTTTATGTAATGTTATTGAATCTTGAGTGTCATTATTGTAATGTTGTGAAGTCCTTTTAATTAATATTGAGTGTCATTGTTTATACGTTCATTGAATTATAATGGTAACTTTTGTGAACACTAAATATGGAATTAGTTGCACGTTTATTTCTTATTAGTGTTATACCTCTTTAATATATACGTCCAATGTTTAACGTTTCACTGGACAAAGTCTGCTTTTTATTACTAGATTTTAATGTTTCACTGGACAAAGTCTGTTTTTTATTACTAGTTTTAACGTTTCACTCGACAAAGTCTGCTTTTTATTACTTGTTTTTAACGTTTCACTGGACAAAGTCTTCTTTTTATTACTAGTTTTTAACGTTTCACTGGACAAAGTCTACTTTTTATTACTAGTTTTTAACTATTTACTGGACAAAGTCTGCTTTTTATTACTAGTTTTTAACATTTCACTAGACAAAGTCTGCTTTTTATTACTAGTTTTTAAAGTTTCACTGGATAAAGTCTGCTTTTTATTGAAACTTAAGACAAAGTCTGCTTTTTATTACTAGTTTTAACGAATTACTGGACAAAGTATGCTTTTTATTACTAGTATTTAACGTTTCACTGGACAAAGTCTAGTTTTTATTATTAGTTTTTAACCTTTCACGGGACAAAATCTGTTTTTTATCACTAGTTTTTAACGTTTCACTGGACAAAGTTTACTTTTTATTACTAGTTTTTAACGTTTCACTGGACAAAGTCTGCTTTTTATTACGCATTTTTTAATTCACTAAGCAAAAAAGTGGCATTAAAATTGGTAAAATCCACACAGATATACAAATACAGCGAACCAAACCCAAAAAAAATGGAAAACAGTGATATAGAACATAGAATAAATACTAAACTACAATAGTTTGCTTAAAAAAACAGAACGTCCTGCAAGATCCATCATCATCCCTTATTATCATGCATCCACCAGAATCTCGTTCACTCTTCATTTTCTGTGAGAAAACTAAACATTGTACAACGCGATTAGAATCCCGAATTCAACAACAAACACAGCAACATATAACTAATTAGTTTTATGTAGAGATATGCATAAATCTCAAATCTCTAATAAAAATATGTGCAGAATTATATAAAAAAATCTCAAATCTCTCGCAAAAGTTTTTTTTTTTTATATACAGAATTATATAAAAAGCCTCAAATCTCTAACAAAAGTTTCTTTATATATATACAGAAATCTCAAATTCCATAGCACGCATAAATATCAAATTCAAATTTCTTTACATATAAAAAAACATTAAATTTTATAACACGCCCAAAATATCTTGAGATATAGACAAATCTCAAACAAACTTTATACAAAAATCTAAAATCTCATAGCAAAAGCTTCTTTAGAGATATGTAGAAATCTCAAATATATCTTTTTTGGATAAATACAAAAATATATATAAAAAATTTCAATTTTGAATTTACTAAAGATTGAAAGGAATGGGAGAGCCAAGAACGATATTTACTATGAAAATCCAGAAATCAGTTTTTTTTTACCTGTATAGTTGGAAAATACAGAATCCAAATCCAGCAAAATGAAGAAAATCGCCTTAAAAAAATACGCTACACCATATCGAACAAAAACCACGATGACGAAATCCATCTTCACGTAGTGGGTTTTCCAGGTTTTGTATCAAACATGGATATATCCTCTTCAGATATCGAATTAAACCAGCAAGATGAACAATTAGTGATGCTGTGAGATCGGGATAATGTAACGTAAGGTGGCGACGGCAGAGGTGGAGGTGGAGGTAGAAGCAGATTAAGGTATGGTTAGAATGTGATGAAATCGGTGTGTGGTATCAATATATGGTGTTGTCATAATAAATCTTAAGGGCAAAACAATCTTTTTAGGTGATTGGGGGGGTTTAGGAAAAACATGTTGTGTATTGGTGATCTAAAAGATAGAATTTTCAAACAAGGGGGTTTTGGAAAAGTTTTCAACATATTTGGTCCTCTTTATTAACTGCCCCTAATTTATATATGTTTTTTATTTATGCAGACCGTTCAAAAGAAAATTGATGTTTCGATTTTTGAGTATATGGCCTTGGATAGAGAGATTAAGTTTGTTGTGAGGATAGATGAATCTTTTGGGAGTCTCAAGTTTTTATCACTAAAACATAGAGGGAAAATCAGTTTGATCCAGAGACGGATCCAGGATTTAATATAAAGGGAGCAAAAATTAAAATATTCAAGATTAAGGAGGCGAAATTTTAATTTGGGGGGGGGGGGAAGGAACTATAAATTTTTCAAAATATACATATAAATTTAAAAAAAATTCAAAATTTAAGGGGGCCGGGAGCTACCCCATGCCCCGCCTTAGCTCCATCCCTGGTTTGGCCAATATCTTTAATGTGTTTAATTATCGAATCCCTTTTTGTCATTCCCATTGTGGTAAGGCTTTGCTTTTGTTACTTATCGTGATGTACTTAATCATCAACTTCCCATCGTAGATTATTGGTTTTCATTTATGTATGAAGGGATGAGTCTTGACAATAACTCCGACAAATGCTCTCTGCCTTTTATTAAAAACTATATATATATATATATATATATATATATATATATATATATATATGTTTTTTATTCATTAATATAATGTGTATATTTTAAGGAAAATTTGAAAATTTGGGACAATAACCAACCCCACTTTGCATTTTTGGACTTTAACTTGGCATTTTTTATTTTAGGGATACTTACTCTCAAAATTTTGCAATTTTGGCCAAATCTCAATCGGATCCTTAATTTCGCACCGAAAAACCGCACGTGACCCAACTTGATCGCCTGAAACCGGTTGAATTCCCGCACGGCAAAATAGCCTGGGCCACATAAGAAAAAGAATTATAATAATAATTTATATAATATGCATATATGTAATATATTTTCTATATATTTATATATATATATAATTATTTATATGCATTATATACTTATATTAAATATTGTTTATAAATTTATTATATATAATAGTGTTGATGGTTTTGATTATTATAATAGTGTTGATGGTGCCCAAATCTGGCTATATCAAGAACGACAAACGTGAACTTCCCAAATCACTAAAGAATTTATATTATTAGGAAAGATCTGAACCTTCAACGAAGCTGTAAGATGATCATACGTGAGCTCAAAGGCCAAAATGAGGAAATATGGGTTGGATCTGTTTTGGCACTTCGACGCTCAAGACAGTCAAATCGGTTGAGTACGATCGATATGAGTGAGTATGTAGGAGTGTATTCGATGTGCGAATAGTAACGTACCTGAGTCATAATGAGGTGGTATTTATGGTTCGGAGCTTAGTACGCAAGAGTACATGCAGTCAGAGGTGTAATAATTACAAACATGACAGACATGGTGCAGGTCATTCACAGTAAGACTTATCGTACTTACCTTGTCAGAGTAGTGGAAGAAGAGCTATAGGGCATGAGCCACATTTAATGCCTTTACAGGAAAGGATTTCCCGCATTTAATACGCCTTGTACAGTACACTCTGGATTGAGCTCACTACTTGCTCGAGAGGCATCTCGGTCGATGGCCTGTCAGGTTTGAGGAGAGTACACTACTAGAAAAACAGGTTGTTGTGACGCCCTAATATGACGCTTTTTAAAAAGCGTCATAATAAAACCTCAATTGAGACTCTTTTCATAAATTCGTCTTATTAAATGTAATATTTTTATTTATTAAATTATTTATTTTTTAAAATGAATATAATATGATATTTTTTAATAAAGCGTCTCAATATTTTCATATTTCATATCAGTAACCTTATGAATGAATTTTCATTTATTGTTGCTAGATTTCGAAGCTCTCAAATGGGATATTGGAAAGCATCCTTTTGAAGCCTACCTCAATGAGGTACTATTTTTATTCTCTCGGTGTTTGTTTTTATTTATTTAAGATTGCTGGAGCCTGGAAATTTGTTAACTCTCAGAAGGATTTTAACAGGAGTTTGGGATTACCTTAAATGAGTGTTTGGGATTGTAGCGCCCGGAATGCAAGGCCACCACATCCCCCGCACTAATGCCCAATCCACATACGAAATGGGAAATCCGTACACGAACTAAGCAGTAGCGAATGGGTGATAAACAAGACCCTGCCTAAGCTAGGCGGTACCTAAATCATGTACAATAGATAAAACAGAAACTGAAAGCGGAAGCAAACCACAGAATACGAATTTCAAAAAAACATTAAATCATCAAACATATTAATTCAAGCAGTAGCAGCTACACGGGTTCAACTGGTCCTAGAAGCCTATCCCGAAATAATCACAATAAAGACGGGTTCAACTAATCCAAGAACCTGTCCTAACCTGTCCCGAATTCCATACGTATAATCAACAAGCATAAACCTGTACAGAATATATACCTTTACAAATTACAAACATAACTGAAACAGAACACTTAACAGATCATAATCTAATACCCGACGAGTACGGGTCTCCAACCTTACTTCCATAACTTATCATACGTATCAAAACAGAAAACAAATAGATATCATAAACAATCCAACCCCAGCAACCACGTAGTTCAGGGACTAAACCCTCACTACAACCAATACGAATACACTCGGGGTAGCTAACCCACACTGTGCCTTCCCAGGCTATCCACCGAGGGCTCAAAGCACCACACCTCCTCAACCTCCCAGAGTCGCACGTAAGTACTACAAATGGAGACCGTACACAGGCTTAACCTGATGGCCCTTGCCATTCCGGGCGTTCTTACCCACGTCTCCGGGGCCCAACAAATCAGAACAGAGCATATCAGATCATAACTTGCTACATATCAAATCATAACATAACATACTTACGTACCTGATCAGATATACCATACCTTGCAACTTAGCATATGCTATAAACGTACCTCTCCGTGTCATCCTAATCCGTAGCTGTTATGAAGACACACGGTTTGGAGCATAGCCTCGTTGCAAAACATTTCAAGCTTACATATGCTCGTACATATACAGTTCGAAAACCTTTAATCGTATGACAAAATCATAAACGTATCGTATAAACACATATCTGTTATGTAAATATAATAGAATAGTCGTATGCAGGCTTGAAAACGAGTACAGAGGGTCATAGGTCGCTTTAACTAAAACAAAAATATTAAAACCTCACCTTACACCAACGAGAATGGAAAACTCGAGCAAAGAAATCCCACTAGAACCCAAACAGCTGACAGACACTCCCTGGAAAAAATCCTGATCGACTGAACACATAGAACTAGGGGTGGGCGCGGGACGGGTAGTTCGAGATTCGGGTAATTCGGGATCGGGTAGTTCGGGTTCGGGACGGGAAATTTGAAACCCGAGCCCGTCCCGGGAAAGTCGGGTACCCGACCGATCGGGAAATTCGGGTTTCAGGTCGGGATCGGGATCGAGTTCGGGGAGCCCGTATATTTCTGTATTTTTTAATCAATTAATTTTGGGTTGGGCTTGGGCTGCCTTTATAGTTTGCAATAGACCATTGGACCAAATAATGAAGCTACTTTGGGCCGTGGGAACTTTGGATTTATTTTTTATTTATATTAATAAAGCCCATATTTATTTTTTTGATACAATTATACAACCCATATTAGAATAGAATCAAGGATTGTAAGCCCATATAGAATAATGTATTTCTAACATTGTCACGGAACAGAAAGAATCAGCTTTATAACTAAAAATATTATGTGAATCACTTCCTTAAGATAGTTAGCATTCATAAAGAAAATCAAATGTATAATTCAAGACATAAGTTCCAACCCACAATGCATCACCATCTTAGACATTTACAATGGAAAAAGTCATACCAGCCCGTTCCCTTCTAATTGGAGAAAAAGTCATCGCAGACACAAAATAAAGCAGTAGCAATGTAGCATTACAAAAAGCCTCCAGCCTTCCAAGTTCACAGCAGTAGCATTACAAAAGCTCACAGGATAGCAGTAGCATAAAGCATTAAAAGTCCTAGGGACCAAGTTCACATCACAGCAGTAGCATAAAGCATTAAAAAAAATAAAATTGAGAAGCAAGATCAAGTTCACAGCAGTAGCTAGTAGCATTAATAATTCGTTATAAAAGCTTCAAGCCTCCCAGGAATTCACAAAGCCACAAACGTCAAGTATCAATAATTATCGAATCGACTCCATCTTTCGTCAATTGACTCAATTCTACAAAAGAAAAAATTATAAGTTAAAACTAAAATAGAGAATAAAATTCTAAAATTAATATAGATAAAATGTTATCAATACCTTTTTCAATAGCTTCGACCTCATATAAATCCTCATCGATATTCATTAGATTAAAATCACGACGAATCCAATCTTGAGTACAAATTAAAGCTGGGACTATCCGAGGAGACAAAAAACTCCGAAAAGCATCGAGGACACGCCCACCGGTGCTAAATGCCGACTCTGAAACAACAGTGGAAACCGGGACGGCTAATACATCACGAGCTATCTTTGAGAGAATAGGAAATCGAGGACTATTTAATTTCCACCATGTCAATATATCAAAGTTCTCATTGTCGTCTTCCGTTTCTTCGGCCAATTATTTCTCATACTCGGATCTTGCGTGATCATTTTTTCCTATTTTCTTTTTCTTATTCCATTGCTCTTTGATGTATGATGCTTGGGTCAAATGACCAAGTGATGTAGTAGAAGAAGTGTTACATGATGTAGAAGAAGTTTTTGAAGAAATCGGGCTTACGGGAAGTCCATACATCCTTTTGTACTCTTCAAACAATTCTTACATGTCGTGCCTCACATTCTCCTTCATTAGTGCACACTTTGGATTCGCCTCCTCCCCCTCCTTATTAGGATACAAAAGCTCAAACATGTACTCGAGAAATCCAAGCTTATGACGTGGATCAAGAATGATGGCATAATAAAGGATCATGTTCATTTTGTCAATCGAACCCCAATACTTTTCAAACTTAGATTTCATCCTCTTTGCCATTTCTTGCAATTCAAAATCATCATTATTCTCCCACCCTTTCAAAAGCAATTCAATGGCGCTTATTTCAACAAAAACGGTGTTAGATGTGACATATAAAGAACTAGAAATTGCCAGAGTAAGCTTATAAAAATGCCCCAAAAATTTACACAACAACTCGGCCCTATCAAAATCAATCCCATCTGGTATACCATGAAAAGGCTTATGACGAAGATCATTGTGAAAGGCAAAGTCTTGATCACCATAATAATCAAAAGCCCCCCTAAGCAAACATGCCGCATCCAACATTAAGTAAGTCGAATTCCACCTAGTAGGTACGTCAAGGCAAAGCAATTTTTTTGATTCCACCTTTGCTAGCTCCACACATGCTAAAAATTTCTTGTACCTAGCCGGAGAATTATGAATATACTTCACGGCACCCCTAATCAAAGAAATAGCATCGTGCTCTTCCCGATTCTTCCAACCATCTTGAACCAAAAGATTTATAATATGTGCTGATCTGGCTCAAATCCGGTCGATCTGACTTGGTTGATCTGGCTGTTAGATATGGGTCAATCAGTCAAGAATTTGTTTGAGTGGGTTCTTATCGACCTGAAAGCACTAACACACGTGAGCTAAGTACCAAATTGGGGAACTTGGGGTTTTACCCAAGTTTGGCACTCCGACGCTCAAGTCAGTAATGGAGCTCTTTTGAGAGAGAATAAATGCAATTGAATGCGTATTAAAGGCTTACCAACTACTGTTCAAAGGGCAAGTATTTATAGTCATGGCCAAATGAAACAGTAATGTGTGTACTGTAGGTGTGCATTAATGGCGTTGCCAGTCGGACGATGGAACCGGCTTGAGACGGGTCGTTTGTACCTTCTTTCCCCTTTGGGTAAAAGCATGGACTGACGGTCATTAATGAGCCGTAGTACGCCTGTTCCAGGGAATGGGAAGGATACACGTGTCCCAACAGAGTGTTTTACGGTATTCGGGTGTCCGGTGACGTATGTAATCGATCTGGAGATCGATATTGCCTTCCGGGACCCAATCCTATCTGGGGTTTCTTCACAGGAGGGGAGCGGATCGATCGGATGATCTGGCAATCAGTAATCGATCTGATGATCTGACGATACGCATGAAGATCTGATGATCTGAACTGATATCGATCTGACGATCCCTCCAAAAGGCCATTTCTGGTTTGTCCAAGTTGGCTCAAAGGTCCACGTGGCACCAACTGGGGCGGCTACGTGGCCTTGTACTATTATGCCATATCAGAGGCCCCCCAAATTACCAGTGTGAATTTTCGCAGTGGTGATTTCATCGATCTGGCAATGGGTAGGGGAACCGTCATGACCGTTGAAACCGAGCCGTCGCCTCCGTTATGGGCGTGACTTTTTGAGTCAGATCGGTCCGACAAAGCATTTAATGCGACGCGACCTTCCACAGGATAGGCATGTGCAAGGTAATTATAGCGTCGTTTCGTATTTCGAGGCATTACTTTTGAACTCCTATTTATAGGAGGTTACCCCCAAACCTTATTTCACCACTTTCTTACTCAGAGATTTCGAACTGCCCCTGCCTTCACCAGCTCGTCAGCGACCACCGCCTCCGAGTTCCATCATTTTTAGAGGTAAAAATCTTTTCTTTCAACATTTTTATGGCTCAGGAACAGGCAGCATTCACGCCTTCGTCGGAACGAGATGACGATCTGCCGGCCTCCCCTTTGCCAAGTAAGAGTTTTGAGTTCGCATTGGGATCGTCTTTGGGAAGGGACGAAGTTCTGACGGCGAATAGAGGGGGATCAGCGTCGAAGTCGAGGGTGCGGCTACCTATAGGGCTTTTGGACGAACTGGTAGAGGAGGAAACCGGAGAGGATCGGGTCGGTGGGAGGTAGATCGGTGTAGGTGAACCTACGGTGCAGGCTAGGAACCCTCCGGCTCGACCTCCGCATGTTTACAGGACCCTCTCGCATGTTTCTGAGAGATTTTCCAAGGTAACTTCTCAGGAGCTCGCGGAGGTCACAAGGCTGTTAACGCTAGGTCCTCAATACACGGTTCGGATGCCAGAGGAGGAGGAAACTGTCGAGAGATCGAGGGGGCTGAGATCGGTTGGCATGTATTATGCCTCCGTCAAATATGGATTCAGGCCCCCTCTTCCTCAGTTCATCACGGATTTCTTAGTTTGATACAACCTGTGTCCTTCCCAGTTGACTCCGATCTCTTTCTCGCTAATGCACTGCATGATCATTACGATGAAGTGCCTCGAGTTCGAACCGGAGATCTGGGACTTCGGGGAGTTCTTCACACTTAACAGCGCCACCAAGTCAGGGTAGGGTACTTCAACCTCCAATCGAAGCCGAACCGGAAAATCGTATCGATCCCATCTACATCACATGGGATTAATTGGAAGTCCAAGTTCTTCTTCATCGATCTGCCCATCGTACCCCGCTTCCGGATTACTTGGGGGGATAACGGCCTGAGGCGGCTCGTGACTAAGTCGTCGACCTGGCTCCACAACCAATTCGAACTACTAACCCAACTCGGGCTCCTAGATCATACTAACCTGTCGAGGACGGGGAATCTGGTCGAAGCGGGCATTATATTTGGGACTCGGAGAAAGAACTTCCGCTTCGGTATGCTCTCACTTCGACCGGACCCCTACTCGTTCAGGGTCTTTAAAATTATTTGCCTTCTTTTTTTTTCTTTTTGGGCCTACCGCTTCGATCTAACCCTTTTCGTTCTGCAGATCTACGACCGTTAATCATGTCTCGAGCCGCCAGGATGAGGGCGATGAATCAGAGGGACACCACCCCAGACGAGCTACGACCTATAGCCAAAGCCAGTCGAGCCATTATCAATTCCCTTCCAGACGCCCAACGAGCTATGCAGGAGAGATGCTCGAAGGAACTGCACGATCTGGATGCCAATATAGCTGAACAGGCCGCGGGAGAGCCACCACGCGGTCAGGAGCTCGAGAGTGTTGCTGGGTCATCAGCACATCCGACAGGTAGGTCGAAGATGACGTCGAACAAATAATAAACTTAGATCATCTGCCTTTATATTTTGATGAAGATGTTGATTCTCAACTCCAGTTTGTTCAGGAAAGGTATGGGGTAGGCAAGAGACCCTTTAGAGAATTGGCTCACGTACTGTAGGACTCAGAAGAATCCGACGAGGAGTCCCAGCTCTTAAACTTTCCCAAGACCCCTCTCCCTCAATGGCCTGCCGGCCTCGAGCTCAAGAAGGACGACGGCACTGATCGAGCTCTGGCATTCGGAAAAGCTGACCCCGATCTCCTCGCTGCCTTATTCAACACTGGGTGCATTATCGATGAGCAAAAGAAGCTCTCTGGGCGATCCGCGAGGCAGAAAAGGTACCAGACTGCCAGAGGTCTTTTTGGGGTAAGTTTAGTTAGTTTTTTTTTTTTTTTTTGAAACTCCAGGGGATCGGACTCATTCGATCTGCTTGCTTGTTCTCAGGATGTTCTCCCCGTCCTCATCAACTCGATCCACAAGGTTGAGGTTTTCAAGGCCGGTAAGGAAAAGTACAAAGAGAAGTACTATATGATAAAGGGCCGGCTCGCTTCAGCAAGTCCCGAGAAGGTTGAGCAGCTCGAGCGGGAGCTCCGGGAGGCCCGAGAAGAGAAGAGGAAGCGGGTCGAAGAGAAGGAGACCATGGAGGCTCAGTGGGCGAGTTCGCAGGAGGCCCTTAAGCAGGCGGAGAAGGCTCATGCGAACGAGCTGGCCAAGATGAAGGAGGACTACGCCAAGCAGCTCGAGGTGGTTGTTACTGAGTCAAAGGAAGTGGGACGGAATGAAGTCTTCGATCTCGTCCGGACGAAGATCTGCAAGGCTGCCGACGAGATGAAGAAATGCATATCGGAGATCGAGCGGTATGCCGTTCGTGAGTTCATGGAGGGTCCTGGCTTCGAAGAGGCGAGCCTGATCGTTGGCATGAACGATGTTACTGAGGGGTTTCAAATAGCCATTAATCAGCTCAAAGCCCAGGATGCTATCATTCCTAACTTTAACTTTGAGACAATCGGCCCCATGCTCCCCGACCCAGGTGCAATCGAAGTACAAGAGGAGGAGGAGCCAGTTCAGATCGACTGGGCGACCTACAAATATGGCCATGCCATAGAGATCACTCGTGCCAAGAAGGATAAGCGCCCAGTTGCATGTGAGCTTCCCATGCCGGTCCAGGTCGAGAGCTTCCTTCCTACCGTTAGAGAACTCGAGAGAACCCTCCGTCGATCTGCTTCGGAATCCACATCGGCTCTTGTTGAGCTCGACTGATTCGATCTTATTTATTCCACCTTCCAGCTGGGTTGTGGCTGGGTGAATACTTGTTTTATTTCCGTTGCTTAAACAATTGCCCATCGAGCCACGTCGCGTGGTGAGCTCGTTGCGCTAGTTATAATCGATCCTCATTAATTTTGGAGATCGATATTTGCATGAATGAATTGTTTCATACTTTTCTTTTACTTCGCAAGTTGAGTATTTGTTCGTTCTTCCATACGTGTGGTTTGTCGATCTAGGTTTAGCTTACACCTTAGCTAGATTTTTACCGCTTTTCAGATCGATAGGTGCATCACGCTATCGATCTGATTTGGGTGCTTATCTGGCATCAATGGGCGCTCGCGTTTTTCCTTAGTCGTTTTTCCATTTGCTGCATTCTCGTCGGACCGATAGCGATCTCTGAGACACGTTAATCTCTGGACCTCTTTGGATCTAACTCGATCTCCTCGGGTTTCTGAATAAACTTTTTGAAAATCATCGATCTCTAGATCTCCTTGGATCTAAGTCGATCTCATTGGATCTTAGGATCTACCTTTTCGAAGATCATTAATCTCTGGATCTCCTCGGATCTAAAACGATCTCCTTGGATCTCTGGATCTACCTTTTCGAAGATCATTAAATCTCTGGACCTCTTTGGATCTAAAACGATCTCCTTGGATCTCTGGATTATTAATTTTTGAAAACCATTAACCTCCGGACCTCTTTGGACCCAAAACGATCTCCTTGGATCTCCGGATTATTAATTTTTGAAAACCATTAATCTCTGGACCTCTTTGGATCTAAAACGATTTCCTTGGGTCTCTGGATTATTAGATGCGTTAGGGTTTTTAGGATCTCTCTGGGTCTAAAAACGACCTCACTGGATCTCGATCTCTAACAATGATTTAAAAGCATTAAATACGTTAGGATTTTTAGGATCTCCTTGGGTCTAAAAGCGACCTTGTCGGATCTCGGTTTCTAACGGCGTTTGAATACATTAAATTCGTTATGATTTTCAGTATCTCGTTGGGTCTAAAAACGACCTCGTTGGATCTCGATCTCAAACGATTGGATTGGGGGGGTTCACTCCACCTCGGCTCATGACCGTAGGTCGAATGAGAGCTTACCCGAGGGGATAGTAACCTGGTATGGGATTACGGATTGACTCCAATCGGATGTCGTCCCAAAAACGTATATTAATTTATTGAATAGAGATCGATTCTCAGGCGAATTCGACCGCTTTAACCGTTACAACTTGAAATAATTTAAAGGCTAAGTGTAAAATTTCTTCAAGTTGTGCGCATTCCACGGTCTGGGTAATGGCTCCCCGGCCATATCTTCGAGCCGGTAGGCCATGTTTTTCCCGATCTCCGTGACGTAATAGGGTCCTTCCCAGTTAGGCTCAAGTTTTCCGACATGCTGCAAGACTTCGACCTTTTTTAACACTAGGTCGCCGATCTGAAACGATCTGGGCTTCACGTGTTTGTTGTATGATCGAGCCGCCGCTGCCTTGTACTGTTTGAGCTTCTTATAGGCGTGTTCCTTGCTTTCTTCAATCACATCTAGATCTTCAACTCTGATCTCTGTATTCCGGTCGAGCTGGTATTGCGATACACGAGCGGTTTCGTGTAACAGCTCCGATGGGATGACGGCTTCGGATCCGTAAACCAGAGAGTATGGCGTTTGTCCCGTGGCTGTCCGCGGGGTAGTTCGATATGCCCATAGTATGCCGTCGAGCTCGTCCGCCCATGCCCCCCAGTTTGGCATCGCGGCGGATCTTGAGATTTTGGATAATGATTCGGTTGGTGACTTCAGTTTGGCCATTTGCTTGCGGATGACCAACTGTAGTGAATCTGAGGTCGATCCCGAGGTCCCGACAATAGCTCTTAGTATTCTCAGATCGAAATTGAGGACCGTTGTCACAGATGAGTACCCTTGGAACCCCAAAACGGCAGATTATATTCTTCCAGAGGAAATTTCTTATCACTGCATCGGTAATTTTGGGGACTGCCTCAGCCTCAACCCACTTTGAGAAGTACTCGACACATACTATGGCAAACTTTTTCTGACTGGGTGCCAAGGGGAAGGGACCGATGATATCGATCCCCCATTGGTCGAAGGGCCAGCACACATCGATCGGTATCATGGACGCCGGGTGAGTGTGGATTAGGTTGCCGTGTTTTTGGCACTTGGGGCATTTCCTAAAGTGGATCTTCGCATCCCACACCATAGTCGGCCAAAAATACCCACTCCTTAAGATCTTTCGAGCTAGAGCTCGACCTCCGGAATGGTTTCCGCAGCATCCCTCATGGACTTCTTCTAGGACATCTTAGGCTTGGCTAGGTCGTAGGCACCTTAGAGGGGGACCGGTGAAGGATTTTTTGAACAACCTGCCTTCATGATCTATCATATAGAGCAGAGATCGATATTTTATTCTCCTGGCCTCAGTTCGATTTTGGGGCAAAAGCCCATCTTTGAGGTAAGAGATCAGATCGTCCATCCAGCAAGGCTCCGGCAGATCGATGGTGGCGATCTCGACCTTTCCTTCATTGATCGCACGGCCCCCCGAGACCATGAACGAGATGGTTGCATCTTTTGTTCCTTGGAATCTATTCGCCAGCTTTGATAGGGTATCAGCTCGACCGTTCTCCTCGCGGGGAACCTGCTCAATTTTGAATTCTTTTAGCTTCGAGGCCAGCACTTTCACCATTTTGAGATACGCTGCCATGGACTCTTCCGGAGCTTCGTACGTGCTGTTGACTTGGCCGGCGATGAGCTGGGAGTCAGTTACAACGGCTAACCTATCGATCTGGTTCTCCGTGGCATACCTCAGTCCTGCTACAAGTGCTTCATACTCGGCTTCATTGTTCGTCGCTTTAAAATCGAGTTTAATGGCGAAATCAAGCTGGAGTCCATCTGAGCTTGTAAGGGATATGCCCACTTCCCCTCCTTGGGAGGTCGATGAGCCATCCATGTACATGGTCCAGCTAGGCGGGGTACGGACGATCTCCATCGAGCTGGTGTTTTTTTTTACTAAAAAGTCAGCCAGAACTTGAGCTTGCTGGGCGGCTCGAGGTTGGTAGGTGATGTCATGCTGACTCAACTCGACCGCCCATTTCATCATTCGACCTGATACATCGGGTTTGGATGACACCTGCCTAAGCGGCTGATCTGTTAAGACAACTATGGGGTGAGCCTGGAAGTATGGACGTAGCTTCCGGGCTGCGTGCGTGAGGGCGAACACGAATTTCTCGATCTCGAGATAATTTCGTTCTGCTCCGTGCAAGATCTTGCTTAGGTAGTAGATCGGTAGGTGTTTTCGATCCCGGATGGCAACCAAGACTGAGCTGAAGGTCTCGTTAGAAAGGGATAGGTAGAGGTACAAGGTCTAGCCCTCATTTGGCTTTGCCAGCAATGGGGGAGAGGCCAGGTACTCTTTCAAATGATCTAACGCTCGATCACATTCTTCGTTCCATTCGAATTTCTTGAGATTCCTCAAGACCTTGAAAAACGGAAGGTTGCGCTCGGACGATCGCGATATGTACCGGTTGAGAGAAATTATCCGACCCACCAGGGACTGTACCTGGTTGATGCATCGAGGTCGGGGGATGATCTGGATCGCTTTGATCTTCGTAGGATTGGCTTCGATGCCCCGCTGGCTCACCATGTATCCTAGAAACTTTCCCCCTTCGACCCCGAACGTGCACTTGTCAGGGTTGAGCTTCATCCCGTATTGTCGTAAGATCTCGAACGATCTGCGTAGAAGATCTAGATGATGGTACGCCCAGCGGCTCTTCACGATCATGTCGTCGACGTAGACCTCCATGGTCTTCCCGATCTCTTCCTTAAACATCAGGTTGACCAACCTTTGGTACGTAGCTCCTGCGTTCTTTAGCCCGAAGGGCATGCCCTTGAAGCAATATATTCCCTTTACCACAATGAAGGCCGTGTGCTTTCGACCTTCGGGGGCCATAGAGATCTGGTAATAGCCTTGAAAGGCGTCCATCATGCTGAGCATCTCGCACCCAGCTGTCGAGTCGACGAGCTGATCGATTCGGGGCAGCGGATATGGATCTTTCGGGCATGCCTTATTGAGGTTGGTGAAGTTGTTACACATTCTCCATTTCCCACCTATTTTTTGCACGAGGACAACGTAGCACAACCAGTCAACGTATTGAGCTGGGGTAACGTATCCCGCGTCGAGTAGCTTATTGACCTCTGCCTCTATGATATCATTCGTTGCTCGACTTTGAGGTCTTAGCTTTTGCTTGATTGGTTTGACCGATGGGTCGATCCCGAGCCGGTGGCATATCACCTTCGGATCGATGCCGATCAGATCTTTGGCTGCCCATGCGAAGATGTCTGAGTTATCCCGCAAGAATTCTATCATCATGATCTCATGTTGAGGATGCATATTTGCCCCGATCTTCGTGGTTTTATTGCTGTCTCTGGGGACAAGGGAAATTTCTTTTAGTTCTTCAGAGGGCTCGAGCCGCTCACTGGCCTTTCTCTTTCGAGCTGCGGGGGATCTCTCCGTCTCGCACTCCTTCGTGGGTAGCTCGATCTCCCCGTCGGCATAGGTCTGGAGGTCAAGTTCTTCCTCCACCTCTTTCCCGGATGGCTTTTTCAGGATGATGGCATAACAAGCCCAACTGTCCATCACATCGCAACTCACCTCTCCGACCCCGTTCGGGGTGGGCATTCTCAGCTTTTGATGGTACGTTGAGATGATTGCTTTGAATTGAATAAGGCCGCATCGGTCGAAGATAATATTATACGCTAGGGGCATATTGACGATGACGTACTCGACCTCCTGGGCCACCCTCTTGGGGGATGTTCCCATCGAGGTGAGGAGTCGGATGCGCCCTAACGGTATAACTTCCGATCCACCGAACCCGGAGAGCGGTGTTCGGATCGGATCGAGTTTTAGATTATGTAATTTCATTTTCACAAGAGTCGAGTAAGGGATAATGTTCGAGCTGCTTCCATTATCAACTAGGCATTTAGTTACATCATAATTAGCCACGCCTAAAGTCACCACCATCGGACAACTAGGCGCTCCGTCTTCCCGATGGGGGCCCGGGCGGCTATCACTCTCGCTAAAGCTAACCTCCTGCCTCTCCCACTCTCGACCCTGATCGATCTGGAAGACCTCTTCGTGGGGGTCGTTGAACTCTCGAGCTGCTCACCTAATGTTCCTCTTTCGAGCTGCATTGGAGTCACCGCCCTCATGCCCCCCGTCTATCATATAGATCTTGCCGTGAGTAGGGGGATCGTCTTCAGCTCTCTCCAACGACGGTTTTCCAGATCTTTTAGGGGGAGATCTAGACCTGGAACGGTTGTGATCGCTCGACCTTCCCGCCTTCTCAGAGTAGTGGTCGATGTGCCGAACAAAATCCTTCAAGTGCCCTCCCTGGATGAGTCTTTCGATCTCATCCCGGAGGGCGTTGCATTCTGCGGTAGTGTGGGCCCATTGTTGATGGTAGCCGCAGAACTTCCCCGATTTTTCAGCCTTCGGGCCCTCCCGGATGGGCTTCGGTTTTTTTAGAAGGCTCTGGTCCATGACCACGTAGATCTGGTCTATGGATTTGGTCAAGGGGACATAGTTTCGTCGGTTGACCTGGGTCGGTTGGTCGACTTTCCCCTTGATTTTCTTTTGCTCGTTCTCTTTCCGGTGTAGGGGCAAGCTAGACCTAATGACCTGCCTCTCAGACCGAGACGGAGGACCATGCGCGAGGGCTATCTCCTCAATGCGCATGAAACCGTGGGCGATATCTTGTATTTCTGTCAGGTTGCGGGGCTCGGCCCTGACGATCTCATCTGCCCACAGGCGATTGCAAAGGGCCCGATGGACTACGGAAAGCAAGGTGTCCATCATCGGGTTCTCGACCCGAACCACTTCCCTCGAAAAACGAGTCATGAAATCTCGCAGGGACTCACCCTCTTTCTGGTAGATGCTATTGAGATAGGAGGGTGGCAGCTTCTCCCCGGACATCGAGGAGAAGTGCGCCGTGAACCGATCTACAAACCGGTTGTAGGTCGATATACACCGCGACGGCAGGCGGATGAACCAATCTTGCGCGGGACCCATCAACGTGGTGACGAAGAGTTTGGTCCAAATCTGTTGCGGGTGGGAGTGTAGCAGCATCCGGTTCTCGAAGGCTGTCACATGTTTTTCGGGATCTGTGGTCCCGTTATACATGGGCAGGCCGGTCGGAATTCGATCTCCATCACAGGTCGTGCGGAGAATGTCCTTGCAGAAGGGGAAGCTTCCTCCATATCGTTGCGGTAACAGAGAGGGCGTCGGTTCAGCCCGTCTCGAAGGTCGACCTTCCTCTGGGTGACGTGGGAGCCACGGTCACCCAGGCGGTCTTGGACCCGTCTATGCGGTGGGTCCACACAATGATCCTGCTCTTTCCCAGCGCGTGCCGCGGCGATTCGGGCAGCCTCCTCCCTAGCGGATCGAGCAGGGATTCGCGCTCGGAGGTCGTCAAACTCCTCATTATCCTCGTCGACCACGCGTTTGCCGCGGTTGTTGCGGCTCGGGTGGTCGGAATCCCCGTGGCCTTTGCGGGGAATTTCTTTGCTCGTTGCAGGGGGTGGCGGTGGCGGAGCGAATTCTTGGACCTGCCCTGCTCCGATCTGTGGACTAAGGCCCCAGATGATGTGGGTCGGTCGACCGTCTAGTGGTTGAAAGACATAGGGAACCGGGTTCCCGTATGCTTGGACGGTGGGGGCCAACGCATTGCCCACCACGGGGCTAGGTATGGTGGTGGCTGGGCTGGCCCTTGGCAGCTCGGGGCGCCTGGGTTCACGGCCCTCCGTCTGGGCGCGCTCGAGCTCGACCCGCCACTGGTCGAGAAAGGCGTCTAGGTCCGCCTGGGTGACCGTGATCCGGGGAGTGGCGTCAGGCAGAGGAATGGAGGCGTTGGCGCTGGGCCCGATCGGAGGAGCAGTGGGGGTGTTGCCAAGCGGCGCGTTGTGATCATGCCTGCCTTTGGCTACCTCCTCCATGTCCTCCTCTCGGTAGGTGTTTCTGGTGTTAACCATGTTGGGAAAAAGGGGTGCAGAAGGGCTTTTATCTAAGTCGATGTGAAAAGGGTTTCCCACAGACGGCGCCAAACTGATCTGGCTCAAATCCGGTCGATCTGACTTGGTCGATCTGGCTGTCAGATATGGGTCAATCAGTCAAGAATTTGTTTGAGTGGGTTCTTATCGACCTGAAAGTACTAACACACGTGAGCTAAGTACCAAATTGGGGAACTTGGGGTTTTAGCCAAGTTTGGCACTCCGACGCTCAAGTCAGTAATGGAGCTCTTTTGAGAGAGAATAAATGTAATTGAATGCGTATTAAAGGCTTACCAACTACTGTTCAAAGGGCGAGTATTTATAGCCATGGCCAAATGACACAGTAGTGTGTGTACTGTAGGTGTGCATTAATGGCGTTGTCAGTCGTCGATCTGGATATCGGACGATGGAACCGGCTTGAGACGGGTCGTTTGTACCTTCTTTCCCCTTTGGGTAAAAGCAGGGACTGACGGTCATTAATGAGCCTAGTACGCCTGTTCCAGGGAATGGGAAGGATACACGTGTCCCGACAGGAGTGCTTTATGGTATTCGGGTATCCGGTGACGTATATAATCGATCTGGAGATAGATATTGCCTTCCGGGACCCAATCCTATCTGGGGTTTCCTCACAGGAGGGGAGCAGATCGATCGGATGATCTGGCAATCAGTAATCGATCTAATGATCTGACGACATGCAAGAAGATCTGATGATCTGAACTGATATCGATCTGACGATCCGTCCAAAAGGCCATTTCTGGTTTGTCCAGGTTGGCGCAAAGGTCCACGTGGCACCAACTGGGGCGGCCACATGGCCTTGTACTATTATGCCATATCATGTGCAATACACCTCATGTGAAGATATTTCCCTCCCATTAATTTTGTTCCCCAATTCTCAAGTCTCTTCTTCAAGTATGCAATTGCAAGGTCGTTCGATGAAGCATTGTCAACCGTGATTGTAAAAATATTATCAATACCCCAATCAAGCAAACATTTCTCCACTCCTTTACCCACTTCCTCACCCTTATGTCCTAGGATTGGGCAAAAATTTAGAATTCTTTTTTGAAGAATCCAATCATCATCTATGAAATGTGCGGTGAGGACCATGTAATTGATTCTTTGAATCGATGTCCAAGTGTCGGTAGTGATTGATACTCTTTGGGAGTGATTCTTTATATATAATTTCAACTTGGATCTTTCACTCACGTACAAATTGTAGATGTCCTTAGTTATAGTCCTTCGTGATGGAACTATAAACATGGGACATATCACCGACATAAAATGCTTGAAACCGGCATTCTCAATCGTTTTGAAAGGAAGTTCATCAAGTATCAACCAATAATACATAGCTTCTCTAGTTTTTTCTTGATCAACCCTCCAACAAGACATAGTATTTCCCTCCTTCTCACCCGGTCGATTTGGTTGTAAATTAATTCGGGCTTGATTGGTTTTGACTTCATGAGGCTTCTTTTTACATGCCATCCAATGATTTTTTAAGCCCTTCGTTTCATGAAGTTTTGGATCAGCCTTAAGCTCTCGTTTGCAATACTTGCATCTTGCCTTTTGAATTTTATCAATGGGGTAATAGAATTTATCAAAATGTTCCCAAAAAACCAACCTATTTGCAATTTCCCTCTTAGTTCTTTTATTCGTTTTCTTCCCATCCATATCAACATCATCCACATCAATATCTTCATCACCCAAATCAGGAATATGATCCCTCTTATCTTCGTCATCGTGTAGATTTGATATCTTATTAACACAGGTTTACAACAAATTGTTGAATATATATTAGTGATATCCCTAATAATGATTGAATTTCAGTAATAAACAAAATCAAAGAACAAAATCAATTTCAAAGACATTACAGCAAGAAGCCAAGAATACATTTACAACAAGACATTACAGCAATCATTATTAGGGATTACAGAAGGCATTACATTTAGTCATTTATAGCAAGACATTACGGAAATCATTATAACTTATATCACTCTAACCAAGATTAAATTTACCAGTTTTCACAATCTCTAGAGACGGCATTACAGCAAGAACATCACTCTAACCAAGATTAGATTTACATAGAAACGGCATTAACAAGAACATCACCCCAACCCATCTTCAAGCCTCAAATTCGCACTCAATTCAAAAGGAAAATCACAAATTTTAAAATTAGGGCTACAGATAAAAACTTACCTCAGGGCTCAGTCCTCAAGGATCTTCAAGAGTCGAGAAGAAGAAAGGAGCTGCCGAGCTGGGTTACAGACAACCGAACGGAGCTGCCTAGCTGGGTTTCGACTTCAGTCTTCAGGCTGGGGTGAAGAGAGAAGGAGGCAATGCGTCGGTCACAGACTCACAGAGACGAAGAGAAAAATTCCCAATTTTAGATCTCAAACCAGGTTTACTCAAGGGTAAATTATATTATATATATATATATATATATATATCATGTGTTATATTATATATATATATCTCATAGTCATATGTGTGAGTGTGATATTATATATATATATATATATATATATATATATATATATATATATATATATATATATATATATTTTTTAATTTTAATAATCGGGTATTTCGGGTACCCGATCGGGAATTCGGGTACTAAAAAAATACCCGATCCCGAACAGGAAATATCCCGAAATACCCGTCCCGATCGGGTCGGGTCGGGTCCCGAATTTCCCGACCCGAATGCCCACCGCTACATAGAACACAAGACTCAGACTCAAATCACAACCACAGAGACGCACGACCATGCTCACGAATACAAATGATGCAACATATAATTCACATTTACATGTTCAAGTTATTCATCGCATATAACAATCACTTTGCATATCAAGAGATGCATAACTTACAAAAATTCATAACATCAATTACATAAAATAAATCCAGGTCTCGAAAGGATTAATGCGAATTACATAACAATTACACACAATTACGTATTGACATATGTCACAATATTCAAACAATTAGCATACTTAAACAATTCATTTAAATCGATCATAACTTATACTTTCATAATTTAATTGTTATGAGTCACATAATTATACGAATAATTTAGATCCTTAAATTACATTAATATCCCTTAAACAAGAACTATTCTCAACTAATTTGGTACGAAACGGAACAAATAAATGCAATAATTCAAGAATCAAGTTTTTCATACATTATAACATATTCCCGGAAGTCATACAATTCATAATTCACAATTTATTACACATACATGATCAATTCCATAATTACAACAATTATCGGATAAAATATAACAACTTTAAAAATTCATACAAAATCAACCGGACATCCGATTGACGAACGTTAAGCGGCGTTGGACTCACCACAACGAAATGGACCTACTGTCCGAAAGTCAACGAAAGGCCGCCGTCGTAGCCGGCCGAACAGCCACCGGAACACCGCCTTCGGCGGTCGGAAAAATCCCCGGAAGCACAGAAACATGTACCTCGCCCTGCTCGAAAAAAGCCCTCAAACGATTTCAGAAAATACCAAACATACCGGATTTCATTGACGAAAAACCGAACTAAATTCCTAGAACGAAAACTGAAATTAAACGCAAACCATTAAACGAAAATGAAATCTGAATGTACCATTGGAATGCCCGTAACGAGGCCTTAGAAAGCCCCTAGCCAAAAGTCGTCGGAAAAACTGACCGTCGGTTCACAGCCGGTCCGCCACCCGTCTATCGCCAACAACAGGTTCTCAAGTCGGGGCCAACGTGAAAATGTCGTCCTCCACCCGCTGATCAACTTTTGTAAAGGGGCAACCACCAAAACTCGCCGGAAAAAGGCCCTCAATCGCCACCAACGTCCCGCCGCTACCATGTCACCGGTTCAGCCTCCTCCGGCCGTCCTTGGCCCAAAGTAACGCCGAAAATGGAATCAGGGGGCCGAAAAAGATAGGGAATCGGCCCTGCTCGCCAGAAAAGGTTGTCGGAACGCGGCGGAGCAAAGTACTACAATGCACGCGCCACCGCCGCCGGTCTTCAGTTGGCGCGTGACTCGCCGTCCGGTCACCATTGGTCGTGCCGTCTTCACCAATTTGATTGTCGGAACGTCGCGCTCCAAAACTGCCTAAGAATCGATCGATTCCGACGCCGGAGGCCGTCAGAATCCGCCGGTGAAGTGGCGGGGTAAATCCCGCCACCTAAAGCTTACCGCAGTGCCACCACCGCTGGGTTTCAGGCTCCGATTCTTGTACCAATGTGACGGGCTCGTCGAGCTGATCAATTTCCACTACCCACTCATCGAAAACCGTCGAGAAACGAGCGAGAAGGGTCTTGGAGAGGAGAAAGAGACGAGGAAGCTGGTCTGAAACTCTTGGCACAAATAACGAGGATCCGGGTGTTTTATCCCAGGTCCTCAATGCACGGAACGGTCGAACGAAGGGTTAACGACGTCAGAATTAGGCAAACTTAGAGTCTATGGACTTGTCTCGATGCCCCGAACGCGTTGAAGGGGTCCAAGAGGTCGAAATCTCGATCAAACGAGGAATGACCGAAAAACCCCTAAAAAGTAAAAAATACAAAGAGGCCCCTAAACTCTAAAAGAGTTCAAAATAGGGTTGCTTAAAACACAAAATCACAAAATTAAACACATAAAAAGGTTGGAACGTGGCGTACCTTGTACATCTGAAGAACGGGGTGTTACAGGGATCATCTCATTTGTTCTCTTAAATCTTCTTACTTGTTTCATCTGTCCTGACCTTGTTGTCACAGGAAGTACCTGATAATAAGAGGTATGTTCAAATTATAAAAGGGATTGTTACAGTCAAACATAATGTTGGTTTAAATACTACATTCAAAATAAGAAGGATTTTATTTGGAGTTGGACAAGAGCTTCTCTACCCTCTGTGAGTACCCATTCCGAAAAATTCATTTATTGCTGGTAAATGATCCCTTCAGATTTCTTCATAAATGAAAGTTAGTTACTATCATGTGCTAAATAACTATTTTTTTCCCGTAGGTCGCTGTTGATCGAGAGTAAAACGAAGTTTCAAACCAATGATTGGGTTTATATAAGGAGTCAAATTTTGTTTTGTAAGTTATGACTTATTAATTCAAGTTAGTATTTTGATTAGAATTCTAGAAAGTACTCTAATAGTCTTGTTTTTATCCTTTTGTTATTAGAATTAAATGGATGGAAGATTTTACTTTCTTCGTTTCAATTATTCATACTTGTGATAGTTGTATTGAATTTTGTTGACATTGAATAAAGCTATTTCATTTCTTGTATTTTAGTTTTCTTTCAAAATTGTATGATTAAAATTGTATTGACAAGTATAAATCATCATAATATCGACATCTAGTGACGCATATCATGGCCAAAGAAATCATTTTAAAAAGATAACTTCTTATTAGGTGACAAATCAAAGCGTCACGAAAGGGAACCGTTTCAGATGCAAATGAGTGTCATAAGAGTCCAAATTTATTATGAGACTTATAAGCGTCATAATAGTAAGATTTTGAGACGTTTTCAAGTGTTACATATATGGTTAGTTATGGTAGTTGGGGTTCTAAAATGAGACACAAAACGGCATCACAAAAGGAATATTTTAGTTATGCTTTCAAGCGTCATAACTAGAATGATTTTGAGACGAAAAATAGCTTCACATTATGCTATTGCAACGACGGAATACGTGACGCTTTTAGTCAGCGTCTCAAAAGTAAAGCGTCACAATATATACTTTTTGTGACGAATTTTGGCGTCCCAAAATACATTTTTTCTAGTAGTGGTAGGACCAGACTAAAGAGGGAGACAAAGTGTCCCAGACTATTGACATAAGTGCTAGCTCCAGTGGGGAGCAGACTCCGGGTCGAGGTGGATGATGTATATCTCATGTCCAACGAAGTTGGATGCGGGCTGCCATGTAGCAACACGTCAGCATCATGAGATTTACCCACATCATATCCCCCAAGTTTGCTTGTCGTGAATGGCATGGTGATCGACCTTGTTGCTCGAGCGGTGCCACATGACATGGACTTGATCGAACCAATGATTGAAGAGCAAGTGGAGTGTGAGTGGAAGCGCGAGTAGCCCTTACGCATACCGAGGGAGACGGTTGGGTTCCCCAGTAACTGTCGCCACCTGCTTGAGCAATGATTGCACTTTTTAAATTTTAAGTTGCAAGACACATCTTTTTAGGTGAAGTAACGATTACAAACATGGGTTATGGAAACCCTAACGACTGAGCATGTGTAAGTTTCTAGATCTTAACGGTTAACCTCTAATTCTATTATAGCATTAACGTGAAGTAGTGCACTAAACATATAAAAGCAACACTTCGCAATTTTCACCACTTTTCACCTTTTTAAAATTAGAAAATTCCTAAGAGACCCACTTAGTCGATTCGGTGGCTTCTTCTGATATGAGGGGTTTTGTGAAGCTCTAAGCCAATAAGCTGGAAGTTCTAAAGACAAGTGAAGCAACCAGAATGACACTCGTGTCTATCAGAGAAGGGAAGCACTTTCAAGATGTTAAGCAGAGAATCAGTCGAATTTTGGGTACGGGTCCCTGGTTGCACTCTTTTTCCCTCATGAGGGTTTTTTCCACTTGGTTTTTCCTTGTGTGGTTTTTAACGAGGCAACCACCATATATGAGCTGGGTGAATCAACCAATTTGGATCAGCAGAAAGGACTGCAAGAGTAGGGGGAGTGATGGTGAGGGGCTATATTTTCCTTCCCCCTAATTTAATTAATCAAGATTAGTTGGCCCAAGAAGAATCCAAGAGAAGAGTTCAAGAGAATATTAGACGTGATTGACCGGTTATTGAAGAAGAGGGGGTTGAGAGAAAGAAGGGAAAAAAAAGGTGAACGTGGAGAGGGATTTGAAATTTTGAAAACCGCCCAAGAAAGTGGGATTTCTATAACTGTTAAAGAGGGGGATAAAATCAGAAAAAGGAAGAAGTCTGGAGATACCTTACAATCACTTTCAGAATTCTCAAGTCACTCCAACTCTCTCAATTCTCTCTCCGGAAATCTCCTTCACATTCATCCTTGTTAAGCAGTTTTTATTCTAATTTTATTTTAGAGATTATCTTGTAGGTTTTAGAGATCATTTTACAAGGCATTATTTCATCCTTGTTACGCAATTTTTATTACAGATCGATATGTATTTTAGAGTCCACATCAGAGAAGATTTTTCAAGACAAACGTGACGAACATCAATTCTACTTGCATATTCATATTATTTTCCTTTTTTATGTTTTTGTTTCCTTTATTATTATTTTTCTACATTAATATTTAGATTTGTTGTCTAAATTACAACTCGATACGTTCGAAGTCCCTAAAATCAAATAAAGTGGTTACGAGCATCAAATAGTATTAAATATCACCCATAATAGGGTGGCATTAATTATGGATAAGACGTGTATATATTTATCCGTAATAATCTAATTATTAACATTTATTTATATTAATAAAAATATGTATAATTTTAAAAGAAATTCATACATGGAAAATATATTATGAATATTGTCAAAAATAATTATTTTCGTTAGTAATATTTATTTTCATATTAAAATAGTATACAAAATAAAGATTTTTGTTTTAATTTTTCTTTATCAATTTTTTTAACCCTGATTCATAATAGTATTAAATATTACCCTATTAATGGGTCGATGTCTTGATATATAAAAGTTATCAATTCAATCTTTTTTAACTTAAATCTCCTTAATTATGACATTTATTTATATTGATAAAAATATGTATAAATTTAAAAAGAAATTCATACACAGAAAGTATATTATAAATATCGCCAAAGATAATTATTTTACTTAGGTACCATTTATTTTCATAATAAAATAATATATAAAATAAAAATCAGTCAATCATATTTTTCCTATTTAATTAAAAATCTCAAAAAACAAAAAAACAAAATTCCACATCATCAAAATAGACAATATAAAGTTTATTATTATTTTTTTTTTATTAACACACAAATCCTAAGTGATCAAAAGGATTCGAACCCGAAACCTTGCCTTCAAGAAAAAACCCTCAAACCACTTGACCAACCCCTGTTGGCATGCACAATATAAAGTTAACCATGGTTTTCTTATATATATTAGAATAGATAGATAAGATAAGCAAAATATTTTAATAATATAGCTCAATTTTAATTGTTCAGAATCCATCTAATTGAATATTAAATTAATAAAGCAAATCATTTTTTAGGGGAAAAAAAATCTAATAAGCTCTAATAAAACATTAGATTCCTTATTTATATGCGCTCAGCCAGTATTTAGCAACAGGTAAAGTCTATTTTTTTCGCATTAACCGATGAAATCTCTTTTCTGTGAGGGAGTGAGAGTGAAATGGGAAACACACTAGGCTACTAACTCTAATTGCAATCAAACCCTAACGTTTACAAATCAGACAATGTTCGTCCAACATTTCTTGAGATCATTACGTAATATCAGGGAAAATTGCAATTTTAGTCCCATTGGATTTAAACCATTGCAATAAAGGTCCCATTGGTTTGAAATATCCAAAACACATCCCATTGGATTCTAAAAGGTTGCAATAAAGGTCCCATTGGTTTAAAATTTCAAAATACATCCCATTTGATTCTAAAACATTGCAAGATTAGTCCCATATTTGATCAACTAACAAAATAATTACCTATTTCATTAGTGTCTATCTTTTTTGCTTATTTTATTGGGAAATAACCTTTTTTTATAAAATATTTTATTTTCACTCGTATTTCTCTTAGTTTCAATATTTTATTTTCGTTCATATTTCTCCTATTTTTCACCCCATTTCTACGGTCTCATTAAGGAGTTCTTTTTCAAAAAATTAATTATTTCCACCCACCCCCATATCTCTTGATTTCCATCAAAAATTTCTATCTTTTTATTAAGAGTATTTTTTTTTTTTTCAAATTCTACATTATTCTTAAAAAAAATTAAAAAGAACTTCAAATTTTTCAATGTTTTTATTTATAGGGGAGGAAATAAAAAATATTGTTTGGCACATTTATATGATTTTTTAAGTAAGAAATGAAAATCTCCTTTTCGATTACTCATTGGAGGACTTATTTATTTATTTATTTTTTGTTATGAGTATTTTTAATTTTTATTAAGAGTATTTTTCTATCATTTTATTAAAGAGTTCTTTTTTTTAAAAATTACATTTTTCCCCCTTATAAATGAAAACATTGTTTGGCACATTTATATATATATATATATATATATATATATATATATATGATACTTTTGATGTGAGGAATGAAAATCTCCTTTTGAATTACTTACAATAGGAGTTATTTATTTCATTGTAATCCATAGTGCATTATAGAAATTTAAAAAAAAAACACTCATAATAAAAAAATAGAAAATTTTGGTGAAAATCAAAAGATATAGGGAAGGAAATAATTAATTTTTTAAAAAAAAGTATTTAATAAAATGACATAAATGAGGTGGAAATTAGGAGAAAAATATGGGGGAAAATAAAATATTAAAAATTTGAATAAATATGGGTGAAAATAAAATATTTTAGAAAAAAAAAAATGGTGATTTCCCAAAAAAAAAAAAAAAAGAAAAAAAAATCTTTTACACTAACGAAGCATCTAGTTATTTTGTTAGTTGATCAATATGAGACTAATCTTGCAATGTTTTAAAATCAAATGGGATGTATTTTGGATTTTTAAACCAATGAGACCTTTATTGCAACATTTTAGAATCCAATGAGATATGTTTTGGATATTTTAAACCAATGGGACCTTTATTGCAACGATTTGAATCCAATGGGACTAAAATTGCAATTTTTCCCGTAATATCATCTTCCAGTGTCTCGATCTATCAACATCATGCTTCGGTAGAAGCAGCCAAGGGAACCATGAATTCCACAGTTCAGGTTCGTCCTCTGTAAGTCTGCTGCCCAACTCTGTTATTCTTGAAATTCTCCTGAAACTCCCTATCAATAGTATTAATCGATGCAAATGCGTTTGTAAATCATGGAATAAGCTCATTTCAGATCCATACTTCTCTAATATTTATCCTACTAGCCACCCGTTTACTGCTGCTGTGCTCTCTGAGCATAGGACTATTACAAATCCGCTTGATGACGAGTCATTCTGTTTGCTTGAAATTGGGACAAGTGGTGATGTCATCCGCACACCCTTCACCCCAAATGTAAGTGATATTCGTGGAAATGGGATATTAGGAATAATGGGCTCTTGTAATGGCTTACTCTGTTTGGTAAAGAGCCCCCAACTTGAGGATGAAAGAAATGACAACTATGTATACAATCGTGATAGCATTTACAACAATCAAACTGTGTGTATTATCAACCCATTGTTGGGTGAACGCTTGTTGCTTCCAGATGTTATGAGTGCTGAGCATATTCGTGATGTGGTATACGGTTTTGGTTTGAGTAAATCCACAAATGAATACAAGGTTGTACGTCTTGTAATTGCATACATCTTTCTTGGTCTGGGGCAGGAAATTAATGTGTTTGGTGAGATCTTCACCATTGGGGTTGATGATGGTTGGAGGTCTTTTAAGGATTCCTGCATTCCATGTTACATATTTCCATGTGGGATTACCCTTAATGGAGTTCTTCATTGGATCGGTGATAATAGGCGCTCTGGTGTTATTTTTGCTTTTGATATTGGGGAAGAAAAGGGACGTCTAATCCCACTTCCTCCGGGGTTAGGAGACGAACCTGGGAATATTGTCTTGGCTATATGGAATGATTGTCTCTGTTTGACAGATAACGGCAGCGACATTCAAGTAGATGTATGGGTAATGAAAGAATATGGACTAGAGAAGTCATGGACCAGAGACTTCATATTAAAGAGCTTGATCCCATCTGATCTGAGTCCTTATCCACTTATTCATATTACAACACTCAGAGGTGGAGAGCTATTGATGTCTCGGCCATATGGCCAAACCCTTATATCTTTTAATCCAAAAGTAAAAAAGTGTAGTAAACTCAATGTTTCTGATGTTGACGGGACGATTTCGTTTTTGTTTGGATACACCCCTAGCTTTCTTTCCCTCTGAGACGCTATAATCAATTGAAGTCAATTTGTGGTGGATGTTAAGTAACTGAATGGCCTGCCATTGTTCTCTCTCTGTAATACTATCTGCAAGTATTATTTGATGTCAATGTATTTCAGCTTTGTTTTGTACTTGTACAATTGGATTTAGTAATGTAAACTTTTACTTTGATTGATCTCATATCTGCCAATTTGTGGTGGATGTTTAGTAACTGAATGGTCTATCATTGTTCTCTCGCTGTAATACTATCTGCAAGTATTATTTGACATGAATGTATTTCATTTTCAGCTTTGTTTTGTACTTGTAAAATTGGATTTAGTAATTATAACTTTTACTTCGATTGATCTCATATCTTGCTTTTGGGATTTGGAAATCATTTACAATGAAGTTTTGATCCATGAAGCCTACAGGAAAAGTGTATAGGGGTAAGGGAGCTTTTTCTGTTGCTTGGAAGAGGAAAATATTGCTCATGCTTTCGTCTTCTGTCTCTTCTTAAGACAAATGCGGGTTATCTTGTTTTTACTATGGACAATCATCATGGAGAAATTTTAGAGATGGTTTGCTACATTTTGCCACTCATAAGTTGGAGATAGATTGATTTCTTTATTTTATGAGAGTTTAGATCATTTGGTTGTCTCAAATCCCTTGAAATGCTTAGAATGAGTGCCTCTTCCTAGTTGAGGCTACCGACTTTGTGAGGAACTATTTAACCGCCTTACGAATGCAATGTCGTGGAATATTGGAAGTAGCAACCTCGTTTCTTTCAATTGGGTGTCAAAAGTGCTTGGCAAAAATCAGCTTATCCATTTGTTAAGGTGAATTTGGTGGGGCTAACTTTGACGAAATGCAGGAATTTGGTATCAGATCGTGGCGTGAAAGTATCTAGGCCAGTGCAAGCAGTCGTGCTTGGAGAAAAGTTAATGAAATTTGAAGGCAAATTTGTTGAAGCTAAGTCCATTGTTGCTGCTGCACCTTTGGCTTCCCTAATGCGGGATATGAATATCACAGCATATACAATAAAGTTTGTGAACTCCTTAAAGCGAACACGTACATCAAACCGTTAAAATGATGCCATCATGCCATCAAACTTAAGGCATGTCTTCAAAAAAGAGTCTTATTGAAAATTATTGATCAGAAATAAAAGGCCGAGCTCTTTCTTTTAGAAACTTCTGACAAGTTTTTCGAAAAAAGAAATCTTCCTATTCCATTTTCAAACTATATGTACAGATTTGGATCAGATAATCTGGCTTTAGGTATCGCAACCAATGGTGTACTTTTCCTCAAGACAATCCCAAATTTCTCCGACATATCCAGCGTTTCACCGTCCGGCAACTCCCATTCAAACGAATGCAGAAGTGAGGCTACCAAATAAACTACCATTCTCTCTGCTAAGGGTATGCCGGCACACGATCTTCTCCCAGATCCAAATGGTAGAAAATGGAAATTGTTACCTCTGAGGTTGTATTTTTCGTCGTTATCCAGAAATCTCTCCGGCTTGAATTCTCTTGGATTATCCCAAATGCTAGAATCTCTTTGGATTGATGCAACATTTACAAAGATACAAGTGTTTGCGGGGATAGTGTATCCTCCAACTATGGAAGATTGAGCTGGAGACCTTGGTGCTAGGAGAGGTCCCGGGGGATGTAAGCGTAAGGTTTCCATAACAATTGCTTTCAAGTACTTTAAGTTGGGTATGTGAAATTCTTCGACTATGTTGTTCAGTCCCACAACCTCGGATAACTCTTTTTGTTCCTTTGTCATGACATTCGGATTACTGATAAGCTCAGCTATTGCCCACTCAGTTGTTGTTGTTGAAGTGTCAGTCCCACCTCCTACTATATCCTGTCAGTAGAAATGGTACAAGAGCAAATTTGATCAATATTAAGGGACATATCAGAGTTGCGTCCTTAAACTTAAGCTGGCGAAATGTTGATATTTTTCTTGTTCAATAACTAAAGTTTTACATGTTATCCTTTTCGATTTAAAATTTATTACCATGAAATTTCCGAATAGAAAAACTGATTATAAGATTCTAACAGTTTTCCATTCAATCAATAATCATTTTCTTACTAATTTAGTGATCTATATGTTATCTATCCGATTATTAAACCACAAATGAATGAAGTTTACCGACAATATGGCTTTGATTTGTCTCCCACTGACAGATACCTCCTTATCTTGTTTCTCCTTCAGCTCCAACAGGATTGTCAGAAAATCCCTCTTTCCTTTACTCTCGATTTCTCCAGATATCAACTTCTTGTTATGTTCAGCAATAACGCCATCGAAAATCCTCTCCATTGATTGCACGTAACCTTCCATCTCCTTCCTTATTCCTTGAATGTCAAATCGGGCTAGAACTGGATAAAAATCAGAAATATTAGGCTTTCCAAATAGATCAATAAGCTTCGACACCACACCCCAAAATTCCGCTCCGACCCTCTCTCTCTCTTCTCCTCGTAACGTCTCGCCCCAGAGCATGTTCATTATGGCATTCAGTAGAGTTCGGAAAGCTAATTCCCCGATCTCAATGGGCTTCCCGATGCTCTTGCAGTAAACACTTCGGATGGTTCTTCTAACTTCCTCCTTGCGAAGACTATAGGACGCGTCGAGGAAAGTGTTGCTCATCATCTCGTGAACAAATATTTTACGCAAAGAACGCCACTGCACATTGTTGTTGGACCAAGCTATGTCATTTTGGCCGTAGCTTGCGACCACGGCTGCAATAGAAGCATCGCGATTGGAAAAGATGGCATCGTGGTCGCGAAGCACTTCTTTTGTTAGAGAAGGGGAGGTGATCACAACACACAGTTTCTTGCCGAGATTGAGTTTGTAGATTGGACCGTATACCTGTTTGGATATGAGAAGCATTGAAAAGAAAAGAAGGAAATATAGTTCCTGATATATGACAGAATAGAGTTTCATCCTATTTGTATAGCTGATCTATACTCTTATACTTCTATACAAAGTGGCCTTTTCATAACAAACTACTTGAAGCTGAATATGATTTACGGTAATTTGTAATATTTAATTGATGCTAAAACTGAAAATACAACAGCACCTGCTCCAAATCTGTGAATTTTTCGACTAAATTCTTTCCCATGAACGGCAAATAACCGACGATTGGCAGGCCCCGTGGCCCTGGTGGTAAGGGAGGAGTGCTTTTTGCAGATTTGAGTGTAATGTACCAGATGATGGTCACTAACAGAACTGAGGCTGAAAGTATTGCCGTAAAGAACAGATCCATTTTCAGGTAATTATTGAGAGGTGTTACCGCACTTTTACTTGCAATTATATCTCGTATATATGTATAATAAGAACTCCTCAACCTCCACCTTAGAAGATAATTATGTTATTGCACTAAAGCTGCCAGGGACCAGAGTGTCTTGACCGGAAAATAAGCTTTGACCAGAGTATATATAATTAGAGGTGAAGTCACCAAAAAGGACAGTTTAGTAAATTAGTTTTAATATTTAGGGTGTGGCAGACTGGCAGTGGCACTGAAATTGCGCTTCACATCTTCTACTGTAATTTAATATTTCATATAATAGATATACAGTACGTGTCACCTTAAAAAATTTATTAATTGATAGAGTCAATGTATCATTAGTATAGTTCTTCTCATCGGAAAAATATTCAAACCAAAAAATAAATTAAGAGAAATAAAAAAGAACGGGCTTCTTTTCCCATCATAGACTAAAATAAAACTGGATTCTTTTCAAAATAATTTTCTTCTACGTAATAATCTTCTTCTCCTGATACGAAAAATTTAGGGACGACAAATAGTTGGTTTGGGTTGGTTTGGTTTGGGTTAATATGGTTTGGTTCAAAAATGGTTTGAGTTAAAAATGGTTTCAATGCTAATGGTTTGTTAATGGTTTGAGTTCTTAATGGTTTGGAGCGGATTATGATGGGTTCTTAATTTGTTTAACAATGAGTTTTTTATTGGTCTATACTTCAACTAAGTAACTAAATGCCTAAAATACCCTCATTGATACATTTGACTTATTTTTAAGTTTTAATCGATTTGATCCCATTTATTTATTTTCAATTTGTTTAACCTATTTTGAACTCGTTTAATTTATTTTTGACAAGTTCGAATTATGGAAACATATTTGAATCCGTTGAGAATCATATTTGATATGTTCGAATCATTTCTAACCCATAAGAGTTTATCTTTAAAATAAAATTCCACATTATTTAAAATGCTGAAGCATTTTATAAGATGTTTTAAACAAGCTTAGCCAAACACTTATTTGTCAATTTATTTCCCAAAAGGTCATTAAAACAAAATTACTTATGTGCTGACAGTAATTCTAATTTGTTTAAAAAAAAAGCAGTAATTCTGATTTCAAAATATTTATAATTAAATACCAATATATTATAAATAACTCTTTAGCATTTTAACATCACATGTGCATTAAAAGTATATTTAAGAAAATTAATGTACAAAATGATTAATTTTTTCAAATAAATTTTTATGAATTAATTGTTTTAGAAAATTACAAACAACAAAGGTGTGATTTACTTTATTGGTCAAGAGGAGTCAATAACAATGGATGGTTAGGAGCCCATATAATACAGCAGCAGGACTCGAACCGGAAGTAGGGGTGTGCATAATTCGGTCAAACCCATCGAAATCGAAATTTCGATCCGTACCGATAATCGAACCGAAATTTAGGTTTGGTATTCATTTTTTTTTTTTTTTTGAAATTTCGGTATCCGGTTCGTTATCGGTATTTAGATACGGTATACCGTACCGTACAAAATATATATATATATATATATATATACAAAATATATATATATATATATATAATACTTTTAATATAAAATATAATATATATGATATAATACATGTTTTTTCATTTTTTTTCAATTTTTTTTTTTTATATAAAATTTTGGTAGAACAGTTTTTTTACCAAACCAAACCGGAATTTTGATTCGGTTCGGTTTGGTTCGGTATTACTGAATTAACACCCCTAGCTGGAAGTCTGGAACACAACTACCCCTTTACAATGTTTTCAAAAGCGGACCGGAGGTCAAAGCGGCAGCCTTACTGGTCACCGGTCGGACCGGTTCGACCGGTTCAACCACCGGTCGAACCGGTATGACGTCATAAATAAAAATATTATTTTTAATAATATATATATATTATTAATATGCTAAAATTAAAAATATAATATATAATATAGTTCAATATTAGAATAAAAGCGTCATATTCAAGTGATTAACGTCTAATTTGAGGCATGTGATTTTAAATTTGGGATTTGGGAATTGTAAGTGTGCAAAAAACGTTTTCTAAGACTCAAAAAAGGTTAAAGGACGTGAGAATTTTAAATTTACAAAAAAAAAAAAAAAAAAAAAAAAAAAAAAAACTGAAAATTGAGTAAACCGGCGGTCCGGTCCGGTTCACAGGACCAAAACCGCCGGTTAACCGGCCGGTTTTTCCGATCCTGTGCCGGTCCGGTCCACACTGGTTTAGGGGGGTAGTTCGGACCGGACCAGCCACCGGTCACCGGTCGAACCGGCCGGTCCGGTCCGCTTTTGAAAACATTGCCCCTTTACCGTGGGGACTGGTATGATTAATTAATTCATCGTAAGTAATCATGGAAACGTATTTTAATTCAGGAGAGATTTGAATCATGCATATCATATTTCATACTGGTATGTATTTTAAATAATGTGGAATTTTATTTTAAATATCATATTTTAATTAATTAATATATTTTGAAGGATAATATATATATATATGTAGTTGTTGTCTTTGAGCCCTCACCTGTTATTATTAAATTCTTTTTTCTTATTTTTGGAATATAATATGAAGTTCAATATTATTGACAGTGACATTTATGATTCATTTTATAAAAAAGGGTTCCACCGTGTATATATATATATATATATATAGTCCTAATCAACTTTTGCCTCCAGTTATGGACACCATATATAAATATACGAATAATAAAATAATTATTTTTGTATAATTATAGTGGAAAAATTGCATTTTTGGTCCCATTCGATTTAGAGCGTTGCAATATTAGTCCCGCTCATTTCAAAAATCCAAAAATAGTCCCATACTTTAAAAAACCGTTGCGATAATAGTCTCATAGAGTGCAATATTAGTCCTGTAGGTTGTGATATTAATCCCGTCGTTAACTAGATAACGGAATCGACCCTTCGGAACGGCCGTTCAGGCTTTTGAGTGTGTCTTGGGTGATGAGGCCAAATTACGCTCGAATCTACACCGCACACGTGTCACGATCTGAAGGGCCCAGAGCTCTGACGCTCGTAGTAATGGGCCCACGGAACTGACCCGACCTATTCCCTCATCACCCGTCTGACCTATTCCACCACGAATCCCTGTGTACGCTAGTGTTACGGTCCCCAGAGATGTTCTGTATCCAGATTCCCCCTCTTCTGCACCAGGGACCCCTCGGCAAACACGTTCGGACCCACACACCGCGCTCGGATTGTCAACGCTTATGGTCATCTGCCGGAGAACCGTCCTTGAGGGTAACCGACGCTCGAGTTTTGAGTCGAGGGGTGCTGCTCCCCTCGAAGGTCAGCCCATCACTGTGGGAAGCCCCTCCCGAGGGCATTTTAGAGGTACTGGAGGCATGACTGAGTATCCCCGCACTCGCCGCTTGTCAACGACCTCTGACACAGTGGTAGTGCGCACTTTGTACCTGTCATCCCACAGGCTTTTCAGAGCCATCACTTTCACACCATCACATGACGCCACGTGTCTAGGGCAGCATAGGACTTGGGACCACTTGGACAGATTACCCAAAATGTCCTGGCCCCTAACATATAAATATGGGAATACACACACTTGTTCCCCAAGCCATCTTCTTCGCCTGCATTATACTGCATTGAACTGGGCATTTTCTCCATTTTTGGCCTTCCCAAGATTCTGCATTCCACACACCATTGTTGCATCCTTACTGCATTTCTCACTCTTGGTGTTATCGTAGCTGGAAGAACCCACGCTTCAAAGGAAACCCAGTTCCTGAGGCTCAACGCCTGTGATGGTCTTCCCTCTCACAAACAAATCTTAAAGTGTTGGTGTTTTAACACACTCCTTGTTTTCTGCACCATCATTTGGAACGGTCGTTCTCTGATTTTGTGTGCTAACATGATTTGTTTGCTTCGTTTCTTGCCTCGTATGACTTCCTCCACCCCTTATATGATTCATATTCTTTGCTAACGTGTATTATTACGTGTTATGTGCATTGTATTAAGTTTATGGCTCCGTTTGATACGTGTTTTCCGAGTTATGATTTTATACGCTTTAAGTGGTACGTTTACGCATTCCATTTGCATCCATTGCATTCATGAGCATTGTCGGGCGTCTAATTGGTATAAAAAGATATAATTCGATAGTTTCTCCCCAAAAAAATATAAAAAGATTTTCTTAAAAGAATTTTTAACGGTGCATATGATTTATGCATGAATTTTGTATGATTTTTCTGTAACGTGGGACTAATATTGCAACCTATGGGGCTAATATTGCAACTTACGGGGGCTAATATTGCAACGTAGTTAACGGTTCTGTTATCTAGTTAATGGTGGGATTAATATTACCTACGGGACTAATATTGCACCCTATGGGACTATTATCGCAACGGTTTCTTAAAGTATGGGACTATTTTTGGATTTTTGAAACGAGCGGGACTAATATTGCAACACTCTAAATCGAATGGGACCAAAAATACAATTTTCCCTAATTATAGTATTAACAATATCCAAATAAAAGATTCCAAATAAAACTTTTGGCTAGATTATATGGTTGTTTTCCAAAAAATGTATGAGACCACCAAAATAATATTTAATTTGAGTTAATTCACAAATTCATCGAAAATAAACATATATAATAATATAACTAAGAAATTAATGCTTTCTCCTTAGGAATAGCAATATGGGTATAATAGTCACTGAACACTAAAATTAAATAAAAGGGCTTGACCCATTAATAAACCATTACAAAACCATAGCGAGTCCAACTCGGCCCATTTATAAACCAATATTTTCCTAACTTATATAAGCACGGCCCAAAACCAAACCAATACAAAATAATTAAACCCAACACCAGCCCAAACCATTTGGGTTGATTTGAAACCATGGGTTAAAACCCATATTGCCACCCCTAGAAAAATTCATAAGAAGGCAAACAGAATAAGAATAATAAAAATAATTTATTGTAAATTTTTTCTTAATATTATAAAATTATATCTGAACACAACTACCATTAATAAGGAGAGTTTTACATTCTAAGTGGTCCGTCTCGACTCGACCCATGGAAATGGACTATAAAAACAAAAAAAAATAAAATAAAATTATATGTAAATCTTTTTTAACAAAAAACCTGATAGGAGAATTTAATTTTTTCCAATAGTAAGAATGCTTACTAATTTTCCAAAAGCAATTTTGGAACAATCTGCATCACTCAAAATTAGGAAGAAAACAAAAGCAGTTATTCGAAAATTCTTTAAATGGGCAAATCTGTCGTTTCTTTTCCTTTTCTTTTTTTCCTCTAAACCTTTTATTTTCTAAATTATGGAATGTATTTCTTGTTTAAATATTAGGAGTGTACGCGGTCGGTTTCGGTCGATTTAGGTGTATAAAACCTACCCGACCTATTTAGGCGGGTTCCTAATAACTTAAACCGTTGTGGGTTTAAATTTTATTGTCAATCGAGTGGTTTGGGTCGATCGGTTTTAAAAATTTAACGGTCGGTTTGGCGGATGGACACTTTAATTAATTTTTTTTATTTTAAATCAAAACATATAAAACATTATTTAAAATCTCAAACAATTATACGTATCAAAATTTTTGATAATACATTACAAGTTGTAATTTCAAAATCTAATCAACCAACAAAAAGGTTATACTAAGTGTATTAGAATATTCAAACGATAATCGTCTGAAATCCTAATTAACTTAAATCTTAATGGATAATTAAGAACTTAATTAAGGGATGTTGCACCCTTTCTAGCTATTACGTAAGGGCTTAATTAATGGTATACATATACATATATATATATATATATATATATATATATACCCACCAACCGATCAAATTTTTGCGGGTTTCAATTTTTTAAACTGTTAAAAAATAAAAAATAAAAAACTAACGGATTACGGGTGGCTCGGTTCGGTTTGGGCAGGTTGTACGAGTTTATATTCACCCCTACTAAATATTATTTTTAAAATTTATGTCATCTGTTTTTTGTTTTTTTAAAGTCAAGCCCCCTCAAAAGGAAATATTATTGCAAATCATAGAAGAACAATAAGAAAAATACAAGAAAAAATAACAGAAAATCAACGCAGGCCGAAGCCGCAACTCTAACAAATTTATGGGCTACCATATTAGCATCACGTCTAGTAAAAAAAAAAAACGATCCTTAACAAACAGGGAGCTCCCTCCGAGTATCTTGCCATAATCCTTTGCTTTAATAGGATTCGACTCCTTGAAGTTGAAGGTTATTCTTTCCAAATTGATTTTAATCCAACCCGGGTGTGGTTTCGCAGTCTCCTTTTCACCGGATTGAGAAGAACAGTTACCTTCACCAATAATAGATAACTCGGCCAAAAATTTTCTCGGAGAATCCGCAATCTCATGAGGGGAATAACACAAATCTACACTCTTTTGATTCCTCCCACCCCAAAGTGTTCCCCCTCCCAAAAAAAAAAAAAAAAGCCAGATGAACTTCATAGACCTCCAGTTTAACGAGATTCTCCGCAAAGTATGAGTATTCACACCTCACCTTACTCGTCAACGCATCGTTTCTGCCAAGATACATTTCGCCTCAGCCAAACTCCGCCAGGCGAAAGCGGGATAATTCAGAGTTAGGAAAATATCTTACCTTATAACTTAGATTGAGAAGGTCGTCTAGAAGACAGACAATACGCCACAATTTCTTAGGTGACATAACAAGGTCCGAAGGAAGATCCTGACAATAATGGATTTGATGGCTTGTTTATGAAATTAGGGTTTGATGGCAGCTCTCATACGAGAGGGGAAAAAAGAGAGATGTGTCGTCGTTTTTCTATTTTTATTTTAAGTTAATATTGAATAGATAATTAAATTTTAGGGCAAATTACATCCACCACCCCTGAGTTTAGGCCTAATTAAAAAAAACCCTCCAGTTTCATTTTTTTTACCAAATAATCCCTAAAGTTTGATTTTGTATTGTGATTCCTAGATGAAAAGTAGCAAAAGTCTAAAATATCCCTAATGTTTTGTATAAAATTTGTTATTAGAAATATTAAAATATTATATTCCCAAAATACCCTTATCTATCTCCCTCTCACTCACAGTTTCGTAGCATACTTTTCTTTTTCTCTCCAACAATTTCGTCTTCCTTCCATCTCCGGTCTCCACCGCCCCCTCTCTCTCTCGAACTAGATTTGGAAGAATGTTGTGCCGAGAGGCGACGAAGAATATGAATGGAAGCCGACTAGCAGTGAACGAGTGGTGGTAGCGGCATCTGAGAATTTAGGGAAGGTGGACAGATGTGGTAATGGTGGCCAACTTGTCGGTGATGGACCCAGGGGTGGTGGTAGATTTGCAACAGATTTGGTGGTGGTGGGACGATTTTGTGGCAGGGTGGATCTGGTTGAGGTGGCGGTGACGGTGCCGGATCTTGGGAGAAGTAGATCGGTGGTGGTGGTGGTGGAGTGGATCTGGATACGCCAACGGATCTTGGAGGAGAAATAGATTTGTGATTGGTGGTGTAGAACTGGTACACCGGCGAAGATGGCGGCCATGCTTGCGATGGTGGTGACGGCGGTGCATGGACCTTAACCTTTTTTTGATTTTTTTTAATCTAAAAGTTAAGACTTGTAAAATATAATTTTTATATATATATATATATATATATATATATATATATATAATATATATATATATATTGATGTTTACGGTTTTTAGCACCACTAAATTTTTCTATAGATGATCAATACACAAGATTAATAGTCAATAATCGATAACAAAAGTAATAAGCAAAGGTATAAAGATAATTAAAGAAGCTATAATGAAAATAGAGACGTGTTAGGTGTTGAGCAGGTAGTATTTCCGCATGCTGAGAGCCTTAAGCCTAAGTGAGTAATATATCTGAATGTTGCAAATGTATGTGAGCTTGTGATAAGTCAAAAGTGGGAGAATGGAGCTGATGAGAGTCCTTTAATAGCAGTGAGAAGGAAGGAGGTGCAGACTGGAGCAGGTGGTAACTAGGCAGACAGTCAGTTGAGAAACTTTAGGTCATGGAGCCCTTTTTTCGGGGAGAGGCTGATATATTTGAATTCTTATGTTTATCCAGGAGCTTCCCAAGCATCAACCTTCAAAAACAACCTCCCCGTAAATTAGGGGGAGCTGTTAGGGCTACAGTCACTATCTAGGCTTACCTGCTGGCCTGGTGACCTGCCGGTCGGCCCACCTGCTGAGTAGGTCATAACGGGCTGTTGCTACCGATAGCTACTCATAACCCCAACTGCTTAACCAAATAAATTGGGCCATCTATTGGGCCTGAAAATATTATTTTCCTCTAGCATCATCACTCCCCCCAACTCTCAGAGCCCAAAGTAGTTGGGAGAGTAATTTTCTTGAAGGTATGCTGGCAGCAGTATTTGAGCTGCCCGTCTGCTTCCCAACTAGTTTTCTTATGTTCTCCCAAATCCTTATTTCTCTTTCTTCTATCCATACTTCACTCGAATTGACCATCATGTGCAATGATCCTACCTGCTTCCATCTTCCTTATCAGCCCTTATTTGTAAATTTGAAAATCTACGAAACAAATGATAAAAATATAAAGATAGTATTATTATAATTATTTGTTTTTATTCTTTTGATGCATTTATCAAGCTTTGACATCATGCTTCGGGTACTAGTTTTAGTCTTTCATTTTGAGTCTTGATTACCATTTGGGCATTTTCATACAGTATTTCCTGATTCAGCAGCTGAACTTGCCCGCCTTTCTCAATCCGCGTTTGATTTTGCATATTTTCTTTGAATGAATGTGTTGGGAAGATATTGAGTTCTATCAACTTTCTATTGTCACCACTGCCTTAGTTAATTGGTCCAACCGGAAGTCAACCTTCCGAGCATCCGACTGCTAGGATTGAGATCCTGCTGCCTATCAAATTCAGTAAGACCAGATGGTTTAGGGGCTTTCTCTCTGGCTCCCTGAACTGTCTACCCATCCGGGTAGCTACTTTCTATCATGTTGGAGGCAGTGAGACTTTGTTTACCAAGAGTATTCTCTTCGACTCTTGAAGCTAACTGCCAGTCACGTATGCTGCGTGACACGTGGCAGGGGTTCACATGTTCGTGACCCCATTTCGATTAACAATTCGATCCTTCGTTAATCTAATTAACTTCCTAACAAAACCCTCGTGACCTAGCATTTGTGTGTGACCCTTTAGGTTCATTATTCGATTTTCAGTGACACTAATTAATTAATTCCCATAATTAATTAACTAGTTCACATATCACACTACCGTAATCTGACAATAGGTGTGTGACCCCTAGCCGAATAACGGAATGAATCGAAGAACCTTTCAATCAATGACAATCAGTGAAATACGATCCTCCTACAACTCCATTTCTCAATCAAGAACTAAGGCATAGGAATAAAACTTAGAGCCTTGTTATTCTTGATCTTTAAAGTTAAATTCGTTTCATATCCATTTAGACCTCAATCCAAGAAAACCCTATTTTCTTGATGTCTTGATCCTATATCCACCTTGGCTAAAGTTTTAATATTTAATGGACTACGAACAACTTAATCAGTAAGAGATCATTCTTGTTCTTAACAAGTGTAGGTCCTTTATTGATTCTACTAATTCTTCGTATGCCACATGTGTAATCCCAACATAGGCCGTGGTTCAGGTGTCTCTATGGCGACACCCTTTTGAGCCTATATAAAAGATTATAGAGTTAACTCATATGAGACATTATAGAATCTCAAGTAAGGATTATTAATCACGTCATTGGCCTACAAGATATTTCCTAATCTGGAAGTTTCTGGAAACTACCTTTTCCATTTAGGAATGTTCTCAAGCGGGACATCTCAGTGATGAAGTTCTTCTAACAATCACCCTTATGTATTATGAACGCATCATCGTTTGCACTTATCACTCCATGAAACTGAGTGACCCTTCTCAAGGACATAATAACATAAACAAGTCTCAACAGAGTCAAGGTCGACATTCCCACTGTCTATCGGACTCATCGACTTGGAGAAGTTTCTAATCCTCGCCTATGGAGTTAATAACTTGTTTCATGTGTCGTTCCCATAAGGATAAAGTTCTTAACGGTCTCATCGGATTAGGGGAGTTCAAAACATGCAAAACACAGTCAAACCTAAACAGACATAAATAAGCACATAAATAAGTGATTGCCTATGAACAAAATCATTTCGTTTATTATTCAAAGACTGTTTGTGATTTTACAAGAAAATAGTAAAACAACAACACTGCTTTAAGGACAGTATTCCTAACATCATTAAGTATTTTAATTAATAATTACATGTTCTAATTATTTAATTGTGTGATCTAATTGTTATTACCTGAATTAAGTGTCTTAATTGCATAATTGACTTTAATTGCAATTAGTTGGATACGTGAAAATAGAAATAGGTGTCTAGGACTTAATTGCTCATATTTGGAAATTATGTGGGATTTTTATTAATAGGAGATAGGGACCTACTTGCAATTATCACACATGGACACACATATGCATTCCCGAGTCTACCCTTTTATTAAATTCAGAAACCAATACCTTTTAAACCCGTATTTTATTCTAACCTGAAAACCCTATAAAACTACCCGGGAAATATCCCAATCAGTCCAAGAAAATATCTCACCACCGCACCCAATCTCTCTCTCTCTCTCTCCCCCCACGCCAGCAACCTCTCTCTTTTTTTCTTCTTCCTTTTTCTTTTCCTTTCCTTACTTTCTCCCATCTCTTTCTTTCTCCTTTTTCTTCCCCATCTCACCCAACACACCATACCAGCACCTCATCACCATGCCAGCACCACCGTCCGCCGCCACAACTCACAATCGGCCAACCACTGATCACTATAGCTCCACTATCCACAACACTCCACACTATTCACTTCCTCATTCTCCAAGTAAGCAACCAGAAACAACCAAGCTACACCACCAAGCTCCACCTTCGGCCATTTTTTCGTTCAACCTCTGGCCATCACCTCCACCACGAACCATTTCCCCATATTCTTTTTCTTTATCGGTAAAACTTCCCTTCATTCTTGCATTTAAGTGTGTATATGGTTATATATATATTTTTATATATTGTATATAATTATTGGATTTATGGTTTAATGTGTTTGGATCCTTGATTCGGGGGGTTGTGTGTTGCTTAAATGTTTGGATATAGTTGGTTTCGAATAAGTTCGGACCACCGGCGGTACCTCAAAAATCGTAGCCGGCGCTACTCTTATTTTTTTGCAGGTGTTCTGGTAGGTAACATAATTAGTGCATTTCTAATCCTGGTCAGGAAACTAACGAGGGGAACTTTCTAATCAGTTGTCCTGGACAGAAATGCTTGATCAGGTTGTTATCTGTTGTGGTGTCCTGGTCGGGAACGAGTTTAGTGTAAAAGTTGTCCCGGCCGGGCACGTCTTCAGGGTAGGTTTCTGTATAAGTGTCCTAGTCGAGAATAATTTCTATCCTGGACAGGAATGCTTGCACAACAAATTTCTGGATTACAATCCAGGTCGGGATTCCAAACAGTTCAAAACCCATCCCGACTGAGATTGTCCCCTGTTTTAGCTTGACTTGTATATTCGTTTGTATGCCTTTACATGCTAGCATGCTTACTTGAGTTTCGTCTAATTCTCTTGTATACCTTATCATGTACCTTGAATGTTTTATTGCCTAATTGTTATATGTATGTTATAAATTAAATCCGTTTGTTGGTTTTAACATGTTACATGGTCTAGTTAATTGATTTATGTTTTAACTTGAGCTAATTGGTATGTCGTGAACTTGAGTATGTGCCTTGGACTCTTTAGTAACTTGAGCTACGTGTTTAATTCCTAAGTATGAAGGTGTTGGATGTTTAATTCATTTAATTACATTCAAGTATGTAATTTATGACCACGTATCACACGTACACCTAAATTGTATGTTTAACTGTTGCGTGGGACATTAATTGAGCACATGAACATTTTCATGATATATCATATCATTTTATAATTTTTGTACGCATGTCATATTATTTTATACCACTACTATCACTTCATATCACTACCGTTCGTCCTACTTGGTCTCATATTGAGTTGTTTCTCACGAGTACACATTGTTCCCTCTCTTGTACAATTCTTCTCCAAGGCGGAGACTTCTTGATCGATTAGGAACCGGTATAGCTCGTATTCTTATCTCGTCGTATTCCAGGTGAGGGTGTTTTTGTTCTAGTTATGTCTACAAACCCTACAACCATTATGGGACAGTTTTTGGCCAAACCTAATCTATATCTATATTGTTTTCAAAAGTAAAGTCATCGAATAAATCCTTTCTTGAAAATGAATCGCTTCCAAATGAATTGAAAGGCTTTACTGTGACCTACTATTTTGGCAAGAATTGCACTACAATGTATTATGGGCCATGGGTAAACGTGGGATTGGAAATCGGAACGGCATCGGGTATGCCATAGTACTTTACTCCCTTTAAGAATATCTTCGTGCGGCCCAGGAGACGGGAAGGCGAGTTGTTCTTGAGCCAATGGTAAACCCATCGAATGAGCGGGTAGCGGTCATGAGCCTTCAACTTGAAATGCAATGGATGGTTTGGGCCTTGCAAACCCCGTCTATCACCCCGTCGGAAAAGGTTAGAATGAATGAATGTTAATGAATGATTGTAATGAAAGTTTAAATTACATGATCACATTCTTGACAACTTTAACCTTAATCATTGTACACTGTCGGAGTTTGGTTGAAGACTTGTTCACGCTCACTCGCCGAACTATTGATAACCTGAAAATGTAAAATGTAAATGATTGTAAATTTGAATAGTCGTAAAGTCCGAGCATTGATTAGCTATTCTCTTGCCCCTTGTTGGAACTAATTTCATTAAAACCTTACTTGGGATTTATGACTTGCATGTGCCTGTTTTATATATATGTATGTATAACCCCCTACTCACTCAGTCTTTTAGAGACTGACCTCTCTTTTCCCTTCCAGTTTCTTTTGCAGGTTGTGACTAGGTGAGGGTCGAGTCTTTGAGTCTTTGTTCGAGTCTCACTACACATTTACATATTGTAATTGTTTAAATGTTTCAAATTATTTAGTTGGGTTTGAGAGCCATTCATTAATTGATGAATATTGAATCGGGACAGGTTGCATACTTAGTTGAACCCGCTGTTAGGTTGCATGTTAATTGATAATTGAAATTGTGATATTATATTCGTTATTGATGCTTCTGCATCGCATGTTTTACACTCTCTGGTTGCTTGGTATAGGGTTAGATTTCGCCTATCTAAGACTGTCTTTTCCTTGTCTCCCATTTACAGTGAGTTTGGTTTATGTATGGATTATTCCATTGCATATGTGGACTGAACTCATGGTGTGGGGGATGTGGCGCCAGATGTCACGGTGTTACACAGTATGTGCCTTTTTTTCCTCTTCCTCAACTTCCACTAGTAAACTCCCAGGGGCAACACCTCAAGGAATCATATTCATAGAGGGTCAGAGAATTCGGACACCCCAATAGGAATCTCGAAAAGAGAGTTGCCACTGGCGCTCAGTAGGATGGAAACAAGCGTTCAAGATAATAATGTCAGGCTCTAACAACCTATCCTGGTGCCCATCACATTGGGGGCACATTAGTGAATATAAGGGAATAACCCCAAGAGGAGAGGCCGTTCCAGCCCTGAGAATGCTCCACGTGTTTGACTGACTGGGGCTAACACATTAATCGTGGAAATAATCTGGAGTCAGGCGATCTCCAATAACATCTCCCACTTGAGGAGAATCGCCAACCCGTCTCTTCGATTGAGGAACCAAAGTACTATGAAGAAGAGGAAGAACCCTAATATTTGCCCTCAGGCTGTTACTAGCAACCTCCCCCACACCCGTTCATCTAGCTTGAACGGAACAGCCCGCTTAGAGATATAGGAGCGACAGGGATATAGGAGCGAACAACCCACTTAGAGTTATATTGTAACCTACGGGGAAGGTAATCTCCTCCCCCACTACTCCTGACCTAGTAGCTACCATGGTTTGTAAGGTGATGGGTGTTTGTTTTTCAACTAGCAAAAGAGAAGGGTGATCTAAGAGTGGTTTCCCACAGACGGTGCCAAAAATGATGGTGTTCGATCAGGCTAAGGTCCAACTCCGATCACTTTCTATTATGTTGAGGTGGGGAAACAGAGGGTGGGGCTCAAAGAGGGTCGCCGGAAAAGTTATGGGCTCTACCTGCTAGGACAAACACCAACAAAGTCAGAAGGCCAAGCTGGGGAAACTGGGGGTGATTCCCAGTTTGGCTCTCCGACGCTCAAGTCAGATAGTGATCTGAAAGAGAATTCAAGCAATGATAGGAGGTTTCAGTAATGGAGAATGCTTAAAGGGATGAAGATGAATTTCCATATTTATAGTTGAGGGTCAGGGACCCTTTGGTAATTTATCTCGCGTGGTCCTGCCCTAATGTTGCCCTAACACGTGTCGCAACGAGGAGAAACCTAGGAGGAATCTCCTGCAAAAGTTGGTAAAAGTTAGTGTTTGGAACAGTGGCAGGTGCGCGGGCATGTACTGGTGTCAGAGAGCCGTTTTGGAGGTTGGTAACGAGGGCTGGAGGCACACTCGTGTCAACCGAGACTGATGGACTTGGAGATCTGCATGGGGATTAACGCCCAAGCAGTGTAACGAGGGTGAGTGGGACCCCTTTAATCAGTTGTTGTATGAGAGTATGTCTGAAAGAACATGACGCTCACTGATGGTAGGGGTGGGCGTGGGACGGGGAGTTCGGGATTCGGGGAGTTCGGGGTCGGGGAGTTCGGGATCGGGACGAGAAATTTGGAGCCCGAGCCCGTCCCGGAAATGTCGGGTACCGGGCCTATCGGGGAAATCGGGATTCAGGATGGGATCGGGATCGGGATCGTGGAGCCCGACTAATATTCTGTTTTTTTTTTTTTTTTTATTAATTTATTTTGATTTTTGGGTTGGGTTGCCTTTATATTTATAATGGACCAAATTACAGAAGCCCGATACAATTCTTTAAGCTCATGCACAGAAGCTCATGTATTAAATAAAGAATTGAAGTAATGAAGTTTAAGCTCCTGCACTAAAATATGACGAAGTAATACAGCATAGAAGACCATTTATTAAATAAAGAATTGAAGTTACAGACTTACAGTATTGTTGGGAGTGATTAGCACTAAAAATATTTAAAGAAGCATTTAAACATCAAAATTCAAAAGTCTCCATATTGGCAGAAGCATTACAGTCTTACAAGTTACAGAAACATTACATAATGATTAATGATTATTAATTTATGTTATTATTATTATTATATATATTATATATATAACGACATATGTATATATACAAATCTATAGACTATATTATATAAACTATAAAGATAAATATATATACAGATTTATATATCATATATAATATATATGCAGATTTATATTATAAATATATATATATATATTTTTTTTTTAATTAAAGGGGTCGGGGAGTTCGGGTACCCGATTGGGGAATTCGGGTACCAAGATACTCCCCGATCCCGAGCCCGAACTCTCAATCGGGATTCGGGTACCCGTCCCGAATTGAAAATATCCCGAACTCCCCGTCCCGATCGGGAAATACCCGATCGGGTCGGGACGGGGCCCGAATTCCCCGATCCGAATGCCCACCCCTAACTGATGGTCCCATTAGAGCCATGGAGGTGTTCATGGCAACGAAGTTAGCGCTCGTTAACGGGCCTTAGGCGACCATGTGCTTTATGAACGACAACATGCTTTATGTGACCTTGTGTTAGTGAAGGTCTGGGACTCTCGTAGGGGCTTAGTTGGGGATCGTTGAATCCACCTGTCATTCGTTGATCGGCAGCGTATTCTGCCCCCATTACACACCATCCCTCCACTCCATTTGGTCAACTCTTAAATGTTTTAATCCTAAGATACACTTACTTTATATATTAAAATAATATTAAGATATACCTATTATATATACTAAAAATATAAATATCATAATTACATTATTTTAAAATATACATATTATATTAAAAAATAAAACTTACATAAATGTTAAAAATCACTTTTTATATTTTAAAATATATATCAAAATATAGACATAAATGAATAGTTATTTTTAAAAATATTATTAATAAATAAAAATACATAGATATTATTTATATATTTTCATTAAAAAAATATTATATATATATACAATTACTTATACATATATTTACTAAATAAATATATACAATATACAATATTTTATATTTATACTATATACTATATTATATAAATATAAAACCTACCACAATCGCAACCCCTTCCCCCCCCCTCCCCCCAACACACACACACACTCTTCCTTCCCCACCCAACACGAGACAACCGCCGCCCTTCTCCTTCCCCGATCCACCGCCGCCGCTCCCTTTCTCCTTTCCCGATTCACCACCACCGCCGCCACCCCACTCTTCTCCTTCCTCACCCAGATCCACCCCAAACCTTTCTCCTTCCCCACCCAGATCCACCCGTGCCAGCCACCCCGTGCAATTCAGTTCTGATATATATATATATATATATATATATATATATATATATATATATATATATATATATATATATATATATCTGCAATTCAGTTCTGATATATATATATATATATATATCTATATATATATATATAAATTTAATATATATTATGTTTATATATATTATATGCATATATATAATTTAACATATATAATACAGGGATAAAATTGTTTTTTTTACAAAAAACTGATGAAAAATTCAATCCCAGTCGCAATCAATAGGCGTGTAGTGCTACAGGGTTTTTTTGCAAAATTTGAACAAACTTAAGGTTATTTAAGTAAATTTTTATATGTCAGGGATTTTTTTTAATTTTTTTGACTAACACAAGGTATTTTCATGCATTTTTCCTCTCCAAAATCAAAAGGGCAGACAACCTTTTCCACTGATTGAAACACACACAAATAGACAGGACCTTCATGTCTTCTTTCACTCCGAAATAAGCGGAAGTCCGGAACAATGCTCTTGATCATACCAAATACAAAGCCAAACACCTTTATTAATTAAGTAAAAGAAGAAAATGAAGAAAAATACTCAAACTAAGATATAATGCAATGAGCGAAAGACCCTCAAAAGTTGAGAACTTAAAATCAGAGGAATGCATTTTGAAATTAAATGCCAAAATCATAACCGCTTCCTCCCCTATAAATAGGGGATTTCCCACTTCTTCTTCTTCTTTATGCGAACTAGAATTCTGAAATTCCTTTGTGCTAAAAATTTCTCAAAGCAAACTTCACAGAGCTTTATTAAGCCCCAAGCTTTTCTTCAGGAATCCAAAGGTAAATCTCTTGCGGTTCTTACAATTTCTGACTTGCTAACCTTAATGTAATAGGATCATCCTTTGCTAGAACTTCATTAGTTTCTCCAGTTTCCCCTACCTTCAGAATTTTCCCATATCTTCCCAGCCTTCAAAAACCATGGCCGGAGATCACGTGGAGGAGTTTGCCCGCGAAGTTAAAGAAATGGCCAGTCAAAGTTCTTCTCCCAGGGACGAGGAATTAGACGCAGTAGTGAATGTTATGGATGAGAGGAACCCAGGAGGGGTTGAGCATCTCTTTGAAGAGATGAATATGGTCATGGAGGCTGAAAGGCAAGGGGAACCGTGGGATTTGACGGAGAGGGCAACCCACCCTCATCGTCATACTGTTACGGTGGCCATTCCTGCTCCTAATCCGGAGGTAGAAGAAGAAACTGGACCCTCGGAGAAAGCCCCCGCCAAGGGTAAAAGGAAGAAGTCCCAGAGACCTAAGAAATCCAAGAAAGCCAAGGGGTCAAACGAGGGCAAAATTTTCGGCATGCAAGCGACTGAAATTCCCCCCCGAAGAAATCCAAAGCACAATCACACGAGGGGAAATAGTATCGATGCTGGCCCCAATATATTGGGACCCTCGTTTCGAGTGGAGGATCCCTAATGAAGACGAGCGAGTGATTAATCCACCCCCGGGGGAGATGGCCGTTTATTTAGATTCTGTAGTTTTTGGGGGTCTTAGATTTCCCATACCCGGACCCCGTAGCCAATATCCCGAATGACCTTAACCTGTGCCCCACCAAAATTTTGCCCAATGGTTTATCTATAATAACCGTATTTGTAATTCTTATGGCATGTACCAAACATCAACCCTCATTTCGAAATTTTAATGCCCTTTTCCAAATTGCCCGCTCGCCCCGTTCATCCTCGAGGGTGGGCTTTTTCTATATCCAAGCCAAATCTGGCCTGAAATTGATCGACTCCCCCACAACCCATGATGTAGAGTGGAAAAATAAATTTTTCTTTGTGAGGGCTCCTGAGGGTGAAGATTTTGGTGTACCCTGAGAGTGGGTTTCACTGTTGGAAAACACGAATCAGAAAGCAGCGGAAATTTAAAAAATTTTCCAACAAGAGGACCTTGGACTCGCAATCGTGTATCCAAATTCGTAGAGATAAGAAACTTACTTTTCTTTTATTCTTTCTTGAAGTATTTCAAGCCACCCAAGAACGCTCTTCTCGCGGCTTGATCCCCTCTCCTTGGTAAAGCTCGAATCTTCAAACTTCTAACTTGAAGCTCTCTAGAGATAGTCCACCAACTAGACTACAATCTAACTAGTAAGGATGCTAGTTCTCTAGTTAGTGTTTAGGCTTAACCTAGGGTTTCGTTTTTCTTGGAGAAAGGATGGTGTTCAACCCATGAACCAAAAGAATTCTCGATTAGCTCTAAGGGGAGCTCGAGCTCCCCTATTTATAAGAGGGAGTGGCCGAAAATCCTAGTACTTATGGACGAAGGATTTTGGTCCCTCTCTCCTATTACTTGATCATCAAGTAATTTTGACTTTGACTTTGAATTCAAATTCAAATCGACTTTCAAGAGAGCTAAAATATCCAAACTATTTTTGGATAATTTTATACTTTATTCATTTAAAATAAATAACTTATTTTATCTAATTAATTAATTCGTAATTAATTAACTAGATTATTTTTCTCCAAAATAAGACTTTCTTTTTAATTCAAAATTAAACCAAAGTCTATTAAATAATTAACAAATTAATTATTTAATATATAATTAAATAATCACGTGTGGCACACGTGTCACAATAACACGTGTCCACTCACGTGTGGAACCCTCTAGGCCCGATTAACTCGTTTAATCATTTTAAAGCCTCAACTCATGTAACCAAGTTGTTGTGTGTGACCCTCTAGGTTCTCAATTCAATTAGCAGTGACCCTAATTAATTAATTCACTAATTAATTAATCAGTCCACAGATTAAACGACCATAGTCTAGCAACAGGTGTTTAACCCCTAGCTGAATTGGAATGCTCGGATTCGACAGAACCTTTAAGTCATTGATTCATGTGAGATACAATCCTCCTACTTACTATCTCTCAACCAAGATCTAGGGTAAGAGAATAATCAGAACCCTAATAACTGGCCTTAAAGCTAAGTGCATTTCATATCCATTTGATCTCAATCCAAGAAACCCTTTTCTTGATGTCTTGATCTACTGCCTTGGCCTAGGACTCCATATGGCATATGAATGACTTACACAATAAGAGATCACCTTGCATATGCAAGTGTAGGTCCTTTCTTGATTCTCATTCACTTTCATGAATCACTTGTACAGCCCCAGCATAAGCCTTGAATCAGTTGTCTAAGGCGACACCCTTTAAAGCTTATACCTAAGACTACAGAGTTAACTCATAAAGTGACAAGGAACCTCAAGTCTAAGGATCAATTAATTACATCAATGACTCGTGAGATATTTCCTAATCTGGAAGTTTCCATTTCCTGAAATAGAAACTTCCTTTCCCATTTAGGAATGTTCTCACACGGGGCACCTCAGTGAACTTACTTATTAAAGTAAGCACCCTCATGTATCACGCACGTATCAACTATACACTTTGCACCTCCATGAAACAAAGTGGTCCTTCTTAAGGGCGTGATCCCACAAGCAAGCCTTAGAGGAGTCAGGTTGACACTCCCACTGTCTGTAGGACTCATCGGCTTGGAGTATTTTACTAATCATGACTTATGTGAAATAGGGCTCGTTTCATGAACCATTTCACCTAAATGGTAGAGTCCTAAAGTCATCAGGATTAGGGGAGTTCTCATACATGCATAGCTAAAATAAACGCATACCAAACAAGAGCATATAAAGAAGTGTTTGCCTGTGATATTAATCATTCGTATATTATTCAAAGATTGTCTGTGATACTAGGAAAGTCCCAAAACGGATTATGACTAATCGGCTTTCTAGGGCACTATTCCTAACAATCTCCCACTTGCCCGTAAAAGCCATTTAGGTACTCTAAGTCCCATCTTCTCAAGATGCACTTTGAGAGCCTATTGACTTTGGGCGTTTCCAAAGTGGATCTGCTATATTCTCCGCTGATGTGACCCTCTTGTTTACACATCTCTTAGGAAACACCTTTTCCTTATAAAGTGATTCGTAATCACGTGTTCAGTCTCTTGGTGAGGTCTTGGTTCTCTTACTTGAGCAACCATCCATTTTATCATACAATATGATAAAGGAGTTGTTTCATGCTGGGAACTTCATCTAACAAGTTAGATGGAGTTTCTTACCCAAACACTTAACTTAGCGTTATATAATACGACTAAGTTCTCAACTACGATAGTCGAGTTTTGCAATGTCCGTCCTTGGAACCCCTTTCCAGCACATTGCATTACCATTCTGGTAGAAGTTGTATCCTTTCAATGATTTCATAACCATCTATGTTTGATGAACGGTTACATCAAATATCCTTCTAACAACAAGATCTTTTGGGCTCTGTAAACTAATACATATCCTCATTTCTTCTCAAGTACTCTGAGGACATCCTTTACAGAAATCTAATGACCTTCTCTGAGGTCAAATTAGATTCGACCCACTACGCTTAGTGTTGCGCCATATCAAGTCTAGTACATAACATTTCATACATTATGCACCCTTTCACTTAAAGGGATTTTGGACATTCTAACTTTCTTAAAGTTATCTTAGGACACATACTCTTCAAAAGAGATGTTCCATTGTCCATACTAAACTCCTTTTAGTATTATGGTTATGTACTCATTTTTGTGATAATCCTTTTATTCTCTTAGATCTATCTTCTATAGATCTGAATGTCGAGAATTTAGGATAATCACTAAGATCTTTCATGCCAAATTGTTTCTTAAACAAGAATTGGTAACTTTCGCGTCATCCTTGACATTCCTAATGAGAAGGATGTCGTCTTCTAAAGAACCATAATTGACTCTTACATCACTAACTTTCATATGTACACTCTGAGACTTATTCGACTTCCATCTGTGTCAAACGATTTGACTGTGGAGTCGAATTGTCTAACTCCTAGAAGCCTTTATCAATCCACAAATTGATTTATGGATTTGCATACCTTATGCATACTCCCACTGAATATGAGATTTATAGAAATACCTTATTTCAGTCTATTTCAATCTCATATTGAACAAGATAGTTCTCATATTCATTTATCATATCTCATAGTCAGAATATGAGGATGTGGTAAACACAATCCAAATGGACATTTGCATTTCAACCGTCAAGAAGGTTGTAATGCTTTCATTCACTCGAAGCTCCACGAGATTGATCATATCAGGTGGATCAACCAAGGTCAAAACTTGGTTTGAGTATATGGAATCATATTGGATTTCAAGGCTTGCTTACACTACTTAGATTCCAAATCTGACAGTGTCTCCTCTTCAAGTAATTCCTTGGCTATTTAGGAACGCGTTCTAAACGCGTCTTAAGAGAAGGGTTTCACACGTGTACATACTCTAAAATTTGGCTAAGTTTTATCAGATGGGCTCGTTTCTTCTATATGTAGCGTGGATATTTATTCTCAAATTTCTTTGAGGTCTGCTTGCTTGCCTTTCTTCTTCTATAGGAACGATTCCTTAAGAAAGATACATTCCTTGAGACAAACAACCTTTGTCTAAGGGAATCGCAGAAACGATATCCAATATCATTGTATAAGCTTGAACTCATTTCAAGCTTATCTCCCACTATCCTCTTCACTTAAGAGGATTCCATTAAATTCTTGGATAAGAATAATTAGGGAAGTTAGTAGGCCACATTGCATAGTGCAACTAAAGGACTGATTTTGGAAGGTACTAAATTCAAAATCTCTAACTGCATATTCTGGGAGTTTATTCCTAGAATGATTATAAGTCAGTAAAGCTTACTATAGAATGGACCATATCCTGTTAGGTTTCATTCCCTCATTCGGAAACACTAAGGTGTTCTCGAATTAGTTTACTGAGAGATAATCCTTTTATCTCTAAGATGACTAAGGAATTAGTTGCTAAGATATTGGCTATCTCGATCATATCGATTTACCTATAACTTATGACTACTTCGGTTCCCAACCTCCTTTTGAAATTCTAAGAATTTCATATAAGTTTCGAATTTGTACTTCAACAAGTACATTCATTCATAATGATTAAACTGACGAGTGTATCTAGTGCTTACATTAAGCATCTTACACTCATCAGCATGGATCGAAATCCACTAGAATCTTGGCACGTTCCACGTTTCACCTAAACCATGTTTCGGGAACATTTCCCTTTAAGATAGGATTCATAAGAAGTTAACTCTCTAGGTTCATTTTCGTAAAATGATCCTAAGATGTCTAACTTGCTAATCCTTTTATGTCTCAATGTTCCCAAGTAATTCGAAGCTTTGTCATCTCACTTACTTTTGTTATCTCGTTGTATGTTCAGAACATTAGTGCTTTGAGTCTTTGCACAGCGGATTATGCAGAATTGACTCAAGACTAGTGAATTCTATTCCTAGTAGAATTACTAAACGAGGTAATATTTCAGAGTACTCATACTCTTTGCGGTTCCCTTCCAAAGTCCTTATTTGCTACCATAGAAGCAAACGTCCAATTTGATCTCTAGTGTCTTTTGGGCGTACCCCTTACATGCCCCTCCATTGGGCTCTTAAGGGTTTCTTCTTCTTTAGGCCTTCAAGCCTTTAACTTAGTGAGTTTAGAAGAAGAATTAACCATCACAACCTTTTATTCCTTCTTAAGGATGCTTTCAACCATTATCAACTAAATGATTAACTATGCTACATTAGCATCATTTTAGTTGAGCACAAAGGGTTTGAATGATGATGGAAGTAATGTAAGCAATCAGTGCATTGAGAACTCTTTTCTCAGTTGATGATCGAGACCATAAGATCTTCAAATAAGATCTTTAGACCTTGTTCGTGTGCACTTGTTTCCTCATTTGGAATATTGAATAATTCCATAATGTTATACCTTGTAACATTTTTATGAGGTGGTTCAATTGCTCTTAAGTGGTTTGGAAAAATCCATTCACCTCAGATTGCTTCTCTTTTGGCCCGGGTCGAATTTTCACAATTGAAAACTTCGCCCTTTAGAGAACGCCTTTCTCTATTCGGAATGTAAAACGAATTTTAGGGTCCGAAGCCAATCAGAGTTAGTTAGGACTTAGTCAACTCTTTTGACTTAAGGATGGATACGAATGGGTTTGCATTTCATATTGTAGAGAATCACAGAACTACAACCTAGATGCTAAGCAGAGAAAAATGTGAGCATGCTGAATTATAACGATATACAAAAGATAAGGTCTTTAATCTAATGTAGCTCCCACTGTTTTTCAAAGATCTATAATTCCCAAAGATCTAAGAGGAATGCTTTTCCCAATGGGTACTAAGATCCTAAGCATTTTACCTCGAACCCACGACTCGTGGACATTCTAAGTAAAACCCTAGGTAGGTACAACTTACCAATTCTAACACCTTTAGAACTCTTAGTAATTGTTTTGCATCACCTATCTTTCAATATGGACCCACGACTCGTGCGGCATCCATATTTACTTAGGCGTTAAGCTAGACCCATCAATCATAAGATCATGATCAAAACTTAGTTCGAACGACCCACGACTCGCGGACATCGCCCTTGCCAAAATTAACCACGAAATATTGATCATTTAAAATGATCAATTAGGTAACTAAGAACTAATAAGCTCCACTTGCTATCCCACGACTCGCGGACAATAACTAGCTTCACTTACTAAACTTAAAACCTATTGATGGAATGCTAGGAATTTAATTCAAAATTTGCATCTCGAATTAAATACCTATTATTCGAAATGAGCTTAATATTTAATGGGAATTTTCGAATCAACCGAAGAGCTGTTCGGTTCGACCTCACCAACATATATGTTATCCAATTTTATTAGTCTTGATTAATGCAAGTACAACTTAAATGCATTTCAAACAAGCACATAAACAGATAACATGTCCTAGCATGATACTAACATGAGATGATCATGGGTTCTAACTATCTTATGCGTGATATGTGGGAGCCACTCCACAATCACAAGTTCTAACATACATGCCACATAAACAGTTTAAATCACATAAGGGAAAGGGGTAACAAAATACGAGCCCTATCTCTATTACATTTTACAATTGAGATTCCCCTCCCTAACATTTTGAGGGGTCTTCACTTATGGTCTCCTTGTTACTTGAATGTGGTCCATCTTACTCCATGGGTGCATTGTCTCCAAAATGAAAATAAAACCTCACCACCTATCTCTACTCTCAAATTACAATAAAAAGAAAAAGACATAAAGTAATAAGACTCAATCTTCATATTGGCCTTAGACAAATACACGGGGCATACCCCGGCCTCAAAACAGTAATATGGAAAGCCACATAATAAATCACATAACAGTACGCATATAAGTGAGGCTCCAACCTCAATTGAAAAACGCAACTATAGGGCTCCAACCCCAATTTAAACCATCCATGTGCATAAATTAAAACCATACATAAGTCTAAACCCATGATCACCTAACATGCTTAAATTGCAAGAATTTAAATTTAACCAATAAATTAAAATTCTCGCTTTAAGCTCTAATAGCTTAAAACACGACTTAGATGTAATTCTTGTTCAAGAGCCTTTTCTATAAAACCCGGAAAAACAATAAACTAATAAAATTCCAATTAATTTCTGAAAATTACTAATTTTATTCTTTCAATATTTTCATAAAATAAAGTTTGCAATTTTCCCAAAAATTTAAATCGCTTAATTTTTTTTAAAATCCCAATTTAAACAATTATTTCAAAAATAATTCAAATTTAATAAAACAAAATTTTTCAGAAAATTAAATTGGGATTGGATTGGACTAAACACGAAAATCAAGATCACGAAACGAACGGCCCGGAATGCCCGGACTGTACGCCCGCACAGCGCCAGCGCGCTAGGCTGCCAACATAAGGCTGCCATGGTTTGTAAGGTGATGGGTGTTTGTTTTTCAACTAGCAAAAGAGAAGGGTGATCTAAGAGTGGTTTCCCACAGACGGCGCCAAAAATGATGGTGTTCGATCAGGCTAAGGTCCAACTCCGATCACTTTCTATTTTGTTGAGGTGGGGAAACAGAGGGTGGAGCTAAAAAAGGGTCGCCGGAAAAGTTGTGGGCTCTACCTGCTAGGACAAACACCAACAAAGTCAGAAGGCCAAGCTGGGGAAACTGGGGGTGATTCCCAGTTTGGTTCTCCGACTCTCAAGTCAGATAGTGATCTGAAAGAGAATGCAAGCAATGATAGGAGGTTTCAGTAATGGAGAATGCTTACGGGGATGAAGATGAATTCCCATATTTATAGTTGAGGGTCAGGGACCCTTTGGTAATTTGTCTCGCGTGGTCCTGCCCTAATGTTGCCCTAAAACGTGTCGCAACGAGGAGAAACCTAGGAGGAATCTCCTGCAAAAGTTGGTAAAAGTTAGTGTTTGCAACAGTGGTAGGTACGCGGGCATGTACTGGTGTCAGAGAGTCGTTTTGGAGGTTGGTAACGAGGGCTGGAGGCACGCTCGTGTCAACCGAGACTGATGGACTTGGAGATCCGCATGGGAATTAACGCCCAAGCAGTTTAACGAGGGTGAGTGGGACCCCTTTAATCAGTTGTTGTACGAGAGTATGTTTGAAGGAACATGACGCTCGCTGATGGTCCCATTAGAGCCATGGAGGAGTTCATGGCAGCGAAGTTGGTGCTCGTTAACGGGCCTTAGGCGACCATGTGCTTTATGAACGACAACATGCTTTATGTGACCATGTGTTAGTGAAGGTCTGGGACGCTCGTAGGGGCTTATTTGGGGATTGTTGAATCCACTTGTCGTGCGTTGATCGTGCCACGTGTCAAAACGTGGGTCAAGCGTATTCTGCCCCCATCACACACCGCCCCTCCACTCCATTTGGTCAACTCTTAAATGTTTTAATCCTAAAATACACTTACTTTATATATTAAAATAATATTAAGATATACCTATTATTTATACTAAAAATATAAGTATCATAATTACATTATTTTAAAATATACATATTATATTAAAAAATAAAAATTACATAAATGTTAAAAATCACTTTTTATATTTTAAAATATATATCAAAATATAGATATAAATGAATAATTATTTTTAAAAATATTATTAATAAATAAAAATACATAGATATTATTTATATATTTTCATTAAAAAAAAATATTATATATATATACAATTACTTATACATATATTTACTAAATAAATATATACATAATACAATATACAATATTTTATATTTATACTATATACTATATTATATAAATATAAAACCTACGACAACTGCAACCCCTTCCCCCCCCCCCCCCCCCCCCCCCCCCAACACACACACACTCTTCCTTCCCTACCCAACACCAGACAACCGCCGCCCTTCTCCTCCCCCGATCCACCGCCGCCCAATCGCAATCAATACGCATGTAGTGCTACAGGGTTTTTTTGTAAAATTTGAACAAACTTAAGGTTATTTAAGTGAATTTTTATATGTCAGAGTTTTTTTTAATTTTTTTGACTAACACAAGGTAGTTTCATACATTTTTGCTCTCCAAAATCAAAAGGGCAGACAACCTTTTCCACTGATTGAAACACACACAAATAGACAGGACCCTCATGTCTTCTTTCACTCCGAAATAAGCGGAAGTCCGGAACAATGCTCTTGATCATACCAAATCCAAAGCCAAACACCTTTATTAATTAAGTAAAAGAAGAAAATGAAGAAAAATACTCAAACTAAGATATAATGCAATGAGCGAAAGACCCTCAAAAGTTGAGAACTTAAAATCAGAGGAAAAAAAGCTTCGTAAATCGTAATACCATACTTGAGCCCCCAGAACAAAATGCACAATTCATGCCACTACACTCTGATTCTCACTCTAATTACATGTATCTCTCTCACCATTACAAAGCCCACTTGTGCAAATATAGAGTTGAGAGCATTGATGGCGATAAAGTCATCTCTAGACCCAGAAAACAAATTGTTGCCATCATGGACCAGTGACGGCGATCCCTGTGGCGGCGCGTTCGACGGAGTGGCCTGCAACAAGGAGGGTAAAGTGACCAACATCACTTTGCAAGGCAAAGCGCTCGCCGGAAAAATGCCGCCGGCGGTGGCGGAGCTCAAGCGCTTGTCCGGTCTTTACTTGCACTACAATTCATTGAGGGGGGAAATACCAAAGGAAATTGCTAATCTTAGTGAGCTAACTGATCTTTATCTCAATGTCAATAATTTGTCTGGGAGTATACCAACTGAAATTAGAAGCATGGCCAATCTTCAAGGTGATTAGCTCAACCTGAATAAACTATTTTCTTTTTGTATTTCATTTTAAACGGTTTACTTTTCCTAGTTAGAAATGAGTTTATTTGAATTTCATTTTATCGGTCTCTTTTTTTGTTAAATAAAATAAAAAAATTGATTAATTCTTATATTTACAAGATCCAAACAATATATTGGTAACTAATTGATGTCTTATTTTTATTTAGGGCTTTTACATATTCCATCCCCATGTTAGTACTAATTAATATAGAAAAACCCTATATTATGAAAGTTGACATGGAAAATCCTAGTTTTCAAAATATTTGCATAGCAAATTCTGAAATTTTTTAGTTTTTGACACGCGCTTTTAGGACAACTAGAGCAATAATTTTCTCTATTTATTGGACGCGAAATGATTAATTTATCCTTTTATATTCTAATATACATCTCATATCTCTTTGTATTGTTTAATACTTTTTTATATGCACCAAGACACTCTATAAAGTAGACAATACGACTACACCTGCTGCTCCATTTACTGAAAAATAAAATAGATAATAGACATTGGAAAATGAAACCCGAAATCTACGTTTAATTTATAAGGATAAAATAGAGATATTATATTTAAATTATAATGATATTATCTAAAGGGTAATATACAAATATATTTAAAACACATTATAACACAGGTTTTTTTTTATTCATTTCCCCTAATGCAGGGGGTACGATGTAAATAACTCTTATTTTTTATTTATTTGATTCAAAGTTGTTTCCAGCATTTATGTTCCCTTTACATGTTTAACTCTACCACAAACAAGGGAAATACGATCATTCTAGTATGATGATATAAAAGAAAATCTATATAATCTAGCTCCTTAGACATTTGTGACATAAATGTAGGTCAAGTGGCCAAAACGCGTAATGCCGCTTTTTCTGATTTTGTGTTTACTTTAGTCTACTATGTCTGAAATTTCATATTCTTTCTTTACTTTTTGCATCTCTTGCTTTAAGTTGATAAAGGAATTTTGCATATCCTTTACATTTTATTTGAGTTAACTGCGCCAATAACCTTGTGTTTTATCTAAATAGCAAAAAAAAACCCTATCAAAAAAAAATTAACACATAAAACCTTGTGTTTTTTATTTTTTACACACCGCCCCCAGAATCCATTTGGTCAATGAGGAGATGTGAATTACCCAAATTGCCCTTTAGTCATTTCAGAGCAATTTAGAGTGTTGGGGTTCATTGGGTAGCATTACAATAACACAGGGTCTTTCATGCTAAAATACCAAAACACAAGGGTTCTAGTCAAAATGAACAGGAAAAGAATTCGTTTACAGAGGATATTATCCGAATCCGTTTCGAGAGGATATTATCCGTATCCGATTATAGACATCCGAATTATAAACAGATAAGGATATGGTAATAAGACATCCGATCCGTTTAACATCCGATCTGTTTCATTATCCGTTAGATTTATTCGTTATCCGATTTATCCGTAATCCGTATCCGATAAATAATATATTATATTAAAATATATACACACAACTGTGTATGTATGATATATTATTAGTATTAAGTAAATTTTTTAGCCCATTTATTAAAGAAAAACCTTAGGTTTTATTAGTAACCATATGTTTACTTCAACATTTATGTAGAGATAATATAAGTAACATACATATGTTATTAATATAAGTATTATATTTCAAATTGATTATATGAACAAATTTATAATTTCCAACATATTTATACATTCACTAAAAAATAAAAATGATATATATAGATATAGTTATTATATCTCTCTTTGTCTAATATATATATATATATATATATATATATTCAAAGTCATATAATTATTAAATAATTTATTTATATGGTAATCATACATCCGATCCGTTTAATATCCGTTTAATATGGTAATAAATTCTGACAGGGTTCATTGTGCAGCATTCCAATAACACAGGGTCTATCATGCTAAAATACCAAAATACAAGGGTTCTAGTCAAAATGAGTGGGAAACATCCCATTTTTTGAATTAGAATAATTGAGGGGTAAAATAGTCTTTTTGCAGCTTAAAATCACAAAAAACCCAATCTCAGTCGCAGTTAACGCGCGTGTGCCACACTCACTGGTCGCAGGGTTTTTTATGCAACAAAAAAAAAACACAAGGTTTATGGGACTAATTTTTTTTTGACAGGGTTTTTTTAGGTTTTTTCGTGTTACATAGGGGGTCCCGGTGCAATTTACTCCATTTTAATTGGGTAGCTCAAATTTGTATTTATTTTATCAAATGCATTTGGAATAACCCAGGTTTTTAAATTGGAATAATTTACTTTAATTTGCAGTAATGCAGCTAAGTTGTAACCAGTTGACGGGGAACATACCTAGAGAGATAGGGATGTTGAAGATGTTGAGTGTTGTTACACTTGATAGTAATAGACTTACTGGCCGAATTCCTGAAAGCTTAGGGAATTTGATGATGCTGAAAAGGCTCTGCTTGAGTTTCAATCAACTCTCTGGTCCAATCCCACTTACATTGGCCAATCTTCAACGGTTGGAAGTTCTTTACCTGCAAAATAATAGCCTCTCTGGTCTTGTCCCTTCTGGTGAGCTCATCTTTGAAATCTAAAGCCAAGTTCTACTATGCTATTTTTAAGAGTTTAATGGACTCAAATATTCGTATATTATGTTGAATTAATTTAGAAAACCTGGTGACGTAATTATTAAATGACATGCCAAAATTCAAACTGCATATTTTTTTAAAGTCGATTCCCAAAGGTTTCCTTGCAACTTTATCAACATCAAAGTCTTTTGAACAATTTTAGGAATAAATATTTGTAATATTTTGAACCATCAACGGTTTTTTATTTTGTAACTTAAATTAAAAGATGTCTAAAATATTTGTAACATCAACTATTATTTTTTAACTAAGTGTAAATTGATTTCACTAATTGTGAAACATGTGCACGAAATTTCTTCCACGTATCACATGAGTAGTGAAATCAGGTTGCATTTTGTTAAAAAACAATAATTGAGATTGTAAATTTAGACGTATATAAATTTAGATTGCAAAGTCAAAAAACCCTCATAGTTATGTTAGAAATATTTATCCCCAAACTATGATGCATGGACACGGACACGATACGACACGGATACGGCGACACGGATTTTTTCTTGAATTTTTCAGGTGAGGATTGTCGGACACGGTGTCCGATACGAGTGTCCGACACGACACGGAAAAATGATATTTTTAGAAGTGTCTGTTCATCATAGTCCCCAAACTTCTATTAAGAGTAAAACTATCATTTAAAGGTAAGAAATTATCGTCGGAAATGAATCTGAACTATATCTTTAATGTTTGTGTTACATGCACATATTTATAATTCTTTATACCACATTTCACATTTCATTATTATTTTTTTCTTTTTTAAGTCACTATCGTCCTGAGATTCCACATGATAAAAATTTAATTTCGCACATCAATACAATTCTTTATAAAAGTAGCATTATTGCAGATTCCCTGAAATTGCGGGGACGAAGTAGATTTGGAGGCCTCCTTGTAACTTATTCAAAATACCAAAATTTTGGAGCAACTTTAATCAAGAATAAAACTATCATTTTAGGGTAAACAATTAAGATCAGAAAGTGAATGTCAACTACATTTTTTAATGTGTGTATTACCAGACACACATCTATGATTCTTTATACCACATTTCATATTTCATAGGGCTTGCCACAAGATGAAGTTTTCGCGCAACGTACAATACAATACTTTATGAAAGCAGTATTATTAATGTGGATTCCCTAAAATTGTGGGAGATCGCTTGTTGAATTTTTTCTGTCTGGACTAAAATTATTTTTAGATTAAAATCCAGTAAATATAAATTTTCATTTTAGACGCAGTTATAAATGCCTCCTTAATGGTATAAATTCCTTTCACGATACAAAGGAGATCTGATGATATAATCAATAAAAGAAGTCTAATAAGGAGACAAATTAAATTTAGAAAATTGTAATTTAGGCTTAGAAGTTAGAACCCAAAGATTTTCAAAATTATTTAAGAATATACTTGGACATTCCCTTCAGCAGTTTCATAATATTAGTTGTATTATATAGAATCTCTAATGCACGGACACTTCTAAAAATATCATTTTATCGTGTCGTGTTGTGTCCGACACCCGTGTCCGATACCGTGTCCGACACTTCTCACGTGGAAAATTAACAAAAAAATCTGTGTCGTCGTATCCGTATCGTGTCGTGTCCGTGTCGCCGTGTCCGTGTCCGTGCAACATAGTATAGAATATTAGGTAGAGCAAATACAACTTCTCTATAAAATAACTTTACGAGGAAGTTATTTCTTCTCATTTATTTATATTTCAAAGAGTAATTTCTTTCTTTCTTTTATGCCAAGGCAAGTTATAATTTCACATCTATTAAAATTATTTTCTAGTAGAATACTTTCATTTAATGCTTTAGTAACCATTTTAATTGTGTGTCAAGTGTGAAGTGGCTCCTAATGAATTTTATAACAAATATATATAATTTCAAATCTAATGGTATAACTATATACATAGGGCTTTTTTTTAAAAAAAAATAAAATAAAATAAAATAGGCTAATGCAGCGGTACTGTTATTACCGAGACCTCCACTTCATAACTACATATATACGTGAGTTAAAGTATCCAATATACTAATATTAGAAAAAATTGATTATATATTAATTAGGAATTTAGGATAAACACTAAAATATATAGTCCGTGCATGGGCAAGTCTAGAATTTATAATTTCCATCCAAGATTATTTTCAATAAAAAAAATTTCCATCTTTTAGAGCTACTATAAAATTATATAAGACAATCCTTCTAAAGTCAAAGGTTTTAATACAAATTAAACTAATCCAATATGAATGAATTTTTGTAATTTTTTTTATAATTTTCAAGGTCTGTATTACAAAACAATTTAATAAATTTTTTATCTTTATTAAGAGGAATCGTAATTATTGCAGTTTCAACCATGTTTTCAAACCAAATCTTCTCGAACGTTCCATAACTTTAAATAATATTTGGATCTATATATATTTCAGGAACAGTCCATTTATTGACTTGAATCATCGTAAACCCATGTTCAATATTATTTTTAATAATATCTTTGTTTTTATATTATTCATGACGAGGTTGTGTTGAATATGTGTTGCATTACATTTATGTTATAACTCATTTATGTATATATATTTTTGGTTATTACAAATATTTTTTTGGTTAGTACAAATAATTATGATGCCAGTTTTTTTATTGGATTGAAGCTTTAAAGAGGCTCAAGGGAAGGTTCCAATTCAGCAACAACCCTGGTCTATGTGGTACCAGCTTCTCTTCCCTTAGACATTGCACATCTTGGGACAATCTAAACATCAATAATCCAATAAGCTCCCCCGATATATCAATCTCCAATACAACTGCCAAAAACTATAACATATCAGCTGCTCTCCCTCCAGCATGCAACCAAACACAATGCTCAATGTCATCATCAACGTTGCGAAAGATATGCATAGTTGCAGGAGTGACCACACTCGCAATCACATTATTGCTCACTGCATTTGCGGGCATTGTTAGAAACCGTAGTTACAAGCACAAGGTTGAAAATCAATCAGATATATCCGATGATGGTTATAAGAGAAACCCCTCTGCTCTTACACCGTTCGAAAGCTCAAATTGGTGTAGTGTGGAGTTTATGTTCAATATGGAAGAGGTCGAATTAGCTACTCAGTATTTCTCGGAGTCGAATTTGTTGGGGAAGAGTAAGTTTTGCGTGGTGTATAAGGGGATTTTGAAAGATGGTTCGTTTGTCGCGGTCAAAAGTATTAGGAAGGCGAGTTGCAAGATAGAGGAAAATGAACTCATCAAAGGGTTGAGTTTGTTGAGTTCTTTGAAACATGAAAACCTTGTGAACCTAAGGGGTTTTTGTTGGTCTAAGGCCCGGGGAGAATGCTTCTTAATATATGACTTTGTTTCTAAAGGTAATTTATCTCAATATCTTGCTAATGATGAAGATTATAGCGGAGTTGTCCTTGATTGGCCGACCAGGGTATCCATCATCAAAGGGATTGCAAAAGGTTAGTTCAATAAATTTTGTGCAATAATACTATGTCCTCAACTTTAACTAATTTCCTTTCTTGATTTTAAATAAAAATCTCTTCTCTAATAACTTATGTTCAACTTATAATTATCTCTTGTGCTGGTACACCTTTAAATGACACTATTATTGAACTTAAGCAGATGCCAGATTGCCAAAGCCAAACTCGTTCGTAGACATATATATATATATATATATATGAGTGACTATATGAGTATGAGAACTTCATTTCGTCCGCAGATTTATTTTTCACCCTGAATGTTTAAATTATGGTTTTTGGTAAGTTTTAACAAACGGGTCTAATCGCAATTTTCAAAATAGAGAAAATTAAAAATTAATACCATTCAAGATACTCATAGAGCACAGTATCCTTGCTTGATTTCTGTCTCACATGAAGAATAATTTTTTTATCTAACAGGTATCGCGTATCTTCACAGCACCGAGAAAACCAAACCTGCAATCATTCATCGAAACATATCGGTGGAGAAAATTCTTATCGACCAACACTCGAAGCCATTAATCCTTGATTCGGGTCTTCTAAGGCTACTTGCCGACGATGTGGTTTACTCTGCCATCAAAGCCAGTGCTGCATTGGGATACATGGCACCTGAATACATCACAACAGGCCGTTTCACAGAGAAAAGTGATATTTATGCATTTGGTGTCATTATATTCCAACTACTTTCCGGAAAAACAAAGCTACCAAGCTCCATTAGAAATTCAGCTGAACTGGGGAAGTTGGCAGATTTTATAGACTCAAAGCTTGAGGGGCAATTCTCCGACATAGAGGCGGATCAGCTGTCGAGAATTGCTTTGGACTGCACTCAAGATCTGCCCGAAAAGAGACTGAACATAGTGTCCGTTATTTAAGAGCTAAATGGTCTACCTTCAAGTAATCAACGATGTTATACATATACAATTATACATATGCATGTCATTTTTTTTTTTTTGGTACAAACATATGCATGTCATATATATGTGTGAATGTATGTGCCGACCAAAAAAAAATATGTGTGAATGTATGAGGAATCTTTTTCTAGTTTTCTGAGAGTTGAAAGCATAGGCATCGTGGGGTTGTAATTGGAAAGAGACCTACATAATTTATAATGTCACAAGTACAAATTATAATATGGACTAAAAATATGGTTTTCGAAGTAGTCTATATTTATTATTTTCTTGAAACACCTGTCTATGTTTATAGTAAAAAAGAGAAAATTATTATTTTCGTCCCATAATATAACCTCATTTCAATTTTGGCCCCAACAATTGTTATGTTCTCACTTTAAGTCTCATAAAATTATTTTTCTCTTAAATTTGGTCCCAATGACCAATTTCCATAAAAAATCAACGTTTGACCGTTCAAATTTTTTTTTTCCAGCTCTTGTTGTTTATTTATATTTTCAAACCTACCCCAAATTATTTAAATTCTATATTTTAACCCTAAACTATTTAAATTATATATTTAATTAGCATATATATATATATATATATATATATATATATATTATTTTTGGTAAAAACATATAATATAATACTTATATATAATAGTTTGGGGTGAAAATATAGAATTTGAATAGTTTGGGGTAGGTTTGGAAATATAAACAAATAAAACGAGTTTAAAAGTAATTTATTGAATGGTCAAACGTTTTTTTCAACGGTCAAACGTTTATTTTGGATGGAAATTAGTCAGTGGGACCTAATTTAAGGAAAAAATTGATTTAATGGGACGTAAACTAAGAACATTGTAATTGTTGGGGATAAAATAGAAATTGAGTTATATTATTAGACAAAAATAATAATTTTAGGTGTTTTGTCTTGTCTTATGCTTGTCCTGTGCAATTTACTGTTCATGATTCATTGTGGTCTGAACAAATTTTCATTAATTATGAAACTACATTGGGGGCCTAGGGGTGCACATTCGGTAAATAACCGAAAATTCAGTTATTCGGTTATTGAATTTGCCTAATCGTTTACCGAACCGAATAGGATCGGTTTCGGTTCGGTAAAAATCGAAAATTTTCGGTTCGGTTTCAGTAAAAAACCGAAAAACCGAATTTGAAACAGAAAAAAAAAAAAAAAAAAAAAAAAAAAAGCTGAATTTCAATGTAAAACAATAGGCTATAAATCAAAAGCCTCAATTTCAGTTTCAACCAGAGAGTAAGAGGCCAAATTGTTATCCCTCAATTCATATCTCACAAATAGAGGCACTGAGCTGCGGGAAAAATATCAACCTTTTCCTCAATTCTATCCCTCAATTCATATTTCACCTGGGTGCAATGGAGGACTTGAGGTGGCGGCGTCGAGCAATTGGAGGTGGAGGCGGCGACAGTGGCAGGGATCTTTGTGGGTGATGGCGGGGCCGGCGATAAGGCGACGTCCTCTTGGTGGCTGGGTTAGGGTGTGGAGGCCTGAGTGAAAGTCTGAAAGTCTAAAAAATGAAAATCTAGATCTGAATTCTAAAAGTGAAGTGTGAACAAGAAGAAAACCAAAAGCGTGGGAAGGGGGAAAAACAAAAACGCTATAAGTAAAAGGGCATTGGTTCGGTTTTTACCGAAACCGAAAGTTCAAAAAACCAATAACCGAAACCAATAACCAAAACCGAACCTCTTCGGTTCGGTTCGGTTCGGGGTTTTTGTTCACCCCTAATTGGGACCATAGGGTGGGGCGCAGGTCAGGTACTTCCGGTTTTGGGTAGTTCGGATCGGATCGGGTATTCAAAATATTGGGTTGCATTTTTTGCTACCCGAATCCGATCCGATAAAGATCGGGTATCCGATTTCGTCGAGTACCCGTTTACATCGGCTTCGGTACCCTCCTTGTTTTCTCTTTTTTTTTCCCCCCCTATTTTAAAGCCCAATTGTTATAAACCATTTTTAATGGCCCAATTTCAGTACAGAGTTCAGACATAAATAAATTCTCATTATGTAAATTACAGCCCATTTTTAATGGCCCATTAAATTAAATCTAACAGCTAAACATTGTGTAATGTGTATCGGTGTATGCAAGATTGCAAGAATAAAAAACATAAATAAATAATAAAAAGAAAGGGAAAAAATACAGCAGCAATAATGCATTAATGCTGCATCCAAAAGAACAATTAATAAACACAATTACACAAACAATTAACAATTTAGATTTTAGCAGCACACACAGACCACAGTAGGCTACATTATCTTAGAAAAATTCATTACAACTGTCAGTAGCAACACGGCAACACATTACACACAATCACAAATTCACAATTCACAAAAGCATTAAAATTTTGAAGTTCCAGTAGTAGCAGCGCAACATGCCAACACACACAAACACAAAATCATTAAAATTTTCACACACTTCCAGAGCTCCACTTCCAGTAGCAGCCTAAGAGCACACACAGTAGCAAGTAGCAACACACACAATAGCATAAAAATTACAATAGTTCTCAAACATTCTTCGAGCATCAAACATCAAACTTTGTCGAACATCTTCGAGCTTCTCAAACATCAACAATGGTAGAGTCAACTCCCATCTTAACCAATGCAATGATAAAAAAAAGAGAATAAAGAGTAGTTATATATTGAATTGAAACATAAAAAATGAAATACTTGAAGAATAAAACAAGAAAATTAAACCTTTCTCTATAGTTTCATTCTCACACAAGTCCTCCTCCACATTGATTGGTCTCGAATCCGCACGGAGCCAATCTTGAGCACATACTAGAGCTTGAACAATTCTAGGAGATAAAGAACTCCTAAATGCATCAAGTATTTGTCCACCGGTACTAAACGCCGACTCAGAAGCAACCGTGGAGTCGGGAACGGCCATAACATCACGAGCCATCTTGGAAAGAATAGGAAACCTAGGAGAATTCATCTTCCACCAATTCAAAATATCAAATTGATCTCCTACATCATCCTCTTGCTCCTCACTTGAATATTTCTCCAATTCCGACTTTACATGATTACTAGCTTCTCCCTTTTTCTTCTTCTTAAACTTCTCTTTCAAAATTGCTCTAGAATCAAATGAACCGAAAGAAGAAATTGTTGAGGAATCCGATGAATTTGATGAATCTGATGAAGTTGGGCTTGTTGGACATCCATAATTTGATTTGTAATGCTCAAAAGAAAGTCGGGTCAATCAGGTACCCGATTGGGTATTTCGGGTATCCAATCCAATGTCCATTTTTTGCAAAGAAACCCGAACCGATCGGGTTTTACCCGATCGGAAATGCCCACCCCTAATCGGGGGGTGTGCAATAAATAAAAGTAGAGGGATAATTTCTTTAATACTAGGGATGGTAACTCTAATTCTCCCAACTTTAATTTGCAATATAAAAATTTATATTTAACTATTATGATGCTAAAACGTAATTGTTTTGTGCACACTCGATGCGTATACAACGAAATAATAATTATTATTTAAATTGATTAAAAATAAATTCTTTATTGATGGAGCACAAATATAACAAGGTTACGTCATGACACATGGGCCCTCATGGTTTCGCCACTTGTATCCTCAGACCAACTCAGCTGCCCTCATAAGCTACTTGGAAATGGCTAAAGCCTAGCAATTGGAAAAACTACAAGTCTCCCCTCGGGCTCGAGCCCAAAGCACCACATGTCCCATAGGCAATCAGGACCCCTCAAGCCCCTCGGGCCCTCATTGGATTACATAGATTTGGGGCCCCTCGGGCCCTCATTGGACTACATAGAGTTGGGACCCCTCGAGCCCTCATTGGACTACATAGAGTTGGGACCCCTCGAGCCCCTCGGGCCTCATTGGACTACATAAAGTTGGGACCCTTCAAACACCTCGAGGTTCTCCATCCTAAAGGTGCCTCATGCCCACTCACACCAAGCGCATCAACCCGTCGGTAACAACCCTAAAGTACTCTCTGACACTCCGTACATGGCAGTGCACCTGCCACCATTGCTTTACGGCCACCTTTATGGCATGCCCACAAATGCTTTCCCTCAGACCACCCTCATTGGGCCACGTGTCTAGGGCAACTTCCAAGACATCTAAGTAAAGGTAAAATTACCAGAGGTTTCTCACCCTCAACTTTAAATAGATCCAAGGTTATCTCCTTCATCAAGTAATCTGGGTCACCACAGACTCACTACTTCGATTTCTCTAGCTCCTTTCAGGCTCCATAACTGTCCCTTTCCTTGAGCTCCAAAGAATTCCCCTTCAAAACCTGCTCCATACTGCACCATTGAGTTGTCGTACCCTCAATCTGTGTTGGCCTAGCTGGTAGAACTCACACTTTTTTACTTCCATACGCCTTCCCCTCCAGAGCGCAACCTCCATGGTGGTTCTCCTGCTGAATACAAATCATCAGTGGTGGTGGTGTCTACCCTTCCGGATTTAGCCCCATCATTTATATTCATATATATTTTTTATAATTATTCTAACTTAATAAATAAATATGATAATATTACATTAATAAAAATAATAATTAAAATATAGATTATAGAATATGAGGAAAAAAAGAGAAAAAGAATATAAAATATATTATTAGAAAAAAGAATTAAAGTGAAATGAAAAAAAAAAAAAAAAAGAAGTTAACACATTTCTAGAGTGCGAATTAACCGACATGTTGTGGGAACCATGAAAAATAAATAAATAAGAGACCAAGAGTACATAAGACCACATTTGCCTCTGTCACTTAATATAATAGTATAGATATATGAACAAAAAGTTTCTAGGACTATAATAATATGTTTATTTTAAAATAATCTATCATTGATATATTCTTTTCAAAGTATTAACTGTAGCGATCGAGATGACAGACCGCCACATTTCTAGCACTAGAGCCCGATTCGTATATGAAATGGGTGATCCGTACACAATTCAAGCAACAATGAACAGGTGACAAAAGAAAAGATAGTCCTAGCTAGGCGGAATTTAACCCTGTACCAAACATAGATAAGGAAAACCGTGTGGAAGCAAGAACGACAGTTAAATCAATTAAAATCACCCTAAACCCTAAACCCTTAACTTGGACGTCGAAAAAGCGGGGTATGACACATATCCTCTATCCACATCTTATAACGAACAAACCACTTCTCTACGATCTTCGATAAACATCTTGAATCAATTTGAATCGTTGTAATCTGTAATGTTTATGAAGTCATCCATTATGTACGCCAACCCAGTAGTTTGAAATCACAAAACATAAAAACTAATCAAACAATAATATAATTTACAATTACTTTAACAAAATAAAAATTTCCATACCATCGCATTCCATGCCTCATGATCACGAATTGGAAACCCCCATAGCACAACCACATTGCTCCAAAGTAATTGTGGTCTCCCCAATAGGAAGATGGAATGTACGCGTCTCCGGATGCCATCTTTCCAATAATGCAGTAATTAAGTGTGTATCGCTCAGTATGTACCCACAACAGAATGTCGGGAAAATACGAAACAGTAACCCAATAGAATTTTAAAAAAATCTCCCAAAAGCAAGATCTAGACTTGCAATTCCTATTCCTGATTCATAGAGATTCAAGAAACTTACTTAGATCGACGCTTTCTTGATACGTTTTGAGCCGCCCTCAAACGTGCTTCAAGCAGCAAGTCCCATGAGCTCCTTTCGAATCTTTCAAGACTCCAAGATAGCAGCCCCCTAGAGTAATAATCCACACCAACCTCGATCATAATCTAAACAAGGAGGTTTTGAGTTCTATGTTTAGTGTTTAGGCTCTCTAGGGTTTGTGTGATATGTTGTAAATTTAAAACCCAAGTGCAATTTTGTCAAAGATTAATTGTAGCACAAGGTGTCAGATCCCAAGGGAAGGGGAAATCAAAGTCAATTGCTAAGTGTATTCATTAATCTATAGACTACAATGAGAATACGAGTAATGATTAACTAAGACTAAGTATTAACACAAGGTAAATAAAAGCAAGCAAGTAGGTAAACAAGTAAATAAGCACTTAAACAAAACTAAAGGAGATTAAGGGGAGTCGGGGGAATAACACTTTTGTGGGGCTTCTATATTTGACTCAATGCATCAATGAATGAAAGATTGTCTTCCAATTCTAATCACGTAAATAAACATTAGCTTCTCTCAAAGTCAAGTGTTCATACCTAACTTAGAACAAAGTCGCTCTCGTGATCATTGAATCAAAAGTTAGGCCAAAAGCTCAAGATTAGTACCATTAACTAACTAGCGGCTTGGCATTGTTATTAATAGCCCAATTGCCCAAATCTAAGTTAAATCTCTTTAGACTTAGTTTTAAGTGTTTAGGAAAGTTCAACCAACTCACAATCAATTTCTCAATTGAATAATGAATAAAGATCAAGTATGAATAGGCACTCATACAAGCTTTGAAAACCATTTTCCTAACATAAGAACAATTTTTCATTCATTGAAACATTTCATCGAACACTTGGCACCCACTATGTATTATCCCCCTAGCTCTAAGAAATTAGCCACTCATGCTTCCAGAAATAACTAACAATCTAAAGGAAAAAGAACTAATAACATGCATTTTCATTGAATTAAAGCAATATTCAAACATTCATGACATAAAGATCCAAACCATGATCCAATCTAAATGCTAGAGATATTAATTTAGACTAAGGAATACAAAAATGGACTAAACAAGAACATATAATGGAAATTGATACTAAAAGGAGGTAAGCATCTTCATGAAAAGCTCCAGAATGCCCAGGGGTCAATCTTCCTCTTCCATGACTCCTCTAGAGCTCTAGAACTTAATTAGGTAAGGAATGAGCTTCTAACTTTAGCCAAGTCTCGAAAATAAGGCTGAAAGAAGTAAAAACGTAATTTGCATCCACTAACGGCCGTCACAAGAATTACACAAATGGCCGTTACCAAAAAGTGCAAAAACAACTTCCAGACTGACTAATGGTCGTTAGTCATTTTCTTCATTAGAGGAGCTAACGGCCGTTACTAGCATCTCTGAGGTCCCTGTACTCGCGAACAGGCGTTAGCCTGTTAGTGCATGAAAAGGGCTAACGCCCGTTACTTGCACCAAACTCGCCTGTACTGACTAACGGGCGTTAGTCAGTTTTCAACACTTCAGGACTAACACCTGTTAGTCTTTCTGGTCTGTATAATTACGCCCAATTTCGCTCCGTTTTCTCGTTTTTCGACTCCAACACGTTAAGTACCTAACAAGGAGCAAAAGATACAACATAAGCTTATAAAACGACATAAGAATCATACAATTAAGAGTCTAAATGGAGACGAAATATCTACTTAACAAATTCCCCCACACTTGAACATTGCTCGTCCTCGAGTAATCCGATAATTATTTGAAAATTCAATCCACATTCAAACAAATTCGCTCTAGACAATCGTCAAGTCGTCTCAAGAGAGTTAGCCTATCAAATGTGTTACTAACAAGCACAAACTTCAACAAGAAGAGTGTAAATAGCATACCCTTGTGTAAATGTGTGATTTAAATAAAAGAATGCACAATGATCGCTCGGATTAGTTTATGGCTTTCTCCTAAGCACTTAATATGTTTTAGAAATACACTTTTCATGCCTATCTCCACTAATGTAGTCAATTAATGATTCGGGATCGAAAGGTCTTTCCATGGCTTTTAATGTAGGCTTAGGGTTGCGGTTATGGAATTTTTGGCCCAAAAGTGACTAAACACCGAAGCTTACACATATAATTACAACACACTCAACCCCTCTTTGATCAACATCTCACTATTTTCCCCCATACTTAAATGTTTGAATACACTTTCTTTTATTTTCAACACTTTCTCACATTTACAATTCTTTTCTTTTCTTTTGAATCTTCTTTCTCAATTCTTTCTTTCTTTGCACTTTACTTTCAATATTGCTCCCAAATCTCAAGAAAGAGAACTCCCATACAAATTAAAACCCAAACGAGCAAGCTCGGTGTGATGAAATAAAAGGTAGGGTGTATTATTGTTGTGCTCGGGCTTGTAATGTGGTTAAGAACAAAATATGCACAACAATTAAGCTCAATGGGATCAAACGGATTGCGTTATTTAGTGAAAGGCTAAAACAAAAAGGTAATACTCTGACAACGATGGACTAAGTCATTTCCCAACTCATTCATCAACTAATTATTTCGCCTCGAAAGACACTCAAATGCACTCCAATTCATATTTAGGCATATTCGAAACACATAAACGTTCTCTAAGTGACTACATTGCATAAATTCGTTTAAAAAGTGCATAAAAATGAGGGCATGTTATCACACTAAACTCATCTCCATTCATTTATGTATTCACACATTCGACTAGCCTACTCAATCTCGTAACAACTCTTCAATCATTCTAAGCAAAAATATTCAACAAAAATTGGAGTCAATTCGTATAATCATCATCAATCTCAAGAGGGCAAGCAAAGTCAAGTGTTAAAAGATACCTACTCAAGCAATTATAGAGCATAAAACTCATAGTTAACCCCCTCTCCCCTCCACACACACACATACACACACACACACTTGGCAATTGCAATGTTCACATGCAATGTATGAAAAGAAGAGTTAAGGAAACTCCCTCAATTATCGAAGAACCGGCAACAGAGTTATGCAAAGCCATTCAAAACCTGAAATCATGTGACTTGAAAACACGGATCAAATGCCACAAGAAGCAAGTCACACATTCAAAGTAAAAGCTGTAATTCGCAACCATATATCACAAATGCTCAAATAAACATTCATAAGCAAACTAAGGTGCAAGACTATTCACAACACACAACCATTCAAGTTTGAATCTAGCAGCACCAACAAGTACCAAATCAAGTTACAAACCAACCTAAGATGTCAAGATAAAAGCAATAAACACAAAGTCATAAACACCCCACACACGGGGACACAAGTAGAGTCAATAAACACAATGAATCAAGGCCCATAAGGTGGGTTGTTTGGCCAGCCACTGAAGTAAGAGCGAAGGTCCCTTTGGAGGTTCTCATAGTGGGTATCCATCTGGTTGTTGAGGCGCTCAAAGTGGTCATCCACTCGGATATTTAGGTCATGAACTGCACATCAACCTCATTCTTAAATGTATCAAATTCTTCCCTCCAATCCTCAAGTTTCTCTTCCATAGCCGCCATCCTAGAGTCATCATCATCATCATTATCGGGATCGGGAAGGATAGGAGAAAACCGAAACATTTGATTAGGTGGAGGAGGTGGAGGAGGTGGAAGAGCTGCTATTTGCGCAACTGAGAGATCATCAAAACGAGCCACACCCCAATCATACATTTGTAACAACTTGTGCTTGTCCTCCTCAGGCCAAAACGACATCCATCTCTTCGTGAACGGTGCTTTAGTCCATTGAATTATGATTCCCATGTGGTGAAATTGAAGTTTATCAAGGTAGTAGTACCTAGTCAAGGGCTCTAATTTCTTAGCTGGCCATCCATCGTACCGGGCAATCATTGTGGCATAAGCACCATGGCCTATCGTTCCCGTTAGTTTGTTCGCGGCTTCCAGTATCTTTCCTATCAAGAGAGACGTGCCATCAAACTTAGTCCCATCTTTCATCATTGACATGATTGCCAACTCGGTATTGGTAATGTTCCCGGAGCTCTCATGGTGGGCACAGATTCCCAAGCTCAGTATTCTTTGTGCAATTCTCCAAACCAAGGAACTCAACCATGTTGCTTTGGTGTTAGCAACTGTATAATTAGGGACACCCGGTCGTAGGGGAAAAGAATGCCAAATTGCTTCCCTCTGTTCTATGGACCATGATAGAAGGGAAGTACGAACATCATCACCCTCTGGAAATCTGAACACTTCTTGAAGCTCATTATAGTGAATAGATTGTTCACCTCGGCGATCCACCGTGTACTTGAGGTTTCTTCTAATAGGGTCCCAATGCATGGTTGTGAAGAATGCTTCTGTCAGCTCGAGGTAAGTACCCGCTGTGATACTTAAGAAATTCATCCATCCTATATTCATAAACAATTGTTCAACTTCATCCCAAATCCGAAGATTCTCAAGTATCTCTTTCTTGTAAAATTTCGTTGGCATGATGTTTCTTATAAGGTTCTGATCAAAAGAATTCCCGAAGTCTTCCAAGGTAATGTTTTCGGAGTCCCTTGGTTGTTTCAAAGTTCGAGCATTTGAATATGAAGCCTCATCGGTGCGGGGTTTCTTTGATCAACTCATAACTCTGCTCAAGAGATATAAAAATTAACACACAAGGCCACAATTCTCAAGAAAGCTCACAGTGACAATTTATCAAACACCTTGTATGCATGAATTTCAAAGGTTGGATTTTTCTGAAAAAAAAGTGTGTTCTCAACAACTCTAGATGCAAAACAACAAAGATGCAATATTTAAGGATAAACAACCCAACTACAATCAAAATATCCAAAAATAAAATTCTATAATTTCGGCCAAAAAGGAACTAGGGTTTCAACAAGGTTCAAACTTCGTCAAAATGCAGTCAAATATGCTCAAAATGCAACAAATACTCAAGCATAACTCATAACAACTCGAGATTTAAACAAGAAATCACTATGTGGGGGTAGGGTTTCAAATTATCAAAATTGGAGAAAAATTGCATGCTTGGACTCAAGAGTGAACAAGAGAAATAACACTTACCAAGGAGAGTGAAAGAAGAAGAGAAATGTGAAGGGGGAAATGCTGGAGTGTACCCGTCCTCCACTTGTGCGCCGGAAGGAAAGCCGTGAGGGAGAGAAATTCTAGTGAGGGAGTGAAAGAGAGAAGGGTTGGTTCTGTATTTGTGTAGAACTGAAGTGATGCGTGTGTTTTTGTTTAATGCAAGGAGAAAAACGTGTTTTAGAACAAAGAAAGGAAGGACGCATTTTAAAACTCTAAAGAAGAACTCGTGCGACAGGCCGACTAGCGGCCGTTTCTAACAACAAAGTATAGAGGGGTGTAACGGCTGTTACTCGCCCCCCCTCGCTCAACTGACCTCACTAACGGGCGTTAGCCCATTAAAGCTGAGAAAGGTCTAACGCCCGTTACTCACAGCTCTGGTGCCACTGAATCGACTAACGCCCCGTTAGCCAACCACTTGAGCTAGGGCACTAACGGGCGTTACACATCTAACAACCGGAAAAGACACAAAATCAAGCCCAAACTAGTGTTTCAACAAGTTAGAAGCAAGTCTAACTCAAAATTCTATTAAAAACGGACCTTAATACACCGGGATTTCAACAATTAGCAAAAAAAGGGCACGAAAAACACTTAATCATACACAAATTGATGCTTAAACACATTGAAATCATCAATTCCAATTCAAATAGGCAAATTATAATCCGTAGTGCATCAATATTCACACATACACTTCTCAAATTCAACATAATTCTCAAATTTGGTGCATAACCACATTAGATCATCAAAGAACTAATTCAAATATTCAATACTTACCATAGTGCACTAAATAACAACTCATCTCAAGACCTAGCCACAACACTCATAATTCACAAAGCACTTAATTCGATCTATAAGAACACGACATGCAAGCACTTCAACATCTACATTAACGTCGCAAAAACATGCATCACACCCACATCCGACACATACACACATGCACTCGAAAAACAATAAATGGACCTTCGGTACGAGTCTTCAACAAAAAGGGCTCCAAGCTTCCAAGTGCACACGAGGTCTACATCCAAAAGCATTCCAATGCTCACCTACAACAAAGGCAATAAGAAAAGTATCAAATTCCACGAAAGCAAGAGAGAGAAAGAAGAGAGTAAGGAAAAGAAGTAGTTCTAAGTTTATAGTTGCTAGCTCGACTTAGTCACCCATTTTCTTAGATGGCGGGAGTGGTAAACACACACGCGGTGTGTCTTTTGATTGGCTCTCCAACAAAGTATGGCTTCAACCTTTGACCATTCACTACAAAAGTGCTTGTGTTTTCATTTCTGATCTCCACGGCTCCATTTGTAAGCACCCTTACCACTCTAAAAGGACCCGACCATCTAGATTTGAGCTTTCCCGGAAAGAGCTTCAACCGTGAGTTGAACAAGAGAACTAGTCCACCTCAAACTCCTTAGGCCGAATATGTTTGTCGTGCCATCTCTTGGCTCTTTCCTTATAAATCTTCGTATTTTCATAAGAATGAAGCAAATTTCATCTAGCTCATGCAATTTCAACACCCTTTTCTCACCGGCTTTCTTAGAATCAAAATTAAGGGTCTTGATTGCCCAAAATGCTTTGTGCTCCAACTCAACCGGTAAATGGAAAGATTTTCCATAGACAAGCCGAAACGGGGACATGCCAATCGGCGTCTTGTATGTCGTCCGATAGGCCCAAAGGGCATCATCTAGATTCAATGCCCAATCTTTCCTTGATGAGCTCATGGTCTTCTCCAAGATCTGCTTGATCTCTCGGTTTGAAATTTCAACTTGACCGCTTGTTTGAGGATGGTACGGCGTGGCTACTCGGTGGTGAACTCCATACCTTTTCAACACGGCTTCAAGGGGTTTGTTACAAAAATGGCTTCCACCATCACTAATCAAAGCTCGCGGCACCCCAAACCGGTTAAAGATGTTCTTTTTCAAGAACTTGATAACTACTTTGAAGTCATTCTTGGGGCTTGCAATAGCCTCCACCCACTTAGACACGTAATCGACCGCCATAAGAATATACAAGTTGCCATGAGAATGGGGAAAAGGTCCCATAAAGTCAATTCCCCATACGTCAAAAAGTTCCACCTCAAGAATTGGCTTCAATGGCATTTCATCTTGCTTTCCAATCGTGCCAGTTCTTCGACATCTATCACATCTTCTTACAAACTCATGGAAATCCTTAAAAATTGATGGCCAATAAAATCCGGATTGCAAGATCTTAGCTCCCGTCTTTGTGGCACTAGCATGGCCACCATAAAGACTTGAATGGCAACTTACTATCACCACCTCTATCTCTTCATTCGGAATACACCTTCGAATCAAACCATTAACACACACCTTGTAGAGTAAAGGTTCTTCCCATTGGTAATGCTTCACATCTGCTAAAAACTTCTTTCTTTGATGAAACGAAAGCTCCGGTGGAATGACTCCACTCACCAAATAATTTACAAAATCGACAAACCAAGGGCTTGAAGAAGTAATGGCAAAGAGTTGTTCGTCCTGAAAAGTCTTAATAATCAAGTCATCATCAATCCTCTCATTGTTCCCTATCTCTAACCTTGAGAGATGATCCGCTACCACGTTTTCAGTTCCCTTTTTATCCCGAATTTCCAAATCAAATTCTTGGAGCAAAAGAATCCACCTTATCAACTGTAGCGCCCGGAACGGTGGCCACCACATCCCCCGCACCTAAACCCGAACCCACATATGAAATGGATTTCCATACATGAGCCCAAGTCTAGGCGAACGGGAACCTACACTCACACGCTAGGCTAAGCGGGGCTAGAACTCAAACAGAGCGCGCAAAACAAATAGAGACAAGTGCGGAAGCAACAACATAAGGATCGCAAAGGAGCTCTATACTAACATATCCATCATATACAACGGCCTGACGGCCCAAAAATATATCAAGTATATACATAAAAAGTTCAAAATCTCCATAAGACATAATTAGAATTCGAATACAATTCATGAAAGTAATCAAAATACAACAGGTAATTATGCCGACTCGACCTAAACTCGAAAGTACGACACGACCGACGTACTTTCCCTCCTAGCTCGAGAAACCTGCAACTAAAGTGTTAAAAGGAAGGGGTCAGTCAAAACTCGACTGAGTGAGGGGGCTAACGCACACCCACACCATAAATACATATAGAGCATAGCATATAATCAAAAGGGGGTCGATCATGAACCGAGCTAGGGTTTTACATATTAAATCATTTTGAAACGTACATATAGTATTAAGGAAATCCTAACTCGTTTCACAACCACCAAAGCATAAAGAAACATAAACGTCCGGCGAGTACGGACCTCTTCAACTCCTCATACAAATCATAAATACATAAGAATTCATAAATTCATAACTCCTCAACGCCTTGGTGATCGGGAATCAAACCCTCTCCACCCATATGGATTCTATATACATACGGGGTAGCTAACCCACGATATGCCTTCCCCAGTTATTCACCGAGGGCTCAAGGTAATAGCGTCTTCTCAACCTCCAAGAGTCGCACGCCACAACCTCAAATGGGATGTGCACAGGCTTAACCCGACGGCCCATGCCGTACCGGGGGTCCTTACCCACAATCCCTGGGCCCGGATTCATAAGAAACATACCAATAATCCCATCTTTCAGGGTACCTCTCGCAGAATCATAAAGGAAACGTACAAAGGATTCAAAATCATAAGCTCATATATGCCCATACTTATACCATTTTCATAAATTCGAAAAAGGGATTCATAAAATCATAAACGTATCATAAACATTCGTATTTAACCATATATTACATATATAGCCACATGCGGGATAGAAAATCAAGCACATAAAGGCCATAGGTCGCTTATCTATAAGAAAATATCCTAACCCTCACCTTGAAGTGGAAGCGGAGTGAAAATCGGACAAAAGAAGCAACCGAACACCTAAACCTCGGGCTCTTTAACTTCGTGAAGAGGCTCTGAAATAAAAGAATGCAAGACCCGAGACTTAGACTCAAATATGTACCAATTAGACGCTCGAAAATGCTTAGGGATGCAATTAAGGCAAATGAAATGCATAATCATGACAAATGAATCCTACCAAATCATTTTCACACAATTCATAGAAAATGAGATCATAAGTTCAAAACAAGGCACATAATGCGTAATATAACAAGCTAACCTTGCATACACGTCATAAACGAGGAAAGAAAACACAAAGAAAAGCAACGAAGCGAATAAACGAGCAATTGTCGCCGTCATATTTTCAAATGACACGGCCGTGTTGGGTTTTAGTTCAAAATGGACACGGCCGTGTCCGGTTAAAATAAATTCAGGAGCTTAATTCGAGAGGCTGATACGGCCGTGTTGAGTTTCAGTACAAAATGGACACGGCCGTGTCCGGTTTTAAAAAATAAATTGCTCCAAGTCGATAGGCTGACACGGCCGTGTCCAAAACATGCATAAAGCTGACACGGCCGTGTTGGCCTATCGTCTTCGAAAAAAAATAGCAGCAGCAACAGTAACTCTGCGTGAAAAAACAGAGCAAGGAGCAGGGGAGCACGCAGCAACAACAAGCAACAACCTCAAGCCACAAAACTCATGCAAATGAAGGAAAATCACTCCTTATTCAACATACAATCATCCAATCATCCCAAAAGCTCAAGAATTATCATATATATCAAGAATTCTCATGCAAGAATTCAAATTTCATCAATTGCAACTTCCACCACACTCATCTATAATGAAAAGGAAGATCATATAAGCATATTAGAGTCATAAGAGATCGTATATATAACTTCAAACTAAAGCTTAAGTCCAAGGAACCAAGGTGATCATCAAACCCTTAAAATTCTTGTCATGATCCATATGTGCATCAAACATAGCCCAAAGCATGGAATTAATAGCTCAAAATGACCATATAATCATGTACATATCAAATAATATCTTACCCCTTGAAGATGTTGGAAGAAAATAGAGATTAGAGCTCAATATCTCCTTGTGGTGAATAGTGATGGGTGAATGGTTTAAGCTCCAAGTTGCTGCACTTATCTCTCTTTTTCCTTGTGTATACCGATTAAGAGAGGGAGAGAGATGGTTATACATTGTTTTGGTGGAGTGTGGGGTCAAGCTTGAGGGTAATATGTCAAGAGTTGAGGGACTAAGGTGCAATTAAGTGAAAGGTAGTCATATAAGAGCGAGGTAAGTTTCCGGTCAGATTTCGGATTACCAAATGAGCTTAAAAGGTTATAAGGCTTAGTCCATCGAACCCGAATCGTCGAAACGAGTTCCACGGTGGTGACGGAATTTGAATCCGAATTCCCGAGCTCAAATTACACACATTGGAACCCAAGGTGCGCTAAAAGCGTTTTAACCTCCTTTAGGTTCCGAACTTAGCAATTAATTCAAAAGCTCAACAAATAGATTCGAAAACATGTAACGAGCATATATCCAAGTTCATAACACGAAATTCTCTATCATACTAAAACGACAGAAAATTCCGGATTCAATTTCAAGCGTGAACGAATCAAATCTTAACAAATAGCATTCATAATCATATAAAATTCATTCAAATCCATAAGAAATATTTAAAATAAGAATTAAAAGAATAAAGAATATGAATTTAAATAAAATAAATCGCGCACATACGTCATACCTGCACGGTCTGAAAGTCGGGGTGTCACAATCCTTCCCCCTTAAAAAGGACTTGTCCTCAAGTCCGAACCGAGTTCTCAAACAACTCCGGATACTCAGTTTCCCAAGTCGATTCCTCGGATTTCTGATCCCTCCAAAGTACTCTGACCAAAGGGATCTGCCGGTTCCTCAGTTCTTGCATCTTCCTATCCTGAATTGCAACTGGATACTTTCTATGGTTAAATTCGGTTCTAACTAAACCTCTTCAACGGGGAGAATCGTTGACTCATCGGGGTAATACTTACGGAGTTGAGAGACGTGAAACACATTGTGTATCCCGGTCATACTTAGCGGTAAATCCAATCTATACGCTGTTTCTCCGATTCTTTCCAAAATTTCAAACGGCCCAAGGTAACGAGGACTAAGCTTTCCACCTTTAGCTATACGAGTGAAGTCTTTTCTAGGAGACGCCTTCAAAAAGACTCTATCTCTGACTTCGAACTCCAAGGGCCTTCTTCTCTTATCGGTGTAACTCTTTTGACGGGCTTGAGCTACTCTCATCCTTTGTCGAATCTTATGAACTTTTTCAATGGTATCGATAATCTTTTCCTTAGACTCGGCTCTCTCGAGCTTATTCTCTTCGGTCCACCTCCAATCCTCGATATCCCAAAATAGAGGAGACCTGCACTTTCTTCCATAAAGTGCCTCGTACGGAGCCATCTTAATCGAACCCTGATAACTGTTGTTATAAGCAAACTCAACCAAAGGTAGATGCTCATCCCACTTATCTTGGAAGTCCAAAGCACATGCTCTAAGCATATCCTCTAAATATTGAATTAGCCTTTCAGATTGGCCGTCCGTCTGAGGATGCGAAGCTGTGCTAAACTTGAGCTTAGTGCCCAAACACTTCTGAAGATTCTGCCAAAAGATCGAAGTAAACCGTGGATCCCGATCCGAAACAATACTAGCCGGAACTCCATGTAACCTTACAATCTCCCGAACATACAATTCGGCTAGCTTAGGAACTTTCTCAGACATCCGAACCTTGAGGAAATGGGCAGACTTAGTCAATCTGTCCACAATTACCCATATTCCATCAAACCCTCCTTTAACTCTAGGCAAGCCGGACACAAAGTCCATAGTCACCTGCTCCCACTTCCACTCGGGAATAGGAAGTGGTTGGAGAGTTCCTCCCGGCTTCTGGTGTTCTGCCTTCACCTTTTGACACGTTAGACATCGCTTCACGAAGTTCGGGACGTCCCTTTTCATGCCATTCCACCAAAATTTCTCTTTCAGGTCCCGATACATCTTAGTACCTCCCGGATGAATCGAGTACCTCGAGCGATGTGCCTCCTCAAGTATAATCCTCTTGAGCTCTTCTGGGACACATATTCTCGCTTCGAACCTTAACAAGCCGAAATCATCAATCCCAAACTTAGAATTCGGATCATCCTTAGAACGAGTTACCAACTTCTGAATCTCGGCATCCGAAGCCTGAACCTCCAACAACTGCTGTTTCAAATCCGGTATTATCGTGAGATTAGCCAACCAAGTTCCCAAAACCAAGATCTCTGAACCTGAACTTGAAGAACCTACTTAAGGCATCGGCGACCACGTTCGCTTTACCCGGATGGTATTGAATGGTGCAATCGTAGTCCTCTAATAACTCCATCCAACGCCTCTGTCTTACATTCAGATCTTTCTGAGAAAAGAGATACTTGAGGCTTTGGTGATCCGTAAACACCTCGAACGTTGCACCGTAGAGATAGTGTCGCCACTTCCCCAAAGCGAACACAACGACAGCTAATTCAAGATCGTGAGTAGGGTAATTCTTCTCATGCTCCTTCAACTTCCTTGAAGCATAAGCTACCACTCTACCGTGCTGCATCAGAATACAACCAAGACCCTCTTTCGAAGCATCCGTATAAACGGCATAACCCTCCGTACCCTCGGGTAGGGTAAGAACTGGTGCTGAAGTTAACTTCACCTTCAAAGTCTGAAAACTCGCCTCACACTTATCATCCCATTCAAATTTCACTTCCTTCTTAGTTAAGCGAGTCAACAGGGCGGCAATTTTAGAGAAATCCTTAACAAATCTGCGGTAATAACCGGCCAACCCAAGAAAACTCCGAATCTCTGAGACATTTCTTGGTCTCTCCCAACGAAGCACGAACTCAACCTTAGATGGATCAACTTCAATCCCATCACCTGAAATTATATGTCCCAAAAACATAACTCGGTCGATCCAAAATTCACACTTGCTGAACTTTGCATACAACTTATGTTCCCTCAAAGTTTCCAAAACGATCCGTAAATGTTGTGCATGCTCTTCAGCCGACCTAGAATACACCAGAATGTCGTCTATAAATATCACTACGAACTTGTCAAGAAAAGGCCTGAACACTCGGTGCATCATGTCCATAAAAACGGCTGGAGCGTTAGTTAGTCCAAACGGCATGACAACGAATTCAAAGTGCCCATATCTGGTATTAAAACCAGTCTTCGGAATATCCTCCTCCCTAATTCGCAGCTGATAGTAGCCCTGCCTCAAATCTAACTTGGAGTAGACTTTCGAGCCTTGTAAAATATCAAATAACTCCTCGATGTGAGGCAAAGGGTATTTGTTCTTCACGGTCATCCGATTCAACTCACGGTAGTCTATACATATCCGTAACGTCCCATCCTTCTTCTTTACAAATAAAACGGGAGCACCCCACGGAGAAATGCTCGGACGAATGTAACCGCAAGCTAGAAGCTCATCAAGCTGCGTTTTTAACTCCTTTAACTCTGCAGGAGCCATTCTATAGGGAGTCTTTGAAAAAGGCTCTGCTCTGGGATAAAGGTCGATTACGAACTCGATGTCCCTATCAGGCGGTAGAGAACCCAAAGTCTCAGGGAAAACATCAGTATATTCTCGCACGACCTCCGTCTCTTCAAGTTTGGCCTGATCCTTCGGTCTATTCAAAAGATAGGCCACGAAACCTGTCGCACCGTCCCGGACCAGTTTACTCGCCTCAACAAAAGAAATAAGTGGGCTTGACTTCACCTTCTCGCCCTTAAACACCACTGAACCAAAAGAAACCTTCTTCTCCCGACAATCCATCTGAGCCCCATGTTCAGACAACCAATCCATTCCGAGGATTACATCATACCTCTTCATCGGCATCTCAATCAAATCGGCGAGGAAAACCCTGTGTTCAAAACTCACTGGACAACCCCGATAAATCCTGCAAGTAACAAGACTACCGCCAAGAGGCGAACTAACCACATAATCATGCGCACAGAGGGTAACAGGCAAGCACAACGAAGAAGCAAGATCCCGAGAAATAAATGAATAAGATGCCCCGGGATCGAACAATGCATGGAATGTTGTGCCATGAATGCTTACTGTACCTTCAATCACGACATTAGGATCAAGATCTGCAGCTTCCTCTTCCTCGGCCCCAAGTGCATAAGCTCTAGCCTGAATTGCGGGCCTCTGATTAATCCCCGCTGCCTGTCCTGGCCTTTTGTTCGGGCATTGATTAAGCATGTGATCCGGCGAACCACACCCATAGCACCTCTTGTGAAGTTTGAAGCAATTTTCAACAAGATGGTTACCCTTGCAATATTTACATTGGACTTGAGGTGGTGCTGGTAATACTAGAGGTTGAGCCTTTTGTCCTGCCGGTTTGAATTGCTTGTTTTGAGGCTTTATCGGTGCAAAAGCTTGATAAGCTGGCCTTTTTCCACATTTATTCTGACCTCCCGAGCTAGAACCCTGTATGGCCTGAGAAGTCCTCCTCCTCCTAGCAACCACTCGATCCTCCACTTTCAAAGCCTTCTTGGTGACTAACGCCCAAGTGTCGGTATCAACCACTTCGAGTGCATCCTTCATATCTTCTCTTAACCCTCGAAGAAACTTCAAAGCCTTGTGGCGGTCATCGTTGGCAATGTTGGGAGCATACCTTGACAAACGGTCGAACTCATCAATGTATTCGGTGACCATCTTCTCACCTTGTTTCAAATCCATGAACTCTTGGAGTCTTCGGTCCCTAGCGGCGATTGGAATATACTTGTTACGAAACTCCCGAGTAAATGTTTCCCAATTAATCTCATCACCTGAGGCATCCAAACGGGCTCGGATGTTAGTCCACCAACTATAAGCTTGGCCTTGTACCATTGTGAGGGGGCACCTTGCCTTCTCAACGGTTTCACACGGTATCAACTCCCAAATTCTTTCTATTTGGATTAGCCACTCCTCCGCTTGAGTATCATTTCCACCTTCAAACTTGGGGGGATTCTGATTCCTGAACTCCCGTAGAATATGAGTGACTTGCCCTCCTTCATGATTGACAACCGGAGGTGTATTCTGGCGATATCGGGTATCCAAATATGCACATAATCTCGCCATGAATCCCTCAGGCTCCATGTTGTTCTCGGCTTGTGGGGAACGATCCCGGTGATGTCTATGGCCCGGAGACCTGTCACGATGATGATCTCTTCTCGGAGGCATACTATAACATCCAAAGAATTCCAATACACATGCGTGCGGTTAGTACATGATCATGCGCACAATTCATAAAAATTCAAGTGAATGAGGCACATAAATGCACATAATCACATTGTCCTAATCCGAACGACCTAGACAAACTCAACACGACTGTAGAGCTTCGGTTTTGCAACCGAGAGCTCTAATACCACTTTAAGATGTAGCGCCCGGAACGGTGGCCACCACATCCCCCGCACCTAAACCCGAACCCACATATGAAATAGATTTCCATACATGAGCCCAAGTCTACGCGAACGGGAACCTACACTCACACGCTAGGCTAAGCGGGGCTAGTACTCAAACAGAGCGCGCAAAACAAATAGAGACAAGTGCGGAAGCAACAACATAAGCATCGCAAAGGAGCTCTATACTAACATATCCATCATATACAACGGCCTGACGGCCCAAAAATAGATCAAGTATATACATAAAAAGTTCAAAATCTCCATAAGACATAATTAGAATTCGAATACAATTCATGAAAGTAATCAAAATGCAACAGGTAATTATGCCGACTCGACCTAAACTCGAAAGTACGACACGACCGACGCACTTCCCCGCCTAGCTCGAGAAACCTGCAACTAAAGTGTTAAAAGGAAGGGGTCAGTCAAAACTCGACTGAGTGAGGGGGCTAACGCACACCCACACCATAAATACATATAGAGCATAGCATATAATCAAAAGGGGGTCGATCATGAACCGAGCTAGGGTTTTACATATTAAATCATTTTGAAACGTACATATAGTATTAAGGAAATCCTAACTCGTTTCACAACCACCAAAGCATAAAGAAACATAAACGTCCGGCGAGTACGGACCTCTTCAACTCCTCATACAAATCATAAATACATAAGAATTCATAAATTCATAACTCCTCAACGCCTTGGTGATCGGGAATCAAACCTCTCCACCCATATGGATTCTATATACATACGGGGTAGCTAACCCACGATATGCCTTCCCCGGTTATTCACTGAGGGCTCAAGGTAATAGCGCCTTCTCAACCTCCAAGAGTCGCAAGCCACAACCTCAAATGGGATGTGCACAGGCTTAACCCGACGGCCCATGCCGTACCGGGGGTCCTTACCCACAATCCCTGGGCCCGGATTCATAAGAAACAAACCAATAATCCCATCTTTCAGGGTACCTCTCGCAGAATCATAAAGGAAACGTACAAAGGATTCAAAATCATAAGCTCATATATGCCCATACTTATACCATTTTCATAAATTCGAAAAAGGGATTCAAAAAATCATAAACGTATCATAAACATTCGTATTTAACCATATATTACATATATAGCCACATGCGGGATAGGAAATCAAGCACATAAAGGCCATAGGTCGCTTATCTATAAGAAAATATCTTAACCCTCACCTTGAAGTGGAAGCGGAGTGAAAATCAGACAAAAGAAGCAACCGAACACCTAAACCTCGGGCTCTTTAACTTCGTGAAGAGGCTCTGAAACAAAAGAACGCAAGACCTGAGACTTAGACTCAAATATGTACCAATTAGATGCTCGGAAATGCTTAGGGATACAATTAAGGCAAATGAAATGCATAATCATGACAAATGAATCCTACCAAATCATTTTCACACAATTCATAGAAAATGAGATCATAAGTTCAAAACAAGGCACATAATGCGTAATATAACAAGCTAACCTTGCATACACGTCATAAACGAGGAAATAAAACACAAAGAAAAGCAACGAAGTGAATAAACGAGCAATTGTCGCCGCCATATTTTCAAATGACACGGCCGTGTTGGGTTTTAGTTCAAAATGGACACGGCCGTGTTCGGTTAAAATAAATTCAGGAGCTTAATTCGAGAGGCTGACACGGCCGTGTTGAGTTTCAGTACAAAATGGACACGGCCGTGTCCGGTTTTAAAAAATAAATTGCTCCAAGTCGAGAGGCTGACACGGCCGTGTCCAAAACATGTATAAAGCTGACACGGCCGTGTTGGCCTATCGTCTTCGAAAAAAAATAGCAGCAGCAACAGTAACTCTGCGTGAAAAAACAGAGCAAGGAGCAGGGGAGCACGCAGCAACAACAAGCAACAACCTCAAGCCACAAAACTCATGCAAATGAAGGAAAATCACTCCTTATTCAACATACAATCATCCAATCATCCCAAAAGCTCAAGAATTATCATATATATCAAGAATTCTCATGCAAGAATTCAAATTTCATCAATGGAAACTTCCACCACACTCATCCATAATGAAAAGGAAGATCATATAAGCATATTAGAGTCATAAGAGATCATATATATAACTTCAAACTAAAGCTTAAGTCCAAGGAACCAAGGTGATCATCAAACCCTTAAAATTCTTGTCATGATCCATATGTGCATCAAACATAGCCCAAAGCATGGAATTAATAGCTCAAAATGACCATATAATCATGTACATATCAAATAATATCTTACCCCTTGAAGATGTTGGAAGAAAATAGAGATTAGAGCTCAATATCTCCTTGTGGTGAATAGTGACGGGTGAAGGGTTTAAGCTCCAAGTTGCTGCACTTATCTCTCTTTTTCCTTGTATATACCGATTAAGAGAGGGAGAGAGATGGTTATACATTGTTTTGGTGGAGTGTGGGGTCAAGCTTGAGGGTAATATGTCAAGAGTTGAGGGACTAAGGTGCAATTAAGTGAAAGGTAGTCATATAAGAGCGAGGTAAGTTTCCGGTCGGATTTCGGATTACCAAATGAGTTTAAAAGGTTATAAGGCTTAGTCCATCGAACCCGAATCGTCAAAATGAGTTCCACGGTGGTGACGGCATTCGAATCCGAATTCCCGAGCTCAAATTACACACATTGGAACCCAAGGTGCGCTAAAAGCGTTTTAACCTCCTTTAGGTTCCGAACTTAGCAATTAATTCAAAAGCTCAACAAATAGATTCGAAAACATGTAACGAGCATATATCCAAGTTCATAACATGAAATTCTCTATCATACTAAAATGATAGAAAATTCCGGATTCAATTTCAAGCATGAACGAATCAAATCTTAACAAATAGCATTCATAATCATATAAAATTCATTCAAATCCATAAGAAATATTTAAAATAAGAATTAAAAGAATAAAGAATATGAATTTAAATAAAATAAATCGCGCACATACGTCATACCTGCACGGTCTCAAAGTCGGGGTGTCACATCAACCGTGGTTTAGAGTCCTTCTTGGTCAACAAGTATTTGATCGCCACATGATCGGTGTAGACCTCTATCTTCGAACCTATCAAATACGAACATAATTTATCAAAGGTGTGCACAATTGCTAACAATTCTTTTTCAGTGGTGGCGTAGTTTAATTGTGCATCATTAAGTGTTTTGCTAGAGTATGCGATAACATGTAAATGTTTCTCCCTTTTTTGGCCAAGTACAGCTCCTATGGCCAAGTCACTCGCATCACATATTAGCTCAAACGGTAAATTCCAATCCAGTGCCACCACAATCGAGGCTGAGGAAACTCCTTCTTTAACCTGTCAAAAGCAAGCAAACAATCATTATCAAACACAAATTCAACATCTTTTTGTAATAGCTTGCAAAGAGGTAAGGTAATTTTGGAGAAATCCTTGATAAACCGGCGATAAAATCCAGCGTAACCAAGGAAACTCCTAACTTCCTTAATGTTGGTCGGTGGTGGCAATTTAGCAATCACTTCAATCTTGGCCTTGTCAACCTCTATCCCCTTTTCTGATATTCTGTGACCAAGTACAATTCCTTCATTCACCATAAAATGGCATTTTTCCCTATTCAAAACCAGATTAGTCTCTTCACATCTTTGCAAAACTTGAGTTAGATTATGAAAGCAAGAATCAAAAGAAGAGCCAAATACAGAAAAGTCATCCACAAATATCTCTATAGTACGCTCAATGAAATCAGAAAAAATAGCCATCATACACCTTTAAAAGGTTGCGGGAGCATTGCAAAGACCAAAAGGCATTCTCCTAAAGGCAAAAGTGTCATAGGGGCAAGTGAAAGTACATTTCTCTTGGTCCTCGGGTGCAATAGCTATTTGGTTGTATCCCGAATATCTATCTAGGAAATAATAATACGCATAACCCGCTAACCTTTCCAACATTTGGTTAATGAAGGGTAAAGAAAAATGATCTTTCCTAGTGGCATTGTTAAGCTTCCTATAATCAATGCAAACCGTCCAACCCGTGACCGTACGTGTGGGTGTTAACTCATTGTTTTCATTATGAATAACCGTCATTCCCCCTTTTTTGGGCACAACTTGCACCGGGCTAACCCAAGAACTATTCAAAATAGGATAATTTATACCCCGTATCAAGTAATTTAAGAACCTCGGCCCTAACTACTTCTTTCATATTATGGTTAAGCCTTCTAATGTTCAATAGACGGTTCGTGATCATCTTCCATCAAGATTTTATGCATGCATATAGAGGGACTAATTCCCTTGATATTCTAAATCGTCCACCCTAATGCTCTAACATGCTCCCTCAAAGCACATAATAACCTCTCCAATTGCACATCACTCAAACAAGATGCAACAATAACCGTTAAAGTTTTCTTTTCACCAAGGTAAGCATTTCAAATAGGAGGGGACGGGTTTCAATTCAAGTACTAGAGCTTTCAAAGTAGAAGGGGGAGGAATGGGTTTACCACGTCCCAATTCCTCGAAATTATACCTTTGACGGAATGGAACAAAAGGATTTGCTTCCAAAGCTTGGGCAAATACCACCATCTCCTCAAGAATGTCTTCATCATCCAAATTCTTCCCTGTACCATGTAAGCAAAGCTCCAATGGATCTTTTCTGTGCAAACCAATTAATTAATGTTCATCCCTTACTTCCACACGAAAGCATTTCTCCTCAATTTTTGGGCATTTAATCGCCTTGAATAGGTTGAACTCCACTTTCTCTTCACCCACTCGGAGAGTAAGCAACCCGTTTTTAACATCAATTAGTGCACCGACGGTGGCAAAAAATGGCCTTCCCAATATCAACGGCATATCCTTATCTTCCTCCATGTCAAGAACAATGAAGTCCACCAGTAAGTAAAACTTGCCAACCCTCACCAAAGCACTCTCAAGTAAACCGGTGGGGTATTTGACCGATCGATCGGCTAGTTGCAATGTCACCGTTGTAGGCTTCAATGCTTACAGTCCCAAGCTCCTACAAATAGATAACGACATTAAACTCACACTAGCTCCAAGATCACATAAAGCACGATTAAAATTTAAATTTCCAATTGTACAAGGGATAGAGAAACTCCCTAGATCTTTTAGTTTAGGTGGAAGTTTGTGTTGAAGGATAGCACTATACTCTTCCGTTAATGCTATAGTGGCATACTCCTCAAGTTTTCGTTTGTTGAAGAGGATCTCTTTCAAGAACTTCACATAAGTGGGCATTTGAGCCATTACCTCGACGAATGGACTGTTGATGTGTAGCTCCTTGAAGATGTTCAAAAACTTCTCAAATTGCTTCTCCAATTTATGCTTTTGTAACCTTTGAGGAAACGGAACTGGAGGCACATATGTCTTGGGAGAGATGTATACATTTGGCTTCAAAGGGGGCTCTTCTTTCTTGTCTTCTCTCTCACCTTCCTCCACTCTTTTCTCACCAATTTTCTCATTGTCAACTTCTTCCACATTTGAATCACCTTCACCCACCTTCTGTTTTCCCTTCACTTGTTTTTTCACTTCTCCACTCTTTCCACTTCCACTAGCCTCAGGACCATACTAAGAAGGCATCGATGGTTCGTCGTAGGCTTTCGCACTCCTTAGCTTTATAGCTTTACAATGCTCTCTCGGGTTGGTTTATGTCTTGCTAGAAAGCATGCCTTGGAGGCTTTGATTTAGAGCATTGGCAATTTGCCCTATTTGCACCTCCAGGTTTCTATTTTGAGTGGCGACCTGCTCAACTTATGTTTTCAAACTTTGGAAACAGTCTGTGGAAACCGAGATAAACTTTTCAAATGCCACCTCCAGACCTTGTTTGCATTCGGCTTGTTGTTGAGGAGGTTGTGGTTGTTGATGTTGTGGAGGTGGTGTTTGGTATTGTGGAGTAGGAGGTTGATAGTGGTTTTGTAGTGGGAATGGGGTTTGATTGAATTGACCCTGGTTCGGAGGTCTTGGTTAAAATGGTGGTCTAGGTGGATTTTGGACATTGTTGTTAGACCACGAGAAATGGGGATGATTCTTCCACCCGGGGTTGTAGGTGTTAGAATAAGAGTTGTTGGGAGGTCTTTGTTGGTTCACCGCACTGATTTGCTTGGGTCCACTTGGATTAGAAGTCCCACCTTGGTTGGAATAAGGGCATGTGCTGTATGGATGTGGCCCATTACATACTTTACATGAATTTGATTGTATTAGAGTCGGTTGATTTGTCACGGCATTCGCGATGAATTAGTCCAACTTCCTTGTCAAGGCTTCCAACTTTACATCCATCTTCGCTTCCAATGTCGTATACTCACTAACATGCATCACTCCGGGTGATAGGTTGCAAGGCTTAGGAACCGGTACCCTTTCGAATGACCAAGAGTTATTAGCCGTCATCCTCTCTAAGAGTTGAATTGCATCGGTTTCGAACATGTTCATTAGGGCTCCTCCCGCGACGGAGTCTACCATTACCTTGAGGTCATGTGAACTCCCTCCATAAAATGATTGGACCAACTTCCAATCCTCGCATCCGTGATGAGGACATTTCCTTTGTAGCTCTTTGAATCTTTCCCAAGCTTCATATAAGGTCTCTCCTTCATATTGCCAGAATGAGGTGATTTCGTTCCGGAGCTTAACCGTCTTCGAATGGGGAAAGAACTTGTTTAGGAAGGATTGTGATAAGAAAGCCCAAGACCCCTTCGTCTCATACGGAAGGGCACTATACCAAGCTTTTGCCCAATCCTTTAAGGAGAATGGAAAGAGGCGAATCCTAATGGCATCCTGGGTGACATTGTTCAATTTGAACGTGTCACACACTTCAATGAACCAATTGACATGCGAAATCGGATCCTCCATAGCTAAACCGGCAAATTGACTTTGTTGGAAGAGAGAAATGTAAGCCGGCTTGATTTCAAAGTGGTTCGCTGTTACTCCTGGTCTTCCAAGGTTTTGTTGTATACTTTCCATGCTCAGCATGGCATAATCCCGAAGTTGCCTTTGGGGTGGCGGATTCGGATGGTTGGTTTGGATGGGTGGTTGAGGTTGGTTTTGTTTATTAGAATTCGGTACGAATGAACCATATCTTCTATCCTCTGTCCACATCTTATAACGAATGAACCACTTCTCTACAATCTTCGATAAACATCCTGAATCAAATTGAATCGTTGTAATTGGTAATGTTTATGAAGTCATCCATCATGTATGCCAACCCAGCAATTTGAAATCACAAAACATAAAAACTAATTAAACAATAATATAATTTCCAATTACTTTAACAAAATAAAAATTTCCATACCATCGCATTCCATGCCTCATGATCACGAATAGGAAGCCCCCATAGCATAGCCACATGCTCCAAAATAATTGTGGCCTCCCCAATAGGAAGATGGAATGTTTGCATCTCCGGATGCCATCTTTCCAATAATGCAGTAATTAAGTGTGCATCGCTCAATATGTACCCATAACAAAATATCAGGAAAATACGAAACAGTAACGCAACGGAATTTAAAATTTTTTCCCAAAAGCAAGATCTAGACTTGCAATTCCTATCCTCGATTCATAGAAATTCAAGAAACTTACTTAGATCGACGCTTTCTTGACACGTTTTGAGCCGCCCTCAAACGCGCTTCAAGCAGCAAGTCCCACGAGCTCCTTTCGAATCTTTCAAGACTCCAAGATAGCAGCCCTCTAGAGTAATAATCCACACCAACCTCGATCATGATCTAAACAGGGAGGTTTTGAGTTCTATGTTTAGTGTTTAGACTCTCTAGGGTTTGTGTGATATGTTGTAAATTTTAAACCCACAGTATTAACACAAGGTAAATAAAAGCAAGTAAGTAGGTAAACAAGTAAATAAGCACTTAAACGAAACTAAAGGAGATTAAGGGGAGCTGGGGGAATAACACTTTTGTGGGGCTTCTATGTTTGACTCAATGCATCAATGAATGGAAGATTGTCTTATAATTCTAATCACGTAAATAAATACTAGCTTCTCTCAAAGGCAAGTGTTCGTACCTAACTTAGAACAAAGTCGCTCTCGTGATCATTAAATCAAAAGTTAGGGCAAAAGCTCAAGATTAGTACCATTAACTAACTAGCGGATTGGCATTGTTAATTAATAGCTCAATTGCTCAAATCCAAGTTAAATCTCTTTAGACTTAGTCTTTAAGTGTTTAGAAGAATTCAACCAACTCACAATCAAATTCTTAATTGAATAATGAATTAAAGATCAAGTATGAATAGGCCACACTCATACTAGCTTTGAAAACCATTTTTCTAACATAAGAACAATTTTTCATTCATTGAGACATTTCATCGAACACTTGGCACCCACTATGTATTATCCCCCTAGCTCTAAGAAATTAGCCACTCATGCTTCCAGAAATGACCAACAATCTAAAGGAAAAAGAACTAATAACATGCATTTTCATTGAATTAAAGCAATATTCAAACATTCATGATATAAAGATCCAAACCATGATCCAACCTAAATGCTAGAGACATTAGTTTAGACTAAGGAATACAGAAATGGACTAAACAAGAACATAGAATGGAAATTGATACTAAAAGGAGGTAAGAATCTTCATGAAAAGCTCCAGAATGCCCAGGGGTCAATCTTCCTCTTCCATGCCTCCTCTAGAGCTCTAGAACTTAATTGGGTAAGGAATGAGCCTCTAACCCTAGCCAAGTCTCGAAAATAAGGCTGAAAGAAGTAAAAACGTAATTTGCATCCACTAACGGCCTTCACAAGAATTACACAAATGTCCGTTACCAAAAAGTGCGAAAACAACTTCCAGACTGACTAACGGCCGTTAGTCGTTTTCTTCATCAGAGGAGCTAAAGGCCGTTACTAACATCTCTGAGGTCCTTGTAAGTGCTAATAGGCATTAGCCTGTTAGTGCATGAGAAGGGTTAACGCCAGTTCCTCGCACCAAACTCGCCTGTACTGACCAACGGGCGTTAGTCAGTTTTCAACACCTCAGGACTAACGCCCGTTAGTCCTTCTGGTCCGTGTAATTACGTCAATTTCGCTCCGGTTTCTCGTTTTCTGACTCCAACACGTTAAGTGCCTAACAAGGAGCAAAAATTACAACATAAGCTTATAAAACGGCATAAGAATCATACAATTAAGAGTCTAAACGGACACGAAATATCTACTTAACATCATATAATTTGGAGAAGAAGATTTGCTATCATTCATCATGGGGTTCGAACCCCATGTATTTATAGCTCTAGGGGTTCGAACCCCTCTTCCTTGTAGGAATGGGATTCCTTAACCTTCAAGAAAGTCTTTTTACTTTGACCAAAAGTCTCTTTTTGACCAACTTATCTTGCAAGAAATAATATCTAACTCCTTTAGATATTTTATTTATTTGTTTATTCATAATAAATAACTTGATGCTAGTAATTTAATTAATTCATAATTAATTATTTGTTAGACTTAATATCTCCAAATTAGAACTTTAATAATAATTCATAAGTAAATTAAAGTCCATTAAATAATTAATTAAAATTAATTATTTAACCACCAACACAACGTGACACGTGTTGCGTAAAGACGCGTGCCCCACACATGTGTTTCACACGTGTGGCCCTTTCCTACACTTTGTTAGTTCAATCAACTCATTTAATCGATTCAAGCCTTAACCCTCGTGACCGGGCATTTGTGTGTGACCCTCTAGGTTCCTAATTCAATTACCAGTGATCCCGATTAATTAATACCCTATTAATCAATTAATCCACATATCACTCTACCATAGTCTAGCAACAGGTGTGTGACCCCTAGCTGAATAAGAATGTCTCAATTCGAAAGAACCTTTAAGTCATTGACATATGTGAAATAAGGTCCTCCTACATCCCATCTCTCAATCAAGATCTAGGGCAACGGAATAACTAGAACTCTAATAATCTCGATCTTAAAGTTAAGTTCATTTCATATCCATTTGATCTCGATCTAAGAAACTCATTTCTTGATCTCAATCCACTACCTTGGCCAAGGTCTCCTTGATGGCATATGAATGACTTACACAATAAGAGATCAAATTGCTTATGCAAGTGTAGGTTCTTTATTGATTCTCATATGCTTCCATGTGCCACTTGTGCAGCCCCAACGTAAGCCTTTAATCAGCTGTCTCGAGCGATATCCTTTAAGGCTTACATCTAAGACTGCAGAGTTAGCTCACGAAGCATTGATGGAATCTCAAGTTTAAAGACTATTGAATCACATCAATGACTTGTGAGATATTTTCTAATTTGGAAGCTTCTATTTCCAGAAATAGAAATTTCCTTTCCCATTTAGGAATCTTCTCACATGGGACACCTCAGTGTACCTACTTAGAATAAGTAAGTACCCCCATGTATCACGCACGTACCAACCATACACTTTGCACCCCATGAAACAAGGTGGTCCTTCTTAAGGGCGTGATCACACGAGCAAGCCTCAAACAAGTCATATCACCACTCGCACTGTCTTTTGGACTCATCGGCTTGGAGTGATTTCTAATCATGACTTATATGATTTAGGGCTCGTTCCATGAACCACTTCGCGTAAGTGATAGAGTCCTGTAAGTCATTGAGATTATGGGAGTTCTTGTACATGTGCAGTATACGTAATCATACAATCAAAGAAGAGCATAAAAAGAAGTGTTACATCAATTCGTTTATTATTCAAAGATTGTCTCAGATTTACAAAAGGATAAGTACAAAGTGGACTATTACATCGGCTTTTAGGGCACTATTCCTAACACAAAAAACTTCATAAAAACCCATGGCATGTAAGGTTGCAATGACGTGATTGTGTAAGTTTATAAATCTCTCGTCTTCGGCATCATGACTAAAACCAGACACGCTATTGTGTCCTAGAGTTACAATGTCGTCAATATGACCATCGAAAACATATTCCGAACGATGGATATTTTGTAAATAAAGTAAGTCACCTTCTTTTGGACCGTAAATATATCTAGACATTTATAGAAACAAATAATTAAACCCAATTAACATCTACAATAATTAATTAATTATCGAAATATTTCATAAATTAGACAGATAATTGTTACAACAAATATAAAAAATAACCATCATTAACGAAATGACTACTCGATTTATAAATTATAACTAAATAATTAATTAACAAATTAATGGTAATAACCAAATGACTAAGTTAACTAATAATTTTAGTTATAGCATAATTAACTAATATAATTAACAAATTAATTAATTGTAATACAAATAATTAAAAACGTAATTAATAAAGACACCAAACTAATTAACAAAGATAACTAATTAAAAATAAGTAATAAATTAATAAATTATGATAAAGATAATTAACAACATAATTAATAAAGATACCTAGCTAATTAACAAAGATAACTAACTAAAATTAATTAATTAATTAATTATAATATAAATAATTAACAACAAAATTAATAAAAATACCTAACTAATTAAAAATAATTAACAAATTAATTAATTATAATATAACTAATTAACAACATATTTAATAAAAATACCTAACTAATTAACAAAGTTAACAAACTAAAAATAATTAATAAATAAATAAGTTAAATTTTAATAAATTAATAAATACCTTCAGCTACACTGAGCTTTGACGTGGAACCGGCGCTGGCAGAGGTGGTCACGGTGACAGTGGTGGAGGCTCCGACGGAGGTGGCGGTAATGTGTTGGGCTTGCTCGGCGGGGCTTCAAGAGGGCAAGCTTCAGGCGGAAGGGGTGGCGGCTTCACCGGTGTGAGTTTAATTATGTTATTTCTTTATTTTAATTTCAATTATGTGAATTATGTGACATCGCTTACCTATGTGTTAACGTGGATTTAATTTAAATATGTTTGGATTCAATTGTCAATTTTTAGAAGTTTAAGGACCGAATTGAGATTAGGGTGTTTGGAGCCATTTTTAGGTATCTTAAGGTCGATAATTCGGATTTGAATTCTGACTTTTCCATTACATTTGTCTCGATGATTCGGATCCGATGGAATTAGCCTCATATTTTTTTGAAGCCATTTGAACCCTCTTTGCTTTAAAATCTGATTTGAACGAATCGGATCCTTTTTGACCTGACCAGTTTCAGCCCTTTAAGGCTGAAAATTTGCCTCTTTTTCCTCCTCATGAGAAACGTTCCAACCAAGAGAAACGGAGAAAGAAGAAAGGCTTCAACCCTTGGCCATTTCACCTTAAGAGCTCAAGATCTCTTCCATTTCCCACATAATCAACGATTCGAGGTAAGCTACGAATTCCTCGCATCATGAGCTTAATTTCTATCCAAATAAATATTACTTTAAGTGTGTGGTTGCTTGAGTTTGGTGAAGATGATGAATAGTGTAAAGTTTATGTGATTTTGAATTTATGGCTTGATACTTGGATTAAAGGCTAATATACGAGTTTTATGAAGTTTGTATGAGCTTGTGTGTTGCATTTATAGTGGAATTTGTGATTTTAATTGAGTAATATCTGAAATGCCATTGATGAAGCTTGAAGCTTTGAAATGGGGATATGTGTACCATGCTTTAATCATGCAATCTTTGGAAGCTAAATGTGTTTATACATGTTTGTCATGACATATATATTATGTTTTATGATTTTTGTTGAGTTTTGGTTATGTTTGGCTCGACTTTGGGTTAGTGTTTTGCTTCCCTTGCTTCTACGTTTGATGTTGCCCAGTTACTGCCTAAACCAGGCGCGCATGGCCGTTCAAAATGGCAAAAATGAGATTTTGGCCAATGAACTAATTAAACGGCCGTTCGGAGTTTAGGCTTGTAGCCTAAATGGCCGTTTAAGATCACTGAAGATTCTACCCCGACATCCGGAATGACAGTTCCCAGTTTGGCCTTAGGATCCAAACGGCCGTTCTGGTGGTCAGAGGAATGGTCCGCCGTCCTGTTTTGGAACAGGCCATTCCCATTTGTAGCATGTATGAATGTTTGTTTTTATGTTTTATATGATTAATTAATTGCTCCTAATGCCTTTCTAATGCATTTTAATGTTTATATCATGCTTAATTATGTAATTTTGTCATAAATTCGTATTATATGTTATAATTCGTGAACGAAACTTGATTGAATGATTATGAATGAATGTTCAATGCATGTATATGTGGCTCGTGACTTTCATATCATTCTCTATTATTCATAAGCATTGACAAGCATTCGTCGTGCATCTTTATGGTTTGTGTAACGCCCCGAATTTCATTAATTACATTCTTACGTTTATTATAATTTTATAAATTATATTTTATCAAACTTTCATGAAATTTCATGAACTCATATTAAACTTAGAATTTGTTTCATAACTTGAAAATATTTATTTCGTGAAATAAATTACCAAATATGATTTACTTGCCCTTAAATGCTCATTCTTTTAAAATTTAGGGACCAAATTGCATAGCATTTCCAAGGACTTAAGTGATCATATTTCAAAACTATACATACTTAATTGCATGACTTGAATACTTGGAGGATTAAATGGCAAATTGAATATTTCACATAAATAAAAAAGGATGAATCACGGTATAACGCTTCTTCAAGCTTCCTTGCTCATTTTCATCAAAATCCATCGACCATTTGCTCCCTTTTCTCCACCGAACCATAAGCTCCAAGAAGAAGAAGAGATTTCATCAAATCATTCAAGTTTTTCAAGAGAAATTCCAAGCTTTAAAGTTTATCATCCATCATCATCTTCTTCATCCATTCATTTGCTTTCAAGGTGGGTTCATGCATGAATTCTTGGTTCTTGATGACTGTCGTAGGAGCTAGGGTTTGTGATTCATGCAATATTTGGATTATATGTTAGTAGATGCATGAATATGTGATTATAACTTGGATTGAGACATAAATTCTTGAAGGAATTGAGCTCAGGTGATGGTTTGGTGAGTGAGCATGAAAGTGGAAATTCTTGGTGTTCTTGGGGGATTTAAGTGGTTATATGGGGTTTTATTGTATCTTAATCATGTATGCATGCTTGTGCCCAGAATTCCTGCATTTTAAAGTGAATTTGATGATGTGTTGAAGTGGTTATTTTTGTCCCGAGAGCCTCCCCTGTTCTGCTCTGTTTCTACACTTGCAGAGGAACGGGAACGGCCCTTCCCGTCCCCAGTTCATTCTGGGAACGGCTATTCCCACCCCTTTGAATTCAAAAACGGCGCGCATAAGAACGACCGTTCCCATTTTGGCCTGCGAGCCGGAAGGGTCGTTCCCAACATAAGTCGCCTTTTTAAAAATAACAACACAGGGGCGTTTTCTTGGGACTATGGGAACGGCCCTTCCCAGTTTACATTGAGGACCGGAACGGTCGTTCCCACCTCGCTGACAGAACAAAAATCACTGCATAAAAATGTGATTTTGGGATTTTATTCTAATCACTTCTTTGATCCTAAATTGCTATTATATGATTGATTACATGTCAAAACAAGATATTTTCATGCCACATTATATATTGCACGTCATCTCGTTGAATTTTTGTCGTTCGTCATATTTGGTCCATTTAGAGTTAAGTCTCATGTATACATGTATCCCTTCCATAGATAAGCTTCCCGTGACGTGGAGCAGGGGCCGTAGGCCGTGTCTCGACTTGCATTTGTCGGTAAAGGTGAGGTTTAGTTGCTAGTTAACTAGAACCATATAATCTTTACGTGGATTTCAACCAAAATGTATATATATATCTTTATAATCGTTTACCAAAAACATACAAATGATTTACCAACTAGCCGTGTATCATGTTGCAAGTCGTGTTCTTTGAAAGTAAATCATGTTCACGAAAAGCAAGTCATGTATCGTGTTACAAGCAAGTCGTGTACCGTGATCATGTTTTGACGAATTATCGTGTATCGTGCACTATGGGCCCGAGAGTGAGTGTTCGAGCCAACCGGGAAAGCATAGGGCTGACGGGTAACTCTTACACCTCTCTCAAACCGTGGGGATGCCCCCTGAATCCACTAGGAGGTTTGGTGGAGGAAGGAGTCTCGTACGTGGGAGTCATGCTCCCTACGTACATCGTGTTATCGTGGGTGGTTCGGGCCTTGCAAACCCACCACCAAGGGAGAATGATGGAGTTCGTGTTATTGATCGTGTGCACTATAATGGCTTGTATGATAACCTAATGAAACGAACATGTAATTCTGGTTCACTGTCGGGGTTTGGTTGGAGATCGTGCACGCCCTTCGCCAGGGCCACTGATTGTTATAAGAAAAGTGATTACCGTGTTAAACTTGGTAGTTGTAATCTCGGGCGAGTTCTATGTTATTCTTACGCTTATATTATTTTAGTTACAAAACCTTACCCGAGGTTATAACTTGCATGTTACTTGTGTTTATATATAATTATGCCCCTCACTCGGTCTTCATAGACTGACGCCTCCACCTTTCAGGTTTCGTCCGTAGCGTGCTAGGTGGGATTCGGGTCGTGTCTCTTATCCAGCTGAGTCTAGCATAGCATTTCTTTCCATGTATTAGCATTGCAGACTATCATGTTAGTAGTTTTGAGTACTTATATGTGAATGTTATTTGGAAGATGATAATGTATTGATATGAGGAAATGATAATATTATGCTTCCGCTTTTGAATTTCATGTATTGGATTTACTTTGTTTGAGGGTCTAGTCCCGCCTAGCTAGCTTGTTCTTTTATTTGTCACCCGTTCGCTATAGGGTAATTCATGTACGGATTACTCGTTTCGTGCGTGGATCGACCTATAGTGCGGGGGTGTGGCATCTCCACGTGTAGGGGTGCTACATCTTAAGTGGTATCAGAGCCCGGTTGCAAAACCGAGGTTCTAGTGTCGTGTCTTGTGGGTCTAGGTCGGACGGCATAGGATTAATTGATAATTTCCGAGTCTTGCATCTTATATGGAATTATTTGAATGTCTTTGAAGTTGATGAACAATGTGAGTTATGTGTTATACTTGTCCTTAGTGACCTTGATCTCAATTATATTCATTAGCATTCCCTGATCCAACATACATATCTAGTGTTTCAGTTACAGGATGGCTCGAGATAGATCTCGCCATGATCGTTCCCCTGGACATAAGAGATATCACCACGATCATTCTCCTCGTGCTCCTTCACCCCCTCCTGCTCAACCACAAGATTTCATGAATGCAGTGGTCAGGTTAGTTGATCAGAGACTTCATGAACGGGTTCCTCCAGCACCACCTGCGCCATTAGCACCACAAGAGAACCCTATCTCCGCTATACTACGGGAATTTCAGAATCAGCAACCTACCAAGTTTTATAGGGGTGATGATATCCATGCAGAGATGTGGTTAAAGGAAGTGGAAAGAATTTGGCAGCTGATCCCGTGTGATACTCAGGAAAAAGCTCGTTGTACTCTTACTTTGATTCAGGGTGAGGCTTACTCCTTGTGGGAGAGTACTCAGATTGTATTAGAGGCTGCCAGGGAAGCTATTGCTTGGGAAGTATTCGTTCGGGAATTCAGAAATAAGTTCATTCCACCAGCTTCCCGCACTCGTAGGTTAAGGGAATTCACTGAGCTGAGGCAAGAAGGGAGATCTGTTGGCGAGTACATCGTAGAGTTTGAAAGATTATCTCGCTACGCTCCCAATATAGCGAGCGATGACTTTCACAAGGCAACGCAATTCGTGCAGGGACTTAGGCCGGATATCCAAGATGCCTTGAAAGTTGCTAACACAAGTACCTGGGCTAAGGCTACTACTAAAGCATTGAAGTCAAGGATTCGGACAATGCTATCCCTCGCTTTGAACCGGACCCAGTTTCGGGATCAGGACAGGACTCCGCCACGATGAAAAGGTCCAATGTTGCTTCAATCTCACTCTCCCAGGAAATGACCAAAAAGAAAAAGTCCCGAATTGATAAATCAACTTCAGAGAAGGTTTCTGTTACGACATTGCCATCACAGTCGAGGAAGCCACTTTGCACTTATTGTGGATGGGACACACATACCTATGATGGATGTAGAAAGCGTTTGCATTTATGTTTCCGTTGTGGGAGTTCCGAGCATCAAATAGATACATGTCCGAAACGGAAAGAGCGGTCCACCGGGGGTCGGAGAACATTTAACAGGCAAGAACAACGGTGAACGGTACCTTCAAACATGCATATCACGAGCATCATGGATTTTATCGTTATTATAACTTTTAGTTAGCAATAATGTGCTTCGTTATGAAGGATAAATTTATGTGATTGGCCTGACTATACCTGCTTCTTGTGTGATAAAAGTTTCCATCATTGTTCTTGAATTGTTATCTTGTGTATCTGGGAGACGGGGTGCTCTCATGCTTGTAGAGAGACGGGGTTCTCTCCTTTCTTGTTGAAAGACGGGGCTCTCTCATTTCTCACTAAGAAACGGGGCTTTCTCATTTCTTATTGAAAGATGGGGTTCTTTCAGTCATTGCTTAAGAGATGGGTTCTCTTATGGCTTGTACATCGTTTAAATTCAACATTGGACCTGGGGACCAGGTCCTTTTAAGGGGGGGAGAATTGTAACGCCCCGAATTTCATTAATTACACTCTTACGTTTATTATAATTTTATAAATTATATTTTATCAAACTTTCATGAAATTTCATGAACTCATATTAAACTTAGAATTTGTTTCATAACTTGAAAATATTTATTTCGTGAAATAAATTGCCAAATATGAGTTACTTGCCCTTAAATGCTCATTCTTTTAAAATTTAGGGACCAAATTGCATAGCATTTCCAAGGAGTTAAGTGATCATATTTCAAAACTATACATACTTAATGACTTGAATACTTGGAGGATTAAATGGCAAATTGAATATTTCACATAAATAAAAAAGGATGAATCGCGGTATAACGCTTCTTCAAGTTTCCTTGCTCATTTTCATCAAAATCCATCGATCATTTGCTCCCTTTTTTCCACCGAACCATCAGCTCCAAGAAGAATAAGAGATTTCATCAAATCATTCAAGTTTTTCAAGAGAAATTCCAAGCTTTGAAGTTTATCATCCATCATCATCTTCTTCATCCATTCCTTTGCTTTCAAGGTGGGTTCATGCATGAATTCTTGGTTCTTGATGATTGTCATAAGAGCTAGGGTTTGTGATTCATGCAATAGTTGGATTATATGTTAGTAGATGCATGAATATGTGATTATAACTTGGATTGAGACATGAATTCTTGAAGGAATTGAGCTCATGTGATAGTTTGGTGTGTGAGCATGAAAGTGGAAATTCTTGGTGTTCTTGGGGGATTTAGGTGGTTATATGGGGTTTTATTGTATCTTAATCATGTATGCATGCTTGTGCCCAGAATTCTTGCATTTTAAAGTGGATTTGATGATGTGTTGAAGTGGTTGTTTTTGTCCCGAGAGCCTCCCCTGTTCTGCTCTGTTTCTGCACTTGCAGAGGAGCGGGAACGGCCCTTCCCATAGCCAGTTCATTCTGGGAACGGTCGTTCCCACCCCTTTGAATTCAAAGACGGCGCACACAAGGGAACGGTCGTTCCCATTTTGGCCTGCGAGCAGGAAGGGCCGTTCCCAACATAAGTCGCCTTTTTAAAAATAAAAGTGCAGGGGCGTTTTCTTAGGACTTTGGGAACGGCCCTTCCCAGTTTTCACTGAGGACCGGAACGGTCGTTCCCACCTCGCTGACAGAACAAAAATCACTGCATAAAAATGTGATTTTGGGATTTTATTCCAATCACTTCTTTGATCCTAAATTGCTATTATATGATTGATTACATGTCAAAATAAGATATTTTCATGCCACATTATATATTGCACGTCATCTCGTTGCATTTTTGCCGTTCGTCATATTTGGTCCATTCAGAGTTAAGTCTCATGTATACATGTATCCCTTGCACAGATAAGCTTCCCGTGATGTGGAGCAGGGGCCGTAGGCCGTGTCTCGACTTGCATTTGTCGGTAAAGGTGAGGTTTAGTTGCTAGTTAACTAGAACCATATAATCTTTACGTGGATTTCGACCAAAATGTTTATATATATATCTTTATAATCGTTTACCAAAAACATACAAATGATTTACCAACTAGCCGTGTATTTTGAAAGTAAATCGTGTTCATGAAATGCAAGTCATGTATCGTGTTACAGGTAAGTTGTGTACCGTGATCATGTTTTGGCGAATTATCATGTATCGTGCACTATGGGCCCGAGAGTGTGTGTTTGAGCCAACCGGGAAAGCATAGGGCTGACGGGTAACTCTTACACCTCTCTCAAACCGTGGGGATGCCCCCTGAATCCAACAGGAGGTTTGGTGGAGAAAGGAGTCCCGTACGTGGGAGCCATGCTCCCGACGTACATCGTGTTATCGTGGGTGGTTCGGGCCTTACATACCCACCCCCAAGGGAGAATGATGGAGTTCGCGTTATTGATCATGTGCACGATAATGACTTGTATAATAACCTAATGAAATGAACATGTAATTCTGGTTCACTGTCGGGGTTTGGTTGGAGATCGTGCACCCCTTTTGCCAGGGCCACTGATTGTTATAAGAAAAGTGATTACCGTGTTAAGCTTGGTAGTTGTAATCTCAGGCGAGTTCTATGTTATTCTTGCGCTTATATTATTTGAGTTGCAAAACCTTACCCGAGGTTATAACTTGCATGTTACTTGTGTTTATATTTAATTATGCCCCTCACTCGGTCTTCATAGACTGACGCCTCCACCTTTCAGGTTTCGTCCATGGCGTGCTAGGCGGGAGTCGGGTCGTGTCTCTTATCCAGCTGAGTCTAGCATAGCATTTCTTTCCATGTATTAGCATTGCAGACTATCATGTTAGTAGTTTTGAGTACTTATATGTGAATGATATTTGGAAGATGATAATGTATTGATATGAGGAAATGATAATATTATGCTTCCGCTTTTGAATTTCATGTATTGGATTTACTTTGTTTGAGGGTCTAGTCCCGCCTAGCTAGCTTGTTCTTTTATTTGTCACCCGTTCGCTATAGGTTAATTCATGTACGGATTACTCGTTTCGTGCGTGGATCAACCTATAGTGCGGGGGTGTGGCATCTCCACGTGTAGGGGTGCTACAGTTTGTGTTTAAGTTTAAGTTTCGTATTTTGTGTTCAATTGGTTTAGGTTCGCACTAAGGAGGTGTTTGGCCTTTCATATAGGTTTCGGGGTGGACCATTTGCTCCTTGTCGGTTTCGTCGGTGTAAGGTGAGGATAGGATTATAGTTATGACCCTGAAGTACATGCTCGTTTTCTAACGCATGCAACTTAATAAACCATAAGTATAATTAAATACGTGTGAAATATGTATCTTATAATTTTGTCCTACGCTTTCAACTATGATATGCTATGTACAAGCCTATGTACGCTTGTTATGATTTTTTATATTTGGCAATGTTAAGCTATGCTCCAAATCGTGTGCCTCTCACGAGTCGAGCACTACGATAAAAGGAAAAGTTATGGAATGACATGGAAAGGTATGTAAAGCATGAGACTGTGAGTTGGGACCCCCCGGGACGGTATCAGGCCGCTGGGGTAAAGCCTGGGCATAGTTTCCATATGTTGAGAATCAACCCGGAACCCACTAGGAGGTTTGGTGGGGGATGGAGTCCTGAGGCGTGAGAGTCATGCACTCACAACCTTGACTTATATGAATGGATGGTTATGAGGTACATCACCCAGTGTGGAGGATAGATATGTTATGGTACGTTATATTTTGTTTTATGTTTTGATACGCTAGGTAATGAGGTGTGAAGGATGGAGAATGTGCTCGTACTAGCCGAGCTTTACGTTATGATATGTTATGGTTTGTGAAATGGGGATAGACTTTTTTTTTTTTTTGGGTTGACCAAATAAACGAGCAAGCACAGCTGCTCCAACTCCCATGCTATGCAACCTGACTTCCAGAGGTTCTTCTTCCCACATGACCACCTGCTCACTTAGCCCATGGCCCAAACGCCCCAAGACATCAGCCTCTTTATTCCCAAATCTAAGAATATGCCCCAATTCAGTGTCCCAAGGCTTGTGAAGATAACTTCGGCAATCATTCACGATGGCGCCGTACGGATGGTCCATGTTTCCACCTTTAATGAGCTTAACGACCACTTCCGAGTCGTATTCCACTATGATCTTATGGAAGTGCCTTTCCCAGGCCAACTTTAGCCCTTTCCGGAGCCCCAGCAGCTCCGCCAAGGTTATGGATATGTCGCCCAGCTTAGCTGAGTAACCATACAGCCAATAACCATGCTCATTCCTTATTATGCCACCTGCCGCCACCGATTTTTTATCTGCGTATAGACTCCCATCAGTGTTTAGCTTTACCCATCCTGGTGGTGGTCGTGTCCAATCCGGAGAGGGGCGATTCTTTTTGGCTCAAATATTATGTTTTGCTATTTGTTTCATATCAGTTGCGAGCAGTTACGTCTTCCTCAAGGTGACATATGCGTAGGGGTGCACAATCGGTAAAAAATCAAAAATTCGGTTATTCGGTTCGGTTAACCGAATTTTCGGTTTTTTATTATTGGTAACCATTTACCGAACCGATCATCCTCAGTTTCGGTTTGGTAAAAACCGAAAATATCGGTTCGGTTTTCGGTTAATACCGATAAAACCGAAACTTTAAAAAGAAAACTTGAATCTGTAAATCTGGAGGAAAATCAATCCATACAAACCAAGATAAATCTAGGAAAAATTAATCTATAACAATCAAGAGTTAAGATTATATAAAGACAAGGGAAAAAGAATATGGGAGAAATTGACTGTAAATAAAAATTACCCAATTTACTTCCTCATTTACTGGCAGGCGGCAGCGAGAGGCGGTGGTGACCGGAGAGTCTTCGCCAGAAAGAAAAACAACAGCTAGGCGGAGAGAGGAGGTGGTAGCCGGAGGATCTTTCTCAAAAAGAAAGGGCGGCGTGAGTGCGAATATGAGGATTGGAGGGCCGGATGCGGTGGTGTGAAACCACAAATGTGTTAAGTGGGCTTAATGCGTTAGTGGTGTGATGATTATAAAAGTTTTCTGATTTGTTTTCCAAACATAAAAGTAAAAATGGCAAGTGGGCTTAAGAAAAATCCTATTGGGCTGGGTCATGGGAAATAGTTGCACCAAAAAATTATAAATCATAATGGAAAAATTAAAAAAAAAAACAATTAAAGGGTTTTATGTTTGGTTATCGGTAAAAACCGAAAACCGAAACCGAAAGTTCAAAAATTTAATAACCGAAATCGAAACTGAACCTCTTGTTACCCCTACATATGCGGGTTCTTTGCTACTTTGATACTCCTCGGCATTTCTCGCCTTCCGAATACTCCATATTGTTACCATAAATACACTCCGCCAACTACACCCCATGAAATGATTGGGTCTCATGGCTGCATTAAGTCCACCCCGTATCCTCTCTCCCACCACTATATTCTGTAGGCTCACAGATTCTGTTTCTCCAATAATTTTAACCTAAACTTTTCGTGCCATTGGGCAGCTGAGCAACATATGCATTATGTCTTCTCTCATGCAGCCACACTAGCTACAACTGGCACTGTCTCTCATATTTCGATCAAACATTAACGCATTCGTAAAGAGGCTGTTGTGTTGGAACAACCAACAAAAGGTTTTTAGCTTCGTCGAAATTTTTTGCTACCAAATCCACCCCCAATTCCCTTTCATGACCACGTCATTCTTTAGGAGAGAATTATATGCTGATTTACAAGTAAGACACCAGTACCTGTTCCTTTCCAAATAATTTTGTCTCCGTTGTCTCTGCCCCATGGGATAGGCGTTGTAATTATTTCTTTTTGTATCTGTTCCGACAACCTGGTGCGCAGGTTACTTAGGTCCCAACTACCTTGTATGTTGATCAGTTCTGCCACTTTCATTCCGTTCTCTTCCGGAACAACCCCACCTTCTACTTCGTCCCGAAGTTTTCTCTGTCCCAGGCAGTTGTCATCCCACAAAGATATGGTTTTTCCATCTCACAGCCTCCAACCCAGGTTATCTTTTACCATGCTCACACTTTTAACAACCCCCTTCCAGACCCTCGAAGCGTTGGCCTTTAGAAGGTGCCCTCGGATATCGTCTCCCTTTTAAGTATTTTGCTTCAAAAATTTTGCACCAAATGTTCTCAACTCTAGTAGTAACTTTCCATCCCGCCTTGGCTAGCATAGCCACATTAGTTTTACGAGTTTCTCGCAGCCCTAGCCCACCCAGTGCTTTCAGGTTAGTCACTTTAGGCCAACCCACAAGATACGTCTTTCTCTTCGTGATGTCCGAAGACCACAAAAAATTCCTATTGATTTGATAGAGGCGGTCACAAACATTCCGGGGTAACCAATTCGTGTGCATATGGTATACCGGGACCGACATCATGACCGATTGGACAAGTGTCATTCTCCCGGTGAGGCTCAAGGTTTTCGCCTTCCAATTAGACAACTTCTGCTCTACGCATTCAACAATATTACTGAAGATTTCTCTTTTGTTTCTGCCTTGACCAAGCCTGACTCCATGATATTTTCCTATGTCAGCTGTCTCTTCTATCCCCCACAATCTCAACCACTTCTCCACGCCTTTCACTAGGCGTTTTCTTACTGAATAGAACTTTGGACTTACTTAGGTTAACTCTAAGTCCAGATGCTGCACAAAACTTATCAACAGTCTCGTTAATCGCCTGAGCAGTTTTGGTGTTGGCTTTTCCTGCTAGAATGATGTCATCCGTGAACATCATATGTGAGATTCGAGTCCCCCTCTGCAAATTTGTATAGGATCCCAGCCTCCCTCATGAATGGACTCTGTTATGAGGTACGAGAGTCTCTCGATGCATAGAAAAAATAAGTATGGTGAAAAAAGGTCACCTTGCCTTATGCTGCACGTTGGGACCACTTTCATGGTCGGTTCACCAGTCCAAAGGATGCTCGATTGTACGTACATAACGACGTTCATAATGTGAGGCCCCGTTCTACAGACCATACAGGTATGACGTCACGTGAGTGTTTCTTTACAAAATTTTGTGATTTAATTCTTATTTTTTATGTCATAATTCTAATTATATGAATTAATATGATTTATGAACTTAATTGCATTTTTTTAATTGTTGGGATTTAATTGAAATAGGACTTAGGCTTATTTATAATTTGTTGTTAGTTTTGGACCTAATTGCAATTAGGTGATTTTTGGGTTAGTTTGAACTAATATGAGCTCAAGAATTTGGATTCAAATTTTGACCTAGCCATTGAACTCGATTCGATGAATCGAATTCAATAGAACTGATTCCACATTTTTTGGAAGCCGTTTGGACCCTATACCTCTTAAAAACTGGTCCAACAGGATCGAAAAACCCTTGAACCGAACCGTTGCACTTTGAACCGAACCGGTTCAGCCATAAAGGTTGAACCCCGTTTTTCTTTCTTACCATTTTCCACGATCAGAAGCAGTAAAAGAAGCTCCAAGAGAAGCTAAAAGCCCCAAGTTCCATTCCCAACTTCAAGAGCTCATCTCTCTCTCTCGATACTCCATGTTTTCGCGAGCCAAGATAAGCTACGGAATCGCTGTGATGTGTTCTTCATTTCTATGCTTAAAATTTGAGTTGTGTTGGAGTGTATGAATATATATGATCAACCTTGTGAATAGTAAGGTTTGGATGATTTTGGAGATTATGTGTTATGTGTTCATTTTTCTTGGGATTTAACTTCATATATGAGTTCTCCTTGATGAAGAAGTCGTATTAATTACATGAAATCAGCTGTTAGAAGGATTAAATGCATATTGCCATTAATGAGTTCAAATTTCTCCAAAATAGATTTTGCTGAGTATGGCTTTGATTCTCGTTTTTCTCGAGTTTTATACGTGTATATGGGATTCTTGCATGTTGTTCGTTGTTATGGTTGAATTTCGAGTTGATTGGTTGAGTTTTGGCCATGGTTGCCTTTTTACCCTGTTTTTCTCGAAACTGATCTGCACATCAGTTCCAGGCCAAACGATCGTTTCGGGGTCCCTTTGGAATGTCCGAACGGTCGTTTCAGCTTAGCGGGAATTCAAGTCTGGGTCTTGGAAATGGCCGTTTGGAGTTTGTACTTCAAACGAAAACGGCTGTTTCGAGCTTCGGGGAAGGTCAGTAGCATCTGAAATGGTCGTTTGGTGTTTAAACTAAGGCCGAAAACGGCCGTTTCGGAGGCCACTGTACCTTTTGTGTCTTTGAACTTTTCCGGTTTATTCCTTTACTTCTTAATTGCTTTTATATGACTTATATGCATGATAATTCGATACTTTGTAACTCGTAACTTGCCGTATGACTTGTTTATGCATGAGATTTAAACACCACGTGTTTAATTGACTAAATGAGTGCATTGCGATTCTAGATAACTTGCATCATATCTCACGCATATTCTACATTTGTCGTGCGTCGTATATGGTTCATATAGAGTCTAAGTCTTGGGCTTTCGTGTTTTCTTTTTAGACGGTGTTGCCGGTGATCACTCTCACTTCTTTCTCTTACAAGCACAAGGTGAGGTTTAGGATTTTATATAGTTAACGACCTATAGCCTTTTTGTGATGTTTTCAATCCCCGTATGTGATTATAAATTATATATATAATTAAATAAGTGTTGAATATGGTATGTTTTTTACCTTATGAAATAATTTTGTTTTCGAAAGTTATGTATGAAATCATATATAAGCTATTTTGGGGAAATTCTTTTATGTTCAAGTTCTGTAGCGAGTTTTGCCGTGAAAGATTATTTATGTGAATGTAATGTGAATGTGGTCCCTTGGAGCTATGGGTAAGGAATCCCGGGGACGGTATCGGCCAGTCAGGACTCGACCTGTGCATAGTTTCCATCCAAGATATCACATACGACCTCGGGAGCTAGGAAAGGCGTGGTATTTTGATGCCTTCGGTGTGAAAGTCGGGGAGGACACGTCGTGGGTTAGTTACCCCGCGTGGGTTTGTGAAAGATATCAATGGTTAGGGCCGCGCATGGCTCTTCCATCAATGGTGTAGAGGATGGATATGTTTATGATTTATGTTTTATTGAGAAATAAGGAGTAAAGGTTGGAAGCTCGTACTCGCCGAGCATATGATATGTTATGATATGGGAAGTATGAATCGGAATAGAGTTTATGAAAATGGTTTCTAAGTATTTATGTTTGTTTTCACAAGGTTTGGTTTGTAAAACCTATTCCCGGTTCATAAATCCACCTTTCTTATGTGCTTTACTTATATATATAATGTGTGGGTATGCGTTAGCTCCCTCACTCAATCAGTTGACTGGCCCCTCTTTTTATCTTTTAGTTCCAAGTTTTGGACTTGAGCTAGGCAGAGAAGTGTGTCTTCCTAGTCGCACTTGTTGGTCTAGGTCTTGTTTGTATATCTATGTCTTGATACTTGGAGATTGGATACTTTTGTTATGATATGGTCGTGTGGGCCAACGTACATGTTGTATATATTATGGTCGTGACATGTATATCTATCTAATGCTTCCGCTTTAATTGTTGAGATTTATTTATTGCTTCCGCGCACTCTGAGTTCGTGTTTGTTAGCTCCGCCTAGCCTAGTGAGTGGGTACGGATCTCCCTTTTCATATCCAGGTTTGGGTCCTAATGTGGGGGATGTGGTCCCTACGTTCGGGTGTTACACATAATGAGATTCACGATGTTGTGAGGGAACCCAAAGGATTCAAGTGTTTCCCTTAAGAAGCCCCAATTTACCTTGTCGTACGCTTTTTCCAAATCTATGATAACATATGAATACGTTTTGATAAGTTAAGCTACGAATTGTGATGATATGTTATGAAATGATACGTTACGTTATGTTTTGATATGTTATACTTTGTTTTGTTAAAGAAACCCCCTATACGTATTATCTCGAGCAAAATATTTTGGTGTACAAAAACTATCCCCAGTTCATGAACATTTACGATTTGAACGTGTTATGCTCCTTATATATATATGTAGCGTGTGTGAGTAGCCCTAACTCAATCAGTGGACTAACCCTCTCCCTCCCCAATATTTTTAGTTGTAAGTTTAGCTTTTGGAGTTCGAGCTAGGCGGCTTGAGTCGAGTCCTCTGAGTCTGTCGGTCGAGTTGAGTCTATTTTGTTTGTTTAATCTTTGTATTGATTTACGCTTTGTATTCGGATGAATTATGTTTAAATTTTACGTTTATGTTATGTATGAATTTCGGACAGGTTTCTAGGGCCCAAATGAACCCGTTTTCATTTTGTAACTTGTTATTGAATTATGAGTTTCTGGATTAGGGATCTATGCTAGTTGAACCCTTCACCTGTTGTTTGTTCGCTTTATATTTATTTGATTATGCTTCCGCTTTTGTTGTTGCTTGTTATTTGACTTTTGAAATCAGGGTTTACGTATCGCCTAACTTAGGTAGGTATATCTATCTCTCGTTCGCAACTGCTTGGTTCATCTACAGACTCTCTGTTAGATATGTCTTATATATATTTAATATAATTAATTGTTGGAGAATTGATTAACAAATATACAAAGGCATATAAAAGGTTGTTTGGAAAATGTGCATTAGTTGCATTGGAATTTGTCCCAAATTGAAAGAATAGCATAAGGCAGACAGCTTTATATACTAAAAGGTTGTGTATGTTATTAAATTGTGGAACTCAAGAGAGGACTAATGGGCTCACACGCGGTACAGTGCACCGGTCGGGGCCAGGCATGGGCGAATGTGGCGTTTGATGGCGCACTTTGCACTTCGCACGTGTGCATCGTCGTTAGGAGCTTGGAGCCTCGCCTCCGAGCCCAGAGCCTTATTTTTTCAGCCAGAGTCGGCCTGATCCATTCCAAAATTCAAATTACGAACCAATGTCCAGGTATATCCGCTGAGGGATGTCTAGGTACATCCGAATCTAATTCAAAAGTCAGATCCGTTGGGGGATGTAACAGTCAGGTAGTGGGCAATAATAGGGGTGTAATTCAGGCCATTAACACCTGAATTTGACCTATTCAAATTCCTACATTTAAACCTGCCAAACTTTTGACACCTATAAATAGACAACCCTATCACCTGAAAATACATAGCATATACTCACCTGAATTTCTGGCAAATTGCTAATTGTCAATCGTCTGCAACCTTTTAGCAAAACTCAGAGAGTTAGGGGCGATTAACACTTTAAGGACAGGGACTACCCGTGTCATTCTGATCCCATTCCTACCATTTTCTCAACAATCTTAAAGTGTTAATCCGTTTGAAGATGGAATTAGAATCTTTCCACATCATGAACCAGCAGAAACTGGATCACTTCGATGGAAACAACTTCAGCCGCTGGCAGGACAAGATGAAGTTCCTGCTCACTGTCCTCAAGCTGGCATATGTTTTGGATCCCAACTTACCACCAATTCCAAAAAATCCTCCTGCTCCTCAGCAGTCTGTAGATCTTAATCCACCTACTGCAACATATGGTGTTACTCCTGCCAATCCTGCCAATACCGCAGTAGCAGTTCCCTCCAGGAATGCCTTGCAGATCCATCAGGAGATTGTGGAAACCCTTCAGCAACAAAGAAGGAAGAGAGCAGAGGATGAACAACTTGGTCCTGGACATATCCTAAATACTTTGTTCGACAGGCTGTACGATCTCTATACAAACGTGCAGTCACCTAGAGAGTTGTGGGAGGCCTTCGAATACAAATACAAGGTTCAGGAAGAAGGTACAAATAAATATTTGGTTTCTAAATATTTGGATTTCAAAATGGTTGACAATAAACTAATTCTGGAGCAAGTGCATGAGCTCCAGGTAAATGTGAACAAACTCCGAATGGTTAAAATTGTCCTTACAGAAACCTTCCAGGTTGGAGCTATAATTCCACAGCTCCCTCTAGCCTGGAAAGATTATGCGAAGAGGTTGACGCATAAATCTGACTATTTATCTTTGGAACAAATTCAAAAACATCTGCGTATTGAAGAGGAGGCTCGAAAACGCGATGGAAAGAATTTGGTCCAAGGACAGTCTAGTGTGAATTATGTTGAAGCTGGAAAGGCTAGAAATTCAAAGAAAAAGGTTTTTGGTGTTAAAAAGAATTCTGGGCAATTTAAGAAAACTGGACCAAAACCTAAACCTGTTAATGTTGCTAACAAAAGAAAAGGCAAGTGTCATGTTTTTGGAGAAACAGGACATTATGCGAGAGAATGCTCACAACGGAAGAGTGGATCCGGCAGCAAACATGGTTGAGGAGAACCTAGTTGCCATGGTGACCGATCTTAGCTTCGATGTGGCTATGATTTCTGAAATCAACATGGCAAGTGAACTTTCTGGCTAGTGGTTAGATTCTGGAGCTACCGTTCACATTTGCAACGATAGAAGGCTTTTCAAGACTCTTGAAGAAACTGTTGGGCAAGCGGTTCAGATGGGCAACAACTCCAAAGCCAATGTTGGAGGCAAAGGATCCGTTGAACTCAACTTTACCTCCGGGAAGAAGTTAACTTTGATCAATGTCTTGTTTGTACCAGACGTTAGGCAAAGTTTAATTTCTGTTGATTTGTTAGATAAGAAAGGTTTTAAGGTTTCTGCTGAGTCGGGAAAAGTTATCATCGTGAAAAATGGTGAATTTGTTGGCAAAGGCTATGCTTGTAATGGGATGTACAAGATGTCAATCAATAATATGAATTCTGTTTCTACTTACTTGATTTCTTCAATTTCTTTATGGCATAGTCGATTAGGACATGTTAGTGCAAAGAACTTGAAAAATATGCATGCAATGGGATTAATTGATATTGGTAAAAATGAACTTGATAAGTGTGAAATTTGTGCAAAATCAAAAATTATAAGAAACCCTTTTCCAAGCGTTAAAAGAGAAACACAAATACTAGATTTAATTCATACAGATATTTGTGAGTTAAATGGGATTTTAACTAGAGGTGGAAAAAGGTATTTTATTACTTTTATTGATGATGCTAGTCGATTTTGTTATTTGTATCTTTTACGAACTAAGGATGAAGCTCTTAGCTCGTTTGTGAAATATAAATCAGAAGTAGAAACCCAACTTGAGAAGAAGATTAAGGTTCTACGTTCTGATCGAGGCATGGAATATTGTTTGAATGTTTTTGATACACTTTGTGAAGAAAGTGGTATCATACATCAAACAACTGTCGGATATACACCCCAGCAGAAAAGAAAAATCGTACCTTTTTGGACATGATAAATTGCATGTTAAATCATGCAAACTTACCTCACAACTTGTGGGGTGAAGCCCTTCTGTCTGCATGCCATATTTTGAATAGGATTCCGAGTTCTGTTGTGAAGACTAGTCCCTATGAAATATGGAAAGGCAGAAAACCCAACATAAGCTATTTCAAAGTGTGGGGGTGTGTGGCTTACTTTCGGGTTCCTGATCCCAAACGGACTAAGTTAGGGGCTAGAGCTATTAAAAGTGTATTCGTCGGATATGCTCTTAATAGCAAGGCTTATAGACTTCTTGATTTGGAGTCTAATGTGATAACAGAGTCCAGGGATGTCGAATTCTTCGAAAATACATTTTCAAAAGCTGTTGGAAATGAAATTGAGCCACCCCAAATTGAGTCTAGAGGTCCTATAAGGCCGGTTGTGGAAAATAACATTCCTACATAACCAACTGAGCCTAGAAAGAGTACTAGAGCAAGGAAAGAGAAAAGTTTAGACAAAGACTTTATCTCTTCTGAAGCTTTATTATTCCTGGTGGAGGGGGACCGGGATAATAAAGTGGTCAGTGAAATACCTTTTGTATTTACACTTGAGAGATCCTAAAACATTTGCAGAAGCTATGGCTTCTCGAGATGCTCCTTTTTGGAAGGAAGCTGTAAACGATGAAATGGATTCGATCTTAGGTAACAATACTTGGGTATTAGCAGACTTACCTCATGGTTCTAAACCCATCGGGTACAAGTGGGTATTTAGAAGAAAGCGAAACACCGATGGAACTATCTCAGCTTCCAAAGCTAGATTAGTTGCCAAAGGGTTCAGACAAGTAAAAGGGATTGACTAATTTGATACTTACGCACCGGTGGCTCAAGTTGCTTCCAGTAGAATTCTTCTTACCTTGGCCTCTCTTTACGATCTGTTTGTTCATCAAATGGATGTAAAGACAACATTTTTAAATAGAAATTTAAAAGAAGAAATCTATATGGAACAACCTGAGGGCTTTGTAGCACCGAGAACAAAAAACAAAGTATGTAAGTTAGTCAAATCTCTGTATGGTCTGAAACAAGCACCAAAACAATGGCACGAGAAGTTCGACACTGCTATCTTGAAATTCGAATTCAAGTATAACAGTGCTGACAGGTGTATTTACTCCAAAGGTACAGCTGACTATATGGTGATAGTCTGCTTATATGTTGATCATCGGGACTAATATGATTGGAGTAAACGAGACTCAAAAGTATCTATCTTCGGTCTTTAAGATGAAAGACTTAGGTAAAGTAGATACTATTTTAGGCATTAAAGTTAAAAAACACCTCGAGATCAAGGAGGTGAATACTCCATTTGACAACGGATTGAAACTAAAAAAAAAATACTGGTAGAGCTAATGCACAGCTTGAGTATGCAAGTGTTGTTGGCAGCCTTATGTACGCAATGCATTGCACTAGACCAGATATTTCCTTCGCAGTTTCAAAACTAAGCAGATATACAAGCAGTCCTAATGCTGATCATTGGAAAGCTATTAGTAGGGTACTCGGGTACCTTAAGAGAACTATTAGCTTTGGCTTACTCTATAACAAATTCCCTAGTGTGTTGGAAGGGTACTCAGACGCGAGTTGGATAACTAACATGGGAGATAACAAATCCATAAGTGGATGGATTTTCACTCTTGCCGGTGGGGCTGTTTCTTGGGCAAGCAAGAAACAGACAATAATCTCTCATTCTACCATGGAATCTAAGTTCATAGTTTTAGCACAAGCTGGACAAGAGGCTGATTGGATAAGAAATATGTTGTTAGACATAGATCTTTGGCCAAGTCCAATGCCTCCAATTTCGTTGTATTGTGACAGTAAAGCAACGCTTTCAAAAGCGTAAAGTGGTACCTATAATGGTAAGTCTAGACATATTGGTCTAAGACATGCATTTGTGAGACAATTGATACAAGATGGTATTATAACAATCGTCTATGTGAGGTCAAATAAGAATTTGGTTGATCCGTTTACTAAGCCTCTGACGAGAGACTTAGTAGCTTCAACTACAAGAGATATGGGACTTAAACCACCCGAACCAAAGTGATGGTAACCCTACCTATAATCTAGGTTACCCCTGATTATAGGTTCAAAAGGAAAAACAAGTTAATGCTTGGTTAGAGCTATCAAGTGGTCTCATATGAAGTAGAAGATAGCTCAGTGAGTTGCACGTGACAAGGTTGAGCTGAGCTCTTAACAAAATGCTACACTATTTGCAACAAGTGCTCGAGAAACATTTTACCTATGTGAATTAGAAGTGGAGCCGCTTCTTATAGAGAGTTGTGGTTTACTCTCTTAGAGATTCACGAAACGGGATATGGTGTATGGCTTAATAAGCGCCAAGCAGCGGATTGTTTGTTGTATAAGAAAGAACAAGTGTGTGTGATATCTCCGACTGTGTCACAAAGGAGTTGAGGTTCAATCTACGGACACCATCAACTTCGACATAATTTTGAGCTATTTACACTAAGGGAAAGTTCAATTTTCGTCACACCCTCCTTGAGGCATGTGATCTTTGACAAAGTTCTTCAGTGACTTGTTTAGCAAAAGAGCAGTTTTCCAAATAAGTGGGGGATTGTTAGATATGTCTTATATATATTTAATATAATTAATTGTTGGAGAATTAAATAACAAATATGAAAAGGCATATAAAAGGTTGTTTGGAAAATGTGCATTGGTTGCATTGGAATTTATCCTACATTGAAAGAATAGCATAAGGCAGACAGCTTTATTTACTAAAAAGTTGTGTATGCTATTAAATTGTGGAACTCAAGAGAGGACTCCGCGCATGCGCACGGCCCCGGGCTCGGGCCAGGGCCGGGCATGGGCGAATGTGGCGTTTGATGACGCACTTTACACTTCGCACGTGCGCATCGTCGCTAGGAGCTTGGAGCCTCGCCTCCGAGCCCAGAGCCTTATTTTTTGAGCCAGAGTCGGCCTGATCCAATCCAAAATTCAAATTACGAACCAATGTCCAGGTATATCCGCTGAGGGATGTCTAGGTACATCCGAATCTGATTCAAAAGTCAGATCCGTTGGGGGATGTAACAGTCAGGTAGTGGGCAATAATAGGGGTGTAATTCAGGCCATTAACACCTGAATTTGACCTATTCAAATTCCTACATTTAAACTTGTCAAACTTTTGACACCTATAAATAGACAACCCTATCACCTGAAAATACATAACATATACTCACCTGAATTTCTGGCAAATTGCTAATTGTCTGAAATTTCCACCCAGCTTGACATATATCATAAAAGTAAATCGTCTGCAACCTTTTAGCAAAACTCAGAGAGTTTGGGGCGATTAACACTTTAAGGATAGGGACTACCCGTGTCATTCTGATCTCATTCCTACCATTTTCTCAACACTCTCCATTTCGTATGTGGAATGGAATTTAGTGCGAGGGATACGGTGACCCATCGTGCGGGGTGCTAGAAGAGTTTTTCACGACTCCATATAAAATATTTAAAACAATAGCGGAATCGTGGAGAACACCCACGAGTAATGGTAAAATATGAATCTCCCTCAACGGTGGTATCTTTTTTTTTTCTTTTTTTTTTTCTTTCTCAACAGTGGTATCTTGTGAATTAAGAATAAAAATAATATTATTTTTTAAAAATCGTCTTAATATATCGATCTCAATAATTCCTACTTCTACCGTATTACTGCTTTGCTACGAAGACAGGAGTCGGCTGCTGAAAAATTCAGGATCAGGCGGGGTCAACTCTTGACGGGACATCCATCTGACGTGGGAATGAATTCGCCTCTTAAGATTGAGTTGGTAAAATTTGAAGTCAACGTAATCTGCCGCCCAATACTGGCTTAGCGTTTTCTTAGGAAATTGGAATTAGGATAATAAGAAATTAGAAAAACAGTTAATCATATTTCACTAGTCGTGATTCACGCGGATTCCTCTTAATCCATTTACCGTGGGCCGATTAATGTTATCATCCACTTATTAATATTTAATTTCTTCCTTTCCAATATCGGTACAAATATGTGATCTGACGATTTTTATTGACATTTCTTTTAAGCGTTATTTTTTCCTTATATCAAAAAATTGAATATCACAAATGATAATCTATGCTATTATATTAAGTGAGAAACTCATGTTTAATCTTTTAGCCTCCAAAAAATTTATTTTCTACTTTTTATTAATTTTTTTAATTCGATTTTATCTCTTGCACTATTTTTATTTATTTATTTATTTATTTCATAACTCCAACCAAACAATCATATTTTCTTAAATATTTTTTTTCTCTCTTCTCATTTCAATTTTTTTTAATATAATTTTTATCACTTATCATTAATATTTTTTATTTTTTATTTTAGTTAATACTATCCAATCCTATAATAATACAATATTTACTAATGAAAAGATTTTTAATTTAATATATTTATATATTAATAGTTTTTTATCTATACATACGATTGAATGTGCAGAATGACCAGTAATAATAAATCAATAACCTTGATCCGCGTAGAACGTTTAGTAAGTTATGTGTATTGTATTATGTAAGTTCAATTCATTTCTATATTAAGTTAATTTTAAACTAATATAAAAAATAATTCATAATAGGAACTTATTAATTAAAAAATCATATTATATAAAACGAAGTACACAAAATTAATGGATTCGTCATTTTTAGTATTCATTCAAATTAATCTTTATTTAATGTATTGGAAATAATATACTTACTAATAGCACAGTATGGCACTGGTTATACAATTTTTTTTTAAATTTCTCACATGACAGATGTTCGATACAAAAAAATATTAACATAATATTCAACTCGAATATTTTATACGACACAATATAATATTTTTAACAGTGTCCCTTCTTGATTCTTCAGAGACACTTACATATTATGATCAGAGTTAATATATATTTTTGGAAATCTTTAACGACTTCAGCATTTTGGTTGATCTTACTCTTCTTTCCTAGAAAATTCTAAACTAAATAAATGACGGTTATATAAAGTGATCAGCAGGCAAAGCAATACCGATCATACAATAAAAATACAATAAATCCCACGCGTGGAATTAAGACACGAGTAATCTATCCGTGGTTCTGATCTTGTAATTTGCTTGCATAAATGGGCCCTCCAATTACCTAATTTCAGAACATTGACACAATATTAAAATACTTGAAAGTTGAAACCAATACCAGTTCAATATTGATCCACACGTTGGATTCGCCTGGATTTGATTCCCCAAGTGGTTTTCCATTTCATATAAAACCCCAATTTTTAACTCAATTCCATTCCTATATTATTCACCACTTTGAGCATCCAAGGCGAAGAAAAAAAGCACAAACTTCAAGAAGAAAATGAAGCTAGTGTGGTCTCCAGAAACAGCCACAAAAGCTTACATCGATACCGTAAGATCGGTCAGTATGAATTGTTGCAAAATCATGAATTTAGTAAATACATGCATAAACGTTGCTCAAAATTTATATTTTCTTCGTATGCAGTGTGAACTTTCCCAAGATCAATCAAGTATAGCAGAAGTCATTTCAGCCATGGCAGCCGGATGGGATTCGAAGCTAGTGGTGGAGACATGGTCACGAGGCAACGAGATCGCGACAAGCGTCGGCCTTGCCATTGCGACGCGTCACACGGGCGGGCGACACATTTGTGTAGTCCCTAATGAAGAATCCAGAGCAGAATATGTAGAAACCATGGACCAATCAGGATACTCCAGATCAGCATATGAGATTGTAGTTAAAGAACCAGGAGAAGCCATGGAAGGGTTACAAGGGATAGATTTTCTAGTTGTGGATTGCAGAGGCAATGACTTCGGTACAATAATTAGGACAGCTAAATTAGGCCAAAACGGGGCTGTTTTGATATGCAAGAATTCGAGCTCGGATTTCAGCAGTTTGTTGGACATGGGCTTGAGGGTCGTGCGTTTGGTGGTTTTGCCGGTCGGGAAGGGGTTGGGTATTGCTCACGTTGGTGCGGCGGGCGGAAGCGAGAGGAAAGAGAAAAGGTGGATCAAAAGGATTGATCAGGAGTCGGGTGAAGAGTTTGTAATCAGGAGATGATTTTTGTTTGTAGAAAGACAGTTCTTTTTTGTTTCTTTTGTACAGATTCTTTGGGATTTATTGGTTGCAGATTCATGTCAAGTTAATTGTAACGTAGAGAAGACAGCTTCGTGCAAACTTGCACAATGGAAATAGATTTGGTGTAGTTACATAACAGTAAATGTTTTGAGCTAAAAATATGAACAGGGTACAATATTACAAGTTTGGCCGTTTTTGGCCCTGGGGCTGAATAATTGATCTATTTTATACGTTAATAAAGCATGGTCAAAGAAGATAATGATCCATTACTACAAGTCTGCTCCATCTGCTCCATGATCTCACTGTTGGTAATTGGAATACATTTCAAAGTATATAAGAGGTTTCGACGCGAAATTAATAAAATGGCACTCTTTGGAACTCTACTCTGAGGAAGATCAACAATGCACTTTTGAGCCCTGAAGCAAAACTCCAGAAGGGACTATTTTCTGCCAGTTTTTCTAAAATTCTATGATGTACGGGCAAAAACACGAAAATATACTCGACACAACATAGAGTGTCATAGACATACTGGTACACTTTCTTTCTTAGATTTTATGGTGACGTAACAGATATCCACCCAACATGAAACGATAACATTTTGTAGAAGTGTACGTATATCATAACTAAAATTCCTACTTATGGGTTTTAAATCCCCTCCGTCTTCCCTATAAACAGATGTCAAACTTAACAATCGAACAAACATTAGCTCTCCCTGGAAAAGAGTTAATCAAACAGAAGAGATTCTAATAAGCTCTATAGGAAATTTAGAGAAAAATCTATGACCCATCGCATGATAATCCAGTAACGAACATATTGATAACCATCAGTACCGCCTGCAACAACAAACATGTTTGTTGGAAGCAAAGAAACACAAGTTCTTTCAAATTGAATCAACTTTCAGCTTATGAGAATTAAGAGCCTATCTTCCCAAAATTGGATAAGCAACAAGTCAAGTACACAGTAGCTAGGCTAGTCTATGAAGTTCTATTATTGCTCCGGCAATTGTGAAGGACAAGATGATAAAATGTGTTCCTCTTCTTCACGGGCAACTCATTAACTGGATTCAACAACAAGAAACGTATGGCAAGGAATATGTTGTTGAAAAACCACTAATAACTGTGAATCTTAGGCATGTAAATATAGCATCAGACTGTGCTTTGCTACTTTTTTCCCCAAGAGTTCCAGAAATTGGCCAAAGCTGACCTTCCTCAGCAACAATAAAATCAACAACAGAGCGGAGATCCTTGAGTTTAGGCATGACTATATCAACAGCTTCATAAAACTTTCTTTCGTGAATCGGCGTTTTTCTTGTCCAGTTGTTTCTGCTCCGCAAGAGCTGATCTATGAGGTCGGAAAACAGAAAGTGAATGCACATCTTTGCACAAAATTACACTAATGATTACTGAAAAACAAGGTAATGTATCTTTACCCCAGAGAGTGAGAAATTAAAATAGTTTAGTGTGTCTAAGTTTCTTACAACATGGAGATCTTTTTGACTGTCTCTTCTGAAGGAGGTGGGGGAACATATGAGGCAGCATCAATTATCTCCTGTTTCATTAATCAAAAAAGATTAAAACCACACCATTATTAATGTCTCAGAAATTCTCATCAAACGGAGAAAATATATAGCTCGTGACATTACACCATGGAAAAGTAGAATGCATGTGTTCTTGCCATAGATTACCTGTAGTTTCTTTTTTTGGTAATTGAATACCTGCAGTTTCACCAAAGCATCTTCTGTGTTATTCCTAAAGACAAAAGAAAATTGTGAAAAATTGTTGTAGCATGAAAGAAAATTAGAGAAGAACGACACAGTGGCGAGCGTGTGTTCACTTTTGAGCTCTACTCTTAGATGAAGTAATCACAATCTCCCCATTTTTGTTGATCCGGTTCTTCTCCTGCCAGCATGTGAGAAGTTAAGAAAAGAAACAATGGCTTGGAAATAATGTGATATGGAGAGTGGCTTTGCCACACCAGTGCATACAATCTTAAGAATCTACGCAGACAAAATTAAACTATATAGAGAAAGAGGTTAGGATACCCTAAGATTTGCTTGGTAAAACTGAAATTATGAAATGCTAAGATTATGAATTTCAAGGGAAGAAATAAGTAGTAAATCCTGATAATTCATATGAGATAAAGGGCACATCTTTATCTGGTCCATAAAGTTTGATTCTCATTTATTCTTAGGGCTCTAACACATGCTTGTGCTTTAGTAAGATGGGAGAGATATGGAGTGGATGTGGATGAAGTGATTTGCCCAAATAAGGTTATGGAGTCACAACTGAAGTCTTGCTACCCGTAACAGGCTCTCGTAATCCTGTATGGTAAATACCAATTGGCCTACAGCTAAAAGGATTAGAGAATGCTACAAAATAGCATTTCTTGTGTGATCCATAGCAAATTAACCGCAACTGGAGCAAAATAAAGAAGAACTTTTCTTTTTAAATTGAGACAGCACTACAACTGAAAGTCTGTTGCTTAAGCAGAATTGCAGAAACCAGTAGATTAAACAAAACAAACAGGAAGGATTCCCATTTGATTAAACTAAAAAACACACATTAAACATAAATTCATTTGTACAAGCCCGAGTCCTTATTATCTGTTTAGGGAAGATTACTTCAGAGGACAACTTATTCTATAATATCACCTTATAATTATAAAAAACACGTGCCCCTAAAACTAAGACATGCTTAATCTAACAATTTGAAGGGATTTATTCAGGGATCATTGCCATTTGTTGCTTCTCAAGATTTTATATCTAATCCCATATTAAGAACAGTGTTGAAAGCAGTAACCCATGTACAAGAAATCATGAAGAACAATTGTATACAGATGCATTCTCAAGATAAATTAGCTGGTTTATCAAGTATACATAAGAAAGGCACTAAGATTTATACATTAATTATCATATATGGCTAATAATCAATAATTCATTATCTAATGGATTTTTCCCGGTTGAGACTTCATTGTTCAGATGTAACAGAACACTATCGGGTCCAATGACAGAAATTATAGAGAAAACTAAGGCTTTGTCAAACGAAACGAAACGTGAATCCATGAAATAGGGGAAGATTTCTCATTTCATAGCCGAAAATTTAAGCAGCTAATCATTCAGGGACAGTAAGTATCTCAACAATAAGTGGGGAAAACAGAAAAATGTTAAAACAAAAACTCACCATCTGCATAATCCTCTCCCTCACTCTTTCGCTTAACCAATTTGCACGTTTTACATTGAAGCGCATGTCAACCTTGGTGCTTACTGCAAATGAAGAAAATGCTATTAGCACCTAATCACAGATAGGTTTAATGAATTAAAAATCGAAGATATGAGAAGATGAGGACCACATACCACTTTTGACATTTGGGCCACCCCCACCACTATTTGCATAGCTTATGGTAACATGGTCTGCATGTGCAAAGCACAAGTTGAAGAATGTTCATGGCTCAGTTAGTTTTTTTCAACAATATATGTTAAGAACATATTTTTCAATGGCTTTGGCAATTTTTTCTAAAAAGCAGCATAAACACAATTCCACAAAAGCATCTATGAAATGGTTGGGAGAAGACCAGAACACTAAAAGAAAAGGCAATAAATGGGAAAAAGGTAGAAACAGAAGCAAAATGTCCTGCCATTGAATCTCAAAGTTAGGATAGTCGGGCAAAATAAGAATAATTGGATAGGAGTAAGATGATGAGTTCTCAGAAACCAAAGCAGATAACCTAAATATCCATTAAACATATAGCTGAGAAATAAAACAGTATATTCTTCAACAATAGCAAAAACTGCCCGGCATAGACGCCATAGTGCAATATACAATAGTAAAACAATTATAACACCAAATCTTTATTTTAATGAGTCAAAAATGTATCATGAGAACTTCACGATTTGGATTTCACCTCAAGATTATCCACCTAGAAAAATTACATATATTGGTCCACAGGAAACAGCGAGGAGAAAACTTTTTTGTGGATCATAGAAAGTAAAAGACCCAACTAATTAGTGTGTTTTCAGATGGGCCATTTCCCATGTTACTCATTTGGGTTTATTTTCTTTTACTAATATTAAGTTAGTTGTAATTTAGTCGGGCTGTTTGAAGATCTCATAACCAAAGTTATGCTGTTAAAAAAACAAAAAGAAGGAGGAAAGGAAACTACTTCTGGCAACTTACAAAAGCAAGGGATGGAATTCAAGGATTTAAGGAAGAGAGGGAGAAAATCGCAGGATGATAAGGGATCTGGGATTATCAACGGCTTGCAGAAAAGCAAGATTCATTTGAATTGATCAAAAAGGGAATTCATAAATACCTCTATGAGGTATTGATATCTGACTAATCTACTATGATAAATTCATGTGACAGTGTGTGTAATATTTGGCAGTTATTGTTATTAAAGTTAGATAGTATTTGAAACTTAATGTTTGTGCTATACACACATATGTATATTTATGTATGTGTGTGTATACATAATAGCATTTGATTGAGAAGTATTTTCTGGAAGGCATTGTCAGAATTATGGTTCAACAGTAATAGTGGCTTAGGACCTCCCATGATAACCAGAATGGTAGTTTTGGGCCCTTGGTAATGGGGTTATAAATTAACTTTGGAAACATTAAGCAATAAGGAAAGAAAGTCTTTTGAATAAGACTGGAATTCTACTCTATGATATTGAATGAATATTTAACTTATTCAGTTTAATGTGGTCATTTATCATATATAAAATGATTGTGTTGTGTAGTGCGTAGGAGATTTATTCTCATATTTTACACTAAATCCATTTCAGAACAATTCAATGCTCAAAAGTTAGACAAGCTAATCACAGTCTAATGACAACAACAGAGATTAAATAAGATACAAAATTGCGAGATTGAAAGGGCTGGCAATCAAAACTATAGGAATTTTTTTATATAACTTCAATACTGAATATCTGATCAATTTGAACATTGAAAATTTCCTTTTAATGGGTTTGTTGTCAGGATTGTCTGCTTTATTATGTTGCTGAACTACCCCTAGCTACAGACCTTTTGCTAGAGATTTTGGGTGGATCACTTCAACAGAATTTTATACTCTTGGCACGGAAATGAAAAGGTTGGGAAGGTTTCCTTCTTATCTCAATATTTGCTAGATATATTCCTGATACTGTTTCTAAAGATAAACATTGGCTGTGATATTTATGTATCATGCACAGGTCACAGGTGTGACTTGGAACTTTGTTAAGTAAGTGTTACCACTAGTTAAGGCCAATAACTATCATGACATCTACGAATGACTGTAAATCTGGGTGTTTAATTCTTCACTTTTCTAGATATGGATAAATTTTGCAACAATTTAATCAGATTTCAGAAATGTCACTCCACCGAGGAAAAAAACCTGGCCACCTAGGCTTGTAACGCTCACAGAGGTCAGAAATCAAGCAAGGAACAACAGTTGCTGCTAGGGAAGAAAAACATAATATTGCTACAGTAAAAACCCCTACGAGCACAAAAAGGTTAACTTGCAATCTCTAGAAGGTCGACAAAGTAGAGATAGGGACCTCGGATTCACAAGGGAATTCAAGAACGGGCCTCAAGCCTAAAAAAAATGGCATAATACAATTGAATGTCCAAATACTAGAAAGTGACAAGTGCTACATTTGTTGTAGAGGCTGAAGCTGATAGATGGCGGATTCACTAAAAAAACATGAGGCACCAACATGAGATACATATACGGACAGATTGTACGAGAGATACTTACCCGAGAGCTTGCAGTATAATTCTTAGATTTAGAGCAGGAAAATAGTACGTTCAACAATACGAAGCAAAACTTACTGATGCAACTCGTTTTTCACCGGGACTCGCTTCAATCGAGAATTTGGAAGCAATAAGTTCTACCATCATCAACAATCAAAACCAAAAACAAAAACAAAAAAAATAAAAACCCACCAGAACACAATAATTCAAGGTCAAAAAGCTGAACCTACAGCCTCGTCCATTCAGTTTCCAGAAGATATTCACATTATCGCCGCAGCCGAATCAACAAATTTCTTGGCATTCAAAAAAAACATGAATTAGGAAATAATTCAACGGAGAGAAAAATTTACCAAGTGATATTTTCGGTATGGGCTCGACACCATCAGCTTTGTACCGCTCCTCAGCCTGATACAGGAGGCGCTGAACCTCAGCCAACCGATTCGGAGACTTCTTTCCCTCACCGCCGGCTTTCGTCGCTGCGCACCGAACAGAATCATAAGTATGTGGGTGAAGCTTGGAGCGGAGTATCGAGCTAGCAATCATCATACCACCGGTTGGTCTCATGACTGCCATTGGAAGTTCTAATTACTGCCAAAAGTGGAAATTTTGAATTCTAGGAAGAATCAAAATGAAGCAGCTACGAACAGGAGGAGAATTTTCTTCTTCCTCTCTCTCTCTCTCTCTCTCTCTCTCTCTCTTTTCCTTTTTCTTTTTCGTTTCGATAAAAAGGGCACCTCAAACTTGTACTTCAATGGGCCGAGGCAAACTACTAAATTTGGGCCATAACAGATCAAATTTAAGAATACTATAGTTACCTGTGCACACCGTCCCTATGTGCAAAAAGATTTGTAATCTAATTAATTATTTAGAATAAATTGTGATGTCAATAAAGAAGAAATATGAAAAAAAAATTATATAAATTATTTAAATTTTTACCTATTTTAATTTTTCTTTTCTGTTTTTACGGTATTGGTTGTGTTTCATGGGGTTTCTTATTTTATAAATAATTTTTTCTAATAGAAATGTGATTGAAGAAAAATGAGAGTTATTAGTGATGAGAAAAAAATAGTTAAGATAGAAACGTGAGAAGTGGGAGTTATTATCTTTTTAATAAAATGTCATTTGAGGGAGAAGTGGGAGTTATTATCTTTTTAATAAAATGTCATTGTCGACCCTCAAATTCTCTTTTACACACTAAAATTAAGGGGTATATTTGGAAAATCAAAAAATTGGTCTTGCAACCTAAAAAACTGCCGTTTGTGAGAAGAAAACCCTCTTTGCATATAGATATAGATATAGATTAAGGGGTATATTTGGAAAATCAAAAAATTGGTCTTGCAACCTAAAAAACTGTCGTTTGTGAGAGGAAAACCCTCTTTGATAGATTAAGAGGGAAAACTGATTAATTTTAACCACACCGAGATTTGGGGTGAAATCTCACGTTTAGTCCTTTTCTTTTTCTTTTTTTTTTTCAAAGGAACAAACTGAAGAAACCGTTACATCTGACCGCCATCTTCCGCCAAATAAGAAAAAATAGAATTAGGAAGTTCAATGTCCCATTACTACCATCTAGGTCCAGACATGCTAAAGTATGAGTTATAGTGTTCACTTTGCGCCGAATTAATTCAAAGGACACTAGTCGGCATGTGCGAGTTGATCTCTTGGATATCAACAATAATCGTTCATGTGTCTAACCAATCTGGCTCCGTAGAATTAGGGAGTTGATTGTCCCCATTATTACCATCTAAAGCCAGGCGTGCTAAAGTATGAGTCATAGTTTTTCTTTCGTGTCGAATTAACTCAAAGGACACGATCGGCATGTGCGAGTTGATCTTTTGGATATCAACAATAATCATTCATGTTTCTGACCAATCCGGCTTCGTCAATTGGAGTTTGTGCACTAAGTTCAAACAGTCACTTTCGATAATTGTACTGCTATAATTTCTTACACGAGCAAAGGTCGCTAATTCCTTGATTTTCAAGGTCTCCCTACTTTATGCATATAAATACCATGTTTATGCAGGCTCATCCAATCAACGCAAGACCTACATTATCTCGAACCACCATGCCTATCCAATGTTGTTGCTTTTATCAAAGATAGCCCCATTAACATTTAGCTTCAAAACACCTGTAACACCCCGTCTTCTCGGCAATCCAGGTACGATGTCTCGGGAGAGTTTAATTCAGTAATTATGTGATTAGCATGCCTTACGTGTCAATTTGTAATTTTATTTAATCATGTGCGCTTTAGAATTTATTAAATGTACTTGGACTCAATTGTCCAATATTTGCCGATTAGGGACCTAATTTTAATTAGGGTGTTTTAGCCCTCGTGGCTATCTTGAGCTCGGGAATTCGAATTCGAATTCCGACCTTGTCATTGAGTTCGTTTCGAGGATTTGGATTCGATGAAATTAACCTTTTAATTTTCTGAAGTCGTTTGATACCCCTACCGTTTTAAAATCCGATCTGGGTGGATCGGATCCTTTTTTACCCGACCCCGTAAACCAACCCGTTTTCAGCCCTTTATGGCTGAAAATACCTCCCCTTTTTTCCTCATTTTGGAACGATCAAAATAAGGCAAGAAAGGAGAAGAAGAAAACCTCCCCATTTGGCCCTTCAAGCTTTGGCTCAAGCTTGTGAGATCTGACCAACCGATCGAAGATTCAAGGTAAGATTTGTGATCCTCTCCTTACGTGGTTCGATTCTACCGATTGAATCTTACTTTCCTTTCTTGATTCAATGAACTTGGAGAAGATGATGAATAGTATGCTTGTATGAAAATTTGATCTCTTGCCTTCATACTTGAATTATATGATCTAAATTTGATATATGTTCTTCTTTTGAGTTCCCTTGTTGCATAAATGCTGGAATTTTCATTGTTGGGTGAGCATTGCATATAACTCCATTAATGGAGCTTGAAGAAGATGAAATGGCAACTTGGTTTCTTGTTTGTTTCATGCCTTAAGTTTAAGATATGTGTTAGAGCATGTTTCCATGAACTTGTGCCTTGATTTTCATTGCATTTGGTTGAGTTTTGAGGTGGTTTTGATCATTTTTGGTTTCCTCCATGTTTAGCCCCTGTTTCTGCTTCTTTTTCTCGTCCAGAAGGACTACCCGGGCGGGTAGTTTTGTGTGTTAAAAGTACCCGGGCGGGTAGATTTAGTGCAGAAAGTTTCTGCACTGTTTTCCCCGGCCGGGTAGATTTCTTCCTTGTTTTTCCCCGGCCGGTTACCCCCTCATATGACCTCGGATTGAGATGATTTTTGGATATGTTCAACCTTATTGAGTCTAGAACAATCTCCAATTGGAATCACCCCAAAATTCGTTCTAGATTGTGAGATATAATCATTTTAATTTGGTGTCGCCAATTCGCCGAGAGTCTGCACTCGTTCAACTTCAAACCAACGCCATTTTCGATTCGCTTTGAACCACGATTCGAGCCACACACCATTTAAAAGATCTATGTGTCTAGTTTCATTTCCATCAAGAAAAACTCAATTCCCATTCCTAAAACTCAAGATATTCCTGTTTTCGTACAGCTTGTCGATTTCGGAATCTGTCAGCTTTATCCCAATTTCACTTGGAACCCCTTTTTGTGTTCTTATTCCGTTTTTCTTGTATCTTTCCACCTCCGAACTTATTCATAACTTGTTTTAGCATGTGTAAGTGTAGGTATTTGTTTTTTTTATGCATTTTATGTTTCTTAAGTAATGTGAGTTGTTTGCACGAATCGCTTATGCGCCTTGTTATGTTTTTAGATGCTTCATTATGCATTAATTGTGCACATGAACATGCTTTAATGCATATTATAAATTTGTTAAGCTATGATATGTGTGTTTTTGCACGTCTTGTATGAATTTGATACGTGTATGAGCTTTTGACTAAGTATTTGCATCTCTTACGTGACTAAGCATATGTCATGCGTCTATATGGTTCGTCCTCGAGTCTAAGTTTTGTATATTGTCTTCAGTTTGTCCAGGTGCACCCGGGGTGGTGTTTCGTGATTCGAGTTGACTCCGGGGTGAATCATTTGTCTCATTCTTGGCCACGTCGGTGTAAGGTGAGGGTTAGGATCTTTTCTTTTAGATAAGCGACCTATGGCCTTAATGTGATGTTTTCTCACCCCGCATGCGAATATATATACTATATGTATATTAAATATGTGTCTTATGATATGTTATGAATCTTGTTATTCGATTTCATATGAATTCTTCTAAAATTATACGTATGGGCATATAGAAGCTTAAAATGGTTTTGCAATGAGACTATGCTCCAAACCGTGTGGTGTCAAGTGAACTATGGATCTCCTTTAGCATCTTATGAATTTGGAAGACACGGAGAGGTACGTGTATAGAATATGCCGAGTTGCACGGTAAGGTATGTTTCTTAAGTATGAGTCATATGTTTCTAGGTTTCGCGAGTTAGGTATGTTTCTTTATGAGTCTTATTAATCTTTTTGAATCTTATGAATCCCTGGGCCCCGGAGGTGTGGGTAAGGGAGACCCGGTGCTGCTGTTGGGGTCACCGGTTATCACCCCTGTGCACACGCTCCTTTGAAGTACCTACGCGCGACTCTGAGGGAGATGGAGAAGGCGTGGTGCTTTGAGCGTTCGGCTGAGGCCGGAGAAGGTACGTTGTGGGTTCGCGACCCCACGTATATTGAGTTGCACGATGTGGGCCCGTAACCCGCGTGCAGACTTCCGGAGAAGGTTGGAATATGGGAATATGAATCTTTGATTCTTATGAATCTTATGAATTTATGAATTTATGCTTCCTTATGAATCTTTTGAGTCTTTTGATTAAGGAGTAAGGTTGGAGACCCGTACTCGCCGGGTATTTGAATTCTTTTGTTACGTTGATTATAAAACGGGATAGGAGAGTTTGTTTTCAATATGAGATTTCTACGCTATTTTATGAATCGATCTGAATATAAGAATCCTTATGAGTTACAATATGAATCCTTATGAGTTTTTAATATGAATCCATATGCGTACTTGAATCTATGAATCTTTACGAGTTTTCAAACTTAAGAAGATATGAATATATGTGTAAATATGAGCTCTTTTTGGAAAATGATTTTTGGTATGTAAAACCCTATTCCCGGTTCATAGTCTTTTGTTTAATAGGTGCTTTGCTCTATATGTAGATACGTGTTGGGTGTGCGTTAGTCCCCCCTCACTCAGTCGAGTTGTAGACTGACCCCTCTCTTTCCCCCCTCAGTTGCAGGTGCTAGGTCTGGGTTCGTGCTAGGCGGCGGTCTTCTTTTGAGTCGTTCGGGTCGAGTCTTTACATTCTGCATCTTCATTGTTTTTGCCTTTTCATTCTAAGGTTATGTATAAGTTTGTAATTTGATTCAAATCTGATATGTATATGATTAGAATTGTCCTTGTTGGGCCTTACCTTATGTCCCAAAACTTGGCTTGTGTGCTCAAGTTTGCATGTGGCGTGTATGCTTTAATTTCTGCTGGCCCGTGGCCTTGCATGTGTGTATGTTGATCCTGTGCTTCCGCTTCTGGTTTTTGACTTGTTGTGCACTCTGTTTCAGGGTCTAGACCGCCTAGCTTAGGTGTGTTTTATTTGTCACCCGTTCGTCATGACTTGGTGCGTGAGTGGAGCTCCCAATTCGTCACACGTGTCGGGCTATGGTGCAGGGGATGTGGTGCTCCTCGCTCGGGGTGCTACAACACTCGTTGCTAGAGGATGCCTGTTACACCCTGTCCGTTTGGCCGTATAGGTATGACGTCATGAGTGAGCTACGTGCGCATTTAAGTTATTTAATTATGTTTTTTTATGTTAATCTTTGAGATATATGACTGATATGATTGATTTAAATATAATAACTTTGACTTAGTACATGAAGTTTGCCCTAATTGCTTTTATGACTCCGATATGATCCGTTTGATTCTGAATTTGATTCCGAGCTTTGTGGCTATGTGAAATATTTGATATATATATATTATGAACTTGTCTATGTGTTTATTTTACGCTTTGGGACTCGTTTGACTAGGTCCTGGACATATTTTGCAATTTTTGGGACTTAATTGCCTTAAGTGCCAATTAAGGCACCTTGGGTTCCGGTTCACGTAACTTGAGCTCAAGAATTCGGATTCACATTTCGACACCACCTTTGTACTCGTTTCGACAATTCGGATACAATGGAATAAGCCTCATATTTTTCTAAACTCGTTTGAACCCCCTCCCCTCCCGAAACTTTAAAATCCGATCGGAATGGACCGGATCTTTTGACCCGACCCGACCCGACTCGACCCATTTTGGCTTATTTTGACCAGTTTTTTTTTTTTTACCCTTTTATCTACCAAAAATAAGCCCCACACTCTCATTTCTCTCTCCCTCACACAATTCAAAGCTAGGGCAAGAAGAAAAGGAGAGCAAGGAAGCAAACAAGACCCCTCACTCCATCTTTAACCTTTTTGAGCTCAAGACCCCTTCAAATTCTTCCATCTCTTAAAGGTAAGTGTACTTTTGAATTCTCCATGTTCTTATGCATCTTTTGAGCCATAAAAGACTTGTTTTGAGCATGATTTACTTGGTAGATTGAATATGGCATGAATATTTGGGGTATTTGTAAAAAATGTGAAGAACTTATACATCCTTGCTCTATTTGAAGATTTGAGACATGTTTTGTGATCCCTTAAGCTTCCTTGTTGCATTTCTTAGCTTGTATTTGATGGAGGTTGAGTGTGGTATGATTTGGTATGAAAGCATCTTATGTTTATGTAGCGGCCGGGATACTGAGCCACCACATCCCCTGCACTAAAGCCCAATCTGCATACGAAATGGGAAATCCGTACATGTAGCACTTCCCCTAGCACTACAACTCCCGCATCGCAATACTCCCCGAGTGGAGGTTAGACCTAACACTTGAGAAATACTACGGCGAACGGTCTAGGTAATACATAAGTAAAGCGCACCACAAAGTGCAGCGAAAGATAAAGAGATTTAAAACTTTGTAAGTGCGCAGAACCGCCAACGCACACAAAGAACTAGTGCTATTGTTATTGATCGAAATAACTGACATAAAGGGGAGTATACCATGGTGGTATGCTGATGTAAAATATAAGGGTAGCTGATTTAAAATATAAACATACTCAGAACTATCTGACCTTAGAATCAGTTCTGACCTACTATACATGACACCTTAATACTTCAAGATACCTCTAGTTTTTGTTCCCTTGATTCCTGAAATAATGCATTTTAAAATAGGCGAGGAGTTAGTCAAAGTCACTAAGTGAAGGAATAATAGCTTATATGTATACGTATTTAGATATATGTATATGTATATAGGACCAAGAGGATCTCGTCTAAAGCAGTAGCAATAGGATATAGCAAATATAACCCTGTTCATGTTAGATTTTAAAATGGTAGGGATAGGGGTATGTGGAAATTATTTATAAAAACATGAACCGTTTGTAATAAGAACTTTAATGCCCGCAAGCTAGGCCTCTCCATCCGTAACTCCTTAAAATTTGGTAAAATAGTAACGGTACTGTACATGGTACCAATACTTTAATAAAACCAATATGATAATACCTCATTAACTCCAGTGCCGTGGAGAACAACACCTAGTGGCAATAACGATAATTGGGAGCTCATACCACTCTCTGAGAGGTCTTACATCTCCCTTGTCACTTGGAATGGAGTAACTAACCTCCAGTTAAACCACTACCTAGAGGTGGTGGCAGTCTGGATCACCAACAATACCCTCGGTCCGATACCTTCTGGGTAATCGATACGGATACAGCCGGGGCCCATAATAGTAATAAGGATAAAATATTTTGCTTGCTTGCCAGGAATCAATGTTTTGATACGGTGGACTTAAATATATATAGCGTCCTAGTAAAACATTGATTCCGGCATAAAAGTATTTTTCCCTTTAAAAAGGGATATGATAATATGATATTATGTATATAGGGTAATAAATCATAAATAACAGGTAGGTTTTGAACATAATTTTATATAGATACATATGTATAAGCATGATTCCAGTTGAAAATATTTTATCCCTCACCTAATACCGATAGTCAGACAAAGTCATGTGGATTCCATTGCTCGGTCCTAATTTCGCTTGAAAGTATTAACTACTACAGGCTTCGGACTATATTTCTTATTATTCTAATCAAGTGAGCACATAAATTACATAGTGTTCACACGTAAAAGAGTAATACGTTAGAAAACCCGATAAACCCTAATTTTAACCGTTTAAGTGGATTTCTTTAACTACATAAGTTTTATGAATTCTTTAATTAATCAAATATTTATTAATCATATTATGATCCTAATTATAAGATTTGGAATGAAAATTAGGGTTTAATTTAGCAATGTAGGTCATGCTTTAGAAAAAGTTTACAAAATTGCCGATTTTCGGAAAATTCAGATAAAATCCTTCTTTAAGAATTCCAAAACTTATTTTATAATTATTTTTAAATAAATTTCAAAATATTAATTATAAATGTTGACTAAAAAGTCAAAATTACTATTGTAAACATTTACTATTCAATTTTTAAGAATTAAACACTTTATAATATAAGATTAGACACACACATACACACACTATCACACGTGCACTATGATCAATTCAAGAACATTATGAACATGTTCTTAGACTTATTTATATGTTCATATAAGTTCATGATCATGTTTAATAAATTTTAAGTTCATAACATATAATTAGACTTAAAATGTAGCACTTTATGTAGCTTTAGTCATAAAAATAATTCTAAATAAATTATTCTAAGCATGAATTTAATCAAATAATATCATAAATATTTAAACACATAATCACATTATATCATATCATAATTCATGCATTTAATTAAATAAAATTCATAATGTAGGTGCATTTTACATAAAACTAACAATTATGCGTATATTTCATAAAATTTCTAAAGGCATAATTTAATTAATTCTAAGCATGCTATCACTATATTATACTAAGAACAATATATAAAGCATGAAATAATAAAATAAAAAGCACACCTTGTGTAGAGAGAGGTGGGATGGCCAAACCTAGGGAGGAGAAATGGGAGGTTTTTGTATGATCTTGTAAATGAATTTGGGGTGGTATTTATAGGTATGGTTTTGGGACCTAGAGGGTATTTTTGAATAGTTAGGTCCATGACTCACAAGATAGGGTAGACTAGGTGTATTCTTTAGGGTATTTAGGTGTATACTTAGGCATATAGGTGATGTAAGAACTTATGTATTCAAAATTATATCATAAATACATCACCTATAAATTAATTCAAAAATGGGTAAAAAATAATACTTAAAACATTCATGAATCTCTAGGTTAGAGTTTAAAGTGGGGAAAATTTGTAAAAGAAAGAGAATCGGGATAGTTTTTTAATGAATATAAACAATTAACGTTTAAACGTTTCAAGTTAAAGTAGTAGAGGTTTGGAATTTTGAAAAACATGATAAAATACATAAAATGAAGTTAGAATGAGATTTAATTTCTGAGAAAGTGTTCATGATTCATAAAATAATTTGAGGATTATTTTGAGTATAATAGTGGGTACCAAACGCCGTACGGTTTAAAAGTTAGTTTTTACTACGGGAATAGTACTCTATGAAAATTAGGAAAAATTTATAAAACGAGCTAGGATTTGAACTAGGGTTTGGAAAAGGTCTTAAAATTCATAAAATAATTCAAGGATCATTTTGGTTATAATATTGAATAGGAAAAATGTTGGAGTTCGAAAATTCCTAAACTAAGGTAAAACTAGGGTTTTCTAGCCGATTTTGGTTACTACGGGAGTTACAATGTGAATTAGGGTTCGAGAATGGTACCATAATTTATAAAATTTCGCAAGTATACATTTGACCTTTATATTTGATAGGTAAAAGTGTCCCAGTAAATTTCTACGTTTAGGAATGAATAGTAACTAGGGACCTAATGGGAATTTTTGACAAACAATTTTCAAAGTGTGTTTTGAGGTAACAAAAACTGTGTTATAAATCTGGAAAATGTGAGATGAAGGTTTCTAATGTGTCATGGGGTTTATGTTAGGGTTTAAGCTCGGTAATTGAATAGTGACACAAGTCTCATAATAAGATAATATTAGAAATGAAGGCATGAAGGCACATAATTCATAAAATGTAAGGCATAATGAATTAAGATTATATAAACGCTTCCTTCTAACCCTTTACTTTACCTATTTCTTCTTGGCCCCCCAAAATCCCGGCTGTTACGGTACACGAACCGAGCAGCAGCAAACGGGAGACAGACAAGACCCTGTCTAAGTTAGGCGGAGCCTAGACCCTGTACAGCACATAAAACAAGAAACCTGGAAGTGGAAGCAAAGTAAAGAATACGAAATTTATAAAAATTTAAAATATCAAACATACCAATTCAATCATTACCAACTACACAGGCTCAACTGGTATTAGAAGTCTGCAAACAAGTGCATAAAATAAATACGGATTCAACTGGCCCTAGAAACCTGTCCCGAATTTCAATAATTCAATCCATAATAATAAACTATACAGAGTATATACATTTACAATCAAACCTGAAACAAACCAATTAACAAACTTTAACTAAAGGCACAGACTCGACTGACACGACACACCGCCGCCTAGCTCGAACTCCAACAACCTGCACCTGTAAACTAAAAACATAGGTGGGGCGAGGGCCAGTCCACTGACTGAGTTAGGAGGCTGAACACGCACACACGATACATAGTATAGAGCAGAGCACATATCAAAAGAAAGACTATGAACCGGGAGTAGGGTTTTGCATACCAAAGCCATTTTCAAATTAAACGTATACTTATTTAAAACATAACAAACTGAACATACTCATACCATATCAAAAGAGAAAGCTCCTATCCCCGTTTCATAATCAACATAACAGAACATATTCTTACACCTGGCGAGTATGAGTTTCCAACCTTACTTCCAAATCATTATCATACCTAAGTAAACCGAAATAATCACAAATCAAATCATATCATTCAAATCCCGTATCTATCCTCACAACTTGGAAGTCTGCACGCGGGGTACCGGCCCACATCGTGCAACTCAATATACGCGGGATAGCTAGTCCACATCGTACCTTTCCGGTTATTCACCGAGGGCTCAAAGCACCACCCCTCCTCAACCTCGAAGAGTCACGCGTAGGTACTTCAAATGGAGATCGTGCACAGGCCAAACCCAACGGCCCAACACTGCCTCGAGTATCCTTACCCACGTTTCTGGGGCCCAACAAATCAGAACAAAACATATCATATCATAACTCGCTACATATCATAACATAATCATACTTACGTACCTTATCAGACATACCATACCTTGCAACTTGGCATATGCTATAACCGTACCTCTCTGTGTGATCCAAATCCTTAGCTGGTATAAAGGCACACTATTTGGAGCACAGCCTCGTTGCAAAATATTTTCAAGCTTACATACGCTTGTACATATAGTTCAAAAACCTTTAGTCGTATAACAAAGTCATAATCATATCATATAAATACATATCTATTATATAAATATAATAGAATAATCGCATGCAGGCTTGAAGATGAGTACATAGGGTTGTAGGTCACTTTAACTAAAAGAAAATTCCTAAAACCTCACCTTATACCGACGAGAACGGAAAACACGAGCAAGGAAGTCCCACTGGAACCCAAGCAGCTGACAGACACTCCCTGGAGAACCCCTTCACGTCTGAGCATACAGAACATAAGACTCAGACTCAAACCACAACCACAAAGACGAACGACCATGCATGTGAGCACAAAAGAGACAACATATAATTCACATTTATACAAACAGTCATTCATAGCAAATTACAATTCACTTTGCATATTAAGGGATTCATGATTTATAAAATTCATAACATAGAATAAAAAAACAAATCAAGACATTATAATTTAATTCCTATCATGCACTAAGTCCCGAGAAAATAAACACGAATTACATAACAATTTTATACATAATTACATAATTGCATAATTCGCAATATTCTAACAATTAGCATACTTAAACGATTCGTTTAAATTAGATATAACTTATCCTTTCATAATTTATTTCTTATGTTTCATAGAATTACACAAATTATTTAGTTTCCAAATATTACATTAAAACCCCTTAAACAAGAAACATACACAACAAAACGGCATAACCAAGACAAGTAAATTCAATAATCAAGAATCAAGCTTTTCATACATCATAACATATTTCCAAATATCATACAACTCATAATTTTAATTCATCGAACATACATGATCAAAATTTACAATTAAAAATAATTAATGAATAAAAAAACAATAACTTCAAAAATTCATAACAAATCAATTGGGCATCCAATTGACGAACGGTAAGTGGCGTTGGACTCACCACAACGAAAAGGACCTGCTGCCCGAAGGGCATCGGAATGCTGGCACCGAACTGCCACCAGAAGCCACCGGATCACCACATCCGGTAGCCGGAAAAATCCCTGTGAACGGCGAATCGTACGTCTCAACATGCTCAACAAAACCCCTCAAAAAATTTCTAAAAATACGAAACCCATAGGATTTAATTAAAGAAAAACCAACCCAATTCAACAATTAAATCCTAAAATCCAAGAAACAAAATTAAATCCAAACAGCTTGACAAAAATGAATCCGAGCATACAGTTGGAAAGGCCACGTCCAGAACTTCGAAATGCCCAACTTAATTGCCAGAAAAAGAAGCCAGAGCGTTGACCGCCACGCGCGGCCACCAAATCGGCCGATTTCTAAGTCTGGCCAACAAGAAAAGATCAGCCTCTTCATGCTGAACAACTTTCATGAAGGGCCCGTCGCCAAAAGATCACCGAAAAAGGCCCCCGACAGCCGTCGAAGTTCCAGCCACCACTGCCAAGCCCAAAACCACCACCTACACCACAATTCAGGTCAAACCGAGGCTGGAAATGGAATCAGTGGGTCGGAAAACATAAGAAACCACCAAAGCTCCTCGAAAAAAACTGTCGGAGGTGGCGAAATCGCCGTCTGCCACTGTTTACGCGCTGCCACCTCGGCCTTCCGTCGGCTTGTGAGCCACCGTCCGGCGTTCGATGGCCGCCCCGCCAAACGCCGAAAGCTGCGCCATCCAATCCTGCACAAAGCCCAGATAAGCTCTGCCCCATTCCGCCGCCGGAAACCACCGCGAGACGCTGTGGAAGTGGCGGCTCTCCAGCGCGTGATTGAAAATCCGCAATATCTCTTTCACCGCTTGTCGTCGGGCCATGATTTTGGTATCATTGTGTTCATCTTGTCAAGTACATCGAAATTGACTATTCTTTCGTCGAATTTCATCAAGAAACGGCTAAGTTCCAGCTTTGTGTGTGTAGTGCATACGTGGTGTGTGTTTCTCGCGGAGAGAGAGAGGGAGAGAGAGAGAGAGAGAAAGTCTGACCCAGTCAAACACGGATGCGGATATTTTATTCTGGGGTCCTAACGTGCAAGAATAACCCGTAGGAAGGACTAACGATGTCAGAATTGGGCAAACTTAAAAGTCTACAGTCTCGTTTCGATGCTCCGAATGCGTTAAAGAGGTTCGTTAGGTCAAAATCTTGATTGAATGATAAATGACCAAAATACCCCTAAAAAGAAAAATTTGCAAATAGGCCCCTAAACTCTTAAAAAGCTGAAAATAGGGCCACATAACGCACGAAATTACAGAATTAAAAACATAAAAAACACATTAAGCATCAAGCAAAAGTAAATTAAATAATTAAACACATAAGGCAATTAACACGTGGTACCTGCTCAGACGATCGAAAAAGCGGGGTGTCACAGTTTCTTAGCTTGGAAGATGAGTATATGATGAACTTTGTGCTTTTCTTTATTGCTCATGTTGTGCTGTGTGAATGTGTGAAGGTTTATACATGAATTTTGCTAGCTTTAAGTGTCATTATGCCTACTTTGTTGCCTTCTCCCCTGCCCTGCTGCTGTGTATTTGATGCCCCTGTTTTCCTTGTGAAGCTGCTGCAACAACAGCTCATTTTTTCGGACTTGGGGTGGCCGCGAGGCCTTGCGCCTTTTACTCTTGGAGGCTGTGAGGCCGTGCATAAGCCAAGAATTTTAGCCTACTATGCACGACCTTGCAGGCTAAAGAAGAAAAGGTTGTGAGGCCGTGCAGCCCCTCTCGGTTAAGCTTTGTTTTAGCCTACTATGCACGGCCTTGCAAGGTTCATAAAGGAACCTTACGCGGCCATGCAAGTGTGTAGTGCCTTCTTGTGTGTTTGTTTGATGTTTGCTTGCTTTTCGTTGCTTTTTCCGTTATGACTCCTATGTGTTATTAACTTGTTATATGACGTGTTATGATTCATGTTTTGAATTTATAGTATGATTTCGATGCATGTATACTAGTATTCATATTCAAATTCAAAGCTAAATCATAAACCAACCTTCACGACATTTGGGGAAGAAAGGAGCTACCCCTCAACCACCGGTTCAAATTCACACTAGTCAGGGTTCAATTACCTCCCTGCACCTTCGACGGGGCTACCGCTGGCTCAAGAAAACCCACCCTTCCTCAACCTCTCAAGGTTAGGCGAATTCTCTCAAATAGAGATGTGTTGATGGGAGAGCTTGGCGACCCCACGGCCGACCCGAGTTGGCATACCACTTCTCTGGGGCCCAAGTTAAATTCCAATTCATATTCCCACAAAACCTATCTTTCAAAGTCTTATCTCGCTATAGAATCAAACAAACATAGCAACCCTTTTCAAAATCAAACAGAAAATATCATACATATACATAAAACACGTTTTCCAAAGGTTCTTAACAAACGAGATAAATCCCTCAAAATACATATCAAACACGTATCTAAATACATAAATATACGTAGGTCGCATGCGGGCTCAAAACACATATAGGGTTGTAGGTCCATATAACTAAAAAGAAAGAAAACCTCACCTGGTACCAAATGAAGCTGAAGACAAAGCAAACGTTCACCCCGAAACCTACAAGACCCACATGTCACCACCCCGGGTGCACCTGCACCAAACTGAATACAAAACGAAGGACTCAGACTCAAGAATGAACCACAAAGACGTACGACAATACTCATGAATGTACAAAACGAAATACATACAATGCACATTCGCAAAACAAACAACTTGCATTCATATACCACATTTCATATAAAATTCACATATTGTAAGGTCAAATAGATCATATATTAACATTTAAAATTAGGTGTATCATCCATCTAAATAGTAAGGTGAGAACATGCATTTATCTAATTATACCATGAAAACAAGTTACAATTTACAACTAATCTTTAAAGATGCAAGTTAGTCGAAGAAGCATAGATTGAATCCCAAAAAAGTAATTCTAATGTATAAATAAAGCATGCATAAAGTTTACACATTGTACATATCTCTTGTGTGAATTTAAATCATGCCATCGCCTTAAATTAAGATACAATGTTCCAAATTTAATTGTTCATAGCATGCAAGACCAATTTAGACAATTAAGATTTCCAAATGTGAATATTAAATCATTCATGGTTACAAGGTTCAATTAAGATCTTGAAATTAAGGATCAAGCTCAAATTTAGATATAAAGTGCATAGATAAGGGTAATTTGATCATTAAGTATGCATGAGGTTCATAATATTATAAACATGGCAAGGATAAGTCATACTTCCAAGGTAAACGACATGTCTCCGGTTCATTTATATCATGCTTTAGGAATATAAGTTCTAGTATTGCGCACATTCATATAATTTCAAGAGATAACATATACAATATAATTAGCAAGGTTTCCAAGTTATTACACAAACATCTCATTCAAGTTAATCAAGTAGCATAAATTCAATGTATCAGAATTCAAATTGCAAATCGAAACGTCAATACATATTACAATTTATTCAACACATGATTTCGTAAACATTGGAGTATATATCGACCAACGAATCAAGCAAATTGCAATTAATTTATATTTAAAACAAATAAATCAATTAATTCTCAAATACACAAAATAATTCCTAACAATTAAACCGAGCGTCTGATTAACGAACGAAAAGTGGCGTTGGACTCACCACGATGAGACGGACAAACTGTCCTTAAGATCACCAGAGCGCCACTGCAGGAGCTACCGAAAAAACCACCGACCATTGCCGGAACTTATCGAAAATCTTCGATCAATTTCTGAAAATTCCAAGCCGTTCGTCTCCAAATTCAGATCTAAGAATACGAAAACCCTAAAATCGTCAAAATCGAATTACTTCCAAATCAGTGAACGAAAATAAAATCTGTAAATTGCATTGACTTACCCATGTCCAGGTCTAAGAAACCCATATACGGCGCTGCCACGAACCCCAGCCACGCCACCACTGCTTTACCGTCGCCGTCGATCCGGTGAGTTTCAAGTGGTGGGACCACCACTGATCGACTCGCCTCGTCGAACCCTGTAAAACCCCTATGCTTCCATCGTTGTTCGGTCACCGGAGATGGCCACCAGAGCCTTGAACCACCACGGGCATCCACTCCGATTCGCCATTGATCCTGTCATCCACAGGCCATGCCACCGCTTTTAAATTGTTCACCATGAAGAGGCGAGCAAAACCCAACTATTTCCCATCGGATTCGATCGTTGTAGCTGCCGGAATCTTCAACTCTGCTATTGACTTCAAAACCTCCTTGCCGTCACTGCTGTACCTCGTCGGAAACACCATTTTCGACCATTTTCGTACCAAACCAAGGCCGAAAATGTGTTCAGTGGGTCGGAAACCATGGGGTAAGGTGGTTGTCAGCTAGCGAGGCCTGCCGGATTCCCACTGGTGAGAGGTGGCGCAACTCGCCACTTTTAGGAAGCCGTAGCGCCTCCGTCGGTCATTGTTGGGCGGTGAAACTGGTATGGTTGTGATCCTCTCGTTGAATACGTCGATTTCGACTATCCATTTACGTAAATCGGTGGCCGAACGGAGAAGTTACAAATTGAGGGGTGGGGCTGTCGGCCCATCGTGTCGGGAGAGATAGGGAAGGAGAGAGAGAGAGGATGGGAAGGGTTTGACTGGGTCTAAGGGTGATTCCGGATATTTTAATCCGAATCTGAACGCATTGAAACGATCGTAGAAGGAGTTAACGAATTTAGAACTGAGCATACTTAGAGTCTACGGACTCGTTTCGATGCCCTGAACGCGTTAAAGAGGTCCGTTAGGCCAAAATCTCGATCAAAAAAGAAATGAACCCTTGTATACCCCTAAAAGAGAAAATTATAAACAAGCCCCTAAACTTTGAAGGAGCTACAAATAAGGTCACATAAGGCACATAATCACGTAATTAAACATACAAGAAGGTCGACATGTGGCGTTAGCTTAGACATCGGAAGAGCGGGGTGTCACACAAACAAATTATAAATCCTTCAAAGTCATCAAATTCATAATTCTAACGTGGAAATTCATAATTTAACAATTAAATTCATATACTTAAATATTCAAAATAAACATTTATATCAATATAAGACAATTAAATCAAACATAAGGCAATTTAGTTCACTAAATTAAAGTTACTTAACATAAACACACAATTAAACTCACACGAGACATCATACCTGTACGGTCGAACAGACGGGGCGTCACATAATCCATGTCATCTTACTATACACTCACCACCCACACATATTGAATTCTTGGCAAATGCTTTCAAGATTCCCGCACCTTATATCTATGATCAAGCCAGTGTTGATCCAAATAAGATAGAGGCTATGCAGCGGGAGTTGGATGCTTTGGAGAAGAATTAAACTATGAGTTTACCTAAAGGAAAGTGACCCATCGGATGTAAATGGGTTTATAATGTAAAGTATTATTCGGATGGAACGGTGGAATGTTATACTATACGTCTTATGGTAAAAGTTTTAATCAAGTTGAGGGCATTGATTACGCTGATTCATTCTCACCTGTGGTGAAATTAGTGATTGTGAGGATTTTTTTTTATTTTTTTATTTTTATTTTTATTTTTTTTTTTGCTTTAGCCACTGCAAAACACTGGCTCATACATCAGCGCAACATGACTAATGCATTTCTTTATGTTTTTCTCCATAAAGAAGTTTACAAATGAAACCACCGTAAGGATATCTTAAGGTTTCGAATGGAAAAGTTTGCAGGTTGGTCAAGTTCATATACGGACTAAAATCAGCGAACAGGGAGTGGAACCTTAAGTTTAGTAAGAAGTTAATGCAGTATGGTTTTTTATACAGTCGGATCATGACAACTGTTTATTTGCTTTGTAGTCTGGTTCGATTTCCCTATGCTTTTGGTTTTACATTGACGACGTGGTCATCACAGACTCTCATGAAGAAGAAATAGGTAAAGTTAAAAAGTTTCTCCGTAAGGCACTCACGATTAAACATTTGGATTACACTCATTATTTTCTTAGACTTGAAATCAGTAGAAATGAGGTCGGTACAAATTGACCCAGCGAAAATATATCTTGGACATTTTATCTGATGTGGGCCTTACAAGTTCAGAGCTTACCAAAATTCCCTTACCCAAAGGTTACAAATTAGTTGCAAACGATGGGCCTTTATTTCTTGAACCTGATAAATACAAAGGTGTAATAGGTCGTCTTCTATATTTGACCATGACGCGTACAAACCTCAGTTTCGTGATGTTGTTCCAAGATGGGTTTTGTAACGGCCCGAATTTCAGACAGTCAGGTACGCTCGACACGTGTGAGTTTCGAGCGTAGGATTTTATGTTATTATTTCGTCTATTTAATTTATACGTGTTATGTTAATTTCTATAAATTGCGTTCAACATGATTACGTGAAAATTATATGATATTCATTTCAATTTGACAATTCTTGTATAAATGGAATTTAATTGTTACATGAATTAATTGTTCAAATTTGTATTAATTGCATAATTGTCCTTAATTGTTCATTTCCCTTTCTTTAAGGACCTAATTGCATGAAATATAAAGGACCTAATTGATCTTTTCCAAACTTGGTATACTCAATTGCATAACTTATGGAAATTGGAGGATTAAATCATAAATAATGCATATTTACCCAAATATATCACGGTACATGCTCCTTCATTCTTCTTCCATCCTCATTTTTATTCCAACAAAAACAATCATCATCCTCTCTCTCGGCATTCACTCAAGAAGAAAGGGAAATTGAGAAATCATCATCTTCAAGTTAGAAATTGCTAAAGAATTCCATGATTCAAGCTCAAGCATCCATGTTCATCATCTTCTTCCATCTATTCTCACTTCAAGGTATATATGAGCATGTATGTGAATTCTTGGGAATAATTCATGAAGCTAGGGTTATGATTTCTTTGAAATAACTTGCTAATATGATGTTGGAATTATGAATATAAGCTTTAGTCTTGAATTTCATGTATGAATCTTGAAAATCATGGAATTATATGAAAATTGGAAGTATGAGCTTGAAGTGAGAATTATGATGATTAAGGCATGGATTGTGTGTTTATATTGTGTTTTATTGTACCTAAAGCATGTATACTTATTTCCTTTCATGAATAATAATGTTTGGAATTGAGTATGTGAGTTTTGTTGAGCGTTGATGGTGGTTCGTGCATCCTCTGTTCTTCTCCCCTATTTCTGGACTGTCTGCATAACGGGAACGGCCCTTCCCGTTCCCTTTGTAAATGGAGAATGGCCGTTCCCATTGTTTGAACAAGGTGTCAGGCGGCGAGGATGGGAACGACCGTTCCCATCTTCGGGGAGCCCGACAGCGGGAACGGCCATTTCCACTTTGAACTGAAACCTGGAACGGCCGTTCCCAGCCCCCTGGTCGTGCAGAAACTTTCTGCATAAAATTACATTTTTAGCCCCTCGATCCGACGGTTTATTTGACCCCGATTTGCTATAATATGATTCAATATGTACTGAAACAACATGTTATCATGCTACACTATGTATTGCTCGATGTCTCGTGTATGATCATGCCGTGCGTCATTATATGGAATAATGTCCTTGAATTATAGTCTCATGCACGTACGTTGTCCCGTTTCTTGTCCAGTTATTCTCCAGGGCGGAGATTGTCGAGCATGAGCACGTTCACGCATTCACGAGTCGTGTGTCGCCTGTCAGGTGAGGTTTAATTTCTAGTTATACAGAACCCGTATAACCTTTACGTGATTTTTGGCCAAAGGTATTTATATTATAATTTCATGAAAGCACTTATCCTTTCAAGTTATGTTATTGTTCATGAATTAAGCAAGTAGGTTATGTTAGTATTCACGAATCAAGCATGCCATGTTCATGAAAGCAAGTACGTGCGTTCTCCTGGCCAGGCTCTCCTTAGTGAGGGTGCTGGGCTGGTCTTCGGGCTGGTGGTTGTCCGTCCAACCACAGGAAGAACAATACCCTGTCGTGTACGTGTGTTCTCTTGGCCAGGTCCTTCATAGTGAGGGCGCTGGGCTGGTCTTCGGGCTGGTGGTTGTTCGTCCAACCACAAGAAGAACAAAGCCCTATCGTGTACCTGTGTTCTCCTGGTCAGGTTCTCCTTGGTGAGGGCGCTGGGCTAGTCTCAAGGCTGGTGGTTGTCCGTCCAACCACAAGAGGAACAACCCCATCATGTTACAAGCAAGCCATGTATTGATTGCATGATTTCCATTCCATGAACGTGCTAATTGAGTACACATGCATGATTGCACGATAATTGAATTGCGTGATCACCTAATGATTAACAAGCAAGCAAGCATGTTCCTCGATTGCATGAAAAGAACAAGTATTTAATATTGATAGTTGTATTCTCGGGCGAAGCTATATTATTATTGAACTTGTATATTTACCTGTTACAAATCTTTACCCGAGAATATAACTTACATGTTATCTGAACTAATATATATTTAAACCCCTCACTCGGTCTTCACAGACTGACGCCTCCACCTTTCAGGTATTGCAGGTGCACGCTAGGCGGGAAGTGAGTCGAGTCCAGTCCTGGTAGTCGAGTCTTGCACGGTGCATTTTATTTAATTGTTTATTTATTGTTTAAGGGATTTAGGTTATTGTTATTGTTATTGTTTATTTGGAGATGATAATGTATTGATAAATATAGTAAAGCATGTTTAGATTGATAAATGAAACATCGTGACTTGGTAAATGGAAATATTTGATAGAAACTAGTTTATGCTTCCGCTTTTATTTTGTTGCATGAGTTAGTTATCCCGCCTAGCCTATTGAGTTATTGCATTGTCACCCGTTCGCTATAGGTTAGTTCATGTACGGATTGGCCATTTCGTATGTGGATTGACCTATAGTGCGGGGGTGTGGTACCTCCACGTGTAAGGGGTGCTACAGGTTTGGACTTCCAATAATCTCCATCTTGAGGGAGGTCCATGGAGAATGGTTTTTATTTATGTTACGAGTTATTTTATGCGAGTTTATTAGTTGGGTTAGCAATAGACGGTGTCGTTTTTAGTTTATGAGCAATTAGTTAGTTACTTTTCAGATTTACCAATTCTTTTTTTTAACACATGCACCCCAAATGGGCTTCTACCCGATATATCACATTGGAGAATAAACCCATTAACCAGTTGTACCACTTCCTGTTGGCATTTACCGACTCATATTTTCAAATGAATGAAATAAGTTTACACGATTTGAACATTTATTATTAGGGCGAATTACATATGACTACCCTCACTTTAGATTTAATTACAAGTTAGTCCCCGCACTTTCGTTTATTACAAATTAGTCCCTAACTTTTGTGTTCCGTTTGAGGTCCATGTTTTCAGTTAAGGTTCGGTTAATTTTTTTTCTATTTTGCCTAAAATACCCCTAAGGACTATTTTGTTTTATATTAAATGCTCAGGGGTCGTTTTGTTAATATTTATAAATTTCAGGGATTATTATGCAAACATTTGTGTTTAAATTATATAAAATAATAATATTTATAACTTATGTATATAATTGATAAATTTTAGTTTTATTTATGTTACGAGTTATTTTATGCGAGTTTATTAGTTGGGTTAACAATATAGGTGTCGTTTTTAGCTTATGAGCAATTAGTTAGTTACTTTTCAGATTTATCGACTTTTTTTTTTTTTTTTTTTTTTGACATATGTACCTCCAAATGGGCTTCTACCCAGATATCACCTTGGAAAAAAACTCATTAATCACTTGTATCATTCCCTGTTGACATTTACCAGCTCATATTTTCAAATGAATGAAATAAGTTTACACAAAATATTCACGATTTGAACATTTATTATTATTTTGTAAACAATAAAGAGTAAAAAAACATATAAGAGAAACAAAATTTTGTTTTTTTGTTCTGGATAAGAGAAACTAACTTTTCTTTTTGGGGTCAGGATAAGAGAAACAAACTTTAAGGCTAAATTGTAAAAATGGTAGGTTTCGACTTTTGTTTTGCAATTATAGTATATATTGTATAGGGTTTATAACTTTGGTGTAAGACGTCTTTTCTATGGGCGTCTTCATCATTTTCCAGTTTTTGTATATTTATGATTAAGACCCATAGTTTATAAATGTTTTCAATTTGGTCCATTAATTTCTCTTTCTTGTATTTTTTGTATAAACTTATTGTTTATATGATTTATTATCTCTCCTTTTTCTTTTATACCTTGTATAATTGTGTCTCTATTTAATATATCTTTATTTATTGTTCGTTCGTAATTTTTCTGATATATTTCTTTTTTCTGTAAAGATGTTTCTAAATTCTTTCCCATTTGTTTAATATTTTTAGTTTTCATGGTTTCTTTTAATCGGTGTCTTTCTTCTGTTATAGTTAATTGTGTAATTATTTGTTTTGATTTTTCTAGACTAATAATGTTTTTCAAATGTTGTGTCGCATCTATTTTACGATCTTCGTTTTTAGCTTTTAAGTAAAGTTTTACTTCTCTAGTATAACTTTCGTTTATTGATTTTATATTGTCTTTATAAAATTTTTGTCTATTATAATCATACATTTTTGGATTATTTTGGTTTTAATGTTTAGAATCGTATACGGGCTCTGATACCAGAAAGGATCAGAGTGTTTCCTTGATAGTGGTGGTTAATTTAGCCATTTGGTCGGCTAATTGTGTAAATTCATTTTCAGTCATTTCATTAGAAGATTCCTCTTCTTTAAAGTTTTTAATTGAGGCCCGTGTACTAGTACTAGTTTCACTGGTTCTTTGATTTGGTGGTAAATATGTATAACATGTGCTTTTACTTTTTAAAAGTTTAGGTGTTCTATTTTGAAAAACATTAGTATTAACATATTGTATAATAGGTGTCTTTGGTATATATTTTATACGAGAAACTTCTCGAAAAATATCTTCCATATATATTTTGTCTGTATTTCTAAATTGTATACTATGATGACTGTTTGTCAAAGCATATCCAATGGTGTATGTTATTGAAAATGGATAATCATTTGTTTCCATTAAATCTTGTCTATCAAATTTATAGGCAATGTTCAAAGATTTATCTAGTTTTTCGGTTACAAGTGGTATTGTAAAGCTACATTAAAAAGTAGTTTAGTATAAGCAAGGTTTCCTTCAATTATTCCAAGTATTTTATCTTTTATGTTCATAATTCTGTCATCACATATGGCTAGTTTTATAGGTGAGTTTATTCCTTCAGCAAACGTGCTCTTAATTAGTATCTGTATTGTAGAGATATGTATATATCCTATTTCACTGGGTGTATATTTTGCTTTTTTGATTTTCTGAATTATATCAGCTTTATTTATCAACGAAATGGCTTGTGTTCCTTTTGTTGTAGAAATTTCAATGGGTGTTTCACATGTAAATTTTCCATATAGAATAATGTTTTTTCTGTTCAGTTTTGTTTTTAAATCTGTTTTCATATCTTGTCCATCAATTAAGTTTAATTCTTTTCTTTTAACTTTGTTTAATTTTTTGTTGTCTATAACAATATCTTGAGAAAAATATCCGTATTCTTCGGTTGTTTCAAAGTTTTCTATTTGATCTATCAAACTAGTTTCCATATCTATAAATTCTAGTATACAAAAATATGAATAACATTTTTAGAGCAAAGTGTATATTGTTTACCTGTTTGTGTATTCATATCTACTGTCTTCATGCACTCCATGTTACCTGTTCATCATCTTTTCGAAGTATAGGTTTGATTTTTGTATGAGAATTGTTTAGTTGTGTATGGTTATGTATGGTTCTGCTATTCAGGCGTGAGGCCAACAGAAAAGAAAAGCTCAAAGGCTTTTGAAACTCAGAGAGTTTTGATCAACACATGATCTTTTTCTCCATTCAAGTCTGTTTTTTACATACTACATTGAGGCCATTATATAGGCACTCGACTCACTATTACAGACGCGTTTTTATTTACAAAAGTCAAAAAAGTAGAAAAAGACTTAACGCAATAATGGTGCTCAACTACTGCACCAAAAAGCAGACAGAGACATAAAGTCTGCATTATTGAAGTGTGTTCGTCATTGCTTACGTATTTCCTTGAGTGTTTGACGTCATTGCATGCGTCAGTTTACTCTTCAGTAACAGTGTCTTCCTTTATTGACTCGTTTGAATTCTGGGACCCCGTTTCTTTAGCTTTGTCTTCTGGTTTATCTTGGCATATTACACAGCTGTGTTCATCAATTATTTCGCTGTATTCGCAGAAGATGAGTTTGGCTTCCATAGGGAGTGTCTTCAAGCTGTGTTCTTCAATCTTGATGAAAGTTTTCTCAAAGTTTTCCAACGTTTTCAGCTGTAACGGTGGAATTGTGTATCTTGAAGATCCGTATATCAAATGATAATTGGATTTGTAGTTTATTTTGACATTACTGTCCTTGTTTATCTCTTGTGATGCATAAAATATTTGATTTAGTTGTTTTGCAACTATCTCATTTATGTCATCAAATGTCTTCATTGTATCAATGCTGGGGTATTCTCCGTTTGAAACTATCAGTTTGATAATTCCATAAGAGTATACTAAGACTCCTTCTTCGTTGAAGATAGGATATGAAAGTGTCGATTTAAAGACTATTTCTTTATCCATGTTTCCTTTTGAGACTCGTTTAGCATAGTCTTGAAGTGTAGACATTAGTTTTGGGCTAAATTTTCGAAAACATTTTGGGTTTTTAAAGTATAGAGTGTCAAGAAATCCATGTATGAAGAATTGGTATATCAAGTCTGGGTCTGTTTGTTCAAATACAACGACTTTTGGGCCGTTTCTGTTTACTGGGTACCAAAATAGGTTGTTTTTGTCTTTCTCTGGGTTGTATTCAAAAATGGATTTCAAGAGGTTGTCGAATTTTTCTTTTGAAGGTTGTATTTGGGCCTCTTTTTGGGCTGGTGTTTGAACACGGTCCATTGGGTTTACTGTAGGTATGTTTCCAAGAACTCTCATTTTTTCTTTAAGACTGCTTTGGGTTTGAAGAGTGGTTTGGAGGGTGTTTTTATAGGTTTTTGTCTCTTCAAGGGCTTGTTTAGCTTCTTCGAAACTGGTATAGGATTTGTGTGTTATTCCTGAGTGTCCTAGTATGTGTATACTTGCTGTGGACCAATGGTCGTAGATCCCACGGCTTGGACCATTGAATATTGTATACCATTTTTTGACCTGTTTTCTTTCATCTTCACTATCTGCTGATGATGAAGTATTCCCTTCTGCTGCTGTTTGTGGAAAAGTTTTTGATTTTGTGAGTGTTTTCGGTGATGGATCCACCACGCTTGCTGGTAACGCTGATGGTGGAAGTCCTGCTGCTTGTTGGACAGCGTGTAAGGCGGCAAGAAGTTCTTGTCGTTGTGTCATCTTGGATTCTGTGAATTTTTGTATTTCCAATTGTTTAGCTCTCGTGAATTGTTGTATCTCATGATCAATTGTTTCGATGTTTTGTTTCATCAGGGCTATTGCGGCCTCCATTCTCGTGTGAGTGTGTCTGCGAGAGCGTTCTCTTCTGATTTTATGTATACGATGTGAAACTGGTATCTTCGTATCTCGAGCTGCCAACGTATCAATCTTCCTTGATTGTAGTTGTCTCGAAGTGTATACCTGTAGAAGTTTGTTAAGTATTTGGAGTCTGTTCGAAGTTCGAATTCTCGAGGTAAAAGCTCGAGTTTCCACTTCCGAAGTATCTTTAGACATGCAAGTGTCTCTTTTTCATGGACTGTATAATTTTTCTGGGTTTCTGTAAATGTCCCAGATATGTATTTACAGAGTTGTGTAATTTCGCGAACCTTTTTGGTTCTTGTATTCATATGACCTTCAAGGTCGTTTGTATTCATTTTTTCGGCTGGTATTGCAAGCATGCAACCAGACCATGTATCATTTGAAGCATCTGTCTCAATGATAATAAAATCGTTTTCCTTTGGATTGTATAAAACAGGCAATGTTTCACAATACTGCTTTATTTTCTGAACTTGTATCGAATCATCAGTTTTCCAATTCCATTGTATTTTCTCAGAAAGTTTCTTTTGTAGTTGTGTTCTTTCTTTAGCAAGGTTCTTTATGAATCCTTGGTCAGAAATGTAGTTTAAACATCCAAGAAATCTTTGTAGTTGTTTTCGATCAGGAATTTGATCTGGAAATTCGTTTAATTTTTTCAAAATATTGTCTTGAAGAACTATGTTTCCTTGTGAATCAAAAGTATTTCCAAGAAAATCAATTTTTTGTTTACATAGAACTACTTTCTTTTTAGAAAGAATTAGTCCTTTGTCTTTGCATCGTTTCAAATCTTTTCTTAGTTTTTTCAAATGATCTTCTTTATCTTGATTACTAAAAATGATAATATCATCAATGTAAGCAAGACAAATGTCTTCTAAACCTTCAAGATTTTTGTCCATAAATCTCTGGTATATTCCAGGTGCTTGTTTTAAACCAAATGGTAAAACATTCCATTGGTAGTGTTTTTGTGGAGGACATGTAAAGGCTGTTAACGGTTTTGTATTTTCATGCAACCGTAATTGCCAATATCCTGATTTAGCATCTAGAGTACTAAACCATGTTTTTCCTTTCAATCTATCTTTAATGTAATCAATTCTAGGAAGTTTATATGCATCTCCTACAGTTTTTTCATTTAATTGTTTATAATTTATGACCATTCGTCGTTTTCCTCGTTTTATTTCATTTTTGTTTTCTACATAAAATGCAGGTGCTGCGTGTGGACTTCTGCTTTCAGAAATTAATCCCTTTTCCAAAAGTTGTTTACATTCTTCTTTAAATTCATCAATATCTCTTTTAGAGTAAGGTATATTATTTTTGACGTTTACTTCGTCTGAAGGATTTTTAAGTTTGATTTCAATTATCATATAATTATTATTCTTATCTTTGTCTAGGGGATCTTCACTAGTGACAGAGTCTAAAATTTCTTCTATTTCTTTTTCAAGATTTGTTTTTATGAAAAATATTAATTCATGATTAATTAAATAACTTATTTTGTCTATAAGTTTACTTCTGTCTTCAATTTTTATTATAGGTATCTTAACTGTTTCGTTCCTTTGAGATAGTTTTTCATTAACAGGTGATTTTAAAGTGATGTATTTTAAGTCTTGGCAAAAAGGTCTATATAGTTTTAAAAAGTTATTTCCTAGGATAAATGGTAATCCTGTTTCGTGTCTGTATATAGATGGTATAATAAAACAATATCCTTGTATCCAAACTTTTTCTAAGTATGTCGCGTACCATATATAATAATGACTTGCATCTGCTATCATTACTTTTAATGGTTGTTTAAGTTTTTTCCATTTGAATATTGTAAGAGCTGGTGAAGCAAAGCATAGACTTGCTCCTGTGTCTATAAATGCTTTGATTGTTTTATGTTTTATTCTTACTTCTATAAATGTAGCATTAGAGTTTTTCATTTAAAAGTCTTCGTCTGAACTATAATCATTTTATGATTCTGTAACTGTTTCTATTTCGTATATATTTTCTAGATCAGAATAGTCTTCTTCTATTGGTTTTAGATCGTATGTTTGAGCTACTTGAAGTATATGTAGTTTTTTATTTGATTGTTTTCGTTGTTTAGGATAGTCTCTTGCATAGTGTCCTTCTTCGTGGCAAAGCCAGCATTGACATTTTTTCTTTCCTTCTGGACAGTATTTCTGTTTAGGTTTGTATTCTTTCTTTTTAAAGAAACGTCTTCTTCTTTTTTGAAATTTATGTTTATTTTTATCTATCCATGTTTTAGGTTTCTTTCTCCATCTATATCTTTTATCCTTTCTTCCATATTTTCTTTTTTTGTTTGGTCTAATTATGTATGGACTTTCTCCGTATTGTTGAGGTACTAAAGGATTTCCCTCACAACATATTGTAATCTTGTTTTTAACTGCATTGTGTAATTCTCTTTCATAGCATTTATCTCCTATAAATTGTTCTACTACAGTTTGCGCTCCTCCTAATGTTTCTGAAGCGAATCCTTCGTTTACTTATTTCTTAAATTCTGCATATACTATTTGTCCGATTGGATAAGGTAGTTTATTGAAGTATAAGGATAGATATTTTTCTCTGTTTTCTTTGGATAAATTATAGTAATACATATTATATTCACAATTGAAGTGTTCTATAGCGCACATATCTAATATTTGTGTATTTGCAAGATGATATGCTGCTCTATCTTGTTCTCTTTTATTAATAAAGAGTCCTGAATCTTGTATAGGTATTCCAATGAATTCTGAGTATATTTTTGCAACTATGTTCCAAAAAGTATCTATAGATTCTTCTCCCCTTAAGAGTGATTTTTGTTCTTCTGATAATGTGGCTAAGTAATGTGTTACATTTCCTGTTGTTTTATATTGTACAAAATTGAATATCGTTGTAAAATTTCCTAGTCTTAATCTATCTTCGGTTTCTATAATTAATCCTAATTTATGTGCCCATTCAGTAATAAGTGTTGATTTGTTTGTTACACAGTCTATATTTAGTATTCCATCGACTCCTAGTATTCCTTTTGTAGGTATATATTGGTCAGGTATTTTAGACCATCTTCCTTTTTTATTTGGAATATATCCCTTTTTAAAATTGTATTGTATGCTTGAATTTTTTAGAGGATTAGTATATGTATCTTCTTGATAAGCTTCCCATTTAATTTCTTCTTCCTTTTTTGTGTTACTCGCTTCTGGAATATCTTTCTTATCTTTTTCTTGTTTTAAATTGTGTTCCATTCCTAACACATCGTCTTCTGATGACTCGTATCCATAAATTACTTCTTCATTTTCCACTTCTGGTTTTATAGCTTCTAATGTATGATTTTGTTTATTTTCTTCATCAACTATTTTTAATGATTCTAATAAATTGTTTATTTCTGAGATTTTTTCTTCTAAATCAAAAGTTTCCATTATATACGTGGAGCTTCTATATGAAAGGGTTTGAGATTTTTGTTTCCAAAGTATGTTTCAAGATCGGCAATAGTTATATGTCTAGAGTATTCTTTTCGTATAATGACTTCTTTGAGTTGTTTTAATAATTCCTGACAGTTTGACATAGGAAGTATTATTTGTTTTTCTTCAGATGTACCAATTTGGTTTTCCACTTGTTTTCCTCTAAGTTCTCGTAGAAGTTTATCTAAAATTTCTTGTGTATTATCGATTTCATTTATAACATTTTGTTTTTTATCTAGAAGAATTTGTTGTAACATATCTATAATGGTGTTTAATTGTGGGTTTGTAGTAGTGTGAAATAAATGTGGATATTCTCCCCCCTCCTGATGACAAGAGAAAATGTTTTGATCCAGTTTATAGTATGATTCAAGTTCTTGATTAGTATTGGCGTTTGTTATAATATTCTCTAGTTTACTCATCTTTTCGTTAGTAGTTATTAATTGTTCCGTTAATGTTTGTACTATATTATTTAGGGATTGTACTTGTTCATTTAATGTTTCTACAAATTTTTGTAATTCTTGTGTAAAACTCATGCTGATGAAAGTATATTTATTTTAGTTCTTAATTTCTTGCACCAGTTTAATGTATTTTCAGTTTGTTCTTTAAATTCTTCCGTTTTTGCATTATGTTGTTTTAACCATGTCATATATTTTTCTAATCTTATTAAATTAACTGGAGTGTATATTTCATTTTTCAAGAGTTGTTTTTCTCTTCGTTTCCTACTATTAAGAATTTCTTCTTGTATTTTGTAGTTTGTTGGATGAGTTATTGAGTTTAGGACTAGAGTTTCTTGTTTTATTATACTCCGAATCAATCTTAGTTCTCTTCGTTTTATCTGTTTATTAAATTGATCCATTTTTATCCATTTATTTCCCGTTGATATATTTTTTCTACATACGTTTTATATATTATTTTAATTTGTTTATCATTATTTGTTATATTTTTAATCTCATTTCTTTCATTCCGACATATGAAAATCTTTTTCATGATAGACTTGTATTTTATTGCACTTTCTAGTCTTTTCCCTGATTTTGTAATATCTGTTTTTATTCTTTTTTGTTTATCCATTCTATCTTTGAAATCGCTTTTGTATTGAAATTGTTTTTTGTATTTGTTCTTGATAATATTCTATCCAATCTTTATGATATCTAGCAATATACCAGTGTCCATTATTTCTTGCCATTAAGTATAAGTTTTTATGGTTATTATATTCTTTGTATAAATCCGTTAAATATTCACTATAGTTTTTCATGAAAAGTATTGTGGTTCAAAATATAATATTTCAAAAGTTTTTAGTATTGATTTGTAAGAAAATATCAACTGTGTCATGGTTTTTTTTGGAAACGCTTTTTCCATATACGTTTTGTATCATTTTTGTAATTGAAAAGTAAAAAATGTACTATTTTTAAAAAGTTTCCAAACTTTAAAGTTAAAACGTATGAGTATGACCGTAAGTTACCAAACTAGAGAACAGAAGACTCACGTAACAGAGTCACCCGCCCGACCCGGATAGACCTTTTCAATTAAGTCTCAGAAAGTTCAACAATCGGGCTTCAACAGTCAAACTGTCGAACACGCAAAACCAGAATACAAATAGCATTACTTTTCTTCTCTATAAAGATTATTCCTCTCTCTAAAATTCACAATCACAACTCAGGAATTCCGATCAACAACGTTAATTTGGCTCATTGATCGATCGATTAGGGAGGAAAAGATAAAGGTAGTTGTTGGACTACCGACCTCACCACCATGTCGATGTCTGATTCTGATACGTCCTCGCAGGGCAGCGAGTACAAGAACTTCCGCCAAATTACCCGCGACAGTAAGTCAATTTCACATCCAATGCTTCTCCACACTGAGCCTTTCGTGTTTGTTAAGAGATTGTTTGTCGAATTTAGTTGGGGTGTTTGTTTTTGTAATTGGATTGACTGAAATGCTGTGATTGTGCTGATTGAGATTGATATGTGGCTATGTGAAGAAGTTATTTGGTTATTCTTTTCCATCATTTAATTTGCCAACTTTTAATTTTATGGTATTTGCTATGTTTGGGACTTGATCTCCTTGTATAATTTGTTTACTATGGCTTGAACGGCGTGGATTTCTTATATGGAAGTATTGCTATGCTTGTAAATCATAGAATGGTCTTCAAATGTTTCTGGAGGAATGAATTGTTTGTGGTAAGTTTTCTTTTACAGAGAGGTCTGTATGCTGAATAATGGAGCATAATTATATTTTCAGAAAGATAGGAATCAGATGATTTAATTCATAGGTTTCATTAACTGTTAAAAGGTAGAGAGCAGAGTGTATTACTTATGGTCATCGCACAACATCTCATGGATAACTGTGCATGGTCTGATCATCTGTTGTTTGTTATTGGGCATCAGCACTCTTGACTCTGAGGATAACTGTTAAAAATGCACTTCCTACTAAATTGACAACCTCACTCAACTGGAATTTAAATTTTCTGTATGAAAATTAATTGATAGTATTTTTAGATGTTCAAGATTTCAAAATCAACGTCTCAAGTTATTGAGGAGTATGACTTATAGTGTAGAACAGTATGTGACTCTACGACACCAATGCCAATTTATTTTGCTTGATAGTCTCATGGAGGATTTGATGAGGTTTCAGTGAATTGGTGCATTCTGAAAGTTTTAGATTTGTGAGAGTGGAGAATACAGATCATATCAGAATGATGCTTAACTTGTCAAAAATCTTCACGCCTTTATCTTGCCTCATGTTGATTTAAGATTATTCTCATGGAGGCTACTAATTCTCTTGGTGGTGAACAGCAAGAATGAATAAGGGTAGCATGGTGCCCATTATTAATCATAAACATGAGGCACAAAAATGTATTACTATCAGGATATGATTGTGCAAAAAAAAAAAAAACCGACACTGTCATTGTTGTTTCACATAAAGAGTACCACTTTTGTTGTGAGCTACAGTGAATCCTTCTAAAACGAATAGTAAAACCCTAGATCTCCCTGATCTCACCTTAAAATTGTTCTAGTGTTAATTATCTTACTTGATACCAGGAGAACAACTTGAAACAGCTGGATTGAGTATCTAGCAGACAGTGTAAAAAGGATTTTTATGCAAAAATTATGTGTAACGCCATTGCCTAGCATATTTCCAGAAGAGTCCAGAAGGATGATTTACCAAAAAACCGACCTGCCAGGCCTGAAATTGTATGGACCCCAAACTTGACCCAAAATGGCGGGTTCAAACTGTAGATATGTTTTATAACTTAAAGTTTATTACAAGGTTTTCTTGTTAATAAGTAATGTCAAATCTTTGTCAAGATGAAACTATGATATATAAGAAGAATTAATGATCAATCAATTTATATGTGCATGTCTTTATTTTCATTAAACTAACAAATGCATATCTTATTTTTTATGTATTGAAAGTGTACTTACTCATTAATTTAATATTTATTTTTTGATTATAAAAGGATCATATTTATTTTAAAACTACTTGTGTAGTAAATACATATATATGGGTGGGGTTGTATTGCTCACAGATAACATATTTGGAAAGTGGTATTTATGTGGTCAAAATTTCTATAATTAGGTAAAAATGAAAACAAGGGCGAAATAAGATAAATATAATTTAGAGAATTACATAAGGGTTTATAGCTTAATCAAAATGCCAACATTATGTTCATCTGTTCATGTATAGCAAATTCATATCTTTCTGATTTTATGATAACATCCCTTTTATAACGCAAAGCTATATTACTCTATTTTACTATTAATACATTAAATTAGCCCCCTTTGATTTAAGTATTGTGTATCCTTCCGTGTAGAGTAGTCAAAGGCAAGTCAAATTACCATAGATGTCCTTTGGCAAACAAGGGTTAAAAAATTTCATAAGTACTTTTTTGGTAGTTTACATTAACATCATTTATAATGAAAACCTTACAGATATCTCCCTATCGTTACTATGAATAAATTGGTCATTTGAGATTTTAACGTATCTTGCCCTTTTTATGAATACACCAGCCACCAAGGGCCATTTGTGTTTTTACATCTTTGTTATGGAATGATTAGTGTTGAAATTTGAGGGTTATTTTATTTATTTTTTATTTGTAATTAGGTCAAACTGCAGGGTCTATATGTAGTTTTCCTGAAGAAAAATATTACGTTCTGAACTTAAGCTGCGAAGTACTTCAATTTGGATTAATTCTTACTACAACTTAATGAGCTCATAGGGCTAAGTTTTCTTACTTTATAGTTTCTACTAAAGTAGTTCATCCATCCATCTGGGGTTATCAGTTTGTGAATCCCTGCGTTACACAGCTACACGTGCTAGTGTGTGATCATGGGTATTCATGTTATATTGAGTTGCAATTCAATCTATTCGATGTAAATTAGTGTTATAACATTGCATCCTCTTAGTCACCATGTGCTGTATTTGTAGACTACAAAGCACTTATTTAAGTTGTTTATTGTTGTTAATTCTCTATTGCAAAATTTACAGGGTTATTATACGAAATGCTTCGGTCGGCCAGAACAGGGGACTCGAAATCAAGTTGGAAGGTATAAGAAACTTATATATACCACTTGAGCCTACTTGTTTGCTTTACTTGTTAGACCGAATTAAGGACCACCTCCAGTTCCACACACTACCTCATAATTGTTTTCACTTGAAGATGTTAGTTCTCTTTTGTGTGCTGTATCTTCTAATATCCCATTTTCCTTTGATGTTGTTTACCTTTCTACTCATTTAAGATGGTTTTGGTTGCCTTTCAATTTTGACACTTTAACCTGTAGGTACTCATCATGGATAAGGTAACAGTTAAAATAATGTCTTTCGCATGCAAGATGGCAGATATCACCGAGGAAGGAGTTTCATGTAAGAAATAGAAGGCCAGTCTCAGGGAAAAATTGTATCTTTCTTCTTTTTATCCTTTGCTCTGTAGTTTACTTTCTGTTATGCATCTCGCAATGACGATAAAACTATCTATATATTTGAGCATAAGTTTTTCAATGTTTCTCATGCTAATTTGCATGAATGGCTGTCCGTTTTGTCCAAATCTTTCCTCAAAACTTCTGTACTTTGAATGTACTACTTCCATCTGTATTTTGGTGTCCTGCTTGTGTTGTGGCAGTGGACTATTGTGGGCATTTGTTGATTCAATCTTGGTATTTAGATGCTTCTAGGAAGTGCTTTAATTTTGTAATTTTCAAAAAGTACTGAAATTGAAAATCCTACTTCATCAAATTAAAATATTACTATAATAATTAGTGATAGATTGGATGGCTTAGTATGGTTGAGCCCATTGTTTAAAAATTGACATTCAAAATGGGATGGAGCAAGTAGAGTACAACTCCGTGGGCTTCAGGTCCTTGTTTTTGTTTAATGTCTTTTCAAAGTACTTCCGGTGCTACAGTTTTTCTTTCAGCTGGCCCTCGTTTGGGGTTTTTTTTTTTTTGCATATATTGTCGTTGCTTGTTCTGCTGGTCTGCATAATGATATAAACCAGTTAGATATTGGCCCTTCACAGCTGACATCCTTGTTTCGTAGTCTCATATTTTATATATTTTTCTTGTAGTTACTTAATTTCCAATTTTGTGTATCGAAAGTTTGAAATCCTTTCAAGCCAGTTTCATATTTTATGTAATTTACGATAGTTTCTTAATTTTATGTCAGTCTCATATTCTACTTGGTTTTTACAATTTTATGCTTTAAAATTTGTTCTTGAGAACCTTCAGAGTTGTCTTTGCTTTGAATATCTTTCTATTATACCTTACTGAGTGGTTCTGGATGTGTGATGACCTTTTTACTTCTGCAATTTCTGATTTGTGTAACTTGATGCAAGCATTAGATACTTATTTCCTATTCTGTAAAACTAGTTATAAATGATAATGGGGGGAAGTACTGGGCAACTAATTGCTTATGAAGTATCCTATGCACTTGCTTATTTAATCTTCAAGAAATTTATCCAATTGGGCTTGTGTAATAATCCATTGATAATATGGCATAGACAGTTTTAAGACTGAAAAGTATCATGTTATGTGACATGCAGTGGTGGAAGACATACACAAGCGAAGACAACCATTGCCAACAATGGATGCCATATATTTCATGCAGCCGACCAAAGAAAAGTATGAGCTTTCAATTATATTATGTATTTTGAAATTTTACATTGTGGGGTGTGGAAGGATAATCTGAACAACTAAATCAATGATTTTAGAGCACTTCCATGTGGTTCTTTTTCATGAAATATCTAGATTTTTGACAAAGCACCTCCATTGGGTGTGTGTTTGTTATAAAGTTTCTCATCGTGTTAGGATGTTAGGCGTACCCCTTGATTTTCTCCTTGCAATATCTGTATCCACTTCTGAGCAGATATCGATATTATCGTAGTAATTTTATTAATATTCAAAACTGTAGACCTAGTTGCAGAATTTTTGGAACTAATGGCGTATAAGTGTACTATTTGATGCCAATTGGTGCTCGTCTTATGAGACAATAGACCTTATTCAAGTTTTGTACAATGAATATTTGAGCTCATTTCATCCAATTTTATTGTTTCTTGATCTGTTCTTTTTTTTTTCTTTTTTTAGGAAAACGAGTAGGCAATAGAACAGTTTCTTGTTTGTTTAGCAGTAAGATTTTTGTCAAGATTACGCTGTGGAAAATACAGGAGCTGTAGAACTTGGGCAGTTTCCTAGATTCAGTAGTCCTGAGTTAGTTACAGGCAATTTATGTTTGTTGGTAGATGAGAGAACTTCTTGATAAGATGACCTTTTCCCACATAATAGCCACTAAAAAAGCTCACCACATGCAAACAAGGTAAGGAGGCAGTGGCACCTCCTTGGACATATGAAGCTGTTGGGATAGTTTTAGGGCAGGTTTCATGCATCTGAGTTGGCAAAGACACTGTACTCAATGGCCCTGAGGAAAATGAGTACCAATTCAACAGCTTGCTGGATACTAAGCTATACCTCGAGTGACCTATTAATTTCCATAAAGCTTGCACTCCCATTACATTTTAGTCACAAACAGAAGTAAAAAGGACAACTACTCCAGTTTAAAAGGCTTAGAGATTATATAGTCACTTTCATAATTTTCTGGAAAGGATGATATTGCTTGGGAATTTTCTTTAAGTAGGGTTACAATTTGGTTCTTACGCATTTAAACTGAAACTACTTAAGTTGAGTACAGCAATGGTGAAAAATCGCATGGACACACTTCAATCCTAATTTAGATAGAAAATTTCTTGGTTTGATTAATTTGGATTCCGGGCAAAGCTGAAATCCTTTAACTACACCTCTAATCAAATTATTACTGGTTCTGTACACCTGTGTTCTTGTCTTGGGCTTTAGCAGATTCAGGCATGAGTTGAATTTGTAATTTGCTAATATTTTGTATCTGACACTTTTAAGGCCACCAAATAAACCGGAAAAAAAAAAAAAAAAAAAAGAAAAGGGACCAAAACAAAAAGGACAAAAGGAAAAAAAAAAAAATGTCACCCACACAGGATCTGTATAATTTATGTGCTGAAAAGGTGCAGGGTGCTTGCGCAAAAGCACAATTAATTAATTAATTGTCAGTCTCGCTTCCTATCATTCATCTTTTACTATTTTTTTATGCAAACATTACTTGCTTGGAAACTTCGGTGTTTCCCTTAAGTAACCTCTATTCATGTTCTCATCCATTTCTTCATCTTGATGTGCAGCATTGTTGTCTTCCTTTCTGATATGTCCGGGAGATCACCACTGTACCGAAAGTATGTCAAGTATTTGTTTGTTTGTGTTATGTCCTCTACAATTTTATGGTGTTTTTCTGCCTCACTTTTCCAAAACTACCGGGACCAGTTGCTTCAGTAAATGAATCTAAGTTTTCCCTATTTTGTCCCTCTGCCATCAGGGCATTTGTATTCTTCAGCTCACCTGTTGCCCGCGAATTGGTTAGCCACATAAAGAGAGATGGAAGTGTATTATCTCGCATTGGTGCCTTAAGAGAGGTTACAATTGCTGCGTATTATTTTCTTGATACAAGCTTTCTACCATAAAGTTAGGATTGGTGTTTATTCTCATTTTGATCTGACATCTACAGATGAACATGGAGTATTTCGCCATAGATAGCCAGGTATGTAATACTTAAGACTCTAGTGTGGAATCCTATTTTGTTGCAAGCATTCCCTTTGTCTTTTGACATTTACGAGAGAGAAGGGAGTTCAAAATTTAGTGGAATAATTTGACGAATAAATGTAAAATAGATATATAAGAAAGTGACTATTCTACATGAGTTAATGCATTTTGCCCATTGATAACATATACATTCATGCATGAAATTTTCAATTTCGGACCGCTTGCTCTTAGATGGTTCTCATGAAGGAGTTTCAGCATTTCGCTGGATGCAACAGTTATTCTTCTGTTTTAATAAACAATATGCTATTATCTTAGGGTTTTGTTACTGACAATGAGAGGGCCCTTGAGGAACTCTTTGGGGATGAAGAAAGCTCTCGCAAGGGTGATGCTTGTTTGAATTTGATGGCTACCCGCATAGCTACAGTATTTGCATCATTGCGGGTATGTGATCTAACTTTTGAATGTTGGGCCATAACATAAGTGAGAAGATACGGTCCAGACCTTTATAATGGTGTCATGTAACAGGAGTTTCCAGTTGTGCGCTACCGTGGTGCCAAATCCCTTGATCCTACTACAATGACAACCTTTAGTGATCTAATTCCTACGAAGCTTGCTGCTGGTGTTTGGAACTATCTTATGAAGTACAAATCGAACCTCCCTAACTTCCCTCAATCAGAGACATGTGAACTGCTTATCTTAGACAGATCAATAGACCAGGTTTATCTATCTATCGACAATCAATATCTCAATATCCTAGTTCCTTCTCAGCGTATTCTTGCGTATGACATTTTTATATTTTTGGTGCAGATTGCTCCTATTATACATGAATGGACATATGATGCCATGTGCCATGATTTACTAAATATGGAAGGGAATAAATATGTCCATGAGGTACCTGTAAAGTCTTATTGATTGCAGTTTAATTGTTTGGAAATTCCTCCTCTATTTTTAAGGAATTATTAATTATATTGTTCAGGTTCCAAGCAAAACAGGCGTTCCTGAGAAGAAGGAGGTCCTTTTAGAGGATCATGATCCTATCTGGCTAGAGCTCCGCCATGCACATATAGCTGATGTATGTAGAATATGGAAAAACTTCCAGTTACCTTTGTAGTTTATGGGCAGTCTAAACTATCATTAAATCTACTTTGATCAATGGTTACTGTGTCAGGCTAGTGAAAGGCTACATGAGAAGATGACAAACTTCGTATCAAAAAATAAAGCTGCACAAATCCATGGCTCCAGGTTGGTTTGGTTATGCATCATGATTGATTTTGGTTCGCGTCTGGACAAGCTGTTCTGCAGAATCTAATGTGAACAGTGTATAAAAATCACCAGTTGTTGGAGATATTCATATGAGAATATCAGAGTCTTTTTAAATAACATGTGATGCTTTATGATGATGCCCTATCCTATTTCTAGGAAGCATATATTTATGGAGTGTATATACCACTTATTGTCTCTCGTGTCTGTTTCAAGAGATACCAATATAGTTACCTGCTAAATGAATTTGTGGTGGCTTCTAATTCCTCAAAATTTCTTTAATGATCATCCATCTAGCTAGACTGGACGTTTATGAGAAACGATAAGAATTCTTAGGAGACAAATATCACTTTTGCGCTAGTTTCTTTTTGTAATAGTGCCTGTCCGTAGTTTTGTATCTTCCAGTATCATGTCTCTCTTATACAAGTAAAATTTGTAGAGATGGTGGTGAGTTGTCTACCCGGGACTTACAAAAGATGGTTCAAGCTTTGCCACAGTACAGTGAACAAATTGAGAAGCTCTCCCTCCATGTTGATGTGAGTTTCATTTATTCCCAACTGTGACTTTGTTTAATTATCTTACTTTGTTGTTTCTAGATTTAAAAGAACCTACTTACTCCAAAGCGTCACTACTTGATTAATCATTGAAATTATAGCTTCTTTTAAGTCATTTTGATGAAAATCTGCTACTTACATATTTTTCAGGAGAGTAATTTTCTGTGTATCATTCAAGTTATTTGGTACTTCACAAACATGTATTATCATATTAGAAAAAGACCTGAAAATGTGCCGTTATTTGAAAAGCTTAATTTGCATAAAAGCTTATGCTAATTGCATTTCATCTTCCTGAATCTGAAACCTGACAAGAAAAATATTTTCGACTTAAGTTCCTGTGTTACTGACAGAAAAACAACATAGATTGAATTTCAGGTTTTGTTGTTAAATCTTTCGAATCTAATATTTGCCTTTGAGAAACCAAATTGGTCTACTTTTTGAAGCTGGGTATGATATTGTCTAATTTATGCTATCATACTCTGTACATTGATAGCATGATTCATTTTAGCAAGAATCATTTGATAAGTTCCAGATAATACGAAATGCTATCATTAGATATTGTAGTTTGTACATCGTGCTTGATTGTTCTAGCATGCTGCTAGTACAGAATCATTGCTGAGAAATTTCTAGCAACAAAACCATTATTGATTCTGAAAATATCTAAGATGATTTTGTTTTATTACTCTTTTTTGGGAGCTTATTTTATGTTTCTTTTTTCAGATTGCTGGTAAAATTAACAAAATTATCAGGGAATCAGGACTCAAAGAAGTTGGGCAACTGGAGCAGGATCTTGTTTTCGGAGATGCAGGAACCAAAGACCTTATCAATTTTCTCAGAATAAAGGAGGTGATTGTTTTCCTCTTTATTTTCGCACCCCCAAAAAAGAAATATGAAAGAGACCTTTTAGGTGACAGATGAGATGTATAATAGAATATTGTTGGCAGGATGTATCACGTGAAAGTAAGTTGCGATTATTGATGATTTATGCTGCTGTTTATCCTGAAAAGTTTGAGGATGGCAAACTCTCAAAACTGATGGAGGTTAGTGCGCTCTCGGTTTATTTGTTTTCCAGTATAGTGGTCATGCATTATGCCTCAGCATGTTGCAATTATGAATTCTTGTAAGCTCAACTTGTATCAGTTGTGCCACAAGACAGTATTCCCCTGTAAAGCCCAAAGATATGCATTAGCTTCAGCCTTCAAGTCATGAGTTTTGGGTAGTCTATTTTTGGTTTGTCCGCATCTTGAATAATCTAATTGCTCCACATATTCCTGATGAGTTCTTGAGGTTCCGGAATTACTAAAATCTAGAATTTAATCTACTGTAACTTACATATCCTCAAGAGAGTTTCGAAGCCATCTTTATCGCATCAAAGATTTAACTCTCAGTTTCTCTAGGTAATTTGACTTGCGTTCAATCTAACATTTCTTTTACACGTAACTGTGACCTCCAGTTTATTTATCTTACAATATTGTGAAGGCTGAATTTAAGATTGTGTAGATTCATCTTGATTCACATTAGATGAAGTTCAGTGACTCTGGTGCATGTTTGTTGAATTTGGTTGTGCATGCATCTGTTGGCCTGCCATTGTGCTGTTATTACTCCTTCCATTCTTCCTTTACCCTAGACCGAAGTTGACCTCAGAGTTTTTGCCTTAAATATTTCCACTTTCTCAATCACGTTCGATTCGATTCCTATTTAGCACTCAAAAAGAAAAAAAATTATTATACTTCTTGATGACTTGATGTGTTCGATTCATTCCTGCAAGTTGCATATGCTTGATTTGTAAGTTGTCAATATGTCCTGACTAACTTCTTGTTTCAGTTGGCTAGACTACCGGCAGAAGATATGACTGCTGTTTATAATATGAGGTTGTTAGAGTCATCATCGGATACCAAAAAAAGCTCAATTGTACCATTTTCTCTGAAGTTTGACGTTCACAAGGTAATGATATGTTGTCGAAATGAATATGGTTTCTGAGCAATACATTCATCTGAGTTTATAGTTATTTACCAATTTGCGCTTGTCTGCAGAAGAAACATGCTGCTCGAAAAGACCGGCCTGGTGAAGAAGTGACATGGCAATTATCACGTTTTTATCCTATAATAGAGGTGCATCACAAATTTGATACTCTGTGATGTGAGAAATCCTTGTGCTCCTTGATTCTATTATAATTTTTATTAGTAATTGAGGTAGAGTTCAAAACAGGGAACATGTAAAGTATCTGTTTTAGCTGTGACTTAACAGATTGGTAATTAATAACACTAGGGAGAAGAAAGGATAAGTGTAGGAAGTTTTTCGTCATGCTCATGAAATGGAGAAGAGCAAGGTATGGTCACAACCACTTCCCCGTGGCATCACAAGGAGAGCCGGAATCGTTTTCCAGAAGCCCAAACAGTTCGTAGCTGCTCAAATCACAGTATAGAGATTGATCCTATTCATAACATACCAATTCGATTTCCCAATGAATTAAATTCGTATTAAGTTACCAAGCAAGCTAGTGATAACAGTCAATACAGAGAAATTACCTTCTAAGTCCCAAGTAAACAAATGTAATTTGATAATTATGAAGGAATTTGAGAAAATTTCTCAAAGTTCCTGAACATCAGGTAGTAAAAACTAAAGATGATTCCGATTCATGTTAAAGCCTTAAATCTAATGTGAACCTTCTTTGGAGCTAAGATAAATCCTAATTTCCTATTATGTATCTGCTTTGGTTTAAGCATTCTATTATTAGAATGTCCTTGGAGAAATTGGTTTAGGTTCCTTTTTGTACTTCTTCTGTATGGGCTTAAGAATCTAGCAAGTCCCTTATAGGAGTTTGAGAATATGTTAAATTCACGTAATTATGTATTTTTAATATTCTCAATATGTATGTGTATGTGTAGAGGTTTGGGACCTTGAGATGACTTTTTCATATTTATGTGGCGTTTATGAAAAAAGTACCTCGAGCGATGTGTGTTCTGTGGATTGAAAAGCTCTCATGAAGTTTATCATAGTGTGGTGCTCCTTAAACTATTTTGACATTGAAATAGGTTGATCCACGACTTTTACTTCAGGCCTCAAGAAACTCTTATGATGTCCTTTAGTATCCACTGTCAAGATGTAGCACAAGAATATTTTAAGTCCTTCTGGTTTCCTTAACTCTGACATTATAAAGTTTTCTCATGTGGAATTTGGTTCCACAGGGGATTGGAATAATTCATTCAACTCTGATAAAGGAATATTTTACTTAATCATTCTTGTTCCTTGCAGGAGCTTGTCGAAAAACTCAGTAAAGGTGAACTCCCTAAGAATGACTATCCATGTATGAATGACCCTAGTGCAAGTTTTCATGGATGTTCTCAGGCTGCATCCGCTAGGACAAGTCAAGTTCCAGCTCCTCATTCAATGAGATCAAGACGAACGGCAACATGGGCTCGTCCTCGAAATTCTGATGATGGCTATTCAAGGTATGTTGTATGGGAGTTTGATTTTTTTCTTATCAAGTGATAGTTCTCTATCCTGATATGGTTCGCATAAATTTGGCTTTACTCTGGACTTCTTAGAGTCATTTGTTAACTTGTTTGTTTTACCTTGAACAAGGCAACACATCTTTGGCTTTTCAACATTTTTCATTGTCCTATATGTTGCTTACTGATGATTTGTAACTGGGAAATTCCTGTCTTATTGTTTCTTGGTTTTCTTGTAGTGATTCAATTCTGAGGCATGCCTCAAGTGATTTCAAGAAGATGGGTCAACGGATTTTTGTGTTTATTGTTGGTGGGGCAACACGTTCTGAGGTCAGAACCTTAAGACTCTCTCTTCTCCCTCCCTCCCTCCCTCCCTCCCTCCCTCTCTCTCTCTCTCTCTCTATCTCTCTCTCTCTTAATGTAGAGGTCTCTTCTAAAATCTGTTTTCTTGCAGCTAAGAGTTTGCCATAAGTTATCAGCAAAGTTGAGACGAGAAATTGTTCTGGGTTCATCCAGTCTTGATGATCCCCCTCAATTTATTACGGTACATAACTTCATACTTTTCTCATGTAGCCCTTATGTCTTTCTTTCGTGCTTTGCGTTCACGCAGAAGATGCAAAATATTATGATGCAGTGAAAGTGAGTCCCAACATTTCTCATAGATGTCCTGAGATTATTCATTTCATAGGGGTTAGTTTGGTTACTGGTGGGTGAGCTTCAGACCGATATGCAGTAAATATTTTTATAACCGAACTCATAAAAGAAGTTATGCTAGATCCATCCTGCATAAGTGAATACACGATGGCTCCACTACAATGTAAGATGTGTGATAATCCATTGTGATGTTTGGCTTTTTCTTTCAAAGGAAATTGGTCGTGTTAAGGTTTCAATCGCCATGAGAAATGAGTCATCCCAAAATCACTTACTGTTCAGTATGCCAATGTATTATGATTACTAGAAAGTATTAGGAGCTAGATGGGATGGTTCAGTTGAGGAATGTGCCCGTAAACTGAATAATTCAATAGCAATGTAATTTAGAGAAATAAAGATTTAGAGGAATTATTAAACTTATTTGCTGTCAATTCTATCCTTTTTGTCTGCTGGAAAGAAAAATGAGTGTTGAGGTTTACTTTTGGGAAGAAAAAGCTGAACAGAGTATCATGTCCCGTTTTCATTTGCCAAAATATCATCACCAAAAAATCGAACCACCTCCTTCCTTTTCTCTTCTGCAAGCATCCTCCAACCCCCAGCATCGAGCTGGATCATTAGTGCCACAATCTACCACCTGTAGATTTTGACATTGTTTTAGAAATCTGGCTGCATTCTTTGAGAAGGATTGGTTGAATGCATTTGAGATATCTACACTTATTACTTTAATTGTTTGCTTTGTCAACTAGACCCATATCAAACCGGAACCAGTTTCAGACCTTTAAATTGACTTTTATTTCCATCTTGTTGCAGAAGCTAAAGCTGATGACTGCAAATGAACTGTCTTTGGATGATCTTCAGATCTGAACGTCTGGGGCTAGTAAAGCTGGAACTGCAAATTTATGCTGACCTGCTTTCCAATTGTAATTTTAGATTCATACAATTACATGTCGTTTTCCACTATTCTTCTATATATATTTTTTGCTCTTACTTCTCTATAGTATATTGATATTGCCATGTTTCTGCCCAGAAGAGCGCTTGATGGCGCTGTGTTGTACTTTGTTGAGGTCGTGTAGCAATCCGCAGTGTGTATAGATATTGTTTAATTAGTTTGTGGCTCATGAGTCATGACTGGAAAACCGTTCAGTTTTTGTTAACTTTCTGATGTTGCGGTCTCACACTGATTATGTCCGAGATTTAATTTCACTGCTCAAACATTCAAATGCAATTCGTTAATATTGTTAGAGAGTGTTTGATAGGTGATATTAGTTTTTTTGACTTAATTTGAGTTAATTTATTTTGGGTTTTTTTAATTCAAATTAAGTATGATTAAATTTTCTCAATCTACTGTTTGATTCATACGATAGATTAAAGTGTTCTTAATATATTTTTACATTTTTGTCCTTTTCATTAATTACAATTTTTATTGAATTAAAAAAGAAATATATATATATATATATATATATATATATATATATATATATATATTATATACACGACTCAATCAAAAACTTAAATTTATATATATATATATATATATATATATAAATTAAATTTATATATATATATATATATATATATATATATATATATATATATATATATTATATACACGACTCAATCAAAAACTTAAATTTATGAAATAAAAAATCAAGAATTTATCATAAAACTTATTAAATAGAAAATAAAGAATTTATCATAACACGAATTTAGTTAAGAGCAGAATTTCACCACATAAAAATCTTATAATGGAAGATTCTAAAAAATCTCACCAGAATTCTCCTTATCTTTAAAGTGTATAGAGATTGAGGAATTTCACCACAGAAGAATGTCATCACATAAAAATCTTATAATGGCTCACCACAGAAATATTTTAGATAGAAAGAAATAATACGTAAAAAAGAGGAGTTGTTTAGGATAAAGAGTGGGGATAAAATTGAGAAATAAAGATAGGAGTAATGCCTTAAAACAATAATCTCAGTTAATCGCACCCCCTCTGCCGCGATTAAAAAATGAATTTAATCGGTGAAAAAGAGGGGAACGCGCGGGCTGAGAGATTCACGCGCTTGGCCCGAAATCTACCAAAAATCTGTAATCTCTAATATCTAACAGAAAATTAAGTGATTTTAAAATTGATAAAATAGTCTAATCTCACCTATCTAACACTTTCTTAATATATTTGATAGAGTTAATATGTAGAGATAATTGCAGCTATAGATCTCTTGATCTCATACTCTTTGAAGTATATGATTAGTTACACATACACCCATTCAGACAAGTGGAAGTTAGAAAGTTCGGAAAAACCCAATTAGAAGTTGTTTTCGTGTGCCCTAAAACCCAACTGGAAGTTGTGAATTGTGAACCTTTCGTATGCTTGAACCCTAATGTTTTTAGATTCATTGGGTGTTGAAACCAACCAATATTAACTGTCAAAGTTTTACATAACAGAGGATAAAAAAAGAGTTGACGTTAATTGGGATTTCACAAATAGTTTCTGAGTTGCTAAAAGTGACAAGATAGGATTATTTACGCTCCCAAGTCCCAGGTTCCAATGCATGATTACATGTAAAAGAAAGGATTGCACGAGTTTTGACGAAATAAATGAATAGGGATTATACCTCGTGCATATTCAAGATGGCAAACTAAAGCTAGAGATAAATTTCAGTAATGTATGGAAAATATCTAACCAGCGTAGGTGGATTTCAGTCATTGTGTTTTCAAAATGATTTCCACAAGGCACAAATTACCGGACTAAGTGGGCTGGAAAAGCTCTAGAAAGGATTTCTACCTCCCGGTTTGGCGATAGGCTGTGTATGATTTACTTCCATTTTGATCCTCTACTGATATAAATGTAAAACCTGCCGGCTGCATTAGATGGATCATGGATCACACCACTACATTTAATGCACCTTAAAGGTGTACTTTTCATTTATATAGATCCAACTTATAAATATGTCTCACATTTATGTTGGTAGGTAAATACATATTTATTACATCTTCAAGCTCTATTCAGTTATTCTTCCTTTTTTAGTCAAATACGGATTTGAGCGTCAGAAAGCCCAAGTTAGGTATGATGACCCATTCTTTGACAAATGTACTTTACGGTTACATATGAGTTCGATTTACCGTTTCACACTTTAATTTCTTCTTATGTGTTTGTTTTCAGTTCGTTTGGCTTGTGAATTATTCGATATCCTTGTTACGTGAGAATACGTGCTTATATGAATTGTTAATTATGCTCTTGAGTGTTTATTGTCCGTATTTGAAGCATATTTCGTTGTCTAATAACCAAACGTGCTTAATTGATGTTAAATTGGAAAGGGGTAAAAAGGTAAATTTACTTTACAGCTCGTAATTCGATTAGATAATCTTGGTTTTGGTTGGGAAATTTTATGACGAGTTCGTGAGCGTTCGTTTCGCTCAATTCGGAGTTCATACGAAGATTTTACGGTGATTTTATGAAATTAGATCAAAAGTCAACGAAATTGACGACCCAACTTTGACTTCGACCCAATTTCAGATTTAACCCAATTTGATATCCAATTACCTATTAACCTACCCATTTGATCCGGTTCGTGACCCAATTGAATGACCCAAATAACAAAATCAGATGTTGGTTTTTCTAACATTTCTTAATGTTATTTTCCAAACCAAAAAATAAGGAATTTTATGTCATCTGCTCTCCAAACACAAAACCCATTCATATTCTTGCAAGAATTCAAACCATTCTGAAGCCAGCTTAAAAGAATCAAGAGGAGAGCTCAAGATTAGAGATTTAAGTTAGAAAGAACAAGATTTCTCCTTTATTTTCCAATCCCCAAGGTAAGTTTAGCTTGCAATTTTTATGGGTTTATGTTCTTGATACTTGGTTAGGATGCATAGTCTAGGGTTTAAATTTGAGAGCTTGAATCCATGATTTGATTGCAAATTCGTGTTATTTGGATGCTATTTGATTTGTATAAGCATGCTTAGGATGAGTTCTTGCCTAGTTCTTAATTCCACCATTTTTGGACTTTGAAGCTTTTTGAAGGTTTTCTTGCATGTCTAGTTCTAGCTTGATTTTGTGGAGTTTGATGATTGGAATATGTTCTATTGGAGCTTTTGGGATGATTGGAATTGGTTTGACTCAAATTCTTGCTCTTGTTTGTATTTCACCATTGTTGAATAGCTTAAGCTTTTAAGCTTTGATGCATATATGAAATTCTTGCTATTATGTTATAACTTGCTGAATTTTATACTTCTTGTGTGTTTTGGTATGTTATATATGACTTAGGATAGGTTTTTTGATGTGTTGGAACTTTGTTGATTTGATTTTAGGTGTTTTGAACCCATCTCATTCGTTTCTCAAACTTGTTGACAGCTTTTACGTTTGGGGCAGAGGACCCTAAACGGGCGTTTGGGTTTGCATTTTATTTTGCAAACGACCATTTAGAGCCATTTGTTTTGGGCCAGTGAGGTCCAAACGGGCGTTTTAGTTTACAGAGTAATCTGTAAACGACAGTTTGAAAGCTTTTATTTTTGACAGACGAGGTCACACGGTCATTTGGTGGTTTATAGTAAAAAACACATGGGCGTTTAGAGGCCTTGGGTCAATTTTTGAATTTTGTTCGTTTTTACATGTTTTATTTCTCGTGCACTCTTTTCCCACCCCTATTATGTTCCTTATGCATGAAAGCATTTGAATATTTTACTTGCTTCATTGTTTTACTTAATTTACGATACGTTCCTTTGAAACGTGTCTTCTATGCTTAAAACATGCCAACTATGCTCCATGTATGAGTTTATATATACCTCTTATGTCTTGATAACTTTCTATATGCTTTAATTGGCATTGTTTGAACATGTCCCATGAAGATATACACATTATGAACATTCATACATACATAATCTCAGAGTAAAAACAACGAAAATTTCAAAATTTTTCCAAAAGGGATCATAAACTTGTAATGTTCGTTTTAAAACATTCGAAGAGATTTAAGAAACTTACAAGATTTGAAGTTTTCTTAAAATGCATTGAGCCGCCCTCAAACGTTCTTCATGCAGTAATGACCATCCCCGTTTCTTGAACGATTTTTTCTTCGAGATTTCAAAGCAGAAATCCTCTAGAGGTATCCATACCAGTCCTAGATTCAAATCATATCAGTGAGTATGCTAGTACTATAATATGTATTAAAGAAACAAGAAACGAGATGAAAAATAAGAGAATGATTAAATCTCCATTCAAAATCCCTGTTTGACGAAGACAGAACTGCCACGCCTTAACTCTCATGAAAAATGCGGTTGATCGTCATCTGCAAAATCAAAACTTCTTCTCTCACTTAAAACGATTTTTTCACTCAAATTCTCTCGTTGAAAAAATCGTCCCACAAGCCCTTGATATAAATATGTGGGATTTCTTAAATCCCAAGTCTGAGTAGGAACAGGATTCCTACTTTGACTTTTCTTCTATTTTTCTTTCTCTCCAAGTAATAACACCGTATGTAAATAAGATATTATCCTTTAGTAAAAGTGTTAGGAATAGTGCCCTTAAAGCCGATTGTATATCCGCTTTAGTACTTTCCTTTTGTAAATCACAGACAATCTTTGAATAATAAATGAACTTTGGCAACATTTCTTTATATGCTCTTGTTTGATTGTATGATTACTTTAACTGCGCATGTATAAGAACTCCCCTAATCAATATGACTTGTAGGACTTAACCATTTAGGTGAAATGGTTCATGGAACGAGCCCTATATCACATAAGTCATGATTAGAAATCACTCCAAGCCGATGAGTCCTAAAGACAGTAGGAGTGTCGACTTGACTCGTTCGAGGCTTGCTCGTGTGATCACGCCCTTAAGAAGGATCATCTTGTTTCATGAGATGCAAAGTGTATTGCTGATACGTACGTGGTACATAGAGGTGCTTACTCATTCTAAGTAAGTACACTGAGGTGTCCCGTGTGAGAAGATTCCTAAATGGGAAAGGAAGTTTTTATTTTTGGAAATAGAAACTTCCAGATTAGGAAATATCTCACGAGTCATTAATGTGATTAAGTGATCCTTAGACTTGAGGTTCCATTGATACTTTATGAGCTAACTCTGTAGTCTTAGGTATAAGCTTTAAAGGGTGTCGCCTTAGACAACTGATTCAAAGCTTATGCTGGGGCTGCACAAGTGGCACATGAAAGTATATGAGAATCGATAAAGGACCTACACTTGCATTAGCAAGTTGATCTCTTATAGTGTAAGTCATTCATATGCCATCTAGGAGTCGTTTGCCAAGGCAGTGAATCAAGATATCAAGAAATGAGTTTCTTGGATTGAGATCAAATGGATAAGAAATGCACTTAACTTTAAGATCAAGATTATTAGGGTTCTAATTATTCCCTTACCCTGGATCTTGATTGAGAGATGGGACGTAGTAGGATTGTATCTCACATAAATCAATGACTTAAAGGTTCTTTCGAATTGAGACATTCTTATTCAGCTAGGGGTCATACACCTACTGTTAGACTATGGTCGTATGATCTACGGACCGATTAATTAATTAGGAATTAATTGATTAGGGTCACTGCTAATTGAATTAAGAACTTAGACGGTCACACATAACAACCCGGTCATGTGGGTTAAGGCTTGAAATCGACTAAACGAGTTGATCGGACCAATAGGAGATTGGTGGGGTCCACACGTGTGGAACACATATGGGACATGTGTCCCTAGTGACACGTGTCACGTGTGTGTATGTGGTTAAATAATTAATCTTGATTAATTATTTAATGAACTTTAATTTAATTATGAATTAATATTAAAGTTCTAATTTGGAGAAATAAAGTCTAATAAATAATTAATTGAGAATTAATTAATTATTAGTCTTCAAGTTATTTATTATTAAATAAATAAAGTAAAATAAAATATCTAAGAGAGTTAGTTATTATTCTTGCTTGACAAGTTGGTCAAAAGGAGACTTTTGGTCAAAGTAAGAGTCTTTCTCTCCAAGTAAGAAATCCCTTACCAAAAGAGCTTTGGAATTCTTGTCCAACAAGGTAAAAGGGTTTGAACCCCTTATGCTATAAATAAGTGGGGTTCGAACCCCATTAAGGGTGATAGAAAAATTCCCCTTCTTCAATATTATACACTAAACCCTATAGCCTAAAACACCGAATATAGAACTAGCATCCTCCCTATTCGGATCGTGGTCGAGGTTGGTGGACTAATTCTCTAGAGGGCTACTATCATGAAGTCTTGAAAGATTCGAAGGAGCTTTTGGGGACAAGCCGCGCGAAGAGCGTTCTTGGGCGGCTAGAACGTGTTAAGAAAGCTACTATCTACGTGAGTTTCTTGATCCCTACGAATTTGGGAGTAGGAATTGCAAGATTCGATTCTATCTTTTGGGAAAAAATTTTAAATTTTCGCTGCGTTTCTGTTTCTTTTTTCCCAACAAAAAGGACTTCCTAATCAAATTAGGAATATTTAATTATTCCAATAATAATTAAATGTCTTTCTAATCAAATTTAAATAATATTAAATAAAAGATATTTTATTTTTAAACTTATTTATTTATTTTAATCAAAATTAGAATAATTAAACAATTAAATATCTTGAATTAATTCTCTAATTAATTCCATGATGGGCTTGAAAATTAATTCACTAATTAATTCTAACGGGCTAAAATAAATTCCTAATTGATTTTCTTTTGAGCTATATAATTAATTCTCCAATTAATTAAATTGTGGCTTAATAATTAATTTTCCAATTAATTAACACATGGTCCAATTTCTTAATTGTACCCATGTATCCCAATCCACGCTCTTGATCCTACACGTGTACTTTATGTTTTCTAGCCAAAACACAAGCCACAGAACTAGCATTCTCAATAGATTGACCGAGATCTAGGACTGGTGTGGATACGCTTTGGAGGATTACGTACTTTGGGATTTTTTCGAGAACCGTTCGAGGGACAATCCGCAAAAAAGGTGTTTGATAGGAGAGATCAAACATCACTAGAAAGCTTCTATCTTCGTAAGTTACTTGAAACTTTCTTTGTTTTGAAACGAACATTGCAAGAACATGATTCACTTTTGAATTTTTTTTTTTAAATTCCGCTGCTCAAACTCAACTTCTCCAACAGTACTATTGTCAATTGCTTATGGAAAATGAATTGCAAGAAAAGTATGAACTTTGGTATATGGGATAAGTACCCAAAACCCTTTTTTGACTTTAATTTGGATTTGCGTATGGGTGAGTTGTGTAGCGAGGTTATGTTGGACCTTGCAAGGACGCTTGCTTGGTTTTCTCTTGTTATAGCGCTCGGGGGCGGAGTAAATGGTGAACCGGGAAAGCAAGGGCCGACGGTTGATCCCTTAGAAGTTTCCTACTTTTGAACAAGTTTACTAAAGCTCCAAGGAGGATTCGGGGTTATTTTCTTGGGAGAAAGTCGGTTTCATGGCCCACTTCTCCATAGTTCTTTTGCGATGCTAGGGGGTTGAACACCCTCGACAACGGTGTAAATGATAGATTGGCTTAATTTCTCTTGGTTTGGGAAGTAAGGATGTAGTGCTCGTACTCACTGAGCCGGTTGTTTGAGTTTATGATCCGTATTTTCTTAAAACCTTGCATTTGCTTTGAAAAAATTGAACGGATCATGAACACCTTTGTCTAGGCATGCATTCAACCTCTACTTATTTACTTATATATCTCTTTTCCCCACCGGTTCCTTTTCAACTAACTCCTTTAACCTTCGTGTCCGTAGATCGCTTTTGGAGTCAAGTTAGGCGGGGTCTTGTCTTGAGAGTCATGGTCACAGAGTCTAGCTTGTACTTATGTTTACGTATGTTGCGTACTTTGTTTCTTCAAGCTTTCAGTTATGAATTTATGGATTATTAGCATGTCTATATGTTGGATATCTTGCTAGTTAGACCGTGCCAGTCATTAGGATGATTTACATTTCCGTATTTTGAGCAATTATGTGTTGGGCCGTGACAGTCACATACTTGATGAATTTATGATATTATGGAATTATGTTGATGGTTTTTAATTGTGGTGAATTCTTATGCTTAATGTATGATTTAAGCTTCCACATTGTGTTGTTTATTTTAACTTATTGCTGTGAGTCTAGTACCGCCTAGCTAAGTTGTCCATCCGTTACCACTTGCTTCGATCTTGGCGCGTATATGGATAATGGTTTCTTATACGAGCATGCCTTGTTGGGGCGTTACACCCCTATTTGGTTGGTATCAGAGCCGAAGTTTCAAAACAGGGCTCTTTAGTCATCTCGAGTTGTCTAGGTTGTACGACTTAGGAACAATGTGCTTCCGTATTTATTAATTTTGATTAGTATGCGATCTTATACTAAGTATACTTTGATATTAATTGCTTTTATTTTACGTAATTGCATTAATTACTTGATATTACGTGATATGAGCATTTGGCTAACCAACATGCATACATGATTAAATTATTTTTAGGATGCCTCCTCGAAGGCGTGATCGTTCTCCGGCATGCCAAAATGAGCATAATCCACCTCCGGATAAACAAAATCCACCACCACGGCCGCCTCTTCCGAATGCAGCGGATCTTATGGCTTTGATGACTCAATTTGTGCAAGGCATTAATGCACAACAAGCTGCTCAAGCACCTCCTCCAGCACCTTCAACACCTCCACCACCGATATTTTCGGGAACTATGGATGATATTAAGGCAGAGCATTGGATCACCATCGCTGAGAGGGTTTTTCGGGTTGTCAAGTGTACCAAAGTGGAGAAAGCTTTATGTGCCATTGATCTTTCCCGTGATACAATTGGTAGCTAGGCACTATATCTCGCCTTAGGGGTAATGAGGACAACATCACATGGGAAGTGTTTGCTAGAGAATTCCGGGCACATTATGTACTGAAGGAAGCTGGAAAGCGCCAGGAAAGGGAATTCATGAACTTGGAGCAAAGAAAAATATCCGTAACTAAATACATTATCGAATTCAACCGACTAGCTCCATATTAATGTCATATGACCAAGAATAAGTCCCGCAAGTATGAGAAATTTGTTCAAGGACTTCGTGATGACATAGCAAGATCCTTAGCCCCGATGGAGATTAATGATTGGGCTACCGCTATCGGATTGGCATTGAAAGTAGAAGCGGAAAAGCAATGGATTGGAGCAACGAAGAGTGATCCTGGCTCCGGTTCGGGTTTTGGTTCCAAAGGGCAGGCCCACGTTCATTTTCACAATCTCCATACCCTAAGAAGGGCCATGTGATGGGCAATAAATAGAAAGGAAAACAAACTTCTCAAGTTGTGAAGAAACATGATCCGTGTGAGCATTGTGGTAGTACTACACACATTGGGGAGAAGTATTGGAAGAAACATGATAGATGTTTCAATTGTGGCAGCACCGAGCACATGGTGAGGAATTATGACTAGCCGAAACCCAGAGGTTCGGGTGATATGGCTAGGCTGGTGGCTCATGCACGCGCCTACGCAGTTGATGGCAAGCAAGAGGACACCGAGATCGACGCCACCGCTATGGTGGAAGGTACAATCCACATACATGACATTCCCATACATGTATTATATGATCTGGGTACTTCTCATTCGTTTATTACTCCTATTGTGGCTGCGATGTTGTATTTACCCATTTCAAGTGATTCTATACTATTTATTGTGCGTTCTCCTTTGGGTGGTATGCATAAAACTGATTGCTTATATCGCGATTGTCAGATGAGCATTGAGGGACGAATTTACTCGGCGAACTTTATTGCACTAGCGATGAAGAAATATGATATGATTCTGGGCATGGATTGGTTATTTGCGCACCAGGCGAAGATGGACTATTTTGGGAAGAAGGTTGAGTTGGGTACCGGTTTTGTTAGTAGTTCGAGGGTTCAAGGGAGTCCGTTCGTTTGCATGATGGAAGCTAAGAAACTTATCCGAGATGGAGCTACTGGATACGCGGGTTATGTGTTGAACCGGCCTAAAGATCAAGTTAAACTCGAAGAGACGAAGGTGGTGAAAGAGTTCCCCTATGTCTTTTCGAAGAGTTTGGGGGCTTTGCCACCGGAAATAGAAAGTGAGTTCATAATAGATCTCTTCCAAGAGGCTAAGCCATTTTCTAAGATGCCGTATAGAATGGCTCCAGCCGAACTCAAGACTCAACTTGATGAGTTGTTGGCATGTAGGTTTGTACGGCCGAGCACTTTGCCTTGGGATGCTCCGATGTTGTTTGTTAAGAAGAAGGATGGAACACTTCGCATGTGCATAGACTATCGGGAGTTGAATAGGATGACGGTGAAGAACAAGTATCCCCTCCCGCACATCGAAGAGTTGTTTAATTTGTTACAAGTTTCAAAATTATATTGGAAGCTCGATCTCCGATGGGCTTACTACCAATTATGGATTAAGGAGTTGGATATACCGAATACAGGATTTAACACGAGATACGAACACTTTGAGTTTATTGTGATGCCTTTTAGATTCACCAACGCGCCTGCAACTTTTATGGATTTGATGTACCAGGTTTTCAAGGAGTATTGGACAAGTTCGTGGTCATCTTCATCGATGACATCTTGGTTTTCTCGAGGTCGGTGCAGTACCTCTGTTTGGTACTTGAGAAGCTTCGCGAGCATTAGTTGTATACTAAGTTTAGCAAAATGCGATTTCTGGATTGATTGGGTATCATTATTGGGACACATTATCTCCGGTGATGGAATTACGGTGGATCCTTCTAAGATCGAAACCATTTCACTTCGGGAGCAACCAAAGAATATGTTGGAAGTAAACAGGTTATTACCGCCGATTTGTAAAGGATTTCTCCTAGATTACAACATCTCTCACACGATTAACGAAGAAGGAGACTAAATTTGTGTGGGATGAAGCTTGTGAAGAAAGCTTCTGTGTGCTTAAAAAGAAATTAACGACAGCTCCTGTGTTGACTTTACCGGAAGGTTCAGATGGATTTGCAGTTTTTACCGATGCGTCCAAGGAAGGGTTGGGATGCGTGGTTATGCAGAATGGTTGGGTGATTGTTTATGCTTCGAGGAAATTGAAGGAGCAAGAGAAGAATTACCCAACCTACGACCTAGAGTTTTCCACGTTGATATTTGCTTTGGCGAAGTGGCGACACTATCTTTATCGAATTAAGTTTGAGGTATTCACCGATCATAAGAGCCTCCGTTATTTGTTCACTCAGAAGGATTTAAATATGAGGCAATGATGGTGGATGGAATTCTTAGAAGATTGTGATTGTGTTATACAATATCATCCTAGGAAGGCGAATGTAGTGGCGGATGCTTTGAGTCGAAAAGCAAATATTGCGAATCTTGAGGCAGAATCCGGAAAGTGCGAAACCGAAGTTCTTGTTTCACAATCAAGATTGACTAACTTCACCATACAACCAGATTTGAGGCAACGAATCAGAGATGCTCAATCTACGGATGAGTGGATCCAAAGGCAAGTGGTTTGAGCAAGGGATGATCCAAAGTTTAAATTCGAATTTGATAATATGGGGATATTTAGATACAAAGGCTTGCGTATCAGATGGATTGAAAAGATTGGTGCTTGAAGAAACACATAAGGCAGTGTAAACGATGCATCCGGGTGGCAACAAGATGTACGGGGATCTTAAGAAGTATTTTTAGTGGCATGGTATGAAGCAAGATGTGGCGAATTTTTTGAATAGATGTTGGGTTTGTCAATAAGTTAAGGCCGAACATCAACTACTAGCGGGTAAACTATAACCGTTGCCTATTCCTGAATGGAAATGAGAGCGAGTCACCATGAATTTCGTGATCGGGCTTCCCTAAGTACAAAAGGGATACGATGGAATTTAGGTGATCGTGGATCGCTTGACAAAATCTGCACACTTTCTACCGACCCGAACGACGGACAAAGTGGAGAAATTAGTGGAGTTGTATCACGGAGAGATCGTAAGATTACATGGGATACCCGCTAGTGTTTCAGATAGAGATCCTCTTTTTACTTCAAAATTGTGAAAGGATCTTTAGTAATATTAAGGTTAAAAGTTGAATTTTAGCACCGCTTTCCACCCGCAAATCGATGGACAATCTGAATGGGTAATCAAGTTTCTAGAGGACTTGTTAAGGGTTGTGTATTGGATTTTTCGGACAAGTGGGATGAACACTTGACTTTGATCAAATTCGCCTACAACAATAGCTTCCAAGCTTTGATTGGATTGGCACCGTTTGAAGCTTTGTACGTTCGTAAGTGTAGATCTCCTCTCTATTGGGATCTCAAGGAATGGAGATGGACTGAGGATGATGGTCTAGGATGAGGAACGGAACCTAAGCTCATAGAAGGAGTGATCTAGAAGGTACAAAAGATTAAACAACGCATGAAAGATGTGCAAGATCGGGAAAAGAGTTATGCCGATTGAAGAAGGAAGGGTTTGGAATTTGAAATGGTGATCGGGTTTTCTTGAAGGCGACACCTTGAAAGGGCTTTGCACGGATTGATAAGGGTGGCAAGTTAAGCCCAAGATTTATCGAACTGTTTGAGATTATGGAGTGAATTGTGGAAGTTGCCTATCGTTTGGATCTACCTCTAAATCTTACGGGAATTCACAACGCGTTTCATGTCTCACAATTGAGAAAGTACTTTCGAGATGAGATGGAAACTATACTGGTAAAAGAGACACAATTGGACCCGGACTTACATTTATGCAACAACCGGTGAAGATCTTGGATAGAAAGGTACAAGAGTTAAGGAATCAGCAAATTCCTTTGGTTAAAGTTCTTTGGCGAGATCTTAAGTCCGAAGAAGTAACATGGGAAACGAAAGAGAAGATGCGGAGTTTCCACCCCGAGTTGTTTGCCACCGAACGGTAGAATCTTGGGACCATATTCCTTTAAGGAGGGAAGGTTGTGACGCCCCGTTCTTCGACAAAGGTACTTTACGGTTACGTGTGAGTTCGATTTACCATTTCACACTTTAATTTCTTCTTATGTGTTTGTTTTCGCTTTGTTTGGCTTGTGAATTATTTGTTATCCTTGTTACGTGAGAATACGTGCTTATATGACTTGTTAGTTATGCTCTTGAATGTTTATTGTTCGTATTTGAAGCATGCTCCGTTGTCTAATAACCAAACGTGCTTAATTGATGTTAAATTAGAAATAGGGGTAAAAAGGTAAATTTACTTTATAGCCTGTAATTTGATTAGATAATCTTGGTTTTGGTTGGGAAATTTTATGACGAGTTCATGAGCATTCGTTTCGCTCAATTCGGAGTTCAAACGAAGATTCTACGGCGATTTTACGAAATCGGATCAAAAGTCAACGAAATTGAAGACCCAGCTTTGACTTAGACCCAATTTCAAATTTAACCCAATTTGAGATCCAATTGCCTATTAACTTACCCGTTTAACCCAGTTTGCAACCCAATTGAATGACCTAAATAACCAAATCAGATTTTGTTTTTTCTTACATTTCTTACCGTTATTTTCTAAACCAAAAATAAGGAATTTTATGTCATCTTCTCTCCAAACACAACTCTTTCATATTCTTGCAAGAATTCAAACCATTCTCCAGCCATCTTCAAAGAATCAAGAGGAGAGCTCAAGATTAGAGATTTAAGTTGGAAAGAACAAGATTTCTCCTTTATTTTCCAATCCCCAAGGTAAGTTTAGCTTGCAATTTCTTGTGGGTTTATGTTCTTGATACTTGGTTAGGATGCATGGGCTAGAGTTTAAATTTGAGAGCTTGAATCCATGATTTGATTATAAATTCGTGTTATTTGGATGATATTTAACTTGTATAAGCATGCTTAGGAAGAGTTCTTGCCTAGTTCTGAATTCCATTATTTTTGGACTTTGAAGCTTTTTGAAGGTTTTCTTGCATGTCTAGTTCTAGCTTGATTTTTTGGAGTTTGATGATTGGAATATGTTCTATTGGAGTTTTTGGGATGATTGGAATTGGTTTGACTTAAATTCTTGCTCTTGTTTGTGTTTCACCATTGGTGAGTAGCTTAAACTTTTAAGCTTTGATGCATATATGAAATTCTTGCTATTATGTTATAACTTGCTGAATTTTATGCTTCTTGTATGTTTTGGTATGTTATATATGACTTAGGATAGGTTGTTTGATATGTTGGAACTTTGTTGCTTTGATTTTGGGTGTTTTGAACCCATCTCCTTCATTTTTCAAGCTTGTTGAAGCTTTTACGTTTGGGGCAGACGGCCCTAAATGGGCATTTGGGTTTGCAGTTCATTCAGTAAATGGCTGTTTAGAGCCATCTGTTTTGGGCCATTGAGGTCCAAATGGGCGTTTGAGTTTACAGAGTAATCTGTAAACGGCCACTTGAAAGCTTCTATTTTGGCAGATGAGGTCACACGGTCGTTTGGTGGTTTAGAGTAAAAATCACACAGGCGTTTAGAGGCCTCGAGTCAATTTGTCAATTTTGTTCGTTTTACATGTTTTACTTCTCGTGCTTTCTTTTCCCACCCCTATTATGTTCCTTATGCATGAAAACATTTGAATATTTACTTGCTTCATTGTTTGACTTAATTTACGATACATTCCTTTGAAACGTGCTCAAAACATGCTAAGTAAGCTCTATGTATGAGTTCATATATACCTCTTATGGCTTGATAACTTGTTATATGCATTAATTGGTATTGTTTGGTTATGTCCTATGATGATATGCACATTATGAACATTCATGCAGACATAACGTCCGTTTTTGCACTTCTTTTAAGCTGTGTATAATCTTATTTGGTTCGGAGCCGTGTCTTACCATTTTTGGTGTGTCTTGTCTTGTTAGGTGGTGAGTCTCCGGATGAGTTGACTTGATTGCTCACGGTTTTGCTTTCGTTGGTTCGTGGTAAGGTGAGGAGTACTAATAACTTATTTTTCGAAACTATGGACACATAAGATCTTACATGTTTGATGTTTTAAATACCCCTTTTCTAAACATATATGTAGGCTTTATAGGCTATGTTTCGTGAGCTTTGCTCGTACTATTGTTAATTGCTTACGGAAAATTATTTGCAAGTAAAGTATGAACTTTGGTATATGGGATAAGCACCCAAAACCCCTTTTTGACTTTAATTTGGATTTGCGTATGTGTGAGTTGTGTAGTGAGGTTATGTTGGACCGTTCAAGGACACTTGCTTAGTTTTCATCTTGCTATAGCGCTCGGGGGTGGAGTAAGTGGTGATACCAGGAACACAAGGGCTAACATTTGATTCCTTATCAAGTTTCCCACTTTTAGAGAAGTTTACTAAGGCCCCAAGGAGGGTTCGGGGTTAAAGTTTGCTTGGGAGAAGGTCGGTTTCATGGACCCACTTCTCCATGGTTCTTTTGTGATGCTAGGGGGCTGAACACCCTCGATATCAAAAGTGTAAAGGATGGATTGGTTTGATTTCTCTTGGTTTGGAAAGTAAGGATGGAGTGCTCGTACTTACCGAGCCGGTGGTTTGAGTTATGACCCCTATTTTCTTAAAACCTTACATTTGCTTTCAAAAAATTGAACCAATCATGAACACCTTTGTTTATGCATGCATTGAACCTATACTTATATACTTATATATCTCTTTTCCTCACCGGTTCCTTTTGTACTGACTCCTTTACCCTTCGTGTCCGCAAGTCGCTTTTAGAGTCAGGTTAGGCGAGGTCTTGTCTTGAGAGTCGTGGTCATAGACTCTAGCTTGTACTTATGTTTATATGTGTTGCGTACTTTATTTCTTCAAGCTTTCAGTTATGAATTTATGGATTATTAGCATGTTTGTATGTTGGATATCTTTCTAGTTAGACCATGCCGGTCATTAGGATGATTTACATTCCCACGTTTTGAGCAATTATTTGTTGGACCGTGACAGTTACATACTGGATGAAGTTATGATATTAAAGAATTATGTTGATGGTTTTTAGTTGCAATGAATTCTTATGCTTGATGTATGATTTAAGTTTCCGCATTGTGTTGTTTGTTTTAACTTGTTGCTGCTAGTCTAGTACCGCCTAGTTAAATTGTCCGTCCGTCACCGCTTGCTTCGATCTTGGTGCGTATATGGATGACGGTTTCATATACGAGTTAGGCTTGTCGTGTGGGGTAGTGCATGGATGCCTTGTCGGTGCGTTACACTAGGCTTCACCTATATCTTTCTAGCCTGGTTCAAGCTCATGTTTATTCTCTCCTGATTTCTACTCAAAGGTCGAAATCTTTTCTTAATATAAATTTTTGAGTGATCGAATAAGGAATTCAAACCAGATCAGCAAGTCAGATCCAAACACGATCACTACTACTTAAAAAATGATAGTTAAGTACTAACATATAAGAAGTATTAAGAGATAGACAAAAAATAATATATCACGTCATCAATTAAAGGTAGAAATAATATTTATCCATCAAGCAAAATCGTTGACATAATCGAAAAATATAAAATACGAATTCTAAAGGGAAAAAATCTAACAAGACAAACAAACAAAACATTTGAAGAATAATGTAAAAAGAACAAATGAAATTGGAAGTAGAGAAAGTTAGTTATCTATATTCTATACCAACATATGGATATACATGCTATTAGACTTAATGTTAATTAAAAAACCTCATTAGCTAGTATTTAAATTTTAAACTTTACTTTTAAAAAATTCAATGGAATTATTTCATATTTTATACCAATATAAATTTATAAAATATTATATTATTTTACATAAATTAAACAGTATAAATTTTTTTAACTTATACTCCGTGCTTCTTTTAAAAACAACATATTACTACCAAAAAAAAATAAAAATAAAAATAAAAACAACATATTTACATATTAAAATTATCGGTAAGTTTCTGGAAATGGATACACATTCTTTTTTTTCTGGAAAAGATACATATGATACTTCCTTAGACTCAACTTTTAAAATTTTATAGCGCATAAAATTATATCAATTCTAATTTTGAATTGGACAATAATATACTTAAGCAAATATTTGACTGCGTCAAAATCTATACTATATATTAAGCGAGAGACCCAAGTGTAAGCATAATCATTCAAATTCATAGAAAACTTTAATTATGAATCTATCGCAGAGGAAATTAAGATCGAAATACCTCCCGCCATTGCTCCTATTTTGCAGACTCAGAAATTGATTTAGCCCACGAATTCCAATCATCAGATGGCCGCGAAAAAATCCGTCAATGGCTTCAAGTCTTCTCTCTGCAAGACTTCCTCTAGCCCCTTTTTTCTTCCTTAAAGTTCTAGAGTTAGTGGGAATTAGTGGGTTAGTGGGATTCTTTATTTACGTCATAATTAGTGGTGAGGAAATATAATATTTTATTAAGATAAAATATCTCATCCTTATGCAGTTAGGAATCCTAACGGACCACAAATTGCCAACATTCTCCCACTTGGTATGTAAACCCACATTTGCCCAAACTTTAGAAAACCCAATACACGAATCATGGTGATAGTTTCTCTTATAAACGAGTAGTATCTCCGATGTATTACAATGCATTATGGTTTCAACTTTACTGCATAATCTTTATGAATAAACCCTATGTTTATTCGCGGTCCAAACTGTATTGATATTTCTCAAATAACGTAAATGTGTACACAAAATCATAAAATACGAGAAATATCCTGAAATTCAGAGTTTCACAACATTCGTCCAATAACGAAACTTTAAATATGAGAAACAAGTCCCATACTAACTGCATGATCCTTAAATTTATATGGTGGCATGCCTTTAGTCATAGGATCAGCTAACATCAATTCAGTGCTAATGTGTTCAATGACCACTTCCTTATTCTTGACACGTTCCCTTATGGCTAGATACTTGGTGTCGATATGTTTACTTCGACTACCACTTCTGTTATTCTTAGCCATGAAAACAGCATCTGAATTGTCACAATGTATCTTTATTGGCATGTAAATTGAATCCATAATTCCAACCTCAGAAATGAAACTCTTTAACCACAATCCTTGTGAGGTAGCCTCAAAACACGAAACGAGCTCAGCCTCCATAGTGGAAGTAGCAATTAGGGTCTGTTTTTCACTCCTCCATGATACAGCTCCACCGGCAAGCATAAAAATGTATCCTGATGTTGACTTGAGAGAGTCAACGCAGCCAGCAAAGTCTGAATCAGAGTACCCTATCACCTCCAAATTGTCTGATCGTTTATATGTAAGCATGTAATCCTTAGTCCCTTGAAGATACCTCAAGGCTTTCTTTGCAGCTTTCCAGTGGTCAATACCTAGGTTACTCTGTTATCTCCCTAACATTCCAACTGCAAATACAATGTCAGGTCTTGTACAAACCTGAGCATACATCAAGCTTCCAACAATAGAAGCATAAGGAATGTTTTTCATTTGTTCCCTCTCAAGATCGTTCTTCGGGCACTGATTCAAATTGGACTTGTCAACCTCCACTATGGGAGCTATACTTGGTGAACAATTTTTCATCCGAAATCTTTCTAAAATTTTGTTGATATAGGCTTCTTGAGATAAACCTAAAATGCCTTTATGTCTATCTCGATGGATCTTAATGCTAATGACATAAGATGTCTCGCCCATGTCCTTCATCTCAAAATTTTTAGAAAGTAATTGATTTACTTCATATAGCATCCCCTTATCATCGGTAGCAAGCAAGATACCATCCACATATAGGATAAGGAAACAAATTTTACTCCCACTAACCTTACGGTATATACATTCATCCTTTATATTCTCAACAAAACCAAATGAAGAGACAACATCATGAAATTTCAAATACCATTGTTGGGAGGCTTGCTTCAATCCATATATGGACTTTTTCATCTTACATACCAATTGTTCACCATCACTAGAGAAGAATCCTTCAGGTTGTTTCATGAACACCTCTTCCTCTAGATCACCATTCAAAAACGCCGTTTTCATATCCATTTGTTGCTATTCAAGATCGAATAGGGCTACTAATGCTAATATAATGCGTAAGGAATCTTTCTTAGAAACGGTACTGAATGTCTCTAAATAATCGATTCCTTCTCTTTAAGTGAACCCTTTTGCAACAAGTTTAGCCTTATATCTCTCAATGTTGCCTAATGAATCCCTCTTGGTTTTAAACACCCATTTACAACCAATGGGTTTTACACCGTCAGTCAACTTGACAAGATCCCAGACTTCATTGCATTTCATAGAGTTTATCTCATCCTTCATAGATTTGTACCATAATTCTGACTCATTACAACTCATAGCTTGTGAAAAAGACTCGGGATCACTTTCAGCTCCAACATCACAGTCAGATTCTTGTAAATACACAACATAGTCACTAGGAAGTGCTGATTTCCTTTCTCTAGTAGATGGCCTTGCTGCTCTACTTGTTGTTCAATAACTTGTGGAGTTTCTTGAACAGTTTGATATACTTGAATATTTTCAGCAATATGTGGATCTTCATTATGTTGTTCTTTAACACCCGGTTTTACTTGAGGGGCATTGTGAATAACAACTAATCTATCACTTGAAGTAGAAGGTTGATCCCTCATAGAAATAAAATCCTGCAATTGATCACTCCCACTGATCAAGTCATTCTCAAGAGATTTTGCATTTCTTGATTCCACAAACCTAGTGCTATGAGATGGACAATAAAAGTTGTATCCCTTAGACCTTTCGGCATATCCAACGAAATACCCACTAATGGTCCTTGGATCAAGTTTCTTTTCTTGACAGGATTATAGACTCTCACTTTAGATGGGCATCCCCATACTCGTGTATGTTTTAAGCTCGGTTTCCAACCTTTGAATAACTCAAATGGTGTTTTAGAAACAGCCTTAGTTGGAACTCGATTCAATACATACACTGCCGTTTTGAGAGCTTCAATCCTCAAAGACTTAGGTAGCTTAGAACCACAAAGCATACTACGCACCATGTCCATTAGGGTTCGGTTTCTTCTTTCTGCTACACCATTTTGGTCTGGAGAACCAGGCATGGTGTATTGGGCAATAATCCCATTTTCTTGAAGAAACTTCGCAAATGGACCTTGAGCTTGTCCATCTTCAGTGTATCTACTATAGTACTCACCACCTCTATCAGTCCTCACTATCTTTATTTGCTTACCGCATTGCTTCTCTACTTCGGCCTTGTAAACCTTAAAGGCTTCTAACACTTCACTTTTGTGGTGAAGCATGTAGAGATGCTTATATCGTGAGTAGTCATCAATAAAGGTGATAAAGTATTTCTGACCATATGCATCCATATCTGGACAACATATATCCGAATGTATGATTTCTAATATGGTTATACTTCTTTTAGCACCTTTCTTTGACTTGTTAGTCTGCTTGCCTTTAATGCAGTCTATGCAAGTATCGAGATCAGTAAAATCTAAAGTACTATGTACCCCATCTTTTACTAACCTCTTAATTCTATCAATGGAGATATGTCCCAATCTTCGGTGCCATAAAATAGAAGAACTTTCATTTGTAACACATCTCTTAATACCAGCTTGAACATGCATAACATTATGAGTGGTGTCATTTTGCAAATCAAGGGAATAAAGACCACCACACAACATTCCTTGTCCAATAATTTCAGATTCATAAGACAAATTAAAAGAAGAGTTTGAAAAGTTAAAGGAGTATCCCAAAGGAACAAGTCTTGAAACTGAAACTAAATTTCTAGAAAAACTAGGATTGTAAAAAGTCTTTTCTAAAGTCAAAACAAAACCACTCTTAAGAACTAAATTGCATGTTCCAATAGCTTCCACATGTGACTACATCTTGTTTCCCGAATAGATGCATCGTTCACTTCCCACTGGTTCTCGCAGGTTGGTTAATCCCTGCAAGGAATTCGAGACATGGATTGTAGAACCAGAATCAATCCACCATGTGTTACAATTAACATCAACCATATTTGCTTCATACGTGACAAATGAGGTTAAATTACCTTTATTCTCCAGCCATTTCTTATACTTGATGCAATCCTTCTTTATGTGTCCCTTCTTTTTACAGAAGAAACACTTGGATTCCTTCTTGATATCAGCATTAGGAAGTAATTTCTCCTTCACCTTAAACTTGGCATGAGAAGTCCTCTTTCCTTGGGTGGTCGCCAATGCACTCTCTCTCATTTCCATAAGCAGTCATCCCTCCTCTTGAACACACATGGCCATAAGTTCATTAATAGACCATTTTTCCTTATGTGTGTTGTAAGAGATCTTAAATGGGCCGTACTGATTAGGAAGGGTGTTCAGTATGTAGTGCACAAGGAAAGTTTCAGACATATCAACCTCAAGATTCTTTAGTTGAGCTGCTATATCCCTCATCTTATTGATGTGGTCACGCACACCTTTAACGCCGATGAGTCTCAAGTTTGAGAATTTCATTATTAGGGTGCTGGCAAGTGCCTTATCTGAAGTTTCATCTAGTGCCTTCAGTAATGCTCGGACATCGTCATCCTTTTCCACAGAACCACGGATTCCAGCAGGAACTTTAGTCTTTATGAACATGACACTGAGTTGGTTAGACCACTCCCACTGTTCATAAAGAGCCCTTTCTGCTTGAGTGCTGGTTTCAGTGATATGTGGTTTGTCTTTACGAATAGCATAATCAATATCCCTACACCCTAAATGGAGGAGAACCCCATCCTTCCATATCTTGTAATTCTCACCATTCAATTCAGGGATTTCATCATTAAAATCAGAGAAAGCCACAGGTTTTCTAACTGCAAAATCATATAAACATTCTTAATAACTAAATTGAGGCAAATAAACTAACTATGATTTACCAATGCAAATCAAAAATAAATGAATCAAGTGACATAAAAATTGTCTGTGGGCTAAATTTTTAATTCATTAAGATTCATCACTTGATGATAGAATTATCGAAAAACCTGAGATAATTTCTATCCCTTGATAAAATTATTAAATTCAATCTCACAACCCTGTGGGTAATTGTGAAAGGGCATTTAATATTTTATCCTAATAACATAATGAAGTACTATATTCGATCCCCATAATAATAAATTTTATTCGATTAAAGATGTTGTGGCTAGTCTTTAATAAAATAAAATTCAATTGATCTCTGAAAAATATTCGATGTCTTAAAATATGCATAAATATTAGACATCTAAAATACTATATGGGGTTTACTTTATCGTATAATTAAATTCAATTAGAGTTGCTGTCAATGGCGGAGGCACATGTATATGAGGGGGTGCAATTGACCCCCATCAACTTTCTTTCTTTTTTTTTTTATTATATATATATATATAGATATATAGATATATTTATGTAATTTTATGGAATTTTTCATTATTGACCTCCCTCCCCAAAGTTAAAATTAATACTAGTGAGAGTCAATATTATAAATTATTAATAATTGAGACCACACAAATAATATTTGAGTTATATATACCCAACTCCCTTGTATTATTCGAAATGAGCGTAAAAACCTTGTGTTATATAAAATCTCATAGAAAACCTTGTGTTTTTCTTAATTTTGTACAGAAAACCTTATGACCGAATGCTCGGATTTAGCGAATTTTCTTTACAAAAATGTTATTTTTTTACTCATATGCGTGATCTCTTAATTTTTATAATTTCAATTTTACTTCAATATTCACAGAATTTCTCAAATAGGTCCTAAAATAATTTATTTTAATATGTAACTTTTTATCCATTAATTTCTCTTTAATATATGTTTTCTACCGACTTTTGATGTATGTCTTTCCTTTCGTGTTTTGCTTTCCAATAAATTTTTTTGTGGTATTTATATTCTTCATTTATTTTTTGTATATATTGTCAAATATTTTCTTTTATATACTATTATATTTCTTTGCAATTTTTTATTTGCAAATATTTTTTGTCTAATTTTTGCTTTTATTTTCGTGAATAAGGGTAACACGTATGACTCAAACGTGTGAGGGTTTTTTATGTTTATTTTTATAAAACACATGATTTTTTATACTAATTTTTGAAACATAGGGTTTCTCTTGCATTTTCGAATTTAATAAAAGCCTAATATGACCCCCTGAATCAAATTTCTGGCTCCACCACTAGTTGCTGTGGCTAATCTCTAATTAAATAAAATTATACGAACCACTCAAATAATTTCTAATGCATATTCTTAATGATCAATATTAAACTTTATGGGATCAATACTTAATCAGGTACTTGGAATATTTATCCCAAATGTGATTATAGAAATTACATATAATCACTATCAAATAGGATTTCACATATATTCCTGTAATAGGCTCTCGAATGAAAACAAACGCCAAACAATAAATCCCATATAAGTTTCCGAAATGCAGGCGCACAACGAGACATTAATTATGCTATAAGAATCCTAATTGCATAAATCTTCATATGAAACCCAACAACAGATTCTCATATTGCATACATATGCAAACAACATATTTCCAAATAGGTTTCTAAAAGGCTCGATTCATGATGCTTAGCAACGAGAAAACTCGCACTCATTCACGTATGCAAACCAAATTTCGCTATCTCAAACACTTCATCAGAAGTAATAACCAAACGTAATTGAGCAGGCAAAGGGCAATTTGAGAATATGCACAATAAATCATTAATTGGCAGGCCATTAAAACTGAACTAAATGCCAACATAATCATTGCTTAAGGAATATATACTTTAAGACAATCAAACAAACTTGTTTTATTGAATAATTACTGGAAATCAATAGGTCACGGAGACGATTATTTCTAAGGAGCGCTGTACCCAGATTAGCCCTAAACAAAATCGAAAGCTGCAAGCATAGATTTTCCAGATTCTCACAATTAAATCCATGAACAAAATTAATTGCAATTCGTTCAATTAATCGGCATATAAAACGAGCAAGACAGAGGTATATTGTCATGCTCTGATATCACATGTAAGCATAATCATTCAAATTCATAAAAAACTTTAATTATGAATTTATCGCAGTGGAAATTAGGATCGAAATACCTCCCGCCATTGCTCCTATTTTGCCGATTCAGAAATTGATTTAGCCCACGAATTCCAATCGTCATATGGCCACGAAGAAATCCGTCAATGGCTTCAAGTCTTCTCACTGGAGGAAATTTGTTTATTTGTGCCTTTCAAGTTTGCATTTAACAAAATAACCCTCAATTTTATTTTATATTTATTTTTAATGTAATAAATATAAATTCAATTATTTAATTATATAATGGGACTGCTTTGAAAATATTGATTTTTTGAAGGACTAAACTGCAAATAATTGAAAAAGAACCAGAAATAAAAAAGGGAAAAGGAAAAAAAGCGATCGCTTTTTTTTTTCAGTTAGATTTCAACAACCGAAAAAAGCGATTTCACAGAAAAAAAAGCGATCGCTTTTTCAGTTGTTGAAATCTAACTCCTAAAAAAGCGATCGCTTTTTTTCCTTTGAAATCGCTTTTTCCGTTCTCAAAATGAAACTCCTGGAAAAGACGATTTCAAAAGAAAAAAAGCGATCGCTTTTTTTTTTCAATTAGATTTCAACAACCGAAAAAAGCGATCGCTTTTTCAGTTGTTGAAATCTAACTCCTAAAAAAGCGATCGCTTTTTCCGTTGTCAAAATGAAACTCCTGGAAAAAGCGATCGCTTTTTTTTTTCAGTTAGATTTCAACAACCGAAAAAAGCGATTTCAAAGAAAAAAAAGCGATCGCCTTTTCAATTGTTGAAATCTAACTCCTTAAAAAGCGATCGCTTTTTTTTCTTTGAAATCGCTTTTTCCGTTGTCAAAATGAAACTCCTGGAAAAAGCGATTTCAAAGGAAAAAAAGCGATCGCTTTTTTTTTTCAGTTAGATTTCAACAACTGAAAAAAGCGATTTCAAAGAAAAAAAAGCGATCGCTTTTTCAGTTGTTGAAATCTAACTCCTAAAAAAGCGATCGCTTTTTTTTCTTTGAAATCGCTTTTTCCGTTGTCAAAATGAAACTCCTGGAAAAAGCGATTTCAAAGGAAAAAAAGCGATCGCTTTTTTTTTTTCAGTTAGATTTCAACAACCGAAAAAAGCGATTTCAAAGAAAAAAAAAAGCGATCGCTTTTTCAGTTGTTGAAATCTAACTCCTAAAAAAGCGATCGCTTTTTTTCCTTTGAAATCGTTTTTTCCGTTGTCAAAATGAAACTCCTGAAAAAAGCGATTTCAAAGGAAAAAAAGCGATCGCTTTTTTTTTTTCAGTTAGATTTCAACAACCGAAAAAAGCGATTTCACAGAAAAAAAAACGATCGCTTTTTCAGTTATTGAAATCTAACTCCTAAAAAAGAGATCGTTTTTTTTCCTTTGAAATCGCTTTTTCCGTTGTCAAAATGAAACTCCTGGAAAAGACGATTTCAAAAGAAAAAAAGCGATCGCTTTTTTTTTTCAGTTAGATTTCAACAACCGAAAAAAGCGATTTCAAAGAAAAAAAAGCGATCGCTTTTTTTCCTTTGAAATCGCTTTTTCCGTTGTCAAAATGAAACTCCTGTATATACATCAAAAATATAATTTATTTAATGTGCACTTAGCATGAACGTTTGTCCTTTCATCAATTAAATATTACTCATGTAATTTTTAATTACATTGATTAACAGTGGTTTTGATCTTTAATACGCAAGATTTGTGTTTACAATCACTTGGTGGATAAAGCGACTCCGGAAACAAAGTATTTCAACAAATAGCCCCTTGTAATACTAAAACGTGATTAACGGTGCAATTTCCATCAAAATTTAAATAATTCGCTCGATTTTCAGTGGTCCAAATCAAACTCCTGGAAAAAGCGATTTCAAAGATAAAAAGCGATCGCTTTTTTAAGTTGTTGAAAAACGATGTATCTCTAACTCCCAAAAAAGCGATCGCTTTTTTACTTTGAAATCGTTTTTTCGGTGGTTCAAATCAAACTCCCGGAAAAAGCGATTTCAAAGAAAAAAAAGCGATCGCTTTTTTTAGTTGTTGAAAAACGATGTAACTCTAACTCCTAAAAAGGCGATCGCTTTTTCAGTTGTCCAAGTCGAAGCAACGGACAAAGCGATTTCAAAGGAAAAAAGCGATCGCTTTTTCTCTTTGAAGTTGAAAAACAATTTAAGTCTAACTCGTAAAAAAGCGATCGTTTTTTTTTCTTTGAAATCGCTTTTTCACATGTCCAAGTCGAAACACCTGTAAAAAGCGATTGCAAAGAAAAAAAACGATTGCAAAGAAAAAAAACGATCGTTTTTTTTCGAGGTGATGAAAAATAACATTTGAAAAGGCGATCGCTTATTTCATTTGAAATCGCTTTTTTAGTCGTTCAAAAGAAACCGATGGAAAAAACGATTGCAAAGAAAAAAAGCGATCGCTTTTTTAAGGCTATAAAATTTAACTTTAAAAAAAGCGATCGCTTTTTTACTTTGAAATCGCTTTTTCAATTGTCCATGTGATACTCCTGTAAAAAGCGATTGCAAAGTAAAAAAAGCAATCGCTTTTTTAAGGCTATAAAATTTAACTTTAAAAAAAGTGATCGTTTTTTTACTTTGAAATCGCTTATTTCATTTGAAACCGCTTTTTTAAGTTGTCCAAAAGATTCCGATGGAAAAAGCGATTGCAAAGAAAAAAAGAGATCGCTTTTTTCGAGGTGATGAAAAACAACTCCAAAAAAAGCGATCGCTTATTTCATTTGAAATCGCTTTTTTCAGTTGTCCAAAAGAATCCGATTGAAAAAGCGATTGCAAAGAAAAAAGCGATCGCTTTTTTTCGATGTGATGAAAAACAACTCAAAAAAAAGCGATCGCTTATTTCATTTGAAATCGCTTTTTTAAGCTGTCCAAAAGATTCCGATGGAAAAAGCGATTGCAAAGAAAAAAAGTGATCGCTTTTTTTCGAGGTGATGAAAAACAACTCAAAAAAAAGTGATTGCTTATTTCATTTGAAATCGCTTTTTTCCGTTAAGCGATTTAGTTCATTCAAGCGATTGTGTTCCTCGCTTAAGCGATTTAGTAAAAAACATGAACCATCAGTTAAGCGATTTGGGTTTTCGCTTAAGCGATTTAGTTAAAAACACGAGGAATCATTTAAGCGATTGGATTCGTCGCTTAAGCGATTTAGTTCATTCAAGCGATTGTGTTAAAAACATGAACAATCATTTAAGCGTTTGTCACAATCGGTTGGAGTTACAATTAAATATACCCGAGTTCTTTCACTTTAACTTTAATACAATTATTTTGAGTGTTAATACGCACATTTTTTTTTTTTTTTTTTTTGCAATCACTTAGTAATTGAATGTTAATGATGGCACATGATTAATCGATTTATGTTTGTCGCTTAAGCTATTTAGTTAGAATACAAAGAATCATTTAAGCGATCGAATTTGTCGCTTAAGCGATATAATTGAATATATTTCATGTAACACTAATAATATATTTCATGACGAATAAAAGATGTAACACTAATAATAAAGTATTTCAACAAGTAGCCCCTTGATTACTAAAACATGATTAATGACACAATTTCCATTAAAATATTAATAATTCATTCGATTTATGCATATTATAACTTAGAAAAGTTAATTTTTTAAGATATTGACTTTAATCTTTTAAGCGACTGAGTTTGTCGCTTAAGCGATTTAGTTGAAAATACAAGGTTCATTTAAGCGAATAGGTTTGTCGCTTAAGCGATTTAGTTGAAAATACAAGGAATCGTTTTTAAGTGATATCTTCATCATTTGGAGACTGGAGTTATAATTACGAAAACCCAATTTCTTTTACTTTAAATATAATACTTATGATGAACTTATCATTAATTTTTGTCCTATGATCAATTAAATACAATTCATGTAATTTTTAATTATATTGATTAATAGTTGTTTTGAACTTCAACGCACAAGATATGTTTTTACATTCACTTGGTGATCGATTGTCCCCTGAAACAAAGTTTTTCAACAATTAACCATCTTGATTACTAAAATATAATTAATGGCACAATTTTCATTAAGATAGTAATAATTCACTTGATTTATACTTATTATAACTTAAAAATTTTAAATTTCTAAGATATTGACTTTAATCGTTTAACCGATTGGCTTTGTCGCTTAAGCGATTTAGTTAAAATACAAAAAATCCTTTAAGCGATTGGGTTTATCGCTTAAGCGATTGGGTTAAAAATATAAAGAATTCATAAGTGTTGACCAATTTTCATATATATATATATATATATATATATATATAGTTCAAGAAAATACAAAGGATTTAAGCGATTGTGCTCGTCGCTTAAGCGATATAGTTGAAAATACAAGGAATCACTTAAGCGATGTCCCAATCGGTTGGAATTACAATTAAATATGAAAGATGTGCACATCCTAACAAAAAACATGTGTTATTTAATGTAAACTTAGCATTAATGTTTGTTCTTTCATCAATTAAATATAATTTATGTAATTTTAAATCATGTAACTCTAATAACATATTTCATGATGAATAAAAGATGCATATACACCAGAAATATAATTTATTTAATGTGAACTTAGCATGAACGTTTGTCCTTTCATCAATTTAATATTACCAATGTAATTTTTAATTACATTGATATGTTTTTTCAATCACTTGGTGGATAGAGCGTCTCGTGAAACAAAGTATTTCAACAAATAGCCCCTTGATTACTAAAACATGATTAATGGTACAATTTCCATTAAAATATAAATAATTCGCTCGATTTGTGTATATTATAACTTAGAAAAGTTAATTTTTTAAGAAATCGACTTTAATCGTTTAAGCGATTGTGTTGGTCACATAAGCGATTTAGTTAAAATAACAAGGAACCATCCAAGCGATTGGGTTTGTCGCTTAAGTGATTTAGTTAAAAATACAAGGAACCATCAAAGCGATTCAGTTTATTTAATTTGAAAATATAAATAAGCGATCACTTTTTTGAAGGCGATTTAAATCTAACTCCTAAAAAAATAATTGCTTATTTAGTTTGAAATCGCTGTTTCATTTGTTCAAATCAAACTCCTAGAAAAAGTGATTTCAAACTAAATAAACGATCGCTTTTTTTAAGGTGATGAAAACGATATAAGTTTAAACTAAATAAACGATCGCTTTGTTCAAATCGAACACCTGTAAAAAGCGATTTCAAAGGAAAAAAGCGATCTCTTTTTCTAAGTTGAAAAACGATATAAGTTTAACTCGTAAAAAAACGATCGCTTTTTTTTCTTTGAAATCACTTTTTCACATGTCCAAGTCGAAAAGAATGAAAAAAACGATTTCAAAGAAAAAAAAAGCGATCGCTTTTTCTAAGTTGTTAAAAAACGATATAAGTCTAACTCGTAAAAAAACGATCGCTTTTTTTTCTTTGAAATCGCTTTTTCACATGTCAAAGTCGAACACCTGTAAAAAGCGATTTCAAAGGAAAAAAGCGATCGCCTTTTAACTTTACAATCGTTTTTTTTGCTTTTTTAGTTGTCCAAGTGATACTCCTGTAAAAAGCGATTGCAAAGTAATAAAAAACGATCTCTTATTTCATTTGAAATCGCTTTTTTTCGTTGGCCAAAGTAAACAAGCTGGAAAAAGCGATTGCAAAGGAAAAAACATATATTTTGTGAATAAACTAGTATATACGAATAAACGATATTACACATTGTAACAAAAGATGCATATTGGAACAATAGATTACAAATTTCCAAAAATCAATATCCACATTTACAAAAGTGAAGTATGATCAAAGATGTATCAATTTGAAAAAGCAATTCCAACGGAATCCCCAATAGTTTCACCTCTTTCGGAAGCAATTCTTTCAGCCACTGCACTCAAAACATGGGGCATGGCCATTTTAGTTTCACTTGATGTAGCAGATATTCTCCGTGGCTGGGTACATACTATTTTACAAGCCTTTCCTTTGCTCCACGCATGATCCAGAAGAAAACTTGGGACCTGAAATATTCCATAAAATGATAAATTCCATGTGTACTAAATGAGAAAGAAAAAAAATGATAACGGAACAAAAACAGCCACCTGAAATATTCCATAAAATGATAAATTCCATGTGTACTAAATGAGAAAGAAAAAAAATGATAACGGAACAAAAACAGCCACAAGATGTCGGGAATGGCACCTGTGTTGTTTTCCCACATCCAGTTTCACCGCAAACGAGTACAACCTGTGTTAACAAGATGAAACCAATAAGGGATTATGATATAATGAAATGGGATATCAAGTGGCGTAAACACATTGTTTAATTTACATGTGGATAACCTGATTAGACTCTACTGTGGACGTAATAGCTTCCTTAAAAGATGCAATTGGAAGTTTGGACTTTTCCTCTGTAATCTGCACAAAAAAGCCCACAATTACTGGCCATAATCATGACAGCTAAATCTGATGTATATAGTAATAATATGAAATGAAAAGCTGTAATAGACCTTTCTCAAGCTTGGGTCCTTCTCTCTTTTGAAAGCAAGTGATTCCACCTTGTTTGCAATTTCAACCTCAGTCATCGCAGGTTTGGAAAACATATCATCTCTTATAGACTGTAAATTATTATGTTTTCCACTACTTTCAACAACTTTATTCACTGTCGGCGCCGCATCATTGGGAGGATACTTTGAAAATAAAACCTGTAGAGCAGCTTGTGCTTCCCCTGAAAATCTGAAGGAAACAAGATTTTCCTTCTGTTTTACTGAGCGTCCTTTTTTTATCTTATAAACTGAAACACGGCGTTGCTGCCCCAACCTACAGAGAAAAGATCAATCATAAGAAAAAGAAAGGAAATAATATTTATGAGAATAGATTCATAACGATAAAGTTCAAACGTTGTTGCATCCTATCAGACCATACCCAGAACGTTTGGACTTCATACCCATTTTCCTGCAATACATGTGCACTGCAGCTCGCTCGTGATTCGACAAGTTATCCTCAAATTTGTATACTGCATAGTGAGAATTTTCATATGAACTCTTTCCTCACAACATGTTAAAATATGCATACAATCCATAAAGAAAGATATAAAGAACGTTTGGCCCTTTCAACAAAGTGAAAAACAAGCCTCACGTATAGCATTAAACAGACTCAGGAAAGAACTAAGCTATGCATAAGTTCATAAATAATAATATCAAGTACATTTAGCCCTTTCAACAAAGTGAAAAATAAGCTCCACATCTATTACTAAACTGTATGACAAAATTTAACTATTTATGCAGTTCATAAAGAACTTTTAGCCCTTTCAACAAAGTTAAAATCAAGCTCCACATCTAGTAACCGACTATTCATCGCAAAATTAAGCTAAGACAACTCCAGTTTATTCTATTTCATGACTGTTCGGAACATATCACCCCCGTTGGCAATATTCCTGGCAGTACTAAGAGATTTATACCTGCTAAACACTAACTTATCCTGTAGAAATTAAATACCTCCATCTACCAAACTCCATGAATTCAGCTAATACATAAAATCCAGAATGCAACGGAGAAACCATATTACCAATAAACATACAAACGGAAACACTTACAAGAAAAATCAATGATCAAAACACAGCACAAGTACAAATAAGAATAAAAACAAGACGAACAACACATTAAGACGAGCTCCCAAAAGCTCAACCAACCAAAACCGAACTACAACACACACCATCTTCAGACCATACAACCCAAAGAAACCCACATTCCTCCCTCTTCTCTCAACACATACTCATACCAAAAAATAGGGTCGAAAAACAAAACTAGGACTACTGCCCATTTAACAAGACAAGATTTTTAACATACCCTCTGCACCGGAAACTCGAAACTGCTCAAGAATTTGAGTAATCTGAATGCGGGTGCCCTCAGCAACAGTTGAGGCTTTTTGCTGCAGTTGGTTTCCGCCTTGATTCTGTCTCTTGTTCTTCTTCGGCGGCCCCTTAGCAGGCGAACTCGGAGCCATTCGCTTTTTCTTGTTTTTACCTATTTTTTCTTTTTGTCTGCGGGGATTGCTATTCAAGATTCAGTTTGAGTGTGTTCTTCCCCGATTCTCGATTCTTGATGTTAGGTTTTCCGCAGTTGAATTTGGAGAAATGCAGAGAGCGAAAAGGGTTTTATTTGTAATATATAAAAATTTAGGGGTGAAAATAAAATATTTCAAAGTAATAATTTGTATTAACTATTAAAAGGGTTATCTATTAACTAAGCTGAAACTTGAGGGTCATTTAATTAAAAAGAAACTTAAAAGATCTTTTTAATAGAATGCCCCCTTCTCACTGCAAGACTTCCTCTAGCCCCTTTTTTCTTCCTTAAAGTTCTAGAGTTAGTGGGAATTAGTGGGTTAGTAGGATTCTTTATTCGGAAAATTAATCAATGATCCCTACTATATACAACACTTTTCCTAAACCCTCCAATTGATTTTTTACATGTTTTAAGGACCAAATATTTATAAAAGTTTTCCTAAACCCCCTATTTCATGTAAAAAGACTAAAATGTCCTTAGTAAAATATGAAAAATTACCCCAAATACCTTTTTTTTTTCTTCTCCTTTTTTCTTTTTCTTTTTCCTTTTTTTTTTTCCTTTCTTCTTCCTCTTTTTTTTGTTGAACACGCAGGTACACCTGCGGCGGCACCGCCGGCCACTTTCTGGAGATGGGACTACATGTTTTAACTCATTTCGATGATGCGACTTCATTGGTACCAACCACGTCTATTGAAAATGGCCGGAGAAGGCGCCGAGAGGCCCGCCGGAAACCTGCAAATTTCAATAGAAAATGGGTTTTTCGTCGGGCGACATTTTTCGACGAAAATGGTATGGATCTTGAAGTTCTCGACATGATAAACATATTGCAAGGAACGGATTCGATTTTCGTCAAGCGGTTTGATAGTTATCGTCATTTCTTTTTTAGATCTAAAATTTTTAGATTTGAAATTGGGGACAAATGACTTCGAATTTTGAAAAACTAATCGAAGATATAGAACGAGGACGAGGGGTACGTTCCCCGATGAATTTTTCGAAAATTTTTGGACCACCTCCGGCGGTGGTGGTGGTGGCGGCGCTCCGACGAAGTGAATGGAGGAAGAAGATGATGTTGAAGATGAGGCGTGGAGGAAGCAAAAAGGGTGTGGAAAAAGTAAAAAAATAGGAACAAAATAGACATTTTTAAGTGATTAGGGGGTTTAAAAAAAATGTTTTGTATATTAGGGATTGTAAATGTATAGAAATCAAATTGGGGGGTTTTGGATAAAAATTAGGGATTTTTGCTCCTTTTAAAAAATTAGCCCTTCTTTATTTACGTCATAATTAGTGGTGAGGAAATATAATATTTTATTAAGATAAAATATTTCATCCTTATGCAGTTAGGAATCCTAACAACCACAAACTGCCAACACCAAGTAGTAACCGTTTTGATTTTTTGGTGTTCTTTTTTTCTTTTTTTTTTTAATTTATTTATCAGTATTCTTCTCTTGCGTTCTTCTCTTTTATTTATTTATTTATTTTATTACTCTAATAATATTTTTTAACTTATCTTTTTTCTTTTCTATTTTATATACTTTTTCTTTTTCCAAACATAGTTTTGTTCGGTGTTTCATTCTTTTATGTTATTTATTTATCATAATTTAATAATTATATTAAAAATAGTTATAAAATATATATATTAATATAAAAATTAATTTTAATATATTTAATTAATAGATTTTTTAATCTGCACACGCATCGAGTGTGGTAGAATTACTAGTACACATTACCCGCATGTTACTTTTAATTTGAATATTGCATTATTTTTACTCTTTATACAATAAATTTAAAATATTTTTGAAGTTAGAATTTGAAGTATACTGCACTCCAAAGAGTAATATATGTACATAACTATAGAGTTATACACACCATAAACCCCGTGATATGCGAAAAAATTAGAAAAAATTTTATGATGTAAAAATTAATTTAAAAAACTCGTGTAACATATTTATTACTCATCGCCCCCTAAACAGAAAACAACACAATTAAAACTTGATTTTCCTACTTTCTCCTTACTAGGGGTATACATAAACCTGCATAACTCGTTTAATCCGATCAGATTGGACCGGGTCGTTTGAAAATCGTCGGTTGAAAATTTTAAAATATAATCATGGTTAGAAAATATTACAACCCGCCACCTTCAGATCAAATGATGGGTCTAATTATTTAAATCCGTCTAACCGCAACTCGATCGGTATATGTATATTTATATTTTATACATAATTATAATTATATAAATAAATGATATATAATAAAATTATTATATGTGTATTTGACAAAATATTTATTTAATAATTTTTTGTGTGCAACCAATATTATATAAATTATTGTTTAATAAACAACCAATTTATATCTCATCACATTTATCAAATATATTATTTATTTAATAATGTATAAATTATTTTTTTTCTCATTTTCTTAGAAATTATTTTATGTTAGTGTCGTAATAAGTTATAAATTGGAATAAATTGTCATATTCTTTAAATTTTTTTATTATTGAATTAAAATTATAAGTATATAATTTTTTATAACATAATATATATAGATAACTCGTCAAATCGTACGTCTTTTATATAATCGTATCGTACCTGTTCGATCTGAACTACTCAATTTATAAAAGTTATTATGTATTTACAGTTTGTATTTTTATAAACCCATATATTTTGAATCGATATTTTACTCATATAATCGTCTGCACCCGATCACGTACACCCCTACTTCTTATACATTAAAACTCATCTTTTTTTATAATTATTTTCATTTTCTTTTTTTTTTCCCCTCTCCCTTCTTCTTCCCCATTCAATAGCACCATGGCAGCCACCCAACCCCGTCTCCAACCCACAAACCCACCCCACCTTCCCCCAAAAGCCAAAACCATCAAGTAAATAAAACCTATCTAGCCCTATCTATCTCCATAAACCTAGTCACCACCATTTGGTTGTAAATGTTTAGCTGATCAAAGGGATAAGGGGTTAATTAACGAGATACATATATTGAAAAGGGTCTTTTGCCCCTTAAATATAAAAATGATTGACTTAACTTCTTGCATTATGAGTTAATTAAACTAAGCAAATTAATTTCCTATCGAGCGTGGTACAATTCCAAAATTACTTATTTTGCACCATTGGTCCCTCATGAACTCATGATGGCAATGACTAAATAAGCCACTATTGAAACAGAAATCTTTCAATTATGATGCTAAACGCACTTTTATCATCATAATTATATGTCGATATCTTTTTGTCTCTTGCAATCATACACTTGTATTTTATCACATGAAATTCTTTGTGGACCTACCCCGCAATACCACAAATGTCTTTTCCATTACACATTTAAATAAAGTATGGAACAAAATGACCACCAACCATAAGTATGATCTGAAATTAGTTGATTGTGGAGGCTTGTTTAATTAATTAAAATTACAAAGTTGCTCTAACTGTAATCCTTTCTCATTGGTCATTTAGTTTTTGATGGAGCTATTCGAAGTCATTTAAATAAAGTATGGAACAAAATGACCACCAACCATAAGTATGATCTGAAATTAGTTGATTGTGGAGGCTTGTTTAATTAATTAAAATTACAAAGTTGCTCTAACTGTAATCCTTTCTCATTGGTCATTTAGTTTTTGATGGAGCTATTCGAAGTCAAATATATGTAAACTTTACTCAGTCATAACCTCGAACCTTTCTCTTCTTCTTATTTTATTTTTAAACTTTATACTTTTAATCTATATACAATTCAGACTCTTTATTTTTCAATAAAATGTATCATGCATTAATCCCATATCTCATACTGAAGTCTTATAATTTTCAAAACTTATATCTTTAAGATATCCAGACTTAAAATCAAGTTTATCTATTAAAATTGCTATGTAAATACGATTTATGAGAATCCTCGTATCTGTAAATTTTTTTTAACAGGAAGATTGCTAGTTTTCCGATCCTCATATCTATAGCTTAATCCATAATAAGTGTTCAAAGAATTAGATTAGAATATATACATTGCTAGTGTATTACAATAAAAATCAATTCTTTATTACATCATGAAAAAGTATGCACAAAAACACGATTGTCAAGAAAGGTTGTATAATGATGATAGATTAAGAAATTATGGTAATAAAGTTGATTATGCTCTAGAACTAAGAAAAAAAAATGGAAATTAACCTACCACATTAAACAATCAAAACCCCAAGAAAAATAAGTATTTTTTTTTTCAAAAAGAAAAACGGATATTTAGAGTTAAATCTCTAAATAGGACTTAAATTTTGAATATACTTCTCAATCCAATAAAATTTGTAGTTAACTTCCTAATTACTCTAAAATGACCTATTATCCTTCGTTTAGCCATATTGCTAAAAAACACGATAATTCCTTAAAATTTAGATATAATTCCACGATTACATAATATTATACTTCATATTCTAAGAAAAGTTTTTTATTTAATAACTAATGGTTGCGTAACACAATAATTCGTTAATATTCATTTATAATGCTCGAAATTCTAATGTAAATACTTCTTATTAAGAGAAAACTTCTTCATTTCCCGTTGAATAACAAAATAATTTCTCAATATTTAGATATAATTCTACAAATTTAAATATAAATATTTCATATCAACAAAAAAAATTCTTCATTTAAGTCATTCAACTACCAATTGCTAAATAATAAAATAGTTCCTTAAAATACAAATATTGTTTCACAAATATATAAGTGAATACTTCATATTGATATAAAAGCTCTTTATTCGATAACAAACTATTGCGTAAAACAATAATTCTTCAAAATTTAAGTATAATTTTACAAACTCAAATGTCAATACTTTATATTAAAAAAATGGGAGAATTACATCCACCTACCCTCAGTTTAGACCTAATTACATCCCGGTCCCTATTCTTTTGGATATTACTATTTAGTCCCCCAGGTTTGGTTCCGTTTGAAGTCCATTTTTACCGTCAGGGTTCCATCAGCTTTTAGGGCTATCCTTCCAAAATTACCCCAGAATATTTTATTATTATTTTTAAAATAACCAAAATGCCCCAGGGACTGTTCTGTTAGTTTCATAAAATATGAGGATCGTTTTGTTATGAAATATAAACATTAGGGACTATTATGAATATCTTTGTTTAAATTATATTAAAAAAAATTAATATTTATAATTTATTTCCATATATATATATATATGTGATTAAATATTAATGATCTGTATTATATCTATAATATATACAATGTTATATGGTAATCTGTATTTAATTTAAAAAAAGGGTATGAAATGATTAATTCCAAACATCCTAACTCACCCAGCCACAATGCTCAGCAAAAAACTTTTAAGTTGATGTATCATTAAATAAAAAATTTTAGAAAAAACATAAATCTTAAAAATTCTGAGATATCATCATGCTCCACTGCACCTCCATCGAGTCTCGCCACTGCGCCACCAGCCCCATCCTTTCCCAACCCAGATCTGAAAGCACCACCGCCACATCGCAACCACCAACACCATATAACCATCCCAACCCAGATCTGAAACGACCACACGTAGCCATCCCAACGCAGATTTGCAATCACCACCACCACCACCACGCAGCCACCAACACCACCATGGCAGAAAGAGAGAAGAGAGTGGGAAACGGAGACAGTGAGCGGTGGAGACGGCGGCTGTGCACGGAGAGAGCTCCGATGCGTTAATTCTCTTGGCTATCCATACCAACGATAATGTCAGTGTAGTGGTGGTGGATTTGAGGAAGAGCTGAAAATCTTTTCCTGTTTTTTCCCCTCATTTCAATAGTTATTAATAATAATATTATTATAATTTTCTTTTTTTTCTTGTCAAGTTAAATCGAAAAATTTAGTGGCATATATTTAGTGATTATCACCGGCGGAAAGAGGAGAAATTATATCGACACTAGTGCACATTAAATATATACCAGTAATTTTGCACTGTGCAAATGAAAAATAATTATTATATAAATATATTAAAATTAATTTTTTAATTGAATATATATTTTTAATATAATCACTAATTTATGACAAATAAATAAATAAATAGCATAACATAATATTATATTAGTAATTATAAAAGTTTAAACTACAAGTAAAAAGTGATAAAAATTATAATAAAAAAAGAAAAAGAATGCAAGTGATGAGGACAAAAAAGAGAAACTAAGAAGAGAAGTGATGAGAGAGAAAAGAGAAATTAAGAAAACTTGTAAGAGAAAAAATCGTATCAAACCAATTAATAAATAATTGAAAAAAAAATATTTTTAGAGTCCAAGAGACCAAACTTGGTCTCTCACTTAATAGATAGTATATATTTATACTAGTATTCATTAAATTTATTGATTATAAAACAAATTATAAATATTAATTTTTTTTAATATAATTTAAACAAAGATATTCATAACAGTCCCTAATGTTTATATTTCATAACAAAACCTAATATTTTATGAAACTAACAGAACGGTCCCTGGGGCATTTTGGTCATTTTACAAATAATAATAAAATATTCAGGGGTAATTTTGGAAGGACAACCCTAAAAGCTGACGGAACCCTAACGGTAAAAATGGACTTCAAATGGAACCCAACCTGGGGGACTAAATAGTAATATCGAAAAGAATAGGAATCGGGATGTAATTAGGCCTAAACTCAGTGTAGGTGGATGTAATTCTCCCTAAAAAAATAAGAATCAAATTAATAATTTGTATTAATAGAGAGAAAATTAAAAATTTATTTGAATTGAACTTGTTTTCCAAGCTTCGGAAGCCTTTCTTGAACCATAAGGGCATTTTGGGAATTTACCAACTAAAGTTACTATTCATCTTTGAAACGAGTTTTGATCCGGACATCTTTTGCTACCCAAGTTTTCAGTCAAATCAATCCTTGAGTTGATATGAGTCTATTGGTATCATTCTTGACTTGAAAACCTATTTCGAACTTCGTTTTAAAGGAAACGTTTGAGTAAAACCCTACTTACTATTCCTTCGATGAACGGTTTTTCATTCATAAAACGTTTACTCTTCAAATTTACAGTCAAAATACTCCTTGATTTATTTCAACACTTTTGAGATACATTACACCTCTTGATTCAGGCCCTAATTTGAGTTTTAAAGAAAACGTTTTAAAAACGAGTTTACTATTCATCCTACGTTTTTAACTTTTTATCGGTAAAACGTTTCCTAGTCAATATTGGGTTTAAAATGCTCCTTGATTTATTTTATGACTTTTTGACACTTTCCAAACTTTCAAATCATTCTCGAGATTCATCTTTCACTCGTGTTTTGTCAAGGGATCAAAGTCACTATTCACCCAAGTTAATGTATCTCTTAAATGGTAAATCCGTGTGTAGATATTTTTGAAGCTAATTTTTATCCGATTCCAAAGAGCATCTGTCCAGCCACTTATCTTCATGTTTAGGGTGTTAAATTACTAAAATACCCTTTATTTTCTATTTTATATTTAATTTTCAAGAGCATATCTAGATTTATGAGAGTGGATGGATTCTTGTTTGCTCTCCTACCCTTCTAACTCTTCTAAATTGCATGGTGAGGAGCTTATTCATAAGTATAAATACCCCTCCATAACTCATTCATTCCTTGCTCAAAATCTTGTGTTGACAAGTCCCATACTCTCTCCCTCTCCCCCATCGCCGAAAGGCTCCTCCCACTCTATAGGTTAGTTGTTTTATTTTTTTATGCTATAGTTTTATGTTATGTTTTAGTTTAATTTATGTTTTTATGTTATGGTTTGTTGTTTAGGTTGGGTCTTAGGGTCTTCCCTAAAGCATATAGTAGCTTATATTATGCTTTTATTATATAGTTTTTATGACATGTTTGAATAGTTGTAGTTTGTGATTTAAATGTTTAGGCTATGCTATGAAATGTTATAATTTGCTTTAGTGTATGATACGATCTAGGATTAAGGCTGTTATATGATGATTAATGATTCATGTTTGTGATATTTGAATTATGCTCAAGCATGTTAGACAATGGAATTGTAACCTATGATCAATTATGTTATAACATGTTACATCTTGTTATTTAATTTAAATTGTTACATGTTACATGTTTAATGATCATGATATCATATGAATTATGTTGTGACATGTTGTTATATTGTTATATGATTCATGTAATATGATTTGATCTTATGATATGATATAGATTAAGGGAATAGTGCTCAATCATATGTTATATCCTTGAATAGTGTTACATCTTATAACCTAAGATGGAATAGTGTTTCATAACTTGATGTTATGCTTTAATTAGATCCCTTAACCATAGGTTATACCTTTAACCTAGATCACAATTGATTATAATAACATGAACTTGAACTATAGGTTATAATCAAGATCATAATTTTGATTAGGGTGTGTGCCTTGTGTGCATGCCCCGTGTGTGTGTGTGTATAGTAAGGGTTTGACCCGACCCTTTGACACGACATGTGAATAGTAACCTTGAATAGTAATTGTGGATAGTGATCTCAAATAGTAACTTTAAATAGTGCTTTTGAATATCAAAAATTAAATAAAATTTGTGCTTTCTTAATAGACATTTGCACCTAGGGTTTTCAAATCCGGGGTCTAAAATGTGTTTCCAAAATGTGTTTTCTTTCAAGGACTTGTTTTATAACCTTAGGGTTTGGATATGATTCATAATTTGATTAATTCCTAATCGGTTAAAGTAAGACCATAGTCCCACGTTAAGAGTAACTCACTTTAACGTATTCCTTTGTGCGTAGTTACCTTTCTCTAATACCTTAAATGATATTACTTTCTTGTGTTACATGTTCCTTGATTGTTTGATTCAAGCATGTCATATGCATCATGTTAGAAGTAGGTCTTAGTTCTTAAGCTCACTTTAGTACACCACTTACAGGAGTTAAAGTGGAGCACTGGGATCCCCAGGGCACCGAGTAATCTGTCTACCTACCTTTTGTTACTATTAGGTGAGGTTAAAATATTTTTAACTAGAACCATGATTATACTCATAGTATCAAATGTTTTGAAAATCAAAGCTTAACGCTTTATAAACCTTGTTTTGAACTATCCCTTTTTCGGGATAACTCTTGAAAGGATCAAACTATACTTCAAAAGTATTCCTTGGTCAAAAGCATATGTTTTCCAAGTATTGTTTCATTGTTCAAAGATTGTTTCAATGAACAACATCAATATTTCAAATGTTTCATGTTCATGTAATGTTGCTGCAAATTGTTCAAAGTTCATGCATGTATTGTTAATGTTCTGGATAATGTTACCCATTAGCATCGGAGATATTCCCAACAATGCTAATCTTGAATGCAAGCATAATGTATTGTTTGGGCCCGGTGGTTATGTGTAGAAGTGATGCTCTGGAGGTGAGCACCAACGATATCACTGTTACCGGCCGCCACCATTAGACAATTGACACCGACTTTTAATCAGAGGTTGGTTAAGTCAAGATAATCTGTCTGGAAATGGACCGTAAATCTATTTCCATTAATGTTTACAGGTCGCCTAGGGCTAGCTACCAGAAGTGACAATCGATGGAGGATGGTACATGTATGTATGTATTAGGGTATTGTTGATCTCGGTCCAATACCCTACTTTGATCATGTTTTCTGGAGTAAGGATGGAGAAGCCTAGCTTGCGGACAAATTCTGTTTCATAAACGATGGTTTATATTTGGAAAAGTTAACTATACCTTTATCCCATTTTATGAAAATACTATAAACCATGCATATCATGTGTGTGCGTGTGTGACAAAATTCATGAAAGTGTTTTGAAAACTCTTATTTCTTATAGCATTTCATTAAAAGAGTTTTATCATTCGAACTTACTTTCAAGTTCTTCATTAAAGCTTTGCATTAAAGGTTTTGAACTTTACTTCAAGTTCTTTACTACTTCAAGTACTTTCTTTAAAGTATTCCCTCACTCTGACTAATACCTCTCCTGTTTTTCTTGCCTCATGGTTCCAGGTCATGTTACCGCAGTCTAGAGGTATCTTGAAGCTCTACACTGTCACTTTTGTTTCTGTCAGGACTTTAAGTATTAATCTATTTTGTGTCCTGCATATGTTTGTGTCTGCATTTATACCTATTCCTGAATACTTGAGTATTCTTGTAATACTCTTTCTGCTACTCTGTTACTGATACCTTGGACTTTACTGTTTTGGTATCTATATGTCAATATGATATGTGCTTGACATGAAAAGTCTCTTCTGCTTATCGATATGTTCTTGATTGTTGTATATGCCATCACACACATGTTTTGAAAAGTTTTAAAATATTCTGTTTTTCTGCTGCATTGCCACATTATTACACATGTATTGTTCTGTTTCTGATTTTCATTCGCTAGAGTATTTCTTGAGTGATGGCTCACACCATTACTTGAGAGGTGCTTCAATACGGGGGTTGATGCCCCGCTCTCGTCTGGTTCTGGTACTAGTGGGGGCGCTACAAAACCCCATCAAAAACTCAAAATTTAATCATGTTTGGGCAAGATTAATAATAGGTCGGCCAATTTTCATAAATTAGCGGGACCCACAGACCCGGTAACAGAAAAATATCCATACAGGCATAAAAGACTGCAATTTTAGTGCTGTAAATCTGACAAAATTGGTGAAGTACTCAACGTAGGGCACGGTAAGAGATTCATGTGCATATGTTGCGTTTTATGAAATGATGTGTGACACCTTATGTTTTAACCATACAAGTACTCGCGTCATGTGTGTGAGTTTTGATATTTAGGTTATTTAATTTCTTGTTATTTATGTTTTAATTGTGCAATTTAATTTATTAATTTGTATCTTTGTGAGATAATTAAAATTATTTGATATACTACGTGACTTGAATTATTTGATTGTTGAATTTAATTTCCTCGAGCATGATTACGAGATTAATTGTCTTTAATTGAAAGTTTTGTAAATTCTTGGATTTAATCGAAAACTTGATAACCTTGTGGACTTAATTGAATTTCACATACAGGCTTAATTGTAACTTTTCAAAAATTGTGAATTTGATTAAATGAAATTGATTGTGACGGGACTTGATTGCAATTTTCTTTTCTTTCTCCTCTTCTTCCCCGAGACTCATACATACACACATATTTCTTTCTTCTCCTTATTTCTCACAACAAACACACATGCAAACTTGTTCCTCTCATCACTAATCACCATCATCAGCTAGAGGTCTAAGAATCAAGCTCGTTTTCTTCAAGCTCAAACTCAAGACTTCTTTTACTCTTTCCCCTTCTTTCAAGGTTTGTGAATTTTATGCGTTATATGGATTATTTGAGGATTCTACCTAAGTTTGAGCTTTTATGGATCAAATCATGATTTCATGACTTTAATGAAGTGTTTGGTATTGAAATCTTACATTTATGACTTGACTTGGAGGTTGTTAGTTTCATTTATGATTATGGCTTTAATGAGGGTTTAATGGTTTGAATTTGATGATTAATGCTTGGATTCTTGAATTATTTGTTGCCTAAATGTTGTGTTTGGTGTTTGTGCATGTTTGGGAGTTGTTTTTGGGGTGTTTGGACATGTGTTTTAGCGGTCGCGAAGCTTGACAGACTTTGTTGTTTTGGTCTTTCGACCTCTTTCGTATACTCGTTTTTTTTTTTGTTGCTTTCCTTTATGAATGAGTACGTCTTGCTTGATATAACTTGATTGTAATTCTCATTTTATCTTTCGGGGGACATTAAATGTGCACATAAACCTGTTCATGACATATTATGACTTCATACTCATTCAATAACATCCATTTCACTTGCCGTGCATCATACTTGGTACATATAGAGTCGTGTCTCACTCGTACACTATTTTTCTTGTCTAAAGTATCCTCAGGGTGTCGACAAGCCAGCTTAGTAGGGTTCGGGCAGTTCGGGTCCTCTTTTTGGTTTGTTCAGGTGAGGAGAAGTTAGGAATTATATATATAAACCCCTATGACCCCTTGTACATGATGCTTTAGCCAAAAATCTATATTATATATATAACTCGTATTCAAAAGATCATATGATTTCCAAAATTAGCCGTGACCTGTACTTGACCCATTTTAGCGAGACCCTTGCACTTCATGGGGCCCAGGGGCTTGTTTACTGAGAGAACTGGGAAAGCAAGGACTGACGGCTATCTCTTGCACAAGTCCCACCTTGTAGGACCAACCCGGAATTCCGACAAGTGGTTTGGTGGATTGATGGGATTCTATTCAATCGGACTCATGTACCCATCAATCACCGTGACTTAAATGGCGAGCACTAACCGGACCATCAACCTAGAGGAAAAAAGAGTACGTGTGCACTTGAATGAATATCTCTTGTAATAAGTGGAAATCTTAACTCTTGCATGAACACCTAATAACTTTAACTTGTACAAGAAAGGAGAAAGGTTGGATATTTCTCACTCGCCGAGCCACTTGATCACTTGCCTTGAAAATGAATTTATCGTTGTAATTCCATATAATGATTTCCTTACTTGTTTCTCCCTGTTCCATCTAAAACCTTATATGGAATTATGACTTGCATGAATTTACCGCTTTATATATTATATTAAGCCTTTCACTCAGTCTTGTAGAGACTGACCCTCCCCTTTTTGTCCATCAGATACTTGTGCGGGGCGTAGCTAGGTGGGAATTTGCATTATCTATTGTACTTTCGAGTCTGGTTAGGTTACACATATGTTTTGTAGCACACTTCTTATTTTATTTTAGATATTATGTAGAGTGCCAGGTGGTGGGCCCGAAATAGAGTGACGGTATAGGGCAATATTTCAAAACATTTTGCCAAAACCTCGTTATCAAAATATTCCTAAAATATTTTAATAAGCAGCGGAACAAATCGGGCAGAATAACTCTAATATATACGTGCATTGATAACACAATTTTATATCACAGAGCATATAATCGTAATATGCAAATAATAATTTTGGCACCAAAACGGTATTACCGTACTGCAAAATTGGCTATCAACGGCACTTTTTCAGCACCTCGATATTTTCTTGTAAAATCGGCAGAGCTTCCCCACAATATCCCCGATTAAAATTTCAGAGTGTGGGCTCCGGCAATATTTCGCTAAATACTTTACGAAATTATTTTTCGAGAAAAACCCTTTTTCTAAAACTAGAAAATCCTTATTTTCTAATAATTAAGTGGATTATATGTTAATTATATAACCACCTAATTAAATTAATTAATCCTTAAATTAAGGATTAATTAACAAATTGAGAGAGAGAAAGTCGGACTTTGTAAAACTGGAGAGAAAAGCTACTGAAAATCCGAATGAATTAAAATGAACATCAATAGCCCTATTTATAGCTATAAAATGAGGACTTTCGTGGAATTTTAGAATTTTTTGGCGTGCATGCAAAGGTCCGATGGCCAATCCGAATGCACCGCCGTGTAGCTTGGCCTCCATGAAGTTCAACGCCACCGACCATGCGTCGATCGGGGCCCGCACGTGCCTACACGTGCAGCCTGAAGGCTAGTTGTTTGTTGGCACGTGTGAGATACATGCAACCATCAGCTTCCACCACGTGTCCAGTCCGGCCCGGTTAGACCGGCCATATAACTCTTGAACCTGTTCATTAGTAAACCGGTCGATGCAAAAGGTCTGACCCCCTACAATGTGTCGAAGTTCCATTCGTCCACGTGTCCGGGTCGGTCTAGCTTGGACCCGACTTATCCGCTGAATCGACCCACTCAACAGTTATCCGACCCGTTTCCTGACCCAGTCAACAGTAATCTGGGCTACTGATGTGCACTGACGCGGCACGATCTGCTCCGTCCACATGGCACGCTACGCGGCGCTTGGTCAGCGCCACATGATTTTTTTTTTTTGAACAAAATAAAATTCCGGGCATTTCCTACTCTTTGGAATTTAATTTATTTTCTCAAAATAAATCTCTTGGCTATTTTCAAGCACTTTGAAAATTCATTTCTCTCTCTCCATTTAATATTTTCTCTTTGGTTTTCATTGGGGCTTGCAGGGGGACCTGCAGGACTAATTAATTTTAGCTCCAAACGGGTCAATCTATTATCATCTCATGACAATAATTGATTACCGTTTAACAATATTTTATTCTACTAAATAAATATTATTGAACTCTAAAATTAATTAAATTATTCACGAATTTGTCGATCTAGAATAATTTTGCATTTTATTCCTCTGTATAGATATCAATGAAAAAAAAGTAATACTACTATCATTTATTTTTCACTTTCAATCTGAAATTTCTTGATTCGCCTTAAGTCCAAATTCCCTGTATGTGAAACACATTCAACATACAACTTCGGTGACGCACACACGACGTACTTGGGCTAAAGTTTTAATTTGAACTTTTTGTAAATCTATTTCAGGGATATCTCTTAACCTTCCAGCAAAACCACAGATTCCTTGATCAGTATTACTCTTTAGCACATTTCATGCAATTACCAAATGTACAAAGTATTTTGGCCACCCCGTTATCGAGACCTCGCTTTTAACTACATCACAGTGATTAACACTACACGCCTAAAGTAGAAACACTGCCAAGATTAAGAGTCCAATGCTTCCGGAGATTTTCGTTCATTTTAGATAGCAGTATAAAATGAACAATCTCAATGATCCAGTTCGGTGTTTCCAATCTCATTAAAAATCATCAATGTGTTATAATCGGAAACTCCATTTCCCTTTGACGAAAGACTAATCAACTTATATAACATATTATAGTCTCGATAATAATATTTTCTTATCATACCGATTAGAACTTTAATAACCAATGATACCAATCTCCCACTTGCCCTAAGGCCCATCCCTTCTATATAAGTGTCAAAACACTTTTGTGCCAAAGTCTTAGTGAAGGTATCTGCCAGATTATTTATTGAGCCGATTTTTACTACTGCCACTTCTCCACGTTTCACATAATCATGTATAATGTGAAACTTTCTCTCGATGTGGTTTGCACGTTTATTGTTAGGAATAGTACCCTGAAAGCTGATGTAATAGTCTGCTTAGTGCTTTTCCTTTTGTAAATCACAGACAATCTTTGAATTATAAACGAACCAAGGCAACACTTCTTTATATGCTCTTGTCCGATTGTGTGTTTCGTTTAGCTGTGCATGTATATGAACTGCCCTAATCAATGTGACTTATATGACTCAACCGTTTAGGTAAAATGGTTCATGAGACGAGCCCTAAATCACTTAAGTCATGATTAGAAATCACTCCAAGCCGATGAGTCCAAAAGACAATGGGAGTGTCAATATGACTTGTTCGAGGCTTGCTCGTGTGATCACACCCTTAAGAAGGACCATCTTGTTTCATGGGATGCAAAGTGTATTGATTGATACTTGCATGATACATGGGGGTGCTTACATATTCTAAGTAGGTACACTGAGGTGTCCCGTGCGAGAAGATTCCTAAATGGGAAATGAAGTTTCTATTTCTGGAAATAAAAACTTCCAGATTAGGAAATATCTCACGAGTCATTGATGTGATTAAATAGTCCTTAGACTTGAGATTCCATCGATTCTTTGTGGGCTAACTCTACAATAGTAGGTATAAGCTTTAAAGGGTGTCGCCTTAGACAACTGATTCAAAGCTTATGCTGGGGCTGCACAAGTAGCACATGGAAGTATATGAGAATCGATAAAGGACCTACACTTGCATTAGCAAGTTGATCTCTTATTGTGTAAGTCATTCATATACCATAATGGAGTCTTTGGCCAAGGCAGTGGATCGAGATCAAGAAATGGGTTTCTTGGATCGAGATCAAATGGATATGAAATGCACTTAACTTTAAGATCGAGATTATTAGGATTCTGATTATTTCCTTGCCCTAGATCTTGATTGAGAGATGGGATGTAGGAGGATTTCATCTCACATATGTCAATGACTTAAAGGTTCTTTTGAATTGAGATATTCTTATTCAGATAGGGGTCACACACCTGTTTCTAGACTGTGGTAGTGTGATCTGTAGACTGATTAATTAATTAGAGTCACTGGTAATTGAATTAAGAACCTAGAGGGTTACACACAACAATCCGGTCACATGGGTTAAGGCTTGAATCGATTAAACAAGATGATCAGACCAATGAGAGACTGGTGGGGACTACATGTGTGAATCACACGTGTGGACGTCAATGTGGTAATTAAATAATTAATGCTTGATTAATTATTTAATAGACTTTAATTTAATTATGAATTAATATTAAAGTTCTAGTTTGGAGAAATCAAGCCTAATGAATAATTAATTATGAATTAATTAATTATTAGCTTCAAGTTATTTATTATGAATAAATAAAATTAATTAAAATATCTAAGAGAGTTAGATATTATATTCTTGCTTAACAAGTTGGTCAAAAGGAGACTTTTGGTCAAAGTAAGAATCTTTCTCTCCAAGCAAGAAATCCCTTAGCTATAAGGTTTAGGAAACCTTGTCCAACAAGACAAGGGGTTCGAACCCCTTATGTTATAAATAAGAGGGGTTCGAACCCCATAAGGGGTGATAGACAATCTCCTTCTCCAAATTACTACATAGTGAACCCTAGAGCCTAAACACCAAATATAGAACTAGCATCCTCCCTGTTTGGATCATGATCGAGGTTGGTGGACTATTTCTCTAGAGGGCTACTTTCGTGGAGTCTTGAAAGATTCAAAGGAGCTTAGGGACTTACCGCTTGAAGAGCATTTGTGGGCGGCTCAGACGTGTCAATAAAGCATCTATCTACGTGCGTTTCTTAGAACCCTACGCATTTGGGAATAAGAATTGCAAGATTCGATCTTCTTTTGGGAATTTTTTTTTTAATTCCGCTACTTTATTGTTTCAGTTTTCCCAACATTTATGACTTCGAGGTTCCTTGGAGTTGGCCACCGCTCCAGCATTGCCACAGTACAATGTGATCGGTGTAAGTCTGTCCTTGATGACTTCTAGATCTAATAGGAAATTTCGAAACCAATACGCTTCTTTGGCTACTTCCGAAGCTGCTAAATATTCGGCTTCCATGGTGGAGTCAGCAATGCAAGTTTGCTTGATACTCCTCCAACTAACAACTGCTCCTCCTAGAGTAAACACGTATCCAGACGTCGAACGCCTAGAATCCAAATTAGATTGAAAATCCAAATCCATGTACCCTATAGGAATGAGCTCATCACTACGATAGACAAACATATAATCCCGAGTCCTTCTCAAGTACTTTAATTTATGCTTTACAGCTGTCCAGTGTTAGGGTCCAGGGTTTGGTTTATATCTGCTGACTAGACCTAGAACATAACAGATATTTAACCTTGTACATAACATGGCTTACATGAGGCTTCCGACTGCCGAAGCATACGGAACATCCTTCATTTCTTCTATCTCTTCTGGGGTCTTAGGACACTGATCCCGAGATAGATGAACTCCATGTCAGAAAGGTAACGATCCTTTCTTGGAGTTAGTCATATTATATCTTGCCAGAATCTTATCTATATTTGTTGTTTGTGATAAACCAATCATTTTATTCTTACGATCACGACAAAGTCTGATCCCTAGAATATAACTGGCTTCACCTAGGTCTTTCATGTCAAACTGATTTGACAACCAAATCTTGACTGCTGACAATATTCCTATATCATTCCCAATGAGCAGAATATTATCCACATATAAAACTAAAAATGTTACAAAACTATCATTATGTCTCTTGTACACACATGGTTCATCATTAAATCTGATGTTCCATGATCTAGACGCTTGCTTAAGACCATAAATTGATCTATTAAGCTTTCTTACCATATCCTCCTGATTTCTGGCTATAAAGCCTTCAGGTTGAGCCATGTATATCTCTTCTTGAAGGTGCCCGTTCAAGAAGACAGTCTTTACATCTATTTACCAAAACTTATAATCAAAATGAGCAGCAATGGAAATGAGAATTCTTATGGACTTAAGCATTGCTACAGGCGAGAAGGTTTCATCATAATCGATACCTTTTTTCTGGGTATAACCCTTTACCACAAGGCTTGCTTTAAAGGTCTCAACCTTTCCGTCCATTCCGTTTTTTCTCTTATAGACCTATTTGCATCTAATAGGTTTAATGCCCTCAGGCGCCTCTATAAGTTCCCAGACTTTATTGGAATACATTGAATATAATTCAGATTCCATGGCTCTAACCCAACGGTCAGCGTCTATATTTTTTATAGCTTCATCATATCTAACAGGATCTAATACGTCAGATTCAACAACTTGGGTTAATCCTAGGTATCTGTCAGTTGCCCTGACAATCCTCCCACTATGACTAGGCTGTTGTGTACTAGTCCCTACATCATATGTTGTATCAGGTACATCATATGTATCTAACACATTCTCAGTTACTATGGGTTCTTGGAATTCAGTATCTGAAACTTTCATTTCTTCTAACACAATTTTGTTTCTACCCTTGTGGTCATTTACGAAATCATCCTCAAGATATTTAGCATTAGTGCTTACAAATACTTTGTGATCTCTTGGATCGTAAAATATGCCACCTCTTGTTCCTTTAGGATAACCTATGAACAAGCAAACTTTAGCTCTTGATTACAACTTATCAGGATCTTTCCTTAACACATGATCTGGGGTTCCCCATATCCAAAGATAAAAGACACTGGGCTTACGCCCGCGCCACAGTTCCGTTGGTGTTTTAGGAACCGACTTGGATGGAACAGGTTTAATATGTGTGTCGTCGTTTCGAGTGTAAAGCCCCAAAACGAACTTGGCATGATAGCATGACTCATCATGGATCCCACCATTTCCATCAGAGTTCTATTTCTCCTTTCTGCAACACCGTTTTGCTGGGGTGTACCCGGTGCAGATAGTTGAGCTCTAATCCCACTTGCAGTGAGAAATTCTAGAAACTCTGTAGGCAGATATTCATCACCACGATCTGATTGAAGTGCTTGATACGTTTTCCAGTTTGATTTTCAACTTCAGCCTTGAATTCTTTAAACTTTTCAAAAGATTCAGACTTATATCTCATCAAATAAACGTATTCGTATCTTGAGTAATCATCCGTAAAAGTGATGAAATACTCAAAACCTCCTCTTGCTTGAATACACATAGGACCACACACATCTGTATAAATTAACTTAAGCGACTTTGTGGCTCGGTTACCTTTGGTTTTAAAAGATCTCTTGGTCATTTTACCTTCCAAGCAGGATTCACAAACTGGTAATTCTGTTAAGTCCAAGGGACTTAACAATTCATCTGAAATTAGTCTTTGGATCCTATTTGGATTAACATGACCATGGTATAAATGCCACTTGTATGCCTCGTTAGGTATAGGAGTTTTTCTTTTGGATGGTAAGTTAAGCTTAATAGTGTTAAGTTCAGAATTAGGGTTTTTATTGGGGTATAACAAGAAAAGACCATATTTTACTGTGCCAGAGCAAATAAACTTTTTATTTTGCTTAATGGTAAAATTTTGTTCAAAACAAATATTGAAACTATTATTTTTTAAACAACTCACAGAAATTAGATTTCTGCGAACACACGGTATATACAGAGTGTTTTTTAACATCAAAACCCTATCGCCAAATTACAAATTTACAATTCCTACTGCTAATACAGATATACTTGTATTATCCCCAAGCAGTAGCTGCATTTCACCATTTTCAAGCTTTCTGGTTACCTTGAACCCTTGCAACGAATTGCAGATATGATTAGTTGAACCTGAGTCCATACACCAGGAATCTGGTGGACTTCCAACTAAAAATAATTCTATCAAATAAGATATCAATATACCTTGTTCAGATGGCTTAGCAGGAAGACTTGCTAAGTATTTTGGATGATTCCTCTTCCTATGCCCATTTTCACCGTAGTGGAAACATTTTCCCTTGCTTGGTTTGCCCTTCTTCTTTTGAACCTTTTTATTGGGATTGAGAACCTTTCCTTTTTCCTTTTTCCACTTGCTGGCTTTTGAGGCCGTAGAAGTCGATGCCTGTTATAAGAGAACAGTTCCCTTAGCTTTCATCACTCCCCTCTGCCACTCTAAGTTCGTTCATCAATTCAGGTAGAGAAAAATCCAATTTGTTTATGGAATAATTTTGCCTGAATGTGTCGAAAGACTTTGGTAGAGAGTATAGGATCATATCCTGATTGCTGAGATCGTCAAATTTAGCATCAAGGCTCTCAATTTTGTTCAGGCAAGCCTTCATGTTCATAACATGATCCTGAACAGGTGATCCCTCAAATATCTTGGTAACTAACAACCTTCTCATCAACTCGAGCCTTTTGGCTCGATTCTGTCCTCCAAACATCTGATGGAGATGATCCATCATGCTCTTAGCAGTTGGCATCTCGTTCATTTGATACTTAAGAACATTGGAAATAGAAGCCAGGATGTATAACCTAGCCAAATCATTGGACTTGATCCAATTGGCATAAGCATTTCTCATATCCTGATTGGTTGTAGTTTCCGGTAACCCCGGACAAGGTTCACTGAGCACGTGTTTCAGATTCTCGTGACCAAACACGATGTCAAGATTCATTTTCCAGTCAGTATAGTTAGACCCTTCAAGCCTATTTTCCTTTAGGATCGATTGAAGCGAGCTAGCGGTCGTCATTGTTTTCAAACTGAAATATTTCAAAATAGTGCAAGTTATGATTTTGTATTTTACTTCTTTTGCGTCTAACCAATAAATGAAATCCACGTAAACATTTTGGTTTACACAATGGTGACTTAACTAACCGCAATTGACTCACCGGAAGCGAGGTCGAAAACCGCTTAGAAAAGCAAGAAATATTCTTAATTAACATGCCATCTAGGTAACTCTTACCAAACTATGTTAATCCACCACGTTAACCCTTGGCCTCTAAGTGAATGTAACATAGCTCCGAAGGGAGGTTAATACATCACTTTGTCAAGTGTATACCATTACCTTAAAATTCGTACGAGTAGATCAAGACACTCCACGGAGGCGTGGTTGAGCTGACTTTCCCCGTACTTCTACGGATAGAATGAAGGGAGTAGCACATATCCACTGTACTATAGACGGGTAATGGAGCCCGTGAGAATCCAACTCTTTTCGTCTCGCTCCAACTTGAATTTTTAAGATTTGTGGATTATCTTTGATTATTAAATAATTACTTTTGGCGTGTTATTGTTCTTGGAAGTAATTAATCAAATTAATATGCTCCTACTAGGATTTTTAAATAATCCTAATAATATTTTAAGGCTTTAATAACTATTTATTAATTAAGCCAAAAAATATTAATCCAATTATGCATCGTGTTTAATCTCTATCAAACATTATTTATCTAATCATATTAATTAAATTTTGTATAATTGAAGTAGCATAACATCTCATATTATCAAGCCATATTTAACATTAATGCATGCTTGCAAATAATTATCACGCTTAAAATTTTAATTTCCTAAAGTAAATATGTTATAAATTATCACATAATTTAAATCATATTTACTGATTCGACAATTACCAGGAAGATAATTAAATTGTTTCCTAGAAAATTACCATACCACGCAAATTCCCAGGAAACATTGGAGGGGTCACAATGGTCCCACTTAAAGCCCAGCCTCTTTAGACAGAATTTATGTGCACAGTATCAGATTTAAAATTATGCAACTTATGCTTTATCAATGCAAGTATATATTCGGAGCCCCGCTCTGATACCAGTTGTCAGGTGGTGGGCGAGAAACAGAGTGACGGTATAGGGTAATATTTCAAAAAATTTTGCCATAACCTTGATATCAAAATATTTCTAAAATATTTTAATAAGCAGAGGAACAAATCGGGCAGAATAACTCTAATATATACATGCATTGATAACATAATTTTAAATCATAGAGCATATAATCATAATATGCAAATAATAATTTTGGCAGCATAACGGTATTACCGTACTGCAAAATTGGCTATCAACGGGACTTTTCTAACACCTCGATATTTTCTCGTGAAACTAGCAGAGCTTCCCCGCAATATCCCCGATTAAAATTTTGGAGTGTGGTCTCCGACAGTATTTTGCTAAATACTTTGAGAAAATATTTTTCTAGAAAAACCCTTTTTTCTAAAACTAGAAAATTCCTATTTTCTAATAATTAAGTGGATTATATACTAATTACATAACCACCTAATTAAATTAATTAATCCATAAATTAAGTATTAATTAACAAATTGAGAGAGAGAAAGTCGGACTTTGTAAAATTGGAGAGAAAAGCTATTGAAAATTTGAATAAATTAAAATGAACAGCAGTAGACCTATTTATAGCCAAAAAATGAGGACTTCCCCGGAATTTTAGGATTTTTAGCGTGCACGGAAAGGTTCGATTGCTAATCCGAATGCACCGCCCTGTAGCTTGACCTCCAAGGAGTTCAACGCCACCGAACACGCGCCGATCGGGGCCCGTACGCTCCCACACGCGCGGCCTGAAGGCTGGTTGTGTGTTGCCGCATGTGAGATACACGCACCCATTAGCTTCCGCCACGTGTCCAGTCCAGCTCGGTCGGATCGACCCTTCAACTCTTGAACCAGTTCATCAGCGAACCGGTCCGTTCAAAAGGTCTGACCCCGCTGTAACGTGTCAATGTCCACATCGGTCCAGCTTGGACCCGACCCTATCCGCTGAACCGACCCGGTGACCCGCTATCCGACCTGTTGACTGACCCTGTCAACAACAATCTGGGCCGCTGATGTGCGCTGATGCGGGGCGATCTGATCAGTCCACATGGCGCGCTACGAGGTACCCGGTCAGCGCCACATGGCGTTTGACCCGTTGGCTGGCATGTCATCATATGGCACGTCAGCAAAAAATTCCTTTTTTTTTTTTTTTTTGAAGAATTTTATTTTCTCTTAAATAAAATTTCGGGCATTTCCAACTCTTTGCAATTTAATTTATTTTCTCAAATTAAATCTCTTGGCTATTTTCAAATACTTTGAAAATTCATTTCTCTATCTCCTTTTAATATTTTCTCTTTGGTCTTCGTTGGGCTTGTAGGGGGACCTGCAGGACTAATTAATTTTAGCTCCAAACGGGTCAATCTATTATCATCTCATGACAATAATTGATTACCGTTTAATAATATTTAATTCCATTATATAAATATTGTTGAACTCTAAAATTAATTAAATTATTCATGAATTTCTTGGTCTAGAATAATTTTGCATTTTACTCCTCTGTACAGATATCCATGAAAAATAAATCAATACTACTATCATTTATTTTTCACTTTTAATCTGAAATTTCCTGTATGTGAAACACATTCAACATACAACTTCGGTGCGCATACACGATGTACTTGGGCCAAAGTTTTAATTTGAACTTTTTGTAAATCTATTTCAGGGATATCTCTTAACCTTCTAGCAAGACCACAGATTCCTTGATCAGTATTACTCTTTAGCACATTTTATGTAATCACCGAACGTACAAAGTATTGTGGCCACCCATTACCGAGACCTCACGTCTGAGTACATCATAATGATTAACACTACATGCCTAAAGTAGAAACACTGCCAGGATTAAGAGTCCAATGCTTCTGGGGATTTTTGTTCATTTTGGATAGCAGTATAAAATGAATAATCTCAGTGGCCCAGATCGATGTTTCCAATCTCATTGAAAATCATCAACGTGTTATAACCGAAAACTCCATTTTCCTATGAAGAAAGTCTAATCATCTTATATAATGTAACACCCCGCTCGTCCTACAAATAAGGTACGCTACGTCTCAAGCTTTTTATGTGTTTAATTATGTGATTTTGTACTTGGTGTGGCCCTATTTTGAACTCTTTTAGAGTGTAGGGGCCTGTTTGTAATTTTCTCTTTTTAGGGGTTTTTCGGTCACTGCTCGTTTGATCGAGATTTTGACCATTTTGACCCCTTCAGCTCATTCGGGGCATCGAAACGAGTCCGTAGACTCTGAGTTTGCCCTTTTCTGGCATCGTTAGCCTTTCCTCCCGTTCGTTTTACGCATGAGGACCCGAGATAAAACACCCGGATCCTCGTTTAGCGTGACAGAACATCAGCTCTCTCTCTCTCTCCTCCCTCTCCCGCGATGCACGACCCACACATACACTCGAGGTGTAATTTCACACATAACTCCAACTTCCTCGTTTCTCGATGGATTTCGACGATCCAATAGTCCATTTCGGAGAGCTCGACGATGCGGTCACAACCGTACCAAGACCTCGACCAACCGATGAGCGGTGGTGGAGATATGGTGAAATTTCAGACGCGCAGGCGGGGGTGGTGGAGTCGCCACTTCGCCGTCTTTTCGCGGTGGCTTCCGGCAGTCTTCCAGCGACACGCGCCCCAGGCCCGGCAAGGGGACTTCCCAGCGCTTCTTTCTGTGCAGGCGGCGCCGCCTTTGGGGCGGCGAGGGGGTTGCTCGCGCCAGCCAAAGCTCGCGGTGGCGGCGCCCGTCACTGTAGCGGCGGCGATTCCACCGTTCCGGTGGCTTTTTCGGACGAAGGTTAGTGTTTTCTAAGGTTTTCTGACCTCCTGAGTTCATTTTTGGCATCGATTTCATCCAATTTTGGCCGTAAGTGGTGGTTCCGGCGATGTGGGCGGCGGCAGAAACTTCGGCGGCCAACGGGGGCATTTTTCGGTGATCTTTTGGCCTCGGGCCCTTCACGAAAGTTGTTCGGAACGGTGAGAACTAGTAGCCTTTGATCACACGACTCCTGATTCGGCCAATTGGCGGCGGATCGCGGCGGCACAGTGACGGCGTTACGGCGGGACTAGCTCCGGGGATTTTTCCCGGCAAATAGCTTGGGGCTTTCGAAGAGCTCGTCATTGGTAAGACGATACTTCTTTTGGATTCGATTTTGGTTCACCGGTTTGGAAGTAATTTGAGTTTGAAGATTTTATGGTTTTCGTGTTCTTAGATCCGAAATTGGAGGAGATTGACTTGGGATTTCCAGAAATTGATCGAGGATTTGGAACGAGCACGAGGAGCACTTGCATGGTTGATTTTTCGGGATTTTTCCGGCAGCCCGGTGACAGTCCGGCCAAATTCCGATAGCTACAGTGGTGGCATTCCGGCGGCGTCCGGTCAGAATGTTCTTCTCGTTGTGGTGAGTTCAACGCCACTTTCCGTTCGTCAATCGGATGTCCGGTTGATTTATTGTGATTTATTTTATGTAATTTGAATATTTAAAATTAATTATCTTAATTGCAATAAATTGTTAATTGCTTGATTTGTCGATCTATACGAATTCCAATGTATACGAAATCATGTATGAAATGAATTATGATAAATATGGATGCTTTGATTTACAATTTGAATTCCGTTTTGTTTAATTGAGCTAATTGTCTAACTTGAAGGGGTGTATGTGGAATTTTGGAAACGATGTGAATTTGCTTGATTTAAATTAAGTAAACTTTGTCAAATTGTATCCGTTATGAGATATATGAATTGGGTATGCCATGTATGAATTATATGAACTTATTATGGTTGGAATTTGGTAAGTAACCTCGTGAGATTTATATGAAATTCGAAGCATGTTATTATATGATTTTGTTGTTCTCGTACTACGTGCTTTTATATGAAATGTGATATGTGAACTTGAATGATTTGAATTAATTAAACTTTGTCACTTGGTAAATAAATATGTTAATCACGTAAATTGGAATTTGATATGTAACTTTGTGATCTTTAAATAGAATTTGTAGCATGTTATTATATGATTTGTTTGGCTTTGTAATACGTATAATTTATGAAATGTTATATGTGAATTTAATTTGATTGCTTTGTAAATGTGCAATATATGAATTGATATGAAATAATGTGAATTCCATTGCCTTTCGAGTTCCCTTAATTGCATTAATTGTGCTTATGAACATGCCTTAATGTTTTGTTTTGCTTGAAATTAATATGAATTTGAATCCTGCTTATGTGATTGCATCCCTTATTATGCGATTTCATTTGTCGTGCGTCTCTGTGTGGTTGTCTGTCCGAGTCTGAGCTTTGTGGTCTGTTTTGTGTGTCAGTTGGTTTAGGTGCACCCGGGGTGGTGATAAGTGGGTCGTGCAGGTTCCGGGGTGAACCATTTGCTTTGTGGTCAGCTTTGTCTCGTACCAGGTGAGCGTTAGGATCTTTTCTTTTAGCTAAACGACCTATGACCCTTATGTGCTAATGTTTCTAGCCCGCATGCGATTATATATTTATATATATAGTTAAATATGTGCTAAGTATGATATGTTATGATCTTATGAACACCTTTTGAATTTTGAAAGTATGTATACGGGCGTATGTAAGCTGGAGTTTTGAAACCCTTATGATATGATATGATATATTACGATATGATATGATCTGATAAGCTAAGTTATGATATGAAGTGAGATAAGCCATGAAAGATTGGCATATGTATGTTATGTTCCGTATGACTAGGCCCCGGAGCTATGAGCGAGGACACCCGGGATGGTATCGGGCCGTCGGGATTATCACTCCTTAGCATAGTTCCATATGATCCAAAGTGTCACGCACGACCCTGGGAGTTCGGGGAAGGCGTACTCTTCGAGCTCGCGGTGTAAAAACCGGGAAAGACTCGCAGTGGGATCGCTACCCCTCGAGGTTATGTATGTATGGATAGTTTGGGGTTTACGTAGCCCTTCTATCTCGGAGTTTGGTGGATTGGTATGTATGATTTCAGTTTTCTTATGTTAAATATGGAAGTAAGGTTGGAAGCTCGTTACTCGCTCGAGCATTATGATTATGTCTTGGAATTGTGAAACGGGGATAGTTTTATGAAATGATTTTTATTAGGTATATGTATATGTATGGGTTTTCTTTTAAAAATGATTTGATGTGCAAAACCTATTCCCGGTTCATGATTCCTCCTTTTGATACTTGCTTTGCTCTATTATGTATATTATGTGGGTATGCGTTAGCCCCCTTGCTCAGTCTTTGGACTGACCCCTCCCCTTTATGTTTTTAGTTGCAGGTTCAGGTCGTTGAAGTTCGTGCTAGGCGGATATCAGTCGTGTCCTTCGAGTCTGTTGTCAGTCAGTCTGAGTTTGTTAAGCTTTTGTTTCGGATTATGGTTGCAATTATATATATGATATATTCTGCATAGGTTTATGATCATGATTTAAATGTATGGAATTCGGGACGGGTTAGGACGGGTTTTCTGATTAGTTGAACCCGTTGATTTATGATTTCTGTTTGATTTCGGGATTAGGTATCTATACTAGTCGAACCCGTCAATTGTTCTTGTATGACCTAATTTGATTTGAATGCTTCCACTTCCGCACTCATTTCATGTTTTGATTTTGAAGTTCAGGGTCTACGTTCCGCCTAGCATAGGTTGGATTTTCGTTTGTCACCCGTTCGCTGTGACATGGTGCGTGTGCGAACTTTCCATTTCGTACACGTGTCAGGTCATAGTGCGGGGGTGTGGTGCCCCACCTCTTGGGGTGCTACATATAACACATTATAGTCTCGATACCGACTAGAACTTTAATGACACATGATTTTTGGTATTTAAAGTCTTTTCCTATGAAACACATTCCATATAAAAATACCATCACACGTCATTGACTATTAAATTTGTAAAATACTCATAACTTGCTATAATTTCAGTTTTATTAATCCAAAATATTTACAATATAATTGGATTTTCTGGGTATTAATCCTAACATTGGGGCCGTGTGGGCCATTAATCTTATACTCATGGCTTGCGTATTAATACTTGGGAGATTATATGCTTGATTTATGACTTGATGATGTTTAGCTTCCGCAAACTATTGATATTGTTCTTGTTATTTCTTCTTGGATATTTAAACTTGTAGGTACAGGATTAGTGTTGGCTAGCCAGGGTTCGGGTTGTGTCTCCCGCTCACTATGATCGAGCTTGTACTCGAACTATATTCGTATATGAGTTTGGCCCTAGTGCGGGGGATATGGTGGCCAACGTTCGGATGCTACATCCTAAAGTGGTATCAGAACTTTAGGTTGCAAAACCGAACTTCTCGAGTCGAGTCCGTCTAAGTCATACGACTTAAGAATAACGTGCCAACGTGCTCTCGTATTTATTTGCCTAATTACTTAAATTATATGAATTATTAAATTATTGCATTTCTTGCCTTCATGAGCATGAATTAATCAACATGCATTTTTTAGTGTTTGATTCTATAGAATGCCTCCCCGAAGATATCGAGATTGCTCACCGGCTCGTCGCCACCATCGCAACCATTCTTCTACTTCTTAAGATAGGAATCCACTGCCTCAAGCCACACCCAGAACTTTATCGAGGTGGTCATAAATTATATTGAGAAGAGATTACAGGATCATCCACCACCACCTCTACCTCCACCTCCTGCTCTAACCCCGCTTCAAGAAAGGGGATTATCCCAAGCTCAAAGGGATTCTCTCTCCTACCATCAGCCCAAATTCCAAAGGGCGTGCCGTTGTATCCCACAAGAAATGGTCAACCTCTCCATCTTTCAACTCCAAGGAGAGGCAAGGAATTGGTGGAACACGGCTAACATCTGGATTCAAGCCAATGGAGAAGATTTGATATGGGAGGTCTTCGTAAGGGAATTCGAGAACAACTAGATACCACCATCAGCAAGGGCTCGTAGACTTTGGGTGTTTCTTCATCTTAAGTAAATGGGAAGAACGGTGGCCGAATATATCTTGGAGTTAATCCGACTAGCTCCTTATGCCCCACACATTACTGGAGACGATGAACTCAAGGCTTTTCAACTCTTGGAAGGTCTCCGGTATGAGGTTAAGGATGTTATTGGGGTATCAAATGTGAGTACTTGGGCGAAGGCCACTGTAGCACCCTGAACACACCACATCCCCCGCACTATAGCCCAGTATGTGTAACAAAATGGGAACTCCGCACACGTACCAAGCCATAGTGAACGGGAGACAAACAAAATCTCACCTAAGCTAGATGGTCTAGACCCTAATACAGAGTACGCAGTAATTCAAGTACGGATGACATATATATATGCATGCTATGATCAACTAATTCAAATATTACATAACATACCCGTCACGAGCTAAATTAAATCATACAACCTCCAAAGTTCAAAGTCATACGAATATACATATTACCAAAGCATTATGAAGACGAGAAGTATGAAAAAGACTCGATCTACAAGACCTAAACAAAACAAAAGGCAACTGCTGCCTAGATCGAACCAAAGCCTGTACCTACAACTCAAAGGAACAAGGGGAAAAAAGAAAACAACAAGGTGGGGTCAGTCCTAATGATTGGTGAGGGGGCTAACACACAGACACGTACATATATAAGAGCAGAGCATATTCAAAGTCAAAGAGCTCATGAACCGGGGCGTGGTTTTTGCAATCTAAAATATTTTCTCCTGTGATACTAGATAAATAGGAGAAAAGTTAAGGCCAAAGGCCAAAATCAACCAATTTTAATAATTAGAAATCTACTCCCGTTTCACGAACTAAATTCATACTCAAATTCAAACTAACTCGGCGAGTACGAGTCTTCCAACCAATCCCCTTCAGATTCATATTCATATTCAAATTCAATGCCAACCTTCGCCATTTGGGGAAGAGAGGCATGACCCCTCAACCCCGATTCAAATTCAAGGATGAGTTGGGGGCTAATTACTCCTACCCGCTCATTCGATGGTGGTCGCCGTCGGCTCAAGAAAAACCCGCCTTCCCCTCGACCTCCTGAGGTTGGACGAATCCTCTCAAAGGTGGAGTTTTGTTGATGGGAGAGCTCGACGATCCCGTGGCCGTCCTGAGTTGCCATACCATTTCTCTCGACCCTAGTTCAAAGTCAAATTCAAAGTCATATTAAAATGACCTATCTTTCAAGGCCATATCTCGCTAGATTCAAAACACACACCAACCTTTTTCAAAATAGACAAACAAAAAACATAGTCTTACGTATATATAAAAATGTTTTTCAAATATTTCATAGCAAACGGGCCAAATCCCTCAAAATACATATCAAACACGTTTCTAATTATATATATATATATATATATATATATATATATATATATATATATATATACACACACACATAAGTCTCATGCGGGCTAAAAACACAAGTTGGGTTGTAGGTCGAAGTAACTAAAAGAAAGAAAACCTCACCTGAGCAAACGAAATGATCAAGGTAAACTGAACCACACCTACGGAGTGGCTCCACACCAATAATCTACTCCACATGAATAATCTAAACACCAAAGACAACACTTAGACTCAAAATGAACCTTAAAGACGCTTGGCAAATGCATATGAATGTGAATGATGCAAACAAGATGTTATAAGGTAACACTTAGAGCATTCAAGTTCATATCTCACATAAACGTATCGAAATAGTACCATAATTTCCATACTAACATCATAACATATCAATTCACATCCATTCTTAAGAATAAAACATGTTAGGGTCATGATCGAGGAGGGAAAAACGAAAGAAACGAACTAACCAAAAAAAACATCACATTTAAACATGTAATAAGGTGCACATGTGATTCGTGTATCAATTCCACATAACTCAAGCCAAGAAAGTTGCATATAAGATCAATTACATACACATATACATGATATAACAAGTTATAAGTTGGAAAGGTACAAGAAAAGCGAAAGAAAATCACAGGGATAGGTTTTGAGCAAAAATGGGCCAAAAACAGGAAATTTCAAAACATAAAAGCTCTGGTAAAATGAGAATATATTGATTTTGAAAATTTGGAATTAAGTTTTGTTTATTGGATGTGAAACTAGACAAACAGCGCTTTCCAACAATATATGGCTCAAATTATGGTTTAAACACCCTTCCTACGGATTGTCCCTTGAACGGTTCTCGAATAGATCCCAAAGTAGGTAATCCTCCAAAGCGTATCCACACCAATCCTAGATCACGATCAAGCTATTGAGAATGCTAGTTCAGTGGCTTGTGTTTTGGCTAGGATTTAACTTTGAAAACTTTTCTCTTAATTTTCTCAAAATCAATTAACGCTTCAAGAACGTTGGTTTAAAATGTAAGAGAAGCCCCACCCCTTGTATTTATACAACTGGGGTTTGAACCCCTTAGGGTTTCCCAAACCTAGAGGGCTTTGGATTTCTTACTCATTAATTCACAAATTAATTATTATCTTTTAATTGAAAATAAGGTCTTAACTTATTCTCCAAGGTAATGCAAGAGATCTTTCTCTCTCCTATAATAGGAAATTTGACTTTTCAACCTTATCTTATATAAAGTTAAATATCAAGATTCAATAAATAACTTAATTCATAATTAATTATTTATTGGGTTAATTATTTTGAGATTGGACTTAACAATTAATTTATAATTAATTAAAAGACCAAAATTAATTAATTAACAATTTAATTAATGAATCTAGAAAAGAATTCACGTGTGAATTAAATCACATGTTTAATGCCAAGTGTAAAGCTACACATGCGTGACACGTGGCAGTCACGTACAGTGCGCGACACGTGGCTGGGGTCCACGTATTCGTGGCCCCATTTCTATCAATAATTTGATCCTTCGTTAATCCAATTAACTTCCTACCAAAACCCTCGCGACCTGGCATTTATGTATGACCTTTTAGATTCATTATTCAATTAGCAGTGATACAAATTAATTAATTCAATAATTAATTAATCAGTTCACAGATCACACTATAGTAATCTAGCAATGAGTGTGTGACCCCTAGCCGAATAACGAAATGAATCGAAGAACCTTTCAGTCAATGACAATCATTGAAATACGATCATCCTACAACTCCATCTCTCAATCAAGATTTAAGCCATGAGAATAAATTCAGAGCCTTTGTTATTCTTGATCTTTAAAGTTAAGTTCGTTTCATATCCATTTAGATCTCAATCCAAGAAAACCCCATTTTCCTGATGTCTTGATCTTTTATCCACCTTGGCCAAGGGTTTAATAGTTAATGGACTACGAACAATTTAATTAGTAAGAGATCATTCTTGTTCTTAACAAGTGTAGGTCCTTTATTGATTCTACTAATTCTACGTATGCCACTTGTGTAATCCCAACATAGGCCGTGGTTCAGGTGTCTATATGGCGACATCCTTTTAAGCCTATATCGAAGATAACAGAGTTAGCTCATATGAGACATTACAGAATCTCAAGTCAAAGGATTATTAATAATGCCATTGGCCTGTGAGATATTTCCTAATCTGGAAGTTTCTAGAAACGATCTTTCCTATTTAGGAATGTTCTCACGCGGGACATCTCAGTGATGAAGTTGTTGTAACAATCACCCTTATTTATTATGAACGCATCATTGTATACACTTATCACTCCATGAAATTGAGTGATCCTTCACAAGGACATAATCACATAAGCAAGTCTCAACGGAGTCAAGGTCAACACTCCCACTATTTGTCGAATTCATTGACTTGGAGAAGTTTCTAATCCTTGTCTATGGAGTTAAGAACTTGTTCATGTGTCGTTCTCATAAGGGTAAAGTTCTTAACGGCCTCATCGGATTAAGGGAGTTCAAAACATGCAAAACATAGTTAAACCCAAACAGACATAAATAAGCACATAAAGAAGTGATTGTCTATGAAAAAAATCATTTCGTTTATTATTTAAAAACTGTTTGTGATTTTTACAAGAAAATAGTAAAACAACAAAATTGCTTTAAGCAAAATAGGTCCAAGACCTAGTCAAACGAGCCCCAAAGAGAAAAATAAACATGTAGATGAGTTCAAAAAATATATATATCAAGCATATCACGTATTCACAAATGTCAGAATCAAATTCAGAATTAAACGGGTCATAACGGAGTCATAGAAGCAATTAGGGTAAAGTTCAGGCATATAAATCAAAGTTCACGTATTCAAGCATTCATATAATTCATATATCTCAAGATTATCATATAAAAGCGTAAGTAGATAATTTAATTGCGCAGGTAGCTCACTCGTGATGTCATACCTGTACGGCCGAACGGACGGGGCATCACAGCCACGGATAAGGTTTTGAAGGCCGAGGCTAAGATAATGAAGAATAAGTCAAGGACCTTCCATGCCAGTTCGGGTTTCGGGTCGGGTAAAAGGCCCGTATTTCAATAACTTCAAGCTCCTAAGGGTTATGACAAGAAGTATGACCCCACGGAGAATGTTCTGGCTCTACCGGCTCCACTACCTCCATAAGAGAAACCCGGGTGTTCACTTTGTGGGATCCCTACCCACACTTTTCAGAACTGTAGACGCCGGTTGGGCTAAGTGTGGCAAATTAGATCATAAGATTGATACTTGCCCAGATTTAAAACCGGGGACACCACAGGGAGGTCAGAGACCACTTATTAGAGCCCGTGCGTATGCTATTGGGGGAGAGGAGAGGGATGCCGATGTCAATCCGAACGCCATTGTGAAATGTACTATATACATTCATGACATACATATTTATACATTATTCGACAACGCCACGCACTCTTTCCTTTCGCGTGGTTTGGTTCTTTCTTTTTCTATGCTTGTTGCTTGCACCTCTGCTTGTTATACCATTAGTTCTCCACTCGGGGGAGCTTAGAGATGAACCGTGTATTTAAGGAAGTTCCTGTGAGTATGGAGGTTTGTGTTTTTCCAATAGACTTGATCGAGATGCCTATGGACAGATACGGTGCTATCTTAGGCATGGATTAACTTTTTCTCCATCGAGCCGTGGTCGATTGCTTTGAGAAAGAGTTCGTTTGGGCTCGGAAGTGTTTGTGGGTGAGAGTTCGAAGACTCCAGCGCTTCTTTCTTTTGCAGAAGCCCACAAGTTTAATAATAGTATTAAATATCACCCTAATTGTGGAGTGAATGTCTTGATATATAAAAGTTATCAATTTAATTTTTCTTAACTTAAAACTCATTAATTATGACATTTATTTATATTGATAAAAATATATTTAATTTTAAAAAAAAGTTCATACATAGAAAGTATATTATAAATATTACCAAAGATAATTATTTTCCTTAGTTACTATTTTTTTTCATAATAAAATAATATATAAAATAAAGATCAGCCAACCACACTTTTTCTATTTAATTAAAAATATCAAAAAATCCACAAAATTCCATATCATCAAAATGTACAATAAAAAGTCAAACCTCGTTTCAAATGAATAATAGTATAGATTTGGGAATAGATAAAGGGGGAATGTGACAAAACTCCCCAAGGCACAACACAAATTTGATATCACTCTCTCATGGAAAAAAAATATCAATACGAACTCCTCAGTTTAAATTTGTAATTTGATTTCACTCCCCATTTTTTACAAAATTACCAAAACAGCCTTCAAGAAATATGAAATGACATAACACATCACTCTTCCCTCCCACACAAACCAATTTGTTAACATAGTACCTCATATACATAATTTTATACTTTTATTTTGTATGTTAATACTTTAAAATATAATTTTCATATTTCAAATGTAAAAATTAATGTATATATATATTTTTTTGTGTAGGCGGATGGTGGGGCAAAAATTAATTATTAATTTATATTTTGAAGTGTTAATTAGAAACTATGAAGTATCCAAATTGTAAAATAGAGTATTGAAATTATAAAACAGAGTATCCAAATTATAAAACAAAGTATTATAAATTTTTCGAATTATGAAAATAGAGTATCCAAATTTAAAAGTAGAGTATTATTTGTAAAAGTTAAAGTACTCGGTTTTAAAATTGAATTACGAAAAGAAAAAATAAAGAAAAAGAAAAGAAAAAAGAGTATTGTCCGTAAAAGTTAAAGTACTTACATTTTAAATTAGAGTATTATTCATAAAAGTTAAAGTACCTAAATTTATAATTGAAGTATTGTTCATAAACTTTGAAGTATTCAAATTTAAAAATAGAGTATTATTCGTAAAAGTTAAAGTACTCAGGTTTAAAATTGAAGTATAAAAAGGAAAAAGAAATAAGTAAGAATATTGCAGTCAATTTAGGTGAGTGAGGAGTGAAATCAAATGGTAAATATGAATTGGGAGTTAGTATAGATTTTATTTTATTTTACATGGGAGAATAAACTAAATTATTTCTAATTAGGAGGAAGTTATTAATAACGGCCCCATTGATAAATTATGGGTTTGAGACTTATTAAAAATAATTGGAAAATTAGTAATAATATTTAAAAAATTGCTTCCTTTATTCATCAGTTTCACTAAATTATGAGTTCTTCTCTCTAACAGTTCTTATTTATAACAAAAATTCTTTTACAGTTTTATTATGTAAATAGCGACAAACAGAGACTTTGAACTATCTGAACGCTTTAAATTATATTGAGTCTTATACAGATGGAGACTAGACAATTGTAGCAACGTGGAGATAACCAATCATCGCGCCTAAATAATGGGAACTCGAGGAAAGTTGGCGTAAAAAATGAAAATTAAGCAAATTACTTGTGACTTTGCCAAATTTCCATAGTGGTGGAAAGAAATATTATTATTGTAAAATCATGCATACAAACAAATAATATACAATATATAGATTGGGAACTTTTTTGAAAAAAAAAAACTCCTTAATTATATACCAAAAAAATTTAGTTTACTTTCCTATTTAAATAAAATTTTAGTTTATTCCCTATATTGAGATTTTATTTTCTATAAATTATCTACTAACATAAATGGTCTATTTTGCCCTTAATTCATAAAATTAAGGGCAAATTTGAAGAATTATTGTATTGCACAACAGTCGATTGTTGAATGAAGAATTTTATGTTAAATTAAAGTATTTACTTATGCATTCGTAGAACTATATTTGCATTTTGAGGAACTTCATGAATGGTAGATTTGAGCAGATTTATTGTCAATTGAATGCTGCATAAAAATCTCATGCTGAAACTGATCCCCAATCATCAGTGTAAGTTGTGATCATGAATTAACCACCACTAGAATGTATTTTTTATATGTTTGACTTGTGTTGGGGAGCATGCAAAGTAGTTTAAACAATTCGAGCTTGTGTGTTTGTTAGTTAGGGTCAATGTCATTTTCATGTTTAACGCTGCGTTAAATTAAATCTCAAAATCGTATCTACTGGGTTGTTTATGGATTAGGGAGTTGATTAATGATTGTATTATAATAACCGGAATAGTTAGAAAGGACGAGGTTGTCAGAGCTTGTTGACATTATAGCTGGTCTGTTATAGGAATATAAGTTTATCTTTGCATCGATGATCGAATTTGTGCCACCCTGAAAGAAGGGCCTCACATCCCCCGCACTATGAGTACGGTCCACACATAAAATGGGAAGTCCATACATGAACCAAACTCACACCGAAGGGAGACAGAATAACTCTGTGTTAGGTGGGACTAGACCCTATACTAACAAATCAACAGAACAGGAATGCGGAAGCAAGACAACCAAATATTCAATATAACAATAGGAAGTAAGTACGGGTTCAACTAGGGCCCTACAATCCTATCTCGAGTTCAATAAAGCAAGGCAAATACAATATGGCATACAAGGCCCGATACAAGCAGGAATTGAATATGTGGTACAATGCAGTGTACAGGACCAAGACTCGAACAAAGACCTCAACAGACTCTTGCCTAACGACCACAGAACCTGTAAGACAGAAACTAAAAAGAACGAGAGGGAGGGGTCAGCCAACTGACTGAGTGAAGGGGTTACACACGAATATATATATATATATATAGACAAGTAATCAAGCAGGCGTAATTCAACTGTACGTTGTTAATAAATTGAGTGTCAGGACTAGGGGTGCAAACAAGCCGAGCCAGCTTGCGAGCTCTACGAGCCGAGCTCAAACTGACTCGGCTTGAGATCGTAGTTGGACGAGCTCGATCTCACCATCGAGTCGATCTCGATCCTGATGTGGGCTTGCGAGCCAGCTCGCGAGCCTGGCATATATATTGTTTTTTTTTTAATAATTTATATATATATATAATAAAATATATATTTACATATAATATAACCTAATATACATATATATATATATATATATATATATATATATATAATTTTTAATATATATTTATTAATCATATAAATGGTCCAAACTCCAATATTATATTATGTAAATGTACATTTATATATCATATAGTATATATTATATATATCTTAAAATCTTAAAAATATATGATTTACCAATGTATATAGTTTAACAAGTTAATATCAATCATGTATTATATGTGTCCCTTAATAATATATGAGCTAATAATGTATTTGATTTAATAATTAAACTAATATTTATTTATATCTTATATATCTTAATAGGTTAAATCAATATTATATATGTATACATGTGTTTTTGATATTTCATGTATTTTTTAGGTATAACTTTGTCTGTCAAATGCTTAATTACATATATAATTTACTAACATGTATGGTACTAACTATTATGATTTAATGAGATAGTATGTAATTATATATCATATATTATAATAAAATATGTATGTGTATTAATAATATATGAGCTAATAATGTATCTTATTTAGTAACATAATATATATGATAAATATACATTATACCTTAAATCTTAATAATATTTAGTTTACTAATGTATATGACGATATTATCTAATAAGATAACGTATAAAATATGTTATATATTATAATAGATTCATATTATATTATATCATATTTGGGTTTAATAATTGACCAAGCAATCATTTATATTCTTATATATTATATATTTTTGTGTGATAAAATTTTAATAAATGTTATTTAATAATATAATATTAATATATATGATTAATTAATTTAATTTAATTAATACAATTATAATATATATTACTAATTTTATTAAAATTAAAAGGAAAGAAAAAAATTTCAAGCTTTACCGAGCCGAGCCCGAGCTAGGGGCGAGCCGAGTTCAAGCCCTAAAATGCCAGGCTTGACAAGCTCGATCCCGAGCTCGAGCCAGGGCAAAAAATATCAAGCTCAAGCTCAAGCCTGTTATTTCATGCCAAACTCAGCTCGGCTCGGCTCGTTTGCAGCCCTAGTCAGGACTCAAGAATCAATCACTACGTAGGGGTGGAATTACATTTAATAATGCAATCAGGTAAGTAGGATATACAATGCATGTGTCGATATCTGTACGCCCTCTGTTGATGCCCATTTTACCTTAACAATCCACAAGCTCCAGTTGCTGAACAGGGACTGGGGCATGCCAGAGGTTACGAATATCTATGTATTACATTTTGAGGGACCAGGCGAGAACGGGTAATTATTCTATCCTGGACTCCACTTTTCACTTATTACATGACATGAACAAGACACGTATTCAATCAAGCAAGCAGGAATCAGGAATCATTAAGTTATCAATATCACGAATACATGTACAAGTTTATTCTCCTTCTCCGGTGATGGTCCAAGTAGCTAACCTTCGCTATCCAGGTCACAGTGGTTCTGCGGGTTCATGACTCCCCAGACCGGAATCCTATCTTCCGCCAAACCTCCTGGCAGATATCCGACTTGCTCCAACAGGATGGGACTTATGCAAGAGGTCACCATCGGCCCGATACCTCCCCGGTTCGCTCATTGCACAAGCCCTGGGCCCCACGATCAGGTACAGGAATCCACACCGGCTAGCCCAGCACTAGAAGAGTCGGGGGCAATTAGGATCTCGCAAAATAGGCTCAGCGTTAACACTACACGATTTATAAAGCATTTCTGGTACATAGCCGGTATAGAAGATATGGTTTGTTTAATACAAAAACCATTAGGCTTATTTAGAGCATGCAAGGTTATAGGTCATTTACAAAAGAAAACCCTCACCTCCAAGTGCAAGAAAGACCAAGGGAGAAACTACGAAGCTCGAAAGTCTCCACCGAGGAGATCACTGTACAAGAAGGAAACACGGTGTACTTATGAGACTCGACTCAATCATTGTAACGCCCTGCATGTTCAAATTAATCAGGTACGCGCGCCACACGTGTGGGTTTGGGAGTTAGATTTGTTAAGCGTGCTTAATTGCATTAGGTGACTAAGTTGATTATGTGATTAATTGCCTATTTGTCTATGTGATCATTTTAATTGTAATTCCATTACATAACATTTCATTTATATTATTCACTCATGCAAGAGACATGTAATTTTATATATACATATATATATATATATGCATGATTCACTCATTCATATCATAACATAATTTCATGCATATATATATATATATATCTTTATACTTAAACTAAACTTCATAAGATTTATATTTCTATTCTCATTCAATTCATGTAATTGATCATTAGCATGTAATATACATATATAACTCTTATACACTTTCACACTCACATTCATTATAATTGTATATAATAATAAAGCACTAATATGATTATATACATATTATATAGATAATATCTAACTTTATACATATATATCATATATCTATACATATATTACTTATACCTTGTATCTAATTTGCAAGGCATAAACACACACATAATCTCTACCACACCAATTACACACACTCATCCTCACCTTCATCACATCGATCATCAAGCAAGAAGTAGAAGGAAGAAGATCATCCATCAAGAAGCATCATTCTTATCTAGATCATCTCCTCCATTTCATCATCTTAATCCCATTTCTTTATCTCTAAGGTTGGATATGGTTTAATATGAGTTTGTTTCATTTGTGAATAGTTAGGGCTAGATGTTTTGGTATGATCTCCTTGACTTTAAGCATGAATATATGTTCTTGTTGGTGTGTATTTTGAGTTTATATCATGAATACTTGAAGTTATTGGTTTATTTGATGTTATGACAATTATGAAACTTTGGATGATTGATTCATGTGTCAATATGATGGATTTATATGTTGTAATTAAAGTATGAGATGTATATTGGTGTTGTAGGTTAGTTTTGAGGTATTTGATTGTTGTTGATTGGTGTTGAATGGCTTGGGAGCCATTTTTCCGAGACCTACCCTGTTTTTCCCATGTTTTTTTACCCAGTGGCTTCCCAAACGCCCGTTTGGCTTTCCAGTTCATGCACCAAATGCCCGTTTGGCACTGTTACAGGAGGTTTTCACACGCCCGTTTATGCTTTCAGATCATTTTTCAAATGGGCGTTTCTCCCTCATACCAACTCCAATTGACCTGATTTTTGAGGAAACGGAAACCTATTGAAGTCTAGAACAACCTCCAATTGGAATCATCTCAATATATTTTCTAGTTTGTGTGATATAATCAATTCTTTTAGGTGTCGCCACTTTCCCCGACAAACTGCACTCGCCTAAATTCAAGCTTATGCCATTTACTCCTCGTTTGGAATTAGAATACCAGCCATATATAATTTTAAAGGTCTACATGTCTATTTTCATATTCAACAAACAAAACCCAATTCCCACTTCTATAACTCAAGATATTCTTGTTTTACCACAACATGCGCATTTCTAAGAATTGTCCATTTTTGCTAAACTTCACCAAAACCCCTCATATTGCATTCCTTTCACTTCCTTGGCTCCCGTATGTGACTTATATGAATTATATGCTTGATTAATTGATAATTATGCTCTTATTTGACACTCATTGATCTTTAATTGGTTAAACTTGATTGTTAACTCCGTGCCTTACATGAAATGAATTCATTTGATTAAATGGCATGAATACATGACCTATTTGAGTGTAATTGCATCTCCTATATGTTAATTGAATATCACACATGTTATAACACAATATAACACTTTATGAGCATTATCGTGCGTCCTATTTGGTATCATATTGAGTCTCCTCTCACGAGTACACATTGTTACTTTCTCTTGTACCGTTCATCTCCAGGGCGGAGACTTCCGGATTAAATAGGCACCCGTATCAATCATGTTTCTTGTTTCATGGTATTCCAGGTGAGGGTGTTTTCGTTCTAGTTACGTACTAAACCCTACAACCTTTATGTGTTAAGTTTTGGCCAAAAACCTTATGTGTATATATATATATATATATATATATATATATATATCGTTTTTAACGTAAAGTCATCTAGTAAATTCTTATTGAGTAAACCTTTTCTCAAGGATTATGAAATGAATTATCATTATTATTATTATGATCATGATTTGAAATGTTTTGGCGAGATTATGCACATTGATCATGCACAAGTATTGGGCCCTGGGGAAATGTGTGAATGGAGACCGGTTCGGCATCGGGCCGACGTATAGCTAAGCTATTGCACAAAGTACCATTGAGAATCTCTCATGCGACCGTGTAGTGTGGAAGGTGAGTTATTCTTGAGTCGATGGTTAACCCATCGAAGGAGCGGGTATGAGTCATGAGCCCCCGTCTCGATATTATTATTATGGGATGGTTTGAGACTGCAGAACCGACCATCATATGGAGGGAGAAGGTTGGAAATGTTTTCATGATTATGATATACACATGGTTATTAATGTTTTGCACCGTGCGAGAAGGCCGGGACACGGATTGCCCAAACGATCAAGTCTCATGTTATATGCTTGCATGTATTATTATGTATTGCATGATCACGTATTCAAAAGTATAAAGTCATGTTCATTGTATACGGTCGGAGTTTGGTTGGAGAATTATGCACGCTCACTCGCCGAGCCATTATGATTATTCATGAATTACGAATTTAATTAATTTTAATATGGATTAGTCGTAAAGACCGAGCATTGGTAAACGATTTCATGCCCTTCGTGGGAACTAACTTTAATAAAACCTTGGTCGGGAATTTATGACTTGCATGTGCTTGTTTATATATACGTACAACTCCTGCTCACTCAGTCTTCTAGAGACTGACCCCTTTTTCCCACTTTTCTCAGTTCTTGCAGGTTTTGCTAGGCGGGAGTCAAGTCTTAGGGATTGTCTCGAGTGTCACTTGTACACTCGAGTCACATTCTACATTTATTATGTTTATCTGTACCATTTATTTAATTAGGCCTGTGTGCCAATGCATGTTTTATGGATTATTGTATTATTGATTATGGATTCGGGACAGGTTGCATGCTTAGCTGAACTCGTTGTTAGGTGCATGTTGGGTTTAATTATATTTATGAATTATTTGGGCTTGTAGCCATTAATGGAATTTTATTATTGGCATGATTGCTTCCGCATTGCACTTGTACTGTTTTTGGGTTGTTTGGTACAGGGTTAGATTCCGCCTAGCTAGGAAAGTTTTTATTTTGTCACCCGTTCGCTATGAGTCCGGTTCATACTGGATCATCCATTTCACGTGTGGACTAGACTTGTAGTGCGGGGGATGTGGTGCCTATCGTCATGGGTTCTACAATTATGAAACCACATAGACGTACGACAATTGATATAAATTCATAAAATGCCAATCAACATACGGATTCAGTTCACATAAAATACGGAGTCAAACAATCAAGTTTAAGCAATTAAGGACCAAGAAGTGTCAAGTAATAACATAATTATCAATTAATCAAGCATACAAGCTATATAAATCACATACGGGGGTCAAGGAAGTGAAAGGAAAGCAAGAAGAGAGGTTTAGGCAAAGTTTAGCAAAAGTTGACAGTTTTCGGAAATGCGCAAGCTATAGAAAAATGGGAATATCTCGAGTTCTAGAAGTTGGAATTGAGTTTGTTTGTTGGGTATGAAAATAGATAGATAGGCCTTTCCAATTCTATATGGCTCGAATCTTGGTTCGAAGCTATTTGAAAATGGTGTAGGCCAGAAGTTGGATGAATGTAGTTTTTCGATGAAGTGGCGACACCAAAATGGATTGATTGAATCTCACAAACCAGAAAAGATATTGAGGTGATTCAAATGGAGAATACTCTAGACTTCAAAAGGTTTATGTGGTTAAAATTTCAGGTCAATCGGAGTTCGTTTGGGTAGGTAATGAAGAACAAAATAGTACATCTGCGCAGGCAGGGGAGGGACACGGGCGTATCACCCCTCAAGCCAAAATAGAGACACGAGTGTGTCAGAGTATAGGCATGGAAAAGGCTTGAGAGACGGGCGTGTCTCATTTTCTTCATTGTTAGTGACAGGGGCGTGTCACACCCTTGTGTCCATGTAGCACTCAAACGTAGGGACCACATCCCCCGCACTAAAATCCAAACCTGAATACGAAATGGAAAGTCAGTACCCAAATCCGAATCATAGCGAATGGGAGACCAACGCACTCACTAGGCTAGGTGGAGCTAAAACATAACCAGAGTATGCGGAAGCGAACAATTAAAAACAAACAAGCAAGGTAGATGCATATAAAAAATACATATAGGTACCAACATATATACATCATGTACATTGGCCATCCCGGCCTCAACAAAATAGAATTATCAAATCTCCAAGTCATAAATTATACATATACAAAATGATCAAGTGTATGTAAGTAGATGCATCTAACAAGACCTAGACCGACAAGTGCAATGGGTAGACACACTTCTCCACCTAGCTCAAGTCCAAAACCTACAACTAAAAGTATAAAACGAGGGGGTCAGTCAACTGACTGAGTGAGGTGGCTAACGCACACCCACACACTATATATATAAAATAAAGCATATATCAAGAGGTGGACTTATGAACCGGAATAGGTTTTGCAAGCCAAACTTTCAAAACAAACATATATACTTAGAACCATTTTCATAAATGCTATTCTAATTCATAATTCCCAAACCCTAACATATCACATGCTCTGCGAGAACGAGCTTCCATCCTTTACTCCTCATATCAAATAAAATGTAAATCAAAACAAATCCAACCACTACACCAATGATGGAAGAGCCACCGGTGGCCCTAACTATCCATACTTTAACAAACCCACGCGGGGTAGCTAACCCAAGACGTGTCCACTCCGGTTCTTACATCGAAGGCATCAAAATACCACGCCTTCCCTAGCTCCTGGGGTCGCATGTGATACCTTGGATGGAAACTATGCACAGGCCGAGCCCCGACCGTCCAAAACCGTCCCGGGGATTCCTTACCTATAGCTCATTGGATCCACATTCACATAACCATCACATACCAATCTTTCATGGCAAAACTCGCTAAACTTGAACATAAAAGACTTTTCCAAAATAGCTTACATATGCCTTCGTATTACTTTCCAAATCAAACTCGGTTCATAAGGTCATAAACATATCATATTCAACACGTATTTAATTATATATATAAATATAATCGCACCCACGGCTTGAAAACGTCACATAAAGGCTTTAGGTCATAGCTATATAAAAATCCTAAACCTCACCTTGTGCGTAGAAAAGAAAGGAGTGGGAGTGATCAAGCTATGCCTCGGGCTCGTTACCGACAACCTCGTCTAAAAAAGACTTAGACACTATATGAGCCAATTAAGACGCTCGACCCATGCATAATTCATGAATGAATACAAAATAATATGAAATGTATCATATAATTCACATATCATAGCATATAACATTTATTTACAATTAATCATGCAATAAAAATCAAGTTATAGCATCAAACATGCCAAAGATTAACAATTAAAATTATACAAGTGCATAAATAAGTAATTAAGAAGCAATAGCAGCTCCCAGGTCTCGGGAAGAATGGGAACGACCCTGCTACTGTAGGGAAAGACTGTTCCCGTGATCACTTAAAAGTTTCTGGAAGATGGGAACGGTCGTTCCGGGCTGAAGAAGGAAATGGTAATGGCTATTCCCAACTACCCGATTGCTCCTAGCGCGTCTGTAAAGAATTGACCATTTTGGCCCTTGGGAACGACCCTTCCCATCCCCAGTACAAACTGGGAACGTCCATTCCCATTTTTGAAAATACTCATTTGAAAAACCGGGAAGGGTCATTCCCAGTTTAAAGCTGGGACGGGAACGCCATTCCGGCCTGGTTCGAAATGCAAAACAGAGCAGTTTCGTTACAACAGCAGAGGAAGCTCCAAAAATAGCCAAAACCAATACCAAAGAGCTGTAACAACTTACTAAATCATGCAAACAATTCATATAAATCATATGGGACACATAAGGATGCATATAATTTAAAAATAACAACACTCAAAGCCAAAGGTCATTAATTGAAAATTCAAGCTCGTTCAAGGCAAGACATTAAATACCCAACTACCAAGTGATTTCTTGAAATAAATACAACATATATAATATGTAGAGCACATTTATGGAACCAAAATTCAAATATAACAACCATAGATCACATTTCATCAAAATGACCAAACCCTTACTATTCACATAGGTGATCAAAAGCATACAAATTCAACTCCAAAATCCAGAATTAAACCATAGAAATGAAGAGCTCGATGAGGGGTTTCTGAAACATACTCAAGTTCGAGGAAAGATGGAGAAACGAGGGAGAACTTGGCTCTTGAAGTTGGAAGATTGAACTTAGGCTTTGGCTTCTCTTGGGGCTGAACTTTGCTGCTTGTTACGTGAATGGGAGAAGGAAGAAAAACGGTTCAACCTTTAAGGGTTGAACCGGTTCGGTTCAAGTTTCTGATTCGGTTTAAAAGCATAAGGGGTTCAACCAAGGTTCAATCAAAATATTTCAAATAATTCAAGTATGAATTTTGTAGCACCCCAAGCGGTGGGGCACCACACCCCTGCACCACGACCCGACACATGTACGAAATGAAAAGTCCGCACACGCACCAAGTCACAGCGAACGAGTGACAAATTTAATTCAAATAAAAATCATACAATTCGAATACAATTAAATTAAAGCGCAATTAATGATAAATCACATAATTACCTATACCGACTGTAGAACGGGATGTCACAGTCCAAGCTCCAACAATGGCGAAGAAAGAGGAAAAAAGAGGCAACAACACAACCATGACCCCGATTTGCACAAAATCATACCACGGAACATATATAACATGTAGATCACATATTTGCACATAAGAGCTCCCGAAACGAGCTCGACACGTAAATCTCCCAACCCAGCATTATTCATGTTCTTCCCCAAATAGCAACAAAACATATACCAAGGCACGAAGTAGGTATTAAATCGAAGCACGTAACGAGTAGAATACAAATCTTATCTTGGGTCGTTGATCGGACGGTTGGATCTTACAAACCCAAGCTCAAGGCTTGATGGCCAAAAGGGGGGTGTTTTCTTCTCCCTCTTCTCTGTTGCTCCATGTTTCACGTGAGAAATGGGGAGAAAGGGGAGAGATTTCTCCATTTTCTTGGGTTGAAATGGGTCGGCCAAAAACGGGTAGGGTCGACGGTATCCGGTCCATTCGGATTAGATTTTAAAATGGTAGGGCGATCAATTGGCTTTGGAAAATTAAAAGGTTAATTCATTAAATCCGAATCAACGAAATGAACTCAATGACAAGGTTAGAATTCAAATCCGAATTCACGAGCCCATGGTAGCCACGAAGGCCCCAAAACACCCTAATTAAAATTAGATCCCTAATTTGCAAATATCGGACAATTGAGTCCAAGTACAATTTAAATAAATTCTAAGGCGCACATAATTAAAATAGAGTTAAACGTTGACACGCAGACATGCGACGTCACATAAATCACATAAAAACTGAATTAAACTTTGTCACGACGTCGTACCAGGCTTGCCCGAAGAACGGGGTGTCACAGAATCAAAAGCATGAATTGAGAAAATCTCTTGACTAGAACTCTATTTCCCTAATTACTTTAAATTTATGCATTGCTATTATTTTATTTAAATTCAACTTGTTATTTAAATTTCAATAATTTAATTTAGTTAACCTCCCTTTGTTTTTGTTTCTTTGTTTGTTTGGCTATTGAAAATATACAAAATCATCCACTACTTGTGAAATCAACCATTTACATTATGCACAATTTATTATGTTTAGTAGTTTAAGAATTTAATTTTGGTGGATTCAACACCCATCAAGAATATACAAACTTGCTTGAAACTTTTTAATCATAATTTATGAAAATTTCATCATTTTGATAATAAATATTAGAGAAAGTTAAACTTGTGCATAAGCCAAAGAATTTTTTATTTATGTAGCTTGTTAGAAGTTTATGACATTATGATATAATTAAGTCAATATTAATGATATTCAATACTAATGAAAATTTAGAAAAAACTATAACTCTTGGTTAGCAATATTTTGAAATAATTATAATTATTTGTATCGTTCTAGCATTATTTAACGAGTTAGATAATTAAAGATAATTTCACTCCATTATATATGATTGTATATAATAAACTTCATCTATATTATTATATTAAGTTTGAGGGTTTAAGTTGGATTTCTTGATTCCCTATTTCTCTTTCATTGTTTTTATATTTTATTTGATTTTTAAAAATAACCCATTACGTACAACACTAACCAATCTCAAACTATTTTCATTTTAATCTTGTACATTTATTTAAATTTTATTTGATTTTAAAATAAAGAAACTCATCCACTTACAATACTAATCGATCTCAAACACATAAATAATTATGTAGATAACCGATCTTAAATACTATTCACTTATTTTATGGATTATCTATTTAGAATCTTAATTTTTTATTTCTTTATGCATAAAAAATTAAAAAAAATAAAAAAAAATTGAAACGCCCATGCAGAATTACTAGTTAATATTAATTTGTATATGGTATGAGCTTTTTGTTTGAATAAAAAGTTTAAAAAAAAGAAAAAAATATTTGATCAAAATAAATATTAAAAATCAAACATCGAATTACATAATAACAAAAAAAAATTTAACTTAATGTCTTGGGATTTAATCATGTTGTTAATATGTACTTTCTTTTGCGCATATATGTCGTTTATGCCGGTATATTTGTATACGTGTGTGTAAGAGTGCTAGACTATTCAAGTACGAGGCATGAAGAAGCAAGCTCATGCAGTACCTATTGTGTTATGAGTGGTAAGTAGGAGAGTGCATCATCTATGAAGACCTTGTGCCGATTTCCATTTTTTTTTTTTTTTGAAGGGAGGGGTGCAACAGGAGAACATCTCAGAGGGTCCCATCTTATTACTATTTCCATCCAAGCACGTTTAATTTTGGAGTTTTGATGGGATTTGGTGCATTAATTCTGGTATAATCGCGCTCATACCTTTTTCTTTAAATTAGCATATAAGTTTGACAACAACAACATTTCTTTTCTATTTTATTTATTTTTCTTTTTTTTTAGGTCAATTTTCGGGAACTCAAGATTTGAGAGTTTTTATAGTCAATATAAACGAAACAAGTTAGATCGAAATATAAAAAAATGTTCGAAGGTTAAGTGCAGAAGATCACGTCAGTGACACCCCCGTGTCACCCTCCCTCATTTGTGACTGCTGCACTTTACTTGTTTCGTTTGCTTGTTTTGTTAATTCCTTGCTTCGTTTATGAGTTCTTTTTGATACTAACATGTCATTCTATGTGTTAACTTGTTTGTGTTACAATTTTGGAGTGTTTTGATATGATTTGTTCGAGTTATGATTTGATAAATCTTAAGTGGTACGTTTATGCACTTCATATGCATTCTTTGCATTCATGAGCATTGCCGGACATCTAATTGGTTCATGATTGAGTCTAAGTCTCGGGTATTGTGTTCTCTTGTTTCAGAGTCTCTTTCGGATGTCGTCGAGCCCGAGGTTTAGGTGTCGGTTTACTTGTTTTGGACCTAGTTTCCTCTCTACTTTTTGCTAAGGTGAGGTTTAGGATCTTTTCTTTAGGTAATCGACCAATGGCCAAAATGTGATGATTTGCATGCAAATATACTATATATTTATATATTTGATATGTGACATATGATACGTTTATGATCTTGTCAAATGATTAAACGTTTTGAACTATAAGTATAAGCATATGTAAGCTTGAAAATGATTTGCAATGAGGCTCTGCTCCAAACCGTGTGTTTTCAAGCAAGCTATGATCTACCTCAGCATGTTACACTTTAGGAAGGCACAAAAAGGTATGTGTATAGCATATGCCGAGTTGCTAGGTAAGGTATGCTCGATAAGGTACGTAAGTTACGTTTATTTTTATAGCGAGTTAAGTAAGTCTAATACGAGGTGATTTAACTGTTAGTGGGCCCCGGAGACATGGGTAAGGACGTCCGGGATGGCAAGGGCCATCGGGTTAAGCCTTTACACGGTCTCCATTTGAAGTACTTATACGCGACTCTTGGAGGTTGAGGAGGCATGGTGCTTCGAGCCTTCGGTGGATAATCGAAGAAGGTACAATGTTGGTTAGCAACCCGTGTGTATTGGTAACTTAGGTGGAGAGGGTTTGATTCCCGAAACACCAGGGTTGTGGGGGATGGATACGTTTTACGTTTTCTTGGTTTTCTTTCGATTGTTAAGGAGTAAGGGTTGGATGCTCATACTCGCCAAGCTTTTGTACGTTGCGTGATTATGGAACGGGATAGGATTTTCTTTTAAACTACATTATGCTCTATTTTTTATTATGAAGTATAAGTTTGTTTTGAAAATGGTTTAGTGTGCAAAACCCTGTTCCCGGTTCATAATCTTTTGACTAATATGTGCTTTGCTCTATATTTATATAGTGTGTGGGTGTGCGTTAGCCCCCTCACTCGTTGGGCTTTTTTGCAAATTGGCCACCCTTGAGTCATTAATTTGTAACTTGAGCTCGGGAACTTGGATTCGAGTTTTGTCTTCACCATTGGACTCAAATCGAAGATTCGGACCCAATGGACCAACCTTGTAACTTTTTGATGCCGTTTCAACCCCCGATGATGCAGATTTCTACCATGCGTACCTATTACGTACCTAGGAGCCACTTGGAGCTAGAGTACTCATTAATTATCCTTTCTTTGACTTAATCACACCCAAAGTCATTCCTTTTTCCTCCATTTGCTGCTATTTTCGAACTAACCTCAGCCAAAGAGAAGGGAAGAAGAAGCCACAAAGCCATTCCTCAATTTTTGAGCTCAAGACTAGACTTTCTTGCTCTAATCTTTAAAGGTAAGAGTGGAATTGTTATCTCCTTGATCTTGCACTTCTATTTCTCTTCTTGAATCATGAAATATGGTCGTGAATCCTTGGTTATGACTTCATGATGAATAGTTAGGGTATTTGGAAGAATTTGAAGAGCATGATCATTCCTTGGCTTGATTGGAGCTTCGAAGCTTATATGATGAACTTGATGGACAATTTATTGTTATTCCTTGAACTTAGTACTTGGTAGTTGGATAGAGCATGACATACCATTAATGCACTTAAGGGTTTTTGTAAGAAATGGAGGAAACATTTGCATTTCTTGATTCTCTTGCTTTGCCGATTGATTTCATGAAGTTTAGGTTGGTATTTACTCTTTTTCTTGCATGAATTTGTGGATTAATTGTCCCTTAACCTTCCTTTATGTGGTGGCTTTGATATGGTATGGTTTTATTGGGAGTTTGCAAGCTTTTTCCACGAGAAAACGCAGCAGGCCGTGTCAGAGGTCAGTAGCTAAAACACTTCATGACGCGGGCGTGTCTCCACGTCAATATATACGATATAACAAAAGAGTAATTCAAGTACTTAAAAAAAAAGAATAATTTAGGGATGAAAACGGTCGGCTCTTGGCAAGATCTGGCTGGTCCAAACCTATCGGTGAAGGGTTTGGATTCGATCCAGGCTTGTTAAGTCATAATCCAGATCTGTTGGATTCGAGTTCATGTGTAGACCCGTAAAGACCTATTTTGAACTTGTTTATTCATTTTTGACCAATTTGATCTATTTTTAATTTGTTTGACCTGTTTTTACCCATTCAATCCATTTCTGATCTGTCTGGTTGATTTTCGACACATTTAACCCGTTTTCGTACTGTTTTGGATCCATTTGAGCAATTTTGGATATGACCGAATTGATCATCCATTGTTGACTCGTTTAACCTATTTTTGATCAGTTCGACCTATTTTCACCGATTCAACCTATTCTTAATGCATTTAACCCATTTTTCGGCATGTTTGACTCGTTTTCGATCTGTTTGATCTATTTTTGATTTTTTCAACCCATCTACTCATTTTGACTCGTTTGATTTTTTTTTTTCATTTGACCTCTTTTTACCCGTTCAACCTATTTTTTTTTTATCTATTTGACTCGTTTTCAATCCATTTTGAAACCATTCAATCTATTTTGAACCTGTTCTGCCCATTTGACCCATTACATTAATTCATATAACATAAACATTAAGACAAGAGAATACAGTTTGATGCTATTGAAATTCCCAAATTGCATCCTTTTTAATATCACATTTCTCAATTTTAGTCCTTTAACTAACTGACGTTAAAAAGTTGACGGAAAAGTCATGTGTCACTCACGTGACCCGCAAAGGTAACTTTTTTTTTCAGCCCTAAATGTTGCAAATTGGAGGGAAACGTACCAGCAACAAAAGCGGAGGAAAAATTGGACTATTAATAGGGTTTCCCTCACCTTTTTTCCTTAAAAATCAAATTAGGGCTGTTCATCCTCTTATTTCCATGCTTGCTGCAATTAGGAACCACAAAAGCACAAAAACCCAAGCACAAAAGCAACAAAAGCACAAAAACCCGCCCACAGAAGCACATTACTTTCCCAATTGCATTAGCCATGGAAATGAGAGGATGAAGAGCCCTAATTTAATTTTTGGGGGAAAAATGTGTGGGCAACCCTATTAATAGTCCAAAATCCCCTCCGCTTTTGTTGTTGGTACGTTTTCCCTCTAATTTGCAACATTTAGGATTGAAAAAAGGGCCACGTGAGTGGCACGTGACTTTTTCCATCAATTTTTTAACGTTAGTCAAATGATTGAAATTGAAAATTGTGGAATTAAAAAGGATGCAATGTAAGAAAAGTTAAAAGATCAAGACTAAAATCTTTAGAGGACAAAAAATGATATTTTTCCTAGGGAAAATTACAATTTTGAGACAATAATTATCCATCATTTACATATTCGGATAATAACTAAAGCATTCTCAATTTTAGGATACTAATTAAAGAAAATTCACAATTTAAGAACTCTGATTATCGTGATCTAATTTTCCGAAAAAATCGAACACGTAACTTACACGCGTGGATAGAAAATTCTGACGTGTAAACTTTAAGTCCAAGTGGCAATTCTTTACTCTCCAAGTGTAAAAAAAAATCGACACATAAGATTGTTTTATTTTTATAGACGCATATGCATTTTACATATAAATGTTTTTTTTGTATAATATAAATGTAATTTTAAACTATAATGTTCGTTAATAATATTTCTAATATATATATATTGTCCCCTTCCAACACCTCTCTCCAACCACCATCACCACTGTCAACCCCTCCCGACCACAATGAAGCACCACCAACTACCAAAGTTCACAACCACCATCCTCCCTCAAGTACACAATGACATCTTCTTCCCCACCGTCGCCACCGCCGCCGCCATCCATCTCCCACCCTTCCTCTTCGCCAAGTCCATCGCCTCCGATCCCTTCCCCCTCTGTCTCCATCACCATCAGCAACCACCACCACAACAAACAAACTAACACTCAGATCTAGATCCGGATCTGGATCTAACAAAAAGAGAATACCATGACTGAGATGGCGAGAAGTAGGGCAGAGATGAACTGAGGGGCGGTTCAGGATGAGCGGTGGCGTACTTGGAGGCGATTTGGAGAAGTGGTTCATGGACCGAGTCCTAAATCACATAATTCATGATTAGAAATCACTCCAAGATGATGAGTCTAATACACAGTGGGAGTGTCAATATGACTCGTTCGAGGCTTGCTCGTATGATCACGCCCTTAAGAAGGACCACCTTATTTCATGAGGTGCAAAGTTTAGGCTGATACGTACGTGATACATGGGGGTGCTCGTTTATTCTAAATGAGTACATTGAGGTGTCTCGTGTGGGAATATTCCTAAATGGGAAAGGAAGGTTCTATTTCTGGAAATAGAAACTTCCAGATTAGGAAATACCTCATGAGTTATTGATGTGATTCAGTAGTCCTTAGACTTGAGGTTACATCGATGCTCTGTGGGCTAGCTCTGTAGTCTTTAGTATAAGCTTTAAATGATGTCACCGGAGACAGTAGATTCAAGGCTTTTGCTGGGATTGCACAAGTGGCATAAGAAAGCATATGAGAATCAATAAAGGACCTACACTTGCATAAGCAAGTTGATCTCTTATTGTGTAAGTCATTCATATGCCATCTAGGAGACCTTGGCCAAGGAAGCGGATTGAGATCAAGAAAAGGGTTTCTTGGATCGAGATCAAATGGCTATGAAATGTACTTAACTTTAAGACCGGGATTATTAAGGTTCTAATTATTTGCTTGCCCTAGATCTTGGTTGATAGATAGGTTGTAGGAGGACCTTATTTCACATATGTGAATGACTTAAAGGTTCTTCGAATTGATGCATTCTTATTCAGCTAGGGGTCACACACCTATTGTTGACTATGGTAGTGTGATTTGTGGACTGATTAATTAATTAGAAATTAATTAATCAGGGTCACTACTAATTTAATAAAGAACCTAGAGGGTCATACACAAATGCCCGATCACAATAGTTAAGGTTTGAATCCATTAAATGAGTTAATCAAACCAATCGAGCATTGAAAAGGGCCACACGTTTGGCACACGTATGAGGCACGTGTCTAGGCGAGACACATGTCACCTCGTGTGATAAATTAAATAATTAATTTGTGATTAATTATTTAATGCAATTTAATTTAATTAAGAATTATTATTAAGTCCTAATTTGGAGTTTAAATGTCTAATAAATAATCAATTATGAATTAATTAATTATTGGCATTAGATTTATTTATTATGAATAAATAAAATATCCCATGAAAATATCTAAGAGAGTTAGATAGAATTTCTTTTAAGGCAAGTTGATCAAAGGAGACTTTTGGTCAAATTAGAATACCTTTCTTACCTAGCAACCTATTTAAAGGTGGGGTTCGAACCCCGTGGTAGATTGATAGTCAAGAATTTCTCTAAATTACTTCATACAAATCCCCTAGAGTCTAAACACTAAATATAGTATTAGCATACTCCCTATTTAGATCGTGATCGAGGTTGGTGTGGATGATTACTCTAGAGGGCTACAATTTTATAGTCTTGAAGATTCGAAGAACTTCGAGGACTTGCTACTTGAAGCGCGTTTGAGAACAGCTCAAAACGTGTCAAGAAAGCGTCGATTTAAGTAAGTTCTTGAAATCCTTACGAATCAAGAACAGGAATTGCAAGTCTAGATCTTGCTTTTGGGAAAAAAAATTAAATTTTGTTGCATTTCTATTTCGTTTTTCCCAATAGAGAGCACACTCGAAAAGGATAACAAAGTTATGATGGTCACGACTCCTTCTTCGAAACCCAAGAGAGGTAAGGGCAAGAAAACCCTAAAGAAGAAGAAATCCCTTATGCCCACTGGTGGGGTAAATAAGGGAAGGCCTAAAAGAAGAAAGATCGAAAGAAGGACGTTTGCTTCCATTGTGGCAAGTCAGGGTAATGGAAGAGGAAATGCCAAGAGTATAAGGATACTCTAAAGAAAGGTATGTTTCTCGTTGAAGTAAATCTATCTATCAATTTTAACTCTTAGGTATTAGATACTGGTTGCGGATCTCACATTTGTAATGATTTGTAGATGGTAAGTGAGGTCAAGCAGATGAGAGTTGGGGAATGAGTGCTAAAGGTTGGAGATAAGTCAAGTGTTGAGGCTCAAGCTTTAGGCATAGTTAGATTAGATTTAGGCAATTTTGTTTTAGTTTTAGGAAAATTACATCCAACTACCCTCAGTTTAGGCCTAATTACAACCAGATCTATATTCTTTTCGAATTTACCATTTAGTCCCTAATTTGCAATTTTATCTTGAGGTCCCTGACGGAAAATGTAAAAAGACCTTCAAACCCCTGACGGTTTATGTTTTTTCTTTTTTTAAATATAAACTTTATTTAAAAAAAATGAAAATGACTATTATACCCTGCCCACCCACCCTAATCCCCACCCCCAGAAGAACCTAATCGTTATCCTTCCCCTATCCCCACCCCAACCCCAACCCCAACCCCAATCCCAACAAGAAAAACACCACCTCCACCACCCTTCCCCCAATTCTCTGTAAATTTTCGGCAGTGGAGAGTCCGACCCTGCTCCACCACTGTCTCCTCTCTCCTCTCCCAGATAGCCACACACATCTTCAGTGTTTTTGCTCCGTTTGCATCAAAGACCGCCGCTCGTCGCCACAACCAAGCTAACCATCTCTGCCTTCTTCTCAGATCTCCGCCACCATTATCGCAGCCATCCGTAAGTTTCACTCTTATTATTCTCTCCACTGATTATCTCTCCCACCCTCTCCATCTCATTGATGTGGCTATCACTCTCGTGCCGGGCATAAAATCCTATGCACAATCCTCCAGGCCAAAGAATCTAAGTAGCTATCCTTTGTGTTTCAGGTGGTTAGTTCGGGGCACCTTCGCGCAGCGGGAAGGACCTCCACACCGTCTCTCTCTAAGCACTGTCCCACTTAGGCAAAGAAGAAGTAGCATAACCCGGAAAGTTTAGGGTTTCCCTTATCCTATCTGTTTCCAAATATGAGTCACCCAGCCATCGAAAGAAAAGGTCAGCTTGTTGTCCACCGGATCAAATGCCATAGTGGTGAACAAGGCGGGGGTTAACTCAGCATATGTGATATTTGTCTTAGTGAGAAAATATAGCCAACCAATGTTGTTAAAAAGCCTCTTCACCTCCTCCCAAACCCCGAGTCTCTCCAACAACGCTTCCATGAAGAACTGAGTGGGCATGATATTCCTTGTTAAACTCCTTCCATACAGATTACCCAAATCATTCATAGTTATATTGACCGACCCCCGCGGTTGACAGCCCATGGGAGCTGAGAAAGTAAAGGCCTCATTGGGTCGAGCACGCTTAGAACGCCCCATCTTACCTAAAATAAACAATTATACCAAAGCAACACACAAATATCAATCACTCTTCACTTAGACAAAATATCAAACACCTTGTGGGCATAGTCCTAGGGTATGAGTTTTTGCTAAAATTCGTCAACCTGCCCAACTCAAATTAACATTACCCTACATTATCACGCATCAAGCTCAAAATTTTCCACATCCAACCCCAAAATTCAGATACAACTAACAAGGAACAGTTAGAGATTAGGGTGACCTAGAAACTCAACTAAATTCAAGTTAAATTCACTCTATATTATCCACCCTAGCTCTAGCATGCATAACCTCTCCATATTTATCAATTTCATCCCAAGATTCACCCTAAGTTTGCAATTTAAATCCTAGGTTTCAATTCTTAGATTGGAAGAATTAATTCAAAAGTCATACTCGGAGAAGGAGATGAACTTACCAAGTGTCAAGGGAAGAGAAGTATGCGTGCGTGTGGTGTGATGGATCACCGAAAAAAGTACGACGGCGAGGTGGTGGTGTTGTACGTGTGAGGAGCTACTGCTGCAGCTTATGTATGTATCTCGTGTGGTTTGTGTGTTTTGTGAGAGAGGGGGAAACTAATTTGTAAAGTTTAAGATTTTAACGTGTAAAAACGTGCTGACTCTACTCTCTCAAGACCGTGATTTCACCTAGTAACGGGCTTTACCGAAATTGGCCTTTGTGGGAGTAACGGGCATTACTCCCACTCCTCACTCGTCTGACTCGATTAACGGGCATTACCCAAACTATATTCAGTAACGCCCGTTACCATACCTGCCTTGGGAGTCTGCCTCTATTAACGGGCGTTATCGAAATTTGCCTATAAGGGAGTAACGGCCGTTACTAACATGATGTGACTCCTATATCTAACGGCTCGTCCAAGTCAAACTTGCAACACAAACACAATTCGGACGGTGTTTAAACATGTTAATTAACACACATTAACTCATAAAATTCAATCAAACCGTAGTGCACCAATCTCGAAAACACATAACATCTCATAACACATAATGCAATAAATCGCATCAATTTATTCTCCACACAAGCAAATCAATCTCTTGCACACACACAGGAACAAATTAAATGGACCTCAACGTCGACATTGAAGCTCGAATCAAGGTCCTTATAGTCATTCTAACTTCAAACTCCTCACAACGCCTCAACAAACCTTCAGAACGAGAGAGAGAACCAAAATTAACACGAGAAAAATGAGAACGAAAGAAAAGAAAACAAAGAAAGAAGAGAAAGGGAGGAGCAAATAGTTCTAAGTTATAGTCGTTAGCTTGACTTTGGATTCCGGATTAGAGATCAAAAATCCGAACGTGACGAGTCACATGGCGTGACCTCGTTCTTACTACCTACAACACCGGATCTTGATTTCCATATATCTAACTCCAACACATCTTTTTTCCTTGAATGACGACACTTCGGTTCCTTTCCCCTTTAAACCGGATCTAAATTCTCTTGGAGTTGTACCATTCATACCAGAGGCTCAATGATAGCCTCGATCTTGCAACACTCATCCGGAATCGGTGGTGGTTTCGTAGGACTAAACATCCTAAACTCCATTCTTTCCTCCCCTATGTTAAACTTGAGAAGTCCATTTTTAATATCAATACTCGCTCTGGCCGTGGCTAGAAATAGCCTCCCAAGGATCAATGGCATACTCTCATTGTTCTTATAACGCCCCGGTTTTTCATTCGTTCGAATATGTCATATATGTTTATAAATTGCGCAAATTAAATTATTTAATTATGCGATTAATTGTTTATAAGTGTTTACCAAATTATGCGAGTTAATTGTTTATAAGTGTTAAATATTTAATTTTATTATAAATTGTTATTATTTTATAATTTCTATTCTATTTTATTCTAATTTATATCGTTAATTATTTATTTAAATTGATAATTAAGAATTAATGTTAATTAATCATGTTTTAATTATATTAATAAATTTCAACATTCAACGTTGACTTGCATATTAAATTGAAATAGAATTTGAATTTTATTATTTAATTTGAAATGTTATGAAATTGTTACGTTTGCGCATGAGAGTTTTAATCGTGCGTCGTTCTTATATGATTTGAAATCGAAAATTCATGAAAATTTAGTATGTTGTACATTTATGTGTTATAAACATGTCCGTATGCTCGTTTCATGTTTTCGATCTCGTTTGACGTGTTAACGAATTTATTTTGAATTGTGAAACCAAATCGGGGCCTAACGAGCAATTAGCGCACCCTTGGTTCCGTATATGATATCTTGAGCTAGGAAACTCAGATTCGAGTTTCATCAACTTCGCTGAACTCGTAACAAAAATTCGAGTTTAATGAACTTAGCCTCATATTTTTCTAAGACCATTTGAACCTCCGAAATTCAACCGAAACATGACACGGACGCCTAAACTGCCACATTTTATTAAAAGAGCCATAACTTATTCAAAACTTGACCAAATTAACCATGGTTAGAGGCATTGGAACCCTAACTCAGCCCTTTAACTGATCCTTATCTCCTTGAACCGAACTAGCCCTCACACAGAAGGAAAAATCAGCCAAAGATCTCCTGTTCCAGAAAATCCCGTAGCTCTTACCACCCTTGGAGATTCAAGCTCAAATCTCTTCCATCTTTCATCCAATCAACAAGGTGAGTTTAGGGTTGTGTTATACATTCATTTAGAGTCATTTTGATCTACTCATCCCCAATTTTGGGCATGCTTTCATGGATTTATGGCTGAAGAGACGAAATGGTAGGTTATGGGTACATATGTTGATATCTCTTTCATTTCTTGACGGATTTGGTTGATTCAAAGCATGAGAATGGTTGTCTTAACTCCCTCTTTTCATTTCTGATCATTGATTATGTGGTACTTGAAGATTTCATGAGATACCATTATTGAACCTTGTATGAACTGACTTCGTTTTCCTCCTTGCTTTTGTGCTATTGCTGCTGCGTGACTTGGAGCTGTTATGGGGCCTTAATTGATGTTGTTTTGTTGCTCTTTCATACATCTTTATGTGTCTAATTGTTGGTAAAAGATGGAAGTTGTTGCTGCTCTGTTTTACGTTGCTTTTGCCCTGTTTTTATTGTCTAGTTTACTGCGTCATTTTGCTGCAAATTCTTGCTGTCAATTGTTGTTCATTCCCCTTGCTTAACTGCTGTGTTTTAGTAGTCATATGTAGGAGTGGTTGATGTTAATTTGTGCTGCTGAATCTACCATTTGTTGCTGCTTTTTGATGCTGTAATTTCATGCCAAGAAGCAGGGGTGTTACTTTGTAATTTGCTGCTGCTACAGGACTGGGTTGCATCTCCCCGGCCGGGGAGATTTTGGGCATGAAAGTACCCGGCCGGGGAGCCTTGTTACAGAAGCCTTCTGCGTGTATGTCCCCGGGCGGGGACTTTTGAACACATGATCTCCCTGGGCCGGGAAGATTGGCTTAGGCAGTTGTGTGGTTCTGTATTGTTTCATTAATGTGCATGGTATTCTCTAAATTATGCATATAATTTGTATATATATATATATATATATATATATATATATATAACTAATGCATGTAGGTGTGCGCGTGTTAGATATATATATATTATGTATATATTATATAATTATGCATGTGAGTTTTATATATATACATATAAATGCATGCATTGTACGTAATATGTATATTTATATATTTTAAGGTATATATTTGGTGCATGCATGACAGTACGTGTGTGTATATACCTATATTATATTATTTGTTATATATATAATATGATGTATGTTATATATATATTATGATTTAAGTATTAAATTGTTTTGTTGTTAATGCGTACATGCATGTACGTGTATATATATAAATGTATTTATGTATATTATGTATATGTTATGAATTATTTATTTATTTGAATTATAGAATTTAATTTCCGATCATGCCTTGAATGTTTTTCATTGTCCATTCTCTAATTGTAAACTTGTAAATTTTGAACTATAAATGTTATATGAATTCATGACTTGAACCACTATGAATTATGAAACATTTGGACGTGAAATACTATGTGTTATGATTGTCATATGAGATTTGTGTATTGAATTGATAGGAAATGTGAAATTATGAACTTGAATAAATAGGAACGCTTCCTTGAACGAATGAATGACTTGTTTATATACCTTAAATGCATTAATAGTGCACATGAACGTGTTCATGACATAACATCATCTTGTATGCATTCATATCATGTTCATAGCATGTCGTGCGTCTTATATAGTTCATTTGGAGTCTTGAGTCTCACGACCATGTTACGTTGTCCTTTGTATAGTTTTCTCCAGGGCGGAGATGTCGGGTTCATAGGACACTTTCGAGTCTTCTTTTCTTCTTGGTATTGTTCGGTAAGAAGTGGTCAGGTGGGTTTCTCTACTATTTAGATAAATGACCCTACATACTCCCAACGTGTAAAGATTTCGGCTAAAACTATTATATGTATATAGAGTCGTTTTCAAGAGTAAATGATTTCAACGTAAAGCCTTTATTTTATGAACCTACCAAGTGTTTTGGCGAGAAAAGAAAGAATGTTATGCACAGAATGGGGCCCAGGGACTTGGTGTGAGTGGTGACCCGAGGAGGCAAGGGCTGACGGTGATCCCTCACACTAGTTCCACCAATGTACGGCGTAACCGGACCTCGTTAGGAGTTAGCGAGGAATGGACGCTGAGTGCCACTAGGGGAGTCATGAAACCCTTTTGGTCAATGAATGGATGGTTCGGACCAATCACCCGGCCATCAACTGGAGGAAGAAGGTGTAAATGTTTATGAATGTGCACAAAAGAATGTAATGCATCAAAGAAAGAAAGAATGAATGAATAAATGTTTAATGAACTACACGAGGTGTTGGTTGGAGATAATGCACGCCCACTCGCCAGGCCACAAACGACCTAATGAAAAATGAACGTTATAATCCCTTTTGATGACTTCCTTATTTTACCCACTTGGGAAATGCTCTAAAAACCTCATTTGGGATTATAAGTTGCATGTGAATGTTAAATATTGTTGTATATGCTATTTATGCCTCATTTTATACCCACCAGTCTCGTATAGACTGAACCCAGATTGTTTTCAGTGTTTTTGCAGGTTTGGAGTGCTAGGCGGGAAGTCAAGTATACTTAGTCATTCGGTTAAGTCTGAGTCTGTCCATGTGCATATTGAATCATGATTTGTTTAAGTATGAAGCTGTAAGACTTGTATTGATCATTACTATTATCGTGAATTCAGGATAAGCTTACAGGAATAGAAAGAATATGGAATTGATGTTTTATGATTTTATTGAATTTCGGGATTAGGTATCTATGCTAGTTGAACCCGTTGCTCTTTGCTTATCTTGTTATATATGTATGTACATTGCTTCCGCATTCGTGATGTTTCCGTTTTACTGTCTCTTTGGTTGCGAAAGTTAGTTCCCGCCTAGCTTAGCGAGTGTGTATGTCCCCGTTCGCCGTGATTTAGCTCGGGTATGGATTGACCGTTTTATATTCGGGTCGGGTCTCGGTGCGGGGGATGTGGTACCTTGCGCTCGGGTGCTACAGTTCTCGACGTCAAGAACCACAAAGTTATTAGGGATGTAGAATTTACCCACTTTTACCAACACATCCTCAAGAATACCTATTGGATATTTCACCGATCTGTCAGCTAGTTGGAGCGTCATATTAGTCAGGATTAGCTCCTTCACTCCCAATGTCCTGCAAGTAGATAAAGGGATTAAACTCACACTGGCTCCTAAATCACATAAAAACATTACGAAATTGTAAAGAACCAATAGTTGGAGGGATAGAAAAACTTCTGGGATCCTTGAGTTTTGTAGGAAGCCTCCCTTGGATGATAGCACTACACTCTTTAGTGAGTGCAATAGTGGCGAAGTCCTCAGGCTTCCTTTTCCCCGAGACCAAATCCTTCAGGAATTTCCAGTATGTGGGCATCTGATTTAATGCCTCTGTAAATGGGATGTTAATGTGAAGCTTCTTGAACGCATTGAGAAATTTTTCAAATTGTTTCTCCAACTTCTACTTTTGTAATCTTTGAGGGAACGAAACCGGTGGTACATATTCCTTGGGTGCCACATTCACTTTTGGCTTTGAAGGGAGCTCTTCCTTTTTAGCATCTATGTTTCCCTTCTCAGTCTCAACTACCTCCTCAACTTTCTCACCAACAGTATTGTCTACATCAGAGTCTGTAGGCAACTTTGGTCCTTCATACTCCTTATCACTTCTTAGGGTGATGGCCTTGCAATGCTCCTTAGGATTATTTTCAGTTTGACTAGGCAACATTCCTGGGCCCCTCATATTCAAAGACTGGGCAATCTGACCGATTTGTGTCTCTAAATTCCTATTCTGATTTACCTCATGTTCTACTTGAATTTCAATTCTGATATCTATCAGTAGCGACACTTATAAATTTCTCAAGAGCTGCTTCCCATCACTGCTTTTGTTCTTGTTGAGGTGGTAGGGCATGGTATGGAGCCGGTGGTCTAGGTTGAAACTGAGGCCCCGGTTGAAATTATGGTCTAGGCTGAGATGGTGGTTATTGGACATTCTGATTGTTAGACCAAGAAAAATGGGGATGATTCTTCCATCCTGGGTTATAGGTGTTTGAGTAAGGACCATTCACCGGTTTGGAATTATTTGCATAGCTCACTTGCTCTTGCACCTATTCACCTGCATTGGTATAAGGACACGTGTCAAATGCATGTGGACCACTACAAATTTCACAAATTACCTAAACTGGTTGGGCTTGTGTCCCAACTGCATTCACAGAAAGTTGGTCCAATTTCTTGTTAAGGGCCTCGAATTTGGCATTGATGGCGGTTAGACCATCTAGCTCTGAGACGCCTGTTGTCACCTTGGCTAGTTAGGAATGGCTCCTTTCATGCACAAAAACATCATTTTATGACATGTTATCTAACAGTTCAATGGCGACCGTTTCAGACTTTGACAAAAATGCTCCGCCAGCTGCGGCATCCATCGCCCCTCTGAAAGTTGGGGACATCCCATTGTAGAACGTCTGAATTAGCAGCCAATCGGGAATGCCATGATGAGGGCACTTCTTCTGCAAATCCTTAAATCTCTCCCAAGCCTCATAGAAGGACTTCCCATCCAATTGTCTGAAGCCTTGAATATTATTCTTGTACTTCGTAGTTTTGTTAAGCGGGAAGAACTTGGCTAGGAAAGCCTGAGAAAGTGCGTCCCAACTCTGAAAGGATTCATTTGGTACAGTACTCAACCATGCTTTAGCTCGTTTCCTTAGTGAAAAGGGGAAAAGCCTGACTCAGATGGCATCGGGTGTGACATTGTGAATCTTGAAAGTATCACACACCTCGAGAAAGAACTCAAGATATAATGTTGGATCCTCCGGTGGTAACCCTGAAAATGGATTGTTCTGCAGCAAATTGATTATAGTTGATTTGATCTCAAAGTTGTTTGCTGCAATCGGGGGACGGGTTGCATTCTGAATTGCCCTAGCATTCGGCACATTGTAATCTCTTATCGCAGGAGGAGGTGGGGGTGGTGGATCTTCAACTCCACCGCCTCTTGCATTGTTCGGATTTTCAACCATTGGTTTGGTAGTGGATTTCTTGTCTTTCTTTCGCTTCCTTCTAATAGTGCTAAGTGTTCTCTCAATTTCTGGATCGTAACGTACTAGTTCCGGATCTTAAGATCATCGTATGCACCGTGAACCTGCACAAAGGAGAAGAAAATCCTCAGTTCAATTCCTCAATGACAGAAAACTATGAACACCAAGTGAAGTAATGGTCTAAAGCACTAGATCAAAATATTTAAACAATATTGATTTAAAACGCCTTCCCCACAATGGCGCCAAAAACTTCTTATGATTTAAGTTAAACCAATCGTGCAAGTGTACACTGAAAATATACGCGTAGCACAACAGGATCGTACCCACAGGGAAGGGAAATCAATCACCACTCAATATCTCTTTCTAATCTAAAGACCAAACGAATTCAAGTTGGTTCTTAATCTACTAAAACGGGAATAAAACAATTAACAAGAATAAAACACAATTAACTAATTACCGCACGTGGATTAAACTCAATAAACTAATCAGGCTGGGGAGTAATAATTATGCATTCACGATTCAATATAATACTCGTTTGACAAGTGCAATTCTACAACCTAGTCACTTAGATTTGTATCATCCTTTTTCAAGGTATACACAAGTATTCAACTAATTTCAATGTTGTTCTCACAATCATTAACAATTAATTAAATCAATAAGATCAAGACTAGTGCAAATCAAGTTCTAGCGGCTTGGCATGAAATAAGATTTACTAGTTGTATAGGTTAAGAAGCAATTCTCTTTGAATTCCTAAACCTACTAGTCATGAAAACAATCTCAATTGCCATTAATTTTTCAATTCTTAGGTAATCCTAGATTATGCTAAGGTTGATCAGGCCGTCACAATTCAATTCAAACAAGTTTTCAAACTAAGAATTAACACGAGTCATTCAAGCATTATATCGAATACTTAGCTACACTCATCATCACTCCCCTAGCCTAGGGGTTTAGCTACTCATAATTAACTCAAAACTAATAAAACTAAAGTAAATTGCATTAAAGAAATTCATGTTCATCAAGTCAAAACAAAGTCTCAAAAATGAAATCCTAAACATTGATAAATTCTGAAAAACGAATCTAAACATGTAAAACGAATTAAAACAAAACATAGAGGAATTAGTTTGATGATTAAAGCAATAAATAAAATCGGAAAACTGGAAAAACTGAAATTATTTGAAGAATTCGATCCTTTCATCTTCTCGAAATTATCTGAATAACTCTTTCCAAAAGCTTTGTATCTCTTTCTCCACTCTGGGTCAAGAACTAAAGAAGAGACCCCCCAAAATACTCCAAATTGTGCATATAAATAGCTAAACAGAAATCCCCTCGCCGCCCTAGGTAACGGGCGTTACCATTCCATACACAATCTCCATTAATGCCTGTTACCAGCCAAAATAGTGTTTGCGCTTTTATTAGTGGTAACGGGCGTTAACACTTTTACTCTGTCCGTCACCCCTCCTGCACCAACAATCCTCGCCTACTGCCTCTGGTAACGGGCGTTACCAGAGTTCTTCCTCCAGGGAGCAACGGGCGTTACCCCCTTCTTTCGCCAAAGCTGATGCTCTTGGGTCTGTTAGTGGGGGTTAACGAAATCATTCTTCTAAGGAGTAACGGGGGTTACTCCTATTTTCTTCCAAACATGCATGAATTCTCCTCATTTCTTCGTTTCTCAACTCCAACTTCCTCAACACCTAAATGGAGCAAAATAAACACATAAACGCATCAAACGGCACAAAAATATACTCTAATTAACGCTTAAATTAATGCGAATTTTACCCTCAACACTCTTCTCTCTAGGGTATATGTAGCACCCCAGAGCGAAGGGCACCACATCCCCCGCACCATAGGCCGACACGTGTAACGAAATGGGAACTCCGCACACGCACCAAGCCATGGCGAACGGAAGATAAATAAAAACACACCCCTAGGCTAGGCGGTCTAAACCCTAAAACAGAGTGCGCCACGATAACAAAATCAAATGCGAAAGCAACAGGATCACAAATACATTCAATCAAGCAAGATCCCAAATATAAACAGCCGACGGGTTCAACTAGCATAGATACTTAATCCCGTAAATCAAACATAAAACATAAATACATAAGTACATAACGGGTTCATTCTTATCCTAGAAACCTGTCCCGAATCATATCAAATCAATGAGATACATTAAATACATAAACATGGACTTATACATATTTAAAGTTCCAAGGCATAATGATAAAGATACAGAATACAAAAAGACTCGAACGACTTGACTCAAAAGACCCAAAAGTTGACCGCCGCCTAACACGACCCGAACCCTGCACCTGCAACAAAAGGGGGGAAAAGGAGACGGGTCAATCTACAACTCGATTTAGTGAGGGGACTGAACACACTCACACGATACATATATAAAGCATAGCACGTACTAAAACAAAAGACTATGAACCGGGAATAGGGTTTTGCACACCGAAATCCATTTTTAAAACAAACGTATACATATTGTATCAAAAGCATAGCGTATCTTTAACTTAAAAGTCCTATCCCGTTTCATAATCAACATAACGTATAAAAGCTCGGTGAGTACGAGCACCAATCCCATTCTGGGCTCCTCATACGAATCAAACATTACAAATTAAAACAAAAGTAATATTAGAGAACAAACCTCCTTCTCCGATGATGGAAGGGTTGTGTGACCCTAACCATCCATTACGTTATGTATGGGTCGTGAGTTTCATGACGCTCATACCCGAGGATTCCATCCCCCACCAAACCTCCCAGTGGGTTCTGGGTTGATCCTATCTGAGTGGAGACTACGCCGAGACTTAACTCGATGGCCCGCTGCCGTACCGGGTGTCTTGGCTCGCAGGCTCCGGGGCCCAACATTACCAATACATTACATTACCATTACATTCTCGCTCATTACAAATCATTAACATTACAAAGCTTACATACCTTATCAGTGCATACCTTACCCTGCAACTTAGCGTATGCTATAGACGTACCTCTCCTTGTCATCCTAATCCGTAGCTAGCATGAAGACACACGGTTTGGAGCATAGCCTCGTTGCAAAACTTTTTAAGCTTAGGTATGCTCGTATATATAATTTAAAACATTTAATCGCATGACAAAGTCATAAACATATCATATATGCACATATCTATTATATAAATATAATAATATAGTCGCATGCGGGCTTGAAAATGGGCAAATAGGGTTGTAGGTCGCATTAACTATAACAAACCTAAAACCTCACCTTGACGTACAAACCAAACGAACCGCCCAAAACACTCCACGAGCTACTCCCTTCGAACAATCTAAACACAAGAAACAACGCTATGACTCCATATGAACCATAGAAACGCTCGGCAAATGCATATGGATGCAAATGATGCAATACACTTCATATAAGTTCATACTTAGGCATAATGGAGCAATTAACGAAATATCACACAAACAATTCAAGAATCAAACTCATAACACGTCAAATAAATTCATAACATATCAAATAAGCTCATATCATATCATAAAATAGCATACCACAAGCATTCATAAGGTTAAAGTTCATATAACAAGTTCGAATTAATTAAGATCATACTATATAAAACTAATTCAAATAATATATCACATATACATAAATATATATATATACCATATAGTATAATCTATATATCATGTACATGCATACAAAACATATATTACATATTCACATATAATATATGATATATATACATGCATCACACAACAATGTATAATATATATATATATATATATATATATATATATATATGTACACACACTCATGCATTTCACGTAGCAGCACACACAAGCGCACATGCATGCGCACAAAATTAAAAAAAAAAAACCATACAGCACTATAATCAATTCACATGCATGCAAAATAAATGAAATTACATACAAAAAGAAGGGAAAAAGATGCAGGAAGCTAATACATATAGCCTCCCCGACTGGGTACACAATCAAAGCAAAATCTCCCCACCTTGGGAGATGACATTCGAAGCAAACGAACAGCAGCAGCAGGCCCCTGTTTTTCTTCCTTACACGCAGCAGCAGCAGGGTAACGTAGCAGCAACAACACAGCAGCAAAAAGGCACTAAAAACACTCCCAAAAGCGCAGTAAAAGTACACCATAACAGTAGTAAATTCACACGCAGCAGTAAAGGAGGCAAAAAGATGGAATTCAAACTCATATCTCCAAGCTTTTCATGAAGTGCAGCTATGGTGGTTCATCATACACTCAAGAAACATGAAAATCATGCATATAAATGAAACAAATATGCCGTATTGACCATATATCCAGCTGCAAATCAGAAACGAAACAAGGATGCTCAAGAATTCAACAAAAATCATATAAACCTAACTATTCACATAAAAATTCATATCCCATCCAAAACTCCATGAAATTCAGAAAATAAACATGCTAAAGAAATAGGAGAAGATGGAGAATCAAATCACGGACTTACCTTTCCAATTTGAGGCGAATCGGAAAAGTATTGAGCTTGAAATTGCAAAATGAATAGTTCAGAAAATCCCTTTCTCTTGCTCTCTCGGTTCAGCTGTTCCTGCTCTCTCTCCAGGTCTGAGTTCGAAATGAGGGTTAGGGAGAGAGATAGTGGGCTTAACTAGGGTTAAGTGAGCTCAAGAATCAACTCATTTAGTTAAGGAATGAGAGAGATATGGCCAAAATACTCCAAGGTGGCAAATCTGCGCTAGCTGCTCGGTCGGACCAACCCGGGCCAAATTAAATTCATACAAGTCTCCAATTCGAGTTTCAAACATAACTTAACCATATTTATACATAGTACCATATTTATATGTAGTACCAAAACTGGAAAGTAAAGATGCAAAATATGCAAAAGACTCTACTAAAGACTTGAACACTCGAAAACAAAAGACCTCCACCTAGCTCGAACCGACGACCTGCACCTGCAACTCAAAGAACCAAAAGAAAGGGGAAAAAGAAAACAACGAGGAGGGGTCAGTCCTAAAGACTGGTGAGGGGGCTAACACACTCACGCGTACATATAAGTAAGAGCAAAGCATATTCAAATTTAAAAGTTCATGAACCAGGGAGTGGTTTTTTCAACCTAAAACATTTTAGCCCGTGATATTAATATATAAAAGATTTTAGGGCCAAAAGCCCAAAATAAAACAAATTTTAGTAATTATAAATCTACTCCCGTTCCACGAACAACAAACATAATCAAAATCAAAAGATTCGGCGAGAACGAGTTCAAACCCACCTAACTCCTTTCAAAGCATAAACGGAATCAAAATAAAGCAAAACTCATAAACAATCCACCTTCGCCGTGCGGGGATGAGTTGACGTCCACTCAACCCTGTTCTCTCGTTAAAATGTGTGAGTCGGGGGATCCTACCCGCTTTCCGACGGGTGTTAACCGTCGGTGCTTGAGAAACCGCCTTCCCCTCGAACTCCCGAGGATGGGCGAATTTCACTACATAAAATTGGGGTTGTGTTGATGAGAGAGCTCGGCGATCCCATGGCCGACCCGAGAATCAGATACCACTTCCCCGGGCCCATTTCTTAATTCATAATTCATAATTTTAATAATTTCGAAATTTCATAATTTTCCGACTTCTAATGCAAAGTCGTAATTCTCACTATTTCAAAACGTTCACACACACCAACCCTCTCCAAATCAAACAAAAGTAAAATAGATTACGTATATATAGAAAAGCGTTTTTCAAAAGATTTCTTAACAGAGGGATCAATTCCCACAAAATACGTACTAAACACATATCTAAGTACATATAAATATACGTAGTCACATGTGGGCTTAAAATACAATTAAGGGTTGTAGGTTAGTCTAACTAAAAAGAAAGAAACCTCACCTTGTCGACCACACCGGACGCGACGAACCAAAATATTTCTAAAACACCTCATCGTCAATCACGAAACGAACCTAAGGACAAACAAACAAACAATAAAAGACAACCATAGATTCAACATGAACCATTTAAACGCTCGACATATGCATATGAATGCAAATGATGCATAAGAAATACCATGAGATGTCATTTAACGCATGCAAATTCATAACAAGTATTAAATCCCATAAATTACGTTAAATGACTTCACGAATTTCATATAATACACATAACACGTCATACAACATCTTAACAATTCATGCACCTCATAAAAAGAGCAAAGAAAGATCATACAAGACAAATAAACGAAGTAAGAAGTCACATAACCACATAGGAGGGCATATAGAGCATGTATTGTCATATATCACGTATAAAAGCATCGAATTCACGTTATGAAATTATAATAAAACATGTAACATATAATTCATGAAGTTAACAATTCATGCATATCATGAAAGGATCAAGAAAATACCATGCAAAGCAAATAAACGTCACATTGGTTCATGCATGCACGTTAAGTACATAAGAAGCACGTAGGTCATTTATCTCATGCAAGAGCATCAAATTTACGTAATAAATTCATAAATAACCACATGACACATAATACACAAGTGATACATGCATAAAAGGCAAGAAAAAAGCAAGGAAAACACGTAAAACACAATGAAACGACGAAAGAAGCGACAAAGGGGACAGCAGTTCGAAACTATCCCCAAAAGGGGTCACGGGCGCGACCCCAAAATAGCTAAAATGTGGTCACGGGCACGAACAAACCTCCTCCAGCAACCAAGGCAGCCAGAAGTTGAAACAAGGGCCAAAACAAGTCGCGGCTGCGACCACGGGCGATAGCAGAAAAAGAATATAAAAACAGCAGCAAAACTCATCCAAAACAAACTCTAACTCAAGATAACATGCGAGGGAGGGAATATTCAGCAAATATACATCAAATACAAGCCAAAAACCATGCTAAAACCGAATCAAATGCAAGGAAAAGGAGGGGATCAAACATGCTCATATTCATCCAAACTTCAATTTCTTGAATCAAACCTCCATGAAGCCTAATATAGCATGAAAATTCGGTCCATAAAAGTATTATAGGATGTATTAGGTTCAATTACCACGAATCAAATTCAAAGAAAGCACAAGAGATCAAGCAAATTCTTCAAATGAGGCTCTAACCCTTACTATTCACCATTTAATCCAAAACATAATCAAATGATCATGAAATTCAGAAACATTGGATTTAAAAGAAAGAGGAAGATATGGAGAATACAAATCCAAACTTACCTTTCAAATTTGAGCCGAATTGGATGAGAAACGAGCTTGGAAATCGAAAAATGGCATGGAGCTTCCTTCTATCCCCTTCATCTCGGTTTGCTACTGCTTTTCCCCCCTCTCTCTTGGCTTGGACGAAATGAGGGCTGATGAGGGTGAAAGTGGGATGAGTTAGGAGTATGTGGTGCCAAGAATAGGTTGAATTGGTTAAAGATTAATCAAGTTATAGCCAAAATGGTAAAATGTGGCGAATCTGTCACATGAGGCTAGTTCCGGGTGAAATACGGGGATCCAAACGGGCTTCAAAAATTACAAGGTTGGATTCCTTGGCTTCATTTCTTCGTTTCAAGTCCGACGCCTCTTCCAGAATTTGAATTCGAATTCCTGAGCTTAAGTTATGCCCTTCGGAACCTAAGGTGCGCTAAACGAGTTAGGCCCTCGAATCCCTTAACAAATAAAACGGTTTATAAACCGTATCAAACGAACTCAAAAATAATTAACGAGCACTTAAACAAGTTCTTAAAACACGTATTTCATGCATAATACGTAATCACTAATTAGGAGCAAATACGGGGGCATGCGGATCAAGAAAGGGATCAAATGGGGGCAAAACGTTCAAATACGTAACAAAACATAACAAATACTACAAATAAACATTCAAGTAAACACATTAGCTATTAAATAAACATTTAAGGGCATAAATACGTAATTAAATGCGCACGTAACATTCTGGATACGGCGTACCATACAGCCGGATGAGCGGGATGTTACAAACTCCCCTCCTTCAAAAGGACCTGTCCTCAGGTCCTAAAGCAGGACCTTACACCGCTCCGGAAATGAACTCAACTCCACGCTTCCGCTGCACCATTAAGATCACATGATCTCAACGAACAATCTCGGCCCTCACAACTCACCAAAACTCCCGGGCACTCAACTCACTAACTCTCTAAAAGAAGAGAGTTCAAGTAGAAGAAAGCAACGAGCGCAACAAAACAAGTAACAAGAAACAATCAAGGAAGAGAAACAATTCACGCAAAGGGGTTTCCCCGAAATAAAATAAAAGATGCATGTATAAGACGCCATGAATGCCTTGTGTACCTTTCACCATGGTGGTAGTGTCGAACTCGGCATCAAATTCTTCACCTTCACTTGAATCAACTCGGACTTGGTTTGAAATCGTAGAACCATGGCTCTTTGTCGGCTTCGAATTCTTATCCTTAGGGCACCCGTTTGCTAGATGTCCCAAATCTCCACACTTGTAGCACCTTCCCGATTTCTTCCTACAAACCTCTTTCGTATGATTTGGGCCTTAACAATAAGAGCATTGAATTGTCTCCGTTGATAAAGGCACTGCTTCCACCTTTGGAAATTGAAGCTTCTTTTTCTTCTTAATGTCATTACTCACTCGAAATCCTTGAGACTTCTTTTGTGGCACAGGTCTCTTGCTCGAACTCGAACTCGGTCCTTGTCCCATGTAAGAGATGTGAGACTTCAATTGGTGGTTGCTTAGTTCCACTTGAACCGCCTTTCTAACTTCCTCGGACAATTCATGCTTGGGTGAGGCTTGGAAAACTTGCTGAACATTTGAATATAGCTACGGACTTCAGGGAAATCCTTGTCAGCTCCCGAACATTCAAGTTCCAGTATAAGAGAATCTAACATCTTCAATTCTTGTTCGAGATCCAAAAATTCTAGAAGTCTTTTAACCATAGCACTTGGAGGAATATATTTGAGGCAAAATTCGCGAATGAATTTCTCCCACGTGAATTCTTCTCCGGATTCTTCAAATTTTGTTCTAATTTCTTTAAGCCACGTTGAAGCTTGGCCTCAGAGTAAACGACAAGTGCAAATCATCTTCTCTTGTGATGTCCTCGAAAGTATACCCCAAATGCAACTAATCTCGAACAACCATTCTTCGGCCTTGACATCATGGCCTCCAAACCATTTCGGTGGATCAAACTCCTTGAATCTCTTGTAGACCGAAGAAACTTCCTTCTCTTGTATTCCTTTCGATGGTTCATATCGAGATGAAGATGCCATCCTGAAATAAGAAAATAATTCCAAAATATCGATGCGTGCAGGTTTAATGCACGTTTATGTGAACAATCAATGCAAATAATTCAAATAATTCACGTAAAAGTGAGAATGAATGCAAACAAGCACATAATCCTAAGCCGAACGACCTAGACATACCCGCACAACGCTAGAGCTCCGGTTTTGCAACAGGGAGCTCTAATACCACTTTAGGATGTAGCACCCCGGAGCGAAAGGCACTACACCCCCCGTACCATAGCCCGACACGGGTAACGAAATGGAAACTCCGCACACGCACCAAGCTACGGCGAACGGGTGACAAATAAAATCTCACCTAGGCTAGGCGTTCTAGAACCTTATTCAGAGTGCCCGAAATGAACAAATTCACATGCGGAAGCACCAGGATTTCAAATATACAAACATACATGCTATCATAATAGGGATACAACAAAACAATTATACATGCCATGCCCAACCCGAGCCAAATTAAATTCATACAAGTCTCCAATTCAAGTTTCAAACATAACTTAACCATATTTATACATAGTACCATATTTATACGTAGTACCAAAACTGGAAAGTAAAGATGAAAAATATGCAAAAGACTCTACTAATGACTCGAACACTCGAAAATAAAAGACCTCCGCCTAGCTCGAACCGACGACCTGCACCTGCAACTCAAAGAACCAAAAGAAAGGGGAAAAAGAAAACAACGAGGAGGGGTCAGTCCTAAAGACTGGTGAGGGGGCTAACACACTCACGCGTACGTGTAAGTAAGAGCAAAGCATATTCAAATTTAAAAGTTAATGAACCGGGGCGTGGTTTTTTCAACCTAAAATATTTTAGCCTGTGATATTAATATATAAAAGATTTTAGGGCCAAAAGCCCAAAATAATCAAAATTTTAGTAATTATAAATCCACTCCCGTTCCACGAACAACAAACATAATCAAAATCAATAGACTCGGCGAGAACGAGTTCAAACCCACCTAACTCCTTTCAAAGCATAAACGAAATCAAAATAAAGTAAAACTCATAAACAATCCATCCTTCGCCGTGTGGGGATGAGTTGACGTCCACTCAACCCCATTCTCCCGCCAAAATGTATGAGTCGGGGGATCCTACCTGCTCCCTGATGGGTGTTAACTGCCGGTGCTCGAGAAACCGCCTTCCCCTCGAACTCCCGAGGATAGGCGAATTTCCCTACATAAAATTAGGGTTTTGTTGATGAGAGAGCTTGGTGACCCCATGGCCGACCCGAGAATCACATACCACTTCCCCGGGCCCATTTCTTAATTCATAATTTTAATAATTTCAAAATTACATAATTTTCCGACTTCTAATTCAAAGTCGTAATTCTCGCTATTTCAAAACGTTCACGCACACCAACCCTCTTCAAATCAACCAAAAGTAAAATAGATTACGTATATATATAAAAGCGTTTTTCAAAAGATTTCTTAACAAAGGGACCAATTCCCACAAAATACGTACTAAACACATATCTAAGTACATATATATATATATATATATATATATATATATACGTATTCGCATGCGGGCTTAAAATACAAGTAAGGGTTGTAGGTCATTCTAACTAAAAAGAAAGAAACCTCACCTTGTCGACCACACCGGAGGCGACGAACCAAAATACTTCTAAAACACCTCCTCGTCAACCACGAAACGAGCCTAAGGATAAACAAACAACAAAGACAACCTTAGACTCAACATGAACCATTTAAACGCTCGGCATATGCATATGAATGCAAATGATGCATAAGAAATACAATGAGATGTCATTTAACGCATGCAAATTCATAACAAGTATTAAATGCAATAAATTAAGTTAAATGACTTCACGAATTTCATATAATGCACATAACACGTCATACAACATCTTAACAATTCATGCATCTCATAAAAAGAGCAAAGAAAGATCATACAAGACAAATAAACGAAGTAAGAAGTCACATACGCACATAGGAGGGCATATAGAGCAAATATTGTCATATATCAAGTATAAAAGTATCGAATTCACGTTATAAAATTATAATGAAACATGTAACATATGATTCATGAAGTTAACAATTTATGCATAACATGAAAGGATAAAGAAAATACCATGCAAAGCAAATAAACATCACATTGGTTCATGCATGCACGTTAAGCACCTAAGAAGCACGTAGGTCATTTATCTCATGCAAGAGCATCAAACTGTCCCCCAAAGGAGGAAAACACAAGTGATACATGCAAAAAGGCAAGAAAAAAGGTAAGGAAAACACGTAAAACACAACGAAACGACGAAAGAAGTGATAAAGGGGACAACAGTTCGAAACTGTCCCCCAAAGGAGTCGCGCCCAACAGCTAAAATGTGGTCGTGGGCGCGACCACACCTTCTCCAGCAACCAAGGCAGCAGAAGTCGAAACAAGGGCCAAAACAAGTCGCGACCGCGGGCGACAGCAGAAAAAGAACGCAAAAACAGCAGTAAAACTCATCCAAAACCAACTCTAACGCAAGCCAACATGCAAGGGAAGGAATATGCAGAAAATATACATCAGATACATGCCAAAAACCATTCTAAAACCGAGTCAAATGCAAGGAAAAGGAGACGGGATCAAACATGCTCTTATTCATCCAAACTTCAATTTCTTGAATCAAACCTCCATGAATCCTAATCTAGCATGAAAATTTGGTCCATAAAAGTATTATAGGATGTATTAGGTTTAATTACCAAGGATTAAATTCAAAGAAAGCACAAGAGATCAAGCAAATTCTTCAATTGAGGCTCTAACCCTTACTATTCTCCATTTAATCCAAAACATACTCAAATGATCATGAAATTCAGAAAAATTGGACTTAAAAGAAATAGGAAGAGTATGGATAATATAAATTTGGACTTACCTTTCAAATTTGAGCCAAATTGGATGAGGAACGAGGTTGGAAATCGAAAAATGGAATGGAGCTTCCTTCTCTCCCCTTCATCTCGGTTTTCCGCTGCTTTTCCCCCCTCTCTCTTATCTTGTACGTAATGAGGGCTGACGAGGGTGAAATTGTGGTGAGTTAGGAGTATGTGGGGCCAAGAATGGGTTGAATTGGTCAAAGATTGATCAAGTTATGGCCAAAATGGCAAAATGTGGCGAATCTGTCACACGAGGCTCTTTTCGGGCAAGATACGGGGGTCCAAACGGGCTTAGAAAAATACAAGATTGGATTCCTTGACTTCATTTATTCTTTGTGAGTCCGACTACTCTTTCGGAATTCGAATCCGAATTCCCGAGCTTAAGTTATGCCCTTCGGAACCCAAGGTGTGCTAAGCGAGTTAGGCCCTCGAATCCCTTAACAAATAAAACGGTTTATGAACCGTATCAAGTGAACTAAAAAATAATTAACGAGCACTTAAACAAGTTCTTAAAAGACGCGTTTCATGCATAACACGAAATCACCAATTAGGAGCAAATACGGGGGCATGCGGATCAAGAAAGGGATCAAATGGGGGCAAAACGTTCAAATACGTAACAAAACTTAATAAATACTACAAATAAATTCAAGTAAACACATTAGCAATTAAATAAACATTTAAGGGCATAAATAAGTAATTAAATACGCACGTAACACTGTCGATACGACGTACCTGTACGGTCGAACGAGCGGGATGTTACATAGGGAATAAAAATAAATATAAAATAATGTAAAATTTATTGAAGAGTCGAGAGACGAGAACTTGAAGTGGTAAAATTAATGAAAGAATGAGTGAAAAATAAGCTTCGTTATGATCATAAATGTGGAACGTTTAGGTTTTTCGTTTACAAGTTATAAACATTAGAGATGATGAAAATCATGATAAAATTATATAAACGAAGCTATGATAAGTTTAAAGGTTGGGAAAAATTATCATAGTTGGAGAAAAATTCTAGAAAGGTTTTAAGTATAATTTTTGGATATTAAATAAAAGCTAAATGTTTAAAATAAAATAATAATTCTTAAAAAGAAAAATATTTATAAATTATGCTACGATTGAAATCAAGTTTCGGAAAATGTATGAAAACTCATAAAATAATTCAAGGATCGTTTTGGCTATAATATTGAATAGGGAAAACGTTGAAATTCGAAAATTTCTAAATTAGGGCAAAACTAGGGTTTCTAGCCGGTTTCGGTTACTACGAGAGTTATAATGAAAATTTAGGTTCGGGAATGATACCATAATTTATAAAATTTTACAAGGATTTATTTGAACCCAATATTTGATAGGTAAAAGTGTCTCTACAAATTCCTATATTTAGGAATGAATAGTATCTAGGGACCTAATGGGAATTTTGGCCAACAAATTTCAAGATGTATTTCGGAATAACGAAAGTTTGGATATGAATCCGGTAAGTGTAAGATTTAGTTTTTCTAAGGTTTTATGAGGAATATGTAAAGGTTTAGGCTCGATAGATGAATAGTGATATAGGTCTCATAAGGAAATAATATTCAATAATCCACGCATAAAAGCACATAGTTCACATAAAATGTAATGCACAATGGTTTGAGGCTATAAACGCTTTCTTCTCACTCTTTACTTACCTATTTCTTCTTAGCCCCGAATCAAGGCTGTTACACCTATCTTGGCAAACTCTTAAATAGAACACCTATACAAAACGATGACGTTCCTATATCTACAAAAACGTAACAACCAAATAATAAAAACGTATTAAACAATGTTACAACTTCTTACAACCTCAAGTTGAAGGTGGGGAAAAATGCACCAGATTCAACTTGGACAACATCACAGAAAATTGAGAAAGCTCCAGCAACTTCATAAACAAATCCGCAAGCTGTTGGAGAGAGGTAACAGGGAGAGGAGTGATGAAGCCTTTCTTGAGCTCGTGGCGAACAAGGTAACAATCGATGTCGATGTGCTTTGTTCGCTTATGGAAAATCGGATTCGAAGCAATATGCAATGTGGCCTGATTATCACAGTGGAGCGGAATAGGCATGTGGACAGGAATACTAAGATCTTTGGGCAGAAAAGAGATCCATTTCAGTTCACAGACCGTCGAGGCCATACTACGATACTCCGCCTCAATGGTAGACCGAGATACAGTAGCCTGTTTTTTGGATTTCCAAGAAATAAGCGATGAGCCAAGAAAGATGCAAAAGCCCATAACGGAACGTTGTGTGTCGCTGCAGTAGCGCAATCCGCATCACAATGTGCACGAAGCTGCAAGTTGCAGGTAGAAGGAAAAAAAAGCCCTTGAGAAGAGGTGTGTTTGAGATAGCGAAGTACGTGGATAGCAGCGTTCCAATGAGAAAAACAAGGACGATGCATAAACTGACTTAATTGTCGCGTAATAAAGCTCAAATCAGGTCGAGTGCGGTTGAGATAAAGCAATCAACCGACTAAGCGATGATACTTATTAGGCTCATGAAAAACAAGACCATCATCAACCAATTTGTGACCCTTTGGTAAAGGAGTTAATGCGGGATTGGCATCAGCAAGGCTAGTATCACGAAGGATGTCTAAAATATACTTTCTTTGGATGATGGAAGTCCTAGAAGAATAGTGAGAAATTTCCAAGCCAAGAAAATACTTTGCATTCCCCATATCCTTGATATTAAATTCTTGGTGCAGAAACTGTTTGACAACAAGAATATCCGCCTCATGAGTCCCAGTAATAATAACATTGTTAACATAAACCAAAAGAGCCAACACACCATCCTCAGAATTCTTAACAAACAGATAATGATCAATCTCGAACTGAATAAAACCGTAGGCAATCAATTTGGAGGTAAATTCAACATTCCATTCTCGAGAGTCTTGCTTGAGCCCGTACAAAGAATTTACTAGTTTGCAAACCGTAGTAGCAGGAGTAGTAGCATAACCTTCTGGAGGTAACATATAGACTTCATTATGCAAGAATAAATGTAAAAAGGCAATATTAATGTCCAATTGATGAATAGCCCAAGAATTTGTTGTTGTATAAGTAGGAAGACGACGAACGGTAACTAGCTTCGTAACCGGAGAGAAAGAATAAACATAGTCCACCCCTTCAATTTGATTGTTTCCTTTAGCCTCTAAACGAGCTTTATACTGTTCCACGGTGCCATCAAGGAGATATTTAATCTTATAGACCTATTTTGACCCAATGAGACGTTTTCTAGGGGGGAGATCAGCAAATATCCAAGTATTATTATCCTCAAATGCACACAATTCAGCCTTCATTGCCTCCACCCACTTGAGATTTGAACACATTTGTTTATAGCTAACAGGTTCCTGCACTTTTGATACATTGGCAAAAAATTCCACGTATTGTGAACTTAGGGTTTCTATGGAGTAATGTAGTGGGTAGGGCTCTCCTGTAGAAATCGTAGGATGAGTTCCTGTAACACCCGAGCCCATGACGCCACATCCCTCGCACTAAGACCCGACCCGCATATGAAATGGGTAGTCCATATACGTGCCAGATCAGAGTGAATGGGGACTCACTCACTCACAATGCTAGGCGGGAGCTAACTTTCGCAATCAAATGAGCAATAAAAGAACCAAGTGCAGAGTGAAGAAACATAAGCGGAAGCATTAGTAATTACCAACATAATCAATGAGCTCAAAGGCTCGGGTTCAGCGCTCGCAAGCATTGCTAATCATAACAACATGTAAATGAAGTGAGTGTGACCAAAAGTAAGACTGTACAAGACTTCAAGACTCTATAGACTCGGAATCCCGCCTAGCACTCCAAGACCTACAAGAAAACCGAAAACAAAGCCTGGTTCAGTCTTTAAGAGACTGGTAGGTATAAAACAGGGCTTAATACAATAATATTTTGGGAAATAAACATATACGCATGCAAGCTATAATCCTGTCTGAGGTTTTGAAGCATTTCCCAAGTGGGTGAAAACAAAGAAAACAACATTCAGGATTATAAACATATTCCTTCATTCATTATATTCATGAGGTCATTACATGAGCCCGACGAGTGGGTGAATTCTCCAACCTTCTCCTCGTGTGTGCATTATCTATTCATTCATTCGTTAGTGATCAGACAACATTCACTCATAATCTTTCATAACCATTCATAATCGTTTATTCGTTCAATCATTCATGTATAATCATTTACCCCTTTTTCCTCCGGTTAGTGGACGGACTCGGTCAAAGCACCGTCCGCCCAATCATTATGGCTAGAGGGGTTCATGAAGCCCCAAAAGCCTGATTCTCATTCCTCACTAATCTCCTAGAGAGGGCCGGTAACATCATCATTGTTTGTTGGAACTAGCGCATGGGGATCACCGTAAGCCCATGCTTCCCTGGATAGCCATGTACACTTAGTCCCAGGGCCCCCATTATTCATTGTGATCACTAATCTCGCCAAAACAGTTGGTAAGGATTCATTAAAAGAAAAGGGTTTAACGCTAAAATCTTTGACTCTTGAAAAGACTCGATATATATATATATATACTTTGGACAAAATTTTGCACATTACAGATATATTGGTTAAATGTTACCTAATAGAAGAGAAACTCACCTGGCTACACCTTACCGAACAAGACCAAGAAGAACAGAAGACTGAAAGTAGCCTATGAACCCGACACGTCTCCGCCCTGGAGAAAACTGTACAAAAGATAACACGGTGCATACGTGAGACTCAAGACTCCAAATGAACCACATATGACGTATGATAATGCTTTTGTTGGAAAACACAGAGTTAAAAGCAAACAGATCGTGATCTTGCAATGTTCGTTTCAAAACTTTTGGGATTCAAGAAACTTACAAGAATTGAAGCTTTCTTGAAACGTATTGAGCCGCCCTCAAACGTTCTTCATACGGCATGAATATCCCCGTTTCTTGATTCTTTCTTCGAGATTCCAAAGTAGAAATCCTCTAGAGTAATAATCCATACCAACCTAGATTCAAATCATGTTAGTGAGTATGCTAGTACTATAACATGTGTATTAAAGAAACAAGAAACAAGATTAAATTAAGAGCAAGATTAAATCTCTCTTCAAAAACTCCTGTTTGAGGAAGATTGAATCTGCCACGCCTAAGCCCCTTTGAAAAAATTCGTCTGATCCTCAAACGTACGAGCTGATCATGTTTTTCCAAGAAATTGATATTTTTTCAATCGGATTATGTTGGGTTTGACCTCGTCCCACGCGCCCTTCATGTATTTATGGGGTTTCTTAAACCCTAAGTCAGTTTTGGAACAGAATTCCTAGTTTGACTTTTCTTCTATTTTTCTTTCTCTGCAAGCAATAACATCTTTTCTAAAGAAGATATTGTTCTTCTAGAAAGAGCTCCTTCTAATCAAATTAGGAATATTTAATTATTCCAATTAAATATGTTGTCTTAATAATATCTTATTCTAATCAAATTAGAATTAATATTAAGTAGAAGATAATTTATATTTAACTTATTTATTTATTCTAATCAAATTAAAATAATTAAATAATTAAATATCTTGAATTAATTATCCAATTAATTCCATGAAGGGCTTTAGAATTAATTCACTAATTAATTCTAATGGGATACAATTAATTCACTAATTGATTATATTGTGGCTTTATAATTAATTCACTAATTGATTAACACATGGTCCAATTCCTCAATTGGAGCCACACGTCCCAAACGTGCTCTGGACTTCCACACATGTACCTTACACTGTGGTCTCGTTTCGATCAATTACTTGATCTTTCCATAACACCCTTTGAACCTGGTATTTGTGTGTAACCCTCTAGGTTCAATTTCAGTTAGCAGTGAGCCTAATTAATAAATGCTCTTTATTAATTAATTATCTCACGGATCACACGACCATAGTCTAGCAACAGGTGTGTGACCCCTACCCGAAATATGAATGTATATTCGAAAGAACCTTCTAGTCAATGACATCATATGGGATGTGATCCTCCTACCATCCTATCTCTCGATTAAGATCTAGGGCATGGGAATATAGAGAACCCTACAATCTTAATCTTAAAACAAAGTTCCCTTCATATTCCATTTGATCTCAATCCAAGAAAACCCCATTCTCTTGATGTCTTGATCTAACCACCTTGCGCAAGGATTTTTGGATGGAACATGAATGACTTGTGTAATAAGAGATCATCTTGCCTACAGCAAGTGTAGGTACGTTATTGATTCCAATAATTCTCATATGCCACTTGTGTAATCCCAACATAGGCCGTGGTTCAGGTGTCTATATGGCGACACCCTTTTGAGCCTATATCAAAGAATACAGAGTTAGCTCATATGAGATAATGTGGAATCTCAAGTCAAAGGATTAATTCCTCACGTCATTGACATTGAGATATTTCCTAATCGGGAAGTTCTAGTAACGTCCTTTCCCATTTAGGAATCTTCTCACGCGGGGTACTCTCAGTGAACTTGTTCTTACAACAAGCACCCTTGTGTATTGTGTACGCATCAACTTATGCACTTTATACCCCATAAAATAGGATGATCCTTCTTAAGGACACAACTACACAAGCAAGTCTCAACAGAGGCAAAGTCGACACTCCCACTGTCTGTCGGCCTTATTGACTTGGGGAAGCTTCCAATCATCGCCTATGGAGTTAAGAACTTGTTTCATGTGTCATTCCCATAGTGATAAAGTTCTTAACGGCCTCATCGGATTAGGGGAGTTCTAGACATGCACACGCAATGGAAACACTCAAAACACGTAATGGCACATAAGAAGTGTTCACCTGCGATTACAATCATTTGCATATTATTTAAAGATTGTCTGTGATATAGGGAAAGTCCCAAAGCATAAGAGCTTTCTAGGGCACTATTCCCAACAACTTTAACATGATATGACATGCATTAGTATTAACAATGTACTATACCGACGTTAATGTGCATGATTAATGCCATTTAGACACGTAAACAATTCAATCTTACATTACACGAATAGATCGTGTCCGTTCATTATCATTCGTTCATTCTTTCAATTCATAACACATCATGGTACATGTTAGCAATGCATAGGAATCAATTTAAGGTGAAAAGAATCCATTAAATACATAAAGAATGCAACAGTGTAAAGAAGGTCATATTGTAGCACTTAAACGTTCACATTTTCATTTCACATTTACACATTGAATTCACAACATAAAATTCATAAAAATATCAAAATATATCATATATTATCAATTAATCAAGCATACAAGTCATTCAAACCACATACGGAGGCCGATGAAGTGGAAGGAAAACAAGAAAATGGATTTGAACAAGTTTTGGTGAAAGCTGACAGTTTCTGAAATGCGGAAGCTGTAAAGAATTGAAAATATCTCAAGTTCTAGAAGTTGGAATTGGGTTTTGTTTGTTGTATATGAAACTAGACAAATAGGGCTTTCCGAGTATATATAGCTTGAATTTTGGTTCAAAGCGATGTGAAAATGGGGAAGGTTTGAGGTTGGATGAAAGCAGATTTTTGGTGAAGTGGCGACACCAAAATGGATCGATTATATCTCACAATCAAGGAATGATTTTAAGGTGATTCCAAAATTCTCAAGACTTCAAGAGGTTTAAGTGGTTAAAAATTCTGGTCAATCGGAGCTCATTTGGTTAGGTAACAGAGAATGAAACCGGGACGGAAAAAGAATGAAAGGACCAAATGATAGACTAACATTACAAGAGCAAGGGTGTAACGGGGGTTACCCTTTCCAAGGAAAAAAATTGGTAATAGGGGTTACCAGAGGCAGGCAATATTCCCCCTAAATGGTAACCCCTGAATGGTAATGGGGGTTACCATTTCTAAGGTAAAATTTGGTAACGGGCAGAAATCGTTCCCCTGTTTCTTGTTCTTCTTCGCTGCAACAATACACATACATACACCCTTGTTTCGGCCTCAAAAACAACAAACACACATCTTGGCATGGAAAAACATAAAATTCATCAATTAAACTTAGGAATAAACATGTATTTCAAGGCTCTAAACAAGAATCCATATATATAAGTTGAAATTCTCCACCAAAGCTTCAAGTTTTCATACATGGAGCTTGAAGCTCCTCTAATGGCAACTTAGAGATAAATCTCCTAACACTTAATCCATGCTCGTAGAAGTAGTAAGGAAGTTAAGAGAATCATAATTCATGCAATAAAACTCAAGGTAAACCATAGACAAGCAAGAAGCAAGATTCAAGCTTAACCTCCACTATTCATGCCATAACTCATAGCTTAAGAATTCCTAACTTAAAACATGTTTTCCATGGAAGAAAAGATGTAGGAAGGTCTGGAGAATTCAAATCAATTTTTACCTTAAAAGTAGAATGGATGAAGGCTACTCTTGAGCTCAAAGTTTGAAGATTCAAGGTGAGGGTTTCTTGGCTTCTTTCTTTCCTCTCTTGGCTGCTGCTGATCGATGAGTTAGAAAGAGAAAAGGAAGAAGGAAATCAGCTCTTATGGGTGGAAAATGGTTCAAAAAATGGGTCAAACCGGTCCGAAAATGATTAAAATGGTTCAAGTCTAGCTATAAGGGTCTTGTTGGCTAAAATTTGCTTCGTCGGAGGTTCAAAAGACATCAAGAAGATATGAGGTCAACTATATTAGGTCTGAATCGTTGAAAAGTGCCCAACGGCGCAGACAGATCTTGAATCCGAGTTCCCGAGCTCAAGATATTCACAAAATAGTGTAGTGTGGTCTATTATTCAAATAGATCCCTAAACTTTCAAAAAGTGACAATTAAGCCCAAAGATTAATTCAATTAAATTCATAACTTTCAAATATGTTGCAATTAAGCTCACGACATACGTAAATCATGTAATTCTGTTAAATTAACATAGGATTCATGAAATTCATATTTTTAAATTTCGAGCATATATCAAATCCATATCAAAGCACAAATGTATTTTAGACAAATAATTCAAATCATAAGTGAATGCAAACATATAGATGAAATTAGAATCATATAAAACATAAAATAAATATACACGTGTCGCTTACCTGTACAAACGAAAACGCGGAGCGTTACAATCTCTCCCCCTTAAAAGGAACCTGTCCTCAGGTCCACTACCTCGAGTACTGGACTCTATGCAAAACTTTCCCGTGTTCATCCCACGCGGGGTTAGCAACTCCCTAACAGGAATTAGTTTGGGCTAGGTCTTCAGGCAACAAGGGGATCTTCAATACATCACGATCACGATTCGGCGTTGGGGCACTCCAACCGTCCTCAAGAGCATCAAACATCTCCGTAGGCATTCCGGGCAGCACGTTGTTATCATGACCTTTGTGTCACCGAGAAACCTAAACACCCAAGATCTAAGCTGCCGCCAGAGGCAAGCTAAACAGGTAGCAAGCAACAGCGAGAGAAACCTCGTCTCTCAAACAACAATGAGAGAACTCCGTCTCTCATAAGCAATGAGAGAACCCCGTCTCTCGAACAACAACGAGAGAACCTCGTCTCTCGAATAACAATGAGAGAACCCCGTCTCTCACAAGCAACGAGAGCACACCATCTTTCGAACAACAATGCAAGAAAGTTTCAATACTCTCGAGCAACATAACACCAAATAAACAAACACATCAAACAACAATCACGTGTGTAGGAGGTAGAAGTAGCAATTATAACCATACAAGGAAAAAGTAGCACGTATCAATTACATCAATCAAGAATCATATCAAAGAACAATGAATATAGTTAATCAGCAAAGCACGTAGCATTAAGAGATCATTTTAATTGAAATTACATGTATGCATATGCCACGGATGTTTGTGATACCGTTCACCATAGCAATGGAATATAAGATTGATAGCTTTATAACACGATTGAATAATCTGATCTTTAGTTGGCTCGGTCCTTGACTTGTCTTCGCTATCTTTAGTGTGTGTATGGTTGAGAAAAAGATAGGCTCTCGGTTGATTCTATTCTGACTCTTATCCCTTGATTACCTTCTTCAATTCGGTGAATTTCTTGGAATTCGAATAGACCCTTAGAATAACGGTCACTATCTTCTATGATCCCTCATCATCAATCTATAAGTCTTTTCTTGGTATAACCAACTCTTTTAATTAATCAAACTCTGACTCCTCCTACATAACTTCGGAACATTCATCCCTTGGATCAAGTTCAAATCTTCTATCTCTGTTAATGTTTGATTCTATCATACTCAAGGTTAACTACTTTCAACGACCCTTTTCAATTCAATCTCAATTCTTAGGGTAGTTACTACCACAGTTTGCTTCCTCACGAATGCTTTCCCAATCAAGTTGAGACCATCGGTTCCCAAAGTTTCGATCAATCTTTTCGGGTATCCTTCTTCATCTTTTCCAATTCTTAAGCGTGTATCCAGTTCTAGTCTATTCCATTTCCCTAATCGAGGATGAAACCATTTTTGATGAATCCCGAAATGTGACCCAAATTCTTCAATATTCATCCTTCTCAATTTCTTTCATAGCTAGTTGAAATAACTTCCACGGACACCCTCATGAACTATGATAACCTAATCCATCTTTCTCTTCTAGAGTTGACATAGAAGTCTAGCAGAACTCCTTCATAATCCCTTCATCTTCAGAATCTGAATTCCGTATATATAAATGCCCAACGAACCAATCTCTTCAATACCCTGTATCAATCTTCACCCCAAACCTAGTGGTTCAACTTTTATCTTAAGGGTTTAACTGATGCGGCCGTCATATTCTTTTCCTATCACCCTCATGAGGACTTTTATACTTCCATAATTTACATTTCTGTTGTTCCTACTAAAAGTATCTTCTTTGAGCGCAACCTTGAATTCAAGTTTATCTCTTAGTCGTACTCTTCCCCTCGTCTCCTTAGTCGAACTTTTTTCATCACTTCATAGTCGGAATTCTTGATCTACTTAAACCAAGAAATTCTGGTCAGGAATTGCATTCGGTGTATCATTCATATTCACTTGGAGGAGATCAACTTAAATAGCATCCCAAACTCCTTTGCTTTCCAAATTCTCTTTTAATCCTCTTGAAGTCCGGAATCTCATTCTCTTTTCTTGTTCAATCTGAACAACCTAAAACCAACCCTAACCTTAATCAAATCTAAAATTTCATTCCCATTTCTGCTTTAACCCTATCACCATAGCGTTCTTCTTTAACTCAGTTTGGTAGATCTTTGTTTGAAGTGTTAGGTGAAATATCAAACGGAGATGGCATCCTAACAAGTAAACACTAAAACGATAAGTGTTGGGTTAAGATGAGTGTTGGGTTAAGATGATAAATGCATGTAACACATATTCTCAACAAAGGAGATGCAATATCAAATTAATAATTATAACATCAAAGCACATAAATCAACAAAGGAATATGCCATTACAATTTAATAACTAATATTAAAATGCATAAGATAAGAATTTAACTAATTCAAAATGATGTATGTTGCACGTGCTATGAATGCAATGAACCGGTCACCGTAGCAGTGGTTTTAGCATGACAGCTTGTCCTTTGATTTCAATGTTGCAAACATAAGTTTCAAGGTTGAGCATTGTTCGATCATTGATGATGCTATCTAATCCTTGCTTGCTTCCTTGAATCACCGTGTCCAGAGAAGATGATACAACTCTAATTTTTCAATGCTCCTTGCTATCTTTGCTTTACATCTATCCATTGATCCACTCTTGTAGTTGTATCAATTGAGCTTCCTTACTTGGTCCAGCTGCGAAACCAAATAGTTGACAGCTCTCCATTTTATACATCTTAGTTAGGGAAGCTTTTATCACATCCTGGAGCTAGTCCCGAATCTGATATAATCCTTGAGTCTTCCCGATTTAGCCTTCCATTTTGATCACCTTCTTCAACCTAAAATGGCTACATGGTGAACTTGGAGTGGCTCGATCTTGCATTAGGTATCTTCATAATTTGATGAATATGAGTTCCACGCCTATCCCGTTGCCTCACATATCCTTTAAACTAGTGGTTTGGGTCTTCGCATTACACTTACATTGATAATCTTCTAGATTTGTAGAGGAGAAGAAATTGATACTTCTCCATGGTTAGAGCCCTCTATCACGAGGTTGAAGAGCGAGGTGTAGTTCCATTTTATAGACCGTGAAGATTCAACACCCAACTTTCGAATCTCGATGCCTCCATAATCTTTTCATTGATTTGATAGAAGGAACCTGTGGTTGAGGTTGATAGTTGCCTTGATAGTGTGACATCAACCTACAATCAAGAACTTAACTCGAGCATAGATGAATGTCGATTAGTATATGCTTATGGCACATATTTATATCAACCAACACATACTAAATACAAAGTGCAACACATAAAGCAACAAATTAGAAAGAAAATCACATATAGCATGTAATTTTCAGCAACTCGTGTCATTGAACAAGGAAAATCAATGAAACGCACACATTGACAAGTTGTTCCTATACCGTATGACATAAACTGACTCAATCACTACACGAGAACTCTGGTTTTACAACCTGGAGCTCTGATACCACTTAAGGATGTAACCCCAGAGCGCATGATGCCACATCCCCCGCACTAAGACCCGACCCGCATATGAAATGGGTAATCCATACACGTACCAGATCAGAGCGAACGAGGACTCACTCACTCAGTATGCTAGGCGGGAGCTAACTTTCGTAATCAAATGAGCAATAAAAGAACCAAGTGCAGAGTAAAAAAACATAAGCTGAAGCATTAGTAATTACAAACATAATCAATGAGCTCAAAGGCTCGGGTTTAATAACATACAAGGCGCTTGCAAGCATTTCTAATCATAACAACATGTAAATGAAGTGAGTGTGACCAAAAGTAATACTGTACAAGACTTCAAGACTCTACAGACTCGGAATCCCACCTAGCACTCCAAGACCTGCAAGAAAACTCAAAATAAAGTCGAGTTCACTCTTTAAGAGATTGATGAGTATAAAATAGGGCTTAATACAATAATATTTTGGGAAGTAAACAGACACGCATGCAAGTTATAATCTCATACGAGGTTTTGAAGCATTTTCCAAGTGGGTGAAAACAAAGAAAATAACGTTCGGGATTATAAACATTAATTCCTTCATTCATTACATTCATGAGGTCATTACGTGAGCCCGACGAGTGGGCGAATTCTCCAACCTTCTCCTCGTGTGTACATTATCTATTCATTCATTCGTTAGTGACTAGACAACATTCATTCATAATCTTTCATAACCATTCATAATCGTTCATTCGTTCAATCATTCATGCATAATCATTTACCCCTATTTCCTCTAGTTAGTGGATGGACTCGACCAAAGCACCCTCCACCCATTCATTATGGCTAGAGGGGTCCATGAAGCCCCAAAAGCCCAATTCCCATTCCTCGCTAATCTCCTTGCGAGGACCGGTAACATCTTTATTGTTTGTTGGAACTAGCGCACGGGGATCACCGTCAGCCCATGGTTCCCCGGATATCCACATACACTTAGTCCCAGGGCCCCCATTATTCATTGTTTTCACTGATCTCGCCAAAACAGTTGGTAAGGATTCATTAAAAGAAAAGGGTTTAACGCTAAAATCTTTGACTCTTGAAATGATTGGATATCTTACCTGAGTACACCTTACTGAACAAGACCAAAAAGAATGGAAGACTGAAAGTAGCCTACGGACCCGACACGTCTCCGCCCTGGAGAAAACTGTACAAAAGACAACACGGTGCATACATGAGACTCAAGACTCCAAATAAACCACATATGATGCATGACAATGTATTAACATGATATGACATGCATAAGTAGTAACAATGTACTATGGCGACGTTCATGTGCATGATTAATGCTATTTAGATATGTAAACAATTCAATCTTTCATTACACGAATAGATCGTATCCGTTCATTATCATTCGTTCACTCTTTAAATTCATAACACATCATGGTACATGTTAGAAATGCATAGGAATCAATTTAATGTGAAAGGAATCCATTAAATACGTAAAGAATTCAATAGTCACAAAGAAGGTGATATTGTAGCACTTAAACGTTCACGTTTTCATTTCACGTTTATACATTGAATTCACAAAATAAAATTCATAAACATAACAAAATATATCATATATTATCAATGAATCAAGCATACAAGTCATTCAAACCACTTATGGAGGCCAAGAAAGCAAAAGGAAAGCAAGAAAATGGATTTGAGCAAGTTCTGGTGAAAGCTGACAATTTCTGAAATGCGCAAGCTGTAAAGAATTGGAAATATCTCAAGTTCTAGAAGCCAGAATTGGGTTTTGTTTATTGTATATAAAACTAGACAAATAGGGCTTTCTGAGGATATGTAGCTTGAATTTTGGTTCAAAGCGATTTGAAAATGGCAAAGGTTTGAAGTTGGATGAAAGCAGATTTTCGGTGAAGTGGCGACACCAAAATGGATCGATTATATCTCACAATCATGGAATGATATTAAGGTGATTCCAATCGGAGAATTCTCTAGACTTCAATAGGTTTAAGTGGTTAAAAATTTAGGTCAATTTGGAGCTTATTTGGTTAGGTAACAAAGAATGAAACCGGGACGGAAAAAGAATGAAAGGACCAAACGATAGACAAACATTACAAGAGCAAGGGGGTAACGGGGGTTACCCTTTCCAAGGAAAAAACTGGTAGTGGGGGTTACCAGAGGCAGGTGATTTTCCCCCTGAATGGTAACTGGGGTTACCATTTCTAAGGCAAAATTTGGTAACAGGGGTTACCAGAGGCAGGAAATGTTCCCCTGTTTCTTCTTCTTCTTCGCTGCAAGAATACGCCTACATACACCCTTGTTTCGGCCTTAACAACAACAAGCACACATCTTGGCATGGAAAGACATAAAATTCATCCCTTAAACTTAGGAAAAAAAACATGTATTTTAAGGCTCCAAACAAGAATCCACATATATAAGTTGAAATTCGACACCAAAGCTTCAAGTTTTCATGCATGGAGCTTGAAGCTCCTCTAATGGAAACTTAGAGATAAATCACCTAACACTTAATCCATGTTTGTAGAAGTAGTAAGGAAGTTAAGAGAATCGTATTTCATGCAATAAAACTCAAACTTAACCTCCACTATTTATGCCATAACTCATAGCTTAAGAATTCCTAACTTAAAACATGTTTTCCATGGAAGAAAAGATGTAGGACGGTGAGAGAATTCAAATCAATCTTTACCTTAAAAGGAGAATGGATGAAGGCTACTCTTGAGCTCAAAGTTTGAAGATTCAAGGTGAGGGTTTCTTGGCTTCTTTCTTTCCTCTCTTGGCTGCTGCTGATCGATGTGTTAGGAAGGGAAAAGGAAGAATCATCCCTTAAGGGTGGAGAATGGGTCAAGAAACGGGTCGAACCGGTCCAAAAATGATTAAAATGGTTCAAGTCTAGATATAAGGGTTATGTTGGCTGAAATTTGCTTCTTCGTAGGTTCAAACGACATCAAAAAGATATGAGGTCACTTATATTAGGTCCGAATCATCGAAACGAGCCCAACGCCGTAGATGAATCTCGAATCTAAGTTCTCGAGCTCAAGATATTCACAAAACAGTTCAGGGTGGTCTATTACTCAAATAGATCCCTAAACTTTCAAAAAGTGACAATTAAGCCCAAAGCTTAATTCAATTAAATTCATAACTTTCAAATAAGTTGTAATTAAGCCCACGACATAGGTAAATCATGCAATTCTGTTAAATTAACATAGGATTCATGAAATTCATAATTTTAAATTCCGAGCATATATTCAAATCCATATCAAAGCACAAATGCATTTTAGACAAATAATTCAAATCATAAGTGAATGCAAACATATAGATGAAGTTAGAATCATATAAAACATAAAATAAATACACACGTGTCACTTACCTGTACACACGAAAACGTGGGTTGTTACAGTTCCACTAGGAGTTGACGGAGTAACAAGAGTGACGATAGAGACATAATCATCAAATGGGTACTACGACAAATGATAGGAAGGGCACGAGATGAAGTATCAAAATGTGGTAGAGAGGGAAAATGTATGGAAGAAGTAGGAATTGGAGTTGACTCCGGATTAGGGACTGGAGAGAAATAGGGCAATTCCTGTACTAATGGAAGAGGGGTGGCAGCACTAGAATTGGTTATCTATGGAAAAATATTTTCATGAAAGATAACATCATGTGAGATAATAATTTTGTGATTGTTCAGGTCATAAGTTTTATATGCCTTGAACCCAGGAGAAAAACCTAAAAAAATACAGTTAAAAGCACGCTGTGTAAATTTATCTCACTTGGGAAGTGTATTTGTCACATAGCACAAACAACTGAATGTCTTAATAATAGAAAAATCAGGCAGTTTTCCATAGAGCATTTCAAGCAGGCTTTTCCAAACAAGAAGAGGAGTTAGTAAGCAGTTAAGAATATGAGTTACCATCAATATAGATTCTCCCCAAAATTTAATAGGTAACTTAGACTGAAATAACAAAGAACGGGCAGTTTGTAGTATAGGTGTGTGTTTACGCTCAACTCGCCCATTACAGTGCGACTGCATGGTTCTATGTCGTGGCGGGCATTAGGAATAGTGCCCTTAAAGCAGCATTTGTGCTTTACTATTTCCTTGTAAAATTACAAATAGTCTTTGAATAATAAACGAGATGATTTTATTCATAGACAATCACTTTTTTATATGCATATTTATGTCTGTTTGGGTTGACTGTGTTTTGCATGTTTTGAACTCCCCTAATACGATGAGGCCTTTAAGAACTTTGACCTTATGGGAACGACACATGAAACAAGTTCTTAACTTCATAGGTGAGGATTAGAAACTTCTCCAAGTCGATGAGTCCGACAGACAGCGGGAGTGTCGACCTTGACTCCGTTGATACTTGCTTATGTGATTATATCCTTTTGAAGGATCATTCGGTTTCATGGAATGATAAGTGCATATGATGATGCGTTCATAATATATAAGGGTGATTGTTACAAGAACTTTATCACCGAGATGTCCCACGTGAGCACATTTCTAAATGGGAAAGAAAGTCTCCTAGAAACTTCCAGATTAGGAAATATCTCACAAGTCAATGACGTGATTAATAATCCTTAGACTTTAGATTCTGTAATGTCTCATATGAGCTAACTCTGTAATCTTTGATATAGGCTCAAAAGGGTGTCGCCATATAGACACCTGAACTACGACCTACGTTGGGATTACACAAGCGACATATGTAGAATTAGTAGAATCGATAAAGGATCTACACTTGTTAAGAACAAGAATGATCTCTTACTAATTGAGTTGTTCGTAGTCCATTAAATATTAAACCCTTGGCCAAGGTGGATAAAAGATCAAGACATGAAAATGGGGTTTTCTTAGATTGAGATCTAAATGGATATGAAAGGAACTTAACTTTAAAGATCAAGAATATTAAGGCTCTAAGAATATTCCCATGCCTTAGTTCTTGATTGAGAGATGGAGTTGTAGGAGGATCGTATTTCACTGATTGTCATTGACTGAAAGGTTCTTCGATTCTTTTCGTTATTCGGCTAGGGGTCACACACCCATTGCTAGATTATGGTAGTGTGATATGTGAAGTGATTAATTAATTACTGTCACTGCTAATCGAATAATGAACCTAAAGGGTCACACACAAATGCCAGGATACGAGGGTTATGGTAGGATGTTAATATGATTAACGAAGGATCAAATTGTTGATCGAAATGAAGCCACGAACACATGGGCATTACCACGTGTCAAGGACACGTGACTGCCACGTGTGTCACGCACACGTGGCTGTGACGTGGCTTCACACGTGTGACTATTTCACACGCTAATTCTTTTCTAGAATTAACTAATTAAATTGTTAATTAATTAATTTTAGCCTTTTAATTAATTATGAATTAATTGTTAAGACTATTCTCAAATTACTTAACCCAATAAATAATTAATTAGGAATTAAATTATTTATTGAATATTGACATTTGACTTTAGTCGGTAAAGGTTGAAAAGTCAAACTTCCTATTGTACGAGAGAGAGGAGGCATCTCTTGCTAGACTTGGAGAATAAGTTAAGAACTTATTATTCCAATTAAATTAATAATTAAATTAGTTAATTAGTGAGCAAGAAATCATACTCCACAAGACTTGGAGAAGTCTCCTAGGGTTTGAACCCCACTAGTATTTATACTAGTGGTGGTGCTTCTCTTATTCATTAGACCAACGTTCTAGAAGCGTTAAGTTTTTGAGAAAAATAAAAGAAAAGTTTTCAAAGTAAAATATCTTAGCCTAACACAAGCCATAGAACTTGCATTCTCACTCGCTTGATCGTGTTCTGGGACTGGTGTGGATACGCTTTGGAGGATTACCTACTTTCGGCTTGAAGGGTGTTCGATAGGCGGTATGAACATCACAAGAAAGCTTCTATTAACGTGAGTTTCTTGATACACCCTACGATACGATACGAACATTGCAAGTCTTTTAGATCTACTTTTGGAAATTTTTTTAAACTGTCGCTGCCTATACCCTGCCGTTTTCCAACAAGTGGTACCAAAGACACCTTGCAACGTTTGTATTGTATCTTTATTGCTTTTTGAATTTTGACTGAAATTTCTTGAATTTGGATTATTGGTTATGTATTCTTGGTTTTTGTTTAAAAATGAATCTGTCGGATCAAAACTGTTTCTTGAAAATTCGGGAAAAACTGTTTTCTTTTTAATCTGGTTTTAAGCTGTTTAAATCTGGTTTGTTGTGAACTGTTTTATCAAAACTGAATTGTTGGATTTTGGGAATTAAGGTATAAAAAATCGGAACGAGGGCATAACTGTGCGCGTGATGAGCGCGACTTATGCGATCCGCGCATAGGGCTGCAAGAGCCGCCCCGCCATGTCTGGCCTCGCGCGGCCATCATGCCGGGAGTGCGCGCGCGACACCCGGGCATCCCATCAATGATGCCCGCATCGTTTCTCCACCATCGCCTGCACTGCCAGCCATCAGCGTGCGGCTAGCGCGAGACGTGCGCCCTTGCGCAGCACATCGCGCGTGAGCTCACGCCCAGGCATACGCGCAGATGGGCGGGATTGCGGGCGGTGTCGGGACCCCTTGTAGGCCGTGTGCGTGAGCAACGCCTACTCGTGCGCGCCTTGTATGTGCGCATACGGGCGGATGTCGTTCGCCTCGCGCAGGATCTTTCCGGACCCGTTTTCGTGTTCGTGTTTCAGTTTCGTAAAATCTGATTTTATTTTAAAATTTGATTTTAATTTTAAAATTATTTATTTTGAAATAATTATAAAATTTGGGATTTTATGAACTAAAGTCAAGTTCTAATTTTTCGAGAAAATGTTAAATATCACTTTGAATGGTATTTTTGACAAAAATTTAATTTTGAATTAATTGAGATTTTATCAAATTGATCCGGGTTCGATTTTGAATAAATTCTTGAATAATGAACTAATATTCAAATTACTTAAGTTAATTGTAACTTGAAGTTCAGGGAATTTTAAATTTAATTGGTAAATTTAAATTTAAGCGGAAGCATGCTAGTTTACGTGATCATGGGTTAGTCTTATGTATGCTTTAAATTCTACACATGGAAGATTTCAATTGGGGTCGGAGCCCCATAGTTGCGTTATTTCAATTGGGGTTGGAGCCCTACTTATGTGCGTACTGTTATGTGTTTATTATGTGGCTTTCCTTATTATTGTTTTTGGGCTAGGGTATGCCCCATGTATTTGTCTATGACCAATATGAAGATTGAGTCATATTACTTTATGTTAAGAGCGTAGAACTTAGAAAGTGAGGATTTTTCTTTTCATTTTGGAGACAAACACCCAAGGAGTAAGAAGGATCCACAAGGAACACTTGAAGAACGGTGGCCATAATTGAAGACCCCTCAAAATGTTTAGGAGGGTTTCTATTAATGTAATAGATAGGGTTTTTCCATTAAATTCTGTACCCCTATGTGATATGAATTGTCTTATGTGGCATGAATGTTAGAACTAGTGATTATGCAGTGGCTCCCATAATTGCATATAAGATAGGATACCCATGATCATCTCATAATTAGTATCTTGCTAGGACATGTTATCTGCTAATTGCTTCTATGATGCACTTTGTGTGAAATTTCATTAATCAAGACAATTAAAATTTGGATAACATTATATATTGGTGAGGTCATTCCGGATAACCTTTCGGAAATTCGAAAATCCCATTTAAATATTGAGATATTCGAATAAATAGGTATTTTTTCACAGTAATAAAATCCCTAGCATTCCATCAATAGGATTTAAGACTTAATAAGTGAAACTAATTGCTGTCTCACGAGTCGTGGGGTAATTAGTGTAACTTATTAATTCTAGTTTCCTGATTAATCACTTTAAGTAATTAATATTTCTTGACTATTTTAGAATGGGCGATGTCTCACGAGTCGTGGGTCGTTCCGAACTAAGTTTGGTTGAGATCTTATGATTGATGGGTCCTGCTCAACACTATAGTAGATATGGATGTCTCACGAGTCGTGGGTCCATGGATGAAAGATTAGTGATGCAAAAATATTACTAGGAATTCCATGGGGATGGAATCGGCAATCTGTACCTACCTAAAGATTCTTAGACCTTTGGATGTCTCACGAGTCATAGGTCCAAAACTAAAAATGCTTGGGATCCTAGTACCCATTGAGAAAATAAGTTTCTTCTAAGGTCGTTAGGGATTTATAGACCTTCTAAAAGCAGTAGGAGAACATATTTCTAAAGACCTTGATAATATGTATAATCGTTATTATTCAACATGCTCATGATTTCTCTGTTTTTCATTTAGGTTGTAGTTCTGTGATAACTCGTTATTTCGTCATCTTTATAATTGAGTTTTACCCCGAATTATGCTTTAATTAATATTAATTTGGGAAAGATTGATGATTTATCGTCTTTATTGTAAATTTGGGACTCGGAGATGAAAAGGAAGCAGTTTCCATCATTTTGAGAAGGAATTTAACTAAGTGGACCGCATTGATGCTTTAACTTAGCCACGAGAGGATTGAATGCAGCACAGTTTGGTGAAACTAATTCAAAGTTTGAGATGCACGTGGGAATTTCAAGCCCATACAATTCCTTGGATGCTAATTGGGTTAATATGTAATATGATGGGCCTGTGCGTCTGCCCATGAAATTAAATAAAAGGAAAGCCCAATTTGGTGGATAAAATTAGTGGCCACGATTTCAATTTTGGGGAGGATTAGGAAAGCACATAATTAGAGTTCTTGGGGGACACGTTTTTGGCATAATTAGAGAAAGATATATTCGTGACTGTGACAACTTCTGGAGAAGATTTTCGGACCTTTGAGCAGCAGCACGCAGCAATTGGGGAGGAATTCGGGAGCACTTATCCACGCTATTTTCCAAGATTTTCTCTTCTCTCATCTTTTTAGATTTTTAGTTTATTTATGTTAAAGAATTTTTCTATTGTTTTGATGGATTTTTGCAACATGAGTAGCTAAACTTTTTATTATCTAGCTAGGGATTAAGATTCGATTTGGATATTGTGAGACCTAAATGTTTTTATTAATTCATGTTTATTCAGGCATTTATCTTATCTCCGTGTTTCGTGTTTATTGTGATTAGGCAATTTCGAGATAGTGCATGATCTCTAGGTTGTTTAATTTACATATAGCCATTCATGATGCTTGAAGTGTATGTAAAGTTGATTGATAAATTGTGGTAAATTAGTGACAGGGTTTTAGCGATAGAATTCCTCGTTCACTAAGGGATTTGATAATCTAATTTAAATCTTGCGTGTGTCACGACTTGGTTGATTAGGGTTGGTGTTTTTATGGTTCTTAATGCTAGGAATTCATTAAATCCAGTCGAGTGTCTCTAGGGGTTGTGAATTTGTTAGGAAAGATAACTGTTGAGTGTCTCTAGGTTATCCGATTAATTAAGTAAAAACGAGGTTGAGTGGAGTGTCTCTATCAACTATAGCCAATCTGTCTGAATATTGAATTTGTCTTTAAGTCAATGATCAATATAACAATTCGAATCGAATATCCCTGGCTAGATAGTTTTCCTTCCGATTGATTTCATCCTACGTGATCTTACTAGATAATTTTAATTAGTTTTTAGTTGTTGTTATTTTATTTTAATTGCATACTTAACTAGAATAATTCAAAACCCCCCGTTTAATTGTTAATTTTCTTGAACAACTTGGAATTGTTAGAAATAAATCAACCAGTCTTTGTGGATCAACCCTTTTGCACTATACTCTGTGTTTAGTCGTTGAATAGGAATTTTATTTATTTTTAACGGATTCGACACTTGTCATTCTGTGATTCTCTACAATTGAAATGACAACTAAAAACCCTCTAGTATCCATCCTCGAATCAAACAAGTTGACGAGGCCCAATTACTCTGATTGGCTTCGGAATCTAAAGATCGTTTGAGATTCTGAAAAGAGAAGATATGTTCTCTTCGAGGGAGAGCCTGTCACTGAAGGCGAGGTTTCGACTTAGGCCGAAAGAGAGGCGATTGCGAAATGGTCTGAAGATAATCTTCAAGCCCGTTGCCTCATGTTGGCCAACATGTCTCCAGACATGTAAAGACAACACGAGTCAATGGAAAACGCATGGGAGATTTATAACCACCTTGAGAAATTGTACTGCCCCAAAGAGCATGTTTTAAGGTACAACACCTCTAAGAAGCTCTTTCATCTAAGAATGAAAGAAGGTATAAGTGTCCATGAGCATGGTCTCAAGTTTCTTGCTTTGAACGAGAAACTGACCTCCATGGAAATGCTACTGAGTGAAGAACTCGCTGTGGACTTGTTGCTCTCCACCATTATTCAATCCTTTCGTGCTGAACTTCAACATGAATCATCCTCATACTACTGTCGCTGAGCTGATTAGTCAACTTGTGACTGCTGAAGACACGATTAAGAAGGATAACAAAGTAATGATGGTCACTTCCTCTTCTAGGCCTTCCAAAGGCAAAGGGAAGAAAGTTTCCAAGAAGGAGGGATCTCTTAAACCCGATGGAGGGGTTAAAAAGAGAAAGACCAAGAAGAAAAGAGATCAGAGAGAGGACGTTTGCCACCATTGTGGCAAGAAAGGGCAATGGAAGAGGAACTTCCAAGAGTACAAGGATACTCTAAAGAAAGGTGCGTTTATTGTTGAAGTAAATCTATCTATTGATTCTAATTCTTGGGTACTTGATACTGGCTATGGAGCTCATATCTGTAATGATGTACAGATGCTAAATAAGGTTCGACAGCTTGAAGAAGGAGAATGCGACTTGAAGGTTGGGAATGGATCAAGCATTCAAGCTTAAGCCATTGGGACGTGTAGATTAGTTTTAGGTGTCTTTACTTTAGTTTTGAACAAAGTGCTTTATGTACCTTCTGTTATTCGTAATTGTTGGAAAAACACGAATCAGAAAGCAGCGGAATTTAAAAAATTTCCCAACAAAAGGACCTTGGACTCGCAATCGTGTAACCAAATTCGTAGAGATAGAAAACTTACTTTTCTTTTGTTCTTTCTTGAAGCGTTTCAAGCCACCCAAGAACGCTCTTCTCGCGGCTTGATCCCCTCTCCTTGGTAAAGCTCGAATCTTCAAACTTCTAACTTGAAGTCTCTAGAGAAAGTCCACCAACTTGATCACAATCTAACTAGTAAGGATGCTAGTTCTCTAGTTAGTGTTTAGGCTTAACCTAGGGTTTTATTTAATCTTGGAGAAAGGAAGGTGTTCAACACATGAACCAAAAGAATTGCCAATTAGCTCTAAAGGGGAGCATGAGCTCCCCTATATATAGGGAAGGGGAGGGACGACTGAAACCCAATCCTTGTTGGGCAAGGATTTGGTCCCTCTCTCTCCTATTACTTGATCATCAAGTATTTTCCAACTTTGACTTTGAATTCTAATTCAAGTCAACTTTTAAGAGAGCTAAAAATATCCAAACTATTTTTGGATAATTTTATACTTTATTTATTTAAAATAAATAACTTATTTTATCTAATTAATTAATTCATAATTAATTAACTAGATTATTTTTTTCTCCAAAATAAGACTTTCTTTTTAATTCAAAAATTAAACCAAAGTCTATTAAATAATTAACACATTTAATTATTTAATATATATATCATATATATATATATAAATATACACGTGTGAGGCACGTGTCCCAAGGACACGTGCTCCTCACGTGACCCACATGTGTGGTTTCACACGTGTGGAACCCCTTTGGCCCGATTAACTCGTTTAATCATTTTAAAGCCTCAACTCATGTAACCAAGTTGTTGTGTGTGACCCTCTAGGTTCTCAATTCATTTAGCAGTGACCCTAATTAATTAATTCACTAATTAATTAATCAGTCCACAGATTAAACGACCATAGTCTAGCAACAGGTGTTTAACCCCTAGCTGAATTGGAATGTTCGGATTCGATAGAACCTTTAAGTCATTGATTCATGTGAGATACAATCCTCCTACTTACTATCTCTCAACCAAGATCTAGGGTAAGGGAATAATTAGAACCCTAATAATCCGGTCTTAAAGCTAAGTGCATTTCATATTCATTTGATCTCAATCCAAGAAACCCTTTTCTTGATGTCTTGATCTACTGCCTTAGCCAAGGACTCCATATGGCAAATGAATGACTTACACAATAAGAGATCACCTTGCAAATGCAAGTGTAGGTCCTTTCTTGATTCTCATTCACTTTCATGAATCACTTGTGCAGCCCCAGCATAAGCCTTGAATCAGTTGTCTAAGACGACACCCTTTAAAGCTTATACCTAAGACTACAGAGTTAACTCATAAAGTGACAAGGAACCTCAAGTCTAAGGATCAATTAATCACATCAATGACTCGTGAGATATTTCCTAATCTGGAAGTTTCCATTTCCTGAAATAGAAACTTCCTTTCCCATTTAGGAATGTTCTCACACGGGGCACCTCAGTGAACTTACTTATTAAAGTAAGCACCCTCATGTATCACGCACGTATCAACTATACACTTTGCACCTCCATGAAATAAGGTGGTCCTTCTTAAGGGCGTGATCCCACAAGCAAGCCTTAGAGGAGTCAGGTTGACACTCCCACAGTCTGTAGGACTCATCGGCTTGGAGTAATTTACTAATCATGACTTATGTGATATAGGGCTCGTTTCATGAACCATTTCACCTAAATGGTAGAGTCCTAAAGTCATCATGATTGGGGGAGTTCTCATACATGCACAGATAAAGAAAACGCATACCAAACAAGAGCATATAAAGAAGTGTTGCCTCAATTCGTTATTTCATTCAAAGATTGTCTGTGATTACAATAAGGAAAAGCACAAAGCGGATATACAATCGGCTTTCTAGGGTACTATTCCTAACAGTAATATCATTTCCATTCCAATACTTGATTGTGAAGGTTTTGAAACTTTTTCTAGAAATGGAAACTTTTATCTTAAGAAGAATAAAACTTCTGTTTTGCTTGGTACATTATCTAATGGACTTTATACAACTAAAGATACTAATATTTTGAATATACAACAATTGAACAAACACAAAAGAAATGACAAGATCTCGGCTTCTTTATGGCACACACGTTTGGGGCATATTTCTAAAGATAGGGTTGCTAAGTTTAACTAATTTAGGATCATCATACGATAATGAACTTAAAGAGTTAACTCATTGTGAATCATGTCTTAAATGAAAAATGGCCAAAACTCCCTTTAATGGTAAAGTGGAACGTGCCACTAAAGTATTGGATTTAATCCATACTGATGTTTGTGGACCACTTAGTGTAAGTACGAGAAACAATCATCAGTATTTCATAACCTTTATAGACAACTTTAGTCGTTTTGGTTATATGTACTTAATGAAGTATAAATCCGAAGCCTTTGAGAAATTCTTGGAATTTCAAAAGGAGGTTGAGAACCAAATTGGTCACAAGATTAAGACACTTCGATCTGATCGAGGTGGCAAATATCTAATTGACGAATTGGTTAGTCATCTCAAAGATAATGGAATTATCTCTCAGTGGAATCCTCCGGGAACTCCTCAATTAAATGGAGTTTCGGAGAGAAGGAATAGAACCCTACTTGATATGGTTCGTTCCATGATGAGCTTCACTGAATTGCCACCTTCATTCTGGGGATATGCCTTAGAATCAACAGTTAAGATTCTGAATCTTGTTCCCTCCAAATCTGTACCCAAAACCCCATTTGAAATGTGGTTCAGCAAAATCCCTAATTATTCTTACTTAAGAATTTGGGGTTGTCCTGCTTACGTGAAGAGGACAATGGGAGATAAGCTTGAAGCTAGATCAAGCTTGTGAAACTTCGTAGGATATCCTAGAAAGTTAATAGGATATTATTTCTACGATCCTCTTGAACAACAGGTCTTTCTGTCAAGAAATGCTACTTTTCTTGAGGACTCGTTCCTTAAAGAAAAGAAAGGCAAGATCGCATAACTCAAAGAGGTTCAAGACCAAGGTCCCAGGCCAAGTTTGGAGACTAACGTCCCTCAGCCAATCCCAGAAAGTGATACATACAAAAATCCTCCTCTAGTAAGACGTTCTGAACGCATTCCTAGATATCCAGAGAGATGGTATGGTTTTCTCCACCAAACATCTCAAATGGATAACGATCCATTAACTTATGAAGAGGTACTGTTAGATTCGGACTCTGAACAGTGGAAAGAAGCAATGAAATCCGAAATGGATTCTATGTACTCTAATCAAGTTTGGACCTTGGTTTATCCACCTGATGGGATCAGGCCCATAGGGTGCAAATGGATATATAAGCGCAAGCCTGGAGTAGATGGAAGCGTGGCAGCCTTTAAAGCAATATTAGTTGCTAAGGGTTTTACTCAAAGACCAGGTGTAGACTTTGATAAAACATTCTCACGGGTAGCAATGCAAAAATCCATTCGGATCTTGCTTGCTATTGCAGCATATTATGACTATGAGATATGGAAAATGGATGTGAAAACTGCCTTTCTCAATGGAGACATTGATAAAGATATTTACATGGAGCAACCCATGGGTTTCACATTCAGTGGGAGCAAACAAAAGGTTTGTAAGCTCCAACGTTCAATCTACGGATTGAAATAAGCTTCTAGGAATTGGAACATTTGATTTGATGAAGTGGTCAAATCGTTCGACTTTATTCAAAATCCGAATGAGTCCTGCGTGTACAAGAAAGAATTGGAAACCTCGGTTCAATTTCTGATACTTTATATCGATGACATCCTCCTCATTGGGAGTGCGAAGGATGACATGAAAGTAACAAAGTCTTGGTTATCGAACCAATTTGAGATGAAGGATCTTGGTGATGCATCCTACATTCTCAGGATAAAGATCTATTGGGATAGATCTAGAAGATTATTAGGATTATCACAGTCAATTTACATAGATAAAATACTAAAGAGGTTTAGTATGGAAGATTCCAAGCGAGGGAAACTTCTAATGGGCCGGGAACAGTTCTTTCGAAGAAGCTGTGTCCTAAGACTGATCTTAAAAAGTCCAGGATGTCCAAAATTCCTTATGCATCAACAATAAGAAGCATAATGTATGCAATGCTAAGTACTCAACCGAATGTGGCCTATGCACTCAGCGTGACTAGTCGATTCCAATCTGACCCCGGTGAAGGTCACTGGACTGCTGTAAAGAACATCCTTAAGTACTTAAGAAGAACTAAGGATTTGTTCTTGGTTTATGGTGGCCAACAAGATCTTGTCATTAGAGGATACTGTGGTGTAAGCTCTGTATCGGACATGGATGACTTTAAATCCATGTCAGGATACATATTCTTCCTGAATAGCGGAGTACTGAGTTGGAAAAGTTCCAAGCAAGCGACCACATAGGAATTTGACCACTGAGACTGAATACTCAGCTACAAACGATGCTACTAAGGAAGGTGTTTGGGTAAGAAACTTCATCCACGAGATGGGTGTAGTTCCTAGCATTAAAGACCCCGTTACAGTGTTTTGTGACAACATAGGGAAGGTTGCTCAAGCAAGAGAACCAAGATCTCACCAAAGGACCAAACACATTTTGAGAAAGTATCACTTAATCCGTGATATAATCAAGAGAGGAGATGTGCTAATTGAAAGGGTCACATCGACAGAGAACATGGTAGATCTACTTACAAAAGCGGACATCTTCAGAAGATGGGACTTAGATTAGAACCTGAATAGCTTTGATGAGCAAGTGGGAGATTGTTAGTAATAGTGCCCTTAAAGCAGTATTTGTGCTTTGCTATTTTGTTGTAAAATCACAAACAGTCTTTGAATAATAAACGAGATAATTTTATTTATAGGCAATCACTTCTTTATGTGCTTATTTATGTCTGTTTGGGTTGACTGTGTTTTGCATGTTTTGAACTCCCCTAATCCGATGAGGCCGTTAAGAACTTTGCCTTATGGGAACGACACATGAAATAAGTTCTTAACTCCATAGGCGAGGATTAGAAACTTCTCCAAGTCGATAAGTTCGACAGAGAATGAGAGTGTCGACCTTGACTCCATTGAGACTTGCTTATGTGATTATGTCCATTTGAAGGATCATTCGATTTCATGGAATGATAAGTGCATATGATGATGCGTTCATAATACATAAGGGTGATTGTTACAAGAACTTCATCACTGAGATGTCCCACATGAGAACATTCCTAAATGGGAAAGGAAGTCTACTAGAAACTTCTAGATTAGGAAATATCTCACAGGTCAATGATGCGATTAATAATCCTTAGACTTGAGATTTTGTAATGTCTCATATGAGCAAACTCTGTAATCTTTGATTTAGGCTCAAAAGGGCATTGCCATAAAGACACCTGAACCACGACTTATGTTGGGATTACACAAATGGCATATGTAGAATTAGTAGAATCGATAAAGGACCTACACTTGTTAAGAACAAGAATAATCTCTTATTGATTGAGTTGTTCGTAGTCCATTAAATATTAAACCCTTAGCTAAGGTGGATAAAAGATCAAGATATCAAGAAAATGGGGTTTTCTTGGATTGAGATCTAAATGGATATGAAACGAACTTAACTTTAAAGATCAAGAATATAAAGGCTCTGAGAATATTCCCATGTCTTAGTTCTTGATTGCGAGATGGAGTTGTAGAAGGAACGTATTACACTGATTGTCATTGACTGAAAGGTTCTTCGATTCATTTCATTATTCGGCTAGGGGTCACACACCCATTGCTAGATTATGGTAGTCTGATCTGTGAAGTGATTAATTAATTATGGGAATTAATTAATTACTGTCACTGCTAATCGAATAATGAACCTAAAGGGTCACACATAAATGACAGAATACGAGGGTTATGGTAGGATGTTAATATGATTAACGAAGGATCAAATTGTTGATCGAAATGAAGCCAGGAACACGTGGGCATTGCAACGTGTCAAGGACACGTGACTGCCACGTGTCACGCAGCCTGCGTGGCTGCCACATGTCATGCACACGTGGTTGTGATGTGGCTTCACACGTGTGACTATTTCACAAGCGAATTATTTTCCAGAATTAATTAATTAAATTGTAATTAATTAATTTTGGTCTTTTAATTAATTATGAATTAATTGTTAAGACTATTCTCAAATTACTTAACCCAATAAATAATTAATTAGGAATTAAATTATTTATTGAATATTGACTTTTGACTTTAGTTGGTAAAGGTTGAAAAGTCAAACTTCCTATTGTAGGAGAGAGAGAAGGCATCTCTTGCTAGACTTGGAGAATAAATTAAGAACTTATTATTCCAATTAAATTAATATTTAAATTAGTTAATTAGTGAGCAAGAAATCAAACTCCACAAGGCTTGGAGAAGTCTCCTAGGGTTTGAACCCCACTAGTATTTATACAAGTGGTGGTGCTTCTCTTATTCATTAGACCAACGTTCTAGAAGCGTTAAGTTTTTGAGAAAAATAAAAGAAAAGTTTTCAAAGTAAAATATCTTAGCCTAACACAAGCCATAGAACTAGCATTCTCACTCACTTGATCGTGTTCTAGGACTGGTGTGGATACGCTTTGGAGGATTGTCTACTTTGGGATCTAATCGAAGGACGTTCGAGGGGCAATCAGCTTGAAGGGTGTTCGATAGGCGATATCGACATCACAAGAAAGCTTCTATTAATGTGAGTTTCTTAATACACCCTCCGATACGATACAAACATTGTAAGTCTTTTAGATCTACGTTTGAAAAAAAAATTTAAACTTCCGTTGCAAGGGTTTATCCCCCCTGAAAAGGGCGTTGGGAGTCATGTACCCACGACTTGGTGTAGTCAGGTAGTGGATGGTTAGGGCAACGTATACCTCTCTTCCATCATGAGTGGGTGGTAGAAGGTTGGATTGTTTCAGTGTATTGTTTTATAATTTAAAATAAATGTATTTGAGTGGGAGTAAAGGTTGGAGAATGGCTCGTATCTCACCGAGCAAGCGAAATAGTTCTTAGTGTACGTGCGTGGTATCAGTGTGCTTATGGACCCTTCTCAATCGTGTTTTGAAATGTTACTTCATTTTCCCTTTTCCTCATTTTAAGTGAAAATGAGAAGGTGATCCGAAGCAAATATTTTATTGTGATTAAGGATATGTTCTTATAGTATTATCTTTTCACCTCACCAGTCTTGCACTGATTCCTCCTCGGGTGTTGACTGCAGGTTACAGTATCGTGCTAGGCGGGAGTCGTGTAGGTCTTGGCTCGTAGTCGTGGTCTTGGTCTGCATTTCATTTTTTTAAATTTTACATTTTGATATGTTCATGATTATGGTTTATGTAATTTAATTATTGATCGTGATTACATTTTTACATTATGATGTTGATTATACTTTCTATTTCGGGACAAAATTTAGGTAGTTGAACCCATCTTTATGTTGTGTTATTCGGGATAGGTTTCTAGGATCAGTTGAACCCGTGTAGTTGTTGCTAATTTATTTTATATGGATTGTATTGTTGTGAAAGAAAGTTTTTTGAAAGTTCGTATTTGGCATCGCTTCCGCATTCAAGTCTTACATCTTTCTTTTGTACAGGGTCTAGGTACCGCCTAACTTTGGTCAGGTCTTTTCAGTCTCCCGTTCACTATGGCTTTAGCAGGTATACGAAATTTTCCATTTTATATACGCGTCGGACCATAGTGTGGGGGATGTGGTTGCCCAGCAGTTCGGGCGCTACATTTTGTACCTATTAAAAAATACTCATTTATAGCCAATTCATCAATAACATTACAAATATACACACTAATCATACAAAAAATTACCCATAATCTATTAAAAACTTAACTTTTAATAAATATACTGAAGTCTTACAGAAGAGTATCATAATCCATATAATATATTTGATGTGCGCCCATGAACTCTTGATTAATTACCCCTCAGAATGACAACAACCAAGTGGATTACCCCTTCAGCATCAAATCCAACAGAAATTATGGTAAAATCCCGGTCAAACTCCGCAGTTACATAAGAACAAACTTACAAGATCAACACAGATAAGTTAATCATCAATAGCATGTAATAATACATATTAACTACTACTACTTCTTGGGTATAAAATGCAATATGATCATAATTATCCATCCCAATTATCTTGAGTTAGCCCAACTATTTTCATAAAATATTGAAAGGTCCAATCCTATGAGATCTATTGTATCGACCTGCATATAGGGGGTTGCAGCTTCATGGCAATCCTTTCTACAAACATGGAATCAAATTTATCTATCGCTTTCAAAATTTGACAGATATTGTAGTACTTTATCCTAGAGTTTTAACAACACATTAGACAACAAACTGAATAGCCAAAAAAACTAAAAAACGAATCTGTAGAACCCCAAGCGAAGAGCACTACATCCCCCACACCATAGCCCAACACGTGTAACGAAATGGAAACTCCGCACACGCACCAAGATATAGCGAACGGGAGACAAATAAAATCACACCTAAGCTAGGCGGTCTAGACACTAATTTAGAGCATCAAGAATCAAAACATACGCGGAAGCAAGAAGATCAATCAAATACAAACATACATGCTCAAACGAAAATAAGAAAATACAATTCATGTCCACCCCGGGCTAAATAAATCATACATAATCCCAAGTTCTGAATCATAATCATATACATATCTCCAAAATACCAAAGCGAAAGGATAAACATCTAGTATGCAAAAGACTCTAACGACTCGACTTGAACGACCAAAAAGAAAACCGCCGCCTAGCTCGAACCAAACCCTGCACCTGCAACTCAAAGACAAAGGGGGAAAAAGAGAACAACAACGAGGGTCAATCCTAATGACTGGTGAGGGAGCTAACACATGCACACATACATATACATATGAGCAGAGCATATTTAAAGTCATAAAATTCATGAACCGAGGCGTGGTTTTTGCAATGTAAAACGTTTTAATCTCGTGATAGTATATATATAGAAAAAGAGTGAGGCCGGAGGTCAAAATCCACCAATTTTAATAATTAGAAGTCCACTCTTATTTCACAAATCAAATTCATCTTAACTAGATGAGTACGAGTTTCCAAACCAACCTCCTTCATATCGTATTCAAATTCAAACGAAATCAAAATCAAATGTACCTTCTCTACTCCGAGTGAAGGAAGGGTTGTACATACCCTAACCATCCAAACATATATATATGGGTCGTGAGTTTCATGATGCTCACGCACAAGGATTCCATCCCCCCACTAATCTCCTAGTGGGTTCCGGGTTGATCCTGTAAAGGACCATACTCGGGAGTGGACCCGACGGCCCAATGCCATCCGGGGGACTCTTTTGTACAAATCTTCGGGGCCCAAGTTCAAATTCAGAGTTTAAAATCCATATTCATATCAAAGGGCCTATCTTTCAAAGCCATACCTCGCTACATATCATATTCATATCACACACACGCACCAACCCTTTTGAAAACAAATGAACGAAAACATACTTACTTATATATAAAAGCGTTTTCAAAAGGTTTCATAGCAAACAGACTAATTCCCACAAAATACATACCAAACACGTATCTAAATACATATATATATATACGTAGGTCGCATGCGGGCTTAAAACACATTTAAGGTTGTAGGTCGCAATAACTAAAAGAAAGAAAACCTCACCTTTACGAACACGAACAAGCTCAAAGCACACCTACGGAGCGGCTCCACATCGACAAGCTACTCCACTCGGATAATCTAAACAAGAGAACAACACTTAGACTCAATATGAACCATAGAAACGCTGGGCAAATGCATATGGATGCAAATGATGCAATACACGTCATATAAGTTCACAATCAGGCATATTGTTAGTGTGTAAATTGAGCTACAATTGCTTTGATTTTCCCCCTTGTGATTAACTGAAAATGTGTTTAATTAAGCTTAATTATGGCTTTATAGGTTTACTGGTGCTAAAATGGAGAATTAATGCAAATCTGGACTAAAAGATTCTCCAGGTTCAGAAAATGAACTGAGTCATGACATTAAGCCACGATCATCCCTTAAGCTAAGGGCGACGCAGCAGACACCAAGTCAACAGTGGCGGCTGACTTTCCATTTTTGGCGAATTGAGCCAACTTGCATCAGCTTTATTCAGTTTTGTACGTCTCAAGGCATGCAATTATCATACTTAGACTTTCAAGAGGAATCTTTGCCTTAAAGAGTGTGCCCAACTTGCAAAACTTGGGGATATAAGCTAGATTTAGAGGCAAAAGCAATATATTCAGCTTTGGGGGCCTGGAGGAGAAGCACGCAGCAGCTCTTGCTGCTGGAACAGAGCAAGAACAGGGGGCTGCATCCCCTGTTTCGATCAGAGCAAGAATTCCTCATTGTTTCCCTCTTTTACTTGAATTTCATAGATAGTTTATTGAAGTATTTTAATCTCTGATTTGTAGACAAGCTTAGTTGGTTTAAATTCAGTTCTTAGTCAGTTTATTAGCTATTTATATTCTGTAATATGAACAGCAGCTGAACCTCTTGTTCTAGTTAAGTTATTTCCAAGATTCATGCTATGATTTGTGAGATTTAATTTCTTTCCATGCTTTCGATCCTTGGTATGTTGTATGTATCTGATTTTATTGATATAGGTATGTTGATAGATGATTGATTGGGCCAATTTGTTATCTTGAAACTTACCTTGCAAACCGCATAAACTGAATTGATCCGTAATTGTCAATTTAAGTATGCTAAGGGTTAACTATCATCGGGGCTTACCTCCATGTTTGCTTGCATATGATAGGGTGCATGCAAAATAGTTTAAACATTCCAAGCTTCTTGAGTTTATTGGCTAGGGTCGATGTCCTTTTCGTGCTCAAGGCTGCCATCAAATTAAATCTTGAGATCGTATCTACGAGGTAGTTTATTGGTTAGGGAGTTGGTTAATGATCGTATCTTAACCACCGAATAAGTTAGAAAAGACGAGGTTGTCAGAGCTTGTTGACGCTAAAGCCGGTCTATTAATAGATTTTAAGCTTATTTATGCATCAATGATCAAATTATGAATCGGGAGAATAACTTAACTAGAGTTGTATTTTGCTAATCCTTTATGTTTATGTTCTTTAGTTAGTTTATTTAATTTCAGTTTGTTCTTTATTTCCTGTACTTAGTTAGTTTCGTTAACCTCCCCCCCCCCCTTCCTTTTATTTTTGTTGTTGTTTGCTTGGCTATTAGGAGATTCACGTGACCAACCAATCTCTGTGGGATCGACCCTTCACCACTATACACAATTTATTGTGTTTGGTAGTTTAGGAATATTATTTGGTGGATTCGGCACCCATCAAATTTCTGGCGCCGTTGCCGGGGATTGGTTCTAATCGGTTTTGTTTTTCTTTTGATAGCTTAGTGTTTGTTTTTGTGCAGAGAAGTCAGTTGAAGGAATCAACATGCTCTCATCAATGGATTTAAGCTCTCAAAGTGATATTTGTGGTATTTGTATGGGAAGCCATCTAACCAATGTATGTCCTTTGCTCACTGGTGATCCTTTTTCCCATTTACAGCCCATAACTGAGCAATGTGGAGTGTGTACGGGACCTCACAAAATTGATAAATGTCCATTACTTGATGAGGAACTTCAGCCCGCACGGAATGATCATCATTTTAATCGCACAACAAATGCATTTCAGCCACCACAACAATATCCATCATCTTCCATTTCAGGTATGTCTCTTGAAGAAATGTTTAAAGCATTTATGATTAATACACAACAATTTCAACAGGAGACAAGATTCAATATGCAACAATTTGAACAAGAGACAAGGAACAATATGCAAGAACTCCAAATGTGCGTTCAAGGCTTGAAGAATGAGTTGAGCCAATTAACTTCTTCCATAGATGAATCGCAGAGTAAACAGGAATTTGAAGAAGGACAACCCTCAATTCGGAAAGCAAGGGGCTGAAACAAAGCATAATATAGCAGTACAAAAAACTAATGCTGAAACAGAGAAGAACTGTACAACAGACATGAGCATAAGGCATGACCATAGCTTAAGGTCAGATGGGGAATCCAGACCTGCTGTACAATCTCAACCATCGATCAGCCCAAACCCAATTGCACAGAGGTATGTTGAGCTTCAAAATGAGAAATCAGAGTTCCTAAAGGCACTTTACAATGTTGAGGTAAATGTTCCTTTACTTGATGCAATTAAATCTATGCCTCAATATATGAACTCTCTTGAAGAATTGTGTGCAACTAAGGAAAGTATGCCTTGTTATGCAAGGTAAGTATAAGAAAGAATTTCTCTGATATCCTTCAAGAAAAGATACCTCAAGTGACTAGTGTCAAAGGTTTATTTGCATTTTCATGTAAAATAGGAACTATTGGAATTGATAGAGCTTTATGTGATGGTAATTGCTCCATTAATTTGATGCCTTTGTCTATTTGCTCACATTTGCATATTAATTCCATGAGAAAAACAGGAATGATCATTCAGCTCTTTGATGGAACGATTGTTTATCCTAAGGGCATATTGGAGAATGTTTTAATTCAAGTTGATGGCATGATCTTTCCCGTGGATTTCTTGGTAGTTGATAACTCATATGATGTTTTGTTAGGCAAGCCCTTTCTTGATATATCTAAAACAAAAATCAATGAGTTTGATCACACACTCACAATGGAATTTAATGGAAATGTTGTTAAATTTGCTATTTTTGATTCCACAAAATCTCCTAATGAGTTGTTCTATTTGAATGATATGGATTTCATTAGTCCCCTTCCATGTGGTGTATCTTTTGAGCTAAGATATGATGATAAAAATGTTTTTAGCTCTCACTCTCAATTGCTTTTTAGTAAATCTTGCTTTAATGAAGCTAAGTGGTTGTTTTATCAATCTTTGTTTAGTCTATTCCCTAATAAATTGAGTTATAAATGGAAGAGAGTTTCTCTTTATACTCACATGTTGCTTTATAATGTAGGGGATTGCAACTATTCTGTGGATGAAGACCTGTTAATATTAAACATACATTATTTGAAAGGATTTTATACAGGTTTTCCAATGAAAGATGTGAGGGATTTCAATTGAAGACATGTTATACAACATATTGTCTAGCCTAGGACATTAAACAAGGGCGCTTTTTGGGAGGCAACCCAATACTTTTTGATTTGCTGTTATTTAATTCCACTTTCAGTGTGTTTCTTGACTAAGGACCTGCCTTTTGTTTTGTTCGCAGATTATGGTAGAAACAGAGTATCCCGGACCCAAACCCTTAGGGATGGTCATTCCTACAACTCAAGGAGCAGGCATTTTTCAACACTTAAAAAAAAAAAAAAAATAAAAATTGAAGAAATGTGCCTGCCAGAATTGAATAAGATTTGTGAAACACGTTTTTCTCTAAGGATATAACGTTTTAAACGTTTATTTGAAAAGGCTACTTAATTGTTCTATTTATAAAACACACCTTTGCTTTTAAAAGATAAAACCGTTTTTATAAAGTATGTTTTCAATTCAGAGATTAAAACATATAATCTGATTTCACAAAATCGAACATCACTATCACAATCAGATTTCAAAGATTAAAACCCTAAGAAAAACCTCTCTATCTCCCTCCTTCATCCTGCCATTCTCAGAACCTCAAGAGTCACTGCCCACACCACGATCCGCCGCCATCAGCCATACCTCATAGTGAGAACAAGGTCTTCAGGACCTGTTACACCTTCACCAACCAAGTCTCTCCACCAACTCTGCACAACTGGACCAAATTAAAGCTCTTCTTGACACAGTCCTGGCCAAATTGGAGAAAACTGAGAAATTAGTGGAGGAATTCCCAAACATGGAGAAATCAACTGACTTTATAGCCAGGCACATAGCCAAAGCAGAGGGAGATATTGAGGCCGTTAAGAAAGGCCTCAAAATTGACACTTATTAAGCAGTTCTCAGGGAAGTCCTCATATTTTTACCTTTTTCTTTAATTATACATTGAGGACAATGTAGGATAAGTGTGGGGGGGGGGGGGGAGTATGTGAATGTTTTGTTTGACTATTAGGTGTGGATAATAGGTTTGAATGACTGATTTGCTATAAATTTCCATTAGTTGGTCCTATTTTATAACTGCCTAATCTGCTTAGTTTAGTTCCTGGTTGTTAGTAGTCTAGTTTTTAGCTCTTTTTTGTGCGTCCTTAGGTCTTTTTGTGCTGTTCCTGTGCTATTTTTGTGGTTTGAACCTGATCATGAGCAACATGTTTTGAATTGAGAGCTTTTGAACATGAAAAATAGGTTGAAGTAGCATGAATTTCCATGTCTAATTCTTGGAATTGATCAAATTTATAAGTTCTTTGGCTCTGATAGAGAATGTTTTTGAATTTGGATTAATGGGTGAAAACCAAAAAATTGCATGCTTAAATTGGACCTCCATGTGTGAAAAAGTGTGCGATTTTTGGACTGTCTAAAGGAATGTTATTGATGCTGAATGTTGTTGAATGTTGATTGAGGGTTATAAATAAGGTTGTAATGCCATTAACTTCAGAATAAGGCTTTTTAAGCCATTTGTCTCTGAATAAGGCTGTCACAGCCATTTGCTTGATGCAATCCACTCGTTTCACTCCGCTGGTCGCCTAAAGGCTGAATACAAATCATAAATTGAAAAATAGGTGACTATGAGTGATGCATTTTTATGCAGTCTAGGGATAGTCATACATTACCAAAGCGGTATTATGACACCCGAAATAGACAACGTTTTGAATTTTGGTATAAGTGTAATGTTGGAACCCTCACTTTTTCTTTTGTTTTGTTGGAATTTAGACAGTCCAAAACAAACACCCTTTGATCACATGTTGTAATTGTTATTTGGTAAATGTGCATGCTTAAATGAATTCTAAATTCTCTAACATTCTCTAGCAAGTTAAAAACTTAAGATTTGTCCTTTTCCATTTTGATAGACTGTGGAGACTTGTTACGATACTCATTTTAGTGTTCAAACTTTCTCATTGATGAACTGTGGGGCTGTAGTGGTTAGGGGATAACCTTGCTTGACGTCTAGGTTCAATTTGGTTGAGGGCAAGCAAAGTCTAAGTGTGGGGGGATTTGTTAGTGTGTAAATTGAGCTACAATTGCTTTGATTTTCCCCCTTGTGATTAACTGAAAATGTGTTTAATTAAGCTTAATTATGGCTTTATAGGTTTACTGGGGCTAAAATGGAGAATTAATGCAAATCTGGACTAAAAGAATCTCCAAGTGCAGAAAATGAACTAAGTCATGACCTTAAGCCATGATCATCCCTTAAGCTAAGGGCGACGCAACAGACACCAAGTCAACAGTGGCGGCTGACTTTCTATTTTTGGCGAATTGAGCCAACTTGCATAAGCTTTATTCAGTTTTGTGCGTCTCAAGGAATGCAATTATCATACTTAGACTTTCAAGAGGAATCTTTGCCTTAAAGAGTGTGCCTAAATTGCAAAACTTGGGGATATAAGCTAGATTTAGAGGCAAAAGCAATATATTCAGCTTTGGGGGCCTGGAGGAGAAGCACGCAGCTGCCCTTGCTGCTGGAACAGAGCAAGAACAGGGGGCTGCATCCCCTGTTTCGATCAGAGCAAGAATTCCTTATTCTTTCCCTCTTTTACTTGAATTTCATATATAGTTTATGAAGTATTTTAATCTATGATTTGTAGACAAGCTTAGTTGGTTTAAATTCAGTTCTTAGTCAGTTTATTAGCTATTTATATTCTGTAATATGAACAGCAGCTGAACCTCTTGTTCTAGTTAAGTTATTTCCAAGATTCATGCTATGATTTGTGAGATCTAATTTCTTTCCATGCTTTCGATCCTTGGTATGTTGTATGTATCTGATTTTATTGATATAGGTATGTTGATAGATGATTGATTTGGCCAATTTATTATCTTGAAACTTACCTTGCAAACCGCATAAACTGAATTGATCCGTAATTGTCAATTTAAGTATGCTAAGGGTTAACTATCATCGGGGTTTACCTCCATGTTTTCTTGCGTATGATAGGGTGCATGCACAATAGTTTAAACATTCCAAGCTTCTTGAGTTTGTTGGCTAGAGTCGATGTCCTTTTCGTGCTCAAGGCTGCCATCAAATTAAATCTTGAGATCTTATCTACGAGGTTGTTTATTGGTTAGGGAGTTGGTTAACGATCATATCTTGACCACCGAATAAGTTAGAAAGGACGAGGTTGTCAGAGCTTGTTGACGCTATAGCCGGTCTATTAATGGATTTTAAGCTTATTTATGCATCAATGATCAAATTATGAATCGGGAGAATAACTTAACTAGAGTTGTATTTTCCTAATCCTTTAAGTTTATGTTCTTTAGTTAGTTTATTTAATTTCAGTTTGTTCTTTTTTTCCTGCACTTAGTTAGTTTCGTTAACCTCCCCCCCTCCTTTTATTTTTGTTGTTGTTTGCTTGGCTATTAGGAGATTCACGAGACCAACCAATCTCTGTGGGATCGACCCTTTACCACTATACACAATTTATTGTGTTTGGTAGTTTAGGAATATTATTTGGTAGATTCGGCACCCATCACATATCGAAGCAAATAGCATAATATCTCACAAACAATTAATGAACTAAACTCATAACACCAAATAAACTCATAACATAACATATTATAGCATGTTAAGAGCATTCATAAGTTGTGCAATAAGAAGGTAAGGAATGCAAGAAAACATCAAACGTTTCATATAAATGGTCATATATTCATATCGCATTTAGGCTTAGCAAACGAGGCCATAAAATTAAAATAAATAACGAAACATATCATATTACAATATATTAGCATGTTAGGATCAAAATTGGGAAGGATATAATGAAAGAAAAGAGCAACGGAACAAAAGTACAGACTACACAAAAATAGGCGCTAACGGCCGTTAGCCCCTTAATCACCTAAAGCCCGTAACGGGCGTTACAAGGACAGATGCAACTGTCCATGCTAACGGGCGTTAGCACAAGAAAGGGACAGCCTCCCTAACACCCCTTAGGGAGTGCAGAAAGGACAGCAAAATCAGCTATTAATGGCTGACCCAAAATGGAGAGCAGCGGCAACAAATCAGTCACACACACACCCCACCAAACTCATGCATTTTCATGTATTTAAATCCATGAAACATTAATCAGATTATAAAATTCATCAACCAAAATTCCATAGTGTATTTAATTATCATTTTCAATTCATTTACTCCAATTATCATCATTTATGGCAGAGGCACGTATCTCACACCAGATTTAGTCACAAAATAAATCAATTCATACAACATCAGTTATTTCCCATGCAAAGTTAACCCATGAAACAATTAATGAATTGCTAACTTCATTTCCACCAAATTGCAAAGCTCATTTCATTATTTCCAATTTATTTGAGCCCCAACATCTCCATTTACAGAAGCAAAAAAACGGCGCAGCAGCAACAAGCAAGGCAAGAAGAAGGCAACACATGTAGCAAAGCGAAGGCAACAAAGCAGCACAACAACACACAACCAAGAACAAGGAAATGAACTCAAATTCATGCTTCAAAACATCAAAAAGTTAGTACGTTCCATGCATCAACAATGGTGAAACTTAAAACAATCATAATCCGTGAAAAAGAAGGCAAGAATTCAGATAATGGAGCTTAAAGGAACAAGAATCATGCATCAAAACTCATAAAAACCGAATCTAAGCCATGAATTAAAAAATGGAGCTTAAACCTAACTATTCATGCTCATATACATAACATGCCCAAAACTTGATGAAAAATCACAAACCATGGTTTAAAAGAATCACAAGAGAGTGGAGAACAAGATAATATGCTTACCTCTTGAAATGGTTGAAGGATGAAGAAGATTGAGCTCAAAATCTCCCAAGGATGAATAGTGACGGGTTCCCCTTTCTCTTCCTCCCTTTTGCTGCGTTTTTCCCTTATTTATTGGATAAGATTCAAAATGAGGGGTTGGTTAGGGGCTTGAGTTAGGTTTAAGTGGGTCCAAGAATGGGGCCATTTGGTCAAGAATTGAGAGAGATATGTCTAAAATAGTCAAAGGTGGCAAATCTACGCGCGAGGCTCAGTTAGGACAAATTTCGGAGGTCCAAACGGGCTTAAAAAAATATAAGGCTTGTTCCATTGGGTCTGAATCGTTGAAATGAGCCCAATAGTGGTAATTGAATTCAAATCCAAATTCTCGAGCTCAAGTTATGCCTTCCGGAACCTAAGCTATGCTAAAAACATTTTAGGCCCTCAAGTCCCAAAATCACACAAATGGCCAACGACCACATCAAACAAGTTTAAAAACATAAAAAAAGCATATAAATAAGTTCATAACACATATAACTCATGCATACCAAGTTTTCACAGAAATCGGAATCAGATTCGAAGGCAAAGGGTTCAAGTTCCAAGTCATACATGCATAAACGTTCAAAATTCAAATATAAACACTTTTCAAATAATTCAAGTATAACATTTAAAAATTATAATAAACACATATTTGCATAAATAAATAATTTAAAAGCGCACTAAGCTCACTAGTGACGACATACCTGTACGACCAGACGAGCGGGGTGTTACAGAATCAACCATTCATAGATGCTTACTGATTAAGTTGGATAGACTGGAACCATATCAATAAAAACAACAATCCAGTTTTGTTCTTGACCGAAAGATCCCATATAGAACTGTCAGCATCCAAGCAAATATACCGGTTGAATATTAAAGATTGGACACATTTGCAGCAAAGCAATTAAACCTGATCGAAAAACGTAAATGCTTAATTTACTTGCAAAACAACTTAATTTACTTTCTTATTACTTAACAACATGCATACTAGGTTCGAATCAAAGTCCAAGCAACTATAGAGTTGAAATAACGCCGAAATAAAGAGCTAATCTCATAGAAAAATGTGCTCCCCTCGTTTGTATGGATGGTTAGGGTCGTGTAACCCTTCCATCACTCGGAGAAGGTCGATTTGTATGTTATGCTATGTTTTATGTTTACATATGATATGTTTTGAGGATTTTAGTTGGAAGACTCGTACTCGCTGAGTTAGTTTGATATGTTATAGATTGTGAAATGGGAATGGACTCTTAATTACAAAAAATTGGTTGTTTTGGCCTTCGGCACTAAACTTTTTTCTACATATTTATAGTATCACGGGAGAAAATGTTATGCTTTGCTCTTATGTATATTGTATAGTGTGTGTGTGTTCAATCCCCTCACTCAATCAGTGGACTGACACTCGCCTCACCTATGTTTTTAGTTTGTAGATACGGGTTGTTGGAGTTCGAGCTAGGCGGCTGTGTGTCGTGTCTGTCGAGTCTGTGTTAGTTTGGTTAAGTTTGTTAAGTGTTTTGCTTTAAGTTATGTTTGTAATTATGTAAATGATATTCTTTGTACATGTTTATGCTTTTGGATTGAATGTTTGGAATTTGGGACAGGTTTCTAGGGCTAGTTGAACCCGTATTTATTTTATACACTAGATTAATTGTCATTATTTCGGGACAGGCTTCTAGGACCAGTTGAACCCGTGTAGTTGATAATAACTGAATTGTTACGTTTGTTGCTTTTAAGTTTTTGGAAAGTTCATGTTGTACTTTGCTTCCTCTTTCAAGTTCTTATATTTCTCTGTTGTACAGGGTCTAGGTACCACTTAGCTTAGGTCGGGTCTTATCAGTCTCCCGTTCGCTACTGTTTGGTTCGGGGTACGGATTTCCCATTTTGTATACGGATTGGGCTTTAGTGCGGGGGATATGGTGGCCCAGCGTTTTGGGCGCTACATCCTATAGTGGTATCAGAGCTACCAGGTTCAGAACCGGTGCTCTGGGTCGTGTTGTGTCGAGTGTAGGCCGTACGACTTTGGAACTAATTGTCAATATGTGCATTGCATTGAAATGTTTGAAATTTATTAACCTATGTGTTTTAAATTCTAATAAATTACGTGTTGCATCTGCATTTACTAGGTGCTCTCATTTGCGTTCATTACTTGACATATTCATGCCCTAACCCGTATGCATATTTATTCGTTCAATTTGTGAATTGCCGGGCTTCGCCTTGGCACCAAAATTCTAATCAATTGTGGCAACACTTCCTATATCTACCAATTGATGATGAAGGATTCTAAGTCACCATGTTTTGGCTACTTTTAATCCACATAAAAGACAAATAGATCTCTATAGAAATTCAAACAAGGGCTCGATGTTATTGCTATGGAAACAAGTACCATACATTCATAGCACGTGCATCATGCATTGGATTAAACTGTAATTATTTCTAACTTTTGCCCTACGGGCTTGATTACCTTCTTAGGTGGTTATGAGTGTATGTCATTCGCATTCCTAACACCATATGGATTAGTTTCAGGGTTATATTTTAGGTGTCTCATCTACCTGATCCACTGGGTGCTGTTTTAGTTGAAACATCATTGGAGTCCGAATAGGGGTTGACCAGAAAATGTACGATTGAGCCAACCGACTCAGGGTATGTTGTGGATAAGAGAAGGCATTTGTAGAAATTTTCAACCTCGACTCCACTGCCACGGTGAACAGTACATTAAGCATTCATGGCAGTTTCATACATGCATCGCTTAAGTATCTATATCTTGCTTTGCTTGGTTTGTACGATGGCTTGGGATGATTATTTGTTGTCGCTATTGTGATAACGTGGCTACCTAATCTAGTATTTATAACCTGAAAATTTGTGCTTGTTCTGAACTCTTGCTAGACTGAATGTATTGTATACTTATATGGATTATTCATACCTATGTGCTTAAAATATTCTTAATTGCTCACTAACCTTTCATGCACATACATACCATAACCTTATTTTATAGGGATTCCATCGTGATATCCCGCTTGAGTGGGCATAGATTTTGAATCTATGATCTAGGGACACCGATATCAGTCGTGTAAAGGTACATTAAACATCATCATATGTTTTCTCATCAAGCGTTACTCTGATGTGTGTATGTATGAATGCTGAGTAGGTGGATTTATATGCAAGAGAGACGTTAGGTTCTATCTATTTACGTGCTACGGAGATGTGGGATTCTCTCCATTTTTGTGATAGACAGATGTCAGATTCTTTCTAAATTATGTGAGCAAGAGATGTTGGATTCTCTTGGAGTTAAATATTCGAAAGATGCAGGATTCTCTCGAATCTAGGGATTTGAGAAATGCTGGATTTTCTAAAACTAGGATGCTTGGGAGGTGTTGGAATCTGTCAGACTTAGGTTGAGAGATAAAGTTCTCTCAATTATATGTTTAAGGGATGGGGTTCTCTTAATTATGTGTTTGAGAGGCAACTATGTGTTTGGGAGATGGGGCTTTCTCTTTCTTATTTCCCCAGATATGGGATTCTCTCTCCAGGCTTGTCTCGCGTAACTCGATAGTCTTTTCATGGAACGCTTGTGGAAGTATCCAATGACTTCAAGACCGTGTGCAACCATAACAATCCATTTCAAGGAGGAATTAAAGGAGCTCGAACAACCATTGATCGGGTTCATAGGTACACTTCTACGACATGAAGAATATCGTGATGAAGATCCAAACCACCAACTTCCATTGGCCAAAAATGACAGTATTGAAGAAATCGAAGTCGTTCCAAACTGAGCACTTGAACCTTGGGACCAGGTTCTCTTAAGGGGCGGAGGTCGTGACGCCCCGTTTTTCGAATCGTCTGACCTGGCGCTATGTGTGATCTACCCTGCATGTTTATTTGTTTAATTTTCACTTATTTGATGTTTAACGTGCCTTTTATATGTTTAATTCTGTGACTACATATGTTTTGTGGCCCTGTTTTTAACTCTTTATGATTTAAGGGCTTGTTTGTAATTTTTTCTTTTTGGGGGTGTTTTGATCATTTCTCGTTCGATCGAGATTTTGACCTAACGGACCTCTTAAACTCGTTCAAGGCATCAAAATAAGTTTGTCGACTCTAAGTTTGCCCAATTTTGACATCGTTAACCCTTCCCACCAGTCATTCTCGCACGTTAGGACCTGAGATAAAATACCCGGATCCATGTTTGATCGGTTAGACCCTCTTCTTCTCTCACCTCTCTCCAGTCCCTTTCTCTACCTGACTCACACATACCACACACACCATTTCACACACTACTCTGAACTTGGCTATTTCTTGATGGATTTGGACGAATTAGTAATGTAAATTGACGAGATCGATGAGACAAACACAACAATACCAAAATCATGGCCTAAAACTGGTGACGGTGGAGTTATGGCGAGTTACAGACGGTGCGATTTAGGCTACGACTTTATCGGTGATTTACGCTGATTTCTAGCTACGGTCCTGGATGATGATTCGCTGAGCTTGAAGTGTCTCCCTCCGAAACATCATTCTTGGGGTGGTGGCATGGCTTGAGGAGCTAAGATGGTGGCGCACGCACTGGTTAAAGACCCGCGACGGCGGCGCTTGCACTGTAGCAATGTCGAACGACATGTTCCGGTGACCTATTCCTACGGACCATGGCGGTTCCCTACCTTTTCTAGCCCCCGGATTCCATTTTTGGACTTGGTTTAGCGTGCAACATGCCGTAGGTGGCGATTTCGGTAATGGTGGCAACGGGTTCGAAGATGGTAGCAATTGGGGTTGCTCCAGCGGTCTTTTGGAGACCGGCCCTTCAGGAAAGTTGTTCAGCTTGGTGAGGCTGAACTATTCGCGGTGGTCCCAGCTCAAGAACCTGCCGATTGGCGACGGTCCACGAAGGCGTATGGTGGATCAGCGCCGGTCAACCTTCCGGTGACTTTTTACGGCAATTACCTTAGGTGTTTCGGAGTTCCGACAAGGTCTTTCCAACAGTATGCTCAGATTTTATTTTCATCAAGTGCTTTGAATTTAATTTTAATTCTTGGTCGGTTTTTCTTTAATTAAATCCAGTGGGTTTCGTATTTTCAGAAAATAGTTGAGGGATTTTGTTGTACTTGGTGAGACGTACGTTTCGCCGTTCACAGGGAATTTTTTGGCCACTGGAGGTGGTAGTTTGGCGACTGCCGGTGGCGGTTCGGCCAGCCCCGTCGGTTGCGTTCTAACATCTTTCGGACAACAGGTTCATTTTCTCGTGGTGAGTCCAACGCCACTTTCCGTTCGTCAATGGGATGCCCGATTGATTTGTTATGAATTTTTTAAGTTGTATTTTTATTTGTTAATTGTCTTTAATTGTAAATTCGATCATGTATGTAAGATAAATTGAAATTATGAGTTATATGATATCCGAAAGCATGTTTTAACATATATAAAAGATCCAATTCTTGATTTGTTGATTTTGTTTGCCTCGTTTTATGTCAATTTCTTAAATATGTTTCTTGTTTAAGGGGTGTTAGTGTAATATTTTGAAACTAATTGTTTATGTGACTATATGAAACATAAGTAATAAATTATGGAAGAAAACGTTATATTTAATTTGAATGTCTTGTGTTAAATATGCCGAATATTGCGAATGTTGTAAATTGTACATTTATGTATAAAATTGTTATGTAATTAATGTTTTATCCTCTCGAGACTTGGAGCATAATAGGAATTGAATTATAATGTCTTGATTTATTTTCCCTACTTCATGTTATGAATTTTATAACGTTATACATACCCCTAAAGTGCAAAGTGAACGTAATTTGACATGAATGACTTGTTGTATAAATGTGCATTTTATATGTTGCATCTTTTGTGTTCATGTGCATGTTCGGGCGTCTTTGTGGTTGTTGTTTGAGTCTGAGTCTTGTGTTCTATGTGCTTAGTTGTTCAAGGGTTCTCCGGTGGGGTGTCTGTCAGTCATTTGGGTTTTAGTGGGACCTATTTGCTCGTGTTTTCCGTTCTCATTGGTGTAAGATGAGGTTTAGGATCTTTTGTTTTGATTAAAACGATCTACAAACCTATGTGCTCGTTTTCAATCCCGCATGTGATTATACTATTATATCTATACAGTAGATATGTGTTTTTATGATATGTTTATGACTTTGTCATACGATTAAAGGTTTTTGAACTATATGTACGAGTGTATGTAAGCTTAAAATATTTTGCAACGAGGCTATGTGCCGTTCTGTCGAGTCTGTGTAACGCCCCCGTTTTTCTTATTTTGTACAGCATGATGTATGTGTTTATCAAATTGCGCGAAATAAATAATTATACGTGTTTAATATGTTTAATTTTATTTTGATTATAATTAATGTTAATTATGTTAATTATTGTATTTTAAGTTTTATTAATATTAATTTATATAATATTAATATGTTAATGTGCTAATTGAATTTAATTAGTGAATTTGTTATTAAAATCATAAATTTTGCATGCATGTTACCTAAATTATATACGTATTTATTAAATATATTTATATATATATATATATGTTAATTGTGTACGTGTGCATGAGTATTGTAATGCATGCATTTCATATTAATTAATAATTATGCATGCATGTATTTATTATGCATTTTAATTTCTTATATTATTGTTAATATTATGAATTTTATTGTTACCTTGCGTATGAGCCTTATTTACGTGCGTCGTTTCTATTTAATTTGATACCGAAATTTCGTGCAAATTTAATATGTTGAACTTATACGTGTCTTATATATGAATATTTGTTCGTTTCGTATTTTCGGATTCAATTGCATGTGTTTCGGATTTAATTTGAATTTTGGAAACCAAGTCGGGGGCTAACGAGCATTTAGCGCACCCTTGGTTCCGTATTTAATATCTTGAGCTCGGGAACTTGGATTCGAGTTCCGTCAACTTTGTTGAACTCGTAACGAAAATTCGAGTTTAGTAAACTTAGCCTTATATTTTTCTAGCGTCATTTGAACCTCCGACATTCAACCGAAAAACGAGACGGCGACCAAACTGACCTTGATGCACTAAAATGACCATAACTTATTCAATTGTTGACCAAATTAACCATGGTTAGACTCTATGGAACCCTAACTCAACCCTTTATTCAGCCATAAACCCCCCCAAACCGAACCAACCCTTCTCACTTGCTGAAAATATCCCAAACATCTTCTGGTTCCTAGTCTCTCCCGTAACTCAAGCTTTACCAAGAGATTCAAGCTCAAATCTCCTTCCAAACCTCCATTAATCCACAAGGTAAGATTAGATATGTTATGTACATTCAATATGAGTCATTTTCATTCATTCATCCCTAAATTTGATCATGGTTTCATGGATTTCTTGGCTGCCAAGAATATATACTTAGGTTATAGGTTCATAGGTCGATCTCTTCCGATTCTTGTTGAATTTGATTGATTCCAAGCATGAATATGATTGTTTTGATCTCTTATTCTCATTTATGGTGATGTTTTAGCTGATGGTTGAGAATTGGTTGAGTTACCCTTAATGAATTTGAATGAAAATGGAATTTTTCCCCTCTTCTTCATTCGTATTGCTGCTGCTGCGTTTGAGCTTGCTTGGGGCTGAGTTTGTATGTGGAATTGGAGTCTTTTTACTGCATATTTGTGACCTTAACTTACCTGAATATGTTGGTTGAAGATTGGATTGGTGATGCTCTGTTTTCTGTTGTGTTGCTGCGTTAAATTGCTGCTGAAACTGCTGCGTTTCTTCCTTGCTTTTGCTGTCAGCTTTCATGGCTTTGTGGGAATTGTTAGGGCTGAGTTGTTGCTGCTTTTCATGCCCTGTATTGCTGCATCTTCTGCTTGTTTGTAGCTTTAGTTGTTGCTGTGTTTTACGCCCAGAAACAGGGGATAGTCTGCGTAATGTTGCTGTTGCTGCACGCCTTGGCACAGGGGTGCCAACCTTCTCCTTTTCAGCGTGAAACAGGGGTGCAGGGTGGCCTGATTTCTCTGTACCGAGACACGGGGGTGTCTCGGTTTGTTCTATGTTGGTGACACACCCGTGTCACCTTCTGTTTCCAAGTTAAGCTGCGTGATATTTATATATATATTCTTGTGTTCATGCATGGAATGTTGAATGCATGGAGTGCTGTACTTGAGAATTGCATGCATGTTAGCTTTGTGCATGTTAATATATATATTAGTTCTTTTTCATGCATGAATTTGCATGTGCATGCTAACTTGTTCTTGTAGTGTGAAATGCATGCATGGAAATTTTGTTAAATTTAAAATTTGCATACATGCGTGTACGTTGCATGTATGTGTTATATATATATATATAATATAATATAATATAATATATTTAGGTATACTTCAATATATATTTATATATATTTATTAAATATTAATTGTTATTTGATTTAATTGAATTATAGAATTTAATTGTTACCTATTTCATGTTTGATTTAATTTCCAATTTTAAATTGAATGTGTTTAATTGTTATTTTCTAATTTTAAATGTGATTTAATACGTGCTATGTTCCTATTTGAATTTCTTGAATTGAATTGATTGGAAACGTGAAATTATGAATTCGAATGAAAGCGAATGAAAGATATGAACTCGTTTGAATACGAATGCTTCATTAAATGAATGAATTGAATGTTTATATGTCTTTAAGACTTTAATAGTGCACATGAACGTGTTCATTACATTATAACATCTCTTATACATTCATTTCATAATCATTTCATTGTCGAGCGTCTTATTTGGTCATATTGAGTCTCACTTCACCTCTCTTGCACAAATTTTGAGTCCGTTGGAGACGAGGCCGGTCTATGAGGCTCGTGTGTTCTCCTTGTTGCCGCTTAAGGAGGGTTTCTCTACTATTAGATAAATGACCCTATATACCTCAACGTGTAAAGATTTCAGCTAAAAACTATTATATGTATATAGAGTCGTTTTCTAGGGTAAATGATTTCAATGTAAAGCCTTTCTTTCATGAACCTACCAAATGTTTTGGCGAGAATGAATGAATGTTCACAATGAATGGGGCCCAGGGGCTTGGTGTGAGTGGGGAACCGAGGAGGCATGGGCTGACGGGAAACCCTCACACTAGTCCCACTAATGAACGGCGTAACCGGACCTCGTTAGGAATTAGCGAGGAATGGACGCTGAGTGCCATCTGGGGAGTCATGTTCCCCTTTTGGTCATTGAATGGGTGGATGGGCTTTGCAAACCCATCACCAACCTGGAGGAAGAAGGTGGAATGTTATTGAATGCGCACGAAAGATTGAAATGCATGAAAAGAATGAATGTTAATGAATTACACGAGGTGTTGGTTGGAGATAATGCACGCCCACTCGCCGTGCCAATAATGACCTAATGTTAATGAATTGTTATAATCCCTTTTGATGATTTCTATTCGCCCACTTGGGAAATTCTTCAAAACCTCACTTGGGATTATAGCTTACATGTGAATGTTTAAATACTGTCGTATATTATATTATGCCCGACTTTTATACCCACCAGTCCCTTTTGGACTGAACCCGTTTGGCTTTCAGTTGTGTTGTGCAGGTGTCAAGGGAGCTAGGCAGGATTTCGAGTCATATGTCTTGTTTTCGTTTCTAGCCCTTTTGTGTATTGATCTTACACTTGCATATTGCACTTGTGATCATTGTATATGAATGTTGTTATGGAGCGTACTTGTTTTGAGCCGTGACGGCCAGTATTAGTATATATTCTGATTTTATGGTTCAAGGATTAGTCCCGCCTAGCATAGAGTGTGTGTATGTGCCCGTTCACCGTGATTGCGCTCGGGTATGGATCGTTCATTTCATATTCGGGTCGGATCTCGGTGCGGGGGATGTGACACCTTGCACTCGGGTGTTATATCCTTAAGTGGTATCAGAGCTACGGGTTGCAAAACTCGGGCTCTTGTGTCGTGTGGGTCCGTCTAGGTCGTTCGACATAGGAACTAAGTGATAATGTGTGCATTGCATCGATTTTGAACATGAAATTGTCTTTCTTTTAATCTTGTCGAATTACTTGTTGCATTCTATATTGAATCTGTGCCTTTCGTGTTGAATAAGTGCCATGAGCATGTATTAATCGCATGCATATATCTCCGAAATGAGTTATGATTTACAGGTTATGAAAATAATATCAAACCACGGCCAAATATCACGCTAACAGCGCTCTATTGCAAGTCCTTTTTGAGGCATGGAAGATAGGAGGGTTGTACGGGGAAATGATATAGAGGATTCGAGATACGTGATCTTCATGGATAGAGCTAGAGCTCAAGGTGAGGAACTGAATTGGAGGTTCGATTCCAGAGATGCAAGTATAGAAGGACACTTGGTGAAATAAGGATGGATCGTGAGATGGTTATGACTTAGAAGATTGACATGTACGGCTCTGCCACATAAGGTGCCTTTGATTGGATGCAACGGGATCTTTCAACCTAATGAATGAAGTGAACAAACCTTGAAGGTATTTTGATTCCGGATTTGGATCATTGAAGAGGTATCAATAATTAAGGGGAGTTAAGATAAAATGGGTCCGGTAGGAGTTGTGCACCAAGGGTCGACAAAGGAGGATTTTTTACTAAGCCTAGTGATTTGAAATCAAGTTTGTTGAAGTTAAGACCGGGAAGAGTCGGATTTGGGTGCTTTGGATTTCGATTAAGATGGGAAACGAGTCTGGAAGAGTAGAGAGAGGCAAGTACCTAGGTAAATACAAATATAGGGAAGGTGGCGATATTGAGAACGGGATTTGAATTTGTTTTTCCAAATCCAAGCTGAATTGTCATGTTGAGAAGTTGAATTGGAAGATATGGAGCAACAAATGGGAACGCTAAAGAAAGGCAAAGACTGGTTGAAGGATTATTATCGGGGAGATACTCTTTGCAAGGAAATCATGCGCTTAAGTAGAAGCAATTGGAAAACAAGTTCAATGCGCCAATTGAAACTCATAAACGAAAATCACGGGAATCTTGGTCAAGGTGATGATTAGGGTAGGAGTCGAAGTTCGAGGTGAAGTTTGAATGCTAACTCCTTGGACGTAAAAGAATTAGGGATCAAGAAATTGCAATCTCAGATAGTGGAAGATACAAGTTGATTTATAAAGATTCATGGAAACCTCGAAGACCGTGGGAATGGCATGGAATAATCACCAAGTCAAGTAACCTCGGGATTAGAGGAACGAGAATAAGTTATTGAGCTAACAACTTACCACATTGGTGACAGGTTTCAAAACATTCATAGCACATGCATCATACTTCGCATCAATTATTTATTCTTTCGGCCTTATGTTTATCCGTGCATTTGTATTTGGTTTCATTGCGCTAATTTGTTGAATGATGGCTTGGTGTTAACATGACTCATGCGTTGACATCTTTACCCGACATGCATTTTAGTGTTTATTTGGTAGGAAATTCTTTCACCTCACTCATCAAGTATCTTTTCAACTAGCTACATTGGGATGATGAGGAAAAGCAATAACAGGATGGCACATGATAAGGAAGATGTCTTCGGAAAATAAAGAACTTTAGGTAAGGGGGTAGGTCGGTGGAAAGGAACTCCGAAGGAAAGTGAGATTAGATTTGGCTTCGGAGTGTTCGGATCGAATAAGAATAGAGAAGAAGTATTAAGGGAATTCGACATGTAAGAGCAAAAATTTAAGGGGGAGAGAGCATGACCGAGAGATAAGTGGGAGGATGGAAGAGGTGCTCGAATGAATATGTTATTAGTAACAACGAGGATGCAAATTAAGGAGAATTTGGAAATCTTACTGGTGGCGATTGGAAATGAATAAGATGGATGTAATGGGTAAGTTGTTAAGAGAGAAGCTACGTTACTAAATTTGGGTGAAGACTTTACGGGATATAAGGGAAATGGCTCGTTGAACATTTCTACGTATGGAACTCCGATCTGGAGGTGATGGAATTATAAGGGCTTTTCTGTGAACTTCTAAGTCAGAATTAACAAGGAAAAATCGAATCAAGTTAGCATATAATGGAATAGTGTCAATCAAGAGTAGTTCAATGAAGTACAAAGGGGTCCAAGACAATATTATTGAGTTATTGGTTATATCAATGGTAATCCAGGAGGAAACTTAAGAAGGGACCAAATAGAAAAGGATAATGATTGGAGGATTGACATCAAACTTCAAGAATCATCAAGAATCTTCTGTCTTCGATTTAAGAAATATGGGACCAATTATCGAATATAACCTTCAGGGGGTCAAAAGGGAATGAACGGATAATAGGAACGGAAGATGGGAAAGGATTTGTGTTGAAAGAGGCCATAAGAATAAACATCTTAAGGTCGGGATTGAATCATCAAAGTTGTCCAGAGTGGTTATCCTCGGGGATATGTTAAGCACCGATATGGGTAAGGGTGGAAGATATGGACTGGACGTCGGAACAAAGATTCTAAACGCAAAAGTGAATGTCAATTGGATTACTTGGAAGAGTTAGTCCGACTGAAAGAATATAATAGGGGTTGAGGAAGGACTGAAGAAGTTGAGTAGCAATAAGAGTCAGAAGGGATCTAAGAGTATAATCCTTAAAGGATTCATCAATTGCTTCACCGGGATACCCTGAAGAGGTTAAAGACAAACTGAGCACTGAGTTTATCTTCGGGACAGATCATATACTGGATAATGACAACTCACAATTTTAAATTTTGTGACTACGGTGAACGGTACCTCAGCCATCCATGGCATACGCATACACGCATTGTTAATTTAAATAATTTTGCTAATTTGCGTTGTGACTCTTTGATTTCTTAATTATGGTTGTACAATCGATATTGGATGTAAGTAAGTGATGATTGTTCCCTGGCTTTATGTGATTGTTTTGACTAAGTTGCCAAAATTGGATATTTTGATGTTTTCTCTTTGTTGTTTTCGAGAGACAGGGTTCTCTCTTTGTTGTTTTCGAGAGACGGGGTTCTCTCTTTGTGTTTTCGAGAGACGGGGTTATCTCTTTGCTGTTTTCGAGAGACGGGGTTCTCTCTTTGTTGTTTTTGAGAGACGGGGTTCTCTCTTTGCTGTTTGAGAGACGGGGATTCTCTCTTGTTGTTTGTGAGGAACGGGGTTCCTTCATTAATTGTTTTCAGACAGATAGTGAATCCGAGGACGGATTCTTTTAAGGGGGAGAGGTTGTAACGCCCCCATTTTTCTTATTTTGTACAGCATGATGTATGTGTTTATCAAATTGCGCGAAATAATTAATTATACGTGTTTAATATGTTTAATTTTATTTTGATTATAATTAATGTTAATTATGTTAATTATTATATTTTAAGTTTTATTAATATTAATTTATATAATATTAATATGTTAATGTGCTAATTGAATTTAATTAGTGAATTTGTTATTAAAATCATAAATTTTGCATGCATGTTACCTAAATTATATACGTATTTATTAAATATATTTATATATATATATATATATATGTTAATTGTGTACGTGTGCATGAGTATTGTAATGCATGCATTTCATATTAATTAATAATTATGCATGCATGTATTTATTATGCATTTTAATTTCTTATATTATTGTTAATATTATGAATTTTATTGTTACCTTGCGTATGAGCCTCATTTACGTGCGTCGTTTCTATTTAATTTGATACCAAATTTTCATGCAAATTTAATATGTTGAACTTATACGTGTCTTATATATGAATATTTGTTCGTTTCGTATTTTCGGATTCAATTGCATGTGTTTCGGATTTAATTTGAATTTTGGAATCCAAGTCGGGGGCTAACGAGCATTTAGCGCACCCTTGGTTCCGTATTTAATATCTTGAGCTCGGGAACTTGGATTCGAGTTCCGTCAACTTCGCTGAACTCGTAACGAAAATTCAAGTTTAGTAAACTTAGCCTTATATTTTTCTAACGTCATTTGAACCTCCGAAATTCAACCAAAAAACGAGACGACGACCAAACTGACGTTGATGCACTAAAATGACCATAACTTATCCAATTGTTGACCAAATTAACCATGGCTAGACTCTATGGAACCCTAAATCAACCCTTTATTCAGACACAAACCCCCCAAACCGAACCAACCCTTCTCACTTGCTGAAAATATCCCAAACATCTTTTGCTTCCCAGTCTCTCCCGTAACTCAAGCTTTACCAAGAGATTCAAGCTCAAATCTCCTTCCAAACCTCCATTAATCCACAAGGTAAGCTTATATATGTTATGTACATTCAATATGAGTCATTTTCATTCATTCATCCCTAAATTTGATCATGGTTTCATGGATTTCTTGGCTGCCTTGAATATATACTTAGGTTATAGGTTCATAGGTCGATCTCTTCCGATTCTTGTTGAATTTGATTGATTCCAAGCATGAATATGATTTTTTTGATCTCTTCTTCTCATTTAGGGTGATGTTTTAGCTGATGGTTGAGAATTGGTTGAGTTACCCTTAATGAATTTGAATGAAAATGGAATTTTTCCCCTCTTCTTCATTCGTATTGCTTCTGCTGCGTTTGAGCTTGCTTGGGGCGGAGTTTGTGTGTGGAATTGGAGTATTTTTGCTGCATATTTGTGACCTTAACTTACCTGAATATGTTGGTTGAAGATTGGATTGGTGATGCTCTGTTTTCTGCTGTGTTGTTGCGTTAAATTGCTGCTGAAACTGCTGCGTTTCTTCCTTGCTTTTGCTGTCAGTTTTCATGGCTTTGTGGGAATTGTTAGGGCTGAGTTGTTGCTGCTTTTCATGCCTTGTATTTCTGCATCTTCTGCTTGTTTGTAGCTTTAGTTGTTGCTGTGTTTTACGCCCAGAAACAGGGGATAGTCTGCGTAATGTTGCTGCTGCTGCACGCCTTGGCACGGGGGTGCCAACCTTCTCCTTTTCAGCGTGAAACGGGGGTGCAGGGTGGCCTGATTTCTCTGTACCGAGACACGGGGGTGTCTCGGTTTGTTCTATGTTGGTGACACACCCGTGTCACCTTCTATTTCCAAGTTAAGCTGCGTGATATTTATATATATACTCTTGTGTTCATGCATGAAATGTTGAATGCATGGAGTGATGTACTTGAGAATTGCATGCATGTTAGCTTTGTGCATGTTAATATATATATTAGTTCTTTTTCTTGCTTGAATTTGCATGTGCATGCTAAATTGTTCTTGTAGTGTGAAATGCATGCATGGAGATTTTGTTAAATTTAAAATTTGCATGCATGTGTGTACGTTGCATGTATGTGTTATATATATATATAATATAATATAATATAATATAATATAATATATTTAGGTATACTTAATTATATATTAATATATATTAATTAAATATTAATTGTCATTTGATTTAATTGAATTATAGAATTTAATTGTTACCTTTTTCATGTTTGATTTAATTTCCAATTTTAAATTGAATGTGTTTAATTGTTATTTTCTAATTTTAAATGTGATTTAATACGTGCTATGCTCCTATTTGAATTTCTTGAATTGAATTGATTTGAAACGTGAAATTATGAATTCGAATGAAAGTGAATGAAAGATATGAACTCGTTTGAATACGAATGCTTCATTAAATGAATGAATTGAATGTTTTTATGTCTTTAAGACTTTAATAGTGCACATGAACGTGTTCATTACATTATAGCATCTCTTATACATTCATTTCATAATCATTTCATTGCCGAGCGTCTTATTTGGTCATATTGTGTCTCACTTCACCTCTCTTGCATAGATTTTGAGTCCGTGTGTTCTCCTTGTTGCCGTTTAAGGTGGGTTTCTCTACTATTAGATAAATGACTCTATATACCTCAACGTGTAAAGATTTCAGCTAAAAACTATTATTTGTATATAGAGTCGTTTCCTAGAGTAAATGATTTCAACGTAAAGCCTTTCTTTCATGAACCTACCAAATGTTTTGGCGAGAATGAATGAATGTTCACAATGAATGGGGCCCAGGGGCTTGGTGTGAGTGGGGAACCGAGGAGGCATGGGCTGACGGAAAACCCTCACACTAGTCCCACTAATGAACGGCGTAACCGGACCTCATTAGGAGTTAGCGAGGAATGGACGCTGAGTGCCATCTGGGGAGTCATGTTCCCCTTTTGGTCAATGAATGGGTGGATGGGCTTTGCAAACCCACCACCAACCCGGAGGAAGAAGGTGGGATGTTATTGAATGCGCACGAAAGATTGAAATGCATGAAAAGAATGAATGAATGAATGTTAATGAATGTTAATGAATTACACGAGGTGTTGGTTGGAGATAATGCACGCCCACTCGCCGGGCTAATAATGACCTAATGTTATTGTTATAATCCCTTTTGATGATTTCTATTTGCCCACTTGGGAAATTCTTCAAAACCTCACTTGGGATTATAGCTTGCATGTGAATGTTTAAATACTGTCGTATATTATATTATGCCCTGCTTTTATACCCACCAGTCCCTTTTGGACTGAACCCGTTTGGCTTTCAGTTGTGTTGTCCAGGTGTCAAGGGAGCTAGGCGGATTTCGAGTCATAGGTCTTGTTTTCGTTTCTAGCCCTTTTGTGTATTGATCTTACACTTGCATATTGCACTTGTGATCATTGTATATGAATGTTGTTATGGAGCGTACTTGTTTTGAGCCGTGACGGCCAGTATTAATGTATATTCTGATTTTATGGTTCAAGGGTTAGTCCAGCCTAGCATAGAGTGTGTGTCTGTCCCCGTTCGCCGTGATTACGCTCGGGTATGGATCATTCATTTCATATTCGGGTCGGGTCTCGGTGCGGGGGATGTGACACCTTGCGCTCTGGTGTTACAGTCTGTGTCAGTTTGGTTAAGTTTGTTAAGTGTTTTGCTTTAAGTTATGTTTGTAATTATGTAAATGATATATTCTGTGCAGGTTTATGCTTTTGGATTGAATGTGTGGAATTCGGGACATGTTTCTAGGGCTAGTTGAACACGTATTTATTTTACGCACTAGATTAATTGTGATTATTTTGGGATAGGCTTCTAGAACCAGTTGAACCTGTCTAGTGGATCTTCTCTCTCTCTAACGTTCATTATTGCTTAGTTCGTGTACGGATTTCCCATTTCGTATGCGGATTGGGCTTTAGTGCGAGGGATGTGGTGGCCCAACTTTTCAGGCGCTACATTCTATAGTGGTATCAGAGCTACCAGGTTCAGAACCGGTGCTCTGGGTCATGTTGTGTCGAGTGTAGGTCATACGACATAGGAACTAATTGTCAATGTGTGCATTACATTGAAATATTTGAAATTTCTTAACTTATGTGTCTTAAATTCTAATAAATTACGTGTTGCATCTGCATTTACTAGGTGCTCTCATTTGCTTTCATTACTTGACATATTCATGCACTAACCCAGCATGCATAGATATTTATTCAGTTTGTGAATTGTAGGGCGTCACATCGGTGCCAAAATTGTAATCAATCATGGCAACACTTCCTATTTCTACCAATTGATGACAGAGGATTCTAAGTCACCATGTTTTGACTACTTTCAAATGAAATAAAAGACAAATGGATCTCTATAGAAATTCAAAAAAGGACTTGATGCTATTGCTATGGATCAATGTCATGTGGACTATTTCCAATTAATATGACAACATCTACATAAACTAAAAGTGTTGTGAAAGTGGTAGCAGTGCTTTTGACAAACAAACTATAATCAGATTGTGATTGTATATGTCCTTGTGAGATAAGGGAAAAGATAGGTTAGAGAATCATTACCTTGAAGCTTATTTAAGTCCATGCAAAGACTTAGTTAGCTTGCAAACTTTGTTGGGATGTTCACAAGTGAAGCCTTGTGGCAGTGTCATAGAGACATCCTCATGGAGGTCACCATGCAGAAATGCATTGTTTACATCCATTTGTTGTAAAAGCCAGCCTTGTTGAGAAGCCAAAGGAAAAAGCAATATGATAGTTGTGATTTTTGCAACTGTGCTGAAAGTGTCAAAATAATCTCGGCCCTCTTTTTGAGTGTCGTCTTTAGCCACAAGCCTAGCTTTGTATCTTTCAATAGAGGTATCAGATTTATATTTGAACTTGTAAACCCATTTACATCCTATAAGTTTGATGCCATCAGGATGCTCTACAACCTCCCATGTCTTAGTTAACTATAGAGCTTCTATTTCTTTAGCCATAGCATCTTGCCATTCTTTGTGCTTAATGGCTTGATTGTATGTTTTGGGTTCAATGATAAAGGAGATAGCTAAGTTGTAGTGTTTGTAGTGTGGAGCTAAGTGTGAGTAATCTAAAACCGAAGATAAAGGGAAAGGAGCAGATACACCTGATTGTGGAGCTGATGTATTGTGAATTAAATTACAGTGATAATTTTGAAGATAAGATGGAGTTGCTCTAGTCCTCTGTAGTCTAGAAGACTTTGATGTAGCCCCCGGTAGAGGTTCTGAGTTTGAAGGAACAAAAGAAGAAGATGACTAAATTGAAGAAGTAGGGGGAGAGAGTCTATCTGCCCCACTAACTGAGCTTGTTTGTTGAGTATCAGCTGCAGAGTTGGTGTTGTTATCAGCTACAGAGTTGATGTTATTATCAACTGCAAATATAGTGTTGGGTGAACAATGTGCAACTTTGTCCTGATCATCTGAGTAAAACACATGGGAGGAGTTACGTAAAGATATTAGAAAGGAACCTGCGGAACTACTCGGTTTGCAGTGTAAGTGAAAACTGTTCTTAACAAACTTCATATGTCTAGAGACAAAAATTACTGATGACTCCAGATCTTGAAAGATAAAGCTTTTAGTTCCAGGTTTGTAGCCTAGAAAGACAGACTTCCTTGCTTTTGCATCAAATTTAGCTTTGTGTGGAGTACGTGTGGAAGCATAAGCCAAGCAACCAAAAACCTTGAGATTTGCATAATTAGGTACTTGATTGTATAACATTTCAATAGGGGTTTTATTATTCAAGAGAGGGGTTAGCAAACGGTTAATAATGTATACACCATGCACAACTATGTAGGACCAAAGAGACTTAGGAGCACCAGACTGACAGAACAAAGATCTTGCAACATTAAGTATATGTTGATTTTTCCTCTCCACAATGCCATTTTGCTCAGGAGTCTCAACACAAGAAATGTGATGCGCAATACCCTTTTGTGCATAAAAGTTTCTCATCGAAAATTTAGGGCCAATATCTTACCTGATAATCTTGACACTGGTACCAAATTGATTTTCCACGAAATTAATGAAAGATTGAAGTTGTTGTTTGCTGTTAGACTTTTGCCTTACCAAAGTTACCCAAGTAAACCTTGAATAATCATCCACATCTGTAAGGAAATATTTGTGACCTAGAATAGAAGATATCGAGTATGGGCGCCAAATATTAACATGAAGCACTTGAAAAATGCTAGAAGAAGCAGAAGTGCTAATAGGAAAAGGAATCTTCTTTTATTTTGATAGATGGCAAATATCAAAAGTTTGTGAGGAATCTTTACATTTACCAGATTTAACAATCTTTCGTAATGCATCCATAATGGAGGACGATACATGACCTAGCCTATAATAAATGCCAGAGATTTTCAACATCTATAATTTGAGAACAAGAAAAATTTATCCAAGATTTATCAGAAACAGAGATCAAATGAGAATGACTTACATATAAGCCACACTTCAAATCAGCTGAACCAATCATCTTCAAGGTCTGGGATCCTGAATCAAACAACAATTGTGATGAAAAACTTAGTCAACTGAGGGACATACAAGAGATTAAATGAAAACTTAGGAATATAAAGGACATTGTGCAAGTGAGGGACCCTGTGATAGGTACAGTACCAGATTGAAGAGCTTGAACATGTGGTCCAATAGGCAACTTAATTGAAATAAGTGATATCTTGTGAATGCTAGAGAATAAACTATTGGAATAACAAATGTGGCTTGTAGCACCAGTGTCCAAAATCCAAGTGTTTGGGGCACTGGTGCAAGACATCACACAAGATATACCTACAACAGATAAAGAATTGAGACTGATGTTGCCTGTAGAAGTAGAAGTGATCTGATTAGCATGATGAGGACCCTGTGGTCCTGAGGGCGTTGAATTACAACCAACAAAAGCTTGAATTGATCCTCAGTGAAGGAGACATTAGAAGTGCCTGGAGAAGTTGTTTCTGAAGATAAATTGTAACAATCCAATCGGTGAGGATCATTTTGATCTAGACATGTAGCATCTTGTGCATAAATCACTACAACAACATGATTAATGAACTTGAAATGAGGTGGAAAACTATGTTTCTTGTAGTAGGTGGCCTTTGTGTGGTTAAAGTCACCACAATGACGACAAGCTTTCCCATTAGAAACAATAGGTTTCTTGGAATTATTGAACTTTTGAGGTCCTTTACCATCTGAATGAGAAGATTGATATCTAGAAGAACTACAAGGATTGCTAGAAGCATTTTTCTGATATGAGGCATAAAACCTTGTGTTACAAAAGAACGATGATTTGAAGGAAGAGACAACTGCCTCTCTTGTTGCAAAACCATTGAAAACACATTGGTAAGAGAAAGCAGAGGATCTACCAAAATAATTTGAGATTGTAACCCAGAAAATTGAGCATTCAACCCATTCAAAAAGCGTATAACACAATCATTTTGCTTATAAGCCTTAAAAACATCAATAGCTCCATAAGCACAACAGGTAAGACAATGATATGTAGCTAGCGGACGGAAATTGTAATATTCATCCCGTAAAATCTTAAACTTTGTAAAGTACTCAGAAATTATGTCATCTCCTTGACTTACAGAGTAAATTTCTTCCTGTAGTTCAGAGATCCGGAATATGTCGCCATGGGAGAATTATAATATTCATCCCGCAAAATCTTAAACTTTGTAAAGTACTCAGAAATTATGTCATCTCCTTGACTTACAGAGTAAATTTCTTCCTGTAGTTCAGCGATCCGGAATATGTCACCATGGGAGGAGCGCTCACACAGATCAATCCAGAGATCACTGGCCTTGTCCATCCATAAGATTGATTGTACAATTGAAGGCGAGACCACATGAGAGATCCAATAGAGGACCATCGTATTGCATCTTGTCCAAACTGGAAACAACGGATCCGTGATAGACGGCATCGGGGATAGAACCAGACATGAAAACATACTTATTCTTGGATAGAAGAGCCATTTTCATGCCCCTGGGCCATGTGTGATAGTTCGTGCCGTCCAACGAGGAGTAGCGCTGGATTTTTGTTGGAGTGGAGGAAGTACGGACTGGAAGAGGTCAACTTGGCCTCTGCGGCGGTGATAGCTTCAACGAACGCCATGGAAGGGCAAGAATTACAGAAAGCAAAATGAAAAGGAACAAAGAAAAGAAATTAAAGGATCGAAAAACTAGGATTTTTAGATTATTATCTGATACTAGGAAAAGAAACGAAGCTTCAGCTTGAGAGAAAACAAAAAGATCTTATTCAACTTAATGAGCCGAAAGGAATACAAGTGTGTTTATATAAACAAGTACAGTCTTTTGATCACTACACGTGTGGTATAGGAGTTTCTATAGTGCACCTCAACCCAGTTGGTGCTATCGTGCACCTGTTTGTTTAAATATAACTAAATCTAAAACTATATTTGTAGCACCTAAGCGATGGGCGCCGCATCCCCTGCACTAGAGTCCAACACGTGTAACGAAATAGAACTCCACACACATGCCAAATCATAGTGAACGGGTGACAAATCCAAAACTTTCCTAAGCTAGGCGGTCTAGACCCACAAATCAAAGTGCGCAATCAAACAAGTATAAGCGGAAGCAATTGTTATTTCAAACTTGCAACATATATAACATATACATCAAAGTTGACTCATAATATATTACATATTCACATGCCCACCTCGGGCCAAAATAATAAGTATTTAACAAGAGTATACATAAACATGTCCAAAAGTATCATAAATACATAAGAAGCTAAAACATAAGCATGAGACTCAAGCTATCCATAAGTAAGACGACTAGACCACTTGCCGCCTAGCTCAAGACTCCAAAACAAGTACCTACAACTCAAAAGAAGGGGAAAAAGAAAAAAAAAACAACGAGGGTTAGTCCTAATGACTAGTGAGGGGGCTAACACACTCACACGTATACTTATAGAGCAAAGCAATTAACAAAACAAGAGATAATCCATGAACCGAGAGTGGATTTTACAATCCAAAACATTACCCGTGATACTAGATATAAGTACTTAAAAGCAGTTAAGGGCCGGAGGCCAAAGCAACCTATTTTAATTGTTTACAAATCTATTCTCGTTTCATAGACGCAAGACATGACAAGAACTCGATGAGTACGAGTTATCTCCAAACTTCTCAAGACAAGACCAGACGAAAACCAAAGCAAAACAAGTCCAACCAAGCTTTAAGTGGAAAAGAGAGACACGTTCCCTCAAATCCCATGTTAAGTATATGTTGAGACGGGGGCTAATTACTCCTACCCACTTCTTTGACGGTGGTAGCCGCCGGCTCAAGAGAACACACTTTCCCCTTGACCTCCCGAGGTTGAGTGAATCCACTCAAAATGAAAATATGCACAGGATGTAACACCCCAAGCGGTGGGGCACCACACCCCCGCACTATGACCCGACACGTGTACGAAATGGAAAGTCCGCACACGCACCAAGTCATAGCGAACGGGTGACAAACAAAAATCCAACCTAAGCTAGGCGGTATCTAAACCCTGTACAAGTGGAAAAATATGCAAAAACCTGAATGCAGAAGCAATACAAACATGAACTTTCAAAAACTTTACATAGCATGCATAATAAAACCTTCCATATAATAAATCAATTAAACGGGTTCAACTAAATCAAGAACCTGTCCTAACTTGTCCCAGAGTATCAAGCATTCATAAGGCAGAAACCTGTGCAGATTATACCATAATATTTACATAATTACAAACATATGTAGATCAGAGATTTAAAACTTAATCAAATGGACATAGACTCAACAGACAAGGTATAAAGCCGCCTAGCTCGAACTCCAATAACCTGAACCTGCAAACTAAAACAAAGGTGGGGCGAGGGTCAGTCCATTGACTGAGTGAGGGGGTTGAACACACACACACACACACAATACATATAAGGAGCAGAGCACGTATCAAAAGAAAGATTATGAACCAAACCATTTTTCCAAAAGAGCTCATATTTATACATATATTCATATCTTCTTTAGTTTGAAAACTCGTAAGGATTCATAGATTCAGAAACGCATATGGATTCATATTAAAACTCATAGGGATTCAAATTGAAACTCATGAAGATTCATAACTTAGCGTAGAAACCTCATATTGAAAACAAACTCTCCTATCCCATTTCATAATCAACATAACAAAAAAATTCAAATACCCGGCGAGCATGGGTTTCCAACCTTACTCCTTAATCAAAAGACTCAAAAGATTCATAAGGAAACATAAACTCATAAATTCATAAGATTCATAGATTCATATTCCCGTATTCCAACCTTCTCCGGAAGTCTGCATGCGGGTTACGGGCCCACATCATGCAACTCAATATAGTGGGGTAACGATCCCACAACGTACCTTCTCCGGCCTCAGCCGAAGGCTCAAAGCACCACGCCTTCTCCATCTCCCTTAGAGTCGTGCGTAGGTACTTCAAAGGAGCGTGTGCACAGGGGTGATAACCGGCGACCCCAACAGCAGCACCGGGTCTCCCTTACCCACACCTCCGGGGCCCAGGGATTTAAATAGATTCATAAGACTCATAAAGAAACATACCTAACTCGCGAAACCTAGAAACATATGATTCATACCTAAGAAACATACCTTACCGTGCAACTCGGCATATGCTATACACGTACCTCTCCGTGTCTTCCAAATTCATAATATGCTGAGGAAGATCCATAGTTCGCTTGACACTACACGGTTTGGATCATAGCCTCGTTGCAAAACCATTTTAAGCTTATATATGTCCATACGTATAATTTCAGAAGAATTAATATGAAATCGAATAACAAGATTCATAACATATCATAAGACACATATTTAATATACATATAATAGTATATTCGCATGCAGGCTTGAAAACGAGCACATAGGGTCATAGGTCGCATTAACTAAAAGAAAACAAACCTAAACCTCGGCTGGCACCAAACAAAGTCGAAGTCACCACAAATGGTCCACCCCGGAACCTGCACGACCTCAAGTCACCACCCCGGGTGCACCTGGACCAACTGGACACACACAACACAACACAAGGCTCAGACTCAGACTCAAACAACCACACAGAGACGCACGACACATGCTCTAACACTTAACGGATGCACTCACATAAGTAGGATTCAAATTCATATTAATTCCAAGCAAAACAAAACATTAAGGCATGTTCATGTGCACAATTAATGCAAATAAGAGATAAAAAGGCAAGGCAAATCATATCATTTCATTTGTCACACAAATTCAATTAACAAGGTTAATCAATTCATATCATGCAATTTACACTTATTAGAAAATTACACAAACCTCCCCTCTAGGTTAAACAATTAACAAATTTAACATGCAGGGACTCACATTGTAAATCAAAACATAACACATTTCATATAGAAGCACGTAATACAAGAACAACCAAATTACATAATAGCATGCTTCGAATTTCATATAAATCTCACTAGGTTACCTATCAAATTCCAACCATACTAAGTTCATATAATTCATACATGGCATACCCAATTCGCATATCACAGAACGGATTCAATCTACAAGGTTTACCTAATTAAGTCAAACAAATTCATATCGTTTCCAAAATTACACATACACTCCTTCAAGTTAGACAATTAGGTCACTTAGACAAAACGGGATTCAAATTGTAAATCAAAGCATCAACACATTTCATAATTCATTTAATACATGATTTCGTATACAATGGATTAAAATTCGATTGACAAATCTAGCAAATCGCAATTAATTTACATTTACAACAATTAAATCAAACAATTCCAATTACATAAATAAATTCATAACAATTAAACCGAGCGTCCGATTAACGAACGGGAAGTGGTGTTGGACTCACCACGAAGAAGCGGACAAACTGTCTGAAGGCCGCCGGAGCGCCGCCACCAGAACGTGCCAGAAAAATCCCAAAAATTCACACTTGTAAGAATTCCTCGTGCTCGTTCCAAATCCTCAATCAATTTCTGGAAATTCTAAGTCAATCGCCTCCAATTTCAAATCCAAAACTACGAAAACCCTAAAATCTTCAAAGTCAAATTACTTCCAAACCGGTGAACGAAAATGAGATCCAAAAGAGGCATTGTCTTACCCATGACGATGTGATGCCCCGTTTCTCGATCAAGGTAAGCTTGTTACGAGAGTGAACGATTTACTTTTCTTTGCATGAATTATGTGAATAATATGCCTTAATTGACCGTTATGCTTGAACTTATGTGAAATATATACTTTAGATGAGTTATGTGACTATTTGATATGGTAATTATGTGTTCATATTGTTTTCATTTGGCTTCGATAGCATGCTTCATGTTTAATCGAAACTATGTGCTTATTTGGACATTAAAGTATAATTTAGGGACTAAATGGTAAATTTATTTTCTAAGCCTGAAACTGGACAGAACTTAATAAAATTGAGTAGATAGTTTGATTACGAGTTCGTGGGTTTTTGGATCGCTCAATTTGGAGTTCGGACGAAGAAGTTATGGCCATTTTACGAAAAGTCAACCTTTTTATAAGACTTATGACGCAATTCCGAATTTAGCCTAATTTGAGACCCAATTTCACTTATGACCCGCTCTAATTGACCCGGTTCGTGACCCTAATAGCTGACCCAATTTCCTAAATCAGATTTTAACACCCACAAGCCATTTTACGTTATTTCACAAAGATTCAAACACAAACTCTCTCTAGCCTATTCATCTTGTCCAAGAACACCAAGAACACCTCCAAGCATCTTCAAGAGGCAAGAGTGGAGATTGAAGCTGGGAATTCGAGACTCAAGACCAAGTTATTCTCTTCTATTTTCAGCTCTCAAGGTAAGCTTTATGTGCTACTTCCATGGTTTTATGTTCTTGAGCTTCTTGACTTGAATTTGAACTAGGGTTCTTGTATGTTGGATTGAATTCGAATTTCTTGTTGGAAATATGATTCTTATGGTGTTAGGAACAATTTGATGTAAGTATTTCTTGATTTCATGCTTGTTTGAAGAATCCACCATTGATGACCTTTGAAACTTTCTTGAGAAATTCTTGCATGTCTAAGATTTACTTGGTTTCTGATAATCTTGGTGTTGTAGAATGATTATGCTTGAGTTTTTATGAGGTTTGGAATCAATTTTAGTTGAATTCATGCTAGGATTAGAGATTCACCATTGAAGAGCATGCTTGAACTATGAAGCTTTTATGCATATATGTAATTCTTGCTTAAATAATTTAATTCTTGGATTTTATGCTTATATTATGTTCTTATATGATGTATAAATGTTTCAGGATGCTTAATTGAGGTTTTGGAATCTTAATTTCATGTTTTGGGGTGTTTAGAACTCATTCCCGTCGAGTTCGAAGTGGCTGTCACGTTTTTTTTAAGTTTTGGGCAGAATCCACTAGGGTGGATTTTTGCTGTGTAAAAATCCATGGGGGTGGATTTGAGGTAGTAGCTTCTGGACAATCCGCGAGGGTGGATTTTTTGTGAAGGAAAATCCATGGGGGTGGATTTTCCCCAGCCTTGTTTTCTTGACTTGTTTCGCTTGTTTTGACTCTTGTATGTCCTTTTCTTGTTTCTATAATACCTTTAATGAGTTGTGACCTTATTATATGTGGTGGAACTTCTTGCATATCACTTGTTATGATTTTATTGCCTTGATCAAGTTTAAGTTGTCACATTTTGCTAAGTTATGCATTTACTTGAACTTGTATGACTTCCTACGTTATGTGTGACCTTGACATGCTATACATGCTCATGATTGATCCTCACATTTCATTAAGTGCATGATATGACTCCATAAGCATACATAACTCTCATAAGTGACTTGTTACTTAAGCCGTGTGTCGTTTACTTGGTTTGGGTCGTGTCTTACCTTTGTTAGTACGTTTGTCTTGTTAGGTGGTGAGTCTCCGGGCGAGTAGTCCGTTGCTCGTGGTCGACCTTTGAGGTTCTTGGTAAAGGTGAGGAGTTATATACTTATGAAACGATTTCAAAACTGTGGACACCTATAGCCTTTCATATTTGTTGGTTTTGAACTCCCGTTTTGAAAACGTATATTTAGGCTTTATAAGCCAAGTTTTGAGAGCTTTGCTCGTATTATGAATATTTGCTTATGGAAAACGGTTTACAAGTAAAACTGAAGTTTTGGTATATGGGATAGATACCCAAAATGGTTTCGGAAATTTCATTTGAATATTATGTATGTGTGAGTTGTGTAGCGAGGTTATGGTGTACCTCGCAAGGACACTTGCTTGGGGAAATCGAATTTGAGCTCGGGGATGGAGGTGACAGATATTCCGGGAAGGCAAGGGCCGACGGATGTCCTTATCCAAAGTTCCCACTTGTGGACAAGACTACAAAGACTCCGAGGAGGTTCGGGGATGAAGTTTTCTTGGAGAGAGCTAGGTTTCATGGACCGAATTCTCTATGTTATGGATGATCGAGGGATGTACACCCTCGGCATCAACGGTGTAATGGATGTTTTGAGTTGATTTCTTGGTTTGGGAAGATCGGATGGAGTGCTCGTTCTCGCCGAGTCGGTTATGTGTGGTTTATGATCCATATTTTCTAAAACTTGCATTTACTTCGAAAATGAGTTGGATCATGAACACCTTTCTTTTGAGCATGCATTGAACCTTATATACCCTATATATATTGTGAACTTCTCCTCACCGGTTCCTTTGAGCTGACTCCCTTTATCTTTCGTGTCCGCAGGTCGCGTTTTGGAGTCAAGCTAGGCGGGGTCTTTTGAGAGTCTTGTTTAAGTGGTCTAGTTTGTACTCGTTATGCATGTAGCATACTTTGTTACTTATGTCTTATGCTTTGTTTTGGGGATTATGGACTTAATATGTATGATGTTTTATTATGCTAGTTTGGACCGTGATGGTCATTAGGATGATTTTACATTCCGTACTTTGAGCATTTCGTGTTGGACCGTGGTGGTCACTTTATTTGGTGAATGAATGAATTTATGCACTTGATATGTTATGATTTAAGCTTCCGCATACTTGTGACTGTTTACTCGCTTGGTGAGTCTAGTGCCGCCTAGCTAGGATGTCCGTTTGTCACCGCTTGCTTCGAACCCGGTAGGTATATGGATAGCAATTCTATATACAAGCTAGGTCCGTAGCGCGGGATAGGCGTGGATGCCCTCGTTGGGGCGTTACACCCCTATTTGGTTGGTATCAGAGCCGAAGGTTCAAAATCGGGCTCTCGAGTCGTCTAGAGTGTACGGCATAGGGACAATGTGCTTTCGTGTTTATTTATTTCGCTTTATATATGACTACATGTTACTTATATCTTGTTAATTCTTGCTCTTAATTTATGTAATTGCATTTCTTACTTGATATTACGTGACATGAGCATGTGACTAACCAACATGCATACATGATTGAATTGTGTAGGATGCCTCCACGACGTCGTGACCATTCTCCGGCTCGTGGAAATGAGCAAGATCCTTCGGGGAATAATCAGAATCCACCTCCGCCGCCACCTCTACCTAATGCAGCGAATCTTATGGCTCTTATGACTCAGTTTGTGCAAGCCGTGAATGCACAACAAGCCGCTCAACAAGCCGCGTAAGTGCCTCCTCCAGCACCTCCTCCATCACCGGTTCCGGTTGAGAGTGTTTATGACCGATTTAGTAGGCGCCGCCTACCTATATTTCCGGGTACTACGGATGATTTGAAAGCGGAGTATTGGATCACTACCATTGAGAGGATTTTCCGGGTTGTTACTTGCACCGAGACGGAGAAGGCTTTGTGTGCTATTGATCTTCTTCGTGATGAAGCTTATAATTGGTGGCGTAGTACCATGTCCCGCCTTGGGGTTGGTGAAGACAATGTTACTTGGGAGATGTTCGCAAGAGAGTTTCGGGCACATTACATCCCGAAGCAAGCAAGGAAGCACCGTGAGAGGGAATTCACGAACTTGGAACAAGGGGATATGTCCGTGACCGAGTACATTGTCGAGTTCAACCGATTATCTCCGTATGCACCTCATATTACCGATGAGGAAGACCGCAAGTGTGAGAAATTTGTGGAAGGACTTCGTGGGGAGATTTCAAGATCTTTGGCTCCGGTACACATTGATAATTGGGTCGATGCTACCGGGTTAGCTTTGAAAGTGGAAGCGGAAGAACAAAGGCTTGGAACTAAGAAGGGTGTTAGCGGTTCCGGTTCGGGATTTAAGAGAACAACTCCACAATCATTCTCTAAGTCACCACAACCATCTTCTAGGGGTCGTTTTATGGGCAACAAAGGAAAGGGGAAGCAAACTCCTCCAACTACTAAGAAGAAGGAACCATGTGTTCATTGTGGGGGTACTACACACTCCGGGGATAATTGTTGGTGGAAACAAGGTAGATGCTTCAATTGTGGTAGCACCGAGCAGTTGGCGAAGAATTGTGACAAACCAAAGACTAAAGGACCGGGTGATGGAACAAGGCCCGTGACTCATGCTCGTGCTTATGCCTTGGATGGGGAGCAAGAGGATGTCGAGATCGACCCTACCGCGGTGGTGGAAGGTACACTCCACATACATGACATTCCCATACATGCATTATATGATCCGGGTGCATCTCATTCGTTTGTTACACCTTCTATGGCTTCTATGTTGAACTTATCTCTTGCGATTGATTCTATGCTTTATATTGTACATTCTCCTTTGGGTGGTATGATTAGAATTGATTTCTTGTACCGTAATTGTCCGGTGAGTATTGAGGGACGAATTTACCCGGCGAACTTGATTGTTATTCCGATGAAGAAGTACGACGTGATACTCGGTATGGATTGGCTTTACACGCATCGGGCAAAGATGGACTGTTTTGGGAAGAAGGTTGAGTTGGGTACCGGTATTGTTACGGGTTCGAGTGTTAGTGGGAGTCCGTTTATTTGTTTGATGGAAGCTAAGAAGCTTATTCGTGATGGGGCTACCGGGTATGTGGCGTATGTGTTGAACCGGCCTAAGGATCAAGTTAAGCTTGAAGAGATGAATGTGGCGAATGAGTTTCCCGATGTCTTTCCGGAATGTTTGGGGACTTTGCCAACGGAAAGAGAGATCGAATTTGTTATTGATCTATTCCAAGAGGCCGAGCCGTTCTCGAAGACGCCGTATAGGATGGCTCCCGCCGAACTCAAGGAACTTAAAACTCAACTTGATGAGTTATTGGCGTGTGGGTTTGTACGGCCGAGTACTTCACCTTGGGGTGCTCCGGTGTTGTTCGTGAAAAAGAAGGATGGGAAACTTCGTATGTGCATAGACTATCGGGAGTTGAATAGGATGACGGTGAAGAATAAGTATCCCTTCCCGCATATCGAAGAGTTGTTCGACTTATTGCAAGGTACGAAGGTATATTCGAAGCTCTATCTCAGACAAGGTTATTATCAGTTAAGGATTAAGGAGTCGGATATACCAAAGACGGGCTTTAACACGAGATACGGACACTTTGAGTTCGTTGTGATGCCCTTTGGACTTACCAACGCACCCGCAGCTTTTATGGATTTAATGCACCGTGTTTTCAAGGAGTTCTTGGATAAGTTTGTTGTTATATTCATTGATGACATCTTGGTTTTCTCTAAGTCGGTTGAGGAACATGCTCTACATCTTCGTTTGGTACTTGAGAAACTACGTGAACACAAGTTATATGCTAAGTTTAGCAAATGTGATTTCTGGATTGATCGGGTATCATTTTTGGGACATATTATTTCCGGTGATGGGATTTCAGTGGACCCTTCTAAGATAGAAACAGTTTCTCTTTGGGAGCAACCGAAGAATGTGTCGGAAGTAAGGAGTTTTCTTGGCTTAGCAGGCTATTACCGCCGAATCGTTAAGGATTTTTCTAAGATTGCCGCACCTCTCACACGATTAACTAAGAAGGAAACAAAGTTTATATGGGATGAAACTTGTGAAGAGAGCTTCCGTGTGCTTAAGGAGAAATTGACAACGGCTCCGGTGTTAACTCTACCGGAAGGTTCGGATGGGTTTTCAGTTTACACCGACGCATCCAAAGAAGGATTGGGGTGTATGCTTATGCAAAATGGCCGGGTGATTGCTTATGCTTCGAGGAAATTGAAGGAGCACGAGCAGAATTACCCAACACACGATCTTGAGTTGGCCGCGGTGATATTTGCCTTAGCAAAATGGCGACACTATCTTTATGGAATTAAGTTTGAGGTATTCACCGATCACAAGAGTCTCTGTTACTTGTTCACACAAAAGGATCTAAACATGAGACAAAGTCGGTGGATGGAATTCTTGGAAGACTGCGATTGTGTCATACAATATCACCCGGGGAAAGCGAATGTTGTTGCGGATGCCTTGAGTCGGAAAGCAAAGATTGCTAATCTTGAGGTCGATTCTGAGAAAAGTGAAGCCGAGATCCTAGTTTCACAACCGAGGTTGGCTAATATCACTATAAGATCGGATTTGAGGCAAAGAATCCTAAATGCTCAATCAACGGATGAATGGATTCAAAGACAAGTGATTCGACCGAGAGATAATCCGAGGTCTAAGTTTGGATTTGATGATTTGGGGATCTTTAGGTACACGGGCCGAGTATGTATACCGGATGGATTGCAAAGGTTAGTGCTTGAAGAAGCACATAGGACCGTCTATACGATGCATCCGGGTGGCAACAAGATGTACCGGGATCTCAAGAAGTACTTTTAGTGGCATGGAATGAAAAAGGATGTGGCTAATTTTGTTAAGAGATGTCGAGTTTGTCAACAAGTTAAGGCCGAACATCAATTACCGGCGGGAAAGTTGCAACCGATACCGATACCGATACCCGAGTGGAAATGGGAACAAGTCACCATGGATTTCGTGACCGGGCTTCCAAGGGTTCGAAAGGGATTTGATGGAATTTGGGTTGTCGTAGATCGCCTCACCAAATCTGCACACTTTCTATCGATTCGATCAACCGATAAAGTGGAGAAATTAGCGGAGTTGTATCACCAAGAAATTGTGAGATTACATGGGATACCCGCTAGCATCATTTCGGATAGAGATCCTCGTTTCACTTCTAAGTTGTGGAAGGTTCTTAAGAGATTATGGGGTACGAAGTTAAGTTTTAGTACCGCATTTCATCTGCAAACCGATGGACAATCCGAACGGGTGATTAAGTTTCTTGAGGATTTATTAAGGGCTTCTATATTGGACTTTTCGAATGAGTGGGATAAAGAATTGACTTTGATCGAATTCGCCTACAATAATAGTTACCAATCTTCGATCAAGATGGCACCATATGAAGCTTTGTATGGCCGTAAATGTAATTCTCCTCTTTATTGGGATCTTGAGGAATGGAAATGGACCGAGGAAAATGGTTTGGAAAGAGGAACCGAGCCCGATTTGATTAAGGGAGCAATTGAAAAAGTGGAAAGGATTAAGCAACACATGAAAGCGGCACAAGATCGGCAAAAGAGTTATGCCTACCGTAGAAGGAAAGATTTGAAATTTGAAATGGGTGACCGAGTTTTCTTGAAGGCAACACCGAGAAAGGGTTTCTCACGTATTGGAAAGGGTGGTAAGTTGAATCCGAGATTCATTGGTCCGTTTGAGATTGTGGAATGTATCGGGGAAGTTGCTTATCGCTTGGATTTGCCTCCGAATCTCACGGGAATCCATAATGTGTTTCATGTGTCACAATTGAGAAGGTATTTCCGGGATGAGATGGAAACTATGCCGGTTGAAGAGGTACAATTGGAATCAGATTTGACATTTAAACAACATCTGGTAAAGATCTTGGATAGGAAGGTTCCAGAGTTGAGGAATCGACAAATTCCATTGGTTAAGGTACTTTGGAAAGATCTTAAGTCCGCAGAAGCAACATGGGAGACGGAAGAGAAGATGCGGAGATATCATCCAGAGTTGTTTTTCGATGGTAAATCTGGGGACCAGATTTCTTTAAGGAGGGGAGGTTGTGACGCCCCGTTTCTCGATCAAGGTAAGCTTGTTACGAGAGTGAACGATTTACTTTTCTTTGCATGAATTATGTGAATAATATGCCTTAATTGACCGTTATGCTTGAACTTATGTGAAATATATACTTTAGATGAGTTATGTGACTATTTGATATGGTAATTATGTGTTCATATTGTTTTCATTTGGCTTCGATAGCATGCTTCGTGTTTAATCGAAACTATGTGCTTATTTGGACATTAAAGTATAATTTAGGGACTAAATGGTAAATTTATTTTCTAAGCCTGAAACTGGACAGAACTTAATAAAATTGAGTAGATAATTTGATTATGAGTTCGTGGGTTTTTGAATCGCTCAATTTGGAGTTCGGACGAAGAAGTTATGGCCATTTTACGAAAAGTCAACCTTTTTATAAGACTTATGACCCAATTCCGAATTTAGCCTAATTTGAGACCCAATTTCACTTATGACCCGCTCTAATTGACCCGATTCGTGACCCTAATAGCTGACCCAATTTCCTAAATCAGATTTTAACACCCACAAGCCATTTTACGTTATTTCACAAAGATTCAAACACAAACTCTCTCTAGCCTATTCATCTTGTCCAAGAACACCAAGAACACCTCCAAGCATCTTCAAGAGGCAAGAGTGGAGATTGAAGCTGGGAATTCGAGACTCAAGACCAAGTTATTCTCTTCTATTTTCAGCTCTCAAGGTAAGCTTTATGTGCTACTTCTATGGTTTTATGTTCTTGAGCTTCTTGACTTGAATTTGAACTAGGGTTCTTGTATGTTGGATTGAATTCGAATATCTTGTTGGAAATATGATTCTTATGGTGTTAGGAACAATTTGATGTAAGTATTTCTTGATTTCATGCTTGTTTGAAGAATCCACCATTGATGACCTTTGAAACTTTCTTGAGAAATTCTTGCATGTCTAAGATTTACTTGATTTCTTGCAATCTTGGTGTTGTAGAATGATTATGCTTGAGTTTTTATGAGGAATCAATTTTAGTTGAATTCATGCTAGGATTAGAGATTCACCATTGAAGAGCATGCTTGAACTATGAAGCTTTTATGCATATATGTAATTCTTGCTTAAATAGTTTAATTCTTGGATTTTATGCTTATATTATGTTCTTATATGATGTATAAATGTTTTATGATGCTTAATTGAGGTTTTGGAATCTTAATTTCATGTTTTGGGGTGTTTAAAACTCATTCCCGTCGAGTTCGAAGTGGCTGTCACGTTTTTTTTAAGTTCTGGGCAGAATTCACTAGGGTGGATTTTTGCTGTGTAAAAATCCATGGGGGTGGATTTGAGGCAGTAGCTTCTGGACAATCCGCGAGGGTGGATTTTTTGTGAAGGAAAATCCATGGGGGTGGATTTTCCCCAGCCTTGTTTTCTTGACTTGTTTCGCTTGTTTTGACTCTTGTATGTCCTTTTCTTGTTTCTATAATACCTTTAATGAGTTGTGGCCTTATTATATGTGGTGGAACTTCTTGCATATCACTTGTTATGATTTTATTGCCTTTATCAAGTTTAAGTTGTCACATTTTGCTAAGTTATGCATTTACTTGAACTTGTATGACTTCCTACGTTATGTGTGACCTTGACATGCTATACATGCTCATGATTGATCCTCACATTTCATTAAGTGCATGATATGACTCCATAAGCATACATAACTCTCATAAGTGACTTGTTACTTAAGCCGTGTGTCGTTTACTTGGTTTGGGTCGTGTCTTACCTTTGTCAGTACGTTTGTCTTGTTAGGTGGTGAGTCTCCGGCCGAGTAGTCCGTTGCTCGTGGTTGACCTTTGAGGTTCTTGGTAAAGGTGAGGAGTTATATACTTATGAAACGATTTCAAAACTGTGGACACCTATAGCCTTTCATATTTGTTGGTTTTGAACTCCCGTTTTGAAAACGTATATTTAGGCTTTATAAGCCAAGTTTTGTGAGCTTTTCTCGTATTATGAATATTTGCTTATGGAAAACGGTTTACAAGTAAAACTGAAGTTTTGGTATAAGGAAGCACGGGTTTTCAAATACCCTACGAGCACGGGTTTCCAACCTTACTCCTTAATCAAAAGACTCAAAAGATTCATAAGGAAGCATAAACTCATAAATTCATAAGATTCATATTCCCGTATTCCAACCTTCTCCGGAAGTCTGCACGCGGGTTACGGGCCTACATCGTGCAACTCAATATACGTGGGGTAGCGATCCCACAACGTACCTTCTCCGGCCTCAGCTGAAGGCTCAAAGCACCACGCCTTCTCCATCTCCCTTAGAGTCGCTCGTAGGTACTTCAAAGGAGTGTGTGCACAGGGGTGATAACCGGCGACCCCAACAGCCGCATCGGGTCTCCCTTACCCACACCTCCGGGGCCCAGGGATTCAAATAGATTCATAAGACTCATAAAGAAACATACCTAACTCGCGAAACTTAGAAACATATGATTCATACCTAAGAAACATACCATAAGAAACATACCTTACCGTGCAACTCGGCATAAGAAACATACCATAAGAATAATTAAATCACATAAATGATGAAAAAAAATGCAAATAATCACAATATCCTAAGCTAAACGACTTAGATAGACTCGACACGATACTAGAGCTCTGGTTTTGCAATCTGGAGCTCTAATACCACTTAAGGATGTAGCACCCCAAGGGGTGGGCACCACATCCCCCGCATTAGAGCCCAACACATGTAACGAAATGGAAGTCCGCACATGTGGCACGAACCTGTACGGGCGGACAGACGAGCTGTCATAGTGGTCACGGCCGCTACCAAAATGGCACGATTGCACCACCTGTATAGACGTGAAACTACTGAACCGTCGTGGCCGCGATGAGGTTTACACCTGGCACGATTGCGGCCACGCCACTGGGCGGAACAAGCTAAAAATGGCACAAAACAAGGCTGACATGCAAGGGATCACAAAACGCAAAGATGCAGCTGGTATGCAACACATAAACCATGTAAAATCTTCCAAATTCCATGCCTAACATGTTGTCCAAACCAAATGGACTGAGAAGGAAGATAAGTGCTCAAGTTTCATGCCCCAAACTCCAATTTTCATGAATGCATTAATGGTAATCCATGCCATACTGAACTACCACGAATTAGGATGAAATAAATGAAGTCAAGGAGTTCAATTCACCAAGAATAATGCACAAATTCAGCTCCAAAGTCGTGCTAACATATTGAATTCAAAAATGACCCTTAACCCTTACTATTCATGCATTGATCCATAGCCTATCCAAATCTTCATGAAAATGCACAAAGTGGGACTTAAAAGAAGCACAAGGGGAAGGGGAACACCGTCATATACATACCTCTTTAATTGGTGAAGAAACGATCAAGTTTTGAGCTCAAATGGGTGAAGGGGTGAATAGTGCCGAATTGCTTCTCTTGTTTCTTCAAGTTTTCAGCCACTTTTTCCTTCTCTTTTGCTTAAGTCCGAAATAAAGGGGTTAGGGAGGAGAAAATATGTTAAACCATGGTTAGTTAATGGTTAAGTATAGAGCCAATGGAGGTTAATTTAGTTAAACCATCGTACAAGGGGCTCGATTCGACGAAGTTTTGGGGTTTCAAATGGGCTTAGAAAAATACAAGGCTTGTTCCATTGGTTCCGAATCGTCGAAACGAGTCCAATGTGGTGACGGAATTTGAATTTGAATTCCCGAGCTCAAGTTACGCCACCCGGAACTCAAGATGCGCAAAACGTTTTAGGCCCTTTTCAGTTCCACTCCAAACAAACGAACCAAAACACGAACAAACGAACTCAAAAACGTAAAACGAGCATTCTAACATGTTCATAACACATATATCTCATGCGTGGCAAGTTGACACAAAAATCGGAATCAAAATCGAGCATGTATAGGGCAAATATCAAGGCAACGAACATATAGTTCATATATTCAAGTTCATAAATATAATCAAATAATTCAAATAAACAATTATAACAATTAAACATTAAAATAAGCATATAAGTGCATAAATTAAATAAATTAAAATGCAAGAAACGCACTCGTGACATCATACCTGTACGGCCGAAAAATCGGGGCGTTACAATATTTTGGCGGCAATACTCTTTTCTTAATTTTTATACATTTATAAATAAAGGTATATGTAGAGTAATTCTATGTTTGATTAATTATAAATAATCTTATACAAAATTATAATAATTTATATATTAATATATTATTTAAATTATATTATAATATCCAAAAATGTTTCAAAGTATTTTAGGGTAAATTAGTAATTTTATAAAAGTTCAAAGTGATTATCAAACTTTTCTCAGTAAACACTCAACTGATTATTTTTTACTTATCACCTTTTTTTTTTTCAAACAGTTTGTGTTTTTACTACTGCAATTTTTTATAGCTCTCACTTCTACTTATAGAGTAGAGTTTGCAAAAACCCCCTATATATGAATGTATTTTATTTAAATTTAAATATTAAATACTCTTATAAATATTGTATTTTAAATTAATTAATAAATATTAAATATATATAATGTAGATGTGTTGGAACCTTGCCGTATCCTAGATTTTTTGAAAATTCGGATCGTCGTGTTCGTGTTCATTTACCATACGCTCTATTATATAGAACGGAAGATCCCAATGTGACAACTTAGAGTGTTATTTCAAATAATATTTAAACGATTAAATTCTTTTCTCCAACATCACTTTTTTTTTTCCATTTTATACTTTCACTCTTTCCTCTCGCCACATCTTCAATCTCATCTCTTTTTTATTAACCTCAATATAATTCCCTTATTTTTCTTCTATTTAATTCTTAGTTACTATTTTTTTATTTATCCTAGACTTCACAAATATGTTTATAATTTTTAATATGTTATAACAGATTTTATATTATTATATTATTGAAATTTGATCGCATTGTTAAATTATATTTCATTTTTTTCTTATTATAAACACAGAGTTTGAAGTGTGGGCTAGTCACAAATATAAAATTAAAATAGTAGCAGCTTTGTCAAATCGTTAATGCGTTTGTAAGAAAGTGGACGATTGTATAGTTGTAGCCTCGTAGGAAATAACGTGTTCACTGAGTGGTCCCCATATTTGGTCTCATGTCGTATCATTATTCAAACTTGGTCGGCATGATTAGATTTTATAAAGCATTATTTATGGAAAAATAGTTACTCTTGGCGTTTTTCTATTTTACTTTATATTTGTGACTAACAGAAGAGTCCATCAGTGTGATAAGAATCTTTTATTACTTTAATGTCAGGTCAGGTCTATATAATTAAATACTCAAATTAATTGGTCAACCCCCCATTGGCATCATAATTACGTAATAATTATATTTAATTATATATATTTATATAATATTATAAATATTAATTAAAAAACAGAATAAGTCAAATAATATAAAAAATATATATAATTTTAAATCACTAACAACTACTCATTAATTTTCGAATATCATTCTCCAATGAAAAGTTTTCAAATTATAAATCTACAAACAATTTAGCTAATAATAGATTTAACAAACATCATACTATTTATTCTAGAAAAAAAAAAAATATAACACATACATTATTGTATAAATATATATTATAAAAGATAAAATATTTCACATTATTTTATCTATATTTAAATTTAGTTCATACTCCTTATATAATACTTATAGTTGGAATTAATATTTTCATAACACTCAATTTTAAATATAATTTATAAATTTAGTGAGATTATTTCTTCAAAAAGTTATCAAGATGTTTATTAACAAAAAAATTGCCATTTAAGTTAGTAGCTCAACCGGCTCGAGCATATGTTTGGTCATGGGTTCGAAACCTAACTACAGTAATAACTTTGGGTTAGAGTTTGGAAAAAAAAAAAAAAAGACGGGAAACCCGGGTAAGCAGGCCCGCGGAGCGGTCCTGTCCTGTGACGCCCCGTCCGTTCGGCCGTACAGCTATGTGCGCATTTAAATTATTTATTTATGTAACTATATGTTTAATTTAATATTTAGATGCTATTTTGATTATATATGAATTATTTGTTATACTTGAACTTTGAAACTTGAACGTTTTTGCCCCTTTTGACTCCACTCTTAATCCGTTTGACCCCGAATTTGATTCCGATTTTTGTGAATACGTGATATGCGTGAAATATGTGAGTTATAAATTTGTTTATATGATATTTACACGTTTTTGAACTTGTTTGATGAGGTCTTGGACCATTTTTGTGAAATAGGGACTTAAGGGCCTAAAGAGAATTTAGCGCACCTTAGGTTCCGTGCAACATAACTTGAGCTCGAGAATTTGGATTTAAATTATGAAACTTTCAATGGACTTGTATCGACGATACAAATCTAACGAAGCAGGCCTCATAATTTTTTAAGCCCATTTGAACCTCCAAAACTTTATCAAAACGAGCAGCTTGTTCCGAATACCCTACCCATAACTTTTTTGCCATATTTGACTCATTTCAACACCTTTTTGATCAAACTTGGACACACACAACCCCAACTCACCCCTCTACTCACCCCCTACCCCTTCACTTCGGCCACAACACAAGAAAAATGAGAAAGAAAGAGAAAAGAAGGGAAGAAAGGAAGAAGAAGCAAAACCCTTACACCTCTTGTGATTTTGAGCTCAAATCACTTCTAATCTTCACCATTTCTTAGAGGTATATATATTTTCGGATTCTCCACAACATGATGTTTCATCCATGAATCTTTGATTTTTATCTTGGTTTGAGCATGCTATGGATATATGTATGAATAGTTAGGTTTTGAAACCATTGTTGGATTCTTGTTCAAGAGTTGATTTCCATGGGTTTTGATGCTTGTTTTATGATCTTTTAAGCTTCCCTAACTTGTGTATATGCATCTATTTCACGGAGAATGTGTGTGTGAAGCTCTACCATTTTTTTAATCTTGAGAATGTGAATAGTATGTGGGTGATTTGAATAAGAACATGAACTCATATCTTTGCTCCTTGTTGCCATGACTGTTGTGGTTGTTTTAGTGGAGATTTTTGCATGAAATTACTAGAACTTTTGCATGAATTTGTTGGCCAAATATTGCCCTACATCAGCGCTGTTTTGCTAAGCCTTTTCCTACATTTTTGCAGCAGCAACAACTTGAAGACAAACTGCAGCATTTAGGGACACGCACAGGTGTGTCCCTAGGCAGTTGGGAGGCCACGGGCTTTCTTTTGGGGAGTGTGTTTGTACTCAGACACACCCGTGTCTCCCTTTACATTATGAGGGAGACACAACCGTGTCCCCATTCTTTTAATCCGTTAAATGGTTGAACGTGAGTGTTGTGCATGGGTTGTCTTTCTATGCTTGTTTTGTGATGTTATGTGATTTTCTTGCAACGTTTCATGTATTATTTAATTTCTCCCACCCTATTTATGATCCTAACATGTTATTAAGTTGTAAAATAATGTGTTGAGTTGTTTATTTTAATTTTATGATATTATTTTCAAAGTGTAAACATGACTTGAATGCTTATACGTTTAAATGCTACGTGTGAAGTTTCTTTGTATCTTTTGCCTTCTTTGTGTGTTTTAATCTTGTTTATGCTTATGATATGTTATAATGTGATGTATTATGAGTTTATTTGACATGTTATTTGTTTAATTTATGTACCGTTTACGTGGTAATATGCTAATTACTTCGATATGTCTAAGTTTGAACGTATATGACGTGCATTGCATCATTTGCTTCCATATGCATTTGTCGAGCATTTCTATAGTTCATTATTGAGTCTAGTATTATCTCTTGTGTTTAGATTGTCCATGTGGAGTAGCTCGTTGGTGTGGAGCCTCTTCATAGGTGTTGTTTGCTTCGCTTTGCCCGTTTCGTTCGTCGAGGTGAGGTTTTCTTTCTTTTAGTTAATTCGACCTACAACCCTACATGTGTTTTGAGCCGTTTGATACATATTTTGAGGGATTTGGCCCGTTTGCTATGTAACACTTAGACAACGTTTTTATATTTACGTAAGACTATATTTTATTTATTTATTTTGAAAAGGATTGGTGTGAGTTTTGAACTATCGAGATAAGGCCTTGAAAGATAGGTCATTTGAATACGAATTTGAATTTGACTTTGAACTTGGGCTCGGAGAAGTGGTATGGCAACTCGGGGTGGCTATGGGGTTGTCGAGCTCTCCCATCAACACAACTCCACCTTTGAGAGGATTCGCCCAACCTCGGGAGGTCGAGGGGAAGGCGGGTTTTTGTTGCCCCGGCGAAAGCAACCGGCGAAGGAGCGGGTAGGAGTAATTAGCCCCCGACTCATTCTTTGAATTTGAACCAGTGTTGAGGGGTCGTGCCTCTCTTCCCCAAACGGCGAAGGTTGGATTGAATTTGACTTTGAATTTGAATTTGAATATGAATATGAAGGAGATTGTTTGGAAACTCGTACTCGTCGAGTTAGTATGAATATGACTCTGAATATGGTTTGTGGAACGGGAGTGGATTCTTAATTACTAAAATTAGTTTATTTTAGCATTCGGCCTTAACTCTTTTTTTTTCTATATACCTAGTATCACGAGAGAAAATATCTTAGATTGCAAAAGCCACGTCCCGGTTCATGAACTCTTTGACTTTTGATATGCTCTACTCTTACGTATATGTATGTGTGTGTGTGTGTTAGCCCGCTCACCAGTCATTAGGACTGACCCCTCCTCGTTGTTTTCTTTTTCCCCCTTGTTTCCTTAAGTTGTAGGTATAGGTATAGGTTTGGATAACATTATATGTTGGTGAGGTCAAACTGGACAACTCTCCAGTTAATTCGAAAATCCCTTTAAAAATATTGAGTAACTTTCGAATAAATAGGTGTTCTATTAAGGTAATAAAATTCCTAACATTCCACCAATAGGATTTAAGAGCTAATAGGTAAGCTAATTGATGGCTCACGAGTCGTGGGGTAACTAATGCAACCTATTAAATCTTAGTTTCTTGATTGATCACCTTAGGTGATTGATATTTCTTGATCAGTTTAAGATGGGTGATGTCTCACGAGTCGTGGGTCGTTCCGGACTAAATTTTTGGTCGAGATCTTATGATTGATGGGTTATGCTCAACACTGAAGTAGATATGGATGTCTTAGGACTCATGGGTCCATGATTGAAAAATCAATGCTGCAAAAACATTACTAGGAATTCCATGGAGATGGAATTGGCAAATTCGTACCTACCGAAATATTCTTAGACCTTTGGATATCTCACAAGTCGTGGGTCCAAAACTAAGAATGCTTGGGATCCTAGTACCTACTGAGAAAATAAGTTTTTTTAAGGTTGTTTGGGATTTATAATCCTTTTAAAAAACAGTGGGAGAACATATTTCTAAAGACCTTGATAATATGTATGACGTTATTATTTAGCATGCTCATGATTTCTCTGTTTATCATTTAGGTTGTAGTTTCTGTGATTCTCTATAATTGAAATGACAACTAAAAACCCTCTAGTATCCATCCTTGAATCAAACAAGTTGACGGGGCCCAATTACTCTGATTGACTTCGAAATCTAAAGATAGTTTTAAATTCTGAGAAGAGAAGATATGTTCTCTTCGAGGCGGAACCTGTCGCTAAAGGCGAGGCTCCAACTCTGGCCGAAAGAGAAGCGATAGCTTAGTGGAATGAAGATAATCTCCAAGCCCATTGCCTCATGTTGGTCAACATGTCTCCGGATATGCAAAGGCAATACGAGTTAATGGAAAACACTGGGGAGATTTATAACCACGTTGAACAATTATGCCGTCCCAAAGAATGTGTTCTAAGGTATAATACGTCTAGGGAGCTCTTTCATCTTAGAATGAACGAAGGTACAAGTATCCATGAGCATGGACTGAAGTTTCTTGCTTTAAATGAGAAACTTACCTCCATAGATATGCCACCGAGTGAAGAACTCATTATAGAATTGTTGCTTGCTTCGCTTCCACCATCATTCAACCCTTTCGTGCTGAACTTCAACATGAATCATGTGCATGCTACTATAGCTGAGCTAATTAGTTAGCTTGTGACTACTGAACACACGATCAAAAGGGATAACAAAGTAATGATGATCACATCCTCTTCTAAGCCTTCCAAAGGCAATGGGAAGAAAGTTCCCAATAAGAAGGGATCTCTGAAACCCGAATGAGGGGTTAAAAAAAAAGAAAAGCCAAGTGTGACGCCCCCTATTTCCAGGCTAGCCAGGTATGATGTCACGAGTGAGGTTAGACCGAGTGTTACGTGTTTTAATTATTTAATTACGTGGCTTAAGCGTTTTATGTGTTTAATTATTAATTGTGTGTTTTAATTGCAAATACAGGACTTACGTGTTTAATTGTTTAATTAATTTTAATTGTAATATCACACATAAACACGCATATGTTTTTCCCGAGCCTTGCCATTTTATACCTCGTAAATTCCCGAACCCGTTGGCTATCTTTTTATTTAATTCGGGAACCTATTCTTTTTTAAACCCATGTTTCAATTTGAGCCTAAAACCTTCCAAAAATATCTCAAACACCAAAATATCTAGCTGGGCCCTGCCACTCTCTCTCGCACCATGCCAACCCCCCTAGCTCCCTTTTTCTTTCTTTCTTTCCTTTCCTCATTTTTTCATTATTCTTTCTTCCATTTCTTTCTTTCTCTCTCCCTTACCACCCGATGCCATCCCATCGTGACACCGCCACCTCGCCGCCGACCTCTCACAGGCCAGCCACCGGCTAAACTCTACCTCAACCATCACATTTTTCCGCTTTGCCCTTTCTTCTTTATCCACCCTAAGTTAAGACTAAAAAGGGGCAAAACTCCATTACAAGACCACACCTCCGGCAAGCTCGATTTCGATAACTCTCCGGCCACCACGAACCGCCCATAACGCCCTCGTTCCTTCCTCGGTAAGCCTTGTTGAGTGTAGAATTCGCATGAATTCGAGCGTTAATTTGAGTATATTTTATGCCGTGTCATGACCTTATGTGTATATTTTGCTCCAATTAGGTAGTCTTTGTGTTGGAGTTACGAAACTATGGAATTAGCGAATTCGGAGGTAAGTATTACAAAAAGGAGAACACTCCCGTGTCCTCTTACATGTTCAAATCGAGACACCCCCGTGTAAGGGGTTAAAAGGTGTGATTTTTTGTGGATCAAAGGAGACACGCCCGTGTCTCCAAGGAAGAACAAACTCGGACACACCCGTGTCCGAGGTCAGAAGCGTTAGATTTCAAAAAAAGCAGGTGACATGCCCGTGTCACTCCACAAGAAGAAAATGTGACACCCGTGTCGGAGTACCGTAGGTTGAAGTTTTCGGAGAGAAAGGTGACAAGCCCATGTCGCCAAGCATGAAGGACACGCCCGTGTCACTTATAAAGTCGCTGTTACGCTTTTTCCATGGACACGGGCGTGTGCGAGATTTGCACAGTGAGGTGACGTGCCTGTGTCCCTTGTTGGTCGGGAGGTTTTTGGGCAGTATTTATATGGGTGAGAGTCATTGTTTTGGGGTTCTCTTTTAGAGATTCTTAGCCTAGCATCTTGGGAGCGAGACGAAGCTAAGAGAAGAATTTTCGAAAAATTTCGAGAAGACGAAAGGATTGATTTTCTTCAAATAATTCCATTAATTCTGGTTTATTTATTGCTTCGCCATTTCAAACTAATTCCTCCTAGCATTGAATTTAGTCATTTTGAATGTTTAATCGTTTTGATGAATTTCATGAATGTTTAGGGTTTGGATTTTGGATGATTGTTTGATTTCGTTGAACATGAGTTTACTCAATATAATTCCTTTTATGTTTATGAGTTTTTAATCGGTTATGCGTGGCTAAATTCCTAGGGCTAGGGGAGTGATGGATTATGCATGCTAAGTGTTTGATATAACGCTTGAATGACTTGTGCTAATTCTTAGTTTTGAGAACTTGGTTTTTATTGATTGCAACGATTTGGCCAACCCTTAGCATAACTTAGAATTGCCTAATTATCGAAAGATTAATGATAGTTGAGACGTTTTCTTAACTTGTAGATTTAGAATCTAAAGAGGTTTAATTCTTAATCTATATAACTAGTAATTTTTATTCCATGCATAGCCGCTAGAATTAGAATTACGCTAGTCTTGATTACTTAGTTAATTTGGTTTTATTGATTGTGAGAACAACCTTAATAGTATTTTAACACTCATCTATATCTTGAAAGAGAATAGATTGAATTTATGCGACTAGGTTATAGAATTGCACTTGTCAAACGAGTATTATATTGGATCATGCATGCATAGTTGTTACTCCCCGGCCTTGTTTGTCTCTTGATTACAACCCGTTCGTTGAGTTTTTGGTTTGCGCTTTTCTTTACTTAACTGTTTAGATTTCTTGTTAGTAGTTTAGATAACCAACTTGATATTCGATCGGTCTTTAGATTAGAGTTAAGTATAGAGTAGTGATTGGTTTTCCTTCCCTGTGGGTACGATCCTATTGTGCTACACATATATTCAAAGTGTACACTTGCTCGATCAGTTTTAATAAAACACACAACAAGTTTTTGGCGTCATTGCCGGGGAAGGCATGTTAAATCAATATTACTTAAACACCTAATTCTAGTGCTTTAGACCATTTATTTTATTTGTGCTTTTCGTCACGTACTACTGTTGAATCGAACTAAGGATTGTTTTTCCTTTGTGCAGGTATACTGTGCATGCGGCGATCTCAAGGTTTGGAACTAATACCATACGATTCAGAGATTGAAAGGACACTCCATGCTCTTAGAAGAAAGAGCAGAGAGGACAGACATTCAGCTCCTGAACCGATGGCAGGAAACCCTAATAATGGAAGAGATGGGGGAGTTCATGATCCTCAACCCCCACCTCCTCCTGGACTTAGAGACTACAACATGCCAAATGTTGGAGCAATTCAGAACAATGTAGTCTGCCCTCTAGTTGTAGCGACCAATTTCGAAATTAAGCCTGCTCCAATTAACTTGTGCAGCAAAAACCATTTGGGGGGTTGGCTTCTGAGGATCCCACGGCACACCTCACTCACTTTCTTGAGGCGTGCGATACTTTCAAGATCCACAACGTTTCTAGTGATGCCATCAGAGTCAGGCTATTTCCCTTCTCTTTGAGGAATAAAGCCCTTTCGTAGGTTAGCACTCTACCTAGTGAGTCCCTTCAGACTTGGGAGGTTCTTTCTCAAGCATTCCTGGCGAAATGATTTCCACCCAATAAGGCTGCAAAATACAAGAATGACATCACAACCTTCCGACAGTTCGATGGAGAGTCTCTATACGAGTCTTGGGATAGGTACAAGGAGATTCAGAGAAAATGCCCATATCACGGCATTCCGGGTTGGTTCTTAGTGCAGACATTCTAGAACGGAATATCTCAAAATATGAAAGGTGTGATTGATGCAGCAGCTGGCGGGGCATTAATGGCGAAATCTGAAGCAGTTGCCATTGTACTTTTAGAGAATATGGCCATCAATGATAGCTATGCTCACGAGAGGAGTAACCCTCAACCAGTTAAAGGCGTGGGTAGAGTTCTTGAGTTAGATGGATTAACAGCTATCAATGCTAAATTTGAAGCACTAAACAAGAAGTTGGACTAATTGAGCGTGAATGTAGTTGTCACACCTCCTCCTCCAGCACCTCTAATGTAGGTAACTTGTGAAACTTGTAGTGGTCCACATGCATTTAACGTGTGTCCTTATACCAATGCAGGTGAACAGGTGGTTGCTGGACAAGAGTAGGTGAATTATGTGAGTAATCAAAAACCGGTGAACAATCCCTACTCTAACACTTATAACCCAGGTTGGAGAAACCATCCCCATTTTTCTTGGTATAATTACCAAGGAGTTCCCCAACCTCAGCAACCTCAAGCTCCACCACAACAAAACTTCCAACCGAGACCACCAGGCCAATACCAAATGCCACCACAAAACCCAGCTTTCCCTCTTCAAAACTAACCTCCACCAAATCCAAAGCAGGGCTGGGAAACAACACTTGAGAAATTCATTGTTGTATCTACGGATAGGTATCAGAAATTCGAGAATCAAGTGGAACAGGTGGTAAATCAAAATAAGAATTTGGAAGTCCAAATTGGTTAGATTGCTAATTCCTTGCATATGAGAGGCCAAGGTATGCTGCCGAGCAAAACGAAGACAAATCCCAAAGAGCAGTGTAAGGCCATCACCTTGAGGAGTGGTAAGGAATATGAGGGACATGCTATGCCCAAGCAACCTGATATTGAGCTTAGAGATGGTGAAAAATTGGGCGAAGAGGAGTCGGTTGATAAGGAGACTGAGGAAGCAAAGAAGGATGAGCTCTCTTCAAAGCCAAACAAGAAAGTGGCACCAAATCCTTATATGTCACCGGTACTTTTCCCGCAGAGGTTGCAGAAACAGAAACTTTAAGGAGCTACATATCAATAGCCCGTTTGCAGAGGTATTGGCTCAGATGCCCACATATGTCAAGTTTCTAAAGGTGATCCTCTCCAACAAGAGGAAATTGAAAGAATATGCCACCATTGTACTTACTGAGGAGTGCAGCGCGATCATACAACATAAGATTTCCCCAAAGCTTAAAGATGCAGGGAGTTTTTCTATCCCTTGTACTATTGGCAATTAGACTTTTAATAAAGCTTTATGTGATCTTGGTGCTAGTGTCAGTCTAATGCCTTTGTCTATTTATAGGAAATTAGGATTAGATGCTCTGAAGCCGACTACCATTTCCGTACAGTTAGCTGACCGATCTGTTAAATATCCGACTGGAATATTGGAGAATATAATGCTCTAGTTAGAGTGGGCAAGTTCTACCTTCCCGTAGACTTCATCTTGCTTGATATGGAGGAAGATAGAGAGATGTCATTGATCCTAGGAAGACCTTTCCTAGCCACAGCTGGGGCCTTGATTGATTTGAAAAATGGATTACTAACTCTTCGAGTAGGAGAGGAACAAAGCTATGAAGGGCCTGATGTTAGAAGAAAAGTGTCTTATGGTGGGTGTAAAGCATGATCAAACATTGATTATTACACCACAGGATGATCCTCTCAAGCTGTGTTTGCAAGGATTAGAAGACCGAATTGATGGAGAGGAATTGCTTAAAGAACTTGCAGCGTACACGAAGGCACTTGAGGCAACCCCATTCGTACCGTTTCGGCAAAGGTTTGTTTATGAGGAGTTGGGTATGGGTAAACCCACTCCTCCTCAGTAAGATACCTTGAGAGAGCATCGGTTGTATGCCAAGTTCAGTAAGTGTGAGTTCTAGATTGATCGGGTAACCTTTCTAGGCCACATTGTCTCGAGTAGAGGTCTAGAAGTAGATCCTTCGAAGATTGAGACGGTTTTACAGTGGCAAAGTTCGAAGAATGCCTGAGAGTTAAGAAGTTTCTTGGGTCTGGCAGGATATTATCGAAGATTCGTGCAGGACTTTTCGAAGATTGCTGCCCCTCTGACCCGATTAACGAAGAAAGAGGCTAAATTTGAGTGGGATGAGGCGTGTGAGGCGAGCTTCCAACTCTTGAAGGAAAAGTTGACGACTATACCAGTGTTAGCACTCCCGAAGGCACAGAAGGATATACGGTGTATACAGATGCCTCGAAGGAGGGTTTGGGATGCGTTTTAATGCAGAATGAAAAGGTGATTACCTACGTCTCTAGGAAGTTAAAGGAGCATGAACAGAACTATCCCACTCACGATCTCGAGCTAGCAGCGGTAGTCTTTGCTTTGGGAAAGTGGAGACATTACCTCTACTGAGTCTCCTTCGAGATCTTTTCCGACCACATGAGCCTTCAATATTTGATTTTTCAGAAGGATTTGAATAAGAGACAACGGCATTGGATGGAACTTCTTGAGGATTATTACTGTACAATACGATACCATCCCGGCAAAGCCAATGTGGTTGCGGATGCGCTTAGTAGGAAGGCTAACATGTCCAATGTGGAAGTGGATTTTAGGAAGGAAGTAGAACCGATCAAGCTCAAAGCTAGTGTCTCTAATATTTCGATTCAACTAGATCTTCAGCAACAGATATCTGAGGCTCAGAAACTTGATCCCGAGGTTTAGAAGTTAGCAGAGAAGGCTAGGGCTGATCCGGAGTGTCCATTTGGATTTGATGATATGGGAATTCTATGATTTAAGACCAGGCTTGTAGTACCCGAAGAGTTGAGACGGGTTATTCTTGAAGAAGCTCACCGGTCAGCTTACTCGATACATCCCGGAGGAAAAAGATGTATAAGGATCTCAAGCAATATTATTCGTGGAATGGACTAAAATGGGATGTGATTAACTTTGTGAAGCATTGCATGACCTGCCAGGAGGTGAAGTCAGAACATCAGAAGCCGTCAGGGCTACTTCAGCCGTTGCCTATTCCGGAGTGGAAATAGCAGCAAGTAGCGATGTATTTCGTTTCGGGATTACCAAGGGTGAAAGAAGGTCCCGCTGGGGTTTGGGTAATCGTGGATCGATCAACAAAGCCAGCCCTCTTTCTTGCAATCCGGAAGTCCGATAAGTTAAGCAAGCTAGCCAAGAAGTATAATGATGAGATTATCCAATTTCATGGGGTACCGGTTAGCATTGTTTCGGATAGAGATTCGAGGTTTACTTCGAGCAGAGGAATTTAGGGACAAAGTTTCAATTTAGTACAACTTTCCATCCTCAAACAGATGTAAAGTCGGAGAGGTTGATCAAATACTTGGAAGATATGTTGAGAGCTTGTGCTTTGGATTTTCTGAGCTCGTGGAATGAGCAGTTACCATTAATCGAGTTTGCTTACAACAATAGCTATCAAGCCTCGATAGAGATGGCACCTTATGAAGCTCTTTATGGCAGAAAGTGCAGGTCTCTGTTGTTCTTCGACTTGGAAGAGTGGTATTGGACCAAGCAAGAAGGTGTGAAAAGAGGGGAGAAGAAGGAAAATCCCTCTAAAGCCGTAATGTTATTGATATGGTCTAACTAATAAGACAACAGATGAAGGTATCTCAAGATCGACAAAACAGCTATGCAGACCTTCGAAGAAAGAATCTTGAGTTCGAGGTTGGAGATAGAGTCTTTTTAAAGGCTTCTCGAAGGAAGGGATTTGCAAGGATTGGTCCGTTTGAGATTTTAGAGAACATCGGGAATACGGCCTACCGTTTGGATTTACCTCCGAGTTTGACTGGGAATCACAACATATTTAATGTTTCTCAACTTCGAAAATACTACCAGGATGATTCAAAGATTCTGCCTGTTGAAGAAGTGGAACTTGAGCCTAATCTCACCTTCGTTTAGAAGCCAGTTAAGATATTGGATCGGAAGTTTCAGGAACTCAGAAACACCGTATTCCACTAGTTAAAGTCTTATGGAGAAGTGATATGACAGAAGAAGCTACGTGGGAAACGGAGGAGAAGATGAAGAGGTTTCATCTCGAAATGTTTTCGGGGCGACCAGTGAACCCGAGGACGGATTCTTTTAAGGGGGAGAGGTTGTAACGCCCCGACTTTTCGTCCATACAGGTATGATGTATGTGTTTACGTATGTGCACATTTAATTATTTATTTATATTAATATATGTTTCATTTACGTGTTATTTGAGTATTATTTGAATTATATGAATATTTCTTATGAATTATTTGAATTCTTGAACGTATGAACTTAATTGATTGTGAATACGTGTCGTTTGCATTCGATTTGAATTCTGATTTTTACAAAATTTTGGAATGCATGAGATACATGTATTATGAACATGTTTTAATGCTCATTACATGATTTCAAACTTGTTTGAGTTAGTTTCGAATTTATTTTTTTAAACGGAACCGAAAAGGGGGCTAAAGAGAATTTAGCACACCGTGGGTTCCGAGTGTTATAACGTGAGCTCGGGAATTCGGATTCAAGTTCTGTCATCTCCGTCGGACTCGTATTGAAGATTCGGGTTCAATATAACAAGCCTTATATTTTTCTAAGCCCGTTTGGACCTCCGAAATTCAATAGAAACAAGGTTAGTCCGCAGAATTGCCACCCTTATTGATATTGACCATAACTTGGCCAATATTTAACCAAATTAAGAAAAGTTTGGCCCCAAAAGACCCTAACTTAATCCCCTAGCTGATTTTTGCCTTCTCATTTCGTCCCTCACACCAAAAAGAAGAGAAAAGCTCAGCCAAAGCCAAGAAAAACCCTTCTCCCATCACTATTTATCCCTCCCAAAAGTTGAGCTCATAACCTCTTCAAACTTCAACCAATCTAGAAGGTAAGCATATATTTGCGATCACCACTTCCTTATGGTTATTTGAAGCTTTGGTTTGCATGTTTTCATGGAGGTTTGATCATATTTTGGAGATTTGAATGAATAGTATGAGTTTTTGTATGAATTCTTGATCATCCACATTCCTTTGATTTTTAGTTGATTTAAAGCATGAATATTGATCACTCTAGCATCCTTAATGCATTTATGAGCTTACTTTTCATGGTTATTGAGCATTGAATGAGATTTCATGAATGAGGGTTGAATTTCTTGATGATGAAGATGTTGGTTAGATCACCTCTTTCCAATCTTTTTCTTGCTTGATTGATATATGTGTTTGAGGGATGTATATGCCATGTTTTATGATCATTTTCATGCCTTGGAGTGTTGCCTAAGAGCTACCTTGGAGCTGCCCTATTTTTGAAGCTTTTCCCTCATAGAAACAGAGCTGCTCTGTTATTCATTTCGAGCACGAAGACTCGATGCGGCTATGCCATGATTGCTTCGAAAATGGATGAAGTCGTGTTGATCTCTCAGCACTTGAAGATTATTTTTCAAAAATCGGACATGGTCGAGTCTATTTACAAAGAAAACCTGACACGGTCGTGTCAATCCTTCGAACTTAGGATTTTTACTTTCCAAAAATGGGACACGGCCATGTTCAAACCCTTTGAAAACATGACACGGCCGAGTTACTCAAGTTTGAAGCTTTGGGGTATTCTTTCGTTGCTTCTCGTTGTGTTTTCCCGTTTAATTTATGATTTATATGTAATGTGAACTCATTGAACTATGTGTTATTCGTGGCATGAGATTCATGATTGACTTGATATGATTATGAAAGTAATGAATGGGATCCGGGCTTTTAGGGATTCATGTACCCCACTAGCCATAATGATTGAGGTGGCCGGGTCTTTCAAGCCCGTCCACCGCCTGGAGAAAAAAGGTGTTTGTTGAATGATTATGAATGATCGAATGACTATGATTGATCGATTGATTATGCACAAAATATTATATGTGTGAAAACCTAATAAACACTTTAATGATTACACAAGGTGAAGGTTGGAGACTTAGCCCTCTCACTGGGCTCACAAATAACCTATTGAATGAATATGATTGTTATAATCTCGTTTGATAATTTTCTTATTTTACCCGCTTAGGAAATGTTCTAAAACCTCTTATGGGGTTATAGCTTGCATGAACGTGTTTCAATTCTATAATATTTATATATTATGCCCTGCTTTTATACCCACCAGTCCCCTTTGGACTGAACCCATTTTGTTTTCAGTTGTTTTGTGCAGGTTAGGATTTGCTACCCGGGAAACCGAGTCCTTCGAGTCTTGTATTTGAGTCTAGCACTTCTTTTGGTTCACTTACATGGATATCTTGTTTTATATATTGTTTATGGATACGTGGGTATACTTAATGGTTGTGCCGTGTTGGCCACTTGATACTTGAATATTTGTATTTATTTTGAAGCTTGAAAGCTCATGGTATATATGATAATCATGTATAGCTTACGCTTTTATTGCATTACTCTGTTCTTATTGCATTTGGTATTGAATGGTTTGAGGGTTAGCTCTCGCCTAGCATAGCGACTGTGTTGTGTCCCCGTTTGCCTTGACTTGACACGTTTATGGACTTTCATTTCATATGTGGGTAGGATCTCGGTGAGGGGAATTTGGCGTGTCGCGCTCGGGCGCTACACCGTTGTTGTTTAAACACTGTTCAGATGGATTGGTAAGGAGATGTGTCCCTCAACATGAGTTGGAAAAGATTCTAGATCAACGCTATACTAGCCTGTATAGAGGTCACGCTAGTGCGAGAAAGACTGCTGCAAAGGTTTTAATGTTCTGTTTTTAGTGGCCATCACTTTTTAAGGATGCGAACGAGTTCGTATCAAATTGTGATCCATGTCAGAGGACGGGAAATATAGGAAAGAAGGATTAGATGCCCTTGAGGTACACATTTTAGAGATCGGGATTTCGATGTTTGGGGCATTAATTTCATGGGGCCTTTTCCGTCGTCCTATGAAAATCAATACATCTTAGCGGGTGTCGATTATGTTTTGAAGTGGGTGGAAGCTCTGGCAAGCCCTACTAATGATTCTAAGGTCGTGTTGAAGTTTTTGAAGAAGAATATCTTTAGTAGATTCGGAGTTCCACGAGCATTCATTAGTGATGGAGGTTCCCATTTTTGTAATAGGCCTCTTGAGATACTTTTGAAGAAGTATGGAGTTCATCACCGTGTAGCAACGCCGTATCATCCTCAATCGAGTGGGCAAGTAGAGATATCCAATAAGGAAATCAAGCAAATTCTCGAGAAGACCGTGAGTCGCTCGAGAAAGGATTGGGAAGCTTAGTTGGATGATAAGTTGTGGGCCTATAGAATAGCTTTTAGGACACCTATCAAACAACCCCTTATATGTTGGTTTATGGTAAGGCGTGCCATCTCCCGGTCAAGCTCGAACACAAGGCATATTGGGCCATTAAGGCCATTAACTTTGATTTCAAGCAAGTCGGGGAGAATAGGGCGTTGGAACTACATGAATTAGAGGAATTTCGGTTGAATGCATATGAAAATGCCAAGGTCCATAAGGAGAGAACGAAAAAATGGCATGACAAACACATCCGGGTGAAGGAGTTCGAAGTAGGACAATTGGTATTATTGTTTAACTCGTGGTTGAAGCTATTTCTCGGGAAATTGAAGTCCCGTTGGTCTGGCCCATTTCGAGTGGTTAAGGTGATGCCAAGTGGGGCCGTGGAGATAGAAAATGAGATTACGAGCATGTTTGTAGTGAATGGTCAGAGATTGAAGCCGTATCTTGTAGGCGAGCCAATCTAAAAACACACCTCGTGTGTGTTAACGAATCCTGCAACCTAATCCGGGTTCCAAATTCAAGCTAACGACTATAACTTAGAACTACTTTCTCTCTTTCCCTTCTCTTCTTTCTTTGTTTTCTTTTCTTTCGTTCTCATTTTCTCTTGTTAATCTTGTTGTCTCTCTCGTGATGCAGGTTAGTAGATGCGCTTATTGGAGTTTGAAATGAAGATTGCCATGGTTTAGGTTTAGGGAGCTTGAAGGTGTTTTGTGGTTTGAGAATACGTCGTGTGAATTAAAAGGGGGAAAAAAGGCTCAAAACGCGTCTAAAAAATTTAAAACATTTCTGTGTCTTTAACACGATATGCCCGTGTCAAATTTTGCCTGCCGGGGTGACACGCCCGTTTTACCCAAGCCCCGAAGCTACTGACCTCTTACACGAGCGTGTCACGATTTGTACTGGGGGAACGACATGCCCGTATCACTATCCTGCGGAACCTATTGACCCCAAACACGGGGGTGTCGCTATTTGGCCTAACGAAGGCACACTCCCGTGTTACCTATGCCCGAGAGAAGCCAAAATTTTCCAAGTTCTCAACCCCTAGGTGCGTAATCTTGTCAATTGTCAACAATTAACACAAAATTTTCGATATAACCATAGTGCACCACATAAACACAACACACAAACACCTAAGATATCCAAACTTGCAATTCAACACAATAATTCACTCCAAACCAAAATCATGATCACATGCACACGGTTATTCATAAGTCACAATCAATGGACCTCAACATTGACATTGTCTGCCCCCATTAACGAACACGAGAAACCACCACCCCTTACCATCGTCCAGCAGTGGTGCAACCCATTTTTCGGCACACTCCAGGCACACATGCACACACTCTCTCTCTCTCTTCCTTCAAGTGGTAAGTAATCCCCCTTCTTGCTAGAGAAATTTTGGGCTAGAATTCTTCCTAATTAAATTTCAAACCCTAGGTTTAATATGTTAAATTTATGGGCGAATTATTTTTAGAATTTTGAGAATTTTGAATGCTTATGCATGCTAGAGTTAGGGTGAATGGTTAGAAGTGATTTTGACTTGATTTTGGTTGAATATTGTTGAAAACCTTAGTATCTTGTTTCCCCCTTTGTTAAACCCGAATTTAGAGTAATTAGTGGGTTGGTTTGTGCTTGAATTATGATAATGTCGGGGTAGTGTTGATTAGAGTTGTGTAGATTGGAGAATTTGTTAGCAAAAGTCACACCCCTAGAATAATGCCCACCACATGTTCGATGAATTGCCTATGTGAACTTTGCTTGATATTTGCTTGCTTGTTGTTGATAATTGTCTTGTAGCTTTAATGGGGCGAACTAAGAGAGCTACAACAGACGTGGGACTCTTATTATTACCGCTGAGGGTGCGGGAAACCCCTATGACTGTGTCCTCACGAGGACCATTTTCCCACCAAGTTCTACTCTAAAGTTGTGCTTGAGAAGATGGGAGTTTGGGATGAGATCGAGCAATTGTTTAATAATATTGGGTGGTTGACATTTTTGAGGAAGGATGCTTATACTTTCCCGGAACTGACTGCAAATTTCTTCGCCACAATGAAGTGGTATCCACAGTTTAATGAGCCTCTTTCTTTTTCCATTGATAGCCCGAGTAGGTATACTTTGAGCAAGGCTTCCATTCGAAAAGCATTTGGTTTTCCCTCAAATGTCACTTCGTGACTTCCGAACTTGTCAAATGAGGTAATAGAGGCCGTTTAGAGGTTTTCTCTTTGAAGGATGATGCACCGGCCTATCATGCGAAGAATACCAAGGCTACATACTTGAAGAGTTTGGTATGAAGAGTTGTGTAGAAGATTTTAAGTATAGGATTTGGCACCCGCAATGAAAGTGAGGGTAATATCACCAATGCGGAGTTAGCCAATATGTGGATAATAAAGAAGGGTGAGCAGTTTGATGGGACCGATGGGCTGATTGAGAAAATACAGGAAGTGGCAAATACACGGAAAGGATACATTGGCCATAGAGTATATGCTACGTTGATTGCTAAGGTGGGATGGAGAGCCCAGAAGACAGAATCGTTGACCATGTAACCTTTTGTTGATGAGGTCACCTTTAAGAAAATGTGATTGGTTATTGAATGGAAACAAGGACCTCTTGAGGATAGGTTGTTGCCTTATTGGCCGGAGAGTGAGCGCCAGAAGCTGAAGCGCATGTATGGTTGGGGGTTTGAGCGCCATGAGGACTTGATTGAGGAGTTGAGAGCCACCTTGAAGGAGGGCCGGGCACCGCCATCTCAGGTTCGGCTCCCGATTGATGATGACGTGGAGATACCGGAGTATGTGAGAGACCTTCGTATTGGTTTAGCTAAGATGAGGGTTGATGTGGCCGCCTTGACTACCCAGCCTGATGGTTTGGAGGCTCATGTGTATGCTAGGATGGATGAGTAGCAGACTCATGTGGATGCGCAGTTTGAGAGTCTCAACCACCCGCTTGATCAGTACTTTCGAGGCCCCCTGGATCCCCACAGCATTGATTATGACTTTCTTGTTCTATTTGCTTTCTTAAATTTGAATTTGGGACTGTAATAAGTATGATACTTGGATATTTGTTGCTACTTGTTCTTGCTTCGTCTGTTGAAACTCCTTATCTTTTATGCTAATGTGCTCGTTACTTGACTTGAATTGTGTGACATGTTATTGCTTGAAGATGCATGTTGATTGTCATTTTACTTAAGCACTTGATCCGTGTTTTCGAGTCACATGATTCAGGTTTCGGAAGCTTCGCTAGCACGTTGTCGGGTTTACATTTGATTAAGGGAGTTTTCTTGAGCCTTAACTCCTTTTGTTTTGCATGAGGACATTGCAAACAATAAGTGTGGGGGGAGTGCATGTGTAATATTGATATGATTATGAGCTTGCATGTTATATTTTGCATGATCAGATGCTTGTGCTTGGCGGTACAAATTTTAAACTTGTGAATTACGTAGGAATTGAGGAATTGTGAGAATTTTGAAAATTTTCCCCCGTTTTGAACTTTTTCTTTGAGGTTTGATCATTGAGCTTTTCTAGAATGGGTTAGGCTCTTTGAATTGATGAAAGTTTACATGATATTGGATAATTTAGTGTGTTAGTATGCCCTTACACCTTGAGCACATTTGAACGAGAAGATGTACTTTGCTTAGAAGGAGTAATTGATGTTTTTCAATTGAGTCTGAAAGTTGATTAGGGTGCATTTTAGTCCCATCGAAGCGAAATTTTGAGTTGATGATAGATTAGGGAAGTAAAGTAGGCATTTGTTGTCGGAGTATTAAAACATTTCTTTTATCCGTTTTTCACGAAATAACGTTTTCTTATTAACCCCTCTGAGCCTAATTGTTGTGCAAAAAATTTTTTAGCCACAACATAAGCTGAATGCACAACAAGTATAACCCACCTTGATCTTTTTCACACCAAGGCTTGCTCGTTTGATCGGATTGTGTATCTTTTGACCCCCTTTTGATTATTCTTGTGTTGAATTTGAGAGATAAATGTAAATAGAGAAAAAAAAAGAATGAGAGAAAGTTGTGGAAAAAAGAATATGAAAAAGAAAAAAGAGAAAGAAAAAGAGCAAAAAGAAAAGAAAAGAAAATGATGCAAAGGGTGAAATTGAAGAATAGTGGGATACAAATGTATAAATGTGGGGGAAAATTTTAGTGGGCAGATGAAAGTGCCGTGTTTGGTAATGGTTGAACGATTTAAGCTTGGTGAGTAGTCACTTGGTCCAAAAATTCCATAACCTTACCCAAAGCCTACATTACAAGCTCGAAAGACCTACCGATCCCGAGTCTTGAGTTAACTCCATTAGTGGAGATAGGTGCGAAGAGTGTATTCCGAAGTTCATGATTGGAACTTAGGGGAAAATCGTGAATTTTTATTTCTCATCTTTGTACATTGTTTCATTCGAAATCACACACTACACAGGTGTATACTATTCATACTATGTTTGATGATCTTGTGCATATGAGTAGTTGATTTGATAAGCTAGACTTGTTTAGCGAAGGTTTGATGATGGCTTTAGAGACGGGGTTTGATGGGGATGTATTTTCGTGATTTTCGTATTTCTCGAGGATGAGCAATAAGCAAGTATGGGGGAGTTTGTTGAGTGTAGAATTTGCATGAATTCGAACGTTAATCTGAGTATATTTTATGCCGTTTCATGAGCTTATGTGTATATTTTACTCCAATTAGGTACTCTTTGCATTAGAGTTACGAAGCAATGGAAATTAGCGAATTCGGAGCTAAGTATTACAAAAAGGAGGACACTCCGGTGTCCCCCTACATGTCCAAATCGAGACACCCCCGTGTAGGGGGTCAGAAGATGTATTTTTGGCGGATCAAACGAGACATGCCTTTGTCTCCAAGGCAGAACAAACTCGGACATGCCCATGTCCAAGGTCAGAAGCATTGGATTTCAAGAAAAGCGGGTGACACGCCTGTGTCACTCCACAATAAGAAAATGCAACACCCCCGTGTCAGAGTACAGTAGGTTGAAGTTTTCAGAGAGAAAGGTGACACCTCTGTGTCGCCAAGCATGAAGGAACGGTGACACGCCCGTGTCACTTATAATATCGTTGTTACGTTTTTTCCATGGATACAGGAGTGTGCGAGATTTGCACAGTGAGGTGACACGCCCGTGTCCCTTGTCGGCTAGTAGATTTTTGGGCAGCTATTTATATGCGGGAGAGTCATTGTTTTGGGGTTCGCTTTTGGAGATTCTTAAGCTAACATCTTGGGAGCGAAACGGAACTAAGATAAGAGTTTTCGGAGAATTTCGAGAAGACGAAATGATTGATTTTCTTCAAATAATTCCATTAATTCCAGTTTATTTATTGCTTTTTCGTATCAAACTAATTCCTCCTAGCATAGAATTTAGTCGTTTTGAATGTTTAATCATTTTGATGAATTTCATGAATGTTTAGAGTTTGGATTTTGGACAATTGTTTGATTTCGTTGAACATGAGTTTATTCAATACAATTCCTTTTATATTTATGACTTTTGAATCGATTATGTGTGGCTAAATTCCTAGGGCTAGGGGAGTGATGGATTATGCATGCTAAGTGTTTTGATATAATGCTTGAATAACTTGTGTTAGTTCTTAGTTTTGAAATCTTGGTTTTAATTGATTGCAACGGTTTGGCCAACCCTTAGCATAACTTAGAATTGCCTAATTATCGAAAGATTAATGGTAATTGAGACGTTTTCTTAACATATAGATTTAGAATCTAAAGAGATTTATTTCTTAATCTATAAAACTAATAATTTTTCTTCCATGCCGAGCCGCCAGAATTACAATTACACTAGTCTTGATAACTTGGTTAATTTGGTTTTATTGATTGTGAGAACATCGATTTTAATAAAACAAACAACAACCCCTCTCATTTATTGAATTTTAATTGATTAAATGTGAATATATGTATATTTATATAATTTAATTGGTTTTTATGTTAACATGTTTTTATTCGTGTTTCGGTGACTTATATGTATTCTTGTGTTGCTTGATATTATTTTGTGCGAGTTTTAAGATTCGGCACTGCCCCTTTCCTCTCCTATTTTTGGAGTTATTCTTGCACATTCATCATGCGCGTGATGAGTCTTTGCTATTTTCTTTACGCGCGTGACGCCTGGGAGTGACTTGGGTGAGTTTCTGACCTCCCCATCACGCGCGTGATGGCTGGGAAAGATGCCTGGTTCCACTTCTATTTTTTATGCTCGTTTTCTCGGGTTTTGCTTTCTTCTCACTTTCTCCCACCCCAATCATGATCCTAATGTGTCGTATTATATTTTAATGCTTGTGTTTGGTTGTCTAATTGCTCGTACGCTTGAATTATGTGAAATACTTAGCTTGTATTCTAACTAATTACTATATATGCATTATATATTTGATCCATTTGACGTGATTATATGACACGTGGCTTATTTGATGCTTGATTCATGCTTTGGTTCTAATTGCCTTTTTGTCATGGGTGTCCATGTGTTTGGTTGACCTATTTGATACTAATTGATTATTTATGACTTAAGTGAATGATTTGTTGTGCCTTGAGATGTTGCTGAGCCATGCATGCTCGTATGATTTGAATTTCATGCTTAAGTGTCAAACGTGGATGTGTTAGTTGCTTAATTGATGTTTTGCCTTCAAGCATACGTTGATTGTTAACATATCACACGTACACTTAAATTTCATGACTAATTTCTACGTGGGACATTAATTGTGCACATGAACACTTTCATGGCATAACATATCATTCTATAATTTCCGGATATAATTTCATATCACTCACTTCACCTCATATCAATGTTGTGCGTCCTAATTGGTCTCATACTGAGTCTTTTCTCACGAGTACATCGTATTCTTGTTCTTATACAGTTCTTCTTCAGGGCGGAGATAAATTGATCAAGTAGGAACCCGTATGGTTTGTGTTCTTGTTTTGTTGTATTCCAGGTGAGGATGTTTATCGTTCTCGTTATGTATTAAACCCTATAAGCTTATGTGACAAGTTTTGGCCGAAAAACCTATTATATATATATGTTGTTTTCAAGTAAAGTCGTCGAGTAAATCCTTTATTAAAATGAACTATTTCCAAGGATTTGAAATGTAGTATTATCTTCATGACTTGAAAATATTTTGGCGAGATTACGCACTTCTTGCACCTAATAATGGGCCCTAGGGAAATGTGTGATTAGAGACCAGTACGGTATCGGGCCGTCGGATAATCCCTTGCATATAGTACCCTTTGAGAATATCCTCGCGTGACCTAACAGGCTGGAAGGCTGGATATTCTTGAGTCGGTGGTTAACCCAAAAAGGAACGGGTAGGAGTCATGATCCCCCGTCTTGATATGGACATCATGAGGTGGTTCGGGCCTTGCAAACCTGGCCAGCGCCCCGGGGGAAGAAGGTTGGAACTTATTATTATGTTTAGTATTCACCGTGTAGGAAGGTAGGGACACGGATTGTCCAAATGATCATGTTTCATGTATGTATTACTTAAGTGTATTATTATGTATTGCATGATCACGTATTCAAAAGTAACAATCTTGTTTATTGTACACGGTCAGAGTTTGGTTAGAGAATCATACACGCTCCCTTATCGAGCCATTATTATTATTGAATTGTAACTTTAATGAATTTAAATTGAATTAGTTGTAAAGTCCGAGCATTGCTTAACTAATTTCTTGCTCTTCGCGGGAAGTAATTTTAAATAAAACCTTGCTCGGGATTTATGGCTTGCATATGCATGTTTTTATATATATGTATAGCTCCAGCTCACTCAGTCTTCTAGAGATTGACCCATCTTTCCACCTTTTCAGTTTCTTGCAGGTTTTGCTAGGCGGGAGTCGAGTCTTAGCTTTCTTGCTCAAGTCACACTTGTATACTTGAGTCACATTTCACCTTGTTTTGATTTAATTGTATCACTTTATGTGTCCGGGCCTGAATGCTAATTATGAATTATTGTATATTGATTCGAGACAGGTTACTACATTGTTAGGATGCATGTTGAATTGTTTAATTATGTTCATGATTTTGGTTGGGGCTTGTAGCCATTGTTGTGATTATGCGTGCCGTAATTGGAATAATTGTTTGTTATTGATGATTCCACACTGCAAGTTTTGTATTCTCTGATTATTTGATACAGGGTTAGATTCCGCCTAGCTAGGTTATCTTTTCTTGTCAACGTTCATCGTGAGTCCGATTTATGTATGGACTACTCTATTCCATATGTGGACTAGACTCATGGTGCGGAGGATGTGGCACTTATCGACGCGGGACCTACACCAAGAAAAAAAGTGAGAGGATGTTTGCCACCACTGTGGCAGGAAGGGCTTTGGAAGAGGAACTTCCAAGAGTACAAGGGTACTCTAAAGAAAGGTGCGTTTATTGTTGACGTAAATCTATCTATTTATTCTAATTCTTGGGTACTTGATACCGGCTGTGGAGCTCATATCTGTAATAATGTGCATATGCTAAGTGAGGTTTGGCAGCTTTAAGAAGGAGAATACGTCTTGAAGGTTGCAAATGGATCAAGTGTTCAAGATCGAGCCATTGGGACGTTTAGATTAGATTTAAGTGTTCTCGTTTTGGTTTTGAACAAAGTCCTTTATGTACATTCTATTATTCGTAATATTATTTCCATTTCAATATTAGATTGTGAAGGATTTGAAACTTTCACTAAGAATGGAAATTTCCATATGAAGAAGAATAAAACTTGCTTTATTCTTTGTACATTAACTAATGGACTTTACATAACCAAGAAAACTAACTGATGGATGTCGAGACTACCAAAATTAAATCCCAATTATCACACACAATTAACTTGTAAAATAGTGGCAAAAGGGTATCGATCCTAGAGGATTGGGTGAATTTGTGACTTTCAATATGCCAAGGAAACGAAACAAACAATTAAAATGGAGGAATTTTGAGATTTTTTTTTATTAAACTAATAATAAATTAAATGAAAAAATAACCAGCAGCTAGTCGGGACTTCCCTAGTCACACATTAGACCACGATCATCGATTCAATTATTTTAACCAGTTTAACGTTAGACTAGCTATGGTTACCAATTACCTCTGGCTGCCTCGTTTCTTCTTATTTTTAAGGTAATTAGACGAAACTCCTAATCACCCCTTAGTTAACCGATAATCCTATCGAGACTCTCTCAAAGATTCAATCGAATTAACCACTTAAGAACTAAAGAAACACTAGTCCTAATCGGTTTAGTACAAACTCATACCTTGCTCAATTAGACCGAATTATTCCTCAACACAAAATCAGACAAACATTATGCCCTAGTGTTGATTGCTACAACATTAATTACTTAGCTAACACCACCAACTAATTAACTAGCTTGATGTGTATCAACAATTCCAAGACTTGGGCCCTAAATCTAAGAATTACATTAACACACAATAACACGAAATTCAGGAATGAAACGGATAACATAAACTAGTCAAATTAAAAGGGATAATCTCACGAGTCCAATGCATAACATCGGAAAATCCCAACTAGAAATAAACTTAGCAGTTCATAACGAAATCAAACAAACAAGATTGAAAAGTTAACATAATGTTCAAACGAAAGCGAAAGAAGGAAAAGATGAATAAACTAGTGATGCTGAATTCTCTTCCTTGTTCCTCGTCGTGCCACTGCTGTTGTGTATTCTTGTGTACGAGTATGTGTGAATTCTGTGTGTCTCAATTCCTTGTTCTTCTACATATATGTACTCCAAAGGGTGTTTAATTCTCTCCCACTTCTCCTCCACGTTCTCTTGGAATAATGCCCACGTTTCTCTCTCAGTGACACTCCCTCAAGACTCCACTTTCAACATAATAAATGTCATAGGCCTAGACTCCTTTGGATCTTACAACTCATGAATTAAAAACATGGGCTTTCCTCCAGCTGCATGCATGGGCCGTGTGCCTCAAAAAATACCAAATGATTTCTCCCACTTAATTACACAACCACTCCAATTTAGAATTAATGGGCCGCCATTACTTTGTCACTCATTCCATTCTAACAAAAATCCACTCCTGTTCATGTGGTGGTGCTAATATGATCGAAATCTGCTGTTCCTAACAAGAAGCACAAGATCAGTTAATTATCCACAATTTAACCAAGTCATGGGGCAAATTATAACAATTTAAGCTCAATGATTCAACGAATATACAATATATCAAATCCCCCCAGACTTAGGCAATGCTTGCCCTTAAGCATATCATGGAATCAAGGCCACAATCAAATTCCACATCCTAATTACAGCGTTCCGGTATATAAACTAGGAAAACACATTGTTACCAGAGATCATCTATAACAAACACAACACAAAGCTGAGTTCGAAATCAACTATCCAGCGCAAGAATGTACAAGCTCAAGTTCCAATTTATTATCATGCACAATTAGTTCGAGTTTATTAAGCCTATACTGTACAAAAGTAACAAGTATAAGGTAATTAATCAATCGAATATCAATAAATTTTGCGAATACGTTAAGAATGCCAAACACACAGTGAAGAGCTAAGTTTCATCCTCTGAGACAAGCACCCTAAAATTCCTAGAGAGCTTTAAAAACACCACCTCCCTCGTAATATTCCTCTGTTTTTTGTTTCTGTTCAACGCCTCCTGTTTTTTTTGTTTTTCTTTTTTCTTTTCTTTTTTTCCCAACACCGCTTCCTCTCTTTTTTTTCATCTCTTTTTTTTTCAGCCTTTTTTTTTCCCGCAAGCAAGGCAAACTCCAGTTGTTTATCCCTTTAAGTGTTGGGAAAACAATTTCGAGAGCAGCCGTCGTGCCCTACTCATGGCGGTTAATCAATTTGGAATTTTTCCAAAGCCAGAGAAGTAGTCAAGCGAGTTCTACTGACCAGCCTTTCTCTAGCTGGCCCCTCGCAAGCTCTCCCTCACATCTAAATGCTCACCAAGTTAGACTTGGCTTAGCTCAATACCAATCTACCATTTCTCAACATACTTGCAAAATTAAGAAATATTAAATTAATTAACCACATTAGACAAGGTTTAGTCATAGCACGACATCAAATTAGCACACACAAAACTTAAGATTAATCCATTAATCCCGAGCTCATAATATTCTTGCAATATCAAGTATCAACCAAACTCTACTCTACTTCATGCAAGTCATAAATGATCAACGGTTTCAACTCAATTTCCCTTTCAAATTAATCCATCAACAACCAAGAAGCTGTAAGTAGCTTACTAGAAAGGATATCATGCCATAGTGAACAATTCCATGCTATCTCAGTCACTATTATTCAAGTAAAGCTCAAAAAAATTCAGTCAAAGAGAAGCACTAAAATCAACTATTCACAACCTCAACACCCAACCAAAATATGCAGAAAATCATCAGCTCTATCAGCTTATAGCAGCAGCAACAATTTCTCAAAACTATCAGCCCTTATCATCTTCAAAAATACCCCAAAATCACGTAAAAATTATTTCCATTCAGCACTAATAACCCCTCCCCCCCCCCCCCCACACTTAAAGCACATGTTGTCCTCAATATAAAAGTAAATGAGAAATGAAAACCGAGGACTTCCCTGAATCCGGGGAGTGTGCTCGAAGGTATCTTGGTTATAGGTGGTGGAAGCAGACGAGAGGGGGATCTCATCATCGGAATCCGAGGGAGAGGTGGTGGCGGTGGCGGCGTGCCATCGTTGATGATGAGTGGCGGAAGGGCAGTGCTTGAAAAGTCCTCGTATGAGTCTTCTTCACACAGATTTCAATCCGATTCGTCGACTCTATTATTGGCCGGATATCAATACCTTCTACTGATCATGGAAGTTAGTGTGACCAATGTGTTAGCAAACTGATTCTTCATCCTCGACAGATAATTTAAGGTAATCCATCTGGCTGATATCTTACAGATACTGATGGTAGGGAATGAGCTTTTGATCTTTGGTTTTCCAATCACCAGTTGTCTGAAAGATGATAAGTGATGAATCCCCATATACATCAATCGCCTTGATTCTCAAGTCGAGGGCCCTTCTTTGGAGTGAAGCTCCTCATTCGTGGTCGGTAAATCATCCCATTACCCATGGTGAAGTTAGGGTTTAGAATTCTTGAAATTTGGGATATTGGTTAATTGGAGAGTTTTAGGTAAGATTTGGGGATTTTTGGGGTGCTTTGGCGGCTAATATTAGTGTGAGGATTAGGGTTGCAGATTTGGTATGGTATTAGGCGGGTCGGTTCGGACGGTGACCCACGGGTCATGAAATGGATGGGGCGGTTTATGTGTTTTGCTAAGAGGATAAGTGGCCCGATTGGCAAAAATGGGTCAAGAACCCTGACTGTGACCTCAGACAAGTGTGTTCACAGTAGCAAAATGCCATCTTCAGTGGTTCTTGCTTTTTATCAACGGTTGATTTGCTCTAGTGCCCCCCACACTTATCCAAATATATCAGCTGCACATTCACCTACAAAACACGAGAAGAGAAAATATTACGACGGGACGAGGAAATCGAACAAAAGAAGAAAATGAAAAATAAAGAAACAAAAGCAAGGGAAAGAAATATGGGTTGCCTCCCATTAGCGCCCTTGTTTAACGTCATGGACTCGATGTTTTCTCGATTTAACACTCAAGCTTCTAGAGGAGGATCCTCTAGATTTATCCATTCGACCGTGTGTGGCTCGAACCCCTCATAAAATGTCTTAAGCCTATGCCCGTTCACCTTGAATGTCTTATCCGTACCAATTTCTCCACTTTCCACAGCTCCATGTGGATAAACCTTGCTCACAACAGACGGACCAACCCATCTCGATCGCAATTTAGCCGAAAAAAGCCTCTCAACTTTGATTGATACAACAGCACCTTTTGGCCGACCTTGAAAGACTTTCTTAACAACATTTTATCATGAAAATCTTTAGTCTTAGACGTGTAGATCTTAGAGTTTTCGTATGCATCGTTACGAATCTCCTCTAACTCTTGCAATTGAAGCTTTCGATGCATCCCGACCTCTTCAATTCCCAAGTTGTACTTTGTAATTGCCCAATAAGCTCGATGCTCTAGCTCTACCCGAAGGTGGCAAGCTTTCCTAACTACCAATCTATAAGGCGACATACTGATCGGAGTCTTATAAGCTGTCCGATAGGCCCAAAGTGCATCGTCGAGTCTCAACAAACTTCAATCTTTACGGTTAGGACTAACCGTTTTCGCCAAAATAGATTTGATCTACCTATTTGAGACTTCGACGAGGCCATTTATTTGTGGATGATAGGCCGTGGAGGTGCGATGTGTCACATGATATTTCTTGAAAAGTGCCTCGACCGTTCGGTTGTAAAAGTGAGTCCCCTTATCGCTGATTATGGCTCGAGAAATGCCAAACCTGATAAAAATATGAGACCTAACAAAATCCACAACAACTTTAGAATCATTAGTCCGGGTGGCTTTCGCTTCCACCCTGTCAACTCGCCCGAGGTAGCGCCCACGACCAAAACATACCTGTTTTAGGTCGCGGCCGTGACCTGTTTTTGCCCCACCTTTGACCTGAAACCGCTGTAAAGGCTGGAGGAGATGGTGGTCGCGCCCGTGACCCCATTGGAGGCCAACTTCGAACTACTGTTGCTGTTACGTTTTGTTTACGATTTTATTCGTGTTTTCCTTGCTTTTCTTGCTCCTTTCTTACCTCCTTTGAGTTAGTAACTTGTTATATTATGTGTCAAATGTTTTATCATGAATTTATTTTGTGCATTTTATGCTCGTATGTGCAATATATGACGTAATATGTGCTACGTGTCCTCTAATGTGCATGCATGAATTAATACGATGTTTCCTTGCTTCGTTTGATATTTTCTTGTTTCTTTTCTTGTATGCATGCATGCATACCTAACGTGTTATATAATGTGTTATGAGTGTTTTATGAAATTTATGGATTTATTTAACATGAAATATGTGAATTATGATTTAATATGACTCAATATGGTACCTTATGACCTAAATGACGTCTCATTGCATTCTTTATGCATCGTTAGCATCCCTATGCATTTGTCGAGCATCTAATTGGTACATTTTGAGTCTAAGTTCGTCGTTTGCTCTTTGTTTTGTCCTTAGGTTCATTCCGTGGGTGACGAGGAGGTCTCTTAGAGGTGTTTGAGTTTGTTTCGTTCGGTTTGGTCGACAAGGTGAAGTTTTCTTCCTTTTAGTTAAAAGGGCCTACAACCCTACCTGTATTTTGAGCTCGCATGTGACTTACGTATATTTATTTATACTTAGATATGTGTGTGATTCATATTTTAAGGGAATTGCCCCATTTTGTTATGAATCAATTGAAAACCGCTTTTATATATATACGTAACCTATTTTCACGTTTGTTTGATTTGAAAGGATTAGTGTGTGTGAATGTTTTGAATAGCGAGATTATGACTTTGAAATATAAGTCGGAAAAATTATGAAATTTTGAAAATTGTAAAATTATAACTAATGAATTATGAAATGGGTCCGGGGAAGTGGTATGTGATCTCGGGTTGGCCGAGGGGTCGCCGAGCTCCCTCATCAACACGACCCCATTTATGTAGAGAGATTTACCCAACCTTGGAAGGCCGAAGGGCAGGCGGTTTCTTGAGAACCGGCAGTTAACCCCCGTTGGGGAGCGTGTAGGATCCCCCGACTCAAAACTTATGATAGGAAAACAGGGTTGAGGGGCGGAGAAGGTGGATTGATTTAGAGTTTTGTATGCTTTTTGTTTTGATTATGAATATGAAAGGAGTTTGGAGAGTTTGTACTCGTTCTCGTCGAGTTTTGCCGTTTCGATTATGTTCATGGTTTGTGAAACGGGAGTAGATTTACAATTTCTAAAACTTGAATATTTCGGGCTTTTGGCCCTAAATTCTTTTCTATATTTAGTATCACGGGGTAAAATGCTTTAGAATGCAAAAACCACGCCCCGGTTCATGAACTTTCTAATTTCGAATATGCTATGCTCTTACATATATGTATGTGTGCGTGTGTTAGCCCTCTCACCAGTCTTTAGGACTGACTCCTCCTCGTTGTTTTCTTTTTCCCTTTTTCTCTTTAAGTTACAGGTGTAGGTCTTCTGTTCGTGCTAGGCGACGGTCTTTTATTTTCGAGTTGTTCGAGTCTTAGGGGAGTCTTTTGCATACCTTGCATCGTTATTTATGAATTTTGGAATTATGTATAAGATATGTTTTAATTTGTGAACTTTACAACCCGTTTGTTTGATTTGAAAGGATTAGTGCGTGTGAATGTTTTGAATAGCGAGATTATGACTTTGAAATATAAGTCGGAAAAATTATGAAATTTTGAAAATTGTAAAATTATAACTAATGAATTATGAAATGGGTCCGGGGAAGTGGTATGTGATCTCGGGTTGGCCGAGGGGTCGCCGAGCTCCCTCATGAACACGACCCCATTTATGTAGAGAGATTTACCCAACCTTGGAAGGCCGAAGGGAAGGCGGTTTCTTGAGAACCGGCAGTTAACCCCCGTTGGGGAGCGTGTAGGATCCCCCGACTCAAAACTTATGATAGGAAAACAGGGTTGAGGGGCGGAGAAGGTGGATTGATTTAGAGTTTTGTATGCTTTTTGTTTTGATTATGAATATGAAAGGAGTTTGGAGAGTTTGTACTCGTTCTCGTCGAGTTTTGCCGTTTCGATTATGTTCATGGTTTGTGAAACGGGAGTAGATTTACAATTTCTAAAACTTGAATATTTCGGGCTTTTGGCCCTAAATTCTTTTCTATATTTAGTATCACGGGGTAAAATGCTTTAGAATGCAAAAACCACGCCCCGGTTCATGAACTTTCTAATTTCGAATATGCTATGCTCTTACATATATGTACGTGTGCGTGTGTTAGCCCTCTCACCAGTCTTTAGGACTGACTCCTCCTCGTTGTTTTCTTTTTTCCCTTTTTCTCTTTAAGTTACAGGTGTAGGTCTTCTGTTCGTGCTAGGCGACGGTCTTTTATTTTCGAGTTGTTCGAGTCTTAGGGGAGTCTTTTGCATACCTTGCATCGTTATTTATGAATTTTGGAATTATGTATAAGATATGTTTTAATTTGCGAACTTTACAACTTATATGAATTTAATTTTGGCCCAGGTTGGGCATGGCATGTATAAATTGATTATTTTATGCCTATTATGAAAGCATGTATGTTTATTTATTTGAATCCTGGTGCTTCCGCTTTTACTTTGTTTATTTTGTGCGCTCTGATTTAGGGTCTATTCATTCAACCTAACTATTCATTCAACCAAGCAAATCAGGTCCTAATCTCCATGAAAATGAACAAAATCAGGTTTAAAAGAAAGTGGGAGATGGAGGTTTGAATTTTGAGCTTACCTTTTGAATTTGACGAAAATTGGAGGTCGAATGAGCAAGAAATGCCCAAGAGTGAATAGTGACTGCTCTCTTCCTTCCTTTCTCTCTTGCTGCTTCGGCTTCTGCTCCTTTTTTCTTTTTCCTTGTGTTGAACCGAGATGAGGTCTGGAGATAGGGATAGAGGGTTAAGAGAGGATTAAATGGGTTCAAAAATGGGTCAATTCTGATAAAAAATGGGTCGGTTATGAGTAAACCGGGCGAGGGTCGCAAATCTGTCACACGGGTTCGGTTCGGGAGAAATACGGAGAACCAAATGGGTTTAGAAAAATACAAAGTTGGATTCCTTGGGTTCCTTTCTTCATTGCAAGTCTGACTTTGCTTCCAGAATTTGAATCCGAATTCCCAATCTCAAGATACACCTTTCGGAACCCAAGATGCGCTAAAACAAGTTAGGCCCTTAATTCCCTAACAAATAAAACGGTTTGAAAACCGTAACAAATGAACACAAAATCATGCAACGAATATAAAAACGCATTCATAACATGTATAAATCATACATATCACATATTCTAAAAAATTGAAAACAAGAACGGAGGCAAACGGATTAAAAACGAGCAAGAATGGCAAAAACGTTCAAATATTTCATATAAGGCTCAAATAAAATTCAAGTAATAATTCAATAAATTCAAGAATATCACATAAAGAATAAAATAAACACATAATTCGCATAATTAATTAATTTAAATGTGAAATTAGCTCACTCGTAATGGTGTACCTGTACGGTCGGACGAGCGGGATGTTACACACCCACTTCGACACATAATCTACAGCAAGAATAATGTATAAATTCCCATAAGATGAAGGAAAAGGTCCCATAAAATCCATACCCCACACATCAAAGATTTCACAAATAAGTATAGGATTAAGAGGCATTTGATTCCTAGGACCTATGTTTCCCGACTTTTGACAATTCACACAACTTTTACAACACAAGTATGCATCTCTAAAAAGTGTAGGCCAGAAAAATCCACTCTCTAACACTTTATGAGCTGTTTGTTTGGGACCAAAGTGACAACCACAAGCATAAGCATGACAAATGTAACACCCCGCATTTCATACGAGCAGGTAAGTGTTATGTGCGCTATTTCAATTCCTTATTTGATTTAAATTCTATATATATTTGGAATTGTTGCGTTTCAAATAATTTCTTTAAATTCTATTCCACGCTATATTTGAACTATGAATATATGGACGGACTTGGATGAATGTGAATTTTGTGAATTTGGTGGTAATCGAATGAAATTATGTGATTCGTGTAATCCGAGGGCTTAATTGTAACTTATTAAAATGTTTTGGACTCAATTGGAAATTGGGTTTGGGCTTAAATGCCACTTTTTGAAAGTTTAGGGACCTAATTGAATAATAGGTAACCCCGAACTATTTTGCGAATATCTTGAGCTTCGGACCTCGAAATCGAGATCCATCTTCGATGTTGAAATTTTTTCGACGATTCCTAACCTATGAACTTGACCTAGTACCTTTTTGATGTCGTTTGAACCTTCGACGACGAGCATTTCAATCAACTCGTTCTTTGTAACTTGATTTTAACCGTTTCTTAAACAAACCGGACTTGGATCGACCCGAACCCTACCCGAATACTTCTAAATATCAGCATTTGCTTCTATTTCTTCCTCATGCTTCCATTTGATTGATCAATTCTTCATCTCCAAGAGACAAGGGAAAGCTCCAAGGAAACCCCATTTCTTTGATCACTAAACCTTGAGCTCAAGACCAACCAATCTTCCATCTTCTTCCAAGGTAATTTATGATTTGTAATCTCCAACTTCCCCTCTACCTTCTCATCCATGTGAAGCTTGATGGAAGTTGAGGATTCATATATTTTGAGTAAGGGCATGAATAGCTTGTTTGGGGTTTGATTCTTGATCATTAGTTTCCATGGTTTAAATTAAGAATTAATGCATGAAAGGTGATTCTTGTGAGCTTCTTATCATTTCTACATGCTTAAATTTAAGGTTTAATAATTTGTATATGAATTGCCATTGAAGGAGCTTGAAGCTCCATGCATGAAATTATGAAGATTAGGTGATGATTCTTCTAGCTTTGAGCATGAATTCATGTGTTTGGGCTTGGATTATATGGTGTATGAGTTTTGTGGATTGAATTGGGTCCAAGTATTGCACATGAGCTTTCTTGGGGCTGCTCCGTTTTGCAAAGCTTTTTCCACGCAGAAACAGAGCATGCTCTGTTCCTGCATTTCAAACAAGACGACTCAACACGGCCGTGTCAGGATTAAACTGATAACGGACACGGCCGTGTTGAATGTTTGACGTGTGAAAAATTATTCCAAAAATCGGACAGGGTCGTGTCCAAAACCTTTGAAAACCCAACACGACCGTGTCAATCTTTCGACTTAGGAATTTTATTTTCCAAAATTCGGACACGGCCGTGTCCAAATCCTTTGAAAATGTAACACGGTCGTGTCACCTTTGATGACAGCCTTGAGAAATTCTTTCGTTAAGTTTTGTTACCTTTATCTGTCTCGTTTATAATTTATAAGCAATGTAAGCTGAGTAACTTGTGTGTATAATCATTACATGAAAGCATGGATTACATCGATATGATTATGAAGTCATGAACGTGAATGACTACGGTTATACCGTACCTTGAATAATTTGATTCAATTGTGTAATTATATGAACTTAATTGCATCATTAATCATCTACATTGCTTATTAATGCTTCATATGTATTTCATAGCACGTTCATTGCATTGCCGAGCGTCAAATATGGTCATATTGAGTCTCACACTACTTTTATCACACAGATCTTGATCCAGTGGAAGGCGAGGCTGGTCAGTGAGGTCTTTGTTCGTTCTTTTGTCTACCAGGTGGATTTTTCTTCTAATAGTTAAACTATTGACCCGATATGCCCCGACGTGAACCTTTTCAGCCAAAATATACTTATACTTATATCGAAGCTTTCAAAGAGTTAATGATTTTAAATGTAAAACCTTATTTTACGAGTCCTACCAAAAGTTTTGGCAAGAATTAATGATCAGAATGAATGGGGGCCCTTGGACTTAGTTTATTTGGTGAACCGGGGAAGCTTGGGCTGACGGGAAACCATATATACTAGTTCCACCAAACTACGTTGATACCGGACTTCACTAGGAGAATAGTGAAGGATGGGAACCGGGCTTTTGGGGATTCATGTACCCCACTAGCAATAATGAATGGGTGTTCGGGCCTTGCAAACCCGTCCACCAACCGAAGGAAGAAGGTGTAAATGAATGATCCAATGAACGATCGAATGAATGAGCACAAAAGATTGAATGTATAATAACGAACTAATGAATGTTAATGATACACAAGGTGAAGGTTGGAGATTTCGCCCACTCGCCGGGCTCACGAATGACCTAATGAATGAAAATGGATTGTTATAATCCCGTTCGTTGTATTTCATGATTCTCCCACTTGGGAAATTGTTCTAAAACCTCGTACGGGATTATAGCTTACATGTATGTGTTTAAATTCTGCATTATTATTGTACTATACCCCATTTTATACCCACCAGTCTGTCCAAGACTGAACCCGGAGTTGTTTCAGTTCTTTTTGCAGGTGAGAGATGCTAGGCGGGATACGAGTCTGGGAGAGTCTTGCATAGTGTCTAGCATTTCCTTTCCTTTACACTCACATTTTGATACTTTTGGTTTATTGTATATGATTGTGGAGCATACCTAATTATGTAAGATCTGGATGATGGAACTTGAATATTTTTTTGGTACATAGAGCATATAGCTCAATATATGAAAGATAGATTATCTGCTTCCACATTGATGCTACTCTGTCATTATGTTAATGTTGTAAGTATTGCTTAATTGGTTAAGGGTTAGTCCCGCCTAGCGTAGTGAGTGTGTTTGTCCTCGTTTGCTATGATTTGGTACGTGTATGGAAATCCCAATTTTATATATGGGTCGGGTCATGGTACGGGGGATGTGACGTCTCGTACTCGGGCGTTACAGCCTTGAGTGGTATCAGAGCCTAGGGTTACAAAACCCGGGCTCTCGTGTCGTGTTGAGTCTGTTTAGGTCGTTCGACTTTAGGAACGATTTGTAACAGTGGTGAGATTGCATCTTTCACTTAAATATGTGCTTTTATGCCATTCATGGGTGAATGTGTGTTATGACTCTTGGCTTTTAAGGATTGATTGAAGTAAATGCATTATCATGCATGGACTAAAGTTAGCATGCATTTTAGTGTTGTATTTGACAGAATGCCTCCGATTGGTAAAGATCTCCGAGACATCACCATCGAGATCAATCTCCTAATCCACCAAAACCACCTATGAACATGGAACATTTCATGGAAGCAGTATATAATTATGTGGAACATAGAAGGGCTCAGACTCCTCCACAACCACCAGCTGAGCAGCAAGCTCCCCCTCCTCATAATCCATGGGATCATCATGGGCTATTTTTAAGCTATAACCCTCCAAGGTTCTCCGGTTCTGTGGATGATGCTATATCAGAGGGATGGCTAACCAGAATTGAAAGGGTTTGTAGTGTCCGGCAATTTACATCTCAAGAGAAAGCTCAGTTTGCTATTTTTCAGCTGGATGGAGAGGCTTACGATTAGTGGGAAGGAGAGATGGTTACTTGGGAAGTCTTTACTCGAGAGTTTAGAGAATCTTTTGTGCCTGAGGTTGTTCGGGAAAGGAAGGAACAGGAATTTATGGATCTCAAACAGGGAAATAGGACGGTCGCCCAATATCTTTCTCTTTTCAACCGGCTTGGCAAATATGCACCTCACATCACACGGGATGAAAAGAAAAAGGCAAAGAAGTTCATAGCTGGATTGAGACAGGATCTCCGACATGGACATACGGGCCATAATTTTGAATCCTTCGCCGATACCGTGCAACGATCGTTAGTTCATGAGGAGGAATATAAGAAGAAAAATTCCATTCCTCGACTACAAATGGGCCAGGGATTCAGGTTTGGCAAAGGAAAAAGGCCTATGTCATCTACTCCTCAGCCGTTCCAGGGATAGAATAAGAAACCTCGAGCTGCGAAAACTGCGCCATCTAAGACACAAGCACCTTCGGCTCCTTCTGAACCTCGACAGGATAGACCACCATGTTTGCATTGTGGAGGCGTCACTCATTCTTACAATAACTGCAGGAAGAGGTTGGGTCAGTGTTTGATTTACGAAAAGGAACTCACATGGCTAACACTTGCCCCGATAGGACACCGGGATATCAATCGGGAGCTCAAAGGCCGATGATACCAGCTCGTGCTTAGGCTCTCAAGGGTGAAGAGCAGGATGTGGAAGTTGACCCGAACGCCGTGGTGGAAGGTACTATCTGCATTCACAACATAAACATACATGCATTGTTTGATCCTGGTGCCATGCACTCATTTATTTCATGTGGATTAGTTGATACTTTGTGCTTGCCTGTTACGTATTTAAATACTTGTTATATGGTGAGTTCACCTTTGGGTGGAAGTCTTGAGACGGATCAGGTGGTCAGAGATTGTCTGGTTGGGTTTGAAGGCAAGGAGTATCTATCAGATTTGGTGGTAATGCCGATGAACAGGTATGGGATAATTTTGGGAATGGATTGGTTATCTCGACATCATGCTATAGTTGATTGTTTCACTAAGAAGGTCAAGTTGGGAGAACAAGTGACTGTGGGTAAAGAATTGAAGACAATGCCTCTCTTATCATTCACTGAAGCTCATAAGCTAGTAAGGGATGGAGCTATGGGATACCTTGCTTATATCCTGAATAAGCCGAAAGATCAAGCAAAACTTGAAGAGACAGAAGTAGTAAAGGACTATCCCGATGTGTTTCCAGAGATTTTGGACTCCTTACCATCGGATAGAGAGATAGAGTTTGTAATAGACTTATATCCTGGATCTTAGCCTTATTCTAAGACTCCCTACCGAATAGCACCGGCAGAGTTAGAAAAGCTAAAAATTCAACTTGAACAATTACTCAAGAATAGGTATATTCGACCAAGTTCTTCGCCCTGGGGTGCACCAGTTCTCTTTGTTAAGAAGGATGGAACTCTGAGAATGTGTATCGACTACCGGGAGTTGAATCGAATGACGGTAAAGAATAAATATCCTTTGCCTCATATAGAAGATTTGTTGATATGTTACAAGGATCAAAGGTATATTCTAAACTCGATTTAAGACAAGGATATTATCAGTTGAAGATTCAGGAATCGGATATTCTTAAGACAAGATTTAACACTCGATACGGGCACTACGAGTTTGTTGTGATGCCATTTGGGCTAACTAATGCTCCAGCCGCCTTCATGGATATGATGCATCGAATTTTTCGGCCATATCTCGACAAATTCGTGGTAATCTTCATAGATGATATATTGGTGTACTCGAGATCTGTAGCACCCCGCACGTGAGGCACCACATCCCCCGCACTATGGCTCAACACGAGTAACGAAACAGCAAATCCGCACCCGTATCAAACCATAGCGAACGGGAGACAAACATAAAAACCTTCCTAACATCATATACTATCGGTTGGGAAAGGAATTGGCCAAGAAACAAGCTCATATAATCATTTACAAGCAAGGAAATCAGCTGCACAACCAAGCAAGATCACAAGAGCAAATTTCCCCAAAAACCCTATTCATGCTCTTAGCCCAAACCCTAATCAAATCTGATCCAAATCATGTGGTAACGAGATGAAATCAAGTATAATAGAGTAGAGAAGACGTAAATATTCATACCTTGAAGATTTGGTGAAGAAAAATGGTGATTTGAGCTCAAAATCACAAAAGGGCCAAGGTTTTCTTCTACTTTCTCCTCTCTCTTTCTCTCGATCAGTTCCAGCTTTTTAAGGGGGATATTGGTTCGGTTTTCAGAACAAAAAGGGAAGAGAAAGGCTTAACGCAAGGTACACAAGCCATGGTTAAGGTATGGTTAGGTTAGGGAGGTGTTAAGGGTCCCACCATGAAGACTAGTCAACCAAAAGGAGCTCTTCTTGCACGAGTCACCCGTTACGATTAGATTTCGAAGGTCTTAATGATTTCAAAAAGGTATGAGGCTTGTTCCATTGTCTCCGCATCGTCAATAGGAAAGCAACGGAGTTGACGGAATTCGAATCCGAATTCCCGAGCTCAAGATATCACGTACGGAACCAAGGGTGCACTAATTGCTCGTTAGCCCCCGACTTGGTTCCACAAATCAATTTAAATCCGTTAACACGTCAAATGAATCCGAAAACATAAACCGAGCACATAGACATGTTCATAACACACATATATACGACATACTAAATTTTCACGCCATTTCGATATCATTACATATAAGAACGAAGCACAAATAGAACACTCATGCGCAAGAACGAATTCATATCGTTATAAATTAATTACTAAACTTAGATTCCATTTTAAATAAATTTAAAGCCAACTTATAACATGTTGAAATTAATTAACGAAATTACCGAAATAGTTAACGTAACATGAAACCCTAATTGAGAATTTAAACACTAAATATCAGAGTAGAATTAAAATGAATCAAATTAAAATAACGATAGTTTATAGTTTAAATCAAATATAAACATTTATAAACAATTAATCATATAATTAAATAATTAAATTGCGCAATTTATAAACAAATACGCCACATTATTATAACTGAAAAACTGGGGCGTTACAAGATCGGAAGAGGATCATGCTAGGCATCTCAGATTGGTATTGGAGACTCTAAGAGAGCATCGGTTCTATGCTAAATTCAATAAATGTGAGTTCTGGATCGACAGGGTAACTTTCTTAGGCCACATTGTCTCGAGTAAAGGACTTGAAGTTGATTCTTCAAAAGTTGAGGCATTTTCTCAGTGGCAGAGTCCGAAAACCGCCTCAGAAGTTAGAAGTTTCTTGGGTCTGGCCAGGTATTATCGAAGATTTGTGAAGGATTTTTCAAAGATTGCTGCCCCCCTTACCCGATTAACTAAGAAAGAAGTAAAGTTCGATTGGAATGAGAAGTGTGAAGCCATTTTTTAGCTTTTGAAAGAGAAGTTAACTTCTGCACCGGTTTTGGCGCTTCCAGAGGGTACAGAAGGATTCATTGTGTATACTGATGCTTGTAATGAAGAATTGGGGTGTGTTCTGATGCAAAACGGGAAAGTAATTGCTTATGCCTCTAGGAAATTGAAAGAGCATGAGAAAAATTATCCCACCCACGATCTCGAGTTAGCCGCTGTGATTTTTTCCTTGATGGAGTGGAGGCATTATCTCTATGGTGTTTCATTCAAGATTCTTACCGATCACAAAAGCCTTCAGTATTTGTTTTCTCAAAAAGATTTGAATAGAAAGCAGCGACGTTGGATGGAAACTCTTGAAGATTATGAGTACGTAATTAAGTATCATCCAGGTAAGGCTAACCTGGTCGCAGATGCATTAAGCAGGAAGGCTAGTGTATCTAACTTAAATAGAAATATTGAAGAGCCAGTAGAGCTAATCAAGATAAAAGCTCGTATATCTAATATCTCGGTACAGCCGGATTTGAGACAACGGATATTCGAAGCATAGAGGAATGATATTGAAGTCCAGAAGTTGGTAGAGAAGGCTCGAGCAGACCCTGAGTGTCCTTTTGGATTTGATGATACAGGAATTTTTCGGTTTAAGAAGAGAGTTGTGGTTCCGACAGAGTTAAAACGGGTTATTCTTGATGAAACTCATAAGACTGCTTATTCAGTACATCCTGGAGGAAACAAGATGTATCGAGATCTTAAGCAACATTATTGGTGGAACGGATTGAAAAGAGATGTGGTGAATTATGTGAAGCAGTGTTGGACTTGTCAGTTGGTGAAAGCCGAACATCAGAAGCCATCGCCCCATTGCCTATTCCAGAATGGAAGTGGGACCAGGTAGCAATGGATTTTGTATCGGGTTTACCACGGGTGAAAGGTGGCTTCGACAGAATTTGCACCATCGTGGATAGATTAACCAAGTTAGCACATTTTCTTGCTATTCGGATGTCCGATAAGATAAACAAACTAGCTAAGAAGTATTGTGATGAAATTGTTCGGCTCCATGGGGTGCCAGTTAGTATTATGTCGGATCGAGATCCGCGGTTTACTTCGAGATTTTGGCAGGAACTCCAGAAGTGTTTGGGAACTAAGCTTCACTTCAGTACAGCTTTTCATCCACAGACTGACGGTCAGTCCAAAAGATTGATTAGATACCTCGAAGATATGTTAACGGCCTGTGCTTTGGATTTTCAGAATTCTTGGAGTGAACAGTTACCGTTTATCGAGTTTGCATATAACAATAGTTATCAGTCTTCGATCAGGATGGCACCATGTGAAGCCCTTTATGAACGGAAATGCCAATCTCCGTTGTTTTTTGATCTCGAAGAGTGGAAATAGACTAAGCAGAAAGGTATAAAAAGAGGGGAGAAGAAACAGAAACCCTCTAAGGCTATTCAAGATGCCATTGATAAAGTTCAGATAATCCAACAACGGATGAAAGCGGCTCAAGATCGCCAGAGAAGTTATCCTAATATTCATAGAAAGAATCTTGAATTTGAGGTTGGAGATAGGGTATTTCTGAAAGCCTCCCCGTGTAAAGGGTTTGCAAGGATCGGGAAAGGAGGAAAGTTGAATCCTCGATATTTGGGACCGTATGAGATTTTGGAAAGAATTGGGGCTACAACTTATAGATTCGACTTGCCTCCGAGTTTAACCGGAATCCATAACGTATTTCATGTCTCGCAGCTCTGGAAGTATTATTCAGATGAATCAGCAGTCTTATCAGTAGAAGAAGTAGAGCTTGAACAGAATCTCACTTTTGTTCAGAAGCCAGTTAAGATTTTGGATCGAAATTTTCAAGAGCTTCGAAATAGACGTATCCCACTAGAGAAAGTGTTATGGAGAAACGATAAACCGAAGAAGCTACGAGGGAGACTGAGGACAAGATGAAACGGTTTTACCCCGAGCTATTTCCGAACGAGCAGTGAATCCGAGAACGGATTCTCTTTAAGGGGGAGAGATTGTAACACCCCGCATTTCATACGAGTAGGTAAGTGCTATGTGCGCTATTTCAATTCCTTATTTGATTTAAATTCTATATATATTTGGAATTGTTGTGTTTCAAATAATTTCTTTAAATTCTGTTCGACACTATATTTGAACTATAAATATATGGACGGGCTTGGATGAATGTGAATTTCGTGAATTTGGGGGTAATCGAATGAAATTATGTGATTCGTGTAATCCAAGGGCTTAATTTCAACTTATTTGAATGTTTTGGACTCAATTGGAAATTGGGTTTGGGCTTAATTGCCACTTTTTGAAAGTTTAGGGACCTAATTGAATAATAGGCAACCACGAACGGTTTTGCGAATATCTTGCGCTCCGGACCTCGAAATCGAGATCTGTCTTCGACGTTGAATTTGTTTCGGCGATTCCTAACCTATAAACTTGACCTAGTACCTTTTCGATGTCGTTTGAGCCTTCGACGATGAGCATTTCAATCAACTCGCTCCTTGTAACTTGATTTTAACCGTTTCTTAAACAAACCGGACTTGACCTGAACCCTACCCGAATGCTTCTAAATATCAGCATTTGCTTCCATTTGATCGATCAATTCTTCATCTCCAAGAGACAAGGGAAAGCTCCAAGGAAACCCCATTTCTTTGATCACCAAACCTTGAGCTCAAGACTAACCAATCTTCCATCTTCTTCCAAGTTAATTTATGATTTGTAATCTCCAACTTCCCCTCTACCTTTTCAACCATGTGAAGCTTAATAGAAGTTGAGGATTCATATGTTTTGAGTAAGGGCATGAATAGCTTGTTTAGGGTTTGATTCTTGTTCATTAGTTTCCATAGTTTAAATTGAGAATTGATGCATGAAGGGTGATTCTTCTGTTTAATGATTTGTGTATGAATTGCCATTGAAGGAGCTTGAAGCTCCATGCATGAAATTATGAAGATTAGGTGATGATTCTTCTAGCTTTGAGCATGAATTCTTATGTTTGAGCTTGGATTATATAATGTGTATGAGTTTTGTGGATTGAATTGGGTCTAAGTATTGCACATGAGCTTTCTTGGGGCTCCTCTGTTTTGCAAACCTTTTCCCACGCAGAAACAGAGCATGCTCTGCTCCTGCATTTCGAATAAGACGACTCAACACAACCGTGTCAGGATTGAACTGATAACGGACACGATCGTGTTGAATGTTCGACTTGTGAAAAATATTTTCCAAAAATCGGACACGGCCGTGTCTAAAACCTTTGAAAACCCAACACGACTATGTCAATCGTTCGACTTGGGAATTTTATTTTCCAAAATTCGGATACGGCCGTGTCCAAATCCTTTGAAAATGTTACACGGCCGTGTCACCTTTGATGGCAGCCTTGAGAAATTCTTTCGTTAAGTTTTGTTACCTTTATCTGTCTCGTTTATAATTTTTAAGCAATGTAAACTGAGTAACTTGTGTGTATAATCATTACATGAAAGCATGGATTACATTGATATGATTATGAAGTCATGAACGTGAATGACTACGGTTATACCGTACGTTGAATATGAACTTGTAAACTGAGTAACTTGTGTGTATAATCATTACATGAAAGCATAATTGCAATGATATGATTATGAAGTCATGAACGTGAATGACTATGGTTATACCGTACCTTGAATAATTTGATTCAATTGTGTAATTATATGAACTTAATTACATCATTAATCATCGCCTTTGCTTATTAATGCTTCATATGTATTTCGTAGCACGTTCATTGCATTGTCGAGCGTCAAATATGGTCATATTGAGTCTAACACTACTTTTATCACACAGATCTTGAACCAGTAGAAGGCGAGGTCGGTCAGTGAGGTCTTTGTTCGTTCTTTTGTCTGCCAGGTGGGTTTTTCTTCTAATAGTTAAACTATTGACCCCGATATGCCCTGACGTGAACCTTTTCAGCCAAAATAAACTTATACTTATATCGAAGCTTTTAAAGAGTTAATGATTTTAAATGTAAAGCCTTATTTTACGAGTCCTACCAAATGTTTTGGCGAGAATTAATGATCACAATGAATGGGGGCCCTGAGACTTAGTGTATTTGGTGAACCGAGGAAGCTTGGGCTGACGGGAAACCATATATACTAGTTCCACCAAACTACGGTGATACCAAACTTCACTAGGAGATTAGTGAAGGATGGGAACTGGGCTTTTGGGGATTCAGGTACCCCACTAGCAATAATGAATGGGTGTTCGGGCCTTGCAAACCCATCCACCAACCTGAGGAAGAAGGTGTAAATGAATGTTCCAATGAACGATCGGATGAATGAGCACAAAAGATTGAATGCATGATCATGAACTAATGAATGTTAATGATACACAAGGTGAAGGTTGGAGATTTCGCCCACTCGCCTGCTCACGAATGACCTAATGAATGAAAATGGATTGTTATAATCCCGTTCGTTGTATTTCATGATTCTACCACTTGGGAAATTGTTTTAAAACCTCGTACGGGATTATAGCTTGCATGTATGTGCTTAAATTCTGCATTATTATTGTACTATATCCCATTTTATACCCACCAGTCTGTTCAAGACTGAACCCAGAGTTATTTCAGTTCTTTTTGCTGGTGAGAGATGCTAGGTGGGATACGAGTCTGGGAGAGTCTTGAATAGTGTCTAGCATTTACTTTCCTTTACACTCACATTTTGATACTTTTAGTTTATTGCATATGATTGTGGAGCGTACCTGATTATGTAAGATCTGGATTATAGAACTTGAATATTTTGTTGGTACATAGAGCATATAGCTCAATATATGAAAGATAGATTATCTGCTTCCGCATTGATGTTACTCTGTCATTATGTTAATGTTGTTAGTATTGCTTAATTGGTTAAGGGTTAGTCCCGCCTAGCATAGTGAGTGTGTTTATCCCCGTTTGCTATGATTTGGCACGTGTATGGAAATCCTAATTTCATATACTTGTCGGGTCATGGTACGGGGGATGTGACGTCTCGCGCTAGGGCATTACAACAAAACTCTAGTATGGGATTGATTTCATTTTCAGCTACACATTGCCTAATGATCTGATCGGTGCCTATTTTCCACAAATAAGGGTCATCCCAAATATAATATTTAGAATCAGACTTAATTTTATCTTTTTCATACCTAGACAAATGATCAGGCAAGGCACCAGTAGCTAAAAAGTTAACAATATCAGCATACCAGGGCGTCTGGAAACCTATCTGTGACCTCAGAAAGGATCTCTGAGCAGCAAAAAGTTGTTCGTCTGGAAATTCATCATTGATAGGTAGAGAATCTGGTTTAAGTATAGGAATCCTGCTGAGATGATCAGCTACCAGGTTTTCACAGACCTTCTTGTCCCTTATTTCCAAATCGAACTCTTGCAAGAGTAGATCCAACTAATGAGCCTGGGTTTCACGTCCTTTTAGGTGAGGAGGTACCTTAAAGCTGCATGATCAGAGTAAACGACAACTTTAGAACCAAGTAAATAAGGAAAAAATTTATCTAATGCATAAAAAATTGACAAAAGCTCCTTTTCGGTAGTAGTGTAGTTGCTTTGAGCATTGTCTAGCAATTTCGTGGCGTAATAGATCACGTGGGAGTTCTTGTCGATCTTCTGGCCAAGTACAGCCCCCACGGCGTAATCACTCGCGTCACACATGATTTTGAATGGGTACTCCCAATTTGGTGGTTGAATAATTGGGGCCAAAACCAACTTTTCCTTCAACAAGTTAAAGGGAGCCTTGCACGCATCATCTATCTCAAATTTCACATCTTTTTGGAGCAGCTTGCACAATGGTTTGGTGATCTTGGAAAAATCCTTAATGAATCGCCTATAAAAACCTGCATGTCCAAGAAAGGAACGTACTTCCCGCACACTTGCGGGGTAAGGCAAGGACTTAATAACATCAACTTTAGATTTATCAACCTCAATACCATGTACAGAAACAATGTGACCCAAAATTAGACACTTATCAACCATAAAGTAACACTTTTCATAGTTCAAAACCAAGTTTGTCTCAATGAAAAGTTCCACTATTGTAGCAAGATTATTGAGGCATTTATCGAAAGAATTTCCATAGACCGTGAAGTCATCCATGAATATCTCAATAATATGCTTGACATATTCAGAAAAAAATGCTTACCATACACCTTTGAAAGGTTGCCGGCGCGTTATATAGTTCAAATGGCATTCGCCTAAAAGCAAAGGTCCAAAATGCACATGTAAAAGTGGTCTTTCCTTGATCCTCGGGTGCCATGGGAATCTGATAGAATCCTGAATAACCATCAAGACAACAATAGTGAGTTTTTCCAGCTAATCGTTCGAGCATTTGATCAATAAAGGGGAGGGGGAAGTGATCTTTCTTAGTAAGGGAATTAAGACTTCCATAATCCATACACACCCTCCAACCATTTTGAACTCTAGTAGGAACTAACTCACCATCTTTATTCTCAACAACCGTAATACCCATTTTCTTGGGCACAACCTGAACGGGACTTACCCACTCGCTGTCGGATATTGGATAGATCATACCTGCATCAAGGAGCTTGATGATCTCCTTTTTCACTGCGTCCATCATTGGTGGATTTAGTCTGTGTTGTGCCTCCTAACGTGGTCTGGCACCTTCCTCCAAAATGATCTTACGCATGCACGTGGAAGGACTGAGATCTTTGATGTCAGCAATGGTCCAACCAATCGCCTGTTTGTACTCTCGAAGTACTCTGATCAGTTTCTCCTCTTCCAGATTGTCAAGCTTGCTGGCTATATCACTGCCAGCGTCTCTCCATCTCCTAAATAGGCGTATTTCAAATGTTCAGGAAGTGTTTTGAGTTCTAGCTTTAGGGCCTGCAAAATTGAAGGTAACAGTTTAGTTTTAGACCTAGATAGCTCAATATGTACAAATTTCGAACTTGTAGCATGAAGAGCTTCCAAAGCATAAACCATATCAAGTATATCATTGGTAAGATCAAATTTATCACCAAATTCCTCACTCTATCATTGGACATGCTATGACATAAACCATAACTCAATTCATCATAATGGTTCAAAGCAAACATTTTATTAGTCAAGTTTTCAATGATATCAACATTATAAACACAAGACACATCATCAACATGTTTCATAGCATCATACATATTAAACTTGACCATTTCCCCGTCAAACTCTAAAGTTAAAGAAGCCCTATGAACATCAATTTTAGCTTTAGCCATACTAAGAAAAGGTCTACCCAACAAGATATCTGAAGATTTAGTAGAACTATATATCCTTTTCCATGTCAAGAATAAAGAAATCAGCGGGAAAAATCAACTCATTAACTTGAACCAACACATCCTCTAAGACACCTTTGGGATAAACAATTAACCTATCAGCTAATTAAATAATAACTTCGGTACTAGCTAATGCTCCAAGACCCAAAGAAGTATACACAGACAAAGGCATCACATTGATAGAAGCTCCCAAGTTACACATAGCCTTACCAATACCAATATTACCAATCTTGCACGGAATAGAAAACATACCTTGATCGCGACACTTAGGTGGTAATTTCCTTGTAAGACTACTGAAACATTCTCACCAATACTCACTTTTTCATTACCTGTCAACTTACGCTTATTCATACACAATTCCTTAAGGAATTTGGCATAGCGTGGAACCTATTTAATGGCCTCAAGCAGTGGAATGTTTACTTTGACCTTTTCAAAGAGCTCCACAATACTCTTATCCTCTATTTCCTTCTTGCTCTGAGCCAACCTTTGAGGAAATGGTGGTGGAACTACCAAAGGTTTCGGTTTCTGAGTGTTTTCAGCTGGACTGGAAGTCTGTCAGTGATCACTGGCAGGCTCCTTTTCAATCTCTTTTTTATTTTCTGCATTAGAGCCTTGTTCCTGGTCACTTTTGGGATTCCTGTCGACTGGAGGCTGTAATTCCTTCCCATTTCGCAACACAATTGTACTCACATTGTGCCTAGGATTGTGTGTTTCCGATGGTAATTTGCCATGGTTTTCCAATTTGCTAACCGACGATGCAATTTGTCCCACATAAGTCTCCAAGGTCTTTATAGTGTTCTCCATCTTTTGAATCCTGCTCAAGGTGTCCTGTTGATATTTTTCAGTAGTAGTGGCAAGCATACGAACAATTTCACTAAGAGGCTTACCAGAACCCGAAGGGTGTTGTAGTTGTGGCTATGGTGGAGGTGGACGGAAGTTCTGATTATTTGGTTGATTGTTAGCATAGCTGAAATGTGGGTGATACTTCCATCCGGGATTGTAAGTGTTCGAGTAAGGATCGAACTTCCGCTGCTGAAAATCTATGAAATTCACATCCGCGGGTGTCTCCTCGTGAAGTGTAGGGCACACATCGGTTGGGTGCTCGGGGCTAGTGCAAATGCCACATACTCTCGCAGGTGGATTAGTACCTACATTTATTTTCTGCCCCAAAGTTGTTAGCAAAGACTTAATTTAATCAAGTGAATTTGCTTTTACCTCGTTTAACATCCTTGATATATCCTGCCGAGCTCCAGATTACTGGGAATTTGCTGCCATGGTTGAAATAAGCTCTCTAGCTTTAGTAGGTGTCTTGCTAACAATTGCTCCACCACTCGCGGCATCCATCATTCTACTTTCCATCGGAGTTAGGCCCTCGTAAAATTATTGAATGACCAATTCATCCGAAATTCCATGTTGGGGGCAGCTTGCTAGCAACCTCTTGAACCTTTCCCAATACTTATAGAGACTCTCAGAATCCTTTTGTTTAATTCTATAGATCTCACGCCTAATGGTCGTGACTCGAGAGGCGAGAAAATACCTCTCCCGGAATTGCTGAGACATCTCGGCCCATGTAGTGACGGTCACCGACTGTAGGTAATACAACCAATCCTTGGCTGCATCTTGCAATGAGAAAGGGAAAGCCCTTAGATTAATTTAATCCTCCGTGACATTGTGTGGTTTCATGGATGTGCACACAAGATGGAACTCCTTCAAATGCTTGTTTGGATCCTCATTCTCCAACCTACGAAAGGTTGGCAACAAATGGATAAGGTCTGACTTTAATTCAAAGCCTTCTTGGAGTTCTGGAAAGGTTATGCACAGTGGCTGTTGTGCCTCAGTGGGTCGGGCAAGGTCCCGAAGCGTTCCATTCTGAGCCATAGCCTGACTGTGATCAATGTCAAGTTCCCCGATAGTCTGCTCTTCAACTTCAAACTCCTGATCAAACTCACTGTCAGATTCCAGCTCAAATAATCCTGAGCTTTCACCAACTGTTGCTTGCTCTTTACTTTGTCTAGACCACTTTCTAAGCTTCCTCATAGTCTTTTCGATCTCAGGATCATATGCGGCAAATTTTCCTGAACGAAGGGTCCAAGGTATAAGAAAAGAAACAAAATTAATTACCAATCCCCGACAACAGCGCCAAAAATTTGATGGGTGTCGAGACCACCAAAATTAAATCACAATTATCGCACACAATTCACTTGTAAAATAGTGGCAAAAGGGTACCGATCCTCGAGGATTGGGTGAATTTGTGATTTCCCATATGCCAAGGAAACAAAACAAACAATTAAAATTGGGGGGGGGGGGGGGGGGGGGTTGAGATTTTTTGATTAAACTAATAATAAATTAAATGAACAAATAAGCAACAATTAAACTAAATAAGAATTTTGAATTAAACTCAATGGACAATAGCTAGTCGGGACTTCCCTAGTAATGCATTAGACCGTGATCATCGATTCAATTATTTTAACCAGTTTAATGTTAGACTAGCTATGGTTACCAATTACCTCTGACTCCCTCGTTTCTTCTTATTTTTAGGGTAATTAGAAGAAACTCCTAATAATCACCCCCTAGTTAACCGATAATCCTATCGAGACTTTCTCAAAGATTCAATCGAATTAACCACTTAAGAACTAAAGAAACACTAGTCCTAATCGGTTTAGTACAAACTCATACGTCACTCAATTAGACCGAATTATTCCTCAACACAAAATCAGACAAACATTATGCCCTAGTGTAGATTGCTACAACGTTAATTACTTAGCTAATACCACCAACTAATTAGCTAGCTTTATGTGTATCAACAATTCCAAGACTTGGGCCCTAAATCAAAGAATTACATTAACACACAATAACATGAAATTCGGGAATAAAACGAATAACAAAAACTAGTCAAATTAAAAGGGATAATCTCATGAGTCTAATGCATAACATCGGAAAATCCCAACTAGAAATAAACTTAGCAATTCATAATGAAATCAAACAAACAAGATTGAAAAGTTAACATAGTGTTCAAACGAAAATGAAAGAAGGAAAAGTGGAATAAACTAGTGATGCTGAATTCTCTTCCTTGTTCCTCATCGTGCCACTGCTGCTGCATATTCTTGGGTATGAGGATGTGTGAATTCTGTGTGGCTCAGTTCCTTGTTCTTCCGCATATATGTAGTCCAAAGGGTGTTTAATTCTCTCCCACTTCTCCTCCACGTTCTCTTGGAATAATGCCCACGTTTCTCTCTCAGTAACGCTCCCTCAAGACTCCACTTTCAGCATAATAAATGTTATGGGCCTAGACTCCTTTGGATCTTACAACTCATGAATTAAAAACATGGGCTTTCCTCCAGCTGCACGCATGGGCCGTGTGCCTCAAAAAATACCAAATGATTTCTCCCACTTAATTACACAACCACTCCAATTTAGAATTAATGGGCCTCCATTACTTTGTCACTCATTCCATGCTAAAAAAAAAATCCACTCCTGTTGATGTGGTGGTACTAATATGATCGAAATCTGTTGTTCCTAACAAGAAGCACAAGATCAGTCAATTATCCACAATTTAACCAAGTCATGGGGTAAATTATAACAATTTAAGCTCAATGATTCAACGAATATGCAACGTATCACTAACATTTTGAATATACAATAATTAAACAAACAATTGCAAAAGAGATGATAAGATTTCAGTTTCTTTAAGGCACGCACGTTTAGGTCATATTTTGAAAGATAGGATTGTTAAGCTAGCTAATTTAAGATCATTCTATGATAATTAACTTAAACAATTAACTTATTGTGAATGTCTTAAAGGAAAGATGCCCCAAACTCCCTTTAATGGTAAAGTGGAATGTGCCACTAAGATATTGGATTTAATCCATATTGATGTTTGTGGACTGCTTAGTGTAAGCACTAGAAATAATCATCAGTATTTCATAACCTTTATAGACGACTTTAGTCGTTTTGGTTATGTATACTTAATAAAGTATAAATCAGAAGCCTTTGAGAAATTCTTGGAATTTCAAAACTGGTCACAAGATAAAGGCACTTCCATCTGATCGAGGCAGTGAGTATCTCAGTGACGAATTCCTTTATTATCTCAGAGCTAATGGAATTATCTCTCAATGGACTCCTCCTGGAACTCCTCAATTGAATGGAGTTTCTGAGAGATGGAATAGAACCTTATTAGATATGGTTCATTCCATGATGAGTTTCACTAAATTGCCACCTTCATTCTGGCGCTACGCCCTAGAAACTGCAGTCAAGATTCTAAATCTTGTTCCTTCCAAATCTGTATCCAAAACCTCATGTGAGATGTGGATTGGCAAAATCCCTAATTAAGCTTACTTAAGAATTTGGGATTATCCTGCTTATGTGAACAGGATAATGGGAGATAAGCTTAAATTAAGATCAAGTTATGCAGCTTCGTAGGATATCCTAAGGAGTCAATAGGATATTATTTCTATGATCCACTTGAACAAAAGGTCTTTGTGTGAAGAAATGCTACTTTTCTTGAGGAATAGCTAATTAGCGAAAAAAAAGGTAAGATTGTAGAACTCGAAGAAGTTCGAGATAAAGACCCCATGCCGATTTCTGACCTAATTGTCCCTTAGACAACCGAACTGAGTGTTACACACACAAACCCTCCTCAAATAAGGCGTTCTGAACGTATTCCTATACAACCAGAGAGATGATATGGTTTTCTCCACCAAACATCTCAAATGGATAATAATCCTCTGACTTATGAGGAGGCACTGTTAGATTCGGACTCTGAACAGTGGAAAGAAGCTATGAAATTCGAAATGGATTCTTTGTACTCTAACCAAGTTTAGACCTTGGTTGATCCACCTGATGGGATCAAGCCTATAAGGTGCAAATGGATATACATGCAAAAGCTTGGAGTAGATAGAAGCGTGGCAGCCTTTAAAGTAAGATTAGTTGCTAACGATTTCACTCAAAGACCTAGCATAGACTTTGATGAAACCTTCTCCTCGATTGCAATGAAAAATCTGACATAACCGCATATTAAGACTATGGGATATGGAAAATGAATGTGAAAACTGCCTTTCTCGATGGAGTCATTGACAAAGCCATTTACATGGAGCAACCCATGGGTTTCACATTCAGTGGGAGCGGACAAAAGGTTTGTAAGCTCCAAAAATCAATCTATGAATTGAAACAGGCCTCTAGGAGTTGGAATATTCGGTTTGATGAAGCAGTTAAATTGTATGGCTTCATATAAAATCCGAATGAATGCTACGTGTACAAGAAAGAATTGGAAGCCTCGGTTCAATTTTTTATACTTTACGTAGACGACATACTCCTTAATAGGAATACGAACGATGACATGAAAGTAACAAAATCTTGGTTATCGAACCAATTTGAGATAAAAGATCTTGGTGATGCATCCTACATTCTCGGTCTAAAAATCTATCGAGATAGATCTAGAAGATTGATAGGATTATCACAATCGATAAAAATAGATAAAATACTAAAGAGATTTAGAATGGAAGATTCCAAGAGAGGGAAACTTCCAATGGGCATGGGAATAGTTCTTTCGAAGAAGCTGTGTCCTAATACTGCACTTGAGAAGTCCAAGATGTCCAAAATTCCTTATGCATCAGAAATAGGAAGCATAATGTATGCAATGCTATGTACTTGACCGAATGTGGCTTATGCACTTAGCATGACAAGCCGATTCCAATCTGACCCTGGTGAAGATCTCTGGACTACTGTAAATAACATCCTTAAGTACTTAAGAAGAACTAAGGATTTGTTTCTAGTTTACGGAGGCTAGCAAGATCTTGTAATTAGAGGATACTGTGATGCAAGCTTTGCATCGGACATGGATGACTTTAAATCCATGTCAGGATATATATTCTGCCTAAATGGCGGAGCAGTGAGTTGGGTAAAAAAGCGACCACTGCAGATTTAACCTCTGACGCCGAATACTTAGCTGCAAACGATATTGCTAAGGAAGGTGTTTGGGTAAGAAGTTGGGTGTAGTTCCTAGCATTAAGGACCTCGTCACAGTTTACTGTGACAATACAGGGGCGGTTGCTCAAGCGAGAGAACTAAGATCTCATTAAAGGACCAAGCACATTTTGAGAAAATATCACTTAATTTGTGATATAATCAAGAGAGAAGATGTGCAAATTGAAAGGGTCATATCGACAGAGAACATGGCAGATCCACTAACTAAAGCTCTTAGCCAACAGGCGTTCGAGGGACATCTTTAGAAGATGGGACTTAGGATAGTACCTAAATGGCTTTGACGGGCAAGTGGGAGATTGTTAGGAGTAGTGCCCTTAAAGAAGAGATTTTGCTTTACTATTTGCTTGTAAAATCACAAACAGTCTTTGAATAATAAACAAAATGATTTTGTTCATAGGCAACACTTTTTTATGTGCTATTTTATGTCTGTTTGGCTTTGACTGTCTTTACATGGTTTGAACTCCCCTAATCTGATGAGGTCGTTAAGAACTTTGTCGTTATGAGAACGACACATGAAAGAAATTCGTAACTCCATAGGCGAGGATTAGAAACTTTTCCAAGTCAATGAGTTCGACAGACAGTGGGAGTGTCGACCTTGACACCGTTGGGACTTACTTGTGACGCCCCGTCTCTTCGGTATTTCAGGTACGGCTTTACGAGAGAGTTTAATTCAGTATTTTTGTGAATTATGTGACTTGTATGCTTACGTGTCAACGTGAATTTAATTTATTACGTGTGCTTTAGAATTTAATTAAATTTTTTGGACTCAATTGTCCAATATTTGTAATTTAGGGACCTAATTATAATTAGGACGTTTGAGCCTTCGTGGCTATTTGAGCTTGGGAATTCGAATTCGAATTTCGGCCCTATCATTGAGTTCATTTCGATGCTTCGAATTTAATTGATTAACCATTTAATTTCTAAAGCCATTTGATAGCCCTACCGTTTTAAAATCCGATCCGTTTGGATCGGATACCGTTTGACCCTACCCGTTTTAACCGACCCGTTTGACCAGCCCTAAAAAGGGCCAGCCTTTCCTTCTCTTTCCACTCCCACGATCAGCAACAAGCAAAGAAGAGGAGAAGAAGAGATATTTTTCCCCTTTTTGGCCATCAAGCCTTGAGCTCGAGTTTGTAAGACCCAACAATCCGATCAACGACCTAAGGTAAGATTTGTGACATTTCCGTTACGTGCTTTAATTTAATGTCTTTTTTGTGCCTCGGATATGTGCCTACGTGCTTTGTTGGGGAATATGATGAATAATGTCGGGTTGGGAGTTTGGCGTGATTAAGCTCGTTTCGTGAGCTCTTAAGTGTAATTATGTGTTCTATATGTTAAATATGCTTTATTGTGTTAATTTTGCATGTTTTGGTTGTTGTTTGTGGCTGAGCGGGTGTGGTGGTTGGCTTCCCCGTCGCCATTTTTGGAGCTTTTACTTCTTTTCAGCTGATCCAGGTCGGAACGACCGTTTCCGTTTTTGCCTTGTGGTGGGAACGGCCCTTCCCAGGGTTGGCTGAGTCAGCTCCGAGACTGGGAACGGCCCTTCCCTGGTTGTGCTTGGAACCGGAACGGCCGTTCCCGGGGTGTGTTTTGGGTGTTTCTTTACAGACGCTCGGGGAGAGTTCGGGTAGTTGGGAACGGCCGTTGCCATTTTGTTCTAGACCTCAGACGGTCGTTCCCGTCCTCCAGAACTTGGGTGCGTTGGTGGGAAAGGCCGTTCCCGCCTTGGGCGAGGCCGTTCCCAGCTTCTGTTGTGTGTTTTTGTTTGTTTTATGTTTTATATGTTTTGGTATGACTTTATTTTCATCCTAAGCTTTATTACTTCGACTTAATTACATGTTTTAATGTAAATTTACATTATATGCTTTAGTATATGCATGTAACGTGATTTATTGTTAGTGCATGATTGTTTTATGCTTGTATACGTGATCCATGACTTCATGCCAATCATAAGCATACGCCATGCGTCTATATGGTTCATTCACGTGTCTAAGTCTTGTTCTTGTGATCAGTTTGTTTAGGTACACCCGGGGTGGTGTTTTGTCGGCCGTGTTGATTACAAGGTGGATCAATCGTCGTGTCTTTGGCCTCTTCGGTGTAAGGTGAGGTTAGGATATAGTTATACCTTAATGAAATGTGCTCGGTTTTACTACATGTGGTTTAATAATCCCTATATGTATATAAATAAGTGTGAAATATGTATTTGTTGGACATGTCAAAGGTTTGCAAGTATGTTAAGCAATGTACAAGCTTATATATGCTTGTTTTGGAAAGATTTGTTATGTCTTGCCACGTGAAGCTATGCTTCTAACCGTGTGTTTCTGATGAGCCAAGTTTGGCAAGGACCGAGTATGAATGAAACGGAAAGTGGTATGTATATGTATATATGTATAAGTTATGTCCATTTGTCTATCTATGTTGTAGCGGGATATGTGAATGATCTGTTCTGTTTATGTTGGGCCCCGGAGACTATGGGTTAGGAATCCCGGGACGGCATAGGGCCGTCGGGCTCGGCCTGGGCATAGTCTCCATCTGTCAGAAGAGGATTAACCCTGAACTCACCAGGAGGTTTGGTGGAGAAAGGAATCCTGAGGGTTGAGTGCTTGTGCTCCTCTCGTTTGAATGGATGGTTAGGGCGTATACACCATTCCATCACCCGGAGTTGAGGATGGTCTGTTATGATATGATCTGTCTGTAAGCTTTCTGTTCTGTTTCTGTCATGTTATGTTCTGAGGAGTTTGGAGGAGTCTGAGCTAGTACCCGTCGAGTCCTATTTGATACGTATGTTCTGATAAGGTCCGTGAAACAGGGATAGATTTGAAATTAAGATAAAAGTTGAATGTTTTGCTAAGCTAAGTCTTGGTTTATGTTAAGAATCGGTAAGCTTTGATAAGTATGCTCGGTAAGATAAGTTGTTCTTTTAAACTTCGCTAGGTAAGCTCTATAAGTATTTATCATGGGAAAATGATTTACCGTGCAAAACCTATCCCTGAGTTCATGAACATTTTGATTTTGATACGTGCTCTACTCTTATATATCTAGTGTGAGTGTGTTAACCCCTCACTCAGTCGAGTTAAGACTGACCCCTCCCCTTTTATGGTTTAGTTTGCAGGTTCAGCTTGGAGTTCGTGCTAGGTGGAGTGTGTCAGTCCTTTGCAGTCTGTTTTCGAGTTTATTGTTATTTAAGGTTGTCTTGCATTTGCATCTCATTAATTATGACTTTTGTGTAAGTTATGTATAAATGTTGAAGTAGAATTATGTTATGTATTGTATGGAATTCGGGACAGTTTAGGACAGGTTTTCCTGGTTAGTTGAACCCGTTGATTTATGATTTCTGTTTGATTTCGGGATTAGGTATTTATACTAGTTGAACCCGTCACCTGTTTGTATGTTTGAGATTTTGCGTGGCTTACTTCCTGCTTCCGCATCCGTGTAACATAGATTTGTTTGTTCAGGGTCTACGTTCTGCCTAGCCTAGGTGTGTGTCTGTTGGTCTTCCATTCGCCACTGTTCGGTTTATGTACGGACTCTCCATTTCGTATGTGGATCGGACCTTGGTGCGGGGGATGTGGTAACCCACCGTGCGGGTGCTACATTGCTTATGTGATTATGTCCTTGAGCAGGATCACCCGGTTTCCTGGGATGAGAAGTGCATATGATGATACGTTCGTAATACACAAGGGTGATTGTTACAAGACTGTGTCACTAAGATGTCCCGCGTGAGAACATTCCTATATGGGAAATGATGTTTCCAAGAAACCTCAAGATTGGGAAATATCTCACAAGTCAATGACGTGATTAATAATCCTTTGACTTGAGATTCTGTAATGTCTCATATGAGCAAACTCAATAATATTTGATATGGACTCAAAAGGACATCGACTTTAGACAGCTGAATTTCGGTCCTTGTTGGGATTACACAAGTGGCATATGCAAAATTAGTAGAATCAATAAAGGACCTACACTTGCTAAGAACAAGTTTATCTCTTACTGATTAAGTTGCTCATACTCCATTAAATATTACCCTTGGCCAAGGTGAATTAAGACCAAGACATCAAGAAAATAGGATTTTCTTGGATTGAGGTCTAAATGGATATGAAACGAACTTAACTTTAAAGATTAAGAATAACAAGGCTCTAAGTATATTCCCATGCCTATGTGTCTTGCTTGAGAGATGGACTTGTAGGAGGAACGTATTTCACTGATTGTCATTGACTGAAAGGTTCTTCGATTCATTTTGTTATTCGACTAGGGGTCACATACCCATTGCTAGATTAGGATAGTGTGATCTGTGAACTACTTAAATAAATATGAGAATTAATTAATTAGTGTTACTGCTAATTGAATAATGGACCTAAAGGGTCACACACAAATACCGGGTCACGAGGGTTTTGGTAGAAAGTTAATCAGGTTAACGAGATGATCAAACAGTTAATCGGATTAACGAGTGGGGTCATATGTGCGTGGGCCCCACCTCACGTGTGGCATGTGCCGTACTTGTGAAAAACTTAGTTAATTAAATTGTATAATTAATTTTGGGGTTGTTAATTAATTATGAATTAATTGTTAAGTCCAAACTCAAAATAATTAACCCAATAAATATTTAATTATGAATTAAATTATTTATTGAATTAGATATTTAATTTTATATTAGATAAAGTTGAATAGTCAAACTCCTAAAGGGTTTAGAAAACAGACTTCTTCATATGTCTTGCAAGATAAGATAGGATCTTATTTTAAATAAAAGATATTATTTAATTAGTGAATTATTGAGCAAGAAATCAAAACCCACTTGGCTTAGGAATGCCTTAAGGGGTTCGAAAGTATAAATACAAGAGGTGGTGCTGTTTCTAGGGAGACCAATGTTATTGAAGCGTTAATTATTTGGGATAAATATTTTTTGCCATCCGAACTATAGGCCATTTGGCAATTCACCATCCAAACTATTTCGCCCCCGAAACTACCATCTAAACTTTTAATTCCTGACAAACCACCATCCCAAAGCGGTTTTGACTCTTTTTTCAGCGGTTTTGACTCTTTTTTCAGCGGTTTTGAATGTTTTAAGGGTAAATCTATGAAAAAATAACAAAGAGAGACAAATTTACATGTGTTAAAACATTCAAAACCGCTGAAAAAAGAGTCAAAACCGCTGAAAAAATAGTCAAAACCGCTTTGGGATGGTGGTTTGTCAGGAATTCAAAGTTTAGATGGTGGTTTCGGGGGCGAAATAGTTTGGATGGTGAATTACTAAATGGCCTATAGTTCTGATGGCAAAAAATATTATCTCTAATTATTTTGAGAAAAATCAAAAGAAAAGTTTTTCACAAAATTTCCTAGCCAAACCACTAGCCACATAACTAGCATTCTCAATAGCTTGATCGAGATCTAGGGCTGGTGTGGATACGCTTTGGAGGATTACCCACTTTTAGATCTAATCAAGAACCGTTCGAGGGATAATCCGCTTGAAGGGGTTTGATAGGCAAGATCAAACTTCTCTAGAAAGTTTCAATTAACCGTAAGTTACTTGAATCTCTCTTTGTTTTGAAACGATCATTACAAGTACAAGATCCCTTTTAGAAAACAATTTTAAAATTCCGCTTCTTCAACTCTGTGTTTTCCAACACATCTGCCTTTGCTTTCCCGATTAACTCAATACACAAGCCCTTGGGCCCCACGAAGTACAAGATTCTCGCCAAAACGGGTTAAGTACAAGGCACGATTGTTTTAGTAAAATATTTATTCTTTGAAAACCAATATATATATATATATATAATATAGTTTTTGACTAAAATTTCACGTAAAAGGGTTGTAGGGTTTTCATAATATATAACCTAGCTTCTTCTCACATGGACAAGAACAAAAAGAGTACACGAAAAGCTTGGACCCTACTGTGTCAGCTCGACATTGTCCTGAGGAACTCTAGACAAGTAAAACAGTACACGAGTCAGACACGACTCGATATGAACCAATTATGATGCACGACAATGTAAAGAAATGATATGGAATGAGAACGAAGTTATATCATATCATGAACACGTTCATGTGCACAATTAATGTCCCACGTAACCTCAAACAAAAGTTATGATCAACTATTAACATGTAATTCATATCTTTAATAAACATACATGACATTCAAGGAAAAAATTGACAAGTTTAAGATTCATAGTTCATGCATAATTAAAGTGTTTAGAGCACTTTAGAATAAGTACAACACATACGGGAGTCGGGGAACGGGATTGGGAAAGAAAGCACAAAAAAACAAGCAAAACAAACAAAGTCAGAAAAACCTAACAGGGGCCCCTAAACTAGTGTTTAGGTTTTCTAAAGGAAAACTAAACAGTGTTTAAACACTCTTGGGCAAGACAGAAGGTCCCAAACGTGCTTTCAGTTTTTCTGAAGAAAACCCAAACGGGCGTTTAAACTCTTCTGGGCAAGACAGAAGGTCCTAAACGACCATTTAGTTTTTCTGAAGAAAAACTAAACGGCGTTTAGAGATCTTCAAAAAAGAGCCTAACCTGCCCAAATGGCCGTTTACAAAATGAACTAACATCCCAAACGGCCATTTGGGAAGGCCTGAAATGCAAAAAAAAAAAAAAAAAGGGAAGAAAGCAGGGGCTACGAGAATGGCTTCCAAGCCATTCCCAACACAACCAAACAACACCAAAACTTTCCAAAATCAATACATAACATACAAGAACACTTATTACAACTTCAAAACAAGTATAAATACACCAAAGCAATTCATAAAAATCAACTAACAAACCCTTATAAATCCTAAGTTCATAAATGAAGCTCAATAACTCATCCCACAAGCCATAAATGAAATTTACAAGTTCATACAACTTAAATCAACTTCAAACCAAGCATTCAAGTCATCAAATTCCATAAACCCTAACATTCTCACATTCATCCAAATAAAACATAACTTCTCCGTCCTTGAAAATGCAAGTTGGTGAAGAAGAAGGAAGAATAGGGGGAGATGATGATCAGACGTTTGTCAGAGATTGCCAGAGCTCCGACTTCTTGTTTCTCCTTGCTCAGTCGATTTGGAAAAGAAAAAGGCAAGGTGTATGTGTGATTGGAGATGAAAAAAAGAGAAAGGAATGCAAGGAATGAGAGACTGAAACTACATCCCCAATCAAATTTCTAGAGTTCGTACTTTGCAAAATATGAAGATGTCATCTTAACCCTAGGTTACGTGCAAAATAACCAAGCTCTTGAATCCAATTGTTAGTAAACAACGCAACAATCTATCTTGCACGAACACACTCAAAGCAAAAACAGCGGCAGAGCCTATGTCCTCGGGCAAGAATAGAGAGAATTTTTCACTATGAAGAAAGATAATACAAAGTACATTACATCCAAATTAGGTTTTTCCCAAACTAATCAACTCCTTGTGTTTCCTAACCCAACAAGAATAAAATTAGTTTCTAAGCCCACAGTCCAACACTAATTTTATTTTCTCCTTTTCGGGTCGCACCGTAAGTTTATCAGATCCAGATATAAATTGGGTTCCACTCATGGTTCGCCGGAACGGTCGTGGGGAACAGAACGGAGGCCACCGTTCTAGTTCCATTGCAATGACGCGGAACGGAAGCGGCAAAAACGCGGCCACTTCTCAAAAAGATGTATAAAATTCCAAAAAATTGTTTTAAAACTCATTTTAATTTCTAATTTTATATTATAATCAATTAGTATTATATTTAGATTTGTTATATTTACTCAAATAAGAGATTGCACATATTCTTATAATGACTACCGAACCATACAATAAACATAGTTGTGTAACAAAAGAAAAGTTGTTCAACATACTACAATAGGAATGTCGAAATAGATGTATAATGATACATTATTTATTAATAAGAAGTGGAATGACGAGGGGTAGAACATCGGAATTGTCTCTCTCTTCTGAGGAGTTTCGAACATAATCACAGTATAAAATCTCTAAGTCAAAGAAGAAAATTCTGATGGCAACTTGATTGGATAAGAATCAAATATAATCACAGGTCTCTCTCCTAGCTTATATATGAACTTGAGCACAATTCCTGTCAAAAAGCAGTAAGATTAAATTACTACAAACAGGCCATCTGTATTGAGTATAACTTATGCTCAACAATAGTTTCATAGGAAGTAGAAACTAAATCTTCATTCCTCTACCAAATAGATAATCGAAACTCTCTGCCACTAATATTTGATTAGAAGTTTGCACATTATTATTCATCAATTTCTTTAGCATATACACATTTTCATCTCCTTTTATTCCGCATTATACAGAGCAGCAACAGGCATTTTCTTCTCTTTTTTGGCCGTTCCGTTCCGTTCCTCCGCTATAACGCCACGGAACGGCGTTCCAATGCAAAAAAGCACCGTTCCAGGTTGATTTTCGTTCCATACCGGAACAGCGGAACGGAGACTGCCGTTCCCGTTCCGTTCCAGCCGTTCCTGCCGTTCCAGCGAACCATGGTTCCACTACACAATTCTAGACAAAAAACAAACATTGAGTTTATGCAATAATGCAAATATCGCAAGCTAGAGCTATATTTCTTGTGAAGCAATTTGGAATTATTTTTTCCTGTAAAAACTGATTTTTCAGTTTATGTAAAGATTGCAATTTTCAGTTTACGCAAATATTTCAAGTTAGAGCGGATGTGATGGTTCAGTTTATTAGGGAAAAAATTGAAATTGAATGAATCAATTCTCATTCTCAGTGGTGATATTCCAGGTTCCAGCCCCTTTTCACCCCTTTTCTGTTTTCAATTTTTCTTTTTTAAATATTTTTTGGAGTTCGGTTTTCGGCTAAAAACCGAAATTGAACCGAAAAAATTCGATTTAAACCGAATCGAACCGAATGTGGTATGGTTCGGTTTCAGTTCAGGTCTTTGAAACTGAAAAGTTCCGTTAATCAAACTAAATTTTCGGTTCGATCTAAAAACCGAACCATGAATACTCCTATTTTTTAAGCATCTCAATATTATGGAAAAACACGACTCAATCTATCCTAGCCAAAACATAAGCCGTAGAACTAGCATTTTTCCTGGGATAATCGTAATCTAGGACTGGTGTGGATATTTTTAGAAGGCTTCTACTATGGAGTCTCGAAGGAAGAACCGTTCGAGGGATTCTTGCCGCTTGAAGAGTGTTTGAGGGCGGTTCATAACACTTCAAGAAAGATTAAATTAAATTAAATTTACGAAACTTTCTTGTTTTGTTTGGAAATAAAAATTGCAAATCAACGATTCCTTATTAAAAAAAATTTATTTTTCTACTGTGTTTCGAACTCATTTTCTAACAAGCGTCCCATTTGTCAGCCCAAAATAGTTGGCCCAATAGGTAGGCTCAAGGACTTTTGTAAAGATAAAATTTGAATAGAATACTATCTCTTGGTTGGCCGAATAAGTAGGCTCTAGGACTTTTGTAAAGATAAACTCTCATTAGAATATTATCTCTTGGAATAAGAATAGATTATATCAAATCTAAGAAGTAATCACTAAAACTAACATTAACTCTTACTCTATAAATGTGATAAGATATAACAATTCATCATGTAATCTGATCTTTAGATTACTCTTAAACTCTAATTTAATTCGATAATACCTTGAGGTAAAAAAGGATTATACTTTATATATATATTGCATTTACGCTAAATGAATCATATATATATATATATATATATATATATATATATATATATATATATATATACACGTATGTATGTATGTATGTATACTATGATTGTTAAAAGAAACGTATAATTGCTAACAAAACATATATATCTATACTATAATATATATGAAGGGTGTTTTTTCACTCAATTTTGTCGATTTTGACCAAATTTTAATTTCTGTTGTTTTTGAATTATCTTATTAAATTAAAAAATTATGATTGGTCGATGGTTAATAAGTTTTATTAATCGGATATTTACTTTTTAATTTGATGTATCCCTTGATTTTTAGAAGTTTTTCTTAATTAAAGTATTAATCTATCATAAAATTCATTTTAAATGCATAAATTTAGGAAAATGTATATTGATTTAATTTCAAAATATTATGTAGTATAAGTTTTCCTCAATTAAAGTATTAATTTATGGTGAAATTCATTTTAGATGTATAAATTTAGAAAAATGTAATCTTAAAAAAAAAAAAAAAAAAAGAATTTATATATTAATTTAAATTCAAAATATTATGTATTATAGATTTATGTCCTAACTTTCTGTCTCACTATCTAATTTATAGATTTTTCCCACTACTTTGTTCCTTAATCTAATTTTTCAAGTTTATCTTCCTCCTTTCTCTTTCAATGCTCTCTCTTCCTCCTTTTCTCTCTCAACTCTCTCTCTCTCTCTCTCTCTCTCTCTCTCTCTCTCTCTGCACAAATAATTCTATCTACCAACAACTCTAATTGTCGTTTCTTCACAGGAAGAATGATGTTTTATCTCCCATTAACGTAGTTCATCACTTATATGTATTTATACTAATATTATGTTTTTTTTTTTTTTTTTTTTTTTTTTTTTTTTTTTTGTCTTTATTGATTTCATTCTAAATTTACATTTATTTCTTATTTTTTGTTTATGTTTTAGTGTTATAATTTTAAAATATTTTTACTGTTTTTTTCCTTTTGTTAATTTTTATTAACTTTTTAATTATTATTTTGATTAAATTTTATTATTGTTTTTGTATATAGTAAGTTATTGTTATTTTGGTGATTATTTGTTGTTCTTGATATTTTATTGTTATTTTAATATAATAATTTTTTATTATTTTTGTTTTTATAATTTATTAGTTACTTTTGATTATTTGAATGTATTTATTTTGTGTTAATATTTATTAATTGCTATTTATTTATTAATTTTTTTATTATTGTTTTGATTAAATTTTATTATTATTTTTGTTTATTGTAATTTATTTTTATTTTGGTTATTGTTAGTTGCGCTTAATGTTTTATTTTTATTTTTATTATTTTTGTGTTAATATTTTTATGATTATTTGAATGGATTTATTTTGTGTTCATTTTTATTAATTGACATTTATTTTTGTTATTATTTTGATTAAATTTGTTATTGTTTTTGTTAATTGTAATTTCCTGTTATTTCGGTGATTGTTTATTGTTTTTAATATTTTATTGTTATTTTTATTTAGTAATTGTTTTATTATTTTTGTTTTTATATTATATTAGTTATTTTTGATTATTTGAATGGATTTATTTTGTGTTAATATTTATTAGTTAGTATTTATTTTTTCAAATATGTTTTAATCCTTATTTAATTTATTTTTCAATTATTTCCTTTTATTTTATACATATTTAATTTTCAACTTGAATTCTATTAATGCGGTGGTAAGTAAATCTATTTCTATAGGGACACGGACTTCTACTTTAAATAACATTGTTGAGTTTGAGTTTGAATAATTTATTTGGAGCTCTTTCATTTATAAGTGGTTAATTATTTTTTCTAAGATTTATATTTAAGTTAAATTAAAAGTGATAAAATCCTTAATCTTTAAATTATCTGTATTTATGTCAATTTTGATTTTAATATTTGCAATTTATTCAATGCCAGATTGCATTATTGTATAAATAGAGATATTTAAAAGTTGGATTAATAACTTTTTGAACTTTGAAGTTTATGAAAATCTTTATTGGTTTGTACTTTTTTTTAGATTTTTTATATATATTTATATTTTTGTTTTTTACTTATCATTTTAAAATAGCAATCTGTTTTGCTCTTTTAAGTTTTTGTTTGCCTATCAAATGTTGATATTTATATTATATGATGAGAGATATTTATTACAATTAGTTTTTTATATATATAATATATTGAACTCGTTAAAATTTAGCAATTGTTTTCAGTGGTATCTTAGTTTTATCTATCTTTAGTTATTTGATGTTTTTTGAATGTTAATTTTTTATGATATTTTTATAGTTTATAACTTATTTTAATTATGTTATTTATCATCACACAATGCAAATAGAATATTTAAATGAATTAATTTTATATTTTCATGTTTCTTTCCATTAAAATAGATGAAAACTTTTGTTTTGATAATATAAATTATATTGCATATTTATATTTTACCTCTGACAATATTTTTTTTTCTTTGTGATGACCCCCTTTTTGTATCTATAAATTGTTTTGATTCTTTTTGTTTCTAAAATTTTGTATTTCGTTTAAAAAAATAAACATAATATTTTTGCCTTATTTTTTAGTTTGTAGCAAACAAACACTTAATATCGTACTATTTAAATTATCAGTTCTATCAATTAATTGTTAAATTAAACTTTCAACTATTTATTTTTAACTTCATGTATAGTGCTTCCTCTTTTTCGTTATTTTTTTTATCTTACCCACTTCATTACACATATTCCTTTATTTTTTTATTTTGTTATTGATTTAAGACTTTTATGTTTTTTTCCTTTTTTTTTTTCATATTTGTATGTTGTTTTTTAACCTTTTATGTTAATTTATTTGGTTGTTTTTTCAATTTTATTAATTTATTTTTCTTACTGTTTGTGACACCCCGTTTCTCTGACAAGTCAGGTATGACATCACGGGAGAGTTTATTTATTTATTTATGATATTTTAATCCAATTTATGCGCTAATTAATACGTTTAAGTGATCAACATACCCTAAGTATTTTAAATTAATACGTATTTCCTCGTTCTTAATTGTTTTTACGTGAATTCGGTGCCAAACATGTCAACTATATGAAACTAAATGAATTATATGATTTATGAATATATTTATATGATATTAGAATGTTTTGAGGTTGTTTTAACTTAGGGTTGGACCTAATTAACTTATTTTATAAGTTTGAGGAAATAGGTCATTCTTAGCCCCTTTTCGGCTAACTTGAGCTAAGGAATTTAGATTTGAATTCTGAGACCGCCATTCAATTCGTTTCGATGATTTGAGTCCAACGGAATAAGCCCCATATTTTTCTAAGCCCGTTTGAACCTCCTAAGCCTTAAAATTCGATCCAAACGGACTGGACCCTTGAACCGAACCGAACTGGTTTTTACCCCTTTTATGGCTGAACTTTCTCGTTATTTTTCCATACACACACACGTTCAGCTTTTGGAGAAGGAAGAAGAGAAGCCCTAAGCCATTTGCCATTTTGACCTTCAAAGCTCAAGAACTCCACCATTTTCCGATCATTTTCCGATCCGAGGTAAGATACAAACTCACCATGACTCGAGCTTCGTTTTAATAACACATTAATGTCTTGAAAACTTGTTTATGAGCATGATTTATAAAGATGATCAAGAGTAGTGGGTTTTGTTAAAATTTGGATTCATAGCATGTTAGTTGGATCATTTGAAGCTATATGTGTTGTATGTTGTTCTCTAGAGCTAGCTTGTTGCTTTTATGGTGAAACTTGAGTTGTTAGTTGCTTATTAAATGAACCACCATTGTTGATGTAACGCCCCGATTTTTCAGCTGTGTAAGTATGACGTATGTGTCTACCAATATGCGCAATTAAATTAATTATTTATGCTTTCATATATTAATTCTTTTATTAATTGTTATTATTTGAATATTTGAATATGAATTTTCATATGAAATTCTTGAAACGTTTATATCTAAATGGTTATGTTTGAGTGTCGTTTCTATCCAATTTGATTTCCGATTTTCGTGAAAATTTGGTATGTTGGAGTTATGTGTGTTATGAACATGTCTATATGCTCGTTTTATATTTTCGGCTTCGTTTGTTGGGGTTTTGGATTTATTTTGGGTTTTGGAACCAAAATGGAGGCTAAAGAGCATGTAGTGTACCTTTGGTTCCGAGCGGCATATCTTGAGCTCGGGAACTCGGATTCGAGTTCCGTCAACTTTGTTGGACTCGTATCGACGATTCGGGTTCAATGAACTAAGCCTCTTATTTTTCTAAGCCCGTTTGGACCCCCGAAATCTCGTTGCAACACACAGCCCGCATTTGTTGACCACACTTTACCATTTTGGCCATAACTTATCCATTCTTTGACCAAATTAACCCAAGTTTGAACCTAATTAACCTTGGTTTACCCCTTTATCAGTCCCAACCCTCCTCATTTCGTTAAAACATCAGATAAGAGAAGAAAAGGGGGTTCTTGCACCTGCTACCCGAAATCCATTGGAGAGAAGAGAAGAAATTATTCCTCTTTCATGTTTTGAGCTCAATACTTCACCAAATCACTCCAAATGGAAAGGTAAGTTTGTGAATGCATTCTCCATCTTTTATTCTTTCTTTTGACTCCTTATTTTCTAAAATCCATGAAAAAATGAATGAGTTATGGATAGCATGATGAATAGTTAGGTTAAAATCTCATTTCTTGAATTTGTGGTTTTATATTCGAATTTCTTGAGGATTAATGCATGAAACATGACCACTATAGCTTCCTTAAGACATTCATGGACTTGAATTTGAAATATATGTTGTGTGTAAGGATCCACCATTGATTAATATGTGAGTTTCTTTGAAGTTATGGCTGATTTGCTTCCATTCCCGTTGCTATCACGTTTTAGTGTTTTGGAGCGTGTGTTTTGTGACTTTGCTGCTGTGTTTATGCTCCTTTTATTGCCTATGGTGTTGGCTTTCGTGTTGTGCCACTGCTGCTATCATGGAGACGAAGAAACAGAGCTGAAAAGCTCAATTTTTCGTTGTTGCTGCTCGTAGTTGCGCCCTCAATCGTAGGGAGTGTAATTTGGGTCGCGCCCCCGACCCAATTTCAGCCATGTTTCGAGATGGAAGGCTGGGACTGCTGGAGCTGAGGGAGGTCGCGGACGTGACCAATTTCAGCCTATTTCCAGCCACGGACGCTACCAATTTTTCGGCAAGTTTCGAGCTGCTGCGATTGCACCTTGTTTTATGTGATTTTTCATTGTTTCGTCGGTTCGTTTACGTTGAGCATGGCCTTACAAGTTCATATATGTTTAGTATATATTGTTAACTTGTTTTATATCATGTTACGTGTTTCGTTATGAATTTATTACGTGATTTTGATGCTTATTTACGTGATATATGACATGATATGCCTAAATGCTCTCATACGTGCATGCGTGAATTCAAACTTCGTTTCTTTGCCTTGTGTGATATTTCCTTGCTCTTTTTATGATAGGTAGGCCTTGTTAACATGTTATATGGTAAGTTATGCTTGTTTTATGAAATTTATGAAATTGTTTAACATGAATTATGCGAGCTAGGATTTATTGTGACCTAATGTGACTTGGATGCTTCATGACTTGCATGCATGGTTTGTTGCTCCGTCTATTCACCTCTTATGATAACTTCCTTCCTCTTTTATGACAAATACGTAATGTAGACTCATTGTATTATGTGTTATGAGTGTTGTATTAAAATTATAGAGTTAATTGATTTGATTTTGTCGAGCAACGAACTAGTGTGATGTTATGTGGCTTAAGTGCTAATGTGTGAAATGTTAAGTGCCTTCTTGTAATCTCTTGATGTCTTAAGTGATTTCTCTTACCTTTATACTTATTATATGCACTGTAAACATGTTTAAATATGTGCTATGAAGATTATGGCTCGAGTTGAATTGGTTTATGAAAGATATGGAATTAATGAACATGATACCTTCACGTATTGAAAGTACTTAAATGAATTGTTAATTTATGTATCTCTAAGGCATTAATTGTGCACATGAACATCTTCATAACGTATTATTGTCTCATATGAATTTCATATCACGTTAATGCATTGCCGTGCGTCATATATGTTTCATTTGGAGTCTTGAGTCACACGAGTGCACTATATTGTCCTCTGTACAGTTTTCTCCAGGGCGGAGATGTCGGGTTCATAGGATACCTCAAGTCTTCTTTTCTTCTTGGTATTGTTCGGTAAGGTGTAACAGGTGGGTTTCTCTTCTATTAGTTACGATGACACGATATATCCCTTATGTGAAAGTTTTGAGCCAAAGTATTATAATTATATATCGAGTCTTTTTAGAGTAAATGATTTTCCAAAGTAAAGCCCCTCTCTTACGTACCCCTACCTCATGATTGTTGGCGTGGACATGATTATGCACATACGGGCCCAGGGACTTAGTGCCAGTGGCTATCCGGGGAGGCAAGGGCTGATGGTGATACCCAGTACTAGTTCCAACCAACTACGGTGATACCGGCCCTCGCTAGGAGATTAGCAAGGAATGTGAGCTGAGTGCCTTTGGGGAATTCATGTAACGCCCTTTGGTCAATGAATGAGGTGGTCGGGTCTTCCTAACCCATCCACCACCCGGAGGAAAAAAGTGTACTTGTTTATGATTATGAATGTTAATGATTTTGAACGATTATGTATGAATGTGTATGATCGCTAATGTAAAGATTGAATTGATATGCACACATGAGGAGTAGGTTGGAGATATTCGTCCACCCGCCAGGGCTCACGTAATAACCATATGATTATAATGAATGAATGAGATTAATGGTTGTAATCCCAGGCGTTGTTTTCTTTGTTTTCACCCACTTGGGAAGTGTATTTCAAAACCTCATACGGGATTGTGACTTGCATGTGAGGGTGTTTAATTTTGTACTATTTATGTATTAAGCCCCTGTTTTATACCCACCAGTCTCTTATAAACTGAACCTGGTTTGTTTTCAGTTTTCTTGCAGGTTTGGAGTGCTAGGCGGGAAGTCGAGTCTGTCAAGTCTCTTGGTCAAGTCTGAGTCTGTTCATATGCATATTGTAAATTGAATAAGTTATGCGTTGTATGTATAAATTGCTATGATTATATTTTATGAAATTTGGGACAGGCTTCTAAGGATAGATTGAACCCGTGAATTGTGATTTATGGTTTATGATTTATGTATGAATTTTTTTTCGGGACTAACTATCTATGCTAGTTGAACCCGTCATTTATTACTTGTATTTGTGACTGATCATATATTTTGCTTCCGTACTTGTCATTTTCTTTTGTAATTGCTTATTTGGTTTCGTCTGTTAGCTCCCGCCTAGCATAGTGTGTGTGTTGTGCCCCCATTCGCCATGATTCGGCACGTGTATGGACTTTCCATTTCATATGCGGGTCGGGTCTCGGTGCTGGGGATGTGGAGCCTTACGCTAGGGGGCTACAGTTGAGCTCAAGTTATGAAAATGGTAGGTTACATTATACTTTATTTCATGCCTTCTTTGATGCTCTGAGATGATATACAACATGTTTGAGGTGTTTTTGGGATGGAATTGGATGTATATTAGTTGTATGGTTGGATTTGGGGACGTCCCATAGCAATCCCCTGTTTTTAGAGCTTTTCCCGCAAGTCTGGAGGGGGTAACGCCCTTGTTATGCCCCTAACGGCCGTTAGCCTCCACGGATTTTCTGGAGGGACAAATGAGTCATTACCTTGCCGTTAGCCTCCACAGATTTTCTGGAGGGTAGTAACGAGTCATTACCTCTTTTCTGCAAAAGAAAGTTAACGATCGTTACCTATCCAAACGATCTCCGATTGATCTGAAATTTTAACACGGTCTACCTATTCGAGTGTAGAATACTCTCTTTTTTACGGATTTCAATATCTATTTTGGTTTAAGAGTAATAACCTTTTTTTTTTTTTTTGGTGTCGCTACTTTACCGATTTCCAGCTTTCACCCAACTTCAAACCTTTGCTATTTTTGGGTTCCTTTGAACTAAAATGCGAGCTATATACCGTTGGAAAGCTCTTTATTTCGACTTTCATATCCAACAAACAAAACCCAATTATAAATTCTAAAACTCTAGATACTTCTATTTTACTACAACCTACGAATTTTGGAAATCACCCGGCTTTTGCTCACTCTTGCCTAAAAGCCTGTTTTTGTGCTTTTCGACCGTTCTTTACTTAATTTCTCATCCCGATCATGTTCTCAACTTGAAGTATGTGGTTTTATATGTGTGAATGACCTTTTATGCCATATTTATGACTTGAATATGCCTCGGCTGTACCTAAATGTTTTCTATATGCCATTATGTTTGCATCTAATGCATTCCTTATGTGATTAACGTAATTCCTTTCCCTCAAACTTGTTCCTAAGATGTTAATTGTTTATAATATGATATGTTATGATGTGTTTATGAATTTTATGGCATGAATCTTGAGTTGTAAACTTGAATTACATGCATGAACGTTTAAGTGCTACATTATGACATTTCTTTGCATTCATTTCATTCTTATGTATCTTTGTGCATCTAATTGGTTCATAATCAAGTCTAAGTTTTATGTTTACGTATGGTTGTCATAGAGTTTGCTTCGGGAGGTGTTGGATGCACCATTTAGCCCTTTTTCAGTGATCAACACTCGTTCGCGAGTTCTTTTCGGTAAAAGGTGGGGTTTAGGTTTGTTTTCTTTTTAGTTAATGCGACCTACAACCCTATGTGCTCGTTTTCAAGCCCGCATGCGACTATACTATTATATTTATATAATAGATATGTGTTTATATAATATGTTTATGACTTTTTCATACGATTAAAGTTTTTTGAACTATATGTATGAGCGTATGTAAGCTTGCAAATATTTTGCAATGAGGTTATGCTCCAAACCTTGTGCTTCACGCCAGCTATGGTCTACTTCAACATGATATGAATTGGATGACACGGAGAAGTACGTTTAAAGCATATGCCAAGTTGCAAGGTAAGGTACGTACGTTACTATATGTTATGATATTACATGAGCGAGTTATGTTAAGTATGATATGGTATGATAAGATATGATAGGCCCTGGGAATTGTGGGTAAGAACACTCGGGATGGCACGGGCAATCGGGATTAAGCCTGTGCGTAATTACCATTCGAAGTGCTTACGTGCGACTCTTGGAGATTGAGGAGACATGGTGTTTTATGCCTTTGGTGGATACCGGAGAAAGCACGATGAGGGCTCGTTACCCCGTGTACATATGTAAGTAGGTGGTGACGGTTTGCTGCCCGAACCACCATGGAAGTTTGGGAGAATATGATTTATGTTTTCAGTTTTGATACGTATGTTTGTGAAGTAAGGTTGGGAGACCCGTACTCGTCGGGTATATGTTTACGTTATGATATGTGGATTATGAAATGGGATAGGATCTTTAAATTATGTTATGATATGTTATGAATATGATATGTATATGTTTCTTTTGAAAATAGTTTTGGTATGCAAAACCCTACTCCCGGTTCATAATCTTTTTTTTTTTGAATACGTGCTATGCTCTATATTGTGTAGTGTGTGGGTGTGCGTTAACCCCCCTCACTCAGTCGGTGGGCTGACCCTCTCCTTTCAACTTTTTAGTGTGCAGGTTTTCCCTTTGAAGTTGAGCTAGGCGGCTCGAGTCAAGTTTGTGGTGTCTTCCAATCTTGTTAAGTCCGTAGTAGGGTTTCGAGTCAGTCTTGCATTACATTCGAATTTTGGATACGTTGTATAAGTTATGTATGATTGTATGAATTTGTTAAGAATATTATCCGGGATAGGCTTCCAGGGATAGTTGAACCTGTCACCTGTTGATTTATATGATTTGATTTCTACGGCATGCTACCCCATTTCGTTGCTTTTATTTCCAAGTTAGGGTCTACGTTCCGCCTAATTTAGGTGTGTTTGTCAGTCTGTCATTAGCCGGTGCTTGGTTCATATACGAACTTTCCATTTCGTGTGTGGATTGAACTTTGGTACGGGGGATGTGGTGACCCAATGTGCGGGGTGCTACGCTGTTTATTTATGTTATAATGTTTAAGATTGTTATATTTATTTGAAATAATTAATTTATTGTTTTTTCAAATTTACTTCTTTGTATTTTTTTATTTTTTAATAAATATTTATATGCTATTAATGAATTGGTTTGTGCAACGCAAGAGTGGTTTATGCTAGTTTCTTATTATTCCAAATATGCCTATCAAGTAATAGAATTTGAAAATATAAATATAAAATGTGTTTACATATAGTTCAATTACTTTTTCGACTGTTAAGTTACAATTTTTTATTTTTTATTTTTTTTTTATTTTTTTTTTTTTTTGTTTGGTAAAAGATTATTCAGTTACATACAACATATATAGTGTTTTCGGACTAATTTTTAATTTTTTAGATGGAAGGCGTCCTGAAATGATCGCCACTCTTTTCTCTAAATTGTAAGATATTATTTTCACTTACGTTCTTAATCATTCAAAAATATAATTGTTAATTCTTGCAAAACCATTATTTTAAATGGCATTAGAGGTAGGGGTGCAAACAAGCCGAGCCAGTTCGCGAGTTTTACGAGTCGAGCTCGAGCTGGCTCGGTTTGCAATATATATTTAAATTATAGTATATGTATTAAAAATTCGGAGAATTAATGAACAATCCCCAATAAGGCCAAACATTTATCCTAAACCCCCCAACTCATAAAATAGCTATATTAGATCCCTATTATCCTTTCCATTTTTTGTAAACCCCCCAAATCTTGTAAAAGCACCATAATGCCATTAATAAAATGAAGAAGGACACAAATATCCATTGTCTTCTTCCCTGTCTAATGTTTTCTGCTTAACGTTAAAATCGTCGGCACTGACTCTTTTACGGCAACCCATTTTCGGTAACCTTCTCCGAAACCCCTTTTCGGCAATACATTCCCGGTGACAAACAGGAAAAATTACCAATGACGATTTTTATTCTGGCTAGATTGTTGTGCCTCCAAAAACTACCTGTGGACGTTCTAAACGGTGTTTTATAATTTCTGGATTTATTTTTCTTTAACTAGACAAACAAACCTTTCAATAACTAGTAAAATGAATATTTACACTACAAACTTAACAGATTGGGATGCATTCTCGATGGGGCGCTTGAATTGAATAAAAAGCTGCCTGCACTCCTTCCCGTAGTTTGACCGCCCAAAATTGCAGAGGTGAAGATGAAGGGGTGTGACGATATGTTTCCCAGGCCAATCACCTTATTAATATCTTGCCCTATACATAGAGATTCTGCACATTTTCACCCTCATTTCATCACCTCCAAAAAGTCCTTCTTCTCTTTCTCTCCCAGATCTCGAATCGTTGATAAACAAAGTCATGAATCACCCTCTAACACCCATTAATGGCGAGGTCGAAGCCTACATGGTTGAACGTCTTCGGCTATATACCGCAGATAACAAAATCAATCTACTAGAAAGCTTCACGAGAGCCCTGTTTCAAATCTCGTTTGAGTTGCCAGGGTGATTCCGATGAGACTACTGGCCCCGGGATGTTATAGAAGTGGTGAAACGACTGCGGATAGTATTTTACAACTTCCGTAGATTCCTGGGGTGTCCTATTCATGGCGAAGTTGAGACCATGGCATATTATCGAGGGAATAGCCATGTTGTAAGTCGAATTCATATTCAATCCCCTTTTTTTTTATTTTGTTTCATTATTTAATGTTCAATTTTACGTAGGTCATTCGCCAGAATTCTGAGGTAATGGTGCGTGGATGTCGTTATTACGATGACCTTAGGTTTATCTTCAAAGTGCAGCAGGCACCCCTTTTGGAGGGTGAAGAGGAGCACCTCCACGCATACCATATTGACGATAGGGACTCGGACCCCGAGTCCTTTGACAGTGCGGATTACCCAGGCTCTGAACAATCTGAGGAGAGTGTTAATTCTAACATCCCTCAGAAAGATCCGGATGAGGTTAATCAGTTTCCTCCCCCATGATATAGACAGCGGTTCTCCAAAATTTGTTGTCTATGGATTGTTTATAGTAGTTTAAATGTTACTGTTAGTTGATTGCAGTGTATATTTTTGGTTCTGTAATGAAATGTTTATTGTTGGTTGATTCCAGTATATCCTGCAAGGAAGTTTGTTTTAGTTGGAAGAATAAGAGTTAGTTTGATAAACTGATGAACTATACGACAGTTATTTATGAAAATAGAGAAACTGATAAACTGATGAACTATATGACAGTTATATATGAAAACAGAGAAACTGATAAACTGATGAAATATAGAGAACCAAAAGTGCAGATTGTTGAGTATTGGTGTGGTCATCTAAAACTAATTCTGCAGTTTATCGAGTAATGGTGGTAATAAGAGTCAGTCCTTTCATATCGTTTTATGATAATATTTTGTCAAGTGAAACATTAGAAATGCGTAATTAAAGGAAGACTTTGTCTAGCGAAACGTTAGAAATGCAAAATTAAAGGAAGACTTTATCCAGTGAAAAGTTAGAAATGCGTAATTAAAGGAAGACTTCGTCCAGTAAAAAGTTAGAAATGCGTAATTAAAGGAAGATTTCGTCCAGTAAAATGTTAGAAATGCATAATTAAAGTAAGACTTTGTCCAGTGAAATGTAAAAAATGCGTAATTAAAAGAAGACTTTATCCAGTGAAACGTTAGAAATGCGTAATTAAAGGAAGACTTTGTCCAGTTAAACATTAGAAATGCGTAATTAAAGGGAGACTTTGCCCAGTGAAACGTAAAAAATACGTAATTAAAAGAATACTTTGTCCAGTGAAACATTAGAAATGCATAATTAAAGGAAGACTTTGTCCAGTGAAACGTTAGAAATGCGTAATTAAAGGAAGACTTTGTCCACCGAAACGTTAGAAATGCGTAATTAAAGGAAGACGAAGACTTTGTCCAGTGAAAAGTTAGAAATGCATAATTAAAGGAAGACTTTGTCCAGGGAAACGTTAAAAATGTGTAATTAAAAGAAGACTTTGTCCAGTGAAATGTTAGAAATGTGTAATTAAAGGATGACTTTGTCCAGCGATTTATTGAATCTAGCCCACAACATTACAATAATGATACTCAAGATTTCAATTGAATCATGACCACAATATTACAATAATAAAGAGAATCAAGATTTAACATTATAATAAAGAGAATCAAGATTTATTGAATCATGACCACAACATTACAGTAAAGAGAATCTTGAATCAAGATTTAAGATTTATTGAATCATGAACACAACATTATAATAAAGAGAAGGGCGAATTACATTTAGGTACCCTGAGGTTTGCCCTAATTACAAATCAGTCCCTCTTGTTTCGAAAATTACATATTAGTCCCTAGAAACACTGTTTCAATTGAGGTCCCTGGGCCGTTACGGTTCCGTTAATTTTGACATTTTAATTTTCGAAAAATATTACAAAAAAGTCCCTGAACTATGAATTTTCTTACAAAACGACCCCTTAACTAAATCACATCAACAATGTAGTCCTGTCAAAATTAACTGAACCCTAACGGCGTCCAGGGACCTCAATTGAAACAGTGTTTTTAGGGACTAATATGTAATTTTCGAAACAAGAGGGATTGATTTGTAATTAGGGCAAACCTCAGGGTACCTAAATGTAATTCGCCCAAGAAGAGAATCAAGACTTATTAAATCATGACTACAACATTACTATAAAGAGAATCAAGATTTATTGAATCATGACCACAACATTACAATAAAGAGAATCTTGAATCAAGATTTAAGATTTATTGAATCATGAACACAACATTATAATAAAGAGAATCAAGATTTATTGAATCATGACCACGTTCTTTACAATAAAGAGAATCAAGATTTAACGTTTCACTGGACAAAGTATTCATTGAATCACGCATTCTTAATGTTTCACTAGACAAAGTCTGCCTTTAATCACCCATTCTTAACATTTTACTGGACAAAGTCGGCCTTTAATCACGAATTTCTAACGTTTCATTGGACAAAGTATTCTTTTAATTACGCATTTCTAACGTTTCACTGAACACAGTCTATCTTTAATCACGCATTCTTAACATTTCACTGGACAAAGTATTCTTTGAATCACGCATTCTTAACGTTTCACCGGACACAGTCTGCTTTTTATCACGCATTCTTAATGTTTCACTGGACAAAGTATTCTTTGAATCACGCATTCTTAACTTTTCACTGGACAAAGTCTGCCTTTAATCACGAATTTCTAACATTTCACTGGATAAAGTATTCTTTGAATCACGCATTCTTAACGTTTCACTGGACAAAGTCTGCCTTTAATCACCCATTCTTAACATTTTACTGGACAAAGTCTGCCTTTAATCACGCATTTCTAAAGTTTCAAAGTATTCTTTTAATTAAGCATTTCTAACGTTTCACTGGACAAAGTCTGCCTTTAATCACCTATTCTTAATATTTTACTGGACAAAGTCTACCTTTAATCACGCATTCTTAATGTTTCACTGGACAAAGTATTCTTTGAATCACACATTCTTAACGTTTCACTGGACAAAGTATTCTTTTAATTACGCATTTCTAACGTTTCACTGACCAAAGTCTGCCTTTAATCACCCATTCTTAACATTTTACTGGACAAAGTCTGCCTTTAATCAAGAATTTCTAAAGTTTCACCGGATAAAGTATTCTTTCAATCACGTATTCTTAACGTTTTACTGGACAAAATCTGCCTTTAATCACGCATTTCTAACGTTTCACTGGACACAGTCTGCCTTTAATCACTACAAGAAATTCTGCAAATTCCGACGGAAAATTCCGAGGGAAACAGGCAGTCGGAATTCCCGAGGGAATTCCAACGGGATTCCGACGGAATTTGTTTTTTTTTTTAAATAAAAATTAAATAAATCCGACGGAAATTCCGTCGGAATTCCATCAAATTTTTTAAAAAATAAAATTAACAAATAATATTAAATAATTCCGACGGGATTCCGACGGAATTCCCGTCGGTTTGTTAAATATAAAATATAAAAATTAAAATTAAATAATTCCGATGGGATTCCCGTCGGAATTCCGTCGGATATTTTAAAAAATAATATTTAAAAATAATATTAAATAATTCCGACGGAATGCCGATGGGATTCCCGTCGGTTTTTTTTAAATATAAACTATAAAAATATAAATTAAATAATTCCGACGGGCATTCCGTCGGATATTTTAAAAATAAAAATTAAAAATAATATTAAATAATTTCGACGGGCATTCCGTCGGATTTTTTAAAAATTAAAATTAAAAATAATATTAAATAATTCCGACGGGATTTCCGTCGGAATTCCGTCGATTTTATCTATGCTTAAATTGAATTCTTATGACGTATTATAATATTTGTAGTTATAATTAATATTTTCTTAGAACTCAATTTTAAATATAGTCTACAAAATTTGTGATTTTATTATTTCAAATGATATATAAATATTTGTATCAAACTAAACCAATGAATTGATCTAGCTCAACTGGTTTTCCTTGGTTTCCATAATGTCTTCCTACCGTGAGGTTGGGTGTTCGAATCCCCAGTGGCTCATTAAGTTTTTATTTTTCCAGTAAATTCCGAGGGAAATTCCGTCGGAAATAATTAATTAAATTTTTTTTTAAAGCAAATTCCTACGGGATTCCGAGGGGAATTCCGTCGGGAGATATATTTTATTTTTTAAAAAATACGACTATTCCGACGGGATTTCCCTCGGTATTCCGTTGGAATTTTTTTAATTTAAAATTTTTTTTTCTAATTTTTGTCCCTCGGAATTCCGTCGGTTTTCCGTCGGTTTTGAATTCCGAGGGAGGGTTTTCCTACGGCATGTGTTCCGTCGGAATTCACTATTTCCGTCGGAATTCCCTCGGAATTTTCCGTCGGAATTTGCAGGATTTCTTGTAGTGAATCATGCATTCTTAACGTTTCCATTAGATCAAATTGAGAAAACAACATCAAGCAATTTATTGACGTAGTTTCCAACAAATAGAAACAATCATAAGAGGGGTGTATACGATTACAACAACAAATAAAGTTCCTTAAAAAAAAGTGAATAAAATTAAATCAATCCTCAACTCCAGAACACGCAGTGGATCTGATCAATCCTCAACTTCAGAACGAACAGTGGCCAAGCATGAACCATCAGCGTAGGGGTTATACCTTCTCTTCCTGACACAAAATGAGATTACTGACCAGAAATTAATATAGTGTTAATACATAAATGAATGAATAAATTAGAAATCTCATACCTTCTCTTCCATGCTTGCTTCCCACCTAAATGGGCAGGAAGCCGAATCGCCCTCATCTCAACAATGTTGAGTTTAGCAAGTTCATGCAGTTGGATCATAGTCGGAATCTGCCCGTCATGTCGCAAACTAACCCACAAACCTTTTTTATTGGGTGCGAGGTATTGTTCAACGTAAGTATCAGAGTTGAAGTCTGACCACTCTTCACCAAGTTGCACGTGAATCTCTTCCCTTGACGCACTCGGCAGAATTGGAAATACCGTATATTCGCCGTTAAACCAACAAATTCCTAGGATTTGCTTGTCTTGAGCTTCGTCACCGGCCAATGCCATCTTCAGAATACCAATTTGAAGTATCAGTTTGCAGAGGATCAACAATTCGATTCGATACAAATTATCAACAATTCAATTCGATACAAATTATCAGTGAATTATACTGTCTAATTCACATAATTAACATTCAATTAGCGCCAAGAATATATTCAATTAACATTCATACGCTGAGAATACCTTAGAGCAGCACAGGAAATAGGGCATGATAACTAAATCGACTCCCGTTGCCGCCGCTTATCAAGATCCTGCTGTCTTCGTTGCTGTTGTCGTTGTCGTTACCGTTGCCACCGCCTATCTTTATCCTGCTGTCGTCGCCGTTAGATCTTGTTGCCGACAAAGTGGAAATATGGTAGCAGATTATGAGATAAAGGATCCCAAAATGGAAATCCATTTTTTCAGCGAGAGAAAAAAAAAAGGAAAAGAGAAAAAAAAAATGGGGGCAAAACAGACTTTTTAGGGTCATGGGGGGGTTTAGGAAAAATAACTTGTGTATTGGTAACCTAAAACATATATTTTTCAAACTAGGGGGTTTATGATAACTTTTGAGGATATTTGGTACTTTTAAATAACTGCCCCTTAAAAATTTTATACAATCATATATTTTATTATATTTATTTGACTTCAATTTTAAATAATTTACTAAATACATACTAACGTGGCATGTACCCGCTGTCGATTTGGACCAATCATCTTGCCCACGTATGTGATCGAAGGTCAAGCCTCGGTCGGAGCATACCTCTCGACCCTCATGCTCGAACACCCTTTTACCCACATAAATTACCGCGTAGACCATCGACCCACAGTCGGACATCCAGGCCGTCGTGATCGACCCAACCCCTCGACCGGCCAACACACTATTCCACTAGCTGGACAAAGTGGCCGACCGCGCATTTAATGCACGGTCTTAATGGGGCACCTGTCAACTCCCCACGCCAACACGTCGAGGCGGCAACTTCTATCTCCTCTCTGTATAAATACCCCCTCCTCATTTATTGCACGGGAAGTTTTTCTGACCTAACTCTTTTCACCGCTCAATTATTTCGATCATCTCCATCGGACCTGACTTGAGCGTCGGAGCACCAACCCGGGTCTCACACCCACCTTCCCCGAGTTGGTTTCGAAGTTCACGTTTATTTCGACCCACGCAGGTCTCGAATAGTCGGACGACTGTTTCCTCCTGAACAAATAAAGTGATCACGTCGGAATCCTCGATCGGACCTCAAGCAGGGTTTTTTGCTCGATCATTTGGCGCCGTCTGTGGGAAACGCAACAACAAGCCATCGAACATGACTACTCGCAATGTCACAAGCAATCGCCTATTCGACGAGAACGGTCAGGAAGTCATCCCTCAAATACCTCTGTAGGTCGCTGTTCCCACCACCATCTCGCTACAGCTAGTCTACTCGATGCCCGAGATAGATAAGTAGTTGAAAGCTTGTCGAGATGAGGCTATAGCAGCTGCTGCGGAGGGAAGAGAGCCTCGGATGCCAGAATGCCCGCAAACTCGACCAGTGGAGATTATCCAACCCCAGATGAATCATCCTGGGTATGTACATCCGGTGCAATACCAACCACCTGTCACATATTGGGCTGGAATTGGGCAGAATGTACAGTCTCCACTTCAGCATCAACAACCATTGCCCGCGCAAGGGAGTGCTCGAAGGCCAGTTCAAGATCGATTATCATTCCGCCCGAATGATGAGGTCGATTCTAGGACCCCCACCGACACCAGAATACATCGTATTGACAGTCGTCGTGGGCAAGGTATATCCCGACTATCCCATTCTAGAGGAGAAAACAATGACCGCGTGCGGTGTGGACCTCGAAGGGAAAGAAGCCCTTCCCGGCACGATTCATCCCCTCACGATTCGAATGGAATATTCAGTCGACTCGGGCCCCATGGGGAGTCCATCAGATCCGGAGATCGAATAGAGGGCGTATTATCAGATCAAATGACCTTCGAAACCAGATACCACCCCGTTCAGGATGATCGGGTAGTCGGCACAGGACTGAGAGTCAGAGGTCGCATAGCCATTCCCCCAGCCAATCCCGATCGACTCGGCGAGAGCGGTCTAGATCACCCCGGCGTACACCATCGATCCCCCGACCCGTCCGACCATGGAGATATCGCAGCGAGAGAGAAGCTCAGTCTCCGTTTTGTGACTCCATCATTGAATCCACCACCGACGAAAAGATCCCCACTGGGTTGCCCACCTATAACGGGTCGACTGACCCTGAAAAGCACGTGTCGCGCCTCGAGATGCAACTCAGCATGTTCGGTCACTCATCGGACATTTGGGCTAAACTCTTTGTCATAACTCTTGATGGCCCGGCTCTGGAATGGTTCTCGCGACTCCCTCCTCGATCCATACCTTCCTATAAGGTCTTGGTGGACCGATTCAAAGCTCAGTTCTCTGCCATGAAAGGAGACAAGCTACCTCCGACCTAACTTTATACTATTAAACAAGCTCCTAACGAGTCACTTCGAGATTTCTTCACTCGCTTTTCACAAGCAGTGGTCAAAATCGAAGAGCCAAGCATCGATCTTTTGAGACCCATTGTTCACAAGGCTCTGGTCAACATCGAAGCTGCTCGATATATCTTCTTGCAAAAACCAAAGAATTTGGCGGATATCTAAGCAACCGCTTGCGATTGGATGCAACTTGAAGAATTGGAGAGTTCTCAGAGGAGTCCGATTCCCAATCGGAAAACAGATGTTAACCGACCCATCAAGCAAGACGTCCGTCCCAAAGCCGAAACACCGGCAGGGTCCACTGCTCGGAAGCACTACACACAGTTGACACGCCCGCTCGATGAAATCTATAATGTCATCGACCCAGCTCTTCTGAAAAAACCTAAACCGATGCGAGAAACTCCCAAGACTCGAGAGAGCAACAAGTTCTGTAACTTTCACCAACAGAAGGGGCATAACACTTCTGAGTGCAATGCATTGCGCGAGGAGATCGAACGTCTGATCAAGGGAGGTCATCTCCAAGAGTTTGTGAGGAAGATGGATGACAATGCTCGGAATCGAGACCTTCTCGATAGATCGCCCAAGCAAAGACAAGCCAAGCCTCCGACAGAGCGCGACCCCCATAATCGACCATGTCTCGGTCGGATTGACATGATTTCGGGAGGACCCTTTGGAGGAGATTCAAGGTCCGCTCGAAAAAAGACGCGACGAGCAGCTGCTCAGGGCTTCTATGGACCTCGAGAAGTTATGCATGTTCGACCGGAAGACGCTTGGATCAATGAAGAGATAGTATTTAACGAGAATGATGTAACTGATATACCGGGACGCTCGAGCGAGACACCTAGTTGTCCTATGGTCGTCACGCTCGACGTCGCCAACTTTGCTGTATCCCGCACTTTGATAGATAATGGAAGTTCAAGCAATATTATCCTTTACTCGACTCTTGTTCGTATGAATTTACATGATAAATTACTCCTAGATCCCATTCGAAACCCTCTTACAGGATTCGGAGGCGTAGAGGTTTACACCAAGGGTCGGGTACGATTGATCACATCCATGGGCACGTTGCCCTGACGAGCTACACGAGAGATCGAATATCTCGTCGTCGAGATGCACTCTGCATACAACATCATTTTTGGCCGACCAGGTCTTATCGATTTCCGAGCGGCCATATCCACTTATCACCAAATGGTCAAATTACCCACCCCAGCCGGGGTCGGCGAATTAAGGTGTGATATACCGACCGCTTGGAGTTGTTACTCCATCTCACTGGACAAGCCCAAGATTTCCCCAGAGAAGCATGTACCTCTGATCATCGACGATCCCATCGCCAAGGATGAATTTGTAGATCACGAGGCAGTCGACCCAGAAAACTCAAAGAAGATGAGCTCTTCTCATGCTGCGAAAAGAAAAAAGCAGGAGGACAAAAAACTTGAGCCCACGGAGGAGCTTGAAGAAATTCAACTAATTCCAGGGCAGACGGAAAAAATCACACGTATTGGAGCTGGTCAAAAGGGAAAAGAGCAGTGCATGCTCGTACAATTTCTCCGAGATAACCTCGATGTTTTTGTTTGGAGCGCTTCCGACCTTGTAGGAGTTGACAGGAAGGTGATCGAACACCACCTGAATGTCGACCCATCCTACAGACCGGTCAGGCAAAAGTTACGCTCTCAAAGCGACTCTTGCAATGCCATCATCGAGGCCGAAGTTAACAAACTCCTCGATGCCAGATATATCCTGCCGATCCAATACGTCGAGTGGCTGTGCAATGTTGTCCTTGTACCCAAACCGGGAGGGAAATGACGGATGTGCAATGACTTCACCGACTTGAATAAGGCGTGTCCGATGGATCCCTATCCGCTGCCACGGATCGATCAACTGGTCGACTCTACTGCTGGATGTGAACGGTTGAGCATGATGGACGCGTTCCAAGGATATTACCAATTTTCATGGCCATTGAGGATCAACCCAAAACTGCTTTCATAGTTTTCAATGGCATTTACTGTTTCAAGGTTATGCCATTCGGACTCAAGAATGCAGGCGCAACATACCAAAGGATGATGAACAAGGTTTTCGAGTCTGAGATCGGAGATACCATCGAAGTATATGTCGATGACATGTTGATCAAAAGCGAGAAGGCCATCGACCACCTCGACCACTTGAAGAGAACCTTCGACCTCCTCCGAAAATATAATTTAAAGCTCAACCCAGCCAAGTGTACCTTCGGGGTCGACGGTGGTAAATTTCTCGGATACATGGTTAGCCAGAGGGGAATCGAGGCCAACCCCGCCAAGATAAAAGCTATTCAACTTCTGCCGATCCCCAACTCGATCCGCGACGTACAAAGGCTAGTGGGTCGCATAATATCACTCAATCGATTCATAGCCCGATCCTCAGAAAAGAACTTGCCATTTTTTAAGATCTTACGAAATATCAAGGATTTTGAATGGACTCCAGAATGCGACCAAGCTCTCGAGGATCTAAAGAAATACCTGACCTCCCCACCTCTGCTTGCTAAACCAATCGATGGGGAGACCCTGTATTTATATCTAGCCGTATCGGAGGAGACGATTAGCTCGGTACTGGTTACCGTTCGAGATCGGAAATATCTTCCTGTATACTACGTGAGTAAAATCCTCCATGGACCAGAGGTTCGCTACCTCAAGATCGAAAAGTTTGCTCTCGCAGTAGTCCATACTTCCCGTAAGCTTCGACCATACTTCCAAGCGCACCCTATCCTTGTCCTCACCGATCAACCGCTGAAAATCGTCATGGACAAACCAGAAGTTTCGGGTCGACTCACAAAGTGGGCGATCGAACTCGGACAGTTCGAAGTAACATATCGACCCCGGGTGGCGTATCAAGCACAAATCTTAGCCGATTTCTTGGTCGAGAAAGACCCTTACTCAGCAACAAAGGTGGATCAAACCATTTGGACCCTATCGGTCGATGGCTTCTCGACCGCTTCCGGAGGAGGGGCCGGGGTATCCCTCGCCGATTCGAATGGGCAACAGATCGAATACGCCATCGCTCTCGAATATCCTGCAACAAACAATGAGGCTGAGTACGAAGCTCTCTTATCAGGATTGAAAATTGCGAAAATGCAGAACATCAAAAAACTTCGAGTCTTGACCGATTCACAGCTGGTCGCCGGTCAAGTCACTGGTGAATATGAGGCTCGAGAAGAATCCATGATCAAATATCTCGCCTTGGTCAAGAAGGCCATCTCCGAATTCGAAGAATGTGGAATTTCACAAGCTCCTCGAGAAGAGAATGTTCAAGCAGACGCGCTTTCTAAATTCGCAAGCGGATCGCTAGGCACACAGGATCGGACCATAACCTTCATGGCGTCATCTGCTCGATCAATTGACCCTACTCCTCTAGTGATCCACTCCATCGACTCGGCTGAGCCTTGTTGGTTCGATGAGATAGTCCTATACTTACAAGATGGCACTTTACCCGAGGAATCGGTCGAAGCAAGGAGACTCAAGCAGCGCGCATTAAGCTATGCGCTAGACCAAGAGGGTTGCCTGTATAAGCGTTCAATCATCGGTCCGACAAAACGGTGCCTTCGACCATCAGATGGTCGACAGGTCTTAGCCGAGGTCCATGAAGGATCGTGTGGGAACCATGCCGGGGGATGATCATTAGCCCTGAAGGTATCTCGATCTGGATTCTTCTGGCCTACCCTACGCAAGGATGCGCTCGAATTTGTGAGAAGGTGCGATCGTTGTCAGAAACATGCCAATTTGACCCATCAGCACCCTGCAGACATGATTCCGATCGAGTCGTGCTGACCTTTTGAACAATGGGGAATCGACATAATCGGCCCTTTTCCGATAGCAACTCGACAAAGGCAGTTCATCATTGTAGCAATCGATTATTTCTCTAAATGGGTCGAAGCCTTAGCAGTTGCAAAAATCACCTTTCATGCACTACAAGACTTCCTTTGGAAACACATCATCGCTCGATTTGGAATACCTCGAGTCATAGTATGCGATAATGGACCCCAGTTTCGAAGTTCAAGTTTCAGAACCTACTGTTCAGACTTCAAGATCAGCCAAAGGTTCACGTCGGTCGGACATCCTCAGGCTAATGGGCAGGTCGAGGTTACCAATCGAACCATCATATAGAATTTGTGTACGCGACTCGAAGCTAAGAAAAGCTATTGGGTTGATGAACTTGAAGGTGTCCTATGGGCATATCGAACTACCCCTCGAATCCCAACTGATCAAACACCCTTCGCCATGGTGTATGGTTCGGAAGCTATGATCCCGGCCGAAATTATACATCAATCCCCTCGAGTGGCTCATTTTCACCGCCAGCAGAACGACGAGTTAAGAGCCTTTGATCTCGACACAATAAGCGAAACCAGAGAAAAAGGAAACATGAAGATGCAACAATATCGAGCCACAACCGCTTGAGCCTACAACAAAAACTTGCAACCGCTCCACTTTCAAGTCGGAGATCTGGTCCTTAAAAAGGTTGAAGTCACTAAACACGTGGGCAAGCTCGACGCTAACTGGGAAGGACCCTTCCGTGTTGTCGAGATAGGAAAGAATCGAGCATATCATCTCGAAGATCTCGATAGACAGTCGTTGCCTCGATCATGGAATGCTCACAACTTGAAGAAGTATTACTTGTAAACATATTATGCAAATTTTCTGGTCGATTAGTTAACAAAGTTTTCTCTTGTCTTTCGACACTCATGTTATTCGATCATATACTTGTGATTATACGACGCCCGTACTAATGTCTTATATGTCTCGAAAGATTAGAGCAGTCTTGCCTCAACGTCCTCTCGATCATAGCTATCGATTAACATGAAAAGTTAAACACCAAAGAAACTCGAGAGAATACTTAAAGACATTCATTAAAACCCAGAAGAGAACTTACATAATATATTTAAAAATAAACTGCATCGATCATAACTTTTCGATCACACTCTTGCAAATTTGGATTTTACAAAAGGGAGCAACAAACGCTCGGATTCCTATCTATTTACAGATGAATCTCGAGCCAGCAACTACAAAAGTCCGACCCCAACAGTCAAAACTTTGAAAAATTGAATTCCACCCAACAAAAGACTTCCGAGTACAGAGATAGGGCTAGTCCATTCTCTCCGACTCACTCCTCGGTTGCCTAGGGTCCGGTTCCCTCCTTGATCGGAACGATGGCCCCATCCATATTCTGGGCACATGTCCTTCGGGTCGAACGAAACGTCAAGATCGAGCTCTTGGGTGACTATGTCGTCTGGCTCACCCGTCGCCCTAGATTGGGCCAACTTCACGGCGAAACCAAACTCATCTTCATCCCAGTTTGGCTCGGGAGTAGAAGGCGAGTAACCGGGTCGACGGGCCGGGGATCATCTTGAAACAGGCTGACTTTTTCTTGATCATAGTCCATCGAGAGGTATTTGGCTGCCTGCACTTGAGCTAGGCACAAATTGAAGCCCTCCTCGACGTCTTTGAAGCTCGCAATCGACACTGCTTTCTCGTACGCCTTGGATTTCATGAACCTATAAACGCCCCGACGCTCGAGGTCGTTCACGGATTCGGCCAGGCCCCTCTTGCATCGATCCAGGGCCAGCTTTGCAACTTTCCTTTCCCCCTCCGCTAAGCCGTGGGCCCTCGCGTCGGCTTCTTCTTGGATCGACCTCGACACCCGTCCCTCGGCCGTCTTGAGTTTCTTCTCGACCTCTGAGAGATGTTCGATAGCTTCCAGGAGGTCGTGATCGAGCTTTTCCTTATCTTTGTTAGCCTCAGCCAACTTCTTGTCCTTCTCTTCTAGCTCGATCCTCATCCTCTCGACCTGTTGCTCAGCTCTTGTCCTCAGCTTCCGGTGAACCCATCCCCTCCGAGCCACCTGGAAGAAGTCCTGACCCATATGCAAGGAAACATTGACCTTCAGCAACTTCGATCCAATACTTGGGAAAAACACAATTTTACAAGCATACTTACAGCAAAATACTTCTGGACCCACGACGCTTCGATCTCGTCATCGGATAGCGCCATCCTTTCCTTGTGGTCGACCGTGGTCTGGATCGAACTGTACAATGCCCCGAGCGCATTGTAATCCTTGGGCGCAGTACCGACCCGTCTGGGCTCGCCTTTCTCGTTGACGCTCGAAAGGCCACAAGGAAAGTGGGGTTCCTAGAGGATCGGATAGTCGAAGAACATCTTTTTCTCCTCGTCGCTGGGCTTCCACGGCACAGCGGTCCCCGATGAAGATCCGGTCGGAGGCCTTCGCACCCCCGATAAGATACTGGCGACGTTTAGGGGAACGATGGTCCCCCGACCCTGGTTGGGAGGAGTCGAGATATCTCCGACCTGGACCTCGATGATCGGACCAAGCGTTGGTGGCATTGGGAGCATGGGGGTCTTCTCTCGACCCTTATTCTTGTCGGCTCCGACCCCTGACTTCGGTTGGCCTTTGGTTTTTTGCTTTTTGGACTGGGGGACTTCCAGGTTTTCGACCCCCGAGGGGGCTCTTCCCCTCTTCTCAGGGGCATCACTCGTTCTCATTGAGAGAACCCCGGGTAGAGCATCGACCGTTGCGTCGGTCGCGGCCGCTATTTCCGCCTGGGTCGGCGGAGGCATTTTCTTCTTCTCGGCCGCGTTCTTGAGCTCGGCCATCTCCTTCCTCCTCGCGTTCAAAGCGGCCGACATGATGTACTGGCCTGCAATAAGGACTACACTCGATCACAGAGTTGCAAAAAAAAAAAAAAAAAACAAAAAAACAAACAAAACAACAGAAGCAGGTAGGTGTGATGCTTCGAGAGATTCGATCGAGGTACCAGGGTCGAAATATTTCTTGACTCCTGGGGTGAGCCCTAGCTCGATCAGTGACTGTGGAGTGATCATATCTTCCGACTCCACACTTCCTAACATCCTTAGGGCTGCCATCAAAGTGTTCGGCCAGCCCGGTTGCCCTCTCGGAAGATCTGCTCGAGGAACCCAGCTCCATCCCGGATATTTCAGACCGGGCCAACCCTTCTCGCACTCGATGAAAACAAACCTTTGTTTCCATCCCTTACCATTCGACGAAGTTGGCGACCTAACAACCCGATAATTACTCTTCGACTGAAGCTGAATGTACCCCGGGCATGACTTCGAGGTCTCGGTCGTCAACCCAGCCTGGAAGATCTCGGAAATGCAGTATATGTTGGTCTTCATTCCCAAGCACTTCAACAAGGCCCTCAACCCATTTACCATTGCGTAGGAGTTGGGCATCAACTGTAGAGGGCTAATCCTAAGAGTGTTGAGAAAGTCGACCATCTCCTCGGAAATGGGCACCCTAAACCCATTTTTAACTGCCAAGTAATTGATCACGATCATCCTGTCTCCGACCCTGGGCCTTATTACTCGATAACCCCCATACTCCGGAGCACCCCCAAACAACAAGTTTTGGATCTCCCCGAACTTGTCCTCCTATATCGAACAAGTGATGGCTCGAGGATCGTTCACCAGCCGACCCTCTGGCTCGAGGTTCTCCACCTCTTCTTCTTCCTCTTCCTCCTCTTCCTCTAGTCGACCGGAAGTCGACGTCACCTCCCCCGATACCCGAGGCACAACTACCTCCATTGATTCCTCTTCAGGTAAAGGTTCCGAGACCTCCACAACCTCGACAACCTCATCCCTTCCTTGGGGATTCGTCGACCTTGTCTCTACAGTCGCCCCCGAATCCGATGTCGAACTCGATCCAGATGAATCCGAACTCGACCCCACACTTGTGGTCGCCACTTCCATTCCCTTAGGGCCAGCCTCCGCTCGATTTGTTGACATCCTACAACGATAGAATCATGTTTTACTATTTGGGTCGGATACGAACAAATCGAGAGAGAGGGAGCCTTCGAAGAGGGAAGTGGTACACCTCTCCCTCGAAGCGATCGAGAATAAAATAAAAAAGCACAGAGAAAGGAGGCCGAGCTAAAGATCGGAAGTATTACCTTTTGTTGTCTGAAAGTCCGAAGGTTGTCCTCTTCTAAAACGAGCGACCCGGAAATCCGACACTCAAAGAACGCTTAAATCGATCGAAAATAGGTCGGAGCTCTCTTCAATTCTCTCTCGCAAAAGTAACAAATGAATTTACAGAGGGAACTATTTATAGGGGTGAAAGTGGGCGGGAATCGAGAAGAAGAAACGACGCAATGATTACAGTGGGTCCCACTCTTGGGGTCTGAAACATCACTGCCACGTCAGCCCTAGCAGATGATGTTCCGGGGGGCTTATGACGTGGCATGTACCCGCTGTCGATTTGGACCAATCATCTTGCCCACGTATGTGATTGAAGGTCAAGCCTCGGTCGGAGCATACCTCTCGACCCTCATGCTCGAACACCCTTTTACCTACATAAATTGCCGCGTAGACCATCGACCCACAGTCGGACCTCCAGGCCGTTGTGATCGACCCAACCCCTCGACCGGCCAACACACTATTCCACTAGCTGGACAAAGTGGCCGACCGCGCATTTAATATTGCACGGTCTTAATGGGGCACCTGTCAGCTCCCCACGCCAACACGTCGAGGCAGCAACTTCTATCTCCTCTCTGTATAAATATCCCCTCCTCATTTATTGCACGGGAAGTTTTTCTGACCTAACTCTTTTCACCGCTCAATTATTTCGATCATCTCCATCGGACCTGACTTGAGCGTCGGAGCACCAACCCGGGTCTCACACCCACCTTCCCCGAGTTGGTTTCGAAGTTCACGTTTATTTCGACCCACGCAGGTCTCGAGTAGTCGGACGGCTGTTTCCCCCTGAACAAATAGAGTGATCATGTCGGAATCCTCGATCGGACCTCAAGCAGGGTTTTTTGCTCGATCACATACCATATATATATAATTTCATAATTTATATATGGTCCAATATTATATTATGTAAATATACATTTATATATCACATATTATATTACATTTATCTTAAAATGTTAAAAATATAACGGTCTATCTCGATCTCGAGTTGGATTTGGCGAGCTAAATCAAGCCGAGCCGAGTCAAGCCCGAGTTTGCCAAGAGCCGAGTTCAAGCCGAAGAAATTCCGGCTTGACGATCTCGATCCCGATCTTGATCCCGCATATCAATTTTCGAGCTTCGAAGATATGAGTTATAGTTTCAATATGCTTAAAATAAATTAATGTAGGTAAGTAATAATTATTTTATATTCAAGCCTGTGGTATAAATATACTGGTGCATAATTCACGTTTTGCTTCACACGTATTCAATATGCCCTCAAATTACAAATAAAATTGTCCATGCACGTGGATCCAGAGATCCACAATAAACAACCAAGTAAATATCATCTTAGTTCTTGACCCAACTTAATCATCCCCGGCCCTAAGGGTCAGATTTTCCCGTCGGATTATCCGAGCCAACGTTATCCAAATTTGGTCCAGGCGAATCCAAATTCTAAAGAATTCTAATTCTAATTTGGTTTTCAAATTTTATCATAGGATTCGAATTTGGAATTTTTAAATTCGATTTGAATCCGATCAGTGGACAGCCCTAATTCCTTTAAATTTTTTTTTTTTTAATCACAAAAAGATTTGGACACATATATATGGGCAATTTGCCATTGCGCAAAACGCCCAAACAATTTATTCTGGAACGTCAATCGTCCTACTGATATATATATATATATATATATATATATATGTAAGGATATGTAGCATGGGCATGTAGCAATAACTCAAAACACCATGGATTAAGGACTTGTTTCGGAGCATCTTTCTTCCTGTTATTAGCTATTGAAACCCTTTGACATTATGGAATCGTGATGGACCTTAAATCAGCAATATGTGTTTCTCTTCATTGGATATATAATTGGGCCTGTCACTCAGTAAGGTATCAACAAAATATTAGTGTATGAACCACATGGAGTTCGAAATAGCATAAACATATTACATATAATTTAAGGGAAAAATATAGAATTTCATGTAATTTGCAACTTGAAAATAACTAGAGCTGTAATAGAAACAATTAGATTCAATTTTTTCATTTCATATAATTATGTTTCAAAGAAATTAGCTTTCCGATTAACGATCAAAGAGTTGATATTTTACCATATAAAAAGTTGGCGCTCGCACACGTTAAAAAGAGTACATTTTTTTTAGAAAAAGAAGGAAACCTCAAATAGTTTTGGGATTTTAGCAAGGCCCCTTCATCATATTATTAACAATCAAGAACTAGTTATACAGACAATGAACCATAATTCAAGAGTCAGAAAGACTATTACAAGTAAAATGTCTTATGTGTAAGAAAACACGAAGGAGAATCACAGAGACTAACTTTAAGATACGATCCCATTACACATGGCATGCATATGACCATCAGCTAGCCCAACAAATAGACGCCCAGACTTCCGGACTTCAAACATCTTGTGTGCACATATGTGCAAATATACTTATATATTATAATATTACTCAGTGATTGAGTATTATGCTAACTTAATCAAAAATATCATATTTAAATATTTTTTAGTATGCAGTTTATACAGCTTTACCTGTCAGTGGTAGGTTTCGTTTTAGGCCATTGATATCTAAGATATATGCACCAATAGAATTAAATTATTTTTTGAAGGGAAGAAGGCCCTAAACCGGGTGAATATCGAACAGAATCCACAATAATTAAAAGAAAAAATATCCAACGAACCAATATAAATCGAAACTGCATTTCTAACTGATTTATGGATTACATTAATAATACCACAATATCTAATAGAAGAAAAAAATGAACACCAACAAAAGAAGAAGAGCAAACTTGTTTGATATCATAGAATTAATAAATAAAAAAGCAATGAATTTTAACACATTGGTTCTGCGCCAAATATTCAGTCCGCCTAACACGGCCGCTAAAACCGGTTAAATGCAATATAACGAACGTGTACAAAAACCATACTTTGAACCTGAACTTTGAAATATAGATAATGGGGGAACAACTTCATGATTACAACAATTGTGAAACGTAGGCATGAAGCTTGAATATAATAACGTCACCATATTTGCAAGGTTTAAACTTTAAACATGTCTCACTATTAAGTATTATATATCTATATATTAAACTATATATTCGTATGATTGGTTAGTTATGCTCCCTTCTGGGAATATAATTAGAGGACTTTGCTTAGAAATCTGTTATTATTAAATTATCTTAGCCAGAGATATCTTCAAATATACATGATCTAAAGTATTCGATAATTCAGCTGTTTGAATTTAATTCAGCTGCTCCCCAACATTGTGCGAGTGGTGTTAGGCAAGAACGATGTAGATGGACAAAGCCTGGCCCAGGGGTGGTTAAAATTAATTTATTGGTGTAGGAGTGGTGGCGCGGGATTCGGAGGGTAATTCCGTAATTGTGTTGGTCGGGAAGAAAATCGGAAACGACTTTCACCGGATCCTGAAGTAGCTGAGGCATCCACAGCTTTAGCTGCTATTACACTAGGAATCAACTTTGGTTGGAGACATATCGTGGTTGAGGAAGATTGTCTTAACATGATCAACAAAATTCGTTCCTCCGAAGATGATCTATCTCATAGCAATTTAATTTTTGATATTCGGGCTCTAGTTTGTCACTTTGATAGTTGTTCGTTTTGAGAAAATTGCATTTTTAGTCCAGTAGATTTAAAGTCAAATTTTTTTTAGTCCCATACTTTTTAAATAGTCCCACACATTTGTTGTTTAGACACATTTAGTCCTAAATTCTAAAACTTTCAGTATTAGTCCCAAACGGTGTTAAACTCCGTTAGTATCATTTTATTTTTATATTAAATAATAAAAAATATAAATATTATATTGTAATAAGTATTTAATATTAAATTTTATCTTTTGATTTTGATATAAAAAATTCATTTATTAAAAATATTATACTAATGAGTAAAAATATTATACAACATATTTAAAATACATATATTAATTAAAAATAAAATATTATTCAAATTTAATTTTTAATTTCAATCAAATATTATATTAACGACAGTATAAACGCAAAATATTAAACATTTTATCTAAAATATACATATTATAATTATAAATATGTGAATTATATAAATATAAAATTATAATTATAAATAAAAATATAGATATAAAATGTAATATATATATATATATATATATATATATATATATATATATATATATAATATTAGATTTTAAATACTCAAATGAAATACATGAAAGATATGTATGTTTATATTTGTACATGATATTTTTTTATTTTTAGATTATTTTGTTTGTTTTTAATTGTTAGGATAATATGTACACTAATGCCGATAAAAGTTTCGTTAGTTTTTTATGGTTTGGGACTAAATGTGTCTAAAAAATAAAAGTCTGGGACTAAAAAAAATTTGACCTTGAACATACGGGACCAAAAATGTAATTTTCTCGTTCGCTTTTTTTTAATTCAACGTGAGACTAATTATGTAGCACACTTTTCATTAACTAAAAATGCGGTTTCAACCTGCATAGGTGCTTTCGATATTCCGGCTCATGCCGTGCCTTTTGTAAATTCTGACTTGATGTTCTAATTTAATGTTTCCCCTAAACAAAAAAAAAAAGGGGTATTTGATAAGGCTTTAAACCAAGATGTTTTATAAGCAGCAAAAGTTAGGCGTTACGGTAGTACTACAATACGCTGCTGTAATTCAGTTTGTTTGAATTCGACCCGCTGTTTCAATTTTGTATTTCAGTTATTATTTTATATATATATATATATATATATATATATATATATATATATATATATATCACGAGTATTTATCAACAGTTAAAATTAAAAAAGAGAAATAATTATGATATAAAAAATTAAGAATTCTCATATAAAAAATGCTACATCAAATCAAAGTTAAGAATTAAAAATAATTACACTAGAAATTTCACGATTTATTAAATAGTATAGTAACTTACTCCGTTCGTTCGTTTGATTCAAAAATCGTCCAGTTGGAGAAAAAAAAAAGCTCATTTTGCCTAAATAGAAAGAAGAGCTCCGTAGCTAATCATCATATATACTCTAGAATTCATTACTTAAAATACTAAATTCTGTATGTAAGACCATTTAGTGTAAAAATGTAATGCATGCGTTGATTTACTTGCTAAGAAAGGTTTTGATCTGAATGATAGAATGGTCAAATGGGATGAGCCACCTTGAGAACACATCCAACAATTTGAGTTGGACAAATCTCATAATATTCCATATTTTCGTTTTTTTTTTCAGTTTCCTTTCCTTCTTGTACAAAAAAAAAATTTGTGTGAAAATAAAAATTATTATTGTATAATATCATTAATCTGATAATTATTATTTATTAATAATTGTGACACACTCGTTGCCTGTACAAATAAAAAAAAAAATCTAAATATATTAAAAATAATTATTATATTAATATATATTTTATAATTATTTTTAATATATTTATTAAATTATAATAAATAAATAGTATAAAAGAATAATATATCAAATAACACTATCTTTAAAAAAAGATAAGAATTATATATAGAATAAAAAAAAGGAATTGAAGTGAGATAAAGAAAAGTTGAAAAATATTGTTGAAGTGATAAAAGAAATAAATAAAGGAAAGAAGAGAAAAGAACGCAAGAGAAGGAAACATGTAAAAATAACTAAAAAAAAAAAAAAAAGAGAATCAAAAAATCAAAATGATTATTAGTTGGGTTGTTCACTTAATATATAGTATAGATTATACCGCCAATTTAGCATATATTATTTCATAACAAATATTATATACTTTATAATAAATTAAAAAAATAAAAAATATCTGAAATAAATTCTGCCAAATTCTTTACAAGTCAATTAATAATCAATATTTTTCATTGGTGTCAATTGGAAAACAATTCCAACCTCTAGCTAGGTAATTGGTGACTGATTGGCCCATACTACTTTTACAAAAGTAGAAAAAGTGGAAGAATTACATATGAGTCTTTCTCATTATGTCATAGACTTTTTAGGTTTCTTTTTTTCTGAGCATCTTTGGGAGAATTATTGTCATCTAAATCTGCACCATACGCTTGTCCTAGATCCCCTAACATTTTTTACCACTTTTACCCTAATAAATAGGACGTTTGAATATGATGGAATTGGTGTGTTTCACCAAGTCCACTCTATTGCTAGTGGAAGTATTGTACTTTTTTTACCATTCAATCTTTTTAAATTCAAGTGTTATTAGATGTTTGAGTTCACCCATCCTAATGAAGAAAAGGGTGGGTTAATAACACCCACAAAATAATTAATCAATTTTTTATGGGAATCTATAGTCAATGCTCTTACAACAGACATTATGCAGTGAACCGGTTGTCAATCGGGATGTTTACGAATCTAATCGAATCAAACTTTGTTGTTTCTTTTCTGGCTCGAGGTTCGGTTGGAACCTATTCAGTCCGGTTCGGGTTCGAGTTCGACGAACTCTAAATTTTGGATTCGAAGTTTGGTTCGTTTGATAGTTTGAATTCAGCTCGGCTCAGGTTCGACTTGAACTCGAATTCGAACCCAACATATAATTTAAAAAAAAAATAAAAAATAAAATTATATATATATTACTAATATGTATTATTAATATATTTAATTCAGTAATATACATGTATATGCATATATATATATATAATTTTTTTTCAAATATATTTGGCTGACTCGCGAACCACGACCAAAAATAAAAAGGTTCGAGTTCAATTCGATGTTCGGTTCGAACTTGGCTCAATTCGATCTCAGCTTGAACTTTTTGAATTCAAATTCGAACCTTGGTCGGTTCGGCTCTTCAACTTGCGATTTGACTCGATTCATAAATATCCCTAGCTCTCAGTATTAGAACTTTTGACCAAGTAAAGGAAATGTGAATAAAAATGAAAAGGATGACCCAATTTATTCTGCTTTAGTGCTTCATTGGTGGATGTAGCCACTATATGTGAGAAGTACCATAGTCTACTTAGGTATAATTAGATTATGAATATTGAAAGAACTGTAAATTTCTTTTATAAAAATATTCCAGTCCAGTTGATTTTATATCATAATTTAAAACTGATGAGGCAGTAATAATCGCAATCAGTGTAGTTTTCTGATCAATCCAATAGTACACGTTAAACATTAAATAATTATCTAAGCGTACATTAATAGAATCCAAGCCTACAACCCAAGAGTTCATTAAAAATTTAAAATCAAATCAGCAATTTGATGCATGAATCGATCTTTCCTAAAGATTATTTTACATCTCTAATTAATTTGCTTTCAATCTAGCTGGCCTAAACACTATATTACAATCCAAATAATAATAATAATAATAGAGTTTTTTTTACGTGATTACATAATTACAGCTCATACCTTATTAGATAGAAATAATACCAACTCCACCTTTGAGAGTTTCAAACATTAAAAATTGCTTTATTCCAATAGGATTTAGTTGATTTTATGAGTAAATTGATCATTTTACCCAAAACTTATTTTTTTCAAAAAAAAAAAAACCAAAAAAATATTTATTTATAAAATATTTGAATTAAACTTAATTCTAAAGTTAAATTAAAATTGAATTAATTTTTTAAAATATTTAATTTTAGCTTTTTAATTTTAAAATTAAGGGTGTAAAGATTATTCTGTCAATTAATTAATCTAAACTCTAAAAAAATGATGTTTTTTGTACTTTCCATAACTCCTAAGAGTAGAGTTTGTAAAATTTCCATCTAAGTGGATATGAGTTGTAATTATGTAATTTTGTAGGGAGTGTAGATATAAAAAACCCAATAATAATAATATACTAGTAATTCTGCACATTCGATGAGTGTACAAATAAAAATAATTACTATCATTTAAATATATTGGGTTAAATTATTTATGTTAATATTTATTTTATAATTATCTTTGATATAATTATAAATTTTTGATAAACAAATCAATATATAACTTAAAATAATATCAAAGTAGTAGAAAATAATAGTTAAAGTAGAAATTAAAAAATATGAAAAAAAGAGATAAATAAAAAGTAACAAGTTTGGGGGTGGCGAAAAAAATAAATAAATAATTAAAAAAAAAAATAAAGTTCAAGAGATCAAATCAGTTTTCATTTGGGTCTCGCTTAATATAATAACTAGTAACTCTCGCACACTCGTTGTGTATACAAATTATATTATTATTTAAATATATTAAAAAAATATATTAATTTTTAATATAATTATTAAATTATGATAAATAAATAAATAATGTAAAATATGAGGGAAAGGGATAAAAGTTATATATGGAAAAAGATATGAAGTGGGGTGAGGAAAAAAAAAATTAGTTAAAAAGATGTTCGAGTAATTAAACAAATAAATAAAGACAAAAGAAAGTAATGCAAGCGAATAAAATGAATATAAAAATTAATAAATAAAAATTATAAAAAGAAAGAGTTGAAGAATTCAACATATTAAAGTGGTTACTATCCATTTGTCTGGTTTTATATAATACTAGGGTCAGGGACACCGCGCGAGGCGCGGTGATCGTGCCCGTGGCTTAATTTGTCTATGTTAAAGGTGTCAAATGAATGTATTGTGTCATGATATAAAAGCAATGTAGTCTTTGTATGGCTATCATCTTTGAAACTATTTTGTGTTTGTGAGAATGCACAATTTTAATATGAGAGAATGTACTATGTATAAGTAAAACACGAAAAGTACTCCTATACAATGCTGACCTTTGTGTCAACAGTTTCTGTACATGTAGTTAGTGTTATACAAAAATATAAGGACCGAACATCTTCTGTAAAAGATGTTCATAAAATGGCCAGCAGGCAAAAACACATATGTGTTTAGTAGGTGATCAAAATATCTACATATTAACATTCTACAAAAGCCTTGTTGGTAACATCGTTTCAATCAGCACATGATTTGACCTCCATATTGAGTGATCCCTCAGAATTGTGTTTTGCACCTGAGAACTATATTAGTTAAAAAAGGAAATGGCTTGGGCATTGTAATTCAGTGAATGTTTAATACAAGTGTGTACCTGAGGTTGCTTCAGTTTCAGTTTCAGTTTCAGTTTGCATAGGTAAGTTTTCAGGTTGCATGAGCGAAATAACGGTATACCGATATTCGCAGCCGAAGTGAGTTTCCGTCATTCTTTTCTTGATGTGCATCACAAATTCTTTATGTTCCAGATGTTTGTTGATATCAATGAAGTCGGGGTGCTTATCCTGCAATGTAGGAATTATTTTAACAGTTTATTGAGAATTTATTGTAAGAACAAATAGTGGTAGTTGTTAGCAGAATATTACAATTACCTCGTCAGCAAGTTGCATAAGTTCAAAAGCATTCAAACCAAGGATACTTTCTGCTTGTTCTCCAAACATAACAACGTCTAATGGAGTCAGCTTGTCGGATAAAGTTATCGCAAATTTAGCCCTAAAAAATAGCATGATAGTGTTTAGTTAAAAAGGTTTTGATGTAAGGAAAGAGTTAACAGGGTAGAGTAATAAAAAGGAAATGCATAACATAGTACCTAGGTTTGGTAATTGTTTCTGCATGACAAAAGTTGCACATGATCTTGCAGTCGTACTCGCCTGTTGTACTTTGTAAGCAACTGCTACAAGCCATATACCAGAATCTCTGGTCTTCATCTGTAACTTTTGCTTCAACTCTGACCCAGAATTTGTCATCCTACATACAACGAGCGACTAATTTACGAAAGGTATAATCAGCTCTCAGAATCTAGAAACTAATCAGGGGAATTGAAATGAAGAAAAATTTTGGCCTGTGCAACGAAAAAATCGGTATAAAAAAATACAGAAATCTGAGCCAAAAATCAATCAGGAAAATGATGAAATACACCAGTTTAGTCATGCCTGGAAAATTTAAGTTGCCACTCCTTTTTTCTTTAACTATTTCCCTTTATCAGAGTTACAACAGTTATAGTAATGCGTGAACAAGGCCTTTCTAATATGTGCTAGCCATGTTCAACTAACGTAGCCACTTACCATGCACATACATAAACCATACATATGGAAAAAAATGAAGCTTCTCAACTCTTCAAAATAGATCCCACTTGACTTCGACGCATTTAATTAAATTAAGGCCTGAAATTAAGCCGGAAAATTTTATAGTAATTTATGAAAGCTTTTATCAAACCAAATCCTTAGATGGAAACTATGGGTATATACTTGCAGACCTTTCAATAAACTGATGATTGAATGTTGTCTTTTCAAGAAGAAAACTCATTGTAGCGATTAACACAAGTCAATCGAAACGAAATTCATTTCAAGAGCAATCTCTGTATGTGTAGATATGCAGCCAAAGAAAAAACTATCAATACCTTTTAAAAAGGTTTGGATAAAAAAATATATCATCTAAACATAATTATAACACAAAAGAAAAGGAAATATTGGCTATTTATTCTGTTTGCTTTTGTTATTGAGTGAACAACAACCACAATAATGAGTGAATGAGGGTGTGCAAGAAAATCCCTATGTATAAATCACATATTTTTTTTATATTAAGGTGTATATTTATGTAAATTATAAAAATATAATATTAATTTCAATATTAGCCAATATATTATCTGTTTTATTTTATAGTTATGTTTAATAATGTCTTGCAGATATTCATTATATAATAAAAAAATGGCTACTCCAACAGCGAACATGATAATTTAAGTAGATTAGGAAAATGGTAAGTGTATGGAAAACTGCAGAATCGTAGAGCTTACTGTGTTGTTTGTTATGACATTCGCAACAGATGAGAAATCATCATGATGAATTGGCAAACGTGGAGTGGAACGCTCGAGATATTTCTTTTGTCGAACAAGTTCATGCAGAAAAGGATAATTCTTTGCACGCCTGTTAATTTGAATATTAATAAATGTCTATATGGTATGTCAATAAGTTGATATAAAAAGGGAAAGAAAGCTACCAGGATCGTAAATATTGGGATTCGGGATACGTTGGATTGACAATAATATTTGCTGAACCTTTGGCTGAGAGCGAAGTTCCTGAGTAAACAGAAATTACGTTTACATGTTTCAATTTGATACATGAAAAACAGTTTATATTAATGAATTAGTTCAGGATCGTACCTCTATAATTGGTGACAAGTAGTCTAGTTGCAGCGATTATGGGCATTTTCGTTGTTATATTCAGCAGGCTTGCTCCCTCAGTAAAAATAACCTCGTTCCATAAACTGAGAAGTATTGGAGTTTTCCTGTTAAAATTTTGAGAGAAGATAGTTATTATTGGTTTATCTAAGTTGAAACTGCATCACAAATTTCGAAGATCTTACTCGTCATTAACAACAATTAGCTCTTGAACGGTTGAACCACCAAAGTTTGGGTTTGTGCTGACAGTTTTTTGCTCAAGTTTGTCGACAACAATAGCCAAAATATCTGCCACATAACAGTCTATTAACTTATTTTTTAAACGATGAAAATTTAGTCAGCTGTAGGAGAGAGTTTTAAAAACGTACCTATCATAGTTTTGGTATTAACAAGAGGCGGGAGGTCTGCGAATTTAGTGAATTGAGGAGCTCCGAGTTCTTTGGGCAGAGATGTTTCCTTGTCTCGGCAAATGGCAGTGGTTTTACCTATGGTCCATTGATAACTATTTGGAACTATTTGGTATTGGGTTGGAATAAGATCAACTTTTGCATTAGAAATAAAATATGTCTCCTGAAGTTGGAGAGCATTCTCCATTGCGCTGATATTTGTTCCATATATTGTAGCTTGCACTTGAGTTCCCTAAATATAATTTTAAGTAAATTTGTGAGGAAGAATTAAAACATATGTATCTGTAGTTGGATAGGCAATAAAAAAATGGAGAAAAAGTAAATGTTGCTTGAAGGTTGAGCATTCATACATCTTTGTCGATAAATAGAAACCGCTGATACTTTTTCCCAGTTATTGGGGACTGCCGAGGGCTCATTTTTCGCATTACAAGCACATGTGCTGTCCAGTTTCTGGTATGTTGTGTAATTTCAGACACAGGGATAACAAGACGAGGCATCTTTTAATCTTTAGACAAGTAATAAAAATGAAATGAAATATGGAGTATGAGGTAAAAACAAGAGTACTCTAAATTTTAGTAGATAAACCACATGTAATAACAATCAGGTTGAAGTGAAGTAACCAAAACCACATTCATGCAACTAAGACCACATAGACAGGAAATATTTTGCCATCACTACGCTAGATAAATTTTGTTGTGTTAATATATCACAAACAAATAATAAAATCTATTTAGTGAATAAAAATATTTATAACCTGATATTTGATGTATTCTTACTTCTGAATGCAACAATCAAAATTTTTTTTCTGTACCTGTGAATATATTCACAAATGAATAATAATTGTTTTTGTCTTTTCTTTTCTTGTTCTTCAGTGTATGGGTACGACATATTTTTGTATGGCAGCTATTGATCGAGAACTTTATTGTTGGTTTGCGAGCTGTAGGATTTCTTTGTAAACAATATTCCTGGTAATACTAACAGCCTCATCTTCAACAGTTGGAGGATGTATGAGAACTTTCACAGAGGATCCAGTTTTTTCTCGAGAAAGAGCCACGTATAGTTGACCATGACTGAAAACAGGTTCTCGCAAATAGATACCAACAAAATCTAAAGTCTGGCCTTGTGCTATGTTTATGGTCATTGCGAAGCATGGTTTTACTGGGAATTGAGTTCTCGTGAATGGTATAGGAGATTTTCGCTTGTCAGATGATTCTAAAGGTATTCTAGGGATGAATGCATCATTCCCTTCAAAATGGCCTGTTGCTATTTTAGCATGGATGACTCTTTCTCCGAGATTGCAGCAGATTAAGCGTGTTCCATTACAAAGTCCTTCTATAGGATTAATATTTCTGAGTAAAATTATTGGACAACCTACTTTTAAAGTTAGTATATGTGGTGGCAGGCCACCTGTTGTAATGGAATTTAGGAAATCTGCATACTGACTTTGTTGTGATGGTTCATGGGCCTCATCAATACTAACATAAACTTTTGGTTCGCCGGGAAACTCATTAATTAGGATTTGGTTTATCTCATCAGTACAATCATTTTTGGGTGATAGAATTGCTCTATTGATTACTGAAGAAGGGTCACTCAGGAAGAGATCTAAGCTAGGAAAAACTAAATGAATGAGATCATTCAATGATTTGTCTGTATCGGTAAAAGGTACAAGCATATTTTTGGGGATTTCGATTTTATCATCAGAAAACTGGAGGTTCGATTCCGTTTCCAACTCGGAGCAAAAAATTTGCAAATAACGGATCTTCTTTAGCACACATATTTTCTGTTAGAAACAACTTACGAATGTGAGAGCCCAACTCAGAACTAACGAAACTTGCATCGATCAAATGCTCCTTTTTGCCTCCGACAACTACAGGTGCGATCTGTCTGTAATCGCAGCCAAAAACAACTACTTTTCCACCATAAGGAACAGTTGTACCTGTTAGATCTTGCAAAATATCATCTAAAGCTTCAACTGATTGTCGTCTAGCCATCGAAATTTCATCCCAAATTATTAATTTAGCACTTAATAGTAATTTAGCAAGGGCTGTCTGTTTACTTATTCTACATTTTGTTTTTCCGTCAATATCTATTGGTATTTTAAATCGAGAATGTGCAGTTTGACCTCCAGGTAAAAGTGCAGCAGCTACACCAGAGGTTGCTACTGCAAGAGCTATGTTACCTTTTGATCTAACATCAGCTAGAAGAGCTCGATACAAAAATGTTTTTCCACTCCCTCCTGGACCATCTATAAAAAATATACCAGTTGCATTCGAGTATATTTTTTCTGTGATAGCATCAAATGCAAATCTTTGATTATCATTTAATGTTTCAATTGAAAGTAAGTCCGCTTCTGGTATTTCGATATTCTTTTCATGACTATATTCTTTGGTATATTTGTCTCTTTCAGAAGAAGGTATGAAGGAGGAAGTAATATGAAATTCTTTTAAAGATCTGCCTAATGTTTCTAAGAATTCATTAATGGTTTCCAAAGTTTTAATTTCTATTTCATGTTCAGACATAAATTGGTTACGTTGAAAGTCTTCAGACATGAAGTTTTTAAACTTTTCCCAGAGCTTTTTAGGATTAGCGGGAGAACAATATACTAAAATAGTTGAAAATAATCGGCGCAAGTTATATGGCATCTGAAATTGGGAAGCTTCTTCGAGGCATTGCTCCAAAGAGTCATCTGAATCTAACAATTGAAGGTTTGCAGCTGCCTCTCGGAACGTATCATAATATACACCATTAACAGTTTTCAAACAGTCAAAAGATGTTGGGCACCTAATGTTCTGCAAAAGGATTCTTAGATAATACCTTTCACCCTCTATAGGACTCGCATTTACAATTCGACCAATCACTGAACCTTTTTTTCTGGGAGACCAAAATTTATCTTTTGCATTCCAGACAAAATATTGAGGGAACTCTCTATATAAAAGATTCAAACGACGGGCTCTTTCATCATGAGAATTCATATAGAAAAATTCAGTTAACATTGTTTTTGAAGCAATTGGATTAGAAATAACTAGGTCCAATTTTTGTGAGCATTTAAACGATATATACTGATGGTTTGGAATGTGTAATTGTAAGCTTATAACAGAAGGATGTATCTCACTCATAGGAAACCCAAAAAGCCTCCAAGCTGATTCTGGTGCTGCTATCCACCTTCCTGATTGGAATTGTTTGATTGCATCAGGAGGAGTAGATGAGGTACTGTCAACAATGTTATATGTGATTCGATCATGTCTTTTGTATATGTACTTATACAAGTATTTCACAAGTTTTATATTAGAACAAATTTGAACGTTAATATGACAGTCAAATTTTGCAAGTAGATATGGACAGTATGGCACAACCCAACGATTGTCAAGTAATTTTTTCCTTACTAAGACTTTGTTTCCGTCGTTCCTTCGTCTATAATTTGGATACGAATTTTTTCCATGGCTTGTTGTATCACAAAATTCCCTAGGATAATGGTTTTTGCATTTGCCATCCCGCATGCAAGCATTATTTTTATTAAGCCGACCACAAGGCCCATGCATCATATGTTTAATAACTAAGGAGTAAAGATACGGGTGGTTGATCCTATCAGGCAATTCAGCACTTATGAACCTATCATATGTATCAGTGGATTTAATTTTGTATCTGTCAGACATTATCAGTAACCAATGAGCATGAGGAAGGCCTCTTTTCTGAAATTCGATAACGTAAGTATATGCTGCAACCTCACCAAAAAAAATTTTATTTATCAATTCATCTTTCAGTTCTTCGAGTCTTGCTCTAAAAACTTGGACCAGTAAATCTGACCTATTTTGAGGGATTTCATGGTTAAGTTTTGTAGCAGTTATTTCTGGCCATTTAGGATTGCAAGTCATTGTCAAGAAAATATCGGGCTTTCCATATTTTTGGACTAAAGTCATTGCATCTAAGTATCTCTTATGCATATCTCTGGGACCTCCTATGAATGACGCTGGGAGGAAAATCCGCTGACCAATTTTGCTTGGATCATTTTCACCATGTATACCTAGAGAATCTACTATTCCTTGAAGGGATTCTATACGGGCATTTTTCTGTTTCTGTTCGACACGAAAGTAATCAAGTCGTTGTGTTTCAACTTTAATGTACATATCATTTAAGTATTGTTGGAATAATCTGTCTGAATGTAGGAGCATAGAGCGGTCGTCGGGACGCATCTGAATCCTATAGCAGTAATATTCTCTAGCAGAAATGTTTGTCCGCGATTTAGGAATTTTTTTTATACCTACATATGTTAAGAGAAACTATAAGAAGGAAGTATGACATTTAAAAAAAAGAATATTACTAAGGAGGACAAAATACAGGCCTTCATCTTCAGCAAGCAACAAATCAGCAGCCGAAGATGCACGTCTAGGATCTGCTAAATAGTCGCTATCACAAGATCGTAATCTTTTTTTCCCGGCATTAATTTCAGAGGGATTCTTTCGAGGTATACCAACATGCCATCCAGGTTGGCCAAAAGGAAATAACAAAGGATATTGTAATGGATCATAACAACCATAGTAATATTCAACTTTTTGACTCTGGCCGGATTTTGTATAGACTCTAATATCGCGAGACTTAGATTCTCCGAGTCGTCAGTGTCTTTCCAAATAGCCGCAACTTGTTGAACTGTGGGGATATTGTGTGTACGCTGATCCAAAGCAGGATTAGCTCGAAGAATTATTTTGCACTCATTCAAATCAACTCTTTCTCTTAAATTCTGGAAGAATGTCGAGTATGGATTTACATTTAGAAGTTTCATAATCATTTCAATTAATTCTTTATGCAATTTATCAGACACTGCTAAACGATTGGTAACCTCATTCTCCACATCATGAAAATAAAGTTGCAAATTGGTGCCTTTGCCTTCAGAAGGGATTAGATCATTAATGAAGTGGTAAACTTGTTCCTGAACTCTGAATGTGTAAGCATTTTTATGATTATGGCAAAGCTCTTTGTCATATGTAACTCCGAATGAAGTGAAAGCAAAAGTATTATTATATGTACGAGAGTGAGCCCTAAAATGCAAAGAAAGTTGAGAAGTACCAAGGAATAAATCTCGTAAACTGTCGGGCACATCAATCGGGGAAAGTGAAACCTGACCATTTGAACAACAGAAGCCCGGCGGTTCTTTGTGGAATCTAAGTGCACCACAGTGTCTACAGGGGAGCGCATTTGGTAAGCACCATGGATGATCGCCGATGTTTGAAAGACGAGAGAGCCCGAGTGGTGGTGGATTGGAAGAGTTAATGTTGTCAATAGTTGGGAGATCCTCAACCTCGATAACTTTGGAGCAGTGGTAAAAGGAATAAGATGAGAAAGGCTGAACATATAGGTGTTTGCGAGAAAATGTAAAAATAGTAATAATAATAAAGTATAAATTTACTGGGTGTAGTATATTAATTTATTACCATATGTTGGATTAGTAATGTTCAGGAAGTTCGCAAAACACTGGAACATCCACCAAAGTTGAATCACTAAATGCTGAAGGGCTAAGGAACTCGCTTTCTGTAGCAATATCCAAGTATGTTGAATGCTCAGATAGGCGAATGTTTTCAGCATCGTGTATATTAGATGGACCAGCAATGTCCTGGGAATTGGAAGTTCCCAAAGAAGCAATTTCTGCTGGTAATAATTTTCTAAGGAAGCTGGTTTGTGTATATCTTGATTGATGAATGGAGACCGACTCATCTCCTTTTTCAGCAGGTTGTTTATTATCAGGCCGAAGCTTGGGTTCAGTTTGTTGTTTATAATTACATAGTTTATGAGGTGGCACGCTGTTATTTTCATCAACCATGTTTTGGCCCTTTTTTCAAAACTGCATTTGTACTCACAAAATTAAAAGCAGCATGACCAAATTAGAAAAATACGGTTGCAGTCTGAAAACTAAAGATGGATAAAGATGCACACGAAGTTTTAATACAATAGCATGAAATAGAAAGCGATAATCAGAACAAATACGTGAGTAAATGCCCGTTAAATTATTAGTTTACAAAAGTACTAAAATAATAAATTAATTATATTATGCAATAATTGTATTAGGTAGTAATATTTTATTTTTAAAAAGATATATAAGAAAATTGGTTTTTATCACCAAAATTTTATCATATATAGTATCGAAAGTTAGATTAAAATAGATTACCTATTCCTATAATTTCTTCAACAAGTAATAGATTTTAACAAATAAAATTCTTATTTTAAAAAGAAATCTACAACAAATCATATTTTCTCTTATAAGTTATTCTACAAAAAAATATAATACATTTCATAATTTTACTAACCAATGATTTGTATTAATTTAAGGATTGAATTAGAATAGTCTGTCTACATAGGAACATGCTATATCAAGTAGTCAGGTACACCGTAAATATACTAATTTGCAGCTAACATCCGTGGTGAAATTAGTCATTTCTATACAAATAGAAAATTTAATATTTTTAATTTTTAATTCATGAGAGAGAAATTTATCACATCAACTGGAACGAATAATCAATTTAATAAATTGCTAATGTCACATAATTATGAGCAAATGGTACAAAAATTGGAGTATACCTATCCTTCTTACAATCCACAAGTGAATCAAATATTTACTCTACAACAGAGATAATATTTTGTATTCGTAATACCAAATATTAGATCCTAAATTGCGGAACAAGAAAAAAGACAACACAACTAAAGACAACCATAATTGCTGGCCAAAAAAAATCTAATTGTGCAGGCCATCAAAGGCTTAATCTGTTGCCGCACAAAATCATGGAAATTTTTTTCTTAAAAGGGACCACATACAAATTGTTGGAGTAAGTATAATTTAGTATAGTTCAAAAGATAAATAAACCAACAACAAATTGCCAGAATTTTATTTGGGAAAAACACATATCCAATGCAATTTTCATAGATAAGATGTATAGTTCAAAACATAAATAAACTAACAACAAATTGCCAGAATTTTATCTGGGGAAAACACATATCTAATGCAATTTTCAAAGATAAGATGTACTATTCCAAAATTATAAATACAGGGATGACAAACCTGTGAAACTGTCGTAGCACGAGAAAGCAGTCTTCGGAGGAATCAAAACCACACACTAAACTGTAAAAAATGAATATAAACTGATATTAGAAAAAGAGAACGATTGACGTTTCATGGGTAAATAAAGGGTGCAATTAAAAGGGACCACATACAAATTGTTAGGGTAAATGTAATTTAGTATAGTTCAAAACATAAATAAACCACCAATAAATTTCCAGAATTTTATTTGGGGAAAACACATATCCAATGCAATTCTCACAGATAAGATGTATAGTTCAAAACATAAATAAACCCAAAAAAAATTGCCAGAATTTTATTTGGGAAAAACACATATCTAATGCAATTTTCATAGATAAGATGTACTATTCCAAAATTATAAATACATGGATGACAAACCTGTGAAACTGTCGTAACACGAGAAAGCAGTCTTCGGAGGAATCAAAACCACACACTAAACTGTAAAAAATGAATGCAAACCGATATTAGAAAAAGAGAGCAATTGAGGTTTCATTGGTAAATAAAGGGTGCAACAACGAATACGGTATAGTAACAAGTAATTGCATGAAATACGGTATAGTAACAAGCAATTGCATGGAATACGGTATAGTAACAGGTAACAAGGTAATACAAATGACAGTACTATTATTCTATCCACTTTCATTTTCAAGAATCATTTGGACAATTTGTTGAAAGCCAATAATATTCAACTCATATGCAGTATTAGTTTATTAGATTAGGCGAAAGAGCCAGATACTTTGCAGCATAAAAAAAATCTAATAGAAAACATCAAGTTAAGTTTTACATAAAAGATAAAGTTTTATTTATAGAAGTAAAGAACTTGGAAGTAAAGAACTAAACAGACTACTGAGGAAAGATTCAAGCTACAATATTGGGGAAGATCAGAATATATTTTGTGAATATGTGCCAATATAATTCTGGTGAGAATAAACAACCTAGAACTTGTGATTTCGACTCAACTATAAGCGTCCTCTATATGAGAAAATCACTGAAAATAATTTATATCAAACCCCATAGCAAGTTAGCACCTATTAATTTATAAAAGAGTATATAAAATTGTACCTAGTACCCAATATCAAGGCCAAATTCCTTGTCTATTAGAAATATTACTGAATTTTACATGATATTAACAGTTATCCATCTCTGTAAGTCATCGTTCTCTACTATAGGGTAACTGCAGATTTCACAATCATCTTAAATTTTAGAATCATAAACAGTAATAAACTGGACAAAATAAAAAAAAAAAAAATCTGAGTGTTTTTGACAACACATATTAATGGTGATTGGCTGTCCAGTGTCTGTTGTTTTTGACGAAATTCACAAAAAAAAATAAATACAGTGACTACATATCACCACAAAAGCCCTAAAATAGTCCACTGCAAACAACATGACATCAAAGTGAATAACCAAAGCAAATAACATAATATAAAACATAACTCATTGGAATTTCAAAGAAGAACAGTGGAATTTCAAAGAGAAACACAACCCAGAAAGCAAATCATGTAGGGCGAACTTACAATCACTTATCTGAGCAAATTATAGAATCTAAATTTAGAAGCGAAAATAGTAACGAAAACTATACTGTAACGAAAACTATACTAAGTAACGACGAGTTTGGATCTTCTAAATCATTTTGGAGAACTGTGATAAAAAATAAAATAAAACTGTTGAGCAAAAAATTGACAATTTAATTATGTGGCTGGTCTCCTAGAGAATTGGTAGTTTTTATAAGCCGCGACAAAAATGGCGAGCAAAAACGGCATAGAAGATAGAAAAGATTCTGTGATAAACTAACAATCATAAATCACAAGTCTTTCGGTTTTGACTCGTTTCTGCAAATACAATGAAACACATAAAAATGAGATGACGGAACTGGTGTTAAAAATTGTAACTGGACCAACAAAGAGGGCAATCACAGAGAATCAGCTAGCTAACTTTTATTCCAGCGGCAATAAACAAAGTAATCAATTTATGCAGAAACATTATCAAAGAATATAAAAGATCAGACGATTTCATCGAATATCCTCCGACCCAAACAATATGCCCTAACCCAATTTCCTAAAATTCAAAAACAAAAATTTGCAGCAACCAATGAATACTACAATTATTGAGCGATCAATTATGAACAACAATTCACAGCAAAAGAGAACTTCTCTGATCACCAAAACAATTACCAAATCCTTGGGACAATTGCAATTCAAAGAAACAACAAATGCGAAATTGAGACTAACCATCGAATCAACAAACATTAAAGCAAGCAAAAGAATCCAACAAAAGAAGATGAAGGACAAACCTCTGTCAACGTACGCCTTCAATGTAGCGAATTCTGAGCAGGGCGGCCAATTTGCAGAAACCCAACAAATGGAAGAGCTCAATTCCCAAACCTCAACTAAAATCAGTGATGGTTGTTCGTTTATAGCAAAAAAGAAAAAATCGAAGAATTGCGGCAGCAACACGTTGCGTACCATGTCAGCCAGAGGAACACAGATACGAGTTGCACGTGTACAGTGGCCGGTGAAAGATTACCCGAAACAAGAAAAAGTGGAGCTTTGTAGAAATTTTTCAGTCCGTAGATTTAATTAGGTAATAAGAAAAAGGAGGTATAAGAGAGAGGGATTATTTCTGGCAAAAGGTTGGACGAATTCAATATTTTATATTATTAGAAGAGGTAGGATCACATGTGGGTGGCATGAAATCTGCAATTGTGAGCTCAAATTTCAATTGCAGATTGGCTCTTATATATATGTTAAATAATAGATAACTCAAAATCGAGGCTCAATTAGCAAAATTTTAAAACCAGTTAATTAATTGGGCGATCGCTTAAAAGTCCCCCGAGTTGTGAAAAATTTACTTAGGTCCCCATTTTGAAAATTACTCTCACTAACTCCCCACATGAGTTTGATAATTTCAATCAACTACCCAGACACCAAAAATGACCACACTACCCTCCATTTATCATCTCCAACAACCCTTCCAACAAATTTTCCTTTGTCTGAAAGCGAAAGGAGAAACCCGTTCCCAGCTCGTCGGCGAACCCTTGATGTCAGTTCCACCCCATTTGCCGGTGACGGTGGTGTATTTCGGCAAACTTTGCTAACTTCTCCTTCTAATTACAGAGCACCATTACCGGCACACCCATTTTCGCTGACGAGGGCGGATATTGGCTAGCTCCAACAGAGAAGACGGTGTTGAAGTGATTCGGCGGTGGAAACTCTCTCCGACGTAGTCCAGGTCTGGGTCTTCACTCCCATCGTCTGTAATGTCAGGCATTTCGTTAATTTTTAATATTTTGTAGCTCAATTTCATGGTTTAATTTTGTGAACAAGGTTATGGATTTAGCGATGCCTAGCTCACACGAAGAAGGTGACTATAGGACACCCGTACGTCTCTTGGGTGGTATTCGCTATAATCATGAAATGCATGTTTTCTCAATTAGGGGTCATTTCAATTTGATGAATTTAAAGACCATTGATGGAAGTTATTGGCCTAGTATAAATCTGAGCGAATTAAGATTGTCATACAATGCTCCTCATGCCAAGGATCATTGTTGTGTGTAGAAATTGCATGATCTCGAGCGTTAATTAGATTGTATTTTGATGTCGTTTGATGCATTTATGTGGTTATTTTCCTCCGTTTGGGTGATTTTAGAGTTGGAGTTACAAAACGGCAAAGCGAAGCAATTTCACGCATTTTTTGAAGGAAAGAGAGTAACTCCCGTTACCAAGAAAGAGGGCAATTTCTGTAACTCCCGTTAACGGATACAGGAGCATCACTTGAGGCGAACTAAGGGAGTAACACCCGTTACTCCATGGCAGTACAGATCTGGTAACGCCCGTTATCAGAGGCAGGAGGAGATGATTTCTAGTGTAGGAAGGGTAACGCCCGTTACCCTTGGACTGAAGAGAAGTGGTAACGCCTGTTACCACTTATAAAAGAGCAGACACCATTTAGCCTTGTAACGGGCGTTAACAAGAATTGCATGGGGATAGGTAACGCCCGTTACCTCTGTCGGCGAGAGATTTTAGGGCTGATATTTATGTGCGTTTAGAGTCTCATTTTGAGAGAGTTCTTCGAAGGAGTTCAAACCTAACCGAGAGACAATTGCTGCTGGAGGTTTTCAAGAGTTTTTCAGAGAATTCAGACGGATTGATTGAGACTAATTCCGTTTTTTCAGTTTTATTGTTGCTTTATTATTCAAACTAATTCCTCCTAATTTCGATTTTCGTTAGTAGATTTAATTGTCCGGGATTACGAGAATGTTTATGAATTTGAATTTTAGACTTTATTTAGATTAGATGAATATGATTTATCTTAATGAAATTTCTTTTAGTTTTATGAGTTTTGTTTTAAATACGAGTAGCTAATTCTCTAAGGCTAGGGGGGTGATGATGAATGCATGATAGATGTTTGATATAATGCTTGAATGGCTTGTGTGATTCTTAGTTTTGAAAGTGGACTCAATTTGAATTGCAACGGTCTGGCCAACCTTAGCATGTCTCAGAATTGCCTATAGATCGAGAGTGTGATGGTGATTTAGATGGTTTTCATAACTTGTAAGTCCTAGGGTACAAAGAGATTTGGTCCTAGCTTATACAACAGTAATCTTATTCCATGCCGAGCCGCTAGAATATTAAATTGCACTAGTCTTGTTCCTATGGTTTGATTAACTATTGGTGATTGCGAAAGCAACATTGAACACTAATTAAGCACTTGGTTACACCTTGAGAGAGGGTAATACAAATATAAGTGACTAGGTTGTAGATTTGCACTTGTCAGACGAGTATCGCATCAGCTCTTGATTGTATGATTCATTACTTTTCCCCTGTCTGCTTAGTTTACTGAAGTTAATTCGTGTGTTTCGTTAATTGTGTTTAATTCTAGTTAATTGTTAATTTCTGGTTTATTAGATCAATGGAAACAACTATTACTTTTTGTCAGGTCTTTAGATTAGAGAAGAATATAGAGTAGTGATTGATTTCCCTTCCCTGTGGGTTCGATCGTATTGTGCTACGCGTATGTTAGTGTACACTTGTACGATTGATTTTTAACTGTTGTAAAGACCTACAACAAGTTTTTGGCGCCGTTGCCAGGGAAGGCGTTTTAAATCAATATTACTTAAATATTTTGATCTAGTGCTTTAGACCATTATTCTATCTGGTGTTTGTAGTCTTAGTCATTGTGGAACTGAGCTAAGGACATTCCTTGACCTTGTGCAGATTCGATGGCCGAAGATCCTACGAATGCGAGAGATGGAGGGGTGGTAGATCCGCCTCAAGAGCCACCTTCTACTGCGATTAGAGATTACAATCTACCGAATGCGGGGGCGATTCAAACTATAACTCGTCCCCCTATTGCAGCAAATAACTTTGAGATCAAACCAACTATCATAAACTTGCTGCAAAATAATCCGTTTGTGGGATTACCATTGGAAGACCCTACCTCGCATCTTGAGTATTTCCTTGAAGTGTGTGATACTTTAAAGATCCATAATGTCACAACCGATCCCATCCGAGTTAGACTCTTCCCATTCTCAATTAGGGAATGAGCCAAGACATGGTTGGGCACTGTACCAAATGAATTCTTTCTAAGCTGGGAGGCACTTTCTCAGGCCTTTCTAGCCAAAATTTTCCCTCTCAGCAAAACCACGAAATACAGGAATGAAATTCAAGGTTTCCGACAGATGGAGGGAGAGCCTTTCTATGAGGCTTGGGAGAAATTTAAGGACTTGCAGAAGAAGTGTCCACATCACGGGATTCCTGGTTGGCTACTGATTCAAACATTCTACAATGGTATGTTTCCTACTTTTAGAGGAGCGATGGATGCCGCCGCTGGTGAAGCTTTCCTATCAAAATCCGAAACGGTTGCTGCTGAACTTTTAGAGAATATGTCACAGAACAATGTTTTTGTCCAAGAAGGGAACTATCCTCAACCGAATAAGGTTGCAGCAGGAGTCGTAGAGCTCGATGGCCTGACCGCCATCAATGCTCAGATTGAAGCTCTCACTAACAGATTAGACCAACTTTCTGTGAATGCTATTGGAACACAATTCCAACCAGTGCAGGTAACTTGTGATATTTGTAGTGGTCCACATGTGTTTAACATATGTCCCTATTCTAATGTAGGTGAGCAGGTGCAAGGCCAATTGAGTTATGCCAATAATGTCAACACCTACAACCCTAGTTGGGGGAACTATCCTCAACAAGCGGTGCCGCAACTTAGACCGCTGTTCCAGCCTAAACCTCAAGATCTACGTCCACCAAGCCTAATCCATACTCTAGGCCGTTATCTGATGCAACCAGAACCCCCCACCTTACATCCCTCATACTCAACCCTTTCCGGAACAGAAGCAGGGATGGGAAGCTGAACTTGAGAAGTTCATAGCAGTGTCTTCGGACAAATATCAGAAATTGGAAACTCAGGTAGAGCAGGTGGTGAATCAGAATAAGCATTTAGAGACGCAGATCGGTCAGATAGCCCAATCACTGAATACAATAGGCCAAAGGATGCTGCCAGATCAAACCGGAAACAATCTTAAGGAATGGTGCAAAGCTATAGCCTTGAGAAGTGGCACGGAATATTAAGGGCCACGGATGCCTACAGACTCTGATGAAGGTAACACTGATGGAAGGAAGACTGAATGAGTAGTCGAGACAAATGAGGGGAACGTAGAAGAGAAAAAGAAAGAGCCCCCTTCAAAACCAAAGGTGAATGTGACACCCAAGGAGTATGTGCCACCGGTCCCCTTTCCCCAACGGTTGCAGAAGCAGAAATTGGAGAAACAGTTTGACAAGTTCTTAAGCATCTTTAAGGAGTTACATATCAACATTCCTTTTGCAGAAGCATTAGCACAAATGCCCAAAATTCCTGAAGGAGATCCTATCTAACAAGAGGAAATTGGAGGAGTATGCCATGATTGCACTCATTGAAGAGTGCAGTGCTATTATTCAGCATAAGCTTCCGCCGAAGCTTAAGGATCCAGGGAGTTTTTCTATCCCTTGTACTATTGGCAATTTAACTTTTAATAAAGCCTTATGTGATCTTGGTGCTAGTGTGAGTTTAATGCCATTATCTATTTGCAGGAAATTAGGGTTGGAAGATGTTCAGCCAACTACCGTGTCACTTCAATTAGCTGATCGATCAATCACATATCCCACTGGGATCTTGGAGAATGCCCTTGTTAGGGTCAGAAAGTTTTACCTCCCAGTGGATTTTCTTATGCTTGACATAGAAGAGGACCGAGATATTCCATTGATTCTAGGAAGGCCTTTCCTTACCACAGCTGGAGCGTTGATTGATGTCAAGAACGGATTGCTGACCCTAAGAGTGGGGGAAGAGCAAGTGGAGTTTAACTTATTCAAAACCATGAAAGGACCAGTACTGGACGAACAGTGTTTCATGGTAGAGAATATAATTTCAATTTCAGCACTACAAGATGACCCCCTTGAATTATGTCTGCAGGGACTGGCAGAGAAAATAGACAGAGAGGAATTACTAGAAGAGATTGCCGCTTATTCGAGAGAACTTGAGGCAACTCCATTCGTACCATTCCGGTAAAGGTTTGTTTATGAGGAGTTGGGTACAGGTAAGCCCACTCCTCCTCCATCTATTATTCAGGCACCTACCTTAGAATTGAAGCCCCTCCCCAATCATCTGAAATATGCGTTCTTAGGCGAAGCTGATACATTACCTGTTTTGTGTCTGCGGAATTATCTGAATTGCAATTAGATGCTTTGTTGAGAGTGTTGAGAACTTATAAACGAGCAATAGGCTGGACTATTTCAGACATAAAGGGAATTAGCCCAGTTATCTGCATGCATAAAATTTTGATGGAGGAAGAGCACAAACCCTCTATAGAACACCAACATAGGCTAAACCCAAACATGATGGAAGTTGTTAGAGCTGAGGTAATAAAACTATTAGATGCCGGGATTATTTATCCTATTTCGGATAGTAAGTGGCTTAGCCCTGTTCAGGTCGTGCCTAAGAAAGGAGGGATGATTGTAGTTAAAAATAAGAACAATGAATTAATTCCTACTAGGACTATCACGGGGTGGAGAGTTTGTATTGACTACAGAAAACTAAACATTGCGACCAGGAAGGATCACTTTCCCCTTCATTTCGTTGATCAAATGTTAGAAAGATTAGCCGGGCATGCATATTACTATTTTCTGGATGGGTACTCAGGATATAATCAGATAGCTATAGCCCCGGAAGACCAGGAAAAATGCACTTTTACTTGTCCTTATGGTACTTTCGCCTTTAGAAGAATTCCTTTTGGATTGTGTAATGCCCCTGCTACGTTTAAAAGATGCATGATGGCCATTTGCTCTGATTTTATTGAGCGTACCATGGAAATATTTATGGATGATTTCTCCGTGTTTGGTTCCTCTTTTGAATCTTGTTTACAGAATTTAACGCAAGTTCTGCAGAGATGCGAAGAGACTAATCTAGTTCTGAATTCGGAGAAGTGCCACTTCGTGGTGAAGGAAGGGATTGTGTTAGGCCATAGGATTTCAGAGAAGGGAATTGAGGTCGATAAGGCCAAAATTGAAGTGATCGCAAAGTTGCCACCACCAACGAATGTTAAGGGAGTTAGGAGTTTACTTGGCCATGCCGGATTTTATCGCCGGTTTATTAAGGATTTCTCCAAAATCACCTTACCTCTTTGTAAGCTTTTACAGAAGGATGCTGAATTTATCTTTGATAATGACTGTTTGACCGCTTTTGACAGGTTGAAGAAAGAACTTACTTCAGAACCCACTATGGTGGCACCAGACTGGAGTTTGCCGTTTGAACTAATGTGTGATGCCAGTGACTTGGCCATAGGAGCTGTCCTTGGCCAAAGAAGGGAGAAACGTTTACATATTATTGCATATTCTAGAAAAACACTTAATGATGCACAACTAAATTATGCTACCACTGAAAAAGAATTGTTAGCTATTGTACATGCATTTGACAAGTTTCGTTCTTATTTAATAGGTTCAAAAACTGTGGTATACACTGATCATGCTGCCATTAAGTACCTTTTGTCCAAGAAAGATAGTAAACCACGCCTCATTAGGTGGATATTGTTACTCCAGGAGTTTGATTTGGAGATTAGAGACAAGAAGGGCACAGAGAACATAGTAGCAGACCACTTGTCGCGGTTAGAAATTGAAGAGACAGCCGATGAGAAAGAACAAGTTATAGTGGAGAATTTTCCGGATGAGCAATTGTTTAAGGTGGATTCTGGAGTACTGTATTATGCAGATTTTGTGAATTACTTGGTCAGTAAAATTGTACCTCCTGACTTGAGTTTCCACCAGAAAAGAAAATTTCTCTCCGATGTAAAGTATTACTATTGGGAAGAGCCTTTGCTTTATAGACACTGTTCTGACCATCTGGTGAGGAGATGTGTTCCACAGGATGAGTTAGAGGAGGTGTTGTATCACTGCCATTCCAGCCCTTATGGAGGTCACGCTAGTGCGAGTAAGACCGCTTCAAAGGCGCTACAATCTGGATTTTGGTGGCCTTCACTGTTCAAGGACGCACACGAGTTTGTGACCAAATGTGATTCATGCCAGAGGATAGGTAATATTGGGAAGAGAGATGAGATGCCACTGAGGTATATTCTTGAGATTGAGCTTTTTAACGTCTGGGGAATTGATTTTATGGGTCCGTTTCCATCTTCCAACGGGAATAAGTACATTCTGGTAGGAGTTGATTACGTCTCTAAGTGGGTTGAAGCCATAGCATCACCGACTAATGATTCCAAGGCTGTGTTGAAATTTCTGAGGAAGAATATTTTCAATCGATTTGGAGTTCCCAGGACTCTTGTTAGCGATGGAGGTTCTCACTTCTGCAATAAGCCTCTAGAGATTCTTTTGAAGAAGTATGGGGTTCACCATCGAGTGGCGACCCCGTATCATCCCCAATCGAGTGGGCAAGTTGAAATATCCAATAGGGAGATTAAACAGATTTTGGAAAAAACAGTAAGTAGCTCGAGGAAGGATTGGGCATCGAAGTTAGATGATGTACTATGGGCGTATAGGACGGCTTATAAGACACCAATCGGCACGTCCCGTTTTAATTTAGTCTATGGAAAACCGTGCCATTTGCCCTTAGAATTCGAGCATAAGGCGTATTGGGCAATCAGAGCCATCAATTTTGATACAAAACTAGCCGGCGAGAAGAGAGCTTTGCAATTGCATGAATTAGAGGAATTCCGACTCAGAGCGTATGAAAATACCAAACTTTATAAAGAAAGAACAAAGAGATGACATGATAAGCATATCCGAGTGAAAGAATTTGAAGTAGGGCAGTTGGTTTTATTATTCAACTCTAGGTTAAAGCTCTTTCCTGGGAAATTGAAGTCCCGTTGGTCCGGCCCGTTTCGTGTCAATAGGGTGATGTCAAGTGGAGCCGTGGAAATAGGAAATGAGAGTTCAGGCACGTTTGTAGTGAATGGACAAAGATTGAAGCCATATCTAGTTGGCGAGCCCATCGAAAAACACACTTCGCGTGTGTCACTGCATCCGGTGACCTAATCAGGGTTACCCAGTCAAGCTAACGACTATAACTTAGAACTAACTCTTATTTTCTTTTCTTTTTCTTTCTTGTTGTTTTCTCGTCTTGTTTTCTCACGATTCTCTGTTTGTCCCTTTCCTTTACAAAAAAAGGGCAAGTTGTTCACCGTCTGAAGTAAGAGTCTACGCGAGGACCGTGATTTGCAGCTGAACGTCAGTTTGGAGGTCTATTTATTTAGTTGTGTTTGTGTAACATCCCGCTCGTTCGGCCGTATAGGTACGCCTTACCGAGAGTGTTACGTGCTCATTTATTTGTTTAATTATGCCTTTAAATGTTTAATTAATTGCATAAGTGCTTATTTGAATATTTATTTGTATTAATTGTTACGTATTTAAACGTTTTTTTCCCCGTTTGATCCCTTTCTTGATCCGCATGCCCCGTATCTGCTCCTAATTATGTGAAATTATGTGGCAAAGTGTTATGCATAAATTACGTGTTTTAAGAATTTATTTAAGTGCTCGTTAATTGTTTTTGACTTCGTTTAATACGGTTCATAAACCGTTTTATTTGTTAAGGGATTCGAGGGCCTAACTCGTTTAGCGCACCTTGGGTTTCGAAGGGCATAACTTGAGCTCGGGAATTCGGATTCGAATTCTGAAAGAAGCGTCGGACTCACAACAAAATAAGGAAACCATGGAACCCAATATTGTATTTTTCTAAGCCCGTTTGGACCCCCGTATTTCGCCCGTAATGAGTCTCGCGTGTGTTTTAACCCCTTTGCAATAAAATGACCATAACTTTCTCATTTGTTGACCAAATTAAGTGATTCTTGGCCCCACCTTCTCCTCACTTAATCCCATTTCTCTCGTTTACCCTTTTCATTTCGTTTTCAGCAAAAAAAGAGGGGAAAAACAGCAGCAAACCGAGAGAGAGAAGAGGAAGTAGGAAGCACTATTCCAATTTCGATTTCCAAGCTCGTTTCTCATCCATTTCTGCTCAAATTTGAAAGGTAAGTCCAGATTTGTATTCTTAATATCTTCCTCTTTCTTTTGAGTCCAGATTTGCTAGCTTTCATGATCATTTGAGCATGCTTTGGCTAAATTGATGAATAGTAAGGGTTAGAGCTTCTTATGATGAATTTGCTTGAATTCTTGAGCTTTCCTTGAATTTGATTCATGTTAATTGAACCTTATACATCCTTTAATACTTTTATGGACTGAATTTGCATGCTATCTTAGGATTCATGGGAGTTTGATTCAAGAATTTTGGGGTTTTGGATGAATATGAGCATGTTTGATCCCTTCTCCCTTCCCTTGCATATAAGTTCAGATTTAGCTTGGTTATTGGCATGTATTTGATGTATATTTGCTGCATAATCGTTCCCTTGTATGTTGGCTTGAGTTGGGATGGTTTTAGTGAGGTTTTGGGGCTGTTTTCGCGTTCTTTTGCTGTTGTCGCGCCCCGACCAAAATGTGTGTATTTTGGGTAGCGGCCGTGACCTGTTTTTGCCCCACCTTCGATTTTTTGCTGCTTTGTTTGCTGGAGAAGGTGTGGTCGCGCCCCCAACCCCTTTTCGGGGAAGTTTCGAACTGCTTCCCCTTTGTTTGTTTTGTTTGTTATTTCTTTGTGTTTTATGTGTTTTCCTTACTTCTTTCTTGTCTTGTATGCATGTATAACTTGTGTATTATGTGTTAAGTGTTTAATTATGAATTTATCTCGTGAATTCCATGCTTTTACGCGTAATAAACGAGCTACGTTCCCTATATGCCTTATATATGCATGCATGCAAGAATGTTACGTTTATTTGATTTGTATGATATTTAATTGCTCATTTTATGACTTGTATGAATTGTATACATGTTATTTAATGTGTTAAGCTTGTTATATGAAATATATGAATTCATTTAACGTGAAATAAATGGCCTACGTGCTTCATATGTGCTTAAATGTGCATGCATGAACCTGTGTGACGTTTATTTGCTTTGCATGGTATTTCCTTGAGCCTTTCATGAATTTCATGCATGGTTAATTTAATATATGGCATGTTATGTGTGTTATATGAAATTCATGAAGTCATTTAGCATAATTTATGGAATTTAATACGTGTTATGAATTTGCATGCGTTAAATGACCTCTCATTGTAATTCTTATACATCATTTGCATTCATATGCATATGCCGAGCGTTTAAATGGTTCATGTTGAGTCTAAGTATGTCCCTTGCCCTTTGTTTTGTCTTTAGGTCTATTTCGTGGTTGACGAGGAGGTGTTTTAGAAGTGTGTTGGTTCGTTGTGTCCGGTGTGGTCGACAAGGTGAGATTTTCTTCCCTTTTTAGTTAAATGACCTACAACCCTACATGTGTTTTAAGCCCGCATGCGATATACGTATATATAATTATGTAAATACGTGTTTGATTAGTATTTTGTGGGATTTGCCCCTTTTTGCTATGAATTATTGAAAAACGCTTTTATATATATACGTAACCTATTTTATGTTTATTCGATTTGAAAAGGGTTGGTGTGTGTGAACGTTTTGAAAATAGCGAGAAATACGACTTTGAATATAAGTCGGAAAATTCTGAAATTTCAAAATTAATAAGACTTTGAATTCTGACTTTTGAATGGACCCGGGAAAGTGGTATGTGATTCTTGGGTCGACCATGGGGGTCACCGAGCTCTCTCTCATCAACACAACCCCATTTTGATTGAGGGAAATTCGCCCATCCTCGAGAGTTTGAGGGGAAGGCGGATGCTATAAACTGCGATATGTGCTCTGAGGTGTGTTTATCTATTGTTGCGACGGTGCACTTTGCATTAGCTGCCTTTTATGAGTAAATTTTTGTTAATTAACGTGGTTAAGCACCCGCCAATTTGATTTTGTGTTCAAATTAGGCTTTTGGGTGAGTTAGATGTAATGGGTGTTACACCATTCTTAAGTATTTTATAGTAATGCCCGTTAATAGCCTCAGGCGACTAGATCAGGTGGGGTAACGCCTGTTACCCCCATAAGGCTAAAACTGGGTAACGCCCGTTACTGGGCCAAAATCGTGAAAACTGAGAGGCTTTAGTAACACGTTTTTGCACGGTTTATTTCAATTAAAACCACCTTCTTCTCCGTCCCACAAACACAAACACCCACAGAATAGCGAACAAGGAGGAGCAGCGGCAGTTTCATCCGCCAAGAACAACCACCGCACCACTTCCTTCAAGCCACCTCCGCCTGATCAGTGATCTTGTTGCCTTTGCTCCTGTTATTTCTTTTATTCGCTAATTGGGTCTGTATAATTGATATTCTTGCACACTCTTGGATACTCTTACTACTGCTTTTCTTTGCTTATGGCTAACCTCTTTAAATTCCAATGTAATGTGCCCTCCTTTTACTTGGAAATTGTGACTTGTGTGTTAATTGTTGGATGCATGTTGATTGTCAATTGCCTGTGCACTTGATCCGTGTTTCTAGTCACTTGTTCAGGTTTTGGATTCTTTGCTAGCATATTGCCAGTTCTTCAATTAATCAGGGAGTTTTCTTGAGCCTTATTCTTTCATTTGCATGAGGACATTGCAAAGTTTAAGTGTGGGGGAGCAAGTTCGCATGTTTGCTATGAGTTTTATTGAATAGTGCATGTTAGATGAAGTTTCACTTGTGATTTGCTAAAATCGAGTAATTTTGAAAATTTTTGAAAATTTTCCCTCGTTTTGAACTTTTTCTTTGAAGCTTGATTGTTGAGCTTTTGGTAGAATAAGTTAGGCTTTTTGAATTGAGGAAAATTGCATGAGATTTGATGATTTAGTATGTTAGTATGCCCTTATATTTAGAGCACTTTTGAACGAGATAAGGTACTTTGCTTAGAAGGATGAGTTGATAATTTCCGAATGAGTCTAAGATTCGATTAGGATACATTTTAGTCCTATTGAGGCGAAATTTTGAATTAATGAAAGATTAAGGAAGTGAAGTAGGCATTCGTTGTCGGAGGATTTTAAGCTTTCTATTTTAGCCGTTTTTCACTAAATAACGTAATCTTATTGACCCCGCTGAGCCTAATTGCTGTGCAAAGATTTTTGTAGCCGCATTATAAGCCAATGCACAACATAGAAATACCTACCTTGATAATTTTTACACTAAGGCTTGCTCGTTTGATTTGTACGGTAATGATCTATCTTTTGACCCCTTTTTATTGTTCTTGTGATTGAAATTGAAAGTATATTGTAAAGAAAAAGAAAAAGAAAGTGTGGAAAAAGAAAAAAGAAAGAAAGAGCAAAAGAAAAAAAAAAGAGAAAATTATGCGAAGTGTGAATTTGAGAGTGTAGGATTCAATTGAAGAGTTGGGGCGATTTTTGTATTAATAGCGAATGATAGTGTTTCGTGTTTAGAATAGATTGAATGATGTAAGCTTGGTGAGTAGTCACTTGATCCAAATTTCCATAAACTTACCCTAAGCCTACATTACAAGCCCGAAAGACCTACTGATCCTGAGTCTCGATTTAATTCCATTAGTGGAGATAGGTGCGAAGAGTGTGACGCCCCGTCCGATAAATCGTACAGGTATGCGCCACGAGAGAGTTTACCTTACGCACTTATGTGATTTAATTTCCCTTTTATGAGTTTAATTCCAACTTTGATTGAAAATGTGACTTAATTGACTAAAATCCAAAATGGTAAAATATGAATTCTTGCATGACAACTTGAGAATGGAACTTGGTTGAATTTAAATTAGTTGTTGGAGTTGGATTTAAATAGGACTTGGACCTAATTGTGTGTTTGGGCCTAACATGAGTTAGGTGAGTTTTGGGTCGTTCGGGATATGAGCTTGGGAATTCGAATTCGAATTCCGACACCGCCATTGTGTTCGTTTCAATGATTCGAGTCCAATGGAATTTATTTCACAATTCTTGGATACTGTTTGGACCTTTATCCCTTTTATTGACCGGTTCACTTGAACCGGGAGTTACTTAAACCGGTTTTCTTATCTTGACCTAAAACTATCAGCCATTACATAACCTAGATCCCCTTTTCATTTCATTTCAAAGCACACAAGTTAGCCTCAAGGAGAATCATGGAGAAACTTCAAGAGAAGATCAAGACTTGAACCATCTTTCATTCTAAGAGCTCATATTCTCTAATTCCTCATTCCTTTACAAGACAAGGTAAGCTTTGGATCTCTTTTGATGAGTATTTCATTTCTATTCTTGGATTGGAGCATAAAATTGTTAGTATGAACTTGAATGATGAGATCTTGAATTTCATAAGCAAGCCTTGATGATTTGAATGCTCCCTATGTGCCTTAGTTGCTGTAATTCGTGTAGGAAGACTAGGAATTCATATCTTCATGTTTAAGCTTGAAATTCATGAAAATGGGTGTTCGAGATTTTGAGCAAAAACCTTCCTAAACTTGAATTAATTGATGTTTTGATGCTAAGCATGATTTTTATGATGTTATACTTGAATTCCGTGATATTTTATGGTAAATTTCGTGTTGATTTGATGATTTTTGGTGTTCCCCTTCTTCTTCCCGCAACTGTCCAGTTTCTGTTCCAGATCTATGGCCGGAATGGCCATTCCCGTTTGTGCTTTAAGCCCAGAACGGCCCTTCCGGGCTAGGGTTAGTTTTAGGCGGCCGAACATGGGAACGACTGTTCCCATATGTGCTTGGACTGGGAAAGGCCGTTCCCAGCCTCGCTAGGCCTTGGCGTGGGAAGGACCATTCCCATGCTATGTTGTGCATGGGAATGGCCGTTCCCATGCGTCTGTGACCCTTTCTACTTGCTTTTTCGTGAGTAATTGATTCGTTTGAGTTACTACTTGACTTGTATGATCCGATATGACTTGGAATGCATCTCTGAACCTTTATACTTCCTTACTTGCATGATTTACTTGAATATTTGAATTATCCCTTGTGACCAATTTGATAAACATCATTCCATTTCGCATGTCATTCATACTTTGTACGCCGTGCGTCTTACTTGGTTCATGTAGAGTCTAAGTTTAGGCTTATGTATGTTTTGTTACAGAGTTTGGTGGTGCCGGTGAGCCCGAGGTTTAGAGGGTTTGGCCCTTCACACTCTCAGACTCCACTACTACGAGGTGAGGTTTAGGATTTTGTAAAGTTATGCGACCTATGGCCTTTATATGCTGATTTCTACCCTTGCATGCGAGTATACCTTACTATAAATACGTATGTGTTGGATATGATATGTTTATAACCTTGCGTGCGTCCTGTGTGGGTTGGGAGCCTTCGTGGCTTAAATTCCACAGCGTAGGGATATGTATAAAATCCAGTTTTTGAGGCATATGTAAGCTATTTTGGAAAGTTCAGTTATGTTATGATTCTGTAGCGAGTTAGCCATGATATATTGTAGCTGTTCTGTTCTGTACTGTTCTGTTGGGGATCCGAGGAGCTACGAGTAATGGGGTCCCCCGGGACGGTTAGGGCCGTCGGGGTTTCAACCATGTGCGTATGTTCCATTTGAGATATCATTGCGCGACTCAGGGAGATAGGGGAGGAGTGATATCTTGAGCCTCCGGCTAAGGCCTGGGAGGACTCTTGTGGGTTCGCTACCCCCTTGAGGTCGAATCTATTTCAGACGGTTTTATTATGGATGGTTAGGGCCAACGCGGGGGGTCTTCCATAACTGGAGTTGAGGAGGGACTTATTTCTATATTTTCGTTTTGTTCTGTTATGAGGAGTAAAGGTGGGAAGCTCGTACTCGCCGAGCATGTGTTCTTTTCTATTATGGAATTATGAATCGGGATAGAGTCTTTCTGGAAAATGGTTTCTAAACTTATATCTATATCTATTTGGGTTATTTCGGAATCTTTTGGTATGCAACACCTATCCCCGGTTCATGAGTCCATCCTTTTATTCTGTGCTATGCTCTTTATATATATATCGTGGGTGTGCGTTAGTCCCCTCACTCGGTCAACTTGACTGACCCCTAATTTAAACTTTTAGTTGCAGGTCTATTGGCGTTTGCTAGGCGGGAGTGAGTCCTTTGAGTTGCACTTTGTCGGTCTAGCCTTTCTAGTTGCATTTGTCTTTCATACACTTTACTTATGTCATGACTTGTAGACTTGAGATTACTTTACCTTTCTGTAGCCCTGTGTGGCGTTCGTATTCGGCGTTGTGTGGCACTTGAGGATTATTATATTATGTTGATCGGATATTCGGGACTAGGTATCTATGCTAGTTGAAGCCGTCACCTATTATGTTTGATGATATTCGAGACTAGGTATCTATGCTAGTTGAACCCGTCACTTGTTTTGAATGTTGATTTTAATGCTTCCACTATCTTGTTTTGAATGTTTGAATTGCTTCCGCGCTCTGAGTTTGTCGAGTTAGATCCGTCTAGCATAGCGTGTGTGTTTGTCTCTCGTTCGCTCTGATTCGGATTCGGGCATGGACTTCCATTTCGTGACCGGGTCTGGGTCTCAGTGCGGGGGATGTGGCATCCTTCGTTTGGGGTGTTACAAAGTGTGTATTCTGAAGTTGATGATTAGAGCCTAAGAGGGAATTGTGATCTTGTCATTCAAATTTTTGTACATTGTTTGGTTTGATCCACACACTACACAAGGGTATACTTTTCATACTAAGTTTTGAGGATCTTATGCTTATGAGTTTTCGATTTGATTTGCTAGACTTGTTTAGGCGAAGGTTTGATGATTGCTTGAGGAGATGGTTTGATGAGGATGTGTTTTCTTGATTTTCGTATTATTCGGGGACGAGCAATAATCAAGTGTGGGGGATTTTGTTGTGTGTAGAAATTGCATGATCTCGAGCGTTAATTAGATTGTATTTTGATTCCGTTTGATGCGTTTATGTGGTTATTTTGCTCCGTTTATGAGATTTTAGAGTTGGAGTTACGAAACGGCAAAGCGAAGCAATTTCACACATTTTTTGAAGGAAAGAGAGTAACCCCCGTTACCAAGAAGGAGGGCAATTTCTGTAACTCCCGTTAACGGATACAGGAGCATCACTTGAGGCGAACTAAAGGAGTAATGCCCGTTACTCCATGGCAGTACAAATCTGGTAATGCCCGTTATCAGAGGCAGGAGGAGATGATTTCTGGTGTAGGAAGGGTAACGCCTGTTACCCTTGGACTGAAGAGAAGTGGTAACGCCCGTTACCACTTATAAAAGCGCAGGCACGATTTAGCCTTGTAACGGGCGTTAACAAGAATTGCATGGGGATAGGTAACGCCCGTTACCTCTGTCGGCGAGAGATTTTAGGGTTGATATTTATGTGCGTTTAGAGTCTTATTTTGAGAGAGTTCTTCGAAGGAGTTCAAACCTAACCAAGAGACAATTGCTGCTGGAGGTTTTCAAGAGTTTTTCAGAGAATTCAGACGGATTGATTGAGACTAATTCCGTTTTTTCAGTTTTATTGTTGCTTTATTATTCAAACTAATTCCTCCTAATTTCGATTTTCGTTAGTAGATTTAATTGTCCGGGATTACGAGAATGTTTATGAATTTGAATTTTAGACTTTATTTAGATTAGATGAATATGATTTTTCTTAATGAAATTTCTTTTAGTTTTATGAGTTTTGTTTTAAATACGAGTAGCTAATTCTCTAAGGCTAGGGGGGTGATGATGAATGCATGATAGATGTTTGATATAATGCTTGAATGGCTTGTGTGATTCTTAGTTTTGAAAGTGGACTCAATTTGAATTGCAACGGTCTGGCCAACCTGAGCATGTCTCAGAATTGCCTATAGATCGAGAGTGTGATGGTGATTTAGATGGTTTTCATAACTTGTAAGTCCTAGGGTACAAAGAGATTTGGTCCTAGCTTATACAACAGTAATCTTATTCCATGCCGAGCCACTAGAATATTGAATTGCACTAGCCTTGTTCCTATGGTTTGATTAACTACTGGTGATTGCGAAAGCAACATTGAACACTAATTAAGCACTTGGTTACACCTTGAGAGAAGGTAATACAAATATAAGTGACTAGGTTGTAGAATTCCACTTGTCAGACGAGTATCGCATCAGCTCTTGATTGTGTGATTCATTACTTTTCCCTTGCCTGCTTAGTTTAATGAAGTTAATTCGTGTGTTTCGTTAATTGTGTTTAATTCTAGTTAATTGTTAATTTCTGGTTTATTAGATCAATAGAAACAACTATTACTTTTCGTCAGTTCTTTAGATTAGAGAAGAATATAGAGTAGTGATTGATTTCCCTTCCCTGTGGGTTCGATCCTATTGTGCCACGCGTATGTTAGTGTACACTTGCACGATTGCTTTTTAACTGTAGTAAACACCTACAATAATCATGAAGTTATGTTATTGAATGATGACGATGTTGGTAACATGATTGAACTGCATAGAGCGTTTAATTTGACATATGCTGACCTTAGGGCGACTGATACGGATAATGGTATTGAGCATATGGGATCGACTAGCTTCAGGTAATTCAATAATGAATTTGTGTCCTTCATATTCTGTTGCAACCATATTTTATTTCAATTTTTTCTTTTTCAGCCTTGTTAGGCACGGAGCAGAGGATGCGAGATTGACACTAACAAATCAGTCTGAAGCTATGCAATCAAATTCCTCGAGTATGTGCATAAATGGGGTAGGACAAGTATTCAAAGATGCGGCTGACTTTCAGGTAAAACTGAAAAATTACTCCGTTGCTATCCATTGTTCCTTCAAGTACATTAAAAATGATACTTTGAAGATTATAGTGGTGTGTGTGGACAGTACGTGTAAATGGCGTATCTATGCATCATATATTAAGAAAGACTTACAATCTGCCACAAGAAAATGCACCTTGCAGCACACGTGTCCAGAGGGCAGTCTGCGGACGAAGGGACATCCTAGAGCTGATGCAAATTGGGTTGCAAACATTGTGAGAGAGAAGGTTAGGAGTTGTCATAAGTATTCTCCTAAAGAAATGAAAGCTGAAATACAAAGGGATTTTTCGGTTGAAGTTCCTTACAACCGGGTGTGGAAGGGTAAAGAAATAACTATGTATGATATCCATGGGTATGATGGTGCATCGTATGATAGAGTGAGATGGTATTGTGATGCTGTTAAAAAAACAAATCTTGGCAGTTTTTGTGGCGCCCGGAATGGTGGGCCACCACATCCCCCGCACCTAAACCCGAACCCACATATGAAATGGATTTCCACACATGAGCCCAAGTCTAAGCGAACGGGAACCTACACTCACACGCTAGGCTAAGCGGGGCTAAAACTCGGACAGAGTGCGCAAAACAAACAAACAAGAATGCGGAAGCAATAACATAAGGATCGAAAAGAGCTCTAAACTAACATTTACATCATATACAATGGCCTCCTGGCCTAAAATAGGTCAAGTGAATGCATCAAAAGTTTATAGTCCTTCAGAGTATAATTCTAATATCAAATACATAAGATGAGTGTCCAAAAGCAGGAATTATAAATGCAACTCGACCTAGACACACAAGTACAAGACTACGACTCGCACTTCCCCGCCTAGCTCGAAACAACCTGCACTGAAGGTGGGAAAAGAGAGGGGGTCAGTCAACAACTCGACTGAGTGAGGGGGCTAAACGCAGACCCACACCTAAATATATATTAAGCAGAGCATATAACAAAGGTGATAGCCATGAATTGAGACTAGGGTTTTACATACCAAAACCTTTTCTAAAGATAGCATATAATACAAGAGAAAACCTATCTCGATCCATGATCTATCGAACATAAGATAACATAAACATAAGCCCGGTGAGAACGGACTATCCCAAACTCCTCCAAACATAACTGAAAGCGTAAATCATAAATCAATCCAACCCCAACAACATGGTGATCGGGAATCAAACCCTTTCCACCTACTTACGTATGTATGAGAGGTAGCTAACCCACAACGTACTCGGAGCATCACGCCTCATCAACCTCCAAGAATCGCGCGTAACACTACGAATGGGAATCATGCACAGGCTTAACCCGACGGCCCTTGCCGTCCCGGGCGTCCTTACCCACAATTCCCGGGGCCCAAGATACCTTACCAATTACCAATTCCCATCTTTCAGGGCATACTCGCTCAAACATAACGTAAACAAATTCAAAATCATAGCTTACATATGCTCATATTTATACCATTTTCATAAACGTAAAACTTATTCACAAGATCATAACATAGCTTAAACACTCGTATTTAAAAAATATATATATATTCGCATACGGGGTGAGAAAACAACACATATTCGGCCATAGGTCATTTAACTAGTATAAAAGATCCTAACCTCACCTTATAACAAAAGAAGGGTGGATCAAGGCAAAACGAACAAAGAGACACCTAAACTTCGGGCTCGGTAACGTCCGGAAGGGGCTCTGAAACAAAAGAACATAAAACCCGAGACTTAGACTCAAATATGAACCAATTAGACGCTCGGCAATGCTCATGCATGAAATGGATGATATTTAAGTGCATATACGTATCACTAAAAGCATATAAATTCATAACTTGGAACCTTATATCAAATCGAACCGCAAATAATTCAAATTAATCATAATAGTTCAAACAAGGCATAAAATTCAAGTTCATACATGAATAAAGTACACGACAAGAACGAAACATGAAAGTAGCAAATTAACACTCAAAAGGACATATAAAAGTATTTCAGAAGTAAAGGAATCGAACCACAAAAGTTGAAAAATCACATTTTACACAGCAGCCTACGAAACGCCCGTTTCGTGATCTTAAGGTACGGTCAAACGCCCATGTCGTACCCTACTGTGACGATTTTTGGCTTCCCAAACGGGCGTTTGAAAAATACACTAAGGTACCAAACTCCCGTTTGGATCGCGTCTGGAGCGAAAAATTGGCGAGAAACAGGGGTTCGAACCAAAACTTCCAAAACACCAAAATTTGTCCAATAAATGCAACAAGCTCAACACTTAACATGCTAAATACACTAATGTATGCATATATAACCATGAATCATGCAACAAAGTTCCAAAATTCACAAACCCAATTCATGAAGGTCCAAGCATAATAAATGCATCAAGCCATAAATGAAATCTCCAACCCAAAACCAAGAATTAAATGCACAAGAAGATCATATTAAACTCATAATTGAAGTCACAACTCTTGCTAAACAAACCAAGAATCAAATATTACAAATTTGGCATGAACCCTTACTATTCACATATATCACAAACTCAAACAAAAACTCCAACCCAAGAGAAGACAATCGGTAGAAAGATGAAGGATGTCGTGGGGAGTTCAAAACTTACTTCGGATCGAAAATTGATCAAGAAATGGAGAAGATATGATGATTCAAGGTTAAACAAAGCTTGGAGCAAAGCATGGAGCTTCTCTTCCTTCTCCTCTTGTTAATTACATGAAAATGGTAGGAAGAATGGGTTCAAGGCTTTAAGTCTTGGACCGGTTCAGTTCAAGGGGATTCGGTTCGGTTCAAGGTTTCCCGGTTCAATTGGTTTGGTTCAAAAGGTATTGGGTTCAAATCCAAAATTATCATAAATTCCAATATAATCAAGATTCACATCAGTTCAAATAGATTCAAATAAGACAAGTAAGAAAATTATAAGAAATAAAACGATAGTTAAATCGTATATTACATAATTAATGAATTTAAACGCGCACGTATATCATACATGTACGGTTGAATAGTCGGGGTGTCACAGTTTTGTTGATTATGAGGTGGATACGGATATTCAGAAATTTGTGAGGATTTTTCTTTGTTTTCATGCATGTTTGGTTGGATTTGATAGAGGATGTAGGAAGTTGATTTTTCTAGATGGGACCCACATTGACAATAGCTTCAAAGGTTGTCTTCTGTCCGCCGTATCGAAGGTTGGTAACGATGGTTTGTTCACCCTAGCATGTGCGGATGTAAGTGCTAAAAATGATGCAAATGGGGAATGGTTCTGTAGGAAGCTGCATGAAGCATTAGCGAGTCAGACACGAGGCCTAATCAATTTCAGGTCATATACGTTTTTTTTTTACTGACATTCAGGTTTACGGAAGACTATCCCCACGGTGTTTCCTGGCAGCAACCATGCGTATTGCCTGAGGCATCTAGTGGACAATTTCCAGACGCAGATAAGAGACTTCATATTTAATTCAGTGACTTATTCTTTCTTATTTCTGATTTTATTTTTTTTCCTATGTATATTCTCAGATTCTACCCTTACAAGAACAAAAAACATTGGGAAACAATGTTTCAGAGAGCCGCATACACTACTTCGTTGATTGAATATCGGAGATATGTAGATGAGATTGTGAAAGCAATGCCTCGCACACAAGACTTCATTTTACAGTCAAAGCCACATAATTGGGCAAACTGTCTCTTTTTGGGTGAACAGTTTGGGGGCATAAATAACAATGTTGCCGAGTCTTGGAACTCGTGGGTGAGTAATGCAAGGTTTCTTCCTATGTGAGGTATGGTTGATCAAATACGGATACAAATAATGACCATGATGAAGGAGAGGCGCGATCTTGGAGAAAAATACAACATTGAAATTTTATGTCCTCACCCAGAGGAGATGCTGAAGCAGAATTATGATGAGGGTTTTAAAATGACCCTAAATCGAGCAAGCCCAGTTTTGTATGAAGTTGCCGAGGGCAAGTCAACTTATGCTGTGGATTTGGAAACAAGGTAATGTACTTGTAAGCAGTGGCAGGTATTCAGAATTGCATGTAAGCATGTTTATACTTGTATTGAGGACAAGGGACTGTCGTTGTATGACTTCTGTAACGAAGCTTATTATGTTGCAATGTTTAGAGAAGCTTACAGGTTGCCAATCTATCCCATACCAACAGGTGAAGAGATGGTTGTGGTGGAAAATGAGATGGACCAATTTGTTGGAAAACACGAATCAGAAAGCAGCGGAATTAAAAAAAAAAAAATCCCAACAAAAGGATCTTGAACTCGCAATCGTGTAACCAAATTCGTAAAGATAGAAAACTTACTTTTCTTTTGTTCTTTCTTGAAGCGTTTCAAGCCACCCAAGAACGCTCTTCTCGCGGCTTGATCCCCTCTCCTTAGTAAAGCTCGAATCTTCAAACTTCTAACTTGAAGTCTCTAGTGAAAGTCCACCAACTTGATCACAATCTAACTAGTAAGGATGCTAGTTCTCTAGTTAGTGTTTAGGCTTAACCTAGGGTTTTATTTTATCTTGGAGAAAGGAAGGTGTTCAACACATGAACCAAAATAATTGCCAATTAGCTCTAAAGGGGAGCATGAGCTCCCTTATATATAGGAAAGGGGAGGGGCGGCCGAACCTAGTCCTTATGGACTAAGGATTTGGTCCCTCTCTCCTATTACTTGATCATCAAGTAATTTTGACTTTGACTTTGAATTCTAATTCAAATCAACTTTCAAGAGAGCTAAAAATATCCAAACTATTTTGGATTATTTTATACATTATTTATTTAAAATAAATAACTTACTTTACCTAATTAATTAATTCATAATTAATTAACTAGATTATTTTTCTCCAAAATAAGACTTTCTTTTTAATTCAAAATTAAACCAAAGTCTATTAAATAATTAACAAATTAATTATTTAATATATTATTAAACAATCACGTGTGGCACACGTGTCACAATGACACGTGTCCAGTCACGTGACCCACACGTATGGTTTCACACGTGTGGAACCCTCTAGGCTCGATTAACTCGTTTAATCATTTTAAAGCCTCAACTCATGTAACCAAGTTGTTGTGTGTGACCCTCTAGGTTCTCAATTCAATTAGCAGTGACCCTAATTAATTAATTCACTAATTAATTAATCAGTCCACAGATTAAACGACCATAGTCTAGCAACAGGTGTTTAACCCCTAGCTGAATTGGAATGTTCGGATTCGACAGAAGCTTTAAGTCATTGATTCATGTGAGATACAATCCTCCTACTTACTATCTCTCAACCAAGATCTAGGGCAAGGGAATAATCAGAACCCTAATAATCTGGTCTTAAAGCTAAGTGCATTTCATATCCATTTGATCTCAATCCAAGAAACACTTTTCTTGATGTCTTGATCTACTGCCTTGGCCAAGGACTCCATATGGCATATGAATGACTTACACAATAAGAGATCACCTTGCAAATGCAAGTGTAGGTCCTTTCTTGATTCTCATTCACTTTCATGAATCACTTGTGCAGCCCCAGCATAAGCCTTGAATCAGTTGTCTAAGGCGACACCCTTTAAAGCTTATACCTAAGACTACAGAGTTAACTCATAAAGTGACAAGGAACCTCAAGTCTAAGGATCAATTAATCACATCAATGACTCGTGAGATATTTCCTAATCTGGAAGTTTCCATTTCCTGAAATAGAAACTTCCTTTCCCATTTAGGAATGTTCTCACACGGGGCACCTCAGTGAACTTACTTATTAAAGGAAGCACCCTCATGTATCACGCACGTATCAACTATACACTTTGCACCTCCATGAAACAAGGTGGTCCTTCTTAAGGGCGTGATCCCACAAGCAAGCCTTAGAGGAGTCAGGTTGACACTCCCACTGTCTGTAGGACTCATCGGCTTGGAGTATTTTACTAATCATGACTTATGTGATATAGGGCTCGTTTCATGAACCATTTCACCTAAATGGTAGAGTCCTAAAGTCATCAGGATTAGGGGAGTTCTCATACATGCACAGCTAATGTAAACGCATACCAAACAAGAGCATATAAAGAAGTGTTGCCTCAATTCGTTATTTCATTCAAAGATTGTCTGTGATTACAATAAGGAAAAGCACAAAGCGGATATACAATCGGCTTTCTAGGGCACTATTCCTAACACAATTTGTTTATCCACCTGATGTGAGAGTTCAACCAGGACGTAGAAGACAAAAGTGAATACCAACTCAAATTGTGAAAAGAGATCTTACATGTTCACTGTGTAAGCAAAAGGGTCATAATCGACGTACTACAAACAGCCCCTTGAATCGTAATTTTCCATGATATGAAAAATATATCAGTTTCTGTTATTTATGAATAATCTGTGTAATTTAGTTTGTTGGACTGGAATGGTGTTTGTTATATGTATTGCATACCTTTTTTCCTTCATTTGTGCATATCTGTGGTGTTTGTTGGACTGGAGTGATTGGTTTTTTATACCTGATACTTTTCAGGATTATATACGACATATGGGCAATTACATACCTGATTCCAGTTTTCATATACGACATATAGACAATTAGATACGTGATTCCAGTTTTCATATACTACATATGGGCAAATTAATACGACATGAAGAATGTTGCGTAATTCCAACTCAGGAGGGTGAAACAAGCGAATCCATACTTTTCAGGATTATCTACGACATATGGACAATTGGATACGTGATTCCAGTTTTCATATACTACATATGTGCAAATTAATACGACATGAAGAATGTTGTGTAATTCCAACTCAGGAGGGTGAAACAAGCGAATCCATACTTTTCAGGATTATCTACAACATATGGACAATTAGATACGTGATTCCAGTTTTCATATACTACATATGGGCAAACTAATACGACATGAAGAATGTTGTGTAATTCCAACTCATGAGGGTGTAACAAGCGAATCCATACTTTTCCGGATTATATACGACATATAGACAATTAGATACCAGATTCCAGTTTACATATACTACATATGGCCAAATTAATACGACATGAAGAATGTTATTTGAAAGTGTTGGGAATAGTGCCCTGAAAATTCAATTTGTTGAATTAATTAAACTGAATTTACACCGAGTTGTGAGTTTTTCACATATTGATAATTAATGGCGTGTGGTGGTATTCTTATATGAAATGTGTTTCATAGGAAAAGACTTTGAATACCGAAATCACGTGTCATTAAAGTTCTAGTCGGTAAGATAAGAATATGTTCTTATCAAGACTTTAACGTGGTTATGTAAGATGATTAGTCTTTCGTCATAGGGAATGGTGATTCCGATTATAACACGTTGATGATTTTCAATGGGATTGGAAACATCGAACTGGACCACTGAGATTATTCATTTTATACTGCTATCTAAAATGAATAAAACCTCAGGAAGCATTGTACTCTTAATCCGGATAATATTTTGGCTTTAGGCATGTAGTGTTAGTCACTATAATATACTCGAAGTGAGGTCTCGGTAAAGGGTGGCCAAAATACTTTGTACGTTCGGTGACAACATGAAATATGCTAACGAGTTATATTGATCGAGGAATCTGTGGCATTGTTGGAAGGTAAAAGATATCCCTGAAATAGATTTGCAAAAGTTTGAATTAAGACTTTGGCCAAAGCACTTCGTGTGATATATCACCGAAGTTGTATGATGAATGTGTTTCACATACAAAGAATTTGAATTTAAGGCAAATCAATAAATTTCAGATTGGAGATGAAAAATAAATGATAATAGTTGCAATTTATTTTTCATGGATATCTACACGGAGGAGTGAAATGCGAAATTATTCTAGATCGAGAAATTCGGGAATAATTTAATTAATTTTAGAGTGCAACAATATTTATTTAGTGGGATTAAATATTGTTAAACGGTAATTAATTATTATCATGAGTTGATAATATATTAATCCATTTGGAGCTAAAATTAATTAGTCCTGCAGGACCCCCTGCAAGCCCCAATTGAAAACCCGAAGAGAAAATGTAGCACCCGGAACGCTAGGTACCACATCCCCCGCACTATAGTTCAGTTCACATATGAAATGGATAATCCATACATGAACCAAAGCTATAGCGAACGGGAGACAATAAAAAGAACGACAATAGCTAGGCGGGACTAACCCCAAACCAAATAATCAATTCACAACAATAAAAGCGGAAGCATAATTTTTCATTATCGATTAACAAGTATTCAAAAGCATGTCATCTCCTCCATATACATATCAATACATTATCATCTCCCAAAATTCCATAAACATGCCAAAATATCATAAGTATCAGTACATGAACATAATATGAAGGTGAAGTGTGCTAGACCCAAATTAAAGGCACGACTTGACTCTAATTCCCGCCTAGCACGCACCTGCAAAACTGAAAGGTTGAGGCGTCAGTCTACAACAGACTGAGTGAGGGGTTTAAGTAAATATATGCGCACGTACATGCATGTTATAATCTCGGGTAATATTTTATGAAAAACAATACAATTCAAGAAAATAAGATATAATATCACCCGAGGTTACAACTATCAAGTTTAACAATTATTTCAATTTCAGTCAATCAGTGACCCGGCGAGTGAGGGCAATTCTCCAACCTTACTCCGACTGTGTACAATAATTAGGTTATCAATATTTTAGGTGATCAAGCAAGTTATTACAGTGTAGTACATTCAGTAGCAGTTTCAGTCCCTTCTTCCTCCGGGTGATGGTGGGTTTGCAAGGCCCAACCATCCAGTCAGTGTGAGCAAAGGGTACATGAATCCCTAAGCCCGGAACTCCTTCCTCCACTAATCTCCTAGTGGATTCAGGGGTCATCCCAAAATGGTGAGGATAGCGCTAGAGTTACCCGTCAGCCAATGCTTTCCCGGTTAGCTCAAGCCACTACCCTCAGGCCTACAGTGCAATACAATATACTCACCAAAATACGGTCAATTCAGTACCGTAGACTCGGTGAAGTTTGAAATCATTTGAGGTTTATGGAAATCTATAGATATATTAATACATTTTGGCCAAAATTCACATAAAGGTTGTAAAGGTTCTATATATCTAGAAATTAAACCTCACCTGTGTGACCAAAATAAACAAGGATACAGCTCACGGGGCTTGCTCCTCGTCACCAGGAAGCTGGTCTCTGCAAGAAAGACAATTGTCCGTGAGACACGACTCAAATGTACCAATTAGGACGAACGGCGTGATCATGAACAATATAACGTGCATTGATAATTTATGATATGATATGATCATTTTCATGCATAAAATGGGCATATAACAACATGTATTGATCAATTATGGCCTTAAAATCCAATTTGGAAAGTTACATTTTATGCAGAAAATTCATGAAACCCCCTGGAGCATGGGAACGGCCGTTCCGGTTTTGAACTGGAAATGGGAAGGGCCATTCCCGGCTCCCCGAACAAATCCCGCTCGTCTGTAAGTTTTTGGAAATTTTTGGGGCTGGGAACGGCCGTCCCGGCCACAGGCCAAAATGGGAAGGGCCGTTCCCACTCTCGTGCGCCAGCTGTCGGGGTGGGAACGGCCGTTCCCAGAATGAACTGGGACGGGAAGGGTCGTTCTCGTCATGCAGTTGTAGCAGAAAACAGGGCAATATGCAGGGGAAAACTAACCAAAACCACAAAGCACAAATGATCCATAATTCAATCTCCAAATGTATACAAATCATGAAATAAACATACTAACATACTTATAGTTCAATAATAACTCATATAAACACTTAAATCCTGGCTTGATCATCAAAAATCACTCATTTCAAACCCATATATCAACTTATCACTCAAGGCCACAAACTTCATGATATATGCATCAAGCTCAAAGTTCACAAACATGCTTCCAACAACAACTACTCAATTCAACCAATCCAAACCATAACCCTAGCTATCATATTCAATTCAAGAAATCAACCAAATCTCCATCTTTACCTTGAAATGAAAAGAGATGAAAAGAGATGGATAAATATGATGATCAAGCTTCCAAGTTCACAAATTCTTCAAAATATAGCTTGAATTGATGAAATCCTTTTCTCCTTGATGAGGGTTTTCTTAGGAATAGTACCCTAGAAAGCCGATTGTATGTTCTCTTTGTGCTTTTCCTTATTGTAATCACATACAATCTTTGAATAAAATAACGAATTGAGGCAACACTTCTTTATATGCTCTTGTTTGGTATGCGTTTACTTTAGCTGTGCATGTATGAGAACTCCCCTAATCCTGATGACTTTAGGACTCTACCATTTAGGTGAAATGGTTCATGAAACGAGCCCTATATCACATAAGTCATGATTAGTAAAATACTCCAAGTCAATGAGTCCTACAGATAGTGGGAGTGTCAACCTGACTCCCCTAAGGCTTGCTTGTGGGATCACACCCTTAGGAAGGACCACCTTATTTCATGGAGGCGCAAAGTGTATAGTTGATACGTGCGTGATACATGAGGGTGCTTACTTCCATAAGTAAGTTCACTGAGGTACCCCGTTTGAGAAGATTCCTAAATGGGAAAGGAAGTTTCTATTTCAGGAAATGGAAACTTCCAGATTAGGAAATATCTCACAAGTCATTGATGTGATTAATTGATCCTTAGACTTGAGGTTCCATGTCACTTTATGAGTTAACTCTGTAGTCTTAGGTATAAGCTTTAAAGTGTGTCGCCTTAGACAACTGATTCAAGGCTTATGCTGGGGCTGCACAAGTAACTCATGAAAGTGAATGAGAATCAAGAAAGGACCTACGCTTGCATTTGCAAGGTGGTCTCTTATTGTGTAAGTCATTCATATGCCATATGGAGTCCTTGGCCAAGGCGGTAGATCAAGACATCAAGAAAAGGGTTTCTTGGATTGAGATCAAATGGATATGAAATGCACTTAGCTTTAAGACCAGATTATTAGGGTTCTGATTATTCCCTTACCCTAGATCTTGGTTGAGAGATAGTAAGTAGGAGGATTGTGTCTCACATGAATCAATAACTTAAAGGTTCTGTCGAATCGAGACATTCCAATTCAGCTAGGGGTTAAACACCTGTTGCTAGACTAAGGTCGGTTAATCTGTGGACTGATTAATTAATTAGGGTCACTGCTAATTGAATTGAGAACCTAGAGGGTCACACACAACAACTTGGTTACATGAGTTAATGCTTTAAAAAATTAAACGAGTTGATCATACCAAGAGGGTTCCACACGTGTGGGTCACGTGAGTGAAACGTGTCCTTGCGGACACGTGTGCCACACGTGCATATATATGTATATGTGATTAAATAATTAATGTGTTAATTATTTAATAGACTTTGGTTTAATTTTTGAATTAAAAAGAAAGTCTTATTTTGGAGAAAAATAATATATTTGATTAATTACGAATAAATTAATTAGATAAATAAGTTATTTATTTATTAATAAATAAAGTATAATATTATCCAAAAGGGGTTTGGATATTTTACTCTTAAAAGTTGATTTGAATCAGAATTCAAAAGTCAAAGTTTGGAATTACTTGATGATCAAGTAATAAGAGAGAGGGACCAAATCCTTAGTCCAATAGGACTAGGTTCGGCCGCCCGTCCTTTTCCTATATATAGGGGAGCTCGAGCTCCCCTTACAGAGTAATTGATGATTTCTTTTGGTTCATGTGTTGAACACCATCCTTTCTCCAATATCAAATAAACCCTAGGTTAAGCCTAAACACTAACTAGAGAACTAGCATCCTTACTAGTTAGAGTGTAATCAAGTTGGTGGACTATCTCTAGAGAGCTTCAAGTTAGAAGTTTTTAAAGATTCGAGCTTTACCAAGGAGAGGGGATCAAGCCGCGAAAAGAGCGTTCTTGGGTCGCTTGAAACGCTTCAAGAAAGATTATTGAAAAGTAAGTTTCTAATCTCTATGAATTCGGATTCATGATTGCGAGTTTCGATCCTTTTTGTTGGAAAATTTTTAAATTTCTGCTGCTTTCTAATTCCTGTTTCCAACAAGTGGTATTAGAGCCACCTCGTTAATCGTGTTTCTGATTCGTCTCCACTTAACTGAATTTGGTAGAAATTCTTAGGCTTAGATGCGAATTAGGTATTCTTGAGTTCTTTTAGAAAGCCTGAATTACGAAACTGTATTTTTCCTAAAAGTTTCTGAAAAACATTTTTGAAAATTTGATTGAAATTATTTTGGATCAAATATGTTTAAATCGTGTTTTAAATTTTGGATTGTTGTTGGTTTTTGAACTAAAAGTACGAAACACGAAATCGCGTTGCGAAAACGCGAGCCTAGGAGTGCTAAGGCGTCGCATGCCCAGGCCCGCAGCACCACCGCCCATCCCTCCCGCAATCGCGCGGGAGGTTTGCCCGCCAGCGCCTAGGCGCGCCCGTACATTCCTCCCGCAACAGCGCGAGAGGCTGCCGGGCCAAGCCCGCCCTCCCTTCCCGCCCAGCGGTTGCGCGCGGCGCTAGCGCCCATCCATGCGCGCGATGCTGGCGGGCTGCCGGGCATGGTCTCGGGCGGGCGTACAGTCCGTTCCGGGCCGTTCGTTTCGCGATCTTGATTTTTGTGTTTAGTCCAATCCAATCCCAATTTAATTTTGTGAAAAATTTTGTTTTATTAAATTTGAATTATTTTTGAAATAATTGTTTAAATTGGGATTTTGAAAAATTAAGCGATTTAAATTTTGGGAAAATTACAAACTTTATTTTATGAAAATATTGAAAGAATAAAATTATTAATTTTCAGAAATTAATTGGAATTTTATTAGTTTATAGTTTTTCGGGTTATATAGAAAAGGCTCATGAACAAGAATTGCATCTAAGTCGTGTTTTAAGCTATTAGAGCTTAAAGCGAGAATTTTAATTTATTGGTTAAATTTAAATTCTTGCAATTTATGCATGTTAGGTGATCATGGGTTTAGACTTATGTATGGTTTTAATTTATGCACATGGATGGTTTAAATTGGGGTTGGAGCCCTATAGTTGCGTTTTTCAATTGAGGTTGGAGCCTCACTTATGTGCGTACTATTATGTGATTTATTATGTGGCTTTCCATATTACTGTTTTGAGGCCGGGGTATGCCCGTGTATTTGTCTAAGACCAATATGAAGATTGAGCCTTATTACTTTTTAGTACTTTTTTTTTTTTTTTTTTTTTTTTAGAGTAGAATAGGTGGTGAGGTTTTATTTTCATTTTGGAGACAATGCACCCATGGAGTAAGATGGACCACATTCAAGTAACAAGGAGGCCATAAGTGAAGACCCCTCAAAATGTTAGGGAGGGGAATCTCAATTGAAAATGTAATAGAGATAGGGCTCGTATTTTATTACTGCATTCCCTTATGTGATTTAAACTGTTTATGTGGCATGTATGTTAGAACTTTTGATTGTGGAGTGGCTCCCACATATCACGCATAAGATAGGTAGAACCCATGATCATCACATGTTAGTATCATGCTAGGACATGTTATCTGCTTAGTGCTTGTGTGAAATGCATTTAAGTTGTACTTGCATTAATCAAGACTAAATAAAATTGGATAACATATATGTTGGTGAGGTCGAACCGGACAACTCTCCGGTTGATTCGAAAATTCCCATTAAATATTAAGCTAATTTCGAATAAATAGGTGTTTAATTCGAGATGTAAATTTCGAATTAAATTCCTAGCATTCCATCAATAGGTTTTAAGTTTAGTAAGTGAAACTAGTTATTGTCCGCGAGTCGTGGGATAGCTAGTGGAGCTTATTAGTTCTTAGTTACCTAATTGATCATTTTAAATGATCAATATTTCGTGGTCAATTTTGGCAAGGGCGATGTCCGCGAGTCGTGGGTCGTTCGAACTAAGTTTTGATCATGATCTTATGATTGATGGGTCTAGCTTAAACGCCTAAGTAAATATGGATGTCGCACGAGTCGTGGGTCCATATTGAAAGATAGGTGATGCAAAAACAATTACTAAGAGTTCTAAAGGTGTTAGAATGGGTAAGTTGTACCTACCTAAGGTTTTACTTAGAATGTCCGCGAGTCGTGGGTTCGAGGTAAAATGCTTAGGGTCTTAGTACCCATTGGGAAACGTGTTCCTCTTAGATCTTTGGGAATTATAGATTTTTGAAAAACAGTGGGAGCTACATTAGATTAAAGACCCTATCTTTTGTATATCGTTATAATTCAGCATGCTTACTAGTTCTCTGTTTTACCATTTAGGTCGTAGATTCTGTGATTCTCTACGTGTTTAGAAATGGCAACCAAAAACCCTCTTGTATCGATCCTCGAGTGAAACAAGTTGACTGGTCCCAACTATTCTGATTGGCTGAGGAATCTGAAAATCATTCTAGATTCTGAGAATAGAACTTATGTTCTCTTCGAATGGGAGCCTAGTCCCGAAGGGGACGCTCCCACTCGGGCCGAGCGGGACGCGATCCAGAAGTGGAAGGATGATAATCTCCAAGCCCGTTGCTTTATGTTGGCTAACATGTCTCCGGACTTGCAAAGGCAACATGAGGCCATGGAATTCGCTTAGGAGATTTACGACCACTTAGAGCAACTTTACCGCCCTCATGAACGTGTTACAAGGTACAACACTTCAAAGGAATTATTCCATTTGAGAATGAGGGAAGGTTCAAGTGTCCATGAATATGGACTCAAGTTTCTCGCCCTTACTGAGAAACTTGCTTCCATGGACATGCCACTGAAAGATGAGCTTTCAGTGGACTTGTTGCTAGCCTCGCTCCCACCATCATTCAACCCATTTGTCCTTAACTTCAATATGAATCATGGTGTTGCTACTGTAGCTGAGCTGATTAGTCAGCTTGTGACTGCTGAAAGCACGATCAAGAAGGACAATAAGGTTCTGATGGTGTTTGCACTAAAAATTCGCTTTATTGATTTTTAGTCAATATCGAATAAATAATACAAATTATTTGAAAATTAAAGTACAAGTGGGTCTTTGATCTTCACTTGATCCTCTGATTCTTCCCTCAGATTTAAAGTTGTTGAATCTTCAAACGGTTCTTGATGAATTTGGGGTTTGATCTTCTTCAACTTCAAATTAGACTTGAAATAATGTTAATCCGTAGGTCCTTCGACTTGTTTACGAATCAAACGCCGGATTTTGGAGAATTCCGTCAAGAACGCCTTCGAACTCGTTGGTAACTCCGTGGATTTAGCTTGAATAATAACACCGATTCGCCGGTATAACGCCTTGATAACGAATCAAATGCTTAAATTTGATAACTTCGGGAAGAAAGGTTTTTAGCCTTTCTTGAACTTTTAGAGAGGTTTTTAGCCTTTCTTTGAACTCGTAGAGAGGTTTTTAGCCTTTCTTGAATTCGTGTTGTGTGTTGAATGAACTACCCCATGACCCCTTTATATAGGTGTAGGATTCAAGACTTGTGGCCCAAGTCAGCTTTTATTTAATAATTATCTCTTATTTTTTGCAGAGATAATATCAAATAAATCATATAAATATATATATCTCTTTAATATTTCATTTATTTTTTAAAGAGATAATATAGGACTTGAATTTGATTGGTCAGTATGATGCCATACGCCACGTGTCGCCATATGATTTGTCCTGACTTTCTTTGGCTGCAAGACTTGATTTAATTGGTCAAAACATGTCACTTTGACACGTGTCATCATTTAATTTGTTGATAAAATAAACATTATAATATCAATTTAAATTCAACTATTTAACTTTGAAATTAAATTTAGGATAATTTCAAAATATTAAATAGTAAATCAAATTAATAATATAAAGTTTATTTATTTATCTACAAATGCCCCCACTTCAAGGCTCGGCAAAAAACATACCAAGTATTTATACGAAGGCGGGACTTGAAGTATTTAAATTTTCCTTTTTTTTTTTTTTGAAAAATTTAAACAAATATGATGATATTAATTCCAACATTAACCTTAAAATAAGATTAAAGACTAAAGTTGAAATCAAATTGAACCATGCGTCACGTGGCTTTCCGAACCCTTAAATAATTAGAATTAGGATTCTTGATTTATCCAAGAGATTGAATTAATGAGGGACTTGTTCATGCAATATGCCACGTATAAGACTTTTGCATGCATGGAAATATTAAAATCAACATGAACTCTTCCAGATGTATGTGTAACGTGTCCTTGGCAAAATTGGATAGGACAAACTTTTCATAAATTGAGATAATCTCAATGTGACAATTACTCGTAATTAAAGTAAATATCATCACGTCTCTCCACTACTTGATTATCAAGGCACTAATGATTTCCGTTGGTGCTTAGAATTCTTATTTGACTCCACTTCGGAGTCATAATCCTGTCAGAATATTGGTATGCATCTTGCCTATAAATACATGAGCTTCAAACCTCATCATCACACCACAATCAAAGCAACAGAAGAGCAATTGCAGAGGAGTAATCTCGAAGTGGAGCAATAACTCCATCATCAACCTCGAAGCATACAAGTGGAGCAATCACTGCTAATTTGAAGGAGTAATCAAGAAGTGGAGCAATAATTCCATCATCAACTTTGAAAGTCCGAGACATTAATTTGAGGAGCAATTGACGATCAGCTTTGCGGAAATTATAATTTGAAGCAATAAGCAGCGCAGCATTAATCCCAGAAGTAGCAGCACTAATTCGAGAAGCTACATATTGATTTCTTGGAATATCAACTTCTGCAGTATCAATCCGAAACAAAACCCATCTTTCCGGAAGCTACGATTCGGCAACGACAAGTTACGTTGATTCTTTATTCTTGGTAGTGAATCGAGCATTAGCTCCATGGTATTATGTTCGATTTTATTCCTTTATTTCTCTTTTTTTTGTTTGAGTTTTATTGGTAACTTGCTCTTTCTTCTCCCTTCTTTTTTTTTTTAAGATCACAATGGTGTATTTTAGAGATATCTCAACTCCAGCCGGTGTCAAGCACTTAGCGATCCTTGACGACGAGAGACAATCCGAAGAGAAAGCTACTTGTTTGGAGGTGCATGACTCTTTATTTGGTTCATATGGAGGTCGTGGCCAAAGCTGATTGTGTCGGTACGATTAAACCCTAAAGGTGTGGGCTCTACAGGCTGCGCCCCATCAACTTAAGCAAGCCATCAAAGATGTGGGCTCTACAGGCTACGCATCATCAACTTAAGCAAGCCATCAAAGGTGTGGGCTCTACAGGCTACGCACCATCAACTTAAGCAAGACATCAAAGGTGCAGGCTCTACAGGCTGCGCACCATCAACTTATCGAAGGGCAGATTACTTATCATCGCAGTATCAACTTAACGAAGGGGCAGATTACTTATCCTTGCAGTATCAACTTATCGAAGGGGCAGATTACTTATCCTCGCAGTATCAACTTATCGAAGGGCCAGATTACTTAACCACGCACCATCAACTTAACGAAGGGTCAGATTACTTATCATCGCAGTATCAACTTACCGAAGGGCCAGATTACTTATCCTCGCACCATCAACTTACCGAAAGGCTAGATTACTTAACCTTGCACCATCAACTTATCGAAGGGCCAGATTACTTAACCTCGCACCATCAACTTACCGAAGGGCCAGATTACTTAACCTCGCACCATCAACTTATCGAAGGGCCAGATTACTTATCATCGCACCATCAACTTATCGAAGGGGCAGATTACTTAACCTCGCACCATCAACTTATCGAAGGGGCAGATTACTTAACCTCGCACCATCAACTTATCGAAAGGGCAGATTACTTATCATCGCACCATCAACTTATCGAAGGGCCAGATTACTTGTCATCGAGTTGAGCTATTATCGAAAAGCCAAGTGGGGAGACGACCTCGAATTCGATGGTGAATTTGCTTCATCGATGGATACCGGAAGTGGACCGAAGATATCCTTAGCTGATGCGGAGACAAGTTAAATGAAGCTCAATGACATGATACGGCACGGGCCTCTTTATATACTTATGATCGCAACTCCGAGATTATCAAAGCTTTTATTGAAGCATGGTGTCCCTCCACGAATACTCTCTTAACATCACAAGGCGAATTATCAATATCACTGTGGGACTTACATAATTTGGCGGGCATTCCTATGACCGGACTGATTTATGATGAAGTAGTTCCTGATACCAAGGAACTTACTAGTCATGATCACAAAGGAAATATGTTTGTACCCAGTTCGGGCAAGTATCTATTCCAAGTTTATCACTTACTAAAGGGAGATAAGCGAAGAAGTCAATTTTCTCAAGTTACAATCGAATCTTAGGTGAACTTTTGATGCAGGAGAATTAGGAGATATCCCCAACCGCCTCTTCGCAAAGATAGAAAGAATGGTTGTTCTAAGCAAACTCATAACCCACAAGGAGATATTGGTGCCCCCGAATCATAGAATATGGCAGAGGAGATATTATTTGCTAAACCTGGCCTCAAAGGAAGCTTGAAGGAAGAAGTTTACTTAGCGGCTTACTTATCATGTTGGATTTGTACCTTTACTTTACCTTGCGACACCACTGGCGTGATCCGTCCGAGTACCTTTAAAATTACAAGTACCATGGGGGCTGGTCGAAAAGTGGAGTTAGCAGCTCCTACCTTGGCAAGCATTTACAAAGGACTTAACAGATTATCAATGGCTTCACAACCTACTTGAGTTTACTCTTCGTTCCCTATCCACTTCATACGCGGTTGGTTAGCACATTACTTCAAAACTTACTTCCTACTTAATCAAGATGCACGTGGCCCGCCTATGATTTAATATTCCGACGAATGAGGTACGAGTACTATGATGCAAAACAAGCTCGCAAAAATATTCATAAAGCTGAACTTGTATCTTGGACTTGCAACATGGCCAAAGAATGGGAAGAATTTCACCATACCGATGATGGAAGAGGTCATGACCGTAAACAAAATTACTTTACAGCAGTTCGATCCGGTTATCTAACTTTTAGAAGGGGTGGCCATATTTTTCATTGAACCATACAGTCCTCATCGATTCGGCTTTTATCAAGATGTAAACCACACTGTAATTCCTTCACTTACTCAATTTGCAATTTGATATTTACCTGAAGAGCTTTCAACTCAACAAGACAAATACAAATCAACACAAATCAAAGCACGATTGTGGACTTATTTCAATTCGATATTTACTTGAAGAGCTTTTAACTCAGCAAGGAAACATAAATCAAGGCAAAGTTGCAGACTATTTCAATTTGATATTTACTTGAATAGTTTTCAACTCAACAAAGAAATACAAAGTTGTGATTGAATTCAACTTATAACTTGGTATTTACTTGAAGAATCTTCTATCCAAAACAAATCAAAGTAAAGTTGCAAATTTATTCAACTTGTGATTTGTGAGTTGATATTTACTTGAAGAATTTCCAATTCAACAAGGAAACATAAATCAAAGCAAAGTTGCGACTGAACTTAGAAAATATCTAAGCTGTCTACGTACCCTTTCAAAAGGGATCAAGTCATAACGTAGTTCAGATGGTTAACTTTGTTTGAAGGGGGGAGCCGTACACAGTTTATACTCATGCGGGCCAGGAGTATTCAAAGTTTAACCACCCCGAACAAGAGTGGGGAATTTCTAATTTAGCCACATGAAATACCATCAGTGGAGTAAGTTAGCAGTTTATCCACATACTTTACTATTGGTGGTTACCGTACATAGTTTATACTCATATGGGTCAGGAGTGACATGCAGTTTAGGCTCGTGCGTCGAGGAGCAATCTACTTTATCATGCGTGATATTTCTTCAAGAATTTACCATTTATAGGTCCGATGCGCAAGCCATCCTTGTCGAGCAACTTGTAGGCACCATTTGTATACACTTCTTTTACTACATGCGGAACGTCCCATTTCGACATAAACTTATTTCCCATAAGCTGAGTGATGGTAATTGGTGTTCTCACTGCTAAAACCAAGTCCCCTACTTGGAATAACCGTGGATTCACCTTCTTATTAAATGCTCTCGTCATTCGGGCTTGGTAGCATTCAAGTTGTTGTTGTGCTGCAAGTCTCTTCTCATCAAGTGCTTCCAACTCTTCAAGCCTGAGACGAGCATTATCCTCTGGAGTAAGACCTTCTTGAATCGCTATGCGAAGTGATGGTATTTGGCTTTCCAAAGGGAGCACGACTTCAACTCCGTAAACTAACGAGTAAGGGGTAGCCTGAGTAGCGGTTCTATGTGTTGTCCGGTATGCCCATAACGCTTCCCCAACTTTCTCATGCCAATCCTTTGTTGACTTAGACACAACTTTTTTCAAGAGATTGCACAATGTCTTGTTAAATGCTTCTGCCAAACCATTTGCAGCTGCATTATACATTGACGAGTTATGTTGCTTAAAGCCAAATTGCACGCATAGTTTGTCCATCAGCTTGTTGTAAAAGGGTTTACCATTATCAGTGATGATGTATCGAGGCACCCCATATCTAAAAATCAGATTATTTTGGATGAACTCAACTACTGTTTCCTTTTTCACCTCTTTAAGGGGTACTGCTTCCGCCCACTTTGAGAAGTAATCAGTAGCTGCCAATATGTAGGAATGACCACCTGAAGATTTAGGGGTTATTGGACCCACTACGTCAAGACCCCACGCATCGAATGGCCATGAAGCTACTGTAGGATGTAAAGGTTCAGGAGCTTGGTGAATGAGATTAGCGTGTATCTGACATGCTTCACATTTCCTTGCATAATCCAAACAATCTTTTACCATAGTAGGCCAATAATAGCCCATCCTTTTGATCCGAAAATGTAGTTTTGGACCTGATTGATGTGCTCCACATACTCCTGAATGCGCTTCTATCATAGCTTCGAGAGTCTCTTCACCATTTAAGCAACGCTGATAAATTCCCTCGAAAGAACGCCGATACAAAGTATCTTTGTATAAAAGAAAGCGGGGAACTCGTCTACGCACTTCAGTTTTATGTCGAGGATCGGATGGTAATTTTCCATGCTTCAAGTAATCAATCAACGGAGTCCTCCAATCTTCCTCTTCGTCAACCGAGATTGATATGACATTTATATTCTTAATATCAGATCCACTCGACGATGGCACAACCCAACGATTACACACGGGCACACTTGTTGTTTCCTCTTTCGATAGAGCCATAACGGTCGCCAAATTAGCCAAAGCATCAGCTATTCTATTTTCTGCCCTTGGTATATGACTCAAAATTATATTCTCAAATTTGGTCATCAAAACCGACGCTTGTTGATAGTAGGGGATCAAATCTTCTTTCTTGACCTCATACTCATTTAGGAGTTGGTTGATTATCAGTTTGGAGTCACCGTATACTTCTATACTGAGAATCTTCATTTCTTGTGTCATTTGAAGTCCAATAATCAGAGCTTGGTACTCAGCAACATTATTTGAGCATAATTCAGTCAACACGAAAGAGTATGTTAAAACAAGCCTCTCCGGAGAGACGAAAACCACCCCTGTTCCTGCTCCATTTGATCGAGCTGATCCATCGAAGAACATCATCCAAGTTGGTAAAGGCTCGACAAAGAAGACTTCTTCATCGGGAAAGTCATCGGAAAGTTCCCACTCCGCTGGAATTGGATGATCAGCTAGGAAATTGGCGAGGGCTTGGCCTTTCACAGCTTCTGAGGTACATATGTTATCTTGTACTGATTAAATATGATTGACCACTTAGCTAACCGTCCGGATAACACTGGTTTCGACATTACATACTGGACCGGATCAGCTCGAGATATGAGCTTTATGGAATATGCCTCGAAGTAATGCCTTAGCTTCTTGATCGCGTAGAACAAAGCCAAACATATCTTTTCAACCGGAGAATATTTTAACTCATTTTCAGTCAAGGTCCTGCTAAGATAATATAATGCTCTCTCCTTCCCTTCTTCATTTTCTTGTGCCAATAGGGCCCCGATTGACCGTTCTTGCGCAGCAATATATAGGATAAGAGCTTTACCTGGTATCGGAGCTCCTAATACAGGCGGGTTCATAAGATGTTTTTTGATACTTTCAAATGCATTTTGACATCCTTTATCCCATTCAAAATTGACGCCCTTTTTCATGAGATGACTAAAAGGTTGGCATCTTCCTGCTAAATTTGATATGAACCTTCGGATAAATGCTAGATTACCTTGTAGACTTCTCAAATCCTTAAGATTTCTTGGCGCTGGCATCCTTTGGATAGCATCTATCTTGGCGGGATCAACTTCAATTCCACGGTGGCGAACTATGAAACCAAGGAATTTTCCCGAAGTAACACCGAAGGCACATTTAAGGGGGTTCATCTTCAAATTATACTTACGGAGCCTGTTAAACACAACTCGTAGATCCTTCAGATGACCATCTCTTTTCTTGGTTTTAACTACAAGGTCATCCACATAGCATTCCACATTCTTATGCAGCATATCATCAAAGATGTTTTGCATAGCACGTTGATATGTAGCACCTGCATTTTTCAGCCCAAAAGGCATAACCTTATAACAGTAGATACCCTTCGGGGTACGAAACGCAGTACACTCCTCATCCTGGGGCGACATTCTGATTTGATTATATCCTGAACATCCATCCATAAAAGATAAGGCCTCGTGTCCGGTAGTCGCATCAACCATAAGTTCAATGACGGGTAGCGGAAAGTCATCCTTTGGGCATGCCTTATTTAAGTCTCTGAAATCAACGCATATGCTAATTTGACCATTCTTTTTCTTGACTGGAACAATGATGGAAATCCAAGTGGGGTATTTGACTTCCCTAATGAACCCAGCATCAATAAGTTTGTTGACTTCGGCTTCGATTAAAGGAACTAATTCTGGACGGCATACTCGTTGCGATTGTTTAGCGGTCGAACTCCATGCTTTATGCCAAGGCGGTGAGTTGCAATCTTTGGATCCAACCCGGGTATTTCCTTGTATGTCCAAGCGAAGACATCCTTATATTCCTTTAGGAGACTTGTATATTGGATCATCTCTTCAGAAGTTAGAAGTGCACTTACAAATGTAGGTTGATGCTCTTCTAGTGTTCCAAGGTTAATTTCTCGCAGCTCATCTACAGTTGCTTGTACGCCGTCTTCGAGTTGCGGTGGTGCCTCTTCAACTTCGTCTTCCACCACTTCAGAGTTAAGATCTTCATCGATTGAGATATGGTGGCATGTCTTTATGGTGACAGGTTCTTCCGAAGTAATAAGCAGGGACGTGCCTCCAATTGAGAAGTGAAGAGTCTGACCTTGTTCCGTTTGTGGTTCTATTAACTCCCCATGAGTTATGTCCCTATCAGCTTTTGTGCTTTCTCCAAGACGATCGAACACGGAACGACGGTTTAATGCACATTTGTCCTCAAAAGTCCTTTGGCCCTTAGACCCGAGTCTCTTGAACACAGAAAGATGTTTCATAGGAGCACCGAGTCGATCAAACACTGAAACACGTTTATTCTTCTTGTCAGTTTCAATTCTCAACGTAGATATGTGTTGCACGTTCACTCGTTTATCTTTCCGGGACACGCGTATTCTTAGTGGTTCCGTATGAACATATCTCACGCCCAACTTAGGCTGATCAACACGAAGTCCTTTCTCCTTCATTTTATGTTGCGTCTCAGTAAGCCCATGAATCTTCTCTCCAGTTAACTCGGGCTTTAAGCAACCTAAGGTTGACGGGCTAGAAAAGTTATATCCTGATCTTTCTAAGAGTGTGTAAGCCTTCGGGTCAAATACTCCTTTTATTTCTCCTGATGACATTGTTGGAGATGGTCCATTTGTCGAATTCAAACTGGTGATGGGCATTATCAGGTTCGACTTCGAAGCTTCAAAGTTATTGACTTTTTCTTCTGGCATAACTTCCGGGTCCAAGTATAATTTGGCATCAGCAAAGTAGGATTCCGCATCAGTAAAGGGTTTTGCATCCGCATCCACTTTCATGATTTCTCCATCTTTCAGATACTTAAAACATTGATGTAGGGTAGATGGAATAACGTTATTCTCGTGGATCCATGGTCGCCCTAATAGAAGGTTATAAGAAGTCCTAGCATCAATCACATGAAGTAGAGTGCTTGCCTTCAGTTCTCCAATTCGAAGATCTGTTCGAATCATTCCTATAGCTCGTTGTCCTCCTTGATTGAATCCTTGAATGGTCAGACGACTTTGAGATAATTCCTCGACAGAGATCCCCAACTTCTTCATAGTGGACTTTGGCATGATATTAACGGCTGAACCTCCATCGATCAATATGCGGTTAACTTTCTCTTCTTGAATGAATCCTGAGACGAAAAGTGGTCGATTGTGCGGTTTCGGTCCTAGTAACAAATCATCGTCCGTGAAGGCAATTACCGCGCTAGTAACATGACAAGAAACAACCTGGGAAATTTCTTCATTAAAGGAGGTTGGACTCATATTTTCTTTGAAGTATTTCTTCGGAAAAAAGTCGCCCAACGTCATTGGTTTCCAATAGCCATTGTGTGAAGGCCTTTTATGGTTGGTAGGTGCTCTCATCCTTCTCTTGGACTCGCTTTGTCTATACTTGATCGGAGTTGATGTTTTTATCCAAGTAGGATGAAACTGCTCTACACGTCGCCTTTGCCTTCGTCGACGCGTCACTACGGTCCATTCATCATCATCTTCAACTTTGGTTGTTGTATGTACTTCAACTTTAACTTCTCTATTGGACATCAACTTTGAAACTAACATTGGCTCCAAGCTTCCAAATTGGATTTTTGTGGATGCCCCCAATATTGTTGGTGATGCCATCATACTCTTGTTGCTCTTAACTTTATTGACATTTGTTGAAGTTACAACACTAGTAGCATTTGCGTCAGCTGCATTTTCACTTTCAAGGATAATTTTGCCTTCTCTTGCTAGAGCCATGATCTTATCTTTCAACACAAAACACTTCTCTATCGGGTGGCTAATGACTCGATGATACTTGCAGTATTTCGGGTCATTCACTTTCCCACTCTCCTAGGGGCGTTTTGGCTGCGGCAGCTCTATCAGTTTTTTCGCCAGCAATTCGTCAAAAATGTGTGAAACGTCGGAGTCTGGAAATGGGTATTCCTTTTCTTGCATCTCTTTTAGTGTAAGTCGACGCCTTTCATCCTGCGTTGGTTGATCCTTTGTTTTGACTTCAACCTTCTTTTCTTTAGAGGGAATTTTGACAGGTGTTGCCTTCACTGCCATAGATTCCTTTGCAAAAGGCTTGACGAATTTTTCACTCCTTCGAATATCCCTTCTATCCTTTCTTTGATTTTCAGCCGGAAAGTTAGTACCGTAGTGTGCAATACTTAGTTCCATATCATGAGCTCTCGTAGCCAATTCTTCGAATGTTCGGGGCTTGATTCCTTGTAAAATGTAAAGCAATCCCCAATTCATGCCTTGAATACACATTTCTATTGCAGATATCTCTGAAAGTCTATCCTTGCAATTCAAACTCAATGCTCGCCAACGATTGATGTAATCGATGACCGGTTCATCTTTCCACTGTTTTGCATTAGTTAGCTCAATCATACTTACAGTGCGACGAGTGCTATAGAAACGATTCAAGAACTCTCTTTCCATTTGGTTCCAACTGTCTATTGACACCGGCTCTAAATCAACATACCATTCGAAAGCATTTCCTTTAAGTGACCTCACAAATTGTTTCACCAAATGATCGCCATATGTCCCCGCATTGTTGCATGTTTCCACGAAATGAGCAATATGTTGCTTCGGATTTCCCTTTCCATCGAATTGCTGAAAACTCGGTGGTTGATAACCCATTGGCATCCTCAAAGAATCAATACGTTTAGTATACGGTTTTGAGTATGTTGGAGAATTTTGAGAGGGTGCACCATACTGAGCTCTAATTGTATTAGTTATCATATTTTGCAGTTCTTGCACAGATAGAGCGGCGATGGATGCAGCGGAGTTATTTATCCTCATCGCGGAGTCATGCTTCTGAGGACAAAAATTCACTTGTTTTCCATCAGTGACTTGAGCCGAAAAAGTTTCAGGGTTACGACTAGACTGACCAGGATCGCGACTTTCTAACTTATTCATAAGTTGAGCAATCTGGAAGTCTTTATCCTCCAAAGTCTTTTGCAAGTTAGCCATTGCTTGAGCCATTTGGGCAACTTGCTCCTCAAGAGTCATAGTCTCCGCCTCTTCAGTAAAAGGAGTTTCCTTTGATCTAGTTTCTCTAGGGGTTGAGGGAGTTGAACCATCTGATGATTTTGAGTCATGACCGTCTGTAGAAGACCGCACGGTGCCATCAACTCCTTTGTTCTTCAGATTTTGTTGGTTCCCCCCATCGGCTCCCTTACTCACGCCATCAGCTCCCTTATTCTTCGGGTTGAGTTGGATTTTAGGAGCCATTGAGTAGAACTTTGGTATGAGAAGGAAAAGATGAGAGGTAAGATGGTCCCACCGGGCGTGCCAATCTGTTTGCACTAAAAATTCGCTTTATTGATTTTTAGTCAATATCGAATAAATAATACAAATTATTTGAAAATTAAAGTACAAGTGGGTCTTTGATCTTCACTTGATCCTCTGATTCTTCCCTCAGATTTAAAGTTGTTGAATCTTCAAACGGTTCTTGATGAATTTGGGGTTTGATCTTCTTCAACTTCAAATTAGACTTGAAATAACGTTAATCCGTAGGTCCTTCGACTTGTTTACGAATCAAACGCCGGATTTTGGAGAATTCCGTCAAGAACGCCTTCGAACTCGTTGGTAACTCCGTGGATTTAGCTTGAATAATAACACCGATTCGCCGGTATAACGCCTTGATAACGAATCAAATGCTTAAATTTGATAACTTCGGGAAGAAAGGTTTTTAGCTTTTCTTGAACTTTTAGAGAGGTTTTTAGCCTTTCTTTGAACTCGTAGAGAGGTTTTTAGCCTTTCTTGAATTCGTGTTGTGTGTTGAATGAACTACCCCATGACCCCTTTATATAGGTGTAGGATTCAAGACTTGTGGCCCAAGTCAGCTTTTATTTAATAATTATCTCTTATTTTTTGCAGAGATAATATCAAATAAATCATATAAATATATATATCTCTTTAATATTTCATTTATTTTTTAAAGAGATAATATAGGACTTGAATTTGATTGGTCAGTATGATACCATACGCCACGTGTCGCCATATGATTTGTCCTGACTTTCTTTGGCTGCAAGACTTGATTTAATTGGTCAAAACATGTCACTTTGACACGTGTCATCATTTGATTTGTTGATAAAATAAACATTATAATATCAATTTAAATTCAACTATTTAACTTTGAAATTAAATTTAGGATAATTTCAAAATATTAAATAGTAAATCAAATTAATAATATAAAGTTTATTTATTTATCTACAGTGTTGCTACTGTAGCTGAGCTGATTAGTCAGCTTGTGACTGCTGAAAGCACGATCAAGAAGGACAATAAGGTTCTGATGGTGAATGCTCCATCTTCCTCTTCTAGGACTTCTAAAGGTAAGGGCAAGAAAGCCCAAAAGAAGATAAAGAAACCCCTTAGGCCCACTGGTCGCATTTCGAAGGGGAAGGCCCAAAAGAAGAAGCATAATCAGAAAGAGGATTTTGCTTCCATTGTGGCAAAGCGGGACATTGGAGGAGAAACTGCGCAGAGTACAAGGCTACTCTAAAGAAAGGTATGTTTCTCATTGAACTAAATCTTTCTATTAATTCTAGTTCTTGGGTACTTGATACAGGTCGTAGAGCTCATATCTGTAATGATGTACATATGCTAAATGAGGTCCAACAACTCATAGAAGGAGAATGTGTCTTGAAGATCAACGATGGCTCAAATGTTGAAGCTCGAGCTTTAGGCACAATTAGATTAGATTTAGGTAGTTTTGAGTTAGTTTTAAATAAAGTCCTTTATGTACCGAGTATTATTCCTAATATAATTTCTGTTCCAATTTTAGATTGTGAAGGTTATGAAACTTATATAAAGAATGGTAAATATTTTATCAAACGGAACAACTCTTCCGTTCACATCGGTACTCTAAGTAATGGACTTTATCTAACTCAAAATATCAATATTATGAATATACAACGAGAAACTTAACGTAAGAGAGATGACAAAGTTTCAGCTCCCTTATGGCACGCTAGATTAGGACATATTTCCAAGGACAGAATTAGCAAGATAAACACTTTAGGATCATTCTCTGAAAATGATCTCAAAGAGTTAACTTCTTGCGAATCCTGTCTCAAAGGAAAGATGTCCAAAGTTCCTTTAAAAGGAACTTTGGAATGTGCCACTAAGGTCTTGGATTTGATCCATTCTGATGTTTGTGGACCGCTTAGTGTAAGCACAAGAAACAATCATCAGTATTTCATAACCTTTACTGAAGACTATAGTCGCTATAGTTATGTATACTTAATGAAGTATAAATCTGAAGCTTTTAAGAAATTCCTAGAATTTCAAAAGGAGGTTGAGAACCAAATTGGTCACAAGATCAAAGCACTTTGATCTGATCGAGGAGGCGAGTATCTTAGTTAAGAATTCCTTAATCATCTCAAAGATAATGGGATTATCTCTCAGTGGATACCTCCGGGAACTCCTCAACTCAATGGAGTTTCTGAGAGAAGGAATCGAACTCTACTCGATATGGTTTGTTCCAGGATGAGTTTCACTGACTTACCACCTTTTTTCTGGGGTTATGCCCTAGAAAGTTCAACAAAGATTTTGAATCTAGTTTCCTCAGTCCCTAAAACGCCCTATGAAATGTGGCATGGTAAAATCCCTAGTTATTCTTACTTAAGAATTTGGGGTTGTCCTGCTTACGTGAAGAGGACAGTGGGAGATAAGTTAGAATCTCGTTCTAACTATGCTACTTTGTAGGTTATCCTAAGGAATCCATAGGATACTACTTCTATGATCAATCTGAGCAAAAGGTGTTTGTTTCCAGAAATGCTACTTTTCTTGAGGAACCGTTCCTTAAAAAAAAAAAGGTAATATCATAGAATTAGAGGAAGTACAAAGTGACCCCACGCCACCCACTGAAGAAACATCCCCTTCTGATCAACCACAACCAATCACGAATTTCGATACACACGTAAATCCTCCTCTAAGGCGTTCTGAACTCACTCCTAGACAGCCGGAGAGATGGTATGGATTCTTCCATGAGATCTCTTAAAAGTATAATGATCCTTTAACATATGAGGAGGCACTTTCAGATTCTGACTCTGAACAGTGGATAGAAACCATGAAATCCGAAATGAATTCCATGAACTCCAACCAAGTTTGGACATTGGTAGATTTGGCTGATGGGGTCTAACCCATAGGTTGCAAATGGATCTTTAAGAGAAAGCTTGGAGTTGATGGAAGCATTGCAGCCTACAAGGCAAGACTGGTTGCAAAAGGATTCACTCAAAGACCCGGCGTGGACTTTGATGAAACTTTTTCACCAGTTGCAATGCAAAAGCCTATTCGGATCATGCTTGCCATTGCTGCATATTATGACTATGAGATATGGCAAATGGATGTGAAAACTGTCTTTCTCAATGGTGACATTGATAAAGACATTTATATGGAGCAACCCATAGGTTTCACATTCAGTGGGAGTGAGCAAAAGGTTTGCAAACTCCAAAGATCAATCTATGGATTCAAACAGGCTTCTAGGAATTGGAACATTCGATTTGATGAATCAGTCAAAGCGTTTGGCTTCATTCAAATTTTGAATGAATCATGTGTGTGTAGAAAGGAATTGGAGACCTCAGTGCAATTCTTAGTACTTTCTGTTGATGACATCCTTCTTATTGGGAATTCAAAGGATGACATGAAAGTAACTAAGTTATGGTTATCGAACCAATTCGAGATGAAAGATCTTGGTGATGCGTCCTATATCCTTGGAATTAAAATCTATCAAGATAGATCTAGAAGGTTAATAGGACTATCACAGTCAATGTACATTGACAAAGTATTGAAGAGATTCAATATGGAGTCAGCAAAGGTTAAGAACCTTCCTATGAGTGTAGGAACATGTCTTTCTAAGAAGATGTGTCCTAAGACTAACCTTGAGAAGGAAAGAATGACTCATACACCTTATGCATCAGCAATATGTAGCATAATGTATGCAATGTTATATACTCGATTGGATGTGGCATATTCACTTAGTGTAACAAGTCGTTTCCAATCTGACCATGGAGATGGTCACTGGGCTGCCGTGAAGAATATTCTTAAGTACTTGAAAAGTACTAAGGATTTATTCTTAGTTTACGGAGGTCAGAAAGATCTTACTGTCGAAAGATACTGTGATGCAAGCTTTGCATCTGACTTAGATGATTTTAAGTCAATGTCAGTATATATTTTCCGCCTAAACGGCGGAGCAGTGGGCTGGAAGAGTTCCAAGCAAACGACCACCGCAGATTCGACCACTGAGGCCGAATACTTAGCTACAAATGACGCAGCTAAGGAAGGTGTTTGGATTAGAAACTTCATTCAAGAGTTGAATGTTGTTCCTAGCATGAAAGACCCCATTACTGTGTTTTGTGACAACACTAGGGTGGTTGCTCAAGCAAGAGAACCAAGATCTCACCAACGGACCAAGCATATTATGAGGAAGTATCACCTAATCCGTGATATTATCCAAAGAGGATATGTGCAAATTGAGAGGGTCGCTTCAACAGAGAACGTGGCAGATCCACTTACTAAACCCCTTAGTTGAAAAGCTTTCCAAGGTCATCTTCAGAAGATGGGACTTAGAGTAGCTTTAGAATGGCTTTGACGGGCAAGTGGGAGATTGTTAGGAATAGTGCCCTAGAAAGCCGATTGTATATCCGCTTTGTGTTTTTCCTTATTGTAATCACAGACATCTTTGAATAAAAAACAAATTGAGGAAACACTTCTTTGTATGCTCTTGTTTGGTATGCGTTTACTTTAGTTGTGCATGTATGAGAACTCCCCTAATCCTGATGACTTGAGGACTCTACCATTTAGGTGAAATGGTTCATGAAACGAGCCCTATATCACATAAGTCATGACTAGTAAAATACTCCAAGCCGATGAGTCCTACAGACAGTGGGAGTGTCAACCTCACTCCTCTAAGGCTTGCTTGTGGGATCACGCCCTTAAGAAGGACCACCTTGTTTCATGGAGGTGCAAAGTGTATAGTTGATACGTGCGTGATACATGAGGGTGCTTACTTCCATAAGTAAGTTCACTGAGGTGCCCCGTGTGAGAAGATTCCTAAATGGGAAAGGAAGTTTCTATTTCAGGAAATGAAAACTTCCAGATTAGGAAATATCTCACGAGTCATTGATTTGATTAATTGATCCTTAGACTTGAGGTTCCATGTCACTTTATGAGTTAACTCTGTAGTCTTAGGTATAAGCTTTAAAGGGTGTCGCCTTAGACAACTGATTCAAGGCTTGTGCTGGGGCTGCACAAGTGACTCATGAAAGTGAATGAGAATCAAGAAAGGACCTACACTTGCATTTGCAAGGTGATCTCTTATTGTGTAAGTCATTCATATGCCATATGGAGTCCTTGGCCAAGGCAGTAGATCAAGACATCAAGAAAAGGGTTTCTTAGATTGAGATCAAATGGATATGAAATGCACTTAGCTTTAAAACCAGATTATTAGGGTTCTGATTATTCCCTTACCCTAGATCTTGGTTGAGATATAGTAAGTAGGAGGATTGTATCTCACATGAATCAATGACTTAAAGGTTCTGTCGAATCGAGACATTCCAATTCAGCTAGGGGTTAAACACCTGTTGCTAGACTATGGTCGTTTAATCTGTGGACTGATTAATTAATTAGTGAATTAATTAATTAGGGTCACTGCTAATTGAATTAAGAACCTAGAGGGTCACACACAACAACTTGGTTACATGAGTTAAGGCTTTAAAATGATTAAACGAGTTGATCATACCAAGAGGGTTCCACACGTATGAATCACACGTGTGGGTCACGTGAGTGACACGTGTTCTTGCGGACACGTGTGTCACACGTGCATATATATGTATATGTGATTAAATAATTAATGTGTTAATTATTTAATAGACTTTGGTTTAATTTTTGAATTAAAAAGAAAGTCTTATTTTGGAGAAAAATTATTTATTTAATTAATTACGAATTAATTAATTAGATAAATAAGTTATTTATTTATTAATAAATAAAGTATAATATTATCCAAAAGGGGTTTGGATATTTTAGCTCTCTTAAAAGTTGATTTGAATCAGAATTCAAAAGTCAAAGTTTGCAATTACTTGATGATCAAGTAATAATAGAGAGGGACCAAATCCTTAGTCCAATAGGACTAGGTTCGGCCGCCCCTCCCAATCCTATATATAGGGGAGCTCGAGCTCCCCTTAGAGACTAATTGATGATTTCTTTTGGTTTATTTGTTGAACACCATCCTTTCTCTAAGATCAAATAAACCCTAGGTTAAGCTTAAACACTAACTAGAGAACTAGCATCCTTACTAGTTAGATTGTAATCAAGTTGGTGGACTATCTCTGGAGAGCTTCAAGTTAGAAGTTTTTAAAGATTCGAGCTTTACCAAGGACAGGGGATCAAGCCGCGAGAAGAGCGTTCTTGGGTCGCTTGAAACGCTTCAAGAAAGTTTATTGAAAAGTAAATTTCTAATCTCTATGAATTCGGATTCATGATTGCGAGTTTCGATCCATTTTTGTTGGAAAATTTTTAAATTTCCGCTGCTTTCTAATTCCTGTTTCCAACAAGTGGTATCAGAGCCACCTCGTTAATCGTGTTTCTGATATATTAATACATTTTGGCCAAAATTCACATAAAGGTTGTAAAGGTTCTATATATCTAGAAATTAAACCTCACCTGTGTGACCAAAATAAACAAGGATACAGCTCACGGGGCTTGCTCCTCGTCACCAGGAAGCTGGTCTCTGCAAGAAAGACAATTGTCCGTGAGACACGACTCAAATGCACCAATTAGGACGAACGGCGTGATCATGAACAATATAACGTGCATTGATAATTTATGATATGATATGATCATTTTCATGCATAAAATGGGCATATAACAACATGTATTGATCAATTATGGCCTTAAAATCCAATTTGGAAAGTTACATTTTATGCAGAAAATTTATGAAACCCCCTGGAGCATGGGAACGGCCGTTCCGGTTTTGAACTGGAAATGGGAAGGGCCATTCCCCGCTCCCCGAACAAATCCCGCTCGTCTGTAAGTTTTTGGAAATTTTTGGGGCTGGGAACGGCCGTCCCGGCCACAGGCCAAAATGGGAAGGGCCGTTCCCATTCTCGCGCGCCAGCTGTCAGGGTGGGAACGGCCGTTCCCAGAATGAACTGGGACGGGAAGGGTCGTTCTCGTCATGCAGTTGTAGCAGAAAACAGGGCAATATGCAGGGGAAAACTAACCAAAACCACAAAGCACAAATGATCCATAATTCAATCTCTAAATGTATACAAATCATGAAATAAACATACTAACATACTTATAGTTCAATAATAACTCATATAAACACTTAAATCCAGGCTTGATCATCAAAAATCACTCATTTCAAACCCATATATCAACTTATCACTCAAGGCCACAAACTTCATGATATATGCATCAAGCTCAAAGTTCACAAACATGCTTCCAACAACAACTACTCAATTCAACCAATCCAAACCATAACCCTAGCTATCATATTCAATTCAAGAAATCGACCAAATCTCCATCTTTACCTTGAAATGAAAAGAGATGAAAGAAGATGGATAAATATGATGATCAAGCTTCCAAGTTCACAAATTCTTCAAAATATAGCTTGAATTGATGAAATCCTTTTCTCCTTGATGAGGGTTTTCTTAGGAATAGTACCCTAGAAAGCCGATTGTATGTCCGCTTTGTGCTTTTCCTTATTGTAATCACATACAATCTTTGAATAAAATAACGAATTGAGGCAACACTTCTTTATATGCTCTTGTTTGGTATGCGTTTACTTTAGCTGTGCATGTATGAGAACTCCCCTAATCCTGATGACTTTAGGACTCTACCATTTAGGTGAAATGGTTCATGAAACGAGCCCTATATCACATAAGTCATGATTAGTAGAATACTCCAAGTCGATGGGTCCTACAGACAGTGGGAGTGTCAACCTGACTCCCCTAAGGCTTGCTTGTGGGATCACGCCCTTAGGAAGGACCACCTTGTTTCATGGAGGCGCAAAGTGTATAGTTGAAACGTGCGTGATACATGAGGGTGCTTACTTCCATAAGTAAGTTCACTAAGGTGCCCCGTGTGAGAAGATTCCTAAATGGGAAAGGAAGTTTCTATTTCAAGAAATGGAAACTTCCAAATTAGGAAATATCTCACAAGTCATTGATGTGATTAATTGATCCTTAGACTTGAGGTTCCATGTCACTTTATGAGTTAACTCTGTAGTCTTAGGTATAAGCTTTAAAGGGTGTCGCCTTAGACAACTGATTCAAGGCTTATGCTGGGGCTACACAAGTAACTCATGAAAGTGAATGAGAATCAAGAAAGGACCTACACTTGCATTTGCAAGGTGATCTCTTATTGTGTAAGTCATTCACATGCCATATGGAGTCCTTGGCCAAGGCGGTAGATCAAGACATCAAGAAAAGGGTTTCTTGGATTGAGATCAAATGGATATGAAATGCACTTAGCTTTAAGACTAGATTATTAGGGTTCTGATTATTCCCTTACCCTAGATCTTGGTTGAGAGATAGTAAGTAGGAGGATTGTATCTCACATGAATCAATGACTTAAAGGTTCTGTCGAATCGAGACATTCCAATTCAGCTAGGGGTTAAACACCTGTTGCTAGACTATGGTCGGTTAATCTGTGGACTGATTAATTAATTAGGGTCACTGCTAATTGAATTGAGAACCTAGAGGGTCACACACAACAACTTGGTTACATGAGTTAAGGCTTTAAAATGATTAAACGAGTTGATAATACCAAGAGGGTTCCACACGTGTGGGTCACGTGAGTGAAACGTGTCCTTGCGGACACGTGTGTCACACGTGCATATATATGTATATGTGATTAAATAATTAATGTGTTAATTATTTAATAGACTTTGGTTTAATTTTTGAATTAAAAAGAAAGTCTTATTTTGGAGAAAAATAATATATTTAATAAATTATGAATAAATTAATTAGATAAATAAGTTATTTATTTATTAATAAATAAAGTATAATATTATCCAAAAGGTGTTTGGATATTTTAGCTCTCTTAAAAGTTGATTTGAATCAGAATTCAAAAGTCAAAGTTTGGAATTACTTTATGATCAAGTAATAAGAGAGAGGGACCAAATCCTTAGTCCAATAGGACTAGGTTCGGTCGCCCCTCCCTTTCCTATATATAGGGGAGCTCGAGCTCCCCTTACAGAGTAATTGATGATTTCTTTTGGTTCATGTGTTGAACATCATCCTTTCTCCAAGATCAAATAAACCCTAGGTTAAACCTAAACACTAACTAGAGAACTAGCATCCTTACTAGTTAGAGTGTAATCAAGTTGGTGGACTATCTCTAGAGAGCTTCAAGTAAGAAGTTTTTAAAGATTCGAGCTTTACCAAGGAGAGGGGATCAAGCCGCGAGAAGAGCGTTCTTGGGTGGCTTGAAACGCTTCAAGAAAGATTATTGAAAAGTAAGTTTCTAATCTCTACGAATTCGGATTCATGATTGCGAGTTTTGATCCCTTTTTGTTGAAAATTTTTTAAATTTCCGCTGCTTTCTGATTCCTGTTTCCAACAGGTTTTTGGATCGATCAAAGTAGAAGCAAAGAGCAAGTGTACGAAATGTTTTTATGAAATGGAAGAGATGGTACGTGAATGTTGCTATAAGGAAGAAAGAATTGCTCCAATTTGCTATTAAATCCTTCAAGTTATTAAGTCATGCAATTGAGTCCAATTCCATAATAAATGGTCACTTTAGTACAATGCAAGATTCATGCAATTAAGTCCCCAAATTCAAAAAAATGCTCACTTAAGGACATAGAAGAAATTAAATCATTTTCGGGAATTAATTCACATTTCATTCAAATTCAATTTAGTATAAATTTCATAAACACTTGAAATAAAATTTTATAAAAATTATGTCATGACATATACAATTGAAGAAATGAACAAATTAAATTAAATTCTAACTCTCAAAACTCACACGTGACGTACTTACCTGAAAGGCCGAAAGCTGGGGGGTTACAATCCTCCCCCCCTTAGAAGAATCTGGTCCCCAGATTCACTGATCGGAAGGAAACAACTCTGGATGGAACCGTCTCATCTTGTCTTCGGTTTCCCACGTGGCTTCTTCCGACTTACCACTTCTCCAAAGAACCTTAACTATGGGTGTGACACCCCGACTGTTCAACCGTACAGGTATGACATACGTGCGCGATTTAAATTCATTAATTATGTAATATATGATTTAACTGTCGTTTTATTTCTTATAATTTTCTTACTTGTCTTATTTGGACTTATGTGAAATTTTGATTATATTGGAATTTATGATTTAAGATTTGGAGTTTGAACCCGAGCATGCCTAATTTGTGTATAACGTTGATTATTTGATTCTTGGACTTAATTGTATGATTTATTTGTGTTTTGGACTTGTTTGGTTTGGTTTGGACTCAATTGAATTTTATTTCAAATTTTTGGGCCAATTTGCAATTTGGCCACTCTTGAGTCATTTTCTCGTAACTTGAGCTCGGGGACTCGGATTCGAGTTCCATCTTCGCCATTGTACTCGAATCGATGATTTGGATACAATGGAACAAGCCTTGAACTTTTCCGATACCGTTTCGACCCCCAATGACGCAAATTTCGGCCCTACGTACCTAGATTGCACCTATAAGCCTACTTGGAGACTATTAGACCTACCCATACCCCTACCCTTGACTTTTAATCATCAAAATCAGCTCTCTCCTCCCCTTTGTGCTGATAATTTCGAACCAAAGCAAGGATAAAGGAAGAAAAAGAGTCCCAAGCCTTTTTCCTCCATTGTTGTGACCTTAAAGCTCAAGTTTTAGGTTTTCTTGCTCCATTTCTTCAAGGTAAGTTGGGGAATTTGATCTCCTTGATCTTGTGAGTATTTTACACTTATTATATCATGCTTTAATGTTGGAGTTCATGAGATTTGCTTGGAGTCATGAATAGTTAGGTTTTGAAGAATTTTTGGAAGAACTAGTGCATCTCTTGCTTTCTTTGAGTTTGAAGCTTTATATGTTGATTCACTTGGCTTATTTATTGCTTGTATATGCTCCTTGTTCATGGTAGGTGAAAGTATTATGATTTTCCATTATTGCTCTTTTGAGAAGTTGGGAGGAACTTGATGAAACTTTAGCTTCTTTGCTTCTTTTCATTTCCGGTTTGTAGTATGCATGAGTGGAGATGATTTGGGATGTTTTTCTTGCTTAATTTTGTGTCATATTTGCACCATTTCATGTCTTGTTGTTGATGCTTTGGTTTGGAAGGAGTTTTCATGGAGTTTGCAAGCCCTATTTTTGAATTTTTTAGCCTCTGACCCAAATCCACCGGGGTGGATTTTTGCTTTGAAAAAAATCCGCCGTGGTGGATTTGAGGCAGAGAGCTGCCTTGAATCCATGGGGGTGGATTCCTCCTTTGAAAAAAATCCACCAGGGTGGATTTAGGGCAGTGACTTATTTTCACTCCGAACTTTATTTTTTTGTTTTTCTTCGCTTGATTGCTTCTCTTCCACCCCGAACATGATCCCTAAGCTTTGCTAACATGTATTATTATGTGTTAATTCGATTATATTAGATTTTTGAATCTATTTGATATGATTTGAACGAGTTATGATTTGATATATGTTAAGTAGTACGTTTATGCACTTCATTTGCATTCATTTCATTCATGAGCATAGCCGGGCGTCTAATTGGTTCATATTTGAGTCTAAGTCTCGGGTCTTGTGTTCTTTTGTTTCAGAGCCTCTTCCGGACGCCCACGAACCCGAAGTTTAGGCGGTTGTCGCTTCTTTTGACCCAGTTTCTACTCCTTTTTGCTATAAGGTGAGGTTTAGGATTTTTATCTTCTAGTTAAGCGACCTATGGCCTAATATGTGTTGATTTCTCATCCCGCATGCGACTATATATCTTATGTATAGTTAAATATGTGTGCTTAAGATATGTTTATGATCTTATGAATAAGCTTCAAGTTTATGAAAGTGGTATAAGTACGAGCATATGTAAGCTTATGATTTGAATCCGTTTATTCGTTTATGTTATCTTTTGAGCGAGGTAAGCCCTGAAATATAGGAATTGGTATTGGTAAGGTATCTTAGGCCCCGGGAATTGTGGGTAAGGACGCCCGGGACGGCAAGGGCCGTCGGGTTAAGCCTGTGCATGATTCCCATTCGTAGTATTACACGCGATTCTTAGAGGTTGATGAGGCGTGATGCTCCGAGTACATTGTGGGTTAGCTACCCCTTGTACATAAGTAAGTAGGTGGAGAGGGTTTGATTCCCGAAACACCATGGTTGTTGGGGTTGGATTTGATTTATGATTTTGGTTTTATATTATGTTATGAGGAGTTAGGGGGAGGTCCGTTGTCGCCGGACTTATGTTTATGTTTTGTTTGATGGATCGTGAATCAAGTTAGGATTTCCTTTTGTATTATATGCTAGCTTTTGAAAATGTTTTGGTATGAAAAACCTTAACTCGGTTCATGGCCATCACCTTTGATAATTGCTATGCTCTAATTATATGTATTTAGGTGTGGGCGTGCGTTTAGCCCCCTCACTCAGTCGAGTTTTGACTGACCCTCCCTTTTCTTACCCCAGTTGCAGGTCGTCTTGAGCTAGGCGGGAAAGTGCTTCGAGTCTTGTAGTACTTTCGAGTCTAGGTCGAGTTGCATACATACTTTTCTACTTTTGGATACTCTTATTATTTATTTCATATTTGGGTTGTATATTTGGGAATTATGATTACTTGTTGGATAAACTCGATCTTTTGGGCCATGAGGCCATGTGAATCTTAATGTTTGTTATATGATGAGCTCTTTTGATCCTGTTTGATGCTTCCACATATTTGTATGTTTGTTTTGCGCACTCTGTTCTAGTTTTAGCCCCGCTTAGCCTAGCGTGTGAGTGTAGGTTCCCGTTCGCTTAGACTTGGGCTCATGTATGGAAATCCATTTCATATGTGGGTTCGGGTTTAGGTGCGGGGGATGTGGGGGCGCACCGTTCCGGGCGCTACATCTTAAAGTGGTATCAGAGCTCTCGGTTGCAAAACCGGAGCTCTAGAGTCGAGTTGGGTCTGTCTAGGTCGTACGGCTTTGGACAACGTGGTTATGTGCATTTATATGATTATTTGCTTATTTTCTTATTAATAGTGCACATGAACATGTACTGACCCTCATGCATATGAATTGTAATTTCTTGATTTTACAGAATATGCCTGCACGAAGACACCACCATCGAGATAGATCTCCGGAACACCGTCACCACCGGGATCATTCTCCACAACATGAAAATAACAATCCGCCACCACCACCCCAAATGGATCCGGCCAATTTCATGGAGAGGTTAGCGGTATATTTGGAACAAAGAGCTCAAGAACGAAACAATGCACCTCCTGCTGGCAATCATGGAGGAAATCCCATTACTGCTATTCTCCGGGAATTCAAGAACCAAAATCCACCGGTTTTCGTAGGTGGTAACGATATCCAAGCGGAAGAGTGGCTCGTGCAAACCAATAGGGTATGGAATCTCATACCTTGCGAGCCTATGGAGAAATTGCAATGCACTCTTACCATGATCCAAGGCCAAGCTTATAATTGGTAGACTAGTGTGCAAGGTAAGTTGGAGGCCTCTGGAGAGGATATCACTTGGGAGGTATTTGTTCAGGAATTCAAGAACAAATATATTCCCAAAGCTACAAGGAACCGGCGTTTAAGGGAATTTATGGACCTTAAGCAAGGGAGCATGTCCGTGACGGAGTATATCAACGAATTTGAGAGACTCTCCCGTTATGCCCCGAATGTTGCTAATGATGATGAAGCAAAGGCCTCACAATTCCTTCAGGGCCTTCGAGAGGATATGAAGGACGCTTTGGAGGCTTCAAACACAAGCACATGGGGAAAAGTCACCGATAAGGCTTTGAGGGTTGAAGAAAGAGTGATCTTGAGAAGAAAGACTTCACATACCGGGCAAGGGTCTAGCTGGGGGAATTTCAATAAATTTGGAAAGAGGCCGGCATTTCAAACTTTTCAGCAAGCCAAGCCTCAAAATAAGCAACCTCGACCCGCGGGACCTAATCAACCAAATCTACCCTTGGCACTTCCGGCTCCGCCTAAAGTTGCAAGATCAATTTAGGAAGTCAATGTATTCACAAAATGCATATTAAATCATCCAATGTCACAGGGTTCAATTATAATATTACAATTAAGCATCAAGTTCATGTCGAGTTATAAAGTGCATAAGTAAGAGCAACTTGATCATATAAACATACAAAGTTGTTGTACGTAGACGGCATGCTTGATACAAATAAAGAGTGCATTTAATTCACTTAAGATCATACTTTACAACTTCACAACATGTTTGGTACACAAGCTCAAGTCACATTCATAGTTTCATAAATATTACACTTACACCCCTTCGTACTTAACAAATAGTGTAAATTCATCACATCGGGATTCAAATTGTAAATCAAAATATTCATGCATATCACAATTCATTCAATACATATTTTCGGATATGATTGGAATACATCTCGATCAACAAACCAACAATAAACAATTTAAAACAATTTATTTGCACTTAAAACAATTAATTCAAATAATTATCATTATGCAAAATAATTCGTAATAAATAAACCGAGTGTCCGATTAACGAACAGAAAGTGGCGTTGGACTCACCGCGTCGAGACCGATATTCTATCCGAAAGTCGCCCTAGTGCCACCACCGGAGCCGTCGGAAAGTCGTCGGGCCGTCACCGGACAGCCGCCGAAAGTCACCGAAAAAATCCCAAAAAATTACCCGAAAAAGTAGTCTTCGTGCTCGTTCCAAATCCTTGATCAATTTCTAAAAATTCCAAGCCAATCGTCCTAGATCTTAAATCCAAGAATACGAAAACCCCAAAAACTTCAAAATCAAATTACTTCCAATCCGGTGAACAAAAACGAAGCCTGTAAAAAGCATCGACTTACCCATAACGAGTTCTTCGAAACCCCCAAGTCGGTCACCGGAAAAAATGATCGGAAAGTGTCAAATTCGGCCGCTACAGTGACATGCCGCGCCTTCGAGCGGCACGTGCGCCAGCACCTCCACTCCGATGGTTGCGCCGCCAACCCAAATCGGTGAGCCGTCCTGAGATGCTTCAGATCGGTACCTCATCCTCCCAAAATCGCCACCGGAATCACCGAAAACGGCCGGCGAAGTTCGCCCAGATCCACCACCAACGGCTTGAGCTTCGGCACGCGTGTGTGGCGCCACCGCTGCCCAATAACTGTGCCACGATTGCCAAGTTGTAGATCTCATCGAGATATTCGATTTGTATACCAATTTTGCTAGATTCCGATGTCGGAGGAAGCCGAATGAGGCTGTCGAAGTTGTTGTCGCAATCCAGTCGCGATTTCCAAAATTTTTAGCAGCCATGTCAGAAAATCACAGATATCTCCTCCACCATTCATTGTTTGGCCGAGATCTTTATACCATCGTGATCCTCTCATCGAACTCTTCGAAATGGACTACTCATTCGTCGAATTCCGTCAAGAAACGGCCAAGTTACGACTAGTGTATGTTTTAGGTGTAGTGTGTGTGCAGGAATGAGAGAGAGAGAGAGAGAACCAAGAGAGAGAAGAGGAGATTGGGAGAAATGTGTCTTGTGCACAAGCTATATACAACCGGGTATCCTTATCGCGTAGCAAAGTGAAATAGCACATATAAATAATCGTAAATAAAATTGGTAAAGTTACGACTAAACATTCAAGCTCCACATAAATTTTATAAATTAAAATGAAAGAGAGATTTACCAAATAGAGTTTAATTCAATTTAATTTTAGAAACCTTTAGTACAATTTAACGACACTTCGTAAACACATGATTGACAATTAATCTCAAGGAATTCAAGTAAATCGAAATTAAACAAGTTAAGTAACATGATGGATTTAAAATCAACTTGGCAATTATTTCATGGAATAAATTCGAATTAAATCAAATTAGACGGTTAGGGTTACATATGGGCGTAATTAATCAAGTTGACAATTAATCTTAGAATAATCCCAATGATCACATATTAAATTGGATTTACATTCAACCACATAACTCAAGAAACTCTTAAATTAAACACACACAAGTGTAGAGACTTACTTGTTAATGTCATCAAGACGCCCTTCGAGAGCACGAGGCGTCACAACTTTCCCTCCTTAAGAGAACCTGGTCCCCAGGTTCCATTGCTAAATGTAGATCCTCGAGTTGTAGTGCTCCAACCCTTCTTCCGAACTCGCCTAAGATCATAACTCTAATGGTGAGGCTTACTCCTGTCATCTACACCGAACCTCCTTTATGATGTCTTGTTATCGTCGAGGTTCGTGCGAGTACTTGATCCGCTAGTTGTTTCGAACTCGGTCGGTCATTCCCATGATCGGATAGCTGCAACTGTACCCAACATCGATGTCGTCTCATACTCGCCATTTGCAACCCGTAGTCAGATCAACGCGTAAAGCAACCACAACAAACAAGAGAGAATCTCATCTCTCAGCACGTAAGTGAGAGAGCCCCGTCCCTCAGCACCCACAAGAGAGAGAACCCCGTCTCTCGAGCACACATAAAAGAGAGAACCCCGTCTCTCAAGCACATAATTGAGAGAACCTCGTCTCTCAACCTAAGTCGGGCAGATTCCAACATCTCCCAACATTCTAGTTTGAGAAAATCCAGCATTCCTCAAACCCCTAGATTCAAGAGAATCCAGCATCTCTAAATATCTAAGTACAAGAGAATCCAACATCTCTCACACACAAAACTTAGAAAGAATCCAACATCTTTCTATCACATAAATAGAGAGAATCCTACATCTCTCCAACACGTAAAAGGAGGGAACCTAAGGTCTCTCTTGCACATAAATCCACTGATAAGTTATTCATACATACACACATCATAGTAACACTTGACGAAAAGTATGCGATGCATGTTTGGTGTACCTTATACAACTGATATCGGTGTCCCTTGAGTATACATTCAACGCTCATACCTCAACTCAAGGGGGATATCGCGATGGAGTCCCTGTGAAACATGGTTACAGTATGTATGTATGTTGTACAAGAAGTTAGTGAGCAATCAAAAGAGTTTTAAATCACATAGGCATGAATAGTTCACATAAGTACATAACGCATTCATTTCAGCAACGGTTCATAACAAGTAGAAATTTTAAGTTACAAATACTAGATCAGGTATCCAAGTTATCACAATTACAACAACAATAGTCATCACCCACATCAAGCAAAATAAGGTAAGAGTATTTAAGCGATGCATGTATGCAAATGCCATGAATACCTGGCGTACCGTTAACCGACGTGTAAAAATCTTGACAAGAAAGTCGAGATAAAGCAGTAGGAGTTGATTAAGCCGACAATGATGCAACCCTCGTCATCTGAACTTCTTTGTCTTGAGTCTTTTCGTAAAGTGGTAACTCAACAAAGCTTGTTTATCACCCAACCCCTTACTAGACCGTAATCATTGCTCAACTAGAATCATACTCAGTTTCTCCCAAGAATTTTGATTTATGTGTTAAATCTTAGTCTGCTCATCTTCAAGGAGTTGTCCATGCTTCGTTTGTCAATCAGATATTTACCTCAGAGTTTTGTTGGATGATCGTGGTGCTAAGCACTTCCCAAAGCAATCCATGGTATATGATTCTGAAACTTGGATAAAGTCTTTCGGCATCTAAGTGTTCTATTCCCACCTCAACAGTGTCTTCCATCTCATCTTGAAGAAACACCCGAAGAATTAATAACCAATCTTGTCTTGTCGTTTGTTAACTCGAAACGGCACCAAAACCTTCAACACTCATCTATGGTTTGTAGCTCGTTGCTTAAGCAACATGGTTACCTATCCACATCCCTTGAACTTGATCGGATCTTATTTGATCGGATTCTTGTACATTAACTCATTTCCATCAACAAGGTGACTACTTCTAAATAAATGAATCATCAAGGCGAAAGCTCATCAAACTCCTTCATAGTTGTTCTACTTGATCAGATTCTCCTCCATTGACTCATTTCCCTCAACAAGGTGACTACTTTCAGATGAACGAATCCACAAGGTTAAACTTCGTCAAACTTCATCTTTCAATTGACTTTAAGATAATAAGTCAATATAGCAAATCTCATTCCTTTAACTCTGAACCTTTTCATGAACATTGATCTTGGTAAAGAATCCTTTCATCTTCGAATTATGGTATGTTTTCATTGTAGTGCCAATAGGTAGTGTAAACAGAGGGAAATCTCAATGTTGACTCATAGGGCACCCTAAAATTCAAACACTAAATTCGATGCATGCGGGTTAAAGATGGAAATGAAATGTAACACGTATATCACGTAAATGCAACAATTAGTTGCAATTTATAAAGCACATAAAATAAGATGTTGCATAATCAAAGTCATAATGTGCACACAATCATATAATCACGAAACAATTCATGCCGAAGGGTCAAAATATCAAGTCAAACAAATGCAATGTGTAGTTATTCCTATGTCGTACGACCTAGACAGACTCAACACGACTCAAGAGCTCGGTTTTGTAACCTAGAGCTCCGATACCACTTAAGGATGTAACACCCCAAACGAAGGATGCCACATCCCCCGCACTAAGACCCAGACCTGGTCACGAAATGGAAAGTCCATGCCCGAATCCGAATCAAAGCGAACGGGAGACCAACGCACACACTAGGCTAGGCGGATCTAACTCGACAAACTCAGAGCGCGGAAGCAATTTAAACAATCATGATCAGATAGCGGAAGCAATTAAGTCAACGTACAAAATGAGTGACGGGTTCAACTAGCATAGATACCTAGTCCTGAATATCAGCATACATAACAGGTGACGGGTTCAACTAGCATAGATACCTAGTCCCGAATATCAGCATATATAACAGGTGACGGGTTCAACTAGCATAGATACCTAGTCCCGAATCTCAAATCATCACAACGTAATAAACCAATATAAGTATTAGCAGAATAGCTAATTACATCCAAATGCTAGCATACTAACCCCACACGGGATTAAGTCTAAGTAGAGCATAAAACATAATCTCCAAAAGCGAAATATGAAACCATAACATAAATAGAGTATGTGACAAATGCATCTTAACACCAACAAAACCGACAAGTGTGACTCAGAAGACTCACTTCCGCCTAGCTCAAGCCAAAAGGAAACCTGCAAACTAAAAGACAAAAAGAGGGGTCAGTCAACTGACTGAGTGAGGGGGCTAACGCACACCCACTATATATATATATATAGAGCACAGCACAGATAAAAGGGTGGAATCATGAACCAGGGATAGGTGTTGCACAACAAATCATTTCAAAGAACCCGAAATAGATATAGATATAAGTTTAGAAACCATTTTCAGAAAGACTCTATCCCGATTCATAATTCCCAGACAGAACAGAACATAAGCTCGGGGAGTACGAGCTTCCAACCTTTACTCCTCAAAACGGATCAAAACATAAAATACAGAATCAAATCCAACCGCTACACCAATGATGGGGGAGATGTACCATCCCCAAACCATCCAGAATAGACAAACCCTCAAGGGGTAGTTAACCCACAGGAGTCCTCCTCGGCTGTACACCGAAGGCTCAAGATATCACGCCTCCCCTATCTCCCAGAGTCGCGCGATGATATCTCAATTGGAGACTATGCACAGGCCGAGCCCTGACGGCCCTATACCGTCCCAGAGATTCGTTACCTATAGCTCCTCGGATCCATAACAGAACAGAACAGAACAGATACCATATATCATGGCTAACTTAATACAGAACAGATCATAATATAACATAACTTTCCAAAACAGCTTACATATGCTTTCATATCTAATTTTTCCAAAACGGAGCTGATTCACAAGGTCATAAACATATCATATCCAACACATACGTATTTATAATAAGGTATACTCGCAGGCAAGAGTAGAAATCAGCATGTAAAGGCCATAGGTCGCATAGTTATACAAAATCCTAAACCTCACCTCGTGAAAGTAGAGTTTGAGAGTGTGAATGATAAACACTCCTAAACCTTGGGCACACTACCGGCACCAAACTCTAAAACAGAACATACAAAAGCCCGGACTTAGACTCTATATGAACCAAACAAGACGCATGGCATTGCTTAACATGATCGTGGGTATGCATAAGTGTTCATGTTGTGCTTTGATAGGGTGTCGTGGTCATTCAAGGCATATCAATGCTCAACAAGGTCATATTTACAAGCAACCATCACGCAATTCCATATCCAAAGATGCAAGATCAATTTAGGAAATCAATGTATTCACAAAATGCATATTAAATCATCCAATGTCACAGGGTTCAATTATAATATTACAATTAAGCATCAAGTTCATGTCAAGTTATTAAGTGCATAAGTAAGAGCAACTTGATCATATAAACATACAAAGTTGTTGTACGTAGATAGCATGCTTGATACAAATAAAGAGTGCATTTAATTCACTTAACATCATACTTTACAACTTCACAATATGTTTGGTACACAAGCTCAAGTCACATTCATAGTTTCATAAATATTACACTTACACCCCTTTGTACTTAACAAATAGTGTAAATTCATCACATCGGGATTCAAATTGTAAATCAAAATATTCATGCATATCACAATTCATTCAATACATATTTTCGTATATGATTGGAATACATCTCTATCAACAAACCAACAATAAACAATTTATTTGCACTTAAAACAATTAATTCAAATAATTATAATTATGCAAAATAATTCGTAATAAATAAACCAAGTGTCCGATTAACGAACAATAAGTGGCGTTGGACTCACCGCGTCGAGACCGATATTCTGTCCGAAAGTCGCCGGAGTGCCACCACCGGAGCTGCCGGAAAGTCGTCGGGCCGCCACCGGACCGCCGTCGAAAGTCGCCGGAAAAATCCCAAAAAATTACCCGAGAAAGTAGTCTTCGTGCTCGTTCCAATCCTTGATCAATTTCTGAAAATTCCAAGCCAATCGTCCTATATCTTAAATCCAAGAATACGAAAACACCAAAAACTTCAAAATCAAATTACTTCCAATCCGGTGAACGAAAACGAAGTCCGTAAAAAGCATCGACTTACCCATCACGAGTTCTTCGAAACCCCCAAGTCGGTCTCCTGAAAAAGTGACCGAAAAGTGTCAACTTCGGTCGTTACAGTGACATGCCGCCGCCGCCGCGCCACGCGCCGCCACTTCCACTCCGATGGTTGTGCCGCCAACCCAGATCGGTGAGCCGTCCCAAGATGCTTCAGATCGGTACCTCATCCACCCAAAACCGCCGCCAGAATCACCGAAAACGGCCGGCGAAGTTCGCCCAGATCTACCACCAACGTCGTGAGCTTCGGGCGGCGCGTGTGGTGCCACCGCTGCCCCAATGACTACGCCACCACTGCTAAGTTGTAGATCTTGTTGAGACATTCGATTTGCATACCAATTTTGCTAGATTTCGATATCGGAGGAAGCCGAACGAGGCTATCGAAGTTGTCGCAATCCAGTCGTGATTTTTGAATTTTTGAGCAGCCATGTCTGAAAATCGCAGATATCTCCTCCACCATTCATTTTTTGATCGAGATCTTTGTACCATCGTGATCCTCTCATCGAGCTATCTGAAATGGACTACTCATTCGTCGAATTCCGTCAACAAACAGCCAAGTTACGACTAGTGTATGTTTTAGGTGTAGTGTGTGTGCGGGAATGAGAGAGAGAGAGAGAACCAAGAGATAGAAGAGGAGATTGGGAGAAATTGTTGGAAACAGGAATCAGAAAGCAGCGGAAATTTAAAAAAAATTTCAACAAAAACGATCTTGAACTCGCAATCGTGATTCCAAATTCGTAGAGATTAGAAACTTACTTTTCAATAATCTTTATTGAAGCGTTTCAAGCCACCCAAGAACGCTCTTCTCGCGGCTTGATCCCCTCTCCTTGGTAAAGCTCGAATCTTCAAAACTTCTAACTTGAAGCTCTCTAGAGATAGTCCACCAACTTGACTACAATCTAACTAGTAAGGATGCTAGTTCTCTAGTTAGTGTTTAGGCTTGACCTAGGGTTTATTTGATCTTGGAGAAAGGATGGTGTTCCACACATGAACCAAAAGAATTCGTAATTACTCTCTAAGGGGAGCTCGAGCTCCCCTATATATAACTAGAGAGGGGTGGCCGAAATCCTAGTCCTTACGGACTAAGGATTTGGTCCCTCTCTCTTATTACTTGATCATCAAGTAATTTTAAACTTTGACTTTGAATTCTAATTCAAATCAACTTTTAAGAGAGCTAAAAATATCCAAACTCCTTTTGAATAATTTTTATACTTTATTTATAAATAAATAACTTATTTTATCTAATTCAATTAATTCATAATTAATTAAATAGATTTATTTCTCCAAAATAAAACTTTCTTTTTAATTCAAAATTAAACCAAAGTCTATTAAATAATTAACACATTAATTATTTAATGTACAAATAATTATACACGTGTGGCATACGTTTCCCAAGGACACGTGTCCAGTCACGTGACCCACACGAGTGGTTTTACACGTTTGGAACCCTCTCGGCTCGATTAACTCGTTTAATCATTTCAAAGCCTTAACTCATGTAACCAAGTTGTTGTGTGTGACCCTCTAGGTTCTCAATTCAATTAGCAGTGACCCTAATTAATTAATTCACTAACTAATTAATCAGTACACATATTAAACGACCATAGTCTAGCAACAGGTGTTTAACCCCTAGCTGAATTGGAATGTCTCGATTCGACAGAACCTTTAAGTCATTGATTCATGTGAGATACAATCCTCCTACTTACTATCTCTCAACCAAGATCTAGGGTAAGGGAAAAATCAGAACCCTAATAATCCGGTCTTAAAGCTAAGTGCATTTCATATCCATTTGATCTCAATCCAAGAAACCCTTTTCTTGATGTCTTGATCTACTGCCTTGGCTAAGGACTCCATATGGCATATGAATGACTTACACAATAAGAGATCACCTTGCAAATGCAAGTGCAGGTCCTATCTTGATTCTCATTCACTTTCATGAGTCACTTGTGCATCCCCAGCATAAGCCTTGAATTAGTTGTCTAAGACGACACCCTTTAAAGCTTATACCTAAGACTTCAGAGTTAGCTCATAAAGTGACATGGAACCTCAAGTCTAAGGATCAATTAATCACATCAATGACTCGTGAGATATTTCCTAATCTGGAAGTTTCCATTTCCTGAAATAGAAACTTCCTTTCCAATTTAGGAATCTTCTCACACGGGGCACCTCAGTGAACTTACTTATGGAAGTAAGCACCCTCATGTATCACGCACGTATCAACTATACACTTTGCACCTCCATGAAACAAAGTGGTCCTTCTTAAGGGCGTGATCCCACAAGCAAGCCTTAGAGGAGTCAGGTTGACACTCCCACTGTCTGTAGGACTCATCGGCTAGGAGCATTTTACTAATCATGACTTATGTGATATAGGGCTCGTTTCATACCCCGTTTTACCTAAATGGTAGAGTCCTAAAGTCATCAGGATTAGGGGAGTTCTCATACATGCACAACTAAACTAAACGCATACCAAACAAGAGCATATAAAGAAGTGTTGCCTTAATTCGTTATTTTATTCAAAGATTGTCTTTGATCACAATAAGGAAAAGTACAAAGCGATATACAATCGGCTTTCTAGGGCACTATTCCTAACAATCTCCCACTTGCCCGTCAAAGCCATTCTAAAGCTACTCTAAGTCCCATCTTCTGAAGATGACCTTGGAAAGCTTCTCGACTAAGGGGTTTAGCAAGTGGATCTGCCACGTTCTCTGTTGATGTGACCCTCTCAATTTGCACATATCCTCTTTTGATAATATCACGGATTAGGTGATACTTTCTCATGATGTGCTTGGTCTGTTGGTGAGATCTTGGTTCTCTTGCTTGAGCAACCGCCCCAGTGTTGTCACAAAATACAGTAATGGGGTCTTTCATGCTAGGAACAACATTCAACTCTTGAATGAAGTTTCTAATCTAAACACCTTCCTTAGCTGCATCATTTGCAGCTAAGTATTCGGCCTCAGTGGTCGAATCTGCAGTGGTCGTTTTCTTGGAACTCTTCCAACTCACAGCTCCGCAGTTTAGGCAGAAAATGTATCCTGACATTGACTTAAAATCATCTAAGTCAGATTGAAAGCTTGCATCGCAGTATCCTTCGACAGTAAGATCTTTCTGACCTCCGTAAACCAAGAATAAATCTTTAGTGCTTTTCAAGTACTTAAGAATATTCTTCACGGCAGCCCAGTGACTATCTCCAGGGTCAGATTGGAAACGCCTTGTTACACTAAGTGCATAAGCCACATCCGGTCGAGTACATAACATTGCATCCATTATGCTACCTATTGCAGATGCATAAGGTGTATGAGTCATTCTTTCCTTCTCAAGGTTAGTCTTAGGACACATCTTATTAGAAAGACATGTTCCTACACTCATAGGAAGGTTCTTAACCTTTGCTGACTCCATATTAAATCTCTTCAATACTTTGTCAATGCACATCGACTGTGATAGTCCTATTAACCTTCTAGGTTTATCTCGATAGATTTTAATTCCAAGGATATAGGACGCATCACCAAGATCTTTCATCTCGAATTGGTTCGATAACCATAACTTAGTCACTTTCATGTCATCCTTCGAATTCCCAATAAGAAGGATGTCATCAACATAAAGTACTAAGAATTACACTGAGGTCTCCAATTCCTTTCTATACACACATGATTCATTCAAAAATTGAATGAAGCCAAACGCTTTGACTGATTCATCAAATCGAATGTTCCAATTCCTAGAAGCCTGTTTCAATCCATAGATTGATCTTTGGAGTTTGCAAACCTTTTGCTCACTCCCACTGAATGTGAAACCTATAGGTTGCTCCATATAAATGTCTTTATCAATGTCACCATTGAGAAAGGCAGTTTTCACATCCATTTGCCATATCTCATAGTCATAATATGCAGCAATGGCAAGCATGATCCGAGTAGACTTTTGCATTGCAACTGGTGAAAAAGTTTCATCAAAGTCCACGCCGGGTCTTTGAGTGAATCCTTTTGCAACCAGTCTTGCTTTTTAGGCTGCAATGCTCCCATCAACTCCAAGCTTTCTCTTATAGATCCATTTGCAACCTATGGGTTTGACCCCATCAAGCAAATCTACCAAGGTCCAAACTTGGTTGGAGTTCATGGAATCCATTTCAGATTTCATGGCTTCTTTCCACTGTTCAGATTCAGAATCTGAAAGTCCCTCCTCATATGTTAAAGGATCATTATCCTTTTGAGAGATCTCATGGAAGAATCCATACCATCTCTCCGGCTGTCTAGGAGTGCGTTCAGAACGCCTTAGAGGAGGATTTACGTGTGTATCGAAATTCGTGATTGGTTGTGGTTGATCAGAAGGGGATGTTTCTTCAGTGGGTGGCGTGGGGTCACTTTGTACTTTCTCTAATTCTATGATCTTGCCTTTCTTTTCTTTAAGGAACGGTTCCTCCAGAAAAGTGACATTTCTGGATACAAACATCTTTTGCTTAGATTGATCGTAGAAGTAGTATCCTATGGATTCCTTAGGATAACCTACAAAGTAGCATAAGTTAGAACGAGATTCTAAGTTATCTCCTACTGTCCTCTTCACATAAGCAGGACAACCCCAAATTCTTAATTAAGAATAACTAGGGATTTTACCATGCCACATTTCATGGGGCGTTTTACGGACTGACTTAGAGGGAACTAGATTCAAAATCTTTGCTGCACTTTCTAGGGTATAACCCCAGAAAAAAGGTGGTAAGTCAGTGAAACTCATCATGGAACGAACCATATCAAGTAGAGTTCGATTCCTTCTCTCAGAAACTCCATTGAGTTGAGGAGTTCCCGGAGGTGTCCACTGAGAGATAATCTCATTATCTTTGAGATGATTAAGGAATTCTTCACTAAGATACTCGCCTCCTCGATCAGATCGAAGTGCTTTGATCTTGTAACCAGTTTGGTTCTCAACCTCCTTTTGAAATTCTAGGAATTTCTCAAAAGCTTCAGAATTATACTTCATTAAGTATACATAACCATACCGACTAAAGTCATCGGTAAAGGTTATGAAATACTGATGATTGTTTCTTGTGCTTACACTAAGCGGTCCACAGACATCAGAATGGATCAAATCCAAGAACTTAGTGGCACGTTCCACAGTTCCTTTAAAAGGAACTTTGGACATCTTTCCTTTGAGACAGGGCTCGCAAGAAGTTAACTCTTTGAGATCATTTTCAGAGAATGATCCTAAAGTGTTTATCTTGCTAATTCTGTTCTTGGAAATGTGTCCTAATCTAGCGTGCCATAAGGGAGCGGAAACTTTGTCATCTCTCTTACGTTTAGTTTCTCGTTCTATATTCATAATATTGATATTTTGAGTTAGATAAAGTCCATTACTTAGAGTACCGATGTGAACGGAAGAGTTGTTCCGTTTGATAAAGTATTTACCATTCTTAATATAAGTTTCATAACCTTCACAATCTAAAATTGGAACAGAAATTATATTACGAATAATGCTCGGTACATAAAGGACTTTATTTAAAACTAAATCAAAACTACCTAAATCTAATCTAATTGTGCCTAAAGCTGGGGCTTCAATATTTGAGCCATCACCGATCTTCAAGACACATTCTCCTTCTCTGAGTTGTTGGACTTCATTTAGCATTTGTACATCATTACAGATATGAGTTCCACAACCGGTATCAAGTACCCAAGAACTAGAATTAATAGAAAGATTTACTTCAACGAGAAACAAACCTTTCTTTAGAGTAGCCTTGTACTCTGGGCAGTTTCTCCTCCAATGTCCCGCTTTGCCACAATGGAAGCAAACATCCTCTTTTTGATCACGCTTCTTCTTTTGGGTCTTCCCCTTCGAAATGCCTCCAGTGGGCCTAAGGGGTTTCTTCTTCTTCTTTTGGGCTTTCTTGCCCTTACCTTTAGAAGGCCCAGAAAGGAAGATGGAGCATTCACCATCAGAACCTTATTATCCTTCTTGATCGTGCTTTCAGCAATCACAAGCTGACTAATCAGCTCAGCTACAGTAGCACCAACATGATTCATATTGAAGTAAGGACAAATGGGTTGAATGATGGTGGGAGCGAGGCTAGCAACAAGTCCACTGAAAGCTCATCTTTCAGTGGCATGTCCATGGAAGCAAGTTTCTCAGTAAGGGCGAGAAACCTGAGTCCATATTCATGGACACTTAAACCTTCCCTCATTCTCAAGTGGAACAATTCCTTTGAATTGTTATACCTTGTAACACGTTCATGAAGGCGGTAAAGTTGCTCTAAGTGGTCGTAAATCTCCCAAGCAAATTCCATAGCCTCATGTTGCCTTTGCAAGTCCGGAGACATGTTAGCCAACATAAGGCAACGGGCTTGGAGATTATCATCCTTCCACTTCTGGATCGCGTCCCGCTCGGCCCGAGTGGGAGCGTCCCCTTCGGGACTAGGCTCCCCTTCGAAGAGAACATAAGTTCTCTTCTCAGAATCTAAAATGATTTTCAGATTCCTCAGCTAATCAGAATAGTTGGGACCAGTCAACTTGTTTGACTCGAGGATCGATACAAGAAGGTTTTTGGTTGCCATTTCAAAACACGTAGAGAATCACAGAATCTACGACCTAAATGGTAAAATAGAGAACTAGTGAGCATGCTGAATTATAACGATATACAAAAGATAATGTCTTTGATCTAATGTAGCTCCCACTATTTTTCAAAGATCTATAATTCCGAAAGATCTAAGAGGAACACGTTTCCCAATGGGTACTAAGATCCTAAGCATTTTACCTCGAACCCACGACTCGTGGACATTCTAAGGAAAACCTTAGGTAGGTACAACTTACCAATTCTAACACCTTTAGAACTCTTAGTAATTGTTTTTTGCATCACCTATCTTTCAATATGGACCCACGACGCGTACGACATCCATATTTACTTAGGCGTTAAGCTAGACCCATCAATCATAAGATCATGATCAAAACTTAGTTCGAACGACCCACGACTCGCGGACATTGCCCTTGCTAAAATCGACCACGAAATATTGATCATTTAAAATGATCAATTAGGTAACTAAGAACTAATAAGCTCCACTAGCTATCCCACGACTCGCGAACAATAACTAGCTTCACTTACTAAACTTAAAACCTATTGATGGAATGCTAGGAATTTAATTCAAAATTTGCATCTCGAATTAAACACCTTTTGTTCGAAATTAGCTTAATATTTAATGGGAATTTTCGAATTAACCGGAGAGTTGTCCGGTTCGACCTCACCAACATATATGTTATCCAATTTTATTTAGTCTTGATTAATGCAAGTACAACTTAGATGCATTTCACACAAGCACTAAGCAGATAACATGTCCTAGCACGATAGTAACATGTGATGATCATTGGTTCTACCTATCTTACACGTGATATGTGGGAGCCACTCCACAATCACAAGTTCTAACATACATGCCACATAAACAATTTAAATCACATAAGGGAAAGCAGTAACAAAATACGAGCCCTATCTCTATTACATTTTCAATTGAGATTCCCCTCCCTAACATTTTGAGGGGTCTTCACTTATGGCCTCCTTGTTAATTGAATGTGGTCCATCTTACTCCATGGGTGCATTGTCTCCAAAATGAAAATAAAACCTCACCACCTATTCTACTCTCAAAAAAAAAATGAAAAAGTACTGAAAAGTAATAAGGCTCAATCTTCATATTGGCCTTAGACAAATACACGGGCATACCCCGGCCTCAAAACAGTAATATGGAAAGCCACATAATAAATCACATAATAGTACGCACATAAGTGAGGCTCCAACCTCAATTGAAAAACGCAACTATACGGTTCAAACCCCAATTTAAACCATCCATGTGCATAAATTAAAATCATACATAAGTCTAAACCCATGATCACCTAACATGCAACTTGCGAGAATTTAAATTTAGCCAATAAATTAAAATTCCCGTTTCAAGTCCTAATGACTTAAAACATGACTTGATGCGAGTCTTATTCATAAAAGTTTTCAATAAATCCCAAATTATTAAAACAAATAAAATTCCAATTAATTTCTGAAAATTAACAATTTTATCAAAGATATATTTTCCCAAAATATAAACTGTTTCTATTTCTCAAAAATCCCAATTTTAAGTTTTATTCCAAATTAAAATAAATATTAATAAAACAATTTTTAATAATAAAATTAAATTAAAATTAGAAATAAAATCGGGCCTGGATTGCACGAAATATGAAAACGGATTACGAGAAAAAAACGGGGTTCGTACGCAAAGAGGGTCGTGCTCATCGCAGGGGCGCGCGCACACGACAGGCGAGTGCTCGCGTTGCGAGCGCACGCCGCATGCTGCTACGCGCGGGCCTCCTGGCCACTTGCGGATGTTGCTGGCGGGCGCCCCATGCACGGTTGCGGGAGGGGCTGGACGGTATGCCCATGCGCGTGCCTAGGACAGGCGGGCGGCGGCGAGCGAGGCCCTCTCGCGCGACGCCTTGGCGCTCGGGGTTTCGCGTGTTCGTCGTAATCCGGGTTTTCGTTTCGTGTTTTCGTTCAAAAGCAAAACCAATCCAAGAAATCCAAAAACAGTTTATACAGTTTCAAATCTAAAACAGTTTTCAAAATAAATTTTACAAAACAGTTTTCAGAAACTTCCAGGAAAAATACAGTTTCGTAATTCAGGCTTTCTAAAATAATTACAAATACTCAATCACATCAAGCCTAACAATTTCTACCAAATTCAGTTTAATTGAGACGAATCAGAAACACGATTAACGAGGTGGCTCTGATACCACTTGTTGAAAACAGGAATCAGAAAGCAGCGGAATTTTAAAATATTTTCCAACAAAAAGGATCTTGAACTCGCCATCGTGATTCCATATTCGTAGAGATTAGAAACTTACTTTTCAATAATCTTTCTTGAAGCGTTTCAAGCCACCCAAGAACACTCTTCTCGCGGCTTGATTCCCTCTCTTTGGTAAAGCTCGAATCTTCAAAACTTCTAACTTGAAGCTCTCTAAAGATAGTGCACCAACTTGACTACAATCTAACTAGTAAGGATGCTAGTTCTCTAGTTAGTGTTTAAGCTTGACCTAGGGTTTATTTGATCTTGGAGAAAGGATGGTGTTCAACACATGAACCAAAACAATTCGTAATTACTCTCTAAGGGGAGCTCAAGCTCCCCTATATATAAGTAGAGAGGGGCGGCCGAAATCCTAGTCCTTATGGACTAAGGATTTGGTCCCTCTCTCTTATTACTTGATCATCAAGTAATTTTAAACTTTGACTTTGAATTCTAATTCAAATCAACTTTTAAGAGAGCTAAAAATATTCAAACTCCTTTTGGATAATTTTTATACTTTATTTATAAATAAATAACTTATTTTATCTAATTTAATTAATTCATAATTAATTAAATAGATTTATTTCTCCAAAATAAGACTTTCTTTTTAATTCAAAATTAAACCAAAGTCTATTAAATAATTAACACATTAATTATTTAATGTACAAATAATTATACACGTGTGGCACACGTGTCCCAAAGACACGTGTCCAGTCACGTGACCCACACATGTGGTTTCACACGTGTGGAACCCTCTCGGCTCGATTAACTCGTTTAATCATTTCAAAGCCTTAACTCATGTTACCAAGTTATTATGTGTGACCCTCTAGGTTCTCAATTCAATTAGCAGTGACCCTAATTAATTAATTCACTAACTAATGAATCAGTCCACAGATTAAACGACCATAGTCTAGCAACAGGTGTTTAACCCCTAGCTGAATTGGAATGTCTCGATTCGACAGAACCTTTAAGTCATTGATTCATGTGAGATACAATCCTCCTACTTACTATCTCTCAACCAAGATCTAGGGTAAGGGAATAATCAGAACCCTAATAATCCGGTCTTAAAGCTAAGTGTATTTCATATCCATTTGATCTCAATCCAAGAAACCCTTTTCTTGATGTCTTGATCTACTGCCTTGGCTAAGGACTCCATATGGCATATGAATGACTTACACAATAAGAGATCACCTTGCAAATGCAAGTGCAGGTCCTATCTTGATTCTCATTCACTTTCATGAGTCACTTGTGCAGCCCCAGCATAAGCCTTGAATCAGTTGTCTAAGGCGACACCCTTTAAAGCTTATACCTAAGACTTCAGAGTTAGCTCATAAAGTGACATGGAACCTCAAGTCTAAAGATCAATTAATCACATCAATGACTCGTGAGATATTTCCTAATCTGGAAGTTTCCATTTTCTGAAATAGAAACTTCCTTTCCCATTTAGGAATCTTCTCACACGGGGCACCTCAGTGAACTTACTTATGGAAGTAAGCACCCTCATGTATCACGCACGTATCAACTATACACTTTGCACCTCCATGAAACAAGGTGGTCCTTCTTAAGGGCGTGATCCCACAAGCAAGCCTTAGAGGAGTCAGGTTGACACTCCCACTGTCTGTAGGACTCATCGGTTTGGAGCATTTTACTAATCATAACTTATGTGATATAGGGCTCGTTTCATGAACCATTTCACCTAAATGGTAGAGTCCTAAAGTCATCAGGATTAGGAGAGTTCTCATACATGCACAGCTAAAGTAAACGCATACCAAACAAGAGCATATAAAGAAGTGTTGCCTTAATTTGTTATTTTATTCAAAGATTGTTTGTGATCACAATAAGGAAAAGGACAAAGCGGATATACAACCGGCTTTCTAGGGTACTATTCCTAAAAGAAATGTGTCTTGTGTACAAGCTATATACAACCGGGTACCTTATCACGTTGCAAAGTGAAATAGCGCGTACAAATAATCGTAAATAAAATTGGTAAAGTTAAGACTAAACATTCAAGCTCCGCATAAATTTTATAAATTAAAATGAAAGAGAGATTTACCAAATAGAGTTTAATTCAATTTAATTTTAGAAACCTTTCGTACAATTTAACAACACTTCGTAAACACATGATTGACAATTAATCTCAAGGAATTCAAGTAAACCGAAATTAAACAAGTTAAGTAACATGATGGATTTAAAATCAACTTGACAATTATTTCATGGAATAAATTTGAATTAAATCAAATTAGACGGTTAGGGTTACATATGCGCGTAATTAATCAAGTTGACAATTAATCTTAGAATAATCCGAATGATCACATATTAAATTGGATTTACATTCAATCACATAACTCAAGAAACTCTTTAAATTAAACACACACAAGTGTAGAGACTTACTTGTTAATGTCGTCAAGACGCCCTTCGAGAGCACGGGGCGTCACAAAGACACCCCGTATAAATAATATCTCCACTTTCCAAGTGCAAAGACTACGGCGGCAAGCTGAAGATCATGTCGGATAATTCTTTTCATGCTCTTTTAATTTTCGGGATGCATAAGCAATTACTTTCCCTTTCTGAGTCAACACACAACCCAAACCTTTCTTAGAAGCATCCGTATAGACAGCATACCCTTCTGAACCTTCTGGAAGGGCTAACACTGGAGCAGAGACTAACTTTTCTTTCAATAAGGTGAAACTCTTCTCACAATCTTCATCCCAAACGAACTTCACCTCTTTCTTTGTCAACCGGGTTAAAGGAGCGGCTATCTTTGAGAAATCCTTTACGAACCTCCGGTAATAACCCGCTAATCCCAAGAAGCTTCTAATCTCCGAGGCATTCTTTGGTTTCTCCCATTTCAAAACTGATTCAATCTTTGAAGGATCAACTTCCAAACCGTTGCCCGAAATCACATGACCCAAGAAAGAAACCCTGTCGATCCAAAACTCACATTTACTGAATTTTGCAAACAACTGATGCTCCTTTAAAGTCCTCAATACTAACTGAAGATGTCTTGCGTGTTCCTCGGCTGAGTTGGAGAATACCAGAATATCATCAATAAAAATCGCCACAAACTTATCCAGAAAAGGTCGGAAGATCCTGTGCATCATATCCATAAAAGTTGTAAGGGCATTTGTTAATCCGAACGGCATCACCACGAACTCATAATGCCCGTACCGAGTATTAAATCCTGTCTTTGGAATATCATGTGCTCGGATTCGCAGCTGGTAGTATCCTTGTCTTAAATCAAGCTTCAAGTAAACTTTAGATCCCTGAAGTATGTCAAATAATTCCTCGATGTGTGGAAGGGGATACTTATTCTTGATCGTCATCCGGTTCAACTCTCTATAGTCTATACACATTCTCAAAGTCCCGTCCTTCTTCTTTACGAACAAAACCGGTGCACCCCAGGGAGAAGAACTCGGTCTAATATACCCAATCTCCAACAACGCATCAAGTTGAGTCTTCAACTCTTTCAACTCGGCCGGAGCCATGCGATACGGAGTCTTAGAGTATGGCTCTGCATTAGGGTACAAATCGATCACAAACTCAATTTCCCGATCTGGAGGTAAAGAATCCAATTTCTCTGGAAAAACCTCGGGAAAATCCTTAACTACTTCCATTTCTTCCAATTTAATCTGATCCTTGGGCTTGTTGAGAATATATGCAATAAAACCCGTAGCTCCCTCTCGGACCAGTTTCTGAGCTTCTGTAAAAGAAAGCAGAGGCAATGTTTTAGAACTCCAACCCACTGTCAAATCTGATCCCAATTGAACTCTCTTTGCCTGGCAATCAACTGTAGCACAATGTCTGTAGAGCCAATCCATGCCCAAAATAGATCCGTAGCGAGTCATCGGCATCTCAATAAAGTCTGTCAGGAAAACTCGACCCTCGATACTCACCGGAAGCTCTCTGAACACCCGATCAGTTTCTATACTACCACCGAAAGGAGAACTAACCACGTAGCATGCAAGAGAGCGAATAACAGGAAAAGGCAAAGAAACAGATATAGCACTCAAGAGAAAGGAGTGTGGAGCTCCCGGATCAAATAAAGTATGAATGTTCGTGCCATGTATGCTACCGCAGCTGGATCAATATCAGTATCCTGCTCCTCTCCGTCCAACGCATAAGTATGAGCTCTAATCAATGGTCTCTGACCCCCAGGTGGTGGATTCCTACGATCTGGATATCCATCTACCAAATGATCAGCGCTACCATAAATCAAACATAGACCCAAACGCCTCTTACAGTTATCGAAGGTATATGTAGTCTGTCCACAGAAGGTACATGTAGGCCTCTCGGGTGGTGGTGGCAAAGCTGGCACAACTGGAGCTCTAATAACGGGTCCCACGGGTCGGGGCTTCTTCCCAGGGCCCTTAGAAGGTGGTGGTGGAGAAGAATAAATCATAGGCCTCTTGCCCGAACCTGAACCTTTAAAACCCGATCCGGAACCTGAACCCGAACTTTAGCGATAGGTAGATCGCCTTGCATTCACTGAATCCTCAACTTTCAATGCCTTTGTAGTAGCCTTCAACCAGGTGCTCGTGTTGATCACCTCAATCGCTGTCTGAATATCCGGTCTAAGGCCCTAAACAAACTGCATCGCCTTATGGAAATCATCACTCACTATATTAGGTGCATATCGAGACAATCTCTCGAACTCGGCGATATACTCTGAAACAGACCCGCTTCCCTGCTTAAGCTCAGTAAACTCTTTCAATCTTCGGGTGCGAGAAGATGGAGGAATAAACTTGTTTCTGAACTCCCGGGTGAAAACCTCCCAATTAAATTAATATAGCACTATCCTTGCACTCCCCCACCAGGAATAAGCCTCGCCCTGAATTAATGAAATGGTGTAACGGGGCCTTTTCTTGGGACTCACAAGGAATGAGCTCCCAAATTCTTTCAACCTCTCTTAGCCACTGCTCGGCCTGAATATCATTTCCTTTAAAGAACTTTGGTGGGTGCTGGTTCTGGAACTCCCTAAATACCGCTGAAATTTGTACCCCCGGATGTGGTGGTGGAACTGGTGGTGCTGGAGGAACATACTCCCAGAGCCTCTAATCAATAAGGCCAACCACTGCATTCACGAAGTCCTGTGGCTGAGCCTGAGGAGGTGAAGGAGGAGGAGACTGGTCCCGGTGATGATGATGTAGATGACCTGGAGAATGCTCCCCTCGAGGTCTACCGCGAGGCATCCTGAAATCAAGACACTAATATGCATGTTCAATTAATAAATGCAAATGGGTGCAAATAATTCCCAACTGGCACATAAATCATATAATTCAAATAATTCAAAGAATTCATATAAGTTCAAATAATTCCCAACTGACAATGTAAGACTCTCAAGTTGACAATTAATTCCTATGTCGTGCGACCTAGACTCACAAGACACGCCACTAGAGACTCCGTTTTGCAACCAGGCTCTGATACCACCTTAGGATGTAGCACCCGGAACGCTAGGTACCACATCCCCCGCACTATAGTTCAGTTCAGATATGAAATGGACAATCCTTACATGAACCAAAGCTATAGCGAACGGGAGACAATAAAAAAAAAAGACAATAGCTAGACGGGACTAACCCCAAACCAAATAATCAATTCGCAATAATAAAAGCGGAAGCATAATTTTTCATTATCGATTAACAAGTATTCAAAAGCATGCCATCTACTCCATATACATATCAATACATTATCATCTCCCAAAATTCCATAAACATGCCAAAATATCATAAGTATCAATATATGAACATAATATGAAGGTGAAGTGTGCTAGACCCAAATTAAAGACACGACTTGACTCTAATTCCCGCTTAGCACGCACTTGCAAAACTGAAAGGTTGAGACGTCAGTCTACAACAGACTGAGTGAGGGGTTTAAGTAAATATATGCGCACGTACATGCATGTTATAATCTCGGGTAATATTTTATGAAAAACAATACAATTCAAGAAAATAAGATATAATATCACCCGAGGTTACAACTATCAAGTTTAACAATTATTTCAATTTCAGTCAATCAGTGGCCCGGCGAGTGAGGGTAATTCTCCAACCTTACTCCGACTGTGTACAATAATTAGGTTATCAATATTTTAGGTGATCAAGCAAGTTATTACAATGCAGTACATTCAGTAGCAGTTTCAGTCCCTTCTTCCTCCGGGTGATGGTGGGTTTGCAAGGCCCAACCATCCAGTTAGTGTGAGCAAAGGGTACATGAATCCCTAAGCCCGGAACTCCTTCCTCCACTAATCTCATAGTGGATTCAGGGGTCATCCCAAAATGGTGAGAATAGCGCTAGAGTTACCCGTCAGCCCATGCTTTCCCGATTGGCTCAAGCCACTACCCTCAGGCCTACAGTGCAATACAGTATACTCGCCAAAATACGGTCAATTCAGTATAGTAGACTCGGTGAAGTTTGAAATCATTTGAGGTTTATGAAAATCTATAGATATATTAACACATTTTGGCCAAAATTCACATAAAGGTTGTAAAGGTTCTATATATCTTGAAATTAAACCTCACCTGTGTGGCCAAAATAAACAAGGATACAGCTCACGGGGCCTGCTCCTCGACACCAAGAAGCTGGTCTGTGCAAGAAAGACAATTGTCCGTGAGACACGACTCAAATGTACAAATTAGGACGAACGGCGTGATCATGAACAATATAACGTGCATTGACAATTTATGAAATGATATGATCATTTTCATGGATAAAATAGGCATATAACAACATGTATCGATCAATTATGGCCTTAAAATCCAATTTGGAAAGTTACACTTTATGCAGAAAATTCATGAAACCCCCTGGAGCATGGGAACGGCCGTTCCGATTTTGAACTAGAAACGGGAAGGGCCGTTCCCGGCTCCCCTAACAAATCTCGCGCGTCTGTAAGTTTTTGGAAATTTTTGGGGTTGGGAACGGCCGTTCCGGCCACAGGCCAAAATGGGAAGGGTCGTTCCCATTCTCCCGCGCCAGCTGTCAGGGGTGGGAACGGCCGTTCCCGTCATGCAGTTACAGCAGAAAACAGGGCAATATGCAGGGGAAAATGAACCAAAACCACAAAGCACAAATGAACCATAATTCAATCTCCAAATGTATACAAATCATGAAATAAACATACTAGCATACTTATAGTTCAATAATAACTCATATAAACACTTAAATCCAAGCTTGATCATAAAAAATCACTCATTTCAGGTTGGGCCCAGTTGGCGTTGACGCAGCGTCGGCGTGGCGTGCCAAGTGGACGACTGAGATGGCGCCACGTCATCTCGAATCAACAATCCAGCTTGGAGCTGGACCGGGCCGGTCAACGGGCCAGGATACGGGTCCGGTCAACATATAGGGTCGGGTCAAACCGGGCACGTGGCAAAATCGGGATTGGCCACGTATCGAACCGGACCGGACCAGGTTCGGTCGGACCGGTTCAAGGCCAGAAACCCTAGCCGCGTGTGGTGGCGCGTCCAGCGGTGGATCTGTGCGTTCTCGGTGTCGTTGGACTCATGGTGATGAGAGCTACGACTTAGTCACCTTGGAATTCATGTCCAAGTTGTGCACGCAAGTGGGGGTGTGAAATTACTATTTTACCCTCGATTTTTCCCCTATAAATAGGGGCCTTGGCTCTTCAATTCTACATACAACTTTGGGAGAGGTTTTGGCTGAACTTTTGGCTTTGAAACCATATCCCTTTTCTCCTAGTTAATTCCGATTTATTTTGGAATTAATTTTATTTAGGTGTTTATATATAAAACGCCTAATTTCGGGGAGATTAAACTCTGAAAAGGGTTTTCTAGTTTAAAGTTTTATTTTCTCTAAGTATTTAGAGAAATACTTTCGGAGCCCACACTCTGAGGGCTTCTCTGGGGTTATTGCAGGGAAGCTCTGTCGGTCTCACGAAAGGGAAAGAAGCTGGAAAAATGTCGTTAGATAGCCATATTTGTAGTACGGTAATATTTTACAGCTATATTATTTTAAGCATGGTAAATTATATGCTCTTAAGTGTTAAATTGCATGTTAGATATTTATCTGCTTAAGAGATTTAAAATTTATTATCAATTGCATGTATATACTTGAATAGATCCGGCTAGTCTTCCACTATTGTATTAAAATGTTTTAGAAATATTTTAATACTTGTATTATAAACAAAATTTTAAAATGTGGTCCCGGACCGCTACTGTTCTGGGCCCACCACCCAGCAGAAAGCACCAAAGGAGACGTATAAATATATGAATTGGTACAAATGATATGTTGTGTGATGATATAATAAGTGATACAATTATCGATATACTAAATGAGAATGATCAATACAAGATACTGTGACATTATACTACATGATACATGCTAAAGGATCCAATATATTGTGTGACAATGTTCCAATTGATATAAATATGTTATTATATGTTCATATGCTACAAAAATGGTATTATGTGATCATATACTAAGAAAATGATCAACAATAGGTTTGAAAGTTGTGTAATTCCAACTCATGAGGGTGTAACAAGCAAATCCATACTTTTCCGGATTATATACAATATATGGACAATTAGATACCGGATTCCAGTTTACATATGCTACATATGGCCAAATTAATACGACATGAAGAATGTTGTCTGAAAGAACCAAAGGAGACGTATAAATACATGAATTGGTACAAATGATATGTTTTGTGATGATATAATAAGTGATACAATTGTCAATATACTAAATGAGAATGATCAATACAAGCTAATACATGAATTAAAGCGAAACCAGACTTCTTATGATTATATACGACATATGAGAAATTAGATACGAGATTTTTGTATTCCTATACTTCATATCGCCAATTTTACACCACATGAATAAAAGCGAATGCATACAACACATGGGCAATTAGATACTTGATTTCCGTTTACATATACGAAATATGGGCAAAGTAATACGACACGAATAAAAGTGAAACCATACTTTTCATTAGGATTATATACGGCATATGGGCAATTAGATACCTAATTACCGTTTTCATATACGACATATGGCCAATTTTATAACACGGATAAAAGCGAATCCATACTTTTCATTAGGATTATATAAGACACAGGGGTAATTAAATACGTGATTTCTATGTACATATACGACATACAGCCAAATTAATACGACACGAATAAAAGCGAAACCATACTTTTCATTAGGATTATAAACGACATATGGGCAATTAGATACCTGATTTCCGTTTTCATATACGACATATGACCAAATTAATACGACATGAATAAAATCGCAACCATACATAAATTTGATCCAATACCACTTACATATGCCCGACCAACAGACATCATATTGTTCAAGGGTGAACCCAAAATATTACAGCCCATCACAACAACACACCACCAAAAAAACCAAAAAAAAAGGGCAGATTATCCACTTAACGACAAACAAACCAGGTTTTCCCTAAACAAAACAACCAAATTTTCATGTTTTCTTAACAGTGCCTTCTGCTACCAGGATCTTAGCAGCCAAATGGCCCCGATAGTACGGCATCTTCACACTCAACGACTCAGTCCAGAAGGCCGGATCATCCCTAGCAAAATATTCGGCAAAAAGGCATAAATAGGTACCGCAATCAAGGCTATCAGAACTCTGAGAGGGACACAGCTGACTAAGTACGTCATCATTGGGAATCTCATACTTATGTGCATGAAACAGGAACATCCGAATGAATTTCACCCATGATTTCGCATGCCCGGTTACCATGGCAGAAAGCATAGAGTTCAAGCATTTGAACGCCCTTGTTTTAGTGTCGAGCACCACCATATGCCAGTGGTTCTTCGTGTTCAGTGGGAAGATGATGTAACGATAACCTCCTAACACATCAAGATTCAGTTGCTCAAGTATTGAGCGCGTACTCCTCGTGGCACCGACTTCCAGACACGCACCAAGCTCCTCTAGATATTCAGGGTGCAGTTTCTTCTTTGATCCTTTCATGAATTTTTTACCCTACACGGCCTTCAATACCTCGATTGTGACATGGGGTGACATACCCCAAATTCTTGTCATGTTCATGCGGTTCAAAATTCCAATATAACTCTCAAATACACTTTGCCTCATCTCGAGGCCCCAAAGCAGTCAGTAAATGTCAGCATTCATGACTTCAACTTCGTCCCCACGGTACACAACATCATCTGCCTCTTTAGCCTGTCCCCAGATGAATCCATTGATTATTTCTCGCTCTTCTGGAATCAACTCATCTCTTCCTGGGTAGTCTAACCTCCCAACATAATCAATGTACAGTCATCCATAAGGGTCTTTCCGGTGTTCACCTTCACAACAAAAGAATATAAAGTTAGAGATTATGAAATTATCATATAACTAACATAAATTATAATTAACTGAAATCTGACATCTTACTTTCTTCTTCATCCTCGGGGAAGTAGATGAAGGAGGTGTAATGAAGTCTGCGGATTTTCTTATCTTTCTCCTGTCATCCCTCTCTCTGACATCAGCAACTATAGAGCTAATGCTGTCCTCAACTCTCTTCATTCTAAATTCAGCACGTCCATCATCCGAATCGCCTCCACTAGCATAATCATCAACAACCTGAAAATCTAAATTCTCATTCTACTCCACAAAAGTCTCTCAAACCTCTTCATTCACATTCTGCTCCCCAGCAGTCTCTCCAATCTCCAAAACATCTCCTGCCTTCTCTTCTTTGTCGTCCACATCCTCCTCCACCACTTTCTCTTGCACAGCAGTCAATATAACGGCAACATCTTTATCTCCCTTCTCCTCATTCTTCTCACTTTCATCAGCCATGTCACTTTCCTTCTCGCTCTCCTTCTCCTCTTCAACCTTTTCATCATTCTCACTCTCCAATTGAGTCTCCACCCCCGCAGTCCCATTATCTGCAGCCTTGTCACTTTCCTCCTCACTCTCCTTCTCCTCTTCAACCTTTTCAACATCCTCACTCTCACTCTCCTGTTCACTATCCATCCCGACAATCACATTATCCTCACTGTCTCCAACATGCCCTTCTTCTTCATTCTCCTCTGCAGTACTCTCTTCATCTTCAGAATCCCCCACCTGTACTCCCTTCTTTACCAAATGTCTCAACAACTTTAACTCTCTTCTCTGATTCGCAACAACTTCCCTCAGCAAAGCTTTAGTCTCCAACTCGACATTATTCTTTGTGGTGGGAGGTTCAAACAATTGTAACTCCCTCGATTGAGTTGCAACGATGTCCACAAGCTTTAAAAGAAATAAAAATAAAGGATGTTAGTAATATACACAAACTAACTAAAAGAAAATGTTAAATGAGTTACTTCGATCCTCTTGATGCCATCCAGTACATCATTGACTCTATCTAGGTTGCTGGGCAAATTGGTGGCCTATGATTGCCATCTAAAAAATCGAGGAAACGCCCACACCGAGCTAGGACAGCCATACGTAGGAAAATGCTCATAAAACCACTGTTGTTACATTAATCATAATACATATTCAATTAATTAACGCAACTATACACATAATAGACAACAAAATATACTAAATTTTTGAAATTGTACAAATACCATCAAACCAGCCACGAAACCGTTGACGTAGCCTGAATTTTTGCTCAGATAATGCATAATGGCTACCACCAAAAACCTATAAGCAGCCACACCCCAGGCAAACTCTCCAATGAAAGACAGGTCATCCACATAGCAAACAAGTGTTCTAGGCACACCAAATGAGCTCACAGGGAACAATAACGTCAAGAATACAAATAGTATATACATCCGGCAAAAATCTTCCACATCAGACTTATTTGTACTCAGGACCAAATTCCTCATAATGGCTGCAATGTTATCCTTCGTGCATCGTCGAGGATCGTTATCAAAAAATTCTGCAAGTGTCAAGGATGGCAACTTGGAGTTTAAATCAACATTCAAACTATAATGTTGCAGCCCATTAACTATACAGAATTCTGCAGACGTGAAGGGAACAACGATATCTTCGCCCACAGAAACAGAACAGGTTTGCACATCAAATCGGGATATCAATTGCTTGATTCTAGAATTGGATGCATATGCAAACGGCATGTTCAAGAAACAACCAAATGGACATCTAGAAATGGCTTCATGGTGTACGGGTTGCATTAAAACCTGAATATGTTCCATTTCTTTGTAGAATGCCATGGGGGAACAACGAGTTTGAAGGCTACCCATTTCTGCAAAAGATAACATCATGGGGTTAAAAACAAATTCGTGTACAAAAAAGAACAAATTGCGTATCTAAACCTAGGAATATAGTACTGGAGCAGAAGAGGGCAAAAAAAAATACTTGGTTTTCAAATTCAAACAACCCCCAAACAAATAAGTCCATTTCGGTTCAAGGAACTTCTAAACCATAAATTCATTCGACTAATGCCAATTTCGTATACAAAATTGGTGTAATAAGGTACCTAAACTGAAATATCGTATTCAAGCATAATATGGGAAAATAAAGCTAGGGCTTTTAGATTCAAACCACCTCCACACAAATTTGAGAATTTCGGTTCAATCAACCCCCAACCAAAGCTGGGCATTCAAATTCAAACAACACCTAACCAATTTCGTGTAAAAAAAAGGGATAATAGCGTACCTAATACTAGATATCTCGTATTGGGAGCAGAGATGGGAAAAAAGGCAAAAAAGTGGGGCCAAATACCTGTATTTTTTCGTGGTCTTCGTCCTCGTCGGCGGTTGAAGCCCCCTCTCATCAATTTTATAACTCAGCGGCGGAAACCCTAGTAGCTGAGCTCGACTGCGGACTTAACTCGGCGGTGGAACTCCCTGAACAACGGAACTCTCTGACCTTCGTAGCTAAAACCCACTTCTCCGGCAACCACCCACCGTCCATTCTCCTCTCTTCCCTCCCTCAACGACGATAATTTTTTTTTTAATTTTTGATTTCACATTAATGAGAGTGATGTGTTTGGGAGGGAAAGTCATACTCTTCAGAGGGGCACGTAGGTAAAATCACCCAAAATAGGGAGGGAAGTAAAATTGGTAAACTTAATTGGGAAGTTAGTATAGGAGAAATTATAAATGGGGAGTAATGTCAAATTGGGCATGCCATGTAGGTAGTTATTCCACATTTCCTGTTAATTATATTATTTTACAAGTATCAATCATGCGTATAGATTATGGTATATATGAATATCACTGGAAGTGTAAATCATATTCATTGAAGTTGTTATCAGAAGTTCTTAAAAGAAATATAAATTTTTATAAACTAAAAGAAAATATACTATTATTTAATGAGAGAGAATAAAACATACAAAAAGAATAGTAAAATTGAAACCTACACAACTGAAGATGAATCTGCATTGCCTAAACTAAAAAAACATTTGAAATAAACATCCTGAGACACAGTTTACGATAAAACTCAATCAAGAGCAAACTCTCTCAAAGAGAGATTCAAATAACAAAATATAACTGTTATAAAATATGCTCAAAATTTCATAAAAAAGACAATAAAAATTTAGAGCGAAAAAAGTGGTGGCAACAACTAATGGATAGTAATGAGGGATTTTCGTTGATGCAACCGGCAGCAACAATGAATAAATATGTGAGAGAGGATTGCAAGACCAAGAGATGAATGAACACAAAAGAAATGAAAAGACGATGATGTCAGTAAATAGTAACAACTTTCAACTATCTTCGTTGATGGAGCAATAATTTTAAATTTATATTATAAACACCAATATATATTAGCGGTCATTTCAATAAGCAACTCTTGTCACATCTAATGTAACCTAATTGTGAATTTTTTGATAAAAATCATGATAGTTAATTTTTTTTTAAAAATAATCGGGACCAGAGTTCCTTTTTTCGTGGCATCCCTATTGTATATTGCAATATGAAACCAAAAAGTATACAAAGGAATTTTTAGGATCTAAATAAACAATACAAACCCAACCCCGCAAACATGTTGGGCCGGAATCCAAACCAAGAAATAAAACCGAACCCAAATCTAAATTTGGCTGGAAACCGCTACCGAGAGCACAGCCCGCTAGTCACTGGCACAACAACCCATCCTTGCCTAGCGCGCCTAGAATAGCCCAACATTTGATATCCCATATTATACTCAAAATAATCCTCAAATTATTTTATGAATTATGACCATTTTCTTGGAAATTAATTCTCATCCTAGCTTCATTTTATATATTTTATCATATTTTTCAAAATTCCGAATGCATACTACTTTAACTTGAAAATTTAAATGTTAAGTGTTTATATTCGTTAGAAAGCTCTTTCGATTCTCTTTCTTTTGAAATTTTTCCCACTTTAAACTCTAATCTAGAAATTCTTAAACTTTTTAAGTATTATTTTCAACCTATTTTAGAATTATTTTAGTGTGATGTAATTATGGAATCATACATGTATACATAAGCTCTTACATCACATATATACCTAAGTATACATCTTACTACCCTAGAATTATACACCTAGCTACCCTACACCATGAATCACATACCTAACTATTCAAAAATACCCTCTAGGTCCCAAATACATACTTATAAATACCTAGACTCCATTTACAAAAATCACACAAAATCCTCACTTCACTCTCCCTCACTCACGCCACTCTCTCTCTCTCTCTCTCTCTCTCTCTCTCTCTCTCTATAAGGTATTCTCTTTTCTTTTATTATTTCATGTTTTATAAGATGTTCTTAGGGTATTATGAATGTAGCATGCTTAGATTTAATTAATTTATGCTTTTAGAAATTTTATTTTATGAATTATATGCATAATTGCTAGTTTTATGAAAAATGTGGTTACATATATGAATTTAATTAAATGCATGCTTTATGATATGATATAATATGACTATATGTTTAAATATTCATGATCTTGTTTGATTAAATTCATGCCTACAAGAATTTGTTTAGATTTATTTTTAAGATTAAAGTTACATAAAGTGCTACATTTTAAGTTTAATTACATGTTATGAATATAAAATTTGTTAGACATGATCATGAACTTATATGAAAACGTAAATAAGTCCAAGAACATGTTCTTGATGTTCTTGAATAAATGTATGTGCACGTGTGATAGTGTGTGTGTGTGTGTGTGTGTGTTTAATTTTATGTTATAAAGTGTTTAATTCTTAGAAATTCAAATAGTAAATGTTTTCAATAGTAAATTTGACTTTTGGCCAACATTTTACTTTAAAAAATCAGATTTTATATAAAAATAATTATAAATTAAATTTTTTTATATTTAAAGAAGGATTTTATCCTAATTTTCCGAAATCGGCAATTTTGCAAACGTTTTCCAAATCACGCCCTAAATTGCCAAATCAGCCCTAATTTATCATTTCAAACTCATAATTAGGATCATAATTTGATTAAAAATATTTGGTTATCTAAAGAATTCAGAAACACTATGTGATTAAGAAAAATCCGGTTTATCGACTAAATTAGGGTTTATAAGGTTTTTCTAATGGGTTACTCTTTTAAGTGTGAAAACTATGTATCTTATGTGCTTACTTGATTAGAATAATAAGAGATTTAGTCCTAACCCTGTAGTAGTTAATACTTTCAGAAGAAATTAGGACCGAGCAGGGAAATCCACATGACTTTGTCTGACTACCGGTATTAGGTGAGGGTTAAAATGTTTTCAACTGGAATCATGCTTATACATATATATATATATATATAACTTATTTTCAAGCCTACCTATTATATATGATTTATTACCCTAAATACATAATACTATATTACAATATCCCTTTTTAAAGGAAAAAATACTTTTATGCAGAATCAACGTTTTACTAGGACGTTATATACTTTAAGTCTCACTTTATCAAAACATTGATTCCTGGCAAGCAAGCAAAATATTCACTCATTACTATTATGGGCCCTGGCTGTATCCATATCAAATAATTACCCGGAAGGTATCGAGCCGAGGGTTGTTATTGTGCGGACTGCCACCAGCTCTTGGTAGTGGTTTAAGTGGAGGTTAGTTGCTCCACGCCAAGAGATAAGGAAGATGTATGACCTCCCGCTCATCATTATTGTCACTAGGGGGAGCTCCCCACGGCACTGGAGTAAAGGAGGTATTATCATATTGGTTTTATTAAAGTATCGGTGTCTTGATCAACGTCGTTACTATTTTACCAAATTTTATGGAGTACGATTGGAGAGGCCTAGCTTGCGGGCATTAAAAATTCTTATTACAAACAGTTCATGCTTTCACAAATATTTCCAATTTTCCCCTATCCCTACTATTTTAAAATCTATCATGAAAAAGATTATATTGCCAAATCCTATTGCTATTATTTTAGATCGATATTTTCTTGGTCCTATATATATATACATATATCTATAAGCTAGTATACCTTCACTTAGTCACTTTTACTAACCCTCGTCTATTTTAAAATGCATGGTTTCAGGAATCAAGGGAACGACACCTAGAGGTATCTTGAAGCATTAAGATGTCATGCATAATAGGTCAGAATTGATTCTAAGGACACATAGTTCTGAGCATATTTATATTTTAAATCAGCTGCCCTCATGTTTTACACCAATATGCCATCATGTTATACTCCCCTTTTATGTGAATTACTTCGATCAATAATAATAGCACTTGTTCTTTAGGTGCGTTATCATCTCTGTTTACATGCAAAGTTTTAAATTCCTTTATCTTCTGCTACACTATACCTTGTGCTCAACTTAAGTATTATCTAGACCATTCGCCGTAGTATTTTTCGAGTGTTAAGTCTAAACTCTATTCGGGGAGTATTGTGGTGTGGGAGTTGTAGTTCTAGGGGAGGCGCTACACTCCATGTCTTTCGAGGTGAAAAATCGTTGTACTCAGAATTATCTTCCTGAATCGTAAAAGGAATAGACTCACCATCATCAGTTTTCTTAACCGTCGTGATAATGGCTTTAAGGGAGTCCTAAACACCGATATTTGGATGCCTTGGTCTATCATGTGTATCCCCGTCCGATTGGGAAGGGGCCATATTTGATCTATTCAAGGGGCATTCCACATTGATTTTCTGAGTAGCCTAAAAAATTGATGTTTTGCATTGTTGTATAGCATTCTGAAAAGATTTCAAATCAACGGGCTCAATCTGTTCCCGATTCACCTCTGTTTGAGCCTCCGTATCATCCTCACTTTCTGACACAAATTTACTATCTCTCTTATTAGACATATTATCATTCCCCGATTCCTCTCCATAGCTCTTCTTATCAGTCTCTTCATTCTCACTATGCTCGTCGGTTGGGGTTGACTCTTTATCCACATTATTTTTAGCATCCTGATGTTCCGTCTGACGATCTCTTCCTCTTCAAACATAGCTTTCTTATCGCCTACCCCTGAGGTTTCACCTATTCGCTTGACCACATTCATGTCAACATTCCAATGATCAAATGGGTTTTTATGCAAAACAATATTATCCTTTTTTTTCTTTAAAATTTCCACTTTCCCAAACTCAAGGTTTAATTTCATATTTTCCTCGTTTGTTTCATCCACCTTCTCTTTGTTTTTATTTTTATTTTTCTTTTCCACCCAAACTCCATTCTTTCCCGAGTTATCCTTTTTTTTTTCTCGTTGTTATCCCGAAAATCATTTTGTTGCGTGTGAACCTCATCCTTAGATTGATGCTCATGCACTCCTCCTTCTTTCCCACCATCATCACCCTCGTTTTCCATGTAGTCCTTATTAGCCTCATCCTTTCCACTTTCATCACCATGACTAGGATCTTCCCCACTTTTACTGTGACACCCCGTCTGCTCGTACGTATAAGTTTGTGCCACGTATGAGTTTAATTTTCGTAATTGCATTTATTTTCATTTTTAATTGATGCATGTTATTTGAATTCTATTTCTTTATTCAATTCCTATATGAAATATTTGATAAGAGCTTGCCCTACTTGAACGCATGATTTGAATTCTTATTATTTGAGAGTTATGAAGTATGAATTTGGATCCCGAGCAAGATAAATTCGTGAAATATGTGACTTATATGATTTTAGGACTTAATTATATATTTTAATTTGATTTTGGACTTGTTTGAACTTGAGTGGACTCAATTGAACTTTTGTTCAAAGTTTTGGGCCTTTTTTTAAATTGACCACTCTTAAGTCATTTGTTCATAACTTGAGCTCAGGAACTCGGATTCGAGTTTCATCTTCGTCATTAGACTTGAATCGATGATTCAGACCCAATGGAACAAACCTTGTAATTTTTTGATGCCATTTTGACCCCCGACGACGCAGATTTCAACCATGCATACCTAATACGCCCCTAATACCTACTTATGAGCTAAAGTACTCATTACTTACCCTTTCTTTGACTTAATCACACCCAAAACCCATCTCTCTCTCCGTCATATCTGCTGGAATCGAACAACAAAGCCAAGGAAAAGGAAGAAGAAGCAACAAGAGAACCTTTTTCCTCCATTGTTAACTTTTGAGCTCAAGCTAGCTTTTCTTGCTCCAACTTTTGAATGTAAGAGTGGATTCTTAATCTCCATATTCTTGTGCTTCTTTTGCTCTATTTGAATTATGTTTTAAGTTCAAGAATCCATGAATATGCCATACATGAGGAATAGTAAGGGTTTGTTGGAGATTTTGAAGAATATGTTCATCTCTTGCTTATTATGAGTTATGAGACTTATGTACTGATGTATGTGGCTCATTTATTGCTTTTATTTGAACCTAATTTATGGTATTTGAATGAGGTATGATTTTCCATTAATGATCTATAGCTTTCATGAAAGAAATGTTTGCAACTCTTGCCAAACTTGAACTCTTTCTTTGCTCTATACACTTGCTTGCTTGTGGCTCGATTTTGTGGAGATTTGTACATGAATTTGCTGCATAGTTGAAGCCTTAGCTTTGCCTTTACTTGTCTCCTTTGGAGTTACCTTGCTTTGGGTTGTGTAATAGGGGTGATTAGGGCTGGAAATTGCACCCATTCCAGCCCTGAAAGCCCTAACGCCAGTTAGGGCATGTGCATACTTTGAGGGGTAACGGGCGTTACCCCATCAACCTTGGCCCCTAACCCCGTTAATGGGATTTAGCCCCCTTGTGTGTTGAGAGGTGGCAATGTCCGTTAGTCCTAGGTCAGAGCTACTGACCTAGGTAACGGCCGTTAGTGGCTTTGTGCATGGCGTTAGCCCCTCCCTTGTGTGCATGTGTATTGTTTGCTTGCTTCTTTGATTCGAATGCTTGTTCCCTTACCTTGTTTACGATGTATATGCATTGTATACATGTTGAATTATGTGTTATGAGTTTCATATTAGGTTTACAAATTGATTTGATACGTTATTTGCAAGATATGATCATAAAGGACCTAAGTGTTGTATTCTTGCACTACATATGCATACTTTGCATTCATGAGCATTGCTAGGCATCTAATTAGTACATATTTGAATCTAAGTCTCAGGTATTGTGTTCTTTTGTTTTAGAGCCTCTTCCGGACATCCACAAGCCCGAGGTTTAGGTGTTTGAGTGCTCGCTTTGGTCCCGGTTCCCTTTTACTTTTGCTTCAAAGTGAGGTTTAGGTTCTTCTTTTAGTTAAGTGACCTAAGACCTAATATGTGATGATTTCTCACCCCGCATGCGACTATATATCTTATATATATAGTTAAATACATGTGTTTAAGATATGTATATGATCTTGTGAAAATGTTTATAATTTATGAAATTGGTATAAGTATGAGCATACGTAAGCTTATGATTTAGATTCGTTTGTTCGTTTTTGTTATGTTTGAGCGAGGTATGCCCTGAAAGATGGGAAATTGGTTTAATTTGGAATGTTGGGCCCCGGGAAGTACGGGTAAGGAATGCGCAGGACAGCAAGGGCCGTCAGGTTTGGCCTGTGCATAGTTCCCTTTGGGGTATTCACGTTCGACTCTTGGAGGTTGAGAAGGCGTGGTACTTCGAGCCCTCGGTGGATAACCAGGGAAGGCATCTTGAGAGTTAGCTACCCTGTATATGTTTGCCTTGTAGGTGGAGAGGGTTTGATTCCCGAAACACCAAGGTTGTGAGGGTGGATTAGTATTTGTGAATTTGGTTTTGTAATTATTGAGAAGTTGGTAGAGGTCCATACTCGCCGGATGATTATTTCTGTTTATGTATTGATGGATTATGAATTGAGTTAGGGTTTCTTTTATTTATTATATGCTAGGCTTATGAAAATGATTTGGTATGCAAAACCTTAGCTCGGTTCATGATCATCCCTTTTGTATTCACTATGCTCTATATGTATGTATGTGGAGGTGTGCGTTAGCCCCCTCACTCAGAGGAGTTTAGACTGACCCTCTCTTCATGACCATCCCTTTTGTATTTACTATGCTCTATATGTATGTATGTGGTAAGCGTTAGCCCCCTCACTCAGAGGACTTTAGACTGACCCTCTCTTTTCCCACCTTTAGTTGCAGGTCTGCTTGAGCTAGGAGGGGAAGTACGTCGAGGTTGAGTCGTACTTACTGGTTTAGGACGAGTCTGTCTTACATACTTACATACTTTGATACTTTTGGACTTGTATTCGATAATAGTATGGATATTTGGAGGATTTGTAAATTCTTGATCTATTTTGGGCCGTGAGGCCATGTATATATGTTAATGTATGCTTTATGATGAGCTCTTTTGGATCCTGTTTATTGCTTCCGTTTTTTGTTTACTTGTTTTTGCGCGCTCTGTCTGTGTTTTAGCCCCACTTAGCCCTGTGTGTGTGTGTGTGTGTAGGCCCCCATTCGCATAAACTTAGGCTCATGTATGGAAGTGTATTTCATATGTAGGTTCGGGTTTAGGTGCGGCGGATGTAGTAGCCCACCGCTCCGGACATCACATCCTTAAGAGGTATCGGAGCTCTCGATTGCAAAACTGTAGCTCTGGAGTTGAGTAGCGTTTGTCTAGGTTGTATGGCATAGGACAATGTGGTTATATAGTTTTGTGTACTTATTTGTTTATCTTTTTATTAATTTTGCACACGAACATGTATTGACCTGCACGCATATGTATTGGAATCTCTTGATTTTGTAGAAATATGCCTCCATGAAGACATCATCACCGTGATAGATCCCCTGATCGTTGTAACCATCGAGATCATTCTCCTCAACAAGAAAATAATAATTCTCCACCACCACCACAAATGGGTCCGGAGAACTTTATGGAGAGGCTCACGGTGTATCTAGAACAACGAAATCAAGAAAGGAACAATGTCCCTCCGGTTGGTAATCATCGAGGAGGTCCTATTACAGCCACCCTTCGGGAATTTAAAAATCAAAATCCACTGGTATTCATTGGTGGAAATCACATTCAAGTAGAAAAGTGGATGGTTTAGACAAATAGAATATGGGATCTTATACCATGTGGACCGTTGGAGAAACTTCAATGTACCCTCACCATAATACAAGGGCAAGTGTTCAGTTGGTGGTCGTGTGTTCAGGTGAAATTGGATACATCTGGCGAAGAAATCAATTGGGAGGTGTTTGTTTGGGAGTTTAAGAATAAATACATTCCAAAAGCTACACGGAATAGATGCTTGAGAGAGTTTATGGATCTCAAGCAAGAAGGGATGTTGGTGACGGATTATATAAATGAGTTTGAGAGGCTTTCATGCTACGCCCCCAACATTGCCAATGATGATGAGAGTAAGGCCTCACAGTTCCTCCAAGGTCTTCGAGAGGACATGAAGGATGCATTGGAAGTTTCTAATACTAGCACGTGGGCAAAGGTGACGGATAAAGCTTTGAGGGTTGAGGACCGAGTGGTTATGAGAAGGAAGAGTTCACACATTGGGCAGGGAACAAGTTCAGGGACTTCTAACAAATTCGGAAAGAGGCCGGCATTTCAAGATTTTTCACAAGTGAAGCCTCAAAACAAGGAACCCCGACCCTTGGGCAAGTGTACTCATTGCCAAGGTAATCATCTCACGAAAAATTGCTTCAAATTGCACCGAAGATGTTTTCATTGTGGAGCACCGGGTTACATGATAAGTAATTGCCTGAAGAAGAAATCCACGGGGAGGAAATCAAAGGCCCGCAATTTAAGCTAGGGCCCATGCTTTGGGAGGAGAAGAGGAAGAGGCTGTTGAAATCGATCCAAACGCCGTGGTTGAAGGTATAATTAGCATTCATGGCCCGACATTACATGCGTTGTTTAATCCCGGAGCTACTCATTCCTTTATTTCCTGGGAAATTATTTCTTCTATATCTTTGTCTGTCTCCTTGTGTGCACATGATTATGTGGTTAGTTCTCCCCTCGGAAGTTTGGTAACTTGTAGAGTGTACCGGAAGTGTCCGGTGAGCTTTAAGGGCCGAGTTTTTCCTTGCTAAGCTGGTCGAGATGCCGATGCAGAGGTATGGGGTAATCCTTGGTATGGACTGCTTATTTGAGCACTGAATCCTGACGGATTGCCATGAGAAGAAGGTTTTTTTAGGTTTAGTTATGTTTACGGGCGACAGGTTGAAGTCGAGCCCATTTGTTTCCTTTGTTGAGGCTAGTAAGATGGTTCGGGACGGTGCGACAGGTTTTGTGGCCTATCTTTTGAATAAACATAAGGATCAGGCCAAACTTGAATAGACGAGGTTGTACAAGAGTATGCCGATGTTTTCCCTGAGAATTTGGGTTCTTTACCACCTGATAGGGATATGGAGTTTGTTGTAGACCTCCATCCCGGAGTCTAGCGTTTCTCGAAGACTCCCTACATGATGGCTCCCTACATCCGCCCGAGCACTTCTCCATGGGGTGCTCCCATTTTGTTTGTAAAGAAGAAAGATGGAACATTATGGATGTGCATTGATTACCGTGAGTTGAACCGGATGACCGTGAAGAACAAATACCTTTTGTCACACATCGAAGAGTTGTTCGATATACTCCAAGTTAGATTTGAGACAGGGTTACTATCAGCTGTGTATCAGGGAGGCGGATATTTTGAAGACCGGGTTCAATACTCGGTATGGGCATTTTGATTTCATTGTGATGCCGTTTGGGTTAACAAATCCCCAGCTGTGTTCATGGATATAATGCACCGAGTGTTCAGACCGTTTCTTGACAAGTTCGTGATAATCTTTATAGACGACATCTTGGTGTATTCGAGGTCCGCTGAAGAGCATGTACAGCATCTCCGAGAAGTCTTAGAAACACTAAGGGAACACAAGCTCTATGCTAAGTTCAGCAAGTGTGAGTTTTGGATCGACAGAGTCATCCTCCTAGGCCATATCATTTCAGGTAATGGAGTTGAAGTTGATCCATCCAAGATTGAGACGGTGCTTCATTAGGAAAGACCGAGAAATGCCTCAGAGATTAGAAGTTTTTTTGGGTTAGCAGGGTATTATCGCAGGTTCATTAAGGACTTCTCAAAGATTACCCTCTTGTTGACCCGGTTAACTAAAAAAGAGGTACGGTTTGAATGGGATGACAAGTGCGAGGCAAGTTTCCAAACTTTGAAGGTGAGATTGACTTCAACACCGGTTCTTAACCTACCCGAGGGTACCAAGGGTTATGCAGTGTATACAGATGCTTCCAAAGAAGGTCTCGGATGTGTTTTGATGCAGAATGGTAGAGTGGTAGCTTATGCTTCAAGGAAGTTCAAGGAGCATGAGAAGAATTACCCTACTCACGACCTTGAATTGGCCGTCGTTATATTTGCTTTGGCAAAGTGGCGACACTATCTTTACAGTGCAACTTTCGATGTGTTTACCGATCACCAAAGCCTCAATTATCTCTTTACTCAAAAAGATTTGAATTTGAGACAGAGGTGTTGGGTGGAGTTTCTAGAGGATTATGATTGCAAAATCTAGTACCACCACGGTAAAGCCAATGTGGTATCTGATGCCTTGAGTAGGAAGGCAAGTGTGGTTAGTTTGGAAGCTGGTTCTTCGAGCTCGGGTTCAGAGACTTTGGTTTCAGGGACTTGGTTGGCTAATCTCACCGTCAAGCTAGATTTGAAACAGTAGTTGTTGGAAGCTCAAGCTTCAGATACAGAGATTCAGAAGTTGGTAGCCCGATCGAGAGTTGATCCGAGTTCCAAGTTCAGATTATAGATGACATAGGTTTGTTGAGGTTTGAATCGAGAGTATGTGTCCCGAAAGAGCTCAAGAGACTTATACTTGAGGAGGCACATCGTTCAGGGTATTCTATCCATCCGGGAGGTACCAAGATGTATCGGGACTTGAAGGAGAAATTTTGGTGGAGTGGCATGAAAAGGGATGCTGCGAACTTCGTGAAGCGATGTCTGACATGTCAAATAGTGAAAACAGAGCACCAGAAGCCGAGAGGAACTCTCCAACCACTTCCTATTCCCGAATAGAAGTGGGAGCAAGTGAAAATGGACTTCACGTCCGGTTTGCCAAGAGTAAAAGGAGGGTATGATGGAATATGGGTGATTGTTGATAGATTCACCAAGTCAGCCCATTTTCTCAAAGTTCGAATGTCTGACAAGGTGCCAAAGCTAGCCGAATTGTATTGCAGAGAGGTCGTTAGATTGTATGGAGTTCCGGATAACATTGTTTCAGACCGAGATCTGAGGTTCACTTCGATCTTTTGGCAGAATCGTCAGAAGTGTTTGGGTACCCGGCTCAAGTTTAGCACCGCCTCATATCCTCAAATAGATGGACAATCTGAAAGGTTAATTCAGTACTTAGAGGATATGCTTAGGGCGTGTATTATTTTAGATTTCAAGATAAATGGGACGAGCACCTATCGTTGGTTGAGTTTGCCTACAGTAATAGTTTCCAAGCTTCGATCAAGATGGCTCCGTATGAAGTACTTTATGGGAAAAAGTGCAGGTCTCCTCTGTTTTGGGATATTGAAGATTGGAGGTGGAGCGAAGAGGATAAGCTCGAAAGAGCAGAGCCTAAGGAAATTATTGTTGAAACCATTGAGAAGGTTTAGAAAATCTGGCAATGGATGAAGGCAGCTTAAGCCAGATAGAAGAGCTACGCCGATAAGAGAAGAAGGCCTTCGGAGTTTGAAGTCGGAGATCGAGTCTTTTTAAAAGCATCTCCTAGAAAGGGCTTCACTCGAATAGGTAGAGGTGGAAAGCTTAATTCACGATACCTTGGGCCATTTGAGATCTTGGAACGGATTGGGGAGACGGCGTATAGGTTGGACCTACTGCCGAGTTTGACCGGGATACACAACGTGTTTCACGTTTCTCAGCTCCGCAACTACTATCCCGATGAGGCAACTGTTCTCCCTGTTGAAGAGGTACAACTAGAGCCCGACTTGATCATAGTAAAGCACCCGGTTGCAATACAGGACCGAAAGATGTAAGAGTTAAGGAAACGACAGATCTCGTTGGCTAGAGTTCTTTGGAGAGATCAGAATTCTGAAGAGTCTATATGGGAGACCGAGGAGAAGATGAGAAGATTGTACCCGGAGTTGTTCAGTTCCGGGGCGAACCTGGGGACCAGGTTCTATGAGGGGGGGAGGTTGTGACACCCCGTCTGCTCGCACGTACAGGTTTGTGCAACGTATGAGTTTAATTTCCGTAATTTCATTTATTTTCATTTTTAATTGATGCATTTTATTTGAATTTTATTTCTTTATTCAATTTCTATATGAAATATTAGATAAGAGTTTGCCCTACTTGAACTTATGATTTGAAAGTTGTGAAGTATGAATTTGAATCCCGAGCATGATAAGTTTACGAAATATGTGACTTATATGATTTTAGGACTTAATTGTATGTTTTAATTTGATTTTGGACTTGTTTGAACTTGAGTGGACTCTATTGAACTTTTGTTCAAAGTTTTGGACCTTTTTGTAAATTGACCAACCTTGACTCATTTGTTCATAACTTGAGCTCGGAAACTCGGATTTGAGTTCCGTCTTTGCTATTAGACTTGAATCGATGATTCAGACCCAATGGAACAAACCTTGTAATTTTTTGATGCCATTTCAACCCCCGACGACGCAGATTTCAACCACGGGTACCTAATACGCCCCTAATACCTACTTATGAGCTAGAGTACTCATTACTTACCCTTTCTTTGACTTAATCCCACCCAAAACCCATCTCTCTCTTCGTCATATCTGCTAGAATCGAACAACAAAGCCAAGGAAAAGGAAGAAGAAGCAACAAGAGAACCTTTTTCCTCCATTGTTAACTTTTGAGCTCAAGCCAGCTTTTCTTGCTCCAACTTTTGAATGTAACAGTGGATTCTTAATCTCCATATTCTTTTGCTTTTTTTGCTCTATTTGAATTATGTTTTAAGTTCAAGAATCTACGAATATGCCATACATGAGGAATAGTAAGGGTTTTTGGAGATTTTGAAGAATATGCTCATCTCTTGCTTATTATGAGTTTAGAGACTTATGTATTGATCTATGTGGCTCATTTATTGCTTATATTTGAACCTAATTGATGGTAGTTGAATGAGGTATGATTTTCCATTAATTCTCTTTAGCTTTCATGAAAAAAATGGTTGAAACTCTTGCCTAACTTGAAGTCTTTCTTTGCTCTATACACTTGCTTGCTTGTGGCTCAATTTTATGGAGATTTGTGCATGAATTTGCTGCCTATTTGAAGCCTTATCTTGCCTTTACTTGTTGCCATTGGATTTTCCTTGCTTTGGGTTGTGTAACAGGGGTGATCAGGGTTGGAAATTGCACCCATTCCAGCCCCGAAAGCACTAACGCCCGTTAGGGCATGTGCATGCTTCGAGGGGTAACGGGTGTTACCCCATCAACCTTGGCCCCTGACCCTGTTAACGGCCATTAGTCCCCTTGTGTGTTGAGAGGAGGTAATGGTCGTTAATCCTAGGTCAGAGCTACAGACCTAGGTAACGGCCGTTAGTGGCTTTGTGCAGCCCCTTAGCCCCTCTCTTGTGTGCGTGCGTATTGTTTGCTTGCTTCTTTGCTTAGTATGATCATTCCCTTGCCTCTTTTATGATGTATATGCATTGTATACATTTTAAATTATGTGTTATAAGTTTCGTATTAGGTTTATGAATTGATTTGATATGTTATTTGCAAGATATGATCATGAATGACCTAAGTGTTGTATTCTTGCACTTCATATGCATACTTTGCATTCATGAGTATTGCCAGGCATCTAATTAGTACATAATTGAGTCTAAGTCTTAGGTATTGTGTTCTTTTGTTTTAGAACCTCTTCCGGACGTCCACGAGCCCGAGGTTTAGGTGTTCGAGTGCTCGTTTTGGTCCCGGGTCCCTTCTACTTTTGCTTCAAGGTGAGGTTTAGGTTCTTCTTTTAGTTAAGTGGTCTAAGACCTAATATGTGATGATTTCTCACCCCGCATGCGACTATATATCTTATATATATAGTTAAATACGTGTGTTTAAGATATGTATGTGATCTTGTGAAAATGTTTAAAGTTTATGAAATTGGTATAAGTATGAGCATACGTAAGCTTATGATTTAAATTCGTTTGTTCGTTTTTTGTTATTTTGAGCGAGGTATGCCCTGAAAGATGGGAAATTGGTTTAATTTGGAACGTTGGGCCCCGGGAAGTATGGGTGAGAAATGCACAGGACAACAAGGGTCGTCGGTTTTGGCTTGTGCACAGTTCCCTTTGGGGTATTCACGTGCGACTCTTGGAGGTTGAGAAGGCGTGGTACTTAGAGCCCTCGGTGGATAACCGGGGAAGGCATATTGAGGGTTAGCTAACCCATATGTGTTTGCATTGTAGGTGGAGAGGGTTTGATTCCAGAAACACCAAGGTTGTGAGGGTGGATTGGTATTTGTGAATTTGGTTTTGTAATCATTGAGGAGTTGGTGGAGGTCCGTACTCGTCGGACGATTGTTTCTGTTTATGTATTGATGGATTATGAATTGAGTTAGGGTTTCTTTTATTTATTATATGCTAAGCTTTTGAAAATGATTTGGTATGCAAAACCTTAGCTCGGTTCATGACCATCCCTTTTGTATTTGCTATGCTCTATATGTATGTATGTGTGGGTGTGCGTTAGCCCCCTTACTCAGAGGACTTTAGATTGACCCTCTCTTTTCCCACCTTTAGTTGCAGGTCTGCTTGAGCTAGGTGGAGAAGTACGTCGAGGTCGATTCGTACTTACTGGTGTAGGTCGAGTCTGCATTACATACTTACATACTTTGATACTTTTGGACTTGTATTCGATAATAGTATGGATATTTCGAGGATTTGTAAATATTTGATATATTTTGGGCCGTGAGGCCATGTATATATGTTAATGTATGCTTTATGATGAGCTCTTTTAGATCCTGTTTATTGCTTCCGCTTTCCGTTTACTTGTTTTTGCGCGCTCTGTTTGTGTCTTAGCCCCTCTTAGCCTAGTGTGTGTGTGTGTGTAGGTCCCCGTTCGCATAGACTTAGGCTCATGTATGGAAGTTCATTTCATATGTAGGTTCGGGTTTAGGTGCAGGGGATGTAGTGGCCCACCGCTCCGGGCGTCACATTTACAAGCATTCGATTTATGACCCAAACGGCGACACCTCAGATAGAAATCCGGAATTTTACCATAAAGAACTTCTTGCGTAAAACTCCAATCACCGTATCTCACCCAAATAGACTTCTTAAGAGGCTTAGCAACATCTAATTCGACACAGACCCTAGGCTTAAAAGTATTTCAAACTTTGTCGTGAGTTCATCCACTCTAATCGGTTTACCTACTTGCTCAGCCAAATTCCACAGACCATCTTTGTAAATTAATTGTGATGGAAGTCTGGGGAAGGAAATCCAAACTGTGACAACAGGCGAATCAACATCCGGATTGAAATTCGGCATCCATTTAACACTTGCATCGAAAAATCATGAAAAAGCCATGTTCCTTTCATAAACAATCTCGCATAATCATCCGTATTATCACATCGAATCAACACATAAGTTTCGTTAAGCAAACTAATTCGAACAGTTCCTTTGAAAACAATCTTAGAAAAATAAAATTTCAATCGCGCCATGGTCGGATACCCTTGAGAAAACTTACCAATAAGTGATAATCTAAACCGTTGATTGAGAATCTAGCACTCGTCATGCGAAAACACAACAGCAGGTAAGCCATTGAACTCCATTTTAGTTCCTAGAGGTCGAATATTTGATAGATCAAAGTTCTTGATGCGCGTCTTTTCATCGGGGAGAAGAAAAGGCTTGTGCGTATCTTTACCCGCCAAGGCCGTTGCGTACTGCGCTGCTTGAGTAGGCGCAGCCGTCAGGAGCTATGCAGCAGCGCTCGCGCCAGCAAAAGATGCGTTGGCCTGGTACACAGCAACTGCCGCAAGCGTGCTTGCGTCTTGCGTGCGAGGATGGATCACGCCGGGGGGTCAATAGGCGGGGCACCAACAATGGGTGCGCTCCAGGCGGCGTTGGGCAAGTCGCCCACGTCCACCATGTGCTGAGAAAGGCGGCATAAGAAAAACCGCCGCAAAAGAAGGCCGGCAACAAGGTTTTTGCATGAGGGAGGGGCGCTTCTCAAATCTCTTTTGTAAATATCTTCACTGAATCATGATAGCTAATTGATTAAGGTACACAAAACAATTTACACACTGGGCAATTACAAATTTTGAACTTCATATCCATCCTACAAGATAAATAATTAAAATAAAAAGTATTCTATGAATCCCATAAGTGACTTTTAATCACAACATCCACAAAAGCGATCTAGCTGTGCAAAAGAGATGCATAATTTGCAGTGAAAGCAACCATTCCAATGAGTGAAGATATGTGTTACCAAAGTAGGAATAATAATATTAATGAAAAATTGCTACGTAAGGAGGGAAAGGGTTGTGACAAGGCCCTCCATTGAAAAAGGATGTACTAAACAAGTCCCACATCAAAATCACATAGCTAATTAGAAAATACGACAGTGACAAGTTTAAAGACTATTGACGATCAGTCTAAACCAGTCAGAACTTTGGGTGGCAAATTGGCAAGTTGATTTCGTTATCTTGGATTTATATTGATCCAATTTAGAATCAAATTAACATGATTTTACATTAATTGGAATACCATCATGCCAACGCTCCATTAGATAGGCGGGGTAACTCCAAAATAATTAATTAATGATATAGGATCAAGTTGACTCCACTTTTCTGAATGTCTGAGTCCTCTTTTATCATAAGCAGCCTTGTTATAACGAATTTTTAAGAACATTTTATGCTGATGCTCATGATTTGAAGCGTAATAGTGATTGTATGAATTGTCATGTTATTGACTGCACAACTGCACTTATAGTGTGTTTACTTTGCTTTGACACTTGTCGTTGCTTAGATGCATTGTTCCATGGTTTTATTTTATCCTGATATATTGTATGAACTTCCGAGTTCAATTTATGTTTGAGAGAAGACCTCGATAAAAATTTTACGGTAGCATATATTTTCTTTTTAAAAAATTAGAACTAAATTAATTGGGAGTGTATCCTCTTTCAGCCTGTTGAATTAGTCGACAATAATGCGTGATGGTAGTCTTCATAACAAATAATTAATACAATTCTTTAATTATTAAAGAGTTTAAAGTTTGAAAATACACCCTCTTAATAAATGTCTTTTTATCAAATCTGATCCTCTTCTTTTAAAATACACGACTTTTATAGAGAGAAAAGAGAGTTAAAAAGTGATACGTTTTTTCGTTTCAAATTTATCAATAATATTCACTCGACAAACTAGTTGTCGTTTAATATTCTTCAAATATATGGAGTATTTAGTTTTATAACAGTAAGCATTTTTAAGTTAAGAAACTCCTAAATTTCACGCGATGCATTATATCTTGAGTGCAAAGTTATTTGTATTGTGATAACTGCGAATCGCACTCGATTGTCAATACAAGATTTAAAAATGAGCATTGAACCAGAATTTCCGTTTGATTTTATTATAACAGTACGTTTTATGCATTTATTTAATTATGTCTTTCCAACAATTTTACATTAGAATTGTATACATTATGTTTTATGATTCATGGATACAGGCATGGACACGATACGCATAGATACGATAACACAATTTTGTTTTAAAAAAATTTCCTACATGATGAGTATCAGACACTGTATAGGATACCAAATACAACACGACACGAAAAAATACTATTTTAAAAGTATTCGTCCATATAAATCATGTTCTACCCATTTTGAAGTTACATATGTTTGACTATAATATATTACGTACGAGTGTCATGCAAAGAAAACTTTAGGACATTTTATGTGAATTTGTCCTATCAAGATTTATATTATGAAATAGTTTACTTTATTAGAAATGAATGTGTTAGTTATTTAATGCATCAATTTATATATTTATTAAAATATTTTAAGAACACTATAATATTGGCAAAGCTTAAAAAAAATATATAAGAATATATTATACTATTTAATAACTCTAAAAAGGAGTTGCTAATTAACTAAAACAATCTATTGTAGTAAACAAATTAAATTAAATATTTAGTAAAATTTTAACATGATGATATTAAACCAACTAGATAACAAACCAATAAAATAAACATTTTCAAAGGATATTAGAACACCATAATAATTAGATTGTAGCATAGGCATAATAAATTTAATAGTTTAGGACATTTTGAACACCAACTTTATGACATTTTATGTCAATTAGTAGCAGTCTACCCCGAGACAAATCTGAGTTTATGTTAAAACCTTTACACGAAAATTTCCCTACGAATGGAGACTATAAAAACACCAAGCAAAGCGGGAGCAATAAAACTCCAAAGTTATGATGCATGGATACAGACACGGCGACACGGACATGATATGACACGACAAGGATATGGCGATACGGATTTTTTCTTGAATTTTCCACGTGAGGAGTGTCAGACACGAGTGTTCGACACGATGCGACAAAATTATATTTTTAGGAGTATCCGTGCATCATAACTCCAAAGCAATAACAACCATAATAAGGTTTTTAACTGGTAATAAAATAATAAAATGAAATATATTCAATGGATATATAAATAGAAGTATAGAACAATGCTAAAAGAGATTAGTATTTTATTATAACGGAGAATTCCCGAAAACTTCCCAATGGAAACTCAAATTCCTCTTTGCTTCCCACTTTAAAAAATGTTCCTCTGAACTCTCCAAATGAAAATCAAACTTCCTTTTTACTCCCCTTTTTTTGACATATTGTATAAAAACTCAAGAATCGCGTATCCAAATCCCCAAATCACGTAACTAAATCCCCAAATGATATATTTGCACAATGAGGAGTTAAAGGAAATTTGGCCTGTCATCTAGGGAGCAAACGGGAACTTTTTTGAAAATGGGGAGTTAAAGGGAATTTTTTCAACTTATGGGTACTATTCAAAGAAAACCCCTTATTATAATCTCTTTATTTATTTATAATTTAGATATTTATAAAAAATACAAATTATATCTATTTTAAACAGATTGGAATATCAAATATTCGATTATGCCTTTATAATATTCTATGCAGGCTATGATGCACGGACACTTCTAAATATATCATTTTTGTCGTGTCGGATATGAGTCCGATACTCCTCATGTGAAAAATTTATAAAAAAATCCATATTATCGTATTCATATCGTGTCGTGTCTGTATCGCTATGTCTGTATTCATGCATCATAGGATGGAGGCGTACGTAGTGCAGGTGCAGCCCCCTTGCCCTATGCCAGGTCTCCCTGACTTTGCCCAATAATTATAGAAGACCAAATAAAGAATTGTCTGTTCTTATTACAAAAATGGGGGCAGAATAAAAATATTAAAAATAAAAAATAAAATATAGAAAAGACAGTAAAAATTGCTAGTCTATTCCCTTTCCTTGGATTTTCGCGGAAAGGGTTCGTATCAAAATCAAAATCTAAATCTTATGTTGATTACGCTTGGACCAACTCAATTCTAGGTAATAATGTGTTTTGTTATTTTTTTTAATTTTTATTTTATAAATTTATTATAACAAATGTTGACGTTGTGCTTAATTTGTTTTTTAATTTTAACCAATATTTAGGCCAGCGATTTAATTGATAGAGTTAATTAAGAGCTAAGGTCTGTGGTAATTTATGCATATTATTAATATTAGATCCATCCATTAACTTTCTCATATCATATCTGTCAAATAATATTGCAATGAATATATTAATTAGTTTATATTAGAGATCTTATGAACAAATTAAAATAATAATTCATTCATTTTCAATTGTATAAATAGTTAAATATCCATAAAAAAACAGAACACATGCAATACGTTTAAACATAATTGTAGAACTATTGAGATGAGTAGATAATTTAGTGGTAAATATCTACACCTCTAGATAGGGTGTACATAAATCCACACAATCCTATTAAATCCGCCCGAACCGCATCAAACCGTCCAAAAACCGCTTGTTGAAATTAAGAAATAAAATAAAATAAAATTAAAAAAAAAAACACGGTTAAAAAATATTACAACCCACTACTTTTCGATCGGGAGGTGGATCTCATAGTTTAAATTCATCTAACCGTAACCTGACCGCTATATATATATTTATATTTTATTCGTAATTGTAGTTATATAAATACATTATACACAATACAAGTGTTATGTATATTATACAAATTATACATATATATAATATATATTTTTGTGTTGAACTAATATTTTGCAATTTTTTTGATAAACTATAAAGTTATACTACATTAGGTATATTTATATGATTATATTATTTATTTAATAATATTATATATCATTTTTTTTTATCTATTTTAAAATCAATATGTATTAGTGTGCCAATAAGTTATTTAACTATAATAAATTCTCATATTCTTTATATCGTTTTAGTTATTGAATTAAAATTATGACTATAAAATATTTTTATTGAAAAAATATATATATAATTCATCAGATCGTCAATCCATCCGCTATATAACCGGACCTACCCAACTCGAACCGTGATTTGAAAAAATAATTATGCATGTATGGTTTATATTTTTACAAACCCGCATATTTTGTGTCGGATGATATTTTACTAATATAAAACCGCTCATACCCGACCACGTACACCCTTATTTATTATATTAAAAAGGGTTAATCCCGGTCGGCCCCCTGTCCTTTGGGGGGTTTTGCAGTTTCCCCCCTTTGTTTTAATTTTTAGCATTTATCCCCCTAACCTTTGAAAAATATTACACTTAACCCCTTTACAAAACTTTGACCGCCGATTTCTCCTCCGTCACAGCGACCCAAGTTTCAAGACCACCGTCATCGTGTTCGTCTCTTTAAGGAAAATAAAGCTCATACCCCAGTCGATCCTATTAGCCGCCAAAAACTTCGTTCGTCGTGCGTCATTTTTAACTGATGATTTCTGCTTCGTCGGTTGTCGAATTTTGATTTTGAGACCATTGTTGTGTTCCTTGCGTAGATATTTTCAATTTGATATATAATATCAACGCATTTATTCTCATATTTTTCATGTTATAATTTAATTTTTAGTCCTATTTAGATTTTAGAATAACAAAATATCGTAATTGAACACATGATTAAGAGAATGTTTGTAAATATCTAAATATCAGATGCTTATCTAATTCTACCTTGATTTTATTATTTTTTGGGAGTTTCCCCAAAACAAATTTTTGTTTATATAAATTAAAATTTTATTTGAACATACTATTATAATTAAAATACCAACATTACTAAATTACCCTTTTCCAAACAAATATAGTAATTTAATATATTTTTTAATTTTAACATAGTATATATTATATTCTTATAGATATGACATCATTTAGTGTGTTATATCATTTATAAACGGAATATAAGGGGGTATGTACAACCTAAAGCATATAATAATAGTATAATGTATTTTACTAATTACAAATAATATTAAGAAAAATGTAATATTCTTAAACTATTTTTTATACTTATATATTATTTTGATCATATCATAAAATAATGATTTAAAAAAATTTTAAGGTTAAATTAATAACTTATAAAAATTAAAAGTCATTTCTCTATGAACATTCACCTGATTATTTTTCTATTTTCTATTTTTGTTTTAAAAACTCACTGCTTTTACTATTATAAATTTTTCACAAACTTTAATTAATTCTGCTTTAACTTCTCCATAAGTATAAAGAGTTTGCAATCACTCGCTGTATGTACAAATTTTCAAAAGATAACATACTAATATTAAAAAATCATAAATAAAAGACAAAAAGCACACTAAATTGAAATAGGAAATTTTTTTTTAACTGTCCGCGAGAACTAGATTTTTATAAAGTTAAATCAATAACTATTGGATTAATAATTAGTTTAGCGCAATATTTGGTTACGTATTCTATCTACAATTTTGTTTTTCTTTTTTCTAGTTAATCTATTTTTCATTTTTTTTTTTTACTTAATCTATTTATAGTTGATCCCCAATTCCTCAAAATTTATATTTTTGCCCCTTAATAATCTTTTAAATCAATTTTTGAAAATACGTGTGAATGAGAAAATATAAATATTTTATAATATAAAGTTTAGTGTTCCAAATAATACATATTCACACAAAATGTTCGTTTTTCTTAATGAACCTTTTTAGCGAGAAGAAGGAAAAAAAAAAAGAAAGGGGAAAAGAAAAGAGAAACTGATACGTTTATGAATTATGCATGTACGTTGGTGTGAGAATTGATTTACTTTTAATTTTGCTATAAATTCTTAATTTATATTCTTGATTTATTTCGAATTTTATTGGATTCTTTCATAAGAAAATTAGTGATTATAGTTTTCTTTTAAAATTTTCTTGATTAATTTGATAAGTTTTATAAGAATTTTAATCATATAGATTAGTTATTGTTTTGTATTTTTAAAGTTCTAAATTTATTTGGATCTTTATGGTAATATTAATAATTGGACTTTTACTTTATATAAATTACTATTTACAAAGACGATGGTTAATAACATATAAAAAAAAACATAATTAATTGTCGGTGAGAAAAAATCTCATAAAACTTCAGTGAGATAAGTAGAACCGAATGAAATATTGTTTTGAGTCCAAATCACAACAATAATTATCTCGCACTATACTAATCATAGTGAAAAAGACAATAAAATCGTTACATGGGGAATGTGGCAAAACTTCTCAAGGTACAAGATAAATTTGACATCACTCCCTCATGGAAAAAATATCAATGCTAACTTCTCGTTTCAAATTTGTAATTTGATTTCACTCCCCATTTTTGATAAAATTATTAAAATAGCCTTGAAGAAACATGAAATGACATAACACATCACTTTCCTCTCCCACACAAAGCATTTTGTTAATATAATACCTCATATACACGATTTTATGTTTTATGTTAATACTTCAAAATATAATTTCATACTTCGTATATTAAAATTAATATATATATATATATATATATATATATATATATATATATATATTGTGTAGGTGGATAGTGGGGTAAAAATTAATTGGTGATTTATATTTTGAAGTATCAATTAGAAATTATAAAGTATCCAAATTATAAAATAGAGTATCCAAATTATAAAACAGTGTATTATAAATTTTTCGAATAATAAAACAGAGTATCTAGATTTAAAAATAGAGTATTATTTGTAAAAGTTTAAGTATTCAGGTTTAAAATTGAAGTATGAGAAGGAAAAATAAAGAAAAGGAAAAGGAAAAAGAGTATTGTTTGTAAAAGTTAAAGTATTTACATTTTAAATTACAGTATTGTTCGTAAAACTTAAAATACTTACGTTTTAAATTACAGTATTATTAATAAAAGTTAAAGTATCTATATTTATAATTGAAGTATTGTTCATAAATATTAAAGTATTTAGATCAAAAAATAAAATATTATTCTTAAAAGTTAAAGTACTAAAATTTAAAATTGAAGTATGAAAATGAAAAAAAAAAGTAAGGTTATTGCAGTCAATTTAGGTAAATGTAGAGTGAAAATCAAATTATGAATACTAAATTATTTTCAAGTGGGAGGGAGATATTAATTATGGTCCATTATTCATCCTATAAATTATTTAGAAATACTATTTCTATAATAATATAAAAAAGAAAAAAAAAAGGGTGTTAGACTCAAATAACGTATTTCATAGTTGCAACTTCCTTATATCTGATGATTTCTTAACTTTTTAGATTAACTTCTCCACCCAGCATGTTTTAGCCAACAATCAAAATCAATATATATAGGTCTTCTTCTTACTGATTTGCTCAACAATTTAAAAATAGAGAAACACTTTTATTTCATTAAGTTTTACTTTCATGTTAACAATTAATTTGATTCCATTTTTCGGTACTCGGAAGTTTTCCAAATTTTAATTTTCTGTGTAACTTCCTTATGAACTTAATTTTCGAAATTTGTATGCTAATAATATCAAAAAGAAATATTTAATATTTTAGTCATATGTTTATAATTTTCAATATTAACTGCAATATACTATTAATTTGTTACACTGGATATTTATACACACAGGGACGAGTAATGGTGAATATATATTATAAATATATATGTATAATGCTGTCACAAATTTTGGTAATATCTCTATGTGTATACAGTACCATTGTTTTAGTAAATCATGTGAAACCATGATATCTAAAGATAGTATTATTTATTTCTCCACTTGTATTATTATTATTTCTCGTGTGTTGATCATGTCATCTGGGGCACAACTCATGACTCACGAGGGCGAGGCGTCATTGCGTAAGGATGTGCGGAATGACGAAAGTACCCCCATCTGTCAATTATGAGAATCAATGAATGCCACCAACTCTTGGCCTTGGGAGAAATTTGTGGGTTGATTGGCAATAGATTTGGTATTGGCTTTTTATATTGTTTGTTTTGGTCAACACCTTGTGTCCTAGGAGAAAAGAGAACAATACCTTAAATTCCTAGGTTGCCCCTTGTCCAATTTCCATATTTGTTTTATGACAACACCTACAATGGGGGCAAATGGAAACCTCATGGAACTTAGTACCTTACATGTAGGAATTTAATTCATAAACAATAGGGAAAATTACATATAGATTCCTGAGGTTTGATCCAATTACAAATCGATCCAAATTTTTTTGAATTTTATATATAAGTCCATAAGTTTTGAATTTCAATTGATGAATTTTAAATAGTAGTCAAAAACTCATCAATTGGAGATCAAATCTTAGGAACTATTATATAAAATTCAAAAAAAAAAATAGATCGACTCGTAATTGGGCCAAACATTAAGAATCTGTATATAATTCTCCCTAAACAATAAGAAATAAATCCGTATATGTATATGGATGAGAGAGGGGTACGAATTCTATCTAGGGGTCTTTTTTAAAAAGTACCTAAAAGTTGAAAAAATTTGCTTTAACTCCGCATTTTTAAAAAAATTCCTCTTTGCTCCCTAGATGACAAGCCAAATTTGCTTTAACTCCCCATTTTTTTTGAAGGTTGTATTAAAACTCAAGAATCTCGTACCCGAACCCCGAAATCACGTACTTAAATGTCCAAATCTCGTATTTGGGGGCAAATACATCATTTGGGCATTTAAGTACGTGATTCCGGGGTTCGGGTACGAGATTCTTGAGTTTTAATACAACTATGGGGAGTTAAAGCAAATTTGGCCTGTCATCTAGGGAGCAAAGAGGAACTTTTTTAAAAATGGGGAGTTAAAGCAAATTTGAGTCCTCATTTAAGGATTTTTCGGGAATTTCCCGTTCTATGGTTGAGAAAGGTAGAAAAAACAAACAACAAAGGACTCTTGTGCGAGCCCACAAAAAGCCCCTAAAAACAAAGGAGAAAAGACCAAGAAAAATACAAAAGGGCATCAAACAAAATCCCAATTACCTGATTATTATTTCATAGGTTATCGACACGTATCGCTCATCAAGGGAGATCCATAATTATGACCTTTGAAAGTTTATACACAAAAACATAAAACAATCTGTATATACTTAGTCTATTGCATGCTAGCAAATTGGACATGAAATTTCTCTTCAAATTAAGTAAAATTTTGATTATGAATGGACTATTCATAAATATCAAACATCATGACAAATAATGTAATTGACAAAATTATGACCCTGAGAATTTTTTTCCCTGTTGATTACATGTCTATTAGAGATGTGGGTATCTATGTCTATTCTAATAAATCCAAAATTAGATTATGAATATATTATTCCTTTGCGATTAATTTAAAGGGAGAATTATATCTGACTATCCTGCATTTAGGTCTAATTACAATGCAGTTCATCATTATTAGAAAAATATTTTTTAGTTCCTAACTTTGAGAACCGTTTGTGGTCCCTAGGATTCTATTATGTCATTCCAAAAATACCCCTAATTTGTTATTAAATTCATAATTTGTAGGAATCGTTTTGTAAATTTTTGTAAACATCAGGGATGATTTTGTAATTTTGGTCATATATTAAATGTAACACTTCTACGACTGCCAGGGACATAAGTGTACTTTTACAAATTCCGTTAAGGGACCTCAGACCAAACAAGATTTATAAAGACTAAAATGTAATTTCTTGATAATAATAGACTGCGTTATAATTAGACCTAAATGCAGGATAATCAAATATAATTCTCCCTTAATTTAAATATAATGGTCCTCTGATTAGAATCCTCTCTAAAAGGAGACAAAGAAAAAAGAAAAAACATAAGTGGCAAAATTGATCGTACATTCTTTTTTAGAATCGATCAAAAGATCGTAGGATTAGAAAGAACCCCTCCCCCTCATCTGTACATCATAAAGAAAAATTCAAGAAGTACATTGTAACAAACTCCATCATCAAAACTGAGAAATAACTGATAAGAGAAAGCCCACATAAACTATGAACACTTTGAAACATACATAAGGCAATCTGACTATTCAAACCCCCTATTTCACTTTGCATAAATATGACCCCTCTTAAGCATTTTAGTGAGTCATTTGCCATAAGGCTTTTCCATAACAATGCATGTGATCAAGTACCTGTCGAAGGAATCCAAAGGGTGTTGATCGGAATGATAAATCTCGTCCAATCCAGCATTATTGTGCATTAATTAGCATTTCGTTGAGCTGGACGATGTTGGTAATGTTAATATTCGAAATATAATGCCCCTCTCAGTGTGATCATAATGATCCACGACGCATCATATACCGCTTTAATACTCTCAATTCAAAGTAAGTATCTATTTGGCAAGGCACCTCGAAGCACCCGATGCAGCCTCCGCACCAGGATTCCAACAGTTGATAGAATGTTCAGCACGTCATGTAAACTGGTAAACGTGCACACTCATTGCATGTACAAATAAAGAACTATTATTATTTAAATATATATTAAATTGAATTTTTCGTGTTAATATTTATTTAGTAACTAGCTTTAATATAATTATACTTTATGATAAATAAATGAATAAAAATATAATAAAATAATGAACGAATTACATGTGAGTACCCTCAAGTTTGGCCTAATTACAACGCTGTCCCGATTCTTTCGATTATTATCATATAGTCCCTGAGGTATGCATGGTTTTTGTCTGAGGTCCCTAAACGTCGTTAGGGTTCTGTCAGTCCTAATTCTTTTTTTTTTTTTTCAAAACTATCTCTGATTTTTTTATTTGATTTGACCAAACTGTAGGGACCATCATGTACTTTCAACTTAATATAGAGATCGTTTTGTAACATAATAAAACAATGAAGGATGTATTTATAATTTCTAACTAAATTTAAATTAGGTCGTTTATAGTCGTTCGTGGTTTGTTTATATTAGTGTTTTCATGGCTTTGCATCATCAAATACTCCAAAATACATGCCAAGTTCATATAGTTTTAACTATATACTCAACACACCATTAAAATATAGGTAACAAATCTTTGTAACAATATTTCAATTTACCTAAGCAATAAGATTATAGACAGATTGACCAATATTTACAGAAATATATCAAAATGAGTTTTAAGTTAAATGGCACTAGTGCTAACAAAACATACAAACCATTAACAAAACATTAGCCAAAAACAGGTACATGAAGGAGCTCCATGGATCTCATCGGAAATGCTTGATTGAGCGCTAGAGTTGGAAAACACAGAGTTTGAACAGTGGAATATTATTTTTTTTTTTCCAAAAGCGAATCGCGTTCTTGCAATGTTCGTTTCAAAACAAAGAAAGTTTCAAGTAACTTACAAAGATAGAAGCTTTCTAGTATTGTTTGAAACCGCCTATCAAACACCCTTCGTGCGGATTGTCCCTCGAAAGGTCCTCGGAAAGATCCCAAAGTAGGTAATCCTCCAAACCGTATCCACACCAGTCCTAAATCTTGATTAAGCTATTGAGAATGCTAGTTCTGTGTCTTGTATTTTGGCTAGGAATTTTGTTTGAAAACTTTTCTTTTGATTTTCTCAAAAACAATTAACGCTTCAAGAACGTTGGTCTCAACCCAAGAAAGAGTCTCACCCCTAAGGAGGTTCGAACCCCAGTAGACTTCCCAAGTCTTGTGGGTTTTGATTTCTTGCTCAATAATTTACTAATTAATTATTATTTTTAATTGAAAATAAGATCTTATCTTACTCTCTAAGATACTCCAAGAAATCTTTCTTTCTCCTACTTTAGGAAGTTTGACTACTCAACTTTATTTTGCATAAAATTAAATATTAATTTCAATAAATAATTTAATTCATAATTAATTATTTATTGGGTCAATTATTTTTGAGTTTGGACTTAACAATTAATTCATAATTAATTAAAAGACCAAAATCAATTAACAATTTAATTAATGAAAAGCTTTCACACGTGTGCTCACGCCACACGTGTCCAATCACGTGCGTGACAATGATCAACAATTTGATCACTTCGTTAATCCTATTAACTTCCTACAAAAACTCTCGCGACCTGACATTTGTGTGTGACCCTTTAGGTTCATTATTCGATTAGCAGTGACACTAATTGAGTAATTCTCATAATTAATTAATTAATCGATTCACAGATCACACTAACGTAATCTAGCAATGGGCGTGTGACCCTAGCCAAATAACGAAACGAATCGAAGAACCTTTCAGTCAATGACAATCAGTGAAGTACGATCCTCCTACAACTCCATCTCTCAATCAAGAAATTAAGGCATGGGAATATTCTTAGAAGCTTGCTATTCTTGATCTTTAAATTTAAGTTCGTTTCATATCGATTTAGATCTCAATCCAAGAAAACCCCATTTTCTTGATGTGTTGATCTTGTATCCACCTTGGCCAAGGGTTTAATATTTAATGGACTACGAACAACTTAATCAGTAAGAGATCATTCTGGTTCTCAACAAGTGCAGGTCCTTTATCGATTCTACTAATTCTACATATGCCACTTGTGTAATCCCAACATAGACCGAAATTCAGGTGTGTATGTGGCGACACCCATTTGAGCCTATATCAAAGATTACAGAGTTATCTCATATAAGACATTACAGAATCTCAAGTCAAAGGATTATTAATCACGTCATTGACCTATGAGATATTTCCTAATCTGGAAGTTTTTGGAAACTTTCTTTCCCATTTAGGGATGTTTTCACGTGGGACATCTCTGTGATGAAGTTCTTGTAACAATCACCCTTATCTATTATGAACGCATCATCATATGCACTTATCACTCCATCAAACTGAGTGATCCTTCTCAAGGACATAATCACATAAGCAAGTCTCAACAGAGTCAAGATCGATACTCCCACTATCTGTTGGACTCATCGGCTTGGAAAAGTTTCTAATCCTCGCCTATGGAGTTAAGAACTTGTTTCATATGTTGTTCTCATAAGGAAAAAGTTCTTAACGACCTCATAGGATTGGGGGAGTTCAGGCCTTCGCAATTCAATTCAAACCAATTTTCATACTAAGAATTAGCACAAGTCATTCAAGCATCATATCAAACACATATCAGACATTCATCATCACTCCCCTACCCCTGGGGGTTTAGCTACTCATAATTAAAGCAAAACTCATAAAACTAAAGTAAATTGCATTAAAGGAATTCATGTTCATCAACTTAAGACAAAGTTTCAAACACAAACTCATGAACATTCAGTAAAAATCTGGAAAAACGAATCTCGCATAATACTAATTAAACCTAAACTCAAAGGAATTAGTTTGATAATTAAAGCAGTAAATAAACAGAAAAACTGAAATTGTTAAAGAACTCGATCCTTTAGTCTTCTCGAAATTCTTTGAACAACTTTTCAAAACTCCAGAACTTCTCTCCTCAGGCTAGGTCACGAACGGAAGAAGAACTCCCTCAAAAAGACTCCAAAACGCACTTAAATAGCAACCCTAAATTCTGTCTCGCCGCCCTAGGTAACGGGCATTACCTATCTATGCGCAATCCTCGTTAACGCCCGTTACTACCTTGAAATCGCAATAACGCTTTTATAAGTGGTAACCGGCGTTACCACTTTCCTTATGCCCAGGGGTAACGGGCGTTACCCCTCTGATACGCCAAAGGCTTTGCTCCTGTGTCTGTTAACGGGGGTTAACCTCTTTGTTCTTCCAAGGGGTAACGGGGGTTACTCCTTTTTCCTCCAAAAACGCGTGAATTCACCTTGGAAAGCCGTTTCTCATCTCCAACTCAATAATTACCTAAATGGAGCAAAATAAACACATAAACGCATCAAACAACACATAATTATAGTCTAATCAATGCTAATATTCATGCGAATTCTACACTCAACAAACTCCCCCACACTTGCCTATTGCTCGTACTCGAGTAATACGAAAATAAAGGAAACACATCCCCATCAAACCTCATCCTCAAATCAATCATCGAACCATCACCTAAACAAATCTAGCAATTCAAATTAAGTATTCATGCACATAAGATCGTCAGACATAGTATGAGAAGTATACCCTTGTGTAGTGTGTGATTCGAACAAAACAATGTACAACGACTAGAATGACAAATTTACAATTTTCTCCTTAGTTCTAATCATTAACTTCGGAATACACTCTTCGTACCTATCTCCACTAATGGAATTAACTCGAGACTCGGGATCGGTAGGTCTTTCGAGCTTGTAATGTAGACTTTGGGTAAGGTTATGGAAATTTGGACCAAGTGACTACTCACCAAGCTTACATCATTCAATCTTTACTAAACACGACACCTTCAATTTGCCACTAAACACTTCTTCCCCAAACTAAGACAATTGTATCCCACCTCTCAATTTCACATTCTGCATAATTTTTCTTTTCTTTTCTTTTGCTCTTTTTTCTCTTTTTCATATCTTTTCCTTTTCACACTCTTTCTCATTCTCTTTCTTTCTTTTACAATATATCTCTCAATTTCAATCACAGCAATAATCAAAAGGGGTCTAAAGATAGATATTCACAATAAAAATCAAATGAGCAAGCCTTGGTGAAAAATTAACAAGGTAGGTATTTTTATCGTGCATTAAGCTTATAATGTGGCTACAAAAATCGTGCACAACAATTAGGCTCAGCGGGGTCAATAAGATTACGTTATTTAGTGAAACACGGCTAAAAATTTAAAGGCTTAATATCCTCCGACAACGAATGCCTACTTCACTTTCTTAATCTTTCATTAACTCAAAATTTCGCCTCAATAGGACTAAAATGCATCCTAATCAATTCATAGACTTATTTGGAAATCATCAATCCATCTTTCTAAGCAAAGTACATCATCACGTTCGAAAAGTGCGTAAAATATAAGATCATACTAACACACTAAATCATCAAGTCTCATGCAACTTTCCTCAATTCGAATAGCCTAACTCATTATAGCAAAAGCTTAACAATCAAACCTTGAAGAAAAAGTTCAAAACCGGGGAAAAATTTTAAAATCTTCATAATTACTCAATTTCTAACAACTCCCAAGTGTACCCAAAATCTGATCATGAAACTATTCAACTAGACACTGTACTGCTCCCCCACACTTAAACTTTGCAATGTCCTCATACAAGTGAAAGAATTAAGGTTCAAGAAAAACTCCCTGATCACATGAAGACCCGGCAATGTGCTAGCAAAGCTTCCAAAATCTGAATAAGTGACTAGAAAACACAGATCAAGTGCAAGGCAATTGATAATCAACATGCATTAAACAATCACCACACAAATCACAAATTCACGTAAAGAAGGGCATAATCGCATAAACAAAATTCACGGAATTTAAACATATGCAAAGATCTAAGTGTAGCAAAAATATCCAAACATATCAACGAATATTCCTAGAAAGAGTGTCTAGTAATCACGGGAAAAAAGTAAAATAACAGAATCAGGGTGATGGGGATCCTCCAAAATACTGATCAACACGAGCACAGAACCCTTCAAACTTAGCCTCCAACCGAGCCTCCCACGCATCAAATCGCCCATCCACATAATGCGCTAGATCCTCAACTCTCGCGATTGCAGTGGTCAAATCAGCCCTTAATCCTGTCAACTCTGTACGAAGGCCTCTCATAGTAACCGGGTTTTTATCATCAACAACCGGTGCGGTACGGCGGAGAATCCCAAACTCGTCATCCGGCCTATCCGGAATCTGAGCTAAAAGCTCCTTCTGTGTCACTGAAAGCTCCTTGGAGAGGAAGAAGTTCTTGCTTCTCTTCTAAGAGATTGTTTTATGTGAGAAAAGAAGAGAGGGTAGGCTAAATATATAGGCTATGGTGGGGTAGGACCTAAGTTGAGAGGAATTAGGATTTAATTTCGAACACACGTCCTCCTCTTTTTAAAATTAAAAATGCGCTTTCGGGACGTTAACGGGTTTTACCTAAATTATGCTTACCAGGAGTAACGCCCGTTACTCCTACTGTCCTACTTCGCCTGTACCCTTTAACGGGCGTTACTGGAAAAGGCCTTGAAGAGGGTAATGCCCATTACTCACGTTTTCGCACAAACTCAACTTTACCCAAAAGCTAACACGGACGGTGCTTAATCATGTTAACTCACACAGATTAACCCAAAATTTTCAATCAAACCATAGTGCACCAATCTCGTAGCACATAAATATCTCAAAGCACATATTGCAACATATCACAACAATTCATTCTCCTCAAAAGCAAATTCAGTCATGCACACACATGCTCACACACAACAAAAGTGGACCTTAATGCCGACATTAAAGCTCAAATCACGGTCCTTGCCTCCATATTCTAACAACATCTTACTTAACCTGCAAAAGGGAGAGAGAGAACTTAAAGTAGATGAGAAAAACGAGGCGAACGAAAGGAATGAGAAAAAAAAAAGAAAAGAAAAGAAACAAGAGAGAGAAGGATTAGTTCTAAGTTATAGTCGTTAGCTTGACTTTGAGAACCGGATCAAGGAATAACAATCCCCAAGCGACGAGTCACAAGGAGTGACCTCGTTCTTGCTACTCACAACATCGGAGCTTGAACTCCAAGCGTTTAATTTCAAAACATCCTCTTCTCTTGAATTTCGGGACTTCGGTTCTCCTCCCCAATCAATTGCATCCCTTTTATTCGAAATTAAAACCACTCCATTCGGGGTCTCACTTATCACCTTGATCATGCAACATTTATCCGGAATCGGTGATGGTGGTATGGAACCAAGATTCCTAATCTCTAAGCTTTCATCTCCTATTTTGAACGTTAGGCGTCCATTCTGAACATCAATATCTGCTCCTGTCGTGGCTAGAAACTGTCTTCCAAGGATCAATGGCATCTTATCATCGCTCTTAACATCAAGAACTACATAATCAGTAGGAATGTAGAATTTCCCAACTTTTACCAACACATCCTCAAGAATTCCTGTAGGATATTTCACTGATCTGTCAGCTACTTGGAGTGTCATATTAGTTGGTTTGAGCTCTTTTACTCCTAACTTCCTGCAAGTAGATAAAGGGATTAAACTCACACTAGCTCCTAAATCACATAAAACATTATGAAATTGCAAAGAACCAATAGTTAGAGGAATTGAAAAACTCCCTGGATCTTTAAGTTTCGGGGGAAACTTATGCTGAATAATGGAACTGCATTCCTCAGTAAGTGCGACGGTTGTGAATTCTTCAGACTTCCCTTTACTTGAAACCAATCATTTCTCTAACTCCTGCTTCTGAAATAGTTAGGGAGAAGAAATCGGTGGCAAATATGACTCAGTTGCCACATTTACCCTTGGCTCTGAAGGGAACTCTTCCTTCTTCTCTTCGGTACTTACGTTTTCAATCTTAACTAACCCCTCAACGTCTTCACAAACAAATTTCTCAGCGTCCGAATCTGCAAGTAACTTCGGACCTTCATACTCTCTACCGCTTCTTACAAATATGGCCTTGCAATGCTCCTTAGGATTGTTTTCGGTTTGACTTGGTAGCATTCCTGGGCCTCTCATATTCAAAGATTGGGCAATCTGACCAATTTGAGTCTCCAAATTTCTATTCTGATTCACCATATGTTCTACCTGAGCTTTCAACTTCTGATGTCGATCCGTAGACACGGCTATGAATTTCTCAAGTGTAGCCTCCCATCTCTGCTTTTGCTCCTGTTGAGGGGGCGCAACATTGTAGGGGGCTGGTGGTCTTGGTTGGAATTGCTGCCTAGGCTTAAACTGCGGCCTAGGTTGAGGTGGTTGCTGAATATTCTGATTATTAGACCAAGAAAAGTGAGGGTGGTTCTTCCATCCTGGATTGTAGGTGTTTGAGTAGGGATCATTTGCTGGTTTGGAGTTGTTTACATAGTTCACCTGCTCTTGCACCTGTCCTCCTACATTGGTATGAGGACACATATTAAACGCATGTGGACCACTATAGATTTCACAAGTTACCTGAACTGGTTGGGGTGGTATCCCAACTGGATTGACAGAAAGTTGATCCAATTTCTTGTTGAGGGCCTCAAATTTGGCATTGATGGCGGTTAGGCCATCTATCTCTAATACTCCTGCTTGCACCTTGACTGGTTGCGAATGGCTCCTCTCATGCACAAATACATCGTTTTGTGACATATTATCTAACAACTCAGTAGCAACGACTTCAGGTTTTGATAAGAAAGCTCCGCCGGCTGCGGCATCCATCGTTTCTCTAAAAGTAGGGGACATCCCATTATAGAATGTCTGAATTAATAACCAATCAGGAATCCCATGATGTGGAAACTTCTTCTGCAAATCCTTGAATCTCTCCCAAGCTTCATAGAAAGACTCTCCGTCCAACTGTCTGAAACCTTGAATATCAATCCTGTACTTCATGGTTTTGCTACGTGGGAAGAACTTGGCTAAGAAAGCCTGAGATAATTTTGCCCAAGTCTGAAAAGATTCGTTTGGGACAATACTTAACCATGCTTTAGCTCGTTCCTTAGTGAAAAGGGAAAAAGCCTGACTCGGATAGCATCAGTAGTGACATTGTGGATCTTAAAGGTATCACACACCTCAAGAAAATACTCCAGATGTGATGTCGGATCCTACAGTGGTAATCCTGAAAACGGATTGTTCTGCAGCAAATTGATGATAGCTGGTTTGATCTCAAAATTATTTGCTGCGATCGGGGGACGGGGCTGCAGTCTGAATCGCTCCAGCCTGCGGTATGTTATAATCTCTTATGGCTGGTGGTGGTAGATCTTGAGGTGGGTCAGCCATCTGTATGGTAGTTGGTTTTTTATCCTTTTTACATTTCCTCCTAATAGCACTCAGTGTTCTCTCGATCTCTAGATCGTATGGTACTAATTTCGGATCTTGAGATCTTCGCATGCACCGTAAACCTGTACAAAGGAAAAAGAAATCCTCAGTCCAATTCCACAGTGACAAAAGACAATGAACACAAAGTATAGTAATGGTCTAAAGCAATAGATTAAAATATTTAAGTAATATTGATTTAAAACACCTTCCCCGGCTACGGCGCCAAAAACTTGTTGTATGTTTTACTTAAGTTAAAGCCAATCGTGCAAGTGTACACTTAATATACTCGTAGCACAATAGGATCGTACCCACAGGGAAGGGAAAGCAATCACTACTTAATATCCTATGTCTAATCTAAAGACCGAACTAATTCACGCTGTTGTTTCTATCTACTAGAATAAAATTGAAATAATTAATCTCTACGAAAACACAGTATCAAACTTAAACACGGATTAACTCAATAGACTAAATAGGCAGGGAAAACAATGACTTATGCTTCCACGATTCAATACAATATTTGTTCGACAAGTGCAATTCTACAACCTAGTCACTTATATATGAATTATTCTCTCTCAAGGTATAACCGTGTATTTAATTAAGCTCAACGTTGCTCTCGCAATCATCAATATATTAATTAAACCAACAAGACCAAGACTAGTGCAATTCCTATTCTAGAGGCTTGGCATGGAATAAGATTTACTATTATATAGACCAGAACCAAATCTCTTTGCATTCATACAATCTAATGGTTATGGAAACCTTCTCAATTACTATTAACCTCTCGATTCTCAAGTAATTCTAGATTATGCTAAGGGTGATCAGGCCTTCGCAATTCAATTCAAACCAATTTTCATACTAAGAATTAGCACAAGTCATTCAAGCATCATATCAAACACATATCAGACATTCATCATCACTCCCCTACCCCTAGGGGTTTAGCTACTCATAATTAAAGCAAAACTCATAAAACTAAAGTAAATTGCATTAAAGGAATTCATGTTCATCAACTTAAGACAAAGTTTCAAACACAAACTCATGAACATTCAGTAAAAATCTGGAAAAACGAATCTCGCATAATACTAATTAAACCTAAACTCAAAGGAATTAGTTTGATAATTAAAGCAGTAAATAAACAGAAAAACCGAAATTGTTAAAGAACTCGATCCTTTAGTCTTCTCGAAATTCTTTGAACAACTTTTCAAAACTCCAGAACTTCTCTCCTCAGGCTAGGTCACGAACGGAAGAAGAACTCCCTCAAAAAGACTCCAAAACGCACTTAAATAGCAACCCTAAATTCTGTCTCGCCGCCCTAGGTAACGGGCATTACCTATCTATGCGCAATCCTCGTTAACGCCCGTTACTACCTTGAAATCGCAATAACGCTTTTATAAGTGGTAACCGGCGTTACCACTTTCCTTCTGCCCAGGGGTAACGGGCGTTACCCCTCTGATTCGCCAAAGGCTTTGCTACTGTGTCTGTTAACGGGGGTTAACCTCTTTGTTCTTCCAAGGGGTAACGGGGGTTACTCATTTTTCCTCCAAAAACGCGTGAATTCGTCTTGGAACGCCGTTTCTCATCTCCAACTCAATAATTACCTAAATGGAGCAAAATAAACACATAAATGCATCAAACGGCACACAATTATAGTCTAATCAATGCTAATATTCATGCGAATTCTACACTCAACAATGGTCGTCATGGGTAAAATCATGATAGGTTTAGAATTCATTTTCAGTGAAAGTTACAAAAGTGGGAAAGTGTATTAACATCCGAACTATTCGACCTCAAAACGGGCAAGTCTACACCCCGCACTAGAGTCCGACATGTTTAACGAAATGAAAAATCCACACACGCGCGCTAAACAATAGCGAACAGGAGACAAATAAAATCACACCTTAGCTAGGCGGTCTAGACCCTCAAACAGAATTTGTATCAAACAAACATAAAGGTGCGGAAGCAATTAAGCATAAACATAAGCATATCATCATCGAGTATATACATATCCCTTATACAATTCATATATCAACATGCCCGCCACGGGCCAAAAAAATCGAACATAATTCACCAAAGCTAAAGCTAACAAAACTATCAAATCCAAACTACAAGTATCATAAATATAAAAAAAAACTGACGAATGCAATGCGGACTCGAGCTATAATACAAGTAAGACTCTAGAGACAAACTTACTGCCTAGCACTAACCAAAGACGTGTGCTTGCAACTCAAGAACAAGGGAAAAAAAAAGGCAATGAGAAGGGGTCAGTCCTAACGACTGGTGAGGGGACTAACACATGCACCCATACATGTTTATATGAGCATAGCAAATATCAAAGCTAAATTTCATGAACTAGGGTATGGTTTTTGCAATCTAAAACATTTTTCTCGTGATAATAGATATGTAAAAGAGTTTGGGGCCGATGGCCAAAACAACCAAATTTTAGTAATTAGAAATCTATTCCGGTTTCATAAACTAAATCGAATTAAACTAACTCGTCGAGTACGTGTTCTCTCATCTAAACTCCTGAAATTGAAACGTACCGAACAAAACCAAACAAACAAATCAACCTCTCATCCAAATGATGAAAAGGGTTGCAAGCCCTAAACTATCGGTTCAAAGTTCAAAGTTTCGAGTCAGGGTTTAATTACTTCCCCGCATCTTCGATGGGGTTATCACTGGCTCAAGAAAACCCGTCTTCCCCTCGACCTCCTGAGGTTGGGCAAATCCTCTGAAATGAAAATGTGCATAAGGGTAGTATCCGGCAACCCTATGTCCGTGCCGGGTGCCCCTTACCCACATCTCCGGGGCCCCAATCAAATTCAAATTCAAACAGACAAAACCTATCTTTCAAGGTCAAGCTCGCTACAAACGTACACACACCAACCATTTTCAAAAAAGAATAAAAATATCTTATGTATACATAAAAACGTTTTCAATGTTTTTATGGTAAATGAAACAAGTTCCCAAAGTACATATCAAACACATATCTACACATATTATATGTAGGTCGCATGTGGGCTCCAAACACATTTAAGGTTATACGTTGTAATAACTAAAAGAAAGAAAACATCACCTGAGCAAACGTAACATGAAAACAAGGGATCAAACAATGCCTACGAAGCGACCTCATCACCAAAGGGATGCTTCTCTGAACAAAACAAACACAAGAGACACACTTAAACTCAATATGAACCAAAGAGACGCTCGGCTAACGCGTATGAATGCAAATGAAGCAATACAAGTCAAATACATTCAATACTTAGATAAATAGATACACCTAACATGTTTTCAAACAAATAACATACCTTATAAATGCGTAACATATCATATCATATCATCACATATGCATACATAAGCTAGAACATGTTAGGATTAATGTAACGCCCGAGCGCGAGACGTCACATCCCCCCCCCCCCCCCCCGGCACAATGACCCGACCCGTATACGAAATGAATTTCCATACACGTGTCGAATCATAGCGAACGGAGACATACACACTCGCTAAGCCAGGCTGGAGTAACCTATAACTTAAACCCCAACAACAACAACAAACAAACAGAGCAATAGAAAAGCGGAAGCAATCATTCATATATTATATATTGAGCTAGATGCTCTAGGTACCAACATGTAATTCATATATTGAGCTATACGCTCTATGTACCAATACTTAAGTCTGAATAAGATACATATAGGTACCATATACATGTACGCTCCATACAAAAACAAAACCCAAAGTATCAATAAAAGTAAGTTTATGAGTGTAACGAAAGAAAGGCTAGACACCATACAAGACTCTCTCTCAGACTTGTATCCCGCCTAGCATCCCTTCCTGCAAAAACAACTGAAACAACTCCGGGTTCAGTCTTAGACAGACTGGTGGGTATAAAAAGATAGGCATAATATCATAATATTGCGAAATTTAAACACGTACATGCAAATTATAATCCTTATTCGAGGTTTTGAATCCTTTTTCCCAAGTGGGAAATAAATACAACGAATAGGATTATAACAATTCATTTCATTCATTAGGTCATTCGTGGCCCGGCGAGAGGGCGTGCATTATCTCCAACCACCACCTCGTGTAATTCATTAATCATTCATTCATTCATTCGTTCATGCATTCTTTCTTTCGTACACATTCATTCGATCATTCATTCGATCATTCATATACTCATTTTTCCTCCGGGTAGGGAACGGGTTTGCAAGGCCCGAACCCTCATTCATTAATGCTATAGGGGTACATGAATCCCCAAAAGCGTGGGTCCCCTTTCAGTCACTAATCTCCTAGTGAAATCCAGGTTTCCGAAATTGTTGGAACTAGTATATGTGGATTCTCGTCAGCCCATGCTTCCCCGGTTCACCAATACACTAAGTCCCGGGCCCCCATTCATTGTGATCACTCAATCATTACTCGCCAAAACATTTTGGTAGGATATTTAAGAAAAAGGCTTTCGTTTAAAACATTTGCTCATTAAAACTTGGTATAAATACCTATATAGGGTTTTGGCCAAAATCTTGCACATTAGGTGTTCGGGGTCATATTGTTAACTAATAGAAGAAAAACCCACCTAGTAGACAAAAAGAACCCGACAAAGCTCTCACTGCTCAACCTCGTCACCCACTAGACCAACACCTGTGTGACAAAGGTAGTGTGAGACTCAATCATGACCACATTAGACGCTAGGCTAAGAAATGACATGCTATGGAATGCTTAAAATGCGATAATATGTTCAATTATGGTCATGAATGTCATAGAATCCAATTACACACATAATTCAACAAGTCTCGTTCAATATACGGTAAAACCGTATTCATTCCCGTTCATATCATTCATACTTTCATACTTGCATTCATAAGGTTATCGATATCATAAATCAATCATAAAACATAGCTTTAATATAATCATGTTACATATAATCCACCATTACGAGCCATAAACGAGATAAAAGCAAGAAAAGAGGTTCCCCAAAGCTGCCATTTCAAATGACACGGCCGTGTTGAGTTTTCAAAGGAAACGGACACGGCCATGTCCGAGGTTTAAAAATCCAAAAATTCAAAGTCGAGAGCTTGACACGGCCGTGTTGAGTTTTCAAAGGAATTGGACACGGTCGTGTCCGAGGTTAAATTCAGAAAAATTCAAAGTCGAGAGCCCAACACGGCCGTGTCCATTTTCAGTTCAAAGCTGACACGGCCGTGTCAGCTCATCGTTTTGCCAAGAAAAACAGAGCAAAAGCTCTGTTTCTCGAGGGAAAAGCTTTGCAAAACAGGAGCAGCAACAAGGAAGCTCTTATACACCCTTAGACATGCTTTCAATTCATATAATTCACATATATCATGCAATCCAATCATAGAAGCAAGAATTCACCCTTAAAGTTGGCAAAAGATCACTCAAAACCAAGTTTTCATCCATGGAAGTTTCAAGCTTCAACAATGGTACATCATGTAATACATATCCAACATGAGATTTAAAGATATAGAAATGATAAGGAAGTTACAAGCAACACATTCCATGCATCAACTCTCACTTAAAACCATTAAAATCCCAAGTTCAAGATCAAACCCCAATTCATGCTCATACTCAAAACACAAGAATCCTTCACTCATGTCAAGCTATTCATGGAAGAAAAGATAGAAGAGAATGAGAGAAAATCAATCCATATCATACCTTGGAAGAAGATTGGATGAAAGTTGATCTTGAGCTTAGGGTTTGGATGATAAAAAATGGAGGGTTTCTTGGAGCTTCTTCCTTGGCCTCTTGAGATGATGATGATCGATCAAAAGTGGGAGCAAGGAGAAGGAAAATGCTGATATTTAGTGATAAAATGGGTAGAATACGGGTCGGTTCAAGTCCGGTTCGATTAGTAAACGGTTCAAACAAGTTATAAGGTCGAGGTTGTGGAAAGATTCGTTGTCGAAGGTTCAAACGGTATCGAAAAAGTATAAGGTCAAGTTTAATGGATAGGTAACGTCGAAACAAGTTCAACGCCGGTTACGGATCTCGATCTCGAGGTTCGGAGCTCAAGATATCGTGAAAACCGTTCAGGGTTGCCTAATATTCAATTAGGTCCCTAAACTTTCAAAAAGTGGCAATTAAGCCTAAACCCAATTCCCAATTGAGTCCAAAACATCCATATAGGTTACAATCAAGTCCACGAATCACACGAACACGTAATTTCATTCAATTAACACCGAATTCACAACATTCACATTCTCACAATTCCGTTCATATATTCATAGCACACATTGGAATTCATATAAAATTTAAACAATTAAATCAAATTAGAAACGAATTCGATTAATAAAACAAGATATGAAATCATATAATTAAATGTAAATGCGCACGTAACTCTTACCTGCACGTGTGAAAACACGGGCCGTTACAATTAAGATCGAGGAGGAAAAAGCTGAAAGAAACAAGTTAACGGATGAAACAACACACAAAGAGTTATTGGAGGGGTGTATGACCGTTCACCCCATCCCCCTTTCTAGACTAAATGGCCGTTCAAAGCAACGGATAGCCTCCTTGAGTACGAATGGCCGTTTAGGAAATACAAGCTTCCAAGAGAACGACCGTTTGCGACGTCTGCGACCAACACATCATAGACCGAATGACTGTTATCTAGCTCAAGGCTTGAGCCATGAATGGTCATTCCAACACGTAGAACAAGGCCTCCAATCTACTGCCAAAGGCTAGAAAAAATGGGAAGAAGGCAAAGGTAATGCAACAGCATATACAAGTCAACAAAGCATAACAAACCTTAATCAAATCAACCCTAATTACATACTTAAGACCATAAACACATGCTTAATCAATTAATCACCTCATTAGCTCATATAATCAAGTGTTTAACAAGTTTCCATTAATGTATTTCAAGCTCATTTGATGTGTTCCATGATTTCTCCAATAACCAAGCCAAAGACAACCATAAATGCATCATAAACCTTCAAATATGCAATATATATCATACTTAGAGCATTTTAATCCATCACACAAGCCATGCCTTCAATTTTTAGAGAAAAGAAACTATTTATCATCTCCTACATTCAACACCAAGACATGGATTTCAAGGACAGAAAGTGGTATGAGAAGAAAGCACAAGTCAAGGGGAGTCGGAATCTTACCTCGGATCGCCAGAGAAGTCCGGATAGGTCCTATAATGGTACCCTCCTATATATCCTAATGGAGAAGATGGAACTTGAGCCTGAAGATTGAAATGGCTAGGGCTTGAGAAAATGTCTTCCTCTCTCTTTTCACTTGTGTGTCTCGATCCAAAATGAGGGAGAAGAGGCCAATTTTCAGCTTTTAAGAGCTGATATGGGTCGGGTCCAAGAAAATGGGCAGTGTAAAAATAATCGGGTTTGTTCGGATCAGATTTTAAATCAAACGGGGTTCAAAAGGTTTCAGAAAATGGGAAGGTTAGTTTCGTTGGACTTGAATCATCGAAATGAATCCAATAGCAGAGTTGGAATTCAAATCCGATGTTCCGAGCTCAAGTTATCTGAAAAGGGTCCTAAAATGCCCTAATTGCATTAGAGGCCCAAGACATCCAAAAAATGCCAAATAGGTCTAAGACCTGATTCAAATAAATCCCAAAACATATAAAAACTACATTAACAAATTCATAAGACATATAATTCATGGAATTCACATATTATCAAATCTGGATATCAAATTCAAAGTCAAACGGATCATATTCGGAGTCAAAGTGCAAATAAATCAAATCCAAGTATTTAAATCATTCAAGTGTCACATATATCACAAGATAAGCATATAAAGACATAATTAAGTAGTTTAAATGCACATTTAGCTCTTACATGATGTCGTACCTATACGACCGAACGGACGGGGAGTCACAAACTAGGCCTCTAAAAACAAAGTAAAGAAAAGAATCACCCTTATGGCTAAGATGAGTAGTATTGGTGCAATAATTATGACTTGTTAGGAATAGTGCCCTTAAAGTAGAGATTTTGCTTTACTATTTTCTTGCAAAATCACAAACAGTATTTGAATAATAAAGAAATGATTTTATTCATAGGCAACACTTCTTTATGTGCTATTTTATGTCTGTTTGGGTTTGACTGTCTTTGCATGTTTTGAACTCCCCTAATCCGATGAGGTCGTTAAGAACTTTGTCCTTATAAGAATGACACATGAAACAAGTTCTTAACTCCAGAGGCAAGGATTAGAAACTTCTCCACGTCGATGAGTCCGACATACAGTGGGAGTTTCGACCTTGACTTCGTTGAGACTTGCTTATGTGATTACGTCCTTGCGAAGGATCACCCGATTTCAGGGGGGTGTTAAGTGCATATGATGATGCATTCGTAATACATAAGGGTGATTGTTACAAGAACTATATCACTGAGATGTCTTGAGAACATTCCTAAATGGGAAAGGATACTTCCAGAAACCTCCAGATTAGGAAATATCTCACAGGTCAATGACGTGATTAATAATCCTTTGAATTGAGATTCTGTAATATCTTATATGAGCCAACTCTGTAATCTTTGATATGGACTCAAAAGGATGTCGACTTTAGAGAGCTGAATTCCAGTCCATGTTGGGATTACACAAATAGCATACGTAGAATTAGTAGAATCAATAAAGGACCTACACTTGTTAAGAACAAGAATGATCTCTTACTGATTAAGTTGTTTTTAGTCCATTAAATATTAAACCCTTGGCCAAGGTAGATAAAAGATCGAGACATCAAGAAAATGAGGTTTTAGATTGAGATCTAAATGGATATGAAACGAACTTAACTTTAAAGATCAAGAATAACAAGACTCTAAGTTTATTCCCATGCCTTAATATCTTGATTGAGAGATGGAGTTGTAGGAGGATCATATTTCACTGATTGTCATTGACTGAAAGGGTCTTCGATTCATTTCATTATTCGGCTAGGGGTCACACACCTATTGCTAGATTACGGTAGTATGATCTGTGAACTAATTAATTAAATATGAGAACTAATTAATTAGTGTCACTGCTAATCGAATAATGAACCTAAAAGGTCACACACAAATGCCAGGTCAAGAGGGTTTTGGTAGGAAGTTAATTTGTGACGCCCCATGTTCTCGACTTCCAGGTACGCATGCCACTCGTGTGGTTTTTCGAGAGTTAGGATTATTTATTTATTTTGATTTCACCATATTATGTAAATTTGTAAGATCAAATACTTAACTAAGTATAATTGGTCTTAAATGCATTAATATAACATAGATGAATCATTCATATATATATATATATATATATATATATATATATATATATATATGCATCCACTTGATCATTATATAATATAATTGCATTTACACCATCATTCCACTCACTTCTAACATGTAATTATCTAAGAGATAAGGGTCTAGTTGCAATAATCATAATTAGGCAAGACTTTTGCACCTCTCATCATATACATATACATATCCATTTCACAAATATATCATATATCATATATACATTACATTACATACACTCACTCATCTCTCTCATTCAAACACAAGAACATACACACACTAAATCTCTACAACACACACAAACCCCTTTTCTTCCATTTTCTTCATACACACTTTTGATCAAGCAAGAGGAAGGAGAAAAAGAGGTCTAGGATCATCATCATCATCACCTTCATCATTTCATCCGTATCATCTCTTCTATCTTTCTCTTAAGGTTGGTCATATATGTGTGTTTATATATGCGTATGTGTGTGGATGAGTTGTAGAAGGGCTTTATGATTTATAGACTTATATCTTGTTGCTAGTAATTTTTTAGCATGAATATATGATATCTTATTGATTTGGTGCATGAACCTTGAGTATTTGATGAAAGTGGATCGAGGTGATATATTTGAGGGTTTGTGGATTGAATTCCTTATGATCTTAACATGTTTGCTTGGATTAATTGATGTATAAAGCAAGTATTAGATGTATATTGGTGTTATATGCTAGTTTTGAGGTGTTTAATTGTTGTGGTTTGGTGTTGGTTTGGATTGCGAGCCAAATCTCAAGCTTTGGCCTGTTTTTACTTCGAATTTGCTGCTATGGAAGGATCCACGGTCGTGGATTTTGACCCACGGCCATGGATTTGTGTTCAGAGACCTGGAGGTCTTCCCATGGGCGTGGATTTTTATGAAGGAAAAATCCACGGCCGTGGATCCTTCTCTATTTTCTACCTGAGTTTGTTTTATTCTGTTTACCCCTCAAACAAGCTCCGATTGACCTGAATTTTGAACTGACGGAAACCTCTTGAAGTCTAGAATATTTTCCAATTGGAATCACCTCATTATCCTTTCTACTTTATGAGATATAATCAATTCTTTTTGGTGTCTCCACTTCACCAAAAATCCGTATTCATCCAACTTCGGCCCTACGCCATTTTCACCTCGCTTTGAACCATGATTCGTACCATATATCCTTGGAAAGCTCTATTTGTCTAGTTTCATATACAACAAACCAAACTCCATTTCAACTTCTAGAACTCAAGATATTTCCAACTTTCCACAGCTTGTGCATTTTCAAAAAATTGTCAGCTTTTGCCAAACTTCGTCAAAACCCCTCTTTTTGCATTCCTTACACCCCCTTGGCTCCCATATGTGATTTATATGAAGTATATTCTTGATAAATTGAGAGTAACGGGCGTTACTCTCCCGCAGCGCAAATCGGGTAACGCCCGTTACCCCTGGCAGCTGCACTTTGTACAGCAGAGCTTCAAGCTCTTCCCCTGCTCCAACAACAACCAAGCAAAATCAGTAAGAAGATGAGGGAAAGGGGCTAAAAACTGAGGCAAAGCAACTCACAAAAAGGCATGAAATTCAAGCTACAACTCAACCAACAAGTTTAACATGCGTGGGATCATGAATTCATGCAAGAATTCTGAAGTTTTTCCAAGTTTAAATCAAGTTCAACAATGGCATACTAATCATCCCTCAACTACCAAGTATTAAAGGTCAAGAATTGAAGTTAACAAGTTCATATGATCTATATATATGCATTAATTCTGCCACAACTTCAACTAAAGCAAGGTTTCATGGAATTGGAAGCAAACCCTTACTATTCAAGTATATCTCCAAGCACGCATCAAACCATCATCAAAACATGAAATTCATGGATGAAAAGAAGCATAAGAGAATTAGAAATACAAAAATACACTTACCTTTAAGAAATGAGAGAGTGTGGATGAGTATGGAGTTCAAAGGATCAAATTTGGAATAGTTCTTTTTCCTTCTCTTCTTCTTTCCTCTTGGAGTTGATTTTCCTTCTTCTTTTTGTGGTATGGTTCGAATAGAGCTGATGGTGGGAGAGAGACGGATTAACTCAAGGTGTATTGGTCATGGTTTAGGCTTAATTGGGGTTAAGAGGGGCCCACAAGCTCAAGACTAGTCAAAAGGGTTGCTCTTATACGCAAGGTGCTCGTTTCGGTTGGATTTAGGAGGTCTAAATAAACTTATAAAAATGGGAGGTTAAGTTCTAAAGCTTCCAAATCTTGTTACAAGTTCAACGCATCTTCCGGAATTCGAATCCGAATTCCCGAGCTCAAGCTACGCCGCCCGGAACCCAAGGTACGCTAAATGCTCTTTAGCCATCCTTTAGGTTCCCTAAAAGAAAAACGAGTCAAAACCAAACCAAACAAACTCTAAAACATAAAACAAGCATAATAACAAATTCATAACTCACATAATTCTCACATATCAAAAATTCGCAAGAAACGAAATTAAATTCGGGTACCTATAAAGCAAAATACAAGGCATAGAGGCATAAACGTTGAAAGTTTCAAACTCTTACTTAGTAAATAAGTTTCAAATGAATTCAATTAATCAAAGAAGCATTAAAATATCACTTAAGTACATAAATAAATAATTAAATTGCACACGTAGCACACCCATAATAGCGTACCTGGAAGTCCGAAAAAACTGGGATGTCACAAAGTTGAATAGTCAAACTCCTAAGGTAGGAAAGAGATTTCTTGAGATGTCTTGGAGAATAAGATAAGATCTTATTTTAACTAAAATACATTATTTAATTAGTGAATTATTGAGCAAGAAATCAAAATCCGCATGGCTTAGGAATCCTCTTGGGATTCGAACCCCCAAGTATAAATACAAGGGGTGGGACTCTTTCTTGGGTTAGACCAATGTTCTTGAAGCGTTAATTATTTTGAGAAAAATCAAAAGAAAGTTTTTCACAAAATCTCCTAACCAAAGCACAAGCCACAGAACTAGCATTCTCAATAGCTTGATCGTGGTCTAGAACTGGTGTGGATACGCTTTGGAAGATTACCTACTTTGGGATCTAATCAAGAACCGTTCGAGGGACAATCCGCTTGAAGGGTGTTTGATAGGCGAGATCAAACATCACTAGAAAGTTTCAATTAACTGTAAGTTACTTGAATCTCTCTTTTGTTTTGAAACGAACATTGCAAGAAAACGATCCCTTTTGGAAAATATTTTAAAATTCCGCTGCTTCAACTCTGTGTTTTCGAACATGACTGATTTTATTAAGAAAAATATGAATCTTAAGTCTTAGATGAGCAATAGAGCCAATAAACCTCGCAACCTCCATCGCTTAAGATTGGTTGTCCCAGAAATCTAGGAGAAAGTCCCTGGTCTGCAACTAAAAAATCACAACACGAACTTTACTAATGATACAGATTGACTAAAAATGCCCATTTCAAACCTACACTGTAACAATGATCAATATCTGAGGGCCAAGAAAAAAAAAATGTATTTGAGGGCCAAGACAGCGTCAACATCTACAAAAAAATTGTCGAATTTCGACCAAAAAATCGATGGAATTTTTAGATTTTCATCAGAAATATAAATTTCCAATGGAAAAGTGATGAAAAGTAATCCTTTGGAAAAACCCTTATTGGAATTTCGTACCGACAGGGTATGTCCATTGGTTTTCCGTTGGAAAATATTTTCAACGGAATTCGAACGAATTTTCAACGACCCTTTTTTTAAAAAATTACTGATGGGCTTTTCCTATCGAGATTGCTTTGGAAATACTTTCCAACGGAAATTCCAACGGTTATGTCCATTGGAAATGTATAGTGGCTCAATTGTTCTTAAACTTACCGACTGAAATTTTTGTCGTCTTTCGCTTGAAATATGTGTAACGGATTTTTCATTGGGTTTCGGTTGGATTTTCTTCACCATACAGGAAGTTTTTCCAATATTTAATTAAGTTTTCTTAATTGTGTTGTTTTTGATAAATAATGTGCTTGGCCTAACTCTAAACATTCCCATGTTAACAAGGCTTCCAGCAATAACTATTCTAGAAGATATTCAGCAGTAACTATTACACACAAATAAATGTTCCCATGTTAACAAGGCTTCCAGCACTAACTATTACGCACAAGGAAATATTCAGCAGTAACTATTCAAGAAAATCAACAAATATTAAAGTCTTACACATAAACATTGTAACAAATATCATAAATCCACTGTAACAAATATTTTTAATTACACAAGACAAGGAAAGGGTAGTGAACTTGTGGTCATGCAGATTAGAGAACCGACAAATTAGAGTAATGGTTAAAAAACATACATAAACTGTGGGGGTAATGCATGATCAGATAACAACTCACAATTAACACACATAAACTATTCATTATTAACACATATACAAGCATACCTTCATCATCACCTTCTGCATCATTTTTATCATCATTCATCGGGTTACTGATACGTTGCATATTTAGTAATATGTCCAGCTTATATTTGTTACTTTTGGCCCCGAGACTTGATTTAATCTTGAGAAATTGACTAATTGTTGTTATTCTCTCTAGGTAAGCTTTTATGGCAACACTTTGGGCATTTTGTGGCTTTAGTTCATGTGGATAGCAAAAGAAGAACAAGCCCACAAGCCAAGGCCAAGTCATTAAAGAGATTATGGGAATTTAATTGCCAAACAATTCCCATCCAAGTCCATGAACATAAGCCCAAGCCCACCTACCTAAAAGTTGCACACGTTACATACGTTTTTGGGAATTGATTGTGTAACTCATGGGAATTAGTGGCAGTGATGATTGACGGTCATGGCATGAAAGTGGAGAAAGTGGGGAAGCTGAAGTCATCACTTTTGGCATTACAAAAGGACGAGATAGCAGTTGGAATTACAGACTCTCATTCTCACACTCAAAGGCACGCAACAATAGATTTTCGTTCGGGAAGAGACTTTCGAGCATCGAATAGTTTTATTCTCCTTCTTTTCTTTTATTTCATTTGAACACTATGTTGATTTCAAGCTTTCGTTCGTTTAATTTCGTTATGAGTAGCTAAGTTATCTTTTAGTTGGGATTTTCCAAGCATGTTTTAGATTGTGTGAGACAATTTGTTTTGGGTTGATTAATTCAAGTTATCCGTTTTATTTCCGATTTCGTGATATTGGGTTTTGCCTTATTCTTTGATTTAAGAGCTCGAATCTTAGAGTTAGCAATTCACATATAGCTAGTTAATTCGTTTGGTGGAGTCTAGCCGGGCAATTAACGAAGTGGCAATCAACACTAGGTTGTTAAGTTCGGCTGATTTTGTGTTGTGGAATATTACGGTCTAATTAGGCGAAGTAGGAGTTTCTACAAAGTCGGTTAGGGTTAGTGTTTCTTTAGCTCGTAAAGCAATTAGTTAATTGAATCTTTGAAGGAGTTTCTGAAAAGGTTATTAGCTAGTTAGGGAATAGTCTTGAGGAGTTTCTTCAAATTATTCTAAAAATACGAATAAACTAGGGAGGCTAAGGTAATTGGTAACTATAGCTAGCCTAACGAGGAATTAATCACCCTGTCCGTGATCATAGTCTGATGCATGCGTAGGAAAATCCCGACTATTTATCATCCATTGAATTTTAATCCAAGTTTATTTCTAGTTCTTGTTAGTTTAATCGTTTATTTTAAATTCAATTATTATTAGTTTAATCTAAAACTTGACAACCCCCCCTTGTTTTAATTGTTCTTTTTGTTTCTTGGCACATTAAAAGATTTCAAACTCATCCAATCCCCATGGATCGATACCCGTTGTCACTATTTTACCATTTAATCGTGTGCAATATTTGGGATTTATTTTTGGTGGCTTCGATACCCATCAATTTTTAGCGCCGTTGCCGGGGAGTTGGTTTTTAATTGACTTTGTTTCTTTTCTTATGCATAGGAACCTTCGTTCAGGACAACTTGTTGCATACGATCCTGAGATTTAAAAGACCGCTAAGAAGCTTAGGAAGTGGTCTAAACAAAGAAAGCAGCAAGCAGCAGTTGGTCAAAGTTCCAATCTATTTGAGCTTGATTCTGACATTGAAACTGAACAGCAGTTAGAAGTTGAAAAACAGACTGTTAGGGAACCTGACAGTAATCACAGTCAGGATATAGCTCAGAACAGAACACTTCGGGACCTAGCCAGACCCACTGAGGCACAACAGCCACTGTGCATAACCTTTCCAGCACTACAAGAAGGCTTTGAACTGAAGTCAGGACTCATCCATTTGTAGCCAACTTTCCGTGGGTTGGAAAATGAAGATCCGAACAAGCATCTTAAGGAGTTTCACCTTGTGTGCACATCAATGAAGCCACAAAACGTGACGGAGGATCAAATCAAGCTAAGGGCCTTTCCTTTCTCATTACAAGATGCGGCTAAAGAGTGGCTATATTACTTACCTTCGGGTACAGTCACTACTTGGGCGGAAATATCGAGGCAATTTCTTGAGAGGTACTTTCCGGCTTCTCGTGCTACCAACATTAGGCGAGAGATTTGTGGCGTAAAGCAAAGGGAGTCCGAAAGCCTTTATGAGTATTGGGAAAGGTTTAAGAGGCTGCTAGCAAGCTGCCCTCAACATGGGATTTCGGATCAATTGGTTATCCAATATTTCTATGAAGGCCTAACTCCAATGGAACGCCGAATGATGGATGTCGCGAGTGGTGGAGCTATTGTTAGCAAGACACCAGCCGAATCTAGAGAGCTCATATCGACCATGGCTGTAAATTCTTAACAATTTGGAGCTCGGTAAGACACCCCCCGAAGGGTGAATGAGGTAAATACTAATTCACTTGATAAAATTGAGTCTTTGCTAACAACCTTGGGGCAGAAGATGAATGTAGGTGCTACTCCACCTGTGAGAGTTTGTGGCATTTGTACTAGTACTGAGCACCCAACCGATGCGTGCCCTACACTCCACGAGGAGACATCGGAGAATGTAAATGGCATCGATTTTCAGCAAATGAAGTTTGACCCGTATTCAAACACGTATAATCCGGGATGGAAGTTCAACCCGCGTCTTAGCTATGCAAACAACCAACCAAACGAACAGAATTTTCGTCCTCTGCTTCCACCACAGCCAAGACCACAACACCCTCAGGGTTCAGGTATGCCTCTTAGTGAAATTGTTCGTATGTTGGCTACTAATACCGAAAAATATCAACAGGAGACGACGAACAGGTTTCAAAAGATGGAGGATACTATTAAGACCTTGGAGTCTCTTGTGGGACAAATTGCATCATCGGTAAGCAAATTGGAGACCCAAGGCAAGCTACCATAGCAAACACACGACCCTAGACACAATGTGAGCGCGATTGTGTTGCGAAGCGGCAAGGAATTGCAGCCTCCAGTGGATAGGATTTCAAAACATGATCTGGTACAGAGATCTGATGCAGAAACTGAAAAAGAGATTGAGAAGCACCCTGACAGTGATCACGGACAGACTTCCAGATAGGTTGAAATCACTCAGAAGCCTAAGCCGCTGATAGTACCACCACCATTCCCTCAGAGACTGGCTCAGAGAAAGAAGTACAAGGAAGATAAGAGCATCTTGGCTCTTTTTGAAAAAGTTAAAGTAAACATTCCACTTCTCGAGGCCATCAAACAGGTTCCACGCTACGTCAAATTCCTTAAGGAATTGTGCACCAATAAGCGTAAGTTGACAGGTAACGAGAACGTGAGTGTAGGTGAGAATGTTTCAGCCGTCTTACAAAGAAAATTACCACCTAAATGTCGCGATAGAGGTATGTTTTCCATCCCTTGCAAGATTGGTAATATTGGTATTGGTAAGGCTATGTGTGATTTGGGGGCTTCTATCAATGTGGTGCCTTTGTCCATTTACACTTCTTTGGGTCTTGGTCCATTAGCTCACACCGGGGTTATTATCCAATTAGCCGATTGTTCACTTGTTTATCCCGAGGGTGTCTTAGAGGATGTTTTGGTCCAAGTGAATGGTTTGATTTTCCCCGCTGATTTCTTTATTCTTGATTTGGAAAAGGATAGTTCTACTAACTCTTCTGATATTTTGTTGGGTAGACCTTTTCTTAGTACGGCTAAAGCTAAAAGTGATGTCCATAGTGGTTCTTTGACATTAGAGTTCGATGGTGAAATGGTCAAGTTTAATATGTATGATGCTATGAAACATGTTGATGATATGTCTTGTGCTTATAATGTTGATATCATTGATAACTTGACTAACAAAGTGTTTGCTTTGAACCATGATGATGAATTAGACTATGTCTTGTGCCTTAACTTGTCCATTGATAGAATAAGGAAATTTGATGATAAATTCGGACATTCTGAAACTATGCTTGAGATAATTTATGCTATGGAAGCTCTTCATGTTACAAGTTCTAAATTTGTACCTATTGAGCTTAGTCGGTCTGAATCTAAACTGTTACCTTCTGTTTTGCAGGCCCCAAAGCTGGAACTCAAGACTCTGCCAGAACACTTGAAGTATGCCTATCTGGGAGACAAAGAGACACTGCCAGTGATCATAGCCAGTACACTCAACAGTCTGGAAGGGGAGAAATTGATCAGAGTTCTTTGGGAGTACAAACAGGCGATTGGATGGACCATTGCTAATATCAAAGGACTGAGTCCTTCCACGTGCATGCATAAAATCATTTTGGAGGAAGGTGCCAAACCGCGCCGTGAAGCACAACGAAGACTCAACCCACCAATGATGGAGGTAGTGAAAATGGATATCATCAAACTCCTTGATGTAGGTATGATCTATCCGATATCCGATAGCTAGTAGGTAAGTCCCGTTCAAGTTGTGCCCAAGAAAACGGGAATTACGGTTGTTGAAAACAAGGATGGTGAGTTAGTTCCTACTAGAGTTTAAAATGGTTGGAGGGTGTGTATGGATTATAGAAGTCTTAATTCTCTTACTAAGAAAGATCATTTTTCCCTCCCATTTATTGATCAAATGCTCGAACGATTAGCTGGGAAAACTCACTATTGTTGTCTTGATGGTTATTCAGGATTCTATCAGATTCCGGTAGCACCGGAAGACCAAGGAAAGACGACTTTCACATGTACATTTGGGACCTTTGCATTTAGGCGAATGCATTTTGGACTTTTCAACGCACCAGCCACTTTTCAAAGGTGCATGGTAAGTATATTTTCTGAATATGTTGAGCAAATTATTGAGGTATTCATGGACGATTTTACTGTTTATGGAAACTCTTTTGATGAATGCCTCAATAATCTTGCTACAATATTGAAACATTGCATTGAAACAAATCTGGTCTTGAATTATGAAAAGTGTCACTTCATGGTTGACAAAGGTTTAATTTTGGGTCATATTGTTTCTGCACATGGTATTGAGATTGATAAATCTAAAGTTGATGTCATTAAGTCCTTACCTTACCCCGCGAGTGTGCGGGAAGTACGTTCCTTTCTTGGACATGCAGGTTTTTATAGGCGATTCATTAAGAACTTCTCAAAGATCACCAAACCATTGTGCAAGTTGCTCCAAAAAGATATGAAGTTCGAGATAGATGAGGATTGTAAAGCTTCTTTTGAATTATTGAAAGAAAAATTGATTTCGGCCCCGATTATTCAGCCACCGAATTGGGAGTATCCTTTTGAGATCATGTGTGACGCAAGCGATTATGCCGTGGGGGTTGTACTTGGACAAAAGATCAACAAGAATTCCCACGTGATGTATTATGCCTCAAAGTTGCTAGACAATGCCCAATGTAACTACACTACTACCGAAAAGGAGCTTTTGTCAATTGTTTATGCTTTAGATAAATTCCGTCCTTATTTGCTTGGTACTAAAGTTGTTGTGTATTCTGATCATGCAGCTTTACGGTATCTTCTCACCAAAAAGGACGCGAAACCGGGGCTCATTCGATGGATTCTACTATCACAAGAGTTCGACTTGGAGATCATGTGTGACGCAAGCGATTATGCCGTGGGGGTTGTACTTGGACAAAAGATCAACAAGAATTCCCACGTGATGTATTATGCCTCAAAGTTGCTAGACAATGCCCAATGTAACTACACTACTACCGAAAAGGAGCTTTTGTCAATTGTTTATGCTTTAGATAAATTCCGTCCTTATTTGCTTGGTACTAAAGTTGTTGTGTATTCTGATCATGCAGCTTTACGGTATCTTCTCACCAAAAAGGACGCGAAACCGGGGCTCATTCGATGGATTCTACTATCACAAGAGTTCGACTTGGAGATAAGGGACAAGAAGGGTTGTGAGAATCTGGTAGCTGATCATCGCAGCAGGATTCCTGTACTTAAACCAGATTCTCTACCTATCAATGACGAATTTCCAGATGAACAACTTTTTGCTGCTCAGGAAGCGTACCTGACGTCACAGGCAGGTTTCCAGATTCCCTGGTATGCTGATATTGTTAACTTTTTTTTGCTACTGGGGCTTTTCCTGATCATTTCTCTAGGTCTGAAAAAGATAAAATCAAGTCTAATTCTAAATATTATATTTGCGATGACCCTTATTTGTGGAAAATAGGCACCGATCAGATTATTAGGCGTTGTGTGGCTGAAAATGAAATCAAATCCATACTAGAGTTTTGTCATGCTTATGATGGTCATTTCGATCCTAAACGAACAGCTCATAAACTGTTAGAGAGTGGATTTTTCTGGCCTACACTTTTTAAGGATGCATACTTGTGTTGTAAAAGTTATGTTAATTGTCAAAAGACGGGAAATTTAAGTCCCAGGAACCAAATGCCTCTTAATCCTATACTTGTTTGTGAAATTTTTGATGTGTGGGGTATGGATTTTATGGGTCCTTTTCCTTCGTCTTATGGTAATTTAAACATTATACTTGTCGTTGATTATGTATCGAAGTGGGTGGAAGCAAAAGTCACCCGGACTAATGATTCTAAAGTTGTTGTGGATTTTGTTAGGTCTCATATTTTTGTCAGGTTTGGAATTCCTCGAGCCATAATCAGCGATGTAATGTCCCACATCGGAAGTGAGGGGAACAAAGTCTCCCCTTGTAAGGGGAGATGGATACCTCACCCTGTGGACGCGTTTTGCGCTACGGCTGGGTTCTTCAGTGGGCGCAGGAACAAAGCCGTGAGGGTGGTCTAATCCGGTTCCCACCCAAAGCGGACAATATTCACAGAAAGGTGGTTCTGGGCTGTTACATATGGTATCAGAGCCGGGGCCCGCCGGTGTGCCAGCGAGGACGCTGGGCCGTTATGGGGGGGTGGATATAATGTCCCACATTGGAAGTGAGGGGAACAAAGTCTCCCCTTATAAGGGGAAATGGATACCTCACCCTGTGGACGCGTTCTGCGCTACAGCTGGGTTCTTCAGTGGGCGCATGAACAAAGCCGTGAGGGTGGTCTAATCCGGTTCCCACCCAAAGCGGATAATATTCACAGGAAGGTGGTTCTGGGTTGTTACATACTTAAGGATGTAGCACCCCAGACGGAGGACACCACATCCCCCGCACTAGGACTCAGACCCGATCATGAAATAGGAAGTCCATGCCCGAATTCGAATCATAGCGAACGGGAGATCAACTCACACAGTAGGCTAGACAGATCTAACTTGACAAACTCAGAGCGTGGAAGTAATTTAAACAATCATCAACAGATAGCGGAAGCAATTGAAACAACATGCAAAACAGGTGACGGGTTCAACTAGCATAGATACCTAATCCCGAATATCAACATACATAACAGGTGACGGGTTCAACTAGCATAGATACCTAATCCCGAATATCAATTCATAATCCAACATAATAAATAGCATAAGCATCATCATAATATCTATTAACATCCAAGTACTAGCTTACTAACCCAACACGGGTTTGTATCTACGTAGAACATAAACATAACCTTCAAGTGTGAAACATAAATACATAACATAAGTAAAGTATGCAACAAATGCATCGTATCACCAACTAGACTAACATGTGTGACACCGAAGACTCACTTCCGCCTAGCTCAAGCCAAAAGGAATCCTGCAAACCAAAGGATAAAATGAGGTGTCAGCCAACTGACTGAGTGAGGGGGCTAACGCACACCCACAATATATATATACAGAGCATAGCACAGAATAAAAGGATGGACTCATGAACCGAGGAAAGGTGTTGCATACCAAAACATTTTGAAAGAACCCAAATAGATATAGATATAAGTTTAGAAACCATTTTCCAGAAAGACTCTATCCCGATTCATAATTCCATAACATAATCAACTGCTCGGCGAGTACGAGCTTCCAACCTCAACTCCTCATAAAATAGAAATAACATACCAACCTCAACTCCGGGTGATGGTAGGGTTGCGCGACCCTAACCATCTAGACAGGCGAGGGGAGTGCTAAATGCTACTACAACCCTCAGGACTCCGTTTCCCAACCAAACCTCCTGGTGGGTCCCGGTAAATCCTAATGTCCTTCCTTGTCCTTCACCTCGAGGATTGACAACTCTTCCTTGTCCTTCACCTCGAGGATTTGGTTGTTGTGGATTTCATTGAAGATAATCAGAAGAGCCCGAACAATACCTTCTACAGTAGGGGGTGGTGGCGGAGGAGCATTCTCGCGATCTCTTCTCCTTGGAGGCATCCTGAAAAAGCACCAATTCAAAGGAATATCGATGCATGCGGTTTAGTACATGTTCATGTGAACAATTAATACGTAACGAGTAATCCGTACATGAACTAACCTATAGCGAACGGGTGACAATGCAATAAAACGACAAGCTAGGCGGGACTAACTTATACATGCAACAAAATAAAGCGGAAGCATAATCTAATCACTATCAAATATTTCCATTAAACATGTCATGACATTGCTCATTTACCAAGTAAAATCTATTCTAACTTTACATATCAATACATTATCATCTCCTAACAGGTATACTAAATAACAACAATTGCTATGCAACAATAAAAGAAATGCACCGTGCTTGACTCGACTACCAGAACAGGACATGACTCACTTCCCGCCTAGCGGGCACCTGCGAGAACCTGAAAGGTGGAGGCGCCAGTCTGTGAAGACCGAGTGAGGGGTTTAAATAAATATTTGCGCAGATAACATGTAAGCTATACTCTCGGGTAAAGTTTTAGAAAAGATAAATGTATACGTCCAATAATAAGATACCTTCGCACGAGAATACATCTGTCAAGATTAAATACTTGATCATTTTCATGCTTTCAATACATGGCCCCGGCGAGTGAGGGCAGTCTCCAACCTTACTCCAAATGTACACGGAACATGCTTGCTTTGTTAATCAATAGACGATCATGCAATTCAATTATCGTGCAATCGTGCAATAGTGTAATCAGGTAACATAATCATGGATTGGAAATCATGCAATAACCCGAGGACAATCCGTGGTACCGGATCCGTCCCCAGTCTCCTTCTCCCTCCAATGATGGGAAGGTAGCTAGCCTTCACCATCCACGACGTGTTGAGCAGAGGGTACATGAATCCCTAAGCCCGGAACTCCTTCCTCCACTAATCTCCTAGCGGATTTAGGGGTCATCCCAATGTGGTGAGGATAGCCCGAGAGTTACCCGTCAGCCCTTGCTTTCCCGGTTGGCTCAAGCCACTACCCTCGGGCCCAACTTGATCAATCCTGTTTACTCGCCTAAACATGCACGATTCATGACAATAACATGGCTTGCTTGCTTGCTTGCTTTTCATGAACATGACTTGCTTGAAATGATAAGTGATTTCATGTAAAATTATAGATATAGATACCTTTTTGGCCGAAAGATCACATAAGGGATATACGGGTTCTATAGAACTAGCAATTAAACCTCACCTGACAGGCGACACAATGATGTGTGGATGCGTGAACGTGCTCATGATCAATAATCTCCGCCCTGGAGAATAACTGGACATGAAAATAGGACATACGTGCATACGTGAGACAATACTCGACAATGATACCAAATATGACGCACGGCATGATCACATAACGAGATATCGTGCAATGGACAATGTAGCATGTAATTAACATGTTTTGGCATGTAATCAATCATATAATAACAATTTGGGGTCAAATAAACCACTGGAATTAAATCCCAAAATTCCATTTTTATGCAGAATGTTTCTGCCTCTCCAGAGGCCTGGGAACGACCGTTCTGGCCCTTAGTTCAAAATGGGAAGGGCCATTCCCAGCTCCCCGAAGTTGCTCCCCGAAGCTGGGAACGGCAGTTCCGGCTTGTGAGCCAAAACGGGAAGGGTCGTTCCCGTCCTTGCCGCCATGCACACAATTCAAACATGGGAACGGTCGTTCCCCAAAACAAATGGGAACGAGAACGGCAGTTCCCGTTACGCAGACAATACAGAAGCAGGGGAAGAAACAGGGGAAGATACGAACCATCATCCAATCTCAACAAAACTCATATAATTCAATCCCACACGTTATAATTTATGAAAGGAAATATGAATACATGCTTAAAGTGCAATAAAACCCAACATAAACACTTGTTTCATGCCTTGATCATCACAATCATCATTTCAAGCTCAAATATCAACTTAGCATATAACTCCATAACCTTCACGATTTAGGCATGAAATTCAAGGCTAAAGCTTAGAATCATAATCCTAACATCATGTAAACAAGTTATCACATGGAAATCATAACCCCAGTTTCAAGAATTGTTATCAAGAAATCACATATATGCTCATATATACCTTGAGGTGAAAATAAATGGAAGAAGATGATGGAAATGAATGATTGAGCTCCAAAACTCCTAATTTTCTTGGAAAAACTTGATGAATTTGATGAAATCTTCTCTTCCCTTCTTCATGGTTTGGCTCGATGGAAAGAGGAAGCAAAGGTTGATATTTTTGGCATGAAAATGGAATGAAAGTTGGAGAAGAGATGCATATACCGTGATATATTTTGGGAAAATGTAGTATTTGTAACTAAATCCTCCAAGTTCTATAAGTTATGTAATCAAGGATAAAAGGTTTGGAAATGATCAATTAGGTCCAATAATGTTTTCATGCAATTTGGTCCTTTAATTTGAATAAATGTCAATTAAGGCGAAATAAACAATTAGACAAGTTGGACAATTAATTCATGTAACAAATGAATCCAATATGCAAAATAATTCTCAAGTTAGCACGTATTTCATATATTTTCACGTAATCATGTTGAGATACAATTTGTAAAATTAATGTAACATGTATAAATTGAATAAGCGAAAATAATAAAATAATATCCTAATGCTCAAAACTCACACGTGTCGAGCGTACCTGACTGTCTGGAAATTGGGGTGTTACAACTCTCTCCCCCTTAAGAGAATCCGTCCTTGGATTCATTATCCTGAATTCCTAGAATTTACTTGGCTCTTACGTGTTCATCTCACGTGGGTTAGCTACTCTCCGTCAGGGATTAGTCCGAAAGAGATCTTCAATTCATAAGGTCTTCCAATGTGTGAAATCACGACCCTCAACTGTCCGGAGTCTAAACACTTGAGAAAAATCTACCTTCCACTATAACAAGTTGACAAGTAGCTGGAAATAATGAGAGTGCCCCGTCTCTCAAACAACCAACGAGAGAACCCCGTCTCTCGAGCAAGTAACAAGAGAACCCCGTCTCCTGACAACCCTAAGAGAATCCCGTCTCTCAAGCACACAAAATAAGATTCAAGCAAGCACTTAGATAAACATTTACAATTAACACCCAAGGAGCAAGTAGAAATTATCAATTATGCAACTTATTGTTCACCTAAAACAATTAATAGTAAACAAGGAATCATATACAAGAATAAAAAAATAATAATAAACAAATAACAATAAAATAATGGTGCACGTGGTATGCATGATTAAGTGTACCATTCACCAAGGATTGAAGTTCTTGCACTGAAACAATTCGGCTGAATATTTGATTCTTTAGTTGAGATTTTTCTCGCTTTGTACCGCTACGGTTCGATATTCCTATTCTTGATAGCCATCTTAGTTCCAGTGCTATTTTCTAACATAATCCGTAATCATCATTAATCACCACATCTTCATACCCGTTTTTAACTTCAGATTTACCGGTTGCACCCTTCTTAAATTAATTACCACATTTACTTTCGGGTTTTGGAATTGAAAACAACCCTGGGTTTCTTGTCATGGAGTGGTTGTATATTCAGGCTTAAAAGACTGGCTTTGTGCTCCAAGCAAGCTCTTATCCGACGAACAGAGAGAACAGGTTTTACCATCTCCTCAACCTCCTTAATCAAAGTAAAACATTTTCCCAAAGCAAAGACCTTAAACTCTTTATTTTGAAATCCGAAAGTTGAGCTCCTATTCCATTATAAAATAACACGGCGGAACCATTAATACCATTAGTTTCTTTGGTTCCACGACTATTTTTAGTCGAGTTGTTTACCCTGTCCATTTCATAAAGGTTTCCACTTAAGGCAGATGTTTGATGCAGAAAAGGAACAAGGTCATCATCCCTTGAGAGTAACTCAACAAGCAAACTTGCATAGAAACCGAAGGAATTAGGTCCTAGTGAAACGTCTTCCATTTGACTCCTGGAATCTGATGATATACCCAACAACTTTGCAAAAAGATCTTGAAAGAGATGATCGATTGGCTTCAATCTTCTCAAACATGTTCACGGCAACTAGTATATTCATGGAAGCGACGTCAGCAGCACGGATGAAAGAGCGATGCGCAGTTACAGGCATCTCTAGGGTATAAATAATAACTTCGTAAGAAAACTCTTGTCGGAGTTAACCTATTAAAACTTGGGATTGATTCCGAATATTAACCAAGTTGAATCCTTTTCCTCGTCCTACTTGTTGTTTGATCAAGATTTTGATTAATGGGTCTTTTATAGTCCTTTCTGTTAACGATATACTCAACTTGAAGCTCACCGACTATCACCACTCTGATATGATAACTGAAATTTTCCAACATCCCACAATCCGACAAAACATGATCATCCATTAAAGTTCTTTAGGTGAAGGTTGTGAATTTCTGCTGTCCGTAGAAGTGCAACCAACATTTCACTTGCCACTTATTGCTTCCAGAAAGTTGATATTTGACAAAGCCGACACCATGACCTGAAGCAAGAAGAAGTCCATTCTGCTGCACCACTACATCTCCAAGATACTGACTAATTCCTGAAGGTTGAAGAAACCACTGAACATTTATCTGCTTTAACTTATCAGCATTTTCCAGCTCCCAATAATCATTTTAATATCTATACCACTCCGGACCATATTAAATCATGGACTAACTAGTTCCCACGGATCCCAAAATATTACTGAACTTCAAGTAGAATCGGATGACCCGGTTACCAACATAATACCCGATAGCTAAGAGGTACTATTCTTTAAACTCGAGTTGGTAAGAATGGATTGCAGAGATAATTCAGTAGAAAAGAGGGAGAGCCTATATACAGAAAACACTAAATAATGCATGCGGGTTAAAATGTTAATACACATATTACCACCAATTTAAAATACAACACGTTGGGACAATTATATTAATTTAAAAATATACTTATAAATAAAGAAATTTAAATACTTCAACTAATTTAAGCATATACTTAATGCATCAAGTAGGTAATCTCGAATAACATTTATGACAACATTTATAAACGAGAGGCAATTCATTAACAAATATGATGCTCGTGCTTCTGAATGCATTGAAGAACCTGTCACCGTAGTAGGGGAAATTTATCCCGGCAATTTTCCTTGGTTGTTGTATCAGAAACTCGTCTTGTGTTGTTAGTTATTTCTTGTTTACCCACGGTCTTTTATCTCTTGGAGATTCTCCGGCTTCAATTCTGACCTTTCCTTGATTTGATTTGGAAGTTCCTTGGACCCGACACTTTCCGATTATAAATTTCTGAATGGTTCCCAAATCTTCCCATGATTAATTCCTGGATTAAAACCTTCCTGATAAACCCTTATGTAACTTGATAACCCGAGGTTGGAATTCTTAAATTCAAATACTTCTCAAGGAATTAATCTCCAACGACGATCCCGTTATTCGCCCTAATTGTCACCTCACCTTTCTTTATTCTTTTCATTGGTTGCTCCATATCTTCCAATTTAACCAAACCATAGTTGGTAATCCTTGAAGCCACTTCATCATCAACTCCCCGAGAATAACTCTTCCTTGTTGCTAGAAAGCTCGAGGTCGCATATCTTCAAAAAAAATTTTTTTTTTTTTTTTTTTCAAATCTTGTAAATGATTCCCATGCTTGATTCTCCTTCCCGGATCCCATTGCTGGAATTCTTAACCCGATAGGAAAGATGACAACTCTCGAGTCCTTGTATGAATTTCTGGCACACTTTCTTACCCGTCCCGAAGTTAAAGGAAAATCTTGTAGTGGACTGAAGTTGTTGAGCAATTGGTCGTGGTTTGATATCGTTTGCGTAACCTGTAACTCACAACTTCCTTTGAAAATAAATGCATGTGGGTAAGGCATGCTCGTGTCATATATTCAATACCAAGAACACGAATTCAATGCATAAAGCCACAACGAATTCAATAAAATTAGCAATTAAACACATTGAACATGTAAATCTTCAAGAAAATAGAATCAAGTACTCGACAATTATAAACAAGAATCAATGCAAGACAAAAGTTATTTGCGAATTCAAGTATTTCAAGGAATTCAAGTAGGTCAGGAAATTCAACTAGAATGCAAGAGTCTCAAATTGACAATTAATTCCTATGCCGTTCGACCTAGACTTGACACGACACAACACTAGAACCTCGGTTTTGCAACTGGGCTCTGATACCACCTAAGATGTAGCACCCCTACACGTGGAGATGCCACACCCGCGCACTATAGGTCGATCCACACACGAAACGAGTAATCTGTACATGAACTAACCTATAGCGAATGGGTGACAATGCAATAAAACGACAAGCTAGGCGGGACTAACTTATAAATGCAACAAAATAAAGCGGAAGCATAATCTAATCACTATCAAATATTTCCATTAAACATGTCATGACATTGCTCATTTACCAAGTAAAATCTGTTCTAACTTTACATATCAATACATTATCATCTCCTAACAGGTATACTAAATAACAACAATTGCTACGCAACAATAAAAGAAATACACCGTGCTTGACTCGACTACCAAAACTGGACATGACTCACTTCCCGCTTAGCGTGCACCTGCGAGAACCTGAAAGGTGGAGGCGTCAGTCTGTGAAGACCGAGTGAGGGGTTTAAATAAATATTTGTGCAAATAACATGCAAGCTATACTCTCGGGTAAAGTTTTAGAAAAGATAAATGTATACGTCCAATAATAAGATACCTTCACCCGAGAATACATCTGTCAAGATTAAATACTTAATCATTTTCATACTTTCAATACATGGCCCCGGCGAGTGAGGGCAGTCTCCAACCTTACTCCAAATGTACATGGAACATGCTTGCTTTGTTAATCAATAGACGATCATGCAATTCAATTATCGTGCAATCGTGCAATAGTGTAATCAGGTAACATAATCATGGATTGGAAATCATGCAATAACCCGAGGACAATCCGTGGTACCGGACCCGTCCCCAGTCTCCTTCTCCCTCCAATGATGGGAAGGTAGCTAGCCTTCACCATCCACGACGTGTTGAGCAGAGGGTACATGAATCCCTAAGCCCGGAACTCCTTCCTCCACTAATCTCCTAGCGGATTCAGGGGTCATCCCAATGTGGTGAGGATAGCGAGAGAGTTACCCGTCAGCCCTTGCTTTCCCGGTTGGCTCAAGCCACTACCCTCGGGCCCAACGTGATCAATCCTGTTTACTCGCCTAAACATGCACGATTCATGACAATAACATGGCTTGCTTGCTTTTCATGAACATAACTTGCTTGAAATGATAAGTGATTTCATGTAAAATTATAGATATAGATACCTTTTTGGCCGAAAGATCACATAAGGGATATACGGGTTCTATATAACAAGCAATTAAACCTCACCTGACAGGCGACACAACGACTTGTGGATGAGTGAACATGCTCATGATCAATAATCTCTGCCCTGGAGAAGAACTGGATAAGAAAACAGGACATACGTGCATACGTGAGATAATACTCGACAATGATACCAAATATGACGCACGGCATGATCACATAACGAGATATCGTGCAATGGACAATGTAGCATGTAATTATCATGTTTTGGCATGTAATCAATCATATAATAACAATTTGGGGTCAAATAAACCATTGGAATTAAATCCCAAAATTCCATTTTTATGCAGAATGTTTCTACCTCTCCAGAGGCCTGGGAACGGCCGTTCCGGCCCTTAGTTCAAAATGGGAAGGGCCGTTCCCAGCTCCCCGAAGTTGTTTCCCGAAGATGGGAACGGTCGTTCCGGCTTGTAAGCCAAAACGGGAAGGGTCGTTCCCGTCCTCGCGGCCATGCACACAATTCAAACATGGGAACGGCCGTTCCCCAAAATAACTGGGAACGGGAAGGGTCGTTCCCGTTACGCAGACAATACAGAAGCAGGGGAAGAAACAGGGGAAGCTACGAACCATCATCCAATCTCAACAAAACTCATATAATTCAATCCCACACGTTATAATTTATGAAAGGAAATATGAATACATGCTTAAAGTGCAATAAAACCCAACATAAACACTTGTTTCATGCCTTGATCATCACAATCATCATTTCAAGCTCAAATATCAACTTAGCATATAACTCCATAATCTTAACGATTTAGGTATGAAATTCAAGGCTAAAGCTTAGAATCATAATCCTAACATCATGTAAACAAGTTATCACATGGAAATCATAACCCTAGCTTCAAGAATTGTTATCAAGAAATCACATATATGCTCATATATACCTTGAGGTGAAAATAAATGGAAGAAGATGATGGAAATGAATGATTGAGCTCCAAAACTCCTAATTTTCTTGGAAAAACTTGATGAATTTAATGAAATCTTCTCTTCCCTTCTTCATGGTTTGGCTCGGTGGAAAGAGGAAGCAAAGGTTGATATTTTTGGCATGAAAATGAAATGAAAGTTGGAGAAGAGATGCATATACCGTGATATATTTTGGGAAAATGTAGTATTTGTAACTAAATCCTCCAAGTTCTATAAGTTATGCAATCAAGGATAAAAGGTTTGGAAATGATCAATTAGGTCCAATAATGTTTTCATGCAATTTGGTCCTTTAATTTGAATAAATGTCAATTAAGGCGAAATAAACAATTAGACAAGTTGGACAATTAATTCATATGTAACAAATGAATCCAATATGCAAAATAATTCTCAAGTTGGCACGTATTTCATATATTTTCACGTAATCATGTTGAGATACAATTTGTAAAATTAATGTAACATGTATAAATTGAATAAGCGAAAATAATAAAATAAAATCCTAACGCTCGAAACTTACACGTGTCGAGCATACCCGACTGTCTGGAAATTGGGGCGTTACGAACCGCCTCTGTTCCATAGACCATGCTGAATAAGGATTCTCTAGTAGCCCGCCATGGTGATGTTCTGTACACCCATAAAACGCTTAGCAGTTCATCCGACCATCTTCCTCCATGTTCTTCCAAATGCTTTTTTATTCCCTTGATGATAGCCCTATTTGTCTCCTCTTCTTATCCATAGTCTGTGGGTGTGCTACTGATGTTATGTGCTACTTGATGCCTCGCTCTTGACACCACTGTGTGATTTTAGGACCTACAAACTAAGTACCATTATTAGATATTAGAATACATGGAATGCCAAACCGATAACAGATATTTTTTCAATGAAAATTTATAATATCGTGCTCGGTTATCTTCACAAGGGATTTGGCCTCAACCCTTTTTTTGAAATAGTCATTAGTGACTACTATGAAATGCTTATGTACTGCAGTTCGCGGCATCGGTCCCAACAAATCAATTCCCCACATCGCGAATGGGCATGGGGAGCTCATTATCTTTAGATACTCTGGTGCACTCCTGATCGCAGAACCATGGACATTACACGCTCGACATTCCCGTGTTGTCTGTAATGCATCGGCCCGCATGGCCGGCCAATAAAATCCTACTCTTAAGGCTTTGCACGCCATCAATCTTCCTCCCTCATGGCTACCATATGAACCCTCGTGTATTTCTCTGAGTATGTCCCTTCCTTCATTCCTTGTTCCACACTTCAACCAAAGCTGGAAATGGCGTTTCCGATATAACTTCCCGTCCAATTCCCCATATCTTGCTGCTTGCTTTATTATGAGTCTGGTGTTTTGTTCTCCTCTCAGAAATTTAAGGAATGGTATACGCCAGTCTAACTCTTCATTGATGTTATGGACTGTCTTCTCTTCTTGTTGGTTGTCGTCTAAGATTGTGATCTTTCGAGGTGGCATTTGTTTGAGAACTAGCCAGCTTAGCCAAGGCATCCGCCATCCCATTCTTTGCTCTCTACATGCTCTAGCTGAAATTCAGTGAGTCTGTTCGCCAACACCTTTACTTTTTTCACATAAACTCGCATTTGCTCATCCTTTACTTCATACTCACCATTGACTTGTTGTAATACTAGCCTAGAGTCTGATAATACCCGTAGTGTGTCATACCTCATGAATCTTCTCATTGGTATTCCTTCTCTTCGAGCTCGGTTTTCCATTAAAGGGAACTCTCCTATTGATCGCTTCGGATTGACCTCCTCTACTGTTGTTTTTTTGGGCAGCCATTGTGACGCCCGAGCGTGGGTCATCCACATCCCCGTACTACGGTCCAACCCGAGCAACGAAATGGAGAGTCCGCACCCGGATCAAACCGTAGCGAACGGGAGACAAACAAAACAAACACCTAAGCTAGGCGAAACGTAGACCCTGTCAAGCAAAACCAACCAACAAAGCAGAGTACAACGGAAGACTAAAGATCAAACACATGTATTGGCCACGGGCCTGCAAAAATTAAACACACGGCTAGCAAACAGACTTGGGCTCCTCAGGCCTCTTTTAAACAAATTACAAAACCCAACAAGGGCAATTCAAATAGCAATAGCACAAGCATACGTATACAAATCTCACATATTGATCCGAATTCAAATAATACAAATGCAAATGCAGACTAAACTAACTCAGACCAACCAACTCAAAAGACTTGACTCAACTCCGCCTAGCTCCAAACTCCCAAGCAGACCTGCACACTAAAAGATTGGGGAGGGAGAGGGTCAGTCTACAACTCGACTGAGTGAGGGGGCTAACGTACACCAACACATATATACCTATAGAGCAAAGCACGTATCAAACAAAAGACTATGAACCGGGGATAAGGTTTTACATACCAAAGCCATTTTCCAGAAGAACTCATACTTATACATATATTCGTATATTCTTAAATTCAAAAACTAATAAGGATTCATAGATTCAAAAAACGCATATGGATTCATATTAAAACTTATAGGGATTCATATAGATTCGAACTGATTCACAAATTCAAATTCACATGGATTCATATACATATTCAAATTGATTCATAAATTCATAACTTAATCGCATAAATCTCTTATTAAAAGCGAAATCACCTATCCCATTTCATAATCACCAAAACAAAAGAATTCAAATACCCGGCGAGTACGGGTCTCCAACCTTACTCCTTAATCAAAAGATTCAAAAGATTCAAAAGGAAGTATAAACTCATAAATTCAGAGGATTCATAGATTCAAATTCCCATATTCCAACCTTCTTCGGAAATCTGCACGCGGGTTACGAGCCCACATCGTGCAACTCAATATATGTGGGGGTCGCGATCCCTCAACATACCTTCTCCGGCCTCAGCCGAAGGCTCAAAGCACCACGCCTTCTCCATCTCCCTTAGAGTCGTGCGTAGGTACTTCAAAGGAGCGTGTGCACAGGGGTGATAACCGGCGACCCCAACAGCCGCACCGGGTCTCCCTTACCCACACCTCTGGGGCCCAGGGATTCAAATAGATTCAAATGGATTCATAGATTCATACGAAACATACCTAACTCGCGAAACCTAGAAACATATGATTCATACATAAGAAACATACCATAAGAAACATACCTTATCGTACAACTCGGCATATGCTATACACGTACCTGTCCGTGTCATCTTAATCCGTAGCTAGCATGAAGACACACGGTTTGGAGTATAGCCTCGTTGCAAAACCATTTTAAGCTTATATACGCCCATGCATATAATTTCAGAAGAATTCATATCAAATTGAATTAAGAAGATTTATAACATATCATAAGACACATATTTAATATACATATTGTATATATTCGCATGCGGGCTTGAAAACGAGCATATAGGGTTGTAGGTCGCATTAACTAAAAGAAACAAACCTAAACCTCACCTTACACCGAAGGGACCAAAACCGGACAAATGATTCACCCCGGAATCAAAACGGACCACGAAATACCACCCCGGGTGCACCTGAACCAACTGAAGACAAAACACAAAGCTTAGACTCCAAATGAACCACATTGACGCACGGCTTATGTTTATGCAAATGTATGCGTCTCACAATGTAACGGAGTCATAATCATGCTTAGGAAACACTCAAGTATCCAATTAATCCAATTAAGAGCAAATAAGGTGTTCATGAACGCATACTAACCAATTCATGCATAAGTAGAACAAATATCAACACCTAAACATGTTATAACAAGTTAGGAACAAGCTCGGGGTCGGAAAGGTACAAGAAAAATGGAAGAAGAACACGAAAAGTGGTTTTGAGCGAAATTGGGCAAAAGCTGGAAATTTTCCAAAACGCGTAGGTCATAGGAAAACTGGAATATCTTGAGTTTGAGAAGTGGGAATTGAGTTTTTTTTCTTGAGTATAAAACTAGACAAATATACCTTTAAAAGGGTATATGGCTCGAATTCTAATTCAAAGTGAGGAGGAAATGGCGTAGGCTCGAAGTTGGGCGATCGCAGAGTTTTGGAAAAATGGCGACACCAAAATTAATCGATTATACCTCACAAACTAGAAATTATATTGAGTTTATTCCAATTGGAGGTTGTTCTAGACTTCAGGAGGTTTCCAATGGTTCAAAAATCAGGTCAATTGGAGCTCATATGAAGGAGAAACGGGCGTTTGAAAATTGAACTGAAAGCTCTCAGGTGAAAACAGGGGGTGCCCAAACGGGCGTTTGGGAAATGAACTAGGCCACGAAACGGGTGTTTGGATACCGTCTGTGAGAAAAATGGTGGAACAGTAACAATGGCAGAAATGGGAACAAACCCCAAGCTCACACGAACCCATGCAACACCAAATCACATGAAATTCATACCACGAAGCATATATAACACGTAGGTCACATATTTGCACATAAGAACTCCCGAAACGAGCTCAAACACCCAAAACCCGAACCTAGTACTATTCATCATCTTCCCCAAATTGACAAATAACTCATATCCAAGGTTCGAAAGGGATATTAAATCGAAGCACGTAATGAAAGGGTCACAAATCTTACCTTGGGTCGTTGATCGGAAGGTTGGATCGTCGGAAGCTTGAGCTCAAAGCCATGGGTGCCAAATGGAGCTTTCTCCTCCCTCTCCTTTCCAAGGCTGCTATCACGTGAGAAATGAGGGAGGAAGAAAGTGGTTGGCCCTTTTAGGGCCGGTCAAAACGGGTCGGGTCAAAACTACAGCCCAAACGAACCGGATTCTAAAACGGTAGGGCTATCAAACGGCTTTAGAAAATTAATAGGTTAAATTCATTAAATCCAAATCATCGAAACGAATCAAATGGCGGGGTCGGAATTCTAATTCGAATTCCCGAGCTCAAATAGCCACGAGGGACAAAACAGCCTAATTAAAATTAGGTATCCTAATTTACAATTATTGGACACTTGAGTCCAAGTACAATTAATTAAATTCTAAAGCACACGTAATAAAATAAATCTCACGTTGACACATAAGCATGCTAATCACATAATTCACGTAAATTACTGAATTAAACTCACTCGTGAAGCCGTACCTGGAATGCCGAAGAGGTGGGGTGTCACAGCCATCGTCTCTTCAAAATTAATATATTTTCCTGTTGTCCTTAATAGTTCGTCAAAGTCCTGTACCAGGTCTAAAGCAAAGGACGGAAATATTTCTCCTCCGGATAACCCTTGCCAAGGAAAAAGTTAACAAGGTGTTCGATAGGATCTCTTGAACCATCATAACTTGCCATGTTTACCAAATGGAAATCTCGAGGCAGATCCTCCTCCAAGATTTCTTGGATGAAGGGGCTACCCTTCTTTTCCATCATTTGTCCCTTCAAGTTTTTCTTCATATCAGCTACCACCTTTTTCAGGTCTAGCATATTTTCCTCCAGATTGTTTGTTTCTCTATTCCATGATTCCCGATTTTTTATATCTCCTGTGTAAAGGTGCAATCCTCTTTCTTGTAGTAGTCTTCTTCCTCCTCGTCATCTAGGTTTATTCGCGAAACCGGCGATTGAGATCGTCTCAAAGGAAGTCTAACCCTTCGTTGTGTTCTGTTCTGGTCCATCCCTCCGTGCTCAAATCTGGGTTTCTGCACCTCCGTAATGAGTTCCACCATTTCAGTTGCTCCATGGTCATTCCTGTTGGTAGAACCATAGTCTCTTGGGGTCCTCTGTTTATTTGATCGGGAGTAACAAAATTTATTTTTACCCCCTCCTCGTTTGCTCGATTATTGTCTCCTCCTTCCTCCTCTTGCATCCTTCCGTCAACATGTTCTCTGGGTCGATTCATGTGCTCTCCTGACATCTTTCTTATCTTCTCCAAAAAAAATAGGTTTTTTTTAGAGAGGCAACGGGATTTGTGGGTTGGTCGATTTAACTGTTCCCACGGACAGCGCTAGTGATGTGTTCCTCTCTAAATGATTCCCTTTTCTCCCTTCTTTTCTCTATTATCGTATTCTGGGGTTTTGGTTTTCTTGTATCCAAGCCTCGTATTTATAGTTGAGTTTTTGAATCCTCTTCCCTGATTTACCCTAGATTCTTTCTTATCCGTACTCCTTTATTGTTTCCGTGCAGAACACTCTAAAGAGTCCTGAATATTCTTCTTCTCCTTATTTCTAACTCCCGATAAGCTTATATCCCTTGCTCCCAGTTTGCTTTAGTTCCCTACTCCTTGAGGGAACTTTCTTATCCTTCCCTTAGCTGACCCCTGTTCGCTAGTACCTCAGCGAACATGACTTCCTCGCTCCGTCCGAACGGAACTGCCAAGTGTGACTACAACAATATATATAATCATCACATCATTTTATTATTTACATGTTGTTTAAAAATAAATTTTAAAGCAACTTATATTTAATATTATTTTTTAATATGAATTTATACGCTTCAAAACATCTGTATTTTGAGTTAATAAGTAAGTTTTCCCAATCGTAAAAATTATTATTATTATTATTATTTATGAAATTATGAAATACCTACTAGAAACGTGTTATCTTTCAAACATCAAAACACAATTGATTAATGAAACAATTAATTTAATTGATGAAATGATTGTTCTAAATTAATTAGACCTAGATCTCATGCTATGAGATTGATGGGTGGGGCCCACTAAAATGTAGAAGAGAAATTAATTCTCTAAAACGATATGTAGTAATTAAGTTAGCTGAACAAATATGAGGTACTTTTCATTAAAATTCTATGTACACTAGCAAACAACCTTGCAAAAATGTACTATGTAAATTACATCACATCTCTTAGTTGCAATTTTACGTTTTCTTTAACTATTTTGGAGTGTAATTATTTAATTTGAAGGGGTTTTCTATAAATAGTACCTAAAAGTTGAAAAAATTCCCTTTAACTCCCCATTTTTAAAAAAGTTCCCATTTGCTCCCTAGATGACAGACCAAATTCCTTTTACCTCCCCATGGTTGTATAAAAATTCAAGAATCTTGTACCCGAACCCCGAAATCACGTACTTAAATGCCCAAATGATGTATTTGCCCCCAAATACATCATTTAGGCATTTAAATACGTGATTTCGGAGTTCGGGTACGCGATTCTTGAATTTTTATACAACCTTCCAAAAAAACGGGGAGTAAAGAGGAACTTTGATTTTCATTTGAGGAGTTCTGAGGAACTTTTTTGAAAGTGGGGAGTAAAGAGGAATTTGAGTTCTCATATGGGGAATTTCCCGTAATTTGAAAGATCTATTTAGAAAAGATTTGTGCTATATGTTGCTTCCAAATTTAAAAGAAAAATATCCAATTCCGGTTATTTTAGGTTTTTATTTAATTTCCTTCAAGGATCGGAATAAATTACGTATTACATCTATCCTAGGGAATGGTTTACTTTGTAAGAACATATTGAGTGCGTTAAATATCATATAAAATTATATACTTGAATATATAATGGATATAAGGAAACAAGGGCTCGGTAGTAGAGGCCAACAGGAGTTAGTCCAAGTGATTAATGGGTTTATTCCCTAAGGTAAGGTCCCGGGTTCGAACCCCGCTTGAGTGTGCGTGTGTTAACAAAAAAAAAAAGGGCTCAGTAGTAGAAAAAAATTTGTTTTTGTCAAAAGGAGTTAGTTCAAGTGGTTAATGAATTTTTTTTAGGGCAAAATCTCGGATTTGAATCCCACTTGAGAGTGCGTGTATTTTATAAAAAAAAAAAAAAAAAGGTGAGCTCCGTAATAGTGTTAGATGGCATTGAATTTCTATCAGGCATTTATAAATTTTATTATTGTACAAAAACCTTGTCTAATTTACATTTGTGTTATTGAATTGGGGAGACAACATTGTCTAGAATTTAAGAATATTATCATCTTTTTCAGAATAAAGAGATTGAACCAATCCAATAAACTAAATTAATTAATTGGGCTAATTAAAGAAACAACAAATTACATTTTTGGTCTCATAGGATTAGATATTTTGCAATTTTAGTCTCATGTCTTTGAAATCAGACACATTTAGTCCTATTATTTTGAAAAAATTGTAATTTTAGTCTCATCCATCAAATAATCGATGGAAAATGTCCTTTTTTTCCGTTAAGTACAATTTGGGGAAAAAATTATTATTCATTAGGTTGTTTTATATGGGAGTTCGCTTATTAATTCCTCATTTTATCACCACATTACCTTAATAAGAGTGATTCAGAATAATGCTTCAAAGTGATTCAGGATGCCAAAATCGGTTATTAATAAACAAACCCCCTGCAAAAAACAACGTAATGAACAGTAATTCACCCCCAAAATGCACTTAACGGAAAAAATGCATTTTTCAATTAATTATTTGATGAATGGGACTAGAATTACAACTTTTTCAAAATAATGGAACTCAATATGTCTAATTTCAAAAATATGAGACTAAAATTACAAAAGGTCTAATCTTATGGGACCAAAAATATAATTTGCTCTTAAAAAAATTTATATATAATAAAGTAAATAGGTCCAAAATTTATAATTGGGCTATTTAATACATTTTAGTATTTTTACAACGTGAACCACTTGGATTACAAATAAAGAAAGTAAAACCACTCTCCCTCGATGCGTGTGCAAAGAGAAATTATTCTTATGCAAATATATTAAATTAAATTATTTATCTTATTGTAAATTTAATAATTGTATATTAATAGGAAAGAGTTAAAATATAAACTCAAGAAAATAAAAAAATAAAAATAAAAATGGGATGAGAGAAAAGTAGAAATAATAGATTAATAAATACTTTCCCTATATGATGAAGAAAAATAAATATAAATAAATTAAATAAAGAAGAATTAATGACTAAATCCAAGAAATCACATTTACTACTCGTGTTTAATAATAAAGTATAGATAAAAAAAGGGAGGAGGACTTTCTCTCACTTACAACAGTTTGCGAAACCGCATCACCAATTATTTGATATAGAAAAATTTAAGATTGAAATTTATTCAAATTCATCCAAATACAAATCTATTACTTTGGTGTATTTATTTTAAAATATATATTACTCTAGATATGGTTCATTGAATTGAGACTTAATAAAATAAATTTGTTCTAAAAAAGGTACATACGATTGTAATTAAATAATAATAATAATATATATATATATATATATATATATATATATGAAAATTTCACATCACATCTAAATTTATAAGATATAAAGATATGTAGTTGATAAATGAATCTTTGCCAATATCACATTCAGATTGAGTAACCAAAAAAATAAATAAATAAATCAAGTTTAGACAAAAATATATAATAATAAGTAAAGAACCAACTTATGTAAAGTAATTTTAGGCAAAAAGAATAATTAGTAAAAAATAATAATATATTCATACTCCAAATAAATATACACTATAAATACCCTGAAGTAACAAAAAGTTTAAAATATTTATAATAACTAAATAAATTAATAATTTATTTATTCTAAATTTAATATGAATAATAACTGAAAAGGAAGATGAAAAATATAGGAAGTTATATTCGATTACTTCCTACAATGACAATAAAAATTTGCCTAATGTCGAAAATTAATTTTTAAAAATGGCAAAGATTATAAATATTTAGAAAATCAATGACCGGATGGAAAATAAAATGTCAGATCTAAAAAAGTTAAAAAGATTATAAATAAATAATAGATAAATACTTTTAATAAAATAGAAACTAAAGAAATTGTTGTTAAAAATTGATATTAAATGCTAAAAATATAAAACCTATATGAAAATATAACATACTTCCTTAAATTGGAAAAACAAAGTAAGTAATACAAAAATGACACTCGATAATTAGGGGAAAAAAAAAAAGAGGAAATAATAAACATAAAAAATAAATAATATTAGCCAAAAAAAAAAAAAAAATCACTATAATAAGAATTGAAACTGAGAATTAAATAAAGTTAAAGAAAAATCACTAATAATTAGAAGATTATCTAAATGAATTATAAAAACCACAAAATTAGATGAAATAAAGGTTGTAGAAGAAATCTATAAGAGTTTGAACAATAACAAAAAAAAAAAAGAAAAAAATATTCTAGAATCAAACTTCAAATTGTGGATAAATCAAAGAATTCTACATAATATTAGATAATCTATAAAAAATTTAGTTCAATAGCAATAATTATATAACAAACTAAATACTACATCATCATAAATTATGAAGCAAAAATTTGAGAAAAGGAAAAACTAATTATTCAAAAGTTGTATAGTAGTGAAATTGATGATTCAATATCAATACATGCAAAATACAACACAAATTAAAGAGTGTTACGGAAAAATCTAAAACAAAAAGATCTATGAAGATATGAAATACTTACAAACCAATAAAATAGTTATTATCTTGATCCGAAGTTGATAATCAAGATTATCAAGATGATGAAGAATGTTGTTGATTGAAAACTCGAATTAGTTTGGAAGATCGTTTGGAGATAATGACGAAATGATTATAACTTATATAATGAAATGAAAACTTACCATGAAAAGAAAACCTAGAAAATAAAGAAGGAAACATAATTAAGTTTTTTATTTCGAATGATTTCGTAAATCAAGTAAATAATTGATTTGATTTTTGAATTGCAATTAATATCAAACAACCTATCATTAAAATATTTTTATCAATTAAAAGAAATTCAAAATTACCAAAAATTAGAATTTAGTTAAAATTAATATGAGTTAGTCAAATAACACATTTCTTATATATTATAGTATAAAAGTATCGATATAGATATAGGTAATTTGTTCTAAATAAATTAATTAAGAAGAATTTTTATAATTAATTAAAAATTTTAAATTATATGAAGTAAGTTTTCAAATAAATATTAAAATAACATTCAATTCAAATTTAATAGTATAATATATAAAAATTTTAAATAATGAAATCTCTAAAGAATTTATAATGAATGGCAAGGCGGATAACTATAAATCTATAACTCATAAAAAAAATTAATAATGAAATTATATTAAATAAGGAAAAATTGAAATATATTTTTGTAAATTTATGCATTCAAAATAAAATTTACCATGAATTGATACTTTAATTGAGGATAACTTCCAAAAATCAAGAGATTTATAAAATTATCAAATAAATTAATTAATTTAATAAGCATCAACCAATCACAAATTTTAGTATTAATTAAAAATCTCAAAAAAACCACAAAATTCCATTCAGTCAAAATTGATTCAATTTGAGTCAAACATACACTTCCTATATATTATAGTATAGATGATTCACAACCTATTTATACTTTAATTTTTTCAAGGTATTTATTTGTATATTAATTCATTGTGTTTTTTTTCCCCTGTTATTTGTGTGTGCGTGTGTTTTGATTTTATGATTTTCTCTTAATTTTTTGATAGAGAACTACATCCTTTTGAAGTATTGGTTCAAGTACGCTACGTGAGAAGGTAATATATTTTTTTTCTTACATATTTTATGGTATTATTTATATATTAATTTATAGTTTTTTCTTCGTGTTTTATTACAAAAATTTCTTCTTCTGAAGTTTTGTCAAGTACCGATGGGTGACGACTGACGAGGTAATTTCTATGCCTATCCTTAATTTGTACAAAAATAATTTATATATTGGTTATATATTTTTATGATTTTCTCTTAATTTTTTGGTAGAGAGATATATCATTTTGAAGTATTGGTTCAAGTACGCTACGTGAGAAAGTAATATTTTTTTTTCTTACATATTTTATGGTATTATTTATATATTAATTTATAATTTTTTCTTCGTGTTTTAATACAGAAATATCTTCTTCTAAAGTTTTGTAAAGTACCGATCGGTGACGAGATAATTTCTATACATATCCTTAATTTGTTCAAAAATAATTTATTTATTGATTATATATTTTTTTAATACTATCATATCACCCACGAAAATTATGTTAGAAATCCCTTTTTTGAATGTAAAAACAATATCCACACATCAAATATGCTAACTTTGATTAAATTATATTTTTGTTATAATTTTAAAATTTTTTAATATTTATAAATTTATTTTAAAATGTTACATGGTTTGTAAAGAAACTGAAATAGATAATCAACTTCGTTAGGATGCATTAATTTTGGAAAGTAATTATTAATATATTGACTAAAAGATTTAGAAAATTATAATTAATATCATTTTATTTATATGGATATTTGACTTTGGAAAATTATAATTATTATCATTTTATTTATGTCAATTACTTTTATACGGATGTTTGACTTTCCAAATAAAATTTAAACAAGTAATAGATAAAAATATAGAGTACATAATTAACGTAAATTAAGCATTCAATCCCCTTAATTAATATAAATTAAGCACTCATTGATTAATCCGTGATTTTATTTTATATATAATTGACTTTTTATTCTCTCTATAATTATATTCATTCACTCACACATTTTTACGCCATTAGTTTTGGCACAAGTTTTGAATATAACTCAGTTAATCTCTTCTTTGATTGGATCTGTTCTTACACCATACATCGTAAATTACAATAATAATGATTCACAACCTATTTATACTTTAATTTTTTCAAGGTAATAACTCAGGTAATCTCTTCTTTGATTGGATCTCTCCTTTCATTTTAGTCATTGATTGGTCTGAAGAGTGCTTCTATCTTCCCGAACGATTGCGTCTTTTGCAAACGTAAATACAATGTTGGCTCATGAATATACTTAAAATTATTTTTTATTATTATACTGAAATTGTTATACTATATTAGATTTATTATATACTGTTACTGTTTCCGTGCATAGCACGGGGCATATATTAATTATTATTATACAACATTCGGGAAAAGAAATTGATGATATGTTATTCGAATCTAACACCTCCATCCTTGTTCACTTGTATATTTAATTTCTAAATTGATTTTTATAAGAAAAAAACTCCATATTTAATTGAATTACCATTTTAGTCTAGATCACATCTTCTTAATATTATCGATGCTCTTGCACTCGGTTCTCCTTTAATGAATTCATAATTAGGTCTCGTTTTAAAGAATGATATAATATTTCTTAGCTTTTATATTAAGATTTATTATCTCTTGTACGATAATTATACAGTTACAATTGTGTTTTGTTTTCCTCTGTTAGAAACAATAAAGCATTATTCAATTATTTATTTTAACCAAAAATTTTATACTAAAGTGATCGATCAGATTCGAACCTAAATAAATGAAATATAGAATAAAAAATTTTATTTATTTTAAGCTATATTCACTGTGAAATTGTAAAATAAATTAAGGGTATTGAATAAAATTTGCATATAAGATGGTCGATGGCTAAATTTGGTAGATAATTATAAAAAGTATCGTAATTTCGACAATAATTTTAAATTTTTCATAACATAATTCAAGAGTAATATATTATTTTAATTGTTATGATTATATTTTTGTGTTAAGATTATTGAATGATCCCCTTACATGTAGACAAACGTTTTTGGTATAGACTTGTGCGTTAATTTTTTTATCTTTTTGATAAATGTTTTGACGGTGAGAATTTCGCATGAACTCTTAACCTTGATCTTAGATATTATATTGAAGATCATATTCTTTAGTTTGGTTTTCCACATGAATTTTTGGTTTGTAAATGTGTGAATGAGAATTCCACCATTTTCTAGGCCCGATTTTTGATATCATGAATGATCATCTGATCTAAAAACTTAAATCGTTGGAAAGGAATATGATTAAATACTTAAATATTTCTAACAAAAATATTTATGATATTGAAATTAGTGTATTTACAAATTACATATAATTGTTTGGATTATTTTTTATTAGACTCTTTACGATGCTATTACACTGAATTTCTTTTTAAGGTTTTGTTCTCTTTTACATCCTCTCTCATTCATGCACTCAGCTCTTCCAGACTCCAGTCCAATTATATAATCACGGTTTCAACATATCTACATATTTTGAAATTCACTTTTCTAGTTTTCTTTAGTTTTTAGATTTTTATATTTCTTGGAATATTATTAAAAAATAATTAAGAAAAATCAAAAGAATGTAAGATCGAAAATTTTAAGGACGTGTTAGAACATTCTATTCATGAATAGTAGACAGGCGCGTGTTTGTAATAACAGTTCTGTTAGAACCAGCCAAAATCAACTCAACTACACCATATGTCCATATTCCTCACTCTTTCTCTCTCTCTCTCTCTACACTAACTCCATTGCTCCTCTCTCCTCTTTCTCTTCCCTCTCTCTGCTGCTATACATTCCAAACCCCCCCATACCCCTGCCAAAAATTCCTCACAATTACTCTTCAGTCTTGACCCCCTTTCAAAACAACCCATCCCTTACCCGGCGGCGCCAAGTCCTCCGACGGTTTCGCCGCAGCCGGCCGCCTTATACGGCGGCCGCTTCCGCCGCTAGCCGCCGTAAATGCACCCATGACTCACGTAAGACCGTTTTCATCTGCACCTCCAAAACCATCATATTTTCAAAAATCACGCTAACAGAGTAAGAGAAGCACTGCATTTCATTCGTTACACAGTGGTTCAGCGCATTATAATTTATACAGCGGTGGTAATGGCCGCACCAAATGCTGCCACGGCGGCGGGGGTGGAATCCACCTCCGTATCCACCGACGAGCTGGCGGCGAAGGCGGTGCACAAGAGGTACGAAGGGCTGGTGATGGTACGGACGAAGGCGATTAAGGGCAAAGGCGCGTGGTACTGGGCCCACCTCGAGCCGATTCTCGTCAACAATTCCGACACGGGCTTGCCCAAGGCGGTGAAGCTGAGGTGCTCCCTTTGCGACGCTGTTTTCTCCGCCTCGAATCCGTCGAGAACCGCCTCCGAACACCTTAAGCGTGGCACCTGCCCGAATTTCTCCTCTGCGCCCAAACCCATTTCATCGATGCCTTCTAATTCATCCTCCGTTTCGGTTGCCACAGCGCCTCAAACTGCAGCCACTGCTTCTCCTTCTTCGAATCCGCCGCCGCACAACCACCGCAAGCGGAGCTCGTCGTCAGGCGGCAGTCGCGGCGGGAGTGGGAATTCCGGCAGCATTGTAACGACGTTTTCTGCGCAACACATCGTTCCGCCATTAGCTATTGTTGACCCTTCAAGATTCACAGTGGATTTAGCTTACCCGCCGGTGGTTTCAATCGCTAGCACAAGCCTGGTCATTGCTTCTGCTAGCGCCAGCCCCGGCAGCGCCGGCGGCGGCAGTGGTCTGTACGGTCAGCAGCAACAGCAACAGCAACACCAATTGGTTTTATCAGGTGGGAAAGAAGATTTAGGCGCATTAGCAATGCTAGAAGACAGCGTAAAACGGCTCAAGAGCCCCAAAGCCTCCCCGGGACCAACATTGAGCAAAGCCCAGGTCGATTTCGCACTTGATTCTCTCGCTGATTGGGTCTATGAGTGTTGTGGGTCGGTTTCGTTTACAAGCCTCGAGCATCCCAAATTCAAAGCATTCCTCAATCAGGTCGGTTTACCCGCTATCTCGAGGAGAGAGTTTGCTGGGTCTAGGTTAGACGCCAAGTACGAGGAGGTAAAGGCCGAGTGCGAGGCTAAAATTCGCGACGCCATGTTTTTCCAGATTGCATCCGACGGTTGGAAGTCAAAGGATGTCGGAGAGGAGAATTTCGTCCATTTAGCTGTGAATCTACCCAATGGCGCAAGCGTCTTCAGAAGGGCTGTTTTCACCAGCGGTTATGTCCCGTCAAAATATGCAGAGGAGGTTTTGTGGGATACAATTACGGAGATTTGTGGGAACACAGTGCAGCAGTGTGTGGGTATAGTTTCAGACAAGTTTAAGTCCAAGGCGTTGACGAATTTGGAGAATCAGCATCGTTGGATGGTCAATCTGTATTGTCAGTATCAAGGTTTCACCACTCTGATTAAAGATTTCGGTAAGGAGCTTCCTTTGTTCAAAAACGTCACTGAGAATTGCTTAAAGCTCGCAACTTTAGTCAACAACAAGTCCCAAATACGACACAGTTTTCATAAGTACCAGCTGCAGGAATACGGGCATGCCGGTTTGCTGCGCGTGCCTCTAAGAGATTATCAAAGTTCAGATTTTGGGCCCGTTTTCCTTTTAGTGGAGGACATTCTCAGCTCGGCCCGGGCTCTACAGTTAGTTCTGTTGGATGAATCTTTCAAGATAGTGTTAATGGAGGAGCCTGTAGCTAGAGAGATAGAAGAAATGATGAGGAACCCACATTTCTGGAACGAATTAGAAGCTGTTCATTCTCTGGTTAAATTAATCAAGGGAATTGCTCAAGAAATTGAGACGGAGAAACCCAGAATCGGACAATGTTTGCCCCTTTGGGAAGAGCTCAGGGTGAAAGTGAAAGACTGGTGTTCCAAATTCCACATTGTTGAAGGGCCTGTAGACAAGGTACTCGACAAAAGGTTCAAGAAGAACTATCACCCAGCTTGGGCTGCTGCTTTTATACTAGATCCCCTCTATCTCATTAGGGACGCTAGTGGCAAATACTTACCTCCCTTCAAATGCTTGACGCCTGAACAAGAGAAGGATGTGGATAAACTAATCACCCGTCTTGTCTCTAGAGAAGAAGCCCACATTGCTCTAATGGAGCTTATGAAGTGGAGAACAGAAGGGCTGGACCCTGTTTATGCTCAAGCGGTGCAGTTAAAGCAGAGGGATCCAAACACGGGGAAGATGAAGTTAGCAAACCCTCAAAGCAGTAGACTTGTGTGGGAAACTTACTTAACTGAGTTCAAGTCTTTGGGGAAAGTGGCTGTTAGGCTGATTTTTCTGCATGCAACGTCGTGTGGATTTAAGTGCAATTGGCCTTTGTTGAGATGGATTGGGGCACATTCACATTCGAGGGTGGGGATGGATAGGGCTCAGAAGTTGATATTTATTTCGGCTCATTCGAAGATGGAGAGAAGGGAGTTTTCGAGTGATGAAGAAAAGGATGCAGAGCTTTTTGCCTTGGAAAACGGTGAGGACGATGTGCTCAATGAGGTTTTTGTTGATACATCCTCTGTGTAAGATTTCGGATTTTTTCCTACCTTCTATATTTAATTTCACCATTTTTGTTTTTTGTCTTTAGAAGAGATTGGTATTGATCCTTCTTTAGGATTGCTGATCATTCTTTAGAATTGTTTTGGTTGGACAATAGCTTGCTTGTTTGCATTGTTGAGGCGATGGGGAAAATGAGAGCATGTTATTACATCAATATGGGTTCTTGTAAATGTGGAAATAGCGCGATGTCCAATTTGATTGAGATGCTTTTTGTTCACTTAATTTTTATCCTAACTCTTGCTTGATTTCCTAAAGAGTTCCGGATTTGTTTAAAATTAGCTGTTTGCAGTTTGATTAGCATGATCATCTTGCCGAAAAGTGATGATTTGCTGTGCTCTCTCTCCTTTTTTTCTTTTAAATTTTGAGATTCAATTGATCCATAATCTTGCTTTGTCCATTGGTCGTCTCTCTCTCTCTCTCTCTCCCTCTCTCGTTTCGTTTAACTTTTTTCTGTTTTTTCTCTTTAAATCTTGTTTGCTTATTTCTGTTTTCCTAAACTTAAAAACCAACATACTAACAAAACTAATGTGGCAATTTCAATTGTATAGTTGCAACAAAACCATTTACAGAAAAATGATGCTTTAGAATTTTCTGTCTCAAAAGCTGACCCTTGTTGAATATAAGATAAGATTCCGTGAATTAGTGTCCCCGGTTTTATGTCATTGGATCCTTTGTATCATTTGCAACCAAACCTTTGTAAGATGACACCATGTCCTTTGTCATCATCATGGCAACGTTGATGACTACTACTGTCTTATAATTATGGCTCTCTCTCATTTTATCCTACTATTAGCATTGCTATGATTAATTCGTGTTTATCATGCTCATTATGCTTATTTTGCAGAAGCATTTGATTCAGACATTGTTAGACCAGCGAGACCTCCATGACGAAGGTTGTACGATCATCGCCGAACAGACCTTAATACCCATTTCTCCGGTATGGTTTCACGAGAGGGCCAGAAGAGGTAGTTGTCTGAAGATAAACGCCAAGTCCTTGTTTCCTTAATTAACAACCTAAGAACGACCTATATTCAAGTCTGTTGAGCTGGAGAGCAGCATTTACGCTATGATTCATCTCTATCTCCATGGATCATGTGTTTCTTTGGGAAGAGTGGAGTCCCACCAAAAAAAAAAGAAAGTGGAAGTCTAATCCAAAGTTTGGTTGTTAGATGAGGGAGAAAGAGAAAGAGAAAAGGAAAGGAAAGGGAAAAAAAAAAAAAAAGGCCGTTAACTTGAATTATAGACATTCTAAAAGCTCGTGATGTTCATGCAGAGTCGTTCGATGGTGCATTGCTCCCCCCACATCATTGTAAGAAAAAGGGTTCTGAGAGGACCCAGAATTGAACAAGATTGTCGGCCCGGGATAAAAAGGATGCCTTTGATAGTGATTTGATGACAAAGATGAACTAGTTTTGTGGGTAATGATGTCGGTTTTTAATCTGGGTTCATTCGTAGTACAGTTTTTATTCGATGTGTTTATAGTGTGTGAGATTAATGTTGTAAAGCTTTTGGTAATGATTCTTTGGGTAATTCCATTTGAAGATGAATATTTATTATGGTACAAAAATCTCTTGTTTCTATTGCTTTGATCTTTTCAAAGATTTACATGTTTAAACTGGTATTTGAGGAGCTGTAACATACCTGTATGCTCCTTATTCCTAATTCATTCCAAGAGTATCATAATAATTACGAGCAAAAATCTAAGAAAAAATATATGTGTGTTGTATTACGACCGTTTTTGTATGAATATGTTCACATCCGTATTGTCGTTTTTATGTATCATAGCTCTTATAGTGTACGTGTACCCAATGCAAATGAAAAGTATAGTATAAGCCATGCAAAGAATAATGAGGTTCTTCTTCTTCATCCTTTGTATACAGTATATATATACATATAAATGTGGAGTGTATATATATAATATAGTGGCAGTATCAAATGATGGATTTGCACAAGAGGAAGCACCCACCCACCATCAAAGACAGTGGAAGGTGAAAACAGAAAATCAATTAGTGGTTAACTTTATGGTGGGTAGTGTGAGAGAGGGAATAAAAATGGAGTAGAGTATTATGCTACCTTCGGCTTTATGTCATCTAATTACCCATTTAGTGGAGAGACAGAAATTCTTGTCGGCAGAGATTAGTTACATTTTTTTGTCAAACTGAAAAGCCTTACTAATACTGACTGCCCACCTACTCCAAATTTAAAACAATAATTATATAGATTGATAATTATAACTTTCTCTAGAGGTTTGTACATTTTTACATGTGTGTGTATTAACTATTGTGCTTATGATTCATCGCACTCCACTTATTATTTGCCAAAAGATAAAGGGGACTATAATGATTAGTGTAGGACGACAAACTACCTTTTCCCTCGAATCTACCTTTACTGTACTCCTATATTTTTCCCCAAGGTAAAACCCTTTATTTTTACTTTTTTATTTTGTGTGCGTACAAACGCAAAAAGAGAGGTATTTTTATATAAAAGTGATAATCGACTTCGTTTCGGAAGTGTTTATATTTCAAATACGAGATTAGTTACCATAGTCGACAATAAATATTATGTAGTACTAATTGCAGAACGAGTCACTGTGGTCATCACAAATGCTTAGTTTAGTAAAAGGGAAATGTATAATGTTGTAAGTAATTAACTACTTAATTATGCTTGGTTTTATTATTATTTTTGGGGAAGGGGGATGCTCTTTAGCTACTGTTGCTTCACAGGTTCATTACTTCAATATAATTATATAACCCTTTTTTGTGGGCTGTGAAGCAATCACAGAAATTTCGTCCTCTTTTCAACGTATTGCAAAAGTCCTCTGTCTTTACGTCTTTTCTTAAGGCTTTAATTATTATTTGCCTCCTTTCATATAAGTTTTTAAACTCTATACTTGGGAGCCTGGAAAATTCTAGCCCAGATCCGGCTTGGCCGGACCAAACCAATAAAAAAGGCAAGTGTATTACACTTGCCATTTGATTGGTCACTCTCCCCAAACTTTTCACCAACCACACGGCAAGTGTAAAACACTCGCCCCCTCGTTACACCGGTTTGGCCGAGCCAGGCTCGGGCTAGAATTACCCAGGGAGCCTAGTCACATGTTTTTGTAATTTAACACTTCCACAATTGTTATCACACTACTTGTACTTTATATGGTAAAAGAAGGGTATTTTGGTCATATTGCTCGTATATGATTTTGATCTCTTATTGGAAAATTATTTTTATACGAAAAAGGGAACCCATGAAGATATTTTAACATATCAGATTTTGGTATAATATACTAAAATATATTACAATAATTTTTTCTTTCCATATTAAAAGAATGCTAGACAATGAAACATTATGGTGTAAATTTAGATTTATTTGAATTGTTTTTCTTTTGTTTGTATGTCATTTCCTAACCATTGAAAGGATATTTGACTATGCTTACACTCTAAAAGCTTATGTTAATCTTTCATATAAGAAACTCTTCTACTTTTTACAAAGTAAAAATAAAATTGAAGTTGTAAAGTTATGAGTGTTTGAAGGAAAATTTTTTAGGAAAAACGCCACTAAAAGTAGCGTGTTTTAAAATCTCTTAGGTTTTATTATTTTTTTTAAATCTCTTATTATTATTATTAAAAAAGAAACTTTCGAACTACCGAGTTTACAACGTACAACTTTTAAGTTTCCAAAATATATAACTTATAAGCTATGCAACTGTTGTTGGTAAGTATCTACACCTTTAAATAGATTCATCACATATTTGAGTCTTATTAGGGAATCACCATGATTTTCTTTTTTATAAAAAAACAAAAAACAAAAAAAAAAAAAAACCAATTCAGAACTTAAAATTTCAAAAATATTGTATAAGCTCTAGTATCTTATAATAAGCTCATAAAATAATTAGCAAATTTAGGAAGAAATTTTATTTTTTTGTCGGCTATAGAAGTATTTGTCCCACATAAAATCCTTAATCTTATCTTGAAATTATGTCTACTGTATAATCTCCGTCTCTATACAACTTTATTAACAATTTAATTCGTGCCATATGTTTTGTCTGTCTCACTTTATATGTACAAAAATAATTCAATATTTACCACTAGCGAGTGTGACGGACGGTGGATGTAGCTATCATATTACTAGTAATTGGGACCATACCATGATGAAATATTTGAGTAGTCAAATTAATACTACTAGTAGAAATATCATATTGCATACATTATTACCGATCTACTTAAATACCAAGATGAAAAACAAAGTAATATATACATGCTTGAAAATAGGGACGCAGGTATCAAAAGTGGGCCAACCCATAAAAGGCTAAACCCTCCATAAGAGATCAGTATATATTTCTTTTTCGTGCGTACAATATTTGGCCCATCAAAATACAATTATTGCTGTGTCCTTTACGTAGTGCATTTACACTGTTTGGAAAAGGGGGAAAAAATTTGTTGGTCTTAAGTTTTATATGGTTTTCCTTTTATTTTAGTTGATGTGGACACACAAAAAGAGTAACGGAGCTACATAAATATCGAGAGATTTGGTGATTTCCCATATATGATTTACGGATACGAATACGATGATACGGATATGACACGATATGGATACGTTGATACAGATTTTTTTTTGAATTTTTCACATGAGGAGTGTCAGATATGATATCAGATACAAGTGTCCAACATAATACGACATAAAATGATATTTTTAGAAGTGTCCGAACATCATAACTTCCTATTTATAAACTTACTTTTGTATAGGTAGTATAATTAATTTATCGGACAAGGAAAATTGAAGATCTATCCCAATTAAGTTTGGATCTTCTATTATAATTTTGTATTTCATCTCTTATTATATATATATATATATATATATATATATATATATATATATATATGCTGCATGTATTGATAGACGATTGAAATTAGAGGAGAGACACAATTGACATACGAAAAAAAATTAAATATTTTTTCTTATAATTTGAATCATCTATTAATACACTTTAATATATGTAGGTAAATTAAATAAAAGATGCGATACATATTTAAAACAGAAAATTCAAAATCGACCCCTTCTTCCAAAATAATATTATTCGGTTTATATATTGTAAATATTTTGATAGTTAAAAAAATGAGTCTGACTTTGAGGTTCGAACTACTCCACTAAATACAAAACATGCAAAAATTTAAACATGTGTGGTGATCATAGGTAAATTCAAAGTATAAGAAGTGACTTGATTATTATATTTTCTTGGAGCTAATTATACTCAAAGCCTTATGTAATTTGAAAAGAGCACTGTCAAAAATATTTTTTCGAAAAAGTTTTATTATTATTATTTTTCATTGCATGAAAAACTTTGTGACCTGTGTTTGAATCTCACTCGCGTTGATTGCGATTCTTTTAGTTTTATATCATCTTTTTGGCATGTGTAATGACATTTACACCCTTATTGAAAACAAAAATAAGTTTTTTGTTGAAATATGAACAAAAAACTCTATATTTGTTGAAATGTGAAAAAACCCATGCAAACAGAATTTGAAAAAATCCTTGCCAAATCAACTCTCTTAATTTTAAATATTTATTTGATTATTATTATAATGAGTTCTAGTTATATTATTATATTGAAAAATTGATATGAATTCTATTAAAATATGCTATATGAATTACTAATTAATTTTATTTTTCTTTTTTTTTTACACACATATTAAAATATGTTATATATCAATTTTTTTTTACTTTATTAAATATTATATTAATAAAAAATATATAAATTCCTAAATGTTATATACATTATTTTTAAAATACATTTGAGAAATTATTATTATATTAATATAATTATCAAATCCAATAAAATATTATTTAAGTTATTATTATTATTATTATTATTATTATTATTAATTTAATAAATCTTATTATGCTATAAGAAAGAATGCATAATAATTTTTAACTTTAACAATTTTATGAACCTTATCATTATTTACTTAATTTATGCACTTAAAAAAAATTAAAAAAATATAATTATTAATATGTATTAATAAAAATCCTACCTTCCACCAAAAAATAAAACAATAAATAAAAAAATCTACCCAAAAGCCATGGCCTAAGTAAATAAATAAATTTTTTTTGTCAGAATTTGTTTTTCTCTTTACGCATAACACAGGGTTTTCGATACATATAACTTTTTAATTTTTGTTGAGTGCTTCTGAAATGAGGAGGAACATTTTAGTTAAAACATGCCATTATACAAATTCTTCTTTTTTTTTTTACACGGAATTTTTTTGCTCTTTTCGAATTATACAAAGTTTCGGGTGCAAATAGTTTTATGTTTTGGACACCTTTTTGTTTTGTATTTAAGAATTCTCCTATGTGTATTGACTATTGTAATTGATAATCTAGTATAATACATGTAGTGGTTTAAGAAATTATAGGGTTTTGATGAGATAAATTATTATGGTGTAATTTTTTTTATTTATTAATGGATGTTACAAACTCACCGATTTTAATCTAAAAATTCTGTTAAGCTATTATAGTACTAGATTAAGAAAAAAAAGAATATAATAAACTATACCATTTAATAGGAAATACAAAATATAACATTCTCATCAATCATATATATTTTCTTTTTATCATCAATTATATATATGAATTAACAACACCTTTTAAGTTTTAAATTGTCATTAGTTAGTACTGTTTAATGTTAAAACTTCTAGGTGTTATCATCAGATGATTCAAACTTCAAAGGAGAGCAGATCAGTGTGTCTTTTTACTATGACAACAGTGACACGAAAAATTTGTTTCTATAATTTAAGTAAACTAAAAAAAAAAGACAATATTATTGACAAAATTCAAATTTTGTATCACGAAAAATATACTATATTAATGCCCCTAAAACACTTGTATATATATACATACAACTTCAGTGTAATGTAATTAATTAAGCATTATCAATTATCATTGACACGGGCAATATTGATCTACTAGAAAGTAAATGAATTACGTTTTTTAAAATAATATCTCGAATTTGAATTCTTCTTCGGGGCATACTTTGAAAACTCCCCATGAGTTGAAAAATTTTTAGTTTGCTCCCCATTTTCAAAATTATTTTTGTTCATTCCCCAGATGAAACTCATAATTTGAGTTTGCTCCCCATTTTGGACACCACAAACGACATATTGCGATTTAGTTACGACATAATACGATTTAGTTACATGATTTAGTTATGACATAATACGATTTAGGGTATGAGCTTTGTTTTCCTCAGAGAGACGAACACGATGGCGGTGGTCTTGAAGCTTGGGTCGTCGTGACGGAGGAGAAATTAACGGTCAAAGTTTTTTGAAGGGGTTAATTGTAATATTTTTCAAAGGTTAGGGGGGTAAATGCTAAAAATCAAAGCATAGGAGGGAAAGTATAAAACCCTCCCCCAAAGGACAGTGGGGTGACCGGAATTAATCCTTAATTTTAATATATTTAAATAATAGTAATTTTTTATTTGCACATGCAATTAGTGTTCGAGGGTTACTAGTTATTATATTAAGCGAGAGAGATAAATAAAAACATAGAAACGGTTTTGGTCTCTTGGTGTCATTCTTTTCTTTTTAATTTAATTTAGTTTATTTGATTTAAAATAAATCTTACCACATGTAAAATCCTAACCAATTTCAAACACGTCTTTTTATTCTTTAAATTTTTTTAAATTTATTTTACCGTTAATGTAGGATAAATCCCCAATTGGGCATCATATTTTTACTTAACTCCACATTTGGGCAAAATGTCGTATGATTTTCACATAATGTAGCACTTAAAATGCCTCTCAAAATATGTTGTATAATTTTCACAAAATGCAGTACTAAAATGTTCTAATACCGTATTTATATCCTATTATGTAATATAATTTTATGGGGAGTTATGTAAAAATATTCCAAACTGATGAGAAGTTATTTCAAACTGCCCCTTTATTTTATTTGATTAAAAAAGTTTCATCCACATAAAAATTCTAATCAATTTACAAATTGTCTGCTTTTCTTTTTAATTTTATTATCATTTATTTAAGTTAAAAAATTTAAAATCATTTTGTTTTTTTGAAAATCTTTTTATTTATTTTCTTTTATCTTTTAATAGTAATAATTTCATTGCTTGTACACGCATTGAATATGGGGGACTTACTAGAAATAATTATTATGATTATTATTATTATTATAGTTAAAAAAATTATAATAGTTATTATTTAGTATTTTTCTTATAGTTTTGGACGTGACCACTTACCAGTCAGCAAGGCTGCTGCGGTAATTAGGGTGGTCCCAGAAAAAGTGGCCACGTGATGAGCTGATTATTTGTGGGAGCAGAATCTATTTCCTCCAAGGTTCCTGTCCGTACGCATGACGTAATAATTGTCGACAGTGTCTTACGACGACGTCATCAAAGGGCCTTAAGTTTTTCTGAACTAATCAAAAAATAATTTATTTGTATGAGAAGAACATCTATGAACTTACCAAAACAATAAAAAGAAAATATTCATGGTTCAACATAAAGATCTATAAGTCAAATAATGATTATTTAGGGTTCAATCCTGAATACCTTCAATCCTAATTTAGATTTTGAGCATACTTTCAAACCAAAATTTTTTTAGTTAATTCTCTATTTTAAAATTTTATTTTTTTATTAACTTCGTAATCATACTAAAACAAACTAATTATCATTTATTTAATCATGTTGCTGGATAACACGATAATTACTCAAAATTTAGATATTGTAGCAACCCAAAAGGTAGACACTATATCCCCCGCACTAGAGTTCGACACATGTAACGAAATGGAAAGTCTGCACACGCGCGAAACAATAGCGAACGGGAGACAAACAAAAATCACCCCTAAGTTAGGCGGTCTAGACCCTTAAATAGAGTGCGCAGCAAGAAACATACAAATGCAGAAGTTATTAAACCAAACATAAACATACAACATCAAAAATATACATATCCTTCATATAAACCATATACATGCTTGCCCGCCACGGGCCAAAAGAATCAAACGTAAACTTCCAAGATCAAACTAACAAAAGTATCAAAATCAAACTACAAGTATCATAAATACAAGAAGTAAACTAAGCTACGAATGTAATGCAAACTCGAGCTATACTACAAGTAAGACTCACAAGGCCAACTTGCCGCCTAGCTCGAACCAAAGACCTGTACCTACAACTCAAACACAATCGGGAAAAAGAAGACGAGGAGGGGTCAGTCTTAACTACTGGTGAGGGGGCTAACATAAGCACCAATACATATAGACAAGAGCAGAGCATATATCAAAATCAAAAGTTCATGAACCAGGGCGTAGTTTTTGCAATCTAAAACATTTTTCCCGGTGATAATATATAGATATATAGAAGATTTTAGGGCCGAAGGCCAAAACAACCAATTTTAATAATTAAGAGTCTACTCCCGTTTCACGAACCATATCATATCAAACTAACTCGACGAGTACGAGTTCTCCAACCAAACTCCTCAAATTAATATACATATTCTTATCCAAAACAAAATCATAAACTAAACTCTCTTCCAAATGATAGAAAGGGGAGGCCTCACCTCTCCATCGTTCAAATTTCAAAGGGTCACACTAGTCGGGGTTCAGTCACCTCCCTGCACCTTTGACAGATTTACCGCTAGCTCAAGAAAACCCATCTTTCCCTCGACCTCCCAAGGTTGGACGAATCCTCTCAAAGTGGAGATGTGCACAGGGGTAGTCCCCGGTGACCCCATGGCCGTCCCGGGTGCCCCTTACCCACATCTCCGGGGCCCAAACAGAACAGAACAGAACATACAGACATAACCTATCTTTCAAGGTCAAAACTCGCTACAAACATATACACACACCAACCCTTTTCAAAATAAACAAACGAAAATAGCTTACATATATATAAAACTGTTTTCAAAACTTTCATAGCAAATGGAACAAGTCCCAAAGTACATATTCAACACATATCTATACATATTATACTTAGGTCACATGCAGGCTCAAAATACATATAGGGTTGTAGGTCATAATAACTAAAAGAAAGAAAACCTTATCTTATCAAACGTAGTCGGGAAAAAAGAGATCAAATAACGTCTACGGAATAACCTCATCACCAACGGGATGCTCCTCTGAATAAAGCAAAACACAAGAGACACACTTAGACTCATTATGAACCATAGAGACGACCGGCGAATGCATATGGATTGTGACACCCCGTCTCTTCGGCAATCCAGGAATGATGTCACTAGTGGGTTTACTTACGTAATTTATTTGTTTTAATTGTAATTATGTGAATTACGTGACGTCACATGCCCTACGTGTCAACATGACCTTTATTTCAAGTTATTTGTTGCTTTAGAATTTAATTATTATGTGAATGGACTCAAATGTCCATTTGATTGAAGTTTAGGGACCTAATTGTTATTAGGGTTTTTGAGCCGTTCTTCGGCTAACTTGTTCGGCTAACTTGAGCTCGGGGATTCAGATTCAAATTTTAACTTTGCCATTGGATTCTTTTCGACGATTCAGGTCAAACGGAACAAGCCTCACATTTTTCTGAAGCCGTTTGAACTTCCTACTGATTTAAATTCGAACCGATTGAACTGAACCCCTCTTGAACCGAACCGAACCGGTTTTCTTTCCCCTTTAAGACTGAACCACACTCTTTCTCTCCCTCATTCTTGCAAGACACGACCAAGAGAAGAAGAGGCTCAAGTTATGTCTTCGTCTCTTGCTCGATCAACGATCCAAGTTAAGCTATGAATTCTTCTCTTCGCGAGCTTCGTTTCTACCTGATTGAATCTTGTTTTATTGCTTCATTTCTTGAGCTTTGGTGAAGAAGATGAATAGTGCATTTATGTGAAAATTTGCTTCCTTGCTCTCATACTTGAATTATATGCTCCAAGATTGATATATGTTGCTCTCTTAAGTTTTCTTTATTCGTTGAAATTTTGATCGTTGGTTGCCTGTTTCCTGAAACTCCATTAATGGAGCTTGGTATGCTTTAATGGTAACTCATTACATGCTAGCTTTCATGCTAAATGCTAGCTTTCATGCTCTAAAATTATACCTAAGTGTTTATTTAAGTTCTAAGGATCATTTTATACATAAGACTTGAATTTGTTGGTGAAGTTTGTGATTATTTGAGGTTGCCATGGCTGTTGCGTGCTTTAACCTTATTTCCCCTCCATTCCTGACACTGTTGCTACTATTTTGAAGCTTGGACTTCTGCAGTGACTCCCCTCCCTGTGTTTAGAGTCATAGCCGTGTATGGCCATGAATCTTGAAGATTTTAGCCGTGGGTGGGAGACAACCCCTTGTCTTCCTTTATGCATTGAGGGAGTCACCCCCGTGACTCTCTTGGGTTTTATCTTCCTATCCCCAGCCATAGGGGTGGCTGGGATTGTAAAGGATGGGGGTCACCCCTGTTATCCCCCTCATTTTGTAGCAATGTATACGTTTGTTAGGAATAGTGCCCTTAAAGCAGTATTATTGTTGTACTATTTTCGTGTAAAATCATAAACAGTCTTTGAATAATAAACGAAATGATTTTGTTCATAGGCAATCACTTCTTTTTGTGCTTATTTATGTCTGTTTGGGTTTGACTGTGTTTTGCATATTTTGAACTCACCTAATCCGATGAGGCCGTTAAGAACTTTATCCTTATGAGAATGACACATGAAATAAGTTCTTAACTCCATATGCGAGGATCAAAAACTTCTCCAAGTCAATGAGCCTGACAGACAGTGGGAGTGTTGACCTTGACTCCGTTGAGACTTGCTTATGTGATTATGTGCTTAAGAGAGATCACTCAATTTCAGGAGTGATAAGTGCATATGATGATGCGTTCATAATACATGAAGGTGATTGTTACAAGAACTTCATCACTGAGATGTCCCACGTGAGAACATTCCTAAATAGGAAAGGAAGTTTCCAGGAACTTCCAGATTAGGAAATATCTCACAGGCCAATGACGTGATTAATAATCCTTTGACTTGAGATTCTGTAATGTCTCATAAGCTAACTCTGTAATCTTTGATATAGGCTCAAAAGGGTGTCGCCATATAGACACCTGAACTACGGCCTATGTTGGGATTACACAAGTGGCATATGTAGAATTAGTAGAATCGGTAAAGAACCTACACTTGTTAAGAACAAGAATAATCTCTTACTGGTTAAGTTGTTCATAGTCCAATAAACATTAAACCCAGGGCCAAGGTGGATAAAAGATTAAGACATCAAGAAAATGGGGTTTTCTTGGATTGAGATCTAAACGGATATGAAACGAACTTAACTTTAAAGATCAAGAATAACAAGGGTCTAAGTGTTATTCCCATGCCCTTATATCTTGATTGAGAGATGGAATTGTAGGAGGATCGTATTTCACTGATTGTCATTTACTGAAAGGTTTTTCGATTCGGCTAGGGGTCACACATCCATTGCTAGATTACAGTAGTGTGATCTGATTAATTAATTATGAGAATTAATTGATTAGTGTCACTACTAATCGAATAATAAACCTAAAGGGTCACACACAAATGCCAGGTCACGAGGGTTTTGGTAGGAAGTTAATTGGATTAACGAAGGATCAAATTATTGATCGAAATGGAGCCACGAACACGTGTATCACTGCCATGTGTCATGCACACGAGACTGCCATATGTCACGCAGCTTGCGTGGCTGCCATATGTCACGTAAATGTGGCTGCACTGTAGCACCCCGAGCGGTGGGCACCACATCCCCCGCACTATAGCCTGACACGTGTAATGAAACAAGGACTCCGCTTACACACCAAGCCATAGCGAAATGGAGGCAAACAAAATCAAACCCTGGGATCCAGAGAATTAAAATACAGAGCGCGCAATAATTAAAATACAAGAGCGGAAACAACAGGATCCAAACATACAAATATACATACATGTAATACACTAGCATCACTTAAATCAATATACATGCCATGCCACTACTGTTGGAAAACGGAATCAGAAAAGCAGCAGAAATTTAAAAATTTCCAACAAAAGGATCTTGGACTCGCAATCGTGTATCCAAATTCGTAGAGATTAGAAACTTACTTTTCAATAATCTTTCTTGAAGCGTTTCAAGCCACCCAAGAACGCTCTTCTCGCGGCTTGATCCCCTCTCCTTGGTAAAGCTCGAATCTTCAAACTTCTAACTTGAAGCTCTCTAGAGATAGTCCACCAACTTGACTACAATCTAACTAGTAAGGATGCTAGTTCTCTAGTTAGTGTTTAGGCTTAACCTAGGGTTTAATATATCTTGGAGAAAGGATGGTGTTCAACACATGAACCAAAAGAGTTCTCGATTAGCTCCAAGGGGAGCTCGAGATCCCCTATATATAGGAGGGAGGGTTGGTCGAAAATCCTAGTCCTTATGGGCTAGGGTTTTGGTCTCTCTCGCCTATTACTTGATCATCAAATAATTTTGACTTTGACTTTGAATTCAAATTCAAATCAACTTTCAAGAGAGCTAAAATATCCAAACCCTTTTGGATATTATTATACTTTATTTATTTAAAATAAATAACTTATTTTATCTAATTAATTAATTCACAATTAATTAACTAGATTATTTTTCTCCAAAATAAGACTTTCTTTTTAATTCAAAATTAAACCAAAGTCTATTAAATAATTAACACTTTTAATTATTTAATATATATATATACATTATATATTCACGTGTGAGACACGTGTCACAATGACACCTGTCACTCACGTGACCCACACGTGTGGTTTCACACGTGTGGAACCCTCTTGGCCCGATTAACTCGTTTAATCATTTTCAAGCCTCAACTCATGTAACCAAGTTGTTGTGTGTGACCCTCTAGGTTCTCAATTCAATTAGCAGTGACCCTAATTAATTAATTCACTAATTAATTAATCAGTCCACAGATTAAACGACCATAGTCTAGCAACAGTTGTTTAACCCCTAGCTGAATTGGAATGTTCAGATTCGATAGAACCTTTAAGTCATTGATTCATGTGAGATACAATCCTCCTACTTACTATCTCTCAACCAAGATCTAGGGTAAGAGAATAATCAGAACCCTAATAATCCGGTCTTAAAGCTAAGTTCATTTCATATCCATTTGATCTCAATCCAAGAAACCTTTTTTTTGATGTCTTGATCTACTGCCTTGGCCGAGGACTCCATATGGCATATGAATGACTTACACAATAAGAGATCACCTTGCAAATGCAAGTGTAGGTCCTTTCTTGATTCTCATTCACTTTCATGAATCACTTGTGCAGCCCCAGCATAAGCCTTGAATCAGTTGTCTAAGGCGACACCCTTTAAAGCTTATACCTAAGACTACAGAGTTAACTCATAAAGTGACATGGAACCTCAAGTCTAAGCATCAATTAATCACATCAATGACTCGTGAGATATTTCCTAGTCTGGAAGTTTCCATTTCCTGAAATAGAAACTTCCTTTCCCATTTAGGAATGTTCTCACACAGGGCACCTCAGTGAACTTACTTATTGAAGTAAGCACCCTCATGTATCACGCACGTATCAACTATACACTTTGCACCTCCATGAAACAAGGTGGTCCTTCTTAAGGGCGTGATCCCACAAGAAGCCTTAGAGGAGTCAGGTTGACATTCCCAATATCGGTAGGACTCATCGGCTTGGAGTATTTTACTAATCATGACTTATGTGATATAGGGCTCATTTCATGAACCATTTCACCTAAATGGTAGAGTCCTAAAGTCATCAGGATTAGGAGAGTTCTCATACATGCACAGATAAAGTAAACGCATACCAAACAAGAGCATATAAAAAAGTGTTGCCTCAATTCATTATTTCATTCAAAGATTGTCTGTGATTACAATAAGGAAAAGCACAAAGCGGATATACAATCGGCTTTCTAGGGTACTATTCCTAACAACTACGACCAAATTAAATCATAATAAAGGCTTTCAAAATCAAATCGTATTCATGCACAAAAGTTCAGAAGTTTAGAAGTACAAAAATAAACTAAAAGATGCATGAGACTCGAGCTACATGACCCAAGGACTCAAAGACGACCGTCGCCTAACTCAAACTCCCAACGGAGTACCTGCAACTCAAAAGAAAAGGGGGAGGGGGAAAGAAAGATAACAACGAAGGTCAGTCCTAGAGACTGGTGAGGGTGTTAACACACGCACCCATACATATACATACGAGCAGAGCAGATCAAAAAATTAGAAAGTTCATGAACCGGGGTATGATTTTTGTAATCTAAAACGTTTTATCCCATAATACTAGTTATATAGAAAAAGACTTTGGGCCGAAGGCCAAAATCCACCAATTTTAGAAATTAGGAATCCACTCCCGTTTCACAAACCATAGCAGATCAGATCCAAAACTTAACTCGGCGAGTACGAGTTCTATCCTCCAAACTCCTCAGATTCAAGTTCGAATTCAAAATGCAGACGAAATTAAAATCAGATAATCCTACCTCTTCTCCGGGTGATAGAAGGGTGGTACCTACCCTAGCCATCCAGATAGATATGTGTGGGTCGTGAGTTTCATGACACTCACGCCCGAGGACTTCATCCCTCACCAAACCTCATAGTGGGTTCCGAGTTCATCCTATAGGTGGAGACTATGAACAGGAGGGTTCCCTGAAGACCCCTTGACCGTCCCGGGTGCTCCTTACCCGCACTCTCCGGGGTCCAACAGACAGACAAAGTTCAAAATGCAGACAAACATATCTTTCAATGTCCAAAACTCGCTACAGACACACGCACACTTCAGAGCTTTTCAAAACAAATGAACGAAAACATAGCTAAAGTATAATAAAAGCGTTTTCAAAGGTTTCATGACAAAATGGATCAATTCCCTCAAAATACATATCAAGCATGTATCTAGATACTTGTCTATATATATATAAGTCGCATGCGGGGCTCAAAACTCATATAGGGTTGTAGGTCATATTAACTAAAAGAAAGAAAACCTCACCTCCGAGACGAAACGGAATAGAAAGAAGCAAACAAGCGCTTATGGAACCACCTCGTCACCAACGGGATTATCCCCTGAACAAAACAAGTCACAAAAGACACTCTTAGACTCAATATAAAACAATTAGACACACAAAAAATTCATATCAATGTAAATGATGTGAGTGCAATGCAGTCAAGTAGCATGTAAGTCATATCAAGCCACATTAATTCATATCAAGTCATAACTCGTACATTTCACGTCAAATGGATCCATGAATTTCATGCAAAGAGCATAACACATCGTATAACATGTTAACAATGCATACACATCATAAAAGAAATAAAGAAATATCACATGAATCAAATAAACGAGGCATAAGTACATGCATACACGTATGAAGGCATAACGAAATTATCTTGTCATATACCGCGTATAAGTGCATCGAAATCACATTATAATTTCAAAATGAAATATATAACACATAATAGATGAATTTAACAAAGCATATGAATAAAAAATGAGGCCAAAAGATCACACAACATGTAACAAAGCGAAGAACAAATGCAACACAACACTGCAGCGTTATGGCCACGCCACCTCTTACGCATGGAGAGGTCACGGCTGCGCCACCACTCCAGACATGCAACCTAGGAGTAGGTTGCGGCCGTGACACCTTCAAGGCAAGAAAGGGTGGTGGCTGTGACACCAACTCAGTCACAAAATAGCCACAACACCAAGGCCGCGATAGGATTTATTCCTCTCGCGATTGCGGCCGAGATAGGATTTGCTCCTACAGCTGCAAAAACTGAACGAAAATAGGGCCAAACAGGGAGGGAAGAAGGAGGAAACAAAGAAGCAGCAAATCAACATATTAAGAAGTAAGAAATGAGAAAGTTTCAGGCCATATCATCAACACAAAAGCTGGAGCAACGAGATGAAGACAAGGAGTCCATATTTACATCATATTCTTCAAGTTTCATAAAGTACATCAATGGTGGATCAATATCCAACCAATTACCACGAAATAAAGCTTCATATATGCATTAAAGAAGTTATCTAGATCATATATATAGCTTCAAACCAAGAAATGCATAAAAAATTCACAAGAAATCATAAAAAATGCTCCTAACCCTTACTATTTATACTCTTGATCATATCATGCTCAAAACTCGATGAAATCTTGCAACTCATAACTTAAAAGAAGCAAAACAGAGTGGAGAATAAGAATATATGCTTACATCTTAAATCGGAGTAGAAACAGAGAACATATGAGCTTGAAAGTATGAGAAGGTGAATAGTGCCGAGGGGTCTTCTCTTTCTCCTTTTGGTCTCGGTTTGGTGCTGCTTCTCTTCTTATTCTTATGCTGACCGAAAATGAGAGGGTAAGGATTGGTTAGGGGGTTTAACTAGGGTTAATTGAGTCCAAGAATGATTTAATTTGGTTAAGAAATGAGTAAGTTATGGCAAAAACCATCAAAGGTGGTCATCATAGCGTGAGGCTCGATTTGGGCAAAATTCAGAGGTTCAAACGGGATTAGAAAAATACAAGTCTAGGTTCCTTAGCTTCCAATTTTTGATGCAAGTCCAGAAATACTTCTGGAATTCAAATCCAAATTCTCGAGCTCAAGTTATGCCTTTCGGAACCCTAGGCGCGCTAAATTCTCATTAGGCCCTTAAGTCCCTAAATCATAAAAATGGTCCAAGACCACAACACATAAATTCAAAAACATAAAATGAGCATATAAATGAGTTCACAATACATGTATTTCATTTATTACGCGTAGTCACAAAAATCAAAATTAAATTCGGGCACATACGGATCAAATTCAGAGGCAAACGAGCAAAATATTCAAAATTCATATTCAAAACTCAAGAATTAATTCATATATATTCAAATAAGCACATAAATGATATAATAAACATATAATTATATAGTTAAATAAATTAAAAGTGCAAGTAACACTCTCGTTAAGATGTACTTGTAGGGCCAAAAAATCGGGACGTCGCATGCACGCGTGGTTTCAAACGTGTGATTTAATTCACACGTGAATTCTTTTCTAGATTAATTAATTAAATTGTTACTTAATTAATTTTTTCTTTTAATTAATTATGAATTAATTGTTAAGTCCAATCTCAAACTAATTAACCCAATAAATAATTAATTATAAATTATTGAATAAATTGATTTTTGACTTTATGCTAGATAAAGGTTGAAAGGTCAAACTTCCTATTGTAGGAGAGAGAAGGATCTCTTGCATTATCTTGGAGAATAAGTTAAGACCTTATTTTCAATTAAAAGATAATCATTAGTTAGTGAATTAATGAGCAAGAAATCAAAGCCCACTAGGTTTAGGAAACCCTAGGAGATTTCGAACCCCACTAGTATTTATACTAGTGGTGGTGCTTCTCTTAAACTTTAGACCAACGTTCTTAAAGTGTTAATTGATTTTTATAAAATTAAAAGAAAAGTTTTCAAAGTAAAATCTTAGCCAAAACACAAGCCACAGAACTAGCATTCTCAATAGCTTGATCGTGATCTAGTACTGGTGTGGATACGCTTTGAAGGATTACCTACTTTGGGATCTATTCGAGAACCGTTCGAGGGATAATCCGCACAAAGGGTGTTTGCTAGGCTCCTGTAGAAAGACTTTCTTTATGCTTCCTTGAAGGTTGGGATTCTCTACCACTCGAGAGGAACATTGACGTTGTCATTGATCTTTATCCTGAAGTTGAACCTTGTTCGAAGACTCCCTACCGAATGGCTCTAACAAGGTTGTTAGAGTGAAGACGTAGCTCAACAAGTTCTTATAAGGTGGCTTCATCCATTTGAGTGCTTCTTCGTGAAGTGCTTTAGTCCTACCTAAAGAAGAAGACAAGACTTTAGGATAAGTATAGACTACCGTGAGCTACACAGGTTAACTATGGAAGATAAACACCCTTTGGTTGGTTCGAAGAGTTGTTCGTTCTTTTCCAGATTTCCGTGGTTTGGTCTTAGCAAGGGTATAATCGACTACGTGTTTGGGTAGAAGAACCGAGAATTACCTTAGAGTGAGAAGTCTCTAGTGTTATTGGGGTTCAACATGAGATTCGTCTTCTTTTAGGTAGCCATCCCGTTGACATTCTTGATAAGAAAGAGGCACGGTTTGAGTGGGAAGAGGTGTTTGAAGAGAGTTGCCTTCGGTACCGGCTTTGCCTACCTGAGGGTACTCAAGACTACTCCTTTGACACCGAAGTATTAAGGAAGGCTTTGGTTGTGCGTTGTTAACGGGAGAGTTGGAGCCTATGCCTCGAGAAGTGCAAGGTCACGAGGCTTATCCCACTCTTGGTTCGACGTTGTTCGAGGACTTGAAGTGGAATGCCCCGACGAGGGCATCCACGCCTATCCCACGCTACGTACCTAGCTTGTATATAGAATTCTCATCCATATACCGGTTAAGCTCGAAGCAAGCGGTGACAAACGGACTGTAGCACCCCAAGCGGTGGGTACCACACCCCCGCACTATAACCCGACACGTGTAACGAAATAAAGACTCCACACACGTGCCGAGTCATAGCGAACAGGAGACAACAAAAACTCCAGACCTAAGCTAGGCGGTACCTAACCCTGTACAAAAGAAAATATGCGAAACATGACAGCGGAAGCCACGCAAAAATACCAACTTTCAAAACTTTCATACCTTAAACATACAATACAATACAGACATCAAAATCAACTACACGGGTTCGACTAATCTGGCAAACCTGTCCTATCCTGTCCCGAACAATTACACAGCAAAACGGGTTCAACTGGCCCTAGAAACCTGTCCCGAATAATCGTACAATCAAACGGGTTCATCTAATGCGAGCACCTGTCCTAACCTGTCCCAAATTCCATACATTCAAATCATAAATGTAAACAAGCACATAACATAACCTATACAGAATTTACAAATCATAAATCAGAGCCGAAAACTTAACATAATTAAACGGACAGACACGGACTCGACAAACATGACATACCGCCGCCTAGCACGAACTCCAACGACCTGAACCTGCAACTAAAAACATAAAGGGGAAGGGGTCAGTCCAAAGACTGAGCGAGGGGCTACCCACACACACCTACATATACATAGAGCACAACACGTTTAAATATAGATGTTCGTTAATCTGGGATTATTTTTTGCACGCCAAAACATTTGCTCGTGATAATATATATAGGGTGACTTGTCAAAACGGAACAAACAAACTTAACTTACACACTGATCAAAGCATAATTTCAAATTCATGAAGACTTGGCACACATATCGAAGCATATTTTATTAGGTTAAAAGTATACCAAATTTTATCTTAATTTAGGAATCTACCCCCATTTCACGAATTTATGACAGACGGGCAGACAGAACACTCGGCGGGTACAAGTTCAAATAACGGAATAACTAAAACAAAATAATATATACCAAGCAGGTGGGATGGAAGGGTTGCGCGACCCTAGCCATCCAAAAGCGGATTAGGGGAGTGCTCAATGCTTCTCAAACCCTCGGACTCCATCCCCCAACCTACGCTCAGGTGGGTTCTGGTACATCCTTAGCACACGGACGTCGGGGCCCCAGTTCAGTTTGTTCAGAAGTTCAAAGTTCATAACCCGCTTCAAACAGACAGACGGACAGACAAACAGACAGACATATTTCATGCATATCGTACTTATCATATCGTACATACATATCACACATACTAACATCCGTCGACCTAAAATGGGCCATCCCGGATGCTAAACACAACATAGCAGAACATAACAAACCAAAACAGAGCATACATAAGCTCATACATTGCGTTTCGTACTTTCAAACTTATGACAAAACCGTCAAAATACATATTTCACACATATCAACGTATACATAAGGCTTATAAATCGCACCCATTCGAAAACGAACACATTGCAATAGGGTATAACTATATCCCAACGTCACCTGGTACCAAACAAAGCCGAAGACACAACAAATGGTCCACCCCGGAACCTGCACGACCACAAGTCACCACCCCGGGTGCACCTGTACCAGTTGAACACAGAGAACACAACACAGAACTCAGACTCAGACTCAGACAACCACACAGAGACGCACGACACGTGCTCATGAATGTAAATTTAGAAAACAAAAAAATTAAATTCCTATTTCATACATAATGTACGTATTACAAAGCCAAACAAATCATAATAACATGCTTTGAATTTCATTCAAGGACCACGAAGGTTCATATCAAATTCCAACTAAATCACAAAGTGCAAAAATGAAAGATAACTAAGTCATATAATCATTCAAGGTTTCATATAATTTTTCCGATGCATAAAAAATTCATATATATTACATAATAGGTTAAATTCCAATTTACGTGATTATATTTTAATTCAAAGTTTCAAGGTTAGACATAATAACTTCTTTTAACATAATCGTTATTAGCATATTTATTTACCAAGTGACAAGGTTTAATTAATTCAAGTTATACAAATTTATATTCTCCTAAAATTACATAAACACCCCTTGTACAATAATTATATTCAAACTATAGGCATGAAACGAGGCTAATATCAACACCAAATCATAAATTCATTTATTCCATAATTCATTATATATTTTCAGATTCCATACAATGCATATTCCTCAATTTACTAAGCATACTTGAACGAATTACAAATTAGAACAATTAACAATTAATTCATAAAAACTTCAGAAATTCAAAACAAATCAACCGGACACCCGATTGACGAACGGAAAGTGGCGTTGGACTCACCACGAAGAATCGGACCTGCTGTTCGAAAGGCGTCGGAACACCGTCACTGACAGCCACCGGACCACCACTGACAGCCGCCGGACCACCACTTCCAGTGGCCGAGAAATTCCCAGCGAACGGCTAAACGTACATCTCAACATGCTCGACAAAAACCCTCAATCAAATTCTGAAAATACGGAAGTCACCGGATTTAATTGAAGAAAAACCGAGTCAAAATGGGAAGCTAAGAAATGAAATTAAATGCAATCCATTCAACGAAAAAGAAATCCGAGCGTACCATTGGAAAGCCCGTGAGAAGACCTTCGAAACTCATATCTCACTTGCCGGAAAAGTCGCTGGAAAAACGGCTGGCATTGAACCGCCGGTTCGCCGCCATGGTCCAGCACCACTGACAGGTTCTTGAGCCACCACCAATGCAAAAAGCTCGACCTCATCGTGCTGAGTAATTCTTGTGAAGGGTCCGATGTAAAAAACCCACCGGAAAAGGCCGAACCGCCGCAACCTTCAACCTCGCGACTGCCATGCCGGAAAACCCCATCTCCACCGCGAATCTGACAAAAAGGAGGTCGGAAATGGAACCTGGGGCCCGAAAAACCTAGGAAATCGTCGAGGATCGCCAGAAAAGACCGCCGGAGGTGGCGGAATCATGCCGCTACAGTAACTCCGCCGCCCGCTTTGGGTGGCGCATGCGCATTCCTCGCCGTCCCGATGGCGGCGTCGCCTACACAGAAAGTTACGCCGGGAAGTCCTTTAGCCGTCCTTGGGGCGCGTGCATCAGGGAGGTCACTGGAGACGGTGGAAACCACCGGCGAAGTGGCGGCTTCGCCACTCCCTCCCAGCCGCGACTGAAAATCACGGATAAATCCACCACAGCTCGTTGTTAGGTCGAGATCTTGGTACGGTTGTGTTCGCATCGTTGAGCTCTTCAAAATGCACTATGGATTCGTCGAATTCTGTCGAGTATTGGTGGGGTTTGGAGTTATGTGTGAAATCACACCTTGGGTGTGTGTTGTCGTTAGAGGGAGAGATGGAACGTTAGAGAGAGAGAAGGCTGATGCGTTTTGCTCGAATAACGAGGGTCCGGATGTTTTATCTCGGGTCCTCGCACGTGAAATGAACTGTAGAAGGGGCAAACGACGTCAGAATTGGGCAAACATAGAGTCTACGGACTCGTCTCGATGCCCTGAACGCGTTAAAGAGGGCGAAAAGGTCGAAAACTCGATCGAACGAGAAATGACTGAAAAACCCTTAAAAAGAGAAAATTACAAAAAGGTCCCTAAACTCTAAAAGAGTTCAAAATAGGGCCACGTAACACTCAAAATCACATAATTAAACACATAAAAGGTTGAAACGTGGCGTACCTCATATGTCGGAGAATCGGGATGTTACAACCTCTCTCCCCTTAAAGGGATTTGGTCCCCAGATCCTATTGCTGAGTCGAAGAGCTTTAGGTTGTAATACTTCAATCCATCTCCCGAAATCGCGTAGAGTCATAGTCCCAATTGTGAAGTTCACTCCCCTTGTTTGTATCAACTCCTTTCATGGTGTCTCGTTGTTGCTGAGGTCTGTCAGAACACTTTACCGTTAGTCGCTTCAAACTCGTTTGATCACCACTAGGATACGGATGGCTGTCTCTCTCTGCACCCAAAGCTTGATATCATCGTATCCTCATCGCTTACAAACCGTCGTCTGGCCAGACGTAACGTAACTGCCATAAACAAGAGAGAATTCCATCTCTCAACACGCAGGCGAGGGAACCTCGTCCTCAGCACACACAAAAGAGAGAACCCCGTCTCTCAGGCACAGAATTGAGAGATCCCCGTCTCTCAAACACAGAACTGAGGGAACCCCATCTCTCAACCTAAATCTGACAGATTCCACGTCTCCCAGACATTCTAGTTTGAGAAAATTCGGCATTTCTCAAACCCCTAAATTCAAGAGAATCCAAATCCCTTGAATACCTAAGTACAAGAGAATCCAACATCTCTCGTGGACAAAATCAGAAAGAATCCAGCATCTTTCTATCACGAGAGAGAATCCAGCATCTCTTTGGCACACAAATAGGAAGAGTTTTCTCCCTAACACATAAACATAGAGAATTAAATCTCCTTTTCACTCAAGCACAAAAGCAGAATAAAAAATCACAACAATCATTGCATATCACACTTGACAATTATATCACATTATAACGAGAATTAATCAAATGAAGGATGCATGTATGCTCGTACCATGAATGCTTAGTGTACCGTTCACCGTGGTGTTTGAAATCTTGACCATAAAGTTGCGATGATGTCATGGAAGCTAGTCAAATTGTTGGTATTGCAACCCTGTAATTAAAACACTAAAGTTGGTGCAAGAGGGTTAGATATGCAAATGAAATGTGGCACTTAAGTTACGTAAGTGCAACAATTAAATGTAATTGAAAGCACATGATAAAGTGTTACACAATCATAGTCATAGCGCGCACATAGTCACATAACTCGGTACAATTCATACTGAGGAAGAAAAAATTCATGCCAGGAAGATGGCACCGAATTCATTACTTTATCGTTACATAGTCACATAACTCGGTACAAGTGTATTGTCGTTAGAGAGAGAGAAGGCTGATGCGTTTTGCTCGAATAACGAGGGTCCGAATGTTTTATCCAGGGTACTCGCACGTGAAACGAATGGTAGAAGGGGCAAACGACGTCAGAATTGGGCAAACTTAGAGTCTACGGACTCGTCTCGATGCCTGAACGCGTTAAAGGGGGCGAAAAGGTCGAAAACTCTATCGAACGAGAAATGATCGAAAAACCCCTAAAAAGAGATAATTACAAAAAGGTCCCTAAACTCTAAAAGAGTTCAAAATAGGGCCACGTAACACACAAAATCACATAATTAAACACATAAAAAGGTTGAAACGTGGCTTACCTCATATGTCGGAGAATCGGGATGTTACACAGACAACCTAGCTAGGCAGTACTAGACTCACAAAGCGAGTAAAGCAAACACAAGTACAAGCTTAAATCATAACACATACATAAGATCAATTCATTAATCAAATAAGGTAACCGTCGCGGTCCAGCACATAATGCTCAAGGTATGGAATGAAAAAAAAAGTCATCCTAATGACCAACATGGTCCAACTAGCATAATAGTAGAACATTATATATTCTTAATCCAAAATCCCAAAGCATAACGTAAAACATAAAGTAAGCTACAAGCGCAATGAGTACATACTAGACGACTAAACATGACTCTCAAGAAAGACCCCGCCTAGCTTGACTCCAAAACGCAACCCCCGGAACGAAAGGTAAAGGAAGTCAGCTCAAAAGGAATCGGTGAGGAAAAACTATACATATATAAGTGATATAAGAAGGTCCAATGCATGCTCAACTCAAAGGTGTTATTGATCCAAACTCATTTTCAAAAATCAATGCAGGTTTTGTAAAAATCGGATCACAAACCATACACACACCACCGGCTCGACGAGTACGAGCACTCCATCCTTACTTCCCAAACCATACAAAACAAATCAATCCATCCTTACGCCGTTGATGCCGAAGGTGTACTGCCCCCAAACATCCTTACACATTTTGAAGAGATGGGTCCATGAAACCGGCCTCTTCCTTGAAAACTTCAACTCCGAAACCTCCTCGGAGCCTTAGTAATCAAGTCCTTACCCGTGGGAACTTTGAATGAGGACATCCGTCGGCCCTTGCTTTCCCGGAATATCATTCACCTCAGTCCCTGAGCGCTATAAGATCCAAAGATATTTACAACACTTACAAAGATATTTACTCAAAGTTCGAAAGTATTTTGGGTACTTATCCCATATACCAAGATTCAAACTTTACTTGCAAACCATTTCTGTAGACAAATAGCAATAGTATGAGCCAAGCCCCCAAAACGTGGCCTATAGAGCCTATACTTACATTTTTGGAAAATGGGTATTTTAAATCAACAAATATGAAAGAGGTCTTATGGTGTCCACAGTTTTGAAAACGTTTTATATCATAACTCCTCACCTTTACCAAGAACTTCGAAGGCCAACCACGGGCAAACAAGCTACTCGTCCAAAGACTCACCACCTAACAAGACGAACATACCAACAAAGGTAAGACACGACTCGAAACCAATTAAGACGACGCACGACTTTGAAATGAATGCAAATTTGCTAATGATGTGCAATGAATGTTCAAGGAGTGATCAAGTTCAACAAGTATCATCAAGTTGCATCATGTAAACCACGTATCAAGCTTTCAAGTCTTAAGGCATGTAATTGAACTTATGCATGATGCACACGTTAGCAAATTTGAGGCATAAAAGACACGTTTACATAGGGACGTATCGTAAATTAAGTCAGACAATGAATCAAGCATCATACATATTATTTTAATAATTTATTATGATTTTAGAAGCCAGAAAAACAAGTATTCGAAAAGCGTTGCACAAGAAAGGTCCAAAGATTCCCTCTTATTCCGAACCTTCCCACAAGGCCGTGCGAGTTTTGCCTTGAATAGCTGCATGGCCGTGCAACTATTTTTTTTTTTCAGAAACCGAGAGTTATGCACGGCCCGCACCAACCCGCAAGAGGTCCAAATGAGCTGAAATTCTCAGGCTTTCAAGTCTAAAACATGCCAAGACATAATACCTAAAAAAAAAACATTCTAAAACACATATGGTTCATCTAGGATCAAATTAACATCAAGAAATCATAGAATTCCAACAATTTACGCACAAGAACTTCATCTTCTTCATGTATTCAAAGCTTCAACCTCAACAATGGTGAAATCCTCAATCATGCAAGAAACTCAAGGAAATTAATCAGATTCTTCATAAAAACACATAAGGAGCAAGAATCCATCATCAAATCAAGCTAAAACAATCTAGAACATAGACATGCAAGAATTCTTCATAAAAGCTTCAAATGTCAACAATGGTGGTTTTCACATAAGAGCGTAAAAACAAGAAATTCCTACACTAAAATGTTCCTAGCATCAAGATAAACATATTTCCAACAAGAAATTCGAATTTAAATCCATCTACCAAGAGCCCTAGATTCGCATTCAAGCTCAAGCTTCAAAGATAGAAACCCACACAAACATTCAAGCATTTCTTACCTTAAGAGTTGAAAATGGAGAAGGAAATCTTGTTCTTCGACCTTGAATCTTCAACTTTAATCTTCAATCTTAGTTCTTGAAGGTCTCTTGAAGATAGCTTTTGATGTTGGTGAGGGAGATGAATAGCTTTGAATCTCAAGTCTTGGGAAAATATATTACGTTAATGAAGTCTAGAATTCCAAGACTAGACTTAGGGTATTTGGGTCAACTGATTCGGGTCACGAACCGGGTCAAACGGGTATGTTTTAGTGAAATTGGATCACGAATTGGGCTAGGCATTCAAATTGGGTCGAAGTCAAAGTTGATGACTTAAAATAGTTGACTTTCGTTCGACTTTAGTAAAATGGCCATAACTTCTTCGTCCGAACTCTGAATTGAGTGATTCAAAAGCCCACGAACTTGTAATCGAATTATCTAACCAAATCCATTAATTTCTATCCAGTTCCAAGCTGGAAAATGTAAAATTACCAATTTGTCCCTAATTTATACTTTAATGACTAAATAAGCATATTGTTTCGATTAATCGCGAAGCATGCTATCAAAGCCCAATAAAAATAATATGAGCACATAATTATCACATTATGAAGCCACATATATCATGCAAATCATATATTTCACGTAAGCACAAATCGGTTACCAATTAAGGCATAACTACCACATAGTTCATGTAAGGAAAAGAGTAAATCATGCACTCCCGTACCAAAACATGTTAGGAATAGTGCCTAGAAAACCGATTGTATATCCGCTTTGTGCTTTTCCTTATTGTAACCACATAAAATCTTTGAATGAAATAACGAATTGAGGCAACACTTCTTTATATGCTCTTGTTTGGTATGCGTTTACTTTATCTGTGCATGTATAAGAACTCCCCTAATCCTGATGACTTTAAGACTCTACCATTTAGGTGAAATGGTTCATGAAACGAACCCTATATCACGTAAGTCATGATTAATAAAATACTCCAAGCCGATGAGTCCTACCGACAGTGGGAGTGTCGACCTGACTCCTCCAAGGCTTGCTTGTGGGATCACGCCCTTCAGAAGGACCACCTTGTTTCATGGAGGTGCAAAGTGTATAGTTGATACGTGCGTGATACATGAGGGTGCTTACTTTAATAAGTCAGTTCACTGAGGTGCCCCGTGTGAGAACATTCCTAAATGGGAAATGAAGTTTCTATTTCAGGAAATAGAAACTTCCAGATTAGGAAATATCTCACGAGTCATTGATGTGATTAATTGATCCTTAAGACTTGAGGTTCCTTGTCACTTTATGAGTTAACTCTGTAGTCTTAGGTATAAGCTTTCAAGGGTGTCGCCTTAGACAACTGATTCAAGGCTTATGCTGGGGCTGCACAAGTGATTCATGCAAGTGAATGAGAAACAAGCTAGGACCTACACTTGCATTTGCAAGGTGATCACTTATTGTGTAAGTCATTCATATGCCATATGGAGTCCTTGGCCAAGGCAGTAGATCAAGACATCAAGAAAAGGGTTTCTTGGAGTGAGATCAAATGGAAATGAAATGCACTTAGCTTTAAGTCCGGATTATTAGGGTTCTAATTATTCCCGTACCCTAGATCTTGGTTGAGAGATAGTAAGTAGGAGGATTGTATCTCACATGAATCAATGACTTGAAGGTTCTATCGAATCTGAACATTCCAATTCAGCTAGGGGTTAAACACCTGTTGCTAGACTATGGTCGTTTAATCTGTGGACCGATTAATTAATTAGTGAATTAATTAATTGGGGTCACTGCTAATTGAATTGAGAACCTAGAGGGTCACACACAACAACTTGGTTACATGAGTTGAGGCTTTAAAATGATTAAACGAGTTAATCAAGCCAAGAGGGTTCCACACGTGTGAAGCCACACGTTTGGGTCACGTGAGTGACACGTGTCCTTGTGACACGTGTAAATATATATATTGTATATATATATATATATTAAATAATTAAATGTGTTAATTATTTATTAGACTTTGGTTTAATTTTGAATTAAAAAGAAAGTCTTATTTTGGAGAAAAATAATCTAGTTAATTAATTATGAATTAATTGATTAGATAAAAATAAGTTATTTATTTTAAATAAATAAAATATAAAATTATCCAAAAATAGTTTGGATATTTTTGCTCTCTTGAAAGTTGATTTGAATTTGAATTCAAAGTCAAAGTCAAAATTACTTGATGATCAAGTAATAGGAGAGAGAGACCAAAACCCTAGCCCATAAGGACTAGGATTTTCGGTCCTCCCCTTCTTATAAATAAGGGAGCTCGAGCTCCTCTTGGAGCTAATTGACAATTCTTTTGGTTCATGTGTTGAACACCATCATTTCTCCAAGATAAACAAAACCCTAGGTTAAGCCTAAACACTAACTAGAGAACTAGCATCCTTACTAGTTAGATTGTAGTCAAGTTGGTGGACTATCTCTAGAGAGCTTCAAGTTAGAAGTTTGAAGATTCGATCTTTACCAAGGAGAGGGGATCAAGCCGCGAGAAGAGCGTTCTTGGGTGGCTTGAAACGCTTCAAGAAAGAATAAAAGAAAAGTAAGTTTCTTATCTCTACGAATTTGGTTACACGATTGCGAGTCCAAGATCCTTTTGTTGGGAAAAATTTTCTGCTTTCTAATTCGTGTTTTCCAACAAGTGGTATCAGAGCCACCTCGTTAATCGTGTTTCTGATTCGTCTCAATTATTCTGAATTTGGTAGAAATTCTTAGGGTTGGATGCGAATTAGGTATTCATGAGTTCTTTTAGAAAGCCTGAATTACGAAACTATAATTTTTCTTGAATTTCTGAAACTGTTTTCTTAAATTGTGTTTTTGAAAAACGTTTGGATTCAAATCTGTTTAAATCGTGTTTTGGAATTTTAGATTGTTGTTGGTTTTGAAATAAAAGTACGAAATACGAAATCGCGTTACGAAAACACGAGCCTGGACGTGTTAAGGCGTAGCACGCCCAGGCCCGCGCGCCCGTCCCCCCAGCAGTCCCGCAATCGCCCGGCAGCGCCTAGGCACGCCGCACATTCCTCCCGCAACCGCGCGGGAGCCTGCCGTCCCCGCCCGGCTGATGCGCGCAACGCGCGCGAGGATGCGCACCTTGCGCGGGCGCGCTGGGAGCTCACGCTGCCGGCTGTGCGCAGCGCTAGTGCGCGCGTCCATGCGTGCGATGCTGCGCGTCTGCCGGGCTTTGTCTCGGGCGGGCGTGCAGTCCGTTCCGGGCCCTTCATTTCGCGATCTTGATTTTCGTGTTTAGTCCAATCCAATCCCGATTTAATTTTTCTTAAAAAATTTTATTTTATTAAATTTGAATTATTTTTGAAATAATTGTTTAAATTGGGATTTTGAAAATTTAAGCGATTTAAATTTTGTAAAAATTACAAACTTTATTTTATGAAAATATTGAAAGAATAAAATTATTAATTTTCAGAAATTAATTGGAATTTTATTAGTTCATTGTTTTTCGGGTTTTATAGAAAAGGCTCTTGAACAAAAATTGCATCTAAGTCGTGTTTTAAGCTATTAGAGCTTAAGGCGAGAATTTTAATTTATTGGTTAAATTTAAATTCTTGCAAAAGCATGTTAGGTGATCATGGGTTTAGATCTATGTATGGCTTTAATTTATGCACATGGATGGTTTAAATTGGGGTTGGAGCCCTATAGTTGCATTTTTTCAATTGAGGTTGGAGCCCCATTTATGTGCGTACTGTTATGTGATTTATTATGTGGCTTTCCATATTACTGTTTTGAGGCCGGGGTATGCCCCGTGTAATTGTCTAAGGCCAATATGAAGATTGAGCCTTATTACTTTATGTCTTTTTCTTTTTATTGTAATTTGAGAGTAGAGATAGGTGGTGAGGTTTTATTTTCATTTTGGAGACAATGCACCCATGGAGTAAGATGGACCACATTCAAGTAACAAGGAGGCCATAAGTGAAGACCCCTCAAAATGTTAGGGAGGGGAATCTCAATTGTAAAAAAAAATGTAATAGAGATAGGGCTCGTATTTTGTTACCGTTTTTCCCTTATGTGATTTAAACTGTTTATGTGGCATGTATGTTAGAACTTGTGATTGTGGAGTGGCTCCCACATATCACGCATAAGATAGGTAGAACCCATGATCATTACATGTTAGTATCATGCTAGGACATGTTATCTGTTTATGTGCTTGTTTGAAATGCATTTAACTGTACTTGCATTAATCAAGACTAATAAAATTGGATAACATATATGTTGGTAAGGTCGAACCGGACAACTCTCCGGTTGATTCGAAAATTCCCATTAAATATTAAGATAATTTCGAACAAATAGGTATGCAAATTTTGAATTAAATTCCTAGCATTCCATCAATAGGTTTTAAGTTTAGTAAGTGAAGCTAGTTATTGTCCGCGAGTCGTGGGATAGCTAGTGGAGCTTATTAGTTCTTAGTTACCTAATTGATCATTTTAAATGATCAATATTTCGTGATCAATTTTAGCAAGGGCGATGTCCGCGAGTCATGGGTCATTCGAACTAAGTTTTGATCATGATCTTATGATTGACGGGTCTAGCTTAACGCCTAAGTAAGTATGGATGTCCCACGAGTCGTGGGTCCATATTGAAAGATAGGTGATGCAAAAACAATTACTAAGAGTTCTAAAGGTGTTAGAATTGGTAAGTTGTACCTACCTGGGGTTCTTACTTAGAATGTCCGTGAGTCGTGGGTTCGTCGTAAAATGCCTAGGATCTTAGTACTCATTGGGAAACGTGTTCCTCTTAGATCTTTGGGAATTCTAGATCTTTGAAAAACAGTAGGAGCTACATTAGATTAAAGACCTTATCTTTTGTATATCGTTATAATTCAACATGCTCACTAGTTCTCTATTTTACCATTTAGGTCGTAGATTCTATGATTCTCTACGTGTTTTGAAATGACAACCAAAAACCCTCTTGTATCGATCCTCGAGTCAAACAAGTTGACTGGCCCCAACTATTCTGATTGGCTGAGGAATCTAAAAATCATTTTAGATTCTGAGAAGAGAACTTATGTTCTCTTCGAAGGGGAGCCTAATCCCGAAGGGGAGGCTCCCACTCAGGCCGAGCGGGACACGATTCAGAAGTGGAAGGATGATAATCTCCAAGCCGTTGCCTTATGTTGGCTAACATGTCTCCGGACTTGCAAAGGCAACATGAGGCCATGGAATTCGCTTGGGAGATTTACGACCACTTAGAGAAACTTTACCGCCCTCATGAACGTGTTACAAGGTATAACACTTCAAAAGAATTGTTCCACTTAAGAATGAGGGAAGGTTCAAGTGTCCATGAATATGGACTCAAGTTTCTCGCCCTTACTGAGAAACTTACTTCCATGGACATACCACTGAAAGATGAGCTTTCAGTGGATTTGTTGCTAGCTTCGCTCCCACCATCATTCAACCCATTTGTCCTTAACTTCAATATGAATCATGCTGGTGCTACTGTAGCTGAGCTGATTAGTCAGCTTGTGACTGTTGAAAGCACGATCAATAAAGACAATAAGGTTTTGATGGTGAATGCTCCATCTTCCTCTTGTGGGCCTTCTAAAGGTAAGGGCAAGAAAACCCAAAAGAAGAAGAAGAAACCCCTTAGGCCCACTGGTGGCGTTTCGAAGGGGAAGGCCCAAAAGAAGAAACGTGATCAGAAAGAGGATGTTTGCTTCCATTGTGGCAAAGCGGGACATTGGAGGAGAAATTGCCCAGAGTACAAGGCTACTCTAAAGAAAGGTATCTTTCTCGTTGAAGTAAATCTTTCTATTAATTCTAGTTCTTGGGTACTTGATACCGGTTGTGGAACTCATATCTGTAATGATGTACAGATGCTAAGTGAAGTCCAACAACTCAAAGAAGGAGAATGTGTCTTGAAGATCGGCGATGGCTCAAATGTTGAAGCTCGAGCTTTAGGCACAATTAGATTAGATTTAGGTAGTTTTGAGTTAGTCTTAAATAAAGTCCTTTATGTACCGAGCATTATTCGTAATATAATTTCTATTCCAATTTTAGATTGTGAAGGTTATGAAACTTATATTAAGAATGGTAAATACTTTGTCAAACGGAACAACTCTTCCGTTCACATCGGTACTCTAAGTAATGGACTTTATCTAACTCAGAATATCAATATTATGAATATACAACGAGAAACTAAACGTAAGAGAGATGACAAAGTTTCAACTCCCTTATGGCACGCTAGATTAGAACACATTTCCAAGAACAGAATTGGCAAGATAAACACTTTAGGATCATTCTCTGAAAATGATCTTAAGGAGTTAACTTCTTGCGAATCCTGTCTTAAAGGAAAAATGTCCAAAGTTCCGCTTGAAGGAACTGTGGAACGTGCCACTAAAGTTTTGGATTTGATCCATACTGATGTTTGTGGACCGCTTAGTGTAAGCACTAGAAACAATCATCAGTATTTCATAACCTTTACTGATGACTTTAGTCGGTATGGTTATGTATATTTAATGAAGTATAAATCTGAAGCTTTTGAAAAATTCTTAGAATTTCAAAAGGAGGTTGAGAACCAAACTGGTCACAAGATCAAGGCACTTCGATCTGATCGAGGAGGCGAGTATCTTAGTGAAGAATTCCTTAATCATCTCAAAGATAATGGGATTATCTCTCAGTGGACTCCTCCGGGAACTCCTCAGCTTAATGGAGTTTCTGAGAGAAGGAATCGAACCTTACTTGATATGGTTCGTTCCATGATGAGTTTCACTGACTTACCACCTTCTTTTTGGGGTTATGCCCTAGAACGTGCAGCAAAGATTTTAAATCTAGTTCCCTCTAAGTCAGTCCCTAAAACGCCCTTTGAAATGTGGCATGGTAAAATCCCTAGTTATTCTTACTTAAGAATTTGGGGTTGTCCTGCTTACGTGAAGAGGACAGTGGGAGATAAGTTAGAATCTCGTTCTAACTTATGCTACTTTGTAGGTTATCCTAAGGAATCCATAGGATACTACTTCTATGATCAATCTGAGCAAAAAGTGTTTGTTTCCAGAAATGCCACTTTTCTAGAGGAACCGTTCCTTAAAGAAAAGAAAGGCAAGATCATAGAATTAGAAGAAGTACAAAGTGATCCCACACCACCCACTGAAGAAACGTCCCATTCTGACCAACCACAACCAATCACGAATTTCGATACACATGAAAATCCTCCTCTAAGGCGTTCTGAACGCACTCCTAGACAGCCGGAGAGATGGTAAGGATTCTTCCATGAAATCTCTCAAAAGGATAATGATCGTTTAACATATGAGGAGGCACTTTCAGATTCTGACTCTGAACAGTGGATAGAAGCCATGAAATCCGAAATGGATTCCATGAACTCCAACCAAGTTTGGACCTTGGTAGATTTACCTGATGGGGTCAAACCCATAGGTTACAAATGGATCTTTAAGAGAAAGCTTGGAGTTGATGGAAGCATTGCAGCCTACAAAGCAAGACTAGTTGCAAAAGGATTCACTCAAAGACCCGGCGTGGACTTTGATGAAACCTTTTCACCAGTTGCAATGCAAAAGTCTATTCGGATCATGCTTGCCATTGCTGCGTATTATGACTACGAGATATGGCAAATGGATGTGAAAACTGCCTTTCTCAATGGTGACATTGATAAAGACATTTATATGGAACAACCCATAGGTTTCACATTCAGAGGAAGTGAGCAAAAGGTTTGCAAACTCCAAAGATCAATCTATGGATTGAAACAGGCTTATAGGAATTGGAATATTCGATTTGATGAATCAGTCAAAGCGTTTGGCTTCATTCAAATTTCGAATGAATCATGTGTGTATAGAAAGGAATTGGAGACCTCAGTGCAATTCTTAGTACTTTATGTTGATGACATCCTTCTTATTGGGAATTCGAAGGATGACATGAAAGTGACTAAGTTATGGTTATCGAACCAATTCGAGATGAAAGATCTGGGTGATGCGTCCTATATCCTTGGAATTAAAATCTATAGAGATAGATCTAGAAGGTTAATAGGACTATCACAGTCGATGTACATTGATAAAGTATTGAAGAGATTCAATATGGAGTCAGCAAAGGTTAAGAACCTTCCTATGAGTGTAGGAACATGTCTTTTAAAGAAGATGTGTCCTAAGACTAACCTTGAGAAGGAAAGAATGACTCATACACCTTATGCATCAGCAATAGGTAGCATAATATTTGCAATGTTATGTACTCGACCGGATGTGGCTTATGCACTTAGTGTAACAAGTCGTTTCCAATCTGACCCTAGAGATGGTCACTGGGCTGCCATGAAGAATATTCTTAAGTACTTGAAAAGTACTAAAGATTTATTCTTAGTTTACGGAGGTCAGAAAGATCTTACTGTCGAAGGATACTGCGATGCAAGCTTTGCATCTGACTTAGATGATTTTAAGTCAATGTCAGGATACATTTTCTACCTAAACGGCGGAGCAGTGAGTTGGAAGAGTTCCAAGCAAATGACCACTGAGGCCGAATACTTAGCTGCAAATGATGCAGCTAAGGAAGGTGTTTGGATTAGAAACTTCATTCAAGAGTTGAATGTTGTTCCTAGCATGAAAGACCCAATTTCTGTGTTTTGTGACAACACTGGGGCGGTTGCTCAAGCATGAGAACCAAGATCTCACCAACGGACCAAGCACATTATGAGGAAGTATCACCTAATCCGTGATATTATCAAAAGAGGAGATGTGCAAATTGAGAGGGTCACATCAGCAGAGAACGTGGCAGATCCACTTACTAAACCCCTTAGTCGAGAAGCTTTCCAAGGTCATCTTCAAAAGATGGGACTTAGAGTAGCTTTAGAATGGCTTTGACGGGCAAGTGGGACATTGTTAGGAATAGTGCCCTAGAAAGCCGATTGTATATCCGCTTTGTGCTTTTCCTTATTGTAATCACAGACATTCTTTGAATGAAATAACGAATTGAGGCAACACTTCTTTATATGCTCTTGTTTGGTATGCGTTTACTTTATCTGTGCATGTATAAGAACTCCCCTAATCCTGATGACTTTAGGACTCTACCATTTAGGTGAAATGGTTCATGAAACGAGCCCTATATCACATAAGTCATGATTAGTAAAATACTCCAAACCGATGAGTCCTACCGACAGTGGGAGTGTCAACCTGACTCCTCTAAGGCTTGCTTGTGGGATCACGGCCTTAAGAAGGACCACCTTATTTCATGGAGGTGCAAAGTGTATAGTTGATACGTGCGTGATACATGAGGGTGCTTACTTTAATAAGTAAGTTCACTGAGGTGCCCCGTGTGAGAACATTCCTAAATGGGAAAGGAAGTTTCTATTTCAGGGAAATAGAAACTTCCAGATTAGGAAATATCTCAAGAGTCATTGATGTGATTAATTGATCCTTAAGACTTGAGGTTCCTTGTCACTTTATGAGTTAACTCTGTAGTCTTAGGTATAAGCTTTCAAGGGTGTCGCCTTAGACAACTGATTCAAGGCTTATGCTGGGGCTGCACAAGTGATTCATGCAAGTGAATGAGAATCAAGATAGGACCTACACTTACATTTGCAAGGTGATCACTTATTGTGTAAGTCATTCATATGCCATATGGAGTCCTTGGCCAAGGCAGTAGATCAAGACATCAAGAAAAGGGTTTCTTGGATTGAGATCAAATGGATATGAAATGCACTTAGCTTTAAGTCCGGATTATTAGGGTTCTAATTATTCCCTTACCCTAGATCTTGGTTGAGAGATAGTAAGTAGGAGGATTGTATCTCACATGAATCAATGACTTAAAGGTTCTGTCGAATCTGAACATTCCAATTCAGCTAGGGGTTAAACACCTATTGCTAGACTATGGTCGTTTAATCTGTGGACCGATTAATTAATTAGTGAATTAATTAATTGGGGTCACTGCTAATTGAATTGAGAACCTAGAGGGTCACACACAACAACTTGGTTACATGAGTTGAGGCTTTAAAATGATTAAACGAGTTAATCAAGCCAAGAGGGTTCCACACGTGTGAAGCCACACGTGTGGGTCACATGAGTGACACGTGTCCTTGTGACACGTGTAAATATATATATTGTATATATATATATATTAAATAATTAAATGTGTTAATTATTAATAGACTTTGGTTCAATTTTGAATTAAAAAGAAAGTCTTATTTTGGAGAAAAATAATCTAGTTAATTAATTATGAATTAATTGATTAGATAAAAATAAGTTATTTATTTTAAATAAATAAAGTATAAAATTATCCAAAAATAGTTTGGATATTTTAGCTCTCTTGAAAGTTGATTTGAATTTGAATTCAAAGTCAAAGTCAATATTACTAGATGATCAAGTAATAGGAGAGAGAGACCAAAACCCTAGCCCATAAGGACTAGGATTTTCGGTCCTCCCCTTCTTATAAATAAGGGAGCTCGAGCTCCTCTTGGAGCTAATTGGCAATTCTTTTGGTTCATGTGTTGAACACCATCCTTTCTCCAAGATAAACAAAACCCTAGGTTAAGCTTAAACACTAACTAGAGAACTAGCATCCTTACTAGTTAGATTGTAGTCAAGTTGGTGGACTATCTCTAGAGAGCTTCAAGTTAGAAGTTTGAAGATTCGAGCTTTACCAAGGAGAGGGGATCAAGCCGCGAGAAGAACGTTCTTGGGTGGCCTGAAACGCTTCAAGAAAGAATAAAAGAAAAGTAAGTTTCTTATCTCTACGAATTTGGTTACACGATTACGAGTCCAAGATCCTTTTGTTGGGAAAATTTTTTAAATTCCGCTGCTTTCTGATTCGTGTTTTCCAACAAAACATACCTCGACCGAGAAGAGGGGCGTCACAACCTCCCCTCCTTAAAGAAATCTGGTCCCTAGATTTACCATCGGGAAACAACTCATGGTGAATACTTCACATCTTTTTTTTCGTCTCCTTAAAGAACCTTAGCCAAAGGAATTAGCCGATTCCTTAATTCCTGGACATTCTTATCTAAGATCTTCACCGGTTATTGCACAAGTGCTAAGTCTGGGTCCTATTATGCCTCTTCTACCGGAATAGTCTCAATCTCCTCTCGGAAACACTTCCTCAATCTATTCCACAGCTCCAAGCGGTTCGATAGATCTCGGGTTTAGGTTGCTGTTCTTACTAGTTAGTGAGAAACCCTTTCTTGGTGTTGCCTATAAGAAGACTCGATCACCCGCTTTGAATTCCAAGTCTTCCCTTATTCGGTCGGCGTAATTCTTTTGCCGGCCTTGTACCATTTCTATAAGTGGCTTAACCTTTCGCACTTGTCGATGCAAAAGATCTTAGTTGGTGCTTACACCTTCGGTCCGTCTTGGTCTTGCTTATCCTCTTCAAAAGATCCCTTCTGATCGGAGCCATCTGAGCATGCTAGCCAACGAAACGAGACACACAACAAGAAAACCCCTTCTCTCAAGACGCAACGAGAGAACCCCATCTCTCAAGACGAAATGAGAGAACCCCGTCTCTCAACACCTAACAAGAGAACCCCGTCTCTCAATCTAAGTTCGAAGGAATCCCGCATCCCTCAAACATCTAAGTTTGAAAGAGTTAAAGTCTCACAAACTCCTAAATTCGAGAGGATGTAACATTGCCGAATGACTATAACCAAGAGAAAACAACATCCCTCGGACACACAAAAGAGGGAGAGTCCCACAACTCCTGAGCACAAAAGCACACACACAACTACTCAATCTAAAACATGCAAGGCACAAAACAAGGCAAGCAACAAGAGGCTATCATGAGGTCGAGTTTTTCTCCTTCGGTGAGGTAAAGGCATTCGCCATGTCAAAAGCATCCCTCAAGGCTCACCGTGACAAAGTGCAAACAGTCAAGCATGTACAACGTTCAAGGTTACAAATATCATAAGAATGAATTCATATGTACATTATACAAGTCTACCGAAGTATAACTAAGTTCATGCCATATAATTACCAAACTCATGCCTTGTTGCCATGTGCATAGAAAGGTCATTTCGGTTAACTAATGATTCACGAAGTTCACAAGATTTTATATGCAGCAATTTCAAGTCACACTTTAACAATAAGTTCAAGTCTCATACTCGATAGGTCATATTCGTAATCATAGATGAGTGTATGCAAAGTTATCACATATACGTCATGCTCAAAATCGACGGTATTGTTTAATTACATAAAGTCATGTTTCTAAGGTAAGTGGCAAATTCTCGATTCATTTAATCATGCCTTACGAATTCATAACATGCTTTGGAGTACAAACTCAAGATTTACATACACTCATGGTTTAGAGATATTAAAAGTAGATCCCATAAGCAATTCACAAGAGTTGGAATTAATACACAACTTGATATAAACCATCCTTGTTAATTAATTAAGCATGATTTTCCAGTTAAGCTAAAGTTCTCCTATAAGTAAACTCGACACAGTCTCAACCAAAAATGATACATCCCAAAAATCAAGAAAACATCGCAATGTCATAAGTACTTATTTATGCTTCAAATCTATTCAATATAGTTCGTAAATCTCAAGGTTTCATTAATACAAGGATTACTAGAATTATCACGTTGTAGTATAATTTGTCCGTGGAAGCATTTATGCAATTGTGCAAGTAGGAGGTGAGCTTATTACAAACATAAAGATTATTATTAATCATTTATCGTCATGGAATGAGAGAGGCTATACAATAAATCAAGTTTAGGAGGAACACATATAACAACAATCAAATATACCACCCGGTATGTGGACAATCAATTTCTAGCTTGCCGTTTTCACATGGCACTTAAAGTAATTAACATCGCAAGACTCATGCATATCAAATAATCGTACTCAAACATATATCATCAACAAGTATAACAATCGGGTAATAACATCCGAACTAAATGTATGAGTGTTATGCCATGGATGCAATCCATACCTTTCACCGTAGCAATAAAATCGGTCTCACCATCCTTTTTGTTCCCCATTCAATGCATAAGCACGTGCATGAGTCACGGGCCTCGCCATTCCACCCGATCCTTGAGATTTCAGCTTATCACAATTCCTTGCTGTGTGTTCGGTGCTCCCATAATTGAAACACTTACCAAGCTTCTTCCAACAATTTTCTTCAAGATGAGTGATGCTACCACAAGGTTTACGCCCTTGCGTAGTCGATGGAGTCTCCTTTACTTTCCCTTTGTTACCTATCATAAGGCGCTTCTTTGGTGGAGGAGATTGAGAGAATGAATGAGGGACTGCCCTCTTGAAACCCAAATCCGAACCGGAGTTAGCAACACTCTTTTTAGCTCTGATTCTTTGCTCCTCCGCTTCAACCTTCAATGCTAGCCCCGTAGCGGTAGCCCAATCATTAATTTGTACTGGAGCCAGATTTTGCTATCTTACTACGAAGCCCCTCCACAAATTTCTCACACTTGCGATCTTCCTCATCAGTTATGTGAGGTGCGTTTGGAGATAATCGGTTGAATTCGGCTATGTACTATGTCACAGACATGTTTTCTTGTTCCAAATTCATAAACTCCCTTTCATGGCGCTTCCTTGCTTGTTTCGATATGTAGTGTGCCCGAAACTCTCTAGCAAATATCTCCTAAGTGACGTTATCCTCACCAACCCCAAGACGGGATACGGTGCTACGCCACCAATTGTATTCTTCATCACGGAGAAGATCAATAACACACATATCCTTCTCAACCTCGGTGCAAGTAACAACCCGAAAGATTCTCTCAATAGTAGTAATCCAATACTCCGCTTTCATGTCATCCATGGTGCCCAAAAATATAGGTGGACGACGTCTACTAAACCGATTGTAAACACTCTCAACCTGAGCCAGTGGTGAAGGAGGTGCCGGAGGAGGTGCTTGTGCAGCTTGTTGAGAGGCTTGTTGCGTATTCACGACTTGCACAAACTGAGTCATAAGAGCTATAAGATCCGCAGCATTCGGAAGATGCGGCGGTGAGGTGGATTTTGATTCCCCGCCGGAGGATCTTGCTCATTTTGGCGTGTTAGAGAACGATCATGTCCTCGAGGCGGCATCCTACGCACAATCTTGTCATGTATGCATGTCGGTTAGTCATATGCTCATGTCACATAATATGAAGCAAGCAATGTAATTGCATAATTTAAAAGCAATAGTTAACAAGATATACATATCATAAGGTTGTATATAAATCAAAACAAGCCAACACATAAACACAGAGTCAATCAAGTACAACGAAGTAGTTACAACTTAGTTGATATAAGCAAGTAATCAACGTAACGGTCACAATAGAAACAAAGTATTCAATCAAAGATGTTCACATGATGCAAGTACATTTATGTTCATCAACAATGTAGCACATGCAAGATGAATCAATTTAAAGAACATAAGCAAGTTGTTCATATTGCCGTACGACCTAGATGACTCGAGATGACTTAAGTGCCCGGTTTTGAACCTTCGGCTCTGATACCAACCAAATAGGGGTATAACGCCCCGACGAGGGCATCCACGCCTATCCCGCGCTATGGACCTAGCTTATATATAGAATTGTCATCCATATACCCGCTAAGCTCGAAGCAAGCGGAGACAAACGGACAACCTAGCTAGGCGATACTAGACTCACAAAGCGAGTAAAGCAAACACAAGTACTCGGAAGCTTAAATCATAACACATACATAAGGTCAATTTATTCATCAAATAAGGTAACCGTCGTGGTCCAGCACATACTGCTCAAGGTACGGAATGAAAAAAAAATCATCCTAATGACCAACACGGTCCAACTAGCATAATAGTAGAACATTATACATGCTTAATCCAAAATCCCAAAGCATAACGTAAAACATAAAGTAAGCTGCAAGCGCAATGAGTACATACTAGACGACTAAACAAGACTCTCAAGAAAGACCCCGCCTAGCTTGACTCCAAAACGCAACCCGCGGAACGAAAGGTAAAGGAGAACAGCTCAAAAGGAACCGGTGAGGAAAAACTATACATATATAAGTGATATAAGAAGGTCCAATGCATGCTCAACTCAAAGGTGTTAATGATCCAAACTCATTTTCGAAAATCAATGCAGGTTTTGTAAAAATCGGATCACAAACCATACACACACCACCGGCTCGCCGAGTTCGAGCACTCCATCCTTACTTCCCAAACCAAACAAAACAAATCAATCCATCCTTATGCCGTTGATGCTGAAGGTGTACTGCCACTAAACATCCTTACACGTTTTGAAGAGACGGGTCCATGAAACCGGCCTCTCCCTTGAAAACTTCAACTCTGAAACCTCCTCGGAGCCTTAGTAATCAAATCCTTACCCGTGGGAACTTTGAATGAGGACATCCTTCGGCCCTTGCTTTCCCTGAATATGACTCACCTCAGTCCCCGAGCTCTATAAGATCCAAGCAAGCAAGCGTCCTTGCATATCCTCGCTGCACATCTTACACTTACACTTACAAAGATATTTACTCAAAGTTCAAAGTATTTTGGGTACTTATCACATATACCAAGATTCAAACTTTACTTGCAAACTGTTTCCGTAGACAAATAGCAATAGTATGAGCCAAGCTCCCAAAACGTGGCCTATAGAGCCTATACTTACATTTTTGGAAAATGGGTATTTTAAATCAACAAATATGAAAGAGGTCTTATGGTGTCCACAGTTTTGAAAACGTTTTATATCATAACTCCTCACCTTTACCAAGAACTTCGAAGGCCAACCACGAGTAAACAAGCTACTCGTCCAAAGACTCACCACCTAACAAGACGAACGTACAAACAAAGGTAAGACACGACTCGAAACCAATTAAGATGACTCACGACTTTGAAATGAATGAAAATATGCTAATGATGTGCAATGAATGTTCAAGGATGGATCAAGTTCAACAAGTATCATCAAGTAGCATCATGTAAACCACGTATCAAGCTTTCAAGTCTCAAGGCATGTAATTGAACTTATGCGTGATGCACACTTTAGCAAATTTGAGGCATAAAAGACACGTTTACATAGGGACGTATCGTAAATTAAGTTAAACAATGAATCAAGCATCATACATATTATTTTCATAATTTATAATGATTTTAGAAGTAAGAAAAACAAGTATTCGAAAAGCTTTGCGCAACAAAGGTCAAAAAATTCCCCCTCATCCCGAACCTTCCGGCGAGACCGTGCGAGTTTTGCCTTGGCCGTGCAACTATTTTTTTTTTGAGAAACCAAGAGTTATGCACGGTCGTGTGGTTTTCCTTCATAGAAGCTACGTGGCCGTACGGGGTCACCCGCACTTACGCGCAAGAGGTCCAAATGAGCTGAAATTCTCGGATTTTCAAGTCTAAAACATGCCAAGACATTCATACAAGCATAATACCTCAAAAACAACATTCTAAAACACATATGGTTCATCTAGGATCAAATTAACATAAAGAAATCATAGAATTCCAACAATTTACACACAAGAACTTCATCTTCTGCATGTATTCAAAGCTTTAACCTCAACAATGGTGAAATCCTTATTCATGCAAGAAACTCTAGGAAATTAATCAGATTCTTCATAAAAATACATAAGGAGCAAGAATCCATCATCAAATCAAGCTAAAACAAGCTAGAACATGGACATGTAAGAATTCTTCATAAAAGCTTCAAAGGTCAACAATGGAGGTTTTCACATAAGAGCGTAAAAACAAGAAATTCCTACACTAAAATGTTCCTAGAATCAAGATAAATATATTTCCAACAAGAAATTGAAATTTAAATCCATCGACCAAGAGCCCTAGATTCACATTCAAGCTCAAGCTTCAAAGATAGAAACCCACATAAACATTCAAGCATTTCTTACGTTAAGAGCAGAAAATGGAGAAGAAAATCTTGTTATTCGACCCTGAATCTTCAACTTTAATCTTCAATCTTGGTTCTTGAAGGTCTCTTGAAGATAGATTTTGAAGTTGGTGAGGGAGATGAATAGGTTTTGAGAGAGAATGGCTTTGAATCTCAAGTCTTGGGAAAATATATTACGTTAATGAAGTCTAGGATTCCAAGACTAGACTTAGGGTATTTGGGTAAACTGATTCGGGTCGCGAACAGGGTCAAACGGGTAGGTTTTAGTGAAATTGGTATACGAATTGGGTTGGGCATTCAAATTGGGCCAAAATCAAAGCTGATGACTTAAAAGGGTTGACTTTCGTTCGGCTTTAGTAAAATGGTCATAACTTCTTCGTCCAAACTTCGAATTGAGTGATTCAAAAGCCCACAAACTCATAATTTAATTATCTAAACAAATTCATTAAGTTCTATCCAGTTCCAAGCTGGAAAATGTAAATTTACCAATTTGTCCCTAATTTATACTTTAATGTCTAAACAAGTACATTGTTTCGATTAATCGCGAAACATGCTATCAAAGCCCAATAACAATAATACGAGCACATCATTATCACATTATGAAGCCACATATGTCATGCAAATCATATATTTCACATAAGCACTAAACGGTTACCAATTAAGGCATAACTACCACGTAATTCATGCAAGGAAAAGAGTAAATCATGCACTTCCGTACCAAAACATACCTCGACCGAGAAGTGGGGCGTCACATGAAGAATCTGGTAATGTTGTATTGGCATAAGAAGAGATGTTACGAACTTTGTGTAGCAATGTTTAATGTGCCATTGGTTGAAAATCGAACATCAATAAATGGTAGGATACTTCAACTACTTCTGAATTCTATTTAGGAGTGAGAGCAAATGGCTAAGGACTTTGTGTCCGGTTTGCTAAGGCTATGGATATTTCAATGAGATTCGAGTGGTTGCTCGCTTTAATGAGTTAATCTATTTTCTCATAACACAGTTGTTCGACAAAGCTTCAAGAGCTTCGTGGTTTGGAAGAGAAGACCCCTAGGGTTCGAAGTGGGAGATCGAGACTTCTTGGAAGCATCTCTGGTTAGTAAGTTGGGAAGTTTAACCGTACTACTTAGCCCCTTGAGATTCTTGGAAGAATAAAAGGGAAGTGGCTCTCTGGTTGGTTTCGCCTCCGAGGTTGTTCGGGATTTGAGAAGTCTTCCTTATTCTTCAACTAAGTAAGAATTAGCCCGAGGTGTCTATCGTGTTCTTTAGTTCTAAGGTGTAGCTTGAACTAGGTTCGTCGTTCGTGAGCAACCGGTTAGAGTTGTGGGTTCGACAGAAGCTAGAGTCGAAGACTAGTACTTTTCTTTGGTGGAAGTCTTTTGGTGGGATTTGAAAATCCGAGAAGCCACTTGAAAACCGAATCAGAGTGGCTCAGTGGAATCGTGGAGTGGAGCTTCATTCTCAGAGTTGCTTAAAACCCTGCTTTTGGACTTGAGGACAGGTCCTTTTTAAGGGAGAGGGGTTGTAACGCACCGTCCATTCGGCCGTACAGGTATACATCACGAGTGAGCTATGTGCGCATTTAAATTATTTATTCATGCAATTATATGTTTAATTTAATATTTAGATGCTACTTTGAATTTTATCTGAATTATTTGATATACTTGAACTTTGAACAATTTTTGCCACTTCTGATTCCGGTTTGATCCGTTTAACCCCGAACTTGATTCCAATTTTTGTGAATATGTGTTATGTATGAAATATATGATTTATGAATGTGTTTATATGCTCGTTGCACTTTTTTAGACTCATTTGTTGAGGTCTTGGACCGTTTTGTGAAATAGGGACTTAAGGGCCTAAAGGAAATTTAGCACGTTGGGTTCCAGATGGCATAACTTGAGGTCAGCAATTCGGATTCAAATTCTGAAACCATTTCTGGACTCATATTGACGATACAGATCTAACGAACCAAGCCTCATAATTTTGTAAGCCCGTTTGGACCTTCGAAACTTCACCGAACCGAGGCTCACGCGCATAACCCGCCACCCTTGCCCGTTTTGCCAGTATTTGATTCGTTTTAACTCCGTTTGACCCGTTTCTTGGACCCATATTCTTTTAAATCATGTCTCTACTCACCCATACCCCCGTCATTTCAGATACCAGCTCATGAATAGGGAAAAAATAGAAGAAAAGAGAAGAAAGAAGGAGGAGACCCGCTACTATTTACCTCTTCTGATTGAGCTCAAATCACTTCCAATCTTCACCATTTCTTCAAGGTATGTATATTTTTGGATTCTCCACAACATGATACATCTTTTCATCCATAAATCTTTGAATTTAGCTTGGTTTGAATATGCTGTGAAGATATGAATGAATAGTTAGGATTAAATTTATTTTTTTTTTCTTTTGAATTCTTGCACAAGAGTTGATCTCCATGGATTTTGATGCTTGTTTTGTGTTCTCTTAAGCTTCTTTGACTTGTTTCTATGACTTAATTTCGTGCCTAAGGTGTGTGTGAAGTTCCTCCATTGATGAATCTCAAGAACATGAATAGTTTGTGGGTTATATGAATGCAAGACATGAACTCTTTTCCATTTCTCCTTGATATCGTGACTGCTGTGGCTGTTTGTTAGGGAATTTTTGCATAAAATTACTTGAGTTATGCATGGATTTATTCCTTTATTTCATGGCCCAGTCCTGCCTTACATCCATGTTGCTTTGGCTTAGAATTACAGCAGCAACAATTACGTAGAAGAAGCTGCAACAGTTGGGGTACACCCCGTGTGTGTCCCTAAGCCTTTGTGAGGCCAAGGGCGTGGCCTCCATGGAGGGTGTGTCTATACTGAGACACACCGTGTCTCCCTTTTCTTTGCTACAAGGGAGACACACCCGTGGCTCCATTAATTTTCAGCCATTAAATGGCTGAAACGTGAGGGCTATACATGGACTTTTTCTTTGTTTTATTTGTGATATTATGTGTTGTTTGCTTGTTTTCTCATTTTTTTTTTATTTTATTTAATTTCTCCCATCCCAATTATGATCTGAACATGTTATTAAGTTGTTATATAATATGTTTCGTTATTTATTTTAATTTTATGACCTTATTTTCTAAGTTTAAAAGTGACTTGAATGTCTAGACGTTTAAATGATACGTGTGGAGTTTCTTTGCATCTTTTTCTTTCCTTATGTGATTTAATCTCGTATATGCTTATGATATACTATAATGTGATATGTTAGGTGTTTATTTAACATGTCATGTGTTTAATTTATGTGCCATTGATATGATAATATGTTAATTGCTCTGATATGTCAAAGTTTGAATGTATATGACGTGCATTGCATCATGTGCATCCATATGCATTTACCGAGCATTTCTATGGTTCATTATTGAGTCTAGTATTACCTCTTATGTTTAGATTGTCCGCGTAGAGTAGCTCATTCGTGTGGATCCGCTCCGTAGGTGTGGTTTGCTTCATTTTGCTCGGTTTGTTCGTCAAGGTGAGGTTTTCTTTCGTTTAGTTACTTCGACCTACAACCCTACCTGAGTTTTAAGCCCGCATGCGACTTATATATATATATATATATATATATATATATATATATATATAGATACATGTTAGTATGTATTTTGTGGGAATTGGCCCGTTTGCTATGAAACCATTTGAAAACACCTTTATATATACATAAGCTATATTTTCGTTTGTTTGTTATTATGAATATGTAGCGAGATATGACCTTGAAAGATAGGTCTTCTGAATATGAATCTGCCTGTCTGTCTGTCTGGTGGGCCCCAGAGGTTTGTGCTAAGGAGCCCCGGGATGGTGTCGGGGCCATCGGGTCTACTCCTGAGTACGACCTCCATATGCATGAAAGGATTGTCCCTGAACCCACCAGGAGGTTGGTGGGGGATGGATATCCTGAGGGTTTTGAGTAGCTTGCACTCCCCTCACGCGTATGGATGGTTAGGGTAGGATCAACCCTTCCATCACCCGAAGAAGAGGTAGGTTTGTTGTTTTGATTTCATTTGAATATGAATATGTATATGAATATGAAAGAGGTTGGTTGGAAATTCGTACTCACCAAGTTAGTATGAATATGACTATGAATATGGTTCATGAAACGGGAGTAGATTCTTAATTACTAAAATTGGTTAATTTTGGCCTTCGACCTTAACCCTTTCTCTATATAACACGGGATAAAATGTTTTAGATTGCAAAAACTGTTGGAAAACGGGAATCAGAAAGCAGAGGAAATTTAAAAAATTTTCCAACAAAAGGATCTTGGACTCGCAATTGTGTATCCAAATTCGTAGAGATTAGAAACTTACTTTTCAATAATCTTTCTTGAAGCGTTTCAAGCCACCCAAGAATGCTCTTCTCGCGGCTTGATCCCCTCTCCTTGGTAAAGCTCGAATCTTCAAAACTTCTAACTTGAAGCTCTCTAGAGATAGTCCACCAACTTGACTACAATCTAACTAGTAAGGATGCTAGTTCTCTAGTTAGTGTTTAGGCTTAACCTAGGGTTTGATTTATCTTGGAGAAAGGATGGTGTTCAACACATGAACCAAAAGAATTGCCATTTTTCGCTCTAAGGGGAGCATGAGCTCCCCTATATATAGGAAAAGGAGGGGTGGCCGAAAATCCTAGTCCTTATGGACTAAGGATTTCGTCCCCCTCTCTCCTATTACTTGATCATCAAGTAATTTCCAACTTTGACTTTTAATTCTAATTCAAATCAACTTTTAAGAGAGCTAAAAATATCCAAACCCTTTTGGATATTATTATACTTTATTAATTAATAAATAAATAACTTATTTATCTAATTGATTAATTCATAATTAATTAACTAGAATAATTTTTCTCCAAAATAAGACTTTCTTTTTAATTCAAAATTAAACTAAAGTCTATTAATTAAATATTTAATATTTAATCAAATAAACACGTGTGGCATACGTGTCCAGTCACGTGATCCACACGTGTGGTTTCACACGTGTGGAACCCTCTAGGCCCGATTAACTCGTTTAATCATTTTGAAGCCTTAACTCATGTAACCAAGTTGTTGTATGTGACCCTCTAGGTTCTCAATTCAATTAGCAGTGACCCTAATTAATTAATTCACTAATTAATTAATCAGTTCACAGATTAAACGACCATAGTCTAGCAACAGGTGTTTAACCCCTAGCTGAATTGGAATGTTCGGATTCGACAGAACCTTTAAGTCATTGATTCATTGTGAGATACAATCCTCCTACGTACTATCTCTCAACCATGATCTAGGGTAAGGGAATAACCAGAACCCTAATAATCCGGTCTTAAAGCAAAGTGCATTTCATATCCATTTGATCTCAATCCAAGAAACGCTTTTCTTGATGTCTTGATGTACTGCCTTGGCCAAGGACTCTATATGGCATATGGATGACTTACACAATAAGAGATCACCTCGCAAATGCAAGTATAGGTCCTTTCTTGATTCTCATTCACTTTCATGAATCACTTGTGTAGCCCCAGCATAAGCCTTGAATCAGTTGTCTAAGGCAACACCCTTTAAAGCTTATACCTAAGACTACAGAGTTAACTCATAAAGTGACATGGAACCTCAAGTCTAAGGATAAATTAATCACATCAATGACTCGTGAGATATTTCCTAATCTGGAAGTTTCCATTTCCTGAAATAGAAACTTCCTTTCCCATTTAGGAATGTTCTCACACGGGGCACCTCAGTGAACTTACTTATTAAAGTAAGCACCCTCATGTATCACGCACGTATCAACTATACACTTTGCACCTCCATGAAACAAGGTGGTCCTTTTTAAGGGCGTGATCCCACAGGCAAGCCTTAGAAGAGTCAGGTTGACACTCCCACTGTCTGTAGGACTCATCGGCTTGGAGTATTTTACTAATCATAACTTATGTGATATTGGGCTCGTTTAATGAACCATTTCACCTAAATGGTAGAGTCCTAATGTCATCAGGATTAGGGGAGTTCTCATACATGCACAGATAAAGTAAACGCATACCAAACAAGAGTATATAAAGAAGTATTGCCTCAATTCGTTATTTCATCCAAAGATTGTCTGTGATTACAATAAGGAAAAGCACAAAGCGGATATACAATCGGCTTTCTAGGGTACTATTCCTAACAATCTCCCACTTGCCCGTGAAAGCCATTCTAAAGCTATTCTAAGTCCCATCTTCTGAAGATGACCTTGGAAAGCTTCTCGACTAAGGGGTTTAGTAAGTGGATCTGCCACGTTCTCTGCTGATGTGACCCTCTTAATTTGCACATCTCCTCTTTTAATAATATCATGGATTAGGTGATACTTCCTCATAATGTGCTTGGTCCGTTGGTGAGATCTTGGTTCTCTTGCTTGAGCAACCGCCCCAGTGTTGTCACAAAACATGGAAACGGGGTCTTTCATGCTAGGAACAACATTCAACTCTTGAATGAAGTTTCTAATCCAAACACCTTCCTTAGCTGCATCATTTGCAGCTAAGTATCCTTCGACAATAAGATCTTTCTGACCTCCGTAAACTAAGAATAAGTCTTTAGTACTTTTCAAGTACTTAAGAATATTCTTCACGTCAGCCCAATGACCATCTCCAGGGTCAGATTGGAAACGACTTGTTACACTAAGTGCATAAGCCACATCCGGTCAAGTATATAACATTGTATACATTATGCTACCTATTGCTGATGCATAAGGTGTATGAGTCATTCTCTCCTTCTCAAGGTTAGTCTTAGGACACATCCTCTTTGAAAGACATGTTCCTACACTCATAGGAAGGTTCTTAACCTTTGCTGACTCCATATTGAATCTCTTCAATACTTTGTCAATGTACATCGACTGTGATAGTCCTATTAACCTTCTAGATCTATCTCTATAGATTTTAATTCCAAGGATATAGGACGCATCACCAAGATCTTTCATCTCGAATTGGTTCGATAACCATAACTTAGTCACTTTCATGTCATCCTTCGAATTCCCAATTAGAAGGATGTCATCAACATAAAGTACTAAGAATTGCACTGAGGTCTCCAATTCCTTTCTATACACACATGATTCATTCGAAATTTGGATGAAGCCAAATGCTTTGACCGATTCATCAAATCGAATGTTCCAATTCCTAGAAGCCTGTTTCAATCCATAGATTGATCTTTGGAGTTTGCAAACCTTTTGCTCACTCCCACTGAATGTGAAACCTATCGGTTGCTCCATATATATGTCTTTATCAATGTCACCATTGAGAAAGGCAGTTTTTCACATCCATTTGCCATATCTCATAGTCATAATATGCAGCAACGGCAAACATGATCCGAATAGACTTTTGCATTGCAACTGGTGAAAAGGTTTCATCAAAATCCACGCCGGGTCTTTGAGTGAATCCTTTTGCAACCAGTCTTGCTTTGTAGGCTGCAATGCTTCCATCAACTCTAAGCTTTCTCTTAAAGATCCATTTGCAACCTATGGGTTTGACACCATCAGGCAAATCTACCAAGGTCCAAACTTGGTTGGAGTTCATGGAATCCGTTTCGGATTTCATGGCTTCTATCCACTGTTCAGAGTCAGAATTTGAAAGTGCCTCCTCATATGTTAAAGGATCATTATCCTTTTGAGAGATTTCATGGAAGAATCATACCATCTCTCCGACTGTTTAGGAGTGCGTTCAGAACGCCTTAGAGGAGGATTTATGTATGTATCGAAATTCGTGATTGGTTGCAGTTGATCAGAAGGGGACGTTTCTTCAGTGGGTGGCGTGGGGTCACTTTGTACTTCCTCTAATTCTATGATCTTGCCTTTCTTTTCTTTAAGGAACGGTTCCTCAAGAAAAGTAGCATTTCTGGAAACAAACACCTTTTGCTCAAATTGATCATAGAAGTAGTATCCTATGGATTCCTTAGGATAACCTACAAAGTAACATAAGTTAGAACGAGATTCTAACTTATCTCCCACTGTCCTCTTCACGTAAGCAGGACAACCCCAAATTCTTAAGTAAGAATAACAAGGGATTTTACCATGCCACATTTCATAGGGCGTTTTAGGGACTGACTTAGAGGGAACTAGATTCAAAATCTTTGCTTCACTTTCTAGGGCATAACCCCAAAAAGAAGGTGGTAAGTCAGTGAAACTCATCATGGAACGAACCATATCAAGTAGAGTTCGATTCCTTCTCTCAGAAACTCCATTAAGCTGAGGAGTTCCCAGAGGAGTCCATCGAGAGATAATCCCATTATCTTTGAGATGATTAAGGAATTCTTCACTAAGATACTCGCCTCCTCGATCAGATCGAAGTGCTTTGATCTTGTGACCAGTTTGGTTCTCAACCTCCGTTTGAAATTCTAAGAATTTCTCAAAAGCTTCAGATTTATACTTCATTAAGTATACATTGTTGGAAAACACGAATCAGAAAGCAGCGGAATTTAAAAAATTTTTCCAACAAAAGGACCTTGGACTCGCAATCGTGTAACCAAATTCGTAAAGATAGAAAACTTACTTTTCTTTTATTCTTTCTTGAAGCGTTTCAAGCCACCCAAGAACGCTCTTCTCGCGGCTTGATCCCCTCTCCTTGGTAAAGCTCGAATCTTCAAACTTCTAACTTGAAGTCTCTAGAGAAAGTCCACCAACTTGATCACAATCTAACTAGTAAGGATGCTAGTTCTCTAGTTAGTGTTTAGGCTTAACCTAGGGTTTTATTTAATCTTGGAGAAAGGAAGGTGTTCAACACATGAACCAAAAGAATTGCCAATTAGCTCTAAAGGGGAGCATGAGCTCCCCTATATATAGGAAAGGAAGAGGGACGACCGAACCTATTCCTTGTTGGATAAGGATTTGGTTCCTCTCTCTCATATTACTTGATCATCAAGTATTTTCCAACTTTGACTTTGAATTCTAATTCAAGTCAACTTTTAAGAGAGCTAAAAATATCCAAACTATTTTTGGATAATTTTATACTTTATTTATTATAAAATAAATAACTTATTTTTATCTAATTAATTAATTCGTAATTAATTAACTAGATTATTTTCTCCAAAATAAGACTTTCTTTTTAATTCAAAATTAAACCAAAGTCTATTAAATAATTAACACATTTAATTATTTAATACATATATATATATAATATATATATTCACACGTGTGTGACACGTGTCACAGTGACACGTGTCACTCACGTGACCCACACGTGTGGTTTCACACGTGTGGAACCCTCTTGGTCCGATTAACTCGTTTAATCATTTTCAAGCCTCAACTCATGTAACCAAGTTGTTGTGTGTGACCCTCTAGGTTCTCAATTCAATTAGCAGTGACCCTAATTAATTAATTCACTAATTAATTAATCAGTCCACAGATTAAACGACCATAGTCTAGCAACATATGTTTAACCCCTAGCTGAATTGGAATGTTCGGATTCGACAGAACCTTTAAGTCATTGATTCATGCGAGATACAATCCTCCTACTTACTATCTCTCAACCAAGATCTAGGTCAAGGGAATAATCAGAACCCTAATAATCCGGTCTTAAAGCTAAGTGCATTTCATATCCATTTGATCTCAATCCAAGAAACCCTTTTCTTGATGTCTTGATCTACTGCCTTGGCCAAGGACTCCATATGGCATATGAATGACTTACACAATAAGAGATCACCTTGCAAATGCAAGTGTAGGTCCTTTCTTGATTCTCATTCACTTTCATGAATCACTTGTGCAGCCCCAGCATAAGGCTTGAATCAGTTGTCTAAGGCGACACCCTTTAAAGCTTATACCTAAGACTACAGAGTTAACTCATAAAGTGACAAGGAACCTCAAGTCTAAGGATCAATTAATCACATCAATGACTCGTGAGATATTTCCTAATCTGGAAGTTTCCATTTCCTGAAATAGAAACTTCCTTTCCCATTTAGGAATGTTCTCACACGGGGCACCTCAGTGAACTTACTTATTAAAGTAAGCACCCTCATGTATCATGCACGTATCAACTATACACTTTGCACCTCCATGAAACAAGGTGGTCCTTCTTAAGGGCGTGATCCCACAAGCAAGCCTTAGAGGAGTCAGGTTGACACTCCCACTGTCTGTAGGACTCATCGGCTTGGAGTATTTTACTAATCATGACTTATGTGATATAGGGCTCGTTTCATGAACCATTTCACCTAAATGGTAGAGTCCTAAAGTCATCAGGATTAGGGGAGTTCTCATACATGCACAGCTAATGTAAACACATACCAAACAAGAGCATATAAAGAAGTGTTGCCTCAATTCGTTATTTCATTCAAAGATTGTCTGTGATTACAATAAGGAAAAGCACAAAGCGGATATACAATCGGCTTTCTAGGGCACTATTCCTAACAATCTCCCACTTGCCCGTCAAAGCCATTCTAAAGCTACTCTAAGTCCCATCTTCTGAAGATGACCTTGGAAAGCTTCTCGACTAAGGGGTTTAGTAAGTGGATCTGCCACGTTCTCTGTTGATGTGACCCTCTCGATTTGCACATCTCCTCTTTTGATAATATCACGGATTAGGTGATACTTCCTCATAATGTGCTTGGTCCGTTGGTGAGATCTTGGTTCTCTTGCTTGAGCAACCGCCCCAGTGTTGTCACAAAACACAGTAATGGGGTCTTTCATGCTAGGAACAACATTCAACTCTTGAATGAAGTTTCTAATCCAAACACCTTCCTTAGCTGCATCATTTGCAGCTAAGTATTCGACCTCAGTGGTCGAATCCGCAGTGGTAGTTTGCTTGGAACTCTTCCAACTCACTGCTCCGCCGTTTAGGCAGAAAATGTATCCTGACATTGACTTAAAATCATCTAAGTCTGATGCAAAGCTTGCATCGCAGTATCCTTCGACAGTAAGATCTTTCTGACCTCCGTAAACTAAGAATAAATCTTTAGTACTTTTCAAGTACTTACGAATATTCTTCACGGCAGCCCAGTGACCATCTCCAGGGTCAGATTAGAAATGACTTGTTACACTAAGTGCATAAGCCACATCCGGTCGAGTACATAATATTGCATACATTATGCTACCTATTGTTGACGCATAAGGTGTATGAGTCATTCTCTCCTTCTCAAGGTTAGTCTTAGGACACATCTTCTTTGAAAGACATGTTCCTACACTCATAGGAAGGTTCTTAACCTTTGCTGACTCCATATTGAATCTCTTCAATACTTTGTCAAAGTACATCGACTGTGATAGTCCTATTAACCTTCTAGATCTATCTCTATAGATTTTAATTCCAAGGATATAGGACGCATCACCAAGATCTTTCATCTCGAATTGGTTCGATAACCATAACTTAGTCACTTTCATGTCATCTTTCGAATTCCCAATAAGAAGGATGTCATCAACATAAAGTACTAAGAATTGTACTGAGGTCTCCAATTCCTTTCTATACACACATGATTCATTCGAAATTTGGATGAAGCCAAACGCTTTGACCGATTCATCAAATCGAATGTTCCAATTCCTAGAAGCCTGTTTCAATCCATATATTGATCTTTGGAGTTTGCAAACCTTTTGCTCACTCCCACTGAATGTGAAACCTATGGGTTGCTCCATATATATGTCTTTATCAATGTCACCATTGAGAAAGGCAGTTTTTCACATCCATTTGCCATATCTCATAGTCATAATATGCAGTAATGGCAAGCATGATCCGAATAGACTTTTGCATTGCAACTGGTGAAAAGGTTTCATCAAAATCCACGCCGGGTCTTTGAGTGAATCCTTTTGCAACCATTCTTGCTTTGTAGGCTGCAATGCTTCCATCAACTCCAAGCTTTCTCTTAAAGATCCATTTGCAACCTATGGGTTTGACCCCATCAGGCAAATCTACCAAGGTCCAAACTTGGTTGGAGTTCATGGAATCCATTTCGGATTTCATGGCTTCTATCCACTGTTCAGAGTCAGAATTTGAAAGTGCCTCCTCATATGTTAAAGGATCATTATCCTTTTGAGAGATTTCATGGAAGAATCCATTCCATCTCTCCGGCTGTCTAGGAGTACGTTCAGAACGCCTTAGAGGAGGGTTTTCGTGTGTATCGAAATTCATGATTGGTTGTAATTGATCAGAGTGGGACGTTTCTTCAGTGGGTGGTGTGGGGTCGTTTTGTACTTCTTCTAATTCTATGATCTTGCCTTTCTTTTCTTTAAGGAACGGTTCCTCCAGAAAAGTAGCATTTCTGGAAACAAACACCTTTTGCTCAGATTGATCATAGAAATAGTATCCTATGGATTCCTTAGGATAACCTACAAAGTAGCATAAGTTAGAAAGAGATTCTAACTTATCTCCCACTGTCCTCTTCACGTAAGCAGGACAACCCCAAATTCTTAAGTAAGAATAACTAGGGATTTTACCATGCCACATTTCATAGGGCGTTTTGGGACTGACTTAGAGGGAACTAGATTCAGAATCTTTGCTGCACTTTCTAAGGCATAACCCCAGAAAGAAGGTGGTAAGTCAGTGAAACTCATCATGGAACGAACCATATCAAGTAGGGTTCTATTCCTTCTCTCAGAAACTCCATTAAGCTGAGGAGTTCCCGGAGGAGTCCACTGAGAGATAATCCCATTATCCTTGAGATGATTAAGGAATTCTTCACTAAGATATTCGCCTCCTCGATCAGATCAAAGTGCTTTGATCTTGTGACCGGTTTGGTTCTCAACCTCCTTTTGAAATTCTAAGAATTTCTCAAAAGCTTCAGATTTATACTTCATTAAGTATACATAACCATACCGACTAAAGTCATCAGTAAAGGTTATGAAGTACTGATGTTTGTTTCTAGTGCTTACACTAAGCGGTCCACAAACATCAGTATGGATCAAATCCAAAACCTTAGTGGCACGTTCCACAGTTCCTTTAAAAGGGACTTTGGACATTTGTCCTTTGAGACAGGATTCGCAAGAAGTTAACTCTTTGAGATCATTTTCAGAGAATGATCCTAAAGTGTTTATCTTGCTAATTCTGTTCTTGGAAATGTGTCCTAATCTAGCGTGCCATAAGGGAGCCGAAACTTTGTCATCTCTCTTACGCTTTGTTTCTCGTTGTATATTCATAATATTGATATTTTGAGTTAGGTAAAGTCCATTACTTAGAGTACCGATATGAACGGAAGAGTTGTTCCGTTTGATAAAGTATTTACCATTCTTAATATAAGTTTCATAACCTTCACAATCTAATATTGGAACTGAAATTATATTACGAATAATGCTCGGTACATAAAGGACTTTAATTAATACTAACTCAAAACTACCTAAATCTAATCTAATTGTGCCTAAAGCTCGAGCTTCAACGTTTGAGCCATCGCCGATCTTCAAGACACATTCTCCTTCTTTGAGTTGTTGGACCTCACTTAGCATCTGTACATCATTACAGATATGAGTTCCACAACCGGTATCAAGTACCCAAGAACTAGAATTAATAGAAAGATTTACTTCAACGAGAAAGATACCTTTCTTTAGAGTAGCCTTGTACTCTGGGCAGTTTCTCCTCCAATGTCCCGCTTTGCGATAATGGAAGCAAACATCCTCTTTCTGATCATGCTTCTTCTTTTGGGCCTTCCCCTTCGAAATGCCACCAGTGGGCCTAAGGGGTTTCTTCTTCTTCTTTTGGGCTTTCTTGCCCTTACCTTTAGAAAGCCCAGAACAGGAAGATGGAGCATTCACCATCAAAACCTTATTATCCTTCTTGATCGTGCTTTCAGCAGTCACAAGCTGACTAATCAGCTCAGCTACAGTAGCACCAGCGTGATTCATGTTGAAGTTAAGGACAAATGGGTTGAATGATGATGGGAGCGAAGCTAGCAACAAATCCATTGAAAGCTCATCTTTCAGAGGCATGTCCATGGAAGCAAGTTTCTCAGTAAGGGCGAGAAACTTAAGTCCATATTCATGGACACTTGAACCTTCCCTCATTCTCAAGTGGAACAATTCCTTTGAAGTGTTATACCTTGTAACATGTTCATGAGGGCGGTAAAGTTGCTCTAAGTGGTCGTAAATCTCCCAAGCAAATTCCATGGCCTCATGTTGTCTTTGCAAGTCCGGAGACATGTTAGCCAACATAAGGCAACGGGCTTGGAGATTATCATCCTTCCACTTCTGAATCGCATCCCGCTCGGCCCGAGTGGGAGCCTCCCCTTCGGGACTAGGCTCCCCTTCGAAGAGAACATAAGTTCTCTTCTCAGAATCAAAAACGATTTTCAGATTCCTCAGCCGATCAGAATAGTTGGGACCAGTCAACTTGTATGACTCGAGGATCGATACAAGAGGGTTTTTGGTTGCCATTTCAAAACACGTAGAGAATCACAGAATCTACGACCTAAATGGTAAAACAGAGAACTAGTGAGCATGCTGAATTATAACGATATACAAAAGATAAGGTCTTTAATCTATTGTAGCTCCCACTGTTTTTCAAAGATCTATAATTCCCAAAGATCTAAGAGGAACACGCTTCCCAGTGGGTACTAAGATCCTAGGCATTTTACCTCGAACCCACGACTCGCGGACATTCTAAGTAAGAACCCTAGGTAGGTACAACTTACCAATTGTAACACCTTTAGAACTCTTAGTAATTGTTTTTGCATCACCTATCTTTCAATATGGACCCACGACTCGTGCGACATCCATATTTACTTAGGCGTTAAGCCAAACCCATCAATCATAAGATCATGACCAAAACTTAGTTCGAACGACCCACGACTCGCGGACATCGCCCTTGCTAAAATTGACCATGAAATATTGATCATTTAAAATGATCAATTAGGTAACTAAGAACTAATAAGCTCCACTAGTTATCCCACGACTCGCGGACAATAACTAGCTTTACTTACTAAACTTAAAACCTATTGATGGAATGCTAGGAATTTAATTCAAAATTTGCATCTCGAATTAAACACCTATTTGTTCGAAATTAGCTTAATATTTAATGGGAATTTTCGAATCAACCGGAGAGTTGTCCAGTTCGACCTCACCAACATATATGTTATCCAATTTTATTAGTCTTGATTAATGCAAGTACACTTAAATGCATATCAAACAAGCACATAAACAGATAACATGTCCTAGCATGATACTAACATGTAATGATCATGGGTTCTACCTATCTTATGCGTGATATGTGGGAGCCACTCCACAATCACAAGTTCTAACATACATGCCACATAAACAGTTCAAATCACATAAGGGAAATCGGTAACAAAATACGAGCCCTATCTCTATTACATTTAACAATTAAGATTCCCCTCCCTAACATTTTGAGGGGTGTTCACTTATTGCCTCCTTGTTACTTGAATGTGGTCCATGTTACTCCATGGGTGCATTATCTCCAAAATGAAAATAAAACCTCACCACCTATCTCTACTCTCAAATTACAATAAAAGGAAAAAGACATAAAGTAATAAGGCTCAATCTTCATATTGGCCTTAGACAATTACATGGGGCATACCCCGGCCTCAAAAACAGTAATATGGAAAGCCACATAATAAATCACATAACAGTACGCACATAAGTGAGGCTCCAACCTCAATTGAAAAACGCAACTATAGGGCTCCAACCCCATTTTAAACCATTCATGTGCATAAATTAAAACCATACATAGATCTAAACCCATGATCACCTAACATGCTCTTGCAAGAATTTAAATTTAGCCAATAAATTAAAATTCTCGTTTCAAGTCCTAATGACCTAAAACACGACTTGATGCGAGTCTTATTTATAAAAGTTTTCAATAAATCCCAAATTACCAAAACAAATAAAATTCCAATTAATTTCTGAAAATTAATAATTTTATCAAAGATTGTATTTTCCCAAAATATAAACCTTTTCAATTTCTCAAAAATCCTAATTTTAAGTTTTATTCAAAAATTAAAATAAATATTCAAAAAATAAAATTTTAAAATTAAAATAAAAAATTGGGACTAGATTGCACGAAATACGAAAAACCGGATCACGAAAACGGGGCCCGTGCACGAAAAGGGGTTGCACGTCCCAAGCGCGCGCGTGCGCGCACAGCATGTGCGCACAGCGCGCGGCGCGCAGCTCCTGCCGGGACGGTGCGGGCTACGGTGGGCGGCCAGTCTCGACCGCCCTAGGCGCGCCCCCGGAAGGGCCTCCCGCGCGGTTGAGGGAGGGTGCTGGACGGCTGCCCTGCGCGCGCCTAGGCCAGGCAGGCGGTGCGCGCGAAGCCCGCGCGCGACTCCTTCGCGCGCGGGGTTTCGCGTGTTCGTCGTATTCCGTATTTTCGTATCGGGTTTTCGTTCAAAAGCAAAACCAATCCAAGAAATCCAAAAACAGTTTATACAGTTTCAAATCTAAAATAGTTTTTCAAAAATTAAATTTTGCAAAAACCAATTTTCAGAAACTTTCAGGAAAAAATACAGTTTCGTAATTTAGGCTTTCTAAAACAATTACAAATACTCAATCGCATCAAGCCTAAGAATTTCTACCAAATTCAGTATAATTGAGACGAATCAGAAACACGATTAACGAGGTGGCTCTGATACCACTTGTTGGAAAACACGAATCAGAAAGCAGCGGAATTTAAAAAATTTTTCCAACAAAAGGACCTTGGACTAGCAATCGTGTAACCAAATTCGTAAAGATAGAAAACTTACTTTTCTTTTGTTCTTTCTTGAAGCGTTTCAAGTCACCCAAGAACGCTCTTCTCGTGGCTTGATCCCCTCTCCTTGGTAAAGCTCGAATCTTCAAACTTCTAACTTGAAGTCTCTAGAGAAAGTCCACCAACTTGATCACAATCTAACTAGTAAGGATGCTAGTTCTCTAGTTAGTGTTTAGGCTTAACCTAGGGTTTTATTTAATCTTGGAGAAAGGAAGGTGTTCAACACATGAACCAAAAGAATTGCCAATTAGCTCTAAAGGGGAGCATGAGCTCCCCTATATATAGGAAAGGGAGAGGGACGGCCGAACCTATTCCTTGTTGGACAAGGATTTGGTTCCTCTCTCTCCTATTAATTGATCATCAAGTATTTTCCAACTTTGACTTTGAATTCTAATTCAAGTCAACTTTTAAGAGAGCTAAAAATATCCAAACTATTTTTGGATAATTTTATACTTTATTTATTATAAAATAAATAACTTATTTTTATCTAATTAATTAATTCGTAATTAATTAACTAGATTATTTTCTCCAAAATAAGACTTTCTTTTTAATTCAAAATTAAACCAAAGTCTATTAAATAATTAACACATTTAATTATTTAATACATATATATATATATAATATATATATATTCACACGTGTGTGACACGTGTCACAGTGACACGTGTCACTCACGTGACCCACACGTGTGGTTTCACACGTGTGGAACCCTCTTGGTCCGATTAACTCATTTAATCATTTTCAAGCCTCAACTCATGTAACCAAGTTGTTGTGTGTGACCCTCTAGGTTCTCAATTCAATTAGCAGTGACCCTAATTAATTAATTCACTAATTAATTAATCAGTCCACAGATTAAACGACCATAGTCTAGCAACATGTGTTTAACCCCTAGCTGAATTGGAATGTTCGGATTCGACAGAACCTTTAAGTCATTGATTCATGCGAGATACAATCCTCCTACTTACTATCTCTCAACCAAGATCTAGGTCAAGGGAATAATCAGAACCCTAATAATCCGGTCTTAAAGCTAAGTGCATTTCATATCCATTTGATCTCAATCCAAGAAACCCTTTTCTTGATGTCTTGATCTACTGCCTTAGCCAAGGACTCCATGTGGCATATGAATGACTTACACAATAAGAGATCACCTTGCAAATGCAAGTGTAGGTCCTTTCTTGATTCTCATTCACTTTCATGAATCACTTGTGCAGCCCCAACATAAGCCTTGAATCAGTTGTCTAAGGCGACACACTTTAAAGCTTATACCTAAGACTACAGAGTTAACTCATAAAGTGACAAGGAACCTCAAGTCTAAGGATCAATTAATCACATCAATGACTCGTGAGATATTTCCTAATCTGGAAGTTTCCATTTCCTGAAATAGAAACTTCCTTTCCCATTTAGGAATGTTCTCACACGGGGCACCTCAGTGAACTTACTTATTAAAGTAAGCACCCTCATGTATCACGCACGTATCAACTATACACTTTGCACCTCCATGAAACAAGGTGGTCCTTCTTAAAGGCGTGATCCCACAAGCAAGCCTTAGAGGAGTCAGGTTGACACTCCCACTGTCTGTAGGACTCATCGGCTTGGAGTATTTTACTAATCATGACTTATGTGATATAGAGCTCGTTTCATGAACCATTTCACCTAAATGGTAGAGTCCTAAAGTCATCAGGATTAGGGGAGTTCTCATACATGCACAGCTAATGTAAACGCATACCAAACAAGAGCATATAAAGAAGTGTTGCCTCAATTCGTTATTTCATTCAAAGATTGTCTGTGATTACAATAAGGAAAAGCACAAAGCGGATATACAATAGGCTTTCTAGGGTACTATTCCTAACATACATAACCATACCGACTAAAGTCATCAGTAAAGGTTATGAAATACTGATGATTGTTTCTAGTGCTTACACTAAGCGGTCCACAAACATCAGAATGGATCAAATCCAAAACCTTAGTGGCACGTTCCACAGTTCCTTTAAAAAGGTCTTTGGACATTTTTCCTTTGAGATAGGATTCGCAAGAAGTCAACTCTTTGAGATAATTTTCAGAGAATGATCCTAAAGTGTTTATCTTGCTAATTCTGTTCTTGGAAATGTGTCCTAATCTAGCATGCCATAGGGGAGATGAAACTTTGTCATCTCTCTTACGTTTAGTTTCTCGTTGTATATTTATAATATTGATATTCTGAGTTAGATAAAGTCTATTACTTAGAGTACCGATGTGAACGGAAGAATTGTTCCGTTTGATAAAGTATTTACCATTCTTAATATAAGTTTCATAACCTTCACAATCTAAAATTGGAACTGAAATTATATTACGAATAATACTCGATAAATAAAGGACTTTATTTAAGACTAACTCAAAACTACCTAAATCTAATCTAATTGTGCCTAAAGCTCGAGCTTCAACGTTTGAGCCATCGTCGATCTTCAAGACACATTCTCCTTCTTTAAGTTGTTGGACTTCACTTAGCATCTGTACATCATTACAGATATGAGTTCCACAACCGGTATCAAGTACCCAAGAACTAGAATTAATAGAAAGATTTATTTCAACGAGAAACATACCTTTCTTTAGAGTAGCCTTGTACTCTGGGCAGTTTCTCCTCCAATATCCCGCTTTGCCATAATGGAAGTAAACATCCTCTTTATGATCACGCTTCTTCTTTTGGGTTTTCCCTTTCGAAACGCCACCAGTGGGCCTAACGGGTTTCTTCTTCTTCTTTTTGGCTTTCTTGCCCTTACCTTTAGAAGGCCCAGAATAGGAAGATGGAGCATTCACCATCAAAACCTTATTGTCCTTCTTGATCGTGCTTTCAGCAGTCACAAGCTGACTAATCAGCTCAGCTATAGTAGCACCAGCATGATTCATATTGAAGTTAAGGACAAACGGGTTGAATAATGGTGGGAGCGAGGCTAGCAACAAGTCCACTGAAAGCTCATCATTCAGTGGCATGTCCATGGAAGCAAGTTTCTCAGTAAGGGCGAGAAACTTGAGTCCATATTCGTGGACACTGGAACCTTCCCTCATTCTCAAGTGGACAATTCCTTTGAAGTGTTATACCTTGTAACACGTTCATGAGGGCGGTAAAGTTGCTCTAAGTGGTCGTAAATCTCCCAAGCAAATTCCATGGCCTCATGTTGCCTTTGCAAGTCCGGAGACATGTTAGCCAACATAAGGCAACGGGCTTGGAGATTATCATCCTTCCACTTCTGGATCGCTTCCCGCTCGGCCCGAGTGGGAGCGTCCCCTTCGGGACTAGTCTCCCCTTCGAAGAGAACATAAGTTCTCTTCTCAGAATCTAAAATGATTTTTAGATTCCTCAGCCAATCAGAATAGTTGGGGCGAGTCAACTTGTTTGACTCGAGGATCGATACAAGAGGGTTTTTGGTCGCCATTTCAAAACACGTAGAGAATCACAGAATCTACGACCTAAATGGTAAAACAGAGAACTAGTGAGCATGCTGAATTATAACGATATACAAAAGATAAGGTCTTTAATGTAATGTAGCTCCCACTGTTTTTCAAAGATCTATAATTCTCAAAGATCTAAGAGGAACACGTTTCCCAATGGGTACTAAGATCCTAAGCATTTTACCTCGAACCCACGACTCGCGGACATTCTAAGTAAAACCCTAGGTAGGTACAACTTACCAATTCTAACACCTTTAGAACTCTTAGTAATTGTTTTTGCATCACCTATCTTTCAATATGGACCCACGACTCGTGCTACATCCATATTTACTTAGGCGTTAAGCTAGACCCATCAATCATAAGATCATGATCAAAACTTAGTTCGATTGACCCACGACTCGCGGACATCGCCCTTGCCAAAATTGATCACGAAATATTGATCATTTACAATGATCAATTAGGTAACTAAGAACTAATAAGCTTCACTAGCTATCCCACGACTCACGGACAATAACTAGCTTCACTTACTAAACTTAAAACCTATTGATAGAATGCTAGGAATTTAATTCAAAATTTGCATCTCGAATTAAATACCTATTTATTCGAAATTAGCTTAATATTTAATGGGAATTTTCGAATTAACCGGAGAGTTGTCCGGTTCGACCTCACCAACATATATGTTATCCAATTTTATTAGTCTTGATTAATGCAAGTACAGCTTAAATGCATTTCAAACAAGCACATAAACAGATAACATGTCCTAGCATGATACTAACATGAGATGATCATGAGTTCTACCTATCTTATGCGTGATATGTGCGAGCCACTCCACAATCACAAGTTCTAACATACATGCCACATAAACAGTTTAAATAACATAAGGGAAAGCTGTAACAAAATACGAGCCCTATCTCTATTACATTTTCAATTGAGATTCCCATCCCTAACATTTTGAGGGGTCTTCACTTATGGCCTCCTTGTTACTTGAATGTGGTCCATCTTACTCCATGGGTGCATTGTCAAATGAAAATAAAAACCTCACCACCTATCTCTACTCTCAAATTACAATAAAAAGAAAAAGACATAAAGTAATAAGGCTCAATCTTCATAGTGACCTTAGACAATTACACGGGGCATACCCCGGCCTCAAAATAGAAATTTGGAAAGCCACATAATAAATCACATAACAGTACGCACATAAGTGAGGCGCCAACCTCAATTGAAAAAATGCAACTATAGGGCTCCAACCCCAATTTAAACCATCCATGTGTATAAATTAAAACCATAAATAAGTCTACACCCATGATCACCTAACATGCATTTGCGAGAATTTAAATTTAGCCAATAAATTAAAATTCCCGTTTCAAGTCCTAATGACTTAAAACACGACTTGACGCGAGTCTTATTTATAACAGTTTTCAATAAATACCAAATTACTAAAAACTAATAAAATTCCAATTAATTTTTGAAAATTAATAATTTTATCAAAGATGCAATTTCCCAAAATATAAACTGTTTCTATTTCTCAAAAATCTCAATTTTAAGTTTTATTCAAAAATTAAAATAAATATTCATAAAATAAAAATTTTAAAATTTAAAATAAAAATTGCGACTGGATTGCACGAAATACGAAAACGGATCACGAAAACGGGGCCCGTGCACAAAAAGGGCTGCATGTCGCAGGCGCGCGCGTTCGCGCACAGCGCGCGGCCCTTCTCGGCAAGATGGCAGGCGGCTAGGCGGCGACGGGCGGGCGCGCCTAGGCGTACCCGGGAGGCTCCCGCACAGGCGTGCGGGAGGTGCTGGGCGGTCGCCCTGCGCGCGTCTAGGACAGGCGGTCGGTGCCCGCGAAGCCCTCGCGCGCGGGGTTTCGCGTGTTCGTCGTAATCTGGGTTTTCGTTTCGTGTTTTCGTTCAAAAGCAAAACCAATCCAAGAAATCCAAAAAACAATTTATACTGTTTTAAATCTAAAACAGTTTTCAAAACGAATTTTACAAAACAGTTTTCAGAAACTTTCAAGAAAAATACAGTTTCGTAATTCATGCTTTCTAAAACAATTACAAATACTCAATCGCATCAAGCCTAAAAATTTCTACCAAATTCAGAATAATTGAGGCGAATCAAAAACACGATTAACGAGGTGGCTTTGATACCACTTGTTGGAAAACGGGAATCAGAAAGCAGCGGAAATTTAAAAAAATTTCCAACAAAAGGATCTTGGACTCGCAATTGTGTATCCAAATTCGTAGAGATTAGAAACTTACTTTTCAATAATCTTTCTTGAAGCGTTTCAAGCCACCGAAGAACGCTCTTCTCACGGCTTGATCCCCTCTCCTTGGTAAAGCTCGAATCTTCAAAACTTCTAACTTGAAGCTCTCTAGAGATAGTCCACCAACTTGACTATAATCTAACTAGTAAGGATGCTAGTTCTCTAGTTAGTGTTTAGGCTTAACCTAGGGTTTGATTTATCTTGGTGAAAGGATGGTGTTCAACACATGAACCAAAAGAATTTCCATTTTTCGCTCTAAGGGGAGCATGAGCTCCCCTATATATAGGAAAGGGAGGGGTGGCCGAAAATCCTAGTCCTTATGGACTAAGGATTTGGTCCCCCTCTCTCCTATTACTTGATCATCAAGTAATTTCCAACTTTGACATTTAATTCTAATTCAAATCAACTTCTGAGAGAGCTAAAAATATCCAAACCCTTTTGGATATTATTATACTTTATTTATTAATAAATAAATAACTTATTTATCTAATTAATTAATTCATAATTAATTAACTAGAATAATTTTTCTCCAAAATAAGACTTTCTTTTTAATTCAAAATTAAACCAAAGTCTATTAAATAATTAATAAATTAATTATTTAATATTTAATCAAATAAACACGTGTGGCACACGTGTCCCAATGACACGTGTCCAGTCACGTGACCCGCACGTGTGGAACCCTCTAGGCCCGATTAACTCGTTTAATCATTTTGAAGCCTTAACTCATGTAACCAAGTTGTTGTGTGTGACCCTCTAGGTACTCAATTCAATTAGCAGTGACCCTAATTAATGAATTCACTAATTAATTAATCAGTTCATAGATTAAACGACCATAGTCTAGCAACAGGTGTTTAACCCCTAGCTGAATTGCAATGTTCGGATTCGACAAAACCTTTAAGTCATTGATTCACTGTGAGATACAATCCTCCTACGTACTATCTCTCAACCATGATCTAGGGTAAGGGAATAATCAGAACCCTAATAATCCGGTCTTAAAGCAAAGTGCATTTTATATCCATTTGATCTCAATCCAAGAAACCCTTTTCTTGATGTCTTGATCTACTGCCTTGGCGAAGGACTCCATATGGCATATGAATGACTTACACAATAAGAGATCACCTCTCAAATGCAAGTGTAGGTCCTTTCTTGATTCTCATTCACTTTCATGAATCACTTATGCAGCCCCAGCATAAGCCTTGAATCAGTTGTCTAAGGCGACACCCTTTAAAGCTTATACCTAAGACTACAGAGTTAACTCATAAAGTGACATGGAACCTCAAGTCTAAGGATCAATTAATCACATCAATGACTCATGAGATATTTCCTAATTTGGAAGTTTCCATTTCCTGAAATAGAAACTTCCTTTCCCATTTAGGAATGTTCTCATACGGGGCACCTCAGTGAACTTACTTATTAAAGTAAGCACCCTCCTATATCACACACGTATCAACTATACACTTTGCACCTCCATGAAAAAAGGTGGTCCTTCTTAAGGGCGTGATCCCACAAGCAAGCCTTAGAGGAGTCAGGTTGACACTCCCACTGTCGGCAGGACTCATCGGCTTGGAGTATTTTACTAATCATGACTTATGTGATATAGGGCTCGTTTCATGCCCCATTTCACCTAAATGGTAGAGTCCTAAAGTCATCAGGATTAGGGGAGTTCTCATACATGCACAAATAAAGTAAACGCATACCAAACAAGAGCATATAAAGAAGTGTTGCCTCAATTCGTTATTTCATCCAAAGATTGTCTGTGATTACAATAAGGAAAAGCACAAAGCGGATATACAATCGGCTTTCTAGGGCACTATTCCTAACAAAAACCACTGCCCGGTTCACGAACAATATGACTTTGAATATGCTCTGCTCTTACGTATATGCACGTGTGCCTGTGTTAGCCCTCTCACCAGTCTTTAGGGTTGACCCCTCCTTGTTGTCTTCTTTTTTCCCTTTATTTCTTGACTTATAGGTACAGGTTCGGTTCGAGCTAGGCGGTAGTGTTTTCTTTAAGTCGTTCGAGTCTTGTAGTCGAGTCCTTTGCATACCCTGGATCTTTACTTCTCATTTTGGTACATGTATAAATATGTATATATATATGATTATGATTTTGAACTTGGAGAATTGTGTGATTTATTTGGCCCGGGGTTGGCATAATATGTGTATATCTTGTATTCGTTTGAGCATGAATTGTTGTATTTGTGGATCCTGTGGCTTCTACATTCGATATTTAATTTTATTGCGCACTCTGTATTAGGGTCAAGACCGCTTAGCTTAGGTGAATTTTTGTTTATCTCCTGTTCTCTATTGCTTAGTGCGTGTGCGGAGTTCCCATTTAATTACATGTGTCGGGCTATAGTGCCGGGCATGTAGCGCTCTTCGCTCGGGGTGCTACATAAACACCTTAATAATATGTATAATCGTTATTATTCAGCATGCTCATGATTTCTCTATTTTTCATTTAGGTTGTAGTTCTGTGATTCTCTACAATTGAAATGGCAACTAAAAACCCTCTAGTATCAATCCTTGAATCAAACAAGTTGACGGGGCCTAATTACTCTGATTGGCTTTGGAATCTAAAGATAGTTTTAGATTCTGAGAAGAGAAGATATGTTCTCTTCGAGACGGAGCCTGTCGCTGAAGGTGAAGCTCCAACTCGGGCCAAAAGAGAGACAATTACGAAGTGGAATGAAGATAATCTTCTAACCCGTTGCCTCATGTTGTCCAACATGTCTCCGAACAGGTAAAGGCAACATGAGTCAATGGAAAACGCTTGGGAGATTTATGACCACCTTGAGCAATTATACCGCCCTGAAGAGCGTGTTTTAAGGTACAACACCTCTAGGGATCTCTTTCATCCTAGAATGAAAGAAGGTACAAGTGTCCATGAACACGATCTCAAGTTTCTTGCTTTGAACGAGAAACTAACCTCAATGGACATGCCACTGAGTGAAGAACTCACTATGGACTTGTTGCTCGCATCGCTTCCACCATCGTTCAACCCTTTCGTGCTAAACTTCAACATGAATCATGCTCATGCTACTGTAGCTGACCTGATTAGTTAACTTGTGACTGCTAAACACACGATCAAAAGGGATAACAAAGTAATGATGGTCACTTCCTCTTCTAAGTCTTCGAAAGGCAAACGGAAGAAAGTTTCTAAGAAGAAGGAATCTCTTAAACCCAAAGGAGGGGTTAAAAAGAGAAAGGCCAAGAAGAAAAAAGATCAGAGAGAGGACGTTTGCCACCATTGTGGCAAGAAAGGGCATTGGAAGAGGAACTGCCAAGAGTATAAGAATACTCTGAAGAAAGGTGTGTTTATTGTTGAAGTAAATCTATCTATTGAGTCTAATTCTTGGGTACTTGATACCAGCTGTGGAGCTCATATCTGTAATGATGTACAGATGCAAAAGTAGTGTCATTAGCTCTCTCTCTCTTTCTCTCTCTCTCTCTTTCCCCCTCCCCCTGACACACCTCCCGACTACCTCCTTCTCTTCTTTCTTTTCCTTTCTTTTTCTCCTTTCTTCTTCCCTCCTCCATAGCAGTCGACACTACTAACACCACACCACCGCCACCTTGTTGCTTCGCTGTCCACCGCTGCACCATTCCAGCTAACAATAGCTCCCCACCATCCTATCATCACCTTGTTCTCCTTCTCTCTCATCTTCATCAAAGGAGCAAGTCCCTCACTGCACAACCAAGTGCCACCACCGAGCCACTGCCGGTGACCACCATGAACCACCCTAACCTCCGACGAGTCATTCTTGTTCCTCTAACTATTGATTGCCCAATTTACATATAAGTATATGTGTATATTTGTGTGTGTGTATATATATATATATGTATATAATGTATGTATTTAATAATTTATACGGGTTTGTATGATAACATGCTTCGATTCGTGTTTTGGTGGTTTATTTATGTTCCTTGGTTGCTTTTTGTTATTTTGGGTGAGTTTGGAGCTCCGGCGGCGCTCTAAGGCCCACCAACAACACTGTCCCTGTTCTGCCGGTGCTGTCCCTGTTCTTTCTACAGGTGATCTCGGTCAGGGAACGAGATTAGTGTATTTCTAATCCTGACCGGGAAAGTCTTCTGGGGTAATTGTCTGATTAGGCATCCCGGCCGAGAATGATTTTGTTCCAGTTGGGAATAGCCATCAGATTGTTATCTGTTGTGTTGTCCTGGCCAGGATTGATTTCAGTACAAAATTTATCCCTGTCGGGAATGCCCAACAAATTTGGGTTTATACATGTATCCCGACCAGGAATATTTTTTGTCCTGGTTGGGAATGCTTGGACAGTAGGTTTCGGCACTGCTGTCCCGGCTAGGAATCAAATCAGTTCAAAACCCATCCCGACAGGGATTATGCCCTGTTTGACTTTGTTTTGTGCTTTGACTTGCGTGCATAATTATCGTTAACTTGAATACGTGCCTTGCATAATTCTATGATATGTATAACCTGTCTATTTGGCCTATTTGATATTGATTGATTAATCCATACCTTAAGTGAACAAATTGTTGTGTCGTGAGTTGTTTGCATGCCTCGTTTGTTTGTGTTATGACGCTTCGTCTCGCCGACAAATCAGGTATGACGTCATGAGAGAGTTTAATTCCGTATTTTTGCAATTTATGTGACTTCGCATGCCTTACATGTGACTTTGTATTTATTTTAATTATGTACGCATTAGAATTTAATTAAATGTACTTGGACTCAATCGTCCAATATTTGTATATTAGGGACCTAATTGTAATTAGGGTGTTTTTAGCCCTCGTGGCTATCTTGATCTCGGGAATTCGAATTCAAATTTCAACCTTTTCATTGAGTTCGTTTCGATGATTCGGATTTAATGAAATTAACCTTTTAAATTTCTAAAGCCATTTGATCGCCCTATCGTTTTAAATCCGATCTGGATGGACCTGATACCATTTGACCCTTCCCGTTTTGCCTGACCCGTTTCTTAGCTAAGAAAAGGGCCAAACCCTTTCCTTTTCTCCACTCTGGATTGAGCTAAGAGAGAAAGAAAGAAGAGAAGAGAGAGTTCTCCCCAGGCCATCTAAGCTTTGGCTCAAGCTTGGAACATCCGACCACCTTATTGAAGATTCAAGGTAAGATTTGTATTCCTCTCATTACGTACTTCGATTCTACGTGCATTTCGTGGTGTGATTTTATGTTATGTGGCTTTTTGGGGAAGAAGATGAATAGTGCTACGTTCGGGTTTTGGGTGTTCAAGCTCGTTTCAGGAGATCTAAGTTGTACTTACGTGATCTACGTGTTGTATATGTTCTACGGTCTGATTTTTGGAGGATTCAGAGTTGTGGTGTGGCATGTGTATGTGTTGGTTGTAGCTTGTCCACCATTAATGGCGGACTTGGAGTTTCTTCTCGGGGGGATGACACGCCCGTGTCGCCCCCTGCGCCTTTGCGAGTGACACGCCCGTGTTGCCCCCTGCGCCTTTGCGAGTGACACGCCCGTGTCTGTTGGTGTTGGTACGTCTGACCCAGGACACGCCCATGTCACCTTTTGTTCTTGGCCTGTCTCCCCTGTTTTGCTGCGCGTTTGTACTGAGACACGCCGTGTCTCCCCTCTGTGTAAGCTTTTGTGTGTTGTTTTGTTCGGTATTATCTTGTATGCTCGTTATACGTTTTTATCCCAGCCCGAGCATGATCCCATCTTGATATATGAGTTGATATGAATATGAATTCATGAAATTAGATACGTTATGTAATTATATGATTTGGTTTTGGTGTTAACGTGTGATGTGTTCTTAAATGACTATGTGCCCTTAATTGCATTAATTGTACACATGAACATGTCTTGATATGTTTTATGCATATGTTAAGTTATGAAATTGTCTTTCATTGCATGAAATTAGTTTGAGTATGTGCTATGCCTAAGTATTTGCATTTCTTAAGTGCCTACGCATATGTCGTGCGTCTATGTGGTTCATCTTTGAGTGTCTTCAGTTTGTTCAGGTGCACCCGGGGCGGTATCTCATTGGCCGTGTTGATCCCGGGGTGGATCAACCTTCGAGTTCGTTTTCCGTCGGAGTAAGCTGGGGTTAGGTTATAGCTAAACCCCTAAGAAACGCGCTCGTTTTCTATGCATGCGGACTATAACCTTATGTATAATATGTGCAAGATACGTAAGTTTATAACTTAGGTAACCATTTGTAAGTATGACACGCTATGTACAAGCCTATATACGCTTGTTTTGATTTATTATTATTCGTTCTGTTTTGCAACATTAAACTATGGTTCAAACCGGGCGCCTCTTATGAGCCGAGAGCTACGAGCTATGGATACGCTAAGGATTTGGCACGGAGAGTTATGTATAGCATAGTTATTGCAAGGTAAGGTTGTAAAGTAAGTTAAGTTCAGTAGCGGGTTATGTTTTCTCTGTATTGGACTGTATTGCTTGATGGGCCTCGGAGCCTGCGAGTCAGGAAGCCCGATACGACAGCTGGCCATCGGGTTAAGCCTGAGCATAGTCTCCACCTTGATAGGACTAACCCGGAACCCGACCAGGAGGTTTGATAGGCGGATGGGACCCTGAGGGTTTGAGTGTGCACTCTCCCCTCTTCTGTATGGATGGTTAGGGTCGCACAATCCTTCCATCACCGGAGAAGGAGGTTATTCTGTAAATATGTATTGTTTCGATTTATTTGCTCGTATGATTAGTCGGAGGAGCCCAGGATGGGATTAGGTACTCGTACCCGCCGACTTATGTATGTATGCTCTGTTAAAGTTCGTGAAATGGGGATAGATTCATAATTAAGATAAAATTTGAATCTTTTGGAAGTATAAGCTAAACTATGTTTTGATTTGTTAAGTTTTGATAAGATTTGTTATGTAAGATATGTAAGAATTGGTTAAGTTAAGTTTCTTCCATTTTGATTAGAAACCCCTATATATATGTATCATAGACAAATGTTTTAGTGTGTAAAAACTATCCCTGAGTTCACGAAAATTACGTGTTGTATGTGCTTTGCTCTATATATATGTAGAGCGTGTGGGTAGCCCCTCACTCAGTCCGTGTGACTGACCCCTCCACCCCTTGTTTTTAGTGTGCAGGTACTTGTCTTGGAGTTCGGGCTAGGCGGCGTGAGTCGAGTCCTTAGAGTCTGTCGAGCCCTTGTTTCCTTCGAGTCTATTGCATTTCACTTGTTTTGGATTTGTATAAGTATGAACATATGTTTATATAAGCATTGTTATTTAATTTATTTGAATTTCGGGAGAGGCTTCTAGGGACAAATTTGAAACATTTTCATTTATGATTACGTTATTTTTTGGATTAGGTATCTATGCTAGTTGATCCTGTCACCTGTTGCTTATGCTTTACTATTTGAACGAATGATTAGCTTCCGTATACGCATTTGTTTCGTGATTTATTTATTGCAGGGTCTACATTCCGCCTAGCTTAGGTGTGAGTCTATCTGTCTCCCGTTCGTGTAACGCCCTAAAAGAGGGCTATCACATCCTATCCCGCGCTACGAGTTCGACTAGTATATGAAATGGTGTTCCATATACGCGCCGTACATGAAGCAAGCGGTGACGGACGGACATCCTAGCTAGGCGGTTCTAAAACAACTCCACAACAACAAGGCAATAACGCGGAAGCATTCCAAAATATAAGATATAAAATTCCATACAAGCATGGAAAACCAAGAGATAGCATAAGTAATAATTCCATCAAGCTTTATGATTCACAAGCGCAACATATTCATATCAACACTTAAGTGACCGTCACGGTCCTGCACATAATTCCCAAAATACGAATAAGTAAATCCATCCTAAGTGACCAACACGGTCTTCCTAATATAATCCGAAAATACATCATAAGAATCCATAACAAGAGTATCCAAAACCAACAACATCACAAGAGTGTGCTAAACACAAGCATAAATAAAAGCGCATGCTAGACTTGAGACGACGAACCCACAGACTCAACTACCACCTAGCACGAACTCAAAACCCGCAGATGACACAAAGATAAAAGAGGTCAGCTCAAACGAACCGGTGAGGGCTAAATACGTATATAAATACAAGGGGTATAATGCATGCTATACAAAGGTGTTCGGGTCCGTAGTTTAGAAATCAATGCAAGGTTTAATAAAAGAACGGTTCTACGAACTAACATAATCAAAATGCTCGGCGAGAAACGAGCACCCAACTACCAATTCCACAACATAAAACATCAAACTTTCAAATAATCCCACCTAGCTCCTTTTGATAGATGGTGTACGGCCCAACTATCCACACATATATGTTACGGGGTTTTGAAGCCCCACGTAACCTTCTGAAAGAGTTATCCAATCGAAGGATTCATCCAACCGGCTCAATAAGACATTGCACCAATACCTCCATCGGTGATCCGACTTCCCAAAAGGGTGGGAGCGAGTGAGGGTTAGCCTTTAGGCCCGATGCTTTCCCGGCGTTCCCACTCTCTCAATCCCATGAGCTCAATATGTCCACAAACGTCCTCATGGAACCACACATGCATAATAATCTCGCTACAACTTACTTACATATACATATCATAATTTAAAATCCAATGTGGGCACATATCCCTAATACCAAATCGTTTTCATACTTCGCAAGGGTTTTGATTAGAAATACAAGTAGCTAATACGAATGAGCCAAGCTCTCAAAACGGCATAGTAAGCCTATACATAATTTTGCAAAAAGGGAATATTTGAAAACCAATAATGTAAAGGTCTTACGGTGTGTCTGCAACTAAAAAGGATAGTAATAACCTCACCTTACTTAGAGCTTCGACCAACACAATGAACACAACCCACGGTCAGGTCTCCTCGTCCTGAGACTCAACACCTAGCAACACAACACGACCACAACTCACAATTAAGACTTGACTCAACCAAATATACGACGCACTACTTAAGTAACAAATTAGTCATGAGAGTTATGCATGCATATGGAGTCATATCATGCTCTTAATGAAATGTGATGCTCAATCATAAACAAATATAGAATAGTATGGTCACAAGTCACGTAGAAAGTCACACAATTTAATTAAACGCATAACTTAGTCAATTAAGACAACTTAAGCATGATTGAGGTACAAAGATCATAATATAAGGTATGCATGAGATTTCACAACATATAACGAGGTCATAATACATTAGAGACATAATAAAAATAAGGAAAGAACAACCTAAACATGTTTCTAAAGTACAATTATCATACTTAGAACACGAATTTGCAATTAAATCATGGATTAAAATCATAAATATCGAACCCTAGTTCATGCTTCTACCAAGAACTTCAAGCTCAAAGCATAACCCAAATAATCACACCAAAACTTACCTTCAAGCTTGAGAAACGAGGTGGAGAAGATGAAGTGTTAAATCCTTGAAGCTTTAATCCATGGAGCTTGGTGTTCTTGAGCTTGGTCCTTCAATGGAGGTTGAGATAGAATAAAGAAGATGGAGAGGTTTTTGAACGTTAGTCTTAGGCTTAATTCAGGAAATATGATTTCCTCTAGCAAAACAACGTTTAAGTTGCTGGGTCAAAATCTGAAATTGGGTCAGAGATTAGGGTAGAATGTAGGTCATGGAGCAGGTCAAACGAATAGGATATAGCTCAATTGGGTTTGAAATTGGGTCGATATCAACGGATTAGGCCCAAAATGTTGACTTTTCCATTTGATTTCGTAAATCGGCCATAACTTCTTCGTTCGAACTCCGATTTGGATAATTCAAGCGCTCACGAACTCGTCATTAAATTTACAATTCAAATCCATTGATATCTACTCAGTTTCCAGGCTTAAAAGTAAATCTACCAATTTACCCCTAATTATGCTTTAATTTCCAAATGAGCACGTTTGTTATTTAAACATGAAGCATGCTAGTTAAAGTTAATGACAACGATATGAACACATAATTATCATGATAAAATTCTACATATAACATTCGAAGCACATATTACACATAATCACACATACGAGATCAATTAAGGTATATATTCACAAGAATTAAAATGCAAAAAGGGGTAGATAGAGCTCTCATGTATCGAAACTTACCTTCAATCGAGAAACGGGGCATCACAACCTCCCCTCCTTAAAGAAGTCCGGTCTCCAGATTTACGATTCGGCCTCGAATTCTGGATAATGCTCACGCATCTTAGCTTCCGTTTCCCAAGTAGCTTCTTCAGACCTGAGATCCTTCCAAAGTACCTTAAACAACGGGATTTGTCGATTCCTCAACTCTTGGACCTTCCTATCCAAGATTTTCACCGGTTGTTATTTAAACGTTAAGTCCGGATCTAATTGTGCCTCTTCCACCGGCATAGTCTCCATCTCATCTCGGAAATACTTCCTCAATTGTGATACATGAAACACATTATGGATTCCCGTGAGATTCGGAGGTAAATTCAAGCGATAAGCAACTTCCCCCGATACGTTTAAAATCTTAAACGGACCAATGAACCTCGGATTCAACTTACCACCCTTTCCAATTCGTGAGAACCCCGTTCTACGTGTTGCCTTTAAGAAAACCCGATCACCCACTTCCAATTTCAAGTCTTTCCATCTCCGATCGACATAACTCTTTTGCCGGTCTTGTACCGCTTTTATGTGTTGCTTAATCTTTTCCACTTTCTCAATTGCTCCGTTAATGATATCGGGTTCGGTTCCTCGCTCTAAACTGTCTTCCTCGGTCCATTTCCATTCCTCAAGATCCAAATAGAGAGGGGATCTGCTCTTACGGCCATACAACGCTTCATACGGTGCCATCTTGATCGAAGATTGGTAGTTATTGTTGTAGGCAAATTCGATCAAAGTCAATTGCTTATCCCACTCATCCAAAAAATCCAACACACAAGCCCTTAACAAATCTTCAAGAAACTTAATTACCCGTTCCGATTGTCCATCAGTTTGCGGGAAAACTCAACTTTGTACCCCACAATCTATTAAGAACCTTCCATAACTTCGAAGGGAAATGAGGATCTCTATCCGAAATGATGCTACATGGTATCCCATGCAATCTCACAATTTCTCGGTGATACAACTCCACTAATTTCTCCACTTTGTCGGTTGATCAGATCGGTAGAAAGTGTGCAGATTTGGTGAGGCGATCCGCAATAACCCAAATTCCGTTAAATCCCTTTTGCACTCTCGGAAGTCCGGTCATGAAATCCATGGTGACTTGTTCCCATTTCCAGTCGGGTATAGGTATCGGTTGCAACTTACCCGCCGGTAATTGATGTTTGGCCTTAACTTGTTGGCAAACCCGACATCTCTTAACATAATTAGTTACATCCAGCTTCATTCCATGCCAGCAAAAGTACTTCTTAAGATCCTGGAACATCTTGTTGCCACCCGGATGCATCGTGTAAACGGTCCTATGTGCTTCTTCAAGCACTAACCTTTGCAACCAATCCGGTATACATACTCGGCCCTTGTACCTAAAGATCCCCAAATCATCGAATCCAAACTTAAACTTCGGATTAGCTCTTGCCCGAACCACTTGTGTTTGAATCCACTCATCCGTAGATTGAGCATCTAGGATTTGTTGCCTCGAATCCGGTCGTATAGTGATGTTAGCCAACCTTGGTTACGAAACAAGGATCTCGATTTCATCCTTCCCGGAATCGGCCTCAAGATTAGCAATCTTTGCTTTCCTACTCAAGGCATCCGCAACTATATTCGCCTTCCCCGGATGGTATTATATGGCACAATCGTAGTCTTCCAAGAATTCCATCCACCGGCTGTAACGCCCCCACCCGTACTGGAACAAGAGGAGAGCGGCGTCTCAACCCCCGCACTGAAGCACCTCTCAAGTAATGGTGTGAGCCATCACTCAAGAAATACTCCAGCGAACGGCTGTCTATCTCAGAACTATACATGTACAACGATGTGGCTATGCAGTGGAAAATCAGAGTATTTTAAAACTTTTGAAAACATGTGCGTGATGGCATGTAACAAGCAAGAACATATTGATCGTGTAAGAGAGACTCGGCATATCAGAACATGTAACATAATCACATATAAATACCGATACAGCAGAGTTCAAAATATCGGTAACAGAGTAGCAGAAAGAGTATAACAAAGATACTCAAGTATTCAAAAACATAAAGTAATGCAGCCATAAAACATATGCAGGACGCAAAAGAGGAAATAATACTAAGTCCTGACTGAAACAAAAATGACAATCTAGAGCTTCAAGATACCTCTAGACTGCGGCTGCAAGACCTGAAACCACGAGGCAAGAAAACGGGAGAGGTATTAGTCAAAAGGACTAAGTGAGGGAATACTTTAAAGAAAGTACTGAATTAAAGAACTTGAAGTGTAATTCAAAACTGTTAAATGCAATGCTTTAAAGAAGAATTTGAAACAAGTTCGGTTGATAAAACTGTTTGAATGTGATGCTGTAAAAGAATGCACGTTATAAAACATTTTCATGAATGCTATCACACGCGCACACATATACTGTTGATGGTTCATAGTTCTTTCATAAAACGGGATAAGGGTAAAGTGAACTTTTCCAAATATGAACCATCTTATATGAAACAGAATTTTACCCGCAAGCTAGGCTCCTCCATCCTTACTCCAGAAAAACATGATTTCGTAGAGTATCGGACCGAGGTCAACAATAACTCCACACACAGTAGAGTATCAGACCAAGGTCAACAATACCCCACTAACACATACAAACATGCACCATCCTCCACCGGTTGTCACTTCGGGTAGCTAGCCCTAGGCGACCTGTAAACATGTAATGGGAATAGATTTGCTGTCCGTTCCCAGACAGATTGTCCTGACTTAACAAACCTCCTGTTAAAAGTCGGTGTCAATTGTCTAAGTGTGGCGGCCGGTATTGGTGATGTCGTTGGCGCTCACCTCCCGAGCATCACCTCCACACATAACCGCCGGGCCCAAACTGTAAACTGTATGCTTGCATTTAAGATTAGCAGTGACCAGAGTACCACTCCAGTATGCTAACTATAACATGTGAAACTGTAACTGTAACATATGATGCTGTCTGTAAAACATATGATTCTGTCTGAAAACATGTGATTATGTCTGAAAACATGTGATGTTGTCTGTAAAACATATGATTCTGTCTAAAAACATGTGCAACTGTACTTTGAAAACATATGCAAAACATGTAACTGTCTTTGAACAAGAATGCAAAACTTTGGAAAACATATGCTGTAGATCAAGGTATACTATTAAAGTATGAATGATCCTTTCAAGAGAATGTCCCGATAATAGGGATAGTTCAAAACGAGGTTTAGCTTTGAATTTCAAAACATATGATACGATAGTATAATCGTGGTTCCAGTTGGAAAACATTTATAACTTCACCTCACCTAATAGTAACAAAAGGCAGGTAGACAGATTATGCGCTGGCCTGGGGATGCCAGTGCTCAACTTTAACTCCTGTAGGTGGTGTACTAGAGTGAGCTTAAGAACTAAGACCCACTACTAACCAAGATGCATATGAAATGGATGAAACAATGAACAAGGAACATGTAAAGAACAGGAAACACAAGAGAGTAATACCATTTAAGGTATTCAAGAAAGGTAACACACAAAGGAATACATTAAAGTGAGTTACTCTTAACGTTAGACTATGATCTTACTATAACCGAGTAAGCTTTAGTCAAATTATGAATCCTATCGCAAACCTTAGGTTAAGAAACAAGTCCACGAAAGAAACACATTTTGAAAACACATTTTAGACCCTGGATATGGAAACCCTAGGTGCAAATGTTTATTAAGAAAGCACAAGTTTTATTTCATTTTTACTATTCAAAAGCACTATTCAAAAGTACTATTCAAGATTACTATTCACATGTTACTATTCACATGGCGGGTCAAAGGGTCGGGTCAAACCCTTACTATACACACACACGGTACACACACACACCATGCACGTACACACACACACACACCCTAATTAAATTATGATCTTGATTATAACCTATAGTTTCAAGTTCATGTTATAATAATCAAGTGTGATCTAGGTTAAAGGTATAACCTATGGTTAAGAGATCCAATTAAGGCATAAGATCAAGTTATGAAACACTATTCTATCTTAGGTTATAACATGTGACACTATTAAAGTGTATAACATATGATCAAGGCACTATTCCATCAATCCAAATCATATCATAAGCTCAATTCATAATTCAAGAATCATATAACAATGTGACAACATGTCACAACTGTTAGGAATAGTGCCCTAGAAAGCCGATTCGACGTAATTTGCTTTGGGACTTTTCTTGTATCACAGACAATCTTTGAATAATATACGATTGATCATAGGCAAACACTTCTTTATATGCCAATACGTGTTTTGAGTGTTTCCATTATGTGCGCATGTATGAGAACTCCCCTAATCCTGATGACTTTAGGACTCTACCATTTAGGTGAAATGGTTCATGAAACGAGCCCTATTTCACATAAGTCATGATTAGTAAATTACTCCAAGCCGATGAGTCCTACAGACAGTGGGAGTGTCCACCTGACTCCTCTAAGGCTTGCTTGTGGGATCACGCCCTTAAGAAGGACCACCTTGTTTCATGGAGGTGCAAAGTGTATAGTTGATACGTGCGTGATACATGAGGGTGCTTACTTTAATAAGTAAGTTCACAGAGGTGCCCCATGTGAGAACATTCCTAAATGGGAAAGGAAGTTTCTATTTCAGGAAATAGAAACTTCCAGATCAGGAAATATCTCACGAGTCATTGATTTGATTAATTGATCCTTAGACTTGAGGTTCCATGTCACTTTATGAGTTAACTCTGTAGTCTTAGGTATAAGCTTTAAAGGGTGCCGCCTTAGACAACTGATTCAAGGCTTATGCTGGGGCTGCACAAGTGATTCATGAAAGTGAATGAGAATCAAGAAAGGACCTACACTTGCGTTTGCAAGGTGATCTCTTATTGTGTAAGTCATTCATATGCCATATGGAGTCCTTGGCCAAGGCAGTAGATCAAGACATCAAGAAAAAAGTTTCTTGGATTGAGATCAAATGGATATGAAATGCACTTAGCTTTAAGACCGGATTATTAGGGTTCTAATTATTCCCTTACCCTAGATCTTGGTTGAAGAGATAGTAAGTAGGAGGATTGTATCTCACATGAATCAATGACTTAAAGGTTCTATCGAATCCGAACATTCCAATTCAGCTAGGGGTTAAACATCTGTTGCTAGACTATGGTCGTTTAATCTGTGGACTGATTAATTAATTAGTGAATTAATTAATTAGGGTCACTGCTAATTGAATTGAGAACCTAGAGGGTCACACACAACAACTTGGTTACATGAGTTGAGGCTTGAAAATGATTAAACGAGTTAATCGGGCCAATAGGGTTCCACACGTGTGGCTCACGTGAGTGACACGTGTCCTTGTGACACGTGTCTCACACGTGTGTAAATATATGTGTATATTTATTTATGTGTTAAATAATTAATGTGATTAATTATTTAATAGACTTTGGTTTAATTTTGAATTAAAAAGAAAGTCTTATTTTGGAGAAAAATAATCTAGTTAATTAATTGTGAATTAATTAATTAGAAAAAAATAAGTTATTTATTTTAAATAAATAAAGTATGAAATTATCCAAAAATAGTTTGGATATTTTTAGCTCTCTTGAAAGTTGATTTGAATTTGAATTCAAGGTCAAAGTCAAAATTACTTGATGATCAAGTAATAGGAGAGAGGGACCAAAATCCTAAGCCCATAAGGATTAGGATTTTCGGCCACTTCCCTCCTATATATAGGGGAGCTCGAGCTCCCCTTAGAGCTAATAGAGAATTCTTTTAGTTCATGTGTTGAACACCATCCTTTCTCCAAGATATACGAAACCCTAGGTTAAGCCTAAACACTAACTAGAGAACTAGCATCCTTACTAGTTAGATTGTAGCCAAAGAAGATGGCGAAAACCGTTCGTCCATGTCCTGAAGGATGAATTTTTTCACGAGGGTTTTGTGACTGGCAGTTTTCTACTTTCGCAAAACTGGTTTTCGAAGGGAGTTTCAATCATGCTTTTCTCGTTTCATGTTTCTTTCTTTATGTTATATTGTTAAGAACTTCCCTAACATGATTTGAATCTAGGTTGGTGTGGATTGTTATCCCTACAATGGATTCTGAAGTAGAAAGAGACTTTCGAGGAACGGGTTGCCATTACCGCATGAAGCGCGTTTGAGGGCGGCTCAAAACGTGTCAAGAAAGCTACTACCCAAGTGAGTTTCTTGATCTCTACGAATTTGGATACACGATTGCGAGTCCAAGATCCTTTTGTTAGAAAATTTTTAAATTTCCGCTGCTTTCCGATTCCTGTTCTCCAACAAGTGGTGTCAGAGCCACCTCGTTAATCGTGTTTCTGATTCGTCTCAATTATACTAAATTTGGTAGAAATTCTTAGGCTTGATGCGATTGAGTATTTGTAATTGTTTTAGAAAGCCTGAATTACGAAACTGTAATTTTTTCTGAAAGTTTCTGAAAATTAGTTTTACAAAATTTACTTTTTGAAAACAATTTTAGATTTGAAACTGTATAAACTGTTTTTGGATTTCTTGGATTGGTTTTGCTTTTGAACGAAAACATGAAACGGAAAGCCTGGATTACGAACACGCGAAACCGAGCGCGCGAAAGCGCGCGCCGCCGCCCGCCTGTCCTAGGCGTGCGCAGGCCGTGCGCCTATTCCCTCCCGCAACCGCGCGGGAGGTGTTCCGGGCGCGTCTAGGCGCGCCTGCCCAGGGCTGCCGACGCCATCCTTGCCGAGAGGGCCGAGCGCAGGAGCGCGCGGTGTGCACGCCCAGCGAGCGCACTCGCGCGGCCTTGGCCGCGCGCTGTGCACGCCTGTCGCGTGTGCGCGCGCACACGCCTGCGACGAGCGGCCCTTCTCGTGCAAGGGCCCCGTTTTGGTAATCCGTTTTTCGTTTATCGTGCAATCCAGTCCCAATTTTTATTTTAATTTTAAAATTTTATTTTTTGAATATTTATTTTAATTTTTGAATAAAACTTAAAATTGGGATTTTTGAGAAATTAAAACGGTTTATATTTGGGGAAAATACAATCTTTGATAAAATTATTAATTTTCAGAAATTAATTGGAATTTTATTTGTTTTGGTAATTTGGGATTTATTGAAAACTTTTAGAAATAAGACTCGCATCAAGTCGTGTTTTGAGTCATTGGGACTTGAAACGGGAATTTTAATTTATTGGTTAAATTTAAATTCTCGCAAAAGCATGTTAGGTGATCATGGGTTTAGACTTATGTATGGTTTTAATTTATGCACATGGATGGATTAAATTGGGGTTGGAGCCCTATAGTTGCGTTTTGCAATTGAGGTTGGAGCCTCACTTATGTGCGTACTGTTATGTGATTTATTATGTGGCTTTCCATATTACTGTTTTTGAGGCCGGGGTATGCCCCGTGTAATTGTCTAAGGCCAATATGAAGATTGAGCCTTATTACTTTTTGTCTTTTTCTTTTTATTGTAATTTGAGAGTAGAGATAGGTGGTGAGGTTTTATTTTCATTTTGGAGACAATGCACCCATGGAGTAAGATGGACCACATTCAAGTAACAAGGAGGCCATAAGTGAAGACCCCTCAAAATGTCAGGGAGGGGAATCTCAATTGTTAAATGTAATAGAGATAGGGCTCGTATTTTGTTACCACTTTCCCTTATGTGATTTAAACTGTTTATGTGGCATGTATGTTAGAACTTGTGATTGTGGAGTGGCTCCCACATATCACGCATAAGATAGGTAGAACCCATGATCATCTCATGTTAGTATCATGCTAGGACAAGTTATCTGTTTATGTGCTTGTTTGAAATTCATTTAAGTTGTACTTGCATTAATCAAGACTAATAAAATTGGATAACATATATGTTGGTGAGGTCGAACCGAACAACTCTTCGGTTGATTCGAAAATTCCCATTAAATATTAAGCTCATTTCGAATAATAGGTATTTAATTCGAGATGCAAATTTTGAATTAAATTCCTAGCATTCCATCAATAAGTTTTAAGTTTAGTAAGTAAAGCTAGTTATTGTCCGCGAGTCGTGGGAGAGCTAGTGGAGCTTATTAGTTCTTAGTTACCTGATTGATCATTTTAAATGATCAATATTCCGTGGTTAATTTTGGCAAGGGCGATGTCCGCGAGTCGTGGGTCGTTCGAACTAAGTTTTGATCATGATCTTATGATTGATGGGTCTAGCTTAACGCCTAAGTAAATATGGATGTCGCACGAGTCGTGGGTCCATATTGAAAGATAGGTGATGCAAAACAATTACTAAGAGTTCTAAAGGTTTTAGAATTGGTAAGTTGTACCTACCTAGGGTTTTACTTAGAATGTCCGCGAGTCGTGGGTTCGAGGTAAAATGCTTAGGATCTTAGTACCCATTGGGAAAAGCGTTCCCCTTAGATCTTTGGGAATTATAGATCTTTGAAAAACAGTGGGAGCTACATTAGATTAAAGACCTTATCTTTTGTATATCGTTATAATTCAGCATGCTCACATTTTCTCTGCTTAGCATTTAGGTTGTAGTTCTGTGATTCTCTACAATATGAAATGCAAACCCATTAGTATCCATCCTTAAGTTAAACAAGTTGACTAAGTCCTAACTAACTCTAATTGGCTTCGGACCCTAAAATTCGTTTTAGATTCCGAATAGAGAAAGACGTTCTCTAAAGGGCGAAGCTTTTCAATTGTGAAAATTCGACCCGGGCCAAAAGAGAAGGGATCTGAGGTGAATGGATTTCTCCAAACCACGTAAGAGCAATTGAACTACCTCATAGAAATGTTACAAGGTATAACATTATGGAATTATTCAATATTCCAAATGAGGAATCAAGTGCACACGAACAAGGTCTAAAGATCTTGTTTGAAGATCTTATGGTCTCGATCATCAACCGAGAAAAGAGTTCTCAATGCACTGATTGCTTACATTGCTTCCACCATCATTCAAACCCTTTATGCTAAACTAGAATGATGCTAATGTCGCATAGTTAATCATTTAGTTGATAATGGTTGAGAGCATCCTTAAGAAGGAATAAAAGGTTGAGATGGTTAATTCTTCTTCTAAACTCCATAAGTTAAAGGCTTGAACGCCTAAAGAAGAAGAAACCCTTAAGAGCCCAATGGAGGGGCATGTAAGGGGTACGTCCAAAAGACACTAGAGATCAAATAGGACGTTTGCTTCTATGATAGCAAATAAGGACTTTGAAAGGGAACTGCAAAGAGTATGAGTACTTTGAAATGTTACCTCGTTTAGTAATTCTACTAAGAATAGAATTCAGTAGTCTTGAGTCAATTCTACATAATCTGTTGTGCAAAGACTCAAGGCACTAATGTTCTGAACATACAACGAGATAACAAAAGTAAGTAAGATGACAAAGCTTCGAATTACTTTGGAACGTTGAGATATAAAAGGATTAGCAAGTCAAACACCTTAGGATCATTCTATGAAAATGAAACTATAGAGTTGACTTCCTGTGAATCCTGTCTTGAGGGAAGCGTTCCTGAATCCCGTTTTTAAGAAACGTGGAACGTTCCAAAATTATACTGGATTTCGATCCATGCTGATGAGTGTAAGATGCTTAATGTAAGCACTAGATACAATCGTCAGTTTAATCATTATGAATGAATGTACTTGTTAAAGTACAAATTCGAAGCTTATATGAAATTCTTAGAATTTCAAAAGGAGGTTAGGAACCAAAGTAGTCATAAGTTATAGGCAAATCGATATGATCGAGATAGCCAATATCTTATCAACTAATTCCTTAGTCATCTTAGGAATAATAGGATTATCTCTCAGTAAACTAATTCGAGAACACCTTAGTGTTTCCGAATGAGGGAATGAAACCTTATAGGATATGGTCCATTCCATAGCAAGCTTTACTGACTTATAATCATTCTAGGAATAAACTCCCAGAATATGCAGTTAGAGATTTTGAATTTTGCACCTTCCAAAATCAGTCCTTTAGATGCACTATGCAATGTGGCACACTAAATTCCCTAATTATTCTTGTCCAAGAATTTAGTGGAATACTCTTAAGTAAAGAGGATAGTGGGAGATAGGCTTGAAATGAGTTCAAGTTTATATTAACAATATTGGATATCGTTTCTGCGATTCCCTTAGACAAAGGTTGTTTGTCTCAAGGAATGTATCTTTCTTAAGGAATCGTTCCTATAGAAGAAGAAAGACAAGCAAGCAGACCTCAAAGAAATTTGAGAATAAATATCCACGCCACATATAGAAGAAAAGAGCCCATCTGATAAAACTTAGCCAAATTTTAGAGCATGCACACGTGTGAAACCCTTCTCTTAAGATGCGTTTAGAACGCGTTCCTAGATAGCCAAGGAATTACTAGAAGAGGAGACACTATCAGATTTGGAATCTAAGTAGTGTAAGCAAGCCTTGAAATCCAATATGGATTCCATATACTCAAACCAAGTTTTGACCTTGGTTGATCCACCTGATAGGATCAAGCTCGTGGAGCTTCGAGTGAATGAAAGCATTACAACCTTCTTGACGGTTGAAATGCAAAAGTCCATTTGGATTGTGTTTACCACATCTTCATATTCTGACTATGACATATGATAAATGAATATGAGAACTATCTTGTTCAATATGAGATTGAAAGAGACTGAAATAAGGTATTTCTATAAGTCTCATATTCAGTGGGAGTATGCATAAGGTATGCAAATCCCTAAAGTCAATTTGTAGATTGATAAAGGCTTCTAGGAGTTAGACAATTCGATTCCATAGGATAGTCAAATCGTTTGACACAGATGGAAGTCGAATAAGTCTCAAAAGTGTACATAGGAAAGTTAGTGATGTAAGAGTTAATTTTTGGTTCTTTAGAAAACGACATCCTTCTCATTAGGAATGTCAAGGATGACGTGAAAGTTACCAATTCTTGTTTAAGAAACAATTTGACATGAGAGATCTTAGTGATTATCCTAAATTCTCGACATTCAGATCTATAGAAGATAGATCTAAGAGCATAAATGGATTATCACAAATGAGTACATAACCACGGTACTAAAAGGAGTTTAGTATGGACAATGGAACATCTCTTTGGAAGAGTATGTGTCCTAAGATAACTTTAAGAAAGTTAGAATGTGCAAAATCCCTTTAAGTGAAAGGGTGCATAATGTATGAAAAGTTATGTACTAGACTTGATATGGCGCAGCCGAAGCGTAGTGGGTCGAATCTAATATGACCTCAGAGAAGGTCATTAGATTTCTGTAAAGGATGTCCTCAGAGTACTTGAGAAAAAATGAGGATATGTATTAGTTTACAGAGCCCAAAAGATCTTGTTGTTAGTAGGATATTTGATGTAAACATTCATCAAACATAGATGATTATGAAATCATTGAAAGGATACAACTTCTACCAGAATGGTAATGAAATGTGTTGGAAAGGGGTTCCAAGGACGGACATTACAAAACTCGACTATCGTAGTTGAGAACTTAGTCGTATTATATAACGCTAAGTTAAGTGTTTGGGTAAGAAACTCCATCTAACTGGTTAGATGAAGTTCCTAGCATGAAACAACTCCTTTATCATATTGTATGATAAAATGGATGGTTGCTCAAGTAAGAGAACCAAGACCTCGCCAAGAGACTGAACACGTGATTACGAATCACTTTATAAGGAAAAGGTGTTTCCTAAGAGATGTGTAAACAAGAGGGTCACATCAGCAGAGAATATAGCAGATCCACTTTGGAAACGCCCAAAGTCAATAGGCTCTCAAAGTGCATCTTGAGAAGATGGGACTTAGAGTACCTAAATGGCTTTTACGGGCAAGTGGGAGATTGTTAGGAATAGTGCCCTAGAAAGCCGATTCGACGTAATCTGCTTTGGGACTTTTCTTGTATCACAGACAATCTTTGAATAATATACGATTGATCATAGGCAAACACTTCTTTATATGCCAATACGTGTTTTGAGTGTTCCATTATGTGCACATGTATGAGAACTCCCCTAATCCTGATGACTTTAGGACTCTACCATTTAGGTGAAATGGTTCATGAATCGAGGCCTATTTCACATAAGTCATGATTAGTAAATTACTCCAAGTCGATGAGTCCTACAGACAGTGGGAGTGTCAACCTGACTTCTCTAAGGCTTGCTTGTGGGATCACGCCCTTAAGAAGGACCACCTTGTTTCATGGAGGTGCAAAGTGTATAGTTGATATGTGCGTGATACATGAGGGTGCTTACTTTAATAAGTAAGTTCACTGAGGTGCCCCGTGTGAGAACATTCCTAAATGGGAAATGAAGTTCCTATTTCAGGAAATAGAAACTTCCAGATTAGGAAATATCTCACGAGTCATTGATGTGATTAATTGATCCTTAGACTTGAGGTTCCATGTCACTTTATGAGTTAACTCTGTAGTCTTAGGTATAAGCTTTGAAGGGTGTCGCCTTAGACAACTGATTAAAGGCTTATGCTGGGGCTGTACAAGTGATTCATGAAAGTGAATGAGAATCAAGAAAGGACCTACACTTGCGTTTGCAAGGTGATCTCTTATTGTGTAAGTCATTCATATGCCATATGGAGTCCTTGGCCAAGGCAGTAGATCAAGACATCAAGAAAAGAGTTTCTTGGATTGAGATCAAATGGATATGAAATGCACTTAGCTTTAAGACCGGATTATTAGAGTTCTAATTATTCCCTTACCCTAGATCTTGGTTGAAGAGATAGTAAGTAGGAGGATTGTATCTCACATGAATCAATGACTTAAAGGTTCTATCGAATCCGAACATTCCAATTCAGCCAGGGGTTAAACACTTGTTGCTAGACTATGGTCGTTTAATCTGTGGACTGATTAATTAATTAGTGAATTAATTAATTAGGGTCACTGCTAATTGAATTGAGAACCTAGAGGGTCACACACAACAACTTAGTTACATGAGTTGAGGCTTGAAAATGATTAAACGAGTTAATCGGGCCAAGAGGGTTCCACACGTGTGAACCACACGTGTGGCTCACGTGAGTGACACGTGTCCTTGTGACACGTGTCTCACACGTGTGTAAATATATGTGTATATTTATTTATGTGTTAAATAATTAATGTGATTAATTATTTAATAGACTTTGGTATAATTTTGAATTAAAAAGAAAGTCTTATTTTGGAGAAAAATAATCTAGTTAATTAATTGTGAATTAATTAATTAGATAAAAATAAGTTATTTATTTTAAATAAATAAAGTATAAAATTATCCAAAAATAGTTTGGATATTTTTAGCTCTCTTGAAAGTTGATTTGAATTTGAATTCAAGGTCAAAGTCAAAATTACTTGATGATCAAGTAATAGGAGAGAGGGACCAAAATCCTAAGCCCATAAAGATTAGGGATTTTCGGCCACTTCCCTCCTATATATAGGGGAGCTCGAGCTCCCCTTAGAGCTAATAGAGAATTCTTTTGGTTCATGTGTTGAACACCATCCTTTCTCCAAGATATACGAAACCCTAGGTTAAGCCTAAACACTAACTAGAGAACTAGCATCCTTACTAGTTAGATTGTAGCCAAGTTGGTGGACTATCTCTAGAGAGCTTCAAGTTAGAAGTTTTGAAGATTCGAGCTTTACCAAAAAGTGGGGATCAAGCAAAACGATCAGAAGGGATGATGAAACGATTCTGAACCCAACATTAAACGAATGAAAAAATCAAACCAAAGAAGATGGCGAAAACTGTTCGTCCATATCCTGAAGGATGAATTTTTTCACGTGGGTTTTGTGACTGGCAGTTTTCTACTTTCGCAAAACTGGTTTTCGAAGGGAGTTTCAATCATGCTTTTCTCGTTTCATGTTTCTTTCTTTATGTTATATTGTTAAGAACTTCCCTAACATGATTTGAATCTAGGTTGGTGTGGATTGTTATCCCTACAATGGATTCTGAAGTAGAAAGAAACTTTCGAGGAACGGGTTGCTATTACCGCATGAAACGCGTTTGAGGGCGGCTCAAAACGTGTCAAGAAAGCTACTACCCAAGTGAGTTTCTTGATCTCTACGAATTTGGATACACGATTGCTAGTCCAAGATCCTTTTGTTGGAAAATTTTTAAATTTCCGCTGCTTTCTGATTCCTGTTCTCCAACAACAACATATATCATATCATATCATATCATATCATATGTCATGAACCTTTAGGCATGTAACAATTTAATTCCATATCAACATGTAACAAGTTGTGACATAATTAATTGTAAATCACTATTCCATTAGCTAGCATGCATGAACATAATTCAAATTCCATAATCATGCATCAATTCTCATAATATAACAATCATATCACATGATCATAGCATATACTAGAGCAATTCATAACATATTCAAGCATATACTAAACAATTAAAACATATAAACATACATTCAAACATATCATGAAAACTATATAATAAATGCATAAAATAAAATCCTATATGGCTTAGGGAAGACCCTAAGACCCAACCTAAACATAATATAAACATACCATAACATAAAAACATAAACTAAACTAAAACATAACATAAACTAAAGCATAAAAATAAAACAAACCTAGCTCTAATGGGGGGGAGGCCGACGGCAAGAGGGGGAGGAGAGGGAGAGAAAGGGTGTTGCTAACACAACATTGAGCAAGGAATGAAATGCCTCTTGGCCTCTATTTATAGTTGAAGAGAAGCCCCTCACCTTGGAAATAAAATGTAGAGAAGGGTATGAGAGCAAAATGGAATAGCTTCTCTTGGAAGCTGTAGGCATACGAAGCTAAAAATGGGGCTGCTGGGGGTATTTCTGTAATTTTGTTGCCCAAGACTCGAGGATAAGTGGCTGTAAGTTTAACCATTCCGACGGCAAGAAAATTATCTTCGAAACGCATATTCATTCGTCGAAATCGGATTTACCGTTTGAAAGATACATTAGTTTTAGTGAATAAAAGTTTTGAGCTCGAAACTCAACATGAGTGAAAAACGACTTTCTAGAATGATTTTCAAGTCCGGATTGTTTCCAAAAGTCAAGAAATAAATCGAGAAGCGTTTTGAGTCCAAAATTGACTGTAAAACGTTTTACCGTTAAAAAGTTGAAAACGTAGAATGAATAGTGAATCCTCACGTATGAACGTACGCTTCAAAATTTCAAGCTACGGTTTGAATCAAGAGTTGTAAAACATTTCAAAAATCTTGAAATAGCTCAAGTAATGCAAATCTGAAGAGAAAACATTTTCCGAATGAAAACCGTTCTTAGAAGGAATAGTGAACTAGGGTTTTCGAAAACATTTTCAATAAAACAAAGTTCCGGAATAGATTTCCAAGCCAAGAATGATTTCAAAAGACTCGTCTCGACTCAAGGATCGATTCGACTGTAAACTTGGGTAGGAAAGGTATCAGAATCAAAAGCTCATTTCCTGATGAATAGTAACTTTGGTCGGTAAGTTCCAAAAATACCCTTATGGTTCAAGAAAGAATTTCTGAGCTTGGGAAACAAGTTCAAACGATTGGGAAACATGTGTGATGAACCTCTAGGGTTCGAGTAGCAATATGAACAAGGTAGGCTCGGGTTATGAATAGTAAATTGTATCAAAGGTCAAGAATTCCCCCTTAAAACATGTCAGATCATATACGAGCACAAAGTTCATGTAAGAATGCAATGCATGATGATTCAAAAAGTTGGATCACGGTTTATAAACGCTTTACCAATGCCCTTAACTTACTGTTTTCATCCAGGCCCTGTTTTGGGCTGTTACACCGGCATTATCTCATGTTTAGATCCTTTTGTGTGAACAAATAATGGAGACTCTTGTGATCGGTGAATACCTCAAACTTAATTCCATAAAGATAGTGTCGCCATTTTGCTAAGGGAAATATCACCGCAGCCAATTCAAGATCGTGTGTTGGGGTAATTTTGCTCGTGCTCTTTCAACTTTCTCGAAGCATAAGCAATCACTCGACCATTCTCCATAAGCACACATCCCAATCCTTCCTTGGATGCATCAGTAAAAACTGAAAATCCATCTGATCCTTCCGGTAAGGTCAACACAGGAGCCGTTGTAAATTTCTCCTTAAGCACACGGAATCTTTCTTCACAAGCTTCATCCCACACAAACTTCGCTTCCTTCTTCGTTAAGCGAGTGAGAGGTGCTGCGATCTTAGAAGAATCCTTTACAAATCGGTGGTAATAACCCGCTAAGCCGAGAAAACTCCTTACTTCCGACATATTCTTCGGTTGCTCCCAAAGAGAAATGGTTTCAATCTTAGAAGGATCCACTGAAATCCCATCACCGAAAATAATGTGTCCCAAGAATGATACCCGATCAATCCAAAAATCACATTTGCTAAACTTAGCATATAACTTGTGCTCATGAAGCTTCTCAAGTACCAAACGAAGATGTAGAGCGTGATCCTCAACCGACTTAGAGAAAACCAAGATGTCATCAATGAAAATGACCACAAACTTATCAAAGAATTCCTTGAAAACCTGGTGCATTAAATCCATAAAAGCGGCAGGTGCATTCGTAAGTCTGAAGGGCATCACAACAAACTCAAAGTGTCTGTATCTCGTGTTAAAGCCCGTCTTCGGTATATCCGACTCCTTAATCCGTAATTGGTAATAACCCTTCTGGAGATCGAGCTTCAAATATACCTTCGAACCTTGCAACAAATCGAACAAGTCTTCGATGTGCGGAAAGGGATACTTGTTCTTCACCGTCATCCTATTCAACTCCCGAAAGTCTATGCACATACGAAGTGTCCCGTCCTTCTTCTTCACGAACAACACCGGGGCACCCCCAAGGCGAAGTGCTCGACCGTATAAACCCACACGCCAATAACTCGTCAAGTTGAGTTTTGAGTTCATTGAGTTCGGCGGGAGCCATTCTATACGGAGTCTTCAAAAACAGCTCGGCCTCTTGGAATTGATCAATCACGAACTCAATTTCTTTTTCCGGTGGCGAAGTCCCTAAACTCTCCGGAAAGACATCAGGGAACTTATTTGCCACTTTCGTCTCTTCGAGCTTAATTTGATCTTTAGGCCGGTTCAACACATAAGCTACATACCCAGTAGCTCCATCTCGAATAAGCTTCTTTGCTTGCAACAAACAAACAAACGGACTCCCATGAACACCCGAACCCATAATAACACCGGTACCCAACTCAACCTTCTTCGCAAAACAGTCCATCTTCGCCTGATGTGCAAATAGCCAATCCATGCCTAGAATCACATCGTACTTCTTCATCGGAATAGCAATCAAGTTCGCCGGGTAGACGTGTCCCTCAATACTCACCGGACAATTATGATACAAGCAATCAGTTCTAATTATACCACCACCCAAAGGAGAACATACAATATAAAGTATAGAATCACTCGCAATAGGCAAATTCAACATAGCAACAATAATAGGAGTAATACGAATGAGAAGCACCGGGATCATATAATGTATGTATGGGTATCATGTATGTGGATCGTACCTTCTACAACCGCGGTAGGGTCAATCTCGGCATCCTCTTGCTCGCCATCAAGTGCATAAGCGCGAGCATGTGCAACGGGTCTAGCATCCTTAGCCGAACGTGGTGTCTTATTTTGATCACAATCTCGAGCAAAATGTTCCGAACTCCCACAATTGAAGTACTTCTTGTGATGCTTCCAACAATTATCCTCGCTGTGACTAGTACCGCCACAATGCTCACAAGGGTCTCGGCCTTTTGTGGCTTGAGAGGCCGGAAACTTAGAAGTAGAAACCTTGTCCTTGCCCTTTTTGTCCATAGGGCGTCCTTTTTGAGCTTGCGGAGAGCGAAATGATGGAGAATATGGGGTTGCCCTCTTGTACCCAACCTTTGAACCGGTTTCGGGGCCCGAATTAACTTCCTTATCTCGGATTCTTTGGTTCTCTACTTCAACCCTCAATGCCATAGGCGTAGCGGTAGTCCAATCGATAATTTCAACTGAAACCATTGATTTTGCTATGTCACCTCGAAGAGCCTTAACAAACTTTTCCGATTTCCTCACTTCATCATCCGTAATATGCGGTGCATATGGAGCCAAACGGTTAAACTTAGCTATGTACTCGGTTACGGACATCGACCCTTGCTCCAAATTGGTGAACTCCCTTTCACGGCGCTTCCTTGCTTGTTTCGGTATGTAGTGTGCCCAAAACTCTCTGGCAAATATCTCCCATGTCACGTTATCCTCACCAACCCCAAGACGGGATATGGTGCTACGCCACCAATTATAAGCCTCATCACTAAGGAGATCAATAGCACACAAAGCCTTCTCCATTTCGGTGCAAGTAACAACTCGGAAGATCCTCTCAATGGTTGTAATCCAATACTCCACTTTCATGTCATCTGTGGTGCCTGGAAATATAGGTGGACGAAGACTACTAAACCGATCATAAACACTCTAAACCGGAGCCGGTGGTGGCGGAGGTGCTTGCGCAGCTTGTTGAGCGGCTTGTTGTGCATTAACGGCTTGCACAAACTGAGTCATAAGAGCCATAAGATCCGTGCGTTAGGTAGAGGCGGTGGTGAAGGGGGATTTTGATTATTCCTCGGTGGATCTTGCTCATTTTGGCAAGCCGGAGAGCGATCACGACGACGTGGAGGAATCCTACATAATTCAATCATGTATGCATGTTGGTTAGTCATATGCTCATGTCACATAATATCATGTAAGAAATGCAATTACATATAATAAAAGCAATAACTAACAAGATACAAATAACATGTAGTCATATGCAAAAGCAAAATAAATAAACACGAAAGGACATTGTCCCTATGCCGTACGACCTAGACTACTCGAAACGACTCAAGAGCCCGGTTTTGAACCTTCGGCTCAGAGACCAACCAAATAGGGTGAAATGCCCTAAAAGAGGGCTATCACATCCTATCCCACGCTACCAGTTCGACTAGTATATGAAATGGTCTTCCATATACGCGCCGTACACGAAGCAAGTGGTGATGGACGGACATTCTAGCTAGGCGGTTCTAAAACAACTCCACAACAACAAGGCAACAACGCGGAAGCATTCCAAAATATGAGATATAAAATTCCATACAAGCATGGAAAACCAAGAGATAACATAAGTAATAATTCTATCAAGCTTTATGATTCACAAGCGCAACATATTCATATCAACACTTAAGTGACCGTCACGGTCCAACACATAATTCCCAAAATACGAATAAGTAAATCCATCCTAAGTGACCAACACGGTCTTCCTAACATAATCCGAAAATACATCATAAGAATCCATAACAAGAGTATCCAAAACCAACAACATCACAAGAGTGTGCTAAACAAAAGCACAAATAAAAGCGCATGCTAGACTTGACACGAGGAACCCACAGACTCAACTACCGCCTAGCATGAACTCAAAACCCACAGACGACACAAAGATAAAAGAGGTCAGCTCAAATGAACCGGTGAGGGCTAAATACGTATATAAATACAAGGGGTATAATGCATGCTATACAAAGGTGTTCGGGTCCGTAGTTTAGAAATCAATGCAAGGTTTAATAAAAGAACGGTTCTACGAACTAACATAATCAAAATGCTCAGCGAGAAACGAGCACCCAACTACCAATTCCACAACATAAAACATCAAACTTTCAAACAATCCCACCTAGCTCCTTTTGATAGAGGGTGTATGGCCCAACTATCCACACATATATGTTACGGGGTTTTGAAGCCCTACGTAACCTTCGGAAAGAGTCATCCATTCGAAGGATTCATCCAACCGGCTCAAGAAGACATTACACCAATACCTCCATCGGTGATCCGACTTCTCAAAAGGGTGGGAGCGAGTGAGGGTTAGCCTTTAGGCCCGATGCTTTCCCGACGTTCCCACTCTATCAATCCCGTGAGCTCAATATGTCCACAAACGTCCTCATGGAACCACACATGCATAATAATCTCGCTACAACTTACTTACATATACATATCATAATTTAAAATCCAATGTGGGTACATATCCCTAATACCAAATCGTTTTCATACTTCGCAAGGGTTTTGATTAGAAATACAAGTACCTAATACGAATGAGCCAAGCTCTCAAAATGGCATAGTAAGCCTATACATACTTTTGCAAAAAGGGAATATTTGAAAACCAATAATGTAAAGGTCTTACGGTGTGTCTGCAACTAAAAAGGATAGTAATAACCTCACCTTACTTAGAGCTTCGACCAACACAATGAACACAACCCACGGTCAGGTCTCCTCGTCCTGAGACTCAACACCTAGCAACCCAACACGACCACAACTCACAATTAAGACTTGACTCAACCAAATAACGACGCACGACTTAAGTAACAAATCAGTCATGAGAGTTATGCATGCATATGGAGTCATATCATGCTCTTAATGAAATGTGATGCTCAATCTTGAACAAATATAGCATAGCATGGTCACAAGTCACGTAGGAAGTCACACAATTTAATTAAACGCCTAACTTAGTCAATTAAGACAACTTAAGCATGATTGAGGTACAAAGATCATAATATAAGGTATGCATGAGATTTCACAACATATAACGAGGTCATAATACATTAGAGACATAATAAAAATAAGGAAAGAACAACCGAGAGGCAAAAAAAGTGAAACGAATCAAGAAAACAAGGCTGGGGACAATCCACGATCATGGATTTGATTTTTCCTTCACAAAAAACCACCCCCGTAGATTTGGTCCAGATGCTACTGCCCTTAATCCATGACCATGGATTTTTACAATGCAAAAATCCACCCCCGTTGATTTGGTACAGAACTGAAAAAAATGCGAAAACAAGTTGAAACTCGACGGGGATGAGTTCAAAACATCCCAAAACTTGAAATTAAGCTTCCAAATCCTCAAATAAGCATTATAGAGCATTCATAGATCATATAAGAACATATGATAAGCATAAAATTTAAGAAATAACACCTAAGGCAAGAATTTCATTCATATATCAAAGCTTCGAAGTTCAAGCATACTCTTCAATGGTGAATTTCTAATCCTAGCCAGAATTCGACTAAAATTGATTCTAAACTTCATAAAAACTCAAACATAATCATGCTAAATCATCAAACTTGTATGAAATCAAATACATATTAGACATGCAAGAATTTCTTCAACCTTCAAAACTCTAAAATAGTAAAGTAAAGAGAATAGCAAGAATGCAACCTAAAAATACTTCTAAAGTTCAATTAGCATACTTAGAACACGAATTTGCAATTAAATCATGGATTAAAATTATAAATATCGAACCCTAGTTCATGCTTCTACCAAGAACTTCAAGCTCAAAGCATAACCCAAATAATCACACCAAAACTTACCTTCAAGCTTGAGAAACGAGGTGGAGAAGATGAAGTCTTGAATCCTTGAAGCTTTAATCCATGGAGATTGGTTCTTTAATGGAGGTTGAGAGAGAATAAAGAAGATGGAGAGGTTTTTGAACGTTAGTCTTAGGCTTAATTCAGGAAATCTGAATTTCTCTTGCAAAACAACGTTTAAGTTACTGGGTCAAAATCTGAAATTGAGTCAGAGATTAGGGTAGAATGCGGGTCATGGAGTGGGTCAAACAAATAGGATATAGCTCAATTGGGTTTGAAATTGGGTCGTGGTCAATGGATTTGGCCCAAAATGTTGACTTTTCCATTTGCTTTCGTAAATCGGCCATAACTTCTTCGTTCGATCTTCGATTTGGATAATTCAAGCGCTCATGAACTCGTCATTAAATTTATAATTCAAATCCGTTGATATCACACATACGAGATCAATTAAGGCATATATTTACAAGAATTAAAATACAAAAAGGGGTAGATCGAGCGCTCACGTATCGAAACTTACCTTCAATCGAGAAGCGGGCCGTCACAGTTCGCCTCTGCTTGGTTCATGTATGGGTTTCCCATCTCGTATGTAGATTGGGCTTTGGTAAGGGGTGCTACATGTACGGGGTAGAATTCGTGCTTAAGTAACGTTTATGGATGTGTTAATTGCTTAATTGATGTTTTGCCTTCAAGCATGCTACGATTGACCATGAATCACACGTACACCTAAATTGTATATCTAATGGTCATGTGAGACATTAATTGTACACATTAACACTTTCACGACATATCATATCATCCTATAATTCCCGTACGTATAGCATATCGTTCCTTATCACTCACCTCATTTCATATCAATGTCGTGCGTCCTACTTGGTCTCATATTGAGTCGTATCTTATGAGTACACCTCATTTCCCTTCTTGTACAGTTCTACTCTGGGATGGAGATATCTTGATCGAGTTGACATCGGTATAGCTTGTGTTCATGCCTCGTCGTGTTCCAGGTGAGGGTGTTTTTGTTATAGTTATGTATTGAAACCCTAGAACCCTTATGTGAACATTTTAGCCAAAAATCTGTTGTATATCTATATTGTTTTTGAAGTAATCATCGAGTAAATGTTTTCAATAAAATGAACCGTTTTCAATAATTAAAGAAATGCCTTACTAAACTTGACTATTTTGGCGAGAATTGCACTTTACTGTATTGTGGGCCTAGGAAAACATGGGATTGGTGACTGAAATAGCATCAGGCTGTCAGCAATAACCTTTGCACATTGTACCCTTGAGAGTCTCTCATGCAACCGAGAAGACTGGGAGGTGAGTTATTCTTGAGCCAGTGGTAACCCAATTGAAGGAGCGGGTAGGAGTCATGAGCCCCCATCTCAAATTATACTGATTGGATGGTTCCGATCTGCAGGCCTGACCATTATCCAGGGGGAAGTTGGTTAGACTGATTGACTGTTATTGAATTCTAATGAACGTAATGAATGATTGAACAATTAATTAAATTGCATGAACACGTTTTCAATAATTGTAGCGTAATGATTGTACATAGTCGGAGTTTTGGTTGGAGAATTGTGCACACTCACTCGTCTAGCTATTGATCACTTAAATTGGAAATGAAAATGTTTGTGAAGTGAAATAGTCTTAAAGTTCGAGCATTGATCTTTGTTTCCATGCCCTTCGCGGGAACTAACTTCACTAAAAACCTTGCTCAAGATTTATGGCTTGCATGTGTACGTTATATGTATATGTACAGCTCTTGCTCACTCAGTCTTCTAGAGACTAACCCCTCTTTCCACCTCTTCAGTTTATTACAGGTTTTGCGAGGTGGGAGTCATATCTTAGTGTTGTTATTCGAGTCTCACTACACTCCATTGCATACTTACATTTTGTAATGACTTAGTTGTATTATTTTATTGTATTGGTTTATTGTTTGGGCCTGAGAACCAAATTTTTATTGATGGATATTGAATCCAGACAGGATACATGCTTAGTTAAACCCGTTGTTAGGTTACATGTTAATTTATATTTAAATTGTGATTTTATATTTGGTGTTATCGCTTCCGCACCGCATATTTCAATTCACTGATTGATTGGTATAGGGTTAGAATCTACCTGGCTAGGAATGTCTTTTCTTTGTCAACCGTTCGCTGTGAGTCCAATTCATGTATGGACTACCCAATTCATATGTGGATTAGACTCATGGTGCGGGGGATGTGGTGCTTGACGTCACGGGTGTTACATTCTAAAGTGGTATCTGAGCCCCAGGTTGCAAAACCGGCGCTCTAGTATCGTGTTGTGTCAAGTCTAGGTCGAACGACATAGGAACTAATTGGTAATGTGTGCATTTACATCGATCATGTAGATTAATTGTTGAAATTTGATGAAAATTATGTTGTTGATTGTGTTTAATTTTAAATTTTATTGTAGTATGGGTTGCATTTTGTATCAAATATGTGTTTTTGGTGTTAATTGTGTGACATATGCATTCACTAACTGGCATGCATTTATATTTGAGTTAGGTTGTGATTTATCGGTTGCTACGACCACATCAAACCACGGCCAATCTTCACAACAAAAACAATATACTACGAGCTCTCCCTTTTAAATATGGATGATTTAAGGAATGCACCGGGGCAAAGAGAAGTATTAGAGTGTTAGTAACCTTTTTATAACAAGGCTATAAGTTAGAAGCTAAAGTTCGAGATAGAAGACCTGATCCACGAAAAAAATTTTAAATTTTATCCTAACTAGAGGATGGTCAAAGTGTATATCGTGGGAACCCAAGCCACGTAGTTGGAGAAGGTAGAGGTCGATGAGGTATCGAAGGGTATGTGATGTTTCCAACCCATAGAGTTGCATGCACCTACGCCACAATATGGAACCAATTACCAGAGTGTCAAAGGATTGGTCGGTGTGAAAACATAGAAAGGGACATCTTGAATGTGCTAGAGTTAAGGTTCGAGAGGACAAGCGAGCTAGGGATCTTCAAGGAGATTTCAAGGTAACATTTAGTCCTTGGGTGATAATCGAATGAAGGTCATCAAAAGGAAACTTTCAAAGGAATTAAGCTATCGAAGTGAAAAGGTTACATCAAAATGATTTGGCCTGAAGTTAAAGTCAGGGATTAAGTTCTGGGTAAGACTCCTTAAAATCAAAATAAGGGATCAAGGAGGAGGAGGAGACTAGAGACAATTCAAATTACGGATAAAAGAAAAATCGATTTGGAATAGAGTTAAGGAGACCACCCTTTTGAGCTTATGAAGACGAAAAGCAAGAGAGCCAAGCAAGGAGACTCCGATCAAGGTAGCAACCACGGTAATGGTTTCGATAAAATTTGGGATCGGTTTAGGAAGGAATTAAGAGACCGAGCCGCTAGGGTATAGAAGATTGGGTTCAACCAATGATCTCGGATCGTAGGGACACACTATCGGATGCAAGAGCATTAAGGAGATTCAGAAGACCGTGGGTAGGCAAGCAAGAATCAACGTATTTCAGACAAACATGCAATTCGAGAACAAAGGATAGGATGTTGAGCTTAACTTACCACTACGGTGATAGGTATATTGCATTCATGGCACGTGCATCATACATCGCATTAAACTATTTTAATTCCCTTATATATAATTAATCGATATAATTGCTCAAACGTGTTGCATATTTTAATTGTTAAAAATGTGTTAACATGCATTGGCATCTTAACCCGATGCATCATTTAGTGTTTACTTAATAGGAAGCCTTCTCCACTTCATTCATCAAGTGCGATTTTTGATCGATTCATGTTCGAATTAAGAAGAAGAATTTTGGGTTGCAAGGGTTGGATAAGAAAAAAAATAAGAATTCCGGAGTTTGGGAAATTGAACCGGAGGTTGGAAATAAAAGAAGTATGGTTGTTATCCTAACCAATCACTTTAAAGTGAATGTAGACAAGGTCACTGAACACATTCCATAATTAGATTTGCTTATCACTAGGAAGATAACCTTCGACGAGATCGAGAATTTCGATTAAGAAGTGAAGGATCGAGCTCAACAAATGAAGATGAAAATTTTAAGAGAGAGAGTACAACCGAGGGATAAACTTGAGTTCACAGTTGTGCTCGAACAGGTCATTTCTAGCAGGAACAATGGAAATACAAGACTTAACAAATTACGGGACCCTACAAAAGTGACAAGGGATAATCGGAAGGTTTCAACACTCGATGAACTTCAAGATAGACATGGGTAGAACTTTGAGAACACGTTCAGGAAAGACAAGCTCTTCAAGTGGTGTAAGATGTATGTTCATGGGATGTTGAGGAATTGCATCGACAAGACAGGGTGAAGGATGATTGATGGTTACTCTGATTATGGAATTAACACCGTTGAACTCTTGTTATAGGGCACATACTAACTCAATCTCCCAAGGTTGAAAGAATTGAGTTTTGCATAACATGTCTGTAGCACCCTAAACGATGGGAACCACATCCCCAATACTAGAGCCCGACACGTGTAACGAAATAGAGAATCAACAAACGTGCCAAGCAATAGCGAATGGGAGACAAACAAAAACTCTCCAAAGCTAGGCGGTCTGGACCCTCAAACAAAGTGCGCATCAAATCAACTAATAGCAGAAACGATCAAATTCAGGTCATAGCATGCTAATTAACATAACAGGTCAACAATAACTCATACAAGCCATATACATACCTCCATGCCCATCCCGGGCCAAAAGAATAAAAATATCAAATCTAAAGCAAGGTCTAACAAAGTGCCATAAACATAGTATATATCCAAAAGTGATCATAAATACATAAACAAAACCACTACGATGAAATATGTAGACACGAGCTACACCACAAGTAAGACACAATGGCAGACTTGTCGCCTAGCTCAAACCTCTATCCTATACCTGCAACTCGAAGAAAGGGGGAGGGGAGGGGAAAGAGAACAACAACGAGGGTCAGTCCTAAAGACTGGTGAGGGGGCTAACACACGCACCCATAATACTTAAAAGAAGGCGAGGGTCGAAGTCTAAAACAACCAATTTTAAGTGATTAAGAGTCCATTCCCATTTTATAGATTCATACAGAGTCATACTAACTCGACAAGTGCGAGTGTTCCTTCCAAATACCTCAGATTCAGATTCATACACATATTCATATTCAAAACAAAATCATAAACCGACCTCACTTCCACTTGATAGAAAGGGGAGGCCTCCCCTCTCCATCGATTAAGATTCAAAGATGCAGATTGAGCGGGGGCTAATCATGTTGGGAAAACACGAAAGAAGGGCGGAGCGGAATTTAAAACTTTTTCCAAAAGAAGATTGAATCTTGCAATTCTTATTCCCAAATTAGTAGGGTTCTAAGAAACTCACTTAGATCATCGCTTTCTTGACACGTTTTAGCCGCCCAAAGAACGCTCTTCACAAGTCCCCAAGCTCCTTCGAATCTTTCACGACTCCACGAAAGCAACCCTCTAGAAAATTAGTCCACCGACCTCGATCACGATCCAAACAGGGGGGATGTAGTTCTATATTTGGTGTTTAGGCTCTAGGGTTTGTGTGATATAATATGGAGAAGAAGATTGTGTATCAATTCCTCATGGGGTTCGAACCCCACTTATCCATAGTGTATGGGGTTCGAACCCTTTTGTCTTGTTGGACAAGGTTTCCTAAATTCTTTTAGTAAGGGATTTCTTGCTTGGAGAGAAAGACTCTTACTTTGACCAAAAGTATCCTTTTGACCAACTTGTCAAGCAAGAATATAATATCTAGCTCTCTTAGATATTTTAATTAACTTTATTTATTTATAATAAATAACTTGAAGCTAATAATTAACTAATTCACAATTAATTATTTATTACACTTAATATCTCCAAATTTGAACTTTAATATTAATTCATAATTAAATTAAAGTCCATTAAATAATTAGTTAATATTAATTATTTAATCAATCACCACAAAGTGACACATGTCACACGAGACAGGTGTCCCACATGTGTGCCACTCGTGTGGCCCCAACCAATCAGTTATTGGTTCGATCAACTCATTTAATCGATTCAAGCCTTAACCCACGTGACCGGGTTGTTGTGTGTGACCCTCTAGGTTCTTAATTCAATTAGCAGTGGCCCTAATTAATTAATTAGTCCACAGATCACATTACCATAATCTAGCAACAGGCGTGTGACCCCTAGCTGAATAAGAATATCTCAATTCGAAAGAACCTTTAAGTCATTGACATATATGAGATAAAATCCTCCTACATCCCATCTCTCAATCAAGATCTAGGGCAAGAGAATAATCAGAACCCTAATAATCTCGATCCTAAAGTTAAGTGCATTTCATATCCATTTGATCTCAATCCAAGAAACTCATTTCTTGATATCTTGATCCACTGCCTTGGCCAAGGACTCCTTGACGGCATATGAATGACTTACACAATAAGAGATCAACTTGCTAATCCAAGTGTAGGTCCTTTATCGATTCTCATATGCTTTTATGCGCCACTTGTGCAATCCCAACATAAGATTTGAATCAGTTGTCTAATGCGACACCCTTTAAAGCTCATACCTAAGATTGCAGAGTTAGCCCACAAAGCATCGATGGAATCTCAAATCTAAGGACTACTTAATCACATCAGTGACTCGTGAGATATTTCCTAAATTGGAAGTTTCTATTTCCAGAAATAGAAACTTCCTTTCCCATTTAGGAATCTTCTCACACGGGACACCTCAGTGTACCTACTTAGAATAAGTAAGCACCCCTATGTATCACGCACGTATCAAACAATACACTTTGAACCCTATGAAACAAGATGATCCTTTTTAAGGGCGTGATCACACGAGCAAGCTTCAAACAAGTTAAAGTGACACTCCCACTATCTTTTGGACTCATCGGCTTGGAGTGATTTCTAATCATGACTTAAGTGATTTAGGGCTTGTCTCATGAACAATTTCACCTAAATGGTTGAGTCCTATAAGTCATATTGACTACGGGAGTTCTTATACATGCACAACTAAAGTAAATATACAATCAAACAAGAGCATATAGAGAAGTGTTGCCTAAGTTCGTTTATTATTCAAAGATTGTCTGTGATTTACAAAAGGAAAGCACTAAGCGGACTAATACATCGGCTTTCAGGGCACTATTCCTAACAGTCTCGTACTTGCCCGTCAAAACCATTCACAAGCTAATCTAAGTCCCATCTTCACAAGATGACCTTCGAAAACTTCTCGACTAAGGGGTTTAGTAAGTGGATCTGCCACATTCTCTACTGATGCGACCCTCTCTATTTGCACATCACCTCGTTGAATGATATCACGGATTAGGTGATACTTTCTCATAATGTGATTGGTCCGTTGGTGAGATCTTGGTTCGCTTGCTTGAGCAACCGCCCCAGTGTTGTCACAAAACATAGTGATGGCATCATTTGCAGCTAAGTATTCGGCCTCAGTGGTCGAATCTGCAGTGGTTGTTTGCTTGGAACTTTTCCAACTTACTGCTCCGCGATTAAGGCAGAAAATGTATCTTGACATTGACTTAAAATCATCTAAGTCAGATGCAAAGCTTGTATCGCAGTATCCTTCGACGATTAGATCTTTCTGTCCTCCGTATACTAAGAACAAATCCTTGGTACTTCTCAAGTACTTTAAGATGTTCTTCACAGCAGTCCAGTGACCTTCTCCAAGGTCAGACTGGAAACGGCTTGTAACACTAAGTGTATAAGCCACATCCAGTCGAGTACATAGCATTGCATACATTATGCTGCCTATTGCCGGGGCATAAGGCACATGAATCATTCATTCTTTCTTAAGGTTTGTCTTAGGACACATCTTCTTTGAAAGACATGTTCCTACACTCATGGGAAGAATCTTATTCTTTGCATCCTCCATGTTGAACCTTTTCAGAACCTTATCTATGTACATCGATTGTGATAGTAATATCAATCTCTTAGATCTATCTCTGTAGATCTTTATTTCGAGAATGTAGGACGCATCACCAAGATCTTTCATCTCAAATTGGTTCGATAACCAAGACTTGGTAACTTTCATGTCATCCTTCGAATTCCCAATTAGAAGGATATCATCAACTTAAAGTACCAAGAATCGCATGACTCATTCAAGTTTTGAACGAAGCCAAACGCTTTGACTGCTTCATCAAAACGAATGCTCTAATTCCTAGAAGCTTGTTTCAATCCATAGATTGATCTTTGGAGTTTGTAAATCTTTTGCTCACTCTCACTGATTGTGAAACCTATGGGTTGATCCATATAAATGTCTTTATCAATGTCTCCATTCAGAAAGGCAGTTTTCAAATCCATTTGCCATATCTCGTAGTCATAATATGCAGTATAGCAAGCATGATTTGAATGGACTTTTACATTGCAACTGGTGAGAAGGTTTCATCAAAGTCCACGCCGGGTCTTTGAGTGAATCCTTTGGCAACGAGTCTTACCTTGTACGCAGCAACGTTTCCATCTACTCCGAGCTTTCTCTTAAAGATCCATTTGCATCCTATGGGTTTTACCCCGTCAGGCAAATCAACCAAGGTCCAAACTTGGTTGGAGTACATGGAGTCCATTTCGGATTTCATGGCTTGTTTCCACTGTTCAAAATTTGAGTCTGATAGTGCCTCCTCATATGTTGAAGGATCACTATCTTGAGAGATTTCATGGAGAAAACAGTACCATCTCTCAGGCTGTCTAAGGAAGGCATTCAGAACGCCTTGGAGGAGGATTTTCACGTGTATCAAAGTTCATGATTGGTTGTGGGATATCAAAATAAAACGTGTCTTCTGAATATGGTGTGGGAGTGTCTCGAATTTCTTCAAGTTCTGTGATCTTGCCTTTCTTTTCTTCTAGGAACAATTCCTCGAGAAAAGTTGCATTTCTTGAAACAAACACCTTTTGCTCAGTTTGATCATAGAAGTAGTATCCTATGGATTCCTTAGGATAGCCAACAAAGTAGCATAAGTTAGAATGAGCTTCTAACTTATCTCCCACTATCCTCTTCACATAAGCAGAACAACCCCAAATTCTCAAGTAAGATAACTAGGGATTTTACCATGCCACATTTCATAGGGCGTTTTGGGGACTGACTTAGAAGGAACAAGATTCAAAATCTTGGTTGCACTTTCTAGGGCATATCCCTAGAAAGAAGGTGGTAAGTCAGTGAAACTCATCATGGAATGAACCATATCAAGTAGGGTTTGTTCCTTCTCTCAGAAACTCCATTAAACTGAGGAGTTCCCGGAGGAGTCCACTGAGAGATAATTCCATTATCTCTGAGATGACTAAGGAATTCTTCACTAAGATAGTCGCCACCTCGATCAGATCGAAGTGTCTTGATCTTGTGACTAGTTTGGTTCTCATCCTCCTTTTGAAATTCTAAGAATTTCTCAAAAGCCTCAAATTTGTACTTCATTAAGTACACATAACCGTAGCGACTGAAAGCGTCAGTAAAGGTTATGAAGTATTGATGATTGTTTCGAGTGCTTACACTAAGCGGTCCACAAACATCAGAATGGATCAAATCCAAGGTCTTAGTGGCTCGATCGACACTCCCTTCGAAAGGAGTTTTGGACATCTTTCCTTTGAGATAGGATTCACAGGAAGTTAACTGTTTAAGGTCATTTTCAGAGAATGTCCCTAAGGTAGTTAACTTGCTAATTCTATTCTTGGAAATATGTCATAATCTAGCATGCCATAAAGATACTGAGACTTCGTCATCTCTCTTACGTTTTTTTTTTCTCATTGTATATTCAAAATATCGGTGTTTTGAGTTAAAGTCCATTGTTCAATGTACCAAGAGGTATTGAAAAATTATTCTTTTTAAGGAAAAAGTTACCATTCTTAATATTAATTTCATATCCTTCACAATCAAGTATTGGAACTGAAATTATATTACGAATAATGTCTGGTACAAAAAGGATTTATTTAAAACTAACTCAAAATGACCTAAATCTAATCTAATTGTGCCTAAAGCTTGAGCCTTAATGGTTGAGCCATCTCCAATCTTCAGGACACATTCTCCTCCTTTGAGCTACCGAGCCTCACTTAGGATCTGTAAATCATTACAGATATGAGATCTACAACCGGTATCAAGTATCCAAGAGTTAGAATTATTAGAAAGATTTACTTCAACGAGAAACATACCTTTGTTTAGAGTAGACTTGTACTCTTGGCAGTTTCTCCTCCAATGCCCCGGTTTGCTACAATGGAAGCAAACATCCTCTTTCTGATCAGGTTTCTTCTTTTGGGCTTTTCCCTTCGTGATGCTGCTATTGGGCCTAAGGGATTTCTGCTTCTTTTGGACTTTCTTGCCCTTGCCTTTAGAAGGCTTAGAAGAAGATGGAGCAGTGACCATCATAACCTTGTCCTTCTTGGTCGTGCTTTCAGCAGTCACAAGCTGACTAATCAGCTCAGCTACACTAGCATTTGCATGATTCATGTTGAAGTTAAGGACAAACGGGTTGAATGATGGTGGGAGCGAGGCTAGCAACAAATCCACCAAAATCTCATCTCTCTATGGCATGTCCATGGAAGCAAGTTTCTCAGTAAGAGCTAGAAACTTGAGTCCATATTCATGGACACTTGTACCTTCCCTCATTCTCAAATGGAATAATTCTTTTGAGGTGTTATACCTTGTAACACGCTCATGAGGGCTGTAAAGTTTCTCTAAGTGGTCATAAATCTCCTAAGCGAATTCCATGGACTCATGATGTCTTTGCATGTCCAGAGACATGTTAGCAAGCATGAGACAACGGGTTTGGAGATTATCATCCTTCCACTTCTGGATCGCATCCCGCTCAGCCCGGGTCTGAGCTTTCCCTTCGAGAACGGGCTCCGTCTAAAAGAGAACATAAGTTCTCTTTTTGGAATCTAGAACTATTTTTAGATTCCTAAGCCAATCAGAATAGTTGGGACCAGTCAACTTGTTTGACTCGAGGATCGATACTAGTGGGTTTTTGGTTGTCATTTCAAAACACGTAGAGAATCACAGAATCTACAACCTAAATGGAAAAACAGAGAACTGAGTGAGCATGCTGAATAATAACGATATACATGAGATTAGGTCTTTAATCTATGTTGCTCCCACTGTTTTTAAAAGATCTATAATTCCAAAAGATCTTTGAGGATACTTGTTACCCCAATGGGTACTAAGATCCTAAGCACTTTACCTCGAACCCGCGATTCATGGACATTCTTAATAAAGCCTAAGGTAGGTACAATTTACCAATTCCAACACTGTGGAATTCTTAGTAATATTTTTGCATCACCCATCTTTCAATATGGACCCACGACTCGCGGCCATCGCTCTCCCTAAAATTAACCTCGAAATATTAATCATTAAAATGATTAATCTGGAAACTAAGAACTAATGGGTTTCACATAACCACCCCACGACTTATGGACGATAACTAGCTTCTCTTATCAAACTTATCATAATGATGGAATGCTAGGAATTTTAATTCAAAGTTTGCACCTCGAATTAAATACCTATCTTAAAAATTAGCTTAATATTTTAAGGGAATTTTCGATTTAACCTGAGAGTTGTCCGATTCGACCTCACCAACATATATGGTATCCAATTCAATTAGTCTTGATTAATGTAAGTACAACTTAAATGCATGTCACACATGCACATATCAGATAACATGTCTTAGCATGATACTAACATGTGATGATCATGGGTTCTACCTATCTTATGCGTGATATGTGGGAGCCACTCCACAATCACAAGTTCTAACATACATGCCACATAAAATAGGTTAAATCACATAAGGGAATTGGAAATAAAACGATGCCCTATCTATTACAATAACAGAAACCCTCCTTAACAATTTGAGGGGTCTTCACTTTATGGCCTCCGTGTTACTTGTTGTGTGGATCCCTCTTACTCCATGGGTGCAAATCTTCAAAGTAAAAAGGAAAACCTCACTTTCCTGTAATCTACTCTCTTTGCATAAGATAATATGGTTCAATCTTCATATTGGCCATAGAAAAATACACGGGGCATTCCCGACCTCAAAAATAGTAATATGTCCCGACCTCAAAAATAGTAATATGTAAAGCCACATAATAAACACATAACAATACGCTCATAAGTGGGGCACCGACCCCAATTGAAAAATGCAACTATGGGGCTCCAACCCCAATTTAAACCATCCATGTGCATAAATTAAAACATCACAAGACTAAAACACATGTTCACTTAACATGCATAAAATTGCAAGAATTTTAATTTACCAATAAATTAAAATTCTCGCTTTAAGCTCTAATAGCTTAAAACACAACTTAGATGCAATTCTTGTTCATGAGTCTTTTCAAATAAAGCCAAGAAATATTAAATCCATAAAGCCAAGAAATATTAAATAAAGCCAATTATTTTCTGAAAATTAATAATTTTATATCTCAATTATTTCAAAAATTAACAAGTGTAATTTTCTTAAAGATTAAATCCGTTTTAATTTCATAAAAATCCCAATTTTAAAATTATTTCAAAAATAACATTAATTTTCTAAAACAAATTTTTAAAAGGGTAAAATCAAATCGGGATTTCATCGGATCGAACACGAAAAGTAAGGTCGTGAAAACACAAGCCCGGATTGCAACACCCGCAAACTGCACTGCGTCGCGGCGAACGCGCGCTGCGATGCTGGGCGATGGCGGGCGGCCTGGGCAGGCGCTCCCGCGCGGTTGCGTGAGGGGCATGCGGACGCGCGTAGGCGCAGGCGTGTGGACAGTCCCGCGTGGTGGCAGGACTGCTGTGCGGCTGGGGCGTGCGGGCCTAGGCGTGCTACGTCTTAGCATGTCTAGGCTCGCGTTTTCGTATCTCGTCTCGTTTTCGTATTTCAAGTTTCTCAAAACCCAATTCAATCCAGAAATTAAAACACGATTTAATCAAATTTGATTCAAAACAATTCTAATCAAAAAAATTCTTTAGAAAACGTTTTTTAGAAACTTTAGGAAAAACACATATTCAATTTTTCTTAGATTTCCAAAAAACTCATGAATACTCAATCGCACCTAAATCTAAGAATTTCTACTAAATTCAGAATAAAGAGACAAATCAGAAATAGCCTTGCAAGGTGGCTCTGATACCACTTGTCAGGAAAACACGAAAGAAGGGCGGAGCGGAATTTAAAAATTTTCCCAAAAGAAGATCGAATCTTGCAATTCTTATTCCCAATTTCGTAGGGTTCTAAGAAACTGACTTAGATCATCGCTTTCTTGACACGTTCTAGCCGCCCAAGAATGCTCTTCAAGCGGCAAGTCCCCAAGCTCCTTCAAATCTTTCAAGACTCTACGAAAGCAACCCTCTAGAGAATTAATCCACCAACCTCGATCACGATCCAAACAGGGAGGATGCTAGTTCTATATTTGGTGTTTAGGCTCTAGGGCTTGTGTGGTATAATATGGAGAAGGAGATTGTGTATCAATTCCTCATGGGGTTCGAACCCCACTTATTTATAGCATATGGGGTTCGTACCCCTTTGTCTTGTTGGACAAGGTTTCCTAAACCCTTTTTGTAAGGGATTTCTTGTTTGGAGAGAAAGACTCTTACTTTGACCAACTTGTCAAGCAAGAATATAATATCTAACTCTCTTAGATATTTTAATTAACTTTATTTATTTATAATAAATAACTTGAAGCTAACAATTAATTAATTCACAATTAATTATTTATTAGACTTAATATCTCCAAATTTGAACTTTAATATTAATTTATAATTAAATTAAAGTCCATTAAATAACTAATCAATATTAATTATTTAATTAATCACCACAAAGTGACACGTGTCACACGTGACACGTGTCCCACACGTGTGGCCCCAACCAATCACTTATTGGTTCGATCAACTCATTTAATTGATTCAAGCCTTAACCCATGTGTCCGGGTTGTTGTGTATGACCCTCTAGGTTCTTAATTCAATTAGTAGGGACCCTAATTAATTAATTCCTAATTAATTAATTAGTCCACAGATCACACTACCATAATCTAGCAGCAGGCGTGTGACCCCAGCTGAATAAGAATATCTCAATTTGAAAGAACCTTTAAGTCATTGACATATGTGAGATAAAATCCTCCTACATCCCATCTCTCAATCGAGATCTAGGGCAAAGGAATAATCAGAACCCTAATAATCTCGATCCTAAAGTTAAGCGCATTTCATATCCATTTGATCTCAATCCAAGAAACCCATTTCTTGATATCTTGATACACTGCCTTGGCCAAGGACTCCTTGATGGCATATGAATGACTTACACAATAAGAGGTCAACTTGCTAATGCAAGTGTATGTCCTTTATCGATTCTCATATGCTTCCATGTGCCACTTGTGCAATCCCAGCATAAGCTTTGAATCAGTTGTCTAAGGCGACACCCTTTAAAGCTCATACCTAAGATTGTAGAGTTAGCCCACAAAGCATCGATGGACTCTTAAGTCTAAGGACTACTTAATCACATCAATAACTCTTGAGATATTTCCTAATCTGGAAGTTTCTATTTCCAGAAATATAAACTTCCTTTCCCATTTAGGAATCTTCTCACGGGGGACACCTCAGTATACCTACTTAGAATAAGTAAGCACCCCTATGTATCACGCACGTATCAAACAATCCATTTTGCACCCCATGAAATATGATGGTTCTTCTTAAGGATATGATCACAGGAGCAAGCCTCAAACGAGTCAAAGCGACACTCCCAATGTCTTTTGGACTCATCGGCTTGGAGTGATTCCTAATCATGACTTAAGTGATTTAGGGCCCATCTCATGAACCATTTCACCTAAATGGTTGAGTCCTATAAGTCATATTGACTAGGGGAGTTCTTATACATGTACAGCTAAAGTAAACATACAATCAAACAAGAGCATATAAAGAAGTGTTGCCTAAGTTCGTTTATTATTCAAAGATTGTTTATGATTTATAAAAGAAAAGCACTAAGCGGACTATTACATCGGTTTTCAGGGCACTATTCCTAACAAATCACTCCTACCCGCTCCTTCGACGGTACCTCCTCCGCCGGCTCAAGAAAACCCACCTTCCCCTCGACCTCCCGAGGTTGGGCGAATCCTCTCAAAAGGAAATGTGCATAGGAGAGTTCCCCGGTGACCCCACGTCCGTCGCTGGTGCTCCTTACCCATATCTCCTGCCCCAAGTTCAAAGTCGAATTCATATTCAAAGAACCTATCTCTTAAGGCCGTACGTTGCTACAAACTCACACACACTTCAAAACTTTTCAAAACAAACGAAAACATATCTTACATACGTATAAAAACATTTTCAAAGCCTTTTAACAAATGGGAGAATCCCTCAAAATACATGCCATACATATGTTTATCATATGATATACATAAGTCACATGCGGGCTCAAAACAATTTTAGGGTTATAGGTCGTATTAACTAAATTAAAAAAAACCTCATCTTCACAACGTTGCGGAGTCCAAACGGGGCCAAAGAACGCCTAAGGAACCACCTTGTCACCAACAGGATAATCCAATGAACAAAACAAACAACAAAAGACACTCTTAGACTCAATATGAACCAATTAGACGCTCAGAAAATGCATATGAATACAAGTGATGCGTATGAAATGAGATGGGGTAGCACTTAAGACATATAAGATCATAACTCGTATAAACGTATCTAAATCATACCACACTTTCAATACATAACTCATAACACATAATCCAACAAGTATAAAACACATAGGGATCAAGATTGGGGCAGGGAAAGAGCATACAAAGCAAAGAAGCGAGCAAAAACCACAACCGGGCACACTAGGGCAACTAACGACCGTTAGTTTCTCCCTAGCTTTAAGGCCACAAAAGGCCATTAGCTAAGTCAGAGACTAGAACCTAAGCTAACAACCTGGCCCTATCTCAGCCACTAATAGCCGTTAACCACCATAGCAACGCCTGGTGCAAGTAACGACCGTTAGTCTCAAAGGAGCCAATGGGTATTAGCTACACCTAGACTTGTGACCTTCGTGTAAACACCTGCAAATCAGTCCCAAAAGCCAACCGAACTCATACCAAAGCTGGGCAACACATCAAGGCAAGTTTATGCATAAACAAATCACAAAAATCAGCCCTAAATCTAGTCCAAAATCGAAGCACAACCAATACAAGTGAAGGAGGTTCAAGAACATACATATTCTTGCATTTCAAGCATGGTGCATTAATGGTAACTTCACAAAAACTCAATTACCAATTAATACATGAATAAAGAAGCATTAATAGAGGTTTTGTAGTCATAAAACATGTATCGAACCAAAAGAAATCACAAGAAAGATCATATAATTCACATAAGAACTCAAAACGCTTACTATTCACCACTATTCATGCCATATTCAAACTCTAGCAAATCAATCTCAAAATCTAAGAATCATGGATGAAAAGAAGCAAAAGGAGATGAAGAACACAAAAATATACTTACATTGAAGATTGGATAAAGATTGGAAGAGATATGAGCTCAAGAGATCAACGGGTGAATAGTATTTGTGTCTTCCTCTTCTTTCTTGCTTCAAACTCAACTTTTCCTTTCTCTCTTGTGTTGTGATTGAAATGAGGGATAGAGAGGGATAGAGGTTCAAACGGGCTTAAAAGGTTATGAGGTTTGGTCCATTGGATCATCGATATGATTCCAACAGTGTGTTGTGATTTTAAGTTAAACCAATCGTGCAAGTGTACGCTGAAATATATACGTAGCACAACAGGATAGTACCCACAGGGAAGGGAAATCAATCACTAATCAATATCTCTTTCTAATCTAAAGACCGAACGAATTCAAGTTGGTTATTAATCTACTGAAACAAAATTTAACAATTAACTAGAATAAAAGAAATTAACAGAATTAAACACACGTGGATTAAACTCAATAAACTAATTAGGCTGGGGAGTTATGACTATGCATTCAGGATTTAATTTAATACTCGTTTGAAAAGTGCAATTCTACAACCTATTCATTTAGATTTCTATTATCCTCTCTCAAGGTATAACCAAGTATTCAATTAATTTCAACGTTGTTCTCACAATCATTAATGATTAATTGAACCAATTAGTTCAAGACTAGTGCAAATCAAGTTCTAGCGGCTTGGCATGGAATAAAATTTACTCATTGTATAGATTAAGAACCAAATCTCTTTGAATTCCTAAACCCACTAGTTATGAAAACAATCTCAATTACCATCAATTTCTCAATTCTTAGGTAATCTTAAATTATGCTAAGGTTGATCAGGCCATCGCAATTCGATTCAAACCACGTTGTCAAAACTAAGAATTAACACAAGTCATTCGAGCATCATATCAAACACTTAGTATATATTCATTATCACTCCCCTAGCCCTAGGGGTTTAGGTACTTATAATTAAATCTAAACTCATAAAAATAAAGGAAATTGCATTAAAGAAATTCATGTTCATCAATTCAAAACAAAGTCTCAAAAGCAAAACTCTAAACATTCATCAATTCTGGAAAACGAATCTAACATGTAAAACAAATTAAAACAAAACTTAGAGGAATTAGTTTGATAATTAAAACAATAAATAAAACCGAAAAAACTAAAAAACTGAAATTTTTAAAGAATTCGATCCTTTCGTCTTCTCGAAATTCTCTAAACAACTTTTCCTACAGCTCTGTATATAGGTCACGAAGACTAAAGAAGATCCCCAAAAAGACTCCTAACCGCATATAAATAGCTGCTCCCAAATCTATCACGTTGCCCTAGGTAACGGGCATTAACTTCTCAAGAACAAATCCCATTAACGCCCGTTGCAAGCTGAAATCGTGCTTGCGCTTTTATAAGTGGTAACGGGCATTAACACTTTCCTTCTGCCCAGGGGTAATGGGTGTTACCCCTCCTGCGCCAAGAATCTTTCCTCCTACTGCCTCTGGTAACGGCCGTTACCAGAATTCTACTACCAGGGAGTAACTGGCGTTACTCCCATATTTTGCCAAAAATGAAGCTCCTGGTTCCGTTAACGGGGGTTAACAAATTTACTCTTCCAACGAGTAACAGGGGTTACTCCCAATTCTTCCAAAAATACGTGAATTCACCTCGTTTCGCCGTTACTTAACTCCAACTTCCAAAACACCTAAATGGAGCAAAATAATCCCATAAACGCATCAACCGGCACAAAAGTATACTCTAATTAACGCTTAAATCCATGCGAATTTCACGCTCGACAAATTCCCCTACACTTGCCTATTGCTCGTCCTCGAGAAATACGAAAATAAAGAAAACACATCCCCATCAAACCTCGACTTAGAAGCAATCATCAAACCTTCGCCTAAACAGGTCTAGCTCATCAAATCAAGTACTCATAAACACAAGATCATCAAAAATAGTATGAAAAGTATACCCTTGTGTAGTGTATCATTTCGAACGAAACAATATACAAAGATTAGAATGCAAAATTCACAATTTTTGCCTAAGTTCTAATCATCAACTTTGAAATACACTCTTCGCACTATCTCCAGTAATGGAGTTAAATCAAGACTCGGGATCGGTAGGTCTTTCGGGCTTGTAATGTAGGCTTCAGGTAAGGTTATGGAAGTTTTGGATCAAGTGACTACTTACTAAGCTTACATCATTCAATCTTTACACACGCGACACTTTCAATTGGCCATTAAACGCTTCCCCCACACTTAGACACTTACATCCCACACTTTCAATTTCACACTTCGCATAATTTTTTCTTTTCTTTTCTTTTGCTCTTTGTTCTTTTTCATATCTTTTCTTTTTCCACAGCTTTCTCTCATTCTTTTTCTGTTTTTACATAAATCTCTCACTTTCAATCCCATGAACAATAAAAAAGGGGGTCCAAAGATAGATATTCACCCTAAGATCAAACGAGCAAGCCTTGGTGTAAAATTAACAAGGTGGGTACACTTTTGTTGTGCATTTGGCTTATAATGTGGCTACAAAAATCTTTGCACAGCAAATAGGCTCAACGGGGTCAATAAGATCACGTTATTCAGTGAAAAATGGCCAAAAGAAAGACTTATACTCCTCCGACAACGAATACCTACTTCACTTTCCTAATCTTTCATCAACTCAAAATTTCGCCTTAATAGGACTAAAATGCATCCTAATCAAATCTTAGACTTATTTGAAAATCATCAATTCACCTTTCTACGCAAATTACATTATCACGTTCAAAAGTGCTCAGAATAAAAGGGCATACTAACACACTAATTATCCAATTTCATGCAAACTTTCCTCAACTCAAATAGCCTAACTTATTCTAGCAAAAGCTCAACAATCAAACTTCAAAGAAAAAGTTCAAAACGGGGGAAAATTTTCAAAATTCTCATAATTCACAAGTTTAAAATCACGGTCCTAAGCAACAAAGCATCTAAACAATTCTCATTCACACATAATCCCCCCCCCCCCCCCCCCCCCCCCCCCTTATCCTTTGCAATGTCCTCATGTAAATTAAAGAGTTAAAGGTCAAGAAAACTCCCTTATCAAGTGAAGACCGGGCAAAGTGCTAGCAAAGCTTCCAAAACCTGAACAAGCGACTAGAAAAACACGGATCAAGTGCAAAGACAATAAATAATCAACATGCATCCTCCAAATAACACACAAGTCACAAATCCAAGTAAGGAAAGGGCACATTGCATAAACATCCAAAGAGTTCAAAAGACAGTAGCAAAGAAATAAGGGTATCAAAAGTATCAGAATATCAAAAAGTACATGCCCAAATAAAGAGTCAATAAAACAAGGGGAAAAGGGATGGCAGAATCAAGGTGCAGGGGGCTACTGGAGGCCTCTGAAATACTGATCAAGACGAGCATAGAACCCCTCAAACTTGGCATCCACATGAGCTTGCCATTCATCAAATCTCTCATCCACATAATGCGCCAAATCCTCAATCCTTGCGTGCATGGCCGTCACATCATCTCGTAGTCCAGCCAATTCCATGCTAAGACCTCTCATACTAGCTAGAACACCTTCATCAGCCTCATCAACAACAACTAGCGCAGCACGGCAGAGGACCTCAAACTCGTTATTCGGCCTATCGGGAATCTGAGCTAAAAGCTCCTTCTGCACGTCAGAAAGCTCCTCAAAACGAGCCTTACCCCAATTATACATCTGCAATAACCTATCTCTATCCCGGATTGGCCACCATGGAAAAACTCGCTTCTTGAGTCGTCCACTCTCCCATTTAATAGCTACACCCATGTTTACGAGATACTATGCCCCAAGATCAAAACCAAAATTAACGGGCAACAATCCTCTTGGCCTCCAATCCACGTCACGGGCAAACATAGTCACAAATGCGCCATGGGCTATCGTCTTGGTAGCTCTCCCTGTAATCTCTCTTAGTCCCCAGAGGAACTTAGTCGTGCCATCAAATTCTATGTCAACCTTCAACATCGACATGATCCCCAGCTCCGTCTCATTGATGTGGCTGTCACTCCCGTGTCGGGCACAGAATCCTGTGGCTAAAATCCTCTGCACCATCACCTAAACCAACGAATCTAATTAGCTATCCTTTGTGTTTTAGGGGGGAGTAATTCGAAACACCCTCACGCAGTAGAAAGGACCTCCACACCGCCTCTCTCTCAACTGCATCCCACTTAGGCAATGAAGAAGTAGCCTGACCCGGAAAACGTAGGATTTCCCTTATCCTTCCCATGTCCCAAGTGTGAGTCACCCGGCCATCTAAAGAGAAGACCAATGTGTTATCCCCCGGGTTAAAATCCATCGTGGTGAAGAAGGAGGCGGCCGACTCCGCATATGTGATATCCGTCTTGGTGAGAAAAGGCAACCAACCAATATTGTCAAAAAGTCTCTTCACCTCCTCCCAAACTCCAAGTCTCTCCGGCCATGCTTCCTTTAAGAACTGAGTAGATATGATATTTCTTGTCAAATTCCTTCCATACGGGTTACCCAAATCATTCACGGTCACATTGACCGAATCCCGCGGTTAATGGCCCACAGGGAGAAGAGGTAGCGAATGGCTCGATGGGTCGAGGACGCTTAGAACTTCCCATGGTACCTGAAATAACAATTACACCAAAGCAAAGCACACAAATATCAGTTACAATCCACTCAGACAATATATCAAACACATTGTGGGCAATATACTAGGGTGTGCGCTTTGGCTCAAATTCTTCAACCTACCCAACTTAAATCAATACCACCCTATAGTGTAACAATTCAAGCTCGAAGTTCTCCACAATCAACCTCACAATTCAGATTCAAGGGCACTTAGAGATTAGGATTCTTCAAAACTTCACCAACTTCAAAAATGAGAACGAAAGAAAAAAAAGTTCTTCCTAATCATTAGGATTCAAGGGCTCTTCATTTTTCTCCTATATGTTTACCTTCTCAACCTCAACTACCTCTTCAACCTTCTCACCAACTATGTTGTCTATATTAGAATTTGTAGGCAACGTTGTTCCTTCGTACTCCTTACCAGTTCTTACGGTGATGGCCTTGCAATGCTCCTTAGGATTATTTTCAATTTGACTCGGCAGCATTCCTGGGCCCTTTATATTCAAAGATTGGGCAATCTGACCAATTTGAGTCTCTAAATTCCTGTTCTGATTTACCACCTGTTCTACTTGAGTCTCTAATTTATGATATCTATCAGTAGAGACACTTATAAATTTCTCAAGAGCTGCTTCCCATCCCTGCTTTTGTTCCTGTTGAAGTGGTGGGCCGTGGTATGGAGCTGGTGGTCTCGGTTGAAACTGAGGCCTCAGTTGAAATTGTGGTCTAGCTTGAGGTGGTTGTTGGACATTCCGATTGTTAGACCAAGAAAAATGGGGGTGATTCTTCCATCCTGGGTTGTAGGTGTTTGAGTACGGATCGTTTACCGGTTTGGAATTATTTGGATAGCTCACTTGCTCTTGCACCTGTTCACCTGCATTGGTATAAGGGCACACGTCAAATGCATGTGGACCACTACAAATTTCACAAGTTACCTGAACTGGTTGGGCTAGTGTCCCAACTGCATTCACATAAAGTTGATCCAATTTCTTGCTAAGGGCCTCAAATTTGGCATTTATAGCGGTCAGACCATCTAGCTCTGAGACTCCTGCTTGCACCTTGATTGATTGGGAATGGCTCCTTTCATGCACAAAAACATCATTTTGTGACATGTTATCTAACAGTTCAATGGCCACCGCTTCAGATTTTGACAAAAAATCTCCACCAGCTGCGGCATCCATTACTCCTCTAAAAGTTGGGGACATCCCATTGTAGAAAGTCTGTATCAAAAGCCAACCCGGAATTCCATAATGAGGGCACTTCTTCTGCAAATCCTTAAATCTATCCCAAGCCTCGTAGAAGAACTCCCCATCTAATTGTCTGAAACCTTGAATATCATTCCTCTACTTCGTGGTTTTGCTAAGAAGGAAGAACTTGGCTAGGAAAGCCTGAGAAAGTGTGTCCCAGCTCTAAAAGGATTTATTGGGTACAGTACTCAGCCATGCTTTAGCTCTTTCCCTTAGTGAAAAGGGGAAAAGCCTGACTCGGATGGCATCGGGCGTGACATTGTGAATCTTGAAGGTGTCACACACCTCAAGAAAGAAATCAAGATGTGATGTTGGGTCCTCTAGTGGTAACCCTGAAAACATATTGTTCTGCAGCAAATTGATTATAGCTGGTTTGATCTCGAAGTTGTTTGATGCAATCGGTGGGCGGGTTACACTCTGAATCGCCTCTGCATTCAGCACATTGTAATCTCTAATCGCAGGAGGATGTGGGGGGTTGTGGATCTGCAACTCCACCGCCTCTTGCGTTGTTCGGATTTTCAGCCATTGGGTTGGTAGAGGTTTTCTTGTCTTTCTTTTGCTTCTTCCTAATGGTGTTAAGTGTTCTCGATATCTCTGGATCGTAAGGTACTAGTTTCGGATCTTGAGATCGTTGCATGCATCGTGGACCTGTACAAAGGAGAAGAAAATCCTCAGTTTAATTCCACAATGACAGAAAAGTACGAACACAAAGTGAAATAATGGTCTAAAGCACTAGATCAAAATATTTAAGCAATACTGATTTAAAACGCCTTCCCCGGCAACGGCGCCAAAAACATGTGATTTCAAGTGAAACCAATCGTGCAAGTGTATACTGAAATATATGCGTAACACAACAGGATCGTACCCGCGGGGAATGGAAATCAATCACTACTTAATATCTCTTTCTAATCTAAAGACCGAACGAATTCAAGTTGGTTATTAATCTACTGAAACGAAATTTAACAATTAACTAGAATAAAAGCAATTAACAGAATTAAACACACGTGGATTAAAATCAATAAACTAATTAGAATGGGGAGTCATGACTATGCATTCAGGATTTAGTATAATACTCGTTTGACAAGTGCAATTCTACAACCTAGTCATTTAGATTTGTATTATCCTCTCTCAAGGTATAACCAAGTATTCAAGTAATTTCAATGTTGTTCTGACAATCATTAATGATCAATTGAACCAATTAGTTCAAGACTAGTGCAAATCAAGTTCTAGCAGCTTGGCATGGAATAAGTTTTCTCGTTGTATAGATTAAGAACCAAATCTCTTTGAATTCCTAAACCCACTAGTTATGAAAACAATCTCAATTACCATCAATTTCTCAATTACTCCCATATTTTGCCAAAACTGAAGCTCCTGGATCCGTTAACGGGGGTTAACAGATTTACCCTTCCAATGAGTAATGGGGGTTACTCCTAATTCTTCCAAAAATACGTGAATTCACCTCGTTTCACAGTTTCTTAACTCCAACTTCCAAAACATCTAAATGGAGCAAAATAATCTCATAAACGCATCAACCGCCACAAAAGTATACTCTAATTAACTCTTAAATCCATGCAAATTTTACACTCAACACAATGGTGTTGGAATTCAGATCCGAATTCCCGAGCTCAATTTATGTCGTCCGGAACCCAAGGTGCTCTAAATGCTCTTTAAGCCCTTGAGTGTCGATTTCACCAAAATGGTCCAAGACCAAACCAAACAAGTTCTAAAACGTATATAAACCATATAAACACATTCATAACGCAAATATTTCATGCATATCAGTTATTCACAAAAATCAGAATAAAAATCAAATCTTCACACATAAGTTCAAAATATATAACATATAGCATAAGATCGGCATTTAAATATCATATAAATCATATAATTGCATAAATAAATAATTCAAATGCACAAGTAGCACACTCGTGATGTCATATCTGTATGGCTGAACAAACGGGCATCACAACCTCTCTCCCTTAAAAAGGACCTGTCCTCAGGTCCTATTGCAGGGCCTCGGACGAATCCATAACCTCAGCTCAAACTCTACACTTTTGCTACACTGCTCTGATTTGGTTTTCAAGTGGCTTCTCGGATTTTCAAATCCACCACAAGACTTCCACCGAAGACGGCTACTAGATCTTCAACTCTAGCCTCTGGCGAACCCAAAGCTCTAACCGGTTGAGCACAACGTTGAACCCCCTTGTTGGAGATACTTCTAACAAATCTCAATCTCCTACTCCGAACTCTAAGGTCTTCTTCTCCAAACCACGAAGCTTTCAAAACCTTGTCGAACAACTGTGCCATGAGAAAATGGCCTAACTCGTTAAAACGAGCAACCACTCAAATCTCATTGAGATCTCCTTGGCCTTAAAAAATCAGACACAAAGTCCTTAGCCATTTTTCCCCCAATACCGAATGGAAATCGGAAGTAGATGGGGACTTCCTACCGGTTCTTGATGTCCAGCTTTCAACCGATGGCATGTTTAAACATTTCTATACAAAGTTTGCAACGTCCCTTCTCATGCCACTACACCAAAACCGGTTCTTCAAGTCCTCGAACAACCTCGAATCAAGAGTGGAACAAGCCTCGTGACCTTTTTCTTCTTGAGGCGTAGGCTACACTCTTCCGCTAGCAATGGACAACCCAACCTTCCTTAGTGCTTTGATGTAGACAAGGTAGCCTTGAGTACCCTCGGATGTGGTAAACCCGGTGCTGAAGGCAACTCTCTTTAAATGCCACTTCCCGCTCAACCGTGCCTCTTACTTGTCAAGCGAATCAACGGTATGGCAATAAATTGCCTATGAACCCCTGCTAACACGTGTAACTTCGTACTCTGAGGCAATTCTCGGTTCTTCTACCTGGATACATAGCCAATCATACCCTTACTACACCAAACTCGACGTCGACCATGGAACTCTGGAGAAGAACGAACAACTCTTCAAAGCAAGTAAAGGTATTTATCTTCCACAATTAACCTGTGTAGCTCACGGTAGTCTACTCTCATCCAGAGGGTCCCATATCTTCTTAGATAAAACGTAAGCACTCTATGAAGAAGTACTTAAACGGATGAACTACCTTCTAAGAGCTCATTGGCTACGTCTTCAACTCCAACAATTCTGTCAGAGCCATCCGGTGTGGAGTCTTTGAACAAGATTCACTCCGGGATAAAGATCTATAACAACCCAATGTCCCTATTAATTGGTAGAATCCCAACGTTTAACGGAACATCGAGAAAGTCCTTCATGATCTTCGTCTCCTCAAGCTTGAATCAATCCCTCGGTTAACCCAAACGTAAGCCATATAGCTTGTCGCGTCATCCCAAATTAACCAACCACTTCTACGAAAGCTATAAGCAGGCTAGATTTCATTCTATTAGTCGAAAATATCATTGAGCCCAAAAGGACAGTCTAAGAGCAACACACCAACTCGTACGGTGCTCAAGCAACCAAGCCACGCCCAAAGTAGCTCTGTACCTTAACAAGGGCGCCTTCAAATAAGCCCACCGGGAACTCTCTGTTGGAAAACACGAAAGAGTTGAGCAGCGGAAGTTTAAAATTTTCCAAAAGTTTAATCGTAGTCTTGTAATTTTCGTATCGTAACATTGGGTGTTTTAGAAAATTACAAACTTAGAAGCTTTCTAGTGATGTCGTTGCCGCCTAAGGAACACCCTTCAAGCGAAATCCCTCGAACGACCTTCGAATTAGACTCCAAATTAGAAGCCCTCCAAAGCGCATCCACACCAGACCTAGAACACGATCGAGCGAGTGAGAATGCTAGTTCTATGGCTTGTGTTAAGGCTAGGATTTTTGCTTTGAAAACTTTTCTTTTGGATTTTCTCAAAAACTTAACACTTCGTGAGTGTTGGTCTAAACAATAAAACAAGCACCACCACTAGTATAAATACTAGTGGGGTTCGAACCACCTAGGGTTCTCTTAACCCTAGTGGGCTTCTTTTCTTGCCCACTAATTAACTCATTTAATTATTTAATTTAATTGGAATAATAAGTTCCTAACTTATTCTCCAAGTCTAGCAAGAGAAGTCTTCTCTCTCCTATAATAGGAAGTTAAACTTTTCAACATTCCTAAAGTTAAAAGTCAATATTCAATAAATAATTTAATTCTCAATTAATTATTTATTGGGTTAAGTTTATTTTAGAATAGTCTTAATAATTAATTCAATAATTAATTAAAAGACTAAAATTAATTCATTATAATTTAATTAATTAATTCTAGAAAAGAATTCACGTGTAATATAATTACACGTATTAGGAGCCACGTACGTGCCACATGGCAGCCAGTAGGCTACGTGACACATGGCAGTCACGTGTCTTAGACACGTGGCAATGCCCCACGTGTTCAGCCCCTATTTTCGATAGATAATTTTATCATTCGTTAATCATATTAACATCCTACCATAACCCTCGTATTCTGGCATTTGTGTGTGACCCTTTAGGTTCATTATTCGATTAGCAGTAATAGTAATTAATCAACTCCCTAATTAATTAATCACTTCACAGATCACACTACCGTAATCTAGCAATGGGTGTGTGACCCTTAGCCGAATAACAAAATGAATCGAAGAACCTTTCAGTCAATGACAATCAGTGAAATACAATCCTCCTATAACTCCATCTCTCAATCAAGAACTAAGGCATGGGAATATTCTCAGAGCCCAAGTATTCTTGATCTTTAAAGTTAAGTTCGTTTCATATCCATTTTGATCTCAATCCTAGAAAACCCCATTTTCTAGATGTCTTGATCTTTTATCCACCTTGGCCAAGGGTTTAATGTTTAATGGACTACGAACAACTCAATCAGTAAGAGATCATTCTTGTTCTTAACAAGTGTAGGTCCTTTATCGATTCTACTAATTCTACATATGCCACTTGTGTAATCCCAACATAGGCCGTGGTTCAGTTGTCTATATGGCGACACCCTTTTGAGCCTATATCCAAGATTACAAAGTTAGCTCATATTAGACATTACAGAATCTCAAGTCTAAGGATTAATGAATCACGTTATTGACCTGTGAGATATTTCCTAATCTGGAAGTTTAAGGAAACTTCCTTTCCCATTTAGGAATGTTCTCACGCGGGACATCTCAGTGATGAAGTTCTTGTAACAATCACCCATATGTATTATGAACGCATCAACGTATGCACTTATCACTCCATGAAATTTAGTGATCCTTTAAAAGGACATAATTACATAAGTAAGTCTTAGCAGAGTCAAGGTCGACACTCCCATTGTCTGTCGGACTCATTGACTTGGAGAAGTTTCTAATCCTCGCCTATGGAGTTAAGAACTTATTTCATGTGTCCTATGAACAAAATCATCTCGTTTATTATTCAAAGATTGTTTGTGATTTTACAAGGAAATAGTAAAGCAAACATCTGCTTTAAGGGCACTATTCCTACCAATTTCCCACTTACCCGTCAAAGTCACTCAGGTGCTAATCTAAGACCCATCTTCTGAACATGTCCTTCGAAAGCTTGTTGACTAAGGGCTTTAGTAAGTGGATCTGCCATGTCCTCTGCCGATGTGACCCTTTCAATTTGCGCATCTCCTCTCTTGATAATATCACGGATTAAGTGATACTTCCTCAAAATGTGTTTGGTCCTTTGGTGAGATCTTGGTTCTCTTGCTTGAGCAACCGCCCCGGTGTTATCACAAAACACTGTAACGGGGTCTTTAATGCTAGGAACTACACCCAGCTCGTGGCTGAAGTTTCTTACCCAAACACCTTCCTTAGTTGCGTCGTTTGCAGCTAAGTATTCGGCCTCAGTGGTCGAATCAGTAGTGGTCGCTTGCTTGGACTTTTCCAACTCACTGCTCCGCCATTCAGGCAGAATACGTATCCTGACATGGATTTAAAGTCATCTATGTCTGATGCAAAGCTTGCATCACATTATCCTCTAATGACAAGATCTTGCTGGCCTCCGTAAACCAAGAACAAATCCTTAGTTCTTCGCAAGTACTTAAGGATGTTCTTTACAGTAGTCCAGTGACCTTCACTAGGGTCAGATTGGAATCGGCTAGTCATGCTAAGTGCATAAGCCACATCCGGTCAAGTATATAGCACCGCATATATTATGCTTCCTAAATTTGATGCATAAGAAATTCTGGACATCCTGGACTTTTCAAGTTCAGTCTTGGGACACAGCTTTTTCGAAAGAACTGTTCCCGGGCCCATTGGAAGTTTTCCATGTTTGGAATCCTCCATACTAAACCTCGTTAGTATTTTATCTATGTAAACCGACTGTGATAATCCTAACAATCTCCTAGATCTATCCCGATAGATCTTTATCTCGAGAACGTAGGATGCATCACCAAGATCCTTCATCTCAAATTGGTTCGATAACCAAGACTTTGTTACTTTCATGTCATCCTTCGCATTCCCATTGAGGAGGATGTCTTCTACATAAAGTATCAAAAATTGAACCGAGGTTTCCAATTCTTTCTTATACACGCAGGACTCATTCGGATTTTGAATAAAGCCAAACGATTTGACTGCTTTATCAAATCGAATGTTCCAATTCCTAGAAGCTTGTTTCAATCCGTAGATTGAACGTTGGAGCTTACAAACCTTTTGTTCGCTCCCACTGAATGTGAAACCCATGGGTTGCTCCATGTAAATGTCTTTGTCAATGTCTCCATTGAGAAAGGCAGTTTTCACATCCATTTGCCATATCTCATAGTCATAATATGCTACAATGGAAAGCAAGATCCTAATGGATTTTTGCATTACAACCGGGGAAAAGATTTCATCAAAGTCTACACCTGGTCTTTGAGTGAACCCTTTAGCAACTAATCTTGCTTTAAAGGCTGCCACGCTTCCATCTACTCCAAGCTTACGCTTATATATCCATTTACACCCTATGGGTCTGATCCAATCAGGTGGATCAACCAAGGTCCAAACTTGGTTAGAGTACATGGAATCCATTTCGGATTTCATTACTTCTTTCCACTGTTCAGAGTCCGAATCTAACAGTGCCTCCTCATAAGTTAATGGAACATTATCCATTTGAGATGCTTGGTGGAGAAAACCATACCGTCTCTCTGGTTGTCTAGGAATGCGTTCAGAACTTCTTATTTAAGGAGGATTTTTGCGTGTATCACTCTCTGTGATTGGCTGAGGGACGTTAGTCTCCAAACTTGGTGTGGGACCTTGGTCTCGAACTTCTTCTAGTTCTGCGATCTTGCCTTTCTTTTCTTTAAGGAACGAGTCCTCAAGAAAAGTAGCATTTCTTAACATGAAGACCTTTTGTTCATGAGGATCGTAGAAATAATATCCTATTGACTCTTTAGGATATCCTACGAAGTTACATAAGCTTGATCTAGCTTCAAGCTTATCTCCCATTGTCCTCTTCACGTAAGCAGGACAACCCCAAATTCTTAAGTAAGAATAATTAGCGATTTTGCCAAACCACATCTGAAATGGGGTTTTGGGTGCAGATTTGGAGGGAACAAGATTCAGAATCTTAACTGCTGATTCTAAGGCATAACCCCAGAATGAAGGTGGCAATTCAGTGAAACTCATCATGGAACGAACCATATAAAGTAGGGTCCTATTCCTTCTCTCCGAAACTCCATTTAATTGAGGAGTTCCGGAGGAGTCCACTGAGAGATAATTCCATTATCTCTGAGATGACTAAGGAATTCGTCACTTAAATACTCGCCACCTCGATCAGATCAAAATGTCTTAATCTTGTGACCAGTTTGGTTCTCAACCTCCTTTTGAAATTCCAAGAATTTCTCAAAGGCTTCGGATTTATACTTCATTAAGTACACATAACTAAAACGACTAAAGTCGTCTATGAAGGTTATGAAATACTGATGGTTGTTTCTCGTACTTACATTAAGTGGTCCACAAACATCAGTATGGATTAAATCCAATACTTTAGTGGCACGTTCCACTTTGCCATTAAAGGGATTTTTGGCCATTTTTCCTTTAAGACATGATTCACAATGAGTAAACTCTTTAAGTTCATTATCATAGAATGATCCTAAATTAGTTAACTTAGCAATCCTATCTTTAGAAATGTGGCCTAAACGTACGTGCCACAAAGAAGCAGAGATCTTGCCATCTCTTTTACGTTTGTTTAATTGTTGTATATTCAGAATATTAGTGTCTTTAGTTGTATAAAGTCCATTAGATAATGTACCAAGCAAAATGGAAGTTTTATTCTTCTTAAGATAAAAATTTCCATTTCTGGAGAAAATCTCATATCCTTCACAATCTAGTATTGGAATGGAAATTATATTACGAATAATAGAAGGCACATAAAGGACTTTGTTCAAAACTAAAGTAAAGATACTTAAATCTAATCTACACGTCCCGATGGCTTGAGCTTGAACACTTGATCTATTCCCAACCTTCAAGACGCATTCTCCTTCTTTGAGCTGTCGAACCTCATTTAGCATCTATACATCATTATAGTTATGAGCTCCACAACCAGTATCAAGTACCCAAGAATTACAATCAATAGATAGATTTACTTCAATAATAAACGCACCTTTCTTTAGAGTATCCTTGTACTCTTGGCAATTCCTCTTCCAATGCCCTTTCTTACCACAATGATGGCAAACGTCCTCTGTCTGATCTTTTCACTTCTTGGCCTTTCTCTTTCTAACCTCTCCATCGGGTTTAAGAGATCCCTTCTTCTTGGGAACTTTCTTCCCTTTACCTTTAGAAGGCCTAGAAGAGGAAGTGACCATCATTACTTTGCGATCCTTCTTGATCGTGTCTTCAGCAGTCACGAGTTGACTAATCAACTCAGCTACAGTAGCATGAGGATGATTCATGTTGAAGTTTAGCATGAAAGGATTGAATGATGGTGGAAGCGAGGCGAGCAACAAATCCACAGCGAGTTCTTCACTCAGTGGCATTTCCAAGGAGGTCAGTTTCTCGTTCAAAGCAAGAAACTTTAGACCGTGCTCATGGACACTTGTACCTTCTTTCATTCTGAGATGAAAGAGCTCCTTAGAGGTGTTGTACCTTAGAACACGCTCTTTAGGATGGTACAATTGCTCGAGATGGTCATAAATCTCCCAAGCATTATCCATAGACTCTTGTTGCCTTTGCATGTCCGGAGACATGTTGGCCAACATGAGGCAACGGGCTTAAAGATTATCTTCAGACCATTTCACGATCGCTCTCTTTCGGCCCGAGTCAGAGCTTAGCCTTCAGCAAAAGGCTCTCCCTCGAAGAGAACATATCTTCTCTTTTCAGAATCTAAAACTATCTTTAGATTTCGAAGCCAATCAGAGTAATTGGACTCCGTCAACTTGTTTGATTCGAGGATGGATACCAAAGGGTTTTTGGTTACCGTTTCAATTGTAGAGAATCACAGAACTACAACCTAAATGAAAAACAGAGAAATCATGAACATGCTGAATAATAACGATTACATATTATCAAGGTCTTTAGAAATATGTTCTCCCACTGTTTTTAGAAAGTCTAGAAACCCCAACGACTTTAGAAGAAACTTATTTTCCCAATGGGTACTAGGATCCCAAGCATTCTTAGTTTTGGACCCACGACTCATGAGACATCCAAAGGTCTAAGAATCTTTAAGTAGGTATGAATTGCCGATTCCATCCCCATGGAATTCCTAGTAATATTATTTGCATCAATAATCTTTCAATCATGGACACATAACTCGTGAGACATCCATATCTACTTTAGTTTTGAGTAGGACCCATCAATCATAAGATCTCAACCAAACTTATTCTGGAACGACCCACGACTCATGAGACATCGCTCATTCTAAAATGGTCAAGAAATATTAATTATTTAAAATAATTAATCAGGAAACTAAGAGTTAATAAGCTACACTAATTACCCCACGTCTAGTGAGACAGCAATTAGTTTCACTTATTAAGTCCTAAATCTTATTGATGGAGTGCTAGGAATTTTATTACCGTGATAAAAAGACCTATTTATTCGAATTTTGCTCAATATTTAAATGGGATTTTCGGATTACCTCACCAACGTATAATGTTATCCAAATTTTAATTGTCTTGTTTAATGTAGTTTCACGTAAAGTGCATCACAGAAGCAATTAGCAGATAACATGTCCTAGCATGATACTAATTATGAGATGATCATGGGTATCCTATCTTATATGTGATTTTGGGAGCCACTCCAAAATTACTATTTCTAACATTCATGCCACATAAGATAGTTCATATCACATAGGGGTACAGGAATTAATGGAAAAACGCCCTATCTATTACATTTAATAGAAACCCTCCTAAATATTTTGTGGGGTCTTCTTATGGCCACCGTTCTTCAAGTGCTTCTTGTGGATCCTTCTTATTCCATGGGTGCTTGTCTCCAAAATGAAAATAAAACCTCACTTCCTAAGTTCTACTCTCTTTACATAAAGTAATATGGCTCAATTTTCATATTGGCCACAGACAAATACACGGGGCATACCCCGGCCCAAAAACAATAATAAGGAAAGCCACATAATAAACAATAACAGGAAGCACATAAGTAGGGCTCCAACCCCAATTGAAAACACGCAACTATGGGGCTCCGACCCCAATTGAAATCATCCATGTGCAGAATTTAAAACATACATAAGACTAACCCATGATCATCTAAACTAGCATGATTCCCCTCGAATTTAAATTTACCAATTAAATTTAAAATTCCCTTGACTTCAAGTTACAACTAACTTAAGTAATTTGAATATAATTCATTATTCAAGAATTTATTCAAAGTCGAATCACCGGATCTAGACAAAACCAAAATTAATTGAAAATTAAATTTTTGTCTAAAATATCATTCAAAGTGATATTTATTATTTTCTCGGAAAAATTAGAACTTGACTTTAATTCATAAAATCCCAAATTTTATAATTATTTCAAATAAATAATTTAAAAAATTAAAATAAAATAAGATTATACAAAATGGGATTTTACGAAAACCGAAACACGAAACGAAAACAGGATTACGGAACAGCCCGGGCATCCCCGCAAGGCTGCACGCAGACCGACGCCCATGGCCGCGTGCGCCTCGCGAGCTAGCCCTCGTGCTGCTGTCGGGCATTGCTAGGCGGTTCCGGGCAAGGGCGGACGGCCGTGCTAGGCGCGCCTAGGCGCTGCGAGCGTGGAAGCGCGCAAGCCCCTGCGTGCCCGGCCTGTCCGCCCGCACTGACAACAGACAAGACGGGGTGGCGATATGCGCGATTGGCCACGAGCGACTGCGCGCGGCTATGCAATCCGGCCCGATCTCGTCAATTTCCAAAATTCCAGATTCAATTTTCGGATTAAAACAGTTCTCAACAAATCAGATTCAAACAACTTAAAACCAGATTAATCAGAAAACAATCTTTGCAAATTTTTCAAGAAACAGTTTTGATCCGGCAACTTCGTATTTTATACAAAAACCATGAATACACAACATATACTCAAATTCAAGAATTTTCGTCAAAATTCCAAAAGCAATAAAGATACAATACGAACATTGCAAGGTGGCTCTGATACCACTTGTTGGAAAACATGAAAGAGTTGAGCAGCGGAAGTTTAAAATTTTCCAAAAGTTTAATCGTAGTCTTGCTATTTTCGTATCGTAACGTTGGGTGTTTTAGAAACTTACAAATTTAGAAGCTTTCTAGTGATGTCGTTACAGCCTAACGAACACCCTTCAAGCGAAATACCTCGAACGGCCTTCGAATTAGAATCCAAATAAGAAGCCCTCCAAAGCGTATCCACACCAGGCCTAGAACACGATCAAGCGAGTGAGAATGCTAGTTCTATGGCTTGTGTTAAGGCTATGATTTTTTCTTTGAAAACTTTTCTTTTGGATTTTCTCAAAAAACCTAACACTTCGTGAGGGTTGGTCTAAAGAATAAGAGAAGCACCACCACTAGTATAAATACTAGTGGGGTTCGAACCACCTAGGGTTCTCCTAACCCTAGTGGGCTTCTTTTCTTGCTCACTAATTAACTCATTTAATTATTTAATTTAATTGGAATAATAAGTTCCTAACTTATTCTCCAAGTCTAGCAAGAGAAGACTTCTCTGTCATACAATAGGAAGTTGGACTTTTCGACTTTCCTAAAGTTAAAAGTCAATATTCAATAAATAATTTAATTCCCAATTAATTATTTATTGGGTTAAGTTTATTTAAGAATAGTCTTAACAATTAATTCAATAATTAATTAAAAAGCTAAAATTAATTAATTACAATTTAATTAATTAATTCTAGAAAAGAATTCACATGTAAAATAATTACAAGTATTAGGAGCCACGTACGTACCACGTGTGCATGACACGTGGCAGTCACGTGTCATGGACACGTGGCAATACCCACGTGTTCAGCCCCTATTTTCAATCAACAATTTGATCCTTCGTTAATCATATTAACATCCTACCATAACCCTCATATTCTGGCATTTGTATGTGACCCTTTAGGTTCATTATTCGATTAGCAGTGACAGTAATTAATTAATTCCCTAATTAATTAATCACTTCACAGATCACACTACCGTAATCTAGCAATGAGTGTGTGGCCCCTAGCCGAATAACGAAATGAATCGAAGAACCTTTCAGTCAATGACAATCAGCGAAATACGATCCTCCTACAACTCCATCTCTCAATCAAGAACTAAGGCATGGGAATATTCTCAGAGCCCAAATATTCTTGATCTTTAAAGTTAAGTTCGTTTCATATCCATCTCGATCTCAATAGTAGAAAACCCCATTTTCTAGATGGCTTGATCTTTTATCCACCTTGGCCAAGGGTTTCATGTTTAATGCACTACGAATAACTCAATCAGTAAGAGACCGTTCTTGTTCTTAACAAGTGTAGGTCCTTTTCGATTCTACTAATTCTACATATGCCACTTGTGTAATCATAACATAGGTCGTGGTTCAGGTGTCTATATGGAGACACCCTTTTGAGCCTATAACAAAGATTACAGAGTTAGCTCATATGAGACATTATAGAATCTCAAGTCTAAGGATTAATGGATCACGTCATTGACCTGTGAGATATTTCCTAATCTGGAAGTTTGAGGAAACTTCCTTTCCCATTTAGGAATGTTCTCACGCGAGACATCTCAGTGATGAAGTTCTTGTAACAATCACCCTTATGTATTATGAAAGTATCAACGTATGCACTTATCACTCCATGAAACTGAGTGATCCTTCAAAAGGACATAATCATATAAGCAAGTCTCAGCAGAGTCAAGGTCGACACTCCCACTGTCTGTCGGACTCATTGACTTGGAGAAGTTTCTAATCCTCGCCTATGGAGTTAAGAACTTGTTTCATGTGTCGATCCCATAACAACAAAGTTCTTAACGGCCTCATCGGATTAGGGGAGTTCAATACATACAAAACACAGTCAACCCAAACAGACATAAATAAGCATATAAAGATGTGATTGCCTATGAACAAAATCATCTCGTTTATTATTCAAAGACTATTTGTGATTTTACAAGGAAATAGTAAAGCAAACATCTGCTTTAAGGGCACTATTCCTAACACTCTAGCCCTCAGAACTCACTGAACACTCTCAAAACACTCTACATCACCAAAGTCTCTCCAAGAAGAAAGCTTACATAAAAGAGGTTATCTACGCAAACAATTAGCTAACACCAAGAAGCAACAAGGAGAAAAGTAACAAACTAATGGGTTTCCCCGGGATAAAATATGCATGAGATGTGATGCTATGAATGCTCAGTGTACCTTGCACCACGGTGGTAGAATCAATTTCGGCATTCTCTTCTTCACCTTCCAAAGCATAAGCTCGTGTTTGTATCGAAGGTCTCAGAGTAATAACAATCCCCGGCGTCGAATTCAGATTATGTGGGCAAGCATTCACCTTGTGCCTAGGTTCACCACCCCTAAAACACGTACCTAACTTCTTCTGATATTCATCCACTGTATCTTTCGGACCTTCACAATAAGAACAATGAATCGATGCCGGTAGAGCGGGCACCGGAGCCGGTTCCGAGAGTCGAGGTTTCTTGTTGGTATTGTTAAATCCTTGGCGCTTGAAGACCGGAGGCCCACCTTGAGGTGAGGGCCTCTTACCCAAGTTAGAACTCAACTCTGATCCATACCCCGAATGGAAAATCTGGGCTTCAATCTTTGGTTTTGAGCCTCAACCTGAACCACTTTCTTTGTAGCTTTAACCCCATATATTCACCGTTGAAGCTTGCAAGGCTAATTGAGTTTCCACCCTCAAACCATGAACAAAACTCTGGGCCTTCAAAGCATCATCATTCGTAATGTGACAGGCGTAAGGAGTAAGCCTGTCGAATTCAAGTATATAGTCTTCCATGGACCTCGTCCCTTCCTTGAGTTCTGAAAATTCTTGTAGTTTTCTCTCCCTAGCACTTGGAGGGATATACTTTTCATGAAACTCCCTCACGAAACATTCCTAATTGATTTCTTCGCCATATCTCTCCAAACGAGCTCTCGCTCCCTTTAGCCAATGGAAAGTTTGGTCATGTATGATCAGGCAGTGCAAGCAGCCTTCTCTTGCGAAGTAGCGGGGCAAATTTCCCAAATCCCCATAATCTTCGACAACCACTTTTCTGTTTTTATATCATCACCCTCTAGCCACTTCGGGGGATTGTTGCTACGGAACTGTTTAAAAGCCGAAGTAACTTGCTCCTCTTGAACTTCACCGGGCGGAGTTTGATGCCTTTGATTCTGTTGTAAGTGATTCAGTAAAGCTTGTACGATGTTCTTCGCATTGAGAGGTGGTGGCGGAGGATTATTAAGGTCCGGAGTTTAATCTCGATCCCTTCTTCTTGGAGGCATGCTGATAAGCACAATTCGTGGCATGTATTGATGCATGGGGTTTAGTGCATGTTCATGTGGACAATTAATACAAATAAGAACAAATAAGTCACATAAAAGTGAAAGTGAATGCAAACAAACACATAGTCCTAAGCCGAACGACCTAGACAGACTCGACACGACACAAGAGCTTTGGTTTTGTAACTTGGGGCTCTGATACCATTTAAGGATGTAGCACCCCGAAAGATGGGCACCACATCCTCCGCACTAGAGCCCGACACGTGTAACGAAATGGAGAATTCTCACACACGCCAAGCAATATCGAACGGGATACAAATAAAAACTCTCCTACGCTAGGCGGTCTAGACCCTCAATCAAAGTGCGCATCAAACCAACTAATAGCAGAAGCGATTAAATTCAGGTCATAGCATGCTAGTAATAAACATAACGAGTCAACAATAACTCATACAAGCCATATACATACCACCATGCCTATCCCTAGCCAAAAGAATCAAAATATCAAATCCGAAGCAAGGTCTAGCAAAGTGCCATAAACATAGTACATATCCAAAAGTGATCATAAATATATAAACAAAACCACGACGATGCAATATGCAGACTTAAGCTACACCACAAGTAAGACATAACGATAGACTTGCCACCTAGCTCAAACCTCTAACCTGCTCCTGCAACTCAAAGAAAGGGAAAAAAAGAGAACAACAATGAGGGTCAGTCCTAAAGACTGGTCAGGGGGCTAACAGACGCTCCTATATATACGTATAGAGCACAGCAAGTATCAAATTCATAATAATCCATGAATTGGGGATGGTTTTTTCTTCAAGCTAAAGCTTTTCCCGTGATAATAGATATATATAGTTAAAAGAAGATTAGGGCCGAAGGCTAAAACAACCAATTTTAAGTAATTAAGAGTCCATTCCCGTTTCATAGATTCATACAGAGTCATACTAACTCTAAGAGTATGAGTTTTCCTTCCAAACACCTCAAATTCAGATTCATATACATATTTATATTCAAAACAAAATCATAAATCGACCTCACCTCCATTTGATAGACATGGGAGGCCTCCCCTCTCCATCGATTCAGATTCAAAGATGTAGATTGAAATGGGGGTTAATCACTCATATCCGCTCCTTTGACGGTACCTCATCCGTTGGCTCAAGAAAACCCACCTTCCCCTCGACATCCTAAGGTTGGGTGCATCCTCTAAAAAGGAAATGTGCACAGGAGGGTTCCCAGGCTACCCAACAGCCGTCCCAGGTTCTTCTTACCTACGTCTTCGGGCCCAAGTTCAAAGTTGAATTCATATTAAAAGAACCTATCTTTCAAGGCCATACCTTGCTACAAAGTCACACATACTTCAAAGATTTTCAAAACAAACGAAAACATATCATATATACGTATAAAAACATTTTCAAAGCCTTTTAACAAACAGGACAAGACCTCAAAATACTTGTCATACACATATTTATCGTATAATATACATAAGTCACATGCGGGCTCAAAACACATTTCGTGTTATAGGTTGTATTAACTAAAAGAAAGAAAACCTCACCTTCACAACGTAGCAGAGTCAAAACGGGGCCAAAGAAAGCCTAAGGAACCACCTCGTCACCAACGGGATGATCCACTGAACAAAACAAACAACAAAAGACACTCTTAGACTCAGTATGAACCAATTAGACGCTCGGCAAATTCATATGAATGCAAGTGATGCATATGAAATGAAATGGGGTAGGACTTAAGTCATATAATATCATAACTCGTATAAACGTATCTAAATCACACCACACTTTGAATACACAACTCATAACACATAATGCAACATGTATATAACACATAGGGATCAAGATTGGGGCGGGAAAAGAGGCCATACAAAGCAAACAAGCGAGCAAAAACCACAACTGGGCACGTTAGGGTAACTAATGGCCGTTTGTTGCTCCCTAGCTTTAAAGCCACAAACGGCCATTAGCCAAGTCAGAGACCAGAACCTAAGCTAATGGCCTGGCCTTTTCTCAGCCACTAATGGTCGTTAACCACCACAGCAATGCCTGGTGCAAGTAATGGCCGTTAGCCCCAAAAGAGCTAACGGGCGTTAGCTGCGCCTAGATTTATCTCCTTCGTGTAAACACCTGCAAATCAGTCCCAAAACCCAACCAAACTCATACCAAATCTGGGCAACACGTCAAGTCAAGTTTAGACGTCAAAATCTCACAAAAATCAGCCCTAAATTTAGGCCAAAATCAAAGCACAACCAAGAGCAAGTGAAAGAGGTTCAAACATATAAATGTTCTTGCATTCAAGCATGGTGCATTAATGGTAACTCCATAAAAACTCAACTACCACTCAATGCATGACTAAAAAAGCATGAATAGAGGTCTTGTGGTCATAAAACAAGCATCAAACCAAAAGAAATCACAAGGATGATCATATAATTCACATAAGAACTCAAAACCCTTACTATTCACCACTATTCATGCCGTATTCAATAACTCTAGCAAATCAAGCTCAAACTCTAAGAATCATAGATGAAAAGAAGTACAAGGAGATTCAAAACACAAAAATATAGTCACGTTGAAGATTGGATGAAGATTAAAAGAGATATGAGCTCAAGAGATTAAAGGGTGAACAGTGTTTGTGTCTTCCTCTTCTTTCTTGCTTCAAACTTCACTTTTCCTTTCTCTTTTGTGTTGTGGCTAAAATGAGGGATAGAGAGGGACTAGAGGGTTTTTTTCTTGAACATGGGTCAAAGTTTGGGGTCAAAGGAGGTTGAAATGGGTCGAATATGGTCAAAGATGGTGATTTCGGTACAAGGTGCTAGTTTCAGTGTAGTTTCGAAGGTTCAAACAGGCTTAAAAAGTTTTGAGGATTGTTTTGTTCCATCCAAATTTTCAATATGAGTCCAACAGTGGTGTCAAAATTTGAATTTGAATTCTCGAGCTCAAGTTATATCGCCCGGAACCCAAGGTGTGTTAGATTCTCTTCAGGCCCTTGAGTCCCGATTTCAGCAAAATGGTCCAAGACCAAACCAAAAAAGTTCTAAAACGTATATAAAGCGTATAAACACATTTATAAATCACATATTTCATGCATATCATGTATTCACAAAAATCAGAATCAAATTCGAAGTCAAACGGATCGAAAATGGAGTCAAAAGGGGCAAAACGTTCAAAGTTCACACATAAGTTCAAAATATATAACATATAGCATAAGATCAACATTTAAATATCATATAAATCATATAATTGTATAAATAAATAATTTAAATACGCAAATAGCACACTCGTGACATCATATTCATATGGCCGAATGAAAGGGGCATCACAGTGTCTGAGATACCGAAGATGATGGAGTTGTGAAGAAATTTCAAGAAATAGTAAATAGGGTATCGGGTAAGCAAAGCCCGATTAGATTATCATATTTCATAATGATAACAGTGAGAGTCAATTCAACCGAGCATTGAAGGTGGGACATCTATAGTGTGAGACACCACAAAAAACGAAATGGATTATTGGCTCGTCGGTCATTTTTCCATGATGAACCGAGGACAGTATGTTAGGAATAGTGCCCTAAAAGCCAATCTTATAATCCGCTTAGTGTTTTTTCCTTTGTAAATCACAGACAATCTTTGAATAATAAACGAACTGATTTGATCGTAAGGCAACACTTCTTTATATGCTCTTATTTGATTATGTGTTCACTTTAACTAGGCATGTGTAAGAACTCCTCTAATCTAATTGACTTATAGGACTCAACCATTTAGGAGAAGTGGTTTATGAAATGAGCCCTAAATCACATAAGTTAAGATTACAAACTACTCCATGTCGATGAGTCCAAAAGACAGTGGGAGTGTCGAATTGACTCGCTTAAGACTTGCTTGTGTGATCACGCCCTTAAGAAGGATTACCTTATTTCGTAGGGTGTAAATTGTATAGTTGATACGTGCATGATACATTAGGGTGCTCGCTGATTTGAACGAGTACACTGAGGTGTCCCGTGTGAGAAGATTCCTAAATGGGAAAGGAAGTTTTATTTTTGGAAATGGAAACTTTCAAATTAGAAAATATCTCCAAGTCATTGATGTGATTCAATAGTCCTTAGACTTGAGATTTCATCGATGCTTTATGTGAGCTAACTCTGTAGTCTTAGAAATAAGCCTAAAAGGATGTCGTTCGAGACAGCTGAATTACGACTTATTTTGGGGTTGCAGAAGTGGCACATGAAAGCATATGAGAATCGATATAGGACCTACACTTGATTTAGCAAGAAGATCTCTTATTGTGTAATTCATTCATATGCCATCTCGGAGTCCTTGGCCAAGGCAATGGATCAAGATCAAATGGATATGAAATGCACTTAACATTAAGACCGAGATTATTAGGGTTCTAATTATTCCCTTACACTAGATCTTAGTTGAGAGATAGGTTGTAAGAGGATGTTATTTCAAATATGTCAATGACTTAAAGGTTCTTCAAATTTATACATTCTTATTCAGCTAGGAGTCGCACACCTGCTGCTAGACTATGGTAGTGTGATCTGTGGACTGATTAGTTAATTGGGAATTAATTAATCAGGGATCACTACTAATTGAATAAAGAACCTAGAGGGTCACACACAAATACCCAATCATGAGGGAAGAGGCTTGAATTGATTGAACGAGTTGATCGAACTAATTAAGAATTGGACAGAGGAGCCACACGTGTCTAGGCAAGACACGTGTCACATTCTTGTGTGATAATTAAATAATTAATTTTAATTAATTATTTAATGGACTTTAATTTAATTATGAATTATTATTAAGTTCGAATTTGGAGTTTAAATGTCCAATAAATAATTAATTGTGAATTAATTAATTATTGATATTAATTTATTTATTATAAATAAATAAAATATCTCATGAAAATATCTAAGAGAGTTAGACAGAGTTCTTGTTAGGCAAGTTGATCAAAAGAGACTTTTGGTCAAAGTAGAATACCTTTCTTACCTAGCAAGTAATTCAAAGTAAAAAAGGTTTAGGAAACCTTGGGCAACAAGAAAAGGGGTTCGGATGCCTTAGCCTATTTAAAGTGGGGTTCGAACCCATGGGAAAGAGATAGCAAATTATTTCTCCAAATTACTTCACACAATTCCCTAGAGCCTAAACACTAAATATAGTAATAGCATCCTCCCTATTTAGATCGTGATCGAGGTTGGTGTGGATTATTACTCTAGGGGACTGCAATTTTCGGTGTCTTGAAGATTCGAAGAAGTTTGAGGGACTTGCCGCTTGAAGTGCGCGTAAGGACGGCTCAAAACATGTCAAGAAAGCGTTGATTTAAGTTCTTGAGATCCCTACGAATCGGGAATAGGAATTGAAAGTCTAGATCTTGTTTTTGGGAAAAAAATTTAAATTTTGTTGTATTACTGTTTCGTATTTCCGAACACACTACCAGGGTTGGAGACCATAATTCGAGCTACTAGAAGGTTAGCTCGAGCATCTGAGATGGTCGAATACAACTTGTTGTGGAGAGCGAGTTGATTGGGTTAAGGCCAAGCGCATACTCAAGAACTTAAGAGGATAAAAGTAAAAAGGTGAGAACGGTAATCGAGAATCAGGTTATCCAGAAGATTGAATCAACTAAGGGTCGGGCTATCTTTTAGTCGAGCGAACACTAAAGGTATTAAAAGGAAGTTAATAGTCGAGCCGACCATGGGATAGAACATTAACACAAGTAATGAGATCATCAACACAAATTTTATTTTTCCGGTGAATGGTACACTAAAACATTCATGACACATTCACACATGCATTTTAATTATTTATTGTTTGATTTTCCGTTAGTGGCTGCCTGTGTGTGATGTTCATTGCTTGCGCATGTCATGTGTGTGAGTTTGCATGTTGTTGGCTAGCTAGCCACTAGAGGAGCTTAGACTTCATGAATGCTTAGGTCTCACGGTGAGTTAAGGGTCGTGAAGAATCCGTAGAGCCCAAGTTATCAACAACACTCCGGAGTATTTGATCGAGGATGGTTCGATTTTCCCAACATCAAACCCAGGCTTTAAAGTTATGTAGAGTCCGGTTAAGTTCATGGATGTGAGTTAGTGTTTGTTTGAAGCACTATAATCATTTTAACTGAACTCCAAGAGTTAGATCGTAATGGATTCAAATGGTAAGGGTTGGATCACCTTTAGACCCCCTAATTGTACGAGTCCAACTGAATTACTCGATTAACACTGGATTAAGTTCGAGGACAAATCTCCTCTACAAAAGATTGAAGAACCCCTGTTGCTTGAAAACCTTTTCCGAACTAGTTCCTATCAGGAAGTCGTAAACCCCGTGTAGGATGAACACGAAGAAGATTTTCTTAGAGTCCAGAACTCGAGGCATTGGACCTAAGGACATGTCCATTTTAAGGGGGAGAGGTTGTGGCGCCCCTTGTTTTCAGATTGATCAGGTATGACATTACAAGTGAGGCCAGGCCTAGTGTTACGTGTTTTATTTTATTTTATTACGTGAATTAAGTGTTTTATGTATTTAATTATTTAATTGTAAATACGTGACATACATGTTTAATTGTTTAATTGATTTTAATTGCAATTTCACACACAAACACGCATATACACTTCCACGACCTCGCCATTTTGTTCTTTTGAAATTCCCCAACCCATTGATATTCTTTTTATTTAATTCGTGAATTTATTCCTTTTAAACCCGTATTTCAATTCAAGCCTAAAACCTATCGAAGATATCCTAACCAGTATAACCACCAAAATATCTAGCCACCAGGTCCTGTTACGAACTCTCTCTCTCTCTCTCTCTCTCTCTCTCTCTCTCTCTCTCTCCCTGCCACACACACCCCCTAACTGCCCCCTTCTCTTCCTTCTTTTCCTTTCTTTTTCTCCTTTCTTCCTCATTTCTTCTTCCCTCTACCATGGCAACCGACATCACCATCACCACACCACCGCCACCTTGTTGCTGCGCTAGCACCGCCATCTACCGCCACCCACCGCCGCACCTTGCCAGCCGACCATGGCTCCCCGCCATCCTATCACCACCTTGCTCTCCTTCTCTCTCATCTTTATCAAAGGATCAGCTCTCTCACCTCACCACCAAGCCACCGCCGGTGACCACCTTGAACCACCACAACCTTCAGCGAGTCATTTTTGTTCTTCTAACCATTGATTGCCCAATTTACATGTAAGTATGTGTATATTTGTGTGTATATATATGTATATAATGTACGTATTTAATAAGTTTGATGGGTTTGTATGATAACATGCTCCGATTTGTGTTTCGGTGGTTTATTTATGTTCTTTGCTTGCTTCTTGTTATTTTGTGTGAGTTTCGAGCTCCGTCGGCGCTCCAAGGGCCACCAACGGCACTACCCCTGTTCTTTTTGCAGGTGATCCCAGCCGGGAACGGGATTAGTGTATTTCTAATCTCCACCGGGAAAGTCTTCTAGGGTGACTGTCTGATCACCCATCCCGACCGGGAATAATTTTGTCCTGGCCGAAAATGGCCATCTGATTGTTGTCTGTTGTGTTGTCCTGGCGGGATTGATTTCAGTACAAAATGTGTCCCGGCCGAGAACGACCAACAGATTTGGGTCTGTACATGTATCCCGACTGGGAATGTTTTTTGTCCTGGCCGGGAATGCTTGGATAGCAGGTTTAGGGACTGCTATCCCGATCGGGAATCAAATCAGCTCAAAACCCATCCCGGCCGAGATTGTGCCCTGTTTGACTTTGTTTCGTACTTTGACTTGTGTTAATTGTTATCATGAACTGAATACGTGCCTTACATATTTCCATGATGTGTATAACTTGTCTTTTTGGCCTATTTGATATTGATTGATTAATCCATATCTTGAGTGAACGAATTATTGTGTCTTAAGTTGTTTGCATGCCTCGTTGGTTCGTGTGGTTTAGAATTCGTGCTTAAGTAACTATTGTGGATGCGTTAATTGCTTAATTGATGTTTTGCCTTCAAGCATGCTACGATTTACCATGAATCACACGTAGACCTAAATTGTGTATCCAATTGTCACGTGGGACATTAATTGTGCACATGAACACTTTCACGACATAACATATCATCCTATAATTCCCATACGCATAGCATATCATTCCATATCACTCACTTCATTTCATATCATTGTCGTGCGTCCTACTTGGTCTCATATTGAGTCGTATCTCATGAGTACACATTGTTTCCTTTCTTGTACAATTCTTCTCTAGGATAGAGATATCTTGATCGAGTAGGCACCAGTATAGCTCGTGTCATGTCTCGTCATTTTCCAAGTGAAGGTGTTCCCGTTCTAGTTATGTATACAAACCCTACAACCCCTATTTAAACGTTTTGGTCAAAAACATATTGTATATTTATATTGTTTTCAAAGTAATCATTGAGTTATTATTTTCAAAAGACTGAACCGTTTTCAATAATGAAAGAAATGCCTTACTGAACTTGACTATTTTGGCGAGAATTGCATTGCACTATGTTGTGGGCCCGGGAAAAAATGGGATTGGCGACCGGAATAGTATCGGGCTATCGACAATAACCTTTGCACGTAGTACCTTTTGAGAATCTCTCACGCGACCGAGGAGACCGGGAGGTGAGTTATTCTTGAGCCGGTGGTAACCCCATCGAAGGAGCGGGTAGGAGTCATAAGCCCTGTCTCGAATTATACTAATTATATGGTTTGGGTCTGCAGGCCTGACCATCATCCGAGGGAAAAAGGTTGGACTGATTGACTGTTATTGAATGTTAATGAACGTAATGAATGATTAATTGAATTACATGACCACATTTTCAATAATTATAACCTAATGATTGTACACAGTCGGAGTTTTAGTTGGATAATTGTGCACGCTCACTCGTCGAGCCATTGATCACTTAAATTGGAAATAAAAATGTTTGTAAATTGAAATAGTCGTAAAGTTCAAGCATTGATCACTGTTTTCATGCCCTTAGCGGGAACTAACTTCACTAAAAATCTTGTTCGGGATTTATGGCTCGCATGTGTATGTTTTATATATATGCACAGCTCCTGCTCACTTAGTCTTCTAGAGACTGATCCCTCTTTCCGCCTCTCCAGTTTCTTGCAGGTTTTGCTAGTTGGGAGTCGTGTCTTAGTGTTCTTGTTCGAGTCTCACTACACTCCACTGCATACTTACATTATGTAATAACTTAGTTGTATTGGAGGTCGTTTGGTAGGGTGAATTAGCCCCCACTAAGTGACTCTAAGATCATTTAATAACGTGTTTAGTAGGGTGTATTAGCATCTACGGGCCAAGAGTACTTAGTAGCTGGCCCGCCCAAAGCCCGCTTCTGTTCACCCATTAAGTGCTGAATTGAATCGCCGAAATCAGGTGATATTAACTTACGAATGAATAGTGCTTTTTACTGTTCTTTTTTTTATCATCTTTTCTGCCCTTCCTTCTTGGGATTTACAATACTCGATTGGGGAAAAAAAATAACCCTAGGGTTGTAAAGGTGTCTTTGTTGTGCCTCTCTTACCCTTTCAGGTGAGTACTGATTCTGGGTTGCTTCCATCCTTTCAAATTATATCTTGTTCGTAGTGCATTCCTCGTCTTCCTCTTGCTTTCAACTCCACCATTCTCACATTTTTTGTTACACAGACAGGTGCGTTTGGGAGATTCATTGTTTGAAACTGTTGTCCCTTTCAGTAGAAGGTAAAATTATTGATTATTATCAACACAAATGAGATCAGTGCATTGTGTGTGAAGGTTTTCGTTGATTAGCTCTGTTCGTAGACAACCTCTGTTACCTGGAGTTCTATTACCTGGAGTTCTATTAAATATTTTTGCTTGCTGCAATATCTGAAAGTTTGCTTACATATGTTATTCTTTATCTCCGTTGCAATTACAAGGAGAAATATAAAAACATGTCCTACATAGCTTTAGCAATTAATTTGATGAAAATAGTCAGTGCATACAAATGTGTTGAGTCAATTGATATTTATTGAAATATATATATATTTTTTTTTACTTAAGGTTACATGCTGTTGTTCAAGAACAGATGCCCCCAAAGGGAACTTGCATTAACAAACTTTTATGAAGTGATAAATGTTTAATTAGTGAACTGCTAATTACAAATTCTCCATAATAACTTAATGCAAACAACTTTAAATAATTTAGAAAGTGTCTGCTGCAAGGTGTGGTTGTAACCATGGTTTCTTTTAAAACTTTTTATGTTGACACAAGTTGTGCTATGCAGACAGTTACCATCATCACCATGGACCCATCTCTAAGACTAAGGTTTCTCATGTGGCTAGAAATAGTTCTTAAACAAACTACCGCGACAATGGTCATGATGTATCTCTTGTACATTTGGTATGAACAAGCGTTAGAAGACGAAAGACATAGCCGTAAGCGTAGGTATTCCATTATGGCTAGACAACCTGATCAGCTTAGTCATCTTAGGCGTTTCACAAAGATAAGCGACCAAAATTGCATTGATAATCTTAGAATGGATAGGAATTCCTTTTGTCGGCTATGTAATCTACTTGAGAATTTTGGCGGGCTGACCAACGAGAGATACGTGAGCATTCCGTGCAAAGTGGCCATGTTCCTTAATATACTCGCACATCATAACAAAAACCGGACAGTAAAAGGGGATTTCCATTACTCTGGTTATACCGTCAGCAGGTATTTCAAGGAAACAGTTACGTCCTTATTACGCATAAGTTCTATGCTATTGATAGAGCCCGTCGGGGTTCCAAATAATTGCAATACTGAGCCTTGGAAGCATTTCAAGGTATGTTAAAAATCTGAAACAATATTTCATAAATCAGAAAATGTTTGATGCCCTTTCTTAGGATCTCAAATTTATATTCCAGGGTTGTCTTGGAGCTCTTGATGGTACTTATATTGACGTAATCGTCCGCCAAAAGGACCAGGCCAAATACCGAACGAGGAAGGGAACCGTTTCAGTGAATGTTTTAGGTGTTTGTAACCCACAGATGAACTTCATCTACGTATTAGCTGGATGGGAAGGGTCTGAAGCAGACAGTAGAGTTTTGCGAGATGCTGTGAACAGGCCTAATGGCCTGAAAGTGCCAGCCGGTAATTTCAATTAATATCTGTTGTACCTCTCTAGGTTATTAATAAGCTCCTACCTTCAATTGAATATAATTTCAAAATACAGGCTGCTACTACCTCGCCGATTGCGGTTACACCAATGCTGACGGCTTTCTAACTCCGTATCGAAGAACCCGCTACCATTTGAAGGAATGGGGTCCGGGGACATTAGCCCCGTAAACTCCCCGCGAGCTCTTTAACCTGAGGCACTGCAAAGCCAGGAATATTATTGAGCGAGCATTTGGTTTACTTAAGGGTCGTTGGGCTATTTTACGGAGTAGGTCGTGGTACCCAATTAAATTTCAAAACTGGACGATCCTCGCATGCGCTATGCTCCACAACTTCATACGAACTCAGATGGAGGTTGACCCGATTGAGGAGGAGGTTTTAAGAAACTTGGAGGACAACATAGGCGATGATCAAGATTATATAGGAACGATAGAGGCAACTCCAATGTGGACTAATTTTAGAGATAATATGGCCCAAAACATGTTTGCCACCTGGAGGAATGCCTGACAAGAAATGTGTTAGGCTGCAATTGAAATGTGGTCAACAGCCACACTCGTTTCACAGCAGATCTTGATATTTCTATTTTTACATTGACATGCTGTGTTTTTTTACGAACTGTGTTCATTTATCTTGTTGGAGACTTTTGGTTGTAAAACATCCCCCTGTGTGTTTGTTCAAATTGTTTGGTTATGTAACTTCTTCTTGACTTAGATCTGTTCATTTTTTATTATGATTTGACAGCTTTGATTTTACGTATTGTGTTGTATATATTCATTCTTTCCTTCTTAGTTCAGCTTTTTTCTATTTTGATTAACATTTTACTGAATGTCATGTTAAAAACGCTATGAATAAAGCTGATATACTGTCATTCTAATTGCATGTGCGCAGGTCATGGATTGTCAACGTGCCACCGCTCGAATTCGAACCCAGAGGGGAAGAGGTGTCAACGTGCCACGAAGATTCTGGACCTCTAAAGAGGAAGAGTCCTTGCTCGTTGCTCTAGAGGCTTTACACGCTGACGGGATCAAACCGGATGGGTCTCTCCGGGGTGGTTACATGATAAAGATCTGTAACTTGATGGCTGAAATGTTACCTGGCTGTGGGATTGAACATAAGCACGTAAAATCTAAGCTTTCTGTGTGGCGCAAGACTCACACTGCTATTATCATGATACTTGGTTCTTCGGGCAGGGGAGGCTTCACAGTAGATCCTACAACCAACATGATTGTCCCCGATAAACCCGATGCATGGATCGAACAAGAGAAGGTAACTTTTAAAATATACCGTTCTGACGCAAACATTAAACATTATATTTCACAACCTGAATAAGAACGATTAAATACTGTATTTGTGTATAGGTGAACAAAGACAATGTCAAACTCGTCCGTGGAAAAGCATTCCCTTGGCTCAACCGGTGGAACCTTGTTTTTGGGACTGATCGTGCAACTGGCAAAGAATCTGTTGACATTGGGGATGCCATGAATGATATAATAAACTCCCCATCAAACGGTGGAAACAGTCGAGGCAAGGGCATTAAGGACAGCAACAATCCTGCGGATAATGAGCCAATAAATTTGGATGAAGAATGCGGGGATGTGACATCAATTACACCGCCCAGCTCTGAACGACCTGAGTCCTCCAAGAGTTCAAACAAACGCTCTCGCTCCTCAAGATTTGATCCATCCGAAATTAAAAACCTGATGGCTGATTTACTGGAGTCAACAAGCGTCACTATTGCAGATGCATATGATAAATTCATCCCCAAACCGGCAAGTTCCCAATCAACTCTGCCGGAGGATATTGCTGCAAAGCAAGATGGATTGTATGAATGTTTGTCATCCCTGCCTGAGTTATCATTGGATGCCGTCATGTGGGCTACCCGTCATCTAACTAACAATCATGGAGACCTCAGGGCATTTTACGGCGTGCCGCTTGAAGTGCGTGGTACTTACGTTTTAAGTCTGATCCACTTCAGCAATTCATCCAGTTGATCACTTGGTAAACTTGATAACCTTTTGTTAGTATGTTTCCTAGCAATGGCTTAGTTCTCGTAGTTTTTGTGTTATGGTATATTGAACAGATTCTAACCCTGTTGATTGGTCATGGTTGTTTTGAGTAGGATGACTTGCCAAAGTCTGTAGTACCAGTACTAGTTGTACAAATAACAACAGTAGCTTTATTTGTACGTATTAAGTGAAGTAGGTTATGACTAGTTTTTTGGACAATGTATTCTCGTACCAATTTAATTGGTTAGGTCCGTACCCAACTTATTCATGTTCATGTCAAAAATGTCATTCTTGTGGTGCATGGCTATATGGTTGTTGTAACACCCCGCTCGTCCAACGTATAAGGTACGCCACGTTCCAACTTTATTATATGTCTAATTATATTATTTTGTGTTTTGCCTGACCCTATTTTGAACTCTTTTAGAGTTTAGGGGCCTGTTTCCAATTTTCTCTTTTTAAGGGGTTATTCGGTCATTTCTCGTCCGGTCGAGAGTTCGACCTCTTTGACCCCTCTTTTGCGTTCGGGGCATCGAGACGAGTCCGTAGACTCTAAGTTTGCCCCATTCTGACTTCGTTAGCCCGTTCTTTGGACCGTTTTTGCGTATGAGGACCCGAGATATAATACCCCGGATCCTCGTAATTTGTGCCAAATGCAGCAGACCTCAGCCTGCTCTCTTCTCTCTCCCGCTTCAACGTTACACACACACTCACGGTGTAAAAACATGCACAACTCCAAACTCGGCCTATACTCGACGGAATTTGACGAACCAATAGTCCATTTCGACGAGCTCGATGAGCCCGACACGATGATACCAGTTTTGTGGCCTGAGAATGGCTGACGGCGGCGCAGTGGTGGTCCGAAGGTGGCGGGTTGCGCCACCTCATCGTCGGCGACAATCCGGCGAGCTTCGCTGGCCAACACCACCCTACCCCCATGTTTTCCGACCCGCTGGTGACGTTTCCGGCCTCGGTTCGATGCAAAAACCACCGCAGGTGGCGGTTCCGGCGAGTTGCAGTGCAGCGGCATTTGGTGGCGGGTTTGGTGCTCCGATCGTTGTCCGGCGACGGGGCTTGAGGGGAAAGACTCAGGACGACGAGCTGAGTTGTTTGAGGTCAGTCCCGCCACCTGAATTTAGTCGGAGCGGCGGCGGAAGAGCAGCAGTGGTGGCACGACGGTGCTTCACGGCGGCGGCCATCTCCGGTGACTTTTTCCAGCAAACAGCATAGGGGTTTCAAAGAGCACATCATGGGTAAGCCAATGCCTCTTTCGGATTCGATTTTCGTTCACCGGTTTGGAAGTAATTTCGATTTGAAGATTTTAGGGTTTCGTGTTGTTAGATTTGGAATTGGAGACAACGGGCTTGGAATTTGTAGAATTTGATCGAGGATTTGGATTGAGCACGACGAATCCTCGCACGAGTGAATTTTGGGGATTTTTCCGGCTTGCTCCGTTGGCGGCCGAGCGGCGGCCCGCCACTGTTCCGGTGGCTCCGGTGGCGGCGATCCGACGAGCTTCGGACAGTTTGTCCGCCTCGTTGTGGTGAGTCCAACGCCACTTCCCGTTCGTCAATCGGACACTCGGTTTATTTGTTACGAATTTATTTGTGTATTTGGGACTTATTTGATTTAATTGTTTTAATGCGAATTAATGGCCATATGCTTGAATTGTTGATCGGAATGAATTCCAATGAATATGAAATCATGTATTAAATGAAATGTAATACGTAGTGATGCTTTGAATTGTGAATTGAACCCCGTTATGCTGAGTTGTATTAATTGTCAATTGTTTTAAAATGTAATTTGTTCTTGTATACTTGATAATTAATGAATAGGCATTGTATGGCATTTGAAAACATGAAATAAATTATGAATGTATGAATTCATGTTGTTGTTGATATAGTTGGGAATTGATAAATGACTTCGTGAATCTATATGGAACTCGTAACATGTTATATGAATTAATTGGCCATATATTATGTGAAATTGTATGAAATGTGATATACGAATTTGTTTGATTTAATTAAATAAAATTTATAGCATGCTATGATATGATTTAGTTGGCTTTGAATTACGTGCAATTTTATGAAATATTATATGTGAATTGATTCGATTGCTTTGTAAATGCGCATTATATGAACCTGGTATGCAATATCTGAATTGAATAAGATTTATATGAATTTATATGAAATAATGTGACATGCATTGCCTTTCCATTTTGTTTATTTAAATTAATTGTGCATAAGAACATCTCTTGATCTACTTTATGAATATGTTGAGCTATGCGATATTTTATTTTACAAGTAATTAGTATGATTATGAACTTGACTTATGTAATTGCATTTCTTAAGTAGTTGAGCATATGCCGTGCGTCTTTATATGGTTGTCTGAGTCTGAGTCTGAGTTTTGTACTGTGTTTTGTGTGATCAGTTGGTACAGGTGCACCCGGGGTGGTGACTTGTGGTCGTGCAGGTTCCGGGGTGGACCATTTGCTTTGGATTTGGCTTTGTCTGGTACCAGGTGAGGGTGTTTTTGCTTTAGTTACGTATTAAACCCTACAACCTTATGTGACAAGTTTTGGCCAAAAACCTTATATATATATATATATATATATGTTATTTTTAAAATAGAGTTATCGAGTAAATTCTTCTGAAGTTATACGTATGGGCGTATATAAGCTTAAAATGGTTTTGCAACGAGGCTATGCTCCAAACCATGTGTCTTCATGCTAGCTACGGATTAGGATGACACGGAGAGGTACGTGTATAGCATATGCCGAGTTGCACGGTAAGGTATGTTTTCTTATGGTATGTATCCGAAGTATGAAGCAAATGTTTTGGCGAGATTATGTATGTATGTTATGATTGCACGGGCCCAGGGACTTAGTGCAAGTGGCTATCCGGGGAGGCAAGGGCCGACGATGATCCCTTGTACTAGTCCCACCACATTTACGGTGATACCGGCCCTCGCTAGGAGGTTTAGCGGGGAATGGGAGCTGAGTGCCCTTGGGGGAGTCATGAAACCCCATTGGCCTATATATGAGGTGGTCGGGTCTTGCTAACCCGTCCACCACCCGGAGGAAGAAGGTTGGAACTTATTTTATGACTTATGATTATGATTATGATTCTGTTTATGATTGATAGGCACCGTGCGGGAAGGCCGGGACACGGATTGCCCAAACGAATATGTTTAGGATATGATATATGATCTGCGTGTATTATGATATATTGCATGACCACCTATTTAAGATATTAATGATATTTGTCGTACACGGTTGGAGTTTGGTTGGAGATGATGCACGCTCACTCGCCGAGCCTTTATGTTTATGTATGAATTATGAACTTAATGAATTTAATATGATTAGTCGTAAAGGCCGAGCATTGCTGAGTTATTCTCTTGCCCTTTTTGGGAACTAACTTTAAATAAAACCTTGCTCGGGATTTATGACTTGCATGTGCATGTTTTTATATATATTTATCGCTCCTGCTCGCTCAGTCTTCTAGAGACTGACCCTCCCCCTTCTTTTCCACTTTCCAGTTCTTGCAGGTTTGAGCTAGGCGGCTTTGAGTCGGGTCTGTTGAGTCTGTGTCGGTCTGTTTGATTTGTTATATACCTTGTTTTGATTTGTGAAGGAAACTATGTATATGATAGGTATAGATTATGCAGGTTGGTACTCATGATATGGATGTATGATTTTCGGGACAGGTTAGGACAGGTGCTCGGTTTAGTTGAACCCGTTTAGCTGATGTTGAGTTACTTTTGAAATATATGAATTATGATTGCTGATTAAGGATTTTGAGAATTCCCATATTTTGTATCGCTTTCGCATTCTGGTCTTGCATATTTGCGCTTGTACAGGGTTTCGGTACCGCCTAGCTTAGGAGTGGTTTTTGTTTGTCACCCGTTCGCTGTGACTTGGCACGCGTGCGGACATTCCATTTTGTATACGTGTCGGGTCATAGTGCGGGGGTGTGGTGCCCCACCGTTTGGGGTGCTACAGTTGTTATTCGGAATACGCACTTTTTTTTAATTATATGAATGATGGTTTTTTTGTTTAAGTTTTTTTTAAAAAAAAAAAAACAACTAATGAAGATGTCCTTTTGTAACGCATCCGGATATTTGTGGAAATAAATCGTAGAGGTGATGTGTATTAAGCAACTTGATTTAACTCGATAACTAATTGCTCTGTCATTCACATTTGAACAAAAAGAAACATACCGTACTAACCGATTCGGGTCCAGGTTCGTCATTACATATTATTACTGCCCAATTCATTGCTTGCGCTCTTGAATACGTTATATTACTCCGTAACATTTTTATTGTCCGTAATTTTCACATTATCTCAATGCATACAGGCGTTCTAGTGGCCGATGAAATCTATTTTTATTTTCGATTTCCCCTTCTTGGTTTCCAATAAATTTTACTATTACCATAACACCACTTCCAAGTAGATTGTATCAACTTTGAACTTATCTGTAATAAGAAAGGCAACATTATTTCTAATCTGCAAATATATACTGGAGAAAATTAGATTCAATGTTCATTTTCAGCATCATCCGTGCAAACCAATGGGAATGACAACTATCATACAGACATTTATAGTGGGCGACACCTTGAAAGGTAGAACTCAGCGTTATATTAATCCAAATTACAAACGAACCTTGACTAAACGAGGGCCGGTCGATCGCCGCAAGGTTAACTCATCAATCGTCATCTGATGAGTCTCTGTCGGGCAACCCACGAACATCATTTTGTGAGAGTTCAAGATGAGTCAGTCCTGCTCTCTTCATTCGAAAGAAATACTTCAAGGATTTGTAGTCACGCATCCCTTTGGACCTGAACTTAAGTTCTCTCGCGCTTTCCTGTTACAGATGCATTAGCAAGGATTAAATAGAATAGTATTCTGTATTAAGCTTGCATATGTTCGTTGCATTAAACAAACAGATTGGAAAACATAATTACGAGTTGTAGCTGAAGTGTTCGGTACGTACCGGGCGACCATTTAGACCAACAAAATATTCACGTGTGATAACGACACGATTAAGCGCACTGTGATAAGTCACTCCACTCCACATTACAAACTTTCTGAATTCAGCGAACTCATACCGCAATTGACACATTTTATAGAAAATGAGCCCCGTCGTGAATGGTTTACACAAACGCGTAGTCATGTCCGATGCTAACCATTGCGCTGCATTCATTACATCATCCTCACTCTCGATGGATTCGTGGTCGATGGCCCAACGGTGCATTAGCACAATAAGTAACCGAGTTTCAGTTTTATTCAAAGGTAGACGCGTACAAAGGAGGAGAGTGGCTTGTCGGAGTCGGCCCGAATCGTCATCCATTGTTTGTTCTAACAAACACTAGGATGAAAGTAGAGCAGTATTTTCAGAAGGCTTAATAACCAAGAAGCATATCACGGGTTAAATATTGGTCATGTGAATATGTTGGGTGACACTTGCATGTGAGGCTAGAAGGGCTGGACTTTGGCTATCAGTGAAGGACATTGGTTTGTAGTCAGGAATATATTCTCAGACAAAGACTACATGGAAGGTTATTTCGTAGTGCAGGTCTAGTCACGACGTCCAATGTGATCAAGTGAGGTCTCTGTTAATAGGATTGGACACAATGAAACACGTACTAAATTTTCAAATGCATAATCCTACAGAAAAAAAAAAAAAAAAAAAGAGAGAGAGAATCAATTTGGTATGTCCAGATTTGGGCAAAAGATATGTTGTAGAATTTCAACGGAGTCATCATTACTTTAAAACATTATCTAACAGATAAATTCTATTTAAGATAACAAATAAATGCTACATAAGACAGCCTTTCAATACGGTTTATACACATTCAGGATTCAGTTTCTCCCCCAAAGAAAGGAGAAAATTTTAAGAAGACCATCAAACTACCAATGGCAAGATTTCTGTCAAGGCATGGTATCTTTTTCGACAGCAAATGGACAGAGAACTTGGATGAGATCTTCCACTTGGAGTTGCAGACAGAGGCGATGTTTTACAAGAGAAAATTGACGAAGCAGGACACTGCTATACTTTACAAGGTTGCTGATTATTTGAACCTGCTCACCAATGTCACAATTGAACTGCAGGATGTATGTGAAAGGTTCGAACTATCAGAACTGAGATATCACACGTGGAATGCACTGACCAGCCACGACGGGGTGAAATATGATGAGAGGACACAAAGCATCTACGCGCCGAAATCAACATGGGCCTCCATCCGAGAGGTATGACTGTAATCTTTAGAGTTGTTAACTGATATGCAGTTCAAACTAATTTTAGAAGCATAGAATAGATGTACAAATATTTCATGTAATAAATTTTGAATGCTTGAAAACGCATGAACTGACCTCATTGTTAGTCCATGGAGCTTGGAGTTGCATACGAAAGATATCCCATGGAACGAATGTTGTACGAAATGCATTCCATTTTCGGACCCGATTGGGCGCGATAATCGAGCTAGATTACGACACGGCCTGCAAAAGCAAACAGGTATTTTGATATTGTTACTGATCCGTTGCCAGTGCCGAACACATTGCCAACCATGGACGATTTCCTGCTTAACTCAGGTAAAGTTTTTAATTTTCCATTAACTCAAACATTGTAGTATTATGTGCACTGTATCAATAACCATTAAACAATTGTCCTACCTATGCAATATTGAACAGCGGACTGTGCTTGCGATCATGAGGAATGGAGAAATGGAAAAGCAACTGATCCAGTTTCACCAATTGTGAATCACATTTCGGTTAACTACGAAAGCAGCACGAAAGGGCCAGGCCGTGTAGTCGATTACACGAATGAAGGGGAAAGATCAACTCACATATTGGATCAGACTAATAATACGTATTACACCGAGGACACGGGAACTAGCTGCCCAGCAAAACGACACCTTAACTTTTGAGATACATGTTCCTGTGTGATCCATCATGTTATGTGCATTAGTAGTTTACCCCCCTTCATATTCTCGTGTACTAATATAACCCAATGTATGCTTCCTTTACAATTTTCAACAAAAGAGATGCTGCATGTTCTAAGTTTAGAAAGTAAATGTGGGATTGGCTATCGTGGGAAAATCAATTTTGTCAAATCCAGGGGAACATATAAACTCAATAAATATAACATTGAATGCTTGTGATATTAGCGTAGTACGTGATGCATGCACCTAAATTTACAGATATTGTCAACATAATATTGAAATGTTAAGCTACATTAACGTTGAAATATAATTTGCATATAAATACCGGCCTGCACCACTGAGCCCTTCGATACACCAGTTTGAGAAACATACCTTATCTAACAGGAGCTACAAAACAATAGCTTGGTGTGACCAATCTGCACAAACAAGATCTATTTCTGTACAAATAAGGTATTATGATAAGAAATTGTTCACTTCAATTTCAGGATATATAAACCGCATTCTCGTTCGTATTGCGATTCAAAGTACCTCGAACAATTTATGCATAGTTAACATGGTAGCTGGAAGTTTCCCTAACACATTACAAACATCATAAATCCATTACACAAGAAATAGTACTACGCTAAAGAAAACGTGACAATGTAACACCCAACCACACACCAACAAATAACACTAAAATGTGTGTTAGCAAGTAACAATGAATAATAGGGACTTGCACACGACCCCGTTCTATCTGCCATTGATGGTTTAGTACGACAGGTTCATATTGCCTCATCTGAGATACATTCGGCTCCGAAACAGCCTCGAAAGACTCCGATTTTGTTATATCTACACCTTTGTATGGGGGGAGTTTTGATGGATCAGTGTTCGCCGAAGACCCACAAGGACGACTGGGAGAGTAGGAGTCAGTCATTTTGGTGGGGGATCCAGCAGGATGATATTCGTCCGACCATATCATAAAGCCATCATGCCTAACTTGGAGAGGACAAATATAATATAAGCGACCAGGGTTCTTCATTGAGTTCGAGCGCTTCAAAATCATTTCACCGTGACCTTTTGGGCAGACAGGGTTCGGAAGATGATTCATGGCATACAATTCTAAAGGTACAAAATAAAAAATCCATCATCAATGCAGTATCCTAAAACGAGGTTAGAAACTAAGTGGAAACTGCTGCACACATCGTATACTTTAACCAACATGCAAATGGTACAAATAAGGATCCTAAATTACATTAAACCATGGCTCGACCAGGCTGAATAGTTAGATTTCACGTAACTCGTAGATGCACATTTAAGTAAGAACCACAGGACAGAAGGGAGTGTCATACGTAAATCCCAAAGAAATTAAACTTCCTTTTAGCATCATTAAACAGTTTGCAACAAGGAAAAGGCTATGATAAGTGCAATTTTCAACGATTCGGTGCCGCCCACATTTTTTCTCCAGTAAAATACAACATTTGGGTATGAAATTTGATACCATACCTGCGGATAGGACGAAATTTGAGAACACAACACGCTCAGGCGATCAAACGGAGGGCGAATCGCGGTTACAGAAATCACTGAATTCTGTCGCCGTTTTCGGAGGAGAATCGTTTCTTGTTAGTTCTCCTGCGATGAACACAGAAAAACTCCTAATTGATTTCAAGCGAGAAAGGTCTGTCAATTTAGGGGCGAAGAAAACACTGTTAATGAGGGGCAAATTGGGAATACCAGTTTTCAATCTACCTTTGTATAGCTTACCAAACAGAAAACGAGGGATTTAAGATTACCCCACTTCAGATGCAATTAATGCTACCAAACATGAAATTATTTAAGCAAAACCTGATGTTAATCCACCGTAATGGGCCCGATGGAGATTAAGTCATGAAAAATGAATATCACCTACCAAACGACCTCTTGTTTTATTGTATTGGTTTATTGGTTGGGCCTGAGAACCAGTTGTTTATTGATGGATATTAAATTGGGACAGGATTCATGCTTAATTGAACCAGTTTTTAGGTTGCATGTTAATTTATCTTTAAATTGTGATTTTATATTTGGTGTTATTGCTTTCTCACCGCATATTCATATTCTCTGATTGATTGGTACATGGTTAGAATCCGCCTAGCTAAAAATGTCTTTTCTTTGTCACCCGTTCGCTGTGAGTCCAGTTCATGTATGTACAACTCATTTCATATGTGGATTAGACTCATAGTGCGGGGGATGTGGTGCCTGACATCACGGGTGTTACAGTATCGAACAAATATCCGACACGACACATTACGATAAAATGATATTTTTAAAAGTGTCTGTACATCATAAGTATAAACTAAATAAAATCATGTCTCTCTGTCACTTGTAGTTATTTATCATTCAATGAATGGTTGATAAACGATCCACCCATATTAATCGAATCAATTAGAATGTTTCTTGCTTATGGAGTTTTCCATACGCATTCAAACTTTCGATCCGGGGGTTTTCCCGCTTTCCTTTCATCCTATATTATCCCACCAGTAAAATACTTCCAGTAAATAGCAAAATCGTGCCCCACAAAAATAAATTAAAAACATGTTTTTATTATATAATATTTTAAATTTTTAATGTTAAATATATCACAGTTGTCCCAACTATTCTGTTGACCCAATTAATTTTTCAATTTGCTTTTAATCGCCCGACCACAAAAACAGTGATCTCCTCAAAAAAATTCATCTGCCTTTTAACCGACAAAGTAACCTATTTATAATAAAATAAATAAGTCTTACTCGTCCCATCAAATATCGACAGGAGTGTGCGATCAGTTGAAAACCCCAAATATTGGTGAATAAATTTCGTTTTTCTAACCATTTACCTAACCCACATTATATTTGGCTTCGGTTAGACTGACCGATTATCCTAAAATATACAGAGATATATGAATTATGCAATAAATAAATAAATAAAATAAAATATTAAAAAAAATACAAAGCTAACACCCAATAATTGAAAACATTTTTTAACATATTTAGAATGTACAAAACTTGTTTTAATGGTTACAATCTACTTTCTCTCAATGAAGAATATATCTCATACCTAATTCGAATAATAATGCACCGTACCTCTAAATCTTTTGTCATTCCGTTGATAGTTGATACAACTGGTAAAATATGCATTTCAAACGAAAATGGCAAAAAAAAATCATCATGCCAACAACGCCACGTTTCTCACCATACCGTACTAATACGCAAGTTAAATTCACTTGAGAACAGAAAAAGTGAGAAACTAAAAGCATTCAAGCACTCAATAAATTGGGTCTAAGAAGATAATATTAGCTTAAAGAAAAATAGATTTGCTGGTAATTTGAATTAACAGGTTAACAGGACGATCGACAGAGATTTTTAGCCTAATAAGCTAGTAATGAACCGAGCCCAATGACCCAAACATTATTCGGCTCGACACGATTAATTCCGTCAATTCCAGCTATCTTGCAGTGACCTCAATTACTGAAATTGAGCTTCTGAAAATTTACTCAGGATCTAATTCCTCAAACTAAGGATTCAAACTCCAGTCATTTACACACATACACACATACAAGTACCTGCCTCCAATCAACACCCATACGGAGAACTGTATTTTCACAAATTTCAAGTTCATAGGTATGAATTGAGTGCATTCGATACCTTAAGCATCTTAAAAGATGTCAATAACAGAGTCGAGACATGATGGCAGGAAACTAAGTTAGAATTTTGGAACGACTTCTAGTTTAGTAACAAGAACAATTTGCTAGCGATACATGCTACAGCAGCAACATTCAGAGTTGAGAAAAAACAGTTAAAAGCGAAAATCGCAATTTCCAAGCTTCGTATAATGAAAATCTTACTCAACAACTATAAACTAAACCGTGAGATGTCGTCGAAAGAAATGAACATATGAACAGGGAAACCAGTGACTGCTGTCATATGCGAGCAACATAAGAGTTAGCTTGAGTGACGTATCTCACCCACCGATACGGGTTGCCACTTTTGGTTTTCTTTGCTATCTGTAAATACTTCACCTGCAAACATAAGAATTTATTAGACTAATCCATCAACACATTGCTAGCAACTAACTTTTCTTGATTAGGCTCCGTGAAACTATGTATCAAGGGATATTAAATTGGTTTCACGACAACATTGCTCCGCAAAAGGATGAAAGAGGCAAGAAGTTTCTAGAAAACAGTTTGAGCTCATTCTCTACCGTCAGTATCTATAAGATATCAATCAGAAGGATTACCTTAAATTATCTGTTGAATGAAAGAGTTGAGAAGTTTCTTGAAAACAATTTAACTGATTGCAAAAGAAGAGACTAATATATATCTGCTTTAACAGTAACATTCCACTTCCCATTTTGTTTCTCGTGGCCCCTCAGTTGTTAAGACTTGGGCCAAAAAACTCGAAATTTGAAGTTACAAAAGACGCTCAGTTATAAGTTGACTTCTAAAAGGTCATGGAAAAGATGCAGAGAAAGATATATGCCAGTCCCAAAAGCAGCTAATTTCAAGCTAGGTTGGTTCTTTTCACTCATTTCATTTTATAAAAGTTAAGCCGTGGTGTTGGTTCTTTTAGCACAACTTTTACAGCATGTGGCAGTAGAAAGGGTGCTTTATGTTGATCATTTTGGCATCAAAGGAGCATAAGCTTTACCTGCAGCCTTGAAGGATTATACATTGGTATTGTGAAGGTCATACTCACAGGTCCAGCTTCTTTAGTGATATTTCCTGAGTTACCCAGCAACAATGACATAAATGTGGAATAGATTTACAGGTAAAATCTGAGATTATATTATATGATTAGCGAATGAATTCACAAATAGAAATGCTCAAACCCTATAGTCATACCATGCAACTCCTGTGAGAAATTTAATTTTGCACGTAGAGTGTGCTCAGATCCCCCAACAATCTGTTAACATGAAGACATATTAGCAAAGGTTACCAAAGATAGAAACGTCTCAAAACACTATATAATCAGAAGCACAGTAGCATGAGATGCTGCCTTCTTCATGCTCCATTCAAGTTTCTTCTGTGATTCCTTGAAATCAGCTGTCTGTCCAACTACTCCAGGTTCCAAGTCAAAATTTACCCTGAAAAACAATTGAAAGAAAGTAAATTATTAGCATTTCCCACACAATTTTATGGCAAAACAATATGAACCAGAAAAATAAAAATGTTCGTTGATTCATTCTCAGAACTTCCAGGTAGAGCAAATATGGGATAAACAGCGACCCAATTCCATATTTTTGGGCATAGGGAACTTAAATTTTTATTCAGTATCTAGCTTTTGACAAATTACTATTCAGTATCAAGTTTTTAGATGCATCTGGAATTTAATAACACCCAACACTTAAATCTCTTTAGAGAATATTTATTGTGGCATCAATAGCCCATAAGCAATTATTAAAGACACCAAATCCAAACCTTATTCGGACATGAGGAGCCATAAAGCCATCTCATATCTTTGATGTGAACAAAAAGACCCAGGCTTTGAAGCAAAAATACAAGTGTGCTCAGATATTTCAAATATCAGGACTTTCTAAGCCTGTTGTCGGGGTACTTTAATAATTCACATTAATATTTCTAGATCTTTGATTTCGTAATTTGAATTATCTAATATACATGACATTCTGAACATCATAGCTCGGTAGAGACTAGAATGGAGAGAACTGATAACTGAAGAGTAAATCGATCGATATCAAAAACATCATATTTAGGGCATATATGGAAAAAGTAGGAACAAAAGAACCCAGGCCACAATCTTGATAAGCTTATCTTAGCAAATTAACTAACTCCCTAAAACATATTGCTCAAAATGAACTTCACCTGGTTGTACATGTTGGCAGTGGCATCTCTACTAAAATTGTGTTAGCTGAGATGCTTGTAGGAAACTCGGCACGGATTTTCAGAATTACTTCAGCCTAAGATGGAAAGATAAAAGAAGAACTTGAGGTTAGCTCCATGCTTTAATGATATTATTCCCTAAATGAGAGAGAAAACAACAATCCTGGACAGTGGCCACACAGCATAGCTTATTGCTTTTTAAGAAATACAAACATTGGAAATCAATTCAGCTCACTATAGACCCTATCAGATTCAAACAACTTCTACATCCCAAATGTATCTTAATGGTCATAACACACCATGTACCTTGAGTGATCCTGCTTCTTCTATTAAGGTGTTAACAGAAAAGGGGGGCTTGAATTCCTGCGTAATGCGGTAATTCATGACAGGAAATTCCCCATCTGGTGGTACCTAACATATAATGGATAGGTCAACATTTTAGCAGGAAAGAAGGCCTCTAGATGGCCCAAACAATGGACAAAAATCTTATATCTCAGATAGCAGTATGTACCAGACTCAATGTTCTGTCCACATCAAAACTATCCATATGTACAGATTCATGAAAATTGCAATCATCCAATATGACTGCCCCTGTCCCTGATGAACTATAGCCTGCGTAGAAAGTTATTTTGTGGAGTTACAGCCTACAGGCTTTCACACATGCAGTGTTGCCAGTCACAAGTTTAAACCTCCTACAGGTATCACATTCATAATAGATTTTGACACCAGACACAGCTAATAAAATCATGTACTTAGTAGTAAAAAGATCACATAAATGCAAAATAAAGTAACCATGAGAATACCATAACTAGGCACCCCGGTCCTTCCAATGTACAGCTCGTCATTGAGAGCCAATCTGATTTCTGGATTTCCAGTAAGATAACTCTTCATTTGAATGGTGCCATCAATTTCAGAGGTCAATACATATCCCTGTCAGCATCAGTTTGATTTAGGCTCAAATTCAATCTTCCAGAGATTATAAACTAAAGCTTTCATACTGACAGAGACACAAAGAACCTATAACATGTTATGAAGCCTACAAGCTCCAACTTCCTATATCAAATAATCATACTCAACTCCTGGACATGGTCCTGAATGTGCCAAATGCCAAGATAACTTCCCAAGGAAAATGGAACAATCACCTCAAATAATCATAAAGCCAAAGCATTGGAAGTGTGCTGCATCTAAGTTTTAAGTTGGTTTTCTTCATATAAAATCCTCCTAGTTCCCTCTCAATATTTAAAAAAATAAAACAGCGGTCTGTTCTCTTCTGAGTGGTCAAATTCATATTTTGTCTTCAGTCACACTGATGGCTGAATTGTCCACAGCATATAACCAATACATAATACAAGAACAGAACATAGTCAGGATATATGCAAGCCAAATGCTAAAGCATGAAAGAAATAAATAATACAGGTCATGCAAGAGAACAAAATGACTTTGCAGAAAAAGGAATTGTATATGGGGAACCCCAACAATTGCATGTGTCATAAAAGGTTCTTACAAGGCACATTTTCTCCAATAGAGTGAAAGAGGAATAACGAGTACTACTTGCAACTTGAAAACGGAAAGTGGTTGCCATCAGATATAGGACGCGCACAAACATACGCGAGAAAATCCACAAGGTCCAGAACAGCTATTCCATAATGTCAATATATGACGTTATAATATGATTCTAACCCACGTAAACTGAAGAACTCAAGAAATATACTTGTAAAACCATAATGTCTAAGCATACAATCCCAAATATAAGGCATAGCATTTGTGCTTCATAGTATATTGTAGTAACTTAATTCAAATCCATTTGCTGATATACGACAACAGACTATCTTTCACCAAAGCACCACAAAAAGTAGATTGCAACTTGTAATTAACCGCATGATCACACTCAATTAAAGAAGCAAAGCTCTATTAAGTTTAAATGTCTTTCAGACTTCTCTACCAAGAAAACTAGACTAGTGTATGAAATGAAGAATCCGTGTGATAAGAAATTAGATGAATAACCATAGAAATTAGATAGTTCAACAACAATATGAAACTATCACTTACACTTGAGCTAAAAGTGACACTTATTTTCTCAATTATGTCGACAAAGATTTCCTCCCTCTTTCTACCCCCAGGTTCATTTGCCACCACAGATTTTGTAACAGCTGTCCCAGGCATTCGTTTGTTCCCTTGCTGCATAGAATAAAATAATGTTCTGGGCTTCAGGATACAGCATGCTAAATTCAGGCCAAATCAAGGCTAACTAAAGCATAACTAAAATAACTAGTAATGACGTCTATTCCTGACAATTGTATTTAAAAAAAAACAAGTTAATACCATAAATAAAGCTGCAGGACCAAGGGGTGGCAAGCGTGCAGCATCCACCACAATAGGCTCATTGAATACATACGACTTCAAGACTTCAGTAGATGTAGTTTGAACATAACCGAAATCCTGAAAGAAGAATAAACATGGTCATGTAAACTTGCAATAAAAGCGGTAGAATCACAGCTGGAATGTTACAGACGTACCAAAAAGAAAAAATCGTCAACACAGAATATACTGTGTAATATACTGTGTTTATACTGCTCAAAACACAGATTATTAGCAAAAAAATTTAGTGTTAGAACGAAAACATATATGCGCGTTTGTGTGCACGTGGAGTATAGAAATAACTTATTTGAGCATTTGTATAAACAACAATTATGGCACCAACCCTAAACCCATCTTATTTATGTAACTAAAACAATATCCCTCCTTTATTGAAAATTACGCATACCTCCTTTATAATTTATCTCCACCTTAGAGTTACTCTATTCTACGTATTAAAAAACACAGTTGATAACACATGTCCCAAAAAGTTCAGATTTTACATGACAAAAGAGTCAAAACTAGATTCAATTTTGATAGAGGTGTATAGGTGCTATGCAGTATATGAATAATTTATGTATTAATTAATACAATCAAATGAGATGAGGACAGAAATTGTGCTTGAGAAACGCAGCTTCGAGCTGCTAATAATTACTTACAATAACTTCATCGAGCAACTCATAAACAAGCACAAAATTTTTACGTAATGATTCTTCACTAAGAACACCAAGGTAATCTTTGATGACACGTGCAATCCTGTGTAGAAGCTCCAAGGCTAAAGAAGGAGACAAGTTGATCCTTGTGGTGGCAACAAAAAGCAATCCAACCACCTTCACATGGAAGTAATTTACACCGTCTAGATTCTGTTACAAACATGCGAAATAGGATACAATCAGAAGCCAATCCCCACATTACTTGTGATGTAGTGAAATGCAAACGACATGAAAAAGTGATGGATGGGATTGCTAATTCTACCATATTGCAGAAAGTAGACCAGTAATACATTTAAGCTCGACTTGAAACAAATTCTCAATAATCAACAAGCCATTAGGACATTGACTCCCCAGAAACCAATCTGTAAACTAATGTATGGACAAATGCATCCAATTGAAATCGTGATTTATGGTAATAGCTTTTCTTTGTCTTATTAGTTTATAGAATCATCTCAAAAGAGCAAGAGCTGGAAAAGCAGTGATTTAAATTCACTTTGTCATCTTCCATAGAATGTCAAAAGGACATTTTTAAAAGATGAGAAAAGACAGTCACTATATTGAAAGCAGAAAAAATTTACACTTGCATATAAGATGCAAGCCAAAGCTTTTCTCATACAATTCAATCTCATTAGAAAAATGAAACAAGAAAAAATCTGTGTTAAGCATATGCGGAAAGACATTCTATATCCACGCTAGTGGCAAGGGAAGGAGAAATAATCCAATAAAATACCCACAAAGACAGGTGGTGCTTCCTCTTTGCCATCTTCCTTCCAGAACTTTACTTTGCGGAAGAATATCTCCGCACTTCCTTTCTGTACATCACCTCGATCTGCAACAGCGTAACAATGTGCTCAGGAAAGAACCCATAATTTGATACAAAATGAAATGGAACCCGGTTATAAAAGGAGAAAGCAAAACGAGCGTAATTACAAAATAGGAAATCTGGAGAAAGCAAGTTTAGCTTTGTTCATGCATTTTAAACGTTCAAAATGAGCTTACATATGACATTATCAACTCAATCTCATGGATAACGAAGCAGTTACTCAACCAACTATACCTCTAATAAAATTAAATTCAATCAGAGTTAACCACCAAACATTCTTAGATGCAATTGATAAGAGAGAACTCTCTGAGTTGTTGATGAAGAAAATGGGCATTCAGGTGCCAAATCGATTAGAAATCGTTTGGATAGCTGCTGTACCAAGTCAATGAAGGCTCGAAATTCCATAGACTATCAATAATGTTCATGCAATACCTAATCTATTCAATCATGGATCCACAATCTGTCAGCACAGTAACTCCATGACAGATCCACACACTATTAAAAAACACGAACTGGACATCAACTAACTCCTAATTGAAGAATACAGCTACTAAAGTTATCATCCCTCAGTAAACCTAATCAAGAAACCCAAAAAACTCAAGAAAGTATGTAAGCAGAAAAGCTCAAACCAATTATCATTGAAATAACAAAAATAAAAATAAATAATAATCAGATAGCTGAAAATTTGTGCAATGCCGTACATAAATAACCATCGGATAAAATTAAGACCAAAAATGTAACACTAAACAGAATAATCCCACTTCAAAGGGAGAGGACCTACAGTCTCGAAAGACGATGTTATCGCCTCTTTGAGAAAGCACGAAAAACTGAGAGATCATGTCGGCGTACAGCTACCACTGCAGCTCGTCGGTTTAAGCTCTCGTTGAATTCTGGATCGACTATGAAGTTTAAATATTTCTGTTCTCAAACCTCAACTGCATCTTTCTGCCGAAAAGCACAAAAATCCCAACGAGAGGTGCGGGCCGCGGGGGTAGATCTATGTTATTTAACCTTTTTCTTAATAAGACACTAATAATTTTCTTTTTTTTTTTTTTTAGGAATACACTAATAATTTTCTGCACAGCACCGATGCGTGTGCAACAAATAATTATTATTATTTAATTTCACTAAAATAAAATTAATATAATTGATAATTGTTTTTAATATAACTATTAAATTATATAAATAAATATGATAATATTATATCAATTAAAATATAGCTTATAAAATATGAGGAAAAAAAATAAAATAAATATTAAAAAGTTTATTAGAAAAAAGAATTAAATTGAAGTAAGAGAAAATAAGAGTTAATTGGCATGTTATGTTGCTGTGGTAAAGAAAAATAAATAAATAAATAAGAAAAAAAAAAAGAGACAGATCAAGAGTCCATGACACCACATTTGCTTCTCTTACTCGTAGCAAAAGGTTAAATCCCCAACCCTAAGGGGTCCTTACATCCCGGCCCAATGAAGCAAGTGGGAAGAGATAAATCAGGTACTCAGCGGCCCATTAAGGGATAGGTGTGTCACCCATAAGTCTACAAGGAGTCCACCCTCAAAGCCCATAATAGACTCAAAAATATTGCTCCCACACTGCAGCTTATGGAAATTGAACCTTGCACCTTGTAGCAATTCTACCCCTCCGGAACCAACTGAGCTACGCCCTGTGCGTATATATATATATATATATACTAGTAACTAAATTTTGCAACGGTCAACTGATGCTATAATGGACGACATTGTGGCTCAAGTTTTCCTGGTAAATTCGAAAAAGAAAAAGAACCGGTCAAAGTTTGCAAAGAAAATGTGTACTTCGAAATATCTTCAGATTCCTCCAGAACTGACTCAGAAAGGCCTCCGCTGAAAAGTAAATTGGTTATTGGTGTCGTTTTCTGGTGAAGACTTAGAGCATTTGGTTTATCAAGAAGATTGTGTAATTAATAAATTTCAGGAAATCGTGGAAGATGATCCAAAGATAATCAAACAGATTGCTCTTTTTAGACACTTAAATTCAGTTAACAAAAATTATGGAAAAAATTTGGTTTTTGCAAGATATCAGTGAAAAACCCTAAAATTTTAAACAGAGTTTTATCCAGATGAGCAGGTTTGGATAGGTTATTAACTTGTACACATAGAGATATTGAGGATCTTCACAAAAAAAAAAAAAAAAAAGATAGAAATATAGAGAATTTTGATCAAGACAATTTCGATAAATATATTTTTAGTCTAGGTGCTTTATTTTATGGGAAGTAGTACTTCCTTTCCTTGTTTTTAGACCTCAAGTTGTGATTATTGTTTTAGATACTTTTTTCGGTTGAATTGGGTTCTCAACAAAATTTCCTTTCTTTTGTTATATATATATATATATATATATATATCTATTTCAAGCACCAACTTCGACTGAGGAGGAAGATTTGATCAGTCAGAGTACCAAGAAAGTTCAAACTACCTGTGCCTTTGGAGCTATGGATACTTGGCATAAGATACATCACCCAAACCAAGTGAGGTGTAGTAGATACGAATCTCTTACAGAGAATCACTAATGGGGCACACTAGGAGCATTAAGGAATCTATCAAGCTATCCAAGGTGGAGTTTTCGATGTGGACAAGGTTCAATTCATCAGGCCATACAAGGAATACCCTTAACAACGAATTTTACTTGACGAAAACTACAAAAAGGATTCACGCATCGTAGGAACACGCGTCGTAGGAAGAACTCGATTATTCTTAGGCTTTTGGGAAAATTCATCGATTTAGCTTTATTGATAACCAAGCTCACACAACTTTGGGATCTTCAAGGTGACTATGATTTGATTGATATAAGACATAGTTGTTTTATACTTAGCCTGCATGACAGAGATATGACTTGACCACAGTCTTACCAATGGTTCTTGGGTTGTTTCAGACCACAACTTGGTAGTTAGAAAGTGGTTCCCCTATTTTCTGTAGCACCCGGGGACGATAGGCAACCACATCCCCCGCATCTTGACCCGACCTTCGTACGAAATGGGCAACCACACATGAATCCAATCAAGGCGAACGGGTAACAAAAATAAAAACTATCCTGTGCTAAACCCTGTACCAACAACTAATAAAAATAAGAGTGCAGAAGCAAGGCAAACATACATTTACAAGTCATAGCAAATAAAAATCATAAACAAGAAGTAAATACGGGCTCAACTAGAAGCCCTAAAATTGTAGCACCTGGAACGATAGGCACCACATCCCCCGCACCATAAGTCTAGTCCACGTATGAAATAGATAGTCCATACATGAACTAGAATCATAGCGAACGAGTGACAAAGAAAAACGATCCTGACTAGGCGGAAATCTAACCCTGTACTAGTCAATCAACTCGAAGTGCGGTGCGGAAGCAATATCATCAAACATGAATTCCAATGATGGCTACAAGCCCAACCCATATTATAAACATAATTAAATACATCATGCAACCTAACAACGGGTTCAACTAAGCATACAACCTGTCCCGAATTCATTCTAACAATAATTCATAATTGGCACACCCGAATACATAAAGTAATACAAATAAACCATAACGACGTAAAATGTGACTCAAGTGTACAAGTGTGACTCGAACAAGAATGCTAAGACTCGACTCCAGCCTAGCAAAACCTGCAAGAAGCTGGAAGAGTGGGAAAGAGGGGTCAGTCTCTAGAAGACTGAGTGAGCAGGAGCTATACATAAATATATAAAAACATGTACATGCAACTCATAAATCCCAAGCAAAGCTTTATTTGAAATTAGTTCCCGCGAAGGGAAAGAATATAGCTAGACAATGCTTAGGCTTTATAACTAATTCATATTAAATTCATTAAGTTCATAATTCGTAAATAATCGTTGTGGCTCGGCGAGTGAGCATGCATAATCTCCAACCAAACTCCGACCGTGTACAAGAAACGTGACTTAATATTTTTGAATACGTGATCATGCAATACATAATAATACATGCGTAGCACATTCATGAAATAATCGTAATAATTGTAATCATGATCATGACCGTGATCGTAATAAAAACATAGTTTTCCATCCTTCTTCCTTCGGGACAGTGGAAGGGTTTGCAAGGCCCTACCACCTCGTTCGTTCGTATCGAGTCAGGGGATCATGACTCCTACCCGCTCTTTCGATAGGGTAACACCACCGGCTCAAGAATAACTCACATTCCACACTACATGGTCGCGTGAGAAATTCTCAAAGGGTACTCTATGTGAATGGATGTTCCGATGGCCCGATGCTGTATCGGTCTCGATGCACACTTTTTTCCCCGGGCCCAATAATACGTGAACATGATCGTGCGTAATCTCACCAAAACGTTCAAGTTGTGAGAATAATATTAAGGGCAAATTACATCCACCACCCCTGAGGTTAGACCTAATTACAAGCCGGTTCCTATTCTTTTAAATATTACACTGTAGTCCCTATATTTCTTGTTTTGTGTGAGGTCCATTAACGAATTTTGTAAAGGTACACTTATATCCCTGAAGGTTTTGTGAGTGTTACATATAATGTATGATAAAAAATGCAAAATCGGCCCTAAATGTATACAAAAATTAACAAATTAACAAGGCTTAGGGACTACATTATAATATTTAAAAGAATAGAGACCGGCTTGTAATTAGGTCTAACCTCAGGGGTGGTGGATGTAATTTGCCCTAATATTAATAATACATGTCAAATCCATGAGAAAAGGTTTACTCGATAAGAATTTACTCGAAGACTTTGCTTTGAAATCAATATATATATACACGTTAGGTTTTTGTCCAAAACTTATCACATAAAGGTTGTAGGGTTTGATATGTAACTAGGACGAAAACACCCTCACCTGGAATACGATGAGACAAGAAACATAAGCAATATGGGTGCCTATTTGATCCGGAGGTCTCCCCCTGGAAATGAACTATACAAGAGAAGGAACAAGGTGTACTCGTGAGAAATGACTCAATATGAAACCAAATAAGACGAATTGCATTGCTATGAGGTGTCGCGGAATGATATGAAATGATATAACATGTGTGCGAAAATTATAAAATGATATGCTATGTCATGATAGTGTTCATATGCACAATTAATGTTTCACGCATCAAATAGGCATATAATTCAAGTGTACGTGTGGTATATGGTCGTGAAATAAAATATTAAAACATAACTAAATCACTTAACATATAAGGCGAGCAAATTGGTATTAGTTTAAATCATGTAGGCATGTATGACAACAAACAAACTCAAATTATGATTACACATAGCATTTAATCAAAGTTCATGCAAATACTTATCATGGAATATGAATTCAATCACCATCAAATAATTAGGAATGCAATAAAATCATATAAGTCACGTACTGGGTCGGGAAAACGAAGGGGAAGCACGAAAAAGGAGTTTTAGAATAAAGTTGAACAAAAGTTGGAAGTTCCAAAACGCACAAGCTGTAAAGAAAAGGAAATATCTCAAGATCTAGAAGTTGAAAAGGGGTTGGATATGAAAGTAGACCAATAGATCTTTCCGAACATATATGGCTCGAATTCTAGTACAAAGCGGAATGAAAATAGTTTAGGTCCAAAGTTGGGTTAACACAGATTCGCCACAGCTTAGCAACACCAAATTGAAACGGTCATATCTCACTTCTAGGAACTGATATTGATGAGCTGTAAAAAGAAGAATGCTCTACACTTCAAGTACTTACTCTAGTTAAAAATTCAGAGCAAATGGAGTAGGTTAGGGCATCTCGGCTGGGATTAAAAGTGTCATGGCCGGGATAAAGGGTTAGCAGATTTTCCGAAGTTGAATCTCGACCGGGAATTAAAAGTGTCAAGGCCGGGATTGGACCCTGGAATGCTAAAAAACAGGGGAAAACTCGGAAAAGACGGTGGGGATCCCTCCCAAGGCTTAAAACTCAACCAAAGCTCAACCCAAAACACCTAAAACCTGTAATATATCAACTAGGAACACCAAATGCAAGTTTAAGGCAATTTAGAACACATTAATCCACAAACCCACATCAAAACAAACACACACACACACACACATATATATATATATATATATTTGCACATCTATATACACATATACATCAACCAAATTATTGCAAAAAATTCATAGATCCTAACATACATTAGCATAATATCATCAAAAAACAAGAATCTAACTTAGATTATAAAAGCCCTAACAAAAACACATACACATTCATACACTTATATATATATATACTCACCTTGGAAGGAAATGAAGGAATGGAAGAATGAAATGATGGAGATGATGATGATGATGCCTTGATTCCTCCTACTCCTTCATCTTGCTTGGATCAAATGGGTTGTGTGTGTGAAGAGTTGAGAGAAAGTGTGCTTGTATGTGTGTTAGAGATTTAGTGTGTGTAATGGTTGGGTGGTATTTTATGTGTATGTGTGAATATATGTTTAATATATTATGATATAGTTGTATGTATATGTATGTATAAAGTGTAGTGGAAGATATTATGATATGTAATATGTATATAGGGAGAATTACATCCAACTACCCTCAGTTTAGGCCTAATTACAACCCGGTCCCTATTCTTTTAAATATTACATTGTAGTCCCTATATTTCTTGTTTTGTGTGAGGTCCATTAATGAATTTTGTAAAAGTACACTTATGTCCCTGAAGGTTTTGTGAGTGTTATATGTAATGTATGACCAAAAATGCAAAATCGTCCCTAAAAGTATACAAAAATTAACAAATTAACAAGGCTTAGGGACGACAATGTAATATTTAAAAGAACAAGGACAGAATTGTAATTAGGCCTAAACTGAGGGTAGTTGGATGTAATTCTCCCTATATATATAAGCACATATACTTTATTTTATAATATGAGATGTGTATATGAAGTGTATATGATGTATATGCACATATATATAAGTATGTATATTCATATAAGTGTATGCAATATATATATGTACATATATTTAAGTTGGAAGAAAATTTATGAAATGATTATGAATTAATTTTATGAAATATTTATATGTTATGAGATGGCTTGCGAATAAAATTCATGTATTTTACATAATTCAATTAAATCAAATAATTCAAATAAGGTTATCAAATAATAACGCATGCGAGTACGAAATTCAATAAATAATTAACCTTAACCCTCGAAAAATCACACGTGTGGTGTGCGTACCTGTACAACGAAAACACGGGGTGTCACAACCTCTCCCCCTTAAGAAGGACCTATCCTCAGGTCCGATGCCTCGAGTTCTAGACTCTAAGCACCACTTCTCTGTGTTCATCAAACGCGGGGTTCGCGACATCCTGATAGGAATTAGTTTGGAAAAGGTCTTCAAGAAACAAGGGTTCTTGACTTCGTTGTAGAGAAGATTCGTCCTCGAACTTAAATTCGATGTTAAGCGAGTAGCTCAGTCAGACTCGTATAACAAGAGGGTCCAATGGATTCATCTCTTATTGCTTAAGTCCATTACGACCTAACTCTTGGGGCTCGGTTTGAAAAACAAGTATGGTATCTTAAACAACCACTAACTCACAACCATGAGCCTAACCGAATTCTTCAATGCCTCCAAGTTAGATTCGATGTTGGGAGAATCGAACCATTCTTGATCAAGTACCCTGGTGTGGTTGTTGAAAGCTTGACTCCACAATTCTCCACGACCCTCTACTCACCGTGAAACCTAAACACTCTCGAAAACTAAGCTGCCTCCAGCGGCTAGCTAGCCAGCAACATGCAAACTCACGTACACGGCATGCACAAGAAATAATCATCATACACATGCAATCTCTAACGGAAGTTAAAGCAATAAATAACGTATGTATGAATGTGTCATGAATGTTTTAATGTACCGTTCACCTAAGAACGAAATGGGAATTGGTGTTTATAACTCAAGCTTGTACATATATTTTACCCCATGGTTGATGTAACTCTTGATCTCCTTTAATGCGTGCTCTGTCGAATTGATAGCCCTTAATTGATCCTATCCTCCGTATAATCTGATTCTTGATTATCGTCTTGATCCTTCCTCTTTACCTCCTCAAGTTCTTCAGTGTGCACTTTGGATTTGATCCAATCAACTCGTTTTCCATACGGGTTGTAATTAACGAGCTTGAATGCTCGAGCCATTCCTCTAGTGACTGGAGTTACTGTTTTCAACCTTAGAACTGCTTCCGGTTCACCATGTAAAACGACTAACGAACAGATATTCCATCTCATCTTCAAGGCTCGGTTGAATTGACTCTTACTTTCATCCTCATTGAAAAGGACAATCTGATTGGGCTTTCCTTACTCTGACAATCTCTTCGCCATTTCTTGTAGTTCCTTCATAACCCCATCATCCACGGTATTTGAAGCTTATTGTATAAAACTCAATCCTTTTTAAGTCTTAGGAGATTAAGTTCGTACGGGTCCTATTAATGAAGTTCGATGATGTTAGTTCTTAACCTTTGATCATTCTTCGCTCTGCTTTAACAGTTCAATTCTTCAATATCTCTTACCCATGCATCTTTACCACTTGAAGCATCGATTTTCTTTTTATGCTCTCGGAGTTCTAATCACCTTATTTTGAAGTCCCTCGGTAATAGGGTCTTCTACCTTATTCCTCATCACTTTTTGTAGAATACCGTGACTTGTTAAGTTTTGCATTTTCATTGTTCCTAGTTGAAGTGACTTTCTTAGCATGACCAGGAGTTCAAATTTATTCCTTTGTCGTGCTCTTCCCTTTAGGAATTTCCTTCTTTGTTCGTTTAACTTAATCCATCGCTTCTTTATCCGAACTCTCAACTTCTTCAAAAATCATCTTCTTCGAGATGATTGGTTCTAACTATGTGGTGTGTCTGGTGCCCTTACTCACATTCACTTTAAATTGATTGGTTAAGATAGCAATCAATATTTATTTTGTTCCCAATTCTCCCTATTCAAATTCTTCTAGCTCCCAAAATCCCGTTCCATTTCCATTTGCTCTTTTACAAACCCCAAAATTCTGTTCTTGGTCCAAACACGACTCGGCTAAAGTACTTGCAACGAATGGGGTGATGAAGGCTTTCTATCAAGCAAACACCAAGCTATGCATGTTGGGTAAGTATGTTCGATGTATGTCACATATCTTCAATAATTAAGGTATGCAACATATTTTAACAATTACATCAATTAAATGAATATAAAGCGAGATTAAAATAATTAGTACGATGTATGATGCACGTGCCATGAATGCTAGTACCTTTCACCGTAGTGGCAATCTTTAATTCGGTAATTTGGTCCTATATTCTCCAATTTGCTGATCATCTCTTGCTTACACACGGTCTTCTAACTTTCTTAATTTTTCTTGCATCCACCCATGTGTTTCAAAGTCCGAATTCATGGTTTGGTTCCAATTCTTTCACCCTAAACATCTCTATACTTTAATTCTTCCTAAAACCGATTCCAAGTTCCTTTACTTCCTCGGATCCCTTGCGTGATCCTCGAATCCCTTGCATCAAGTTGTATATTCTCGTGACCCGAGGTTGTTACTGATCCCAAGTCTTCCATACCTGAATGACTCGGTCCCTTCAATTTTTCCCTAGAACCGATTCTTCATTTGTCTAACTTTTTACCATAGTTATTATCTCAACCGAAACCTCCTTGCTCTAACCTTGAAGAATTCTAACGGCCGAGCATTTCACCTTCCATAGTTGAGTGTCTTCACATTCCCAATCGAATGATAAACTTTAAATGTTGATTCGAGTGTCTTGCTTGTCCTTTTTTTAAATCCAAATGTTAAGCGGTCTCTTAGTTTACCTTAATTCGATCTTCAACTTCGTCTAAAATTCATAGTGTCTCGGCTCATCTCTTCCTTCCCATTTCATTACTTCAACTTTGAAAAACCTTCTTCTTTCTTGCCCCGAACCTAATTCTCGATCATAACCTCTATCCGAATTATCTTGACTTAGCCCTTCACTCTGACAACTCAACCTTAATTCAAACTACTTAAAGGTCCCCCAACTTAATTGTAAATTTGAGCTTTCAATCTTAACGCCTTCAAGGTTTTTCCTTCACTTCTTCCTCGAGTTAGACGAGCCTTTTGAACCCGGTTGATCAATTCTGTTTGCGGGGTAGGAGCGTGTGTTTATTTGGGAGTTGTAACATCACACTCTCATACCATTACCTCAACCATACCAATCTTCTTACACGATTTAATTTCCTTTTTGAGCTTAAACTCCCAACCTATAACCTCGTCAACCCAATCGATACCCTTCCTATGGAAAGTAACCATCACCCTTTTACTTCTCTTTATTTCGGTTCATCCTTTAAATCACCCGCATTTGAAAGAAGAGCTTGTAATGAATTATTGTGATTGAGAAAATTGGTCGTGGTTTGATGTTATATCGATATCCTACAAATCACAACTCGACTCAAACATAAATGCATGCAAGTTAGTAAGTGCATATGACACGTAAATAACAACAAAAGCACGTACTGATGTAAGATGCAACACATAATTCAACAATATTTAAATTAATCACATTCAACAATATAATTTCCATAAAATTTTAACAATTAATGTTCCTAATCAATGCAATGTACACGTTGACAAGTTGTTCCTGAGCCATTTGACCTAGACTTGACATGACATGACGCAAGAAACCCCAGTTTTGCAACCTGGGGCTCTGATACCACTTTAGGATGTAGCACCCACAACGATAGGTACTATATTCCCCGCACCATAAGCCTAGTCCACGTATGAAATGGATAGTCCATACGTGAACCGAACTCGTAGTAAATGGGTGACAAAGAAAAATGATCCTGGCTAGGCAGAAATCTAACCCTATACCAGTCAATCAATTAAAGAATACTTGAAGTGCGGTGCGGAAGCAATATCATCAAATATGAATTCCAATGATGGCTACAAGCCCAAACACTATTGTAAACATAATTACATACGTCATGCAACCTAACAATGGGTTCAACTAAGCATACAACTTGTCCCAAATTTATTCTAACAATAATTCATAATTGACACACAGGCTCGAATATATAAAGTAATACAAATAAACCATAACGACGTAAAATGTGACTCAAGTGTACAAGTGTGACTCGAACAAGAATGCTAAGACTCGACTCCCACCTAGCAAAACCTGTAAGAAGCTGGAAGAGTGGGAAAAAGGGGTCAGTCTCTAGAAGACTGAGTGAGCAGGAGCTATACATATATATAAAAACATGCACATGCAAGTCATAAATCCCAAGCAAAGTTTTATTTGAAATTAGTTCCCACAAAGGGCAAGAATATAGCTAGACAATGCTCAGGCTTTACGACTAATTCATATTAAATTCATTAAGTTCATCATTCGTAAATAATCGTTGTGGCTCGGCGAGTAAGCGTACATAATCTCCAACCAAACTTCAACCGTTTACAAGAAACATGACTTAATATTTTTAAATATGTGATCATGCAATACATAATAATACATGCGTAGAACATTCATGAAATAACCGTAATAATCGTGATCGTGATCATGATCGTAAACGTAATAAAAATATAGTTTTCCATCCTTCTTTCTCCGGGGTGGTGGAAGGGTTTGCAAGGCCCTACCACCTCGTTCGTTCGTATCGAGTCGGGGGATCATGACTCCTACCCGATCCTTCGATGGGGTAACATCACCGGCTCAAGAATAACTCACCTTCCACACTACATAGTCGCGTGAGAAATTCTCAAAGGGTACTCTATGTGAATGGATGTTCCGACGGCCCGATGCCATACCGGTCTCCACGCACACTTTTCCTCGGGCCCAATAATACGTGAACATGATCGTGCGTAATGTCGCCAAAATGTTCAAGTCATGAGAATAATATTAACAATACATTTCAAATCCATGAGAAAAGGTTTACTCGATAAGAATTTACTCGAAGAATTTGCTTTGAAATCAATATATATATATATATATATATATATACGTTAGGTTTTTGGCCAAAACTTATCACATAAAGGTTGTAGGGTTTGATACTTAACTAGGACGAAAACACCCTCACCTGGAATACGATGAGATAAGAAACACAAGCAATATGGATGCCTATTTGATCCGGAGGTCTCTGCCCTGGAAATGAACTATACAAGAGAAGGAACAAGGTGTACTCGTGAGAAATGACTTAATATGAAACCAAATAAGACGAACTGCATTGCTATAAGGTGTCGCGGAATGATATGAAATGATATAACATGTGTGCGAGAATTATAAAATGATATGCTATGTCATGATAGTGTTCATGTGCACAAATAATGTTCCACGTATCAAATAGGCATATAATTCAATTGTACGTGTGGTATATGGTCATGAAATAAAATATTATAACATAACTAAATCACTTAACGCATAAGGCGAGCAAATTGGTATTAATTTAAATCATGTAGGAATGTATGGCAACAAATAAACTCAAATTATGATTACACGTAGCATTTAATCAAAGTTCATGCAAATACTTATCATGGAATATGAATTCAATCACCATCAAATAATTAGGAATGCAACAAAATCATATAAGTCATGTACGGGGTCGGGAAAACGAAGGGAAGCACGAAAAAGAAGTTTTAGAATAAAGTTGAACAAAAGTTGGAAGTTCCAAAACGCACAACCTGTAAAGAAAAGGAAATATCTCAAGATCTAGAAGTCGAAAAGGGGTTCCATTTTTTGGATATGAAAATAGACAAATAGATCTTTCCAAACATACATAGCTCGAATTCTAGTACAAAGCGGAATGAAAATGGTTTAGGTCCGAAGCTGGGTTAACGCAGATTCGCGGCGGCTTGCGGCACCAAATTGAAACGGCCATATCTCACTCCTTGGAACTGATATTGACAAGCCGTAAAAAGGAGAATGCTTTACACTTCAAGTACTTGCTCCAGTTAAAAATTTGGAGCAAACGGAGTAGGTTAAGGCATCCCGGCCGGGATTAAAAATGTCATGGCCGGGATGAAGGCTCAGCAGATTTTCTGAAGTTGGATCTCGACCGGGATGAAAAAGTGTCAAGGTCGGGATTGGACCCTAGAACGCTGAAAAATATGGGAAAACTCAGAATAGACAATGGGGATCCCTCCCAAGGCTTAAAACTCAACCAAAGCTCAACCCAAAACACTTAAAACCTGTAATATATCAACTAGGAACACCAAATGCAAGTTTAAGGCAATTTAGAACACATTAATCCACAAACCCACATCAAAACACACACACACACACATATATATACATACATATCTATATACACATATACATCAACCAAATTATTGCAATAAATTCACAGATCCTAACATATATTTGCATAATATCATAAAAATACAAGAATCTAACTTAGATTATAAAAACCCTAACAAAAACAAACACATTCACACACTTATAGACACACACACACACACACACATATATATATATATATATACAAACCTTGGAAGGAAATGAAGGAATGGAAGAATGAAATTATAGAGATGATGAAATAATTCAAATAAGGTTATCAAATAATAATGCATGCTGGGTACGAAATTAAATAAATAATTAACCTTAACCCTTGAAAAGTCACACGTGTGGCGTGCGTACCTGTACAATGAAAACACGGGACGTCACAAGAATCCTTTCCCGAAATAATTATTCAATAACAATAATTTAAATACGGATTCAACTAAAGGCCCTAGAACCTATTTTGAATCAATCAATCGATAACATGATAATATGTGCCCGGTTAGGCCCAATACAAGAATAATGTGCATGTTGTGTACAATGCGAGACTCGAATGATAGACTTCTTTACATGACTCGAAAGAAATAAAAGATTCGACCAACTCCCTTCTAGCTACCACCTGTACGAATCTGAAGGACAAATAGGGAAGGGATCAGTCTCTACAAGACTGAGTGAATATCATAATATATTTAGAAAGCAGTAAAATCATCCAGGCCCTAATCCCATGTAAGGTTTTGGAAAAGAAACAAGGAAACACGAGTGAAATCAATACATAGGATTACGACGAAAAGTTTATTACAAGGCAAATGGTTTCACGTGGCTCGGCGAGTAAGCAGTGTTCTCCTTTCTCCAATCGTGTACAAGACAAGAAGTTGTTATGTGATCATGCAAGAATTAAAAGTTACCGCTTATTACATAAGGTATTCATTAAGTGCAACAAGTACTCTTTTTTCCTTTGGGTTGATGGACGGGTAGCTAGCCATCACCATCCAAGACAAGGCGGTTAGTGGGTCCATGACTCCCAAAGACCAGAATCCCATCAATCTACTAATCCTCCTAGTGGACATCCAGGCTGCTCTAACAAGGTGGGACTCATGCAAGAGATAGCCATCAACCCTTGCTTTCCTGGTTCTTTCAATACACAAGCCCTTGGGCCCCATGATATGTGCAAAATCTCGCTAAAAAAAGGTAGGAACATGATCACGAACAAGGATTTATTTTCAAGAAAAACATTTGTACTCTTGAATATATATGTTTGATAATAATAATAATAATAATAATAATAATAATAATAATAATAATAATAATAATAATATTTTGGCCAAAGCATCACATAAAAGGGTAGTAGGGTTTAAGCATACATAACCTAACATTTTCTCACCTTAGAAGTAACAAGACAAGAGGAACTAACAAAACTTGTGCATACTCAATCAGGTTGTGTCTGCCCTGGAGATCATTGTACAAGAAAGGAAATACGGTGTACTCATGAGACACGACTCAGTATAAGACCACATAAAACGCACGACAATGATATGAGATGCTATGACATGAAGTGATATGACATGTGACGCCCCGATGTTTCAACCGTACAGGTATGACGTTATGTGTGTATTATTTGGTCATTTAAATTAATTATGAAATTATACGTTTATTATAATGTTATATGATATTCTTCAATTTTATGAATTAATTGTTAAGGAATTATATGTTGGATTTTGAACGTTATGCTTGAATGACTATGAATGGGCACCGTTTGTATCCGATTTTTATGAAAACTTGATATGCATGAGATATTTGAGTTATGAACATGTTTATAATGCTCGTTGTATGTGTTTGAACTTGTTTGATGTGGTCTTGGACCATTTTATTTTAAACAGGACTTAAAGGGGGGCTAAGGAGCATTTTGGGCACCTTGGGTTCCCGGGTGCATAACTTGAGCTCGGGAATTTGAATTTAAATTCCGACACCACCGTTGAACTCGTATCAACAATAGAGAGCCAATGGAACAATCCTTATATTTTTCTAAGCCCTTTTGAACCTCCGAAACTTGACCGAACCGAGCAGCTTGCACCGAGTTACCCTATCTTACTCGTTTCGACCATATCCAACCCGTTTTAGCTCCAAATGACCCATGACTTGAACCCATTTTCTCCCAACTTGATCCTTAATCAGATTTTGAGCCCTATTTTCGAAACATAACACAAGGAAGCAAAGGAAAGAGGCTTGAAGCAAGGAAAAAAAAACTATCCCATGACTATTCACCTCTTGAAGGTTTTGAGCTCATATCTTTATCAATCGTCATCCAATTCAAGTGGTAAGCCTAGATTCTTGTTCTCCATGTCATTGTCATTGTTTTCATCCATTAGTTGCTGATTTTGAGCTTATATTGATAGAGATATGAGTTATGGTATGAATAAGAGTGAATAGTAAGGGTTTTGGTGTCCTTGAAGAATCATGCATGTATCCTTGTGTTTTCTTTTGATTTAATACATATTGTATGTTCATAAAACATCCATTAATACTTCTATGACCATGTATTATGAGGTAGTTGAGTTATATTGATGTCACCATTAATGAAGCTTGAAGGATATGAAAATGGTGTTTGAGTTCTTGATGCTTTCCTTGAGTTACAGATGATAGAATATGATCTAGCATGTATATATGAACTTATACCTTGAATTTGAATGCATTTGGTTGAATCTTGAGTTGGTTTTCAAGCTTTTTCATCCTCCTCGTGACTTTGCCCTGTTGTTGCTGCGTATTTTAGCTGCTGATATGAATCCAAGGCCTGGATTTCCCCTTTGGAAAATATCCATAGGCGTGGATTTGTGGCAGGCGTTTGGGGAAGCTCCTGGTCAAGATCCACGACCGTGGGTCTCAAATCTACGACCATGGATTCTGTCCAGCGGCTCCCATTGCTCCGAATTCCATTTTCTCGTTTCTCTTCGCTTGTTTGATCCTCTCCCATCTCTTTTGTGATTCTTATACTTTATTAACATGTATTATTATGTGTTATTATTATTGTATTAAGTTTGTGGATTGTATTGACATGATATGTGAAAGATATGAACATGAATGAACACGATCTTTTCGTGTAATTGAATGGATCACTTGTTTATGTGTCTAATTGGTATTAATTGTGCACACGAACATCTTCATAACAAGTTTTTATGTCTTATGCATTTCATTTCACGTTTATTATATCGCCGTGTTTCGTTGTGGTCAATTTTGATTCTCACACCTCATCTTTTACACAGATTTTGGTTAGGGCGGAGACGAGACCGGTCAGTAAGGTTCTTGTGCCATTATTTTTCTTTAAAGGTGGGTTTCTCTTCTATTAGATAAAAATTGGCCCAATATATCCAATGTGCAAGTTTTAAACCAACTTATTATATGTATATATCGAGTGTTTTCAAAGAGTCAATGATTTCACGTTAAACCCTTCTTTAATGTATCCCTACCTAATGTTTTGGTGAGAATTGATTGAAATGCACTGAATGGGGACCCTATGACTAAGTGTATGTGGCGTGGCTATCGGTGAACCTGTATGCTAGTTCTACCAACTTCGGCGATACTGGCCTTGCTAGGAGGTTAGCGAGGAATGAGAACTGGGCTTTTGGGGATTCATGTACCCCACTAGCCACAATGAATGGGTTGCTGGGTTTTGTAAGCCCGTCCACTAACAGAAGGAAAAAGGTGTATATGAATGATTGAATGAATAATGGATTGATTATGCACGAAAGATTATATGTGTGATAACTAATGATTAAATGTTAATGAATACACGAGGTGAAGGTTGGAGACTTAGCCCTCTGGCCGGGCTCACGAATGACCTAATGAATGAAAATGGTTGTTATAATTCCGCTAGATGCTTTTCTTTGTTTTACCTGCTTGGGAAAAGTTTTAAAACCTCATACAGGATTATAGTTTGCATACATGTGTTTTATTTCGGCTTTATTACTATATTATGCCCTGTTTTTATACCCACCAGTCTCTTAAAGACTGCACCTACCTTTGTTTTGAGATGTCTTTTGCAGGTAGGGAGTGCTAGGCGGAAGTCCGAGTCTTTAGAGTCTTGTATTTGTGTCTAGCATTTCTTTTACACACATACACTCTTATTATTAATTGTTATTTTATTTTTGAACGCTTGAGCGCCTTTTGTATATGATGGGCCGTGTTGGCCATTTATACTTGACGTTGTAGTTCATTTTGTTAAAGTTGAGCCTTTGAGCTTATTGTACATGTTATTGTTATATGTGTTGGCTTCTGCTCTTATGCATTGCTCTGTTATTATTTTATCTTGTTACTTATTTGGTTTAAGGGTTAGCTCTCGCCTAGCAGAGCGAGTGTGTTGTGTCCCTATTTGTCTTGATTTGGCACGTGTATGAATTTCCTATTTAATATACAGGTCGGGTCTTGGTGCGGGGGATGTGGCGTCACGCGCTCCGGCGCTACGTGACAAGTGTATGGAAATAACAAACATTATAATATGTCGTGAATGTGTTCATGTGCACAATTAATGTCCCCACGTAGCAATCAAGCACCCAATCCAATTGTACATATGATCCAAGAACGTTAACAACATCTTTAACATATACAAATTGAATAAAAAGTTTAGCCCTATCGAACTTGACGATTAAATACATATTCATGACATTCCTTGCAAGAATCCAAATTATAATTTATACCCCAGAATTACATGTATTATCTATTCTAATTAACCAAGGTTCAATGCAAATCCATTTCTCATAATTATAGATCTCCTATTAACATCAATTCAAGAATTATCATAATTTAAACCGAATTCCACAATTTTTAGTATTCACAAATATACCAATTCATAAGAAATTAGATTCCAGCCAAGACTCACAAACTGAACCAATTTACATATTAACATAATTCGAACAATTAAATTAGATGATTTGTTTGACTCGAATCCAGATTGAATTTACATAAATAAATGCAAATATGTGCAACAAACTAAAGTATCTAATTTACAAATTATCGTGCTAAGTCATATGAATTGACACTATTTAATTCCCATTTAATACATAGATTTACTCAAAGCCAACATATAACCACTCACTTATACTATTTATCAAACACACCAGGACTATGCTCAATTCACATGTCCTATAATACTATAAACATTCAAATTATAAATGTATCAATACATATTATCAAATTCATAATTTTAATAATCAACAACAAATTTCAATACAAATTACGTTTAGGTCTAATCCCGATCGCCTCCTGTCTATTGGGGGGGTTTGCACTTTCCCCCTTATTATTTGAATTAGCAATTTCTCCCCTAACCCTTGAAAAATATCACACTTAACCCCTTTTAACAAATTTTGACTGTCGATTTCTCCTCCGTCACGGCGACCCAAGCTTCAAGACCACCGCCATCATGTTCATCTCTCCAAGAAGAGCAAAGCCCATACCCCAGTCGACCCTATTAGCTACCAAAAGCCACTATAAAGCTTCGTTCATTGTACATCGTCTTTGACCGATGATTTCTGCTTCGTCGGTTGTCGGATTATGATTTTGAGATCATTGTTGTGTTTCTTGCATGGAGAGCTTCATTTTGATATATAATATCAACACATTTGAAATCAACTTTGTATAGATTTGCTTTGTTAAGGGGGTTAAGTGTGATATTTTTCAAAGGTTAGGGGAAAAATTGTGAAAATCCAAAGAATTAGGGGGAAAGTGCAAAACCCCCCAAAGATTGGGGGTGGGATTAGCCCTTACATTTATACAATGCACATGATTAATTACACAAGTCATGTATCTCTAATTTATATACATAAACAGGCGCCAATTATTAAAATTTCATAAATAAGATCCCATGTGTAAAAAAAAAAAAAAAAGCATTACATCTTCTAAATAACTAACTCATAAACACAATTGAATACATCTATAAACGAAATTACAAAATACTCCCAATAAAGAAAAAAGGTGAGACTCATGGTTGAGGTGACAAAGAAGATAAGACGTTCAGCAATAAGGGGTGACTGAAATGGCGACATAAGGTGGTGGTGTCAACTGGTGAAAGAGAGATCGCCGACGTCTATTGTTCCTGTCCCGAACCTTAGTTGTGATAAGGGAGATAGATAGAGCAGCTGGACTAGGGTTTTACCAGTAGGAGTTGCTGTGGGTTTCATTGGTGGTTGATTGACGATGGCGCGGGATGATGGTGGCTGTTGAAACTATCCTGTTTAAGATAGAGAGGGGTTTAGAGAAGGAAAGTTTGATAGGAAAGGGGGTGGAGCTGTGATGTAAAAGGCTGGAGACCGAGGAAATTACGACGAAGTAGTGGCCGATAAAGGTCATCAGCAGCAGCGACAGAGCAAGGCGATGGTGAGTAGGGCTAGGACATTTTGCATTATTTTTGATTTAGGACGAGAGGGCGAAAATCAAGGGAGAACGACAGAGAAGGGAAGAGGGTCTACGGTGGAGATGAAGCGGATGGAGTACGCAAGGTGATCAGAGTTTCTTGCCGGCAGGAGATGGCGCCGAGAATGGGAAAAGAGATGTGAGGAGTGAAATCGGAAGGGGAAAGAGATAGAAAGAAAGATAAAGGAGAGGAGATGGTGGCAGAGTTGGCTGTGGGACCTGGAAGAGGCGGCAGCGAGTGGTGGTGCAGCTAGTGACGAAAAAGGGGGTGGTTGTTGTGCCTCTACTCAAGAGAATGGGGAAAAAGGAAAAATTGACAAATGGGGCTAGGGTTCGACTGATATGGGGAAAAAGAACCCAAATTTTGATTTATTACAATCAAGCCCTGTAGCGCCCGAAATGCTAGGCCATCACATGCCCCGCACTAAAGCCTAGTCCGCATAGAAACCGGGTAATCCGTACACAAACCAAGCAGTAGTGAACGGGAGACAGACAAGACCCTACCTAAGCTAGGCGGTACCTAGACCCTATACAGCAGAGAAATACAAGAACCTGAAAGCAAAAGAAAAGTATAGCACGAACTTTCAAAAACTTAAAAGCAGCAAACATAACAATTCTATCAATAGCAACTACACGGGTTCAATTAACATAAAATCCTAATCCCGAATATAACATAAATCATAAATGCAAATGGGTTCAAATCTGTCCCTAGAAGCCTATCCCAAAATTCAAATATATAAAACAACCATGCTTACAATAACATATGTTCATGTTTATACAAAATCCAAATCAAATGGAATGCAACAGACCCAAAAGAACAAAGGACACCATAACGCCCCGCGTTTTTGTATGTGCAGGTAAGTAATATGTGTGTTTAATTTTTGAATTATATGACTTTAATTTCCATTTAATTGTTTAATTGCATTTATAACTTGAAATATTTGTTTAAATTGTGTTTGAGTTACAATTGGAAATGTGAATATATGATCGGACTTGTAAAATTATGAATTGCAAGAATCTTGTATTAATTATTTGAAATTGTATGATTTACGTATGCCGAGGGTGTGATTGCACTTAATTTGAAAGCTATGGACTTGAATTAGATGGTGTTTGAGAGTATTGAATGTTACCATTAATGAACTTCAATATTCTTCAAGTTTTCTACATAGATTTGTGAAGCTACTTGAATCCTTCTTTATTTTCGGTTTGTGGAACGTTTTGAGATTGGAATTTCATGCTTTCTTGCTGGGATTTTGTGAGTTTGTTGTTGTGTATTTGCCTTGTTGTTTGCTACTGTGTGTTGAGGTTTGGAACAGGGGAAGGAAAGGATGAACTGCTGCTGTTTTTCGTGCCTGCAACACTCTCTCCAGGCGGGGAGAATTAAGCCTTGAAGGTCCCCGGCAGGGGACTTACCTCCAAAAAGCTTCCAGTAGCTTTCTTCCCCCGCCAGGGAGTGTTGAAGAAGAATTTCTCCCCGGGCGAGGAATGTCTTAATTGGATTTTAATTGCCGCTTCTTGCTCCTGTGCGTGCTTGTGTCGTATGTATATATATATATACGTATATTACGTGCATGTGTATGAATTGTGTTGTGTGTTGCTGTGCATGTGTAATTGTTGTGTATATATATATATATATATATATATATATATATATATGTATATGTACAATATATTATGTAATATATTATACTATGCATGGTATCAGAGCTGGTGCCAGGAAGCTGATGTGTCAGGTCCTCAGCGAGGACGGTGAGCTCTCCTTGGGGGGGAGGGGGGTGGATGTGCACCCATCCCACATCGGTTGGGAAAGAGAACGAAGTTCTCCTTATAAGGGGGATGGAAACCTTACCTTGTAGACGCGTTTTCCTTGGTGGCCTAACCCATCAGGAAGAGCAAAACCCGTGCCTGGGGACACCAGTGGCGGAACAATATCAGCATACTGGGCTGGTCCTGTACTGTTACAGACACGATAGACTCCAAGGGCTTGACACACGCCGCCTAGCTCGAACTCTACGACAAGCACCTGCACACTAAAAACAAAAGGGGATAGGGGTCAATCACACGGAGTGAATGAGGGGCTACCCACACACGCTACATATATATAGAGCAAAGCACATTCAACACTTACTGTTTGTGAACTCAGGGATTGTTTTTGCACACTAAAATATTTGCCCGTGATACGTACATATAGGGATTTCTAATCAAAACAGAACAAAACATAACATAACAAATTCTTATATAACATACATATCAAATCATACCTTATCGTATCAAATCTTATCAAACATTTCTTATCTTATCTTATACTTTCATAGGATCCATATTTTAATTTATTTAAGAGTCTATCCCCGTGTCACGAACTTACCAGAGCATACATACAAAACTCAACGGGTACGAGTAACAAATCCCATCTTGGGCTCCTCATACGAATCATAAAATATCATATCATATCAAAACAAAACAAAAATATCAAACATACCTCCTTCTCCGGTGATGGAAGGGTTGTGTGACCCTAACCATCCATACAGATGAGGGGAAAGCGAACACTCAAACCCTCAGGTTCCCATCCCCCCTATTAAACCTCCTGGCGGGTTCCGGGTTAGTCTTATCAAACTTGGAGACCACGCTCAGGCTTATTCCGACAGCCCGCTGTCATCCAGGTGTCCTGACTCATAGAGTCCCGTGCCCATCATACCAAAACATATCATATCAGAGCATACCATATCATAACCCGCTACTTATCATAATTGAACATAATATACCTTACCTTGCAACAACTATGCTTTACAAACCTCTCCGTGTCAAATTCATAACATATCCGAAGCTTGCAGCGCTCGACTCATAACAGGCATACGGTTTGAAACATAGTTTAATGTTGCAAACATAACAAATCATACCGAATCAAAACAAGCGTACATAGGCTTTTACATATCGTGACATACTTGCAGAGACTAAGCAAAGTCATGAACTTACATATTTCACACATATTTACTTATACTTAAGGTTATAGTTCTCACGCATAGAAAATGAGCATGTTTCATAGGGTTTAACTATAACCTAACCTCACCTTTTACCAATGGAAACCGAACGCGAAGGATGATCCACCCTGGGATCAACACGGCTAACGGGATACCACCCCGGGTGCACCTGAATAAACTGCAGACATAAAACAAGACTTAGACTCAAAGATGAACTACATAGATGCACAACATATGCATTGACACTTAAGAGATGCAAACACTTAGGCAAAGCTCATATTTAAACCAATTTCACAACTTACGTATGCATAAAACACATCAAGACATTTTCATGTGCACAATTAATGCAAATAAGGACAATCGACATGCATATAACAACACTTAATCATATTTAAGAACACATAACACATTTTACCAGCAAAACCAAATCATATAAGTACAAAACACATCTTATTTTATGAATTCATATTCATATCAAGTTATACATCAAGTTGGGATCATGATCAGGGACGGATAAAAGCATAAAACGAGCATAAAAAACAAAGCTGAGCAAAACAACACACAAAAACTCACACGTGTCTCCCTCTAAGAAGAAACTGAGACACGGGCATGTCTCAGTACAGACGCTCAGCAAAACAGGGGAGACACGGGCGTGTCTCTCCTCAAGAAAAAAAGGAGACACGGGGTGTGTCCGAGGTCAGACGCGTAACCTTAACCAGACAAGGGCATGTCTCAAACAATGCGCAGGGGGTGACACGGGCGTGTCATCCCTCCGAGTACAGCTCCAAGTTCCGCCATTAATGGCGGAAACACAACCTCACAAGCCCACACACGCCCAACACAACCCCGAATTGTACAAAAATCATACCGCAATTTAAATACAATACGTAGATCACATATTTGCAAGTAAGAGCCCACGAAATGAGCCGAATACAAGAATCCCGAATCTAGCACTATTCACCCTCTTCCCCAAGTAGTTACATAGACAAGGATTCGAAGCATGAAAAAGATATTAAATCGAAGCACGTAATGAGAGGAATACAAATCTTACCTTGGATCTTTGATCGGGTGTTCAGAGGTCGCAAGCCCGAGTCTAGAGCTTGAATGGCTAAATAGGGGTTTTCTTTTGCTCTTTCTTCTTTCTCTCTTGGACCTATGGAAATGAGGGAGAGTGGAAGGGGCTTGGCCCTTTTCTTGGCTGAGAAATGGGTTAAGCAAAACGGATAGGGTCAAACGATATCTGATCCATCCGGATCGGATTTTAAAACGGTAGGGTGATCAAATGGCTTTAGAAAAATAAAATGTTAATTCATTGAATACGAATCGTCAAAATGAACTTAATGATAAGGTTGGAATTCGAATTCGAATTCTCGAGCTCAAGGTAACCACGAAGGCTAAAACACCCTAATTACAATTAGGTCCTTAATTTGCAATTATTAGACGATTGAGTCCAAGTACATTTAATTAAATCTAGTGCGTATATAATAAAATAAATTACAAATTGACACATAAGGCATGTGAAGTCACATAATTCACGAAAATATAAAATTAGATCTCTCGTGACATAATACCTGGATTGCCGAGAAGATGGGGTGTCATAATATTATCATACGTATTAAAACAAAATAAACATAATTCATATAACCAATCCAACCCCAACACCAAGGTAGTTTGTGTAACACCCCGTATTTTTTTGGAGCAAGATACGATGTCGTTCTCGTGCGATTAGATTGTTATTTATTTAACTCTGCTTATACTTGAATTTCATTATTTGTGTTTTAATAGTTCGATTGACTCGATTTCAATCTTATGAAAATATGTGAACTTAATTGGAATATGTGTTTAATACCTATTTGCTCTTTAACTTAAATTATGTGGGTTGATTTGAAATTAATAAAAGTTGAGGATCATTTTCTAATTATAAGAAATTCAATTTGAACTTAATTGGACATCACTTTAAATCTTTGGGGTGCTTTTATAATTATACAATCTCTAATTGGATCTATTTGAACCCTAATTGAATTTTGGGACTAAATCGCATCACTTATTTTCTTGAGGGGCTTAATCGAAATTTTGGAAGAATGGGCCTCTTTATACCGAGTAACCCTAGCCCCTTCATTTCATTCTTCTTCTTTCCCCTTTCGGTCTTCAGCAGCAGCAGCTGCGCGAGAATCCCCCCAACCACCGAACCTCCGTCGCTACTCAGCCCTCCACCAGCGCAAGGGTCGACGACCACCGCCACCGCTGTCGGCCACCCTCGCTCGCCGTCGACACCATCTTCCTCAGCTACCCACTGAACACCACCATTCCTCCCCCGTTCCTTCTCTCCGACGAGGTGCCCCAGCCCTCCACCTCGGCCAAATCCGCCACCCCAGTGAGCTCTCCCGCCTCCGTGCACCGACAGCCATGACAACCTGGCTACAGATCCGACGCACGACCACCGCCACTGTCAGAGGTCAGATCCGACAGCCGCCCTACTTCCTCTTTCCCTCTTCACCCGGCTCGAAGCAGAACCGAAATCCCCCTTCTACCGCCAATAGCCACCACATCGTGCAAGGGAATACTCCCTGCTCTGCCACGAACTTCAGAGCCACCTCTTCAACCAAGCTAGTCCGGCGAACTCCTCCACCAGCCATTCTCTCTCGTTCCAGATCTAAAGGGAAAGACCTAAGGCCGCCACCAACCCAGCAGCAATCGGGTACCGGCGCCGCCCCCTTCAGTAGCGGGCAAATCTCTTTCTTCGGATAGCTTCGCCGCCAATACCACCGGGTGTTAACAACTGTCCAGCCACCATCTCCATCGCCTCAAATCGTTGGCTCTCTTTTAATTGTAATTCAACCTCTTTCCAATTTCATACTTTATGCAATTCTGTATAATTTATAACTAGATTTATGTATGAGTGTTCAACGTAACTCTTGATTAATTAGCTGTCATTAAATTGAATTAATTAGCTTTTGTTTTGGTTTTGTGTGAGTGAAGTGGTAACTGTATGTCGTTATTAAGGTTTGAAATACTGATCATATGTAATTGTTGTTGTATGAATTTGTATTTTTTTTAATTAATCAGTTGATAGTCTGTTATATTTATGAGGTATAATTATGCATGTATGAGAATTTGGACTGCTGGGGATCGAGGATGTGTAAACTGCCTTGTAGGGTTAATAATGATATTGTTTTTACTCATAAGTGATTGAATGTTGCTGAAACCATGTGATTCTTAGTCTGGGATAACCGTGAGTTATGCATATTGATTAAATCTCTGATGTTAGATTATCTACGCAATTAGTCCTCACATTCTTTAGTGTATGACAGTAAGAAATGATTAGCATTTAAATTGGGATTGATTCAGATAATCTAAGTTGTTTTGAGTGGAGGTTAGCTCAGATAGCTAATTGTAATTTGATAATTAAACAGGTTGATTGTTTGGAGAATTGCGGTGTCGAATTCTTTATTGGTAAAGTTTAATTGTGGTATGTGAATTAATAATTAGATGAATATGTACGTGAACAAATCTCCTAAATACGAATGTTATAACTGAGATTTTTGGATTAATAATGAAATTACTTTGATATGGATTCTTGAAACTTAAACTTAATGTAAACTATAACACATCTAATTAGACCTGTAATTCGTTCTCTCTAAGTAATTGCATTAATTGGGATGGTATAGCTTAATGTTTCTAAATGATTTATGTTTTAAATAGGATTCTTGGATTGTGAAATTAAGGGTGGTTGAAATAGTAATGGTTGGGTTTGTTTTGGATTCAACTTGCAGTCTTATGATTAACTGTCTTTAATAGAACCAATTAGTGACTTGAATGTTTCGATAAGTTAGATGCTACATCACTTAAGTGATAATTGAATTGTATGTTTAATTGAAATGCGAGATATTAAATGTGCACATGAACACTTTCATGTCATTCTTGTAATTTCTATGTACATATCATATCATTCCATATCACCTCATAATTGTCGCCGTGCGTCTCTGTGGTTCATGATTGAGTCTTGTCTCATGAGTACACTGTATTTCCTTTCTGTCCAGTAATCTCCACGGTGGAGACAACCCGATCAAGTTGGCATTCGTCTTATCAATTCTCGTTTCTCGTCGCTTCTCAGGTGAGGTTTAGGATTTTGTATAGTTACGTGACCTATGGCCTTAATATGCTGATTTCAACCCTTGCATGCGAGTATATCTATTATAAATACGTATGTGTTGGATATGATATGTTTATGACCTTCTGAATCAACTCTGTTTGGAAAAGTAAATATGAAAGCATATATAAGCTGTTTTGAAAAGTACTTTACGTTATGTTCTGTAGCGAGATTGCCATGAAAGATTGGCGTATGTGATCCGTCGTGATCTGTTATGTTGTGATCCGTTGTGATCTGTGTGTGGATCGATCCTGGTGAGCTGCGGAATGGGTACCCCCGGGACGGTTAGGGACGTCGGGGCATTTATCCTTTGCGTAGTTCCATTTGAGATATCATTGTGCGACCTTAGGGTGATGAGGGAGGCGTGGTATCTTGAGCCTTCGGCTAAGGCCGGGGAGGACTCTTGTGGGTTCGCAACCCCTTGAGGGTGAGTCTATTTTAGACGGTTTATTCTCGATGGTATGGGGACGGTACATCTCCTCCATCATTGGTGTAGAGGTTGGATTGATTTTGATTTATGTTATGAGGAGTTGAGGTTGGAAGCTCGTACTCGCCGAGTAGTTGATTATGTTATGTTATGGAATTATGAATCGGGATAGAGTCTTTCTGGAAAATGATTTCCAAACTTATATCTATATCTTATTTGGGTTCTTTGGAAATGTTTTGGTATGTAACACCTACTCCCGGTTCATGAGTCCATCCTTTTTATTCTGTGCTATGCTCCTTATATATATATTGTGGGTGTGCGTTAGCCCCCTCACTCGGTCAAGTTGACTGACCCCTCATTTACACTTTTAGTTGCAGGATTGTTGGCGTTTGCTAGGCGGAAGTGAGTCCTTTGAGTTACACTTCGTCGGTCTAGTCTTTCTATTTGCATTTGTCTTTTCATTCACTTTACTTATGCTTTGACTTGTAGACTTGAGATTATACTTTACTATTCGGTAGCCCTGTGTGGCACTCTCATTCGGCCCTTGTGGCACTTGATGATTATTACTTTATGTTGATATTCGGGACTAGGGATCTATGCTAGTTGAACCCGTCACCTGCTTTGTATGTTTTGTTTTAATTGCTTCGGCTAACTATTGTTGTTGGTTTTAATTGCTCCGCACTCTGAGTTTGGTCAAGTTAGATCCGCCTAGCCTAGTGTGTGAGTTGGTCTCCCGTTCGCTCTGATTCGGATTCGGGCATGGACTTTCATTTCATCTTCCGGGTCTGGGTCATAGTGCGGGGGATGTGGCACTTCTCCGTTTGGGGTGTTACATCCTTAAGTGGTATCAGAGCTCTAGGTTGCAAAATCGAGCTCTTGAGTCATGTTGAGTCTGTCTAGGTCGTACGGCATAGGAATAACTGCGCATTGCATTTGTTTGACTTGATATTTTGATCCTTCGGCATGAATTGTTTCGTGATTATATGATTGTGTGCACATTGTGACTTTAATTATGCAACATCTTATTTTATGTGCTTTATAAATTACAACTAATTGTTGCATTTACGTGATGTACTTGTTGCATTTCATTTGCATCTTAATCCGCATGCATCGAATTTAGTGTTTGAATTTCAGGGTACCCTATGAGTCAACACTAAGATTTCCCTCCGTCAACACTACCTATTAGCACTACAACGAAAACACGTCATAATTCGAAGATGAAAGGATTCTTTACCAAGATCAATGTTCATGAAAAGGTTCAGAGTTGAAGGAATGAGATTGCTATATTATTGACTTACTACCTTAAAGTCAATTGAAAGATGAAGTTTGACGAATTTTAACCTTGAGGATTCGTTCATATGAAAGTACTCACCTTGTTGAGGAAATGAGTCAATGGAGGAGAATCTGATCAAGTAGAACCGTTTTGAAGGAGTTTGATGAGCTTTCGCCTTGATGATTCATTTATTTGGAAGTAGTCACTTTGTTGATGGAAACGAGTTAATGTAGAAGAATCCGATCAAATAAGATCCGATCAAGTTCAAGGGATGTGGATAGGTAACCATGTTACTTAAACAACGAGCTACAAACCATCGGTGAGTGTTGAAGCTTTTGGTGCCATTTAGAGTTAACGAACGACAAGACAAGATTGGTTGTTAGCTCTTTGGGTGTTTCTCAAAGATGAGATGGAAGACATTGTTGATGCGGGAATATAACACTTAGATGCTGAAAGACTTTATTCAAGTTTCAGAATTATATACCATGGATTGCTTTGGGAAGTACTTAGCACCACGATCATCCAACGAAACTCTGAGGTAAATATCTAATTGACAAATAAATCATGGACAACTCCTTGAAGATGAGCAGACTAAGATTTAACACATAAATGAGAATTCTTGGGAGAAACTGAGGATGATTCTAGTTGAGCAAGGGGATCCTAAACGAGCTTTGTTGAGTTACCACTTTATGAGAAGACTCAAGATCAAGAAGTTCAGATGACGAAGGTTGCAACATCACCGGCTTAATCAACTCCTACTGCTTCATCTCGACTTTCTTGTAAAGATTGTTACGCTTCGGTTAACGGTACGCCAAACATTCATGGCATTTGCATACATGCATCGCTTAAATACTCTTGCCTTGTTTTGCTTGATGTGGGTGATGACTATTGTTGTTTTAATTGTGATAACTTGGATACTTGATCTAGTATTTGTAACTTGAAATTTCTACTTGTTATGAACCGTTGCTGCAATGAATGAGTTATGTATTTATGTGAACTATTCATGTCTATGTGATTTAAAACTTTCTTGATTGCTCACTAACTTCTCATATAACATACATACATACTGTAACCTCGTTCTACAGGGATTCCATCGCGATATCCCCCTTGAGTTGAGGTATGAGCGTTGAATCTATACTCAAGGGATACCGATATCAGTGGTATAAGGTACACCAAACATGCATCGCATACTTTTTGTCAAGTGCTACTCTGATGTGTGTATGTATGAATAATTGATCAGTGGAATTGTGCGCAAGAGAGACCTTAGGTTCCCTCTTTTACGTGTTTGGGAGATGTTCATTCTCTCAATATATGTGTTAGAGAGTCGCAGGATTCTCTACTTATGTGATAGAAAGATGCTGGATTCTTTCTAAGCTTGTGCACGAGAGATGTTCGATTCTCTTGTACTTAGGTATTCGGGAGATGCTGGATTCTCTTGAATTTAGGGGTTTGAGAAATGTTGGAATTTCTTGAACTAGAATGTTGGAAGATGCTGGAATCTGTCCAACTTAGGCTGAGAGACGGGGTTCTCTCAATTATCTGCTCGAGAGACGGGGCTCTCTTATGTGATCGAGAGACGGGGTTCTCTCACTTTCTGTGTTCGAGAGACGGGGTTCTCTCACCTTTTGTGCTGAGAGATGGGATTCTCTCTTGTTTGTTGAGGTTGCGTTACTCGTTGTCCTGGCTACGATCTGCAGTGATGAGTTTACGACGCCATCGAAGTCGAGTGCAGTGACAACTATTCGTCTTAGGGGAATGATGAACAACTTGATGAAAGAAACGGTCCAGCACTCGAATGGATCCCAATGGCAACGAGATATCGCGAGAAAGGTTCAGTAAAGACAATGAGAGTAAACTTCACAACAGAGGCTAAGTTTTACGCAACTCCTCGAGAAGGGTTAAGACACTATCACTCAAAGCCTTTCCAGCTCAGCAGTGGAACCTGGGGACCAGGTTCTCTTAAGGGGGGAAGGTTGTAACACCCCGTATTTTTTTGGACCAAGATACGATGTCGTTCTCGTGCGATTAGATTGTTATTTATTTAACTCTGCTTATACTTGAATTTCATTATTTGTGTTTTAATAGTTCGATTGACTTGATTTCAATCTTATGAAAATATGTGAACTTAATTGGAATATGTGTTTAATACCTATTTGCTCTTTAACTTAAATTATGTGGGTTGATTTGAAATTAATAAAAGTTGAGGATCATTTTCTAATTATAAGAAATTCAATTTGAACTTAATTGGACATCACTTTAAATCTTTGGGGTGCTTTTATAATTATACAATCTCTAATTGGATCTATTTGAACCCTAATTGAATTTTGGGACTAAATCGCATCACTTATTTTCTTGAGGGGCTTAATCGAAATTTTGGAAGAATGGGCCTCTTTATACCGAGTAACCCTAGCCCCTTCATTTCATTCTTCTTCTTTCCCCTTTCGGTCTTCAGCAGCAGCAGCTGCGCGAGAATCCCCCCAACCACCGAACCTCCGTCGCTACTCAGCCCTCCACCAGCGCAAGGGTCGACGACCACCGCCACCGCTGTCGGCCACCCTCGCTCGCCGTCGACACCATCTTCCTCAGCTACCCACTGAACACCACCATTCCTCCCCCGTTCCTTCTCTCCGACGAGGTGCCCCAGCCCTCCACCTCGGCCAAATCCGCCACCCCAGTGAGCTCTCCCGCCTCCGTGCACCGACAGCCATGACAACCTGGCTACAGATCCGACGCACGACCACCGCCACTGTCAGAGGTCAGATCCGACAGCCGCCCTACTTCCTCTTTCCCTCTTCACCCGGCTCGAAGCAGAACCGAAATCCCCCTTCTACCGCCAATAGCCACCACATCGTGCAAGGGAATACTCCCTGCTCTGCCACGAACTTCAGAGCCACCTCTTCAACCAAGCTAGTCCGGCGAACTCCTCCACCAGCCATTCTCTCTCGTTCCAGATCTAAAGGGAAAGACCTAAGGCCGCCACCAACCCAGTAGCAATCGGGTACCGGCGCCGCCCCCTTCAGTAGCGGGCAAATCTCTTTCTTCGGATAGCTTCGCCGCCAATACCACCGGGTGTTAACAACTGTCCAGCCACCATCTCCATCGCCTCAAATCGCTGGCTCTCTTTTAATTGTAATTCAACCTCTTTCCAATTTCATACTTTATGCAATTCTGTATAATTTATAACTAGATTTATGTATGAGTGTTCAACGTAACTCTTGATTAATTAGCTGTCATTAAATTGAATTAATTAGCTTTTGTTTTGGTTTTGTGTGAGTGAAGTGGTAACTGTATGTCGTTATTAAGGTTTGAAATACTGATCATATGTAATTGTTGTTGTATGAATTTGTATTTTTTTTAATTAATCAGTTGATAGTCTGTTATATTTATGAGGTATAATTATGCATGTATGAGAATTTGGACTGCTGGGGATCGAGGATGTGTAAACTGCCTTGTAGGGTTAATAATGATATTGTTTTTACTCATAAGTGATTGAATGTTGCTGAAACCATGTGATTCTTAGTCTGGGATAACCGTGAGTTATGCATATTGATTAAATCTCTGATGTTAGATTATCTACGCAATTAGTCCTCACATTCTTTAGTGTATGACAGTAAGAAATGATTAGCATTTAAATTGGGATTGATTCAGATAATCTAAGTTGTTTTGAGTGGAGGTTAGCTCAGATAGCTAATTGTAATTTGATAATTAAACAGGTTGATTGTTTGGAGAATTGCGGTGTCGAATTCTTTATTGGTAAAGTTTAATTGTGGTATGTGAATTAATAATTAGATGAATATGTACGTGAACAAATCTCCTAAATACGAATGTTATAACTGAGATTTTTGGATTAATAATGAAATTACTTTGATATGGATTCTTGAAACTTAAACTTAATGTAAACTATAACACATCTAATTAGACCTGTAATTCGTTCTCTCTAAGTAATTGCATTAATTGTGATGGTATAGCTTAATGTTTCTAAATGATTTATGTTTTAAATAGGATTCTTGGATTGTGAAATTAAGGGTGGTTGAAATAGTAATGGTTGGGTTTGTTTTGGATTCAACTTGCAGTCTTATGATTAACTGTCTTTAATAGAACCAATTAGTGACTTGAATGTTTCGATAAGTTAGATGCTACATCACTTAAGTGATAATTGAATTGTATGTTTAATTGAAATGCGAGATATTAAATGTGCACATGAACACTTTCATGTCATTCTTGTAATTTCTATGTACATATCATATCATTCCATATCACCTCATAATTGTCGACGTGCGTCTCTGTGGTTCATGATTGAGTCTTGTCTCATGAGTACACTGTATTTCCTTTCTGTCCAATAATCTCCACGGTGGAGACAACCCGATCAAGTTGGCATTCGTCTTATCAATTCTCGTTTCTCGTCGCTTCTCAGGTGAGGTTTAGGATTTTGTATAGTTACGTGACCTATGGCCTTAATATGCTGATTTCAACCCTTGCATGCGAGTATATCTATTATAAATACGTATGTGTTGGATATGATATGTTTATGACCTTCTGAATCAACTCTGTTTGGAAAAGTAAATATGAAAGCATATATAAGCTGTTTTGAAAAGTACTTTACGTTATGTTCTGTAGCGAGATTGCCATGAAGATTGGCGTATGTGATCCGTCGTGATCTGTTATGTTGTGATCCGTTGTGATCTGTGTGTGGATCGATCCTGGTGAGCTGCGGAATGGGTACCCCCGGGACGGTTAGGGCCGTCGGGGCATTTATCCTTTGCGTAGTTCCATTTGACATATCATTGTGCGACCTTAGGGTGATGAGGGAGGCGTGGTATCTTGAGCCTTCGGCTAAGGCCGGGGAGGACTCTTGTGGGTTCGCAACCCCTTGAGGGTGAGTCTATTTTAGACGGTTTATTCTCGATGGTATGGGGACGGTACATCTCCTCCATCATTGGTGTAGAGGTTGGATTGATTTTGATTTATGTTATGAGGAGTTGAGGTTGGAAGCTCGTACTCGCCGAGTAGTTGATTATGTTATGTTATGGAATTATGAATCGGGATAGAGTCTTTCTGGAAAATGATTTCCAAACTTATATCTATATCTTATTTGGGTTCTTTGGAAATGTTTTGGTATGTAACACCTACTCCCGGTTCATGAGTCCATCCTTTTTATTCTGTGCTATGCTCCTTATATATATATTGTGGGTGTGCGTTAGCCCCCTCACTCGGTCAAGTTGACTGACCCCTCATTTACACTTTTAGTTGCAGGATTGTTGGCGTTTGCTAGGCGGAAGTGAGTCCTTTGAGTTACACTTCGTCGGTCTAGTCTTTCTATTTGCATTTGTCTTTTCATTCACTTTACTTATGCTTTGACTTGTAGACTTGAGATTATACTTTACTATTCGGTAGCCCTGTGTGGCACTCTCATTCGGCCCTTGTGGCACTTGATGATTATTACTTTATGTTGATATTCGGGACTAGGGATCTATGCTAGTTGAACCCGTCACCTGCTTTGTATGTTTTGTTTTAAATGCTTCGGCTATCTATTGTTGTTGGTTTTAATTGCTCCGCACTCTGAGTTTTGGTCAAGTTAGATCCGCCTAGCCTAGTGTGTGAGTTGGTCTCCCGTTCGCTCTGATTCGGATTCGGGCATGGACTTTCATTTCATCTTCCGGGTCTGGGTCATAGTGCGGGGGATGTGGCACTTCTCCGTTTGGGGTGTTACAGTTTGGGGAGCAAATCCTCACTACCCAATACCAATACACACGGGGTAGCAAACCCAAATTGTGTCTTCCCCGGTTATCCACCGAGAGCTCAAAGCACCACGCCTTCTCCACCTCCAAGAGTGTAAGCACTTCAAATGGGAATTATGCACAAGCTTAACCCGACAGCCCGTGTCGTCCCGGGCGTCCTTACCCACAATTCCCGAGGGCCCACAATACCTTAGACCAAATCAAATCTCATTACCAATCTTAACTCCCTACATATCATATCATAACATAACTTACGTACCTTGTTGCATACCTTACCTTTCAACTTAGCATATGCTTTAAACGTACCTCTCCATGTCATCCTAATCCTTAGCTTGAGTGAAAGCACATGGTTTGGAGCATAGCCTCATTACAAAATATTTTCGAGCTTACATCCGCTCGTACATATAGTTCAAAAACCTTTAATCGTTTGACAAAGTCATAAACATATCATATAAACACATATCTATTATATAAATATAATAGAATAATCGCATGCAGGCTTGGAAACGAGCACATAGGGTTGTAGTCGCTTTAACTAAAAGAAAAGATCCTAAAACCTCACTTACACCGACGAGAACGGAAAACACGATCAAAGAGGTCCCACTAAAAACCCAAACGACTGAATGACGCCCCTTGGAAAGACCTTGAACAACTGAGCACGTAGAACACAAGACTCAGACTCAAACAACAACCATAAAGACGCACAACAGTGCTCAACGTGATAGTGGTATGCATAACTATCCATGCTGTGCTTCTAATGCAGTGTTGTGGTCAATTCAAGCATATCAATGCGCAACAAGATCATATTTACAAGTAACACGTCCATATATGAGGTAAGATGAATTCAAGAATCATACAACATTCAATGTTCCAAGCATATTACATATCTTAAGTGATTCACAAGGTCTGGGAAATATTACACAAACTTCCCCTATGGATTCTAACAATTATACATAAACAATACCTAACATGCTCGAATAATAAAAAGGGGAAAAGCTAAGCATTCATAGTCAATTAGATATTTACAAGAAGCATACCTTAACATGTTTCGAAATTACAATTCTTAAATGCATCAAATATAATAATTAAGCATGCATATGATTAATATATGTTCAATTATATTAGTTATAAAATTCTAACTCATAATAGTCGGAACGTGGTATGCTCAATTATCACAATTATGATTCAAGCCCATGTAAACACATATGAAGGCTAGTTTCTAAATATTACACTAACACCCCTTCCTAGTTAAGCAATTAGCATAATTTCAAGTAAATGGCATAAAACGAGGCAAGTGAATTCAATAAACCAATAATTTAGATCTTTCATATATTATAACATGCTTTCGGATATCATACAATTCATAATTTTTAATTTACAAAGGTACAAGATCAAATTTACAATTAAAAACAATTAACGAATAAAAATACAACAACTTTAAAAATTCATAACAAATCAAACGGGCATCCGATTGACGAACGGAGAGTGACATTAAACTCACCACGACAAAGCGGACCTACTGTCCAAAGGGCGTCGGAACGCCGTCGTCGGGGCTGATCGAACCGCCATCGGCAGCTGCCGGACCACCACCTCCGGTGGCTAAAAAAATCCCTGTGAACGGTGAAACATATGTCTCAACAAGCTCATCAAAACCCCTCAACCAATTTCTGAAAATATGAAACCACCAGATTTAATTGAAGAAAAAACGAACCAATTCAATAATTAAACCCTAGAAGCAGGGAAATCCGAGCATACTATTGGAAAAACCTCGTCGAGTATTTAGACGAAAATGAAATCTGAGCATACCGTTGAAAAGACCTTGTCGAGTACTTTGAAACGCCCAAAATAATTATCGAAAAAAGTTGTAGGAAGACGACCATCCTTGAACCGCCACGCGTCTCCACGGACCGCCACCAAACGGCTGGTTTTTGAGTTGGGACCAACGTGAATAGCTCGATCTCCTCATGCTAAATAACTTTCATGAAGGGCCCATCGCCAAAAGATCACTGGAAAAGGCACCAATCGTTGCTAATTTTCATGCCGCTGCCATGTCGGAAACCACCACCTATGGCCACCTTCTGCTCAAACCAACGCCGAAAATGGACTCTGGAGGTTGAAAAATGTAGAAAACCACCAAAGCCCATCTAAAAAGGTCACCAAAAGTGGCGGAATCGCCGTTGGCCGCACCACCAATACTGGAAGTTGCATCGACGAGAGACGTACAAAGCCCAGCCAAACTCTATCCAGTTCTGCCACTGGAAATTACCGCGAACCGCTGCTACTCTCCAGTGAGACTGAAATTGCAATTAATCTCCATCACCGCTTGTTGTTGGGCCATGAATCTGGTACTGTTGTGTTTGTCTCGTCGAGCTCATCGATTTCGACTATTCATTTGTCAAAATCCATCGAGAAATGGACGAGTTTGAGTTATACATGTGTGGTGCATGAAAATATGTCGGGAGAGGAGAGAGAAACGCGAGAGAGAGGAGAGAGAAGGAACCTGATTGGTCTGACCCAGTCAAACACGGATCTGGGTGTTTTATCCCAGGTCCTAACGCACGAGAATAACCTGTAGGAAGGGCTAACGACGTGAGAATTGGGCAAACTTAGAATCGACAGACTCGTTTCGATGCCTCAAATGCGTTCAAGAGGTACTTTAGGTCAAAATCTTGATCGAACGATAAATGACCAGAACACCCCAAAAAAGATAAAATTGCAAACAACCCCCTAAACTCTTAAAGAGCTGAAAATAGGGCCACACAACGCACGAAATCACAGAATTAAAAACATAAAAAGCACGTTAAACATCAATTAAGTGCAAATTAAATAATTAAACACACAAAGCTATTAGCACGTGGTGCCAGCGTAAACGATTGGAAAAACGGGGTGTCACAACCTTCTCCCTTAAGAGAACCTGGTCCCTAGGTTTGAGTGCTGAGTTTGGAACAACTTTGATCTCTTCGACGCTGCTAATTCCCATTCGCCAATGGAAGTTCGCGGTACGGATCCTCATCAGAATGTTCTCCTTGTTAGTGAAGTGTGTATATGGACCCAATCAATGGTTGTTCGAGCTCCTTCGATTCCCCCTTAAACTGGATGGTTACGGTTGCACTAGATCTTGAAGCCATTGGTTACTTCCACTTCCACTTCCAATCCCAAGGAAGACTAACGAGTAGCGCGGAACAAGCACAAAGGAAGAATCACATCTCTCGGCACAAAAGAGAAAGAGCCCCGTCTCCCAAGCACATAATTTGAGAGAACCCCGTCTCTCAACCTAAGTCTGGTAGATTCCAACATCTCCTAAACATCCTAGTTTGAGAAACTCCAGAATTTCTCAAACCCCTAGATTCGAGAGAATCCAGCACCTCCCGAATATTTAACTCCAAGAGAATCCAACATCTCTTACTTACATAATTTAGAAAGAATCTGTAGTGCGCTTTAACACTACAACCCCGCACCGTTGTACTTCCCGAGTGGATGTGAGACCTAGCACCCGAGAAATACTCTGGTGAACAGACAAGACTATACAATACCAGAGTATAAAATTTAAATGCAACGGAAAAATAAACATGAGCAATTAAAAGGGGACAATATATATAACGAAACATATATTATTAAGCTAAGTAAGTATTTACAGCGATAGATCTAACTTCACAGGAGAGTGCTTATTGAAAGATGTATATGCACTCGTGATCACCCTAAGTAACTGAAATGTGACACCTTAAAGCTTCAAGATACCTCTAAGGCGTCGATGTGTAGATTCCTGAAATCATGAATTAAAAGAGTAGGAGGGTTAGTCAAAATGACTAAGTGACGGGGGTTTGAGGTTTATGATTATAAGTAAGGTTTTCTTTTGAAATCTTTTGACCAAGAAAATCTTGGTTTAAAAATATACTATATAGTAACAAATAATTATATGAAAATAATATCCGGTTCATATTAGTTTGAAACAATAGGAGTAGGGGTAATATAAGTTATACTTTAGAAAACTTATGAACCGTTTTGAAGAAATGATTTTGATGCCCGCAAGCTAGGCTTCTCCAACCTTAACTCCTTAAAATCCGGGAAAATAGTAACGACACTGATCAAGGTGTCGGTACTTAATAAAAACAAATACAAGAATACCAGCCTTCACCCCTTAGTGTCACGTAGAGGAGCAAACCCTAGTGACGATGAACAAGATTGTGGGAGGGACGTACCTTTTCCCGTCACTTGATGTGGAATAACCAACCTCCGGTTAAACCATCATCAAGATCTAGTTGGCGGTTGGTATAATAGTAGACCTCGGCCTGTGCCTCCCGGACTACCACTTCTACCAAGACCACCGGGCCTATAAGAAAATAATAATTTTACTTGCAAGACGAGAATATTTATCGGGAGAAAGTACTAAGTACTTTCGGGTAAATATATGAATTTTAGATAACATTATAATTATTTTCCCATAAAAGGGATAATAGTTTAAAAGGAAATTCAAGGAAATAAATTGAAATATTTTATCATGATTTCAGTTGAAAGGATTTAAAACCCTCACCGAGTACCGAGATTTAGGTGGAATTGTGAGGATTCCACTCTTCGATCCTATCATCGCCTGAAAGTAATAACTACTACTGACTTAGAACTAGGTCCTTAGTTTCTAACTAATTAACCACACACCATATCATAATTAAATAATTATACAAGGTACATGTTATATAATATGTTAAAGATTTCCCGATAAACCTTAAATTCACTTGTTTAAGGGAATTTAATTAATAAATGAGGGTTTATGAGATCTTTAACTAATCAAATATTTATTAACTATATTATAATTCTAATTATAAGATTTGAAATGAAATTTAAGGTTTAATTTGACAATGTGAGTTATATTTTGAAAATATTACACAATTTACCGATTTTTGGAAAATTCGGGGAAAATCTTTCTTTAAAAATTCCAAAACCTATTTTATAATTATTTTTAAAATAATTTCAAAATTAATTGAATTTAAGTTGACCAAAAATTCAAAATTACTATTGAAAACATTTACTATTCAATTTCTTATGAATTAAACACTTTATAACATAAAATCAAACTCACACACACTAATCACGCCACACACACACACACACACATCCAAGAACATTAAGAACATGTTCTTGAGCCTATTTGAATATTCAAAGATGGTGTGTAATATGCTTAATCATATTCATATTTATAACATAGAATTGAAGCATAATATAGCAAAATATATAAATTCTCTATGAAAAATAATTCTAAATAAATTATTCTAGGCATTAATTTAATCAAACAAGATCATAATCATTTAAATACATACTCACATTATATCATATCATAATTCATGCATTTAATTAAATAAAATTTCATAATGTACACACATTGTATTTAAAACTAACAATTATGCACATATTTCATAAAATAAAATTCCTAAAACATAATTTAATTAAATCTAAGCATGCTACTATTATTATTATACTAAGAACATAATATAAAGCATGAAATAATAAAACAAAAACTCACCTTGTAGAGAGAGGGAGAGGATGCCGTGGGTTTAAGGGGAGAGAGGGAGTGATTTTTGTGTTGATTTTGTGAGTTATAAATGATGCCTGAGAGGGGTATTTATAGGTAGTAATGAGGGGTCTTTGAGCAATTTATAAGAGTTTAAGGGAGATGTGGATGTCTCCTAATTCGAACAAATGCTTGGTAGTTATATAAGAAATGTGGTTGTCTCTCAATTTAAACAAATGCTTGGTAACTATATGGGAATTGTAGAGAAATTATATTCACTTATTTAAGCTTTCTAGAAGGCCTATGTTGTCATGGATGATGTCATGTTGAATAAAAATAAATATAAAATGATATAAAATTTATTTAAGAGTTGAGAGTCGAGAACTTGAAGTAGTAAATTAATGAAAGAACGAGTGAAAAATAAGCTTCGTTAGGATTATAAATGTGGAATATTTAGAGTTTTCGTTTATAAATTATGAACGTTAAAGATGATGAAAATCATGAGAAAGTTATATAAACGAAGCTATGATAAAGTTTAAAGGTTGTAAAAATGATCATAATTTAGGGAAAAATTCAAGAAACGTTTTAAGTAAAATTTCGAATATTGAATGAAAGCTAATTGTTTAAAATAAAATGATAATTTTTTTAAAAGGAAAATATTTATAAAATATGTTATGGGTGGAATCGAGTTTTGGTAAATGTATGAAAATTCATAAAATAATTCAAGGATCGTTTTGACTATAATATCGGATAGGAAAAGTATTTCGGAGAATGTAGGCAAATTCTAGGGCTTTAGGGGTATTCTTGTAATTTTCAACCTAAAACTGTAGGAATGGGTTTTGAAGCATATGAAGGGATTTTAGGTGCTAGAAAGGAATGAATACTAGATTTCTAGGATTCTATGAAAAGAGTTTCGAGGTACAAGCTAAATAGAGGAAAGAATTAAATTTACGAACATTTAATTAAATTATAGCACATAAGAGAACATAAGTCACATAAAATGCAATGCATGAAGAGAATTAATAGGGATCGAGGTTATAAACGCTTCCTGAGTAACCCTTTACTTACCTTTCTCTACTCGGCCCTGAGTACGGCTGTTACAGAATCCAACTTCTTTCTATCACATAAATAGAGAGAATTCCACGTCTCCCTAACACGTAAATAGAGACCTAACGTCTTTCTTACATATAAATCCATCTATCAGCACTCACGTATACATACATCAGAGTAACACTTGATGTAAAACATGTGATGCATGTTTAGTGTACCTTTACACGACTGATATTGGTGTCCCTAGAGCACAGATTCATCATCCATGCCCAACTCAAGGGGGATATCAAGATGGAATCCCTGTAAAATAAAATTGCTATATGTACGTATGTGCACGAAGGGTTAATAAGCAATTAGGAAAGTTTTAAACATATAGGCACAAATAATCCACAGGAGCATGTAATCCATTCAGTTTAGAAAAAGTTCATAAACAACAGAAAATTTCAAGTTATAACTATTAAATCAGTTAACCACGTTATCATAGTCAAAACAACATCCATGATCACACGCCATCACACGCATCAAGCAAAATAAGATATAAATACTTATGCGATGCACGTATGCGAATGTCATGAATGCTTAACGTACCGTTCACCGTGATAGTGGAGTCGAGGTTGACAATTTCTACAAATACCTTCTCTAATCCACCCCATTCCTTGAGTCTGTTAGCTCGATTGTACATTTTCTGGTCAACCCTTGTTCGGATTCCAATGATGCTTCAACTAAGACTGCACTCAGTGGATCAGGTAGAGGAAACACCTAAAGTATAACCACGAATCTAATGCATGTGGGGTTAGGAATGTGAATGACACACACTTATAATTAGCAAGGAAGACAATCAAACATGTAGATCAAAGGTTCGAAATAATAATAACAGTGTAATCCAATGCATGATGCACATGCTATGAATGCATGATACCTATTTCCATAGCATTAGCATCGAGTCCATGTGTAGATTTCTGTAGAGACCTATTTGTCTTTTATTTCGTTGAAAATAGTCAAAATATGGCGATTTAGAATCCTCCTTTATCAATCGGTAGAAATAGAAAGTGTTGTCACGATCGATTAAAATTTTGGCACCGAGGCAACTCCCTGTAATTCACAATTTGAACAAATATCTATGCATGCGGATTAGCGCGTGAATATGTCAAGTAATGAAAGCAATCAAGAGCACCTAGGAAATTCAGATGCAACACGTAATTTACTAGAATTTGAAACACATAAGTTAAGAAATTTCAAACATTACAATGCAATGCACACATTGATAATTAGTTCCTATGCCGTGCGACCTATGCTCGACACAACATGACCCAGAGCACCGGTTTTGAACCTGGTAGCTCTGGTACCACTTTAGGATGTAGCGCCCGGAACGCTAGGCTACCACATCCCCCGCACTGAAGCCCAGTCCGCATATGAAATGAGAAATTTGTACATGAACCAAGCAGTAGCGAGTGGGTGACAGACAAGACCCTGCCTAAGCTAGACGGTACCTAAACCCTGTACAATAGAGAGATACAAGAACCTGAAAGCAGAAGCAAAGTAAAACACGAACTTTCAAAAACTTAAAAGCAGCAAACATAACAATTCAATCAATAGCAACTACACGGGTTCAACTGGTCCTAGAAGCCTGTCCCGAAATAATCACAATTAAACCAATGCATAAAATAAATGTGGGTTCAACTAGCCCTAGAAACCTATCTCGAATTCCATTTATTCAATCCATAAAGCATGAACATGTCCAAAATATAACATTTACAAAATTACAAACATAACTGAAACAAAACACTTAACAAACTTAACAGACGACACAGACTCGACAGACACGACACACCTACGTCTACCTCGAACGCCAACAACCTATACTTGCAGGCTAAAAATATAGGTGGGGCGAGGATCAGTCCACTGACTGAGTGAGGGGGCTGAACACACACACACACACACACTATATATATATATATAATAAAGAGCGGAGCACGTATTAAAACAAAAGACTATGAATCAGGAGTAGGGTTTTGCACACCAAAACCATTTCCAAAACAAACTTATACTTAACATATCAAAACATGGCATAACGTAGTTTAAAACTCCTATCCCGTTTCATAATCAACATATCATAGTGTATTCATAAACCCGGAGAGTACGGGTCTCCAACCTTACTTCCATATCATATTATCATATGTATTAAAACAAAATAAACATAAGTCATATAACCAATCTAACCCCAACACCAAGGTACTTCGGGGAGCAAATGCTCACTACTCAATATCAATACACACGGGGTAGCTAACCCACATTGTGCCTTCCCCGATTATCCATCGAGAGCTCAAAGCACCATGCCTCCTCAACCTCCCAGAGTCACGTGTAAGCACTTCAAATGGGAATTATGCATAGGCTTAACCCGACGGCCCTTGCCATCCCGGGCGTCCTTACCCACAATTCCCGAGGGCCCACAATACCTTAGAACAAATCAAATCACATTACCAATCTTAACTCGCTACATATCATATCATAACATAACTTACGTACCTTGTTGCATACCTTACCCTGCAACTTGGCATATGCTTCAAACGTACCTCTCCGTGTCATCCTAATGCTTAGCTTGCATTAAAGCATACGATTTGGAGCATAACCTCATTGCAAAACATTTTCAAGTTTACTTACGCTCGTATATATAGTTCGAAAACCTTTAATCGTATGATAAAGTTATAAACGTATCATATAAACACAAATCTATTATATAAATATAATGGAATAATCGCATGCAGACTTGGAAACGAGCATATAAGGTTATAGGTCGCTTTAACCTCTAGGTTTCTTAAACCTAATGGACTTTGATTTCTTGCTCAATAATTTACTAATTAATTATTATCTTTTAATTGAAAATAAAATCATATCTTGTTCTCCAAAATAATCCAAGAAATCTTTCTCTCTTCTACTTTAGAAAGTCTGACTACTTAACTTTATCTTACATAAAATTAAATATCGAGATTCAATAAATAATTTAATTCATAATTAATTGTTTATTGGGTTAATTATTTTTGAGATTGGACTCAATTAATTCATAATTAATTAAAAGACCAAAATTAATTAATTAACAATTTAATTAATTAAAACAAGAAAAGCTTTCACACGTGTGGAACGAGCCACAAGTTTGCAGCCACGTGTGCATGACACGTGGCAGTCCATACCTATTGCGTGACGCGTGGCTTGGGGTCCAATTTTGATCAACAATTTGATCCTTCGTTAATCCAATTGACTTCCTACCAAAACCTTCGTGACCTAGCATCTGTGTGTGACCCTTTAGGTTCATTATTTGATTAGTAGTGACACTAATTAATTAATTCCAATAATTAATTAATCAGTTCATAGATCACACTACCGTAATCTAGCAATGGGTGTGTGACCCCTAGCCGAATAAAGAAATGAATAGATGAACCTTTCAGTCAATGACAATCAGTGAAATACGATCCTCCTACGACTCCCATCTCTCACTCAAGAACTTAAGGCATGAGAATAAACTTAGAGCCTTGTTTTTCTTGATCTTTAAAGTTAAGTTCGTTTCATATCCATTTAGATTGCAATCCAAGAAAACCCCATTTTCTTGATGTCTTGATGTTTTATCCACCTTGGCCAAGGGTTTAATATTTAATGGAGTACGAACAACTTAATCAGTAAGAGATCAATCTTGTTCTTAACAAGGGTATGTCCTTTATTGATTTTGCTAATTCTACATATGCCACTTGTGCAATCCTAACATAGGCCGTAGTTTAGGTGTCTACATGGCGACACCCATTTGAGTCTATATCAAAGATTACAGAGTTAGCTCATATGAGAGAATACATAATCTCAAGTCAAAGGATTATTAATCACGTCATTGACCAGTGAGATATTTTCTAATCTGGAAGTTTCTAGAAACTTCCTTTCCCATTTAGGAATGCTCTCACACGGGACATCTCAGCGATGAAGTTCTTGTAACAATCACCCTTATGATTTATGAATGCATCATTGTATGCACTTATTAGTCCATGAAACTGAGTAATCCTTCTCAAGGACATAATCACATAAGCAAGTCTCAATGGAATCAAGGTCGACACTCCCACTGTCTGTCAGACTCATCGACTTGGAGAAGTTTCTAATCCTCGCCGATAGAGTTACGAAATTTTTTCATGTGTCGTTCTCAAAAGGACAAAGTTCTTAACGGCCTCATCGGATTAGGGGAGCTCAAAACATGTAAAACATAGTCAAACCCAAACAGACATAAATAATCACATAAAGACGTGATTGCCTATGAAAAAAATCATTTTGTTTATTATTCAAAGATTGCTTGTGATTTTACAAGGAAATAGTAAAGCAACAATATTGCTTTAAGGGCACTATTCCTAACAGTATGAACTTCTATTTCATATATGAGTTCGGGTTTGTGTGCGGGGGAGGTGGTGGCCCACTGCTCCAGCCTCTACAAGAAGCAACTAACATGTTTTCATATAAATAACATACCAAATAAACACATAACACATCATATCATATCATATCATATCGTATCATATGCATTCATAAGCTTAAAACACGTTAGGATCAAGATCAGGGAAGGAAAAGGCGAAAGAATTGAACTAAGAAACAAAACAACAAAAGTCTACAACCTAGGGGGTGAACGACTGTTCACCCCACCCCTAGCTAACCCCAAAATAGCCATTCAGGGTGACAAATGTCAGCCCTAATGTAAACGGCCGTTCAGCCCCAAACATGGCGACACCGCAAACAACCGTTCACGACGATAACCACCAAAGTCATCCCCTCAAATGGTCGTTCTCTTGCCCAAAGCTATAGCCAAGAACGGCCACTCATAGCACCAGAAGGCAGCCTCCTCACCTGTACAACAAGCTAGAAAAGGGAAGGAAACAAAGGCAAAGGCACGCAACAACTCTAAGCAATAAAGCATATGAATTCTTCACCAATTCACTTCTACATTCAAACTTAAGGTCCTAAACACATGCTTAATATATAAATCTCTTCATTAGCTCAAATAAACAAGTGTTAATCAGGTTGCCATTAATGCATATTCAAGCTTATTTAATGGGTTTAATGGTTTGTCCAACAACCAAGCCAAATAACATCATAAATGCATCAAATATCTTCAAATATAGAGCATATATCACATTGAATGTATATAATCCATCATACAATTTATGCTTTCAAATTTTGGCAGAAATCACTATTTATCATCTTCTTCATTCATCAATAAAGCATGGATTCCATGGAGAGAAAGTCGTATGAGAAGAAAGAGCACGTTAAGGAGTGTCAAAATCTTAACTCGTATCGTCGGAGAAGTGAACGGAGAAGAAGAAACTTGAGCTTGAAGGGTTGTAATGGCTAGGGCTTCAGAAATGGGTTTTCTATCCTTTCTTTATTATGCATCTCGATCAAATAAATAGAAAGAAGAGTAGTTTCAGCCCTTAAAAGGCTGAAACGGGTCGGGTTTGACAAATGGGTCGGTTCAAGTAATCTGGTCCATTTGGATCGGATTTTAAATCAAAAGGGGGTTCAAACGGCTTCAGAAAAATACAAGGCTTATTTCGTTGGACTTGAATCTTTGAAATGAATCCAATGGCGGATTCAAAATTCAAATCCAAATTCCCGAGCTCATGTTATTCGAAAAGGGCCCCAAAATGCCCTAATTGCATTTTAGGCTCAAAACTTCCACAAATTGCCAAATAGGTCCAAGACCTCATTAAAATAAATCCCAAAACATTTAAATAACATATAAAAAAGTTCATAAGACATATAATTTAAGTAGTTCACATAGTATCAAGTCTGAGAATCAAATTCAAGGGCAAACGGGATATACTCGAAGTTATAGTGCAAATACTTCAACTTCAAGCATTTAAGAACATCAATAAATAATTTAAATATGCACATAGCCCACATGTGATGTTATTATACGGCTTAACGGGCGGGGCATCACAGAAACATAGCAAAAATATTACAAGTCTTTACAATAAGGATCATTTGCTTACAAATTTTATTCCAAAACTCAACAAGAAAGTTTTTTAGCAACTTACTTTACTAAAAGCTTATAAAGGCGTTCAATGGCCAACATCGAATGCTCTTCATGCAGCATTGAATTTTTTCATTTATGGACGGATTCATTCTTTCAAGACTCCAAAGTAAAAGTGTTGTAGAATGTATCCACACTAGATATAGGTTCAAATCAGATTAGTGAGTATGCTAGTACTATAATTTGTGTATTGAAAGAAACAATAAATGAGATCAAATTAGAGCAAGATTTTTCCCTTCAAAACCTAAATTGATGCGTGAGATAATTCACGCATATGCCTCAAAGAAAAGCTTTAATTTATTATGGATATAGCTCGTTAGGTATGTTATTTTTACTCGAGGACGAGTAAAAGTTCAAGTATGGCGATATTTGTTAGGCGAAAAATGCTCAATATTTTAGGCCTATTTTCCATATGCTTTATCGTCATTTATGAGCTATTTATTACGTGAATTTACTCTTTTTAGAAAATTTTCACTTAGGAGTCGAAAATACCGAGTTTAGAGCAAAAACGATGAAATTAGCAAAAAAATGAAGTTGACTGAGCAAACTGGCGGCCGTGAGGAATTTACAAAGCAAAATTAGTGGCCACGAATGAAGCTTAAAAGCATTATAGAGATTCTTTAAGGATCGCGGTCACAAATAATTTTGCCTAGTATCGTTAGCGGCCGAGAAACAGGTCAAATGTGGAATTTTAGGAATTTGGGCTTGGTAATTATTGAACAAGTATTTAAACACGAAAACCCTACACTGTGACACCCCGGTTTTTCGACCGTCTAGGTACACACTTACGAGAGAGCTAAATGTGCAATTTAAATTATTTTAATTTCATATTTAATTGAATTATACTTTATTACTTGAAATTCTTATGAATTATATGAATTTATATGAAATATTCGAATTATACGTCAAAATTTGCCTAAGTGATTTATAATATGAATTTTATGATATGTGAATTTAATTTCCGAGCATGCTAATTTTTGTGAATTATGTGATTCATGTGAATTAAGGGCTTAATTGTATGATTTATTTAATTTTGGACTTAATTGAAATTTTGAACTTGGACATATTTGACACTTTTTGAAAGTTTTGGACCTAATTGAAAAATAACCATTTTAATAGAATTTTATTTATTTTAATTTGTTTAATTATTATTTTAAAATTTTATTTATTATTTCTTTGAAAATTTAATTTTATTATTTGAATAATATGCTTATTTGTTGAAAATGTGTTGCGTTTGTGTTCGATTTGAGATCGAAATTTCATGCCAATTTAATATGCATGAATTATACATGTTATGAATTCGATTACGTGCTCGTTTTAATTTTCCGGACTTGTTTGATATGGTAATGCACCATATTTTATTTGTTGGGGACTGGGGCGCCTTGTGTTCCGGAATTTATATCTTGAGTTAGGGAATTCAGATTCAAATTCCGGAAGTAAAGCTGGACTCGTAACAAAGAATGAGAGCTAAGGAACCTAGACTTGTATTTTTCCAAGCACGTTTAAGCCTTCGAAATTTGTCCGACTGAGCAGCTCGCGCAGATTTGCCACCTTGGAGTATTTTGGCCATATCTCTCTCATTCCTTAACTACATGAGTTGATTCTTGAGCTCACTTAACCTTAGTTAAGCCCACTATCTCTCTCCCTAACCCTCATTTCGAACTCAGACCTGGAGAGAGAGCAGGAACAGCTGAATCGAGAGAGGAAGAGAAAGGGATTTTCTGCACTATTCATTTTGCAATTTCAAGCTCAATACTTTTCCGATTCGCCTCAAATTGGAAAGGTAAGTCCGTGATTTGATTCTCCATCTTCTCCTCTTTCTTTAGCATGTTTATTTTCTGAATTTCATGGAGTTTTGGATGGGATATGAATTTTTATGTGAATAGTTAGGTTTATATGAATTTTGTTGAATTCTTGAGCATCATTGTTTCGTTTCTGATTTGCAGTTGGATATATGATCAATACGACGTATTTGTTTCATTTATATGCATGATTTTCATGTTTCTTGAGTGTATGATGAACCACCATAGCTGCACTTCATGAAAAGCTTGGAGATATGAGTTTGAATTCCATCTTTTTGCCTCCTTTGCTGCTGCGTGTGAATTTATTACTGTTATAGTGTAGTTTTACTGTGCTTTTGAGAGTGTTTTTAGTGCCTTTTTGCTGCTGTGTTGTTGCTGCTACGTTACCCTGCTACTGCTGCGTGTAAGGAAGAAAAACAGGGGCATGCTGCTGCTGTTCGTTTGCTTCGAATGTCATCTCCCAAGGTGGGGAGATTTTGCTTTGATTGTGTACCCGGCCGGGGAAGCTATATGTAGTAGCTTCTTGCATCTTTTTCCCTTTTTTTTGTATGTAATTTCATTTATTTTGCATGCATGTGAATTGATTATAGTGCTGCATGGTTTTTTTTTTTTTTTTTTAATTTTGTGCGCATGCATGTGTGCTTGTGTGTGCTGCTACGTGAAATGCATGAGTGTGTGTACATATATATATATATATATATATATATATATATATATATATATATATTATACATTGTTGTGTGATGCATGTATATATATCATATATTATATATTATATGTAATATATGTATTGTATGCATGTACATGATATATACATATTTGTATTATACTATATGGTATATAATATATATATGTATAATATATATATTATATACCATATAGTATATGTATATGTATAGAGTAAATGTATATGTATATGTATGTATATGTATATGTATATGTATATACATATAGTATACATATATATATACATATACATACATATAGTATATACTATACATATACATATACATACATATATATATACATACAGTATACATATATATATTATATACCATATAGTATATGTATACTACATACATATACATATATATATATATATACATACAGTATACATATATATATTATATACCATATAGTATATGTATACTACATACATATACATATACATATACATATATGTATACATATACATACATATACCATATATTATATACATATACTCTATACATATACCATATAGTATATGTATATGTATACATATACATATATATACCATATATTATAAACATATACACATATACCATATATTATATACATATACTCTATACATATACCATATAGTATATGTATATGTACATATACCATTTATTATATACATATACACATATACCATATATTATATACATATACTCTATACATATACCATATAGTATATGTATATGTATACATATACATACATATACCATATATTATATACATATACATACATATACCATATAGTATATGTATATGTATAGAGTATATGTATATAATATATATATATGTATATATATATATATATATATATATATAATATTATTTGAATTAGTTTTATATAGTATGATCTTAATTAATTCGAACTTGTTATATGAACTTTAACCTTATGAATGCTTGTGGTATGTTATTTTATGATATGATATGAGCTTATTTGATATGTTATGAATTTATTTGACGTGTTATGAGTTTGATTCTTGAATTATTTGTGTGATATTTCGTTAATTGCTCCATTATGCCTAAGTATGAACTTATATGAAGTGCATTGCAACATTTGCATCCATATGCATTTGCCGAGCGTTTCTATGGTTCATATAGAGTCTTAGCGTTGTTTCTTGTGTTTAGATTATTCGAAGGGAGTTGCTCGTGGAGTGCTTTGGGCGGTTCATTTATTTTGTACGTCAAGGTGAGGTTTTAGGTTTGTTATAATTAATGCGACCTACAACCATATTTGCCCGTTTTGAAGCCTGCATGCGACTATATTATTATATTTATATAATAGATATGTGCATTTATGATATGTTTATGACTTTGTCATACGATTAAATATTTTAAATTATATATACGAGCAAACGTAAGCTTGAAAAGTTTTGCAACGAGGCTATGCTCCAAACCGTATGTTTTTATGCTAGCTACGGATTAGAATGACACGGAGAGGTATGTCTATAACATACGCTAAGTTGCAAGGTAAGGTATGTACTGATAAGGTACGTAAGCTTTGTAATGTTAATGATTTGTAATGAGCGAGAATGTAATGGTAATGTAATGTACTGGTAATGTTGGGCCCCGAAGCCTGCGATCCGGGAAGCTCGGTATGGCAGCGGGCCGTCGGGTTAATCCTGGGCGTAGTCTCCACTCAGATAGGATCAACCCAGAACCTACTAGGAGGTTTGGTGGGGGATGGAATCCTCGGGTGTGAGCACCATGAAACTCACGACCCATACATAACGTAATGGATGGTTAGGGTCGCCTAACCCTTCCATCACCGGAGAAGGAGGTTTGTTCTTTATTGTTACTTTTGTTTTAATTTGTAATGTTTGATTCGTATGAGGAGCCCAGGATGGGATTGGTGCTCGTACTCGCCGAGCTTTTATACGTTATGTTGATTATGAAACGGGATAGGACTTTTAAGTTAAAGATACGCTATGCTTTTGATACAATATGTATACGTTTGTTTTAAAAATGGATTTCGGTGTGCAAAACCCTATTCTCGGTTCATAGTCTTTTATTTTAGTATGTGTTATGCTCTATATATATATATCGTGTGAGTGTGTTCAGCTGCCTCACTCAGTCGAGTTGTAGATTGACCTCTCTCCTTTTCCCCCCTTTAGTTGCAGGTGCAGGGTTCGGGTCGTGCTAGTCGTCGGTCATCTTTTGGGTCTTTTGAGTCAAGTTGTTCGAGTCTTTTTGTATTCTGCATCTTTATCATTATACCTTGGAACTTTAAATATGTATAAGTCTATGATTATGTATTTAATGTATCTCGTTGATTTGATATGATTCGGGACAGGTTTCTAGGATAAGAATGAACCCGTTATGTACTTATATATTTATGTTTAATGTTTGATTTACGGGATTAGGTATCTATGCTAGTTGAACCTCTCGCCTGTTTATATTTGGGATCTTGCTTGATTGAATGTATTTGTGATCCTGTTGCTTTCGCATTTGATTTTGTTATCGTGGTGCACTCTATTTTAGGGTCTAGACCGCCTAACCTAGGGGGTGCTTTTATTTGTCTTCCGTTCGCCATGGCTTGGTGCATGTGCGGTGTTCCCATTTCGTTACACATGTCGGGCTATGGTGCGGGGGATGTGGTGCCCTTCCCTCCAGGATGCTACATCTTAAAGTGGTATCGGAGCTCTTGGTTGCAAAACCGGAGCTCTAATGTCGTGTTGGGTCCGTCTAGGTCGTTCGGCTTAGGATTATGTGTTTGTTTGCATTCATTTGCACCATATATGTGAATTAATTATATTATTTACATTAATTGTTCACATGAACATGCATTTACTAAACCCCATGCATCGATATTTCCTGGAATTGTATTCTATTTCAGGATACTCTCTCAATATCGATGGGTATCACTGGGAATTGGGCAAAGGAAACAAGAGTCCACTGGATACGAAGAAGTTTGGGAATTTTGATCCTTCGTGGTTGTTCGATGTGGAAGATGTCAAGATTGAACGATGGTTATTCGAGATGGTGGGATTTAGGAAGTTCGAAATTTACAAAAGAAGGGAGATGCAATTCTCATTTATTTCAAGGCCGAGTTTCAAGTAGCTCGAAAAGATGAAACTAAACTTGAAAGAGTTCGGGAAAGAGTTCGTATGGAGGATTTTGTTCGAGAGATTTGACCCGAGTGCATCCATTCGAGTGCAGCGGTAAGAAGATTTCAAGAATTTATATTTCTTGGACAAGAATGGGAGCAGATAGGTGATTTTAGTTGGGAACTCGAGAAATAGGGAGCCGATGAAGATTACCTTAATATTCGGAGATTTTACAAGGAATCGACTTATAATTCAAGAGTTTTTCCAGTTTCAACCACGCATATTCGGTCCGAGAAAATAAGGAATACGGTTCGAGTGGAAATGAGTAAGCAATGCTCAAAATTCCACATTTCTTATATGGGATAAGAACCTGGTTTGAGTTCTAGAACAAGAGAAGGATCCAAATTTCAAGAAAATCTTCAAGAAATTCAAGGTGTCAACAATATCAAGGACAAAGAGATTTTCTACCAAAGATAGAATTGATGTCTTTCTCCTTCCCCACCGGAATTGATTCAACACTCTCTCGCCGAGGTTCGAGTTATATGGAAAAAATTCATAGGAATAATTGGAAGGATTCTTCAAGTGTGAAGAGTTGGAATATTTGGGGAACGGTTATTCGAGCAACAAGAATTTGAGACCTTCCGAAATGCCGTGACTTCAAGATCCCGGTTCAAGCTCAAGATGATACTTTAGAAGGAAAAGAAATTGATGCCGAACTCAACTCTACCAACATGGTGAACGGTATACAAAGCATTCATGGCATTTCATACATACATATTTTAATCTCGGGGAAACCCAATTGTTTACTACTCTTCTCCCCTTGTTGCTTCTTGGTGTTTGTTGTTGCTTGCATTGTTGTTTCTTTAGTGTAACTCTCTTCTTGGAAGAGAGTTGGGTGAGGTCGAGTGCTCGGGTGGTTGTGAGTTATGAGGGTCGAGTCTTCCTGGTGGCTTTTTTTGAAGGCACCTAGTGAAGTACAGAGCTACCTTAGACGTGGGTTGGTTGTTCGGGTTCTGAGTTGGGTTGGTGTGTTGCGTTAGAAGGTCCATTTTGGGCTCAACTATATTTTCGGGTAATAGATTGAAGGCTAGCCCGTTTGTATGCTTCGCGGAAGCAGTTGTTTAATCCGGGTTGGTGCGATGAGTTTTGTGGCTTACCTTTGGGTTAACCAAGGGATCGAGCCAAGCTTGAGGAGACAAAGATCGAAGTAAGGCCTTTTGATGTTCCTTGAAAGTTGGGATTCTATACTACTTGATACGGACGTTGAAAAGTCGTTGATCTTTATCCTGGAGTTAAACTTATTCGAATACTCCCTACCGAATGCCTCTAGCATGGTTGTCGGAGTTGAAGGCGTAGTTCGAAGATCTGTTAGAAGGTGGTTTCACCCACTGAGTACTTCTTCGTGGAGTGCTTAAGTCCTGCCTAAGAAGAAACGAGACTTTAGGGTAAATATCAACTACCGTGAGCTACACAGGTTAACTGTAGAAGATAAATACCCTCTGCTCGCTTCAAAGAGTTACTCGTTCTGCCCCAAAGTTCTGTGGTTCGCGCTGAGTTTAGTTTTAGCAAGGGTATAACCCACTACGCATTCGAGTAGAAGAACAGAGAATTGCTTCAGAGTAATAAGTCTCTCGTGTTGATGGGGTATATTCGGCAATTCTTTCCTTTAAGATTGCCAACCGTCGATTTGCTTGACAAGAAAGAGGTACGATTTTAGAGTGGGAAGAGGCAGTAGAAGAGAGTTGCCTTCGGCACCAGCTTTTGCCTAACCGAGGGTACTCAAGACTACTTCGTTTACAATCGAAGCTCTAAGGAAGGCTTTGGTTGTGTGTTGCTTGTGGGAGAGTTTAGCCTACATCTCGTGATGGACAAGACCACGAGATTTACCCCACTCTTGGTTCGAGTTTGTTCGAGGACTTGAAGAATTGGTAAAGGTGTATTGGCATAAGGAGAGACGTTGTAGACTTGGTGTAGCAATGTCTGAAGTGCCATCGTTTGAAGACCGAGTACCGAGAATCCTTCTGGCATGGTTCTCCAACTACTTCCATATTGTAATTGGAAGTGGGAGCAAATGACTAAGGACTATGTGTCCGGTTTGTTTGAGTTAAGGAGATTTCGATGAGATTGAGTGGTCGTTCGCTTCAACGTGTTGCCCATTTCCTCATAGTTTCGTGGTTCGACAAGAGGTTTATTATTCGTGAGCAACTGGTTAAGTTTTGGGTTCGACAAAGGTTTGAGATGAAGACTAGAAGTTTTCCTTCGGTAAGAGTTCTTGTGGCGGGATTTAAAAATCCGAGAAGCCACTTGAGAACCGAATCAAAGTGGCGCAATGGAAGGTTGGAGTTAAGCTTCTTTCCAGCGTTGATCAAGACCTTGATTCGGACCTGAGGACAAGCCCTTTTTAAGGGGGAGAGATTGTGACACCCCGGTTTTTCGGCCGTCCAGGTACACACTTACGAGAGAGCTAAATGTTCAATTTGAATTATTTTAATTTCATATTTAATTGAATTATACTTTATTACTTGAAATTCTTATGAATTATTTTAATTTATATGAAATATTCGAATTATATGTCAAAATTTGCCTAAGTGATTTATGATATGTGAATTTAATTTCCGAGCATGTTAATTTTTGTGAATTATGTGATTCATGTGAATTAAGGGTTTAATTGTATGATTTATTTAATTTTGGACTTAATTGAAATTTTGAACTTGGACATATTTGACACTTTTTGAAAGTTTTGGACCTAATTGAAAAATAGCCTTTTTAATAAAATTTTATTTATTTTAATTCGTTTAATTATTATTTTAAAATTTTATTTATTATTTCTTTGAAAATTTAATTTTATTATTTGAATAATATGCTTATTTGTTGAAAATGTGTTGCGTTTGTGTTCGATTTGAGATCGAAATTTCTTACCAATTTAATATGCATGAATTATACATGTTATGAATTCGATTATGTGCTCGTTTTAATTTTTCGGACTTGTTTGATATGGTATCGCACCATATTTTATTTGTTGAGGACTGGCGCGCCTTGTGTTCCGGAATTTATATCTTGAGCTAGGGAATTCGGATTCGAATTTCGGAAGTAAAGCTGGACTCATAACGAAGAATGGGAGCTAAGGAACCTAGCCTTATATCTTTCTAAGCCCGTTTAAGCCTTCAAAATTTGTGCATGGCATGTATATTTGTTTTATTGTATTCCTATTATGATAACATTTATGTTTGTATATTTGAAATCCTGGTGCTTTCGCATGTGAATTTGTTCATTTCGCGCACTCTGAGTTAGGGTCTAGACCGCCTAACCTAGGTGAGATTTTGTTTGTCACCCGTTCATCGTAGCTTGGTGCGTGTGCAGAATTTCCATTTCGTTACACATGTCGGGCTATGGTGTGGGGGGTGTAGTGTCTTTCGCTCCGGGGTGCTACACCCTATGACATCATTCATGACCTCACCTTTTTAAAAATAGAAAGTCTAAACATGTGAATTTAAGTCTGCCACATTTCCTACAAGAATTCCATATACTTGTGGGAGTTAGAAATATTCCACATTTCTTACAAAAATTCCACACATTTGTGTGATTGAAAAATATCCACATTTCTTATAAATTCTTAGAAATTGCTCTAAGATCCCTCATTCCTACCTATAAATACCCCTTTAGAGATTCATTCTAAACTTATAAATTCCCTCATTTCCAACACACAAATCACTCTCCCTCTCTCCCAAACCCTCTCGCCACCCCCCTCTCTTCAAGAGACATCAAGGTTAGTTTTTGTGCTTTAATTTATGCTTTAATTTATGTTTTATTTTATATTTAAATTATGCAATTTAATTTATATTTTATATGCTTTATATTATGTTTAGAAATTCATGATAGGAAATTATATTTTAGGAATTTATATTCATGAATTAAAGTTAGTAATTTAAATTATAATAATGCACGTTTATTATAGGAATTTATTTAAATACGTGTTCATATGCTCATTAATATGTTCTTGAATATTAGAATGAATGCATGCTTAGGAAATTTAATTAGAATTATTTTTCATGAGAAATTTATACATTTTGCTACATTATGTCTCAAATCTTATGTTATGAATATGAATATGATCTAGATGTCAATATGCCCTATGAATATTCAAATAGTCTTATGAACATGTTCTTGATGTTCTTGAAATGTGTGTGTATACCGTGTGCCTAGTGTGTGTAAGAGTGTGTTCGATTTTGTGTTTAAAAGTGTTTAATCTCCTATGGTTAAATAGTAACCGTTTTTCAATAGTAACTTTGACTTTTAATTTCAAATGAAGACTTTGACTCATAAAATCTTGTAGAGATTTCAAATATTAACATAAAATAATATTTTGGATTTTTAGAAAGAACTTTTATCTAGAATTTCCCAAAAATCGGGGATTAAATAACAATTTCCAAAATATAATTCTAGCTTATTAGAATTTCTTGTGCATTGTTTATTTGAGTATTAAGACTTAGTCTAGCCGGTAGTAGTACTTTCGGGCCGAGGATATAATTGAACAATGGAATTCCAAGGATTTTATCTAGACCGTCAAGACACTCGGTGAGGGTTAAAATATTTTCAACTGGAATCATTGCCTATACATATGTATCTATATATAAAATTATTTCCAAGGTCTACTTATTATTTATGATTTATTATCCTATATACATAATACTATATTATTATATCCCTTTTAAAGGGAAAATACTTTCATGCCAGAATCAACGTTTTACTAGGACGTTATATATTAAGTCCACTTTATCAAACGTTGATTCTGGGTTATGCAAGCAAAATATTGTTCTTGATCCATGTTATGGGCCCCGGCTGTATCCGTATCGAGCAATTACCCGGAAGGTATTGGGTCGAGGGTACAGTTGGTGATGCGGACTGCCACCAACTCTTGGTAGTGGTTTAGCTGGAGGTTAGTTATTCCACGCCAAGAGATAAGGGAACACTACTTCCCGATTATTGTTTACCGTCTCTAGGGTTTGCTCCCCTATTGACACCAAGGAGTAGCGGAGGTATTATCATATTGGTTTTATTAAAGTATCGTTACCATGTACAAGTGTTGTTACTGTTTTACCAAATATTTAAGGAGTTACGGATGGAGAAGCCTCGCTTGCGGGCAATAAAACTCTTTTATTGACCGGTTCATATTTCCACAAATATTCCAAATTCCCCCTATCCCTGTTTTTACACCTATTATGAACCGGATTATGATTGCGTATCCTATTGCTATTATTTTAGATCAGGACCTTCTTGATCCTATATATATATATATATATATATATACTTATGCGTATATCTATAAGATATTATCCACCTTTACTTAGTCAGTTTGACTAACCTCTCGCCTGGTTTCAAATGCATGATTTCAGGGAGCAATGGAACGACACCTAGAGGTATCTTGAAGCAGTAAGGTGTCGTGCATATTAGGTCAGGGCTATTTTAAAGGGCACTAAGTCCTGAACATGTATATAATATGAATAAGCTGCCCTTATGTTTTTCCTCAGCATGTTACTATATTATATTCCCTTTATGTAAGCTACTTCAACCAATGATAATAAGTCCTTACTTTTCAGGCACATTACCATCCCCGTTTATGTTCAAAGTTTTAAAATTTCACTATCCCCGTTTATGTTCATGTATATAATATGAATAAGCTGCCCTTATGTTTTTCCTCAGTATGTTACTATATTATATTCCCTTTATGTAAGCTACTTCAACCAATGATAATAAGTCCTTACTTTTCAGGCACATTACCATCCCCCTTTATGTTCAAAGTTTTAAAATTTCACTATCTTCCGTTGTATTATACCGGGCGTTCTATTTAAATACCATCTAGACCATTCACTGTAGTATTTCTCGAGTGTTAGGTCTAACCTTTACTCGAGGAGTATTGTGGTGCGGGGGTTGTAGGGCTAGGGAAGGCGCTACAATAGGGGCTTCTTTTCTGTGCAAGACTTACACTTGCATTTATAGATAAGTTTGTATATATAGAGAGATCCTTTTGTAATGGTTTAGATCAGATCAATAATACAGATTCTCATATCTAAATACATTTTGTTCAACACCCCAACACGTTTGTCAAGCAATCTGAAAGATAAAAGAATTTGGAATCGCTAACCGAAAAAAGGGTAGGATCAATAGTTTGGGTGGCAAATAGGCTTTTGTCGGACACTCATTCATGCCGTGTACTAGTGTGTCGGATTTTTTTTGGATATTTTTTGCCTTGTCGGACACGTGTTGGTGCCGTGTCCATGTCGCACACGTGCCCGGCACTACATGGCAGTGTTCTCAGGACCGGACCGGACGGTCCGACCGTTAGAACCGTCAACCGGTCCAAGGAACGGCCCGGTCCACCCTCTAAAACCGGATTGATCTCAAAACCGTGCTATTTTGAGAGAACCGTTAAAAACCGCGGTCGAACCGTTCGTGGGTCATATGGTCCGACCGGTTTAGAAAATATTTTTTTAAAAATTTAGAAAATAAACCTTAGTTTATTTGATTTTCAACTTTTTTTGTTATTGTATTATGCAATTTCATATATTATGCAATCTTATGTGTTGTAATTTCATGTCTTGTAGAATAATCTTACATTAGCATATTAGATTTAAATATGAACTAAAAAAAAAATTGAAAATAAAATTTTAAAAATATATTATTTATTATCTCTAATATTTAATAATATTTATTTCATAATTATGACGTCACCAGTTCGACCACGATTGACCCGAAGGTTGAACCACTAACTCTTAACCCAGTTGATTTTCCGGTTCGCTTAACGGTCCGATCCTGAAAATATTGCTACATGGGACGAAAAGTGTCCCTACATTAGAGAATTAGAGTAGATGAAAATGAAGATGAATTTTTAGAGGATAATAAATATAAAAATAACACAACAACAATATAATATTATGTTACTCAAGATGAATACAAGGATTATTGCGACCGGTGACAGAGTCGGGAGCCTATCGTCAAAAAGTGCTCCGACTCTTTGAACGCACCATATGATATTTAGGTGCACTAAAATGGGAATACATATCTATACACATAAGATCATAATTTTTAAATTATGTTGTTCCTACGATTTTAAAATTAGAGTGTATCTATGTATGCTCATTTATATATAGCTCCGTCACTGCACGCAACTATCCCGTACATGACAGGCAGCCCAATATTTTCCAAAATTTTCTAGTCCTCCGAAAGACTTTCTTGATTTTTCTGTCCATGAAACTTGGAAGGAAAGGCAAAAGCTGATTTGAAGAAGCAGAAGTTGTATCTGTTCTACTATCATCACTGCGCCCACTGATGCTATTCCGCCTGCGAAGGTAAAAGCTTCGGCTGCCAACATCGCCGATCAAATCTGATCTCCTCAAGCCTATGCACAAAAAGTGAAAGAATTACATATTTGGAAAGCCACTTGTTACTAAACAAGAAAGTAAAGTCTCTCGGTCACTATATCTCTACAGAAGATCTCATATTCTGATCAATTAATAATTGAAATCATGAAAATAAATTACTATATCATATGGCGTCTGAATTGAATATGAAACTACTAACTCTTCTCGACAATTACACCTAAATATTTGACACTTGACCAATCAAAATTGTTAATAGTAAAACTGCAGGAATTAAATATAAAACGCTAAACTTAAGTGGTTGATCCGGAATTCATATTAACATGTATGGATCAAATAAAAAGAATCAAGAAAATGGATAATTTTTTGTAAAGAAAGAAAACTTCATCTAAAACGAATAATTACAAGAAAAATTAGTCAATTTATGCAAAAAAGTGTAACATTGATAGAGAAAAGTGCCAATAAGAAATTTCAAATGTCAGGCATGCAAGTTGTGCTATATAAGCTTGTCTAATTGAGTATACTTCGATCAGTTTGACGTCAATAATTTAATTTACAGCATTCCTAAATTATTTCAATACTGTTTGTAATATTTAAAGTAAGTTGAGAGATTTATTTAACATACTCAACATTACTATTCTGTTTATAATGATGTGATGACGTCAATACTTAGAGTGAAACAGTCGTGGGAAGTATGACTTCCTTATATAAATGAAGAACCATATTTTAGAATAGGCCACGTCAACGTAACAACAACAACAACAATGGTCGTATACGATATAACTCGACAATAACACTATTTTTATAGGATAATTACACCGACGAATGTTTTTAAAATTGCAACTTCATTCAACGTACCTTTAAGTTCGTCAAACGCATACAAATTACATATTCAGATAACAATCCAGAGAAAAGCAAAATAAAGCCTTAATAAGAAATCTAGTGATCCAAATTAATCAATTCAGAAGTATTGAATTGATATAATATAAATTCTATGAGAAAACATGTTTTTTTTTTTTTTTCTATAAATTCTAAAAAAAATTGCATAATTAGATCAAATCTAGTGTATGTCAGCCTAATTACCCCCCGTCTTTTTCTCTCTTTTTTATTTTTATTTTTGAAACGCTATCTTTTTCTCATATTGTACATTTAAGCATATAACTCATAAACTCGAAATTTTCACCTCCTTAATAATGATGAAACCGAATATTGTTTTGTGGCCCCTACCACGGATGGTGCAAAGTCCAGTCTCAGTTTAGCAAAAACTAGGTAGGTTTAAAGAAGTAGCTAGCTACCATTAAGTGCTATAGCTTTTTATTAGTTCGTAGTCGTACCAACTTAATTAAAATTTAAATGTCACTTGTTCGACCCTTAAAACTACTATTGCGAACCAAATAAATAAGCTTATAGAAACTAAAAACAAAAAAAAGAAGTAGCGAGGTTGACAATACAAAACTTACTTTCAAGACTGAAATAAGAGTGGTGTAATTCACACGATGAAGCTGCATCTTTATCTAAATACGGCGTTCGTCCCTCTTGATTGTACGTTTTAACAACAAGCTTTATCATCTCATCAACATTCGATCCCAATTTCACCATTGTTCGGATTGGTCCTGGACTGCCCTCAACAGTCACATTTACTACGACCTTGGCATCTCCGTTATAACCCTGAAAATTTCACTTATATATTATCATCCAAATTACGAGTTTATTACATCAAAAACCTTATGAAATATCTAATTATCACTGTGAACCATGTGATCTGAAATATCTTAAAACGAACCCAGTAATTATTAACTTAACCCTCAAAACCTTACGACCGTATCACAATCATAGGCTTTTGAATATTAATTTAATACTAATTTAATACAATTAAGGGTTTTCTTTGAGATATTTTAAATCATAGGTTCGAAATACTAATTAGGTATATAACACTGGGTGACCGAGCAAAAAAACTCTCCAAATTATAAATAAATCATAGACTTGAGAGAGTAAGGTTTGATATGTTTTTATTTTAATTGCATTTACTTCTAAATAATAAAACTTAAAACTATTTGCTATCGTACAAAGAAAGTCAGACATATCAACAACATTAAATGGAACTGAGCCTCTAGGTTGTTTTCATGAATAAATGCAAATTTAAGCAATTTTTTAAAATTAAAAATCTATACAATTTATTTTTAAAAAAACAAACAGCGGCTGTTTATTTAAATATTAACCATTTTTTTTCCAGGGAAATTATGAAAAAATTTCAATTGTGTAATCAATTTTTAGTTTACTCTTCAAGTCTAAAAAAAAATTTTAATTCACTCCCCAATTAATATGCATAATTTGAGTTTACTCCCCAATTTTAGGGATAGATATCACATATGGTAAAAAATATACACCATATAATGATTTAGATACACGATTCTTAGATTTAATTAAACTCAAGAATCGTATATCTAAATCGTCATATAGTGTATATTTTTCATCATATGTAATATCTACTCCCAAAATTGAAGAGTAAACTCAAATTATACGTGTCAGGAGAGTGAACCTGCAAACTAAAATTTTTTCAACCAGTTTTTAAAAACTGCCCCTTTTTTCTTTTTCCCATATACTCCCCATTTTTAGACTTGCTTATATTTTTTTCTTTCAAAACTCTTTTTGCAAACACATCCGGCCTTAATTAAGTAAATAATATAAATCTGCAACACCATTTGCAGGTGAAAATAAAATTCTTGTTAAAGCTGGGGGTAAAATAATTGAACCAATCAGATTCATACAATAATTAATTTTATAAAATAATAAGAATCACCTCGGAAGAATACCCCGGAGATCGGGGCACGGAATTGTCCGGAGAGGAGAAAATGTCCGTACATGTCCGAGACTGATAAAGCAAACCCAACCCCTCCGCGGCCGCCGCCTCCAACGCAGCGGCCGCCTTCCCGCCGCCGAATTCCAAAAGCCCCGGCTCGGACTTGCTTCTTTTCAGACCCTTAACGTTTTCCGACGACCGGGAAAACTTCCCCCCACCGGCCGGCCTAATTCTCCGGCGAGCGGCGGGCGATGGTGATGGCGAAGGTCTTGGTGCTCTGGTGTTACTGATCGCTCTTCGATTGGCCGAGACCCTTCTCCGTAGATCTCTCTCTGACATAAATGAACACAGTTTAAGTCACAGATGTTGCAGTAGATTACAATAGCAACGAAGAATGCCGAAAGTGTGTAATATTTATATAATGCAGATTGAGTGAAAGCGACAAAGGAAGTTGCTTGGGGCGAGAGGTTAGTTCGTTGCTTTTGTGGGGGGTGGGGGGTCAAAGGGCGGTTGGGGGTAGCGTAAGAAGCCCTGGATGCGATATTTGACTTCCTTTTTGCCCTTTTTTTTCCCCTCCTTATTAAGTGTGGTTATTTCATCATTTCACACCTTTCTGTTGTGTCTTTTTCTCATCGTGTTCTCCGTTGTAAGTTCGAGTTAATAAACCCAAAACCCCATTTTAATCGAAAGTATCGTAAAAAATTTTATTAAAAAAAATTAATTTAAAAAATCTTGTATTTTTTAAAATAAACTCCCCGTATCCTCATTTCAAATGATCAACGAAAAAAAAGTACAATTCCTATTACACTCTTATATACTGTTTTAGATATATAATATTATTAAAAATTATTTTTTAATTCAGGATAAATATTATATTAATAAATAAAATTTAATTTAATTTATATTATTATATCTATTAAATGGTGTTATAAATATATAATATATACAAATAGTATAGCATAATATATATATATATATATATATATATATATACTAGTAACTGGGGCACGTCGTCCCTACGTGCATAAGTAATAACTAATGTAAGTTGTCTTTGTATATATGATATGTGTGCGCTCAAATAATTTTTAGTGTTATTATTCTTGCTATATATCCTACCAATGGGTGCACGTCATCCCCACATCTCATAAGTTTTTTTTTTTTTTCTTTTTGGTGTAATTTATGAATAATGAATCGTTTCCTTTAAAAGGATGAAACTTATTTTTAAAAAAAATGAATAAAAATAAACAATAACACATACTGACAGATTAAATCCAAATTTTTTGTATTTTCAATCCTCTACATCTCGTCTTGTTTTGTTTCCCCTCTACATCTCCCACACGTATCTAAACTATTATCTCTAAATTTTCCACGTGCTACATCATCTTGTTTATGGAATAAAACTTCGAATACCTGAAAAAAGAAAAGAAAAGAAAAGAAAAGTTATGTTTATATTGAAAATAAGTAGAGTAAATTATATGAGATGTAATAACATTTAGATATGTATTACTGATCATTGGTTTTTGTGTGATTTTCCATTTTCTCTTCAAGTATTAAACACAACTCCTTTCATGCCTCTGGAAACACAAAAGATGAAAAATACACATGGTTAAATATAAAGTAATCTATCTATTATTTTTAAGTGGATTTATAGGGGAAAAAAAAAATTTATATACACCTATATCAACCTCACTGAACAACCCCTCTTCACCTGCATATATATGTGGAATCAGTAAGAAGAAGGATTAAAATTCGAAATAACTTTAATTGTAAGTAAGGAACATATTAAATAAATGAATATTTTGAATATACCTTGGTAGAGTGCTTTTTAACTTATCAAAAATCTCCTTGTACACCACATTTCTTGTGAAAACACCTTCATGGCCATTGATCGAACCTTTTCTTACCAAAACTTTAGTTGTTCTTTCAGAAACACCACGTGAAAGAGCAACATATAATTGGCCGTGACTGAAAACATGATTTCGCAAATAAATTCCCACAATTGGAATTGTTTGTCCTTGAGATTTGTTAATTGTCAAGGCGAAACTCAATCGGACTGGAAACTGTCTTCTCGTCATCTCAAATGGTACATTTGCATCTTCAGCAGTTTTTAAAGGAATTCGTGGCAAAAACACTCTCATTCCCCTGAATTGACCCCCCAAAATTTCTACTTCAATAATGTTTCTCCCAAATCGATGGCAAATAAGTCTCGTACCATTACAAAGACCTATTTTTGGGTCAATATTTCTCAGGAGCATAACTGGAGCACCCTTTTTCAAAGTTAACTTATGAGGTGGCAAACTACCAGGAGAAAGAGAGTTAAAAAATTCAGGTAAGTACAGATTGCGCACATCATCAGCCACCGAATCAAATGAATAGTACATGACTTCTTCTCCATGAAAAGCATTTAGAACTTTTTCATTTAACTTATTCACATCATCATTTAGAGGAGTTAACAAAGCCAGGTTAGACATGTATTCCGAGTCGTATGGGTGAGAGCTTAATTCTGGAAAAACGAAATCTATCAATTCCCCAATAGAATGTTCGTTTTCCCAAGGTATTGACATAGAATCTGGAATTCGTATCATATCATCTTCTATCGTCGGCTCATCACCATTACCAATTCCGAGTAGGAATTCAGAAAAGTCCACATCATTTTGTGCTCTCATATTCTCAAATAAGTGTAAAACTTTAACATTACACCAGAGCGGTGATTGGACTATGCTAGCATTTATAATTTGTGATTTCGTACCTGCAATCACAACTGGAAGAACTTGACGAAAATCTCCGCCTAAAATCATCACTTTACCCCCAAATGGTAGGTCGTAACGGAACATGTCTTTGAATGTCCGATCCACTGCTTCAAATGCTTTTCTATTTGCCGTTGGTGCCTCATCCCAAATAACAGCAGATGCACGTTCTATCAAAGTAGACAACTCTGATTGCTTGCTGAACCGACACATCGAAAAAGGTTCAAAGATGATAGGAATTTTTAGTTTTGAATGAGCAGTCCTACCACCTGGAAGAAGGTTTGCTGCAATGCCCGATGTTGCAGTGGCAAGAATAATAAACCCATCTTTTCTAAAATTAGCAAGCAACGCTTTGTACAAAAATGTCTTACCTGTCCCACCTGGACCATCCACAAAAAATATTGCACTATGTTTTCTTCTGATTGTCCGACTGATCATATCAAATGCTGCAAACTGGCCTTCATTGAGAAAATTAACAGAGCTGACATCACTATCTGATATAGGAATTGAGAGTTCATGCTCCAGTAATCCAGTGATAGTCCCCAAATCTTCAAATCCTTCGGATATTCGAGGCAAGTCAAACTCATTTATATTTCTCTTTTGTTGCATGAGAATGCCATTTATATCATGTAGAAGTCTGTTCAAAATATAAAACTGGTTCGTGCTACTCGAAGATGGATAGTCTTCTATCATATATGAGTAGTTTCCATCCCATAATCTTCTAACTCCACTCGGTTCGCAATAAGCATTATAAATATTAACCGAACCTCTTCTTCTTTGATTTGCTCCCAAAACAAACCTTATCCTAATAGTTAGGATTCTACATTTAATTCTTAGATTTCTAACTTTGTTGGAATTTTATTTTTAATTTTTTTTAACAAAATTAAATAGTATTTTATTGAAAACCTTAAAGAAACATTAATATTTATACTGTAAAAATCCCGAAGGATGCTATGAAAAGTATTGTTATAGAAAATATTGTCCTATAAATAAGCACGTTAAAAAATATTGGTATAGAAAATATTAACCTATAAATAAGCACCTAAAAACAAATTATTACATAAGTGTAAATTGATTAAACAAATTATAACATAGAAAAGACTAATTTCACAGAAATTGGTCATTTAACTTTCTAAATCCAAGTAAATGTAAATTAATTAAACAAATTACCAAACTACATAGAAGACAAATTTCACATAAATTAGTCATTCAATTTTCTAAATCTGGTAAATGAAATGACATGGTAAGCTTTATGTCGATTAGAAATTTTTAGTTTCTCCTACCTCTTAATCCCCCTAGAACCTTTAACCAACCTTCTCTTATCCCAAATTTATTCTCATCCAACAGTTAGGGTTCTAGGTTTAATTCTTAGAATTCTAGTCTAATTTGAATTTTATCTGAATTTTTTTAATAAAAATAAAGAGGATTTTATTGAGAACATCGTAAATTTTTTTAATAAAAATAAAGAGGATTTTATTGAGAACATCGTAGAGAAAAATTAATAAAATACTGTAAAAAATATCGAAGGATCCAAAAACTATTGATATAGAAAATATTTTCCAATAAATAACCACTTAAAAATAAATCATCACATAAGTATAAATTGATTAAACAAATGATCAAACTACAAACATGTAGAAGACAAATTTATTTAACATAAATTAGTCATTCAATTTTTTAAATTCATTAAATGATATGAACCTGTGAGCTCGTCCTTGTCGTTAACTGGCTGTCTTTAACTGGCGCACTTCTGTTGGAGAAATCTCATGTTGGCGAGATTATTCAACATAGGTAGGGAGCAAAATTCTCAAATTAAATGTTGCCTGAGTGAAAAAGAAAATCTATTTTAATGGAAAAATGAAAAAAAAAAAAAATAAATAATCTCCTCTTAAATTAATTCCCATTTTCCACACCTCCATTAAAAATGCTACCAAATTGGGAATTAGAAGAAAGCAATTTCAATATGTGGTTAGATTTACCTCTAATTGAGCAGGTCAAGACATTAAAAGACTATTGCTGCACATTCTATGATAAAACAGTATAATTTGAAGGCCAACCAACAATAGTCCTGCAGTGATAAAAGCATTCTAGCATTTTAATATGAAATATATAATATGAGGGAACTATATAATATGCGAGACCCAGTAGCATTTAACAGATAACGAAATATATATATCTAATCTATATTTGAATTTACCTGAAAATAGAGAAACGTCTGGGATGATTACCAATTCTCAAATAGAACATTCATTTAGCTGCAAAATAACAGGTGAAGAGTTACCTTAAATATGAGAATCTAGAACTTTGTTTAATTACTTAGTTGCACACACAAATAATTAACTTTTCATAAAGCCAAGAATATAAGTACACATCAATGATAAGGTATGAAATTACGAAGTAAAAGCTTAGAATCTAAAGAACATATACAAAATCGGAAAAGAAAATTTACTTAGATAATCCCAATATACCTTGGTTGCTAGGCAAAATTGAGGAAGCAACTAAATTCATGAAAACAACTTTCCAGCAAAACAACTTTCCAACTTAAACCAGCTCTTCAACACTTGTGCGTGATTTGGGGTGAGACGGGTCGAAGCAAAATCTCAATTGATGCCTAACGAAAATCTTAATAACCTAAGAAGGTTGATTGCCCAACAAAAATCTCAGAATCATTTGAGAAGAAGGTGGGTAAATTATAATCCTGCAGTTTAAGAGTCTGCAGGAACGTGAGAATGAGTTTGAGAATAAGGTGGGTAGATTATAATCGTGCAGGTTGAGAGTTTGCAGGAACGTGGATTAATTTAAAATTGTGAATTTTCCCAAAACAACCTTTAAACATATATAGATTTTGCAATGGTGTTGAGGGTATATATGGAAAATCAAAAAATTGGTCTTGCATATATATATATATATATATATATATATATATATATATAGACATATTAATAAATTAACAAATTTATATAAATAAAATTTATAGAAATAATATATTTGTATATATAAAAATAATTCATATTAATATATCCCCACCAAATTAAAAAAGATAAAAAATTTACCCCAACCACCCAACCCCGACCCCCATGCAAAACTCCACCCCTTTCTGCAAATCCAATCCCTATAGTCAAGATGACAAGAAAGGTGTTGTCTTCTCCTATGAAGGCGAAGATGCCTCCACCGCCGCCACTTCTTTCTGCAAATCAAATCCTACCGCCACAGCAGCCGTATCAAACGGTTTGAACTTCCCTCCGGTTCTCCAGTTGAATCAAGGACATCTCCATGCCATAATCCTCCATGGCCTTCTTGTTCCTTCTGTACGGCCTCGTCCTAGGGCAATTGCCACCGCAATCCCACGGCGCCCCCTCGAAATGGGACGCCCCGTAGGTCCTCATGAAAGCAACGCCTCTGAAGCCGTCACCGGTGGAGATGGCACGGAAAGTGGTCCGGAAGGCACGATGGTCCAGATCTGGTTCCTTAACGAGCAGATCCGCCGCCCTTCACCCCGACGAGCACCACTATCGCACCCAAATGCTATTTCATCTGTCCTCTTCAGGTCTGTCGTTTCTAAATCTTAGTTTGTGTGTGTGGATTTGGGTTTGATTTCAGATTGTTGTTCTTGGTGGTGGTAGTTGTTGTGGGGAGGCGAAAGCAGCAGTCATGGGGGGTCACCGGCAATGGTGGTGATTGTACCGGTGGTCTGGATAACCAGTTTATGGAAGCTAACAGAATGTGAGAAGAGCCGCCGGTGGAGCTGCCGGAGTCAATGAAGCTTTTGGAGAACGGTTGAGTCTTGTTTTGTTTTCGTTGATGACCAAATATATAGGGTCAATCCCACTTGAAGCCAACCCCCGTGTAAATCAAATTCGAGTTGTAGGGTTTTTGTACAAAATTTAAACAATATAGGGTCTTTTAGAGAATTTTTTTTTTGTCAAGGTTTTTTTTTCTACTTTCGCTTTAAACAATATAGGGTCTTGTACAGAATTTCTTATGTAAAACAAATTATTTTCACCTGAAGTTGGCCGTATTTAAAGCAAACAAAACCCCCAAGAATTTACAGATTTATCAAAATTTCCCCTCCAGTTTGGTTTCGATAAACAACCCAGTTTATACTTATGAAACTGCTCATTGTCATGCGCCTGAAATTTATTCAGAGGATGTTTGACGAAAATTATTTCAAATAGTGTATAAAATTTGACATTTGGCACATTTTATAAAGCGCTAATTCCGAACACCTACTTTTTTTTTCTTTTAAAGCCAAGCCCCTCAACGGGGAATATTGCAAATCAGAGAAGAACAATATGAAAAATAAAAGAAGAAATAATAGAAAAATTAACGCAGGCCGAAGCTGCAATTCCAACAAATTTGTGAGCTACTATATAGCACCACGTCTAGTAAAAGAAAAACGAACCCTATCAAACAAGGAGTTCCATCCGAATATCTTGCCACAATTCTTACTGTAATAGGATTCGACTCCTAGAAGTTGAAGATCGTTCCTTCTAAATAGATTCGGGTATTGTTCTCAGCTGCCTCTTCGTCGAATTGAGAATGATAGTTATCTTGGTCAACAGCAAATAAATCGACCAAAAAATTTCTCACAAAAGCCACAAACTCATGAGGTGAACAACCCAAATCTGTGCTCTTTTGATTCCTCTCATCCCAAAGTGTCCAAAAAATAGCAACAACCAGAATTTCATGAATCTCCAGTTTAACGAGACTTTCTGCAAAATGTGGGTATTTTCTCCTATCCCTACCGCAAACGGGTTCCTGCCGCCAGGATATATCGCGCCTCTGCCGAATTTCGTCAAGCGAAAGCGGGAGACCTTCCCAAAGGTGCATTTCATAAGTCAGAGTTAGGAAAATATCTTACCTTATAACTCCAACTAAGAAGGTCATTTGAAAGACGGATAATACACCACAATTGTTTAGTCAGCATAACAAGGAACGAAGGAAAATCCCCATGACAATGATGGTGGAGTGGATGATTTGTTGATGAAATTAGGGTTTGACAGCGGCTCTCATATGAGAGGGAAAAATTCTCATACGAGAGAGGAATAAAGAATAAATTCGTCTATTTTCTTAATTCCGAACACCTACTCATTCTTGAATCCTTAACGCATTTTACCTCCTAATTTTGAAATTAGTACAATTGTCACTTTAACCTTTAAAATGTCGCACTTAACCACTTTGAAAAAACTTTGACCGTCGATTTCTTCTTCATTATGGCTACCCAAGCTCCAAGACTACTGCCATCGTCTTGTTTCTGTGTTTCCTGCCCAGATTTGCTGCATGTTTACAGGCACAAACAGCTGCTCCTATTTTAACTTGGACGGCCGAATGGCCGTTTAAATGGGCAGAAAATAGATTTTTATCCAGTGGGTCGAGAACGGTCATTTCCAGTTATGACTTGGAGTCCAAACGGCCGTTTAAAACCATACATAGTGGCATTTTTGTCCAATAGGTTTAGAACGGTCGTTCCCAATTTGTATTTGGGGTCTGAACAGCCATTCCGATGGATAGAGTTTTGGGCTCCGCTATTCTGACCGGTCGTTCCCATTTTGGGAATGGTCGTTCCTGTTTTTCTTATCTTGTTTGGAGGTTTATGATCTTTAATTAATTGTTTAATATTCCTAATGATTTCTCATGAACACTCAATGTATGCTTTAATACGTGACCAAAACTTGATTGAATGATTATGAATAAATGTTTTGTGCATGTTTATGTGGTTCATGACTTCCATCATATCATACCATCTTTTACAACCGTTATGCATCACCATGCGTCTTAATTGGTTCATATTCAATCGAAGTCTCGGGTTTTATATTTGTTTGTCGCAGATGAGCTTCCGGAAGGTGTGGGACCCTAGGCGTAGGAGTTGTTGGGTTGCTCCTTCTCTTCTTTTGTTTTGTTCTCAAGGTGAGGTTTAGGTTTTTGTTTTAGTTAAACGACCTACAACTCTTATGTGATTATTATAAGCCCGCATGTGAGTATATTATGTATATAGCTAAATAAGTGTTATGTACGGTATTTTGATGACTTATGAAACACTGACATATGTTACGATACGGTATGTTGGGTCTCGAAGATTATGGGTAAGGACCCACGGTACAGTGTCGGGCCATCGGATTAAGCCTGTGCGCAATTTTCATTTGAGGTATCAGGCGGGACTCAGGTAGGCATGCAAATGAGACGAGCTAACTCCCGAGTTTGGCGAGATGGCTCGGAACTAGCTTACGCTTGGGTTTGGGAATCCCGAGCCGAGCCTGCGCTAGGGTCGTAGAGCTTCGAACCCAAGCCTGAGCCATATGTTTCCAGGTTCGTGGCTCGCGAGCCATGCTATAAATTAATATATATATATATATATATAATCGAATTTAGTAACTTAAAGTCTTAAATGGTTAAACCCAAAATATATTGTCAAAGACTCAAAATTCATACCCCAGTAACCCTAATTGCAAAAACTCTTCCCCCCGCCCAACAAACCCTTCCCATTTTCAACGCCGCCAGATAAACCCACCACTCCACCAGCTCAGTCCGACGCCGCCAGGACCGCCACCACGCTGGCCGGCCGCTGCTGCCCGCTAGTTCCAACACCTCACCACCACCACCTATTCTCTCTGTGAATCTGCCCAGTCTTTCCGCCAACCCGCGCCACCACCACCGTGCTTCTCCGCCGTCCTATCAGGTACTTGTTAGCATTTTGTTTGTTTGTTGAAATTCTAGCTAAAATATTCAATTTTTAGTGGATTCTGGTGGAATCTGATTGGAATTGATGTGGGCTTTTGTGCTTGATTTATGATTATTCCATATAATTTTTATTTTTTTGGAGATGCAGTTTGAAGATAAATTTGGTGATGCTTTATATTGAAATATTCCTAGTTATTTTGAAATTTTGTTAACTGTTGTAATCCTACCTTATCTATTCCTAATTTCCTATGAAACTAGAGTCTGAAAATTATTAATCTGATGTCGAACATGTTTAATATAAAAAGGAATTCATTCTTTGCTCATATGTCTCATCTTAGCTAAAAAGGAATTGGAATTAGGAATTCACTTTTTACTCATATGTCTCATCTTGTATTTTGTTCGATGATGCCTTGTCAATGTGAATTGATTGCTCTTAATTCGCAATCATTCATCTTTCTAAGGTAATAGTATGTAAAGTTACATGGTGTATGAGCTTTCTCAATTACTTGTTCCATAATGTTAAAAGTTGCTGAAAATTGAATATTAAAGGTGTAGCACCCCAAGCGGTGGGCACCACATCACCCGCACTAGAGCCCAACACGTGTAACTAAATGAAAGTCCGCACACGTGCCAAACTGTGGCGAACGGCTGATAAATCAAAAACTTTCCTAAGCTAGGCGGTCTAGACCTTAAAATCAAAGTGCACAATCATACAAGTAAAAGCGGAAGCGATTTAAAACAATTCATAATATCCAAGTAACCAACATAGCATAAACATAATCAACATATCAAGTCTTGATACATATATTCACATGCCCATCCCGGGCCAAAAGAATCAAAATCTAATATAAGTATCCATATACATGTCCCAAAATATTCATAAAGTAACCCACTACGAATGCATGCGACTCGAGCTAAACCACAAGTATGACTCTAAGACCACATGCCGCCTAGCTCGACCCCAGAAAGTACCTACAACTCAAAGAAAAGGGAAAAAGAGGGAGCAACAACGAGGGTTAGTCCTAATGATTAGTGAGGGCGCTACACACGCACCCATATATACATATAGAGCAAAGCAAGTATCAATTCCAGAACTAATCTATGGACCGGGGATAGTTTTTGTAATCTAAAACATTTCCCGTGATAATAGATATATAAACTTAAAGAAAGGTTATGGTCAAAGGCCAAAATCACCAATTTTAAGAGTTAAGAATCCATTCCCGTTCCAAAGATTCAGAACAAAGCAAAAGAACTCGGCGAGTACGAGTATTCCTTCCAAACTCCTCAGAATCAGAATTATATCAAAACAAAATCAGAAACCATCCTTCACACCAAAGGTAGAAGGTTTACGATCCCTATCTATCAAGCAGACCTCGGATTGAGATGGGAGGATTAATCACTCCAACCCGCTCCTTCGGCGGTGTTCGCACCCGGCTCAAGATAACCCATGCTTCCTCAACTCCTAAGGTTAGGTGAATCATCTCAAATGGGAATGTGTATAGGAGGGTTCCCCGGCGAACTCACGACCATCCAGGGTGCTATTTACCCAAATTCCCGGGGCCCAAACAAAGTTCAAAGATCAGAGTACAGGCAAACCTTTCTTTCAAGGTCCAAAACTCGCTGTAGACTCAAACAGACTTCAAAGCTTTTCAAAAACAATTCAAGAGACAGCTTACATAGTATAAAAACATTTGCAAAGTCTTTAACAAATGGGACGGGCCCTCAAAATACATACCATACACGTATCTATCATATACTATACGTATTTCACATGCAGGTTTCAAAACACATAGGGTTTTAGGTCAAGATAACTAGAAGAATAAAACTTCACCTTTCAAACTTAGCAGGGGCAAAAGGATATAAAACGGACGCCTACGGGACCACCTCATCACCCTCGGGACGATCCTCTGTACCAAAACAGACAACAAAAGATGAACTTAGACTCGGTATGAACCAATTAGATGCTCAACAGATGCATATGAAGTAAAATGAAAACGCAATTAGTTCGTATGATGCCATATAAAATCATAACGTGCCATAGCTCGCATATATTCATGGAATTCACATCACAAAATCATAATGAGGGTCATAACGTATTGCACAACAAGTTAACAAGGCTTATAAATCATAAATGAGGCAAATAAATCAAGAAATGAACAACGAAATATGAAATGATAAGCATGGAGTTGCATGCAAAGCACATGTTGCATATATACATCTAAACCAAGTCATAAGATCAAAATAAAAGCTATAACATGAAATATAACACATTAACATCATGCATTAAGTATATAAGAAGCATATAGGATCAAACAAAATAAGAAAAGGTGAGAAAACAAAGCTGGAAAGGGAATAGAGAGTCGCGACCGCAACTGAAAGTGTCGTTGCCGCGGCCTCGACGCTACTCCAGACAACCTCCTGCAAGACCGGCGCGGGCGTGACAAGAAAAAGAGGAAAGGCAGTCATGGGCGCGACGCCAAAACAAACACCAAACTGTAGGTGAGTTGCGGCCGCAGAAAGGTTCCTTTCTTGCTCGATCGCGGATGCGTCCCTGGGCGTGAAGTGCAGAAAATGGCTAAAACAGGGTCGTAACACGGAGGGGAAAGCAAGGGATGAAGCAGCAGCCAAGCAACAAGATAAAAAGCAAGAAATGACCATAAAAACAACCACATACAGCAGCAAAACGCAGACATTAACAATGAAGGCATGAGCTCATATATTTCCAAGTTTTAAGTTCATGAAAGCTTGATGCATTAATGGTGAATCATGTTATACTCAACAACATCCAATTATAAATGCATTAATGAAGTCATTTAGGTCACAAAACATGCTTCAATTCAAGATATAGGGCAAGAATGGCATAAACTCTTCCAAAAATCCATTTACCCTAACTATTCATACATATGATTATAGCATGGCCACAAATGGATGAAAATGCATCAATCATAGCTCTAAATCTTCATAAGAAGATGGAGAACAAGATTATGAAGTTACCACTTGGATTGAATGTGAAATAAGAAGGTCTTGAGCTAAAATTGAAAGAATGAATAGTACAGATTTCCTTCTTTTTCTTATCTTGGTTTTTGCAGCTGATTCTCCCTCTCTCTCTTGTGTTGAAAGAAATCCAAATGGTTTAGGGTGATAGAGTGTTAAACCATGGTTAAGTGGGTTCAAACTTGGGTTGATTTGCTCAAGGGATGAAGAAGTTATGCCCAAAATAGTCAAGGGTGGTACATTCATACCTGAGGTTCGGTTCGGTGAAATTTTGGGGGTCCAAACAGGCTTAGAAAAATGTAAGGCTTATTCCATTGAACCTGAATCATCAAAAAAAGTCTAACGGTGGTGAGAAAATTTGAATCCAAATTCCCGAGCTCAGTTATGTCGCCCGGAAAACATTGAACCCAAGGTGTGTTAAAAACGTTTTAGGCTCTTTTTAGTTTCTCTCCAAACAAACGAACCAAAACACCAACAAATGAACCCGAAAATGTAAAATGAACATAAAAACATGTTCATAACACATAAATCTATGCATAGCAAGCTGGCATAAAAATCAGAATCGAAATCGGGCACATAAGGATCAAATACTAAGGCAAACGAGCAAAAGTTCAAGTATTCAAGTTTATAACTAAATCAATTCATTCATATAAATCAATAATAACATTTAAACATTAATATAAACATATAATTTCATAAATTAAATTATTAAAAGTGCAAGTAACACACTCGTGATGTCATATCTGTACAGCCGAAGAATCGGGACGTCACAAAAGGGGGCTGAAAATTCCAATTTTATATGTTAAAAGGGGCTGTACAAAATACACTAAAACGCGTAGAAATTTCCTATATTGTTTATAATGGCTAAGGACATTCTAGCCATTCTCGTTACAACAGTTGCATCGAAGGCCACATTTAGTGTCTGTAGTCGAGTGATTGATAAATACCGTACCCGAGTAAAGCCGAAGAACATCGAGATGTTGTTGTGTGGTGGAGATTGGTTGAGAAAGCATTTCGGTGTCAAGGCTAAAGTTGATGTAAGTAATTCTTTATTAAAATTAGTTATTTTCAATTAAATGTTACTAATGATCTTTGTGAATTGTCAGGAGAAACAAGGACCAATAATAACTGAGTTACCAAATCTTTGACTTGAGAATCGACTCATTAAGGTATATTTTGCATATCTTGAAAAGGTAGTTTGGAAATAGGATACTAGGTTATTCTTATTATTATTACAATGTTGTTTATATTATCGTATTTCTAAATTTCAGTTGCTTAGCATGGTTGATGGAGTCCTGTAGATAATAAGATTGTTGGAGCCTTTTCAAAGTTTAGGGAGACATTTCAAGTTTTCAATTTTCAACAGGCGTGGTGTATGGTTTATGTTATATGAACATGTATTTGTTTTGAATTTGATTGAGGATTTATGGTTTATGGTTGCATTTTGTTCATTGAAAAAGATATTTGATGAATGATGATCAAGATATTTGTTTAACATTGTTGTAATGTTCATGATGTATACTGGTTTATGGCTTGAAATCTTGTATTTTTTTGTAATGTGTGCATTAATTCTACACAAGTTGTGTCTACAAATAAAAGCATACACGAATTTGCAATGGCTTGCGAGCCAGCTCAAGCCTCTGCGAGCTAAGTCCAAGCTAGGTTTTATTTAGCTCTTTGGCTCACGAGCCAAACCCGAGCCACCCCAACATACCCCGAGCCTGAGCCAGCAAAAAGAGCCAAAGCTCACCTGGCCTGGCCTTGTTTGCATGCCTAGACTCAGGGAGTTAGAGGAGGCATGGTACTCTCGAGCCTTCGGTGTAAAAGTCGAGGAAGACACTTATGGGATCATTACCTCTTGTGGTTACATTATATTACGAAGGGCAAGGGTTAGCTATCCGAACCTTCAATTGAAGTTGAGGATGGATATGTTTTGTTTTGGTTTTATGTACGTTTATGAGGTGTGATGGTTAGAGTTACTCGTTCTCACCGAGCTTTGTTATTCTACGTTATGTTTGGATTATGAAACGGGAATATGATCTTTATGTTATGTATGTCATCTTATGTACACTTATGTTTCTTTTGAAAATGTTTTGGTATGCAAAACCTAATTCCAGTTCAAAACCTTTTAGTTTTATGTGCTTTGCTCTATACTTATGTAGTGTGTGGGTGTGCGTTAGAGCCTCACTCAGTTGGTGGACTGACCCTCGCGTTACTCTTTTAGTTTGCAGGTCTTTTAACTCGAGCTAGGCGGAGAAGTGAGTCAGTTGAGTCTCACTAGTTTGTTTAGGTCGAGTTGCATTTCATTTAAACACTTTTGAATCCTTATGTATCAGTTGACTTAAGTTATGTAATCATGTTGCTCTTTTGGTTAAGTAAGATGTAATTTGGCCTTGAGGACATATTATATTTGACTTGATCTTGTTGGACTCGTAGTTTAAGTTATTGCATGCTTCCGCTATACTTATTTTCGTTTCCGCGCTTTAAGTTCAAGTTTAGCTCCGCCTAGCCTAGTGTTTGTGTAAGTCTCTCGTTCGCTTGGACTCGGGCACGTATATGGATGATAAGTTCGGATTTTATGGTTTTATTGATATTATGAATAGGACTTATACTATATTTTCTAACTCTTTTGTTCTGGAATTTTATCTTAATAAATATATTGCTTTAATTGTAGGAAAGAGGAGGAAAATACCTGAAGACTCAAAAAGGTGCAAAATTCGAGTATTTGCCTATTTGGGAACCTTCTCAAGAGATAAAATCTGAAGAGAATTCCCTATACTTTTTGGTATCTACTCAAGGATTTTGAAGTATCTATTCAAAAAAAAAAAAAAACAACACACAGGAAACTCCCCTATACTTTTGAGTACCTGCGAAAAGAATTTTGAGTACCTACTCAACTAATGGTTTGCAAGTAAAGTGGAAATTACTTGGGCAGTTCTTTAGAGAAGACACACGTTTTTAGAGGATATAATTCAGATCTGAACATCATTCATCACTTTTTATGCATATTCTTAGTCCCAGTTCTCTAGTTTTTAGAATCTCAACTTGGGAAGAATCATTGCAGCAAGGATTTGGAGGAAGAAAGAAGACTAATCCTGAAGTGCATTACATCTACGAGTTTTTTTTATCCTTTTCTCTCTTTTTATCTTTTTAAAGAAAAATTCTTTCATGTTGATGGATTTTAGCATGTTTAGTATGTTTAGTTCTTGGATTGCAATGGATTTTGACTAGTAATTTGGTTTTCGTTTACCGTATTCATGATTCGTGTTGTTATGATCGTTTAATTTGGTATTGATGTGATAATTGACTGGCCATTGATTATTTTGAGAGATAATTAATTGAGTATTGATGAAGAAAAGTTAATGTTGGATAAGGATTAATTGATACATGTTCAATTAATTAAGAATAGATTAATTGAGTCGCTAGTAAGATAGACATATACTTGCTAGCCTTGTATTGATGTAGGAACGGTAATTGAATACATAATTAGTTAATTGATTACCATATACAGATATGAGTCATTAGCTAATTATAAGTTTATATGACTTCGACAGAAGCTTATAGACTTGTCTTTCAAAACCCAACACTAGGATTGAATCATGGCGAATGAGAGTTAAGCATGACTTGAGTGAAATTGTAATCCAGTTTAGTTCATAATTGCTGGTAACCTCCTTTAGTTGCATTGTTAATTTAGTGTTCATTAGCCTCCTTATTTAATTGATTGGTTAGAATTCAATTAGAGAAAATTATGTTGGTATTTAGCACGATAGTTTATGATGGGAATAGTGGCCTAGAAAGTTGATTCGGTGTAATCTGTTTTGAGAATTTTCTTATATCATAGACAATCTTTGAATAATATACGATTGATTATTATCATAGGAAAACACTTCTTTATGTGTCATTACGTGTTTTGTGTGTTTCCATTACGTGCGCATGTATTAAAATTCCCCTAATCTATAAGGTTGTTCGGGACTTTGTCATTAGGTGAATGGCACATGAAACAAGCCCTAACTCAAAGTCAGATTAGAAACCACTCCAAGTCGATGAGCCCAACAAACAGTGAAAATGTTAATTAGGTTCGATTGAGACTTTCTCGTGGGATTGCATCCTTAAGAAGGATCATCCTATTTCATGGGGTGTAAAGTACACAGTTGATGCATATGCAATATATGAGGGTGCTCGTTATGAGAACGGGTACACTGAGGTGTCCCACGTTAGAAGATTCATAAATGGAAAAGGAAGTTTCCACTTCAGGAATAGGAAGCTTCCAAATTAGGAAATATCTTACAGGTCAATGGCGTGAGTAAATTAATCCTTTGGCTTGAGATTCCATTGATGCTTTATGTGAGCTAACTCTATAGTCTTTGATATATTCCTAAAAGGATGTCGTCTGAGATAGCTGAATCATGGTTTATATTGGGATTGCACAAGTGGCACATAAAAGCATACGAGAATCAACAAAGAACCTACACTTGCTTTAATACAAGAAGATCTCTTATTGCATAAGCCATCCTAAAACCCTCGGCCAAGGTAGTGGATCAAGACATCAAGAAAAGAGTTTCTTGGATTAAGATCAAATGGATATGAAATGAATTTAGCTTTAAGATTAAGATTAGTGGGGCTCTTATTATTCCCATGCCCTAGATCTTAATCGAGAGATGGGATGGTAGGAGGGTCGTACCTTACGGATGTCATTGACTGAAAGGTTCTTTCGAATATATATTTATTGTCCGGATAGTGCTCACACACCGGTTGCTAGATTATGGTTATGTGATATGTGAGCTAAATAATAGATAAAGTGAATTAATTAATTAGGCTCATTGCTAACTGAAAATGAACCTAGAGGATCACACACAAATGCCAGGTTCAAAGGTTATTGTTGGAAAGATCAAATAGTTGATCGAAACGAGACCACATGTGTAGCACGTTATGTAGCATCTCCCCTAGTACTACAACCCCCGCACCTCAATACTCCCCGAGTGGATGTTAACACTCAAGAAATACCACAGCGAATGGTTATAATACTTACGTAAAGCGCACGGCATGGTGCAGCTAAAGATAGGGGAATTTAAAACTTTGCATGTAAACAAAGATGCAAATACACTTAAAGAACAAGTGTTATTATTATTGATTGAAGGATTTCACACAAAAAGGGGAATGTAACATGATGGCATACTGATGTAAAACATGAGGGCAGCTGATTTAAAATATAAATATGCTCAGAACTATATGTCCTTAGAATCAGTTCTGGCCTACTATGCATGACACCTTAATGCTTCAAGGTACCTCTAGGTGTCGTTCCCTTGATTCTTGAAACCATGCATTTTTAAAATAGGCGAAGGGAAGTGACAAAGTGAAGGTGTATAATAGCTTATAGATATACGTATATATATATAGGACCAAGAAGATCTTGATCTAAAATAATAGCAATAGGATATAGCAATATAATCTGGTTTATGATAGTTTTTAAAATAATAGGGATAGGGGGAATTTGGAAAAGTTTGTGAAAAAATGAACCGTTTGCAATAAAAACTTTAATGCCGCAAGCTAGGCCTCTCCATTCGTGACTCCTTAAAACTTGGTAAAACAGTAACGGCGCTGATACTTTAATAAAACCAATATGATAATACCTCCGCTACTCCTTGGTGTCACATAGGGGAGCTACCCCTAGAGACAATAAATAATAATCGGGAAGTAGTGTTCCCTCGGAGGTTGTCTACATTATCTCTTGGCGTGGACTAACTAACCTCCAGTTAAACCACTTCCAAGAGCTGGTGGCTGTCCGCAAAATAACAACCCTAGGCCCAATACCTTCCGGGTGGTTATTTGATAAGGCTATAGCCGGGGCCTATAATTCTAATAATGATAAGATGATATTTTGCTTGTATTGCCAGGAACCAATGTTTTGATAAAAGGGGACTTAAAATATGTAGCGTCCTGGGAAAACTTTGATTCCGGCATAAAAGTATTTTTCCCTTAAAAAGGGATATTGTAAAATCGTATAATGTGTATAGGGTAGTAAATCATAAATAACAGGTAGGCTTGAAAATAGTTTTATGTAGATACATATATATAAGCATGATTCCAGTTGAAAATATTTTAACCCTTACCTAATACCGGTAGTAAGACAAAGTCTTGTGGATTCCACTGCTTGGTGTTAATTTCGCCTGAAAGTATTATCTACTACAGGCTTAATTAGGACTAAGTTTCTTATTATTCTAATAAAGTAAGCACTTAAAGTTCATAAAGTGTAACACATTAAAGGAACTCGGTAAACCCTAATTTAACCGTTTAAGTGAATTTTTCTTATTCACATAGGTTTTATGAATTCTTTAACTAACCAAATATTTATTAATCAAATTATGATCCTAATTATGAGTTTGAAATGATAAATCAGGACTAATTTGGCAATTTCGGGTATGATCTTGAAAACGTTTACAAAAGTGCCGATTTTGGAAAAATTAGGATAAAAAATCCTTCTTTGTATTTTCAGAAATTAAATTTATAATTATGTTTAAATAAAATCTAAATTATTTAAGTAAAATTTTAAGGAAAAGTCGAAGTTACAATTGAAAACATTTACTATTTGAATTTCTAAGAATTAAACACTTTATAACATAAAATTAAATACACACATTACTACACGCACACACACACATGATCAAAAACATCAAGAACATGTTCTTATCCTTATTCATGTATTTATATATGTTCATGATATTGCCTAATCAATTTCATATTCATAAAATGTAATTAAACCTAAATGTAGCACTTTATGTAACTTTAATCATAAAATAAATCTAAATAAATTCTTCTTGGAATGAATTTAATTAAATAAGATCATGAATATTTAAACAAATAGTCACATTATATCATATCATAAATCATGCATTTAATTAAATAAAATTCATATATGTAACCACATTTTGCATAAACTAACAATTATGACATATTAGACATAAAATAAAATTCCTACAACCATAATTTAATTTAATCTAAGCATGCTATATCCATAATACCCTAAGAACATCATATAAAGCATGAAAAAATAAAAGAAAAGAAAATACCTTAGAGAAAGAAGGGTTGACGTCGTGACTATAGAGAGAGAGAGAATGTGAGATTTGTGTGTTCTTGGAAATGAATTGTGGGGGGTATTTATAGGTATGTATTTGGGACCTAGAGGGTATTCTTGAATAGCTAGGGTATTGACTCACAAGATAGGGTAGGCTAGGTGTATTCTTGTAGAGTATTTAGGTGTATACTTCAGTGTACTCATGATATAAGAGCTTATCATGTATTCAAAATTTCATCATAAATACATCACATATAAATTAATTCAAAAATACATAGAAAATAATACTTAAAATGTTCATGAACCCTAGGTTAGAGTTTAAAGTGAGAAAAATTGTAAAAGAAAGAGAATCGAAAAAGCTTCCTGATGAATTTTTTAAACGTTTCAAGTTAAGGTAGTAAGTGTTCGGAATTTTGAAAAATATGATAAAATACATAAAATGAAGCTAGGATGAGAATTATTTTCTAAGAAAATGGTCATATTTGTAAAATAATTTGAGGATTATTTTGAGTGTAATATTGGATACCAAACGCCGTATGGTTTAAAAGTTATTTTTTACGGCACGAGTAGTACTTTGTGAAAAATAGGAAAATTTTATAAAATGAGCTAGGGCTTGAACTAGGGTTTAGAAAAGGTCTTAAAATTCATAAAATAATTCAAGGATCATTTTGATTGTAATATTGAATACGGAAAGTGTTTGAATTCAAAAATGCCTAAATTAGGGATTTCGAATGATTTTTGATACTACGGGAGCTAGAATGAGAATTAGGGCTCGAGAAGGTTATCAAAATTCATGAAATGATTCAAGGATTCATTTGACCCCTATATTTGAAAGGTAAAAGTGTCTCTACAAATTTCTACATTTAGCAATGAATAGTATCTAGGGACCTAATGGGAATTTTTGGCTAACAAATTTCAAGATGTATTTTGGAATAACAAAAGCTTGGATATGAATCCAGAAAGTCTATGATTTAGTTCTCCTAAAGTTTTATGACGAATATATCAAGGTTTAGGCTCAGTAGATGAATGGAAATGTGGGTCTCATAATATTCAATAATCGAGATATAAAAGCACATAATTCACATAAGATCCAATGCATAAGAATTTGTTAATAGATTGAGGCTATAAACGCTTTCTTCTAACCCTTTACTCACCTGTTTCTTGTTGACCCCAAATCAGGGCTGTTACAATCCTCCACCCTTAAAGAGAATCTGTCCTCAGATTTTATTCATGTTTCAGAATAACTCTGGTAATGTTTGTGCATCTTTTCCTTGGTTCCCTAGGTCTGTTCCTCCATTCTGTGTCCTTCCCATAAAACCTTAACTAAGGGAATTTTCTGATTTCTTAATTCATGGAATTTTCATCCAAAATTTTGGCTGGTCTTACTTCGTAGGTCAAGTTAGGTTCTAAAGGTACTTCTTCTGTAGACAGAATGTGGGATTCATCAACAAAGTACTTATGAAGTTGGGACACATGAAACACGTTGTGTAGTCCATTGAGGTTTGCTAGCAAATCTAGGCGATGTGTAGTTGGTCCAACGCGTTCTATAATCTCAAAAGGTCCTATATACTCAGGAGCCAGTTTTCCGCCCTTTTCAATGCGCGCAAAGCCATTTCTTGGCGATGCTTTTAGGAACACCTTTTCCCCGACAACAAATTCTTTGTCCCTTCTTTGAGTCTCAGCATAACTCTTTTGTCTGTCTTGAGCTACTTTTATCTGTTGCTGAATAATCTGAAACCTTTTTGTGACGCCCTGACTTTTCGGTCGTACAAGTATAACGTTACGAGAGCACTACTTACGTATTTAAATTATTTAATTATGTAATTATATGTTGATTATAATGTTTATATGATATTCTTGAATATATATGAAATATTTGTATAGGAAATATGTTTATACTTTGAACGTTTTTCTCTTATGACTTTGAACTTGATCCGTTTACTTCTAAATTTGATTTCGATTTTTGTGAAAACTTGATATGCATGAGATATGTGAATTATGAATGTGTTAATATTCTCGTTGTATGTTTTGGGGTTCGTTTGTTGAGGTTTTGGACTGTTTGTGTTGAAAAGGGACTTAAGGGCCTAAAATGTTTTTAGCGTACCTTGGGTTCCTTCGAATTTCAACACCACCATTGGACTTGTATTGTCGATACAGATCCAATGGAATAATCCTTGTAATTTTCTAAGCCCATTTGAACCTCCGAAATTCCACCGAACCGAGCACCATGTACCAAATAGCCACCTTTGACTATTTTTGTCCTTGTGGGCCCGATTCAACACCTTTCTCTCCCAAATTTTGACCCATGTGCAAGACACAAAATCCTTTCTCTTCCTTACATCTCATTTGGACCATACATCAAGAAAGAAAGGAAAAAATGCAGCTAGCAAGAAGAAAAGAAAATGAAGGAGATACTATTCACTTTCTTGTGTTCTTGACCTCATAACCTTCTCATTCTTCATCTAATTCAAGAGATGAGCACATGTTTCTGTTCTCCATCTCCTTGTGGTTCTTTTAAGCCATGGTTTTTAGATTTTAACCTAGAATCTATCATGCCATGAGATTTTGAATGAATAGTAAGGGTTTGTGAAATTTTGTTGAGTATGCGATCATCCTTGTATCTTTCGATTATCTAAGAGTTGTGGAATTTTCTTTGAGCTTCTTTAACTTATTTATGAGTATAGATTACTTGGTAGTTGAGTAATTAATGAATCACCATTAATGAGCTTGAGTTTTTTGAGTTTGAAGATGATCTTTTGCACCTTGAAACTTGCCGGATGAAGCATGTGTTTGTGTGACTGGAATTGCAGCTCTTGTGTGCTTAAATTCATGCCTTAATTTGTTGTGTTTGCTACTTTCTTGCTTCCCTTACGTACCTTGATGCTGCTGGTTGAAGAAGAAAAGAAAATAGGGTTGTCATGGCGTGAAAATGAGGAAGAAGCTGACTGCATAGAGACACACCCATGTATGGCTTTCTTCATGCCAGCAGCCACGAGCGTGTCTCATCCTTGAATTCCAGCCCCTTGTTTCTGTACTGAGACACGGGTGTGTCTTTTTTTTACCTTAAGGCGAGATACCCCCGTGTCACAGGCTGAATTTTGAGGGATTTTGCGTCTGTACTGAGACACAGGCGTGTCTTAGTTTTGCATTGAGGTGAGACATACCCGTGTCTCACCCTATTTTGCATACATATGTTTATGGTTCATTTCTTCTTCGTTTATTTGTTTTGTATGTTATTTTGTTGCTTCTTTTATGACTTATTTGCATTATAACATGATGAATTTTGTGTTTTGATTATTGTATTAAGTTTATGGATTTGTTTGATGAGATATATGCAAGATATGAACTCATATGCCCTAAGTGCTACTTTATTTCATTTCATTCGCATCACTTGCATTCATATGCATTTGCTGAGCATCTAATTGGTTCATATTGAGTCTAAGAGTGTCTTTTGTTGTTTATTTTGTTCAGAGGATCATCCCGTGGATGACGAGGTGGTTCCATAGGCGTTCGTTTGCTCTCTTTTTATTACCGCTACGACTTAAAAGTGAGGTTTTGTTCTTTTAGTTATTATGACCTACAACCCTACGTGTTTTGAAGCCCGCATACGAATAATGTATAATATATGATAGATATGTGCTCGATATGTATTTTATGGCTTGTCCCATTTGTTTTTAAGACCTTGAAAATGTTTTTGTACATATGTAAGCTATATCTTTGTTTGTTTTGAAAAGCCTTGAGGCGTGCATGCGTTTACAGCGAGATTTGGCTTTGAAAGATAGATCACTTGAACTTGAACTTGATCTTGACTTGCTTGGTCCCCGGGAATATGGGTAAGGAGCATCCGGGATGACCATGGGGTCGCCGGATACACCTCCTATGCACATTTCCATTTGAGAGAATTCACCCAACCTCGGGAGGTCGAGGGGAAGGTGGGTTTTCTTGAGCCAGCGGCGACCGCCGTTGAAGGAGCAGGTAGGAGTAATTAGCCCCCGTCTCATACACGTGCTTGACTTGGGGGTTGAGGGAACGTGTCTCTCTTCCCCACTTGGAGCTTGGTTGGACTTGAATTTGTCTTGAGTTTTTTTTTTTTAACTTGAGAAGCTTGGGGGAAAGCTCTTACTCCCTAAATTAGCTTGACTTGTTTTGAATCTATGAAATGGCAATGGAGTCTTAAATACTTAAAATTGGTTGTTTTGACCTCCGGCCCTAACTTTCTTTTAATTATATATACCTACTATCACGGGAAACATTTTAGCTTGCAAAAACCATCCCCGGTTCATGGATCTTTATGACTTTGTTACTTGCTTTGCTCTATACGTATATATAGGTGCGTGTGTTAGCCCCCTCACTAGTGTTTAGGACTAATCCTCATTGTTGTTTCTCTTTTTTTCCCTTTTTTTTGAGTTGCAGGTACGTTTGGAGATTTGAGCTAGGCGGCAAGTTGTCCTAGTGTCATACTTGTGGGTAGCTCGAGTCTCATACATTCGTAGTGATTATGTTTATGTACTTATGATTCATTTTGGAGATATATATGGATTTTGATACTTAGTTTTTGGCCCGGGATGGGCACTTGACACTTGTTCTTGCAACTATATATATGGATTTGATGATATGATATGGTATTACTTACATGTTATGATATGTTCTCTAATCGCTTCCGCTATTATTTGTTCGTTTATGCACTTTGATTTGAGGGTCTAGACGGCCTAGCTTAGGAGAGTTTTTGTTTGTCACTCGTTCACTAAGGTTTGGCACGTGTTTGGACTTCCCATTTCGTTACTCGTTTTTGGCTCTAGTGCGGGAGATATGGTGCCTACCGCTCATGGTGCTACATCGTTCAGTGGATTGTGCTATCCATTTCTTAACAGTCTTTTCTGATTGTCCTTCTGTCCGGGGACCTATTGCTGAACTGAAGCGTAGCTTAGTCCTCATTAATTCTTGATGATTCTTGCACAACTGTAAGATGAACTTTGAATTTCTATCAGAAATTATACTGGTTGGCATCCCATGTAATCTTATAACCTATTTTTGATACTGCTTTGCTAAGGAACTGATTTTTTTAGTAGTCTTGACTGGTAAAAAGTGCGCAGACTAGGTTAACTGATCAATGATAACCCATATACTATCATTTCCTCCTTTAACCTTTGGTAATCCCACAATGAAATCCGTGGTTACTTGTTCCCATTTCTAGGTAGGAATTGGTAATGGTTGTAACTTTCTTCCTGTCTTCTGGTGTTCTGTTTTCACTTATTGGCATGTCAAGCATCTCTTGCCATAATTAATAATATCTCGTTTCATTCCATTCCACTAGAATATCTTTTGAGACCTTGATACATCTTAGTTCCTAGACCCGCCCTTTGTATCTCAAAATCCCATGTTCATCTGTTCTAAACTTGGTCTCAACATCCTTTTCCCTAGAGTTGAGACACTTTCTGATCCAATCGTCCTATGCTTGAGCTTCCTTAATCTCTTCCTTAAATGGTGAGGATATCAATATACTGGCTAATCGGGCTCTTGAAATGAAAATTATGGGTTCATTTCTTTCATACTATGCCACCAGGCTAGACTTTTGGCTCAAAGCGCCAGCCACTACGTTAGCTTTTCCTGGATGGTACAGTATGATAAAGTCGTAATCCTCCAAGAATTTCCATCTATCGTCTCTGCCTCATATTCAACTTCTTCTGAGTGAATAAGTATCTCAAGCTTTTATGACATGTGAAGATTTTCAAAAGTTACCTCATATAAGTAGTATCTCTACTTAGCTAGAGCAAATATAATTGCGGCTAGCTCCAAATCATGTGTTGGGTAATTCTCTTCATGAGGCTTGAGCTTTCTAGATGCGTATGCTATCACTTTACCGTGTTCCATTAAAACACATCCTAATCCCTCTTTGGACGCATCAGTATAGACTGTATAGCCTTCCTTTCTCTCAGGTAAGGCTAGTACTGGGGCAGACGTTAACCTTTGCTTAAATTCTTGGAAACTCTGCTCACATTTTTCCATCCACTCAAACTCGCCTTCTTTCTTTGTCAATTGAGTAAGGGGTGTAGCTATTTTGGAGAAAATTTTCACAAATCTCCTATAATAGCCTGCAAAACCTAGAAAACTTATTAACTAGGATGGGTTTCTTGGTGTCTTCCAATTCATTACATTTTCGACCATTGAAGGGTCTATTTTGATTCCAGAACCAGAAATTATGTGTCCAAAAAGAGTTACCCGTTCCAACCAAAATTTGAAATTACTGAACTTTGCATACAACTTATGCTTTATTAGGGTGCTTAGCACTATACGAAGATGTTCAGCATGCTCTTCAGGGATCTTTGAAAATACCAAGATGTCATCAATAATGATGACCATAACTTATCCAGATATGGTCGGAATATCCGATGCATTAGATCCATAAATGCATCAGGGGCATTTGTTAATCCAAAAGGTATCACTACAAATACAAAATGACCATATCGAGTATTAAAAATAGTTTTCAGGATATGTTCTTTTTTTATCCTCAATTGATAATATCCTTGTCTTAAATCCAGATTAGAATACACTTGGGATCCTTAAAGAATATCAAATAGTTCTTCAATGTGGGGGAGAGGGTATTTGTTCTTTATTGTCATTCGATTAAGCTCCCGATAATCGATACATAAACGTAACGATCCATCTTTCTTTTTAACAAATAGCATAGGTGCTCCCCATGGAGATATGCTAGGACGAATGTATCCTAATTCCAATAATTCATAGAGTTATTTTCTTAATTCTTGGAGCTTTAGAAAATGGCTTAGTTCTAAGGACTATGTCGATTAAAAATTCTAACTCTCGATCAGGAGGTAATGAATTCAAGTGTTTGGGGAATACATCTATGAATTCTTTAACTACCTCTACTTCCTCAATTTTGAGCTGATCCTTGGGCCTATTCAACAGATAGGCAACGAATCCTGTAGCTCCTTACCAACCAATTTCTTGACTTCTGTTATAGTAATTAGTGGTATCTGTTCCATCTCTTCTTTTGAGAAGGAGTTATCACCTTTTCCTAAGGTGATTTCTTTCTTAAAATAATCTAAGTTTGCATGGTATTTACAAAGCCAATCCATTCCTAAGATGATTTCATATCTTGACATCGGGAGTACAATAAAATCTATCGGATAATAGTGGGTACCAATTCGTATAGGGCACCATTTATATCCTCGATCCGTAACAAGACCAGTTCCTAAAGGAGAACTTATTTTAAACACATAAGGTAATTGTTCAAGTGGAAAATGTAAACACGCGTATAATTGTGATGCAATGAATGAATGCGTGGCACCAGGGTCTTATAAAGCAGTAACTGGCGCGTTTAGAATGCGTACCTTTAACAGCTTTGGGATGATACTTATAAACTGCAATCATTCTTATAGAGAGAATATAATGCATGATAGTTGAGAATGATTTGTAGATGATCACGAGAATAAAAGTTTCCAAGTAATAGCAATTAATAAACACAACACCTTAAGCAAAGGCAAGGCATGTAAAGGCACAGGAAATCAATACGTTGACTTCCAGTCCTACTGGTATCTTGAAGCGACTCTAATAACTTGAGGCTTAAACGAGCTAGGAAGTGTAAGTAAAGGGTTTTCACAAGATGGAAATGCGAGTAAGATGATAAAGGAGAAGTAGATATTAAAACCAAATTTACCAATGAATTTGATGGTTTCCAAAAGTACTGAATGATCCAATAAAACTCAAAATTTTGGAGTGGATTAAAACTATGCAGTCGAATTGATTAAGAAAGGGTTAGTACTACAATTATAACAAATCACATGATGGTCGGCCACCCCAAATAGTGATTGATCACAATTTAAGCACTAAAGATACTAGAGTACTTATGAGACTCTATGAACCCCGGATTTCCACAACCTGGACCTCTGCTACCACTTCAAACTGTAGCGCCTCCCCTAGCACTACAACCCCCACGCTGCAATACTCACCTCGTGCACATTAACACTCAAAAAATACTACAGCGAACGGTTATAATGCTTAAGTAAAGCTCACGGCACGGTGCAGCGGAAGATAGGGAAATTTAAAACTTTGCATGTAAACAAAGATGCAAATGCACTTAAAGCACAAGTGCTATTATTAATGATTGAAGGATTTCACACAAAAAGGGAAGTGTAACATGATGGTGTGTTGGTGTAAAACATGAGGGTAAATGATTTAAAATATAAATATGCTCAGAACTATGTGTCCTTAGAATCAGTTTTGACCTACTATGCATGACACCTTAATGCTTCAAGATACCTCTAGGCATCATTCCCTTAATTCCTAAAACCATGAATTTTAAAATAGGCGAGGGGTTAGTCAAAGTGACTAAGAGAAGTTGTATAATAGCTTAGAGATATATATATATATATATAGAGAGAGAGAGAGAGAGCGAGAGAGAGAGGATCAAGAAGTTCAAGATCTAAAATAATAGCAATAGAATATAACAATATAATCCGGTTCATGATAGTTTATAATATAATAGAGATAGGGGGAATTTGGAAGAGTTTGTGAAAACATGAACCGTTAGCAATAAAAACTTTAATGCCCGCAAGCTAGGCCTGTACATCCGTAACTCCTTAAAACTTGGTAAAATAGTAACGGTGCTGATCATGGCACCGATATTTTAATAAAACCAATATGATAATACCTCCGCTACTTCTTGGTATCACATAGGGGAGCTACCCCTAGGGATGATAAATAATAATCGAGAAGTAGTGTTCCCTGGGAGGTTGTTTCCCTTATCTCTTGGCCCGGAGTAACTAACCTCCAGTTAAACCACTTCCAAGAGCTGGTGGTAGTCCGCACAATAACAACCCTCGGCCCGATACCTTCTAGGTGGTTATTTGATATGGCTACAGCTGGGGCCCATTATAATAATAATGAAAAGATGATATTTTGCTTGCATTGCCAAGAATCAATGTTTTGATAAAAGGGGACTTAAAATATTTAGCGTCCTGGTACAACTTTGATTCCGGTAAAAAAAGTATTTTTCCCTTGAAAAGGGATATTATAATATCATATAATGTGTATAGGGTAGCAAATCATAAATAATAAGTAGGCTTGAAAATATTTTTATGTAGATACACATGTATAAGCATGATTTCAGTTGAAAACATTGTAACCCTCATCTAATACAGGTAGTCAGACAAAGTCATGTGGATTCCACTGCTTGGTCCTAATTTCGCCTGAAAGCCTTAACTACTATAGGTTTAGGACTAAGTTTAACCACATAAAGTTCATAAAGTGTAACACATTAGAGAAACTCGGTACACTCTAATTTAACCGATTAAGTGAATTTTTCTTATTCACATAGGTTTTATGAGTTCTTTAACTAACCAAATATTTATTAATCAAATTATGATCCTAATTATGAGTTTGAAACTTATAAATTAGGACTAATTTGGCAATTTCGGGCATGATCTTGAAGAGATTTATAGAAGTGCCGGTTTTGGAAAAATTAGGATAAAAATCCTTCTTTATATTTTCAGAAATTAAATTTATAATTATTTTTAAATAAAATCTGAATTATTTAAGAAAATTTTGACCAAAAGTCAAAGTTACTATTGAAAACATTTACTATTTGAATTTCTAAGAATTAAACACTTTATAACATAAAATTAAACACACACATACACACATTACTACACGCACACACACACATGATCAAGAACATCAAGAACATGTTCTTAGCCTTATTCATGTATTCATATATGTTTATGATCTTGCCTAATCAATTTCATATTCATAACATGTAATTAAACCTAAATGTAGCACTTTATGTAACTTTATCACAAAATGAATATAAATAAATTCTTCTAGGCATGAATTTAATTAAATAAGATCTGAATATTTAAACACATAGTCACATTATATCATATCATAAAGCATGCATTTAATTAAATAAAATTCATATATGTAACCACATTTTGCATAAACTAACAATTATGACATATTAGACATAAAATAAAATTCCTACAAACATAATTTAATATAATCTAGGCATGTTATATTCATAATACCCTAAGGACATCATATAAAGCATGAAATTATAAAAGAAAAGAAAATACCTTAGAGAAAGAAGGGTTGATGTACTGACTATAGAGAGAGAGAGAATGAGGTATTTGTGTGTTCTTGGAAATGAATTGTAGGAGGTATTTATAGGTATGTATTTGGGACCTAGAGGGTATTCTTGAATAGTTAGGGAGTGACTAACAAGATAGGGTAGGCTAGGTGTATTCTTGTAGAGTATTTAGGTGTATACTTCAGTGTACTCATGATGTAAGAGCTTATCATGTATTCAAAATTTCATCATAAATACATCACGTATAAATTAATTCAAAAATAGGTAGAAAATAATACTTAAAATGTTCATGAATCCCTAGGTTAGAGTTTAAAGTGAGAAAATTTCCAAAAGAAAGAGAACCGAAAAAGCTTTCCGATGAATACAAACACTTAACGTTTAAACGTTTCAAGTTAAAGTAGTAAGTCGTGCTGTAAGGGGTCATTCTCCAAACGGGACAGCGTCAAGCCTTTAGGTTGTTTAAGTAGGTTGGGCGATAGATCGGCCATAGGAGTTCTCCGGAGATATAAACCAGAGCAACAAAAGTGGAGCATACGATGATGCCGCCCGTTTTCATTTCGTGGAAGTCCCCTGCAGAGGAAAGGGTTGTAGGTGATGGCACGTTCTGCTTTTTATCTAGAAAGGGGTGCTAAAATCCTTTCTATTGGTCTGTGGACGACAGTTGGTATAGATGAAGAAAGACGGGCCCGTGGCTCTCCTCCACGCAAGCCCTTGGTCACCGAGCCCACCTCATCCGCTCGGAAGGACACAACCCTATTTCTGAGAAAACGGTCATGATTCATAAAATAATTTGAGGATTTTTTTTAGTATAATATTGGATATCAAACGTCGTACGATTTAAAAGTTAGTTTTTATAGCGGGAATAGTACTTTGTGAAAAATAGAAAAATTTTATAAAATGAGCTAGGGTCTGAACTAGGGTTTAGAAAAGGTCTTATAATTTATAAAATAATTCAAGGATCCTTTTACTGTAATATTGAATAGGGAAATTTTTTGAATTAAAAAATGCCTAAATTAGGATTTTCGGACGATTTTTGATACTACGGGAGTTAGAATGAGAATTAGGGCTCGAGAAGGTTACCAATGTGACACCCCGTTCGCCCGTACGTATAGGTTGGTACCACGTACGAGTTTAATTTCTATATTTTCTTTTATTTTCATACTTTTTGATTCATTCATACTTGAATTATACTTCTTTATTCAACTCTTATATGAATTATGTGAGACTTTTGATACGTATTTGCCCTACATGAACGTTTGACATGAGTTCTTATGATTTAAGATTTTGAATTTGGAACCCGAGCATGCTTACTTCATGTATAATGTGAATTATATGATTCTTGGACTTAATTGTATGATTTATAAGTGTTTTAGACTTGTTTGGACTCAATTGAACTTTTGTTCGAAATTTTGGGCCTTTTTGCAAATTGGTTACCCTTGAGTCATTTGTCCGTAACTTGAGCTCGAAAACTCGGGTTCGAGGTTCGTCTTCACCATTGGACTCGAATCGATGATTCGGTGTCAATGGAATAAGCTTTATAGCTTTTTGATGCCGTTTTACCCCCAACGACGCAGATTTCGGCCTATGTACCTAAGACGCCCCTGTATGACCACTTGAGAGCTATTAACCTAACTCTTGTACCTACCTTGACTTTTGTTTAACCAAAAATCAGCCATCTCTCTCTCTCTTACCCTTGATAGTTCGAACCACACAAGGAGAAAGAAGAGAAAGAAGAAACTCCAAGCTTTGTCCTTCATTCTTAAGCCCTTCAAGCTCAAGATTTGAACCTTTCTTGCTCCAAATCATCAAGGTAATAATAGATTTGAATTATCCATGTTCTTGTGCTCATTATGCTCCATATGAATCATAAGATATGTTAAAATTTCATGAGTTGGGCTTAATGGAGAAATAGTAAGGGTTTTGTAGAGTTTTTGAGATTGAGCGCTTTTCTTGCTTTCTTGGAGATATGGAGCTTACATGTTTATCTAAGGGACTCGTTTATTTCATATCTTGAGCTTAAATGCATGGTAGTTGGTTAGGAGTTGATTCACCATTAATGCTTCTAGGAGTTCTTTCAAGAATTGGTTGATATACTTGTGTTTCCTTTGAACCTTGCTTTCTTGATTGAATTACATGAGTATGGGTTGGTAATTACATGAATTCCTTGCATTATTTTGTAGTATAATTGTTCCTTTGTCTTCCTTCATATTATAGCTTGGTTTTGAATGGTTTCCTTGGGAGATTTTAAGCTTTTTCCTCAAGTTGTTTGGAACAGGGGTACTGATACCCCCATGTACCCTAAGTGACACACCCGTGTCAGGGGCTTTAGCTCATTTTTTGAGCTACTGACCTCAGACACGGGGGTGTCACCATTTGTACTAAGGGGAGACATGCCCGTGTCTGAGGGTTTTTTAGCCACTGACCTCAAACACGGGGGTGTCCAGTTTTGTGCTTGGGAAGTGACACCCCCGTGTCACCCTTCCCCATTTGTGACTGCACTTTTCTACTTGTTTCGTTTGCTTGTTTCGTTGATTCCTTGCTTCGTTTATGGCTTCCTTTTGATTCTAACATGTCATATTATGTGTTAACTTTTCTTGTATTACAATTTTGGAGCATTTTGATATGATTTGTATGAATTATGATTCGATATGTCTTAAGTGATACATTATGCACTTCATATACATTCATTTGCATTCATGAGCATTTTCGGGCATCTATTTGATTCATAATTGAGTCTAAGTCTCGGGTCTTATGTTCTTTTGTTTCAAAGCCTCTTTCGGACGCCCGCGACCCAAAGTTTAGGTGGTCGTTGCTTCTTTTGATCCCGATCTCCACTCTCTTCTTTTGCCGAGGTGAGGTTTAGGAACTTTTGTATTAGTTAACGACCTATGGCCTATTATGTGATTATTTCTCACCCCGCATGCGACTATATACCTTATATATAGTTAACTACGTGTGTTTAAGCTATGTTTATGACATTATGAATAAGCTTTATGTTTATGAAATAGGTATAATTATGAGCATAAGTAAGCTTTTGTTTTGAATTCGTTTATGTTATGTATGAGCGAGGTATGCCCTGAAAGATGGGAAATTAGTAAGATTTGGTATGTTGGGCCCTACGAATTGTGGGTAAGGACGCCTGGTATGGCAAGGGTCATCGGGTTAAGCCTGTGCATGCTTCCTTTGAAATATTTACGTGCGACTCTAAAGGAGGTGGAGAAGGTGTGGTACTTTGAGCCCTCGGTGGATAACTGGGGAAGGCACATAGTGGGTTAGCTACCCCGTGTGTATTGGTTAAGTAGGTGGAGAAGGTTTGATTCCCGAAACACCGAGGTTGTGGGGGTTAGATTTGATTTATGATTTCTGTTTTTATGTTATGATATGAGGAGTTAGAGGAGGTCTGTTCTCGCCGGACATATGTTTATGTTTATGTTCGATGGTTCGTGAATCGAGTTAGGATTTCTTTATGTATTATATGTTATGCTTTGAAAATGTTTTGTTATGCAAAACCTTAGCTCGGTTCATGACTATCACTTTTGATATATACTATGTTCTATATGTATTTAGGTGTGGGTGTGCGTTTAGCCCCCTCACTCAGTCGAGTTTAGACCGACCCTCCCTTTTTACCTTTAGTTGCAGGTTTAGCTTGAGCTAGGGGGGAGGACGTCATCTTTTGCTTGTATTTTCGAGTCTAGGTCGAGTTGCATAGATATTTCCTGCTTTTGAAGACTCTTATTATGTATTTGTTATTCGGATTGTATATATTGGAGAATCATGTAAATATTTGATCTATTTTGGGTCGTGAGGCCATATATATGTTATGATATGTTTCATGTTGAGCTCTTATGGATCCTGTTTGTTGCTTCCGCGTTTTATTTGTTTGTTTTGCGAGCTCTGTCATGGTCTTAGGCCCGCTTAGCCTAGAGTGTGTGTGTAGGTCCCCGTTCGCTTAGACTTGAGCTCATGTATGGAAAGTCATTTCATATGTGGGTTCGGATTTAGGTGCCGGGGATGAGGTGGACTACCGCTTCAAGCGTCATAACCAAAATTAATGAAATGATTAAAGGATTCATTTGACCCCTATATTTGATAGGTAAAATTGTCTATACAAATTTCTACATTTAGGAATGAATAATATCTGGGGACCTAGTGGGATTAATTTTATCCCATTAGAATTAATTGGAGAATGAATTCTAAAGCCCATTATAGAATAATTAAAGAATTAATTCTAAGTATTTCATTATTTAGTTATTTAAATTTAATTAGAATAAATAAATATAAAATATCTTCTATTTATTATTCTAATAGATATTCTAATATGATTAGAATGGATTTTATTGGAATAGATATTTAGTTATTATTGGAATAATTAAATATTCCTACTGAGATTAGGAATTCCTTTTTCTACAAGGATAATATATCTTATTTGGATGAGATATGATTACTTGGAGGAAAAGAAAAATATAAAAAAAAAAAGTCAAAGTAGGAATTATGTCCTACTCAGACTTAGGATTTGAGAAATTCTATATATATAATAATAAAGGGCTGATGGGATGATTTTTTCAATGTCAGAGGAAACTTCTGCTCCTACAAATGGCGAGCTGTTGCGTTTTTCACAAGGGTTCTTAGCGTGAATTTCTGTCGTCATCAAATTGGACTTTGAGGGAGATTTTTCTTACTCCTTTATTCTAGTTGCTTGTTTCTTTCATTCCACATATCATTGCACTAGCTTCCTCACTGATATGATTTGGATCTAGGAGTGGTGTGGACTATTCTCTAGAGGACTGCTAATTTGGAGTCTCAATGGAAAGAACCTTCAAGAAATGGGATGTTCATTATCGCATGAATAACGTTTGAGGGTGGCTCAAAACGTTTCAAGAAAGCTTCAATTCTTATAAGTTCTTGAATACCCTAAGATTGGAAATATAAATTGCAAGTCAGGAACTATCTTTTGGGAAAAATTTTCAAATTCCGCTGCGTTTACGTTTCTGTTTTCCCATCAGTTTAGTAGTCCCTGTGGGTACAACACTTGCTTGCCTAATCTACAATCACAACACACGTGCACTTGCATATTGTTTATTATTTTTGCAAACAAGTTTTTATCGCCGTTGTCGAGGACTATTTTAAATTATATTTGTGCTAAAATTAACTCTATTCTTCTACTTGTAGATCTAACTGTTTTTTTTTTTGTTATTTTTAAAGTGGTATTAGTGCATGCCATTATATACATATTAGTACCATTACATCCCGAAATCGAAAGGACTTTTTTTGTGCATCATGAAGTAGCATTCTTTAACAGATTGGTTGGAAGAATGGAGGAAAATCGAGAATTGTCACTTAATGTTCATGGGGATGGACAAGGTGTAGAGCAGGAGTTCCGTGCCATACAAGATTATGTTATGCCGGTTTTGGATGATTTACACTCCAAGAGTGCAAGCTAATGACTTTGAGCTTAAACCTTCAATGATCCAAATGTTGCAATCAATGGGACAATTTGTTGGTTCACTAACAAAGGACCCGAATTTGCATATCTTAAACTTCCTAGAGATATACGATACATTCAAGCAAGCCGAAGTAGCAAGTGATGTTATTCAGATAAGGTTATTCCCATTTTCTCTACGGGATAGAGCAAAGTTATTGCTTAACTCTCTACCAGCATAATCAATCACAACATGGCAAGAGCTTGCTAAGAATTTCCTATCTAGGTGCTTTTCTCTAGCAAAGTCTGTCGAGCTAAGGAATAACATCTTTAAGTTCAAGAAAGGCAATGGGGAATCAGTTTGTGAAGCTTGGGAACGAATTAAAGAGTTGCTAAGGAAATGCCCACATGCCGGTCTTCCTCAATGGATGGAACTAGTTACATTCTTTAATGGGTTGCTCAACCAAACTCGGATGACTATTGATATTGCAGCAAGTGGAGCTTTGATGAGCAAGTCAGCTGAGGAAGGGTATAAATTACTTGATAAAATGCCTTCCAATAGTTGTCAATGTTGGAAAACACGAATCAGAGAGCAGCGGAAATTTAAAATTTTTCCAACAAAAGGATCTAGGACCCGCAATCGTGTAACCAAATTCGTAGGGATTAGAAACTTACTTTCTTAATTGTCTTTCTTGAAGCGTTTCAAGCCACCCAAGAACGCTCTTCTGACGGCTTGATCCCCTCTCCTTGGTAAAGCTCGAATCTTCAAACTTCTAACTTTAAGCTCTCTAGAGATAGTCCACCAACTTGATCACAATCTAACTAGTAAGGATGCTAGTTCTCTAGTTAGTGTTTAGGCTTAACCTGAGGTTTAATTTATCTTGGAGAAAGGATGGTGTTCAACACATGAACCAAAAGAATTCTCGATTAGCTCTAAGGGGAGCTCGAGCTCCCCTATTTATAAGAGGGAGTGGCCGAAAATCCCTAGTCCTTATGGGCTAAGAATTTTGGTTCCTCTCTCCTATTACTTGATCATCAAATAATTTTGACTTTGGCTTTGAATTCAAATTCAAATCAACTTTCAAGAGAGCTAAAAATATTCAAACTATTTTTGGATAATTTTATACTTTATTTATTTAAAATAAATAACTTATTTTATCTAATTAATTAACTAGATTATTTTTCTCCAAAATAAGACTTTCTTTTTAATTCAAAATTAAACCAAAGTCTATTAAATAATTAATACATTAATTATTTAATCACCAAATAATTATTCACGCACATGCACACGTGTCCATGAAGGACACGGGTCACGCACGTGACCCACACGTGTGGTTTCACACGTGTGGAACCCTTTGGCCCGATTAACTCGTTTAATCATTTTAAAGCCTCAACTCATGTAACCAAGTTGTTGTGTGTGACCCTCTAGGTTCTCAATTCAATTAGCAGTGACCCTAATTAATTAATCAGTCCACAGATTAAACGACCATAGTCTAGTAATAGGTGTTTAACCCCTAGCCGAATTGGAATGTTCAGATTCGACAGAACCTTTAAGTCATTGATTCATGTGAGATACAATCCTCCTACTTACTATCTCTCAACCTAGATCTAGGGTAAGGGAATAATCAGAACCCTAATAATCCGGTCTTAAAGCTAAGTGCATTTCATATCCATTTGGTCTCAATCCAAGAAACCCTTTTCTTGATGTCTTGATCTACTTCCTTGGCCAAGGACTCCATATGGCATATGAATGACTTACACAATAAGAGATCACCTTGAAAATACAAGTGTAGGTCTTGTCTTGATTCTCATTCACTTTCATGAATCACTTGTGCAGCCCCAGCATAAGCCTTGAATCAGTTGTCTAAGGCGACACCCTTTAAAGCTTATACCTAAGACTACAGAGTTAACTCATAAAGTGACAAGGAACCTCAAGTCTAAGGATCAATTAATCACATCAATGACTCGTGAGATATTTCCTAATCTAGAAGTTTCCATTTCCTGAAATAGAAACTTCCTTTCCCATTTAGGAATGTTCTCACACGAGGCACCTCAGTGAACTTACTTATTGAAGTAAGCACCCTCATGTATCACGCACGTATCAACTATACACTTTGCACCTCCATGAAACAAGGTGGTCCTTCTTAAGGGCGTGATCCCACAAGCAAGCCTTAGAGGAGTCAGGTTGACACTCCCACTGTCGGTAGGACTCATCGGCTTGGAGCTTTTTACTAATCATGACTTATGTGATATAGGGCTCGTTTCATGAACCATTTCACCTAAATGGTAGAGTCCTAAAGTCATCAGGATTAGGGGAGTTCTCATACATGCATAGCTAAAGTAAACGCATACCAACCAAGAGCATATAAAGAAGTGTTGCCTCAATACGTTATTTTATTCAAAGATTGTCTTTGATTACAATAAGGAAAAGCACAAAGCGGATATACAATCAGCTTTCTAGGGCACTATTCCTAACAGTCAATGGCCGAGAGAGCACTAACTAGGAAGGTAGTTGGGGGTACATCAAGTGGATGCAATTACAGCTTTGTCAGCACAAATTGCAGCCCTCATAAAGAAAGTAGACACCATGGGAGTACAATCGTGTGCAAAAATTAACAATGCTCTTATTATTTGTGAAAGTTGTGGTGGAAATGGTCATTCGGGGTGATCAATCCTTCTTATCCAAAATTCGGCAATTACTTGGGGACTATCAACAGGAATCAGAATAATCCATATTCAAATTCGTATAATCCCGGTTGGCGCAATCATCCTAATTTCTCCTGGAGCAATCAACAAGCTTCAACTTCCGCTCCTAGACCAACTCATCCTTTCAGACTTCAGCAACAATAAGGATTTTACAATCAACCGAGGATGTAAGCTCCCAAAAAAATCCATCTTTGGAAGATGTTTTGACTAGTTCATGGAAAAAATCGAGCAATCCATGGGAAAGATTGATGCTATCATTCAGAGTCAGGCAGCCTCATTGAGGAGTTTGGAAATGCAAATGGCAAGTGCCTTGAACAATAGGCCTCTTGGTAGAATATCAAGTGATACCGAGCCCAACCCTAAGAGAGATGAAAAGGAGCATTACAATGTTATAACAATAAGGAATGAGAGAGATTTAGATACTGAGATAAAGGTAAAGAAGACAAAGACTAATGAAGCTCAAGTGGAAAAAGAAGCTGAAAAGCAAGAAGAAATTGTAGAATGGCTAGAAATTCAAACTAGTAAGCAATTCTCTAGGATTTTTGATGTTTTGAAGAAAGTACACATCAATATCCCGTTGGTGGAAGCTTTAGAGCAAATGCCCAATTATGAAAATTTCTTAAAGGAAATGTTCTCCAAGAAAAGAAGGTTGCACGAGTTCGAGACCGTTGCACTCTTCAAAGAGTATAGTGTCATCTTGCAAAATAAACTACCCCCAAAGTTGAAGGATCCTGGAAGCTTCGACAATCCGTGCACCATAGGTGACAAATCTTTTGGTAAGGCTCTTTGCGATTTATTCTGTTTTCAAGAACCTTGGTTTAGGGGAAGCTAGACCTACTACTGTGACTTTACAACTTGTTGGTAGGTCTCTAACTCATCCTAGGGGCATTATTGAAGATGTGTTAGTTAAGGTTGATAAGTTTATATTCCCTGCTAATTTCATTATTTTAGATTATGAGGAAGATAGGAATTGTTAGGATTAATGCCCTGAAAATCCAATTATATTGTAAATATTTTGGATTAATAAAACTGAAATTATCGCAAGTTATAAGTATTTCACGAATTTAATAATTAATGACGTGTGATGGTATTTTTATATGAAATAGGAAAAGACTTTAAATACCAGAAATCACGTGTCATTAAAGTTCTAGTCAGTATGATAAGAAAATGTTCTTATCAAGGCTATAATGTGTTATATAAGATGTTTAGTCTTCCGTCATAGAGAAATGGAGTTTTCGTTTATAACACATTGATGATTTTTAATGAGATTGGAAACATCAAACTGAACCACTGAGATTGTTCAATTTATACTGCTATCTAAAATGAACAAAATCTCGGAAGCATTAGACTCTTAATCCTGATAGTGTTTCTACTTTAGGCATTAAGTGAGGTCTCGGTAACGGGTAGCCAAAATACTTTGTACGTTCGGTGATTGAATGAAATGTGCTAAAGAGAAATATTGATCAAGGAATCTATAGCCTTGTTGAAAGGTTAAGAGATATCCCTGAAATAGATTTGCAAAAGTTCAAATCAAAACTTTGGCCAAAGTACTTCGTGTGTGCGTCAACGAAGTTGTATGTTAAATGTGTTTCACATACAGAGAATTTGAACTTAAGGCGAATCAAGAATTTCAGATTGGAAGTGAAAAATAAATGATAGTAGTATTGATTTATTTTTCATGGATATCTGTACAGAGGAGTAAAATACAAAATTATTCTAGATCGAGAAATTCGTGAATAATTTAATTAATTTTAGAGTTCAACAATATTTATTTAGTGGAATTAAATATTATTAAACGGTAATCAATTATTGTCATGAGATGATACCAGATTGACCTATTTGGAGCTAAAATTAATTAGTCCTGCATAGGGATGTAAACGAGCCTAGCCGAGCCGAGCCTTGGTCTTTTTTTCTGGCTCGAGCTCGGCTCGACCAAGGCTCGAGGCTCGCTCGGCTCGGCTCGGCTCGAGCCAAATGAAATTATATTATTTTTAATTAAAAATTAGTTTTTTTAAATAATTTAATATATTTTTATATATAATAATATATATTTATTAAATATATATACATATATATTATAAATATATTAATTTTTTATTAATTTTATATAAAAATCAATAAAAATATAAATAATATTATATAAAAATAAAAATATTTATATATATAAAAATAAAAACATTATTTTTTAATTAAATATCTTGGCTCACGAGCCGGCTCACGAGCCTAACTAAAAGGGGCTTGAGTTCGGGCTTGGCTCGAGCTTGCTCGCCAGGCTCACGAGCCGGCTTGACTCGTTTGCAACCCTAATCCTCCTGCAGGTCCCCCCGAAAGCCCCAACGAAGACCAAAGACAAAATATTAAAAGAGAGAGAAATAAATTTTCAAAGTGTTTGAAAATAGCCAATGATTTGTTTTGAGAAAATAAATCAAATTCCAAAGAGTTTGAAATACCCAAAATTTTATTTTGGAGAAAATAAATTTTTCAAAAAATAAAAAAAAAAATTATTTTGCTGACGTGGCAGCTGAGGTGTCACACCACATCAGCGAGTCAGGCGCCAAGTGGGGCTAACTGGACACCGGATGGCACGCCACGTGGACGGCTGAGATGACGCCGCGTCATCAAGCTTTCAATGGTCCAGATTTGATTTGAATTGAATCAAAGCTGATCGGCCAACGGGTCGGATAGTTGTTCAATGGACCGGGTCATTGGATAGGGTCGGGTCCTAGTTGGACCGACCCGGACACGTGGACCAATCATAGGGCGACATGTACCGATAGGTCCAGATCACTTGAACCGATCGGTTCACTATCGAATCGGTCTGATGGCTGAACCGCCCGTGGCGGTCCACGTGTGTGGCGTGTGCCCCACACACGCCATGCACATGCAGAGCCTTCTGGCGGCTTGTGGGGGCACGTGCTAGGCCCATCTGGCGCAGGCTCATCTTGACACGAACTTCAACGTGGTGTGTCTAATTTGCCATTTGAGCTTGGAGTGCACCTCAAATGTTTGATTTTGTACGAATACCCTCAAATTCGTGCTATAAATAGGGGGTCCAGCTGTGCATTCATTCATTCCAATTTTGAGAAAAGTTTTGGACAGTTTTAAAGTGCCATCCGGCTCTCTCTCACACAATTATAATTAATCCCTAATTAAGGATTAATTATAATTTAATTAGGTGGTTATATAATTAATATATAATCCACTTACTTATTAGAAAATAGGGATTTTCTGAATTTAGAAAAAGGTGTTTTTCTAGAAAAATATTTTCTCGAAGTATTTAGTGGAATATTGCCGGAGCCCACACTCCAAAATCTAAAGCAGGAAAATTACGGGGAAGCTTTTTCGGTTTCACGAGAAAATCGAGGTGCTGGAAAAGTGTCGTTGATAGTCATATTTTGCAGTACGGTAATACCGTTATGCTGCCAAAATTATAATTTGCATATTGTGATTATCTGCTATGTGATTTAAAATTATGTTATCGATGCATGTATATATTAGAGTTATTCTGCCCGACTTGTTCCGCTGCTTATTAAAATATTTTGGAAATATTTTGATAACGAGGCTATGGCGAATTTTTTTGAATATTACGCTATACCGTCACTCTGTCTCGGGCCTGCCACCCAGCAAGGAATATGCCTATTATTCTTGGGAGACCTTTTCTTACTATAACTAGAACTCTAATTGAAGTGGAGAAAGGAGAATTAACTATGAGAGTTCAAGACGAACAAGTAACCTTTAAGATTTTAAAGTTATGAAGTTTATTGATGATTTTGAACAATGTTTTGCAGTGAATAGTGTAGATGGTTGTGCTAATGAGTATTGCAGCAATATCCTCATGATCTTTTTGAAGCTATCATTTCATCTACTTTAAATAGAGATGATATTGGTTTTCATCTACAAGACTATGAGAATGCAAATCTTTACAAAAAAAAAAAAAAACAGAATTATGGGGCAATTTGAGCTAGGCTAACAAGTCCTTCTATTCAATTTGAGATTGAAGCCATTTCCATATAGGCTCAAGTCTCGTTGGCCCGGGTCATTCATTATAAGAAAGGTTCTTTCTCAGGGAGCAGTAGATTTAGTCAATACAAAGACAAACGAATTATTTCTGGTTAACGGGAAATGATTGAAGTATTATTGGGGTGGCGAAATTAATCGAGAGAACTCCTCAATTCGATTGAGCAACCCCTGATCCATTCAAATAGTCCGGCTGATCACTATAACTGAACTGCTGTTGGGGAGGCAACCCAAAGTTTTATTGCTTTCATTGTTTAGGTTTTGTTGTGTTAGTGATGAATTGTGAAGTCTTGAGTATAGTTGGCCTTATTATTTGCTTTGTGTTTTTATTGTAAGTGGACTTTTGATGGCTTGGATGGAGGAAAGAGAAGACTGCAAGTTTGAGTATCAGGCAAAAATAATTGAGTTTTTACTCGAATAAAAAGTTAAGGAAGAAAATTTTCGAGAAATGCCCTGTACTTTTGAATATTGGATTTCAAATTATCTCTATGTTTGATTTCTCCAACTTGATCTAACACAAGTAAATCTTGGGTGTCGAGCTACTATTTACCAAAATTATCCTACCCTCACCCAAGGCTTACATTAAAAGCCTAGGAAATTTGTACCGACTTTGAGTTTGACATTGTTTATATTAGTGGAGATCGGGGAGAAAAACCAATGAATGCATCTTTTGCATGTTTCTAAGTTGATTTGAATAATTAACAATTGTTACTCATACTTCATTCACACACAACACGAGAATATGGTAATGGCAATATGTATTTTGAATTGTACGCGGGATGTGAATGTATGTGCATTGAACCAATTTGTGATATGAATCGCAAGCTGAGAATCGAAAAGGGACTAAGCTGAGTAGATTCTATTTCAAGGCATATGTGTTGGGTCATTGTTGCTCTCCCTGGTTTTCTTTTATGGTGTTGTTAACTCTTGCTCGAGGACGAGCAATGATCAAGTTTGGGGGAGTTGATAAGTCCCGATTTTCATGGTTTTTTTGATATTATGAATAGGATTTATACTATATTTTCTAACTCTTTTGTGCTGGAATTTTATCTTAATAAATCTATTGGTTTTGTTAGAGAAGGGTTTAAGGAAGAAAATATAGATTTCATTGTAAACTTGTATGAAAGAATTACAACCCAACTCAAACTTATAAGTGTAGTCATCCCTACAAGCTAGGGATCTTGTTATCAAGAAGCTTGATTACCTCCCTAAAATAAGAGATAGATATACTTTCCTAACACTCCCCCTCAAGTTAAGAAATGGGATCCCCAATTCTTAACTTGTCCAATATCTTCTGAAACGCTTGGCCAGAGATAGCTTTTGTCAGGATATCGGCTAATTGGTCTTCCGACTTGACAAACAGTAGCTCAATAATTCCTTCGTCCAGCTTCTCCTTTATGAAGTGACGGTCCACCTCCACGTGTTTTGTTCGATCATGCTGTACAGGGTTACCTAAAATGCTGATCACTGCTTTATTGTCACATTTCAGTATGCTTGGATTCTGCTGAGGGAAGCATATCTCTGTCATCAGCTTCCTGAGCCAAAGGACCTCCGTTATTCCTTTTGGAACACCTCTGAATTCTGCCTCGCCGCTTGAGAGAGCAACCACCTTTTGTTTCTTGCTTCTCCACGTCACTACATTACCTCCAATCAAAGTGAAGTACCCTGACGTGGACCTCCTATCATTCGGGTTTCCTGCCCAATCAGCATCGGTGTAAGCTTCAATATCTAAGGGGCCATGTCTCCCAAACATCACCCCATGTCCCACTGTTCCTTTTAGATATCGTATAATCCTCACCACGGCCTCCATATGGATCTTCTGAGGCTGGTGCATAAACTGACTGACCACTCCAACGGCATGCGCGATGTCTGGTCGAGTGTGAGACAAGTAGATCAATTTTCCCACCAATCGTTGGTATCTACCTTTGTCAGCTGGTTCTTCATCATCTTCTATCTTGAGCTTGTAATTAATCTGCATTGGGGTATCTATCGGCTTACAATCAATCATCCCAACCTCAGCTAACAAATCCATGATGTACTTTCTCTGAGAGATAAGGATACCCTGTCTTGACCGAAGAACCTCAATACCCAGGAAATACTTGAGCCCTCTTAGATCCTTCATTTCAAAATCTTGGAACAAGCTTTCTCGGAGTTTCTTTATTTCTTCACCATCACTTACGGTGATAATCATATCGTCCACATAAATTATTAGGCAGGTAATCAAGTCTCCCCTTCGCTTAAGAAACAGGGTGTGATCAGAATTACTCTGTAGGTATCCGTACTGTCGCATTGCTAATGTAAACCTGCAAAACCAAGCTCGTGGGGACTGTTTGAGTCCATAAAGAGCTTTCCGAAGTCTGCACACTTCCCCCTGTTTGAACTCTGAAGTGAACCCTGGTGGAGCCTCCATGTACACTTCCTCTGTTAGATCCCCATGAAGGAAAGCATTTTTCACTTCAAATTGGTGAAGAGGTCAATCTTTATTTGTTGCTATCGATAGGAGTACCCTGACGGTATCAATCTTCGCCACTGGAGAGAAAGTTTCTGAGTAGTCTATACCGTAGGTCTGAGTATACCCCTTTGCCACCAGCCTAGCCTTATATCTGTCGATCGTGCCATCTGATCTGTGTTTGATAGTAAATACCCATCGACATCCCACCGGTTTCTTCCCTTCAGGCAGGTTGCATTTCTCCCAAGTCTCATTTTTCTTGAGTGCACTCATCTCAGTTTCCATTGCCTGTACCCATTCCCTGGATTGTTCAGCCTCCTGGACAGTTTTCAGAACCTGTTCCATATAAAGTTTCCCAAGAAACCCTCGTGCTGTGGGAGAGATACTCCCCCTCACCATATTCCCAATAGGATACCTCGAACCTCGCGAAGCTTGTTAGGGAGAATACCTGTTGGGTGGTATTCCCCTAGTACTTCTATGTGGCAAAGTATATCTGTCACTCACTACATCAGCTTCAGAGGTAGAGTCAGCATTTTCAGTATGATCAACAAGAGAATCAGTAACAGAAACAGGGACTTGTTATTCACTTACCTCAAACGGGATATCGCTCGGAGGAGTATGGTCAGGAATGGTACTGAGGGGCACAGCGGAAGCAGGATTATCAGCAAGTGTTGGGTCAAGCCAACCTAGGGACTCGGTAGTACTACCCTCCCCCTGAGCACTAGGTTGGGTGAGGTAGAAGTACTCATGTTCAAGAAAATCACAATCCATGGTAACATGAATGTGACGAGTGATGGGATTGTAACACCGATAACCTTTTTGATATGTGGCATACCCCAGAAAAACACACTTAATAGCACAGGGATCAAGTTTGCCCCGGTCAGTTTTGGGAACATGAACAAATACGGAGCAGCCAAATATTCTTGGTGGTAGGTTAAGAGGTGGAGGGATATCTGTTTGTGTTTTGAACACGGAGAGGGGTGTCTTGTGGGAGAGAATTTTGGTGGGGGGTCTGTTTGTGAGATATGTAGCTGTAGCAACTGCTTCAGGCCAGAATTTAGTCGGAACGTGGGATTCTGTTATGATGGCACGGGTTATCTCTAAAAGGGTTCGATTTTTTCTTTCTGCCACCCCAATTTGTTGGGGAGTATTAGGACAAGTTGTCTGATGGATAAGGCCGTGTTTGTGACAAAAATCATGCATTTTTTGGTTAACATATTCTTTCCCATTATCTGACCGGAGCACACGAATAGTATGTTTAAACTGTGTTTGTACCAAAGTAAAAAATGCCACAAAAGTATCATACACCTCAGATTTATGGCGAAAGAAGTAAACCCAGGTCATTCGGGAGAAATCTTCAATAAATAACACAAAATACTGATAATGACCTTTATTTGAAACGGGGGAAGGTCCCCAAACGTCTGAATGAACCAAAGAAAACACAGAATCTACCCGAGAATTGTTCAATTTAAACGATGTGCGATGGCTCTTAGCAGCTAAACAAGTTTGACAATCTAGGGTATTCAGGTGATTATTCTGAAACAATGTGGGAAATAAAAAACGTAAATACCCTAAGGAAGGATGACCCAAGCGCGGGTGCCAAAGCCAGATTTGTTTTTCAGCAGTGTTTTGAGATAGGAGTGCGGTGGAGATGGGTTTAACTTCATCAACATAGTAGAGGCCTCCCCGGTCAGTACCACGCCCAATGATCTCCTTCGTATGAATATCCTGTATAAGGCAAAAATGAGGATACATTAGAATGACACAGTTCAACTCTCTTGTCACATGACTCAAGGAAAGTAGTTTGCAAGATAAAGATGGAACATAGAGGTAATTCTTTAATTTCAGCTGAGGAGAGACAACGATAGAGCCTTGTTTCATGACTTCAGCTAATTCACCATTAGCTGTCTGAATGTGACTTATTTTGGGTGAAACAGGATCCTGAATGTCACTCGGATCAAAAGTCATTGTGTCTGTCGCCCCACAATCAAAAATCCACGAAGACGAGTCAGATGTTCGAGTATGAAAGGCCTTTGTGCACATGGGTTCCTGTTTGGGTGCCTGTTTGACAAATTGAACACCTAGGGGGTTTCTTTGCAAAGTATCAAAAATAAGGGGGTTTTTATGCAATGTTTCAATAGTGGGGTAATTAAATAAGGAAACTGTTGCACATTTGAGGGATTTAGGGTTAGACCACCCAAGGCTATTACCTCCTTCTTCTTTTTCACTTACGGCCCTCAAGCCGGCGGCGGCGCTGGCACGTCCCACAGTCCGGTCGCCCGCTGGTTCGCCGGCCGTGCTGGTTTCTCCCCTGTTTCCGTCTCCAGCGACTGCACTGGTGTCTCGTCCGCGGCTGACGACGCCTGTGGCGGAATTAGCCCGCCTCTGTCCTCCACCCGCCGTTCCTCCGGTAGATTTCCGACTCCCTTCCCACCAATCAGGGAAGCCGATAATTTCAAAGCAGTCGTCCTTTGTATGTCGCGGTTTCCCACAGTGAGAACACACAAGGCCAGATTTGTCTTCCTGTTGTGTTACCCGGCGACCGCCGCTGTCGAAACGGCTGGAATTTTCCGGCCGTCGTGCCCCACCGGTCTTGCCCCTGTCGGTTCTCCGTGAAACGAGCCCCATTCCGACTCTCTGTGATAAAAGGTCTTCCTCGCCGTCGGTGGCCGTCTTCAAGATCTGTAGACGGGCCGCCTCCCTCCGGATTGTGGCGTAGGCTGACTCAACTGAGGGTAGTTTTTCCAATTTCAGAATATCTCTTCGGATGGGGTCATACCGATCGTTAATTCCGGTGAGAAATTGGTATAATCGTTGTTCTTGAGTTATTTGATTGAATATACCGATATCCTCCGGGCACTTCATCGGATTGGGTTGCTTTCTGTCAAGTGCCATCCATATACCCTGTAATTTGTTCCAGAACTCTTCTAGGCTATCTTGCCCCTGTTTTTGCGTGTTGGCTCTCCTGTGCAGATCAAAGGTTTGCAAAGGATCGGAGCCGCTACCGTACGTGGTTGCGAGGCCATCCCATAGTGATTTCGCCGTTGGATACTGTAAGACATTATTCACTAGGTTTATTTCAATGTTGTGTATTATCCATGTGAATATGTTTTGATCTGTTTGCTCCCATTCATCGTATGTTGGATCTGTTTCTTTTGGAGCCGGTGGGATACCCGTCAAGTGTGAACGGCACCCCATGTCCCCAATTGCCATCTTCATCATTCTTGCCCATACGGGATAATTGTCGTTGTTTAGTTTGAATCCAATAGATAAATTATCGCTGGACAGGTTTGTTTTTTGTTTGAGAAAGTTTGCGAATTGGGTTGATAGATCTGTGCTGGTTTCGGTTTTGATGTCAATTTCTGACATGATTGTTTGTTTGTTTTTTTTTTTTTTTTTTTGTGCAGTTTGTTTGCCTCGGTTTTGGCTGTTTTGGTTTGGGAAAGGTATAGAGACGATGATGTTTAGGGCTGAGTCTCACGGATCGAAACTCCGCTCTGATGCCATGTTAGAGAAGGGTTTAAGGAAGAAAATATAGATTTCATTGTAAACTTGTATGAAAGAATTACAACCCAACTCAAACTTATAAGCGTAGTCATCCCTACAAGCCAGGGATCTTGTTATCAATAAGCTTGATTACCTCCCTAAAATAAGAGATAGATATACTTTCCTAACAGGTTTAATTGTAGGAAAGAGGAGGAAACATATCTGAAAACTTAAAAAGGTGCAAAATTTGAGTATTTGCCTGAAGAAGTTGGGTACCTGCTCAAGAGATAAGATTTAAAGAGAATTCCATGTACTTTTGAGTATCTACTCAAGGAATTCGAAGTATCTACTCAGAAGAAACAACACGCAGGAAACTCCCCTGTACCTGCGCAAAGAATTTTGAGTGCTTACTCAACTAACGGTTTGCAAGTGAAGTGGAAGTTACTTGGGCGGTTCTTTAGAGAAGACACGTATTTTTAGAGGCTATAATTCAGATCTGAACATCATTAATCACTTTTTATGCATATTCTTAGTCTTAATTCTCTGGTTTTTAGAATCTCAACTTGGGAAGAATCATTAGAGCAAGGATTTAGATGAAGAAAGAAGACTAATCCAGAAGCGCATCGCGTCTACTAGTTTTTCTTATCCTCTTCCTTTTTTTTATTTTTTTAAAGAAGAATTCTATCATGTTGAGGGATTTTAGCATGTTTAATATGTTTAGTTAAGTTTATCTTGAATTGCAATAGATTTTGACTCATAATTTAATTTTTGTTTACCGTATTCATGATTCGTGTTGTTTTGATCATTTAATTTGGTGTTATTGTGATAATTGACTGGCCATCGATTATTTTGAGAGATAATTAATTGAGTATTGTCGAAGAAAAGTTAATGTCGGATGAGGATTAATTGATACATGTTCAATTAATTAAGAATAGATTAATTGATTCGCCAGTAAGATAGACATATACTTGCTAGCCTTGTATTGATGTAGGAACAGTAATTGAATGCATAATTAGTTAATTGATTACCATAGACAGATATGAGTCATTAGCTAATTATAGGTTTATATGACTTGGACAGAAGCTTATAGACTTGTCTTTCAAAACCCAACACGAGGATTGAATCACGGTGAATGAGAGTTAAGCACGGCTTGAGTGAAATTATAATCTAGTTTAGTTCATAATTGTTGGTAATTTCCTTTAGTTGCATTGTTAATTTAGTGTTCATTACCCTCCTTATTTAATTGATTGGTTAGAATTCAATTAGAGAAAATTATGTTGGTATTTAGCACGATAGTTTAGTAGTCCCTGTGGATACGACACTTGCCTGCCTAATCTGCAATCACGACACACGTGCACTTGCGTGTTGTTTATTATTTTTGCGAACAATAGACTTTCATTTCATATACAGGTTTGGGTCTAAATACGGAAGATGTGGTGGCCCACCGCTCCGAGCGCTACATAAGGAACCTTGATCGTTGCTTTTAGTAAAGGCATTAGCATTGCTAGCAATAACAAAGTAGAACTTTCAATTATTGATCAAGGTCAACTTGTTGTTGAAACAGGATGCCACAATGTTTGGATTGAACTTGATTCACAAGTGGTGATCAATTTGATTGCTCGTGGGCGAATCGGAGATAGGGAGATGCAAAATCTGTTAACAGAATTCAGGCTGATAGCTAATGATATGAATTTGAAAATTACCAACATTTTTCGGGAAGCGAATACGGCGGCAGACCTATTAGCTAACGATGGGTCGTTTATGCAAAACAATTGGAATTTCCGAGACAGAACTACAGGGACATTTAAGATTTGACTAATGAAATGAACATGCGTTGAACATTTGTTATTTGACTTATTTAAATAAGTTTTGCAATTATATTTATTGAAAAAATTAGGATATTAAAAATATCTAATTTGATTAAATAAATATAATAACATTTTTAATGAATCATTTTAATTTTGAAAAACTGTCAATATAAAAATATTTATATGAAATCTCTCTTGCAAATCACATGTAATAAGTAAAAATTTAAAGTAGAGAAACATCTAAATAAAAATAAATAAAAATATTTGTAACTATGTTATTATGTAAAAACAAAATGTATAAAGTTTATGATAATTTGGTCAAATAATTATAGCTTTTAAGCATAAATAATAGTTTATAACTTTCAAGTATATTTAATAAATGAAAAGATATATAAAAAATACAGATAAAAATTAAACCTAAAAGATCATATAAAATGTTATGTTAACTATATATACTTTATTTCTTCTATTATTTTATTTTTTTAATATAATTTGTTATTTATTTTTAATTTTTATAAAGTTTTGGAGAATCATTTCGTTCTCATTCAAAATGTTAAAGTTATATTCACTTTTAAAATTATGACTTTTGCACCTAATCTTTTTTCTATATATCGGACCTCGATTCCATCATTTAAAACAGGAATAATGTTATTTTTCTTTTTAATTTTTTTTATTCCATAATCTTAAGAAATTGCAACTTTTGGTATGTCATTATCACCAATTTTAGTATAATTATTTTAGACTAAATATCTATCTCTTAAAACTATGGGTTTGATATATCATCATTTTCAATATTACCCTATTTCGCAAATCTCCATCTTCTTCTCCATTATTGTTGTTTGATTTAATGAGTATTTCTATTTTACTTTCCATTTATACTTCAGATTGTAATTTTTTGATTGCATAAGCCACCGAGTACAATTTTTAATTGATGATAACTTCTACTTTTCGATTAATTGCAATGAGAAAGCAAAATTTCGTACATACTTGTAAACTAAGTTTTCTATAATATTTTGAGTTATATTCTCAAACAATTAAAAGTGTTAGTAATTTAATTATACAAAATATTAATGGAGCTTTTAATGGTTAATTTATTTATAAAATATTAAAGAAATAATATTTTATGAAAATTAATTAGATTCTCAATTGATTTTTGATATTTATATACTGAGCAACTTATATACTCCTCAAATGATGGAAACACTATATCCTCATGTATAACAAGTAGTACCACTTTGTACCTATTATTAATTCAAAAATAATTTATAAATAAGAATTATACTTATTGATGGTTTGATATTTTTATAGGAAATACCCATTTTTCAAATTTGTATATTGATGTATTGCATTTTTTGTACATCTTATACTATAGGAAGGATTTGTTTTCAATCCTGACAGTCACCATTAAAACAATAACATGTATCTGGTATAATAAAAATAAGTATAACTACTATTATTTCTTTTGCATTATTTATATGTCCAATCATATTCTTTTTTTTTTTTCCCTATCTCTCTAATGATTTTTTTTTCCCCCTAAATGTTACAACCCAACACAGGAAAAACAGTCTCAAGTTAAGAGTGCAGTTTTATCGGTGGAGCATGCTAGACACAATAACTATCTTGAACCTTGTGACATATCCTCTTCAATTTACCCGTTATCATGTTTCTTTCTCATGATTTATTTAATCCAAGTTTTCATTATCTTTGGAGTAAATTTCGGTAATTAAATATTATATTTCTCATTTGTTGCTTTACAATATTATCCGATGTTATTCATTTTATGACCGCATCCGAATAAATCTCCATATTAATTTTCGAAAAGCGACTCTCCTAAGCTAGCATTTATCCCTCACATAAGCCCAATAACTCTGCTGCATTATTGAAACTCGACCAAAATTCCTAGTGTATCCTAGCACCATCTTCAGTTGTCATCTTCGAATGATACCCTTGGTCAAAGCACTATTGTTGTGGTTATAAAAGCTACCATCAGAGTATAGTTTCACACATCCGTTCTCAGGTTTATTCCCTAACAACTCAGTGCAGATTTTTCTTGCCAATGGTTTTTTCACACTGATTAGTACTGAGGTCTTAGATAACTCTTTTATGTGGTAAAAAGTGACACTTCTAAACTTCATAACATTTTCATAGCTCCATTTGTTCCATACTTTCCAAAGATTCCAAAGCGTTAAGATCAAGACAATCCACCCATGATATTCTGATAACATATTGCTCTGAGTTTTGCTATTAAAGCTCACTTTGAGCCCGTCCGACTCTTGCAAGTCATGAAGATTTTGTTCAATCTGTGCGTCAACAATTTTGTCTCACACTCGGAGAGTGAACGGGTAACCAACACCTGATCCACATATTCATGTCCTGTACAACGGTGTGTATATACATCGCTTTTTTCGAATTTTCTATCATACTTCTGTACATTCGTGAGCAAACTATCATGTTGGCAACATCACAGAAAAATCTTAAACCTTTAAAGGCAAGGTAATTTCCAAATTCATTTCCAAGTTTTCTCGCATGTTTCATCCGACACCATAAGCAAACTATAGGCTATTTTATCATGCAGAGCGATTAGGACTATAAAATAAAAGAATTATTTTGATTGTTCCTTAATTTTGCATTGCATGTGAAAATCAAGTATTTTTTTCTTTTAACTAACTTTTTGTTATCTCTTTTTTATTCTCTCTTTGCGGTTTGATCTTGCATTCCATTTTCTTATTTATATTTCTCTAATGATTATTGTTTAAGATTTATGTTATTTTTTTACTATTAATTTTATGTATGTAGTAGAAATAATTAAAAATATATATTTATATAAAAAAATTAAGGAGTGTTTCGAACACTATATAGATTATTTATAAAATTAGATTATATCTTGTTTTTATATCTGAGTATAAATATCCTATTTTTATATGCACACACATTGAGTTTCCTTAGAATTTTTAATTTAAACTAACTGTAATTCTAAATTGTGGTATATTAAATCATAAGAAATCAATTCACATATTTAATTTATATTTTATTATATAAACTAAAAAAAATTATATTGGTTAGTCAGATTTAGATAATTACAATTATATTAGTTTTAATTAATTGAAAAATATTTCATTAGGAATAATTAATTTATTAAAAAATATATTATATTTCATTCAATTATATTATTTTTTTAATTAGATAAGTTTATAGTGTGATTATAGTTTATGAAAGTTTATACACTTAGATAATTAGAATTATGGACTTACATAATTAGAATTATCTTAGGATTGGTTTATTCAAAGTTAAATCACATAACTCAATCAATTTAAATAATATTTCATTTTACATAATTACCAAAATTTATTAAAATTTATAAAGTGAATCAATTTGTTATTTTCCAATTCGTTAAATGTATCTTATTATAACATTTCAAATTATAAGTCTTAAGATTAAAAAATGGACAACTTATATTATAAAATTTGAATATAATTAATTAGTATAATAAATCTTTGTTGAACTATAAAACTTTTTTCTTGGTAGGTTGAAGAAGTTTTAATTCTACCAAAAGTCCTATTTTAAGTTAATAAGTAATTTTTAAACATAGTTAAATTAATAATGTATAATATGTATTTACATAATTATCCTTAACTAATAGTATTGACATAATTATTATAAAGATATTTTGAGCGATCTATATTTTGTAAGAAATTAAAAATCCAACTCGTACTTTTATAAAATATATAGATAAGTGAGGAATGTCACGTATAAGACGTCGGTAATGTGTTTTCTTTTAGATTGGAATGGTGATTATTTAACTGTTATTACAGGTGTTAAGGGAGATGGAAGGAATGTTTAAGCAAGTTGGTTGCAAAATGAGGATCTGTTACGTTGATTTCAGTTGGCATGAGATAGGTGGTTTGATGAATTCAAGGTATCAAAATCTGAGCCTTATCTATTGTCATAATGTGTTTTATGAATACTTGGCCCAAGAGAGGTTATAGTGTTATTTTGTATGCAGATCTAGTTAAGGCTTGGGAGCTTAACCGCAGCTACTTTGTTGAAAATTTTTCAGAAAATTGGGGCCTTCCGCACATTGTCTCTCTTAATCTGATCCCTTGCACCCTTTTGTGCCTGGTTACGGTTAGTTCGAATTTGGTTTGAAGTAGTAGGTAACCTAAATCAGTTCGAATCGAGAATAAGCCGTTGTTATTCACTAGTCTAAATCTTATCGAATATTTGGTGGTTGACTCAATCATCGTGGTTTGGGACCTTGCTGCTAGCCGAGTTGTCGTAGTTGTGACTGATTTGTCCCCGAGTGGGACTTTAAATTATGGGATCTTGCATTTTAATAATTATCCTAAGTTGATCATGCCTTTCGTGGGCATTACGGGTGTGTTTCGAGTCGAGTTTGGCGAAAAAAATCCAGCTTGAGTTTGAAAATTATTTGCATGGCTTGAGCTTGTCAAGCTTATTTTGGGTGGGGCTTGAGCTTGAGCTTGGCTTGCTCAAAGATCGAGCCGAGCTCGATTCAACTCGACGAGCCAAACAGATTTTTATTTGATATTTTTTAACTCTCATTCAAGAATAATATTAAACAATAACAAGAATATTAAGATATATAATATATATAGTAGACTAATATTTTTAAGTTTTATATCATTATTAATAAATCATAATCGTTAATATATATACTTGATATTTTAGATTATATATGAATATTATTAATTATATATAATAAACTATAAATCATGTAATCGCACGATATAAATTATTAACTAATATTTTATTAAGACATATACTTTTGTTATTAATTAGTTATTATGGTAAATGATATTTATTATTTTATTATATTAAATATTTGAGTGAATATTTTATGAATATATTTTTGTATTAGTAATATTATATGATCTAATGTGTCATTGTAAAATAATATATTTTTAAGACGTATTATGATATAAAATTTAGTAAGGATCATACATGTATTATAGATAATATATAATATGGTATAAATTATGTTATATATCTTGTAATTATACCCAACAAATATTAACTAATATTTTATTAAGATATATACTAATGTAATTAATTATTTATTATAGTAGATTGGATCTATTTTTTATTAAATCATTTGTTTGGATAACTATTATATATTATCATAGTAATATGTCAGTAGTATTGTATATAATGATATGTTGTTGTAATTATTGAATTGTAATATTATTAAATTATATTTATTGTCAAAATAAGTAGATAAAAATATATAATATGTCATATATTTAGTATTACTAAATCATATAAATGTAGATTAATTTACTACATATTTATATATATAAGCTATTAAACACTATATATATATATATATATATATATATATATATATATATATATATATATATATATAATACAATATGCATATCAATATATGTATATAATATAAGTATATATATATATATTAGCTTGCAATTGCAAGTCTCGACTCTCAAAAAAATAGGTTTGAGTTTAGCTTAACACATAACTCGAACTCAATTAAGCTCGGTTGAGTTTGACATCGTCCGAGTCCGGGTTTAGTCAGTTTGAGCTCGGCTGGCATGCGGCTTACAAGTCAACTCGGTTCAGAGCACATCCTTATAGAGCACTCTTGCATTCCATCGTTGCTTGACTTATGGATTGATTCTTTGTATTCTTTTGAGCCTCGAGGCAATGCATGAGGTGGGACCTCATTAAAATCCCTATAGTCTTGCTAATCGGTTTTTTTGTTTTTTTTAAAAAAAAAAAGGAAAAATAAAGCTTGAAAGTTCAATAAAATCCAAGTTATGAAAGAATAAAAATTGATAAGTTAATTCAAAGTAAAACCATCATTTAAAATCAAAGAGTTTTTCATTAGCAACCATCCAAAATAGAACATTTATTTTGGGATTGTTCCTTTTCTTTTCAATATATATATATATATATATAAAAGAAGGTAGGGCACACCTGAAAAGAATGTGGGCGAGGGACAGATCAGCATTTCCCTCTTCTCCTTTCCCAATCGGTAGTGTATCAGGTTTTCCGATCAACTCTGATTCTTTTCGTGTGAATTCATTTCAAGCACCAGGGCGCGTAATACGCACCTGGCGCTTTGTAGCATCCCTTTTTCCTTTCCTCTATCTTGCGCCGATCTCTCAAGACAGTAATATTATCCTAAATAATAAAAGAGAAAAGAAGAAATAAGGAGATATGGGAGACGTGCTGGCATGGGTTCTCTTCTTCTTCATTCTAATTGCACTTGTAGTCATGTTAGTTTTCCAGGTAATTTTCTTCTGCGAATCCAGATAGCCTTTTGATTTCTTCCATCTTTCTTCTTTTTTTTTTTTTTTCATGTAATTTTTTATTCTTGTTGTATAGTTTTGATGATGTTGTTGAGGAAGCCTGTAATTTTGAAGAATTGGCAGAAAGTTTGATCATTTATGTGATTTTGATTGACGGGTTGATTGGATCATGCTACAGTTTATTGATGGAAATATGCTCGTTGTGTTTGAATTATTGGAATTCCGTGTTGAAATTCATCTTGTATTATTCTAGATCAGTGCTCTCAGATTACGGTGAATTTATTCGATAGAAGACATTATCATCTCTTAGATTTTTTAATTGGAGATAAGTTTTCCATCTCTTTTGAACTAAATAAGTTTGATTGGTTAGGGGAATTAATACCTGCATGGATTTGAGGATCTAGATGCGGTTATTCTATGGCTACATTTGATGTATGGCATTCGATCAAGTTGGAATACAGTCTGTCTGCAAGGAAAATTTGATGTCTAACAATTTCTTATGTGTTTCTTTTTGAGGAAATTTGGAGTTTATCAATTGTATCATTGATATGCAGCTCATGTGCTTGGCTGATCTAGAGTTTGATTATATCAACCCTTACGACTCTGCCTCTCGAATAAATGCTGTCGTTTTGCCTGAATTCATTACACAAGGAGTTCTATGCTTCCTCTTCCTTGTTACGGGGCATTGGGTTATGGCACTTCTATGTATCCCTTACCTGTACTACAACGTCACATTGTAAGATGCTTTACTTTTTACTTAAATTCTAATTGACTTAGTTTATACTAATGTAGGCACAACGGCGTTAGCATGTACATCTCTTTTATCCATAGCCTTTTTACATTTAGAACAATGATTGTTAAAAGCGTCAGTATGTCCTCCTCCTTATATCTGAAAGAATATGTTTCTTGAGGAATAGTCTTAGTTATAACTTTTCCCATTTTATTGTTTTGGGTTCATATGTTGAAGCCTCTTGGAAAGTTTGCTTAAGACTCTAGGAGAAATTTTGACTCATTTATTAGTTCCGTAAATACTAAGAGCATTTCCTGAAGAGTTATAGATGCTTTATCCTTTGTACCCCACTAGCACAAAATTCTTATGGAATTGTTGATATTTAACTAGTTAAGACGGAAAATTTTGTTGCTGGAAGCAAACAAATTCATGCCATGCCCAATAAATTGGTTTTTCTATTATTTGCAAAAACACTTTATTGGCTCGGATTTCTCCTTGAACATAATTATCGACCAAACTTTTAGAGCTCCAAAAGATCTGCAATGAACCAAATAATGTATATTTTGATGGGTTTCAACAAGTATCAGATTCACTTGATGTTTGATATATGCTTATGGTTGAATCTAGCATTTAGGAGAAGATAATCTAATATAGTTTTTGAGGCCTCCCAAAATTATTGCAAAAAGGAAATGTTTACGAAAATTTCCAGATGACTTTTCTGCTCTGTATGCATACAACAGATCTTGTTTTTAGTTGATATAAAGTGATCTATTATTTTCTTGGACCAGATATCTTCAAAGACAACACCTGGTAGATGTAACTGAGATCTTCAACATGCTCAGCTGGGAAAAGAAGCAACGATTTTTCAAGCTCGGTTACATCATACTTCTTCTCTTCATGTGCTTGTTCTGGTGAGTGAAAATTGTTCGGCCTCTCGGTTATTCGTACTTTAACTCTTTCAAAATACTAAAAATTCATGTCCTAATACTTATTGGTGTAGGATGATTTTCAATGCACTCGAAGACGACGAGTAGTCACCCAAAGTTCTATCTTATAATTTGTCTGAGTTCTGAAAATTTGAGCATTGCTGGCTGCTGCTGTATGTGGATGGATAGCATTGTGATAGGCTTGTTTATGAGTTCCATCTTGTTGTCTTTGTAATTTACAGTTTCAGTAGCTTTAGGTTTTAGCGGAAGTTTTCTTATTCTTGTTTTAAATGTAAGCCTGTAACTATATTTATTTTTTATTTACTGGCTCTTTCATAGGGGTTGCTTTTATATTGAATTTTAGGCTAATTTCCTTTGTTTCTTTTTCCTTCTTTTGATGTGAACCAAGTCAATTGTTTTGTTTCTCAATTCTCATTTCACTTGAATTATCCAGGATGTTGATTATAAGCTACATGGACCAGCTCACAATAGGCATGTAAAGGAGACGAGTCCATTCGCGAGCCTAATGAACGGAATCAATAAAGCTTCATGTTTGACTTCGAGAGAGTCAAATCCGAACCGAACCTTGGCTCGATTCGTAATCTACACGATTCGAACTCGAACCTTTTATTTCTAAATTGTATGTTCGCGAGTCGCCTGCGAACCCTTATAATTTAATTAAAAAAAATGATATATACACATATATCTAAATCGAAATCGAAACCTTATACGAATCGAACTCGAACCTTTTATTTCTAAATCGAATATATATAATGTTTTATATATGCACATTTAATACCTACCAAACAATTTATCGGGGAATTCCCGAAAAATCTCCAAATGGGGACTGTTTGTTTACTCCCCATTTTCAAAATTGTTCCTCTTCACTCCCCATATGAAAATAAAAAGTTTCGTTTACTCCCTATTTTTCGTAAACGTGGTATAAAAATTCAAGAATCACGTACTTAAATCCCCAAATGTTGTATATTTTATCATATTCTCACAGACATGAAAATATGATATTTCCTTAAAATATAGAACTCTACCAATACAAAATTATCCAATTTTTTTTTTTCAAAATAGTGAATTAATTTATAATTAACAAATTAATCATAAATTTTATCTAAATAATTTATTCATAATAAAACTATAAAAAATAAATTAAAATTAAATATAAGTTAATATTACCTTTTGGTTTTATTGGATAATTGGGACCACGACCAACTTCTTTTTTCCACAAATGTAGAATTTGAGCGAACTTATCTTTAACCTATTCTTACAGAGATCCAATCTTTTTTCAAAATATTGAATTAATTTATAATTAACAAATTAATCAACAATTTTATCTAAATAATTTATTCATAATAAAACTATAAAAAATAAATTAAAATTAAATATAAGTTAATATTACCTTTTGGTTTTATTGGATAATTGGGACCACGATCAACTTCTTTTACCCACAAATGTAGGATTAGAAAAATGAGAGTTTTAAGTTGAGGAGAAGAAAAGGCGAAGAATAAAAAGAGGAAGAAGATGTAATATTCAGGTAAAGAGAGAGAAAAAAAGATTAATTTGATATTTTTTAATATCGATGATAAGATTAAAAAAACTTTTATTGGGAAACGATGTAAAAAGTGCATTTAAATTGCAAAAAATAATCGGAATTAAAGTAAACTAATACTAAAATTAAATTCTAACTATTATGATTAGTGAACTGTAATTTTATTTTTTGGGGGAAGGAAATTTATAAATTAATGGGGGCAAAATAATAAAAACCTTAAACTTATGTATAATACTCCCCCTTCACGCCACCACCATTTCTTCTTATTTTTTAGATAAATTTCTTCTCCTTCTCGGATCTACTGTGCCACTGCCACTGTAACGCCCCGATTTTTCGGCCGTACAAGTACGCCGTAACGAGAGTGTTAGGTGTGCTTTTAATTTATTTAATTATGCTATTATATACTTATTAAATTGTTTATGTGCTTATTTGAATTTATATGAATTAATTGTCAAGTGTTATATATGAACTTCGATACGTATATGCTCGTTTGCCCTTGAACTTGACTTGTTTGTTACCGTTTTTTATTCCGATTTTTGTAACTACGTGTTATGCATGAAGTATGTGATTTATGAACTCGTGCATATGCTCGTTAATTGTTTTTGAGTTCGTTTGATACGGTTCTTAAACCATTTTGTTTGTTAAGGGACTCGAGGGCCTAACACGTTTTAGCGCACCTTGGGTTCCGGAAGGCGTAACTTGAGCTCGGGAATTTGGATTTGAATTTCGAAAGTACCGGTGGACTAGCAACAAAAATTGGGAGCTTTTGAACCTAGCCTTATTTTTTTTCTAAACCCGTTTGAACCCCCAAAATTTGCCCGTACCGAGAGCCTTACGCGCGATTGCCACCTTTTACGGTTTTTGATATAACTCCCTCGTTTCTTGACCAAATTAACTCATTCTTGGACCCAAATACTCCTAAATTAACCCTCTCTCACTCTCGTATCCTCCACACTCAGTCACTACACAAGAAAGAGAGAAAAAGGGGCTAAAACCGAGACCAAGAGGGAGGAGAAGAAAGAGACCCGACACTATTCAGTCGTGGCACTTTCAAGCTCGTATCTTCGTTGTTTCTTCTTCAATCGAAGAGGTAAGCATGTTTCTTGTTCTCTACTTCCTTGTGCATCTTAAGGGCATGAGATGCATGATATCATGAAGAATTGATCATGATATAGACCTTGGTATGAATAGTAAGGGTTAGGAGCAATTTTGATGAATTCTTGTGATTCTTTGAGGTATTTCTTGGTTTGAAGCTATATTTATGATCTAGATGACTTCTCTAATGCATGTATGATGATTAATTCTGTGGAAATTGCTTGCATATTGATCCACCATAGATATATCTCTTGAAACTTGGAAAATGTTGTGAACTTGACCCCCCACCTTTTTGCTTCCTTACGTATGTCTGCGTGTATGATGCGTTTTTGACTTGTTTTGGGTGAGTTTAGACATGCTTTTTGTGTTACTTGGCTGCTGCTTTATTCCTTGCTTCCTTTCCCTGAGTTGTACCCTATTTCAGCTTCTTTCTCCTGCAGTTTCGCCCAGTGGTGCGACCGCGATCGCGATCGCGCTAGGAAGGATTCTTGCCGCGGCCACGATGTTGTTTGTCTTTCAGGTGTGTAATGGTGGCACGGCCACGTCATTTCTCATCGCGGACGCGACCACCATACAGTGGGTTGGTCTGGAGGTGTGGTGCGGCCTTGATGCTTCTTTGCCCGACCGCGACACCTCCTCATTTATTAGCCTCCTATGTTATCTCTTGGCTCTTTTATGCTACGTATGCATTAGTAACATGTTATGTGATATGTTATGCTCTTTGTATGAGAATTATGAATTCGTTTAACGTGAAATGTGCTTGTTATGACTTGAAATGGCTTGATATGTCTTGATATAGCATGAATGTTACCTTGTTGCATTTTTTTCGCATCATTTGCATTCATATGCATTTACCGAGCATCTATTTGGTCTATATTGAGTCTAAGGGTGTCTCTTGTCGCTTTTTTTGTTCAGGGGATCATCCCGTTGGTGACGAGGTAGTTCTATAGGCGTTTGTTGCTTCATTTTGCCCCGTTACTTCTCGAAGGTGAGGTTTTGTTCTTTTAGTTATCTTGACCTAAAATCCTACGTGTTTTGAAGCCCGCATGCGAAATATGTATATTATATGATAGATACGTGCTTGATATGTATTTTGAGGGCTTATCCCGCTTATCACGAATCTTGAAAACGTTTTTATGTGTATATAAGCTATGTTTTGATTTGTTTTGAAAAGCTTTGAGGTACGTTTTGAACTTGTAGCAAGAAGTGACCTTAAAAGATAGCTCCCTTGAACTTGAACTTGTGCGTGACTTAATTGGCCCCGGAGATTGTGGGTAAGGAGACTTTGAGACGGCCAAGGGGTCGCCGGACAAACCTCCTGTGCATGGTCTCCATTTGAAAGGATGAACCCGGAACCCATTAGGAGGTTGGTGGGGGATGGAGTCCTCGGGCGTGAGTGTCACGGAACTCACGACCCATACATACTTGCTTGCACGGATGGTTAAGTGTTGGCCGACCTTTCCATCTCCGAAGATGAGGTAGGATTGTTTTGCTTTGACTTACTTGACTTGAACTTGTCTTGACATGAGGAGCTTGGAGAAAACTTATACTCGCCGAGTGGTTTGTCTTGTCTTGAGTCCATGAAACGGGAATGGATTCTTAACTAGTAAAAATTGGTTATTTTGGCCTTCGGCCCTTAACTTCTTTTAAATGTATATATATATCTATTATCACAGGAAATGTTTTGGTGTGCAAAAACCATTCTCGATTCATGGATTATTACGATCTTGATACGTGCTTTGCTCTATATATATACGGGTGCGTGTGTTAGCCCCCTCACCAATCTCTAGGACTGACCCTCGTTGTTTCTCTTTTTTTTTTCCCCTTTTGTTCCTTGACTTGCAGGTGCAGGAGTGATTCGAGCTAGGCGGCGGTCTTTCTTTTGAGTCTTGGAGTCTTGTAGCTTGAGCCTCATGCATCTCTTGTAGTTTATTTTATACTCTTGAGTACTTGAACCTATGTATATGATCATGATACGTTACGGAGAGTATGTTATGATTTAATTTGGCCCGTAGTGGCATGGCATGAATAATTGAATTAATTGATACTAGTTTATTACATGTATACATATTTGTATTTTGCGATCTTGTTGCTTCTGCTCTTGTTTTGAATTTTGTTGAGCGCTCTGTATTAGGGTCTAGACCGCCTAGCGTAGGGTTTTGTTTTTGTTTGTCTCCCGTTCGCTATGGTTTGATGCGTGTGTGGAGTACTTATTTCGTTACATGTGTTAGGCTATAGTGCGGGGAATGTGGTGCCCACCGCTCGGGGTGCTACAACCACCACCTCTCCGCCTGCTCCATGCTGGCCACCCACTTCACCTATGGCCAGGACACCACCCTTTCTCCTCCACATCGCCGCCCCACTTTTCTCCTTTTTTTTTTTGGTTTTTTTTTTCTGGTTTGAAATTTTCAGATCTAGATCTTGCGAACACGCGAATTGAACTCGAATTGAACCCAACTGTAACATCCCGACCGTTGGGTCTCTCAGGTATGATGTCACGGGCGTGTTACGTGTGCAACTTAATTGTTTACTTATGCACTTATGTGATATTCTAATGTTTATTTGATTATTTGAACTTATTTGAATTTATTTGTTTAAGTGTGAACTTGCAACTTTGACGTTTATACCTCTATGCCTCGTATTTTGCTCAATATGTGAATTTAATTCTGTTTCTTGTGAATTTTTGATATGCGTGAATTATGTCAGTTATGAACTTGACTTTATGCTTGTTTTATATTTTGGAGTTCGTTTGATTTAGTTTTGGCTCATTTTTGTTTTACGGAACCTAAAGGAGGCTAAAGAGTATTTAGCGCACCTTGGGTTCCAGGCGACGTAACTTGAGCTCAGGAATTCGGTTTTGAATTCTGGAAGATGTGTTGGACTTGTAACGAAATTTGGAAGCTTTGGAATCCAACCTTATTTTTTTATAAATTCATTTGGACCTCCGAAACCCCACCGAAACAAGCACCTAGCCAATGAGACACCTTTGACTAGTCTTGAGTTTGTGGACCCCACCTTAACCCCAATTAAACCCAAAACTTGACTAATATGGCTTGATTTAATCCCTCTCTCTCCCACCATCAGCTCATTCAAACCCCTCACCAAAAGAAAGAGAAAAATTCCTCCCAAAAGTTGATTTCCAAGAGAAAAGAAGGAGGAAGAAGGCACTATTCATTTTCTTGAGATTGTGAGCCCAACACCCCATCAATTCTCTTCCAATCAAAGAGGTAAGTCCATATTTGTAATGTTCATGACATTGTGATCATTTTAACTCCAACTTTGCAAGACTTCACCATGATTTGAATGCTATTTGGCTTAGTTGATAAATAGTAAGGGTTTGGAGATATTTGATAATTCTAGCTTGCTTTCTTGTAAATTCTTTTGATATAAAGCATGTATATTGTTCCTAAGATATCATTTATAATCTATATGAACTTACTTTAGGTGTTAGTTGAGGATTTATGACTTTGCCATTAATGATCTTTGAAGATTTTATTAGAACTTGAACTCTTATCACTTCTAGTATGTGTTGTTGCAACTTTGGACCATTTAATAACTTGAAATACTTGAATTCTTGCTACCTAAACTTACCTATATATGTTATCTTGTTGATGGAATGGCTGGCTTTGAGCTTTTGTCATGTTTGAGGGCTAAAACCGTAGCATGTTAGCCCAGTGTGGACCTAACGCCTGTTAGGGCTTTCCTTTATTTTAGAAGCTAACGGGGTTAGTCTTTGGCTTAGGTCTCTGACCCCCCTAACGGGAGTTAGCCCCCTCTTGTGTATTGTGCAGTAACGACCGTTAGTCCAGGCCTGGAGCTCCTGACCTGGCTAATGGTCGTTAGGGCCAAGAAGAAGAGTCGTTAGCCCCTCTCATGTGGCTGCTTGTGTTGTTTGTTCGTTTCTTTGCTTTGTTTACTTGCTTCCTTGCTTCATACATGACTTATATGTGTTATAAACATATTGTTATATGTGTTATGAGTATTGCATTAAATTTACGGATCCTTTTGTTATGGAACGTGCAAGATATGCTCACTATGCCCTACTTGTGAACTTGTTGCATTTCATACTTATCATTCGCATTCATACGCATTTTTCGAGCGTTTATTTGGTTTATTTTGAGTCTAAGAGTGTCCTTTATTATTTGTTTTGCACAGAGGACCTTCCTGGTGACGGTGATCTTGCTCCTTAGGCATCCGTTTCACACTTTTGTCCCCACTACACGCACATTCATGGTGAGGTTTTGTTCTTTTAGATATAACGACCTAAAATCCTACTTGTTTTAAATCTCGTGTAGCACCCCGGAGCGCAAGACACTACACCCCCCCGCACTGTAGCCCGACACGTGTAACGAAATGGAAACTCCGCACACGCACCAAGCTACTGCGAACGGGTGATAAACAAAAACACACACACTAGCTAGGCGGTCTAGACCCTAATACAGAGTGCGCATTATAAATCAAAACAAAAGCGGAAGCCAAAGGATCAATCATACAGACACACATACTCGAATTTATACAAATTATACATATTATGCCCATCCAAGGCCAAATAATTCATATATGGCTCAAAGCTTGGAATCTGAATCAACTTATACAAATTTATACATACTTAAATCATAAGACCAATGCAAAATGTAAAGATGCAAATACCCGACTGACAACCTCGAACAAAACTAAACAAAGAACCACTGCCTAAAACGCACCAACCTGTACCTGCAAACTCAACAAAACCAAAGGGGAAAAAGAAGACAGCGAGGAGGGGTCAGTCCTAAAGACCGGTGAGAGGGCTAACACACTCACATATACGTATACATAGAGTAGAGCATATTCGAAATTAGAAGGTTCATGAACCGGAGCGTGGTTTTTACAATCCAAATCATTTTACATGTGATAATAAGTATAAGAGAAAAGAATTAAGGCCGAAGGCCAAAATCGACCAAATTTTAGTATTTAAGAATCCACTCCCGTTTCACAAACCAAGTTCAGAATCACACACACAACTCGGCGAGCACGAGCCTCAGACCACCCTAACTCCATTCATAAATCAAAGATCTAAATCAATACAAAACATAATTCAGAATCAAAGAACATACCTCTCCTCCGGGTGATGGCAGGGTGGCGCCACCTTGACCATCGGACACACAGTATGGGTCGTGAGTTTCATGACGCTCATGCCCGAGGACTCCTTCCCTCACCAAGTCTCCTAGTGGGTTCAGGGTTGATCCATAAGTGTGGAGACCATGCTAGGGACTACCCGACGGCCCACACCGTCCCGGGTCTCCTTCGCAAGAATCTTCGGGGCCCATCTAATTGTTCAAATTGTTCTAAAGTTTGAAAGTTTTTAATTTTTCAAAATCCAACATAGCTCGCGGTTTCCAAAACATACTCACACCAACCCTTTTTCAAAATAAACGAACGAAAATATTTCTTACGTATACATAAAAGCGTTTTCAAATATTTCATAACGAAAGGGCCAAAATCCCACAAAATACGTATCAAACACATATCTAATACTTATACATATACATAGGTCACATGCGGGCTTAAATCACATCAAGGGTTGTAGGTCGTAATAACTAAAAGAAAGAAACCTCACCTTGTTGACCACATGGACAAAGCAAACCGGAACACACCTAAAAGACCATCTCCTTTCTCTCGAAACAAAGCTCTGAACAAAACAAAGGACAAAAGACGGACTTAGACTCACAAATGCACCATATAGACTCTCGGCATATGCATACGGATGCAAGAGATGCATAAGAGATGCAATGTATTAACATATAACGCATGCAAGTTCATAACAAATCATAAGTCTCCTAAATCATGCTAAATAAATTCATAATAAATCACATAACATGATAAAAAGCAAGTTAGTATCATATATTAACCATATTAGAGCAAGGAAAGACAAGCAACACATGAACAAACCGGAAAACAAACCACTACAACGAAGCAACTCGAAAGTGAGGCAAAATGGGGTCGCGCCGCAAAACAGCACAATGGTGGTCGCGGGCGTGACTACCTTCACCTCCAGCAGCTCAGAAGCCCCACAAGTCGAAACAGGGCCAAAAATGGGTCGCGGCCTCTACCAAAATTGTACTAATCCCGGTCACGACTGCGACCCTCGACGCAGCAGTAGGGATGCAAACGAGCCGAGCCGGCTCGCGAGCCTGGCGAGCAAGCTCGAGCCAAGCCCGAATCCAAACCCCTTTCAGTTAGGCTCATGGCTCGCGAGTCGGCTCGTGAGCCAATATATTTAATTAAAAAAATAATATTTTAATTTTTATATATATAAATATTTTATTATTATATATATATTTATTTATTTTTATATAAAATTAATAAAAAAGTAATATATTTATAATATATATGTATATATATTGAATAAATATATATTATTATATATAAAAATATATTAAATTATTTAAAAAAACTAATTTTTAATTAAAAATAATATAAAATCCATTTGGCTCGAGCCGAGCCTCGAGCCAGAAAAAAAGGCAAAGGCAAAGGCTCGGCTCGGCTCAGCTCGTTTGCATCCCTACGCAGCAGCAGAAAAACAGGGGAACAGCAGCAAAAATCCAATTCGAAACCACTCTAGCATGCAAGGGAATGATCATACAACAATTATGCATCATATTCAGATCATAAAGCATGCAAAAACCTAACAAACATGCAAGGAATGGAAGGAAATGGATCAAACATTCATGTTCTTCATTTTCTCATATAAAACATTAATGATAGCCTCAATTAAGTGCACCTACCAACTGAAATGAGTTCATACAATTAATAATGGATGTCTTAGGTTCATAAATGATGCATCAAACAAACAAGAATCACAAGAAATCATGCCAAATTCATCAAATTCTAACAAACCCTTACTATTCATCAAATAAGGAGTCCAAAGAAAGAGGAAAGGATGTAGAATACATTCATGGACTTACCTTTCAAATTTGAGGCGAATCGGATAAGTAGTGAGCAAGAAATGGCCAAATGAATAGTGCTTTCCCCATTTCTCCTCTCTCTCGGTATGAACTACTGCTTTCTTCATTTTTATTGCCTTGTGTCCGAAATGGGGAGAGAATTGGTGGATAGAGGGTTAAGTTAGGGTCATATGGTTTCAAGTATGGGGCGATTCGGATAAGAAACGGGTCGGTTATGATTAAAACGGGCGAACCTAGCAAATATGTCACAAGGGTCGTGTTTCGGGAAAAATTTGGAGGTTCGAACGGGTTTCAAAAATTAAAAAAGTAGGTTCCTTAGCTTCCCTTCTTCGTTATGAGTCCGACGCTTCTTCCGGAATTCGAATCCGAATTCTCGAGCCCAAGTTACGCCTTCCGGAACTCGAGGTGCGCTAAAACTAGTTAGGCACTCGTATCCCTTCACAAATAAAACGGTTCAAAACCGTATCAAACAAATTCAGAACATAAAACGAACACGTAAACAAGTTCATAATAAACATATTTCATGCATATCACGTAGTCACATACTTGGGAGAAAATACAGGGTCAAACAGATCGAACACGGGGATCAAACGGGGGGTCAAAACGAACAAATACCTAACAAAGTGTGACAAATGAATATTCAAATAATCAATTAGGCATATAAACAATTTAATAAACACGTAAAAGCATAAATAAATAAATAAAATGCGTACGAAACACTCTCGAAGGTGCGTACCTATACTGTCGAAAAATCGGGATGTTACATCCCTCATGCGAGATATGTATGTTATACGTTAGATACGTGTATGATATGTACTTTGAGGGCTTGTCCCATTTGTTATAAAGCTTGAAAACGATTTGTATACGTATGTAAGATATTTTAAGTTTGATTTGAAACCCTTTGATACGTGTGTGTGTGTGTAAGCGAGCTTTGGGCTTTGAAAGATAAGCTTTGTTGGAAATGTGATTTTGAACTTTAATTTGGGCCCTGGAGAGTGGTATGGTAACTCGGGACGGCCGTGGGGTTGCCGAGCTCTTCCATCAACACTTTCTTTTGAGAGTCTCGCTTAACCTTAGGAGGTTGAGGAAGGGCGTTTCTCTTAAGCCGGCGGAAGCAACCGTCGAAGGTTTCAAGGACGTGATTAAACCTTATCTCGTGTGAAATTTGATCGATAGTTAGGGCCGTCAACCATTCTATCACCCGGAGAAAGGATGGTTTATGATTTATATCTTGATTATGATTATGTTTTGATTAAGAGAAGTTGGAGGAATAACTCGTACTCACCGAGTTGTGTGAATTCATATGACCTATAAAACGGGAATGGATTCCTAAATACTTAAAAACTTGTGTTTTTGGCCTATGGCCTTACTTCTTTCAAGTATATATATATATATATATATATATATATATATATATGTCTATTACCACGGGAAATGTTTTAGCTTTCAAAAACCATCCCCGGTTCATGGGTCCCTTTATGAATTTTAATAAGTGTTTTGCTCTATACGTATTATGGGTGCGTGTGTTAGCCCCCCTCACTAGTCATTAGGACTAACCCTCGTTGTTGTTTCTCTTTTTCCCCTTTCTTTTGAATTGAAGGTACAGTTTGAGTCGAGCTAGGCGGCAAGTGTTCGTCGAGTCCTACTTGTGGTTTAGCTCGAGTCCTCATATGCATTGTAGTGGTTCTAGCTTTGATACTTTAATTTATGATGGAGATACGTATTATGAATAACTCTCTACACTTGAATACTTGATTTATTTTGGCCCCGGATGGGCGTTCTACATTTGTATATGAATGTAGTATGCTAATTTTGGACTCTTGTGTTAGTTATGAAGAGCTTAGGTTTATGATATGAATTGTTTATCGCTTCCGCTATACTATTGTTTGATATGCACTTTGATTGAGGGTTTGGGCCACCTAGCTAGAGTGTAAGTTTTGTTTGTCGCCCGTTCGCTATAGTTGGATGTGTGTGCAGATTTCCCATTCCGTTAAACGTGTCGGACTTTAATGCGGGGGATATGTGGCCCTACGCTCGGGGTGCTACTATGAACCGAACTCGAACCACCTTACTTCGAGTTTGTTAGGCTCGAGTTCGAGAAAAATGAGTCGAACTCAAGCTCGAACCTTAAAAAAGGGCTAGAGTTCGTCTCGACTCGATTCATTTACATCCCTAGCTCATAGTTACAGGAGGGGTGTTCACAGGTTAGCAAAACCGACCGAACTGACTGAAACCGAAAGTTCGGTATAAATTGATTATCGAATCAAAAATTCGATTTGGTATTTGGTAATATTTTTTTTTAGAATTTTGGTATTCGATGGTATTAGTAATTCGATATGGTATACCGAAATATACTTATTAATAAATAAATATAATATATTCTATAAAATTTAGTTTTTTTTTCCCTTAAAAACGTTTCTTTGTTGTTTAGCTTTAGTAAAGAGTAAAGACGTGAAAGTTTTAAAACTAATGGGAAAATCTTTGAATAGTACCAAAAAGTTGAAAAAATTCCTTTTAGGTCCCCAGTTTTGAAAAAGTTCCCATTCAATCCCCAATTGAAAAACAAAATTCCTTTTAGGTCCCCACAAATAGTACATGTTCGTACATTGTCTTTAGGAATTGCGTACAATTTTTAGGGAATTGCGTATAAAAATCTCGGAATCTCGTATATTTTTTTTTTTTATCTCTTAGAGTTTCTCCCCAATTGAGTGAAGGATTAATCTTCGGAGGTAGCTGAAGGCGCTTATTGCGGGGATCTCTTTCAATGTAGTTTTTTACATCCAGAAGGTTCGAACCCGAGATCTTACTTAAATGAACTCAAGTCCCTATCCACTTGAGCCAACTGCCCGTTGGTGTACTTTAACTCTTTCGAAATACTAAAAATTCATGTCCTAATAATTATTGGTGTAGGATGATTTTCAATGCACTCGAAGACGACGAATAGTCACCCAAAGTTCTATCTTATGATTTCTCTGAGTTCTGAAAATTTGAGCATTGCTGGCAGATGCAGTATGTGGATGGATAGATGCCAAATTCAAAAGCTTGTTCCTCTCCATCGATGGAACTCATGATCTACATTCTATCAAACTTAAGTCATTGATCTTTCCACTTAATTTTGAAATGATCTTTTCAATTCGTAGAAGAATTTTAAGTAATCGCTTGGAGTATTATATTCTTGTGGAATAGATGCCCATGTACTGTTCGAAGAAATGCTTCATCCAGAAACAGTCTCTTTTTCTCAAACACCTTAAAAAGGTGATAGCCCACCCCTCAAACTCTTATTTTGGGCGCGTCAATGAAGATTGACAGTATCTTTGGCCTGTTGGATGATAAGCTGCTTTTAGCATTTCAAAAGCAGCTGAAGATTATGGGTATGTCTTGGGGACAAAATAGGTAGGAGTAGGACATGCAGTTTTTCAAAAGAAGATGACAACTGCTTTACAGTAACGGTTAGCTACTTTCCTATATTCAAGATTTTTTATATCTTTCCCTATCTAACTGGCTTTTGAAACGAGGCTAATGAGTATTCTGGTTTAATGTAGAATATGATAATGTAACATATGTTGCATGATTTCTGTCATACCGAGAGAAGAACTTAAACATTCGATGCTTTTTATTATGTGAAAATAGGTTGTGTTTCCCTGCTAGGTTACTCTACTAGGATAGTGTTACAACTTAACATTTGAGTTATATTTGGATCTTGAGTTGGTGAATAAAAAGAAAAATGAACTCATCAACAAATAAAGCAGAATGTACAAATACAAGATCATGACAGTAAAGCAATTGCTGTAAAATTTTGACATAAAGAAAAAGTAAAATGTGAGCGTTTAGGTATCTTTAAATGTTATGTGCTTTTTCTACCTCAAATTCTGAATTTTCATTTCTTTTTTATGGGGATACAAATTCTGAATGTTATGTTGTTACTGACATTTTCTACACACTAAGGGCACATTTGGTTTGTCATAAGAGACTCACCGAGTATGTCAATACCAAGGAATACATATTCTGTCTAATCAAACATGCTCTGAAATCTGAGCTAAAGCTGTAAGGCTAGTTGAGTATTTTACTGGTTCAACAAAATGAAACATCACCTCTAAATCCTAAAACGAACATTTAAGAGTAAATATTTATTTTAAAAGACAAGACCAAATTAACATAAATCTTCACTCTAGTTCTGGTAGGGTTAGCAAGTCTGGTGATCCTGTATCATTTGTAGCTGGAAATGGATTTGGAGGCATTGCGAGACCCAACATTTGAACTACAGCTTTCATGGATGGTCGATAATCTGCTGGATCCCATTGGATACACCAAAGCCCCACAATAGCAAGTTTTTTGGCTATATTTCCATCTTCTATTGCCTCAATATGAGCCCAAAACCCTTCCTTTAGATTTAAATGGTTATATATCCATTGTGGAAAGTAGACCTGACCTGCATTCACCTTATGATCAGTATTCTTCCTCCCACCAACCATTTCAAGCAACAACAGTCCAAAGCTATAAATATCTGATTTGTAGGATACCTTCCCAAAAGTCCTTGACAATAATTCAGGTGCAATGTAGCCCATTGTTCCTCTAGCAGCTGTCATTGTTATTCTACTTTGTTCTTTGGAGCACAACTTGGCAAGACCAAAATCACAGATCTTAGGATTGAAATTGTGGTCTAACAAGCTATTGTTGGGTTTGACGTCAAAATGAAGGATCTGTTGATCACAACCTTGGTGAAGATATTCAATGCCTTTAGCTATACGCAGGGCAATGTTTTGTAGCTTTTGCCAACCGAGAGAATTAATTCTCTTAGACCCTTCGCGGAAAATGAACTTTTCGAGTGAATCATTTGGTAGAAATTCATAAACTAGAGCTCTTTGAAATCCTTCAGCACAAAAACCTACCAAACGAACTACATTGATGTGGTGTATTCTCCCAATTATACCAACTTAATTAACAAATTCCTCACCGTTTGCTGCCTTGGAGTTGTTGAGTACCTTTACTGCAACATTTATTTCATTCGATAACTTTCCTTTGTAGACAGTTCCATAGCCTCCCTCACCCAATTTTTCGCTGAATTGATTAGTAATCCTTTTTATATCAGAATAACTAAATCTTGTGGGCTTAAGTGCTCTGTAGTCTTGCAAAAAATTTTCAATCTGCATTCGGTTCTCCTTTTCTTTTATAATGAAGCCATGAAGGAGGAATAAAGCTGCAACTGTTATCACCAAAAGCAATGAACCTAAGGTTGCTCCTGCAGCAGTACGAAAAGATAGGTCAAAAATATTCTGCAAATTCCTTCCAGTTAGATAAAGAAAGTTAAGACTCTGGAGCGCTTAAAACTTTCAACAATAGGGAAAATGATCACCAGCAATTAGTGGCCCCCTCGGTGCCCCTGCATCCAGCATAACTACGAATATTAGCTTCTCTTTTTTGTGTTTTTATGTCTGTGTCAAAACAAAAAGCAGATAAAGAAGAAGTCCAAAGAATATGAGATGAGTAATAAACCTTGATTTGTCCTTGGTTTTTCAATGCACTGAATTTGGTATCCTCTAGTATAATTTTTTAAGCTACATCTTTTTCGCTGAGCTTCACAGCTGCCACATGCTGGTTCAGACCAGTTAAATTGGATAATATTTTTATCAAATATATCCCATGGAATAGATGAAATTTCATAAATCTTGGTACAAGAAGTCATAGAATAATACGCATAGCTGTTATCGGACCGCACTGCATAAATTTTGTAGTTGGAATCACCATGACAAGGAACTGTCGAGGTGAATAAATTTCCCTTTGAAACAGAACATTTGAAGAGGTCGTAGTCGTTTAAGTATTTTTCCACAAAATGGAACTGGGAAGTTGATAAGTTTAGGTACCGTAGCATTTGAGGAAAACATTTCTCTGGATCAGAAAGGTGAAGTATTTGAGACACATAGTTAATTTTCTGTACTAGAAGCTTCACTGAGAAAGGTAATTCAAGCACTGTTTGATTTTTCTCGTCACAATATACATCAAAACCTGGATACCCACAATCTTGTGAGTGTTGGTATTTATGCCTGAAAGGAGATTGAATTATTGGGCCATGTTTGCTGCATCTGATGGGCATGCAGTCATCATTTCCTGCTCCGAGAAGTGGAAAACACAAAAGCAAGAGTAGAAAGACATGGATGACGGGCATTTTAGTTATGCACACTTGTCTCTGTTTAATTTGAGTGATTCTGAAGAGGAGGAGCAATCTCGTAAAACTTATTAGCAGGAATAAGCAAGAATAAAAAGATGAAGAAGATACATTTTGACTATTGACTGGTACATTTTAAAATCTGGCCTTAGGAATTGACTAAACTTAATTATCAGCAGAAGCAACCGTTAATACTTTAATAACATATAGTTTCTATGTATTTGTGTTTAATAAAAGGCAGCAATACTTAGTAAACCAATAGCTTATATATAAGTCTCCGTGTTTAATTCTGTAAGAATCACAATCTTGACTAAATTCCTTTAATTAGTGGGAAATTGGAGAGTAGTCTTCCCTTATCTTATCTTCATATTCTGCAACTAAATCAATCTTTGAGTCACCAAAATGATCACCATGCTCCTAAAAAGCTTTTCTTGCAGCTTCATTTTGGTCATCCATATTTTCCTTCAAACATCCATTGCGCAGCAGACTAATCCTCATTGTAGCCCTTCTGCCTGTGGAATTATACACAACATTAGCTACATTTTCAGATTGAAAAATGATCCAATAGAGTGTGGTAATCCCAAATACGAACTGGAATGCGAAAACAATACGACCTCAATAAATCTTGATTCTCAGAAATTCCTTGTGCAAGCAATCAATTATCACCACCACACGATCCGCCTTACTTACGCTGCCATAGATATTAATGACGATTGCTCTTTTCCCGGGTACTACTCTCTATCTCCAATCAATTTTCTTGATGATAATTCATATAGCACCAGAAACAAATCTTTCTTTGATATAACATGGCCTATTACTCTTATGAGCTGTCCATATCCAGTGAATAATAATTCACTTCTTTTGGACATTAGTACTCGTTGTTTGAATGAGTCGATTAGAAGACAACAACACACATACATAAAGTATGGCAGCTTGAATGGATCATATGTAACGGAAAATTGTAGTATAGACCTTGTGGTCATGACTTCATTGCAACTTAATGATGAAAAAAGAATTTCTCTCTCAAAAATTCATAGCTTTCTGCTATATGGCTTTGAATTGTCGTGGATGAGTGCGCGGTGTGCAGAATATTGCAGAGGTTGGTGTCCCTGATGCAGCATTTATCTTTTAACCTTTCTCTTTGAAATTTCTCAGACTTTCTAAATCTAACGTTATTATTCAATTTTGTAAAATGCAGGTAGTGGCTGGATAGATTGGTATTACTGTAAGTATTCTTTAACTCACTCGTGTCTTTCAAAGCAATGGCATGTAGCTCCATCTGTTTTCTTAGAAGTGGTATATTGAAGTAAATGAAGTAGCCCACTGCCACAGTGTTTCTGTTGATAAGGAAATATTAAATGTACCACAACCTCTATTGGAAGCTATAGGCACAACCGCAAAAGAACCGTGCTATAAAACCCCAAATGTATACAATGAAGGTTGTGTGTGTTCATAAATATAAGTATTTCTGTATATATATATATATATATATAGAGATATAGATTTACGCACACTAAGTAGTGTCTAGAAAATCCAGAAGCATGAAATAATAAAATGTTGAAAAGTTCGGGTAGAAAAAAAGAAAGGAAAATGATAATTTGAAGAAAGAAAAGACAAACAAAAGTGTAGTTTAGCCTTTTTTTTTTTTGGTGCTAATTTTACCATAGTATCACCGTAATTTTACATAGCTGAGGCGCATGGGTTTCATTCAGTACGTGAATAATTGATCATGCTATTTTTGTAACTTTATAGGATTCACGGTGTTAATTAACCAATGAATAATTTTCCTTTCATTGACTTCCGAACTCGATGAAAAATAATGAAGTGTGGAAATATAATTGCTTTATTTAAGTAATATGTTTAATGAAATCAGTCGTTCTCACTTTTCAGCTGGAAAATCATTAATACATTTCATTTTCCACATTGCCTTCAAGTCAACTATTTGTTATTTTGACAAACTTTTAAATAACTCATTTTATAATTAAATTGAGTTTTATTAATTATATTCAAATATTATTTCACAAGATATGACATAGTCTTGTACCTTAGCGGTTCGATACTATATTAGCTTAACTAGAGTTTTCGCCTTCAAGTCCTTCGAAACGCAACTACCATTGGTAAATAGAATTTTACACATTGTTTGGCACCCGGCTCAAACCGAATTACTTTATCTTTCGTTGTGTTTATAAAACTAGTCAACCTGATTACCGATCAATATAAGTAAATTATCACTACATAAAATTATCTTGTTTTGAATGTAGCATTTTGAATGAAGATCACTGATCAAATAATGTGTTCCTTACCAATTACATGTGTTATACTTGCAGGGCTTCCCTCGATTCTTCAGTATTCTGCTGGTGAACTCTTGATGTCAAACATGCGATTTATTGCTTTCCTTTGCAATAGCTTATCTGGCCTTTTGTCACAATTATTCTTTGATTTATTTCTTTTTAGGCTTGATATGTTTTCGGGTTAATGTTGCCTCTAGTTCCTCAATCTGAAAATACTTTGGTCCCTAATATCTAAATTATGACATTTTAATCCATTATGTTTCATTTTAAAGATAGTTTAGTCCTTAGAGTTTAAATAACATTTTCTTGATTTTCTACTAGATCAAAAGTATGGAACTACTTTCAAAATATGATATAGCTCGTAATAAGCTGTAGACTTTAGCAATAAAATAGGAAAAGATAAAGATGCGAGTTTCTGAAAACGGTGTATGCTATCTCTTTTATATATACTTTGGAAGCTTGGATAAATAAAAACAAAAGGACATAATTTATTAGCAGAGTAGGTCTAAATTTTATGTATTCTTTTAATTAATTAATAGTAATTACCCATAAAAATATGGGATAATTACCAACGCCCCCTGAGGTTTGGCGTTATTACAGAATACCCCCTGAGGTTTCGAAAATTACAAACTCCCCCCTGGGCCGTTATCTCCTCCGTTAAATTTAACGGATTGTGTGAAATTTACTATTTTACCCCTAATATGTTGAAACTCAGGGGGGTATATGTAATAAAGAGCCAAAGGTAAGGGGGCTAATGTAAGAACTGAAATTGTTAAGGGGGTTTGATGTAAGTACTTGAGTTTTGTGTCTACCTAGTATTTTTTTTTAATAAAATGCTACTTAATGTTATTTTAATATTTTTATGATAGACTAATTTCATACCTACAGTTTATGGATGCCTAATATTTTCTGTAGATATTGACCATACATGTTCAATATTTGAAATAATTGTTTAAACGGCTGACGGATATTTTTGTGAATTTACTAATGCATTTGTTGATATTAGTGTATTTGTTATGATTTTCAATTTTGAGGAAAAAAATTGATAATGCACTAGTTGATCTTTGTGTGAGTTTTTTTATATGAATTTTTATTTTGAGGGAAATTTTGTTATAATTGCAAATAAATTATTTTAAATTAACTTTAAATGAACTTGTACAAAATATTTATTTTAGTTGTCTCATATTTATTTTGGAAAGAATAAGCCATTGTCTCAGAGTTTAATTTTTAGTTGTTATACTATATAATTTTCTTTAACCTTTCAATTTTAACATAAAATTACTCAAAAAGTACAATTAAGGATGCTGAAAATTGAAATGAGCAACACTGATTCATTAAACATTTCTTCTAGTGTTTGGAGTTACGTTCAACATCGCATCAAGAATCATAATTGGAATGCCTTTCATGTTGGGGCTTCTAATCTACAAACTCGGAAGACGGCATTTATCAATGTTTGACGTAACAGAAAGCTTCCTTCAAAACACCACCAGTCTCATGCCAATTCGGTATTCCTACTCCAACATAAAGAAAATGACGAGAGGTTTTCATGAAAAGCTTGGGGAAGGAGGTTGTGGCTCTGTTTACAAAGGAAAGCTTCGCAGTGGTCGTGATGTAGCAATAAAGGTACTTGGCAATAATAAGCAGCAAATGGACAAGATTTCATGAATGAAGTAGCAACAATTGGCAGGATCCACCATGTAAATGTGGTTAAACTCATTGGATATTGTGCTGAATGATCAAAATATGCCCTTGTATACGATTTCATGCCTAATGGTTCTTTGGAGAAGTACATCTTTAGTCGTGAAGGAATATCTTACTCGTTAAGTTGGGAGAGGAAGTACGAGATTGCAGTTGGAGTGGCTCATGGAGTTGAGTATTTGCATCGAGGCTGTGATATCCAAATCCTACATTTCGATATCAAGCCTCACAACATACTTATTGATGATGATTTCACTCCAAAAATCTCTGATTTCGGACTTGCTAAAATTTTACTCGACAAAGAATAATACTGTGACTCTGACAGCTGCCCGAGGAACAATTGGTTATGTGGCTCCTGAATTGATCAACAGAAGCATTGGTGGTGTTTCATATAAAGCAGATGTATATAGTTTTGGGATGTTGTTGATGGAAATGGTATGCTTGAATAGAAACATTGTGGCAAATGATGATGAATCGAGCCAGTATTTCCCGTATTGGATTTATGATCGGTTGAATAAGGGGAAGGACATTGAAATTGGAATCGTTGAAGAATATGAGGGAGGTTATGGTTATGAGCACGACCAGAAAATCATGAGAAAGATAACAATAGTTGGGGTTTGGTGCATACAAATGAGTACGAACAATCGTCCGTCGATGAGTAAAGTGGTGAAAATGCTTGAAGGTGAAACTGAAGATCTGGAAATTCCTCCTCAGCCTTCTGGGTCTCCTCGTAGGGCTATCAATTATGGACCCGACCCGCCAACCCGACACGACCCACCCGTCTAATTATCAGGTTAGGGTTGGGGGTTTTCGGATCCGGGTCAATTTGGGTCGGACCCGAAATCAACCCGGGGAAGAGAGAGACATTTCGGGTGGGTTTCGGGTGGACCCGAATCCACCATATAAAATCAGAAACCCTACCCTAATTCATTCAGTCTTTTCTTTTCATCTCTCAAGCTGCGCAGCGACGTCTTCAATCAAGCAAATCCCCCAAATTTCTTCACTCATTATCCATCTTGCCATCGCCGTCCTCCCTCTCGCCGCCGCCCACCAGGTATGTTGCTGTTTATCTCTTCTTCTTCTTGTTGTTTTTTTTTTAATTCCTCCAATATTCCTTCATTCACACCACTCAAAATCCGATTTCGATTTTCGACCTTCCTTGCGCAGATCTACAATCATCATCGTTGCTTGAACCCTCCGTCGGCATCATCATCGACCCTTCCTTGCGCATCGTTTGGGGGCTACGCTCAATATGACCAAGGCCATGACTCTGCCGGCTGCCTGCCATGTGTCGTCTCCTTCCCTTAGCAACTGTGCCTGTAAGTCTTTGTTGGAGTCATTTCATTGTATGTTTTTGTATGGTTTTGGTTTAATTTGCTCCAGAATAACATAATTTTTTCCCCCCTATGAACACTGAGCACAAGCCCTAGTTCTGCTCCAGGTACGCTTAAATCGTATCATCTTTCACCTAATTTATTCTCATTACATGTTTTTATGCCGGTGGTGTAATCAAATTTGAATATTACATGAGATCTCAGTTCTTGAAAACCAATAAAATTTCATGATATTTTTATGTGGGTTTTACCTGTAATTAATTGATAGTTGAATTTGAACTGGGATTTTTCTGTGGGAGAATTTGTTTTCGACCCTTCCTTGCGCAGATCTACAATAACCCAGTGCGAATTGACTCTACTAATTTCCAGGAATTAACTATTCATGGCTTTACTAATATTTCAACTCTCTTTGGTGCAATTAATATGCATTTCCAGAATGGTGGTTCTCTTTTTTTTCTGCATTTCTTTGATATCATTTTTTTTCCCTCTTAATGAAGATATAAAGTATACAGGTTATAAAATCAGTTTATGAGGTTCTAAGGTGAAGCAGTGGCTGGAAGAATGTTCGAGCTGGTTGAATTATGAGTTCATTTATCCTGGATTATAAAGTCATCAGTTATGAACTGTAATTGTATTTATTTCTTTTACATGTTTGAAGTCTGCATGATTTGGGAACTTCTTGTCCTACTTGTTTGTCATTTATTTTTTATTAGGGTCACTTAGAATATGTAATTTAAAGTTTTGAAAGCACTTTTGTATTTCTAATTTTGAATTCAGCAAAAAAATCCCAAAAGACAGGAGGGAAAAAAGCCAAAAAAGCCAAAAAAAAAAAAAAAAAAAACAGGTCGGGTCGGGTCATCGGGTGGGTCAGGTTATCGGGTGACCTAAAAAAAATCAGGTCAACCCGAACCCAACCCGAACCTGATAGGTTCAGGTTAGGGTTGGGGGTTTCGGGTTCGTGTTGGGACTTTTGGTGTAATACCCTTCCGTCAACCCGACCCGAACCGAACCCACCCGAATTGACTCTTCACAGATTGATATACACAATAACAGTCAAAGTTGGGGGATAGAATCAACTGATTCCATAGCTTCGCTTGCTGATGATACATCCAGTGGAGATAACGACAGTATCATGATTTGTTAATTGAAGATAATGTTCATCAAGGTCTGATTCTACGTCTGTTAAAATGTCTCTCTTTTTTCTTTTTGTGTTTTTGAATTTTGCTGGGGCCCACTTCGTTGATAGGAGAATGCTGTCGTTATAATTTATGATTACTTCATTGAATATTTTTACTTAAAAAATATGTTTGTTTTTTTTTTTAATCTATTCTTGTCGTAAAATTTCAACTCGCTTAACTGCAATTCTATGTTTTGATTTATCCAGATCATGGGATAACAGTTCACAAGTAGGCTCACAAGTGCCAACATTTTCAAGTCAAAACACGCTACGCACCATAATAACCAACATGCACGAGTAGGTTTTGCTAAAGGGCTTGCTATGTTATCTTGTGAACATGCTTTATTTATTTTGTACAAGGATGTGTTAATGAAAAGCTTATCAATTGCCTAGAAATGTACAAATACATTTAACCAATTTCATATCAACTAAATACTAAATCATGCCAACAGGGGTTGGTCAAGTGGTCTGAGGGTTTTTTCTCAAAGGCACGGTCCCGGGTTCGAATTCCTTGGGCTACTTGGGGTGTGTGTGTTAAAATAAATAAATAAATAAATAAATACTAAATCATATACCACTAAATAATAATTGATCGATTCTCATCTCGTTAACTAACTTTTAAAATGAATTGGACTAAACACATACTATCTAATATTGTATCTTATCAAATTGTATCCTACATTTAAATTTTCACAATTCAAGTTGACTCTCAATTGTTCAGTCCTTAACGTGTGAGGTGTGTGTGAAACCATCTCAAATCACTAGTACTACCAACAAAAAAAAGAATAATGACTGATTTTCGGTGATTGCTTTATAGTTCACTAATCGATCAATGACCGATATTACATATATATATTAAATAGTGACCGCATAAAATTCAGTGTCAAATCAATCATTGACTTTGTGACCTAACTTTTATCGATCACTACTCGATCACTGATTTTGTAACCCAAAATTTAACCAGTCACTAATATTGTGATCGATTTAAATCGGTCACAGAATTTTTAAATGTGGTATATTGCGGTCACTAACTTTTTCCCCAAATTTTATCAGTCACTTTATTTTTTGACTCAAAGTTTAACCAGTCACTAATTACATTTTCAGGATAATTTAATTATTTTTAGAAAAATTAAACAAAAAATAGACAAATCAATTTTGAATTTATTATTATTTTTATTTTTTAATATTAAAAAAATATTAAAAAGATCTAAAATACAAATAATATATACATCTTATTATTTCATGAAATGTAACCATATATATATATTTCATGAAATTGTTTTTAATCCTAAATTAATCAAATCTATATTAAACACTGACTTTTCGGTATTTGAACAAAATTAAATTTAAAATTTTTATACAAAATAAATAAATTAATCTTTCTTATGTATTTTAATTTTGAGGATATTCCCTGAATCAAAATAATTTACCTAAGAATTGATTCAGGGTAATACATATTTTGAATGAATAATATTTGAAACGATTTTTAATCATGCCAAGTTTCAACATTATATATTTTTCTTTTTGAGACTCTTTAAATTTTTAGATCAATCAAATAATAATAAGTTCAAGGTATTCATCGATTCACTTGAATATTGATTCAAAATTCATACTTTCAAAATCAAACCTAGTCACCTAATAATTAATTCGGAATTCATACTTTACAAGTATGTTTGAAACAATTCGACCGTGAAAACAAAATTTAAACATTATATATTTTTTTTATTTAATAAAATTTAAAAATTCAAATGAAATTTTTTGCGTTAATTAAAAATATATATGTTTCTGAGGTATTAATTGAATAAAAAAGATCCACCTAAAAATTGATTTGAGATTCATACTTTGAAAGAATATTTATATTGATTTGTGAACCTGACCAAAATTGAACATTATGTGTTCTTTACTATGATGCACGGACACGGACACGGCGACATGGATACGACACGACACGGACACAGCGACACAGATTTTTTTAAAATTCTAGGACACGACACGGCTATATTATATATAAATAAATATATTTATATTTAATAAATAATTTAAAATAAGATATTTATAAGAATAATGAATATTATAAATTTAAATAAAATACATTCATATCAAATTTAATAGTCAAATTCATTATAAATAATATTATTACATTTTACGTGTCACGATATTATGAGAAAATTCAAAATAACAATAAAAATAAAAAAAATAAATTAATATAATATAGTTTAGTAAATGTATAATATTTTCTTTTAAAAAAAAAAAATATATAATACTCAAATTTTAGAAAACAATATAAAAAAATAATTTTTTTATAGCTTCCCGTGTCCCCGCCGTGTTCGACATGTGTCCTCTCCGTGTCGGAATTTTTTTTAAATTTCGGACACTTTTTGCCGTGTTGGACACGTGTCGGTGCCGTGTCCGTATCCGACACTACACGGGGCGAAAAATCGGAGTGTCCGTGCATTAGAGGTTCTTTATTTAATGAGATTTGAAACTTCAATTTAAATTTGTTTGATTAATTATATAATAATAAGTTTTAATGATATTCACTAGATCAAAATGATCAAGTCAAAATGATCCATTTCGAAATTTGCAATTAACTCCTGTAAGTTCTAAAAGTTTGCAATTTATGTCTGAATTCAGACGGCATGGGTTGTGCCTGAATTCAAACTGAGACAAACTCTTCTTTGTTTGAGCTGCTCCCATTACACAAATCGAAAGATCTCACTTGTCCTGGATTGGAACAAGTACGTTGAGATATTTGTGGGACCGTAGTCTTCCATCTCCGATTTGCTGGCCGATAAGATCTCTAGGATTGACCAGCTAACTGAGTTGGTTTAGTTATTCTTTTCTATTGAAAATGAGTTAGTTGTCTAAGTGAGTCACCTTCTTATAGGTTCCGCTAGATGACACGATATTTTCGTTCAAATATAATTATGTTTTTTTATTAAAATTTTCTTTTATTAGATACACCACATGTATAATAACTTTTTTAAACAAAAAGACATTTTGGTCATGTCATCCCATCAAATCAGCAAAGAAATGAGCCACGTAGTCAACTCCAATAACTAATAAATTTTCCTACAAAAATCGGACATAAATTATAAAATTTTAGAACTTACAGGACTTAATTGCAAATTTCGAAACGAACAGGACCAAAATTACAAAAATCAACAAACTTATAGGACTTAATTATAAATTTTAAAACAGACAGGACTAAATTGCTAAAATTTCAAACTTATAGGACCAAATTTGCATTTTTTCCTTAAAATTTTAAGAAATGAAAAAAGTAAAACAAAGATTAAACAACAATTTATTAAGTTAGATGTGATTAATTACTTTCCTTCTAATTGCGTAAGTTATTTTTCTTATCAAATTAAATTTATAAAAATTAATACTTTTACTGTTTTATGCTAATTTTAAAATGGAATGTGATGGGGTCTTATCCGATATGGCAAACTCCAACACTTTAGAATTTGTATAAGTGGGGAAACAGAGGATCAAGTGTTCAAGCCAGGGTCGCCGGGGTGAGTGGTTTCTACCTGCTAGGAACAAAATACAGCAAAAATGTTAGAAGGCCAAGCTGGGGAAATGGGAGGTGAGATCCAGTTTGGCTCTCCGATACTCAGGTCAGTTTCAGGTGATGAAGAAGAAGGAGATAAACAGAGCTCAAGTATGGAAGCTTGCTTACAGAGTGTGAATGATTCTCAGTATTTATAGTTGAGGGTCAGGGCCCTTTGGTAATTTGGAACCAAGTGGTCCTAGAATAGTGTTTCCCTAGACACATGGCGTAATGAGGAGCATCCAGGAAGGATATCCAGCAAAAGCCTGCAAAAAGGGTGGTGGAGAGCAACAGTGGCAAGTGTGCCTTTGATTACCATTTTTCAGAGAGCATTACTCGGTTATTACCGAGCGCCAAGCACGCTCGGGTTTGTTATGGACTTTGGAGGCTCGTAGGTTTGAGGGGATACCTAGGCTAAAAAAGATGGCGTGGAGGAAAGGACTCTGCCTTTACAGCCAAGGAATGTTCTCGAGGGCGAACCTTGAGATAGACTCGAGGGGCATGTTGTAATCGCACAGCTAGCCTGGTTCGCTCGCTCGGGGGGGAAGGCTAGGACTCCTTTTGAAGAGGGAATGGACATTCCCCCGAGGGGAGAGTCAGTCTTCGAGGGGGAACTCTGAGGTAAGGGTCATGAGACGCCACGGTATCGCGTTTTAATTGGGCCGCGTGCCGCACTCGTGGCTTGACCGTATTTTAGTCTCATCATTTTGCCCCCCATTCTGTAGTCACAGTAATGTGGTCTTTAGAATTCACATTTTCAAATTTTCGAGGGGCATTTTTGGCGGGGGGATTGTGCCACCGAAAGTCTTGCTCTGAGGATGCATTTAATGCGGTCCTCTCACTTTGACCGCTCGGACTGTCAAGCATTAAATGCCACTGGGAGCGTGGGTGCACCTTTTCAGGAAACGGCACGTGAAACTTGGGGATGCGTGTGGCGGTTCGCAAAAGTGGGTAGTGACCTAGGCGGGAATGATTACACTTTTGAATTACTGCCCAAATCCCACCAACTCTCTCTTATAAATAGGGAGATACATATCCATTTGTTCCTTTTCACGCAGAAATCCCTTCCATAGCACCAAGAACTTTCAGAGCTTCCTTTACATTCTTAGGCAAATTCAGGTGATTCCAAGGCTTCGAAACTTAGGTGTTATTTCGAATCTTTTCTAACTTTCTCACTTGCTAACCTTAGATCACTAGACATTCTCCTTCTCTTCATTTTTTCCAACATACCTATCTCCCATCTTCTACCATGCCCGACGAGTACATTGTGAAGGTGGTCAGAGAAATAGAGGACATGACAAGTTCTAGTTCTCCTTCTCACAATCCCACGCCCTATCATCAAACAGTAGAGGAAATTTTCGGTAAGGTCAGGGATGAAGAACTTGATGCCGCTGTGTCGGCCATGGGGGAGCGGAATCCAGGGGGAGTAGATCATCTCTTTGAAGAGATGGATCTTCTTATTGAAGCAGACCGCCAAGGGGTTGCTCTTCCCTTGGTGGAGAGTTCCACTAGGCCGCACCGCCACACCGTAATCGTCGCGATCAGGGGTTCTCCACCTAGGGAGATAGCCGTCGGGCCTTCAAAGGAGCCCGAAACCAAACACCGAAAAAGGAGCAAGAAAACTAAAGCACCGGCGGAAGGGGAGAGCTCTGGCACTCAAGCCATGGATAGGACCCTTGACGAGATTAAAAGTACCATGACCGTGGGGGATTTGGTTACATGAGGGACACGAGGCATTTGGATGAGAGGTTTGCTTTCCGGTTGCTGGAGGAGCATGAAAGAGCCAATAATCCGCCTCCCGGAGAGATAACGGTGTATAAAGACACCATAGCAGCAGGGGGGGTTTAGATTTCCTATACCGGTTCCCATGGCGAGCATTCTCTACTACTTTAATTTGAGCTCCTCGCAGATCCTTCCCAATGAGATAGCCCTCATTAACACCTTCATCATTCTGATGAAGTGTACTGGACATGAACCTTCAATTCACAACTTCACAAGTCTGTTTCAAGTGGCCTGCTCACCCCGCTCGTCTCCGAGGGTGGGGTTCTACTATGTCCAAGCGAAATCCAACCTGAGGTTGATTGATTCCCCCTCGAGTTCATACGACACGGAGCGAAAGGAGAAAATTTTCTTCGTAAGGGCTCCTCAGGGTGAAGATTTTGGAGTCCCTATAGGGGGTTTTTCATGAAGATGGGCCTTTTGTAAAATCCCGTTTGGAGCCTGTTTTTCCCATAAAATGGTCCTAGGACCTGGCCCTCGCGATGAAGAATGAGGGTTGGCTAATTCAGACAAGGATTTGATGGATGATGAGGAGTTGTTATTCCTTTGTGGGCTTGTGAGCCCTCCTGAGATGGTTGCTAACCCTCCCGAGCGAAGTTTGGAGCGAGATGGTTAGAATCTAGGATACTAATTTTAGATAGGAATACTGACTTTATCCCTTGAAATCTTGAAAGGAAAATTAACCCTCATTTTTTTCCCTTGACAGGCGTAAACATGTTGATGGCAGGAGGCAGTATGACAAACGTGGTACAGTTTTTGGGCGCTCGAAAGAACCAGAGGCGCCCTCAACAACAACAGCAACAACAACAACAACAACAACAGCAACCAAGGCCAGGCCGCTCGGCCGGTGGCCGTGGAGACGGTCGCGGGGACGGCCTAGGAGACAGTCGTGGGAGCGGCCGTGCTGAAAGTTCAAGCACCCCCTGGCAGGGGCCGAGGGAAAGGTCGAGGGACTAACCCCGAGACCTAGATTGTCCCTCGCCAAGGGGATTCTTTCGCTCAACGAGGCGGGGAGCTGCCTCTTCAATTAGCTCCCAACGAACATCAAGGGCAACACATGGGTGTTGTCATTCGTAAGATTTAGGATGGTCAAACCCCTCCTAGTAGGAAGAGAAAGAGATTGTCGGACACTGTTTCGATGACTGGAAAGGGCAAGGCCGTCGTGGTGGGCGAGTCTGGTAATGGAGAGACTTTATCCTTTGAGGGGGAAAGAATTTGGGCTTTTGAACTCCCAGGAGATCAACTATACCGGCACCCTTCTTCCTCGGGTCCCACCCTCCTGAGGGACGGTAAGCATACTCGGAGCTTGGCGCAGAGAGTATTCCAAAGGGTACAATTCTCTGGGGACCACAAGGAGTTGTTCTCTCAAAGCACCAATCAACTGATAGATGATATCTGCTTCTCGATTATTGGGGTAAGCACTATGTTTTATTTTCATACATATTTTCTTTCACTTTCTGCTGCTTCCCTTCTTGAGAATTCCTCTAAGTGTGGGTATTGATTTATTTCAGGCTGTGTTGCCGAGGGTAATGAACCTGGGAAGGCGCTCGATGATCTTTGCTGAGCGTAAGTCCAAGTACAAGAAAATGGCTCGGGCAGGCCATCCCGCTCAACTCCAGTAGGAGAATGACCTTTTGAGGGCCCAACTCGAGTCCCTCCAAATAGAATTTGACAAGGTCAAGAAGGAGCTGGAGGAAAAGGAGAAGTCTCGCAAGAAACTCCGTGACAGATTAACCCAAGCCTAAAAAGATAACGAGGGTATAGCCAAAAACCTGGAGGAGAGGAACCAGTAACTGAATAACGCTCGAAGTCAGTATACTGAGGCTACCAAGAAGGCATGCGAGGAGGAATTCAATAGATTGCTCCCCGAGTGGATATCTCAAGAGAACCGCGAGGCCCTGCTGAAGTTCTGCCATTCCAAGGCTTTTGGATTTACGGCCACCTTGCACTGCTTTGACGAGGCCCAAAAAGCCTTTGACTTAGCTGTGGGCCAGCTAATCCATATGGGTTTGGTGGATGCTTCTTCTCTAGATCTTGATCGCATGGGCATCCAGTATGACGAGAGCCTGAACTTACAAGTGGCAGCTGAGGGGAACCCTGAGGACAACTTGACTGAGCTAGAGTATGCTGATCTGATTACAATCCTTCAGGGGGAGTTCATGATGACGCACGAGCCTGTGGAGGAGCCTGCCAACGAAGAAATTAATGAGGGGGCTAATGATGCCACACCTGTCCCCGAGGGCCCAACTAACGCTGCAACTCAAGCGCCCACAGCTGAGGACACTCCTGCTCCCACGGCCGAGACCCTCGAGCCCCAAGTTCCCCAAGCGCCCACCAATACTTCCGACACTGTGGTGGTGGACTTAGAAGTCGGCCAAGGTTAAGGTGCTTAGCTTGAAGCATCACAACACATTGCCCCTCACTAGTATCCCATATGCTCTGTAAGTTGTTTATGCTTTGACACCACGGGTACTGGTCCAGATAGGCTTCCTGTGATCTTTTCAAGGGGTTCAATCTCATAAACAAGAATTAGATAGCTACCCTTGAAGGGTCTTTTGAATATCTATATGCTTCTTCTTAAGATTTGCTTGTAATTCTTTTGTTATCATACGCTTAGTAGCCCATTTTTTGTAATTGAACGTCTGCTCCTTTTGAATGAATGAATATTGCCTTTGAATGAATGCCTTCGGTTTCTTACCTTTGAATTTACTTTTGTTTGCTTTTCCCATTTCGATTCTAGTGTAAGAGGTTTTGGGATGAAACTAAGTAAGAATGGTATAAGAATTTAGCATTATTTAGGCTAAGTATGGAAACGCGAGGGGCTTGTTTTCGAGGGTGCCCTGGTTAAGTTATGGAGTCACTTAGAATATTTCTCTAAGGAGTTTTCCATAAGAAATTTTATTAGTAAGAAATGCGAGGGGCCTGTTTCCGAGGGCGCCCTGGTTACTTATGAAATTTCTTTGGGAAGTATTCCATAAGAATTTTTGCTAAGTGTCCCAAAATTTCGAGCGCGAACCAAAGGCGGGATTTAGTTGCCTTAGCCTTATTTTGTTATCCCAGAACTAGCTTTAACTTAGTAGCTGGGGATATGTATACGAGCGCTATCAAGCCTTTCGACGTTGAGTGCCCTCGACACGGAGTTGGCGTTGATAAGTATATCGTAACCCTTGTGTAAGGGATCCGCCCATCTTGGACCTGAGTGGCTTTTGCCTAGGGTGCCAAAGGGGGGATTTGATTAGCGTGTTATAAGTACGCTTTGCACAGAACCTTTTGTTTAGAAGAAGTAAGTTCCTTTACTTTTATTTTAAAAAGGATTACATTGAGCCCGAAGTTGGTGTTTTTACAATGCTTGTTCTTAAGAAACCTAAACATAAAACCTTCGAAGGTTACAAGCATTCCACGGTCGAGGGAGATGCTCACCTTGATGGGTTTCAAGCAAGTAAGTGCTATTGGCTCTCACTTGGACGACCTTGAATGGTCCTTCCCAGTTTAGGCATAACTTGCCCACATGTATTGATACTTCAACTTTCTTTAAAACCAGATCTCCCAATTGGAAGGTTATTTCCTTAACACGTTTGTTGTACTGACGAGCCACTGAGGTTTTGTATTTGTGGATACGCGTCTAAGCATTATCCCTCCTTTCTTCCAAAAGATCCAGCTTGAGCGCTCGACTCTCCTAGTTGGTTCTAGGCTCAAAGTAGGCAACGCGTGCAGATTTTTGTGCAATTTCTACAGGTACCATAGCTTCCGAACCATACACAAGGGAATAAGGGGTTTTTCCTGTTGCGGCTCGAGGGGTTGTGCGATAGGCCCATAAGGCTCCTTGCAGCTCCTCAGCCCATTCCCCTTTCTTGCTCTCGAGCATTGTTTTCAAATGCTGCAAGATGATCTTGTTGGTGACTTCTGCTTGACCATTGGCTTAGGGATGCCTCACGAAAGTGAAGCGTTCTGCAGGAATGAATTGGGATCCTTTATCTGAGAGCAATACCCTTGGAATGCCATATCTGCAGATGATGTTCTTCCAAATGAAGTCTCTGACCACACGAAAGGTGATCTTGGCAACCGCTTCTGCCTTAGCCCATTTTGTGAAGTAATCCACCGCCAAGATGACAAATTTCTTCTGCCCTACTGCAATTGGCAACGGCCCCACGATGTCAATACCCCATTGATCAAAAGGAAATAATTGCATCTTGCAGGACCGTGGGCTAATAGAAGCCACTCCGAGGGGCTTTGCTCCTGATCTTTCTCGCTTCTACTTTGTCAGTGGGACAAACACCTTCTTTAAGGAACCTTAGTATGTCATCAAGCCAGCAAGGTTCAGCTGGGTCAATCATAACCACTTTCTGGGAGCGTTCCTTTTCCTTTATCAAAGGCTTTTCTGTTCTTAAAAAAGTGATGGACCGCTTACAGGATCCCTCAAGGGCAAACATAAATTTAGAGAGGGTATCCGATCGCTCGTTCTCTGCTCGCGGGACCTAAAGTAGGTGAAATTCTTTAAACTTGCAAATGACTTCCTCAGCTTTTCCAAATACTGCACCATGGTGGTTTCTTGAGCCTCATATGTTCCTTCAATCTGGCTCGCGATTAATTATGAGTCAACGTAGGCGGTGACTTGAGAGGCTCCATTTTGAAAGGCAATATCTAGCCCTTGGACGAGGGCCTCATATTCTGCCTCATTATTGGTAACTTGAAAATCTAACCTCACTACTAGAAATCTATCATATAGCAACGAAAATTAGCAACGAATAATAGGAACGAAAATAGCAATGGACAACAAATTTGTGGCTAAATTCTGTAGCAACGAAATTTTCGTTGCTAAATTCGTTGTTATATATGGAAAAAAATAGCGACGAATTTTTTGTTGCTAAAGTTAAATAATACAAAAAATAAATAAATTTGTATATATAGCAACGGAATTTTCGTTGCTATTTCAATTAAAAATAAATATTTAATAAAAATATTTAGCGACGAATATTTTCGTTGCTATAAATAATCGATTAAAATTTTTAATAAAATATTTACCTTTTAGCAACGAAAAATCCGTTGCTATTGAAATAAAAAACTAATAAAAAATAATACATACTAAAAAATATTAGCAACGAAAAATCCGTTGCTATAAGTATATAATTTAAAAAATTAACAAAATATTTATAATTTAGCAATGGATTTTCCGTTGCTATGTGGAATAAAAAAGTAATAAAAATAAATAAATAATAAAAAATATTAGCAACGACAAATCCGTTGCTATAAATATATAATTTAAAAAATTAATAAAATATTTATAATTTGGCAACGGATTTTCCGTTGCTATATGGAATAAAATAGTGGTAAAATAAATAAATAATAAAAAATATTAGCAACGGAATATCCATTGCTATAAAGAATTAATTAAAAAGTTAATAAAATATTTATAATTTAGCAACGAAAAATTCGTTGCTATAAATAGTTAAATAAAAATTAATAGAATATTTATAATTTAGCAACGAAAAATCCGTTGCTATAAATAGTTGATTAAAAATTAATAGAATATTTACAATTTAACAACGAAAATTTCGTTGCTATTTAGATTGTAATATTTTTATATTGACAAAGAAAATTGATTAAAATATCTTGATTTATATAGTTTACTATACATATAAATATAATTATACATACACACGCCCATATACATAGGAATGTTAGATCATTATTACTAAATATTTCTATTGGCTTTATATAATACATGAATGTTAGATCATTATTACTAAATAGCCCTATTTAAACTTTCATTCTTATTCTTTCACGCTCTCTCACATCACACATCCATATAGATATGAATATTAGATCATTACACTGATAGCTACCATTTACTTATATAATACATGAATATATGATCATATGTTTGGGGATTAGATAGAATTCATATTTGTATAAGATAACCTTTCATATATAAAAGCCTTGAATATTTTTATTTGATAGAAAATTTGTATTATTTATATATTATAAGGTATAATATACATTATAAATCAATAAAAGAAGGATCTCCTGCAAAAGCCAGTAAAAGAGGGTGGTGGAGAGTAACAGTGGAAGGTGTGCCTTTGCGTACCATTTGTCAGGGAGCATTACTGGGTTGTTACCGAGGGCCGAACACGCTCGGGTTTGTTATGGACTTTGGAGGCTCATAGGTTCGAGGGGATACCTAGGTCCAAAAAGTTGGCGTAGAGGAAAGGACTCTGCCTTTACAGCCAAGGAATGTTCTCGAGGGCGAACCTTGAGATAGCCTCGAGGGCCATGTTGTAATCGTACAACTAGCCTGGTTCGCTCGCTTCGGGGGGGAGGCTTGCACTCATTTTGAAGAGGGAATGGACATTCCCCCAAGGGGAGAGTCAGTGTTCGAGGGGGAACTCTGAGGTAAGGGTCATGAGACGCCACGGTGTCGCGCTTTAATTGGGCCGCATGTCGCACTCGTAGTTAGACCGTATTTTAGTCTCATCAGAATGATTTTTTCTTATATTGAATTTAAAAAGCATATTATTAGTTATTGAATTCAAGGTATATTTAAAAATATAAAATTTATTACTTAAAAATATTTATCAATTAAAATATACAATATGTAAAATTTTTGTTGAAATAATTATTATTTTAATTAATGTTTTAAAAAATTCATTCAATAAAAAAAATTTCAACAAAAAGAAGCGGGAACATTCTCCCTTTTTCTCCTCGGCCAAAAATGAGTCCACACTTAGGAAAAAAAAGGCCCTTGACAAGTCAAGTTTTCTCCTCAATCTATAGAACCCAACAAGCCCTGTTTTCTCCTCGCTGCAAAATCCATGGGGAAGACACGACAATGAGGCGAAGGCGAGAATCGACAGTAATTATCATCGTTCCCCCCCATTTGTAATTTCCCTAATCTATTGCAATTACAGTCGATGAGGCGAAGGTAATGGAATTATGTTAGAATTTTATATATTTAATATCATGTTATTATTTTTGTTCATGATGATTAGATTTTTAATTGATGTATGGAAATAATATAGTATTAAAAAAAAAAATATATTATTTTTAGGGTAAATTATAGATACCCCCCGTCCTTTGCCCCGTGGGGCGGATTGCTTCCTATACTTTGATTTTGGGCGATTCCCCCCTAACCTTTCATAATTGTTACACTTTCCCCCTTTACAACGTTTCCGGCGGTATCTTTTTGGAATATTTCGTTCATGCAAGAATATGTGTTACGGATTCCCTCCCGTCCTTTGGCCCTTGGGGCGGATTGCCCCCTATACTTTGATTTTGGGTGAAAACGTCGGAGATTAATGGTTTCATGTTCGTGTGGTTTAAATCGTGGAGTTGCGTTGCCACCACAGAGGAGGTATGGGTCGGAATCCGTTGCCACAGAGGCGCGATTCGGGGTTCTGCCACGACGGAGGGGGGATCGTGGAGCATACATATTAATTAACAGATAATTAACAATTAATAAAACTGACAACAACATGTTTATCACAGATTAGGTTTTACATAATTGCAGATAAAGATTAACACATAATCTCACAACAGAATTCAAGGTTGTCACAGTTCCAGATAAAGAAAACGTATAATCTGACTAAGATTAACATATAAATCTCATATAAAATCTCATACTCAACAATCATAATCTACCATCTAAATTTTCTGACTACCGAGGGGCATGAGATAATGAATCGGATGAAAGAATACGTGTTAAACCACATCTGAATTAATCGCATGAGATAATCTACCTCTCTGTCGTGGCGGAACCCTGAACCGCGCCTCTGTGACGGCGGATTCCGACCCATACCGCCTTTGTGGTGGCGACGCAACTCCACGATTTAAACCACACGAACACGAAACCATTAATCTCCGACGTTTTCACCCAAAATCAAAGTATAGGGGACAATCCGCCCTAAGGGCCAAAGGACAGGGGGGAATCTGTAACACGTATTCTTTCATAAACGGAATATTCCAAAAAGATACTGTCGAAAATGTTGTAAAGGGCGAAAGTGTAACAATTATGAAAGGTTAGGGGGGAAATCGCCCAAAATCAAAGTATAGGGGGCAATCCGTCCCAAGAGGCAAAGGACGGGGGTATCTGTAATTTACCCTTATTTTTAATAAAATAAAATTAGTAAATAGTTACATTAGACCACTAATCCATCACAAAATAAAACTATATCCGAGGAAATTAGTGACCGCCAAAATCAATAATAATTTTTGACCGATCAGTGACCAAAAATATCAAATTTTTAGTAATCGATCGTAAGCGGTCACTGAGTTAGTGGCCGCTTTGTGATTGATTTAATAAAACAAAAAAATTTAGTTAGTGACCATTTTTTTTTTTATATTAGTGATTGATAAAAATCGGTCACTTAATGAATTAGTTATTTACCAACTGATTTTGATCACTGATTGTCATCAAATGACCGATTTTCATAGGATTAGTGACCGATCAGGTGATCACTAATCTTTTTTTTTTTTTTTTAATATAGTGCATGTACTAATTAATAATAAACCATATACCACCAAGTAATACCTAACAAATCTCACTTTATTAGCTAATTTTTGAACTGATTTAGGCTAAACATATACTATCTAACCCATATAATTTGAAAACAAAATATTCTCCTCCAAGTTCGACTGAGCCTGAAAGTATCTAATTCAAATACAATTTGACTTCAAATATAGTTATGAAGAAGTTCGGGTAACATATTCTCTTCGATACTGGTTGCGGATATAGCAGGAAGATATACAAATAAGTTGGAATATAGAAGTGATTCCACACGCACACACACAAAAATTTAGTAAAATAGTTTAGCACTAAGAGATAAAAGTAACAAGCTATTTTATTTCCTGTTAATTTTTGTTAAATTGGTTCCTATTTCTAGCTTCACTTTCCAATTTAGACAAAGTATAATAATCATACATAATTTATGTGAATGTTTGTTTGTCAAATATTATTCGTCATTCATTTCAAACTTCAAAGTTACTTCCATGTTTGTTATAATTTTCTATTTACATCAAAGTAGATTATATAATATTATACATGTTATATGGCATATACGTTGTATGGTAAATATTTGTGCAAATATTTGTATGGCGTTTTAAAAAAAAAAAGTGATTCCATATCATACATTCATACTTCACATGAATAGATCTACCAACAAATTTTGTTTATATTTAAATTTTAATATAAAAAATAATAATAATAATATCAAATAAAATTGATATAGTTGAATCCAGACAACGCAACACAACATATTATAAATGAGTTATTTATATCATAGTCCCTGTGTTAGGTGAAATGAACAAAAAAAACCATATGTTACAAAAATTAACACAAGGAACCATGTGTTTTCAAAATATTTGCATGCCGAACCTTGAAAATTTCTAGTATTGGTAGAACACTAATTTTCTCTATTTATTGGATGCGAAATAACTAATTTAACGTTTTATATTATGATATAGATCATCTCACATCTCTCTCTATATACAATTTTTTATACTTGTTTATACGGTTCTTCATGCAATTTTTATTTTGTACAGGGTTTCGGTGTATATAAAAAAAGGGTTTCAGTGCATATAAAAAAATATTGAACAATATAGAGAGATTTAAGATGATGTATATCAGAATATAAACGGGTAAATTAGTTATTTCGCATCCACCGAATAGAAAAAATTAGTGTTCTACCAATACCAGAAATTTTCAGGGTTCGGCATGCAAATATTTTGAAAACACAGGATTTTCTGTGTTAATTTTTGTAACACAGGGTTTTTTTTGTCCATTTCACCTAACACAGGGGGTATGGTGTAAATAACTCTATTATAAATGTATCGTTAAATATTAAAAATAATTGCAATCTACGGCAAAGGGTGTTTTTATCCTTAAATCTTCAATGAATAGTAAAATAAAGGTAAAAGGAGATATCCAAAAGAAGTTGATGACAACGTCAATTTTTAATGTTCTTACTGATGATTGGGGTTGTTTGTGAGAAAGAGAGTAACTATAGAAGTTCTAAAATCTCAAGGAGTATTTTGTATTTATATCAAACTTTAAACATTGTTACTAATGATTGAGGTCGTTTGTGAGAGTGAGAGTAAATATTTTGGGTTCTAAAATCTCAAAGAGTATTTTGCAATTAGATCAAACTTTAAGCGCTATTACTAATGGTTGGGTCGTGCGCACGCAGTTCTACTAATACATGCTAAATGTAATTGTACCATTTTATGTATAGTCGTTCTTTTTGTATAATTTTATGTTTAGTCATTTTTTACAAAAGATTTATATTGTAACTCATCTCATGAAGATACCTCAGTTTTGAACTTGCAATCTTATTAAGATCAAATATTGTCATGCTCACCAATCCCGTTAGGTTATAAAATAATTTCATTTATGTAGGAACAACTACAAAAGAAGATATGTTTTGACTTGGGCTATGTCCGGGACAAAATTAGACACTTATTTTGTAGGAAGATTGCAAAATTACAACAGAAACCCTGGAAAAAAAAGGAAGGGCATCTCAAATCTGGACGGGACAAACAAAATAAACTTGAAATTGAAGATGAAACCTGGGTGAAGGATGTCAAAGAAGTAAAAACACAATGAATATTTACATTATTATACATAGCTATAATTGCATTCTCTTGTTTGCTATAGAGAATTTTCAATCACTAATTCTTCCCTCCACCCTTTGATCACTTTAGCTATGAACTCTTCAATCCTCCTCTCCAAGCTTCCATCATCCAATTCTTTTCTATCATCATTATCATCATCTTCAGCACCACCACCACTGTCATCATCATCGTGTTCGTCGTTGTCAGCATCATTCGATTCTATTTCTGAATCATACCCATCTGAATCAATAAAATAAGCATCTGAATAGTCATCAATATCACTAATTTCATCAAGCCCTCCGCGATTCATTTCCTCCACTTTTCCTTCTTCCCCGACTTCATAAACAAAGCCAAGAAAAGCCATAATCTCATCAAACTCTTCTCCTGATTCTCTAACAGATTTGATGAATATGGTACAAATGACAATATTGAACATGGAAAAGACCATAAACTGGCTGCGGCCCAGAAACACAATAATATAATTTCCATATGATAAAAGTGAGAAACAAATTGTTACCAGGGTTATGAAAAACAGCAATGTGAGTTGCCAGGCAAATTTCATAACCTGATTCTTGCACCACAAGGAAGAACTTTAATTAGTACTTCTGATAGAATTAATGCATATTTTTGTAGATTATATATAGGTTGATGAGATTACCAGCAGGTTGAGTACATTTTCGTGGAAATTTTATTGAATTAGTATATTCATTGTGTGAATGTTGTCATTGTTTTATAATATACCTTTTGGCTACTTGGTATTTATCCAAGAAATTTCCGGGGATGCTTGTAAATGTCAACTTCTTCGGCAGAAAGTGTGTTAAAATAGTTAAGCGAACATGCAGCGTCATTAGGATAACTTAATCACCTGGGAATTCCGGGTAAATATAATCAATTGAAATCGGTATATATATATATATATATATATATATATATATATATATATATATATATTAAATTCAAATGAACCTTAGTAGAAACCTTTTTTTGTTCTTGTTAGCTACTTAGCTTCCGTATATTACATTACATTTTCTTATATAAACTGTTCAAAATTACATAGTATCTTTCTTTCTTTTCATAATTCTCTCTTGATCCTCTGAAAGCATGAGTAATCCTTATTTACCTAATTTTAGTCTCTGAACTTTTATGGATATTTTATACATGAAGATTATACACTTTATTGCGAAATGATTTACACTATTCACAACACGCTTCCTCCAATTTGATTTTTTTTCCAATAGAGAAGAGACATGTTTTTCTTTTTTCGTTTTGGTTTAAATATTAATTATATATTCACGTAAAGAGAAAAGGCATAAACCAACAACATATCGGGGAATTCCCGAAAACTCCCCAAATGATAAGTCCAATTCCTTTTAACTCCCCATTTTCAAAAATGATGTATTAAAACTCAAGAATCGCGTATCTAAAACCCCAAATGATGTATTTGAAATACAAGGAAAAAATCACGTATCTAAATCCCAGAATCGCGTTTCTAAATCCCAAAATCGCATATCTAAAACCCCAAATGATGTATTTGAAAATAGGGAGCTAAAAGGAACTTTTCAAACCCATGGAGAGTTTTCAAAAATTGCCCCACTATACAAATTTTGTTGGCGTTAAAGAAAATTTTAAATATTGAGGGTGTCTTAGAAATTCATAATTTTATATTTTATTAAATTTTTTTTTTTTTTTTTTAAATTAAAACGTTAGAATCAGTTTACTTCGTCTGAGCCCATTCTATAGCAGACAGATTATCATTTAATTAAACAACCTAATGTTTACTTTGTTAGAAAGCTGCACTAGTTTATTATTATGATTTTATTCACTTGTTTACTATAAAAGGCCCAGCCCACTTAGGATTCCTATTTTTCCCTTTGAAACCACTAATCTTTATGTCGTAGAAGACCCCTATTAAGATGATGCTTTTTGATTGTAATTATCAAGGCTATATAAGGACATAAATGTAAAGTCAGTCAGCCCACTGTCAATGGCTTAATTAACAACACAAATTTGCAGTTGCTAATTTACCCTCTGGACCATAATTGACCCACAAGGCCAGAGGGCCAAAACCAGGCCAGCTCCCCATCCAAGTAAACGACATTAAAAGAAGGATACCAGGTCTTATCCTATGTTATAAGGTATGTTATACCTTACCATTTTAAGTTAGGAATTAGAGGGATAGAGGCTAGAGCAAATCCGTTGAGGCAGATATAATTTATTAATTATCATTCACATTCGAACTTGAAGTTGAATGTATATATATTCTTATCTAAATCATTGCTATAGATGGAATATAAGTAAATATAAACCTCAGGCTTTGTTTTCCGATAAACACAAACTGGTAACTAATGTTAATGTTTGGGCATAAAATAATTTGTAACTAATTAATTATTATCTATTAACTTTGAATATCCAAATTATTTTAAAATCGCCCACGTGGATCAAGTGGGGCCCGCAGTCAGCATGCCATGTCAAATGACCGGACTAGAAGAAAATTGGTCAGATTAATTAATTCTTCTGATAGTGTTTAGATATTTCTATACATGCCCACCCACGTATGAGAGCCGTGCCCACTCTCGTATGAGAGTTCCTCAACCCTAACCCTGGGTTCTGCTTCAACTCTGGCTGGTACCCGCTCCGACAATCGCCTTTCGCCGCTCATCATCGCTTGGGCCTTCCTCCGTTCCCGTCCTCTAATGCTTTCTCAATTGGTTAATCTCTTTGATGTTCCTCTGACTTTTTCTTGGTGTTCTCTTGCAGGATTATCTCTCCCCTTTGGCTTCGACGGAAACAACTGTCGGCTGTCATCTGTTGGCGATGGCTTCGTCCAGCGCTTCGGGAAACTTACCGGACGACTGTCTGGAGGAGGAATTAATCCAGCGCAAGCAAGCTATTTCCCTAACCTATATAGAATCGGAACTGGTAGATATTCCGGTGGCTTCATGGGAGGATGAATCCCCAGATCTCTCTCTGTGCCTGGTGGGCAGGATGTTCACCAAACGCTCTATTTGGTTCGAGGCTTTCCGCACTACTATGCTCCGCTCTATGAGTGCCGTGAAAGGTTTGGATATTTCGAGACGGGGAGATGACAGGTTTATATTCAAATTTAATCATGTGCTGGATTTGAAATGTGTGCTTGAAAGCTCGCCGTGGAATTATGATAAGTACCCCCTCATCTTGAATACTATTCCTGACGGGGTTGATCCTCTTACTGTGAATCTGGACTGGTGTGACTTTGTGGTACAATTTCATGGCCTCCCTCTAAATTGCCGTAATCGAGATATAGCTGAAATTGTGGCAAACCGGATAGGGGTTTTCCGTTCTCTACTACATGTTCCTTCAAGCACTTCAACGCCAGAATTTATCCGGGTCCGTGTCGGAATTCCCATGCTGGAACCCCTTGTTCGTTGCCTATCTCTGAAATCGCCGTCGGGGCGTAGCTTTACAGTCTCATTCACTTATGAGCGACTCTCCAATTTCTGCTATCTGTGTGGTAAATGTGACCATGTTGACAAGTTCTATCTTCTTCGCTACGAGAAAGGTTTTTTAGATCCCGCTCCTCCCTTCCCCTATGGCTCATGGCTTTGTGCCTCTCTTCCTGGAGCCCTGCAGATTGAAAAAGGTATTCTGTCCCAACCCTCTCACCAGTCTAACCCCCCTCAACCGTCTTCCCACCAGCCAACACAGCATATTAAACTCCCTCCCACGCTAAATAGCCGAACCTCCCCCCACTCTGGTTACGACACCAGTTCCCCCCACAGGTCGAATCCCTCCCTATCACCATATACCAACCTGCCAACACTGTGTTAACCTCTAAGAGACGTCTAATCCCCAATACTGATACGAGTCAGCTTCCATCTTCCCTTCCCCGAAATTTCCCTGGCCAAAACTCCTCGATCAAAGCTGCCCAACCTCCCGCACTCAACCCCCCTCACCATAACCAGCCTCTCCAAAGCCCAGAGACTAGTAACAAAATCACCCACTCCCGCCCACTTGACAATGATGAGAATCTCAGCCCATCCCGCCAACGTCCCAAGCTAGCTGTTAATTACACCCTCCCGAGCTCCCTTCATCACAAATTCGACCTCACTCCCACTTCCCTCTTAGAGAAAGAACTAATTAGTGTTCCCCTTCAGCTCAACATCCCGAACCCTCCCACTTCACTTCTTGGTAAACACCGCAAATTCAAAGCCAAAAACTCCAAAAACCAACTCAAGCTTATCCCATCCCAGCCTACTACCGTATCTCTTCTCCCTCTCAACCCGGAAACTCCCACCTCTCTTGCTCTTCAGGACATCACTAATGTATTGGCGGCGGCTGGCCGACAGCCCCGCCGGGAACAATGAGTTGCATTAGTTGGAACTGCCAGGGTTCGGGGGGCCATGGCGAGTTCGGAATCTCCGATCCCTGATTCGGGATCATAACCCCTCGCTTATTTTTCTGTCGGAAACCTGGTGCAAACGGCAGAAATTTGACCTTCTGAAGTTACAATTAAACATGGACGACTTTAATGTTGATTCGATTGGTATTGGTGGTGGTCTGGCGTTATTCTGGCGCAAGGGTATTGTGATCTCTCTTCTTAGTTTTTCTAAAAATCATATTGATGTGGTAGTAGAGGATGATGGCAGTTCTGCTAAGTGGAGATTTACGGGTTTCTATGGGGCGCCCGAAAGATAGAATCGGTGGGAAACTTGGGAACTTCTTCGTACTCTGGGACGTAGATCGCTTCTCCAATGGCTGGTTAGCGGCGACTTTAATGAAATCCTTTCGAACGAGGAGAAAGAGGGTGGTAATGCTAGGCCTTGGAGCCAAATGGCCGAATTTGACGAAGCTTTATTTGATACGGGATTGTCTGACTTGGGATACACGGGATTCCCATTTACCTGGCTTAAGAACAGAGTGGACCCCGACACGCTCCGGGCCCGTTTGGACAGATCTGTGGAGTCCAACTCCTGGCGCAACATGTTCCCTGAGGCTAAAGTTCAACACCTCACCGCCTCGTGCTCCGACCACTCTCCCATTATTACTTTCCTTCGGCAGCCTTTGGCCCGCCAACGTCCCCGTCGTCGCCCATTTCGGTTCGAGGCCTTTTAGGTTAAATCTGATAAGTGTCAGAAAATCATTCAGGATTCGTGAGAGGGTAGCTTGGCCAATACTCCGGCTGAAGCAGTTTTGGATAGTAGTGCGAAGTGTCGTTTGGGGTTACTTAAATGGAGCAAAGTGACTCGCAATCGTAATAAGGATTGTATTGCAGAACTGGAAAAGAGAATTCATATTCTTCGTGAGGGAAAGATAACTCTGGATTATAAGCAGGAAGAGGTTGAGGCACGAAAGAAACTTGATGCTCTACTCCTCAATGAAGAAATTGTGTGGAAGCAAAGATCGAAGGCGCAATGGCTTCGGGAGGGTGACCGTAACACTAGATTTTTTCATCTCCGGGCCAAACAAAGAGAACGTACTAATCATATTGAAGCGCTTAAAGACAATGATGGGGTTTGTCATACCTCAGAAGAGGGGGTCCCTAGGATCATAGAGGAATATTTTGGCTATCTTTTTACTTCGAATGACTGTGAGGAGACTGAGATTGAGCAGGGCATCCAAGGTATTACTAAGAGGATAACAGATGACATGAGCCGACAGTTGCAAGCTCCGTTCAGAGCCAATGAGGTAATCCTTGCCCTCAAAAGCATGTACCCCCTTAAGTCCCTAGGGCCTGATGGCCTTCCCCCTTATTTCTTTCAGCATTATTGGGATATTGTTGGACGCAACGTTATTGCCTGTGTGTTAGATTTTCTTAACTATGGGAAGTTTGACAAAAAACTGAATTTTACTCATGTGGTTCTGATTCCCAAATGCAAATCTCCCGAGCTCATTACTCAATTTCGTCCTATTAGCCTCTGTTATGTTGTTTACAAACTGGCCTCCAAAGTGCTAGCCCATTCGTCTGAACTCCATTATTTCCCATACTCAATCTGTTTTTATTCTTAACCGCTTTATCTGTGATAATGTGTTTGTTGCCTTTGAGATTAACCATTTTATTAAGCGTAAAGGCTAGGGAAAGGATGGTTTCTTCAACCTGAAACTCGATATGAGTAAAGCGTATGACCGTGTCGAATGGCGTCTTCTCGAAAGGGTAATGGTCAGGTTAGGCTTACCTGCTTTATTTATTAACCGCATTATGACTTGCATTTCCTCTGTTTCTTTCTCGTTTTTATTGGATGGTGATGAGTTTGGTTCGTTGGTGCCGGAGAGGGGTATTCGCCAAGGAGATCCCCTCTCCCCTTATCTTTTTCTCTTCTGCACAGAAGTGTTGTCTTGTCTTCTGTAGGATCTGGAGAACCGGGGCATCCTTTCCGTTGTTAAAGTTTACCATAATGCTCCTTCAATATCACATCTCCTGTTTGCCGATGACACTATGATCTGCGGCAAAGCTACTTCTGAGGTGATGGAGGGAATTAAGGGTGTGCTTGAGGTTTATGGCCGGATTTCGGGTCAGGTGATCAACTTATAGAAATCCTCTATGGTCTTTAGTAGTAACTGTGCGGTTGATAAGCAGGAGGAACTAGCTTGCATTCTCGGTGTGAGGAGGGTTGCTAAGCTTGATTTGTATTTGGGGCTGCCCTCTATTGTTGGTCGATCGAGAAAAGATATCTTTGCTGGAGTTCTTAGCAAGATTAACGCTCGTGCTAGAGGTTTTTCCGAGAAGTTCTTGTCGAAGGCGGGAAAAGAGGTTTTAATTAAAGCCATCCTCCAGGCTATTCCTTCTTATGCCTTGAACTGCTTTCTGATGCCGGATAATTTTATTAGGGAGATTGACTCTATTATCTCCCGGTTTTGGTGGAATAACAGAGAACAACGTAAAGTTCATCGGGTGGCGTGGGATTCTTTGTGTGAGAGTAAAGTGGTCGGTGGTCTGGGGTTCAGGTCTTTTAAAGCTTTCAACCTCGCGATGCTCGCGAAACAGTTTTGGAGAGTTCTGCAACATCCGGATAACCTGCTGAGCCGTCTTCTTAAGGCAAGATATTTCCCTAGTTCGGATATCTGGGGTGCTCAACTTGGGAGATCCCCCTCCTACACATGGCGGAGTCTCCACGAGGCTATTTCTTCTAACTGCGGGGACAAGGTGGCGTATTGGCAACGGGTCTAAAGTTCATGTTTGGCGAGACCGTTGGCTTCCCGTGGAACCCGATTTCAGGCCAAGGTTTAATCAGTCGGCTTCCATTTGTCCGGAATGGGTCGAGGACCTTCTGTTGCCCGGTCTCTCTAAGTGGAATGAGGATCTTATTGCAAATGTGTTTTATGACCGGGATGCCCGTGCAATCCTTAGCATCCCTTTAGGTCATATGCGGAGGGAGGATTCTATTATGTGGCACTACAATGCTAATGGGAAATTTATAGTTCGCAGTGCCTACTTCTTGGCTAAGGATTTGGCTAACCGTAATAAAGCCTCTTCTTCTTCTTCTTCTTCCGTGAATCATGGCATTTGGCGGAAAGTTTGGAACCTTAAAATTCATCCGAAGGTACGGTCCTTTCTGTGGCGCTGTTGTAGGAACATCTTGCCCACTGGCGCTAACTTGTCTCGTCGCCATTGTGGCTCGGATAGCACCTGCAAGCTGTGTGGAGCGCCTGATGAAACTATGGGACATACCTTGCTGAGCTGTCCCTTCGCGAGATAGGTTTGGGCCATTTCAAATATCCCGAGGCGTGTTACTCATCTGATTGAGGCTAACTTCAAAGACGGTTTGTTGGGGGCGCTGGACATTCTTAGTGTGGGTGAGGGCAGTGAATTGGTTCAAGTTCTGTGGGCCTTATGGGGTCATCGGAACAAATTTTGGGCGGAAGGAATTCGGCGGCAGCCCCACCAGGTGTTGGAGTTTGCTCTCCACTGTAGCACGGAGATTTCCTATATCGATGAGGTTCGGGATTCGGTTGAGCGGCCTGCGGAGGCGGTAAAGTGGAGCAAACCAGATTGTGGTTGGATTAAGGTTAATTTTGACGGTGCGGTCTTTAAAGAGTCAAATGAAATTGGGATTGGGATTATTGCTAGAGATGAAGATGGCAGCTGTATTGGGTGGGAGACTAACCGAAGGAAGCATATTTCGGATCCTAGTATTGCGGAGGCCCTTGCAGCGCTTTCTGCTATCAAACTTGCTAGGGATTTTCGTTGGAGAAAGGTTGTCATAGAGGGCGATTGTTTGAATATTATTAGAAGTCTCCAAACTGATGCTGAGGACTATTCCCCCATTGGAAACCTCCTTAATGACGTGAAGATGATATGTTCTCATTTGGAAGAAGTTCGGTTCTCTTTTGTTCGTCGTGGTGTCAATATGGTGGCCCACACTATTGCTAGAAATGCGGCTTCAGCCTGCGTTGGTGCTTTTTGATAAAAAATGGCACTACTTCCAGTTTGAACAAAAACTTAAAACAAGTGTTAATAATGGAATAACAAATGAAGCAAAGATGACACGTGCGATTTATACAGGTTCGGCAAGCCTACTCCTGTCCCCAAGTTGTGAATTTGGGAGTTTGTAAAGATATTCTTATTAAGCACTTGGGATTACAAGAAAAACCTTGCAATCTCATACACGAACACTCTAGTGAGATAAATAAGTTTCACCTACTTATCTTTCTCACTAACACACACTAAATGAATGTTACCTCCTCTCTGGAACTAACCACAGTAGTACCAGAGATTACAAAACTGAGACCGACTGTCTCTCTGGAATCACTCAGATCCCTACCAATGCTGAATCACTCGGATTCTTACAAACAATCTGAATCACTCGGATTCTATACTCTGCACAAAGCTATTACTGATCTTACTCGAAGATCCTGACAACTCGTGTGTTCCTTTCTTTGACGATCTACGATATATAGTGTGTTCAAGACACACTAGCCGTTGGGAAAAACTCCTTGCCATATTTGGTCTTGGCTTGATTTGCTGAATCTTTTATTTGAGTGATTTGGAGATTTGATTGTTGTTCCACCAATCTTGGAGATCTGACTGGAACTTGTCATAGCCTTCCTTCCACTGATGCTGATTAGCTGGAACTTGCCTTGTTCCACCAATCTTGGAGATCTGACTGGAACTTGCTATAGCCTTCCTTCCAATGATGCTGATTAGCTGGAACTTGCTTTGTTCCACCAATCTTGGACAAAACAGATTCTAAGAGAGAATAGGGATTAACCGAAATCAACAAAAGCAATCTAATTTCAACATTCTCCCCCCTTTTGTTGATGAGGAGATTAAGCACAAGGAGCTCAAGGCTCCCCTTATCAATAAGAGACAAGATAAGTAGAACAACTCCCCCTGTCAATAAGACATAATGTAATAAAAACAACTCCCTCTATCATAGGGCCTGCATAGGCATGTATCATAAGAGATAAAAACATTATCATTGTCGGTGGCATATGCTCCTAGTTCAATTGCTTCTCTAACTTCTCCTCCCCCTTCAGCAACAAAAGGGTTCCTAGGTTTAAGGGTGAAGTATCGTGTGGCGATTCACTTCCTGATAACCTGCAACTTCAGGGCTCAAGGAGTCCTTGACCATGGGGTTAGTTTCATAAAAAAGGATAGATTTTTAAACAAATCTCTTACACTGATTGGATACTTGATATGCCTTGCTCCCATGGGCTGCGTTCTCGTGGGACCAAAAAGATTAAGTTACAGTAGTTCCAGAGGCTAGTTGGTAGAGATATCATCTTTGGCCTTAAGCTGAAACGAACCTGTTTCCCCATTTGGTAGGCGTCGCAGGGCTTATCTTTGATGAAGTTAAGCTTAGGAACGCCTCTAACCAATTCTTTGTTGGTTAAGTGGGAAATGAGTTCCATGTTCACATGACCCATCCTTCTGTGCCAAGTCCAATTGGAATCATTTGCTACAACTATCATGTGCCGAGAACATCCGCTATCGAGAATCCACTTGTTGTTCCAGGATGTTCCAGAGCTTTCAACCTGTAATTGTCATTTGGTTTTGGGTCCCCAATAATCTTTGGGTCCTTCATTGTTAGAAAGAAGTGCAGTGTGTGCTTCTGGAACTGGCTGTCAGGTCTTTGGAACCCAGACCTGTTTAGTTCTTATGCTTCTGGAACTATGACAAGAGTATTGAATATGACCAAGTTTACCACAGTTATAACATCTTTTTCTTGGAAAGTGTCTTTGTTTCTTTTTAGCATTGTCCATCTTGTATATGATGTTACTAAGGCGTGAGTGCTTTAAAGATATGTGTTCATTTTCTTTTTCCAAGAGTTCTTTTTCAATTTTCAATTGGTCAATAGCTTGAAGTAATCTACCTTCCATGTCCTGTTTTTCTTTGATGATTTTCAGTAGATTTTCTTCTAGTTTTTTGTTCCTAATGAGAAGGTTCCCAATACGGTTCTCGCAAGTTTCAAGTAGTTTTTCAATATTTATTCCCTCAACATCATCAAATTCATTTTGAGGGGTGTTAGGGAGATTTACCTGATCATTTGCCATTAGGGCGATGCATTCCTCCTCAGTGTCAAACAACTCTTTTTCATGATCCCAGTTTGCAAGGTAGGAACTTCGATGATTTACATTTTCTTGATGCTTTTTCAGCAATGGGCAATTTGGTCGAATATGCCCTGATTTTTTGCACTCGAAACAGACACCTCTGTTGTTCTGGAACTGCTGGGATGAGTTAGATGACTGAGCATTGTGGTTCTGGAACTGCTGAGTTGAATTGTTAGATTGAAAGTTGCTATTTTGTGGCTGCTGGAACCTTCGGTTTCTATTCCGGTTTGAGGCGATTTCCCTGATTCTTTTTGATAGGAGTACCAACTCATCATCGGTTTGATCCTCAAGGTTAAGGAAATTATCTGCTGAGAAGGCGATATTTTTCTGGACATCTATTTTATCTCCCTTATTCAGGAGAGTGAGTTCATGAGAAATTAAGGAACCAATGAATTCAGCAATTGTAAGAGTACTTAGCTTTTTTGCTTCAGTAATGGCGGTGACTTTGGGGGTCCATTCTTTGGGTAGAGACCGCAGGATCTTCCTAACTTGTTGTCCTTCAGATAGTGGCTCACCAAGAGCACTCATTTGATTTGCAAGGGCTGTGAATCGGGTATGCATTTGACTGATGGTTTCTCCTGGAACCATCTGGAATGCTTCGTATTGGGTGGTAAGAATTGCTACCGGTTCCTCTCGGACTTGCTCAGTACCTTCGTGGGTGATTTTTAGCATGTCCCACATGTCCTTGGCCATCTTGCAGTTTGAGAAGCGATTGTATTCCTCTTCAGTCAATGAGACCGAGAGAACATTTTTTGCCCGTGCGTTTAGTGACCAAGCCTTTTCATTCTTCTCATCAAGTTCATCCAGTTCTTTTGGAACCTGTCCTCCATTTACTTCTTTCATTGGAATCTTTGGACCTTTGGTGACAATCCACCAGAGTTTGAAATCAAGTCCCATGAAAAATTCTTCCATGCGATTCTTCCAAGTAGAGTAATTAGTACCATCAAAAAGTAGTGCACGTGTGTGTGAGGGGGCTTCAGAAAAATATTCCATTTTAGCAACGGATTTGAAAAGGTGATTAAACCTTTTTTTTTTTAGAAAAACTTGCTCTGGTACCAATTGATAAAAAATGGCACTACTTCCAGTTTGAACAAAAACTTAAAACAAGTGTTAATAATGGAATAACAAATGAAGCAAAGATGACACGTGCGATTTATACAGGTTCGACAAGCCTACTCCTGTCCCCAAGTTGTGAATTTGGGAGTTTTTAAAGATATTCTTATTAAGCACTTGGGATTACAAGAAAAACCTTGCAATCTCATACACGAACACTCTAGTGAGATAAATAAGTTTCACCTACTTATCTTTCTCACTAACACACACTAAATGAATGTTATCTCCTCTCTGGAACTAACCACAGTAGTACCAGAGATTACAAAACTGAGACCGACTGTCTCTCTGGAATCACTCAGATCCCTACCAATGCTGAATCACTCGGATTTTTACAAACAATCTGAATCACTCGGATTCTCACAAACAATCTGAATCACTCGGATTCTATACTCTGCACAAAGCTATTACTGATCTTACTCGAAGATCCTGACAACTCGTGTGTTCCTTTCTTTGAGGATCTGCGATATATAGTGTGTTCAAGACACACTAGCCGTTGGGAAAAACTCCTTGCCATATTTGGTCTTGGCTTGATTTGCTGAATCTTTTAGGGAAAATTGCAAATTTGGGACAACAACCAACCCAGTTTTGCATTTTTGGACTTTAACTTGGCATTTCTGATTTTAGGGACACTTATTATCAAAATTTTGCAATTTTGGCCAATTCTCAGCCGGATCCTTAATTTCTCACCGGAAAACCGCACGTAACCCCACGTGATCGCCTGAAATCGATTGAAATCCCTCTTGGCAAAATAGCCTGGGCCACATAGGCAAAAGAATACATTGCCACGTAGGATTTCAACTAATTTCAGGCGATCACGTGGGGTCACGTTCGGTTTTCCGGTGCGAAATTAGGGATCCGACTGAGATTTGATGCACTCTTTTGCTTATGTGGCCCAGACTATTTTGTCACGCGAGATTTCAATCGATTTCAAGCGATCACGTGGGGTCGCATGCAGTTTTCCGGTGCGGAATTAAGGATCCGGCTGAGATTTGGCCAAAATTGCAAATTTTTGATAATAAGTGTCCCTAAAATCAGAAATGTCAAGTTAAAGTCCAAAAATGCAAAACGAGGTTGGTTATTGTCCCAAATTTGCAATTTTCCCAATCTTTTATTTGAGTGATTTGGAGATTTGATTGTTGTTCCACCAATCTTGGAGATCTGACTGGAACTTGCCATAGCCTTCCTTTCACTGATGCTGATTAGCTGGAACTTGCCTTGTTCCACCAATCTTGGAGATCTGACTGGAACTTGCCATAGCCTTCCTTCCACTGATGCTGATTAGCTGGAACTTGCTTTGTTCCACCAATCTTGGACAAAACAGATTCTAAGAGAGAATAGGGATTAACCGAAATCAACAAAAGCAATCTAATTTCAACACTTTTGATGTCCCTTTTGTTGCTTTACCTTTTGTTTCCTCGGACTTGAACTAATCAGCCTGCGTGCCGCTTGGGCGTAAAAAAAAATAAAATTAATTCTTCTGTAGTTTAGGATAATTGCAATTAATTTGTGATTTGCTCGAGATATGACCAAATCTATTATTTAGCTTTTAATAAGGAGTTAAAATTTGTCAAATTCCTTGTGGCAACAGGAGATAAAGCTTCGAGGCCTTATCCGAGATCATGGTCAAGACTTGCACTAGGTCAAACGAGGCCGAGGAAGGAGTCCTTAGGCCAATGAAGATCTTCAAGTGTTCAAGTGCAATGAATGTGAAGAGCCCGTAAGGGTTAGATGTCGTTGAAGTTTGGAGATTAAGATTGATAGCGAGTCTATAAAAGGACCTCACATATCATTTTGTTTTTTGTTTTCACCACACTACGCAAACCCCCCTACACTGCTCGTGTAGTCGTAGAACTGCTCTCACAGTTCTTAGTTTTCAGTTTTTTTTTTTTAAACTTTCCTTGTACTCAGCTTCATTTTCGATTAATGCAATATATTTCCTTTTTGATTTCATCACGCTTATTTGTTCGCATAGACTTGAAGGCAATTGAGTGTAACTTCTAGGAAGTACTCGATTAAATCCTATATTCTGAGAGGTTGTGAGCCTTCAGGGAATACATTACCCTTTGCAATCGTTTTAAAAATCTCATTTGTCTTTCCGTGTCTTTTTGTTTGCGTTTTATTCACGTTTTGTACGATTGGTTAAAGTCATACTTGCATGCCCGAATTACTTAACACCTCTTCGAGTCGACAACTATCCTTGTTTGGCCCATTCGCGGTCTAACCCGAAAAAGACCAAGTTGTTAACAATTTTATTAATTACTTGACCTATTGCGCATTATAATTAAGTTCAGTTTTCACTTGGGGTTGATCCACACTAGTTCGGTTTTAGAAAAATAATAGAGGGTGAGATACGTCTGACTACCTTGCATTTATGCCTAATTACAACGTAATTTATCATTGTGAGAAAATTATATTTTAGTCCTTGTTTGGTCTGAGGCCTCTTAATGTAATTTGTAAAAGTACACTTATACCCCTGAAAGTTTTATGGGTGTTACATTTAATATATGACCAAACTTACAAAATCTTCCCTAAAATTTACAAATATTAACAAAACGATCTCTACAAATTATGAATTTAACAACAAATCAGAGTTATTTTTCGAATGACATAATGGAACCCTAGGGACCACAAACGTTTCTCAAAAGTTAGGGACTAATTTGTAATTTCCTGAAAATCGTGAACTAAGTTGTGGACTAAGTTGTAATTAGGTCTAAATGCAGGATAATCAGATGTAATTATTTCAAATAATAAAATACAACAAACATTTTCTAACTTACGGTGTAGAAAAATAAATTCAGAGATACTATTTCCTTATAAATAAGAACTTAAACCATCTAAATTCTCATTATGAGAATCTTATCTAGGTTATCAAAATCTATATCTCTATACATTAAAGACAAATCATAAGAACGATGTCTAGTAATCCCAATAATATTTTCGAAATATTTTTTGGTACAGTCAGTTCCTTCTAGCAAGGATTTTTGAACACCCTAGGCCAACCTTCATTAATATTTTTAAACAAAAAATTATTTTTATGTTCCTTTGGAATCACTAAATTAGTATCTCTAGTAAAAAGTCCAGGGGTGTCAAAAATGGACCCGACCCGCCAACCCGACTCGACCCACCCGCCTAAATTTCGGGTTAGGGTTGGGGGTTATCGGGTCGGGTCGAAATCGGGTCTGGCCCGAATTTGACACGGAGGGGATGGGGCGGGTTAGGGTGGGTTTCGGGTTGACCCGGGTCAACCCGAAAAATGTTGTGGGTGACCCGCCAACCCGAACCCACCCGATTTAATCCGACCCGTCCCGAAATTAAAAAAAAAAAAAACTATATTTAATTTTTATGAAACTATAATTTTTATTTAAATTATATGGTGTATTATAATTAGATAAAAATTTATGAAATGATAATTGGTTTAGAATTAGATATACTTAAAAAATAATAATTAATTTATTATTTGAGAATAACGTGATTTATAATGTTAATGTTATATAATTTGTCTAAATTATATAATTTTGTTAATTAGAAAGACGTACATGATTGTAATATGATTATAATTAAACTGAGTTTACGGAAAAGAAGAGATGTATTTATTTAAATTTAAACAATTAGAATTGCATTATGATTAGTTTAGTAAAAAATATATTATTCGATCTAAATAATTATTATGTATCTAATTTATATTTTACATAATTGCCTTATTGATTGAATTTTATTAAATTTATATAAATAAGAATTTAAATAGAGTTGATATAACAATTAATTATAATTACACTTAGAATTAGATCTTAATTAAGATAATAAAAAAGTTTTTAATGTGGGTACAATTTATTAGAGTTAGATTTAGAATTTGATTAAGATTAGACTTGTAATCAAATTTTTATCCATAATTAAGTACTTATAAAATTTCAATAATAATTTATAATACATATTGGTTTACATAATTAACTTAATTAGATAATAGTGAAATCATGATTGTAAGGATATTTTGGCGACCAATAAATTTCAAAAAAAAAAATTTCAAAAATTAATTCGTATTTTTATAATATAATATAATAGAATATTAAAATAATGGTTAGTAAAATAATTTTTTTCTATAAACATGTGATTATTATTTGAGAATAACGTGATTTATAATGTTAATATTATATAAATTTGTCTAAATTATACAATTTTGTTAATTAGAAAGACATACATGATTGTAATACGATTAGAATTAACCAAAAGTTTACGGACAAAAAGAGATGCATTTATTTAAAGTTAAACAATTAGAATTTCATTATGATTAGTTTAGTAGAAAATATATTATTCGATCGAAATAATTTTATGTATCTAATTTACCATTTTACATAATTGCCATATTGATTGAATTTTATTAAATCTATATAAATAAGAATTTAAATAGAGTTGATATAAAACTTAATTATAATTACACTTAGAATTAGTTCTTAATTAAGATTATAAACAAGTTTTTTATGTGGATACAATTTATTCGAGTTAGATTTAGAATTTGATTAAGATTAGACTTGTAACCAAATTCCTATCCATCTCACCTCATCTCACCCGTTTTTCAACCTGTTCGACCTATTTTGGACTCGTTCTACTTGTTTTAGGTTCGTTTTTGACCTCTTTACCCACTTAGATTCATTTTACCCATATTTTACCTATTTTGAATCCATTTTACCCATTTGCATCCACTTTACTCATTTTGGATCCATTTTACCAGTTCGGATTCATTTTACCCACTTGGATCTATTTTACCCATTTTATCCATTTAGATCCATTTTACCAGTTTACATCTGTTTTACTAATTTTGGATCTGTTTTACCCATTTAAGTTCATTTTACCCACTTGGATCCATTTTACCCATATTTACCCATTTTGGATCCATTTAACCCACTTGAATCCATTTTACCAATTTAGATCCAAGTTACCCATTTTGGATCCATTTTACCCACTTGAACTAATTTTTACCCATTTTGGATTCATTTTATCAATTTAGATCAATTTTATCCATTTTGAATCCATTTTACCCATTTTGGATCCATTTACCCATTTGGATCCATTTTACCAATTTGGATCTGTTTTACCCATTTTGAATTTATTTTGTGCATTTACCCACATTTTACCCATTTTAGTTCATTTTAGCCACTTAGATTCATTTTACCCATTTGAATCCAATTTACCCATTTTGGATCCATTTTATTCACTTGAACTCATTTTACCCATTTTGAATTCATTTTATCCATTTAAATCAATTTTACCCACATTTATTGTGACGCCCCGTTTTCTCGAAGGGCGTTCTTACGACATCAACAAGTAAGTCTCTACACTTATGTGTGTTTAATTTAAGAGTTCTTGAATTATGTGATTTAATGTAAATCCAATTTAATATGTGTTCATTCGAATTATTCTAAGATTAATTGTCAACTTGATTAATTACGAACATATTTAACCCTAACTATATAATTTGATTTAATTCAAATTTATTCCATGAAATAATTGTCAAGTGATTTTAAATCCATCATGTTACTTAACTTGTTTAATTTCGGTTTACTTGAATTCCTTGAGATTAATTGTCAATCATGTGTTTACAAAGTGCCGTTAAATTATACGAAAAGTTTCTAAAATTAAATTGAATTAAACTCTAATTGGTAAATCTCTATTTCACTTTTATTTGTAAAATTAATTCGGAGCTTGAATGTTTATTCGTAACTTTACTAATTTTATTTACGATTAATTGTACCCGATATTTATCCTTGCTACGCGATAAGGATACCCGGTTATATATAGCTTGTGCACAAGAGACATTTCTCCCAATCCCTTTTTCTCTCTCTCTCTCTCCTCTCCCACTTTCTCTCTCCCGCGGGTTACTATCGCGGCTTCGGTTACGAACCCATAACTCGATCGTTTCTCGACGGAATTCAACAAACGAATAGTCCATTTCGATTATCTCGGCGAGACATCCGTAAGAGTACCAATTTCACAGCCTAACGACGAACGGTGGCGGAGTTATGGCCGGATTTCAGTGGCAGCGGCGGAGCTGTCAGACCGCCGCCACTTCGCCGGCGTTTCGCGGCGTTTTGCGGCGATCTCCTTGATGCACGCGCCCCATTCCCAGACAGAGGACTTCCAGCCGCTTCGTTTGACGTCGGAGGCACAGCCATAGGAGCAGATACGACGCCGCACGCGCCGCCCAAAGCTCGCGGCGGCGGCGCGAGTTACTGTAGCAGCAGCGGCAGAAACTTCGGCGGCCAACGGGGGCCTTTTCCGGCCATCTTTTGGTCTCGGGCTCTTTACGAAAGTTGTTCGGAACGACGAGAACTAGTGACCTGTCATCAGGCGACTCCAGATTCGGTGGTTTGGTGGCGGATCGGTGGCGGCAAAGTGGCGGTGCAACGGCGGCACTAGCTCCGAGGATTTTTCCGGAAAGCTACCTTAGGGCTTTCGAAGAGCTCGTCATGGGTAAGACAACACCTCTTTCGGATCGTATTTTGGTTCACCGGTTTGGAAGTAATTTGAGTTTGAAGATTTAGGGTTTTCATGCTCTTAGATTTCAGATCTACGACAATCGGCTTGGAATTTCCAGAAATTGATTGAGGATTCGGAACGGGCACGAAGACTTCATTCAGGAATGATTTTTCGGGATTTTTCCGGTGACCTTCGGCGGCGGCCTGGCGGCGGTCCGGTAGCTACAGTGGTGGCGTTCCGGCGGCGTTTGGTCAGAATGCTCGTCTCGTTGTGGTGAGTTCAACGCCACCTTCCGTTCGTTAATCGGACACTCGATCTATTTATTACGAATTATTTTGCGTAATTGTGATTATTTGAATTAATTGTTTTAAGTGCAAATAAATTGGTTATTATTGGTTAGTTGATCGAGATGTATTCCAATCGTATATGAAAACATGTGTTGAATGGATTGTGATATGTATGAATGTTTCGATTTACAATTTGAATCCCGATGTGATGAATTTACGCTATTTGTTAAGTACGAATGGGTGTTAGTGTAATATCTAGAAACTAATCTTTTATGTGACTAAATGAACTTGAATGATATTTTAGAAGAACGAACATGTTGTGATTTCTCTATATGAATTTGAGACGTTCTCAATGTTATGTTTGTTGTAAATTGTGTTTCCAATATTAAATTTAGATACATGAAGGATGCTTGAACAACTTGAGACTTTATGCATGATAGGAGTTAGAATTGTAATATCTTGATTTACTCTTACTACTTGAAAATGGTATATTATGAATTACGATAAATTGATAATTGTCATGTTTGTAAGTAATTAATTCCTAGTGGAATAACTATATAAACACTTTAAACGAACAATTATGCTTAGTAATCAACTAAGGGGATGTATGTGTAATAATTCTAAACTTTTATAAATAACTTAGGGGATGTAAGTGTAATATTTATGAAACTACGAATGTGACTTGAGCTTGTGTACCAAACATGTTGTGAAGTTGTAAAGTATGATCTTAAGTGAATTAAATGTACTCTTTATTTGTATCAAGCATGCCATCTACGCACAACAACTTTGTATGTTTATACGATCAAGTTGCTCTTACTTATGCACTTTATAACTCGACATGAACTTGATGCTTAATTCTAATATTATAATTGAACCCTGTGACATTGGATGATTTAATATGCATTTTGTGAATACATTGACTTCCTAAATTGATTGTGCATCTTTGGATATGGAATTACGTGATGGTTGCTTGTAAATATGACCTTATTGAGCATTGATATGCCTTGAATGACCACGACACCTTATCCAAGCACAACATGAACACTTATGCATAACCACGATCATGTTGAGCAACGTCGTGCGTCTTGTTTGGTTCATATAGAGTCTAAGTCTGGGCTTTTGTATGTCTTGTCACAGAGTTTGGTGGTGCCGGTGGGCCCGAGGTTTAGAGTGTTTGGCCCTTCACACTCTCAGACTCTACTTTCACGAGGTGAGGTTTAGGATTTTGTGTAGTTAAGCGACCTATGGCCTTAAAATGATGATTTCAATCCTTGCATGCGGTTATATACTATGTATGATTAGATATGTGTTGGATATGATATGATTATGGCCTTGTGGACCATCCTTGGTTTTGAAGAAAAATTAAGTATTAAGGCATATGTAAGCTATTTTGGAAAACTCTAATATATTATGATTCTGTAGCGAGTTGCCATGAAATATTGGCATATGTATGTATGTTATGTTATGTGGATCCAGGAGCTGGTACGAGTGGAGACCGGCACGGCATAGGGCCGTCGGATAAGCCACTGTGCTAGTTCCATTTGAGACATCATTGCGCGACCTTAGGGCGATGAGGGAGGCGTGATATCTTGAGCCTTCGGTGTACAACCGGGGAGGACTCTTGTGGGTTCGCTACCCCTTGAGGGTTTGTATGTATGTTATTGATGGTTAGGGCCAACGCGTGGCTCTTCCATCATTGGAGTAGAGGATGGATTGATTCTGCTTTATGTTCTGTTCAGTTATGAGGAGTAAAGGTTGGAAGCCCGTACTCGCCGGGTATATGTTATGAATATATGGGATTTGTGAAACGGGATAGGCTTCTCTAAATGGTTTTCCAAACTTATACTATTTTGGGTATTTCAACTGTTTTAGCGTGCAAAACCCTAATCCCGATTCATGAGTCCACCCTTATGATATGTGCTGTGCTCTATATATATATTGTGGGTGTGCGTTAGCCCCCCTCACTCAGTCAGTTGACTGACACCTCATTTTATCTTTTAGTTGCAGGTTCTTTTGGCTTGAGCTAGGCGGAAGTGAGTCTTCTGAGTCACACTTGTCAGTCTAGTAGGTGTTAGGATGCATTTGTCGCATACTCTACTTATTTTATGTGTTTATGTTTCACATTTGCAGATTATGTTTATGTTCTATTTAGACTTCAACCCGTGTGGGGTTAGTAAGATAGTATTTGGTTGTTACTAGATATTGATGATATTTATGTTGTTTATTATGTTGGATTATGTATGTCGATATTCGGGATTAGGTATCTATGCTAGTTGAACCCGTCACCTGCTTTGCATGTTTTGTTTTAAATGCTTCCGCTATCTATTGTTGTTGGTTTTAATTGCTTCCGCACTCTGAGTTTTTGTCAAGTTAGATCTGCCTAGCCTAGTGTGTGAGTTGGTCTCCCGTTCGCTCTGATTCGGATTCGAGCATGGATTTCCATTTCATGTTCTGGGTCTGGGTCATAGTGCGGGGGATGTGACATCCTCCGTTTGGGGTGTTACATTTATCCATTTTGAATCCATTTTACCAATTTGAATCCAATTTACCCATTTTTGATTCATTTACCCATTTGGATCCATTTTACCAATTTGGATCGGTTTTATCCATTTTGTATCTATTTTGTGCATTTAGGTTCATTTTACCCACTTGTATCCATTTTACCCACATTTTACTCATTTTGGTTCATTTTACCCACTTGGATCCATTTTACCCATTTGGATCCAATTTACCCATTTTGAATCCATTTTACCCATTTGAACTCATTTTACCCATTTTGAATTTATTTTATCCATTTACATCTATTTTACCCACATTTACCCATTTTGAATCCATTTTACCAATTTGGATCCAATTTACCCATTTTAGATCCATTTATCCATTTGGATTCATTTTACCAATTTGGATTTGTTTTGCCCATTTTGGATCAATTTTATCCATTTGGATCCATTTTACCCATTTTGGATCTATTTTGTCCATTTAGGTTCATTTTACCTACTTGGATCCATTTTACCCATATTTTACCAATTTTGGATCCATTTTACCTACTTGGATCCATTTAACCAAGTTGGATCCATTTTACCCATTTTAATTAATTTTATCCATATTTTACCCATTTGGATTCATTTTACCACTTGGATGTATTTAATCCACTTGGATTCATTTTACCAATTTGGATCCAATTTACCCATTTTACCTACTTGGACTCATTTTACCCATTTTGGATCCATTTTGATCAATTTGGATCCATTTTATCCACATTTTACCCATTTTGGATTTATTTTACCTACTTGGATCCATTTTACCAATTTTAATCAATTTTATCCATATTTTACCCATTTTGGATCTATTTTACCTACTTGGATCCATTTTACCCATTTTAATTAATTTTATCCATATTTTACCCATTTTGGATCCATTTTACACATTTGGATTCATTTTACCCACAAAGGGACAATCAAAGAACGCAGGCTCGAGACTGCAATTCTAACAAATTTGTGGGCAATCATTATTATAAGGATATTTTGGCGGTCAATAAATTTTTAAAAAGATCCAAAAATTAACTCGTATTTTTATAATATAGTATAATAGACTATTAAAAAAAGGGCTAGTAAAATATTTTTTTCCATAAACATGTGATTATTATCTGAGAAAAATGTGATTTATAATGTCAATATTATATAATTTGTCTAAATTGTATAGTTTTGCTCATTAGAAAGACATATATGACTGTAATATGATTAAAATTAAACGGAGTTTATGGACAAAAAGAGATGTATTTATTTGGACTTAAAGAATTTGAATTGCATTATGATTAGTTTAGTAGAAAATATATTATTCGATCTAAATAATGTTTATGTATCTAATTTTTATTTTACATAATTACCTTATTGATTGAATTTAGATAAATAGGAATTTAAATAGAGTTGATATAGAACTTAGTTATAATTACACTTATAATTAGAACTTAATAATATTTATGTATTAAAATTTTTTTTATCTTATATTAATTGCAATTATGTCAAACCTTACAAACTATATATTTTTATATATTGTTATCAAGTTTTAAAATACTTTAAACATAAATTAGAATTTAAAAAAATCAAAAAAAAAAAAAGAAGAAAAAAAAAAAGAAAAACGTTTCGGGTCGGGTCGGGTTGTTCGGGTTGGCCGGGTTATCGGGTGACCCGATCGGGTCGGGCTGGGGTTGGGATTTTCGGGTTCCAATTCGGGTCGGGTTCGGATTTTTCACGTAATACCCCTACCGCAACCCGACCCGAACCCACCCGAATTGACACCCCTAGTAAAAACAACATTTTTGAGGCTTCGGAAAAGAACGACAATTCAGTCAACTCAGTCGGACTCAGTCGAATATTGGTTTTTCTCTATAGAAGTAAGATTGTTGAATATTAGTTTATCTCTATAGAAGTAAGATTAATAGCACAAGTATCTAAGTTCTGCGGTGGTTGCAAATTACTAAAAACATCCCCAGTAACAGATTTAAGGAGTTATATTCATCCATAACCTTGTGTTAACCTTATGTTTTGAAAAGTCATATAGAAGACCTTGTGTTTTGAAGAAGTTGCACATAAATCTTTATGACTAGAATTGTGGCATATGCACTGTATGTGTGATTTTTTTATGGATTTTTCTTTAAAAATGATTATTTGATCCTTGGTTCTTTTTGTTTTTATCTTTTCCGGTCGAAGTTCTTTTAGTTTCTTTAATTTTTCAATTGAGCCACTAAACTTTATGTTACGAGTAATTCTTTGTTTCTTTTCTTGATAATGAGTAATATTTTGCATGTGTCTTTCCATTCACGCCATCGTCTTTCTTTTTTGGATTTTGGATAAAATTCTATTTCTCTTTTATAATTTTTATTTATTGATTTTATGTTCACTATAAATTTTTTTTCCAATCATACTCGTATATAACTATGATAACACAATCTTATTCCTAACCATTTATTTTTCGTTGATATATTTGTTCTACTAATTTCTAATTTATTATTTTAACTTTATTATCTTCTTTTTCTATGATTCTTCATAGTTGTTCTGTTTTTTTTTTTATTAAAAATTATTATTAATTTGTTAAGAAATGATAATCTCCATCCTAATCTTTTTATATCAGGTTTTATTTATCTTGATCTTGTTTTATCCGTTTTATCTAGATGAACTTTCTTGTTCATAGACTTGTTCTATAACTATTATAACTTTATTTATAAAATTTAATTTTTTATTTATTTTTCTGCAATCTTCATCACAACCTATTTCTTTTAATTTATATTTTTCTCCATGTTCTTTTACTAATGTCCGAATTCTAGATTCTAAGAATTGTTTTACTATACGTCTAAAATGTTTATTAGATGTATCTCTATCAAAAAACTTGCTAAAATTAATCCTCTTCTAGAATCACCATACGAATTATCATTCATGGTTTAAAATTTATATAGACTTTATGATTTTAGGATTTTGTAAAAACAAATTAGGGAGAATCACATCCAACTACCCTCAGTTTAGGACTAATTACAACCCGATCTCTATTCTTTTAAATATGACATTGTAGTCCCTAAGCCTTGTTAATTTGTTAATTTTTGTATACTTTTAGGGACGATTTTACATTTTTGGCCATACATTATATGTAACACTCACAAAACCTTCAGGGACATAAGTGTACTTTTACAAAATTCGTTATTGGACCTCACACAAAACAAGAAATATAGGGACTACAATGTAATATTTAAAAGAATAGGAACCGGGTTGTAACTAGGCCTAAACTGAGGGTAGTTGGATGTAATTCTCCCAACAAATTATATATGAAATAATCAAATATAAGAACTAATTTCATAAACTATTCTAAGATCCATTCTAAAATCATATAACACAAAATATTTTGAATAAAGTTTATTACAATTCTTTATCTCCTTCTTGTTCAATAAAGATCTATCTGCTTCTTCTAACACTCGTCTTCTTTCTACTTGATCAGGTCACCATTCCAAAAGTCCCGACGGTCTCCTACCTTTATGAACATCAACTGGAAAATTGATTTTGATCTCAGGCGGAAAAATCACTACGACTTATAGGGTTGGATAGTTGATTTTGAAGAGATAAGGGAGAAAAGAGATGTAGTAAGCTAAAAACAAAATATAAATTGTATTTTATGAAAGAAAGGATTTTATTTTCCCTTTATTGGGTTATTTTTTCTTTTTCAGTACAGGAAAAACACCCACATTACAATTCTACAAAATTTTCAGACTCACTTCGACTTTTGATGCCCTTTCAATTATAAACAAAGTTTATATATAGAGCGGAAAACGGCGTGAAATGATAAGATCTTTATCTCTAAAGATAAGAAAATCCTAAATTTATTTGTATTCACTTGATCAAACGTTTTATTTGAAGCATCATTGCTTATGCCATTATTTGTGCTCTCACATCCTGATATTTGTATGAAACCAAATTATTTTACATGCTTCTTGTCTTATAGCTGGAGAGCAGTAAACTCGACGGGTAACAAGTCTATCATGGAATTTCTGTAGTAATCCAGACCTTGGATCATTGGCAGTGCCTTTAGTAACTAATATCCAGTTACCAGCTGCACAAATGGTTTGAAAATCTTTATTCAGAAGATTCTCAGAAATACTCTGTTGGCTTTAATTCTAGCTCTTCTTGTAATGACCCATTCTGGAGAGTAGGTTGCAACTTTACAGTTTTTTCTTCCAACCTCTAAACTGATGTTGTTGTATATAGGGTTTATTGAGATTATATAAAGTGCTTCGTACCATGCATTTCTTTTCAATTCTAAAGATATAGTGTAAAATTTTAGAATACATTGTCTTCCTTTAGCAAATCGGGAGATTTTGGACTTGAATCTATCCTTGAACCCTTTTATTTCGGTCTATTCCTTACTAAGATATATAAGGTCTAAGAAATCAAATTCAGCAAGGTCATGAACTTGATTGGGATCAGCCCCAGAGATTGCAATTAACCTTAGGTAGATTATATTTCCACTTGAGTAAAAGATTTCTTCACTCACTGGGTAGTTATATGCTAGATCAAACATTCTTTTGTATCCTTTATCATAAGAATGTGAATGTGTAGGAATATATTCTCCCTTTATCTGTACAGTTTTAAAAGAAATAGATTTCTTTGGAGATTCCAATTTTATATTCCTTATAGAGGATGTCTTTTTTGTCTCCTCAACTTTTATTTTCTTTTTCTATTTTCTTCTGTATATTTTCCCTCTGTTTTAATCATAGGCATTTCTGGCTTTTTACTATCTGAACTCTCTGTCTTTTCTTCACTTCTACTTAATTTATCAATTCTTTTGTATAAATTATTCATCCTTTCTATATTTTGTAGGAGATGCTTTTAAAAAGACTCTATCTCCGGCTTCAAACTCCAAAGGCTTTCTCCTCTTATCGGTATAGCTCTTTTGTCGGTCCTGAGCTGTCTTCATCCTTTGCCGAATTTTCTTAACATTTTCAATGGCATCCTCGATATCTTCCTTAGGTTTTGCTCTCTCAAGCTTATCCTCTTCGGTCCACCTCCAATCTTCAATGTACCAAAATAGAAGAGACCTACACTTTCTCCCGTAAAGTGCCTCGTAGGGTGCCATCTTAATCGAAGCTTAGAAACTGTTATTGTAGGCAAACTCAACCAACGGTAGATACTCATCCCATTTATCCTGAAAATCTGAAGCACACGCCCTAAGCATATCCTCTAAGTACTGAATTAACCTTTCAGATTATCCGTTCGTTTGAGGATATGAGGTAGTGCTAAACTTAAGCCGAGTGCCCAAACACTTCTGAACAAAAAACCGACGTAAACCTCGAATCTCGATCCAAAATAATACTAGCCAAAACTCCATACAATCTAACGATCTCTCTGCAATACAATTCGGCTAGCTTTTGAGCCTTGTCGGACATCCGAACCTTAAGGAAATGGGCTGACTTGGTTAATCTATCAATAACCACCCATCCATATTCCATCGTACCCTTCTTTTACCCTTGGCAAGCTGGACACGAAGTCCATTGTCACTCCATTCGGGAATAGAAAGCGGTTGGAGTGTTCCTCCCAGCTTTTGATGCTCTGCTTTAACTCTTTGGCACGTTAGACGTCGCTTCACGAAGTTCGCGACATCTTTTTTCATGCCACACCACCAAAACTTCTCTTTCAAATCCCGATACATCTTCGTGCCTCCCGGATTGATAGAATAACCTGAGCGATGTGCCTCCTCAAATATGAGTCTCTTGAGCTCTTTCGGGACACATACTCTTGCTTCAAACATTAGCAAACCCGAATCATCAAATCTGGACTTGGAACTCGGATCACGTCTTGATCGACCTACCAATTTCTCAATCTCAACATCCGAAGCTTGAGCATCAACAACTGCTAACTCAAATCCGGCTGAACTGTAAGGTTAGACAACCAAGCCACTGAAACATCTGTCTCTGAACCCGAACTTGAAGAACCTGCTTCCAAACTAGCCATACTCACCTTTCTACTCAAGGCATCGACTACCACATTCGCTTTACCGGGGTGGTACCAGATTGAACAATCATAATCCTCTAGAAACTCCACCCACCGCCTCTGTCTCATGTTCAACTCTTTTTGAGTAAAGAGATACTTGAGGCTCTTATGGTAGGTAAACATCTCGAATTTTGCACCGCAGAGATAGTGTCGCCACTTCGCCAAAGCTAACACTACAACGGCCAACTCAAGATCGTGAGTAGGGTAATTCTTCTCATGCTCCTTCAACTTACTCGAACTATAAGCTACCACTTGACCACTCTGCATCAAAACACATCCGAGGACTTCATTAGAAGCACCCGTGTAAACCGCGTAGCCTCGGTACCCTCGGGTAGGGTAAGAACCGGTGCCGAAGTTAACCTTTCTTTCAAGTATTGGAAACTTTCCTCGCACTTATCATCTCACTTAAACCGTACCTCTTTCTTGGTTAACTGGGTCAAAGGGGCTGCAATGTTAGAGAAGTCCTTAACGAACCTGCGATAATACCCTGCTAACCTGAGAAAACTCTAACTTCTGAGGCATTTCTCGATTTCTCCCACTGGAGCACGGTCTCGATTTTGGATGGATCAACTTCAACTCAGTTGTTTGAAATTATGTGGCCTAGGAATGTGACTCTGTCGATCCAAAACTCACACTTACTAAACTTAGCATAGAGCTTATGTGCTCTTAGTGTCTCCAAAACTATCCGAAGGTGCTGTGGATGCTCTTCAGGGACCTCGAATACACCAAGATGTCATCTATAAAGATCACCATGAACTTGTCAAGAAAAGGCCTGAACACTCGGTGCATCATGTCCATGAACAGAGCAGGGGCATTAGTCAACCCAAACGGCATCACAACAAACTTAAAATGCCCATACCGAGTATTGAACCTAGTCTTCAGAATATCTTCTTCCCGGATACGCAGCTGATAATAACCCTACCCCAAATCTATCTTGAAATAAACCTTAGAACCCTGAAGAACATCGAACAACTCCTCGATGTGAGGTAAATGATATTTATTCTTCACGGTCATCCGATTCAACTCGTGGTAATCCATGCACATTCGTAACGTTCCATCTTTATTCTTTACAAACAAAACGGGAGCACCCCACGTAGAAGTACTCAGACGGATATACCCGCAAGCTAGAAGTTCATCAAGCTGCGACTTTAACTCCTTAAGTTCAGCAGGAGCCATCCTGTAGGGAGTCTTCAAAAATGGCTCTCCTTCGGGATGGAGGTCCACAATAAATCGATGTCCCTATCAGGTGGTAGAGAACCTAAATTCTCAGGAAAAACATCGGTATACTCTTGCACAATCTCCGTTTCTTCAAGTTTGGCCTGATCGTTCGGTTTTGTGCAAAAGATAGGCACAAAACCTATTGCACCATCCTGGACCAACTTACTAGCCTCAACAAAGGAAATAAATGGCCTCGACTTCAACCTCTCACCCGTAAACACCACTGAACCCAACAACACTTTCTTCTCACAGCGATCCATCACTGCACGGTGCTCATACAACCAATCCATACCAAGGATTTCCCCATACCTCTGCATTGGCATCTTGATCAACTCGACAAGAAAAACACGACCCTTAAAGCTCACCGGATACTGCCGGTACACTCTACACGTCACCAAGCTACCCTCGAGGGGAGAGCTAACCACAGAGTTATGCGCACATAGAGAGACAGGTAAAGACGTAGAAGAAGCAAGATCCCGAGAAATAAAGGAATGAGTAGCCCCGGGATCGAACAATACATGTAATATTATGCCATGGATGCTAATTGTACCTTTTGCTATGACATTTTAATCAATTTCAGCAGCCTCTTGTGTAGCTTGAAATAATTTTCAACTAAATGGTTCCCTTGATAATGAGTGCATTTGCCCGGTGCCAGAAGTGCTAGAGATTGATTTGGCCCCCAGGATGGTGGTAGAGCTTGAAAAGCCGACCTTTTCCCATATTTGTTTTGATTCTCCGAGCTAGAACTATGCCCGGAATGAGAAGTATTCATTCTCATCAAAACTCTATCCTCAACTTTCAAAGCTTTCTCGGTGACAAGTGCCCTATCCGCGGCCTCAAGTGCATTCTTCATATCCTCTCTCAGACCTTCAAGAAATTTTAAAGCTTTATGGCGATCATCATTTGCAATATTGGGATCATAGCAAGAAAGACGGTCAAATTCATTGATATATTCGGTGACCGTTTTCCCCACCTTGCTTCAAGTCTATGAACTCTCGGAGCCTCTTATCTCTTGTAGCAATAGAGATGTACTTATTTCGAAATTCTCGAGTAAAAATATCCCAATTAACTTCCTCTCCGGAGGTATCCAAATGGGCCCGGATGCTAGACCACCAATTGTAAGCTTGCCCTTGCACCATTGTTATAGTGCAGCTTGTCTTCTCCACGGATCCGCATAGAATTAATTCCCATATCCTCTCAATTTGTATAAGCTACTTCTCCGCTTGTACATCATCTTTTTTCATGAATCTTGGAGGATTTTGTCCCCGAAACTCCCTTAGAATGTGAGTAATTTGACCCCTTCTTGATTTCCGACCGATGTTGTATTTTGGCAATAGCGAGTGTCAAGGAATGCGCAAAATCTCTCCATGAACCCTTCCGATTCCATTTGAGGTGGGGGATTATTCTCCGGTTGAGGGGAATGATCACTGCGATGTCAGCGGTTCGGAGATCTATCACGACAGTGTTATCTTCTTGGAGGCATCCTGCAAAAATCAAGGAATTCTAATATTCATGTATGCGGGTTAGTACATGTTCATATGAACAATTAATAAAAATATAAACAAATACTCACATAACCACGTTGTCCTATGCCGTATGACCTAGACAAACCCGACACGACTTTAGAGGCCCGGTTTTGCAACCGAGAGCTCTGATACCACTTTAGGATGTAGCGCCCGGAGCAGTGGGCTACCACATCCCCCGAACTTAAACCCGAACCCACATATGAAATGGAAATCCATACATGAGTCTAAGTCCAAGCGAACGGGGACCTACACACACACTAGGCTAAGCGAGGCTAAAGAAGGACAGAGCGCGCAAAAATAAATAACAAAGTGCGGAAATAATACATCAAGTATCAGTAAAATTCTCTAAGAATACAATTCATGATCTTATATATAATCAAAAGTATCCAAAAGAAGTAAATTTGAATACAGACTCGACCTAAACCAACTAGTACGACTCGACTACGTACTTTCCCGCCTAGCTCGAGCAATCCTGTAACTAAAAGTGTTAAAACAGAGGGTCAGTCTAAACTCGACTGAGTGAGGGGGCTAACGCACACCCACACACGTATAAGTATAGAGCATAGCATAATTCAAAGGGGATGGTTACGAATCGAGCTAAGGTTTTGCATACCAAATCATTTTCAATAGCATATGTCGATCCATAAACCTCCAGTAGTACGAGCCTGCACCAAAACACCTCATAACATAACATAAAAATCAAAATCATAATTCATATCCATCCCCCACAACTTTGGTGTTTTGGGAATCAATCCCTCTCCACCTATATTACCAATACACACCGGGTAGCTAACCCATATTGTACCTTTCCCGATTATCCACCAAGGGCTCAAAGTACTACGTGTTGAGTGTAAAATTCGCATGGATTTAAGCATTAATTAGAGTATATTTTTATGTCGTTTGATGCGTGTAAGTGTTTATTTTGCTCCATTTAGGTGTTTAGGACGTTGGAGTTGAGAAACGGCGAAACGAGGCGAATTCACGCATTTTTGAAGGAAATAGGAGTAACCCCCGTTACTCCTTGGAAGAACAATTTGGTTAACCCCGTTAATGGATCTAGGAGCATCATTTGTGGGGAATTGAAGGAGTAACGCCCGTTACTCCCTGAAAGAAGAACTCTGGTAACGCCCGTTACTAGAGGCAGTAAGAGAAGGACTTTTGGCGCAGGAGGGGTAACGCCCGTTACCCCTGGGCAGAGGAAAAGTGGTAATGCCCGTTACCAGTAATAAAAGCTCAAGCGCGATTTCAGCTTGTAACGGGTGTTAATGCAATTTGTTCATAGAAAGGTAACGCCCGTTACCTAGGGCGGTGAGACAGATTTGGGAGCAGCTACTTATGTGCATTTCAGAGTATTTTTGAGGGGTTTTCTGGTTTTTTTCTTCTTCAATTGTGACCTAGCGTGGAGAGAGAAGTACGGAGCTTTAGAAAGAGATAGTCAGAGAATTTCGAGAAGACGAAAGGATCGAATTCTTCAAACAATTTCATTTTTTCCAGTTTTTTCGATTTTATTTATTGCTTTAATCATCAAACTAATTCCTTTAAGTTTTATTTTAATTCATTTTACATGTTTAGATTCATTTTCCAGAATTTATGAATGTTTAGGGTTTTGTTTTTGAGACTTTGTTTTGACTTGATGAACATGAATTCCTTTAATGCAGTTTATTTTAGTTTTATGAGCTTTGAGTTAATTATGAGTAGCTAAACCCCTAGGGTTAGGGGAGTGGTGATGAATGCATGCTAAGTGTTTGATATAATGCTTGAATGTCTTGTGTTAATTCTTAGTTTTGAAAACATGGTTTGAATTGAATTGCGACGGTCTGACCAACCTTAGCATAATTTAGGATTACCTAAGAATTGAGAAATTAAGGGTAATTGAGATAGTTTTCATAACTAGTAGGTTTAGGAATTCAAAGAGATTTACTTCTTAACCTGTACAACGAGTGAATCTTATTCCATGCCAAGCCGCTAGAACTTGATTTGCACTAGTCTTGATCTTATTGGTTTAATTAATTGTTAATGATTGTGAGAACAACGCTGAAATTAGTTGAATACTTGATTATACCTTGAAAAAGGATAATACAAATCTAAGTGACTAGGTTGTAGAATTACACTTGTCAAACAAGTATTATATTGAATTGTGAATACATAGTCTTTACTCCCCAGCCTAATTAGTTTATTGAGTTTAATCTACTTGCGTTAATCGGTTAATTGTATTTTATTCTAGTTAATTGTTATTCCCGTTTTAGTAGATTAATAATCAACTCGAATTCATTCGGTCTCTAGATTAGAAAGAGATATTGAGTAGTGATTGATTTCCCTTCCCTGTGGGTACGATCCTGTTATGCTACGCGTATATTTCAGTGTACACTTACACGATTGGTTTAACTTAAAATCACAATAAGTTTTTGGCGCTGTTGCCGGGGAAGGCGTTTTAAATCAATATTGCTTAAATATTTTGATCTAGTGCTTTAGACCATTACTTTACGTTGTGTTCTGATCTTTGTTATTATGGAATTGAGCTAAGGATTTTCTTGCTCATGTTCAGGTTCACGGTGCATGCGACGATCTCAAAATTCGGAACTAGTGCCCTACAATCTGGAAATCGAGAGAACACTTAGCACCATTAGGAAGAAGAAAAAGTAAGGCAAGAAGTCCACTACCGAACCAATGGCTGTAGATCCGAACAATGCAAGAGGCGGAGGGGTCGAAGATCCACCACCCCCACCTCTTCATGCTATTAGAGATTACAACATGCCGAATGCTGGGGCGATTTAGAATGCAACTCGTCCCCCGATTGCAGCAAACAATTTTGAGATCAAACCAGCTATAATCAATCTGCTGCAGAATAATCCATTCTCAGGATTACCACTGGAGGATCCAACGTCACATCTTGAGTTCTTCCTTGGGGGGTGCGATACATTCAAGATCCACAATGTCACACCCGATGCCATCCTAGTCAGGCTGTTTCCGTTTTCACTAAGGGAATGAGCCAAGCCATGTTGAGTACTGTACCACATGAATCCTTTCAGAGTTGGGACATAATTTCTCAGGCTTTTCTAGCCAAGTTTTTCCCTTTGAGCAAAACCACGAAGTACAGGAATGATATTCAAGGCTTTGGACAATTAGATGGGGAGTTTTTCTATGAAGCTTGGGAGAGATACAAGGATTTGTAGAAGAAATGCTCACATCATGACATTCCAGGTTAGCTCTTGATACAGACATTCTATAATAGGATGTCTCCGACTTACAGAAGGGCGATGGATGTCGCAGTTGGCGGAGCATTCTTGTCAAAATCTGAAACGATCGCCAAAGAACTGTTAGACAACATGTCACAAAATGATATTTTCGTACATGATAGGAGCAATTCTCAACCAACCAAGGTGGCCACAGGAGTCATAGAGCTAGATGGCCTAACTGCCATTAATGCCAAATTTGAAGCTCTTAACAAGAAATCGGACTAACTTTCTGTGAATGCAATTGGGATACAAACCCAACCAGTGCAGGTAATTTGTGAGATTTGTAGTGGTCCACATGCATTTAACGTGTGTCCTTACACCAATGCATGTGAACAGGTGCAAGAGCAAGTGAATTATGCAAATAACTTAAAACCTGTAAATGATCCGTACTCTAACACTTACAACCCAGGTTGGAAGAACCATCCACATTTTTCTTGGTCTAACAGCCAAAATGCTCAACAACCACCTAGGCCCCAATTTCAACCTAGGCCTCCAGCTCCGCTTTAACAAAACCTTCACCCCCGTCCAGGCTAATACTTAATGCAGCCATAACCTCCACCATACATTCCTCATACTCAACCCTTACAGGAACACAAGCGGGGATGGGAGGCTACACTTGAGAAGTTCATAGCCGTATCTTCAGATAGATATCAGAAATTGGAGACTCAAGTAGAACAGGTAGTGAATCAGAATAGGAATTTGGAAACCCAGATTGGTCAGATTGCCCAATCCTTGAATATGAGGGGCCCAGGAATGTTGCCTAGTCAAACTGACAATAATCCTAAGGAGCATTGCAAGGCCATAGCCTTAAGAAGTGGTAAGGAGTATGAAGGACCAAAGTTGCCTACAGAGTCTGATGTAGACAATACTATTAGTGAGAAAGTTGAAGAGGTGGCTGAGCCTGAGAAGGGAAAAGTGGAAGATAAAAAGGAAGAGCTCCCATCAAAACCAAATGTGAATGTAACACCGAGAGAACATGTGCCACCAATTCATTTCCCTCAAAGATTACAGAAGCAGAAGTTGGAGAAACAGTTTGAGAAGGTTCTGAGTATATTCAAGGAGTTACATATCAATATTCCTTTTGCAGAGGTACTAGCACAGATGCCGACTTACGTCAAGTTTCTGAAGGAGATCCTCTCTAACAAGAGGAAATTGGAGGAGTATGCCATGATTGCACTTACTAAGGAGTGCAGTGCTTTTATTCAGCATAAGCTTCCCCCGAAGCTTAAGGATCCAGGGAGTTTTTCTATCCCTTGTAATATTGGCAATTTAACCTTCAATAAGGCTTTATGTGATCTTGGTGCTAGTGTGAGTTTAATGCCTTTGTCTATTTGCAGAAAATTAGGTTTGGATGCTCTGAAGCCGACTACAGTCTCACTGCAATTAGCTGATCGTTCAATCACATACCCCACTAGAATCTTGGAAAACACCCTTGTCAGGGTTGGAAAATTTTATCTTCCGGTAGACTTTCTCGTGCTTGATATGGAAAAAGGCAAAGACATGCCATTGATTCTAGGAAGACCTTTCCTAGCTACAGCGAGAGCATTGATTGATGTGAAGAATGGAGTACTAACTCTAAGAGTGGGGGAAGAACAAATGGAATTTAACTTGTTGAAAACCATGAAGAGAATAGTGATGGAAGAACAGTGTTTCATAGTAGAGGAGTTTACTTCAATTTCAACACTACGAGATGATCCTCTTGAATTATGTTTGCATGGAATGGAAGAGAGAATTGATGGGGAGCAATTGCTTGAAGAAATTGTTGTCTATTCAATAGCACTTGAGGCAACCCCATTCGTACCGTTCCGGCAAAGGTTTGTTTACGAGGAGTTGGGTACAGGTAAAACCTCTCCTCCCCCTTCGATTGTTAAAGCTCCTAGTTTGGAAATGAAACCCCTTCCCAATCATTTAAAATATGTATTCCTAGGTGAATCTGATACATCACCTGTTGTTGTTTCTGCTGGATTATCTGAATTACAATTGGATGCTTTGTTGAGGGTTTTAAGAGATCATAAAAGAGCAATAGGGTGGACTATTTCTGACATTAAGGGGATTAGCCCAACTATTTGCATGCATAAAATTTCGATGGAAGATGAGCATAAACCCTCTGTAGAACACCAACGCAGGTTAAACCCGAATATGAAAAAAGTCGTTAGAGCTGAGGTAATTAAACTGTTAGATGCCGGGATAATTTATCCCATTTCAGATAGTAAGTGGGTTAGTCTTGTTCAGGTTGTATCAAAAAAAGGGGGGATGACTGTGGTAAAAAATGAGAATAATGAGATAATTCCAACTAGAACAGTCACAGGGTGGCGAGTTTGTATAGATTATAGGAAATTGAACAATGCAACACGAAAAGATCACTTTTCCCTTCCCTTCATTGATCAAATGTTAGAGAGATTAGCTGGGCATGCATATTACTGTTTTCTGGATGGGTATCCGGGTTATAATCAGATAGCTATAGCTCCGGAAGACCAGGAAAAATTCACTTTTACTTGTCCTTATGGTACTTTTACTTTTAGGAGAATGCCTTTCAGATTGTGTAATGCCCCAGCTATGTTTCAGAGATGCATGATGGCTATTTTTTCTGATTTCATTGAGCGTACCATGGAAATATTTATGGACGATTTCTCTGTGTTTGGTTCTTCTTTTGACTCTTGTTTGCAGAATTTGAAGAGACTAATCTAGTATTAAATTGGGAAAAATACCACTTCATAGTGAAAGAAGGGATTGTGTTAGGTCACAGAGTTTCTGAAAAGGGAATTGAAGTTGACAAAGCCAAGATTGAAGTGATTGTGAAGTTGGCACCGCCAACCAATGTTAAGGGAGTTAGGAGTTTCCTTGGCCATGTCGGGTTTTATCGCCGGTTTATCAAGGATTTCTCCAAAATTACCTTACCCCTTTGCAAGCTCTTACAAAAGGATGCTGGGTTCATCTTTGACAATGACTGTTTAATTGCCTTTGACAGGTTGAAGAAAGAACTCACTTCAGCACCCATCATGGTGGCACCGGATTGGAGTTTACCGTTTGAGCTCATGTGTGATGCTAGTGATTTGGCCATAGGAGTAGTCCTTGGTCAAAGAAGGGAGAAACATTTACACGTTATTGAATATTCATGCACAACTTAATTATGTGACCACTGAAAAAGAACTCTTAGCTATTATACATGCTTTTGACAAGTTTCGTTCTTATTTGATAGGTTCTAAAACTGTGGTATATACGGATGACGCTGCCATCAAGTACCTGTTGTCCAAGAAAGATAGCAAACTACGCCTCATAAGGTGGATTTTGTTGCTTCAGGAGTTTGATTTGGAGATTCGGGACAAGAAGGGGACTGAGAATGTGATAGCCGACCACCTGTAGCTAAAGATAAAGAAGAAGCTATAGTGGAGAACTTCCCGGATGAGCAATTGTTTAAGGTGGATTCCGGAGTACCATGGTATGCAGATTTTGTTAATTACTTGGTTAGTAGAATTGTACCTCCGATCTAAGTTTCCACTAAAAGAGGAAGTTCCTTTAAGATGCAAAGTATTACTATTGGGAGGAACCGTTGCTTTATAAGCACTGTTCCGATGATTTGGTAAGAAGATTCGTACCCCAGGATGAGATTGAGAAGGTATTGTATCAGTGTTATGCTAGCCCTTACGGAGGTCACGCTAGTGCAAGGAAGGTTGCTGCAAAATTGTTACAATCTAGATTCTGGTGGCCTTCGCTGTTTAGGGATGCATACGACTTTGTCACTAAATGTGATTCGTGTCAGAGGACGGGAAATATAGGGAAGCGAGATGAGATGCCCTTAAGATACATTATGGAGATAGAGCTTTTCGATGTATGGGGTATCGATTTCATGGGTCCTTTCTCGCCATCCCGTGGCAATAAGTATATCCTAGTGGGAGTTGATTATGTATCTAAGTGGGTTGAGGCCATAGCAACGCCTTGAAAATTCTGAAAAAAAATATTTTTAGTCGATTACGAGTTCCTCGAGCTCTTGTTAGTGATGGAGGTTCCCATTTTTGGAATAAACCTCTTGAGATTCTCTTGAAGAAGTGCGGAGTTCACCATCGAGTGCCGATCCCGTATCATCCCCAATCGAGTGGGCAAGTTGAAATTTCTAATAGGGAAATTAAGTAGATTCTAGAGAAAACAGTAAGTAGCTCGAGGAAGGATTGGGCATCAAAGTTAGATGATGCATTATGAGCGTACAGAACTGCTTTTAAGACGCCTATCGGAACATCACCTTATAAGTTAGTTTATGGGAAGGCATGCCATCTTCCGCTTGAGCTTGAGCATAAGGCGTATTGGGCCACTAGAGCCATCAATTTTGATCTTAAGCAAGCCGACGAGAAAAGGGCTTTGCAATTACATGAGTTAGAGGAGTTCCGACTAAATGCGTATGCAAATGCCAAGCTTTATAAGGAGAAAACTAAGAGATGGCATGATAAGAAGATCCGGGGTTAAGTAATTCAAAGTGGGACAATTGCTTCTATTGTTCAACTCTTGGTTGAAGTTGTTCCCCGGGAAATTGAAGTCCCATTGGTTCGGTCTGCTTCGAGTTGTGAGGGTGATGCCCAGTGGGGCCGTGGAGATAGGGAACGAGACTACAGGCACGATTGTAGTGAATGGGCAGAGGTTGAAACCGTATTTAGTTGGCGAGCCCATCGAAAATCACGCTTTGTGTGTGTTAACAACTCCTGCAAACTAATCCGGGTTCCAAAGTCAAGCTAACGACTATGACTTAGAACTATTTTCTCTCCCCTTTCTTTCTTTATTTCTTTCTTTGTTTCTTTTCTTTTATTCTCGTTTTTTCGTGTTAATTTTGGTTATCTCTCTCTTGTTTTGCAGGTAAGTCGAGGCATTACGAGGAGTTTGAAGTTTAGAATGGATGCAAGGACAGTGTGTTGAGCTCGATTGCAGACATTGAGGTCCATTTACTTAGTTCATGTGTGTGTGTGTGCATGCGATTGATTGGCTTGTGTGGAGAATGCATTGATACGATTTATTGTTTTATGTGTTATGAGATGTTTATGTGATTTCGAGATTGGTGCACTACGGTTTGATTGAATATTATGAGTTAATGTGTGTTAGTTAACGTGATTAAGCACCGTCCGAATTGTGTTTGTGTCTAACTTAAGCTTTTAGGCGAGATTAGGAGGAACGGGTGTTACCCCCCTTCCATTTCTTTTTTAGTAACGCCAGTTAATGGAGTTAGGGGTTTGGGCATAGTTAGTAACGAAAGTTACTCCTAGTTAGATATAATTCAGTAACGGCCGTTATCGGGCTAAATCGCGAATCTGAGGGTCTTAGTTAAACATGTTTTTAGGCCTGCACTTCCAAATTTTGAACTATGCATCTCCCCTCTCAAACACATAACACACGCGACACAGCAACAACAATTTCTTTTCTGCCGCACACCACCACCACTGCACCACCAGTCCGCCGCCGCTGCTGCGTTTTTCGGCGCGCCACCACACACACGAACACTCTCCCTTCCTTGTTGCTTGGTAAGTTACTCTCCCCTTTGAGTAGCAATTTGGGTAAATTCTTCCACTGTAGGGCTTAAATCCTAGTTTTAATTATTCCGAAGTTTGAAGGGATCTTGGGTTGATTTTGATAAGTTTGGAAGAACCATTACATGATAGAGTAAGGGTGATGACTTGGTAAGAATATCAGTTGAGTTTGATTAAAATCGGAGCCTGCCCTAATTTTTAATCTTGAATTGCTAGTTGAGTCCGAATTTTGGAATTTTATGTGGGTATCTGTGAGCTTGAATTGTGAAAATGTAGGGTAGTGTTGCTTTGAGTTGGGAAGTTTAAAGAATTTTAGCTAAAACCCTTACCCTAGGATAATGCCCACAAGGTGTTTGATGTATTGTCTGAGTGAAATGTGATTGATAATTGTGTGCTTTGCTTTGGTATATTGGTTTATTTTAGGGAATATGGGGTGTTCTAAACGTGCTCGCACCGATGGGGCCTCAGGTTCAGGAGTTTCTAAGTCCCGCCCGTAAAGTGAAACTCGGAATGTGGTTGTTGAAGGCGTAGGGAATCCATATGATCGGACCCTCTCTAGGATAATCTTTCCCACCAAGTTCTTCAAACGGGGATGTATTGGTCCGAATCAGAGTGTGGGATGAGATAGCAAGGTTGTTCAACAATATTGGATGGTTGTGAATCTTGGAGGAAGACGAGTACACATATCCAGAACTTACCGTTGCGTTCTTCACCACCATGAAATGGGACCTTAGTTTGAATGAGCCCCTTTCCTTTGCTCTAGATGGTAGAAGGACATTCACACTTCCCGTGCACTCACTAGGGGAAATATTTGGTTTTCCTAGTGACGGTGATTACCGGCTTCCTAATTGGAGCCCTGAGGTTAGAGAGACCATTTGGAGGTCATTCCCGTTGAAGCCCAGTGCACCCAACTATCACATGTGGAATACGAAGGTTACTCATTTGGACAGCTTGGTGTGGAGAATAGTGCACAAGATTTTGAGTAGTAGCTTCTGTGCTCGTAATGAGAGTGAAGGTAACATTCAGGCCGCTGAATTGGGAATAATATGGATGATGAAGGAGAGGAAGTTGTTTGATGGAACAAGGGACCTGATTGAGATGATGCAGGATCTAGCCAACTGGACCAAGGGTGACATAGGCGACGGAGCTTATGTCACTATGATTGCCAAGCGTGTAGGCTGGAGGCCCCGGAAAGCAGAGCCATTGACTCAGTACCTGTTTTTGGATGAGGCCAATTGGAAGCATATGCGGTTGATTACTGAGTGGCATGAGGGGCCTTTGCAAGGTAGGTTGTTGCCATGGTGGCCGGAGAGGACGCGAGATAGGTTTACTCAGATGTACACTTGGGGTTTTGTGATATATTCGGGGACCTCAATTGATGAGATTCCGGATGTGCCAGAGCTAGGTAACGAGGCCCCAAGACATGTTTCCCAGGAGGAGGGTGACGAACCTATATCTATGCGCGCTTTGAACATCAGTTTGGCTGAGATGAGGATGGATTTAGCAGCCTCGAATGCCCGGTTGGAGAGGATTGAGACGGGGATGACAGATTGGAGGGCTAAGATGGGTGACTTTAGAGCTCATGTAGATGAGACATTTGATGCATGACAGACTCATGTTGATGCACAGTTTGGAGGGCTCTACACCCGGTTTGATCAGTATTTCCGAGGCCCCCAGCAGCCCCCTGAGCCTTGATTCTGCAACCTTATTTCACTTGCTTTCTTGACATTTTGTGATTGGGCCTGTTTTATTGTTATATTCTGCTACTTTTGCTAACCTATTTCTTTGGTTTTGTTGTAAACTCCTTAGATTGTTATGCAATGTGCCCTTTCTCTGCGAGCATTTGTTTCTTGTATAGTATTTGTTGGATGCATGCTGATTATCAATTGCCCTTGCACTTGATCCGTGTTTTTTTTTCTAGTCACTTGTTCAGGTTGTGGAAGCTTTGCTAGTACGTTGCTGCGTCTTCGATTGTTAAGGGAGTTTTCTTAGTCTTTAACTCTTTATTTTGCATGAGGACATTGCAAAGATTAAGTGTGGGGGGAAGTACATGTTTGATTGTGAATTGATTGAATGCTTTACGCTTAGGACCGTAATTTTAACCTTGTGAAGTGTTAGGAATTGAGAAATTGTGAGAATTTTTGAAAATTTTCCCCCGTTTTGAACTTTTTCTTCGAAGTTTGATTGTTGAGCTTTTGCTAGAACGAGTTAGGCTATTTGAATCGAGGAAAATTTGCATGAGATTGGATAAATTAGTGTGTTAGTATGCCCTTACATTCTGAGCACTTTTGAACGTGATAATGTACTTTGCTTAGAAAGGTGAATTGATGATTTTCAAATGAGTCTAAGAATTGATTAGGATACATGTTAGCCCTATTGAGGTGAAATTTTGAGTTGATGAAAGATTAGGAAAGTGAAGTAGGCATTCGTTGTCAGAGGATAATAAGCCTTTCTTTTAGCCGTTTTCCACTAAATAACGTGATCTTATTGACCCCACTGAGTCTAATTGTTGTGTAAAGATTTTTTTAGCCACACTATGAGCCTAATGCACAACAAAAGTATAACCCACCTTATTAATTTTACACCAAGGGTTGCTCGTTTGATTTGTAGTGAATATCTATCTCGGACATGATTGAAACTTAGAGATGTATGTAAAGAAAGAAAAGAATGAGAAAAAGTTGTGAAAAAAGAAAAGATATGAAAAAAAAAAGAGAGAAAAGAGCAAAAGAAAAGAAAAAGAGAAAATTATGCGAAGTGTGAAATTGAAAGAATGGGATGTAAATGTCTAAGTGAGAGGGAAGTGTTTAGTGGTAATTGAAAGTGTCGCGAGTGTAAAGATTGAATGATGTAAGCTTAGTAAGTTGTCACTTGATCCAAAAATTCCATAACCTTACCCAAAGCTTACATTACAAGCCCGAAAGACCTACCGATCCTGAGTCTTGATTTAACTCCAATAGTGAAGATAGGTGCGAAGAGTGTATTCCAAAGTTGATGATTGGAACTTAGGCAAAAGTTGTGAATTTGGCATTCTGGTCTTTGTACATTATTTCGTTCGAAATCACACACTACACAAGGGTATACTTTTCATATTATTTTTTATGATATTGTGTTTATGAGTACTTAATTTGATGATCTATACTTGTTTAAGCGAAGGTTTGATGGGGATGTGTTTTCTTTATTTTCGTATTTCTCGAGGACGAGCAATAAGCAAGTGTGGGGGAATTTGTTGAGTGTAAAATTCACATGGATTTAAGAGTTAATTAGAGTATATTTTTGTATCGCTTGATGCGTTTAAGTGTTTATTTTGCTCCATTTAGGTGTTTAGGACGTTGGAGTTGAGAAACGATGAAACGAGGCGAATTCACGCATTTTTTAAGGAAATAGGAGTAACCCCGTTACTCCTTGGAAGAACAATTTGGTTAACCCTATTAACGGATCCAGGAGCATCACTTGTGGCGAATTGGGGGAGTAACTGAAAGAAGAACTCTGGTAACGCCCGTTACCAGAGGCAGTAGGAGAAGGACTTTTGGCGCAGGGGCGTTACTCCTGGGTAGAGGAGTTACCACTAATAAAAGTGCAATCGCGATTTCATCTTGTAATGGGCGTTAATGCAATTTGTTCATGGAAAGGTAACGCCCGTTACCTACGGCGGCGAGACAGATTTGGGAGTAGCTACTTATGTGCGTTTCGGAGTATTTTTTAGGGGTTTTCTGTTTTTCCTCTTCTTCTGTTGTGACTTGGCGTGGAGAGAGAAGTACTGAGCTTTAGAAAGAGATAGTCAGAGAATTTCGAGAAGACGAAATGATCGAATTCTTCAAACAATTTCAGTTTTTCCAGCTTTTCCGGTTTTATTTATTGCTTTAATCATCAAACTAATTCCTTTAAGTTTTGTTTTAATTCGTTTTACATGTTTAGATTCGTTTTCCAGAATTTATCAATGTTTAGGGTTTTGTTTTTGAGACTTTGTTTTGACTTGATAAACATGAATTCCTTTAATGTAGTTTATTTTAGTTTTAGGAGATTTGAGTTAATTATGAGTAGCTAAACCCCTAGGGCTAGGGGAGTGATGATGAATGAATGCTAAGTGTTTGATATAATGCTTGAATGACTTGTGTTAATTCTTAGTTTTGAAAACATGGTTTGAATTGAATTGCGACGGTCTGGCCAACCTTAGCATAATTTAGGATTACCTAAGCATTGAGAAATTAAGGGTAATTGAGATAGTTTTCATAACTAGTAGGTTTAGGAATTCAAAGGTATTTGCTTCTTAACTTGTACAACGAGTAAATCTTATTCCATGCCAAGCCGCTAGAACTTGATTTGCACTAGTCTTGATCTTATTGGTTAATTAATTGTTAATGATTGTGAGAACAACGTTGAAATTAGTTGAATACTTGATTATACCTTGAAAAAGGATAATACAAATCTAAGTGACTAGGTTGTAGAATTATACTTGTCAAATGAGTATTATATTGAATCGTGAATGCATAGTCATTACTCCCCAACCTAATTAGTTTATTGAGTTTACTCTACGTGCGTTAATCGGTTAATTGTGTTTTATTCTAGTTAATTGTTTTATTCCAGTTTTAGTAGATTAATAATCAACTTGAATTCGTTTGGTCTCTAGATTAGAAAGAGATATTGAGTGGTGATTGATTTCTCTTTCCTCTGGCTACGATCCTGTTGTGCTATGCGTATATTTTACTGTACACTTACATGATTGGTTTAACTTAAAATCACAACACTACGCCTCTTCAACCTCCAAGAGTCGCACGTAAGTACTTCAAATGGGAATTATGTCCGGGTTTATCCCAACGGCCGTTGACATCCCGGGCCTCCCAACCCACAATTCCCGATGGCCCAAAAATGCCTTAACTTACCATATTCCCATATTCAGGGCTTAACTCGTTCATAGCATAGCATATACGCACATAAGAGTTCAAATCATAAGCTTACGTATGCTCATACTTGTACCATTTTCATAAACTCGATGCGTATTCATTAGATCATAAACATAGCTTATAAACACATATTTTACTATATATAAGATATATAGTCGCATGCAGGGTGAGAAATCATCACATAATAGGCCATAGGTCACCTAACTAAAAGAAAAAAACCTAAACCTCACCTTAGACAAAAGCAGTAGAGAAGGAGAATCAGAACGAACAAACAAACACCTATGCCTCGGGAACTGCTGGGAGGTGGGCCCAGAACATTGGCGGTCCGAGACCACATTTTAAAATTTTTATTATAATACAAGTATTAAAATTTTCTAAAATATTTTAATACAATTCCAGAAGACTAACCGGATCTACTCAAGTATATACATGCAATTGATAATAAATTTTAAATCACTTAAGCAGATAAATATCTAACATACAATCAACACTTAACAGCATATAATTTATCATGCTTGAAATAATATAACTGTAAAATATTACCGTATTGCAAATATGGCTATCTAACGGTATTTTTCCAGCTCCTTGCCCTTTTGTGAGACCGGCAGAGTTTCCCCGCAATATCCCCGACTCGACCCTGGGAGTGTGGGCTCCGCGAGTATTTCCCTAAATACTCGAAAAAATATTTTCTAGAAAAATTCATTTTTCTAGACTAGAAAATTCCCTAATTTTCTAATAATTAAGTGGATTATATATTAATTATATAACCACTTAATTATATATTAATTAATCCCTTAATTAGGGATTAATTAAACTAAAAAGAGAGAGAGGAGTACTCTCAGCCCAAGAAAGCCGAAATTTGCTGCAAAAAATTATATGAAATGAGGCAAGAGGGATCAGCTATTTATAGCCAAAGTTTGGAGGGCATTTTGGTCACTTTAGACATAAATACAAGGGCAAAAAGGTCATTTTATAACCCCGAGTACAGTTCAGTGTCACGTCAGTAATTTTTTTTTTTTTTTAAAAAAAATTTAAAATTTTATTTTCTCCAAAATAAAATTTCGGGTATTTCCAACTCTTTGGAACTTGATTTATTTTCTTAAAATAAATCCCTTGGCTATTTTCAAACACTTTGAAAATTCATTTCTTTTTCCCCTTTCAATATTTTCTCTTCGGGTTTTCAATTGGGGCTTGCAGGGGGACCTGCAGGACTAATTAATTTTAGCTCCAAACGGGTTAATATATTATCATCTCATGATAATAATTAATTACCGTTTAACAATATTTAATTCCACTAAATAAATATTGTTGCACTCTAAAATTAATTAAATTATTCAGGAATTTCTAGATTTAGAATAATTTCGCATTTTACTCCTCCGTGTAGATATCCATGAAAAATAAATTGCAACTACTATCATTCATTTTTCATCTTTAATTTAAAATTTATTGATTTGCCTTAAGTTCAAATTCTCTGTATGTGAAACACATTCATCATACAACTTCGGTGACGTATCACGCGAAGTGCTTTGGCCAAAGTCTTAATTCGAACTTTTACAAATCTATTTCAAGGATATCTCTTACCTTCCAGCAAGGCCACAGATTCCTCGATCAATATAACTCTTTAGCGCATTTCATGTAATCACTGAACATACAAAGTATTTTGGCCACCCGTTACTGAGACCTCACTTCTAGTATGTTACTGTGACTAACACTACATGCCTAAAGCCGAAGTATTATCAGGATTAAGAGTACAATGCTTCCTGAGATTTTATTCATTTTAGATAGCAGTATAAAATGAATAATCTCAGTGGTCCAGTTCGATGTTTCCAATCCTATTGAAAATCATCAACGTGTTATAACTGGAATCACTATTCCCTATGACGAAAGACTAATCATCTTATATAACCACGTTATAGTCTTTATAAGAACATATTCTTATCGTACCGACTAGAACTTTAATGACACGTGATTTCGGTATTCCAGGTCTTTTCCTATGAAACACATTTCATATAAGAATACCACCACACGCCATTAATTATAAATATGTGAAATACTCACAACTTGCTGTAAATTCAGTTTAATTAATTCAACAAATTGAATTTTCAGGGCACTATTCCCAACAATCTCCCACTTGCCCTAAATTCAATTTGGCTACACATCTAAGTCTTATTCCTTTTACATGATCGTCAAAACTCGTTTTGCACTCTTTTGCGCCAATACTTTAGTAAAGGAATCTTTTAGATGTTTCTCTGAGCCAACAACTAGGAAATCATGAATCCAATACATCTAACTGGCTACTTCTCAAGCTACCATGTATTTGACTTCCATGGCAGTGTAAGCAATACAAGTCTGCTTAACATTTTCTAATTAACGGTTGCTCTTTCTAGAGTAAACACGTATTCTAATGTCAAACATCTAGAATACAAATCAGATTGTAAATCCGAACAAACATATAATCTCAAGTTCTTCTCAAGTACTCCAATATATGCTTTCACTACTACCCAGTATCAGATTCTAGGGTTTGGCTAATATCTGCTGACTTAGACATATTTCATAATAGACAGCTGGCCTTGTACATAATATGACATACATAAAGCTTCCGCTGCGGAACTCTAATCATGTCTTCTATCTCTTCAGTTGTCTTAGGACGCTGATCCCGACATAGATAAATTCCATATCTAAAAGGTAATGAACCATTCTTGGAATTTGTCATATTATACCTTACCAGCATCTTATCCATATATGGTTCTTGTGATAAACCAATCTCCTAATTCCTATGATCACGACAAAAGTCTGATCCTTGGAATAACATCGGTCTCACATAGGTCTTTTCTTGTCAAAATGATTTGACGCTCGAATCTTGACCACTAAAAAATTCTTGCATCATTCCCAATGAGCAGAATATTAATTACGTACAAAGTGAAAATGTTACAATGCTATCATGATGTCATTTTGTACACTTCATGGTTCATCAGGCAATTATACAAATCCAAAGAATCTAAATTGCCTTATAATTCTGATGCTCCATAATCTAGACGCTTGCTTAAGATCATAAATCGATCTATTAAGCTTGTATTATATGCACCTGATTTCTGGCTATGAAGCCTTTCAGGTTGTACCATGTATTTCTTTTTCTTGAAATTGCCCGTTCAAGAACATAGTCTTTACATCCATTTATCTAATCTCATAATTGATAATGAGATAAAATGGAGAGGACAATGGACTTGAGCATTGCTATAGGCGAGAAGACCTCATAAATGATTTCTTCTTTCTGGGTAAAATCCCTTGCCATAAGTTGCTCTAAAGTCTCTACTTTTTCGTCCATTCTTTCCTTTTATTTTCTTATAGAACCCAATTGTATCTAATGGGTTTAATGCCTTCAGGCGCCTCTACAAGCTCAAGACTTTGTTAGAATACAGAGATTCTAACTTAGATTACATGGCTTTTGACCAAACGGTCAGCGTCTATATCATCCACAGCTTCATTACACGTGACAGGATCAGATACGTTAGATTCAACCTCTTGGGTTAATCTTAGGTACCTTTTCAGGCATCTTGACAATCGTCCCACTACAATGATGCTCTCACGTACACGTCTCTACATCATATTTTGTATTTGGTACATCACATGTATCTAATACATTTTCAGTTATCACGGGTTTATGGAAATCAGTATCTAATACTGTTACTTCTTTTAACACTACTTTGCATCCACCCTTTGTGGTTATCTATGTAATTATCTTTGAAATATTCACAAACATCTTTTGTGATTTCTCAAATTACAAAATATACCACCTCTCGTTCTTCTAGGATAACCTTAGAACAAGTAAACCTTTGTTCTTTATTATAACTTGTCAGGATCCATCCTTAACTCGTGGACCAGGCTATCTTAAATCCGAAGATAAAAGATACAGGGTTTTCACCCTAGATACAGATCCATGAGTATTTTAGGAACTGACTTAGATAGAACTAGGTTTAATGTGCTTTTTCGTTTTGAGCGCAAGACCCTAAAACGAACTTCGTAGGGTAGCATGACTCTTCATGAATCTTTTCCATCTCTATCAGAGTTTTATTTCTCTTTTCTGTAATATATCTTTGCTAAGTCGTTTCTCATACAGGAAGTTGAGATCTAATCTCATTTGAGAAATTATATTTAACTCTGAACATAGATACTTATCACTACTTCGATCTAATCGGAGTGCCTTGATATGTTTTCTAATTTGACTCTTTGACTTCAGTCTTTTATTCTTTGAACTCTTCAAAATACAGACTTAAGTCTCATCAAATAAATGTATCTGTGTCTAGAGTAATCATTCAAATAAATGATGAAGTATCCAAAACTTCCTCTTGCTTAAACATTCATAGGATAACATATCCATATGAACTGACATAAGCAACTTCATGGCTTAAATACCTTTTATCTCAAAAAGGCTTCTTCATCATTTTAACTTTTTAAATAGGATTCGCAGATTGATACTGTTTTCAAGTCAATAGGACTCAACAATCAGTCTTTGGATCCTATTCAGATTCAATTGACCAATAGATAAGTGCCACGTTGAAGTTTTTCCTCTTAGATGGTAAGTCAAGCTTCTTTAATGTTAAACTTAAAATAGGTTTTTGATTGAGGTATAAAAGACCATATTTTATTGTGCCAGAGCAAATAAACCTTTTATTCTGTTTAATGGTAAACCTTTATTCAAAATAAACTGTTACACCATTAATTATCAAATAACTTACAGAAATCAAATTTCTGTATATATGGCACGTATAATATTAAAACCCTATTGCCAAAATACGACTTTATAATCCTTACTGCTAATACAATTACACTTGTATTATCCCCGAGCAGTAGTTGTGTGTTAGCCGTTTTTCAAACTTTCTGGTCAGTTTGAATCTTCGCAACGACTTGCAAATATGATTAGCTGATCTCAAGTTCACACACCAGGAGTCCGGTGAATTTTCAACTAAACATATTTTCAACGAGTAAGATATCTTCATATCTTATCTAAACAGTGTAGCAAACAGACAGACTAAGTATTTTGGACAATTTCTTTTTCCAATACCCGTTACCACCGAAATAGAAACACTTTTCCATTGTCGGATTTGACTTTCTATTTCTGAACCTTCGATTAGGAACTTTTCCTTTTTCTTTCTTCCACTTACTGGCTTTTTAGGCCGTGGATATTGATGTCTGATTAAAGAGAACTTTTCCCTTAGTCTATATCACCCTTTCTGCCATATTGAGGTCGTTCATTGGTTCAGGTTAGGTTTTCAAAAAAATATATTTAAAATTAATCTTGAACGTTCAAACGACTTAGGCAGAGAGTATAGGATTGCCTCCTATCTGTTAAGATTGTTTCTTTAAGCACAGAGGCTTTCAATCTCGTTCAGATTAGTTATCATATTCATAATATGATTCTGAGCCAGTGATCCTTCAAACATATTTGACTAACAACCTTTTTTGTGGCTCGTACCTTCGTACGATTCTGTCTTCAAAACATGTTCTTATCAGTGGACATCTCATGCGTCTGATGCTCAAGAACTTTTAAGACAGATGTCGGGATATAAGACTAGCCAGATCATCGCACTTGATCCATTTAGAATAAGCGTCTTTCTAATCCTGACTGGTTGTAGTTTCCGAATTTTTCGGATAAGGTTCAGTGAGTACATAAACTTTCGTGTCTCAACACGATGTCAAGATTCATTTCCTAGTCAGCATAGTTGAACCCTTTACTAGCCTATTTCTTTATAGACATACAGTTTGGAGTGGGCTAAGAGAGATCGTAATTATAAAACTGAATAAATAAATAAATAAATGCAAGTTATGATTATGTATTTCACTTTCTTCTGCGTCCAACCAATAAATGAAATCCACGTAAGCATTTTGATTTACGCAATGGTGACTTAACTAACTGCAGTTGACTCCCCGGAGGCGAGGTCGAAAACCGCTTAGAAAAGCAAGAACTATTCTTAGTTAACATGTCATCTAGGTAACTCTTACCAAACAATGTTAATTCACCACGTCAACCCTTGGCCTCTAAGTAAATGTAACATAGCTCCGAAGGGATGTTAATACATTACTTAGTCAAGTGCGCACCATTACCTAGAAGTCTGTACGAGTAGGTCAAGACACTCCACGGAGGCGTGGTCGAGCTAACTTTCCCGTATTTCATTCTATCCGTAGAAGTCTAATCTTGTATACCGCGAATACATACCCGCCGAAGGGAGTAGTATATATCCACTATACTATAGACTGGTAATGGAGGCCGTGAGAATCCAACTCTTTTCATCTCGCTCCCACTTGAATTTTTAAAAAGGTGTGGATTATCTTTTGATTATTTAATAATCACTTTTGGCGTCTTATTGTCGGAAGTGATTAATCTTATTAATACGCTCCCACTAGGATTACTAAATCATATTTAAAATCCCAATAATAATATTTTAAGGCAATTTAATAACTACTTATTAATTAGGCCGGAAAATATTAATTCAATTATGCATCGCGTTCAATCTTTATTAAACATTATTATTTAATCACATTAAATAAAATATACATAATTGTAAATAACATAATATCTCATATTTTCATGATTATGATCATGCCATAAATTAAAACAATCAAGCATGCTTTCAAATAATTATCACATAATTATCATGCTTAAATTAAATGGCATAAAGTAAACATGTTATAAATAAATTATCTCATAATTTAAATCATGTTTACTGATTCGGTAATTAACCAGGAAGATTATTGAAATCGATTCCCAGAAAATTACCATTCCACGCAAATTCCCAGGAAACACTGGAGGGGTCACAAACGGTCCAACTTAAAAACCAGATTCCTTTGACAGAATTTACGTGCACAGTATCAGATTTAAAATTATGCATCGCATGCATCATATCAATGCATGTATATATCTAGAGCACGACTCTGATACCAGTTGCTGGGAGGTGGGCCCAGAACAGTGGCGGTCCGGGACCACATTTTAAAATTTTTATTATAATACAAGTATTAAAATATACATGCAATTGATAATAAATTTTAAATCACTTAAGCAGATAAATATCTAACATGCAATTAACACTTAATAGCATATAATTTATCATGGTTGAAATAATATAACTGTAAAATATTACCGTACTGCAAATATGGCTATCTAACGGCATTTTTCCAGCTCCTTGCCCTTTCGTGAGACCGGCAGAGCTTCCCCGCAATATCCCCGACTCGACCCTCGGAGTGTGGGCTCCGCGAGTATTTCCCTAAATACTCGAAAAAATATTTTCTAGAAAAATTCATTTTTCTAGACTAGAAAATTCCTAATTTTCTAATAATTAACTGGATTATATATTAATTATATAACCACCTAATTATATAATAATTAATCCCTTAATTAGGGATTAATTAAACTAAAAAGAGAGAGAGGACTACTCTCAGCCCAAGAAGGCCGAAATTTGCTGCCAAAAATTATATGAAATGAGGCAAGAGGGATCAGCTATTTATAGCCAAAGTTTGGAGGGCATTTTGGTCACTTTAGACATAAATACAAGGGCAAAAAGGTCATTTTACAACCCCGCGTACAAACCGCGTCCCAGACGGCCAATCAAATTGAACCACGTTGAAGAGCTCGTCGCCGCGGATCCAACGCCACCAACCACGCGACGCCACGTGGCCTCACGCGCCGCCACAAGGTGGCCAAGTGGTTGGCGCGTGTGATTACACGCAGCTCCACCAGATTTCGCCACGTGTCCGGGTCTGCTCCGACCTGGACCCGGCCGACACTATCCGTTTGACCCGATTCGAAACAGGTTGACCGACCCGTTTGACCCGCCCGCCTAACTTGCAATCTGGGCCACCCGTTTTTACTGACGCGGCACGATCTTGGCCGTACAGTTGGCGCACCACGCGGCCGCTGTGTCAGCGCCAACTGGGGCCCGTCTGCTGACGTGGCATAGCACGTCAGTGCCACGTCACCTGCCACGTCAGCAATTTTTTTTTTTTTTAAAAATAAATTTAAAATTTTATTTTCTGCAAAATAAAATTTCGGGTATTTCCAACTCTTTGGAACTTGATTTATTTTCTTAAAATAAATCCTTTGGCTATTTTCAAACACTTTGAAAATTCATTTCTTTTTCTCCTTTTAATATTTTCTCTTCGGGTTTTCAATTGGGCCTTGCAGAGGGACCTGCAGGACTAATTAATTTTAGCTCCAAACGGGTTAATATATTATCATCTCATGACAATATTTAATTCCACTAAATAAATATTGTTGCACTCTAAAATTAATTAAATTATTCACGAATTTCTAGATTTAGAATAATTTCGCATTTTACTCCTCCGTGTAGATATCCAAGAAAAATAAATTGCAACTACTATCATTTATTTTTCATCTTTAATTGAAAATTTATTGATTCGCCTTAAGTTCAAATTCTCTGTATGTGAAACACATTCATCATACAACTTCGGTGACGTATCACGCGAAGTGCTTTGGCCAAAGTCTTAATTCGAACTTTTACAAATCTATTTCAAGGATATCTCTTACCTTCCAGCAAGGCCACAGATTCCTCGATCAATATAACTCTTTAGCGCATTTCATGTAATCACCGAACATACAGAGTATTTTGGTCACCCGTTACTGAGACCTCACTTCGAGTAGGTTACTGTGACTAACACTACATGCCTAAAGCCGAAGTATTATCAGGATTAAGAGTACAATGCTTCCTGAGATTTTATTCATTTTAGATAGCAGTATAAAATGAATAATCTCAGTGGTCCAGTTCGATGTTTCCAATCCTATTGAAAATCATCAACGTGTTATAACTGGAATCACTATTCCCTATGACGAAAGACTAATCATCTTATATAACCACGTTATAGTCTTTAGAAGAACATATTCTTATCGTACCGACTAGAACTTTAATGACACTTGATTTCGGTATTCCAAGTCTTTTCCTATGAAACACATTTCATATAAGAATACCACCACACTCCATTAATTATAAATATGTGAAATACTCACAACTTGCTGTAAATTCAGTTTAATTAATTCAACAAATTGAATTTTCAGGGCATTATTCCCAATAGGAACGACGTCCTCTAGAAGTGGCTCTGTAAGAAAATAACACAACAACTGAGACTTAGACTCAAATATGTACCAATTAGACACCTGACAATGCTCATGAATGCAATGTATGCATATGAAGTGCAAGAACGTACTACTTAAGACATTTAGGATCATAACTCATACAAATCATATCAAATAGATCCATAAATTTAATACAAATAATTTAAAGCATAATATAACATGTTAATAACATTTAGAAGTCATAAACGAGGCAAGAAAATAACGAAACAAGAAAATGAAAACAAAAACGAACAGGAATCCCAAAAGTGAAGGCAGCCACGGGCGTGACTGCTCTTTAGTGAAAATGGAGCCACGGCTGTGGCTCAGTACAGAGCCAAGGCCTCACGAAATCAGGCCTGAGACACTGCCGTGTGTCCCTCCAAGCTTTAAGACAGCCACAACCGTGTCTCAGGTCAGTGGCAAAGGCCTGAGAGCCACGGCTGTATCACCTCGCACGCAGGCTGCCTGTCACGGGCGTGGCAGTAGATTTAGGCCATCTTCTTTATAGAATTTCTGCAAATTTTCCCCTATTTCAACCCAAGCAACACAACAGCCATGGGCGTGACTGCTCCTTAGTGAAAATGGAGCCAAGGCCGTGGCTCAGTATACCTCACGAAATCAGGCCTGAGACACGACCGTGTGTCCCTCCAAGCTTTATGATAGAGATTATTTGTTAAGTTCAAAAGCCCAAGTGCAAGCTAATGGTAAAGCTGTAGCACAAGGGGTCGTACCCACGAGGAAGGGGACTCAAGTACCAATTTTATATCGTTCTCTAATCGATAGACCGGAATAATATCACGTTGAAAGGTAAATATGAACAATTAAACGATAACAACTCACGAGAGAGTAAACAATTTACTAACTAACTCAAATGATACGGAATAGGCTAGGGAATGATATATGCAACTAATGTTCTCACAATGCCTTAAATTCATGAATTCATCCCTTTTTACTTGTCACTAAACTATAACTTAGGTTCTTTCGAATCATAAGTATTAAATCCAATTTCTGAAAAGTTTTCACAATTATCTGACAATTAAATTTAACCATTAAACAAGACAAGTGTAGCTCTCAATTCAGCGGCTCGACATAATTTAAGAGATACAAAATAGCCAGAATAAGATCAAATTTCTTGGTTCTTAGATTCCAACATTTATGAAAACATCTAAGTCACTACGGATCTTTTGAATAAGTAATGACTATGGATTATACTAAGGGTGGCCAAACCTTCACATACTAATTCGAATCTAGTTTTCATAAATTAAAGGAATTAATTCACTCACTTAGGCATTTATGCAAACATCTAGCATACATATATTCATTACCAAGCCTTAACGAACTTAACTACTCATAAAATTACTCCAAACTATGCTAAATGAACATAAATTCTTCATTTCAAACATAAACATAGTACGATATGAATTCTGAGAAAATAAAACAACATTAAAAAACATTCAAACCCCAAGGTAAATTCTACGAAATCCATAACGAAACTGAATAAAAATAATTGTTCAAAAGAAATCGGAATGTTTGAAGTAGAAGAAATCTCGTTGGAATCGTAGACTTCCGTCTTCACGAACTTCCTCTAGAATTTTACATCTTTTCTCCCAAAACTGACTTTTTTCTCCTGTTCTGCGTGTCTTTTATAATAGAGAAGTTTTCTTTTAAATCCTTGACCACAAACTGCCGAAAACTGCCTTAATTCGAAAAACGTGTATGCACAGGGTCGCGGCCGTGACCAAATATAGGCATGAAATGGTCGCGCCCACGACCAACTCATAAAATCGCATTTTCTTCAGGGGTCGCGGCCGTGACCAAAAATGAACTGAATGAGGTCGTGGCCACGACCTGATTTTTGCCATGTTTCGAGATTTCACAAAGAAAATTGGGCAAAAATTCCACAAAATATTAGGTCGCGCCCGCGGCTGAAAAACTACGCGACCTCATTTTGGTCCAGTTTCAAGATTTGGCAGCTTCTCTAAATCCGCCTTTTCTTGTTCTCGTCCCATTTTTTGTACAACTCGGCTCCATGATCGTTTGCACCTAAAAATGAATCATAAATATCTATTTAAGCTCAAAGATGTGCAATAAAATGATCGATTCCTAATTAAAACAAGCACGAAAAACAGACTTAACAAAATCCCCCACACTTGAATGATTGCTACTCCTCGAGCCATTAGGAATACTCATGAAAAATCAATCCAATTCTTAATATTAATGCTCACATCAAGTATCCAATCCAAGCGAATTAATTGGTTAGAAAATACACCACTCACACATGTATGGTTCATATGAAGAATGTAATTTGTATATCCTCGTGACATTGTGTGAACTGAGCACAGTGATGCACCAATAGTTCCCGGGATGATTTATGCCCCATTTTGAAGATTAATGTAGGACTTAGAGAAGAACTTCATAGCTATCTCCACTAAAATGGCTAACTCAAAATTCGGGATCAATAGGACTTTTATCGGGCTTGTAACGTAGGCTTAGGGACGGGTTATGATTCTTATGGAAAGTGACTCAAAACACCGACTTTACTTCATTGCACTAACTACCCTTGAGACCCTTATAATCTTCCTTTTCAGTTGCCTTCTTTCCCCAAACTTAGATATTTCATTCTTTCTTTTCGTTTCAATTCGATCTCAACCTTTCTTCACCTCTTATTTTTCTTTTGTTTGCACTTGTGTTTCTTTTTCTTGCTTTCTTTTCTTTGATTTTTCTTTTCACACTTTGTTTTTCTCATCTGTTTCTTTTCATTCCTTCATTCACGTTTTAAAGATGTATAAAAGAAACTCTTTTAATTAGCACAAGAAGCAATTCCGGTGTTGATAGGTAGGTGGGAACTTAAGTTGTGCTTGTGGCTTGTAATGTGGTTTCAAAAAAAAAATAATTTTGCACAACTTTTAAAGCTCAAGGGGGCCAATGGATTAGCATTATTTAGTGCAGGCTATACCTAAAGGCTTAATGTACTTGGAAATCGAAGGCCTAAATCATATCCCTCACTTAAAGTTAGCTCAATTTCGTCTCAAAAGATACTAGATTATCCTCTAATTCCTAACTTAGCATCCTTTAAAGGACATAATCTTTTCCTAAAAACTCAAGGTGTATTAATTTGTTCACTAAGTACACAAAAGATAAGGACATGCAATTACATTCAACTTACTTACCACACACATGCTTGCAAGTATTCGAAAAACCTCCTAACTCAAGCTTAAAATGGACTCTCGACATAGCAAAAACATACTGAATCAGAGATAATTCACAAATACTCAACCTCATGCTTAAGAATTAGTATGCATTCACAAATGGAGCCCACATGCAATTCAATTCAAAAATTAACCCCTCCCCCACACTTAAGCTCTAACATGTCCACATGCGAATAAAATTAAAAAAGAGAAGGGTGTACGGGACTCCCCTGTTTTGACGATCCGGCAACGTGGCTCTCTCATTGTTTTGTTTCCTGAAAAACAACAAGACCAACAACCAAGTGACAGCAGCTAAAGAATATAACAATATGCTCCAGGAAATTCTAATGACATAGCATCATGCATTCAGCACATTCACCATAATAAAAGCTTAATAGTTCGAATTTTCACCTAGTCATAAGTTCATTCAATCCAGGAAAACATAAACTAGCATGGAGGTTCAGAAATTAAAGAAACACACATCAGCCATCAAAGAGCAGAATATGCAGATTAAGTACATAATTAGCAAGGCAACACCCCACAGGCGGGGTCATAGATCAGTCATCGGTGACATCATTCGGGGGAGGCTGGGGGTTATGGTGCAGATCCATGGCTCACATCAGCTAGTCAATCCTTCTATTCTGATCATCATGCACTGCCCTGATGGTTGCAAACTGCTCCCGGTTGTATCGTGCCTCATTCCTGATAAAATGCATGATCGGTTCAAGCCCTGGCTCAACTTCCTCCTCAACCACCTCATCATTAGGCTCACGTGGCATGGGGAGCATGGCCCTAATTGCTTCAGGCAAATGGTCAATAGTCGGGGCTCCATTCTCGTAGCAGATGCGGAGTCTCTCTTTTTCGCTCGGTGGCCACCAAACTAGCCACGCTCTCAACTTATTGCCTACCATTTGAGTATTTGGAGGTACCCAAAGGTCTTATGATCAAGGAATGGAAACTCCTCTATAGGTACCATATTCTCTGTCACCTCTATCCCGCAGGCCATGGCAATGCAGGTTACATAACCTCTGTAACCGAAAGCTCCCTTATCTTTTTGTGCCTATTCCCACATCCTATCCATCAGTATGTATGTACCATTCACTTGAGTTCCCTCTAGCATGCAGCCCATCAACCAAAGATCAAACACGCTCACCTTCCCCAAGTTCTCCCTTGCACAAATTCCAGAAGATATAATCCTTTGAATTATTCTCCATATGGCATGCTGCATCTCTGTAGACTTGGTCGTCTTCAAATTATAGGATCCTCTTGTACCCAGTTGTGCCCAAATTGCAGTTTGTTCGGCTTTTGGCCATTGATCCGAAACTTTATGCTCACAATCCGTGGGAAATCCAAATATATTCCTCAATTGATCAGCCGTGAGGCTGTATCTCCGACCCTAGATTTGAAACTTGCAAATCTCATTCTCTCATTTGAAATTTTGTAGGAACTCATAGGTCAAGGCGGCGAAGGTTTGGTGTTTCTTTACAATAAATTCCAACCATCCCAACCTGGAGAAGTAATTCTGGATTGGTTGCAACACATAAGCTCTGTGGAGTATCCGCACATCAATTTATCGTGTCTGAATGAGAGTGCGAAGGGCATGGGGACTTGCTTGTGCTGCTTGTGCCACCTCAGATGATGAAGCTCCGGTGTTTCTAGCTCTCTTTGGGGCCATTGTACCTGATAGTAAGCAATCATCACAAAATTAGGCACATTTGGCAAAAAAAACTTCAGTCAGGACTTTCATCAAACACTTGGTGGGCGGTTCTAAAGGTTGAGATTTATGGCCAATATTTTCAAGGTTCCATCCCAACTTAACAATTCTAGCAGCAAATAGTTCCTAAAAAGTGATACTAACATCAATTCTCCCAAGAAATTCTCATAAATTCGTTCACCCTAGGTTTGAAGAACAAGCCTGAAAATTCTACTAGCATTGTGTTTAACACTTCCTAAAAAAATGAAATATCTTAGGCTAGAAGTCTAAACACAAGATTATTCCTCAATTCAAGCCCAAATTCCTCTTAAAAATCGGTTCTTTAAACCTTAGGGTTCAAGTTCATACTTGGGGGAAAGGTGGAGATAGAGGCCTTATAATCCGAAATTATTCAACAATGCTCAAAAGGGAAGTGTTAAGACGTGATTACCTTGAAGATTTGAGTGAAAGACTTGGATTCAAACGGAAATTCGAAGCTCTACCGCGCCTAGGGTTCTCGTTAGTGTTTTGAGTTAGGGAGAAAATGAGAGTGGCCGATGGGTTCAGTTTTTAAAAAAAAAAAGCTGATTTTGCACTTGGTCACGGCCGCTACCGGGATTAGTTCAAATTGAGTCGCGGCCGCGACCCAGATTTAGGCCACTCTCGACTTTTTTTTTTTTTGTTGCGCATGGGGGTGGTCGCGGCCGCTACTAAAATATTTGTTAAATTGGTCGTGGCCGCGACCAATATTTGGGCCACTTTTGACTTTTTTTCGAAAAAATATTGTCTGATAAATGCATGGGTGGTTGTGGCCGCTACTGAATCCTACCTTAATGTGGTCGCGGCCAATTACCCAACTTTCGACTTGTGATTCAAATTCATCCAAAAATACTCTCAACACAAATCCAAACTCTAACAAACATACCACTAACCGGCATTTAATCACGTTGACATCTAATCGCGCATGCAACTCATATATTCAACAATAACCATAGTATGCCGGTTTTAACATCATTCTCAAGTATTCAAGCAAATCATCGAGTCATAAATTCACAAATATGCACTTTCCACACAAAAGGCTTCTTCACTTAGCACATTACACCAAACTACATGCATATCAATTTATCACCACATAACCCAATTTAAATGGACCTCATTGACAACCAATTCTTGTCAAGCTATCCCAACTTGCACACTGACCAACCTGCACACGAAAAAGAGCGAAAGTCAACAACTACCAACGAAATCAACAAAAGAAACAAAAACAAGAAAGCAAGTAAAGTAGTTCTGATTTATAGTCTTCAGCTTGACTAAGTCACCCACTTTTTAGATACTCGGAATGCTCAACACAAACGAAGTGTGCTTGTCTATGGGGTCTCCCACAAAGTAAGGCTTGAGCCTCTGGCCATTAACAATGAAGGATCCCGTTGTCTCACTCCCTACTTCAACAGCTCCATTTGATAAAACTTTGATGACTCGGAAAGGTCCAGACCATCTTGACTTAAGCTTTCCCAGAAATAGCTTAAGTCTTGAGTTGAATAGCAAGACTAGTTGCCCAACCTCAAAGCTCTTGGGTCGGATTCGCTTATCATGACATATCTTCTTCCGTTCCTTGTACACCCTTGCATTCTCATAAGCATTCATCCTAAATTCTTCCAACTCATGCAGCTACAAAACTCGTTTCTCTCCGACCGTCTTATAGTCAAAGTTAAGTGCCTCAATTGCCCAATAGGCCTTGTGCTCGAGTTCCACAGGTAGACGACATGCTTTTCCATACACAAGTCTATAAGGAGACATCCTTATTGATGTCTTGAAAGCCGTCCTATATGCCCATAATGCATCATCTAATTTCAAAGACCAATCCTTACGTGAGGCATTGACGATTTTCTCCAGAATTTGCTTTATCTCCCGGTTTGAGATCTCCACTTGACCACTAGACTGCGGTTGATAAGGGGTAGCCACTCGGTGATGGACTCCGTACTTCTTTAATAAGGTCTCGAGTGGCTTGTTGCATAAATGGGTTCTCTCGTCACTTATCAAAGCCTTTGGCACCCCAAACCTATTAAAGATATTTTTCCTTAGAAACTTGATCACCATACGAGAGTCGTTCATCGTACTTGCTATTGCCTCTACCCACTTCGAAACATAGTCCACTGCCACTAAAATGTATTGATTTCCGTGTGACGACGGGAAAGGTCCCATAAAGTCAATTCCCCACACATCAAATAACTCAATCTCCAAAATGTATCGAAGAGGCATTTCATCCCATTGACCTATTGTTCCCGTCCTTTGGCACTTATCACATTTCACAACAAACTCATGAGCATCATGGAACAATGTTGGCCACCAAAACCCAGATTGAATTACCTTAGTGGCTGTCCTACTCGTACTCGCATGTCCTCCATAAGGACTTGCATAGCATTGTTTAAGAATTTCCCCCACTTCATCTAGAGGAATGCACCGCCTCACTAGACCATCTGAACAATGTTTGATAAGAAGAGGCTCCTCCCAAAAATAATGCTTCACATCCGCGAAAAACTTCCTTTTCTGATGATTGTTCAGCTCCGGGGGAAGTACTCCACTCAGTAGATAGTTAACATAGTCTGCAAACCATGGGCTAGAAAAGGATATGGCAAACAGCTGCTCATCCGAAAATTTCTCGAAAATTGCCTCATCATTCTTATCAACCCCATCACCAAACTCTAGTCTTGACAGGTGATCCGCCACTACGTTTTCTGCCCCTTTCTTATCTCTAATTTCCAAGTCAAACTCTTGAAGTGGAAGAATGCACCTAATCAAACAAGGCTTTGAATCCTTTTTGGCTAGCAAATACTTGATCGCCGCATGATCTGTATACACCACGGTCTTCGAACCTATCAAATAAGAACAAAATTTATCAAATGCAAATACAATAGCCAAAAGTTCTTTTTCAGTAGTATTATAATTAATCTGTGCATCATTCAAAGTTTTACTAGCATAAGCAATAACATGTAAACGCTTATCCCTTTTTTGTCCAAGCACAGCTCCTATAGATAGATAACTCGCATCACACATCAACTCGAATGGGAGATTCCAATCCAGAGCCACCATTATTGGAGCCGATTTAAGCTCTTTCTTCAACCTGTCAAATGCAAGCAAACAATTATCATCAAATGCAAATTCACTATCTTTCTGTAAAAGCTTGCAAAGCGGTAAAGTAATTTTGAACTAATCCTTGATAAACCGGCGATAAAACCCGGCATGACCAAGGAAACTCCATACTCCCTTGACATTCGTCGATGGTGGCAACTTTGCAATCACATCTATCTTTGCACGATCCACTTCAATGCCCTTTTCTGAAATCTTATGTCCTAGAACTATACCTTCTCTTACCATAAAGTGACACTTCTCCCAATTTAACATAAAATTGGTCTCCTCACAACGTTGTAAGACTCAGGTTAGGTGCACTAAACAAGAATCAAATGAATAGCCAAAAACAGAGAAATCATCCATGAATATTTCCATTGTTTTCTCTATAAAATTAAAAAAAATGGCCATCATACATCGCTGAAATGTGGCTGGAGAATTACATAACCCGAACGGCATTCTCCTATAAGCAAAGGTGCCATAAGGGCAAGTAAATGTGCACTTTTCTTGATCCTCCGGTGCTATGGCTATTTGTTTATACCCCGAGTATCCATCTAAGAAGCAATAATATGAGTGTCCAGCTAATCTTTCTAGCATTTGGTCAATGAAAGGCAAGGGAAAGTGGTTCTTACGGGTGGCATTTTTATGTTTCCTATAATCAATACACACTCTCCACCCCGTAACCGTCCTAGTAGGGATTAGTTCATTATTTTCATTTTTAACAACCGTCATTCCCCCTTTCTTAGGTACCATTTGTACCGGACTAACCCATTTGCTATCCGAGATAGGATAAATAATTCCTGAATCTAACAACTTGATTGCTTCAGCTCCAACTACCTCTTTCATGTTTGGGTTCAATCTACGTTGGTGCTCAACCGAAGGTTTATGATCATCCTCCATTAATATCCTATGCATGCAAATCGAGGGGCTTATTCCTTTAATAACAGCAATAGTCTAACCTAAGGCTTGTTTATGTTCCCTCAACACCCTCAAAAGACTATTAAGTTGTGCATTGGATAAACTAGATGAAACAATAACAGGCAACGTATCATTTTCCCCCAAATAAGCATACATTAAATGTAACATCCCGATCGTTTAGATTTCCAGGTACGTCGTAACGAGAGGGTTCTATGCGCTTTAATTATTTAATTACGTATTTGAGTGTTATTTTAATGCTTATATGATTATTTGAATTTATATAAAATTAATTGTCTATATTTATGAACTTTGAATTTTTAAACGTTTAAGTTTGCATGCTCGAAATTTGCTCGTTATGTGCCGGAATTTAATTCCGATTTTTGTGAAATTTCGATATGCGTGATATATGTGAGTTATGAATATGTTTGCATGCTCGTTTTAAGTTTTTGGGTTCGTTTATCGAGGTTTTAAACCTTATGTAATTGATGAGGGACATGAGGGCCTAACTAGTGTTAACGCGCCTCATGTTCCGGAGGCCATAACTTGAGCTCGTGAATTCGGATTCGAATTCCGGAAGAAGCGTCGGACTCGCAACGAAGAAAGAAAACTTTTGAACCTGGTTTGGTATTTTTCTAAGCCCATTTGAACCCCCGTTTTTCTCCCGGAACGAACAGCTTGTGCTAAAGCCACCATCTTTGACTAGTCTTTGTACTTGTGGGCCCAAATTAACCATACTCAAGCCTTTAACCTTGGTTTATATGATATTAACTCAGCCCTATCCCTTCCCTACCCTTTCATTTCGTCCAATACACCCAAGAGAGAAGGAAAGAGCAGCTGATCCATGGAGAAAAGAAGAAGGAAGAAACCCCTTTCTCATGCCTTGTGATTTTGAAGCCTAATCTCTTCTATACTTCATCAACTCTTCAAGGTAAGTGTACTTTCGAATTCTCCATGATTATATGATGATTTTGATCCATGAATTTCATGTTTTACTTGAGTTTTAATTCGAGTTTGAAAGCTAGCATGAATAGTTAGGGTTATCTCATATTTTGAATCCATGGCTTAGTTTGAGTTTGTGGCTGATTTGATGCATGATTGGTGATGATATGAACTTCTCTGCTTCCTTTCTTGATTCATACTTCATGTTAGATGTGTTAGGGTTGTTTTCTCTTTGATAACATGATTGAAGCCTTGAGCTTTTGGGCATGAAAAACTAGATTTTCGAACAGCTCTACTGGTATGAACTGCTGTCACGTTTTTGAGTGGAGTTTGATGAATTCTTGCCTCCAATTTCGTGCTTTAGTGCATGGTTATGTAATAGACATGTTGCTATATGAATATGCTCTGTTTTTCCCTGAATTCATGCTTCATTATGGCTGCAAACTTGAGTTCTTGAACATTAAAAAATGCTGCAGCAAATCTGCTCATTTTCACCAAGTTGTTGTCATGTTTTTGAGGTTTGTTTGATGGATTCTTGCATCCAATTTCATGTGTTAATGCATGGTTATGTGTCACACATGTTACTCTATGAATATGTTTTGTTTTGCCTTGATTTCACTCTTCATTTCAACCTTAAACGTGAGAATATGCCCTGCTCTCCCCAGTTTGAATTGCTGGAGAATTTTGATTCGTTTGATGACTTCTTGAGCTCCATTTCGTGTGAAACTGCATGTACATGAAGTATATGAGTTGCTCTACATGTTAGCTATGTGTTTACAAGCTTTTATCCCATGTTTTAGCCTCAAACTTAAAGAGAACGGCCTGCTACGTTCATGTCTTTGCTTGCTTCGTTTTCTTGCATGAATTAGGGCATAAACCTTTGAATCTTTGATGCATATATCTTGTATATTGTGTTAGTTTGTTGTTAGTATGGTTTGGTTTTGGTTCTTGGTGAGTTTGAGGGCTAAAAATCGAGTTTTGGTCACTGGAAGCAGATCCACGGGCGTGGATTTTTGGCTTTGATCAAATCCACGGCCATGGATAGGAGACCAGCAGCAGGGACGTTTCTGTCCCCAGATCCACGGCCGTGGATCTCCCCCTTTGAAAATATCCACGGCCCTGGATCTGGAAAACTTGAGTTTTCTTGCCCGAACTTTGTTTCTTTGTCCGTTTTGTTCATTTCCCTCCCCTAACTTGTTCCTAAGGTGTTGAATGCTTGTTTATATGAATGATATGTGGTGCTATAGCTTTTCATTACTTGAATTGGTATGTTTTATGTTATAATTATATGTTATATGCGTTGTATTAAGTTTATGAATTCGTTGGACGTGAAACGTGCCTTATGTGACCTAACTGCCCTCTTATGTGCAGGTCTGACTTCATGACTTATTTTCTTGCCTTGCATGATCTTCCCTTGCTTTGGTATGAGTTGTATGCATTCTTAATTGGTTATATAGCATGTTACAAGCATTGCATGATGTTCTTGAACGTGAAATATGTGAGTTATGCTCCAATATGTCTCGATATGATGTCATGTGACCTAAGTGTTATCTTATCGCATTTCATATGCATCATTTCCACCCATATACATATGCCGAGCGTCTAATTTGTTCATGCTGAGTCTAAGCTTGTCCCTTGCTCTTTGCTTTTGTTCTTACGTTGTCTAGAGGTTGTAGAGGTGATTCCTCTGGTTCGGTTGGTCGGTAAGGTGAGGTTTTCTTTCCTTTTAGTTATGATGACCTAAAACCCTATTTGTATTTCGAACCCGCATTCGACTTATATATATATATATATATATATAGATAGATATGTGCTTGATACGTATTTTGTGGGATTTGTCCCGTTTGTTATGAGGCTTTGAAAACGGTTTTATATGTATCTAAGCATTATTTTCATTTACTTTGCAAAGCTTTGATAAGTGTGGGTGTGTATAAGCGTGATATGACTTGTGTTTAAGCTTCGTTCGATAAGTGTAAGTGTAAGTTTGGGCCCCGGAGGAGTGGTATGTGATCTCGGGTTGGCCATGGGGTCGCCGTGCTCTCTCATCAACACGACTCCACGTCGGGAGACTTAGTTCTCCCATGTCGACGGTGCGCTGAGTGGCAGGCCCGTCGAAGGAGCGGGCGGGATCCCCCGACTCAAGTTATGTATTTATAAGGGGGTTGAGAGGGGCACCTCTCTTCCCCAAACGGTGGGATTGATTTATGATTCATTTTGTTTTCCCTTCGCCTTTGCTTATGAAGTAAGTGGGTTAGATTTTGAGCTTTCGGTACGTTATGTTTCGTTTATGGTTGTGAAACGGAAGCGGATTTCTAACTCTAAAACTTGATTGATTTTGGCCTTCGGCCTCAAACTTCTTTCTTTATATATCTATTACCACGGGGTAAAATGTTTTAGAATGTAAAAACCGCGCCCGGTTCATGAACCCTTTCAGCTTTGTATATGCTTTGTCCTTATGTATATGTATGGGTGCGTGTGTTAGCCCCCTCACCACTCTTTAGGACTGACCCTCGTTGTTTCTCCCTTTTTCCCCCCTTTTATTTGAGTTTGCAGGTGGCGTTTTGAGGTGTTGGAGCTAGGCGGTTGTCTTTGAGTCGAGGTTGAGGATAGCTCGAGTCCCATGCATTGTACTCTGTTTCCTTTATGCATTTTGTTAGTTTTGATATATGTATAAGTTATGAATAAATTCGAAATTGTAAAAGTTTGTATAACTTGAATCGTTATTTTTGATATGTTTCGAGCATGTTTATTTGTTTGGTGAGATTCTGGTGCTTCCGCATTCGCTATTTGTTTTTATTGCGCGCTCTGAGTAGGGTCTAGACCGCCTAGCTTAGGTTGGATTTATGTTTGTCACCCGTTCGCCTTGGCTTGATGCGTGGACGGAGTCCCCATTTCGTATCACGTGTTGGGCTATGGTGCGTAGGATGTGGCGCCCTTCGTTCCGGGGTGTTACATTAAATGCTCGGGAAGGGGTTTCAACTCAAGTGTAGGAGCTTTAACAATAGATGCAGGAGGAACGGGTTTACCTGTCCCCAATTCCTCATACACATACCTTTGCCAGAAGGGAACAAACTGGGGTTGCCTCCAATGCTTTTGTATAAGCTGCTAGCTCTTCTAAAATCTCCTCACCTTCCACCATGCCTTCCAAGCCATTCAAATATAGCTCTAATGGGTCCTCTTTTTTAGCATCGATTAGCTTCTCTCCCTCTATTGTATCTCCCATAAAACACTTCGCATCCAATTCAGCTCCTTTCACCGCCTTGAATAGGTTGAACTCCACTTTTTCTTCTCCAACTCTAAGAGTTAGGAGTCCATTCTTGACATCAATAAGGGCTCTAGCTATAGCAAGGAAGGGCCTCCCGAGAATCAAAGGCATGCCTCTATCTTCCTCCATGTCCAACACAAAAAAGCCTGCTGGTAGGTAGAATTTCCCAACTCTAACCAAAGCATTCTCCAAAACTCTGGTTGGATACTTGACCGATCGGTCGGCTAGCTGCAATGTTACAGTAGTAGGCTTCAACGCATCCAAACCTAGTTTTCTACAAATGGACAATGGCATTAAACTTACTCTCGCTCCAAGATCACATAATGCTCTATTAAAATTCAAACTACCAATAGCGCAAGGTATAGAGAAACTCCCTGGATCTTTAAGCTTCGGGGGAAGTTTGTGTTGCAATATCGTGTTGCACTCCTCGGTAAGTCTAATGGTAGTATACTCCTCTAGCTTCCTTTTATTGGAGAGGATCTCCTTCAAGAATTTCACGTAGGTAGGCATTTGAGCTAGAGCTTTAGCAAAAGGAATATTTATATGCAATTCCTTGAAGATACTCAGAAATTTCTCGAATTGCTTCTCTAATTTCTACTTCTGCAACCTTTGTGGAAATGGGACGGGTGGCACATAAGGTTTCGGTGCCACATACTCCTTTGGTTGTGAAGGGAGCTCTTCCTTTTTAGTCAACTCAATCTCCTTCTCTACTTCTTCTTTTTCCTCTGTTTTCTCCTCATCTTTCACCTCACTCTCTTCTTGCATTTTTGGTCCTTCATACTCTTTCCCACTCCTTAGGGTGATAGCTTTGCATTGCTCTTTAGTGTTGGTTTTCGTCTTGCTCGGCAATGCTCCTTTGGTCTAGGATTTGAGGGACCTGCAATTTGTCCAATCTGCATAACCAAGTTTCGGTTGTGGTTTATCACATGCTCCAATTGAGTTTCAATTTTCTGGAATTTATCTGTAGTAACTGTGATAAACTTTTCCAAAGCTGCCTCTCATCCTTGTTTTTGATCAGGTTGTTGTGTTTGTTGTGGAGGCATTAGTGCATTCTGATTATGGACTCGTTGAGGTGGTCCTTGAAATTGGCCTTCAGGCCTAGGCTGAAAATTCTGTCTCAGTTGATTGCCTTGATTGTTGGACCAGGAAAAATGAGGATGGTTCTTCCATCCCAGATTATAAGTGTTGGAGTATGGGTTGTTGACCGGTCTTTGGTTATTCACAAAATTGACTTGCTCTTGCCCGGCTCCAACCTGAATACCTGCATTAGAATGAGGACAAGTATTAAACATAAGCGGTCCACTACAAATCTCACAAGATACCTGAACAGGGGATGGTATGGATGATGTCCCGGCAGCAGCTAACTGATCCAATTTTCTGTTCAATGCCTCAAACTTAGCACTAATTCCTGTTAGCTCATCTAATTCTAGCACTGCCACCACCGCCTTGGCCGGTTGATGTGTAGTCCTCTCATGACTCCAACTATCATTGGTTGCCATATTCTTCAATAGTTGAAGAGCTTCATCCTCTGCTTTTGCCATCAATGCTCCTCCAGATGTTGCATCTACCATCACTCTAATGTTCTGAGTCATCCCATTGTAGAAGGTTTGCACAATAAGCCAAGTTGGAATACCATGACGTGGGTACTTCCTTTGCAAATCCTTGAACCTCTCCCAAGCTTCGTATAAGGACTCGCCATCATACTTCTTGAATGAAGTGATATCATTTCTGTATCTCATAGTTTTGATGGGAGAGAAGTACTTTTCTAGAAATGCTTGGGATAAAGCTTCCCAAGTTTGAAGATTTTCGGTTGGTAGAGTTCCAATCCAAGCACGTGCCTTATCCCTAAAAGAAAAGGGAAATAGTCTGACCCTGATTGCATCATCTGAAACATTGTTCATCTTGAATGTAGCACAGACTTCGAGGAAGTAAGATAAGTGAGCAGCAGGATCTTCAGTGGCAAGGCCTCCAAATTGGTTTTGTTGCAGTAAACTAATGGTGGATGGCTTGATTTCAAAATTATTTGCTGCAATGGGAGGCCGAACTAGGTTGTTCTGAATTATCCCAACATTTGGCATGTTATAATCCTTGAGTGCTGGTTGTGGGGCTCTCGGTTTATCATTGTTTGGGTTTCGAGGTCTCCCATTATTCCTGTTGTTTCCATCATCGGCCATTTCTGGTGATGGAAATCTTTCTTGCCTGCGTTCTCGCCTGATTGCTCGTAGCCTTCTCTCAATCCGTGTAGTCAATATTGTCCAAGCTTTGAGTTCTTCAAAGCATGAATTGCCTGCAAAAAGATTTCCTCTAGATTAAGCTTCAAATGAAAATAAACTAAGAATAATAAAAGTTGATCTAAAACACTAGATATAAGTATGTAAATTGATATTGATTCAACGCCTTCCCGGTAATGGCGCCAAAAACTTGATAGAGATTATTTGTTAAGTTCAAAAGCCCAAGTGCAAGCTAATGGTGAAGTTGTAGCACAAGGGGTTGTACCCACGAGGAAGGGGACTCAAGTACCAATTTTATACCATTCTCTAATCGATAGACCGGAATAATATCACGTTGAGAGGTAAATATGAACAATTAAACAATAACAATTCACGAGAGAGTAAACAATTTACTAACTAACTCAAATGATACGGAATAGGCTAGGGAATGATATATGTAACTATAGTTCTCACAATGCCTTAAATTCATGAATTCATCCCTTTTTACTTGTCACTAAACTATAACTTAGGTTCTTTCGAATCCTAAGTAAGTATTAAATCCAATTTCATAAAAGTTTTTACAATTATCTGACAATTAAATTTAACCATTAAACAAGACAAGTGTAGCTCTCAATTCAGCGGCTCGGCATAATTTAAGAGATATAAAATAGCCAGAATAAGATCAAATTTCTTGGTTCTTAGATTCCAACATTTATGAAAACATCTAAGTCAGTACGGATCTTTTGAATAAGTAATGACTATGGATTATACTAAGGGTGGCCAAACCTTCACATACTAATTTGAATCAACTTTTCATAAATTAAAGGAATTAATTCACTCACTTAGGCATTTATTCAAACATCTAGCATACATATATTCATTCCCAAGCCTTAACGAACTTAGCTACTCATGAAATTACTCCAAACCATGCTAAATGAACATAAATTCTTCATTTCAAACATAAACATAGTACGATATGAATTCTGAGAAAATTAAACAACATTCAAAAACATTCAAACCCTAAGGTAAATTCTACGAAATCCATAACGAAACTGAATAAAAACAATTGTTCAAAAGAAACCGGAATGTTTGAAGTAGAAGAAATCTCGTTGGAATCGTAGACTTCGGTCTTCACGAACTTCCTCAAGAATTCTGTATCTTTTCTCCCAAAACTGACTTTTTTCTTCTATTCTACGTGTCTTTGATAATAGAGAAGTTTTCTTTTAAATCCTTGACTACAAACTGCCGAAAACTGTCTTAATTCGAAAAAAAATGTATCTGCACAGGGTCGTGGCCGCGACCAAATATAGGCATGAAACGGTCACATCCGCGACCAACTCATAAAATAGCGTTTTCTTCAGGTGTCGCGGCCGCGACCAAAAATGAACTGAATGAGGTCACGGCCGCGACCTGATTTTTGCCATGTTTCGAGATTTCACATGAAAATTGGGCAAAAATTCCACAAAATATTAGGTCGCGCCCGCGACTGAAAAACGGCGTGACCTCATTTTGATCCAGTTTTGAGATTTAGCAGCTTTTCTAAATCCGCTTTTTCTTGTTCTCATCCCGTTTTTCGTATAACTCGGCTCCATGATCGTTTGCACCTAAAAATGTATCATAAATATCAATTTAAGCTCAAAGATGTGCAATAAAATGATCGATTCCTAATTAAAACAAGCACCAAAAACGAACTTAACACTTTAGGATAGCCACAACCGTGTCTCAGGTCAGTGGCAAAGGCTTAAGAGCCACGGCTATATCACCTCGCACGCTGGTTGCCTTTCATGGACGCGGCAGCAGATTTAGGCTGTCTTCTTCATGTAATTTCTGCAAATTTTCCCCTGTTTTAACCCAAGCAACACAGCAGCAAGGAAAGGTAGCAATAGAAGCAGTTAAAGCCAAGCAAATCAAGCACAAAGTTCATGCAAATCAGCCATATACGTTCATGCTTCAATCCAGGAATGAAATGAGTTCAAAAGAGCAAGTGTTTCCACTATTTTTCTTGCAAGAAACTTAAAAGCATTAATGACATCTCAACCATAATCCATCTACCATGAAATAGGACCAAAGATATGCAATAAATGAGCTGTAAGGATCATCATACAAGTCTCCAAACTCAAAACAAGCAAGGATAGCCAAGTTCTCAATAATTTCATATAAACCCTAACTATTCAACAATATAACCATAACCATGAATTCTCTAACATAAAACAAGATTCATATGGAAGAAAATATGTACAAGAATGTGGAGAACAAGATTTCATTCTTACCTTTGAAGTGGGAGAACAAGAAATGGCCTTATGAGCTCAAATGGAAAAGTATGGGTGTTTTGCTCTTATGCCTTGTTTCCTTGCTTCTTTTCTTGGGTAGATCTCATGTGTGAAAATTTGGGAAGAGAGATGAGGCTATAAGGTTCAAATATGTGTCTAAAAATGGGTCAAGAACCGGGTTTTTAGGCCTCAAAACAGGTAGGGTATCAAATGTGGTATGTTATCACTGAAATTCGCATCTTCGGAGGTCTATACGGCATCGAAAAATTACAAGGCTTGTTCGATTGGATTCGAATCATCAAAACGAGCCCAACGGTGAAGATAAAACTCGAATCCGAGTTCCCGAGCTCATGTTTTGCAAATAAGAACTCAAGTATGGCCAAATTGTAAATTAGCCCAAGACTTTAGAAAAAGTGCAATTGAGTCCTCAAGGGTTTCAATCAAGTCCAAATCAACTTAAAACCATACACTTAAGTCCTTAAATCATATATATCACATAATTGATGAAATTAGCATGCTATGGAATTAAATTCATATTTCATAAATTCATAGATCATAAGAATTCATATCATAAATTCACTTAAGGTATATTCTTGACATTTAATTCAAATATTTTATATAATTTCAAATAAATCATATAAGAAATTGAATAATGAAATAGATTTCAAATAAATGCATCAATGAAATATGAAATTAAATGAAATTACGGAAAATGAACTCACACGTAGCACAAACTTGTACGTACTGGCAAATGAGGTGTCAAAGAGGTGGAAACAGGGGTCAGTCTCTAGAAGACTGAGTGAGCAGGAGCTGTACTTATATATATATATATATATATATATATATATATATATATACATATATATAAAACAAGCACATGCAAGCCATAAATCCCGAGCAAGGTTTTAGAGAAGAAAGTTCCCCTGAAGGGCATGGAAATGGTTATCAATGCTCAAACTTTACGGCTATTCCGAGTTCAGATCATTTTCAAATCGATTTAGGTGATCAATAGCTCGGCGAGTGAGCGTACACAATTCTCCAACCAAACTCCAACCGTGTATAATCATTAGGTGATATTTATTAAAACTTGATGATGCAATACCAATAATCAATCAATCACTATTTCATTAACATTTAAGAGCAATTATAATCCAATCTCCTGTTAGGAATAGTGCCCTAGAAAGCCGATTAGTCATAATCCGTTTTGGGACTTTTCTAGTATCACAGACAATCTTTGAATAATATACGATTGATTAATATCATAGGCAAACACTTCTTTATATGCTCTTGTTTGGTATGTGTTTACTTTAGCTGTGCATGTATGAGAACTCCCCTAATCCTGATGACTTTAGGACTCTACCATTTAGGAGAAATGGTTCATGAAACGAGCCCTATATCACATAAGTCATGATTAGTAAAATACTCCAAGCCGATGAGTCCTACAGACAGTGGGAGTGTCAACCTGACTCCTCTAAGGCTTGCTTGTGGGATCACGCCCTTAAGAAGGACCACCTTGTTTCATGGAGGTGCAAAGTGTATAGTTGATACGTGCGTGATACATGAGGGTGCTTACTTTAATAAGTAAGTTCACTGAGGTGCCCCGTGTGAGAACATTCCTAAATGGGAAAGGAAGTTTCTATTTCAGGAAATGGAAACTTCCAGATTAGGAAATATCTCACGAGTCATTGATGTGATTAATTGATCCTTAGACTTGAGGTTTCATGTTACTTTATGAGTTAACTCTGTAGTCTTTGGTATAAGCTTTAAAGGGTGTCGCCTTAGACAACTGATTCAAGGCTTATGCTGGGCTGCACAAGTGACTCATGAAAGTGAATGAGAATCAAGAAAGGACCTACACTTTCATATGCAAGGTGATCTCTTATTGTGTAAGTCATTCATATGCCATATGGAGTCCTTGGCCAAGGCAGTAGATCAAGACATCAAGAAAATGGTTTCTTGGATTGAGATCAAATGGATATGAAATGCACTTAGCTTTAAGACCAGATTATTAGGGTTCTGATTATTCCCTTACCCTAGATCTTGGTTGAGAGATAGTAAGTAGGAGGATTATATCTCACATGAATCAATGACTTAAAGGTTCTGTCGAATCCGAACATTCCAATTCAGCTAGGGGTTACTATGGTTGTTTAATCTGTGGACTGATTAATTAATTAGTGAATTAATTAATTAGGGTCACTGCTAATTGAATTGAGAACCTAGAGGGTCACACACAACAACTTGGTTACATGAGTTGTCGCTTTAAAATGATTAAACGAGTTAATCGAGCCTAGAGGGCTCCACACGTGTGAAACCACACGTGTAGGTCACGTGACTGGACACATGTCATTGTGACACGTGTGCCACACGTGATTGTTTAATAATATATTAAATAATTAATTTGTTAATTATTTAATAGACTTTGGTTTAATTTTGAATTAAAAAGAAAGTCTTATTTTGGAGAAAAATAATCTAGTTAATTAATTATGAATTAATTAATTAGATAAAATAAGTTATTTATTTTAAATAAATAAAGTATAAAATTATCCAAAAATAGTTTGGATATTTTTAGCTCTCTTGAAAGTTGATTTGAATTAGAATTCAAAGTCAAAGTCAAAATTACTTGATGATCAAGTAATAGAAAAGAGAGAGACCAAAATCCTAGCCCATTAAGGACTAGGAATTTCGGCACTGCCTTGCTTATAAATAGGGGAGCTCGAGCTCCCCTTAGAGCTAATCGAGAATTCTTTTGGTTCATGTGTTGAACACTATCCTTTCTCCAAGATAAACAAAACCCTAGGTTAAGCCTAAACACTAACTAGAGAACTAGCATCCTTACTAGTTAGATTGTAGCCAAGTTGGTGGACTATCTCTAGAGAGCTTCAAGTTAGAAGTTTTGAATATTCGAGCTTTACCAAAAAGTGGGGATCAAGCAAAACGATCAGAAGGGATGATGAAATGATTCTGAGCCCAACATGAATCGAGTGAAAAAATCGAACCAAAGAAGATGGCGAAAACCGTTCGTCCATATACTGAAGGATGAATTTTTTTCACGAGGGTTTTGTGACTGGCAGTTTTCTACTTTCACAAAACTGGTTTTCGAAGGGAGTTTCAATCATGCTTTTCTCGTTTCATGTTTCTTTCTTTATGTTATATTGTTAAGAACTTCCCTAACATGATTTGAATCTAGGTTGGTATGGATTGTTATCCCGATAATGGATTCTGAAGTAGAAAGAGACTTTCGAGGGACGGGTTGTTAAGCCGCGAGAAGAGCGTTCTTGGGTGGCTTGAAACGCTTCAAGAAAGAATAAAAGAAAAGTAAGTTTTCTATCTCTACGAATTTTTTTAAATTCCGCTGTTTTCTGATTCGTGTTTTCCAAAAAGTGGTATCAGAGCCACCTCGTTAATCATGTTTCTGATTCGTCTCAATTATTCTGAATTTGGTAGAAATTCTTAGGCTTAGATGCGAATTAGGTATTCATTAGTTCTTTTAGAAAGCCTGAATTACGAAACTGTAATTTTTCTTGAATTTCTGAAACTGTTTTCTTAAATTGTGTTTTTGAAAAACGTTTGGATTCAAATCTGTTTAAATCGTGTTTTTTTTTTTGAATTTTGGATTGAACTGGGTGTTGGAGAAACCCAAAATACGAAAGGGAACACGAAAAGGACGAGCCTAGGCGTGCTAGCACGTCTCACGGCCAGACCCGTCGCCGCCGCCCAGCCCTCCCGCCCGCGCCTAGGCACGCCCTCGCGGGACAGCCACCCGCAACCGCGCGGGACAGCCGCCCGCAAGCTCCCACAACCGCGCGGGAGCACCCGCCCGGCATCGCCCGCACGCGAGCAGCAGCAAGCTACGCACATTGCGCGCGCGCGCGAGCTGCCGGTACATTGCGAGGCTGGTGCGCGATGCTGCGCTGCGAGCAAGTGCTCGTTCCGGGCGATTCCGGGCCCGGTTTTGGCGTTTTCGTGTTTTCGTGTTTGCTGTCCTTGAAATCCCGATTTAATTTTTCTGTAAAATTTTATTTTATTAAATTTGAATTATTTTTTAAATAATTGTTTAAATTGGGATTTTGAAAATTCAAGCGATTTAAATTTTGGAAAAATTACAAACTTTATTTTATGAAAATATTGAAAGAATAAAATTATTAATTTTCAGAAATTAATTGGAATTTTATTGGTTTATAGTTATTCGGGTTTTATTGAAAAGACTCTTGAACAAGAATTGCAACTAAGTCGTGTTTTAAGCTATTAGAACTTAAAGCGAGAATTTTAATTTATTTGTTAAATTTAAATTCTTGCAATTTATGCATGTTAGGTGATCATGGGTTTAGACTTATGTATGGTTTTAATTTATGCACATAGATGGTTTAAATTGGGGTTGGAGCCCTATAGTTGCGTTTTTCAATTGAGGTTGGAGCCTCACTTATGTGCGTACTGTTATGTGATTTATTATGTGGCTTTCCATATTACTGTTTTTCAGGCCGGGGTATGCCCCGTGTAATTGTCTAAGGCCAATATGAAGATTGAGCCTTATTACTTTATGTCTTTTTCTTTTTATTGTAATTTGAGAGTAGAGATAGGTGGTGAGGTTTTATTTTCATTTTGGAGACAATGCACCCATGGAGTAAGATGGACCACATTCAAGTAACAAGGAGGCCATAAGTGAAGACCCCTTAAAATGTTAGGGAGGGGAATCTCAATTGTAAAATGTAATAGAGATAGGGCTCGTATTTTGTTACCGCTTTCCCTTATGTGATTTAAACTGTTTATGTGGCATGTATGTTAGAACTTGTGATTGTGGAGTGGCTCCGACATATCACGCATAAGATAGGTAGAACCCATGATCATCTCATGTTAGTATCATGCTAGGACATGTTATCTGTTTATGTGCTTGTTTGAAATGCATTTAAGTTGTACTTGCATTAATCAAGACTAATAAAATCGGATAACATATATGTTGGTGAGGTCGAACCGAACAACTCTTCGGTTGATTCGAAAATTCCCATTAAATATTAAGCTCATTTCGAATAATAGGTATTTAATTCGAGATGCAAATTTTGAATTAAATTCCTAGCATTCCATCAATAGGTTTTAAGTTTAGTAAGTAAAGCTAGTTATTGCCCGCGAGTCGTGGGATAGCTAGTGGAGCTTATTAGTTCCTAGTTACCTAATTGATCATTTTAAATGATCAATATTTCGTGGTTAATTTTGGCAAGGGCGATGTCCGCGAGTCGTGGGTCGTTCGAACTAAGTTTTGATCATGATCTTATGATTGATGGGTCTAGCTTAACGCCTAAGTAAATATGGATGTCGCACGAGTCGTGGGTCCATATTGAAAGATAGGTGATGCAAAAGCAATTACTAAGAGTTCTAAAGGTGTTAGAATTTGTAAGTTGTACCTACCTAGGATTTTACTTAGAATGTCCGCGAGTCGTGGGTTCGAGGTAAAATGCTTAGGATCTTAGTACCCGTTGGGAAACGTGTTCCTCTTAGATCTTTGGGAATTATAGATCTTTGAAAAACAGTGGGAGCTACATTAGATTAAAGACATTATCTTATGTATATCGTTATTATTCAGCATGCTCTCCTAGTTCTCTGCTTAGCATTTAGGTTGTAGTTCTGTGATTCTCTACAATATGAAATGCAAACCCATTCGTATCCATCCTTAAGTCAAAAGAGTTGACTAAGTCCTAACTAACTCTAAATTGGCTTTGGATCCTAAAATTCGTTTTAGATTCCGAATAGAGAAAGGTGTTCTCTAAAGGGCGAAGTTTTCAATTATGAAAATTCGACCCGGGCCAAAAGAGAAGCAATCTGAGGTGAATGGATTTCTCCAAACCACTTAAGAGCAATTGAACCACCTCATAAAAATGTTACAAGGTATAACATTGTGGAATTATTCAATATTCCAAATGAGGAAACAAGTGCACATGAACAAAGTCTAAAGATCTTATTTGAAGATCTTGTGGTCTCGATCATTAATTGAGAAAAGAGTTCTCAATGCACTGATTGCTTACATTGCTTCCACCATCATTCAAACCCTTTATGATCAACTAGAATGATGCTAATGTAGCATAATTAATCATTTAGTTGATAATGGTTGAGAGCATCCTTAAGAAGGAACAAAAGGTTGTGATGGTTAATTCTTCTTCTAGACTCACTAAGTTAAAGCCTTGAAGGCCTAAAGAAGAAGAAACCCTTAAGAGCCCAATGGAGGGGCATGTAAGGGGTACGCCCAAAAGACATTAGAGATCAAAATGGGCGTTTGCTTCTAAGGTAGCAAATAAGGACTTTGAAAGGGAACTGCAAAGAGTATGAGTACTCTGAAATGTTACCTCGTTTAGTAATTCTACTAGGAATAGAATTCACAAGTCTTGAGTTGATTCTACATAATCTGTTGTGCAAAGACTCAAAGCACTAATGTTCTGAACATACAACGAGATAAAAAAAGTAAGTGAGATGACAAAGCTTCGAATTATTTTAGAACGTTGAGACATAAAAGGATTAGCAAGTTAGACATCTTGGGATCATTTTATGAAAATGAACCTAGAGAGTTAACTTCCTATGAATCCTATCTTAATGGGAAACATTCCCGAAACATAGTTTAGGTGAAACATGGAACATTCCAAAATTATAGTGGATTTCGATCCATGCTGATGAGTGTAAGATGCTTAGTGTAAGCACTAGATACAATCGTCAGTTTAATCATTATGAATGAATGTATTTGTTGAAGTACAAATTCGAAACTTATATGAAATTCTTAGAATTTCAAAAGGAGGTTAGGAACCGAAGTAGTCATGAGTTATAGGTAAATCGATATGATCGAGTTAGCCAATATCTTAGCAACTAATTCCTTAGTCATCTTAGAGATAATAGGATTATCTCTCAGTAAACTAATTCGAGAACACCTTAGTGTTTTCGAATGAGGGAATGAAACCTAATGGGATATGGTCCATTCCATAGCAAGCTTTACTGACTTATAATCATTCTAGGAATAAACTCCCAGAATATGCAGTTAGAGATTTTGAATTTAGTACCTTCCAAATTCAGTCCTTTAGATGCACTATGCAATGTGGCACACTAAATTCCATAATTATTCTTGTCCAAGAATTTAGTGGAATCCTCTTAAGTGAAGAGGATAGTGGGAGATAGGCTTGAAATGAGTTCAAGTTTATACAAACAATATTGGATATCATTTCTGCCATTCCCTTAGACAAAGGTTGTTTGTCTCAAGGAATGTATCTTTCTTAAGGAATCGTTCCTATAAAAGAAGAAAGACAAGCAAGCAGACCTCAAAGAAATTTGAGGATAAATATCCACGCCACATATAGAAGAAACGAGCCCATCTGATAAAACTTAGCCAAATTTTAGAGTATGTACACGTGTGAAACCCTTCTCTTAAGACCCGTTTAAAACGTGTTCCTAGATAGCCAAGGAATTACTTGAAGAGGAGACACTGTCAGATTTGGAATCTGAGTAGTGTAAGCAAGCCTTGAAATCCAATATGGATTCCATATACTCAAACCAAGTTTTGACCTTGGTTGATCCACCTGATAGGATCAAGCTCGTGGAGCTTTGAGTGAATGAAAGCATTACAACCTTCTTGACGGTTGAAATGCAAAAGTCCATTTGGATTATGTTTACCACATCCTCATATTCTGACTATGAGATATGATAAATGAATATGAGAACTGTCTTGTTCAATGTGAGATTGAAAAAGACTGAAATAAGGTATTTCTATAAATCTCATATTCAGTGGGAGTATGTATAAGGTATGCAAATCCCTAAAGTCAATCTGTGGATTGATAAAGGCTTCTAGGAGTTAGACAATTCGATTCCATAGGATAGTCAAATCGTTTGACACAGATGGAAGTCGAATAAGTCTCAAAAGTGTACATATGATAGTTAGTGATGTAAGAGTCAATTTTGGTTCTTTAGAAGACGATGTCCTTCTCATTAGGAATGTCAAGGATAATGTGAAAGTTACCAATTCTTGTTTAAGAAACAATTTGACATGAAAGATCTTAGTGATTATCCTAAATTCTCGACATTGAGATCTATAGAAGATAGATCTAAGAGCATAAATGGATTATCACAAAACGAGTACATAACCATAATACTAAAAGGAGTTTAGTATGGATAATGGAACATCTCTTTTGAAGAGTATGTGTCCTAAGATAACTTTAAGAATATCCAAAATCCCTTTAAGTGAAAGGGTACATAATGTATGAAATGTTATGTACTAGACTTGATATGGCTCAACATTAAGCGTAGTGGGTCGAATCTAATATGACCTCAGAGAAGGTCATTAGATTTCTGTAAAGAATGTCCTCAGAGTACTTGAGAAGAAATGAGGATATGTATTAGTTTACAGAGCCCAAAAGATCTTGTTGTTAGAAGGATATTTGATGTAACCGTTCATCAAACATAGATGATTATGAAATCATTGAAAGGATACAACTTCTACCAGAATGGTAATGCAATGTGTTGGAAAAGGGTTCCAAGGACGAACATTGCAAAACTCGACTATCGTAGTTGAGAACTTAGTCGTATTATATAACGCTAAGTTAAGTGTTTGGGTAAGAAACTCCATCTAACTTGTTAGATGAAGTTCCTAGCATGAAAACAACTCCTTTATCATATTGTATAATAAAATGGATGGTTGCTCAAGTAAGAGAACCAAGACCTCACCAAGAGACTGAACACGTGATTACGAATCACTTTAAAAGGAAAAGGTGTTTCCTAAGAGATGTGTAAACAAGAGGGTCACATCAGCGGAGAATATAGCAGATCCACTTTGGAAACGCCCAAAGTCAATAGGCTCTCAAAGTGCATCTTGAGAAGATGGGACTTAGAGTACCTAAATGGCTTTTACGGGCAAGTGGGAGATTGTTAGGAATAGTGCCCTAGAAAGCCGATTAGTCATAATCCGTTTTGGGACTTTCCTAGTATCACAGACAATCTTTGAATAATATACGATTGATTAATATCATAGGCAAACACTTCTTTATATGCTCTTGTTTGGTATGCGTTTACTTTAGCTGTGCATGTATGAGAACTCCCCTAATCCTGATGACTTTAGGACTCTACCATTTAGGAGAAATGGTTCATGAAACGAGCCTTATATCACATAAGTCATGATTAGTAAAATACTCCAAGCCGATGAGTCCTACAGACAGTGGGAGTGTCAACCTGACTCCTCTAAGGCTTGCTTGTGGGATCACGCCCTTAAGAAGGACCACCTTGTTTCATGGAGGTGCAAAGTGTATAGTTGATACGTGCGTGATACATGAGGGTGCTTACTTTAATAAGTAAGTTCACTGAGGTGCCCCGTGTGAGGACATTCCTAAATGGGAAAGGAAGTTTCTATTTCAGGAAATGGAAACTTCCAGATTAGGAAATATCTCACGAGTCATTGATGTGATTAATTGATCCTTAGACTTGAGGTTTCATGTTACTTTATGAGTTAACTCTGTAGTCTTTGGTATAAGCTTTAAAGGGTGTCGCCTTAGACAACTGATTCAAGGCTTATGCTGGGGCTGCACAAGTGACTCATGAAAGTGAATGAGAATCAAGAAAGGACCTACACTTTCATATGCAAGGTGATCTCTTATTGTGTAAGTCATTCATATGCCATATGGAGTCCTTGGCCAAGGCAGTAGATCAAGACATCAAGAAAATGGTTTCTTGGATTGAGATCAAATGGATATGAAATGCACTTAGCTTTAAGACCAGATTATTAGGGTTCTGATTATTCCCTTACCCTAGATCTTGGTTGAGAGATAGTAAGTAGGAGGATTATATCTCACATGAATCAATGACTTAAAGGTTCTGTCGAATCCGAACATTCCAATTCAGCTAGGGGTTACTATGGTTGTTTAATTTGTGGACTGATTAATTAATTAGTGAATTAATTAATTAGGGTTACTGCTAATTGAATTGAGAACCTAGAGGGTCACACACAACAACTTGGTTACATGAGTTGAGGCTTTAAAATGATTAAACGAGTTAATCGAGCCTAGAGGGTTCCACACGTGTGAAACCACACGTGTGGGTCACGTGACTGGACACGTGTCATTGTGACACGTGTGCCACACGTGATTGTTTAATAATATATTAAATAATTAATTTGTTAATTATTTAATAGACTTTGGTTTAATTTTGAATTAAAAAGAAAGTCTTATTTTGGAGAAAAATAATCTAGTTAATTAATTATGAATTAATTAATTAGATAAAATAAGTTATTTATTTTAAATAAATAAAGTATAAAATTATCCAAAAATAGTTTGGATATTTTTAGCTCTCTTGAAAGTTGATTTGAATTAGAACTCAAAGTCAAAGTCAAAATTACTTGATGATCAAGTAATAGGAGAGAGAGAGACCAAAATCCTAGCCCATTAAGGACTAGGAATTTCGGCACTCCCTTGCTTATAAATAGGGGAGCTCGAGCTCCCCTTAGAGCTAATCGAGAATTCTTTTGGTTCATGTGTTGAACACCATCCTTTCTCCAAGATAAACAAAACCCTAGGTTAAGCCTAAACACTAACTAGAGAACTAGCATCCTTACCAGTTAGATTGTAGCCAAGTTGGTGGACTATCTCTAGAGAGCTTCAAGTTAGAAGTTTTGAATATTCGAGCTTTACCAAAAAGTGGGGATCAAGCAAAACGATCAGAAGGGATGATGAAACGATTCTGAGCCCAACATGAATCGAGTGAAAAAATCGAACCAAAGAAGATGGCGAAAACCGTTCGTCCATATACTGAAGGATGAATTTTTTTCATGAGGGTTTTGTGACTGGCAGTTTTCTACTTTCGCAAAACTGGTTTTCGAAGGGAGTTTCAATCATGCTTTTCTCGTTTCATGTTTCTTTCTTTATGTTATATTGTTAAGAACTTCCCTAACATGATTTGAATCTAGGTTGGTGTGGATTGTTATCCCGACAATGGATTCTGAAGTAGAAAGAGACTTTCGAGGGACGGGTTGTCAAGCAGCGAGAAGAGCGTTCTTGGGTGGCTTGAAACGCTTCAAGAAAGAATAAAAGAAAAGTAAGTTTTCTATCTCTATGAATTTGGTACGATTGCGAGTCCAAGGTCCTTTTGTTGGGAAAATTTTTTTAAATTCCGCTGTTTTCTGATTCGTGTTTTCCAACATCTCCTTCCTCTGGGGTGATGGTCAGGCTTGTAGACCCGAGCCATCCAATCAATATAATGTGAGACGGGGGCTCATGACTCCTACCCGCTCCTTCGATGGGTTTACCATCGGCTCAAGAGTAACTCACCTCTCGTGCTTCTCGGTCGCGTTAGAGATTCTCAATGGGTACTACGTGTAAAGGTTATGTCCAACGGCCCGATGCTATTCCGGTCGCTAATCCCACGTTGCCCCAGGCCCATAATACAGTGCAGTTCAATTCTCACCAAAATAATAAGGTTACGGTAGAGCAATTCAATCAATTCATTATAAACGGTTCGTTTTCTTCAAAACATTTACTTGATGATTCTTTGAGAAGAAATATAGATATACAATAAGGTTTTTTGCCAAAACATTCACATGAAGGTTGTAGGGTTTGTATACATAACTAGAACGAAAAACACCCTCACCTGGAAGACGACAATACAAGAACACGAGCTATACCGGTGCCTATTTGATCACGATATCTCTGCCCTGGAGAAGAACTGTACAAGAAAGGAAACAATGTGTACTCGTGAGATAAGACTCAATATGAGACCAAGTAGGACGCACGACAATGCTCATGAAGTGTTGTAACGTGTTATGAAATGATACGATATACAATAAATCGTAAAATTTTATGAAGTGTGATCATGTTCATGTGCACAATTAATGCCCTTATGTAATAGGCAATCATACGAATTCATATCATAACAAATAATTAATCATTAAATAATTTATCAAGCCATGGACACATATTTATCATGTATAACATTCATCTAGCATATAAAAGTTACAATAACTCTCAAGGAGGTCACGTATATAAACCATTCAATCAAACGGATTCAATTCATATTAAGCATGGAGTCAAACAGTTAAATTCGAGCAGTTAAGGATCCAGGAGTACAATTAAAAAGATAATAATTAATTAGGAATGTATACAATTCATGCAAGTCACATACAAAGTCAGTGAAGTGTAAGGAAGGTAAGCAAACAGGTTTCGAAGAAGATTAACAAAAGTTAGGAGTTCTCAAAACGTGCAAGCTGTAGAAAAATGGAAATATCTTGAGTTTTAGAAATTGGAATTGGGTTTTGTTTGTTGGATATGAAAATAGACAAATAGGGCTTTCCAACCATATATGGCTCGACTTCTAGTATGAAGTGAAATGCAAAATGGCTTAGGTCCGAAGTTGAGTGAACGCAGATTCGCGATAGCTTGATGAAACAAAAATGAAACGGTTATATCTCACTCCTCGGAACTGATATTGACAAGAGTAGAGAGGAGAATGCTTTAAACTTTAAGTACTTGAATTAGGTAAAATTTCAGAGCAACCAGAGCAGGTTAGGGCAGTCCCGGCCGGGATTAAATCAATCCCGGCCAGGATCCTGGAGCAGTGAGTTTCGGATAATGCATCCCGGCCGGGATTCAATTTACCCTAAAATAATTCCCGGCGGGGATCGGTCAACAGCAGGCAGCAGCAACAAGACGCTAAAACAAGGCAACGGCGGAAGAAGCTTTCCGGCGGCGAAACGGCTCCCCAAACTCGACCAAATTTGCACAAAACACATCCCAAGTATCCAATAAACATATATATACACAAATTACACATTAATTTCATCAATTAATCTCAAATTATACAAGCCCACACACACACACACACATCTATAAATACACACATACACACATAAATATACACATTCTTGCATCAAAATTCAAGATTCAAGCATAAAATTCATAGATCATCATATATTCATGCATATACACACAAGGATTCAAGTTATTAAACAAGAACTACAAATCCTTAACTTATGCATACAAATTCATACATAATATACATATATATACACATACCTTGAATGAAGAAATGTGGGAGAAGAAGAAGAACGGAAGGCGGTAGTCCAGTAGTAGCGTCGGCGACCGGCAGTGGTGAACGGGGGTGGTCCGGTGGTGGCTCCCCTTTTCCCTCTCTCTCCCTTGGCTGAATGGGTGTGTGTAGAGAGTGTGTGTGTTAATTCTTGCATGAATAGTGCATGTGTGTGTGAGCATATAGATATTTTGTGTAAGTTTCCAAATAATGCAATTAGGCCCCTTAAGTTTTAATTAAATACAATCAAGTCCCAAAATTATTAATTAGATCAATTAAGTCCAAATTAAAATGCAATTAAGTCCGTAAGTTCATGGAATGTTTCAATTAAACCACCAAAGTTTCAACTAGAATGCAATTAGAATAAAATTAGGCACTTAGATAATGCTCGAAAATTAAATTATAAAAGAATACACGCATGAAGGTATAATATAAATCGAAGACAAGTTCACGTATTTGCAATTAAATCATACGATCAAATAATTTAAGCACATAGAAGCACTTAAGTCACATAATTAAATAATTAAAACACATAACACTCGATTTGACCTCACTCGTGACGTCATACCTGATCAGTCTTGAAACACGGGGCGTCACACGCATATACTCGTCTCAACGTGATTTTTGGAAAATCGCCACCTATTAACGGATTTAATAATGTCTTTACCATATACTGTTTGAGATAGACTCGGTATATGTATACGTATATACTCGCCTTTAATCCATACCAAACTCAACATTTCGAGAAAGGAAATCTGCTAAAAAATTATTCATTCCTCTAATATGTTTAATTTTAAATTTGTAATATGATAAGAAAACTTGCCAACGTTGGAGTCTTCTATATTGTGGTTTATTTTGAGGTTTATTTTAGATTAGACTTTGAATCTGTGTATTGTCTGTATGGATTTCAAAAGGTTTCGAAAAAGAAAAAGAGAAAACTTTCCAATCCCTCTTTTTATATCAAGTATTTCTTTTTCATGTATTGTATAATTAACCTCTTCTTGACTAAATGTCACACTGGTATATTTGCATATTTCATTAAGATCTGTTTTTAAAATGACAGACCAATAAAGGTCAGAAGCATCAGTTTGGATAATAAGCTTATCTTTATCTTCTGGTACCCTTAGTTCTGCTAACGATTTGCATTCTTTCTTAAGATTAACAACTATTTCAGTATGTTTAAAACTCCTACCCTTTGTATTATTTTTCTTAAGTAATTTTTGTATTTCACGCTTTTTCTTAGCTAAATTTGGAATAGATCCTTCAGCACAGTTTAAACATCCAAAAAATCTTTCTATTTGCTTTCTGTTGTCAAGCTTATTTGAAAATTCTAGAATTTTTCAAGAAATATGAGATTTTAATTTTATTCTTGCAGAACTCAATTTTAATCCTAAAAATTCTATTTCCTTTTTTTTTTTTTTTTTTCCTATTTGAGAGCAATTCCATTTTCTCTACAGAGTTTAGCAAATAATAGAAGATGTTTTCTATTATCTTCTCATGTATCAGAACAGAACAGATTAGGGTATCATCTATATATGCTATCATAAAGTCATTAAATTTAGAGAAGATGCTATCCATTTTTCTTTGATATATAGATGGTGTATTTTTTAGCCCAAAAGGTACTACAAGTCATTCATAGTGTCCTTGTGGAGCACTAAAAGGAGTATATTGAATACTATCTTCTTCCATTTTTATTTGTTAAAAACCTGAAGTGCAATCAAATTTAGAGTAGAAAGACATGTTTTTGACTACGTTTTGACTAAAAGAGTTACGAATTATACTTTTGTGTATTTACTTGGGATCTTAATGTAATTAACCCTGGGAAAAAAGAGAGGTAAAAACGAAAACGAAAAGAAATTTAACAGTCAAACATCAAAAAATAAAATCAAAACCAAAATCAATTGGATAACAAAATAAAAAATCATTAAGAATACATAAATATAGTTTATGACGACCGATGTTAGAGATAAATATACTTCCTATAAAACTAGGAATACATCACCTCAACATCATCATGTCACAATCAGAGGATAAAAAAATAATATAAAAGAAAAGCACGAAGCTATCATAATGAATTATGAAAGAAGAAATAAATATCAACTTTCAAAAACTCGGCCAATCATCTTTCTTTCCCCTTCCACCAATCCAAAAGACGAGATTCTAAATCAACACTAGAGGAAACATTAACAACAATAACTTGATCAACTTGTACAGCTCTAAATCATTCCACAACACAATGCAGGTGGTAAGGGGCTGAACCTAATATCACTAGGTAAAAATTACACAAACCTCCCCTGCAAACAATGGATCCATAAATCGGAGTGATGGGCGTTTTTGTTGATGATGGCAACGGTGAGTGAGATGCGTGCATGTGCGTGCATGTGTGTGTGTGTTTAGGGTTATTGTCCGGGTAAAGTTACATTGATGTCAGTGCGCTTATTCCTTGAGTCGGGCAGCATTGAGGACCAGCTATCAGCTCGAACAGGAGGAGAAGTATGATATGTATCTTCTACTCCAGCACTTGAGATTGGAATAGCTGAAGCTGGTATAATATTCAGAGATTCCAGTTTTGGTCTCTTGGTTTTCTGCTCCAGTTGATTGGCTGCTAGAAAACTTCCGACGACAATCTAGTCCGAAACCAAAATAACAAGTGTTATTCAAATAAAAACAAAATAAAGAAAGGGTCAATGTACATTAAAGAAGAGATTACATAATAGATGTAGCTAGTGTTTATAAAACAAGAGTTGTTCCTGCCTTGAGCTTAGGAAAAGGCAAAATTGTAATGATTCCGAAAACTCTTATAAAAAAAAAAATTCATGCTTTTGCTTCCTTCGTTTTCCCCACATTCAGAGTGTTGCAAACCAGTTTGTCCTTGTTTTAAGCTCAAATAAGGTACAAGCAAGAGGCATCTTGACACGTACTTCTAACTTCAGCTACTTCCTTCTAGGTTATTTTCATAAATAAATGAGAATTTGTTTAATTTAATAAAATTAGTTCTCGACCTTTTCCCCCTTCAAACTCCCAAAAACCATTTTTAACAATTTTCTTTTTAAACACTCATCCACGCAACTTCCTACTATTTGAGTATTTTAACTAATTTAGTAAACTCCTCCCTTTTTCTTAGTGCTTCTCCTTAAATTAAGTAAGAAGTACGAATGGAGGTACTTTTTCGGCTTCTAGGTTCTATTCTACAAATACTCTCAACTATGACTATTCCAACATTTTTAACCCTTGACTCCTCCAAGACCAACAAACACCCCGAATTACACAAACTTCATATTTTCTTTTCAAAAAATATGCATGAAGTGGCAAAAAACTTGTCATGAATTGTGGCATGAATTGTGGAGCGACTAGAACGCATCACTAATGCATGTGAGAGTAACTTAAAAGATTTGTTTTAATGACAAAAAACAGCATCAATAACCTATAAGCAATGACGGGGTATCATTGTAAGGGGGAGATAAACTATAAGGGAGGTACTTGTTATTTTGAAAACCAGAGGAGAGACCTTGTAATTGATTGCAGTTATAGAGGGGAAGGCTTTCTAATTATATATATCTCAATACCTGCACAGGACTAGCAGCTACTAATAGGCCAGCAACTCCACCGCCTACAACACGGCCATCAGGACTTGCCAAGGAAACACTCATACCACCAGACCGATTTCTCATTCCTCCACTCTCTGAAGGCATGAATGATCCTGTCAACGACAATATCTCAAACCGACCCTGTAAGCATAATGCAAAACTATATCAGACAGCTTCATCTTCTGATTAAATTGAGAAGGCAAATAAAGTCGCGCACATTTCCACATAGAGCTAGAAATACAACAACTAGTGAAGCAGCAATCTAAATATAAGTTATAGTTGATAAGAGCACCTCATATGTCAATGTACCACCAGAAGAATCAGGCTGACGAAGAGTTACACTTGAAATCACACCGTTAGCTGAGAGAATGCAAATTGCTCGAGGCCCTTGTTGAGAGAACGATATAACTTTCATAGTAACATCCTATAATCAACACAACTAGAAAATTAGAAATGTATTGAAGTCCTGAATTTCATATTTAACCAGGCAAAATAGTCGAATAGACCACTTATTATTAATCGAAAGCATTTTATCACCATCTTTTACCTCTCCGGCATTGACCGTAATTATATGAGGTGTGAAATTAGCTCCTACCGAACAAGAAATCCATTCACCTACAAAAAGGAAATACCAAACATCAGAAACTATGATCAGACATACTTCAAAACACCATTAAATAGCATGCAACGAAAGGGGTTGAAAAGTTGGAAACTAGAATTACATGTCTTGCCTAAATAACCTATTGTTCAGCAGCTACTTTGGACAAAGGACAATGAATCCCATCTGATTATGAGTCATTTCCCAATCAACAATCAATTTGATTAGGATGTCTCAAGACAGGATCACATAGACTCATACCCTTGAGCCTAAAAGAGGTGAAATTATTCAGAACGACAACAGTAGATTAGAAAAGTCCAAATAATACAAAACCTAATACCGTCCCACATGCACATTCAGGTAGTAAGCATCAAGAACACACTGATTAAGTTTCAATATGACTTAATTCAACAAGGAGACAACAACATTCCATTACCATATATGGAGATACTTAAACCAATACTCACGTGCACTAACAGGCATCTTCAAAAGGGCAAAAAAACAATGGCCCAAAAAATCCTTAATTTTGAAGATTCCATCTTTACCCCAACCGCTCCATAGAACCCACATGGCTCTTTAAGTCCTAAGAAGTAGCCATTTTGTTATAAGATCTTAGCTGGGGCATCTATTCGCAGGTCCCACTGCTTCAAATCAAACATGCTAGCCTTTATAGTACCATTTTGACTGTGGAAATCAAACATGATAGCGTTTATAGAACCTTTCACAGGTCCCATTTGTGACCACAGACATAAAACAAAGCTTCATGGGCATGCATGCAGCAACATGACACACTCACTCAATCTCGTCTCTCTCTCTCTTTCACACACAGAGTAAATGAGAATGAGGAATTGTTATACATACCCAAACTGTTCGTCTCTACTATGGGTTGTTGATACTTGACACCAGAGCCGGCCGGCCGAATTTTTCCTCGCTTCTCGACGGCGGCGCCGGCGGAGAAGTCAATAACCGGTGGCGGCGCGGAGGACGAAATCGGCTTAGGTGAGAGGGCCACAGCTACTGAGCCGCTATCTGGGCCGTACTTCCTAGGCCTGCCCCTCTTCTTCTTCAAGGTGGTGGCGCCGCCTACTCCGGCGGCCATGTCCGGTGGAGGGGTGATAGCAACTAGCGGCGGTGGCACAGTCACAATCACAGATGTTGGCTGCGGAGTTGGATTTTCTGCCGTGGTGGTGGCCCTCGGAGCAACATGGTAATCTGAGGGAGCATCTGATCCCACCACTGTCACTCCACTGCTACTCAAAGTATTAGTACCTTCCATAATCCAAATTCCAAACTCCAAGGTTATAAGTTACGCATCAACTTCACATTATTTCTATTCTTGAAAGCAAAATCACTCGAGTTTCAGGATTTCTTGAAATAATTTAAGGGAAAAATGAGATGGGCTAGCTCAAAACAGGACAAACAAAATATTTGCTGGATATTAGCTACACTCAACGTTGTCGTATAGCAATCTTTAGCTTCAAGTCTTGAAGAGAAAACGAAATGAACTTTGAGATCAACCTGAAAGCAAGGTCCTGGAGCAATAGAGGAGCTATCCTCAGCAAAAAAAATTAAGAAGAAGAAGAAATAGTTCAGATAGAGGAGCTAAATTCAACTGTTATGGATGAAGAACGGATTTCTTGGAGAAAAGATTTAACTTTTGAGGGGAAAAAAATAGAGAGATTTGGAATTGGACGGGAAAAAGATTGAATTTGTTTGGGTTTTGTGGTTGCTGAGAAAAATTAGAAATATGAGGTTTTAGGAGTAAAATACATAGTTTTAGGTTCTGTAACTTTTCTGGGGTATTGCCCGAATTGTAATTATAAAATATATGATGAATAAGGGTAGGAAAATATTAAATATTGGGTCATTAATTGTTAGTTATTTGAAAGCAAGGAAATTTATGTATTTTGGTTAATAAAATGATTTGGAGTCCGGTTGTTTAAAAAAAAATTAAATTAAATTAAAAAAAAGTAATTGTAGTTGGGAAAAGTAAAATTAGGTCGCCAAGGCATGAAGACAACCATCACTCTCTTTTTACCCTTTTAAAAAAGAGGAAAATAATTATTATATACATTATAGATTACATCTGTAAACATTTATCAATTATTAAATTAATACCATTGGTATAGCAAATACAGACAGACAGGAATATGAACATAAGAAAAGAGGAAAATTTTTAAGCAAAAAATACCCCATTTGATAATGTCATAATGATCATCATTCAACCTCAACCTCTTCTTTTCTTAATTGCTTTTTTAATAATTTTATAAATAGATAAGCAATACAAAGTTTCAGTTTGGAGTTCAGAATTTCATATGGCTACAGTATATTTAAGAGATTACAGCGTGACTTTTTTTTTTTAAACAACCGTTGAAAAATTCTAGGGTTATTATCAAAATTCTCATTTTATATATAACCAACCAAATTACGGTAAAAAAATACATTGACTCATGATTCAAGAATCATTGATACTGTTCAAACTTAATGCCCACAAAACAAAACAAAAAAGAAAATTATATTCGGTGGACGATAAAAAAAAAATAAAAATCCAAATACATTTAAGAAACTTGCTGACCCAAAAAACGAGAAAATACAGCCAATCATAAAAAGTTTGAGTTGCAGTCCCTCATACTAAGCGTACTAATTGGATCCTCCGTTAGCCTTTAAATAGAAACGTCCGACCTTTCGAATAAAAATGATGGACGCTAGGGTGACACACATTTGACAATGGATGATCGCATAAAAATTTGTAGCTAGCATCCAGTGGGCTATTGGGTCTAATGCTTGGTTAGTACTAGGGCATCTTGTACCAAATAATCCTCCATACCAAAGTTAGATTACGTTGTCACTTATGAATAAGCAAAAGTATGTTTAGCTACTTAAGGTCAGGTGGTTCATGAATAGTTGAATACTACATGCCAAAAGATTTCAAACACTGACAATAAGATGAATTTAGCAAAATTATAAATACTAAATTCAGCCCTCTCCCCTTATCTTTTCCTGTTCTGTGCAGAAGTCCTTTCACTTTTACTGCAGGTGGAGGAGAGGAGTGGTAGGTTGAAGGGAGTCTCTATTTGCAGGGGTGCTCCAGTGGTTTCTCACCTGCTCTTTGTTGATGACACGATGATCTGTGGGCAAGCTAACCCTGAGACAATGCTTTGTATTAGAGAGGTCTTGGAGCGTTATAGTCTATTGTCGGGCCAGACCATGAATTTTCAGAAGTCCTCGGTGGTCTTTAGTAAGAATTTGGACATTTCGGTGCAGGGGGAGTTGGCGGCGCTGCTTGGAGTGCAAAGGGTGGATAAGCTTGATTTATACCTTGGGTTGTCGTCGGTGTTGGGGAGGTCGCGTAAGAGGGTGTTTGAGGGGATTCTTGATAAAGTGAAGAAGAGGGTTCAGGGATTCTCGGAGAAATTCCTCTCTAAAGCAGGGAAAGAAGTACTCATCAAGGCCGTGCTTCAGGCCATACCGGCCTATTGAATGAACTGCTTTCTTCTTCCGGAAGGACTCATAAATGATATAGAATCCACTATCTCTAACTTTTGGTAGAATAATGGTGGGAATAGGAAGTTGCATTGGATTTCTTGGAGTCAGATGTGTATAGCGAAAATTGAAGGAGGAATGGGGTTTCGCACTTTCAGGCTGTTTAATTTGGCTATGCTCGCGAAGCAACTGTGGCGCATCTTGCAATATCTGGAGAGCCTGATTAGCCGTTTATTGAAGGCTAAGTATTTTCCGAATTCGGACCTGTGGGGAACTTCTTTGGGGCGCTCCCCGTCCTATATTTGGCGGAGCCTCTTTGAGGCTAGATATTTGTTGGCGGGAGGTACGAGATGGCGGGTAGGGGATGGCACAACCATTCACGTGTGGAGGGACAGGTGGCTTCCCCAAGGTCCGAACTTTAGACCTCGGTTTCGTGCTGGTACAAGCATTGCCCCAGAATGGGTGTCGGAGCTCCTCAAACCGGGCTTGATGGAGTGGGATGAAGTGGTGGTTAGAAACGTGTTTATTGAGAGGGATGCAGCAGCGGTGTTGGGTATTCTCCTGGGGTCGGTGCCACGGCGGGACTCGCTAATGTGGCATTTCACCAGCAATGGAAAATTCTCGGTGAAAAGCGCCTACAGATTAGTTGTGGATATTGCTAGAAGGGAGGCTGCACTATCGACTTCGAATCATAACCATCCGATTTGGAGGGTGATCTGGAGACTTAGAACCCAACCGAAAATTAAGAACTTTATTTGGCGTTGCTGTAGGGATATCTTACCTACCGGGGTCAATTTGGCTCGCCGACACTGTGTTCCGGATGTGGTTTGCATTCATTGTGGGGCGGTAGAGGAGACCATGACACATGCTCTGTTTGAATGCCCATATGCCCGGCAGGTTTGGGCCTTGTCTCTGATCCCTTGGAGACTGATCCAGCCGTGTCAAGCGAACTTAGGGGATGGCCTGTTGCATTTGCTAAAGGAGTTGGATAGCAGCGATGGGGTGAAGGCGGTTGCTATTATGTGGGCGGTGTGGGGTGCTCGGAATAAAAGGCGTACTGAGGATAAACTTTGGCAACCACATGAAGTGATTGAGTATGCCATCAGTAATATTGTTCCGGTACAAACAATTGACGAGGAGGTCACCCGGGCGCATACTTCTTCTGACTGTGTTAGGTGGATTAAACCGGCTTCCGGGTGGGTTAAAATTAATTTTGATGGAGCGGTCTTCAAGGAGTCCTGTGCTATTGGTATTGGTGTTGTGGCTCGCGATAGAGATGGGAAGGTGATTGGGTGGGAGACGGACCGTCGGTGTAACACCATTGATCCCGTTGTGGCGGAGGTTCAGGCGGCTCTCTCAACAGCCCGGCTTGGGCGTGACTTTGGGTGGAGGAAGATAATCATTGAAGGAGACTGCTTAAACGTGATTAAGTGTCTTCAACGTGAGGAAGACGACCATTCGGACATCGGTTTTATCCTTGACGATATCAAGCGTACTTGTGGGTGCTTCGAGGAGTTTCGTTTCTCTTTTTGCAAGCGTGGTGCTAATGTAGTAGCCCACCTTCTAGCTCGTAATGCGACTTATGCCTGCGTTGGTTCTTCTGATTTCCCTGCTTTCGTTTCTGATTCTGTTAGTAGTGATGTGATTTAGCTTTGTCCGCTCCGGCCACCCGTCAAAAAAAAAAATTTACTAAATTCAGATAATCAGCACATCGGATTTATTTGGGTAGCCCAAGTAGGTATGAATCTTTTCAAGCATTAAATTGCATCATAAACCCAAAAAAAAAAAAGAAAAAAAATTTAAATTGCATCATGGGTTGAGACTTGTGAGCATTTCAAAGATTTATAGAAAAAATGCGATTTCTTGGACAAACTTTTTAATTTGTGCATAATCGAAGTTATTTTCAAGGAACACTTAATAATAAGGACTAACAATCCTTATTATTTATCCTAAACCCCCAATTTAAATTTTATACATTTAACATTCCCAATATACAACATATTTTTTCTAAACCCCTAATCACCTAAAAAGTCTATTTTATCCCTATTTTTTTACTTTGTCCACACCATTTTTTCTTCCTCCACACCTCATCTTCTTCATCATCTCCTTCATCCTCATTTCGTCGGAGCGAGGCCGCCACCACCGGCCACCGCCGGATGTGGTCCAAAAAATCCCGAAAAATTCACCGAGGACGTACTCCTCGTCCTCGTTCCATATCTTCGATTAGTTTCTCAAAATTTCAAGTCGTTTGTCCCCAATTTCAGATCTAAAAATTTTAGATCTAAAAAAGAAATATTCATAACTCCTAAACCGCTTAACGAAAATCGATTCCGTCAATTGAAATGGATTCTTCGTGTCGAAATCTTCAAGATCCATACAAAAAAGGTCAAAAAATACCGCCAAAAAGGAGAGACCCATTTTCCATTTTCTATTGAAAATTGGGTAGGTTTTGGTCGATCTCTCCGGCACCTTCTCCGGCCATTTTCATGAGACGTGGTTGCTATCAATGAAGTCGTATCGTCGAAATGAGTCAAAACACGTAGCTCCCGTCTCCGGAAAGTGGCTGGAGACGGCGCCGCCGCCACCCATAGGAACACCTATTTCTTCAACAGAAAAAAAGAAGAAAAGAAAAAATGACATTGGGGTAATTTTACATATTTTATTAAGGGTATTTTAGTCTTTTTATGCGAATTGGGGGGTTTAGGAAAACTTTAATGAATAATTGATTCTTAAAACGTAGAAAAAACCAATTTGGGGGGGGGGGGGGGGGGGAATATTGAGGGATATTAGGGATGTTTTATTAATTATCCGTATTTTCAATTGAATCAAAGAGACAATTTCTACACTAGTGTATTTGTTCAATATCTACTCATTCTCCTCTTTCATTCTTAAATTCTTTATATAGTTCTTACTCCAATCCTGTTATATATTGCTAGATAAGATATATTTGATCAAACTCAACTCAAAACTAGATAAAAAAAATGAGAATTACCAAGCATTATTAGATAGTACATGATTTTAATATTTAATTCATGTCTTGATACACACCTTACACGTTTAGACCCCAATAATCGAATATTAACATGAAGTGTGAAAATTAAATCCACGATAGAGTTTCCTCTACTACAATATTAGATAGCATGTGAGGTAAGAATTACCAAGTATTATTAGATATTAGATGGTTTAATTAGTATTTATTTAATTGATACATGTTAGTATATATTGATTTGAAATGGTCTCTCTTGAAAGGATAAAGCCACAACATCTAGATAAAGAAATTTGTATAGGTAATGTGGGATAAATCCTCAATTGGGTATCATATTTTTACTTAATTCCCCATTTGGGCAAAATGTCGTATGATTTTCACATAATGTAGTACTTAAAATATCTCTCAAAATATGTTGTATAATTTTCACAAAACGTAGTACTAAAACGTTCTAATGTCGTATTTATATCCTATTATATAGTATAATTTTATGGGGAGTTAAGTAAAAAATATTTCAAACTGATGGAGAGTTATTTCGAACTGCCCCAAATTTGTATCTGTGCATTATGATTTAAATTACAAGAAATATATATATTAGAGATATTGTAGTAAGTGTGAGCTTGGTAACCAAGAGCAACTCTACCTAGAGAGAAGTGGGGTCAAATTGATCCCATTGAGAAAAAAATTATTTAGGTATTTATATATTTTTTTTATATGACTTCACATTTTTTATTTTAAAAATAATTTTTTTGACCCCATATAAAAAATGAAAAAATTGTATTGACCCTCTTAAATCTAAAACTATATAAGTGATTATCTCTAACAATTTTGCAGTATTTGGAAAACCAATTTATGCTTAAATTAAGCAGAAATAAGTTAGAATTTACTTATAGATTATACGGTTTTCTCTATATTTATTTAAAATTCTATTTTGACAATAATATCTTGATTAAAACACTAATATTCTTAAATTAACCTTTTACATACAAATTCAACTCTATGTTTATACGGTAATTACGTCTTTTCTTTTTCTATTCTTTATATCTTTGTTTTTCTCTTCTCATTGTAATTTCAAAAAGTCTCATAATTAAAAAATCTGCAATTACAAGGTAAATTTTCTCTTTTTTTAATTTTTATAAATTTATAAATAAAGGTACATATAAAATAATTCTATGTTTGATTAATTACCAATAGTCTTATACAAAATTATAATAATTTATAATAGTTTTTATATTAATATAATACTTAAATTATATTATAATACCCATAAATATTTCAAAATATTTAGGGTAAATTAGTAACTTTATAAAAGTTAAAAGTGATTATCAACTTTTGTTTTCACTTATTGTTTTTCTGCTTATCATTTTTTTTCAAAACACTCGTTGCTTTTACTATTGCAATTTTTTACAACTTTCACTTTTCTTTTAATTTAGTAGAGTTTGCAAACATCCCCTTAAATATAGATGAATTTAGTACAAATAAAATATACAGAGAATAATTGTAAAATAAATATTTTAAATAAAATATTTTATTTTTTAATAATATTTATATTTTTTATTAGTAGTTAAATTTTTATGATAATTTGAAAATAAATATTTTAAATAAAATATTTTTTTATTAGTAGTTAAATTGTTTTAACACCACTATCCACAATCCTGGAGTCGCCCCTGTTGGTAACTTTGGAAATTTTATCTATTTTTGGGACAGATCCTATGTCGTATTGCAGATAAGTTCTGAAAATATGTGATATTAAAATTTCAATATAAGTCCTTAATCGTGCTCAAATTTGGTTAGTTGATGTGGCCACGAGATCTTTGTTTGATCACTTAAGAATTTGATCCGATGAGGCTGTTAAGAACTTTGCCCTTATGAGAACGGCACATGAAACAAGTTTTTAACTCCATAGGTGAGGATTAGAAACTTCTCAAAGTCAATGAGTCTGACAGACGGTGGGAGTGTCGACCTTGACTCCGTTGAAACTTGCTTATGTGATTACATCCTTTTGAAGGATCACTCAGTTTCATGGAATGATAAGTGCATACGATGATGCATTCATAATACATAAGGGTGATTGTTACAAGAACTTCATCACTGAGATGTCCCACGTGAGAACATTCCTAAATGGGAAAGGAAGTCTCCTAGAAACTTCCAAATTAGGAAATATCTCACAGGTTAATGACGTAATTGATAATCCTTTGACTTGAGATTCTGTAATGTCTCATATGAGCTAACTCTATAATCTTTGATATAGGCTCAAAAAGGTGTCGCTATATAGACACCAGAACCACGGTCTATGTTGGGATTACACAAGTGGCATATGTAGAATTAGTAGAATCAATAAAGGACCTACACTTGTTAAGAACAAGAATGATCTCTTACCGATTAAGTTGCTCGTAGTCCATTAAATATTAAACCCTTGGCCAAGGTGGATAAAAGATCAAGACATTAAGAAAATGGGGGTTTCTTGGATCGAGATCTAAATGGATATGAAACGAACTTAAGTTTAAAGATTAAGAATGACAAGGCTCTAAGTTTATTCCCATGCCTTAGTTCTTGATTGGGAAATGAAGTTGTAGGAGGATCATATTTCACGGATTGTCATTGACTAAAAGGTTCTTCGATTCATTTCGTTATTCGGCTAGAGGTCACATACCCATTGCTAGATTACAGTAGTGTGATCTGTGAACTAATTAATTGATTATGAGAATTAATTAATTAGTGTCACTGCTAATCGAATAATGAATCTAAAGGGTCACACACAAATGCCAGATCACGAGGGTTATGGTAGGATCTTAATTGGATTAACGAAGGTTCAAAGTTGTTGATCGAAATGGAGCATTTACACGTGGACTGCTGCCATGTGTCGAGTACACGTGACTGCCACGTGTCACGTAGCCTGCTTGGCTGCCACGTGTCATGCACACGTGGCTTCACGCATGGCTCCGAACGTGTGATTTATTTCAGACGTGAATTCTTTTCTAGAATTAATTAATTAAATTATAATTAATTAATTTTGGTCTTTTAGTTAATTATAAATTAATTGTTAAGACTATTCTCAAAATAATTAACCCAATAAATAATTAATTATGAATTAAGTTGTTTATTGTATAAATTGATTTTTGACTTTATATTAGATAAATGTTGAAAAGTTAAACTTCCTATTGTAGGAGAGAGAAAAAGATCTCTTGTTACTTGCTAGACTTGGAGAATAAGCTAAGAACTTATTTTCAATTAAAAGATAATAATTAATTGGTTAATTAGTGAGCAAGAAATCAAAGTCCACTAGGTTTGGGAACCCTGAGGGAGTTCGAACCATCCCAGTATTTATACTAAGGGGTGGTGCTTCTCTTACTCTTTAGACCAACATTCTTGAAGCGTTAATTATTTTTGAGAAAAATAAAAAAAAAATTCAAAGTAAAACATCGTAGCCAAACACAAGCCATAGAACTAGCATTCTCACTAACTTGATCGTGTTCTAGGACTGGTGTGGATACGCTTTGGAGGATTACCTACTTTGGGATCTAATCGAAGGACGTTCGAGGGATAATCCGCTTGAAGGGTGTTTGATAGGCGGTATCAACAACACAAGAAAGCTTCTATCTTCATAAGTTTCTTGAAACACCCTAAGATACGATACGAACATTGCAAGTTTTTAGATCTAATTTTGGAAAAAATTTAAACTACTGCTGCGAAAACTCTGTGTGTTTTCCAACACCCTATGTTTGAGGTTCCTTGACTTTATGTGGCCTGGGGAGTGTGTGGGTCGATCGATGATTTCGGTCGAGATGAAGGGTCTACCGCTTTTGCTGGGCAGAATGGGGCGATCAAGCGTGGTCGATCTCCTAAGATGATGACGTGTCATCTGGTGACATGTCGGTTTGTGACGGTGAAGTTGGCCACATGTCCTGGTGACCTACCTGCTGCCACATGGCGACACGTGGCATAGCTAGATTATGCCGCATCATTAGCGCCCCTCCCCCCCTCCCCCAAAAAAAAATTGGGAGTTACGTGTGATGTGGCTGACAACCTTTAGTAGATTCCAGCGCTTTCATACACGCGCTGACCGCTGCATTGCTTGCCTTCTTGATGGTAAATCTGGAATTCAAATTTTGGTAGGGCGGTAAAAGGGAAATCATTTCAAACTTGAGCGATTCAAGAAGTAATTGTTGTGACTTTTCACCTCCCGAGTTAAACTCCTATAAATAGGGGTCCTGTTTCTTTCATTTGTTACTTTGTGGAGACAAATTCTCAATCATTCCAATCATTTCAAGAGCTCTCTAAGTTCAAGGTGTTTTCGATCGATATGGAGAAAGTTTCACAATTAGCCGAGAGTTCCCGATCTGTGAGGTACCTTTCACAACCCAAACCTCTTGCTTCTTACATTCTTATTCGTTTACATACATGGCCTGGTGAAAACAAATTCCTATGCCCCAACACAAGCATATCCCTAAGTATCGCTAGCGCTTGGCCAATGATCCTGACTCCGACCTAAAGCCATCTAGACCTAAGGAGACGAAGACTGTAGCACTTTCATCGTGCGAATCCTCTGAGGAGGTCGAGAACCCTTCTGATACTGATGGCTATGACTCTGGTTGGGAGAAGGAACCTACTGCGGATTCTGAAGATGAGGACGAATCGACCCATAGGGCGAGGGCAGCCCAATCTCAGCAGGCAGAGGCCTCAATCTCGAACACGAAGAAAAAAAAAGGACCCAATCAGTCCATTCTCCATCATTTTGAAATATATAGTATGTTTTCTGAAGAGATGGTAGAGGAGCTCTATGAACGGATATGGTCGACTATTGCAATTATTAAAGCAGACAATATATTGGAAAATAATTTAAAATGGATGTTTACAATTTTGTGATAAATTGCACAATTTGTCAACAAGATTACTAAGAAAATTGTGCAACCCTGGGATTGCTTTGTCCATTAAAAATTCCAGAGAAAGTATGTATTGATATTAGTAGGGATTTTGTGGATGATTTACCTAATTCAGGGGAGAAAACTTTGATAATTTTAGTGGTAGATAGACTAAGTAAAACTCCACATTTCATGGGGTTGAAACATCCATATAGCCATGGTGGTAGCTCAAGCATTCATGGACAATGTGTATAAACATCATGGATTACCTCAGAGCATAATAAGTGACTGAGATCGTGTGTTCTTAAAAAATTGGTAGGAATTATTTCTGATTCAAGGAGTTAAACTGCTACCCTCCACAGCTTATCACTCTTAGATGGATGGTCAAACTGAGAAAATGAACAAGTGTCTGGAAGGTTATTTGATATGCATGGCTAGAGACAGATCAAAGGAATGGGTAAATTGGCTTGCCCTAATTGAGCGGTGGTATAATACTTCTTAGCATCCAACCATCAAGATAAACCCCTTATGAGGTTTTATACGGGAAAAAACCACTCATTACTATCCCTATCCTCTCTTCCACTCTTTTTTAGGTTCTGTCGATCGAAGTTTGCAGCACAGGGAAGCCACGATGAGGATGTTGAAGCACCATCTTACCAATGCTCAAAATAGAATGAAAATACCCAGGTTCTCCAATGAAGAAGGTTGTTTTATTCAAATGTGATTGGTTTGATCTCACACCACGCTGGGGGACCCGTATTGGTAATGCAGAAAGCACAATTATTGAGATAAAACATACGGGTAGATACAAAAGGTATGATCCTTTTATCCTAGCATAGCTAGCCCAATAGGTTTATTATGTTCCATACCTTGGTCGAATCAAAGATAAGCAAAATTGGTGGGCTGTAATTAAAACCAAGCCAAGAGTAAGAGTAGAATTAGAGGAATCGCTTGAGATTGCATATCAGAACGATGAGATAGCAATTATCAATCTGGTACAAGCAGATGATGTGGTTGGGCCTTTAGTCGACCCGAACGTTAACTTAGATGACTTTGTAGAGCTTGAAATTAACACATTTGGTGAATATATAGTGGACGATGAATTAATAGATGATCCACCGAACGAGGATGTGGAAAACAACCTTAGTGATTGATTTGGTAATATGTTTTTCATAAACTTCTTCTGTTGCATTAGCTTTTTCGTATATCCATATTTCTGTACATTTATGCATTCAACTGTAATTCTGTTTTAGCATACATCTAAGAGTGAAATCACCTTCATAAGTAACAAATGATTTGCAGCTTACAATTCAATTTACATATCTTTGCAACTTGTCTTGACTTGATTTCTATTTTACCTTAGCAAATGAATATACTGTCTATTAATGCAAATCTATTTTTTAATTGTAGATGGACCAACCGAGAATTCCCAATAAAGCATTGCACGCTAGGAGTGTCGGTTCCAAGGGTAGAGGCCGAGGTATTCGACTAATGTCCTCACTAGAAGCCTCACCAGATGCTTCTCCTACACAACCACCTATCCTCTCTACGGTACATACACCGACCCCATCCACTACACTGTCAAATGTACCCGCAACGGACGAAACAAATATTTTGGGATCACGGCTGGCGAGTCTAGTCATGGTGTGATTGGATCAGACCAGCACAACCCTAGTGATACCGACGCCCCTCCACTTGGCAAAAAGTTTTTAATTCCTATTGGAAAGAGGGGGCAAGTGATACCTTTGAAATTCTTGTTTTTATTTTAATTTCTCTTTGTTATGCAACATATTAATGTTTACAATTATTCAATGAAATTTTTACAGGTATCACGACAACAAAGATGACACAAATGCCATTACGAATTTGCTGAAAAGTAGGCTGACTGTGACACCCCGTCTCTCCGACGAGCCAGGTATGACGTCATGAGAGGTTTTTCCAACATTTTAATTCTTATTTTTATTTAATTTATACGTTGAATTAATTGTTTAAGTGATTTATATGCTCTAATTGTTTAATTTTCATGCTTTAACTTTTGTATTTAATTTTCCTATTTTGAATTTAATTCCCGAGTATGCTAATTTCGTGAATTATGTGATATACGTGATTTAAGTATGTAATTGTATGACTTTAAAATTATTGGACTTAATGGAAAACTTGGCTTTGGACTTAACTGCAACTTTTTGAAAGTTTTGGACCTAATTGAAAAATAGCCTTTTTAATAAAAATTTATTTCTTTTAATTCGTTTAATTTTTATTTTATTTTATTATATTTATCAGACAAGTTTCCATTTAACAATAGCCATTCCACAAGCTGTCCCTCAGATATTTTAGACCCTTTAAAGTTCTTAAATGTGTAGGGAGTGTGGCTTATACAACAGAGCTCCATTCTAATAAACTGATTCATAATATTTTCATATCTCTTAGTTGAAGAAGAAATGTGATAGTGGATTTTGACATTCAAATCTACACATTCATGTCACTGATCATGACCATATTTTGTTTTAGTCGATTGTAATAACAAACAAGTGGCACAAGTTTTGGTTCGTTGGTTTAAAGTAGTTGAAGAGGATAATTCGTGGGAGGACCTTTATGCAATGAAACATTGATTTCCAAATTATGATCTTTGAGGACAAAATTTATTTTTTGGGCATAGAGGTGGGGGTGGGAGGTGGAGGAAGACAATTGTTATGAGCCCAAAATAAAAGTTCCTTCTGAGAAAAAAACATAAAAAAATTTAGAATTTACTATTCGTGTGGGAGTTTTATGAAAAATATAAAAAGATGATGTAGGAATTGAGATTGCTTTTATTATGTGTTTTGAAGAGTTAAAAAGCCGCTTTTGTAAGTGGTGCGCCTTTGAAGTAGGGAAGTCCAACATTTAGTTATTACATTTTATGTCATCACATTATATTGTGTCAGTCCTTTGTTATTACGTTTCTTTCTAGTTGAGTTTGATTAATGAAATAAGATATGGAGTTTGGTTAATTAATTTCCTTATCATCTGTATCTAAAAAAATGAAAAGAATGTACTGACAATATTTTATGGAATATAGAAATTATTCTTTCCCCAAGTTCTTGTTAGAAGTAGAAGAAAACATGATTTTGGGGGTATTTTCTGTTTTGCTCTAATACTTTGTTAATTACATTGTGTTAATAAGCTAGCTATATATTGTACACAACTCTAAATAAGAAAAGTCAACTATGAGATATACACAATAAATTACACCCCAAATTTACAGTTTTCCTAACACTCTACCTCAAGTCAAGTGTTGGGTCTTCGATACTCAACTTGCTCAGAACCTCACTGAAAATCCTCCCATTTACTACGTTTGTTAAGATATCTGCCAATTGATCCTCAGATCGCACAAACGGAATGATAATAAGCCATTCTTTCTATTTTTCTTTAATGAAGTGTCTGTCCACTTCCACGTGCTTCGTATGATCATACTGCACTGGGTTTTCCAATATGCTGATGGCAGTTCGGTTATCGTACCTCAACTTACAGTCTCCTGTTGCTGGAAATCCAATCTTCGAGAGTAACTTCCTTAGCCACAAGACCTCAATTACTCCTTATGCAATGCCCCGAAACTCAGCCTCCGTGATTCGAAAGTGCTACTAGTTTATGCTTTTTGCTCCTCCAAGACACCAAGTTTCCTCCAACTAGTGCAAAATACCTAGAAGTTGACCTTCTGTCTACTGAATTTCTGGCCAAATCTGTGTTGGTGTAGGCTTTGATGTCTAGGTGCCATGCTTCTAAAATCAGACACCTCTTCCCGGATGCCCCTTCAAGTATCGACATTCCCGCAGTGTTGCATCCGTACGCTCCTTATGAGGTCTATGCATAAACTGACTAAGGATTCCGACTGCACAGGCCACATTGGCTGAGTATGGGAAAGATAGATCAATTTTTCAACTAAACATTGATACTGTCCCTTATCAGCTTTTTCTGCCCCCTCTACTTTTCGGATTCCATGATTGACCACTATCAGAGTGCCGACTGGCTTACACTCAAGAAGTCCAACTTCAGCAAGAAGGCCAAGGATAAATTTTCGTTATGAGATGAAGATGCCTCGTCTGGATCTCAACACCTCTATCCCTAGAAAATACTTCAGCTCCCGTAGGTCCTTCATTTTGAACTTCTAAAATTTTTTTTCGCAAAGCTGGGATATCTACTCTGAGTCATCTCCCTTAATGATCATGTCAACCACGTATATTATCAGGCAAGATACTCTCCCGTCTCTCCTTTTCAGGAATAGATTATGATCTGGGTTACTTTGATAATATTCGTACCTTCTCATGACAACAGTGAATCTTCCAAACTAGACTCGAGGTAACTTCTTCAAGCCATATAGTGTCTTCCTTAACCTACACACTTCCTATTTACCATAGCCTTCCGACAAACCTGGTGGAGGCTCCGTGTAAACCTCTTCCCTCAGATCGTTGTGCAAGAATGTGTTCTTTATATCAAACTGATATAATGGCCAACCTCGATTCGCTGCTATCGAACGAAACTCTAATAGTATCTATTGTCGCCATTGGAGAGAATGTTTTTGAATAATCTACACCGTATATCACTGTGTACCTATTGGCCACCAGTCGAACCTTATATCTCTCTATACTTCCATCTACTCTGTGTTTGACTGTAAACACCTATCGGCACCTAACTGCTCTTTTTCCACCAGGCAACCTGCATTTCTCCCATGTTCCAATCTTCTCAAGGGCTTCTATTTCATCCCTCATAGCTTAAGTCCATCTAACATCCTTAACTGCCTCCTCTACCTTACTTGAAACCACGGTAGAGTACATTGAAGTGGTATAGGCCCAGGCTTGATGTGATAGACTCCCTTTAGCTAGACCGGCTATCAGATATTTTGAAGTTTTGTTCCCAAATTCAAGTTCATATCTCTTTGGATGCACGCCTCAATTTGCTCGGGGTGGTAACACATATCTGTTCTCATTTATGATTTCAGCTGCATCTGTTACCTCCTATGTCTATATTTCGTTCTCCCCTTGTTCCTCGTCACTTCCTGCACTGTTAGGTTCATATTGACTTGTAGGAATGGTATTATCAGAATCAAAATTACTATCACATACCTCAAAATTATCATTTAAAGTGATTGATTTATGGTGGGATTGCGTGGGGGCTGTACTGTGTGACGGGCAGGCTGGGCGGTCCCGCTTACTTGCTCTGTTAGAACCTTATTTGGCCAAGAGGGTGCCATCCAACCCAGTGACTCCTGCTACTGACTCTCCCCCTGAGAACTGGGTTAGGAGAAAAAATATTTTGTCTCAAGAAAACTACAATCCACAGTTGTATACATACGTTAGTGGATGGATGATGGCACCTGTAACCCTTTTGATGTACCTCATACCCCACAAAGACACACTTAAGAGAACAGGGATCAAGTTTAGTTCGATTAGGTTCAGGGATATGGACAAAGACAGAACTCCCAAAGACCCGAGAAGGAAGGGTTAGTGTGGATGGAATACTGACATGGTTGCTTAGACGTTTGAGTGGGGTGTCAAGGTTTAAAGCCTTCGTGGGAAGGTCGTTGATAAGGTAAACTGATGTAGCTGCTACTTTAGGCCAAAAGTACTTAGGGCAGTGGGACTCAATCATCATGGCCAGAGATATTTCAAGAAGCTGACGGTTTTTTCATTCAGTTACCCCATTTTTTTGAGGAGTATTGGGGAAAAAGGTTTGATGTATAAGCCCATTATCACAAAAGAATTATTTTAACGTTGAGTTGACAAACTCCACGCATTGCCTGATCGAAGGGCCTAAATATGAGACTTAACTGGGTACGAACCATATTAAAGAACTCCACAAACTTAGAGGGAACATCATATTTATTCTTAAGAAAATAGATCCACGTCATTCGAAATCAATCGTCAATAAACAACCCAAAATACTTAAATTCATGACCAATCATGCAACCACCACTATTCGAGGCAGGTCCCCACACATCAGAATGAACTAAAGGAAAAACATGTTGTCCTCTAGAGTTTGACGGAAAAAAAAGACTGTCTGTGGCTTTTTGAAATTATACAGGTTTCACATGAAAACTTATCACTATTCTTAGAAAAAAAAGCTGGGAAATAATAACTGAATGGGTGTCCCAACCGTCGGTGCCACAACCATCTCTGGCGGTCCACTATTCCGTGAGCAAGCACTGCAGTTCTCTGTTGAGCCACCTCATGAACGTAGCACAAGCCCCCAATTTCAGTACCACGCCTAATCACTCTCCCCAACCGAATATCCTGTAGTAAACAAAAGGTAGGGTCCATGAGAACTTTGTAGTTCAATTCTCTAGTGATATGACTGATAGATAATAGCTTGCACAATAGATCAGGCACAAAAAGATAGTTATTTAGTTTTAAAGTAGGGGAAAGAGCTATGGTTCCTGCCCTATAGACGGAAGAAAGACCCCCGGTAGCATCCTAAATTGCTGTCTTATTTGGAGGGGTGCTGCTAGCACAATCAACCGGATCGTACGTCATAGTATTGGTGGCCCCACAATTAAAGAGCCACTGTGTACTCCTTCGTTCCTGCTTAGTATTAGTATGTAGGGTTACTCCTATGCTTTCACACTTATTTATGGGAAAATGCTCCTCATTAATTAATTCATTTGAAATAGTACCATTAAAGAATGAATGAATTAAAGGCAAAAAGGGCTGAGGGGTATTTTGGATATTTTGTAGTATGTCCAACCCTAATATCTAAGTGATACCCTTCTTCCTTATTTCGTTCAGCTGCCACCCTTGCTTCTTGCGCCCCACTTCGTCTTCCCCGATCCTTGGATACTGCCTGAGCCGCCATCCCCACTGCATTGCCGGACTCACCAGACCCTTGGTCATCCATCATTATCTTTGTTGCGCCGTAACCCCGGCGCGACGGCTAGTTGCGCCAGCCGTCGGGAAAACTAATAATAATCTCGTAACAATCTTCCTTCTTGTGACCCAATCGGCTAGATTGGGCACACTTCACCAGTATCCGATCAGTACCACCGTTCCGACGAGGTGGAATAGGTCCCCATCGTGGTTGTCCCTGTCCTTGCCGTGACTTGGTATCGCCGTACGACCCAGATCTGACCCTCTTCTGCGTCGGATGTTGGGCAATGAGTCCTGTTCTCACATTGGAAACCCCCGCCGATGATGAACTCCAGTCAGAGCTCATGATTTCTCATCTTGTTGTCGCTTGTTGGATGGTAGCATATGCCTTAGCAACCATCAGAAGTGGATTTTCCTTTAGAGGTCACACCGGTCTGTGTCATAAGTGTCATTAACTCCGGCGAGGAATTGGAAGAGCTGATTCTTTGATTTGAGACGGTTGAATGTGTTAATGTCTTCCTCATGGGTCATCGGGTTCGGCTGTCGAACCTCGATTTCTCGCCATACCCGCTGTAAGTTACTGTAGTAATGTTTTATGGTGTCGAAACCTTGTTTCATGCTGTTGGCTCTTATGGTCAGGTCATAGATCTGAAGTCCGTTTATTCTGTGGCCATACGTAACCTTCAACCTCTCCCTGAGGTTCTTCGTTGATGGATACGGAACGTAGTTGCTGATTAAATCGGGCTTCATATTATCGAGAATCCATGAACAGACGATGAGATCCGTATATTCCCACCGGTGGTAGGTAGGGTGGTCTGTCGACGGAGGTGGTGGCGTCCCGGTGATGTGACTCAAATTCTCTCTTCCCCCGATTGTCATCTTCATCAATCGGGACTATAGTGAATAATTAAATTGATTCAATTTTATGTTAATCGATAAATTCTGGGGTATATGTGTTTGATTGATTTCTGTTCAGGGTTGTAGCTTCTAAAGATGTTGGCTAACAGCGTGGCTAAGGAATCGACAGGCTGCTGCAATTCCTTGCCAGAGTTGGAGTGGCTGTTTTCTTCGATCATGATCGGGAAAGGTACGGTATGTGATGAGCAAGGTTCGGATCCGTTTAATGGATCATCACCCGCTCTAATACCATGTCAAAAGTAGAAGAAAACATGATTTTGGGTGAATTTTCCCTATTGCACTAATACTTCATTAATTACATTTTGTTAATAGGCTAGCTATATATTGTACACAACTCTACATAAGGAAAGTCAACTATGGGATATACACAATCAACTACGCCCCTGATTTACAGTTTTCCAAACAGTTCTCTCTATGTTTTACTCATTGGGTGTGTATCGGAACTAGGGTGTATGTGGTCGGGTACGAGCTGTTTTATAAGTGAAATGTCACCGAACTCAAAATATGTGGGTTTGTAAAAATATAGACCGTAAATGCATAATAATTTTTTTCAAAACGAACGGTTCGTATTGGATGGGTATGCGTGGTTATATAGTAGGCTGATTAGCGATTTGACATTATATATATATTTTTTAATAAAAATCTTTTGTATTCATAATTTTAATTCAATAACAAAAAAAATATAAAAATATATGAACATTTATTTTAATTAATACCTATTGCGACACAAATATATAATGATTTCAAAGTAGATAAAAAATATATATAATATATACATTATTAAATAAATAATATAATCTTATCCCCTTCCTTTATATTGGATCGATGGAAAGATGACAAAATATAAATCATGTAATATAATTTTATAGTTTATAAAACAACTTGCATAATATTAGTTCAACACAGATATATGTATAATTTGTTTAGTACACATAATACTTGTATTATGTATCATGTATTTATGTAATTACGATTATATATATATATAGCTTGTGGTTAGGCGGATTTTAATTACTAGACCCATTACTTGATCAGAAAGTGACGGGTCGAAATATTTTCTAATCGTGATTATTTTTTTAAAATTTCAGTCGACGATTTTTCGATGATTCGATTCGGTTCAGTTCGAACAGATTTGACGAGTTATACGAGTTTATGCGAGTTATGCGGGTTTATGTACCGGCTTTTGTGTGCGTGTAAGTTTTTATTTGTTTTTGTACACTTCAAATTTTAAGTTTAGTAGGCTAGAACTTTCATTCTTAGTATAAGGTTGCAACCTGGGCTACTATGGAAGTGGATAAACCGAGCATGTAGGGTGCTATTGCTGCTGATTCAAAAATAAAAGTTCTATTACTGCACTTTCAGTCTCGTATATAAACTGCTTGTATTTTGAGGATAGGGAAAATATCATTTTTAGTCCTCTACAATTGCCATTTTTCGCTTTTCGTACTGAACTTTTCACTTGTCTCAAATTGCATTCTCTATATTTCCAGAAATCTCAATTTTAGTCCTTTTAGTAACAGACGTTAAATTTTGGATGGAAAAGGTCACGTGTGACACACATGGCCTGAATAAAGCCCGAAATTGATACAACAGGTCTTGATGAACTTGGGGTTATGTTGGTCGATGTCCCTCCTATTTCCATTGGAATTGGCTTGCATCCCCGAACAATCAATTACATCAATAAATCACATTAAATCGACAAATTCTTGCGAGCTGAATTTCACCCCAATTTGCAGAAACAAAGGGGAAATGCAGCTGAGAATAGCATCTAACTTGAGCTCTCATCAGCTTTAATTTATAGTTCAATTAAAGTAGATGTAGATCCATAATTAACTCAAATCTTCCAAATTAAGAGGAAAAAGAAGGAGGGAAATTAGCTAGGAATCAATCAATTAGCCAAAGAAAAAAGCAAGAAAAACATAGAACCCTTCAAAAATCCAAAACCCAGAATATTTTCGCCAAAACTGGGGAAAAAACCATAAATTGAAGAACCAAAACCAGCAATTGATCCAAAAATGAGGCAAACCCACATCCCAATTCAACAGATCTAGGCAAATCCAAGCAAAACAAACAGAGGAAAATCGAAAATTAACCTTGCGATAAGTAGTGCCATCAGGCTCGACGATCCAATCCGCCTCAGCACAGAGCGCATTGAGAACTTCATTGTTGTCACAGTGCTTGGGTAGATTGTAATTACCCTAAATCTTAGCAGCTATGGCCCTCCTCCGTCTCTCACTCCGCCTGTTGTTTTCCCTCTCCCTCCACGACGGCTTCCTCCACCCCGCCGTGCACCCATCTCCGCCACGGATTCTATTTCATCCATGCCAACTCCAAAGCAAGCAATTTCTTGAGGAAAATCAGAGAGGAACAAGCGCAGGTTGAGAGAGATGCGAGAGGAAGGTGTGATTTTTTGAATTTTACCCTAGGTAATCAAATTAGGGTTTTTACTCAGACACGTTGAGTCAATTTCGGGCTTCATTCAGGCCATGTGCGTCACACGTGACCTTTTCCGTCCAAAATTTAACGTCTGTTACTAAAAGGACTAAAATTGAGATTTCTGGAAATGTAGAGGATGCAATTTGAGACAAGTGAAAAGTTCAGGACGAAAAGCGAAAAATGGCAATTGTAGAGGACTAAAAATGATATTTTCCCCTGAGGATATTAGAAAAAAGTTCTATAAACTGAATAAGAAATGAAATTTTATAATTGGACAGAGTATGAAAATCCGTAACTTCCAATTCTAGTATAATAATAGACATTTTACAAAAGGTAAAATATAAAACAGTAATGATATAGCGACACTAACTAATATTTCAGTTCTCACAAATTGATGCCAAACTTTTTCATTGTTGTGGACTTGTGGTATTTAGATTGATTAAAATATAAAGCTAAATGAGTAATGTGAAACCCCTATCTCATACAGGCACAATATAAGAAATAAATTTTATATATAAGTTAAAAATTTTAAATATAATCGACTAATATTATTGTTTAATAGTAATTTAAATTTAATTTTAAATTACACTTAATAGACTCGAACGTTTATGACGATTAATATGATATTTCATAAACGTTCAAAAGGTAAGAAGTAAGAACATGATCCCTCAGAGATATACTTTTAGATATACTTTTTAGAAAAACTATAAAGAGAGTTAACTAACGCAGCTTGTTTGTTACTCATTAACTTCATGACATGTGAACATAAAAATCCTCATAAAAAAAAAAAAAAAAAAGTAAAGAAAACCTGAAAATCGAATGTTAACAACCACCCCTTTTTGCGGTAAATGATGTTTATATTCAAGTTTATTTCACACTAAAATATAGGGTTAATTACACTTATCCCCGTCTCTTGGGTGTTAGGGCGGATTGTTCTCCATCTTTTCATTTTGGACGATTTGTTCCCTAACCTTTTAAAATTGTTGCACTTAACCCATTTTCGGTGGAATTTTAGGGAATATTTCGTTTATTATTATTTTTTTTTTGATGCGATTTATAAGGCTAAACTTGTATAAATCAGATTTTAAACGTGTTGATATTATATATCAAATCGAATGTCTCGACGTAAAGAATAAAACGGTGGTCTCAAAATCAAAATCTGACAACAAACGAATAAGGAATCATCGGTCAAAGATGACGAATGGCCGACGAAACTTTGCATGCAAATTCCAACGCTTCCGACGGCCAATAGGGTCGAATGAGATATGAATTTTGTTCTTTTTGGGGAGAGGAATACGATGGTAGTGGTCTTGACTCTTGGGTCGGCGTGACGGAAGAGAAATCGACGGTCAAAGTTCTACTTGATCGAAATATTCTCGAAATATTCCGTCGGAAACGTTGAAAATGAGTTAAGTGCAACAATTTTGAAAGATTAGGGGGCAAATCGCCCAAAGTGAAAGTATGGAAGACAACCCGTCATAAGATACAATCCATCCTAAGACCCAAAGATGAGAGAGATTTGTGTAATTAACCCTATATATATATATATATATATATATATATATATATAAATATCCCAAGCCATTTGCATAAAATAGAATAAAATATTTCAAGTTTTTGGTTAGCTGTAGATTTAGACTTTTAGACACATAATAATTCGTGCAATAATGAATTCATTAACTAAGAAGCTACCTCCAATAAACCAAAATTGGCGTGCAATTTTAAATGTCTTTTATTCTCTTACTTTACAAATAGTAGTAAGAAGTAAGCAATAATTAAATATTTATTTATAAGTTCATAATTAATCAAAGTGGTGCTCTCTTGCAAAAGCAATAATTTCTAAATATTCGAATTGATATTAAAATGTATTTAAAATATTTAGATGGATAGTGGACCACACGTATTGACGAAGGCAACGAAAATGGAACCCATATGCAAGTCCATGAGTATGATGACACCTATATATAAATAATAATTATACCTCATTAACTTAGTTTATATAAGTTTCCCTTGTAAAACAAACAACCCTAAATATAATATTAATATTATATAGCAAAGTGGTTTTAGATAAGATCGATGCCTTCTTTTCCAAGAATTTTTAATAATAAAAAAGTAAAATATGATTGAGGGTGAGTAACATACAATAAATTAATTAAAATAATGATAAACTACCTTTTATTTATGGGGTCTTTTTTAAAAAGTACCTAAAAGTTGAAAAAATTTGCTTTAACTCCCCATTTTTAAAAAAATTCCTCTTTGCTCCCTAGATGACAAGCCAAATTTGCTTTAACTCCCCATTTTTTTTAAAGGTTGTATTAAAACTCAAGAATCTCGTACCCGAACCCCGAAATCACGTACTTAAATGTCCAAATCTCGTATTTGGGGGCAAATACATCATTTGGGCATTTAAGTACGTGATTCCGGGGTCCGGGTACGAGATTCTTGAGTTTTAATACAACTATGGGGAGTTAAAGCAAATTTGGCCTGTCATCTAGGAAGCAAAGAGGAATTTTTTTAAAAATAGGGAGTTAAAGCAAATTTGAGTCCTCATTTGGGGATTTCTCGGGAATTTCCCGTTCATTTATTATTTTTATATTGATTTGCATCTTGTTTTTTTGTTGTAGCATCCCGGATAATTTGAACCATTCATGCCGCCTTGCAAACAGTACAATCAGAATTAAATAGTGTGAATATTCTTTAATTTCCAGCCTTATGGACAGTTAACTTGACAATTTTTCTCTTATTCTTTTGAATTAATTTGCGAAATGTTAATTTATAAAACAATGCTCGCTATTTCATTAAGAGAAAGTTTACTTGGAGTTTAAAAGATGGTTAGCATTTGGTGTATGCATGTTCCGAGTGTTTACTTGGGTGGGGAGAAGGCCCGCACTTAAAACGGGCCCCTTCTTGTGTCGAAGGGGAAAACCCTCTTAGCTAACAACTCAGATGGAGTTGTTATGTAAGCCAGTTGCAGTGGTCAAGGCAAAATGACTTTTTTGCCCTCTCTGATGATTGAAATTGGGCGTCTTTCTCTTACAAAACTAGTTCAAACTTCAGAGTTCTCCCATTTACTGTTCCCAAAATTAATCCCTCCCAATTTTCAGGGTGTTACGCCAGATCAAAATCTGACAAAATAATGAATCTTCCGCCAATATTTTCGCCTCTAGATGCGCTATATAACGAGCACAATATCTCCATATTTGTTCGCAAGTCCATACCCGAGGCCGTTTCACATCTCTTCAGGTGTTCGTAATGAAAATCCTTTCTTCCCTTCTTGTGTATACATGTACATACAAGAGTTTTGTATATATAATTTATATTTTTGTTCAATTTATGGGGACCAAGAACCTCTGCGTTCTTAATTCCAGTTTGTGCAACAACTTTGGCAATTGTCTTTGCCCCCTACACAATTTTATATAGTAAACAAATTAGGGATTCGATGAATTCACTAATAAAAAGTGGCCGTGAACATTTTAGCCCTAATTCATAATGAGAATCCAATACAAAACTCGATTAAATTATAAGGCGAAGCAGAAAGTTAAGTGCTACCATACACCATCGATTATATGTACCAGCATATTTGGGAAAAAATGGGAGGACAAGCAATGAAAAATTTCCCATAAAAATTGCAACAACACAATGAATAAAACGCAACAAAAACTCAACACAGCTAAATGCCCGTACCCAGAAGTATTGATCGCAGGAACATGAAAGCTGAGAATGAATTTTCGAGCTCCTCAAACGATGAACACGCCCCAAAATGGAAATTCTTCAACAAATTTCCCAACAATCGAAAAAGAAGAATGAAAGGGGCATTAAAGGAATTTCGCATCATTTAAGTGGGTTGTACAAGTTCATGTAAACATCAGGCCATTTATGTTATTCTACACCACATGCATAAACAGCCCAAGTAAATGCTGGGCTATTTAATTAAATGATAACCCATCCATTAATAACCCAACTTGAATGGTTTGGACCCTTCCCAAGTAAACTAGTTCTAAGTTGTGGTGATGGCTGATTGGTATTGGATAATTTATGCTCAAATGTATGGATAATTTCTAGTACAAAATTTTGGTAATCAATTTTGTATATAATATATAAAAGAACTTATCAGTTGAAATTGTCAACGGGGTTGATCCAAGTGATTCCATAGTTCGAATCTCGTTTAAGCGTGTGTAAAAAAAAAAAGAAAAAACTGATAAGGTGAAATTGTATGGTTTTCTTATTTTTCTTTACAATTTGACATTTGGTGATTTTCAGACAAAAAATTATTTTCTTAACGTGTGAATAACGTAACTCTATGACTATAACTCTTGGAAGGAAAGACACAAACCCACATAATGAGATATTCAAACTCGAGAAAATATTATATTTGATTCTTAAATTTTCAGTTTTGTATCTCTTTCATTCTTAATATTCTAAAGGTGACATTTGAATTTCTAAAATTAATAATTCGTCTCATTAAAAAATTCTAATGACTCTTGTGACGCCCCGTCCGGTCGCCCGTACAGGTACGACGTCACGAGAGTATTTCTTTATGCATTTATGTGATTTAATTCCTTAATATGTGCCTAATTCCAACTTTAATTGAATTATGTGATTTAATTTACTCAAATGCGTAACTGTAAGATATGGATTCTTGCATGTCAACTTGGAATTTTAGGAACTAATGTGATTTATGACTTGTACGAATTTAATTAATTGTTGGAGTTGATTTTAAAATAGGACTTGGGCCTATTTACAATTTTTGGAAGTTTTGGGCCTAATTTAAATTAGGTAACTTTGAGTGCGTTTGGAACCGATATGAGCTCGGGAATTCGAATTCGAATTTCGACACCACCATTGGACTCGATTCGGTTATTCGGATCCAATGAAATTGATTTCTTATTTTTCGAAAACCGTTTGGACATTAAACCTTTTAAATATGACCTATTGGACCGGAAGTCACTTATTTGGACCCAAACCCTAATGAAACTTTTAGCCACCATACATATATCTTGAAACCCTAACCTAGATCCCCTTTCTCATTTCACTTCAAACCTCAAAATAGCGTCATTGTGACAGCCATGGAGAAGCTTCAAGAGAAGACCAAGTTTTGAACCCTCCTTTGCATTCAAGAGTTCATATCTTCCACGTTTCTTCATCATTTCAAGAGCCAAGGTAAACTACAATTTTCTCTTGATGTGTATTTCATTTCTATCCATGAATCTTAGCATGAAATTGAATGTATGAGCTTGTGTGAAGAAGTCTTGTGAAAATGGTGATTTATGCCCAACTTGAAGAATATGGCCTATATGATGAATCCTTGAGTTCTTGAGCATGAATATGTGTTTCTCCACGTCGAATATGTGCTATAGTTACTGATGGTATGATAGAGAGCGAGTTTGAATGCATCTTGCAATGGTTGAAGCTTGGTTTTCAAGAAAATGAGTTGTATGAGTTTTGGTCAAAATCACCCTTGTTCTTGAGCTAAATTGATATTTATGTGATAAGCATGATTTATGTGATAATATATATGATTTTCGTGGAAATTTTATGGTTTAATTGGTGTGAAATCGGCCATTTTCGGCTATGGTTGTCTTCTTCCCGAAGCTGTGAAGTTTCTGCACACGCAGCACTAGTTCTTGGCCGGAACGGCCGTTCCCATTTTGGCCTTGAGGTCGGAACGACCCTTCCCGTCGAGGGCTGGCGTTAGCAAGCGAGAATGGGAAGGGTCGTTCCCATTTTTTCCTTGCTCTGGGAACGGTCATTCCCAGGGTTGCTGATGTGTTGTGGGAAGGACCGTTCGCACGCTATGCTTTGCGTGGGAATGGCCGTTCCCCACCCCTTCCCCACTAATACTACAAAATTGATTTTCAATATATATATATATATATATATATATATATATATATAAATATATATGTTATTTAATAATTAATATTTTTTAAGAGTATAAATGTACTAGTTATTATATATAATATGTTATTTAATAATTAATATTTTTTAAGAGTATAAATGTACTAGCTATTATATATAATAATGTTCTATATATATATATATATATATATATATATATATATATATATACATTATATTATATTATATTATATTAGATATAACTCAAGTTTCGTTTGAATATGAAAGTGTGAACTTTTTGTTATGATACGCCGAACACTTCACGAAAAAATCAATATATTGTATATTTATACAAGAAAAAATTAGTGTGAAAAAATACAAGGAAAAAACAGTGTAATGTATCTTATTGTATAGATAATATATCATACAATATTAGAGAGATAAAAGATATCATATCAGGTAGCTAATTTTAATCAAAACCTAACTCTATCAAATTAATATCACAAAAATTCTGATTTTCAATACATATTATTTTAATAAAATGTGGTGAATTCAAATTTTAATTTCAAATATAAAACGCTTAACAATTTTTATCATAAAAATTCTAATTTTCAATACATATTATTTTAAAAAAATATGGTGAATTCGAATTTTAATTTCAAATATAAAACACTTAACAATTTCTTTTATTCAACTGTTTATACTTTAGCTTAGCTATAATTTACCGGAATGATTAATTACTACACTCGATAGTAGATATTATAATCCCGAAATAAATTTTAGTTTTTTTTTTTTTTTTTTAATAAGGGACCATATTAGTACCTGTACGTGAGCAAAATTGAAGGGAACACGTCGAAAACAGTTTCATCTATGAGTTTTAGTGTCTTTAATCAATTTCAAGTTATTATTATTTTATTAATATATTGAGGCCTAGGAATTTTCAGCCCCGGCTAATGAAAAATCCTGGATCCGCCCCTGGCCGTTCCCAACCCCCTGTTCCCCTTTTATGCATGTCTTTTTGTGTTTACTTGATCCTTTTGACTCGTTATATGAATTATATGTTACGATATGACTTCAATTTCATTCTTAGATGATATAGTACTTCATTTAATTAAATGAATTCATGTGAATACTTGTTTATTCCGTGATTGATTGATCCGTTTGAGTTGCTTTATGAATTATATTCTATGATATGACTTTAATTGCATTTCTAAACTTTAAAAACCCCATTTAATTGCATGATTTATATGAATACTTGAATTAAGCTATGTGACCTACTTGATGCACATCATTCCATAACGCATTCCACTCATGCTTATGTTCGCCGTGCGTCTTAATTGGTCCATATAGAGTCTAAGTCATGGGCTTTTATACGTTTTATTTCAGAGTTTGTTGCCGGTGGTGAGCCCGAGGCTTAGGGGTGTCTGTTTCCCACACTCTTTCCTTCCAGCACCAGGTGAGGTTTAGGATTTTGTATAGTTAAACGACCTATGACCCCAATATGATGATTTCAATCCCCGCATGCGATTATATACTATATGTACGATTAAATGCGTGTCGAATATGATATGATTATGATCTTATGATACAACTTCAGTTTCGAAAATTAAGTATAAAGGCATATGTAAGCTATTTCGAAAAGCTATGTTATGTTATGATTATACAACGAGATTGCTATGAAAGATTGGCGTATGTTATGTTCTGTTCTGTTATGTTTTGGGGCCCAGGAGCTACAGGTAAGGAGCCCCATGGACGGTATCGGGCCGTCGGGATTATACCTATGTATAGTCTCCATCTGTATGAAGAGGATGTACCGGGACCCACCAGGAGGTTTGGTTGGGAAACGGATTCCTGAGGGTTGGAGTAGCATTAGCACTCCCCTCGTCCGTCTGGACGGTTAGGGTCGCGAAACTCTACCATCACCTGGAGTTGAGGTTGGTATGTTATGATTCTGTATTTCTGTTTTGTTATGATATGAGGAGTTGAGATTGGAAACTCGTACTCGCCGAGCATATGATATGATATGTTATGGGAATCATGAATCGGAATAGAGTTTTTGAAAATGTTTTCTAAGTATATATATATATATATATATATATATACATATAGGGGTGGACTCATGAACCGGGGATAGGTGTTGCATACCAAAACGTTTCAAAACAATACCCATATGTATATATATATATATGGGTATTGTTTTGAAACATTTTGGTATGCAACACCTATCCCCGGTTCAGGAGTCCACCCCTTTTGATATGTGATATGCTCTATATATATATTGTGGGTGTGCGTTAGCCCCCTCACTCAGTCAGTTAACTAACCCCTCATTTTATCTTTTAGTTTGCAGGCTTTGCTTTGGATTTCGAGCTAGGCGGCGTGAGTCGGTCTTTATATTCAGTTGTCCTGTCGAGTTTGTTGTCTTCGTTTAAGGTTGTCTTGCATTACATTCGGATTTTGACAAGTTATGTATGAATGTTTAATTTGGGATCATATTATTTGAATATGGAATTTTCGGGACAAACTTCTAGGGATAGTTGAACCCCGTTGAATTTATGATTGTTGATGTGATATTCGGGATTAAGTATCTATGCTAGTCGAACCCGTCACCTGCTTTGCATGTTTTATTTTAAATGCTTCCGCTATTTGATGTTGTTGGTCTTATTTGCTTCCGTGCTCTGACTCGTTGAGTTAGCTCCACCTAGCATAGTGTGTGAGTTGGTCTCCCATTCGCTATGATTCGGGTACGGACATCCATTTCGTAATCGGATTTGGGTTATAGTGCGGGGGATGTGGCACCTTCCGTTTGGGGTGCTACAATTTTTTTTACCTTACTCAAGGGTATTTGGGTCATTTTACTACTTATAATTCGAAAATGATTCCTAAAGTTTTAACTTTGTAGCCCTTTCGTCTTCACTATTTTGAAAGTGACATTTAAGTCCCTAAAACTATCAATGTCTCACTTTGGTTCTTTTGACCAGAATCAATACTTTTCGTTATTTTATTTATTTCACATGGAAAAAAGAAAGAAAATTTCTAGTAAGATCTGAGCCCTTGGGTTAAAAAGAATAGAGTTGTTTCCACTATACAATACTTGTTTTTATAATATGAATTTCCCACCTATTATATTTATTCATATTAGTTTAATGATTTTTGAATCCAAGAGAGTATTTTTATTTCAAATAATTATCTCAAATAATTATTTTTAATTAAAAGAAATTATAACATAGAATACATGGTTATGAAATTTAATTTCATAAAGCAATTTACAATTAACTCTCTTGGTGTATTAATATATTTATTTTTTTACCGCAAACTGTAATATACAGATTATGTTGGTTGAATAATTATTTAATATCCAAACACACTCTAAATTATTAAATTATCATTGAAGTTTAAAAATATTAAATAAATAAATCAAATTTTATTTACTATGAAAATTATAACTTTTTTAGCAGTTTTGTATTAAACTAATTGAATAAATATAGTAGGTGAGAAATTCGAATTAAAAACAAATATTATGTAGTGCCAACAACTCTATTTTTTTTGAATTTACAGGTTTAGATCTTTCTAAAAATTTTATTTCTTTATTTTTTTTTCATGTGAAATAAATAAAATAATTAAAAGTATTGATTTTGATTAAAAAACCAATGTGAGACTTAGTATTAATTTTAGAAATTTAAATGATACTTTTAAAATAATGATGACAATAGTGATATAAAGTTGAAACTTTAGGGATCATCTTAAAATTACAAATATTAAAATGATCAAAATATCCATGGACAAGGTAACAAATTCATTAGAATTTGGTCAAAAAGAGTTAAGTGAGACGACTTATTAATTTTAGGAACTCAATTATCACTTTTAGAACGTTGAGAATGAAAGTGATACAAAATTAAAATTTTAGGCACCAAATATCAAATTTACTCCAGGAACTCTTATGCTATAAACAAAATTAAAAAGTCATGCGAGAGATAAACAAGTTTAGAGCCACAATGATGTTCGGGAAGTGCCAACTTTCAAATTTTTTTCATTAATAATTTTACGTTCCTATATATCATATCAAATTTTTTTTTCAACAATAATCTCAACATAACTTTTAAAAGATTTAATGACTAAGCGTAGATTAATGAGTGCCGATACCATCAAAATAAATTCTAAACTAGTAATAAACATAACTTATTGTTGGAATTCGTCAACCTAATGCAGCGGTTTTTAGGGATTATAAAAACCATTTTATCGGAATTCCAAACAAGATCACCTTTGATTCAAGATTTACGATTTAAACAAAAGAAGTAAGATTCAATTACCTCTCTCGCTTCCGGTTGATGGCGATGATATGAAGGTTTTCCAAAACCTATCCGGTTCGCTTCTATCTGATCTTCTTCCAAGAATCCCACATGGAATTCCTCTGAGGTAGTCCACGACCCGTAATTGAACAACTATTCAATTAGCACACTAGAAACTAATTGGATATTGATTATCCAATAGTATTCTCAATACAATATTGAGAGATATGTGAGAGGAGAGAAAAAGAGAAGACTTGGAGAGAAAGCAGAAAAGAACGATGTTTGATTTCATCTCCCAAGTCTTGCTTAATACTCAACCCTAGGTAAAAAACCCTATGGGCTAGTCATGGGCTTTAATTTAATTATCATTTTTAATTAGTGGACTTAATTTAATTATGTTAATTAAATCACAAGTCCAATATCTAATTAAATTGGTGGACTTAAAAAATTAATTACTCTTAATTCAATTTCAAGTCCAATTAATTTAAATACACTTAATTAAATTAATGTTAACTCTTTAACATTTATTTTCAACAGCTTAACAATTAAGCATAAATTAATTAATACCATTATTAATTAATTACCCTCTCATATTATAATTAAACTCTTTTAATTTATCGATAAATATCTATTGATCTTTAGATAATCAGGTTATTCAATTCGAGTCATTGTGTGACCCCTTAGGTTCACCAATGAATAGCAGTAGACCCACATTCTTAATGTGGTATTTCAGATAACCATTTATCTTGTTGATTTAATTGAACCCTTTCAATTTATCACTGTTTAATTAAAACTCCTTTTAATTAATCAGTACCTACAGATCATAACTCGATGTCTAGTGACAAGCTCATGACCACCCATCCAACAGGTGAAGTTTATGTTGTGAACCTTTCAGTCTCATGGATACCTTGAGATAAGATCCTTCTATCGTCCAATCCCCGATTAGGACCTAGGGCATGAGAATGATAGAACCCTATTAGTCCTAATGCTATGAATTAATTCTAATAGCAATTCCATTTGACCTAACACTCAAGGAAACCCATTTCCTAATTCAGATCTCACTACCTTGCGCAAGGATTTAAGTGGAATGTGCTACAATAGAATTCATGGGTGATTCACTCGTTCTTCTAGACGAGTGATAGATTCTATGTTGGCATCTCATATGCCCCCATACATGATTCAAACAATGCCAACATACAACCACAACGAGATTCATGGAACCCATGAATCTCTGGGCGCATATCAAACATTGCCTTTATCACGCACAGGGCATCAATGGAGCCTGAAGTCTAAGGACCATTTAGACACTACCATAACTAGGGAACCAACCTCATCATTAAAGCATAAAAGCCTTACCCCATTGAGGTGTTCCCATCGGGATCCTCAGTATACTTGTTCCCTAACAAGCACCCCCACACGCGTGTGAATGTCTCCACATACAATACTCATGAAACAAAGTAACCTTTCTTAAAGGCACGTCATATGAGCAAGTCTCAACCGAGTCAAGTCAGCATCCCCGTGCTTATTAGACTCTTTGACTTGGATCTGGTTTAGGTCACGCCGTAGAGACTTGTTCCATAGCCTTCATCCTTATGCGAGCTCAAGTCCCGTAGCTTAATGTGACCTTGGGGTTTCATCCATACACAAGCAGTTATAATATGCAATTAATAAACTTGAATGAGATATGATGAATTGGCCACATAGAATTAAATGTCTATGAAACGTTACATTTATTATTTCATTAATGTCACAAATTGATGCTAATAAGAGTAGTTTACAAAAAGAAACCTATACTCTAACAATCTCCCACTTGCCCTCAGAGCCAATTGGCCATAGCCTTAAGGCTCATCTCCTAGAGATGCCCTTTAAAGACATTTTGACTAAGAGGTTTAGTAAGCGGGTCTGCTACGTTTTCTGCCGAGGGCACACGTTCCACAATAACGTCACCTCTTTCCACGATTTCTCTAATTAGATGAAATCTTCTTAAGATGTTCTTGGACCGTTGATGAGCTCTTGGTTTCTTTGATTGCATAATCGGTTATTGTCACAGAAGAAAACAACTGGGTCAGCAATGCTAGGCACTACATCCAACTCTTGGATGAAGTTTTTCATCCACACACCTTCTTTCACTGCCTCTGATGCAGCTATATACTCCGCTTCACAAGTGGAGTCAGCAGTAGTTTCCTGTTTGGAATTCTTCCAACTTACTGCACCACCATTCAATCGGAATATGAATTCGGATGTGGATTTAAAGTCGTCTACATCCGACTGGAAGATTGAGTCGGTTTATCCTTCTAATTTCAATTCTCCCTTTCCACCGTATATGAGAAATAAATCCTTAGTCCTTTTCAAGTACTTAAGGATGGATTTCACGGCAGACCAACGACTCTCACCAAAGTTTGACTGAAATCGACTTGTAACGCTCAAAGCGTATGCGACATCAGGTCTAGTACACAGCATAGCATACATTATGCTCCCTATTGCAGATGCATAGGGTATGCGAGACATCCTATCCTTCTCTTCTTCAGTGTTGGGACACATTAATTTAGTGAGGATCAACCCACGTCTCATTGGCAGGAATCCCCTTTCAGATTTCTCCATACTGAACCGTTTCAGTATTTGTCTATGTACTGAACTTGGGACATACCTATTAATCTCTGTGATCTATCTCTATAGATTTTTATACCAAGAATAAAGGAAGTTTCTCCCAAGTCCTTTATGGAAAACTGAGTAGACAACCAAGTCTTTGTTGTTTGTAGCATATCTTTGTCATTCCCAATGAGTAAGATGTCATACAACACCAAAAATTGTACGACTCGCCCATTGATTTTCTTGTAAACACATGGTTTATTCTCGTTCTTGATGAAGCCAAACAATTTGACTGTCTCATCAAAACGGATGTTTCAACTTCTAGACACCTATTTGAGTCCATTTATGGATCTCTGGAGTCTGTAGACTTTCTGTTCGCTGCCACTGGATATGAAACCTTCTGGTTGTTCTATACAAATGTCTTTATCTAAATCTCTATTTAGAAAAGCCATTTTCACATACATCTGCCATATTTCGTAATCATAGCACGCAACTATGGCTAGAAGTATCCGAATGGATTTAGGCAGTCTAATTGTCCTCGCGGATTTGCGAGGGCTTGTGTTTACTTCTTGTTATGGGAAAGAGGGAGGTTCCATTGCTCGATCATTTGTAGGCTCATCTCTAGAAAGCACGGACACGGCAAAAAAAGTGTCCGTGCAGTGTCCGACACGTGTCGGACACGGACACGACTGAAACGTGTCCGAAATTAAAAAAAAAAAAAAAAAAGGACACGATGTCGGACACGGAGGGGCAAATTTTCTAATTAAATAAAGTTTTTTATGCATTTTTTAATATTTTTAGAATTTTTGGGGTGAAAACTAAAATAATAAACTTATTCTAGTTTTTAATTATACATATTTTTTTAAAATATTTTATTTTATCTAGATTATACTTATAAACTATTTTTATTTTTATATAAAATATTTTAATTTATATATAAAATATATTTATTTGTATAAAATAAAACCGTGTCGGAGCCGTGTCGTGTCCTAAAATTTTTAAAAAATCCATGTCCCCGTGTCCGTGTCGTGTCGTGTCTGTGTCGCCGTGTCCGTGTCCATGCAACATAGGCTCATCTTGAACTTCACTAAGTTCTGCTATCTTGGCTGACTTCTCAACTAGAAACTTTTTTTCTAGAAACGCGGCATTCCCCAAAACAAACACCTTTTGTTTCGAAGGGTCATAAAAATAGTAACCCACAGACTCTCTAGGGTATCCTACAAATTTACACAAACTGGATCTGGAATCCAATTTGTCTACCACTAGTCTCTTGACGTATGCAGGACATCCCCAAACTCTAAGGTATGAATAAGTAGGGGGTTTTGAAAAGTACATCTTATATGGTATTTCGGGCACAAATTTGGAATGAACTAAATTAATTATCTTCGTAGCCGTTTCAAGGGCATAACCCTAAAACGATATGGGAAGATCCGTGAAACTCATCATGGATCGGACCATATCCAATAAAGTTCGATTTTGTCGCTTGGACACCCCATTCAATTGAGGAGTCCCGGGCTGAGTCCACTGTGAGATAATCCCATTATCTTTCAAATAACCAAGGAAGAGATCACTTAAATACTCGCCATCTCGATCTGATCGAAAAACCTTAATTTTGCGATCAGTTTGGTTCTCAACCTCCGTCTTATACTCTATGAACTTTTCAAAGGTCTCAGACTTATGCTTGATCAGGTACACATACCCATATCTACTGAAATCATCAGTAAATGTGATGAAGTAATTACAGCCGTTTCGGGTACTAACATTTAGTGGTCCGCAAACGTCTGTATGGATCAAATCCAAAAGATTTTGGCTTCGCTCTACATTGTGACGCCCCGTTTTCTCGAAGGGCGTCCTTACGACATCAACAAGTAAGTCTCTACACTTATGTGTGTTTAATTTAAGAGTTCTTGAATTATGTGATTTAATATAAATCCAATTTAATATGTGATCATTTGGATTATTCTAAAATTAATGGTTAAGTTGATTTTAAATCCATCATGTTACTTAACTTGTTTAATTTCGGTTTACTTGAATTCCTTGAGATTAATTATCAATCATGTGTTTACGAAGTGTCGTTAAATTGTACGAAAGGTTTCTAAAAATTAAATTGAATTAAACTCTAATTGGTAAATCTCTATTTCATTTTAATTTGTAAAATTAATTTGGAGCTTGAATCTTTATTCGTAACTTTACCAATTTTATTTACGATTATTTGTACGCGATATTTCTCTTTGCTACGCGATAAGGATACCCGGTTGTATATAGCTTGTGCACAAGGCACATTTCTCCCAATCTCCTTTTTTTCTCTCTCTCTTCTCCCACTCTCTCTCCTGCGGGTACTATGTGCGGCTTCGGTTACGAGCCCATAACTCGATCGTTTCTCAACGGAATTCAACAAACAAATAGTCCATTTCGATTATCTCGGCGAGACCGACGCAAGAGTACCAATTTCACGGCCTAACGATGTACGGTGGTGGAGTTATGGCCGGATTTCAGTAGCAGCGGCGGAGCTTTCAGACCGCCGCCACTTCGCCGGCGTTTCGTGGCGTTTTCCGGCCACTTCCTTGGTACACGCGCCCAAGACCCAGTAAGAGGACATCCCGACACTTCGTTTGACGTCGAGGGTGCGGCCATAGGAGCAGTGAAGGCACCGCACGCGCGGCCCAAAGCTCGCGGCGGTGGCGCGAGTTACTGTAGCACCGGCGACAGAAACTTCGGCGGCTAACGGGGGCCTTTTTCGGCCATCTTTTGGTCTCGGGCTCTTCACGAAAGTTGTTCGGAACGACGAGAACTAGTGGCCTGTGATCAGGCGACTCCAGATTCGGTGGTTTGGCGGTGGATCGCGGCGGCAAAGTAGCGGTGCAACAGCGGCACTAGCTCCGAGGATTTTTCCGGCGAGCTACCTTAGGGCTTTGGAAGAGCTCGTCATGGGTAAGACAATGGCTTTTACGGATCGCATTTTGGTTCACCGGTTTGGAAGTAATTTGAGTTTGAAGATTTAGGGTTTTTGTGTTCTTAGATTTAAGATCTAGGACAATCGGCTTGGAATTTTCAGAAATTGATCAAGGATTCGGAACGGGCAGGAAGACTTCATTCAGGACTGATTTTTTGGGATTTTTTCGGCGACCTTCGGTGGCGGCCCGGCGGCGTTCCGGACAAATTTCGACAGCTACAGTGGTGGCGTTCCGACGACGTTTGGTCAGAATGTTCGTCTCGTTGTGGTGAGTTCAACGCCACTTTCCGTTCGTTAATCGGACACTCGATCTATTTATTACGAATTATTTTGCGTAATTGTGATTATTTGAATTAATTGTTTTAAGTGCAAATAAATTGGTTATTGTTGGTTTGTTGATCGAGATGTATTCCAATCGTATACGAAAACATGTATTGAATGGATTGTGATATGCATGAATGTTTCGATTTACAATTTGAGTCCCGATGTGATGAATTTATGCTATGTGTTTAGATATGAAGGGGTGTTAGTGTAATATTTAGAAACTAATCTTTTATGTGACTAAATGAACTTGAATGGTATTTTAGAAGAACGAACATGTTGTGATTTCTCAATATGAATTTGAGACGTTCTCAATGTTATGTTTGTTGTAAATTGTGTTTCCAATATAAAATTGAGATACATGAAAGATGCTTGAACAACTTGAGACTTGATGCATGATAGGAGTTAGAATTGTAATATCTTGATTTACTCTTACTACTTGAAAATGGTATATTATGAATTAAGATAAATTGATAATTGTCATGTTTGTAAGTAATTAATTCCTAGTGGAATAATTGTATAAACACTTTAAACGAACAATTATGCTTAGTAATCAACTAAGGGGATGTTTGTGTAATAATTCTAAACTTTTATAAATGACTTAGGGGATGTAAGTGTAATATTTATGAAACCATGGATGTGACTTGAGCTTGTGTACCAAACATGTTGTGAAGTTGTAAAGTATGATCTTAAGTGAATTAGATGCACTCTTTAATTGTATCAAGCATGCCATCTACGTACAACCACCTTGTATGTTTATATGATCAAGTTGCTCTTACTTATGCCCTTTATAACTCGTCATGAACTTGATGCTTAATTCTAATATTATAATTGAACCCTGTGACATTGGATGATTTAATATACATTTTGTGAATACATTGACTTCCTAAATTGATCTTGTATCTTTGGATATGGAATTGCATGATGGTTGCTTGTAAATATGACCTTGTTGAGCATTGATATGCCTTGAATGACCACGACACCTTATCCAAGCACAACATGAACACTTATGCATAATCACGATCATGTTGAGCAACGCCGTGCGTCTTGTTTGGTTCATATAGAGTCTAAGTCTGGGCTTCTGTATGTCTTGTCACAGAGTTTGGTGGTGCCGGTGGGCTCGAGGTTTAGAGTGTTTGGCCCTTCACACTCTCAGACTCTACGACGAAGAGGTGAGGCTTAGGATTTTGTATAGTTACGCGACCTATGGCCTTAATATGCTGATTTCAACCCTTGCATGCGAGTATATCTATTATAAATACGTATGTGTTGGATATAATATATTTATGACCTTCTGAATCAACTCTGTTTGGAAAATTAAATATGAAAACATATGTTAGCTGTTTTGAAAAGTACTTTATGTTATGTTCTATAGTGAGATTGCCATGAAAGATTGGCGTATGTGATCCGTCGTGATCTGTTATGTTGTGATCCGTTGTGATCTGTGTGTGGATCGATCCTGGTGAGCTACGGGAATGGGTACCCCCGGGACGGTTAGGGCCGACGGGGCATTTATCCATTGCGTAGTTCCATTTGAGATATCATTGTGCGACCTTAGGGTGATGAGGGAGGCGTGGTATCTTGAGCCTTCGGCTAAGGCCGGGGAGGACTCTTGTGGGTTCGCAACCCCTTGAGGGTGAGTCTATTTGTAGACCGTTTATTTCAATGGTATGAGGACGGTACATCTCCTCCATCATTGGTGTAGAGGTTGGATTGATTTTGATTTATGTTATGAGGAGTTGAGGTTGGAAGCTCGTACTCGCCGAGCAGTTGATTATGTTATGTTATGGAATTATGAATCGGGATAGAGTCTTTCTGGAAAATGATTTCCAAACTTATATCTATATCTTATTTGGGTTCTTTCAAAATGTTTTGGTATGTAACACCTACTCCCGGTTCATGAGTCCATCCTTTTTATTCTGTGCTATGCTCCTTATATATATATAATGTGGGTGTGCGTTACCCCCTCACTCGGTCAAGTTGACTGACCCCTCATTTACACTTTTAGTTGCAGGTTGTTAGCGTTTGCTAGGCGGAAGTGAGTCATTTGAGTTGCACTTTGTCGGTCTAGTCTTTCTATTTGCATTTGTCTTTTCATACACTTTACTTATGCTTTGACTCGTAGACTTGAGATTATACTTTACTATTCGGTAGCCCTGCGTGGCACTCTCATTCGGCCCCATGTGGCACTTGATGATTATTACTTTATGTTGATATTCGGGACTAGGGACTTATGCTAGTTGAACCCGTCACTTGTTATGCTTGTTGATCTATTATTCGGGATTAGGTATCTATGCTAGTTGAACCCGTCACCTGCTTTGCATGTTTTGTTTTAAATGCTTCCGCTATCTATTGATGTTGGTTTTAATTGCTTCCGCACTCTGAGTTTTGGTCTAGTTAGATCCGCCTAGCCTAGTGTGTGAGTTGGTCTCCCATTCGCTCTGATTCGGATTCGGGCATGGACTTTCATTTCATGCTTCGGGTCTGGGTCATAGTGCGGGGGATGTGGCATCCTCCGTTTGGGGTGTTACATACATGCCCTTTAAAAGGGGACTTAGTCATCTTTCCCTTTAAATAGGATTCACAAGTGGTTAACTCGTTTAGATCAATTGTACTGAATGATCTTAAGTTACCCATCTTTAGAAGCCTATTCTTGGAGATATGTCCAAGTCTAGCATGCCAACTCTTTGCTGAAGTTTGGTAATTTGATTTTCGTTTATTTTCTCTTTCGACATTTAGGAGATTTAAATTAGTATTAGTTAAATACAAACCATTTTGTAAAGACCCCAATATATGTGAAGAACCGTTCTTCAAAATGTAAAATATAGCATTAGTAATAGAGAAGGAGAAACCTTCCAAGTCTAGTACAGGAATGGAAGTAATGTTTTTAACTAACTCAGGAACAAATAAAACATTGTTCAAGACTAAAATAAAACCATCTCCTAACATTAACCTAACATGTCTTATGGCTTTTGCTGCAACTCTTGCTCCATTGCCCACTCGAAGAACATGTTCTCTGTCATCAACCTCACAGACGTTGCTCATTCCCTGTAACGTATTACAGATGTGAGAAGCGCATCTAGAGTCTAATACCCAATTATTAGAATTGAAAGAAAGGTTAATTTCGATGAAATTTATACCTTTTGTAAGAGTAGCTAAGTACTCTTTACAGTTCTCTTTCCAATGCCCTTGTTTCTTGTAATGGAAGCACTAATCCTCAGCTTGATTGGTCTTTTCTTAGTGTTTGCTTTGTTAACCCCACCAGTGGGCTTAAGAGTCTTTTTCTTCTTTTGGAAACCCTTTCTTTTACCGTTATTTAGCTTTGCAGCCTTAGTTTGGGATGAAGATGAACCTACTAAGAAAACAGCCTTATCCTTCTTCATAGTTCGCTCGGCAGTCACAAGCATGTTCATCAGTTCCTCAACTGAAACTTTAGCTCCATTCATATTGAAGTTTATTATGAACTGTTTGAACGAAGGTGGCAAAGAGGTCAAGATCAAATCTACGTAAAGCTCATTATCCATGATCACCTCGAGACTTGCAAGCTTTTCAATAAGGCCTAAAGCCTTAATGCAATGTTCATGAACACTCGATCCCTCAGCCATCTTAAGTGAGAATAACTCATTAGATGCTGCGAATCGATCAATCCTATTGATCGACTTGTAAATCTGTTCCAAATGAAGATGGATCTCAACCGAGTGGTGCATCTCAGAATGCTGACTCTGCAACTCGGGAGACATAGTGGCAAGCATCAGACATCTAGCCTGTAGATCATCTTCTTACCATTGGAGAGTTGTTTCCCTCTCATCGGCTACCATGTCATCAGGTATGACATCGGGAGGAGACTGTGTCAATACACAGTCCTCTTTTCGGAATCCAAGACAATCTTGAGATTGCAAAGCCAATCAGCATAATTCGAGCCAGTCAATTCATTGGCCTTAAGGATAACATTAAGGGGATTTTTAGACATCACAATTTTAGTAGAAAATCTACATGTAAGCAGAAAACGTAGTATGAGTGACTGATATGAAATAATTACAAATTACAAATGATATGGACTCTTATCAAATGTTGTCTCCCATTACTTTAATCAAAATCCTTTAACCCCCTTATAATTTTAGAAAAATCATATTTTTCGAATAGTGGGTATTAAGACCCCCAAACACTTATCATCGGACCCACGACTCGTGAGACATCCGACTTTAAGCCTCAAGGTAGATGATCTTATCATCAATTGTATCTCTATACAACTCTTAGATTATTTTGCATTACCTTTCAAATAGACCCACGACTCGTACGACATCTATACTCATCAGTATTTAAATCCGACCCGTCAATCCCTAAGATTTCTCCATCACCATTATGAATATCCCACGCCTCGTGGCTAATACCATAATTTTGATTTTGAAAAATTGCATCTTTTATGCACAGAATTATTTTAGTTCAATTAATCTCGTCATTTTGTATCCCATGCCTCGTGGCCAATACTTAATGATTTGATTAATTATAAAACAAATAATTCTATTGACGGAATGCTTAGAAATTTTTAAAATCGAATTTTATCCTTCAATTTCCATTTGGATTTAATATTTATTTTGTCTGAGACTATCTAAGACGGTTCGGGGTTTAAGAATTTCAAAAATTCCACCAAAACTCATCAATTGTAATTATTACCATATTTTATCTTAATAAATACATGAACACATTTATGCACATAAAGATAACATTCAAAACCTAGATTGCTTCTATAAAATGGATAATCATGGGCTTCCTATGCAGGGTCCATAATAGCCATTTTATGGACCTTGGTTCTATTCATGCATCAAACGGAATTAAACACATAAAGAGAGCACTCAAATAGAATCCTATTATATTACATCAAAACAATTACACCCAAACACTTTTGGAGCCTTGATGGCTTCTTATTCTGTTGCTTGCTCCGTCTTGTTACTCCATCTCCTAATCTAATTAGAGATCTCACCCTAAAACTACTCTCTTTACAAAATAAAGGGGGATTACATTTTAAGGGGGAGAAAATAAAAACATTTCTTATAACAATTGAATAAGAGGCTCGCATGCTCTCGTTTAAAACCAATATCAAAATGCATAAATAAAATAAAACCATACATAACACAAATAAAGCCCGTGATTGATCCAACCATACATCCAATGCATTGCATAAAATAAATTTACCAAGTAAATAGTTATTATGCGATTTAAAGTCTTTAAATAATTTCTAAAATTATTTATTGACCAAGGATTTTTTTTTTAATTCACTAATTAAATGAATCCTTCAATTTTAATTAAATTGAATTCTCTAATCCAATTTAATTCTCATTAGATCTCTATCTAATTAATCATGCTTTTATATTAACAATTCGAATTTTGGGCAAAAACAATTAATTTTCAAGTAAAACTATTTAACAAAACTAATTATAAGAATAAGTTTTAAAACAATTTTAAAACTTTACATTAAAAAAAAAAAATACCATAAATGGTCCAACAAATTAGGCGTCCCAACTGGTTGATGCGAAACTCCCGAAAATTATTTCTTTATTTTGGGTAAATGGGTTCCTTAAAGAATTACAACAAAATTTGCAATTTGCAATTTGCAATCATCAATCCAGTCAGCCTAAATGGTGGGTGTGGCGCTGGACATAATTTCTTAATTGGGTTCCAATCCCAGTAAGTTTATTATGTCAAATTCTCAATGTATACATATATACATATAAAACACAAACACCACTATGCACACACGCGCATGACTGTACAGTGCGATGCACTGTGCAGTCCCCATCCATTTTTTTTTTTTGTTTAATTATATTTTAAAATAATTTTAAAATATAACATAAATAAAAACTATAATTTATGAATTCAAGAAAAGCAAAATTTTCGGAATTCTCATAAAAACCTCATAATTTTCATAATAGTTTAAAAACAAGAACTTTTCCTCAAATTTTTAAAATTTTGCCCAAATGAATATTAAATTAAACCAAGCATGATACGAATCAACATATGAATCAAATTAATACAAAGAACTAAAAATCGTAAATCAATCAAAGTATGACTCTGATACCACTCTTGGAATTCGTCAACCCTAACACAACAGTTTTTAGGGATTATAAAAACCATTTTATCGGAATTCCAAACAAGATCACTTTTGATTCAAGATTTACGATTTAAACAAAAGAAGTAAGAATCAATTACCTCTCTCGCTTCCGGTTGATGGAGATGATATGAAGGTTTTCCAAAACCTATCCGATTCGCTTCTATCTGATCTTCTTCCAAGAATCCCATGCGGAATTCCTCTGAGGTAGTCCACGACCCGTAATTGAACAACTATTCAATTAGCACACAAGAAACTAATTGGATAATGATTATCCAATAGTATTCTCAATACAATATTGAGAGATATGTGAGAGGAGAGAAAAAGAGAAGACTTGGAGAGAAAGCAGAAAAGAACGATGTTTGATTTCATCTCCCAAGTCTTGCTTAATACTCAACCCTAGGTCAAAAACCCTATGGGCTAGTCACGGGGCTTTAATTTATTTACTACTAATTAAATTAAAAACCCAATATTCATTTTTAATTAGTGGACTTAATTTAATTATGTTAATTAAAGCACAAGTCCAATATCTAATTAAATTGGTGGACTTAAAAAATTAATTACTCTTAATTAAATTTCAAGTCCAATTAATTTAAATACACTTATTTAAATTAATGTTAACTCTTTAATATTTATTTTCAACAGCTTAACAATTAAGCATAAATTAATTAATACCATTATTAATTAATTACTCTCTCATATTATAAATTAAACTCTTTTAATTTATCGATAAATCTCTATTGATCTTTAGATAATCACGTTGTTCAATTCGAGTCATTGTGTGACCCCTTAGGTTCACCAATGAATAGCAGTATACCCACATTCTTAATGTGGTATTTCAGATAACCATTTATCTTATTGATTTAATTGAACCCTTTTAATTTATCACTGTTTAATTAAAACTCCTTTTAATTAATCAGTACCTACAGATCATAACTCGATGTCTAGTGACAAGCTCATGACCACCCATCCAACAGGTGAAGTTTATGTTGTGAACCTTTCAGTCTCATGGATACCTTGAGATAAGATCCTTCTATCGTCCAATCCCCGATTAGGACCTAGGGCATGAGAATGATAGAACCCTATTAGTCCTAATGCTATGAATTAATTCTAATAGCAATTCCATTTGATCTAACACTCTAGGAAACTCATTTCCTAATTCAGATCTCACTACCTTGTGCAAGGATTTAAGTGGAATGTGCTACAATAGAATTCATGGGTGATTCACTCGTTCTTCTGGACGAGCGATAGATTCTATGTTGGCATCTCATATGCCCCCATACATGATTCAAACAATGCCAACATACAACCATAACGAGATTCATGGAACCCATGAATCTCTGGGCACATATCAAACATTGCACTTATCACGCACAGGGCATCAATGGAGCCTGAAGTCTAAGGACCATTTAGACACTACCATAACTAGGGAACCAACCTCATCATTAAAGCATAAAATCCTTACCCTATTGAGGTGTTCCAATCGGGATCCTCAATGTACTTCTTCCCTAACAAGCACCCCCATACTCGTGTGAATGTCTCCATATAAAATACTCATGAAACAAAGTAACCTTTCTTAAAGGCACGTCATATGAGCAAGTCTCAACCCAGTCAAGTCAACATCCCCGTGCTTATTAGACCCTTTGACTTGGAGTTGGTTTAGGTCACGCCATAGAGACTTGTTCCATAACCTCCATCCCTATGCGAGGTGAAGTCCCGTAGCTTAATGTGGCCTTAGGATTTCATCCATACATAAACAGTTATAATATGCAATTAATAAACTTGAATGAGATATGATAAATTGGCCACATAGAATTAAACGACTATGAAACGTTACATTTATTATTTCATTAATGTCACAAATTGCTGCTAATAAGAGTAGTTTACAAAAAGAGACCTAAACTATTTTGGCTCTTCCATGGCACTACTCTAACACTTATGAACAAAAATAAAGGGCGATTTCCACATAATTAATTGGAATTGTCATATTTACAAAATCAAGTCAATTGTTGAAAAGTAATAAAGAGGTAAGTTTTCTGGATATGGGTACAAAGAAATGTTATCTAAATCGAAGAAAAAAAACCAAGCAATTCTCTAGCAACTAAAGTACCACCAAGAACAACAAACTCAAATAAATTATCGATTAAACTTGTTAAATGAGTATCTAGTCGGCCTATCCTCAGTTTAAATTCATATTATCATTTATAAATTCAATAACATGTTTTTAATTGTCCAACAGACATAGCACAGTCACTAAGTACCTCTGAATCGTATCGTCTAAATTTGATGGTGGCTCCTCATAATTCATAAGTTAGTGGATTATTATTCACTTGAAATATTTGATGGAGAAACCTATGCCATATCTCATGATGTCTAGGAACTCCTCAAAGGAAGAGGGTTTGGACATGTACAATCCTCTAAGATTGGTCGACTCTCATCAGATGGGTTTATTCGTTTCAATTAGGGAGTGTAGTTTTCTCCTCGAATTTCTTTGAGGTATGCAATCTTCCCTTGTTCTCTCTTAGGAACGTCTCAAGAAATGATGATGTAGCACCTGAATGTGGGCCACCACATCCCCCGCACTAGGACCAAACTCATATACGAATATAGTCTGCATACAAGCTCAATCATAGCGAACGGGGGATACGACACGGACCCTGGTTAGGCGGGACTAACCTTGTACCAACATGTTCAAATATCCAATAAGCAATAACAAGAACAATATCAAGAGTTTGCGAAAGCTAAACATCAATGAATCATAATCAAGCATACAATCCCTAAGTGCCAAATATACAAACCATGAGAACAAGAGTAATGGCCCACACGGCCTCAACGGAACATCAGTATAAAAATATAAGTGTGTGATACAAAACATGAGTGTCAACCTAGCTAGACTCGAAAGTATACTAAATAATGCAATTTCCGGCCTGGCTAGGCCTTGCAAAAGAACTTGAGAGACAAAAAGGGGAGGGGTCAGTTTCTAAAAGATTGAGTGAAAGGTATAATATATATATAAAGCGGAAAAGATATACATGTCATAATTCCATATAAAATTTTGGCAGATACGAGAAGAAGTCATGAAATAGGGAACCAATATATGGAATTACAACTATAAGTTCATTTTCAAGATAAGTAAAAACAAGTGTCTCGGCGAGTGAGCAATCTCCAACCTTTCTCCTTTTGTGTGCAAGTTAAAAGTTATTAGGTGTTCAAGTAAAAGTTAGGGTTTCCACTTATTACAAGAGGTATTTATTCAAGCGCAATACGTACTCCTTATTCCATATAAAATTTTGGCAGATACGAGAAGAAGTCATGAAATAGGGAACCAATATATGGAATTACAACTATAAGTTCATTTTCAAGATAAGTAAAAACAAGTGTCCCGGCGAGTGAACAATCTCCAACCTTTCTCCTTTTGTGTGCAAGTTAAAAGTTATTAGGCGTTCAAGTAAAAGTTAGGGTTTCCACTTATTACAAGAGGTATTTATTCAAGTGCAATAGGTACTCCTTTTTCCTCCGGGTTGATGGTTCGGGTAGCTGGCTCTCACCATCGAAGATAAGATGATCAGTAGGTATATTAATCCCAAAGACCGAAATCCAATCAATCCACCAGACCTCTTGGTGGATATCCAGACTGCTCCAACAAGGTGGGACTTGTGCAAGAGATGACTGTCAACCCTTGCTTTGCGGTTCTCTCAATACCCAAGTCCTTGGGCCCCACGAAGTGTAAGAGTCTCGTTAAAATGGGTCAAGTATAAAGGTTGATTTTAGAAAATATTTGATCATTTGAAAACAATATATATATATATATATATATATATATATATATATATATATATATATATATATATATATATATATATATATATATAATATAGATTTTGGCTAAAACATCACATACAAGGGTTGTAGGGTTTGTATATATATATTCCTAACTTCTTCTCTCCTGAACAAAAACCAAAAAGAGCACCTAGACACCCCGAACCCTATTGAGCTGGCTTGTCGACACCTTGAGAATACTCTGGACAAGAGAAACAGTGCACGAGTGAGACACGACTCAATATGAACCAAGTATGATACACGACAAGTGAAAATGGATGTTATGAAATGAGTATGAAGTCATAAGTTATCATGAAAATGTTCATGTGTGCAATTAATGTCCAACGTAAGTTAAAACAAGAATTAAGATCATGTTATATCATGCAAGTCATACTCGGGCATAAGAAAAAGCAACGAAAAAAAAAACCGAACGCATGAAAGAGGTCAAAAGACCAAAACGGACAAGTATGTCAGGCTTCGCGGCCGCGAGAGAAATTAATGTAAAATCGTCACGGCTGCTAAGACCTTCCAGGCAGACTCCCTGGATGGTATCGCTCCTGCGAGTGAAACACGTTTAAAAGCGTCGCGGCCACTAACAAAAAGCACCTAAAATGATTGCGGGCACGATCACTCCATCCTTAACCTGCGGATATTGCATCGTGGCCGCGAGCCCGAAACACTTGAAAAGTGTTGAGGACGTGACACCAATCCAGAAAGCCTAAAAAGTTGCAGAAAACAGGGGATGGCGGTAAAACCCATCCCCAAACCATCCTACATGTCCAAAACACCCAAAATCAACACACAACAACTACAAACACCATACATATCACTTAGGCAACAAATAGCTAATGATTTCATGCATTAAATCACCAGATTCAATTAATAAACCCTTATTAATGCCATGATCATAAATGCTCAACAACCCATAAATACCAAGCCATAAATACATGATTTCAATACCAAAGACTTCATGTAAACCATTAAATCATGCTTTAACCTAAGAAAATTCAAACCTTATGCAAAACTCACAAAAATCTTCAACACACCAAACTCACCAAACCTTGAAAGGAGAAGATGGAGAAGGAGAGGTCTTGAGCTTGATGAAAAAGGGCCTGATTCTTGGACTCCTAGCTTGAGGATGATGATCGGTGGAGAAGGGGCAAAGTGTGTGCGTGTGTGTTTGATTGTAAAAATGAAGAAAGAAGCAAAAATGTATGTGTATGTATTTTTATGTGAGCCGGTGAAAGAGAGGAGGGAGAAAGGGAAATTTCAATCAAGTCCCTCAACAATCAATTTCATTCAATTAAGTTCACAAGTTTCAAAAAGTTACAATTATGTCCTTTTAAGTTTTCAATTAAGTCCAAGGTTTTACAAAACATTCACTTAAGGACAATTAATCATGTAACCATGCTCGGGGAATCAAATTTGACAATCACATAATTCAAGTTAGGTAATAAATCAAATAAATTCAATTATTTCAAAAAGATATAATTAAATAAATTAAATTGCGTAATTAAAACATAATTAACAAGAAATTAAATAACCTAAATTTCAAAACTCACACCCAACTCTTGGATGAAGTTTCTTGCCCAAACACCTTTCTTGGATGCGTTTTTTGCAGCTAAGTATTCGACCTTAGTGATCGCTTATTTGGAACTCTTCGAACTCAATGCTCCACCATTTAAGCAGAATATGTATCCTGACATGGATTTAAAATTATCCATGTCTGATGCAAAGCTTGCATCACAGTATCCTTTAACGATTAGAACTTGCTGATCTCCATAAACTTGGAACATATTCTTAGTTGTTCTTAAGTACTTAAGGATGTTCTTTACGACGGTCCAGTGACCTTCGGAGCATAAGTTTCCTAACTGTGAACTAGCAAGTGCTACTAGACAACAAAAATGGAATCAAAGACTCCAAATTGGAGCCCAAGCAATATCCATGAGTGGGGGGAACAAGTATTTGCATTCATAATACATACACCCATACCACATTCACTCTCATAATTATTTGTCTTACATGTTTAAGTTGCTATTGCTAAATGTTATTATATACTCAATTGTTGTGTATGTGAGGCATAACATTCGTATCCTTAACTCGACATGCATAGTTTAGTGTTTACTGGGCAGAATTTTACTCCACCTATGCCATTAATTGGCATTTTCATAAATAATAAAGAGATAGGGTGAAAGTAGATTGAATTTAAGAATCTAAATTAAAGATTAAGATTGAAGAGCCGAAGGTACTATCTAGAGGGATCACTTCCAAGGGAAGGCATCAAACGTCAACATGAGAAAAAAGGCTCTTCAATAATAGTATAACTCAAAGTGGACACAACTGATGTTGAGATAAAAGTGGAGCTTGAGAATTGTGGAATATTCGATCATTACTTTGGAAGCCAAAGTGGTCAATTCACTGCTCAGACATGCTATGAGAATGGTGGTGATGATGTTATCCAAGGAACGCCAATGGATTTTATATGTTAGCATAGGGAAGGGATAACCTTCATCATGGAAGTCGGCTTGCCCTGGGGACTTTAAAAAAAACAGTCATGGGAACATTAAAGAAATAAAAATAAGAAAACCTTCAGGAAACGTGTTGGAAAAGTGCCCTAGAAAGCCGATTAGTCAAAATCCATTTTGGGACTTTCCTAGTATCACAGACAATCTTTGAATAATATATGATTGATTAATATCATAGGTAAACACTTCTTTATATGCCAATACATGTTTTTTTTGTGTTTCCATTATGTGCGCATGTATAAGAACTCTCCTAATCAATATGACTTATAGGACTCAACCATTTGGGTGAAGTGGTTCATGAGATGAGCCCTATATGACATAAGTCATGATTAGAAATCACTCCAAGCCGATGAGTCCGAAAGACAGTGGGAGTGTCAACCTGACTCGTTCGAGGCTTGCTCGTGTGATCACACCCTTAAGAAGGACCACCTTGTTTCATGGGGTGCAAAATGTATAGTTGATACATGCGTGATACATGAGGGTGCTTACTTATTCTAAGTAGGTACACTGAGGTGTCCCGTGTGAGAAGATTCCTAAATAGGAAAGGAAGTTTCTATATCTGGAAATAGAAACTTCCAGATTAGGAAATATCTCACGAGTCATTGATACTTTATGAGCTAACTCTGTAGCCTTAGGTGTAAGCTTTAAAGGGTGTCGCCTTAGACAACTGATAATAGGCTTATGCTGGGGCTGCACAAGTGGCACATGAAAGTATATGAGAATCGATAAAGGACCTACACTTGCATGAGCAAGTTGATCTCTTATTGTGTAAGTCATTCATAAGCCATCTAGGAGTCCTTGGCCAAGGCATTGGATTAAGACATCAAGAAAAGAGTTTCTTGGATTGAGATCAAATGGATATGAAATACACTTAACATTAAGATCAAGATTATTAGGGTTCTAATTATTCCCTTACCCAAGATCTTGGTTGAGAGATAGGATGTAGGAGGATTGTATCTCACATGAATCAATGACTTAAAGGTTCTTTCGAATCGAGACATTCTTATTCAGCTAGGGGTCAAACACATGTTGCTAGACTATGGTCATTTGATCTGTGGACTGATTAATTAATTAGGGTCACTGCTAATTGAATTAAGAGCCTAGAGGGTCACACACAACAACCCGGTCATGTGGGTTAAGGCTTGAATCGATTAAACGAGTTGATCGAACCATTAGGAGAATGGTGGGGCCCACACGTGTGATGCACACATGTGGGACACGTGGATGACACGTGTCCTATGTGACACGTGTAGTCACGTGTATTTATATGTGTATATATATTAAATAATGAATGTGTTAATTATTTAATGTACTTTGATTTAATTTTGAATTAATATTAAAGTTCTAATTTGGAGAAATAAAGTTTAATAAATAATTAATTATGAATTAGTCTTCAAGTTATTTATTATTAAATAAATAAAGTGAAATAAAATATCTAAAAGAGTTAGATATTATTCTTGCCCAACAAGTTGGTCAAAAGGTGGACTTTTGGTAGTAAGAGACTTAGTCTCCAAGCAAGAAATCCCTTTCCAAAAGAGTTTGGAATTCCTTGTCCAACAAGGAATGGGGTTCGAACCCTAAGCCAATAAATATGAGGGGTTCGAACCCCATGGATGGTGATACACAATTTCTCCTTCTCCAAATTATACACTAAACCCTAGAGCCTAAACACCGAATATAAAACTAGCATCCTCCCTATTCGGATCGTGGTCGCGGTTGGTGGACTAATTCTTTAGAGGGCTTCTATCGTGAAGTCTTGAAAGATTTGAAGGGGCTTTTGGGGATCAAGATGCGTGATGGAGAGAACACGCCCAAACGACTACAAGGGCTGGTGGAACGATTCTGAACCCAATAGAATACGCGTGAAAAAAACGAACCAAAGATGAAGGCGAAAACCTTTCGTCCATATCTTAAAGGATGAATTTTTTCATTAGAGTTTTGTGTCATGCAGATTTCTGTTTTCGCAAAACTGGGTTTCAAAGGGAGTTTTAATCATGCCTTTCTCGTTTCATGTTTCTTTCTTTACACATGTTATATCATTAGCACTTTCCCTAACATGATTTGAATCCAGGTTGGTGTGAATTATTACCCTAGAGGAAACCTACAATGGATTCTGAAGTAGAAAGAAACTTTCGAGGGACGGGTTGCCATTACTGCATGAAGCGCGTTTGAGGGCGGCTCAAAACGTGTCAAGAAAGCTACCACCTAAGTGAGTTTCTTGATCTCTACGAATCTGGAAATAGGAATTGTAAGCTTTCGATTCCTGCTTATTGGGAAAATTTTTAAATTTCTGCTGCGTTTCTGTCACGTTTTCCCAACAAGTGGTATCAGAGCCACCTTGCAAGACCTATTTCTGATTCGTCTCAATTATTCTGAATTTGGTAGAAATTCTTAGGCCTTGATGCGAATTGAGTATTCTTGAGTTCTTTTAGAAAGCCTAAGATACGAAACTGTATTTTTTCTAAAAGTTTCTGGAAATTGTTTTCTTAAATCATGTTTTTAAAAAACTGTTTTAGTTGAAAACCTGTTTAAATCGTAATTTTGATTTTGGATTGAACCGGGTTTTGGAGAAGCCTGTGATACGAAAAACGAATTACGAAACGCACACGTGGGATTGAGGCGTGCTACAAACGCACAAGTGGGATTGGGACGTGCCAATGTGTAGCACGCCCCAACCCCGCTAGCACCTCCCGCAACCGTGCGGGAGCCGCCTAGGTGCGCCCAACCAAGCTCGCCTCCCTCTCGGCAGGACTGTACGCGACGCGCGCATCTGGCACGCCATGCACGCACGCGCACATTGCCCCGCGGTGTTCTCACCGCGAGGAGGGTCGTTCTGGGCCCGTTTTGGTGTTTTTGTGTTTTTCGTATTTTCGGTCCTTGAAATCCTGATTTAATTTTTCTGAAAAATTTTGTTTTACTAAATTAAAAGTTATTTATGAAATAATTATTTAAATTCGGATTTTGAGAAATTAAAGCGATTTAAATTTTGGAAAAATTACAAACTTTATTTTATGAAAATATTGAAGGAATAAAATTATTAACTTTCAGAAATTAATTGGAATTTTATTAGTTTATTGTTTTTCGGGTTTTATAGAAAAGGCTCTTGAACATGAATTGCGTCTAAGTCGTGTTTTAAGTCATTAGGGCTTAAGGCGAGAATTTTAATTTATTGGTTAAATTTAAATTCTTGCAATTTATGCATGTTAGGTGATCATGGGTTTAGACTTATGTATGGTTTTAATTTATGCACATGAATGGTTTAAATTGGGGTTGGAGCCCCTTAGTTGCGTTTTTCAATTGGGGTCGGTGCCCCACTTATGTGCATACTGTTATTTGTTTATTATGTAGCTTTCCATATTACTGCTTTTGAGACCGGGGTATGCCCCGTGTAATTGTCTAAGGCCAATATGAAGATTGAGCCTTATTACTTTATGTCTTTTTCCCTTTTTATTGTAATTTGAGAGTAGAGATAGGTGGTGAGGTCGTTTTTTTCCATTTTGGAGACAATACACCCATGGAGTAAGATGGATCCACGCAACAAGTAACAAGATAGAGGCCATAAGTGAAGACCTCTCGAAGTGTTAGAGAGGATTTCTATTATTGTAATAGATGGGGGCATCGTTTTATTTCCAATTCCCTTATGTGATTTAAATTGTTTTATGTGGCATGTATGTTAGAACTTGTGATTGTGGAGTGACTTCCACATATCACGCATAAGATAGGTAGAACCCATGATCATCACATGTTAGTATCATGCTAGGGCATGTTATCTCCTACGTGCTTGTGTGAAATGCATTTAAGTTATACTTGCATCAATCAAGACTAATTAAATTGGATAACATATATGTTGGTGAGGTCGAACCGGACAACTCTCCGGTTACATCGAAAAATTCCCATTAAATATTAAGCTAATTTTCGAAAATAGGTGTTTAATTCAAGGTGCAAACTTTCAATTAAATTCCTAGCATTCCATTAATAGGATTTAAGTTTAATAGGGGAAGCTAGATGCTAGTAACGAGTCGTGGGGTGTCTATGTGAAACCTATTAGTTCTTAGTTTCCTAATTGATCTTAAATGATCAATATTTAGTGAACAATTTTAGCAAGGGCGATGGCCGCGAGTCGTTGGTCGTTCGAACTAAGTTTTGATCATGATCTTATGATTGATGGGTCTAGCTTAACACCTAAGTAAATATGGATGTCGTACGAGTCGTGGGTCTATATTGAAAGATAGGTGATGCAAAAACATTACTAAGAATTCCACAGTGTTGGAATTGGTAAGTTGTAGCTACCTTAGGCTTAATTGAGAATGGCCACGAGTCGTGGGTTCAAGGTTAAGTGCTTAGGACCTTAGTACCCATTATGATAATAGGTATCCTCTAAGATCTTTGGGAATTATAGATCTTTGAAAAAGAATGAGAGCTACATAGATTAAAGACCTAATCTCATGCATATCGTTATTATTCAGCATGTTCACATTTTCTTTACTTAGCATTTAGGTTGTAGTTCCGTGATTCTCTACAATATAAGATGCAAACCCATTCGTATCCATCCTTAAGTCAAACAAGTTGACTAAGTCGTAACTAACTCTAATTGGCTTCGAATCTTAAAATTCATTTTAGATTCCGAAAAGAGAAAAGTGTTCTCTATAGGACGAATTTTTCATTTCTGAAAATTCGACCCGGGCCTAGAGAGAAGCAATCTGAAGTGGATAGATTTTCCAACCACTTAAGAGCAATTGTACCTCATAAATATGTTATAAGGTATAACATTATGGAGTTGTTCCATATTCCAATGAGGGTACAAAGGTACTTGAATGAGGATCTTGCATCCACGATCTTACAGTTGACAAACGAGTTCTCAATGAACTAATTGCTCATATTGGTTCCACCATCATTTAACCATTTTATACTTAACCACAATGATGCCATTGTAGCATAGTTAATCATTTAGTTGATCACGGTTGAGAGCACCCTTAAGAAGGACCAAAAGGTTATGATGGTTAATTCTTCTAAACCCACTAAGTTAAAGGCTTGAAGGCCTAAAGAAGAAGAAACCTTTAAGAGCCCAATAGAGGGGCATGTAAGGCATACGCCCAAAAGACACAAAAGATCAAATAGGACGCTTGCTTCTATAGTAGCAAATAAGGACTTTGAAAGGGAACTGCAAAGAGTATGTGTACTCTGATAAGTCATCTCGTTTTACAATTCTAATAGGAATAGAATTCACAAGTCTTGAGTTAATTTTGCATAATCCGTTGTGCAAAACTCAAAGTACTAACATTTCGAACATACGATAAGATAACTAAAGTAAGAAAGATGACAAAGCTTCGAACTACTTTTGACACGTTAAAGAGACGAAAGGATTAGTGAGTTAGACACCTTAGGATCATTTTACGAAAATGAACTTAGAGAGTTGACCCCCTGTGAATCCTGTCTTAAGGGAAACGTTCCCAAAACCCAGTTTATGAGAAACGTGGAAACGTGCCAAAACACTTAGTGGATTTTGATCCACACTGATGTTTCTCTATTGCTTAATGTAAGCACTAGAAACAATCATCAGTTTAATTATTGTGAATGAATGTACTTAATGAAGTACAAAATTCGAAACTTATATGAAATTCTTAGAATTTCAAAAGGAGGTTAGGAACCGAAGTAGTTATAAGTTATGAACAACTCGATTTGATTGAAATATTGAATACCTTATTGACTAATTCCTTAGTCATCTTAGAGATAATAGGATTATCTCTCAGTAACTAATTCGAGAACACCTTAGTGTTTCTGAATGATAGAACTAGACCTTATAGGACAGGTTGGTTCCATAGTATGCTTTACTGACTTATTTTTATTCTAAGGATTAGTTCCTTAATATGCAGTCAGAGATTTTGAATCTAGTACCTTCCAAAATCAGTCCCTTTAGTTGTACTATGCAACGTGGCATTCCAAATTCCCTAATTATTCTTGTCTAGGAATCTAGAGGAATCCTCTTAAGTGAAGAGGATATTGGGAGATAAGCTTGAAACGAGTTCAAGTTTACACAACGATATAGGATATTGTTTCTACAAATTCCCTTGAACAAAAGTTGTTTATTTTAAGGAATGTACCTTTCTTAAGGAATCGTTCCTATAAGAGAAGGAAGGCAAGCAAGCAGACCTCAAAGGAATTTGAGGATCAATCCCACGCCACACATATAAGAAACGATTCCATCTGATAAAACTTAGCCAAATTTTAGAGAATGTACACGTATGAAACCCTCCTCTCATGTCGCACTTAGAACGCATTTCTAGATAGCCTAAAGAATTACGCATGAGGAGGTACTATCAGATTTGGAATCTGAGTAGTGTAAACAAGCCTTGAAATCCGAGATGGACCCCATGTGCTAAAAACCAAGTTTTGACCTTGGTTGATCCAACTGATTGGATCACGCTCGTGCAACTTCGAGTAAATGGAAAGCATTACAACTTTCTTGACGGTTGAAATGCAAAAGGTCCATTCGGATTATGCTATGCATATCTGCTTATTTTGACTATGAGATATGATAAATGAATATGAGAAATGTCTTTTTCAATAGAAGATTGAAAGAGACTAAAATATGGTATTTTGTGAATATCATATTCAGTGGGAGTATGCAAACTCGTAAGTCAATCTGTAGATTGATAAAGGCTTCTAAGAGTTAGACAATTCGATTCCATAAGGTAGTCAAATCGTTTGACACAAAATGGAAGTCGAACAAGTCTAAAAGTGTACGCTTGAAGGTTAGTAATGTTAGCCTCAACTTTTGGTTCTTTAGAAAAAATGGCATCCTTCTCATTAGGAATGCGAAGGATGTCATGAAAGTAACCAAAATTTTATTTAAGAAATAATTTGATATGAAAGATCTTAGTGATTATCCTAAATTCTCGCAATTTAGATCTATAGAAGATAGATTCAAGAGAATAAAACGATTATCACAACCAAGTGCATAACCATGGTACTAAAAAGAGTTTAGTATGGACAATGGAACATCTCTATTGAAGAGTTTGTGTCCTAAGTTAACTTTAAAGTTAGAATGTCCAAAACCCCTTAAAAGGGGAGCATAATATATGCAAAGTTATGTACAAAATTAGATATAAGCGTAGTGGGCCGAATCTAATATGACCTCAGAGAAGGTCATTAGATTTCTATAAAGGATATCCTCAAAGTACTTGAGAAGAAATGAGGATATGTATTAGTTTACAAAGCCCAAAAGGATCTTATTATTGAAAGGATATTTTGATGTAATTGTTACATCAAACATAGATGATTGTAAATCATTAAAAGGATGCAATTTTCGCCTCAATGGCAAAGCAATGTGTTGGAAACGTTCCAAGCACGAACGTTGCAAAATCTCGACTATTGTAGTTGAGTACTTAGTCGTATTGAATACCGCTAAGGTAAGTGTTTGGGTAAGAAACTCCATCTAACTACTTAGATGAAGTTTCTAGCAAGAACAACACCATTCTTATATCGTATGATTAAATGGATGGTTGCTCAAGTAAGAGAACCAAGACCTCACCAAGAGACTGAACACATGATTACGAATCACTTTATAAGGAAAACGTGTTTCCTTAGAAGATGTGTAAATAAGAGGGTTACACCAGTAGAGAACATAGAAAATCCACTTTGGAAACGTCCAAAGTCAATGGGCTCTCAAAATACATCTTGAGAAGATGGGACTTAGAGTACCTTAATGGCTTTTACGGGCAAGTGGGAGATTATTGGAAAAGTGCCCTAGAAAGCCGATTAGTCATAATCCGTTTTGGGACTTTCCTAGTATCACAGACAATCTTTGAATAATATATGATTGATTAATATCATAGGCAAACACTTCTTTAAATGCCAATACATGTTTTTGTGTGTTTCCATTATGGGCGCATGTATAAGAACTCCCCTAATCAATATGACTTATAGGACTCAACCATTTCGGTGAAGTGGTTCATGAGACGAGCCCTATATCACATAAGTCATGATTAAAAATCAATCCAAGCCAATAAATTCGAAAGACAGTGGGAGTGTCAACCTGACTCGTTCGAGGCTTGCTCGTGTGATCATGCCCTTAAGAAGGACCACCTTGTTTCATGGGGTGCAAAGTGTATAGTTGATACGTGCGTGATACATGGGGGTGCTTACTTATTCTAAGTAGGTACACTGAGGTGTCCCGTGTGAGAAGATTCCTAAATGGGAAAGAAAGTTTCTATATCTGGAAATAGAAACTTCCAGATTAGAAAATATCTCACGAGTCATTGATGTGATTAAGTGATCCTTAGACTTGAGGTTCCATTGATAATTTATGAGCTAACTCTGTAGTCTTAGGTGTAAGCTTTAAAGGGTGTCGCCTTAGACAACTGATAATAGGCTTATGATGGGGCTGCACAAGTGGCACATGAAAGTATATGAGAATCGATAAAGGACCCACACTTGCATGAGCAAGTTGGTCTCTTATTGTGTAAGTCATTCATATGCCATCTAGGAGTCCTTGGCCAAGGCAGTGGATCAAGACATCAAGAAAAGAGTTTCTTAGATTGAGATCTAATGGATATGAAATGCACTTAACATTAAGATCAAGATTATTAGGGTTCTAATTATTCCCTTACCCAAGATGTTGGTTGAGAGATGGGATGTAGGAGGATTGTATCTCACATGAATCAATGACTTAAAGGTTCTTTCGAATCGAGACATTCTTATTCAGCTAGGGGTCAAACACATGTTGCTAGACTATGGTCGTTTGATCTGTGGACTGATTAATTAATTAGGGAATTAATTAATTAGGGTCACTGCTAATTGAATTAAGAACCTAGAGGGTCACACACAACAACCCGGTCATGTGGGCTAAGGCTTGAATCGATTAAACGAGTTGATCAAACCATTAAGAGAATGGTGGGGCCCACAGTGTGATGCACACGTGTGGGACACGTGGATGACATGTGTCCTATGTGACACGTGTAGTCACGTGTATTTATATGTGTATATATATTAAATAATTAATTTGTTAATTATTTAATGGACTTTGATTTAATTTTGAATTAATATTAAAGTTCTAATTTGGAGAAATAAAGTTTAATAAATAATTAATTATGAATTAATTAATTATTAGTCTTCAAGTTATTTATTATTAAATAAATAAAGTGAAATAAAATATCTAAAAGAGTTAGATATTATTCTTGCCCAACAGGTTGGTCAAAAGGTGGACTTTTGGTCAAAGTAAGAGACTTAGTCTCCAAGCAAGAAATCCCTTTCCAAAAGAGTTTGGAATTCCTTGTCCAACAAGGAATGGGGTTCAAACCCTAAGCCAATAAATATGAGGGGTTCGAACCCCATGGATGGTGATACACAATTTCTCCTTCTCCAAATTATACACTAAACCCTAGAGCCTAAACACCGAATATAGAACTAGCATCCTCCCTATTCGGATCGTGGTCGCGGTTGGTGGACTAATTCTCTAGAGGGCTTCTATCGTGAAGTCTTGAAAGATTCGAAGGGGCTTTTGGGGATTAAGACGCGTGATGGAGAGATCACACCTAAACGACTACAAGGGCTAGTGGAACGATTCTGAACCCAATAGAATACGAGTGAAAAAAATGAACCAAAGATGATGGCGAAAACCGTTAGTCCATATCTTAAAGGATGAATTTTTTCACGAGGGTTTTGTGTCATGCAGATTTCTGTTTTCGTAAGACTGGGTTTCAAAGGGATTTTTAATCATACCTTTCTCGTTTCATGTTTCTTTCTTTACACATGTTATATCGTTAGCACTTTCCCTAACATGATTTGAATCCAGGTTGGTGTGAATTATTACCCTAGAGGAAACCTACAATGAATTCTGAAGTAGAAAGAAACTTTCGAGGGACGGGTTGCCATTACCGCATGAAGTGCGTTTGAGGGCGGCTCAAAACGTGTTAAGAAAGCTACTACCTAAGTGAGTTTCTTGATCTCTACAAATCTGGAAATAGGAATTGCAAGCTTTCGATTCTTGCTTATTGGGAAAATTTTTAAATTTCCGCTGCGTTTCTGTCACGTTTTCCCAACAAAACGATGGAGTGATGGAGGTCTCGAGAAGTCATAAATGTCAAGGTCAAACTACTCTCTAATTCTCTGGAGCATCTTCATACCGGTCTGAGAAAATATAAAGCGTACTTTGAGATGGAGTATTAAATTTGTAAAGGCTTCGGACAACTTCGGGGTCACAATAATTCACCAGTCTTGAATCATCGAGGCATCTACTATTATGATCGTTGCTCTAGTTTCTTAGAAGGTTCTGTTGGGAAAACGAAACAGAAACGCAATGGAAATTTTAAATTTTTTTCCAATAGATAGAATCAAATCCTGCAATTCCTATTCCCAAATTCGTAGAGATCAAGAAACTCACTTAGATAGTAGCTTTCTTGACACGTTCTAGCCATCCAAGAACACTCTTCACGCGGCTTGATCCCCAAAAGCTTTTTCGAATCTTTCAAGACTTCACGATAGTAGCCCTCTAGAGAATTAGTCCACCAACCTCGACCACGATCCGAATAGGGAGGATGCTAGTTCTATGTTCGGTGTTTAGGCTCTAGGGTTTAGTGTATAATTTGGAGAAGGATAATTTTTGTGCATTAACCATCAAGGGGTTCGAACCCCTTGTATTTATAGCCTAAGGGGTTTGAACCCCATGTCCTAAAAGGAGAAGGATTTTCACCCTCTTGCTATCTTTTCTTGGTTGGAGAGAAAGACTCTTACTTTGACCAAAAGTCTCCTTTTGAGCAACTTGTTAAGCAAGACATAATATGTAACTAATTTAGATATTTTAATTTACTTTATTTATTTAAAATAAATAACTTAAAGCTAATAATTAATTAATTCATAATTAATTATTTATTAGACTTAAAATCTCCAAATTAGAACTTTAATATTAATTCATAATTAAATTAAAGTCCATTAAATAATTAATCAAAATTAATTATTCAATTAACACATACACACATGACACGTGCCACTGGTGACACGTGTCCCACACGTGTAGACCCTACCAATCTCCTATTGGTCCAATCACCTCGTTTAATCGATTTCAATCCTTAATCCACGTGACCTGGTTGTTATGTGTGACCCTCTAGGTTCTTAATTCAATTAGTAGTGACCCTAATTAATTAATTCCCAATTAATTAATCAGTCTACAGATCATACGACCATAGTCTAGCAACAGGTGTATGACCCTTAGCTGAATAAGAATGTCTCAATTCGAAAGAATCTTTAAGTCATTGACATATGTGAGATACAATCCTACTACGTCCCATCTCTCAATCAAGATCTAGGGCAAGGGAATAACTAGAACCCTAATAATCTTGATCTTAAAGTTAAGTGCATTGCATATCTATTTGATCTCAATCCAAGAAACCCATTTCTTGATATCTTGATCTACTGCCTTGGCCAAGGACTCCTAGATGGCATATGAATGACTCACACAATAAGAGATCAACTTGCTAATGCAAGTGTAGGTCCTTTATTGATTCTCATATATTTTCATGTGCCACTTGTACAGTCCCAACATAAGCTTTGAATCAGTTCTCTAAGGCGACACCCTTTAAAAGCTTATACCTAAGATTACAGAGTTAGCTCATAAAGTATCAATGGAACCTCAAGTCTAAAGATCACTTAATCACATTAATGACTCATGAGATATTTTCTAATCTGGAAGTTTCTATTTCCAGAAATAGAAACTTCCTTTCCCATTTAGGAATCTTCTCACACGGGACACCTCAGTATACTTACTTAGAATAAGCAAGCACCCCCAGGTATCACGCACGTATCAACAATACACTTTGCACCCCATGAAACAAGGTGGTCCTTCTTAAGGACGTGATCACACGAGCAAGCCTCGAACGAGTCAAGTTGATACTCCCACTGTCTTTAGGCCTCATCAGCTTGGAGTGATTTCTAATCATGACTTATGTGATATAGGGCTCGTTCCATGAACCATTTCACCTAAATGGTTGAGTCCTATAAATCATATTGATTTGGGGAGTTCTTATACATGTGCAGTTAAAGTAATCACACAATCAAACAAGTGCATATAAAGAAGTGTTGCCAAAGTTCGTTAATTATTCAAAGATTGTCTGTGATTTACAAAGGGAAAGTACTAAAGTGGATATACAATCGGCTTTAAGGGTACTATTCCTAACAATCTTCCACTTGCCCATCAAAGCCATTCATGAGCTAATCTAAGTCCCATCTTTGCAAGATTAGCTTTGAAAGCTTCTCGAGTAAGGGATTTCGTAAGTGGGTTTGCCACGTTCTCTGCTGATGCGACCCTCTCAATTCGTACATCGCCTCGTTTGATGATATCACGGATTAGGTGATACTTCCTGATAATGTGCTTGGCCTATTGGTGAGGTCTTGGTTCTCTTGCTTGAGCAACCGCCCCAGTGTTGTCACAAAACAGAATAATGAGGTCTTTCATGCTAGGAACGACATTCAATTCTTGAATGAAGTTTCTAATCCAAACACTTTCCTTAGTTGCATCATTTGCAGCCAGGTATTTGGCCTCAGTGGTCGAATCTGCAGTGGTTGTTTGCTTGGAACTTTTCCAACTCACTGCTCCGCCGTTAAGGCAGAAAATGTATCCTGATATTGACTTAAAATCATCTAAGTCAGATGCAAAGCTTGCATCGCAGTACCCTTCGATTACTAGATCTTTTTATCCTCCGTATACTAAGAACAAATCCTTAGTGCTTCGTAAGTACTTCAGGATATCCTTCACGGCAGTCCAGTGACCTTTTCCAGGGTCTGATTGGAAACGGCTCGTTACACTGAGTACATAAGCCACATCCGGTCGAGTACATAGCATCGCATATATTATGCTACCTATTGCTGAGGCATATGGTACATGAGTCATCCTTTCCTTCTCAAGGTTTGTCTTAGGACACATCTTCTTTGAAAGATATGTTCCTACACTCATGGGAAGAATTTTGTTTTTCGCATTCTCCATACTGAACCGTTTCAGTTCTTTGTCTATGTACATCGATTGTGATAGTTCTATCAATCTCATAGATCTATCCCTATAGATCTTTATTCTGAATGTAGGATACATCACCAAGATGTTTCATCTCGAATTGGTTCGATAACCAAGACTTGGTAACTTTCATGTCATCCTTCGAATTCCCAATTAGAAGGATGTCATCAACATGAAGCACCAAGAATTGCACTGAAGTCTCCAATTCCTTTCTATACACGTAGGACTCATTCGAATTTTGAAGAAAGCCAAACGCTTTGGCTGCTTCATCAAAATGAATGTTCCAATTCCTAGAAGCCTATTTCAATTCGTAGATAGATCTCTAGAGCTTGCAAACCTTTTGCTCACTCCCACTGAATGTGAAACCTATGGGTTGATCCATATAAATGTCTTTATTAATGTCTCCATTGAGAAAGGCAGTTTTCACATCCATTTGCCATATCTCATAGTCGTAATATGCAGCTATGGCAAGCACGATTCGAATGGATTTTTACATTGCAACCGGTGAGAAGGTTACATCAAAGTCCACACCGGGCCTTTGAGTGAAGCCTGTAACATCCCGTTCGTTCGACGTATATGAGGTACGCCAAGTGTCGACTTCCTTGTGTGTTTAATTATGTGATTTTATGTTTTGCGTGACCCTATTTTCAACTCTTTTTAAGAGTTTAGAGGCTTGGTTGTAATTTTCTCTTTTTAAGGGTTTTTTTGGTCACTGCTCGTTTGATCAAGATTTTGACCTCTTAGACCCCTTTAACACGTTCGGGGCATCGAAACGAGTCCATAGACTCTGAGTTTGCCCAATTCTGACGTCGTTAGCCCCTCCTACCGATAATTTTACGCGCGAAGACCCGGGATAAAACACCCGGATCCTCGTTAAATGTGTCAGAACACGCTCAACTCTTTCTCTCTCCTCTCCCGCTCTCTCTCTCCCTCACGTACCACACACACTCAAGGTGTGAAAACATACATAAGTCGTAACTTGCTCGTTTCTCGACGGAATTCGACGAATGAATAGTTAAAATTGATCAGCTCGACGAGCCCGACACGATGATACAAGAATCGCAACCTATAACCCAGTGGTGGCAGAGATATCTCCGGTTGCAGACGGCGGGAATTGGGCCTCCACTTTCAAGGCGGTGCAAAGCCGTTTCCGGCGATGTTTTTGGGACACGACCGCCGGGGTCTGGAGGACAACCTCCCGGCGGTCCCTTTCACGTTGGAGGCTTAGTGATCGAAAGCCGGACGGCGGCGCACTCGTCGCCTGAAGTCACGCCGTGACGACACGTGAACAGTGCAGCGGTTGTTCTGCCCCGTTCCGACGGTATTTCTCGACGAAGGTTGGTGCTTCCTACCCTTTTTCGACCCCCTGAGTTCATTTTCGGCATCAATTTGAGTAATTTTGGCTGTAGGTGGTGGTTCTGACGAAATTTTGGCCACGGGCTCTACACGAAAGATTTTCAGCACGACGAAAACTATCTTTCCCCATTCACGCGACTCCAGATTTGGCCATTTGGTGGCAGCCGTGGCGGCAAAGCGACGGTTTACGGTGGAGACCTGTTCAAGAGAACATCATATGGGTTTCGAAGGCCTCGTCATGGGTAAGACAATGCCTTTTACGGATTCGATTTTCGTTCACCGGTTTGGAAGTAATTTGATTTTGAAGATTTTCGGGTTTCGTATTGTTGCATTTTAAATTGGAGACGATTGGCTTGAAATTTTTAGAAATTGATCGAGGAATTGGAACAAGCACGAGGAGCACTTGCACGCGTGATTTCTCGGGATTTTTCCGGCATGTTTTGGAGGTGGCCGGGCGGCGGCGGGCCACTGTTCCAGTGGCTTCGGTGGCGGCATTCCAATGGGCTTTAGGCAGGTTGTTCGCCTTGTTGTGGTGAGTCCAACACCACTTTCTATTCGTCAATCAGATATTCGGTTGATTTGTTGTGATTTATTTTGTGTATTTTGTATACTTGAAATTAATTATTTTAAATGTAATAAATTGTTTATTGTTGTAATTCTCGATCAATATGAATTCCGATGTATATGAAACATGTATTAAATAAATTATAAAATATATTGATGCTTTGATTTGCAATTTGATTCTCATTTTGTCGAATTGAGCTAATTATCTAATTTGAGGGGGGGTGTTAGCGTAATATTTAGGAACTAGAATTTGTATGTGTTTAAATAAGCTTGAATCAATTTATAATGGATGAGCATGTAAAGTTTCGATTATTATGAATCACAAATGTGCCTAAATGTTATTGTTGTTTACTTTGCACTCTATGTATAAAATTAATGAGCCGAGCATTCGTATCTACTTGAGAACTTGGGTGTAGGAGATAAGTTAGGATTTTTAGTAACTAATTGAATTACATTAATTGAATTTTAAGCTATTATGTGATATATGAATTGAATGAGACTTATATCATTAAATTAGAAACTTTTTCACGTAAGAAATAAGTTATTTGTACAAATATGAATTGGTTACGCGATGGATGAATTGATATAAAATAATGTGAGTTGCATTGCCTTTTAATTTCTTTTATTTGCATTAATTGTGTACATGAACATGCCCTAATGTTTAATATGATTTCATTGAACTATATAATATTTTCTTTTGCATGTAATTGATATGAATTTGAATCCTGCTTATATGATTGCATTTCTTAAGTGCTTGAGCATAGCCATGCGTCTCTGTGTGGTTGTCTGATTCTGAGTCTGAGCTCTGTGTTGTGTTTTGTGTATCTAGTCGGTTTTGGTGCACCTGGGGTGGTGACTTTTGCTCGTACAGGCTCCGGGGTGAACCGTTTGCTTTGTCTTCAGCTTCGTGTGGTACCAGGTGAGCTTTCTTTCTTTTAGTTATTATGACCTATGACCCTAAATGAGTTTTAAGCCCACATGCGACCTATGTATGTATATATGTATTTAGATATGTGTACGATACATATTTGTAGGAATTGGCCCGTTTGCTATGAAATGTTTGAAAAACGCTTTTACATATATGTAAGTAATATTTTCATTTATTTGTTTTGAAAAAGGATTGGTGTGTGTGATTTTTGAACTAGCAAGCTTTGGACTTTAGAATATGAGTCCGTAAAATTATAAAATTTTGAAAATTATGAACTTATGATTTATGAACTATGACTTATTAATTGGGCCCCGGAGATTCGTGCGAAGGAGACCCGAAACGGTGTGGGCCGTCGGGTAGTCCCTAGTATGGTCTCCACACTTTAGGATCAACCCTAAACCCACTAAGAGGCTTGGTGGGGGGAAGGAGTCCTCGGGCGTGAGCGTCATGAAACTGACGACCCATACTGTATGATCGATGGTTAGGGTAGGTACCACCCTTCCATCAACCGGAATAGAGGTATGTATGTTTAAATTATGCTTTCATATGATTTATGATTTCGATTTTGATTATGAACGGAGTTAGGTGGTTTGAAACTCGTGCTCGCCGAGTTGTGTGATTTTGATTATGAACTTGATTCGTGAAACGGGAGTGGGCTCCTAATTATTAAAATTGGTTGATTTTGGCCTTCGGCCTTATTCCTTTTTCCTTATATATAGTATCACAGGTTAAAATGTTTAGAATGCAAATCCATAACCCGGTTCATGAATCTTCTTACTTTGATTATGCTCTGCTTATATATATGTACGTGGGAGTGTGTTAGGCCCCTCACCAGTCGTTAGGACTGACCCCTCTTCGTTATTTCTTTTTCCCCTTTCTATTTGTTGAGTTGCAGGTTTGCTTTTGGAGTTCGTTGGAGCTTGGCGGTTGAGTCGAGTCTTTTGTTTTGTTCGAGTTGAGTTTAGTCTTGTAGTTGTATATGTTTTGTATTCGTTTAAATATGATTTAAGTTGTTTAATGTATAAGTTTAATTTATTCGCTATGTTATGTCATTCTGAGCAGGTTTATGATTATGCTTTGAACGCATGAATTTCGGGACAGGTTAGGACAGGGCTTGGATTAGTGGAACCCGTTTTGTCGTATGATTATTCGGGACAAGTTTCTAGGGCCAGTTGAACCCGTTACATTGTATGAATTTCGGGACAGGTTAGGACAGGGCTTGGATTAGTTGAACCCGTTTTGTCGTATGATTATTCGGGACAGGTTTCTAGGGCCAGTTGAACCCGTTTCATCGTATGATTATTCGGGACAGGATAGGACAGGTTCCTTGGATTAGCTGAACCCGTGCAGATGGTTATGATGTATAGATTGTATCGCCATACTTGATCTATGAAAGTTTTTTAAAGTTTACATTTCGCATTGCTTCCGCTTGCATGTTTTGTATCTTTTCGTTTGTACAGGGTTAGGTACCACCTAGCTTAGGCCTGGTGTTTTTGCTTTTTCTCCCGTTCGCTATGACTTGGTGCGTGTGCAGAGTCTTTGTTCTGTTACTCGTGTCGAATTATAGTGCGGGATGGGGTGCCCACCGGTAGGGGTGCTACATCTAAAGTGGTGTCAGAGCTATCAGGTTCAGAACCGGTGCTCTGGAGTCGTGTAGTGTCTGTCTAGGTCGTATGCGCATTGCATCTGTTTGGCATGAAATTTTGACTTCTCAGCGTGAATTGCATTGAGTTATATGATTATATGTATGATATGATTATGAAAGTGAAACATTCTATCAAGGTGCTCTTAATCACATTTAATTGACGCATTTATGTGACTTAGCTGTTACATTGCATTTGCACCTCTAACCCTCATGCACCAACTTTAGTGTTTTAATTATAGGGTTGCTTCACCAACAATTTAACTGGGTTCCATGGCATCATCTTAACTATATGGTCAAGATCTCCAACACTACGATGAACTGTACACTAAGGATTCATGACACGAGCATACATGCATCCTTTATTTTATTAATTCTTCTTATTAAGTGATATATTTGTCAACTGTGATATATGCTTTGATTGTTGTAATTGCTAAATTGCACTACTGTGATGTATGCTTATTTGAGTGTTTAATTAATTTTACTTATGTGCTTAAGTGAGAGGGAGATTTGATTCTCTCTGTTTATGTGCTAGGGAGATTTTGATTCTTCCTATTTGTATGTTAGAAAGATGCTGGATTCTTTCTGAGTTTTGTGCACGAGAGATGCTAGATTCTCTTGTACTTAGGTATTCGAGAGATGTTGGATTCTCTGGAATTTAGGTGTTTGAGAGATGCTGCATTTTCTCAAACTAGAATGTCTGGGAGATGTGGAATCTATCAGACTTAGGTTGAGAGACGGGGTTCTCTCAATTCTGTGCCTGAGAGACGAGGTTCTCTCTTTTGTGTGCGCCTGAGAGACGAGGTTCTCTGTTTTGTGTGTGCCGGGGGATGGGGTTCTCTCACTTACGTGCTGAGAGATGGGATTCTCTCCTGTTTATCGCAGTTGCTTTACGCGTGGCCTGACGATGGTCTGCAAGCGATAGTATTGAGCTTTGGGTGCAGAGAGCCAGCCATCCGTATCCTAGTGGTAATTGAATGAGATTGAAGTGACCAAATATCAAGTGCTCAAATGGACCTCAGTGACAACGAGACACTATGAAGGGAGTTGATGTAAAAAATGGGAGTAGTATCCTGAGGAGTCTGCAGTTTTCCTAGATCAGAGTAGCGCAGTTGAAGCATGAAGTGGGGGTTGTTTCAGATTCGTTCAAAATCCTGCTTCCGGACCTGAGGACAGGTCCTTTTGAAGGAGGGGCGGTTGTAACATCCCGTTCGTTCGACGTATACGAGGTACGCAAAGCGTCGACTTCCTTGTGTGTTTAATTATGTGATTTTACGTCTTACATGGCCCTATTTTCAACTCTTTAAGAGTTTAGGGGCTTGGTTGTAATTTTCTCTTTATAGGGGTTTTTTCGGCCACTTCTCGTTCGATCGACATTTTGATCTCTTGGACCCCTTTAACACGTTCGGGGCATCGAAACGATGAGTTTGCCCAATTCTAACATCGTTAGCCCCTCCTACCGATAGCTTTACACGCGAGGACCCGGGATAAACACCCGGATCCTTGTTAAACGTGTAAGAACACGCTCAACTCTCTCTCTCTCCCTCTCCCACAAGCACCACACATACTCAAGGAGTGAAAATATACACAAGCCGTAACTTGCTCGTTTCTCAACAGAATTCGACGAATGAATAGTCCAAATTGATCAGCTCAACGAGTCTGACATGATGATATGAGAATCATAACCTATAACCCAGCGGTGGCGGAGCTATCACTGGTTGTAGGCGGCGGGAATTGGGCCACCATTTTCAAGGCGGTGCACGGCTATTTTCGGCGAAGTTTTTGGGACACGACCACCGAGGTCTGGAGGGCAACCTCCCGGTGGTCCCTTTCACACTGGAGGTACGGTGATCAGAAGCCAGACGGCGGCGCACGCGTCGTTTGAAGTCGTACCGCGGCGGTGGTAGTTCTGCCCCGTTCCGATGGTTTTTCTCAACGAAGGTTGGTGGTTCCTACCCTTTTTCGACCCCCTGAGTTCATTTTCGGCATCAATTTGAGTGAATTTTGGCCGTAGGTGGTGGTTCTGACGATATTGGCGGTGGAGAAACTTCGGCAGATAATAGGGGCCCTTTTCGTCGATCTTTTGGCCACGGGCTCTTCATGAAAGTTGTTTGGCACGACGAGAACTATCTTTCCCCATCCACACGACTGCAGATTTGGCTGTTGGGTGGCAGCACGTGGTGGCTAAGCGGCGGTTCGCGATGGGGACCTGTTCCGGCGAACATCATATGGGTTTCGAAGGCCTCGTCACGGGTAAGACAATGCCTTTTATGGATTCGATTTTCGTTCATCGGTTTGGAAGTAATTTGATTTTGAAGATTTTGGGGTTTCGTATTGTTGGATTTGAAATTGGAGACGATTGACTTGAAATTTTCAGAAATTGATCAAGGAATTGGAACAAGAACGGGGACTACTTGCATGTGGTGATTTTTCGGGATTTTTCGGCAAGTTCCGATGGCGACAGCCACTGTTCCGGCCGTTCCAGTGGTGGCCTTCCGGCGGGCTTCAGGCAGGTTTTTCGTCTTGTTGTGGTGAGTCCAACGCCACATTCTGTTCGTCAATCGGATGTCTGGTTGATTTGTTGTGATTTATTTTGTGTATTTCGTATACTTGAAATTAATTGGTTTAAATGCAATAAATTGTTTATTTTTGTGATTGTCGATCAATATGAATTCCGATGTATATGAAATCATGTATTAAATGAATTATGAAATATATTGATGCTTTGATTTGCAATTTGAATCCCGTTTTGTCGAATTGAGCTAATTGTCTAATTTTAAGGGGGTGTTAGCGTACTATTTAGGAACTAGAATTTGTATGTGTTTAAATAAGCTTGAATAAATTTATAATGGATGAGCATGTAAAGTTTCGATTATTTTGAATCACAAACATGCCTAAATGTTATTGTTGTTTACTTTGCACTCTATGTATAAAATTAATAAGCCGAGCATTCGTATCTACTTGAGAACTTGGGTGTAGGAGATAAGTTAGGATTTTTAGTAACTAATTGAATTAAATTAATTGAATTTTAAGCTATTATGTGATATATGAATTTAATGAAACTTATATGATCAAATTAGAAACTTTTGCATGTAAGAAATAAGTTATTCGTACAAATATGAATTGGTTACGCGATGAATGAATTGATATGAAGTAATGTGAGTTGCATTACCTTTTAATTTCTTTTATTTGCATTAATTGTGTATATGAACATGCCCTAATGTTTAATATGATTTCATTGAACTATATAATATTTTCTTTTGCATGTATTTGATATTAATTTGAATCCTGCTTATATGATTGCATTTCTGAAGTGCTTGAGCATTGCCATTCGTCTCTGTGTGGTTGTCTGAGTCTGAGTCTGAGCTTTGTGTTGTGTTTTGTGTGTCTAGTTTGTTTAGGTGCACCCGGGGTGGTGACTTTTGGTCGTACAGGCTCCGGGGTGTACCGTTTGCTTTGTCTTCAGCTTCGTGTGGTATCAGGTGAGGTTTCTTTCTTTTAGTTATTATGACCTACGACCCTAAATGAGTTTTAAGCCCGCATGCGACCTATGTATGTACATATGTATTTAGATATGTGTTCGATACGTATTTTGTAGGAATTGGGCCGTTTGCTGTGAAATGTTTTAAAAACGCTTTTATGTATATGTAAGTAATATTTTCATTTATTTGTTTTGAAAAAGGGTTGGTATGTGTGAGTTTTGAACAAGCAAGCTTTGGACTTTAGAATATGAGTCCGTAAAATTATAAAATTTCGAAAATTATGAACTTATGATTTATGAACTATGAATTATGAATTGGGCCCAGGAGATTCGTGTGAAGGAGACCCGAGACGGTGTGGGCTGTCGGGTAGTCCCTAGCATGGTCTCCACACTTAAGGATCAACCCTAAACCCACTAGGAGGCTTGGTGGGGGAAGGAGTCATCGGGCATGAGCGTCATGAAACTCACGACCCATACTGTATGATTGATGGTTAGGGTAGGTACCACCCTTCCATCACCCGGAGTAGAGGTATGTATGTTTAAATTATGTTTTCATATGATTTATGATTTCGATTTTGATTATGAACGGAGTTAGGTGGTTTGAAACTCATGCTTTCCTAGTTGTGTGATTTTGATTATGAACTTGATTCGTGAAACGAAAGTGGCTCCTAATTATTAAAATTGGTTGATTTTGGCCTTCGGCCTTAAACCTTTTTCCTTATATATAGTAACATGGGTTAAAATGTTTAGAATGCAAAAACCACACCCCGATTTATGAATCTTCTTACATTGAACATGCTCTGCTTATATATATATAAGTGGGAGTGTGTTAGCCCCCTCACCAGTCGTTAGGACTGACCCCTCTTCGTTGTTTCTTTTTCCCCCTTCTATTTGTTGAATTGCAGGTTTGCTTTTGGAGTTCGTTAGAGCTAGGCGGTTAAGTCGAGTCTTTTATTTTGTTCGAGTCGAGTTTAGTCTTGTAGTTGTATATGTTCTGCATTCGTTTGAATATGATTTAAGTTGTTTAATGTATAAGTTTAATTTATTCACTATGTTATGTCATTCTGAGCAGGTTTATGATTATGCTTTGAATGTATGAATTTCGGGACAGGTTAGGACAGGGCTTGGATTAGTTGAACCCGTTTTGTCGTATGATTATTCGGGACAAGTTTCTAGGGCCAGTTGAACCCACTACATTGTATGAATTTCGGGACAAGTTAGGACAAGGCTTGGATTAGTTGAACCCGTTTTGTCGTATGATTATTCGGGACAGGTTTCTAGGGCCAGTTGAACCTGTTTCATCGTATGATTATTCGGGACAGGATAGGACAGGTTCGTTGGATTAGGTGAACCCGTGCAGATGGTTATGATGTATGGATTGTATCGCCATACTTGATCTATGAAAGTTTTTTAAAGTTTACATTTCGCATTGCTTCCGCTTACATGTTTTGCATCTTTTCGTTTGTACAAGGTTAGGTACCGCCTAGCTTAGGCCTGGTGTTTTTGCTTTGTCTCCCGTTAGCTATGACTTGGTGCGTGTGCAGAGTCTTTGTTCCGTTACACGTGTCGAGCTATAGTACGGGATGGGGTGCCCACCGCTAGGGGTGCTACATCGAAAGGTGGTGTCAAAGCTACCAGGTTCAGAACCGGTGGTCTGGAGTCGTGTAGTGTCAGTCTAGGTCGTACGACATAGGAATATGTGCTCATTGCATCTGTTTGGCATGAAATTTTGACTTCTCAGCGTGAATTGCATTGAGTTATATGATTATGTGTATGATATGATTATGAATGTGAAACATTCTATCAAGGTGCTCTTAGTTACATTTAATTGACGCACTTATGTGACTTAGCTATTACATTGCATTTGCACCTCTAACCCTCATGCACCAACTTTAGTGTTTTAATTACAGGGTTGCCTCACCAACAATTTAATTGGGTTCCTTGGCATCATCATAACTATAAGGTCAAGATCTCCAACACTATGGTGAATGGTACACTAAGCATTCATGACACGAGCATACATGCATCCTTTATTTTATTAATTCTTCTTATTAAGTGATATATTTGTCAACTGTGATATATGCTTTGATTGTTGTAATTGCTAAATTGCTCTACTGTGATGTATGCTTATTTGGGTGTTTAATTAATTTTACTTATGTGCTTAAGTGAGAGGGAGATTTGATCGTCTCTGTTTATGTGCTAGGGAGATGTTGATTCTTCCTATTTGTGTGTTAGAAAGATACTGGATTCTTTCTGAGTTTTGTGCACGAGAGATGCTGGATTCTCTTGTACTTAGGTATTCGAGAGATGTTGGATTCTCTGGAATTTAGATGTTTGAGAGATGCTGGATTTTCTCAAACTAGAATGTCTGGGAAATGTGAAATCTATCAGACTTAGGTTGAGAGACGGGGTTGTCTCAATTCTATGCCTGAGAGATGGGGTTCTCTCTTTTGTGTGCGCCTGAGAGATGGGGTTCTCTCTTTTGTGTGTGCCGAGGGACGGGGTTCTCTCACTTACGTGCTGAGAGATGGGATTCTCTCCTGTTTGTCGTAGTTGCGTTGCGCGTGGCCTGACGATGGTCTGCAAGCGATAATATCGAGCTTTGGGTGCAGAGAGCCAGCCATCCATATCCTAGTGGTAATTGAATGAGATTGAAGTGACCAACAGTCAAGTGCTCAAATGGACCTCAGTGACAACGAGACACTATGGAGGGAGTTGATGTAAAAAATGAGAGTAGTATCCTGAGGAGTCTGCAGTTTGCCTAGATCAGAGTAGCGCAGTTGAAGCGTGAAGTGGGGTTTGTTTCAGATTCCTTCAAAATCCTGCTTCCGGACCTGAGGACAGGTCCTTTTGAAGGAGGGGCGGTTGTAACATCCCGTTCGTTCGACGTATACGAGGTACGCCAAGCGTCGACTTCCTTGTGTGTTTAATTATGTGATTTTACGTCTTGCGTGGCCCTATTTTCAACTCTTTAAGAGTTTAGGGGCTTGGTTGTAATTATCTTTTTAGGGGTTTTTTCGATCACTTCTCGTTCGATCGACATTTTGATCTTTTGGACCCCTTTAACATGTTCGGGGCATCGAAACGATGAGTTTGCCCAATTCTGACATCGTTAGCCCCTCCTACCGATAATTTTACAAGCGAGGACCCGGGATAAAACACCCGGATCCTCGTTAAACGTGTAAGAACACGCTCAGCTCTCTCTCTCTCCCCCTCACGCACTACACACACTCAAGGTGTGAAAATATACACAAGCCGTAACTTGCTCATTTCTCAACAGAATTCGACGAATGAATAATCCAAATTGATCAGCTCAACGAGCCCGACATGATGATACGAGAATCGTAACCTATAACCCAGCGGTGGCGGAGCTATCACTTGTTGTAGGCGGTGGGAATTGGGCCGCCACTTTCAAGGCGGTGCACGGCTATTTCCGGCGAAGTTTTTGGGACACGACCACCGAGGTCTGGAGGGAAACCTCCCGACGGTCCCTTTCACGCTGGAGGTACGGTGATCAGAAGCCAGACGGCGGCGTATGCGCTATCTGAAGTCGTACCGCGGTAGTGCGGTGGTAGTTCTGCCCCGTTCCGATGGTTTTTCTCGACGAAGGTTGGTGGTTCCTACCCTTTTTCGACCCCCTGAGTTCATTTCCGGCATCAATTTGAGTGAATTTTGGCTGTAGGTGGTGGTTCTAACGATATTGGCGGCGGTAGAAACTTCGGCGGATAACGGGGGCCCTTTTCGTCGATCTTTTGGCTACGGGCTCTTCATGAAAGATATTTGGCACGACGAGAACTATCTTTCCCCATCCACGCAACTGCAGATTTGGCTGTTTGGTGGCAGCACGTGGTGGCGAAGCGGCGGTTCGCGATGGGGACCTGTTCCGGCGAACATCATATGGGTTTCGAAGGCCTCGTCACGGGTAAGACAATGCCTTTTATGGATTCGATTTTCGTTCACCGGTTTGGAAGTAATTTGATTTTGAAGATTTTGGGGTTTCGTATTGTTGGATTTGAAATTGGAGACGATTGACTTGAAATTTTCAGAAATTGATCAAGGAATTGGAACAAGAACGGGGACTACTTGCACGGGGTGATTTTTCGGGATTTTTCGGCAAGTTCCGGTGGCCGCGGCCACTGTTCCGGCCGTTCCAGTGGTGGCCTTCCGGCGGGCTTCAGGCAGGTTTTTCGTCTTGTTGTGGTGAGTCCAACGCCACATTCTGTTCGTCAATCGGATGTCTGGTTGATTTGTTGTGATTTATTTTGTGTATTTCGTATACTTGAAATTAATTGGTTTAAATGCAATAAATTGTTTATTTTTGTGATTGTCGATCAATATGAATTCCGATGTATATGAAATCATGTATTAAATGAATTATGAAATATATTGATGCTTTGATTTGCAATTTGAATCCCGTTTTGTCGAATTGAGCTAATTGTCTAATTTTAAGGGGGTGTTAGCGTAATATTTAGGAACTAGAATTTGTATGTGTATGTGTTTTTGTCAAAAAAAAAAAAAAAAAAAGAATTTGTATGTGTTTAAATAAGCTTGAATCAATTTATAATGGATGAGCATGTAAAGTTTCGATTATTTTGAATCATAAACATGCCTAAATGTTATTTTTGTTTACTTTGCACTCTTTGTATAAAATTAGTAAGCCGAGCATTCGTATCTACTTGAGAACTTGGGTGTAGGAGATAAGTTAGGATTTTTAGTAACTAATTGAATTAAATTAATTGAATTTTAAGCTATTATGTGATATATGAATTGAATGAGACTTATATCATTAAATTAGAAACTTTTTCACGTAAGAAATAAGTTATTCGTGCAAATATGAATTGGTTACGCGATGGATGAATTGATATGAAATAATTTGAGTTGCATTGCCTTTTAATTTCTTTTATTTGCATTAATTGTGTACATGAACATGCCCTAATGTTTAATATGATTTCATTGAACTATATAATATTTTCTTTTGCATGTAATTGATATGAATTTGAATCCTGCTTATATGATTGCATTTCTTAAGTGCTTGAGCATTGACATTCGTCTCTGTGTGGTTGTCTGAGTCTGAGTCTGAGCTCTGTGTTGTGTTTTGTGTGTCTAGTCTGTTTAGGTGCACCCGGGGTGGTGACTTTTGGTCGTACAGACTCCGGGTTGTACCGTTTGCTTTGTCTTCAGCTTCGTGTGGTATCAGGTGAGGTTTCTTTCTTTTAGTTATTATGACCTACGACCCTAAATGAGTTTTAAGCCCGCATGCGACCTATGTATGTACATATGTATTTATATATGGGTTCGATACGTATTTTGTAGGAATTGACCCGTTTGCTATGAAATTTTTTAAAAACACTTCTATGTATATGTAAGTAATATTTTCGTTTATTTGTTTTAAAAAGGGTTGGTGTGTGTGATTTTTGAACTAGCAAGATACCAAGTGTGTGAAAAAGAGTCTGTAAAATTATAAAATTTCGAAAATTATGAACTTATGATTTATGAACTATGAATTATGAATTGGGCCCTGGAGATTCGTGCGAAGGAGACCCGAGACGGTGTGGGCTGTCGGGTAGTCCCTAGCATGGTCTCCACACTTAAGGATCAACCCTAAACCCACTAGGAGGCTTGGTGGGGGAAGGAGTACTCGGGCATGTGCGTCATGAAACTCACGACCCATACTATATGATCGATGGTTAGGGTAGGTACTACCCTTCCATCACCCGGAGTAGAGGTATGTATGTTTAAATTATGTTTTCATATGATTTATGATTTCGATTTTGGTTATGAACGGAGTTAGGTGGTTTGAAACTCGTGCTTGCCTAGTTGTGTGATTTTGATTATGAACTTGATTCGTGAAACGGAAGTGGGCTCCTAATTATTAAAATTGGTTGATTTTGGCCTTCGGCCTTAAACCTTTTTCCTTATATATAGTAACACGGGTTAAAATGTTTAGAATGCAAAATCCACGCCCCGGTTTATGGATCTTCTTACATTGAACATGCTCTGCTTATGTATATATACGTGGGAGTGTGTTAGTCCCCCTCACCAGTCGTTAGGACTAACCCCTCTCCTTTGTTTCTTTTTCCCCCTTCTATTTGTTGAATTACAGGTTTGCGTTTGGAGTTCGTTGGAGCTAGGCGGTTGAGTCGAGTCTTTTGTTTTGTTCGAGTTGAGTTTAGTCTTGCAGTTGGATATGTTCTGCATTCGTTTGAATATGATTTAAGTTGTTTAATGTATAAGTTTAATTTATTAACTATGTTATGTCATTCTGAGCAGGTTTATGATTATGCTTTGAATGTATGAATTTCGGGACAGGTTAGGACAGGGCTTGGATTAGTTGAACCCGTTTTGTCGTATGATTATTCGGGACAAGTTTCTAGGGCCAGTTGAACCCGTTACATTGTATGAATTTCGGGACAGGTTAGGACCGGGCTTGGGTTAGTTGAACCCGTTTTGTCGTATGATCATTCGGGACAGGTTTCTAGGGCCAGTTGAACCCGTTTCATCGTATGATTATTTGGGACAGGATAGGACAGGTTCCTTGGATTAGCTGAACCCGTGCAGATGGTTATGATGTATGGATTGTATCACCATACTTGATCTATGAAAGTTTTTTAAAGTTTACATTTCGCATTGCTTCCGCTTGCATGTTTTGCATCTTTTCTTTTGTACAGGGTTAGGTACCGCCTAGCTTAGGCCTGGTGTTTTTGCTTTGTCTCACGTTCGCTATGACTTGGTGCGTGTGCAGAGTTTTTATTCCGTTATACATGTCGAGTTATAATGCGGGGATGTGGTGCCCACCGCTAGGGGTATTATATCTAAAGTGGTATCAAAGCTACCAGGTTCAGAACCGGTGCTCTGGAGTCGTGTCGTGTCAGTCTAGGTCGTACGACGTAGGAATATGTGCGCATTGCATCTGTTTGGCATGAAATTTTAACTTCTCAGCGTGAATTGCATTGAGTTATATGATTATGTGTATGATATGACTATGAATGTGAAAGATTCTATCAAGGTGCTCTTAATTACATTTAATTGATGCACTTATGTGACTTAGCTGTTACAATGCATTTGCACCTCTAACCCTCATGCACCAACTTTAGTGTTTTAATTACATGCAATGCGTTCAGAACGCCTTAGAGGAGGTTTTTCACGTGTTTCAAAGTTCGTGATTGGTTGTGGGATATCAGAATGAGACGTGTCTTCTGAATGTGGCTTGGGAGTATCTCGAATTTCTTCAAGTTCTGTGATATTTCCTTTCTTTTCTTCTAGGAACGGTTCCTCAAGAAAAGTTGTATTTCTTGAAACAAACACCTTTTGTTCAGTTTGATCATAGAAGTAGTATCCTATGGATTCCTTAGGATAGCTAACAAAGTAGCATAGGTTAGAACGAGCTTCTAGCTTATCTCCCACTTTCCTCTTCACGTAAGTAGGACAACCCCAAATTCTTAAGTAAGAATAACTAGGGATTTTACCATGCCACATTTCATGGGGCGTTTTAGGGACAGACTTGGAAGGAACAAGATTCAAAATCTTGGCTGCACTTTCTAGGGCGTAACCCCAGAAAGAAGGTGATAAGTCAGTGAAACTCATCATGAAACGAACCATATCGAGTAGGGTTCGATTCCTTCTCTCAGAAACTCCATTAAGCTGAGGAGTTCCCGGAGGGGTCCACTAAGAGATAATTCCATTATCTCTGAGATGACTAAGAAATTCTTCACTAAGATACTCGCCACCTAGATCAGATCGAAGTGTCTTGATCTTTTGACCAGTTTGGTTCTCAACCTCCTTTTGAAATTCTAAGAATTTCTCAAAAGCCTCAGATTTGTACTTCATTAAGTATACATAACCATAACGACTAAAGTCGTCAGTAAAGGTTATGAAGTACTGATGATTGCTTTGAGTGCTTACACTAAGTGGTCTACAAATATCAGAATGCATCAAATCCAAGGTCCTTGTGGCTTGATCCACACTCTCTTTGAAAGGAGTTTTGGATATCTTTCCTTTGAGACAGGATTCACGAAAGTTAACTATTTAAGGTTATTTTCAGAGAATGTCCCTAAGGCAGTTAACTTGCCAATTCTGTTATTGGAAATATGTCCTAATCTAGCGTGCCACAAAGATGCTAAGACTTCGTCATCTCTCTTATGTTTTGTTTCTCGTTGTATATTCAAAATATTACTATTTTGAGTTACATAAAGTCCATTATTTAATGTACCAAGATGTATTGAAAAATTATTCTTTTTTTGAGAAAAAAGTTACCATTCTTAATATTAATTTCATAACCTTCACAATCAAGTATTGGAACTGAAATTATATTATGAATAATGTCTGGTACATAAAGGACTTTATTTAAAACTAAAACAGAATGACCTAAATCTAATCTAATTGTGCCTAAAGCTTGAGCTTCGACCGTTGAGTCGTCCCCAATCTTTAAGACACATTCTCCTCCCTTCAGCTGCCGGACCTCACTTAGCATCTGTACATCATTACAGATATGAGATCCACAACCGGTATCAAGTACCCAAGAGTTAGAATTAATAGAAAGATTTACTTCAACGAGAAACATACCTTTCTAATCACGTTTCTTCTTTTGGGCTTTTCCCTTCGTGATGCCTCCATTGGGCCTAAGGGACTTCTTCTTCTTTTGGGCTTTCTTGCCCTTGCTTTTGGAAGGCTTAGAAGAAGATAGAGCAGTGACCATCATAACCTTATTGTCCTTCTTGATAGCGCTTTCAGTAGTCACAAGCTGACTAATCAGCTTAGCTACAGTAGCATTTGGAGATTATCATCCTTCCACTTCTGGATCGCATCCCGCTCAGCCCTGGTCGGCGCTTCCCTTTCGGGAACGGGCTTCGCCTCGTAGAGAACATAAGTTCTCTTTCCAGAATCTAGAACGATTTTTAGATTCCTAAGCTAATCATAGTAGTTGGGACCAGTCAACTTGTTTGACTCGAGGATCGATACTAGAGTGTTTTTGGTTGCCATTTTGAAACACGTAGAGAATCACAGAATCTACGACCTAAATGGAAAAACAGAGAACTAAGTGAGCATGCTGAATAATGACGATATACATGAGATTAGGCCTTTAATCTATGTTGCTCCCACTATTTTTAGAAGATCTATAATTCCCAAAGATCTTAGAGGATACTTGTTATCCCAATGGGTACTAAGATCCTAAGCACTTTATCTTGAACCCACGACTCGTGTACATTCTCAATAAAGCCTAAGGTAGGTACAACTTACCAATTCCAACTCGGTGGAATTCTTAGTAATATTTTTGCATCACCTATCTTTCAATATGGACCCACGACTCGTGCGATATCCATATTTACTTAAGCGTTAAGCTAGACCCATCAATCATAAGATCAAGATGAAAACATAGTTTGAACGACCCACGACTCGCGGACATCGCCCTCCCCAAAATTGATCTCGAAATATTGATCATTCAAATGATCAATTAGGAAACTAAAAACTAATAGGTTTCACATAGTCACCCCATGACTCATGGACAGCAACTAGCTTCCCCTATTAAACTTAAATCCTATTGCGAGGAATTTAATTTGAAATTTGCACCTCGAATTAAACACCTATTTTCGAAATTAGCTTAATATTTTAAGGGAATTTTCGATTTAACCGGAGAGTTGTCCGGTTCGACCTCACCAACATATATGTTATCCAATTTAATTAGTCTTGATTAATGCAAGTACAACTTAAATGCATTTCACACAAGCACTTAGCAGATAACATGTCCTACCATGATACTAACATGTGATGATATGTGGGAGCCACTCCACAATCACAAGTTCTAACATACATGCCACATAAAATAGTATAAATCATATAAGGGAATTGGAAATAAAACGATGCTTACAATAATAGCAATCCTCTCTAACACTTTGAGAGGTCTTCACTTATGGCCTCCATCTTGTTACTTGTTGTGTGGATCCATCTTACTCTATGGGTGCATTGTCTCCAAAATGAACGAAAAAGACCTCACCACCTATCTCTACTCTCAAATTACAATAAAAGGAAAAAGACATAAAATAATAAGGCTCAATCTTCATATTGGACTTAGACAATTACACGGGGCATACCCCGGCCTCAAAGACAGTAATATGGAAAGCCACATAATAAACACATAACAGTACGCACATAAGTGGCACCAACCCCAATTGAAAAAACGTAACTATGGGGCTCTAATCCCAATTAAACCATCCATGTGCATAAATTAAAACCATTCATAAGACTAAACCCATGATCACCTAACATGCATAAATTGCAAGAATTTAAATTTACCCATAAATTAAAACTCCCGCTTTAAGTTCTAATAGTTTAAAACATGACTTAGATGAAATTCTTGTTCATGAGACTTTTCTATAAAATCCAAGAAAATAATAAACCAATAAAATTCCAATTAATTTCTGAAAATTAATAATTTTATTCCCTTTCAATATTTCAAAGATGATGATAGTAATTTTTCCCAAAATTTTAAATCGTTTTAATTTCTCAAAATCCCAATTTAAATAATTATTTCAAAATTAATTTTGATTTAATAAAATAAAATTTTAGGAGATAAGATTAAATCGGGATTTTAAGGACTGAAACATGAAAAATGAAGAAACACGAAACACGAGCCCGGGACGACGCGAGGTCGTCCGCACGCTGCTCGGCGATACGCGTGTGCCAGCGTCGTGCACAGTCGGTAACAATTGCTGCCAGCATGGCGCGTGCGGCATGGCCGGGCAATACCGCACGTCCCTGGGCGGACGCTCCCTAGCGATTGCGGGAGGAGCTGGACGGGCGCGCCTAGAATGGCTCCCGTGCGGTTGCGGGAGGTGCTGGGCGGGGATGTGCGAACCTAGGCGTGTTAAGCGTATCGCGCTTTGTTTTTCGTATTACAGGTTTCTCCAAAACCCAATTCAATCTAAAATTAAAACACAATTTAATAATTTCAAAACAAGATTTTCAGAAAGCAGTTTTCAGAAACTTTCAAGAAAAATACAGATTCAATTTCTCAGGTTTTCTAGAAGAACCCATGAATACTCAATTCGCATCTAAGCGTAAGAATTTCTACCAAATTCAGAATAAGGGAGACGAATCAGAAATAGGCCTTGCAAGGTGGCTCTGATACCACTTGTTGAGAAAACGAAACAGAAACGCAGCAGAAATTTAAAATTTTTTCCCAAAAGATAGAATCGAATCTTGCAACTCCTATTCCCAAATTCGTAGAGATCAAGAAATTCACTTAGATAGTAGCTTGCCTGACACGTTCTAGCCGCTCAAGAACGCTCTTCATGCGGCTTGATCCCCTAAAGCTCTTTCGAATCTTTCTAGACTTCACGATAGTAGCCCTCTAGAGAATTAGTCCACCAACCTCGACCGCGATCCGAATAGAGAGGATGCTAGTTCTATATTCGGTGTTTAGGCTCTAGGGTTTAGTGTATAATTTGGAGAAGGAGAACTTTTGTGCATTAACCATCAAGGGGTTCGAACCCCTTGTATTGATAGCCTAAGGGGTTAAAACCCCATCTCCTAAAAGGAGAAGGATTTTCACCCTCTTGCTATCTTTTCTTGCTTGGAGAGAAAGACTCTTACTTTGACCAAAAGTCTCCTTTTGAGCAACTTGTCAAGCAACTTGTCAAGCAAGACATAATATCTAACTAATTTAGATATTTTAATTTACGTTATTTATTTAAAATAAATAACTTGAAGCTAATAATTAATTAATTCATAATTAATTATTTATTAGACTTAAAATCTCCAAATTAGAACTTTAATATTAATTCATAATTAAATTAAAGTCCATTAAATAAATAATCAAAATTAATTATTCAATTAACACATACACACATGACACTTGCCACTAGTGACACGTGTCCCACACCTGTGGACCCTACCAATCTCCTATTGGTCCAATCAACTCGTTTAATCGATTTCAATCCTTAATCCACGTGACCTGGTTGTTATGTGTGACCCTCTAGGTTCTTAATTCAATTAGTAGTGACCCTAATTAATTAATTCCCAATTAATTGATCAGTCCACAGATCGTACGACCCTAGTCTAGCAACAGGTGTATGCCCCTAGAGGAATAAGAATGTCTCAATTCGGAAAGAACCTTTAAGTCATTGACATATGGGAGACTTTTGGAAAGGGATTACTTGCTTGAAGAGTAAGTCTCTTACTTTGACCAAAAGTCTTCTTTTGACCAACTTGTTAAGCAAGAATTAAATATTCAACTCTCTTAGATATTTTAATTTACTTTATTTATTTATAATAAATAACTTAAAGACTAATAATTAATTAATTCTTAATGAAATATTTATTAGACTTTATTTCTCCTAATTAGAATTTTAATATTAATTCATAATTATATTAAAGTCCATTAAATAATTAATCAAATTAATTATTTAACTAACACATACACAGGACACGTGTCCCACACGTGTGGACCCCACCAATATCCCACTGGTCCGATCAACTCGTTTAATCGATTTCAAGCCTTAACCACGTGACCGGGTTGTTATGTATGACCCTCAAGGTTCTTAATTCAATTAGCAGTAACCATAATTAATTAATTTCCAATTAATTAATCAGTCCACAGATCATACGACCCTAGTCTAGCAACAGGTGTATGACCCCTAGCTGAATAAGAATGTCTCAATTCGAAAGAACCTTTAAGTCATTGACATATGGGAGATATAATCCTCCCACGTCCCATCTCTCAATCAAGATCTAGGGCAAGGGAATAACTAGAACCCTAATAATCTTGATCTTAAAGTTAAGTACATTTTATATCCATTTGATCGTAATCCAAGAAACCCATTTCTTGATATCTTGATCTACTGCCTTGGCCAAGGACTCCTAGATGGCAAATGAATGATTCACACAATAAGAGATCAACTTGCTAATACAAGTGTAGGTCCTTTATTGATTCTCATATACTTTCATGTGCAACTTGTGCAGCCCCAGCACAAGCTTTGAATCAGTTATCTAAGGCGACACCCTTTAAAGCGTATACCTAAGACTACGGAGTTAGCTCATAAAGTATCAATGGGACCTCAAGTGTAAGGATCACTTAATCACATCAATGACTCATGAGATATTTCCTAATCTGGAAGTTTCTATTTCCAGAAATAGAAACTTCCATTCCCATTTAGGAATATTCTTACACGGGACACCTCAGTGTACTTACTTAGAATAAGCAAGCACCCCCATGTATCACGCACGTATCAACAATACACTTTGCACCCCATGAAACAAGGTGGTCCTTCTTAAGGGAGTGATCACACGAGCAATCCTCGAACGAGTCAAGTTGACACTTCCACTGTCTTTAGGACTCATCGGCTTGGAGTGATTTCTAATCATGACTTATGTGATATAGGGCTCGTTCCATGAACCATTTCACCAAAATGGTTGAGTCCTATAAGTCATATTGATTAGGGGAGTTCTTATACATGCGCAGTTAAAGTAATCACACAATCAAACAAGAGCATATAAAGAAGTGTTGCCAAAGTTCGTTTATTATTCAAAGATTATCTTTGATTTACAAAGGAAAAGTACTAAAACGGATATACAATCGGCTTTAAGGGCACTATTCCTAACAGGTTCAACTTTCGGCTAAGGCTTAGAAGATACCTCCAAGGTCACACAGTCAAGACCAAGTACACGCTCGAAAAATTAAGAGGTGAAGCAAATACGAACTATTCCGAGTAAATGTCATGATTGGAAAAGAAAGTTGGTTAAGAGATAGATTACTATCAATCTGTCACGTTGTCTTAAAATTTGGAACTCCGAGCCACGAATTCCACAACATCAACTTCATTGTCTTCCATCAAGTCATTTCTATATTGAGAACCCCGGGATAATGGTGAATGGTACACAAATCATTTATGGCACGTGCATTATACATTATTTAACTATTCATTGAATTACAGTTATATTTTCTTATTACATGTGTTTGTTGTTCAGTAAGTGTTTAGTTGCCTTAAGGGGCAATTTCGACTGTGCGGGTGCTTTAGCTACACGGTAAATGAGGGTTGTGACTTATAACGGGTCTTTCGAGGTCTTTCCAACGAAATGCGACTCGTATTGGAAGACGGTTCCAACGGCCAAGTGCCTAGCCGTGGGATGGTGCTACAGAGGAGATCAGGTTGATCGTAGAAGTGCGAGTGGTAAGAGTTTAATAACTACACCCCTCGTGAAACATCAAGTTGTGAGTTAGTTTGGAATGGATCCAAGTGGTGGAAGATGAATCGCATTCTAGACCCTCCTATCATGCGAGACATCTGAGCTGCTTATAGCCTGGGATCAAGTTCGTGGTTAGGATTCCTTCTACCAATGCTAGAAGAAATCATTGAACCCCCTTCGTGCTTGAAGACCTATTCCGAACTAATTCTTGTCGGGACGTCGTGAACCCCGAACATGGGATGAATATGGAAGAGTTGCTTGTAGTTCTAACTCGAGCAGTAGAACCAGGGGACCAGGTTATCTTAACGGGGGAGATTTTGACATCACTTTTGAGTATAGTTATGACACCCTGCTCATCTAGCCGTACATGTATGACATCACGAGTGATCTAATCGTGCATTTAGTTTTTTAACTTATGTGAATTATTTAAACTTAATTGATATTATGCTTACATTTTTCGTTTATAACATTGAATATATGTTTAAGCATGTATTTTGATGAATTTATTGATGAGCATGTCGATTTTGTCAATTATTATGCTTGTTTGATGTTTTGGGACTTGATTGCAACTTGTATGAGAGTTTTTGACTTAATTGGAATTAGGACTTGGGCCTAATTAACTCTTTTTGAAAGTTTTGGGGCCTAATTAGGCTATTTTAGGGCTATTTAGGCTACTTTGAGATAGGGAATTTAGGTTCGAATTATGACTCTGTCATTAGATTCGTCTCGATGATTCGAGTTCAATGGTATTAGCCTCGTATTTTTCTGAAACTGTTTGACCACCGCATGCTTTAAAAATCTGATCCAAACGAATTGGATTAACCATTTGTCGACCCAACACGCTACTCGACCGTTTTAGCCCCCTTATAAGCTAAAATCCCAGCCCCTTTTCCCCCTCATTTCACACGTACACAAGGGAGCAAGGAAGAAGAAGAGAAAAACCCCATATTATTTTAGTGTTGGTAGTTCAGGAATGAATGAAATGCCATTAATACTTTGAATTCTTGAATTTGAAGTTTTGCAGCTAAAATAAGTTATTTGTCAGTCCTTAAGCTAGCTTGTGTGATATATGATTGAATTGGGATGAATTTATGTTATTTGTGGTGTTTTGGGGCTGGGTTTGTGCAGCCTCCCCTCTTTCGGCCGCCATGGAAGACCAGCAACTTTTAGTCGCAGGAGCTTCCACACGGTCATGTAGTTTCTGAACTGAAACCTTAAATGATCATGTGAAGCTCACGGGTTTGTCATGTTTTGCTTTGAAACTGCCGTTTGGACTCCATGTTGGTTTTTCACACGACCGTGTTAGAGCTTCTGGGAGTTTCAGGAGAGTTTACACGACCATTTGGTATTTGTTCTGAAACCTTAAACGGCCTTGTGAAGTCCTCAGGTTGGGGTAGATGGGTTTACATGACAGTGTGGTTTTTGTTCTGCAACTCGACACGACCGTTTAACCTCTGTTGTTGTGTGTGTGCTTGTTTGTTCCAGTGGAATTTGTTTTAATCATTTCGGTTCTTTTCTTCCGTACTTTTCCCACCCCTAGCATGCTCCAAACGTGCTAATTGATTGATTAATGCTGAAGGGGCACGTTCTTAGATGGCCACGTGTCACCACGTGGCCTGACAGACGTTGACCTGTGGCACACCGGCGTCGCATCGGATGACACGTCACTCCATCTACCCCATCAGATGGTCGATTGATGCCAATCATCGACCCCTCAACCAGTCGATCACCTCTCCAAGAAGGACAAATTGACCGACCCATGAACTAGGTCCCTTATTTCCATCTTAGCGAGACCTCGACCATTAGATCCTCCCGACCACTCTTAACTTCGACCGGCGGAGCCGTACGACGAGTCAATAGTATGGAAGAAAAGTCAAGGGCCTCCTATGGTACAAGGGAACCAACTCTGACACAAAGGTGTTGTACAGTACTACTGTTCCCTAACAAACTGGCCGAGGCATTAAATGCACCACCAGTGCATGAACAGGTGTCACATACACCCCTTGGGCCTATAAATATCCACAGCATTTATGGCATTGGTAAGCACAATCACTATTTATTCGACCCTCAGTACTAACTCTTATTCTCTTAAGCAAGTGCCTGACTTGAGCGTCGGAGTGCCAAACTTGGATATAACCCCTATTCCCCGGTTGACCTTCAGTTCACGTTTATTCTTCCTTTTTAGATCAACTCGAGACCCTTCCCCTTCATATATATTCTAAGTGATTCGAGCTCCCGGAGTCGACCAACTCAGCCAACTGATTTCGAGCACGATCATTTCGGCACCGTCTGTGGGAAATCTCAAGCAAAAGCCATTCCCAACCCAGTCATGAGAATCAAGAACGGTCGAACCTTTGGCCAAGAGCTCACTAATATGGTCGTTGCCACAGGAACAAGTAATGCCCAGACTCAGGCAGGAGATAACCCGATGGGGGCACTCTCCCGGATGGTCTACTCCGAGCCTGAGCTCGAAGACTACCTGGCCCGATGCCAAGTTGAGGCTATAGCAGTGGCAGCAGCAGGAAGGGCCCCAGTGCTGCCCCCTTATTCTTATGGGCCCTCGATGTCTTATGGCTATGCCCCGCAAAATCCTTGGGGATACCCGCCGCCTCCGCCGAGCTATTACCTTGTGCTCTACTATCCGCCATCTCAGGCGCATTCATACTGAAGAGGGGTAGCCCCGGAGGGTGCACCGCCTCGAGAGGAAGTCGTAGAGTCTGGCCAGCAGCGACGAGATACGGTTAAGAGACCCGCTGATGAAGATAGGGAGGCCGGGGTACAACCCAAGAAATGGTATGCCGACCAAGGAGCCTTCCACATCACTGGGACGGCTAGCGAGTTCCGGGCTCGATCTCCCGAGGGAGAAAAGACGGTCGACCCAAAAACCGTCTGAGTCTTCAGTCGCCTTGGGGCTAGGGTCTATCCCAACGCCCCAAGGAAGGTGAACAGGGGGTTTCCTGTAGGAAAAAATGAACTCCGCAACAAGTTTCCACAGAGGGATCGACCAGATCCGCCCCAAGACAAATTACCCACCTCGGAAGGCATTGGAGAATTGAGATACGACGTCCCCACATCTTGGGCAAGCTACTCGATCTCCTTGGAATAGGTGAAATTGCCAAATAAGCAGGTACTGCCCGTAATATCTCTACCAAATCTCGACGATGAGGATCTGATCGATCGTGATATACTCGATCCAGAGAGGTCACACAAAATGACCTTTGCCTTGGCCTCCAAAAGAAGAAAGCAGATCGATGGGAAGATCGAAGCAACCAATGAAACCCAACAGATCGTGTTGGTTCCTGGCCAACCAGAAAAAACCACCAATGTAGGAGTATCCCGTAAACGAAAGAAGGCAGAACACTATATGTTAATCTCGAGCGGGTCGATCCCAGTGTGATCATACACCATCTAAATGTCGACCCCACAGTTAAGCCAATCAAATAAAAGCTCCGAAATCAAAGTGTGGGCCGAAACGAGATCATCGAGCAAGAGGTAAATAAGTTACTCGAGGCGGGTTATATCACTCCTGAAAAATATGTGGATTGGTTGTGTAACGTTGTACTGGTGGCTAAAATGAGGGGCAAGTGGAGGATGTGCAATGAATTCACAGACCTAAACAGAGCTTGCCCCAAAGACCCCTATCCCCTGCCAAGAATTGACCAGCTAGTCGACTCTAAGTCAGGGTGTGACCTAATGAGCATGATGGATGCCTTCCAGGGGTATTACCAGATTTTCATGGCCCTAAAGGACGAGAAGAAGACAGCTTTCATAGTCGTAAAAGGAATTTACTGCTTCAAGGTAATTCCCTTTGGACTTAAAAATGCTGGTGCCACTTACCAAAGACTCGTCGACAAGGTTTTTGAAGAGGAAATTGGGAAAACCATGGATGTTTATGTGGACGATATGATCGTGTGGAGCCGGAAATCTTGTGACCACTTGGAGGATCTGGGTTGGCATTTGACCTACTCAGGAAATATCGATTAAAACTCAATCCGAGCAAGTGCACCTTCAGGGTCGAGGGAGGAAAATTCTTGGGGTATATGGTGAGTCATCGAGGCATAGAGGCATCACCTTGTTGTCTCGACCCCAGACCGTTCGAAAGGTACAATGCTTGGTCGGGAGAATCATTTAGCTCAATCGATTTATCGTAAGATCCACTGAAAGGAACCTCCCTTTCTTCAAGATTCAGAGAAACATCAAGAACTTCAAGTGGAAGGAGGAATGCGATCGAGCTTTTGAAGAGCTAAAGGCATACCTCGAATCTCCCCCATTGCTTGCTAAACCTAAGGCTGGAGAGAGATTGTACGTGTACTTGGCCATATCCGATCAAGCGATCAACTCCGTTTTGGTCGTCATTCGCGACAAGAAGCACATGCCAGTATAATATGTCAGCAAAATCTTCCATGAGGCCAAAACCCGATATTTGGAGATTGAAAAATTCGCTTTGGCCTTGGTGCACACTACTCGAAAGTTGAAACCATACTTTCAGGCTCATTCTATAACTGTTTTAACTAACCAAGTTTTGAGGTAGGTGCTTGAGAAGCCAGCCTCGGGTAGGCTAGTGAAGTGGACGGTCGAGTTAGGATAGTATGATGTAAGTTATCAACCTCGAACCGCCTATCAAGCGCAAGTCCTGGCTGACTTTCTAATAGAGAAGGGAGCCCCACCATTGACATTGGAGATTTCGACCACCTGGATCCTATCCGTCGATGGCTCTTCGACCATATTTTGGGGAAGTATGGGGGTGTCCCTGAGGAACAAAGAAGGAGATGAGCTCGATTTCGCCATCTATTTCAATTTCCCAGCTACAAATAATGAAACCGAGTACGAGGCCCTTATTGCCGGAATGAAAATTGCTCAAGAGCAAGGAATTGAGAAGCTGACAGCTTTGACGGACTCCTAACTTGTGGCTAGTCAAGTGACCGGAACCTATGAGGCCACAGAGGAAACAATGGTGAAATATTTGGCCAAAGTAAACTCCCTGGTTGGAGAATTTAGGGAGGTCAGACTCAAGCAGGTTCCTCGAGAAAAAAACGAGAGTGGATGCCCTTTCCAAGGTAGCAAAATGGGCTAAGGGGAACCAGGGATAGAGCCATCACTTTCCTCTCAACTACTGCTCGAGTTATCGACCCTATGCCCCGAAGGAATCTTGACAATCGACCCGGCCAAGCCTTACTGGTTAGACGAAATCATCTTATTCCTAAGAGACCGGGTCCTTCCAGAAAATCATATAGAGAGACGCCAGTTAACAGCACAAGCAGCCAGTTATGTGCTCGATTCAGATGGGAAACTATTCAAGAAATCGTACATAGACCCGGCCTAGAGGTGCCTCCGACCATCCCAAGAGAGGGATGTGTTGGAAGAAATACACGGGGGAACCTGTAGAAATCATTTCATAGGCAAGTCGTTGGCTAAAAAGATTGGTCGAAGCGGGTTCTACTGGCCAACCATGGGCAAGGATTCCATCAATTTTGTGAAGAAATATCCCAACTGTCAAATGTTGGAAAACACGAATCAGAAAGCACTGGAATTTAAAAATTTTCCCAACAAAAGGACCTAGAACTCGCAATCGTGTAACCAAATTCGTAAAGATAGAAAACTTACTTTTCTTTTATTCTTTCTTGAAGCGTTTCAAGCCACCCAAGAACGCTCTTCTCGCGGCTTGATCCCCTCTCCTTGGTAAAGCTCGAATCTTCAAACTTCTAACTTGAAGTCTCTAGAGAAAGTCTACCAACTTGATCACAATCTAACTAGTAAGGATGCTAGTTCTCTAGTTAGTGTTTAGGCTTAACCTAGGGTTTAATTTAATCTTGGAGAAAGGAAGGTGTTCAACACATGAACTAAGAGAATTGTCTATTAGCTCTAAAGGGGAGCTCGAGCTCCCCTATTTATAGGGAGAGGGTGCCGATCCAAATCCTTGTTGGGAAAGGATTTGGTTCCTCTCTCTCCTATTACTTGATCATCAAGTATTTTCCAACTTTGACTTTGAATTCAAATTCAAGTCAACTTTTAAGAGAGCTAAAAATATCCAAACTATTTTGGATAATTTTATACTTTATTTATTATAAAATAAATAACTTACTTTTATCTAATTAATTAATTCATAATTAATTAACTAGATTATTTTCTCCAAAATAAGACTTTCTTTTTAATTCAAAATTAAACCAAAGTCTATTAAATTATTAACACATTTAATTATTTAATATATATATCACATATATACATATACACGTGTGAGGCACGTGTCCCAAGGACACGTGCTCCTCACGTGACCCACACGTGTGATTTCACACGTGTGGAACCCTTTAGGCCCGATTAACTCGTTTAATCATTTTCAAGCCTCAACTCATGTAACCAAGTTGTTGTGTGTGACCCTCTAGGTTCTCAATTCAATTAGCAGTGACCCCTATTAATTAATTCACTAATTAATTAATCAGTCCACAGATTAAACGACCATAGTCTAGCAACAGGTGTTTAACCCCTAGCTGAATTGGAATGTTCGGATTCGACAGAACCTTTAAGTCATTGATTCATGTGAGATACAATCCTCCTACTTACTATCTCTCAACCAAGATCTAGGGCAAGGGAATAATCAGAACCCTAATAATCCGGTCTTAAAGCTAAGTGCATTTCATATCCATTTGATCTCAATCCAAGAAACCCTTTTCTTGATGTATTGATCTACTGCCTTGGCCAAGGACTCCATATGGCATATGAACGACTTACACAATAAGAGATCACCTTGCAAATGCAAGTGTAGGTCCTTTCTTGATTCTCATTCACTTTCATGAATCACTTGTGCAGCCCCAGCATAAGCCTTGAATCAGTTGTCTAAGGCGACACCCTTTAAAGCTTATACCTAAGACTACAGAGTTAACTCATAAAGTAACATGGAACCTCAGGTCTAAGGATCAATTAATCACATCAATGACTCGTGAGATATTTCCTAATCTGGAAGTTTCCATTTCCTGAAATAGAAACTTCCTTTCCCATTTAGGAATGTTCTCACACGGGGCACCTCAGTGAACTTACTTATTAAAGTAAGCACCCTCATGTATCACGCACGTATCAACTATACACTTTGCACCTCCATGAAACAAGGTGGTCCTTCTTAAGGGCGTGATCCCACAAGCAAGCCTTAGAGGAGTCAGGTTGACACTCCCACTGTCTGTAGGACTCATCGGCTTGGAGTATTTTACTAATCATGACTTATGTGATATAGGGCTCGTTTCATGAACCATTTCACCTAAATGGTAGAGTCCTAAAGTCATCAGGATTAGGGGAGTTCTCATACATGCACAGCTAAAGTAAACACATACCAAACAAGAGCATATAAAGAAGTGTTGCCTCAATTCGTTATTTTATTCAAAGATTGTCTGTGATTACAATAAGGAAAAGCACAAAGCGGATATACAATCGGCTTTCTAGGGCACTATTCCTAACAATCTCCCACTTGCCCGTCAAAGCCATTCTAAAGCTACTCTAAGTCCCATCTTCTGAAGATGACCTTGGAAAGCTTCTCGACTAAGGGGTTTAGTAAGTGGATCTGCCACGTTCTCTGCTGATGTGACCCTCTCAATTTGTACATCTCCTCTTTTGATAATATCACGGATTAGGTGATACTTCCTCATAATGTGCTTGGTCCGTTGGTGAGATCTTGGTTCTCTTGCTTGAGCAACCGCCCCAGTGTTGTCACAAAACACAGTAATGGGGTCTTTCATGCTAGGAACAACATTCAACTCTTGAATGAAGTTTCTAATCCAAACACCTTCCTTAGCTGCATCATTTGCAGCTAAGTATTCGGCCTCAGTGGTCGAATCTGCAGTGGTAGTTTGCTTGGAACTCTTCCAACTCACTGCTCCGCCGTTTAGGCAGAAAATGTATCCTGACATTGACTTAAAATCATCTAAGTCAGATGCAAAGCTTGCATCGCAGTATCCTTCGACAATAAGATCTTTCTGGCCTCCGTAAACTAAGAATTATTCTTTAGTACTTTTCAAGTACTTAAGAATATTCTTCACGGCAGCCCAGTGACCATCTCCAGGGTCAGATTGGAAACGACTCGTTACACTAAGTGCATAAGCCAGATCCGGTCGAGTACATAACATTGCATACATTATGCTACCTATTGCTGATGCATAAGGTGTATGAGTCATTCTTTCCTTCTCAAGGTTAGTCTTAGGACACATCTTCTTTGAAAGACATGTTCCTATACTCATAGGAAGGTTCTTAACCTTTGCTGACTCCATATTGAATCTCTTCAATACTTTGTCATTGTACATCGACTGTGATAGTCCTATTAACCTTCTAGATCTATCTCTATAGATTTTAATTCCAAGGATATAGGACGCATCACCAAGATCTTTCATCTCGAATTGGTTCGATAACCATAACTTAGTTACTTTCATGTCATCCTTCGAATTCCCAATAAGAAGGATGTCATCAACATAAAGTACTAAGAATTGCACTGAGGTCTCCAATTCCTTTCTATACACACATGATTCATTCGAAATTTGGATGAAGCCAAACGCTTTGACTGATTCATCAAATCGAATGTTCCAATTCCTAGAAGCCTGTTTCAATCCATAGATTGATCTTTGGAGTTTGCAAACCTTTTGCTCACTCCCACTGAATGTGAAACCTATGGGTTGCTCCATATATATGTCTTTGTCAATGTCACCATTGAGAAAGGCAGTTTTCACATCCATTTGCCATATCTCATAGTCATAATATGCAGCAATGGCAAGCATGATTCGAATGGACTTTTGCATTGCAACTGGTGAAAAGGTTTCGTCAAAATCCACGCCAGGTCTTTGAGTGAATCCTTTTGCAACCAGTCTTGCTTTGTAGGCTGCAATGCTTCCATCAACTCCAAGCTTTCTCTTAAAGATCCATTTGCAACCTATGGGTTTGACCCCATCAGGCAAATCTACCAAGGTCAAAACTTGGTTGGAGTTCTTGGAATCCATTTCGGATTTCATGGCTTCTATCCACTGTTCAGAGTCAGAATCTGAAAGTGCCTCCTCATATGTTGAAGGATCATTATCCTTTTGAGAGATTTCATGGAAGAATCCATACCATCTCTCCGGCTGTCTAGGAGTGCGTTCAGAACGCCTCAGAGGAGGATTTACATGTGTATCGAAATTCGTGATTGGTTGTGGTTGATCAGAGTGGGACGTTTCTCCAGTGGGTGGTGTGGGGTCACTTTGTACTTCTTCTAATTCTAAGATCTTGCCTTTCTTTTCTTTAAGGAACGGTTCCTCAAGAAAAGTGGTATTTCTGGAAACAAACACCTTTTGCTCAGATTGATCATAGAAGCAGTATCCTATGGATTCCTTAGGATAACCTACAAAGTAGCATAAGTTAGAACGAGATTATAACTTATCTCCCACTGTCCTCTTCACGTAAGCAGGACAACCCCAAATTCTTAAGTAAGAATAACTAGGGATTTTACCATGCCACATTTCATAGGGCGTCTTGGGGACTGACTTAGAGGGAACTAGATTCAGAATCTTTGCTGCACTTTCTAGGGCATAACCCCAGAAAGAAGGTGGCAAGTCAGTGAAACTCATCATGGAACGAACCATATCAAGTAGGGTTCGATTCCTTCTCTCAGAAACTCCATTAAGCTGAGGAGTTCCCGGAGGAGTCCACTGAGAGATAATCCCATTATCCTTGAGATGATTAAGGAATTCTTCACTAAGATATTCGCCTCCTCGATCAGATCGAAGTGGTTTGATCTTGTGACCAGTTTGGTTCTCAACCTCCTTTTGAAATTCTAAGAATTTCTCAAAAGCTCAGATTTATACTTCATTAAGTATACATAACCATACCGACTAAAGTCATCAGTAAAGGTTATGAAGTACTGATGATTGTTTCTAGTGCTTACACTAAGCGGTCCACAAACATCAGTATGGATCAAATCCAAAACCTTAGTGGCACGTTCCACAGTTCCTTTAAAAGGGACTTCGGACATTTTTCCTTTGAGACAGGATTCGCAAGAAGTTAACTCTTTGAGATCATTTTCAGAGAATGATCCTAAAGTGTTTATCTTGCTAATTCTGTTCTTGGAAATGTGTCCTAATCTAGCGTGCCATAAGGGAGCTGAAACTTTGTCATCTCTCTTACGCTTCGTTTCTCGTTGTATATTCATAATATTGATATTTTGAGTTAGGTAAAGTCCATTACTTAGAGTACCGATGTGAACGGAAGAGTTGTTCCGTTTGATAAAATATTTACCATTCTTAATATAAGTTTCATAACCTTCACAATCTAATATTGGAACTGAAATTATATTACGAATAATGCTCGGTACATAAAGGACTTTATTTAATACTAACTCAAAACTACCTAAATCTAATCTAATTGTGCCTAAAGCTCGAGCTTCAACGTTTGAGCCATCGCCGATCTTCAAGACACATTCTCCTTCTTTGAGTTGTTGGACTTCACTTAGCATCTGTACATCATTACAGATATGAGTCTCACAACCGGTATCAAGTACCCAAGAACTAGAATTAATAGAAAGATTTACTTCAACGAGAAAGATACCTTTCTTTAGAGTAGCCTTGTACTCTGGGCAGTTTCTCCTCCAATGTCCCGCTTTGCCACAATGGAAGCAAACATCCTCTTTCTGATCACGCTTCTTCTTTTGGGCCTTCCCCTTCGAAATGCCACCAGTGGGCCTAAGGGGTTTCTTCTTCTTCTTATGGGCTTTCTTGCCCTTACCTTTAGAAGGCCCAGAAGAGGAAGATGGAGCATTCACCATCAAAACCTTATTGTCCTCCTTGATCGTGCTTTCAGCAGTCACAAGCTGACTAATCAGCTCAGCTACAGTAGCACCAGCATGATTCATGTTGAAGTTAAGGACAAATGGGTTGAATGATGGTGGGAGCGAAGCCAGCAACAAATCCACTGAAAGCTCATCTTTCAGCGGCATGTCCATGGAAGCAAGTTTCTCAGTAAGGGCAAGAAACTTGAGTCCATATTCATGGACACTTGAACCTTCCCTCATTCTCAAGTGGAATAATTCCTTTGAAGTGTTATACCTTGTAACACGTTCATGAGGGCGGTAAAGTTGCTCTAAGTGGTCGTAAATCTCCCAAGCAAATTCCATGGCCTCATGTTGCCTTTGCAAGTCCGGAGACATGTTAGCCAACATAAGGCAACGGGCTTGGAGATTATCATCCTTCCACTTCTGAATCGCATCCCGCTCGGGCCGAGTGGGAGCCTCCCCTTCGGGACTAGGCTCCCCTTCGAAGAGAACATAAGTTCTCTTCTCAGAATCTAAAATGATTTTTAGATTCCTTAGCCAATCAGAATAGTTGGGACCAGTCAACTTGTTTGACTCGAGGATCGATACAAGAGGGTTTTTGGTTGCCATTTCAAAACACGTAGAGAATCACAGAATCTACGACCTAAATGGTAAAACAGAGAACTAGTGAGCATGCTGAATTATAACGATATACAAAAGATAAGGTCTTTAATCTATTGTAGCTCCCACTGTTTTTCAAAGATCTATAATTCCCAAAGATCTAAGAGGAACACGTTTCCCAATGGGTACTAAGATCCTAGGCATTTTACCTCGAACCCACGACTCGCGGACATTCTAAGTAAGAACCCTAGGTAGGTACAACTTACCAATTCTAACACCTTTAGAACTCTTAGTAATTGTTTTTGCATCACCTATCTTTCAATATGGACCCACGACTCGTGCGACATCCATATTTACTTAGGCGTTAAGCTAGACCCATCAATCATAAGATCATGATCAAAACTTAGTTCGAACGACCCACGACTCGCGGACATCGCCCTTGCTAAAATTAACCATGAAATATTGATCATTTTAAAATGATCAATTAGGTAACTAAGAACTAATAAGCTCCACTAGCTATCCCACGACTCGCGGACAATAACTAGCTTTACTTACTAAACTTAAAACCTATTGATGGAATGCTAGGAATTTAATTCAAAATTTGCATCTCGAATTAAACACCTATTTGTTCGAAATTAGCTTAATATTTAATGGGAATTTTCGAATCAACCGGAGAGTTGTCCGGTTCGACCTCACCAACATGGATGTTATCCAATTTTATTAGTCTTGATTAATGCAAGTACACTTAAATGCATTTCAAACAAGCACATAAACAGATAACATGTCCTAGCATGATACTAACATGTAATGATCATGGGTTCTACCGATCTTATGCGTGATATGTGGGAGCCACTCCACAATCACAAGTTCTAACATACATGCCACATAAACAGTTTAAATCACATAAGGGAAAACGGTAACAAAATACGAGCCCTATCTCTATTACATTTAACAATTGAGATTCCCCTCCCTAACATTTTGAGGGGTCTTCACTTATGGCCTCCTTGTTACTTGAATGTGGTCCATCTTACTCCATGGGTGCATTGTCTCCAAAATGAAAATAAAACCTCACCACCTATCTCTACTCTCAAATTACAATAAAAAGAAAAAGACATAAAGTAATAAGGCTCAATCTTCATATTGGCCTTAGACAATTACACGGGGCATACCCCGGCCTCAAAAACAGTAATATGGAAAGCCACATAATAAATCACATAACAGTACGCACATAAGTGAGGCTCCAACCTCAATTGAAAAACGCAACTATAGGGCTCCAACCCCAATTTAAACCATCCATGTGCATAAATTAAAACCATACATAGATCTAAACCCATGATCACCTAACATGCTTTTGCAAGAATTTAAATTTAACCAATAAATTAAAATTCTCGCTTTAAGCTCTAATAGCTTAAAACACGACTTGATGCGAGTCTTATTTATAAAAGTTTTCAATAAATCCCAAATTACCAAAACAAATAAAATTCCAATTAATTTCTGAAAATTAATAATTTTATCAAGATGTATTTTCCCAAAATATAAACCGTTTCAATTTCTCAAAAATCCCAATTTTAAGTTTTATTCAAAAAAATTAAAATAAATATTCAAAATAAAATTTTAAAATTAAAATAAAATCGGGACTAGATTGCACGAAACACGAAAAAGGCCGGATTGCGAAAACGGGACCCGTACGCGGAGAAGACCGCACGCACGCGGCGCGCGCGCGCGCGCGCGACAGACGCGCACAGCGCGCGGCCAAGGCCGCGCGAGTGCGCGCGCTGCTGCGCGCGGCTTTCCCGCAAGCATGCGGGCGGGGTGGGCGGCCAGTCTCGGCCGCCTAGGCGCGCCCGGAAGGCTCCCGCACAGGTGTGCGGGAGGTGCTGGGCGACTGGCCGGTCTGTCCCGGCCAGGCCTGGGCGGCGACAGGCGGAGCGCCCGGGAGGGACTCCCGCGCGGTTGCGGGAGGGTGGCGCGCGAAGCCCGCGCGCGCGACTCCTTCGCGCGCGGGGTTTCGCGTGTTCATCGCGATCCGGGCTTTCGTTTCGTGTTTTTGTTCAAAAACAAAACCAATCCAAGAAATCCAAAAACAGTTTATACAGTTTCAAATCTAAAATTGTTTTTCAAAATTAAATTTTATAAAAACCAATTTTCAGAAACTTTCAGGAAAAAATACAGTTTCGTAATTCAGGCTTTCTAAAACAATTACAAATACTCAATCGCATCAAGCCTAAGAATTTCTACCAAATTCAGTATAATTGAGACGAATCAGAAACACGATTAACGAGGTGGCTCTGATACCACTTGTTGGAAAACACGAATCAGAAAGCAGCGGAATTTAAAAATTTTCCCAACAAAAGGACCTAGAACTCGCAATCGTGTAACCAAATTCGTAAAGATAGAAAACTTACTTTTCTTTTATTCTTTCTTGAAGCGTTTCAAGCCACCCAAGAACGCTCTTCTCGCGGCTTGATCCTCTCTCCTTGGTAAAGCTCGAATCTTCAAACTTCTAACTTGAAGTCTCTAGAGAAAGTCCACCAACTTGATCACAATCTAACTAGTAAGGATGCTAGTTCTCTAGTTAGTGTTTAGGCTTAACCTAGGGTTTAATTTAATCTTGGAGAAAGGAAGGTGTTCAACACATGAACCAAGAGAATTGTCTATTAGCTCTAAAGGGGAGCTCGAGCTCCCCTATTTATAGGGAGAGGGTGCCGATCCAAATCCTTGTTGGGAAAGGATTTGGTTCCTCTCTCTCCTATTACTTGATCATCAAGTATTTTCCAACTTTGACTTTGAATTCTAATTCAAGTCAACTTTTAAGAGAGCTAAAAATATCCAAACTATTTTGGATAATTTTATACTTTATTTATTATAAAATAAATAACTTACTTTTATCTAATTAATTAATTCATAATTAATTAACTAGATTATTTTCTCCAAAATAAGACTTTCTTTTTAATTCAAAATTAAACCAAAGTCTATTAAATTATTAACACATTTAATTATTTAATATATATATCACATATATACATATACACGTGTGAGGCACGTGTCCCAAGGACACGTGCTCCTCACGTGACCCACACGTGTGATTTCACACGTGTGGAACCCTTTAGGCCCGATTAACTCGTTTAATCATTTTCAAGCCTCAACTCATGTAACCAAGTTGTTGTGTGTGACCCTCTAGGTTCTCAATTCAATTAGCAGTGACCCCTATTAATTAATTCACTAATTAATTAATCAGTCCACAGATTAAACGACCATAGTCTAGCAACAGGTGTTTAACCCCTAGCTGAATTGGAATGTTCGGATTCGACAGAACCTTTAAGTCATTGATTCATGTGAGATACAATCCTCCTACTTACTATCTCTCAACCAAGATCTAGGGCAAGGGAATAATCAGAACCCTAATAATCCGGTCTTAAAGCTAAGTGCATTTCATATCCATTTGATCTCAATCCAAGAAACCCTTTTCTTGATGTCTTGATCTACTGCCTTGGCCAAGGACTCCATATGGCATATGAACGACTTACACAATAAGAGATCACCTTGCAAATGCAAGTGTAGGTCCTTTCTTGATTCTCATTCACTTTCATGAATCACTTGTGCAGCCCCAGCATAAGCCTTGAATCAGTTGTCTAAGGCGACACCCTTTAAAGCTTATACCTAAGACTACAGAGTTAACTCATAAAGTAACATGGAACCTCAGGTCTAAGGATCAATTAATCACATCAATGACTCGTGAGATATTTCCTAATCTGGAAGTTTCCATTTCCTGAAATAGAAACTTCCTTTCCCATTTTGGAATGTTCTCACACGGGGCACCTCAGTGAACTTACTTATTAAAGTAAGCACCCTCATGTATCACGCACGTATCAACTATACACTTTGCACCTCCATGAAACAAGGTGGTCCTTCTTAAGGGCGTGATCCCACAAGCAAGCCTTAGAGGAGTCAGGTTGACACTCCCACTGTCTGTAGGACTCATCGGCTTGGAGTATTTTACTAATCATGACTTATGTGATATAGGGCTCGTTTCATGAACCATTTCACCTAAATGGTAGAGTCCTAAAGTCATCAGGATTAGGGGAGTTCTCATACATGCACAGCTAAAGTAAACACATACCAAACAAGAGCATATAAAGAAGTGTTGCCTCAATTCGTTATTTTATTCAAAGATTGTCTGTGATTACAATAAGGAAAAGCACAAAGCGGATATACAATCGGCTTTCTAGGGCACTATTCCTAACATCAAAGGTATTCAAACCTCTCACACCAGCATCTGGCCTAAATGATCTCGATCGATGTTGCATGGCCTTTCGACCAGTGGGGGTTCGATATTGTGGGACCTTTTTCCTTGGCTCCTCGATAGTGTCAATTTGTGATCGTTTGAGTCGAGTATTTTTCAAAATGGGTCGAGGAAGTGGCGATCCCATAGATCACTTTCAGGGTCATAATGCACTTTTTATGGAAAAACATCATCTACTGTTTTGGTGTCCCCAAGGTCCTCATCTGCGACAACGGGCCCCAGTACAAAAGCTAACAACTTCAAGCATACTGGTCAGATATGAGAATTAGCCAATGTTTCACTTCGGTTGGGCATCCACAGGCGAAAGGTCAGACAAAAGTGACCAATCGAATCATCATAAAAATTTTGAAGACTAGCCTCGAGGCCAAGAAAGGGGAGCTTCTTTGCTTTCTATCGCCCCAGGTCTGGGAAAGAAGCTAACTGGCATGGACGGATGAGCTTGATGGGGTTCTATGGGCTTATAGAATGACCCCTTGAACGGCCACAGGCGAAACCCCATTTTCGCTCGTTTATGGATCAGAAACAGTGATCCCAACTGAAGTATTGCATCAAACCGCTAAAATATCCCATTATCAATTGGATCGGAACAATGAGAACTGGGCCTTTGAGCTCGACACAATTGAAGAGAAAAGAGAACGAGCCTATCAATGCATGCAACAATATCGAGCGTCTATCACTCGAAGCTACTACAAGAAAGTCTTGGCCAAAGAATTCAAAGTAGGAGATTTGGTCCTGAAAAAGGTCGATGTTACCCGGCATGTGGGAAAACTCGACCCCAATTGGGAAGGCCCATTCCGCATTTGCAAGATTGGAAACAATAAGTCCTATCACCTGGAAGAGATCGATGGGAGCTCAATACCCCGATCATGGAATGCCCATAACTTAAGGCGTTTTTATGTTTGACTATGATTTGTAAGATGAAGCTTTATCATTCAATGAAAGAATCCCATTTGTGGATTGATTTTCGCCACTGTTGTATTATCTGTCTTTAAGTTTTAGTCGAATTGAACATGTGCTCTCAATACACTAATTCAATCGACCTTCCAACCCATTTGTTCGAACATACGTTGTAAGTAAACGTTAATTCAAACAATAAGGTGACTACAACGAATCAAAAATCAAACATGCACAATGGAATAACGCTAATTCGATCGAAAGGAGGTTAACTTCATAAAACGGTAAGTATTACAAAAGATGGGCTATAAAGCCCTTTGGATTTTTCATATCGGGAGCACTCGTCGGACCCACTCAAGCCGGTACTAAACTAGGTCGATCTGTAGAAGCACCGACCGTCTACCTACTTTAACCTAAAAACAATCCAAGTTAAATAAAACCTTAATCCGAGAGAAGAGTTAGTTGTAGGAAAGTTTCATTATTGAGGGGCCTGGCTCGAAGAGGCATTAGTCTGGCTAGTCGAGGCACTACTGGATCCCTGAGTCGATTTGTAAGCGGATAATTTCTTCGCCATAGTGCTCTCAAAATCGACTGCATCAGGCATGTCGTCGGGAATCCTTAGACCCATGATCTGGGCCCTGACTGTTGTATGATTTTACTACAATTAAAAACCAATCGTGCAAGTGTAAACTAACATACGCGTAACACAACAGGATCGTACTCACAAGGAAGGGAAATCAATCACTACTCTATACTTCTCTCTAATCTAAAGACCGAACGAAAAGTAATTGCTGTTGTTATCTAATAATCTACTAAAACAGAAATTAACAATTAACTAGAATTAAACGCAAGCAATAGCTTAAACACACGAATTAACTTCAGTAAACTAAACAGGCGGGGGAAAAGTAATGAATCATACAATCAAGAGCCAATATGATACTCATCGGCCAAGTGTAATTCTACAACCTAGTCACTTATATTTGTATTACCATCTCTCAAGGTGCAACCAAGTGCTTAATTAGTGTTCAATGTTGCTCTCGCAATCACCAATAGTTAATTAAACCATAGGAACAAGACTAGTGCAATTCAATATTCTAGCGGCTCGGTATGGAATAAGATTATTGTTGTATAAGCTAGGACCAAATCTCTTTGTATCCTACAACTTACAAGTTATGAAAACCATCTAAATTACCATCACTCTTTCGATCTATAGGCAAGTATGACATATGCTAAGGGTGATCAGGCCATCGCAAGTCAATTCAAACCTGTTTTCAAACTAAGAATTAACACAAGTCATTGAAGCATCATATCTAGCATCTATCATGCAATCATCATCACTCCCCCTAGCCTTAAAGAATTAGCTACTCATAATTAAAGCAAAACTCATAAAACTAAAGGAAATTATATTAAAATAAATCATATTCATCAATTCTAAACAAAGTCTCAAAAACAAAAGCATAAGCATTCAGTAATGTCTAAAGATGAATCTAACAAACAAAAACTAATCAAAACTAAACTCAAGGGAATTAGTTTGTAAATTAAAGTAACAATAAAACCCAAAAAACGTTCTAAGAATTCAATCCTTTCGTCTTCTCGAATTCTTTGAAAAACTTCTGAAACTCCTTGTCTTCTCTCCAAACCCTAGGTCACGACCTGGAATAAAAGCTCTCTCTCTCTCCAGCTAGGTCTGGATTCGTCGGAAGAACTCTCTCTCTAAAAAAAAAAGACTCCAAAACGCACTTATATAGCAGCTCTAAAATGTCTCTCGCCGCCCTAGGTAACGGGCATTACCTCTCAATGTACCGATATAGTTAACGCTCGTTACTCCTGAAATCGCAGTAACATTTTTATTAGTGGTAACGAGCGTTACCACTTTCCTTCTGTATAGGGGTAACGGGCGTTACCCCTCTATTCTCGCCAAAAGCTCTTCTCCGGAGTCTTGTAACGGGGGTTACAACAATTGAACTCCTAAGTGTTAACTGGAGTTACCACATTTTCTTCCAAAAATACGTGAAATTGCTTCGCTTCGCCGTCTCTCATCTCCAACTCTAAAATCACCTAAACGAAGCAGAATAAACACAGAAACACATCAAACGACAAAAATATGTATTCTAATGAACGCTCAAAATCATGCTATTTCTACACTCAACAAAATCCCCCACACTTGACTATTGCTCGTCCCCGAGTAATACCGATATCAAGAAAACACATCCTCTTCAAACCATCTCCTCAAAGCAATCGTCAAATCTTCGCCTAAACAAGTCTAGTTCATCAAATCAAGTAATCATAAACATAAGATCCTCAAGACTTAGTATGAAAAGTGTACCCTTTTATAGTGTGTGAATCAAAAGAAACAATGTACAAAGATTAGAGTGAAAAATTCACAATTCCCTTCTGAGTTCTAATCATCAACTTCAGAATACACTCTTCGCACCTATCTCCACTAATTGAATTAAATCAAGACTTAGGATCGGTAGGTCTTTCGAGCTTGTAATGTAGGCTTAGGGTAAGGTTATGGAATATTTGGATCAAGTGACTACTCACCAAGCTTACATCATTCAACCTTTAAACTCATAGCACTTCACTTTCGCCATTAAACACGAAAATCCCCCCAAATTCTTCAATTGTATCTCACACTCTCAATTTCACACTTGGAATAATTTTCTTTTCTCTTCTTTTGCTCTTTCTTCTCTTTTTTTTTCCTTATCTTTTCTTTTTCACACTTTTCTCATTCTTTTTCTCTTTATATGGTCTCTCAAAATTCAATCAAAAGAACAATCAAAAGGGGTTAAAAGATAGATATTCAACATAAAAATCAAACGAGCAAGTCTTGGTGTAAAAATTGTCAAGGTAGGTATTTCATTGTTGTGCATTGGTATATAATCTGGCTACAAAAATCTTTGCATAACAATTAGGCTCAGCGGGGTTAATAAGATAACATTATTTAGTGAAAAACGGCTAAAAATTAAAAGGCTTAATATCCTTCGACAACGAATGCCTACTTCACTTCCTTAATGTCTCATTAACTCAAAATTTCGCCTCAATAGGACTAAAATACATCCTAATCAAATCTTAGACTCACTCGGAAATCATCAACTCATCTTTCTAAGCAAAGTATATTATAACGTTCAAAAGTGCTCAAAATATAAGGGCATACTAACACACTAAATCATCAAATCTCATGCAATTTTTCTCAATTCAAAAAGCCTAACTTATTCTAGTGAAAATTCTAAAATCAAACTTCAAAGAAAAAGTTCAAAACAAGGCAAATTTTTCAAAAATATTCAAAAAATTACTCAGCTTTTAGCAAATACCAATGTAATACACATCTATTCATGCAAATATTCAATATACTCATAAGTAATACACATCTAATCATGCAAATATTCAATATACTCATAACAAGCATGCACTCCTCCCCCACACTTAAACTTTGCAATGTCCTCATGCAAATGAAAGAATTAAAGTTCAAGAAAACTTCCCTGATCAAATGAAGAACCGGCAACGTGCTCGCAAGGCTTCCAAAACCTAAACAAATGACTAGAAAACACGGATCAAGTGCATAGGCAAATGATAATCAACATGCATCCAACAATGAACACACAAGTCACAAATTCACGTAAAGAAGAGCACAATTGCATAAACAAAATTCAGGAATTCAAACATATGCAAAAATCTTAAGTGTAGCCAAAATATCCAAACATAACAACGAATAAACGTAGAAAGAATGTCTAGAAATCAAGGGAGAAAAACAAAATAACAGAATCAGCGTGATGGGGGTCCTCCAAAGTCCTGATCAACACGAGCACAAAACCCTTCGAATTTAGCCTCCAATCTGGCCTCCCAAGCATCGAATCGCTCATCCATATAATGCGCTAAATCCTCAACTCTCAAGATCACGGTGGTCAAATCATCCCTTAATCCTGCTAACTCTGCACGCAAGCCTCTCACAGTTACAGGAGCTTCATCACTAGCTTCAGCAACAATAGGCGCGGCACTGTGGAGAATCGCAAATTTATCATCCGGCCTATCAGGGATCCGAGCTAAAAGCTCCTTCTGTCTCTCTAAAAGCTCATCAAACCGGGCCTTACCCCAGCTATACATCTGCCAGAGCCGATCTCTATCCCGAATTGGCCACCATGGCAAGTTACAATCCTTCAGCTCTCCACTCTCCCAAGCAATAGCCAAGCACACAGTTTCCAAGTACTGTGGACCAATATCATACCCAAAGTCAACAGACAAAGCTCCCTGAGGTCTCCAATTCATCTCTCGAGCAAACAACGTCACATATGCATCGTGAGCGATCGTACCAGTGGCTCGTCCTGTAATCTCCTAAAGCTTCCATAAAAACTCAACCGTGCCATCAAACTTGATACCTTCCTTCATCATGTACATTATACCCAACTCAGTCTCAGTGATGTGGCTATCACTTCCATATCTAGCACAAAATCCCGTGGCTAAAATCCTATGGACTAGCACCCCAAGTCAATGAATCAAGATAGCTATCATGTGTGCATCGAGGGGAATAACTAGGAACACCCTCTCACAAAGGAAAAGATCTCCATACGGCCTCTCTCTGAGCATCACTCCATTTAGGTAAAGAAGTAGTGGTATTAACTGGGAAACGAAGAATCTCTCTTATCCGTCTCACATTTCATGCTCGAGTTTCCATATCATCTAGAGTAAAAGTCAAGGTGTTATCCACCGGATCGAAGTTCATCGTGGTGAAGAAAGCGGCCGTCATCTCTCCGTACGTCATATCCTTCCTAGAAAGGAATGGTAACCAACCTATGTTGTCAAACAATCTTTTCATTTCTTCCCAAGTCTCAAACTTCTCCATCCACATGTCCTTGAAGAATCTAGTAGACACAATGTTCCTTGTCAAATTCCTTTGAAAAGGATTACCTAAAGCATTCACCGTTATATTGACCGATCCAAACGGTTGATGGTCCAACCGGGATGAATTAGTGAAGGGTTCCGGAACTCTTGAGCGCTTAGTGCGACCCATAGTACCTTAATCAAACAAATATAGCAGGACAAAGCACACAAAAATCAATCACAATTCACTTAAGCAATTTATCAAACAACTTGTGTACATAGGCCTAGGGTGCGAGTTCTAACTTAAAGCTCTTCAATCTACCTAACTCAAATTCACACTAGCTTGTGATCTACAACTTTAAGCTCAAAATTCTATACCTTCAATTTCACTATTTGGACTCAAAACTACATAGAAGCTAGGATTCTTCAAAAATTTTAACCCAATTCAAGTTAACTTCAATTCAAGGCAATAATCCTAATTCTAGCATGCATAATCTCTCAAAATTTATCAATTCAATCTCAAAGTGATTCCTAACATGCAAAATCAATCCTAGGTTTCAATCTTAGATTGGAAAAATTAACTCTAACAATTCACTCTAAGAAAGGAGATATTGACTTACTTCGATTCACAAAGAAAGAGAGAGAGTGTAAACTTGGTGGTAAAGCTTCTAGGTTGCAAATTGATAATGGTTGGCTAAGGGGAACTATTGAATCTCTTCTAAGGTAGAATGAGTGTGGGTAAGTGTATTTATAGGTTTGGGGGAGAAAAATCCAAAATTGGGTAGGAAAAGAATTAATTTAACCCTAAAACGTGTTTCCTAAACTGAGATTTCGCACAATCGGACCGGTAATGGGCGTTACCGGTTTTTCTCTTGAAATAGGTAACGGTCGTTACCTCTATTGGCCCAGACGCCTGACTCCATTAACGGGCATTATCGAAAGGTAACTACAATGGTGTAACGCGCGGTACTACATTGCCCGGGACGCCTGACCTCGTTAACGGGCGTTATAAAAAGGTAACTGCAATGGTGTAACGGCCGTTACTAAATGTTCCGCCCAAAACACCATTAAAACACAAACATAAACCAGATGGTTCTTAATCACGTTAATTAACTGAAATTAACTCATAAGATTCAATCAAACCATAGTGTACCATTCTCGAAACACATAAACACATATATCCATTCATATCAACAATTCATTCTCCCCATAAAAGAAATCAATGTCATGCACACGCATACGAACAAAGTAAATGGACCTCAATATTGACAATAAAGCTCAAATCACGGTCCTCGCACCATCTAGACCTTGGCTTCCTAGCAAAACATCAAGTGACCTGCAAACGAGAGAGACAACTCAATTGACACGAGAAAAGCGAGGACGAAAGAAAAGAAAATAACAAAAACAAAAACAAACAAAGAAAATGAAAAAGAAAAATTAGTTCTAAGTTATAGTCGTTAGCTTGACTTTGAAAACCGGATTGGGATTAACAATCCCTAAGCAACGAGTCACAAGGTGTGACCTCGTTCTTTTTACTCACAAAACCGGAGCTTGATCTCCAAATATCTAATTCCAAAACATCCTTTATCCTCGATTTTTGACTTCCCAATCAACTGCATCTCTTTTTCCCGTGAATAGTGTTGTTCGGTGTGAGGTTTCATTTATAACCTTAATCTTGCAACACTTATCCGGAATTAGCGGTAGTTTCATGGAACCAAAATTCCTAAACTCCATTCTTTCATCTCCTATCTTGAACATCTATGTCCGCTCTAGCCGTAGCCAGAAACAGTCTTCCAAGGATCAATGGCATCCTCTCATAGCTCTCAATATCAAGGACTACAAAATCGGTAGTAATGTGAAATCTTCCAACTTTTACCAGAATATCTTCAAGAATTCCTATCGGATATTTCACCGATCTATCTGCTAGTTAGAGTGTCATATTAGTCGGTGTACGCTCCTTCACTCCTAATTTCCTGCTAGTAGATAAGGGAATTAAACTCACACTAGCTCCTAAATCACATAAAACATTATGAAATTGCAAAGAACCAATAGTAAGAGGAATTGAAAACTCCCTGGATCTTTGATCTTCGGTGGAAGCTTATGCTGAATGATAGCACTGCATTCCTCAGTAAGTATAACAGTAGTGAAGTCCTCAGACTTCTCTTTGCTTGAAATCACTTCTTTCTCTAAGTTCTCCTTCTTAAAATCATCTTCCTCTTCAACTTTCTCAAGTATAACTTTCTCAGCATCCAAACCTGCAAGTATCTTTGGACCTTCATTCTCTCTATTGTCTCCCACAAATATGGCCTGACAATGCTCCTTAGGATTGTTTTCAGTTTGGCTCGGTAGCATTCCTGGGCCTCTCAGATTCAAAGATTGGGCAATCTTACCAATTCGAGTCTCCAAAGTTCTGGTCTGATTTACCACTTGATCTAATTGAGCTTCCAACTTCTGATGTCGACTCATAGAAACGGTTATAAACTTCTCAAGTGCAACCTCCCATCCCTGCTTTTGCTCCTGTTGAGGGGGTGCATCATTAAATGGGGCTGGTGATCTTGGTTGAAATTGCTGCTTAGGCTGAAACTGCGGCCTAAGTTGAGGTGGTTGTTGAACATTCTAATTATTGGACCAAGAAAAGTTAGGGTGGTTCTTCCATCCTGCATTGTAGGTGTTTGAGTAGGGATCATTTGCTGGCTTAAAGTTGTTTGCATAACTCACCTGCTCTTGAACCTGTTCTCCTGCATTGGTATGAGGATACATATTAAACTCACGTGGACCACTACAAATTTCATAAGTTACCTGAACTGGTTGGGATGGTATCCCAACTGCATTGACAGAAAGTTGATCCAATTTCTTGTTAAGGGCCTCAAATTTGGCATTGATGGCGGTTAGGCCATCTAACTCTATGACTCCTCCTTGCACTTTCACTGGTTGCGAATGGCTCTTCTCATGTACAAAAACATCGTTTTGTGACATATTATCTAGTAATTCAGTAGCAACTGCTTCAGATTTTGCTAAGAAAGCTCCGCCAGCTGCGGCAACCATCGTTCCTCTAAAAGTAGGGGACATCCCATTATAAGTCTGGATCAATAACCAACCGAGAATCCCGTGATGTGGAGACTTCTTCTGTAAATCCTTAAATCTCTCCCAAGCTTCATAGAAAGACTCTCCATCTAATTGTCTGAAACCTTGAATATCATTCCTGTACTTCGTGGTCTTGCTAAGTGAAAAGAACTTGGCTAAGAAAGCCTGTGATAATGCTGCCCAAGGCTGGAAAGATTCATTTGGGACAGTACTCCACCATGCCTTAGCTCGTTCCCTCAGGGAAAAGGAAAAAAACCTAACTCGGATAGCATCAGTAGTGACATTGTGAATTTTGAAGGTATCACACACTTCAAGAAAATACTCAAGATGTGATGTTGGATCCTCCAGTGGTAATCCTGAAAACGGATTATTCTGCAGCAAATTGATGATAGCTGGTTTGATCTCAAAGTTGTTTGCTGCGATCGGGGGACGGGCTGCAGCCTGAATTGCTCCAACCTGCGGCACGTTATAATCTCTTATGGCTGGTGTGGTGGTGGATCTGGTTCAGCATTCGATAAAGTAATCGGTTTCTTCTCCTTCTTACTCCTCCTCCTTATAGCACTCAGTGTTCTCTCGATCTCCGGATCGTATGGTACTAATTTCGGATCTTGAGATCTTCGTATGCACCGTAAACCTGCACGAAGGAAAAAAAATCCTCAGTCCAATTCCACAGTGACAAAGATAATGAACACAAAGTAAAATAATAGTCTAAAGCACTAGATCAAAATAATTGAGTAATATTGACTTAAAACGCCTTCCCCGGAAATGGCTCCAAAAACTTGTTGTATGATTTTACTACAGTTAAAAACCAATCGTGCAAGTGTACACTAACATACGTGTAGCACAACAGGATTGTACCCACAGGGAAGGGAAATCAATCACTACTCTATACTTCTCTCTAATCTAAAGACCGAAAAAAAAGTAATTGTTGTTGTTATCTAATAATCTACTAAAACAGAAATTAACAATTAACTAGAATTAAACGCAAGCAATAGCTTAAACACACGAATTAACTTCAGTAAACTAAACAGGCAGGGGAAAAGTAATGAATCATACAATCAAGAGCCAATATGATACTCATCGGCCAAGTGTAATTCTACAACCTAGTCACTTATATTTGTATTACCATCTCTCAAGGTGCAACCAAGTGCTTAATTAGTGTTCAATGTTGCTCTCGCAATCACCAATAGTTAATTAAACCATAGGAACAAGACTAGTGCAATTCAATATTCTAGCGGCTCGGTATGGAATAAGATTATTGTTGTATAAGCTAGGACCAAATCTCTTTGTATCCTACAACTTACAAGTTATGAAAACCATCTAAATTACCATCACTCTTTCGATCTATAGGCAAGTATGACATATGCTAAGGGTGATCAGGCCATCGCAAGTCAATTCAAACCTGTTTTCAAACTAAGAATTAACACAAGTCATTGAAGCATCATATCTAGCATCTATCATGCAATCATCATCACTCCCCCTAGCCTTAAAGAATTAGCTACTCATAATTAAAGCAAAACTCATAAAACTAAAGGAAATTATATTAAAATAAATCATATTCATCAATTCTAAACAAAGTCTCAAAAACAAAAGCATAAGCATTCAGTAATGTCTAAAGATGAATCTAACAAACAAAAACTAATCAAAACTAAACTCAAGGGAATTAGTTTGTAAATTAAAGTAACAATAAAACCCAAAAATCGTTCTAAGAATTCAATCCTTTCGTCTTCTCGAATTCTTTGAAAAACTTCTGAAACTCCTTGTCTTCTCTCCAAACCCTAGGTCACGACCTGGAATAAAAGCTCTCTCTCTCTCCAGCTAGGTCTGGATTTGTCGGAAGAACTCTCTCTCTAAAAAAAAAAGACTCCAAAACGCACTTATATAGCAGCTCTAAAATGTCTCTCGCCGCCCTAGGTAACGGGCATTACCTCTCAATGTACCGATATTGTTAACGCTCGTTACTCCTGAAATCGCAGTAACATTTTTATTAGTGGTAACGGGCGTTACCACTTTCCTTCTGTATAGGGGTAACGGGTGTTACCCCTCTATTCTCGCCAAAAGCTCTTCTCCGGAGTCTTGTAACGGGGGTTACAACAATTGAACTCCTAAGTGGTAACGGGAGTTACCATATTTTCTTCCAAAAATACGTGAAATTGCTTCACTTCCTGACCTGGGCAAGGGTGAAGTTGAGTTCCATTTCCTCCCAGTCGGGCTCCTCATTCTAGGGGACTTTCGGCCACTCATCCTCTGGCCTGGGGTCAGGGCACTCGGTCCCAACCTTTTCGGTGTCATAGTTTGCGGGAAGATACCCCACCTCCCTCATTTGAGCCATACATAGCTCAAACCCATCCTCGAAGTCTGTAGCTCCCTTTATCATGGTGGCGCGAGTGAACATCAGGCTCGCGACAAACCGGAAGACCGCACAGTTCTCAATCCCTGGGAGCAGATACTTATAGGTCTCCTTGGCCGCTAGCATGCCATTCTTGTGCCCCGCCACGATCCCGGCCTTATGACCCTCGAGCCATGCATTATTGCAGTCTTGCTGAGCTTTTTCGAGCTTCGTCTCCAAATCGTTCACCTTTGCCTTGAGTGCGGACTTTCCCTGGACCGCCCGCACCAGCTCTGTGTCAACATTCACGAACACCTCCACCCTCTCTACCAGCTTACCTCTTAGTTCCGCAGTGATCTTCTTCTCAGCCTCGACCTGGCCGTAAACTCGATCGGCCACTTGTCGAATATCCCGCCCCTCGAAGTTATCTTTTCCAGCTGGGCTCGGGTGGCTTTGCAAGCTTTCTATCGACGAGAATTGTAAAATCCTTGGATGGCAGCCTGTGAAGGACATCGAGCGGGAGGTAAGAAAGAGAAGCTGTAAATAAAATACAAACAAATGTAACTTACCGAGAAGAGATCGTGTATCTTCACTCACTTGGTCATCATTGTTAGGAATAGTTCCCTTAAAGCCAATTGTAATATCCGCTTTAGTACTTTCTTTTTGTAAATCACAGGCAATCTTTGAATAATAAATGAACTTTGGCAAAACTTTTTTATATGCTCTTTTTTTATTGTGTGATTACTTTAACTGCGTATGTATAAGAACTCCCCTAATCAAAATGACTTATAGGACTCAACCATTTAGGTGGAATGGTTCATGGAATGAGCCTTATATCACATAAGTCAGGATTAGAAATCACTCCAAGCCGATGAGTCCTAAAGACAGTGGGAGTGTCGACTTGACTCGTTCGAGGCTTGCTCGTGTGGTCCCACCCTTAAGAAGGACCACCTTGTTTCATGGGGTGCAAAGTGCATTGTTGATACGTGCGTCAGACATGTGGGTGCTTACTTATTCTAAGTAAGTACACTGAGGTGTCCCGTGTGAGAAGATTCCTAAATGGGAAAGGAAGTTGACGAGTCATTGATGTGATTAAGTGATCCTTAGACTTGAGGTTCCATTGATACTTTATGAGCTAACTCTGTGGTCTTAGGTATAAGCTTTAAAGGGTGTCGTCTTAGACAACTGATTCAAAGCTTATGTTGGGGCTGCACAAGTGGCACATGAAAGTATATGAGAATCAATAAAGGACCCACACTTGCATTAACACGATGATCTCTTATTGTGTAAGTCATTCATATGCCATAATGGAGTCCTTGGCCAAGGCAGTGGATCAAGACATCAAGAAATGAATTTCTTGGATTGAGATCAAATGGATATGAAATGCACTTAACTTTAAGATCAAGATTATTAGGGTTCTAGTTATTCCCTTGCCCTAGATCTTGATTGAGAGATGAGATGTAGGAGGATTGTATCTCACATATGTCAATGACTTAAAGGTTCTTTCGAATTGAGACATTCTTATTCGGCTAGGGGTCATACACCTGTTGTTAGACTACGGTCGTATGATCTATGGACTGATTAATTAATTAGGAATTAATTAATTAGGGTCACTGCTAATTGAATTAAGAACCTAGAGGGTCACACATAAATAACCCGGTCACTTGGGTTAAGGCTTGAAATCGATTAAACGAGTTAATCGGATCAATAGGATATTGGTGGGGTCCAAACGTGTGGGACACGTGTAGGACACGTGTCCCTAGTGACACGTGTCACGTGTGTATGTGTTAGTTAAATAATTAATTTGATTAATTTTTTAATGGACTTTAATATAATTATGAATTAATATTAAAGTTCTAATTTGGAGAAATAAAGTCTAATAAATAATTAATTGAAAATTAATTAATTATTAGTCTTTAAGTTATTTATTATAAATAAATAAAGTAAATTAAAATATCTAAGAGAGTTAGATATTTAATTCTTGCTTAACAAGTTGGTCAAAAGAAGACTTTTGGTCAAAGTAAGAGACTTACTCTTCAAGCAAGTAATCCATTTCCAAAAGGGTTTTGGAAAGTCTTGTTAATTAAGACTTGGGGTTCGAACCCCATGTGGGTTAATGCACAAAATTCTCCTTCTCCAAATTATACAGTAAACCCTAGAGCCTAAACACCGAATATAGAAATAGCATCCTCCCTATTCAGATCGTGGTCGCGGTTGGTGGACTAATTCTCTAGAGGGCTACTATCGTGAAGTCTTGAAAGATTTGAAGGAGCTTTTGGGGATCAAGTCGCGTGAAGAGCATTCTTGGGCGGCTAGAACGTGTCAAGAAAGTTACTATCTAAGTGAGTTTCTTGATCTCTACGAATTTGGGAATAGGAATTGCAAGATTCGATTCTATCTTTTGGGAAAATTTTTTAAATTTCCGCTGCGTTTCTATTTCGTTTTCCCAACAAGTGGTATCAGAGCCACCTTATTCGTCTCAATTATTCTAAAATTTGTAGAAATTCTTAGATTTAGATGTGATTGAGTATTCATGAGGTTTAGAAATCTAAGAAAAATTGAATTTGTATTTTTCTTAAAATTTCTAAAAATGTTTTTGAAAAACTTTTGATTTTAAAGCGTTTTGAATCAAATTAAATTGAATCATGTTTTTTAATTTCTGGATTGTTGTTGTTTTGAACTAAAACTATGAAACATGAAGTCGTGTTACGAAAACACGAGCCTAGATGTGCTAAGTCATAGCACGCCTAAGCTCACGCGTCGTGTCTGCCCAGTTGCGGGACTGCCCGTCCATGCCTGCCGCTACTGCTCGCCTGCGCCTAGGCACGCCTGCTCGCCTCCCGCGACCGCGCGGGAGCCTATCCGATTCCTATTTAATTTCTATAAAATTTATTTTATAAAATAAAATTTTATTTTAAAATATTTTTTTTAAAATTTGGATTTTTATGAAATTAAAACAGATTTAATTTTAAGAAAAATTACACTTATTATATTTGAAATAATGGAGAATAAAATTATTAATTTTCAGAAATTAATTGGAATTTTATTGATTTAATATTTCTTGGTTTGTTTGAAAAGCTCATGAAAAGAATTGCATCTAAGTCGTGTTTTTAGGCTATTAGAGCTTAAAGCGAGAATTTTAATTTATGGGTAAATTTAAATTCTTGCAATTTAAGCATGCTAGGTGATCATGGGTTTAGTCTTATGAATGGTTTTAATTTATGCACATGGATGGTTTAAATTGGGGTTGGAGCCCCATAATTGCATTTTTTCAATTGGGGTCGGTGCCCCACTTATGTGCGTATTGTTATGTGTTTGTTATGTGGCATTCCATATTACTGTTTTTGAGTCCGGGGTATGCCCCGTGCAATTGTCTAAGGCCAATATGAAAATTGAGCCTTATTACTTTATGTCTTTTTCTTTTTATTGTGATTTGAGAGTGGAGATAGAAGGTGAGGTCTTTTTCTTTCATTTTGGAGACAATGCACCCATGGAGTAAGATGGATCCACATAACAAGTAACAAGATAGAGGCCATAAGTGAAGACCTCTCAAAGTGTTAGAGAGGATTGCTATTATTGTAATAGATAGGGCATCGTTTTATTTCCAATTCCCTTATGTGATTTAAACTGTTTTATGTGGCATGTATGTTAGAACTTGTGATTGTGGAGTGGCTCCCACATATCACGCATAAGATAGGTAGAACCCATGATCATCACATGTTAGTATCATGCTAGGACATGTTATCTGCTATGTGCTTGTGTGAAATGAATTTAAGTTGTACTTGCATTAATCAAGACTAATTAAATTGGATAACATATATGTTGGTGAGGTCGAACCGGACAACTCTTCGGTTATATCGAAAATTCCCTTAAAATATTAAGCTAATTTTGAAAATAGGTATTTAATTCGAGGTGTAAACTTTGAATTAAATTCCTAGCATTCCATCGATAAGATTTAAGTTTAATAGGGGAAGCTAGTTGTTGTCCATGAGTCGTGGGGTGACTATGTGAAACCTATTAGTTCTTAGTTTTCTAATTGATCATTTTAATGATAAATATTTCAAAATAAATTTTGGGGAGGGCGAAGTCCGCGAGTCGTGGGTCGTTCGAACTATATGTGATATGACATGTTTTAAGGGGGAATTCTTGACCATTGATACAATTTACTATACATAACTCGAGCCTACCTTGTTCATATTGCTACTTGAACCCTAGAGGTTCACCACACATGTGTCCCAATCATTTGAGCTTGTTTCCCAAGCTCAGAGAGTCTTTCTTGAACCATAAGGGCATTTTTGGAACTTACAGACCAAAGTTACTATTCATCTAAAAATGAGCTTTTGATTCTGATATCTTTTCCTACCCAAGTTTATAGTCAAATCGATCCTTGAGTCGAGACGGGTCCTTTGAAATCATTCCTGACTTGGAAATCTATTTTGAGCTTTGTTTTATTGAAAATGTTTACGAAAACCCTAGTTCACTATTCCTTCTACGAACGGTTTTCATTCGGAAAATGTTTTCTCTCTGGATTTGCATTACTTGAGCTATTTCAAGATTTTAGAGATGTTTTACAGTCCTTGATTCAAATCCTAGCTTGAAATTTTAAAGCGTACGTTTGTACGTAAGAATTCACTATTCATTCTACGTTTTCAACTTTTTATCGGTAAAATGTTTTATAGTCGATATTGGACTCAAAACGCTTCTCGATTTATTTCTTGAATTTTGGGAACAATCCGAACTTGAAAACCATTCTCGAAAGTCGTTTTTCACTCGTGTTGAGTTTCGAGCTCAAAACTTTTATTCACTAAAATGAATGTATCTTTTAAACGGTGAATCCGATTTCGACCTATAAATATGCGTTTCGAAGCTAATTTTTGTACCAACGAAATGAGCAAACTTCCAACCACTTACACTCGAGTCTTGTCAGTGAAATTACTAAAATACCCCCCAGCAGCCCCTATTTTTGTTCCATGAATGATGAAGCTTCCAAGAGAAGATATCAAGTTTTGCTCTCATACCCTTACCTCAAGTTTATTTCCAATGTGAGGGGCTTCCCAACAACTATAAATACCCCCCTCATGCCATTAGAATCCTTGCTCAAAGTTGTATTGACAACACCCTTTCTCTCCTTCCTCTTCCCCCTTAATGGTCGTCGCCCCCCCCCCCCCCACATTGTTAGGTTAGTTGTTTTATTTTATGCTTTAGTTTATGTTATGTTTTAGTTAGTTTATGTTTTTATGTTATGGTATGTTTATATTATGTTTAGGTTGGGTCCTAGGGTCTTCCCTAAGCCATATAGGATTTTATTTCATGCATTTATTATATGGTTTTTATGATATGTTTGAATAGTTGTGCATATGATTTAATTGTTTAGTATATGCTTGAATATGTTAAGAAATGCTCTAGTAAATGCTATGATCATGTGATATGGTTGTTATATTATGAGAATTGATGCATGATTATGGAATTTGAATTATGTTTATGCATGATATCTAATGGAATAGTGATTTACAATTAATTATGTCACAACTTGTTACATGTTGGTATTGAATTTAATTTGTTACATGTTACATGCCCAAGGTTCATGATATGATATGATATATGTTGAGACATGTTCTTATATGGTTAAATGATTCATGAATTATGAATTGAGCTTATGATATGATATGGATTAATGGAATAGAGCTTTGATCATATGTTATACACTTTAATAGTGTCACATGTTATAACCTAAGGTAGAATAATGTTTCATAACTTGATTTTATGGTTTAATTGGACCTCTTAACTATGAGTTATACCTTTAACCTAGATCACTCTTGATTATAATAACATGAACTTGAAACTATAGGTTATAATCAAGATCATAATTTAATTAGGGTGTGTGTGTGTGCATGCCGTGTGTGTATGTGTGTACGTGCATGGTGTGTGTGTGTGTGTGTGTTATGTGTATGTATAGTAAGTGTTTGACCCGACCCTTTGACCCGACATGTGAATAGTAACCCTTGAATATCAATTATGAATAGTAATTTTGAATAGTGTTTTTGAATAGTAATAATGAAATAAAACTTGTGCTTTCTTAATAGACATTTGCACCTAGGGTTTCCATATCCAGGGTCTAAAATGTGTTTTCAAAATGAGTTTTCTTTCGTAGACTTCTTTCATAACCTAAAGTTTGCGATAGGATTCATAATTTGATTAATTCTTACTCGATTATAGTAAGATCATAGTCCCACGTTAAGAGTAACTCACTTTAACGTATTCCTTTGTGTGTTACCTTTCTTGAATACCTTAAATGGTATTACTCTCTGGAGTTGCATGTTCCTTGTTCATTTGTTTCATGCATTTCATATGCATCATGGTTAGTAGTGGGTCTTAGTTCTTAAGCTCACTCAAGTACACCACCTACAGGAGTTAAAGTTGAGCACTGGGATCCCCAGGGCACCGCATAATCTGTCTACCTACCTTTTTGTTACTATTAGGTGAGGTGAACTTAAAACGTTTTCCAAACTGGAACCATGATTCTACTTTAGTATCATATGTTTTGAAATTTAAAAGCTAAACCTCATTTTGAACTATCCCTTTTATCGGGACATTCTTTTGAAAGGATCATTCATACTTTAATAGTGTACCTTGATCTAAAGCACATGTTTTCCCAAAGTTCTGCATTCTTGTTCAAAGATAGTTACATGTTCTGCATATGTTTTCAAAGTACAGTTTCACATATTCACATGTTTTACAAGACAGCATCACACGTTTTACAGACAGCATCACATGTTTTACAGACAACATTACATATTTTACAGACAACATCACATGTTACAGTTACAGTTTCACATGTTAATAGTTAGCACCCAGAGTGGTACTCTGGTCACTGCTAATCTGAAATGCAAGCATACAGTTTACAGTTTGGGGCCAGCGGTTATTTGTAGAGGTGATGTTTGGGAGGTGTGCGACAACGACATCACTAATACCGGCCACCACAATAGACAATTGACACCGACTTTTAACAGGAGGTTTCTTAAGTCAGGACAATCTGTCTGGGAATGGACCGCAAATCTATTCCCATTACATGTTTACAGGTCGCCTAGGGCTAGCTACCCGAAGTGACAACTAGTGGAGGATGGTGCATGTTTGTATGTGTTGGTGGGGTATTGTTGACCTTGGTCCGATACTCTACTTTGTGTGGAGCTATTATTGATCCTGGTCCGATACTCTACTTGATCATGTTTTCTGGAGTAAGGTTGGAGAAGCCTAGCTTGCGGGCAAAATCTATTTCATAAATGATGGTTTATATTTGGAAAAGTTCACTGTACCCTCATCTCGTTTCTAAAAGTATTATGAACCATCCATAGCATATGTGTACGCGTGTGACAACATTCATGAAAGTGTTTTAAAAACTCTCTTTTTCTCATAACATTACATCAAAAGAGTTTTATCAATCGAACTTGTTTCCAAGTTCTTCTTTAAAGTATTTCATTAACAGTTCTGAACTTTACTTCAAGTTCTCTATCACTTACAGTACTTTCTTTAAAGTATTCCCTCACTTAGTCTTTTTGACTAATACCTCTCCCGTTTTCTTGCCTCATGGTTTCAGGTCTTGCAGCCGCAGTCTAGAGGTATCTTGAAGCTCTAGATTGTCATTTTTGTTTCAGTCAGGACTTAGTATTATTTCTCTTTTGTGTCCTGCATATGTTTTATGGCTGCATTACTTTATGTTTCTGAATACTTGAGTGTTTCTTGAGTGATTCTTGAGTGATGGCTCACACCATTACTTGAGAGGTGCTTCAGTGCGGTGGTTGAGACGCCACTCTCCTCATGTTCTGGTACGGGTGGGGGCGTTACAGCCTGAGGTGGTATCAGAGCATCGGGTTAAGTAAGAAAAGATTTAACCTAGATTGATCTCATGTTGCATCATGGATTGTTCACGCATTGCATCCAGGATCATTCTCAAATTGCATTGAGACAGGATATTTGGAGATTGCATGGTTCTGTTATCTGGATTTCATATCTATGGTATCTTCTGTATAGCTATGGTAGTTCAGTCGCACCGTGATCCTAATCATCAGCAGATGGATGAGGCTTTCTTCGACCAGTTTGAGACCCCGTGTACTGTGGCAGTTTCTCATCGTGGAGGCACTCCTTTCTATACCTAGCGCAGGTCTAGGGACAATAGCAGACCTGGATATTCCTATCCTGATAGAGTTGTGCACTATCGCGAGTCTGAGAGAGATGGTTACTTTCAGGAGTATCAGAGGACCCGTGAGGTCAGGTTGGAGTCTATGCGCCATCAGGATCAGTCACTACAGCACCAGATTGATAGGGACATTGCTTGTGAGCATGCTGTAAAGATGACTCGTGTTGCTGAGCAGAGGGCTGCTCGTATTGCTGAGTTGGAGGCAGATCATATGCAGATGACTATCGATCGAGACACCTCTATGGAGTGTCACCAGCACTACCGTGCACACGTGAGAGCTCGCCTGTATGATACCTATCACTTGTCCGATGAGCAGGCAGTTGAGGAGGTCGAGGGTCAGGATGTCAGTCAGGCCTCTCAGGAGCCTGAGCCTATGCAGGAGCAGTCTGATGGAGGCGATGGAGGTTCTGATGATGATGATGACGATGGCGGAGATGACCCAACATGACATGGACAGGGCGAGGTCGTTGCTGTTTCTGATGACACCACGAGGGGTTCTTTGGACCACAGTTATCAAGGTTGATTGCTGATGGGAGGTTTCTGTATATAGTACTGATGCATATATATCTATCTATGGATGGCGGACGTATAGCCGGGACAGTTCAGGGTTGACTTTTGGATGAGGGGATGTATAGATATGGTAGATGATCCCCGGTTTTTAGCACCACGGATGACGGTTCAGAGGACATGATACCTACTAGGTTATTTTCAGCAGTGTTGAACGGATTGGTAAGGCCTGTAAGGGAGTGAACTCGATAGTATCGGGTCCTCCCCATTTTGAATTAATACTGTTAACATGTGGCCTGTAGTAAATTTTACCAATCCTTGTACAGTTATAACACTTTCGGCTTTATATTATCTGTTTACTGCTTTCCATAACTGTCATTACATGAGTCCTAGAGTTGCTTCAAGATACCATTAGGACCGTTGATAGGGTCATGCCATTTCATTTATTGTTAGCATGCTGATATTCCTGTTATACATGTTACAATTCTGGTTATTATGATAGTACATGTTCTGTTCTCGTTTATATGTTGATCATGTTTCGGGATATGTTAAACATGTTTCTGATATGTTACATGAGCTTCTGTTCCCATTTACATGTTGTCTGACAGTTGCTTTTGATTATATGATATGTGTGAAGATCTTGAATCTTTGTTGTTATGTTGGAATCCTTGCTGATATGCTGTTATGGGAATGTGTTGTTCCCATACTTATATGTGACTACGTGGAAATGTAAATACGTGGTTACGGATTCTATGAATCATTATATGTCATGCATCGAATATATATCTGAATGCTTATGAATTCAGTAACAACATGCCACCGAGAAGAGCACCCCGGAATCGTATACCACCACTGCCACCCCATAGAGATGATACGCCACCCCGAGATGCTACACCGCCCCGCAGAAATGTCACGCCACCCAGAAGGGAGGAAACCCCAGAATTAAGGGATGTGCTATGACAATTTATGAGGGCTTGCATGCCTTAGAGATAATCCTCATAATGAAAGGTCACTGGAAAAGTTTATGAGGATGAATCCACCTAAGTTCTATGGAGAACCAAACGACATAAAGGCTGAGAATTGGATTACTAGTCTTGAGAAGATTTTCCAGGCTATGGAAATCTACCCAGAGGATCGTGAACGGGTTCGGTATACTACTTTTCTTATGGAAGGAGCTGCATACAATTGCTGGAAGCACGTTCAGTACATGTGGATTGAGAACAACTTTGAAGGAAGTTGCGTTGAGTTTATCAGAGAGTTTCAGCAGAAGTACACCCCTCAAGTAACTCGTGATGCACGAGAGGCTGAGTTTATGAGTTTGGTTCAGGGAACTATGAATGTAATGGAGTATGAGGCTAGGTTTGTAAGGTTGATCAAGTATGCGCCTCATATTCTTAATGATGAGCGTCGCAAGATAAAAAGGTTTATCGATGGACTGAAGCCCGAACTTCGGTGGGCACTTGCTTCTTTGGATATTGAGAACTACAACAGGGCCGATGACAAGGCACTAAAGGTTGAAGCAGTCCACAAGAAGATCAAGATAACTGTTGTTCGTGAAGGGCCTTCTAACCCTAAGACTTATCAAGGGAACAAACGACCTTCCGGATCTTTTCCCCAAGGAACCGAGAAGAAACCAATGGTAGCACCGCAGCAGTGGAAAGCTCCACAGAAACAGAAGCAGAAAGCGCCACAGCAGTATCAGAGGGCGCCACAGCAACAATAGAAAGCACCTCAACAGGAAGAAATTGTTTGTGAATTATGTCGCCGAACTGGACATACTGAGGCAAATTATCGCAAGAAGGCTGGACGATGTTTCGTGTGTTGTTCGTCTGAGCACCAGATGGATAGTTGCCCGAAGAAGATCAAGAGATTTGGGGTCCAGGATAAAGGGAAAGCAGTGGTGGGTACGACGAACAAACCGGTGGTCAAAGGCAGAGCGTATGCTTTGGATGGTAATGAGGAGGTTGATCCTTCGTCTGTTGTGGAAGGTATTGTGCACATTCTTAACACACCAGTTAAGGTCTTGTATGAACCTGGTGCCACGCATTCATTTGTTGCATCTAAATTATGTGCACATTTACAGTTTCCACTTGAATACTTGCCATATGAATTTGAAGTGAGTTCTCCTTTGGGAACTTGCCTTGTTACGAATCAAGTATATAAACGCTGCCCTATATTTATTGGTACCTGTTGTTACCCGACGGATCTTATTGAGTTGCCAATGACAAGATCCGATGTTATACTCGGTATGGATTGGCTGTTTAAGTAACGAGCTAAGTTGGATTGTTACAAGAAAGAGATCATCTTGGAAGAAGACGAAAGTGGGACATCAGAATTGAAAATTTAGAAGTTATCAGTTGTTTCCACGAAGGAAGCTAAGAAGTTGATTCAGAAAGGAGCTAGCGGATTTGTGGCTTATCTTTTGAATAGACCGAAAGATCAACTTAAGATCGAAGAAGTGGAAGTGGTGAAGGAATTCTTAGATGTGTTTCCTGAATATTTGAATTCGTTACCTCCTGACCGAGAGTTGGAGTTTACAATCGAGACGATATCAGGAGCTGAGCCGTACTCCAAGACACCTTACAGAATGGCTCCAACTAAATTGGAAGAGTTGAGAAAGCAATTGGACGAACTAATAGAGTTTGGATATGTTCGACCGAGCACATCTCCGTGGGGAGCGCCTGTGCTTTTCGTTAAGAAGAAGGATGGATCATTGCGTTTATGCATTGACTATCGGGAGCTGAATAGGATGACGATCAAGAATAAGTATCCTCTGCCTATATCGAAGAGTTGTTCGATATACTACAAGGATCGAAGGTCTACTCCAAGTTAGATCTTAGACAAAGGTATTATCAATTGAAGATCAGGGAAGCAGATATTCCGAAGACTGCTTTCAATAGCCGATACAGACATTATGAGTTTGTAGTAATGCCTTTTGGTTTGACGAACACACCAGCTGCATTCATGGATATGATGCACCGTATATTCAAGCCGTTTCTCGACAAGTTTGTAGTGATCTTCATCGACGATATCTTGGTGTTTTCAAAGACACCGAAGGAACATGCTGAACATCTACGAATCGTTCTACGCACTTTGCTGGATCACAAGCTATATGCAAAGTTCAACAAATGTGAATTTTGGCTTGAGAGAGTTTCGTTTCTCGAACACGTCATATCAGGGTCTGGAATCGAAGTAGATCCCTCGAAGATCGAAACGATTATGGATTGGAACTCACTGAAGAATCCTTCAGAAGTGAGGAGTTTTCTAGGATTAGCTGGTTACTACCGAAGGTTTGTCAAAGATTTCTCGAAGATAGCCACATCTCTCACTAAGTTGACCAAGAAGAAAGGGAAATTCGAATGGACTGAGAAGTGTGAGTAAAGTTTTCAAAGGTTGAAGGAGATGCTAACAACTGCACCCATGTTAACGTTACCTGTAACTCCCCAATTTTCAATTATACATTACATGATATTATGTGATATTATATTACTAATTGTTTCCATGAAATTATTGTTAACGTGAGAAATTATGTGAAATAATTGCCGAACATACCTTATTTGATTAATTATGTTTAATTGATCATTTTTCCTTAACTTGAGAATTATTTTAATTAGTTATTTATAACTTTCATGATATTATATGCATTAAATACTTTTATGCATTGGTATGAATTGTCACTAACGTGGAAAATGAGTGAATTAATTGTTAAGTGATTAAATGTTTCTATATGACTTTACTTGGTCATTTCCTAATTATATGGACTTAATTGCATAACATGAGTTGAAGCTATTTGATCAATTTTCTTGGAATGAAACTTGATTGCATCCACTCAAACAATTCAAGGACCTAAGTGAAAAAATGGGTGAGTCATATGAGTTAGTGGAGGACTTTTGTATTTATCTATACATTACATACACAATATATCATATATATTCATTACTCTCTCATTTCATTCATCAAATATCCCACACACACACACACACACACTAAATTACGGTCCAAACACCAAAGAAGGAGAAGAGGATTTCATCCATTTTCAAGCCATAATTCAAGGAAGATAATTTGTATATGTGGAAGCATCATACTTATCTCATCATTCCATTCCTTCTTCTTTCATTTCAAGGTAAAAATTGATGATTTGTTTGAACAATTGGTTGATTATATGAAGTAGGGTTTGTGAATTTAGATATGATTTCTTGTTTATTCTTGGTTAGAAGCATGTTTAGGGTCTTTATGTTCCAAAGCTTGTATGAAAACATGAAGTTATGTTGATGTTTGAAGACATGATAATATTTGGGGTTTGTATGATGAACTCTTGATGATCTATACAAGTTTCCATGGATTAAATGGTGCCTAATTGACATATATGAGTTATATGCATGATATATGTTAGTTTTGAGGTGGTTAATTGTTGTGGTATGGAGTGGGATTGGTTTGGGAGCTAATTCCCATGATTATGCCCTGTTTTCCCTTGTTTTTTGACCCAGAGGACACCGAACGGTCGTTCGGTTCCTTCGTGAACGGGGGTTCACTCGTACAGAACCGTTCCGCCTCTTCGAACGGTCGTTCCTGGTTTTATACTTGGATTTCAAATGACCGTTCACTATTCAAATGAACTCCGATTGACCTGATTTTTAAACCGTTGGAAACCGCTTGAAGTCTATAACAACATCCAATTGGAATAACCTCAATATTGTTTCCCATTTCTCAGTTATAATCAATTAGTTTTTGTGTCGCCTCTTTACCGACAAACTGCATTCACCCAACTTCAAGTTTACGCCATTTTTTCCTCGCTTAGAACTAAAATACGAGTCATATATCCTCGGAAAGGTCTTTGTGTCTAGTTTCATTCCCAACAAACAAAACTCAATTCCAACTTCTAGAATTAAAGATATTCTAGTTTTCCTACAGTGTGTGCGTTTCCTAAAATTGTCCTTTTTTTCCAAACTTCACCAAAACCTTTCTTATTGCATTCCTTTCACTCTCTTGGCTCCCATATGTGAATTATATGATATATATAATTGATTAATTGATAAGTATGCTCCTACTTGACACTTCTTGGTACTTAATTGCTCAGACGTGATTGCGTGACTCCATGTCTTATAGGAATTAAACTTGAAATAATTGAATGATATGAATACATGATTTCTTGATATTAATTTCACCTCTTAGGTGTTAATTGGTTTTCATACATGCTAGATGTCACTTCATAGCTTGTTTTATTTATTTACATGAGCATGGCCGTGCGTCATACTTGGTGTCATATTGAGTCTCGTCTCACGGGTTTCCACTATTCCCTTTCTTGTCCAAGTTTTCTCCAGGACGGAGATCATAGGTCGTTTGGGCACTTTCTTGTATCCTTGTCTTGTCCCGTCGCTCGTCAGGTGAGGTTTAACTCTAAATACCTAGAACCCTTACAATCCTATGTGTTGTTTTCGGCTAAAAGTATTTATATATTTGTAGTTTTCAAATCTTATTGATTTACAAAATATTTCATGAAATGAACGGATTGATTGATTGATTGATTGTTTTGGTGAGTAACTATTGTTCACGTTGGGCCCCGTAGGTAGTGTATTGAGACAACCAGGAAAGCAAGGGCTGACGGGTAACTCTTGCACTATCCTCACCATTGTGGGATCACCTCTGAATTCACCACGAGGTTTGGTGGAGGAAGAAATCCCGTGCGTGGGAGTCATGTTCCCGACGTACACCATGATTGGATGGTGGGGCCTTGCAATCCCCCCATCACCCGGAGGGAGAAGGAGACTGGGGACGGGTCCGGCACCATGGATTGTCCTCGGGTTATTGGATGATTTTCATTCATTGATTGTATTGCTTGAATACACTACCGCACGACTGCACTATAATTGAATTGCATGATCACCTATTGACTAATAAAGCAAGCATGTATTGTTCACACTTGTACACTTTTGGAGAAAGGTTGGAGAATTGCCCTCACTCGCCGGGCCACGTATTGAATTGATCTTGATTGAATTATTAAATTGATTAGTTGTAATCTCGGGCGAGTTCTATTTATTGAAATTAAATTGCTTCCTTTTATAAAGCCTTACCCGAGATTATGGCTTGTATGGTAATTGCGGTAATATTTATTTATAAACCCCTCACTCAGTCTGTTGTAGACTGACCCCCTCACATTTTCAGTTTGTAGGGTTGTGTGCTAGGCGGGGTCGAGTCCAGTTTTATCGCTTTGGGTCTAGCATTGTCATTTTACTTTGGCATGTACCTTATTGGTACTTATGCTTCATGTCTTTGGTCTTGATAAGTGGTATGATATTGTATTGATATGTATGTTGGTACCTATTAGTATTTATACTTGATATGTAAATATGGTACCTATAAGTAATGAATGAATTATTGCTTCCGCTTTTATTGCTCTAAGTTGATTGTTTGGTTTGGGGCTAGTCCCGCCTAGCCAGTGAGTCGTTTTTTATTGTCTCCCGTTCGCTATAGGCTTGATTCATGTATGGGTCGTCCATCTCATATGTGAATTGAACTATGGTGCGGGGGATGTGGCCACCTAGCGTTCCGGGTGCTACATCCTAAGGTGGTATCCGAGCCCGGTTGCCAAACCGAGGTTCTACTGTCGTGTCATGTCAAGTCTAGGTCGTACAGGTTAGGAATTACTTGATAACTGGTGCATTGCATTGATTCTTGTCACTAATTGTTGATTGATTGACCTCACATTACTTGAATTTTATATGATTAACTTGTTTTACTTTAACTTTGTAAAATTAATTATGGCATTTTGCATCAATGTGTGTTTAAATGTTAATTATATGTCATATGCAATCACTAACCCCATGCATGTATATTTGAGACAAGTTGTGATTATAGGCTATAAAGATTATATCAAACCACGGCCAGTTTCTACGACAACCTCAATCTACCGTAAGCTCATTTCTCTCGCTTTGAAATTTTAAGGAATGTACCGGGGAACTTCATACAAAAAATTCAAGAGCTATGGATTTCTTTAATTGGGTTATAATTCAAGTGATAAGATTCGGGATAGAAGGATCCATGGTGGGAGTAACTCACAAGATCTAGCAAGGCTAAGGGATAATTAAGGAAGGTGATGCTTATAATTTACAAGATAGACATGAGGGTTTACATTATGAAAAGAGGTGGATCGATCGGGCTCAGGAGATTTATTTAACGCAAGGAAGAGGTGAAAATAATGATTCAAGGTTCGGATTTGTAAATAGTTAAGGATGTTCTGCTTGTGGGAACTAAAATTAAAGCTGAGAAGACAATAACTCAAGCGATTTAGGTCGAGGAAAAATTGGGAATTAAGTTTGGGAGGAATCGAGACATTTTGGACCTTGGAATAGGATTTGGATTAATTTGGAAAATTTTAAGAAATTGAGCGATTTTGGGCTTATGGAAATACCAAATGAGAAGGATTGAACAACGAGGAAATGGATGTGGATCTACAAGAATTGAAATATTCTGGATTTTGGGTTAAGAAAGAATTCGGATGGGAAGAGTTAAAGAGAACGACTAATATGGTGACTCCAAGTTCATGGTAAACTAAAGTATTAAAGATTCTATCTTTGGTCGGATTGAGTCTATTTTCCATATCCAAGCTAAATTATCGTGTTGCGCGGTCGAATTGGAAGATATGGAGCAACAATGAACTCAGTAAAGAAAGGCAAGGAATTTAGAAAGAAATTTTGTGATCAAGTGTAAGCAGTCAGAGGGTGAGATCATTCGGCTATTTGAACTTGAAAAGAATAAACAGGGGACTTCAAGTGAGGTAACGGCTAGGTGAAGATTTAGGACAACAATTATTGATTAATTCTTTGGAAGAAGGCAAGGTATCAATCGCACGAAAGTAGAAGCAATGAGTTCAAGAATCATAATATTGATTAGAAAGTTATGTGAGTTGACACAAGGAAACTTTGGCCAAGAAGATGCTTAAGGTGAAGGCTCGAGCCACGCTTAAAATCAATAAATTGGAAGGAATACTTGGGGGACGGAATCGAGTTCAAGAAATTTTAACTCTCGAATGATGGAAATGTACGAGTTGATGTTGGGGATTTTGAAGAAAATTGGAAGACCGTGGGTAACAAGAAATGGCCAACCAATTCAAGGCAAGCTCGGAAATCAACAAACAAGGAAAAAGTGCCAAGCTAAAAGATACAACTACGGTGACAGGTTCAACGCATTCATGAGCACGTGCATCATACATTGTTTAAATTATTTAAATTTCTTTAATTATATATGCATTCCTAATTGAACGTAATTTCTCTAACTTGTGTAATTATTATTTACAAGTGTGACACATGCATTGGCCTCTTAATCCGACATGCATTGTTAAGTGTTATCTTGATAGGAACTCTCCCCAATTCACGTATCAAGTATTATTTCAACCGAGACATAACCAAATTATGACAAGGAATTAATGGGGTTGAAAAAGGATAAAGGGGAAGAGCAATTTAGAGGTTGGGAAAAGTAGGCGGAAGTTGGAAATGGAGAAGGGAAAGGATTAGAAGACTTTGACACTTGGTGATCTTCAAGATTTGGGTAAAATTTTGTAAGAATAATTTCAGAAAAGGTTAAGTGATTCAAGAACCGGAGGTGAGCATTCGAGAAAGGATGGTGGACTTTGTGTTAGTTTCGATTTCCCACCGGGATGGAGGAATTTCGAGAACAAAGTCGGAAGTGATAGGTACTTCAAAAAAACCAGAAGGAAGATATTCTTTGCTTTGAGGAATGGTAGAACAAGTTCAAGAAGTGAGATGGAATATATATATATGTTTTATTTTCTTAAGGGGGAGAGCCGGCCTGGAAACTTCAAGAAAAGTGGTTATTCTTTCCCTCTATTAGAACTACGTGAACGAAGTCTTCAATATCTTAAAGCTCATGTGCCTAAAGTTCTGAAATCGAGATTTCTAAAGCCATAAGGAGGTATATCTTAAGCCGAGCTGAAACGAAAAGATTTTTGATGAGAAATGGGAGAGATAATGGTTTCTACGAGTCGAGTGAACATACTTTGATCAAAGATGAGTATTTTACAAGGAAGTCGACTGTCCTTCAAGATCTACGCGAAATGACTAAAGAGGTGTTGCACTATTACAAGGGTGCTAGATAATAACCATTTGATGGGATCATCATATATTCCAAGGGATCACATGGGAGTCAATTCAAACAAGTTTGGAAATGGAATACTTAGTTGAAAATGTGTTAGATGAACAAGATGAGTTACCGGGTTGTCAGTCATTTTCCAGGATCAATAGGTATGATGAAAGATTGAATACTAAGATTTGAGCTACTAAAGGATAGGCCGAGCATCCAAGAAAATTATGAGTGATTTGGGGAAGTGAAAGATTTAGGGGACAACACCTCACATGAACAATACAGGTTACAGACTTGTCAGTTGTTTCCGTGATGAACCGAGTATACTTATTGGATTAGAGGTTTGAATTCAAGTTACAAAAGACTAATTCGAGTATTCAAGAAGTTCAAATGCAGTTCATGGTGAAGAATGGGGAATAGAACTAAAATTACTTAAGATAGGGAACTTCGACCTTGGTGCTTAGGATAAGGGGATCGATTATAGAGGTAGGATTGAATCATCAGTTAAGTATTGGGATATCGGGGATTCAATGTTTGATATTTTGGGTAAGGACATCTTCAACCTCAAATCAAATGTTGCACGGATCATTAACATGGAAGATTCCCGAACCACGGTGAACGGTACATCGAACATTCATGGCATATGCATATACGTAACTCAAATTTAAAGAATTTTATGATACTAAGTGCTTTGATGGTTGATCGTATTCATTGTTTTTTTGTATAATTAATTGGTGTATCTAATTTCTGTTACCTTTTCCTCATGTGACGGTTTGTGTGACGTTTATTTACTTGAGCTTAGGTTGTGCGTTGCTTGTTTGAGAGAACGGGGTTCTCTCTTTGCTTGTTTGAGAGACGGGGTTCTCTCTTTGCTTGCTCGAGACACGGGGCTCTCTCGCCACTTGTTTTAGAGTTAGAACTTGAGAATGGACCTGGGGACCAGGTCCTCTTAAGGGGGAGAGAGTTGTAATGCCCCAATTTGCAATTATACATTACATGATATTATATGATATTATATTACAAATTGTTTCCATGAAATTATTGTTAACGTGAGAAATTATGTGAAATAATTGCCGAACATGCCTTATTTGATTAATTGTCTTTAATTGAACATTTTTCCCTAAATTGAGAATTATTTTAATTAGTTATTTATAACTTTCATGATATTATATGCATTAAATACTTTTATGCATTGGTATGAATTGTTACTAACGTGGAAAATTCGTGAATTAATTGCTAAGTGATTAAATGCTTCTATATGACTTTACTTGGTCATTTCCTAATTATATGGACTTAATTGCATAACATGAGTTGAAGCTATTTGATCAATTTTCTTGGAATGAAACTTGATTGCATCCACTCAAACAATTCAAGGACCTAAGTGAAAAAATGGGTGAGTCATATGAGTTAGTGGAGGACTTTTGTATATATCTATACATTACATACGCAATATATCATATACATTCATATCTCTCTCATTTCATTCATCAAATACCCCACACACACGAACACACACTAAATTACGGTCCAAACACCAAAGAAGGAGAAGAGGATTTCATCCATTTTCAAGCCATAATTCAAGGAAGATAATTTGTATATGTGGAAGAATCATACTTATCTCATCATTCCATTCCTTCTTCTTTCATTTCAAGGTAAAAATGGATGATTTGTTTGAACTATTGATTGATTATATGAAGTAGGGTTTGTGAATTTAGATATGATTTCTTGTTCATTCTTGGTTAGAAGCATGTTTAGGGTCTTTATGTTCCAAAGCTTGCATGAAAACATGAAGTTATGTTGAAGTTTGAAGACATGATAATATTTGGGGTTTGTATGATGAATTCTTGATGATCTATACAAGTTTCCATGGATTAAATGGTGCCTAATTGATATATATGAGTTATATGCATGATATATGTTAGTTTTGAGGTGGTCAATTGTTGTGGTATGGAGTGGGATTGGTTTGGGAGCCAATTCCCATGATTATCCCCTGTTTTCCCTTGTTTTTCGACCCAGAGGACACCGAACGGTCGTTCGGTTCCTTCGTGAACGGGGGTTCACTCGTACAGAACCGTTCCGCCTCTTCGAACCGTCGTTCCTGGTTTTATACTTGGATTTCAAACGACCGTTAACTATTCAAATGAACTCCGATTGACCTGATTTTTAAACCGTTGGAAACCGCTTGAAGTCTAGAAAAACATCCAATTGGAATAACCTCAATATTGTTTCCCATTTCTCAGTTATAATCAATTAGTTTTTGTGTCGCCTCTTTACCGACAAACTGCATTCACCCAACTTCAAGTTTACGCCATTTTCTCCTCGCTTTGAACTAAAATACGAGTCATATATCCTCGGAAAGGTCTTTGTGTTTAGTTTCATTCCCAACAAACAAAACTCAATTCCAACTTCTAGAATTAAAGATATTCCAGTTTTCCTACAGTGTGTGCGTTTCCTAAAATTGTCCTTTTTTTCCAAACTTCACCAAAACCTTTCTTATTGCATTCCTTTCACTCTCTTGGCTCCCATATGTGAATTATATGATATATATACTTGATTAATTGATAAGTATGCTCCTACTTGACACTTCTTGGTACTTAATTGCTCAGACGTGATTGCGTGACTCCATGCCTTATATGAATTAAACTTGAAATAATTGAATGATATGAATACATGATTTCTTGATATCAATTTCACCTCTTAGGTGTTAATTGGTTTTCATACATGCTAGGTGTCACTTGATTGCTTGTTTTATTTATTTACATGAGCATGGTCGTGCGTAATACTTGGTCTCATATTGAGTCTCGTCTCACGGGTTTCCAATATTCCCTTTCTTGTCCAGTTTTTCTCCAGGGCGGAGATCGTGGATCGTTTGGGTACTTTCTTGTATCCTTGTCTTGTCCCGTCGCTCGTCAGGTGAGGTTTAATTCTAGATACCTAGAACCTTTACAACCCTATGTGTTGTTTTCGGCCAAAAGTATATATATATTTACAGTTTTCAAATCTTATTGATTTACAACGGATTTCATGAAATGAACGGATTGATTGATTGATTGATTGTTTTGGCGAGTAACTATTATTCACGTTGGGCCCCGAGGGTAGTGTATTGAGCCAACCAGGAAAGCAAGGGTTGATGGGTAACTCTTGCACTATCCTCACCATTGTGGGATCACCTCTGAATTCACCACGAGGTTTGGTGGAGGAAGAAATCCCGTGTGTGGGAGTCATGTTCCTGACGTACACCATGATTGGATGGTGGGCCCTTGTAATCCCCCCATCACCCGGAGGGAGAAGGAGACTGGGGACGGGTCCGACACCACGGATTGTCCTCGGGTTAATGCATGATTTTCATTCTTTGATTGTATTGCTTGAATACACTACCGCACGACTGCATTATAATTGAATTGCATGATCACCTATTGACTAATAAAGCAAGCATGTATTGTTCACACTTGTACACTTTTGGAGAAAGGTTGGAAAATTGCCCTCACTCGCCGGGCCACGTATTGAATTGATCTTGATTGAATTATTAAATTGATTAGTTGTAATCTCGAGCGAGTTCTATTTATTGAAATTATATTGCTTCCTTTTATAAAACCTTACCCGAGATTATGGCTTGCATGGTAATTGCGGTAATATTTATTTATAAACCCCTCACTCAGTCTGTTGTAGACTGACCCCCTCACATTTTCAGTTTACTGGGTTGTGTGCTAGGCGGGGTCGAGTCCAGTTTTATCGCTTTGGGTCTAGCATTGTCATTTTACTTTGGCATGTACCTTATTGATACTTATGCTTCATGTCTTTGGTCTTGATAAGTGGTATGATATTGTATTGATATGTATGTTGGTACCTATTAGTATTTATACTTGATATGTAAATATGGTACCTATAAGTAATGAATGAATTATTGCTTCCGCTTTTATTGCTCTAAGTTGATTGTTTGGTTTGGGGTTAGTCCCGCCTAGCAAGTGAGTCGTTTTTTATTGTCTCCCATTCGCTATAGGCTTGATTCGTGTATGGGTCATCCATCTCATATGTGAATTGAACTATGGTGCGGGGGATGTGGCCACCTAGCGTTCTGGTTGCTATATTACCAGAAGGAAAAGAAGGTTATACTGTCTACACTGATGCTTCAAAAGAAGGACTAGGAGGAGTTTTGATGCAGAATGGAAAAGTGATTGCGTATCAAGGAAACTCAAAACGCATGAAGTTAACTACCCGACACATGATTTGGAGTTAGTCGCGATAATTTTCGGTCTTGGAAAGTGGAGACAATACCTGTATGGGGTTATGTTTGAAATCTTAACTGATCATAAGAGCCTGTGGGATCTGTTCACTCAGAAGGAGTTGAATATGCGACAGAGAAGATGGATGGAATTTTTGGAGGACTACGATTGCATTATTCAGTACCATCCAGGAAAGGCGAATGTTGTAGCTGATACACTAAGCAGGAAAGTTCGTCTGGTACAGATTTCTGCCAATCCCGAGACTGATCAAAGAGAAAGAATGGAGGTGTTAACTAAAGCTCGAATCGCAAACGTTGTGATGATATCAACGTTGAAAGAACAAGTATTTGAAGCACAGAAGAACGACGAGTGGATCAAGAAATGTCTCGAATCTAAGGACAAAGATGATGAGACTAAGTTCAAGATTGATGAACAAGGAATATTGAGGTACAAAGGTCGAGTATGCGTACCAACTGTTTTGAGGAAAGAGATTCTCGACGAAGCGCATAAAACTAAGTACACGATACATCCCGGAGGCACTAAAATGTATCAAGATGTTAAGACGTAATTCTGGTGGAACGGAATGGAGAGAGACATAGCCAACTATGTCAGGAAGTGCTTAACTTGTCAGAAAGTTAAAGCTGAACACTAGAAGCCGAGTGGGAAGTTGCAACCATTACTGATTCCGATTTGGAAATGGGAACAAATCACGATGGATTTTGTCACCGGATTACCCAAAGTCAAAGGAGGACAAGATAGTATCTGGGTGATCATTGACCGATTGTCTAAGTCAGCATACTTTTTGCCAGTAAAGACGACGGATAAGGTCAACACGTTGGCAAAGCTGTATCAGTAAGAGATTGTCAGACTACATGGAGTTCTGAACAGCATAGCGTCGGACAGATATCCAAAATTCACGTCGCAATTATGGAAAGGAATTCAGACTTTGATGGGAACAAAGTTGAACTTCAGTACTGCAGCGCATCCTCAGACGGATGGACAATCAGAAATGATGATTAAGTACTTGGAAGATACGCTAAGAGCTTGCGCTTTGGACTTCCAGGAAAGTTGGAAAGATTGTTTACCTCTTGTGGAGTTTGCATACAACAATAGTTATCAAGCTTCTATTAAAGCTGCTCCATATGAAGTCCTATATGGAAAGAAATGTAGATCCCCGTTATACTGGGATTTGGATGAAGCAAGATGTACTGAGGAGGGACCAACCAGAGCGAATTCTGCTAAATGGATAAGAGAAGTGACGGAAAAGATTCAAATCATTCGCCAGAGAATGAAAGCTACCCAAGACAGGCAGAAAAGTTATGCTAATCGACGAAGAAGGGATTTGGAATTCGCAGTGGGCAAAAAGGTTTTTCTGAAGGCATCGCCAAGGAAAGGATTTTCCCAAATTAGGAAGGGTGGAAAACTAAACCCAAGATATGTTGGACCGTATGAGATACTGGAGAGAGTCAGACCGACCGCTTGTACATTGGATTTGCCTGCAAGTCTTACAGGAATCCACAATGTATTCCATGTATCTTAGCTTCGCAAGTGTTTCTCGGATGAGACAGAGGTTGTGCAGATAGAAGAGATACCGTCGGAACCGAATTTGACTTATGTTTTGAAGCCCGCTAAGATTCTAGATAGGAAGTTTCAAGAGCTGAGGAATAGGAAAATTCCTCTGGTTAAAGTTATTTGGAAGGGGCATGGGACAGAAGAGGTAACCTGGGATACAGAAGAGAAAATGCAAAAGCATCACCCCGAGTTGTTTGCAGTTACAAAGGAAGAATCTGAGGACAGATTCTCTTTAAGGAGGGGTGATTGTAACAACCCAAAACAGGGCTTGGATGAAAGTGGTAAGCTAAGGGCATTGGTAAAGCGTTTATAGACCGTGATCCAACTTTTTAAACCTTCATGCATTGCATTCTTACATGATCAAAGTGCTTATATGTGATCTGACATGTTTTAAGGGGGAATTCTTGACCTTTGATACAGTTTACTATTCATAACCCGAGCCTACCTTGTTCATATTGCTACTCGAACCCTAGAGGTTCACCACACATGTTTCCCAATCAATTGAACTTGTTTCCCAAGCTCAGAGAGTCTTTCTTGAACCATAAGGGCATTTTTTGAACTTATCGACAAAAGTTACTATTCATCTGAAAATGAGCTTTTGATTCTGATATCTTTTCCTACCCAAGTTTATAGTCAAATCGATCCTTGAGTCGAGACGAGTCCTTTGAAATCATTCTTCACATGGAAATCTATTTTGAGCTTCGTTTTATTGAAAATGTTTACGAAAGCCCTAGTTCACTATTACTTCTACGAACTGTTTTCATTCGGAAAATGTTTTCTCTCTGGATTTGCATTACTTGAGCTATTTCAAGATTTTAGAGATGTTTTACAGCCCTTGATTCAAATCCTAGCTTGAAATTTCGAAGCGTACATTTGTACGTAAGAATTCACTATTCATTCTACCTTTTCAACTTTTTATCGGTAAAATGTTTTGTAGTCGATATTGGACTCAAAACGCTTCTCGATTTATTTCTTGAATTTTGGAAACAATCCGGACTTGAAAACCATTCTCGAAAGTCGTTTTTCACTCGTGTTGAGTTTCGAGCTCAAAACTTTTATTCACTAAAATGAATGTATCTTTTAAACGGTGAATCCGATTTCGACCTATAAATATGCGTTTCGAAGCTAATTTTTGTACCAACGAAATGAGCAAACTTCCAACCACTTACACTCGAGTCTTGTTAGTGAAATTACTTAAATACCCCCAGCAGCCCCTATTTTTATTCCATGAATGATGAAGCTTCCAAGAGAAGATATCAAGTTTTGCTCTCATACCCTTACCTCAAGTTTATTTCCAATGTGAGTGGCTTCCCAACAACTATAAATACCCCCCTCATGCAATTAGAATCCTTGCTCAAAGTTGTATTGACAACACCCTTTCTCTCCTTCCTCCTCCCCTTCTTTGGGCACCCCCCCTCCCCACATTGTTAGGTTAGTTATTTTATTTTATGCTTTAGTTTATGTTATGTTTTAGTTAGTTTATGTTTTTATGTTATGGTATGTTTATATTATGTTTAGGTTGGGTCTTAGGGTCTTCCCTAAGCCATATAGGATTTTATTTTATGCATTTATTGGATGGTTTTTATGATATGTTTGAATAGTTGTGCATATGATTTAATTGTTTAGTATATGCTTGAATATGTTATGAAATGCTCTAGTTTATGCTATGATCATGTGCTATGGTTATAATATTATGAGAATTGATGCATGATTATGGAATTTGAATTATGTTTATGCATGATATTTAATGGAATAGTGATTTACAATTAATTATGTCACAACTTGTTACATGTTCGTATTGAATTTAATTTGTTACATGTTACATGCCCAAGGTTCATGATATGATATGATATATGTTGAGACATGTTCTTATATGGTTATATGATTCATGAATTATGAATTGAGCTTATGATATGATATGGATTAATGGAATAGAGCCTTGATCATATGTTATACACTTTAATAGTGTCATATGTTATAACCTAAGATAGAATAGTGTTTCATAACTTGATTTTATGGTTTAATTGGACCTCTTAACTATGGGTTATACCTTTAACCTAGATCACTCTTGATTATAATAACATGAACTAGAAACTATAGGTTATAATCAAGATCATAATTTAATAAGGGGGTTTATGTGTGCATGCTGTGTGTGTATGTGTGTACATGTATAGTAAGGGTTTGACTCGACCCTTTGACCCGATATGTTAATAGTAACCTATGAATTGTAATTTTGAATTGAAATTTTGAATTGTGCTTTTGAATAGTAATAATGAAATAAAACTTGTGCTTTCTTAATAGACATTTGCACCTAGGGTTTCCATATCCAGGGTCTAAAATGTGTTTTCAAAATGAATTTTCTTTCGTGGACTTCTTTCATAACCTAAAGTTTGCGATAGGATTCATAATTTGATTAATTCTTACTCGATTACAGTAAGATCATAGTCCCACGTTAAGAGTAACTCACTTTAACATATTCCTTTGTGTGTTACCTTTCTTGAATACCTTAAATGGTATTACTCTCTTGAGTTACATGTTCCTTGTTCATTTGTTTCATGCATTTCATATGCATCATGGTTATTAGTGGGTCTTAGTTCTTAAGCTCACTCAAGTACACCACCTACAGGAGTTAAAGTTGAGCACTGGGATCCCCAGGGCACCGCGCAATCTGTCTACCTACATTTTTGTTACTATTAGGTGAGGTGAAGTTAAAACGTTTTGCAAACTGGAACCATGATTCTACTTTAGTATCATATGTTTTGAAATTCAAAAGCTAAACCTCGTTTTGAACTATCCCTTTTATCGGGACATTCTTTTGAAAGGATCATTCATACTTTAATAGTATACCTTGATCTAAAGCACATGTTTTCCCAAAGTTCTGCATTCTTGTTCAAAGACAGTTACATGTTCTGCATATGTTTTCAAAGTACAGTGTCACATGATCTGTGATGCCCCGTCCGATAAATAATACAGGTATGCGACACGAGAGAGTTTACCTTACGCACTTATGTGATTTAATTCCCTTTTTATGTGTTTAATTCCAACTTTGATTGAAAATGTGACATAATTGACTAAAATCCAAAATGGTAAAATATGAATTCTTGCATGACAACTTAAGAATGGAACTTGGATGAATTTAAATTAATTTTCGGAGTTGGATTTAAATAGAACTTGGACCTATTTGTGTGTTTTGGGCCTAACTCAAGTTAGGTGAGTTTGGGTCGTTCGAGACCAACATGAGCTCGGGAATTCGAATTCGAATTCTGAGACCACCATTGGACTTGATTCGGTGATTTGGGTCGAAAGTCATTTATTTGAGCCCAAATCCTAATAAAGCCTCTAGCCTCATATTATATCATGAAACCCTAACCTAGATCCCCTTTCTCATTTCACTTCAAACCTCAAAATAGCCTCATTGTGACAGCCATGGAGAAGCTTCAAGAGAAGATGAAGACTTAAACCATTCCACACCTTCAAGAGCTCATATCTCCCTCGTTTCTTCATCATTTCAAGAGCCAAGGTAAGCTACGAATTTCCCTTGATGTGTATTTCATTTCTATCCATGAGTCTTAGCATGAAATTGAATGTATGATCTTATATAAGGAAGTCTTGTAAAAATGGTAATTTATGCCCAACTTGAAGAATATGGCTCTAATGGTGAATCCTTGAGTTCTTGAGCATGAATATGTGTTTTTCCATGTTAAATATGTGCTATAGTTGTTAATGGTATGATAGGGAGTGAGTTTGGATACATCTTACCATGGTTGAAGCTTGATTTTGATGAAAATGGGTTGTATGAGTTTTGGCCAAAATCACCCTTGTTATTGAGCTAAATTCATATTTATATGATAAGCATGATTTATGTGATGATATATATGATTTTCATGGAAATTTTATGGTTTTAAATGGTGTGAAATCGGCCATTTTCGGCCGTGGTTGTCTTCTTCCCAAAGCTGTCAAGCTTCTGCTCCAGATCTTTGGCCGGAACGGCCGTTCCCATTTATGCTTTAAGCTTGGAATGGCCCTTCCGGGCTATGGTTTGAATTTGGGGGACCGAACATGGGAACGACCGTTCCCATGTGTGCTTGGACTGGGAACGGCCGTTCCCTTTTATGCTTTAAGCTTCGAATGGCCCTTCCGGGCTAGGGTTTGGATTTGGGGGACCGAACATGGGAACGACCGTTCCCATGTGTGCTTGGACTGGGAACATCATCCCTCTTCGCATGTCATTCATCTCTTGATACGCCATGCGTCTTACTTGGTTCATATAGAGTTTAAGTCTTGGCTTCTGTATGTCTTGTCACAGAGTTTGGTGGTGCCGGTGGGCCCAAGATTTAGAGTGTATGGCCTTTCACACTCTTAGACTCTACTTGCACAAGGTGAGGTTTAGGATTTTGTATAGTTATGCGACCTATGGCCTTTATATGCTGATATCTACCCTTGCATGCGAGTATACCTTACTATAGATATGTATGTGTTGGATATGTATGTTTATGACCTTATGCGTGTATTCTGGGTGGGCGGGTGCCTTCGAGGCTATATCCCTACAGCGTGGGAATGTACGTGCGTGTGTCCTGCGTGGGCGGGTGCCTTCGGGCTATATCCCTGCAGCGTGGGAATATTTATAAAAACCAGTTTTTGAGGCATATGTAAGCTATTTTGGAAAACCAGTTGTGTTCTAATTCTGTAGCGAGATTACCATGAAAGATTGGCGTATGTTTTGTTTTGTTTTGTTCTATTGTGGATCCAAGGAGCTATTGGATAGACAGTCCTGGAATGGTATAGGGCCGTCAGGGATCAGTCTGTGTGTAGTTCCATTTGAGATATCTTCACGCGACCCGTGCTGTAGGGAAGGTGTGGTAGCTTGAGCATTCGGCTAAGGCCGGGGAGGGCACTTGTGGGTTCGCTACCCCTTGTGAGTCTTACTATTATAGATGGTTAGGGCCAACGCGTGGCTCTTCCATCATTAGAGTAGAGGATGGATTGATTTTGCTTTATGTTATAAGGAGTAAAGGTGGGAAGCTCGTACTCTCCGAGCATGTGTTATATTCTGTTATGGAATTATGAATCGGGGTAGAGTCCTTCTGGAAAATGGTTTCTAAAATTATATCTATATTTATTTGGGTTATTTCGAAATGTTTTGGTATGCAACACCTATCCCCGGTTCATGAGTCCATCCTTTTATTCTGTGCTATGCTCTTTATATATATATTGTGGGTGTGTGTTAGCCCCCTCACTCAGTCAGTTGACTGACACCTCATTTTCTCTTTTAGTTTGCAGGATTCCTTTTGGATTGAGCTAGGCGGAAGTGAGTCTTCCGAGTCACACTTATCAGTCTAGTTGGTGTTAGGATGCATTTGTCGCATACTTTACTTATGTTATGTATTTATGTGAAAGCACTTGAAGTTTATGTTTATGCTCTACTTAGATTCAAACCCGTGTGGGGTTAGTAAGCTAGTACTCGGATGTTATTACATATTGATGTTACTTATGCTGATTATTATATTGGATTATGAATTGATATTCGAGACTAGGTATCTATGCTAGTTGAACCCATCACCTGTTATGTATGTTGATATTCGGGACTAGGTATCTATGCTAGTTGAACCCGTCAATTGTTTGGTATGTTGATTTAATTGCTTCCGCTATTTGTTGATGAATGTTTTAAATTGCTTCCGCACTCTGAGTTTGTCGAGTTAGATCCGCCTAGCCTAGTGCGTTAGTTGGTCTCCCGTTCGCTATGATTTGGATTCGGGCATGGACTACCTATTTCATGACCGGGTCTGGGTCCTAGTGCGGGGGATGTGGTATCCTCCGTCTGGGGTGCTACGTCCCTAAGTGGTATCAGAGCTCTAGGTTGCAAAAACCGAGCTCTAGTGTCGTGTTGAGTCTGTCTAGGTTGTACGGCATAGGACAACTTGGTTATGTGTGCATGTACATCACAGTTTGATAGGCTATGTATTTGAATTTCCATCACCTTACCGAATTTACATTACGTGAAGTATTACATTTCTTTAGTGCTTTGCTTGATTTATTAAGTGACATGAGCATTTACTGATCGACATGCATATACCTGTACTGGAATTGTTGAGATCTTTAGGATGCCTCCTAGACGCCGTGATCGAGAGGTTTCCCCGGATGCACCTAATTCGCCTCCGCCACCACCACTGAATGCGGAGAACATTGTTCAGGCACTTCTCAATCAGTTGTAACAGAATCAGAGGCAGCAGACACCACCCGTTGATGGTGATATCTCAGTTGTGTATAGGGAGTTTCGGAACAACAACCCTCAGTGGTTTGGAGGAGATGATATCTAGGCTGAGGAGTGGATAGCTGAGATCAGTGGTATTTGGGAGATTTACCCAGGGAGTTCTCAGGATAAGGCTGTTGGTACTGCTCAATTCATTCAGGGGCAGGCAGCTAACTGGCTCAAGGGAGTTCGATCCAGACTTGAGAGGAGTGGCATGAAGTTCACTTGGGAGACTTTCGTGAATGAGTTCCACGAGAAGTTTATACCTCATAGTGCACGAGAGCGCAGGCTTCAGGAGTTTTCTGAGCTGAAACAGGGATCCAGATCTGTTGAGGACTACATTCTGGAGTTCGAGAGACTTGCTCCCTATGCTACCCACATCACTGACATTGATTCACACAGAGCCCGTCACTTCCTTCATGGGCTTCGAGAGGATATTCAGAGAGCACTTCAGGCTGTCAATGTTAGTACTTTGGATAAAGTCACCAAGAGGGCTATTCAGGTCGAGGCTCAGAGACAGAGGTGGAGGCCCCTATCCTTCTCTTCTGGGCAGGGTTCAGGTTCTGAATCGGGCAAGAAGCCCGCTACTCATGTTTCTACTACTTCTACACCAACTTTCTGTCCGCAGGGCTTCATTAACAAGAAGCCCCGACACGCTACTCCTACGGTGCCACCAGTTTTACCGGCCCCAGCTCAGGTCCGTTACCCTCACTGTCAGGGTTCGCATCTATTGGAGAAGTGTTGGAGGTATTTGGGTAGATGCTTGGTGTGTGGTTCTGCTGATCACAGGATAGACACCTGTCCAAAGAAGAGGCCAGCTATTCAGGCTCGTGCATATGCTCTTGATGGAGAGGAGGAAGCAGCAGAGGATGATCAGAATGCTGCGATAGAAGGTACAATAAACATTCATGGCACGAGCATACATACATCGTTTATTTGACTCTTATTATTATGTAATATACTTGCTAATTGTGATATGCGTTGATTGTTGTAATTTTCAACTGTGCTATTTTGATGTGCGTAGGCACAAGTGCTTCAAATAATTGTATTTATGTGCTAGAGAGATATCAGAATCTCTCGTTCTCAATGTGAGAAAGATTTAATTCTCTCTGTTTACGTGCTTGGGAGATGTTAATCCTCTCAATTTATGTGTTAGAGAGTCGCAGGATTCTCTGCTTATGTGATAGAAAGATGCTGGATTCTTTCTAAGCTTTGTGCACGAAAGATGTTGGATTCTCTTGTACTTAGATATTCGGGAGATGCTGGATTCTCTTGAATTTAGGGGTTTGGGAAATGCTGGAATTTCTTCAACTAGAATGTTGGAAGATGCTGGAATCTGTCCAACTTAGGCTGAGAGACGGTGTTCTCTCAATTGTCTGCTCGAGAGACGGGGTTCTCTCTTGTGTGATCGAGAGACGGGGTTCTCTCGCTTTCTGTGTTCAAGAGACGGGGTTCTCTCATCTTTTGTGCTAAGAGATGGGATTCTCTCTGTGTATCTCGGTTACAATGCACGTCGATGATTACGGACTACAAGAAGCAAGAACGGGACGTCCTTGAAGAGACGTCGATTCTACACCAAAGAGTCGACTATTCTTATTATAGAAGAATTACCATTTTCTTCGGACTTGATGATTGTGAAGTATCCGGACGAGATTCAAGATCGGGTTGTGGAAAGGATAGAAATCGGAGGAACCAACTTGGGAGATTAATGAAGTAATTCAAAAGTTGTGTCCGGGTTTGTTTGAAGCCGAGCAGCGAACCTGTGGACCAGGTTCTCCTAGGGGGGGAGATAGGGACGCCCCGTCCGATAAATCGTACAGGTATGCATCACGAGAGAGTTTACCTTACGCATTTATGTGATTTAATTCCCTTTTTATGTGTTTAATTCCAACTTTGATTGAAAATGTGACTTAATTGACTAAAATCCAAAATGGTAAAATATGAATTCTTGCATGACAACTTAAGAATGGAACTTGGATGAATTTAAATTAATTTTCGGAGTTGGATTTAAATAGGACTTGGACCTATTTGTGTGTTTTGGGCCTAACTCAAGTTAGTTGAGTTTGGGTCATTTGAGACCAATATGAGCTCGGGAATTCGAATTCGAATTCCGACACACCATTGGACTTGATTCGGTGATTTCGGTCCCATGGAATTTACTTTATATTTTTCGGAAACCGTTTAGACCTTGAACCTTTTAATCTTGACCTATTGGGCCGGAAGTCATTTATTTGAGCCCAAATCCTAATAAAGCCTCTAGCCTCATATTATATCTTGAAACCCTAACCTAGATCCCCTTTCTCATTTCACTTCAAACCTCAAAATAGCCTCATTGTGACAGCCATGGAGAAGCTTCAAGAGAGGATGAAGACTTAAGCCATTCCACACCTTCAAGAGCTCATATCTCCCTCATTTCTTCATCATTTCAAGAGCCAAGGTAAGCTACGAATTTCCCTTGATGTGTATTTCATTTCTATCCATGAATCTTAGCATGAAATTAAATGTATGATCTTATATGAAGAAGTCTTATGAAAATGGTGATTTATGCCCAACTTGAAGAATATGGTTCTAATGGTGAATCCTTGAGTTCTTGAGCATAAATATATGTTTCTCCATGTTGAATATGTGCTGTAGTTGTTAATGGTATGATAGGGAGTGAGTTTGGATACATCTTACCATGGTTGAAGCTTGATTTTCATGAAAATTGGTTGTATGAGTTTTGGCCAAAATCACCCTTGTTCTTGAGCTAAATTGATATTTATATGATAAGCATGATTTATGTGATGATATATATGATTTTCGTGGAAATTTTTTGGTTTAAATGGAGTGAAATCGGCCATTTTCGGCCATGGTTGTCTTCTTCCCGAAGTTGTCAAGCTTCTGCTCCAGATCTATGGCCGGAACGGCCGTTCCCATTTATGCTTTAAGCTTGGAACGGCCCTTCCGGGCTATGGTTTGGATTTGGGGGACCGAACATGGGAACGACCATTCCCATGTGTGCTTGGACTGGGAACGGCCGTTCCCAGTCTCGCTTGGCCTTGGCCTGGGAAGGACCGTTCCCATGCTATGTTGTGCATGGGAATGGCCGTTCCCATGCGTCTGTGACCCCCTTTTACTTGCTTTTTCGTGCGTATTTGATTCGTTTGAGTTGCTACTTGACTTGTATGCTACGATATGACTTGGAATGCAATCTCTGAACCTTGATACTTCATTACTTGCATGATTTACTTGAATAGTTGAATTGTCCCTTATGACCAACTTGATAAGCATCATCCCTCTTCGCATGTCATTCATCTCTTGATACGCCGTGCGTCTTACTTGGTTCATATAGAGTTTAAGTCTGGGCTTCTGTATGTCTTGTCACAGAGTTTGGTGGTGCCAGTGGGCCCGAGGTTTAGAGTGTTTGGCCCTTCACACTCTTAGACTCTACTTGCACTGGGTGAGGTTTAGGATTTTATATAGTTATGCGACCTATGGCCTTTATATGCTGATTTCTACCCTTGCATGCGAGTATACCTTACTATAGATATGTATGTGTTGGATATGATATGTTTATGACCTTATGCGTGTATTCTGCGTGGGTGGGTGCCTTCGGGCTATATCCCTACAGCGTGGGAATGTACGTGCGTGTGTCCTGCGTGGGCGGGTGCCTTCGGGCTATATCCCTGCAGCGTGGGAATATTTATAAAAACTAGTTTTTGAGGCATATGTAAGCTATTTTGGAAAACCAGTTGTGTTCTAATTCTGTAGCGAGATTTCCATGAAAGATTGGCGTATGTTCTGTTTTGCTCTGTTCCATGGTAGATCCAAGGAACTATGGGATAGACAGCCCTAGAATGGTATAGGGCCGTCAGGGATCAGTCTGTGTGTAGTTCCATTTGAGATATCTTCAAGCGACCCGTGCGGTAGGGAAGGTGTGGTATCTTGAGCCTTCGGCTAAGGCCAGGGAGGGCACTTGTGGGTTCGCTACCCCTTGTGAGTCTTTCTATTATAGATGGTTAGGGCCAACGCGTGGCTCTTCCATCATTGGAGTAGAGGATGGATTGATTTTGCTTTATGTTCTGAGGAGTAAAGGTGGGAAGCTCGTACTCGCCGAGCTTGTGTTCTATTCTGTTATGGAATTATGAATCGGGATAGAGTCCTTCTGGAAAATGGTTTCTAAACTTATATCTATATTTATTTGGGTTATTTCGAAATGTTTTGGTATGCAACACCTATCCCCGGTTCATGAGTCCATCCTTTTATTCTGTGCTATGCTCTTTATATATATATTGTGGGTGTGCGTTAGCCCCCTCACTCAGTCAGTTGGCTGACACCTTATTTTATCTTTTAGTTTGCAGGATTCCTTTTGGCTTGAGCTAGGCGGAAGTGAGTCTTCGGAGTCGAACTTGTCAGTCTAGTTGGTGTTAGGATGCATTTGTCGCATAATTTACTTAGTTTATGTATTTATGTTTCACACTTGAAGTTTATGTTTATGTTCTACTTAGATTTAAACCCGTGTGGGGTTAGTAAGCTAGTACTCGGATGTTGTTAGATATTGATGATACTTATGCTGATTATTATATTGGATTATGAATTGATATTCGGGACTAGGTATCTATGCTAGTTGAACCCGTCAATTGTTTGGTATGTTGATTTAATTGCTTCCGCTATTTGTTGATGAATGTTTTAAATTGCTTCTGCACTCTGAGTTTGTCGAGTTAGATCCGCCTAGCCTAGTGCGTGAGTTGGTCTCCCGTTCGCTATGATTTGGATTCGGGCATGGACTACCTATTTCATGACCGGGTCTGGGTCCTAGTGCGGGGGATGTGGTATCCTCCGTCTGGGTTGCTACATCCTTAAGACTGTAATAGCCTAAGGTGCTTGTCCCACATCGGTTGGAGAGGGCAACAAAGCCTTCTTTATAAGGGGGTGGACACCTTTCCCTTGTTGAGGCCTTTTCCCGGATGGTGATCTTAGCCATTGGGAGGAACAAAACCGTGAGGGTGGTGTCGCTTAGCCCACCAAAGCGGACAATATCGGCAGGCGGGTTTTCGAGCTGTTACAAATGGTATCAGAGCCGGGGCCGGGGCCCGGGCCGGTGTGCCAGCGAGGACACTGGGCCCTCTTAGGGGGGGTGGACTGTATTAGCCTAAGGTGCTTGTCCCACATCGGTTGGAGAGGGGAACAAAGCCTCCTTTATAAGGGGGTGGATACCTTTCCCTTGTTGAGGCCTTTTCCCGGATAGTGATCTTAGCCATTGGGAGGAACAAAACCGTGAGGGTGGTGTCGCTTAGCCCACCAAAGCGGACAATATCGGCAGACAGGTTTTCGGGCTGTTTCATGTTCACATGTTTTACAAGACTGCATCACATCTTTTACAGACAGGATCACATGTTTTACAGACAACATACATGTTTTACAGACAACATCACATGTCACAGTGACAGTTTCACATGTTAGTAGTTAGCCCCCGGAGTGGTACTCTGGTCACTGCTAATCTGAAATGCAAGCATACAGTTTACAGTTTGGGCCCGGCGGTTATGTGTAGAGGTGATGTTCGGGAGGTGTGCACCAACGATAGACAATTGACATCGGCTTTTAACAGGAGGATGTTGCATGTTTGTATGTGTTGGTGGGGTATTGTTGACCTTGGTCCGCTACTCTACTTTGTGTGGAGCTATTGTTGATCCTGGTCCGATACTCTACTTGATCATGTTTTCTGGAGTAAGGTTGGAGAAGCCTAGCTTGCGGGTAAAATTCTGTTTCATAAATGATGGTTCATATTTGGAAAAGTTCACTGTACCCTCATCCCGTTTCTAAAAGTATTATGAACCATCCTTAGCATATGTGTGCGCGTGTGACAGCATTCATGAAAGTGTTTTGAAAACTCTCTTTTTCTCATAGCATTGCATCAAAAGAGTTTTATCAATCGAACTTGTTTCCAAGTTCTTCTTTAAAGTATTTCATTAACAGTTCTGAACTTTACTTCAAGTTCTCTATCACTTACAGTACTTTCTTTAAAGTATTCCCTCACTTAGTCCTTTTGACTAATACCTCTCCCGTTTTCTTGCCTCATGGTTTCAGGTCTTGCAGCCGCAGTCTAGAGATATCTTAAAGCTCTAGATTGTCATTTTTGTTTCAGTCAGGACTTAGTATTATTTCTCTTTTGTGTCCTGCATATGTTTTATTGCTGCATTACTTTATGTTTCTGAATACTTGAGTATCTTTGTTATACTCTTCCTGCTACTCTGCTACTGATACCTTGAAGTCTGTTATATTGGTATCGATATGTGAATATGTTACATGTTCAGATATGACAAGTGACCAATATATGAATATGTTACATGTTCTGATATGACAAGTCTCTCTTACACGATCAATATGTTCTTGATTGTTACATGCCATCACGCACATGTTTTGAAAAGTTTTAAAATACTCTGATTTTCCGTTGCATAGCCACATCGTTATACACGTATAGTTCTGAGATAGATAGTCGTTCGCTGGAGTATTTCTTGAGTGGTGGCTCACCATTACTTGAGAGGTGCTTTGGTGCGGGGGTTGAGATGCCGCTCTCCTCATGTTCCGGTACGGGTGGGAGCGTTACATGGTCACTGCTCCATCTTCTTCTAAGCCTTATAAAGGCAAGGGCAAGAAAGCCCAAAAGAAGAAGAAGTCCCTTAGGCCTAATGTAGGCATCATGAAGGGTAAAGCCCAAAAGAAGAAATGTGATCAGAAAGAGGACGTTTGCTTCTATTGTGGCAAACCTGGGCATTGGATAAGAAACTGCCAGGAGTACAAGGCTACTCTAAAAAAAGGTATATTTCTCGTTGAAGTAAATCTTTCTATTAATTCTAAATCTTGGGTACTTGATACCGGTTGTGGATCTCATATCTATAATGATGTACAGATGCTAAGTGAGGTCCGACAGCTAAAGGGAGGAGAATATGTCTTAAAGATTGGGGACGGCTCAAAGGTCAAAGCTCAAGCTTTAGGTACAATTAGATTAGATTTAGGTCATTCTGTTTTAGTTTTAAATAAAGTCCTTTATGTACCAGACATTATTCGTAATATAATTTCAGTTCCAATACTTGATTGTGAAGGTTATGAAATTAATATTAAGAATGGTAACTTTTTCCTCAAAAAAAGAATAATTTTTCAATACATCTTGGTACATTAAACAATGGACTTTATCTAACTCAAAACAGTAATATTTTGAATATACAACGCGAAACAAAACATAAGAGAGATGATGAAGTCTTAGCATCTTTGTGGCATGCTAGATTAGGACATATTTCCAAGAATAGAATTAGCAAGTTAACTGGCTTAGGGATATTCTCTGAAAATGACCTTAAACAGTTAACTTCCGACGAATCTTGTCTCAAAGGAAAGATGTCCAAAACTCCTTTTAAAGGAAGTGTGGATCGAGCTACAAGGACCTTGGATTTTATCCATTCTAAAGTTTATGGACCACTTAGTGTAAGCACTCGAAACAATCATCAGTACTTCATAACCTTTACTGAAGACTTTAGTTGTTATGGTTATGTGTACTTAATGAAGTACAAATCTGAGGCTTTTGAGAAATTTTTAGAATTTCAAAAGGAGGTTGAGAAACAAACTAGTCACAAGATCAAGACACATCGATCTGATTAAGGTGGCGAGTATCTTAGTGAAGAATTCCTTAATCATCTCAAAGATAATGAAATTATCTCTCAGTGGACTCCTCCGGGAACTCCTCAGCATAATGGTGTTTCTGAGAGAAGGAATCGAACCCTACTTGATATGGTTCGTTCCATCATGAGTTTCACTGACTTACTACCTTCTTTCTGGGCTTATGCTCTAGAAAGCGCAGCCAAGATTTTGAATTTTCTTCCTTCCAAGTCAGTCCCTAAAACGCCCTATGAAATGTGGCACGGTAAAATCCCTAGTTATTCTTACTTAAGAATTTGGGGTTATCCTGCTTATGTGAAGAGGAAAATGGGAGATAAGTTAGGAGCTCGTTCTAACTTATGCTACTTTGTTCGCTATCATAAGGAATCTGTAGGATACTACTTCTATGATCAATCTGAACAAAAGATGTTTCTTTCAAGAAATGCAACTTTTCTTGAGGAACCATTCCTAGAAGAAAATAAAGGCAAGATCACAGAACTCGAAGAAATTCGAGATACTCCTCCGCCATATTCAGAAGACACGTCCCATTCTGATATCCCACTGTTGGAAAACACGAAACAGAAAGCAGCGGAATTTAAAAAATTTCCCAACAAAAGGACTTAGAACTCGCAATCGTGTAACCAAATTCGTAAAGATAGAAAACTTACTTTTCTTTTAATTCTTTCTTGAAGCGTTTCAAGCCACCCAAGAACGCTCTTCTCGCGGCTTGATCCCCTCTCCTTGGTAAAGCTCGAATCTTCAAACTTCTAACTTGAAGTCTCTAGAGAAAGTCCACCAACTTGATCACAATCTAACTAGTAAGGATGCTAGTTCTCTAGTTAGTGTTTAGGCTTAACCTAGGGTTTAATTTAATCTTGGAGAAAGGAAGGTGTTCAACACATGAACCAAGAATTGTCTATTAGCTCTAAAGGGGAGCTCGAGCTCCCCTATATATAGCAGGGAGTTGCCGATCCAAATCCTTGTTGGACAAGGATTTGGTTCCTCTCTCTCCTATTACTTGATTATCAAGTATTTTCCAACTTTGACTTTGAATTCTAATTCTAGTCAACTTCTAAGAGAGCTTAAAAATATCCAAACTATTTTTGGATAATTTTATACTTTATTTATTATAAAATAAATAACTTATTTTTATCTAATTAATTAATTCGTAATTAATTAACTAGATTATTTTCTCCAAAATTAGACTTTCTTTTTAATTCAAAATTAAACCAAAGTCTATTAAATAATTAACTAATTAATTATTTAATATATATATAATATATATATATACACACGTGTGTGACACGTGTCACAGTGACACGTGTCACTCACGTAAGCCACACGTGTGACTTCACACGTGTGGAACCCTCTTGGCCCGATTAACTCGTTTAATCATTTTCAAGCCTTAACTCATGTAACCAAGTTGTTGTGTGTGACCCTCTAGGTTCTCAATTCAATTAGCAGTGACCCTAATTAATTAATTCACTAATTAATTAATCAGTCCACAGATTAAACGACCATAGTCTAGCAACAGGTGTTTAACCCCTAGCTGAATTGGAATGTTCGGATTCGATAGAACCTTTAAGTCATTGATTCATGTGAGAAACAATCCTCCTACTTACTATCTCTCAACCAAGATCTAGGGCAAGGGAATAATCAGAACCCTAATAATCCGGTCTTAAAGCTAAGTGCATTTCATATCCATTTGATCTCAATCCAAGAAACCCTTTTCTTGATGTCTTGATCTACTGCCTTGGCCAAGGACTCCATATGGCATATGAATGACTTACACAATAAGAGATCACCTTGCATATGCAAGTGTAGGTCCTTTCTTGATTCTCATTCACTTTCATGAATCACTTGTGCAGCCCCAGCATAAGCCTTGAATCAGTTGTCTAAGGCGACCCCCTTTAAAGCTTATACCAAAGACTACAGAGTTAACTCATAAAGTAACATGGAACCTCAAGTCTAAGGATCAATTAATCACATCAATGACTCGTGAGATATTTCCTAATCTGGAAGTTTCCATTTCCTGAAATAGAAACTTCCTTTCCCATTTAGGAATGTTCCCACACGAGGCACCTCAGTGAACTTACTTATTAAAGTAAGCACCCTCATGTATCACGCACGTATCAACTATACACTTTGCACCTCCATGAAACAAGGTGGTCCTTCCTAAGGGCGTGATCCCACAAGCAAGCCTTAGAGGAGTCAGGTTGACACTCCCACTGTCTGTAGGACTCATCGGCTTGGAGTATTTTACTAATCATGACTTATGTGATATAGGGCTCGTTTCATGAACCATTTCACCTAAATGGTAGAGTCCTAAAGTCATCAGGATTAGGGGAGTTCTCATACATGCACAGCTAAAGTAAAGGCATACCAAACAAGAGCATATAAAGAAGTGTTGCCTCAATTCGTTATTTCATTCAAAGATTGTCTGTGATTACAATAAGGAAAAGCACAAAGCGGATATACAATCGGCTTTCTAGGGCACTATTCCTAACAATCTCCCACTTGCCCGTCAAAGCCATTCTAAAGCTACTCTAAGTCCCATCTTCTGAAGATGACCTTGGAAAGCTTCTCGACTAAGGGGTTTAGTAAGTGGATCTGCCACGTTCTCTGCTGATGTGACCCTCTCAATTTGCACATCTCCTCTTTTGATAATATCACGGATTAGGTGATACTTCCTCATAATGTGCTTGGTCCGTTGGTGAGATCTTGGTTCTCTTGCTTGAGCAACCGCCCCAGTGTTGTCACAAAACACAGTAATGGGGTCTTTCATGCTAGGAACAACATTCAACTCTTGAATGAAGTTTCTAATCCAAACACCTTCCTTAGCTGCATCATTTGCAGCTAAGTATTCGGCCTCAGTGGTCGAATCTGCAGTGGTAGTCTGCTTGGAACTCTTCCAACTCACTGCTCCGCCGTTTAGGCAGAAAATGTATCCTGACATTGACTTAAAATCATCTAAGTCAGATGCAAAGCTTGCATCGCAGTATCCTTCGACAGTAAGATCTTTCTGACCTCCGTAAACTAAGAATAAATCTTTAGTACTTTTCAAGTACTTAAGAATATTCTTCACGGCAGCCCAGTGACCATCTCCAGGGTCAGATTGGAAACGACTCGTTACACTAAGTGCAAAAGCCACATCCGGTCGAGTACATAACATCGCATACATTATGCTACCTATTGCTGATGCATAAGGTGTATGAGTCATTCTTTCCATCTCAAGGTTAGTCTTAGGACACATCTTCTTTGAAAGACATGTTCCTACACTCATAGGAAGGTTCTTAACCTTTGCTGACTCCATATTGAATCTCTTCAATACTTTGTCAATGTACATCGACTGTGATAGTCCTATTAACCTTCTAGATCTATCTCTATAGATTTTAATTCCAAGGATATAGGACGCATCACCAAGATCTTTCATCTCGAATTGGTTCGATAACCATAACTTAGTCACTTTCATGTCATCCTTCGAATTCCCAATGAGAAGGATGTCATCAACATAAAGTACTAAGAATTGCACCGAGGTCTCCAATTCCTTTCTATACACACATGATTCATTCGAAATTTGGATGAAGCCAAACGCTTTGACCGATTCATCAAATCGAATGTTCCAATTCCTAGAAGCCTGTTTCAATCCGTAGATTGATTTTTGGAGTTTGCAAACCTTTTGCTCACTCCCACTGAATGTGAAACCTATGGGTTGCTCCATATAAATGTCTTTGTCAATGTCACCATTGAGAAAGGCAGTTTTCACATCCATTTGCCATATCTCATAGTCATAATATGCAGCAATGGCAAGCATGATTCGAATGGACTTTTGCATTGCAACTGGTGAAAAGGTTTCGTCAAAGTCCACGCCGGGTCTTTGAGTGAATCCTTTTGCAACCAGTCTCGCTTTGTAGGCCGCAATGCTTCCATCAACTCCAAGCTTTCTCTTAAAGATCCATTTGCAACCTATGGGTTTGACCCCATCAGGCAAATCTACCAAGGTCCAAACTTGGTTGGAGTTCATGGAATCCATTTCGGATTTCATGGCTTCTATCCACTGTTCAGAGTCAGAATCTAAAAGTGCATCCTCATATATATTGAAGGATCATTATCCTTTTGAGAGATTTCATGGAAGAATCCATACCATCTCTCCGGCTATCTAGGAGTGCGTTCAGAACGCCTTAGAGGAGGATTTTCATGTGTATCGAAATTCGTGATTGGTTGTAGTTGATCAGAGTGGGACGTTTCTTCAGTGGGTGGTGTGGGGTCACTTTGTACTTCTTCTAATTCTATGATCTTGCCTTTCTTTTCTTTAAGGAACGGTTCCTCAAGAAAAGTGGCATTTCTGGAAATAAACACCTTTTGCTCAGATTGATCATAGAAATAGTATCCTATGGATTCCTTAGGATAACCTACAAAGTAGCATAAGTTAGAACGAGATTCTAACTTATCTCCCACTGTCCTCTTCACGTAAGCAGGACAACCCCAAATTCTTAAATAAGAATAACTAGGGATTTTACCATGCCACATTTCATAGGGCGTCTTGGGGACTGACTTAGAGGGAACTAGATTCAGAATCTTTGCTGCACTTTCTAGGGCATAACCCCAGAAAGAAGGTGGTAAGTCAGTGAAACTCATCATGGAACGAACCATATCAAGTAGGGTTCGATTCCTTCTCTCAGAAACTCCATTAAGCTGAGGAGTTCCCGGAGGAGTCCACTGAGAGATAATCCCATTATCTTTGAGATGATTAAGGAATTCTTCACTAAGATATTCGCCTCCTCGATCAGATCGAAGTGCTTTGATCTTGTGACTAGTTTGGTTCTCAACCTCCTTTTGAAATTCCAAGAATTTCTCAAAAGCTTCAGATTTATACTTCATTAAGTATACATAACCATACCGACTAAAGTCATCAGTAAAGGTTATGAAATACTGATGATTGCTTCTAGTGCTTACACTAAGCGGTCCACAAACATCAGTATGGATCAAATCCAAAACCTTAGTGGCACGTTCCACAGTTCCCTTAAAGGGGACTTTGGACATTTTTCCTTTGAGACAGGATTCGCAAGAAGTTAACTCTTTGAGATCATTTTCAGAGAATGATCCTAAAGTGTTTATCTTGCTAATTCTGTTCTTGGAAATGTGTCCTAATCTAGCGTGCCATAAGGGAGCTGAAACTTTGTCAACTCTCTTACGCTTTGTTTCTCGTTGTATATTCATAATATTGATATTTTGAGTTAGGTAAAGTCCATTACTTAGAGTACCGATATGAACGGAAGAGTTGTTCCGTTTGATAAAGTATTTACCATTCTTAATATAAGTTTCATAACCTTCACAATCTAATATTGGAACTGAAATTATATTACGAATAATATTCGGTACATAAAGGACTTTATTTAATACTAACTCAAAACTACCTAAATCTAATCTAATTGTGCCTAAAGCTCGAGCTTCAACGTTTGAGCCATCGCCGATCTTCAAGACACATTCTCCTTCTTTGAGTTGTTGGACCTCACTTAGCATCTGTACATCATTACAGATATGAGTTCCACAACCGGTATCAAGTACCCAAGAACTAGAATTAATAGAAAGATTTACTTCAACGAGAAAGATACCTTTCTTTAGAGTAGCCTTGTACTCTGGGCAGTTTCTCCTCCAATGTCCCGCTTTGCCACAATGGAAGCAAACATCCTCTTTCTGATCACGCTTCTTCTTTTGTGCCTTCCCCTTCGAAATGCCACCAGTGGGCCTAAGGGGTTTCTTCTTCTTCTTTTGGGCTTTCTTGCCCTTACCTTTAGAAGGCCCAGAAGAGGAAGATGGAGCATTCACCATCAAAACCTTATTGTCCTTCTTGATCGTGCTTTCAGCAGTCACAAGCTGACTAATCAGCTCAGCTACAGTAGCACCAGCATGATTCATGTTGAAGTTAAGGACAAATGGGTTGAATGATGGTGGGAGCGAAGCTAGCAACAAATCCACTGAAAGCTCATCTTTCAGTGGCATGTCCATGGAAGCAAGTTTCTCAGTAAGGGCAAGAAACTTGAGTCCATATTCATGGACACTTGAACCTTCCCTCATTCTCAAGTGGAATAATTCCTTTGAAGTGTTATACCTTGTAACACGTTCATGAGGGCGGTAAAGTTGCTCTAAGTGGTCGTAAATCTCCCAAGCAAATTCCATGGCCTCATGTTGCCTTTGCAAGTCCGGAGACATGTTAGCCAACATAAGGCAACGGGCTTGGAGATTATCATCCTTCCACTTCTGAATCGCATCCCGCTCGGCCCGAGTGGGAGCCTCCCCTTCAAGACTAGGCTCTCCTTCGAAGAGAACATAAGTTCTCTTCTCAGAATCTAAAATAATTTTTAGATTCCTCAGCCAATCAGAATAGTTGGGACCAGTCAACTTGTTTGACTCGAGGATCGATACAAGAGGGTTTTTGGTTGCCATTTCAAAACACGTAGAGAATCACAGAATCTACGACCTAAATGGTAAAACAGAGAACTAGTGAGCATGCTGAATTATAACGATATACAAAAGATAAGGTCTTTAATCTATTGTAGCTCCCACTGTTTTTCAAAGATCTAGAATTCCCAAAGATCTAAGAGGAACACGTTTCCCAATGGGTACAAAGATCCTAGGCATTTTACCTCGAACCCACGACTCGCGGACATTCTAAGTAAGAACCCTAGGTAGGTACAACCTACCAATTCTAACACCTTTAGAACTCTTAGTAATTGTTTTTGCATCACCTATCTTTCAATATGGACCCACGACTCGTGCGACATCCATATTTACTTAGGCGTTAAGCTAGACCCATCAATCATAAGATCATGACCAAAACTTAGTTCGAACGACCCACGACTCGCGGACATCGCCCTTGCTAAAATTGATCACGAAATATTGATCATTTAAAATGATTAATTAGGTAACTAAGAACTAATAAGCTCCACTAGCTATCCCACGACTCGCGGACAATAACTAGCTTTACTTACTAAACTTAAAACCTATTGATGGAATGCTAGGAATTTAATTCAAAATTTGCATCTCGAATTAAACACCTATTTGTTCGAAATTAGCTTAATATTTAATGGGAATTTTCGAATCAACCGGAGAGTTGTCCGGTTCGACCTCACCAACGTATATGTTATCCAATTTTATTAGTCTTGATTAATGCAAGTACACTTAAATGCATTTCAAACAAGCACATAAACAGATAACATGTCCTAGCATGATACTAACATGTAATGATCATGGGTTCTACCTATCTTATGCGTGATATGTGGGAGCCACTCCACAATCACTAGTTCTAACATACATGCCACATAAACAGTTCAAATCACATAAGGGAAAGCAGTAACAAAATACGAGCCCTATCTCTATTACATTTAACAATTGAGATTCCCCTCCCTAACATTTTGAGGGGTCTTCACTTACGGTCTCCTTGTTACTTGAATGTGGTCCATCTTACTCCATGGGTGCATTGTCTCCAAAATGAAAATAAAACCTCACCACCTATCTCTACTCTCAAATTACAATAAAAGAAAAAGACATAAAGTAATAAGGCTCAATCTTCATATTGGCCTTAGACAATTACACGGGGCATACCCCGGCCTCAAAAACAGTAATATGGAAAGCCACATAATAAATCACATAACAGTACGCACATAAGTGAGGCTCCAACCTCAATTGAAAAACGCAACTATAGGGCTCCAACCCCAATTTAAACCATCCATGTGCATAAATTAAAACCATACATAGATCTAAACCCATGATCACCTAACATGCTTTTGCAAGAATTTAAATTTAACCAATAAATTAAAATTCTCGCTTTAAGCTCTAATAGCTTAAAACACGACTTAGATGCAATTCTTGTTCAAGAGCCTTTTCAATAAAACCCGAAAAACAATAAACCAATAAAATTCCAATTAATTTCCAAAATTAATAATTTTATTCTTTCATTATTTTCAGAAAATAAAATTCATAATTTTTCCAAAATCCAAATCGCTTTAATTTCTCAAAAATCCCAATTTAATCAAAATTTTTAAAATAATTTTATTTTAACAAAACTGATTTTAAAAGATAAAATTAAAATAAAATTAAATCGGGATTTTACGGACAGAAAACACGAAAAACACGAAACACGAAAACGGGCCCGAAAAGGGGCCTAGCCGCGCGCGGCACAGACGCGCAGCAGCGCGCGGCAGTTGCCGCTCGCGTGCGCGCGCCGGCCGCACATCATGCGCCCGCCGCGACTAGGCGGACTGGGCAAGGCGTCCCGCGCGGTTGCGGGACGGGCGCGCCCGGGACGGCTCCCGCACTGTTGCGGGAGGAGCTGGGCGGCGCGACGGGCCTGGGCGTGCGACATGCTAGCACGCCTAGGCTCGTTGCTTTTCGTGTTCGTTTCGTATTTCTGGGTTTCTCGAAAACCCGGTTCAATCCAAAAATTAAAAATTCGATTTAAACATATTTCAATCAAAACGGTTTTCAAAATCACAATTTAAGAAAACAATTTCAGAAATTCAGGAAAAATTACAGTTTCGTATTTCAGGCTTTCTAAAAGAACTCATGAATACCTAATTCGCATCTAAGCCTAAGAATTTCTACCAAATTCAGAATAATTGAGACGAATCAGAAACACGATTAACGAGGTGGCTCTAATACCACTTGTTGGAAAACACGAAACAGAAAGCAGCGGAATTTAAAAAATTTCCCAACAAAAGGACTTAGAACTCGCAATCGTGTAACCAAATTCGTAAAGATAGAAAACTTACTTTTCTTTTAATTCTTTCTTGAAGCGTTTCAAGCCACCCAAGAACGCTCTTCTCGCGGCTTGATCCCCTCTCCTTGGTAAAGCTCGAATCTTCAAACTTCTAACTTGAAGTCTCTAGAGAAAGTCCACCAACTTGATCACAATCTAACTAGTAAGGATGCTAGTTCTCTAGTTAGTGTTTAGGCTTAACCTAGGGTTTAATTTAATCTTGGAGAAAGGAAGGTGTTCAACACATGAACCAAGAATTGTCTATTAGCTCTAAAGGGGAGCTCGAGCTCCCCTATATATAGCAGGGAGTTGCCGATCCAAATCCTTGTTGGACAAGGATTTGGTTCCTCTCTCTCCTATTACTTGATTATCAAGTATTTTCCAACTTTGACTTTGAATTCTAATTCTAGTCAACTTCTAAGAGAGCTTAAAAATATCCAAACTATTTTTGGATAATTTTATACTTTATTTATTATAAAATAAATAACTTATTTTTATCTAATTAATTAATTCGTAATTAATTAACTAGATTATTTTCTCCAAAATTAGACTTTCTTTTTAATTCAAAATTAAACCAAAGTCTATTAAATAATTAACTAATTAATTATTTAATATATATATAATATATATATATACACACGTGTGTGACACGTGTCACAGTGACACGTGTCACTCACGTAAGCCACACGTGTGACTTCACACGTGTGGAACCCTCTTGGCCCGATTAACTCGTTTAATAATTTTCAAGCCTCAACTCATGTAACCAAGTTGTTGTGTGTGACCCTCTAGGTTCTCAATTCAATTAGCAGTGACCCTAATTAATTAATTCACTAATTAATTAATCAGTCCACAGATTAAACGACCATAGTCTAGCAACAGGTGTTTAACCCCTAGCTGAATTGGAATGTTCGGATTCGACAGAACCTTTAAGTCATTGATTCATGTGAGATACAATCCTCCTACTTACTATCTCTCAACCAAGATCTAGGGCAAGGGAATAATCAGAACCCTAATAATCCGGTCTTAAAGCTAAGTGCATTTCATATCCATTTGATCTCAATCCAAGAAACCCTTTTCTTGATGTCTTGATCTACTGCCTTGGCCAAGGACTCCATATGGCATATGAATGACTTACACAATAAGAGATCACCTTGCATATGCAAGTGTAGGTCCTTTCTTGATTCTCATTCACTTTCATGAATCACTTGTGCAGCCCCAGCATAAGCCTTGAATCAGTTGTCTAAGGCGACCCCCTTTAAAGCTTATACCAAAGACTACAGAGTTAACTCATAAAGTAACATGGAACCTCAAGTCTAAGGATCAATTAATCACATCAATGACTCGTGAGATATTTCCTAATCTGGAAGTTTCCATTTCCTGAAATAGAAACTTCCTTTCCCATTTAGGAATATTCCCACACGGGGCACCTCAGTGAACTTACTTATTAAAGTAAGCACCCTCATGTATCACGCACGTATCAACTATACACTTTGCACCTCCATGAAACAAGGTGGTCCTTCCTAAGGGCGTGATCCCACAAGCAAGCCTTAGAGGAGTCAGGTTGACACTCCCACTGTCTGTAGGACTCATCGGCTTGGAGTATTTTACTAATCATGACTTATGTGATATAGGGCTCGTTTCATGAACCATTTCACCTAAATGGTAGAGTCCTAAAGTCATCAGGATTAGGGGAGTTCTCATACATGCACAGCTAAAGTAAACGCATACCAAACAAGAGCATATAAAGAAGTGTTGCCTCAATTCGTTATTTCATGCAAAGATTGTCTGTGATTACAATAAGGAAAAGCACAAAGCGGATATACAATCGGCTTTCTAGGGCACTATTCCTAACAATCTCCCACTTGCCCGTCAAAGCCATTCTAAAGCTACTCTAAGTCCCATCTTCTGAAGATGACCTTGGAAAGCTTCTCGACTAAGGGGTTTAGTAAGTGGATCTGCCACGTTCTCTGCTGATGTGACCCTCTCAATTTGCACATCTCCTCTTTTGATAATATCACGGATTAGGTGATACTTCCTCATAATGTGCTTGGTCCGTTGGTGAGATCTTGGTTCTCTTGCTTGAGCAACCGCCCCAGTGTTGTCACAAAACACAGTAATGGGGTCTTTCATGCTAGGAACAACATTCAACTCTTGAATGAAGTTTCTAATCCAAACACCTTCCTTAGCTGCATCATTTGCAGCTAAGTATTCGGCCTCAGTGGTCGAATCTGCAGTGGTAGTCTGCTTGGAACTCTTCCAACTCACTACTCCGCCGTTTAGGCAGAAAATGTATCCTGACATTGACTTAAAATCATCTAAGTCAGATGCAAAGCTTGCATCGCAGTATCCTTCGACAGTAAGATCTTTCTGACCTCCGTAAACTAAGAATAAATCTTTAGTACTTTTCAAGTACTTAAGAATATTCTTCACGGCAGCCCAGTGACCATCTCCAGGGTCAGATTGGAAACGACTCGTTACACTAAGTGCATAAGCCACATCCGGTCGAGTACATAACATCGCATACATTATGCTACCTATTGCTGATGCATAAGGTGTACGAGTCATTCTTTCCTTCTCAAGGTTAGTCTTAGGATACATCTTCTTTGAAAGACATGTTCCTACACTCATAGGAAGGTTCTTAACCTTTGCTGACTCCATATTGAATCTCTTCAATACTTTGTCAATGTACATCGACTGTGATAGTCCTATTAACCTTCTAGATCTATCTCTATAGATTTTAATTCCAAGGATATAGGACGCATCACCAAGATCTTTCATCTCGAATTGGTTCGATAACCATAACTTAGTCACTTTCATGTCATCCTTCGAATTCCCAATGAGAAGGATGTCATCAACATAAAGTACTAAGAATTGCACCGAGGTCTCCAATTCCTTTCTATACACACATGATTCATTCGAAATTTGGATGAAGCCAAACGCTTTGACCGATTCATCAAATCGAATGTTCCAATTCCTAGAAGCCTGTTTCAATCCGTAGATTGATTTTTGGAGTTTGCAAACCTTTTGCTCACTCCCACTGAATGTGAAACCTATGGGTTGCTCCATATAAATGTCTTTGTCAATGTCACCATTGAGAAAGGCAGTTTTCACATCCATTTGCCATATCTCATAGTCATAATATGCAGCAATGGCAAGCATGATTCGAATGGACTTTTGCATTGCAACTGGTGAAAAGGTTTCGTCAAAGTCCACGCCGGGTCTTTGAGTGAATCCTTTTGCAACCAGTCTCGCTTTGTAGGCCGCAATGCTTCCATCAACTCCAAGCTTTCTCTTAAAGATCCATTTGCAACCTATGGGTTTGACCCCATCATGCAAATCTACCAAGGTCCAAACTTGGTTGGAGTTCATGGAATCCATTTCGGATTTCATGGCTTCTATCCACTGTTCAGAGTCAGAATCTGAAAGTGCCTCCTCATATATATTGAAGGATCATTATCCTTTTGAGAGATTTCATGGAAGAATCCATACCATCTCTCCGGCTGTCTAGGAGTGCGTTCAGAACGCCTTAGAGGAGGATTTTCATGTGTATCGAAATTCGTGATTGGTTGTAGTTGATCAGAGTGGGACGTTTCTTCAGTGGGTGGTGTGGGGTCACTTTGTACTTCTTCTAATTCTATGATCTTGCCTTTCTTTTCTTTAAGGAACGGTTCCTCAAGAAAAGTGGCATTTCTGGAAATAAACACCTTTTGCTCAGATTGATCATAGAAATAGTATCCTATGGATTCCTTAGGATAACCTACAAAGTAGCATAAGTTAGAACGAGATTCTAACTTATCTCCCACTGTCCTCTTCACGTAAGCAGGACAACCCCAAATTCTTAAATAAGAATAACTAGGGATTTTACCATGCCACATTTCATAGGGCGTCTTGGGGACTGACTTAGAGGGAACTAGATTCAGAATCTTTGCTGCACTTTCTAGGGCATAACCCCAGAAAGAAGGTGGTAAGTCAGTGAAACTCATCATGGAACGAACCATATCAAGTAGGGTTCAATTCCTTCTCTCAGAAACTCCATTAAGCTGAGGAGTTCCCGGAGGAGTCCACTGAGAGATAATCCCATTATCTTTGAGATGATTAAGGAATTCTTCACTAAGATATTCGCCTCCTCGATCAGATCGAAGTGCTTTGATCTTGTGACTAGTTTGGTTCTCAACCTCCTTTTGAAATTCCAAGAATTTCTCAAAAGCTTCAGATTTATACTTCATTAAGTATACATAACCATACCGACTAAAGTCATCAGTAAAGGTTATGAAATACTGATGATTGCTTCTAGTGCTTACACTAAGCGGTCCACAAATATCAGTATGGATCAAATCCAAAACCTTAGTGGCACGTTCCACAGTTCCCTTAAAGGGGACTTTGGACATTTTTCCTTTGAGACAGGATTCGCAAGAAGTTAACTCTTTGAGATCATTTTCAGAGAATGATCCTAAAGTGTTTATCTTGCTAATTCTGTTCTTGGAAATGTGTCCTAATCTAGCGTGCCATAAGGGAGCTGAAACTTTGTCAACTCTCTTACGCTTTGTTTCTCGTTGTATATTCATAATATTGATATTTTGAGTTAGGTAAAGTCCATTACTTAGAGTACCGATATGAACGGAAGAGTTGTTCCGTTTGATAAAGTATTTACCATTCTTAATATAAGTTTCATAACCTTCACAATCTAATATTGGAACTGAAATTATATTACGAATAATATTCGGTACATAAAGGACTTTATTTAATACTAACTCAAAACTACCTAAATCTAATCTAATTGTGCCTAAAGCTCGAGCTTCAACGTTTGAGCCATCGCCGATCTTCAAGACACATTCTCCTTCTTTGAGTTGTTGGACCTCACTTAGCATCTGTACATCATTACAGATATGAGTTCCACAACCGGTATCAAGTACCCAAGAACTAGAATTAATAGAAAGATTTACTTCAACGAGAAAGATACCTTTCTTTAGAGTAGCCTTGTACTCTGGGCAGTTTCTCCTCCAATGTCCCGCTTTGCCACAATGGAAGCAAACATCCTCTTTCTGATCACGCTTCTTCTTTTGTGCCTTCCCCTTCGAAATGCCACCAGTGGGCCTAAGGGGTTTCTTCTTCTTCTTTTGGGCTTTCTTGCCCTTACCTTTAGAAGGCCCAGAAGAGGAAGATGGAGCATTCACCATCAAAACCTTATTGTCCTTCTTGATCGTGCTTTCAGCAGTCACAAGCTGACTAATCAGCTCAGCTACAGTAGCACCAGCATGATTCATGTTGAAGTTAAGGACAAATGGGTTGAATGATGGTGGGAGCGAAGCTAGCAACAAATCCACTGAAAGCTCATCTTTCAGTGGCATGTCCATGGAAGCAAGTTTCTCAGTAAGGGCAAGAAACTTGAGTCCATATTCATGGACACTTGAACCTTCCCTCATTCTCAAGTGGAATAATTCCTTTGAAGTGTTATACCTTGTAACACGTTCATGAGGGCGGTAAAGTTGCTCTAAGTGGTCGTAAATCTCCCAAGCAAATTCCATGGCCTCATGTTGCCTTTGCAAGTCCGGAGACATGTTAGCCAACATAAGGCAACGGGCTTGGAGATTATCATCCTTCCACTTCTGAATCGCATCCCGCTCGGCCCGAGTGGGAGCCTCCCCTTCAAGACTAGGCTCTCCTTCGAAGAGAACATAAGTTCTCTTCTCAGAATCTAAAATAATTTTTAGATTCCTCAGCCAATCAGAATAGTTGGGACCAGTCAACTTGTTTGACTCGAGGATCGATACAAGAGGGTTTTTGGTTGCCATTTCAAAACACGTAGAGAATCACAGAATCTACGACCTAAATGGTAAAACAGAGAACTAGTGAGCATGCTGAATTATAACGATATACAAAAGATAAGGTCTTTAATCTATTGTAGCTCCCACTGTTTTTCAAAGATCTAGAATTCCCAAAGATCTAAGAGGAACACGTTTCCCAATGGGTACAAAGATCCTAGGCATTTTACCTCGAACCCACGACTCGCGGACATTCTAAGTAAGAACCCTAGGTAGGTACAACCTACCAATTCTAACACCTTTAGAACTCTTAGTAATTGTTTTTGCATCACCTATCTTTCAATATGGACCCACGACTCGTGCGACATCCATATTTACTTAGGCGTTAAGCTAGACCCATCAATCATAAGATCATGACCAAAACTTAGTTCGAACGACCCACGACTCGCGGACATCGCCCTTGCTAAAATTGATCACGAAATATTGATCATTTAAAATGATTAATTAGGTAACTAAGAACTAATAAGCTCCACTAGCTATCCCACGACTCGCGGACAATAACTAGCTTTACTTACTAAACTTAAAACCTATTGATGGAATGCTAGGAATTTAATTCAAAATTTGCATCTCGAATTAAACACCTATTTGTTCGAAATTAGCTTAATATTTAATGGGAATTTTCGAATCAACCGGAGAGTTGTCCGGTTCGACCTCACCAACATATATGTTATCCAATTTTATTAGTCTTGATTAATGCAAGTACACTTAAATGCATTTCAAACAAGCACATAAACAGATAACATGTCCTAGCATGATACTAACATGTAATGATCATGGGTTCTACCTATCTTATGCGTGATATGTGGGAGCCACTCCACAATCACTAGTTCTAACATACATGCCACATAAACAGTTCAAATCACATAAGGGAAAGCAGTAACAAAATACGAGCCCTATCTCTATTACATTTAACAATTGAGATTCCCCTCCCTAACATTTTGAGGGGTCTTCACTTACGGTCTCCTTGTTACTTGAATGTGGTCCATCTTACTCCATGGGTGCATTGTCTCCAAAATGAAAATAAAACCTCACCACCTATCTCTACTCTCAAATTACAATAAAAGAAAAAGACATAAAGTAATAAGGCTCAATCTTCATATTGGCCTTAGACAATTACACGGGGCATACCCCGGCCTCAAAAACAGTAATATGGAAAGCCACATAATAAATCACATAACAGTACGCACATAAGTGAGGCTCCAACCTCAATTGAAAAACGCAACTATAGGGCTCCAACCCCAATTTAAACCATCCATGTGCATAAATTAAAACCATACATAGATCTAAACCCATGATCACCTAACATGCTTTTGCAAGAATTTAAATTTAACCAATAAATTAAAATTCTCGCTTTAAGCTCTAATAGCTTAAAACACGACTTAGATGCAATTCTTGTTCAAGAGCCTTTTCAATAAAACCCGAAAAACAATAAACCAATAAAATTCCAATTAATTTCCAAAATTAATAATTTTATTCTTTCATTATTTTCAGAAAATAAAATTCATAATTTTTCCAAAATCCAAATCGCTTTAATTTCTCAAAAATCCCAATTTAATCAAAATTTTTAAAATAATTTTATTTTAACAAAACTGATTTTAAAAGATAAAATTAAAATAAAATTAAATCGGGATTTTACGGACAGAAAACACGAAAAACACGAAACACGAAAACGGGCCCGAAAAGGGGCCTAGCCGCGCGCGGCACAGACGCGCAGCAGCGCGCGGCAGTTGCCGCTCGCGTGCGCGCGCCGGCCGCACATCATGCGCCCGCCGCGACTAGGCGGACTGGGCAAGGCGTCCCGCGCGGTTGCGGGACGGGCGCGCCCGGGACGGCTCCCGCACTGTTGCGGGAGGAGCTGGGCGGCGCGACGGGCCTGGGCGTGCGACATGCTAGCACGCCTAGGCTCGTTGCTTTTCGTGTTCGTTTCGTATTTCTGGGTTTCTCGAAAACCCGGTTCAATCCAAAAATTAAAAATTCGATTTAAACATATTTCAATCAAAACGGTTTTCAAAATCACAATTTAAGAAAACAATTTCAGAAATTCAGGAAAAATTACAGTTTCGTATTTCAGGCTTTCTAAAAGAACTCATGAATACCTAATTCGCATCTAAGCCTAAGAATTTCTACCAAATTCAGAATAATTGAGACGAATCAGAAACACGATTAACGAGGTGGCTCTAATACCACTTGTTGGAAAACACGAAACAGAAAGCAGCGGAATTTAAAAAATTTCCCAACAAAAGGACTTAGAACTCGCAATCGTGTAACCAAATTCGTAAAGATAGAAAACTTACTTTTCTTTTAATTCTTTCTTGAAGCGTTTCAAGCCACCCAAGAACGCTCTTCTCGCGGCTTGATCCCCTCTCCTTGGTAAAGCTCGAATCTTCAAACTTCTAACTTGAAGTCTCTAGAGAAAGTCCACCAACTTGATCACAATCTAACTAGTAAGGATGCTAGTTCTCTAGTTAGTGTTTAGGCTTAACCTAGGGTTTAATTTAATCTTGGAGAAAGGAAGGTGTTCAACACATGAACCAAGAATTGTCTATTAGCTCTAAAGGGGAGCTCGAGCTCCCCTATATATAGCAGGGAGTTGCCGATCCAAATCCTTGTTGGACAAGGATTTGGTTCCTCTCTCTCCTATTACTTGATTATCAAGTATTTTCCAACTTTGACTTTGAATTCTAATTCTAGTCAACTTCTAAGAGAGCTTAAAAATATCCAAACTATTTTTGGATAATTTTATACTTTATTTATTATAAAATAAATAACTTATTTTTATCTAATTAATTAATTCGTAATTAATTAACTAGATTATTTTCTCCAAAATTAGACTTTCTTTTTAATTCAAAATTAAACCAAAGTCTATTAAATAATTAACTAATTAATTATTTAATATATATATAATATATATATATACACACGTGTGTGACACGTGTCACAGTGACACGTGTCACTCACGTAAGCCACACGTGTGACTTCACACGTGTGGAACCCTCTTGGCCCGATTAACTCGTTTAATAATTTTCAAGCCTCAACTCATGTAACCAAGTTGTTGTGTGTGACCCTCTAGGTTCTCAATTCAATTAGCAGTGACCCTAATTAATTAATTCACTAATTAATTAATCAGTCCACAGATTAAACGACCATAGTCTAGCAACAGGTGTTTAACCCCTAGCTGAATTGGAATGTTCGGATTCGACAGAACCTTTAAGTCATTGATTCATGTGAGATACAATCCTCCTACTTACTATCTCTCAACCAAGATCTAGGGCAAGGGAATAATCAGAACCCTAATAATCCGGTCTTAAAGCTAAGTGCATTTCATATCCATTTGATCTCAATCCAAGAAACCCTTTTCTTGATGTCTTGATCTACTGCCTTGGCCAAGGACTCCATATGGCATATGAATGACTTACACAATAAGAGATCACCTTGCATATGCAAGTGTAGGTCCTTTCTTGATTCTCATTCACTTTCATGAATCACTTGTGCAGCCCCAGCATAAGCCTTGAATCAGTTGTCTAAGGCGACCCCCTTTAAAGCTTATACCAAAGACTACAGAGTTAACTCATAAAGTAACATGGAACCTCAAGTCTAAGGATCAATTAATCACATCAATGACTCGTGAGATATTTCCTAATCTGGAAGTTTCCATTTCCTGAAATAGAAACTTCCTTTCCCATTTAGGAATGTTCCCACACGGGGCACCTCAGTGAACTTACTTATTAAAGTAAGCACCCTCATGTATCACGCACGTATCAACTATACACTTTGCACCTCCATGAAACAAGGTGGTCCTTCCTAAGGGCGTGATCCCACAAGCAAGCCTTAGAGGAGTCAGGTTGACACTCCCACTGTCTGTAGGACTCATCGGCTTGGAGTATTTTACTAATCATGACTTATGTGATATAGGGCTCGTTTCATGAACCATTTCACCTAAATGGTAGAGTCCTAAAGTCATCAGGATTAGGGGAGTTCTCATACATGCACAGCTAAAGTAAACGCATACCAAACAAGAGCATATAAAGAAGTGTTGCCTCAATTCGTTATTTCATGCAAAGATTGTCTGTGATTACAATAAGGAAAAGCACAAAGCGGATATACAATCGGCTTTCTAGGGCACTATTCCTAACACCCACAACCAATCACAAACTTTGATACACGTGAAAATCCTCCTCTAAGGCATTCTGAACGCACTCCTAGATAGCCTGAGAGATGGTATGGTTTTCTCCATGAAATCTCTCAAGAGGATAATGATCCTCAAACATATGAGGAGGCACAGTCAGACTCGGATTCTGAACAGTGAAAACAAGCCATGAAATCCGAAATGGATTCCATGTACTCCAAGCAAGTTTGGACCTTGGTTGATTTGCCTAATGGGGTAACACCCATAGGTTGCAAATGGATCTTTACGAGAAAGCTCAGAGTAGATGGAAACGTTACAGCTTATAAGGCAAGGCTCGTTGCCAAAGGTTTCACTCAAAGGCCCGGTGTGGACTTTGATGAAACCTTCTTACCGGTTGCAATGCAAAAATCCATTCGGATCATGCTTGCCATAGCTGCATATTACGACTATGAGATATGGAAATGGATGTGAAAACTATCTTTCTCAATGGAGACATTGATAAAGGCATTTATATGGATCAACCCATAGGTTTCACATTCAGTGGGAGTGTGCAAAAGGTTTGCAAGCTCTAGAGATCAATCTACAAATTGAAACAGGCTTTTAGGAATTGGAACATTCGTTTTGATAAAGCAGTCAAAGTGTTTTGCTTCATTCAAACTTCGAATGAGTCCTGCGTGTATAGAAAGAAATTGGAGACTTCAGTTCAATTCTTAGTGCTTTATGCTGATGACATCCTTATAATTAGGAATTTGAAGGATGACATGAAAGTTACCAAGCCTTGGTTATCGAACCAATTCGAGATGAAAGATCTTGGTGATGCGTCCTACATTCTCGAACTAAAGATCTATAGGGATAGATCTATGAGATTGATAGGACTATCATAGTCGATGTACATAGACAAAGTACTGAAACGGTTCAGTATGGAGAATGCGAAGAACAAAGTTCTTCCCATGAGTGTAGGAACATGTCTTTCTAAAGAAGATGTGTCCTAAGATAAACTTTGAGAAGAAAAGAATAACTCAGGTACCTTATGCCTCAGCAAACGGTAGCATAATGTATGTAATGCTGTGTACTGGACTGGATGTGGCATATGCACTCAGTGTAATGAGCCGATTCCAATTAGACCCTGGAGAAGGTCACTGGACTTCCGTAAAGAATATCCTAAAGTACTTACGAAGCACTAAGGATTTGTTCATAGTATACAGAGGACAGAAAGATCTAGTAATCGGAGGATATTGCGATGCAAGCTTTGCATCTGACTTAGATGATTTTAAGTCAATGTCAGGATACATTTTCTACCTTAACGGCGGAGCAGTGAGTTAGAAAAGTTCCAAGCAAACAACCACTGCAGATTCGACCATTGAGGCCGAATACTTGGCTGCAAATGATGCAACTAAGGAATGTGTTTGGGTTAGAAACTTCATTCAAGAATTGAATGTCGTTCCTAGTATGAAAGACCCCATTACTGTGTTTTGTGAAAACACTGGGGCAGTTGCCCAAGCAAGAGAACCAAGATCTCACCAACGGACCAATCACATTATGAGGAAGTATCACCTAATCCATGATATCATCAAACGAGGTGATGTGCAAATTGAGAGGGTCGCATCAGTAGAGAACGTGGTAGACCCGCTTACTAAACCCCTTAGTCGAGAAGCTTTCGAAGGTCATCTTGCGAAGATGGGACTTAGATTAGCTTCTGAATGGCTTTGACAGGCAAGTGGGAGATTGTTAGGAATAGTACCCTTAAAGCCAGTTGTATATCCGCTTTAATCCATACTGATGTTTGTGGACCACTTAGTGTGAGTACGAGAAACAATCATCAGTATTTTATAACCTTCATAGATGACTTTAGTCGTTTTGGTTATGTGTACTTAATGAAGTATAAATCCGAAGCCTTTGAGAAATTCTTGGAATTTCAGAAGGAGGTTGAGAACCAAACTGGTCACAAGATTAAGACACTTCGATCTAATTGAGGTGGCGAGTATCTAAGTGATGAATTCCTTAGTCATCTCAAAGATAATGGAATTATCTCTCAGTGGAATCCTCCGGGAACTCCTCAATTAAATGGAGTTTCGGAGAGAAGGAATAGAACCCTACTTGATATGGTTCGTTCCATGATGAGCTTCACTGAATTGCCACCTTCATTCTGGGGATATGCCTTAGAATCAGCAGTTAAGATTCTGAATCTTGTTCTCTCCAAATCTATACCCAAAACCCCATATGAGATGTGGTTTGGCAAAATCCCTAACTATTCTTACTTAAGAATTTGGGGTTGTCTTGCTTACTTGGAGAGGACAGTGGGAGATAAGCTTTAAGCTAGATCAAGCTTATGTAACTTCGTAGGATATCCTAGAGAGTCAATAGGATATTATTTCTACGATCCTCTTGAACAAAAGGTCTTTGTGTCAACAAACGCCACTTTTCTTGAGGACTCGTTCCTTAAAGAAAAGAAAGGCAAGATCGCAGAACTCGAAGAGGTTCGAGACCAAGATCTCTCACCTAGCTTGGAGAATAACGTCCCTATCCCTAGCCCAGAGAGTGATACACATGAAAATCCTCCTCAAATAAGACGTTCTGAATGCATTCCTAGACAACCAGAGAGATGGTATGGTTTTCTCCACCAAACATCTCAAATGGATAATGATCCATTAACTTATGAGGAGGCACTGTTAGATTTGGACTCTGAACAGTGGAAAGAAGCAATGAAATCCAAATTGGATTCCATGTACTCTAATCAAGTTTGGACCATGGTTGATCCACCTGATGGGATCAGGCCCATAGGGTGTAAATGGATATATAAGCGCAATCTTGGAGTAGATGGAAGTGTGGCAGCCTTTAAAGCAAGATTAGTTACTAAGGGTTTCACTCAAAGACCAGGTGTAGACTTTGATGAAACCTTCTCCCCGGTTGCAATGCAAAAATCCATTAGGATCTTGCTTGCCATTGCTGCATATTATGACTATGAGATATGGCAAATGGATGTGAAAACTGTCTTTCTCAATGGAGACATTGACAAAGACATTTACATGGAACAACCCATGGGTTTCACATTCAGTGGGAACGAGCAAAAGGTTTGCAAGCTTTAACGTTCAATCTACGGGTTGAAACAAGCTTCAAGGAATTGGAACATTCGATTTGATGAAGCAGACAAATCGTTTAGCTTTATTCAAAATCCGAATGATTCCTGCGTGTACAAGAAAGAATTGGAAGCCTCGGTTCAATTTTTGATACTTTATGTAGATGACATCCTTCTCATTGGGAATGCGAAAGATGACATGAAAGTAACAAAGTATTGGTTATCGAACCAATTTTAGATGAAGGATCTTGGTGATGCATCCTACATTCTCGGTATAAAGATCTATCGGGATAGATATAGGAGATTGTTAGGATTATAACAGCAGGTTTACATAGATAAAGTACTAAAGAGATTTAGTATGGAAGAATCCAAACGTGGAAAGCTTCCAATGGGCCCGGGAACAGTTCTTTCGAAGAAGCTGTGTCCCAAGACAGAACTTGAAAAGTCCAGGATGTCCAAAATTCGTTACGCATCTGCTGTAGGAAGCATAATGTATGCGATGCTATGTACACGACCGGATGTGGCTTATGCACTTAGCATGACTAGCCGATTTCAATCTGATCCTGGTGAAGGTTACTGGATTGCTGTAAAGAACATCCTTAAGTACTTACGAAGAACTAAAGCTTTGTTCTTGGTTTACTGAGGCCAGTAAGATCTTATCATTAGAGAATACTGTGATGTAAGCTTTGCATCGGACATGGATAACTTTAAATCCATAACAGGATACATATTCTGCCTGAATGGTAGTGCAGTGAGCTGGAAAAGTTCCAAGCAAGCGACAATTGCAGATTCGACGACTGATGCCGATACTTAGCTGCAAACGACGCAGCTAAGGAAGGTGTTTGGGTAAGAAACTTCATCCACGAGCTGCGTGTAGTTCCTAGCATTAAAGACCCTATTACAGTATTTTTTTACAACACCGGGACGGTTGCTCAAGCAAGAGAACCAAGATCTCACCAAAGGACCAAGCACATTTTGAGGAAGTATCACTTAATCCGTGATATCATCAAGAGAGGAGATGTGCAAATTAAAAGGGTCACATCGACAGAGAACATGGTAGATCCACTTACTAAAGCCCTTAGTCAACACGCTTTCGAAGGACATCTTCAGAAGATGGGTCTTAGATTAGCTCCTAAATGGCTTTGATGGGCAAGTGGGAGATTGTTAGGAATAGTGCCCTTAAAGCTCCTTTTGGCTTTACTATTTCCTTGTAATATCACAAACAGTCTTTGAATAATAAATGAGATGATTTTGTTAATAGGCAATCACTTCTTTATGTACATAGTTTGTCTGGTTGGGTTTGACTGTGTGTTACATGTATTGAACTCCCCTAATCCGATGAGGCCGTTAACAACTTTGTCGTTATGGGAACGACACATGAAACAAGTTCTTAACTCCATAGGCGAGGATTAGAAACTTTTCCAAGTCGAGAGTCCGACAGACAGTGGGAGTGTCGACCTTGACTCTGTTGAGACTTGCTTATGCGATTATGTCCTTTTGAAGGATCACTCAGTTTCATGGAGTGATAAGTGCATATGATGATGCGTTCATAATACATGAGGGTGATTGTTACTAGAACTTCATCACTGAGATGTCCCGCGTGAGAACATTCCTAAATGGGAGAGGAAGTTTCCAAAAACTTCCAGATTAGGAAATATCTCACAGCTCAATAACGTGATTCATTAATCCTTAGACTTGAGATTCCGTAATGTCTCATATGAGCTAACTCTGTAATCTTTGATATAGGCTCAAAAGGGTGTCGCCATATAGACACCTGAACCACGGCCTATGTTAGGATTACACAAGTGGTATATGTAGAATTAGTAGAATCGACAAAGGACCTACACTTGTTGCAAGAACAAGAATGATCTCTTACTGATTGAGTTGTTTATAGTCCATTAAACTTAAACCCTTGGCCAAGGGGGATAAAAGATCAAGACATCAAGAAAATGGGGTTTTCTTGGATTGAGGTCTAAACGGATATGAAATGAACTTAACTTTAAAGATCAAGAATATTTAGGCTCTAAGAATATTCCCATGCCTTAGTTCTTGATTGAGAGATGGAGTTGTAGGAGGATCGTATTTCACTGTATGTTATTGACTGAAAGGTTCTTCGATTCATTTCGTTATTCGGCTAGGGGTCACACATCCATTGCTAGATTACTATGGTGTGATCTGTGAAGTTATTAATTAATTAAGGGAATTAATTAATTATTGTCACTGCTAATCAAATAATGAACCTAAAGGGTCACACACAAATGCCAGGACACGAGGGTTATGGTAGGATGTTAATATGATTAACGAAGGATCAAATTGTTGATCGAAAAGGAGCAAGGGCCTCGTGAGTGGCTGCCACGTGTTGAGCACACGTGGCTGCCACATGTCAAGCAGTCCACGTGGCTGCCACGTGTCACGCACACGTGGCACGTACGTGTCACCCGACGTGTAATTTTATTACACGCGAATTCTTTTCTAGGATTAATTAATTAAATTGTAATTAATTAATTTAAGTCTTTTAATTAATTGTTAAGTTTTTATTTCTCAAGCTTAACCCAATAAATAATTGATTGGGAATTAAATTATTTATTGAATCTTAACTTTTAACTTTGGAAAAGTTGAAAAAGTCTAACTTCCTATTGTAAGAGAGAGAAAGTTATTCTTTCAAGACTTGGAGAACAAGTTGGGAACTTATTTTCTCCAATTAAATTAAATAATTAATTAGTTAATCAGTGAGCAAGAAAACAATCCCATTGGTTCTTGGAAACCCTAGGGGTTCGAACCACATGAGTATAAATAAGGGGATTGGGGCTTTCTCATTCTTTAGACCAACACTCATGAAGTGTTAAGTTTTTGAGAAAAATAAAAGAAAAGTTTTCAAAGCAAAACCCTAGCCATTAACACAAGCTATAGAACTAGCATTCTCACTTGCTTGATCGTGCTCTAGGACTAGTGTGGATACGCTTGGGAGGATCACTGTTTTAGGATCTATCGAGAACCGTTCGAGGGACATTCCGCTTGAAGGGTGTTCAGTAGGTGGTACTGACATCACTAGAAAGTTTCAATCTACGTAAGTTTCTAAACACCCATTGATACGATACAAGAATTGCAAGTCCATGATCTATCTTTTGGAAAACTTTTATATTTTCACTGTGCTTACTCTTCTAGTTTTCCAACAAGTGGTATCAGAGCCACCTTGCAACGCTCGTAATGTGTCGTTACTGCTTTACGAATTTTGATGAAAATTCTTGAATTTGAGTGTATGTTGTGTATTCATGATTTTTATTTGAAATACGAAATTGCCGGATCAAAACTGTTTCTTAAAAAAATTATTTCCCGAATAAATTTGGTTTTAAACTATTTTAATTCAGATTGATTTGAACTGCTTTAATTCGGAATTGGAATTGATGAATTTGTCGAAATTGTGAAACGAAGACCAAACGGGATCACCCATACGCGTAGCGTGCGGGATTGCTCCTACGCGCATGGGGCTGCACGTCGCAGCCCCGCACCATAGGACCCCGTCGTGCGGAAATCGCTCGGACGCACCTAGGCGCACCTAGGCAATGCCGTGCGGTTGTTCCGCTCCCCCTGGCGTGAAGCGCCTTCTTGATACCCTCACGGATCCATGAGCGAGGGGCGCGTGGGCGGAGCTTGGTTGTGCATTGCACGCGGCCTCAGCGCGCAGTCGCTTACGGGCGCCTCTGACCCAGTCCTGGCACTGCTGCGCGGGCAGTGTGCGCGAGACTGCTGCTCGTGCGCGCTTCGCGCGCGCGCATGCGTGCAGTTCTCGTGCGCCTCGTGCGGCTGTCCCGGGAAGCCTATTTTCGTTTTGTTTTTCCAATTTCGAAAATCCCGAATTACGAAAATTTGATTTTTGTTTTAAAATTATAAAATTATTTATTTGAAATAATTATAAATTTTGGGATTTTATGAATTAAAGTTAAGTTCTTATTTTTCGAGAAAATTACGAAAATCACTTTGAATGATTTATTTGACAAAAATTTAATTTTGAATTAATTGTAGTTTTGTCAAGATCCGGTAAATTTGACTTTGAATAAATTCGTGAATAATGAACTATATTCAAATTACTTAAGTTAATTGTAACTTGAAGTCAAGGGAATTTTAAATTTAATTGGTAAATTTAAATTCTAGAGGAATCATGCAAGTTTAGGTGATCATGGGTTAGTCTTATGTATGGTTTTGAATTCTGCACATAGATGATTTCAATTGGGGTCGGAGCCCCATAGTTGCGCGTTTTCAATTGGGGTTGGAGCCCTACTTATGTGCGTACCGTTATGTGTTTATTATGTGGCTTTCCTTATTATTGTTTTTGGGCCGAGGTATACCTCGTGTACTTGCCTATGGCCAATATGAAGATTGAGCCATATTACTTTATGTAAAGAGAGTAGAACTTAGGAAGTGAGGTTTTTATTTTCATTTTGGAGACAAGCACCCATGGAATACGAAGGATCCACAAGGAGCAATTGAAGAACGGTGGCCATAAGAAGACCCCTCAAAATGTTTAGGAGGGTTTCTATTAATGTAATAGATTAGGCATTTTTCCATTAAATTATGTAGCCCTATGAACTGTCTTATGTGGCATGAATGTTAGAACTAGTGATTTTGGAGTGGCTCCCGAAATCACATATAAGATAGGATATCCATGATCATCTCATAATTAGTATCATGCTAGGACATGTTATCTGCTAATTGCTTCTGTGATGCACTTTATGTGAAACTGCATTAAACAAGACAATTAAAATTTGGATAACATTATATGTTGGTGAGGTCATTCGAAAATCCCATTTAAAATATTGAGCTAAATTCGAATAAATAGGTATTTTATCATGGCAACAAAATTCCTAGCATTCCATCAATAGGAGTTAGGACTTAATAAGTGAACCTAATTGTTGTCTCACAAGTCGTGGGGTAATTAGTGGATCTTATTAACTCTTAGTTTCCTGATTAATCATTTTAAAACAATTAATATTTCTTAACCATTTTAGAATGGCCAATGTCTCATGAGTCGTGGGTCGTTCCGGACTAAGTTTGGTTGAGATATTATGATTGATGGGTCTAGCTCAACACTGAAGTAGATATGGATGTCTCACGAGTTGTGGGTTCATAGTCGAAAGATCAGTGATGCAAAAACATTACTAGGAATTCAATAAGAGATCGAATTGGTAACTAGTACCTACCTAAGATTCTTAGACCTTTGGATGTCTCACGAGTCGTGGGTCCAAAACTAAGATTGTTTGGGATCCTAGTACCCACTAAGAAAATAAGTTTCTTCTAAAGTCGTTGGGATTTCTAGACTTTCTAAAAACAGTGGGAGAACATATTTCTAAAGACCTTGATAATAAGTATAATCGTTATTATTCAGCATGCTCATGATTTCTCTGTTTTTCCATTTAGGTTGTAGTTCTGTGATTCTCTACAATTGAAATGGTAACCAAAACCCCTTTGGTATCCATCCTCGAATCAAACAAGTTGACGGGACCCAATTACTCTGATTGGCTTCGAAATCTAAAGATAGTTTTAGATTCTGAGAAGAGGAGATATGTTCTCTTCGAGGGAGAGCCTACCTCTGAAGGGGAGGCTCCGACTCGGACAGAAAAAGAGGCGATTGCGAAATGGTCTGAAGATAATCTTCAAGCCCGTTGCCTCATGTTGGCCAATATGTCTCTGGACATGCAAAGGCAACACGAGTCAATGGAATATGCTTGGGAGATTTATGACCATCTCGAGCAATTGTACCGCCCCAAAGAGCGTGTTCTAAGGTACAACACCTCTAAGGAGCTCTTTCATCTCAGAATGAAAGAAGGTACAAGTGTCCACGAACATGGTCTTAAGTTTCTTGCTTTGAACGAGAAACTTACCTCTATGGAGATGCCTCTGAGCGAGGAACTCACCGTGGACCTGTTGCTCGCATCGCTTCCACCATCATTCAATCCTTTCGTGCTAAACTTCAACATGAATCATACTCATGCTACTGTCGTTGAGCTGATTAGTCAACTTATGACTGCTGAAGTCACGGTAAAGAAGGATAACAAAGTAATGATGGTCACTTTCTCTTCTAAGCCATCTAAAGGCAAAGGGAAGAAAGTTCCCAAGAAGAAGGGATCTCTTAAACCCGATGCAGGGGTTAAAAAGAGAGAGGCCAAGAAGAAAAGGGATCAGAGAGAGGACGTTTGCCACCATTGTGGCAAGAAAGGGCATTGGAAGAGGAACTGCCAGGAGTACAAGGATACTATAAAGAAAGGTGTGTTTATTGTTGAAGTAAATCTATCTATTGATTCTAATTCTTGGGTACTTGATACCGGTTGTCGAGCTCATATCTGTAATGATGCACAGATGCTAAATGAGTTCTGGCACTTTGAAGAAGGAGAATGCATCTTGAAGGTTGGGAATGGATCAAGCGTTCAAGCTCCAGCCATCGGGACGTGTAGATTAGATTTAGGTGTCTTTACTTTAGTTTTGAACAAAGTCCTTCATGTACCTTCTATTATTTGTAATATCATTTCCATTCTAATATTAGATTGTGAAGCATATGAGACTTTCTCCAGAAATGGAAAATTTTATCTTAAGAACAATATAGCTTCCGTTTTACTTGGTACATTGTCTAATGGACTTTATACAACTAAAGACACCAATATTCTGAATATACAACAATTAAACAAACGCAAAAGAGATGACAAGATCTCGGCTTCTTTGTGGCACGCACGTTTAGGGCATATTTCTAAATAAAGGATTGCTAAGTTAACCAATTTAGGATCATTCTATGATAATGAACTTAAAGAGTGGACTCATTGTGAATCATGTCTTAAAGGAAAAATGGCAAAAAATCCCTTTAATGGTAAAGTGGAACGCGCCACTAGAGTATTGGATTTAATCCATACTGATGTTTGTGGACCACTTAATGTAAGTACGAGAAACAATAATCAGTATTTCAAAACCTTCATAGACGACTTTAGTCGTTTTTGTTATGTTTACTTAATGAAGTATAAATCCGAAGCCCTTGAGAAATTCTTGGAATTTCAGAAGGAGGATGAAAACCAAGCTGGTCACAAGATTAAGACACTTCGATCTGATCGAGGTGGCGATTATCTAAGTGATGAATTCCTTAGTCATCTCAGAGATAATGGAATTATCTCTCAGTGGACTTCTCCGGGGAACTCCTCAATTAAATGGAGTTTCGGAAAGAAGGAACAGAACCCTACTTGATATGGTTCGTTCCATGATGAGTTTCACTAAATTGCCACCATCATTCTGGGGCTATGTCCTAGAATCAGTAGTTAAGATTCTGAATCTTGTTCCCTCCAAATCTGTACCCAAAACCCCATATGAGATGTGGTTTGACAAAATCCCTAACTCTTCTTACTTAAGAATTTAGGGTTGTCCTGCTTATGAAGAGGACAGTGGGAGATAAGCTTGAAGCTAGATCAAGCTTATGTAACTTCGCAGGATATCCTAGAGAGTCAATAGGATATTATTTCTACGATCCTCTCGAACAAAAGGTCTTTGTGTCAAGAAACGCCACTTTTCTTGAGGACACGTTCCTTAAAGAAAAGAAAGGCAAGATCGCAGAACTCAAAGAGGTTCGAGACCAAGATCTCACGCCTAGCTTGGAGAATAACGTCCCTATCCCTAGCCAAGAGAGTGATACAGGTGAAATTCCTCCTCAAATAACACGTTCTGAACGTATTCCTAGACAACTAGAGAGATGGTATGGTTTTCTCCACCAAACATCTCAAATGGATAATGATCCATTAACTTATGAGGAGGCACTATTAGGTTCGGACTCTGAACAGTGGAAAGAAGCAATGAAATCCGAAATGGATTCCATGTACTCTAATCAAGCTTGGACCCTGGTTGATCCACCTGATGGGATCAGACCCATAGGGTGTAAATGGATATATAAGCATAAACTTGGAGTAGATGGAAGCGTAGCAACCTTTAAAGCAAGATTAGTTGCTAAGGGTTTCACTCAAAGACCTGGTGTAGACTTTGATGAAACCTTCTCCCCGGTTGCAATGAAAAAATCCATTAGGATCTTGATTGCCACTGCTGCATATTATTACTATGAGATATGGAAAATGGATGTGAAAACTATCTTTCTCAATGGAGACATTGACAAAGATATTTACATGGAACAACCCATGGGTTTCACATTTAGTGGGAGAGAGCAAAAGGTTTGCAAGCTTCAATGTTCAATCTACGGGTTGAAACAAGCGTTTAGGAATTGGAACATTCGATCTGATGAACCAGTCAAATCGTTTGGCTTTATTCAAAATCCGAATGAGTCCTGCGTGTACAAGAAAGAATTGGAAACCTCGGTTCAAATTTTGATACTTTATGTAGATGACATCCTTCTCACTGGGAATGCGAAGGATGACATGAAAGTAACAAAGTATTGGTTATCGAACCAATTTCAGATGAAGGATCTTGGTGATGCATCCTACATTCTCAGTATAAAGATCTATCGGGATAGATCTAGGACTAAAGATTTGTTCTTGGTTTACGGAACTTGAAAAGTCCAGGATGTCCAAAATTCGTTACGAATCAGCTATAGGAAGCATAATGTATGCGATGCTATGTACTCGACCGGATGTGGCTTATGCACTTAGCGTGACTAGCTGATTCCAATCTGATCCTGGTGAAGGTCACTGGACTGCTGTAAAGAACATCCTTAAGTACTTACAAAGAACTAAAAATTTGTTCTTGGTTTATGGAGGCCAGTAAGATCTTTTCATTAGAGGATACAGTGATGTAAGATTTTCATCGGACATGGATGTCTTTAAATCCATGTCAGGATACATATTCTGCCTGAACGGCGGTGCAGTGAGTTGGAAAAGTTCCAAGGAAGCGACAACTACAAATTCGACCACTGAGGCCGAATACTTAGCTGCAAACGACGCAGCTAAGGAAGGTGTTTGGGTAAGAAACTTCATCCACGAGCTAGGTGTAGTTCCTAGCATAAAAGACCCTATTACAGTGTTTTGTGACAACACCGGGGCGGTTGCTCAAGCAAGAGAACCAAGATCTCACCAAAGAACCAAGCACATTTTGAGGAAGTATCACTTAATCCGTGATATCATCAAGAGAGGAGACGTGCAAATTGAAAGGGTCACATCGACAGAGAACATGGTAGATCCACTTACTAAAGCCCTTAGTTAACAAGCTTTCGACGGACATCTTCAGAACATGGGTCTTAGATTAGCTCCTGAGTGGCTTGGACGGGCAAGTGAGAGATTGTTAGGAATAGTGCCCTTGAAGCTGCTTTTGGCTTTACTATTTCCTTGTAATATCACAAACAGCCTTTGAATAATAAACGAGATGAGGCCGTTAAGAACTTTGTCGTTAGGGGAACGACACATGAAACAAGTTCTTTACTCCATAGGCGAGGATTAGAAACTTCTCCAAGTCGGGAGTCCGACAGACAGTGGGAGGGTCGACCTTGACTCTGTTGAGACTTGCTTATGTGATTATGTCCTTTTGAAGGATCACTCTGTTTCATGGAGTGATAAGTGCATACGATGATGCGTTCATAATACAAGAGGTTGATTTTTACTAGAACTTCATCACTGAGATGTCCCGCTTGAGAATATTCCTAAATGGGAAACGAAGTTTCCAGAAACTTCCAGGTTAGGAAATATCTCACAGCTCAATAACGTGATTCATTAATCCTTAGACTTGAGATTCCGTAATGTCTCATATGAGCTAACTCTGTAATCTTTGATATAGGCTGAAAAGGGTGTCGCCATATAGGCACCTGAACCACGGCCTATGTTGGGATTACACAAGTGGTATATGTAGAATTAGTAGAATCGACAAAGGACCTACACTTGTTGCAAGAACAAGAATGATCTGTTACTGATTGAGTTGTTTATAGTCCATTAAACTTAATCCCTTGGCCAAGGGGGATAAAAGATCAAGACATCAAGAAAATGGGGTTTTCTTGGATTGAGGTCTAAATGGATATGAAACGAACTTAACTTTAAAGATCAAGAATATTTAGTCTCTAAGAAAATTCACATGCCTTAGTTCTTAATTGAGAGATGGAGTTGTAGGAGGATCATATTTCAGTGTATGTTATTGACTGAAAGGTTCTTCGATTCATTTCGTTATTCGGCTAGGGGTCACGCATCCATTGCTAGATTACAATAAGGTGATCTGTGAAGTGATTAATTAATTAAGGGAATTAATTAATTACTGTCACTGCTAATCAAATAATGAACCTAAAGGGTCACACACAAATACCAGGACACGAGGGTTATGGTAGGATGTTAATATGATTAACGAAAGATCAAATTGTTGATCGAAACGGAGCAAGGGCCGCGTGAGTAGCTGCCACGTGTCGAGCATACGTGGCTGCCACGTGTCACGCAGTCCACGTGGTACATACGTGTCTCCCGACGTGTAATTTTATTACACGGGAATTCTTTTTTAGAATTAATTAATTAAATTGTAATTAATTAATTTAAGTCTTTTAATAATTTTGAATCAATTGGGAATTAAATTATTTATTGAATCTTGACTTTTAACTTTGGGAAAGTTGAAAAAGTCTAACTTCCTATTGTAGGAGAGAGAAAGTTATTCTTTCAAGACTTGGAGAACAAGTTGGGAACTTATTTTCTCCAATTAAATTAAATAATTAATTAGTTAATTAGTGAGCAAGAAAGCAATCCCATTGGTTCTTGGAAACCCTAGGGGTTCGAACCACATGAGTATAAATAAGGGGATTGGGGCTTTCTCATTCTTTAGACCAACACTCACGAAGTGTTAAGTTTTTGAGAAAAATAAAAGAAAAGTTTTCAAAGCAAAACCCTAGCCATTAACACAAGCTATAGAACTAGCATTCTCACTTGCTTGATTGGGTTCTAGGACTGGTGTGGATACGCTTTGGAGGATCGCTGCTTTGGGATCTATTGAGAACCGTTCGAGGGATATTCCGCTTGAAGGGTGTTCAGTAGGCATTACTGTCATCACTAGAAAGCTTCAATCTACGTAAGTTTCTAAACACCCTGTGATACGATACGAGAATTGCAAGTCCATGATCTATCTTTTGGAAAAAATTTAAATTTTCGCTGTGCTTACTCTTCTAGTTTTCCAACACTTATGTACACAAAATTATGTTTCCAGCCGAGCCCATGTGATGTGGTGTGGGCCCTAACGATTTGAAAGTTGAGGCGAGCCTGCAGCTTCACAAAACCCATGCTATCTGGGGAGGGCACTGGAGAGGTCAAGGCTAGGAAAACTTCACCGAAATGAGTGAGAGAGGCAGGGAGCTTCAAGCAATGCAACAGAAGTCTGAATGCATTCACTAACTGGTACGTGGTTGGGAAGAGTTGAATAGGAGCTATATCCAAGGCGTTCAAAAGGGCCACGAAATCTGGGTCGAGACCCTCATCCCATACTTAATGGCATACGTTGTAACGGCTATGCAATTTTGTGGGGGGTCACCCATCCTCTAATCTTCATTGGGTTTTATAACTCCCTAGCCCGTGGTGGGCCACTGACCCTCCCTGGATCGACCGTAACCCATGAGGATCCCTTGAAGTTCGTCGATGTCATTATCAGTTACCGCACTCCAAGTTTGTGAGTGATGAAGAACGGTTACTTGGGGCCCCTCCATTTTCTTCTTTGAACTCGAGTTCGATGCCTCCGCCTCGACCGGATGCTCCTTCGTCGATCGCACTTGGAGTTCTCGACCCCTCAACCAGTCGATCACCTTTCCAAGAAGGACAAATCGATCGACCCATGAACCAGTTTCCATCATAGCGAGACCTCGACCATTAGATCGTCCCGACCACTCTCGTCTCCGACCGGCGAAGCCGTACTACGAGTCAATAGTAAGGAAGGAAGGTCGAGGTCCTCCCATGGTACAAATGAACCAACTTTGACACAAAGGTGTTGTACAGTACTGTTGTTCCCTAACAAACTGGCCGAGGCATAAAATGCGCCACCAATGCGTGAACAGGTGTCACACACACCCCATGGGCCTATAAATATCCACAGCATTTATGGCATTGGTAAGCATAATCACTGTTTATTCGACCCTCAGTACTAACTCTTATTCCCTTGAGCAAGTACCTGACTTGAGCGTTGGAGTGCCAAACTGGGATATAACCCCTATTCCCCCGGTTGGCCTTCAGTTCACGTTTGTTCTTCCTTTTCAGATTTACTCGAGACCCTTCCGCTTCATAAAAGTTCTAAGTGATTCGAGCTCCCAGAGTCGACCAACTCAGAAAACCGATTTCGAGCATGATGAAATGCAATGTATGCTCTTGTATGCTAATTGTTGACTTTAATTCCTTGTTTTACACCTCCATTGCATTCTTCTTCATCCATATGCATCACCGACCGTCTTTGTGGCTCATTTCGAGTCTAAATTTTGTTCTTTGTATTTGGTTTATTCAAAGGAGCAACCTGTAGCTCCCAGAACGTTGGGCCACCACATCCCCCGCACTAAAGCCCAATCCACGTACGAATGAGAAATCCGTACACGAACTAAGTAGTAGCGAACGAGAGATAGACAAGACCCTGCCTAAGCTAGGCGGTACCTAGACCCTGTACAGCAGATAAACAAGAACCTGGAAGCGGAAGCAAAGTAGAGAATACGAATTTACAAAAATTTAAAACATTAAACATATCAACTCAATCATTATTAACTGCACGAGTTCAACTGGTCCTAGAAGCCTGTCCAGAAATAATCAATATCAAACAAGTGCAGAAAATAAATACGGGTTCAACTGGCCTTAGAAACCTATCCCGAATTCCATGCATACAATCCATAAGCATAAACCTGTATAGAGTATATACAATTATAAATTGACAATCACAACTAAAACAAATCACTTAACAAACTTAACAAACGACACTGACTCGACAGACACGACACACCACCTCCTAGTTTGAACTCGAACAACCTGCACCTGCAAACTAAAAACAATGGTGGGGCAAGGGTCAGTCCACTGACTGAGTGAGGGGGCTGAACACACACACACACACTATACATAATAAGGAGCATAGCACATATCAAAAGAAAGATTATGAACCGGGGATAGGGTTTTACATACCAAAGCTATTTTCAAAGAAAACTTATACTTATACTTATTCAAAACATAACAAACTGAGCATACTCATATCATATCAAAAGAAAAACTCCTATCCCATTTTATAATCAACATAGCAAAACATAATCTTATACCCGGCGAGTACGGGTTTCCAACCTTACTTCCATATCATATCATACGTAAGAAAAAATGAAATAATCATAAACATAATCATATTCAAATCCCGTATCCATCTTCACAACCCTGGAAGTCTGCACTCGGGGTACGGGCCCACATCGTGTAACTCTATGTACACAGGGTAGTGAACCCACGTCGTACCTTCTCCGGCATCAACTGAAGGCTCAAAGCACCACGCCTCCTCAACCCCCAAGAGTCGTGCATAGGTACTTCAAATGGAGATCGTACACAGGCTTAACCCGAAAACCCAACACCGTCCCAGGCAACTTTACCCACATTTCCGGGGCCCAACAAATAAGAACAAAACATATCATATCATAACTCGCTACATATCATACTTATCATATCATAACATAAACATACTTACGTACCTTATCAGACATACCATACCAGCTATAAACGTACCTCTCTATGTTATCCTAATCCGTAGCTGGCATAAAGTCAAACGGTTTGGAGCATAACCTCATTGCAAAACATTTCCAAGCTTACAGACGTTTGTACATATAGTTTAAAACCTTTACTCGTATGATAAATTCATAAACATATCATATAAACACATATCTATTACATAAATGTAATAGAATAAACGCATGCAGGCTTCAAAAAGAGCACATAGGGTTGTAGGTCGCTTTAACTAAAAGAAAATCCTAAAACCTCACCTTACACCGACGAGAACAGAAGACACGAGCAAGGAAGTCCCACTGGAACCCAAACAGCTGACAGACACTCCCTGAAGAACCCCTGAACGATTGAGCACACAGAACACAAGACTCTGACTCAAACCACAATCATAAAGACGCACGACCATGCTGATGGGTGTCGAGACCACCAAAAATAAAATCCCAAGTACTGAATACAAATGAATTGCAAATAGTGGTAAATGGGGTCAATCCACGACGATTGGGTGAAATTGTGATCTTTTTTTATATAAAGGAAATGATGTGCACAATTAAAAGGGGGGTTTTGAGATTGTGATTAAACTAATACTGAAATTAACTAAATAGACAAACGATTAAAATTTAAACTAAACTGAAACTTAGATAAAAGCAAATAAATTCAATGGATGTCAAATAGCTGGGATTTTCCTACGTATGCATCAGACTATGATCACGGACAGGGTGATTAATTCCACATTAGGTTATCTATAGTCACCAACTACCTCTGGCTCCCTCGTTTCTTTGTATTTTTAGAATAGTCTAAAGAAACTCCTAAAGACTATTCCCTAACTAGCTAATAATCTTATCAGAAACTCCGATCCTTCAAAGATTCAATTAACTAGTTGCTTTACGAGCTAAAGAAACACTAACCCTAACTGACTTAGTAAGAACTCCTACTTCGTCTAATTAGACCGAATTATTCCACAACATAAATTTCAGCCAAACTTAATGACCTAGTGTTGATTGCCACTTTGTTAATTATCCGGTTTACACCACCAAATAGATTAACTAGCTATATGTGTATTGATAACTCTAGGATTCGACGCCAAAATCAAAGAATTGAACAACACTCAATGTCATGAAATCGGAAATAAAACGGATAACTTGAATTAATCAACCAAAGGAAATTGTCTCACAACATCTAAAGCATGCTTGGAAAATCCCAAATATTAACGAACTAGAAATTCATAACGAAATTCAAAGACAAGTACGAATAAGAAAACATAGCATTCAACGAAACAAAGAAAGGAGGAAATAAACTAGTTTTGAAGCTCGAATTCTTCCTCCCTCGTCTAGGACTGCTGCTGCGTATTTCTTTTGTGCGTGTGAGGTGTGTCCGGTATACAGCCCCTCTCCCTTGGATAAATAGTGTTGATGGTAATCAATTCTTTGCCCACGTTCTGAATTTATTCCAGCCACTAACTCCACTTTGTAACATCCCTATTTGTTCCATTATTGTGAGAACGTGTGTTGCCCCATTAACTTATACTTTTAATTCTTCAAAAACCAAAGATGGGCTTGTGTAACTCTTTCCACCGTGACTAACAATCAATTTTGGGCTTCCTTCATAACATGGCATGGGCCACACGCCTAGCTCCAATTATTCCAAGGGAAACAGATTTACTCGGGTTAATGTTCTTGGGCCACCACCTTGCATGACTGTTGCTACAAAATCCAAAAAACCTTTGCAAGCCCACTTATTCCTAAAGGGAAACACAACTTAGTTAAATCGGCACAACTAATCCAAATTAAAGGGAAGAATATAACAATTATAGGACGAATAAATTCATAAATATGCAATGTATCAATTCCCCCCACACTTAGGCAGTGCTTGTCCCTAAGCATAGCATAGAATCAAGGCTGCTATCACAATCTAAATCCCAACTACAGCATTCCGGTGTGTAAACTAGGAAACATTTGCTGTCACCAAAGACTATTTACAACGAACACAATACAAAGCCAAGTTTGAAATCAACTTTCCAAAGTAACAACATATGAGCTCAAGTTTCAATTATAATCATGCATGATTAGTGTGAGTCCGTTAATCCAATGCAAACAAAGGAAACAAGTATAAAGTAGTTAGCCAATCGAATGTCAATCAATTTTGAGTATATGTTAAAGAATACCAAAGATACGGTGAAGAGTTAAGTTTCATTCTTCTAGATAAGCAACCTATAAAACCTAGAGAGCTTTTAACACAAACACATCCCTCAATATATCTCTTTTTTCTTTCATTTTTCTCATTTTTCTATCAGCAACTTTTTTCCCTTGATTTTTTTTTTTTTTTTGTCTCGTTTCTTTTCTGAGTTTTCCGCAAAGCAAGGTAAACTCCAGTTGTTTATCCCTTTAAATGTTGGGAAAACCATTTCGAGAGCGGCCGAATTAGCAATATACAGTCCTACTCATGGCACTAAATTAGATGGAATTTTTCCAAGGCCAGAGGAGTAGTCGAGCGAGTTCTACTGACCAACCTTTCTCTAGTTGGCCCCTCGCAAGCTCTCCCTCACATCTAAATGCTTATCAAGTCAATTTTAGCTTAGCTCAACACTAATCTACCATTTCTCAACATATTTGCAAATTTTAAAAGATATTAAATCAACTAATCACTTTAGACAAGACTTACTCGTAGCATGGTTCCAATTTAGCACACACAAAATTTAGTTCAACTTTTTATGCTCAAGCTCATACAACTCCTACATTTTCAAGTGTCAAACAAACCGCACTCTATGTCATGCAAGTTGTAAACGATCAAAGGTTCAAACTCAGTTTCCTTTTCAAAAATCAACAACTCCACCACAAGCAAGAAGCTGTAAAAAGTTCATAGAAAGGATATCATGCCTAAATTCCACGTTATTTCATTAGAACGGGACTGCAACAACCACTGATCAAGCAAGGCAAAAAAAAGTCAACAAAGTGCAGCTTAAAAAAGTTCATATCATGCAAAGTACAACAGCAGCGATATGATTCCCAAATTTCCAGCCTTAACTAAACTCATGACAACCCTTAACCCCCCATCCCCAACACTTGAAACATGTTGTCCTTAACATAAGAGTAAAAAGGGAGGAAACGAGGACTTTCCTGAACCCGGGAGGTGTGATACGCCGCTTAGCGGCGTTGTTGAATCTCGGTAACAAGGGCGAGGAGCTGTTGGAGCTGCGTTTGCATATCCGAAACCTTTTCCTCCGATCGTGCGATCCTAAGTGGAAGATCGCCATATGACAATGTCTTCCAATGGATGGTGGTCGGGGGTGATGAATCTGATGGTGGTGGCTGGAGGAGACGAGATAGCGCCGGAGAATCGAAGGACCGTGTATTGTATTTCTTACGGACAAGGACCATTCTAGAGACATCTCCACCCATGATTCGAAAAGTAGGGTTTGGCAATTTGGGAATTTGAGAAGGGGGGAGGGTAGTAAATTGGGGATTTTGTGTGTTTGATTTGGGCAAGTGGGGGTGTTTATCGTGTAATTGAGCCTGAGATAAGTCCTAGGATAGGGTGAATAGATGGGGCGGTTTGGGTTGGTGTATACGGATATACGGATCGGGTTAGTGGTGAGGGTGATAAACGGGTCACGGTTCAGGGTATAGTATGTCATTCAAAACGGATCTTAGGACCCTGACCGTGACCTTAGTCAGCCTGCTTCATAGTAAAATCAAGATCATTTTCGGCACTTCGTTTGTACCAATGTTTTCACCCTTTCCCCCACACTTAGCCAAGAGTATTACCACCAAATGCACCTGCAAACACAAGAGGAAAAATATCATGACTAGACGAGAGAAAATGAGAAACAAAACAAAAAACGAAAACAAGGAAAACGAAATCAAGGAAATAAAACTTAGGTTGCCTCCCAATCAGCGCCCTTGTTTAATGTCATGGACTCGACGTGTCATCTTTGTGCACTTAAGCTTCTAGAGGAGGATCCTCGAGATTGATCCCTTCAACCGTGTGCGGTGCAAACCCTTCATAAAATGGCTTTAGTCCACGCCCCTTCACCTCACTATACAAATTGTCAATCACTCGATCAGGGGGCTTAAGGATCTCCATTTTCACCATCTCCATTGTAGGTGGGTCTAGCCTATGTCGTGCTGCTCTGTGGGACTGGGCTCCTCGTTGCAAAACAATATCATGCTTATTCCCCAAAGGTGTCAGTTCCTTGACATTTGTGATGGTCCATTCAACTGCCTTCTTGCATTTTTGAAGTACTCCGATCAGTTTTTCCTCTTTCAGATTGTCAAGCATTCTAGCTATGATCACTGGCAGTGGCTCCCTTTCACCCAGATATGAGTGTTTTAAAAGCTCAGGTAGCTTGTCGAGTTCTAGTGTAGGAGCCTGCAAAATGGAAGGTAACAAATCAGTTTCAGACCGAGATAGCTCAATAGGCACAAATTTTGAACTTATAGTCTTATTGTCTTCTAAAGTATGAACCTTATCAAGATTACCATCAGAAGACTTAAACCGATCAGAAAATCTCTCAAGCCAATCAACAGATATGTTATGACTAATAGCATAATTCAACTCAACGTTATTATCTAAACCAAGATCCTCATGAGTCAATTTCTCAATGACATCAACACTAAACGCAAGACACATCATCAACATGCTTACTGGAATCATAAACATTGAATTTCACTACTTCACCATCAAACTCTGAGGTTAGTGAACCATTTTACACATCAATTTTAGCCTTAGCCATACTAAGGAAAGGTCTACCCAATAAGATCTGAGAGGACTCGGATGAATAATTATTTTCCATATCAATCACAAAGAAATCAGCTGGAAAAATCAATTCATTAACTTGTACCAAAACATCTTCTAAGACACCTTAAGGATAGACAATTGATCGAACAGCTAATTGAATAATAACTCCGGTACTAGCTAATGGACCAAGACCTAAAGAATTATAGACAGATAAAGGCATCACATTGATAGAAGATCCTAAATCACACATAGCCTTACTAATACCAATATGTCCAATCTTGCATGGGATAGAAAACATAACTTTGTCGTGACACTTAGGAGGTAATTTTCTTTGTAAGACAGCTGAAACATTCTCACCTACACTCAACCACTCATTACCTAATGCTTATTGGTGCAAAATTCCTTAAGAAATTTTACGTAGTGTGGAACCTGTTTAATGACCTCAAGGAGTGGAATGTTTACTTCAACTTTTTCAAAAAGAGTCAAGATGCTCTTATCTTCTTTGTCTTTCTTGCTCTGAGTCAGTCTCTGAGGGAATGGTGGCGGGACTACCAGTGTCTTAGGCTTCAAAATGATTTCAATTGGACTAGAATTCTGGCCGTGATCATGGACAGGATCCTTGTTAATCTCTCTTTTATTTTCTGCATCAGATACCTGTACCTGATCACGTTTGTAACTCCTATTGACTGGAGGCTGCAATTCCTTCCTGTTTCGCAACACAATCTCACTCACATTGTGTGTTTGCAATGGTAGTTTGCCTCGACTCTCCAATTTGCTCACCGATGATGCAATTTGTCCCATATGAGTTTCCATAGTCTTTATAGTGTCCTCTATCTTTTGAATCCTGTTTGTCGTGTCCTGTTGATATTTCTCGGTATTAGTAGCCAAGATAAGAACAACTTCACTTAGAGGCATACCTGAACCTGGAGGGTGTTGTGGTTGTGGCTGCGGTGGAGGTGGACGGAAGTTCTGATTATTCGGTTGGTTGTTAGCATAACTGAAATGCGGGTGGTACGTCCATCCGGAGTTGTAAGTGTTTAAATACGGGTCAAAATTCCTTTACTGAAAAAATCGATGGCATTTACATTCTCCGATGTCTCCTCGTGGAGTGTAGGGCACGCATCGGTTGGGTGATCAATACTAGTGCAAATGCCACAAACTCTTGTCGGTGGAGTAGGACCTACATTCATCTTTTGCACCAAAGTTCCTAGCAAAGACTTAATTTCATCAAGTGAATTGGTGTTTACCTCGTTCACCCTTCTAGGGATATCTAGCCGAGCTCCAAATTGTTTAGAATTTGCAGCCATGGTAGATATGAGCTCTCTAGCTTCGGCGGGAGTCTTGCTAACAATAGCTCCACCACTTGCGGCATCCATCATCCGGCGTTCCATTAGAGTTAGGCCTTCGTAAAAGTATTGGATAACCAATTGATCTGAAATACCATGTTGGGGGTAGCTTGCTAACAACCTCTTAAACCTCTCTCAAATACTCATAAAGGGTTTCGGAATCTTTTTGCTTCACGCCACAAATTTCTTGCCTAATGTTTGTAGCGCGAAAAGCCGGAAAGTACCTCTCAAGGAATTGTGTTGACATTTTCGCCCAAGTAGTGACCGTACCCGAAGGTAAGTAATATAGCCACTCCTTAGTTGCATCTTACAATGAGAGAGGAAAGCCCTTAGCTTGATTTGATCCTCTGTCACATTGTGTGGCTTCATGGATGTGCACACAAGGTGAAATTCCTTAAGATGCTTGTTCAGGTTCTCATTTTCCAATTCACGAAAGGTTGGCAACAAATGGATGAGGCCTGATTTCAGTTCAAAGCCTTCCTGCAGATCTGGAAAGGTTATGCACAGTGGTTGTTGTGCTTCAGTGGGTCTGGCAAGGTCCCGAAGTGTTCTGTTTTGAGCCATATCTTGACCGTGAGCACTGTCAAGTTTCCTGACAGTCTGCTCTTCAACCTCAAACTCCTGTTCAGATTCACTGTCAGAATTCAGCTCAAACAATTTCGAACTTTCACCAACTGCAGCTTGCTCAAGAAGGTTCCTAGGCATAAAAAAAAGAAACAAAATCAATTAATAACCAATCCCCGGCAACAGCGTCACATGCTTACGAATACGAATGATGTAACATATAATCCACATTTATACAATTAAGTCACGCATAGCAAATTCCATTCACTTTACATATTAGGAGATGCATAGCTTATAAAACTCATAGCATCAGTTACATAAAATAAATCAAGACATTATGAATTTAACTCCTATCCTGCACCAAGTCTCGAAAGGATAAACGCGAATTATATAATAATTTTACATATAAATACATATTGGCATAGTTAAACAATCCATTTTAAATAAAGCAACTTATTCTTTCATAATTTATTACATAGGTTTCATATAATTTCATAATCAATTTAGTTTCCAACTATTAAATTAACACCCCTTAACAAGAAATATTCTGAAGTAAATAGGTGTACAACGAGGCAATTAAATTCAATAAATCAAGAATTAAGCTTTTCATACATCATAACATATTTCCATATATCATACAACTCATGATTTCAATTTATCATACATACATAATCGAATTTTAGAATTAAAACAATTAACGAATAAAAAATAAAATAACTTCAAAAATTCATAACAAATAACCGGGCATCCGATTGATGAACGGAAAGTGGCGTGGACTCACCCCAACGAAACGAACCTGCTGTCAGAAGGGTATCGGAACACCGCCGCCGGAGTTGGCCAAACCGCCAACAGCAGTCGCCAGACCACCACCTCCGGTGGCCGAAAAAATCCTAGTGAACGCCGAATCGTATGGCTCAACATGCACAGTAAAAGCCCTCAATCAATTTCTAAAAAAGCGGAACCCACCGGATTTAGATAAGGAAAAATCGACCCAATTCAACAATTAAATCCCAAAAGCCAGGAAAGGAAATTAAATTCAAACCGTTCAACGAAAATAAAATCCGAGCATACCATTGGAAAGGCCTCAACAAGTACTTCGAAACCCCTAAGTTAATTGTCGGGAAAAGACGTCAGAGCATTGACCGGCATTGACCGACATGCGCCACCACCAAAATGGCCAAATATGAGTCGGGCAAACGGGAAAAGATCAACCTCTTCGTGCTGAATAACTTTTATGAAGGGCCCGTCGCCAAAAGATCACTGGAAGAGACCCCCATTAGCTTCCGAAGTTCTGCCGGCGCTGCAACTCGTCGTGCCGCCTGGCCAAATTTGAGTCGGGTAAAAGGGAAAAGATCAACCTCTTCGCGCTAAATAACTTTTATGAAGGGCCCGTCGCCAAAAGATCACTGGAAGAGACCCCCATTAGCTTCCGAAGTTCCGCCGGCCCTGCAACTCGCCATGCCGCCTGCTGTGGCCATTTTTTACCAAGACAACCATCGAAAATAAACTCAGGAGATCATAAGTTCATCGAAAAAAGCCGTCGAATCGCGGCGGACGCTGCTGCTATAGTACACGCGCCGCCGCGACCTGACTTTCAGGTGTCGCATATGCTGCCGTCTGGCGTCTGTTGGCCACACCACCAACGCCGAAAGTTGAGCCAGGGAGTCGCGCACCTAGCCCAAAAGTTGGTATCATTGTGTTCATCTCGTCGAGCTGATCAATTTTGACTACTCATGCGTCGAATTCCATCGAGAAATGGTCAAGTTCGGGAAGTGTGTGTTTTGTGTGCTTGTGTATGTCGATCACAGGAGAGAAAAAGAGCGGGAGAAAAGAGAGTGTGCACATGATTGGTCTGACCCGGTCAAACACGAATCCATATATTTTATTCCGGGTCCTAACGCGCGACAATAACCCGTAGGAAGGGCTAACGACATCAGAATTAGTCAAACCTAGAGTCTACGGGCTCATTTTGATGCCCCGAAAGCGTTAAAGAGGTCTGTGAGGTCAAAATCTTGATCAAACAATAAAAGACCAAAACACCCCTAAAAAGAAAAATTGCAAACAAGCCCCTAAACTCTTAAAGAGCTAAAAATAGGGCCACACAACGCACAGAATCACATAATTAAACATATAAAAGGCATGTTAGACATCAAGCAAGAGCGAATTAAACAATTAAACACACAAGGCAATTAATACGTGGCGCCTGCTCAGACGATCAGAATAGCGGGGTGTCACAACCTCCCCCCCCCCCTTTTCCAGAGAAAATGACTTTGATCACTTCAACACTTCCATTTCCTTCTGCCAAGGGATGTTCGTGGTTCGGATCCCCATGCGAATGTCCTTCATACCGTTGAGGTGTTCCTATAGACCCGATCACTGGTTGTTCAAGTTCCTTCGATTCCTCTTCGAAGTAGATGGCTATGGTTGCACACGATCTTGAAGCCATTGGTTACTTCCCCTTACAATCCTCAGGAGGGCCAACAAAAGCACAAAACAAGCACAAATAGAGAATCCCATCTCTCAGCACAAAAGAGAAAGAGAGAACCCCGTCTCCTAAGCACATAAGCGAGAGAACCCCGTATCAAACACCTAATTGAGAGAACCAAGCCTCTCAACCACATAATCGAGAGAACCCCGTCTCTCAACCTAAGTCTGGCAGACTCCACATCTCCCAAACATCCTAGTTTGAGAAAATCCAGCATTTCTCAAACCCCTAGATTCAAGAGAATCCAACATCTCCCAAATATCTAACTCCAAGAGAATCTAGCATCTCTTGCTCTCATAATTTAGAAAGAATCCAATATCTTTCTATCACATAAATAGATAGAATCCCACATCTCTCTAACATGAAAATAGAGAATCCAACATATCAGAAATATCTAAATCCAAGAGAATCTAGCATCTCTCGCTCTCATAATTTAGAAAGAATCCAACATCTTTCTATCACATAAATAGATAGAATCCCACATCTCTCAAACCCCTAGATTCAAGAGAATCCAACATCTCCCAAATATCTAACTCCAAGAGAATCTAGCATCTCTTGCTTTCATAATTTAGAAAGAATCCAATATCTTTCTATCACATAAATAGATAGAATCCCACATCTCTCTAACACGAAAATAGAGAGGACTCAACAACTCTCTAGCATATAAGTCCACTTACTCAGCAATCATACATACACATATCAGAGTAACACTTGATGCAAAAAATGTGATGCATGTTTAGTGTACCTTTACACGACTGATATCGGTGTCCCTAGAGTATAGACTCAATATCCATGCCTCAACTCAAGGGGGATATAGCGATGGAATCCCTAAAAGATAGAATTGCAATATGTATGTATGTGCATGAAGTTAGTGAGCAATTCAGAAAAGCTTTAAACACTTAGCATGAATAATCCACACAAGCATATAATCCATTTAGTTTAGCGGGAGCTCACAAACAACAGAAAATTCCAACTTATTAATATTAAATTAGTTAGCCACGTTATCACAACCAAGACAACATCCATCAAGAAAAATAAAATATAATTACTTATACAATGGATGTGTGCAAATGCTATGAATGCTTGATGTACCGTTCACCGTGACAGTAGAGTCGAGCCTGACAATTTTTACAAATGCCTCCTCTAATTCACCCCATTCCTTGAGCCTGTTAGCTCGATCGTACATCTTCTGGTCAAACACTGTTCGGATTCCAATGATGCTTCAACTAAGACAGCACTTGGTGGATCAGGTAGAGGAACACGTAAATTACAACCATGAATCTAATGCATGTGGGGTTAGGAATGTGGATGGCATACACTCATTAATCAGCAAGGAAGACAATCAAGCACGTAGAACAAAGGTTCGAAATGATTACAATTTAATCCAATACATGGTACACATGCTATGAATGCATGATACCTATATCCATAGTATTTGCATTGAGCCCTTGCTTAGATTTCTATAGAGATCCATTTATCCTTCATTCAAGTGGTCAGAACATGATAGTTTTGAATCTTCTATCATCAATTTGTAGAACTGGGAAGTGTCATCACAATCAATTAAAATTTCTGCACCGAGGCGACGCCCTGCAATTCACAAATTGGACAAATATCTATGCATGCGGGCTAGTACATGAGTATGTCAAGTACTGAAAGCAAATAAGAGCACCCAGTTAATGTAGATGCAACACGTAGTTTACAAGAATTTAAAGCACATAAATTAAGAAATTTCAAACATTCCGATGCAATGCACACATTCACAATTAGTTCCTAAGTCGTACGACCTATACTCGACACAACACGACCCAGAGCACTGGTTCGGAACCTGGTAGCTCTGATACCACTTTAGGATGTAGCGCCCGGAAAGCAGGGCCACCACAACCCCCGTACTAAAGCCCAATCCGCATACGAAATGGAAAATCCGTACACGAACCTAGCAGTAGCGAACGGGCAGACAAGACCCTGCCTAAGCTAGGCTACCTAGACAGTGTACAACAGATAAACAAGAACCTGGAAGCGAAAGCAAAGTAGAAAATAAAAATTTCCAAAAATTTAAAACATTAAACATATCAACTCAATCATTATTATCTGCATAATCATTATTATCTGCATGGGTTCAACTGGTCCTAGAAGACTGTCCCGAAATAATCACAATCAAACAAGTACAGAAAATAAATGCGGGTTCAACTGGCCCTAGAAACTTATCCCGAATTATGTACATACAATCCATAAGCATAAACCTGTACAGAGTATATACAATTAAAAATTTACAATCACAACTAAACAAATCACTTAACAAACGACATTGACTCGACAATCATACATACACATATCAGAGTAACACTTGATGCAAAAAATGTGATGCATGTTTAGTGTACCTTTACACGACTGATATCGGTGTCCCTAGAGTATAGACTCAATATCCATGCCTCAACTCAAGGGGGATATAGCGATGGAATCCCTAAAAGATAGAATTACAATATGTATGTATGTGCATGAAGTTAGTGAGCAATTCAGAAAAGCTTTAAACACTTAGCATGAATAATCCACACAAGCATATAATCCATTTAGTTTAGCGGGAGCTCACAAACAACAGAAAATTCCAACTTATTAATATTAAATTAGTTAGCCACGTTATCACAACCAAGACAACATCCATCAAGAAAAATAAAATATAATTACTTATACGATGGATGTGTGCAAATGCTATGAATGCTTGATGTACCGTTCACCGTGACAGTAGAGTCGAGCCTGAAAATTTTTACAAATGCCTCCTCTAATTCACCCCATTCCTTGAGCCTGTTAGCTCGATCGTACATCTTCTGGTCAAACACTGTTCGGATTCCAATGATGCTTCAACTAAGACAGCACTTGGTGGATCAGGTAGAGGAACACGTAAATTACAACCATGAATCTAATGCATGTGGGGTTAGGAATGTGGATGGCATACACTCATTAATCAGCAAGGAAGCACGTAGAACAAAGGTTCGAAATGATTACAATTTAATCCAATACATGGTACACATGCTATGAATGCATGATACCTATATCCATAGTATTAGCATTGAGCCCTTGCTTAGATTTCTATAGAGATCCATTTATCCTTCATTCAAGTGGTCAGAACATGGTAGTTTTGAATCTTCTATCATCAATTTGTAGAACTGGGAAGTGTCATCACAATCAATTAAAATTTCTGCACCGAGGCGACGCCCTGCAATTCACAAATTGGACAAATATCTATGCATGCGGGCTAGTACATGAGTATGTCAAGTACTGAAAGCAAATAAGAGCACCCAGTTAATGTAGATGCAACACGTAGTTTACAAGAATTTAAAGCACATAAATTAAGAAATTTCAAACATTCCGATGCAATGCACACATTCACAATTAGTTCCTAAGTCGTACGACCTATACTCGACACAACACGACCCAGAGCACTGGTTCGGAACCTGGTAGCTCTGATACCACTTTAGGATGTAGCGCCCGGAAAGCAGGGCCACCACAACCCCCGTACTAAAGCCCAATCCGCATACGAAATGGAAAATCCGTACACGAACCTAGCAGTAGCGAACGGGCAGACAAGACCCTGTCTAATCTAGGCTACCTAGACAGTGTACAACAGATAAACAAGAACCTGGAAGCGAAAGCAAAGTAGAAAATAAAAATTTCCAAAAATTTAAAACATTAAACATATCAACTCAATCATTATTATCTGCACAATCATTATTATCTGCATGGGTTCAACTGGTCCTAGAAGCCTGTCCCGAAATAATCACAATCAAACAAGTGCAGAAAATAAATGCGGGTTCAACTGGCCCTAGAAACTTATCCCGAATTCTGTACATACAATCCATAAGCATAAACCTGTACAGAGTATATACAATTAAAAATTTACAATCACAACTAAACAAATCACTTAACAAACGACATTGACTCGACAGACACGATACATCGTCGCCTAGCTTGACCTCCAACAACCTTCACCTGCAAACTAAAAATAATGGTGGACCGAGGGTCAGTCCACTGACTGAGTGATGGGGCTAAACACACACAGACTATACATAATAAGGAGTAGAGCACGTATCAAAAGAAAGATTATGAACCGGGAGTAGGGTTTTGCATACCAAAGCCATTTTCAAAGCAAACTTATACTTATTCAAAATATAACGAACTGAGCATACTCATATCATATCAAAAGAGAAAGCTCCTATCCCGTTTCATAATCAACATAGCAGAACATAATCTTATACCCGGCAAGTATGGGTTTCCAACCTTACTTCCATATCATATCATACGTATGAAAAATCGAAATAATCACAAACATAATCATATTCAAATCCCGTATCCATCTTCACCACCTGGAAGTCGCATGCGGGGTACGGGCCCACATCGTGCAACTTTATGTACATGGGGTAGCGAACCCACGTCGTACCTTCTCCAGCATCAACTAAAGGCTCAAAGCACTACGCCTCCTCAACCCCAAAGAGTCATGCATAGGTACTTCAAATGGAGATCATGCACAGGCTTAACCCGACAGCCCAACACAGTCCCAGGCATCCTTACCCACGTCTCCGCGGGCCAACAAATCAGAGCAGGACATATCATATCATAACTCGCTACATATCATACTTATCATATCATAACATAAACATACTTACGTACCTTATCAGACACACCAAACCTTTCAACTTAGCATATGCTACAAACGTACCTCTCCGTGTCATCCTAATCCGTAGCTGGCATGAAGACATACGGTTTGGAGCAAAGCCTCGTTGCAAAACATTTTCAAGCTTATATATGCTCGTACATATAGTTCAAAACCTTTACTCGTATGACAAATTCATAAGCATATCATATAAACACATATCTGTTATATAAATATAATAGAATAAACGCATGTAGGCTTGAAAACGAGCATATAGGGTTGTAGGTCGCTTTAACTAAAAGAAAATCCTAAAACCTCACCTTACACCAACGAGAATGGAAGACACGAGCAAGGAAGTCCCACTAGAACCCAAACAGTAGACAGACACTCCCTGAAGAACCCCTGAACGATTGAGCACAAAGAACACAAGACTCAGACTCGAACCACAACCACAAAGACGCACGACCATGCTCACGAATACAAATGATGCAACATATAATCCACATTTATACAATTAAGTCATGCATAGCAAATTCCATTCACTTTACATATCAAGATAAGCATAGCTTATAAAACTCATAACATCTACCCTGCACTAAGTCTCGAAAGGATAAAAGCAAATTACATATTAATTTTACACATAAATACATATGGCATACTTAAAAATCCATTTCAAATAAATGCAACGTATCCTTTCATAATTATTACATAGGTTTCATATAATTTCATAACCAATTTAGTTTCCAACTATTACATTAACACCCCTTAACAAGAAATATTCTCAAGTAAATAGGCATAGAACGAGGCAATTAAATTCAATAAATAAAGAATTAAGCTTTTCATACATCATAACATATTTCCATATATCATACAACTCATGATTTGAATTTATCGTACATACATGATCGAATTTTAGAATTAAAACAATAAACGAATAAAAAATACAATAAATTCAAAATTTCATAACAAATCAACTGGGCATCCGATTGATGACCGAAAAGTGGCATTGGACTCACCACAACGAAATGGACCTACTGACCAAAGGGCGTCGGAACGGTGCTACCGGAGCTAGCCGAACCACCACCGGCAGCCGCCGGACAACCACCTCCGGTGACCGAAAAAATCCCCATGAACGGCTAATCGTACGTCTCAACATGTACAGTAAAAGCCCTTAATCAATTTCTGGAAAAGTGGAACCCACCGGATTTAGATAAGGAAAAATCGTCCAATTCAACAATTAAATCCCAAAAGCCATAAAACGAAATTAAATCCAAACTGTTCAACGAAAATAAAATCCTAGCATACCATTGGAAAGGCCACATCGAGTACTTCAAAACCCCTAACTTAATTGCCGGGAAAAGATGCCAGAGCATTGACCGGCGTAGACCGCCACGGGCCGCCACCAAAACGGCCGAATTTGAGTCGGGCAAACAGGAAAAAAGATCAACTTCTTCGTGCTGAACAACGTTTGTGAAGGACCCATCGCCAAAGGATAACCGAAAGAGGCCCCCATTAGTTGCCGACGTTCCGCCGCCACTATAACTCATTGTGCCGCCTGCTGTGGCCATTTTTGGCCAAAACCACCGCCGAAAATGAACTCAGGAGATCATAACAGGTGGGAAGCCGCCAAAGTTCCTCGAAAAAACCCACCGAACCGCGGCGGATACCGTTGCTACAGTACACGCACCACCGTGGTGTGGCTTTCTAGTGGCACGTCCGCGGCCATCTGACGTCCGATGGCCGCGCCACCAATGCCAGAAGTTACGCCAGGGAGTTGCGTACCTAGCCCAAACATTTTATGTCCAATTCCACCGCCTTAGACCGCCACGAGCTACCGGTGAAGGTCGTGGTTGAAATCCCGCCGCCTGTAACTCAAAATATCTTCGCCACCGCTTGTCGTTGGCCCCTGATTTTGGTATCATTATGTTCATCTCGTCGAGCTGATCAATTTCGACTACTCATACGTCGAATTCTGTCTATAAATGGCTGAGTTCTGGGAAGTGTGTATTTTATATGCGTGTGTGTGTCGATCACAAGAAAGAGAGGGATTAGGAGAGGAGAAAGAGTGCACGTGATTGGTCTGACCCGATCAAACATGGATCCGGATATTTTATTTTGACTCCTAACGCGCGAGAATAACCCGTAGGAAGGGCTAACGACATCAGAATTGGGCAAACTTAGAGTCCACGGACTTATTTTGATGCTCTGAAAGTGTTAAAGAGGTCCGTTAGGTCAAAATCTCGATCGAACGATAAATGACCAAAACACCCCTCAAAAGAGAAAATTACAAACAAGCCCCTAAACTCTTGAAGAGCTGAAAATAGGGCCACACAATACACAGAATCACATAATTAAATACATAAAAGGCATGTTAAAAATCAAGCAAGAGCAAATTGAATAATTAAACCCACAAGGAAATTAACACGTGATGCCTGCTCAGACGATCGAAAAAGCGGGATGTCACACAACCGGTCACTCAATAGTTGTTGTTTGGCCTCTTTGCTACTCTCTTTTACTCACGTGAGGTTTTGTTTCTTTTAGTCATGTCAACCTACAACCCTAAATGTGTTTTTAGCCCGCGTGCGACTTATGTATCATACTAAGTAAATATGTTTTGGTTAAGTAATTTGGGGATTTGTCCCACTTGCTAAGAAACCTCTGAAAAATGTTTTAATGTATAAGTAAGCTATGTTCACTTTTGTTTTTGAAAAGAGTTGGTGTGCGTTTTATAACGAGTTTAACCATGAAAATTTTGTTTGGTATTTTTGACTTTGAATTTATTGGGCCTCAAAGACGTGGGTAAGGAGCCCCTAAAGGGCATCGGTTGTCATGCACTACTCCTGTGCACATTCTCCATTTAAGAGAGCTCACTCAACCTCGGTAGGTCGAAGGAAAAGTGGTTTTCTTGAGCTGACGATAACTCCGTTAAAGGAGGGGGTAGGAGTGATTAGCCCCCGTCTCAATACGAACTTTAAATCGATGGTTTAGGGATCGCCACTCTTTCTATGATCGGTATGAGGATTGATTTCTTTGGATTTGGTTTTGAATTTGTTTAACTTTGGGAGTTAGGTTCGAGATACTAGTACTCGTTGAGTTTTGTTAGACTTTAATTTGGTTCATGAAACGGGAATGGATGCATAATTAAGAAATTGATTAAGTTTTTCCTCTAGGCCTTAAACCCTTTTATACATATATTATCACGGAAAAATCTTTTGTGTGCGAAAACCATCCCCGGTTCATGGGCTTTTGTTTAGTATTTTCTTTACACGTTATCTATTTGTATGGGTATGTGTGTTACCTCGCTAGCTGTTAGACTGACCCCTCTTTGTTGTTTCTTTTTCCCCCTTTCTTTCTTGAGTTGCAGGTATAGATTGAGGTTCGAGCTAGGCAGTAAGTGTCTCTGTCGAGCCGTACTTGTTTTGTAGCTCGAGTCCTGCGTACATTCGTATATTGATTACAAATTGTATTTATGACTTACTTTGGGATAACTTATGATAGTTTGTAAGCTTGGAGATTTGATGTTGTTTTAGCCCGGAATGGGCAAGTGATTATATAATTGTTGGGTGAATATATTTATTTTAATCGCTTTCGCATTTATGTTTTTGTTTGCACACTCTGTTGTAAGATTCCATGTTTCGCTTAACTTAGGTGAGTTTTCGTTTGTCTCCCGTTTGCTACAACATGGTGTGTGTGCAGACATTCCATTTCATACATGTGCCGAGTCCCAGTGTGGGGGATGTGGTGCCCACCGTTCTGGGTGCTACATCCTTAAGTGGTATCAGAGTTCTGAGTTGCAAAACCAGAGCTCTAGTGCCGAGTCATATCTATCTAGGTCGTTCAGCATAGGATTATGTGATTATTTGCATTCATTTACACCTTATGTGACTTATTTGTTTAATACTTGTATTAATTGTACACATGAATATGTATTAAACCCCATGCATCAATATTTGCTTAAATTATGATTTTCAGGATGACACCTCGAAGCCGAGATGGCGAAGCTTCGTCGGCTCATGATAATCCACCTCCGCCACCACCGTTGAATGCAAAGAAAATTGTTCAAGCCTTCTTGAATCAATTACAACAAAATCAATGACAACAAACACCACCGGGTTAAGGGCAACAGGGATTTATTTCTACGGTCTATCGAGAGTTCCGGAACAACAACCCTCCAAAGTGGTATGGGGGAGATGACATCAAAGTCGAAGAGTGGCTTTCCAAGATTTTCGGTATTTGGGAGATTTACCCGGGAAACTCCCAAGAGAAAGCAGTTTGCACGACCCGTTTTATTTAAGGCCAAACTTCTAATTGGCTCAAGGGAGTGAGATCAAAGCTTCAGAAGATGGGAGAAGAATTTAATTGGGATACCTTTGTTCAGAAGTTCCATGATAAGTACATTCCTCTGAGTGAAAGAGAAAGGGAGCAACAAGAGTTCTTGGATTTGAAGCGAGGTTCGAGGTTCGTGGATGAGTACATCTTGGAGTTTGAGAGGCTCATGCCTTATGCCACGCACATTACCAACAATGACTAACTCAAAGCTTGTAACTTTGTGCATGGGCTTAGGGTTGACATTCAACAAGCTCTCCAAGCATCAACCACTACTAGAAAAACAGTCTGTTATGACGCTCTAATATGACGCTTTTGAAAAGGTGTCATAACAGACCACCTGTTGAGACGCTTTTTGTAAATCCGTTTAATTAGATCTAATTTTTATTTATTATTATATTATTTATCAACTAAATTAATAATAATGAGACTTTTTTTAAAAAGCGTCAAAATATAATATATTTATCGTGACGGTTTAATATATAAGCATCTCAATATGTATATATTTTATAAAATATCATAAGTTCTTTAATTTTGTTAGAAGAGGCTGGCTTTTGAACGGTAAGTTTTGGTGGGTTTGGACCCAAAAAAATGAGGGAAATTTTTCTTGGACTAAAAAAATGGGGGAAGCGCAATTTCACTTTATCCAACAACGAAAATTGAGAGACATGAATTAGACAATTACACTGAAATTGAACCAACTCAAGGAAATTCAAAAAAATCGGAGGTTAGACATCTCCAGAGCTCCGTCGTTGCCTCGCTGCTCCGCCACCGCATCGCTGCTCCACCATTGCCTCGCTGCTCCGCCGCTGCGTCGCTGAACTAGGGTTCGGTTTCCAGACCACCGGCTCCCTCGCCTCGCCCTACCCTGCCAACCCTTCTCTTTTTCTCTTTTCCAGATCACCAGATTAAGCTGGAAAATCTGAATTCGATGGAAAGTTGAAGCTATTTTCGAGTTTTCGAGCCTATTGATTTTCTATTTTGAAGTCGACGGAAAGCTAAATCTGTGAGTCTCTAAATACCTTTCCTTTTTTGGGTTAAATTCGGAATTCTCTTTCTCTTGTACAAGATAATTTGCCGGTAAATATTTGAAGTTACTATTATCTAAAATTTTTAAGACGAGCTAAGTTCAAGTATAATACGCTGTAAATGGTTTGTCCTGTGGGATTTCAGAAACTAAATGTCTGAAGTTGATTTATCAGATCCTCTTTTTTTCTTTTAAAATTTCCTTTAATCGTGATTTGCAATTTATTAGATGAAATGTACTTCATGGAAAATACGTAGAAAGTTGAGTGTGTGGTCTTGTACTATTTCTCTGGCCAAAATTTTCGGAAAATTTTAAGATTTAATTAATTATGCTAAGTAATTTGTGATTTCATATTTATAAAAGAAGAGGAAGTTCGTATAACCAATCCAATATTTCATATAGGTTTGAGATAATTCATTTTGCATTGGTTGTTCTGTACAATGTCCTGACAAAGCTTTATTCTTTTTCCTATCTAGGCAAGCACATAATCAAGATGTGTTCTTCAACAACAATGAACTGCTTATGACATGGAATATTCTGAGCCTAAATCTTCAAACAAGATAACCTGGTAGCCTTCATTTTCTTTTCCAGCTCTCTATATATCCCTATAGCTTTTTGTTTCTTGGTTTTGTCCTGGGGATTTGGGGCTGACTGAACTTGAGTTTGAGCATTAAACTTGACATGCAGCTTGGCTGAGTTCATTGTGGATACATTTAGTAAACTGTTTTCAGACAGTTCAATTTTACTGTTAATTTTCTGATGGCTTTGAAAATTGGAGCATTATGAGATCCTGTAAATATACCTTTGCTTTAGTTTATTGATGCAATTATCTTTACATTCTTTCCATTTGGATAGGCTGGTTTTGTGTTGATTTCACTTGATACGATCAAAATGGTCTATGTATGTTCTCCTTGAAGATCATCAATTGGGGATGATGGTTATTCACTACATTTTGGAAAACTGTAGACAATTGCATAATTAATTAATTAATATAAGTTTTCTAACTGTGTGGCTGAATTTCATGCTTGACTGATCATATTGATGGTTGAGTTTAGGATATATATTATGTTCCCTTACAAAAAAAGTTAAGAAAACGTACTTAAACTTATGCAAGTAATCTATAGTCTTAGTCAATGGCCAAGATGCATATGCAACTGTAAGGGAACGTAACACATGATTTAACTTACAAACTTCACATGATAGTTTTGTATCATGTAAATATCAAAACACTTCCACACCAACATGACTTTTACTATAATGTTTGAAGTGCATTATCAATGATACCTTTGTCCTTGTAAGTATCTTTACCCCTCTCACTGACCTCCCAATGCATGTTTTTATGACCTTCTATCTGTTGTAGGCCAAGTGGTTGGTCTCATATGACTGTTGATGTTGAGGAATTCCCTTCTCTGTTAATTTTCATGTACTAGTGCCCCTGTCCTTATAGATTGTCTTTCTAAATATGTCTTCATGTGCTATCATGACTATAGCTAGTTTCTTTTTATAGCTTTCACATTGGATTAATTCTCAACCTATTTCAAAAGCTTCATATTATGCATAAATGAGCATGGTACATTCTTCTATTCAAGGATCAAGCATTCAAATGGGGCCAACTGTTTAAGCTATTTTAAAAGCTTTATTAGTTGATGCTATCACATATTTTATATTCGTATTTAATTTTTATGATGGTGCTTTATGTTTCTGCTATCCTCGTATAACAACTGCAATCTTTATGCGTTACATTTTACATAAATTGATAAATGGCAATTCCAACTGCTACTTGTTCCTGCAGTTTTTTCCCTGGCTAAGCTAATGAACGTGAAAGAAGATGATAGTAAACTATCTGCTATTGCAAGGTAATGCTTTCTCCTTATTTTGGCCATGTCTTAGGTATCCTGATAATTAATCTGAACTTTCTATGAATTCATTTCTAATTTCTATTTGTGGGCACATTTTTTAGTTTCATGGATCAGATGAACACATCCCATTTTAGTCTTATACAGCTGAGATAGACACCAAAACACAAATTGAACTGTAGTAAACTGTTTAACAGCCAGCAAAGATACATTTAGTGAGATGAGTGAATTAAAGCTTGTAATATGTTATTTTAGGTACATGTCTGTGTTGGGGCTTTTAAACTAAACTGTGAGACATATGATCAGCTAAGGAACATAATTATGTATTTCCATCGCTGCTATATATGATCTGCTGAGTATGAGTACTGAACTGATTTTGGACATGTAGATACCACATTGATATTCTAAATTCTTTTAAATCTGAAATTATGTAAGAGACGTGTGAAGTGGTCATTGACATGCTGGTTTAATCCTCAAATTGGAATTAATTATTAACCATGTTTTTGCTCTTTAATATTATATTACAAGTTAACTTACAACAGTCATAACTAAATGTAATTTGAAATTTTGAAGGCCTAGCTACATTGCATTGGTGTGTGCAGAATGTTAGCTTATAACAGCTTCTGATTGTTTAAATACATAAATACTATTCAATGCTCATTTCTTGTTTGTTCAAGCAATGAAATGTTAATTCTCATTTTGATACTCTTAACACCTTTTGTTATGTTATATATGAAAATGTATTTTGTTATACATTTTAAGAGATTCAGCTCTTGGTTGCTCTTTCTACAACTTGTCTTGTTTCTAAATTTCTTATGTTTCTAGTTGTAGGTAAATGTAAAGTCTATAGCATAAGAACTACTATTTGATTGATTTCTAGTGTTTGTTATAGTAATGGTATGTACATGAGATTGGAAATTAGATACCTTTTGGTAAATGCTAAGTAGAAAACATAAGTTGTTGTAGTATTGACCCAATAATTTCAGATATATTTAAGAAATTTATAATATAGTTCAAGATAATTTTATATGTTACAATTTTGATGGTGTTATTTCCTTTCCAGGCCGTTTTTGTGCTTTTGAAGTAGCTCATAACTTGAATTAAAATTCAAGTGGTCGTGGTGTTTGACAATTCAAAACTTTTCTGCTTCAACGACTTGAACAGGTAAAATTTTACATTAGAGTATTTGAGAGAATATATAACAGGTAAACTCAAGTGGATGTGATGTAGGATTGTCTTAGCATGAGTTCTTGGCCTAAACATGTAATTAAAGATGATTTTGTATTCTAATTTCTTAGGATGGAGTTACGTAGTCTAAATAGGATTAGAAGCATATAATTTCATTGAGTTTATCATCTGGAATTTGCTTTAAAATAGGGTACGAAAATATTTTGATTGAATTGCTAATATGACTAGCTTAAAGCATGGAAACCTGAGTGTTTATGCATTACATATGTTAAGGAACATTGCAGGCAAAATTGGGTCATAAGTTTTGATGTTTTTGGATGAGTTTTGCATGATCAAGAGTGTGGAATGCATGAACCGAACTGTGACAGCATGTATGCAGAGAATTCAGACGCAAAGTCAGAACTCATACGACCTCGGTTTTAAAAACTATTTTAACTGGATATTACTAGTATATTTTATGTTAATCTGAGTCCATTTGATACCTGAGAAAAATTCAAAACGACCTAGCAGTCCCCCGTTTTCTGGTCTACAATAATGGCTTGAGAAGAGTGGGTAAATGTATGAATTTCTCAAAACCTTTTTACAGGGAAACTTATGAATATATTGAGTATATTCCCATAAAATTTCAGATTAATCTGACTTCGTTTGATAGAGTAACTTTTTTTTTTTAAAACTGTTGGTGCAAAGTTCTGAAAAATTTAAAATAATTGTCACACAAGGCTCAAATTTACACCAAACGTCTCCAAAACTTGTATTTTATTCTTAATCCTCTTCCATGTGTCAGTTGTTTCTCATTACAACCTTGATGTACCGAGTAAACAATTAGATATATTCTCTAATAGCATAATATTATTTTGAATTCCATCTCATAAATCATTAGATAAGTACATGAATAGATAACAATCATCATGACAATAGGATTCCAGCTTGTTGCCGAGGCGCCCTATGACTCGTGAATTATACTAACTTATTTGACTGCATATATAATGCTGACAGTTTTGGCGGGTATACATGTAAAGCACCCCTTAAATTGCATTATTTTTATTTTGAATTTGTGAAAGTGTACATTCTTTTTTCAGGAGAAATAGCAGTTTAATACCTCCCAAAAATATGAACTAGGTTGTTTTGAATAACAGTTATTTTTGAATTGTTTTCTGAAGGCACTCATTGTTTTGAAGAAAGGAACATAATTAATCAAGTACAACAGAAAAAAGGGTGTGCATTCAAACTTTCTCCGGTAAGCAATTATCTCTATCTATGTAAAAATGTGAAAATATCATATGGAAATCCTTAAATGTTAGGTACCTGATTGTTTTTTTAGGTATATGGCTAATATGGATAAAGTTCAGCTGGGATTTACAATCATTTTTGCTGATCTGACTCAGTTTTGCCAAAAAGTAAACAGGTTGATCCCTCCTCCCCACACTTAAATCATATATTGTCCTCAAGGTATAAGAAAAATCGAGAGAAAAGAGGACTTCCCTGAGGTGCGGATCTGGGGCTTTTTTTCCGTAAAAATAGTATGGGGTCTAGGTATGGCCAAACCTAAGAGTCAAACCAGCACAGATACATCATCAGTTTAACAGTAGAAAATGGGTGAAAGTTAGGCAAACAACGTGCGTCTTCAAGACAATTAAGAGTAGCAATCAACTCAAATGGAGATAGAACCTCCATACAAATCCCCTCAACTATGTGGTGCTGAATCTTCTAATCCATTGTGCCCTCTAGATTGGGGATGATGACTCACAGAGGTTCTCAACACAATTGGACACTTTCTCAGCACAGACTCTGTCAACCACTTATAAAAAACAAATTCAAATATCCCTAACAACGGTTCTTGGGTTCCTAAACTTGAAAAATATATGAGATCTGAGGAAAATAGTGGTTAAATAATCAAGAACATCTGCATACCAGCGTATGTCCATTAGGTTTGGCCAAATCTTAAGGTCAAACACCTCAAAAATTTTCTCATTCTAGAAATCATCATGTGTAGGCCTTGAACCTGCAATTTTTCCTCCTCCTTCGAAGGCATACTTCAAATTGTCCAAAAAGTTCTTAAGTTTCAAAATGGGTACCTGAAACACGAAGGAATTTAGTTCAGTTATAGCATCAGGCACATCAAGAATCAGACCATCCCTATTCCTAGATTTAAAGGCCTCTAATGGTAAAACCATCCCACAAGGATCATCAGACAACCCAATATGTTTCAGCTTACTCTCAAAATTTCCAACAAGCAACCTTTGAAAGGGTTCAAGACTTAGTTCCTCTACATTGTTCAGCTCATAATTCTCATTAGTCAGGTTTTCTATCACATCAATGCTAAAAACACTAGAAAATTTATTAAGACCTTTACTTGACTCATAAACAATAAACTTCACAATATCACCATCAAATTCTATGAGCCAACAAGCCTTTTTGAACATTTATTTAGCATTAGCAGTACTCAAAAAGGGACGGTCCAAAAGGATATCAGAGGATTTTTCAGAATTATTATCTTCCATGTCCAACATGAAGAAATCAGTCGGGATCGTCGACTTGAACAAGGACATCTTCTAAAACACCTTCTAGGTATATGATGGAGCATTCTGCAAGCTGTATGATAACACTTGTACCTTTCAAGGGACCAAGATTAAGTGCATTATATACAGATAAAGGCATAACATTAATAGATACACCCAAATCAAACATGGCCTTCTTAATTCCCAAATTACCAATTTTGCATGGTATTAAAAATATACCTTGATCATGGAACATAGGGGGGACTTTCTTTTGTAGAACAGCGGAGATATTTTCCCCCACACTTACCTTTTCATTACCTTTAAGCTTCCTCTTTTTGGTGCAAAGCTCCTTAAGGAATTTAGCATATATGGGAATTAGTTGGATTGCATCCAACAACGGTATGTTCCCTTCAACTTTTCGAAATATCTCAAGAATGCTCTTTTCTTCCTTCTGTTTCTTCATTTCTACCAGACATTGAGGGAATGGAGGCAGAATCACCAGTGGTTTAGTCTGCACGATGATTTTTGACTTTATCTTTCTCCTGATCACCTACGGACCCAGTTTTCCTTCCTTTATCTTTCTCCAGTGGTGGTGGAAGCTCCTTCCCACTTCTAAGCGTGATGGTGCTGATGTTTGCCTAGGATCCTTGGTTTACAATGGAAACTTTCCTTTATTCTCAATTCTACTCAACGCGGCTGCAATCTGACCCAATTGGGTCTCCAAATTCTTGACGGTTGACTCCAAGTTATTAAGTCGGATTGCTTATGGGTTGAGGGGTGGGTTTTGTTTTTGGGGTTGTGGAGGTCTAGTTACGAAACCTTGGAAGTTTGGTGGTTGAGGGGCGTAACTTAGAATGCGGTGATTTTGCCATCCGGGGTTGTATGTATTAGAGTAGGGATTGTAATTCTATTGTTGGAATCTTGCAGCATTAACATTCTCCAACGTGCCATTTTGAAGGGAAGGACATGCATCAGTTGGGTGTAATGTGCTCGAGCACAATTGACAAACCATCGCCACTTGGGGAATACCTGCAGTAAGGTTAGAAGCCAAAGCACTTATCATAATTTTAATTTCATCAAAAGGGGGAGAGTTTACCTCATTAACCTGTCATAAAACATCCGGTGTGGTGTAGTATTTCTGCAAATTCATAGTTATCTTGTCAATCATGTCCTTTATTTCTTCGGTTATCTTGTCCAAAATAGATCCTCTCCAAGAACTTTTCAGCATGTTGTTCCCAATTTTTGATGGAAGGTAATTCAACCATTTTCTCGCTGCATCTTGCAAAGAATGTGGGAATGCTCGCAACTTGATTTGATCCTCCATGACTTTCGGTCGCATGGTGGAACAACATAGTGTATGGAAATCTTGGAGATGTTGGTGAGGGTTTTCTTTCTCCTTGCCACGATGGGGAGCAAGTGTATCAACCCCGTTCTAAGTTTAAAACTAGCGGTGACTTCTGGAAAGGTGATGCAGAGAGGCTATTGTGTGGTAGTGGGGATGGCTTGTTCGCTCATAGTTACGCGAGCTGGTGGTTCTCCCATCGTTAAGCTATGGTCAAACCTTACGGTCAAACCTGTCTGTTCGTCTTCTGAATGTTCTGACTCAGTGCCTGACCCTTTAGATTTGATCAGATCGGAATTATCCTCTAGGTTCTTGGGTGTTTTGTTTTGTTTTCTTAACGATCTCGCTGTTTTCTCGATTTTTGGATCGTAATTTGGCTTGTCTACTCCGCTAATACTGTTCTTTATAAAAAGCAATTAAATTCAATTAGTACCAATCCCCGGCAACGGTGCCAAAATTGACAGTTGTCGGATCCGTCAAAATAAAAATATAATTTTGTTGCAACAAATACGAGTACAGTGCAACGAGTCGAACCACAGAGATTGAAAGAATTGACTCAATTAACTCTCAGGAAAATCGTACAAAGACAAGTCAATTAGAAAAAGGGGATTTGAGTTTATTAATTAACTAACTAACTAAAAAGCACTTAAAATAAACTAGAAGAAAGCAATAAATCACGTTGAGAGTTGGTTTTAATAAATCGGATGGAAAACAATACCTAGCTAGGAATCACAATTCAGTTAAGACATCGATCACAGATGCAAAGATAAATTCAAGTTGTTCAAGTAGATTAGCTATAGTAGATAGAGACACTCGACTACACCTCGTTTTCACTTAAATTCTCGAATAGCCTAGAGACACTCGACAGCTATTTTCCCTAATCAATTCACAACCCCTAGAGACACTGGATATGATTTAATGAACTGACCGCATTAAAAACCATGAAAACACTAATCCGAATTAACCTAGTCACGACATGTGCAAGATTTAAATCTGATTGTTAACTCCCTTAACAAGTTGAGAACTGCAACCAATCCTTCTCGCTAATGTACCACAATTATCAATCATGCATTATGTTTACTTCATGTAATCAAGAATGGCGATATGCAATAAACTTACTTAGAAAATTGGGCCCTAATCAACTAAGTAAATAAATCGCAATAACACGACACTCGGAGAGTTAACAAATACTTGAAATTAAATTGAATTATAAAAACAAATTAGGTCTCTCGATGTCAAACTAAATCATAAATTCCTAGCTAAGTACTAAAGAAATTAGCTACTCATAATTAGATTGTCTAAAAAAAAAAAGAGAATAAGAATAGACAAGAAAAAATCTTGTTGATGGTCGTAGAAGCTGCTCCAAGAATCCCCCCCCCCCCCCAAAAGCTGCTTCGTGTCGCCTCCAAAGTGGCATGAAAAGTGTGCCTCAAAGTTGTGAAATCTGCTGCCTAGGCGTGATATTTATAGCTCTCAACAAGACTTGGCCATCAAGTAGAAAATCTCTCTCCAAATCCTAAGACAACAAGGATTTCTCTTCCATACTAAAAAACCAATTCAAGTTCAAAATTGGACTTTTCTTCTTCACGTTAATACTGCCACAATCTTACTCTAATTGGATTCTCAAATTAATTCCAATCTACTTGTATGGCCCAACAACGTCCAAACCCAATTCTAATTAAATCTTCCACTCTAATTAAGCTCCAAGACCAGCAACCTCAATTATTTCTCACGCATGCACATATACGTGAATGGCTCCAGATTACTGCTCTCCAATTCGAACCTCAGCCCAATCAGCACTAGCTTTCCAAATTGTGGCCTAAAATGTCCCTAATCAAGTAGCAAAGCCCAAGTTGTACTCTTTAATGAAAACTGATCAAAGCATCATATTGTATCCAACTTAAGCTCTAACTTTCAGTCACACATGCATGGAAAATACGAGGTTTAAGCATGTTATCATATAGGCTAAACTTTTGAAAATGATTTGGTATGCAAAATCTTAGCTCGGTTCGTGACCATCCCCTTTTGATATTTGTTATGCTCTATATGTATATTTGTGTGGGTGTGTGTTAGCCCTCTCACTCAGTCGAGTTTAGACTGACCCTCTCCTTAGCACTTTAGTTGCAGGTGACCCGAGCTAGGCGGGACAGTGTGTCCTGGTATCGTACTAGCTTGCATAGGTCGAGTCTGTATATTTTATGTTGCATTTTGATTACTCTTGCTTATGTATATGAATATAAATTGTATTTTGGGGATATTTGTAACTCTTGATGTAATTTTTGGGCCATGTGGCCATTGTGTATATGTTAGTGTATGTTTAATGAGCTCTTTTGGATCCTGTATGTTGCTTCCGCATCTTGTTACTTGTTTTTGCGGGCTCTGACTATGTCTTAGCCTTGCTAAGCCTAGTGTGTGTGTAGGTCCCCGTTCGCTTATACTTGGGCTCATGTATGGACTTCCATTTCATATATGGGTTCCGGTTTAGGTACGGGAGATGTGGTGACCCGCCGCTCCGAGTGCTACAGAGACCCCCGATCCAGGCCCGAGCTTATACGTTGGAGGGTGAAGAGGATGATACTATGATAGATGTCACCGCCGTGGAGAAAGGCACTACAAGCATTCGTAGTATACCATTTCATGCAATGTTTGATCCCGAGGCCAACCACTCCATTATTTCTAGTCAACTTGCTACCTCTTTGTGCTTGCCTGTTGCATGTGTGGATAACTCTTATGTGATAAGCTCTCCTCTTGGAGGAAGCTTGGGGACGAACCAAGTGTTCCGGGAGTGTCCAATGAGTATTGACGACCAAGAGCATTCGGTGGATTTTACCGAGTTGTACATGAAGAGGTATGATGTAATCTTAGGCATGGATTGGTTATTTCGGCATCGTGCAGTGATCGATTATCATGTAAAGAAGGTTCTTTTCGGCTCAACGGCATTTTTGAGCCTAAGATTGAAGTTTAGCCTATTTATATCTTTTGTGAAAGCTAACTGTTTGGTCCAGGACAGTGCGAAAGGCTATGTGGCTTATCTTTTGAATAAACCAAAGGACCAAGCCAAGCTTGAGGAGGCGGAGATTGTGAAGGACTTTCCCTATGTTTTCCCTCAAATTTTTGAATCCTTACCACCTGACAGGGACATCGAGTTTGTCATAAATTTTTATCCTGGAGCCAAAATGTATTTGAAGACTCCCTATAGAATGGCTCCAGTAGAGTTGAAGGAGCTGAAGATGCAACTTGATGAGCTCTTAGAGTGTGGTTACGTTCGTCCAAGTACTTCTCCGTGGGGTACTCCAGTCCTGTTTGTGAAGAAGAAGAACAGGACTTTACAAATTTGTATTGACTTCCGTGAGCTGAACAGTTTAACTGTGAAGCACAAGTACCCTTTGTCCAATATTGAAGAGCTATTCGATCTCCTTCAAGGTTCCAAGGTTTATTCCAAGTTAGATTAAAGGTAAGGGTATTATTAGGTGTGTATCCGGGAAGAAGACATAACGAAAATGGGATTCAACACCTGTTATGGGCACTTTGAGTTTGTGGACATGCCTTTTGGCCTACCAATTCCCCTAATACGTTCATGGACATGATGCACCCGATTTTCTGGCCCTTCTCGGACAAGTTCGTTGTCATCTTCATTGATGATCTCTTGGTGTACTCAAAGTCCATTGAAGATCATGCGCAACACTTGAGAAGGTTTCCTTCTATGCTCCGAGAGTATTAAATGTTTGCCAAGTTCAACAAGTGTGAGTTTTGGATCAACAAGGTTTCCTTCTTAGGTCACTTCATCTCAGGCAGTGGTGTGGAAGTCGATCCTTTGAAGGTGAAAATAGTCATGCTTTGGAAGCAACCAAGGAATGCCTCAGAGGAAAGAATTTTTCTGGGGTTAGCCGGGTATATAGGAGGTTCGTGAAAGATTTCTCTAAGATTGTCGTCCCGTTGACACGGTTGACAAAGAAAGAGGCGCGGTTTGAGTGGGATGAGGCGTATGAGAAGAGTTTTCAAACTCTTAAGGAGAAGTTGACTATGGCACCATTTCATACCCTACCGAAGGTACACAAGGCTACTCAGTTTATACCGATGCATCTAAGGCCTTGGTTGAGTGTTGATGCAAGACAGAAGAGTGGTAGATTATTCCTCAAGAACGTTGAAAGATCACGAGGAAAACAATCCTACTCAAGATTTGGAGTTAGCAACGATTGTGTTCGTATTGGCAAAGTGACGCTATTACCTTTAAAGAGCCACTTTTGAGGTGTTTACGGACCACAAATCCTCAAGTTTCTTTTTACTCAAAAGGAGTTGAATATGCGGCAGAGGCGTTAGGTGGAGTTTCTCTAGGACTATGATTGCACAATTCAAAACCACCTAGATAAGGCTAACATGGTAGGCGATGCGTTGAGTTGGAAAGCTAGTGTTTTGGGGTTAGAATCAAGTTCAGTTGAGCACTGTTCAGAGACCGTGGTTTCAGTGGCTTGCTTGGCGATTATCTTAGTTCAATTGTATTTGAAGCAAAGATCGATTGAAGCTCAATCTAGGGATCCGAATATTCAAAGGTTGGTTACGAGACCGAGAGTTGATCCGAAGATGAAGTTTGGGTTTGATGACATAAGATTGTTTCGATTAAAGATTAGAGTATGTGTCCCTGAAGAGCTCAAGCATTTAATACTTGAAAGAGGCACATCGGTGCACATATTCGACTCATCCCGGAGGTACAAAGATGTATAAGGATTTGAGGAGCTTTTATTGGTGGAATGGCATGAAAAGGGATTTCGCTAACTTCACGAAGAGTTGTCTAATATGTCAACAGTTGAAAGAAGATCATCAAAAGTCGGGAGGAACTCTCCAACAACTTCCGATTCCCATTTGGAGGTAGGAGCAAGTGACTATGGACTTTGTGTCCGACTTGCCAAGGACCAAAGGAGGTTTCGATGGAATATGGGTGGTTCTTGATCGCCTAACCAAGTCAGCCTATTTTCTCAAGGTCCCGATGTCCGACAAGGTTCCAAAGGTATTCGATTTGTATTGTAATGTGATCGTAAGATTCCATGGAGTGCCGGTTAGCATTGTTTCGGATCGTGATCCCCGATTAATGGCAAGTTTTTCACAAGATCTTTAGAAGTGCTTGGGGATGAGACTTCACTTTAGTACCGCTTCTCATCCTCAGACTAACTGTAACAACCCGTATCAAGGCCAAGCTGGAAACAATAAACCAAGGATAACAAGAATGCATTTATATATCTTGGTTCATGTTTACAAACATTCATGCATTGCATTCTTATGTGAACAATGTGCTTTCATTTGTCATATTATGTTGAGGGGGATTTCCTTACCACAAACTAAATTTACTATTCATTTCCCGAGCCTACATTGCCCAACCATCTCACTGGAACCATAGAGGTTCATAACTCATGTTCCCTAATCATTTCAACATGTTTTCTAAACTTCGAAATCCTTTATTTATCATTAAGGGCATTCTGGAAACTTTTGTCAAAAAGTACTATTTATTTTCCGAACCATTACTGCTCCGTTTTATCAAAGAAACCCTACAGGACCTAAACGCATCTTTTACAATTTTTTAGACTCGTTTTCCAGTTCTCTAAAGCTTTTCTTGCATGTCCAAAGCAATTTAAGAATTTATTTTCAAAGAAAATTTTCCGTCGGCGAAATATATTTCCATCAGCTAATCCTTTTAACCCTTGAGAACATAACCATAACGTTCCTCGATTTTTTCTATATTTTTGGAAATCTTTTTGGACCTTCAAATAATACCCTAGTATTTATTTTATAATTAAATCATTTTATTAAATTAAGGAAAAATCCTTTCTTCCGAAGCTTATAACTTTTAAACCATACGTCCGATTTCGACCCATGAGCCGTTTCCAAGCTAATTTTATTTCCTAGCTCTTGGACACTTTTTTTGCTCCTAAAATCTTTAGTATAAAGGTGAAATTACCAGAATACCCCTCTCCCAACAATTTTAATAAAGGCAAACCTACTTTAGGGAATTTTCAAAGTTTACCTCACTTAAGTCCCTAAAGTAAATATTTATTGCACTTAGATCTCTAAAGCAACTATAAATAAGTGTGCTAGGATCTCATTTCATAATCACACTTTCTCTTTTCCCCCTCAAGATTCCCGACACCCCCCTTGAACAATTGGTAAATTTTATTTATTTTTTTTATGTTATAATTAGTTTAATTTATGGGGAATTAGGGAAAAATTCCCAATTGTGGACTCAATTTTTAGTTTTCTCCCCATTTTCAAAATTATTTTTGTTCAGTCCCCAGATGAGACTCATATTTTTAGTTCTCTCAATTTTTTCGACCACATACGTGATATTGCGAAAAATATACGACATAACATGATTTAGATACGTGATATTATGAAAAATATACGTGTATAAAAACTGAAGAATGCAGTATCTAAATCGTGTTATGTTGTATATTTTTCGTAATATCACGTATGTGGCTGAAAAAATGGGGAGCAAACTAAAAATATGAGCCTCATCTGGGGAGTGAACAAAAATAATTTTGGAAAATGGGGAGCAAACTAAAATTTTTTCAACTCATAGGGAGTTTTCAAAGAAGACCCCTTTAATTTATGTTAGATTTTAGATTATAATATATGCTTTATTTTATGCATGAATTATGTGTTTAGAATTATGTTCTCATTTCATGAATTATATGATTTATGTTTCATAAACTATAGTTTATTATGAATTGTGTTACATAATTGAATTATGTTACAATTTAATTATGTGACAATTATTATAACATGTTGTTGTTCGATTTTAGTTTTAATAGAGCCCAAGTGCAAGCATTAATAAATCAATGTAGCAAGAGGGTTCGAATCCACGAGGAAGGGGAAATTAAAGTTAAATGCCTTGTGTTTTCATTAATCTATAGACCGGATCAAAAAGAACGTAAACTTGCAACTAACTTAACTAATTATGCAACTAAACAAGTGAAAGGAAATAACTAAATCCAGGAACCAATAAAGTATATGGAAACTAGCAAGATTAAGGGAACCGGGGGAATAACACTTTTGTGAGGCCTTATATGTGATTCATGCTCAACAAGTGAAGTGTTCTCACAATTCTAATCACTTAAGAATACACTAGCTTCTCTCAAAGTCAAGTGCACTTACCTAACTTAAAACAAAGCCGCTCTCGTGATCATTGAAACAAAATTTAGGCCAAAAGCTCAAGATTAGTACCATTAACTAACTAGCGCTTGGCATTGTTAATTAATAGTTCAATTGCTCAAATCTATGTTAAATCCCTTTAGACTTAGTATTTAAGTGTTTAGGAAAATTTTACCAATTCACAATAAATTTCTCAATTAAATAGTGAATTAAGATCAAGTATGAGTAGGCAACAATCATACAAGTTTTTTAAAAATCAAATTCCCAACATAAGAACAAATTTTCACTCATTGAGACATTTCATCAAACACTTAGCACTCATTATGTATCATCCCTCTAGATCTAGAGAATTAGCCACTCATTATCAAGAAAACAATCCAAGAATAAGAGAGATCATACTTAGAATAGATCATACTCATTAATAAAGGTCCAAATCAAGCATTCAATGTTTATAATTCAATACAAAATTCCAACACCCAACAAGAACATAACTAGACTAAGGAAATGAAATTATATTAATCTAGACTAGGAAAGCATGTAAAAGGAAAGTAAAATGCAAACTATTCTTCGATTGATCTTCATTGCTACAAGGAATGGAAAGATGGCCTCCAAGGATCCCTCGTCAGCTGCTATTGTTCCCAATTAGGTTAAAATTGAAGATCCCCCTCGAATGCCCCAGAAAATAGGTTACAAACTAGGAAAGTCGGTTTTCTAGATACTGTTCTCGGACGTGGAAAACAATGAGGAAATTCGTCCCCGGGCAAGGAATCCAAAGAAATTGCAACCCCGTTTTATCATGGTCCACGGGCGGAGAGAAAATATGCTTCTCACTCCCTGGGCAGGGACAGTATGCAGAAGCTTTCTGCCTCCTCTTCCACGGGCATGGAAAAAATCAGTATAACAATTCCCCGGGGTGGGGACGATAACTTTCCAGCCTTTAAATGTTGAAGTTTGTTCCGTTTCGTCCCCGTTTCATACTCTTTTGATAAAGTACCCTGAAGAGGATTAAAAATAGGGAAAAAAATTTTGAACATCCTGAACTATCACGCATTTTGGACTTTGCAACCTGAACTAAAAAACATCTCCGGTTGCAACCTGAACTATTTAAAATTCTCACTTTGCATCCTAAGTGTAAAAATCCGCCACTGTTGTCGCCGGAGGCACTGACGTGGATATCTCGAACGGGTGACACGTAAGTACATGTGGCCGGATTTTTACACTGAGGATGCAAAGTGAGAAATTTAAATAGTTCAGGTTGCAATCGGAGATGTTTTTTAGTTCAGGTTGCAAAGTCCAAAATGCGTGATAGTTCAGGATGTTCAAAAAATTTTTCCCTTAAAAATATGATAACATAACCCTTGCAACGGGTTAAAAATCGACGCTAACTAAGCTAAAACGAGCAAAACTACAACTTAACAACTCCCACACACTAAAACATTGCTCGTCCTCGAGTAATGGTACAAATGTTCGAAAAGTCAATCCGACTCAATCAATTTCGAAATAATCAAACAACACACTATCACCTATTCGAATTTAGCCTATCAAACATATTACTTACGTGTATGGAATTCATCAAAATAGTGTGATTAGCATACTCCAAATAATGTGCAATATTAAATGAGACAATGCACAACAAATTCTCGGATTGGTTTATACTTCCCTTTACAGAAACTAACTTACGAGTTCGAGATACACTCTTCATGCCTATCTCCACTAATGGAATCGACTCAAGATATTGGGATCAAAAGGTCTTCCGAGCATGTAATGTAGGCTTAGGGTCACGGTTATGGAATTTTTGGCCAAAATGTGACTAGACACCAATGTTTACATCATTTTACAATCAAATCTAACCCTTCTATTGCCTCTAAACATAAATTTCCCCCATAATAAAGTGTTTGTATACTCACTCAACCTTCAAATCATTTACACTTTGCATATTTGTCTTTTGCTTTTGCTTTTGCTCATTCTTTTCTTTTCTTGTTCTTACGAGTTTTCTTTTTCTTTTTCAAGTTTCTCAAGAATCATCAACAAAATATCGAAAGCCTATTACAAAATATAATTCTTACCACAAGCAAGCATGGTGTAATTAAATCAAAAGGGTGAGGAGTTATTTTTGTCGTGTTTAGGTTTGTAATGTGTCTAAGAAAACTTATACACAACAATTAGGCTCAGCAGGGTCAATAAGATTACGATATAGAGTGAAAAAGGCTAAAATGAAGAAGGATTTAACGCCGACAACGAATGCCTAAGTCATTTCCCTAATCTTTTATCAATTCAAAATTTCGCCTTGAAAGACACTAAAGCTCACTCTATCCATATTTTAGCTCTATTTGGGAAACATAAACTTCCTCTATGAAGTTGAAGTACATTGAATCGCTTAAAATTGCACAAGATTCAAAGCATACTAACACACTATTCTTTTCGAATTCACATACACATTTTCATAAATTCAATTAGCCTAACTCAAGCTAGTAATTATGCGTCAATTGATCAAAGCAAAATTAAGAATTGGAGTCAATTCTCGCATTCGTGGTGACTCTCTATCGACAAGCAAGTTCAAGTTACGAGCTACTCAAAATAAGCCATACATACAAGTCCCTCCCCCACACTAGAATCGAAGCATGGTCCCCATGCAATAATTAGAAATAGGAGATAAAGGAAACTCCCTTTTATCGACAAAAAATCGACAATGGGGTACGAACAACAATAGGTACCTATCCTGCAAAACCGTTGACTCACAACACGGATCAAGTACCACAGCGGCAAATGACAATCAACATGTATAGGACAAATAAACATGAGTCAATAGAAATAAGCAACATACAACAAGCAAGGATTAGGTCCTAAAAATCACAAATACCAACACAATCACCCACACTTTGGCAACATCCGATATTACACACAAATTATCCTAGAGTTAGATAATTAACATGCCCACACACAAGCCCAAATACGGGGTATCGAATGTATTATAGTAACCACAACCACATAGAAGCTCCACATACGGAGCACAAATTCTCCAAAAGTTAAGCACACAATTACAAAAAGCAACACAGTAGGGAAAGCAAGAACACAAATAGAAGATATCCCTCCTCAATAAACAAAGTCGACCACAAGGAAGGGACATCAAAACCGGTTATCACTCTTCGGGAGTGTGAGGTTCACCATGGAAGTAGTTCTTTAATTCATTGCTAAGAGCATCGAGCCTGTCATCCACATATAGCTCCAAAGCATCCTTGCAATCCATAAGACGCTTCACATAGGGAGGCTCATCAATCTCGTCTTACTCGGGTTCAACATGCTCGACCGAAATAGACAAATTATTAAAAATTTCCATTTGCTCCGGGCTCAAGTCTTCATATCTTTCAACTCCCCAAGAATACATTTTGTCCAATTTTTAGCCGTCTTGCTTAGGCCAATAGCTTACCCACTTGTGCAAAGGAGCACCCCACTTCTCGATCAATTCCACATTTTTGAAGTGCTCATAATCAACATATAGAACTTTCTCTAACGGTTCAAGGCCCTCCATAAAACCATTCACCGCTTTGGCAATCATGGTACAAAAGCCACCACAAGCAAAAACACTTTGCTTCCGATTTGCAGCCCGAATCTTGTTTTCTATAAGAATGTAGGTCCCTTCCACTTGCATACCTTCTCTCATGTAATACATAATTCCCAGCTCAGTAGCATTCACGTTTCCCCAATCATATCTTGCACAAATACCGGCTGAAAGGATACGGTGGACAATCTGCCACTTAATGGTGTGAAGAGAAGTGGCTTTCATACTGCTAACATCATATGTACGAGCACCTGGTGCTAATTGGAAGCTTCTCCAAATCTCCTCTCTACATATAACGGACCAAGTAGGCAAGGTTATTATCGCAACATTAGGAAACTTAAAAATCATCCTCAAATCCGCATGACTAAGAGTGTAATGGCGCTGGCGAATTCAAAACTTTAGTGTTGCATCTGACCAATCCATAGAAAGGATGAATGGACTAGTGATTGGAGGGTATGTTCTTTCGTGTAAGGGCAAGAAGCTTGTCCAGCGTATCCCGTTAAACAAAGCCTTGATTTCATCCCAAAGTCCTAGAGCTCTTATCAATGCTGGATCCATGAAGAGGGTAGGCGTTAACTCGCGTTGAGTTGCTCTGTCAAAGGGGTTATTCAATTCGCTGAATTAGACGAAGACCCTTTTCTCCTCTTGGAAGTAGATGATTCCCCTGCATTCAACCTTTTCTTTGGTGTCATTTATGTATTAACAATTATCTTACTCAGAATTAGCAACAAGTAGGCACAAAAAAAAATCTATTCTAGACTTTCATGAACACCTTGTGTGCATAAAAAATGTTTTTGGATTTTTAATAAAGATTCAAGTGTGTGGTAAACAAACCATGCTCAAAACCAAGAATAAAACTATAAAGCTCTTATCTTGCATAAAAACTCAAGGAGTTATGACAAAATCGGATCAGAAATGAACCGAAGGTTTCAAGTACCAACATACTTCAATTTCAACAAAATCTCAACAAATCCAAAATCGACCAACAAATTCATGCTCAAGGTCAGTAAATATCCAAGAATAATCCAAAAAAATAGAGCAAAAATCAGATTAATGTTCAACCTAGGGCTTACTAGACACAAATCTTCAAAAGTATGACAAGCATTGCACAAAACTTCACCACCTTAAGCAAATAACTCAAGAAATCAACAAATTGTTCAAGATTAGCAAGCATTTAACAAGGAATTCCAAAATTTACACCTAGGGTTCAGATTTGGGGAAAGAAGGAGTGAAAAGGCTTCAATCTTTACCAAAATTTTCAGAGAAAAAGGGAGTCCCAGAAGCTTACCAAGTTAGAGGAGAAAAAGGGAGGGAGTTCGCCAGAAAAAATTGGTCGAACAACCAGTTTTCATGGCCTTGAAGGCTATGCGCGGTTGAAAGAGTGTTTGTGTGTTTGAATGTGTGAGAGTATGTGTGAATGTGTATTTTGTGTCTTGTGTTTAAGTAAAAGAAAGGGAAGAAACGGTGGTCAGGTGGCGTTTTTAGTAAAAACGCGTTTACAAAAAGAACCAAAGTCGAAATTCGAGCAAAATAAGGTCCCCGGCGGGGGAAGAATTGTACTGGAGAAGTCCCCGACCATGGAATGAGATCAGAAGGCTTTTGTAACAATTTTCCCGAATGGGGAAAATTTTGACGAGAAGACTCCCCGAGCGTGGAAGAAAGTCAGAAAGGGTCTGTAATATAGTCCACGGTCGGGAAAGTCTGTCCACCCCCATGGAGAAAGAACAAAATGTTACAGAGTGTTATTTAAACCAAGGAGGGAGGTAGATGTAATTTTTTCCAAAGCTTAACATCCGGATTTCACACAAAGAAGCCACCAAATAAATTGAATCACAAACTAAACAATCGGAATAGACACTACCTCAACCAAACAACTCAAATTACTCAACACTGACCTCAAACATCGCAAAATTTTGATATTTAAACACATAAAAATCATTAATTCAAGCACAAATAAGCATCACAAACCATGGTATACCAAATTGTACGCCAATTTCTCAAAACACAATCACAATCAAGCAAACAGTGTTTAAACATGCTAGGATCCAAGATTCCCAACTCAATGTTAACATCACAACACATAGTGCACAGATGCACACGAACACAAATTCAACTCAAAATGTAATGAAAACATCATTCATTCTCTCATCACACAAGTTCAGTTCATTACATGCGAACATGATAATTAAGATCATCAATCCAAGCATGCATTTTTAGCTCACAAATCTCTCCTCTCTCCTCAATATTTCCGCCACAACTTAGCTCTCTCTCTCTCTCTCAAAGTTAGTTTTATTTTTTTTATGCTTTAATTCATGTTTTATTCTAGGTAATTTAATTAATGTATTTTATATGCTTTAAATTATATTAAATATTTATGTTTTTTTTAGGAAATTATAATTTAGGAATTTATATTTCATGAACTAAAGTTAGGAATTTAATTTATGAAAATGCATGATTATTATATGAAATAATTTAAATATGTGTTTATATATTCATAATTATGTTCTTGAATATTTGAATATATTCATGTTTAGGAAATTTGTTTATGAATTAATTTTCATGTAAAGTTTATATATTATGCTCATTTATGCTTTAATCTTATGTTATGAATATGAATTTAATCAAGAATGCCTAGAACATCTTATGAATATTCAAGTATGACCAAGAACATGTTCTTAGTGTTCTTGAGTAGTGTGTGAAGTGTGTGTGTGCTGTGTGTGTATAGTGTATGTTAGTGTGTGAAAGATTAGGTGTTTAAGTGTGTGTCTAATCCCCCACACTTAAATAGTAGTTGTTTACAAATAATGATTTCAAAGTAAATAAGATTAAATTGGAATTTTAAATAATAATTCTTGATTAAAGTTTGAATTAAATAAAATAGGAGATTAAAGTTTCATGAATCATTTAACGTTTCATATTTCAAATATCGTTTTGAGATTTAAAAAACGTTCAAGGTTTCAGACATTAAAAGATTAGGATTTCTAATTTTAAAGAAATCCAAGTTCTGACTTTATTAAACTAAAATAGGAATTTCAAATAAAATTATTGCTTTAGGATTTTCAAATCGGATATTTTAAAATATAATTTTCAAAATAAGATTTCTTTATGGACTTCCTTTATAACAAAGAAGCTTATTAAGATTCCTAATTACCTGATATAATAATGGATCTTATTTTATAAACTTTGTCTAAATGTTAAAGTTGTATTTTACCGAAATATTATTTGACTTTAGTTCGTGTTATGACATGCTTTATTATGGTACATTGTTTATGTGATTAGTTTTGGTAAAGGAATAGAAACTTATAGTTAATCACCACTCACAGGTGAAGGTTTGGACTGACTAGCACTCTAGTATTATTACATAATACCTGGTTACTACAGGTGAGGTTAAATGTTTCCAACTGGGATTATGAGTCTATATATATATAAAACATTTTATGTCCTATGTTAATACAGTTCAAGTCTTACCCTTTTATAAATGATACTACCTCTTTTGGGAAAATACTTTAATATCAACTTATATTATTCTAGTATATAAAATCAATCATTTTAAAGTATTCATATTGTCTTGTCTTCTTATAAAGATCAAAGTATTTCATGTTATAATGTTCCGGTATTACATTACCATCTGTCTAGTACCATTAAATGTAAGTAAAATATCTTTTCTTATTATGGGCCCCGGTGGTATCGGTAGAAGTAATAGACCAGGAGGCAAGCGCCAATGGCTATTAGTATACCAGCCGCCAACTAGATCTTGGTGATGGTCTAACTAGAGGTTAGTTATTCCACATCAAGTGACAGGAAAAGGTACGTCCCTCCCAAACTCATGTATATCATCACTAGGGGTAGCTCCCTGAGGTGACATCGAACGAAAAAGGGATTATATTGTTTATTTCATTAGTAACGACATCTTGATCAAGGTCGTTATGAATATCCTCTGTTTTAAGGAGTAAAGGTTGGAGAACGCCTAACTTGCGGGCATCATATGGTTCTAAAAAGGGTTCATGCTTTTCAAAGTATAGTCTATAATCACCTATCCCGTTATTTTAAAATAAATATGAACCTAGTATTGATATTGATGTAATATTTTCCTATTATAGGGTACTAACCAAGGAGTTTCTTAGTTAACCCCATTATGTACATTTATTTAAACATTGCTCTCAAAATTATTACTTCGGTCTTCTTCACTTTTCTCTTTTGGGGACCAAGAGAAGCCATCGAGATATCTTTTTCTCTTGAATCACGACCTGCGCACAAGGAGACAAAAACAACAAGAACTAGATCAAAAGCCACCCAAACAAGAAAGGAAAAAAGAGAAAGAAAAGGGAAAGAAAAGTAGTTCTAGGTTTTTAGTCACTAGATCGAGTTTGTCACCCATTTTTGTTAGATGGCGGGAGTGATCAACACATACATGGTATCTCGTTCAATTGGGTCTCCAACAAGATACGGCTTCAACCGTTGATCATTTACAACAAAGGTGCTCGTATTGTCATTTCTGATTTCCACGGCTCCATTTGTAAGCACCTTGACCACTCTGGAAGGCCCCGACCACCTCGACTTAAGCTTGCCTAAAAAGAGTTTCAATCTCGAATTAAACAAGAGAACTAATTGACCAACCTCAAATTCCTTAGGTCGCATATGCTTTTCGTGTCATCTGTTGAGTCTTTCCTTGTAAATCCTTATATTCTCATAGGAGTGAAGGTGAAGCTCATCCAACTCATGCAATTGCAATATCCTTTTCTCACCGGCTTTCTTAAAATTGAAATTAAGGGCCTTTATTGTCCAAAATGCTTTACTGTACACAAGTAGAAATGGTGACATCCCAATTAGTGTCTTAAACGCCGTTCAATAAGCCCAATGGGCATCATCTAACCTCAATGCCCAATCCTTCCTTGACGAATTCACGGTTTTCTCCAAAATATGCTTAATCTCGTGATTCGAGATTTTAACTTGACCAATTATTTGGGGATGATACGGGGTGGCTATCTGGTGGTGCACTCCATACTTCTTACCATGGTTTCAAGAGGTTTCTTACAAAAGTGGCTCCCACCATCACTAGTTAACGCTCTAGGGACCCTGAACTGGTTGAAAATGTTCTTCTTTAAGAATTTGATCACCATACTAGAATCGTTCCTTGAACATGCTATTGTCTTGACCCATTTTGAGATACAATGCACGGCCACCAAGATGTACAAATTACCATGGGACGAAGGAAATGGTCCCATGAAATTTGTGACTCCCCGTCTCTTCGGCAACCCTGGTAAGACGTCACGAGAGAGTTTAATTCCGTATTTCGTGAATTATGTGCTATCACATGCCTTAAGTATCAACTTGTAATTATTTTAAGTTATGTGCACTTTAGAAATTAAATTAAAATGTTTGGGCTCAAATGCCCAATATTTGAAAGATCAGAGACCGAATTACAAATTAGGGTTTTGGGCCGTTCTTCGGCTAACTTGAGCTCGGGGATTCAAATTTGAATTTCTAACTTCGTCGTTGGATTCGTTTCGACGATTTAGGTCCAACTGAACAAGCCTCACCATTTTCTAAAGCCGTTTGAACTCCCTATCGATTTAAATTCTAACCGATTGAATCGAACCCGTCTTGAACCGAACCGAACTGGTTTTTCTTGCCTTAAAGGACCTAAGGAGAAGAAGAGGGCCACTATTCACCTCAACCTTTGAGCTCAAGATTTCAACTCTGTCTCTCGCCCAATCAAGGATCCAAGTTAAGCATTGAATTCCTTTTTTCGAGTGCTTCATTTCTATTCGATTGAATCTCATTTTTCTTGCTTGCTTCCATGTCTTTGAAGAAGATGATGAATAGTACCTCTGTATGAAAATTTTCTTCTAATGTCTTCATATATGGATTAATTGATCTAAGATTTACGTATGTTGTTTGTATGAGTTCCCTTGTCGTTTATTCATTGAAATTTTTTTCGTCGCTTAACTCGTGCTTGAAACTCCATTAACAGAGCTTGAGAGAATTTCCATGGCATCTTGTTTATTAGCATGATTTGTGAGTTTAAAGTGCGCTTAAGTTGATAAGTGCGTGATTAAGTTCCACTTTTGAGTGAATTTTGGTTATGTTGTTGTTTGTCGTTGCTCCGCCTTGGTTGTCTTACTTTTTTCTCTTTTCCGCCATGAAAATAGAGAGCTTAGAGCTGCCCAACTGGGGGAAGACACGCCCGTGTCTCCCCATAAACCTTTCCCAAGCCACGACCGTGTATGGCCGTAGGATTTGATGATTTGGGCGTCTGACTTGAGACACAGCCGTGTCTCAAGTTAGGCTTTGAGGGAGACACGGGAAGTGTTTCACTTCTGAAATGAGACACACCCATGTCTCAGTTTTTCTTGGAGGGAGACACACCCGTGTCTCCCCCTTTTCGTGTATATATGTGTATTATTTCATTCGATTTTGTCTCATATGCTTGTTTTACGCTTTTATCCCACCCCAATCATGATCCTAACTTGTTTTATGATCTAATATGTGTATGAATTCATGTAATAAGGTGTGTTTTGAAATTATATGTTATAGTTTAAGTGTTTAAATGTGATATGTGTTCATACATGAATAAGTGACGTCATAAGTCTTTCATTTACCCTTGTTGCATTAATTGTGCACATGAACTATATCTTAACGTGTTATATGATATTAAATGAATATGTTAAGCTATGAAATGTTTTTTCTAGCATGAAATTGATATGGATATAAGCTTTGCCAATGTGATTGCATCTCTTAAATGCTTAAACATACGTCGTGTGTCTATGTGGTACATCCTTGAGTCTAAGTCTTGTATTTTGTCTTCAGTTTGTCCAGGTGCACCCAAGGTGGTATTTTGTTGTCCAAGTTAATTCCGGGGTGAATCGATCGGGTGACACCCCTGTCCCACATCTAGAAAATATGAGAATTAAGTTCAGTATATAAGTTAAAGAGTCCAAGTATAACCAATGGATATCCCTTTTGGGCAGTAGTTTAGGCCCAATTTTAGGTTAAACTCGGTGGGCTTAGAGAATTACGCTCACACCCAACGAGCACGCGGACCCGGGGTGTGACAGATGGTATCAGAGCCGCTCGTCAGCCGCAAGAGCTAAGTGCTATACGGGGCAAAGTGCTACGCACATGGGAGCCACCTCTTGAGCCTGTGGGGCAACGTGCTACATGTGTGGGAGCCACCTCATGAGCCTGTAGGAGCCACCTCTAGAGTCCCAAAGCAGATGAGTCAGTCATGGGCTATATGTCATGCCGCGACGAAGACGTCGCGATTCTGAAGGAGGGGTGATTGTGACAACCCTGTCCCACATCGGGAAAATATGAGAATTAAGTTCAGTATATAAGTTAAAGAGTCCAAGTATAACCAATGGATATCCTTTTTGGGCAGTGGTTTCGGCCTAAATTCAGGTTATACTCGATGGGCTTGGAGACTTTCGCTCGCGCCCAACGGGCACACAGACCCCGGGCATAACAGATCGTGTATCTTTGGCTTCGTCTATGTAAGGTTAGGATATAATTAGACCCTAATGCAATGTGCTTGTTTTCGATTGCATGTGTAATAGCCTGAAAACCTGCCTGTCGATATTGTCCACTTTGATGGGCTAAGCGACACCACCCTCATGGTTTTGTTCCTCCCAATGGCTAAGATCACCATCCGGGAAAATGCCTCAACAGTGGGAGGTTTCCACCCACTTATAAAGTGGGCTTAGTTCTCCTCCCCAACCGATGTGGGACAAGCACTTTGAGCTCTACAGTCCACCCCCCCATAAGGGCCCAGCGTCCTCGCTGGCACACCGGCCCGGGTACCGGCTCTGATACCATTTGTAATAGCCCGAAAACCCGCCTGTCGATATTGTCCGCTTTGGTGGGCTAAGCGACACCACCCTCACGGTTTTGTTTCTCCCGGTGGAATTAAGCCCGAAGGCGCCCACCCAGGAAAAGGCCTCAACAGGGAAGAGGTATCCACCCCCTTATAAGGAAGGCTTCGTTCTCCTCTTCTTCCGATGTGGGACAAGCACTTTGAGCTTTACAGTCCACCCCCCCCCATAAGGGCCCAGCGTCCTCGTTGGCACACCGGACCGGGTCCCAGCTCTGATACCATTTGTAACAGCCCGAAAACCCGCCTGTCGATATTGTCCGCTTTGATGGGCTAAGCGACACCACCCTCACGGTTTTGTTCCTCCCAATGGCTAAGATCACCATCCGGGAAAAGGCCTCAACAGTGGGAGGTTTCGACCCACTTATAAAGTGACCTATAAGCCTCTATGTATAGCTAAATATGTGTGAAGTATGTATTTTGATGGTTTCGTTATACGTTTGAAAGTATAAACGCTATGTATGAGCCTATGTATGCTTGGTTCCAATTTTTGCTATGACTTTGAGGTAAGTATGTGTGGGGTATGTACGTACGATATGATAAGTACGATATACATGAGTTATATCTGTCTGTAGCAGGTTACGAATATGAATTTATCTGTCTGTATATCTGTGAGCCCCGGAGATTTATGCAAAGGAGCCCTGGGATGGTGTCAGGCCGTTGGGTCTACTCCTAAGTGCAGTCTCCATCTGTCTAAAAGGATGTACCGGAACCCACTAGGACGTTTGGTTGGGTGATGGAGTCTTGAGGGTTGGAGAAGCATTGAGCACTCCCCTCACCTGTCTGGATGGTTAGGGTCGCGCAACTCTTCCATCACCCGGAGAAGAGGATGGTACGTTTGATATGATATGGTATGTGTTATTTTGTTTTCTTCGCTTTGGATTTGATATGAATCTAAGGAGTTGCTGAGAGTTTGAGCTCGTACCCTCCAAGCGTTCTGTCTATCTATCTAAGTTCGTGAAATGGGGGTAGATTCCTAAATTAAGATAAAATCTAGCGTATTAATAACCTAATAAAATATGCTTTGAAATGTTTTGATAAGTTATGCTCTGATTTGAAACATTTGATACGCTAAGGTATGATCATATGCTAGGATATGTAGTTAAGTTTGTTTTGTTATGAATTTGCTAAGGCACCCTTTATATATTTTATCACGGGTAAATGTTTTGGCGTGTAATCCCGGATTCACGAACATTTACTTTTGAGCATGTTGTGCTCCTATGTATATGTAGGTGTGTGTAGGTAGTCCCTCACTTAGTCTTTGGACTGACCCTCTCCCTCCCCATGTTTTTAGTTTGCATGTTCTAGCTTTGGAGTTCGAGCTAGGCGGCGTGTGTCGAGTCTGTCAAGTCTTGTTAAGTCCGAGTCTGTCGCATTTCATACATTTTGGAACTTTTGTATAAGTACGAATGTATGTATATTTATATGCATGGTTTTGGTTATACTATGATATGATTTGGGACAGGCTTCTAGGACTAGACGAACCCGTTTGCATTTATGAATTCTGTTTATGATTTGATATTTGGGATTAGGTATCAATGCTATTTGAACCCGTCACTTGCTTATGTTTGAATTTTGTATGGCACGTTTACGCTTCCGCACTTGTGCTTGTTTGAATTTTGAAGTTCAGGGTCTATATTTCCCCCAGCTTAGGTGTGTGTCTGTCTATCACCCGTTCGCCATGGTTTGGTTCATTTATGGACTTTCATTTCGTATATGGACTGGGCCTTGGTGTGGGGGATGTGGTGACCAACAGTGCGGGGTGCTACATCCGAAAGTGGTATTAGAGCCCCAGGTTACAAAACTGGGGTTCGGTGTCGTGTTGTATCAGTCTAAGTCGAACGGTATAAGAGAATTTCATTATGTGTGCATATGAATCACGATTTTATAAGTTATACATTTGAAACTTTCACACTTTACTAGATTTATATTACGTGATGTATTGCGTTTCTTGGTTGCTCTTGATTGACTTATTATGTGACATATGCACTTGCTAATCGGCATGCATATCTCTATATTGTAGTTATTGCGATTTTCAGGATGCTACCTCATCGACAACACAATGGTCAACCTTCTCATCAAAATCCATACGACCAAGGGCAATCTTCAACCGAAGGAGCACACATGAATCCGTTGGCGATGATGTATTGGGAGTTTAGGACATTTAACCCTCCCCAATTCTAGAAGGAGATGACATAAGGGCTGAAGAGTGGCTCACGAAAATAGAGAGCATCTTTGAAATGTGGCCGTGCAATTCTCAAGACATGGCTCGCCTTGCTACATCACTCTTACAAGGTCAACCAAGACAATGGTAGGAAAGGGTTGCCCAACAATTGGAGACAACAAATGAAGATTTGACATGGGATGTGTTTGTTTTAGAATTTAGGAAAAGGTACACTTCGGCTATTCTCCAAGAACGAAGACTTGAAGAATTCCTCACTTTAAAGCAAGGAAATAAGACGGTTATGGAATATTTGGAGGTGTTCGAGAGATTGGGCATGTATGTGCCCCATATTACGAACAATGACCGGATGAAGGCTAGGTATTTTATGGAAGGCTTTCGGGATGAATTCAAGAAAGCTCTAATTGCAAAGGATTCGAGCACGTGTGATAAAGTCACAACGAGGGCTTTAAGGGTTGAAACTTGGATTCTAACAAGAGGTACAAGAGAAGATATATCGGGGTCTAGACTTGATCCAGGTTTATGGTCAAATCTACATGTGGAAGGATGATCCCATCAACACGGAACTTGAACCAAGAAGTTCCGTAGGAAGAAGCAAAAGATCGGAAATCCTTCAAGGCCAAAGAAAGAATTCCAACCGTGTACTCATTGTGGAGCAATCAATCATGCTAACGATGCGTGCCAGGATAGGTTGAAGTGCTACGCCTGCGGGTCAACAGAGCACAAAGTTTCCGATTATGATCAATCGAGAGCTAACAAACAACGAATGAGGGATCAACGGCTTCAAATTAGAGACCAACCCGAACTTTAAAATTGAGGTGATTGCATCCATGTCACGTGCATCCATACTATGTTTAAATTTTACAATTATTTCTTCTTCGTGTCGTAATTGTTAATTGTTGCTAATTGCTAGTTGATTGATAATTGTTGAATTGTTGCTATTACATGTTTGAATGGTGACTACGTGATGTACTCCATTTGCACCTTTAACTCGACATGCATATTTAGTGTTTGCATACTAGGATGTTACTCCCTTCATACCGCCAAGTTTTGTGTTCTATGAAGTTGGAAGAGATGCTTAAAGTAAGGGTCGGAGTTAAGGATCCCCTTTTGAAATCGAGTTCATGATTATAAGGTGATACGAAGATGTATTGAAGAAGGTTAATTTGAGAATTCTACAAACGAGGCTGAAGATTTAGGAATTGGGACACACCTTGTGGAAAGGTTAATTCCTTCCAAGAAGGTTTATATTACCGGGCATATGGTGTGATTGATTAAAGATTCAGGCTCGAAGAATAATAAAGGTGCCGGAATTGATTCATAGCAAACAATTAAAAAAAGGCTTCGAAAAGTCCCATTAAGAAAGTAATCCAGGCGAGCACGACTGTGTTGGAACAAAGTTTGACTCAAGACTCAAGGAAACAAGTGTGACCAATTATAATTCCGAGCCATGGTGACCGATTCACTATTCAACCGTGCCTTTGGAAAAGGAATTGATAACACTATTTGAAGACTTTGATCGAGCTTCTAGTGGACGTTGAATTTCAAAAAAAGAAGGAGACGAGGCTCTTTCTTGGGGATTTCTACAAAGAAACATACGGATGAAGGAATTCGAGCCACAAGGTTGATGATGATTTACCGGACTTATAGATCATACAAAGTATCATAATAATTAACCGGAGTTCGAGGAATTCTAATTCTTAGGAACAAGAGCAAGACCAAGAGAACACTGAGAGTGGGTAACTGAGCTCAAGAAGAGATTTACAAGGATAGAGAACAACTGTAAGATGAAAACCGGGATGATATTTGAAGCATAAGGCACATCAAGAATTTCAAATTTTGATCGTGGGCAAAGAGACTCCGGCATTGATCAAGTCAACCTAAAGACAGGATTCCGACACATCGGTGAACGGTACATTGAACATACATGTCACGAGCATCATACATCCTTTGATTTTGTTGTTTGTGTTTGATTGTTGGTTGTTAGTTGCCTTCAGGTAACTTTGAGTGTACGAGTGCTTTTTATCACGTGGTAAGATGAGGGTCGAGATTGCAAATGGATCTTACGACGAATTCCTAGAGACCATCGATTAAAAGCTAGTGGCAATTCGAATTTCAACTTCGAACCACGAGTTGAATATTTATAGAAGGCCCGTTTCAGGTTGGAGAACGAGTGGTAGACGTTCTTTAACGGCTCCACTCGCGATTCTGAGTTGTTGGTGATTTTGGATGGATTCAAACGATGGGAGTTGAATCAATTTGGACCGTCCTATCACACAAAACGCCCGAGCTACTCTTAGTTGGGATCTCATTTGTGTGAATCTTGACGTGAGCAATCGAACCCCTTCGTGCTTGAAGGCCTTTCTCAGGCTAACCCTTGTCGGGATGTCGTGAACCTCGAACTTGGGTAAATACGGGAGAGATGCTTGTGGTTCTATCTCGAGCGGTTGGACCTGGTGACCAGGTCCTTTTAAGGGAGGAGATTGTGACACCCCGTCTCTTCAGTAACCTGGGTAAGACGTCACGAGAGAGTTTAATTCCATATTTTCATGAATTATATGCTATCTCATGCCTTAAGTGTCAACTTGGAATTTATTTTAAGTTATGTGCGCTTTTAGAAATTAATTTAAAATGTTTGGGCTCAAATGTCCAATATTTGAAAGATCAGGGACCTAATTGCAAATTAGGGGTTTGGGCCATTCTTTGGATGACATGAGCTCGGGGATTCGAATTCAAATTTCTAACTTCACCGTTGGATTTGTTTCGACGATTTAGGTCCAACGAAACAAGCCTCACATTTTTCTGAAGTCGTTTGAACTCCCTACCGATTTAAATTCGAACTAATTACCTCTTATAGCGCTTCCACATTGTTGTTCTGCATGGTCTATCATTTTGGTACAGGGTTGGTTTTTACGTAGCCGTGATGTTGTTTTCTTTGGTCACCTATTTGCCTTGATCGGATTCGTATGCAGATTGCCCATTTCGTATGCGGGTCGGGTTTTGATGCGTGGATGTGGTTGCCTATCGTTCCGGGTGCTACAAGGTTTACTGACATGAGCATTGGGGAGGCAAAACTAGGCATCTTCCCCCCTCCCCTCCCCCTCCCCCATTTTGGCTTTCTAACGTTTGTATTTGACTAGCAGGAAGAACCCATAAACCACTTGGTTGAAACTACTGTTCATCTTTTCGAGCGTCCCTCGCTCGGATTACTCCCACCTCTTACAAATTTTGAATGATTGTGAAGTGACATCGGATCACGCATCGTCATTATTCTTTATTTTTCCTTTTCATAGTTCAATTTTAAATTTGAATACTTTAACTTTTTCGAATAATACTCTAATTTTAATTTGAATAATTTAACGTTTTTGAACAATACTCCAATTATAAATCTAGGTACTTTAGTTTTTATGAATAATACTATAATTTAAAATTTAAGTACTCTAACTTTTACAAACAATACTCTTTTACCTTTTCTTTTTCTTTATTTTTCCTTCTCATACTTCAATTTTAAACCTGAGTACTTTAACTTTTACGAATAATACTCTAATTTTAAATTATAGACTTTAACGTTTCTGAATAATACTCCAATTATAAACGTAGGTACTTTAGCTTTTATGAATAATACTCTAATTTGAAAATTAAGTACTTTAACTTTTACGAACAATACTCAAATTTTAAATTTGGATACTTTATCGTTTCTAAATAGTACTCCAAAATACATCAACAATTAATTTTACCCCCAAATCTACCTACACTGGAAAAAAAAAAGTATTAATTTTTACATATGAAGTATGAAAATTATATTTTGAAGTATTAACATATAAATTAAAAGTATGAAGTTGTGTATATGAGGTATTATGTTAACAAAATGGTTTGTGTGTGTAGCACCCCAACTGTGGGCACCACATTCCCGTTACTATAACTCGACACGTTCCGCACATGTACCAAGCCATAGCGAACGGGAGATAAACAAAATCAAACCTAAACTAGGCGGAAAGTAGACCCCAAACTTCACTAAAGCAACTAACAAATATGTGGAAGCATGAACATGCCATACAAAATTCAAAACCAAACAAACAGGTGACGGGTTCAACTAGCATAAATTTCTAATCCCGAATATCAAATCATAACATAAATCATACGTGCATAGGGGTTCATTCTGTTTCTAGAAGCCTGTCCCGAAACTTATAACATAATTAAAACAAATCATACTTATACAATTGTACAAGGCTATTCGTATTCAAAATGCAAATGTAAAGACCTAACTTATACAAAGACTCGACTCCAAGGACAGACTCACTGCGCCTAGCTCGAACTCCAAAGCAAAACCTACAAGGCTAAAAATAAGGAGATGGAGGGGTCAGTCACACTGACTGGGTGAGGGGTTAACACACGCACACTATACATATATACAGAGCAAAGCACGTCAAAAGTAAATGTTCGTGAATCCGGGATTAGTTTTTGCACTCCAAAATATTTGCCCGTGATAATATATATATATATATATATATATATATATAGGGATATTTACAAACAAGGCTTAGCTTACATAATTCAAAGTGCACGATCATAACTTCAAGCGTAGCATGATTTCATACACTTTTTATAAGATTATTAATATTCCAAATTTTATCTTAATTTATGAATCTACCCCCGTTTCACGAACTCGAGACAAGCGTAACAAGACTCGGTGGGCACGAGTTCAAACCAACCTTACTCCCAAGACATAGCCTGCCAAAATAAACGTAACAAAAATAAAATAAGAAATACCAAGCAAGTCAAGACGTGCCAAACCTCTTCTCCGGGTGATGGAAGAGTTGCGCGACCCTAACCATCTAAGAAGACGAGGGGAGTGCTCAATGCTGCTCAAACCCTCAGGGCTCCATCCCCCAACCAAACCTCCTGGTGGGTTCCAATATATCCTTATCAAGTTATCAAGTGGAGACTATGCACAGAAGGCGTGCCCGGCGACCCCATGGTCGACTCGGGTGCTCCTTACCCACAGTCTCCAGGGCCCCATCAAGTCACGTACAAGTTCAAGTCAAGTCCTAAGCCCGCTACAAATGTGCATACCTAGACATATCATGTGTGCCACAGGCATACATATCATATACACACACACATAGGTATATACCACATGCATATGTACCATACATACACACACACATGCATACTTTTCAAACGCATACATACTATATATACACACAACGTGCTTATCACATGCGCATATAGGCATTTAAACAGTGAATAATCCATGTTTATTTCGAACCATCACAGCCACAAAATTCATCTAATTCTTTAATACTCAGATTTCCAATCATGTTTAAAACACATAACCTCATCCTAAACAGTTAAAACATAAAATCATCCATAATTCTCATGCTTTATGTATCCACGATTATCAGATCATCATCTCTAAATCTTTAATTAGGCAAAAAGCCATGAATTCAACAAAACTATACTTCCACCATATTTAACCCATATTACAGCACCTAAATTCAATCCTAAATAGTATATTTTATCAAGCCGAGCAATGACTCCAACATGAATTAATAAGGTTTAAACAGGATTCATCGTTCTTAATACAACCCCGCTCTTCTATCAAGCACCATACTACAATTTAGATACAAAACTCAATTTCTCAAGGTTATAATTAAACAAGAATCATGAATTCAGTAGACTAATCTATTCCCAACCTAATCCTACCTTAAGCAAGTATATAACTCCATCCCAAGCTTCAATCCCATCATAATTTTCAAGAATTCCAACTAATCAAACTACTTGAATACTACTTTTACAATTAAAACATCACAATCATGTTTGATGAAGAAAGGAAAGGAAATTAATTTTGCTGCCTTTACCATTTTGTTGCTAAAATTCAAGGAAAAAGAACGGATGGATGTGGCGCACACAATGAGGTGATGAAGATAAAGTTAGTAAGTGTGCACCGCAAAAATGTCTCCACAACTTCCCACCAATTCGATTCTATCCAAATCTAAAACAATGCTTCGGATGGAGTATTAGTTTCTTCAGAACCACCTTGCACCATTATCTATATAACTTGAAAACATTGGAAAGATGAGGACACGATTAATCATTCAATCATTTGAAATAAGTTAAATTTTGGCTAAAGTCGGCAGCTAAGTAGGGCATGTGGCACCACATCTCACCATTTTCCACATATACGTCAAAAGCTTCACAAACCGAATAAAAAAGATACATGCCCGAAAACAAACAACAGATTCCAAAGAATCAAAAACGGAATATTCGGACAAAACCAATCTACGCCATAACCATGCTTATTCACCAAGTATTCAGTAATACACCGAAAACCATATTCCTTATGCCCAATAAAGGATGAAAACAAAATTATACCAAAATTAGCATGAAAGACGTAGGATATTACTCTTCACCATTTGACCTGTTTGTCAAGTCTTAGCAAGTTAAGCATTTCTAACTACTGAGAATGCTATAGTTCCGTATCAGGCAAAATCAACATGACTGAATAAGCTTATTGTACCAAAACTTATCCCATTCAGCATTACCAATTGCTACTTCTGAGTTGCCTAAGCTCTAAAGAATTAGTTAATTCCTAAGCCTAACAACTCTAAAATCCAGAAACTATGAGGAACAGGAATCCTTAAAATAATCAACCCGACAGAGAAACATACCGCATGAATAAAAAGCATAAAGAACACTGAATGGAAAAAATAGCAAATAAATTTTGCATCAAAATCGAACGAGAAACAAAAAAATATGTAGAAAACAGATACCTAATGAAAATTAAACCTTACAAGTAAAAAGTAATTAGTCATACTAACGAAATTACCGAAATCAGGATGAAGGGAATCGAAATCCAAAGTAAAAAGTACCTTAGAAAATCTGAGATAGATGTAAACTGGAAGATATGTCGGGCAGGCTGTGGCCAACCCCAAACACGGCTTCCTTGCCACTAGCTTCAAATTCTTTGTTGCCACTCTTCCATCTTCCATAACTTTCAACAGCTTCTGCAATTGTGTATACAATATGGGCAATGTTTATCGCAGTGGAGAAGGAACCCTAAATTTTAAACCCTTTTGCTTTACATCATATTAGCTATTCTGATTATATTCCTCAATCTCAGGATGGCATCGACTGAAGAAGAAGAAGAAAAAGAAATTTACACTACAAGAAAAGAAATTGATGAAGAGAACCTGAAAGTCAGTTGGACGACAACTGAAACTTCAGTCTGATTCCGACGAAGGGTTTCATATCCGGTGATTTTTGCTCCAATGAAGAAGGCTGAAGGGTCACTTATCTCTCTTCAACTCGTTGATTTTTGGAAAATAACCTAAGTATCTAAAACTTGTAAAAGCATAATATTTTTATCTCTCTTTTTTCACTTAATTTTTTAGAGAATATGGCCAAAAGTTTTCCCTTTTTTTTTTTTGGAAAGCCCCAAAAATTTTCATCTAATTTTATATGAAATTAAAGAAAAAATAATAGTATTAGTGACATCTTTATAAAAGTGTCTTAATAAATACAATATGTTAAGACATTTTATTAAAAAGGTCACAATAAGTCCACTATATTGTGACACCCTATATAAAAGTGTCTTAATATTATCAATTTAATTAATAAATAATTTAATAGATAAAATAAACTAAATCTAATAAGACAAATCTATAAAAAGCGTCACAATACGTGGTATATTGTGACGCCTTTTAAGAAGCGACATATTAGGGCGTCATTAAAAGCCATTTTTCTAGTAGTGTGCATACGTACCAAATCCAAGGCAAGCGTATATAGGCTCATACATAGAGTTCATACTTTCAAACGTATAGCAAAACCATCAAGATACGTATTTCACACATATTTACATATACATAGGGCTTATAAATCGCATGCATTCAAAACGAGCACGTTGCATTAGGGTCTAACTATATCCTAACCTCACCTTACACCAAACAAAGTCGAAGACAAAACGTTTGATTCACCCCGGAATCAACTTGGCTGATAAAACACCACCCCGGGTGCACCTGAACAAGCTGGAGACAAAACACAAGACTTAGACTCAAGAATGAACCTTGTAGACGCACGACATATGCTCAAGCAATTAAGAGATGCAAATCACGTATACAAAGTTCATATGCAAATCAATTCATGTAGGAGAAGTCATGCCACATCTTAACATATTCATATAAAATCATATATCACGTTAGGAGATAATTCATGTGCACAATTAATGCAAACAAATACAAATGAGATGCAATGACTAGCATTTAATCGCATACTAACACATAACAAGTTCAAACATTTAAAACTACAACATATAAATGCAAAGCATACCTAAATGCATGAATTCATATTCACATTAAATCATAAAATAAGTTGGGATCATGTTCGGGGAGGGATAAAAGCGTAAAACAAGCATACGGAACAAAACAACATATAAATACACACAAAAAGGGGGAGACACGGGCGTATCTCCCTCCAAGAGCAAACTGAGACACGGGCGTGTCGCAGTACAGGTTCTCAAAACAACCCGTGTCTCCCTCCAAGAAGAAAAGGGGACACGGCCGTGTCTCGGTACAGGCGTGCAAACACGGCCGTGAGACACGGCCGTGTCGTGCACAAGGCAATTAGGGAGACACGGACGTGTCTCCCCCCCATTGGCAGCTCAAAGTTTTGCCATTAATGGCGGAACAAGAGCACAAAACACACACACACCCCACACCACCACCCTAAATCGCACAAAATTCATACCACGAGTCATATACAACACGTAAAACACATATTCGCAAGTAAGAGCTCCCGGAGCGAGCTTAAACAGGTAAACCCCAAACCCAGTACTACCCACTATCTTCCCCAAATAGCCACATACACACTGAATCGAGGCACGAAAGAGATATTAAATCAAAACACGTAACGAGAGGAATACAAATCTTGTTAGGAATAGTGCCCTAGAAAGCCGATTGTATATCCGCTTTGTGCTTTTCTTTATTATAATCACATACAATCTTTGAAAGAAATAACGTATTGAGGCAACACTTCTTTATATGCTCTTGTTTGGTATGCGTTTACTTTAGTTGTGCATGCATGAGAACTCCCCTAATCCTGATGACTTTAGGACTCTACCATTTAGGTGAAATGGTTCATGAAACGAGTCCTATATCACATAAGTCATGATTAGTAAAATACTCCAAGCCGATGAGTCCTATAGACAGTGGGAGTGTCAACCTGACTCCTCTAAGGCTTGCTTGTGGGATCACGCCCTTAAGAAGGACCACTTTGATTCATGGAGGTACAAAGTGTATAGTTGATACGTGCGTGATACATGAGGGTGCTTACTTTAATAAGTAAGTTCACTGAGGTGCCCCGTGTGAGAAGATTCCTAAATGGGAAAGGAAGTTTCTATTTCAGGAAATGGAAACTTCCAGATTAGGAAATATCTCACGAGTCATTGATGTGATTAATTGATCCTTAAGACTTGAGGTTCCTTGTCACTTTATGAGTTAACTCTGTAGTCTTAGGTATAAGCTTTAAAGGGTGTCGCCTTAGACAACTGATTCAAGGCTTATGTTGGGGCCGCACAAGTGATTCATGAAAGTGAATGAGAATCAAGAAAGGACCTACACTTGCATATGCAAGGTGATCTCTTATTGTGTAAGTCATTCATATGCCATATGGAGTCCTTGGCCAAGGCAGTAGATCAAGACATCAAGAAAAGGGTTTCTTGGATTGAGATCAAATGGATTTGAAATGCACTTAGCTTTAAGACAGGATTATTAGGGTTCTGATTATTCCCTTACCTTAGATCTTGGTTGAGAGATATTAAGTAGGAGGATTGTATCTCACATGAATCAATGACTTAAAGGTTCTGTCGAATCCGAACATTCCAATTCAGCTAGGGGTTAAACACCTGTTGCTAGACTATGGTCGTTTAATCTGTGGACTGATTAATTAATTAGTGAGTTAATTAATTAGGGTCACTGCTATTTGAATTGAGAACCTAGAGGGTCACACACAACAACTTGGTTACATGAGTTAAGGCTTGAAAATGATTAAACGAGTTAATCAGGCCTAGAGGGTTCCACACGTGTGAAACCACACGTGTGGGTCACGTGAGTGGACACGTGCCATTGTGACACGTGTACCACACGTGATTATTTAATTATATATTAAATAATTAATTTGTTAATTATTTAATAGACTTTGGTTTAATTTTGAATTAAAAAGAAAGTCTTATTTTGGAGAAAATAATCTAGTTAATTAATTAGATAAAATAAGTTATTTATTTTAAATAAATAAAGTATAAAATTATCCAAAAATAGTTTGGATATTTTAGCTCTCTTGAAAGTTGATTTGAATTTGAATTCAAAGTCAAAGTCAAAATTACTTGATGATCAAGTAATAGGAGAGAGGGGGACCAAAACCCTAGTCCATAAGGACTAGGAATTTCGGTCACTCCCCTCTTATAAATAGGGGAGCTCGAGCTCCCCTTAGAGCTAATTGGTAATTCTTTTGGTTCATGTGTTGAACATCATCCTTTCTCCAAGATAAACGAAACCCTAGGTTAAGCCTAAACACTAACTAGAGAACTAGCATCCTTACTAGTTAGATTGTGATCAAGTTGGTGGACTATCTCTAGAGAGCTTCAAGTTAGAAGTTTGAAGATTCGAGCTTTACCAAGGAGAGGGGATCAAGCCGCGAGAAGAGCGTTCTTGGGTGGCTTGAAACGCTTCAAGAAAGAATAAAAGAAAAGTAAGTTTCTTAACTCTACGAATTTGGATACACGATTGCGAGTCCAAGGTCCTTTTGTTGGGAAATTTTTTTAAATTCCGCTGCTTTCTGATTCGTATTTTCCAACAAATCTTACCTTGGATCGTTGATCGGGCGGATAGGGACGAGGTTCTTAAGCTCGAAGTCTTGGGAGAGGCTTTCTTCTTTTTCTTTTCTTCTTCTCCCTCTTCTCCCTTGTGGACCGATCCAAATGAGAAGAGAAAAGGGGTCCGGTCCCTTTCCTAGGGCCAAGAAACGGGTATGGTCACACGGTATCCGGTCCATTCGGATCGGATTTTAAAACGGTAGGGCTAACAAACGGGTTCAGAAAAACACAATGTTAATTCATTGAATCCGAATCGTCGAAACGAACTCAAGGACAAGGTTGGAATTGAATTCGAATTCTCTAGCTCAAGATAGCCACGAAGGCCGAAAACACCCTAATTACAATTACGACCCTAATATTCAAATATTGGGCATTCGAGCCCAAACATATATAATTAAATTCTAAAGCGCATTCAATTAAAAACAAATTCAACATTGACACATAAGGCATGCGAGGGCATATAATTCACAAAACACGGAAATAAACTCTCTCGTGACGTTGTATCTGGATTGTCGAAGAGACGGGGTGCCAAAGTATGTCATTTTTATTTTTTTTTCTCTGGAATGTAGTGGAGTATTTTTACACAAAATGGGATGCAAACAAAAATTAAATTTTGAAAATGGGAAATTAGTACTAAAAGTTTTAGAATTGGGGAGTAAACTGAATTTCTTCCACTACTAGATGCTAACATTCATTGTCCACAGAGAAAAATAATAATAGCAATATCATGCTTCTTTTTCTTTTTCTCCAAAAAAAAAAAATCTAAAAATTATATAATCATAGGTTTAGGGGTTCAAATAACTAGAAAAATGGTACATTTTAGAATAAGTTTACTTTGCTTGAAATTGATGGATTAGGCTATTAACATAGCCGAATCTGGCTTTTACTTTAGCGGGTCCAAAGCCTAGTTGTGGCCCGCAGGCCCAAGAGGTGTAGCGGACTGCAGTGTGTGATATTACAACTCCAAATTGTCGTTGTAATTTAGCTTGTCCCAATTGATAAATTTAATTTACCATTTTAACCCTAAAAGCATAAATGAACCGGAGGCAAGTAGATAAAGAGTAAGGCCAAAAATGTAAAATACGTACTTTTTTAAATGGGCTGCATAATACAAAATAAACCATGCCCATAAATCACACTACACAATCATTGACTCAAAATGACAAAGTAAATACTATGCTATCTAAATAACCAAAAATTAATCTCCCCATAACCATAACCAACTGGATTGAGACCCATCAAAGTAAACTGTTTCTTAAAGTACAGATACATTAATATAGGGGCACGATAGTCAATACATCTATCTTTAAAATCTTTATATAAAATAAAAATATATGTCAGGTAATATCGGATAAATCCCCACTTGGGTATCATATTTTTACTTAACTTCCTAATTGGGCATCAAATTTTTATTTTACTTCCCACATGTAGTATGAATACGATATAATACAGTATTTATATCCTATTATGTTGTATAAATTTCCACCAATTTCGAAACATGTTGTATAATTTTCACATAATGTAGTACTAAAATATTCTAATACTGCATTTATATCATATTATGTAGTATAAATTTTCGGGGAGGAGTAAAATAAAAATTTTCAAACTAATGAGAAGTTATTTGAAATTGCCCCATAATATGTGATCTAATACGATATAATAAAATAACTTTTAAAATCTCATCGGAACTACAAATATAACAAACAAAATATAACAGAAAAAAGAAAAGATTAGGAGCTCGTTTACTTTCTCAGGAAAGGTTTTGGGCAGATAGGATAATGGAGGTTTTTTCAATAGATTAACAGAACATTATCTATTATTTACCTTTAAAAATAAATATAAGGTTTTCTTAAATTAGTCGTTTACTTTATATGTGAATAATTACTTTAAATAATAATTTTACCAAAAATAGCCATACACTAATCTCATTTAATATATAATTTTTTTTTTATTTTTCCTTCTTTTAACTATCATTGGTATACATATACATTTTTCCTTCTTCTAAAAATTTTTAAGTATTCTTTTTCAAATAATAGTAATTGATGATGATTAATTATTATTAAACAAATTTAAAATCACATTATATTAATTGAGTGTCAATTTTTAAGTTAATTTCTATAAATAATAGTAATTAATGATGTTTATCAATTAATAAAAAATTATAGATAATAGTAATTATCGAAGTACCTATTAATAGTAGATTATTTATTTTCCATTTTTTGATACTTAGCTATTAATTTTAAATTTTTTTGAATGTTAGGTAAACAAAATATAAAATATTCATAGTATAAACATCAATACAATCATAATAAAAAATGTAATTCTTTTATTAATATTTAAAAAAAAAAAAAAAAACTAACATTCAACAATAAAATGAAACATAAAAATCTAACTTATTGTGACCAAGGAAATAAAAAATCGAACTTATTTAGCTAGACTTTAATCAATTATCTCTACTAATAAAAAATCGAACTTGTTGTAAATAAAAAATTGAAGTTATCAAACGTATCAATTATCTATACTAATAAAAAATCGAACTTATCAATTATCTATACTAATAAAAAATCAAACTTATTGTGAGAAAGGGAAGTTATCTTTTTTTTTTTTTTAATAAATAATAATGGCAAAAATTTGTAAATAAATCAAAAATTTGGGCAAATAAGTAAATGACCCTTGCCGATAAAAATCATGATTTCTCAAACACGACATTTTGGCATATGACAGAAAACTAACAAAATCTTCTCTATCCTACGAGCTGAATAGATAGGAGCTGTAGCTATACACTTATCGCACACATCACAGACTAGACATCACCATTCATTGTTAGTTATTTCTGCCGCTTTCGGCTCTATTCAGCATTTTTATTTTTATTTTTTTGAAATTTTTAAATTTTAAATTTTAATAAATTAAGTACGGGTAGATGTGATAGTCCACCATCTACCAATTAAATAACTTCACCTTTTCTTTCTTCTTTTTAGTGTCTCATTAATTTGAACAATTGGAATGCTGTCAATTTCAGTTGCAGCCTGCACATATAATATAACTGTCTTAGGTCCTAACAACAGCGGCACAGATAAACTTCAACCAAATTCATGTACTCTGTACACATGCAACATAAATTTCAATTTACCAAAGTTTAAAAGAAAAAATTGAAGTTATTTACAAAATATATACTGTGTGAAACTAATCTCCTCTTCTATTTCTAATACTAGAAATACTCTTACCTAATCCACCTTCAGTGTCTATTTCGTGTGCACCTATCCATCTATGATCTAACCAGACCCCAACAAACAATCATCCACCATCTCCTTATCTTCTTTGTAAAAGACTAAAAGTCCATTTTTTCACTATGTACACCAATGCCCATCTCTTAAGCAAAGCATAATAATATGCCAATCCCAACAACAAAATTCAGCTTTATGGTTGTGTAATTAATTTCAAGAATAAGATTTGATCAATCCCAAGTTGTATAGATTCCTCCTAACAAGGCTCCCAATTGATAACAACATGGCTCCACCCGGGCCCATCATGGGCTCGTCTCTTTCGCCCTTTTGGTGATAGATTAAAGGCAATTCCTTCACTTTCAAATCACTCAAACCAATCTTTTGTCGAACCGATTCTATGATTTTGGGATCTGGATGATTCCCTATTGCATCCGTCACATAGAAAACGTTTAGGGCCGATTCAGCGGCTGTAGATATTTCCGCCCTCGTAACGTTTAGCCCGTTTTCGCGAAAGGTTCGTGTCACGTCGGCTAATAGTCTTTTTCTATCCGATGTACATAGCTCGAGCCTCACACCCTGTTATTAGACACGAAAAAATGTATCAAGTCAAAATAAAATAACTTGATTCATGAATAATGATTGAAAAATGTAAAATAAAGCTATACATGATAGAAAATTGTGGAGAGAGGAATAGATTGAGAAATCAAAGGAAAATAAGAATAGTGGGTGATGAAAATAACACTAGAAGATTAGTTTTGCTGACCCAATAGCACATATTGTTATATTATTCTGTTTCTTGACTTAATATATCAAATAAAACACAAGGTACACACTCTAGCAAGATTAGAATATAATAAGTTGCTAAAATGATTCTTTTCAACTCTGTGTCAAGGAAAAACACCGCAACACACCTGAGATGCCCTCCTTTGAACTGCAGCTTGTAAACATAGAATCACACGCTGCCTTTCGGCTTCTGAACTAATTGGGGTCCCATCCTTGTGTTTGATGAAGAATTCCTGCAAAAAAGAAAAATTATTCAGGATAAAACAAATTAAACTAATTGAAACCTTAGTTAAAATATCAAAGGATAAATTACACAGGCAAACCCAAAGGTTTTTGGCTAAGCATATTATTATGTTCATAAATTTCAGGTTCAAATATTGATTAGTGGCAATGGCAGGTTTTTCAAAACAAAAAACTGAAATGACATCAAAAGTCATAGATCTTGATTGAAAGTAAATTCTTTGATAGAAACCCTATGGGAAAATTTGTGTAATTAAAACAAAATTTCAGTGTGTGCCGGTGTAATTATCCTAAAATGAATGAATATATGCATTATACATACGAAAGATGCTCTATCCCGTGACGTATCGACCGTTGCATGGAAAACAACATACTCCATATCCGTCAACGTGCAAACCACATCAAAGAGAAGGTTCGTCCGATCGTTGCAATGAATATTGACAACCGAATAATCCCTCTGCAAATAATCCTGAACATTAACAGCAAGAGAATCATCCTCCACCGGACTCCTCTCATAATCCCTGTCAGCAAACATCAATTGATGAAGCCTCCTCTCCGTATGCATGGTTGCTTCTAACAAAACGGAGGTCTTCGCGCTGCGAATGTCATCATCTCCCTTGAGCACGTTTCTCAGCATTGCTAAAATTAACTCCAACTTCTTTGAATCTTCGATGGGCGAGTTTGACTCGGCGTCCTTGAGGTAAATTAAGGATGCAATCCGACCGCTGTGGGTCCAAACCTTAGCATCCACAACATTGCACTTTAAGTTGGATAGAACAGCGAAAACCTCCGATAAAAGACCGACACGATCCGTTCCCGTCAGTTCTAGTGCAGTTAGGCCCTCCAAACTCTTGGATTGCCCGTAATGAGCGGTTTCGAGTGACTGAAAATTTGTAAGAACAGAGACATGATTTCAATAATTAAATCCCATGTTTCAAAAGAGTTAAGAAAAAATGTACTAAATATTATTTAATGAATAATATTTACCTGTTCAATGTAACTCAAGACGCTGTCATCTGTTAGTTTATTTCCGTTTATGTCGGTTACGTGAAAAACTGCAAATTCAAGATATAAAGCTGCAGAATTAGCTAAACACAAATTTGATAAGAATTATAAAAACTCATTAATTAATCAAATTTTAATTACTCACCATCCATGAACCAACGACCGTCTGAAGAAATGTAAGCCTTTTTTATTGACAGATTCAAGTTCGTCAAAACTTGAACTGCTTCGAGAAGAATCCCATGTTTTCTTGCACTATCAATCTGTCCACAAAATTAATAATTATTATCGACAAAATTTAATATATATAATTAAAATAATTGACTGGGGAGGTCAGATTCCATGAAGGTGGCATACCATGACTCGGGTCGCATTAGAGCAACCGGCATTGTCAATCATGACCCTGTAACATTTCCACATGGAGAAGGTCAGCGGAAGGGCATAATTGGAATTTCAAATGTTTTGGGGCTAAATTTCAATTACGTGTTTTACAGGGGTCAAACAAAGGTCAATTTCTAGACTGGAAATTAGACAGAGTCAGGAGTAACTTGAAAGAAAAGAAAATTGTGGGAGACTCTGAGATTCACTAAAAATTCAATTAAGGCGAAAAATCCGGAAATTGAATCGTTAATATAGTTGAGGAAACATGTTAAAACCTAGAGAAGAGGAAAATCCGAAAGAATCAAACCTATGCATAATTGTAAGAGAAACTCGAGGAAATTTCGTTAAGAATAAGATTTGCCGCTGACAAAAGCCAAAACCTTAAGTTGTATTCAGAAAATTTCACAAACTTTTTCGTAAAAGTTATGATTTAAGAAAAACTTGGTAAATTTTGGAAACACTAACTGCGTTCAAGCGTAAATTCGAGAAGATGCCCAAGAAAATTGTATATTTTCATGAAATTTTGAGAAATCAAGAAAACAGGGGTTCAGACAAACGAAATTACACACAGAAAACAGAGTGAGAGGAAGAACAACTAACCTTGGTGTAGACATACGAATAACAAGCTTTTCATATTCATCCAAATACGTTGGCCACTCCATTATATTCTCGTTGAAATCGCTGAAGAACTTGAAGATTTGTCTCTCTCTAAAATTTCTTCGTCGCTGTTGTTGCTTTCTCTCTCTAAGACATTCGACAGATTAGTGCATGCTCTTTTTCACTTTGTTCTTTCCCCTTCCCAAGGGAGAGGGGGTGTAGTGACATATATATTGTTTTAAATTTGTGCAGTATGGAGGAAGGGCGTCGTCTCAGCAAATCCGTACTGACCGAAGGAACTGCCCGTGCTGCCCAAGATCTCGTCAAAAAATATCGTTATTTTCCTTTTGTTTTGGTTCCTTATTTTCTCCGTTACAATTTTATTCTGTTAAAACTTTAGTACTGGCTCAGCTATATTAAAATCCGTCAATTTGACTCGTAAGTCGTACGTCAAATAGCCCCAATTGACACGCGTCCATGGATCCCACTGCTGTTTAGACTGCCAACCTGGACGACACGTGCCATAGTGTTTTTGTGCCTTCCGTGCATTCGACTCGATGGAGATTGGTGATGGGTTGGTGTATGAATTAGATGCTTCCTCTCATACTATTATTACTAATCTTATAAGAGGGAAAAAATTTATAATTACATATCAAGGGTGATAGTTTTAAATAGCAACGGGTAGAACTCGGGTCGAATAAGATCGAGTCGAGTTAGGTAATATTCAGCTAAAAGCCTGAATTGAATTAAAAAAAAAAAGGCGTTGTATAAAATTTTGATAAAACAAAAATTTTCATGTAATTTTTTCAAATCAACAGAGATTTATTGCTACTAAAAAAGAGAGTATAATAATATTCACAAATTAAAATAAGAGATGAACAATATGTTAGTCACAGTTTTTACTTTTTAGAAAACATTTTCATTTTATTTAACATGTTTTTAACTAATATTTCTTCCCATGGTTTTCTATGATTCTTAGACAAAACACTGAGGCAGGATTAGAATTGAAATTTACGATAGGGGGACAAGAATTTATAATATTAATATAAATTATATTATTTTTAGAAATGGTGAAATCATAATATTTTTTAAAAAATAAAATCTTTAATTAAGAGGCGAAGTCTCTGCATGGGTGGTTGCATGCACTTTCCCCTCTAATTGATATAAAAATGATGATTTTTCCCAAACTAGCTTAATGAAATCTTAAATTACTGCTAAATTAATTGATTATAATAATTTCAAGTATTTCAAATTAATAGATTATCTTGCTTAATTCATTGTGACTTTTGGTATTTATATGGTTTTGTTTTCGGGGGCACTCGAGTTTGAATAGCATTAATGATCCTAGAATCATAAATATATGTATCTTCTTTTCTGATTTGGTTGATAATATATGAGGTGAGAGTCTCGTTAATCTCACCAAGGCGCTTCGTCGATTTCCCAAGAAAATAAAAAAAATGCATTTCAACATTAAAAGGAAACGGAAATGGGGCATATATTCATCCAATCCAAACAAAAGTTGAGTCTTATTATTCTAAGGAAGGGGTGAAGTTCCCGTAATTGAAGGGGCGTAATTGACGACGTGCGCAGGTGACAGCACCATTGGTTCTCGTTAAATCCGTTTCTCTAGTCTAATTGTCTTTGTTTTCGGCCGGACTTGTATCAAAACTACTCGCTTACTTACATGCAATTTTATCTTTTTCCTAGTCTCATTTACAGTGCACATCCAGCTGTACTTTTTCCCCTCTTTGGTTAATTACTAAGGAAATCAACATTTAATAAATGGGTTTTTCACTTTTTCTTGGACAGCTCTTGTGTCGTACTAAGAATTTCAATTTTGGTGACCTAAACTAGTTATATGTGTAATAATATTAAATTTATTATTCAATTAGATATTTTTTAAAAAAAATTATATCAATCGCACAATAAATATGAAATTTTTTGCTACTTTTTGTCATTGATTAAACCGAGCCAAGTAGTGTTTCAATGTGAAAAAGTTTTTTTTCATGCTAACTTATGAAAAGCCACTATTTTGGTGCAATAAACATTATACTTCAACACATTTTTTGTAGTTTATTTTGCTGCAGGATAACTTGTGACAAGAGCCTTTCCTTTTATTTTCCTTTCTCATTGGTAAATTGTTACTTTGTCATCATTATCAATCCCCTATCTTCCACTGGAACAAAGGTTTATTTGCTTGGTTATTTAAAAGATAAAAAAATATATTTAACATAAAATTACTAAAACTTGTTTGTAATTTATATTCAATTTTATTGCTAGAAAAACTTGCCAAACTATACTAGTTATATAATCGGATTCATTTAAAATATTAATTCTAACTCATAATAATACCCTTTAATGGACATTAATATATAATTAAGCTAGCCTTTTCCGTTGGATAAATATTGAGTAAAAAACTCATCCGAAGTAAAATTTAATTTAATCTAAAGGTCAAGGTCCTAGGATATATCATTGTCCGTGATCCACTCAAAAATTAGTGTTGACGTCCTCGATCCTATTCCTGTTCGACCAATTGAATTAATAGATGGGGAAGTTTACTGTGAACTCGATATCTGAGGAAAAGAAAAGAAGAATGAGCTCGAGGCCAACTCGGAATTGGAGGGGGTGATACCCGGATTGACACTCCGACGTTCAAGTCAGTGCTCGAGTTATGAGAATCGAAAGAAAGTGTAGTAAATGCGGAGGTGGAAGTTGTTACCTGTGGTATAAATACGGGTATTTATATAGGATAAGTGTAATGATTATCCCGATCGACGTGTAGGTGCCTCAAGCAGACAGCTGTCCCACTAAGAGGAAACATTTAATGCTTGGTCAGCCACTTCCTGTATGAGCCATTAGTGGCCACAGGGGCGGACCCATCCACTTCCAAACGATCAAATTCTTGTATCCCAGCCAATAATCTAATCATTTTTTAAAGAAACCACAGTTATGCAGCCAAATTAAAACACATTATAAAGGAGCTCAGCAGTTTAACCACTGTTATAAAGTGCTATAGAACCAATTTCATGGATACCAAATATTGTATCTAACCTAATATGCAGCTGCTAACATGTAAAAACACATATTAATCAAGAATTTGAGAATTCATCCATGATGATTGGATCTAAACCAGGGCAAATAATAGAGTATCTTATTAACCACAAGTTCAGCTTCCGAACATCTAACTAACCACATGTAACGCCCCGACTTTTCGGTCAAACAGGTACGACATATGTGTTTACTAATTTGCACAAATTACTTGTTTTATTTTCATAATTACTTCATTAATTTCATATTTTATATACTTAGTTGATATTTAACTTGAATTCTTATTCATTGAATTTTACTCGAGTTTGAATGCATTTGTTTACGTGACCTTGTTTGAGCTTGATTTGATCTCCGTTTTTCGTGATAATTTGGTATGATTGATATAAGTGTTCTATGTTCACGTTTATATGCTCGTAGATTGATTTTGTTCTTGTTTGTTTGAGTTTTGTGTTCGTTTGTGTGATCGGAACCGAAAAGGGAACTAAAGGGCATGTAGCGTACCTTGTGTTCCGAGTGTTGTAACTTGAGCTCGGGAACTCGGAATCGAGTTTCGTCACCTCCGTTGGATCCGTATCGACGATTCGGATGCAATGGGACAAACCTCATACATTTTTAAGATCATTTGGATTCCTAAAATTCAACCGAAACGAGCATGTTACGTTCAAAATGACCAATTATAACTCCACACAAGCTACGGACCTACTTAAACGTACCTAAGACCTACCCTTTGACCCTACCCACTTGCCAACCACCCCACTACCCTTTCTCAACCCCCCCCCCCCCTACCGAGCCATTCCCTTCCCACAACCCACATTTTCAGCCAAACAAGAAGAAAAAGAAGAAAGGGAAGAGAAGAAAGAGACCACTATTCACCAAGAGAGAAATTGAGCTCATCTCTCATCCATTCCTCACCATTTCTTAAAGGTAACTCCATTTTTGATATGTACATCTCCTTGTGGTTCTTTTAAGTCCAAGTTTGCATGTTTTCACCATGATTTGATCAAGTTTGGAGGAAATGATTAAATAGTAAGGGTTTCATGTAAAATTATGATTCTAGCATGCTTCCTTAGAATTTCTTTGAGTTTCTTGAGTTATATATGATCCTAAGACATGAATTTATGATTTTATGGACTTATATTGCATGGTGGTTGAGGGATTTAATATGTTCCATTATGAACTTGAAGGTTTTGGAAGATATGAATTGGTTGATGATCTCTTGATGTTTTTTTTCTTGAAGTTCTTGTTGTCTAATGTGTTATAGCTTGAATACATGAGTTAATGACCTGATTTAGTGTGCTTTTAGGTTGAGTTTTGTGTTGGCTTGGTGATTTATGGCTTCCATTTCGTTTTTTTCCAAGTTTGTGTGTTTTTTTGGCTACTGACCCAAATCCAAGGGGGTGGATTTGAGTCAGTAGGCTGGACAGAATCCATGGGGGGTGGATTTTTGTCCTGCGTTTTTTCGTCACTCCAGTTCCGTTTTTCTTCTTTTTCTCCACTTGTTTGATCTTCCTCCACCTTTTTTATGACTTCTATGCCACGTTAATATGTATTATTATGTGTTATGATTAATGTATCAAGTTTATGGCTTGTTTTGTTATGATTTATGAATGAATGAACTTGGTACTTCCACTTATTGAATGCAATGAATGATTTTGAACGTTTATGTGACTTTATTGTGTTAATTGTGCATAAGAATACTTCCATGACTTGAGAACATTTTCTTATGCATCTCATATCATCCACATTGCATTGTCGTGCGTCGTATATGGTCATTTTGAGTCTCACACTACCTCTTTTGCACAGATTCGGGTTTAGTTGGAAACGAGGGCGTCGTTTGAGGCTCTACTCTTATCCTTTTGCTGCTTCAAGGTGGGTTTCTCTTCTAATAGCTAAAATGACCCTATATAAACCCAATGTGCAAAGTTTTAAACCCAATGTATAATATACGTATATAGAGTCTTTTCTCGAGTAAATGATTTCAAACGTAAGCCTTTCTTTTATGAATCCTACCTTATGTTTTGGCGAGACATGATTGTTAACAATGCACGGGCCCGGGACCTAGCACATGTGGCTATTCGGGAAGGCAAGGGCCGACGGTGATCCCATGTGCTAGTCCCAACCATTTAACAGAGACCTGAACTCGCTAGGAGATTAGCGTGGAATGGTAGCTGAGAGCCCTTGGGGGATTCATGTACTCCCCTGGGTCAATGTATGAGGTGGTCGGGCCTTGCAAACCCGTCCACCACCGGAGGAAGAAGGTGTATATGTATGATTATGAATCGTATGAATGTGCACATAAGATTATTATGCATGAAAATAAATGAATTATGAATATGATTACACGAGGTGATGGTTGGAGATAATGCACGCCCACTCGCCGGGCCATGAAACCCTATAATTATTTATGAATGAATATGATAGTCGTGATTCCATTGATGTTTTCTTTATTTTTCCCGCTTGGGAAATTCTTATCAAACTTCGAATGGAATTAGGGCTTGCATGTATATGTTTAAATTCCGATGTATTATATATTATGCCCCGTTTTTTTTATACCCACCAGTCTCTTTTAGACTGAACCCGGTTTGTTTTCAGTTGTTTTGTGCAGGTTTGGAGGTGCTAGGCGGGAATACGAGTCGTCTAAGTCTTGCATTAGTGTCTAGCATTTCCTTTTACACTCATATCTACTTGTTCTTATTACTCTTGTATTATGATTATGTATGGAGCGTATATTATGTTATTTTGTGCCGTGATGGCTTTTGTACAGGTTGTAAGTGTTGGTACCTATATGTAAATACGATATGTATTGCTATGTGTTGGTACCTATAAGTACTTATGTTGAATTGCTTCCGCTATTATTATGGTCACTCTGATTTAATTATGTTTTGGTTATGCTTGGTTTAAGGGTTAGCTCCCTCCTAGCTTAGCGTGTGTGTTGTGTCCCCGTTCGCCGTGATTTGGCACGTGTATGGATTTCCCATTTCATATATGGGTCTGGTCTCGGTGCGGGGGATGTGGTGCCTCACGCTCGGGCGCTACACCACAAGTTCTTGAACACTCAATAATCACACTTCAACTTGAGCCCAGATCCAAGTTTTTGAACAGACACGTTTCAACTCATAATATACACAAGTACATGTTGATCGTGTCGAATTTCGGGCTGCTGAGGTGGCTCGAAATAGTTGACTTGACCACTTAGAATTTGTATTGGTGGGGACTCGATTTCGTGGTAGAGCTGCAAGATGGAAGCAAACATGAACTGAAGGCCGACTAGGGACTGGTGGGGATTTACCCTATGTCGGCACTCCGACGCTCAAGTCAGAATCGATAAAGGGGGCAGTTCGAGTTGACTTGAGGTGCATTAAATGTGCGTAATAAATGACATGTTTGAGGGGGTATTTATACTTGAAGGTTAATGATGGCTGAATAGTACTGGTTGCAGGTGCATTTAATGCATCTCAGCAACTTGGTACGGATTGTCAGCTTCATTAAATACGAGAGCCGGCGGCATGGGGCCCTCCATCGGATCGAGCAAGTTTCGACTTGAATGTGGATGAGTCGAACTCCTATTGACCTACCTTGAACTAAGTCGAATGGATTTCGAGTTGTTTTGATGGTGGTCGGCCCAATCCAGTTCTAGTTGCCTGGGTCCTCTTCCTTTAAAGGCTTGAGGCCGAGTGCATCGACTCGAGGGTGCTCACGTGGCTCTTTTGACCGGTCAACATGGTCAACGGGGCACGTGGCGGGTGATTATTGGCCTCCTGCATGCTTGCGTGGTGAGGCCAGCTTGGTCCACGTCATTAGCCCCCGAAAAGGTGGGCGTCATGGGACACGTGGCGGCCGCCTTTTACCTGTCAGGGCGCTAATCCCTAGGCAATCATGGCGACGGTTCACATTCGGAGTTCCCGCCCATATTCCCCCTATAAAAGGCCTTAGCCTTCCCCACTTTCTCTTACTTTTGCATTCAAAAATTTTCTCAAACTCAGAGCGCATCGAGCTAGGCAAGCGACAAGTCTATAGCAATTCGAGTCGACTTCAAGCAAACTTCCGGTAAGTCCCTTTCGCTTGACCATTTCGACTTTTGCCTTTTATTGATTTTCTGTTTTTGAGAGCATGTGTGAGCGAGAGAGAGAAGACCCCCATATCGACTCGTGCTCGACCACCCCCTGACAAAACCCTCATTTGGAAATTATTTCAAGTGCGAATAATTTATCTGGGGATTAAGTCGAAGTCACTCTGTTCGAGTAGTGGAATGGCTTCTTCTACCTCAGTGTGCTCCAGAACTTCGAGTGGAAAGTCTAGTTCCGGATCTGATTCCAGTGCAAGTAGTACTCATAGAGCGGGGTCGACTCATTCTAGGTCGGCCTCTGACAAGGAAGCGGATATTATGACAATATCGGATGACTCTCGCGATAGACATTCGACTTCTCCAGCCGGCCCAGTAATATCGGCGAAACCCATCACAGTAGCCGTCCCCGTGGGAATGACTTTGGGGCCGGAGTTTTCGAGTAGGGTAGATGTAGCAGGGCCATCGACTTCTGGTCAACATAAGGAGGAAGAAGAGGGCATCTCCATCCCTTATGGTGTGAAATCCTGGGCCCGGGTGCTAGATAAGGATCCCCGACTCGTTCCCAGCAAAGTCTCGCCTAAGATGTTCTAGGAAATGAGGAAAATTCTATTCGAGGGGATGTCGAGCTGGAGGGGTATAGTGTAATTCGACCCAGAACAGGACAAACAATGACCGATCCCCCCGAGAATTGTATAACCGTAAATTGGAAAATGATCAAGGCGGGATTCCGGGTACCCATTGATGATGACATCCTCGACATACTGAACCACCTCAACATAAGCCCGGTTCAATTGATGTCGATTGCCCATGCCATGGTAACTGGGATTCGAGTCCTTATGCAATACTTTGGCCCTCCAATGCTCGGCGTGGCTAAGGAACTTTTTAAGGCAAGTGTCACTAAGGAGAAGTCGGGCTCGAGTTACGGGTTCGTGCAGCTGGCATTCAAGCAAAATCGCAAGCTCACGACCTCTCCGACCTCATCAAACGGTCAAACCTGGAAGCAGCAATTCGTTTATGTTGAGAGTCGGACGGGGTGGCCCAATCTGTTTAATAGGATGTGGCATTGGAGGCCCAGCACGACATTGCTGATCGCCATGCCCCGATGGTCGAACATTTTTATTCGAGACATGTTGTCTCTAGGGCAGTTCGATTGTAAGAGACTGATTGAGGACAAGATGTTGGTTAACTTAGGTCTAGTCCCCCGGAGTCCCTAGTCCAAGCTTCAACCCTGGTATACCGAGTGGTCGAGTTGAGGGATAGATGTTAAGCTTTTGTTTAAGCATTCTTTCAATCTTTCAGGTCGATTCTAATCTGTTTCTTTTACCCTTTTCAGACAAAGCGATCATGAGCCGACTTGCTGCAATGCGGGCAGATATGTAGGAGCTCGAGGGCCAGCAGGAGATTGACCGTGCGGCCGAGTTAGTGGCACATCACAAGACGATGGATGCCCCGTTGCCTAGACAAGGGGCAGGTCGAGATGATGGTGCATCGACTCAAGCACCTGCCGCCCAACCCTCCAAGAGGAAAGACAAGGAGGTTGTGGCCGAGCAGGAGGATAGGAGGAAAAAGTCCAAAAAGGACAAGGACTCTAAGACCCCAGGCCGGTGCACACGGGTAGGGGCTCTAATCACCCGGGTGGTGGCAGCCAGTCTAAAAGCACCATATCTACCAGCTCCCTGCCATCGACTCCCTCGGTCACAGAGAAGACCCCGGCCCCTTTCTCATTCGAAGCTCTTAAGCTGACGCACATGCCCTTTCAAGCCCCCGAGGAAGATATCCCTGACTTCTTCAAAATGCTCAAGATTTCCGAGCCACATCTTCCAGGCGGTCTGAAACTCCATGATTACGATGGCCGGCCACGCCGAGTAGGCTCAACGCCCTGTGACAATCGAGCAACTGGGGCGATTTACCACTGTTACCAGAATAAAGTAGATCACGAGTCGAGGTGGTAAATGAGCGACATCGAGCTGGAGATTTCGGCGGCCATTAAGGCTATCGGGATGAGTCATGTTGCTTAATTCTTTTTCACCCGAGTCGAAATTATCGCATGAGTTGATGTTCTAACCTTTTATTCCTTGGATGGTTTAGCTTTCACAGGACATTTATCACCTGGGTCGGAGGACCCATATCTATAAAGAAGGGAGAGCCCGCTTAGAAGCCAAGGCGGGGATCGACTCGGAGGTGGAAACCTTGAAGAGACAATTGTTGGATCTGGAAACGGAGAAGGCGAGCTTGAGCTCGAAAGTGAAGGCGGCAGAGCTGGCGAAGTGGAAGGCCGAGTCGACCTCGGAGGAGTTCAGGAAGCAGTTGGATGACAAGAAAAAGGAGCTGCTCGACACACACAAGAAGCTCGATGAACAATCGTCTAAAATGGTTGAGCTCTTCAGAGACGGGGAGAAGGCCGAAGAGATAAAAGGTCCCAGGTCGGCCATCGAACGCTGCCAACAAATCTTCGACCACGTGGTCGCCGACTCAGAACGTTACGGGGCGTACAGATTCATGAAGTCCCCCGTCTGCAAACGGTTGACCGTTACCTTTGGCATAGCCGATATAAAGGAGGGATTTGAGCTTTGCCTCGCCCAATGCAGGTCAGAGGGTTATATTCTTGTCGTCTATTATATGAATAAAATCGGCATCATGTGCCCCGACCCGAGACCTCCGCCTCCTGAAGCTGCCAACCCAAAGCCGAAAGTCGACTGGTCGAAGCACAAATTCGGCTTTATCGTGTCACTAGCCAAGACCATATGTGCCAGGCGGGAGGAAGGTCCAAACAAGATGCCTCAAGGGGTCGATCCCATGGTGCTCAGTCATTCACGGGTGTTCCCTGAGTTGTTCTCCGAGCAGACTGCCAATCCTAATGATGAACAAGCCGCCGATCGCTCCGACGAAGAAGTCGATTAAATCTGCCTGCCTGCTCCAAAAATTGCTGGTTTTGTTATTTCTTTGTATTTCCTAGTTTGTAGTTAATTTTCTTTTGCAAGTATCAGACCGACCCGGGGTGGCCGGTGAATGTTCCCAATTCGCAGAATCCAAATGTAAATTGTCGACCCGGGGTGGCCGACGAGTGCTCCCAACTTGAAAATCCAAATGTAACTTGGTCAAGATGCAGATCATTTTTCGCTTAATGAAATTCCTGTTTTTAAGTCCATTTTTGAATTAACATTTATGATCATGCATGTTCAATCCAGACTATAAAACTTTACAACTTGCGAGTCGAATGCAATAATACTTAACAAATCGAAAAAAATCGAAACTAATTAATTGGACTATTTAACCCATCGAGAGTATGATAGTCGAATAAAGTGCTCGATTTTATTGATATTCAATGGCAGTTACACTTTACAGCTTTTCAAGCATAGAACTTTCTAAGGTTGTGAGCGTTCCATGATCGAGGCACTGGATTGCCATTTTATTCTTCGAGGTGATATGCATTTTTCATCCCAACCTTGGCGATTTGGAAGGGACCTTCCCAATTGGCGTCGAGTTTGCCGACGTGCTTTGTGACGTCGACCCTCTTGAGTACTAAATCTCCAACTCGGAAATGTCAAGGTAGGATCCTCTTGTTGTAACTTTTGACCATGGACGCCCGATATCGTTGCATCTGGCGGAAACCTTGTTCTCTCTTTTCTTCAGTGGTATCCAACTCGAATTGTCTGTTCTCCTAGTTTCGATCTGGTTCGTATTGGGATACTCCGGCAGTTGGATGTACTAGTTCGGCTGGGATCATGGCTTCTGAGCCATAGACCATCAAGAACGGCGTCTCCCCGGTTGTGGTTCGAGGTGTAGTTCGATAGGCCCATAATACTCCATGCAGCTCTTCTGCCCAAGCCCTCTTCTTCTCGTCGAGTCTAGTCTTCAGGTTTTGGAATGTTGTCCGATTGGTCACCTCGGTCTGGCCATTAAGCCGGGGGTGGCCGATGGACGTGAACCTCAAGTTGATGCCTTGGCGCGAGCAGTAGCTCTTAAACTGTCGACTCCGGAATTGCGGCCCGTTATCGCAGATTAAAATCTTAGGGAACCCAAACCGACATATAACATTATTCCACAAGAAGCGTGACACGACTGTGAACGTTATCTTGGAGACCGTCACAACCTCGACGTACTTGGAGAAGTACTCAACACAGACTATCATAAATCGGTGCTGGAGAGGAGCCAATAGGAAGGGCCCCACTTTATCGATTCCCCATTGGTCGAAAGGCCACAATATCTCGATGGGAATCATCTCACTTGGATGCTGGTGTGCGAGATTGGCATGCTTTTGGCAGCTTGGACACCTCTGCACGAAAACGATCGAGTCTCTGATCAGGGTCGGCCAGTAATATCTAGGGGTGAGCAAAACCGAACCGGAATCGAAAACCATACCGAACCGAGGCTAACCGAACCGAACCGAGATTGGTTCGGTTCGGTTTTGGTTAATGGTTTTTTAATTTTTTGGTTTCGGTAAAAACCAACAAATTTTCGGTTTTTACCGAAAAAACCGAACCCAACAACAAAGTGATAACTACGTTCTTGCTTTGGTTTCTGGAAACGTGTTTGTGCCTTGTGGGAAGAAAAGTTCAGACTTCAGACTCTAACATTCAGTCTTCACTCTTCAAAGTTCAACCCTAAAAAATCGCCGCAGCTCAACTCTCGACTTTCAACTCTTAACTCTCACCGCCACCACCGCTAGTCGCGCTCCACCGACGACCACCGCAACGGCGCCGCCTCCATCAGATCGGTAAGTCCTCATCACTGGATGAAGAAAGTTGCAGGCTTGCAAAGTTGCAAATTGCAATTGTGATGAAATATTATGGTGGCCACTGGACATAATTTACATTTTGTTATTGTCTTGTATTTTACTTTGAATTGAATTATGAATTGTGTTGTACTTGGAGTTAGACAGGGTGTTGGAATTTGGAACTTGGACATTTGCTTTGCTGCTCAGTTTGTGGATTTCTACGGTTTTTTTCCTTTTTTTTTTTTAATTTTACATACAATTTCGGTTTTATGGTAAATAACCGAAACCAAACCGAAATATTTCGGTTTTTACCGAACCGAAACCGTGCTTTCGGTTCGGTAAATGGTTAGTAAAATTGCTAACCGAAATTTTGGTTAACCGAAACCTATTAACCGAAGTTTCGGTTTTTAACTGAATGCTCACCCCTAGTAATATCCGGCTCGGGCTACTTTTTTGGCTAAGACTCTTCCGTCCGCGTGGTTCCCACACGATCCGGAATGAACTTCTTCGAGAACCTCCTTGGCTTGGGAGGGTCTTAGACATCTCTTAGCCGGCTCTCTGAACGATCTTTTATACAGCACTCCATCGGGGTCGATTGCATAGCTCGAAGACCTGGCCATGAGTCGTCGCCTATCCGTCTTGTTTGCCGGTAAGACCCTGTCCCTCAGGTAGAGGATTATCTCATCCAACCAGTATGGTTCGGCAGGGTCGATACTCATTACATCTTCTCCTTTCTAGTCTATCGAGCGAGCTTTGTTCGTGAAGAACATAATTGACCTGTCACTCGTTCCTCTGAGGCCATTGGCTACTTTGGAAAGGACATCAACTCTCTCGTTCTCTTCTCGAGGGACTTGCTCAAGTTTGAAATTTTTGAATTTGCTAGCCTATGTTTTTACCTTGTCAAGGTATTTTGCCATCGACTCTTCCCTCACCTCGTACAACCCGGCATATTGGCTTGCGACCAGTTGTGAGTCAGTTAGGACTGTGAGGTCGTCAATTCCTTATGCTTTGGCAAGCTTCATCCCCGTTATGAGGGCCTCATACTCGGCCTCATTGTTCGTCGCTGGGAATTCCAGGCAGATGGCGAAATCGAGCTCATCTCCTTCGATACTCCATAGGGATACCCCGGCACCTCCCCCAGAAGAGGTCGAGGAGCCATCGACTGACAGAGTCTAATGGCCAAGGCCCCTCCCAGTTAATGTCGATGAATCCTTTTCGACCAAGAAGTCGGTCAACACTTGGGCTTGATATGCTAACCTTGGTTGATAGGTTATGTCATACTGGCCCAACTCGACTGCCCACTTAGTTAATCTGCCCGAGCATTCTGGCTTCTCTAATACTTGTCGGAGAGGTTGATCTGTGAGTACAGTTACGGTGTGAACTTGGAAATACGGCTTTAGCCTCCGGGCCGTGTGGACCAGTGTAAGGGCGAATTTCTCAATTTCTAGGTATCGCGTCTCGGCCATCGGGATGTCACACCAGGCCATCGGGATGTCACACCTCAGCTCCCCAATACCTGCCGGTGTCGGGAGCTTGATTAGTTGGTGATAGGTCAAGATTACTGCCCTGAAGTCTATCAAACCAGGCCTACCCAGGATTATGTTATAGGCCGAAGGTTGATCGACCACTAGATATTCTACATCCATCGTCGATCTCTTGGGGAGGGTTCCCATGGAGGTGATTAGACGGACTCGGCCCTTGGGATACACCTCGGAGCCCCCGAACCCAGTTAACGGAGTCTTGAGTGGCTCGAGACGGAGCTTTTTAGCCAAGTTTATTAAAACTTAGGGTCGAGAGATAAATAATATTTACTGAACTTCCATTATCGACAAGGGTTTTGGATACAACGTAATTGGCTACGTCGAGCGTAACCACCATCGGACAACTAGGCATTTCGCCCTCCAGTGGTGGCATGCCGACGAGGTCCTTATTGCTAAAGCTAATATCCTGATCTACCCAACTTCCTCTCAACTCGATCTCCATGACTTCGTGTGGCCCGTAGTAATTCCTCTGGGCCTCTCTCCTCGTTCTCTTTCGGGCCATCTTGGTGTCTCCCCCGGTTGGTCCCCCCCGCTGTCATGTCAATTCGGCTGAGGCAAGGGAGATTATGGTCGTCTCTTTCGGTCAGCTGCTTGGCCTCCTGATGCAGGGGAGGGCTTCACCCCTCTGCCCGGAGCACGAACTCGTCGAGCTTCTTGACACACTCCTGAAGATGGCCACCTTGGACCAGTCGCTCGACCTCGGCGCGTAGGGCGAAACATTAGGAGGTGTTATGGCCAGTCTATCGATGGAAATGGTAGTATTTCCCAGAATCCCTTGTCTTTTGAGTCTCCTTGATGGGTTTGGGATTCTTAAACAGCTTCTTATCGGCAATATTATAGATTTCTTCAATCGTCCGGTTCAGAGGGGTGTAGTGCTTCTTGGAACTGGTCCTCGAACTCGGCTAGACCCACCCCTTGCTGTCTCTCCTTGGCTCACTTCTGGGTGGCCGGGTCACTTTTGTCTTCCGACTTGACCCACCTCTTTGGGCTATTTCAACCTCATCTACACGCATCCAGTCCCCTGCAATTTCGAGCAGCTTTTGGATAGAATCGGGGTTTTTGCGGACTATGTGTCGGGCACACTCCTTGTCACGGAGTGCTGTATGGAGGGTAGGGATTAACATGTCCATACTGGGCGATTGAACCTGGACCGCGGCCCGAGAGAAGCGTGTGAAGAAGTCTCTGAGCGTTTCGTCTTATCTCTACACGATATTGTAGAGGTAAGTCGCAGGCAGCTTATCGCCCTTTACTGATGAGAAATGGGCAATGAAACGGTCGACCAACTCGTCATAGGAGCGAATACATCTTGGGGCCAACCTTGAGAACCAGTCTTGGACTGCCCCAACGAGGGTGGTAGCAAAGATCTTAGCCCTGACATTGGGCGAGTGGCCGAACATACTTATCTCGATCTCGAAACGGTCCACATGCCGCTTGGGGTCTGTTGTGCCGTTATAGGTCGGGAGGTTGGTCGGCATTTTATCGACCGCCATGCCTCTAATATCTCTTCACTGAAGGGAGACCGAACTTCTCGCGTGCTTCTAAACTTTCGAGCCAGCCGCCCTCGAGGTGGAAGATCATCGACCTGGTCTCGGCGCCGCGGGGCTTCTCGGCCTCTCCGTGGTGGAGAGATGTCAAAGCAGGACTCCTTTTCTTTCGCCTCGACCCGTGGGTTTCGAGGGGGAAGGGCGGCGTGGTGACTTCTCTCGTCGAGGCAGGCAGTTACGCAGGTCGTCCCGACTGACCGCGAACCCCTAATTGGACAGCCTGGGGGCTTCAGGATCGATCCTAGCCCCCAGGCAATCGAAAACTCTTGAGTTCCTCGGCTCCTGGTCTTTGTCTCCACTGGGGGTCGATTCATGAGACTTACCCTGGAAGAGCGAGCAGCGCCTTGGCGATTTTCCCTCCTTTTGGATATAGGGGGATCGACTTCTGGCTCATTGCGCTCGACCGGCCGCTTATCTCGGCGCCGACCGAATTCGGCCACCTGCTCGATCGGCAAGATCTCGGTGCGTTGTTGTCTTCGACCCTCCCTTGCCCTTGGACCAAACCAGGTGGTGGGGGCGGACCATAGTAGTCCGGCTGATAATACGCAGTAGGAGGAGGGGGATACCCCCAGTAGGGGGGAGGGGGACCATAATGGGCTGGAGGCCTATAGTAATAGGGGTGCTGCCCCGGTGATGGCGTGGCGGGACTGGCTCGAGGTTTCTCCGGGAATACTGGGGCCTGACCCTCTGCCGCGGCGACGATCACCTCGACTTGGCACTTTTCGATGTGTGCGTCCAAATCAGGGGCCGCGTATACTAGGGGAACCGGCACCCCCCGGACATTGCCGCCGGGCAGTTCTTGTACGTGCCTGGGCCCATCCCCTCCGGCCGGGGCATCGAGTTCCTGCCCGTCTGCCCCAAAAGTTCGGTGACTGCGTAGTTCCATTCGTGCTAGGCTTCTGTCTGAGTTTTCCCACAGACGGCGCCAAAAATGATCATGTCGAATTTCGGGCTGCTGAGGTGGCTCGAAATAGTTGACTTGACCACTTAGAATTTGTATTGGTGGGGACTCAATTTCGTGGTAGAGCTGCAAGATGGGAGCAAACGTGAACTAAAGGCCGACTAGGGACTGGTGGGGATTTACCCTATGTCGGTAGTCCGATGCTCAAGTCAGAATCGATAAAGGGGGCAGTTCTAGTTAACTTGAGGTGCATTAAATGTGTGTAATAAATGACATGTTTGAGGGGTTATTTATACCTGAAGGGTATTGATGGCTGAATAGTACTGGTTGCAGGTGCATTTAATGCATCTCAGCAACTTGGTACGGATTGTCAGCTTCATTAAATACGGGAGGCGGCGGCGTCGGGCCCTCCATCGGATCGAGCGAGTTTCGACTTGAATGTGGATGAGTCGAACTCCTATTGACCTACCTTGAACTAAGTCGAACGGATTTCGAGTTGTTTTGATGGTGGTTGGCCCGATCCAGTTCTAGTGGCCTGGGTCCTCTTCCTTTAAAGGCTTGAGGCCGAGTGCATCGACTCGAGGGTGCTTACGTGGCGCTTCTGACCGGTCAACATGGTCAATGGGGCATGTGGTTGGTGATCATTGGTCTCCTTCATGCTTGCGTGGCGAGGCCGGCTTGGCCCACGTCACATGTAATATATATCATATAACTTTAAATGCAACCACCTCAAACCATACATTCAAGCTTTGTTTGTAACTTATGCCGATAATTTCAACACAACAAAAAAGAACAACAGATTTTCTGAAATCAAATGTCCAATCATACCTTTGTAAGAATAACAGTTGACCAAAGCATCCAAATCGTCCAGCACTCTTGTTGCCTGCTCCACCGCTTCAACAAATAAGGATATTAAAGCATCTTCTTCAGGTTCAGAACCAGAAATATGTTCAATTGAGGACCAAATCCGAACTGCACATCGAAAAGAAATCTCAAGTGACAAAAGGGAAGAAAAGCTTATTGATGCAGGTTACAGAGGCTAAAAATTTTGACATAGAGGTGAGAATCATGCTATAAAATTGAACTCTTATCATTTTCAGCTTATTAGTACATTATGAATGATAAATGGACAACGTCTGAAACATAAGGTACAACAGTTTTTAAAAGATTCATAAGTTTTCACTCTCGCAGATTTCACCAAATGTTTCAAATGAAGAGAGTGAAGATAACTCATCAACCAAACTGAATTGCACTGAAAAGCAATCTTTGGGAAAAGCTTAGAAGGAGAGCAATGATGATGTTTCAACAGCTACACAAAACATTTTCAAAATATTTGTGCAAGAGCTACAGCCAGCTTACCTCAAATTTATGAATCACCCTCGAACTCGACGGACCTTGGCTTCTACACACAAAACTCTTACACACAAGACCGTCGAACCACAGTTTCACAATCCCTAACAAATCCGTCGAACCACAACTTCTCTTCAACTAAAATGGAACCACAAACACCGGGCTTCCATCTTTGCTCTTACATAAGGACTCCAGCTTCATATTATCCAACTGTAAATTTCAAAAATTTAAACCCTAACCAATATACATATAAACTATACTCAAGCTTCTGAGGAATTTCAATCCAATTTAGACAAAAGAAAACATACCTAAAGCAAGGCGGCTTAAGCAATTGTGGGTTCTCCTTCTCCTTCTCCTTCACCTTCACCTTCACCTTCAACTGCTTCACCTTCACCTTCGCCTAACACCTCAAAATTCCAACAACCCTAACACCTTCATCTTCACCTTCAACAGAAATTGTGACAGCAGAGCAATTGTGCTTGAACCCTAACTCCTTCACCCCTGCTAATTCAGACAATGAGATAAGTGATTTGGGGAAAAAATTTCACGCCTATAGTTCATAACATCTGAAGGCTATAATAATAATTTCATTTTAAAGATTTTTGACGGGAAACCTCCGTCGGTTATCCGTTGGAAGTTTCTTACCCAAGAAGGTCCCGACGGATAACCAACGGACAGTGTTTCATCGGTTCTTTAATTAAATCACATGCGAACATCCCGACGGCAGACGCCTGTCGGATTTCCAATGACCTTACGACGGAGTACCCGTCGGAAGCTTTTGGCGTATTTTTTTTGAGACCCCCCCAATTATTTTTGAAGTCTTTGCTACGGAAAATCGTCGGCCCGTCTCTTGGAATTTTTAAGGAAAGAGTCATTGCAATTCCGTCGGTTGTTCATTGCTTCTCCTTCGGAATTACCAACGAGTCTCTCCCATCGGTTTTTTCCATCGAAATTCCGTGTTTTTTTTTTTGCGAGTGTTGGGCCCGATGTGTTTGGTCAAGGTCCTGAGAGGTAAAAGTAGGCGGGGTAAATTTAGTTGTCGGGAGCTCGAGGAAAAACCTCGAGCTAAATTAAGTGACACGTGGCGAACACTCATTGGGCCTCCCGGTAAGATGGTTCCATGCCACGTCAATCCGCATGTTTTTATTTTAATACATATCGCCAACTACCAAAAACATCATTAGAAAATATATGAGTAATGGGGAAAATTGCAATTTTAGTCCCATTAGATTCTAACCGTTGCAATAGAGATCCTATTGGTTTAAAAAATCCAAAATACATCTCATTGGTTTAAAAAATCCAAAATACATCCCATTTGATGTTAGAAAACACGAATCAGAAAGCAGCGGAATTTAAAAAAAATTTCCCAACAAAAGGATCTTGAACTCGCAATCGTGTAACCAAATTCGTAAAGATAAAAATCTTACTTTTCTTTTGTTCTTTCTTGAAGCGTTTCAAGCCACCCAAGAAAGCTCTTCTCGCGGCTTGATCCCCTCTCCTTGGTAAAGCTCGAATCTTCAAACTTCTAACTTGAAGTCTCTAGAGAAAGTCCACCAACTTGATCACAATCTAACTAGTAAGGATGCTAGTTCTCTAGTTAGTGTTTAGGCTTAACCTAGGGTTTAATTTAATCTTGGAGAATGGAAGGTGTTCAACACATGAACCAAAAGAATTGCCAATTAGCTCTAAAGGGGAGCATGAGCTCCCCTATATATAGGAAAGGGGAGGGGCGGCCGAACCTAGTCCTTATGGACTAAGGATTTGGTCCCTCTCTCCTATTACTTGATCATCAAGTAATTTTGACTTTGACTTTGAATTCTAATTCAAGACAACTTTTAAGAGAGCTAAAAATATCCAAACTATTTTTGGATAATTTTATACTTTATTTATTATAAAATAAATAACTTATTTTTATCTAATTAATTAATTCGTAATTAATTAACTAGATTATTTTCTCCAAAATAAGACTTTCTTTTTAATTCAAAATTAAACCAAAGTCTATTAAATAATTAACAAATTAATTATTTAATATATTATTAAACAATCACGTGTGGCACACGTGTCACAATGACACGTGTCCAGTCACGTGACCCACACGTGTGGTTTCACACGTGTGGAACCCTCTAGGCTCGATTAACTCGTTTAATCATTTTAAAGCCTCAACTCATGTAACCAAGTTGTTGTGTGTGACTCTCTAGGTTCTCAATTCAATTAGCAGTGACCCTAATTAATTAATTCACTAATTAATTAATCAGTCCACAGATTAAACGACCATAGTCTAGCAACAGGTGTTTAACCCCTAGCTGAATTGGAATGTTCGGATTCGACAGAACCTTTAAGTCATTGATTCATGTGAGATACAATCCTCCTACTTACTATCTCTCAACCAAGATCTAGGGCAAGGGAATAATCAGAACCCTAATAATCTGGTCTTAACGCTAAGTGCATTTCATATCCATTTGATCTCAATCCAAGAAACACTTTTCTTGATGTCTTGATCTACTGCCTTGGCCAAGGACTCCATATGGCATATGAATGACTTACACAATAAGAGATCACCTTGCAAATGCAAGTGTAGGTCCTTTCTTGGTTCTCATTCACTTTCATGAATCACTTGTGCAACCCCAGCATAAGCCTTGAATCAGTTGTCTAAGGTGACACCCTTTAAAGCTTATACCTAAGACTACAGAGTTAACTCATAAAGTGACAAGGAACCTCAAGTCTAAGGATCAATTAATCACATCAATGACTCGTGCGATATTTCCTAATCTGGAAGTTTCCATTTCCTGAAATAGAAACTTCCTTTCCCATTTAGGAATGTTCTCACACGGGGCACCTCAGTGAACTTACTTATTAAAGTAAGCACCCTCATGTATCACGCACGTATCAACTATACACTTTGCACCTCCATGAAACAAGGTGGTCCTTCTTAAGGGCGTGATCCCACAAGCAAGCCTTAAAGGAGTCAGGTTGACACTCCCACTGTCTGTAGGACTCATCGGCTTGGAGTATTTTACTAATCATGACTTATGTGATATAGGGCTCGTTTCATGAACCATTTCACCTAAATGGTAGAGTCCTAAAGTCATCAGGATTAGGGGAGTTCTCATACATGCACAGCTAATGTAAACGCATACCAAACAAGAGCATATAAAGAAGTGTTGCCTCAATTCGTTATTTCATTCAAAGATTGTCTGTGATTACAATAAGGAAAAGCACAAAGCGGATATACAATCGGCTTTCTAGGGCACTATTCCTAACATTTGATTCTAAACTGTTGCAAGACTAGTCCCACCGTTAGTCAACTAACAAAATAATTACATTTTGTATTTTGCGCTAGTACGACATGAAGTTGAATACCTCTAAGTGTACGTTTGGGGTACGAGGGGAAAAATTCTTAGGCTATATGGTCAGCCAGCGTGGAATTGAAGCTAATCCAGAGAAGATCAAACCATCTTAGATATCCGTCCCCTCGTAACGTCAGGGAGGTGCAAGTGTTAGTGGGGAAGATCATATCTTTGAACAGATTCATTTCCCGTTCTGCGGATCGAAATCTACCGTTTCTCAAGAGCTTGCGCAACGCTCGTAATTTCACTTGGACTGAAGAATGCGAAAAGGCATTTCTAGATATAAAGACTTACCTCTCGTGCGCTTCGCTCCTGACAAAGCCGGTCGAAGGAGAAAACTTATTCGTATAACTCTCGATTTCCATGGAAGCCATGAGCGCAGTTTTGGTGGCCGTGCGCGAGCGTAAGCATTTACCTGTTTACTACCTGAGTAAGACGTTACAAGGCGCGGAAAAGAAATATCTGCAGATTGAAAATTTTGGTTTTGCTCTCATTAATGCATCACGAAGACTGAGGCCTTATTTTCAGGCACACTCAATCACCGTCCTTACAGACCAACCGCTGAAGTAGGTCCTATCCAAGCCAGACATTTCTGGAAGATTAATAACATGGGCTATTGAATTAAGCCAGTTTGACATAAGCTTCAATCCCAGAACAACTATACAAGCGCAGACGGTCGCGGAGTTACTGGTTGAGCGCTTTAGTTTAGAGTCTGCCGCTCTAGAAAACAACGATTTTTGGACCCTGCACACAGATGGTTCCTCGACCTCTCAAGGGGGAGGAGCAGGGGTGACTCTCAGAGGTCCCAAGGGAATTGAGATAGACTTCGCATTCGGATTGGATTTTCAAGTCACAAATAATGAGGCAGAGTACGAGGCTCTCATTCAAGGGTTCAAAATTGCCTTTCAAAATGGAGCCTCCAGGATCACGGCTTATGTAGATTCTCAATTGATTGCAAGTCAGATTGAAGGAACTTATGAGGCTCGAGAAACCACTATGGTACAGTACTTGGAGAAAACAAAAGAGATAATTGGGAAATTCAAGGAATCTCATTTGCTTCAAGTTCCACGAGCGGAGAATGAGCGCACTGATGCTCTGTCCAAATTTGCTTCCGCTCTAGAAGGGCCTTGCGAAGTTTCTATTAAGTTCCTGAGAACGGAGGAGCCATTGATAAAAGGAAAGGCTCCTGCCCGAGCGGTAGTCATGATTGATCCCAGTGAGCCCTGCTGGCTCGATGACATTGTCAGATTTCTTAAAGATGGCATTTATCCCACCGAAAAAGTAGAGGCACGGAAAATTAGGAACAAGGCCCTCGTTTCTCCCTAGATCATGAGGGGAGACTATTCAAGAAATCCTTCCAAGGCCCACTAATGAGATTCTTAAGGCCCTCGCAGGCCAAAGAGACTCTCGAACATATCCACAGTGGGAGCTACGGGAATCATTCTGGGGGGCGTGCTCTTACAAAAAAGATACTGAGAAGCGGATTCTACTGGCCCTCGATCCTCCAAGACGCCATTGCATTTTCCAAGAAACGCCCCAAGTGCCAATTTCACTCCAACGTTCCACAACTACCAATTGCCCAAATGATCCCAATAGACGTTTCTTGGCCCTTTGATCAATGGGGGCATTGACATTGTAGGCCCCCTACCAATGGCGGTCGGACAGAAAAAGTTCGTCATCCTGGTCGTTGATTACTTCACAAAATGGGCCGAAGCCGAGGCTGTTGCCAAAATTACCTTCAGGATAGTGAGAGACTTTGTATAGAAGAACATCATCTGCAGATATGGTATCCCGAGGGTGCTCGTTTCAGACAACGGGTCCCAATTCATAGCAGAGGATACCAAGGAATGGTGCTCAGAATTAGGCATCGAACAATGCTTCACTTCCGTGGATCACCCTCAGGTCAACGGTCAAGCTGAAGTCACCAACAGGATCATTTTACAACACTTAAAGACTATGCTCGAAAGCAAAAAGAGTGAGTGGGCTGAGGAGTTACAAGGGGCTTTATGGGCTTACCACACCACCCCACGAGCGGCCACTGGCGAGACTCCTTACTTGCTTGTCTATGGTTCAGAGGCAATGATACCCGCAGAAATTGCACAAGAATCTGCGCGCATTGCGTATTTCGAGCCTGAAGCCAACAAGGAAAGCAGGGCCCTTGAGCTAGATTTTTTGGAAGAAAAGAGAGATAACGCTTGGGCTCGTATCCATAAGTATAAAGCATTTGTGACTCGTCAGTACAACAAACGAGTCAAGGAAAGAACGTTCCAGATGGGAGACCTAGTCTTAAAGAAATTCGAAGTGTCAAAGCACGTGGAAAATTGGATACAAATTGGAAAGGACCATTTAAAATCATACAAATCAGAGCCAACAATACCTACACGCTCTAGACACTTCAAGGTGAGCGACTCCCTCGTCCCTGGAATGCATCTGACCTTTGACGGTTCTATGTCTAAATGTTCTTGGAATAACTGTAAAAAGCCCATTAATTGGGGCTCGTTGTATCTCTTGCTTACCAGTGCAATATATTCGGATGGTTTTCTTTAAAGTTTTCTTTATGTTCTTGTGAATGGCTAGAAATTCCCCCTTGTAAACCTAGGAAAGAGCCACACAGGCCCAAGGCGTGTGAATCCCACTCTCACTAAGGACCTTGCTTAACGAGCGCTAAGTTCGAAAAATTGGTTCCAAGGCGAAAAGCAGAGCCAACCGGAATTCGCTTCTGGTTCATGCTCGAAGCCGTCAGATAGCCGGTACGAGACCTACTCCACGCTCGTAGGGATATCCCGGATAACCAGGGAAGTCTCGTAGATGAGCCCCTCGCGTTCTATCCAAAATGGGAATTCATAATGGCAAGTGTTAACCAGGGAGCCCTCAGGTGAGACACCCTCGCGTGCTTTACAAAAATCCAGCAGAAAATTCTGAAGTAGCCAGGGAAACTTTTGGAACAAGGTCCCTCGCGCTTGTTTCAAACCCTTAAAATATCTTAAAAGGACCAGGGAGCCCACGCAAAGTGGCCCTCGTATCCAAAGCTCGTTAAAACCTTTAGGTTTTCATGAATCTTGACCAGGGCGTCCATGCAAAGTGACCCTCGCTCCCATTCTAGGATAAACGTTTGCAATACTAAAAATGATAAGCAGGGTGTCCACGAGAATGTGCCCCTCGAATGACCCTCGCTCCCATTCTTTCAAAACATGCTAGGAATTCACTAGATAACCGGGGAGGGGGGGGGGGGGAGAGGGGGCCTCGAATGAAGTCCCCTCGCCTGCTTTTTGAATGATGAAAACTTTGTAAGCAGCCAGGAAGCCCTCGAAAGAAGCCCCCTCGTGCATATCACAAGTACTCATACAGACCTCAAGTGACCGGGGGGCCCTCGTGAAAAAACCCCTCGCATCTTATGTTTGTAAGAAACTTTTATGCAAGATTATACAAGTCTTAATCAGGGTACCCTCATAGCAGGACCCTCGCGTTTATTAAAGACATAATGGTCATGGAGAGCTTTAACAAGTTTTTATGTCTTAACCAGGGCTCCCTCAAAGTGGGACCCTCGCGTTTACCAATGACTTAACAATTATGGAGAAACTTTGACAAATTTCAATGTCTTAGCCAGGGTACCCTTTAAGCACGACCATCGTGTTCATCAAAGAAAAATTTTACAAGTTTGTATGCCGTGTTTACTTAGCTTTTTTACTCAAGTTCTTAATGACCAGAATGTGATAGAACAAGCACAAAGTAAAATGCATCACAGAGACGTTGCAGGAAACAAAATGTTCATTCATTAAAAACGAAGAGCTGATGCTCATGAGTACAAAATAAGAGGGCATTCTAAGCCCTCAGAAATTCATGCGTAAGAAGGAAACAAAAAAATCACAATTATGGGTGTAACTCAATTTCCGTGTTAATTAAATAATTAAACACAAGAAAAATAATCACAAATGAATTTTATTGATTTATCCAAATTTGTGGGTACAATCTCTGTTTTTTCTCCTCTGATTCTTTCTACAAGAATTTGCTGAAATCCGGAAGGTTTGAAACGCCTTTGTTGATTCTGGAGCTTCGATCTTCCGTTGGATTTGATTTGCTTCTGAAAACGTTAATTGCGGATCTTTCGACTTGATCGCGAATTAAACGCCTTGATTTTGTGAACGCCGAAGAACACGCTGAAGAACACCTTTGATGATGATTTGTTTTGAATTTGTTGAGGAGCAACGCCAAAATCTGAATTTGATGCTTTGATTGCGGATTGAACGCCTCGATTTGTTGACTTTCCCGAAGAACACCCTTGAAGCACCTTCGAGTTGATTTGGGAAAAACGCCGGATTCACGGACTTGACGCTTTGTTGCGGATCGAACGCTTCGATTTGTTTATCTTTACGAAAAACGCGAAGAACACCTTGAATCTTGCTTCGATCAACTTAAATTTGACTTGATTTCGTTGAGGAGAGCAACACCGCACCGGAACACTACTTCGATGCTTTGATTCCGGATTGAACGCCGTTGATGCTGACTTTTGCGGAGAACGCCGTTGAAGATGCCGAAGAACGCCGAGGATGCTGAAGAACGCCGAAGAACTTCTTTCTCCTTGCTTTGTGGCTTGCTCCTTCTTATCTCCGAGTTGTGTTGTGTCAGTTGTGATTTTTTTGCTTGTACAAGGCCTCTATTTATAGGTGTAGGAGAGGCAAATCTTTCCATAATAATCAAAAGAAGACTTCATTCTGATTGGTTCTCGTCGATTTCGTAATATCTTCTATAAATCAAAAGATATGATTTGATTTCTAGAATATTACATTTGACTTTCTTTATTTGACTTGATTTGATTTTATTGCCAAATATGAAATTTTGATACATTTAATATATATTAAAATATCAATTAATTAACTATTAAATTCTAGGAATATTATTTGTTTGAATTCCTAAAAATAAAATAGAAAATCTTTTATTTTTGATATTCAATATATATTTATTTCCACGTGTCGTGTTTTAATTGGCCATAAATTTTAGCCTTCTATAATGGGAAAAGAGATTGCAGACAGATGGAGGAGGATAACCTTCGACAATGGGAAAAGAGATTGCAGATAGATGGAGGAGGATAACTTATGCATCCGGCTCTAAGGCTTGGGGAGTTGGAGCTTTGGGGACAGGAGCGGTCGGAGGGGCAGTTGGAGCCACTACTAGAAATCTGTCATATAGCAACGAAAATTATTCGTTGCTATTTAGCAACGGATATAGCAACGAAAAAAAAATTCGTGGCAAAATGCTTTAGCAACGGAATTTTCGTTGCTAAAACCGTTGCTATATATGAAAAAAAATAGCAATGGATTTTTCGTTGCTAAAATTAAATAATACAAAAAATAAATAAATTGGTATATATAGCGACGGAAATTCCGTTGCTATTAAAATAAAAACCTAATAAAAAATAATATAATGTTTATAAATATTTGCAACGGAAAATCCGTTGCTATTTCGTTGCTATATGAAAGAAAAAATAAAAATAAAAATAAATAAATATAAAAAATATTAGCAATATGGAAGACAAAAAAGAAATAAAAATAAATAAATATGAAAAATATTAGCAACGGATTTTTCGTTGCTATAAGGAAGAAAAAATAAATAAATAAAAAAAAGATTAGCAACGGAAAATCCGTTGCTATAAACATATGATTAAAAAATTAATAATATATTTATTATTTAGCAACGAAAAATTCGTTGCTATAAATATTTAATTAAAAAATAATAGAATACTTATAATTTAGCAACGGTTGCATAACACAATAATTTCTTAATTTTTAGATATAATTCTACAAATTTAAATATAAATTCATTATATTAAAAGAAAACTTCTTAATTTAACATCTAACGGTTGCGTAACAAAATAATTCCTCAGTATATAGATATAATTCTATAAATTCAAATATAAATGTTTCATATTAAGAAAATAATTCTTTATATTAAGTTATTCAACTACGATTGCTAAATAATACAATAGTTCCTCAAAATGCAGATATTGTTCTACAGATGTATAAGTGAATACTTCATATTGACATAAAATTAGTTCTTTATTCAACTACCAACTAAATTTAATTATGTAAACTTTCATCTTTTTTTATATGTCCTAAAAACTTATACTTAAGTTGATATACATTAGTATTACATATATATATATATATATATATATATATATATATATATATATACACGTGCTTGGGGTTTATGTAGAATTTAATACTGTATAATATGCGAGCTCTATTATCTATTTAATTAATATTGTATAATACAATGTTAAATATATATTATTTAATTAAACAGATTAATATGTAGTTTTTAATTAAATTATTTATTATATTTAATACAAATAATCATATTTAAGTATATTTATATTTTAACAAATAACAAATACTTAAATAAGTAATTCAACTTAGTACGAATATTTGATTGTCATTACAATATAAATCATTAAAATATGTCATATTTATTTAGTAGTATGATATATTTATTACTTAAAGTACATACATTATAATTAAAACACAGAAGTGTATATCTAACAACGCTTAATACAATTACATAATGTTATTCAAAGGAAATTTTTTTATTTAATAACGTAACTAACAGTTGCGTAGCACAATAATTCCTTAAAATTCATATATAATGCTCCAAATTCAAATGTAAATACTTCATATTAAGAGAAAAGTTTTTCATTTAACCTCTAACAGTTGCATAACACAATAATTTCTTAATATTTAGATATAGTTCTACAAAGTTAAATATAAGTACTACTATATATTAAAAGAAAAACCCTTCATTTAACATCTAACGACTACATAACAGAATAATTCTTCAAAATTTAGATATAATTCTACAAATTCAAATATAAATGTTTCATATTAATAAAATAATTCTTCATTAAGTTATGCAACTACGATTGTTAAATAATACAAATGTATAAGTGAATACTTCATATAACATAAAAGTTCTTTATTCAACAACCAACTAAATCTAATTATTTAGTTATGTAAAACTTTGATCATTTTTTTTGTAAGTCATAAAAAGTTATACTTAAGTTGATATACATTATATTTTTATCTCATAACTAAAACTTGAGATATGTAGTTAATTAATAAACATTTAAATTTTTAACGGAATATGTATTATAATATAAATAATTATATATTTAAAAATATTTTTATTTAAACTATATGATAACAAGTATTTAATTATTTAAATTAGTATATGAATAATTGATAGTGGTTAAATATAAAAAATGACATAACAATAACAACAATGGAGTTAGCCCAACTAGTTTGGGGTTCAACTTTCTTCACTTGGGACCAGGGTTCGATTCCTACTCAACGCGAATATGTGGAATTATTATGTTGGCTCGCGCGGGCCCGGTTGGGTGACCCGGGCCCCACAAATGAATTTTTAATTTATTAATTTGAATTATTAGTTTTTGCGACGGATTTTGCAACGGAAATTTCGTTGCAAAAAGATACAAAATTCAAGTTTGATTTTACCACTTTGATGTTTATTTCTTGGATGAATGGATGAATACTTGAAGTATGATGCATATATGTGTTGGCTCGCACGGGCCCGGTTGGGTGACCCGGGCCCCACAAATGAATTTTTAATTTATTAATTTGAATTATTAGTTTTTGCGACGGATTTTGCAACGGAAATTTCGTTGCAAAAAGATACAAAATTCAAGTTTGATTTTACCACTTTTATGTTTATTTCTTGGATGAATGGATGAATACTTGAAGTATGATGCATATATGAGGTGTTTCAACATTTGTTATGGTTGGAATTTGGATATATAATTGTTTGGGTTGGTTTTGCATGGAAAACCCCTGTTTTCTTCCCTATTTTTCTGTTATGCACGGTTGACACGGGCGTGTCAACTTTGCTTTGTACACCGTGACACGGGGGTGCATGATGGGTTGGTTTTTCTGTACCGTGACACGGGGGTGTCACGGTTTGCCTTGTATTGGTGACACGGGCGTGTCGCCTTCTTTTCACGCATATTGTCCGCTGTACCCAGACACGGGGGTGTCACGGCTTAGTGTATATTAGTGACACGGGCGTGTCACCTTCTGTTTTCATGCATATTTTGGTTGCATACTACTGTACGTGTATGGGTTATATATTGTGGTTACGTATTAACTGATTATATGATTTAATTTCCTAATAGTGCACATGAACATAATCTTATCTTTTACATATTCATATCATGATCATTGCAATTCGCCATTCGTCCTATTTGGTGCATTTTGAGTCGTGTTTCACGGACAGTTGTCTTTCTTGCACAGACCAGCTTCCTGGTGACGAGGAGCAGGCTCCGTGAGCTGATTCCTTGGTTGTTTTGGGTCGTTCAGGTGAGGTTTAATTCTAGATACATAGGACCCGTATAACCCTATGTGAAGTTTTAAGCCAAAACTTATCTATATATAATTATAGTTTTCAAACAAGATTGGTTTTCAACTGATTTCCCGAACTATTGAAGGAACTGATTGATTGATTGATTGATTGATTGGGCGACTATTGTATTGCACTGTGGGCCCGAGGGTAGTGGCTCGAGCCAACCGGGAAAGCATGGGCTGACGGGTAACTCGAGCGCTATCCTCACCAAATTGGGATGACCCCTGAACCCCCTAGGAGATTAGGGGAGGAAGGAGTTCCGGGCTTAGGGATTCATGTACCCTCTGCCCAGACTGATTGGATGGTAGGGCCTTGCAATCCCACCATCAACCGGAGGAAGAAGGATGGACTGAAAGCAGGAGCGTTCTCAGGGATTGGCGCTTGAGGCACATTCTCTGGAGGGCCCTCGGGGGCAGATACAGCATCGCTAGCCCCCTCATTGATCACTTTCGTGCGAGGCGCTTCCTCCACCTGACGAGCCCTCATGAACTCATCTTGGAGGATTTCAACCAAGTAATTATACTCAGGTTCATTCATGTTAGCCTTAGGGTCCTCACCGTCTTCTTCAGGCACCACACAACGCTCATCAAACCTCAATCCTATGTCCGAGCGCCCTCAAGAAGAAGCGTTCGCTAGGCCCAAATGCATGAGTTACTCAATTGCCAAGTTGAAGGTATTCTAGGCCTCGTCATAACAATGCAAAGAGGCATCAAAGCCGAACGCCTTGGAGTGGCAGAATTTAATTAGAGCCTCCTTGTTAGCCCTCTCAATATGCTCGGTAAGCAGCTGTTGGAACTCTTCCTCACAGGCCTTCTTGGTGGATTCAGTAAACTGTTACTTAGCTGCATTAAACTTCCCAATCCACCCGTTCACATCCTCTGACAGCTTCTTATTGGCCTCAGTCAGCCTCGTCGACTCCCTCGATGCTTCTTCCGAGAGGCCTCGAACTTCTTCAGTTCATCCTACACCTTATTGTGCTCAGTCTCGAGGGACTCTAGGTGAGCCTTCAGGACGTCCATCTCCTCCTGAAGCTGAGCCGGATCAGCTGAGTCGGATCGAAGTGATGAGGGCTATGCCGTTGGGTATGATTCGAGAAGGACTCAGGTTCAAAGATTCAATATACTTGTAACGGGAACAGAAATAGGGAACCTCAATCCGCCCGCTTCGACAGCACCTTTGTAAACCACCATCTCCCCAGGAAGGGGGGTTATTGGCCTGCTCGTGCATTTCCGGAATCCTATATGAGAAACGCTCATCCCAATATCTAGAGGCCCTCATGGAAACTAAATCTCCTAGAGTTATGGTACTGGGGGTCTCATCTGGGGCCCTCTCAATGGCCTGCATTCCTGAGCCCTCACCCTCGGCGGTTTTCTTAGACTTCCCTTTCTTTCTACGCTGCACGGGAGGATCTGTTAGGAAAAGTGCCCTAGAAAGCCGATTGTATATCCGCTTTGTGCTTTTCCTTATTGTAATCACAGACAATCTTTGAATAAAATAACGAATTGAGGCAACACTTCTTTATATGCTCTTGTTTGGTATGTGTTTACTTTAGCTGTGCATGTATGAGAACTCCCCTAATCCTGATGACTTTAGGACTCTACCATTTAGGTGAAATGGTTCATGAAACGAGCCCTATATCACATAAGTCATGATTAGTAAAATACTCCAAGCCGATGAGTCCTACAGACAGTGGGAGTGTCAACCTGACTCCTCTAAGGCTTGCTTGTGGGATCACGCCCTTAAGAAGGACCACCTTGTTTCATGGAGGTGCAAAGTGTATAGTTGATACGTGCGTGATACATGAGGGTGCTTACTTTAATAAGTAAGTTCACTGAGGTGCCCCGTGTGAGAACATTCCTAAATGGGAAAGGAAGTTTCTATTTCAGGAAATGGAAACTTCCAGATTAGGAAATATCTCACGAGTCATTGATGTGATTAATTGATCCTTAGACCTGAGGTTCCATGTTACTTTATGAGTTAACTCTGTAGTCTTAGGTATAAGCTTTAAAGGGTGTCGCCTTAGACAACTGATTCAAGGCTTATGCTGGGGCTGCACAAGTGATTCATGAAAGTGAATGAGAATCAAGAAAGGACCTACACTTGCATTTGCAAGGTGATCTCTTATTGTGTAAGTCGTTCATATGCCATATGGAGTCATTGGCCAAGGCAGTAGATCAAGACATCAAGAAAAGGGTTTCTTGGATTGAGATCAAATGGATATGAAATGCACTTAGCTTTAAGACCGGATTATTAGGGTTCTGATTATTCCCTTGCCCTAGATCTTGGTTGAGAGATAGTAAGTAGGAGGATTGTATCTCACATGAATCAATGACTTAAAGGTTCTGTCGAATCCGAACATTCCAATTCAGCTAGGGGTTAAACACCTGTTGCTAGATTATGGTCGTTTAATCTGTGGACTGATTAATTAATTAGTGAATTAATTAATTGGGGTCACTACTAATTGAATTGAGAACCTAGAGGGTCACACACAACAACTTGGTTACATGAGTTGAGGCTTGAAAATGATTAAACGAGTTAATCGGGCCTAAAGGGTTCCACACGTGTGAAATCACACGTGTGGGTCACGTGAGGAGCACGTGTCCTTGGGACACGTGCCTCACACGTGTATATGTATATATGTGATATATATATTAAATAATTAAATGTGTTAATTATTTAATAGACTTTGGTTTAATTTTGAATTAAAAAGAAAGTCTTATTTTGGAGAAAATAATCTAGTTAATTAATTATGAATTAATTAATTAGATAAAAATAAGTTATTTATTTTATAATAAATAAAGTATAAAATTATCCAAAAATAGTTTGGATATTTTTAGCTCTCTTAAAAGTTGACTTGAATTAGAATTCAAAGTCAAAGTTGGAAAATACTTGATGATCAAGTAATAGGAGAGAGATGAACCAAATCCTTTCCCAACAAGGATTTGGATCGGCACCCTCTCCCTATAAATAGGGGAGCTCGAGCTCCCCTTTAGAGCTAATAGACAATTCTCTTGGTTCATGTGTTGAACACCTTCCTTTCTCCAAGATTAAATTAAACCCTAGGTTAAGCCTAAACACTAACTAGAGAACTAGCATCCTTACTAGTTAGATTGTGATCAAGTTGGTGGACTTTCTCTAGAGACTTCAAGTTAGAAGTTTGAAGATTCGAGCTTTACCAAGGAGAGGGGATCAAGCCGCGAGAAGAGCGTTCTTGGGTGGCTTGAAACGCTTCAAGAAAGAATAAAAGAAAAGTAAGTTTTCTATCTTTACGAATTTGGTTACACGATTGCGAGTTCTAGGTCCTTTTGTTGGGAAAATTTTTAAATTCCGCTGCTTTCTGATTCGTGTTTTCCAACAAGTGGTATCAGAGCCACCTCGTTAATCGTGTTTCTGATTCGTCTCAATTATACTGAATTTGGTAGAAATTCTTAGGCTTGATGCGATTGAGTATTTGTAATTGTTTTAGAAAGCCTGAATTACGAAACTGTATTTTTTCCTGAAAGTTTCTGAAAATTGGTTTTTATAAAATTTAATTTTGAAAAACAATTTTAGATTTGAAACTGTATAAACTGTTTTTGGATTTCTTGGATTGGTTTTGTTTTTGAACAAAAACACGAAACGAAAGCCCGGATCGCGATGAACACGCGAAACCCCGCCCGCGAAGGAGTCGCGCGCGCGGGCTTCGCGCGCCACCCTCCCGCAACCGCGCGGGAGGCCCTCCCGGGCGCTCCGCCCGTCGCCGCCCAGGCCTGGCCGGGACAGACCGGCCAGTCGCCCAGCACCTCCCGCACGCCTGTACGGGAGCCTTGCGCCCGCCCAGGGCGGCCGAGACTGGCCGCCCACCCCGCCCGCATGCTTGCGGGAAAGCGGCGCGCAGCAGCGCGCTCACTCGCGCGGCCTTGGCCGCGCGCTGTGCGCGTCTGTCGCGCGCGCGCGCGCGCGCCTCGTGCGTGCGGTCTTCTCCGCGTACGGGTCCCGTTTTCGCAATCCGGCCTTTTTCGTGTTTCGTGCAATCTAGTCCCGATTTTATTTTAATTTTAAATTTTTATTTTGAATATTTATTTTAATTTTTTTGAATAAAACTTAAAATTGGGATTTTTGAGAAATTGAAACGGTTTATATTTTGGGAAAATACATCTTGATAAAATTATTAATTTTCAGAAATTAATTGGAATTTTATTTGTTTTGGTAATTTGGGATTTATTGAAAACTTTTATAAATAAGACTCGCATCAAGTCGTGTTTTAAGCTATTAGAGCTTAAAGCGAGAATTTTAATTTATTGGTTAAATTTAAATTCTTGCAAAAGCATGTTAGGTGATCATGGGTTTAGATCTATGTATGGTTTTAATTTATGCACATGGATGGTTTAAATTGGGGTTGGAGCCCTATAGTTGCGTTTTTCAATTGAGGTTGGAGCCTCACTTATGTGCGTACTGTTATGTGATTTATTATGTGGCTTTCCATATTACTGTTTTTGAGGCCGGGGTATGCCCCGTGTAATTGTCTAAAGCCAATATGAAGATTGAGCCTTATTACTTTATGTCTTTTTCTTTTTATTGTAATTTGAGAGTAGAGATAGGTGGTGAGGTTTTATTTTCATTTTGGAGACAATGCACCCATGGATTAAGATGGACCACATTCAAGTAACAAGGAGGCCATAAGTGAAGACCCCTCAAAATGTTAGGGAGGGGAATCTCAATTGTTAAATGTAATAGAGATAGGGCTCGTATTTTGTTACCGTTTTCCCTTATGTGATTTAAACTGTTTATGTGGCATGTATGTTAGAACTTGTGATTGTGGAGTGGCTCCCACATATCACGCATAAGATAGGTAGAACCCATGATCATTACATGTTAGTATCATGCTAGGACATGTTATCTGTTTATGTGCTTGTTTGAAATGCGTTTAAGTGTACTTGCATTAATCAAGACTAATAAAATTGGATAACATATATGTTGGTGAGGTCGAACCGGACAACTCTCCGGTTGATTCGAAAATTCCCATTAAATATTAAGCTAATTTCGAACAAATAGATGTTTAATTCGAGATGCAAATTTTGAATTAAATTCCTAGCATTCCATCAATAGGTTTTAAGTTTAGTAAGTAAAGCTAGTTATTGTCCGCGAGTCGTGGGATAGCTAGTGGAGCTTATTAGTTCTTAGTTACCTAATTGATCATTTTAAAATGATCAATATTTCATGGTCAATTTTAGCAAGGGCGATGTCCGCGAGTCGTGGGTCGTTCGAACTAAGTTTTGATCATGATCTTATGATTGATGGGTCTAGCTTAACGCCTAAGTAAATATGGATGTCGCACGAGTCGTGGGTCCATATTGAAAGATAGGTGATGCAAAAACAATTACTAAGAGTTCTAAAGGTGTTAGAATTGGTAAGTTGTACCTACCTAGGGTTCTTACTTAAAATGTCCGCGAGTCGTGGGTTCGAGGTAAAATGCCTAGGATCTTAGTACCCATTGGGAAACGTGTTCCTCTTAGATCTTTGGGAATTATAGATCTTTGAAAAACAGTGGGAGCTACAATAGATTAAAGACCTTATCTTTTGTATATCGTTATAATTCAGCATGCTCACTAGTTCTCTGTTTTACCATTTAGGTCGTAGATTCTGTGATTCTCTACGTGTTTTGAAATGGCAACCAAAAACCCTCTTGTATCGATCCTCGAGTCAAACAAGTTGACTGGTCCCAACTATTCTGATTGGCTGAGGAATCTAAAAATCATTTTAGATTCTGAGAAGAGAACTCATGTTCTCTTCGAAGGGGAGCCCAGTCCCGAAGGGGAGGCTCCCACTCGGGCCGAGCGGGACGTGATTCAGAAGTGGAAGGATGATAATCTCCAAGCCCGTTGCCTTATGTTGGCTAACATGTCTCCGGACTTGCAAAGGCAACATGAGGCCATGGAAATCGCTTGGGAGATTTACGACCACTTAGAGCAACTTTACCGCCCTCATGAACGTGTTACAAGGTATAACACTTCAAAGGAATTGTTCCACTTGAGAATGAGGGAAGGTTCAAGTGTCCATGAATATGGACTCAAGTTTCTTGCCCTTACTGAGAAACTTGCTTCCATGGACATGCCACTGAAAGATGAGCTTTCAGTGGATTTGTTGCTAGCTTCGCTCCCACCATCATTCAACCCATTTGTCCTTAACTTCAACATGAATCATGTTGGTGCTACTGTAGCTGAGCTGATTAGTCAACTTGTGACTGCTGAAAGCACAATCAAGAAGGACAATAAGGTTTTGATGGTGAATGCTCCATCTTCCTCTTCTGGGCCTTCTAAAGGTAAGGGCAAGAAAGCCCAAAAGAAGAAGAAGAAACCCCTTAGGCCCACTGGTGGCATTTCGAAGGGGAAGGCCCAAAAGAAGAAGCGTGATCAGAAAGAGGATGTTTACTTCCATTGTGGCAAAGCGGGACATTGGAGGAGAAACTGCCCAGAGTACAAGGCTACTCTAAAGAAAGGTATCTTTCTCGTTGAAGTAAATCTTTCTATTAATTCTAGTTCTTGGGTACTTGATACCGGTTGTGGAACTCATATCTGTAATGATGTACAGATGCTAAGTGAGGTCCAACAACTCAAAGAAGGAGAATGTGTCTTGAAGATCGGCGATGGCTCAAACGTTGAAGCTCGAGCTTTAGGCACAATTAGATTAGATTTAGGTAGTTTTGAGTTAGTATTAAATAAAGTCCTTTATGTACCGAATATTATTCGTAATATAATTTCAGTTCCAATATTAGATTGTGAAGGATATGAAACTTATATTAAGAATGGTAAATACTTTATCAAACGGAACAACTCTTCCGTTCATATCGGTACTCTAAGTAATGGACTTTACCTAACTCAAAATATCAATATTATGAATATACAACGAGAAACAAAGCGTAAGAGAGATGACAAAGTTTCAGCTCCCTTATGGCACGCTAGATTAGGACACATTTCCAAGAACAGAATTAGCAAGATAAACACTTTAGGATCATTCTCTGAAAATGATCTCAAAGAGTTAACTTCTTGCGAATCCTGTCTCAAAGGAAAAATGTCCAAAGTCCCTTTTAAGGGAACTGTGGAACGTGCCACTAAGGTTTTGGATTTGATCCATACTGATGTTTGTGGACCGCTTAGTGTAAGCACTAGAAGCAATCATCAGTATTTCATAACCTTTACTGATGACTTTAGTCGGTATGGTTATGTATACTTAATGAAGTATAAATCTGAAGCTTTTGAGAAATTCTTAGAATTTCAAAAGGAGGTTGAGAACCAAACTGATCACAAGATCAAAGCACTTCGATCTGATCGAGGAGGCGAGTATCTTAGTGAAGAATTCCTTAATCATCTAAAAGATAATGGGATTATCTCTCAGTGGACTCCTCCGGGAACTCCTCAGCTTAATGGAGTTTCTGAGAGAAGGAATCGAACCCTACTTGATATGGTTCGTTCCATGATGAGTTTCACTGACTTACCACCTTCTTTCTGGGGTTATGCCCTAGAAAGTGCAGCAAAGATTCTGAATCTAGTTCCCTCTAAGTCAGTCCCCAAGACGCCCTATGAAATGTGGCATGGTAAAATCCCTAGTTATTCTTACTTAAGAATTTGGGGTTGTCCTGCTTACGTGAAGAGGACAGTGGGAGATAAGTTAGAATCTCGTTCTAACTTATGCTACTTTGTAGGTTATCCTAAGGAATCCATAGGATACTGCTTCTATGATCAATCTGAGCAAAAGGTGTTTGTTTCCAGAAATGCCACTTTTCTTGAGGAACCGTTCCTTAAAGAAAAGAAAGGCAAGATCATAGAATTAGAAGAAGTACAAAGTGACCCCACACCACCCACTGGAGAAACGTCCCACTCTGATCAACCACAACCAATCACGAATTTCGATACACATGTAAATCCTCCTCTGAGGCGTTCTGAACGCACTCCTAGACAGCCGGAGAGATGGTATGGATTCTTCCATGAAATCTCTCAAAAGGATAATGATCCTTCAACATATGAGGAGGCACTTTCAGATTCTGACTCTGAACAGTGGATAGAAGCCATGAAATCCGAAATGGATTCCATGAACTCCAACCAAGTTTGGACCTTGGTAGATTTGCCTGATGGGGTCAAACCCATAGGTTGCAAATGGATCTTTAAGAGAAAGCTTGGAGTTGATGGAAGCATTGCAGCCTACAAAGCAAGACTGGTTGCAAAAGGATTCACTCAAAGACCTGGCGTGGATTTTGACGAAACCTTTTCACCAGTTGCAATGCAAAAGTCCATTCGAATCATGCTTGCCATTGCTGCATATTATGACTATGAGATATGGCAAATGGATGTGAAAACTGCCTTTCTCAATGGTGACATTGACAAAGACATATATATGGAGCAACCCATAGGTTTCACATTCAGTGGGAGTGAGCAAAAGGTTTGCAAACTCCAAAGATCAATCTATGGATTGAAACAGGCTTCTAGGAATTCGAACATTCAATTTGATGAATCAGTCAAAGCGCTTGGCTTCATCCAAATTTCGAATGAATCATGTGTGTATAGAAAGGAATTGGAGACCTCAGTGCAATTCTTAGTACTTTATGTTGATGACATCCTTCTTATTGGGAATTCGAAGGATGACATGAAAGTAACTAAGTTATGGTTATCGAACCAATTCGAGATGAAAGATCTTGGTGATGCGTCCTATATCCTTGGAATTAAAATCTATAGAGATAGATCTAGAAGGTTAATAGGACTATCACAGTCGATGTACATTGACAAAGTATTGAAGAGATTCAATATGGAGTCAGCAAAGGTTAAGAACCTTCCTATGAGTATAGGAACATGTCTTTCAAAGAAGATGTGTCCTAAGACTAACCTTGAGAAGGAAAGAATGACTCATACACCTTATGCATCAGCAATAGGTAGCATAATGTATGCAATGTTATGTACTCGACCGGATGTGGCTTATGCACTTAGTGTAACGAGTCGTTTCCAATCTGACCCTGGAGATGGTCACTGGGCTGCCGTGAAGAATTTTTTTAAGTACTTGGAAAGTACTAAAGAATTATTCTTAGTTTACGGAGGCCAGAAAGATCTTATTGTCGAAGGATACTGCGATGCAAGCTTTGCATCTGACTTAGATGATTTTAAGTCAATGTCAGGATACATTTTCTGCCTAAACGGCGGAGCAGTGAGTTGGAAGAGTTCCAAGCAAACTACCACTGCAGATTCGACCACTGAGGCCGAATACTTAGCTGCAAATGATGCAGCTAAGGAAGGTGTTTGGATTAGAAACTTCATTCAAGAGTTGAATGTTGTTCCTAGCATGAAAGACCCCATTACTGTGTTTTGTGACAACACTGGGGCGGTTGCTCAAGCAAGAGAACCAAGATCTCACCAACGGACCAAGCACATTATGAGGAAGTATCACCTAATCCGTGATATTATCAAAAGAGGAGATGTGCAAATTGAGAGGGTCACATCAGCAGAGAACGTGGCAGATCCACTTACTAAACCCCTTAGTCGAGAAGCTTTCCAAGGTCATCTTCAGAAGATGGGACTTAGAGTAGCTTTAGAATGGCTTTGACGGGCAAGTGGGAGATTGTTAGGAATAGTGCCCTAGAAAGCCGATTGTATATCCGCTTTGTGCTTTTCCTTATTGTAATCACAGACAATCTTTGAATAAAATAATGAATTGAGGCAACACTTCTTTATATGCTCTTGTTTGGTATGTGTTTACTTTAGCTGTGCATGTATGAGAACCCCCCTAATCCTGATGACTTTAGGACTCTACCATTTAGGTGAAATGGTTCATGAAACGAGCCCTATATCACATAAGTCATGATTAGTAAAATACTCCAAGCCGATGAGTCCTACAGACAGTGGGAGTGTCAACCTGACTCCTCTAAGGCTTGCTTGTGGGATCACGCCCTTAAGAAAGACCACCTTGTTTCATGGAGGTGCAAAGTGTATAGTTGATACGTGCGTGATACATGAGGGTGCTTACTTTAATAAGTAAGTTCACTGAGGTGCCCCGTGTGAGAACATTCCTAAATGGGAAAGGAAGTTTCTATTTCAGGAAATGGAAACTTCCAGATTAGGAAATATCTCACGAGTCATTGATGTGATTAATTGATCCTTAGACCTGAGGTTCCATGTTACTTTATGAGTTAACTCTGTAGTCTTAGGTATAAGCTTTAAAGGGTGTCGCCTTAGACAACTGATTCAAGGCTTATGCTGGGGCTGCACAAGTGATTCATGAAAGTGAATGAGAATCAAGAAAGGACCTACACTTGCATTTTCAAGGTGATCTCTTATTGTGTAAGTCGTTCATATGCCATATGGAGTCCTTGGCCAAGGCAGTAGATCAAGACATCAAGAAAAGGGTTTCTTGGATTGAGATCAAATGGATATGAAATGCACTTAGCTTTAAGACCGGATTATTAGGGTTCTGATTATTCCCTTGCCCTAGATCTTGGTTGAGAGATAGTAAGTAGGAGGATTGTATCTCACATGAATCAATGACTTAAAGGTTCTGTCGAATCCGAACATTCCAATTCAGCTAGGGGTTAAACACCTGTTGCTAGACTATGGTCGTTTAATCTGTGGACTGATTAATTAATTAGTGAATTAATTAATTGGGGTCACTGCTAATTGAATTGAGAACCTAGAGGGTCACACACAACAACTTGGTTACATGAGTTGAGGCTTGAAAATGATTAAACGAGTTAATCGGGCCTAAAGGGTTCCACACGTGTGGGTCACGTGAGGAGCACGTGTCCTTGGGACACGTGCCTCACACGTGTATATGTATATATGTGATATATATATTAAATAATTAAATGTGTTAATTATTTAATAGACTTTGGTTTAATTTTGAATTAAAAAGAAAGTCTTATTTTGGAGAAAATAATCTAGTTAATTAATTATGAATTAATTAATTAGATAAAAATAAGTTATTTATTTTATAATAAATAAAGTATAAAATTATCCAAAAATAGTTTGGATATTTTTAGCTCTCTTAAAAGTTGACTTGAATTAGAATTCAAAGTCAAAGTTGGAAAATACTTGATGATCAAGTAATAGGAGAGAGAGGAACCAAATCCTTTCCCAACAAGGATTTGGATCGGCACCCTCTCCCTATAAATAGGGGAGCTCGAGCTCCCCTTTAGAGCTAATAGACAATTCTCTTGGTTCATGTGTTGAACACCTTCCTTTCTCCAAGATTAAATTAAACCCTAGGTTAAGCCTAAACACTAACTAGAGAACTAGCATCCTTACTAGTTAGATTGTGATCAAGTTGGTGGACTTTCTCTAGAGACTTCAAGTTAGAAGTTTGAAGATTCGAGCTTTACCAAGGAGAGGGGATCAAGCCGCGAGAAGAGCATTCTTGGGTGGCTTGAAACGCTTCAAGAAAGAATAAAAGAAAAGTAAGTTTTCTATCTTTACGAATTTGGTTACACGATTGCGAGTTCTAGGTCCTTTTGTTGGGAAAATTTTTAAATTCCGCTGCTTTCTGATTCGTGTTTTCCAACAGGATCTTCCAAGGGCCCAACACCCTCATCTTCTTGAACAGGGGCTAGGATAGCCACTATTACGGTGTGGCCGTAGGGATAAGTGGTACTTTCCGTCAAAGGCAACGTCACCCCCTGCCTCTCCGCCTCCAACACCAGGTCCATTTCCTCAAACAGATGATCTAAGCCCCCTGGATTCCTATCTCCCATGGCGGAAACCTCCGCATCCAGTTCTTCATCCCTTGCCTCCCTAGAGATTTCTGACACTGTTTCATGGTGGGGAGTGGGCTGATAGGGGGATGAATTCTGGCTTGCCATTTCATCAAGTTCTTTGACAAACTCTTCCACATGATCTCCAGACATGGTATTTAAGAACTTGGGGGGAGAAATAGAAATTTTGGGTCATGGATTTTCGGTGATAGAGAGAGATTCAAAGGTTAAATCCTACTGATTCTAAGGGTTAGCAGGTCAGAAATTATAGAAGGAATAAGAAATTACCTAAAAGATTGGGAGAAAATTCGAAAGATTGCTTGTAGATCTCTGGAGAATGCTTGAAGAATGTTAAATGCTCTGGAATCTGGTCGCGTAAAGAAGAAGAAGAAGAAGATATGAATCTCTTCCTTATTTATAGGGAAGGAAGTTGGTATGATTTGGAGTAATAAATTCAAAGTGCAATCATTTCCCGCCTTGGTAACCACCCACTTTTGGGAACCGTCACACACCATCCGAGAAACACGCGTCGTTTCCCGAAAAGCCGAACCCACGCGCCCCATCAGCATTTAATGTTGGGCATCTCAAGCAGTCAGTGTGAAGTGACCGCATTTAAATGTGGTTTCAGAATGAAGTATTCGAGCGTGAGGTTCCCGCGCCAAGGTTCACCCTCGAGATTTGCAAGGATTTGAATTCTACAGCCCTCATCACTGAGGACTACAAAATTGGGGGGCAAAATGATGTGGCAAGAATATGTTGGGCCCGCATGTTGACACTTGGTATCACCTTCACAAGACTCGTGGCCGCCAGGCGCTCATGCAAGTTGCTCTTAGGCGAGCGTCACCCTCATTCCCAGATGTATCCCAAGTCTCCAAGAGTTAACTCCCGAACGTGGAGTATAGTATTACCCTTGAAGGAACATCCTCACATGGGTCACCCTTGCCCCTCGTTTCCCAGATTGTTCTAATTCTCTCAAGGGGAACACTTTCTCGAGCGTTGGACCCTCGGAGTCTTGGCGGCCCTTGCCCTTGTATGAACTCTCCCATAGGGACGTATTGAGGGGTAAACCTCCTCTCATCACCCCAAAGGCCTTGGCCCAGATGCCTCTCGGATCTGCGAGCCTCCAGGTTTCATGGTTGAACACGAGCGTGCGCCTCGCCCTCGTCACCAACCCAAAACGACTCTCTGACATGCAGTACACGCCCGCACACCTGCCACTGTTGCCCGCCACCAACTTTTCATCAACTTTTGCAGAAGATTTCTCCTAAGTTTCTCTTCACTGCACCACGTGTTAGGGCAACATTAGGCCAGGACCATACGGGTACAATTACCAAAGGGTCCCTGATCCTCAACTATAAATAGGAGACTCCATCTCTCCCATTGTAAGCAATCTCTGATACTTGAGCTCTGCATTTTCTTCATCTTCTTCAGTTTATCAACTGACTTGAGCGTCGGAGAGCCAAACTGGGTAACACCCCCGGTTCCCCCAGCTTGGCCTTCTGACTGTTCCTTTCATGGTGTTTGTCCTAGCAGGTTGAACCTACCATTTCCGGCAACACTCCCCTGAGTTTTTATCCTCTGTTTCCCCACATAAACAAATTCAAAGTGCTAGAGTTTGGATACCTGAAATCAGACCCATCAGCGTGGTTACTAGTTATTATTAAAAATGTTTATATAGCCATTGAAGTACTAAGGGAGTGTTTGCAAACTTTAAAAATAAGTATTTGTGGGATAAGTGGTTATTTTCAGCGGTTTTGGAGTGTGTGAAAAATCAATTCCTGCTTAATTTAAGCACAAATAAGATAGAATCTAGAAGCATCCCAGGAAATACTTCTGGATTCTACTTATAGCTTATTTAGTTTTCTGTCGTTAATTATTCTATTTGGACAATAATATCCTTATTAAAATATTAATATTTTTTAATTAACCTTTTTATATCTATACTATTATATTAAGTGAGAGATCCTTAGAGTAACCGTTTTGGTCTCTTCAACTTGAAAATTATTTTTTTTTCTATTTTTTTTAATCATTCTCAATGTCTTATTTTGTATTTATCTCTTAACTTCTTTTTTCTTTCCTCTTACCTTACTCCCATTTGCTTTATTATATATTTCTTTTCTTTTCCCATATGCCTCTTTTCTCTGAAGTCTACAACAAAGAAGTGGGAGAGGCAGGATTCGAACCTACATAGAAATACTTCAACAGATTTACAGTCTGTCGCTTTTAACCACTCGGCCACTCTCCCCTTCCCTGGACGAGGTCTCCTATCGAGCAACCAAGCATAGAGCCAGGCCGCTAGGAAGAAGACTTAGAACACGATCCAACATTCAGTCACTAAGGCAGACACCCCCTAGGAGGCGTACCCAACCAAGAGCAAGAATGACAATGAACGGGAAAGGGCAATAGAATTGGAGAGAAGGACTTGTCTTGAAACTGCTCGGAAAGAGCTAAAGCTCTCCTCAGTTTTTCAACTAACTTCGGTACGATCCGTTGACCAAATGAAAGCAAAAGAGATGGAATCCCTTTCCTTTGACTTTTGTGAGGAAGGGCTACTCTTGAAAGGCGGACTTTAAAGGTATATTCGAGAGAGTTGCCCTCGACCCCCAAACCTTGTTTCGGGCAACTCCGCTCAATCAACATGGAAATTCTATTTCTATATAGAAGGCTATCCGATGGCTTAGTATAAAGCCAACTGACCGGAGTAACAACCATCTACCAGCTTGGACCGAAGACAATTTATAGTGTCGTTCCTCTAACAACTAGCCAAACTTAACATAAGTGAACATGTTTTGAATTTGGCTTGAATGCCTGAAAGGAAACCCTCATAACATAAAAGAGGTGGCCCAAGCGATTCTCTCATATGCAATGAGTTGGTTAATTTTATTAGCAGGTAATGTTGGGGTAATAATTAGTTGCTAAGGAAAAGAAAATGCATTGGATGGGCTGGAATAGAATTGCATCCAAAAGAAGAATGGCGGGCTAGGTTTCCTAGACTTTATTTTTATTTTATATTATTTTTTAAGTTTATAATTATATTAAAAATAATTACAAAACAAATATTAATATAAAATTTTTAATTTAACATACATTTAAATAATAATAATTTTATTATTTGCACATGCATAGAGTGTGCAAAAATTACTAGTTCATATAGAAATCTATGGTTTATATGATCATTATTTTTTTTCTTTTCTGATCGATAATCTTAAAAATCTTAATTAAAAGTCTGATAAAAAAATCTATAATTACTAAGCAAATTTTTTTATAAATTTATTTTTCTCTTTTCTTAATTCTTATGAATTTATTTATTTTAAAATCGTTCCATTTTTTCTTTTGATTATCTATTTTTCACATGCATTTTATTTATTATACATACTCATCTTATATAATTTTAAATTATTATTTATGACATGGCATAATAATACGAGGACACGTGGCACGCCCACGTGGGCGCCACGTAGGCTCCGCGCCAACTCGGACAAACCAAGAACAAACTTTTGGACAGATCATCAAATCGATACCAGGTCCGCAGATCATCGGATCTTCATGAGACCATCAGATCATCAGATCGATTTTGGTAGCCAGGTTGATCTTCAGATCGATCTGCTCCCTTTCTATGAAGAAACCCACAGCATTAAGGATCCCGGAAGGTAATATCGATCTCCAGATCGATATTATACGTCACCGGACACCCGAATACTGTAAAAGCACTCCTGTCGGGACACGTGTACCCTTCTCATTCCCCGGAACAGGCGTACTATGGCTCATTAATGACCGTCAGTCCCTGCTTTTACCCAAAGGGGAAAGAAGGTACAAACGACCCGCCTCAAGCCGGTTCCATCGTCCGACATCCAGATCGACGACTGGCAACGCCATTAATGCACACCTACAGTACACACACTACTGTGTCATTTGGCCACGGCTATAAATACTCGTCCTTTGAACAGTAGTTGGTAAGCCTTGAATACGCATTCAATTGCATTTATTCTCTCTCAAAAGAGCTCCATCACTGACTTGAGCGTCGGAGTGTCAATCTTGGGTAAAACCCCAAGTCCCCCAAGTTGGTTTCGAGCTCACGTTTGCTAGTGCTTTCAGGTCGATAAAGAACCCACTCAAACAAATTCTTGACTGATTGACCCATATCTGACAGCCAGATCGACCACGTCAGATCGATCAGATTTGAGCTAGATCAGTTTGGCGCCGTCTGTGGGAAACTCTCTTTTTCACATCGACCTAGAAAAAAACCCTTTCATCCTCTTTTCAAACACGATGGTTAACACAAGGAACACCAACCGCGACGAGGACATGGAGGAGGTTGCCAAAGGCAGGCATGACTACAACGCGCCGCTTGGCAACACCTCCACCGTCCCACCTGCCGGTCCCAGCACCAACGTTCCCCAGCCTCCGCTGGAGGCCACTCCCAGATACACCGTCACCTAGACGGACCTTGATAGCTTTCTCGACCAGTGGCGGGTAGAGGTCGAGCGTGCCCAAACTGAGGGCCGCGAACCCAGGCGCCCCGAGCTCCCAAGGGCCAGCCCAGCCACCACCATACCTAGCCCCGTGGTGGGCAACACGTTGGCCCCCACCATCCAAGCCTACGGGAACCCGGTTCCCTATGTCTTCCAGCCACTAGATGGGCGACCGGCTCAAATCATCTGGGGCCTCAGTCCTCAGATCGGAGCTGGGCAGGTCCAAGAATTTGCTCCGCCGCCGCCACCCCCCACGGCGAGCAAGGAAATCCCCCGCGAGGGCCACGGGGACTCCGACCATCCCAGCCGTAACCACCGCGGCAAACGTGTGGTCGACGAAGACAATGAAGAATTCGACGATCTCCGAGCTCGGATCCCAGCTCGATCCTCTAGGGAGGAAGCCGCCAGGATCGCTGCCGCTCGCGCCGGGAGAGAGCAAGTCCACGGTGAAGACCCACCACGGAGACGGGTCCAAGACCGCCTGGGTGATCGTGGCTCTCACGTCACCCAGAGGCAGGTCGACCTCCGAGAGGGACTGAACCGATGCCCTCTCCATTACCGCAGCGACAGGGAGGAAGCTTCCCCCTTCTGCGAAGATATTCTCCGCACGACCTGTGATGGAGATCGAATTCCGACCGGCTTACCCATGTACAACGGGACCACCGATCCCGAAAAACACGTGACGGCCTTCGAGAACCGGATACTGCTACACTCCCACCCGCAGCAGATTTGGGCCAAACTCTTCGTCACCACGCTGATGGGCCCTGCGCAAGATTGGTTCATCCGTCTGCCGCCTCGGTACATATCGATCTACAACCGATTTGTAGATTGATTCACGGCGCACTTCTCCTCGATGTCCGGGGAGAAGCTACCACCCTCCTATCTCAACAACATCTACCAAAAGGAGGGCGAGTCCTTGCGAGATTTCATGACTCGCTTTTCGAGAGAAGTGGTTCGGGTTGAGAACCCGACGATGGATACTTTACTTTCCGTAATCCATCGAGCCCTTCGTAACCGCCTTTGGGCCGATGAGATCGTCAGGGCTGGGCCCCGCAACCTGACGGAAATACAAGATATCGCCCACGGCTTCATGCGCGTTGAGGAGATCGCCCTTGCGTACGGATCTCCGCCCCGATCTGAGAGGCAGGTCATTGGGTCCAGCTCGCCCCAACACCGGAAAGGGAGCGAGCAAAAGAAAATCAAGGGGAAAGTCGACCAACCGACCCAGGTCGACCGACGAAACTACGTCCCCTTGACCAAGTCCTTAGACCAGATCTACGTGGTCATGGACCAAAGCCTTCTGAAGAAACCAAAGCCCATCCGAGAGGGTCCGAAGGCTGAGAAATCGGGAAAGTACTGTGGCTACCATCAGCAATGGGGCCACACGATCGCGGAGTGTAACGCCCTCCGTGATGAGATCGAAAGACTCATCCAAGGGGGGCACCTGAAGGATTTTGTTCGACGCATCGACCACTACTCTGAAAAGGCGGGGAGATCGAGCGACCGCAACAGGTCCAGATCCAGATCTCCCCCAAAACGATCTGGGAAGCAGCCGCTGGAGAGAGCTGAAGACAATCCCCCCACTCACGGCAAGATCTATATGATAGCCGGGGGGCACGAGGGCGGTGACTCAAATGCAGTTCGAAAAAGGAACATCAGGCGAGCAGCTCGAGAGTACAACGGTCCGCACGAAGAAGTCTTCCAGATCGATCATGGTAGAGAGTGGGAAAGGCAGGAGGTTAGCTTTAGTGAGAGTGATAGCCGCCCTGGCCCCCATCGGGAAGGCGACTCGCCTAGCTGTCCGATGGTGGTGACCTTGGGCGTGGCTAACTATGATGTAACCAAATGCCTAGTTGATAATGGAAGCAGCTCGAATATTATCCCTTACTCGACTCTTGTAAAAATGAAGTTGCATAACCTAAAGCTCGATCCGATCCGAACACCGCTTTCCGGGTTCGGTGGATCGGAAGTCATACCGTTGGGGCACATCCGACTCCTCACCTCGATGGGAACATCCCCCAAGAGGGTGACCCAGGAGGTCGAGTACGTCATCGTCAATATGCCCCTAGCGTATAACATGATCTTCGGTCGACCTGGCCTCATTCAGTTCAAAGCAATCATCTCAACGTATCATCAAAAGCTGAAAATGCCCACTCCGAACGGGGTCGGAGAGGTGACTTGCGATGTCATGGACAGTTGGGCTTGTTATGCCATCGTCCTAAAAAAGCCATCCGGGAAAGAGGTGGAGGAAGGTCTCGACCTGCAGACCTATGCTGACGGAGAGATCGAGCTACCCACGAAGGAGATCGAGGCTGAGAGGTCCCCCGCCGCTCGGAAAAGAAAGGCCAGCGAGCGGCTCGAGCCCTCGGAAGAACTAAAAGAAATTGCCCTAGTCCCCGGAGACAGCAATAAGACCACCAAGATCGGGGCGAATATGCATCCGCAACACGAGGTCATGATGATAGAATTCTTGAGGGACAACTCTGACATCTTCGCTTGGGCTGCCAAAGATCTGATCGGAGTCGACCCGAAGGTGATCTGCCACCGGCTCGGGATCGATCCGTCGGTCAAACCCATAAAACAAAAGCTGAGACCTCAAAGTCGGGCGAGGAATGATATAATCGAGGCCGAGGTCAATAAACTCCTCGACGCAGGATACGTTACTCCAGCTCAATACGTCGACTGGTTGTGCAATGTAGTCCTCGTGCAAAAAACAGGCGGGAAATGGAGAATGTGCAATGATTTCACCGACCTCAACAAAGCATGCCCGAAAGACCCGTATCCGCTGCCTCGGATCGATCAGCTCGTCGATTCGACAGCTGGGTGCGAGATGCTCAGTATGATGGATGCATTTCAAGGCTACTACCAGATCTCTATGGCTTCCGAAGATCAAAAGCACACGGCCTTTATTGTAGTAAAGGGAATATACTGCTTCAAGGTCATGCCCTTCGGGCTAAAGAACGCTGGAGCTACATACCAAAGATTGGTCAACCTGATGTTCAAAGACGAGATCGGAAGGACCATGGAGGTCTACGTCGACAACATGATCGTGAAAAGTCGCTGGGCGTACCATCATCTAGATCATCTACGCAGATCATTTGAGATCTTACGGTAATACGGTATGAAGCTCAACCCCGACAAGTGCACGTTCGGGGTCGAAGGAGGAAAGTTTCTAGGATACATGGTGAGCCAACGAGGCATCGAGGCGAATCCTACGAAGATCAAAGCAATCCAGGTCATCCCTCGACCTCGATGCATCAACCAGGTACAGTCCCTGGTGGGTCGCATAATCTCACTCAACCGGTTCATATCACGATCGTCCGAACGAAACCTCCCATTCTTCAAAGTTTTAAGGAATCTCAAAAAATTCGAGTGGAACGAAGAATGCGACCGAGCATTAGATCAACTGAAAGAGTACCTGGCCTCCCCACCATTGCTGGCCAAGCCGAATGAGGGAGAGACCTTGTACCTCTACCTGTCCCTCTCTAATGAAACCTTCAGCTCAGTCTTGGTCGCCATTCGAGATCGAAAACACCTACCGATCTACTACCTGAGCAAGATCCTACACGGCGCAGAGCGAAATTATCTTGAGATCGAGAAGTTTGTATTCGCTCTGACGCATACGGCTCGGAAGCTACGTCCGTATTTCCAAGCTCATCCCATAATCGTCCTAACGGATCAACCCCTTAGGCAGGTCTTATCCAAGCCCGACGTGTCGGGTCGAATGATGAAATGGGCGGTCGAGTTGAGTCAGCATGACATCACCTACCAACCCCGGGCCGCCCAACAAGCTCAAGTTCTGGCTGACTTTCTAGTCGAAAAGAACACCAGCTCGATGGAGATCGTCCGTACTGCGCCAAGTTAGACCATGTACACGGATGGCTCATCGACCTCTCAAGGAGGGGAGGTGGGCATATCCCTTATAAACTCAGACGGACTACAGCTCGATTTCGCTATTAAGCTCGATTTTAAAGCGACAAACAACAAAGCTGAGTACGAAGCACTGGTGGCAGGGCTAAGGTACGCCACGGAGAACCAGATCGACCGGTTAGCCGTTGTAACTGACTCCCAGCTCGTCGCGGGCCAAGTCAACGGCACGTACGAAGCTCGGGAAGAGTCCATGGCAGCGTATCTCAAAATGGTGAAAGAGCTGGCCTCTAAGCTGAAAGAGTTCAAAATCGAACAGGTCCCTCGCGAAGAGAACGGTCGAGCTGATTCCCTCTCAAAGTTGGCTAACGGATTCCAAGGAACCAAGGATGCGACCATCTCGTTCATGGTCTCGGGGGGCCGTGCGATCGATGAAGGAAAGGTCGAGATCGCCACAATCGATCCGCCGGAGCCTTGCTGGATGGACGATCTAATCGCTTACCTCAAAGACGGGCTTTTGCCCCAAAATCGAGCTGAGGCCAGGAGAATAAAATATCGATCTCTGCTCTATATGATAGATCATGAAGGCAGGCTGTTCAAAAAATCTTTCACCGGTCCCCCGCTAAGGTGCCTACGACCTAGCCAAGCCCAAGATGTCCTGGAAGAAGTCCACGAGGGATGTTGCGGAAACCATTCCGGAGGTCGAGCCTTAGCTCGAAAGATCTTAAGGAGTGGGTATTTTTGGCCGACCATGGTGTGGGATGCGAAGATCCACTCTAGGAAATGCCCCAAGTGCTAAAAACACGGCAACCTAATCCACACTCACCCGACGTCCATGATACCGATCGATGTGTGCTGGCCCTTCGACCAATGGGGGATCGACATCATCGGCCCTTTCCCCTTGGCACCCAGACATAAAAAGTTTGCCATAGTATGTGTCGAGTACTTCTCAAAGTGGGTTGAGGCCGAGGCAGTCCCCAAAATTACTGATGCAGTGATAAGAAATTTCCTCTGGAAGAGTATAATCTGCCGTTTTGGGGTTCCGAGGGTACTCATCTGTGACAATGGCCCTCAATTTCGATCTGAGAATACCAAGAGCTATTGTCGAGACCTCGGGATCGACCTCAGATTCACTACAGTTGGTCATCCGCAAGCAAATGGCCAAGCTGAAGTCACCAACCGAATCATTATCCAAAATCTCAAGACCCGCCTCGACGCCAAACTGGGTGCGTGGGCGGACGAACTCGACGGTGTGCTATGGGCTTATCGAACTACCCCGCGGACAGCCACTGGGCAAACACCATACTCTCTGGTTTACGGATCCGAAGCCGTCATCCCATCAGAGCTGTTACACGAAACCGCTCGTGTATCACAATACCAGCTCGACCGGAATACGAAGATCAGAGCCGAAGATCTAGATGTGATTGAAGAAAGTAGAGAGCATGCCTATCAAAAGCTCAGGCAGTACAAGGCAGCAGCAGCCCGATTATACAATAAGCACGTACGGCCCAGATCGTTTCAGATCGGTGACCTAGTGCTAAAAAAGGTCGAGGTCTTGCAACATGTCGAAAAACTTGAGCCTAACTGGGAAGGACCTTATCGCGTCACGGAGATCGGGAAAAACATGGCCTACCGGCTTGAAGACATGGCCGGGGAACCGTTACCCAGACCGTGGAACGCGCACAACTTGAAGAAGTTTTACACTTAGCCTACAAATTTATTTCAAAATTGTAATAGTTGAAGAGGTCGAATTCGCCTGAGAATCGATCTCTGATCAGTCAATTAATTCACATGTTTTGGGGTATCCAATTAAAGTCAATCCGCAATCCCACGCCAGGCCACTATCCCCTCGATTAAGCTCTCATTCGACCTACGGTCATGAGTCGAGGAGGGAGTGAGCCACCCCGCATCCGATCGTTAGAGACCGAGATCCAATGAGGTCGTTTTTAGACCCAAGGAGATCCTAAGTCCTAACATGTTTAATGCTTTTTGAATCATCGTTAGAGATCGAGATCCAATGAGGTCGTTTTCAGACCCAACGAGATCCTAAAAATCCTAACGAATTGGGTGATTTTAAACCCTTGTTAGAGATCGAGATCCAATGAGGTCGTTTTCAGACCCAAAGAGATCCTAAAAAATCCTAACGAACCTAAAGATCCGGAGATCTAAGGAGATCGTTTTAGATCCAAGGAGATCCAGAGATTAATGGTTTTCAAAAATTAATAATCCAGAGATCCAAGGAGATCGTTTTAGATCCAAGGAGATCCCGTGACTCACGATCTTCGAAGAGGTGGATCCTAAGATCCAATGAGATCAACTTAGATACAAGGAGATCTAGAGATCGAGTTGGATCCAAAGAGGTCCAGTTATTTACGCGTCTCAGAGATCGCTATCGATCCGACGAGAATGCAGCGAAGGGAAAAATGACTAAGGAAAAATGCGAACGCCCCGATGAAGCTTGATCGACATCCAAAAGAGGTCGAATAGCTCCGTGAACCTATCGATCCGAAAGCGATAAAAATCTAAGCTAAGGGGTAAGCAAAACCTAGATCGATAAACCACGCGCATGCCAGATCGAACTAATGTTCAACTCGCAAAGTAAAAGAAAACACAAGTATGAGAAACATAATTCATTCATGCGAAAATCGATCTAAAAAATTAACAAAGATCGATTATACCTAGCGCATCGAGCTCACCACGCGACGTGGCTCGGTGGGCAAATGTTCAAAAACAAGAAACAAACTCCAAGTATTCACCTAGCCACAGACCGGCTGGCTGGTCGAACTGAGTGTTTTAAAAGGGGCAGTGGATAGATCAGTCGACATCGACCTGAGCTGAAGAAGATTCTTGGGCAGATCGACGCCTGGTCCTCTCGAACTCACGGGTGCTAGGAAGGAAATGCTCGACCTCGACCGGTTGGGGGAGCTCGCACCTCACCTGGGACTTGGTCTTCTTAGCCTGGGCCATCTCAATGGCGTGCCCATACTTGTAGGTCGCCCAGTCGATGCGAACCGGCTCCTCCTCTTCAGGTTGATCAACGGCGCCCGGATCGGGGAGCATGGGTCCGATCGATTCAAAGTTGAAATTTGGGGGAAAAATGTCCTTAGCCTTGAGCTGATTGATGGCGATTTGAAACCCCTCCGCCAGATCGTTTTCTCCCACAATCAGACTGGCCTCTTCGAACCCAGGGCCCTCCATGAATTCCCGAACTGCGTACCGTTCGATCTGAAGCTTGCACTTCCTCAGATCGTCGGCAGCTTTGTCGATCTTGGTCCTGGCGAGACCGAAGACCTCTGATCTGCCCTCTTCCCTCGCAGTGGCTTTGGCGCTCTCGAGCTCCCCGGGGAATTCCACCCGTAGTGCAGCAATGGCATCCTCGTATCGCTTCTCAGCCCTCTCCAGATCCTTCTGGGCATTCTTCATCTGGGTCTCCATCGAATCCCTCTCCTCGACTCGGGCCCTTTTCTCCTCCCTGGCCTTACGGAGGTCTTCTTCGAGCTGGCGAATGATCTGAGGATCCATCGAGGCAAGCTGGGCTTTGGCGAGCTGGTACTTCTCTTTATATCTTTGCTTACCCGCCTTGAAGACCTCCGCCTCCTGGATCGAGTTCACCAGCACGGGGAGGACGTCCTGAAAAGCAATATGCAGATCAATCAGAAACAAAGGGATCGATCAACAAGAAGCAGATCGATCGACAAAGTATAGATCGATCGTCACCGAATCGATCGACACAAAATGTTAAAAAATGATGAAACGATACTCACACAGAAGAGTCCTCGAGCGGCTTTTGCCCTCTTCTGATCCGCCGACCGTGACCTGGACAGCTTCCTCTATTCGTCAATAATGCAACCGGTATTGAACAGAGCTGAGACCAGATCGATGTCCGGGGTGCCAAAGGCCAAGGCACGCTTCGACCCGTCCGGTCTTTCCAGCTCGAGTCCAGCAGGCCATTGCGGAAGTGGGGTTTGGGGGAAATCCAAAAGCTGGGATTCTTCGTCTGAATCCTCGGACTCCTCCGTCACTCGAGCGGTTTCCCTGAAAGGCCTCTTTTCCGCGCCATGCCTTGCCTGAACAAACTGGGCATAAGGGTCAATGTCTTCATCAAAATGCAATTCTAAGTGGTCTAAATTTATTACTTGCTCGAGGTCGTCATCGACCTGACCCACTGAGGACCCCGCCAGATCGACGAACTCCTGACCTCGAACTGGAGGTGCCACCGTGTCTGGGCCGATCTGCTGAGCACCTTGATCATGCAACTCCTTCCGGAACCCCTCTTGATGAGCCTGTTACGCCTCCGGGAGGGCGTTGAGTATCGAGCGGGTTGCGTCTATCACCGGTCGTATCTCCGCGGCAGCGACCTCCCTCTGGTTCCTTGCCCTCATTTTTACGGCTCTAGACATAATTAAAACTCGAAGATCTGCAGATCGAAGGAAGTCAAGGATCAGATCGACAGAAAGAGAGAAAAATTCAAAAAATAATAAAGAGAAAAGAAGAAAAGCTCAAGGAACCCCGATCGAGAGGGGATCCAATCGAAGTAGGAGCATACCAAGGCGGAAGTTCCTCCGTCGGTGCCCCAGAATTATGCCCGCTTCGACCAGATTCCCCGTCCTCGTCAGGTTGGTATGGTCAAGCAAGCCCAAACGGGGAAGCAGATCGAAGTTCTTGTGGAGCCACGAGGTCGATCTAGTGGGAAGGCGCTTCGGATCATCTGAGCCCCATGTAGATCGAAATGAAGGGGAGATCGGGAGATCGACGAAAAAGAACTTAGATTTCCAATCTACCCCATGCGACGTCGACGGGATAGATACCATCTTCCTGTGAGGTTTCGATTGAAGATTGAAATACCCAGGGCCCGACTTAGCGGCACTATTCAGTGTAAAGGACTCCTCGAAATCTTCGACCTCCGGCGCGAACCCCAAGCTCTTCACAATGATCATCATGCAATGGATGAGAGAAAACGAGTTCGGGGTCAACTGGGCCGGACACATGTTGAATCGAACTAAGAAGTCAGAGACGATCGTTGGTAGTGGGAGCCTAAATCCGTATTTTACTGCGTGATAATAGATCCCAATCGACCTAGGCCTCTGCGGGCTCCCCACTGTCTCCCCCTCCAACGGCATTCGAACGACATACGGCAAGTCCAACTCCAGCCTCCTCCTCGCCTCCGCGAACTCGGATTCGGTTATCTTCGATGACCTCTGGGTTACATGGGTCAGAGTGCGGTAGATGTGACGCGGTTGCTCTGCCACTAGAGGGTTCGCCAGGGGTTCCTCGATCTCCCCTTCCTCATCGACCGGCGGAACCTCAGGCTCGTCCACTAATCCCAACGGCCTTTTCCCCCTCGAGGTCGAGGCGGGCCCCCCCCGATTGGCCGTGCTGCTGGGTCCAACGAGTGGCTCGAAACTAGCCTCCGGAAGCGAAGGGACGCTTTGCGCGACCTCCCGTTCAGGAGACGGCGTGAAAGCCTCTTCCACAGACCCCCCGCCCAATCCGACCTGATTGTGAGCCATAAGGAATGGGAGAAGGAATGGAAGTTTACCTTGAATGTAGATCGAATGAGCCTCGAAAGAGCGACGGGCAACTGTTGCAGATCGGAGCAGCTCGTTAGATTTGATGTGAAAACGGTGAAGTGTGGCTTGAGGGTGACCCCTTATTTATAGGGGTTGAAAAAGTAACGTCTCGAAATGCGAAACGCCGCCATTATTACCCCGGACACGCCACCTCCCTCAAAGGTCACGTCGCATTAAATGCGGCGTCAGTTCGATAAACTCAAAAGTCGCGCCCCACTATTGGAGCGGCAGCTCGATTCAAACGGCCACGACGGTTCCCCTATCCAATGCCAGATCGATGAAATTACCACCGTGAAATTTCACACTGGTAATTTGGGGGGCCTCTGACATGGCATAATAATACGAGGACACGTGGCACGCCCACGTGGGCGCCATGTAGGCTCCGCGCCAACTCGGACAAACCAAGAACAAACTTTTGGACAGATCATCAGATCGATACCAGGTCCGCAAATCATCAGATCTTCATGAGACCATCAGATCATCAGATCGATTTTGGTAGCCAGGTTGATCTTCAGATCGGTCTGCTCCCTTTCTATGAAGAAACCCACAGCATTAAGGATCCCGGAAGGCAATATCGATCTCCAGATCGATATCATACGTCACCGGACACCCGAATACTGTAAAAGCACTCCTGTCGGGACACGTGTACCCTTCTCATTCCCCGGAACAGGCGTACTATGGCTCATTAATGACTGTCAGTCCCTGCTTTTACCCAAAGGGGAAAGAAGGTACAAACGACCCGCCTCAAGCCGGTTCCATCGTCCGACATCCAGATCGACGACTGGCAACGCCATTAATGCACACCTACAGTACACACACTACTGTGTCTTTTGGCCATGGCTATAAATACTCGCCCTTTGAACAGTAGTTGGTAAGCCTTTAATACGCATTCAATTGCATTTATTCTCTCTCAAAAGAGCTCCATCACTGACTTGAGCGTCGGAGTGTCAACCTTGGGTAAAACCCCAAGTCCCCCAAGTTGGTTTCGAGCTCACGTTTGCTAGTGCTTTCAGGTCGATATAGAACCCACTCAAACAAATTCTTGACTGATTGACCCATATCTGACAGCCAGATCGACCACGTCAGATCGACCAGATTTGAGCCAGATCAATTTATATTAATATATCATTTAAATTATATTAAATTGCTCAGAATAATTTAGAAATTTGTAAGGATAAATTAGTAACTTAATAAAATTAAAAGTGATTCTCAACTTTTTTCTGCAAACAATTAATTGATTATTTTTCTGCTTTTCAATTTTTTTCCCCAAACACTAACTACTTTTACTACTGCAAATTTTAACAACTTTAATTTCTATTTTAACTTCTGCTTATGTTGTAGAATTTGCACACACTCTAAATCAACCACCAATATTTCTCCAAAATAAAAATAAAAATAAGTTGCATAACTATATATTTCTTTTTTTGGAAAAAATAACCTAAAAACTTAGGCATCTTATTTGAGCAGAGCCTCCAACTCCGTGGGTATGTCTTCCCAAATCACTCTATCCCTAAACAAATCATGCCCCATTATGCATAATGGGTGCCATATCCATCAAATATAATTAAACTTGCACTAATCTTTTAATAAAGATATTATTTAGCTAAGGAATGTTGAAAACATTAGATTAATGGCAGGCAGAGTGCTTGTCTGTGCGTGCAAAATACTCAAATATTCCGACATCGTCAACGACTACCATAACATATCCTCAAGGCTGAAAATCATGAACCAAGCGCGGAACCATTCACGCATAATAGGATTCGTGTTTTCATCCCAACTTCTTTTTAGGAGTTTAAAACGTTAAAATATTGCGCTTAATGCCGACACGCGAAACCACGACTAACTCGAATGGCTTTGGTCTGACAATCACGTGCTTGTCCCACAGAGAACACGTTCCTTTGTTCTCTGCTTGTCTCCTCCACCTCCCAAGCGGCGGCGCCACCACCACACGCTGCCGGTAAAAGCTTCCAAGTGGAAATTGGAATGGTTTGAATACTTATGGCTTTACTTCGAAATGTCGTCAGTCCATATATTTGGATTTAAACAAACACACTGTGAGCAAATGTTTTTCCGAGTGAACTCCAAGTTTTATGGTCACTTTTGATAGTTAAGACGGCACATACAATAGTTCATTTTGAATGTAGGGCTAATTTTAAAATTAGACGTCATTCGCATATACTAGCTTAATATAGAGTATGTTGAGATGATAAATTAATTTTTAGATGTTGAAAACACTAAAATTTGAGATATTAGTAGATTAAAAAAAATATAAAAAGACACTTTGAATCTAAAAGCTGAAATAATGTCATTCTAATTTTTTCAATTAATGTAATTTTAACTCTTTTACTTGATGTAGTCTCTATTTCTCAATAAATAAGATTAAAAGTCTCTGTAAAATTCTCCAACGTCACTAATTTACTATTAATTTCTCTTTCACCAAATAGTTTTCAATATATCACAAACACTTCAACATAGAAACAAACCATTATCTATACTATTATATTAAGCGAGAGAGACAGATAGTAACCGCTTGATCTCTTGAACTATTTTCTTCTTTTTTTTTTTTTTCTTTTTTCATTGTAATCTCTTACATTTTTTTCTTTTTCTATTATTAATTTATTTACTTACCACTACAATATCTTCATAACTTCTTTTTTCTCTCAACTCACTTTAATTATTTTTCTTTTTTTTTATGTATAAATTTTATCTTTTTCTTCTTATTTATCTGCTTAGAATTTTTATTCACGTATTTTATCAGTTATCGGCTTAGAATTTTAATCTTAATATCTTTTTCACATATTTTATGGATATCGATCATCTCCTTAAATTTAAAATCTTCTTTTTATACTTAAAATCTTAATTTTTTATTTGCACACACGTAGAGTGTGCACAGTTGTTAGTATATATTAAATTCAACAATTTATAAATGCAACCTCCATGAATAACGCGCATACCCTCATGATAAGTCCAAATTAAATGCGCCTTTAACGTCCCACATTGCACGATAGTCGCAGTACTTGGCCACGACTTCGTCACGTCGCATGTTTGCTGCCAGCTTTAGTAGGGCTCCCAACTAAAGACGTGCTCCGCTGTAACTGAAACCGTTTTCAGCCGTTATGACAGTTTGACTTCTTTAATGCAATTTGCGCGGGTGAGAAGTAAATATTTCCCGCCAATTAATGCGGCGGGTTTCAGCACCACCGACCGTGGGCCCCACTCGAATCTTAAATAATAAACAGCATTATTATAAAGGTGGGAAATAATGGCCAGTGGCCTTTGGGGGGTTTAAGGAGGCAAGAAGAAAATCCAATAGGAACTGAATTATCGAATGAATTATTCGAAATTTACTTTTCATTTTAATATGATTTTATGATAAACTTTATGTCGTTTAAATCAACCTCAAATTCTTTTTTACCTATTAATTTTGAGTTTATTGCACAAAAACTTGTAATATATCCAACTAGCACTTCATACTCTGTGATTTGAAATTTTTCAAAGTGAACCTTTTGATTGTGTTAAATTAGCATTCAAAATACTACAATCGTAATTGTTGCCACGACCGTAGGGTTTGAGTGGTAATTTTGTGCTAGCTAACTTAATACAATCACAGGGTTTACTTTGAGGCATTTCGAATTATAGGATTTTGAGTGCTAATTAGGTAAATCAGCAGGGTGACTGAGTAAAAACTCCTTTAATTTTCTTCTTCTTGAATTGTTTCTTGCAAAAATATAAATAAATAATATCAAGTTTGTAAGTTTATTTACTTTACGAGGTAAGAGAAAATTCTTTTCCGATCTTGTGCTAATTATATTTGCACTTTGGCGATATTCAGATAAAATATGTTACCGATTGGAATTTGATACACTTCAGAGAATAATTATCCGAAAGTTAGAAAGAAGATACCCTAACATTATATTTAGATCAAATTGAACGAAAAACGTGAGTGCATTATAGCTCTTAGAGCATAGTTTATTGTGATTTAGTCATGTGAGAGTATCAATATATTCTTCTTTATCTTTCTATTCTCACCTTTTCCCAATATGTATTCGGCCGGTTGAATGCGAATAAGAATTCAAATAGAACCATTGGGTAAAAAAGTAAAGGGAGTTATGTTATTGTCTTATTATTAAAATTAGTTACCTGTTTAATTAAAACGATATTCCACGGCTTTCAATATAAAAAGAGACTTTTTTTTTTCCTTTTAAGTATAACATTTAAAAAAAAAATTCGGGAGGAAGCCTGGTCGGAAGTCCGTCCGAACCCTATCGGAAAGGCTAAAATCCAAAGGGAAAACCCTTAGAATACTTTGAGTATACATCTTTTTCAATTATTTTTGGAGCCGTAGGTTTTCCTCGGAAAAAATAATGGTTTATAAATGGCTCGTAAGATTAAAAAATTTCATCAATTTTTCGTAATTTTCTTAGTGTATCAAATTCTACTTTTCAATGCATGATATTTAAGATCCACAAGCGAGATGATACTGATCTCTTATTTTATGATGATCAATATGACTATACTGATTCCTTTTAAAATTTATCACGAAATATATATCATACTAGCAACGATAAGAATGCCGGTTGAAGTAATAAAAGAGCAAAAGTTTATGTGAAACCCAATAGGGGAAACCCAATATTATTAGTTCATCCATCTTTTCCCCCCTTTTCTTTTTGACCCTCTAAAAACGGCGCGAAATTTAAATAGTTTGAGAGGGAGCAGCAATCAAGATAGATCCAGACAACGTCGTCATAACGCCACTGGCAAGGCGTGAGTAAGACATGTTTGGCGGAAAACGTATTTCTTCCAAATCTGACTCGATTTGGACATCATTGTGTTTCCTAATACAAACATTTTGAATTATTAGCCATAAGTTTAATGTGGGACCAATTAAGAAAGAGTGTTGGGAAATTTATAAATTTGATAATCTCTATTTACCTTTACACTGATTATATATTTATTGATTAAGGAGAACCTATTATGGGGCAACTAAATAAATTGGATATATTGAATAATGTGCGACCCTCGTCATGCATGAATCGAAAATTAGAGAGACAGACACAGTAATCGAAATTGCAAGCCCGGAATCGGCCGGTGGTGGAGAGACGGGCACAGACAGACACAAGAATCGAAACTGCAAGCCAGGGATCGGCCGATGGTGGAGAGACAGACACAGGAATCGAAACTGCAAGCCAGGAATCGGCCAGGTGGAGAGACAGACACGGAATCAAAACATCAGTCAGGGATCGGCCGAGGATGGAGAGACAGACACAGGAATCGAAACTGCAAGCCAGGAATCGGCCGATGATGGAGAGACAGGCATAGGAATCAAAACTGCAAGCCAGGAATCGGTTGGGTGGAGAGACATACACATGAATCGAAATATTTTTGAATCTGCTCTGAAACCATATTGAATAATGTGTTTGGTCTTACTCACCCCTAAAAGCTAGTTGTTGAGGTGAGGGTTGTCAAACCATTATGTATTGAACTCCACATATTTAATTATTCAATTCGGAACACTTAACAGGATAATTGGATTGATCATATTTACTTCGGGCAAGAGTTTTATGCGGGGTTAGGAAAATTTAGGTGTTCAATCCAATTTCCCCAAGTTCTTGTGGAAGTTTGAATTTGAGTAATTTCTTATTAGCTTTTGTTTAACGACCATCAAATTTATCGCACATAATGAAAATATAAAAAAGGAAATTGATATATCAAACAATTCAAATGCAACCATTTGAATATCCTTTTAATCAAATGCATGGTTTACAATCTAATTTAAAGTTATACAATATGGGTTTGAAAATTACTTTCGCGTCCAATGAATTCATGAACCTCTGCTATGACTTCATTTATACCTTTTGAGGCACTGGAGTTATGACTTGATTGTAGGAATATTTAAATATAGGCTATAAAATATTTTTGATGACTTGATTGATACCCAATTCCATTGATTAAATATTCTGTTTGATAGGATTAATGTAAAAATCCAGAAACCAAATTATGTGATTAGTGGCTTCTTTTTTTCTTTAGCATATTTTTTGGGTAATGAAAAGAAAACCACAACTAATAAAAATTACAATCAAATGATCATATTTCATAACGTCAAGCATTCGGAAGCTATCCGGAGGTATAAGAATAAAATCATCATGTTTTCACGTAGTCATAAAGGGAGAAAAGATTTTTCGTATTATTCATCATTAATAATTGCATACAAATTATATTGGAGACCCTAGTTAAATAGCTAGAAATTCCTACAAATTAGAGATTGACATAATTCGTTAAAAGGTCATCTTTACCATATACACTCGCTTTTCCTTACACTCCCCCTCAAGTTAAGTTACGGGATCACTGATACTCAACTTGTCAAGTACAGTCTGAAATATTTGTCTCATAACCGTCTTAGACAAGATATCTGCCAGTTGTTCCTCCGACCTGGCAAAGGGAAGTTCAATAGTGTCTTCTTCTAGTTTTTCCTTTATGAAATGATGATCAACTTGACGTGTTTCATTTTGACATGCTGCACAGGGTTCTCCGAGATACTGATTGCGGCTTTGTTGTCATATTTTAACCGGCCCTAGCCTTGAGGGACCATACCAATCTCAGTCATAAGTTTCCTAAGCTAAATGATCTCCGTTATTGCCTTTGCAATGCCTCGAAATTCTGCTTCCGCACTGGAGAGAGCTACCACTTTTTGTTTCTTACTCCTCCATGTCACAACATTTCCCCCGACCAACGTAAGGAATCTAGTGGTGGATCTCCTGTCATTCGGGTTTCTTGCCCAGTCTGCATCTGTGTATGCCTTAATCTCCAAGTGACCATACATGCCAAACATGATCCCATTTCCTACTGATCCTTTCAAGTATCGTATAATTCTCATTATTCTCTCCATGTGGTCTTTCTTAGGCTGGTGCTTGAACTGACTGACTATCCTTATCGCGTAGGCGATATCTGACCTAGTGTGAGAGATAGATCAGCTTTCCAACAAGCCGTTCGTACCTCTCTTTCTCTGTTGGCTCCCCATCTCCCTCTACCGTGAGTTTGTGATTTAACTAAATCGGAGTGTCGACTGGCTTGCAGTTTAACATTTCAGTTTTTGCAAGCAGGTCGAGGGCGTACTTCTTCTGTGAGATAAAGATTTCCTGTTTCGACCGCAATACTTCTATCCCCAGAAAGTATTTCAGTCCTCATAGGTCCTTCATCTCAAATTCCTTGAATAGATTTTCCCGGAGCCTTTCCATCTCCTCCCTATCGCTCCCAGTGATGATCATGTTATCGACGTAGATTATCAGGCATGTAATCAGATTTCCCCTATTCTTTAGAAACAAGATATGATCAGAGTTGCTTTGCCTGTACCCATACTATTGCATTGCCACTGTGAATCTCCCGAACCAAGCTCATGGGGACTGCTTAAGATCATACAGTGCTTTTTGGAGCCTGCATACCTCGTTATTCTGAAATTGATCAATAAACCCGGATGGGGCTTTCATATACACTTCCTTCGTCAGATCGCCACGTAAGAAGACATTCTTTACATTGATTTGGTGGAGTAGCTAGTCTCGATTTGCTGCAATGGATAGGAGAACTCGGACTGTGTCGAGAGAAGGTTTCGAAATAGTCAATTCCTTATGTTTGGGTGTACCCTTTCGCCACCAGGCGAGCTTTGTATCGTTCTATTGTACCATCTGGTTTATGCTTGATGGTGAATACCCACTTGCACCCTACTGGTCTCTTGCCTTGGGGTAATTCAAATCTCTCCCAAGTCTGTTTTTTATCAAGGCATCCATTTCTACATTCATGGTCTTCCACTATTCTGCTTCTTGTACAACTTCCTGTACAGAACCCGAGATCCTTTCTTGGTAGAGATTTCTCATAAAGGCTTTTGCCACCTCTGATATACTCCCCTGACCATATTTCCCACTTGATACCTAGATATTCGGGCCTTCTGATCAGGTGAGTAACGGTTTGGGGAAACCCCTTTGTTATTTTTCCGTGGCATGGTGTACCTGTTACTTACTGCATCATCCAAATCGAGATTAACGGTAACAATATCTTCATTATTATGGATAGGTAAAGAGGGAATATAGCTCACTGGATCACTTACCTAACTTTGGACATCATGCGGAGGAGGATTAGCGGCGGTACTAAGATCGGGAGTGGGATGGACCTCTGCAACCTCTACAACTTCAGAATCATTCAGCCAGTATAGGAAGTCACCCGGATTCTCCCCCTGAGCACTATGGTGGCTCTCGAAGAAATACTCTGTTTCAAGGAACTCATAGTCCATAGTGACATGCATACGCCGTGCAGTTGAATTATAACACCTATACCCTTCTGATGAGGTGTATATCTAATGAATACACACTTTATTGCACACGATCTAGTTTTGTTCAGTTTGATTTCGGAACATGCATAAAGAAGGAGCACCCAAAGACTCGACGGGGCATAGTGAGGGACAAAGGGATGGCTGATTGTGTTTGGATGATAGATAGGGGCGTTTATCTGTCAAGCACTCTGGAGGGTAACCTCTTTGCGAGTTAGGTGGTAATTGCCACTACTTCAGGCTAAAAATGACTTAGCACATGAGATTCGATCATGATAGCACGAGTTATCTCGAGCAACGTCTCATTTTATCTTTCCGCTACACCATTTTGCTGAGGTGTGTTTGGGCAGGTTATTTGATGGATAATGCCATGTTGTTTGGTAAATTCATTCATTTGTTGGTTAACATGTTCGCCTTCATTATCTGATGGGAGAACTTGAATTGTCCGGTTAAACTGAGTTTGCACCATTTTAGAAATTGTAACAAATGTATCATAAACTTCTGATTTGTGTCGCAGAAATAAACCAAAGTCATACGGGAAAAATCATCGATAAACATCACAAAGTAGTGAAATCGACTTTGATTAGCTACTGGGGCAGACTCAACCTGAGTGTTTGTCGGTTTAAAAGAAGTTCTATGACTTTTTGCAGCTGAACATGTTTGACAAGATAAATTCAAATGTTGTTTATTCAAAAAAAGAGCAGGAAATAATGTTGGGATTAGTGCCCTGAAAATCCAATTTCTTTGTAAATACATCGTATTTTGTTGGATTAATAAAACTGAAATTATTGCAAGTTATGAGTATATTAACATAATTAATAACGTGTGATGATATTCTTATATGAAATGTGTTTCATAGGAAAGGACTTTGGATATCGAAATCACGTGTTATTAAAGTTCTAGTCGGTAAGATAAGAATAAGCTCTTATCAAGACTATAATGTGTTATATAAGATGATTAGTCTTTCGTCATAGGGAAATGGAGTTTCCAGTTATAACACATTGATGATTTTCAATAGATTTGGAAACATCGAACTGGATCACTAAGATAGTTCATTTTAAACTACTATCTAAAATGAACAAATCTTATGGAGCATTGAACTCTTAATCCTGGTAGTATTTCAACTTTAGGCATGTAGTGTTAATCATTGTAACTTGCTCATAATTGAGGTCTCGATATCGAATGACCGAAACCTTTGTACGTTCAGTGATTACATGAAATGTGCTAAAGAGAAATATTGATCGAGGAATCTATGGCTTTGTTGGAAAGTTAGAAGATATTCCTGAAATAGATTTGCAAAGTTCGAATTAAAACTTTGGCCACAGTACTTCGTGTGATGCGACACTGAAGTTGTATGCTGAATGGAGTTAACTGCACCAAACCCCCTGTGTTTTTTCCAATTTGCAGAAAAAACCCTCTGTTATAAAAATTAGTTCAAAAAACCTTATGTTATTTTATTTTTTGCACACCACCCCCTTATTCCATTTGGTCAACTATTAAATCTTTTAACCCTAAAATACCCTTATTTTATATATTAAAATAATATTACAAATATAAATATTTAATATATTAAGAATAAAAATATTATAATTATATATATTTTAAAAATATACATATTTAATATATACATATTATATTAAAATATAAAAAATATATAAATATTAAAAATCATTTTTAATAGTTTTTAAATATATATTAAAATATAGATATAAATGAATAATTATTTTTAAAAATATTATTAATAAATAAAAATATACATAGATATAAAAATATTATAATTATATATATTTTAAAAATTTACATATTTAATATATACATATTATATTAAAATATAAAAAATATATAAATATTAAAAATCATTTTTAATAGTTTTTAAATATATATTAATATATATATATAAAGGAATAATTATTTTTAAAAATATTATTAATAAATAAAAATATACATAGATATGATTTATATATTTTCATTAAAAAATATTATATATATATATATATATATATATATATATATATATATATATATATATATATATATATATATATATAATATATATATATACACACACACAAATACTTATACATATATATACTAAATAAATATATACATAATACAATATACAATATTTTATATTTATATATTATATTATATGGTTATAATGTATTTCTATTATTTAAAAATATTATTAATAAATAAAAATGTACATAAATATTATTTATATATTTTCATTAAAAAATATATTATTTATATATGTATATACAATTACTTTTTTTTTATATATGTATATACAATTACTTATACATATATATTAAATAAATATATACATAATACAATATACAATATTTTATATTTATATATTATATTATTGTAGTATATGTGTGTATAATGTATTTTTATTATTATATATACTATATTTTATAATTATAAAAATCTCTCCCCCCCACCCCCCACATTCTTCTTCTTCCCCAAAACCTGCGCACACCAGCAGCCCCACCTCACCACCCTCTTCCTTCCCCTCAGCCCACCCCGCCCCGCCTCACCACCCTCTTTCTTCCCCGCCCAACACCAAACATCCACCGCCCTTCTCCTCCCTCGATCCACCACCGCCGCCGTCGACCCCCTTCTCCTTCCCAGATTTACCGTCGCCGCCGCTGGCCCACTCTTCTCCTTCCCCGATTTGCCGGAGACGGCGGCCACTCATTCTCCTCCTTCCCCGATGAACAGCTGCCGCCGGCCAACTTCTCCTTCCCCTACCAACAGCCGCCGGAGCCCCGCCACCCCACACAAACATACGCGGAGAGAGAGAGAGAGAGACACACACACATATATATATATATATATATATATATATATATATATATTATATTTATTATAATATTATATTTAATATATATATATATATATATATCATTAAGGGCATAAGTGACTTTTCACTCCCAAAAATCCTTCCACACACGCAGTCAACGCGTGTGAGGGCCACCCAACGCGCTCAGGGTTTTTTTTGCAAACTTTTAGAAAACACAGGGTTCTTTGGATGAAATTCCATATGACGGGGTTTTTTCTGATCTTTTCGCCTAACACGAGGTAGTTTTCGGCAATTTACCCATGCTGAATGTGTTTCACGTACAAGAGATTTGAACTTAAGGCGAATCAGGAGATTTCAGATAAGAAGTGAAAAATAAATGATGGTAGTATTAATTTATTTTTCATGGATCTCTACACGGAGGAGTAAAATGCAAAATTATTCTAGTCGAGAAATTCGTGAATAATTTAATTAATTTTAGAGTGCAACAATATTTATTTAGTGAAATTAAATATTGTTAAACGGTAATTAATTATTATCATGAGATGATAATATATTAACCCGTTTGGAGCTAAAATTAATTAGTCCTGCAGGTCCCCCTACAAGCCCTAATCGAAAACCCAAAGATAAAACATTAAAAGGAAAGAAAGAAATAAATTTTCAAAGTGTTTGAAAATAGCCAAGGGATTTATTTTAAGAAAATAAATCAAGTTCCAAAGAGTTGGAAATGCCCGAAATTTTATTTTGGAGAAAATAAAAATTTCATCGGAATTTTTTTTGATGACGTGGCAGTGGATGATGTGGCAGCTGACGTGTCAGGCCACGTCAGGGAATGAGGTGAGGAGGTGCTGACTCAGCGCCAACTCAGCAAGAAACCCTAGCCGAAGGTGCAACACACGTGCCACCTTGTAGCCGCGCGTGTGGGCGCGTGGAGGCTCTGATCGGGGTGTTCTAGGCGGCGTTGGACTCGTGGTGAAGAGATCTACGACGTGGTCACCTCGAAATTTATGTCCAAGTTGTGTACGCAAGTGGGGTGTGAAATTACTATTTTGCCCTCGGTTTTTCCCCTATAAATAGTGGCCTTGACTCCTCATTTTTTCTCACAACTTTTGGGAGAGGTTTTAGCTGAGTTCTTGGCTTTGAAACCATATCCCTTTTCTCCTAGTTAATTCCGATTTATTTTGGAATTAATTTTAATTAGGTGTTTATATATAAACGCCTGATTTCGGGAGAATAAACCCTGAAAAGGGTTTTCTAGTTTAAAGTTTTATTTTATCTATGTATTTAGAGAAATACTTTCGGAGCCCACACTCCTAGGGTGTCCCTGGGGTTATTGCAGGGAAGCTCTGCCGGTTTCGCGAGGAGATCGGGAATCAGGTTCTCGGGAGGCGAATTCCGGGCGCAGTAGCCATCTTCGGTGAAAGGTATTTTATATTTTGTTTAAGCATGATAAATTAGGTGCTCTTAAGTGTTAATTGCATGCTTTATTTATCTACTTTGTGATTTAAAATTTATTATCTATTGCATGTATATACTTGAGTAGTTCCGGCTAGTCTTTCGTTGTTTGTATTTAAATATTTTAAAAATATTTTGATACCTGTATATTAGGAAAAAATTTTAAAGTACGGTCCCGGAACAGTACTATTTCGGGTCACTGTACCAGCGACTGGTATCAGAGCCGGTGCCAGGAAGCTGATGTGTCAGGTCCTCAGCGAGGAAGCTGAGCTCTCATTAGGAGAAGGAGGAGGAAGGGGGGGGGGGGGGGGGTGGGCGGGGTGCATGCACCCATCCCACATCGGTTGGTAAGGAAAACTAAGTCCTCCTTATAAACGGGGATGAAAACCTTACCTTGTAGACGCGTTTTCCTTGGTGGCTTAACCCATCAGGAAGAACAAATCCGTGAGGCCGTTTCGATTAAGGGGGTGCAAAGCGGACAATATCTGCATACTGGGCTGGTCCTGTACTGTTACAACTGGTATCAGAGCTATGCTCTAGATATATACATGCATTGATTTGATGCATAATTTTAAATATGCTACTGTGCACGTAAATTCTGTCAAAGGAGGCTAGTTTTTAAGTGGGACCGTCTGTGACCCCTGCAGTGTTTCCTGGGAATTTGCGTGGAATGGTAATTTTCTGGGAATCGATTTCAATAATCTTCCTAGTTAATTACCGAATCAGTAAATATGATTTAAATTATGTGATAATTTATAACATATTTACTTAAAATGCCATTTAATTTTAAGCATGATAATTATTTGTAAGCATGCTTAATGGTTTTATTTTATGGCATGATCATGATAATATGAGATCTTATGCTATTTTCAATTATGCATATTTTATTTGATGTGATTAGATAAATAATGTTTAATAGAGATTGAACGAGATGCATAATTGGATTAATATTTTTCGGACTAATTAATAAAGAGTTATTAAATAGACTTAAAAATATTATTAGGATTATAAATGTGATTTATTATTCCTAGTGGGAGCATGTTAATTAGATTAATCACTTCCGATTATAAGGAGCCAAATAGATTATGTGATAATCAAAGATAATCCACAACTTTAAAAAATTCAAGTGGGAGTAAGATGAAAAAAAGTTGGATTCTCACGGTCTCCATTACCCGTCTATAGTATAGTGTATACATACTACTCCCTTCGGTGGGTACGTGTTCACAGTATACAAGATTGGACTTCTTCGGATAGAATGAAATACGAGGAAAGTCAGCACGACCACGCTTCCGTGGAGTGTCTTGACCTACTAGTATGAATTTCTAGGTAATGGTGTACACTTGACTGAGTGATGTATTAACCTCCCTTCGGAGCTCTGTTACACTCACTTAGAGACCAAAGGTTGACGTGGTGGATTAACATAGTTTGGTAAGAGTTGCCTGGATAACATGTTAGTTAAGAATAGTTCTTGCTTTTCTAAGTAGTTTTCAACCTCGCTTCAGGGGAGCTAACTGCGGTTAGTTAAGTCATCATTGCGTAAACCAAAATGCTTTTGAGGATTTCATTTAATGGTTAGACGCTAAAGAAGTAATATACAGATTCATAACTTGGGCGTATTTTAAATATTTCAGTTTTAAAACAATGACGTCCGTTAGCCCGCTTCAATCGATTATTAAGGAAAATAGGCTTGAAGGTTCAAACTATGCTGATTGGAAAATGAATCTTGATATCGTGTTTGGACATGAGGGTTTGAAATATGTGCTCACTGAACCTTGTCCGGGGGTACCAAAAACCACAGCCACCCAGGCTTTGAAAGACACTTATGCCAAGTGGATCAAGAATAATGATCTGGCTATGTCTTACATCCTGGCATCTGTCTCGAATGTTCTTAAACATCAAATGCATGAGATGCCTACTGCCAAGAACATGATGGAACATCTTCATCAGATGTTCGGTGGACAGAATCGTGCACGTAGGCACGAGCTGATGAGAAGGTTGGTGGTAACTAAGATGTCTGAAGGATCACCTGTTCAGGATCATGTTATGAACATGATGGCTTATCTGAACGAAATTGAGAGCCTTGGTGCTAAGATGGACAATCTCAGCAAACAGGACATGATCCTGTGCTCTCTGTCAAAATCATTCGATATGTTCAGGCAGAATTATTCGATGAATAAGTTGGATTTCACGCTGCCTGAACTAATGAATGAACTCAAGGTGACAGAAGGGGTAATGAAAGCTAAGGGAACGGTTCTCCTAGCACAGACATCGACTTCCACGGCTCCAAAAGCCAACAAGTGGAAGAAAGGAAAGGGAAAAGTTTCCAGTCCTAAAGGTAAGGTTCAGAAGAAGAAAGCTAAGCCAAGTAAGGGAAAATGTTTCCATTGTGGAGGAAATGGGCACTGGAAAAGGAATTGCCCAAAATACTTAGCCAGTCTTCCTACTAAGTCGTCTGCACAAGGTATGATAATGTCTTGTTTATTGGAAGTATGTTTAGTTGGAAGTCCACCAGATTCCTGGTGTGTGGACTCAAGTTCAACTAATCATATCTGCAATTCATTGTAGGGATTCAAGCTAACCAGAAAGCTTGAAGATGGCGAGATGCAGCTACTGCTCGGAGATAATACTAGTATATCTGTATTAGCAGTAGGGACTGTAGAATTATATTTTGGCAGTAGGGTTTTGGTTTTGAAAGACTCTTTATATGTACCGTCTATATGCAGAAATCTGATTTCTGTTAGTTGTTTAATGAATAATGGTTTTAGTGTTTATTTTGAACGATGTTTAACCATTAAGCATAACAAAAGGTTTATTCGCTCTTGTACAGTAAGCGATGGTATTTTCTTATTATACCCCGATAAAAACCCTAATTCCGAACTTAACACTACTAAACTTGACTTACCATCCAAGAGAAAAGCTCCTATGGCCAACGAGGCTTATAAGTGGCACCTACGGCTTGGTCATATTAATTCGAATAGGATCCAAAGACTAATTTTAGATGGACTATTAAGTCCTTTGGACTTGACAGAACTTCCAGTCTGCGAATCTTGTTTAGAAAGAAAAATGACCAAGAGGTCTTTCAAGATTAAAGGTAATCGAGCCACAGAGTTGCTTGAATTAATTCATACAGATGTGTGTGGTCCTATGAGTGTTCAAGCAAGAGAAGGTTTTGAGTATTTCATCACTTTTACGGATGATTATTCCAGATATGGATACGTCTATTTGATGAGGCATAAGTATGAAGCTTTTGAAAAGTTCAAAGAATATAAGGCTGAAGTCGAGAATCAAATTGGAAAACGTATCAAGGCACTTTGATCAGATTGTGGTGGAGAGTATTTATCCACAGAGTTTCTAGAATTTCTCACTGCAAATGGGATTAAATCTCAGTTATCTGCACCGGGTACACCCCAACAGAATGGTGTTGCAGAAAGGAGAAATAGAACTCTAATGGAAATGGTAAGATCCATGATGAGTCATGCTACCCTACCGAGTTCGTTTTGGGGCTTTGCTCTCGAAACGACAGCTCACATAATAAACCATGTTCCATCCAAGTCAGTTCCTAAAACACCAATGGAACTGTGGCGAGGGCGGAAGCCCAGTATCTCCTATCTTCGGATATGGGGAAGCCCAGCCCATGTGTTAAGAAAGGATCCTGACAAGTTGGAATCAAGAACAGAGGTTTGTTTGTTCATAGGTTATCCTAAAGGAACAAGAGGTGGGATATTTTACGATCCGAGAGATCACAAAGTGTTTGTAAGCACTAATGCTAAATATCTCGAAGACGATTTCGTAAATGACCATAAGGGTAGAAGTAAAATAGTGTTAGAAGAAATGACAGTATCAGATACTAAACTCCAAGAACCCATAACAACTGAAATGTGATGGATACATATGATGTACCAGATACGACATATGATGTAGGGACGAGTACACAACAACCTTGTCGTAGTGGGAGGATGTCAGGGCACTTAACAGATACTTAGGATTAACCTAAGTGGTTGAATCTGACATATCTGATCCTATCACATATGATGAAGCTATAAAAGATATAGACGCTGACCGTTGGGTCAAAGCCATGGAATCTGAGTTAGATTCAATGTATTCTAATAAAGTCTGGGAACTTGTAAAGGCGCCTGTGGGCATTAAACCTATAGGATGTCAATGGGTTTACAAGCGGAAAAGAGGAGTGGATGGAAAGGTAGAAACCTTTAAAGCAAGGCTTGTGGCAAAGGGTTATACTCAGAAAGAAGGTATCGATTACGATGAAACCTTCTCGCCCGTAGAAATGCTTAAGTCCATAAGGATTTTTCTCTCCATTGTCGCCCATTATGATTATGAAATCTGGCAAATGGATGTAAAGACTGCCTTCTTGAACGGGCACCTTCAAGAAGAGATTTACATGGCTCAACCTGAGGGCTTTATAGCCAGAAATCAGGAGCATATGGTATGCAAGCTTAATAGATCAATCTATGGTCTTAAGCAAACATCTAGATCATAGAACATCAGATTTAATGAAGCAATTAAATCTTTTGGATTTATACAGTTGCCTGATGAACCATGTGTGTACAAAAGACATCAGAGTAGTGTTGCAACATTTTTAGTTTTATACGTAGACGATATTTTGCTCATTGGGAATGATACAGGAGTATTGTCAGCAGTCAAGATTTGGTTGTCAAATCAGTTTGACATGAAAGACCTAGGTGAGGCCAGTTATATTTTAGGGATCAGACTTTGTCGTGATTGTAAGAATAAAATGATTGGTTTATCACAAGCAGCATATATAGATAAGATACTGGTAAAGTACAATATGACTGACTCCAAGAAAGGTTCATTACCTTTCTGACATGGAGTTCATCTGTCTCGAGATCAGTGTCCCAAGACAGCTGAAGAGACAGAGGAAATGAAAAATGTTCCGTATGCCTCGGCAGTCGGAAGCCTCATGTATGCCATGTTATGTACAAGGCCAAATATCTGTTATATTGTGGGTATGGTCAGTAGATATCAGTCAAACCCTGGACCCCAACACTGGATAGCTGTAAAGCATATATTGAAGTACTTGAAAAGAACTCGGGATTATATGCTTGTTTATCGCAGTGATAAGCCCATTCCTATAGGGTACACAGATTCAGATTTTCAATTTGATCTAGATTCTAGACGTTCAAAGTCTGGATACGTGTTTACTCTGGGAGAAGCAGCCGTAAGTTGGAAGAGTATTAAGCAAAGTTGCATTGCTGACTCCACCATGGAAGCCGAATACGTGGAAGCTTCGGACGCAGCCAAAGAAGCTTATTGGTTTAGAAATTTCCTAATAGATTTGGAAGCATCAAAGATGGACTTACACCAATCACATTGTACTGTGACAATGCTGGAGCGGTGGCCAACTCCAAGGAACCTCGAAGTCATAAACGTGCAAAGCACATCGAGAGAAAGTTCCACATTATTCGAGATTATGTGGAACGTGGAGATGTGGCAGTAGTAAAGATTGGCGCGGTAAACAATCTGGCAGATCCCTTCACTAAGACTCTGGAGCAAAAGAGTTTTAATACTCATGTAGAAGGGATGGGGCTTAGATGTGTAGCCAATTGGATTTAGGGCAAGTGGGAGATTGTTGGGATTAGTGCCCTGAAAATCCAATTTCTTTGTAAATACATCGTATTTTGTTGGATTAATAAAATTGAAATTATTGCAAGTTATGAGTATATTAACATAATTAATAACGTGTGATGATATTCTTATATGAAATATGTTTCATAGGAAAGGACTTTGGATATCGAAATCACGTGTTATTAAAGTTCTAGTCGGTAAGATAAGAATAAGCTCTTATGAAGACTATAATGTGTTATATAAGATGATTAGTCTTTCGTCATAGGGAAATGGAGTTTCCAGTTATAACACATTGATGATTTTCAATAGATTTGGAAACATCGAACTGGACCACTAAGATAGTTCATTTTAAACTACTGTCTAAAATGAACAAATCTTATGGAGCATTGAACTCTTAATCCTGGTAGTATTTCAACTTTAGGCATGTAGTGTTAATCATTGTAACTTGCTCATAAGTGAGGTCTAGATATCGAATGACCGAAACCTTTGTACGTTCAGTGATTACATGAAATGTGCTAAAGAGAAATATTGATCGAGGAATCTGTGGCTTTGCTGGAAAGTTAAAAGATATTCCTGAAATAGATTTGCAAAGTTCGAATTAAAACTTTTGCCAAAGTACTTCGTGTGATGCGTCACTGAAGTTGTGTGTTGAATGTGTTTCACGTACAAGAGATTTAAACTTAAGGCGAATCAAGAGATTTCAGATTAGAAGTGAAAAATAAATGATGGTAGTATTAATTTATTTTTCATGGATATCTACACGGAGGAGTAAAATGCAAAATTATTCTAGATGGAGAAATTCGTGAATAATTTAATTAATTTTAGAGTGTAACAATATTTATTTAGTGGAATGAAATATTGTTAAACGGTAATTAATTATTATCATGAGATGATAATATATTAACCCGTTTGGAGCTAAAATTAATTAGTCCTGCAGGTCCCCCTGCAAGCCCCAATCGAAAACCCTTTGATAAAACATTAAAAGGAAAGAAAGAAATAAAATTTCAAATTGTTTGAAAATAGCCAAGGGAAAATAAATCAAGTTCCAAAGAGTTGGAAATGCCCGGAATTTTATTTTGGAGAAAATAAAATTTTCATCGAAAAAAAAAAAATAAATTTGATGACGTGGCAGCTGACGTGTCGGGCCACGTCAGGGAATGAGGTGAGGTGGCACTGACTCAGCGCCAGCGCAGCAAGAAACCCTAGCCGAAGGTGCAACACACGCACCACCTTGTGGCCGCGCGTGTGGGCGCGTGGAGGCTCCGATCGGGGCGTTCTCGGCGGTGTTGGACTCGTGGTAAAGAGATCTACGACGTGGTCACCTCGAAATTTATGTCCAAGTTGTGTACGCAAGTGGGGTGTGAAATTACTATTTTACCCTCGGTTTTTCCCCTATAAATAGGGGCCTTGGCTCCTCATTTTTTCTCACAACTTTTGGGAGAGGTTTTGGCTGAGAGAAGGCTTTGCAACCATATCCCTTTTCGCCTAGTTAATTCTGATTTATTTTGGAATTAATTTTAATTACGTGTTTATATATAAACGCCTGATTTCGGGAGAATAAACCCTGAAAAGGGGTTTCTAGTTTAAAGTTTTATTTTCTTTAAGTATTTAGAGAAATACGTTCGGAGCCCACACTCCGAGGGTGTCCCTGGGGTTGTTGCAGGGAAGCTCTGCCGGTTTCGCTAGGAGATCGGGAATCGGGTTCTCGGGAGGCGAATTTCGGGCGCAGTAGCCATCTTCGGTGAAAGGTATTTTATATTTTGTTTAAGCATGATAAATTAGGTGCTCTTAAGTGTTAATTTCATGCTTTATTTATCTGCTTTGTGATTTAAAATTTATTATCAATTGCATGTTTACACTTGAGTAGTCGGCTAGTCTTCTGCTGTCTGTATTTCAATATTTTAGAAATATTTTGATACCTGTATATTAGGAAATTTTTTTAAAGTCCCGGTCCCGTAAAAGTACTACTTCGGGTCACTGTACCAGCAAATAACACCCGCAGGCCCGTGGTGCCGATGCCATAACTAAATTTGTGTATCTGTAGTGCCTTTTGATAACAGAACTTCGTAAGGAGTTCCCACTTTGTCCACGTAATATAGTTTGTTTCGCTCAGTACCATGCCCAATGATCTCATTCATATGAATGTCCTGTATAAAGCAGAAATGAGAATATATCAAAACCACATAATTTAACTCTCATGTCAAATGGCTTAATGACAACAACTTGCAAAACAACGAGGGAACGTATACATAATTTCACAATTTTAATTTTTGTGAAATAGCAATAGATCCCTCTCGTTTGACTTGTGCTAAGTCCCCATTTGCTGTTTGAATATGGAATTTTTTTGGAGTGGTGGGTTCAAGTATATCTGAGGGATCAAATGTCATGGTATCCGTTGCCTCACAGTCAAAAATCCATTGTGATCATTTCTGAGGGTCATTTTATGAGAATTTTCCATCATGGGGTTTTTTTCTGAAAGTTCTCAAACCACAAGGACTGATTAGCAATTAATGAGAAGTTGAGGGAATTAATACCAATTAACCTAGGGTTTGGGTGTGACACCCCGACTTTTCGGTCGTACAATTATGACGTAATTGCGTATTTAAATTCCCTAATTATGTGATTATATGTTTAATTAACGTTAATTGTTATCCTTTTTATTTATTTGAATTCATATTTGAACGTTTTTACTTCTTTCGTTAGTATTTGCTCTGTTTTTTGATCGTTTTCGACTTCGATTTTTGTGCTTATTTGCCACGCACGAAATATACATGTTATGAACTTGTGAATATGCTCGTCTTGTGTTTTCGAGTTTTTTTGTTGAGTTTTTGGAGTGTTTGTTTCGTTTGGAACCTAAAGAAGGTTAAAACGTTTAATGCACCTTGGGTTTCGGGTTGTGTAACTCGAGCTCGGGAATTTGGATTTGAATTCCGTCACTTCCGTTGACCCCTTTTCGATGATTTGGAGTCAATGGACTAAGCCTTGCACTTGTCTAACCTCGTTAGATACTCCGAAATTTGATCGAAAACTCACCTCGTGCCTTTATAACTACCTTTCACTTATCTGCACATAAGTCCCTCAATTCTTGACATATTACCCTCAAACTTGGTCCCACCATCCACCAACTCAATATACCATCCTTCCTTATCTCCTTCATCTCGGTTTAAACAAGGAAAAAAGGAAAAACTTGCAGCAACTTTGGAGAATCATCAAGCCATCTCGCCACTATTCACCTTGAGAGGGTTTTGAGCTCAAATCCTCATTTTCCTCCATCATCTTCAAGTAGTAAGTATATATTTGATATGTCCATGCTTATGTTATCATTTTTATCCAATAATACCATGTTTTGAGCTAAGTTTGACACATATATGAAGCATGGATTGATAACTAAGGGCTTGATGATCTCTTGCAATTTATGGAGTTATACTTTGGTTTGATGTTATATATATGACCTCTTATGATTCCTTTATGAATATATGATCTTTTTTTTTGTTGGTCATTGAGTGTATGGCATGTTCCCATTGATGAGCTTCAAGCTTTTGCATGAGATAGGTGGATATATATTGCTTCTTTGTACTCATTTTCTTACTCAACGTTGCGGGTGAAGTTGTGGCTTGTCTTTGCTGCATATTTGATGCATTTTTATGGCTTGATGATTGTTGCTTTGTTGAGTTGCTAGGTGCCCTGCCCTTCCCCTGTTTTCTCCCCTGTTTGATCAAAGCTGCTGTATTTTTTTTTTCGGAGAAGAAAGACCAACACGGCCGTGTCAGGTTTGAACCTGAATTAGACACGACCGTGTCGGAACTTCGACTTGGGCCGATTATTTTTATAAAATCGGACACGGCCGTGTCCATTTTGTACTGAAACTGAACACAGCCGTGTCCAATGTTCGAGATTGGACCCTGAATTTATTTTTAATCGGACATGGTCATGTTAATTTTGAACTAAAACCTAACACGGTCGTGTCATGTGCGTGCACCGGCGGCAGTCGTTTGTTTTGTGATTTTGATGCTTTTCGTTATGCTTTCTCGCTTCTTTTATGACTCGTATGCAATGATAACTTGTTATACCATTTGATATGTGTATTGTATTGAATTTATGACTCCATTTGATATGAGTTCTCCGAGTATGAATTTATATAACCTATTTGGTACGTTTATGCATTCCATTTGCATTCATAAGCATTCTCGGGGGTCTATTTGGTTCATAATTGAGTCTAAGTCTCGGGTCTTGCCTTTTTATGTTTCAGAGCCTCTTCCGAACGTGCAAGAGCCCGAGGTTTAGGTGGTTGGTTGCCCGTTTTGATTCCTCTTCTGCTTCCTTTTTGTTATCAGGTGTGGTTTAGGAACTTTGTACTAGTTATCGACCTACGGCCTATTAGATGATGTTTTATGCCCCGTGTGTGAATATATATCATATATTTATATATTAAATACCCATGTTTAAGCTATGATTATGACCTTGTGTAAATGTTTGAATCTTATGGAACGGTATAAGTATGAGCGTATATAAGCTTAAGCTTTCGAATTCTTTTACATTACGTTTGAGCGAGTTGTGCCCTGAAAGATGGGATTTGATCTGATATGGTATGTTGGGCCCTGGGAATTATGGCTAAGGAATGCTCGGGACAGCAAGGGCCGTCGGGGTTTGGCCTGTGCGTAGTTCCCTTTGAGATGTCCACGTGTGACTCGTGGAGGTTGAGAAGACGTGGTATCTTGAGCCCTCGGTTGATAATCGGGGAAGGCATATCGTGGGTTAGCTATCCCTTATGTTTTTATATTGCAGGTGGAGAGGGTTTGATTCCCGAAACACCAAGGATGTGGGGTTGGATTTGTGTTATGGTTTCGGGTTTTATGTTATGTTTGAGAAGTGAAGGGAAGTCGGTTCTCGCGCCGGATGTTTGCTTATGTTGTGTATCGATTGTTATGGATCGAGATAGGAATTTCTTTTTGTATATTACATTATCTTTTGGAAATGATTTGGTGTACAAAACCCTAGCCTCGATTCACGATTATCCTTTTGTTATATGCTCTGTTATATTTATATGTGTGTGGGTGTGCGTTTAGCCCCCTCACTCAGTCGAGTTGTAGACTGACCCCTCTCCTTTACCCTTTCAGGTTTGCTTGAGCTAGCGGGGAAGTACGTCTTGTTGAGTCATACTTAGCTGTTTAGGTCGAGTCTGCATTCACTTTTAGATCTTTTGGTTACTCTAACTTATAGATTATGTATATGAACTTGAATACTTGCAATTATTATGGGCCAAGAGGCCATGGTATATATGATGGTTTATGCTTTTGTTGAGTTCATTTTGGATCCTGTTTCTTGCTTCTGCACCTTTGTTGTTTTGTTTCACGCACTCTGGTTGTGTTTTAGCCCCGTTTAGCCTAGTGTGTGAGTGTAGGTCCCAGTTCGCTTAGACTTGGGTTCATGTATGGAAATCCATTTCATATGTGGGTTCGGGTTTAGGTACGGGGGATATGGTGGCCCACCATTCTGGGCGCTACATCCTAAAGTGGTATGAGAGCTCTTTGTTGCAAAACGGAGCTCTAGAGTCGCGTTGAGTTTATTTAGGTCGTACGACATAGGACAACGTGGTTATGTGATTTACGTGGCTTATTTGATTATTATCTTGGTAATTGTGCACATGAACATGTATTGACCCACACGTATATGAATTGAAATCTTTTGATTTTACAGAATCATGCCTCCTAGAAGACATCATCGTCGGGATAGATCCCTTAAACACCGATATTATCGGGATCACTCTCCCCAACAAGAGGATAATAATCCACCACCACCACCACAAATGGACCACGGGAACTTCGTGGAAAGATTAGCGGTATTTTTGGAGCAGACGGCTCAAGAGAGGAACAATGCCCCTCTAGCTGGAAATCATGGAGGAAATGTTATTACTGCCACCCTCCGAGAGTTTAAAAATCAGAACCCACCGGTTTTTATTGGTGGAAATAATGTTCAGGCAGAGGAATGGTTGATCCAGACTAACAGGATATGGGGTCTCATTCCTTGTGGCCCAATGGAGAAGCTGCAATGTACTCTCACAATGATTCAGAGACAGGCTTACAGTTGGTGGTCCAGTGTACAGGTGAGGTTGGAGGCTTCCAGAGAAGAGATTACATGGGATGTCTTCGTGCGTGAATTCAAGAATAAGTACATCCCTAAGGCTACCCGAAGCAAACACTTGAGAGGGTTTATGGATCTCAAGCAAGGGGGAATGTCTGTGACAGATTATATCAAAGAGTTTGAAAGGCTTTCTCGTTTTGCTCCTAACATTGCTCATGATGATGAAGCTAAAGCCTCTCAATTCCTTCGGGGTCTTAGGGAAGATATGAAAGATGCTTTGGAAATTGTTAATACGAGCACGTGGGCGAAGGTGACCGATAAAGCTTTGAGGGTTGAAGATAGGGTGGTCCTGAGGAGAAAGAGTTCGTATGAGGGACAGAGTTCGAGTTCGGAGAGTTCTAATAAGTTCGGGAAGAGGTCGGCATTTCAAGCTTTCCCACAAGCTAAGACTCAGAATAAACAGCCCCGACCCGCGGGACCAAATCAACCTTTGGCTCTTCCGGCTCCACCTAAGGTTCAATGCACTTATTGCAAGGGTCCTCATCACGTGGATAATTGCTTTAGGCTACATAAGAGGTATTTCATCTGTGGGGCACCCGATCATATGGCGAGCACATGCCCGAAGAAGAAGGATAATCAGAGGCCCGCAATTCAGGCTACGGCTTATGCTTTGGGCGGTGAGGAAGAGAAAGCTATGGAGATCGACCCAAATGCTATGATTGAAGGTACCGTTAGCATTCATTGCACTACATTACATGCATTGTTTGATCCCGTGGCTACTCATTCCTTTATTTCCTGGGATATTATTGCTTCTATATCCTTGCCTGTCTCTCTCTGTGCGCATGATTATGTGGTTAGTTCTTCCCTAGGAGTAGTTTGGTAACTTGCAGGGTGTATCATGGGTGTCCGGTGAGCTTCGAAGGTCTGGTTTTCCTTGCAGATTTGATTGAGATACTGATGCAGAGATACGGGGTAATCCTTGGAATGGATTAGTTGTATGAGCATAGGGCTATGATGGATTGCCGTGAGAAGAAAGTTTGTTTGGGTTCAGTGGTATTCACGGACGAACGGTTGAAGTCAAGCCCGTTGGCTTCCTTTGTTGAGGCTAGTAGACTAGTCCGGGACGGTACGACAGGTTTCGTGGCCTATCTTTTGAATAAACCGAAGGATCAGACCAAACTTGAGGAGACGGAGGTCATGCGAAAATATGCCGATGTATTCCCTGAGACATTGGGTTCTTTACCACCTGATAGGGGCATCGAGTTCGTAATCGACCTTTATCCCAGAGCAGAGCCTTTCTCGAAGACTCCTTATAGAATGGCTCCTGCTGAGTTAAAGGAGTTGAACACGTAGATTGATGAACTTCTAGCTTGCGGGTACATTCATCCGAGCACTTCTCCGTGGGGTGCTCCCGTTCTGTTTGTGAAGAAGAAAGATTGAACGTTACGGATGTGTATTGATTACCGTGAGTTGAATCGGATGACCGTGAAGAACGAGTACCCTTTGCCTCACATCGAGGAGTTGTTCGATATTCTGTAGGGTTCTAAGGTATACTCCAAGCTAGATTTGAGGCAGGGTTATTATCAGCTACGTATTAGGGAGGAGGATATTCCGAAGACCGGATTTAATACTCGGTATGGACATTTTGAGTTCGTTAAGATGCCTTTTGGGTTAACCAATGCTCCAGCCGTGTTCATGGACATGATGCACTGAGTGTTCAGGCAGTTTCTTAATAGGTTTGTGGTGATCGTTATAGACGGCATTCTGGTGTACTCGAAGTCTGATGAAGAGCATGCACAACATCTTCGGATTGTCTTGGAAACATTAAGAGAACATAAGTTGTATGCCAAGTTCAACAAATGTGAGTTTTGGATTGACAGAGTTATGTTCTTGGGCCATATAATTTCAGGTAACGGAATTGAAGTTGATACATCTAAGGTTGAATCCGTGCTTCGTTGGGAGAGACCGAGAAAAGCCTCAGAAATCAGAAGTTTTCTTGGGTTGGCAGGGTATTATCGTAGGTTTGTGAAAGATTTCTCTAAGATTGCGGCTCCGTTAACCCGTTTAACTAAGAAGGAGGTAAAGTTTGAGTGGGACGATAAGTGTGAAGCAAGTTTTCAGACTTTGAAGGTGAAGTTGACTTCGGCACCGGTTCTTACCCTACCCGAGGGTACCGAGGGTTATGCAGTTTACACAGACGCTTCCAAAGAGGGTCTCGGTTGTGTTCTAATGCAGAACGGTAGAGTGGTAGCTTAGGCTTCAAGGAAGTTGAAGGAGCATGAGAAGAATTACCCTACCACGATCTTGAATTGGTTGCGGTTGTGTTTGCTTTGATGAAGTGGCAACACTATCTATACGGTATAACTTTCGAGGTGTTTACCGATCACCATAGCCTCAAGTATCTCTTTTCTCAGAAGGATTTGAACGTACAACAGAGGTGTTGGATGGGGTTACTAGAGGATTATGATTGTAAAATCTAGTACCATCCAGGTAAAGCCAACGTGGTGGCCGATGCCTTGAGTAGGGAAGGCAAGTATGGCTAGTTTGGAAGCAGGTTCTTCTGGTTCAGGTTTAGAGATTTTGGTTTCAGGACCTTAGTTGGCTAATCTTACAGTAATACCAGATTTGAAACAGCAGTTGTTAGAAGCTCAAGCCTCGGATGCAGAGATTCAGAAGTTGGTAGCTCGTTCTAGAGATGATCCAAATTCTAAGTTTGGATTGGATGATTCAGGTTTGTTGAGGTTCGAAGCAAGAGTTTGTGTCCCAGAAGAGTTCAAGAGACTCATACTTAAAGAGGCACATCGCTCGTGGTACTCGATTCATCCGGGAGGTACTAAGATGTATCGGGACCTGAAAGAGAAATTCTGGTGGAATGGCATGTAGACAGACGTCGCAAACTACGTGAAGCGATGTCTAACGTGTCAAAGAGTGAAGGCAGAGCACCAGAAACCGGGAGGAACTCTCCAACCACTTCCGATTCCCGAGTGGAAGTGAGAGCAAGTGACAATGGACTTCATATACGGCTTACCTAGAGTTAAAAGAGGGTTCGATGGGATATGGGTGATTGTTGACAGGTTTACTAAGTCAGCCCATTTCCTCAAGGTTCAAATGTCCGAGAAGGTACCAAAGCTAGCCAAGTTGTATGTCCAGGAGATTGTAAGGTTACATGGAGTTCCGACTAGTATTGTTTCGGATCGGGATCCGCGGTGTACTTCGATCTTTTGATAGAATCTTTAGAAGTGTTTGGGCACACGACTCAAGTTTAGCACCGCTTTTGCATCCTCAAACGGACGGTCAGTCAGAAAGATTAATTCAGTATCTCGAGGATATTCTTAAGGTATGTGCTCTGGATTTTCAAGATGTAATGTCCCACATCGGTTGGAGAGGAGAACGAAGCCTACCTTATAAGGAGGTGGATACCTCTCCCTTGTAGACTCGTTTTCCTGGTTGGGCACCTTCGGGTTTAAATTCCAGTGGGAAGAACAAAACCGTGAGGCTATACCGACTTATGGATAGCAAAGCGGACAATATCTACAGGCGGATTTTGGACTGTTACTGAATGGTATCAGAGCTGGGCCCGGGCCGTTGTGCCAGCGAGGACGCTGGGCTCCTATGGGGGGGTGGATGTAATGTCCCACATCGGTTGGAGAGGGGAACGAAGCCTGCTTTATAAGGAGGTGGATACATCTCCCTTGTAGACGCGTTTTCCTGGTTGGGCACCTTCGGGTTTAAATTTCAGCGGGAAGAACAAAACCGTGAGGCTATCCCGACTTTTGGATAGCAAAGCGGACAATATCTACAGGCGGGTTTCGGACTGTTACTCAAGGTAAGTGGGACGAACACCTAGCTCTGGTTGAATTTGCTTATAACAATAGTTATCAGGCTTCGATTAAGATGGCTCCATATGAAGCACTTTATGGGAGAAAATGGAGGTCTCCTCTGTTTCGGGATATCGAGGATTGGAGATGGCACGAAGAGAATAAAATCAAAAAAGCAGAACCTAAGGAACAGATTGCTACCACTCTCGAGAAGGTGCATAAGATTCAACAGAGGATGAAGGCGGCTCAGGCTCGTCAGAAGAGTTACGCCGATAATAGAAGAATGCCTTTAGAGTTCCACGTTGGGTCGTTTGAGATCTTGGAGAGAATTAGAGAAACGGTGTATAGATTGGATTTACCTCCAAGTTTAACGGGGATACACAACGTGTTCCACGTTTATCAGCTTCGTAAGTATCATCCCAATGAGATAACCATTCTCCCTGTTGAAGAGGTTCAGTTAGAGCCGAACTTGATGATAGAGAAGCACCCGGTTGCAATTCAGAACCGGAAGATGCAAGAGTTGAGAAACCGGCAGAATCCTTTGGTCAGAGTACTTTGGAAAGATAAAAAATCTGAGGAATCGACATGGGAAACCGAGGAGAAGATGAAGAGTTTGTATTCTGATTTGTTTGAGGCGTCGAATCAGACTTGAGGACAAGTTCTTTTGAAGGGGGGGGAAGGTTGTGACACCCCTACTTTTCGGCCATACAGGTATGACGTAATTGCGTATTTAAATTCCCTAATTATGTGATTATATGTTTAATTAACGTTAATTGTTATCCTTTTTAATTATTTGAATCCATATTTGAACGTTTTTACTTCTTTCGTTAGTATTTGCTCTGTTTTTTTATCATTTTCGATTTTGATTTTTGTGCTTATTTTCCAAGCACGAAATAAACATGTTATGAACTTGTGAATATGCTCGTCTTGTGTTTTCGAGTTTGTTTCTTGAGTTTTTGGAGTGTTTGTTTCGTTTGGAACCTAAAAGAGGTTAAAATGTTTAATGCACCTTGGGTTCCGGGTTGTGTAACTCGAGCTCGGGAATTCGGATTCAAATTCCGTCACTTCCGTTGACCCTGTTTCGATAATTCGGAGTCAATGGACTATGGCTTGTATTTGTCTAACCTCGTTTGATACTTCAAAATTTGACCGAAGACTCACCTCGTTCCTATATGACTACCTTTCACTTGTTTGCACATAAGTCCCTCAATTCTTGACATATTACCCTCAAACTTGGTCCCACCATTCACTAACTCAATATACCATCCTTTCTTGTCTCCTTCATCTTAGTTTAAACAAGGGAAAATGGAAAAACTTGCAGCAACTTTGGAGAATCATCAAGCCATCTCGCCACTATTCCTGCATCATCTTCAAGGAGTAAGTATATATTTGATATGTCCATGCTTATGTGATCATTTTTATCCATTAATATCATGTTTTGAGCTAAGTTTGATACATATATGAAGTATGGATTGATAACTAAGGGTTTGATGATCTCTTGCAATTTGTGGAATTATACTTTGGTTTGATGTTAGATATATGACCTCTTATGCTTCCTTTATGCATATATGATCTTCTTTTTGTCGGTGGTTGGGTGTATGGCATGTTGCCATTGACGAGCTTCAAGCTTTTGCATGAGATAGGTGGATATATATTGCTTTTTTGTACTCATTTTCTCGCTCGACGTTACGGGTGAAGTTGTGGCTTAACTTTGCTGCATATTTGATGCATTTTTATGGCTTGATGATTGTTGCTTTGTTGAGCTGCTGCGTGCCCTTCCCTTCCCCTGTTTTCTCCCCTGTTCGATCAAAGCTGCTGTATTTTCTTTTTCGGAGAAGAAAGGCCAACACGGCCGTGTCAGCTTTGAAGGCAAATTGGACATGGCCGTGTCGGAACTTCGACTTGGGCCGATTATTTTTATAAAATCAGACACGACCGTGTCCATTTTGTACTGAAACTCAACACGACCGCGTCTAATGTTCGAGATTGGCCCCTGAATTTATTTTTAATCGGACACGGCCATGTCCATTTTGAACTAAAACCTAACACAGCCGTGTCATGTGTGTACAGTGGCGGCGGTCATTCGTTTCATGATTTTGATGCTTTCCTTTAGTCTTTCTCGCTTCTTTTTTGACTCATATACAATGATAACTTGTTATACCATGTGATATGTGCATTATATTGAATTTATGACTCCATTTGATACAAGTTCTCCGAGTATGAATTTATATAACCTAATTGGTATGTTTATGCATTCCATTTACATTCATTGCATTCATAAGCATTGTCGGGGGTCTATTTGGTTCATAATTGAGTCTAAGTCTCGGGTCTTGCCTTTTTATGTTTCAGACCCTCTTCCGAACGTGCAAGAGCCCGAGGTTTAGGTGGTTGGTTGCCCGTTTTGATTCCTCTTCTGCTTTCTTTTTGTTATCAGGTGTGGTTTAGGAACTTTGTACTAGTTATCGACCTAAGACCTATTATATGATGTTTTATGCCCCGTGTGCGAATATATATCATATATTTATATATTAAATACCCATGTTTAAGCTATGATTATGACCTTGTGTAAACGTTTGAATCTTATGGAACGGTATAAGTATGAGTGTATATAAGCTTAAGCTTTCGAATTCTTTTACATTACGTTTGAGCGAGTTGTGCCCTGAAAGATGGGATTTGATCTGATATGGTATGTTGGGCCCCAAGAATTATGGGTAAGGAATGCCCGGGACGGCAAGGGCCGTTGGGTTTGGCCTGTGCGTAGTTCCCTTTGAGATGTTCACGTGCGACTCGTGGAGGTTGAGAAGACGTGGTATCTTGAGCCCTCGGTTGACAACCGGGGAAGGCATATCGTGGGTTAGCTACCCCGTATGTTTTTGTATTGTAGGTGGAGAGGGTTTGATTCCCGAAACACCAAGGATGTGGGGTTGGGTTTGTGTTATGATTTCGGGTTTTATGTTATGTTTGAGAAGTGAAGGGAAGTCCGTTCTTGCCGAACATTTGTTTATGTTTCGTATCGATGGTTATGGATCGAGATAGGAATTTCTTTCTATATATTACATTATCTTTTGGAAATGATTTGGTATGCAAAACCCTAGCCTCGATTCATGATTATGCATTTGATATATGCTCTGTTATATTTATACGTGTGTGGTTGTGCGTTTAGCCTCCTCACTCAGTCGAGTGTTAGATTGACCCCTCTCCTTTACCCTTTCAGGTTTGCTCGAGCTAGACGAGGAAGTACGTCTTGTTGAGTCGTACTTAGCTGTTTAGGTCGAGTCTGCATTCACTTCTACATCTTTTTGTTACTCTAACTTATGGATTATGTATATGAACTTGAATACTTGTAATTATTTTGGGCCGAGAGGCCATAGTATATATGATGGTTTATGCTTTTGTTGAGCTCATTTTGGATCCTGTTTCTTGCTTCCGCAGCTTTGTTGTTTTGTTTCACGCGCTCTGGTTGTGTTTTAGCCCCGCTTAGCCCGGTGTGTGACTGTAGGTCCCCGTTCGCTTAGACTTGGGCTCATGTATGGAAACCTATTTCATATGTGGGTTCGGGTTTAGGTACGGGGGATGTGGTGGCCCACCGTTCCGGGCATTGGGTCATTACCCCCAAAACCTTTACCTTTCTCGTCTGAGGGTGCCGTGGCACCAGCCCTCATTGCGGCGACGGTGTTAGCCCGCTGGATTCCCTTCGCCTTTGCCATCGTTTTGGTAGCCTCCGTACCAGTATCCCCCCAGATGATGCCTGACGCTGCTTCACCCTATCTGCCGTCTCTCACCCATGAGGAGGAACTCGTTTCTCCGATGACAGAGTTAGCCCGTCGGTTTCCTCCATTTCTTGTTCCAGGATCAGACTTCTGGCTACCTTCCCACCAGTCCGGATAGCCTGCAATCTCAAAGCACCGATCCTTTGTATGCTTGGTCTTCCCACAGTGAGAACATACGAGTCCTGATTTATCTTCTTGCGGTGATGGCCGGCGACCGTCGGAGCATCCGACGCCGTCTGAGCATGTTATGCCCTCGGTTCTATTCCATCCGTCTTTCTTTCTCCTGACCACCAGTCTGGATCCGATGCCCAATGAGGGGCTTTCATCGCCACCGGTTGCCGCCTTCAGAATCTGGAGGCAGACGGCTTCTCTTCGGATGGTGGCTGTTGGAAAACGGCAGAGTATGTGCAGCGGAAGTTTAAATGTTTTTCCAAAAGTAGATCTAAAAGACTTGTAATGTTCATATCGTATCGTAGGGTGTTTCAAGAAACTTACTTAGATTGAAGCTTTGTTGTGATGTCGATACCGCCTATCGAACACCCTGCAAGCGGAAAGTCCCTCGAACGTCCTTTGATTCGATCTCAAAGCAGGCAATCCTCCAAAGCGTATCCACACTAGTCCTAGAACACGATCAAGTGAGTGAGAGTGCTAGTTCTATGGCTTGTGTTAGGCTTTGATAATTGTGACGCCCCGTATTTTCAAGACAGGTCGGGTATGACGTCACGAGCAAGCTCAGGTTTTAGTTTATTTAATTGTTGTTTTTATATGTCGATACATGCAACTTGTGGAATTAATTGAATTAGGTTTAGGACCTAATTGCACTTTATTTTTTTATTTATGTGGGTTAATTTGTAGTTTTATAAAGTTAAGGACTTGATTGAACTTTGTCTAATTGTTTGGGACTCTCATCCTAATTTATTAATTTCGAATTTGGGCTTAATTGGATCTTATCTTTATTTCTGGGGGTGCTTTTATAACTATCAAATCTCTAATCGGACTTAATTGATCTTATTGGAAACTGGAGGATTGAATTGCACCACTTAAGTTCTCGAAGGACTAAACTGCAATTTTGGAAGAAATGGTCTTCTAATATCCCGAGAAACCCTAGCAGCCTTCTCATTCTTCATTTCTTCTTCTTCTCTTCGTCTTCATAGCAGCAGCGGCGCTGCACGCCATCGCCACTTCCGCCGTGCCGCCGGTACTCTTGTTAGCCAACCGTCGTCGCCCTCTCTTCTCTCACTCCTTTCCCTTTCGGTTTTCAGCAAAAATAGCAGTGGTACAACCATTCTCCACCGAACCGCCGACGTGACTCAGCCTCCACCATCACCACTGCCGCCACAACACCACCCTTCCTCTGCCATTCATCTTTGGCCACAAGTCCGGCGAGCAACCACCACCCTCAACCTTCTTCTCTCTTCCTCACTTCTGCCTCAACCGAAAGAGAAGCCACAGAGCGTAGCAACTCCAGCGCCCGTTCCTTGGCCACCACAATAACCGCTGTGTTCTCACAGATTCGGGTACGAGTCCGACACATGACCACCGCCGCAATAGGGTTCAGATCCGGCAACCCCAACTCAGTTCTGCCAGCCCCTGCTTCGCCGTTGTTTTAAGAATTCTCTTTTCCTTGTTTCCAGAAACGTGAGCCTAACCTTCTTATTTGTGTATTATAATTTCTGCTCTTTTAGGATAATTTTACCAATTGTAAATTTTTGTTGAAGAATTGTAAGTTATAGACTTGGTTGTTGGTTAACCGAATTTCAGAAACCCTCGTTCTTACTTGGATTAATTAAGTTGTGTGGTTACTTTGTAAATTATAATCTGGACTAGAACTTAGCTAAGCTTGAAACTGTAAATTGATTATGGAATTTAAATCGACCTGTGATACTCTTGTTTTGGTTTTGAAATCCTTTTCATTTCCGTGTAATTGAATGTATGACTATTATGTGCATACTGGTTTAATTGATAAAATTAAGAAGTAGAATTTTGTATTGAGCATTGAGAAATCTCATAAATTGGTGTTATATGTACATATGGTGAATGAATATAATTGTGTGTAAAACTCTCTTGTGTAAATGGGTTGGTTGAGCGTGGAAATATGTTTATATAATACACTTTGCAAATTACAAATTCTTGTTTAAAATAAGTTTATTTCTTAATTGCCGTTGTAGGTGATTAATAATTAAAGAATTGAAACTACTTGGAGTCTTATGAGTTTACTGTTTCTAGCAGGAATTGTTGTATGTATATATTAATGAATGATGCAAATGAAATTTATGATTTAGGTTGAGTTGGCATGAATCTAAGTATTGCCAATATGTAACTACTAAGATAAAGCCTATGTTTGTATATTGTTTGTATATGATGTTTGGGTTGAGTCTTCTATTATTCGGATTAAAACGTACTTAATGTAATTAGCCTAAATTACTTGATCTACGAACTTGGGAGTATTTAAAACATACTTAATGTAATTAGCCTAAATTACTTGATCTACGAACTTGGGAGTATTAAATTATTACGTGGTTAGTTAATAATGTAAGCTATTAATGCATCCCATATGTAAGTTGGATTTAGTTCATACTTTGACTAATATTACTAGTTGGTGGGTTCAAACTTGAATTTAAGGAACTCGATAATTAATTATTTGTCCGTTTAGAGTAGTGATAAAGTATGAATTGTATGATGTGAAATAGTATGTGTAACACCCCAAACGGAGGATGCCACATCCCCCGCACTAGGACCCCGACCCGGTCATGAAATAAAAAGTCCATGCCCGAATCCGAATCATAGCAAACGGGAGACCCACTCACACACTAGGCTAGGCGGATCTAACTTGACAAACTCAGAGTGCGGAAGCAATTAAAACCAACAACAATAGATAGCGGAAGCATTTAAAACAACATGCAGAACAGGTGACGGGTTCAACTAGCATAGATACCTAATCCCGAATATCACTTCAGAATCCAATACAATATCAGCAAAAGTATTATCAATATCTAATGACATCCAAATTCTAGCTTACGAACCCTACACGGGTTTAAGTCTAAGTAGAGCATACAACATAACCTTCAAGTCCGAAACATAGATACATAACATAAATAAAGTATGCGACAAATGCATCCTAATACCAACTAGACTGACAAGTGTGACTCAGGAGACTCACTTCCGCCTAGCTCAAGCCAAAAGGAAACCTGCAAACTAAAAGATAAAATGAGGTGTCAGTCAACTGACTGAGTGAGGGGGCTAACGCACACCCACAATATATATTTATAAAGAGCACATCACATATCAAAAGGGTGGACTCATGAACCGGGAATAGGTGTTGCATACCAAAGCGTTTCAAAGCAAAACCCAAATATATATATATATATATATATACTTAGAAAACATTTTCAGAAACTCTATTCCGATTCATGATTCCCATAACATATCATACCATATGCTCGGCGAGTACGAGCTTCCAACCTCAACTCCTCATATCATAACAAAACAGAAATAACATACCAACCTCAACTTCGGGTGATGGTAGGGTTACGCGACCCTAACCATCCATACAGTCGAGGGGAGTGCCAATGCTACTCAAACCCTCAGGACTCCGTTTCCCAACCAAACCTCCTGGTGGGTCCCGGTAGATCCTCTTCATACAGATGGAGACTACGCACAGGTATATCCCCGACGGCCCGACACCGTCCCGGGGGCTTCTTACCCGTAGCTCCTGGGCCCCATAATAGAACAAAACATAACATATACCAACTTTCATGGCAATCTCGCTACATAATCACAACATAACTTAACTTTTCGAAATAGCTTACATATGCCTTCATACTTAATTTCCAAAACTGAAGTTGTATCATAAGGTCATAATCATATCATATCCAACACATATTTGATCGTATATATAATATATAATCGCATGCAGAGATTGAAATCATCATATTGGGGTCATAGGTCGTTTAACTATACAAAATCCTAAACGTCACCTGAGAAGCGTCAAGATACGGAAACTGACAAGGCGGGTGCGTGCTTGACCAGGTTATCTCCACCGCGGAGATTACTGAACAGAAAGGAAACACAAGTACTCATGAGACAAGACTCAGACATGAACCACATAGACGCACGTCAATGATTATGAGTCGATGTGAAGTAATATGAAGTGGCATGTCATATAATTAAGATCATGAAATGTTGTATATATGGTAATGAGTTAAGTTCTTGTACGCAATTAATATCTCACATAATCAAAAGATTCATTTAACACGTATCATACAATCCAATTAATATATGAGTGAAATCAATAATAGTGCTAATACATTCATATACATATATATATCGGTCATTATATACTTACATACACCTTAACTAATTATAAATCACACACTCACTTTCTTCAAAACATTTACACACGTATAAACTTGAAATACAAACTTAGTGCATATTTAAATATATACATACTTAATTCTTATGTACGTTCATGTAATCAGCAGGCCAACACTCAAACCTCATGCACAATTAATCCTATTAAACTAATTAATTCAAAACATATACACAATTAGTCATAAATAACTTTAGACAACCGAATTCATTTCAGGGCCGGTGTTGGATGTATAAATTCATTATTAAACTCAAACTAACCAATTCAATCAATTAGTAAACAAACTTAAGATTCAATTAATAATTGTATAATTCACAATTAAATTATTTCACAATTCGGACAAGTTCATACATAATTTCTCATATCAAACACTTGCACAATTAGGATAGATTATACTTTTGGTTATGCTTAATGATCGAACTAATTGAATCAAATCAGCATACTGATTACATTCATTATCATGAAAGCTCAAGAATCAGAATACCATACTCATATAAACTGACTAAACTCATCTGACCAAGCTAACCTACACAACTTCATCACATTACCACCATTACAACCAAGATCAAGCCATCTCACGAGCAACATTAAAGGTGAGAATTCATTCTAACAACTAAACCCAATCCGAATTCATACATATAATTGCATATCTTGTTAAATTTTATAACACCGCGTTAAATGAAATTACATACAGTCTCAAACTTGGAATATTCAAATATATACATTACAACTCTAAAAGGACTGACTAAATTACAGTCTATTCACGCAGAAAAAAGGAGATGAGGTCTGTTGCTTACAATCTGGACCAAATAAGGAGGAGGCCTGCTCGGATTCCGTGGCTGAACTCAGCGGGAATGATTACTCTCAGCTGCATAGGATCATCCTTGCCTCGTTTCTCCTCTTTTATAACCCGCGTGGTCAGTGCCGGCAAAGGGAAGAAAACAGGGGAGAAATGGTGGTGGCGATGGCTGTCAGAATGGTGGTTGCTACAGGTTTAGCCTTCCTCTCTAGATCTGGGCGAGAGAGAGAGAGATGGTTGGGTTGTCGCTGCTTCTTGGTCGGGATCCACAAGGAAGAGGGGTGGAAGAAGGAGACGGCGGCGAAAGGGTGGCGCGTGAGGCGCCAAATCTGGTGTGGTGGTGCACGGATTGGCATCCTTCCTCGCAACAGGTGGCGAGATGATGGCGGAGGGCTGAGTCGTGGCGGCGGCGGCGGAGTGGAGGTTTCTGTGGTGGTGAGATTGCTAGTTCCTCTCTTGGCGGAACGGCGGAGCAGGGTTGGTTTGTAGTGGCGGAGAAGAATAGGGTGGCTCAGACTGGAATGGTGGTTCCGCGGTGATGAAGTTCACTGGGGCGGCGGAACTTGGTGGCAGGCCGAGGTTTCGCTGGGCGGAGGAGTGATGGTCAGTGGCTGCTTGTCCTCTGAAATGGGAGAGAAGGATTCATCGGATGGGTGGAAGAAGGAGGCGGCGGTGGTGTGGCTGTTGGAGAAGGGTGGCGCTGTTGTTGCTGCTTGAAGAAACCGAAAGGGGATCTGAGAGGGAGAAAGCTTGCGCAGCTGCAACAGTTCTAAGGGGGAAGAAGAAATGAAATGGCTGCTAGGGTTTAAGCGTATAAAGACCCTTTTGTCCAAAATTGCACATAAGTCCCTCGAAAGTTCAGATCAATCGATTAAGTCCCCAGATTAAAGTAAGATTTAGATCAAACCCAATTAATGTTTCGATAATTATAAAAGCACCCCCAGAATTAAAGATAAAGTCCAATTAAGCCCAATTTCAAAATTAATAAATTAGAAAGAGAGTCACAAACGATTAGGCAAAGTTCAATTAAGTCCTATCATTAAAATACAAAATTCAATTAAGTCCTTAAGGAATTCAAGTGATGCAAATGAGTCCCAAAGTTTGAGTAAGGTTCAAATAGATCCAATTAAAGATTTTGTAATTGTAAAAGCATCCTCAAGGTTTTAAAGTAGTATTCAAATAAGTCCAAATTGAATTTCTAATAATTAGAAAATGATCCCCAAATTTCAATAATTATAAATTAGCCCACATAATTTAAGTTAAAGAGCAAGTAGGCACAAAACACATATTTCAATTAAGTCTACTTATTTTCATAAGATTGCAATTGGGTCAATTAAACAATTAAGACATGAATTAAATCAATTCGAGCACATGCAAAGTTAAATAGATAAAAATCTAATTGCATGGAAACGGCATCGTATCTTGCTCCGAAAATGCGGGGTGTTACAACCTTCCCCCCTTAAGAGAACCTGGTCCCCAGGTTCCACTCCTGAGCTGGAAAAGCTTCGAGTTGATAGTGTTTTAGCCCTTCTCGAGGAGTTGCGTAAAATATAGCCTCCGTTGTGAAGTTTACTCTCATTGTCTTCACTGAACCCTTCTCGCGATATCTCGTTGTCATTGGGATCCATTTGAGTACTGGATCGTTGCTTTCATCAAGTTGTTCGACCATTTCCATTAGACGAATAGTTGTCACTGCACTCAACTTCGATGGCTTCGTAAATTCGTCACTTGCAAACCGTAGACGGGACAACACGTGTCGCACCCACAACAAACAAGAGAGAATCTCATCTCTCAGCACGGAAGGTGAGAGAACCCCGTCTCTCGAGCACAAATTTGAGAGAACCCCGTCTCTCAGGCACAGAATTGAGAGAACCCCGTCTCTCGGCCTAAGTCGGACAGATTTCAATGTCTCCCAACATTCTAGTCTGAGAAAATCCAGCATTTCTCAAACCCCTAGATTCAAGACAATCCAGCATCTCTGAATATCTAAGTACAAGAGAATCCAACATCTCTCGTGCACAAAACTTAGAAAGAATCCAACATCTTTCTACCACATAAATAGAGAGAATCCTACATCTCTCCAACACGTAAAAAGAGGGAACCTAAGGTCTCTCTTGCACTTAAATCCACTGATCAGTTATTCATACATACACACATCAGAGTAACACTTGACAAAAAGTATACAATGCACGTTTGGTGTACCTTATACAACTGATATCGGTGTCCCTTGAGTATAGATTCAATGCTCATACCTCAACTCAAGGGGGATATCGTGATGGAATCCCTATAAAACAAGGTTATAGTATGTATGTGTGTTATATGAGAAGTTAGTGAGCAATCAAGAGAGTTTTAAATCACATAGGCATGAATAGTTCACATAAGTACATAACTCATTCATTCCAGCAACGGTTCATAACAAGTAGAAATTTCAAGTTACAAATACTAGATCAAGTATCCAAGTTATCACAATTAAAACAATAATAGTCATCACTCGCATCAAGCAAAACAAGGTAAGAGTATTTAAGCGATGCATGTATGCAAATACCATGAATGCTTGGCGTACCGATCACCGTAGTGTCAAACTCTTGACGGGAAATTGAGACGAAGTGGTAGGAGTTAATTAAGCCGATAATGATACAATCTCCGTCATCTGAACTTCTTGTCTTAAATCTTCTGATGTGAAGAGGCAATTCGGCAATTATGTCCATCATCCAACTCTCTACTAAACCATAACCCTTGCTCAACCAGAATCATCCACAGTCTCCTTCAAGAACTCTTGACTTATGTGCTAAACCTTAGTCTGCTCATCCTCCAGGAATTGACCATAATTCGATTGCCAATCAGAAATCCATCTTAGAGCTACGTTGGACGGTCGTGGTATTAGGCACTTCCCAAAGCAATTCATGGGTTTCGATTCTAAAACTTGAGTAAAGCCTTTCAGCATCTATGTGATCTATTCCCACCTCATCAGAATCTTCCATCTTAGCAGAATCTTCCATCTCAGCAGAATCTTCCATCTCCCTTGAAGAAAACACCCAGAGAGTTAACAATCAATCTTGTCTTGTTAACTCTAAACGGATCCAAAACCTTCAACACTCACCGATGGTTTGTAGCTCGTTGCTTAAGTAACATGATTACCTATCCACATCCCTTGAACTTGGTCGAATCTTATTTGATCGGATTCTTCTACATTGACTCGTTTCAATCAACAAGGTGACTACTTCCAAATGAGCGAATCATCAAGACGAAAGCTCATCAAACTCCTTCAAATCGGTTCTACTTGATCAGATTCTCCTCCATTGACTCATTTCCCTCAACAAAGTTGATTACCTTTAAATGAACGAATCCTCAAGGCATAAATTCGACAAACTTCATCTTTTAATTGACTTCAAGATAGTAAGTCAATATAGTAAATCTCATTCCTTCAAGTCTAAACCCTTTCATGACTATCGATCTTGGTAAAGAATCCTTTCATTTTCGAATTACGGCGTGTTCTCATTGTAGTGCTAATAAGTAGCGTTGACGGAGGGAAATCTCAGTGTTGACTCAGAGGACACCCTGAAATTCAAACACTAAATTCGATGCATGCGGATTAAGATGCAAATGAAATGTAACAAGTATATCACATAAATGCAACATTTAGTTATAATTTATAAAGCACATAAAATAAGACGTTGCATAATGAAAGTCATAATGTGAACACAATCATATAATCACGAAACAATTCATGCCGAAGGGTCAAAGTATCAAGTCAAACAAATGCAATGCGCAGTTATTCCTATGCCGTACGACCTAGACAGACACAACACGACACTAGAGCTCGGTTTTGCAACCTAGAGCTCTGATACCACTTAAGGATGTAACACCCCAAACGGAGGATGCCACATCCCCCGCACTAGGACCCCGACCCGGTCATGAAATAAAAAGTCCATGCCCGAATCCGAATCGTAGCGAACGGGAGACCCACTCACACACTAGGCTAGGCGGATCTAACTTGACAAACTCAGAGTGCGGAAGCAATTAAAACCAACAACAATAGATAGCGGAAGCATTTAAAACAACATGAAGAACAGGTGACGGGTTCAACTAGCATAGATACCTAATCCCGAATATCACTTCAGAATCCAATACAATATCAGCATAAGTATCATCAATATCTAATGACATCCAAATTCTAGCTTACGAACCCTACACGGGTTTAAGTCTAAGTAGAGCATACAACATAACCTTCAAGTCCGAAACATAGATACATAACATAAATAAAGTATACGACAAATGCATCCTAATACCAACTAGACTGACAAGTGTGACTCAGGAGACTCACTTCCGCCTAGCTCAAGCCAAAAGGAAACCTGCAAACTAAAAGATAAAATGAGGTGTCAGTCAACTGACTGAGTGAGGGGGCTAACGCACACCCACAATATATATATATAAAGAGCACATCACATATCAAAAGGGTGGACTCATGAACCGGGAATAGGTGTTGCATACCAAAGCGTTTCAAAGCAAAACCCAAATATATATATATATATATATATACTTAGAAAACATTTTCAGAAACTCTATTCCGATTCATGATTCCCATAACATATCATACCATATGCTCGGCGAGTACGAGCTTCCAACCTCAACTCCTCATATCATAACAAAACAGAAATAACATACCAACCTCAGCTCCAGGTGATGGTAGAGTTGCGCGACCCTAACCATCCATACAGTCGAGGGGAGTGTCAATGCTACTCAAACCCTCAGGACTCCGTTTCCCAACCAAACCTCCTGGTGGGTCCCGGTAGATCCTCTTCATACAGATGGAGACTACGCACAGGTATATCCCCGACGGCCCGATACCGTCCCGGGGGCTCCTTACCCGTAGCTCCTGGGCCCCATAACGGAACAGAACATAACATATACCAACTTTCATGGCAATCTCGCTACATAATCACAACATAACTTAACTTTTCGAAATAGCTTACATATGCCTTCATACTTAATTTCCAAAACTGAAGTTGTATCATAAGGTCATAATCATATCATATCCAACACATATTTGATCGTATATATAATATATAATCGCATGCAGAGATTGAAATCATCATATTGGGGTCATAGGTCGTTTAACTATACAAAATCCTAAACCTCACCTGAGAAGCGTCAAGATACGGAAACTGACAAGGCGGGTGCGTGCTTGACCAGGTTATCTCCACCGCGGAGATTACTGAACAGAAAGGAAACACAAGTACTCATGAGACAAGACTCAGACATGAACCACATAGACGCACGGCAATGATTATGAGTCGATGTGAAGTAATATGAAGTGGCATGTCATATAATTAAGATCATGAAATGTTGTATATATGGTAATGAGTTAGGTTCTTGTGCGCAATTAATATCTCACATAATCAAAAGATTCATTTAACACGTATCATACAATCCAATTAATATATGAGTGAAATCAATAATAATGCTAATACATTCAATTGTAAGTGAATAGTCAAACCCCAACCAAAATAATTAACAATTCAGTTTCAATCAATATAATATATATTATCAATCATTATAAATAAAATAAATATATGTATATATATATATATATATATATATATATTACAGAAACAAATATACATACATATACATATATATATCGGTCATTATATACTTACATACACCTTAACTAATTATAAATCACACACTCACTTTCTTCAAAACATTTACACACGTATAAACTTGAAATACAAACTTAGTGCATATTTAAATATATACATACTTAATTCTTATGTACGTTCATGTAATCAGCAGACCAACACTCAAGCCTCATGCACAATTAATCCTATTAAACTAATTAACTCAAAACATATACACAATTAGTCATAAACAACTTTAGACAACCGAATTCATTTCAGGGCCGTTGTTGGATGTATAAATTCATTATTAAACTCAAACTAACCAATTCAATCAATTAGTAAACAAACTTAAGATTCAATTAATAATTGTATAATTCACAATTAAATTATTTCACAATTCAGACAAGTTCATACATAATTTCTCATATCAAACACTTGTACAATTAGGATAGATTATACATTTGGTTATGCTTAATGATCGAACTAATTGAATCAAATCAGCATACTGATTACATTCATTATTATGAAAGCTCAAGAATCAGAATACCATACTCATATAAACTGACTAAACTCATCTGACCAAGCTAACCTACACAACTTCATCACATTACCACCATTACAACCAAGATCAAGCCATCTCACGAGCAACATTAAAGGCGAGAATTCATTCTAACAACTAAACCCAATCCGAATTCATACATATAATTGCATATCTTGTTAAATTTTATAACACCGCGTTAAATGAAATTACATACAGTCTCAAACTTGGAATATTCAAATATATACATTACAACTCTAAAAGGACTGACTAAATTACAGTCTATTCACGTAGAAAAAAGGAGATGAAGGTCTGTTGCTTACAATCTGGACCAAATAAGGAGGAGGCCTGCTCGGATTCCGTGGCTGAACTCAGCGGGAATGATTACTCTCAGCTGCTGCTTAGGATCATCCTTGCCTTGTTTCTCCTCTTTTATAACCCGCGTGGTCAGTGCCGGCAAAGGGAAGAAAACAGGGGAGAAATGGTGGTGGCGATGGCTGTCAGAATGGTGGTTGCTACAGGTTTAGCCTTCCTCTCCAAATCTGGGCGAGAGAGAGAGAGATGGTTAGGTTGTCGCTGCTTATTGGTCGGGATCCATAAGGAAGAGGGGTGGAAGAAGGAGACGGCGGTGAAAGGGTGGCGCGTGAGGTGCCAAATCTGGTGTGGTGGTGCACGGATTGGCATCCTTCCTCACAACAGGTGGCGAGATGATAGCGGAGGGCTGAGTCGTGGCGGCGGCGGCGGAGTGGAGGTTTCTGTGGTGGTGAGATTGCTAGTTCCTCTCTTGGCGGAACGACGGAGCAGGGTTGGTTTGTAGTGGCGGAGAAGAATAGGGTGGCTCAGACTGGAATGGTGGTTCCGCGGTGATGAAGTTCACTGGGGCGGCGGAACTTGGTGGCAGGCCGAGGTTTCGCTGGGCGGAGGAGTGATGGTCAGTGGCTGCTTGTCCTCTGAAATGGGAGAGAAGGATTCATCGGATGGGTGGAAGAAGGAGGCGGCGGTGGTGTGGCTGTGGGAGAAGGGTGGCGCTGTTGTTGCTGCTTGAAGAAACCGAAAGGGGATCTGAGAGGGAGAAAGCTTGCGCAGCTGCAACACTTCTAAGGGGGAAGAAGAAATGAAATGGCTGCTAGGGTTTAAGCGTATAAAGACCCTTTTGTCCAAAATTGCACATAAGTCCCTCGAAAGTTCAGATCAATCGATTAAGTCCCCAGATTAAAGTAAGATTTAGATCAAGCCCAATTAATGTTTCGATAATTATAAAAGCACCCCCAGAATTAAAGATAAAGTCCAATTAAGCCCAATTTCGAAATTAATAAATTAGAAAGAGAGTCACAAACGATTAGGCAAAGTTCAGTTAAGTCCTATCATTAAAATACAAAATTCAATTAAGTCCTTAAGGAATTCAAGTGATGCAAATGAGTCCCAAAGTTCGAGTAAGGTTCAAATAGATCCAATTAAAGATTTTGTAATTGTAAAAGCATCCCCAAGGTTTTAAAGTAGTATTCAAATAAGTCCAAATTGAATTTCTAATAATTAGAAAATGATCCCCAAATTTCAATAATTACAAATTAACCCACATAATTTAAGTTAAAGAGCAAGTAGGCACAAAACACATATTTCAATTAAGTCCACTTATTTTCATAAGATTGCAATTGGGTCAATTAAACAATTAAGACATGAATTAAATCAATTCGAGCACATGCAAAGTTAAATAGATAACAATCTAATTGCACGGAAACGACATCGTATCTTGCTCCGAAAATGCGGGGTGTTACAGTATGTATTACAATGCTCGAACTTTGAGAAATTCGTCATTATACATGTATTATTTAGAAGTGGATTCTATTAATTTGAATTGAGTTTAGGCTTAAACATGGAAATTGAGTGTTTAGATTTGAGTTGTGGGCACTAACGAATTGAAATCTTTATATGTACATGTGTTGGTTTAACCTTGAATTCATACCAGAATTTGTTTGGCCTTTTGTAGTGTATTAAAATTGATGGAATCAATTGTGATCAAGATCCGGATTTATTAAACATGAATTTATGATATGGTGGTAATTAGAGTAATTGTTAAGTGAGTGTCATAGCTGTGCTCGAACACCTCTTGAATCATTAGACAACATTTCGTAGAAAAGTGTAAATATATGTACCCATATGGTTATATATGAATTTCCTTAAATACATTATAAACTCTAATTTGTATATTCCAATTAGGTAATGAGAACTTGATTGCTGTTAGCTGTGATAGTAAATTTGTTAATGAGATTGTGCCTTGTGGTATCAAGAATCATTACATACATGCCAATTTTCTATATGAATGAGTATCCATTAAATTTGGTGTTTGAAAAAGTATTAATATTCATTTGAATTAAGAATTATAACCATAGTGCAATTGTATTTTGGAATTTAATAACTAAAGTGACTCATATGATTTCAATTAGTTTTAAGTGGCGTTTGAGCTGGAGATTCTCTAATTGTGTTGCCTAAGTGTGTTTAATGTTTAATTAATTTAATAGGGAACTATATGACTCGATCTAAATAATATTTGTGTTGATTAAGTTTGTCTTGAATGTGTTAGGAATAATGCCCTAGAAAGCCGATTGTATATCTGCTTTGTGCTTTTCCTTATTGTAATCACAGACAATCTTTGAATGAAATAACGAATTGAGGCAACACTTCTTTATATGCTCTTGTTTGGTATGTGTTTACTTTATCTGTGCATGTATAAGAACTCCCCTAATCCTGATGACTTTAGAACTCTACCATTTAGGTGAAATGGTTCATGAAACGAGCCCTACATCACATAAGTCATGATTAGTAAAATGCTCCAAGCCGATGAGTCCTACAGACAGTGGGAGTGTCAACCTGACTCCTCTAAGGCTTGCTTGTTGGATCACGCCCTTAAGAAGGACCACCTTATTTCATGGAGGTGCAAAGTGTATAGTTGATACGTGCGTGATACATGAGGGTGCTTACTTTAATAAGTAAGTTCACTGAGGTGCCCCGTGTGAGAACATTCCTAAATGGGAAAGGAAGTTTCTATTTCAGGAAATGGAAATTTCCAGATTAGGAAATATCTCACGAGTCATTGATGTGATTAATTGATCCTTAGACTTGAGGTTCCTTATCAATTTATGAGTTAACTCTGTAGTCTTAGGTATAAGTTTTAAAGGGTGTCACCTTAGACAACTGATTCAAGGCTTATGCTGGGGCTGCACAAGTGATTCATGAAAGTGAATGAGAATCAAGAAAGGACCTACACTTACATATGCAAGGTGATCTCTTATTGTGTAAGTCATTCATACGCCATATGGAGTCCTTGGCCAAGGCGGTAGATCAAGACATCAAGAAAAGGGTTTCTTGGATTGAGATCAAATGGATATGAAATGCACTTAGCTTTAAGACCGGATTATTAGGGTTCTGATTATTCCCTTGCCCTAGATCTTGGTTGAGAGATAGTAAGTAAGAGGATTGTATCTCACATGAATCAATGACTTAAAGGTTCTGTTGAATCCGAACATTCCAATTTAGCTAGGGGTTAAGCACCTGTTGCTAGACTATGGTCGTTTAATCTGTGGACTGATTAATTAATTAGTGAATTAATTAATTAGGGTCACTGCTAATTGAATTGAGAACCTAGAAGGTCACACACAACAACTTGGTTACATGAGTTGAGGCTTGAAAATGATTAAACGAGTTAATCGGGCCAAGAGGGTTCCACACGTGTGAAACCACACGTGTGAGTCACGTGAGTGACACGTGTCCTTGTGACACGTGTCCCACACGTGTAAATAAATATATTGTATATATATATTAAATAATTAAATGTGTTAATTATTTAATAGACTTTGGTTTAATTTTGAACTAAAAAGAAAGTCTAATTTTGGAGAAAATTATCTAGTTAATTAACTAGATAAAATAAGTTATTTATTTTAAATAAATAAAGTATAAAATTATCCAAAAATAGTTTGGATATTTTAGCTCTCTTGAAAGTTGATTTGAATTTGAATTCAAAGTCAAAGTCAAAATTACTTGATGATCAAGTAATAGGAGAGAGGGACCAAAATCCTTAGCCCATAAGGACTAGGGATTTTCGGCCACTCCCTTATTATAAATAGGGGAGCTCGAGCTCCCCTTAGAGCTAATTGGCAATTCTTTTGGTTCATGTGTTGAACACCATCCTTTCTCCAAGATAAACGAAACCCTAGGTTAAGCCTAAACACTAACTAGAGAACTAGCATCCTTACTAGTTAGATTGTGATCAAGTTGGTGGACTATCTCTAGAGAGCTTCAAGTTAGAAGTTTGAAGATTCGAGCTTTACCAAGGAAAGGGGGTCAAGCCGCGAGAAGAGCGTTCTTGGGTGGCTTGAAACGCTTCAAGAAAGAATAAAAGAAAAGTAAGTTTCTTATCTCTACGAATTTGGATACATGATTGCGAGTCCAAGGTCCTTTTGTTGGAAAATTTTTTAAATTTCCGCTGCTTTCTGATTCGTGTTTTCCAACAGAATGTTGTTTAGTAGTTGTTTGACTTAGATAAATTGAACTATATGTTTGTTCGCGTGGGACATTAATTGTGCACCTGAACACTTTCATGGCATTCTTATAATTTCGATAAACATGGCATATTATTCCATGTCATCTCATAATCATCACCGTACGTCTCTGTGGTTCATGTCTGGGTCTTGTCTCATAAGTACTTTGTGTTTCCTTTTCTGTACAGTAATCTCCAGGGCGGAGACAACCTGGTCGAGTACACAACCGTCTTGTCAGTTGTCGTATCTTGTCGCTTCTCAGGTGAGGTTTAAGATTTTTGTATAGTTAAGCGACCTGTGACCTTAATATGATGATTTCAATCCTTGCATGCAGTTATATATAATATATGATTAGATATGTGTTGAATATGATATGAACATGACCTTGTGGATCATCCTTGGTTTTTGGAAAATTAATTATTAAGGCATATGTAGACCACCGCGGACCGCCGCCTGCCGCCGTCGGACCGCCATCGTACCATACCGGAAAAATTCCCAAAAATAACAGAAACGATCGTTTTCATATCCTCATTAATAATTTTTCGTTAATTTCAACAGATTAATTCAGATTAGGGAGTAATTCAAGAATCCCCTTATCAATCCTAACCCCAAACCCTAAAATTTTGATTTTAAATTAAACGTGAATTAATCATAATTAATTCAAATCGATTTCAGATATATCTTACCCAAATCAAACCCTTTAAAACCCACCTTCAAGTTATCGAAAAATCACCGGAAAAGATGAACCCCTGTTCACCGCTATTCGTTCGGCACCGTCATACCTCGCCGCTGTGATCTTTAAACTCTAATTATCGGCTATGGACTCGCCTTGTCACGGTCTCCAATTCCTCTATGGTTTCCGGTAGAAATTCTAGCCAAATCTCCTCCGTCGACAAAGCTTCGAATTAAACTTTCGACTTAAATTTCTCTCTCGTCTCTGGACTAATCTTGAAGCTGACCACAGATTTGTATTCTCCTCGTCGAGACGTTCGAAAACCTCCACGGATCCGGGCGTCAGGTGATACCAGCCGCTCCTCGAAACCTGTGTAAGCACTAATACAAAAGTCATATCTGATTCAGAAATATATTACATTAAGGATATTCAGTGTCAACACACTTATTTACAACTCTTATTGTCTAAGATTAGAAGTACTGTAACATCATTCGTCACCCTAGGTTGACTAGACTATCTCAGCCACCAATATTTACACCTGAGATGTAGTCACTACTTTATGCAAACCAACATGTACACTATGCACAACATCACCCTTAGCTTAATTCCCATTTCCAGCATCGCATCCTCTAATAACACATTCTGGAGAACAAAACGAAACAGAGGGAAATATAGGGTGAGTCAAATGACTTAGTGGGAATTATCACAATAATCAAGTACAGAAAGATAGTAGAGCAAATCAGAAAAGTAACGATAATAACGATAATAAAAATGAAGAACAGGGTAAACAGATAATGTTCACTGAGGGTCAAACGTTATAGGTCCCGTCTTGTATCACCTTCCCAGATGATCAGTCCAGGCAGTAATCAGTGGCAGTGCACAGTACAGAGACCAGCGACGCAGGCATGGTCATTCCCAGGGAGCGACCCTAGGAATTAACGAAAACTTTGGGGTCCCCGCAGTCGTTATTCTCCTTCAAATCGGTTTACAGAATCGGTTACAGAATCAGGCTTAGGTAGGTTTAGGGTAGGCTTACAAAGCAGCTCAAACGAAATGGCTATCAATCAGAGGCACAGAACACAAGGCAGTGAACATACAATAATCAGTACAGTAATAGCTCAATTAATAAATCAACAGACAGTAACAAATTAACGAACAGTTCAGAGAATAGTTCAGTAAATAGTTCAAAAGGTAATTCAACCAATTTAAGGAGCAATGCAAAAGATAAGCTAAAGAACAATTCAAGAATAATGAACCAGATAGGATAAATAGAAGTAAAGAGAAAGAAATCATGGTACGAGGATTATGTTTTGTCTCCAGCAAGAAGGGGTTATTCCCACCTGTCAGTCTGGGATGTTGAGCTTCGTAGTTCCTTTACTACTGCTCTAAATTACCTGACAAGAATAAGGTAATTGGCTAAGCTCATATTCTATTGTTAGTGATTAATGATTTCTAAATATTGATGGCTGAGATAATCTAGTCAACCTAGGGTGACGAATGATGTTACAGTACTTCTAATCTTAGACAATAAGAGTTGTAAATAAGTGTGTTGACACTGAATATCCTTAATGTAATATATTTCTGAATCAGATATGACTTTTGTATTAGTGTTTACACAGGTTTCGAGGAGCGACTGGTATCACCTGACGACCGGATCCGTAGGCCTACGGAGGCCCCGGGTCGGGGGGTCACACGTGGTATCAGAGCACATCAGAAGAGTAACGGTAACATGTCTTCTAATATCTGAATAGTCCTTTCAGATTGGGCATCAGTTTGAGGATGAGCAGCGAAACTAAAACACAAGTTCGTTCCCATTTGCTCCTAGAGACTTTTCATAACCTAGAGGTAAATTTTGGTCTCTATCTGATACAATACTTTTCCTGTTCAGGGCATCCGCCACCTAGATAGTAGATGATGTTACAGTCATAGTCCTCTAAGAATTCCATCCATCTCCTTTGTCGCATATCCAATTACTTTAGACAGTACCGACAGTAGTGAGTGAGGATCGTATGGTAGTACATCCAGCGGGGTTGGCACATGATATAGCTAGGGAGGATGAGCCGATAGAAGATCTAGCGGGGCCTGGGGACAATGAGGAGGGACACGGGGTTGCTGATCCAGCCGGTGAGAATGAGGGGAATGAGGGTCACGAAAATGAGGGAGTAGGACCAGAGGGAGATGAAGCGGCACCCGAGGGTGAGGAGTTGAATCAGGGACTAGTGGTGCCAGTAGATGAGGATATTGAGGATATTGCTGCATTTATGGAAGATATTGACGCACAGTGGATTGAGCAGTTGTTCTTAGACGTTGTTATGGTAGATCCTGAGGAGCCTGAGGGAGACGAGGATGCTGTATCAGGGATCACTTCGACTATGATTAACGGTTCCTCTAGTAGTGACACTGAGTCTTCCAGTGATGAGACTAAGCCTTCTGACGAGGACGTTGATATTTGAGCAGGGTAGATGGGGTACTAACCCATGTGGCTAAAATTTTGTGTGACTGCCTAGATTATCGGATAGTACCGATAGCAACCCTTTTTGCTCATAGGTTGCCTAGCATGGCATAGTTAGACTGATAGGTTACGTGACCGTGCTTTTGGGGTGTATATACTTGGCACGGGTGAGGCCGTATTTTGACTGGTGGGGACATGGTTGTACAGATTGTAGATAGGTTATATCTGGACAGTGGGATCCACTATGTACATTACATGTAAATCTTTGTATATATATATGCAGCTTTGTTTATAATATGTCTGGTAATAGGCTATAGCACTTTAAATTTTCTTTTATGAATCGTTGTCTCTGTATTGTATGTTAAATTATTAGTTAGATTATATAAGATTGCAGGCAATGCCAAATTTGCATCATGAAGTTACGCCTTACCAATTGACGTACAACCTCCACTAGGGCTAGTATCACTAGGGCTAGTATGACGACTGAAAGGATATACCCAGGATGCCCAGTAAGAATTGACGAAGATAAATATCTAGCCGATCTTATTGAAGGTTATGATGTTATTTTAGGGATGGATTGATTATACCATCACCGAGCACAAATGGATTGCTTTCATAAGTAAATCAAGATTGGAAGCCCAATGACTACCCCTATAAAACCCAATAGTATTACTACACTTTTGAACTTAGATAAGTATGTTGACTTTGAATATCTTTATTGTAGTTTATTTGTAAATCAGATATGACTTTTGTATTAGTGTTTACACAGGTTCCGAGGAGCGACTGGTATCACCTGACGCCCGGATCTGTGGGCCTATGGAGGCCCCTGGTCGGGGGGGTCACACGTAGTATCAGAGCACATCAAAAGAGTAACGGTAACAACGATAATAGAAATGAAGAATAGGATAAACAGATAATGTTCACTGAGGGTCAAGTGTTATAGGTCCCTCCTTGTATCGCCTTCCCAGATGATCAGTCCAGGCAGTAGTCAGGGGCAATGGCAGTACAGAGACCAGCGACGCACGCATGGTCGTTCCAAGGGTGCGACCCAAGGAATTAACAAACTTTGGGATACCCGCAGTCGTTATTCTCCTTCATATTGGTTTACAGAATCGGTTACAAAATCAGGCTTAGGTAGGCTTAGGGTAGGCTTACAAAGCAGCTCAGAAAAAATGGCTACCAATCAGAGGCTCAGAATATAAGGCAGTGAACATGCAGTAGGTCGTACAACAACAGTTCAATGAATAAACGAACAGACAGTAACAGATTAGCAAACAGTTCAGAAGATAATTCAGAGAATAGATCAATAAGCAGTTAAAAAGGTAACTCAGAAAATTTAAGGAGCAATGCAAATGATAAGCCAAAAAACAATTCAAGAATAATGAAGCAGATAGGATAATGGTAGTAAAGAGAAAGAAATCATGATACGAGGATTGTGTTTTGTCTCCAGCAAGAAGGGGTTATTCCCACCTGTCAGTCAGGGTTGTTGAGCTTCGCAGTTTGTTTTACTGCTGCTCTAAATTACCTGACAAGAATACGGTAATTGGCTAAGCTCATATTCTATTATTATTATTATTCAATTTTAACAGAAGTAAGTCCCAATTTATAGGTGTCCAGGCCAAAGTCAAAGAAACGATCAGACTCAATTTCAAGTAGGCCAAAACTCCTTGATTCCCTTTTCTGATCAATTGTTTTACTTTCAATAGTCTTCCTCCTTGTGATGTATATAGTTGCCAGCTTTTCTACTTTACATTGTGTTCCTACAGATAGAAAATGAGCTGACTTGGTAAGTCCATCGTTGATTACTCAAATACTATCATAACCGCATCTAATAGTTGGTAAGCCAGTGACAAAGTCCATTGTGATATGGTCCCATTTCCAGGTGGTATCGATAGTTGCTCCAACATTCCAGACGATCACTGATGTTCTGCTTTAGACAATTGAAAAACTCTATAGGTTCCTAAGATTTGGCTGAGAACTGGTTGGGTTAGGGATTGGCGGTGATGGCGTTCCATCTAGGGGAGAGTTCTGTGTGTGTGCCTCAAGGTGTGAAGTGTGTGTGTTTATAAGTTTAAGTTTAAATGAATTAAAGTTGGGGTGGGGTTGTTTTACTTCCCCAAATGACGCTAAAGATACAGACATCGGTCTACTATCGGGTTTTATAGGGGTAGTCATTGGGTTTCCAATCTTGATTTACTTATGAAAGCAATCCATTTGTGCTCGGTGATGGTATAATCAATCCATTCCCTATATCATCAATTTTGAATTTCGTATTCTCATCATCTCGTAGGGTTCTCTTTAATTGTTGAATTTCTTCGTCTCCTAGTTGAGTACCTCGTATCTTAGTATATATCTCAGGATATATTATCAATCCCATAACCTGGCATTTAGTCATTGCAATCACTCGTTCTCTTTGAAGATTTTGGGCTTCTAAAATCTCCTGCCCTCTTAAGTGTGGTATTCCACTTTTCCTGCTCAGGGCATCTGCCACTACATTAGCTTTGTCTGGATGGTAGATGATATTACAATCATAATCCTCCAGGAATTCCATCTATCTCCTTTGTCGCATATTTAGTGGCTTTTCAGTGAATATGCACTTTAAACAACTGATCAGAAAAGGGAATCAAGGAATTTTGGCCTACTTGATTAATAAGCCTGAGGATAAGACTAAGTTGGAGGAAGGAAGGATTGTGAAGGAATTTCTGAAGTATTCCCTGAGGATTTAGAATCCTTACCGCCCCAAAGAGAAATCGAATTTGTCATCGAATTAACACCAGGTGCAGAACCCTATTCTAAGCCCCAGTACCGCATGGCACCAACTGAGTTACAGGAGTTGAAGAAACAACTCCAAGATTTAACAGATAAACAATTCATCCGGCCTAGCACATCGCCTTGGGGAGCTCCAGTGTTGTTTGTCAAGAAGAAGGATGGAACGATACGTATGTATGTTGATTATCGAGAGTTAAATCGGATGACAGTCAAAAACAAATATCCATTGCCCCATATCGATGAACTCTTTGATGTACATCAAGGTTCCAAGGTCTATTCGAAGTTGGATTTGCGACAAGGATACTACCAGCTAAGGGTTCGAGAAGGAGATATTTCCAAGACTGCGTTTAACTCTCGATACGGTCACTACGAGTTTGTAGTGATGCCTTTTGGATTAACTAACGCACCAACATCGTTCATGGACTTGATGCATCGAATTTTTCAAGCATTTTTGGATCGATTCGTGGTGATATTATTGATGATATCCTAATTTACTCAAAATCAGAGGAGGAACACGAAGAGCACTTACGAATGGTACTGGAAATGTTGAAGAATAACCAACTTTTCGCAAAGTTCAGTAAATGCGAATTTTGGTTGGATCGGGTGACATTTTTAGGTCACATCATCTCTCAAAATAGAATTGAGGTAGATCCTACCAAGATTGAGGCCATAACCAATTGGAGACAACCCAAGAACGTATCTGAAGTTTGTAGCTTTTTGGGATTGGCAGGATACTGTCACAAGTTTGTATCTGGTTTTCTAAACTAGCTGGACCTCTGACACGACTCACCCACAGGGATCAACCTTTCGAGTGGGGAGCAGACTGTGAAAAGAGTTTTGAAGAGCTCAAGAGAAAGTTAACTTTGGCACCTATGCTCGCTTTGCCAGAAGGCTTGGAAGGATTCGTAGTCTTTACAGATGCCTCGAAGGAAGGATTAGGTTGTGTACTCATGCAAAATGGGCGAATCATAGCCTATGCGTCAAGAAAGCTCAAGGCATATGAGCAAAACTATCCCACAAATGACCTGGAGCTAGCTGCAATAGTTTTTGCATTAGTAAAATGGAGGCACTATTTATATGGTGCAACCTTTGATGTGTATACTGATCATAAAAGTTTAAAGTACATATTCACCCAAAAGCAATTGAATATGCGACAAAGGAGATGGATGGAATTCCTGGAGGATTATGATTACAATATCATCTACCATCCAGGCAAAGCTAATGTAGTGGCAGATGCCCTGAGCAGGAAAAGTGGAATATCACACTTAAGAGGGCAGGAGATTTTAGAAGCCCAAAATTTCCTAAGAGAATGAGTGATTGCAATTACTAAATGCCAGGTTGTGGGATTGATAATATATCCTGAGATATATACTAAGATAAGAGGTACTCAACCAGGAGACGAATAAATTCAACAATTAAAGAGAACCCTACGAGGTGATGAGAATACAAAATTCAAAATTGATGATATAGGGATTCTTTGGTTTGGGCAACGAAATTTGTGTGCCGAAAGAATTGGAAGAAGATGTGTTAAGAGAGGCACACAAAACTCATCATACTGTGCACCCCGGCGGAACCAAGATGTATCGAGATCTTAAGCAACACTTTTGGCGGAGCGGGATGAAGCAAGATATTGCAGATTATGTGCAGAAATGCTTGACTTGTCAATTAGTTAAAGCAGAACACCAACGACCATCTGGAATGTTGCAACCATTGTCGTTACTCGACTGGAAATGGGATCATATCACAATGGACTTTGTCACTGGCTTACCAACTATTAGAGGCGGCTATGATAGCATTTGGGTAATCGTTGACAGACTTACCAAGTCGGCTCATTTTCTACCTGTAAGAACACAGTATAAGGTAGAAAAGTTAGCAACTATATATCTCAAGGAGATCGTGTGACTTCAGGGTATACCGATGAGTATTGTGTCAGATAGAGACCCAAAGTTTACATCCAGATTGTGAAAAATTCTTCAAGAACAAATGGGAACGAACTTGTGTTTTAGTTCCGCTGCTCATCCTCAAACTGATAGCTAATCTGAAAGGACTATTCGGATATTAGAAGACAATTTACGAGCATGCGTGCTTGACTTTGGTGCAGGATGGGACAAACACTTACCCTTCGTGGAATTTGCTTACAATAACAGCTATCAAGCGACCATCAAGATGGCTCCATATGAGGCGTTGTATGGACGAAAATGCCGATCCCCCATACATTGGGATTTAAGAGAAGAAAAGTCATTAATTAAGTTGGAAAAGTAGAAGACCTAGTCCGAGCTGATGCAAGAAACGACGAAAAAGATCCAAGCGATCAAACAAAACATAAAAGCGGCACAGGACAGACAAAAGAGTTATGCAGATAAGAGACGAAAAGATTTAGAATTTGAAATTGGAGATAAAGTATTTTTGCGCGTCTCCCCTAGAAAAGGATTCTCGAGGATAGGAAAATGAGGAAAGTTGAGTCCAAGATACATGGGACCTTTCGAGATCCTAGATAGAATAGGCCCTGTAGCTTACCGTCTTCTTTTACCTGCTAATCTCACCGAAATCCATAACGTGTTTCACGTATCGCAACTACGAAAGTACTATCCGGATGAAAACCACATCATACCACTTGATGACGTCCCCTTAGAAGAAAACCTAACCTATGAAGAGCTTCCTGTACGTATTTTAGATCGAAAATTTCAAGAACTCCGGAATAAGAAGATCCCTCAAGTAAAAGTGTTATGGAGAAATCACGATGTAGAGGAAGCAACCTGGGAAAAAGAGGACGTAATACAGAAACAATATCCTGAGTTATTCGACGATACAGGTACGAGTCTTGGGACCAGATTCTTTTGAGGAGGGAAGAATGTGACGCCCCGTAAATTATCGTAATCGAATATATTATATATTTGTGTGTTTGTGAAATATTAATACAATATTAATTAGGTTATTGGGCCTAGATAAATAATGTTATAAGTTTTGGGGGTGAAAATAGAATTTAGGAAAGTTTAGGGTAAAAGAAAAAAAAAAAAAAAAGAAAACTAAATCAGAAGCATAATGCGTCTAATTAAAACAACCCCACCCCAATTATACGTCTGATTAAAACAACCCCACCCCAACTTTAATTCATTTAAACCTAAACTTATAAACACATACACTTCACACCTTGAGGCACACACACAGAACTCTCCCCCAGACGAAACGCCATCACCGCCAATCCCTAACCCAACGTCTCAACGAGGAGAATACGAATCTGTGGTCAGCTTCAAGATTCGTCCAGAGACGAGAGAGAAATTTAAGTCGAAATTTTGATTCGAAGCTTTGCCGACGGAGGAGATTTGGCCGGAATTTCTACCGGAAACCAAAGGGGAATTGGAGAGCGTGACAAGGCGAGTCCATAGCCGATAATTAGAGTTTAAAGATCGCAGCGGCGGAGGTGCGGTGGTGCCGAACGAATCGCGGTGAACAGGGGTTCGTCTTTTCCGGCGATTTTCCGATAAGTTGAAGGTGGGTTTTAAAGGGTTTGATTTAGGTGAGATATATCTGAAATCGATTTGAATTAATTCTGGTTAATTCACGTTTAATTTGAAATCGAAATTTTAGGGTTTGGGGTTATGATTGAAAAGGGGATTCTTGAATTACTCCCTAATCTGAATTAATCTGTTGAAATTGACGGAAAATTATTAATGAGGATATGAAAATGATTGTTTCTGTCTTTTTTAGGAATTTTTCCGGTATGGTTTGATGGCGGCCCGGCGGTGGTCTGGTGACAGCGACTCGCCGGACAAATATCAGAAAATAGTTCTTGATCTCCTGAACCTATCCGTACGATAATATTGATAATTCGGTAGACGGTTATTACGATTGGGATTTAATTTTGTTTAAGCTGAATAATAATAATAATAATAATAATAATAATAATAATAATAATAATAATAATAATAATAATAATAATAATAATAATAATAATAAACGACAACAGCAACATTGGCATATTATGATAATATTGTAATGATAACATTAATAACGACAACAGTAACATTGGCCATGGATTAATCTTGACGATTCCGGTTATGATTATAATTGTAATTATAATTATAACTAAAATGAATGATAATAATAAGGGAGAATTACATCTGACTACCATGCATTTAGGCCTAATTACAACGCAATCCATCATTATCAAAAAATTACATTTTAGTCCCTATAAATCTTGTTTGGTCTGAGGTCCCTTAACGAAATCTGTAAAAGTACACTTATGCCCCTGACGGTCATATGAGTGTTACATTGAATATATGACCAAAATTACAAAATCATCCCTGACGTTTACAAAAATTAACAAAACGATCCCTACAAATTATGAATTTAACAACAAATCGGGGGTATTTTTGGAATGATATAACGGAACCCTAGGGACCACAAACGGTTCTCAAAGTTAGGGACTAAAATGTAATTTTCCGATAATGATGGACTGTGTTGTAATTAGGTCTAACTGCAGGGTATTCAGACGTAATTCTCCCTAATAATAATACTAACAACAGCATCAGTTACAATACATTGATGTTGAAATAGTCCAATAATGATTGTAATGACTAATATCATTATAATAATGAGGTAATTAATTAATTGTAAAGAATAATTATTTGAATTAACCTTGAATTTGAAATCTATTTTAACCTGGATTTCGACGTGGCCCCACATGAGGGAATCTATTGGACCAATTAGACTAATTCAAGAACTAAGTGATATTTTATAAAATTGTTTATTAACTTAATTATTATAAATTGTGTTAAGAATAAGTTAGTAATAAACAGACTTGTTATTAAAAACACTAAGATTAATCAATTGATGTCAAAAATATTAGGAAAATCAATATTTAGAAATCATTAATCACCAACAATAGAATATGAGCTTAGTCAATTACCTTATTCTTGTCAGGTATTTTAGAGCAGCAGTAAAGGAACTACGAAGCTCAACATCCCAGACTGACAGGTGGGAATAACCCCTTCTTGCTGGAGACAAAACACAATCCTCGTACCATGATTTCTTTTTCTTTACTTCTATTTATCCTATCTGGTTCATTATTCTTGAATTGTTCTTTGGCTTATCTTTTGCATTGCTCCTTAAATTGGTTGAATTATCTTTTGAACTATTTACTGATCCATTCTCTGAACTGTCTTCTGAACTGTTCGTTAATCTGTTCCTGTCTGTTGATTTATTCATTGAGCTATTACTGTACTGATTACTGTATGTTCACTGCCTTGTGTTCTGAGCCTCTGATTGATAGCCATTTCATTTGAGTTGCTTTGTAAGCCTACCCTAAACGTACCTAAGCCTGATTCTGTAACCGATTTGAAGGAGAATAATGACTGTGGGGACCCCAAAGTTCGTTAATTCCTAGGGTCGCTCCCTGGGAATGACCATGCGTGCGTCGCTGGTCTCTGTACTGTCCACTGCCACTGACTACTGCCTGGACTGATCATCTGGGAAGACGATACAAGGAGGGACCTATAACGTTTGACCCTCAGTGAACATTATCTGTTTACCCTGTTCTTCATTTTTGTTATCGTTATTATCATTACTTTTCTGATTTGCTCTGCTATCTTTCTGTACTTGATTATTATGATAATTCCCACTGAGTCATTTGACTCACCCTATATTTCCCTCTGTTTCGTTTTGTTCTCCAGAATGTGTTATTAGAGGATGCGATGCTGGAAATGGGAATTGAGCTAAGGGTGATGTTGTGCATAGTGTACATGCTGGTTTGCATAAAGTAGTGACTACATCTCAGGTGTAAATATTGGTAGCTGAGATAGTCTAGTCAACCTAGGGTGACGAATGATGTTACAGTACTTCTAATCTTAGACAATAAGAGTTGTAAATAAGTGTGTTGACATTGAATATCCTTAATGTAATATATTTCTGAATTAGATATGACTTTTGTACTAATGTTTAAACAGGTTTTGCGGAGTGACTGGTATCACCTGACGCCCGGATCCCTGGGCCTACAGAGGCCCCGGGTCGGGGCACCACACGACATCCGATAAAATTGGAACGATACAGAGAAGATTAACAGATTTTACCTTGATGATTCGTTTATTCAGAAGTGGTTCCTCGTGGATGATAGCGGGTTAATATAGAGAAGAATCCGATCAAGCTCAAAGGAAGTGGATAATTGTCATTGTTGGTGCGTTAACGAACAAGGAAACCACAAACCATCGGTGAGTGTTGAAGACTTTGGTGCTGTTTTGAGTTAACAAATGCCAAGACAAGTTTGGTTGTTAGTTCCCTGGCCGTTTCTTAATGGTGAGTGGAAAGACCTGGCTGAAGTGGGAGTAGACCACTTAGATGCCGAAAGATTTCATACGAATTTCAGAATCGTATACCATGACTTGTCTTGGGAAGTGCTAACCCCATGATCGTCCAGCATAGCACTGAGATAGATTTCTGATCGTCAACCGAATTATGAGCAATTTCTTGAAGATTAGCAGACTAAGGTTTAATACATAAATCAGAATTCCAGGTGGAAACCGAGGATGATTCTAGTTGAGCAGGGCTTACGGTCTAGTAGAGGGTTGGTCGATAGGCATGCTTGCTGAGTTACCTTTTCACGCCAAAAGATTTAAGAGAAGAAGTCTAAATGGCGAAGGTTGCATCATTATCGGTTCGACCAACTCCTACGACTTCGTCTCAACTTCCTTGCCAAGATTTCGACACCACGGTGAACGGTACACCAAGCATTCATGGCATTTGCATACATGCATCGCTTACGTATTCTTATCTTGTTTTGCTTAATATGTGTAATGATTGTGATAACATGGCTACCTGTTCTAGTATTTATAACCTGAAATTTTCTGCTTGTTGTGAACTCTTGCTGAATTGAATTGATTACATATTTACGTGAGTTATTTGAACCTATGTGTTTAAAACTTTCTTACTTGCTCATTAACCTCTCATACACATATATATATACATACTGTAACTCTGTTTTACAGGGATACCATCGCGATATCCCCCTTGAGTGAGGCATAGGTGTCGAATCTATGCTCAAGGGACACCGATATCAGTTGTGTAAGGTAATACTAAACATGCATCGCATACTTTCTCATTAAGTGCCATTCTGATGTGTGTATGTATGAGTGCTGATTAGTGGATTTATGTGTAAGAGAGACCTTAGGTTTTCTCTATTTACGTGTTAGAGGGATGCTGGATTCCTTCTAAGTTTTGTGCACGAGAGATGTTGGATTCTCTTGTACTTAGATAATCAGGAGATGTTGGATTCTCTCGAATTTAGGGATTTGAGAAATGCTGGATTTTCTCAAACTAGAATGTTGGGAGATGTTGGAATCTATTCAACTAAGGTTGAGAGACGGGGTTCTCTCAATTGTGTGCTTGAGAGATTGGGTTCTCTCAATTGTGTGCTTGAGAGACCGAGTTCTCTCTTTTGTGTATGCTGAGGGACGGGGTTCTCTCACCTATGTACTGAGAGATGGGATTCTCTCTTGTCTGTCGTAGTTGGTTTACGCGTGGCCTCACAACGGTTTGCAAGTGACAAGTATGCGGCGACATCGAGGTTTGGGTGCCGTTGAAGCTATCCGTATCATGGAAACGACCAAAAAAGCCTGAAGCAAGTAACGGACAAGTGCCCGGACAGACCCCGATGACAGCGAGACACTTGAAGGAGGTTTGATACAAGCAATGAGAGTAAGTTTCACAACCAAGGCTAAGGTTCTATACAATTTCGGGAGATGAGTTGAAGCACTACCCTCGAAGCTCTTCTAACTCAGCAGTGGAACCTAGGGACCTGGTTCTCTTAAGGGGGAGAGGTTGTGACGCCCCGTATTTTCAAGACAGGTCGGGTATGACGTCACGAGTAAGCTCAGGTTTTAATTTATTTAATTGTTGTTTTTATATGTCGATACAAGCAACTTGTGGACTTAATTGAATTAGGTTTAGGACCAAATTGCACTTTATTTTTTAATTATGTGGGTTAATTTGTAGTTTTATAAAGTTAAGGACTTGATTGAACTTTGTCTAATTGTTTGGGACTCTCATCCTAATTTATTAATTTCGAATTTGGGCTTAATTGGATCTTATCTTTAATTCTGGGGGTGCTTTTATAACTATCAAATCTCTAATTGGACTTAATTGATTTTATTGGAAACTGGAGGATTGAATTGTACCACTTAAGTTCTCGAAGGACTAAACTACAATTTCGGAAGAAATGGTCTTTTAATATCCCGAGAAACCCTAGCAGCCTTCTCATTCTTTATTTCTTCTTCTTCCCTTCGTCGTCATAGCAGCAACGGCGCTGCACGCCATCGCCACCTCCATCGTGCCGCCACTACTCTTGTTAGCCAACCGCCGTCTCCCTCTCTTCTCTCACTCCTTTCCCTTTCAGTTTTCAGCAAAAATAGCAGCGGCACAACCATTCTCCACCGAACCGCCGACGCGACTCAGCCTCCACCATCACCACTGGCCCCACAACACCACCCTTTCCTTCCTCTGCCATTCATCTTTGGCCATAGGTCCGGCGAGCAACCGCCACCCTCAACCTTCTTCTCTCTCCCTCACTTCTACCTCAACCGAAAGAGAAGCCACAGAGCGCAGCAACTCCAACGCCCGTTCCTTAGCCGCCACGATAACTGCTGTGTTCTCACATATCCGGGCATGAGTCTGACATATGACCACCGCCGCAATAGGGTTCAGATCCGGTAACCCTAACTCAGTTCTGCCAGCCCCTGCTTCGCCGTTGTTGCAAGAATTCTCTTTTCCTTGTTTCCAGAAACGTGAGCCTAACCTTCTTATTTGTGTATTATAATTTCTGCTCTTTTAGGATAATTTTACCAATTGTAAATTTTTGTTGAAGAATTGTAAGTTATAGACTTGGTTGTTGGTTAACCGAATTTCAGAAACCCTCGTTCTTACTTGGATTAATTAAGTTGTGTGGTTACTTTGTAAATTATAATCTGTACTAGAACTTAGCTAAGCTTGAAACTGTAAATTGATTATGGAATTTAAATTGACCTGTGATACTCTTGTTTTGGTTTTGAAATCCTTTTCATTTCGGTGTAATTGAATGTATGACTTTTATGTGCATACTGGTTTAATTGATAAAATTAAGAAGTAGAATTTTGTATTGAGCATTGAGAAATCTCATAAATTGGTGTTATATGTACATATGGTGAATGAATATAATTGTACGTAAAACTCTCTTGTGTAAATGGGTTGGTTGAGCGTGGAAATATGTTTATATAATACACTTTGCAAATTACGAATTCTTGTTTAAAATAAGTTTGCTTCTTAATTGCCATTGTAGGTGATTAATAGTTTAAGAATTGAAACTACTTGGAGTCTTATGAGTTTAGTGTTTCTAGCAGGAATTGTTGTATGTATATATTAATGAATGATGCAAATGAAATTTATGATTTAGGTTGAGTTGGCATGAATCTAAGTAATGCCAATATGTAACTGCTAAGACAAAGCCTATGTTTGTATATTGTTTGTATATGATATTTGGGTTAAGTCTTCTATTATTCGGATTAAAACATACTTAATGTAATTAGCCTAAATTACTTGATCTACGAACTTGGGAGTATTTAAAACATACTTAATGTAATTAGCCTAAATTACTTGATCTACGAACTGGGGAGTATTAAATTATTACGTGGTTAGTTAATAATGTAAGCTATTAATGCATCCCATATGTAAGTTGGATTTAGTTCATACTTTGACTAATATTACTAGTTGGTGGGTTCAAACTTGAATTTAAGGAACTCGAGAATTAATTATTTGTCGGTTTAGAGTAGTGATAAAGTATGAATTGTATGATGTGAAATAGTATGTATTACAATGCTCAAACTTTGAGAAATTCCTCATTATACATGTATTATTTAGAAGTGGATTCCGTTAATTTGAATTGAGTTTAGGCTTAAACATGGAAATTGAGTGTTTAGATTTGAGTTGAGGGCACTAACGAATTGAAATCTTTATATGCACATGTGTTGGTTTAACCTTGAATTCATACCAGAATTTGTTTGGCCTTTTGTAGTGAATTAAAATTGATTGAATCAATTGTTATCAAGATCCAAATTTATTAAACATGAATTTATGATATGGTGGTAATTAGAGTAATTATTAAGTGAGTTTCATAGCTGTGCTCGAACACCTCATGAATCATTAGACAACATTTTGTAGAAAAGTGTAAATATATGTACCCATATGGTTATATATGAATTTCCTTAAATACATTATAAACTCTAATTTGTATATTCCAATTTGGTAATGAGAACTTGATTGTTGTTAGCTGTGATAGTAAATTTGTTAATGAGATTGTGCCTTGTGGTATCAAGAATCATTACATACATGCCAATTTTCTATATGAATGAGAATCCACTAAATTTGTTGTTTGAAAAAGTATTAATATTCATTTGAATTAAGGATTATAACCATAGTGCAATTGTATTCTGGAATTTAATAACTAAAGTGACTCATATGATTTCAATTAGTTTTAAGTGGCATTTGAGCTGGAGATTCTCTAATTGTGTTGCCTCAGTGTGTTTAATGGTTTAATTAATTTAATAGGGAAGTATATGCCTCGATCTAAATAATATTTGGGTTGATTAAGTTTGTCTTGAATGTTGTTTAGTAGTTGTTTGACTTAGATCAATTGAACAGTATGTTTGTTCGCGTGGGACGTTAATTGTGCACCTGAACACTTTCATGGCATTCTTGTAATTTGGTAAACATGGCATGTTATTCCATGTCATCTCATAATCATCGCCGTGCGTCTCTGTGGTTCATGTTTGGGCCTTGTCTCATAAGTACTTTGTGTTTCCTTTTCTGTATAGTGATCTCCAGGGCGGAGACAACCTGGTCAAGTACGCAACCGTCTTGTCAGTTGTCGTATCTTGTCGCTTCTCAGGTGAGATTTAGGATTTTTATATAGTTAAGCGACCTATGACCTTAATATGATGATTTCAATCCTTGCATGCGGTTATATACTATATATGATTAGATATGTGTTGAATATGATATGATCATGACCTTGTGGTTCATCCTTGGTTTTTGGAAAATTAATTATTAAGGCATCTGTAAGCTATTTTGGAAAAATTCAGATATGTTACGATTCTGTAGCGAGTTGGCCATGAAACATTGCATCTGTTTGTCTGTTTGTTTATGGATCCGAGGAGCTATGGGTAAGGAATCCCCGGTACGGTTAGGGCCGTCGGGGCTTGGCCTGTGCGTAGTCTCCATTTGAAGTATCATTGCCCGACTCAAGGAGATAGGGGAGGCGTGATACTTTGAGCCTTCGGTGTAAAAAGCCGGAGAGGACACTTGTGGGTTCGCAACCCCTTGTGGTATGTTTGTTCTGGATGGTTAGGGCCAACGCTAGGCTCTTCCATCACCGAAGTTGAGGATGGACTTAATTCTGTATATCTGTTTTGTTCTGATATGAGGAGTAAAGGTTGGAAGCTCATACTCGCCGAGCATATGATATGATCGGTTATGGGAATCATGAATTGGGATATGGTTTCCTGAAAAATTGTTTCCTAAGTATAATTTGTCTTCAAATGTTTTGGTATGTAAACCCTTATACCCTGTTCATGAGTCCACCCTTCTGTTATGTGTTATACTCTATATATATTTAGTGTACAGGTGTGTGCTAGCCCCCTCACTCAGTCAGTTGACTGACCCCTCATTTTATCTTTTAGTTACAGGTTCCTTCGGCTTGAGCTAGGCGGGGAGCGAGTCTATGAGTCACTTGTCAGTCTAGTTTGTGTTAGGTTTCATTTGTCACATACTCTACTTATGATATGTATTTATGTTTCATGCTTCGAGACTTACGCCCGCGTCCAACGGGCCCGCGGACCCAGGGCGTGACAATAATTTTCTTTGAAAAACTTTTCTTTTATTTTTCTCAAAAACTTAACGCTTCAAGAAGGTTGGTCTAAAGAATAAGAGAAGCACCACCCCTAGTATATATACTAGGTGGTTTGAACCTATTAGGGTTTCCAAGACCCAATTGGATTGTTTTCTTGCTCATTAATTAACTAATTTAATTATTAATTTAATTGGAATAATAAGTTCTTAACTTATTCTCCAAGTCTAGCAAGAGATGCCTTCTCTCTCCTACAATAGGATGTTTGACTTTTCAACCTTTACTTACTAAAGTCAAAAGTTAATATTCAAATAAATAATTTAATTCCCAATTAATTATTTATTGGGTTAAGTGTTCTGAGACTAGTCTTAACAATTAATTCAATAATTAATTAAAAGACCAAAATTAATTAATTACAATTTAATTAATGAATTCTAGAAAAGAATTCACGTGTAATATAATTACACATTTGGAGCCACGCACGAGCCACGTGTGCGTGACACGTGGCAGCCACACAGGCTACGTGACACGTGGCAGTTACGTGTCCTTGACACGTGGCAATGCCCACGTGTTCCAACTCCTTTTCGATCAATAATTTGATCCTTTGTTAATCCAATTAACATCCTACCATAACCCTCGTATTCTGGCATTTGTGTGTGTTTAGGTTCATTATTAGATTAGCAGTGACAGTAATTAATTAATTCCTATAATTAATTAATCACTTCACAGATCACACTATCGTAATCTAGCAATGGGTGTGTGACCCCTAGCCGAATAACGAAATAAATCGAAAAACCTTTCAGTCAATGACAATCAATGAAGTACGATTCTCCTGTAACTCTATCTCTTAATCAAGAACTAAGGCTTGGGAATATTCTCAGAGCCTCAATATTCTTGATCTTTAAAGTTAAGTTCATTTCATATCCATTTAGATCTCAATCCAAGACAACCCCATTTTCTTGATGTCTTGATCTTTCATCCACCTTGGCCAAGGGTTTAATATTTAATGGACTACGAACAAGTCAATCAGTAAGAGATCATTCTTGTTCTTAACAAGTGTAGGTCCTTTATCGATTCTACTAATTTTACATATGTCACTTGTGTAATCCCAATATAGGTCGTGTTTCAGATGTCCATATGGTGACACCCTTTTGAGCCTATATCAAAGATTACAGATGATGGGGTCAAAATGCGCTGGTCCCACGTTTGGACACGTGGCACTTACGAGACAGTGACACCTGTCCTACGGTCGCGACAATCGTACACGAGCGCTGAAGCCCCTCGAGCGCAGTATCCCCCAAGGACACGCACCGTCCCTGTCGTATTCGCACGTGATCAATGTTACTGCTCTCACGAGCGCCGTCCACGCTACATATCTAACGTTCCAATTAATCAAGGGAGCCCTCTTCGAGCGCTACATTCCCTCAGAGAGGCTTCCACCCCAATTCGTTACACAAGCCTTGGCCCTCATCCCTTCGCGGATTCCTTGGCCATCAAGGTTCTAGTTGACACGAGCATGCTCTCCAGCCCTCGTTACCAACTCCCCAAACGGCTCTCTGGCACATCGTACATGCCCGCACACCTACCACTGTTTCCAACACCACCTTTTACCAACTTTTGCAGAGAATATTCCTCCTAGGTTTCTCTCGCAACTCCACATGTTAGGGCAACATTCGGCCAGGACCACACGATGCAAATGACTAAAGGGTCCCTGACCCTCAACTATAAATAGGAGTCTTCATCTCCATCTCTGTAAGCAACTTCCATTACAGTAACCTCTTACTCTGCTTACATTTTCTCTTTCAGATCTTCATCTGACTTGAGCATCGGAGAGCCAAACTGGGAATCACCCCCAGTTCCCCCAGCTTGGCCTTCTGACTCTGTTTGTGTGTTTGTCCTAGCAGGTAGAACCCCCATCTTTTCCGGCGAACCTCAACTGGCTTTCCCCCCCTAAATAAATTCTAAAGTGATCGGACTCTGTAACCCATATTCAGACCCATCATTTTTGGCGTCGTCTGTGGGAAACCAGTTCTCAATCCATTTCTTTCCTCTTTTCTGCTAGTTGAAGAACAAACACCCAGAATCTTCACAATCATGGTTGCCACGAGATCCGGAGCTGTGGAAGGAGGAGACAACACTTCCCATGAAGCCAACTTTGTTATTCCTTCCACCGTCGCTGGCGGAGCCCTGCCTCCTTCCGTCGCTGCTGGAGGAGCCCCACCTGGTGTAGGTGTGACCCCCCTTGCGGAATCCGCGGTTTCCCCACCAGCACCACCAGTTTCCGGCACCGCTAGAGGAGTTTCTCTCCCCACTCTTTCACAGCCTCCCCAGGCCCCATGGGTTCATGCCCCTGTGAACCCAGGAGGTCAGAACTACATGATGCCTCCGCCTGGATATACACTCAATCACTCACTCCCACCATCATGGTGCCGTCGGTTCATCCCTATCACGCTGGCCAGATCCAACTCCCTGTGGTGATCCCCAGGGAGATTGAAGGAGTGGAGTTACCTCCTTTGACTCCTCAGCAATTAAGGGCTCTTTACGCCCAGTGTGAGGTTCAGGCGGCCCAGAGGGCATGGGAAAGATTCCATTCCATGTACTTACCCCCGGACAGGCCACTCAGGTTGTCGCACCTTTGGGCGGACTGTAAACTTACCCTCTCAGGAAGGCCTAGGCCATCCTGAGGGCACAACCACCACAACCGCCGGCCAAAGAGACGCCCCACCAGGGCGACAACGAGCATCCTCCTGTGGAGAGGAACAGGGAACCCACTGAGAGAGTCAACGAAAATGAAGGGGACTCTCATGCCTCCAAAAGGGCTTCCCGAGCCACCAAGCGAGGGGACAAAGAAGGAGAGGTGAATCCTAAGACCAGCTGCAGGGTTTAAAGGATATGGTCGGACAGCTCTCTCGAGCGCGGTCTCAGATCTCCCATGGCAGGGATAAACGAGCCGATGCCAGAGATGCTCGTCACAAAGACCGCCAACAACAGGTCCCCCACCATAAGGAGCAAGAGGAGAACTTCTGCACTTACGAGTACCATCCCTTGGCAAGGGGCTCTCCCCTCGTGGAAGAAGTTCTGATGGCCCAAGCAGGAAAGGCCAAAATCCCCATCTCCATTAATTGCTACGACGGAACAACTGATCCAGCCGAACACTTGGATCATTTTCTGCACTTGATGCATCTCTACAAGCACTCGAGCAACTACTGGGCCAAAGTCTTTGTCACTTCCTTGGTAGGAATGGCTCAGGAGTGGTACAAGCGACTGCCGCCGCGCTCGATACACTCATATAGAGAGTTGGCCGATACTTTTCTGAACCACTCCAATTCTCTGAAGGCCCCAGTCACTGCGCCCACTGCCCTTTACAATGTAGTGCAAGGAAAGAATGAATCTCTTTGCTCGTTCTTTGCCCGCTTCAACAAGGAGATCTTGCAGGTGGAGAGGCCGTCCATGGATTTCTTGATCCCAGTGCTCTTTCAGGCAGTGGATCACAAACAGTATGTGAGCAAAAAGTTTGCTGATGCCATTGTGGAGAGGAGGCCAGGAACCCTCATGACCTTGAGGGAAGTTACCGAGCCATTTTTCGAGCTCGAAGACATGTATGGGACAAATGGGCCCCGGCACCACAGCCCGGTGAGGAACGAGCGCCACCAAGAACGCAAGAGATCGCCCCCGCCCCCTCGACGTTTCGAGCGCATCCCGCTCACAAGGCCGAACTCAGAAGTCTATAACCTCTCTGATAAGAAACTTTTCAAAAGGCCCATCAAGATGAGAGAAACAGAAGCCTTAAGACGCTCGAACAAATACTGTGCTTTCCACAAACAGAAGGGGCACGATACGGATGAATGCCACCAGCTGGAGGCAAAAATTCAAAGACTCATCGCTGGGGGCCACCTGAAAGAATTTGTCAGGGTGTTGGAGCGTTATGATGAGCGCTGTAACGAGCGCACCGGGGAGAGAAGAAGGAGCCCGTCGCGTTCTAGGAGCCCACGGAGAGTAGCCATCTGGGCAAAGGAAAGGCTCCTGAGTAAGAAAACACCCCTTTTGCGGTCATCAACATGATAGCCGGAGGCTCCTCAGGAGGAGACTCTAACGCTGCCCGGCTACGGTACGTCCGGAGTTATGATCAACGCTCGACAAGGTCCGAACCTGTCTATGCCATTCAGGAGGCGAAGGATCAGCGCTCAAGAGAAAACGATGTAATAGGTTTTGATGATAAGGACTTAGGGCACATTGTAACGCCCCATGGGGTCAGTGAAACCTCTGACTGCCCCATGGTGGTTAGCGTAGATGTCCACAATCATGTTGTAAAGAGGGTGTTAGTGGATAGTGGAAGCTCGGTTAATGTTTTGCCCTACTCTACGTTTCAGAAGATGAATGCCAACACCCCGCTCGAACCTCTCAAAACATCCCTCATTGGCTTTGGCGGTTCGGAGGTTGTCCCAACGGGGCAGGTTCGCCTGGCCACTTCATTTGGCCGAGCCCCACAGCGTAAAACGCTCATGGTCACATATGCAGTGGTAGAGATTGTTATTCCCCATAACATCATAATTGGGCGTCCAGCTCTCGTCGATTTCAAAGCTATCATCTCCACCTACCACCAAAAAATCAAATTCCCTACCTCTGTGGGAGTTGGGGAAATACTGTGCAATGTGCGAGAGGCTTGGGAATGTTACATGTTGTCCCTCAGGAAGCCTAAGGTAGAGAAAACATTCCAGGTGGGGTCCACCAAGAAAACTGTGGACTTTCCCAATCTGGATGAAGATGGTCCCGTGTGCAAGCGGGCCAAATTGAACAAGAAAAAGAACAAGAAGAAAGATCCCGGCGTCAAAAGCTCCCTTGAAAACGCTCCACCAGGAACAGTGGAAGAATCCTCCTCAGAGGACGACCAGGGTGGGGGTGATGAGCCCCTCAATGATGGGCGTTTTGACGGGAAATAAGAGGGCGCTCGAGCTTCCCCAGAAGCTTGAGCCAGGCAACGGGGATAAAACTACTCAAATTGGGTCCAACCTCTCTGGGCCCTCGCAGATCATGATGATTGATTTTCTCAGAGAAAACATTGACGTCTTTGCATGGAAGGCATCAGACCTCACAGGGATTGACCCGAGGGTCATAGTCCACAGGCTTAACGTGGATCCCTCGTTTAAGCCCATAAAACAGAAGAAACGGGATGTACATGGTTTCCGGAAGAAGGTCATTGAGGAAGAAGTTAACAAACTCTTGGAGGCCCAGTACATTGAGCCCATTTTGTACCCCGAATGACTATGCAACATGGTGTTGGTGCCCAAGAGCGCAAACAAGTGGCGCATGTGCAACGATTTTACCGATCTGAACAAGGCTTGCCCTAAGGATCCATACCCGTTGCCCAGAATAGACCAGTTGGTAGATTCGACCGCTGGCTGTGAACTCATGAGCATGATGGACGACTTCCAAGGTACTATCAAATCTTCATGGCATCAAAGGATCGCCCCAAAACTTCATTTGTTGTCCACTTGGGGATGTACTGCTTTTTAGTTATGCCTTTTGGACTCAAGAATGCTGGAGCCACTTATCAGCGTCTCGTCAATAAGATATTCGAAAAAGAGATCAGAGGATCCATGGAAGTTTATGTCGATGATATGATTGTCAAGAGCGAGCGTCAGGACTCGCATTTGGAAGATCTCAAGCGCACCTTTTCGATCCTACGCCAGTATGGGATGAAATTGAACACTTTGAAGTGTACCTTTGGGGTACGAGGGGGAAAATTCTTGGGCTACATGGTCAGTCAAAGGGGAATTGAAGCTAACCCTGAGAAAATCAAGGCTATCTTAGAGATCCCTTCCCCTCGAAATCTCCGGGAAGTACAAGTATTGGTGGGAAAAATCATTTCCTTGAACACGTTCATCTCGCGGTCGGCAGACAGAAACCTTCCTTTCTTCAAAATCTTGAGAAACGCACGAAATTTTGCTTGGACGGACGAATGTGAAAAAATGATGCAGGACATGAAGGCTTACCTTTCGAGCACCCCACACCTAGCAAAACCCGTTGAAGGCGAAAGGCTAATTATGTATCTCTCCATTTCGACAGAAGCAATGAGCGCGATATTAATAGTCGTGCAGGAACGTAAGCATTTGCCTGTTTATTATTTGAGCAAAACATTACAAAGGGCCGAGAAGAAGTACTCGGAAATCAAGAAATTTGCGTTTGCCCTCATCAACGTATCAAGACGGTTGGGGTCTTACTTTCAAGCGCATTCAATAACGGTCCTTACTGATCAACCCTTGAAACAAGTTTTGTCCAAGCCGGACGTGTCAGGAAGACTGATAAAATGGGCCATTGAGTTGAGTCAGTTTGACTTAAGTTTCGAGCCCAGAACCGCTATACAAGCGCAGGTGGTAGCAGATCTACTGGTTGAACGTTTCGGGTTAGAACCTGCTGCTCAGGAGAACGAGGGGTTATGGGTCCTGCACACGGATGGTTCCTCAACCTCTCAAGGGGGAGGAGCAGGGATAGCCCTTAGGGACCCTGATGGGATTGAGCTAGACTTTGCAATCAGGATGGATTTTCAAGTCACCAATAACGAGGCAGAGTATGAGGCCCTTGTGTAAGGATTGAAAATTGCTTTTCAGAATGGAGCTTCCAGAATTACTGCTTAAGTTGATTCACAGTTAATTGCGAGCCAGATTGAAGGAACTTATGAGGCTCGAGAAACCACCATGGTGCAGTACTTAAGCAAAGCCAAGGAGATCATCGGGAAGTTCAAAGAATTCCATCTACTCCAAGTTCCACGAGCAGAGAACGAGCGCGCCGACGCTCTATCTAAATTTGCCTCAGCATTGGAAGGCACTTCTAAGCGGTCGGTCACGTTCCTTAGAACGGAAAAGCCTCTGATCAAGGAGAGAGTTGCCAAGGAGGTGGTCGCTATGATTGGTCCGCATGAGCCGTGTTGGCTTGATGATATTATCATATTTCTTAAAGATGGTGTTTGTCCCACTGACAAGGTAGAGGCTCGAAAAATTAGAAACAAGGCCCCTCGATTTTCTATAGATTCTGAAGGAAGGCTGTTCAAGAAGTCATTTCAAGGACCTCCCATGAGGTGTCTGAGGCCCTCGCAGGCAAAGGAAACGCTCGAACTTATTCACGGTGGGAGCTGTGGGAATCACTCAGGAGGGCGTATCCTGGCTAAGAAAGTCCTGAGAAGTGGGTTTTATTGGCCCTCAGTTCTCCAAGACGCCCTTGAGTTTTCCAGAAAATTCCCTAAGTGCCAATTCCATTCCAATCTCCCTCAACTGCCAACCGCTCATATGATCCCCATAGATGTTGTTTGGCCCTTTGACCAGTGGGGAATTGACATCGTGGGCCCCTTGCCCATCGCGTTCGGACAGAAGAAGTTTGTCATTTTAGCTGTCGATTATTTTACCAAATGGGCCGAGGCTGAGGCCGTAGCAAAAATCACCTTTAGGGTGGTAAGGGACTTCATTTGGAAGAACATCATCTGCAGGTACGGGATACCAAGGGTGCTCATTTCGGACAATGGATCCCAATTCATAGCAGCTGACACCCGAGAGTGGTGTTCAGAGTTGGGGATTGAACAAAGCTTTACCTCCGTGGGCCATCCTCAAGCCAACGGACAAGCGGAAGTCACCAACCGGGTTATTTTACAGCATCTGAAGACAATGCTGGAGAGCAAAAAGAGTGAGTGGGCAGAAGAGTTACAAGGGGCACTCTGGGCTTATCGCACTACTCCACGGGCGGCAACAGGCGAGACGCCTTTCGCGCTCGTATATGGGTCGGAAGCGATGATACCGGCCGAGATAGTAAATGACTCCGCTCGTATAGCTTACTTTGAGCCTCAGCTTAATGAAGATAACAGAAGCCTGGAATTGGACCTATTAGAGGAAAGAAGGGACAAGGCCTGGGCCAAAATACACAGATACAAAGCGACTGTGACACAACAGTACAACAAGCGTGTGCGAGAAAGGACTTTCCAGTTGGGAGATTTGGTTTTGAAGAAAGTAGAAGTGTCCAAACATGTGGGGAAATTGGACCCCAACTGGGAGGGTCCATTTAAAGTCATCCAGATCAGGGCTAACAACACTTATACCCTGGAGACACTTCAAGGCGAGTGCTTGCCTCGCCCTTGGAACGCATGTAACCTCCGGCGGTTTTATGTTTAATAGCTCTCTAGATTCGACGATGTAACAACCCTGTTCATGGGCTCTATGTACTTCAAATTTCAAGTAAGTTACAATACATTCTTTTCAATATCTTTGTACTTCTGTTAAAAAAAAAAAAAATTTAAGACCCACGTCTCTCACGAGCGTGGTTGGCAGTTCATCCCGAGGCGAACACTGCTATGACACATGGGTTACGCTTGCCAGTATTCTACTCCACGTGGGGGGATGCCCTCATAGGGATAGACTGGTAACGCTCACAACCAACTTGTTAAATCAGAAAGAAAATATGAAGGAAATCCTAGCAGGCCTTGGCCGTTTGTTACAACGCCTTGCGCTCGAAAACAGGATTGCTGGCGGACAGGAATAAGAACGCTCGTGCAACGACAGCATCATTAAGAAGAAATTTTACAAGTCTTGAAGGAGGGCAGTCTCTCAGTAAGACCCTCGTGATCACTCAAGACTTAGCAAAATTTCCCAAAACTAAGAAGAAATTTTGCAAGTCTTGAACGAGGGCAGTCTCTCAGTAAGACAATCGTGATCACCCAAGACTTAGCAAAATTTTCCAAAACTAAGAAGAAATTTTACAAGTCTTGAACGAGGGCAGTCTCTCAGTAAGACCCTCGTGATCACTCAAGACTTAGCAAAATTTTTCAAGTTTTCAGGATTTAACAGAAACCTATCTGGGTAATGCAATTTTCACTATGTTTGTTACATACCATCTTACTATTACAAGATTTGTTCACATCAAGCACAAAGTGAAAGTTCGCGATTAAGGAAAAGTTAAAAGACAGTATCATGGAAAGGAGAAATTTTATTTACCCAGAGGCTTTCGCCAGATATTACAAAATAAGGGCTCAAAGGCCCACGATATTAATGCATGAAAAAGAAAGGCCTTAAACTAAGGAAAGAAGAATTGCAAAGCAAAGCTGGAGAGAAGGAACTTCAGGCGGCGGGAGCGATGTCTTCATCAAGAACCACCAAAATGTTCTGGGCAGCTGGGCCATAAACGGGGCCTTCCGGCTCTTGATGATGGGCTGCTGGAGGCTCAGGATTGTTGTCCCCAGGCGCTTGTTGGTTGTTGGGCTCATTGGCGTTGGGCTCGTTAGCTGGGGCAGGGACGTTTTCACCAGCTGGAACAAGGGCATTCTCCACAGCAGGCGCTTGAGGCTCGTTTTCAGGAGGATCATTTTGTGCGGCTTGGGAGCCTTCTTCTAAAGGATAGGCCGCCACATACTCATCTTGAATGAGGTTGACCAGAAAAGTGTATTCAGGCTCAGCAATGTTGGACTCCAGGTCCTCAGGATTTTCTTCATCCTCCTCGCAGCGCTCATTGAACATGAGCCCCGTGCCTTCCGCCCTGCGCATGGCCGGATCCGTCAACCCTTTGTGGATGCCTTGCTCGATGGCTAAGTTGAAGGCCTTTTGAGCCTCATCCAAGCAGTGCAAAGAAGCCGCAAAGTTAAAGGCTTTGGAGTGACAGAATTTGATAAGCGCCTCCTTGTTTGCTCACGCAAGACTTTGGGGCCACTGGTTCATGGTGTCATTGAATTTCCTCTCCGCCTCCAGAGCCCTCGTTTGCCAGCCGTCACGCTCGGTCTCGAGCTTCTTGTAGCCCTCACCAAGTTGGGTAAATTTGGCGCTCAGACTGTTCCGAGCGTTCTCCGCGCTCGCAAAATCACCATGCAGTTTCTTCATTTCCTCCTCCATCCTCCTGTACTCTTCCTTGAGGGATTCGTACTTAGCTTTTTCAGTATCCAGCTCCTCCTGAATCTGAACGGGGTCGTTCGCGCGTGCCATTTTCTTATACTTGGCTTTGCGATCAGCATAAACTGAGGCGCGCATTTGGATGTTTCTGGCCCTCGGGAGCACTTGCTGTATGGGCTCGAAAGAATGAAAGTTTTAGTAAGAATGTGGGAAAGTAATATCTACCAGAGAAAATGAAATTGCAAGGGGATGAGAACTTACGGAGATTACAGCGTGCACCATATCATAGGCCACCGTCTCTACGGACTCAGTGAACAAGTGTCTATGGTCAGTGGTAAATTGGGCCTTGTCGTACAAATTCTCGCTGACAGTCTGAGCGAGCGTCCCAGGCCTCAGCAAAACTGCACCCCCATCCGCAGAGCCGGAGAAGTTCCTGTCCCCTCGGCGGGCGAACCTCCACAGATGCTTTTCCTCTGAAGAGGAAGTTTCTCCGCTGCCCTTGGGACCTTCAACTACTTGCTTGCCCTTGCCCGTTATTGCGAGGGTGTCAGGCATCCTCTTCCTCTTGCGGGAAGGCCTATCGGCGCTCGATTGAGCCTCGCTTATCACCACACTACCTTGGGGCCTCGCTTGATTAGCAGCACGAGGGTCGGCCACCCTCAAATCTGTCGGAGGAGGTGGCTGCACCACTACTCTATCCTCCACATTGGCCGCTCGGCTATCCCCTCGGCCTCGTTGGGTTTGAGCGCCGGGAGCCGCATTCGAGCTGGCCCCATGCTGGCCACCACGAATGTCCCCCTACCCGCTCCGCGGCCTCGAGGGCGTTGTTGTTCCTCTTGCTGGGCTTGACGCCTGTTGGCGTTAGCAAACCTGGAAGCGTGTCTAATTCCTCCGGCCATTTCCAAGATTGTTACTCCTTCAAAGAAAGTGGAAACAAGGGTTAAAAACCCTTAGACAAACTTCTCCATATGCAAGTTACAAGTGCAGAAGTAAACAAGTTAGCATTCCTATCTACGTGTTAGTGCCCTAGAATCTAACCGTCTCTCTCCAAGTCACGAGCGGGAGGGTTGTCAAGATAGTGAGGGTCGTTAGTAAGAACGCAGAGGAACATAAGCTCCGCATCGTCTATCCAGTCTTTGGCTCGAATCAAGTGGCCCTCGTCCCTCAATGCCTCCGCCAAGTCCTTGGCCCAATCCTTTGGGAAAGCAGGTTCCAGGCGATTCCTCGCGAGTGAACCCTTCCCATGCGAGATCCAATCTGACGACACCCCAAAACCTTCCTCCGTGGGGGCCCTGACAAAAATGAACTTCTCCTTCCAATTCGGGCCATAGGTGGTGGAAGGAGAGTTAATTAACCTCACATGGGCCTTCGCCTAGATGTAATAGAAGAAGCCCGCTTCAGGTGATGAGCGTGGCGAGCTGACCACTTGAAATAAAGCCTTGAAATTCCGCAGGAAGGGCTCGTAACCGACGCATCTCATGAGTATCACAAAGCTCGTTAACAGCGTGAGGCCATTGGGCACAATTTGCGAGGGGCAGAGGCCCAAATCGTTCAGAATATGAGCCACGGGGAGCGGAATTAGGAACCTCAAGCCCCCTGAGCTTACCGCATCAATATAGACCGCCATCTCACCGGGCGGCGGACGATTGGCGCGCTCGTGTTTAGCAGGGATTCTCCATTGGAAACGCTCCTCCCAATAGATGGGGGCCATGGCGGACTTTATCTCCCCCAAGGTTATTGTACTTGGAGTCTCATCTGGGGTGTGGTCGGTCGCTCGCATGCCCTCACCCTCACCCTCGTTGGGCCCTTTAGCTTTCTTGGTTTTCTTGGTTTTCTTGCCCTTGCCTTTGTCACGGGATCTTTCGGAGGGCCCCGCTGCTTCTTCAGTTTCCGGCGCCGGAGCGGCAACTGCCACTGTCACAGTATGGCGGTGGGGATGAGTCGCACTCTCAGTTATAAGGAGAGTCACCCCTGCCTCTCCGCCTCCATCACTAACTTCATCTCTTCAAAGATGGGCTCCACTCCATCTGGGTTTCTCTCACTAGGGCCATAACAGCCGCGCCCAATTCTTCGTCCCTAGAGGAAACCGGAGAGGATGAGTTCTGGGTGGCCATTTCTTCGACTTCACGAGCAAACTCCTCCACATGTTGATCGGCCATGGCGATATTGGAATTTGAAAGAGATTTGGGGATTTTTTCTGGGAAGATTTGTATATCTAAAGAGATTCGAGATTTCTGGAGAGTAGAAGCCTAAGGAATTGCTGAGTCCTAAATGTGATTCTAAGGTTAGAAAAGTTAGAAAGTTTCACCGGAAATTACCTTGAAATTTCAGGGAAAGCTTGAAGGAAGATTTGGGATGCTCTGAGACTGGAATGCAAAGAGTTTTTATGCTGAAAGGATGCTTTGAAGATCTGTTCGCGTAAAAGATGGAATTGGTGCAGAATCCCTTATTTATAGGGATGGGAGTCGGTACGGTTTCTGGCTAAAATTCAAAATTGTAATCATTTTCCGCCTAGGAAACCGTCCACTTTATTGGACCGTCGCGTACTTCCCAAGACTCACGCGCCCCACGCGCATCAGCATTTAATGCTTAGACGCTCCAAATGGTCAGAAGAAAGGACTGCATTTAATGCTTTGACGTTACATTTTCTCTTTCAGATCTTCATCTGACTTGAGCGTCGGAGAGCCAAACTGGGAATCACCCCCAGTTCCCCCAGCTTGGCCTTCTAACTCTATCTGTGTGTTTATCCTAGCAGGTAGAACCCCCATCTTTTCCGGCGAACCTCAACTGGCTTTCCCCTCCTAAATAAATTCTAAAGTGATCGGACTCTGTAACCCATATTCAGACCCATCAACAGAGTTAGCTCATATGAGACATTACAGAATCTCAAGTCTAAGGATTATTAATCACGTCATTGACCTGTGAGATATTTCCTAATTTGGAAGTTTCTAGGAAACTTCCTTTCCCATTTAGGAATGTTCTCACACGGAACATCTCGGTGATGAAGTTCTTGTAACAATCACCCTTATGTATTATGAACGCATCATCGTATGCACTTATCATTCCATGGAACTGAATGATCCTTCAAAAGGACATAATCACATAAGCAAGTCTCAACGAAGTCAAGGTCGACACTCCCACTGTCTGTCGGACTCATCGACTTGGAGAAGTTTGTAATCCTCGCCTATGGAGTTAAGAACTTGTTTCATGTGTCGTTCCCATAAGGGCAAAGTTCTTAAAGGCCTCATCGGATTACGGGAGTTCAAAACATGCAGAACACAGTCAACCTAAATAGACATAAATAAGCACATAAAGAAGTGATTGCCTATGAACAAGATCATCTCGCTTATTATTCAAAGATTGTTTGTGATTTTGTAAGGAAATAGTAAAGCATAAATACTGCTTTAAGGGCACTATTCCTAAAAGTGGCGTACGCCGACTTCACTGAGGGTTCACTTTCTTATTTGAGGATGTCCCGGCAAATCGGATCGAAACTTTCATCTATTCCGGTGAGAAATTGATATAGCCTTTGTTCTTGGGTAATCCGATTGAAGATTGTTATGTCTTCGGGACACTTCATCTGATTCGGCTGCCTCCGGTCTATCGCCATCCAAATCGCCTGAAGTTTGTTCCAAAACTCTTCCAGGCTATCCCGTCCCTGTCTCTGAGTGTTTGCTTTTCGATGTAGATCGAAGAGTTGCAACGGATCAGAGCCGCTGCCATAGGTGGTTGCAAGTCCATCCTACAGTGCCTTCATCATTGGATACTGCAAGACGTTATTTATTAGACTTGCTTCTATAATCTGTATAATCCAAGTGAACACATTCTGATCGGTTTGCTCCCATTGATCATATGTTGGGTCTATTGTTGCTGGAGCTGGTGGAACTCCGGTCAGGTGCGACCGACAGCCCCTGCCCCCGATCGCCATCTTCATCAATCGGGCCTATACCGGGTAATTGTCACTGTTTAGTTTGAATTCAAACGATTAGTTATCGGAATTGGATGGATTTGGTTGTGTTTGTGGGTTGTTATGTAATAGATTTGCAATCTGTAACGTGAGTTCGGGGTTGATTTCTTGAGGTTGTATCTCGGTTCAAGTGATTTCTGACATGTTTGGTTGTTTTGTGCAGATTTTTGGCTAATTAGGGTTTGGGAAAGGTATAGGGACGATGATGTTTAGAGCTGAGTCCCAAGAAAGTTAACACTACTCTGATGTTATGTTTTCACATAGGCATAAAGGGGGAAAAAAATGTTTTTTGTATTATTCATCATTGATAATTGTATACAGATTAAATTGGAGACCCTAGTTAAATAGCTAGAAATCTATACAAATCGGGAATTGACATAATCCGTTAATTAGGGAAAGCCGGAAAGGTCATCTTTAGCATATACACTCGCTTTTCCTTAACACATCAAACTGAACTAAAAGTTTGAATTATTAATAAAAGTATCATTAAATATTTAAATATTTTTAATAAAAGTAGCTGAATGAATAACTTTATCTTTGAAGTTATATTATTTTTTTCTCTAGTCATTGATTAATAAGGATCAATATTTTGTCCTTTTAATCTTTTGCATGACGTGGTAGCACATCCTCCACAAAATTAAATTGTACATAAACCCTAAATTAGTACGATCTAATGCTGGCGGGGCGGCAAGGCAAATTTTCAAGAAATGATAATAGAACGTGCATGTCTTAAATATGAATTAAGTACCCCAAGTTAAACAAGAAAATAAAATAAAAGATATTCATTTATCACTGTTGAGACCAATGTCCTCATTAAAGGGTCGTTAGTACCACCAGGCACCAACAATTCATTCTAAAAATATATAAAGTCAAATCCAAAAGTATTATTTCGTTAACTCATTCTCAATCACATTAAATTATCAAATTTTATTCACAAAATGATATAATTAACGGTTTGATATTATATTAGTTTAATTAAGAATTTTGTATTAGAATTCTTAAAAACTCAACTATCTTTAATACAAAGAATTTTACGCGCAAATATTTTGACCGACTCAAAATTCAAAATAATGAGTACAAAAAAAAAAAATCCAATTTTAATCGTATCAGTGTATTTAAGGAGACATGGTACGGAAGGGTCCTTTTTTTCTCAGAGTTGGTGAGATATTGGGACATATAAAATCACTTCTAAAAAAATAGAATTAGTGATCGATTTTCAGTGACTGCTGTATTGGTGACCGATCACCGATCAATGACCGACATTATATATATATATATATATATATATATATATATATATATATATATATATAATAATTAGTGACTGATCAATAACCGCAAAGAATTCAATCACTAATCGGTCATTGTGACCCAAATTTTAGTCGATAATTGATCGGTCACTGAGACTGTGACCGTTTTTTATCAGTTACAAATCGGTCATTAATTGTTTGATTGTGTTATAATGCGGTCACAAATTTGTGACCGATATTTTAGCAGTCACTGATTTTGTGACCCAAATCCTCATCGACCACTGATTTTATTACTTAAAACCTAATCGGTTACTGATCATGTTTTCATGATATTTTAATTATTTTTGAAAAAATTACATAAAAAACATAAATAAATCATTATTGAATTCATTTTTATTTTTTAATATTAGAGAAATAATATTGAAAGTACCTAAAATACTAATAATATACACATCTAATTATTTCATGAATTGTTTTTTATCCTAAATTAATCAAAAATCCATATCAAACATTGACTTTTTCGTTCTTTAAACAAACTTAAATTTGAATTTTTTATATAGAATGAATAAATTAATCTTTTTTATGTATCGTAATTTCGAGGGTATATATTCCACTAAATCAAAATGATTTACTTAAGAATTGATTCATATTAATACATATTTTGGAAAGAATATTTGAATCGATTTTGAATCAAACCAATTTTCAATTTTATATATTTTAGGAAAAATTAAATAATAATAATAAGTCCAAGGTATTCTTTGAATTAAAACGACTCATTTGATTTTGATTCGCAACTTATACTTTGAAAGAATGTTTGAGTTGATTCATGAATCAGACCAAAATTTAATATTATATGTTTTTTGTTTAATGAGATTTAAAACTCGATTCAAATTTATTAGATTTATTATTATTATTTTAAAAAACACTGGTACAGATTAAATTGAATTCAAATTATCTACCTGAAAATTGATTCGAAGAAATCACCATGATCACTGCAAATCTAAAAATAGATTTTTTCAAATCTAAATCACGAAGTGTTTGAAAACTTCTTTCGAGATAGAGTCAAACAGAAGTGCGAAGAAAACAGATTTGATGGATAGTATAGAAAACAAGATGCGATCAAAAGATCCATTGAAGGAACGTGAAGAAAACTGAGATCAACACATCTAGAAATGTTTGTTGTTGTTAAAAAAAAATTTTGATTCAAAATTCGTATTGTTAGAAAAATGTTTGAATCGACACACGAAATTAAACAATAACTTGTTAAGCTAGATGTGATTCATTAACTTCCTACTAACTATATAAACTGTTCTTTAATCAAACTAAATTTATAAAATTTAATATTTTTGTCTATTTTATGTTATTTTTAAAATGAAATTTAGTTTTTATATGTTAAATTTAAGAATAATGAGTAATGTGGGATAAATCCCCAATTGATTATCATATTTTTACTTAACTTTCCATTTGGGCAAAATGTCGTATGATTTTCTGTTTTTCACATAATGTAGTATTTAAAGTACCTCTCAAAATATGTTATATAATTTTCACAAAATGTAGTATTAAAACGTTCTAATACAGTATTTATCTCCTATTATGTAGTATAATTTTATGGGGAGTTAAGTAAAAATATTCCAAACTGATAGGTAGTTATTTCCCCGAAAATTATTTATTATTGAATTTAAGGTATATTTAAAATGAAAATATTTATTTTTGAAAAAATATTTATTAAAGTCATTGTTATATAAAATATATGTCTGCATGATATCTTATAAAATTATTATTTTTTTAATATTTTTAAAATCCATTAATTAAATAAAGTAATGGTGAAAATTGAAAAAAGAAGTGGCAAGTCTCCCGCTTCACCCAGAGGAGAAAAAAACCCTAGTCAGCCAAATTCTTCTCCTCGCTGTCTCCTCCGGAAGAGGCAAAAAATCAGCTCCATACCCAATCTCACCCCTAGGCCCTAACTCTCGCTGCAGCACGACGTCAAAGAAAACGATGTGTTGCTCAAGTCGTCGTTTGAAATCGTCCCTGGATTGCAATTCCGAGCTGCGCACGAAGTTAAGGTGTTGTATTTTGTCAATTCGAATTTTCAGTTCTTTTTTTTTTCCAGAAGCTACCAGCTCTAATTGAGGTTGATTTTGGGTTTTATTTATTTGTGATTTTCTTGTCATTGTTTACAGAGATTTGAAATGTAGTCCGATTTTAAGTCCTATTTTTCTAGTATTGTTAGTTCATGAAAATTTCAGTTCTTTTTTTCCAGAAGCTGCCAGATCTAATTGAGCTTGATTTTGGGTTTTATTTGTTTGTGATTTTCTTGTCATTGTTTACAGAGATTTGAAATATTAAGTCCTATTTTTCTAGAATTGTTAGTTCAGATGACTTGAAGGACACTTGTTTTACTGAGAATGAGAATATGAGTGATGAAGGATGATTATAGAAATAGACATTAGTGATGAAGGAGGATTATTGTTCAAATTTTAAATCAAGCATGACCTAATTGGCTAATCCCTAACTGGAAGACTGAAACGAGAAGGCTTATTTTACATTTCTTCTTGTATGGGTTTTGATTGGCCAAGTTCTTTTAAGCCCAATTTAGTTTGGGCTTTCCATAAAAAATGAGGAAGCTTGTATAATAGTTGAGTTTTGTTCTATTTTTGTTTGTTCTAAACATGGTTTTCTGAAGGTATATATCAAAAGCTATTTTGTTTAGATGAGATACTATTGAGATCATTCTGTGTAATGGGATTCTTTTGCTATTTCCTTTTTGTACTTGTTCATTTGGTTTTCTACAAATGTTTATGTGTCTTGCAAAGCTTGTGTGGGAGATTAAGAGAATGCTTGATAAATTGATCCAGGAAATAGAGAGGAAGAGGCAGGGTTTACAAACACAAAGAGGTAGAGCAAATGGTATTTAATTTTTTGATCTGTTACTGTGGATTTGGAACATAGTTGTTAAAGGCGAGCGCCTTGCTCGCCTCAGGCGCCTCGGGCTAGAGGCGATGGCTTCTCGCCTCGTACATGGTCAGGCGAGGCGATGTTGGAGAGGCGTCCGCCTTGAGTCGCCTGTACCGCCTCTCGCCTATTCTTCAGGCGCGCTTCAGGCACGCCTTTTGTGCACAGGACAAATTTCAGCTTTTCTTAGGTTTTTAATGTGCTTTTTTTGGGCTGATTACTAGTGGGCCTTTTTAAGTTCATAAAAAAAGAACTATGGGCCCATTATCTAAGGTAAATTTTTAATATATGTGACAAAGAAGGTAAAACCCTAAATTAAGTTTCTAACGGTAAATATCAAGAAGTGAAGAGGCGGCCTTGTCTCACGGTAAATTGAGGTTTTATACAAGTATTTATGGAGGGACAGAGGTTTTATATATCAATTATAATTTATAATATGTTTTTACACTATATTTGCATTACATATAATTTTTTAATAATTTTTTTTTATTTTATCGCCTTGTTCGCCTTTTTGTCGCCCGCCTCTCGCCTCGCCTCTCGCCTTGAAAATACACCCTTCGCCCGCCTCCCGCCTCTCGCCTTTAACAACTATGATTTGGAATCTTTATTTCTTAATCCGTTAGAAGAGTATTTTTTCCAATACTTGTTCCATCAACAAACTTGATAGCAGTAAAATGTACATTATTGATTGATGTGTCTTTGATGCTGACTTAGATTGCAGAATAGTTTTGATGTCTATCTCTGTGATGTTTCATGTTCTTGATTTTTCTGCTATTTTCTGCTGTTGAGCCTTCTTTGTAATGGTATTATTTTCTGATGACAAAATTTTAGTGGGAGTTTGTCAATTACATTTATTAGAAGTATAGGGCATATGAAAGGTGGTAAGGATGAATTAATGAAGCAATGGATCCTCTATGTGCTAGACTGTATGTTCATGAATTAGCTAAGGTTTTGTACGATAGTTTTCTGTAATAACATAGTAAAGGAATCGATTCAAACAATGGATTCTCTTTACTCTCCTTTATTACTCTATGACTATTGTAACTTTTTGTCTGAGCAGGAAGGAATGGCTTATGACTTGATTGTAGAAACAACAAAAATGGTAATTGGGCAAACACTCATTGAACCCTTTGTGGACAAGCTTGGTTGAGACATACAGAAGATATTCCTTAGTTTCAGGTTTTTTTCTAGAAAAATTTCATTTTGATTTTTTAATTTGGATTTGGAATCTTTATTTTTTAATGCTTCCTAATGCAATTGTTTTAATTGAGGACCTGATCTTGGCAAGCTGAAACATGTTTGAATTAATGATTCGTGTTTTTTGAGATGTGTTGGTTAGGATCTGATTAATACCTGTCCTACCAAGAATGTAGGAGCATTTCATGAAACATGTAACAATCAAAGGCTGATGTTATGCTGTCTTGGATGGTTTATAGTAAGGGTTGTAGAATGTAGAAAATGTAGCTTATAAAAAGTGGTTTCTAGTACCAAATAACTTGGTTTTCCCTCCCTTGTTGATGCTTTCATACTCTGTCAAAATACAAATTATATATGACATATTGCTTAGTTGTGTGTTTAATTTTTGCTGTATTTGTTGCTAACTTACAGGAGCTGTCAAAGTGATGGTCAAAGATCTAATCAGAACTCAACAATCAGATTGAAAATTCTACAAATTGAAATCTCCACTTCAAGGTGTATCTCGCAGGATTCAAGTAATTTATTATTTCCTTTTTAATTGTTAGTTAATAGATTAGCCTTCCGATTCAAAGTCTTTTTCTTGGAAGTTTTTATCTTGTTGAAGAAAAAATGAAAGTTGGTGATCTCTGGACAAACAATCTACAAACAAGATCCAGAAGTTCAAGCAAAATGCAATGAAGCTAGTCGATGATTTGGAGAGAAGATTGAAGATCGATGATTTGGAGAGACGATTGAAGATGTTCAATTGTAGAAAAAGGAAATCCAAATGAAAAATTTACACCGTTTGATGCAATTTTATACTCTTAATTTGATGATTTGTAATGATAATGATGATATTATGTTGGAAATTTTTGTATTATATTTCATATTGTTATTTTTGTTCATTTGGATTGGACTTTTCATGAGAATAATATAGAAAATTTGAAATGAAAAAATTAAAAATTTTAATAAAATAAAATTAATAATTAGCTAAATTAAAAACAATTATACGAGTGTCATTAATTTCAACCAATATTACTGACCGCCAAAATCAGTCACAACTCGATCAAAGACTAAAAATAAGACTATTTGTAGATATATGTCCTATGATTAAACTTCCAAAGAATTTTATGATGCATAGCAGCGTCGGGTCTTTATTTTGTTAGGAGAGGCTACATTTAACCAATGTTTTCAAAAGCGGACCGGAGGTCAAAGCGGCAGCCTTACTGGTCACCGGTCGGACCGGTTCGACCGGTTCAACCACCGGTCGAACCGGTATGACGTAATAAATAAAAATATTATTTTTAATAATATATATATATAATAATATGCTAAAATTAAAAATATAATATATAATATAGTTCAATTTTAGAATAAAAGAGTCATATTCAAGTGTTTAACGTCTAATTTGAGGCCTGTGATTTTAAATTTGGGATTTGGGAATTGTAAGTGTGTAAAAAATATTTTTTAAAACTCAAAAAAGGTTAAAGGATGTGGGAATTTTAAGTTTTTTCAAAAAAAAAAAAAAAAAAAAATTGAAAATTGAGTGAACCGCCGGTCCGGTCCGGTTCACGGGGCCAAAACCGACGGTTAACCGGCCGGTTTTTACTGTTCGATACCGGTCCGGTTCGCACTGGTTTTGCATGGTGGTTCGGACCGGACCAGGCACCGGTCACCGGTCGAACCGGTCGAACCGGCCGGTCCGGTCCGGTTTTGAAAACATTGCATTTAACCGATTCATCTCCCTCTTTCCTCTATATTTGTGGGTACATTAGTGTTTATTGTTTTAGAAGAAAAAAAGAGAGTAAATTATAATATTTTAAAATAACGGAGAATTAATGTTTCATTCCTAATAAGGCAAAGAAGTTTATCCTAAATACCCCAGTTTGAAATTCAATTATTTTACATAATACACAATATATTTTTTGTAAACACCCCAAAATGTGTAAAAAGACATTGCCCTTGTTGAATTCAAGAATCAGGGTTCCTTTCATTCAATTCTCAATTAGTTCCGATGACTCGATTGAAGCAAAGCTCAAGAAGGTCCAGCTCCGGGAACACCGTCTTCGCGATAAAACTTCATGACGCGACGAAATACTCTGTTGTTGTTCGCCAACATATTTCATAGAAAAAATGGCCGAAATTGGTGCGCTAACTAATGCCCAAAGGTAAAGGACACTGGTAACTCCATTTGGCGCATTCCTTCACATGCTTGGATTTCAAGGTACAAACAAACCGTTGGTTTCCTTCTAGAACGTTTTAACTCGGACCACTTTGGGCACGTTAGTGTACCCTTAACTGACATGGAGCTCTCAATTGTGCTGGAACTACAATGTGAGGGTCATCCCATTGACCCTTATGTTAGAGTGAAATCACGATTCCGGCGTCTGTATTTTGATAACAAAAACGGTAGGGTGGCACGCTCTAACATATTGGCCAGGTTACAGGGCTTGGCTTCTGGGAGTGATGCCAAAGGCATCGATGATTTTGCAAGAATGTTCATATTGTTTGTTTTTTCTACATTGTTGTTTCCACGCAGCAGCCTTAAGCTGCCAATTGGTCTGATATGCTATGTAGATGACTTAGAATATATCCACCGATCCGCTTGGGGCGCTGCTGTTTATAACTTTTTGCTTTTGTCAGTTGAGAAGTTTAAAGATGATGACAAACAGTTTCTTGATGGATGTACCATGGGGCTCATGGTAAGAATATATATATTGATGAAACGGTTTTTATATCTATGTTGTTGTCTTTGTCTTTTTGATCCCCCTAGTACGTTTTAAATCCAGACTTAGGTCCATGAGCATTTTCCGTTATGTGGGCATCCCGTAGTGGTGCAGGCTTTTCCACGTTTTTTGAAGTGGTAGAAGAGTACTTTGCCTGCACAGAAGAAGGAAATTGAAAAGCGTTTTAGCAAGTTGACCTTCTCCGTTGTAAGTATACATTATGATTGAAAACGTTATGTATACATGAATTATGTGGAACTAGATGCTCATATTATACAATTGAATCGTTTACTTGTAGCTAAATCAAATTAAACCTACTGATCGAAGGGAGCTCAGGTTGCTAGATTGTGTAGAGGATGTACCAGAGTCTGCCTTTGCAAATGAGACTGATGATGACGAGGAGGATGATGCTGAGGGTGATGAGGGTGAGGTGACCGAGAAGAAGCTGTTGGAAAACACGAATCAGAAAGTAGCGGAAATTTAAAAAATTTTCCAACAAAAGGACCTTGGACTCGCAATCGTGTACCAAATTCGTAGAGTTAAGAAACTTACTTTTCTTTTATTCTTTCTTGAAGCGTTTCAAGCCACCCAAGAACGCTCTTCTCGCGGCTTGATCCCCTCTCCTTGGTAAAGCTCGAATCTTCAAACTTCTAACTTGAAGCTCTCTAGAGATAGTCCACCAACTTGATCACAATCTAACTAGTAAGGATGCTAGTTCTCTAGTTAGTGTTTAGGCTTAACCTAGGGTTTCGTTTATCTTGGAGAAAGGATGGTGTTCAACACATGAACCAAAAGAATTGCCAATCAGCTCAAAGGGGAGCTTGAGCTCCCCTATTTATATAAGGGGGAGGATCGAAAATCCTAGTCCTTATGGGCTAGGGTTTTGGTCTCTCTCTCTCCTATTACTTGATCATCAAGTAATTTTGACTTTGACTTTGAATTCAAATTCAAATTCAAATCAACTTTCAAGAGAGCTAAAAATATCCAAACTATTTTTGGATAATTTTATACTTTATTTATTTAAAATAAATAACTTATTTTATCTAATTAATTAATTCATAATTAATTAACTAGATTATTTTTCTCCAAAATTAGACTTTCTTTTTAATTCAAAATTAAACTAAAGTCTATTAAATAATTAACACATTTAATTATTTAATATATATATATATATATATATATATATATATATATATATATATATATATATATATATAATATATAAATATTTACACGTGTGGGACACGTGTCACTCACGTGACCCACACGTGTGGAACCCTCTGTTGGAAAACACGAATCAGAAAGCAGCGGAATTTAAAAAATTTTCCCAACAAAAGGACCTTGGACTCGCAATCGTGTAACCAAATTCGTAGAGATAGAAAACTTACTTTTCTTTTATTCTTTCTTGAAGCGTTTCAAGCCACCTAAGAACGCTCTTCTCGTGGCTTGATCCCCTCTCCTTGGTAAAGCTCGAATCTTCAAAATTCTAACTTGAAGCTCTCTAGAGATAGTCCACCAACTTGATCACAATATAACTAGTAAGGATGCTAGTTCTCTAGTTAGTGTTTAGGCTCAACCTAGGGTTTATTTGATCTTGGAGAAAGGAAGATGTTCAACACATGAACCAAAAGAATTGTCAATTAGCTCCAAGGGGAGCTCGAGCTCCCCTATTTATAAAAGGGAGAGTGCCGAAATTCCTAGTCCTTAATGGGCTAGGATTTTGGTCTCTCTCTCTCCTATTACTTGATCATCAAGTAATTTTGACTTTGACTTTGAATTCTAATTCAAATCAACTTTCAAGAGAGCTAAAAATATCCAAACTATTTTTGGATAATTTTATACTTTATTTATTTAAAATAAATAACTTATTTTATCTAATTAATTAATTCATAATTAATTAACTAGATTATTTTTCTCCAAAATTAGACTTTCTTTTTAATTCAAAATTAAACCAAAGTCTATTAAATAATTAACACATTTAATTATTTAATATATATATACAATATATATATACACACACGTGTGGGACATATGTCACAAGGACACGTGTCACTCACGTGAGCCACACGTGTGGTTTCACACGTGTGGAACCCTCTAGGCCAGATTAACTCGTTTAATCATTTTTAAGCCTCAACTCATGTAACCAAGTTGTTGTGTGTGACCCTCTAGGTTCTCAATTCCATTAGCAATGACCCTAATTAATTAATTCACCAATTAATTAATCAGTCCACAGATTAAACGACCATAGTCTAGTAACAGGTGTTTAACCCCTAGCTGAATTGGAATGTTCGGATTCGACAAAACCTTTAAGTCATTGATTCATGTGAGATACAATCCCCCTACTTACTATCTCTCAACCAAGATCTAGGGTAAGAGAATAATCAGAACCCTAATAATCCGGTCTTAAAGCTAAGTGCATTTCATATCCATTTGATCTCAATCCAAGAAACCCTTTTCTTGATGTCTTGATCTACTGCCTTGGCCAAGGACTCCATATGGCATATGAATGACTTACACAATAAGAGATCACCTTGCAAATGCAAGTGCAGGTCCTTTCTTGATTCTCATTCACTTTCATGAATCACTTGTGCAGCCCCAGCATAAGCCTTGAATCAGTTGTCTAAGGCGACACCCTTTAAAGCTTATACCTAAGACTACAGAGTTAACTCATAAAGTGACAAGGAACCTCAAGTCTAAGGATCAATTAATCACATCAATGACTCGTGAGATATTTCCTAATCTGGAAGTTTCCATTTCCTGAAATAGAAACTTCCTTTCCCATTTAGGAATGTTCTCACACGGGGCACCTCAGTGAACTTACTTATTAAAGTAAGCACCCTCATGTATCACGCACGTATTAACTATACACTTTGCACCTCCATGAAACAAGGTGGTCCTTCTTAAGGGCGTGATCCCACAAGCAAGCCTTAGAGGAGTCAGGTTGGCACTCCCACTGTCTGTAGGACTCATCGGCTTGGAGTATTTTACTAATCATGACTTATGTGATATAGGGCTCGTTTCATGAACCATTTCACCTAAGTGGTAGAGTCCTAAAGTCATCAGGATTAGGGGAGTTCTCATACATGCACAGCTAAAGTAAACGCATACCAAACAAGAGCATATAAAGAAGTGTTGCCTCAATTCGTTATTTCATTCAAAGATTGTCTGCGAATACAATAAGGAAAAGCACAAAGCGGATATACAATCGACTTTCTAGGGCACTATTCCTAACACCCTCTTGGCCCGATTAACTCGTTTAATCATTTTAAAGCCGCAACTCATGTAGCCAAGTTGTTGTGTGTGACCCTCTAGGTTCTCAATTCAATTAGCAGTGACCCTAATTAATTAATCAGTCCACAGATTAAACGACCATAGTCTAGCAACAGGTGTTTAACCCCTAGCTGAATTGGAATGTTCGGATTCGACAGAACCTTTAAGTCATTGATTCATGTGAGATACAATCCTCCTACTTACTATCTCTCAACCAAGATCTAGGGTACGGGAATAATCAGAACCCTAATAATCCGGTCTTAAAGCTAAGTGCATTTCATATCCATTTGATCTCAATCCAAGAAACCCTTTTCTTGATGTCTTGATCTACTGCCTTGGCCAAGGACTCCATATGGCATATGAATGACTTACACAATAAGAGATCACCTTGCATATGCAAGTGTAGGTCCTTTCTTGATTCTCATTCACTTTCATGAATCACTTGTGCAGCCCCAGCATAAGCCTTGAATCAGTTGTCTAAGGCGACACACTTTAAAGCTTATACCTAAGACTACAGAGTTAACTCATAAAGTGACAAGGAACCTCAAGTCTTTAAGGATCAATTAATCACATCAATGACTCGTGAGATATTTCCTAATCTGGAAGTTTTCATTTCCTGAAATAGAAACTTCCTTTCCCATTTAGGAATCTTCTCACACGGTGCACCTCAGTGAACTTACTTATTGAAGTAAGCACCCTCATGTATCACGCACGTATCAACTATACACTTTGCACCTCCATGAAACAAGGTGGTCCTTCTTAAGGGCATGATCCCACAAGCAAGCCTTAGAGGAGTCAGGTTGACACTCCCACTGTCTGTAGGACTCATCGGCTTGGAGTATTTTACTAATCATGACTTATATGATATAGGGCTCGTTTCATGAACCATTTCACCTAAATGGTAGAGTCCTAAAGTCATCAGGATTAGGGGAATTCTCATACATGCACAGATAAAGTAAACGCATACCAAACAAGAGCATATAAAGAAGTGTTGCCTCAATTCGTTATTTCATTCAAAGATTGTCTGTGATTACAATAAGGAAAAGCACAAAGCGGATATACAATTGGCTTTCTAGGGCACTATTCCTAACAGAAGCAGGATGGTAAGAGAAAAAAATCTAATAAGCGAGCAAAGTCTAACAAAAGAAAGAAGGCTGCTGATGAGGAGTCTGATATAGGAGGTGTTGAAGGAGATGGTGGTGAGGTGAACAATGAGGCTGAGGAGAAGGTATGTGCTGAGGAGAATGATGAAGCTAAGGAGAAGGATGGTGGTAAGGAGAAGGCTGTAGAGGAGGAGAAGCTTTCGAGGCGAGATTCTTACGAAATTATTGTTTGTGACGTTTTAAGTGATTTGAGAGCTGAATGGAGGTTTGATGCGGAGGGGGTTGATGCTGATGAGGGTGAGGGAGTTACTGTTGAAGAGGTTTAGCGAGATACGGTGCTTGTTTGTCAAGATGCTGCTGAGTTCCCTCATGAAGCAGTTCATGTTGTTGATGAGACTGATGATATTGATGTAGGCGATTGAGGAATTCATGGAGTCACTCAGCCCAACTGATTCCGCCATCATAGGAGCTTACTTAGGAAAGTCAATATTTAGGCAACTAATTGATTTGTATAGGGAACTGATTGATTTATTTATGTAATTACTCTTTATTTGTTTGTACTAATACCCGTCTCAATGACTCAATTCATAATGCAATTACAACAACCCATTCTCTACATGGTATCAAGAGCCCACGATCACTAAATTTTTTTTCCCAACCCACCACTGTCTCCATGGCCTCTGAATTTGTGATGCCCGGAGCGGTGGGCCACCACATCCTCTGCACCTAAACCCGGACCCACATATGAAATGGACTTCCATACATGAATCCAAGTCTAAGCGAACGGGGACCTACACATACACACTAGGCTAAGCGGGGCTAAGACTCGAACAGAGCGCGCAAAACAAACATATAAATATGCGGAAGCAACAAACAGGATCTAAAAGAGCTCAACATACAACTAACATTAATATATACATGGCCTCACGACCCAAAAGATCGAGTAAATATATCAAGTGTTCATAAATCTCCAAATTATACAATCCAAATATCAAATACAGGAGTATCCAAAAGCAGGAAATATATATGCAACTCGACCTAAACTCAAAAGTACTACACGACTTGAAGAGCTTCCCCACCAAGCTCAAGGCAACCTGCAACTAAAGGTAGGATAAAGTGAGGGTCAGTCTAAACTCGACTGAGTGAGGGGGCTAAACGCACGCCCACACATAAATACGTATAGAGCATAGCAATTAACAAAGGTGATGGTCATGAACCGAGCTAAGGTTTTTGCATACCAAAACCTTTTCAAAACATAACATATAATACGTAAAGAAATCCTAACTAGATTCACAATCCATCGAACAAAACATAACCATATACCAATGTCCGACGAGTACGGACTTCCCCTTACTCCTCATAATGTAACATAAAACAGAAATCATAAATCAAATCCAACCCCAACAACCTTGGTGTTTCGGGAATCAAACCCTCTCCACCTACTTACTTATGTACAAGGGGTAATACTCGGAGCATCACGCCTAATCAACCTCCAAGAATCACGCGTAATACTACGAATGGGAATCATGCACAGGCTTAACCCGACGGCCCTTGCCATCCCGGGCGTCCTTATCCACAATTCCCGGGACCTAAGATACCTTACCAATACCAAATCCCATGTTTCTGGGCTTATCTCGCTCATACTTACATAAACGAATTTAAAACGTAAACTTACATATACCGATTTCATAAACTTTAAACTTATTCATAAGATCATAAACATATCTTAAACATACGTATTTAACTATATATAGGATATATAGTCGCATGCGGGGTGAGAAATCAACACATATTAGGCTATAGGTCGCTTAACTAGAATATAAGAATCCTAAACATCACCTTATAGCAAAAAGAGTAGAAACCGGGGCCAAAACCGAGCAATGAACACCTAGACCTCGGGCTCGTGAACATCTGGAAGAGGCTCTGAAATAAAAGAACACAAGACCCGAAACTTAAACTCAATAATGAACCAATTAGACGCCCGAAGATGCGAATGAATGACATGGATACATATGAAATGCATCTCCGTATCACTTAAAGCATATCGGATCAAATCTTGTTCAAATAATATCAAATATTTTCATGAATCGAATACAATCAAGTTAACACATATTAAGACATGTTAACATAGAAAGGAAGTCATAAACGAAGCAAAGAATTAACGACACAAGCAAATGAAACAAGTACAAAAGTGCAGTCACAAGTGAGGGAGGGTGACACGGGGTGTCACTTCCCAAGTACAAAACTGGACAACCCCGTGTTTGACATCAATAGCAAAATATACCCTCAGCCACGGGCGTTTCCTTCCCCTAGTAAAAATGGTGACACCCCCGTGTCTGAGGTCAGTAACCCAAAAAACGAGCCATAACCCCCGACACGGGTGTGTCACTTTGGGCACACGGGGTGTCAGTACCCCTGCTCCAAAAATATGATGGAAAAGCATGAAAAACCTATGCAAAACCATGCCATACCAAATTTACAACAAAAGGGAAGGTAAAAAGGGCAATTACACTACAATATAATGCAAGGAATTCAAGCAATATCAATCTAAACTCATCCAAATCCTTCAAGGAAGCAAGGATCAAAGAAACACAAATATACATCCAATCTCTTCCGAAACTCACTTATGCATTAATGGTGAATACATTCTCAACCAACTAACATGAATAAGGAGCAAATACAAGTTATAAATATGGCATATTGATCAATATAAATGGTCTCAAACTTAGACAAGCCAAGAGATGCATAAGTTCTCCAATTCTTCAAAAATCTAACTATTCACCACTCCAAACAAATCTCATGATCTCCAACATCAAAGCATGATATAAGAAGTGCAAAATGATCACAAGATTGAGGAGGGCAAGAATCTTGAATTACCTTGAAGGATTGAGCAAGAAATGACACAAAACTTGAGCTTGAAGGGCAAAAAATGGAGGTTTGGCTATGGAGTTCTTCTTCTTCCTTTCTCCTTGCTCTTAGGTTCGAAATTCAGCACAAAAATAGAGAGAGAGGGATGATTTTGGGGGTTATAAGTTAAAGCTAGTATTTAGGGTAGGTTTAGTCTCTCAAGTGGGATCATATAGGTGCGTTATAGGCACGTAGCGCTGAAATCTGCATTGTTCGGGGTCGAAACGGCATCGAAAAAGTACAAGGCTTGTTCCATTATTTCCAAATTGTCGATTCAAGTACAATGGCGAAGATGAAACTCGAATCTGAGTTCCCGAGCTCAAGTTACGAGAAAATGGCTCAAGAGTGACCAAATTGCAAATTGGCCAAAACTTTGAAATAAAATTCAATTGAGTCCAAATGAATTCAAACAAGTCCAAAACATAAATAAATCATACAATTAGGTCTAAGAGCCATATAATTCACGTTAAACACAAATTAGGCATGCTCGGGTTCAAATTCCAAATCTCAAAACTCAGATAATCGAAGCAAACGTTCAAGTAAGGCATATACGTATCAAATACTTCAAATAATGAAATAAGACTTGAAATTGAATGCAATACAAAAATTAAACTCACACGTGGTACCAAATCTCAAAACTCAGATAATCGAAGCAAACATTCAAGTAAGGCATATACGTATCAAATACTTCAAATAATCAAATAAGACTTGAAAGTGAATGCAATACAAAAATTAAACTCACACATGGTACCAACCTGTACGTTCGGACGGATGTGGTGTCACAACCTCTCCCTCTTAAAAAGGACCTGTCCTCAGGTCTGAACCGGGGTCTCAAACAACTATGGGTACAAGCTCCTCATATTCTCCTCAGTTTCCCAAGTAGACTCCTCGAACTTCTGATCTCTCCAAAGAACTATGACCAAAGAAATCTGTCGGTTCCTTAACTCTTGCATCTTCCGGTCCTGAATCGCAACTTGGTGTCTTTCTATCGTCAAGTCCGGCTCTAGCCGTATCTCTTCAACTAGAAGAATAGTTGCCTCATCGGGATAATACTTGTGAAGCTGAAAAACGTGAAACATGTTGTGTATCTCTGTCAAACTCGGCGGTAGGTCCAACCTATACGCCGCTTCTCCAATTCGTTCCAAGATCTCAAACGGCCCGAGGTATCGTGGATTTAGTTTTTCACCTTTACCTATTCGAGCGAAGCCCTTCCTAGGAGATGCCTTAAGAAAGACCCTATCTCCGACTTCAAAATCCAAAGGCCTTCTTCTTTTATCGGCATAGCTCTTCTGACGAGCTTGAGCTACCTTCATTCGTTACCAGATCTTGTGAACCTTTTCAATGGTTTCGGCAATCTTTGCCTTAGGTTCTGCTCTCTCGAGCTTGTCCTCTTCGGTCCTTCTCCAATCTTCTATATCCCAAAACAAATGAGACCTGCACTTTCTCCTGTAAAGTGCCTCGTATGGAACCATCTTGATTGAAGCTTGATAACTGCTGTTGTAAGGAAATTCAACCAACGCTAGGTGCTCGTTCCACTGATTCTAGAAATCCAACACACATGCCCTGAGCATATCCTCTAAGTACTGAATTAATCTTTCAGATTGTCCGTCTGTTTGAAGATGAAAGGCGGTGCTAAACTTGAGCCGGGTGCCCAAACACTTCTGAAGATTCTACCAAAAGATCGATATGATCCTTGGATCTCAGTCCGAAATAATACTAGCCAGAACTCCATACAACCTGATAATCTCCTAAACATACAACTCGGCTAGTTTTGTATCTTGTCAGACATCCGAACCTTGAGGAAATGGGCTGACTTGGTAAATCTGTCCACAATTACCCATATTCCGTCATACCCTCCTTTAACTCTAGGTAAACCTATGAAGTCCGTTGCCACTTGCTCCCACTTCCATTCGGGAATAGGAAGTGGTTGGAGAGTTCCTCCCGGCTTCTGGTGTTCTTCCTTCACTCTTTGGCACGTTAGACATCGCTTCACAAAATTTGCGACATCCCTTTTCATGCCACTCCATTAGAATTTCTCTCTTAAATCCCGATACATCTTGGTACCTCCCGGATGGATGGAATACCCTGAGTGATGTGTCTCCTCGAGTATAAATCTCTTGAGCTCTTCTGGGACACATACTCTTGCTTGAAACCTTAATAAACCTGTATCATCAACCTTGAATTTAGAATTCGGATCATTTCTTGAACGGGTAACTAATTTCTGAATCTCTGCATCTGAATTCTGAGCTTCCAACAACTGTTGCAGTAAATCCGGCTGAACTGTAAGATTAGACAACTAAGTCCCAAAAACAAAAACTTCTGAACCCGAACTCGAAGAACCAACTTCTAAATTAGCCACACTTGCCTTCCTACTCAAGGCATCGACTACCACATTCGCCTTAACAGGATGTTACTGGATGGTGCAATCATAATCCTCCAACAACTCCATCCAACGTCCCTGTCTTACATTCAGGTCCTTCTGAGAAAAGAGATACTTAAGGCTTTGATGATCGGTAAACACTTCAAATGTAGCACCACAGAGATAGTGTCGCCACTTTATCAAAGCGAACATAACAACAGCTAATTCGAGGTCGTGGGTAGGGTAATTGTTCTCATGCTCCTTCAATTTCCTTGAAGCATAAGCTACCACTCTACCATTCTGCATTAAAACACACCCGAGATCATCCTTAGAAGCATCCGTATAGACCACATAACCTTCAGTCCCCTACACCCTCGGGTAGGGCAAGAACCGGTGCCGAAGTCAATCTCACCTTCAGAGTCTGAAAACTAGCTTCACACTTATCATCCCATTCAAACTTCACTTCCTTCTTAGTTAACCGGGTCAACGGGGCATCAATCTTAGAGAAATCCTTAACAAACCTACGATAATACCCTGCTAACCCAAGAAAACTTCTGATCTCCGAGTCATTCTTCGGTTTCTCCTAATGAAGCACGGTTCCAATCTTGGATGGATCAACCTCTATTCCATTACCTGAAATGATATGACCAAGGAAGACGACTCTGTCGATCCAAAACTCACACTTGCTGAACTTAGCATAAAACTTATGTTCCCTCAGAGTTTCCAAGACAATCTTAAGATGTTGTGCATGCTCTTCAGCAGACCTCGAATACACCAGAATGTCGTCTATAAAGATCACCACGAACTTATCAAGAAACGGCCTGAACACCCGGTGCATCATATCCATAAACACAGCTGGGGCATTTGTTAACCCAAACGACATCACCATGAACTCAAAATGCCCATACCGAGTAATGAACCCGGTCTTTGGTATATCTTCCTCACTAATACACAGCTGATAGTAACCCTGCCTCAAATCTAACTTGGAGTAAACCTTGGAACCTTGCAGAATATCGAAAACTCCTCCATGTGAGGCAAAGGGTATTTATTCTTCACCGTCATCTGGTTCAACTCGCGGTAATCTATACACATCAGTAACGTTCCATCCTTTTTCTTTACAAATAAAACGGGAGCACCCCATGGAGAAGTGCTCGGACGGATGTACCCGCAAGCTAAAAGCTCATCAAGCTACGTTTTCAACTCCTTTAACTCCACATGAGCTATTCTGTAGGGTGTCTTTGAGAAAGGCTCTACTCCGAGATAGAGGTCTATTACAAACTCGATATCCCTGTTGGGCGGTAGAGAACCCAACGTCTCAGGGAAAACATCGGTATACTCTTGCACGATCTCCGTTTCCTCAAGTTTGGCCTGATCCTTAGGTTTATTCAAGAGATAGGCCACAAAACTTGTCGCACTGTCCTAGACCAGTTTACTCGCCTCAACAAAGGAAACAAAGGGGCTCGACTTCACCCTCTCGTCCGTAAACACAACTGAACCAAAAGAAACCTTCTTTTCTCGACAATCCATCATAGCCCCATGATTACCCCGTATCTCTGTATCGGCATCTCGATCAACTCAGCCAGGAAAACACGGCCCTCAGAACTCACCGGACACTCCCGGTACACTCTACAAGTAACCAAACTTCCCTTGAGGGGAGAACTCACCACATAATCATGCGCACATAAGGATACATGCAAAGAAATAGAGAAAGAAACATACCGAGAAATAAAAGAATGAGTAGCCCCGGGATCAAATAATGCATATAATGTAGTGCCATGAATGCTAATGGTACCTTAAACAACGGCGTTAGGATCAATTTCCACAGCTTCTTCCTCCTCGCCTCCCAAAGCATAGGCCCTAGCTTGGATAGCGGGCCTTTGATTGCCTCCCGTAGCATGTCCTGGTCTTTTTTTCAGGCAGGTACTCAACGTGTGATCCGATGCCCCACACCCATAACACCTCTTATGTAATTTGAAACAGTTTTCCTTGAGGTGATTGCCTTGACAATTGGAGTATTTGCCCCCGGTGCCGGAAGTGCCAAGGGTTGATTCGGATTTAGTCCCACGGGTCGGGGTTGCTTGTTTTGAGGCTTAGCTTGTGGAAAAGTTGGAAATGCCGGCCTATTTTCGAATTTATTAGAACTCCCCGAGCTAGACCCTTGCCCGTTATATGTGCTTTTTCTCCTCAATACCACCCTATCTTCAACCCTTAGAGCTTTATCCATGACCTTGGCCCAGGTACTTGTATTAGAAGCTTCCAAAACATCTTTCATATCCTCACGAAGACCCTGGAGAAATTGAGAGGCTTTAACTTCATCATCATTGGCAATATTTGGAGCATAGCGGGCAAGCCTTTCAAATTCATTGATGTAATCCGTCACATACATGCTTCCCTACTTGTGATCCATGAATTCCCTCAAGTGCCGACTCCTTGTAACTTTTGGGATATATTTGTTCTTGAATTCCCGAACAAATACCTCCCAAGTTATCTCTTCCCTGGAGGCCTCTAATTTTCCTTGAACACTCGACCACCAATTGTAAGCTTGGCCCTGATTCATCATGAGAGTCCATTGTAGCTTTTCCATAGGCCCACAAGGAATGAGATTACATACCCTATTGGTTTGCACTAGCCACTCCTCGGCTTGGACATTATTACCACCAACGAAGACCGGTGGATTTTGATTTTTAAACTCCCCGAAGAGTAGCAGTAAGAAGATTGCCTCCATGATTGTCGGCTGGAGGAGCATTATTTCTTTCTTGGTTCCTCTGTTCCAAATATACAGCAAGTCTTTCCACAAAATTACACGGATCCATTTGTGGTGGTGGTGGTGGATTGTTATTCTCAGGTTGGGGAGACTGATCCCGGTGATGACGGCATTCGGGGGATCTATCCCAGCGATGGTGTCTTCTAGGAGGCATATTTCTTCAAAATCAAGAGATTCCAATTCATATGCGTGCGGGTCAGTACATGTTCATGAGCACAATTAACAAAAGATAAACAATTAAGGGCATGAAGTTACATAACCACGTTGTCTTATGCCGTACAACCTAGACAAACCCAACTCGACTCTAGAGCTCCGGTTTTGCAACCGAGAGCTCTGATACCACCTTAGGATGTGACGCCCGGAGCAGTGGCCCACCACATTTCTCATACCTAAACTCGAACCCACATATGAAATGGACTTTCATACATAAGTCCAAGTCTAAGCGAACGGGGACCTACACACACACTAGGCTAAGCGGGGCTAAGACTCGAATAAAGCGTGCAAAAAAAAAAAAAAAAAAAAAAACAAATATACGGAAGCAACAAACACGATCTAAAAAAGCTTAACATACAACTAACATTAACATATACATGGCCTCACGGCCCAAAAGATCGAGTAAATACATCAAGTGTTCATAAATCTCCAAATTATATAATCCAAATATCAAATACAGGAGTATCCAAAAGCAGGAAATATGTATGCAACTCGACCTAGACTTGAAAGTACTACACGACTCGAAGCACTTCCCCGCCTAGCTCAAGGTAACCTAGAACTGAAGGTAGGAAAAAGGGAGGGTCAGTCTAAACTCGACTGAGTGAGGGGGCTAAACGCATGCCCGCACATAAATACGTATAGAACATAGCAATTAACAAGGTGATGGTTATGAACCGAGCTAAGGTTTTTGCATACCAAAACGTTTTCAAAACATAACATATAATTCGTAAAGAAATCCTAACTCGATTCACAATCCATCGAACAAAACATAACCATAAACCAATGTCTGGCGAGTACGGACTTCCCTTTACTCCTCATAATGTAACATAAAACAGAAATCATAAATTAAATCCAACCCCAACAACCTTGGTGTTTCGAGAATCAATCCCTCTCCACCTATTTACTTATGTGCAAGGGGTAGCTAACCCACAATGTACTCGGAGTATCACGCCTCATCAAGCTCTAAGAATGGCTCGTAATACTACGAATGGGAATCATGCATAGGCTTAACCCGATGGCCCTTGCCGTCCCGGGCATCCTTACCCACAATTCCCGGGCCTAAGGTACCTTACCAATACCAAATCCCATGTTTCAAGGCTTACCTTGCTCATACTTAACATAAACAAATTTAAAACGTAAGCTTACATATACTTATACCGATTTCATAAACTTTAAACTTATTCATAAGATCATAAACATATCTTAAACACACATATTTAACTATATATAGGATATATAGTCACATGCGGGGTGAGAAATTAACACATACTAGGCCATAGGTCGCTTAACTAGAATATAAGAATCCTTAACCTCACCTTGTAGCAAAAAGAGTAGAAACCGGGGCCAAAATCGAGCAATGAACACCTAGACCTCGGGCTCGCGGACGTCCGGAAGAGGTTCTGAAACAAAAGAACACAAGACCCAAAACTTAGACTCAATAATGAACCAATTAGACGCCCGGCTATTCAAATGAATGACATGGATGCATATGAAATGCATCTCCGTGTCACTTAAAGCATATCAGATCAAATCTTGTTCAAATCATATCAAATATTTTCATGAATCGAATACAATCAAGTTAACGCATATTAGGATATGGTAACATAGAAAGGAAGTTATAAACGAAGTAGAGGATTAACGACATAAGCAAATGAAACAAGTATAAAAGTGCAGTCACAAGTGAGGGAGGGTGACACAGGGGTGTCACTTCCCAAGTACAAAATTGGACACCCCCGTGTTTGATTAGTAGCGAAATATACCCTCAGATACGGGCATGTCCCACCCCTAGTACAAATGGTAACACCCCCGTGTCTGAGGTCAGTAGCCCAAAAATCGATCCATAACCCCTGACATAGGCGTGTCACTTTGGGCACACGGGGGTTGTCAGTACCCCTACTCCAAAAATACGAGGGAAAAGCATGAAAACCCTATGCAAAACCATGCCATACCAAATTTATGACAAATGGGAAGGTAAAAGGGGCAATTACACTACAATGTAATGCAAGTAATTCAAGGAATATCAATCTAAACTCATCTAAATCATTCAAGGAAGCAAGGATCAAAGAAACACAAATATACATCCAATCTCTTCCAAAACTCACTTATGCATTAATGGTGAATACATTCTCAACCGACTAACATGCATAAGGAGAAAATACAAGCTATAAATATGGCATATTGATCAATATAAATGGTCTCAAACTTAGAAAAGGGAAGAGATGCATAAGTTCTCCAATTCTTCAAAAATCTAACTATTCACCACTCCAAGCAAATCTCATGATCTCCAAAATCAAAGCATGATATAAGAAATGAAAAATGATCACAAGATTGAGAAGATCAAGAATCTTGAATTACTTTAAAGGATTGAGCAAGAAATAGCACAAAACTTGAGCTTGAAGGGCCAAAAATGGAGGTTTGGCTATGGACTTCTTCTTCCTTTCTCCTTGCTCTTAGGTTCGAAATTCAGCACAAAAATGGAGAGGGAGAGCTGATTTTGGGGGTTATAATTTAAAGCTAGTATTTAGGGTAGGTTTAGTCTCTCAAGTGGGATCATATAGGTGCGTTATAGGCGCGTAGGGCCAAAATCTGCTTCGTTGGGGGTCAAAACGGCATCGAAAAAGTACAAGGCTTGTTCCATTGTTTCCGAATCATCGATTTGAGTAAAATAGCAAAGACAAAAATCCGAGTCCTCGAGCTCAAGTTACGAGAAAGTGACTCAAGAGTGGCCAAATTGGAAATTGGCCCAAAACTTTGAAATAAAATTCAATTGAGTCCAAATGAATTCAAACAAGTCCAAAACACAAATAAATTGTACAATTAGTTCTAAGAGCCATATAATTCACGTTAAACACAAATTAGGCATGCTCAGGTTCAAATTCCAAATCTCAAAACTCAGATAATCGAAGCAAATGTTCAAGTAAGGCATATAAGTATCAAATACTTCAAATAATCAAATAAGACTTGAAAGAATATATATATATATATATATATATATATATATATATATATATAAATATATATATATCATATAAAAGGCTTCAATTAGTAAGAAAATAAATGCAATTACAGAAATTAAACTCACACGTGGTGCCAACCTGTACGTGTGGACGGAGGGGGTGTCACAGAATCAGCCTCCTCCACCGTTGCTCTCCCGATTCAAGGTGAGCCTGCTCGCCAACTCGTCCTCATCAACTCCTCCAACGCAGTCAAACTCCACTCCAATAACTATCTGGTATGGAAGCTCCATATGCAAGCCCTCCTTCGTGGCCACAACCTGTTCGGCAATGTTGATGGCTCCATTCCCTCACAGTCCCGCACCATTCACTCCGACGGGACTGCGGTCACCAACCCTCAGTTCACTTTATGGATTCAACAAGACTAGCTCATCCTCGCCACCCTTACCGGATCGCTTCATCACACGGTAGCTCCGACCATCCACAGCGCCGCCACTTCTCATGAGGGTTGGAATACCCTCGCCACCACCTTTGCCAATACCTCAAGGAGTCATGTCAAACAACTGCGTGACGCCCTCAAACTCTCCACCAAGGTCTCGAAATCCATCAATGAGTACATGGCATTGATCTACCCCAAAGCCGAATAACTGAACCTTTTGGGGCACCCCCTTGGCCAGGAAGACATCACCGACATTGTCCTTGACGGCCTTGATGAGGCTTATCGCTCCATCATCGACGTCGTCAATGCTCGAGAAATCCCTATCGTATTTGCCGAACTCCATGAGAAACTCCTCAATAAGGAATTCTCCATTCAGCAGCATGTAACCAAGCCCTCCAGCCTCGCCCGTACCTTGGCACATACCAATTTTGTGGCATCCAGGGCCATTCTACCCGTCGATGCCCTCAATATCGAATCCTCCAACATCAATAACACGCCCCACAGCCCTACCACCAGAACCCTAGTCCACTTCAGCAACAGCGCCGGCCTCAAATCCCTCCACACACACCATGGCAACCCCGAGCTCACTACACATCTACCTCGGACCCGACACCCATGCCGTCCTGGCTTCTCGACAGTGGTGCCTCCCATCACATCACGGCTGACCTTGACTCTTTATCCCTTCGCACTCCTTATACTGCTTCTGACAACGTCATGATAGGTGGTGGCCGCAATCTCCCCATCACTCACTAGGCTTGTATCTCTTTACCCTGTCGTAAGTCTCATTTAAACCTCGATAATGTCCTCTGTTTTCCTTCCATACACAAAAACTTAATTTTAGTTTCCAAACTTTGCGAATCTAGCCGTGTTTCTGTTGAATTCACTCCATATGGCTTTCAGGTGAAGGATCTGTCGACGGGGGCTTCCATCATGACGCGACTGTTGGGAATAGTGCCCTAGAAAACTGTTATGCTTTGGGATTTTCCCTATATCACAGATAATCTTTGAATAATATACGAATGATTGTAATCACAGGCAAACACTTCTTATGTGCCATTACGTGTTTTGAGTGTTTGTATTACGTGTGCATGTCTAGAACTCCCCTGATCCGATGAAGCCGTTAAGAACTTTGTCATTATGGGAATGACACATGAAATAAGTTCTTAATCCATAGGCGAGGATTAGAAACTTCTCCAAGTCAATGAGACCGACAGACAGTGGGAGTGTTGACTTTGCCTTCGTTGAGACTTGCTTGTGTAGTTGTGTCCTTAAGAAGGATCATCATTTTTCATGGGGTGAAAAGTGCATAAGTTGATGCGTACACAACACACAAGGGTGCTTGTTGTAGAATAAGTTCACTGAGTGTGCCCCGCGTGAGAAGATCCCTAAATGGGAAAGAAAGTTACTAGAACTTCCAGATTAGGAAATATCTCACATGTCAATGACGTGAGGAATTAATCCTTAGACTTGAGATTCCACATTGTCTCATATGAGCTAACTCTGTATTCTTTGATATAGGCTCAAAAGGGTGTCGCCATATAAACACCTGAACCACGACCTATGTTGGGATTACACAAGTGGCATATGAGAATTGTTGGAATCAATAAAGGACCTACACTTGTTGTAGGTAAGATGATCTCTTATTATACAAGTCATTCATGTTCCATCCTAAAATCCTTGCGCAAGGTGGTTAGATCAAGACATCAAGAAAATTGGGTTTTCTTGGATTGAGATCAAATGGAATATGAAGGGAGCTTTGTCTTAAGATTAAGATTAGTAGAACTCTCTATATTCCCATGCCCTAGATCTTAATCGAGAGATAGGATGGTAGGAGGATCGTATCCCACTTGATGTCATTGACTGAAAGGTTCTTTCGAATATACATTCACATTTCGAGTAGGGGTCGCACACCTATTGCTAGACTATGGTCGTGTGATATGTGAGATAATTAATTAATAAAGAGTATTAATTAATTAGGCTCACTACTAACTGAAATTGAACCTAGAGGGTCACACACAAATATCGGGTTCAAAGGGTATTGTTAGAAAGATCAAATAATTGATCGAAATGAGACCACACCAGTATGGTACATGTGTGGGAGTCAAGAGCGTGTTTGGACGCGTGACTCCAATTACAGAATTGGATCATGTGTTAATTAATTATTAAGTTCAAATATAATTAATTGGAGAATTAATTATAAAGCCAAGATATAATTAATTGGAGAATTAATTATAAATCCCTAAATATAATTAATTAGAGAATTAATTATATAGCCAAAATAAAATTAATTGGAGAATTAATTTTAGCCCGTTAGAATTAATTAGAAAATTGATTCTAAAGTCCTTGATGGAATTAATTGGAGAATTAATTCTAAGTATTTAATTATTTAGTTGTTCTAATTTGATTAGAATAAATAAATAAATAAATATCTTCTATTTTATTATTCTAATAAAGTATTAATTCTAATATGATTAGAATAAATATTATTGGGATGAGATATTTAATTATTACTAGAATAATTAAATATTCCTAAATTAGTTAGGAGCTCTTTTTCTAGAAAAATAAATATCTTATTTTAGATGAGATATTATTTACTTAAAGAGAAAGAAATAATAGAAGAAAAGTCAAACTAGGAATCCTGTTCCAAAACTGGCTTAGGGTTTAAGAAACCCCATAAATACATGAAGGGAGCGTGGGATGAGGTTAAGCCCAACATAATCCGATTGAAAAAATATCGGTTTCTTAGAAAAATGTGATCAGTTCGTACGTTTGAGGATCAGACGAATTTTTTCAAAGGGGCTTAGGCGTGGCAGATTCAATCTTCGTCAAACAGGAGTTTTTGAAGAGAGATTTAATCTTGCTCTTAATTTAATCTTGTTTCTTTAATACGCATGTTATAGTACTAGCACACTCACTAACATGATTTGAATCTAGGTTGGTGTGGATTATTACTCTACAGGATTTCTACTTTGGAATCTCGAAGAAAGAATCAAGAAACGGGGATATTCATGCCGCATGAAGAAAGTTTGAGGGCGGCTCAAAACGTTTCAAGAAAACTTCAACTATTGTAAGTTTCTTGATATCCCACTTAGTTTTGAAACGAACATTGCAAGATCACGATCCCTTTTGGAAATTGTTTTAAACTTTCGCTGCTTTAACTCTGCTGTTTTCCAACAAGTGGTATCAGAGCCACCTTGCAACTTTCATTTCGAAACGTTACTGTATTGAATTTTGACTGAAAATTCTTGAATTTGGATGATAGTTATGTATTCTTGGTTTTTGCTCGAAATATGAATCTGTAGGGTCAAAACTGTTTCTTGAAAATTCGTGAAAAACTATTTTCATATGAATCTAGTTTTAAGCTGTTTAGTTCTGGATTTAACTAAACTACGATTTTAATTCGATCTGATTTTGAAAAACTGGTTTTTGGATGGATACACGAAACATGGTGACGCGATCCAAGCACGTTGGCCGTGCGCTACCGACGTGTGCGAAAAGGGGTTATCCGAGCCCACCATACTCGGATACGTGCGCATGGGATAGCCCTTCGCTGTCCCAAACCACCGCCTAATGCCGCGCACCACCATCGTTGTAACATCTCGATTTTTCGGCTGTACAGGTACGCACTTTCGAGAGTGTTTCGTACACGTTATATTTATTTATTTATTTTTTTACGTGTTTATTAAATTATTGATATGCCTAATTGAGTATTTGAATAATTATTTATTACACCTTGTTAAGTATTTGTTCGTTTTGACCTCGTTTGATCCGTATGACCCCGTATGTGCTCCTAATTATGTGACTACGTGATATGTATGAAATATGTTTATTATGAATTTGTCTACGTGTTCGTTTTATGTTCTGAGTTCGTTTGATACAGTTTTTGAACCGTTTTATTTGTTAAGGGACTCGAGGGGCTAACTAGTTTTAGCGCACCTCCTGTTCCGGAAGGCGTAACTTAGGCTCGGGAATTTGGATTCGAATTACAAAAGAAGCATCAGACTCTTAAAGAAGAATGGAAGCTAAGGAACCTGAGTTTGTAATTTTCTAAACCCGTTTGAACCTCCAAATTTCGCCCGAAACACGCTCGTGTAACAAATTTGCCAGGTTCGTCCGTTTTGATCATAACCGACCCGTTTCTTATCCGAATCGCCCCATATTTGAACCCATTTGACCATAATTAAACCCTATTTCATCACATATGCCTCTCATTTTGGTTCAGCAAGGGAAAGAAGAGGAAAAGCAGCTGGAACCCGAGAGAGAGAGAGAGAGAGAGAGAGAAGGGGCTTATGTACTATTCATTTGACCATTTCTTGCTCAATACACATCCGATTCGCCTCAAATTCGAAAGGTAGGTCCGAAATATTGTTCTCCATCTTCTCCTATTTTGTTTAAGTGCTCTTTTGTTGAATTTGATGGAGAATTAAGCATGATATGGATAATATGATGAATAGTAAGGGTTTGGTAGAATTTGATGAATTTGGTATAAAATATCATGAATTTGGTTGCTTTGATGCATCATTTATGATCTTAAGACATCCATTATTAATTATATGAACTCGTTTCAGAATTTAGGTTCATTTAATTGAGGATACCATTAATGCTTTGTATGAGAAAATGAAGAGTATGAATGTTTGATCCATTTTCTTCCATTCCTTTGCATGTTAGTTCGGTTTTTGCATGATACAAGACCTGAATTTGATTGTATGATCCTTCCCCTACATGCTAGATTGGATTAGGATTGGGTTTGGCTTGTGTTTTGCTGTTGTTGCCCTGTTTTTACTGTTGCTGCGTGCTTGGTCGAGACCGCGATTGCGCCTAGCTCTTTCTTGGTCACGGTCGAGACCCATTTTTCCTCTTGCTGCGTGGTCAGGTAGTGGCCATGAACATTTTCAGTTGGTTTTCAGTCACGGTCGCGACCTGCTGTGGCCTTGGGTTCGAGTTGTTGGTCGCGGGCGGGACCAATTCTTGGAGAGAATTGGTAGCGGCCGCGACCACCCCATTCTTGTTGTGTGTGTTGTTTTGCTTCGTTTTGTTGTGCTTTCCTTACCTTTTATGCCTTGTTTATGACTTATATGTTATGTTAACATGTCATATTATGTATTTAGTGTTATGTTATGAATTTATGGCTTGACTTATGTGTTCATTTTCGATTTATGATCTCATACGTGCAACATGCTACCTTAACGTGCGTATATGACTTCATGCTTCGGTTATGCATCTTGTATGATTTTTATTTACCCTTATATGATATGAAATGTCTTCTTAATATGTCGTATGATATGTTATGCATGTTATATGAAACTTGTGAATTTATTTTGGTAATTTTGATGCTTTTACATGTAATATATGACCTAATTTGCGTTATATGCCCTTTAATATGCTTGCATGCATCAATGTGCCATTTTCTTGCCTTGTTTGATATTTTTCTGATTCTTTTGTCATATACATGCATGCCTAATATGTTTTATGACGTGTTATGTCCATTGCATGAATTTTATGAATTTGTTTAACTTGATTTAGGAGACGTATGATTTGTTATGAATTTGCATGCGCTATATGGTAATCCATTGCATCTCTTATGCATCTTTTGCATCCGTATGCATATGTCGAGCGTCTATTTGGTTCATTTGTGAGTCTAAGTCCGTCTTTCGTCCTTTGTTTTGTTCAGAGCTTTGTTTCGAGGGAAAGGAGGTTGTCATTTAGGTGTGTTCCGATTTGCTTCGTTCATTGTGGTCGACAAGGTGAGGTTTCTTTCTTTTAGTTATTATGACCTGCAACCCTTGATGTGATTTAAGCCCGCATGCGATCTATGTATATGTATAAGCACTTAGATATGTGTGGATTTTGGCCCTTTTGTTATGAAATATTTGAAAACGCTTTTATATAAATGTAAGAAATATTTTCATTTATTTATTTCGAAAAGAGTTGGTATGTGTGTTTTGAAACCGCGAGTTATGTTTTTGAAACTATGTTGGATTTTGAAAATTAAGAACTTTTGAACTTTTGAACAATTAGATTGGGCCTCGGAGATTTGTGTGAAGGAGACCCGGGATGGTGTGGGCCGTTGGGTAGTCCCTAGCATGGTCTCCATACTTAAGGATCAACCCTGCACCCACTAGGAGGCTTGGTGGGGGAAGGAGTCCTTGGGCGTGAGGGTCATAAAATTCACGACCCATACTGTGTGATCGAAGGTCAGGGTGGTGCTACCCTGCCATCACCCAAACGAGAGGTATGTTTGTTTGATTCTGAATTTTGTTTTGCTTTTGATTTAGATCTTTGATTTATGAATGGAGTTAGGTTGGTCTGAGGCTCGTACTCGCCGAGTCGTGTGTGTGACTTTGAACTTGGTTTGTGAAAAGGGAGTGGATTCATAAGTACTAAAATTTGGTTGATTTTGGCCTTCGGCCTTAACTCTTCTTTCTTATACTTATTATCACGTGTTAATGGCTTGGATTGCAAAACGTACACAATACATGAGGGTGCTCGTTATTAAAACGGGTACACTGAGGTGTCCCACGTGAGAAGATTCCTAAATAGGAAAAGAAGTTTCTATACCTAGAAATAGAAACTTCTAGATTAGGAAATACCTCACATGTTAATGGCGTGAGTAAATTAATCCTTTGACTTGAGATTCCTTGATGCTTTGTGGGCTAACTCTATAGTCTTAGGTATAAGCTTTAAAGGGTGTCACCTTAGACAACTGATTCAAGGCTTATGCTGGGGTTGTACAAGTGGTACATGGAAGCATATGAGAATGAACAAAGGACCTACACTTGCTTAAATGCAAGAAGATCTCTTATTGCATAAGTCGTTCATATGCCATCCTAAACCCTCGGCCGAGGTAGTAGATCAAAGACATCAAGAAAAGGGTTTCTTGGATTGAGATCAAATGAATATGAAATGAACTTAGCTTTAAGATTGAGATTAGTAGGGCTCTCATTATTCCCATACCCTAGATCTTAATCGAGAGATGGGATGGTAGGAGGATCTGACCTCACGAGCTGTCATTGACTGAAAGGTTCTTGCGAATATATATTCATTGTTTGGGTAGGGGTCATACACCTGTTGCTAGATTATGGCCGTATGATCTGTGAACTAATAAAGCGTATTAGTCTCACTGCTAACTGAAAATGAACCTAGAGGGGCACACACAAATGTCGGATTCAAAGGGTATTGAAGGAAAGATCAAATGTCGTGTGACACGTGAGTATGGTTTTGGGCGTGTGGTCCGATTGAATAATTGGAGCATATGTTAATTAATTGGAGAATTAATTATAAAGCCCAAATATAATTAATTAGCAGAATTAATTATAAATCCCTAATATAATTAATTAGGAGAATTAATTATGAAGCCAAATAAAATTAATTAGAGAATTAATTTTAGCCCGTTAGAATTAATTAAGAATTAATTCTAAAGCCCTTCATGGAATTAATTGAGAGAACTAATACTAAGTATTTAAGTATTTAATTATTTAGTTGTTCTAATTTGATTAGAATAAATAAATAAATAAATACTAAATATCTTCTATTTATTATTCTAGTAAATATTAATTCTAATATGATTAGAATAAATGTTATTAAAATAAGATATTTAATTATTTTTAGAATAATTAAATATTCCTAATTTGATTAGGAGCTCTTTTCCAGAAGGAATAGATATCTTATTTTGAATAAGACTTCTATTACTTGGAGAGAAAGAAAATAGAAGAAAAGTCAAAGTTGGAATCCAATTCCAATTAGACTAAGGGGTTCAAAACCTTAGCCCTATTTATAGGCTAAGGGGTTCGAATTTTTCTCTTCACGCGTGAACAAAGGGATCACGCCCAATCTACGATGGCTTCAAGAATTTGGGAGAATTCTCTTGCTCTCTTTCTTCTCGTTTTATGTTTCTTTCTTTACACATGTTATATCGCTAGCACTTTCCCTAACATGATTTGAATCTATGTTGGTGTGGATTATTACTCTAGAGGTAACCTATTTTGGAATCTAAAGTAGAAAGAATCTTTCGAGGGACGAGGGTTGCCATTACCGCATGAAGCGCATTTGAGGGCGGCTCAAAACGTGTCAAGAAAGCGTCGATTCTTGTAAGTTCTTGAATCTCTAAGATTAGAAATAGAAATTGCAAGTCCGATCTTGCTTTTTGGGAAAAATTTTAAATTCCACTGCTCTTTCTGATCGTGTTTTTCCCAACAAGTGGTATCAGAGCCACATTGCAAGGTCTATTTCTAATCTGTCTTTTAATGGAATTTTGAGAAATTCTTGAATCTGAGTTACAGTTAGGTATTCTTGAGTTAGTTTCGTAATCTGAGCTTTTGAATCTAAGATGTTTCCTGAAAGATTAAGAAAAATTTTTTCTAGAAATTTTATTAAAATCATTTTATTTTAGATTTATTAAAATCGCGATTTTGATTGCCGAATCGAGAAGAATTTTTTTTGAAAATTTTACACGAAAAACGGTGCGGGACGATGAGGACCAAGCGAGTTCATCGCTCGTCGTTGCCGCACGTGGACGGGTCGGGACGCGGCCGGAAACCTTGCGACGGGAGTCATCGGGACTGCCCATACGCGACTGCCCAGCACTGTGCGGGACTGACCGTACGAGTCCGCCCAGCCCTGTGCAGGATAGCCCGCACACCCCGTGCGGGATCGCCCGTAAGCGTCGGCCGAGTCTGTGCGGGATACCGCACCCATGCGGGCGGATGTGACGCTATGCGACTTTTCGTGTTTTTGGCCCAAATTTTATTTTAAAATTATTTTTTTACTGAAAATATTTTATTTTAGAAATAAAAAATTATAATTTGGGAATTTCGGGAATTAAAGTCAATTTTAATTTTTCGGGAAAAGTAATATTATTATTTTTGAAATAAGAATTTTATAAAATTGTTAATTTTTTGAATTAACTTGAATTTTATCAGATTCGAGCTTTTGATTTTGAAATTATTCTTGAACAAGGAACTGTTTTCAAATTACTTTGAGTTAGTCCAACTTAAAGGTAAAGGAATTTTAAATTTGTTGGTAAATTTAAATTCTTGTAATTTTAGAATATTAGGTGATCATGAGTTAGTCTTGTGGATGTTTTAATTTATGCACATGGATAGTTTAAATTGGGGTTGGAGCCCCATAATTGCGTTTTTAAATTGGGGTCGGTGCCCCACTTATGTGTGTACTGTTTTGTGTTTATTATGTGGCTTTCCATACTACTGTTTTTGAGGCCGGGGTATGCCCCGTGTATTTGTCTATGGTCAATATGAAGATTGAGCTATATTATTTTACGCAAAGAGTGTAGATTTTAGAAAGTGAGGTATTTATTTTACTTCGGAGATTTGCACCCATGGAGTAAGATGGATCCACACAATAAAGTAATAAGGAGGCCATAAAGTGAAGACCCCTTAAAACTTTAGGAGAGTTTCTATTATTGTAATAGATAGGGCATCGTTTTAATTTCAATTCTCTTATGTGACTTAAACTGTTTTATGTGGCATGTATGTTAGAACTTGTGGTTGTGGAGTGGCTCCCACATATCACGCATAAGATAGGAAAACCCATGATCATCTCATATTAGTATCATGCTAGGACATGTTATCTGCTAATTGCTTGTGTGTAATGCATTTATGTGAAACTGCATTAAACAAGACTAATTAAAATGGATAACTGTACATGTTGGTGAGGTCAAAACTGGACAACTCTCCGGTATTCGAAAATCCCATAAATATTAAGCAATTTCGAAAATAGGTATTTTGTATAAAGTGATAACTTTAAATAAAATTCCTAGCATTCCATCAATAGGATTTAAGTTTAATAGGGGAGCAAGTTGCTGACCATGAGTTGTGGGGTGACGATGTGAAACCTATTAGTTCTTAGTTTCTTGATTGAACACCAAAAATGTTCGATATTTCGTGGTTATTTTGGAATGGGCGATGGCCGCGAGTCGTGGGTCGTTCCGGCCTAAGTTTAATCATGATCGTATGATTGATGGGTCCTGCTTAACGCCTAAGTAAATATGGATATCGCACGAGTCGTGGGTCCATATTGAAAGATGGGTGATGCAAAAATGTTACTAAGAGTTCCATAGAGATGGAATTGGCAAGTTGTACCTACCTGAGGCTTTATTGAGGATGGCCGCGAGTCGTGGGTCCAAAATATAGTGCTTATGATCTTAGTACCCACTGGGAAAACAAGTTTCCTCTTAGATCGTTGGGATTTTAAGATCTTCTAAAAACAGTGGGAGCTACATATGATTAAAAAGACCTAAATCCTGTGTATTACGTTTATTATTCAACATACTCACATTTTCTCTACTTAGCATTTAGGTTGTAGTTCTGTGATTCTCTACAATATGAAATGCAAACCCATTCGTATCCATCCTTAAGTCTAACAAGTTGACTAAGTCCTAACTAACTCTAATTGACTTCCAATCTTAAAATTCGTTTTAGATTAGAGAAAGGTGTTCTCTAAAAGGGCGAGATTTTCAATTACTTGAAAATTCGACCCGGGCCAAAAGAGAAGCAATCTAAAGTGAATGGATCTTTCCAATCACTTAAGAACAATTGTACCTCAAAAACGTTATAGGGTATAACATTATGGAATTATTCCATATTCCAATGACGGTAGAAACGTGCACATGAACGAGGGCTAAAGATCTCCTTTGAAGATCTTGTGGTCTCGATCATCAACTGAGAAAAGAGCTCTCAATACACTGATTGCTTATATTGCTTCCACCATCATTTAACCCTTTTAATACTGAATCAAAATGATGTCATTGTAGCATAGTTAATCATTTGATTGTTCATGGTTGAGAGCATCCTTAAGAAGGAATAAAAGGTTATGATTTGTTAATTCTTCTTCTAAACCCACTAGGTTAAAGGCTTGAAGGCCTAAAGAAGAAGAAACCCTTAAGTGCCCAGTAGAGGGGCATGTAATGGAGTACGCCCTAAAGATAATAGAGATCAGATAAGGACATCTGCTTCTATAATAGCAAACTAAGGACTTTAAAAGGGAACTGCAAAGAGTATGGGTACTCTAATTTGTTATCTCGTTTAGTAATTCTACTAGGAATAGAATTCACAAGTCTTGAGTTGATTCTGCATAATCCGTTGCAAAGACTCAAAGCACTAATGTTCTTAACATACAACGAGATAACAAAAGTAAGTGAGAAGACAAAGTTTCGAATTGCTTTTGACACGTTAAGACGAAAGGATTAGTGAGTTAGACATCTTAGGATCATTCTACGAAAATGAACCTAGAAATTTGGCTTTTCTATGAATCCTGTCTTAAGGGAAACGTTCCAAAAACCCCGTTTATAAGAAACGTGGAAACGTGCCGAAACAAATAGTGGAGTTTGATCCACATTGATGTTTTGTCTATTGCTCAGTGTAAGCACTAGAAACAATCATTAGTTTAATTATTATGAATGATTGTACTTGATGAAGTACAAATTCGAAACTTATATAAATTCTTAGAATTTCAAAAGGAGGTTAAGAACAGAAGGAGTCATAAGTTATAAGCAACTCGATCTGATCGAGATGGCGAATACCTTAGAGACTAATTCCTTTATCATCTTAGAGATAATAGGATTATCTCTCAGTAAACAAGTTCGAGAACACCTTAGTGTTTCTGAATGAAAGAACAAAACCTTATAGGATATGGTTAGTTCCATATCAAGCTTTACTGGCTTATATTCATTTTAGGAATAAACCCCTAGAATATGCAGTTAGAGATTTTGAATCTAATGCCTTTCAAAACCAGTCCTTTAGTTGCACTATGCAATGTGGCATACTAAATTCCCTAATTATTCTTGTCCAAGAATTTAGTGGAATCCTCTTAAGTGAAGAGGATAGTGGGAGATAAGCTTGAAACGAGTTCAATTTTATACAACAATAAAGGATATCGTTTCTGCGATTCCCTTGGACAAAGGTTGTTTGTGTCAAGGAATGTACCTTTCTTAAGGAATCGTTCCTACAGAAGAAAAAAGGCAAGCAAGCAGACCTCAAAGAAATTTGAGGATAAATATCCACGCCACATATAGAAAAAATGAGCCCTTCTGATAAAACTTAGCCAAATTTTAGATTATGTACATGTGTGAAACCCTCCTCTTAAGATGCGTTTAGAACGTGTTCCTAGATAACCGAGGAATTACTTAAAGAGGAGCCATTGTCAGATTTGGAATCTGAGAAGTGTAAGCAAGCCTTGAAATCCAATATGGATTCCATATATTCAAACCAAGTTTGGACCTTGGTTAATCCACCTGATAGGATCAAGCTCATAGAGCTTCGAGTACATGGAAAGCATTACAACCTTCTTGACGGTTGAAATGTAAAAGTCCATTTGGATTGTGTTTACCACATCCTCATATTCTGACTATGAGACATGATAAATGAATACGAGAACTGTCTTGATTCAATATGAGATTGAAAGAGACTAAAATAAGGCATTTCTATGAATCTCATATTCAGTGGGAGTATGCATAAGGTATGCAAATCCCTAAGTTAATCTGTGAATTGATAAAGGCTTCTAGGAGTTAGACAATTCGATTCCATAGGAAAGTCAAATCATTTGACACAGATGGAAGTCGAATAAGTCTCAAAGTCTACATATGAAAGTTAGTGACGTAAGAGTCAATTTTTGGTTCTTTAGAAGACGACATCCTTCTCATTAGGAATATCAAGGATGACGTGAAAGTTACCAATTCTTGTTTAAGAAACAATTTAACATGAAAGATCTTAGTGATTACCCTAAATTCTCGACATTGAGATCTATAGAAGATAGATTTAAGAGCATAAATGGATTATCATAGAGGAGTACATAATCAAGGTACTAAAAGGAGTTTAGTATGGAACAATGGAACAACTCTTTTGAAGAGATGTGTCCTAAGATAATTTTAAGAAAGTTAGAATGTCCAAAACCCCTTACAAGAAGGGTACATAATGTATGCAAAGTTATGTACAAAATTAGATATGGCGCAACACTAAGCGTAGTGGGCCAAATCTAATATGACCTCAGAGAAGGTCATTAGATTTCTGTAAAGGATGTCCTCAGAGTACTTGAGAAGAAATGAGGATATGTATTAGTTTACAGAGCCCAAAAGATCTTATCATTGAAAGGATATTTTAATGCAATCGTTACATCAAACATAGATGATTGTGAATCATTGAAAGGATGCAATTTTTGCCTCAATGGCAAAGCGACGTTTGGAAAGACGTTCCAAGCACAAACGTTGCAAAATTCTCAACTTTTGTAGTTGAGTACTTAGGCGTATTAAAAACCGCTAAGGTAAGTGTTTGGGTAAGAAACTCCATCAAACTAGTTAGATGGAGTTCCTAGCATGAAACAACTCCATCATTATATTGTATGATAAAATGGATGGTTACTCAAGTAAGAGAACCAAGACCTCACCAAGAGACTGAACACGTGATTACGAGTCACTTTATAAGGAAAAGGTGTTTCCTAAGAGATGTATAAACAAGAGGGTCACATCAGCAGAGAATATAGCAGATCAACTTTGTAAACGCCCAAAGTTAATCGGCTCTCAAAGTGCATCTTGAGAATATGGGACTTGGAGTACCTAAATGGCTTTTACGGGCAAGGGGAAGATTGTTAGGAATAGTGCCCTAGAAAGTCGATTCGACGCAATCTGATTTGGGACTTTCCTTGTATCACAGATAATCTTTGAATAATACACGATTGATTAATATCGTAGGCAAACAGTTCTTTATATGCTAATACGTGTTTTGTGTGTTTCCATTATGTGCGCATGTATTAGAACTCCCCTAATCCATAAGACTGTTAGGGACTTTGTCATTAGGTGAATGGCACATGAAATAAGCCCTAACTCAAGGCCGGATTAGAAACTACTCCAAGTCGATGAGCCCAACAAACAGTGGGAGTGTTAATATGGCTCGATTGAGACTTGCTTGCGGGATTGCGTTCTTAAGAAGGATCATCCTGTTTCATGGGGTGTAAAGTGTATAGTTGATGCGTACGCAATACATTAGGGTGCTCGTTATTAAAACGGGTACACTGAGGTGTCCCACGCGAGAAGATTCCTAAATGGGAAAGGAAGTTTCTATACCTAGAAATAGAAACTTCCAGATTAGGAAATATCTCACAGGTCAATGGCGTGAGTAAATTAATCATTTGACTTGAGATTCCATTGATACTTTGTAGGCTAACTCTGTAGTCTTAGGTATAAGCTTTAAAGGGTGTCGCCTTAGACAATTGATTCAAGGCTTATGCTGGGGTTGCCCAAGTGGCACATGAAAGCATATAAGAATCAACAAAGGACCTACACTTGCTTAAATGCAAGAAGATCTCTTATTGCATAAGTCGTTCATATGCCATCCTAAACCCTCGGCCAAGGTAGTGGATCAAGACATCAAGAAAATGGTTTCTTGGATTGAGATCAAATGGATATGAAATGAACTTAGCTTTAAGATTGAGATTAGTAGGGCTCTCATTATTCCCATGCCCTAGATCTTAATCGAGAGATGGGATGGTAGGAGGATCTTACCTCACGAGCTGTCATTGACTGAAAGGTTCTTATATTTATTGTTCGGGTAGGGGTCATACACCTGTTGCTAGATTATAGTCGTATGATCTGTGAACTAATAAAGCGTATTAGTCTCACTGCTAACTGAAAATGAACCTAGAGGGTCACACACAAATGCCGGATTCAAAGGGTATTGAAGGGAAGATCAAATAGTTGATCGAAACGAGACCACACGTGTAAACTACACGTGTGGCACGTGAGCATGGTTTTGGGCGTGTGGTCCTATTGAATAATTGGAGCATATGTTAATTATTTGGAGAATTAATTATAAAGCCCAAATATAATTAATTAGGAGAATTAATTATAAATCCCTAATATAATTAATTAGGAGAATTAATTATGAAGCCAAATAAAATTAATTAGAGAATTAATTTTAGCCCGTCAGAATTAATTAAGAATTAATTCTAAAGCCCTTCATGGAATTAATTCTAACTATTTAAGTATTTAATTATTTAGTTGTTCTAATTTGATTAGAATAAATAAATAAATACTAAATATCTTCTATTTATTATTCTAGTAAATATTAATTCTAATATGATTAGAATAAATGTTATTAGAATAAGATATTTAATTATTTTTAGAATAATTAAATATTCCTAATTTGATTAGGAGCTCTTTTCTAGAAGGAATAAATATCTTATTTTGAATAAGACTTCTATTACTTGGAGAGAAAGAAAATAGAAGAAAAGTCAAAATTGCAATCCAATTCCAATTAGACTAAGGGGTTCGAAACCCTAGCCCTATTTATAGGCTAAGGGGTTCGAGTTTTTCTCTTCACGCGTGAACATAGGGATCACGCCCAATCTACGATGGCTTCAAGAATTTGGGAGAATTCTCTTGCTCTCTTTCTTCTGGTTTTATGTTTCTTTCTTTAGACATGTTATATCGTTAGCACTTTCCCTAACATGATTTGAATCTAGGTTGGTGTGGATTATTAATCTAGAGGAAACCTACTTTGGAATCTAAAGTAGAAAGAATCTTTCGAGGGACGAGGGTTGCCATTACTGCATGAAGCGCGTTTGAGGGTGGCTCAAAACGTGTCAAGAAAGCATCGATTCTTGTAAGTTCTTGAATCTCTAAGACTAGAAATAGAAATTGCATCTCCGATCTTGCTTTTTAGGAAAATTTTTAAATTCCCTGCGCTTTCTGATCGTGTTTTTCCCAACATAAATCCCGAGCAAGGTTTTAGTGAAGTTATTTCCCGCGAAGGGGCATAAAGACATTGTTCAATGCTCGGACTTTATGACTATATCAATTTTATAAATATTTCAATTCAATTAGGTGATCAATGGCTAGGCGAGTGAGCGTGGGCAATTCTCCAACCAAAACTCCGATCGTGTATAATCATTAGGTGCTATTTATAAAACGCGATCATGCAAAACAGTTATCCAATCGATCAATGATTAGGTTCATTATTATTGAAGAGCAATAATAGTTCAACCTTCTTCCTCTGGGGTGATGGTCCAGGCCTGTAGACCCGAACCATCCAATCAATACAATTTGAGATGGGGGCTGATGACTCCTACCCGCTCCTTCGAGGGGTTTACCACCGGCTCAAGAATAACTCACCTCTCGTGCTTCTCGGTCGCGTCACACGTGAGAGATTCTCAATGGGTACATCATGTAGAGGTTATGTCCGACGGCCCGATGCAGTTCCGATCGCTAATCCCACGTTTCTCTGGGACCCACAGTACAGTGCAGTGCAATTCTCGCCAAAACAGTAGGGTTACGGTGGAGCAATTCAATCAATTCATTGTAAGCAGTTCATTTTGTTTAAAACATTTACTAGATGATTCTTTGAAAACAATATAGATATAAAATAAGGTTTTTGGCCAAAATATTTCACAAACGGATTGTAGGGTTTATATACATAACTAGAACGGAAAACACCCTCACATGGAACACGACGATATACGAACACGAGCTATACTGGTGCCTACTCGATCAAGATATCTCCGCCCTAGAGAAGAACTGTACAAGAAGGAAAATAATGTGTACTCGTGAGATACGACTCAATATGAACCCAAGTAAGATGCACGACATAGATATGAGATGTTCGTGTGATGATATGAGATGACATTATATGCATACAATAATCATAAAATGATATGTTATGTTGTGATACTGTTCATATGCATAACTAATGTCCCACGTAATAATTAGGTGTACAATATAGGTGTACATGTGATTCGTGATCAATCATAGCATGCACGAAGCCAAAGTATCAATTAAACAATTAACACATTCCCATTGATCACTTAAACATGAATTCCAAATCACACAAGCAAACAAAGCATATAAAAAACTTATGACACAACCAACGTTCACTTAAAGCAAGCATTATTCAATCAATGTCAATTAGACACGTAATTCAATTAATAAAAGCATACAAGACACGTTATTAAAACATGCAAACCACGTAATCAAGCCCATGATAACAAACAACGCTGGTCAACGTAATAAAACAAGGTCAATAGTCATTCCCGGCCGGGATGGTTTTAAAGTTATTTTGATTCTCGACCGGGACAGCATGTCCGAGACCTACTGTCTTGCCAGTACAGAAAACAATCCCGGCCTGGACAGTTGTCCAGACACCAATCTGTAATACATTCCCGGTCGGGACATGAAAAGCACTAAAACCAATCCCAGCCGGGATTAGAAATACACTAATCTCGTTCCCGGCCGGGATCACCTACATGAGAAAACGAGGCAGCTCCGGCAGAACAAGGGCAGTGCCGTTGGCGTCCTAGGAGCACCGTCGGAGCCCGAAACTCACATCAAGCAACATACAATCACCAAGGAACACAAAAGTACGATCGAAGCATGAAACAGAGCGCTGTACGATACAAACCCACCAAGTAATACAAATGTACACTTACAACATATATACATATATATACAAACCAATACATTCACATAAATGCAAGAAATGGAAGGGTTTATACCAGTAAGGGAATGAGGAAGTTAGAGGAAATTTGTGGTGACCGAAAAATGCTCGGGAGTTGCCAGAGATGGTGGAGCTTGGTTATTCCTTCTCTTGACTTGGGTGGATGAAGACTAAAGGAAGAGATAAAGAGATGAGGTGGTGGTGGAGCTTGGAAATGGTGGTGGTTTGCCAGTGAGGGACGGTGGTGATGGGGCCGTGTGTGGTGGTTGTGGGTTGTCGGTCAAGGGGGAAGAAAAGGAGCAAGGAAGAAATTTAAAGAAAATGGGAGAAAAGGAAGAAAAAGGAAGAAAGGAAAAGAGAAGAAAAAGGAGGGAAAGGGGGGTGATGTTTACCGGGGAGGGAGAGAGAGAGAGAGAGAGAGAGAGAGAAATGGTATGCGGAGTCCGCAGTTAAATATTTGGTGTTGTAATATTTTCGTGTGGTTTCGGTTCAAATTTGAAATATGGTTAGGAAAGAAATAGGTTCCCAAGTTAAATAAATAGATAGGCAACGAGTTCGGGAATTTATGAGGAGTAAAATGGCTAGGCTCGGGAAAAGGAATATGCGTGTTTGTATGTGATATTGCAATTGAATCCAAATAATCAATTAAACACGTACATCACTTTATTGCAATTAAAACACACAATAAATAATTAAACACATAAAACACTTAAATCACTTAATTAAATAAATAAAACACTTAACACTCGGCCTAACCTCATTCGTGACGTCATACCTGATTAGTCTTGAAAGCACGGGGTGTCATACAAACACAGAGTAAAAGTAGCAGAAAATTAAAAGTTTTTCCAAAAGGGATTGTTTGCTTGTATTGTTCGTTTTAAAATTTTTAGAAAGATTTAAGAAACTTACGGTTAATTGAATCTTTCTTGTAATATTTGATTTCGCCTATTAAACACTCTTCAATTAGATTGTCCCTCGAACGGTTCTTCTTGAGAGTTCAAAGTAGGAATCCTCTAAAGCGTATCCATGCCAGTCCTAGATCACGACCAAAGTATTGAGAATCCTAGTTCTGTGACTTATGTTTTGGCTAGGATGTTTGATGTGAAAATTTTTCTTTTGATTTATCAAAATAATTATCGCTTCAAGAACGTTGGTCTAAACCCTCAAAGAAGCCCGAACCCTTATATTTATAGGTATATGGTTCGAACCACATAGGACTTTCTTAAGCCTTGTAGGTTTTGATTTCTTACTCAATAATTTACTAATTAAATTATATCTTTTATTTAAAATAATATCTTATCTTATTTAAAAGACATATCAATAAATCTTTTTCCTAAACCCTTTAGGAGTTTAACTACTCAACCTCATCTAACACGAGATTAAATTTCTATTTGAATAAATATCTTAATTCTTAATTAAATATTTATTGGGTTAATTATTTTGAATTGGGCCTAACAATTAATTCCTAATTAATTAAAAACCCAAAATTAATTAAACATAATTTAATTAACAATGTTTTCACATGTGTGGCTAACAAGACACGCGTCACTCAGTGACATGGGGCCCATACACGTGTGGCCCCATAGGTCAACCATTTTGATCATTTTAGTTAATCCGATTAACCTCCTACTAAAACCCTCGTGACTTGTCATTTGTGTGTGACCCTCTAGGTTCATTATTCAAATATCAGTGACACTAATAAATTAATACGCTTATTCAATTAATTAGTTCACATATCACACTACCGTAATCTAGCAGTGGGTGTGTGACCCCTAACCAAATAACGAAATGAATAGAAGAACCTTTCAGTCAATGACAATTAGTGAGATACGATCCTCCTACCATCCTATCCCTCAACGAAGATCTAAGGCATGAGAATAATCTTAGAGCCTTAATAATCTTAATCGTTAAAGTTAAGTTCGTTTCATATCCATTTAGATCTCAATCCATGAAAACCCCATTTTTTTGATGTTTTGATCTTTTCCACCCTAGACAAGGATTTTATTAATGGATTACAAACAACTTAATCAGTGTAGCACCATGAGGGAAGGCACCACATCCCCCGCACTATGGCCCAACACGAGTAACAAAATGGTAAGTCCGTTCATGAGCCAAACCATAGCGAACATGAGACAAATAAAATCACACCTAAGCTAGGCGGAACTTAGACCTTGAATCAAAGTCAAAACCTCAAAAGCAAGTGCACAAGCGGAAGCAAAACATACAACAAAAATAATTCATACAAGAATGGGTAACGGGTTCAAACTATCACTAGAAGTCTGTCCCGAATTCATATCATAACCAAAGTAACATACATACATTCGTCTATAATTATACAACGTATTGAATTCATATGAAATGCAACAGACTCGAACAAAACCAAAAGATTTTACAAGACAGACCGACTTCAAAACATGACTCACGCCACCTAGCTTAACTCTGAAGCAAAACCTGTAAACTAAAAACGTTGGGGAGGGAGAGGGTTAGCCACACTGACTGAGTGAGGGGCTACACAGAAATTCAGCTCCAAATTTTGCGTGGCTTTCTCCTCACTTGGTACTCTACGCGGTGGTGACTGCCTTGTTCACCTTCATTCCCAGGCTGTTGCAGCTATAAATTCCACCAAGGTACAACAGCAATTCAAGCAACAATAAGGCAGGATGTGTTCAGATCGTTCCAGGCCAAAAACAAGATGAAAACATGCTAAAACTCCACCTAACTCAGTCACAACAACACACAAGAACATGGAAGCAAGATTGAGTCCAAGAAATGATCAATTTAATGCATCTTCCACACATATAATTCAAGGAACAACAATGGTGGATCTCCACACACACTCTTGATCAAATACAATTCAAGAAATGCAACAAGGAAACTTCAAGGAACATATAGCAAGTCTTAGATCAAGAAATGGAGCAAGGATCATCAAGTTTCTCACATTTTCATAAAACCCATAACTATTCATCATCTTCTTCATATATCATGCTTCCATGGATTAAAAAAAGTTTTACATAGATTAAAAAATACAAAAGAAAGTGGAGAATCCAAAAATTAACTTACCTTCAAGAGATGGTTGAGTTTGAAATTCTCTTGAGCTCAAAAGGGTTCAAAATGTTGAGAGATGTCTTGTTTGCTTCCTTATTCTCCTCTCTTGCTTGCCCTAGACATGTGAGGTTCGAATGAGAGGGAGAAAATGAGAGCGTGAGAGATATTTTGGTTGAAAAAGGGGTCAAAATAGGTCGAGCAAGTCAAAATGGGTCAAATAGGAGCAGAAACGGGTAGGTTAGGGGTCCGGTACCTCCGGTCCGGTTCACTAAAGTTTCGGAGATTCAAATGGACTTAAAAAATTGTGAGGCTTATCTCGTTGGATCTGAATTGTCAAAATGAGTCCACGGTGTTGAAATTCAAATTCGAATTCCCGAGCTCAAGTTATACCGACCGGAACCTAAGGTGTCCTAAACGCTCTTGAGGCCCTTAATTCCCAATTTCACCAAAATGGTCCAAGACCACGTCTAACAAGTTTAAAAACGTATAATAAGCATATAAACAAGTTCATAACTCATATATTTCATGTATACCACATATTCTCAAAGTTCAGAAACGAGTTCGGAGTCAAACGGATCATAAGAAGTCAAAGAAACATATAGGGAAAAGTTCATGTACTAAAATCAAAGTTCTTGAATTTAACAATCATATTCACATATAATTCATGGATTAACATATTAAAGCATAAATAAATAATTTAATTGCGCATACAACTCACTTGTGACGTCATACCTATATGGCCGAACGGACGGGGCATCACAATTAGTAAGAGATCATTTTGCTCATAGCAAGTGTAGGTCCTTTATTGATTCTACTAATTCTACATATGCCACTTATGCAATCCCAAAATAAATCAAAACTCAGCTATCTAACGGCGACATCCTTTTGAGTCCATATCAAAGATTATAGAATTAGCTCATATGAGATACTACAGAATCTCAAGTCTAAGGATTATTAATCACGTTATTAACCTGTGAGATATTTCTTAATCTAGAGGTTTCTGGAAACATCATTTTCCAATTAGGAATGTTCTCACGTGGGACACCTCAGTGAACTTGTTCTACTAACGAGCACCCTTGTGTAGTTGTGTATTATGTACGCATCAACTGTGATGCCCCATCTCTTCGGAAATTTAGGTACGGCATCACGAGAGAGTTTAATTCTGTATTTTCGTGATTTATATGTCGGTGCATGCCCTACGTAACAATTTATATTTAATTTCAAGTTATGTGCGCATTATAATTTAATTAAATTATGTTTGGTCTCAATTGTCCAATACTTGAAAGTTTAGGGACCTAATTGTAATTAGAGTATTTTGGGGCCTTTTTGGCTATCTTGAGCTCGAGAATTCGGATTCGAATTCCGACTTCACCATTGGATTCGTTTCGACCATTCGGATCTGATGAAACTAGCCTCGCTTATTTTTAAGCCCATTTAGAACCTCTTATATTTTAGAATCCGATCCGAACGGACCGGATACCGTTTGACTTGACCCGCATTAGCTGACTTATTTTTCAGCCCCAAAAGGGGAGATTTCCCTATTTTCTTCTCCCATTTTCAATGTGTAACAAGAGAGAAGGAAGAAGGAGGAGAAACCCCAACCCCAAACCCTTTGAGCTCAAGAACCCCGACTTCGTCCGTCTGATCAGCGATCCAAGGTAAGCAATGTATTCCCCTCGTTATGTGTTTCGATTCTATGTGCCTTTCGTGTTGTGATTTTATATATATATGTGTATTTGGGGTTTTGGGTGAATAGTGAAGATTTCGGTTTTTAGGGTGTTCGAGCTCGTTTCGGAGTCCAATTTGTGCTCTAATGTGTTCTACATGTGTTATTTGTTGCTATATGTTAATTTTGGGACGTTTTGTGGGGGTGTGGGTCAGATTTTGGGAGGTTGGAAACCTCCCCGCGAGCTCAGTCGCCATGGCTGCTCTTCTACGTGTGACGCCCCGTCCGTTCGAACATACAGGTAAGACGTCACGAGTGTGCTATTTGCGTATTTAAATTATTCAATTATGTAATTAGATGTTGATTATGATATTTATATGTTATCTTGAATATATGCGTTTTTGCTTTTATGACTTCGAATTTGATCCGTTTGATTTTGAATTTGATTTTGATATTTGTGAAAACTTGATATGCATGAGATATATGAGTTATGAATGTGTTTATTTGCTCTTTGTACATTTTGGGTTCGTTTGTTGAGGTCTTCGACCGTTTTTGTTAAAACGGGACTTAAGGGTCTAAAGAGCTTTTAGCGCACCTTGGGTTCCCGGCGGCATAACTTGAGCTCGGGAATTCACCATCGTTGGACTTGTATCAACGATTCGGATCCAATGGAATAAGCCTCATAACTTTCTAAGCTAGTTTGAACCTCTGAAATTTCACTGAACCGAGCACCATGTACCAATATAGCCACCTTTGACCATCTTGACCATATTTGACCCGATTTAACTCTTTTTTTACCCCAACTTTGACCTATGTGCAAGACACAAAACCCTCTACTATCTCCCTACCCCTCTCATTCGGTCACACCAAGAAATAAAGGAAAAAGTGAAGTTCAAAAGCAAGAAAGAAGAGAAGGAAGAGAACTATTCATACCTTTACACTTTTGAGCTCATAACATCTCCATTCTTCATCCAATCCAAAAGTTAAGTATATTTTTGTGTTCTTCACTCCTTGGTGATTCTTTTAAGCCATGATTCTTAGATTTTCACCTAGGTTTGAGTATTCTATGAAGATATGTATGAATAGTAAGGGTTTGTGAGAATTTGTTGGGTATGAGTTCATCCTTATATCTTTTGATGATCTAAGAGTTGTGGGATGTTCCTTTGTGCTTCTTTTACTCATTTATGAGCTTGCATTACTTGGTAGTTGAGCATTTAATGAATCACCATTAATGAACTTTGCATTTCATGAACTTTAAGATTAATGTAAAATGAACTCTAAGCTTCCATTTTGTTGCTCTCACGTATGCTTGCTTTGATGGCTTAATTTGCACTTGTTCCTTGCTTGATTTTGAGTTGTTTTGTAGCCCCTTCTTCCTTTCCCAGCCTGCTCTGTTTTTGCCTTATTTTTTTTGGCTGCTGGACTGGGGTCGTAGCCCGACCGTAAGGTGAGCAACTCGATCACGACCTCGAGGTCGATGCAGAAATGCTACTGATGTAGAGTCACAGTCGTGACGATTTATGGCATGGTCGTGACATGTATGCAGGGGAGGCTACTGACTTTACGTCATGCCCACGACGCTTTGCATCATGGCCGCGACGGGAGGTCAAGAGGTTTCTGATCTTACGTCGCTCCCTTGCCGGATTTTGTTGTGACTGCGATGTTGTTTGGTGCTTTGTGTAATCTTTTCTTACTTTATTTGAGCTTTGTTTGATTTTTCTCGCTTTGTTTACGATTCGTATGCTTTGCTAACTCGTTATATCATATGTTATGCCCCTTGTGAATTTATGATGTGACTTCGATGCTCATATGCTAACTATGATCTTATATAACCTAGGCCTGTAAATGGGCAGGCATTATCCAGGCCCAGGCCCAATAAATCTTCATAATGCCCAGGCCCAGACCCAAGAATCAGATCCAGACCCAGGCCCAGAACCAGACCCATTTTAATTTTTAATGGGTATGAATATGGATATAGACCCGAATAATATCCAGTTACCCATGCCCATATCCTACCCATATTCAATAACCCTAATTACACAAAATCAAATCGATTTCCTTCCCAATCACTCAATCAGTGATTTCCTCACGTCTCTCACAGAGACTAATCTTCACAATCAGCGATTCTTATCTCTCTAACGACACTCACCTACGATTCTTCGTGACGATTAACTCCGCTCTAGCTCCCCTCTCGCTCATCCCGCATTGAAGCTCAAAATTGCAGATTCAACCTAGGTATGCCATATGAACACTTTGATGTTTTATCCGTAGGATTTTGTTTCAATTTTGTGTTAGGTCGCTGAGTTTTGTTAATGGGTATTGATTTCCATGAAAAAAAATTAATGGGTTTTGAAGATATTGTTATTTTTGTGTATTTGACTCCTTAAATGGGCTCGTAATATTTATTCACTTCCTTGATGCTGAGAAGTTAACAAATGTGATGAAAAGGTTGAAGCCAAGATTACCTCAACACAGCTAGATAATTTCACGTTGGAGTCAGTTTCGATTTTCTTGTTATTTTTATAGAATATTTTGATAAAGTTTGTACGAGTTTATTTTTCCATTTTTATAAGCTCCAAGAAGTTATTAATTATCTGTTTGAGTCGTACATTTAGTGAACTTGTTGCTAATGTTGTTTCTGGATAGTGTGAAGCAAATGTTGGTTAGTATTTTCAACTTACTATCAGAAATATTGAAACAGGTGGCTATATGTTTCTTAATTGTTGCAACAATGGCAAGATTGTAGGACTTTGATTTTCTAATGATTGTTTTCCATTTGTAATGTATTTTGCTAATGCTATTGAAATTTTCCATATTGTAGTTTCCAGAATGTCGACATCACATAATGAATTGAGTCAGTTGATAGCTTCTGCTAGTGATCATGGTGATGGCGGGAGCAATGATGAGGTAAGTAATGCATCTAGACCTTCTAGAGATAGAAAAAGAAAAACATCGAAGGCATGGGACCACTTTACAATTGTTCAAGGTGTAGATGGTAGTACGTATGCTAAGTGTAATCATTGTTTAAAGTTACTTGCTGATCGAGCTTCTTCAGGTACAGCTTATTTGTTAAAACACCTACAAAAGACATGCCCACATTTCAAGTTGGATAGTAGAACCGAAAGTAGCCCTAGGAGCGAATTTAAATTTGATAAAACGAAGAGCAGAAATGACTGGGCAATTACAACCATAAAACACAAGTATTCATTCAATATGGTTGAGCATGAGTACTTTGAGAAGTTTTTAGATGATCTGAATCCGGATTTCAAGCTTTCTTGTAGAAACACTATTCGAGATGACGTCGTTCAGATACACGAAGAGAAAAAAGGTGACATATTTAAATTGATAAATGGGCTTAAATGCAAAGTGTCTGTGACTACTGATATTTGGACCGAGAAGCATTCAAAAGTTACATACAATTGCTTGACTTGCCATTATATTGATGATGATTGGCAATTACACAAAAAGATTCTTGTATTTAAGAATTTTCCTTATCCTCATGATGGTCGTGCATTGTTTAACTTTATGAAAGATACAATACTGGATTGGGGTTTGAAAAAAAAATTATTCGCCATTGTTGTTGATAATGCGACTGCTAACGATGTTATGATTAGATTGTTTAAGGATTGGCTTCTTAGTGAATCATTAATTGGGTTTGATGGAGATTGGTTGCATGTGAGGTGTAGTGCTCACATTTTAAACTTGATTGTGCAAGATGGATTGAATAGAATTAGGGGCCTGATTGAGAAAATTCGTGAAATTGTTAGATATTTGAATAAGTCCCCTGCTGCAAAGTTTGAAAGTGCAATAGTTCAATGCAATATAAAGGGTGCGAGAGAAGTTGCCATGGATATTCCTAATAGGTGGAACTCAACCAATAAATTGCTTAAAACTTATTTACCATTGAAGGAAGCATTTTGTCGTTTGGAGCGAATAGATAAAAACTATCGTTCCAATCCATCAGAGTCAGAATGGGAAGTAGCTAAGGTTGTGCATGGGTGTTTGGAAATCTTTTTTGAAGCTACTCGTCATTTTAGCGGTCAGAACTTTCCTACGTCTAATGTTTTCTTCCCGGACGTTTGTGAGATTCAACTGAGGTTGAGTGAGTGGATGAACGGTGAACATGACTTCATTAGAGAGATGTGTGGACCTATGAAGGAAAATTTTGACAAATATTGGGATGAGTGTTGTATAGTCTTGGGAGTTGCTGTTGTATTTGACCCTAGATTTAAAATACAATTAGTTGAGTATTTTTATACAAAGATCTATGGTTCAGAAGGCGCTCAATCATATATTTATAGGGTCCGAGGGAGTTTGGATAAATTATTTATTGAGTATGGAGGAAGTTTCGTTCCTGTGACGACGCACATATCTACTGAGACAAGCAGTTCTAGTATATCAACGCGCTCTTCTTTGCGTGATTTTGATCAGTGGTGTGATGCATTACATGCTCCGGTGAACGAAAAGTCGAAATATTTAGAAGAGCCTAAATTCCCAAGTAACGGATGAATTTAATATCTTGGATTGGTGGAAAACAAATAGTCCACGGCTACCAATATTATCCAAGATAGCACATGATATTTTAGCAGTTCCAGCAACTACAGTTGCGTCGGAGACGACATTTAGTGTTGGAGGATGAACAATTAATCCATCAAGATCTTGCTTGGGCACGGATGTTGTGCAGGCGTTGATAGTAACGGATGATTGGATATGAAATTCTTCTTTTAATATATCGTAAATAAAGTTACTTCATTTTTATTTTAATTTTTATGTTAATTTTTATATTATTCTTAATTAATTATTTTTTATTTTATCAGGTTAGCTGGATTGAGGATGAGCTCTTAATAAATTTAAATATAACGGGATAGCTGGATTGAGGATGAGCTCTATTGTTTCAGAAGTGCGGTTTTTGTGAACTATTGTTGGTTGTTCTATTATATATAACATGCTAATAATAAACTCTCATGCCAATTTACTGATTAAATGTAATATTGTTAAGAAATTAATATAATCAAGTTTTGTTTGTTTTTCTTTATTAAAAATATTGTTGTATTTTATAGGATCAAATCATGTATATTAAAATACTTATAGGAAAGTTTTTGTGTTCAATTTTGCTTAGATTTAAAAAACAAAAAAAAAAGGGACAAAAAAAGGACTAGGCCGGACCCAGCCCCAGGCCCATATAAATGGGCATGACTTTTAACCATTTCTCCAGACCCAGTGGGGCTTATATGGATCTGGGCAGGGCCTGGGCCTAACATTGAATGATGGGCAAATATTGGATCTGGGCCGAGGCTTGGATAATGCCTACCCATTTACGGGCCTAATGTAACCTAAGTGCCATATTATTTCATTTCATTCACATCACATGCATTCATATGCATTTGCCGAGCATCTAATTGGTTCATATTGAGTCTAAGAGTGTCTTTTGTTGTTTGTTTTGTTTAGAGGATCATCCCATTGGTGACGAGGTGGTTTCATAGGCATCTGTTTGATCCCCTTTTGTTCTCTACTACGTTCGAATGTGAGGTCTTGTTCTTTTAGTTACTATGACCTACAACCCTACGTATTTTGAGCCCACATGCGACTTATGTATATGATATGATAGATATGTATATGATATGTACTTTGAGGGCTTGTCTTATTTGTTATAAGACTTTAAAATGCTTTTATACGTATGTAAGCTATATTTTCATTTGATTTGAAAAGCTTTGATACGTCTGAGTATATAGCGTGATTTGGCTTTGAAAGAAAAGTTTCTTCGGAATTTGAATTTGAATTTGACTTTGAATCTTGCCCTGGAGAGTGGTATGGTATCTCGGGACAACCTTGATATCGCCGAGCTCTCCCATCAGCACTTTTCTTTGAGAGTTTCACCTAACCTTAGGAGGTTGAGGAAGGGTGATTCTCTTGAGCCGGTGGTAACCCCGCCGAAGGTGCAAGGAGGTAATTAAACCTTGTCTCATATGACTTTGACCGATAGTTAGGGCTTGCAACCCTTCTATCACCCGGTGTAAAGATGGTTTATGAATTTTGTTTTTGACTATAAATATGACTTTGAATATGAAGAGTTTTGAAGGAGAACTCGTACTCGCCTAGTTAGTGTGACTTTGTTCGAATCTATGAAACGAGAATGGATTCTTAACTATTTAAAATTAGTTATTTTAGCCCTCGGCCCTATCCTTTCTTTTAAGTATATATATCTATCATCAGGTGAAACGTTTTAGCTTCCAAAAACTATCCTTGGTTCAAGGATCTTTATGAATTTTGGTGCATGTGTTAGTCCCCCTCACTAGTCTTTAGGACTGACCCTCACTGTAGTTTCTCTTTTCCCCCTTTGTTTTGAGTTGCAAGTACAGTCAGTGGTTTGAGCTAGGCGTCAAGTCTGTCTTAGTGTCGTACTTGTGGTGTAGCTTGAGTCTTCATGCACCATAGTAGATTTACTACTTTATATATTTATTAACTTTTGGATATCTATTATGATTATGATACACTTGTTAGACTTTGATCCGGATTAGATACTTAGATCTTTTGGCCCGGGATGAGTTTGTGAATATGTATATGAATTATTATGCTAGTTATTGACTTGGTATGATAATTGTTAGCATGCTATACTATGATATCTTTAAACGCTTCCGCTATTATTTGATTTGATGCGCACTTTGATTGAGGGTCTAGACCGCCTAGCTTAGGAGAGTTTTTCTTTGTCTCCCGTTTGCTATTGTTTGGCGCATTTGCGGATTCTCCATTTCGTCACACGTGTCGGGCTCTAGTGCGGGGAATGTGGTGCCCATTGTTCGGGGTAATACACTACGAGCTCGGTTATGGCTGCGACCAAAATTGTGCTTAGCACGATCGCGAGGCTATTTATTTATATTTTCCTTCAATTTTTGGGTCGCGGGGGGCGACACCTTGTAGTTGTTTTTGTGTCACGGTCACGATGGCCTTTGGTATTTTCACTCAATTATTGCGGCGCTGCCGCGACACTTTCCAGTTATTTTGGAGATGCGGTCACGATGCTGGGAAGGTTTGAGGGACTTGTGTTTTGGTCCCGTTTCTTTGGTTTTGTTCGTTCCTTTCATTCTTTCCTACCCCAAACATGATCCTAATGTGCCTTGTGATTGTTTTATGTTATGCATTACTTTAATTGCTAAGATATGAATATATGCATTTCAATGAAATTTGTATAATTTGGGATCATGCATCATACGAGCTATGCCTAATGTATGTTCATGCATTGTCGTGTGTCTATGTAGTTCATCTAAGTCTTGCATTTATGTTCAGTTTGTTCAGGTGCACCCGGGGCAGTGTTTCGTTAGCCGAGTTGATTCTGAGGTGAATCAACCGTTGTGTCTTCGACTCCGTCGGTATAAGGTGAGGTTAGGTTTATTAGTTATAACCCTAATGCTTTTCAATTTTGAATGCATGTGGTATGATAAGCCCTATGTACGCTATAAGTTTGCAAGTATGATACGCTATGTGCAAGCCTATGTACGCTTGTTATAGTTTGATTTGATATGTTTTGCAACACTAAGCTATGCTTCAAACCGCGTGCTTCTTATGAGCCAAGCAATGCAAGAAAAGGATACGATATAGAATGACACGAAGTGTTATGTCAAGCATAGCTATTGCAAGGTAAGGGATGTATAAGTGTGTACGTATGATAAGTACGTAAGTAGTAGGTTATGCTTTGTTATGATATTCTGCTCTGTTATGTCTGTCTATTGGGCCCTGGAGACTGTGGGTCGGGAATCTTGGGACGGTATCGGGCCATCGGGCGTGGCCTGGACATAGTCTCCATCTGTCTGAGGATCACCTCTGAACCCACCAGGAGGTTTAGTGGGGGATGAAATATATGAGGGTTTGAGTCATTTGCTCACCCTCGTCTGTCTGGATGGTTAGGGGAGTACATACCCTTTCATCATCCGAAGAAGATTAGTCTGTTATGATAAGTCTGCAAGCTTTATGTTTTAAGTTTTGATATATTATGATATGGGGAGTTGGTTGGAGTTTGGTGCTCGTACCCGCCGAGCTATATGATATGTATGTAATGCTAAGGTTTATGAAACGAGGATAAACTTGGAATTAAGATAAAAATTGGAGTATTTTAATAAGAGAAGCCAAGTTCTGTATTGGTATGTTAAGATATTCTATGTCATGAAACATATGATATGTATAAGTTAAGTTTATTTTTTTCCGTTTTTGTTAAGGAACACCTATATATAAAGTATCACGGACAAGTATTTTGGTGTGCAAAAACTATCCCGGGTTCATGAACATTTATGATTTTGAATGTGCTGTACTCTCCTTATATAAGTAGGTGTGTGTGGCTAGACCCTCATTTAGTCAGTGTGACCGACCCTCTCCCTCCTCAATGTTTTTTAGTTTGCAGGTTTCGCTTCGGAGTTCGAGCTAGGCGGCTTGAGTCGGTCTTTAGAGTCTGTTGTTGAGTCGAGTCTTTTGTATTAGTTAAGATTGTATGTGTTAGGAATAGTGCCCTGAAAGCCGATGTATTAGTCAGCTTTGTTACTTGCCTTTTGTAAATCACAGACAATCTTTGAATTATACGAATTGAGGCAACACTTCTTTATATGCTCTTATTTGATTGTGTGTTTCCTTTTGACTGCGCATGTATAAGAACTCCCCTAATCAATATGACTTACAGGACTCAACCATTTAGGTGAAGTGGTTCATGAGACGAGCCCTATATAACATAAGTCATGATTAGAAATCACTCCAAGCAGATGAGTCCAAAAGACAGTGGGAGTGTCAACCTAACTCGTTCGAGGCTTGCTCGTGTGATCACGCCCTTAAAAAGTACCACCTTGTTTCATGGGGTGCAAAGTGTGTAGTTGATACGTGCGTGATACATGAGGGTGCTTACTTATTCTAAGTAGGTACACTGAGGTGTCCCGTATGAGAAGATTCCTAAATGGGAAAGGAAGTTTCTATATCTGGAAATAGAAACTTCTAGATTAGAAAATATCTCGCGAGTCATTGATGTGATTAAGTGATCCTTAAACTTGAGGTTCCATTGATACTTTATGAGCTAACTCTGTAGTCTTAGGTGTAAGCTTCAAAGGGTGTCACCTTGGACAACTGATTCAAGGCTTATGCTGGGGCTACACAAGTGGCACATGAAAGTATATGAGAATCAATAAAGGACCTACGCTTGCATTAGCAAGATGATGATCTCTTATTGTGTAAGTCATTCATATGCCATCTAGGAGTCCTTGGCCAAGGCAATGGATCAAGACATCAAGAAAAGAGTTTCTTGGATTGAGATCAAATGGATATGACATGCACTTGACATTACGATCAAGATTATTAGGGTTCTAATTATTCCCTTATCCTAGATCTTGATTGAGAGATGGGACGTTCTCACATATGTCAATGACTTAAAGGTTCTGTCGAATCGAGACATTCTTATTCAGCTAGGGGTCAAACACCTGTTGCTAGACTATGGTCGTTTGATCTGTGGACTAATTAATTAATTAGAGAATTAATTATTTAGGGTCACTGAAAATTGAATTAAGAACCTAGAGGGTCACACACAACAACCCGATCACGTGGATTAAGGCTTGAATCGATTAAACGAGTTGATCGAACCATTAAGTGAATGGTGGGGTCCACACGTGTAAGTCACACTTGTGGAACACGTGTATGACACGTGTCCTTATGGACACGTATAGTCACGTGTATGTATGTGTATAATTATTAAATAATTAATGTGTTAATTATTTAATGGACTTTGATTTAATTTTGAATTAATATTAAGGTTCTGATTTGGAGAAATAAAGTCTAATAAATAATTAATTATGAATTAATTATATTATTAGTCTTCAAGTTATTTATTGTAAAATAAATAATCTAAAAGAGTTAGATTAGAATCTTTCTTTCCAAGTTGATCAATAGGAAGACTTTTGGTCAAAGTAAGAGGCTTAGTCTCCAAGCAAGAAATCCCTTTCCAAAAGAGTTTGGAATTCGTTGTCCAATAAGGAATAGGGTTGAACCCTAACCCTATATAAGTGAGGGGTTCGAACCCCATGGGGTATGATACATAATTTCTCCTTCTCCATAATTATACACTAAACCCTAGAGCCTAAACACCGAATATAGAACTAGCATCCTCCCTATTCGGATCGTGGTCGCGGTTGGTGGACTATTTCTCTAGAGGGCTACTATGGTGAAATTTTTAAATATTCGAAGGAGCTTTTGGAGATCAAGCCGCGTGAAGAGCGTTCTTAGGCGGCTAGAACGTGTCAAGAAAGCTTCTAATTAAGTGAGTTTCTTGATCTCTATGAATTTGGGAATAGGAATTGCAAGATTCAATCTTTGCTTAGTTGGGAAATTTTTAAATTTCCTCTACGTTTCCCTTGTGTTTTTCCCAACAAGTGGTATCAGAGCCACCTTGCAAGGCCTATTTCTGGTTCGTCTCAATTATTCTGAATTTGGTAGAAATTCGTAGGCTTAGATGCGAATTGAGTATTCTTGAGTTTTTTTAGAAAGCCTGAAATACGAAACTGTATTTTTCCTAAAGTTTCTGTAAAACGTTTTCGAAAATTTGATTGAAATTATTTTGGATCAAATATATTTAAATCGTGTTTTAAATTTTGGATTATTGTTGGTTTTAAACTAAAATATGAAACACGAAATCGTGTTATGAAAACGCGAGCCTAGGCGTTCTAGGACCTCGCACGCCTAGGCCCGGGCCATCTCCGCACAACAATCCCGTAGCCGCGCGGGATTATCTGCCCATCCCTCCCGCAACCGAGCGGGAGGCCGCCCGCCAGCGCCTAGGCGCCCCCACGCCCCCTCCCGCAACCGCGCGGGAGGCTGCCGATCACGCCCGCCCTGTCCCACCCAGTGGCTGAGCGAAACGCGCGCGCGCTGGCAACTCACTCTACTGGCTGCGCACAGCACTAGCGCGCGCGTCCATGCGCGCGATGTTGTGCGGCTGCTGGGCAGGGTCTCGGGTGGGCGTGCAGTCCGTTCCGGGCCGTTCGTTTCGCGATCTTGATTTTCGTGTTTAGTCCAATCCATTCCCGATTTAATTTTTTTGAAAATTTTGTTTTATTAAATTAAAATTTTATTTTTGAAATAATTGTTTAGGTTGGGATTTTAAGAAATTAAAGCGATTTTAATTTTGGGAAAATTACAAACTTTATTTTCTGAAAATATTGAAGGAATAAAATTATTAATTTTTTCAGAAATTAATTGGAATTTTATTAGTTTATTGTTTTTCGGGTTTTATAGAAAAGTCTCTTGAACAAGAATTGCATCTAATTCGTGTTTTAAGCTATTAGGGCTTAAGGCGAGAATTTTAATTTATTGGTTAAATTTAAATTCTTGCAATTTATGCATGTTAGGTGATCATGGGTTTAGTCTTATGTATGTTTTAATTTATGCACATGGATAGTTTAAATTGGGGTTGGAGCCCCATAGTTTCGTTTTTCAATTGGGGTCGGTGCCTCACTTATGTGCGTACTGTTATGTGTTTATTATGTGGCTTTCCATATTACTGTTTTTGAGGCCGGGGTATGCCCCGTGTAATTGTCTAAGGCCAATATGAAGATTGAGCCTTATTACTTTATTTCTTTTTCTTTTTTATTGTAATTTGAGAGTAGAGATAGGTGGTGAGGTCTTTTTCTTTCATTTTGGAGACAATGCGCCCATGGAGTAAGATGGATCTACACAATAAGTAACAAGATGAAGGCCATAAGTGAAGACCTCTCAAAAGTGTTAGAGAGGATTTCTATTATTGTAATAGATAGGGCATCGTTTTATTTCCAATTCCCTTATGTGATTTAAACTGTTTTATGTGGCATGTATGTTAGAACTTGTGATTGTGGAGTGGATCCCACATATCACGCTTAAGATAGGTAGAACCCATGATCATCACATGTTAGTTTCATGCTAGGACATGTTATTTGCTAGTGCTTGTGTGAAATGCATTTAAGTTGTACTTGCATTAATCAAGACTAATTAAATTGGATAACATATATGTTGGTGAGGTCGAACCAGACAACTCTCCGGTTACATCGAATATTCCCATTAAATATTAAGCTAATTTTCGAAAATAGGTGTTTTGTTCGAGGTGCAAACTTTGAATTAAATTCCTAGCATTCCATCAATAGGATTTAAGTTTAATAGGGGAAGCTAGATGCTGGCCATGAGTCGTGGGGTGTCTATGTGAAACCTATTAGTTCTTAGTTTCCTAATTGATCTTAAATGATCAATATTTCGTGATCAATTTTAGCAAGGGCGATGGCCATGAGTCGTGGGTCGTTCGAACTAAGTTTTGATCATGATCTTATGATTGATGGGTCTAGCTTAATGCCTAAGTAAATATGGATGTCACACGAGTCGTGGGTCCATATTGAAATATAGATGATGCAAAAACATTACTAAGAATTCCATAATGTTGGAATTGGTAAGTTGTACCTACCTTAGGCTTAATTGAGAATGGCCACGCGTCATGGGTTCAAGGTTAAGTGCGTAGGATCTTAGTACCCATTGAGATAACAAGTATCCTCTAAGATCTTTGGAAATTATAGATCTTTGAAAAACAGTGGGAGCTACATAGATTAAAGACGTAATCTCATGTATATCGTTATTATTCAGCATGCTCACTAGTTCTCTGTTTTTCCATTTAGGTCGTAGATTCTGTGATTCTCTACGTGCTTTGAAATGGCAACCAAAAACCCTCTAGTATCGATCCTCGAGTCAAACAAGTTGACTGGTCCCAACTATTCTGATTGGCTTAGGAATCCAAAAATCGTTCTAGATTCCGAGAAGAGAATTTATATTCTCTATGAGGCGGAGCCCGTTCCCGAAGGGGATGCTCCGGCCTGGACTAAGCGGAATGCGATCCAGAAGTGGAAGGATGATAATCTCCAAGCCCGTTGTCTCATGCTTGTTAACATGTCTCCGGACATGCAAAGACAACATGAGTCCATGGAATTCGCTTGGGAGATTTACGACCACTTAGAGCAACTTTACCGCCCTCATGAGCGTGTTACAAGGTATAACACCTCAAAGGAATTGTTCCATTTGAGAATGAAGAAAGGTACAAGTGTCCATGAATATGGACTCGAGTTTCTTGCTCTCACTGAGAAACTTACTTCCATGGACATGCCACTGAGGGATGAGCTTTTAGTGGATTTGTTGCTAGCCTCGCTCCCACCATCATTCAATCCTTTTGTCCTTAACTTCAACATGAATCATGCAAATGCTAGTGTAGCTTGAGTTGATTAGTCAGCTTGTGACTGCTGAAGCACGATCAAGAAGAACAATATGGTTATGATGGTCACTGCTCCATCTTCTTCTAAGTCTTCTAAAGGCAAGGGCAAGAAAGCCCAAAAGAAGAAAAAGTCCCTTAGGCCCAATGGAGGCATCACAAAGGGAAAAGTCCAAAAGAAGAAACATGATCAGAAAGAGGACGTTTGCTTCCATTGTTGCAAAACGGGGCATTAGAGGAGAAACTGCCAAGAGTACAAGGCTACTCTAAAGAAAGGTATGTTTCTTGTTGAAGTAAATCTTTCTATTAATTCTAACTCTTGGGTACTTGATACCGGTTGTGGATCTCATATCTGTAATGATGTACAGATGCTAAGTGAGGTCCGGCAACTGAAGGGAGGAGAATGTGTCTTGAAGATTGGGGACGGCTCAACGGTCGAAGCTCAAACTTTAGGCACAATTAGATTAGATTTAGGTCATTCTGTTTTAGTTTTAAATAAAGTCCTTTATGTACCAGACATTATTCGTAATATTATTTCAGTTCTAATACTTGATTGCGAAGGTTATGAAATTAATATTAAGAATGGTAACTTTTTCCTCAAAAAGAATAATTTTTCAATACATCTTGGTACATTAAACAATGAACTTTATCTAACTCAAAACAGTAATATTTTGAATATACAACGAGAAACAAAACGTAAGAGAGATGACGAAGTCTCAGCTTCTTTGTGGCACGCTAGATTAGGACGCGTTTCTAATAACAAAATTAGCAAGTTAACTACCTTAGGGACATTCTCCGAAAATGGCCTTAAACAGTTGACTTCCTGCGAATCCTGTCTCAAAGGAAAGATATCCAAAACTCCTTTTAAACAAAGTGTGGAACGAGCCAAAAAGACCTTGGATTTGATCCATTCTGATGTTTGTGGACCGCTTAGTGTAAGCACTCGAAACAATCATCAGTACTTCATAACCTTTACTGATGACTTTAATCGTTATGGTTATGTGTACTTAATGAAGTACAAATCTGAGGCTTTTGAGAAATTCTTAGAATTTCAAAAGGAGGTTGAGAATCAAACTGGTCACAAGATCAAGACACTTCGATCTGATTGAGGTGGTGAGTATCTTAGTGAAGAATTCCTTAATTATCTCAGAGATAATGGCATTATCTCTCAGTGGACTCCTCCAGGAACTTCTCAGCTTAATGGAGTTTCTGAGAGAAGGAATCAAACCCTACTTGATATGGTTCGTTCCATGATGAGTTTCACTGACTTATCACCTTCTTTCTGGGGTTATGCTCTAGAAAGTGCAGCCAAGATTTTGAATCTTTTTCCTTCTAAGTCAGTCCCCAAAACGCCCTATGAAATGTGGCACGGCAAAATCCCTAGTTATTCTTACTTAAGAATTTGGGGTTGTCCTACTTATGTGAAGAGGACAGTGGGAGATAAGTTAGAAGCTCGTTTTAACTTGTGCTACTTTGTTGGCTATCCTAAGGAATCCATAGGATACTATTTCTATGATCAGACTGAACAAAAGGTGTTTATTTCAAGAAATGTAACTTTTCTTGAGGAATCGTTCCTAGAAGAAAAGAAAGGTAAGATCACAGAACTCGAAGAAATTCGATATATTCCCACGCCACATTTAGAGGACACATCCCATTCTCACACCCTGCTACCAATCACGAACTTTGATACACGTGAAAATCCTCCTCTAAGGTGTTCTGAACGCACTCCTAGATAGCCGGAGAGATGGTATGGTTTTCTCCATGAAATCTCTCAAGAGGATAATGATCCTCTAACATATGAGGATGCACTGTCAAACTCGGATTCTGAATAGTGGAAACAAGCCATGAAATCCAAAATGGATTCCATGTACTCCAACCAAGTTTGGACCTTGGTAGATTTGCCTGATGGGGTTAAACCCATAGGTTGCAAATGGATCTTTAAGAGAAAGCTTGGAGTAGATGGAAGCATTGTAGCCTATAAGGCAAGACTGGTTGCAAAAGGCTTCACTCAAAGGCCCAGTGTGGACTTTGATGAAACTTTCTCACTGGTTGCAATGCAAAAGTCCATTCGGATCATGTTTGCCATAGCTGCATATTACGACTATGAGATATGGCAAATGGATGTGAAAACTGCCTTTCTCAATGGAGAAATTGATAAAGACATTTATATGGATCAACCCATAGGTTTCACATTCAGTGGGAGTGAGCAAAAGCTTTGCAAACTCCAAAGATCAATCTACGGATTGAAACAGGCTTCTAGGAATTGGAACATTCGTTTTGATGAAACAGTCAAAGCGTTTGGCTTCATTCAAAATTTGAATGAGTCCTGCGTGTATAGAAAGGAATTGGAGACTTCAGTGTAATTCTTGGTACTTTATGTTGATGACATCCTTCTAATTGGGAATTCGAATGATGACATGAAAGTTACCAAATCTTGGTTATCGAACCAATTCAAGATGAAAGATTTTCGTGATGCGTCCTACATTCTCGGGATAAAGATCTATAGGGATAGATCTAAGAGATTGATAGGACTATCACAATCAATGTACATAGACAAAGTACTGAAACGATTCAGTATGTAGAATGCGAAGAATAAAGTTCTTCCCATGAGTGTAGAAATATCTCTTTCGAAGAAGATGTGTCCTAAGACAAACCTTGAGAAGGAAAGGATGACTCATGTGCCTTATACCTCGGCAATAGGTAGCATAATGTATGTAATGTTATGTGCTCGACCGGATGTGGTTTATGCACTTAGTGTAGTGAGCCGTTTCCAATCAGACCCTAGAGAGGGTCACTGGACTGCCGTGAAGAATATCCTAAAGTACTTGCGAAGCACTAAGGATTTATTCTTAGTATACGGAGGACAGAAAGATCTAGTAGTCGGAGGATACTGCGACGCAAGCTTTGCATCTGACTTAGATGACTTTAAGTCAATGTTAGGATACATTTTCTGCCTTAAAGGCAGAGCAGTGAGTTGGAAAAGTTCCAAGCAGACGACCACTGTAGATTCGACCACTGAGGCCGAATACTTAGCTGCAAACGATGCAGCTAAGGAAGGTGTTTGGATTAGAAACTTCATTCAAGAATTGAATGTCGTTCCTAGCATGAAAGACCCCATTACTGTGTTTTGTAACAACACTGGGGCGGTTGGTCAAGCAAGAGAACCAAGATCTCACCAACGGACCAAGCACATTATGAGGAAGTATCACCTAATCTGTGATATCATCAAACAAGGTGATGTGCAAATTGAAAGGGTCACATCAGCAGAGAATGTTGCAGACCCGCTTACTAAACCCCTTAGTCGAGAAGCTTTCGAAGGTCATCTTATGAAGATGGGACTTAGATTAGCTCCTGAATGGCTTTGACGGGCAAGTGGGAGATTGTTAGGAATAGTGCTCTGAAAGCCAATGTAATAGTCAGCTTTGTCACTTTCCTTTTGTAAAACACAGACAATCTTTGAATAATACGAATTGAGGCAACACTTCTTTATATGCTCTTGTTTGATTGTGTGTTTCCTTTTGACTGCGCATGTATAAGAACTCCCCTAATCAATATGACTTATAGGACTCAACCATTTAGGTGAAGTGGTTCATGAGACGAGCCCTATATCACATAAGTCATGATTAGAAATCACCCCAAGCCGATGAGTCCAAAAGATAGTGGGAGTGTCAACCTGACTCGTTCGAGGCTTGCTCGTGTGAACACGCCCTTAAGAAGGACCACCTTGTTTCATGGGGTGCAAAGTGTGTATTTGATACGTGCATGATACATGGGGGTGCTTACTTATTCTAAGTAGGTACACTGAGGTGTCCCGTGTGAGAAGATTCCTAAATGGGAAAGGAAGTTTCTATATCGGGAAATAGAAACTTCCAGATTAGGAAATATCTCGCAAGTCATGGACGTGATTAAGTGATCCTTAAACTTGAGGTTCCATTGATACTTTATGAACTAACTCTGTAGTTTTAGGTATAAGCTTTAAAGGGTGTCGCCTTAGACAACTGATTCAAGGCTTACGCTGGAGCTGCACAAGTGGCACATGAAAGTATATGAGAATCAATAAAGGACCTATGCCTGCATTAGCAAGATGATGATCTCTTATTGTGTAAGTCATTCGTATGCCATCTAGGAGTCCTTGGCCAAGGCAGTGGATCAAGACAACAAGAAAAGAGTTTCTTGGATTGAGATCAAATGGATATGAAATGCACTTGACATTAAGATCAAGATTATTAGGGTTCTAATTATTCCCTTACCCTAGATCTTGATTGAGAGATGGGACGTAGGAGGATTGTATCTCACATATGTCAATGACTGAAAGGTTCTGTCGAATCGAGATATTCTTATTCAGCTAGGGGTCAAACACATATTGCTAGACTATGGTCGTTTGATCTGTGGACTAATTAATTAATTAGAGAATTAATTATTTAGGGTCACTGCAAATTGAATTAAGAACCTAGAGGGTCACACACAACAACCCGGTCACGTGGGTTAAGGCTTGAATCGATTAAACGAGTTGATCGAACCATTAAGTGAATGGTGGGGTCCACACGTGTAAGTCACACTTGTGGAACACGTGTATGACACGTGTCCTTATGGACACGTGTAGTCACGTGTGTGTATGTGTATAAATATTAAATAATTAATGTGTTAATTATTTAATGGACTTTTATTTAATTTTGAATTAATATTAAGGTTCTAATTTGGAGAAATAAAGTCTAATAAATAATTAATTATGAATTAATTAAATTATTAGTCTTCAAGTTATTTATTGTAAAATAAATAAAGTAAAATTAATAATCTAAATGAGTTAGATTAGAATCTTGCTTTCCAAGTTGATCAATAGGAAGACTTTTAGTCAAAGTAAGAGACTTAGTCTGCAAGCAAGAAATCCCTTTCCAAAAGAGTTTGGAATTCCTTGTCCAATAAGGAATAGGGTTCAAACCCTAACCCTACATAAGTGTGGTGTTCGAACCCCATGGGGTATGATACATAATTTCTCCTTCTCCATAATTATACACTAAACCCTAGAGCCTAAACACCGAATATAGAACTAGCATCCTCCCTATTCGGATCGTGGTTGTGGTTGGTGGACTATTTCTCTAGAGGGCTACTATCGTGAAGTCTTGGAAGATTCGAAGAAGCTTTTGGGGATCAACCCGCTTGAAGAGCGGGTGGCTAGAACGTGTCAAGAAAGCTTCTAATTAAGTGAGTTTCTTGATCTCTACGAATTTGGGAATAGGAATTGCAAGATTCGATCCTTGCCTAGTTGGGAAAATTTTAAATTTTCGCTGCGTTTCCCTTGTGTTTTCCCAACATTATGTTTATTTAATTTTGTTATGATATAAATTTTCGGGACAGGCTTCTAGGGATAGGTGAACCCGTTGAATTTATGTTTATTATTGTAATTCAGGATTAGATATCTATGCTAGTTGAACTCGTCACCTGTTGCTTGTTTGATTTATATTTGGTTGTATGCTTCCGGTTCCGCACTTGCATTTTTTCATTTTGAATTTTGAAGTCAGGGTCTACGTTCCGCCTAGCTTAGGTGTGTGTGTTTGTCTGTCTCTAGTTCGCCACTGCTTGATTCATGTACGACTTCCCATTTTGTAGGTGGATTGGACTTTGGTGTTGGGGATGTGGTGACCCACCGTGTGGGGTGCTACATCGACTTATGCACATTACAACCTTATGAAACTAGGTGATCCTTCTAAAGGATGCAATCACACAAGCAAGGCTCGACAAAGTCAAAGTCGACAATCTAACTGTTTATCGGACTCATTGACTTGGAGTAATTTCTAATACTAGCTTAAGTTAAGAACTTGTTTCATGTGTCATTCTCATCATGACAAAGTTTATAGCAGTCTCATGAATTAAAGGAGTTCTAAACATATGTTGGAATTCGTCAGCCCCAACGAAGCGGAAATTGAAATTTTTGGGGACTATAAAACCGGTTCTATCAGAATTCAATAATATAGATTAGCCTTTGATTCTAGATTTACAATATAAATAAGAGAAGTAAAATTTAAATGACCTATCAGATCCGCTTTTATCCGATCTGTTTCCAAGAACTCCATGTGGAATTGCTCTAAGGTAGTCCATGACCGTAATTGAATAACTATTCAATTAGTACACTAGAACACTAATTGGATATTGATTATCCAATAGTATTCTCAATATAATATTGAGGGATAGTGAGAGAACATAGAAAAGAGAAGACTTGGTGAGAAAACAGAAAAGAAAAAAAGAACGATATCTTGATTTCTTCTCATAAATCTGCTTAAATACCTAACCCTAGGTTAGTAAACCTATGCCCTAGTCAATATAGTGGGCTTTAATTCAATTACTATTAATTAAATTAAAAACCCAACCTTCATTTTAATTAGAGGACTTAATTTAATTACCTTAATTAAATAACAAGTCCAATATCTAATTACATTGGTGGACTTAAAAATTAATCACTCTTAATTCAATTTCAAATCCAATTAATTTAAATATACTTATTTAAATTAATGTTAACTCTTTAACATCTATTCTTAATAGCTTAACAATTAAGCATAAATTAATTAATACCATTATTAATTAATTACTCTCATATTATAAATTAAACTCCTTTAATTTATCGATCAATCTCCATGGATCTTTAGATAATCATGATTGTTCAATTCGAGTAATTGTGTGACCCCTTAGGTTCACCAATGAATAGCAGTAAGCCCACGTTCTTAACGCAGTATTTTAGATAATCAATTATCTTATTGATTTAATTGAACTCTTTCAATTAATCGTTGTTTAATTAAAACCCTTTTAATTAATCAGTACCTACAGATCATGATCGATGTTTAGTGACAAGCTCATGACCACCCATCCAATAGGTAAAGATAATGATGTGAACCTTTCAGTTTCATGGATATCGTGAGATAAGATCCTTCTATCGCCTAATCCCTGATTAGGACATAGGGCATGGGAATGATAGAAACCTACTTGTCCAATAAGAGCCTTGAGATTCGTCTGGAAGAATTATTTCTTTTCTGGATGATGAAGCTATATATGTGTATCCTATTATTTGTACATATTATATATGTTATTAATCATCATTATTGATCTTTTATTAAAGTGGAATTTAGAATATGGAAATGTAAATAATTTGGTGAGACCAAACCCAAAAGTTTTATACTATATAAGATAATTTTTATAGAATTCAAATAATCCGAGATTTAATTCTTATCCAGTTATGGAGGCAAGCCCTAAAACCCCTAATCAATGGCAATAAAAGTGGGCGAATCCAGACTTTGGAATCAAACTAAATCCTCCAACAATTTTAATTCTAACCATCTCAGAAATAAAATTTTCTGGTCTGGTACTCGGGACATTTTTTTTATTAATATATTCAGCCATGCACATTGATTCTAGTGTCATGATACTATCCAACACAAGAAAATTTAGCCGGACATATTAAGCGGTATTCAACACAATATATCAATATAAAATAATAATAATAATAAGTAAATAGAACTTATTGAATTCGAACACTTCTAATCTTCAAACTTCTTCCAAACTTCTCTTTTATTAAAATGATAAATATTTTACAAGAGTAGAGAGAATACAAAGGGAAGAGAGCTTGTGAGGAGAAGCTTTCCTAGAACTTACAATAAGCACCCCTATTTATAGTAGGAAAAAGTAAAAGAATATTAATAATACACTAGGAAAAAGTAAATGAATAGTAATAATGTACTATATGAATAATGTAGCCATTATAATGCGATTAATGCCCATTATAAAATGACAACTATACTTGTTCACCATTATCGAAATGACCTTCACTTCATGTCTCTCATTATTATTTTTGGACTATGTTTTTTTTTCTTCTTGGCTGTTGTTTTGCACATAAGATGTTTCTGATTTCTTATGTAATTTTTCTTTGATTATGTCCTTCAGACTGTCAATACTATCTATAATATGCAGTATTCCCTCATCATCATAAGGGTCTTGAGATTCTCCTGAAAGAATTATTTCTTCTTTTGATGATGAAACCATTGAAGCATTTGAGCTATTTCTTCATTAAAATTATTTTTCAAATCCTTTTTTAATTCCATAATGTAGAATCTTATCCTCTCGTTCATAGCAAGAACTCCTTTCTTCTTCTGGGTTTTATATCCTCTGATTTTTCCTTTAATTTCATCAATTAATTTTTGTCCATGGTGGACATAATTCTCTTTTTGTAGTAATTTTTTCCAGACTTGTATAAAAAGTTCTTTTCAAACAGGGAATATTTTGTTAGGTTTGACCAATTTCTAGAGTTCATTTCCATATCCAAGGAATAGAGAATTCCATAAACAAATACACAAGGGCATTCCCTCAATCCAATTATTATTGGGTTCTACCTCTATTAATTTCAGCAGAACACTTACCCATTGGGTATATAAACCTTTAAAGGGTTCTGGGAGTATATTCATAGATAATGGACCATAATTAATCCACCATTAAAAAAACAAATTTGTGATCTCCTTTTTATAAACATTGGAGCGTATTTTAACAAACAACGAATGCTTTCTCTTAGCATTCTCATATAGAAAAGCTTTTTTCTTAGCATTCTCATATAGAAAATCTTTATTAAAGCCTTCTACATAATACCAGTAATTGAATTTAATTGGTACTTTTAATTCAAGATGGTGGTATTTCTTTTCTTTCAGGGTATTTAATCCTCAAGATTATGGAGTTAAGACCTTTTTTATGACAACTTTACTGAAGTTGTAAGATTGTTTGCTATTAGCAGGATAAAAATGCGTGAATTCACATGATTACAAATAGATCAGCACATTTTAATTCATTTACTATTAACGCTTTTTTTTTATAAGCAAAGAATGAATTTTGAGTAACTTCTGATCCATTTGAAGTCATGTGAATTCACACATTTTTATCCTACTAATAGCAAACAATCTTACAATTTTAGTAAGGTTGTCATAAAAAAGGTCTTTAACTCCAGAATTTTGGGGATTAAGTACCCTGAGAAAAGGAATACCAGCATTCCGAATTAAAGATACCGGTTAAATTCAATTACTGGGATTATGTAAAAGGCTTTAATAAAGCTTTTATTTATGAGAATGCTAAGAAAAAGCATTCGTGGTTTGTTAAAATATGCTCCAATTTTTATAAATAGGAGATCGCAAATTGATTTTTTTAATGGTGGATTAATTATGGTCCATCATCTGTGAATATACTCCAAAAACCCGTTAAAGGTTTATATAACAAATGAGTGAGCGTCACTAAAATTGATAGAGACAGAATATATTATATATAATATATAATATATAATATAATATATATATATATATATATTAATTATATATATATAATTAATATATTATATTATATCTTAATATCCTTGTTATTGTTTAATATTATTCTTGAATGAGATTTAAAAAATGTCGGACAAAAATCTGTTGGCTCGTTGAATCGAGCTCGGCTTGATCTGTAGGCAAGTCAAGCTCAAGCCCCCCCCCCCCCCCCCCCCCAAAATAAGTTTGACAAGCTCAAGCTATGCAAATAATTTTCAAGCTCAAACTGAATTTTTTTGGCCAAACTCAACTTGACTTAACTCGAAACGCACCCCTAGGTATAATTAGAGTTGTTCACAAAAATGGGAACGGAATGTTAGGAGTAGTGCCCTAGAAAGCCGATTGTATATCCGCTTTGTACTTTTCCTTATTGTAATCACAGACAATCTTTGAATGAAATAACGAATTGAGACAACACTTCTTTATATGCTCTTGTTTGGTATGCGTTTACTTTATCTGTGCATGTATAAGAACTCCCCTAATCCTGATGACTTTAGGACTCTACCATTTAGGTGAAATGGTTCATGAAACGAGCCCTATATCACATAAGTCATGATTAGTAAAATACTCCAAGCCGATGAGTCCTACCGACAGTGAGAGTGTCAACCTGACTCCTCTAAGGCTTGCTTGTGGGATCACCCCCTTAAGAAGGACCCCCTTGTTTCATGGAGGTGCAAAGTGTATAGTTGATACGTGCGTGATACATAAGGGTGCTTACTTTAATAAGTAAGTTCACTGAGGTGCCCCGTGTGAGAACATTCCTAAATGGGAAAGGAAGTTTCTATTTCAGGAAATAGAAACTTCCAGATTAGGAAATATCTCACGAGTCATTGATGTGATTAATTGATCCTTAAGACTTGAGGTTCCTTGTCACTTTATGAGTTAACTCTGTAGTCTTAGGTATAAGCTTTAAAGGGTGTCGCCTTAAACAACTGATTCAAGGCTTATGCTGGGGCTGCACAAGTGATTCATGAAAGTGAATGAAAATCAAGAAAGGACCTACACTTGCATTTGCAAGGTGATCTCTTATTGTGTAAGTCATTCATATGCCATATGGAGTCCTTGGCCAAGCCAGTAGATCAAGACATCAAGAAAAGGGTTTCTTGGATTGAGATCAAATGGATATGAAATGCATTTAGCTTTAAGACCATATTATTAGGGTTCTAATTATTCCCTTACCCTAGATCTTGGTTGAGAGATAGTAAGTAAGAGGATTGTATCTCACATGAATCATTGACTTAAAGGTTCTGTCGAATCCGAACATTCCAATTCAGCTAGGGGTTAAACACCTATTGCTAGACTATGGTCGTTTAATCTGTGGACTGATTAATTAATTAGTGAATTAATTAATTAGGGTCACTGCTAATTGAATTGAGAACCTAGAGGGTCACACACAACAACTTGGCTACATGAGTTGAGGCATGAAAATGATTAAACGAGTTAATCGGGCCAAGAGGGTTCCACACGTGTGAAACCACACATGTGGGTCACGTGAGTGACACGTGTCCTTGTGATACGTGTCCCACACGTGTAAATATATATATACATATATATATTGTATATATATATATATTAAATAATTAAATGTGTTAATTGTTTAATAGACTTTGGTTTAATTTTGAATTAAAAAGAAAGTCTAATTTTAGAGAAAATAATCTAGTTAATTAATTATGAATTAATTAATTAGATAAAATAAGTTATTTATTTTAAATAAATAAAATATAAAATTATCCAAAAATAGTTTGGATATTTTAGCTCTCTTGAAAGTTGATTTGAATTTGAATTCGAAGTCAAAGTCAAAATTACTTGATGATCAAGTAATAGGAGAGAGGGACCAAAATCCTTAGCCCATAAGGACTAGGGATTTTCGCCCACTCCCTTAATATAAATAGGGGAGCTCGAGCTCCCCTTAGAGATTTTTGGCAATTCTTTTGGTTCATGTGTTGAACACCATCCTTTCTCTAAGATAAACGAAACCCTAGGTTAAGCCTAAACACTAACTAGAGAACTGGCATCCTTACTAGTTAGATTGTGATCAAGTTGGTGGACTATCTCTAGAGAGCTTCAAGTTAGAAGTTTGAGGATTCGAGCTTTACCAAGGAGAGGGGATCAAGCCGCGAGAAGAACGTTCTTGGGTGGCCTGAAACGCTTCAAGAAAGTTAATTAAGAAAGTAAGTTTCTAATCCCTACGAATTTGGTTACACGATTGCGAGTCCAAGATCCTTTTATTGGGAAAAATTTTTAAATTCCGCTGCTTTTTGATTCGTATTTTCCAACACGGAAAACCGCCCCAACCAAATTGAACTAAACTGATCGAATTAGGTTCAGTTCCATTTTTGGTCCAGCCAATTTTGAACTTTTGGTTGGTGAGCCGATTAAACCGAATCAAATCAATAGGTTCTGATCTTTGATCCGATTAACCGAATTGAACCGAACCATTTGACTTTAGTAATTTTCTACTTTTCTAATTAATTTACGAATTGTAATTGCTTTTTCAAGTAAGAATTAGTCTAAAATCTCAACAGTCAAAACTAATTCAAAGACGACAAAGTCTGTGCAAAACCATAATTCCCAAATTCCAAATTTATAGTGAAAATTTACACCCATCTTGTAGCACCCGGAACGCTAGGCGCCACATCCCCCGCACTATAGGCTCAATCCACATATGAAACAGGCAATTCATACATGAACCGAAACTATAGCGAACGGGAGACAATAAAAAAAAAACGACAGATAGGCGGGTACCCTCAATTAAAACCAAAACAACTCAGAGCAATAAAATAGCGGAAGCAAAAGCGTTCAATACATATAGATACCATATTTACATATTTATTAGTAGATACCAACATTTCATACAATACAATACAATACATTATCAATTCCCAAAATATACCAAAACAAGCTACAACATGTATCAAGTATTAACAGACGAACAAAATATGAGGTGGAGTGAGCTAGACCCAAATTAAAGACAAACCAGACTCTAATTCCCGCCTAGCACGAAACCTGCAAAAACTGAAAAGTTGAGGTGTCAGTCCAAACGGACTGAGCGAGGGGTATAAATAAATATATGCGCACGTATATGCAAGTTATAATCTCGGGTAATAATCTTTGGAAATCAAACACAATTATTAGAGGAGAAGGTACTATCGCCCTAGGTTACAACTAATTCCATTTACCAATTAATTCAGTTCAATACAATCAATATGTGGCCCGGCGAGTGAGGGCAATTCTCCAACCTTGCTCCGACCGTGTACAATCAATCAATTTGTTAGGTGATTAGGTGATCAAGCAATTATTTACTGTGCACAATTAGCAGTTTCAGTGACTCCTTCTTCCTCCGGGTGATGGTGGGATTGCAAGGCCCCACCATCCAATCAGTCTGGGCAGAGGGTACATGAATCCCTAAGCCCGGAACTCCTTCCTCCCCTAATCTCCTAGGGGGTTCAGGGGTCATCCCAAATGGTGAGGATAGCACTAGAGTTACCCGTCAGCCCATGCTTTCCCGGTTGGCTAGAGCCACTATCCTCGGGCCCACAGTGCAATTCAATACTCGCCCAATACGATCAATCAATCAATTTTATCAAATCATTTGAAAGTCATAAAGTTCGCAAACTATAGATATATATATATACATTTTGGCCGAAATAGTCACATAGGGGTTGTAAGGGTTCTATATATCTAAAAATTAAACCTCACCTGACCAGACGACCAAAAGAAAGCAAGAGAGCACCCTACTGAGCGGGCTTCTCAAAACCGGGACCGTGATCTGTGCAACAAGGACAAGTGTGAAATAAGACTCGACTCGAACGAACCAATTATGACGAACGGCAAAGTTATGCACCAATATGTTATGCAATAATGATTTAATGAATGTCAAATACGAGCAAGATTGTCAATAAACCAAGTATATAACACATACACGCACAACCAAGCACGCAAAACAATATGCATGAAAACAAGGAGTGACACGCCCGTGCCACCAAAACACACTAAGCCGTGACACCCCCGTGTCACGGTACAGCGGAACAAAAGTGGGAAAAGGAAGGTGACACGCCCGTATCACCAAAACAAGGCAAACCGTGATACCCCCGTGTTACGGTATAGAAAAACCGATTATCCAACCTGCACCCCCGTGTCACCCAAAACAAAGCAAAGGTGACGAGCCCGTGTCACCTCTGCGTGACAGAAAAACAGGGGAGAAAACAGGGGTTTCCATGCAAAACCAACCCAAACACCAAATTCAATCCAATAAAAATGCTCAAACACAACATATACATAATATACTTCAACTATACAACAATCAAACCAATAAATATGCATCAAATCACCAAGAATTAAGCCCCAAAACCCCATAATTATTCATATATACCAACCTTTACATATCCTCATGTTTCATGCAAGAAATGAAGGAAATATGAGCTAAACATGCTTCTAATCATGGATACACATGAAAGCATCAAGCTAACATCAAACCCTACTCATATAATCAATCAAGAGATTCAATCCATTCTCATGTTATACCTTGAAATGAAAGAAGAATGAGATGAGGATGAAGAGATGAAGATGTTGATGCTTCTAACTTCAAAGTTCTTCAATTAAAGCTTGAGATTAGTTGAAATCTTCCTCCTCTCTTGATGGTGTAAATATCGATCCTCACTAGGTGTGTGTGTGTGTGTGTTCTCTTGTATGAATGTATTGTATGAGAGTGTGTGGAAGAAGAATGCATATATGATATATTATATCATCCACTAAACATAACAATTGCACCCAATTTGCAAACAAGTCCCTAGGTTATTTAAATGAATGCAATCAAGTAATATCCCTACCTAAAAGATCCATTAGCTCCAATCCAAGTTATGCAATTGAGTCCATAAATTTCATGAAATGATCAATTAAAGTCACATAATACAATTAAACACATTATCACTTAATTCATGAATTTCACATTAACAGTTAATTCATATAAATACATAGAAATGTATAAGGCACACAATAATATAATGAAATCATAATAAGCAAGTAAATATATAAACTTTAAACTCCCAACACCCGAAGACCCGCACGTGGCGTGCTTACCTGAATTTCCGGAATTTGGGGCGTTACAACTCTTCCCCCCTTAGAAGAATCTGGTCCCCAGATTCATTGGTCGGATGAAAATAACTCCGGGTGAAACTTCTTCATCTTCTCTTTCGGTTCCCAGGTCATCTCCTCAGATTTGTCACTTCGCCATAACACCTTCACCATAGAAATATTCAGATTCCTTAACTCTTGATATTTCCTGTCCAATATTCTGACCGGCTTCTGTACAAAAGATAAATTCGGTTCCAACTCCACTTCTTCAACGGGGAGAATTTCGGTTTCATCCGGATAATACTTCCTGAGTTGAGATACATGAAAAACATTGTGAATTCCGGTAAGATTAGGAGGTAGGTCCACTCGATAAGCTACTTCTCCGATTCTCTCAATAATTTCAAACGGACCTAGATAACGGGGATTCAACTTTCCTCCCTTTCCAATTCTAGAAAATCCCTTTCGAGGAGATACCTTCAAGAAAACCCGGTCCCCCACTTCAAATTAGAGATCCCTCCGGCGAATATCGGCATAACTTTTCTGTCTATCTTGTGCAGCTTTCATCCGTTGTTGTATAATCCGAACTTTCTCAATCATAGCTTCCACAGCCTTCGAGGATTTCTCAAGCTTTCTCCCTTTCTTGACTCCTTCCTGTTTTGACCATTTCCACTCTTCCAAATCGAAGAATAACGGTGATCTACATTTCCGCCCATATAACAATTCATACGGAGTCATACCAATCGTTGCCTGAAAGCTATTATTGTAAGTGAACTCTACCAAAGGAAGTTGATCGTGCCACGAGGTTTGGAAATCCAAGGCACAAGCTCGACGTAGATCTTCCAAGTACCTAATAACCCTCTCCGATTGCCCATCAGTTTGTGGATGAAACGCCGTACTGAACTGAAGCTTTGTACCCAACAACTCTTGTAACTCTTGCCATAACTTCGAAGTGAAACGGGGAACTCGATCCCAAACAATACTCACCGGAATACCATGAAGCCGTACAATCTCCCGGTTGTAAATCTCAGCCAACTTCCGAATCTTGAAAGACATTCTGACCGGTAGAAAATGAGCAAATTTTGTCAGATGATCCACAATCACCTAAATACCATCGAATCCACCCTTCACTCTAGGTAACCTGGATATAAAATCCATCATCACCTGTTCCCACTTCCACTCAGGAATAGGTAACGGCTGAAGAAGACCTCCCGGTTTCTGGTGTTCGGCTTTCACTTTCTGACAAGTGAGGTAGTGCTTCACAAACTCTGCTACATCCTTCTTCAACCCACGCCACCAGTAATACTGTTTGAGATCCTTGTACATCTTATTCCCTCCAGGGTGAATCGAATAAGCTGACTTGTGAGCTTCCTCGAGCAATACCCTTTTCAAATCATCGGGTACTACTACTCGGTTCTTGAAACAAAGCAGACCGGTTTCATCGAACCCAAATGGACTCTCCGGATCCTCTCTAACCTTAGAGACCAATCTCTGAACTCCCGGATCCTTTCCTTGAGCCTCGAACATTCTGTACTTCAAATCCGGATAAATGGAGATATTGGAAACTCGAGCTCTAATCATAATAGGCTCAACTCCCTTACTTGTACCTATTTCCAAGTTCGAAACACCCACTTTCCTACTTAAAGCGTCGGTAACTACATTAGCTTTCCCAGGATGATATTTGATAACACAATCATAATCTTCTAGTCGCTCCATCCATCTTCGTTGCCTCATATTGAGCTCCTTCTGGGTGAAAAGATATTGGAGACTCTTATGATCGGTGAAAATCTCGAAGGACACTCCATACAAGTAATGTCTCCATTTCCCGAGCGCGAAAATCACGGCAGCAAGCTCTAAATCATGTGTCGGGTAGTTCTTCTCATGATCCTTCAACTTCCGTGAGGCATAAGCGACAACCTTGCCCTTCTGAGTTAATACACTTCCCAAACCTTCCTTCGACGCGTCAGTATACACAGCATATCCCTCTGAACCCTCTGGAAGAGTTAACACTGGAGCAGAAACTAATCTCTCTCTCAAAACATCGAAGCTTCGCTCACATTTCTCATCCCAATCGTATTTCACATCCTTCTTAGTTAACCGAGTCAAATGAGCAGCGATCTTAGAGAAATCTTGCACGAATCTTCTATAGTAACCCGCCAGTCCCAAGAAACTTCTGATTTCGGAGGCGTTCTTTGGTTTCTCCCACTTCAACACTGCTTCAATCTTCGAGGGGTCAACCTCTAATCCATTCCCCGAAATAATATGACCCAAGAAGGATACTCGGTCGATCCAAAACTCACACTTGCTGAACTTCGCAAACAATTGATGCTCTTTTAACGTCCTTAAAACCAATCTGAGATGCCTTACGTGTTCCTCGGTCGATTTAGAGAAAACCAATATATCATCAATGAAGATTACAACGAACTTGTCAAGAAACGGTTGGAAAATCCTATGCATCATGTCCATAAAAGCGGCGGGAGCATTTGTCAATCCAAAAGGCATGACCACGAATTCATAGTGCCCATATCTTGTATTAAAACCCGTCTTCAGAATATCCTCCGCTCGAATTCGCAATTGGTAATACCCTTGTCTTAAATCAAGCTTCGAATATACTTTAGACCCTTGGAGTATATCAAACAACTCTTCAATATGGGGAAGAGGATATTTATTCTTAACGGTCATCCAATTAAGCTCCCGATAATCAATACACATTCTTAGAGTACCGTCCTTCTTCTTCACGAATAAAACTGGAGCACCCCATGGTGACGAGCTCGGTCTCACATACCCAACTTCCAAAAGACCATCCAGTTGTACTTTTAATTCCTTCAATTCCGCTGGTGCCATCCTGTATGGAGTCTTAGAATAAGGTTCGGCATCCGGATACAAATCAATCATAAACTCTATCTCCCTTTCCGGCGGTAACGAATCCAACCTCTCGGGAAACACTTCGGGGAACTCTTTAACTACCTCGGTTTCCTCCAACTTCACTTGATCCTTCGATTAATTAAGAATATAGGCTATAAACCCCGTAGCCCCATCACGAACCAATCTCTGGGCTTCTGAAAAGGATAATAAAGGCACCGTCTTCGAACCCTGACCCGTAACAATCTCAAAGCCGAGACTAACTTTCTTGGCCCGGCAATCAACAGTGGCGTAGTGCTTGTACAACCAATCCATACCCAAGATAGAACCATACCGAGCCATAGGCAACTCAATGAAATCCGTTGAGAAAACCCAACCCTCAATACTCACCGGCACCTCTCGAAAAACCCGGTTAGTTTCTATACTACCACCAAAAGGAGTACTAACCACGTAGCATGCATCAGAATAAGTAACACACAAGGGCAATTTAATAGAAACATCACAAGAAATGAAGGAGTGAGTGGCTCCCGGATCAAATAAAGTGTGTATGTTGATGCCATGAATGCAAATGATACCTTCAACAACGGCAGCCGGGTCCATACCTGCATCATGTTCCTCGCCTTCCAAGGCATAAGCACGGGCCCTAATCAACGGTCTCTGTCCCCCAGGTGGCGGATTACGTCGATCCGGACAAGTATCCACCATATGATCGGTAGCCCCGCAAATTAGGCATAACCCTAGACGCCTTCGGCAATTATCATAGTGATGTGTAGGTTGCCCGCAAAAAGTGCACTTAGGCTGCTCCGGTGGTGGCGGCATAACCGATGGCTGAGGAGCCTTCTGGATTGGCCCTTGTGGTTTAAACTTCTTCATAGGGCCCTTAAACTGAGGAGGAGCGGTATCATAAACCATCGGCCTCTTGCCGGCATTGTAACCCGATCTTGACCCAGAACCTGAACCCTGTCCCGTCCTAAAGGAAGACCTCCGTGCGACAACCGAGTCTTCAACCTTAAGAGCTTTGGTAGTGGCCTTCTTCCAAGTGCTTGTGTTAACCGCTTCAATCGCTGCTTGAATATCCGGCCTCAAACCTTGTACGAATTGCATAGCCTTGTGGAAGTCGTCGCTAGCAATGTTAGGGGCGTATTTGGACAACCTCTCGAACTCGGCTATATACTCTGAAACTGACCTTCCTCCTTGTTTAAGCTCAGTAAACTCCTTAAGTCTTCTAGTGCGCGAAGATGGCGGAATAAACTTATTCTTGAATTCTCTTTCGAATACCTCCCATGTAATTTGCTCCTCGGCGGCATCCAAGACAATTTTAGTACTCTCCCACCATGAATATGCTTCTCCATGGATGAGGGTAAGAGTACACCGGGCCTTTTCCCAAGACTCACATGGAATAAGTTCCCAAACTCGTTCAACTTCTTTAAGCCATTGCTCGGCTTGAATATCGTTCCCCTTTTGGAATCTCGGCGGATGTTGATTCTGAAATTCCCTTAAAATAACGGAAATAGGTGCTTGTTGTAGCGGTGGAGGAGCTGGCGGTGCTGGAGGCACATAATCCCTTAGCCTCTGATCCATGAGTTGCACCATTGAATTTAAGAAATCTTGGGGTTGAGCTGGAGGTGGTGGAGGAGGGGTTCGATCACACCAGTGATGACGTCGATGTCGAGGAGATCGATCCCGGTGATGTCGGTCACGAGCCATCCTGAAACTCGAACACTTTACATGCATGTTTGATTAACAAGTGCAATGAGTGTAATTACAACACACAATGTAATCCAACCACATAGTCACATAATCCAAGCACTTCAAATAGAATCAAATAAGTTCAAATAGGTTGCAAGACTCTCAAATAATCAATTAATCCTATGCCGTACGACTTAGACTCACAAGACACAACACTAGAGCCGCGGTTTTGCAACCGGGCTCTGATACCACCTTGGGATGTAGCACCCGGAACGCTAGGGGCCACATCCCCCGCACTATAGGCTCAATCCACATATGAAACGGGCAATTCATACATGAACCGAAACTATAGCGAACGGGAGACAATAAAAAAAAAAACGACAGCTGGGCGGGTACCCTCAATTAAAACCAAAACAACTCAGAGCAATAAAATAGCGGAAGCAAAAGCGTTCAATACATATAGATACCATATTTACATATTTATTAGTAGATACCAACATTTCATACAATACAATACAATACATTATCAATTCCCAAAATATACCAAAACAAGCTACAACATGTATCAAGTATTAACAGACGAACAAAATATGAGGTGGAGTGAGCTAGACCCAAATTAAAGACAAACCAGACTCTAATTCCCGCCTAGCACGAAACCTGCAAAAACTGAAAAGTTGAGGTGTCAGTCCAAACGGACTGAGCGAGGGGTATAAATAAATATATGCGCACGTACATGCAAGTTATAATCTCGGGTAATAATTTTTGGAAATCAAACACAATTATTAGAGGAGAAGGTACTATCGCCCGAGGTTACAACTAATTCCATTTACCAATTAATTCAGTTCAATACAATCAATATGTGGCCCGGCGAGTGAGGGCAATTCTCCAACCTTGCTCCGACCGTGTACAATCAATCAATTTGTTAGGTGATTAGGTGATCAAGTAATTATTTACTGTGCACAATTAGCAGTTTCAGTGACTCCTTCTTCCTCCGGGTGATGGTGGGATTGCAAGGCCCCACCATCCAATCAGTCTGGGCAGAGGGTACATGAATCCCTAAGCCCGGAACTCCTTCCTCCCTTAATCTCCTAGAGGGTTCAGGGGTCATCCCAAATGGTGAGGATAGCACTCGAGTTACCCGTCAGCCCATGCTTTCCCGGTTGGCTCGAGCTACTATCCTCAGGCCCACAGTGCAATTCAATACTCGCCCAATACGATCAATCCGTCAATCAATCAATCAATTTTATCAAATCATTTGAAAGTCATAAAGTTCGCAAACTATAGATATATATATATATATACATTTTGGCCGAAATAGTCACATAGGGGTTGTAAGGGTTCTATATATCTAGAAATTAAACCTCACCTGACCAGACGACCAAAAGAAAGCAAGAGAGCACCCTACTGAGCGGGCTCCTCAAAACCGGGACCGTGATCTGTGCAACAAGGACAAGTGTGAAATAAGACTCGACTCGAATGAACCAATTATGACTAACGGCAAAGTTATGCACCAATATGTTATGCAATAATGATTTAATGAATGTCAAATACGAGCAAGATTATCAATAAACCAAGTATATAACACATACACGTACAACCAAGCACGCAAAACAATATGCATGAAAACAAGGAGTGACACGCCCGTGCCACCAAAACACACTAAGCCGTGACACCCCCGTGTCATGGTACAGCGGACCAAAAGTGGGAAAAGGAAGGTGACACGCCCGTGTCACCAAAACAAGGCAAACCGTGACACCCCCGTGTCACGGTACAGAAAAACCGACCTAGCCAACCTGCACCCCCGTGTCACCCAAAACAAAGCAAAGGTGACACGCCCGTGTCACCTCTGCGTGATAGAAAAACAGGGGAGAAAACAGGGGTTTCCATGCAAAACCAACCCAAACACCAAATTCAATCCAATAAAAATGCTCAAACACAACATATACATAATATACTTCAACTATACAACAATCAAACCAATAAATATACATCAAATCACCAAGAATTAAGCCCCAAAACCCCATAATTATTCATATATACCAACTTTTACATATCCTCATGTTTCATGCAAGAAATGAAGGAAATATGAGCTAAACATGCTTCTAATCATGGATACACATGAAAGCATCAAGCTAACATCAAACCCTACTCATATAATCAATCAAGAGATTCAATCCATTCTCATGTTATACCTTGAAATGAAAGAAGAATGAGATGAGGATGAAGAGATGAAGATGTTGATGCTTCTAACTTCAAAGTTCTTCAATTAAAGCTTGAGATTAGTTGAAATCTTCCTCCTCTCTTGATGGTGTAAATATCGATCCTCACGAGGTGTGTGTGTGTGTTCTCTTGTATGAATGTATTGTATGAGAGTGTGCGGAAGAAGAATGCATATATGATATATTATATCATCTACTAAACATAACAATTGCACCCAATTTGCAAACAAGTCCCTAGGTTATTTAAATGAATGCAATCAAGTAATATCCCTACCTAAAAGATCCATTAGCTCCAATCCAAGTTATGCAATTGAGTCCATAAATTTCATGAAATGATCAATTAAAGTCACATAATACAATTAAACACATTATCACTTAATTCATGAATTTCACATTAACAGTTAATTCATATAAATACATAGAAATGTATAAGGCACACAATAATATAATGAAATCATAATAAGCAAGTAAATATATAAACTTTAAACTCCCAACACCCGATGACCCGCACGTGGCGTGCTTACCTGAACTTCCGGAATTTGGGGCGTTACACATCTTACCCTCTGCCAGTCTTCCCATTCTGATATTACTTATCATTGGCGCCGGTGCTTCTCTTATCTCCAAGAACCAAACAAGAAGGTGCTGAGCTGCATAAGAAGCTGGCAAGCTACGACGCTAAACAAGAAGTTGCGACGCTGGTACAAAGCTTGTTCGCCTTTTGTTTTCTTTTTCTTTTTTTATATTTTTTTTCTCTTAAATGAGAAAAATAACTTTAATTTTTGAATCCTCTGGAGCAATTGAGGATGATTTTTTCGGAAAACGTGAAAGTAATGGTTCAATTTATTATGAGTGTGATGGTTCAATTTGTTGTGCAAGGGTTGCAAATAAGCCGAGCCAGCTTGCGAGTTTGGCTCGCCTCGGCTTGAGATTGTAGTTGGGCGAGCTCGATCTAGCCATCGAGTCGATCTCGATCCTGATGTGTCTAAGCTCATGGCTCGCGAGTCAGTGTCTAAGCTCGTGGCTCGTGAGCCAACTCGCGATTATATGTAATTTTTTTTATAATTTATATATATATGTATATTAGATTTATATTATATGTAAATATATATTTTATGTTATATATAGATATATAATTTATAATATATTATATATACATATAAATAATCCTTTTATTGATACCTTAATATTCCGGAACCACCAAATAGTCCAAATAATGGTGAAGAAGAGAGCAGCATCCTCAAAACCCAACTTCTGGGAGGCAGAGAAAATCCAAGAGAGAGGATCACTACGTCCAAAAGAAATGTAAGAATAAGGGAGGTTGGAGATAGCCCAAACTTGGCGTGCAAAGTCACAAGAAAGGAAGAGATGAGCGAAGTCCTCCGTAGCATTCTCACAAAAGGGGCAGAGTTGAGACAGAGTACAGTTGTAACGCCCCGCTCATTCGATAAATAAGGTACGTCACCATTCAACCTTTTTATGTGTTTAATTAGGTGATTGGTGCGTTGTGTGGCCCACTTTTGAACTCTTTTAGAGTTAGGGCCCTTTTTGTAATTTTCTTCTTTTAAGGGGTTTTTCCGGTCACTTCTCGTTCGGTAGAGATTTTGACTTCTTTGACCCCTCATTTGCGTCCGGGGCATCGAGACGAGTCCGTAGACTCTAAGTTTGCCCAATTCTGACTCCGTTAGCCCGTTCTTCCGATCGTTTTTGCGTACGAGGACCAGAGATATATACTCGGGTTTCCTCGTTTTGCGTGCCAGAATCAGATCAGCTCCAGCCATCGTCTTCTCCAGCGATCGTTACTGTTCACATGCAGTGGAGGTGCGTTTACACACACATGCTCGTTCTCCCTCGTTTCTCGACGGAATTCGACGAATCAATAGTGGAAATTTATCAGCTCGACGAGCCCGTCACAACCGTACCAGTTTCGTGGGCTGAAAGTGACCAGCGGCGGAGCAGCGGCGGTCCGACGGTGGCGGGTTGTGCCACCTCCACGACGGCGGCGTTCCGGCGACTCTCGCCGGCCAACAACCACCCTACCCTATGTTTTCGACCCTTCCCGTTCCATTTCCGACCTCCTTTTCGAGCGAATCGCGGCGTAGGTGGTGGTTCCGGCGGTGACGCAGCGGCGGGACTTTGGAGTGGTGGTTCGGCCTCTTCCCGACCGGTTTTGGTGGTGGAGCCTTCACAAAAGATGCTTGGAATGACGAGACTTAGCGGATGGCATCGACGGCGTTCCGAGAACCGGCCGTTGGCGGCGGACCGGCGGTGAACCGGTGGTGAACCGGCGGGTCTGAACCGGTTACTGTTCCGGCAGTTTTTCTGGCGGTTTGACTTGGGGCTTTTGTAGGGCTCGTTACAAGCTTTCCAACGGTATGCCCGGATTTCATTTTGGTTTTACGGTTTACGTTTAATTTCAGTTTTCGTCATTGGGATTTGATTCGGTTTTTCGTCAACGAAGTCCGGCGTGTTTGGCATTTTCTGAAATTGATTGAGGGCTTTTGTTGAGCAGGCTGAGACGCACGTTCCTGTCCTTCCGGGGATTTTTCCGACCACCGGAGGCGGTGTTCCGGTGGCGGCCGGTGGCTGTTCGACCGGCTACGGTAGCGGCATTCCGGTGACTTTCGGACAGAAAGTCCCTTTCGTTGTGGTGAGTCCAACGCTACTTTCCGTTCGTCAATCGGATGCCCGGTTGATTTGTTGTGATTTATTTTGTGTATTTCTATTTAATTGAAATTAATTGTTTTAATTGCAATAAATTGTCAATTGCCTGATTTGTCGATCAATATGAATTCCAATGTGTACGAAAGCATGTATTAAATGCTCTATGAAATATGTTGATGCTTTGATTTGCAATTTGAACTCCGATATGCCGTATTTGAGCTATTTGTCTAACTTGAAGGGGTATATGTGTAATTTTGTAAATAATATGAATATTGTTTGATTTAATTAGTTAACCTTGTAATTGAATCCGTTAGTGATACCTGAATTGACTATGGCATGTGTGAATTATATAAAATTGATATAGTTAGAATTTGGATGTGATTTCGTGAGATTTAAATGATTTGAATGTCTCTATTTGTTTATTTTACAATTGTAAACTTGATATACTTGAATTATAAACGTTATATGAAGTTCATGACTTGATTGCAAGGAATTATGAAAGATATGAAATGATTGGGCTTGAAACCCTCATGTTTGGAATGTACTTGAACGAATTACTTGATTGTGTAACTCCATAACATCATTTTACTTCTTATACATCTCATATCATGTGTTTAGCATTGCCGTGCGTCTATGTGGTTTCATATTGAGTCAATTCTCACCAGTACACATTGTTCCTTCTCTTGTACAGTTTGTTTCCAGGGCGGAGACTTCCAAATTGAATAGGCACCCGTATTGCTCTTGTTTCTTATCTCGTGGTATTCCAGGTGAGGGTGTTTTCGTTCTAGTTACATATTAAACCCTACAACCCTTATGTGAAAAGCTTTGGCCAAAACCTTATGATTATATATATATATGTTACTTTTAAAAGGGAAGTTATCGAGTAAATACTGATTGATCGAGTGAATTATTAATCGAGTAAATACTGATTAATCGAGTAAATATTGATCGAGTAAACCCTTTTCAAATGGATATGGTATGATTCTTATGAATCAAATGTTTTGGCGAGAAAAGAATGATTGATTGATTGATTGCACTGATTGGGGCCCAGGGGCTTGGTGTGAGTGGGGACCCGAGGAGGCAAGGGCTGACGGTAAACCCTCACACTAGTCCCACTATTGAACAGTGGTACCGGACCTCGTCAGGAGATTGGCGGGGAAAGGGAGCTGAGTGCCATCTGGGGAGTCATGTAACCCCTTTTGGCCAATGATTGGGTGGTCGGGCCTTGCAAACCCACCACCAACCCGGAGGAAGAAGGTTGGAACTTATTTATGATTGAAAATGATTGACTGATTGATTGATTGATTGATTGATTATTGATTGATAGGCACTGTGCGGGAAGGCCGGGCATCGGATTGCCCAAACAATATATTTAGGACATGGCATGTGATCTGAGTGTATTATGATATATTGCATGATCACCTATTTAATGTATTAATGATAATTGTCGTACACGGTCGGAGTTTGGTTGGAGATTGTGCACGCTCACTCGCCGAGCCTTATTGATTGAGTATGATTTATGAACTTAATGAATTTAATATGAATAGTCGTAAAGTCTGAGCATTGCTTACTTAATTTCTAGCCCTTCGAGGGAACTAACTTTAAATAAAACCTTGCTCGGGATTTATGACTTGCATGTGCATGTTTCTATATTATATGTATCGCTCCTGCTCACTCAGTCTTCTAGAGACTGACCCCTCTTTCCCCTTTTTCCAGTTTCTTTTGCAGGTGTTGGTTACTAGGCGGAGTTAGAGTGTCGAGTCTTTGTTCTAGTCTCACTCATTTACACTCACTGCATATTATATTGTCTTTAAATACTGTATTGATTTATTATTGATGGCCGGTGTGCCCTTATTGAATTGATATTGATTCGGGACAGGTTAGGACAGGTGTACTGATTAGTGGAACCCGTATTTATATTCGTATTGGATTTCATTTATTTCCTGAATGATTTCCTTGCTTCCGCATTTCGGGTTTTGTTGATGGTTCCAGGGTTAGCTTCCGCCTAGTCAGGACTGTACTTTTGATTGTCACCCGTTCGCTGTGAGTCCGATTCATGTGTGGACTGCCTATTTCATATGTGGATTAGACTCATAGTGCGGGGGATGTGGTGCCTATCGTCCCGGGTGCTACATCTTTAGGTGGTATCAGAGCTACCAGGTTCAGAACCGGTGCTCTGGGTCGTGTTGTCTCGAGTATAGGTCGCACGGCATAGGAACTAATTGTCAATGTGTGCATTGCATCATTCTTGAATACTGAATTGTGATTTCTTCAAACTTTATTCGATTATTTGTTGCATTTTGTATTGAATCCATTCTTTTGGTGTTAATTATGTGGCATGAGCATATATTAATCGCATGCATTTATTTTAAAAATGAGATGTGATTCATAGGATATGAAGACAATATCAAACCACGGCCAATCTTTACGACAACCATAGGCTACCACAAGCTCTTCTCCCTAGTTTGAAAGTTGTAAGGAATGTCTTGGGAATTTCTACAGAAATTTAAGAGTCAAACCTTTTCTAAAATAAGGTTAGGGCTCGAGCGACAAAGTCCAGAATAAGAGGGCAGTTCGAAGGAGAAGTTTGCAAGCTCTATTACCGATGGTGAATCCATGATGAGACGGGATTTGTGGTGTGTAATGATTTGGTTTCACGAGATCAACATGTTTGTTTACACTACGAAGATTTGTCAACCAGATTCCAAAGAAGAGAAATCTCGAAGATGTTTTAGATTCGAGGTTTCTATCAACGTGGAGGCGATGACCTTCAAGAGAATTAGAGTAAAGTACGTTCGTGGTTGAGAAGTAGTAAAGACCATCTAACTTGAGAAAGAGGCGGAAGAAAATATGAAGAATAATATAGCTTGGGATTTAGATCGATGAAAAAGGATGAAGAGACTACGAAGTGGGAATTCACATACTTCAGAATTGAGAAGAATTAAAGAAAATTAGTCGACGTGGTAAGTATAAGTTCATGGAAAATGACAATGCTAAGGATTTTATCTTCGGCCGGATATGAGTTCATCTTCCAAATTCAAGATGAAGTGTCGAGTTGTGAGATTGAATAAAGAGCTCTGGAGCAACAAATGGAAGCGATAAAGAAATACAAAGAACTATTGGAAGGAAATTATGTATTCGAATGTAAACAATTGGGGATTGATTCTTCAAGAGAAGTCAAGATACCAACTTCATGGGTGTTGAAGAATTTGGGTTTAAGAGATTTCAATCTCGGACTTGGGAGATCCATAAGTTGATACACGGGAACTTTGAAGATTTAAAAGACCGTGGGTAAAGAAGAGGTGAACAATTAATTCAAGACAAACCTGCAATTTGAGAAGCAAAGAAATATGCCAAGTTAAAGTTTACAACTACGGTGACAGGTTCTATGCATGCATAAGCACGTGCATCATACATCACTTTAATTATTTAAATTTCTCTATTTATATGCGCATCTCTAATTTGTATAATTGTTCCAATGTGTTGCATCTTTAATTGTTTACAAGTGTGATATAGCATTGGCACCCTAACCCGACATGCATTTTAGTGTTTACTTGATAGGTATCCCCCACATCTTATTTATCAAGTGATACTCCGACTGATTCTTGCTGGAATCCAGAAAAGAAGAATTCTGGGTTGCATTGGTTGGTTAAAAAGGAAATGGAAATTCTGAGGTTTGGGAAAATAGAATCGAATGTGGGAACGAAAGAAGCAGGTTGTCATTCCTACTAATTGCTTCAAAGGAAATGTGAGCACTATCACTAGACAAGTGGCGTGATTAGAACCACTTATACCGAGGAAGCTAGGTTGAAGAAATTGAGGTGTTTTGATCCGAGAAGCGGTAGAAAAAAATTTAAGGAGTTGAGATAGAATTTCTTGGGGGAGAGCACGACCGGACATGAAACTTAAATTCACAGTGGTGCTCGAGGAAGATACTTCTCACGGACATGAATGACCCAATGATAGTAACAGGAAAAGAATAAGGTGGCGCTATCAGTTTAAACCTTCAAAGTTTGAGTTAAGTTAATATACCCGGGATGAAGATCTTCATAAGGCATCGAAGAGAGTGGTTCGTTAGGGAATTTATAAGTGCGTGATTCAGACAGTGAGGATGATGATACTATCAAGGAACTTCTGATGGATTCCTAAATTAGTTTCAAGAAAGGAAAATTGGTCAAATTTATCACTTTTAAGAAGGATGTCAACTAGTTCCAGATGACCAAATCTTCAACAAAGAATTTAACCAGTTAGTGACAGTGTATGAAGTGGGAGTTAAAGTTCAAGATTCTTGTACGGCCAAAGATAATATAATGAACCTGGTACAAAGATAAATGTTCTGATCGTAGGCGGAATAAACTAGTGCTCGGTTAATTGCAGAAGATAACTGTGAGTAAGGATCCGAATGGAATCGAGAATAGGATCAACCAAGGGTCTGACTTTCTCAGTCAAACATCTACTAAAGATAGGAAAGACGAGTTGGGAATCAAGCCAGCTAGAGATCAGACTATCCAAATCGTAGAAGTAAAGTCACAACATCAATTCCATTACTACGGTGAACGGTACACTAAGCATCCATCGCACGAGCATACATGCATCGTTTACATATTTAAATTTTGTTATTATGTGTTACCCTGGCCAGTGGAGTGTGTGTTGATTATTGTGAACCTTGCTTCTGCTTGTGTGCTTGAGTGAAAGGGGGATTTGATTCTCTCTGATTACGTGCCAGGAAGATGTGGATTCTCCCTGATTATGTGATAGAAAGATGCTGGATTCTTTCTGTTTTCTGTGCACGAGAGATGCTGGATTCTCTTGTACTTAGGTATTCGAGGGATCTTGGATTCTCTTGGATTTAGGAGTTTGAGAAATGCTGGATTTTCTCAAACTAGAATGTCTGGAAAGATGTGGAATCTGACAGACATAGGTTGGGAGACGGGGTTCTCTCAATTCTGTGCCTGAGAGACGGGGTTCTCTCTTTTGTGTGTGCTGAGGGACGGGGTTTCCTCACTTGTGTGTTGAGAGATGGGATTCTCTCTTGTTTGTCGTGTTTGTGCTACGCCTGGATAGACAGAGGTTAACAAGTGACGAGGCAATGGACTAGTAGCGGTTGAACGAGTTTTGAAGTGACTGACGGCCAAGTGTTCGAGTAGATCTTTGTGACTACCAGACTCTGAAGGGGTGATACAATAAGGGGAGTAAACTTCGCAACCAGGGCTAAGATGCTAAGCAATTTCGGGAAGCAGATCGATACAATTTCAGTTTGTACTCTTCGGTCTAACAGTAGGACCTGAGGACAGGTCCTTTTGAAGGAGGGAAGATTGTAACGCCCCGCTCATTCGATAAATAAGGTACGTCACCTTTCAACCTTTTTATGTGTTTAATTAGGTGATTGGTGCGTTGTGTGGCCCACTTTTGAACTTTTTTAGAGTTAGGGCCCTTTTTGTAATTTTCTTCTTTTAAGGGGTTTTTCCGGTCACTTCTCGTTCGGTAGAGATTTTGACTTCTTTGACCCCTCCTTTGCATCCGGGGCATCGAGACGAGTCCGTAGACTCTAAGTTTGCCCAATTCTGACTTCGTTAGCCCGTTCTTCCGATCGTTTTTGCGTACGAGGACCAGAGATATATACTCGGGTTTCCTCGTTTTGCGTGCCAGAATCAGATCAGCTCCAGCCATCGTCTTCTCCAGCGATCGTTACTGTTCACATGCAGTGGAGGTGCGTTTACACACACATGCTCGTTCTCCCTCGTTTCTGGACGGAATTCGACGAATCAATAGTGGAAATTTATCAGCTCGACGAGCCCGTCACAACCGTACCAGTTTCGTGGGCTGAAAGTGACCAGCGGCGGAGCAGCGGCGGTCCGACGGTGGCGGGTTGCGCCACCTCCACGACGGCGGCGTTCCGGCGACTCTCGCCGGCCAACAACCACCCTACCCTATGTTTTCGACCCTTCCCGTTCCATTTCCGACCTCCTTTTCGAGCGAATCGCGGCGTAGGTGGTGGTTCCGGCGGTGACGCAGCGGCGGGACTTTGGAGTGGTGGTTCGGCCTCTTCCCGACCGGTTTTGGTGGTGGAGCCTTCACAAAAGATGCTTGGAATGACGAGACTTAGCGGATGGCATCGACGGCGTTCCGAGAACCGGCCGTTGGCGGCGGACCGGCGGTGAACCGGTGGTGAACCGGCGGGTCTGAACCGATTACTGTTCCGGCGGTTTTTCTGGCGGTTTGACTTGGGGCTTTTGTAGGGCTCGTTACAAGCTTTCCAACGGTATGCCCGGATTTCATTTTGGTTTTACGGTTTACGTTTAATTTCAGTTTTCGTCATTGGGATTTGATTCGGTTTTTCGTCAACGAAGTCCGGCGTGTTTGGCATTTTCTGAAATTGATTGAGGGCTTTTGTTGAGCAGGCTGAGACGCACGTTCCTGTCCTTCCGGGGATTTTTCCGACCACCGGAGGCGGTGTTCCGGTGGCGGCCGGTGGCTGTTCGACCGGCTACGGTAGCGGCATTCCGGTGACTTTCGGACAGAAAGTCCCTTTCGTTGTGGTGAGTCCAACGCCACTTTCCGTTCGTCAATCGGATGCCCGGTTGATTTGTTGTGATTTATTTTGTGTATTTCTATTTAATTGAAATTAATTGTTTTAATTGCAATAAATTGTCAATTGCCTGATTTGTCGATCAATATGAATTCCAATGTGTACGAAAGCATGTATTAAATGCTCTATGAAATATGTTGATGCTTTGATTTGCAATTTGAACTCCGATATGCCGTATTTGAGCTATTTGTCTAACTTGAAGGGGTATATGTGTAATTTTGTAAATAATATGAATATTGTTTGATTTAATTAGTTAACCTTGTAATTGAATCCGTTAGTGATACCTGATTTGACTATGGCATGTGTGAATTATATAAAATTGATATAGTTAGAATTTGGATCTGATTTCGTGAGATTTAAATGATTTGAATGTCTCTATTTGTTTATTTTACAATTGTAAACTTGATATACTTGAATTATAAACGTTATATGAAGTTCATGACTTGATTGCAAGGAATTATGAAAGATATGAAATGATTGGGCTTGAAACCCTCATGTTTGGAATGTACTTGAACGAATTACTTGATTGTGTAACTCCATAACATCATTTTACTTCTTATACATCTCATATCATGTGTTTAGCATTGCCGTGCGTCTATGTGGTTTCATATTGAGTCAATTCTCACCAGTACACATTGTTCCTTCTCTTGTACAGTTTGTTTCCAGGGCGGAGACTTCCAAATTGAATAGGCACCCGTATTGCTCTTGTTTCTTATCTCGTGGTATTCCAGGTGAGGGTGTTTTCGTTCTAGTTACATATTAAACCCTACAACCCTTATGTGAAAAGCTTTGGCCAAAACCTTATGATTATATATATATATGTTACTTTTAAAAGGGAAGTTATCGAGTAAATACTGATTGATCGAGTGAATTATTAATCGAGTAAATACTGATTAATCGAGTAAATATTGATCGAGTAAACCCTTTTCAAATGGATATGGTATGATTCTTATGAATCAAATGTTTTGGCGAGAAAAGAATGATTGATTGATTGATTGCACTGATTGGGGCCCAGGGGCTTGGTGTGAGTGGGGACCCGAGGAGGCAAGGGCTGACGGTAAACCCTCACACTAGTCCCACTATTGAACAGTGGTACCGGACCTCGTCAGGAGATTGGCGGGGAAAGGGAGCTGAGTGCCATCTGGGGAGTCATGTAACCCCTTTTGGCCAATGATTGGGTGGTCGGGCCTTGCAAACCCACCACCAACCCGGAGGAAGAAGGTTGGAACTTATTTATGATTGAAAATGATTGACTGATTGATTGATTGATTGATTGATTATTGATTGATAGGCACTGTGCGGGAAGGCCGGGCATCGGATTGCCCAAACAATATATTTAGGACATGGCATGTGATCTGAGTGTATTATGATATATTGCATGATCACCTATTTAATGTATTAATGATAATTGTCGTACACGGTCGGAGTTTGGTTGGAGATTGTGCACGCTCACTCGCCGAGCCTTATTGATTGAGTATGATTTATGAACTTAATGAATTTAATATGAATAGTCGTAAAGTCTGAGCATTGCTTACTTAATTTCTAGCCCTTCGAGGGAACTAACTTTAAATAAAACCTTGCTCGGGATTTATGACTTGCATGTGCATGTTTCTATATTATATGTATCGCTCCTGCTCACTCAGTCTTCTAGAGACTGACCCCTCTTTCCCCTTTTTCCAGTTTCTTTTGCAGGTGTTGGTTACTAGGCGGAGTTAGAGTGTCGAGTCTTTGTTCTAGTCTCACTCATTTACACTCACTGCATATTATATTGTCTTTAAATACTGTATTGATTTATTATTGATGGCCGGTGTGCCCTTATTGAATTGATATTGATTCGGGACAGGTTAGGACAGGTGTACTGATTAGTGGAACCCGTATTTATATTCGTATTGGATTTCATTTATTTCCTGAATGATTTCCTTGCTTCCGCATTTTGGGTTTTGTTGATGGTTCCAGGGTTAGCTTCCGCCTAGTCAGGACTGTACTTTTGATTGTCACCCGTTCGCTGTGAGTCCGATTCATGTGTGGACTGCCTATTTCATATGTGGATTAGACTCATAGTGCGGGGGATGTGGTGCCTATCGTCCCGGGTGCTACATCTTTAGGTGGTATCAGAGCTACCAGGTTCAGAACCGGTGCTCTGGGTCGTGTTGTCTCGAGTATAGGTCGCACGGCATAGGAACTAATTGTCAATGTGTGCATTGCATCATTCTTGAATACTGAATTGTGATTTCTTCAAACTTTATTCGATTATTTGTTGCATTTTGTATTGAATCCATTCTTTTGGTGTTAATTATGTGGCATGAGCATATATTAATCGCATGCATTTATTTTAAAAATGAGATGTGATTCATAGGATATGAAGACAATATCAAACCACGGCCAATCTTTACGACAACCATAGGCTACCACAAGCTCTTCTCCCTAGTTTGAAAGTTGTAAGGAATGTCTTGGGAATTTCTACAGAAATTTAAGAGTCAAACCTTTTCTAAAATAAGGTTAGGGCTCGAGCGACAAAGTCCAGAATAAGAGGGCAGTTCGAAGGAGAAGTTTGCAAGCTCTATTACCGATGGTGAATCCATGATGAGACGGGATTTGTGGTGTGTAATGATTTGGTTTCACGAGATCAACATGTTTGTTTACACTACGAAGATTTGTCAACCAGATTCCAAAGAAGAGAAATCTCGAAGATGTTTTAGATTCGAGGTTTCTATCAACGTGGAGGCGATGACCTTCAAGAGAATTAGAGTAAAGTACGTTCGTGGTTGAGAAGTAGTAAAGACCATCTAACTTGAGAAAGAGGCGGAAGAAAATATGAAGAATAATATAGCTTGGGATTTAGATCGATGAAAAAGGATGAAGAGACTACGAAGTGGGAATTCACATACTTCAGAATTGAGAAGAATTAAAGAAAATTAGTCGACGTGGTAAGTATAAGTTCATGGAAAATGACAATGCTAAGGATTTTATCTTCGGCCGGATATGAGTTCATCTTCCAAATTCAAGATGAAGTGTCGAGTTGTGAGATTGAATTAAGAGCTCTGGAGCAACAAATGGAAGCGATAAAGAAATACAAAGAACTATTGGAAGGAAATTATGTATTCGAATGTAAACAATTGGGGATTGATTCTTCAAGAGAAGTCAAGATACCAACTTCATGGGTGTTGAAGAATTTGGGTTTAAGAGATTTCAATCTCGGACTTGGGAGATCCATAAGTTGATACACGGGAACTTTGAAGATTTAAAAGACCGTGGGTAAAGAAGAGGTGAACAATTAATTCAAGACAAACCTGCAATTTGAGAAGCAAAGAAATATGCCAAGTTAAAGTTTACAACTACGGTGACAGGTTCTATGCATTCATAAGCACGTGCATCATACATCACTTTAATTATTTAAATTTCTCTATTTATATGCGCATCTCTAATTTGTATAATTGTTCCAATGTGTTGCATCTTTAATTGTTTACAAGTGTGATATAGCATTGGCACCCTAACCCGACATGCATTTTAGTGTTTACTTGATAGGTATCCCCCACATCTTATTTATCAAGTGATACTCCGACTGATTCTTGCTGGAATCCAGAAAAGAAGAATTCTGGGTTGCATTGGTTGGTTAAAAAGGAAATGGAAATTCTGAGGTTTGGGAAAATAGAATCGAATGTGGGAACGAAATAAGCAGGTTGTCATTCCTACTAATTGCTTCAAAGGAAATGTGAGGACTATCACTAGACAAGTGGCGTGATTAGAACCACTTATACCGAGGAAGCTAGGTTGAAGAAATTGAGGTGTTTTGATCCGAGAAGCGGTAGAAAAAAATTTAAGGAGTTGAGATAGAATTTCTTGGGGGAGAGCACGACCGGACATGAAACTTAAATTCACAGTGGTGCTCGAGGAAGATACTTCTCACGGACATGAATGACCCAATGATAGTAACAGGAAAAGAATAAGGTGGCGCTATCAGTTTAAACCTTCAAAGTTTGAGTTAAGTTAATATACCCGGGATGAAGATCTTCATAAGGCATCGAAGAGAGTGGTTCGTTAGGGAATTTATAAGTGCGTGATTCAGACAGTGAGGATGATGATACTATCAAGGAACTTCTGATGGATTCCTAAATTAGTTTCAAGAAAGGAAAATTGGTCAAATTTATCACTTTTAAGAAGGATGTCAACTAGTTCCAGATGACCAAATCTTCAACAAAGAATTTAACCAGTTAGTGACAGTGTATGAAGTGGGAGTTAAAGTTCAAGATTCTTGTACGGCCAAAGATAATATAATGAACCTGGTACAAAGATAAATGTTCTGATCGTAGGCGGAATAAACTAGTGCTCGGTTAATTGCAGAAGATAACTGTGAGTAAGGATCCGAATGGAATCGAGAATAGGATCAACCAAGGGTCTGACTTTCTCAGTCAAACATCTACTAAAGATAGGAAAGACGAGTTGGGAATCAAGCCAGCTAGAGATCAGACTATCCAAATCGTAGAAGTAAAGTCACAACATCAATTCCATTACTACGGTGAACGGTACACTAAGCATCCATCGCACGAGCATACATGCATCGTTTACATATTTAAATTTTGTTATTATGTGTTACCCTGGCCAGTGGAGTGTGTGTTGATTATTGTGAACCTTGCTTCTGCTTGTGTGCTTGAGTGAAAGGGGGATTTGATTCTCTCTGATTACGTGCCAGGAAGATGTGGATTCTCCCTGATTATGTGATAGAAAGATGCTGGATTCTTTCTGTTTTCTGTGCACGAGAGATGCTGGATTCTCTTGTACTTAGGTATTCGAGGGATCTTGGATTCTCTTGGATTTAGGAGTTTGAGAAATGCTGGATTTTCTCAAACTAGAATGTCTGGAAAGATGTGGAATCTGACAGACATAGGTTGGGAGACGGGGTTCTCTCAATTCTGTGCCTGAGAGACGGGGTTCTCTCTTTTGTGTGTGCTGAGGGACGGGGTTTCCTCACTTGTGTGTTGAGAGATGGGATTCTCTCTTGTTTGTCGTGTTTGTGCTACGCCTGGATAGACAGAGGTTAACAAGTGACGAGGCAATGGACTAGTAGCGGTTGAACGAGTTTTGAAGTGACTAACGGCCAAGTGTTCGAGTAGATCTTTGTGACTACCAGACTCTGAAGGGGTGATACAATAAGGGGAGTAAACTTCGCAACCAGGGCTAAGATGTTAAGCAATTTCGGGAAGCAGATCGATACAATTTCAGTTTGTACTCTTCGGTCTAACAGTAGGACCTGAGGACAGGTCCTTTTGAAGGAGGGAAGATTGTAACGCCCCGCTCATTCGATAAATAAGGTACGTCACCTTTCAACCTTTTTATGTGTTTAATTAGGTGATTGGTGCGTTGTGTGGCCCACTTTTGAACTCTTTTAGAGTTAGGGCCCTTTTTGTAATTTTCTTCTTTTAAGGGGTTTTTCCGGTCACTTCTCGTTTGGTAGAGATTTTGACTTCTTTGACCCCTCCTTTGCGTCCGGGGCATCGAGACGAGTCCGTAGACTCTAAGTTTGCCCAATTCTGACTTCGTTAGCCTGTTCTTCCGATCGTTTTTGCGTACGAGGACCGGAGATATATACTCGGGTTTCCTCGTTTTGCGTGCCAGAATCAGATCAGCTCCAGCCATCGTCTTCTCCAGCGATCGTTACTGTTCACATGCAGTGGAGGTGCGTTTACACACACATGCTCGTTCTCCCTCGTTTCTCGACGGAATTCGACGAATCAATAGTGGAAATTTATCAGCTCGAGCCAAGTTACTATTCATCTGAAAATGAGCTTTTGATTCTGATATCTTTTCCTACCCAAGTTTATAGTCAAATCGATCCTTGAGTCGAGACGAGTCTATTGAAATCATTCTTGACTTGAAAATCTATTCCGAACTTCGTTTTATTGAAAATGTTTACGAAAAACCCTAGTTCACTATTCCTACTACGAACGGTTTTCATTCGGAAAATGTTTTCTCTTTGGATTTGCACTACTTGAGTTATTTCAAGGTTTTTGAGATGTTTTACAACTCTTGATTCAAACCGTAGCTCGAAATTTTGAAACGCACGTTTGTACGAGAAAATTCACTATTCATTCTACGTTTTCAACTTTCTATCAGTAAAACGTGTTATAGTCGACATTGGATTCAAAACGGTTCTCGATTTATTTCTTGAATTTTGGAAACAATCTGGACTTGAAAATCATTATCGAAAGTCGTTTTTCACTCGTGTTGAGTTTCAGGCTCAAAACTTTTATTCACTAAAATGAATATATCTTTTAAACGGTAAATCCGATTTCAACGTATGAATATGCTTTTCGAAGCTAATTTTTGTGCCAGCGGAATGAGCTAACTTCCAGCAACTTATTTTCAGGTTTTGGGTGTTAAAAATGGCCGAAATGCCCCTGCCAACCCTATTCTTGTTCCAACACTAAGTTAGCTCACATGAGAAGCTTTAATATTTTGCTCTCCTACCCTTACTTATACTTTTATTACAAGGTGAGGGGCTTCCCAACAACTATAAATAGAGCCCTCATGCCATTCATTTTCCTTGCTCAATGTTGTGTTAACAAGACCCTTTCTTCCTCCTCCCCCCCTTGCCGTGAGTCTCCCCCCCCCCCCCCCCAAAATTACTAGGTTAGATGTTGTTTTGTTTTATGTTATGTTTTAGTTTAGTTTATGTTTTTATATTATGGTATGTTTAGTTTATGTTTAGGTTGGGTCTTAGGGTCTTCCCTAAGACATATAGGATTTTATTTTATGCATTTATTATATAGTTTTTATGATATGTTTGTTAGTAGTGAATTATGATTTAATTGTTTAGTATATGCTATGAAATATTATGAATTGCTTTAGTATATGGTACGATCATGTTATGGAGCTGCTATATGATGATTATTGATGCATGTTTATGATATTTTAATTATGTTCAAGCATGTTAGGCAATGGAATAGTAACCTATGATCAATTATATCATAACTTGTTACATGTTACTATTGTTGGAAAACACGAATCAGAAAGCAGAGGAATTTAAAAAAAATTTCCAACAAAAGGATCTTGGACTCGCAATCGTGTATCCAAATTCGTAAGGATAGAAGAAACTTACTTTTCTTTTATTCTTTCTTGAAGCGTTTCAAGCCACCCAAGAACGCTCTTCTCGCGGCTTGATCCCCTCTCCTTGGTAAAGCTCGAATCTTCAAACTTCTAACTTGAAGTCTCTAGAGAAAGTCCACCAACTTGATCACAATCTAACTAGTAAGGATGCTAGTTCTCTAGTTAGTGTTTAGGCTTAACCTAGGGTTTTATTTTATCTTGGAGAAAGGAAGGTGTTCAACACATGAACCAAAAGAATTGCCAATTAGCTCTAAAGGGGAGCATGAGCTCCCCTATATATAGGAAAGGGAGAGGGACGGCCGAACCTATTCCTTGTTGGGCAAGGATTTGGTTCCTCTCTCTCCTATTACTTGATCATCAAGTATTTTCCAACTTTGACTTTGAATTCTAATTCAAGTCAACTTTTAAGAGAGCTAAAAATATCCAAACTATTTTTCGATAATTTTATACTTTATTTATTATAAAATAAATAACTTATTTTTATCTAATTAATTAATTCGTAATTAATTAACTAGATTATTTTCTCCAAAATAAGACTTTCTTTTTAATTCAAAAATTAAACCAAAGTCTATTAAATAATTAACACATTTAATTATTTAATACATATATATATAATATATATATATTCACACGTGTGAGACACGTGTCACAAGGACACGTGTCACTCACGTGAGCCACACGTGTGGTTCACACGTGTGGAACCCTCTTGGCCCGATTAACTCGTTTAATCATTTTAAAGCCTCAACTCATGTAACCAAGTTGTTGTGTGTGACCCTCTAGGTTCTCAATTCAATTAGCAGTGACCCTAATTAATTAATTCACTAATTAATTAATCAGTCCACAGATTAAACGACCATAGTCTAGCAACAGGTGTTTAACCCCTAGTTGAATTGGAATGTTCGGATTCGACAGAACCTTTAAGTCATTGATTCATGTGAGATACAATCCTCCTACTTACTATCTCTCAACCAAGATCTAGGGTAAGGGAATAATCAGAACCCTAATAATCCGGTCTTAAAGCTAAGTGCATTTCATATCCATTTGATCTCAATCCAAGAAACCCTTTTCTTGATGTCTTGATCTACTGCCTTGGCCAAGGACTCCATATGGCATATGAATGACTTACACAATATGAGATCACCTTGCAAATGCAAGTGTAGGTCCTTTCTTGATTCTCATTCACTTTCATGAATCACTTGTGCAGCCCCAGCATAAGCCTTGAATCAGTTGTCTAAGGCGACACCCTTTAAAGCTTATACCTAAGACTACAGAGTTAACTCATAAAGTGACAAAGAACCTCAAGTCTAAGGATCAATTAATCACATCAATGACTCGTGAGATATTTCCTAATCTGGAAGTTTCCATTTCCTGAAATAGAAACTTCCTTTCCCATTTAGGAATGCTCTCACACGGGGCACCTCAGTGAACTTACTTATTAAAGTAAGCACCCTCATGTATCACGTACGTATCAACTATACACTTTGCACCTCCATGAAACAAGGTGGTCCTTCTTAAGGGCGTGATCCCACAAGCAAGCCTTAGAGGAGTCAGGTTGACACTCCCACTGTCTGTAGGACTCATCGGCTTGGAGTATTTTACTAATCATGACTCATGTGATATAGGGCTCGTTTCATGAACCATTTCACCTAAATGGTAGAGTCCTAAAGTCATCAGGATTAGGGGAGTTCTCATACATGCACAGCTAAAGTAAACGCATACCAAACAAGAGCATATAAAGAAGTGTTGCCTCAATTCATTATTTCATTCAAAGATTGTCTGTGATTACAATAAGGAAAAGCACAAAGCGGATATACAATCGGCTTTCTAGGGCACTATTCCTAACAACTATATGGCCTCAATTGATGAATGTTACATGATTAATGGTCTTGATGTGCTATGACTTATGTCTATGATATGTTATTACATTGTTACAATGTTGCATGACTTATATGTTATTACTTGAGCTTATGATATGATATGGATTAATGGAATAGTACTTGATCATATGTTATACACTTGAATAGTGTCACATGTTATAACCTAAGATAGAATAGTGTTTCATAACTTGATGTTATGCTTTAATTAGATTTCTTAACCATAGGTTATGCCTTTAACCTAGATCACACTTGCTTATAATAACATAAACGTGAACTATAGGTTATAATCAAGATCATAATTGAATTAGGGTGTGTGTATGTGTGCATGCCCCGTGTGTGTGTGTGTACGTGCATGGTGTGTGTGTGCCATGTGTGTGTGTAGTAAGATTTTGACCCGGCAAGTGAATAGTAACCTGTGAATAGTAATCTGGAATAGTGATCTTGAATAGTGCTTTTGAATAGTAAAATGAAATAAAACTTGAGCTTTGATCTTAGACGTTTGAACATAGGTTTTCTAAACCCGGGGTCTAAAATATCTTTTCAAAATGTGTTTCTTTCATGGACTTGTTTTATAACCTTAAGGTATACGTTTAGGATTCATAATTTGATTAATTCTTAATCGATTATAGTAAGATAATAGTCCCACGATAATGATAACTCACTATAAGGATTCCTTTGTGTGTTATCCTTCTCTAATACCTTAAATGGTATTACTCTCTTGTCATTACATGTTCTGTACTTGTTTTATATGTTTATGTGCATCGTGATAGAAGTGTGTCTTAGTTCTTAAGCTCACCCTAGTACACACTTATAGGAGTTAAGGTTGAGCACTGGAATCCCCAGGGCACTGCATAATCTATCCTACCGACTGTTACTATTAGGTGAGGTTAAAATTGTTTTCAACTGGAACCATGAATACTTAAAGATTCACTTGTTTTGATACTCAAAGCCTAGTGCTTTACCATTCTTGTTTTGAAATACCCTTTATAGGGATGATTCTTCAAAGAACCCAGACCTATCCATATTCATTGATCAAAGGCACATGTTTTCAAAGTACAGCATCAATGGTTCATGTTTTCAAAGTAATGCATCAATGGTTCATGTTTTCAAAGTAATGCATTAATGGTTCAATGTTTTCAAAGTAATGCATCAATGGTTCAAAGTAATGCATCAATGGTTCAAAGTAATGCATCAATGGTTCAATGTTTTCAAAGTAATGCATCAATGGTTCATGTTCTCAAAGTATTGCATCAATGGTTCAATGGTTCAATGCATATGTTCAATGGTTCATACATTCGGATTTATTCTGGATGTCATCAATGGTGCAAGCAATCATTGGTTAATAGTATGGGCCTGGCGGTTATGTGTAGAGATGATGCTCGGGAGGTGAGCGCCAACGACATCACTAATATCGGCCGCCACATTAGGCGATTGATACCGACTTTAATCTGGAGGTTTGGTTAAGTCAGGATAATTGTCGGGAATGGACCGCAAATCTATTCCCAAATCAATGGTTAATGGTCACCTAGGGGTCGCTCCCCGAAGTGAAACTTGGTGGAGGATGGTGCATGTGTGTATGTGTTGGGGTGTTGTTGATCTCGGTCCGACACACTATTAATGGTCATGTTTTCTGGAGTAAGGATGGAGAAGCCTAGCTTGCTGGCATCAATGTTTTCATAAAGTTGGTTCATATCTTGCAAAGTTGTTCCCTACCCTTATCCCGTTTTATGAAAATCATATGAACCAAATCATAGCATATGTGTGCGCGTGTGACAGCATTCATGAAAGTATTTTGAAAACTCTCATTTCTTATAACATTGCATTAAAGGGTTTTATCACTTGAACTTATTCTTAAGTTCTTCATTAAAGCTAAGCATTAAAGGTTTTACCTTGTGAACTTTACTCCAAACATTTACTTCAAGTACTTTCTTTTAAAGATATCCCTCACTTAGTCACTTTGACTAATACCACTGCCTGTTTTCTGGCCTCATGGTTTCAGGTCTTGCAGCCGCAGTGTAGAGGTATCTTGAAGCTCTAGAGTGTTCATTTTGTTTGAGTCAGGACTTTACTTTATTAATCTATTTTGTGTCCTGCATATGTTATATGGCAGCATTGATACCTTGCTTTAATGCTTTTGTAATAATCCTTCTGCTACTTGGATACTGCTACAATTGCTATCATATGCTCCCGTGGTAATGTTCAATTGATATAGTAATGTTAATAGTCTCTTCTGCTTAACGATCACTGCTTGCTTGTTTATATGCCATCACGCAAATGTTTTGAAAAGTTTTAAAATGCTCTGATTTTCCGCTGCATAAGCCACAAAGTTAAACACTATTATTGTTAATCGTTAATGGTCATCGCCGTTCGCTGGGGTATTTCTTGAGTGATGGCTCACACCATTACTTGAAGGGTGCTTCAGTGCGGGGGTTGGGGCGCTGCTCTCTACCAGCAAAGTGGGGGCGCTACAATATGATCGACATCCACCGGAAGGAAGGTGCTCTGAATAAGCTCAGTGTTCCAACTGTCCGTAGCGGGATCAAGCAGATCCTTAACAAAAGTGATCGAAGAATTAGCCGGAGGAGGAGAAATTAACCTGAAGTTATTGGGGCGGGGAATCCACTGGCCGCTCCATACCCTAATAGAAGTACCATTGCCAACCCTTCATCTAGTACCCGCCAAGAAAACCGAACGTGCTGCAAGGAGGCTTCTCCAAGTAAGAGAAGGATTATAGCCAAGAGAGGCTGCACTGTAGTCCGAGTGAGCAAAGTAACGTGCTTTAAGGAGTTGGGCAAGAAGACAGTTTGGATTCATAGTGCTCCTCCAACACTGTTTTGCTAAAAGGGCCAAATTGAAAGCTCTTAGATCTCGAAAACCAATACCACCCGATTTTTTTACTTTCGCACAGACGTTACCAATTAACCCAATGAATTTTATCTTTGTTCCCACTATTCCACCAAAAGTCTCTAATCATTCTCTCGATATCAGACAATAGAGATTTCGGTAATTTAAAGCAACTCATGGAGTAAGCCGGGATAGCTTGGAGCACCGCCTTAATAAGAACTTCTTTTCCAGCATGAGACAGAAATTTCTCCGACCAACCTTGGATCTTAGACCAGACCCATTCCCGAGTATTATCAAAAACTTCCTTTTTCTTAATTGCAACAACAGTAGGAAGGCCCAAATATTTATCATGTTTGTGAACTTCCACAACTCCCAATCGATGGGTAAGGCTCTCCCGAGTATCACTGGTGATATTTGGACTAAAAACAATCGAAGATTTTTAGTTGTTCATTGATTGAGCCGACACTAGTTCATAAACTCGTAGGACATCTCGAATCCCCTCAACTGAGTCAGAATCTGCTTTGGCAAAGATCATGGTGTTGTCAGCTAATAACAGATGGGAAATACAGGGCGCCCGTCTACAGATAGCCACACCCTGGATACCACTACAAAAAAAAGGCTTATTACGGACCAAAAAATTCGTAGATAATTCGTAGATAAATTCATTTATTGACAGATTATTTACGGATTATCTACAAAACACGTTCGGTAGGTAAAGGCCCCGTAGCAAAATATATCTACGGAATATCTACGAACCACCGACAATATTTTTCTACAATTATATTTTGTAGGAAAACAATAGAAAATGTGTCAAAACCATTGTCAAACTAATTTCACCATTCGTCGATTATTTTCAACGGATTATTTACTGAAAATTTATAGAAAATATATTTTGTTTTTTTATTTTTTAAAATATTATTTTTACTTAAAATTTGTAAATAATTATATTAATTTATTTATGAATTTGCTTAGTGATGAAAATTTCATATAAAATTTTCATATAATATTTCTCATACTGAATTATTTAATATAAATCCATGCATTTATTGGATTTTATTAGCAATTATTTAATAATAGTTTAAGATTTTCTCTACTTTCTTATTTAGTTAAATATCTTTTAATTTGTTCATATGTAATATTATAAAATCACTCCTAAATTAATATTACAAAATAACAAAAACTCAGAAAATTACAATTTTCAACAATTAAATATGATCATTGACAAATATATTTTAGAATTCAAGACTTTAATTATACAAATCAAAAGATTCACATAATTGATACTAAAAAAATTATAACAAAATAACAAAATCACAATCTTGTAATCTTGAAGATCCTTCCATTGCTCATGGAAAATGCGTGGAGATACTGCTCCCTCCTTCATAGTAGCTCCTTTCCATTTTAATAGATTGAATCCATCAAAAACTAACCAAAAAAAAAAAAAAGAATAACAAGTAAATTCCCTTCATAATTTAAAATTTGAGGTTAACTAAATAGGAAAAAGTAATTTAAATGCCTCAACTTCACCTTGCGTATATCTTCACTGTCTTTAGAAGCCTCCCAATGTTAGATATTCATATGAGAATTCTCTCATTCTGAAATTTTGTTTTCAGGAGTTTTTCATTGTTCGTGAAATATATGTGAAAACTCTTGACTAAGTAAAAGAGTTCTGGAGAAGTTAAATACCTCTCATCTTATACGTGGGTTTAGTGGATAGAAAATTGGTTAGTTTTTTTACTAATAATATTATTAAAAAAAAAAAAGGTGAGAGATAAAGTTTTATTAACACTAAATATTTTTAACTAATATAGATTTTTTAATAACAAAGATAATGAACAAATAGAAAATCGTGTGCTGAGTAGTGGAGTGGTTAAGATCCCTAAATATGTGGAAATATAAAAGGAGAGAAGAAATAGAATATTCTAAAATATGATTTAATATAAAATACTTTCATATTATCAGTAAAATTTATTAGAATATAATTGAAACTTAAATAATTCACCTGATCAATGGAATAACTAAAGAACACCTACATATTATAAAATTTTATACAGATACGTTAAATCAAAAAACTCTTTTTTGACTTGAAATTTTTTATTTCTTATTCTTTATTTTTAATATTATTTTGACTGAAAGTTTTATTGGTAGTTAGTTGGAAAATTTTAAATTAGAGTTACCGACAAGAAATATGGTAGATAATTCATAGATAAATTTATAATAACACATTTTTTACTATTTAATAACTTATTGACAGAAATATTGGTCAATAATCTGTCCGAAAATTTTACTGGCAATATATTTTGTAGGTAATTTGACTATAATGTTTACCGACAATATATTTTGTAGATAATTCATCTATAAAAATAATAATCTAATCTGTCAATAAATTGTAGAAAATCCGTAACTATTTGTTGCAAATTATCCACAGAAAATTTGCGTATGAAAAATCTGTAGGTAATCTGCCTTCTGCCTTTTTTTTTGTAGTGTACGGCGATCCATCTCAATGAGCCTGCTAAAAACCTTAGCACAAAAAAGAACAAATAAGGGGAGATGGGGTCTCCTTGGCGAAGGCCTCGTTTAGGAGTAATATTACCAAAGTGAGAACCATTAAGGACAAAAAAATAGGAAACAGAAGTAACATAATGCATAAGAATGTCCACTAAGTGGGAACAAAACCCTAACCTCAAGAGAACTCGTTCCAGGAAGGTCCATTCCACCCTGTAATACGCCTTGCTCATGTCGAGTGTAAGGGCAGAAGTCCTTCTCTACCTGATTTTCTGTGATTAATAAAATGGTTCAACTCAAAAACAACAAGTACATTATCGGTGATGAGGTGACCACGGACAAAAGCACTTTGGGAAAGAGAAATAATATGATGCATGAGAGGTTCTAGCCTATTAGTGATAGCTTTTGAAGCCAATTTGTAAATGACAAAACAAAGGCTAATATGGCGGAGTTGGGACATTGACTCTGGAGACTTGAATTTATGTATCAGTGCAATGTGAGTATGATGCATACGATTAGAAGACCGGCCATGATTAAAAAAATCAAGAAAATAATTAACGACATCAGTTCGAACAGTAGACCAATATTTTTGGAAAAAAACCGGGGACATACTGTCTGGCCCGGGAGTTCACCTGCATTCTTTCAAGCTCTCCAATGTTGCTTAGACGTGCTGGACTCCCCCTCCTCGGGGCTCTATTAAAGTTAATTTTGATGGTGCAATTTTTGCCAATTCTGGAGAATTTGGTGTTGAGGTGGTTGCCTAGGACTTTTTAGGCGCTTGCGTAGATTGGCTTTCCAACCGCTTGAAGGGTCGTTTTAGTGCCGAGGTTGTTGAAGGTCTGACTGCTCATACCGCTGCTAATCTTATGCTCAGATTTGGTTGGAATTCGGTTATTTTGGAGGGTGACTGCATGAACATTGTCAATAAAATTGCTGCTTCAGATGACGACTTCTCGGAGACTTGGAATATTGTTCAGGACACCCACCGACTACAATCATGCATTCCCACTTTCTCCCTTTCGCATGTCCGGAGATCAGGCAATATGGTAGCACACCGTCTCACCCGCGACGCCCACTTCAGCCAGGAAGGAATTGATAATCCTCCTTCTGCTGTTCTTCAGATTATGCTTACCGAGTCTCCTGTTTGAGGAGTTTGTGTCTCGTATTTTGTTTTGTTCTCTTGATGGGCGTTGGTTTGTGTTTGCTTTCTTGGTTGTAATTCTGCTTGTTGCTGTTTGTTGCTTTGTCTTTGGCGTCTTCCGCTGTCACAAAAAAAAAAAAAAACTCCAATATTGTATTATGTAAATGTACATTTATATATAATATATTATATATATCTTAAAATCTTAAAAATATATGATTTACCAATGTATATAGTTTGACAAGATAATATCAATCATGTATTATATGTGTCCCTTAATAATATATGAGCTAATAATGTATTTGATTTAATAATTAAACTAATATTTATTTATATCTTATACATCTTAATAGGTTAAATCAATATTATATATGTGTACATTTGTTTTTGATATTTCATGTATTTTATTTGTTTAAAACGTTGTGTCTCAAATGCTTAATTACATATATAATTTACTAACATGTATGGTACTAACTATTATGATTTAATGAGAGAGTATGTAATTCTGTATCATATATTATAATAATATATGTATGTGTATTAATAATATACGAGCTAATAATGTATCTTATTTAGTAACATAATATATGATGGGTTCCGACTGGGGGGATTAGAATCCAATCACTTTAGAATTTGTTAGAGTGGGGAAAACGCCGGAATTTCGCCGGAGAGGATGAGGTTCTACCTGCTAGGACAAACACACCGAAAAGTCAGAGGGCCAAGCTGGGGGGACCGGGGGTGATACCCAGTTTGGCTCTCCGACGCTCAAGTCAGATGATGATCTGAAAGAGGAAATGCAAGCTAAGCAGGAATTGCAGTGATGAAGGTCGCTTACAGTGAAGGAGATGACTCTGTTTATTTATAGTTGAGGGTTGGTCAAGGACCCTTTGGTCATTTGCCTCACGTGGTCCTGGCCGAATGTTGCCCTAACACGTGGCGCTGTGAGAGAGAAACCTAAGAGGAATCTTCTGCAAAAGCTGCTGAGAGTTAGTGTTGGCAAAAGGGGCAGGTGCGCGGGCATGTACGGTGCGTCAGAGAGCCGTTTGGGAGGTTGGTAACGAGGGCTTAAGAGCACGCTCGTGACAACCAAAAGCCTTGGAGGCCAAGATATCCGTTAGGGGATGAGGACTAGAGCTTGTTGTAAGAAGTTGAAGCGGAAGCCTCTCCGAGGGAATGTAGCGCTCGAAGAAGGCTCGCTTAGATTGATTGAGGTACTAGTCATGCAGTACCAACGACGCTTGTGGAAGAGCGGTAAGAGCAATAGTGTTGATGCACGTGTATCCATAGCAGAGTTGACGCGTGTCCTTGTGGGATGCCAGTGCTCGAAGGTTTGAGCGCTCGTATATGTCTGATGCAATCTTAGAGAAGCAAGTGCCATCATCCTAAGGTGCCACGTGCCAAGATGAGGACAAACGTGTTTTGACCCCATCAATATATATATGATAAATATACATTATACCTTAAAATCTTAATAATATTTAGTTTACTAATGTTATGATGATGTTATCTAATAAGATAACGTATAAAATATGTTATATATTATCATAAAATCATATTATATTATATCATATGTGGGTTTAATAATTGACCAAACCATCAGATATATTCTTATATATTATATATTTTTGTGTGATAAAATTTTAATAAATATTATTTAATAATATAATATTAATATATATGATTAATTAATTTAATTTAATTAATACAATTATAATATATATATATATATATATATTATACAATATATTATTATATTATATAATTATGTGTTATATATATATATATATATATATATATATATATATATTATTAATTTTATTAAAAATAAAAGGAATTGCTAGGGGAAAAAAAAGGAAAGAAAAAAACTTCAAGCTTTACCGAGCCGATCCCGAGATAGGGACGAGCCGAGTTCGAGACGTAAAATGCTAAGCTTGACAAGCTCGATCCAGAGTTCGAGTCAGGGCTAAAAATATCAAACTCAAGCTCAAGCCTGTTATTTTATGTCAAACTCAGTTCTACTCGACTCGTTTACAGCCCTATTGCAAGACTGCAAATAGCTCTCTGTTGCAACTTATAATAGGAATTTCCAATTCAGCCTTTTTTATATATATATATATATATATATATATTGTGACCAAACGAAAAAGAATTGGTTAAAACCGTAGTTTTCCGAACCGGACGGTTTGGTTCGGCCGATGAAGAGGCCTTGGTGAACCGTAATTGACTCACAATAAAGGAAAAAAAGCGTGGGGCAAAAGGGACGGAAAAACCCTAAAAGCCCTACCCCTTCGCCAAGTTCCTCTGTTACTCTCTGAACTATTTTTCTTCTCCTCTCTCGATCAAGGTATGAAGATCCACGACTCTTTCTCGCTCTAAACGCAGTTTTTCTGCAATCTTGTTTTTGAGATTTTTCAATGTGTTGGTTCCTATTGATTGAATCTTTGAAGGTCCCTATAATCTAACAGTTCACTTTCTGTTGTCTGCATCAAACATTTCTGATGAAGAAAGGATACAGAGTTTAATTGAAATTTTAGTTGTTGTTTGGAGGCGGTGACGGGTGGGTATATTGCTTCTATCTAGTTGAATTCTTTCGGGCAATTGTTTTTTTTTTTATCTGATTAGGTTTGCAGTTGGCCAGTCAGATGTTTGCATTTTTGGAGGATAATTTTGGTAACTGCATTCTTTATACATTTTTGAAAGCAGTCAAAGGTTTGCCTATACCCTGTTTCAGATGTTTCTTGGGCTGATAAAATGAAAATTTAAACCTAGTAACTGGAGAAGAGAGTGAGATTTAAGCACTATCGCTGCTAATCTTTTCTTGTATGTTTGGTATTTGTGCCAGAATGCAGAGTTTGAATGTATTGTCAATTCCTCTTATCTCAGTATTTTGGTGGTTTTGTCAAACTCAAAGAGAGATTTTTCAAGCTTGAGCTGTCCAACTCTACAGTAATCGGACAATAACCTTTTTTCTTTAATTTTACTGTTGTTCTAATGATAAATGTAGATTCTTACACCTATCAGAGGCACATACTCAAATTTTTTTTTTAGATTTCTGTTTCCATTAAGTTGGTTTAAGCTATTCTGAGACTTCATATCTTCCTGCTCATAATATTTGTACCAACTAATTACTCATGTACTATTTGTAGTACTGTGTTTAGCTGAGTTTGTTAAAGATGAGATTGTCTGTTTGATTATATTAGCTTTTGAAATGGAATAAATGATATGATAATTCTGGTACTATGCTAAAATGCAGTGAGTTAGAAGATGAGTTTCAAAAATGTTAATGTTCCCAAGATGCCTGGTGGAGGTGCTGCCTCCGCTTTAATCAAGTTGGGAGTTGTTGCCGGGCTTGGTGTGTATGGAATTTCCAACAGTCTCTACAATGTTGATGGAGGGCACCGCGCTATTGTTTTCAACCGTATAATTGGTGTCAAAGAAAAGGTTTTTTCTTGCCTTATCTCTACTAGATGTGACATTTTAACACTTTTACATCTCCTCTTCTAAAGCTTGCATAATTTGCTTTTAAAAGTAATAAAAGAAATGGCGACTTTTAGTTAGTATAGTGAGACTTTGTTTTCTAATTATCTTTTCTGGTTATGTACAAACAAGATATGGGCCAATGATCATTATTGGAAAAGAAAAAAAAAAAAGAAGGAAGCACGCTTTAGATAATTTTGTCCTAATGGACACCTTTGCCTTGGTACGTGAAAAATAAATTTGTAGGGATCTTATACAAAATCTTGAAAAATGATGACCCAACACCGGGAAAACGACATCGTGTTTTCTTCAAGGTATTCGCTTATGCACTGAAAAACCATCAGATCCAATAAGTTGCAAATATATGTGATTTTCTACTGGTCTATTCAATTATGCACTCCCCGCTTTATATTCGTGAAGAATTCATAACATTCTGTACATCTGCTTAATGTAAGGTATATCCTGAAGGAACTCACATCATGATCCCATGGTTTGAAAGGCCAGTCATTTATGATGTTCGAGCACGACCCCAGATGGTGGAGAGCACTTCAGGAAGTCGTGATCTTCAGATGGTAAACCTCTCTTTTTCTCTCTCCTTCCACCCCATCCCCCTCTGTATGCATTCACAGTTTTTTGGTGGCTGGTGTCCTTGTCTTGAAATAAATCTGGTACCCGATATTGAAATGTAGTTTAACTTATCTGCATGTATAAAACGTAAAAAATTAGAAGGTCATGGTGCGATCTAACTAGCATGTCAGAGGATATATTAGGCAAGTAAGCCACCAGTGGTGAAGCTTCTGTTGTGTTAGGTTGCGTCCATCTGGTTTTGTTGTGTGATGGGATTTTAATTGTCTTTGACCTACTAGTTGAAATGTTTAGGTGTTCATATGAGGCTATGTTATCGGACAGTACAATATGATGCTACATTCATTTCCTGTTCTTCGTTGAGTTATATCTTATGGTAGATTTTCTTTTTGATAAAAACTTTAAGATCATTTCCTTTTTAGCTTTTTTTAGTTGCCTCTTTTTTCTCACTGTCTTCTATTTCACTCCTGATAATTTTGATAGGGTTGTAAATGGCGATTCTTCTTACTGTATTTGTTACAATAATTTTTTGTCTTTCTAAATAAGTGGCCTTCGCCCCCACCGTCGTGGAGCCATCCAAAAGGAATGTAAATGGATGCGTATATTTATCTAATTGTCTACTTTGTTCAATCTTAGTTCATTGTTTTGATTGTTACAGGTCAAAATTGGTCTTCGAGTTCTCACCCGTCCTGTGGCTGACCAGTTGCCCACTATTTATCGTACCCTTGGAGAAAACTACAATGAGAGAGTCTTGCCTTCAATTATTCATGAGACTCTGAAAGCTGTGGTTGCTCAATACAATGCCAGCCAACTTATCACCCAGAGAGAGGTAAAGAGTACCAAATGGCCACTAGAATTATTCATTATGAGCTTGTTATGTTATCCCAGTATTTTCACATTAATTTTATTTAATGTAGAATGTCAGTAGAGAAATTCGAAAAATATTGACAGAGAGAGCTGCCTTCTTCAACATTGCATTGGATGATGTGTCAATTACCAGCCTGACCTTTGGAAGGGAGTTCACTGCTGCAATTGAAGCCAAACAGGTTGCGGCACAAGAAGCTGAGAGGGCCAAATTTGTGGTTGAAAAGGCCGAGCAAGACAAACGCAGTGCTATTATTAGAGCACAGGTAAAATATCTACTACTTAGGTGAAAGTTGGCTAAGCTTATCTCAAGGAGTTTATAAGCTCTCTAAGGGTTTGGATAAAAATAAGATCACGAGCCTATAAAGGGTAATAATGACAATTGTGTAATTAATCTGGTAATAAAAGAACGAGAATGTGCTAAGATTCCCTAACTTATTTGAAGGGTCTTCTTAAGACGATATTTTCATGTCTTATAAGCTCTTTTGATAAAAAATTGCCACTCTTTCCAAGTGCTTATAAGCTCTTTTGATAAAAAAATTGGCACTCTTTCTAAGTGCTTATAAGCTCCTAAACAACATATAACTCTTCTAAAGTGCTTATAAGCCCCTTAACAACATATAACTCTTCTAAAGAGTTTATAAGGTCAGCCAACCACCCTTATTACCTCCTTCCTTTATTAACGTTTTTCTGCATGAGGCACATCTTTTTCCATATTAAGTAACACACTGTAGCCCAATTATGCCAGAATGGAGATTTAGAAGAACAAGGCGAATTAGTTTTATTATCTTCCCCATCTGTGTTCTATTTGAAGTGAAGTATTTGGACTAAATCACGCAAAAATTGTTATTTGACCAACAGGGAGAGGCTAAGAGTGCACAGCTGATTGGTCAAGCGATTGCCAACAATCCTGCATTTATTACCCTGAGGAGAATTGAAGCATCCAGGGAAATTTCACACACTGTTGCTGCTTCAAACAACAAGGTCTACTTGAACTCCGATGAGTTGTTGCTGAACCTTCAAGGTCTCAACCTGAATCAGACCGCAAATAAGTGAACAATCAAGATAACAGAACCTTTTGTTTTTCTTATTTCTTTATGAAGATGGTGATGACATAAAAATCGGATTCTGTGTTTCTTGTTCCATGGAAATAGTGGGATTTAATATGCTTTGGAAACTAAGCTTCAGTTTGGCACCCAACAAATTGACAGGGTTGGATCAAATTTGGAACCCGCTTCTAATTCTTCTTCCTGCTGTTCAAGTGTGATGGTAATTTTTTCACGTTGCATTTGCGTCGTGTAATATCTTTGATATGCGTCATATTTTTTAAACCATTTTCCAAAATATATATCAGTGGGTATAATCCTGTGCTGTATTTTTCTGATGATGTATTGAGTTATCAACTTTTGATGGATCTGTGTATGGTGGCGGCCAGCACAATGCCAGTTGAATCTGAAAAACAAGTTTTACTTATTTGTCACCGTTTACTTTGATTAATTGTTTTTAGGGTAAATCGTGGCAATCTTCCTCTTGTTTGCCATTTATTTCCTTTAACTTTTAAATTTGCGCGACTTTCTCTCTAATTTTTTTAATTTTTAGTACTTTATTCATTTTGTATAATTTTGGCGGAATATTCTGATCGAACCAAATCAGGTGAGTTATGCTTGACTTTTAAAGGGACAAAAAAATCAATTCATGTGCTATAACTTTCTCCGGCCTAAAAGGCGCCCTTTTAGGCCATTTCTTGCAAGAACTATTGGGTTTCCGTCATTGACCTCACAAATTATCACCTTGACGCAAAATTTTCCAAAGTTTCTACCTTTCTGCTTCCCCTCGAGAGCTTGGAGACCTTGTCCTGAAAACACCAACATCTCCAGCGAAATTTCCAGCGGTGGTTCCTTGAGCTCCTTGGATCTAGCCGAGAATGCAATATTGAGGCCTGTTACGGATATTGCGGCTTTTGGAGTTTGCTTTCCCTTGATCTTTCCAAGAACTCGATGAACCTTTTTGTGAATGTGGCCAAGACCCTGGTTGCTAACATTGCAGATTCTTGAAATTTCCTACAACAATATCTCCGACGATGACATTGGTTCATGGATTTTGTCAAGTTCTTTTTCCGGGCTGCGGTTCTTGTCCTTGAAGGGCAACAAGGTGGCAGGGGGTTTGCCTATTTTTACTTTTAAGAACTTGGAGCATTTCCATCTTTAAATCGATAATATTTCCAGCAATTTCCCAATGTTTAATGATTGCTCCACCTTACATCACCTAGATTTCCCCCAGATGAAATTCAACAAATTAGGGTTTAAAGAAACGGGAATATAATGTCTTAAGGTCGAGAGACTTAAATATCAAGGTCTGAACCAAATTGAGCAAAGGCGGCTACCTCTCGATATTGTGCCAATTCTAGTTTTAAACTCCCGCATACTTGTTTCATAGCTTTCAACTGAGCGGCAGACCCGACGCGACTGGCAGATAATCCGACGTTAATAGCAGGTCTAATTCCGCGGAAACAGATTTGTCCATCAGTAATGGAAATTACATTACAGTATAACCTTGATAAATTAATAACCTCGCTAAAATAATAATTTTCTTCGATCCCGAGTCGGGATCAACGTGGTAAATTAATAATTCGCTAAATTTATAAGATAATACAAAAAAAAAAAAATTTCATATAGGTCCCATTTGATATATAAATTAATAATTCATCTGTATCAAAATATTTCATACATAATACATAAGTAAACTAAACAGGTTTCTGAAAATATGAATCTAATGTTGTTTGTTTCTTCTTGAAATCAATATCACCTTGAATCGGTTTAGTATATGCTAGGTCATGACCCACTAGGTCATTCCTCTCAAATTATGACACTTGTCACTTTCTTTCTCTTTTTTACTTTTTATTCATTATCCTTGTTTTTGTTTAGTTTTTTCTCACTTTTTCTATTTTGTTAGATTATTATTTCTTAAAATATATAATTCTATTTATTTTTCAACTATGATATGCAAAAAATAAAATTTAATTATGTATATATGTTTTTCTTTAAATCTAATATATTGCTTAAATTTTTTTTTCAAACTTGTGAAATCACTACTATTATAACATATTATATATAGATTACATAAAATTTATTTATTCAATTATAAAATATTATTAATTATTTAAAAAAAACAAATATAACTAATTTGAGCGGTTAAAACATAAAATAAATATATTTTGAAAGTAAAATTAATTTGTAGATATAAAAAAGAAATTAATTCTCCATATACAACATTTTATTAGATAAAAAGTAATATAAATAATTAAGTTTTATTTTATACATATCATAATTGAAAAATAAATAGAATTATATAATTTATAAGAAATAATAATCTAACTAAATAGAAAAAAGTAAGAAAAAACTAAACAAAAGCAAGGATAATACATAAAAAAATAAAGAAGAGAGAGAAATGGACAAGTGTCACAATTTAAAAGGAATGACCTAGTGGGTCATGACCTAGCATATAGTAAACCCCTTGAATCTCATCTCTTTTTTTTTTTTTTTTGGTCACTTGAATCTCATCTCTAACCCTTCTTATTGCATTAAGAATATCAGGTGATTTATACTCGCACAGTTCTCTACGCATACCATCAGTCATGGTTGATTTTTTAACACCTTTGAGATGAGAAGCCATTTTTTTTTGTTTTTTGATTTGAAGACTTGCATAATACATCTATTTATATAGTAACTTAGTTAATGTATGTACGTGTAACTACATTAATAATTGAGTGGATTTATACATTTTAATGAATGTAGGTACATGTAACTACATTAATAACTAAGTAGATTTATATATTTTATTAAGATATACATAGAATATTGAAAATGTATCAGCAAAAATACATGAATTTGATTAAGTATGCATAATTAATAGTCAATATACAAATTAATTTTCACGTACACCTAGGTACATTCATAATATGGACCCAAAAAGTATATAATTTATAAATTAATAATTATTCATTTATACGATTAATTAATACCTCGCTAAATTAATAAAATTTGACGGTCCCAACAGTATTAATTTATCGAGGTTATACTGTAGTAGGAATATAAGCGCCGGGGAGGGGGGGGGGGGGGTGCGACAAATTTATAACAATTTTAAATTTTTTTAATTGTTAAAATCATTTTAATGGTAAGTTAGTTTTTATTAATTGTAATTGTAATTTTATTTTCTAAACAATTCAAATCCAATCTTAATTATAGTATCGATTTACAAAATCATTTTAGTATTAAAAAAATTATTCCAATCATTTTAGTATAGTATTAGCACGGGGTGATCAATTCGAATTAAAAATAGAACAAATAAAAAATTTCAATTAATAAGATACAGAGTTTCAAAAAATTACAAATTCGTGAATCTGTAAATGACAACTCAATAACTCAGGTCAACCTATAAAATATGTGACACCCCGTTTTTCCGGCAAGCCAGGTACGACGTCACGAGAGAATTTAATTTAGTATTTATGTGATTTATGTGACGTCGCATGCTATACGTGTCAACGTGAAGTTTATTTTAATTAAGTGCGCCTTAGAATTTATTTAATTGTACTTGGGCTCAATTGTCCAATAATTGCAAGTTAGGAACCTAATTTTAATTAGGATGTTTTAGGGGGGCCTTCGTGGCTACCTTGAGCTCGGGAATTCGGATTCGAATTCTAACCATACCATTTAATTCGTTTCGATGATTCGAATTCGATGGTTTGACCTTTTTATTTACTAAAGCCATTTGATTGTCTTACCATTTTCAAATCTGATCCGAATGGACCGGATACCGTTTGACCCTACCCATACAATCCGACCCGTTTCAGCTCAAAAGGGGCAAGCCCCTTCTCCCTCCCCTCATTCCATGATCAGCAGCACAAGGAAGAGAGCAAGGAGAGCAAACACACCTTTTGGCCTCCAAACCTTTCGAGCTCGGGTTTTCGAGATCCAACCTCCGATCAACGACCTAAGGTAAGATTTGTACTCTACTCATTACGTGCTTCGATTTAATATCTCTTTCGTATCTCAGGTTTGTGCCTACGTGCTAAGTGGGGGAGACGATGAATAGTATCGGGGTCAGGATTTTATGTGTTCGAGCCCATTTCACGAGCTTTAACTTGCAAATATGTGATCTACATATCGTATATGCTCCGTGGTGTGATTATTGCATGATTTTGGGGTTATGGTGCGTGTGTATGTGTGTTTTGGTTCGTGCTCCGCCATTAAAGGTGGAGCTTGAAGCTGAGCTTCAGGGGGGAGTAACCCCCGTTCCTGCTTTTGGTCTTGGGGGAGGTAACGAGCTTGTTATTGTTTTGGGCGTCTGCTGGGGTAACGGGCGTTACCCCATTTGTGCAGACAAGGGGTAACGCCCGTTACCCCTAAGCCCTTTCGTGTCTGTGTCCTTAACGGCCGTTTCTGCTTTTGTTCTTACCCCCTTGGCTTTGAGAGGCAATTTACCTCGTTTTCCCTTTTTTTCGTTTTTGTTTCCGGTTTCATTTCTTATGTGTTTTATGTTCGTTACGTGATAATAATTGATATACATTTCCATAAATTGATATGATAAGAATATGAAATTTTATATTAAGTTGCGTTTTGTAATTGAACGTGATACGTGTTTATATGCGAATAAATGTTATTTGTTTGCATTTCGATTGTACTTGGTGGCATTTAATTGTGCACGCGAACACGATCACCTCAATTCATGACCTTTTGTGAATTATTTCATATTGAATTATGCTATGACACGTACACCACTCCATAAACATTTGTCGTGCATCCTACTTGGTTCCATTTTGAGTCGTGTCTCACTAGTACACCGTGTCTTCTTTCTTGCACAGTGATCTCCTCGACGGAGACTTTTCCATCCTCACGACTTCTCACTTGGTCTTTCTTGCACATGGAGGTGAGGGTTTTCTTTTATAAACAACCTATAACCTTGCATGCCCTAAATAAGCAAAATGATTTTCTTATAAAACTTGCCATATCTTTTATACCGGCTACGTACCAAAAATGCTTTATAAACTGTGTAGTGTTAACCCTGAGCTTGTTTTGCGAGATATTGTTATTGCCCCCGGCTTTCATAGCGCTGGGCTAGCCGGTGCGGATTCTGTACTTGATCATGGGACCCAAGGGCTTGTGTATTGAGCCAACCGGGGAGGCATCGGGCCGACGGTGAGCTCTTGCATAAGTCCCAACATTGTTGGAGCAACCCCGGATGTCCGTCTGGAGGTTTGGCAGATTGATGGGATTCCGGTCTCGGGAGTCATGAACCCACAGTCCACTGTTTTTGTCACGGATGTGAGGGCTAGCTACCAGTCACATTGCACCCGAAGGCAAAAGGAGTAATTGTGTACTTGAAATGAATTCCTGATTCCTGCTTAGTTCCTGTATACCTGCTTGTCCTATCATTTAATAACTGAAAAGTGGAGTTCAGGATGGAATAAATACCCGTTCTCGCCAGGTCCCCTAAAACGTAATACATAGATATCCGTAACCTCTGGCATGCCCCCAGTCCCTGTTCAACAGCTGGAGTTCGTGGATCGTTAAGGTAAAACGGGCATCAACAGAGGGCATACGGTTATCGAAACATGCATTGTATATCCTGCTTGCCTGACTTGCATGAACGATCGTAATTTCACCCGTACGTAGTGATTAATTCTTGATTCTTGCCACTTGCTTTGATAACCAATAACGTACAGTAGAATTACGCCTGTTTGATTGCTTGTTTATATATATAGCATGTGTTAATCCCTTCACTCAGTCAGTTGACTGACCCCTCCCTCTCGTTGTTTTTAGTTCTGTCTTGCAGGTTCCGTAGTCGTTAGGCGGGAGTCGTTTGAGGTCTTTGTTAGAGTCGTGGTCCTGTACATCATGCATAGTGTCACACGTTCATTTCCTGTTTGTATTCTGGCTTTGTAAGCCACATTGTATCTTTATTGTTTTATTGAACTCGGACAGGTTTCTAGGGCCCTAGTTGAACCCGTTTGTATATATATGATTGCATTGTTTCGGGACAGGTTAGGACAGGAATTTTTGGATTAGTTGAACCCGTATTTATATTCCTATTTAAATTAGACTCATTTTTTTATCTTGATTGATTGATTGATTGTCTTGCTTCCGCCTTCCTGTTCTGCTGATTTATTGGTACGGGGTCTAGTCCCGCGTAACACAGGGTTGTTTTTGTTCTGTCTCTGTTCGCTGTGAGCTTGATTCATGTATGGACTGGGTTCATAGTGCGGGGGATGTGGTGCCCTCCGTTAAGGGTGTCACATCCTAAAGTGGTATCAGAGCTCTAGGTTGCAAAACCGGAGTTCTAGTGTCGTGTCCTGTCAATTCTAGGTCGTACGGCTTAGGAAACTACCTGTCAACGTGTGCATTGAATCGTTCTTGAACATTGAATTGTGATTCCTTCAAACCTTGTTGAATTAGTTGTTGCTTTTTACGTCGAATCCGTGCCTTTCTTGTTGAATATGTTACATGCACATATATCTGGAATTGAGTTTTGCTCTATAGGTCACTATAATAATATCAAACCACGGTCAATCTCTACAACAACCACAACCTATCACAAGCTCTCATTGTTCCAAAGAGCCTCATTGGTTGAGAAGTCAGGACAGAAACCACAAGGAAGGATTTCGGTTGTTAGTAATGTTTGGAAGATCAACAATTATGATGCAACACTTATGCTTCGCTCTTGTGAGGTTTCTATTAGTAGTAGCTTTACTCAGGTTGAAGGCCGTGCTTTGCCAACTCCTAAGCTTAAAGTCGAGGGAGAGGATCTCTTCACTAGGAATGGAAGGTAGGATCCGGAATAGAAGGCCGATTGGTGGAAAAGTTCACAAGTTTTGTGGTAGTTGGTGAATGTTCAATGAAATAGTGGTTAGGTGTGGCGCTTATAACTCACACGATTAATACATATTTACCTACACAACAGAAGCCAGCCAACCAGATTCCATAGGATCGTTTAATTCGGGAACGAAGCGAAGAGAATCTTGAAGGTGTCTAGATTCGAGGTGTACATCAACAAAGAGACGACGATCATCTAACTCAAGAAAGAAGCAAAGCAAATTATGGGAAATGTTATAGCTCGGGGTTGGATCGCTAAAAAAGAAAAAAAGACGAAGAGATTAAGAAGACTCAAAATACAATAGGATCGATGGATTATAAGTCAAGTCAGAAAAGAGAAAGTGAGATACTTCGGGTCTCGGGTGAGATGGAAGTCAAATTTGGAAGAGTTAAAGAAAACCAATCAACGTGGTGAATATAAACCTATGGAAGGTATGATGTAACAAATGGAAATGATAAAGAAAGGTAAAGAACTCTTTGAGGGAAAATTACGTGCTCAAGTGTAAGCAATTGGAGGACTGATCATTCGACCAATTTGAACCCGTAAAGAGTAAATCGAGGAAACTTTGATCAAGGTGATAACCAAGGTGAAGATTCGGACAACCTGTAACACCCCAGTTTCTAATTATGCAATATGTGAATTATTTCCTAAGTGTTTATATGAAGTTCGTATCAACTTGGGAGTTATAACATGATTGTAATTAATTGCTAAACATGATTTAGTTTCTTACATGTCCTTAATTGAACACTTTATGAAATGTGTATGTGCAGTTAATTGCATGAATTCGGGTTGGATTTAATTCATCACATTTCATGAGTTCACAACTCAATTGCATCATTTTTAAAGCTTGGGGACTAGATTGCAATTAGAACCCTTTCACCCATTTAAGAGATACACTTTACGTAATGTTTTCATTCCATTTATACAAACACACATATAATTGCTTCCTTGTTCTCTCGATCAAACCCTAAGAAGAAGGAGGAGAGATTTCATCAAATTCAAGTTATTTTCCGGCAAATTAGAGCTTGGAAGCATCATCATCTCCATACTTGCATCTCTTTTCTTCACCTTTTTCTTACAAGGTATATATGGTTGATATATATGAATTTCTTGAATTATTGATGAAGCTAGGGTTAGTAATTAAGTGGATTAACTTGTGTAATTGTTGTTGGAAAGATGACTACATGCCTTTGTCTTGAAATTTATGGGTATAATTGAGGAAAATGGAAGTTAAGTGAAGAGTTTATATATGGGTTCCAAAGTGTAGATTCTTGATGATTAATGAGGGATATGAGTGTTTATGTTGGATTTTATTGTATATTAATCATGTATACATGTTACTTCATGTTTTAGATGCATTTGGGGATTGGAATTATGGTTGTGTTGATGTTATGATTTTGGTTCGAGCATTTTCCCCTATTTCTGCTCTGTTCTGCATTACCTGCATAACGGGAATGACCCTTCCTGTCCCAGTGCATTCTGGGAACAGCCGTTCCCATCCATGACAGCTGGCGCGCGAGACTGGGAATGGCCCTTCCCAGTTTGCCTGTGGCCGGAACGGCCTTTCCCAGCCCCAGAACTTGCCAAATTCTTACAGACTCGCGGGATGATTTCGGGGAGCTGGGAATGGCCCTTCCTATTTTACACTAAAACCTCGGAACGGCCGTTCCCATGCTCCAGAATGTGTTTACGAGTTTCCGCATGAATTTTACCATTTCAATCCCTTTTCTTTACCCTTGAATGATCCCTACATGCCATTATATGATTGTTTTATGCTCCACTATGATCATGATATTCGATAATAGTCCATTCTTGTCATTGCATGTCATGTTACGCCGTTCGTCCTAATTGGTTCATACGAGTCGTGTCTCACGTACACTTGTCTTTGTTGCACAGACCAGCACCCCAGTGACGACAAGCGGGCTTCTTAGGCCGTGTCTTTGCTTATATTTTGTCGGTACAGGTGAGGTTTAATTGCTAGCTACCTAGAACCCGTATAACCCTTACTTGAACTTTCGGCCAAAATGTATATATATATATATCTAATCTTTCCAAAAACCTTCAAATGATTTGAAAGCAAGCCGTGTACCGTGTTATATTGACCGTGTTTTGGCGAGTACCGCGTATTGTTTACTGTGTGCCCGAGAGTTTGTGTTTGAGCCAACCGGGAAAGCATGGGCTGACGCGTAACTCTTACACTTCTCTCATACCGTGGGGATGAACCCTGGATCCACCAGGAGGTTTGGTGGAGGAAGGAGTCCCTTGCGTGGGAGTTATGTTCCCGACGTACACCGTGTTACTTATTTAATTGAAAGTATCGTGATTGTACACTGTCGGAGTAAAGGTTGGAGAATTGCCCTCACTCGCCGGGCCACTGATTGATTGATTGAAAATGATTAAAGTGTTTAACTTGTTAGTTGTAATCTCGGGCGAGTTCTACGTTATTCTTGAACTTATATTATTTTCAGTTATAAAACCTTACCCGGGTTATGGCTTGCATATTAGTTGCTCTTACATTTATACTATGCCCCTCACTCAGTCTTTTGTAGACTGACACCCCACTTTGCAGATTTTGCAGGTTATATGCTAGGCGGGATTGGTGTCAAGTCAAGTCTGTCGTTTTGGGTCTAGCACGTGTCCATTTCCATTTTGATGCACATGTATTATCTTCTACGGTTGTATATCATGTTTTATGCTTCCGCTTTCTTTTATTATGCATTGTGGTAATTGGTTTGCGGTTAGTCCCTCCTAGCTAGTTAGTCTTTTGTTTTCTGGTCTCCCGTTCGCTATAGCTTAGTTCATGTATGGATTGTCCGTTTCATATGTGGATTGGTCTAGCTCTCTCCTCATGCAAGCCTTCTATTGGGCAGTACCTCCCAACAAGGTTGATCCCTTTGGATCTTGGTCCATGATGACCTTTTTATTGATTGCTTCAGTAGATTGCCTTTCTCTCACTTCACTAGAACTTTATCCACTTGTAATCTTGGCGATCGATACTTGGGAATAAGTCAAGATACCGATTCCGTGGGCGTAGAAGAATTTAGGTTCAAGAATTGCAATCTCGGGTCATGGGAACATGCAAGCTAATGCAAGAGAATTTTGAAGATTTAGAAGACCGTGGGTAAACAAGAAATAATTGACAAATTTGAGACAAGCCCATGATTGAAGAAATAAAGAACAAGTTGCCGAGCTAAAGTTTACCACTATGGTGACAGGTGTATCGCATTCATGGCACTTGCATCATACGTCATATTTAAATTATTTAATCTCTTTTATATATATTTGCGTCGTGCATCTCTACTTGATATGATTGCTCCAATGTGTTGCATCTTTACTTGTTTACTATGTGCATTGGCATTTTACCTAACATGCATTGTTCAGTGTTTATTCGGTAGGAAATTTCCTCCACTCTGTTCATCAAGTGTTACTCTAACCGGGCCATGTTTGAATCAAGGAAAGAAGAGATTGTGGGTTGCGAAGTATTTATTTAAAAAGGAAAGAGGAATTCAGAGGCCCGGGAAAGGTAGAGATGGAGTTTGGAACGAAAGAATTAGGTTGCTATTCCACGAATCACTTCAAAGTGAATGTGAGCAGGATTACCAGACTTGTGGTATGACTAGGATCACTTATACGTGGGAAGTTAAGTTGAAAAGATCAAAAGTATATGATCCAAGAAGCGATAGAACAAGTTCAAGGAATCGGGATAGAAACCCTTAAGGGGGAGAGCCGACCGGGAGCTAAATCAAATTCACGGTTGTGCTTGGATAGGCTACTTCTAGTATGAACAATAGAAATGCAAGAAGCAACAAGTAACCGGATTCTACAAGAGTAGCAAGAGATGAATTGGGAGATCTAGCACTCGATGAAGTTTCAAGATCAGGGCGAATAAGATTTCAAGAATAATTGAAAGAGGTAAGTATTTCGAGATACGAAGATGTGACATCAAGGAGCGTTTGGGAATTGAATCGACAAGACCCAGTAAGGGATGATTAATGGTAACTGTGGATATAAAATTCACACCATTGGTTTTGCTACGGGACCTATACGAACTCAATCTCCCAAGTGTGAAAGGATTGTGTTTGGCTTATCGCGTTTCATAACTTGGAGATGATGGGCTCGAGAAGAAGTGTGTAGAGTTCGTAAGAAAGGTAGTGAATAAAAGAAGCTGAGCCAATCACTATATTTTGTGACCGGCCAAGTGAGAGTCAATTCAATCGATTATTGGAAGTGGAATGCCTATGAGAGACCACGACATAAACAAGATAGGTTACCGGCTCGTCAATCATTTTTCCATGATGAGCCGAAAATGTTAATAGGATTCGAGATTTGTATTCGAATTACTAAGGACAAGCTCGAATTTCCGAGGAAGGGCGAATGTGATTTGTGGTGAAAAATCAGTTGATAGGGTTAAGGTAAGAGCACGCACTTAAGAGTGGAACTTTGGACTATAGAGTTTGGTAAAGAGGGGAAATGGATCATGGACGAAGACCGGGGTGGTTATTGAAATATCAACATGTCAGGGATTCCAAAGCTTAACACTATTAGCAATGGAAACTCCAACAAATAATCAAATGTCCAATCGAATCACTACAATGGAAGCTTTCCAAAACCACTGTGAACGGTACATTCACACATGCATCATGCATCCCTTTAATTATTGTGGCATGCGTTGCTTGTTAGTTGCTTTTGGAGTGAACAAGTGCATTAGCTACTCGGTGAGACGAGGGTCGTGCTGTGCCATGGACTTTTTAGTAGGTCTTTCGGAGACCATGTTTAGAAGCTAGTAGCTGTTCAAGAAACCAACTTCAAACCGTGAAGTTGTTGTGATGATAGAAGACCCCGTTTAGGATTTGGAGAACGAGTGGTGGAAGTTCGTTAACTACTCCACTTGTGATACCGAGTCGTGGGATGGTTAGGATGAATTCAAACGGTGGGAGATGAATCTCACTTTAGACCTTCCTATCGTGCGAGACTTTCGGACTACTCATAGTCGGATCAAGTTCGTGAGTAGCTTGCAATGAATTCCTTTTATGCTAGAAGACCCTTCTCCGAACTAATTCCTGTTGGGGTGTCGCGAACCCCGCGTGGGATGAACACGGAGAGGTTTTGCTTAGAGTCCAATACTCGAGGCAGTGGACCTGCTGACAAGTCCTCCTTAAGGGGGAGAGGTTGTGACACCCCATTTTTTCGGCAAGCCAGGTACGACGTCACGAGAGAGTTTAATTCAGTATTTATGTGATTTATATGACGTCGCATGCTATACGTGTCAATGTGAAGTTTATTTTAATTAAGTGCACGTTAGAAATTTATTTAATTATACTTGGGCTCAATTGTTTAATAATTGCAAGTTAGGAACCTAATTTTAATTAGGGTGTTTTTGGGGCCTTGGTGGCTCCCGTGAGCTCGGAAATTCGATTTCGAATTCCAACCTCACCATTTAATTCGTTTCGATGGTTCGAATTCGATGGGTTAACCTTTTAATTTGTTAAAGCCATTTGATTGCCTTACCGTTTAAAAATAAGATCCGAATGGACCAGATACCATTTGACCCTACCCGTTTCAGCTCAAAAGGGGCAAGCCCCTTCACCCTCCCCTCATTCCACGATCAACAGCACAAGGAAGAGAGCAAGGAGGGCAAAACACCCCTTTTGGCCTCCAAACCTTTCAAGCTTGGGTTTTCAAGATCGAACCGTCCGATCAATGACCTAAGGTAAGATTTGCACTCTACTCATTACGTGCTTCTATTTAATATCTCTTTCGTATCTCGGGTTTGTGCCTGCGTGCTAAGTGGAGGAGATGATGAATAGTATCGGGGTTAGGATTTTATGTGTTCGAGCCCGTTTCACGAGCTCTAACTTGCAAATATGTGATCTACGTATTGTATATGCTCCATGGTTTGATTATTGCATGATTTTGGGGTTGTGGTGCGTGTGTTTTGGTTCGTGCTCCGCCACTGAAGGCGGAGCTTTAAGCTAAGCTTCAGGGGGGAGTAACCCCCGTTCCTGCTTTTGGTCTTGGGGGAGGTAACGCCCGTTACCTCCGAGCTTGTTGTTGTTTTGGGCGTCTGACTGCGGTAACGGGCGTTACCCCATTTGTGTAGACAAGTGGTAACGCCCGTTACCCCTAAGCCCTTTCGTGTCTGTGTCCCTTAACGGGTGTTTCTGCTTTTGTTCTTGGAGGGAGTAACCCCTGTTACCCCCTTGGCTTTGAGAGGCAATTTGCCTCGTTTTCCCTTTCTTTCGTTTTTGTTTCCGGTTTCGTTTCTTATGTGTTTTATGTTCGTTACGTGATAATAATTGATATACATTTCCATGAATTGATATGATAAGAATATGAAATTATATATTAAGTTACGTTTTATAATTGAACGTGATACGTATTTATATACGAATAAATGTTATTTGTTTGCATTTCGATTGTACTTGGTTACATTTAATTGTGCACGCGAACACGATCACCTCAATTCATGACCTTTTGTGAATTATTTCATATTGAATTATGCTATGACACGTACACCACTTCATAAACATTTGCCGTGCGTCCTACTTGGTTCCATTTTGAGTCGTGTCTCACTAGTACACCGTGTCTTCTTTCTTGTACAGTGATCTCCTCGGCGGAGACTTTTCCAGCCTCGCAAATTCTCTCTTGGTCTTTCTTGCACATGGAGGTGAGGGTTTTCTTTTATAAACGGCCTATAACTTTGCATGCCCTAAATAAGCCAAATGATTTTCTTATAAAACTTGCCATATCTTTTATACCGGCTACGTACCAAAAATGCTTTATAAACTGTGTAATGTTAACCCTGAGCTTGTTTTGCGAGATATTGTTATTGCCCCCGGCTTTCATAGCGCTGGGCTAGCCGGTGCGGATCCTGTACCTGATAATGGGGCCCAAGGGCTTATGTATTGAGCTAACCGGGGAGGCATCGGGCCGACAGTGAGCTCTTGCATAAGTCCCAACATTGTTGAAGCAACCCGGATGTCCGTCAGGAGGTTTGGCGGATTGATGGGATTCCGGTCTCGGGAGTCATGAACCCGCAGTCCACTGTTTTTGTCGCGGATGTGAGGGCTAGCTACCAGTCACATTGCACCCAGAGGAAAAACGAGTAATTGTGTACGTGAAATGAATTCCTGATTCCTGCTTGTTTCCTGTATACCTGCTTGTCCTGTCATTTAATAACTGAGAAGTGGAGTCCAGGATGGAATAAATACCCGTTCTTGCCTGGTCCCCTAAAACATAATACATAGATATCCGTAACCTCTGGTATGCCCCCAATCCCTGTTCAGCAGCTGCAGTTCGTAGATCGTTAAGGTAAAACGGGCATCAAAAGAGGGCATACGGATATCGAAACATGCATTGTATATCCTGCTTACCTGACTTGCATGAACGATCGTAATTTCACCCGTACGTAGTGATTAATTCTTGATTCTTGCCACTTCCTTTGATAATCAATAACGTACAGTGGAATTACTCCTGCTTGATTACTTGTTTATATATATAGCGTGTGTTAACCCCTTCACTCAGTCAGTTGGCTGACCCCTCCCTCTCGTTGTTTTATGTTCTGTCTTGCAGGTTCTGCGGTAGTTAGGCGGGAGTCGTTTGAGGTCTTTGTTTGAAGTCGTGGTCCTGTACACCCTGCATAGTGTCACATGTTCATTTTCTGTTTGTAGGTCTTTGTTTGAAGTCGTGGTCCTGTACATACTGCATAGTGTCACACGTTCATTTTCTGTTTGTATTCGGGCTTTGTAAGCCACATTATATCTTTATTGTTTTATTGAACTCGGGACAGGTTTCTAGGGCCCTAGTTGAACCCATTTGTATATATATATGAATGCATTGTTTCGGGACAGGTTAGGATAAGATTTTTTGGATTAACTAAACCCGTATTTATATTCCTGTTTGAATTAGACTCATTTTGTTATCTTGATTGATTGATTGATTCTCTTGCTTCCGCCTTCCTGTTCTGTTGCCTCATTGGTACAGGGTCTAGTCCCGCCTAACACAGGGTTGTTTTTGTTCTGTCTCCGTTCGCTGTGAGCTTGGTTCATGTATGAACTTTCCATTTCATGGGAGTGCGGGGGATGTGGTGCCCTCCGTTAAGGGTGTCACAAAATATGCAATCCAATTACTCTTGGCCAACCTACAAAATATGCAAACCAATTACTCTTCAATATTAGCATAATCAAATATTTGTTATACTTTTAAAAATGGGCATTTTTTGTAAATTTAATATTGTAAATTTAAATATATTGAGAATAATAATAAATGTACCTCGTATAGATGTAGCTGATAATTTTTTTTGAAAATGAAAACACTCTTCTAACCAATCAACACCTATAATAAAATTAACTGTGCAACACATATTTGATCTTGCAAGATTTGGTCGTGCTCGTATAATAAATGTAAAGCACTGTCCAAAAAAAGATTGATATGCTCTTGCAATAGTTTTTTTACCATTTTCCTAGACATATCATTATGTGTAAGTTAATTATTAATTTATTAGAAATATTCTTGTAATACCAAAATAAAACTATATAAATACATGCTCTTGCAAACATGTAAAATAAGATGCCTGAATACGAAACATATATTCAGCGTGTTTGTTCAATAACTTTAAATCTATAGAGCTGCTATTATCTTGAACAATTAGATGAACCCAAAACCTGCATATAAAATAATAAAGGGAAAATTACATCTACCTACCCTGTAGTTAGGCGTAATTACAATCCAGTCCATCATTATCGCGAAATTACAAATAAGTCCCTATATTTCAAGTTTCGTTTGAGGTCCCTCGGAACTGTTAGGGTTCCGTTAGATTTAGGTCTGTAATGCCGAAAATACCCTTAGGGACTGCAATGTTATTATCATATTATTCAGGGATCGTTTTGTTAAAAAATATAAACTATTAGTATCTTTTTGTCAGAATTATATTAATATCATATTTCTTCAAAAATCCAAAAAAAAGAAATATATATAATTAGTAAACCTTATTTTTCTTGTGTATATTTATATTTTGGAATTATTTATTAAATATATATTCTTTTATATAATCATATTTAAAAAAATCAAAAAAAAAATCATATTTTTGTATTTTGAAGAAAATTAATATATTTTTAATAATTTTATTAATGCAAATTATATTTTATTTTACATAATATATTATTAATAAAATTAAATTAAAATCAAAACTCAAAAGAAAAAAGAGAAAGAAAAAATCCCCCGCCACCCCACTGTGAAGAAAATGAATGGCGCATGAATTGGAGAATTCTCGTTTCTTCGCCGAATTTGACGTACGGATAGTGCTTTTCGATCACCGTAACATGAGGATTGCATTGATACGAATTTCGTGGCCCGATATTTAGCAATGGTGGCTGCGTGAAGGATCAAAGTTGCGGCTTTCCTGTGAGATCACCGTCAACCACCATCACCGTCAAGGCGTCAACCACCACGAGATCCTCCCTCATGTGTCTCCATCTCCGTCAACAACCACGACCAACACACCACCCGTTCTTCTTCTCCACATACACAATCACTCGCACTCACAAATTTCAGAAATACACTCTCAGAGGACGCCTACAACCCCAAGACCAGCACCATCGACCTCCTTCACTACAGCCGCCGCCTACAACCCCAAGACAACCCCAAGATCTGCAACATACACACACAGGGCTACACACACAGAGGCTATGCAAAAGCTTCATGGCCGCCGCGGCCTATTCTTCACCGCCACCAATTCCACTCAACATCACCCACCACCACCACCATCACTAGATCCGCTAAATCAACACCTCCGCCACCATCAATCACTTTCAGTGGCCCTCCAAACCAGATCCGCCATCACCGCCGTTTCGAAGATTCTTCCATGAGAGAGAGACAAATTTGCAGATAGAAATTTCTTCGATGGCGGATAGAAATTTGCAGAGGAGGGAGTATTTCTTTTTGTTTGTCAGTGGAGGGAGTGGTGGGGAAGAAGGACCGTCACGCGGTAATGGAATGACGGAGGAGAAGGTGAGGCGCGTGGTGGAATGGTTATGCTGTGTGGGTGGGAAGAGGAGGCAGATTTGGTCCCCTGTGAGCCGGCGATCCTTGCAATTTCTCTTGTCCGCGACCTCTGCAGTTTGGGGGAGAAGGGATATACGCACATATACATATAATATGTTACATATTATAAAATAATAATAATAATAATAATAATAATAATAATAATAATAATAATAATAATAATAATAATAATAAGGTTTACTAATTAAATATACACAAGAAAAATAAGTGATGGGGTCAAAATACGATCGTCCCACATGAAGACACGTGGCATCACCGAGCTGATGACATCTGTCTCCACAAGGCTGCACCCATCAGCGCACGAGCGCTAAGCCATGCGCTAAGCCAGCCGCCATCAAGGGTGCATCCATCTGCTCACGAGCGCCAAGCCCAACAAGCGCAATCCTTCTTCAAGGAGTTAAGCCCAACGAGCGCTATCACTCCCACGAGCGTCCAACAAACTGAACGATTGGTACGCCCACGTGCCAAGGGAGCACTCTTCGAGCGTCACACTCCCTCAGAGTGGCCTCCCCTTTGGCTCGTCACTTGAACTGGAGCCTTCATCCCCCTCAGCGGATATCTTGGCCTCCAATACTCCAGGTTGTCGCGAGCGCGCTCTTAAGCCCTCGTCACCAACCACCCAAATGGCTCTCTGACACAACGTACATGCCCGCGCACCTGCCACTGTTGCCAGCACTAACTTTCGGCCACTTTTGCAGAAGATTCCTCCTAGGTTTCTCTCTCACAGCGCCACGTGTTAGGGCGACATTCGGCCAGGACCACTTGAGGCAAATGACCAAAGGGCCCTTGACCCTCAACTATAAATAATCCAAGTCGTCTTCTACACAAGTGAGCTTTCTTCACTTCGGCAACTGCGACTGAACTTACATTTCTTCATACACAAAACTGACTTGAGCGTCGGAGAGCCAAACTGGGTATCACCCCCAGTTCCCCCAGCTTGGCCTTCTGACTCTTCTTGTGCTTGTCCCAACAGGTTGAACCCCTTTCTCTTTTTCCGGCGAAGCTCCGGTGGTTTCCTCCACAAAATACAAATCGTAAAGTGATCGGATTCAGACCCATCCATTTCTGGACCCATCATTTTTGGCGCCGTCTGTGGGAAACCAGTCCTACATCTTCATCCTTTCTTTTTGTTGGTTGAAAAACAAGCACATCCTTACCTCCAACAGTCATGGTTGCAACGAGATCTGGAGCAGTGGGAGGGGGAGATAACACCTCCCCAGACACGAATATCGTTCTTCCCTCCACCGCTACTGGTGGAGCCCCGCCACCTCCTTCCGTCGCTGGTGATGGAGCACCTCCCGCCGCAGGAGTGACTCCACAGGCGGAATCCTCTGTACCACCACCTGCACCGCCGGCACCACAGGTTCCCACCACCGCGGGAGGAGTTTCTCTCTCAGTTCCACCGCCGCTTGCACAGAATTCCTGGGTCCATCCCCAGATGAACCTTGGAATGCAAGGTTACCTGATGCCTCCTCCTGGATACTCCCTTACTCCGGCGATGATGATGCCACCAGTCCAGCCATACCATGCCGGACAACTCCAGCTCCCAGTGGTGGTCCCCAGGGAGATTGAAGGAGTGGAGTTACCTCCACTGACCACCCAACAATTGAGGGCTTTATACGCCCAATGTGAGGTTCAGGCGGCTCAGGGGGCATGGGAAAGGTTCCATTCCATGTACTTTCCCTCTGGGCAGGCCACTCAGGTTGCGGCCCCTTTAGGCGGACAGCAAAACTTTCCCCTCAGAGAAGCCCAGGCTGTCCTGAGGGCACAACCACCACCACCACCAACGAAAGAAGTGCCCCAGCAGGAGGGCAACAAGCGCGTCTCCGTGGGCAGGAACAAAGAGCCCACGGAGCGAGTGAACGAAAATGAAGGAGACTCTCATGTCTCCAGGAGGGGCTCACGAGCCCACAAGGACAAGCAAGTGGAAGTAAATCCTGACGTCCTCGCGGCTGTGCAAGACCAGCTGCAGGGCCTCAAGGATATCGTGGGACAGCTCTCACGAGGGCGCTCAACTCAGATCTCCCATAGTCGGGATGAACGGGTTGACGCCAGGAGCACCCGCACCAAGGACCCTCCACCAAGGGTCCCCCATCGCAAGGAGCCGGAGGAAAATTTCGGCACGTACGAATATCACCCACTGGCGAGAGGTTCACCCCTCGTCGAAGAAGTTCTGATGGCCCAAGCCGGCATGGCCAAAGTCCCCACATCCATCAACAGATATGACGGGACAACCGATCCAGCGGAGCACTTGGATCATTTTGTGCATCTCATGCACCTTTACGAGCATTCCAGCCATTACTGGGCGAAAGTGTTTGTCACTTCCTTGGTAGGGATGGCTCAAGAGTGGTATAAGCGCCTGCCACCGCGCTCGATACACTCGTATGAAGAACTGGCCGACGCCTTCCTCAACCACTTCAACTCTTTGAAGGCACCAGTCACCGCACCCACAGCCCTTTACAACGTGGTGCAGGGCAAGAGCGAATCACTGCGCTCGTTCTTCGCCCGCTTCAATAAGGAGATCTTGCAGGTGGAAAGGCCCTCGATGGATTTCTTGATCCCAGTGCTCTTCTAGGCTGTGGATCACAAACAATATGTGAGCAAAAAATTTGCTGATGCCATCGTGGAGAGAAGGCCTGGGACTCTCATGGGCCTAAGAGAAATAGCCGAGCCGTTCTTCGCGCTCGAAGATATGTATGGGACGAACGGTCCCCGACATCATAGCCCGGCCAGGAACGAGCGACCTCATCACGAGCGGGGGCGGGATGTGGCAGTCAAGAAAGAGCGCCCTCAAGAGCGCAGAAGGTCGCCACCACCCCCTCGTAGATTCGAGCGCATTCCGCTCACCAGGCCAAATTCTGAAGTCTACAATCTCTCCGATAAGAAGCTCTTCAAAAGACCCATCAAAATGAGAGAGACAGACTCACTCAGGCGCTCGAACAAATACTGCGCCTTCCACAAGCAGAGAGGGCACGACACGGATGAGTGTCGCCAATTGGAGGCTGAAATCCAAAGGCTCGTCGCAGGGGGCCACTTGAAGGAATTTGTCCGAGTGCTCGAGCGCTACGATGAACAATGCAATGAGCGCTCTGGAAGAAGAAGGAGAAGCCCTTCCCGGTCAAAGAGCCCAAGGGGTAGGGGACCCCCTGAAAGCAGCAGCCGCCGAGGTAATAAAGGCAAAGCCCCTGAACAAGAAAACGAGCCCTTCGCAGTCATAAATATGATCGCAGGAGGCTCATCAGGAGGGGATTCAAACGCCTCCCGACGGAGGTTCGTCCGGAGCTACAACCAACGCCCATCAGTGCCCAAGCCTATCTACGCCATCCAGAGATCAAGCGCTCAAAGGTCAAGAGAAAATGATGTAATAGGCTTCGATGATAGGGATTTAGAACATATTGTAACGCCCCATGGGGAGGGTATAACCTCAGATTGCCCCATGGTGGTTAGTTTAGATGTTCATAATCATGTTGTAAATAGAGTATTGGTAGATAGTGGAAGCTCCGTAAATGTTTTGCCTTACTCTACGTTCTTAAAAATGAAGGTTGATCTCCCGCTCGAGCCTCTCAAAACAGCCCTCATTGGCTTTGGAGGCTCAGAAGTCGTCCCACGAGGGCAAATACGCTTAGCTACTTCGTTCGGCCGAGCCCCTCAACGCAAAACACTCTTGGTGACGTACGCGGTAGTGGAGATTGACATTCCATATAACATCATCATTGGGCGCCCCGCCCTCGTGGATTTCAAAGCCATCATCTCCACCTACCACCAGAAGATTAAATTCCCTACTACCGAGGGCGTGGGAGAAGTACTGTGCAACGTGCGAGAGGCTTGGGAGTGTTACATGCTGTCCCTCAGAAAGCCAAAAGCGGAGAAAACCTTCCAAATTGGTTCCACCAAGAAGTCAGTAGACTTCCCCAATCTAGACGAGGACAACCCGGCACGAAAGAGGGCAAAGTTGAATAAGAAGAAGAACAAGAAGAAGAGGGGAGACAACGGGGAGCATCCCCTCGAAAATGTCCCCCCAGGGGTCGTTGGTGGATCGTCCTCAGAAGGAGACGAGCCGGAAGAGAGTGAACCAGCATCTGGCGACCGTTTGACAGGAAAGAAGAGGGCGCTCGAACTTCCTCGCCCTGAGGTAAGGATCGAACCCTCGGAAAAGTTCCTTACCATTGAGCTGGAGCCTGGAAACAAGGATAAGACCACTCAGATAGGATCTAATCTCTCAGGGCCTTCTCAGATCATGATGATTGATTTTTTAAGGGAAAACAAGGATGTATTTGCGTGGAAAGCCTCTGATCTCACAGGGATTGACCCGAGCGTCATTGTCCATAGGCTCAATGTGGATCCTTCATTCAAACCCATCAAGCAGAAAAAGCGAGATGTACATGGCTTTCGGAAAAAAGTCATCGAAGAGGAAGTTAATAAACTCCTAGAGGCTCAATATATCGAGCCCATTTTGTATCCGGAATGGCTGTGCAACGTCGTCTTGGTGCCCAAGAGCGCGAACAAGTGGCGCATGTGCAACGATTTCACTGATCTCAACAAAGCCTGCCCCAAAGATCCTTACCTGCTGCCCCGGATTGATCAATTGGTGGATTCGACCGCTGGTTGCGAGCTAATGAGCATGATGGACGCTTTCCAGGGATACTATCAGATTTTTATGGCTCCAGAAGATCGCCCCAAAACCTCGTTCGTTGTCCATCTGGGGGTATATTGCTTCCTAGTCATGCCCTTTGGACTTAAGAACGCTGGAGCTACATATCAGCGGCTCGTTAACAAGATGTTTGAAAAGGAAATTGGTAAATCCATGGAGGTTTACGTGGATGATATGATTGTCAAAAGCGAGCGCCAGGTTTCCCACTTAGAAGGTCTCAAGCGCACCTTTTCAATCTTGCGCCAGTATGGGATGAAGTTAAACCCTTCAAAATGCACCTTTGGAGTACAAGGGGGAAAGTTCCTAGGGTACATGGTCAGTCAGAGGGGAATTGAGGCCAATCCGGAGAAGATCAAGGCTATTTTGGAGATCCCTTCCCCTCGAAATTTGCGGGAAGTGCAGGTCCTGGTGGGAAAAATCATTTCGTTGAACAGATTTATTTCGCGCTCGGCGGACAGGAACCTTCCCTTCTTCAAAATTTTGAGGAACGCTCGTAACTTTGCTTGGACAGAAGAATGCGAAAGGGCGTTGCAGGATATGAAGGCTTACTTGTCGAGCGCACCACTGCTGACTAAGCCCGTCGAAGGTGAGAGATTATTTATGTATCTTTCCGTTTCTCCCGAAGCCACAAGCGCTGTTCTGGTTGCCGTACGAGAGCGGAAACATTTGCCTGTCTATTATCTGAGCAAAACATTGCAAGGAGCTGAAAAGAAGTATTTGGAGATTGAAAAATTTGCGTTCGCACTTATCAACGCCTCAAGAAGGCTAAGGCCTTACTTTCAAGCGCACTCCATAACGGTCCTCACCGACCAACCCTTGAAGCAAGTGTTGTCCAAGCCGGACGTATCTGGTAGATTAATCAAATGGGCCATCGAATTGAGCCAGTTTGACCTATGCTTTGAGCCTAGGACGGCGATACAGGCTCAGGTTGTAGCAGATTTGTTGGTTGAACGCTTTGGTTTCGAGCCCACCGTTGCGGAAAATGAGGGGTTATGGGTACTGCACACAGATGGTTCCTCAACCTCACAAGGGGGAGGAGTAGGAGTGGCCCTCAGAAACCCCGATGGGGTTGAGCTGGACTTTGCAATTAAGCTGGATTTCCAAGTCACTAATAACGAAGCAGAATATGAAGCCCTCGTGCAAGGTTGAATATTGCTTTTCAGAACGGAGCCTCTCGAATTACCGCTTATGTGGATTCACAGTTAATAGCAAGCCAGATTGAAGGAACTTATGAGGCTCGAGAAACCACCACGATACAGTACTTAACTAAAGCCAGAGAAATCATTGGGAAATTCAAGGAATTTCATCTACTTCAAGTGCCCAGAGGAGAAAACGAGCGTGCGGACACTCTGTCAAAGTTTGCATCCGCTTTAGAGGGTACTTCTGAACGTTCTGTTACGTTCCTTAGAACTGAGGAACCTTTGATCAAGGAGAAGGCCGCCTCCAAGATAATTGCCATGATTGATCCAAACGAGCCCTGCTGGCTTGATGACGTCATTATTTTCCTTAAGGACGGAATTCTTCCCACTGACAAGGTGGAAGCAAGGAAAGTCCGAAATAAAGCCCCTCGTTTCGCTTTGGATACCGAGGGGAGGTTGTTCAAAAAATCATTTCAAGGGCCCCCAATGAGATGCCTGAGGCCCTCGCAAGCAAAGGAGACGCTCGAACACATACATAATGGAAGCTGTGGAAATCACTCTGGAGGGCGTATTTTGGCAAAGAAGGTTCTGAGAAGTGGGTTTTATTGGCCTACAGTTCTCCAGGATGCCATCGAATTTTCAAGGAAGTGCCCCAAATGCCAATTCCATTCAAATCTCCCTCAATTGCCAGCAGCACAGATGATCCCAATAGACGTCTCTTGGCCTTTTGACCAGTGGGGAATAGACATTGTGGGCCCCTTGCCCATGGCTGCGGGACAAAGGAAGTTTGTCATTTTAGCCGTCGACTACTTCACCAAGTGGGCCGAGGCTGAAGCTGTTGCGAAAATCACTTTCAAGGTTGTGAGGGACTTCATTTGGAAGAACATCATTTGCAGGTACGGTATACCGAGGGTGCTCATTTCTGACAACGGGTCCCAGTTCATAGCGGCAGACACACGAGAATGGTGTTCTGAGTTGGGTATAGAACAGCGATTTACCTCTGTAGGACATCCACAATCCAATGGGCAAGCAGAAGTTACCAATAGGATCATCTTGCAACATCTGAAAACCATGCTGGAAAGCAAGAAAGGTGAATGGGCTGAGGAGCTGCAAGGAGCGCTTTGGGCTTATCGCACCACCCCACGAGCGGCCACTGGAGAAACACCTTACGCGCTCGTTTATGGATCAGAAGCAATGATACCAGCGGAGATTGTAAATGAATCCGCTCGTGTCGCCTATTTCGAGCCTCAGCTCAACGATGGCAACAGGAGCTTGGAGTTGGACCTGCTGGATGAAAGGAGAGACCGAGCGTGGGCTAAGATCCACCACTATAAAGCCTCTGTGGCCCAACAGTACAACAAGCGTGTGAAGGAAAGAACTTTCCAGCTGGGAGATTTGGTCTTGAAGAAAGTGGAAGTATCCAAGCACGTGGGGAAATTGGACCCCAATTGGGAAGGCCCATTCAAAGTCGTACGACTCAGAGCTAACAACACTTACACCCTGGAGACACTTCAAGGTGAGCGCTTGCCTCGCCCTTGGAACGCATGTAACCTCCGGCGGTTTTATGTTTAAAAGCTCTTTACAAACCCTGATGTAACAACCCTCTTTGACGGGTTCTATGTACTTCAAATCACAAGTAAAAGGTAACATAATCTTTTTAATTTCTTTAATATTCCTGTTTCTTTGATTGCTTGAATGAATAAGTCCCACGTCCCTCATCTTTGCGAGCGTGGTTGGCAACTCATTCCATTGTGTATGCTGTTATCTCGTATGGGTTACGCTGGCCAGCACTCTACTCCGAATGGGGGGACGCCCTCATAAGGATAGACTGGTTACGCTCACAACCAAGCAGGTGAGTTGGAAGAAGATTGTGAAGAAAATCCTAGTAGGCCTTGGCTATTTCTTAAAACGCCTTGCGCTCGAAAACGGGATCTCCTACAAGAACGGATCCTAGTAGGCCTTGGCTGTTTCTTAAAACGCCTTGCGCTCGAAAACGGGATCTCCTACAAGAACGGATCCTAGTAGGCCTTGGCTGTTTCTTAAAACGCCTTGCGCTCGAAGATGGGATCTCCTACAAGAACGCATCCTAGTGGGCCTTGGTTGTTTATTAAAACGCCTTGCGCTCGAAAACGGGATCTACCACAGAAATAGTCCTAGTAGGCCTTGGTCGTTTCTTAAAACGCCTTGCGCTCGAAAAGGGGATTTCCTGCAGAACCAAGAAAACGACAAGAGCCAGAGCGCTCGAACGATGACCTCAGAATCAAATAGGAATTGCACAAGTCTTGAACGAGGGCAACCACTCAGTAAGACCCTCGTAAATACTCAAGACCTAGCAAAATCCCCCCAAGGGCGGAAAGAATGTCGCAAGTCTTGAACGAGGGCAACCACTCAGTAAGACCCTCGCACACACTCAAGGCTTAGCCAAATTTTCCCAAAGCAAAAGTTTATACAAGTCTTGAGCGTAGGGGCAATCTCACAGTAAGACCCTCACGATCGCTCAAGACTTAGACAGATTTTCAAGATAAATTTACAAAAGAAGAAATTTATACAAGTCTTGAGCAGGGGGGCAATCCCACAATAAGACCCCCACGATCGCTCAAGACTTAGACAAATTTACAAAGGCAGAAATTTATACAAGTCTTGAGCAGGGGGGCAATCCCACAATAAGACCCCCAGGATCGCTCAAGACTCAGACAAATTTACAAAAGAAGAAATTTATACAAGTCTTGAGCTGGGGGGCAATCACACTATAAGACCCTCACGACCGCTCAAGACTTGGACAAATTTTCAAGAGCAAAAATAAAATTTATACAAGTCTTGAGCGTAGGGGCAATCTCACAATAAGACCCCCACGATCGCTCAAGACTTAGACAAATTTTCATTGCATCAAAGGAGTAAAACATTCACAGGAGTATGCTACACAATCTTATTATAAGTGAACAGAAGAACAAAGTCATGAGAAAAGGAATATTATTCATTGCAGAAGAAAAGTATTACAAGGCAAAAGGGCTCAAAGGCCCATGAAATACTATTACAAAAGAAAGCAAAGCTGAAAAATACAGAGAAATGCTACAAAGGAAGAGGCTTCAAGCGGCTGGGGCTATGTCCTCGTCCACGATCACCAGAATAGGGCCATGCACTGGGCCCTCAGGCTCTTGTGGTTGATCTGGGGGACCGTTTGGCTCGTTGGCAATAGGGGCAGGAGCGTTGGCATTTTCAGCGGCTTGGACTGGGGCTTCCTCTATGATGGGCGCTTCAGGCTCGTCCTCAGGATCATCATCTTGGACCGCACCCCCTTCCCTATGAGCGTCGGTGTACTCATCTTGGATCAGTTTCACCAAGAAGTCATACTCCATTTCCGCTATGGCATCCGCGGGCTCGTTTGGATCCTCATCTGCCTCCTCACAGCGCTCATTGAACATGAGCCCCGTACCCTCAGCGCCCTTCATCGCCGGATCTGTCAGACCTTTGTGGATGCCCTGATCCACTGCTAGGTTGAAGGCATTTTGAGCCTCGTCCAAGCAGTGTAACGAGGCCGCAAAGTTGAAAGCTTTGGAATGACAGAATTTGATCAACGCCTCCTTGGTCGCACGCTCTAAGCTCCGAGGCCACTCGCTAACAGTATCATTAAACTTGCGCTCGGCCTCCAGAGCCCTTGTTCTCCAGCTCTCCCTCTCTGCCTCAGCCTTCTTGCACCGCTCGTTGGCTTCGGCCAACTGGTTGCCCAAACGGATTCGAGCGCCGTCAACCGCCAAGAAATCCTCTTTCAGTTTCGACAGCTCCTCCTCCGACGTATTGTATAAACCCTTGAGGGTTTCATACTTGGCGATTTCAGCATCCAACTCCGCTTGGATGTGAGCCGGGTCATTCGAGCGGGCCATTTTCTTGTACTTGGCCTTGCGCTCGGCGTATGTGGAGGCTCGCATTTGCACATTCCGGAGCCGGGGAAGAACTTGCTGCGTAAACGAGGGGAAAAGTGTTAGAAAAAAAAAAAAAATGGTGATTTACAGAAAAGAAGAATGCAAAGAATGAAGACTTACAGAAATCAGAGCGTGTGCCGCATCGAGCGTCACTTTCTCTACAGACTCGCTGAAGAGGTGACGATGGTCGGCCGAGAATTGGGATCTGCTGAACAGATCCTCGGTGATAGTTTGTGCGACCGAGCCGGGCCTCAGCAAAACTGGCCCACCGTCTGGGGCGCCTGAAAAGCCCCTGTCCCCTCGTCGGGGGAACTCCCATGCATGTTCCTCCTCTGAGGAGGAAGTATCTCCTTGGCCCCTGGGGCCCTCAACCACCTGCTTCCCCTTGCCCTGGATTGCCACGGAATCGGGCATCCTCATCCTCTTGCGGGAAGGCCCACTTGCGCTCGGGGTCGGAGAAGCTTCTCTTATCGCCAGGGTAGTCACTGGCCGCCTCGTCTGTTCTGCAGGGATGGGGGGTTGAGCGTCGCCCGCTCTTTCTGAAGAAGACCGCCCTCTGGTCTCCCTGCTGACCACTCTGCGTTCCCCTCGGCCACGAGGGGGTTGTACCTCATTTTGGGCGCTCGAACTCGCGCCGTCACGAGCGTCCCCGCGGTTGTTACGGTTACGGGGTCGCTGTTGTTCTCGCTGCTGGTTCCCCTGAGGGGTTTGGTTCCTATTCGCATGGGCGAAACGAGCCGCTTGTCTGATTCCGCCAGCCATTTCTAAGATAGCGACTCCTGCAAGAGTGAAATTTACAAGGGTTAGAAATCTTCAAACCATCTACTCAAGTTACAAGTCACAAGTACAGAAAGGAGTTAGTATTTATCCCTATCTAAAGTTAGTGCCCTAAGGATCTAACCATCTCTCTCTATGTCACGAGCCGGAGGGTGGTCAAGGAAATGAGGGTCGTTGGTAAGACCACACAAGAACATGAGTTCCGCATCGTCTATCCAGTCCTTCGCTTGTATAAGGTGACCCTCGTCCCTCAGGGTTGTTGCTAGGCTTTTGGCCCAATCTTTGGGGAGTGCATGTGGCAAACGGCTCTTTGAATACGAGCCCCATTCCGTGATCACCCCAAAGCCCTCTTCTGCTGGAGCCCTGACAAAGATGAACTTCTCTTTCCAGTCAGTGCCATAAGTGGTCGAGGGCGAGTTGATCAGCTTCATATGGGCCTTCGCTTGGACATAGTAAAAACCGGCCTCGGGGGATGAGCGGGATGAGCTGACCACTTGGAAAAGGGCGTTGAAATTCCGCAAATAGGGCTCGTAACCCATACTCCTCATCAAGATAATGAAGCACGTCAAGAGGGCCAAGCCATTGGGCACTATTTGGGATGGACACAAGCCCAGGTCATTCAGCAAATGGGCCATTGAGACCGAGATAGGGAACCTTAGGCCTCCCGAGCGCACGGTGTCCACGTACACTGCCATCTCCCCAGGGGGCGGATTATTTGCACGCTCGTGGCTTTCTGGGATTCTCCACGTGTACCGCTCATCCCAGTAAATGGGGGCCATCATCGTTTTTACATCTCCCACGGTGACAGTGCTGGGAGTTTCATCAGGCGTACGCTCGGTAGCCTGATAGCCTGACCCTTCGCCCTCGTTGGGTCCTTTGGATTTTTGGGTTTTCTTACTTTTTCCCTTATCACGGGCCCTTTCTGAAGGCCCAGTCACGGCTTCCGCCACTGGAAGCGGGTTTGCAACCGCCACGGTCACGGTATGGCGGTGGGGATGTGTGGCACTTTGGGTTATGGGGAGAACAGACCCTTGCCGTTCTGCCTCCATCACCAGATCCATCTCCTCAAAAAGAGGATCCACTCCGCCTGGGTTTCTATCTTCCATAGCCATTACAGCCGCCCCCAATTCTTCATCTCTGGGGGAACCAGGGGAAGAAGAACTCTCGGTGGCCATCTCTTGGATTTCACGGGCAAATTCTTCGATATGTTGGTCGGCCATGGCGGAAATTGGGATTTCGGGAGTTTTTCTTGGAAAGAGGTTAAGGTTCAGAAAGGCGAAAATCTGAGGGATTACGAAATCCTAAAGTCCAAATCTATGGTTAGCCAAGTTAGAAAGTCACACTGGAAATTTACCTTGAAGGGGTTTGAGAAAACTGGAGAAGATGTTGAAGGTGCTCTGAGAACTGGAATGCGAGAGAATTTTCTTTGCAAAGGATGCTTGAGAGTTTTGAATGCGTAAAGAGTATGGAGATTTCAGAATCCCGTATTTATAGGGATGGAAGTTGGTACTGTTTTAGGCAATAAATTCAAAATGGTAATCATTTCCCGCCTAGGAAACCGTCCACTTTATGGAATCGGCGCATGCTTCCCAATGCTCACGCGCCCCACGCGCACCCGCATTTAATGCTCTGACGATTCAAGGGCTTCAGAATAGTACAAACATTTAATGCGGAACTGTTACGAGCGGTCGGTTGAAAAGACCGCATTAATGACACCATCAGAGGAAAAATTGCTCAACACGCCAAGCTTTACACGAGCGCTATAAACGAGAGACAGAGCGTGATAAAATTCTACAGTCCTTATCACTAAGGACTACAGAATTGGGGGGCAAAATGATGGGGTCAAAATACGATCGTCCCACATGAAGACACGTGGCATCACCGAGCTGATGACATCTGTCTCCACAAGGCTGCACCCATCAGCGCACGAGCGCTAAGCCATGCGCTAAGCCAGCCGCCATCAAGGGTGCATCCATCTGCTCACGAGCGCCAAGCCCAACAAGCGCAATCCTTCTTCAAGGAGTTAAGCCCAACGAGCGCTATCACTCCCACGAGCGTCCAACAAACTGAACGATTGGTACGCCCACGTGCCAAGGGAGCACTCTTCGAGCGTCACACTCCCTCAGAGTGGCCTCCCCTTTGGCTCGTCACTTGAACTGGAGCCTTCATCCCCCTCAGCGGATATCTTGGCCTCCAATACTCCAGGTTGTCGCGAGCGCGCTCTTAAGCCCTCGTCACCAACCACCCAAATGGCTCTCTGACACAACGTACATGCCCGCGCACCTGCCACTGTTGCCAGCACTAACTTTCGGCCACTTTTGCAGAAGATTCCTCCTAGGTTTCTCTCTCACAGCGCCACGTGTTAGGGCGACATTCGGCCAGGACCACTTGAGGCAAATGACCAAAGGGCCCTTGACCCTCAACTATAAATAATCCAAGTCGTCTTCTACACAAGTGAGCTTTCTTCACTTCGGCAACTGCGACTGAACTTACATTTCTTCATACACAAAACTGACTTGAGCGTCGGAGAGCCAAACTGGGTATCACCCCCAGTTCCCCCAGCTTGGCCTTCTGACTCTTCTTGTGCTTGTCCCAACAGGTTGAACCCCTTTCTCTTTTTCCGGCGAAGCTCCGGTGGTTTCCTCCACAAAATACAAATCGTAAAGTGATCGGATTCAGACCCATCCATTTCTGGACCCATCAATAAGGTTTACTAATTATATATATTTCTTTTTTTGGATTTTTGAGGAAATATGATATTAATATAATTATGACAAAAAGATACTAATAGTTTATATTTTTTAGCAAAACGATCCCTGAATAATATGATAATAACATTGCAGTCCCTAAGGGTATTTTTGGCATTACAGACCTAAATCTAACGGAACCCTAACGGTTCCGAGGGACCTCAAACGGAACTTGAAATATAGGGACTTATTTGTAATTTCGCGATAATGATGGACTGGATTGTAATTACGCCTAACCACAGGGTAGGTGGATGTAATTTTCCCAATAATAAATGACTATATTAATCAAATTGGATACGTCTATATATTCAGATAGTCACAAAAATATTACCTGAGAATTGGATTCACAACATCGTTGCATCTAACGTGTACCATTTTTCCATGATAAGATAAAGAATTATTTTGATATTGGTTGCATGTCGCATACCAGATATTATCAGTTTGGATCTTCTGAACTAATGCAACAATACGAAAAAATTTAACATTTGCATATTATTATATTAGTATCTTTAATTTAGAAAGAAAAATATTCATATGTTTCTTTATAAAAATGTAAAAAGAAGAATTCTTACACCCTCTTGATATCCATAATAACGTATGCATACTCTTTTAGGATTTGAAAATTTTAAGGATCTGGATCTAGAAATTTAACTTGTGCATATAATTAGCTAGTGTGCTAAAGTTTAGCTGATACTTTGTCATCTCTCTTACGTTTGTTATCTCATTCTATATTTAAAATATAGGTGTGTTGAGTTTTATATAACTAATTATATAATGTTTAATCCAATTAGAATTATTATTACAAGATATAACCTTTCTTAGAGTATCCATATACTCTATGAAGTTCCCTTTCTAATGTCCTAGTCTGCCACTATGGAAGCGAACATCTAATAATGATCTTTTCTCTTTTGGCCCTTCTCATTACTCACCCCTCCATTGGGCTAAAGGTTTCTTCTTCTTTTAGGTCTTCATGATTCACCTCTTGGGTTTAGAAGATGAGTAACCATTATTATATTTTGGTCCTTCTCATGGGTGCACTCAACAGTCACTAGCTTAACTGATAAAATCTTGCTACAATAGAATTGAAGTTGAGCACAAAAGGGATTAAATGATGGTGGAAGCGATATGAGCAACTAGTCCATTGAGAACTCTTTCCCGGTATGCATCCACAACTGCTAGTTTCTCAACAAAACTGAGGAACTCCAGTCCATGTTCATGGACACTCGTACTCCCTCATTCTAATATGGAATAATTCCTTCGATGTGATATACCTTGTAACACATTTACTAGGGCGGTACAAATGATTTGTGGTTGAAAATCTCCATCCACTTTACAATCGCCTCTCTTTTAGCCAGAGTCAGATTTTCACCATTCATTGAAGGCTCAGCCAAGGTTTGGTACTACGATGTCAGAGAGTTGTAAAGAACACTTTCTTTTTTCGGAGTGTAAATTGATTTTAGGTTCCAAAGCTAATCAGAGTAGTTAGGATCAATTAACTTCTTTTAAAACCGTTCTTGATTCCTCTGCGTTGGTTTTTTTTAGGGCTTGACTTTTGTGTTGCTTTTTAATTTGAGTTTCATTTTGGGTTGTGGGATGTGGTGGTCGAAGTCTATGCTTTTTTGTTGTTGTATGGTTAAGGTCTTTTATGTGAGCATTTTGAGGTTTCTATTGTGGATTTCGATGAGGGCTGCAGAGGAGAGGGACAAGCCTTTGATTGTACATGTTAAATATGTTTATTGTGGCTGGCGTGGAATTGTCGGCAATTATGGTGGAGTTGGGGGCTTACACCATAGTTGTTTGGTCAATGAAGTAGCGTGGGAGGGTTTGTCCAACAAGTTAACCTCTTGTACTACTTTTTCTCTTCTTGATGGAGTTCAAGTGTCGCCTCTTATCATATTAGGCTTCCAATCACAGGATCTTATCTTCATAGTGTCTATATGGAAGAGCTACAACCTTTTCCCATGGCAGTGTCAAGAAACTCAATAAAACATCGGCAAGTGTTGGCTTCTGTAAATAATACCTTTCTTTTCTCTTTTTTTATTATGACTTTTAGTGAGAAAAGAACATCCTTTCAAGCAGACATGGTCGTACTTGTTGAGGATGAAGACAGAGTTTTTTTGGAACCTCCCATTTTTTTATCAGAAGAAAAATGTCAAGGGTTTGTGAATGGGTTTCATTTAAGATACGGGTTGTATAGGGTGACATTGATATGATTCATATTCGGGTAGGTAGGTCAAATATCGCGAAAGGAAGATTTGCATATTCGGCTAGCCATCTTGTTTAGACCGTAGGTTTTCAGAGTGTTTTCTTAGGGGGCGCGGTGCACTCGAAAACTAGTGTGTGTGTGTGTGTATATATATATATATATAATGTGTAATATAAAATACCACCAAATTCTCATCAAAATACTTTAGGTAAAAATGCAAATTTAGTCTTGGAAGTTAGTAATTTTGATAATTTTGGCAATTTTGGTCATGTCTGTTTTAAATTTTTGCAATTAAGTTTGTAAGTTCTAAAATGTTGCAATTCATGTCTAATTTTTGCAGGAAAATTTATTAGTTGCCAGAATTGATCACCACGTGGCTCATTTCTTTGCTGACTCGGCGGGATGGCATGACAAAAATATCTGACTTGTATAAAAGAAAATTAATATACATGTGGCGTATCTAATAAAATAAAATTTAAATAAAAAATATATTTATATTTGAACGAAAATATCGTGTCGTCCAGCTTAGACAGTTGACTCCTTTTCAATAGAAAAGAATAGTCAAACCAACCCACCTACTTGGTCAATCTTAGAGATCTTATCAGCCGGAAAATCGGAGCCGGACGACTACTGTCCCACGAAAATCTCTACGTACTTGTTCCAATCCAGGACAAGTGAGATCTTTCGATTTGCGTGTGTGGGAGCAACTCAAACAAAGAAGAGTCTGTATCAGCCTGAATTCAGGTACGACCCTCGCTGTTTGAATTCAAACATAAATTGCGAAATTTTAGAACTTACAGGATTTAATTGCAAATTTCGAAATGGATAAGACCAAAATTGCCAAAATTACAAACTTACAGAACTTAATTGTTAACTTTGAAACGAACAGGACTAAATTATTAAAATTGCAAACATACAAAACCAAATTTGTATTTTTACCAAATACTTTATGTCAAATGTCAATCTTAACGAACTAAGAGAAAATATGAGTTCATAAATATAGTTAGCCTAGGGATGTATACGAATCGAACCGAACCGAACCTTGTTTTTTTTTTTTTTTTTTTTTTTTTTTTTTTTTTTTCTGGCTCGAGGTTTGTCTTGAACCTATTTTGCTCGGTTCGGGCTTGAGTTCGAGTTCGACGAACCCTATTTTTTTTATTCGAAGTTCGGCTCGTCCAATGGTTCGAGTTCGGTTCGACTCGGTCTCGAGTTCGAACCCAAGATATAATTTAAAAAAATAAAAAATAAAAAATAATATATATATATATGTATATATTTGTATATAATAATATTTTTTTGAAATATAATAGGTCGGCTCACGAACCGGCTCGCGAGCCACGAACAAGAATAAAAAGGTTCGGGTTCGAGTTCGAATCTTGGCTCGGTTCGAACTTTACGAATTCGAATCCGAATCTTAACCTGCTCGGTTCGATCAACTCGCGAACTGACTCGGTTCGTGAACATCCCTAGTTTAGCCTATTGTACATCATAGGCCCCTCACCTGCAGTGTTTTGTGGTTTTGGGCGATGTGATGATAATTGAATGGTATTATACCACAATATTAAAATGTGGAGGTATTTTCGAATTTCGAATTCTAAATGTAAAAAATGTTCACAATTTTTTCCTATGTTCTAGTTTTCGATTTTTCTTAAAATTATTAGTTATTTACAAGAGACTTCTTAGCTTGAACCAAACAAACAACAATTTATATTTTGTTAGGATCATTTGTGTCTGATTACCCTGAATTTAAGTCTAATTACTATGCAGTCCATCATTATCGGGAAATTACATCTTAGTCCCTATAAATCTTATTTGGTCTGAAGTCTCTTAACGGAGTTTGTAAAAGTACACTTGTACCCCTTGCGGTTTTATAATTAATGCTACATCAAATGTATGATAAAAATTACAAAATCATCCTTAATTAAAGTTTACAAATATAAACAAAATGATCCATATAAATTACTAATTTAACAACAAAACAGGGGTATCTTTGGAATAACATGACAGAACACTAGGGACCACAAACGATTCTCAAAGTTAAGGACTAAAATGTAATTTCTTAATAATAATGGACTACGTTGTAATTAGATCTAAATGCGAAGTAATGAAATGTAATTATTTATGATTATATTGTTCTAAAAGAATTACTTAACTAAATGGTGAGAAAATTCTTTCAAACATTTACCAATATGTGGAAAGAAGAAACTCTTAAATTATATTAATAATTAAATTTTGAATAATAAACAATCATTATTTATAAGGTTTATTTTATGTGTTCATTCTCTATCTCACATCAGTACTGTCTCAAAAACTAATATTGAAAAATAGAATACAGATTATTCATTTACATGGAAAAACCGGCCTGCTCTATTTACGTGAAAAATAAAAGTAATAATTATTCATAAGTTTTATTTTTTGCATATGCATATACATATACATATATGTGTGTGTGTAAAACCCGGTCCCTTGGAAAAATCAAAGACAAATATATAATAAGCAGTAGAAAAGGTTAATATGAATATTTGTTTATGGGTTTTTTGCTCGGTTACCCCTGTGATATATTTAATTAGCACTTTGAACCCTATGAGTTGAAATGTCTCAAAGCAAACCCTATGATTGTATTAAATTAGCATTAAATTAACACTCAAAACGGTCGTGACAACAACTACGGCTGTAGGGTTTTGTTTGCTAATTTAATACAATCACATGGTTCGCTTTGAGAAATTTCAAACAATGGGTTTGAAGAGCTAATTAGGTATATCAATGATTTTTGATTCATCAATAACCTCATTTGCTTATACATATATAAATAATTACAATAAACAATCATCTCGCACACAAGAAAAGGCTGAATAGGGGGGTTGTTTTCGAAAGAGTGGATAAGCTTGTACAATGTTTTCCTCTACATATGGGCATGTTGCATAAAAAGGAAGCAAAGAATATGAAGTATTTAAAGGGTTTGCTTCAATTCAAAGAATCTTATCAGCTTGTGTTTCTCCAGATTTAAATCTCAGAATTCTCTCTCTCTCTCTCCTCAAACAATAAATAATGAAATAAAAATTATTGAACCTCAATTCCGAGAATCCGTAAATAACGCTCAAGGCACTTTGTCCCTGCTGGTTGTTGCCTTTACAGTCTAAGTCTTCACCTTTGCCTCGAAAAGGAGCTTCTTCTCACAACTGTTCACGTGTATACCAGTATCTACACATCTCAATATTTATTGTATATCTAAAAATAATTTATTTACAAAAACAAAATATTAATCTTGTAAATTCTTGATATATATGAAGCCCATACCTCTTAGCTAGCATCTCGTAAAATGTATTGAAACCGGCCATGGCTTTAATGAACACGACCTTCCTCTACTTATTATGCATGTTACTTAGGCTACGGTATTAATCTCGCCCTCAGGAAATGCTACGAATCAAACTTAGGCTACGGTATTAATCTCGCCCTCAGGAAATGCTACGAATCAATAATTACTGTTCATTAAATTCAAGAAATTGAGTAATTATTATTAGGGTTCTTCGCTACTAAAAAAAAACATAATGATTATGATATGATATGCTTGATAAAAACCCTAGCTAGCTTAGCTTTTTCTCTCATTCACAAACATGGAACTGGAAAGATAATGATGGGGATTAATTATATATTTCAAATGAGTTTCATCAAGAACTAAGATCAAATATTAATTGAAATAAAAAGATCAAAAAACGATTCACAAAGTGCTACACGAAATTACAATCTTGGGCCAAACATTGAGCTCGTCATCATCAAAACTCAAAAGGAGATCATGACAACTGAAAAACCCTAAACAAAAACATGTAATAAAAGAGGAATGAACGATTATTAATGGTTTCCAGAAACTACTTACGTAAAGAAACAACCACAATTCAGACTAAGCTACAAGTTGATGAACTCCTTGATATTAATCCCATGATTCAATACAAGAAAAAGCAAGTAAAGCAGAAATTTTACCCAATTCTATGATTTGATTCATCGTTGGAGCTAAAATGGCGGTCTACCCGTTGCCCAAAACGCATCATTTGGCATCTGAATCGAGTTCAGAAGATTAGGCGGCAATCCCTGAAACATAGACGGATCCCCCAAAAGTTGCTGCTGCTGATTTTGCGTCGGCTGTCCACCGATTCCGGGCGGCGGCGATCCGAGAGAATTATTACCCTGAACTTGATTAATGGCATTTTCCTCTTCCTCCAGCGGCAGTCTCTCATACGCCGCATTGCTGAAAGAAGCCGCCATTATAATAACTGGGCCTGCAGCAAGAAGTTGGCCAACAACGCCGCCCCCAAGAACCTGCCCCTGCCCGCCGCCCAAGTATATCGTCACCGCCGAAGCAGCCGGCGGCGCCGGAGGAGGGAGGAACGAGCCAGCTAAGGATAAGATCTCGAACCGGCCGTGCAGAGTCATGACTGCCCCAGGCGCCGCCGGCTGCCTTAGGGTTATGTTGGTCACGTTTCCGGTGCCCGACATAATGCAGACGCCGCGCTGGCGGCGGCGCGCGAAGGTGGCGACACTCTCCATGATGTCGCAGCCGTCGGAGATTTCCATGACGTGGGTTCTCAAAGCATTTGCGCTGTCGCGGGTTATTATGATAGGGGGTTTTGGTTTGTTCTTGGAACCAGCTGGGCGGCCTCTGGGTCTCCTGTTGCCAGACATCTCTCCCTCCCCGGCGCCTCCGCTTCCGCCGCCATCCTTTCCTGGGGAATCGCTCTTGTCCACACGGCTGCGTTTTAAGGTGCCGCTCGTTTCGCTCTGCTCGTCTTCGGAGTTCTGCTGGTTGTTGTGGTGGTGGAATTGGTGCTGCAAGTTGAAATCCCTCGTGTGGAAAGGGGGTGGAAGTGAGTGTCCATCCATGGTGTCAGAATTTCCCTTTCTTTTTTCTTTTTGATTTGCTGAGGAAGATTGGATTAATTTGAAGTAGCAATTAAAGGGTGTGAAGAATTCAAATAAAAAGATTGATTAGTGGGAGGAAATAAAGGAGAAAGGGGTGGACTTTGGGTTTTCTTTAGCTTTATGTGGCTGGATTTGTTTAATGAAGGAAGGTAGTGATTACAGTCTTCACCTTATAAAGGGAGGACGAAAAACAAGTGGAGGTTTTGGGTGTCATCCACCAATATTTGAGGTGAATCCAACATCTCTCCACTTTCCAAAACCTCCATGGCGGCGGCGATCTAGCTATAATTATCTAAAACACTTTCTACCTAAGTTCCCTTCTATGGAGGGTTTCAGAATGATCGTCGAGATGGGAGCTTTTGAGCCTCTTTCCAAAGGACTAGCTAGTTCTTGGATTAGGGTTCGATCTTGATTTGTTCTAACATTTACTCACGAGGGTCACCCCTTCTCTCTCTGTCTCTCTCTCTCTCTCGTGCTCTCTTTCTCTATCATACACGCACATACATACACTAATATGCATCTATTCATATAATATGTATATTTCTTCACACCTCAGCAAAATGTTGAGTTAATTAGTTTCATGTTGATGTAGCTCCAAAAGTCTCTTCTTACCAAATTCAACTTGTCTTTGTCCGTATGTTTCACAAGGTCTTAATCAACTGAAAAAAGAAAGCTTTTTTCTTTTGTTTGTTTATGCGAATATATTGGTTATCTTATATTAATAGGAGGTCTAGTCTTAGCGATAGCAAGACCATTGGTTAAGGTTTTCTGTTTGTTGCAACGTACTATAAGATCTATGTACAAGAGGGTTATTAAGGTGGTTTTAAAATAAACGTAGAGAAAAGAAAATTCACCACACCACTAGTACTTATCAAGATAATGTATTTTAAGTGTATATATATATATCGTCCCTAGACCCAATAGTCTTGTTGCAACCGATATACATACCTACTCCAAATGTGACCTAACAATTAAATTCATTATTAAATGTACAGTTTCTTAAGAACCAAAAAGAGAAAGTAAAGGACCGAAAAAAAAAAAAAAGAGAAATTATGAAATATAGAGTTTCACTGTTTGTAGGAGTTACCATAATTGATGGTTTCATATCCCGAGACCCGAAAATAGATAGAGACGATGGTGAAAGGTTTCGGAAATTTTCGAATATCGATCATTTGACACACAAAGTCGGGATCTAAAATAAGAGAAAATAATAAAATATTATTAATAGTACAGAATTGGTATTAATTATTAGCCATCCAAAATGAAATTAAGGCTTGCAATATTTATAATAAGAGATAAATATTTTTTGAAATTGAATTATTGCGTTGTTTGCTATTCACATAATAAATTATTTTAATTTGTAGTCCATTATCTAATATTTGTATTTGTAATATACTATTATTTAAATTCATTTTTCTATGGTTTTTGCTATAAAAAAAAACACGTGACAGATCTATAATGCATATAGGATCAATTGTTTTAAACAAAATTAAAGAGTTAACTCTACACACAACCCTATGTTAGATATAAGTATCACAAAAAACTCTGTGCTACAAAAATTTGTTGATAAAACCGTCTATTAGCACATAATTAGCACACCGCCCCCAAATTTATTTATTAGTATTTTAAATTTGTTTTTCCTAAATTACTACAATCGAATTGGGAATCACCACACTAATTACTTTTCATCATGCTCCGTAAGAACAACTAAATTCAAATTGAGATGATTGAGAAGACAGAGAAACAAATCTGAATGAGACCAAAGAAAAATAATTCTAAAAATTTAGGGTCAAATGAAAAGATAAAACCACACTTGTGTTCAAAAATAATAAAGGAGAGTAAAAATGGTAATTCACATAGAAAAACACGTATTCAGCCGTATTTACGGCGCGTGTAACTCAAATAGTCAACTTAAGGTTTTTTATGCAATAATTTATAAAACATAAGGCTCACCAAACCAATTTTTATAACAAAGGGTTTTTCATAACACTTATTCCTAACAAAGGGGTGCTCTACGGAAAAAAAAAACTCAAAAATTAAACCACTAGAAAATGAGTTTAGAAGATGACATGTCAAAATGTAAACATTAAATGACGGTTTGCAAGTCGAAATAATTTGTTCTCTAAATTACAAAAAATTGCTATCAAAAAATAATAATGATACATAATACAAAATCAAATACAATTATGTTCATAGAAATTCAAGCTCCGCGGCCATAATTTAGTAAGCTGGGCATCTCAATCGTTGGATTGAAAATGTTCCTTTAATTAATCTTTCAACCAAAGTCTTTCGTGATGAAGTTATCCAATTATGGATTGATTCTATCTTTCAAGAAATACTTTTTTTTCTTATAATAACTATAAGTTTAAAAAATTATAAAAAAATATGCCACATAGCATTATTTTTTATTCTTGTAGCACTAAATTTCATGGTTTTGACCTTTTTAATTAGACTCAAAACTTTCAACGGCCCCCATTTGTGGTTAACCGTATTAGATATATTTTTCTCACTAATTAATCCTAAGGTGGGAATCTTTATTTTATCATTATAAATAGCATTTGTAGATTTCAACCAATCTATCAGATACTTTATATATATTTTCCGTGAGAGGAATATTTTTTATTATTTTTTTATTATTATTATTTTTTTCGTGAGAGGAATATTAACTCAATCTATGATCCCTTATGTGATTCTATAAAGAGAGTGGCCGGACAAGACTAACTTCCCTTCCATATAAATAAGCTAGCACACAATCCTTACTATTGTAAAATAATAATAAAATATTCTCCCTTTCCTTATTAAGATGATTTTTCTTTAATGACTTTATATGTTACTAGTTTGCGTTTGATTTGGGTTGCACTATTAAAATTTGAAATACATTTTGATAAAACTAAATGTGTTGTTTTTAGACTCCAATATGATTTTTTTTTTTTTTTTTTTTTTTTTTTTTTTTTTTTTTATCTACACGTAGAAAATAAAAATAAAAATGGGATATCAACTACATTATGTTGCAATTTTTTTACATGTTTTTTTTTTTAGTCGTAATTTTGTATTGCATGTTTCAAGAATTTACATATCTGAAATTCCGATTGACAAAATGTCTTTTTGTCTTTCTGTGTCGGTCACATAATTCTAATAATCGCTCCATATAGAATTTTTTTTCTGATATGGTCAATACCACTAGGGCTAACTCAAAACTGTTTGTTCACATGTAATTAATCATTTTTTTTTTCTTACGATGTGGCCAACATGTGTGATACTCATGTACGACACGTGTACTGACTCTTCATCTATTTAAATTATTTAAAAATAATTAATTATATGTGAGCAGACCGTTCAGAATTGGTTTTAGAACCATATTGTTTTACACTAAAAAGAAAATAAAATTTCAACTTGTGTGAATTATGTGGATCACGTGACCGGCACGAACACTATGCCGGCGATAAAAAACCGTTTCGACAATCTCATTTCCAAATATCCAAATTTTTAAAAATTACGGGGAAAGAAGTTGGGTAAAGAGATATGTCCTAAAATTCCAGCATAGTTGATATCCCCATTTTCACTTTTCTCTTACATCTGTACTCTATTATTAAGTGTCGACCTGTGGTCTCTTGGACTTGACCTTTTTTTTTTTTTTTTTTAATTTATTTATTTTTCCTCCAATATGTAGAGAACGTGTATAATTAATTAGTTAGTTATCTATGAATTTCACTTTTTTCTAACCTCACTTTTATTTATTTTTTATTTATAGTGTCAGAGTCGATTGTGGTGTTATAAACTCTTGGTATCTTTATTTATTTATTTTATTTCATAACTCCCACGCCTTTCTAGCCTTTTTTTTTTCTCTCTTATCAATTCAACTCTTTTCTTTTCTTTTATAAATCTCTTATCTCTTTTCACTTATATTTTTAATTTTTAATTTTAATTATTAATATTTTTTTTTGGTTAAAATTTTAATTATAGTATCATATTAATCGTATCATATTAATTATTAATATGATACTATCTTATGTTATTTATTTTTTATATTAAAAATAATTATCGAATATATATTAATAAAAATTTATTTTAATATATTTAAATACTAATATTTTTTATTTACATATGAATCGAATGTTCGGAATTACTAGTATTCTATAACTAAAGAACCAGGGATATCCCCTACATAGTCGATCATATTGTAGAGTTGAAGGAAATTAATTATTTAGGCACCAATAAAGGAAAAGTAGCTGGCAAAATTAAATTGAGTAATTACTAATTACTTAAGAACGACATGCATATGAGAAAGAGAGAGAATTTTCCAAAGACCCACATGCAGCACAATGGGTGTTGAAGGAGGGGCCCACATGCAATAGAGATGGACACGTGTCAGCTCCCCCGCGCTCTGCGGGTCTATTCGTTGAATATATATACCTGGCTATTGATGTACCTTTAAGCTATGCAAGTAAAGAATATCGATTTCTCTCTCGTTATACTTAGGGGTGTAAACGGATATTAAACGGATCGGATATATAATTATCATATCCTTATCCTTTTATGATTCGAACGCATACGGATAATATCCTTTTAAATCGAATTCGGATAATATCCTTTTTATACGGATACAAGGCGGATTCGGACGGATTCGGATTTTAATCGGATTTTCAACTATTCATTTTGACATAAATTATTTAACTATATAACTTCGAATTTTTAATCAAATTATCAACTACTCATTTATAAATAAATTATTTAATAATTATATGACTTTGAATATATATATATATATATAGATATATTAGACAAAGAGAGAAATAATAACTATATCTATATATATTAATTTTATTTTTTAGTGAATGTATAAATATGTTGGAAATTATAAATTTTGTCATATAATTAATTTGAAATATAATACTTTTATTAATAACATAATATATGTTACTTATATTATCTCAATATAAATGTTGAAGTAAACATATGGTTACTATTAAAACCTAAGATTTTTCTTTAATAAATGCGCAAAAAAATTTACTTAATACTAATAATCTATCATACATACACAGTTGTGTGTATATATTTTAATATAATATATTATTTATCGGATACGGATTACGGATAAATCGGATAACGGAAAATCTAACCGATAATGAAACGGATCGGATGTTAAACGGATCGGATGTCTTATTACCATATCCTTATCCGTTTATAATTCGGATGTCTATAATCGGATACGGATAATATCCTCTGTAAACGAATTCGAATGCAGACGGATATCGGATTTCAGGATATCCATTTACAGCCCTAGTTATACTGCAAATTGAGTTCAATTCCGTTTCACTTTTACGTTTTACACTTTACGGCCGTCCTTTTTTCTCTTTTTTCATGGGTGATGATCGAGCCAAAAACCCTGCTTGAGGTCCGATCGAGGATTCCGACGCGATCACTCTATTTGTTGAGGGGGAAACAACCGTCCGACTACTCGAGACCTGCTCGGGTCGAAATAAACGTGAACTTCGAAACCAACTCGGGGAAGGGGGATGTGAGACCCGGGTTGGTGCTCCGACGCTCAAGTCAGGTCCGATGGAGATGATCGAAATAATTGAGCGGTGAAAAGAGTTAGGTCAGAAAACTTACCGTACAATAAATGAGGAGGGGGTATTTATACAGAGAGGAGATAGAAGTTGCCGCCTCGACGTGTTGGCGTGGGGAGCTGACAGGTGCCCCATTAAGACCGTGCATTAAATGCGCGGTCGGCCACTTTGTCCAGCTAGTGGAATAGTGTGCTGGCCGGTCGAGGGGTTGGGTCGATCACAACGGCCTGGAGGTCCGATTATGGGTCGATGGTCTACGCGGTAATTTATGTGGGTAAAAGGGTGTTCGAGCATGAGGGTCGAGAGGTATGCTCTGACCGAGGCTTGACCTTCGATCACATACGTGGGCAAGATGATTGGTCCAAATCGACAGCGGGTACATGCCACGTCATAAGCCCCCCGGAACATCATCTGCTAGGGCTGACGTGGCAGTGATGTTTCAGACCCCAAGAGTGGGACCCGCTGTAATCATTGAGTCGTTTCATCTTCTCGATTCCCGCCCACTTTCACCCCTATAAATAGTTCCCTCTGTAAATTCTTTTGTTACTTTTGCGAGAGAGAATTGAAGAGAGCTCCGAGCTATTTTCGATCGATTTAAGCATTCTTTGAGTGTCGGATTTCTAGGTCGCTCGTTTTAGAAGAGGACAACCTTCGGACTTTCAGACAACAAAAGGTAATACTTCCGATCTTTAGCTCGGCCTCCTTTCTCTGTGCTTTTTTATTTTATTCTCGATCGCTTCGAGGGAGAGGTGTACCACTTCCCTCTTCGAAGGCTCCCTCTCTCTCGATTTGTTTGTATCCGACCCAAACAATAAAACATGATTCTATCGTTGTAGGATGTCAACAAATCGAGCGGAGGCTTGCCCTAAGGGAATGGAAGTGGCGACCACAAGTGTGGGGTCGAGTTCGGATTCATCTGGATCGAGTTCGACATCGGATTCGGGGGCGACTGTAGAGACAAGGTCGACGAATCCCCAAGGAAGGGATGAGATTGTCAAGGTTGTGGAGGTCTCGGAACCTCTGCCTGAAGAGGAATCAATGGAGGTAGTTGTGCCTCGGGTATCGGGGGAGGTGACGTCGACTTCCGGTCGACTGGAGGAAGAGGAGAAAGAGGAAGAGGAAGAGGAAGAGGAAGAGGTGGAGAACCTCGAGCCAGAGGGTCGGCTGGTGAACGATCCTCGAGCCATCACTTGTTCGATATCGGAGGACAAGTTCGGGGAGATCCAAAACTGGTTGTTTGGGGGTGCTCTGGAGTATGGGGGTTATCGAGTAATAAGGCCCAGGGTCGGAGACAGGATGACCGATCCACCGACAAACTGCATCGCGATCAATTACTTGGCAGTTAAAAATGGGTTTAGGGTGCCAATTTCCGAGGAGATGGTCGATTTTCTCAACACTCTTAGGATTAGCCCTCTACAGTTGATGCCCAACTCCTACGCAATGGTAAATGGGCTGAGGGCCTTGTTGAAGTGCTTGGGAATGAAGACCAACATATACTGCATTTCCGAGATCTTCCAGGCTGGGTTGATGACCGAGACCTCGAAGTCAGGCCCGGGGTACATTCAGCTTCAGTCGAAGAGTAATTATCGGGTTGTTAGGTCGCCAACTTCGTCGAATGGTAAGGGATGGAAACAAAGGTTTGTTTTCATCGAGTGCGAGAAGGGTTGGCCCGGTCTGAAATATCCGGGATGGAGCTGGGTTCCTCGAGCGGACCTTCCAAGAGGGCAACCGGGCTGGCCGAACACTTTGATGGCAGCCCTAAGGATGTTAGGAAGTGTGGAGTCGGAAGATATGATCACTCCACAGTCACTGATCGAGCTAGGGCTCGCCCCAGGAGTCAAGAAATATTTCGACCCTGGTACCTCGATCGAATCTCTCGAAGCATCACACCTACCTGCTTCTGTTGTTTTGTTTTTTTTTTTTTTTTTTTTGCAACTCTGTGATCGAGTGTAGTCCTTATTGCAGACCAGTACATCATGTCGGCCGCTTTGAACGCGAGGAGGAAGGAGATGGCTGAGCTCAAGAAGGCGGCCGAGAAGAAGAAAATGCCTCCGCCGACCCAGGCAAAAATAGCGGCAGCGACCGACGCAACGGTCGATGCTCTACCCGGGGTTCTCTCAATGAGAATGAGCGATGCCCCTGAGAAGAGGGGAAGAGCCCCCTCGGGGGTCGAAAACGTGAAAGCCCCCCAGTCCAAAAAGCAAAAAACCAAAGGCCAACCGAAGTCAGGGGTCGGAGCCGACAAGAATAAGGGTCGAGAGAAGACCCCCATGCTCCCAATGCCACCAACGCTTGGTCCGATCATCGAGGTCCAGGTCGGAGATTTCTCGACTCCTCCCAACCAGGGTCGGGGGGCCATCGTTCCCCGAAACGTCGCCAGTATCTTATCGGGGGTGCGAAGGCCTCCGACCGGATCTTCATCGGGGACCGCTGTGCCGTGGAAGCCCAGCGACAAGGAGAAAAAGATGTTCTTTGACTATCCGATCCTCGAGGAACCCCACTTTCCTTGTGGCCTTTCGAGCGTCAACGAGAAAGGCGAGCCCAGACGGGTCGGTACTGCGCCCAAGGAATACAATGCGCTCGGGGCATTGTACAATTCGATCCAGACCACGGTCGACCACAAGGAAAGGATGGTGCTATCCGATGACGAGATCGAAGCGTCGTGGGTCCAGAAGTATTTTGTTGTAAGTATGCTTGTAAAATTGTGTTTTTCCCAAGTATTGGATCGAAGTTGCTGAAGGTCGATGATTCCTTGCAGATGGGTCAGGACTTCTTCCAGGTGGCTCGGAGGGGATGGGTTCACCGGCAGCTGAGGACGAGAGCTGAGCAACAGGTCGAGAGGATGAGGATCGAGCTAGAGAAGAAGAACAAAGACAAGGAGAAGCTCGATCACGACCTCCTGGAAGCTATCGAACATCTCTCAGAGGTCGAGAAGAAATTGAAGGCGGCCGAGGGACGGGTGGCAAGGTCGATCCAAGAAGAAGCCGATGCGAGGGCCCGTGGCTTAGCGGAGGTGGAAAGGAAAGGTGCAAAGCTGGCCCTGGATCGATGCAAGAGGGGTCTGGCCGAATCCATGAACGACCTCGAGCGTCGAGGCGTTTACAGGTTCATGAAGTCCAAGGCGTACGAGCAAGCAGTGTCGATTGCGAGCTTCAAAGACGTCGAGGAGGGCTTCAATTTGTGCCTAGCTCAAGTGCAGGCGGCCAAATACCTCCCGATGGATTATGATCAAGAAAAGGTCGGCCTGTTTCAAGATGATCCCCGGCCCGTCGACCAGGTTACTCGACCTCCTACTCCCGAGCCAAACTAGGATGAAGATGAGTTTGGCTTCGCCGTGAAGTTGGCCCGATCTAGGGCGGCGGGTGAGCCAGACGACATAGTCACCCAAGAGCTCGATCTCGATGCTTCGTTCGACCCGAAGGACATGTGCCTAGAATATTTTGGGGATGGGGCCATCGTTCCGATCGAGGAGGGAACCGGATCCTAGGCAACCGAGGAGTGAGTCGGAGAGAATGGACTAGCCCTATCTCTGTACTCGGAAGTCTTTTGTTGAGTGGAATTCAATTTTTCAAAGTTTCGATTGTTGGGGTCGGACTTTTGTAGTTGCTGGCTCGAGATTCATCTGTAAATAGGTAGGAATCCGAGCGTTTGTTGCTCCCGTTTGTAAAATCCAAATTTGTAAGAGTGTGATCGAAAAGTTATGATCGATGCACTTTATTTTAAATATATTATGTAAGTTCTCTTCTGGGTTTTAATGAATGTCTTCAAGTATTCTCTCGAGTTTCTTTGATGTTTAACTTTTCATGTTAATCGATAGCTATGATCGAGAGGACGTTGAGGCAAGACTGCTCTAATCTTTTGAGATATATAAGACATTAGTACGGGCGTCGTATAATCACAAGTATATGAGTGTCGAAAGACAAGAGAAAACTTTATTAATTAATCGACCAGAAAATTTGCATAATGTGTTTACAAGTAATACTTCTTCAAGTTGTGAGCATTCCACGATCGAGGCAACGACTGTCCATCGAGATCTTCGAGATGATATGCTCGATTCTTGCCTATCTCGACAACACGGAAGGGTCTTTCCCAATTAGCGTCGAGCTTGCCCATGTGTTTAGTGACTTCAACCTTTTTAAGGACAAGATCTCCAACTTGAAAATGGAGTGGTCGCAAGTTTTTGTTGTATGCTCGAGCGGTTGTGGTTCGATATTGTTGCATCTTCATGTTTCCTTTTTCTCTGGTTTCGCTGATTGTGTCGAGATCAAAGGCTCTCAGCTCATCGTTCCGGTTGCGGTGAAAGTGAGCCACTCGAGGGGATTGATGTATAATTTTGGCCGGAATCATGGCTTCCGAGTCGTATACCATGGCGAAGGGTGTTTGACCAGTTGGGATTCGAGGGGTAGTTCGATATGCCCATAGGACACCTTCAAGTTCATCGACCCAGTGGCTCTTCTTAGCTTCGAGTCGCGTACACAAATTCTGTACGATTGTTCGATTGGTTACCTCGACCTGCCCATTAGCCTGAGGATGTCCGACCGACGTGAACCTTAGGCCAATCTTGAAGTCCGAACAGTAGGCCCTGAAACTTGAACTGCGAAACTAGGGTCCATTATCGCATACTATGACTCGAGGTACACCGAATCGAGTGATGATGTGTTTCCAAAGGAAGTCTCGTAGCGCATGAAAGGTGATTTTTGCAACTGCCAAGGCTTCGACCCATTTAGAGAAATAATCGATCGCCACAATGATGAACTGCCTTTGTCGAGTTGCTATCGGAAAGGGGCCAATTATGTCGATTCCCCATTGCTCAAAAGGCCAACATGACTCGATTGGAATCATGTCAGCGGGGTGCTGATGGGTCAAATTTGCGTGTCTCTGACAACGATCGCACTTTCTCACGAATTCGAGCGCATCCTTACGTAGGGTAGGCCAGAAGAATCCAGATCGAGACACCTTCAGGGCTAATGATCGTCCCCCGGCATGGTTCCCACATGATCCTTCATGGACCTCGGCTAAGACCTATCGACCATCTGATAGTCGAAGGCACCGTTTTGTCGGAACGATGATTGAACGCTTATACAGGTGACCCTCTTCATCTAGCGCATAGCTTAATGCGCTCTGCTTGAGTCTCAGTCTCCTTGCTCCGACCGATTCCTCGGGTAAAGTGCCATCTTGTAAGTATAGGACTATCTCATCGAACCAACAAGGCTCAGCCGAGTCGATGGAGTGGATCACTGGAGGAGTAGGGTCAATTGATCGAGTAGATGACGCCATGAAGGTTATGGTCCGATCCTGTGTGCCTAGCGATCCGCTTGCAAATTTAAAAAGCGCGTCTGCTCGAACATTCTCTTCTCGAGGAACTTGTGAAATTCCGCATTCTTCGAATTCGGAGATGGCCTTCTTGACCAAGGCGAGATATTTGATCATGGATTCTTCTCGAGCCTCATATTCACCAGTGACTTGACCGGCGACCAGCTGTGAATCGGTCAAGACTCGAAGTTTTTTGATGTTCTGCATTTTCGCAATTTTCAATCCTGATAAGAGAGCTTCGTACTCAGCCTCATTGTTTGTTGTAGGATATTCGAGAGCGCTGGCGTATTCGATCTGTTGCCCATTCGAATCGGTGAGGGATACCCCGACCCCTCCTACGGAAGCGGTCGAGGAGCCATCGACCGATAGGGTCCAAATGGTTTGATCCACCTTTGTTGCTGAGTGAGGGTCTTTCTCGACCAAGAAATCGGCTAAGATTTGTGCTTGATACGCCACCCGGGGTCGATATGTTACTTCGAACTGTCCGAGTTCGATCGCCCACTTTGTGAGTCGACCCGAAACTTCTGGTTTGTCCATTACGGTTTTCAGCGGTTGATCGGTGAGGAAAAGGATAGGGTGCGCTTGGAAGTATAGTCGAAGCTTGTGGGAAGTATGGACTACTGCGAGAGCAAACTTTTCTATCTCGAGGTAGCGAACTTCTGGTCCATGGAGAATTTTACTCACGTAGTACACAGGGAGATGTCTCTGATCTTGAACGGTAACCAGTACCGAGCTAATCGTCTCCTCCGATACGGCTAGATATAAATACAGGGTCTCCCCACCGATTGGTTTAGCAAGCAGAGGAGGGGAGGTCAAGTATTTCTTTAGATCCTCGAGAGCTTGGTCGCATGCTGGGTCCATTCAAAATCCTTGATATTTCGTAAGATCTTAAAAAATGGCAAGTTCTTTTCTGAGGATCGGGCTATGAATCGATTGAGTGATATTATGCGACCCACTAGCCTTTGTACGTCGCGGATCGAGTTGGGGATCGGCAGAAGTTGAATAGCTTTTATCTTGGCTGGGTTGGCCTCGATTCCCCTCTGGCTAACCATGTATCCGAGAAATTTACCACCGTCGACCCCGAAAGTACACTTGGCTGGGTTGAGCTTTAAATTGTATTTTCGGAGGAGGTCGAAGGTTCTCTTCAAGTGGTCGAGGTGGTCGATGGCCTTCTCGCTTTTGATCAGCATGTCATCGACATATACTTCGATGGTATCTCCGATCTCAGACTCAAAAACCTTGTTCATCATCCTTTGGTATGTTGCACCTGCATTCTAGAGTCCGAATAGCATAACCTTGAAACAGTAAATGCCATTGAAAACTATGAAAGCAGTTTTGGGTTGATCCTCAATGGCCATGAAAATTTGGTAATATCCTTGGAAGGCGTCCATCATGCTCAACCGTTCACATCCAGCAGTAGAGTCGACCAGTTGATCGATCCGTGGCAGCGGATAGGGATCCATCGGACACACCTTATTCAAGTCGGTGAAGTCATTGGACATCCGCCATTTCCCTCCCGGTTTGGGTACAAGGACAACATTGCACAACCACTCGACGTATTGGATCGGCATGATATATCTGGCATCGAGGAGTTTGTTAACTTCGGCCTCGATGATGGCATTGCGAGAGTCGCTTTGAGAGCGTAACTTTTGCTTGACCGGTCTGTAGGATGGGTCGACATTCAGGTGGTGTTCGATCACCTTCCTGTCAACTCCTACAAGGTCGGAAGCGCTCCAAGCAAAACCATCGAGGATGTCTCGGAGAAATTGTACGAGCATGCACTGCTCTTTTCCCTTTCGACCAGCTCCGATACGTGTGATTTTTTCCGTCTACCCTGGAATTAGTTGAATTTCTTCAAGCTCCTCCGTGGGCTCAAGTTTTTTGTCCTCCTGCTTCTTTCTTTTCGCAGCATGAGAAGAGCTCATCTTCTTTGAGTTTTTTGGGTCGACTGCCTCGTGATCTACAAATTCATCCTCGGCGATGGGATCATCGATGATCAGAGGTACATGCTTCTCTGGGGAAATCTTGGGCTTGTCCAGTGAGATGGAGTAACAACTCCAAGCTGTCGGTATATCACACCTTAATTCGCCGACCCCGGCTGGGGTGGGTAATTTGACCATTTGGTGATAAGTGGATATGGCCGCTCGGAAATCGATAAGACCTGGTCGGCCAAAAATGATGTTGTATGCAGAGGGCTTCTCGACGACAAGATATTCGATCTCTCGTGTAGCTCGTCGGGACAACGTGCCCATGGATGTGATCAATCGTACCCAACCCTTGGTGTAAACCTCTGCGCCTCCGAATCCTGTAAGAGGGGTTCGAATGGGATCTAGGAGTAATTTATCATGTAAATTCATACGAACAAAAGTCGAGTAAAGGATAATATTGCTTGAACTTCCATTATCTATCAAAGTGCGGGATACAGAAAATTTGGCGACGTCGAGCGTGACGACCATAGGACAACTAGGTGTCTCGCTCAAGCGTCCCGGTATATCAGTTACATCATTCTCGTTAAATACTATCTCTTCATTGATCCAAGCGTCTTCCGGTCGAACATGCATAACTTCTCGAGGTCCATAGAAGCCCTGAGCAGCTACTCGTCGCGTCTTTTTTCGAGCGGACCTTGAATCTCCTCCAGAGGGTCCTCCCGAAATCATGTCAATCCGACCGAGACATGGTCGATTATGGGGGTCGCGCTCTGTCGGAGGCTTGTCTTGTCTTTGCTTGGGTGATCTATCGAGAAGGTCTCGATTCCAAGCATTGTCATCCATCTTCCTCACAAACTCTTGGAGATGGCCTCCCTTGATCAGACGTTCGATCTCCTCGCGCAATGCATTGTATTCGGAATTGTTATGCCCCTTCTGTTGGTGAAAGTTGCAGAACTTGTTGCTCTCTCGAGTCTTGGGAGTTTCTCGCATCGGTTTAGGTTTTTTTAGAAGAGCTGGGTCGATGACATTATAGATTTCATCGAGCGGGCGTGTCAACTGTGTGTAGTGCTTCCGAGAAGTGGACCCTGCCGGTGTCTCGGCTTTGGGACGGAGTCTTGCTTGATGGGTCGGTTAACATCTGTTTTCCGATTGGGAATCGGACTCCTCTGAGAACTCTCCAATTCTTCAAGTTGCATCCAATCGCAAGCGGCTGCTTGGATATCCGCCAAATTCTTTGGTTTTTGCAAGAAGATATATCGAGCAGCTTCGATGTTGACCAGAGCCTTGTGAACAATGGGTCTCAAAAGATCGATGCTTGGCTCTTCGGTTTTGACCACTGCTTGTGAAAAGCGAGTGAAGAAATCTCGAAGTGACTCGTTAGGAGCTTGTTTAATAGTATAAAGGTAGCTCGGAGGTAGCTTGTTTCCTTTCATGGCAAGAACTGAGCTTTGAATCGGTCCACGAAGACCTTATAGGAAGGTATGGATCGAGGAGGGAGTCTCGAGAACCATTCCAGAGCCGGGCCATCAAGAGTTGTGACAAAGAGTTTAGCCCAAATGTCAGGTGAGTAACCGAACATGCTGAGTTGCATCTCGAGGCGTGACACGTGCTTTTCAGGGTCAGTCGACCCGTTATAGGTGGGTAACCCAGTGGGGATCTTTTCGTCAGCGGTGGATTCAATGATGGAGTCACAAAACGGAGACTGAGCTTCTCTTTCGCTACGATATCTCCATGGTCGGACTGGTCGGGGGATCGACGGTTTACGCCGGGGTGATCTAGACCGCTCTCGCCTAGTCGAACGAGATCGGCTGGGGGAATGGCTATGCGACCCCTGACTCTCAGTCCTGTGCCGACTACCCGATCGACCTAACGGGGTGGTATCTGATTTCGAAGGTCATTTGATCTGACAATACGCCCTCTATTCGATCTCCGGATCTGATTGACTCTCCCATGGGGCCCGAGTCGACTGAATATTCCATTCGAATCGTGAGGGGATGAATCGTGCCGGGAAGGGCTTCTTTCCCTTCGAGGTCCACACCGCACGCGATCATTGTTTTCTCCTCTAGAATGGGATAGTCGGGATATATCTTGCCCACGACGACTGTCATTACGATGTATTCTGGTGTCGGTGGGGGTCCTAGAATCGACCTCGTTATTCGGGCGGAATGATAATCGATCTTGAACTGGCCTTCGAGCACTCCCTTGTGCGGGCAATGGTTGTTGATGCTGAAGTTGAGTCTGTACATTCTGCCCAATTCCAGCCCAATATGTGACAGGTGGTTGGTATTGCACCGGATGTACATACCCAGGATGATTCATCTGGGGTTGGATAATCTCCACTGGTCGAGTTTGCGGGCATTCTGGCATCCGAGGCTCTCTTCCCTCCGCAGGAGCTGCTATAGCCTCATCTCTACAAGCTTTCAAGTACTTATCTATCTCGGGCGTCTAGTAGACTAGCTGTGGCTAGATGGTGGTGGGAACAACGACCTGCAGAGGTATTTGAGGGATGACTTCCCGACCGTTCTCGTCGAATAGGCGATTGCTTGTGACATTACGAGTAGTCATGTTCGATGGCTTGTTGTTGCGTTTCCCACAGACGGTGCCAAATGATCGAGCCAAAAACCCTGCTTGAGGTCCGATCGAGGATTCCTACGCGATCACTCTATTTGTTGAGGGGGAAACAGCCGTCCGACTACTCGAGACCTGCGCGGGTCGAAATAAACGTGAACTTCGAAACCAACTCGGGGAAGGGGGGGGGGGTGTGAGACCCGGGTTGGTGCTCCGACGCTCAAGTCAGGTCTGATGGAGATGATCGAAATAATTCAGCGGTGAAAAGAGTTAGGTCAGAAAACTTACCGTGCAATAAATGAGGAGGGGGTATTTATACAGAGAGGAGACAGAAGTTGCCGCCTCGACGTGTTGGCGTGGGGAGCTGACAGGTGCCCCATTAAGACCGTGCATTAAATGCGCGGTCGGCCACTTTGTCCAACTAGTGGAATAGTGTGTTGGCCGGTCGAGGGGTTGGGTCGATCACAACGGCCTGGAGGTCCGACTGTGGGTCGATGGTCTACGCGGTAATTTATGTGGGTAAAAGGGTGTTCGAGCATGAGGGTCGAGAGGTATGCTCCGGCCGAGGCTTGACCTTCGATCACATACGTGGGCAAGACGATTGGTTCAAATCGACATCGAATACATGCCACGTCAGGTGAAATGCTAAGAAATAATATACCGATTGATCCTAGCTCCCTGCATCAATAACGAAATAACGAGGGAATTGGGTTTGGAGCAAAATTAAAAAAACAAAATAAGATATTAACCATTTCTATCTTATATTTTTGGAATTTTCATTTTCCGATAACAGAGTAACCTCGTAACCCTAAAAAACTTATGATTTGAAAATAAATTTTGCTGGAAGGGTGATGTGTGCATCGAAAAAATATATGACATTAATAGCAAACGTATACAAAAATTCAATATTAAAATTTAGGACTGATTACATTGATTGTAATGTGATTAAAATTTGATATTATTTTTAATCCTAATGAAATTTGATATTCTTATTAATAAATTACATTTTGTTGACAAGACTTTTAATAAAATTTTAATACTAATTATAATTTAAATTATAGTAATTAATAATATATTTGTATTATACATCACATATGTTTATATTATTTATATATAAGTGACCATATTTACAAGAAAACGTTCAAATTCCGAGGGGAATTTCCAATAAAAACATGGCAGTCACAAAGCCGTAGGAATTTCGAGTGAACACCGACGAACTACAAATGGGATAGAATAAAATTATAAAAAGAGAACAAAAAATATTTCCGACGCAAACCCGTCGGTTTGAACGATATAATAAAAACACTTAGAACCTGTGACACCCCGAGTTTTCAAATCAACCAGGTACGCGTAACAAGTAAGGTCTGACCGAGGGCTAAGTGTTTTAATTATGTTTTAATTGTTAATTACATGTTTTAATTATTTAATTGCGTGACTTAATTTTTAATATCTATTTTACGTGCCCAATTGTTTAATTGTTCTTTTTTGCAATTAATTAAATTATGTGAACTTAATTGAAATAGGTGTCTAGGACTTAATTGTTCTTATTTGAAAATTATGTGGGTCATTGTATAATTAATAGAAGTTAGGAATTTAATTGCAAATATCACACATGAATACGGAGTTGCATTACTAAACCTCACCATTTTAATCCTCGTAATATCCCAAAACCGTAGCCTACCTTTTTATTTAATTCGAAAATTGTTCCTCCTCAAACCCAAATTTTAGTTTAAGCCAAAATCCAAATATAATTACCTGGAAAATAACCCAACCAGTTTCAAGCCAAAAATATCTAACCTACCCGAGCCTCTCTTTCCTTCTCTCTCTCTCCAGCAGACGTACCCCCTCTCCTTCCTCCTTTTCGTTTTCTTCCTTTTCCTCTTTTTTTCTTCCCCATTTTCCTTTCCTCCTCTAGTTTTCCCCAACCATAACAGCTCCTCGGTCGCGACCAACGTACAAGAGGCACTTCTTCCTCAGCTTCGCAGCCTCGACATTTTGGAGGTTTAATGCCTCACAACCTATGATGCACGGACACTTCTAAAAATATCATTTTGCCGTGTTGTGTCATACCATGTCGTGTCACCGTGTCCGACACTCCTTACATGGGAAATTCAGGAAAAAATCCGTGTCGCCGTATCCGTGTCGTGTCGTGTCGTGTCCGTGTCGCCGTGTCCGTGTCCGTGCATCATAGCTCACAATCGTGAATCCTTATTCCAACCGCTGACTTTTGGGTTGATCAAGGTATTTCGCGTCGTTTTCTTTGGGCATTATTTTTCGACCCTTACCCCGACCCCGTACTTGATATATATGACTTGTATATATGTGTAAGTGCCTATTTGCTTGTGTACATGACTATGTGACGTGTGTTGTCCGGTTTTCAGTTAATTGTTATTTATGTATTGCAATTTAATCCATTTGGCGGATTTATACATGCTACATGACTCGATTGATAATTGATTCGTGCTTTAGGTGTTAATTGCTAAGTTGCCTCATTTGTTGAATTAGTATACTTGACCTAATTGATTGTTTTATATTTTAAGTGAATGATTTGGTATGCCATGAGTTAGTTGTGTGCCTCGCATGCTTATATGAATTGAATTTTGTACTTAAGTGCTGAGCATGATTATGTTAGTTTCTTAATTGATTTACTTGCCTTCGAACACACGTACATTTAAAACTGTATGTTAATTGCTACGTGGGATATTAGTTGTGCACATGAACACTTTAATGACATATAATATAATTCAATAATTCCTATAATCAATGTCTTATCATTTCATATCACTCACATCACCTCATATCATCGCCTCGCGTCCTACTTGGTCACATATTGAGCCGTTTCCTACGAGTACATGTTGTTCCCTCTCTCATACAATTCATCTCCAGGGCAGAGATTTCCCGGTCGAGTAGGCACCCGTATTGCTCATACTTCTTATTTCGCCGTATTTTAGGTGAGGGTTTTTCCTTCTAGTTATGTATGCAAACACTACAACCATTGTGTGACAGTTTTCAGCCAATTGTATATCTATATTGTTTTCAATGTAAATTTACCGAGTAAAACCTTTGTTGAAAATGAATTGTTTCCAAATGAACTTAAAATGCTTTACCGTACCCTACTGTTTTGGCGAGAATTGCACTGCAGTGTATTGTGGGCCGTGGAGAAATGTGGGACTGAAACCCGGTATGGCATCGGGCCATCGGTCATACATCTACAAGTAGTATCTTTTAAGATTATCTTTGCGCGACCTAAGAGCCTGGAAAGCGAGTTATTCTTGAGCCGGTGGTAACACCATCGAAGGAGAGGGTAGGAGTCATGATCCCCCATCTCGATATGCTATTGGATGGTTCTGGGTAATGCAGACCTGTCCATCACTAGAATGAGGAGACCGTGAGGAAGGTTGGATACACTGATTGTCTAATCTGTTATTGTTACTGATTGATTATCCTGCCTGATTGTACTGTAATGAATTTCATGATCACGTTCTTGAAAACTAAAACTTAAATCATTGTACACTGTCGGAGTTATGGATGGTGAAATCGCTCACTCGCCGAATCACTATTAATCCCAGAAATGTAAACTGCAAATGATTATAAATTGAATAGTCGTAGAAAGATGATTCATTGAAATCCGCTTTGGGACTTTCCGAGCATTGATTTGTTGGGAATAGTGCCCTAGAAAGATGATTCATTGAAATCCGCCTTGGGACTTTCCTTGTATCACAGATAATCTTTAAATAATAGGCAAATGATTATAATCATGGGCAAATACTTATTTATGTGCAATTACGTATTTTATGTGTTTCCTATTGCGTGCACAAGTATTAGAACTCCCCTAATCCATCAAGCTTCTAGGACTTAGTCATTTAGGGTAATGACTCATGAAACAAGCCCTAATCAAAGTTGGATTAGAAACTACTCCAAGTCGATGAGCCCAATGAAAGTGAGAGTGTCAACTAGGCTCACATGAGACTTGCTTGTGGGATTGCGTTTTTAAGAAGAAATCATCCTGTTTCATGAGGTGTAAAGTGCATAGTCGATGTGTACATAATTAGGGCTGTAAATGGATATTCAAAAATCTGATATCCGTCCGCATCCGAATTCATTTAAAGAGGATATTATCTGAATTTGCTTAAAGAGGATATTATCCGTATCCGATTATAGACATCCGAATAATAAACGGATAAGGATATGGTAATTACACATCCGATCCGTAGAAACATCCGTTAATATATCCGTTATCCGATTTGTCTATGATCCGTATCTGATGAATAATATATTATATTAAAAATATATATAAACACACACTTTTTTCTTAATATATATACACATATGTGTGTATACATGTATATTATATTATTATTTCTCTCTCTATTTAACAAAATAATATAAGTTATTGATTAAATTATTTTATTTTAAATCAATTATATAAAAAAAATTTATAATTGATCACACGACATTACTATATTCACTAAGAAAAATGAAATGATATATATATAGAGAGAGAGACATAGTTATTATTTCTCCCTCGATCTAAAATACATATATCTAACGTTACATAAATTAAATAATTTATGCTATAAATGAATAGTTGAAAATCTGATTAAAATCCGATATCCATCCGAATCTGTCTTATATCCGTGTAAATATGATATTATCCGAATCCACTTAAAGAGGATATTATCCGAATTTGTCCGACTCATAAACAAATAAGGATATGGTAATCATACATTCGATCCATTTAAAATCCGTTTACACCCCTATACGTAATACACAAGGGTGATCGCTGCATAAAACGAGTACATTGAGGTGCCCCACATGAATAGATTCCTAAATGGGAAAATAAGTAACTCTTCAAGACGTAGAGACTTCTAGATTAGGAAATATCTCACGGGTCAATGACGTGATTCATTAATCCTTAGACTTGAGATTACATTCATGTCTTGTGTGAGCTTAATAGGTAATCTTAGACATGGGTCTAAAAGAGTGTCACTTAAGACACCTAAATTACGACTTATATTGGGATTGGAAAAGTGGCATATGGAGGCATATGAAAATCAATAAAAGGACCTACAATTATTTCATGCAAGAAGATCTCTTATTGCATAAGTTTTTCATATATATGCCATCGTGAAAACCCTTGTCCAAGGTGGTGGATCAAGACATCAAGAAAAGAGTTTCTTGGATTGAGATCAAATGGATATGAAACGAACTTAACTTTAAGATTAAGATTGTTAGGGCTCTCGTCATTCCCATGCCCTAGGTCTTAATCGAGAGATGGGATGGTAGGAGGATCGTATCTCATAGATGTCATTGACTCAAAGGATCTTTTGACTTAATTCGTTATTCTGGTGGGGGTCACATATCTATTGCTAGACTACAGTTGTGTGATCTGTGGACTAATTAATTAACAAGAGTATTAATTAATTAAGGTCACTGCTAATTGAATAATGAATCTAGAGGGCCACACACAAATGTCAGGATGAGAAGGTATTGCTAGAAAGGTCAAAGAAATTGATCGAAACGAGAGCACATGTGTAAGGTACACATGTGGTGCGTGAGAGAGCTTATGAGAACGTGGTCCATCTAGCTGAATGGACCATGTGTTAATTAATTAGAGAATTAATTATAAAACCCAAATATAATTAATTAGAGAATTAATTATAAAACCTAAATACAACTAATTAGAAAATTAATTATAAAGCTCAAGTGCAATTAATTGAAGAATTAATTTTGAGGTCCAAACATAATTAATCAGAGAATTAATTATGAAGGCCCATTAAAATTAATGAGAGAATTAATTCTAAAACCCAATTTGCAATAAAAGACCCAATAAATAATTAATTATGAATTAATTGTTAATTGGAATATTAGTTTATTTATTTATGAAATAAATAAAATATAATTATCCTACTAATTTATTATGAAATAAATAAAGGATATTATCCTACTTTATTTTTGAAATAAATATGATGAGGCCAAAATACTATCTACCCACGGATACGACACGTGGCCTAGTCAAAGCATGGCACCGTGGCATCTCAGGGTCCACACCCTAAGCTCCCCTTCGAAACTGACTGCTCCCCCTCAAGGGAGTATAAGCTCCCTTATTTGAAGAGAACCCTAACCTACCCCCGAGCGGGCGAGCAAGGCTGCCTTCCCCCGAGCAGGCGAGCAAGGCTAGCATTACAACTACAACACGGTCCTCTAGGCCTTCGCAGGGTTCACCCTCGAGATCATTCCATGGCTGTAAAGGCAAAATCATTCCCTCCATGCCACTTCTTTGAGCCCAGGTACCCCCTCGGACCTGTGATCCCCAAAGTTCATACCAACCCGAGCGTGCTTAGCCCTTGGTGACAACCCAGAAACGCTCTCTGACAGATAGTACACAAATGCACACCTGCCACTGTTGCCCGCCACCAACATTTTTATATCATTTTGCAGGAGACCCTTCTTGGAGGCTCCTCATTACGCCACGTGTCTGGGGCAACATTAATCCAGGACCATTTGGTGACAATTACTAAAGGGTCCTCACCCTCAACTATAAATACTCAGAATCTCTCATACTCTGTAAGCAAGCTTTACACACTTGAGCTCTGATTTACCTTCCTCTTCTTCATCACCTGAAACTGACTTGAGCGTCGGAGAGCCAAACTGGGTCTCACCCCCCATTTCCCCAGCTTGGCCTTCTGACGGTTTGTTGTATTTGTTTTTAGCAGGTAGAACCCACTCACTCCGGCAACCTTCGCCTGAGCATTTGATCCCCTGTTTCCCCATCATACAAATTCTAAAGTGTTGGAGTTTGACAACTCGAATCAGACCCCATCATTTTTGGTGCAGTCTATGGGAAACCATTCTTCTTCTTCTTTCTTCGCTGCTAGAAGTAAAACAAACACCCAACATTATGATGGTGACCATTAGATTAGGAGTTGTAGCAGGTGGAGGTTACCTTTCCCGCGGCGACGATGATAACGCGCCTATCACTGGTGCTTCCGGAGTTGTACCCGCCACCGGAGAAGTCCCCCTCACGGCGGGACCTGACGGGCCAGAGAAGGAAGCTAACCAGCAGCAGCTTACCACAGGAATACTCGGAGGTTCTGGTTCGAATATCACTTTGAATCAGCCAGCCTCTGCCATAGCTAACCCAGACGGTTACCCCATGATGATGCCACCCCCAGGTTACTTGATCTCGTCGCCCAATTTGATGCCCGCCATCCAACTATACTACTCAAGGATGATGCAAATCCCCGTTGTCATCCCCAAAGAGATTGGGGGGTGGAGATGCCCCCCATGATCCAGAGACAGTTGCAAGCCATTTAAGCCCAGTGTAAAGTCCAGACGGCTCAGAATGCCTGGAAGAACTTTACAGCCACCTATTTCCCATCAGGGCAGGCTACACAAATCACCCCTCCCATGGGGGGATGGCAGGTTCATCCGCTCATGGCCGCTCAGCCTATGCTACAGGCTCGCCCGCCACTGCCGACGCTTGTTCACACAAGGGAAGCTCCCCCTAGAGGAGCACAGGAACGGTGACAGGCTGACAAGGGAAAGGAGCCTGTGGACAGGATCGACATTCATGAAGATGCTCACTCAAGGGCCTCGAAACGAGGCAGTAAGGAAGATGGAGAAGATCCAACATACTCGCAGCTGTGCAAGACCAGCTAGAAGGGCTCCAGAACATGGTGGAGCAGCTCTCTCGAGCTCGGTTTAAAACCCCCCATGCAGGGGATGAGAGATCCAAGGCCAGAGACGCTCGCCGCCATGTGAACCAGAATCACGCCCCTCGGCACAGAGGAGATGAAAAGAATTATGAAAACTATGATAATGAAGGGGGATACTATCATCCCCTAGTGAAAGGGGTTCTCCCCTTGTGGAAGAAGTTTTGACGGCCCAAGCTAGAATGGGCAAAGTCCCCACTTCCATCAATCGCTATGATGAAATCACCGACCCTGCCGAGCATTTGGACCATTTTGTACATTTGATGCATCTTTATGAACATTCCAGCCACCATTGGGCTAAGGTGTTTGTCACCTCACTCGCGGGTATGGCTCAGGAGTGGTACAAAAGATTACCTCCTTGCTCGATTAGGGGCTATGACGAGCTCACCAACGCCTTCTTGAACTACTTTAATTCGTTGAAGGCCCCGATTATTGTGCCCACAAGAGTGTACAACTTGGTCCAGGACGAGAATGAGTCCCTCCATTCCTTCTTTGGTCGGTTGAATAAAGAAGTGCTACTGGTGGAAAGGCGCTCGATGGATTTCCTTACCCACGTGTTGTTCAAAGCCATCAACCACAAGCACTATGTTAGCAATGAGTTTGCTGAAGCCGTTGTCAAGGGAAGGCCCACGTCCCTCATGGCCATGAGGGAGATCGCAGAGCCCTTTTTTGCGCTCGAAGACATGTATAAATCCAACGCGCTGAGACTGTCGGGGTATCACAAGAGCGACCGACGGCGAGAAGACACTCATAAGGAACACCGCAAGTCATACCCGCCACCTCTCAAGTACGAGCACATTCCTCTCAACAGGCCCATTTATGAGATTTACTCCCTCTCTGATAAGAAGCTCTTCAAGAGGGTCAAAATCTGAAAGAGTTTGTCAAAATCTTGGAGCGCTACGATGAGCAGTGCAGTGAGCGAGCGAAGGCAAAGAGAAGGAGCCCCTCTTGCTAGAGAAGCCCCCGAGGGCGCCACCCCGAGGACATGAATGTTGGGAAGCAAAAGGTGTCCGAGATGGAAAACACCCCATTTGCAGTAATCAACATGATCGTAGGAGGCTCAGCAGGGGGAGATTCCAATGCTTCTGGCCATCGCTACGTCCGAAGCTAGGACCAGAGGCCCGCAGGGCTAAAGCAGGTGTACTCCATCAAGGAGAGAAGCGTCCCCAACTCAAGGGAGAATGAAGCGATAGGATTCAGTGAAAAGGACCTAGAACACATTGTAACACCCCATGGGGCCAGTAAAACCTCTGACTGCCATATGGTGGTTAGCTTAGATGTTCACAATCATGTTGTAAAGAGGGTTCTTGTTGATAGTGGAAGCTCTGTGAATGTTCCCCCTTACTCCACTTTCCAAAAGATGAATATCACAAACATTCCCCTCGAACCCCTCAAAACAGCCCTCGTTGGCTTTGGGAGTTTCGAGGTGGTCCCTCGTGGACAGATTCGCTTGGCCACCTCATTTAGTCGCGCCCTACAGCGGAAGACTTTGATGGTCACTTATGTGGTAGTGGAGATTGAGATCCCTTACAACATCATAATCGGGCGACCTGCCCTTGTTGATTTTAAGGCCATCATCTCCACCTACCATCAGAAGATCAAATTCCCCACTCCCGAGGGGGCAGGCGAGGTTCTTTGTAATGTAAAGGAAGCTTGGGAATGCTATATGTTGTTCCTTAGAAAACCCAAATCCGAGAAAACCTTTCAAATAGGATCCACCAAAAAATTTGTGGATTTTTCTAATTTGGACAAGGACAACCCGTCTCGCAAGAGGGCAAGGCTCAATCAAAAGAAGAACAAAAAGAAAAGCGCGCATGGGAAAGATAACCCTGAGAGTGGTCCCCCAAGTGCAGTGGGAGCGTCCTCCTCAGAAGAGGACATAATTGAAGATGAGCCTAAGAGCGGAGACGAGCGTCTCACGGGTAAGAAGAGAGCCCTTGAGGCCCCTCATCCTAAAGTACGGATAGAGCCCACGGAGAAGTTTCTGACCAATGAGCTAGAGCCTGGGAACAAAGAAAAGACCACGCAAATCGGCTCGAGCCTCTCCGGACCCTCGTAAGTCATGATGATAGATTTCTTGACAGAGAACATAGATGTTTTCACATGGAAGGCATCAGATCTCACAGGGATTGACCCCAGTATCATAGTTCACAAGCTCAACATGGACCCCACCTTCAAACCCATTAAATAGAAGAAAAGAGACGCCAATGGATTCCGAAGGAAAATCATTGAGGAAGAAGTAAACAAGCTCCTCGAGGCTCAGTACATTGAAGAGATCCTGTACCCAGAATGGCTGTGCAATGTCGTTCTCGTGCCCAAGAGTGCAAATAAGTGGCGAATGTGCAATGATTTTGCAGATCTCAACAAAGCCTATCCAAAAGACCCATACCCCTTGCCTCGAATCGACCAACTAGTGGATTCTACAGCTGGTTACGAATTCATGAGCACGATGGATGCATTCCAGGGGTATTACCAGATCTTCATGGCTCCCGAGGATCACCGAAAAACATCATTTTTGGTACATATGGGGATCTACTGTGTCTTGGTGATGCCGTTTGGATTAAAGAACACGGTCGTTAACAGGATGTTCGAAAAGTAAATAGGGGGCTCAATGGAAGTCTATGTGGATAACATGATCGTCAAAAGTGAGCGGCAACACCCTCATTTGAAAGACTCAAAGTGGACTTTTAGCATATGACAACGGTATGGCATGAAACTGAATCCCTCCAAGTGCATGTTTGGAGTTCGAGGGGGTAAATTCTTGGGATATATGGTAAGTCAGCGCGGGATCGAGGCCAATCCGGAAAAGATTAAAGACATCTTTGAGATCCCCTCCCCTCGAAATGTTAGAGAAGTTCAGGTCCTAGTGGGAAAAATAATCTCCCTAAACAGATTTATATCCCGCTCGGCAGACAGGAACTTGCCATTCTTCGAAATTTTACGCAATGCTAAGAACTTTGCTTGGACTGAAGATTGCGAGAAAGCATTGCAAGACATGAAGGCCTACATCTTGTGCTCACCATTTCTAACCAAGACTGTCGAGGGTGAAAACCTCTTTATCTATCTCTCGGTTTCCCAGTAAGCAACGAGCGTAGTCCTCGTGGCAGTACGGGACCACAAACACCTGCATCTCTATTATTTGAGCAAGACCCTACAAGGCGCTGAAAAGAAGTACTTGGAAATAGAGAGATTTGCTTTCGCCCTCCTAAACATGTTGCGGAGATTGAGGCCGTATTTCCAGGTACACTTAATCACAGTGCTCACAGACTAACCACTGAGACAGGTCTTATCAAAACCAGATGTCTCCGGAAGTCTGATTAAATGGAAAATTGAGCTCTTCCAATTTGACATCAATTTCAAGCCCAAGATGGCTATCCAAGCGCAGGTGGTAGCAGACCTATTAGTCGAACGCTTTTGCCTGGAGCCCATTACTCTAGAAAATGATGGTTTGTGGATCCTGCACATGGATGGTTCCTCGACCTCTCAAGGGGGAGGAGCAGGGGTGACCCTTAGAGACTCCGATGGAATTGAAATAGATTTCACGATCAAGCTAGATTTCCAAGTTACCAACAATGAGGCAGAATATGAGGCCCTCGTCCAAGGGCAAAATATTGCCCTTCAAAATGGAGTCTCTCGGATCACTGCATACATTGATTCACAGCTAATTGCGAGCCAGATTGAAGGAACCTATAAGGCTCTAGAAACCACCATGATGCAGTATCTGGAAAAAGCTAAAGAAGCTATTGGCAAGTTTAAAGAGTTTCATCTGCTTCAGGTCCCAAGAGCGGAGAACGAGCGTGTCGATGCCATCTCTAAGTTTGCCTCCGCCCTCGAAGGATCCTACAACCCCTCCATTACTTTTCTTAGAACAGAGGAGCCTTTGATAAGGGAAAGGGAACATTCTCAGGAAGTGGTTATGATTGACCCACTGAGCCTTTTTGGCTCGATGACATAGTAAGGTCCTTAAAGAAGGCGTTTACCGCATTGACAAAGTAGAAGCTAGAAAGATCAGATGCAAAGCCCCTCGAGCATATCCACAGTGGAAGTTATGGAAATCATTTCGGAGGGCATGTCCTCGGTAAAAAGGTTTTAAGGAGTGGCTTCTATTGGCCCATAGTCCTACAAGATGCAATTGCTTTCTCCAAAAATTATCCCAAGTGCCAGTTTTATTCCAACATTCCACAGTTGCCTGCAGCTCAGATGACTCCTATAGATGTTGCGTGGCCTTTTGATCAATAGGGCATTGATATCGTGGGGCCATTGCCAATTGCAATAGGACGGGAAGTTTGTTATCTTGGTAGTAGATTACTTCACCAAATGCGCCAAGGCAGAAGCAGTTGCCAAGATCACCTTTTGTGTTGTTAGAGACTTCATTTGGAAAAATATTATTTGCAGATATGGCATCCCCAGAGTGCTGGTGTCAGATAATGGGTCCCGGTTTATTGCCGCAGATACCTAAGAGTGGTGCTCGGAACTAGGGATTGAACAATACTTCACTTCCATGGGGCATCCCCAAGCAAACAGTCAAGCGGAAGTCACTAATAGGATCATCCTCCAGCATTTGAAAACAATGCTCGAGAGCAAAAAAAGGGAATGGGCTGAAGAATTACAAGGGGCCTTATGGGCGTACCGCACAACCCCTCGAGTCGCTACAGGAGAGACCCCTTATTCCCTTGTGTATAGCTCAGAAGCTATGATACCTGCGAAAATCGCACAAGAATCTGCACGTGTTGCCTACTTCGAGCCTGGTACCAACGAGAGGAATCGTGCGCTTGAGTAGGATTTGCTGGAAAAAATGAGGGATTATGCTTAGACGTATATCCATAAGTACAAAGCCTCAGTGGCCTGCAAGTACAACAAGCGTGTTAAGGAGAGGACCTTTCAGTTAGGAGATTTGGTTTTAAAGAAAGTTGAAATATCAAGACATGGGCAAGCTAGATCCAAACTGAGAAGGACCATTCAAAATCAGCCAGGTGAGGGCCAACAACACTTACATTCTTGAAACACTTCAAGGCGAGCGTCTCCCTCGACCGTGGAATGCTTGCAACCTCAGAAGGTTTTATGTATAGATTGCATAAGTACAAACATTGTAAAACCCCAACTTTGGGCTCAATATAATCCCCATTTTAAAATAAAAGTAAAGGAACTTATTTCTTCAAAATGAAAGGTTCTGTGCAAGGCGTACTTAGAACACGATATTCAATCCCCCTTGGCGAATCCCCCACACGAGGGTCACATTATTCTTATCAACGCCAACTCCGTGTCGAGGACACTCCGCGTCGAAAGGCTTGATAATGCATGTATACATATCTCCAACTACTAAGTTGAAGTTAGTTCTGGGATGGCAAAACAAAAATAGAGCAACTAGACCCCACTTCTAATTCACGCTCGCAATTTCAATAGAGCAACTAGACCTTGCCTCTCGTTTACGCTCGTAATTTCAATAGAGCAACTAGACCTCTCTTCTAGTTCACACTCGTAATTTTAATAAAGTAATTAGTCCTCACTTCTAGTTCGCGCTCGCGGTTTTGGAATACTTAGCAAATTTCCTTATGGAAAACTCGTTAAGGAAATTTTCTAAGTAACCCCCTAACTTAACCAGGGTGCCCTCGGAAAAGGTCCCTCGCATTTCCTTACTTTGCCCAAATAATGCTAACTCTTATACCAATTTTACTTAGCTTCATCTCAGAACCTCTTACGTTAGAGTCAAATTGGGAAAAGAAAGCAAAGTAAATGCACATAAGAAACAAAAGCATTCATTCAAGGCAATATTCATTCATTTAAAGACATGGAACAGATGTTTTATTACAAAAGATAGGCTATCAAACCTCTGATAACAAAAGGATTATAAGCCAATTCTATGAAGAGATATACAAGGATTCAAAAGACCATCAGGGGTAGCTATCTAATTCTTGTTTACTAGATTGAACCCCTTGAAAAGATCACAGGATGCCTATCTGGACCAGTACCTATCGTGTCAGAACATAAACAACTTACAGAGCATACGGGATACTAGTGAGGGTAATGTGTTGTGATGCTTCAGACTAAATTTGAGAAATTTCCAAGGGCTGATCTAGAGCGATAGCCTTCAGACATCTTGGCCTTGCCCACCCTCTGAGTCTACCATGACCGCATCTGAAGTTGTAGTGGGTGTTTGAGGAGCTTGAGGCTCGAGTCTCGACTGCGGGAGCGGGAGTCACCTCACTTGTAGGCGCTTGGGGTGCAGCAGTAGATGGGCCCTCAAGGACAGGTGCAACAACGTTAGTCCCCTAATTAACCCCCTCGTTGAATTGCTCCTCGGCTTGCTCGTGCGCCTTCAAGAACTCCCCTTGAAGGAGGGTAACCAGATCGGCATACTCCGGCTCGGATAGGTTATCTTCAGGGTTCCCCTCAGTCGCCACTTGTAGGTTTAGATCCTTGTCAAACTGGAGACCCTTGCACTCAAGATCAGGGGAAGAAGCATCTACTAAGCCCATTATGATAAGTTGCTCCACGGTCAGGTCAAAGCCTTTCTGCGCCTCCTCGAAGCAATGAAGGGTGGCAGCAAAGCCAAAGGCCTTAGAGTGCCAGAATTTTAGCAGCGCCTCGTTAGCCGCTCGAGATATGTGCTCAGGAAGCTCCCTATCAAATTCTTCCTGATAGGCCTTCTTGGTAGCTTTAGTGGTCTCCTTCTTAGCATTACACAGCCGTTGATGCTTATCCTCCAACTCCTTGGCCAAGTTTGCATTATCTGTTTGGGCCAGGTTTAGCCTCTCCCGAAGTTTCCTACGAGCCACCTCCTTCTTTTCCAACTCCTTCTTAACCTTATTAAATTCAGTCTCGAGGGATTCGTACTGGGCCCTCAGGAGGTCATTCTCTTCCTGGAGTTGAGCGGGGTGGCCAACCTGGGCCATTTTCTTGTATTTGGCCTTACGCTCAGCAACGGTCATCGAGCGTCACCCCAAGTTCATCACCCTCAGTAACACAGCCTGAAAGAAATCAACCCCAACACTTAGGAAAAATTTCAAGTAAGAAAGCGAAGGACAGTAAATGAAAATATACATGAAACAGAACATAGTGCTTACCCCAATAATGGAGAGCAGATGTCATCTATCAATTGGTTGGTGCTCTGAGAAAATAGCTCCCCGTGGTCCCTAGAGAATTGCACTCGTTGGAACATGCTATGCGTCAAGGTCTGAGCGGCTTGGGTGTCCCTCAGGAGGGCGTGACCCTAAGAGAAAGGGTGCCAGTACAAATGGTCGCCTTGGCGCTCAAAAGCCCAAATCCTTTCCCCCTTGGAGGAGGAAGTCTCCCCATCACCGGGCTCGCCCACAACGACGACTTTGCCCTTTCCCGTTACCGGAACGGTGTCTGGCAGTCTCTTCCTTTCTTGGAAAGAGGGGTTTGACCCTCCGGGATCTCTCGAATAACAACGCCAGTGCATTGCCCTTGAATTTCATTGGGAGCAATTTGAAGAGGCTGCTCCCCGCCTCGTTGGACGGAAGGGTCCCCCTGGAAAAGGACAATCCTGTTGTCAGGGGTGGCCCCTCGGCCTTCCCCTCAACCCCTTCCAGGGGGCTCAAACTTTCACCACGGCCGCCCCCGCGACCGTCTCCTCAACCACCGCTCGAGCGGCCTAGCCTTTGTTGCTAAGGCTGTTGCTATTGTTGTTGTTGTTGTTGTTGTTGCTGCTGTTGCTGCTATTATTATAGCTGTTGTTGTTGAGGGTGCCTCTGATTCTTCCGAGCGCCCAACATGTAAGCCACGTTAGCCATGTTTCCTCCCGCCATTAGTAAGTCGATGCCTGTTAAGAAGAAGGATGCAAATGACCAATTTTCTTTTAAAGAATTCAAGGGATAAACTTAGTATTCCTATCGAAGAGTTAGCTTCATAGATTCTAACCATCACATTCCAAACTCTGCTCAGGAGGGTTAGCAATCATCTCAGGAGGGCTCACAAGCACGCAAAGGAACAACAATTCTTCATCATCCATTAAGTCTTTGGCCGAAATGAGCCAACGCTCGTTCTTCATCAAGAGGGCCAGGTTCTGGGCCCAGTTCATCGAAAGGGAAAGTTCTAAGCGAGATTTTATGAAGGGCCCATCTTCATGAACAATCCACACACGAGGGACACCAAAATCTACACCTTCAGGAGCCCTTACAAAGAAAAACTTTTCCTTCCACTCAGTGCCATACGAACTTAAGGGGGAATCAATAAGCCTAAGATTGGATTTCGCCTGGACATAAGAGAATCCCGCCCTTGGAGACGAGCTGGGTGCGCGGGCTACTTCGAATAGACTTATAAAATTGGGAATTGAAGGCTCATGCCCGGTACGCTTCATCAGAATGATAAAAGTATTGATGAGGGCTATCCCATTGGGGAGGATTTGTGAGGGGCTCAGGTTGAGGTAATTAAGGATGCTCGCCATCGAAACTGGAATTGGAAATCTTAAACCCCCAGCGGATATAGTGTCTTTGTACACTGTCATCTCTCCGGGGGTGGATTATTGGCTCTCTTATGCTCCTCTGGTAGCCAAAAAATGAATCTCTCATCTAAGTGCCTTGGGGCCCTCAATGTGACCAGATCCCCCACGGTTATGGTGCTCTGAATCTCATCAGGGGTCCTATCCATGGCTTGCATTCCAGAACTCTCCCTTTCCGTCGGAGTTTTGGCTTTTTTACTCTTCCTTCGACGTTTGGCACGGGGTTCTTCTGAGGACCTGGCAGCCTTCTCTCCTTGCTCCGTATCGCGATGGTTATGGAGTGGCGGTGAGGCCTAGTGGAACTCTCCACCAAGGTAAGAGCAATCCCTTGGCGGTCCACTTCTATAAGTAGATCCATCTCCTCGAAGTGGTGATCTACTCCCTCTGGGTTACGCTCCCCCATGGACGACACGGTGGCATCAAGCTCCTTATCCCTGGACTCACCAAAAATTTTCTCCACCGCTTGGTGATGAGGTGTGGGATTGTGAGGTGAAGAACTGGAACTCTCTTCTATCTCCCTAACTACTTCGTCAATATACTCTCCGGACATGGCAGAGAATGTTGGGTGGAATTAGGAAGATAAGAATGCCTAATGAACTAAGGTTAGCAGGTGAGAAAGTTAGAAAAAGGATTCGAAGTATTACCTACAGTTTTGAAGCCTTGGAATCACCAGAGTCTGCCTAAGAAATGCAAAGGAAGTTCCGAAGGTTTTGGGTTCTTTGAAGAATTTTATGTATGAAAGAAAACTAGTGGATGTGCATTTCTCTATTAATAGGAGAGAGTTGGTGGGATTTGGGCAATAAATACAAAAGTTGTAATCACTCCCACCTACGTAACTACCCACTTTCACGAACAGTCGCATACATCCACATGGTTCAAGCGCCATTTCCTGAAAAGGTGCACCAACTCACTTAGCGGCATTTAATGCCTAACAGTCCGAGCAGTTAAGAAGAAAGGACCGCATTAAATGCATCCTCAGAATAAGCCTCTCGAGGGCATAACTCCACCACCAAAAGTGACCCTGGGAAGTTTGAAAGTATAAATTCTATAGACCACATTACTGTGACTACAGAATTTGGGGGGCAAAATGATGAGGCCAAAATATAGTCTAGCAACGGATATGACACGTGGTCTAGTCAAAGCATTACACCGTGGCATCTCAGGGTCCACACCCCAAGCTCCCCCTCGAAACTGACTGCTCCCCCTCGGGCGAGCAAGGCTGCCTTCCCCCGAGCAGGTGAGCAAGGCTAGCAGTACAACTATGACACGATCCTCGAATCCTTCTCAAGGTTCACCCTCGAGGTCATTCCATGGCTATAAAGGCAAAATCATTCCCTCCATACCACTTCTTTGAGCCCAGGTACCCCCTTGGACCTCTGAGCCCCAAAGTTCTTACCAACCCGAGCGTGCTTAGCCCTCGGTAACAATCCAGAAATGCTCTCTGACAGATAGTACACAAACGTCCACCTGCCACTGTTGCCCGCCACCAACATTTTTGCAGGCTTTTGCAGGAGACCCTTCTTGGAGGCTCCTCATTACGCCACGTGTCTGGGGCATCACTAATCCAGGACCACTTGGTGACAATTACTAAAGGGTCCTCACCCTCAATTATAAATACTCAGAATCTCTCATACTCTGTAAGCAAGCTTTACACACTTGAGCTCTGATTCACCTTCCTCTTCTTCATCACCTGAAACTGACTTGAGCGTCGGAGAGCCAAACTGGGTCTCACTCCCCCTTCCCCAGCGTGGCCTTCTGACGGTTTGATGTGTTTGTTTTTAGTAGGTAGAACCCACTCACTCCGGCAACCAGATCGGCATACTCCAGCTCGGATAGGTTATCTTCAGGGTTCCCCACAGTCGCCACTTGTAGGTTCAGATCTTTGTCAAACTGGAGACCCTTGCGCTCAAGATCAGGATAAGAAACACCTACTAAGCCCATTGTGATCAATTGCTCCACGGCAGGTTAAAGCCTTTCTGCGCCTCCTCGAAGCAATGAAGGGTGGCAGCAAAGCCAAAGGCCTTAGAGTGGTAGAATTTCAGTAGCGCCTCGTTAGCCACTCGAGATAGGTGCTCAGGAAGCTTCCTGTCAAATTCTTCCTGACAGGCCTTCTTGGTAGCTTTAGTGGCCTCCTTCTTAGCGTTACACAGCCGTTGATTCTTATCCTCCAACTCCTTGGCCAAGTTTGCATCATCTGTTTAGGCCAGGTTTAGCATGTCACGAAGTTTCCTACGAGCCTCCTCATTCTTTTCCAACTTCTTCTTAACCTTATTAAATTCAGTCTCGAGGGATTCGTACTGGGCCCTCAGGAGGTCATTCTCTTCCTGGAGTTGAGCGGGGTGGCCAGCCTGGGCCATCTTCTTGCATTTGGCCTTACGCTCAGCAAAGGTCATCGAGCGTCACCCCAAGTTCATCACCCTCGGTAACACAACCTGAAAAAAATCAACCCCAACACTTAGGAAAATTTTCAAGTAAGAAAGCGAAGGATACTCAATGAAAATATACATGAAACAGAACATAGTGCTTACCCCAATAATGGAGAGCAGATGTCATCTATCAATTGGTTGGTGCACTGAGAAAATAGCTCCCCGTGGTCCCTAGAGAATTGCACTCGTTGGAACATGCTATGCGTCAAGGTTTGAGCGGCTTGGGTGTCCCTCAGGAGGGCGGGACCCAAGGAGAAAGGGTAATAGTACAAATGGTCACTTTGGCGCTCAAAAGCCCAAATCCTTTCCCCCTTGGAGGAGGAAGTCTCCCCATCGCCGAGCTCGCCCACAACGACGGCTTTACCCTTTCCCGTTACCGGAACGGTATCCGGCAGTCTCTTCCTTTTCTTGGACAGAGGGGTTTGACCCTTCGGGATCTCTCGAATAACAACGTCGGTGCGTTGCCCTTGAATTTCATTGGGAGCAATTTGAAGAGACTGTTCCCCGCCTCGTTGGATGGAAGGGTCCCCCTGGCAAGAGACAATCCTGTTCTCAGGGGCGGTCCCTCGGACTTCCCCTCAACCCCTGCCGGGGGACTCGACCTTTCACCACAGCCGCCCCCGCGACCATCTCCTCGACCACCGCTCGAGCGGCCTAGCCTTTGTTGCTGATGTTGTCGCTATTGCTGTTGTTGTTGTTGTTGTTGTTGTTGTTGCTGCTGCTATTATTGCGGCTACTGTTGTTGAGGGTGCCTCTGATTCTTTCGAGCGCCCAACATCTGAGCCACGTTAGTTATGTTTCCTCCCGCCATTAGTATGTCGATGCCTGTCAAGAAGAAGATTGCAAATGATCAATTTTCTTTTCGAGAATTCAAGGGATAAACTTAGTATTCCTATCGAAGAGTTAGCTTCATAAATTCTAGCCATCACATTCCAAACTCTGCTCAGGAGGGTTAGCAATCATCTTAGGAGGGCTCACAAGCCCGCAAAGGAAGAACAATTCTTCATCATCCATTAAGTCTTTAGCCGAAATGAGCCAATGCTCGTTCTTCATCAGGAGGGCCAGGTTCTGGGCCCAGTTCATCGAAAGGGAAAGTTCTAAATGAGATTTTATGAAGGGCCTATCTTCATGAATAATCCACACTCGAGGGACTCCAAAATCTTCACCCTCAGGAGCCCTTACAAAGAAAAACTTTTCCTTCAACTCAGTGCCATACGAACTTGAGGGGGAATCAATAAGCCTAAGATTGGATTTCGCCTGGACATAAGAGAATCCCGCCCTCGGAGATGAGCTGGGTGAGCGGGCTACTTCGAATAGACTTGTAAAATTGGGAATTGAAGGCTCATGCCCAGTACACTTCATCAGAATGATAAAAGTATTGATGAGGGCTATCCCATTGGGGAGGATTTGTGAGGAGCTCAGGTAAAGGTAATTAAGGATGCTTACCATCGAAACTGGAATTGGAAATCTTAATCCCCCAGCGGATATAGTGTCTTTGTACACTGTCATCTCTCAGGGGTTCGATTATTGGCTCTCTTATGCTCCTCTAGTAGCCGGAAAATGAATCTCTCATCTAAGTGCCTTGGTGCCCTCAATGTGACCAGATCCCCCACGATTATGGTGCTCTGAATCTCGTCAGGGGTCCTATCCGTGGCTTGCATGCCAGAACTCTCCCTTTCCGTTGGAGTTTTGGCTTTCTTACTCTTCCTTCGGCGTTTGGCGTGGGGTTCTTCTGAGGACCTGGCGGCCGTCTCTCCATGTGGTGAACCCCGTATCGTGACGGTTATGGAGTGGCAATGAGGCCTAGTGGAACTCTCCCCCAAAGGAAGAGCAACCCCTTGGCGGTCCGCTTCTATAAGTAGATCCATCTCCTCAAAGAGATGCTCTACTCCCCCTGGGTTATGCTCCCCCATGGACGACACGGCGGCATCAAGCTCCTCATCCCTGGACTCACCAAAAATTTCCTCCACCGCTTGGTGATGAGGTGTGGGATTGTGAGGTGAAGAACTGGAAGTCTCTTCTATCTCCCTAACTACTTCGTCAATATACTCTCCAGACATGGCAGAGAATGTTGGGTGGAATTAGGAAGATAAGAATGCCTAATGAACCAAGGTTAGCAAGTGAGAAAGTTAGAAAAAGGATTCGAAGTATTACCTACAGTTTTTGAAGCCTTCGAATCACCAGAGTCTGTCTAAGAAATGCAAAGGAAGTTCTGAAGCTTTTGGGTGCTCTGAAGGAATTTTATGCGTGAAAGAAAACTAGTGGATGTGCATTTCCCAATTTATAGGAGAGAGTTGGTGGGATTTGGGCAATCAATTCAAAAGTTTTAATCATTCCCACCTACGTAACTACCCACTTTCACGAACCGTCGCATACATCCACATGGTTCAAGCGCCATTTCTTGAAAAGGTACACCCACTCACTTAGCAGCATTTAATGCCTAACAGTCCGAGTGATCAAGATGAAAGGACCGCATTAAATGCGTCCTTAGAATAAGTCTCTCGAGGGCATAACTCCACCACCAAAAGTGACTCTGGGAAGGTTGAAAGTATAAATTCTATAGACTACATTACTGTAACTACAGAATTTGGGGGGCAAAATGATGAGGCCAAAATACAGTCTAGCCACGGATATGACACGTGGCCTTGTCAAAGCATGACACCATGGCATCTCAGGGTCCACACCTCAAGCTCCCCCTCGAATCTAACTGCTTCCCCTCGAGGGAGTATACGCTCCCTTATTTGAAGAAAACCCTAACCTACCCCCAAGCGGGTGAGCAAGGCTGCCTTCTCCTAAGCGGGTGAGTAAGGCTAGCAGTACAACTACGACACAGTCCTCGAAGCCTTCTAAAGGTTCACCCTCGAGATCATTCCATGGCTGTAAAGGCAAAATCATTCCCTCCATGCCACTTCTTTGAGCCCAGGTACCCCCTTGGACCTGCGAGCCCCAAAGTTTATACCAACCCGAGCGTGCTTAGCCCTCGGTAACAATTCAGAAACGCTCTCTGACAGATAGTACACAAACGCACACCTGCCACTATTGCCCGCCACCAACATTTTTGTAAGATTTTGCAGGAGACCCTTCTTGGAGGCTCCTCATTACGCCACGTGTCTAGGGCAACACTAATCCAGGACCACTTGGTGGCAATTACTAATGGGTCCTCACCCTTAACTATAAATACTCAAAATCTCTCATACTCTATAAGCAAGCTTTACACACTTGAGCCCTGATTTACCTTCCTCTTTTTCATCAACTGAAACTGACTTGAGCGTCGGAAAGCCAAACTGGGTCTCAGCCCCCATTTTCGCTACTTGGCCTTCTGGCGGTTTGCAGTGTTTGTTCTTAGCAGGTAGAACCCGCTCACTCTGGCAACCTGCACCTGAGCATTTGATCCCGGTTTCCCCATCATACAAATTCTAAAGTGTTGGAGTTTGACAACTCGAATCAGACCCCATCAAAATAAAAGATAATTATCCTACTTCTTTATTTATGAAATAAATTAAAGATACTATCCTACTTTATTTATTAAATAAATAAAAATAATATCATAACTTATTTATTTATGAAATAAATAAGAAAAAGGATATTATCATAATGATATTATCCTTTTACTTAAGTTATGATATTATCCTTTTACTTATTTATTTCATAAATAAAAGGATAATATCATAACTTATTTATTTGTTAAATAAATAAAGGATAATGTCATAGTTTATTTATTTATGAAATAAAAAAACAAGAGATAATATCCTAAAGTTTTTAGGATAAAAGATAAATAGTTAATAATGGAATTATTAATTATTTACGTTGATTATCTCATGATGTTAAAACTGAATTTTAGAAATGTTTTAGATGGTTACTTCTGGATAAGAAGAGAAAGAGATTTCTCTTCTCTCTATTTTGGAAAAATAAAAATAAAAAGAATCTGCATTCTCTTGGGTTTATGCGTGAGTTTTTCTCATCAAATTGGGTTCTGCCAAAAGGGAAAAGTTTTTCTTTCTCTTTCTCTCTCTTTTTCTCTCTCTCTCGTTTATGTCTCTTTAAATACACAATTTATCGTATTAGCATACTCACTCGATTGATTTCATCCTAGATTAGTTTGAATACATTCTAGAGGAATTGTACGCTAAATTCTTGAAGAAATAAAAGAACTATTCGAAGGGGCAAGGATTCATTACCGCTTAAAGGTTGTTCGATATTGGTGATCAAACCTCTCAAGAAAGACTAAATTGTAGTAAGTTCTTGAAACCCCTTTTCATTTTAGAACAAAAATTACAAGCAAATGGTCCTCTTGTAGGTAAATTTTTTAAATTTTCGCTGCGCATTGTACTCGTTTCCCATCAACTGGTATCAGAGCTGGACTTACAATGTTTATTCTAAAATGATTTACTAAATAAAATTTTATGAAAATTTTCAAATTGCAATGATAATTAGTATTCTCGAATTTATTTAGAAAAATTAAGAAAGTTTTTGAATTTTGGTAATCTGAGATTTTACGCTTCGTCGCCGTTCGATTCTTTTGAATTTTGGTAGCGACTGCTAACTCTCTTCGCGGCCGCTATCTATTCTTTTGAATTTAGTACTGGCGGCTAACACTCTTCGTGGCCAAGATCGATTCCATTTAGATTTTGATCGCGGCCGCTAACGAACATAGAAACGTAAATTTCTAAAAAGTAAGCTCGTCACAGCTGTGACACTTTTCGTGGCGGCCCCGATATCTGTTTTCGGCCGATCAAAATTTTATCCCATTTTTAAATTGTGATTTTAATTGAAATGTTTTTATCTTGAAAATAAAAATTTTATTTGGGATATTTAGGAATTAAAAGTGGATTAATTATTCAAGAAAAATAATAATTTTATTTTCGTAATAATATTTGATAAAATTATTAATTTTGAATTAATTAGATTTTTATCAAAAAGAATTTAAATTTGATTTAGAAGAATTCTTGAATAAAGAACTGATTGTCGGATTAGGACTTTAAAAGTGGATTAATTTGATGGTGCAAGAATCTGAGCTTCCTAAATGCAACAACACTTCAATATTTGTGAGAAGGGGAAGACCATCACAGGCGGGAAAGCCTCAGGAACTGGGTTTCCTTTTTGTGCGTGGGTTCTTCCAGCTAGAATAACACCAAGAGTGCAAGAGGTAATGGTGATGCAACTGTGGTGAGGTTAATGGAAAGCTTGAGAAGATAGAGGAAAGATGCCCAGGACTGTGTATGAGTGCGTGAATTTGAAGAAGATGACTTGGGGGAGAAAGCATGCGTTCTCCCCTATTTATATGTAAATGGGTAAATCGACCGTGTGGTCCCAAACCTGTGTTGCCCTAACACGTGGCAGCCCGTGAGGGAGTGAGAAGGACGTTTCTGAAAAGCAGGCGGCGTGTCAGGTACAAGGTGCGTACAACCTATGTGTCAGAGGTTGTTGGCAAGGGTCGCATGTAAGGAAGGCCCAAGATCCTCTTCGCTAAGGTTCGGATTCCTCGCAATGGGGTATGCTCATGCACGAACGCTAGTGACGCTCGAAGAGTGTACGGATGGCCTCCCCATGGTAGATGACCCTTGAGCGCCAAAGTCCTGAGCATCGGGCAGGGCCGTCAGGTAGGCACTTCCTTGAGGAAGGTGTTCCTGAGGGCCGTAATGTGAGCGTCAAACCGGTCAACTTGAACCCTTTACCTGAGCAGTTGGCCGAGGCCCATTGATCTGTACCGATAAGCAAGCAAGTGGGCTGGGAAGGCCCGCGAGCCCCGTAATGTGAGCGTCCAGAGTCTCATTCTCCGAAGCGTTGACACGTGGACGGCTCTGATTCTAATGTGATTTTGGGTCTCATCATTTTGCCCCCCAAATTCTGTAGTATCGCTTCGAGCGTACTGTAGAATTTAGAAAGAATGGAGCCTTGAATTTTTGAATATCCGAGGGTCAAGCCATTGCTAGAGAAATGACCGTTTGCCTTCTGTAACTGACACAGCCTGACACCGCATTAATTGAAGTCATGTCCGCATTTAATGCTGAGTGGGAACGTGGGCGCGTGCACTCCGGGAGACGTGAGGGGTTACCAAAAGTGGGGGGTTTCCTAGGCGGGAAATGATTGCCATTTGAAATCTTAAACCCTAATTAATGCCAGCCTTTACCTCTATAAATAGGGATCTACAAGGCTTTGGAGCCTCTTTCACGCATTCATCCTCCTTCAAGCATATAATCAGCGAGAAAACTCTGTAACCTTCAGCGATTCCGGCGAGCTTCTGTTCTTCAAGCTTTAGGTAAAACTCCATAACATTTCTCTTATTTTCCTCGCGCTAACATTAGGTTTAGGTTGAGTGAGTGAAATCCCTGAGTGAAGAGCCTCCTTCTACCATTGAATTTGTTTCAGAGAGTTTCTCTTTCATTGAGTTTTCTGTGTGAAATTCCGCCTTCAAAAGTCGAAAAGCAAACATGGCCGAAAGCCAAGCTGACGATTATGTAAGGGAGATTGACGAGATGTCCGTGGGGAGCTCTTCCCCTCACGACAATGTTCCCACAGCTGTTCTCCTGGCTAGGGCGTCCCCCAGTGAGGGGGTTCCTATGGCGATTCCAGTGGCTCAAGCTCCGGCTGATGCCAGGGATGAAGAGGTTGATGCAGCCATTCAAGGGATGAACGAGCGTGCTCCTGGAGGGGTGAATGACCTCTTTGAAGAGATGCATAACGTGATGGAAATGCAGAGGCAGGGAGAGAGAGTATTCCCGGTGTTGAATAGTGCCGTGAGACCCCAGGATCACAGAATCACCGTGGCCGTGATAGCTCCCGAGGGCGAAGCGGGGCCATCCGAGCGTCAATTTGGGGCTGAACCTTCCAGAAGGCGCCACAGGAGAGGAAAGGAGCCTGTCACTCGAGTGGGGCAAGATAACCACCATCAAACTGACAGATCTCCGGACGAGATTGAGAGTATTTTGACGCTCGACGATTTGGAGGATTTGAGGGCGAAAGCTTATTGGGATGAAGCAGTATTTCCCATGCAACTTCCTGAGGAGGGGGAGAGGGCCAACCGACCGCCGCCTGGGATGATGACGGTCTATTGGGATGCAGTCCTGGCTGGGGGTTTGAGGTTCCCTATCGCCCATACCGCTGCTGTCATCTACCACCACCTAGGGCTTTGCCCTTCACAAATTCTGCCCAACGGCATAGCTCTAATCAACACCTTCATAATAACGATGAGAGCCTTAAACCTAGCAGCCTCGATCGTCAACTTCGACAGTTTGATACAAGTAGCCCGCTCGCCACGCTCGTCGCCTACGGACGGGTTCTATTATGCCCAGGCTAAATCGGGCTTTAAGATGATAGACTCCCCATCTACCTCCTACGACGAGCATTGGCAGGAGAAGTACTTCTTCGTGGGGGCCCCCGGGGGGATTTTTGGGGTTCACCGCCAGTGGATGATACACGGCGAAGGTCCTTTGATTAGGGAAAGGATGAGGAATAAAGCCTTTGAGGATTGGACGATGGGATTAGCCTTCGAGATGAGGAGTGAGAGGAAGTGGATAAAAGCTGAGACTTTGGTGAAGAACGAGGGGGTGTTGTTCCGTTATGGATTATCTTGCCCTCCAGACATGATACTCAACCCTCCCGCTGACATCATGGCCCTCGATGGTTAGATCCTAGGAACTAACTACCCTAACTTTTAGAGTAGCCTCCTAACTTAGTGTGATTGTTGTATTTTTGCATCTGCGATCCAAGCCACCAACTTCTGATGCTCGTTTCTCCTTGTTTGCAGGTGTTCAAATACTATCTCGAGACATGAATGCTGAAGCTCTTTCCCGCATGTTGGGCGCCCAAGGACCCGCCGCCGACCCTCAGCCCTCGCAACAGCAGCAAATCCGCCCTCCCAACGCTCCAAGGGGAAGGGGAACTAGGCAAAGGGCCGGCCTAGGACGAGACGGCGCTCGTGAAGGTGCGGGGACCGAAGCCCCCCCTAGGGGCCCCATCGAGGATTTAACGGTCGACGGCGCTCACGGGGCTACTCCTCCACCGGTGACCCGCGAGGGTCCAATAGCACTGAGTTCAAGCGGCTCCTTCAATCGCTCGGGGGAAACGGTTCGCATCCATGAAGCCATCCGGGCTGACCGCCAAGGAAAGAGGAAAAGGATGCCGGACTCCCTCCCGATTTCAGGCAAGGGAAAAGAGGTGGTCGTGGGCCACCGTGGTGAGGGCAACGATACTTCATCTTCTGAGGAAGAAGAATTTTGGAAGATTGGCTGTCGGGGTGACACTCGATTCAAGCGCCAAAGGAAGGACGGTCCCGTCCTATTGAAAAAGAGTGCCTTTTCCGTCAACATGGTCTCCGACATCGTCGGAAAGCTCTAGTTTTCTGCCGATCATGACAAATTAAATGAGCATGACGCCGCTCGGGTCACGGACGACGCTTGCCATGCGCTTCTGACGGTAAATCCTTGGTATCCTCTAAAGATTCCCCACTTCCATTGTTCCCATTTTAATACTAACCTTTGCTACTGACTTTCCAGGAGGTGATCCCCAGGTTGAAGAATTTGCAGGGTCGAGCGCATGCCTACTCCAATCATAAGGCCAAATACAAGAAATTGTTCCGCATCTCTGACCCCGGCCAATTGCAAGAGGATTATAATCGTATCCACGCTCAACTGACTGCTGTCAACCTTGAGAGGGATCAGTTGAGGGAGAATCTGCAGAAGGCGGATGCAGCTTATCTCACCCTTGACGACCGCCATAGGAGGCTGAAGGATGAGCGTGACCAACTGTGGGTCCAGAACGGGGAATTGGGTACACAGCTGGTAGAGAGCACACGCCAAAACGAGGTTACCAATAAGGCGCTCGCTGATCTGCAAGGGAAGGTGGAAGGCCTGGCTGCGAGGGTCTCCTGGGACGTAGTAACGAAGTTTGTGCGCTCCAAAGCTTTCATATTTGCAGCAAACTTCTAGTGTTTTGACAACGCTCGGCGCTTCTTCCACAAGGCTATCGGGCAGATGGTCAAACTGGGCTTGGCTCCTGAGAGCGCTCGGACTGACGCGCACTTGCGCATGGATCTGGATGAAAACTGCGAGCCCATGGTCCAGAACGAGGATCCTACCGAGAGCTTGGCAGAGCCGGAATATCAGGAGTTGGTGGAAACACTTCAACGGGAATTTATTGCTGCCAACACTGTAGGTCCCGAGCCCATCCAAATAGAAGACGAGGGTACCATCATGGATACTGCGGATGTTGAGGAACCTGGCGAGGCTCAAACTTGTGACGCACACGTGTTGGCCCCTGTTCCCCTTGCGACTGCTCCTCCCGAGCCCGACGCTCCAGCCCATTGAAGCTTCCTTGCCTGTTAATCTCTTGCCCTTGCCAGTTTAAATTCTTCTTCCCATTTATGAACAACTTTATGTCTGTACTTAATCCTCCAGTTACTTTCTGAACACTTTGGGTTCCTCTAAGTTGCTTTTCCATATATTCGAACTCCCTTATTACTGTTTGAATGTCTGAATACTTTCTTCTTTACTTTCAAATGATGAATGATGTTGTTCCATTACATTCGCCGTTTTTATATTAATATCTCTTGTTTGAGCGCTTGCGATGGATGTGTGTGTGCACGAGGGCGTTTCCTTGAGGGTGCCCTGGCATCCATTACAATGCGTCTAGCGATTTGAGAGGTGTTTTCCCTAGGTGTTCCCTGGCCCTACTCACAATGAGGCTCGAATTTGAACTTAGGAAACCTCTGGGGGTTTGCCTAAGTATTGGCCCATTAATGTGCACCATTAGGCTGTATATACTTTAGAAATCAACAGTAGGATTTGTTAAGTATGGGATCAAAGAGAGCGTAACCGTGGGGTTAGCGTCATTTCGAGGGACCCATGAAAGGATTGTTATGGGATCCATTATTTTACGAGTGTGCCCTTACCCAAGAAGTCGAGGGTCATCGGGGTTTTTACGAGCCCGAGCCGGAGTGGCGTGCACTCAGCTGTCGTAAATTAAGCCTTTTGCCCCCCGTCGTCTGACACGCTCGTTCTTAGGATTTTATATACTTACGATTTGTCAAACACCTAGATAGCGTAGCTTCAAAACGATTGGTGTATTACTTAGGCCGTTCGACGTGGAGGATGCTCGACACGGAGTAGGCTTTACGTTTGTTTAAATCATTAACCCATAAGAAAGTAAATAAATGACATAATCAAAAATCAAATGCTTACTGTTATACTTGCAATTTCCAAAATAAATACAACATGCTTTCTGTCAAAAGAAAGTACTCCATGCTGCCAATGTTTACACGTAGAACCTTCTAAGGTTACATGTATTCCATGGCCTAGGGAGACGCTCGCCTTGCAAAGTCTCCAGCAGGTAAGTGTTATTTGCTCGTACCTGAATGACTTTGAAGGGGCCTTCCCAATTGGGGTCCAACTTACCTACATGTTTGGAGACTTCAACTTTTTTGAGGACCAAGTCCCCTAGCTGGAAAGTCCTTTCCTTAACACGTTTGTTGTATTGGCGAGCTACGGTTGCTTTGTATTTGTGGATGCGCGCCCAAGCAGTATTTCTCTTCTCATCCAACAAATCTAATTCGAGCGCCCGATTGGCCTCGTTGGCAGCGGGCTCGAAATAGGCAACGCGTGCGGATTCTTGAGCAATTTCCGCAGGTATCATAGCCTCGGAGCCATAAACGAGGGAGTAAGGATTTTCCCCCGTTGCTGCTCGTGGAGTAGTACGGTATGCCCACAGGGCTCCTTGAAGTTCTTCAGCCCATTCTCCCTTCTTACTCTCGAGCATCGTTTTCAGATGCTGGAGTATGGTTCGATTGGTCACCTCCGCTTGACCATTGGCTTGAGGGTGACCCACGGAGGTGAATCGCTGTTCAATTCCTAGCTCATAGCACCAATCCCGCGTGTCTGCAGCGATAAACTGGGAGCCGTTGTCTGAGATGAGCACCCTCGGGATACCATATCTGCAGATGATGTTTTTCCAAATGAAGTCTCTAACCACCTTGAACGTTATCTTGGCGACCGCTTCGGCTTCAGCCCACTTAGTGAAATAATCCATAGCGAGTATTACAAATTTCTTTTGTCCGACCGCCATGGGGAGGGGTCCCACAATATCAATGCCCCATTGATCGAAAGGCCACGAGACATCAATAGGAATCATTTGAGCCGCTGGCAACTGGGGGGTGTTAGAATGGAACTGGTACTTAGGGCATTTCTTGGAGTAGCTAATGGCATCCTGCAACACCGAGGGCCAGTAGAACCCACTCCTTAAGATTTTCTTTGCCAAGATCCGACCGCCTGAGTGGTTTCCGCAACTTCCATTGTGCACATGTTCTAAAACTTCCTTGGCTTGCGAGGGTCTCAAGCATCTCATTGGTGGGCCTTGGAAAGATCGCTTGAATAGTCGACCCTCGGCGTCCAATGAGAAGCGAGGGGCTTTGTTTCTGACTTTCCGAGCCTCAACTTTGTCGCTTGGGCTGGTTCCATCCTGGAGGAATCTGATAATTTCGTCGAGCCAACAGGGCTCAGAGGGGTCAATCATATTCACCTCTTTCGAAGGCTCGCCCTTACATATCAGCGGTTCCTCTGTTCTAAGAAACTTAACAGCACGCTCGCTAAAACCATCCAGGGCGGATGCGAACTTTGAGAGAGCGTCAGCGCGCTCATTTTCTGCTCTCGGGATTTGCAAAAGGTGGAATTCCCTGAATTTGGCTATCACCTCCTTAGCGCTCGCCAGATACTGCACCATGGTGGCTTCTCGGGCCTCATAAGAACCGTCAATCTGACTCGCGATCAACTGCGAATCAACGTATGCAGTGACCCGAGTGGCACCATTTTGGAGAGCAATCCTGAGCCCCTGGATGAGGGCCTCATACTCAGCTTCGTTGTTGGTGACTTGGAACGCCAGTTTGATGGCGTAGTCAACTTCAGCTCCGAGAGGGTCTCTGAGGGTCACCCCGGCTCCTCCCCCGTGTGAGGTCGAGGAGCCATCCGTGTGCAGAAGCCATAAACCCTCCTCTGCCGAGGGTTCGGCATCTAAGTTGAAACGTTCCACTAATAGGTCAGCCACGGCCTGGGCTTGTATCGCCGTGCGAGGCTCAAAGGTGATGTCGAATTGACTAAGTTCGATTGACCATTTAATTAATCTCCCTGAGACGTCCGGCTTTGCGAGCACCTGTCTGAGGGGTTGATCTGTAAGCACCACGATGGAATGCGCTTGAAAATAGGGCCTTAACATCCGAGAGGCATTAACGAGCGCAAACGCAAATTTCTCTATTTCCATGTATCTTTTCTCCGCTCCTTGTAAAGTCTTGCTTAAATAATACTCCGGCATATGCTTACGCTAGCGAATTTCCACGAGGACTGCGCTCGTGGCTTCCAAGGAAACTAATAGATACATAAACAAGCTCTCCCCCGGGATAGGTTTGGTCAACAAAGGCGCGCTCGAAAGGTACCGCTTCATGTCCCGCAGGGCCTTCTCGCAGTCCTCACTCCAGTTAAAGTTGCGAGCGTTACGCAAAATTTTGAAAAAGGGTAAGTTCCTGTCCGCTGAACGGGAGATGAACCTGTTTAATGAAATGATCTTACCCACAAGCACCTGGACTTCTCTCAGATTGCGGGGTGAGGGTATGTCCAGGATTGCCTTAATTTTCTCTGGGTTCGCCTCTATGCCCCGTTGGCTGACCATGTATCCCAAAAATTTGCCACCCCGCACGCCAAATGTACACTTGGATGGATTCAATTTCATACCGTAACGACGTAGGATACTGAACGCTCGTTTTAGATCTTCTAGGTGGGAATGCTGACGTTCGCTTTTGACGATCATGTCATCCACGTATACTTCCATGGACTTTCCAATTTCACACTCGAACATCCTATTGACAAGGCGTTGGTATGTCGCTCCTGCATTTTTGAGCCCAAAGGGCATAACTTTAAAGCAATAAACACCCATGTGGACTACGAAAGCAGTTTTAGGACGATCCTCAAGAGCCATGAATATCTGATAATATCCTTGGAAAGCGTCCATCATGCTCATAAGTTCACACCCAGCGGTCGAATTCACCAACTGATCAATTCTAGGCAAGGGGTACGGATCCTTAGGACATGCCTTGTTGAGGTCTGTGAAGTCATTGCACATACGCCACTTGTTGGCGCTCTTCGGAACGAGCACCACATTGCACAGCCATTCTGGATATAGAATTTCTTCTATGTATTGAGCGTTAAGCAGTTTATTGACTTCTTCTTCTATGACTTGCCTCCGGAACCCATGGACATCCCTCTTCTTTTGCTTTATAGGTTTGAAGGCCGGATCCACGTTCAGCCTGTGGACAATAACGCTCGGATCTATGTCAGTGAGGTCTGAAGCCTTCCAGGCAAAGACATCAATATTTTATCGCAAGAACTCAATCATCATAATCTGAGAGGGGCCGTCTAGGCTGGAACCTATTTGCGTGATCTTATCTGGATTCCTGGGCTCCAATTCGATGGTCAGGAAGCTCTCCGTAGGTTCCACCCGCACCTCAGGCCTCGGCTGTTCGAGCGCTCGTTTCTTGCCTGTAATTCTCCCGCTGGTATCTCCCGAGGGTATATGATCCTCGTTTTCCGAGGAGGAAACCCCAATCTCTCCGAGGGGAGAACTCCCAGCATCTACGGGTTTGTCCGTGGCCCTCTTCTTATTCTTCTTTTTATATAGCTTGGCCCGCTTGCGCTCGGGGCCATCTTCATCTAGTTTGGGGAAGTCAACGGACTTCTTGGTGGAACCTGCTTGGGTAGGCGATTTGGGCTTGTGGCTTCGAAGGGAAAGTATGTAGCATTCCCATGCTTCCTTAACATTGTACAGTACCTCTCCGGTACCCTCGGGGGTGGGAAACTTGACTTTCTGATGGTAGGTGGAAATTACAGCTCTGAAGTCAACGAGGGCTGGGCGCCCAATGATGATGTTGTATGGTAGGTCTACTTCGACCACCACATAGAGAACATTTAAAGTTTTTCGCTGTGGGGCGCGACCGAAAGAGGTGGCCAAGCGAATTTGTCCGCGAGGGACGATCTCGGAACCCCCAAAGCCGACGAGGGCTGTTCTGAGAGGTTCGAGCGGGATGTTTGTGATATTCATTTTCTGAAAAGTGGAGTAAGGCAAAACATTCACGGAGCTTCCACTATCAATCAAGATCCTTTTTACAACGTGATTGTGAACGTCTAAGCTAACCACCATGGGGTAGTCAGAAGTTTCACCGACCCCATGGGGTATTACAATGTGCTCTAAATCTTTCTCTATGAAACCTACGCTCTCATCTTTCTCCGAGCGGGATGATTGATCAATGGAGAGCACCGGCCTGGGCTGAGAAGATCTCTGGTCATAACTCCGAATGTAATGGCATCGGGAAGCGTTGGAGTCACCCCCCGAGGGTCCTCCAGTAATCATGTGAATGACCGCGAAGGGCTGGTTTTCCATGTCTGATGCCTTCCCTTTGCCACGATCATTGGGCTCGGGGTGACGGTGTCGTGGGCTCCGAGAACGCGAACGGCTTCTCCCTCGTGCATGCGCACGCTCGGCACAATGCTCGTCGTACCTCTCCAACACCTTCACGAACTCCTTAAGGTGCCCCCCAGCGATCAGCCTCTGAATCTCACTTTCAAGCTGACGACATTCACTAGTGTCATGCCCTTTTTGCTTGTGGAAAGCGCAATACTTCCCCGAGCGCTTCTGAGCCTCGGTTTCTCTCAACTTTGGCGGCCTCTTGAACAGCTTCTTATCCGCCATGACATATACTTCGGCTATAGGGCGGTTAAGAGGGATGCGTTCGAATTTCCGAGGGGGCGGAGAGTTCCGACGAGAGGGAATAGGGCTGCGACGGCGGCCTCTGTTAGAGTCCATCCTGTCCTCGGGTGCTTTGCTGGGCGAGGGACGTTCGCCATTTTCTGATCCCTCGCGATGTACATATCCTCGAGAGTAAAGAAAGAGTCCGCAATATCCCTAATCTCCATCAGCGAGCGTGGCTTTTTCTTGGCCACCTCTTCCACAAATTCCTTGCTGACACAATGCTTCATGTTGATAGCCCCAAACAGAATATGCCTCAAGAAGTCCATCGAGGGCTTTTCTACCAACAAGATCTCCTTGTTGAACCTTCCCATGAAAGACCGTAGAGTTTCGTTCGGCCCCTGGACCAAGCTGTAAAGAGCGGTCGCGGCTGGGGCCGGTGCCTTCAAAGAGTTAAAGTGGCTGATGAAAGCATCCGTCAAGTCATAATACCCCCGGATTGACCGTGGGGGAAGCTTTTTGTACCAGTCTTGGGCCATTCCCGTGAGAGAAGTGACAAACACCTTGGCCCAATAGTTGCTCGGGTGATCATATAAGTGCATAAGGTGTACAAAATGATCCAGATGCTCGGCTGGATCAGTGGTTCCATCGTACCTGTTGACAGCTGTGGGGATTTTGCCTTTCCCCGTACGGGTCATTAGTACCTCCTCGACGAGGGGTGAATCGCCCGTCATGATCCTGTAATCCCTGTCCTCGGGATCTTCATAGCTGGCTTCTCTCCTGCGGCGGGAAATTGGGCTACGTGGTCGGCGAGCGTCTCTGGCCCTGGACCTCTCATCCCCCTCATGGGGGACTTGAGACCTTGCTCGAGAGAGCTGCTCTACCACATTCTGGAGCCCTCTAATTTGATCCTGTACTGCGGCAAGTTGAGGGTCACCGACATATCTGCGGTTTGCCCTTGCTGTGGCTCTTGACTGGACCTCTTCGTTATCTCCGGCTGCCTCATTTCGAGGGGCCCTCCTATCCTGAGGTGCTCTCTCGTCTCCAACGGGTTGCTGCTCCTGTTGGACCCTCGGTGGGGCCTCATTTTCTTGATTAGGCGGTGGGGGAGGTTGCTGGGCTCTCAACGCGTTTTGTGCCATTGTCAGCGGATGAGCCGGAAGCCCTCCAAGGGGTGGGGCTGCCCGTGCACCCGTCAATGAAGAAAAGTAAGCCGTGGTGAAGTGTTCCCAAGCATTCTGCACCGCTTGGCTCTCGCACTGCGCGTACAGCGCTTGAAGTTGCTGGGTACTGATCTGGGGCATATCTACCCCCTGTATCTCCCTTGGTAGCGACAATGGGAGGTTTAGTGTCCCCACTTGATATGGCTGGATCATCGGCATCATTCCAGGCATCATTCCGGGTTGCATAAAAGTGTATACGGGTGGTGGCGTGGTCATAGAGTACGCGCCAGGACGAGAGGTTGGGATGTTTTGGGCGAAAATTGGGGGAGGAGGATTGGAGCCAGATCCTCAAGCCTCATTACCAGAAGGGGGTTAAGTGGCGGCAGCCTCTGTGTTTCCGGCGAGATGAGGAGGAGGAGGACCGCCAACGGCGGCGTTGTTCCCTGTATTTTCCTCATTGATAGGGGCACCCTTGCTCCCCACTACTCCTGATCTTGTCACAGTCACCATGTTGGGAGTTGCTGGTGTCACTTTTCAACTAGCTTTTCTGGGGAAGAAACTGTTAACGATGAAGAAGGTGATGATGGTTTCCCACAGACAGCGCCAAAAATGATGGTGCAAGAATCTGAGCTTCCTAAATGCAACAACACTTTAATATTTGTGAGAAGGGGAAGACCATCACAGGCGGGAAAGCCTCAGGAACTGGGTTTCCTTTTTGTGCGTGGGTTCTTCCGGCTAGGATAACTCCAAGAGTGCAAGAGGTAATGGTGATGCAACTGTGGTGAGGTTAATGGAAAGCTTGAGAAGATAGAGGAAAGATGCCCAGGACTGTGTATGAGTGCGTGAATTTGAAGAAGATGACTTGGGGGAGAAAGCATGCGTTCTCCCCTATTTATATGTAAATGGGTAAATCGACCGTGTGGTCCCAAACCTGTGTTGCCCTAACACGTGGCAGCCCGTGAGGGAGTGAGAAGGACGTTTCTGAAAAGCAGGCGGCGTGTCAGGTACAAGGTGCGTACAACCTATGTGTCAGAGGTTGTTGGCGAGGGTCGCATGTAAGGAAGGCCCAAGATCCTCTTCGCTAAGGTTCGGATTCCTCGCAATGGGGTATGCTCATGCACGAACGCTAGTGACGCTCGAAGAGTGTACGGATGGCCTCCCCATGGTAGATGACCCTTGAGCGCCAAAGTCCCGAGCATCGGGAAGGGCCGTCAGGTAGGCACTTCCTTGAGGAAGGTGTTCCTGAGGGCTATAATGTGAGCGTCAAACCGGTCAACTTGAACCCTTTACCTGAGTAGTTGGCCGAGGCCCATTGATCTGTACCGATAAGCAAGCAAGTGGGCTGGGAAGGCCCGCGAGCCCCGTAATGTGAGCGTCCAGAGTCTCATTCTCCAAAGCGTTGACACGTGGACGGCTCTGATTCTAATGTGATTTTGGGTCTCATCATAATTATTCAAGAAAAATAATAATATTATTTTTGAAATAATATTTGATAAAATTATTAATTTTAAATTAATTAGATTTTTATCAAAAAGAATTTAAATTTGATTTAGAAGAATTCTTGAATAAAGAATTGATTGTTGGATTAGGACTTTAAATTAGTTGAACTTAAAGTCAAAGAATTTTAATTTAATTAGCAAATTTAAATTCTTGTGCAGTATTGTGATGTAGTTGATCATGAGTTTTAGTTTTATGGATATTTTAAATTTATGCACAAAGATGGATTTTCAATTTGGGTTTGTGAGCCCCTATTTATATATTTTTTTTAATTGGGGTTGGTGCCCCACTTATGTGCGTACTGTTAGTTGTTTTATTATGTGACTTTCCTTCTTATTGTTTTTAGGTCGGGGTATACCTCGTGTAATTGTCTAAGGCCAATATGAAGATTGAGTCTTATTATTTTAAGTTTATTTTTCTTATTAATGTAATTTGAGAGTAGAACTTAGGTAGTGAGATTTTATTTTTATTTTGGAGATAATGAAACATGGATTAAGAAGGACCCACAGAGCAAGGAGCACGGTGGCCATAAGTGAAGACCCCTCAAAATTTAAGGGACAGTTTATTCTATTAATGTAATAGAATAGGATACCATTAAATGTTTATTACATTCCCTTATGTGATATATTTGTTTATGTGGCATGTATGTTTGAACTAGTAATTATAGAGTAGTTCCCATAATTGGGCATAAGATTGGAAACCCATGATCATCTCATATTAGTATCATACTAGGACATGTTATCTACTAATTGCTTGTGTGATGCCTTTTATGTGAATTCGGATTAAACCACACTTACTAAAATGGATAACTGTATATGTTTGTGAGGTCAAAACTGGACAACTCTCTACTATTCGAAAAATCCCACAAAATATTAAACAATTATAAAAAATAGGTATTTTATGTAAGGGTGCAAATTTAATAAAATTTCTAGCATTCCATCAATAGGATTTAAGTTTAATTTGTTGTTGTCTCACGAGTTGTGCGGTAACTTATTAGTTCTTACTTTCCTGATCGATCACTTTAAAAGTAATTGATAATTTTTTATTATTTTGGGGAGAACGATGTCTCACGAGTCGTGGGTTGTGCGAACTAAGTTTAATCATGATCTTATGATTGACGGGTCGTGCTTAACACCTAAGTAGATATGGATGTCTAATGAGTTGTGGGTTCATGATCGAAAGAAAGGTGATGGAAAAATATTACTGAGAATTCCATCGAGATGGAATCGGCAAGTTGTACCTACCTAAAGGTTTTAGTTTTGGATGTCTCACGAGTCGTGGGTCCGAGATTTACATGTTTGGGATCTCAGTACCCATTGGGAAAGCAAGTTTCCTCTTAAATCGTTGGGATTTTAAGATCTTTTAAAAACAATGGGAGCTACATATGATAAAATACCTAATCTTGTGTATTACGTTATTATTCGAAATGCACTCATTTTCTCTGGTTAGCATTTAGGTTGTAGTTCTATGGTTCTCTACAAATTGAAATGCAACCCATTCGTATCCATCCTTGAGTCAAAAGAGTTGACCAAGTCCTAACTACTTTGATTGACTTCGAATCCTAAAATTCGTTTTGGATTCCGAAAGGAGAAAAGTGTTCTCTACAAGGTGGAATTTTCACCTACCAGTGGAAGTCCGCCCTGAGCTGTGACGCCCCGATATTTCGGCCGTACAGGTATAACTTGGGTGCTCACAATTTGAGCGTTTGAATTATTATAATTATGTGATTACATGTTTTACTTTTATATTAGTTGAAATTCTTGGATTGATTTGATATGAATGGTGAAGGTTATGAACTCGAACGGATATGAACGCTTCCTTGAGTGAATGAATTGCATGTATTTATGCCTTAAAGGAATTAATCGTGCACATGAACATATCCATGACATAATATCATCTCTTATGCATCTCATATCATCCACATTGCATCGTCGTGCGTCTTATGTGGTCATTTGAGTCTCACTTCACTTTCTTTGCACATATTCGGGTCCAGTCGGAGGCGAGGACGAGCCGTGAGGTTCTTGCTGTTTCTTTTGTCTTTTAAGGTGGGTTTCTCTTCTAATAGTTACTTGACCCGATATATACCTTCCAATGTGCAAAAGATTTAACCCAAAAGTACTATATATAAATATATCGAGTCTTTTAGAGTAAATGATTTCGAACGTATAACCCTTCTTGAATCCCTCCCTAATGTTTTGGCGAGTTGAATGAATTCACGAATCGGGGCCCTGGGACTTAGTGTACGTGGCTATCTGGGGAAGCTCGGGCTGACGGTGAACCCGTACACTAGTTCCACCAATTTACAGAGTCCAGAACTCGCTAGGAGATTAGCGAGTAAAGGAAGTTGAGCGCCTTTGGGGAACTCATGAAACCCCACTGGTCAATGAATGAGGTGGCTAGGCCTTGCAAACCCATCCACCGTCCGAAGGAAAAAGGTGTATATGAACGATTGTGAATGATCGAATGAATGTGCACGAAAGAATTGTGTGTGTGATAACTTAATGAAATTCTAATGATTACACGAGGTGTGGGTTGGAGACAATGCCCTCTCGCCGGGGTCACGAATGACCTAATGATTGAAAATGATAGTTATAATCCCGTTGATGCTTTTCTTTGTTTTACCCACTTGGGAAAATGTTCTAAAACTTCACACGGGATTATGACTTGCATGTACGTGTTTAAATTTTTCGATATTATATATTATGCCTTGTTTTATACCCACCAATCTCCTATAGACTGAACCCAGATTGTTTTCAGTTGTGATGTGCAGGTATAAGAGGAGCTAGGCGGGAATTCGAGTCGGTGTGTCTCGCATTTGTTTCTAGCTCTTTTATTTTGGGTCTTACACACTCATACTCATATTTATGACTCTTGTATATGACTTATGACTTAGCCGTGATGGCATATTATTATTGTAAATGCTCTATTTTTGGAGCTTGGATGCTCACAGTAAATGTTATATGATATTTAATGCTTCCGCTTTACCTTTTTTACTCTGATCTTTGTTGTATCTCATTTTGATTGGGTTAAGGGTTAGTCCCGCCTAGCATAGCTTGTGTGTAGTGTCCCCGTTCACTGTGATTTAGCTCGTGTATGGATTGTCCATTTCATATACGGGTCGGGTCTCGGTGTGGGGGATGTGGTACCTTACGCTAGGGTGCTACATCCTTAAGTGTTATCCGAGCCTCGGGTTGCAAAACCCGGGCTCTCGTGTCATGTTGAGTCAGTCTAAGTCGTACGGCTTTAGGAATTACTTGTCAATGTGGTTCTTGTGCATTTCTTACGTGCTTATGTGCCTATTTTTTGCATTTTGATTGAATTATCTTGTATTTTCATGCATGAACTAAACCTAGCACGCATTTCAGAGTTTTATCTTATAGGATGCCTCCGAGAAGATACAGGGATCGATCTCTAGAACGGCGCCGTCGCCATGATCATTCTCTTTCTCCTCAACAACAACCACCACCACAACAACCACAAGCTGAGGCTTTTGTTAACTCAGTGATAAATATTATTGATCAAAGGCATCGGGATTATGTTCCACCGGCACCACCTATACCGGCACCGACACCTATTTAAGAAGGAGGAATAACGGCAGTATATAGGGAGTTTAGGAATTAGAATCCTCCTAAATTCTATTCTGGGAATGATACACAAGCCGAACAACGGCTTAAGGAAATCGAGCGGATTTGGGAGCTTATTCCTTGCGGTTCTCAAGAAAAAGCGAGGTGCACTATTGCCATATTACAAGGACAAGCTTCTTCTTGGTGGGAAATAAACAAGATTCAACTAGATGCCACCGGGGAGGAGGTTGATTGGAATGTATTTGTCCGGGAATTCAAAGGAAAATTCATTCCCCTTTCTGCTAGAACTCGAAGACTAACGGAATTCATGGAAATATATATCAGAGTTTGATAGATTGGTCCGCTATCCTCCGAATATTGCAAATGATGATGCACACAAGGTAATGCAATTTGTTCAGGGATTGAGGCCGGATATTCAAACGGCTATTGAGGCCGTTAACACGAGCACGTGGGTGAAAGCAACATCAAAGGCATTGAAAGTTGAGGATGGAGTCATAAGCCGGAGGAGTACTTATCGTTATGGACAGCGCTCGGGATCGGGATTCAATCCGGGCGAGAAACCGATTACTTATTCCACTCCCCAAGCAAGGGCCTGAACAAGAAGCCCTACACATCCAGACCCGCTTTCAAACCACCAGCACCACCGGCTCAAAAAGGGGATCGACGGGACATACCACCATGTACTTATTGTGGTGGACCGATCCACGCTTACAACACTTGCTGAAAAAGATTGGGTCTATGTCTCATTTGTGTCAAGGGAACTCACTTGGCAAATACTTGTCCCAATAAGAATCCGGGTTATCAAGCTGGAGTTCAGAGGCCCCTAATTTAGGCACGAGCTTATACCCTCGAGGGCGAGGAGCAGAATGTGGAGGTCGATCCTACTGCCGTTGTGGAAGGTACCGTTTGCATACGTAACATGAACATACATGCACTTTTCGATCTGGGTGCTACGTATTTTTTTATTTCTTCCGGACTAGTTGCTACTTTATGCTTGTCTGTTACTTGTATACATTCTTGCTATGTTGTTAGTTCCCCTCTAGGGGGAAGTCTTGAAACTGATCAGGTGGTCCGGGGATGTTCGGTTATTTTGGAAGGCAAAGATTACTCCGCCAATTTTATTGTGATGCCGATGAAGAAATATGGGGTAATTTTGGGAATGGATTGGTTGTTCGAGCACCGGGCTTCGGTTGATTGTTATGCGAAGAAAGTAAAGTTGGGCAAAGAGGTTATTGTGGGAATCGGGTCGAAGACGGTACCATTGTTGTCTTTTACAGAAGCTTACAAGTTGGTAACGGATGGAGCCACGGGATTTATTACCTACCTCCTTAATAAACCAAAGGATCAATCAAGGTTTGAGGAGATAGCTGGGGTGAAGGAATATCCCGATGTTTTTTCGGAGAATTTGGATTCTCTACCACCAGACCGGGAGATTAAATTTGTAATAGATCTATATCCGGGATCAGAATCGTATTTTAAGACTCCTTACCGAATGGCTCCGGCAGAGTTGAAAGAATTGAAGATTCAACTTGACGAGTTGCTTAAAATTAGATATATTCGACCAAGTTCATCTCCTTGGGATGCTCCAGTTCTTTTTGTTAAGAAGAAGGACGGGACATTGAGAATGTGCATAGACTACCGGGAATTGAATCGGATGACCGTAAAGAATAAGTATCCATTGCCCCACATCGAGGATTTGTTTGATATGTTACAAGGTTCAGGGGTGTACTCGAAACTGGATTTGAGACAAGGGTATTACCAGTTGAAAATCCGGAAAGAGGATATTCCCAAGACAGGATTCAACACCCGGTACGGACATTATGAGTTTATAGTGATGCCTTTCGGGTTAACTAAAGCTCCTGCAGCATTTATGGATATGATGTATAGAATTTTTCGTCCCTATCTCGACAAGTTTGTAGTAATCTTTATTGATGACATCCTTGTGTATTCACGGACAGTTGAAGATCATACCTGACATCTCAGATTGGTATTGGATACGTTGAGAGAGCACCGGTTGTATGCGAAGTTTAGTAAGTGTGAGTTTTGGATTGATCGGGTTGCTTTTCTTGGCCATATCGTTTCAAGTAAGGGTTTGGAAGTAGATCCTTCGAAAATTGAGACGGTCTTACAGTGACAAACTCCAAAGAATGCCTCAGAGATAAGGAGTTTCTTGGGTTTAGAGGGTTATTATCGAAGATTCTTGCAGGACTTCTCGAAGATTGCCGCTCCTTTAACCCGATTGATTAAGAAAGAGGCTAGATTTGAGTGGGATGCGGCGAGTGAGGCAAGCTTTCAGTTATTGAAGGAAAAGTTAACCACTGTACCTATACTAGCACTTCCCGTAGGTAACGAAGGGTATACGGTATATACGGACGCCTCTAAGGAAGGTTTGGGTTGTGTATTAATGCAGAATGGGAAAGTGATCGTCTACGCCTCTAGAAAGTTGAAGGAACACGAAAAGAACTATCCTACACATGATCTCGAACTTGCAGCAGTGGTATTTTCTTTGGGAAAATGGAGGCGTTATCTATATGGAATTTCGTTTGAGATCTTTTTCGACCACAAGAGTCTCCAGTATCTGTTTTCTCAGAAGGAGCTAAACATGAGACAAAGGCGCTGGATGGAATTTCTCGAGGACTATGATTGTACAATTAGATACCATCCCGGTAGAGCCAACGTGGTCACGAATGCGGTTAGTAGGAAGGCTAGCGTGTCTAACGTAGCAGTGAGTGTTGGAGATGAGTTAGAGCCAATTAAGTTGAAGGCTCAAGTCTCTAATATCACGATTCAACCGGATCTCCAGCAAAGATTGTTTGAGGCATAGAGAGTGGATCCTAAGGTCCAGAGATTAGCTGAGAAAGCTAGAGTTGATCCAGAGAGTCCATTTGGATTTGATGACACCGGACTTCTAAGGTTCAAGACTAGAGTGGTTGTACCGGAAGAGTTGAAACGGGTTATACTTGAAGAAGCACACAGGTCAGCTTATTCCATACATCCTGGAGGAAACAAAATGTATAAGGATTTGAAGCAGTTTTATTGGTGGAATGGACTTAAGAGGGATGTAATCAATTTTGTGAAACATTGCATGACCTGTCAGTTAGTGAAAGCTGAGAATCAGAAGCCGTTAGGGCTACTTCAACCGTTACCTATCCCAGAATGGAAATGGCAACAAGTGGCGATGGATTTTATTTTGGGTCTTCCAAGAGTGAAAGGTGGTCTTGATGGAATTTGGGTGATCGTGTATCGGTTGACAAAGTCGGCACATTTCCTTGCTATCCGGATTCCCGATAAAGTGACGAAATTAGCTAAGAAATATTGTGATGAGATTGTTCGACTTCATGGAGTGCCGGTAAGTATTGTATCAGATCGAGCCCAAGGTTTACCTCCGGATTTTGGCAAGAGTTACAAAGGAAATTGGGGTCCATACTTCATTTCAGCACCGCTTTTCATCCTCAAACGGACGGGCAATCTGAAAGGTTGATCAAGTATTTAGAGGATATGCTAAGAACGTGTGCCTTAGATTTCCAGAGCTCTTGGAATGAACAGTTGTCGTTGATCGAGTTTGCTTATAACAATAGCTACCAAGCTTCGATTAGAATGGCATTCTATGAAGCTCTTTATGGAAGAAAGTGTAGATCCCCGTTGTTATTCGACTTAGAAGAATGGAATTGGACCAGGCAGGAAGGAGTGAAAAGACAGGAAAAAAAGGAAAAGCCCTCTAAGACCGTGCAAGAGGCGATTAATAAGGTCCAGTTGATCCAACAATGGATGAAGGCAGCTCAAGATCGACAAAAGAGCTATGCTGATCGACGGAGAAAGAGTCTTGAGTTTGAAATGGGAGATAGAGTCTTCTTAAAGGCTTCTTCAAGAAAAGGATTCGCAAGGATTGGGAAAGGAGGGAAATTGAACCCTCGGTATTTAAGCCCATTTGAGATTCTTGAGAAGATTAGGGACACAGCCTACCGTTTAGATCTACCTCCGAGTTTGACCGAAATTCACAACGTATTTCATGTTTCTCAACTCCGGAAGTATTACCCAGATGAGACCGAGATCCTACCCGTTGAAGAGGTGGAACTTGAGCCTAATCTCACCTTCGTTCAGAAATCGGTTAAGATTTTGGATCAAAAATTTCAAGAGCTCAGAAACCGGGGAATCCCACTAGTTAAGGTTTTGTGGAGAAGTGATAAAACGGAGGAAGCTACCTGGGAGACGGAGGATAAGATGAGAAAATTTCACCCCGAGTTGTTTTCGGACAATCAGTGAATCGAGGATGGATTCTTTTAAGGGGGAGAGGTTGTGATGCCCCGACATTTCGGCCGTACAGGTATAACTTGTGAGCTCACTATTTGTGCGTTTCAATTATTATAATTATGTGATTACATGTTTTACTTTTATATTAGTTGAAATTCTTGGATTGATTTGATATGAATTGTGAAGGTTATGAACTCGAACGGATATGAATGCTTCCTTGAGTGAATGAATTGCATGTATTTATGCCTTAAAGGTATTAATCGTGCACATGAACATCTCCATTACATAATATCATCTCTTATACATCTCATATCATCCAGAGTGCATCGTCGTGCGTCTTATGTGGTCATTTGTGTCTCACTTCAATCTCTTTGCACAGATTTAGGTCCAGTCGGAGGCGAGAACGAGCCGCGAGGTTCTTGCTGTTTCTTTTGTCTTTTAAGATGGGTTTCTCTTCTAATAGTTACTTGACCCGATATATACCTTCCAATGTGCAAAAAATTTAACCCAAAATTACTATATATAAATATATCAAGTCTTTTAGAGTAAATGATTTCGAACGTATAGCCCTTCTTGAATCCCTACCTAATGTTTTGGCGAGTTGAATGAATGCACGAATGGGGGCCCTGGGACTTAGTGTACGTGGCTATCCGGGGAAGCTCGGCTGACGGTGAACCCGTAACTAGTTCCACCAATTTACAGAGTCCGAAACTCGCTAAGAGATTAGCAAGGAAATGAAGCTGAGTGCCTTTGGGGAACTCATGAAACCCCACTGGTCAATGAATGAGGTGGTCGGGCCTTGCAAACTCGTCCACCGCCTGGAGGAAAAAGGTGTATATGAACGATTGTGAATGATCGAATGAATGTGCACGAAAGAATTGTGTGTGTGATAACTTAATAAAATTCTAATGATTACACGAGGTGTAGGTTAGAGACAATGCCCTCTCACCGGGCTCACGAATGACCTAATGATTGAAAATGATAGTTATAATCCCGTCGATACTTTTATTTGTTTTACCTACTTGGGAAAATGTTCTAAAACTTCACACGGGATTATGACTTGCATGTACATGTTTAAATTCCGCGATATTATATATTATGCCTTGTTTTACATCCACTAGTCTCCTATAGACTGAACTTGGATTATTTTCAGTTGTGATGTGCAGGTGCAAGAGGAGCTAGGCGGGAATTCGGGTCGGTGTGTCTCGCATTTGTTTCTAGCTCTTTTATTTTGGGTCTTACACACTCATACTCATATTTATGACTCTTGTATATGACTTATGACTTGGGTGTACATGGTTTAGCCGTGATGGCATATTATTATTGTAAATGCTCTATTTTTGGAGCTTGGATGTTCACTGTAAATGTTATATGATATTTAATGCTTCCGCTTTACCGTTTTTACTCTGATCTTTGTTGTATCGCATTTTGATTAGTTTAGGTGTTAGTGCCGCCTAGAATAGCGTGTGTGTAGTGTCCCCGTTTGCCCTGATTTAGCTCGTGTATGGATTGTCCATTTCATAGACGGGTCGGGTCTTGGTGCGGGGGATGTGGTACCTTGCGCTCGGGTGCTACATGAGCCAAAAGAGAGGTGACACACAATCAATCTTTGAGTCTATTCACTTCATAATTGTCAAACATATTTTTGAACATGCAATGACAACAAGAAACAATGGTACAACTTGAGAGATTTTTACCACTTAAAGCAGTTGTACCTCCTCATGAAAGTGTTATAAAGTATAATACATTGAAGGAAATGTTCCACATTCGAATGAGAGAGGATACAAATGTCCATAAACACGAACTGAAGTTCCTCAGTGAGGAAGCTTGCAGTCATCAACACATAGTGAGAAAATAGTTCTCAATGGACTAATTGCTCACATCGCTTGTACCATTATTTAACCCTTTTATGCTCAACCATGATGCTATTGTAGCAAATCAATAAGATGATAACTGCTAATGGCATCCTTGAAAAGGATTGAAAGGTAATGATGGTTAGATATTCTTCAAGACCTAGTGAGGTAAAGGCATGAAGGCTTAAAGTAAAAGAAACCCTTAAAATACAATCGGAGGGATGAGTGAAGGGAAGTCCCAAAAGAAAATAAATATCTGAAAAATGATGTTTGTTTCCATTATAGCAAACTAGGGCATTAGAAAGAGAAACTGCAAATAGTATAGGGATACTCTGAAAGGTTCTCTCATTGTTGTAATTCTAATGAGATCAAAATTTGATAGTCTTTAGTTAATTTTGCATAATCCGTTGTGCAGAACTCAAGGCATCAATGTTTTGAACATACAACGAGATAACAAAGTAAGTGAGATGATAAAGTTTCAAATGAATTTTTGGCACGCTAGACATGAAAGGATTAGTAAGTTAATCATTTTAGGATCATTTTGTGAAAATGAACTTAAAAGAATAACTTCTTGCGAATCCTGTCTAAAGGGAAAGGTTCCCTAGACTTCGTTTAATGGAAGGATGGATTGTGCTAAAATGATATTGGATTTTGATCCATACTAATAGTTGTAGTTTGCTTAGTGTAACCACTAGAAACAATCATCAGTATTTATCATATTCATAGATGACTTTAGTAATTATGAATATATGTACTTCGTGAAGTACAAATTTGAAACTTTTGCAAAATTCTTAGAATTTCAAAAGAAGGTTAGGAACCATGGTACTCATAAGATATAAACACCTCGATTTGATCGAGATGACAAATGTCTTAATGACTAATTTCATATTTATCTTAGAGATAATGTAATTATCTCTCAATAAAATCATTCGAGAACACCTTACCGTTTTGAATGAAGGAATAGAACCTTATGGGATATGGTTCATTTCATGACGAATTTTACTGACTTATCTTCATTCTGGACATATGTCTTAGAATAAGCAGTTAAGATTTTAAATCTTATGCCTTCCAAATCAGTCTCTTAAATGCACTATGAATTGTGACATTCTAAATTCTCTAATTATTCTTACCTAGGAATTTAGAGTTATCCTCTATATGAAAAGGAGAGTGGAAGATAAGCTTGAAGCGAATTCAAGTTCATACAATAGTATAGGATGTTGCTTCTGTAATTCTCTTAAACAAATATTGTTTGTTCAAGAAATGTACCTTTCTTGAGGAATCATTCCTAAAAGATAAGAAAGGTAAGCACGCGAACCTCAAATAAATTTGAGGATAAGATCCACACAACATATGGAGGAAAGGAACCCATTTGATGAAATTCAGCCAATTTTAAGAGATAGTACACATGAAAAAACCCTTCTCCAATGAAGCATATTAAATGCACTCCTTGATAACTTATAAGATAATATGGATGCTCTCCATATAATATCTCGAGTGGATATTAATCCACTCACCTATGAGGATGCGCTGTCAGATTTGAAATCTAATTAGCGTAGCATAAATAAAGCTTGATAACTGAAATGAATTCCTTGTACTCAAACTATGTTTTGGACAGTGGTTGATCCACCTGATAGGGTCAGACCGATGAGATGAAAATGGATCTACAAGCGAAATCTTGAAGTAAATAAAACATTACAACCTTTATAGAAAGCTTAGTTGCTAAGAGTTTCACTCAAAGATTAGGAGTAGACTTTGACGAAACAATGTCATTGGTTGTAATGTAAAACTCAATTTGGAATGTGCTAAGCATATCTGCAAATTATGACAATGAGATATAACAAATGAATGTAAAAAATTATCTTTCTCAATAGGAGATTGATAAAGACATAGACATGACACTGTTGGGAATAATGCCCTAGAAAGCCAATTTGATGAAATCCGCTTTGGCATTTTCCTTGTATCACAGATAATCATTGAATAATGTACGATTGATTATTATATGCAAACACTTCTTTATATATAATACATGTTTTGTGTGTTTCCATTAAGTGTGCATGTATTAGAACTCCCCTAATCCATCAAACTTTTGGGGTTTTGTCATAAGGGTTAATGACACATGAAACAAACCCTAATCTAAGCTGGATTGGAACTTAGTCAAAGTCGATGAGTCCAATAAATAGTGGGAGTGTTGATTAGACTCGATTGAGACTTGTTTGTGCAATTGCGTTCTTAAGAAGGAATCATCTTGCTTCATGGGATGACAAAGTGCATGGTAAATGCGTACGCAACACACGAGGGTGTTCATTGATGGAATGAGTACACTGAGTTGTCTCACTTGAGAACATTCCTAAATGGGAAAGGAAGTATCCATTTCTAAAATTAGAGATTTCCAGATTAGGAAACATCTCACAGGTCAATGATGTGAGTAATTAATCCATTGATTTGAGACTCTATTGATGTCTTGTGTGATCAAACTATGTAATCTTAAATATAGGTTTAAAAGGGTATCACTCGAGACACCTGAATTACGACTTAAGTTGGGGTTACAAAAGTGGCACATTGAGTTATGTGAGAATCAATAAAGGACCTACACTTGGTTTAAGCAAGCTGATCTCTTATTGCATAAGTCATTCATATTCCATCCTAAAACCTTTGGCCAAGGTAATGGATTAAGACATCAAGAAAGGATTTACTTGGATTGAGATCAAATGGATATGAAACGAACTTAGCTTTATATTAAGATTAATGAAGCTCTCTTTATTCTCATGCCCTAGATCTTAATCAAGAGATGGAATGGTAGGAGGATTGTATATCACAAATGTCATTGACTGAAAGGTTCTTTCAATTTAATTCGTTCTTTGGGTAGGGGTCACACATTTGTTTCTAGACTACGGTTGTGTGATTTGTGGGCTGATTAATTAATAACTATATTAATTAATTAAGGTCACTGCTAACTGAATAATGAATCAAAGGGTCACACACAAATACAAAGTTCAAAAGGTATTGTTTGAAAGATCAAGTGATTGATCGAAACGAGACCATATGTGTAAAGTACACGTGTGGAACGTGAGCAAGCTTTGGGCGCATGGTCTAATTGAGAAATTAGACCATGTGTTAATTTATTGTAGAATTAATTATAAAGCCCAAATATAATTAATTAGAAAATTAATTACAAAGCCCAAATGAAATTAATTATAGAATTAATTTTAGCCCATTACAATTAATTATAGAATTAATTCTAAATCCCAATCCGGAATAAAGAAACTCAATAGATAATTAATTATTAATTGGAATGTTATTTTATAATTTCTTTATGAAATAAATACAACGTTATCCTACTTTATTTATTTGAGAAATAAATGAAGGATATTATCATACGTTATTTATTTGTAAAATAAAGAAAAGGATATTATCCTTCCCCATTTATTTATGAAATGATAAGGAGATAATATCAAGATTTATTTATTTATGAAATAAATAAGTAAAGATAATATTATGTGGTTATTATCCTAAGTATTTATTTACGAAATAATAAAGATAATACCATGTGTTATTATCCTAAATATTTATTTATGAAATAAATATAAAGATAATATCATGTGGTTATTATCCTAAGTATTTATTTATGAAATAAATAATGGATAAATTCAAAATATATTTATTTATGTTAGGATAGAGATATTAATTAATAATACAATTATTAATTGATTATATCTTAATTATCTCATGATGTCAAAATAGGAAAAGAAGAGATAAGGATCCTTTTCTTATCAGAACAAAAAGATCGTTGTTTTTCCTAGATAAAAGGGAAGAGACTTCTCTTTTCCTCTTATACTGACATTCATGAAGAAAATATTGTTACGAATAGTTCCCATAAAGCAATATTGTTGCTTTACTATTTCCTTGGAAAATCACAAACAGTCTTTGAATTAATAAACAAAACGATTTTGTTCTTAGGCAATAACTTCTTTATGTGCTTATTTATGTCTGTTTGGGTTTGACTGTGTTTTGCATGTTTTGAATTCCCCTAATCCGATGAGGCCGTTAAGAACTTTGTCCTTATGAGAATGACACATGAAATAAGTTCTTAACACCATAGGCGAGGATTAGAAACTTTTCCAAGTCGATGAGTCCAACAGATAGTGGGAGTGTCGACCTAGACTCCGTTGAGACTTGCTTATGTGATTATGTCCTTGTGAAGGATCACTCAGTTTCATGGAGTGATAAGTGCATACGATGATGCGTTTATAATACATAAGGTGATTTTTACAAGAACTTCATCACTGAGATATCTCACTTGAGAACATTCCTAAATGGGAAAGGAAGTTTCTAGAAATTTCCAGATTAGGAAATATCTCACAGGTCAATGACTTGATTAATAATTCTTTGACTTGAGATTTTGTAATGTCTCATATGAGCTAATTCTGTAATCTTTGATATAGGATCAAAAGGATGTCACCATATAGACACATGAACCACGGCCTATGTTGGGATTACACAAGTGGCATATGTAGAATTAGTAGAATAGATAAAGGACCTACATTTGTTAAGAACAAGAATGATCTCTTACTGATTAAATTGTTCGTAGTCCATTAAATATTAAACCCTCGGCCAAGGTGGATAAAAGATCAAGACATCAAGAAAATGGGGTTTTCTTGGATTGAGATCTAAATGGATATGAAATGAACTTAACTTTAAACATCAAGAATAACAAGGCTCTGAGTTTATTCCCATGCCTTAATGTCTTGATTGAGAGATGGAGTTGTGGGAGGATCATATTTAACTGATTGTCATTGACTGAAAGGTTCTTTGATTCATTTCGTTATTTGGCTAGGGGTCACACACCCATTGCTAGATTACGGTAGTGTGATCTATGAACTGATTAATTAATTAGTGTCACTGCTAATCGAATGATGAACCTAAAGGGTCACATACAATGCCAGGTCACGAGTGTTTTGGTGTTAGAAATAGTGCCGTTAAAGCCGATGTAATAGTCCGCTTTGTACTTTTTCTTTTGTAAATCACAGACAATCTTTGAATAATAAACGAATTGAGACAACACTTCTTTATATGCTCTTGTTTGATTGTATGATTACTTTAACTATGCATGTATAAGAACTCCCCTAATCAATATGACTTATAGGACTCAACCATTTAGGTGAAGTGGTTCATGGAACGAGCCCTAAATCACATAAGTCATGATTAGAAATCACTCCAAGCCAATGAGTCTAAAAGATAGTGTGAGTGTCGATATGACTCGATCGAGACTTGCTCGTGTGATCGCACCCTTAAAAAGGACCACCTTGTTTCATGGGGTGCAAAATGTATTGTTGATTCGTGCGTGATACATGGGGGTGCTTACTTATTCTAAGTAGGTACATTGAGGTGTCCTGTGTGAGAAGATTCCTAAATGGGAGAGGAAGTTTCTATTTCAGGAAATAGAAACTTCCAGATTAGGAAATATCTCACAAGTCATTGAAGTGATTCAGTAGTCCTTAGACTTGAGATTCCATCAATGCTTTGTGGGCTAACTCTGTAGTCTTAGGTATAAGTTTTAAAGGATGTCGCCTGAGATAGCTGATTCAAGGCTTATGCTGGGGTTGCACAAGTGGCACACGAAAACATATGAGAATCGATAAAGGACCTACACTTGCTTTAGTAAGAAGATCTCTTATTGTGTAAGTCATTCATATGCCATCTCAGAGTCCTTGGCCAAGGCAGTTGATCGAGATCAAGAAATGAGTTTCTTGGATCGAGATCAAATAGATATGAAATGCACTTAACATTAAGATCGAGATTATTAGGGTTCTAGTTATTCCCTTGCCCTAGATCTTGATTGAGTGATAGGTTGTAGGAGGACCTTATTTCACATATGTCAATGACTTAAAGGTTCTTTCGAATTGAGACATTCTTATTCAGCTAGGGGTCACACACTTGTTGCTAGACTATGGTAGTGTGATCTGTGGACTGATTAATTAATAAAGTATTAATTTATCGGGGTCACTACTAATTGAATTAAGAACCTAGAGGATCACACACAAATGCCCGGGCACGAAGGTTAAGGGTTGAATCGATTAAACAAGTTGATCGAACCAACGAAGCGTTGGAAAGGGACACACGTGTCAAGCACACGTGTGGGACACATGTCCGTGCGTGACACGTGTCACGTTGTGATGTGTTAAATAATTAATATTGATTAATAATTTAATGGACTTTAATTTAATTATGAATTGTTATTAAAGTTCTAATTTGGAGATATTAAGTCTAATAAATAATTAATTATTAGCATCAAGTTATTTATTATGAATAGATAAATAATTAAATAAAATATCTAAAAGAGTTAGATATTGATTATTGCAAGTTAAGTTGGTCAAAATGAGACTTTGGGTCAAAGTAGAGAGTCTTTCTCTCCAAGCAAGGAATCTCTTAGCTAGAGGGATAAGAACCTTAGTCCAACAAGGAAGAGGGGTTCGAATCCCTAGAGCTATATATACAAGGGGTTCGAACCCCTTGATGATTGATAGCAAAATTCTCCTTCTCCAAATTATATCACACAAACCCTAGAGTCTAAACACTAAATGTAGAACTAGCATCCTCACTGTTTAGATCGTGATCGAGGTTGGTGTGGATTATTACTCTAGAAGGCTGCTATCGTGGAGTCTTGAAAGATTTTAAAGGAGCTCGTGGGGCTTGCCACTTGAAGCGCGTTTGAGGGAGGCTCATAACGTGGCAAGAAAGCATTGAACTAAGTAAGTTTCTTGAATCTGTAAGAATCGGGAATAGGAATTGCAAGTCTAGATCTTGCTTTTTGGGGAAAAAATTTAAATTTCGTTGCGTTATCTTTTCGTGTTTTCCCAACATTAGGTAGGAAAGTTAATTGGATTAACGAAGGATCAAAATGTTGATCGAAATGAGGCCTCGAACTCGTGGACCCCTGCCACGTGTCACGCAGAGTAGTGACTACCACGTGTCACGCACATGGCTGCACACGTGTGGCTTAGTCCACACATGAATTCTTTTCTTAATTAATTGATTAAATTGTTAATTAATTAATTTTGGTCTTTTAATTAATTATGAATTAATTGTTAAGTCCAATCTCAAAATAATTAACCCAATAAATAATTAATTATGAATTAAGTTATTTATTGAATCTTGGTATTTGACTTTATGCAAGATAAGTTTGAATAGTCAAACTTCCTATTGTAGGAGAGAGAAAGATTTCTTGGATTATCTTGGAGAACAACATATGATCTTATTTTCAATTAAAAAGATAATAATTAATTAGTGAATTAGTGAGCAAGAAATCAAAGTCCCCTAGATCTAAGATGGGGTGGGGCTTCTCTTACATTTTAGATCAACGTTCTTGATGTTAATTAATTTTGAGAAAATTATAAGAAAAGTTTTCAAAGTTAATTCCTAGCCAGAACATAAGCCACAGAACTAGCATTCTCAATAGTTTGATCGTGATCCTGGATTGGTGTGGATACGCTTTGGAGGATTACCTACTTTGGGATCTTTTCTAGGACCGTTCAATGGACAATCCGCACGAAGGGTGTTTGATAGGCGGTATTAACATCACTAGAAAGTTTCAATCTTCATAAGTTTCTCGAAACCCTTCTTAGATTCGAAACGAACATTGCAAGATTTACGATTCGCTTTTAGAAAAAAAAAATTTAATTCCGCTTTGCAAACTCTGTCTTTTCCAACAAATATATCTTCTCTGCTCCTTGTAGCATCTTGCTAGCATAATACATGTTTAAAAAATTAATTTTTTTTGGGCCATACATGATTCCAACTACAGGAAAACATTCGTTTGGTATTAAGATGATACTATCGATAACAAAATAAATTACTTCAGTCATAAGAAATTTAGCTAAGTAGAAAATATTTATTGGAAACTTAACTCCCGAGGATATACATGAGGTACATTGGGGGGGGGGGCGGAAAAATGAAAAGAAAGTTTCAGTTATTATTCAATTGAGAGTTGAAAAGCGAGCGAGCGCTCGAGGAACTTTGTCCATTTTGGCGATGCTCGTGGAGCCTTAATTTAGTGCCACATGGAGTCAGTTATTCGGTCAATATGCGGCCATGTCAGTACTATTGAGGGATAATGCCTTCAGAATCTACGACTTAACAATCACAAACGAACGACGGTCAAATATATTGAGGGATTATTCAGTATAGATCCTCCGACGCTTAAGTTGGTCTAAATTATAAGTAGAAAACTTGAAGAATCAAGTAATGTATAGTAAGAGCGGAGAACTTATCTTTCTTAAAGTAAGTTTTGAGATTTTATATTGACTTGTGCAAGACACCTACCTAGGGTTAACGTGTTAATATGACCTAAAGCTTTGGGAGGATTGAATGAATGGATAGGATATCTTGGTCTTCAGTAGTGATTTAACGGAGCCTTGGACAGTAGATTTGGGCTTAAGATCATATGAAATAAGATTATAGACCATAACGCATACTAGGACTAATATCAATTTTCATACAATAAATTGCATAACAATAAAAAGGACAATATATTATAAAGGAAGTTTTAAAAATAAAATTATATTTTATTCATGAACATTGTCTAGGTGTTAAGAAACTTAATTAATTTGCAAGATTCTCATAATTCTCGAAATCAATACGTTTTTATAATTCAAAAGGTTCATTTTCTGGAATCATTCATATTTTTTTTATAACTATAATATGATGAGTGGTATAATTGATTACGTTTTTTTTTTACAGCATAATTGATTATATTGGGTGAGTTAAATTATTATCCATATAAAATTGTTTACGGCACTTGTGTCTTAACCTTGTCTTAGAATAGGATCTCAGTGGATGTGTGGTGGATTAGAGTAGGTTTCTTTGCTACGTAATTTTAGAGAGATTTATTTATTTATTTATTTATTTATTAGCCATCAATATAATTTACATTGTTGCCCCAACATTATCGATGACTTTCGTTGTTCAAAAAAATCCAAAAAGGTATTAGTTTCTTTTTAAGATAAAAGAGTTTTAACCGAACCATAAAAGTAAACTAGTTGGTTCGATGGAATGATTAGAAAGATTCAAAGACATTAGAGTAAACAAGTTCAAAATTGAAGATTAAACTATTTGATAAATTTGTATATTTTCATAATTCAAACCGATTCGAATACTACAAATTAGAGTAAACTACTTCTAAAAGTATGCTTCAAAGTTAAGTAAACCAAGAGCTTCGTGTTTACTGGTCATACAGAGAAGGGGAAGCAAATACTTCCTCGATTGGACTAAATTTAAAATGGGAAGGAGTTTTGAGCAAATACACCTATGCTTCTCAAAAAAGTACTACATATCTTGCATCCACAAAACAGTATCGTATCCAAGTGAAAATACGTTGCTGCAATAAATCATTTTACAAACTTAAAATCTGCCCCAAATGACGCCCTCCCTAGACCAACTTCTATGTACAACTTACAGACCAATCAATGAGGAACAAACAATGGTTAAATTAGATAGCAAACTTCACCACAGAACTACAAAACCTATTATACCACACCCATTTTCATATTTCTTTCCTTTTTGAAGCTTATGGCCAATCCAATCCAATCCTTAGTCAGCCTAAATTCTTCTTCACATCCAAAAACACTAGGTTCATTCTACACAACTTTTAACCATAATCAATTCTTAACCTCTTCAACTCGGCTAGAAAAGAAGGGTTCGACTTTAGTGTTCGTAGCGCGAGAGCCCTTATATCCTCCCTTGAACAATCTCGTGATATACGAGCAAGCTCCCACAGCGCACCTCCATTAATCAGTTCCGTGGCATTAACGTCTGGAGTCAAGTAAAATATATTTTAGCATTTTAGGTATTGTGTAAAAGAAAAAAGTTCTTCTTTTTTCACGGAATAAATGGTTTCAAGAGAGAGTTTTACCATGTTGTGCCAGGTGGCAAAGTGCCAGCTCTATGTGACGCCTGATTGGTGAGGCTTCATTGTTTGCATTCTGCACAATCCAAGGAAGTGCGCCCTCTTCTAATAGGACCGATCTCCCACTCTTACTCCCTGCAACCATGAAAATAATCAAGTATGAATATTATTAAATTTATCTGATTTTCTAATGTTTTATACAGTTGAACCATGTTTACAAATGTTCTCTTACAAAAAGATGAAGGCCCGGGACCAAAAAAGGTTGACTGGTTGAGTACGAGTTGGAACAATGTCGTGCAATCCATATAATATTCAAAACATCTTGATCTTTTTACGAAGGAATAATTATGCTAGCATGCCCTCATGTTTAGCCTAATTACACAGACTCCCCTGACATTCGACAAGTTACAAAAAATATGCCTCGCATAACTGAAGTTTGGCCCAACGCATGCCGTTATAGTCATGAAGTAAAATTCAAATCTTGATCAGTATCTTTATGGAAAATTAGGGTATTCATAAGAAAATAGAGATGATATCATTGCATTCATCGATCCCAATGCAATGCAAATTCTTAGGTACGGGAAGTTTTTCAAATATCCCAAACGTAAGGAGAAGTTTGTGTAATACATGCCAAACCTCATGGTTCATTAGTGTAATTATCCCTTTTATGAAAAAGTTTGTTTTATGTAGAACATATCTTAAAGGTGAGATTTACTAAACCTAGCTTTAATGCATCCAGGGTTTATATAAGTTTAAACCATCTTACTTAGCATAATTTGTTACAACTAGTGAACCATATACTTATCCTCAGAAATTACTATTCGGGCCTTCATCTCATTAAACAAAGTGACCTCAACTACCAGATTTATAAAGCATGACTACCAGTACAGGCAACAAAAGGACAAGAGTGTAGGATAGCAAAAGTCAGGTTAAATGGATCAATATGTCACCATATTCTTTCTGAAATCTTGCTCCAATGAACCGTAAAGATTACAAATGCAGATGGAAAACCAAGCAGAAAACAACATCCAAAAGGGCCACCATAATAATGAGAAACAAAATTTGTTTAACCATTATGTGCCACATTAGGACATGGAGCAAATAGTTCATAGAAAAAAGTTGACTTCACCCGAAGAAGAATGTGACCCCCTACAGTACAACTTTTAGACAAATAAAGAAACTGCCTGTGTGTGTAAATGTGAAAATGGATCCCAAAAAATGTTTACTTCACCTTGCGTTGAAGCTCTAGATTCGCATTTTGCAAAGTTAGCAATTCCACGAGCAACTTGAGCAAGAACATCTGGATGTCTGCATCTAACCATTCCCAGCAGAGCCCTAATACCTCCTTCAGCTCTTAGCTTTGCCTGCAACTTATCTGTCGATATAGGACCAGTGGTTAAAGCAACAAAACTGGAACTGGATTACCAAGTCTCATAATTTCAAGGGGCCAATGACATGATCTTTAATATAAATAAATATTTTGAGTAGCAAGACAAAAGAGATTGACATCCAAAACCAAGTTACAAAAGCAGCCTATTTAAGTGAAGAGGCACCGCAGAACAACGGTTTGATTAAAACTGCTAATTATATACCATATTATAAGTTTTTAACTTCTTATAATATATTCCCGAGTTCAGAATACAGTAAACCTTTTGGTAATTTATTAAGGTCTCAATTTAAAGGAATAATTACACTTGCACTCCCTAAGTTTATCTTAATTACACAAACTTCCCCTGAGGTTTCAGATATTACAGTTCCTTCCCTAGCATTGACTAACGTTTAGCCTCCGCCTAACACATGCTATTATGTCATGAATTTAGGGTATAAAAATTACAGTGACGTCACAAAAATCATCACTCCAATGTAATGTAAATTTTTTGACAGGAGAAATTTTTTAAATTTCTCAAACTTCAGGGAAGTTTGTGTAATTAGCCCAAACCTCGGGGTGTACAAGTGTAAACTATCCCTAAATTGTTTGATGAAGTAAAATGTTGGAGCTCTAAATTGTCAATGATTGCAAATTTATAATAAAAAGGTCAAAATTTACAAATTTCGTAAGCATTTAGACATAAATTTTCAAATCCCTATAATTTTAAACCCTAGCAAAGGCAAAGAAACATGACACTAACCATTGCCACAGAGATTAGCAATAGCCCCAGCTACCATGCGGAGTGTTTGGGGATCCTCTGCTTTGGCTGCTGTTAAAGACAACAAGCTTATTCCCCCTTCAGACATAATCAGCTCCTGGTTTATTTCTGCCAATCATCATAGCAAACATAAATAAAAAGGTGACTGAATTTTTTTTAATCCTCACATGTGAATCTCACTCCTAAGTAATGGAAAATTACCATTCATTGCAAGATTTGCTATAGCCCCAGCAGCAACCCGATGAATGGTCTCATCATTTGAACTTCTCAAGAGAGTAAGCAAGGATGTAAGTCCACCAGCCTCAACAATCCTTTCCTGATTTGACTCTGAAGATTAAGAAGGAATACATGATTGGTGAATACTCACAAGCAAAGAGACTCAAGTGTAGATACACAAGAGGCCTAAGGACCAGTTAATTGGAAAAGATTAAGAACATTGCTCGAGAATTTGATAATAGTTCCACAAAAATATCTTCACCATCCAAATTTGTATTCAATTCATAGTGGTAGTGGTAACATTATTGTGCTGGATTTCATATCCATCTAATGCGGAGGCGTTTGAAATCTTCTCCCAAATTCTTTTCTTAGTTTCAAGTCTTTCTGTCCTTTAGAAAATTAGCATTTACAGCAATGAATTATGTGGACCAGTAGAATCTATGTACAACCATAAGTTTTTCAATTCCTTCCGGTATATATCTAAATTATGGTTGAAAACCTCTCATTTAAGTATCTAAATACAGATGTCAAACTTGTTTCAGGAAAAATCCTTTAGGACATATCAAAAACCATATGCATTGGGCCCTAGAAATATGAACACTTGACTGGAAGGAAATGGAGAAACACAAAAATTAATGAATGCTAAAATTGTAGATTTCATACCTTCAGCTGCTAGATTAGCAACTACTTTAACAGCATGAATACGTACGTCAGCATCCTCTGATTGAAGTAAAGACAATATTTTGTGCAGTCCCACTGTTGCATTGTCATAGACATGGGAATGAAAACAACACTAAAGAGAAATAATTACCCAAAAATAAAAAATGAAAGTTATAAAAAGGAAGTTAGTCTAGAACCTTGTTCAAATAGTTTGACCATGGAGGTTTTCTCGCCACCTCCAGATTCTCTCTCCTGTTGATGCGTGACCGGAGAGCTCAGAGTGTCCAACGAGCTCGGCGCATTCCCCGTTGATCCTCTATCAAGATTTCTTCTTGACTACAAAGTTGAAAAGATTAAAAAGCTGATGAAGTCGCATACATAAAAATTATGACACACAACATTATTTGTTTGGCAGAAGAAATGAGTCGTGTAAATATCTGATAAATAGGTACTCAAATGTACAAATATACCTATGTTGTTCCAAGTTATTTCCATTTAATTGATTGAGTTATTAATCCAGCATTTTTGTATTCTGAGGTAAGCCAACCAAATTCTCATGAAATTTTTTGACATGAATGTAAGGAAATATCAAATCAATGGGTTCTGGAAACTTCTTACCTCATCTGCATCAAAACTTATTTGCAGGAGTTGACTGTGTAGCATTTCTATTTCTTCTTCAAGTTTCACCTTTTGACATTCTTCATCTTCCAGCCTCCTACGAAGATTCACTAGTTCTGCATTTCTGGAAGCCTAGTGGAAAACAAGTACCTATTAGATGCCTAATTATAAATTTTAGAATGAAACAATTCATTGGCACAATGAATGAAGAAATGAACCAATTCAATAAGCACCTCAGTGTTTTTCCATTGAATCAATTGATTTTTAAGATTATCAACTTCAGCTTCTGCAGCTTTGCGCAAAAGAATCTCATTTTGAAGCTTTTGTTTAATATTTGTAACTTCACTGGAAGCAATGCCAACATCAGGTGACGCAACTTTGACTTTTCGATGTCCGTTCTTTTCTAGTTTTGACACCGATTGTTCCTCATGATTCTTTACAGAGTCCATGTAGTCTTTCTGAAACTTAAGTTTCTCCTTCTGAAATCACAATAATTTGAAGATTCCCGAATGAGTTAGTTGGTAGTGAAGATGTTAGAGAAAGTGAACGGTGACACTATTATGACTGTCGCCAATTTAAAATGCAAGCTTCCCAATATAATAATGTCAGCCGCACAATATGCAACCAATTCTTCAAATTAAACCAAAACATTTAGATAAGAAAAGAAAGAAAAAATAATAACTTAGCCGAAAAAAGGAATTTGAAGCTCTTCCACAGCTTTTAAGGCCATTAACAACAAAACTATCTCATACATTCATTCCCATTTTAGTTTTGTCAAATATTTAATTCCTTTTCTGCAGAATTATCTGCTCTGCAAAATAGCAATTTTCTCACGTATCATTGTAGCCCAAATATCAACCAACTCATTTTAGTGAATAAAGAAAATCTTTGGATAAGCCCCAGCTACTGGCAACTGTTGGCATCTGGAGGTAAATAGCATGACTGTATGACAATAGCATTCAGTCTTGTAAATGGAATTTAACATATAAAAATACATTTTTCACCCAAAATCCAGATGCATGTAGTGCATTGACATACCTCTAAAGCATCAGTATAGTTTTGCTCAACCTCGGCAACACGCCTTTGTGCTTCCAGAGCTATCCTCTCAATCTCATCTTGAAATGCTTTTTGTTGCCTTTCATGTTCTGCAATTAGTTTGTCCAATTGCATTTCAAGCCTCCTTGATAAACTTTTGTAATCAAATTCCTCTTTAATTTTCACCATATTCTCCACCTTCATTGCCTGCAAAGACCAATAAACAAAAGCATCTAATGTCATTAACTGTAATAATAGTAGTTAATTAGTTATAGTAACTACACTCCTTTGCACCCAATAATCAGTTTAACACTCATATTCTCATCATAATATCTTTATAGAATTCCATATTTTCTTTCAGATTCAAAGAAGTCAATCAAGATGTCATTGACTAAGGAAAATGATTTACCAAACCATATTTAATGGAACTAAATGAAATAGAAGGTAAGATAAGATAACTAGCAAAAGTAATTGAACTCACCCTTTGTCCAAACATGACGGTGCTTGTTGTCTCTCCTCGGTGACGGGGCGACGGCCCAATAGTAATGACCAACGAGGTTCTTGCTGACCCTAAGAACAACACATTATGGAAAAATGTATCATAAAAATGGCATTGGATCTTACAAATTTTTTCATTTTATTGGATCTGATTTCTTAAATGAAAACACATAAAAATATATAACTACTAATTATAGCAGACCAATAACTTCAAGTGGTTACCAAAGTTACATACAAGAATATGCATGATTGAATGGACCATAACAACGATTAATGATTTTGAAGTTTCACGCAATTTCAGGTTACTAATCTAACATGCAACTTCGCATATATGGACTTGACAAAAGCAAATCATACTAGACAAAGTTATTCTTTTTAGTAAAATGGTTTCGTCCTTACAATATGGTTTTAATGATAACATAATTATCGTTCAAGAAAATTATTAACTTACCTCCAAAAGAATCTCGAAGCAATCTTGTAAGTTTTGAATCACGAACAGGAACATGAGAACTGTTCTCTGCCAATGCATTAATACATTTTCCTAGTGCACTCAAAGATAGGTTAATAGATTTGGCTTCCTCCAATGTATGACCCTCACTCCCTACCAGATGGCAAAACGTGATTGGTTAAAAGTGGAAAAAGAAAGATTTAGAAATAGGACATAAACATGTTGATACCTGACTTATCAATACGCTCAGAACCAGCAAGGTCTACGATAACTAGCTTGCTTTTCCGTACAATGGGAGGCTTTAAAGATTTACTCATTAGATTCATGTTACCATTTTCATTCGGAAAAGAAGAATTTCTTCCTTTCACAGACCTCTTTATATGTACCTGCCAAAAAAAAAAAAACACAGATCCAAATATACAATAGTCATAATGCAATCAAGAATACAGACCATGAGCTTCCCATGACTTAATACAAAATATGACTTAAGAAAATTAAAACTTAAATTTTCATTCACCATCAGAATAGCATGGCTACGTGAGGATTCCGTATTTAATTTTGTGTTTGCTGCAAAACGATTAGCTTCCCCTAATTGTAGCAATTCAATAAAACTTTTATGATCCCTAATTTCTACCAAAGTCGCCCCAGGTAAAGATACATCTCCACTTTTTGGATCTTCCACAATGGATATATTATCATTAGCTGGATTGAGGAGGTCCTGTATTGTTTCCATGTAAAGCTGCACGAAATAAATTAAGAAAATCAATATTCACAAACTACTTATGTTTTTGTTTTACTTTTTTCATTTTTAAAGTTGAAGGAAGGATATTCTTTTCACAGAACCTGCAAATAAGAAACAGAGATGAAATCATTTTCGTGTGATGTTTCTTTCAAGATATCCTCCATTGCACGCAACATTATTCCACGATCAGATGCATCATCTTCTCCAAGTCGCCCAAGAGTATAGGTTTTCCCTGTTCCAGTTTGCCCATAAGCCATTACTGTTCCATTGTAACCATCTAAAACGCTCTGCAATAAACATATTAATATGTATCTTAGATTAAATCATTTTGGCACGCTATGAAGTACACCCAGGATGAAGATCAAATGGAAACATGCAAATGCATCATGTCAAATTAAAAGAAAACTGAGAAGGATATAAAATGTTCACAAATTAAATTAAATAGCATATTCACAGTAACACTAACACCAGAGGTTCTAGAAGAATATTCATCATAGAGGGTAATATGATGAAAGTATACTATGCAGTTGAGCAACCAAACTGTTGACAGAAAATGAAGGTCGGATGAAATGACAAACAAGATTTTGTTTCAAGTAGGAACAAAGAAGATCAGTTAACCATAAATTAGCACTAAGTGTCACTTTCTAGGTCAAGAACTGGAAAACTGATAGATTCAACAAGTTTCAACATAATAGAGCAACTTCCTGGCAGCATCTACAAGGAAACATGTATAGAAGGTAAAAAAGAATTACAATGAGAAAATTTTCGCTTACAACAGTAAAATACCTTAATTTAAGAAGTAATAACGACACATAATGGAAAAATCAAAAATAGGCCAAGTTAATATTTACCTCAACGACCGGCTTTGCTACAACTTCATACACACGCTTTTGTGATGCAAACTCAGTTAAAACTTCATCAAACTCATAAGTATCAGAGTCCCAATTGTTTTTCCGAAGTTTCAACCGTTTTAGCTGAAACAAAAGCCACGATAATTGCATTTTGAGAGGCAAGTATAAGAATATAGATTTTGCAATTCATAGCAAATTTGCCGTGCAATAAAATTGTAAAAGACGGCCTACACGATAATAGTCTGATGAAACATTGTCTGTAATAATGATAGTCATTATATGGCCATACCTCTGGTTGCAATTCCACACAATCAGCAAAATCAGCATCAGCTGCCATCTCCTCCGAATTTTGAGGCCTTATTCTGACAGCAACTCGCACACGCCCAGAAACTATACACACAAGTTGCAATAATTCATCATCCTTTTGCATAAAATGTCTTAATAACTTGAAAGATAACATAAAAGCAACAAATGATCATTTTTGTGGGAGACACTACATCAAGGGCAAAATAGCAGGAAAAAAAATGGGAGGTATATTATTAAGTAGAAAAACAAAAACCACAAATTTCACTTTTAATGGAATCTGTACAGTTTATGCATAAAAACTGCACAAACAAAATACCCAAAAGACAACATTCATAAATGCATAAATGATATTCCTTTGCCCAAATAGAAACCTACAAACAAGTATTAGGGAAAGACTAGAATTTCAGTTGGAAAATTCAAGATCACACCATAAAGCACAGATACGAAAAATACAAACAAAATTGAACTTGCTAATTGAACAAAAAAAAAATTAAAAAATCACGATTGAACAGAAACCAGCCAAAAATCACCACATTTATGACCCAGAAACTAATTCATCCAAAACTACACTAACGATTACCCGTAGAATCATCTCGGCTCGAGCCAGTGCTGCTCCGACGAACACCAGAGGAAGCCGTAGATGAGTGCTGCACCTTTGACTTAACAGAAGACGACGAAGACTGCTTCGAATTGTAGCTCTCAAACTTCACAGCTCCTCCACCACCACCACCTCGCGATATGGTGCTGCCATTTCTATAGGTATTGCTCGACATTTTCTTCACTAACTTCACTTTCTTATCTTTCTTCACATAATTCTGCTAAGCTTGAAGAGAAGCGATCAGAGAAATTCGAAAATGGAGGAAAGTTTGGCTTTTGGAGTTTCTCTGACAGTTGAAAAAGAACTGAAAAGGGTAGAGAGTGGGAGTGTGGGACTCCCTCGCTCCCAATTATTAATATTTGTTAATTAATTAAAGTCAGATAATTCATGAAAATAAAGAAAAATACTATAACTGAGAAAAGTACAAATTTTGGCAGCTTAGGTGATAAACCATTTCAAATAATTTTGGCAGAACAGCGTACAAATTTAATCATAATACTATTTAGTTATACATCGAAATCATAATATTATTTTAGCAACAAAAAAAAATAAAATAAAATAAAAATAAAAATCATAATATTATTATACTGTTTGGAATATATTTTAGATGTAAATAAAAAATTATTATAAATAAGTAATAATTTAACTGAGATAATATAATATAAGTAGAAAAATACATGAAGAGAGAGAAATAAAAAAAATGTGAAACCAAGAGGATAAAGAGAATCCACAAATAAAAATGAACAAAGAATTAAGGTGAGGGTGCGAGAAAAAGGAAGATAAAAGAGAGAAAAAATAACAAGTAATTGGAATTACGAGCTTGATGCTATATCAGCGTTCCATAGTAATGCCCAAATAATTGTGTGCCTTTGGAGGTCGGGGCTGATTCGATTAAGTTGAAGTGTAATAGGGAGTTAGGGACTATAGTATTAATTATTTTTTGAATGTCCTCAAATTGTACTCTTTTATGTTAAGGTAGGAATACTTTTTGCTTGAATAGAAGAGAAGAAAATGTTATAAGGAAACAAATCATTTATTTTTTGAAGCTGAAAAAAATAGAGTTCAACAACCAAAATATTTATTTTAAATAACTGTGTAAATAGACATTAAATAGATTGGATGTATAATTATTATATCTTTTGATTCAGGTATGAATAATATTCTCTTTAAACGGATACAAATAAATAATATTATCTTAAAACGAATACAAAGAGTTAATTAAATTTTAACCGGATATTTAATTGTTCATTTATTATATAAATTTTTTAATAATTTTTTAATTTTGGAGGTGTATATTATAGAGAGATAAATAATTGTATTTAGAATTATGGTTTAAAAAAAAATCTTATGATAGTTATTAACTTTAAGTTAGATATTTATTAATGATTGGCACTGGATGACTGGACCAGCATTATACCCCTTCATTACTCTACGACTTTGGGACTGGAAAATGGTTTATTGAAGGTAGCGAGGAGAGTTGGGATTCTTTACTATTTTATCATTAGGCATTGATTAGTTATTTTGAGTTACTTGTACATATTATCGTATTCAGATGTAGTATAATTATTACTAGTGGATTTTTAATTACTTTGATCATGTTAGATATATATATATATATTATTTTTTTTTTTTGGTTGTGCATCTACTAATAATTTGTGGTTTTACTTTGATCAAGTTATATGAGGAAATAATTAAATGTACTCAATTAAATTTTGTTGATGATCAGGGTTGTTTTTAGGCTAAGACTTACTACTACAAACATACGAATATAATACAATATTAATTTTAATTTTATCACGTAATATATATTTGATATGAATATCTAACGTAACATGATAGGATAGAATAATTATTTTAAAAATATTTGTGCATCATAATTATGGCATGCTATTGTATTAATTGGGTATGTAAGTGAGAGTATTTGATTATTATTATTATTTGAGATAAAGATTTTCGCCCATCCGAACTATGACCTTTTTGGCATTTCACCATCCCAACTATTTTTCACCCGAAACCATCATCTAAACTTTCAATTCCTGACAAACCACCATCCCACAGCGGTTTTGGCCCTTTTTTGAACGGTTTTGACTCTTTTTTCAGCGGTTTTGGTAACCCCCAAAATGGAACTCTGCCCTTTCCAACCAAGGAACGAGCAAGAACGCTTTGCTCCAAAAACCTTTCTGATACGAATTCGGGCGCCATTACATGGATCGAAACCCAGACCCAGTCAGATGTGCGCTTCGCTCAGCCACATGATGAACATGTTTTAAGCTAACTACATGTCGAGCGCTTAAGCGGTACCGCCTTTTCATTCCCATCAAGGAATGAAATAGCCCACGCGAAAGCCTAGGCGAAAAACCGCTTCTTTTTTCCGGTTCCGAAACAACTTGGGCAGTCTGTCTTGAGGGAATTTTTCTGTCTCCGAGATGATGAGTTGCAATGACTAAGACCCGCCCGTGGAAATACATCGGTTTCTTACTCGTGCAAAGGAACCTTCCCGGGCAGGGAAGAGAACGCAAATGGATGGATAGAAAAGATTCATTCCGTGGCGCGCAATCCATCATTGGCAAATCTTTCTTTGTTAAGACTCTTTGATCGACACTTAGTGATCGGTTCGCTAGTTCACGCAAATCCGAAGAAGTTATCACGGACGAGCCACATGCAGGGTTACCAAAACCGCTAAAAAAAGAGTCAAAACCGCTCGAAAAAGGGTCAAAACCGCTGTGGGATGGTGGTTTGTCAGGAATTGAAAGTTTAGATGGCGGTTTCGGGTGAAAAATAATTGGGATTGTGAAATGCCAAAAGGGTCATAGTTCGGACGGACGAAAATCTTTATCTCTTATTATTTTTTTGGTTGAAAGAAACACTAAACTATTGCAACTCCAGAAGGTGGTGTCCCTTCTTGACAAGGTAATTTGCACAACAATTAATTTCTCTGTTGACATGCTTAAAATGCACCCCCCATAGGTTTCTTAAAAGGTCTCAAACGTCGGCAATAATGTTACCTAGTGGGTGACTCGAAATTTCAGTCTGTTCAACAAGAGTGATCACAACCACCGAGTCTATCTCAATTTTCATCTTAGGAATACGTAAGTCCCACTCTACGTAGCCCCTCCCTAAGGCCGCTAAGCTCGGCCACTGTGATAGAGGCATTCTAGTAGCAGCGCAAAGACACTAATCCATTCCCCACTTTCAATCCTCAAGACGCCCCAAAGGCAGCAAAATTAATATGGGAGAAAATGCTACCGTTAGTATTTAACTTACACCACCCCTCCGGCGGCTTTTGCCATTTTCCTGAAAACTCTCTACGCGACCTAGCAGCTACCTCATCACCCCATATCTTCCAAAAATTCAAGGCCAGCACTTTAATTGAACTAATGAACAGTCTGGGTGAGTGCTTTTTGGATTGGAAAATCCATAAATTTCTCTCCTTCCAAATAGTCCATTAAGTAGCTAAGAAAACAAACCTCCAAGGGCGGGAAGGAATATTTATGTTTCTGAAATTAGTATGACTAACCTCTTGCAGCCAACAATCATTACCAATAGCAAGAAAGCGAGCAAACTCAATCAGTACAATGATGAATTCCCAAATATGATGCGTCTCACTACAGCTCCTCAAGGCGTGATTAATATCCTTCCTCCTTCAATTATACCAAGTACACATGTCCGACGTTGCAAATGCCCGATCGAACCGCAAAGCGTTGGTGAGGATGCTCCCATGGTTACAGAGCCAAATTAGAAATTTGATTTTCAGAGGACATTTCAGGCGCCATATCCACTTCCAGTCAGATTGTTCAGCATACTCCATAGAGCGGAGCACCCCTATGCAGACTTACAGGAGAACCTCGTTTGGAGACGCCGTCCAAATTCTCTAGTCATCACGTTTCTCAAAAGAATGGGACATACTAAGGATGAGATTCTGAATTGAAGGTGGGATATCAGTCGTGAGGCGAGAAAGGTCCCAATCTCCCTCATTATTGATAATATCCGCCACTGACATTTCTTCATCATGGACATTAACCTCCCCCTCCAAACTTTCAGCAATGGGTTTTTGGCCAACCCCATCGATCAAACCATAGCGAGACCCTTGAATCGTCTCCTATGCGCCAACCAATCTGACTATCAATAAGTTTGGTACTTCGAACCACCCTTTTCCATATTCTCAAGGCCCATGGAGGGGGAATATGATCCAGAACATCATCCCCCTTTAAGTTCTTTTCCCTGAATAAGTCATTCCAAAGATTCAACTCTTGACGAAGAACCTTCCAACCAATTTTCGCGAGTAGTGCCACATTCATCTTACGGGCTTCTCTCGGTCCCAAGCCCCCTTCATGCTTGCCTTTTAAAACCTTGTTCCAACCAACGAGATGCACCTTCTTCTTCTCATTATTAGTCGACCAAAATACACCTTTAGTCCAACCAATGAGATGCACCCTTGGCGGGTGCGGCGAAAATACACCGGGGACAATCAAGGCCACAACGGATTACTTATTTCACAAGACCGCTAAAGTTGATAGCGGCCGCGACCCAAAACAAACAAAATCCTTCGTTGCCGCGACGCGGGACATCAGACACGAGAAATCCTATTTAATAACCTAGTTGTTGGAAAACACGAAAGAGTTGAGCAGCGGAAGTTTAAAATTTTCCAAAAGTTTAATCGTTGTCTTGCAATTTTCATACTGTAACATTGGGTGTTTTAGAAACTTACAATGATAGAAGCTTTCTAGTGATGTCGTTACCGCCTAACGAACACCCTTCAAACGGAATCCCTCGAACGGCCTTCGAATTAGACTCCAAAGTAGAAGCCCTCTAAAGCGTATCCACACCAGACCTAGAACACGATCAAGCGAGTGAGAATGCTAATTCTATGGCTTGTGTTAAGGCTTGGATAATTTTTTCTTTGAAAACTTTTCTTTTTGGATTTTCTAAAAAACTTAACACTTTGTGAGTGTTGGTCTAAAGAATAAGAGAAGTATTACCTCTTGTATTTATACAAGCGGTTTGAACTCCTTAGGGTTTCCAAGACCCAATGGGAGTTGTTTTCTTGCTCACTAATTAACTAATTTAATTATTAATTTAATGGGAATAATAAGTTCCTAACTTATTCTCCAAGTCTAGCAAGAAGACTTCTCTCTCCTACAATAGGAAGTTGGACTTTTCAACTTTCCTAAAGTTAAAATTCAATATTCAATAAATAAATTAATTCTCAATTAATTATTTATTGGGTTAAGTTTATTTGAGAATAATCTTAACAATTAATTCAAAAATAATTAAAAGACTAAAATTAATTAATTGTAATTTAATTAATTAATTTCTAGAAAAGAATTCTCGTGTGAAATAAATCACACGAAATGGGACACTCGTGAAGCCACGTGTACGTGATACGTGGCAGCCACATTGGCCACGTGACACGTGGTAGCCAAGTATACTTGACACGTGGCATCAACCTCGTTTAATGCCCATTTTTTATCAACTATTTTGATTCTTTGTTAATCATATTAACATCCTACCATATCCCTCGTGTTCTGGCATTTGTGTGTGACTCTTTAGGTTCATTATTCGATTAGCAGTGACAACAATTAATTAATTCCCTAATTAATTAATCACTTCACAGATCACACTACCGTAATCTAGCAATGGGTGTGTGACCCCTAGCCGAATAACAAAATGAATCGAAGAACCTTTCAGTCAATGACAATCAGTGAAATACGATCCTCCTACAACTCCATCTCTCAATCAAGAACTAAGGCATGAGAATATTCTCAGAGCCTAAATATTCTTGATCTTTAAAGTTAAGTTCGTTTCATATCCATTTCGATCTCAATCCTAAAAAACCCCATTTTCTACATGTCTTGATCTTTATCCACCTTGGCCAAGGGTTTAATGTTTAATGGACTACGAACAACTCAATCAGTAAGAGATCATTCTTGTTCTTAACAAGTGTAGGTCGTTTATCGATTCTACTCATTCTACATATGTCACTTGTGTAATCCTAACATAGGTCGTGGTTCAGGTGTCTATATGGCGACACCCTTTTGAGCCTATATCAAAGATTACAGAGTTAGCTCATATGAGACATTACAGAATCTCAAGTCTAAGGATTAATGAATCACGTCATTGACCTATGAGATATTTCATAATCTGGAAGTTTCAGGAAACTTCCTTTCCCATTTAGGAATGTTCTCATGTGGGACATCTCAGTGATGAAGTTCTTGTAACAATCACCCTTATGTATTATGAACGCATCAACGTATGCACTTATCACTCCATGAAACTGAGTGATCCTTCAAAAGGACATAATCACACAAGCAAGTCTCAGCAAAGTCAAGGTCGACACTCCCACTGTCTGTCGGACTCATCGACTTGAAAAAGTTTCTAATCCTCGCCTATGGAGTTAAGAACTTGTTTCATGTGTCATTCCCATAACTGAGTGATATGTGGACTGATTAATTAATTGGGAATTAATTAATCAGGGTCACTGCTAATTGAATTAAGAACCTAGAGGGTCAGACACAAATGCCCGGTCACGAAGGTTAAGGCTTAAATCGATTAAACAAGCTAATTGTACCAACGAGACGTTGGAAAGGGTCCACACATGTGGCACACGTGTCTCGAGTGACACGTGTCACCTTATTGTGATGTTTAAATAATTAATTTGATTAATTATTTAATGGACTTTAATTAAATTATGAATTAATATTAAAGTTCTAATTTGGAGATTTTAAACCTAATAAATAATTAGTTGTGAATTAATTAATTATTAGCATCAAGTTATTTATTATGAATAAATAATTAATTAGGTAAAATATCTAAAAGAGTTAGATATTATTTCTTGCTAAGCAAGTTGGTCAAAAGGAGACTTTTGGTCAAAGTAGAGAGTCTTTCTATCCAAGCAAGGAATTAAATAGCAAAAAGGATAAGAATCCTACTCCATTAGGGATTAGGGGTTTGAACCCCTTAGCTATTATATACAAGGGGTTCGAACCCCTTGTAGGTTGATACACGATCTCCTTCTCCAAATTATATCACACAAACCCTAAAGCCTAAACACTAAATATAGAACTAGCATCCTCCCTGTTTAGATCATGATCGAGGTTGGTGTGGACTATTTCTCTAGAGGGTTGTTTTCGTGGAGTCTTGAAATATTCGAAGAAGCTTTGGGGACTTGCCGCTTGAAGAGCGTTTGTGGGCGGCTCAAACGTGTCAAGAAAGCATCGATCTAAGTGAGTTTCTTAGAACCTTACGAATTAGGAATAAGAATTGCAAGATTTGATCTTTTTTTGGGAAATTTTTTTAAAATTCCCCTACATTACTGTTTTGTGTTTTCCCAATAAGTGGTATCGGAGCCATCTTGCAAGGCTTATTTCTTATTCGTCTCTTTTATTACGAATTTGGTAGAAATTCTTAGATTTAGATGCGATTGAGTATTCATGAGTTTTTTAGAAATCTAAGAAAAATTGAATCTGTGTTTTTCCTAAAATTTCTGAAAATCGTTTTCTAAAGATTTTGATTAGAACTGTTTTGGATCAAACTTGATTAAATCGTATTTTTAATTTCTGGATTGAATTGGGTTTTGGAAAAACTTGTAATACGAAATCGAAACACAAAACGAAACGTGAACCTAAGCGTGCTAGGGCGTCACACGCCCAGGCCCGCACCACCGCCACACAGCAGTCCCGCAACCGTGCGGGACTATCCGCATATCACTCCCGCAACCGCGCGGGAGCCTCGCCCGATACTCCCCTCCCACGCCACCCATCCCGCCTGGAACAGCTGCGCGCGCTGTTGGCTGCGTGCGCTGTTGGCTGCGCACGGGACTGGGGCGTACCCTAGCGCGCGATGCGCGAGGCGTTTCGGGCGGATGGGACAGCATGCGGGCAATCCGGCTTTTGTAGTTCGTTTTTGTATTTCGTGTTCAATCCGATATAATCCAGATTTAATTTTTCCTTTTAAAATCTATTTTATCAAATTAAAATTATTTTGAAATATTTAATTAAATTGGGATTTTCGTAAATTAAACTGATTTAGTTTTTGGAAAAATTAGGACTAGTTATTTTTGTTTTGAAATAATGAAAGAATAAAATTACTAATTTTTAGAAATTAATTGAAATTTTATTGATTTAATATTTCTTGGACTAATTGAAAAGGCTCATGAACAAGAATTGCATCTAAGTCGTGTTTTATGTTATTAAGACTTAAAGCAAGAATTTTAATTTATGGGTAAATTTAAATTCTTGCAATTTATGCATATTGGGTGATCATGGGTTTTAGGCTTGTAATGTTTTAATTTATGCACATGGATGTTTTAAATTGGGGTTAAAGCCCCATAGTTAAGTTTTTCAATTGGGTCGGTGCCCCACTTATGTGCGTACTGTTATGTGTTTATTATGTGGCTTTCCATATTACTGTTTTAAGGCCGGGGTATGCCCCGTGTATTTGTCTATGGCCAATATGAAGATTGAGCTATATTATTTTATACAAAGAGAGTAGATTATAGGATAGTAAGGCTTTTCTATTTTACTTTGAAGATTTGCACCCATGGAGTAAGATGGATCCACACAACAAGTAACATGGAGGCCACAAGTGAAGACCCCTAAAATTGTTAGGAAGGGTTTTTATTATTGTAATAGATAGGGCATCGTTTTATTTCCAATTCCCTCATGTGATTTAAACTGTCTTATGTGGCATGTATGTTAGAACTTGTGGTTGTGGAGTGGCTCCCACATATCATGCATAAAATAGGATAAACCAATGATCATCTCATGTTAGTATCATGCTAGGACATGTTATCTGCTATGTGCTTGTGTGAAATGCATTTAAGTTGTACTTGCATAATCAAGACTAATTAAAATTGGATAACATATATGTTGGTGAGGTCGAACCGGACAACTCTCTGGTTGATTCAAAAATTCTCGTTAAATATTAAGTTAATTTCGAACAATAGGTGTTTAATTCGAGATGCAAATTTTGAATTAAATTCCTAGCATTCCATCAATAGGTTTTAAGTTTAGTAAGTGAAGCTAGTTATTGTCCGCGAGTCGTGGGATAGCTAGTGGAGCTTATTAGTTCTTAGTTACCTAATTGATCATTTTATATGATCAATATTTCGTGTTCAATTTTAGCAAGGGCGATGTCCGCGAGTCGTGGGTCGTTCGAACTAAGTTTTGATCATGATCTTATGATTATGGGTCTAGCTTAATGCCTAAGTAAATATGGATGTCGCACGGGTCGTGGGTCCATATTGAAAGATAGGTGATGCAAAAATAATTACCAAGAGTTCTAAAGGTGTTAGAATTGGTAAGTTTTACTTAGAATGTCCGCGAGTCGTGGGTTCGAGGTGAAATGCTTAGGATCTTAGTACCCATTGGGAAACGTGTTCCTCTTAGATCTTTGGGAATTGTAGATCTTTGAAAAACAGTGGGAGCTGCATTAGATTAAAGACCTTATCTTTAGTATATCGTTATAATTCAGCATGCTCACTAGTTCTCTGTTTTACCATTTAGGTCGTAGATTCCGTGATTCTCTACGTGTTTTGAAATGGTAACCAAAAACCCTCTTGTATCGATCCTCGAGTCAAACAAGTTGACTGGTCCCAACTATTCTGATTGGCTGAGGAATCTGAAAATCATTTTAGATTCTGACAAGAGAACTTATGTTCTCTTCGAAGGGGAGCCTAGTCCTGAAGGGGACGCTCCCACTCGGGCCGAGCGGGATGCGATCCAGAAGTGGAAGGATGATAATCTCCAAGCCCGTTGGCTTATGTTGGCTAACATGTCTCCAGACTTGTAAAGGCAACATGAGGCCATGGAATTTGCTCGGGAGATTTACGACCACTTAGAGCAACTTTACCGCCCTTATGAACGTGTTACAAGGTATAACACTTCAAAGGAATTGTTCCACTTGAGAATGAGGGAAGGTTCAAGTGTCCATGAATATGGACTCAAGTTTCTCGCCCTTACTGAGAAACTTGCTTCAATGGACATGCCACTGAAAGATGAGCTTTCAGTGGACTTGTTGCTAGCCTCGCTCCCACCATCATTCAATCCATTTGTCCTTAACTTCAATATGAATTATGCTGGTGCTACTGTAGCTGAGCTGATTAGTCAGCTTGTGACTACTGAAAGCGCGATCAAGAAGGACAATAAGGTTCTGATGGTGAATGCTCCATCTTCCTCTTCTGGGCCTTCTAAAGGTAAGGACAAGAAAGCCCAAAAGAAGAAGAAGAAACCCCTTAGGCCCACTGGTGGCATTTCGAAGGGGAAGGCCCAAAAGAAGAAGCGTGATCAGAAAGAGGATGTTTGCTTCCATTGTGGCAAACCGGGACATTGGAGGAGAAACTGCCCAGAGTACAAGGCTACTCTAAAGAAAGGTATGTTTCTCGTTGAAGTAAATCTTTCTATTAATTCTAGTTCTTGGGTACTTGATACTGGTTGTGGAGCTTATATCTGTAATGATGTACAGATGCTAAATGAACTTCAACAACTCAGAGAAGAAGAATGTGTCTTGAAGATCGGCGATGGCTCAAATGTTGAAGCTCGAGCTTGAGGCACAATTAGATTAGATTTAGGTAGTTTAGAGTTAGTTTTAAATAAAGTCCTTTATGTACCAAGCATTATTCGTAATATAATTTCAGTTCCAACTTTAGATTGTGAAGGTTATGAAACTTATATTAAGAAAGGTAAGTACTTTATCAAACGGAACAACTCTTTCGTTCACATCGGTACTCTAAGTAATGGACTTTATCTAACTCAAAATATCAATATTATGAATATACAACGAGAAACTAAACGTAAGAGAGAAGACAAAGTTTCAGCTCCCTTATGGCACGCTAGATTAGGACACATTTCCAAGAACAGAATTAGCAAGATAAACACTTTAGGATCATTCTCTGAAAATGATCTCAAAGAGTTAACTTCTTGCGAGTCCTGTCTCAAAGGAAAGATGTCCAAAGTTCCTTTTAGAGGAACTGTGGAACGTGCCACTAAGGTCTTGGATTTGATCCATTCTGATGTCTGTGGACCGCTTAGTGTAAGCATAAGAAACAATCATCAGTATTTCATAACCTTTACTGATGACTTTAGTCGGTATGGTTATGTATACTTAATGAAGTATAAATCTGAAGCTTTTGAGAAATTCCTAGAATTTCAAAAGGAGGTTGAGAACCAAACTGGTCACAAGATCAAAGCACTTCGATCTGATCGAGAAGGCGAGTATCTTAATGAAGAATTTCTTAATCATCTCAAAGATAATGGGATTATCTCTCAGTGGACACCTCCGGGAACTCCTCAACTCAATGGAGTTTCTGAGAGAAGGAATGGAACTCTACTCGATATTGTTCGTTCCATGATGAGTTTCACTAACTTACCACCTTCTTTCTAGGGTTATGCCCTAGAAAGTGCAGCAAAGATTTTGAATCTAGTTCCCTCTAAGTCAATCCCTAAAACGCCCTATGAAATGTGGCATGGTAAAATCCCTAGTTATTCTTACTTAAGAATTTGGGGTTGTCCAGCTTACGTGAAAAGGATAGTGGGAGATAAGTTAGAATCTCGTTCTAACTTATGCCACTTTGTAGGTTATCCTAAGGAATCCATAGGATACTACTTCTATGATCAATCTGAGCAAAAGGTGTTTGTTTCCAGAAATGCTACTTTTCTTGAGGAACCGTTCCTTAAAGAAAAGAAAGGCAAGATCATAGAATTAGAGGAAGTACAAAGTGACCCCATGCCACCCACTGAAGAAACGTCCCCTTCTGATAAACCACAACCAATCACGAATTTCGATACACATGTAAATCCTCCTATAAGGCGTTCTGAACGCACTCCTAGACAGCCGGAGAGATGGTATGGATTCTTCCATAAGATCTCTCAAAAGGATAATGATCCTTTAACATATGAGGAGACATTTTCAGATTCTGACTCTGAACAGTGTATAGAAGCCATGAAATCCGAAATGGATTCCATGAACTCCAACCAAGTTTGGACCTTGGTAGATTTGCCTGATGGGGTCAAACCCATAGGTTGCAAATGGATCTTTAAGAGAAAGCTTGGAGTTTGCCTGATGGGGTCAAACCCATAGGTTGCCTACAAAGCAAAACTGGTTGCAAAAGGATTCACTTAAAGACCCGGCGTGGACTTTGATGAAACCTTTTCACCAGTTGCAATGCAAAAGTCTATTCGGATCATGCTTGCCATTGCTGCATATTATGACTATGAGATATGACAAATGGATGTGAAAACTGCCTTTCTCAATGGTGACATTGATAAAGACATTTATATGGAGCAACCCATAGGTTTCAAATTCAGTGGGAGTGAGCAACAGGTTTGCAAACTCCAAAGATCAATCTATGGATTGAAACAGGCTTCTAGGAATTGGAACATTCGATTTGATGAATCAGTCAAAGCGTTTGGCTTCATTCAAATTTCGAATGAATCATGTGTGTATAGAAAGGAATTGGAGACCTCAGTGCAATTCTTAGTACTTTATGTTGATGACATCCTTCTTATTGAGAATTCGAAGGATGACATGAAAGTAACTAAGTTATGGTTATCAAACCAATTCGAGATGAAAGATCTTGGTGATGCGTCCTATATCCTTGGAATTAAAATCTATCGAGATAGATCTAGAAGGTTAATAGGACTGTCACAGTTGATGTACATTGACAAAGTATTGAAGAGATTCAATATGGAGTCAGCAAAGGTTAAGAACCTTCCTATGAGTATAGGAACATGTCTTTCTAAGAAGATGTGTCCTAAGACTAACCTTGAGAAGGAAAGAATGACTCATACACCTTATGCATCAGCAATAGGTAGCATAATGTATGCAATGTTATGTACTCGATCGGATGTGGCTTATGCACTTAGTGTAATAAGTCGTTTCCAATCTGACCCTGGAGATGGTCACTGGGCTGCCGTGAAGAATATTCTTAAGTACTTGAAAAGTACTAAAAGATTTATTCTTAGTTTACGGAGATCAGAAAGATCTTACTGTCGAAGGATACTGCGATGCGAGCTTTGCATCTGACTTAGATGGTTTTAAGTCAATGTCAGGATACATTTTCTGCCTAAACGGCGGAGCAGTGAGTTGGAAGAGTTCCAAGCAAACGACCACTGTAGATTCGACCACTGAAGCCGAATACTTAGCTGCAAATGATGCAGCTAAGGAAGGTGTTTGGATTAGAAACTTCATACAAGAGTTTAATGTTGTTCCTAGCATGAAAGACCCCATTACTGTGTTTTGTGACAACACTGGGCCGGTTGCTCAAGCGAGAGAACCAAGATCTCACCAACGGACCAAGCACATTATGAGGAAGTATCACCTAATCCGTGATATTATCAAAAGAGGAGATGTGCAAATTGAGATGGTCGCATCAGCAGAGAACGTGGCAGATCCACTTACTAAACCCCTTAGTCGAGAAGCTTTCCAAGGTCATCTTCAGAAGATGGGACTTAGAGTAGCTTTAGAATGGCTTTGACGGGCAAGTGGAAGATTGATAGGAACAGTGCCCTAGAAAGCCAATTGTATATCCGCTTTGTACTTTTCCTTATTGTAATCACATACAATCTTTGAATAAAATAACGAATTGAGGCAACACTTCTTTATATGCTCTTGTTTGGTATGCGTTTACTTTAGCTGTTCATGTATGAGAACTCCCCTAATCCTGATGACTTTAGGACTCTACCATTTAGGTGAAATGGTTCATAAAACGAGCCCTATATCACATAAGTCATGATTAGTAAAATACTCAAAGCTGATGAGTCCTACAGACAGTGGGAGTGTCAACCTGACTCCTTTAAGGCTTGCTTGTGGGATCGCCCCCCTTAAGAAGGACCACCTTATTTCATGGAGGTGCAAAGTGTATAGTTGATACGTGCGTGATACATGAGGGTGCTTACTTCCATAAGTAAGTTCACTGAAGTGCCCCGTGTGAGAAGATTCCTAAATGGGAAAGGAAGTTTCCATTTCAGGAAATGAAAACTTCCAGATTAGAAAATATCTCACGAGTCATTGATGTGATTAATTGATCCTTAGACTTGAGGTTCCATGTCACTTTGTGAGATAACTCTGTAGTCTTAGGTATAAGCTTTAAAGGGTGTCGCCTTAGACAACTGATTCAAGGCTTATGCTGGGGCTGCACAAGTGACTCATGAAAGTGAATGAGAATCAAGAAAGGACCTACACTTGCATTTGCAAGGTGATCTCTTATTGTGTAAGTCATTCATATGCCATATGGAGTCCTTGGTCAAGGCAGTAGATCAAGACATCAAGAAAAGGGTTTCTTGGATTGAGATCAAATGGATATGAAATGCACTTAGCTTTAAGACCAGATTATTAGGGTTCTGATTATTCCCTTACCCTAGATCTTGGTTGAGAGATAGTAAGTAGGAGGATTGTTTCTCACATGAGTCAATGACTTAAAGGTTATGTCGAATCGAGACATTCCAATTCAGCTAGGGGTTGAACACCTGTTGCTAGACTATGGCTGTTTAATCTGTGGACTGATTAATTAATTAGTGAATTAATTAATTAGGGTCACTGCAAATTGAATTGAAAACCTAGAGGGTCACACACAACAACTTGGTTAAATGAGTTGAGGCTTTGAAATGATTAAACGAGTTAATCGAGTCAAAAGGGTTCCACACGTGTGAAGCACACGTGTGGGTCACGTGAGTGACACGTGTCATACATGGACACGTGTGCACTGTGCGTGTATATTTATTTATTTATTAAATAATTAATGTGTTAATTATTTAATAGACTTTGGTTTAATTTTGAATTAAAATGAAAGTCTTATTATGGAGAAATTAATCTATTTAATTAATTAGATAAATAAGTTATTTATTTATTAATAAATAAAGTATAAAATTATCCAAAAGGAGTTTGGATATTTTTAGCTTTCTTAAAAGTTGATTTGAATTAGAATTCAAAGTCTAGGTTTGGAATTACTTGATGATCAAGTAATAGGAAAGAGAGGGACCAAATCCTTAGTCCAATAGGACTAGGTTCGGCCGTCCCTTCCTTTGCTATATATATATAGGGGAGCTCGAGCTCCCCTTAAGGGTAATTGACAATTTCTTTTGGTTCATATGTTGAACACCATCCTTTCTCCAAGATTAAATAAACCCTAGGTTAAGCCTAAACAATAACTAGAGAACTAGCATCCTTACTAGTTAGATTGTAGTCAAGTTGGTGGACTATTTCTAGAGAGCTTCAAGTTAGAAGTTTTTAAAGATTCGAGCTTTAACAAGGAGAAGGGATCAAGCCGCGAGAAGAGCGTTCTTGGATGGCTTGAAACGCTTCAGGAAAGATTATTGAAAAGTAAGTTTCTAATCTCTATGAATTTGGATTCATGATTGCGAGTTTTCGATCCTTTTGTTGGAAATTTTTAAATTTCCACTGCTTCCTGATTCCTGTTTTTCGACAAACACATCATATAACATGTTAAAAGTGCACACAAGTTATAAATAAAGCGAAGAAAAATCACACGAGCAAACAAATAAAGTCATGACGCATGCATGCAAAGCAAGGAAGCATTTAAGTTATATAAACTCATATCATGTCATAACTCGTATAAAATTAACGAAATCATGTAATAAAGTCACAACGAATCATATAACACACCATACAACAAGTTAACAAGGTATAAGAGGTGAGAAAGAAATAAGAAGATCATGCAAAACATAAACGAAACGGAAGAAATCACATAACGAAGCATACACGTAACAGTAGTTCAAAAGTACCCCAAAAAGGGGGTCACGGCCACGGGCACAAAGTGGTCATGGCCGCGACCACCACCAGCTCCAACAACTCCAACAACTGAATCTCGAAACCAAGGGAAAAATAGGTTGTGGCCGCGGCCGCGAGCAGCAGTTCGAACATGAAGTAGCAGCAGTCCTGTTTTCATCCAATCGAAGCAGCAGCAAAGGAAGCTGATTCAAGGCAACAAAAGGCAGCAAGCAAGGTAATAAACGGCACCAAAACACATACACAAACACACCAAATCATCACGACAAGGAGGAGAAAGAAATGGAGATCATTGGCATCTTGTTTCAAGGAAAACATGAAGACAACCATAGAGGATCATTTTACAAGAAATTACCATGAAAATAATGATTAGAAATGAAATAAATAAGCTATCTAGACCACATAATCAGCTTCATATCAAGAAATCCATCAAAGATTCACAAGATTTCATCAAAAACCCTTCAAACCCTTACTATTCATCTATAAATTCATAGCATGCTCAAATGATACTCAAAACCAGAAATATAGGCTTGAAAGATGGATCACGTTGTGGAGAACCCAAAAATGTTCTTACCTCTCAAATTTGACGAAGAATGGAGGCCGAATGAGCTCAAAATCGCCCAAGTGTGAATAGTACCGGGTCTTCTCTCTTCTCTTCCTCTTGGTTGAAAATATGAAATGAGGGTTGAGAGTTTGAAAGAGCATTAAGTTAGGTTAAGTGGTTCCAAAAATCAAGTCATTTGGTTAAGAAACGAGGGAATTTGGTTAAGAAACGAGGGAGTTATAGCTAAAACCGTAAAAGGTAGCAGTCACGCACGAGGTCTTCGGTTCGGGCAAAATTCGGAGGTTCAAATGGGCTTAGAAAAATACAAGGCTAGGTTTCTTAGCTCCCAATCTTCGTGAAGAGTCTAGCGCCACTTTCAGAATTCAAATAAGAATTCCCTAGCCTAAGTTACACCTTCCGGAATCCAAGGCGCGCTAAAACGTGTTAGGCCCTCGAATCCCTTAACAAATAAAACGATTTAAGAACCGTATCAAACGAACTTTAAAATGAGAAACGAGCATGCAAATAAGTTTATAATTCACATAATTCTTGCATAGCAAGTTGTCACAAAGTTGGGGTTGAAAACGGGGTTAAACGGATTAAAAATGAGTTAAAAGGTATAAAACGTTTAAAATTTTAAACATAAAGCATATTACAATTATTCAAATATTCAAATAAATCATATAATTGCATACTTAATTAATTAAATGCGCACTTAGCACACCCGTGACGTCGTACCTGGAAGGCCGAAAAGTCGGGATGTTACACTAAGTAAGTTTCTTAAAAAGCTTTAGGATTTGAAATAGAAATTGCAAGCAAACGATTGATTGTTGGTAAAAATTTCAAATTTCTGTTGCGCACTGTGTTTGTTTTCCAACAAGTAGAGATTTGAGAGGGAAGAGAAAAGATGAGAGGTAAGATGGTCCCACCTGGTATGCCAAAATTTGTTCACCCAAATTTTATTGTCTACAAAATAAAATTATAAGACAAAAAATAATATGAACAAAAGATATATATATATATATCTATATATATATCCAAAGAAAATAATAATTTAAGAGAACAAATCCTATCAAAATCTATTCATCTGATTCTTTTCTTCAATTTCTATCAAAGGGCATGAAGCTTATTCCCTGACAAGTAGATATGACTTTTTCTCGAATTTAACGGAGAAAATTGCACTTTTGACATTGAAATCAAACTTTGCGACTAAATGTCTTAAATACTCACAGTTTTGATGGAATCTTAGTTGGAGTTGATGAAGTAGTTGTGGCCGGATTTTGAGACCAGATTTGAAGATATTTCTTAAAGACAAATCTTGAAGACTTGAAACCGGAGATTTGACTTGACTTTGACTTGAAACCGGAGACTTGAAAACCTAGGACGAATTTGAAGAAGATGAATTTGAAGATTTGAAACTGGATCTTGAAGACTTGAAGACTGACATGAAGACAAAATTAAAAACTTGAAGTCGAATCTTGGAAACTTGAAGACTGGCGAACAATATGTCAGAAGTCTACATTTGTGTTTACAATGGAAGATTTTGAATGTTGGAATTCATCACAACGTTATTTGATATTTATCACTTATTTATTCTTTCAAAGAGATGATATCAAATAAAATCAATTGGTTATTTATCTTTTGAAAATTATTTAATTTAATAAAATAATATTAAATTTGATCTTAATTTCTAAAGATATAATACGGGGAATTAGGGAAAAGTCCCCAAAACGGGACTCATATTTTACATAAGTCCTTGGTTTCAAATTTGTCCCTTCTAAGTCCCCATTTGAGATTCATAATTTTAGTTAGGTCCCCATTTTGTGCGATTTTGCCAAGTTGCCCCTGAAGGCTATCATTTGTATGTTGTATGAAATTCACATAAAGTAGTATAAAAACTTAAGAATGCAGTACTTATATCATATTATGTAGTATAAATTCCGTATTATGTAGTATAAATTCATTGATTTGACAAATCAGCACATGTATGAGTTTAAATGTATGTTGTATGAAATTCATATAATGTAGTATAAAAAATCAAGAATGCAGTACTTATATCTTATTATGTAGTATAAATTCATGGATTTGCGGTTTTGGGACAATCAGCACAGGTATGAGTTTAAATGTATGTTGTATGAAATTCACATAATGTAATATAAAAACTCGAGGATGCGGTACTTATATCCTATTATGTAGTATAAATTCCGTATTATATAGTATAAATTCATGGATTTGCGGTTTTTGGACAATCAACACATGTATGAGTTTAAATGTATGTTGTATGAAATTCACATAATGTAGTATAAAAACTCAAGAATACAGTACTTATAGCTTATTATGTAGTATAAATTCCGTATTATGTAGTATAAATTCATGGATTTGCATTTTTTAGGGTAAAAATGTCAATGGGGACCTAACTAAAATTATGAATCTCAACTGGGGACTTAGAAGGGACAAATTTGAAACTGGCGACCTTACTAAAATTATTTCAACCCATTGGAACTTTTTTGAAATTGCCCCAATATAATATATTTAATATTATCCTACTAAAATATTTATATTTTTTAAAAATAGCCGTGAAAACACATATATAAATGGATGTGATAAGGAACTACAAATATTGTAATAAAATTAATAACAATACAAAGTGAAAGACTGAAAGTTCTGAGTATTATTAGAAATTGAAATGCGCCAGCGCCAAAGAAGCTGTTTTATTTTCTCAAAACCATTTAAGTTTAAGATTTATTCAAAGTGTAGGAGGGACCCAAAAAGTTAAAAGGAAAACCGAAAAAGAAGGAAAAGGGCATCCCCCTGGCCTTAATAGTTAATACATTCATGATTTATAAAAGTCAAGAAGGGACCAAAAGAGCTTGCCATGGGCCACGACTTTTTTGAGAACTATTTTGCAATATCATTGTCTAATTTAAAGGCAAATTACATTCATCGTCTAACAAATTTTTGAGTTTACATTCAACCTCTTAAGAAAAAAGGAAAGAAAATAAATTTATCCCCTTAAAATCATATTATTTTTAAATTTTCAACCAAATTGGGGGAAGATGCTAAATGTTGTTATTTGTCATAATTTAACAGGATGAGTCCCCTTCTCCAATTTTCAGGGATTAAAGACCAAAATATTAATAATTTAGTGATAAGGTAATATAATAATTTTTTTTTAAACACACCCAAATGACCAAAGAGATGCAAATCCAGATTATTATCTTGGAGAAAAAACTCTTTAATCATTTAAATCTATCCCTGTTAGCAAGGTAATTTAATAATTAGTGTAAATTAAATTAATATAATAATATATTTATAACATGGAACCAATAAATTTGTAAAGATATTGAGAAAGAGAAGAGCATGGAACTGCGAATCGAACTCTGGAAATTAGTGAACTTCGCTAGTTACTTAATCCTAATTTCCGCACTTAAGAAACTCAAATTTTAAGTAAAATTTATTATATTTTTAATTACAAAAAAGTTAACAAATTACAATCTAAGTAAGTTTGGTATACGTTGGGATCCTATTCATCTAACCTAAGATTTAACCCAACACATGGATACAGCCAAAAGTTCCAATCATTAAATTGACAATATAAAGCCATTTGGCGAGTTCACTGGAAGCGAACTAATGGGGTACTCTGACATAAACATAGTATATGATCATTTAAATTGTTACATTAAACCCCCTCAAAATCTTAAAAGAGAAGACAACCAATTCCTCATATTATAAGTTTTTTAGCACATGCACCGATAGAAGCAAGGTTCTGAAAGCATTCTATATTTAGGGGTCTTGAATATTTTTATTCTATTTTGATGGTGTTCGGTGTAAATTTCAAATTTTAAAAATCCTTATTCTAATTATAATGGTAACTCTTTTTCTTTTTTTCTTTTTTTTTTTACTTACTAATTGTAATGGTACTAATTAATAATTCCTTTCATCTCTTCTTTGCTTTTTTTTTTTTTTTTTTAATCTACATTATTATTTGGATGCCATTTAGTTCAATTTGTTATGTTGAAGGTTCTATAAATTCATGCATCTCGTGTAATAATTGCAAAACTTATAATTACCAGATTTAAAAAGAAAAATTGAAATGTTTTGATAAAATGAAGTTACGAATCGTTTAAGATGTTGAGAATAAGTTTTAAAATTAGTATGAAGAGCTTAAAATTTCAAAAACAAAAACTTGCTAAGTTATTAAGAAGATTACTATACGGTATAATTAACCTTCTTAAACTGAAATATTTGATATCTAGAAGTTCTAGAACACTTCAATAATTATCATTTTCAATAGTCACGGGCACTTTCCAGAAGCGTCACGCGTCGTCACGTGGCCCACGGACTAAGAAGTGACATGTAAGCAAGACTCTCCACGTGGAGTGATACGTCATCAAGATATGTCATCATGACAAGTCACCTTAACATCAGCTTGATGGTTTTCGACCCCTGCTCTCCTAGCCGTTCGATGAGCTCTTGCAAGATGCCAAATCGACCGGACAAAGTACTTGAGTATGGCTCCTCCCCCCACCCCCACGGGAGACTTCCAATCGTAAGGGCATCTCGACCACCCTATCCATCAACCGCTCAAGCTGTACAGCTAAGGGCAATACGTGGTTGAGAGCTCGAGTCACTTTGTAAGTACAAGGGAACCAAGTCTGGCATAAAGGCACCGTACAGTACCTACTGTTCCCCAACAAACTGGCTAGATCATTAAATGCACCTCCAGTGCATGAATAAGTGTCACACACCCACCTTGGGCCTATAAATATCCACAACATTTATGACATTGGTAAGTATGTTCACTGTTCATTCAACCGTCTCTGCTTTCTCTCTATACCCTTGAGCAAGTACCTGACTTGAGCGTCGGAGTGCCAAATCTGGGATAAACCCCCATTCCCCAGTTTATCCTTTAACTCATGTTTGTTGTTCTTTTAAAGATGCACTTGAGACTTTTCCCCTTTTATAAATTCTAAGTGATTCGAGCTCCCAGAATCGACTGCAGACACCTAACCGATTTTGAACATGTTCATTTTGGAGCCGTATGTGGGAAATTCTCGAGCAGAAAGCCATTTCCGTAAACCATGAGAATTAGGAACGGACGAACATTTGGCCTTGATGGCCAAGAACTCACCAACGTAGTGGTCGCCGCGGGAACAAGTACAGCCCAGCCTCAGGCAGGGGATAACCCGACGGGGATACACCCTAGACGGTTTACTCCGAGCTTGAGCTCGAAGATTACCTGGCTCGATGCCAGGCAGAAGCTATTGCAACTGTAGCAGAATGAAGGACTTGAGTTTTTCCGGAGAAGCCCCGACCAACCGCGGTCGCCCATTCGACCGCCCAGGCCCATTATGCTTCGGCATATGGGCCACCTATGCCATATGGATATGCCCTACCAATCCCATGGGGATATCCTCCACCTCCACCAAGCTATTATCAAGCTCCATATTATCCACCACCACCTCCACCGCAAGGCCATTCATACTGGCAAGGGGCAGCCCCGGGGGGTGCGCTGCCTCGAGAGGAGGTCGCTGAATAAGGGCAACGGTGATGAGATATAGGCAAGAGGCCCGTAGAAGGAAATAGGGAGGCTGGAAATCAGCCTAACAAAAGGCCCGCTGACAAAGGAGCCTTTCATATTGTCGGGATAACAAGCGAGTTCCGAGCTCGATCACCTGGAGAAGGAAAAACCGCCGACCCGAAGACGGTCAGAGTCTTCGACTAACTTGGGCCTAGGGTCGATCCCAACGCCCCAAGGAGAGCAAACAGGGGGTTCCCCATCGAAAAGGACGACCTCTGGAATAGGTTGCCCCCGCGGGATAGACCAGATCCACCCAATGATAGGGCTCCACTCGACCGCCCGAAGCCTAGGGTCTCGAATTCCCTAGTATATGAGGTCGAAGACGACGAGCCCTACTACGAGAATGACGAGCAGGTTATCAGAGCATAAGGGAAGCAAGTTTCCCTTTCTGCGAGAAAATCATCTCAGCAATGGCGGAGGATAAGATGCCCAAATATTTGCCAACTTATGGGAAAACCTCCAACCTGGAGAGGCATGTCGATCGTTATGAAATTGAGGTTAGCATGTTTGGCCACTCCTCAGATGTGCGGGCCAAAATCTTCGTAACCACATTGGTTGGGGCGGCCCAGGACTGGTTCTCAAGACTGTCCCCGCGAAGCATAAACTCTTATGATGACTTGGTAGAGCAATTCATTGTGCATTTCTTTTCGGTTAAAGGAGACAAGTTGCCTTCAACCTACCTCAACAACCTAATGCAACGAGAGGAGAAGACTCTGAGGGAATTCTTTACCAAGTTCTCTCGAGTTGCTGTACAGGTCGAGACGCCTAGTATGGATATGCTGACCACTCTGCACCCTGCAATCAGAAACAAGGACTGTACGAACCAGATCATAGTCTGGGAGCCCAAATCCATCGCCAGAATCCTGGAAATTGCGGGAGATTAGATGAGAATGGAAAAGGTCGAGCAGAATTAGCACAACGAATAACGGAGGAAAGGGGAGTCAAATCGACCCCCAAGTGCAGAAGCTGCCCGCGACCCCCGACCCACGGTCGAATAAGGAATAGGGAGCGGGTCCAAGAAAAGTTTTATTCCCCTGAACATGAGCATTGAAGAGATCTACAATGTCTTCAACAACAAGCTATTTAAAAACCCCAAACCCATCAAGGAGACCCAGAAAACATGGGACGCCTGGAAGTATTGCCACTTCCATAGGCAGACCAGGCACAACACATCATAATGTTTTGCCCTAAAGGAAAAAATCGAGCAGCTGATCAAGGAAGGGCATCTGTAGGAATTCGTCTAGTAAATCGACAATCTGGCCCTTCGTGCGGAGGAAAGGATCGAGAATAGCCCTCCAAGACTGAGGAACACCAAGCAGACCATGGAATGTGACCGACACTGTTGACATATCTTGCACGATTTAGTTTCCTTTGATGAAAATATAATTTGAATTATCTCTGATTAATTTACATGATTTGATTTCCTTGTGTGTAGACGCACTATTTTCAGAAGTAGTCAACTATGGTAAGAATTTGTTCTCAAAGAAAAAGGAAAAATGTTGACCAAATCATGAGAGAATCAATTCCAGTACAAAGGAAAGATTGAGCCGTATCATTTTTGGAAGAAAGCTCCAAAGGATTATTACCAAAACAGAATTGGAGCATATCTTATATGGAAGAATATTGACTTAAAGGCTCTAACGGATTATTACCAAACTGGAAGGAAACCCTAAAATGTTGGCTATATATTCAAGCAATTATACGGAGCAAAGCACGCTGAGGCGTCAACTCTTTTGGGTGTTTTTCCTTGTACTTCGCTTCTCCGGAACTTGATCGTGGTGTTGGTACCAGGCGTTCCAGGAGTGTTGATTTTGTGGAGCTTGACCGTGGTGTTGGTACCAGGCGTTCCAGGTGTATTGGTTTTGTGGTATTGAGGCAATTGCCCTCTGGTACTTCCAGCTTGTGCTGATTTTATGGTGAGATTGTTCTTTTGTGTGAGTTGTAAGGTAGACAAGTTAGTGTAGCTTATCTATCCTACCGTGAATTGTGTTGTAATGGATCACAAAGTTTTGTTTGTGACCTCCACGTGCTTAATGAAAATCTTTTTGATAACTCCCAAGCTAACAACTTGGGGACAAGATGTAGGTACATTACACTCTCGGTACCGAACCTGTATAAATCGCTCATGAATTTTATTTTCAGTATATATTCCATTTTATCTTTGTTTCTTGTGCAATGGTACTTTGTTTTATCAAGTACTAGAAATTGTTCGAAGTACCAGTCCACCCCTCAAGGGTGTCAATTGGTATCAGAGCAGGTTTTTCAAAAACAAAAAGGTTTAACCACCTGTTTTTCGGTCCAAAAATCCGTTGCTAAAATGGAATATGTTCTGAACTTGTTTATCCCTTGTTGATCTATCTTGTTATGATCTGGTATCAAGCTCTTTTTGCAGGTTACACCCTTTACACACAAAGTTATATTATATTGACAGGGGGAGCTTAAGTGTTTCACATACTTGAGATAGAGGGAGATAAAGAGAGCTCATGATTTTCATCAATGGAGAATAGGGAGATTGTTGACATATCTTGCACGATTTAGTTTCCTTTGATGAAAATATAATTTGAATTATCTCTGATTAATTTACATGATTAGATTTCCTTGTTTGTAGATGTGTTATTTTCGGAAGGAGTCAACTATGGAAAGAATTTGTTGTCAAAGAAAAAGGAAAAGTGTTGACCAAATCATGAGAGAATCAATTCCAGTACAAAGGAAAGATTGAGCCATATCATTTTTGGAAGAAAGCTCCAAAGGATCATTATCAAAACAGAATTGGAGCACATCTTATATGGATGAATATTGACTTAAAAGCTCTAACGGATTATTAGCAAACTGAAAGGAAACCCTAAAGTGTTGGCTATATATTCAAGCAATTACAAAGAGCAAAGCACACTGAGGCGTCCACTCTTTTGGGTGTTTTTCTCTGTACGTTCGCTTCTCTGGAACTTGACCGTGGTGTTGGTACCAGTCGTTCCAGGAGTGTTAGTTTTGTGGAAGTTGACCGTGGTGTTGGTACCAGGCGTTCCAGGTGTATTGGTTCTGTGGTAATGAGGTAATTGTCCTCTGGTACTTCCAGTGTGTCGTTGGATTTGGTGTATGGTGAGGAATGTTTCCTTTGGTACTTCAACGTGTGCTGATTTTATGGTGAGATTGTTCTTTTGTGTGAGTTGTAAGGTAGACAAGTTAGTGTAGCTTAACTATCCTACCGTGAATTATGTTGTAATGGATCACAAAGTTTTGTTTGTGACCTCCACGTGCTTAATGAAAATCTTTTTGATAACTCCCAAGCTAACAACTTGGGGACAAGATGTAGGTACATTACACTCTCGGTACTGAACTTGTATAAATCGCTCGTGAATTTTATTTTCAGTATATATTCTATTTTATCTTTGTTTCTTGTGCACTGGTACTTTGTTTTATCAAGAACCAGAAATTATTCGAAGTACCAGTTCACCCCTCAAGGGTGTCAGACATAACTTACCTTGCCATAGTCATATTTATATGATAGCGGGAGTTCCCGTGGGAGGCGATTCCAAAATCGCTTGAAAGCGTACTCGAAGGGAGGCATAGAGGAGCTACAATGGGCCAAGAGAAGTGATGGTGATCGAGCTTTAGGAGTCCTGGGTCGAGAAAGAAAGTCGATGGACCCATCGAGAGGGTGAAACTCTCAACTGTCAGATGGTGGTCACTTTAAATGTCGCTAATTTTGTTGTATCCAAAACTTTAATTGATAATGGAAGCTCCACAAACATTATATTTTACTAGACTCTCGAAAAGATGAAACTTCTTAAATGCATTAAGTTTCAAACTATTAGAACTCCTTTGACAGATTTCGGAGGATCTGAGGTTTACCCCAAAGGTCGAATTTGGCTGATCACCTCCATGGGAACACTCCCTAAGAGAGCGATGCTAGAAATCGAGTACCTGGTGGTCGATCAACCCTCGGCGTTTAACATCATCATTGGACGATCGGGGATGATCGACTTCAGGGCCATTATTTCAACCTATCATCAACTTGTCAAGCTGCCAACCCCAGAGGGAATAGGGGAATTGAGATGCGACGTTCCTATAGCCTAGGCGTGCTACTCAATTTCCATGGAAAAAGTGAAATTGCCAAACAAATAAATGTTGCCTGTGGTTTCTTTACCGAATCTCGATGGCAAAGATCTGGTAGATCGAGACCTTTTTGACCCAGAATGATCGCATAAAATGACTTTAGCTTTGGCAGCCAAAAGGAAGAAGTTATTCGATGGAAAGATCGAGGCAACAAACGAAACCCAGCAAATTATTTGGTTTCGGGTCGGCCCGATCGAGTACTGTTGATTCAATTTTTATAAGAGAATGCAGATGTATTCGCGAGGAGTGCCTCAAACTTGGAAGGGGTCGACCCAAGCGTATTCATACACCATCTGAATGTCGATCCCACCTTCAAGCCCATCAAGCAGAAGCTCAAGAATCAAAGTGTAGCTCGAAAGAAGATTATCGAGCAGGAGGTCCATAAGTTGCTTGAAGCAGGATACATTACTCTTGAGAAGTATGTGGATTGGTTGTGTAATATCGTCCTGGAGGCCAAGACAGGGGGCAAGTGGAGAATGTGCAACAACTTGACAGATCTCAACAGAGCCAGCCCTAAAGACACCTATCCCTTGCGAAGAATCGACCAGTTGGTTGATTCAACCGCGGGGTGTGAACTGATGAGTATTATGGATGCTTTTCAGGGGTACTATCAAATTTTCATGGCCTCGGAGGACGAAAAGAAGACAACTTTCATAGTCGTGAAGCGTATATATTGTTTCAAAGTCATGCCCTTTGGACTTAAAAATGCTGGAGCCACATATCAGAGACTTGTCAACCTGGTCTTCTAGGAGAAAATTGGGAAAACCATGGAGGTTTAAGTGGACGATATGATAGTACGAAGCAGAAAATCCTGCGACCTTCTCGAGGACTTGGGTCGTACTTTCAACCTATTCCAAAAATATCGATTGAAGCTCAACCCGAGCAAATGCACTTTAAAGGTCGAAGGAGAAAAGTTTTTAGGGTATATGGTAAGCCATCGAGGTATCGAGGTGAATTCGGAAAAGATAAAGGCCATCACTCTACTTTATCGACCCCAAACAGTGCAAGAGGTACAATGCTTAGTGGGAAGAATCATTTTCGTCAATCGATTTATTGCGAGATCGGTAGAAAGAAACCTCCCATTCTTTAAAATCCTGAGAAATATCAAGAATTTTGAGTGGACTGAGGAGTGTGATCAAGCCTTCGAAGAGTTGAAAGCCTATCTTGAATCCACGCCCCTACTTGCCAAACCCGAGCCAGGGGAGAGGTTATACGTGTGATTAGCTCTATCTTCTAGCCATTTTCGATCAAGTGATTAGCTCTATACCGATGGCCATTCGTGATAAGAAGCACATGCTAGTATACTACATTAGTAAGATCTTCCACGGAGTAGAAGTTCAATACTTAGAGATCGAAAAGTGTGTTGGCCTTAGTGCATACGACTCAAAAACTGAAACCCTGCTTCCAAGCTCATTTTATAACTATGTTAACTGACCAACCTTTGAGGTAGGTGCTGGAGAAGCCAGATGCATCAGGAAGGCTAGTGAAATGGGTGGTTGAGTTGCGGCAATACGACGTAAGTTATCAACCTCGAACTGCCTACCAGGCGCAAGTCCTAGCCAATTTCTTGATTGAGAAGGGGGCCCCTCTACCGACCTAAGATACCTCGACCACCTAGATATTCTCGGTTGATGGCTCTTCAACCACGTCTGGGGGTGGTGTGGGGGTATCCCTGAGGAATGCTGAAGGAGACGAGCTCGATTTCGCCATCTGTTCAACTTTTCAGCTACAAACAATTAGGCTGAATATGAAGCAATTATCGCTAGAATAAAGATTGCTCGAGAACAAGGAGTCGAGAAGTTGACAGTCCTCACAGACTCTCAACTTGTGGCCAATCAAGTGGTTGGAACGTACGAAGCAAGGGAAGACATGATGGTATCATATTTGGACAAGGTGAAGTCATTGGTAGAAGAATTTTAGAATTTGAGACTCGTGTTGGGAATAGTGCCCTAGAAAGTCGATTAGTCATGATCTGTTCTGGGACTTTCCTAGTATCACAGTCAATTTTTGAATAATATACGGTTGATTATTTTCATAGGCAAACACTTCTTTATATGCAATACATGTTTTGTGTACGTTTCCATTATGTGCGCATGTATTAGAACTCCCCTAATCTATAAAGCTATTAGGGACTTTGTCATTAGGTGAATGGTACATGAAATAAGCCCTAACTTAAGGTCGGATTAGAAACCACTCCAAGTCGATGAGTCCAACAAACAGTGGAAGTGTTGATTAGGCTCGATTAAGACTTGCTCGTGGGATTGCGCCCTTAAGAAGGATCATCCTGTTTCATGGGGTGTAAAGTGCATAGCTGATGCATACGCAATACATGAGGGTGCTCATTATTAAAACAGGTACACTGAGGTGTCCCGCGTGAGAAGATTCCTAAATGGGAAAGGAAGTTTCTATACCTAGAAATAGAAACTTCCAGATTAGGAAATATCTCACAGGTCAATGGCATGAGTAAATTAATCCTTTGACTTGAGATTCCATTGATGCTTTGTGGGCTAACTCTGCAGTCTTTAGTATAAGCTTTAAAGGGTGTCGCCTTAGACAACTGACTCAAGGCTTATGCTGGGGCTGCATAAGTGGCACAAGGAAGTATATGAGAATAAACAAAGGACCTACACTTGCTTAATGGCAAGAAGATCTCTTATTACATAAGTCGTTCATATGCCATCCTAAACCCTCGACCGAGGTAGTGGATCAAGACATCAAGAAAAGAGTTTCTTGGATTGAGATTAAATGGATATGAAATGAACTTAGCTTTAAGATTGAGATTAGTAGGGCTCTCATTATTCCCATGCCCTAGATCTTAATCGAGATATGGGTTGGTAGGAGGATCGTACCTCACAGCTGTCATTGACTGAAAGGTTCTTTCGAATATATATTTATTGTTCGGGTAGGGGTCACACACCTGTGGCTAGACTATGGTCGTGTGATCTTTGAACTAATAAAGCGTATTAGTCTCACTGCTAACTGAAAATGAACCTAGGGGGTCACACACAAATGCCAGATTCAAAGGGTATTGAAGGAAAGATCAAATAGTTGATCGAAACGAGACCACATGTGTAAATATACACGTGTGGCATGTGAATTTGAGTTTGGGCGTGTGGTCCAATTGAGAAATTGGACCATATGTTAATTAATTGGAGAATTAATTAGAAAGCCCAACTATAATTAATTAAGAGAATTAATTATAAATCCCTAATATAATTAATTAGGAGAATTAATTATAAAGCTAAATAAAATTAATTAGAGAATTAATTTTAGGCCATTAGAATTAATTCTAATGCCCTTCATGGAATTAATTGAGAATTAATTCTAATTATTTAAGTATTTAATTATTTAGTTGTTTTAATTTTATTAGAATAAATAAATAAATATTAAATATCTTCTATTTATTATTCTAGTAAATATTAATTCTAATATGATTAGAATAAATATTATTGGAATAAGATATTAATTATTATTAGAATAATTAATATTCCTAATTAATTAGGAACTCTCTTCCTAGAAGAATAGATATCTTATTTTGAATAAGATTCCTATTACTTGGAGAGAAAGAAAATAGAAGAAAAGTCAAAGTTGGAATCCGATTCCAACTAGACTTGAGGGTGTTCGAACCCTAGCCCTATTTATAGGCTAAGGGGTTTGAAAATTGTCTCTTACGCGTGATAGAGAGATCACGCCTAAACGACAACAAGGGCTGGTGGAACGATTCTGAACCCAACAGAATACGAGTGAAAAAATCGAAACAAAGAAGATGGCGAAAACTGTTCGTCCATATCCTGATGGATTAAGTTTTTCACGAGGGTTTTATAGCGTGCAGATTTTTGTTTTCGCAAAACTGGGTTTCAAAGGGAGTTTAATCATACTTTTCTTGTTTCATGTTTCTTTCTTTACACATGTTATATCGCTAGCACATTCCCTAATATGATTTGAATCTAGGTTGGTGTGGATTATTACTCTAGAGGAAACCTACTATGGAATCTGAAGTAGAAATAAACTTTTGAGGGATGGGTTGCCATTACCGCATGAAGCGCGTTTGAGGGCGGCTCAAAACGTGTTAAGAGAGCGACGATTGTTGTAAGTTCTTGATCCTTACGAATTTGGGAATAAGAATTGCGAGTTTCGATCTTGCTTTGTTGGTAAAAATTTTAAATTTTCGCTGCGTTTCTGTTCTAGTTTCCCAACAAGTGGTATCAGAGCCACCTCGTAACACTTCTTCCTGGTCCGGCTTCGTATTTGAGAATTTGGTAGAAATTCTTAGGCTTAGATGCGAATTGAGTGTTCTTGAGTTCTTTTAGAAAGCCTGAAATATGAAACTGTATTTTTTCCTAAAAGTTTCTGAAAACTATTTTCTTAAATTGTGTTTTGAAAAGCCGTTTTAGTTGAAATCTGTTTAAATCATAATTTTAATTTTGGATTGAATTGGTTTTTGAGAAACCTGAGATACGAAACGAAACACGAAACGAACACACGAGATTGGGACGTGCCAACGTGTAGCACGTCCCAACCCTGCGCACCACCGTAGCGCAACCGCACGCGACTCCGCCTAGGCGCTCCCGCACACTCCGTCCCCGCACGTTCCGACCCACGACCGCACGCGTGGCGCATACATTTGCGTGCATTGCTGTGTGGCTTCGTGGCGTGCTCCGGGGCATTTCGAGCGTGTTTTCGTGTTTTCATATTTTCGATCCTTGAAATCCCGATTTAATTTTTCTTTTAAAATTTTATTTTATTAAATTAGAATTATTTATGAAATAATTATTTAAATTAGGATTTTGAGAAATTAAAACGATTTAAATTTTGGAAAAATTACGAACTTTATTTTCTGAAAATATTGAAGGAATAAAATTATTAATTTTCAGAAATTAATTGGAATTTGATTAGTTTATTGTTTTTCGGGTTTTATAGAAAAGGCTCTTGAACAAGAATTGCATCTAAGTCATGTTTTAAGTCATTAGGGCTTAAGACGGGAATTTTAATTTATGGGTGAATTTAAATTCTTGCAATTTATGCATGTTAGGTGATCATAGGTTTAGTCTTATGAATGGTTTTAATTTATGCACATGGATGGTTTAAATTTGGGGTTGGAGCCCCATATTTGCGTTCTTTCAATTGGGGTCGGTGCCCCACTTATGTGAGTACTGTTATGTGATTTATTATGTGGCTTTCCATATTGTTGTTTTTGAGGCCGGGATATGCCCCGTGTAATTGTTTATGGCCAATATAAAGATTGATTCATATTACTATGTGCAAAGAGAGTAGATTATAGGAAAGTGAGGTTTTCTATTTTACTTTGAAGATTTGCACCCATGGAGTAAGATGGATCCACATTCAAGTAACAAGGAGACCATAAGTGAAGACCCCTCATGTAACGGCCCAGCTTTCGGTCTTTCAGGTACACACACCACGTGTGAGTTTTGAGAGTTAGAAATTATTTTAATTCTTTCATTTACTAAATTATATGCTACATGATAATTTTATGAATTATATTTCTAAATGTTTATATGAAATCTATATAAATGTGAGAATTATTTCGTACAATTTATGTAATTGGTACGTGACTTTAATTGTCGAACATGATTTAATTGTTGCATGCCCTTGATTGATCATTTTCCCTAATTTGAGGACTCAACTGCATGAAAACTTATTTGGACCAAAGTGATCATTTACTATGAGATAGGACTTAATTGCATTACTTAATAATTTGAGGGACTTGATGTGACACCCCGATATTTCGGCTGTACAGGTATGACGAACGTGTTTACCAAATTGCGCGAATTAATTGTTTATAAGTGTTTCATATATTTAATTTTATAATTAAATGATAAAATGTTAAATATTTATATCTTTAATTTTATTAATATTTATTATATGTAATTCGTTGACCTTGTTTTGACTTAAATATGAAATTTAATTTTGTTATTTAATATGGAATTCTTTGAATTTGTAAATGCATTGCGTATGAGCGTTGTTAACGAGCTTCATTCTTATATGATTTCATATCGAAATTCCGTGGAAATTTAATATGTTGGAGATATATGTGTTGTGAACGTGTATATATGCTCGATTTATGTTTTCGAATTCTTTTGCATGAGTTTTGAATTTATTTCGATCTTGGAATCCAAAACGGGGGCTAACGAGCAATTAGCGCACCCTTGGTTCTGTATGTGATAACTGGAGCTCGGAAACTCGGATTCGAGTTTTGTCACCTCCGTTGAACTCGAATCGATGATTCGGATTCAATGGGACTAGCCTTATATTTTTCTAAGACCTTATGAATTCCGAAAATACAACCAAAAGGAGCACCTTGCGCTTTAAACGACAATTAATGGCTATTTTACATTCATGGAACTACTCTAACGTACCTACACCCTAAGACATAGCTAGCCACTTGAGACCTCACTCTCTCTCTCTTCCCTCCGCCAAAACCCACGTCCCCCACCCCATTTTCTTAACAAAAACTATCACCTATCGAGAAGAGAAGGAGAAAGTAGAAGAAAGTAAGAAACCCACATTTCATTTGTGAGAATTGAGCTCATCTCACCACCTTTCTCCACTATTTCTTCAAGGTAAACCTATTTTTGTAATCTTCATCCCTTTGTGGTACTTTTAAGATGTATTTTGTATAATTTTGTCACCTTTTGAGCATGATTGGATATATGTAATGAATAGTTAGATTTTGATGGGTTTGTGATTGATTCTTGTTTCCTTTGGTTTTCTTTGAATTTTATGAGTGATAATTGATCCCAAGACATGTATTTATGATTCTATGGACCTAAATTGCAAGGTGGTTGGGTTTTGAATGAATTGACATTAATGAAGCTTGAGGAGATAGATTTGATGATGAGCTCTTGATGCATTCCTTGAACTTTTGATGTTTAAAAATGATATAGCAAGTATGTGTGAGTTTATATCTTGTATATGAATGCATTTGATTGAGGTTTAAGTTGATTTCTTGCACTTTTGCTTCCTCTCGTGCATTTGCCCTATCCTGCTGCGTTTTTTTGGCTCCTGACTTAAATCCACGGGGGTGGATTTTTCTCCTTTGAAAAATCCGCGGGGGTGGATTTGGGTCAGTAGAGTTTCTGACCAGAATCCATGGGGGTGGATTTTTCCTCTAGGGGTGGATTCTGTCCTGCGGGTTTTTCGTTACTCCGGTTCCGTTTTTCTTGTTTTTCTTCGCTTGTTTGATCTTCCTCCACCTCTTTTATAACTTCTATGCTATGCTAACATGTATTATTAAATGTTATGATTATCCTATGGAATTTATGGCTTGTTTTGATATGAATTATGAAAGTTATGATACGTTGGAACGTGTACTCTCCGAGTATTGAATGTAGTGAATGAATTACATGATTATGTGACTTCATGATATTATTTTACTTCTTATGCATTTCATATCATGTACATAGCATTGCCGTGCGTCTTATATGGTCATTTGAGTTACACTTATCTTTCTTTGCATAGATCCGGGTCTAGTTGGAGACGAGGACGAGCAGTGAGGCTCTTCTTACTATTTATTTTGTCTTTCAAGGTGGGCTTCTTTACTACTTAGTTAAACAAACTAATATATCCCAATGTGAAACATTTTAAGCCAAATTAGTATATATATATATCGAGTCTTTCAAAGAGTCTATGATTTTAACGTTAAGCCCTTTTCTTTATTGAACACCCTACCTAAATGTTTTGGCGAGTATTGATTGATTGCATGGATTAGGGCCAGAGACTTAGTGTACGTGGCTAACCGGGGAAGCACGGGCTGACGGTGAACCCGTACACTAGTTTCACCAAACCACAGAGTTCGGAACTCGCTAGGAGATTAGCGAAGAAAGGAAGCTAAGTGCCTTTGGGGAACTCATGAAAACCCTCTGGCCAATGATTGAGGTGGCTGGGCTTTGCAAACCTCTCCACCGCCTGGAGGACAAAGGGAATTATATGAATGATTATGAATGATCGAAAGGTTATGATTGATCGATTGATTGAGCACGAAAGAATATATGCATGAACACCTACTTAATACTTTAATGATTACACGAGGTGGAGGTTGGAGACTTAGCCTTCTCGCCGGGCTCACGTATAACCTATTGATTGAATGAAATGAAAGTTATAATCCCGTTTGATGACTTCTTATTTTGCCCACCTGGGAAATTACTCTAAACCTTTTTCGGGATTATAACATGCATGAATATGTTTAAATTCCACATTATTTATATATTATGCCTCATTTTATACCCACCAGTCTTCTATAGACTGAACCTGGAGTGTTTTCAGTTGTTTTGTGCAGGTGTAAGTGGAGCTAGGCGGGAATTCGAGTCGGTGTGTCTCGTATTTGTCTCTAGCTTTTTATTTTGGGTCTTGCACGGACTCATGTTAGTTGTTTATGATTTTGTATAGAGGCTATGACTTGGGCGTACATGATAGGCCGTGATGGCATGCTAACATTGTAAATATTCTATTTTGGAGCTTAATTGCTCAATGTAAATGTTATATGCAAATGAATGCTTTCGCTTTACTATCTTTACTCTGATCTGATTTATTATTACCTCTTATTTATATGGTTCAAGGGTTAGTCCCGCCTAGCATAGCGTGTGTGTCTGTCCCCGTTCGCCGTGATTTAGCTTGTATATGGATTCACCATTTCATATGCGGGCCGGGTCTCGGTGCGGGGGATGTGGTACCTTGCGCTCGGGTGCTACATCCTTAAGTGGTATCAGAGCTTCGGGTTGCAAAACCCGAGCTCTCGTGTCGTGGTGAGTCTGTCTAAGTCGTATGGCTATAGGAATTAATTGTCAACGTGTTGCATATGCATCTCTTAAGTGCCTATGTGTTCTAATTGTTGTTATTTGATTGAATTACTTGCATTTTCATGCATAAACTAAACATAGCACGTATTTCAGTGTTTCTTCTCCAGAATGCCTCCTAGAAGATACAGTGATCGCTCTCCAGAACGGCGTGACCGCCGTGATCGTTCTCCTTCTCCTCCACAACAACAACTGCCACCGGCAGAGGCCTTTGTGAATTCAGTCATCAATATCATTGATCAAAGGCTTCGTGACTATGTCCCACCGGCACCACTTGCACCGGCACCGGCACCTGTATAGGAAGGAGGAATTACTGCGGTCTATCGTGAGTTCAGAAATCAAAATCCTCCCAAATTTTACTCAGGGAATGACGTGCAAGCCGAGCAATGGCTAAAAGAGATTGAGAGGACATGGGAGCTTATTCCTTGCGGTTCTCAAGAGAAAGCAAGATGCACTATTATATTGCTTACCAATGCACATTATATTGCTTCGTGGTTACGCCGTTCGTCTTAATTGGTTCATTTGAGTCGTGTCTCACGTACACTTGTCTTTCTTGCACAGACCAACTTCCTGGTGACGAGAAGCAGGTTCCGTAGGCCATATCCTTGCTATTATTTTGTCTGCACAAGTGAGGTTTAATTTCTAGATATATAGAAACCCTACAACCCTTATGTGAACTTTTCGGCCAAAATGTATATATATCTAAGCTCTTTAAAACCACAAATGATTGTAATGAAATGACCGTTTTGGTGAGTATATTGTACTGCACTGTGGGCCCGAGGGTAGTGTATTGAGCCAACCGGGAAAGCAAGGGCTGACGGGTAACTCTTGCACTATTCTCACTATTTTGGGATGACCCCTGAATCCACTAGGAGGTTTGGTGGAGGAAGGAATCCCAGGCATGGGATTCATGTACCCGATGCTCACCATGACTGGATGGTTCGGCCTTGCAAACCCACCATCACTTGGAGGAAAAAGGGTTCATGAAGTTGCTAATTGATTGCACTATAAATACTTGTGTGATCACTTAACCATTTGAAGCTCTCATGATTGTTCACTGTCGTAGTAAAGGTTGGAGAATTGTCTCACTCGTCGGGCCACTGATTGCATGAAATTGATTAAATTGTTAAACTTGATAGTTGTAATCTCAGGCGATGGTTTATATTGTTATTGAACTTATATTGTTATTTTACTAAAACTTTACCCAAGGTTATGACTTGTGTGATAATTGCGCTTATATGCATCTATAATCCTCACTCAGTCTTTAATAGACTGACGCCTTCACCTTTCAAGTTTTGCAGGTGCGTGCTAGGCGGGAATTAGAGTCGAGTTGAGTCTTTAATTTGGGTCTAGCACACTACACCTTCATGTTATTGATGCATATGTATACTTATGACTTGTTATGAGTTTTGGGAATTATTGCACAGTTATGGGTATGATGGCATATAGTAGAAAGTATGAACTTTTGTTGTTGCAAACTTTACTGCTTATTGGAAATAATTATGCTTCTGCTCTAATCGCGTGTATTGATTTAATTGGTTTGGGGTTAGTCCCGCCTAGTTATTGTCATTTTTTTTATTGTCTCCCCGTTCGCTATAGCTTTAGTTCATGTCTGGATTATCCGTTTCATATGTGAATTGAACTATAGTGCAGGGGATGTGGTTACCTCGCGTTCTGGGTGCTACATCCTTAGGTGGTATCAAAGCCCGGTTGCAAAACCGGGTCTCTAGCGTCGTGTTTCGTGAGTCTAGGTCGCACGGATAAGGAATTAATTGTCAACCTGATAGTCTTGAATCTCTACTTGGAATTATTTGAATTAGTTGAATTAACTTGAATTATATGTTTCTTTGTAACTTGAGATTTAATTGCACTCATTTGCACCTATTAATTCAACATGCATATTAAGTGTCTTGATTTCAGGATGTCTCGTGGTAGACCTCGTCGGGAGCACTCTCCAGGTCATAGGCATCATCGCCGTGATCGTTCTCCTCCATCTCCACCCCCTCAGGCTCAGCCACAGGACTTCTTAAATGCAGCGGTTCATTTGATTGATCAGAGGATGAGGGAGTATGTTCCTCCAGCACCACCAGTTCCACCACCACAGCCGGGAGCACAGATTTCTGCTATTTTTCGGGAATTTCAGAATCAACACCCTCCAAAGTTCTTTAAAGGAAATGATATTCAGGCGGAACAGTGGTTGAAAGAAGTCGAGAGAATTTGGGAGCTTATTCCATGTGATTCTCAAGAGAAGGCCCGGTGTAACATTTCTTTAATACAGAGTGACGCCTATTCTTGGTGGGAGAGTACCAGGATCATATTGGATGCCGCTGGGGAGGAAGTCACTTGGGAGGTCTTTACTAGGGAGTTCAAAAATAAGTTCATTCCTCCATCTTCTCGCACCCGCAGATTGAAGGAATTTACCGAGCTTAAGCAAGGAGGGAGGTCTGTTGCTGAGTATATATCAGAGTTTGACAGATTATCTCGCTATGCACCCAATATAGCGAGTGATGATTTTCACAAGGCCAAGCAATTTGTTCAGGGGCTTAGACCGGACATACAGGCAGCGATTGAGGCAGTCAACATGAGTACCTGGGTCAAAGCTACTACTAAGGCTTTGAAGGTTGAGGACGCCGTAAATGCCAGGAGATCTACTTACCGTCCAGGTTCAGGGTCAGGATCCGGATCGGGTTCTAGAGGTTCCGGCTCGGGTTCTAGCACCGGGAAGAGTCATATGACTTATTCATCTCCACCACCACCTAAAGGGCCTTGGAACAAGTCCCGACCCGCCGGATCGGCTCAGAAAGCTCCTCCTGTACCAGCTTTGCCGCCACCTCCTGGGAAGCCCGGATATACTTATTGTAGGTTACCTACACATACCAACGAGGGTTGCAGACGTCGCTTGGGCTTATGTTTGATTTGTGGAAGCGCGGAGCATATGGCAGATGGATGTCCAGATCGTCGAGATCCATCGCCCGGGGGTCAGAGGCCATTTATCAGGGCTCGGGCTTATGCTTTAGACGGAGAGGAGTAGAATGCTGATATTGATTCCGCCGCGGTAGTTGAAGGTACTATATGCATACATGGCACGAACATTCATACTTTATTTGATCCAGGAGCTACACACTCCTTTATTTTGAATCCTATATTTGTTACTTTGTCTTTGCCTGTTACTCGCTCTTCTGCATGTTATGTGGTTAGTTCTCCATTTGGTAGTGGTATAGAAACTGATAGGGTGTTCAGAGAGGATCCGGTGAGTATCGAGGGTCAAGTTTTTCTGACAGACTTCATCGAGATGCCGATGACTCGCTACGGATCTATCTTGGGCATAGATTGGTTATACATACATTATGCTAATGTTAATTATCGGGCAAAGAGAATTCAGTTGGGATCAGAATTGACAGTGGGTTGGAGTTCTAAAACGGTGCCTTTACTTTCGTTCATAGAAGCTCAGAAATTGGTCCGAGAGGGAGCTACGGGTTTCATTGCCTATATTCTCAACAGGCCTAAGGATCAGATTAAATCGGAAGAAACTGAAGTGGTGAAGGATTTTTCCGAGGTCTTTCTTGAGAAATTGGATTCCTTACCTCCAGATCGTGAAATTGAATTTGTGATTGATTTGTACCCTAAAGCAGAGCCATACTCCAAGACTCCGTATTGCATGGCTCCGACTGAGTTGAAAGTGTTGAAGACTCAACTTGATGCGTTGTTGGAGATTGGGTACATTAGACCGAGTTCTTCTCCCTGGGGTGCACTGGTTTTGTTTTTAAAGAAGAAGGATGAGACTTTGAGAATGTATATAGACTATAGGGAGTTGAACCGGATGACGATCAAGAAAAAGTATCCCCTCCCACATATTAAGGAATTATTTGATATACTTCAGGGATCTAAAGTTTACTCGAAACTTGATTTAAAACAAGGATACTATCAGCTGCGGATCCGAGCAGAGGACATTCCAAAGACAGGATTTAATACTCGATATGGGCATTATGAGTTCGTGGTGATGCCGTTTGGTTTAACTAATGCCCCTGCAGCTTTTATGGATATGATGCACCGAATTTTCCGACCTTTTCTGGATAAGTTCGTGGTAATTTTTATTGATGATATTTTGGTATTCTCAAAGTCTGCCGAGGAACACGTGAGACATCTTAAGTTGGTATTGCAAACTTTAAAGGACCATCAGTTGTTTGCAAAGTTCAGTAAATGTGAATTTTGGATCGACCGGGTTTCTTTCTTGGGGCATGTTATTTCAGGAAATAGATTAGAGGTTTTTCCTTCAAAAATTGAGTCGGTATTGAAATGGGAGAAACCGAAGAATGCTTCGGAGATTAGAAGTTTCTTAGGTTTGGTGGGTTATTACCGAAGGTTCATAAAGGATTTCTCAAAGATTGCCGCGCCTTTAACCCGATTAACGAAGAAAGAAGTGAAGTTTGCGTGGGATGAAGCTTGTGAGAGAAGCTTTAATTTCTTGAAAGAAAATTTGGTTTCTGCTCCGGTGTTAGCACTTTCGGAAGGTTCGGAAGGGTATGCGGTTTATACGGATGCATCTAAGGAAGGTTTGGGATGTGTGTTGACGCAGAAGGGTAAAGTGATTGCTTATGCTTCTCGGAAGTTGAAAGAGCATGAAAAGAATTATCCTACACACGAGCTTGAGCTTGCAGCCGTAGTCTTTGCACTTCGAAAGTGGAGACATTATTTATACAAGGTGTCTTTTGAGATTTTTACTGTAACGCCCCGACCCCAAAACACGGTTTTGACGCCCGGGTGTTAATCAAAACAATTTAACATAGAGTATTTTTCAAAATAAAATGTCAAAAACCATATGTTACTATTTAACATCACCTGTTTTATTTTTATTTACACGAAACTTATTTTACAAGATGTACATATAAACAAGCTTCTTTCCGTTCACTCGCCCACGTGGTTCACCCCGAATTTCCCTTATTCACTGAAGAGCAAAGAAAAATATAGAAGGGTGAGTCCAACTGACTCAGCGAGGTACAAGAAATATAAAGGTATTAAAAACGTAACCAACATTAGATTTTCACAGGTAAGCAACAAACAAGGGTCCCCTTATATCGCCTTTTTCTCGGGTCGCGACCTGAGCACATATCACACACATATATCGACCTACGGGCTTCCGCGTGGTCTTTCCATGGGCACTCCCCGATGGAATCAAAAAGCGCTATAGGAGCTTCCCATAGTCGCCACACATATCACATATTCTCCTTCAGGTTTAGGTTATCGAATCAAAAGGCCAATAGAATTCTCACCAAACAGACACAATTCAAATGAATATATCAAGGAACATCAAGGAATTGATAAGCAATGAACGAATATACAAGGGTACCAAATCTTTGCTCCCCAGAAAGAATGAGAACCCTCACCTTATCTTCGTAATTAGTTATTCGGGTGGTTGACTGGTTCTTCTCCTAAAATTTACAAATTAAGTTCAGTCAGATTGTAAAAATTATATATGTTGTTTTCAAAAGTTCTAAATAATGATTTATTATTCCATCTTATTTAATGGTTATGTAATCAATTCCTCTGAATAAAAGGAAGGAAAATAAGTCTCACAACAATTTTATACGTTACTTAACTGAGTCTATAAAATATCAAAGACATAAAATATATTTATGTAGAACTTAATGATTATAAGAATAATATGATTACGTAAGAGTCCTATCCAGTTAATTATTTTAAGGGAAGTTGTTATAAAAAATTGAATAGAAGAATAAAAGTCTGGTTTCTCTCTTCCAGATTTCCTAGAATGATAACTTACTGATTACTTTATAAACTTAAAATAATTTGATTCCTTAATAATAATAGTCAGTAGTTCCAATATATTTTTAGTTTAGCAACCATAATTAGACTTCAATTATAACCCGTATTAATCATGAGTATAATCTATGGACTGAGCACTACTTCAGTAATTTATGGTGACATGAACAATAATCGTGTTAAAACAAAACTAGGATTCTTTATTATTACAGGACTTCTATGTTCATGACTGCATCCAGAGTTTCTTAACAAAAAAGTTGCACGATTATAGGCGTATGTCTTATTAACATATTTCTTTTCATTAAGCTTCCTATTACTAGGTATTTAAACGGATAACTTTGCATATCAGTAGCTATCCTTGAAGTATTTCAGAATTCACAAAGTGATTCATGGCATGCAAACTCTTATTTTCTTTTAATAATAACGGTTTCACATTTATAAATAATTAACTTCACTAATTAATAGTTTTATTATCTAAGGTCTCTGATATTACTATATAGAAGGAAAAAACTTACCAAATCTTTTCGGATATTACGCCTAAGATCGTCGTAATTCTTTCGGAGCCTATAACTTTTGCTACGGTGATCGGAATCAGGACTCAAAGATACCGCTGCGTTCGTCTTGGCGATACGAATAGATCAACATCTAACTCTACATAGTTTTGGTTGAGTAATGGAATGGAATTTTAAAAAGATCAGCTTATGTATGTGTGTATATATTCTGCGTATATATGTAGTTATAGCTTCTTTCAATTCTTAGGTAATACGTACTAAATGCCTAACATTACATATATAATAACAAAGCAAAAGGTTATCTCTCTCTCTCTCTCTTCGCATTTAATGATGGTGATGAGTCACTAGTCTAGGCGTCTGAAGTAATGCCACCAAACCAGTTGTAGGTTATAGGTTTGCTGATCAAAGTTCCTAAGTTTGCCAAATAATCAACTAATAACTTTATACTTCTTAAAAACATAATTATCCTTACGTTGATAAGTATCGTATTTTCTTAATATTAATAATAATAATAATACTAATAATAATAATAACTTAACTTCCGTAACCAATTTACTTGGTTTCTGATAGCCAATCTAAATACTTAATATTTATCAAAACATCATATTTTAGGTTTTAGAATTTTGGGGTATTACACTCTCCCCCTCTTCTAAGAATCTGGTCCCCAGATTCTTACCTGAGTTAAAGAGTTCAGGGTACTGGTTCTGCATAATGTCTTCTCGTTCCCAAGTGGCCTCTTTGACCTCGTGATTTCGCCATAACACTTTCACTTGAGGAATCTTCTTATTCCGAAGTTCTTGGAATTTGCGATCCAAAATTCGAACGGGTTGCTCCTTATAGGTAAGATCATTTTCAAGAGGAATTTCATTGAATGCTATGGCATGTGATGCATCGGGGTAGTATTTTCAAAGTTGGGAAAAGTGAAACACATTGTGAATTTTGGTCAGATTTGCTGGTAGTTGTAACCTATATTCCACAGGGCCGATTCGCTCTATTATTTCAAATGGTTCCATGTACCTAGGATTTAGTTTTCCTAATTTTCCAATTCTAGTGAATCCTTTTCTTGGAGATGTTTTTAAGAAAACTTTATCTCCAACTTCGAATTCCAAGTTCTTTCTCCTTTTGTCAGCATAGCTCTTTTGCCGATCTTGTGCAACCTTCATTCGTTGTTTTATCAACTTGATCTTTTCAATAGTTTCTTGAATCATTTCAGGTTGAGGTTCTTTCGGCTCCTTTCTAGTATTTTTCCAATCATCCAAATCCCAATGTAAGGGCGATCGACATTTTTTTCCATACAGGGCTTCACAGGGAGCCATTTGTATACTGGATTGATAACTATTATTATAAGCAAATTCGATGAGGGTAAATGCTTATTCCATTTTTTTTCCAAAATCCAGTGTACAAGCTCTTAGCATGTCTTCAAGAGTCCTAATAGTGCGCTCAGATTGACCGTCCGTTTGAGGATGTGCTGCTGAACTAAACTGCAATTTAGTCCCTAAATGCTCTTGTAGACACTTCCATAAACGGGAGGTAAACTTGGGGTCTCTATCAGACACAATGTTGGCTGGAATTCCATTTAATCGAACGATCTCTTGAATATATACTTCCGCCAATTTCTCCACTTTGTATTTTGAATTTACGGCCAAGAAATGAGCAGATTTGGTTAATCGATCTATTATCACCCAATTACTATCATATCCACCTTGCACTGTGGGTAGGCCTGTTACAAAATCCATGGTGATCTGATCCCACTTTCATTCTGGTATTGGCAGTGGTTGAAGCATCCCTGATGGTTTTTGATTCTCTGTTTTTACCAACTGACAAGTCATACATTTTTGCACATAATCTGCAACATCTCTTTTTATACCTCTCCACCAAAAATGTTTTTTAAGATCCCGGTACATCTTTGTTCCTCCAGGATGTATGGAATAGTGAGATTTGTGTGCCTCTTCTAGTATATCTTTTCTAAGCTTCTCAGGTACACAAATACGTCTTTTGAACCAAAGAATTTCATCATTATCGATCTTGAATTCAGACGTCCTACCCTTCTGTGTCTTGTCCCTTCCTTTCTGTTTCTGGACCCATTTATCATCTGGTTGTGCTTCTCTGATTTTTGTGTAAATCTCGGGGTAAATGGTTAACCCAGAAATTTGACATTTTGTTCACCCCTTGTCCTTTTAAGTGCGATACTTCCACTTTGCGACTTAACGCATCTGCTACAACATTAGCTTTACCCGGATGATACACGATATTACAATCATAATCTTCGAGAAATTCCATCCATCGTCGTTGTCTCATGTTAAGCTGCTTTTGGGTGAACAAATATTTTAAGCTCTTATGATCAGTGTATATCTCAAAAGTTGCTCCGTAAAGATAGTGTCTCCACTTGGCCAATGCGAACACCACTGCTGCAAGTTCCAGATCATGAGTTGGGTAATTCTGTACGTGAGGTTTGAGTTTTCTTGAGGCATAAGCTATCACTCGATTGTTTTGCATTAGCACACAACCTAACCCTTCTTTGGATGCGTCCGTATAAACCATAAATCCCTCCAAGCCATCTGGTAATGCGGGTACGGGTGCTGTTGTTAGCTTTTCTTTCAATTCCTGAAAACTTTTCTCGCAGTTATCATCCCAATTGAAAGGTTGGTCCTTACGAGTAAGTCGAGTAAGTGGCTCTGCCAATTTTGAAAATCCAGGCATGAACTTCCGATAATATCCATCCAAGCCTAAGAAACTTCGTATTTCTGAAACATTCCTTGGTTGTTTCCAATTTGTGATAGCTTCAATCTTGGTAGAGTCAACTTCTATTTCTTCTTGTGAGATAACATCCCCCAGAAATGCTATTCGTCTTAACCAAAACTCGCATTTGCTAAATTTAGCATAAAGTTTATTTTCCTTTAAAGTTTGTAAGACTAAGTGCAAGTGGCGCTTATGGTCTTCTTCTGTCTTGGAGAAGATCAGAATGTCATCAATAAAGATAACCACAAATTTATCCAAGAAAGGTCGAAAAACTCTATGCATAAGATCCATAAATGCAGCTGGCGCATTTGTTAATCCAAATGGCATTACTACAAACTCATAGTGTCCATACCTAGAGTTGAAAGCTGTTTTTGGGATATCCTCTTCTCGGATTCTCAGCTGGTAATACCCTTGTCTCAAATCCAATTTTGAGTATACTGTTGAGCCTTGTAGTACATCAAATAGTTCATCAATGTGAGGTAATGGATATTTGTTCTTGATGGTTACTCGATTGAGTTCCCGATAATCGAGGCACATCCGAAGAGTACCATCTTTCTTTTTCACAAACAGTACAGGGGCTCCCTAAGGAGAAAGACTAGGACGGATGAAATGCTTTTCTAACAACTCTTCCAATTGTTTTTTCAGTTCGGCCAATTCAGCAGGTGCCATTCGATAAGGTGTTTTTGAAAAAGGATTTGTACCAGGAATAACATCAATGGCAAATTCCACTTCTCTAAATGGCGGGAGTGCATCTAAATCTTCCGGAAATAACTCAGGATATTCTTTAACTATATCCACTTCTGATAACTTTAACTGATCTTGGGGTTTATTGATCAAGTAAGCTAGAAAACCCTGATTTCCCCCTCGAATCATTTTCTTGGCCTCTAAATACGAGATCATAGGTATGATGGTATTCATGCTTTTACCTTATTCTGGTGTTGTCATAGATTGGCCAATTACAACTTTCTTATTGAAACAATCTACCTTAGCTTGATACTTGTATAACCAATCCATTCCTAATTTAACGTCATATCCTATGATCGGTAATTCAATCAGATTAGCTTCATATTTGTTACCTTCTATATCTATTGAGCATCTAGTATACACCTTATCAGTTAATAAGTTAGGACCTATAGGGGTATGCACTTCAATCTGATAGGGTGTAGACTCAGGATTTAATTTTGAAGTGGTGGCAAAACTTGGGGTTATAAATGAATGGGTAGCTCCCGAATCAAATAAAACTTTTCCTTTAGAACCAAAAATTGAGAGCGTACCTTCCACCACTTCATTGGGCTCGGGTGCCTCTTCTTTAGTTATTGTATAGGCTCTAGCAGCTACTTTTGGCTTCCCTGCTGGCCTCATTGGTTGTTTTCCCTTGCCTTGTGGAATATTAGGTGTAACTTCAACTTGTTCTGGACAATTGATAATAAAGTGTTGGTCACTTCCGCACTTAAAACATCTTCGATTCTTTTTCCAGCAATTGGCCTCGTTATGTCGCGGGCTCCCACAAGACTTGCACCTTTCAACTGGTGTCACTTGAGTATTAGTAATTATTCTTGTTTCTTGAGAACGAAAGGCTATAGTCCCAGGGTGAGTTTTTTGTACTTTTCTTCCAAAATTCTCGTACCTATTAGATTTTCCTCTCTTAATCCTTTCCTCAAGTTTTCGTAACTCTTGAAATTCAGATTCCACTTGTAATGCCTTATTGACCGCCTAAGTATAATTGGAAAAGTCACAGGCTACTAGAGCTCGGCATATCTCGGCTCTTAGTCCATCTACGAATTTTCGAGTCATTCGAGCTTCATCTGCTTGAATATGAGGTGCATATTAAAGAAGACGGTTAAACTGAGCTTCATATTAGGCTACGGTAGTTATTCCCTGAATCAAGGACATAAATTCCCGTTCCCGAGCATCTTTCACTACTTGAGGAACATATTTGTTATGAAAAGCGCGTGAAAAATTCTCCCAGGTCCAAGGGGTCGCCTCTTGCTCCCACTGATATGCAGTGAGCCTCCACCAATTACGAGTTGCATCTTCCATTAAGAAGGTGGCGGGTCGAATCTTTTACTATGAGATAGGACTTAATTGCATTACTTAATAATTTGAGGGACTTGATTGCAATTTGAACCATTCCATCCTTTTAATTGTTGCATATCGCGTAGAGCTTCTCATTCTCATTTCATACAACATACTGTTGGAAAACTATCAGAGTAAGCATAACGGAAATTTAAATTTTTTCCAAAAGATTGATCATGGAGTTGCAATTCTCGTATCGTATCACAGGGTGATTAGAAACTTACGTAGATTGAAGCTTTCTAGTGATGTCAGTACCGCCTACTGAACACCCTTCAAACGGAATGTCCCTCGAACGGTTCTCGATAGATCCCAAAGCAGTGATCCTCCAAAGCGTATCCACACCAGTCCTAGAACACGATCAAGCAAGTGAGAATGCTAGTTCTATAACTTGTGTTAATGGCTAGGGTTTTGCTTTGAAAACTTTTCTTTTATTTTTCTCAAAGACTTAACACTTCCTGAGGGTTGGTCTAAAGAATGAGAAAACACCACCCCTAGTACTTATACTAGTGTGGATCGAGCCCCTAGGGATTCCAAAACCTAATGGGCTTTGTTTTCTTGCTCACTAATTAACTAATTTAATTGGAGAAAATAAGTTCCCAACTTGTTCTCCAAGTCTTGTAAGAATCAACTTTCTCTCTCCTACAATAGGAAGTTAGACTTTTCAACTTTCCTAAAGCTAAAAGTCAAGATTCAATAAATAATTTAATTCTCAATTAATTATTTATTGGGTTAAGCTTGAGAAATAAAATCTTAATAATTAATTCAAAATTAATTAAAAGACGTAAATTAATTAATTACAATTTAATTAATTAATTCTAGAAAAGAATTCACGTGTAATAAAATTACACGTCCGGAGACACGTACATGCCACGTGTGCGTGACACGTGGCAGCCACGTGGACTGCGTGGCACGTAGTAGCTACTCACGCCATCCTTGCTCCGTTTGGATCAACAATTTGATCCTTCGCTAATCATATTAACGTCCTACCATAACCCTCGTGTCCTGGCATTTTTTTGTGACCCTTTAGGTTCATTATTCGATTAGCAGTGACAGTAACTAATTAATTCACTAATTAATTAATCACTTCACAGATCACACTACCGTAATCTAGCAACGGGTGTGTGACCCTAGCCTAATAACGATATAAATCGAAGAACCTTTCATTCAATAACATACAGTGAAATACGATCCTCCTACAACTCCATCTCTCAATCAAGAACTAAGGCATGTGAATATTCTAAGAGCCCTAATATTTTTGATCTTTAAAGTTAAGTTCGTTTCATATCCATTTAGACCTCAGTCCAAGAAAATCCCATTTTCTTGATGTCTTGATCTTTTATCCACCTTGGCCAAGGGTTTAAGTTTAATGGACTACGAACAACTCAATCAGTAAGAGATCATTCTTGTTCCTACAACAAGTGTAGGTCCTGTAACACCCCAAACGGAGGATGCCACATCCCCCGCACTAGGACCCCGACCCGGTCATGAAATAGAAGGTCCATGCCTGAATCCGAATCATAGCGAACGGGAGACCAACTCACACACTAGGCTAGGCGGATCTAACTTGACAAACTCAGAGTGTGGAAGCAAATAAAACCAACAACAATAGATAGCGGAAGAATTTAAAACAAAACATGCGAAGCAGGTGACGGGTTCAACTAGCATAAATACCTAATCCTGAATGTTTAATATACATAACAGGTGACGGGTTCAACTAGCATAGATACCTAGTCCCGAATATCAATTCATAATCCAACATAATAAACAGCATAAGTATCATCAATATCTAATAACATCCAAACACTAGCTTACTAACCCCACATGGGTTTAGGTCTAAGTAGAACATAAACATAATCTACAAGTGTGAAACATAAATACATAACATAAGTAAAGTATGCGACAAATGCATCCTAACACCTACTAGACTGACAAGTGTGACTCCGAAGACTCACTTCCGCCTAGCTCAAGCGAAAAGAATCCTGCAAACTAAAAGATAAAATGAGGTGTCAGTCAACTGACTGAGTGAGGGGGCTAACGCACACCCACAATATATATATATAAAGAGCACAGCACAGAATAAAAGGATGGACTCATGAACCGAGGGTAGGTGTTGCATACCAAAACATTTCAGAATAACCCAAATAAATATAGATATAAGTTTAGAAACCATTTTTCAGAAAGACTCTATCCCGGTTCATAATTTCATAACATAACATAATCAACTGCTCGGCGAGTACGAGCTTCCAACCTCAACTCCTCATAACGTAAATCAAAATTAATCCAACCTCTACTCCAATGATGGAAGAGCCACGCGTTGGCCCTAACCATCTATAATAAACCGTCTAAAAATAGACTCACCCTCAAGGGTAAGCGAACCCACAAGAGTCCTCCCTGGCCTTAGCCAAAGGCTCAAGATACCACACCTTCCCTACAGCACGTGTCGCGTGAAGATATCTCAAATGGAACTACGAAATAAATGAATTACCCCGACGGCCCAAACCGTTTCGGGGGATCCATTACCTGCAACTCACCAGGATCAGATCCACACACAGATCACAACGGATCACAACAGAACAGATCACAACGGATCACAAACGCCAATCTTTCCTGGCAATCTCGCTACATAATTAAAACACAACTGTTTTTCCAAAATGGCTTACATATGCTTCAAAAACTGGTTTATATATATATTCATACGCGATGGAATTTAAGCCCGTAGACACCCACCCACGTAGAACCCACGCGATGGAATTTAAGCCCGTAAGCACCCATCCACGCAGAACCCACGCGATGGAATTTAAGCCCGTAAGCACCCATCCACGCAGAACGCACGCAAGGTCATAAACATATCATATCCGACACATACGTATTTATAGTATGGTATACTCGCATGCAAGGGTAGAAATCAGCATGTAAAGGCCATAGGTCGCATAACTATATAAAATCCTAAACCTCACCTCGTGAAAGTAGAGTCTGAGAGTGTGAAGGGCCAAACACTCTAAACCTCGGGCCCACCGGCACCACCAAACTCTGTGACAAGACATACAGAAGCCCAGACTTAGACTCTATATGAACCAAACAAGACGCACGGCTTGCTCAACATGATCGTGGTTATGCATAAGTGTTCATGTTGTGCTTGGATGAGGTGTCGTGGTCATTCAAGGCATATCAATGCTCAACAAGGTCATATTTACAAGCAACCATCATGCAATTCCATATCCAAAGATGCAAGATCAATTTAGGAAGTCAATGTATTCACAAAATGCATATTAAATCATCCAATGTTACAGGGTTCAATTATAATATTAGAATTAAGCATCAAGTTCATGTCGAGTTATAAAGTGCATAAGTAAGAGCAACTTAATCATATAAACAAACAAAGTTGTTGTAGGTCGATGGCATGCTTGATACAAATAAAGAGTGCATTTAATTCACTTAAGATCATACTTTACAACTTCACAACATGTTTGGTACACAAGCTCAAATCACATTCATAGTTTCATAAATATTACACTTACATCCCCTAAGTCATTTATAAAATTTTAGAATTATTACACATACATCCCCTTACTCGATTGCTAAGCATAATTGTTCATTTAAAGTGTTTATACAATTATTCAACTAGGAATTAATCACTTACAAGCATGACAATTATCAATTTATCGTAATTCATAATATACCATTTTCGAGTAGTAAGAGTAAATCAAGATATTACAATTCTAACTCCTATCATGCATCAAGTCTCAAGTTGTTCAAGCATCCTTCATGTATCTCAATTTTATATTTGAAACACAATTTACAACAAACATAACATTGAGAACGTCTCAAATCCATATAGAGAAATCACAACATGTTCGTTCTTCTAAAATATCATTCAAGTTCATTTAGTCACATAAAAGATTAGTTTCTAAATATTACACTAACACCCCTTCGTACTTAACAAATAGCGTAAATTCATCACATCGGGATTCAAATTGTAAATCGAAACATTCATGCATATCACAATCCATTCAATACATGTTTTCGTATATGATTGGAATACTTCTCGATCAACAAGCCAACAATAAACAATTTATTTGCACTTAAAACAATTAATTCAAATAATCACAATTACGCAAAATAATTCGTAATAAATAGATCAAGTGTCCAATTAACGAACGGAAAGTGGCGTTGGACTCACCGCATCGAGAAGAACATTCTGACCAGACGCCGCCGGAAGGCCTCCACTGTAGCTGCCGAAATTTGGCCGGACCGCCGCCGGGCCGCCGGAAAAATCCCGAAAAATCAGTCCTGAATGAATTCTTCGTGCCCGTTCCGAATCCTCGATCAATTTCTGGAAATTCCAAGTCAATCTCCTCCAATTTCAGATCTAAGAACATGAAAACCCTAAAATCTTCAAACTCAAATTACTTCCAAACCGGTGAACCGAAATGCGATCCGTAAAAGGCATCGTCTTACCCGTGATGAGCTCTTCGAAAGCCCTAAGGTAGCTCGCCGGAAAAATCCTCGGAGCTAGCGCCGCCGTTGCTCCGCCGCTGCACAGCCGCGATCCATCGCCAATTGGTCAAATCTGGAGTCGCGTGATCAATGGTCACTAGTTCTCGTCGCTCCGAACAACTTTCGTGAAGAGCCCGAGGACAAAAGATGGCCGAAAAAGGGCCCCGTTGGCCGCCGAAGTTTCTGCCGCCGCCCACGTCACCGGAACCACCACCTACGGCTAAAATCTGGTGAAATTGATGCCGGAAATGAACACAGGGGGTCGAAAAACCTTGGAACCATCAAGCCCCGTCGAAAAACACCGCCAAAAGCGGCGGAATCGCGCCGCTACAGTAACTCGCGCCGCCGCCGCGACCTTTGGCCGGCGCGTGCGGCCCAACCGCCGCTCTGATGGTGGCGCCGTCTGCACAGAAAGATGCGCCGGAGTGTCTAGTTTATGGGTCTGGGGCGCGTGTTGCCGGAAGCCCGCCGGAAGCCGCCGGAAATGGGCAGCGAAGTCGCGGTCCGTCGCCACCCGCCCTGCGCATCTGAAAATCGGCGATATCTCCGCCGTCGTTCATCGTTAGGCTATGAAATTGGTACTCTTGCGTCGGTCTCGCCGAGGTATCCGAAATGGACTATTCGTTTGTTGAATTCCGTCGAGAAATGATCGAGTTATGGGCTTGTAACCGAAGCCGCGCATATTACCCACGGGAGAGAGAGTGGGAGAGGAGAGAGAGAGAAAGGGGATTTGGGAGAAATGTGTCTTGTGCACAAGCTATATACAACCGGGTATCCTTATCGCATAGCAAAGAGTAAAAGCGCGTACAAATAATCGTAAATAAAATTGGTAAAGTTACGAATAAACATTCAAGATCCGAATTAATTTTATAAATTAAAATGAAATAGAGATTTACCAATTAGAGTTTAATTCAATTTAATTTTTAGAAATCTTCCGTACAATTTAACGACACTTCGTAAACATATGATTGATAATTAATCTCAAGGAATTCAAGTAAACCGAAATTAAACAAGTTAAGTAACATGATGGATTTAAAATCAACTTAACCATTAATTTTAGAATAATCCGAATGATCACATATTAAATTGGATTTACATTAAATCACATAATTCAAGAACTCTTAAATTAAACACACACAAGTGTAGAGACTTACTTGTTAATATCGTCAGGACGCCCTTCGAGAGTACGGGGCGTCACAGGTCCTTTGTCGATTCTACTAATTCTACATATGCCACTTGTGTAATCCCAACATAGGCCGTGGTTCAGGTGTCTATATGGTAACACCCTTTTGAGCCTATATCAAAGATTACAGAGTTAGCTCATATGAGACATTACAGAATCTCAAGTCTAAGGATTAATGAATCACGTTATTGACCTGTGAGATATTTCCTAATCTGGAAGTTTTTGGAAATTTCCTTTCCCATTTAGGAATGTTCTCACGCGGGATATCTCAGTGATGAAGTTCTAGTAACAATCACCCTCGTGTATTATGAACGCATCATCATATGCGCTTATCACTCCATGAAACTGAGTGATCCTTCAAAAGGACATAATCACACAAGCAAGTCTCTGCAGAGTCAAGATCGACACTCCCACTGTCTGTCGGACTCTCGACTTGGAGAAGTTTCTAATCCTCGCCTATGGAGTTAAGAACTTGTTTCATGTGTCGTTCCCATAACAACAAAGTTCTTAACGGCCTCATCGGATTAGGGGAGTTCAATACATGCAAAAACAAAGTGAACCCAAACAGACATAAATAAGCACATAAAGAAGTGAATATCTATGAACAAAATCATCTCATTTATTATTCAAAGATTATTTGTGATTTTACAAGGAAATAGTAAAGCCAAAAGCTGCTTTAAGGGCACTATTCCTAACAATATCCCACTTGCCCGTCAAAGCCACTCAGGAGCTAATCTAAGTCCCATCTTTAGAAGATGTCCTTCGAAAGCCTGTTGACTAAGGGCCTTAGTAAGTGGATCTGCCATGTTCTCTGTCGATGTGACCCTTTCAATTTGCACATCTCCTCTCTTGATGATATCACGGATTAAGTGATACTTCCTCAAAATGTGCTTGGTCCTTTGGTGAGATCTTGGTTCTCTTGCTTGAGCAACCGCCCGTTTGTTGTCATAAAACACTGTAACGGGTTCTTTAATGCTAGGAACTACACCCAGCTCGTGGACAAAGTTTCTTACCCAAACACCTTCCTTAGCTGCATCATTTGAAGCTAAGTATTCGGCCTCAGTGGTCGCTTGCTTGGAACTTTTCCAACTCATTGCTCCGCCGTTCAGGCAGAATATGTATCCTGACATGGATTTAATGTCATCCATGTCTGATGCAAAGCTTGCATCACAATATCCTCTAATGACAAGATCTTGTTGGCCTCCGTAAACCAAGAACAAATCCTTAGTTCTTCGTAAGTACTTAAGGATATTCTTTACAACAGTCCAATGACCTTCAGCAGGGTCAGATTGGAATCCGCTAGTCACACTAAGTGCATAAGCCACATCCGGTCGAGTACATAGCATCGCATACATTATGCTTCCTATATATGATGCATAAGGAATTTTGGACATCCTGGACTTTTCAAGTTCAGTCTTGGGATACAGCTTCTTCAAAAGAATTGTTCCCGGGCCCATTGGAAGTTTTCCACGTTTGGATTTTCCATACTAAATCTCTTTAGTACTTTGTCTATGTAAACCGACTGTGATAATCCTAACAATCTCTTAGATCTATCCCGATAGATCTTTATACCGAGAATGTAGGATGCATCACCAAGATCCTTCATCTCAAATTGTTTCGATAACCAAGACTTTGTTACTTTCATGTCATCCTTCGCATTCCCAATGAGGAGGATGTCATCTACATAAAGTATTAGAAATTGAACTGAGGTTTCCAATTCTTTCTTGTACACGCAGGACTCATTCGGATTTTGAATAAAGCCAAACGATCTGACTGCTTCATCAAATCGAATGTTCCAATTCCTAGAGGCTTGTTTCAATCCGTAGATTGAACGTTGAAGCTTGCAAACCTTTTGCTCGCTCCCACTGAATCTGACACCCATGGGTTGCTCCATGTAAATGTCTTTGTCAATGTCTCCATTGAGAAAGGCAATTTTCACATCCATTTTCCATATCTCATAGTCATAATATGCTGCAATCGCAAGCAAGATCCTAATGGAGTTTTGATTTGCAACCGGGGAGAAGGTTTCATCAAAGTCTACACCTGGTCTTTAAGTAAACCCCTTAGCAACTAATCTTGCTTTAAAGGCTGCCACGCTTTCATCTACTCCAAGCTTGCGCTTATATATCCATTTACACCCTATAGGCCTGATCTCATCAGGTGGATCAACCAAGGTCCAAACTTGGTTAGATTACATGGAATCCATTTCGGATTTCATTGCTTCTTTCCACTGTTCAGAGTCCGAATCTAACAGTGCCTCCTTATAAGTTAATGGATCATTATCCATTTGAGATGTTTGGTGGAGAAAACCATACCATCTCTCTGGTTGTCTAGGAATGCATTCAGAACGTCTTATTTGAGGAGGATTTTCGCGTGTATCACTCTCTTGGGTAGGGATGGGGACGTTGTTCTCCAAGCTAGGCGTGGGCCCTTGGTCTCGAACCTCTTCAAGTTCTGCGTTCTTACCTTTCTTTTCTTTAAGGAACGAGTCCTCAAGAAAAGTGGCGTTTCTTGATATAAAAACCTTGTCCTCTTCACGAAGCAGGACAACCCCAAATTCTTAAGTAAGAATAGTTAGGGATTTTGCCAAACTACATCTCATATGGGGTTTTGGGTACAGATTTGGAGGGAACAAGATTCAGAATCCTAACTGCTGATTCTAGGGTATAGCCCCAGAATGATGGTGGTAATTCAGTGAAACTCATCATGAAACAAACCATATCAAGTAGGGTTTTGTTCCTTCTTTTCGAAACTCCATTTAATTGAGGAGTTCCTGGAGGAGTCCACTGAGAGATAACTCCATTTTCTCTGAGATGACTAAGGAATTCATCACTTAGATACTCACCACCTCGATCAGATCGAAGTGTTTTAATCTTGTGACCAGTTTGGTTCTCAACCTCCTTTTGAAATTCCAAGAATTTCTCAAAGGCTTCGGATTTATACTTCCTTAAGTACACATAACCAAAACGACTAAAGTCGTCTATGAAGGTTATGAAATACTGATGATTGTTTCTAGTACTTACACTCCACAAACATCAGTATGGATTAAATCCAATACTTTAGTGGCACGTTCTACTTTACCATTAAAGGGATATTTAGCCATTTTTCCTTTAAGACATGATTCACAATGAGTTAATTCTTTAAGTTCATTATCATAGAATGATCCTAAATTGGTTAACGTAGCAATCCTATCTTTAGAAACATGGCCTAAACGTGCGTTCCATAAAGAAGCCGAGATCTTGTCATCTCTTTTGCCCTTGTTTAATTGTTGTATATTCAAAATATTGGTGTCTTTAGTTGTATAAGTCCATCAGATAATGTACCAAGTAAAATGGAAGCTTTATTCTTCTTAAGATAAAATTTTCCATTTCTGGAGAAAGTCTCATATCCTTTACAATCTAATATTGGAATGGAAATTATATTTCGAATAATAGAAGGTACATAAAGGACTTTATTCAAGACTAAATGAAAGACACCTAAATCTAATCTACACGTCCCGATGGTTTAAGCTTGAACGCTTGATCCATTCCCAACCTTCAAGACGCATTCTCCTTCTTCGAGCTGCCGAACCTCATTTAGCATTTGTACATCATTACAGATATGAGCTCCACAGCCGGTATCAAGTACCCAAGAATTAGAATCAATAGATAGATTTACTTCAATAATAAACACACCTTTCTTTAGAGTATCATTGTACTCTTGGCAATTCCTCTTCCAATGCCCTTTCTTGCCACAGTAGTGGCAAACGTCCTCTCTCTGATCCCTTTTCTTCTTGGCCTTTCTCTTCTTAACCCCTCCATCGGGTTTAAGAGATCCCTTCTTCTTGGGAACTTTCTTCCCTTTGCCTTTAGAAGGCTTAGAAGAGGAGGTGACCATTATTACTTTGTTATCCTTCTTTATCGTGACTTCAGCAGTCACAAGTTGACTAATCAGCTCGGCGACAGTAGTATGAGCATGATTCATGTTGAAGTTTAGCACGAAAGGATTGAATGATGGTGGAAGCGATGCGAGTAACAAATCCACAGCGAGGTCCTCGATTAGAGGCATCTCCATGGAAGTAAGCTTCTCGTCCAAAGCGAGGAACTTAAGTCCATGTTCGTGGACACTTGTACCTTCTTTCATTCTGAGATGAAAGAGCTCCTTAAAGGCGTTGTACCTTAGAATACGCTCTTTGGGGTGGTACAATTGCTCGAGATGGTCATAAATCTCCCATGCGTATTCCATAGACTCATGTTGCCTTTGCATGTTCAGAGACATGTTAGCCAACATGAGGCAACGGGCTTGAAGATTGTCTTCAGACCATTTCGCAATCGCGTCTATTTCGGTCCGAGTCGGAGCCTCACCCTCAGGGGTAGGCTCTCCCTAGAAGATAACATATCTTCTCTTCTCAGAATCTAAAACTATCTTTAGATTCCGAAGCCAATCAGAGTAATTGGGCGCCATCAACTTGTTTGATTCGAGGATGGATACCAAGGGTTTTTGGTTGCCATTTCAATTTGTAGAGAATCACAGAACTACAACCTAAATGGAAAAACAGAGAAATCATCAGCATGCTGAATAATAATGATTATACATATTATCAAGGTCTTTAGAAATATGTTGTCCCACTCTTTTTAGAAAGTCTAGAAATCCCAATGACTTTAGAAGAAACTTATTTTCCCAGTGGGTACTAGGATCCCAAGCAATCTTAGTTTTGGACACACGACTCATGAAACATCCAAAGGTCTAAGAATCTTAGGTAGGTACTATTTACCAACTCGATCTCTTATTGAATTCCTAGTAATGTTTTTGCATCACTGATCTTTCGACTATGGACCCACCACTCGTGAGACATCCATATCTACTTCAGTGTTGAGCTAGACCCATCAATCATAAGATCTCAACCAAACTTAGTCCGGAACGACTCACGACTCGTGAGACATCGCCCATTCTAAAATGGTTAAGAAATATTAATTATTTAAAATAATTAATTAGGAAACTAAGAGTTAATAAGATCCACTAATTACCCCACGACTCGTGAGACAGCAATTAGGTTCACTTATTAAGTCCTAAATCCTATTGATGGAATGCTAGGAATTTTATTACCGTGATAAAATACCTATTTATTCGAATTTTGCTCAATATTTAAAAGGGATTTTCGAATGACCTCACCAACATATAATGTTATCCAAATTTTAATTATCTTGTTTAATGCAGTTTCACGTAAAGTGCATCACAGAAGCAATTAGCAGATAGCATGTCCTAGAGTGATACTAATTATGAGATGATCATGGGTATCTTATCTTATATGTGATTTCGGGAGCCACTCCAAAATCACTAGTTCTAACATTCATGCCACATAAGACAGTTCATATCATATAGGGGTACAGAATTTAATGGAAAAACCAGCCCTATCTATTACATTAATAGAAACCCTCCTAAACATTTTGAGGGGTCCTCTTATGGCCACCGTTCTTCAAGTGCTCCTTGTGGATCCTTCGTATTCCATGGGTATTTGTCTCCAAAATGAAAATAAAAACCTCACTTCCTAAGTTCTACTCTCTTTACATAAAGTAATATGGCTCAATCTTCATATTGGCCATAGACAAGTACACGGGGCATACCCCGGCCCAAAACAATAATAAGGAAAGCCACATAATAAACACATAACAGTACGCACATAAGTAGAGCTCCAACACCAATTGAAAACGTGCAACTATGGGGCTCCGACCCCAATTGAAATCATCCATGTGCAGAATTTAAAACCATACATAAGACTAACCCATGATCAACTAAACTAGCATGCTTCCGCTTGAATTTAAATTTACCAATTAAATTTAAAATTCCCTTGACTTCAATTTATAATTAACCAAAGTAATTTGATTGTAGTTCATTATTCAAGAATTTATTCAAAAACGAATCACCAGATCTAGACAAAACCATAATTAATTCAAAAAATTTTTTTTGTCTAAAATATCATTCAAAGTGATATTTATTATTTTCTCGAAAAATTAGAACTGACTTTAATTCACAAAAAAATCCCAAATTTTATAATTACTTCAAATAAATAATTTTATAAAATTAAAATCAAATTTTAAAATAAAATCAGATTTTATGGGATTTTACGAAACTTGAAAAACACGAAACGAAAAACGAAGTACGAGAACCCAAGGCGAGGCGTGCAGCCGTCGTCCGCAAGCGCGCGCACCAGGCGTGCTGCACACGCAGTCCGCCAGGCAGCCGGACGCCAGCGGCATCTCCCGCACAGGTGCGCGCGAGGACCACTCGCATGCGCCGCACACGACTCGCAGCTTCGCTGCGTGCAGTCCTGCACGATGCCGTGCGGGATTTGCCGGCTGAGGGGGGGAACAACACTTAGCAGCGCCCGGACGTCTGCGCGCACGGCTTCACGTTGGTGCGAGGCTGCGTGATGCAGCCCCATGCCCGTACATGTGCACACAATCGTGTTTGGGCGAACCCGTTCCAATCCCTTTTCTGTTTCGTAATTTCAGCAAATTCAGAACTTCCAATTTCGAATTAAAATAGTTCAAATCAATTTAAAACCAGATTTATTCGGGAAACAATTTTCGCAAAATTTTCAAGAAACAGTTTTGATCCGATAATTTCGTATTTCAAACTAAAATCATGAATACACAATATACACTCAAATTCAAGAATTTTTGTCAAAATTTGTAAAGTTGTAACGATATAATATGAGCGTTGCAAGGTAGCTCTGATACCACTTGTTGGAAAACTATCAGAGTAAGCACAGCGGAAATTTAAATTTTTTCCAAAAGATTGATCATGGAGTTGCAATTCTCGTATCGTATCACAGGGTGATTAGAAACTTACGTAGATTAAAGCTTTCTAGTGATGTCAGTACCGCCTACTGAACACTCTTCAAGTGGAATGTCCCTCGAACGGTTCTCGATAGATCCCAAAGCAGCGATCCTCCAAAGCGTATCCACACCAGTCCTAGAACACGATCAAGCAAGTGAGAATGCTAGTTCTATAACTTGTGTTAATGGCTAGGGTTTTGCTTTGAAAACTTTTCTTTTGTTTTTCTAAAAAACTTAACACTTCCTGAGGGTTGGTCTAAAGAATGAGAAAGCACCACCCCTAGTACTTATACTAGTGTGGATCGAGCCCCTAGGGTTTCAAAACCTAATGGGCTTTGTTTTCTTGCTCACTAATTAACTAATTTAATTATTAATTTAATTGGAGAAAATAAGTTCCCAACTTGTTCTCCAAGTTTTGCAAGAATCAACTTTCTCTCTCCTACAATAGGAAGTTAGACTTTTCAACTTTCCTAAAGCTAAAAGTCAAGATTCAATAAATAATTTAATTCTCAATTAATTATTTATTGGGTTAAGCTTGAGAAATAAAATCGTAATAATTAATTCAAAATTAATTAAAAGACTTAAATTAATTAATTACAATTTAATTAATTAATTCTAGAAAAGAATTCACGTGTAATAAAATTACACGTCCGGAGACACGTACGTGCCACGTGTGCGTGACACGTGGCAGCTACTCACGCCATCCTTGCTCCGTTTCGATCAACAATTTGATCCTTCGTTAATCATATTAACGTCCTACCATAACCCTCGTGTCCTGGCATTTGTGTGTGACCCTTTAGGTTCATTATTCGATTAGCAGTGACATTAATTAATTAATTCACTAATTCATTAATCACTTCACAGATCACACTACCGTAATCTAGCAATTTGTGTATGACCCCTAGCCGAATAACGAAATAAATCGAAGAACCTTTCAGTCAATAACATACAGTGAAATACGATCCTCCTACAACTCCATCTCTCAATCATGAACTAAGGCATGGGAATATTCTAAGATCCCTAATATTCTTGATCTTTAAAGTTAAGTTCGTTTCATATCCATTTAGACCTCAATCCAAGAAAACCCCATTTTCTTGATGTCTTGATCTTTTATCCACCTTGGCCAAGGGTTTAAGTTTAATGGACTACGAACAACTCAATCAGTAAGAGATCATTCTTGTTCCTACAACAAGTGCAGGTCCTTTGTCGATTCTACTAATTCTACATATGACACTTGTGTAATCCCAACATGGGCCGTGGTTCAGGTGTCTATATGGTGACACCCTTTTGAGCCTATATCAAAGATTACAGAGTTAGCTCATATGAGACATTACATAATCTCAAGTCTAAAGATTAATGAATCACGTTATTGACCTGTGAGATATTTCCTAATCTGGAATTTTCTGGAAACTTCCTTTCCCATTTAGGAATGTTTTCACGTGGGATATCTCAGTGATGAAGTTCTAGTAACAATCACCCTCTTGTAGTAATAAGTGCATCATCATATGCACTTAGTACTCCATGAAACTGAGTGATCCTTCAAAAGGACATAATCACACAAGCAAGTCTCAGCAGAGTCAAGGTCGACACTCCCACTATCTGTCGGACTCTTGACTTGGAGAAGTTTCTAATCCTCTCCTATGGAGTTAAGAACTTGTTTCATGTGTCGTTCCCATAACAACAAAGTTCTTAACGGCCTCATCGGATTAGGGGAGTTCAACACATGCAAAAACACAGTCAACCCAAACAGACATAAATAAGCACATAAAGAAGTGAATGTCTATGAACAAAATCATCTCATTTATTATTCAAAGACTGTTTGTGATTTTACAAGGAAATAGTAAAGTCAAAAGCTACTTTAAGGGCACTATTCCTAACACATACAAACTTTGCTCCTTGTTTCCATTCTTGTCTCGATCAAAATCCCAAGTGATGGGAGAAGAGATTTCATCAATTCAAGCTAATTTTCTGGAGAAATTGCATGTTTTGAGGCTTAATAATCATCTCAACTCCATCTCTTTTCCTTCGTCTTTTATCATAAGGTATAGATGGGATATTTGCATGAATCTTGAATTTTGTATGAAGCTAGGGTTTATGGATTTATTGGATAATTTGATTAGTTGTTGTTGGAGACATGAATACATGCTTATAGCTTGAATTTAAGTATGAATTCTTGGGATTTATGGACTTGGTTGATGAACTTGCATATGGGTTTGATATTGATGATTTTTTATGATCAAGCATGATATATGAGTGTTTATATTGGATTTTATTGAACCATAAGTATGCTAGAGTGTTTATTTCATGATTTGTATGCATTTGGGATTGCCATTTGATCATTTGTTGATGTTGAGTTTTGGTTCGAGTTGTTCCCCTGTTATGCTCTGTTTTCTGCTGCATCTGCATAACGGGAACGACCCTTCCCATCCCAGTTCATTCTGGGAATGGCCCTTCCCACCCCTGACAGGTTTGGCGCGCGAGACTGGGAACGACCTTTCCCAGTTTTAGCTTACAGCCGGAACGACCGTTCCCAGCCCAAAAACCTTACAGACGCGTAGGATTAAATCGGGGAGCCGGGAACGGCCCTTCCCATTCCATGGTCAAACCCAGAATTGCCTTTCCCATGCTCCAGGGGATTTTCTGATTTTTCTGCATAAAAATTAACTTTCCAAATCTGTTTCTAAGGCCCTAATCGATCGATACGTGTTATTATATGCTCATTTATGCATGAAAATGATCTTGACACTCTGTAATTGCCAATGCACATTATATTGCTTCGTGGTTACGCCGTTCATCTTAATTGGTTAATTTGAGTCGTGTCTCACGTACACTTGTTTTTCTTGCACAGACCAGCTTCCTGGTGATGAGGAGCAGGTTTCGTAGGTCGTATCCTTGCTATTATTTTGTCTGCACAGGTGAGGTTTAATTTCTAGATATATAGAAACCCTACAACCCTTATGTGAACTTTTCGTCCAAAATGTTTATATATCTAAGCTCTTTAAAACCTCAAATGATTGTAATGAAATGACCATTTTGGCGAGTATATTGTACTGCACTGTGGGCCCGAGGGTAGTGTATTGAGCCAACCAGGAAAGCAAGGGCTGACGGGTAACTCTTGCACTATTCTCACCATTTTGGGATGACCCCTGAATCGACCAGTAATGTTATATGACCTATGTTTATTCTATAGCAAAGAAATCTTATATTCAGGCAAGTCCACAACATAAAATCAAATGCAGTAAACTCTTGCATAGAAATGTAGCAATTTGTTTCAATTTAAATAATTGCTAGGCTCACGCTTTTGAATAATTAAGTTCCAACACAAACCTAATTTCAGAATCTTCAGAATCAGTAAAAATTCGGCAAACATACCGAGTCAGCTATTTGCAGAATATCAATTCCCAAAAAATGCTAGAAAAGGATAAATCAGGAATGTACCAAATTCATTTAGTCAGTTCGAAAAAGAAAAAAATTAATCGATTTGTATTTTAATACAGGTCAGTGAGCAAAGGCGAGAAAAGAAATAAATATAAAATACACAACAATGGAATTAAAGACACACAAAATTGAAAGCCACACATTGATTACTAACCGATGGTGCCAAGGGAGGGGCAATTGCGCAACCTAGAAAGCAATAGATCTTGTATGTTGATTTCACCTTATTATGGAACTGTCTATTTTAAAAGATGTTAATCCCACATTGTATTCTTTGTAGTTCTTGGCTTATACAAATGGATAGGGAGTGGATAAAACTCGGTGACTATACTTCACAAGAATATGTTAATGGAGTTAAATATTTCATGGGATGCTTGAATTCTAAATTTCAACCACCTCATTTGGTGAAATTTCATTTACTCACCAAGGGAATGGATATTGGTTAAACTGAATGGATACACCATGGTGAAATCCCATATTCATATAGTGAGAATGATAATAATCATGGTTATACGGATGAAACATTTGAGGAAGAGGAGATGTTGGAAGATATAATATTTGCTGCTAATATCGAGAGTGCATCTGACTATTATGATAGAGAAGATACTAATCAGTCAAACGTCGTAATGGATGATGAACTGGAAAAATTTCAGAGATTATTGAGTGATGCACAATGTAAGTTATATCCTGGTTGTTCGAAATCATTGCTGTCTTTCCTTGTCAAGTTGCTTCACATAAAGGTTTTGAACAAAATGATAAACAAATGTGATGACATGATTGTTAATTTGTTCAAGGAATATTTGCCGGAAAGTAATAGTATTCCTCCTTCATTTTATGAATCAAGGAAATTATTGAAAGGCATCGGGTTAGGTTACGAGATTATTCATGCATGTAAAAATGATTGCATTTTATTTTGGAAAGAGCATGAAAGTTTAAATAGTTGTCCAGTGTGCAAAGAGTCCAGATGGAAGGTAAATGATGGCAAAGGAAAGTTAATTCCTCAAAAAATATTGCGTCATTTTCCAATAAAACCAAGATTGCAACGACTATATATGTTGAGGAAAACAACCTCGGATATGAGGTGGCATAAGAGTGGTAAAGTTGAAGATGTTGGTACAATGATCCATCCTGTTGATTCTGAAGTTTGGAAAGACTTTGACAAACAATACCCGTGGTTTGCTGAAGATTCTCGTAATATACGACTCGGGTTGGCTACCGATGGGTTTAACCCTTTCGGTAACATGAATAATTCTTACAGTGTATGGCCAGTGGTTTTAATGGTATACAACTTACCGCCCCGGCAGTGCATGAAAGAACCTTATTTGATGTTGTCACTTCTAATTCCTGGTCCTCGATCTCCCAGAAAAGATATTGATGTATATCTAAGACCGTTATTAGACAACCTTAAAGAATTATGGGAGTTTGGAGTGAGGACATGTGATGCAAAAACTGGTGAATGTTTCCGTTTACATGCAGCGGTTTTATGGACAATAAATGATTTACCTGCTTATGGGGATGTTTCCGGACATCAAACAAAGGGATATTGCGCTTGTCCTAGATGTAGTTCAAATACTCCTTCTAGAAGATTGAGAAGTAAGATTTGTTATATTTGTTATAGATGGTATTTGCCACGTTATCGTCCATACCGGAAAAGTCTAAAATTCAACGGTGAGACGGAATTAAGACCAAGACCCCGTTGAATTATCTAATGACCAAATTTTATCCCAATTGAATGGAGTAGAAAATGTTATACTTGGGAAGCATTCTAGAGACAAAAACAGAAAGTATTCTTCTCAAAAGCCATGGAGTAAAAAGAGCATATTTTTTGAGTTGCCATATTGGTCAAAACTCAAATTGCGACATAATCTCGATGTAATGCATATTGAAAATAATATATGTGATAATTTGATGGGGACCATACTAGACATTGAAGGTAAATCGAAAGACACAGAAAAAGCTCGCTTGGATTTAGAGGATATGGGTATAAGAAATGAGTTGCACTTGAAACATGCAGAAAAAGGTGTCAAAACAAACAAAGAAGGGAGAGTTAAATTTTTGAAGCCTCGTGCGCTTTATACTCTATCCCAAAAGCAAAAGAAAGAGTTTTATGAATTCTTGAAGACAGTAAAATTTCCAGATGGATATGCTGCGAATATCTCTAGATGTGTGAATATCAAAGATAACAAGATCACAGGTTTGAAAAGTCATGATTGTCATGTTTTATTACAACGCTTGGCAAAAGAAAGAGTTTTATGAATTCTTGAAGACAGTAAAATTTTCAGATGGATATGCTGCGAATATCTCTAGATGTGTGAATATCAAAGATAACAAGATCACAGGTTTGAAAAGTCATGATTGTCATGTTTTATTACAACGCTTGCTTCCGATAGGAATGCGTGGATACTTACATAAGGATGTCCTTGATGCCATAACTGAGTTGGCAGGCTTTTTTAGACAGTTGTGTTCTAGAAAACTTAAATTGGATGTCCTTGAAAATTTGGAAAAAAAGATTCCTATCATATTATGCAAGTTAGAGATGATCTTTCCACCTGCTTTCTTTGATGTCATGATTCATCTAGCAGTTCATTTGGCAGAAGAGGCGAAACTCGGGGGTCCTGTTCAATATACATGGATGTATCCTATAGAAAGGTATGTATATATTTAAAAGTAGTTTTCTAATAGCACTCTTCTGTTTTTGCTTACATTTATCGTATGCTTATATTTATCCTAATCTAAATTCAGGTATCTTAGTAGTCTAAAAGGAATGGTTCGAAATAGAGCTCGTCCTGAAGGTTCAATTGCAGAAGCGTACATTGTGAAAGAATGCTTAACTTTTTGTTCTTTGTATCTTCATGAAATTGAGACAAAATACAACAGGGAACAAAGAAATTAAGATAGCGAGGAGCACTCGAATGCAACATTATCTGTTTTTAAGAGTAAAATTCGAACTTTTGGAGAAAGGGTTTTTTTCCAAATGACTTCTCAACAATATAATGAATTACATTGGTTCGTTTTGAATAACTGTGTGGAGATAGAGCCATATTTGAGGTGACACTGATTTAATTAATTATTATAATATAATATAATAATATAACACTAAATTATAATTTTGCTTTTATGCAGAGAGCACGAAGAAGTAGTCCAGCGAGAAAACACCACTAATTGGAGGGCGAGGCACAAGAAAGAGTTTGCATCATGGTTTAAGAATCGAGTAAGATTCTCAATTTCTGCATTTTTTGTTAACAGTAAATTTTTATTTATAACATATATTAATTCGTTCATTATAATAAATCAAGATTGAAGAGCTTCGGCGTACAAATTCCTTGGAAGCTACGAATGAACTTCTTGCTCTTGCATCAGGACCTGATTATCGTATTAGTAATTATAGTGGATGCATAGTAGAAGGAGTTAAGTATTTAACGAATAAAAGAGATAGCCGACGAGTAACACAAAATAGTGGAGTGTGCACAGAATCTATACATAAGGGAAAAATGATCAAATTTTATGGAGTCTTAGAAGATGTAATTGAGTTGAGTTATGTTGGTGGTTTTCGCTCAGTGTTATTTAGATGTAAATGGTTTGACTTAGATAAGAATAAACCAGAAAAGATAGATTGTGATTTTACTAGTATTAATGTAAGTAGATTGTGGTACGAGAGCGACCCTTGTGTCTGAATATATTTCTGATCTAAATGTGAAGACATAATGAAACATATTAGGCCTCTGATGAAACAATTGTATAATAATGGTACTCTTTTTCTATTGTTGGGGCCTTCTACTATAGATTCTTACTAGCAGTTTGAAAGTTGACATGCATATTACCTTTGTAGAATTTTCTCTTCGCATTTTGGAGTGTTGCATTGGAATGAGGCAAATGGTGCTCTTGTTATTGTTTACCTGGATTATTTTATGACCGATTAAGTAAGCTAAAATATACTTATGTTCACCTGATCCTGCTGTAGCTGACAACCTAATAAAGAAATAGTGTGGTAGTACCAAACTCCTCCTTAGTCCTAATAAAGTGGCTGCATAACTTAGCCAACAAAAGTAATTAACCTACTCCCAGTAAAGTGACTATTTATATAATTCATAGCTGACAACCTAAGAATTTTTATATGCGTATCTCATTAAATTTGGTCAGAGCCCATCTAAAGTAAACATTGATGTATGGATGTCTGCTTAAACAAACATGCTCATATACATTCAAGTAAATCAGTCCTTAAACTTTTAAGACTATCATAGACATAACATTGTAAGTACCTGATACTTATAATATAGAATTATGGCTTTCTTGATGTGCTTAATCGTACACCATGCAGGAATACAAGGCCATGTTGGAAGAAGCTAAGAAATATGACCATAGAGAACTCACAAGAATGTAAGAGCTTTTCTTTTTTTTATCCTCTGAGGTAAGAGTGCTAGACTGTAAGCTTGATTACATCACAATCTGCTTAATTCAAATTCCAATCATATTTATTTAGATTATTTTATGGCAGATGAAGTAAGTTGAAATATACTAATTCAAGTATGTATTATTGTTTCTTGACTGAAGTGACTGAATCTTACTACTAATTCAAGTATGTATGACCGTTTCTTAATTGCAGTGATTTATCATGTCGCCGTTCTATTTTACTTGAAATTCCAAGATCTTAAATGCTTCTTTGATATTAATTGTTTTGTTTTGGGTCTTGTTCTTTTGGTAATTTTTAGGATGTGAAGACAAGTCATTGTAAAAACGTTGGAAGCTGCAAGAAAAAACGCAGTTGAAGTTCTATGTAAAAATGCTGGAAGCTGCAAGAAAAAAGGCAGTTGAATTTCTGTGCATAAAGGCTTGGTTTCTCTCTCTCTCACACACACACACACACACTCACTCACTCACACACACACGTCATGAGCAATGGTTGCTTGTACTCACATGCATGTTGATGACATATAACTGGCATATATTAGTTGTTGTTCACCTTTTAATATCCTTGATGAAAGCAGGAGCCACATTTTGGAACCTGGGATTTAATGGATGGAGACTACTGCAATTCAGTGTCTAGTTCTATTATATCACTATCTGTTTTCCTGTTGTTAGCGGTGCAAGGGTATTTTGTTCTTTCTGTAAATGAATAAAAGTCTCATTATCGCAGCATTAGTGGTTTTATCATTTGGAATAACTAAGTTAATCTTTTCTTTCTATTGGTTTTTCGACATTTTACGAAATGTTCAGAAGGTGCAAGAAGCTATTTCTTCCACTGTTGACGTGATGCAGGCCATGGCATCTTCAATGTGCTCTTTGGCAACAAAGGTAATTTATGTTTATCTTTTTTCTATTCTTTTTATTTTTTAACTGTAGGCCTACCCAGATTCTCAGCCACTTAATTTTATCCTGATAGATATTAACCAGCTTCTTATTTGTTTGTATTTATGCATTTGTTCCTATTCATGCATTTGTTTCATGTAAGTATTATCATATCTTTTGCTAACTGGAGCAACAAGAATAAGTCATCTTAGTTTTTGCTGATAACTCTAGTACTCTATGACTTCACAATAGTTTGTACACATAATAACACTGATGGCTTCATAATACTATAGTACTGATTAAAGTTCATCTAACCATTAATCCTCAAAGTTGGTAACTAATGTTGCCATATTTTTCACTTGAAAGAAAAAGCACGTGTGCTGAAGTTTTTGAAATATTTATCTTCTGCCAACTAAATAAGGCATTAGAATACAGAATACTTCTACTTTACTATATTTACTATATATTCTTTTATTGTCTTTTCTTTCTTTCTTTCGTATTCATGAAAGACAAATGGAAGTTTAATTAGTTAGTTTTTTCCTCAAAGAATCTCATAAACTATCTTAGCTTTGATTTGTTGTTGAAGTTTTTGAAATATTTCTGCCTTATAGAAGTTTCTTGCTAGCTTCAATTCAATAACTGTCCAATAATATTGTTTATGTAGTGTTTTGCCTGTGTCAAGAAGTACAATCTCTATGTTAGTACTAGTTAATATAACATATTTTAAACTGAATTAGATAATTATATAGAACATATTACCTTTAATGAACTAATTTAAGTCAATTCCTTTCATAAGATTTGGATGTCTGTATCTAGATTATTTGTTATAAACCAATGGATAGTATATTTTTGTATCTTAGAAAATGAGAAATTTATTAAATTATATGTATTTTATCCATTATTATTCATTAAAACTTATTTCTAATATGATAGAAGATTCTTACAAAAAATTCTTCAAGTTCGTTATAGATTCACATGTCCAACTATTAGGTACTTATTATCACGATTTCAGGTGCAACTCATTTGATATCTGCTAGTACTTTTAAAGTATGAATCATAACTTGTAATGTTTGTATAATCCATTTTCCGCTAATTTCTTTCTAACGTTTTGCATCAATAGGCAGAAAAAAGGACTTGCTCGTGTCAGAACTCTCTAACATAAGTCCAAGAGAACTTACTTACTTGATGAATACAATGATTTCTTGTCAACAACATTAATACCCTTGCAGGTAAGATTTTTAATACAAAGATTTTTAACTGAGATCAATTCATGGGTAATTTACATTCATTCACGTTTGATTACAACACTGTTGATCTCCTTACTCCATTACTCCATTTACATGCAGGTATTGCTTCAAGTATATAAAAATTGTGGATCTATTGTTGGTGTAAAATGTGTATTTATAGAGATTTGATAATGAATGATTAACATTCTGACATTATGGGCACGCTTTGTTTACAATTTTATTAATTTATTTCTTGATCAGTTTTTTTAGTATGATGATTGAATTAATTAACTTATATTTCTTTTTGAATTAATTATTTCATATTTAAAATATGAAAAAATTATTTAAAATTAATATTAACAACCAATTTGAATAATTTTCTACAACCACTTATTTGGTCGTTAATAAAGGTACAATACAAACCATCTAGATTACTTTTTCAACCATCATTTGGTGGGTAATAAATGCTCATTAATGACTAATAAGTAATATTTGGCTGCTAAATTGTAAATACTCAATATAATTTGCGACAAAATTGCAACCATTCTAACAAATTTTTGGGTTGCTAAAAGTGTACTTTAATAACTAGATTTTATTGTCACATTATGGTAGCTAATACATAATTTACACAAATCCTGTTGCAACCGAATAAAGAAAATGGCAACCAATGTCGTGGTTGCTAAAAGATTATATTTTACCAACAAAAGGAAAATGGTCACTGTAAATATAACTATAGCAACAATTGTGATGTTACAGCCACCATGGATTTTCCATCAGCGAATAAAAAATTGGTTGTTAATTATTCTATTTTTTATGACCGATATTGAATGGTTGCTAAAAATTGTATTTTTAGCAACCAACTTTATAATTGGTCACTGAGCACTTTTAGTAAATACCCTGTTGTGACCACTTGTGACCAACCAAAATTTGGTTGCTATTGCTTTCAGCGACCAATTTGTTACTTTTAGCCACCATAAAAAATGGTTGCTGAAACAACTTTTTGTTGTAGTGCAATTAATACCACAATTTAGTTCTATCATATTCCTGTTTTATAACTTCGTCTAATAAGTTTCTTGGTAATGTTGGTTCAGTTTGAGTTGGCTATTCCAATTTTCGCCAGAATCATACACATAATTTTGATGAACACGTGTGTGACACGTATTTGATTTCGACAAAAATTGGAATTGTCTGTCAAAATCAAACTAATATTGTAAAATTTTAAGATTATCGGAACATAATTACAAAATAGAATTCCAACGGAATTAAATTGTCAAATTAATGAACTTTTAGGACCAAAATTGTCATTTTAGCTTAAAATGTAAATAACTAAATTAATTTTGGTCACACTTTGCTATACAATAAAACATGGAATTTTAATTTGCACTACCACCACCACCGGACCAACTCATTCTCTCTTACCTCGAAAACAAGCAATAAACAAGTAATAAATTCTTAGAATTTCACGAAATGCTCGTTTTGCCATAGTTCACTAGGACAAAATGCAATTTAGGATAAAAAAGGGTGTGCCTTCATGTTCGGGTGTCACCAATGAATTAATGCCATCATCTCGTATGCCAACACGCAATACTCTATTTTTTCATATTTTAGATATACTTATATTGATCGTGCCAAAAATCTCCGCTTGATGATCGATCAAGAGATCCGACGCGGTCACTCTATTTGTTAGTGGGGAAAACGGCCGCCTAACTACTCGACTTCTGCAACGATCGACAAACGTAAGCTCCGAGGCCAACTCGGGGAAGATGGGTGTGAGACCCGGGTTGGCACTCCGACGCTCAAGTCAAGATCGGTAAAGATGATCGAAAAGATTGAGTGGTGAAAAGTGTTAGGTGGAAAAACTTACCGTGCAATAAATGAGGAGGGGGTATTTATACAGAGAGGAAAGAGAAGTTACCGCCTCGACGTGGCGGCGCGGGGAGCTGACAGGTGCCCCATTAAGGGCGTGCATTAAATGCTCGGTCGGCCACTACGCTAGTGGAATAATGCGCTGGTCAATCGGAGTTTATGGGTCGATCGCAACGGTCCGGTTGGTTCGAGCATTTAGGTCGACATTCCTGGGCGGTAATTCTCGCGGGGTAAATGAGCCTCTGAGTTGGACGGTCGAAAGGTGATCTCCGAGCGAGATTTGACCTCCGATCATGCACGTGGGGCAAGGTGATTGGCTTAGATCGACAGCGGGTACGTGCCACGTCATAAGCCCCCCGAAACGTCGTCTGCTAGGGCTGACGTGGCAGCGGCGTTTCAAATCCCAAGAGTGGGACCCGCTGTAATCATCACGCCGTTTCATCTTCTCAATTCCCGCCCATTTTTATCCCTAAAAATAGTTCCCTCTATAAATCCATTTGTTACTTTTGCGAAAGAGAACTGAAGAGAGTTTCGAGCCATCCTCGATCGATAAAGAGTCCTTTGTGTGTCGAATTTCGGGGTCGCTCGCTTTATAAGAGGACTGTTCGAATCTTCGGAAAACAAAAGGTAATATTTCCGATCTGTTGTTCGATTTTCTTTCTCTGTGCTTTTTATTTTTGTTTTCGATCGCTTCGAGGGAGAGGTGTACCACTTCCCTCTTCGAAGGCTTCCTCTCTCTCGATTTGTTCGTATCCGAACTACACCATAAAAATGAGGTTTTTGTCAACCACTGTAGGATGTCGACAAATCGAGCGGAGACCGGCCCCAGAGGGAAGGGAGTGGCGACCGCGAGTGCGAGTTCGAGCTCGGACACATCTGGGTCGAGTTCGACATCGGATTCGGGAGAGACCATGGAGACTAGGTCGACGAATCCCCAGGGGAGGGATGAGTTCGTCGAGGTCGTAGAGGTTTCGGAGCCTTTGTCCGAGGATGAGACAACAGAGGTGGTAGTACCTCGGGAGCAAGGAGAGGTGACGTCGACCTCAGGTCGACTAGAAGAGGAAGAAGAGGATGAGGAGGTGGAGAATTTAGAACCAGAGGGTTGGCTACAGAATGACCCCCGAGCCATTACCTGTTCGATATCCGAGGACAAACTTGGAGAGGTCCAGAAATGGTTGTTTGGGGGGGCTCCGGAGTACGGGGGTTATCGAGTGATAAGGCCCCAGTCAGGAGATCGCATGACCGACCCGCCGCCTAACTGTATCGCGATCAACTACTTGGCGGTCAAAAATGGGTTTAGGGTGCCCATTCCCGAGGAGATGGTTTACTTCTTCAATACCCTTAGGATTAGTCCCTTGCAGTTGATGCCCAATTCTTACGCCATGGTAAACGGATTGAGGGCTTTGTTGAGGTGCTTGGGAATGAAGGTCAACGTTTACTGCATTTCCGAGATCTTCCAAGCCGGATTGACGACCGAGACCTCGAAGTCTGGCCCGGGGTATATCCAACTGCAATCGAAGAGTAATTATCGGATCGTTAGGTCGCCTACTTCGTCGAACGGTAAAGGATGGAAGCAGAGATTTGTTTTCATCGAGAGTGAAAAGGGTTGGCCCGACCTAAAATATCCGGGATGGAGCTGGGTTTCTCGATCGGACCTTCCGAGGGGGCATCCGGGTTGGCCAAACACTTTGATGGCGGCCTTGAGGAGGATGGGAAGTGTGGAGTCGGAGGATATGGTTGCTCCGCAATCATTGATCGAGCTGGGGCTCGCGCCGGGAGTGAAAAAGCACTTCGACCCTGGTATTCCGAACGAATCCCTCGAGGCATCTCAGCTATTTGTTTGTTGTTGTTTTCCTCCTTGTTTGGTTATTTTCATAATCAAGTGCCTTTTCTGTGCAGAGCAATACATCATGTCGGCTGCTTTGAACGCCAGAAGGAAGGAGATGGCCGAGCTGAAGAAAGCGGCCGAGAAGAAGAAAATGCCCCCTCCTACCCAAGCGGAGACTGCTGCCTCGACCGATGCGATGATCGGGGCTCTGCCTGGGGTTCTTGCGATGAGGACCAATGACGCTCCCGAGAAGAGGGGACGAACTCCATCGGGGGTCGAGGACCATGGAGCCCCCCAGGTAAAAAAGCAAAAAACTAAGGGCCAGGCAAAGTCTGGGGTCGGGGCCGATAAGAATATAGGTCGAGAGAAGAGCCCCTTACTCCCCATGCCACCGGCGCTTGGGCCGATTGTTGAGGTCCAGGTTGGAGCCTACTCGACCCCTCCGAACCAGGGTCGAGGGGCAATAGTGCCTCGAAACGTGGCCAGCATTTTGGCGGGAGTACGAAGGCCTGGCGCGGGATCCTCGAGCGCGGTGCCGTGGAAATCGAGCGAAGAAGAGAAGAAGTTGTTCTTCGACTACCCGATCCTCGAGGAACCCCATTTCCCGTGCGGCCTTGCAAGTGTCAACGAGAGAGGCGAGCCCAGACGGGTTGGAACTGCCCCTAAAGACTACCAGGCACTCGGGGCTCTTTACAGTTCGATCCAGACAACGGTAGATCATAAAGAAAGGATGGCGCTCTCCGACGACGAGATCGAAACGTCTTGGGTCCAGAAATATTTTGCCGTAAGTGCCTGTAGAAATTATTTTCTGTGTATGGCTGAGGTTTCTGATGATCAATGATGTCTTGCAGATGGGCCAGGACTTCTTTCAAGTGGCTCGAAGAGGATGGGTTCATCGGCAATTGAGGGCGAAAGCCGAGCGGCAGGTTGAGACGATGAGGCTCGAGCTGGAGGAGAAGGATAAGAAGTTGGTCGAGGCCACCAAGGACAAGGAAAAACTCGACCACGATCTCTTGGACGCCATAACTAATCTCTCGGAAGTCGAGAAAAAGCTGAAGGTGGCGGAGGATCGGGTGGCGAGGTCGATCCAGGAAGAGGCCGAAGCGAGAACCCGCGGCTTGGCGGAGGGAGAGAGGAAAGGCGCCAAGCTAGCCCTGGATCGATGCAAGAGGGGCCTTGCTGAATCCGTGAATGACCTCGAGCGTCGAGGCGTTTACAGATTCATGAAGTCTAAGGCTTACGAGAAGGCCGTGTCGATCGCGAGCTTCAAAGACGTCGAGGAGGGCTTCAATTTGTGCTTGGCTCAAGTGCAAGCAGCTAAGTATCTTCCACTCGACTATGATCAAGAAAAGGTCGGCCTATATCAAGATGATCCTCGTCCAGTTGAACCGGTCACCCGACCTCCTACTCCCGAGCCAAACTGGGACAACGACGAGTTTGGCTTTGCCGTAAAGTTGGCTCGATCTAGAGCGGCGGGGGAACCAGACAACGTAGTCACGGAAGAGCTCGACCTTGATGCTTCCTTCGATCCTAAAGATATGTGCCCAGAGTACTTTGGGGAGGGGGCCATCGTTCCAATCGAGGAGGGGACCGGATCCTGAGCGGTCGAGGATTGAGTCGGAGAGAATGGACTAGCCCTATCTTCGTACTCGGAGGTCTCTGGCCAAGGGGAATTCAATTTTCAAAGTTCCGACTGTTGGGGTCGGACTTTAGTAGTTGTTGGCTCGGGATTCATGTGTAAATAGGTAGGAATCCGAGCGTTTGTTGCTCCCATTTGTAAAATCCAAATTTGTAAGGTTATGATCGAAGAATTGTGATCGATGTAGACTTTCCTTTTTTAAATACATTATGCAAGTTCTCTTCTGGGTTTTATACGTGTTTTCTCGAGCTTTTTGGGCGTTTAACTTTTTATGTTAATCGAAAATAATGATCGAGAAGATATCAAGGCAAGTTGCTCTAATCTTTCGAAGTATACAAGAAATTAGTACGGGCATCGTATAATCACAAGTATATGATCGAATAACATGGTTGTTAAAAAGGCAGGAGAATGCTCTATCGATTAATCGACCAGAAAATTTACATATTGTGTTTAGTTGACCAAAAGAAATTACACCGATTAATCACAAGTAATATTTCTTCAAGTTGTGAGCATTCCATGATCGAGGTAACGGTAGCCCATCGAGATCCTCGAGATGATACGCCCAATTTTTGCCTATTTCGACGACACGGTAGGGTCCTTCTCAATTAGCATCGAGCTTTCCTACGTGTTTAGTAACGTCAACCCTTTTGAGGACCAAATCCCCGACTTGAAAGTGGAGAGGTCGTAGGTTTTTATTGTATGCCCGAGCAGTCGTGGCTGGATACTGCTGTATCTTCATGTTGCCTTTTTCTCGAGTTTCGTTTATCGTGTCAAGATCGAAAGCTCTTAGTTCCTTATTCCGACCATGCTGGAAGTGAGCCACTCGGGGAGATTGATGTATAACCTCAGCCGGAATCACGGCCTCCGAGCCATATACCATGGCGAAAGGTGTCTGGCCCGTGGGGATTCGAGGAGTGGTTCGATATGCCCAAAGGACGCCTTCCAGTTCATCGACCCAATGGCTCTTCTTTGCTTCGAGTCGCGTACATAGATTCTGTATGATGGTTCGATTGGTAACCTCGACTTGACCGTTGGCCTGGGGATGTCCGACTGAAGTGAATCTCTGATCGATCTTAAAGTCGGAGCAATAGGCTCTAAATCTTGAACTTCGGAACTGTGGTCCATTATCGCATACTATGACTCGAGGTACTCCAAATCTAGTGATGATGTGCTTCCAGAGGAAGTCCTGTAAGGAGTAGAAAGTAATCTTTGCGACTGCCAAAGCCTCGACCCATTTAGAAAAATAATCGATCGCCACAATGATGAACTGCCTTTGTCGAGTTGATATCGGAAAGGGTCCAATTATGTCGATTCCCCATTGCTCAAAGGGCCAGCATGACTCGATCGGAATCATGTGTGCGGGGTGCTGAAGGGTTAAATTGGCATGCCTCTGGCAACGATCGCATTTCCTCACAAATTCGAGTGCATCCTTGCGTAGGTTAGGCCAGAAGAATCCAGAGCGAGATACCTTTAGGGCTAGAGACCGCCCCCCGGCATGATTCCCACAGGATCCCTCATGGATTTCGGCTAAAACTTCTTGACCCTGGGATGGTCGGAGGCACCGTTTAGTCGGACCGATGAATGAACGTTTGTACAGACGACCCTCCTGGTCCAGCGTATAGCTCAGCGCACGTTGCTTGAGTCTCCTTGCTTCGGTCAAATCCTCGGGTAAGATGCCATTTTGAAGATACAAGACGATGTTATCGAGCCAACACGGCTCAGTTGCATCGATGGAGTTAACTTCGGGTGGAGTGTGATCTATCGACCGAGCTGATGAGGTCATGAAGGTGATGGTCCGATCCTGGGTGCCGAGCGAACCACTGGCAAATCTAGAAAGGGCGTCGGCTCGACCGTTTTCTTCTCGAGGAATTTGGGAGATCTCGAATTCATCAAATTCAGTGATTGCCCTTTTGGCCAAGGCGAGATATTTGACCATAGACTCCTCTCGAGCCTCGTATTCGCCCTTGACTTGGCTAGCAACCAGTTGTGAGTCGGTTAAAGCTTGAAGTTTTTTTATGTTCTGCATTTTCGCAATTCTCAAACCCGCTAAAAGAGCTTCGTACTCAGCCTCATTGTTTGTTGCAGGATACTCGAGGGCGATGGCGTATTCGACCTGTTGGCCATTTGTGCTGACCAGGGATACCCCGGCACCCCCCCGGAAGCGGTTGAGGAGCCATCGACCGAAAGGGTCCAAACGGTTGGGTCACCCTTTGTCGTCGAGTGCGGGCCTTTCTCAACCAAGAAATCGGCTAAGATCTGTGCCTGGTATGCCACCCGGGGTCGATATGTTACCTCGAATTGTCCGAGCTCGATTGTCCACTTCGTGAGTCGACCTGAGACTTCTGGTTTGTCCATGACGGTCTTTAATGGCTGATCGGTGAGGACTACGATGGGATGCGCTTGGAAGTAGGGTCGAAGTTTACAGGAAGCATGGACTACTGCGAGAGCAAACTTTTCGATCTCGAGATAGCGTATCTCCGGGCCATGGAGAACCTTACTTACGTAATACACGGGGAGATGTTTCCGATCTCGAATGGTGACAAGTACCGAGCTGATGGTCTCGTTTGACACGGCTAGATACAGATACAAGGTTTCCCCGTCGATGGGTTTCGCAAGCAGAGGTGGGGAGGTGAGGTATTTTTTTAGGTCTTCAAGAGCTCGGTTGCACTCTGGAGTCCATTCGAAATTCTTGATGTCGCGCAAGATTTTGAAAAAGGGCAAGTTCTTTTCCGACGATCGGGCGATGAAGCGGTTAAGGGATATGATCCGACCCACCAGTCTCTGTACGTCACGGATCGAGTTGGGGACCGGCAGGAGTTGGATAGCTTTTATCTTTGCGGGGTTGGCCTCGATCCCTCTCTGGCTGACCATATATCCGAGGAACTTACCACCATCGACCCCAAAGGTGCATTTAGCAGGGTTGAGTTTTAAGTTGTACTTTCGAAGGAGGTTGAAAGCTCTTTTCAAGTGGCCCAGATGGTCGGCGGCTTTTTCACTTTTGACTAGCATATCGTCGACATATACTTCGATGGTATCCCCGATCTCGGACTCGAAAACTTTGTTCATCATTCTCTGGTACGTAGCACCCGCATTTTTGAGTCCGAATGGCATAACTTTGAAGCAGTAAATGCCATTGAAGACTATGAAAGCGGTTTTTGGCGTGCCGGGGTATTTTTTTAGGTCTTCAAGAGCTCGGTTGCACTCTGGAGTCCATTCGAAATTCTTGATGTCGCGCAAGATTTTGAAAAAGGGCAAGTTCTTTTCCGACGATCGGGCGATGAAGCGGTTAAGGGATATGATCCGACCCACCAGTCTCTGTACGTCACGGATCGAGTTGGGGACCGGCAGGAGTTGGATAGCTTTTATCTTTGTGGGGTTGGCCTCGATCCCTCTCTAGCTGACCATATATCCGAGGAACTTACCACCATCGACCCCAAAGGTGCATTTAGCAGGGTTGAGTTTTAAGTTGTACTTTCGAAGGAGGTTGAAAGCTCTTTTCAAGTGGCCCAGATGGTCGGCGGCTTTTTCACTTTTGACTAGCATATCGTCGACATATACTTCGATGGTATCCCCGATCTCGGACTCGAAAACTTTGTTCATCATTCTCTGGTACGTAGCACCCGCATTTTTGAGTCCGAATGGCATAACTTTGAAGCAGTAAATGCCATTGAAGACTATGAAAGCGGTTTTTGGCTGATCCTCGAGGGCCATGAAGATTTGGTAGTATCCTTGAAAGGCGTCCATCATGCTCAATCGTTCGCATCCGGCCGTGGAGTCGACCAGTTGGTCGATTCGAGGTAACGGATAGGGATCCATCGGGCACGCCTTGTTCAAGTCAGTGAAGTCATTACACATTCACCACTTTCCTCCTGGTTTGGGTACGAGGACGACATTGCACAGCCATTCGATGTATTGGATCGGCATGATATACTGGGCGTCCAGGAGTTTGTTGACTTCAGCCTCGATGATGGCATTTCGGGAGTCGCTTTGAGAGCGTAGCTTTTGCTTGACTGGCTTGTAGGAGGGATCAACATTCAAGTGGTGTTCGATCACTTTCCTGTCCACTCCCACTAGATCAGAAGCACTCCACGCGAAAACGTCGAGATTGTCACGTAGGAACTGAATGAGCATGCACTGTTCTTTTCCCTTTCGACCAGCGCCAATATGAGTGATTTTTTCTGTTTGCCCCGGGATTAGTTGAATTTCTTCGAGTTCTTCTGTGGGCTCGAGCTTTTTGTCTTCCTGCTTCTTTCTTTTCGCCGCATGGGAAGAACTCATTTTTTGTGAATTCTCGGGGTCGATGGTTCCTGGGTCCACGAATTCATCCTCGAGGATGGGATCATCGATTAACAGAGGGACGTGCTTCTCCGAAGAAGGTTTGGGTTTGTCTAACGAAATAGAGTAGCAACTCCAGGCGGTTGGTATGTCGCACCTTAATTCGCCGACCCCGGCCGGAGTGGGTAGCTTGATCGTTTGATGGTAAGTGGATATAACTGCTCGGAAATCGATGAGGCCCGGTCGACCAAAGATAATATTATATGCGGAGGGCATTTCGACGACAAGATATTCGATCTCGCGTGTCGCCCGTCGGGGCAAAGTGCCCATGGATGTGATTAGCCGTACTCGACCCTTGGTGTACACTTCTGCACCTCCGAATCCCGTGAGAGGGGTTCGAATGGGATCTAGAAGCAATTCATCGTGTAAATTCATGCGAACAAGAGTCGAATAAAGGATAATATTGCTCGAGCTTCCATTATCTATTAAAGTGCGAGATACAGCAAAGTTGGCGACGTCGAGCGTGACAACCATAGGACAACTAGGTGTTTCGCTCGAGCGTCCCGGCAGATCAATTACATCATTCTCATTAAACACTACATCTTTGTTGACCCAGGCGTCTTCTGGCCGAATATGCATCACTTCTCGGGGACTACAGAATCCTTGAGTAGCGGTCCGTCGCGTCTTTTTCCGAGCGGACCTTGAATCTCCACCTGAAGGTCCTCCTGAAATCATGTCGATCCGACCGAGGAGTGGTCGGTTATGAGGGTCTCGTTCTGTTGGAGGCTTAGCCAGCCGTTGTTTGGGAGGCGACCTGTCGGGGTGATCAAAGATCAGAGCATGGTCATCCATTTTTTTTCACGAACTCCTGGAGGAGGCCTCCTTTGATCAATCGTTCGACCTCATCTCGTAAAGCATTACATTCAGAAGTGTTGTGACCTTTTTGCTGGTGAAAGTTACAAAATTTATTGCTCTCTCGGTTCTTGGGAGTGTCCCGCATTGGCTTAGGCTTTTTCAGTAGGGCAGGATCGATAACATTGTAGATTTCATCGAGCGGGCGCGTCAGCTGGGTGTAATGCTTTCGAGTGGTAGGCCCTGTCGGTCCCTCTGGCTTAGGTCGTGCGTCTTGTCTAATTGGTCGATGGATATCTGCCTTTCGACTGGGGACCGGGCTCCTCTGAGAACTCTCCAATTCTTCGAGTTGCATCCAATCGCAAGCAGCTGCCTGGATGTCCGCCAAATTCTTTGGTTTCTGTAAGAAGATGTACCGAGCGGCTTCGATGTTGACCAGTGCCTTGTGAACAATAGGTCTCAAAAGATCGATGCTCGGTTCTTCTGTTTTGACCACAGCTTGCGAGAAACGAGTGAAGAAATCTCGAAGCGATTCATTAGGAGCCTGTTTAATGGTGTACAGGTAGGTCGGCGGAAGCTTATCTCCCTTCATGGAAGAGAATTGAGCCTTGAATCGATCGACGAGTGTCTTGTAGGAGGTTATCGATCGAGGAGGGAGCCTCGAAAACCATTCCAGAGCGGGGCCATCCAGAGTAGTAACAAAGATCTTAGCCCAGATATTAGGCGAGTGTCCGAACATGCTGAGCTGCATTTCGAGGCGCGACACATGCTTTTCCGGGTCCGTCGATCCGTTATATGTGGGTAGTCCGGTGGGGATCTTCTCATCGGTAGTGGACTCAATGATTGAGTCACAAAATGGAGACTGAGCTTCTCTCTCACTGCGATACCTCCATGGGCGGACATGCCTCGGGCCCGACGGTGTGCGTCGGGGTGACCTAGAACGTTCACGCCTAACGGAGTGTGATCGGTGGGGCGAACGGCTGAATGATCCCTGACTTTTGTTCCTCTGTCGGTGATCAGGTCGATCGAAACGCGGAGGTATCTGGTTTCGAAGGTCATTCGACCTCACGATACGACCCCTGTTCGATCTCCTGATCTGGTTATCCCGACCGTGTGGTCCGAGTCGGTTAAAGACTCCCTTCGATTCATGTGGGGGTGAGTTACATTGAGTGGGGCTTCGTTCTCTTTGGGATCCAGACAATCTACGATCGTTATTTCTCGCATTGGGATGAGACGATCGAGATCTCTGTTGTGATACGTCCGCCTCACGTCGGCCGCCACCCCGATGTATTCGGGTGTCAGTTGGGGTTCTAGAGTCGACCTCTTCCTCGGGTTGAAATGATAATCTGTCTTGAACTGACTTTCGCATATTTCCTTGAGAAGGTAACGGTTGTTGTTGGGGAAGCTGAGGATGTGCATTTTGCCCAATTTCGGCCTAATACGTGCCGGGCGGAGGATACTGAACTGGTCGCATATATCCCGGATGATTTATCGGGGGTTGAATGATCTCTATTGGTCGAGTATCCGGGCATTCTGGCATGCGAGGTTCTCTCCCTTCCGCAGCCGCTGCAACAGCCTCATCGCGATAGGCTTTCAAGTATTTTTCTATCTCGGGCGTCGAGTAGACTAGCTGTGGCGGAAGGGAGGTGGGAATAACGACCTGTAAGGGAACTTGGGGAATGACCTCCCGGCCGTTTTCGTCGAATAGGCGATTGCTTACTATATTTCGAGTAGTCATGTTCAATGGCTTCTTGTTGCGTCTTCCCACAGACGGCGCCAAATGATCGTGCCAAAAATCTCCGCTTGATGATCGATCAAGAGATCCGACGCGGTCACTCTATTTGTTAGTGGGGGAAACGGCCGCCTGACTACTCGACTTCTGCAACGATCGACAAACGTAAGCTCCGAGGCCAACTCGGGGAAGATGGGTGTGAGACCCGGGTTGGCACTCCGACGCTCAAGTCAAGATCGGTAAAGATGATCGAAAAGATTGAGTGGTGAAAAGTGTTAGGTGGAAAAACTTACCGTGTAATAAATGAGGAGGGGGTATTTATACAGAGAGGAAAGAGAAGTTACCGCCTCGACGTGGCGGCGCGGGGAGCTGACAGGTGCCCCATTAAGGGCGTGCATTAAATGCTCGGTCGGCCACTACGCTAGTGGAATAATGCGCTGGTCAATCGGAGTTTATGGGTCGATCGCAACGGTCCGGTTGGTTCGAGCATTTAGGTCGACATTCCTGGGCGGTAATTCTCGCGGGGTAAATGAGCCTCTGAGTTGGACGGTCGAAAGGTGATCTCCGAGCGAGATTTGACCTCCGATCATGCACGTGGGGCAAGGTGATTGGCTTAGATCGACAGCGGGTACGTGCCACGTCATATATAATATAACACGATACGATATGATATAATAACAATAAAATTTTAAGAAATTAAAGCGACTTGATTTTGACGTGGACGTCAACATTATAACATTGCATTTTAAATTAGAGCAAATTATATTTTTGTTCCCATAGATTTAGTTCTTTTGTAATTTTAGTATGATATCTTAAAATTAGACACATTTAGTTCCATTATTTTCAAAAAGTTAGCAATTATGGTCTCATCAGTCAAATAATGGACGAAAAATGTATTTTTGCCGTTAAGTGCAATTTGGGGAGAAAAATTATTGTTCATTAGGTTGTTTTTTGCGAGAGTTTGATTATTAATACCAAATTTTAGCAACCTAAATCAACTTTAAAGTATTGGTTACTCTGAATCACTTTCATTAAGGTAATGTGGTGCTAAAATAAGATATTAATAAGTAAACTCCCACAAAAAACAACCTAATGAACAATAATTATTTCTCCATATTACACTTAAAGGCAAAAAAAAATACATTTTCCATCAATTATTTGACGGATGAGACTAGAATTGTAACTTTTTAAAAATAATAGGACTAAATATATTTAATTTTAAAAACATGAGACTAAAATTACGAAAGATCTAATCTTATAGGGAAAAAAATATAATTTCCTCTTTAAATTACTTAGAATTGTTCATGTATTCTAATTGTGCTCTTAATGAAGTTGGGGCCGGTGAACTTAAGATAAAAATATCTCTATGATGAATTAGTAAAATGTAAGTTACAATTATTGGGTATAGAACGGTATAAATATAGCTGAACGTGTTAAAATCCAAAATAATTAAGTTTGTTTTTCCGAATTTAGTTTAAAGAAATTTATACTGACGTAGACAAACTCAGTCAGTAAAAAAGTGTAGCGAAACGAGGAAGGATATTATTTTAACATTTTATATTCATTAGTAGAAGTAGGGCCGGGTGTCGGGTCGTGTATCTAAGGTTTAGTGTTTTTTTTTTTTTTTTTTTTTACGGATCGAGTACCCAAATTATCGGGTAGTTTTTTTCTACTTCTCGAATCCTACCTAAAGTTAAGGCAAACAAACAACAAAAACACACTTGATTCAATGATTTCCCATAGCTGAAGAATCAGATTCAATGTAGGGTATTCCGTGAAGTGAAAATCTTAGGGCACTGAACATTATGACAGAGAAATTAGGAATAAAGCGAGGGAGAGGCGTAATAGGATTTTAATTGAAAAAAAAAAAAGTAAAAGAATATTAGGTTTTCGAATAATGGTCGAGTGGGAAAATAATACTCAAAACCTAACCTAATATTCATAACGGGTGTGGAGTACCAGACCTGAAGGCTGAAACCCGTTTAATTCGAAATTCTCTATCTGAACGGGTTATACACAATCAGGTTAGTTCAGGTCGGATCTCCATTACCCAACCAGAAACGACAAACCCAAAATACAAGGTTTTGTATATAAAACAGTTTTTGAGTCCTTAGAAATTAAGTAAAAGTGATTATAAACTCAGCCAAACACCCTCTACATTATTATATTCAGTTGTCACCTTGGGATCACATTGGTCGCATTGGCTTGAAGAATTCATGTATATTCTGGTAGGGCATAAAATGAAATATGATGCTCAATTATGTAAATAGCAATGGCTATCACCAACTTAAAGGTGAAATTCAATTTGATGGTCCACTTTGTGCAATTGTTACATCCATCACCAATCTCATTTTCAATGTTTTAGTACCTTAGGCATGGCGGTGGGCCACGGAATTCATTGTACTCAAATTGTTCCCCCTTCCCCACCTTCACCTTTTTATATTGAATTAGGATGGAGGCAATGAGGAAATGTCCTTTGATTAAGGTTCCCAATTGGCACTTATTTCATTTTAAATAACCGAGTCTCTTGAATGAACTATTGCCGAACTGAACTCCAATAGCAATCATGCCAACAAAGTTAATTTCCTTGCACCCAAATCCGCATGCTATATATGCAAGCAACCATATCATTTGAATTCTTGAAAATTAAGTTACCTAGAAAAGGGTTGTCTACCATTAATACCATTTGATTCGGTTAATTTAATATATTGCCACATGGGATCGTTTAATGGTTTAACGGTATATTAATTTAATAAGAAATTTTGTGTTTGAGTTTATAAGTATGTAATTACTGTTGACAGAGCAAATTTCCCACCTTATCTGACTCGAATTTTTAGTACATGAGATACAACACCAAAAATAAGAAATAAAAAAGAACATATGTATGTTGCAAAAGTTGGGATACATTATATTTATATTAAAAAATATATACTACTTCACCAAGATATACAAAATCATGTAAGGGCTACAGTCATTACAAAATACAAAATTATATATAGAGAGAGGTCATATAACTTAACTAGTCATCAGTTTTATTTGAGGGATAATTACGAACACCCCCTGAGATTTGGCGAAATTACAAATTATCCCCTTGAGGTTTGAGAAATTATGAACTCCCTCCTGACCTGTTATCTCCTCTGTTAAATTTAACGGAATGTGCGAAATTTACTATTTTGCCCCTAGTATGCTGAAACTCAAGGGGTATATGTAATAAAGAGCCCAAAGGTAAGAGGATTAATGCAAGGATTGAAATTCTTAGGGGGTTTGATGTAAATACTTGAGTTTTATGTCTGCCTAACATTTTTTTTCAATGAATACTATTTAATGATATTTTAATATTTTTAAGATAAATTAATTTCACGAATAGAGTTTATGGATGTCTAATATTTTATTGTAGATATTGATCATGCATGTTCAACGTTTGCAACAATTGTTTAAATGACTCTGACGGATATTTATATAAATTTACTAATACATTTATTGATGTTGGTGTGTTTGTTATGATTTTCAATTTTGAGGGGAAATTTTGGTATTGCACTAATTGATACTTCTTATGTGGTATTTTTATATGAATTTTTATTTTGAGAAAAAAATTATTATAATACAAATAAATTATTTTAAATTAACTTTAAATGAACTTATACAAAATATATTTAAAACAAGATATAAATATAAGAGGGTATTTATAGTTTTCTATCATACTTATAAAAATAAATATGCATGTAATATCTAATTTAATTTATATTTATAATAAAATATTAAATTTAAATTAAATAACAACTTTTTAAATACAAAAAATCCAAAATTAACTAATATTAAAATATATATATATATATATATATATATATATATCATTAAACTCTTAGTAAAATTACAATAACCCCCAAGGGTGTTTTTGGAATGTAAATATGAGTTTAAACGGTGTGATTAATGGTGGTGAAATTTGTGTGAGAAAATGTAAAGATCAGGGGTGAATTCATAATTTTTTAAACCTTAGGGAGTAATATGTAATTTCGTCAAACCTCGAGGAAGTGTTCGTAGTTATCTTTTTATTTTAATTGCGTATCTTTCTTTCCTAGTATAGGGAATGGTGGGGTGTAAATGTCGGCCGTTCAAACATCATGATTCATGAATATATCCCCAACCACATTTTCGTAAAGTTAATAGTTCACCTTTTCCTTTATAGTTGAGAAGGTGGAAAGCCTTAAAGGAGGTGGATGAAAGATAAATTATTGGTTACTAGATAGAGATTTCACATCCACTGATGGATATGTATAATGAATCTAGTCATGTTATTAAGTTGTAATTTGCACAAGAAGAGCGGAGGTGGGGCCTGGATTTTTCCATCAATACTTTGTATTATTGTATGTATTGATTGAGACGCTTCATTCCAAAAGTACAAACTTAACAAATATAACATTTATGTGGTACTTTCCGTTTCATATTTATTTCTTTAAAATTTTCAGATATATAATTTCAAGTTATACACATTGAGAACTTAGTGTTATTTGTTCGATATGTGCAATAAAGCATGATTTCCACCTCCATTTGCGATGTTCAATGGAAACTTGTTCGTTAATAGGAGTAAAAAAGGTTGACCATCAACATGTACTGCGTCTTGATTTATATATTTAAGCAGGAGTTTGGTAGGCACAAATCTCTCCATTTAATGTTTGTCCAAAGACAAACGATCTTCATGCAAGAGGTATGTTTAACATTAGAAATCAACCATCCATCGTGAAGTTTTGACATTTTGAGGGTGAGGTTAAACCCAGTTTGTTGGTGGAGGTCGATCATACTCAACCTTGAGTTATTACAATCTTAACTGGTTGGGCGACCCCTGCACATTGGCTTTTAGCACACATTTTAATATTTTGTGCAGCATTTAGGATCAAATTTTTACCTCGTTTCTACATAATGCGTGTTGGATATCTATATATTTAAATTATATCTATATCTATCTATCCATCTATCTACATTATCTGTATGTATAATAAATTCAATGGTTCATTAACTGATGTGGACTAAAAAAGGAAAAAGAAAAGATGAACATACTCAGATTTTGGAAAAAGGAATGATCAATACACTGAACACGATCGAGGCCCAGTTCCAAGCTTGTCTAGATTCGAAAATGGGCCGTTATGGGCCTGAGCCTATTCCCCCAATGCAAATAGGCCGCTCCTGGAGGCCGGAACCGCGTACAGGTTTATTAATGAAAGAAAATTGGATTAATTGCATCTTAAACCCAGACTACTAAAAATTGCAAGTCGTATTTAATGTCCTCTTTTCCTTTTTAATTTTATACTTATTCATCAGTTTTATTCTTTTGAATTGTTTTCTTTTCCTTTTATTTATTTATATTTATCATTCAAACTACCTTTCTTTAACTTCTCTTTTCTACTTCAATTCTTTTCATTTTCTTTTTTATGAATTTTTTTTATCTTTATTCTCTCATATTTTTTAATTTTTTTAATTAATGTGATATTCTTTTATGCTATTTATTTATCATAATTTAACAATTATAGAATATATATTAATATGCAAATTGATGTACCCTAAAATAATTATGATCCAATCCATAATTACGGCCCAGAAAGCCCAGCCCTGGGTGGGTAGCAGGAAAAACGAACTCACCTTCCAGCTGGAAGGTACGCTGCAGGTGGAACGCTATTGACCACCAAGAGAACGATTGGATCCAATAAAGTCGGGTCGGATCTAGAATTAATCCAAATGAGCCCAGCATATTTTCACCAGGTCAAGACACATTAATCTGTTGAGAATTAAGCGGGAGAGAGAGAGAGAGAGAGATTCAAATTTGAAGGAGTGGGGATAACATCCCCCATTTTCTTCTCCTCACTAACTAAACCTAGCTGGAAAGTGCGGGTAACCTACCTGCCTGGCTAGAAGTGGCATGGGAACGATTATAAAAAGAAGAAAAGATCATTCTAGAGAGGGGAATTGATCTTCTGCTATCATACGTTCATATTGTAATTGTGCTCTCAATATTTTTTTGTGTAATTCCTCTTGCAACGATTAATAATATATCCTTGTTTCTCATTGTCTCTATCAATTTTCCCTTTTTATCAAATAATTCCAAGCTCATTTATATAAATGTAGTGGTGTTGCATTTTTGGTGCGCATCACTTAGCATCGTCTGTGGAAAAATCGAGTTAAGGCATGAGAACACTGTTTGTCAATCAACACAGCTAGGGAGAAGCATAACACCAAGGTTGCTGCAATGCTAAACAGCCAGGACGTGCAAAACCGCTTGGTTGCTGGAGCTTTGAACTACCAGGACGTGCATAACCACTTGGCTGTTGAACGTAAACCAGCCAGGATGTGCGCAACCTCTTAGGTGCTAGAATGCTGACTAGTTAGGACGCGAAAAGTCTCTTAGCTACTGGGATGTTGAATGGTCGAACATATAGAGCATCATAGCAGCTGGAACACTGACCAGCCAGGACTTACAGGAATTCTTGGCTACAGGAACGCTGAGTAAACAGGACACGCTAAACCGCGCTGCTGCTGGATCGGGAGGAAACGACGGTTCAGGAGTTGAAGGCTTAGAAAGGAGACCTAAGGACGCCCTCCCGAGATTGACATAGGAACCGCTCACTGAAGAACATGGCGCATAGGGGGAGTCATCTTATTAAGTAGCAGGTCGGCAGGCAGGACCGTTGGTGGGGCTGTTACCAGGACTGCCGACAGGAACAAATGTTTCAGGATAGGTCACGAACCAGACAAATTCAAAACTTCCACCACCGAAGAGGCTTGAGAACATTGAGGAAACAGGAAGAGTCACCCTTCTTCTAACTGGAGTGTCCCAGTTAGTTAGAGAGAGCCTGATCCCTTCTGCTATCTTGGTGCAAGCACCACCTGTACTGATTTTCCAGAAAGGTGGAGGAAGCGGTCCAAGTACCCAAACGCGAATGACATTCAACCAAGGCTAAGAAAGGGAAAACATTCCACACAACTCTCTCCTATATTTTAAGAAGGGTTGAGACCGAACCAACCAGCAGGTGGCGTCAAATCAAATCCAACGTTAACATGCAAAGAAGTGTAAGCGCTGAAACAGGAGGAACAACAGTGCTGCTGATGGACTAAGATGTAGATTATAGGTGCAAGATTGAGCACCAGCCAGGAAGTGTATGACCTCGTGAGAACCAACCAGGAAGAAAACATCCTCCATGCTGGTAGTAGGAAAGTTGTGCATCAATGGAATCAGGACACGCGTTATTGGGATTACAAACAAATATAAGATAAAGTCCAACGCTTACTAGAAGAGAACAAAAGGTCTTTGAGGAAAAATGAATTAGAAGGAGTTACAGTGAAATCCTCCTTAGGAAGTATGGTCACACCAACCACCTTGGGAAGATCGGGTTCAGTCCCACCGAGCGTCCTTACCCACAATTCCCGAGTGCCCAAAATACCTTAGTACAATCTCATTACCAATCTTAACTTGCTATATATTAAACATAACTTTACATATCTTATTGCTTACCTTACCTCGCAACTCGACATATGCTTTTATAATACCTCTCTGTGCCATCCTAAGTCATATCATGTTGGAGGAGAGCATAGCTCACACGAAGACACACAATTAGGAGCATAGCCTTGTTGCAAAATGTTTTCAAACTTACATACGCTCGTACATATAAATCAAAACCTTTAACCGTATGACAAAGCCATAAACGTATCATATAAGCACGTATCTATTATATAAATATAATAGTATAGTCGCATATTGCCTTGAAAACGAGCACATAGGGTTATAGGTCTCATTAACTAAAAAGAAAACAAACCTAAACCTCACCTTTTACCAAAATACTTGCGGACGAGCGTTGACGACCAAGAAAAAGCTAAATGGTGGATTCGACACCTCCCGAACCAAACTCTGAGATAAAAAAACATAAACTTATGACTTAGACTCAATCATGAACCATTTAGACGCATGGGGATGCTTATGAATGCAAAGGTTCAATGCAAGTGATGTATATTCTCATTACATATCATTCACGATCATAAAACACATTTTCGTACCATACACAAATGTTTAGGCAATAATATGAGGCATAACATGACATTCACGTTAGGGTCATGCTCGGGGTGGGAAAATACGAGGAAAACAAAAAATAAGCATGAAAAAGAAGTTCCGAGCAAGAGTAAGCAAAAGCTGACCGTTTTTCAAAATGCGCGAGCTGTAGAAGAACGGGAGTATATGAAGTTTGAGAAGTCGAAATTAGGTTTTGTTTATTGGATATGAAAATAGACATAAAGGTCTTTCCAACGGTATAAGGCCCGCATTATGGTTCAAGGGGATCCAAAATTGGCGTAAGTTTGAAGTCGGACAAAAGCAGGATATCGGTAAAGTGGCGACACCAAATTCAAACGGTTATATCTCACAAAATAGAATAGATATTGACAAGCCATAAAAAGGAGAGTGTTCTACACTCAAAAAGGTTTCTACGGTTAAAATTTCAAGTGAATTGGAGGTTGGATGGAGGGTTAGCGGAATGAAACAAACTCAAATACAAAATTAGAGAGGATCCACGGCTGTGGATTTCATCAAGCTTTGAAATCCACACCCGTGGATCAGGTCCAACGCCTCTGCCTCAAATCCACTCCAGCAGATTTCTTCAAAGCCAAAATCCACAGCCGTGGATTCATGTCAGGCCCAAAATTAACGCAGCAGCAACAACAGGGTAACGCGAGAGAAGCCAAAATTCATCAAAACAGAAGCAAATCTCAACCAATTCACCTCAAATTCAAGACATAAGTTCATATATACATGCTCTATCATATATCTCAACCTTAAGGCACGAATCAAGTTAGAAACCAATTTGCCATTTACAAGAATTCAAGCTCCATTAATGGTGAATCACTCATGCTTCAACCAATAACTCAAAATCCAACCAATATGCATCTTATTAATTCCAAAGAACATCATATTTCAAGCTTAGATCAAATGACTCAAGAATGGAGACACGAAATCAAATTTTCATACAAGCATACTATTCATCATCTCTTCCATACAAGCATGAATCCAAGGTTTCAAGAGGAAAGAATCGGATAGAATGAAAGTTCATGTTGCAAGGAGTAAGATTCTTACCTCAATTCGTTGAAGAAGTGAAGAATGGAGTTGATCTTGAGCTTTCAAAGGAGGAAGATGGCTAGGGTTTGGAGAACTTTTTTCTCTCTTCCTTTCTTGTGTGTCGAACGAAATGAGATGCAAGAAAAGGTAAGGAAAAAGTTATCTTGGGCTGGAACCAAGAACCGGGTCAAACAAGGCTTAAACGGGTCAAATATTGGCTAAAACGGGCGGGTTAGATGGTCCGATACAAACGTCTTAGTTCGATGAAGTTTCAGATGTTCAAACGGGGCTTAGAAAATTATGAGGCTTGTTCCTTGGATTTGAATCGTCGAAACGAATCCAATGGTGGTGTTGGAATTCAAATCCGAATTCCCCAACTCAAGTTACGCGATCCGGAGCCCAAGGTGTCCTAATTGCGCTTTAGGTCCTTAAGTCCCCAAAAATTCAAATTAGGTCCAAGACCTTGTCAAACGAGTCTAGAAGAATAAAATAAACACGTAAACAAGTTCATAAAACATATATTTCAAGTATTTCACATATTGACAAAGTTAGGAATCGAATACAAGTAAGAGAAGTTAAATACGAGAAATCACACGTTGAACTTAAACACATAGGGTAGAGATATCACTTAAACAAGTGATCTAACATATAAATTAAATTAAAAGAACATAATTATGTAATGAACCCTCTCGTGAGGTCATGCCTGAATCGTCGGAGAGACGGGGTATCACACCCACCTTGCAGGGTGCTACATTGGAAGTATGGAAATAAGGAGAATTTTTTCTTTTTTTCTGCGTTTTGTTTCTTTTCCTTCCGTTATGTTACCCCGTTAGCATAATTAATGAATTTGGACATGTGCCCAACCTCTAAGTAGTGGAGTATAAGATGAAGCATAATAATAGAGTAGAAGATCCCAAGCGAGAAATATATACTCGTGACACCTATCAAAATACGTGCAATGCATTAGGCTCTACTAGCAATACAAGGCCCAATAAATTGTGAAGTAAACGCCAAATTAGGTGGGGTAAAATGACCACCATCTATAATCTACTATATATTAAGCGAGTGGTAAATGTGGTGTGATGTACTCTTGGTCTCTTTTTTTTATTTATTTTTCTTCACCACTATAACGTGTCTAATTCTTTTTCTCTCATCTAACTCCTTTTTTCTCTCACCTCAATTTAATTCTTTTTTCTAATAAACTTTTTAATATTTATTTTCTCTTTTTTCCTCATATTCTGTAAGCTATATTTTAATATTATTTTTATTAATATAATATTATTACATTTATTTATATAATTTAATAATTATATTAAAAATAATAAAAAATTGTTTATTAATATGAAGAATTTAATTTTAATAAAATTAAATAATAGTAATAATTATTTCGTTGCACACGCATAGAGTGTGCAGAAAATTACTAGAATTATATTAAGACAAAGGTGGTCTCTAATTCTTTTTTATTTATTTCTAATAAATTGTTTATCTTATTAACTCCACTTTTCTCTCACTTCACTTTTATTTTTTTATATTCTTTTTATTTTTCTTTCTCATATTTTTTAATTTATATTTTAATAATTCCTATTAATATATAATTATTATTTTTATATTGAAGCAAACAATTTAATTAATATATTTAAATAATAATATTTTCTTTATGTTGTTTGTACGCGGACATACTAGTGATATATTAGGATGTAGCGCTCGGAACGCTAGACCATCACATCCCCCGCACTAAAGCCCAATCCGTATAGGAAATGAGAAATCCGTACACGAACCAAGCAGTAGTGAACGGGAGACTGACAAGACCCTGTACAGCAGATAAAACAAGAATCTGGAAGCGGAAGCAAAGTAAAGAATACGAATTTTCAAAACTTAAAAGCAACAAACATATTAATTCAATCAATAGCAACTACACGGGTTCAACTGGTCCTAGAAGCCTATCCCGAAATATCCACAATCAAATCCAGTGCCTAAAAATAAATACGGGTTCAGCTAGCCCTAGAAACCTGTCCCGAATTACATACATTCATTCCATAAGCATAACCTGTACAGAGTATATACATCACATAATTACAGACATAATTGAAACAAAACACTTAACAGACAATACAGACTCAACAGACACGACACACCACCGCCTAGCTCGAACTCCAACAACCTATACCTATAAACTAAAAACATAGGTGGGGCGAGGATCAGTCCACTTGCAATCCGTAAGAAGGCTAATGAAAAGCGCAAAACAAGCTCAAAGAGAGAATCCCATCTATAAGAAAAAGAGAGAGCCCCGTCTCCCAAACACCTAACTGAGAGAACCCCATTTTTCAAACACCTAACTGAGAGAACCCCATCTTAATATGCCAGATATTTGTTTGTAATAGATAATTTTGTTTCCACAATTTTTAAATACTTTATCAATTATTAGTGAACACTTTTATTATATTAGAGAATTAAATATGTAATGGGTGTGACGTTTCTTGTTTTGAATTTCACACGAAAAATGCATATTTAATAAAATTTAATTAAAATAAGATAAAATTAAATTTACTACAATTGAAAAGAGAAAATTCTTGACCCAAAATAAATAAATAAATAAAAAATAATAAATTGTTTTTTTTTGGGATAAGTCCAAATAACTAGTGAGATATGAGCCGTGCGAGCATGAGGAGTTATATTTTGATTTGACGTTTGTAGGAATCTAGTGTTCAAAATGAAAGCTATGGGCGGTACCTCGGGAATGCGCTCGAAGAAAACGATTCTTCCAGAAGGATCCTGAAGCGCCTGTTTCTTGGTTTCTAAAAGACACGTTTCTCCTTGTCCTACTACAAATTGGCCTTTACTCTTTGTGGGTATTTATGTCTTTCCACTGATCCATCCGAGCCCTACTTGGACTGCGTCAATTCTACGAAATGCCATATATACCCCGATCTCAAGCAGCAATCAGATCAAATAGTCAGGGGCCGTTTGGTCATTTCAGTCATCAGTTATAATTGGACTAATTAGTTCCCTTTAACAACCAATTTAACGTGTTAAACAAGTCGGTCTCCTAATTTTCTTTCCCTTATTACCCTCGCACAGTTGAGGTTACAAACAAACCAAAACCCATTCTAACTCCTACTCCGAAAGGGTAACCTCGTCGCATATCTTCTATATAAAATACTCCAGAGTCTTCAATAGTTCATTCATTAATACAATATTTTCTCTTCTCCGATTGATAAATTTTTCGATAAATATTTTCAACCGATAATGGGGTCTTTGGAGGGCAATCAGATCAACGACGGCACAGGATTTCAGCCATCATCGCCGCCTCTCTGCGCCAACGGCTGCGGCTTCTTCGGCTCAGCGGCGACGATGGGGCTCTGCTCCAAGTGCTACAGAGATTCCCGCATCGAGGAGGAGAGAGCGGCGTCGGCTAAAGCCGTTTTTGAGAAATTCGTCAGATCGAAATCAGGGAAAGATGACAGTTCCGGGGAATTGATCGGCCCTTCCTACGCCAAGGCGGATGAGAAGGCGGCGGAACCGGAGAAGAAGGCGGCGGTGAAGAATCGTTGCTCGAGTTGCAATAAGAAAGTAGGTCTGATGGGGTACCAGTGTCGGTGCGGCGGTACCTTCTGTGGGACACATCGTTACGCGGAGCAGCACAGTTGTACCTTCGATTTCAAAGGACAAGGGAAGGTTAGTATTGCCAGGGCCAATCCTGTGATCAAGGCTGATAAGATTGATAGGATCTGAAAATATTCGACCAGTTTGGTTATTGAATTGGAATTTCATTTCTAGCCTTTACTTTTTTTCAGATTTTGTTACCTGTGATGCTTTAGGATTAAATTTTCGGGTTGATTGGCTTAGTTGAAATCAAATATATAATACTGATTTTAGGTAGAATTTTGTTTTGCCACTTTTTTATCACAATCTGTGAAAATTATTAAATGTGAACGATTGTTTTTTCGACTTTGGTAATTATATTTGATCATTTAATATCTGAATTCATTAAATATCAAAACGTGAAATATTACAGAGCCAAATATATAATCATATTATCGAAGAGATCTTATAGTATTCTGAATCCAGTAGACTCAGAATCTGAAGTATTAAAAAGCTAAGTACCTGATAGAAACATGAAACTTTAAAATTTGGAAAAGAGAAGCAAGATAAAGCGACGATATATATAAATTCTAGTGATTCGCGTAATTTATGTTTTTTATGTGTTTTTAATTAAGTTAGATATAATTATAAAATAATGAACTTGTCGTTCCTTTAATAATACAATCTGTGATGCTTTACATAAAGTATTGTGAGCTTTACATAATGTATTGTGAGATTTATTAGAATACCATTTGCAATACCATTTGCAAAATATGTTGTTCCAGTCCACACCACAATAAATATAGTTCCTATTCAATAAAATATAAAATAAAAATCAATTGATAGGCAATGGGTAAAATTGTATGTCGCAACTCGGAACAGTAGTTCGTAATCATGTTCCAAAAGATGTAAAAATAAGCGCAATATAATAAGAAAATGTTGCAGAATATATAAAAGAAAGTCCAAACCGAAAAAAAAAAAAAAAAAGTTAAGAGACAAAAATTGGGGTAAGTTCAGATTAAACAAAAAAAAAAAAAAAAGTTAAGAGACAAATATAAAATACAGGTTGGGAGAGAGAGAGAACCAAATGGAATTTGAACCTGGCGTACTCAAATGGAATATTTGAACTTTAGATATACACCTATTGACAAATAATAAATACAGGTTGAGTCGTTGAGAGTGATTGAAAAAGAAAAAGAAAACCTAAATAAACGGAAAATTTTCACCTAGCTACCCCGTGTAATACGAAAGTAGCAAGAAAAACCCCGACAAAAAAAAAAAGTACTTTAAAAAACCTTATGCATAGAAAACCCTCGTGCACCTCACGAGCGTTGACTGCGAATGGAATTGAAATTTTCTTCACTTTTCTGTACAAAAAAACTATTTTGCCCCCATATTATATTATTAAATTATATATATATATATATATATATATATAATGTACACAGACTGTTTGTATATATATATATACACTCCGCTCAGGGCGCCGGATATTGTGTGCAACGGCGGAGGTGCAGAGGAGATCCGGCAGCGGTGGATGTGGAGAGGAGATCCAGCGGCGGCGATGGTAATTGGGTGACTGGAGGTGGAGAGGCGGCGGATCTCTGGGACTGTGTGAGACGGTGGAGGAGGAGAAGAGAGGCGGCAGCGGCGGCTTTGGGCGACTGGGCGATGGAGGTAGAGAGAAGGAAATCCAGCGGCGGCGATGGTGGTTGGTTAACTGAAGGTGGAGAGACGGCGGCAGCGTTGGGCAGTGGAAGTAGAGAAGAGTAGATCTAGCGGCGGCGATGGTGGTTCTGTGACTGAAGGTGGAGAGACGGCAGCGGCGTTGGGCATTGGGTGGTGGAGGTGGAGAGAAGGAGAGGCGGCGGTAGCTTCTGCGCATTGGCCGCAGCGACGACTGGGTCTGGGTTGGAGCTGGAGGAAGAAGACGATGTATTTATTATACATATAAGCATATATAATATCATATATATATATACATAGATAATTTCTAATATACATACAAAATAGGGTAAATTACGGCAACCCCCCTATCCTTTGACACGCTTTGCACTTTCCCCCTTAACCTTTGATTTTGCTCGATTTGCCCCCTCACCTTTGAAAAATATCACACTTAACCCTTGTGACAAACTTTAACAAAGCAAATCTTTACAAAGATGATCTCAAATGTATTGACGTTATATATCAAATTGAAGCTCTCGACATAAGGAATACAACAATGATCTCAAAATCAAAATCCGACAACCGACGAAGCAGAAATCTTCGGTTTAAGACGACGCACGATGAACGAAGCATTTTGCGGCTAATAGGATCGATTGGGGTATGGATTTTGTTCTCCTTGGATAGACGAACGCGATGACGGTGGTCTTGAAGCTTTGGTTACCATGACTGAGGAGAAATCGACCGTTAAAGTTTTATAAAGGGGTTAAGTGTGATATTTTTCAAAGGTGAGGGGGCAAATCGAGCAAAATCAAAGGTTAAGGGGGAAAGTGCAAAACGTGTCAAAGGATGAGGGGTTGCCGTAATTTACCCTATAAAATATTATTTCTATAAATTTGTTAATTTATTAATATGTATTATATATATATATTAAGCTATAATATTTATATATATTATATATTTATAACACTTTTTAATATATATAATAATATAATATAAATTTTATTTTATTTATTAATATTATAATTATCTTGGATTAAAAAATAATTTTTAATAATATTATAGGTGTGAACAGTGTATAATGTATAATAGGAATTTTATACTTTTTTGTTGACCATTTGGGATGAGGGGGCGGTGAGTTTATTTTAAAAAACATAGGGTTTTTTAAAGTAGTGTTTTTTTGTCAGGTTTTTTATAATCATTTCGAAAAACACAGGGTTGTGGGGGTTGTTAGCTCCTAAATAAACCTGTTGGCAAGTGATAGATATAGGTTGAGTCGTTGAGAGTGATTAAAAGAGGGGAAAAAAAAGTGGGGGAATTATTAACGAGGACCAACTATGTTGAAAACTTTTTTAAAATTTTCTAGTTTGAAAAATTTTTATTTTTGATCACCAAGATACAACATATTTTTTGTAAATCCCCCAATCACATAAAAAGACTTTTTTGCCCCATAGTTTTATTCTAAGATTGATACCACATACAACTCACCACATTCCAACTAAAGTCATTCCTCTGCCTCCGCCGATTCTGAGTCCGTCATCGTCGCCGTCGCCGCCGCCGCCGCTGTCGCCATCGCCACAGCCACAGCCATTATCCTGATATCATAGCACCCCCCATTGTTCCTATTGCCTAATTGATTCAATAATTGAAGAGCACACCATTTGTTTGATACGAAATCTAGAAAACCCACTTTGTGGAGATGAATTCCGTCGGTTTGGTGACTGGTTCGATATGATGTAGTGTATTTTTTGAAGGCGAACATCATGTCTTTCAACTTCGGGAGAGCGAGACGCTTGCAAAAGTGTTTTCGGAGATTGAGAACCATTGGCCTGAGTTCGATCCTGATGCATATGTGGTGCAGTACAAGGCTGCCCATATGGAAGATGAATCGTGGATTAGTTTGAAGAAAGATAGTGATGTGGAGAGTATGGTGTCAGTGCATGGTCTAGAGAAACAACACATTGCAAAATTGAGAGCAATTCAGCCCCCTTCAAGTTCATCTCAGAGAAGGTAGCCCCTATATTTTAATTGCTCTGTTTTTTTCTTGTGGCTGTTATATGTCTTTAATGCATTATTCGATCGGGTTGTGTTTTATTTGAAAAGGGATGACCAGGGAACGACATCGACAAGTCAAGCCCTAGTCGTTCATTCTACCAATAACAATGAATCCAGGAGTCGTTGCATCCGTTGCGTTGGCCAAACCTTTATGGGTGTTAATGACTGCAGAGTTCATTTAAAAAATTATCATATTGCTGTGAATCGAAAGTTTAAATATTTGAAGAATGATACTGACAAGATTATAGCTATTTACCCGGATCAGAACTGCAACGAGAGGTTATATGCCTCTTACTGTAGGAGAGATGGTGAGTTTGCCATAAGAAAGTTAAATCCTGACAATGTTTGTAGTTTGAAAACTGTTACGAATAAAAGGTCACACCTCAATGCCGATTCAAATTGGGTTGCGAGTGTAAAGAAGGCTCATATCATGGCAAATCCTAAATACAGACTAAAAGATATAGTTTCTTATATCCAGAAGGAGCACAATGTGGAAATTCCATACCATAGTGCGTGGATGGGGAAGGAGATAGCATCGCATGAAATCCACGGTTTTGATGTTGGGTCCTATAACCGATTCCATTGGTATGTGGATGCTGTGAGACGATTGAATCCCGACAGCATCTGTGATTTGGAGACAAAACAACCGGATAACAGGTTTAACAGTTTGATTATGGCTTTGAATGCTTGTTTGGTAGGATTTCTTAGAGGATGTAGGAAAATAGTTTTCCTTGACGGCACTCATATCAAGAGCAAATTCAAAGGTCATTTGTTTTGTTCGACAGCAAAGGATGGGAACAATCAGTTGTTTATAATAGCGTACGCTGTCGTTGACTCAGAGAATGATTATAATTGGGAATGGTTTTGTGAGAAGTTGAGACATGCTCTTGAAAGTCAGCCTGTACTTTGTGATTTTAGACAGTACACATTCTTCTCCGATAGGCACTCGATACTTGTTACGCATGTGTCACGGGTATTTCCAGGCTCCCAACATGTCTTCTACCTCAGACATTTGGTGGATAACTTCAGAACTCAGGTATTTGTTTACTGATTAGTGTGATGAGTTGATATATCTGATCCTTTTCTTGTTACTAAAGTGACAATTGGATGTTATTATCGCAGGTCCTTAGAAAGCATTATCCCAAACTCAACAAAAAACATTGGACCAATGTATTCAATGCAGCAGCATATGCTCCTACTAGGGCCGAGTACTCCTTGCACATCAACAAAATCCTTAAACCAATGCCTTTGGCCGCAGATTTCATAAAAAATTCATCTCCTGAAAACTGGGCCAATTCATTATTTAACGGTAATCGATTTGGTATTATTAACAACAATATTGTAGAGTGTTGGAACAGTTGGGTGAAGGATGCGAGATCACTCCCAATTGTAACTTTGGTTGACCGGATAAGGCAGCATATAATGACCATGATGTGCAATAGACGGGAGCAAAGCCATGAATGGCAAACGCACCTTTGTATGGGTATAGAGGTAATGGTGAAGGCTGAATTTGAAGCAGGGAGAAGCCTAGATGTCGTGCGAGCCGACTCAGTGACATTTGAGGTGAATGAAGGGGAATTCCGACACACAGTAGACCTTGACAAGCTGGAATGTTCTTGTAATTACTGGCAGGTCTTAAAGCTTCCCTGCAAGCATGCTTGTGCGTGCATTGATAAGAAAGGGTGGTCGGTCTATGATTTTTGTGATGAACCTTATTCAATCGAAACGTATAAAAAGGCATATGAAAATATTATTTTCCCTGTACCAAATGCTAATATGGACTCAAATGTAGATGTTCAGATCAGGCCGCCGGATGTGAGGCCTCAGCCTGGTCGACCGAAGAGAACTAGGTTCCCGTCACAGATCGTCAAAGTTGTTACGACATGCACATCATGTAAAAGGCCTGGGCATAACAAGAGAACATGCAGGGGACCTGTGTTAAATTGACTGTTTATATGCTGCTGAGTATATTGTTGAATTTGGGATTCTAATCACGTTTCTGTGATTGGTTTTCGCACAGAAAATGAAGTGTGGGCAAAATTTCGGAGGATACATGACAGTTTGGCGTGATGATGGACCTTGCAGAATACTCTATCTTTGGAAGAAGTCTAGTTTGACTTTGTATTTAGAATTGTTCTATCTTCTAAAACATTTCCTTGTTTTTTTTTTTAAATTATTTTTGGGTTTTTGTCGCTGTATTTGTATGTCTGTGTAGATAAATGCGTAATAAAAGACAAACTTTGTCCAGTGAAAAGGTTAAAAGTGCGTAATTGAAGGCAGACTTTGTCCAGTGAAAGGTTAAAAATGCGTAATTGAAGGCAGATTTTGTTAAAAGTGCGTAATTGAAGGCAGACTTTGTCTAGTGAAAGGTTAAAAATGCGTAATTGAAGGCAGACTTTGTCCAGTGAAAGGTTAAAAATGCATAATTGAAGGCAGACTTTATCTAGTGAAAGGTTAAAAGTGTGTAATTGAAGGGAGACTTTGTTAAAAGTGCGTAATTGAAGGCAAACTTTGTCCAGTGAAAGGTTAAAAATGCGTAATTGAAGACAGACTTTTTCCAGCAAAAGGTTAAAAACACGTAATTGAAGGTAGACAAGTGCGTAATTGAAGGCAGACTTTGTCCAGTGAAAGGTTAAAAGTGCGTAATTGAAGACAGACTTTATCCAGTGAAAGGTTAAAAGTGCGTAATTGAAGGCAGACGTATCATTATTTTAATGTTGTAACGTTGTTGTCATGATTCGATAAATTTTGAGCATCATTATTGTGTTGTTGTATGGTTGTGGCCTTGATTCAATAAATCTAAATCTTGATTATCATTATTGTAATGTTGTGGTGTTCTAGCAATGATTCAACAAATCTTGAGTATCATTGTTGTAATGTTGTGGTGAAGATTCAATAAATCTGCGGAATAACGTAAGTGTCCACAACATGTAACTCAATATTGCGTGTCGTTGTTTATACGTAATGGAGGTTCACAACATGTAATGGTAATGGTAATCTTTATAAACACTAAATACGTACTTAAGATTCACATTGTTTAACCTTTCACTGGACAAAGTCTACCTTCAATTACGCACTTTTAACCTTTCACTGGACAAAGTCTGCCTTCAATTATGCATTTTTAACCTTTCACTGGAAAAAGTCTGCCTTCAATTATGTACTTTTAACCCAAAATAATTTTTTTTAAAAAAAAAGGGAGAAACAGTCATTAAGAACATGGAATACTAAATACAACTTCAATTATACAGATGAAAAAGATTGTCTGTCTAGAAAAATATTGGCTAACTTAAAGCGGTACTCAGCGATACTGCACGTCTCTGCATATGTGTAACGCCCCGGTTCCGGATGAACAGGTAAGCACGCCACGTGTGAGATTTTGAGCGTAGATTTTATTTTTAATTCTTTAAATTTCTATTTTCCTACGTGACATCTCATATTTTTATAAAATTCATGAAATATCATTTATATGAGTTATGTGATTTCACAACATTGGAAATATTATTTCATGACACGAAAAAATATTTGTTACAAAAAACAACTACTGAGAGTGTTTAAATTACGAAATTGTCCCTATTTGATTATCTTTTTAAAATTGGGGACTTAATTGCTTAACTTTTCAAGGATTTAATTGTTTATATTTCAAAACTATACACACTTGGTTGCATAACTTCATGAGTAGAAGGATCAAATTGCAAATTGGACATTTCACTCAAATCAAGGAGGATGAATCACGTAAAATGCATTCCTTGAACTTCCTTGATCATTTCATCCAAAAATTTCCCAACAACTTTGCTTCCTCACTCTCGGTATCAAGGAAGAAAAGGAAGAAGTGAAATTTTATCATAATCATCCAAGATTTCAAGAAATATTTGGGGCTTGGAGTATAGTCATCATCATCATCCATCTCCTTCATTTATTGAGCTTCAAAGGTGATTGTTGCATGAATTGATGATTCTTGATTATATATGAACTAGCTAGGGTTTGAGAGTTATGTGTTAAATGGATTATTTGGTGATCAAAGCATGAATATGTGATTATGGCATGATTTATTCATGAAATTTTGGAGGAATTTGAGCTTGAATGATCCATATGAGCTTGAACATGAAACCTTGAATTCTTGATGGTTTTCCATGTTTTATGTGTTTAAGTGTTATATTATCATCTTATGAACATAAATACATGAGTAGTACCAGAAATAATAGCATTTGGGGATCAAAATTGGAACTTTGTTGCTTGGTTGTTCTTTCCCGTGGCTTTCCCCTGTTTCTGCTCTGTTTCTTTCAGTTGCAAAAACTGGGAATGACCGTTCCCAGCCTCAAGGCATTGTGGGAACGGGCGTTCCCACTCTTTCAAATGAAACTAGGCGGCCGAGCTTGGGAACGGCCGTTCCCATTTTGGCCTTGATGCCGGAAGGGCCGTTCCCAGACAAAGCGCCCTTTTCAAATGAAAAACGCTGGCGCGTTTTGAAGGGCCACGGGAACGGCCCTTCCCATTTTCAAAGGGAACCCGAAACGGTCATTCCCGTGCGTCTGACAGAACAAAAGTTTCTGCATAAAATTACATTTTTAGCCCCATGATCCGATGATTTCTTTGACCCCGAATTGCTATTATATGATCTAATATGTACCGAAACAAGATGTTTTCATGCCACATTGTGATTTGCTCGTCATCTCGTTGTATTTCCGCCGTCCGTCCTATTTGGTCCATTTTGAGTCATGTCTGGCGTATACACGTCGTGTTTGCACAGGTCACGAGGTCGTGGACGAGGAGCAGGCTCCGTAGAGCATATCCTTGTTATATTTTGTAAGAAAAGGTGAGGTTTTGTTTTAGGTACATAGAACCCTACAACCTTTATGTGCTATTTTCGGTCAAAACATATTATAATTATAAACGTGTTCCCAAAATACAAATATTTCAAGCAAGCAAGCAATTATTGTCATGGTTTCAAGCAAGTTTGGCGAGTACATGATTGCATGTGGGCCCGAGGGTAATTCTTGAGCCAACCGGGAAAGCAAGGGCTGACGGGTAACTCCTGAATTATCCTCACATTGTTGGGATCACCCCCGAAGCCACTAGGAGATTAGTGGTGGAAGGAGTTCCATGTTTAGGGAGTTATGTTCCCTATACACACCATGTCGTGGATAGTTGGGCTTTGCAAACCCACTATCACCCAGAGGAAGAAGGAGACTGGGGATTAATCCGGCATGTCGGGTTATCCTCGGGTTATTGCATGTTTCAAGCATGAAATTGTCTATTTGAGCACTAATTGAAATGTATGATCATGTATTTAATAAATTATGCAAGCACGTATAGATCACGATTGGTGTAAAGGTTGGAGAATTGCCCTCACTCGCCGGGGCCACATGTTCATGAAATGATCAAGTTAATATGTTAAAATGATTAGTTGTAATCTCGGGCAAAGAACAAGCTTCTTGAACTATATATATATTGTTTCATTTCCAAGTCTTCACCCGAGACTATGACTTGCATGTGACGTGTGTTATATATTTATCTATTGCCCCTCACTCAGTCTTCGGTAGACTGATACTTCACTTTTGAGGTACTTGAGAGCGTGGTCGTGCTAGGCGGGAGTCCGGCCAAGTCTTATTCTTTCACGGGTCTAGTATTGCACCTCTCATGTATAGACTTTTGATAGATATCATGTCATGATCATGATTATTACATTTTGGAATACTCGAGCATGTCTATAAAATAAAGAGATGATAATGTATTGATAGTTAATATTGGTATCTATTACGTATATATTTGGTAAATATGGTACCTATACGTATTTATTGCAATGCTTCCGCTTTTAAATTCATGTTTTGATTTAATTGTGTTGGGGAGTGTCCCGCCTAGCTCGGTTATTTTAATTGTCACCCGTTCGCTATAGTTTTGGTTTATGTACGGACTTTCCATTTCATATGTGGATCAAGGCTATAGTGCAGGGGATGTAGTGCCTTGGGGTTAGGGTGCTACAATATGTCTTGAACGCATTATTTTCTCGAACAAGCAGCTCACTATATAGACACATTAATATGCCACAGTCATTGCTTCCCTTATCCTGAACTCTCATTCGTGCCCACACCATTTTCCTTTCTTTTGAAGCCCTGCCAACATTGTTCTTAATCCACAACTTCCAGAGGAAATCTGCGTATATTTCGACATCGTTGGAAGCTTCTTCTGTATGCATCGAGTTGTCGTGTAAGAAATGTTTGGGCTCGGTTTCATATACTAACATATACCAGTGAGACTGTGTCAGTATAGAGAAAACAATATAACGACATGAGTGCATAACAGATGCAGACACTTCGTTCAGGACCATGGCGTAATCACTTTTCACTCCCTGCATCATAAATGGTTGATTGCAGATGGGACAATATAAAGGGACAGTCTTCTTCCTTGACTTTCCTACAGTCTGGCTCCTCAATTTGCTCACAAACTCCCTTGTCAAATGAGGGTTGAAAAAATGTAAATCGTGGAATTTGGGCACAATGTAACCAGTACTGGTTAGCAGGTCGTAATAAGCCAGAATAACGCTATCGTTGGTCTCTTTCCCCAAAATGAGATCTCGTAGATCCTCACCAAGGACAAAATTATTTTTATTACTCTGATAGATAATATTAGATCTTCAAAAGATTATAATAAAACAATCAACACGCTACAGTCAACTCAACTCAATGAATGAAGTAAGAATGCTTACTTTTGGTCCTCCGTGTAGCTCATAATCAAGTCAAATGCCCTTGTACGTTGTTCCTCAGTGACCACCTCACAGCCTGGGGGCTCCTTAGGCATACTGTCCACGTGAGCCCCAATCTGCACAACCTAATACATAAGTATCCAATGACAAATCAAATACACACACATAAACAAAGCCACAGTCATATTATCTCACTGTTTCTTCCACACGCACCCTCACATCATTCTTCCACTTCGATCTAACCTCATCTCATCCGGAATCACTTTTGGTCCTCCTTGTAGCTCATAATCAAGTCAAATGCCCTTGTACGTTGTTCCTCAGTGACCACCTCACAGCCTGGGGACTCCTTAGGCATACTGTCCACGTGAGCCCCAATCTGCACAACCTAATACATAAGTATCCAATGACAAATCAAATACACACACATAAACAAAGCCACAGTCATATTATCTCACTGTTTCTTCCACACGCACCCTCACATCATTCTTCCACTTCGATCTAACCTCATCTCATCCGGAATCACTTTTGGTCCTCCGTGTAGCTCATAATCAAGTCAAATGCCCTTGTACGTTGTTCCTCAGTGACCACCTCACAGCCTGGGGGCTCCTTAGGCATACTGTCCACGTGAGCCCCAATCTGCACAACCTAATACATAAGTATCCAATGGCAAATCAAATACACACACATAAACAAAGCCACAGTCATATTATCTCACTGTTTCTTCCACACGCACCCTCACATCATTCTTCCACTTCGATCTAACCTCATCTCATCCGGAATCACTATCACCGTCACAGTCCCCATCCAGATCCTTATCCCCATCCCGATCACCTTCCCCATCCTGACTCAAATCAACCTGAACTCCTTCATCGACACATTCAGCTTCCTTTTCCATAAAATCCGGCTGAACTCCTTCATCAACATATTCGGCTTCCTCTTCCACAAAATCAGTTTGAACTCGTACATCGACACCTTGTGCTTTCGCTTCTACACAAAAAACTTGAACCCCTTCGATAACGAAAACTTGTTCATCAACTTCGGACAGACTTCTCTCCATTTCACTAGCCGCTCGTAAAGGAACAATCTGCGTATTTTTAAATCAATAGACTTTGTTACAAATCAGTTGAATAAAAAATGCATATTGGTTCAATAAATTCGGAAGATTATGGACTTACATCTGACCGGAAAATACTTTCCAGAGCCTTCTTTGCACTGGCTTTCATATTAGGCAGTGTACTCCCCTTCCATTTGAACCACCGAGGGAATGCTGTCAACCTTCTCGAGATGCCGAACTTCTGAATTCTTTCATGAAACCATGCCTGACATAAACAATAACTTAAGCACGTGCATATATAGGTATAAAGCAACACAATCTAGCAAAACCAAGCCAATGACTTACCAACAAACCCATAGTACAACCATCGATGAAATCATGTTTATCCGCAACATGCTTCTGAATACCTTTGATAAAAAAACAAATGAGCCGCCGTACCCCACGCGCATTGTCCAATCCTGGACAAATCATCAACATACCAAACAAGCGCAGCAGGCACACGTAAACTGCTACGCCAGAGCAACAAATAACTAAAAACGTATAAAATGTACATCCGTACAAAATCGTCAATCCCATCGTCATCACTCCTTCCGATGAAATCGTGCAGTTTACTCTCGATGTTGGCTCAGGAGACATTGCTTCCCTTATTGCCAAAATGCTTGATCAAGGTATTGGAATTACTCTTGCCCACTACCATGACAGGCTTACCGGAATGCCGCATACCAATAACAATGTTGAATTCCTTCTCACAAAATACAACTTCTTGGCTTCCAAATTTAAACTTGTTGGTGCTGCAGTTGTAGTAATCGAGCAAGAATCCTACTCTGTTAATGCTCCCCTTTTGATCCGATGCTCCCAGCAAATAACCAAAGGGCGATTTTTTAACAGCAACAAGTTGACCGGGTGACATTTGGTCACGAATTTTAGAGATAAATTCACTGAATCTCTCCAACACGTACTGATGCAAAATGGAAAACACCCGCTTCTTCGCAAGCAGGACCTCAGCATCCTCATGGATATTTACCTCTGAACTTTTTCTCTTTCCCCTGCTTGTTTCACAGGGGAAGGAACAATCATCAAAGGCGTCGTTAGCAATGAGCGAACCATCTATCGAAAAAAAATGGATTCAATATTCAGTATTTAACAAACTACTGAAACCTTTATTTGTTGAGTTAAAATAATCAATTACCAAGTAGAAACTGGAATCCAATGGAAAAAACTTCAATTTCGGACAATTTATGGAAGAAATCTAACTTGGACAGGTTGGGTGCGACGTACCTTCCTCTTAGACCTTACCATTGCGTCCGACGAGCTGAACCAGAGTGAGCGTCGTGGGGGAGTGGCTGTTAACTGGAAGGAGTTTCTCCTCTCATGTGGGTGTGTCGGCCGTTGACTCTTCAACTACTTCTTCCGCACATCTCGGCGGTCGTGTGCGGTGTTGACGGTGGTGGGAGATGGTGAAGAATCGGAAATTCCCGCGCGCTGAAGGAGTGTGATGCTTGGGGTATGAATTGTTATTATTCAATTTCAGCAAGGATAATTTGGTAATTTTTCGCCATTTAGGGGGTTTTGAAAAAATATGTAGTGTATTGGGGATGTAAATAGTTGGATTTCAAATTGAGGGGTTTAGGATAACTTCATTGCCTTATTAGGGATGATTCATTAATTCTCCGAAAAAAAGTTCGAAGATAAATATAGTTGAGAGAGTGAAAAAAAATAAATTAAAATCCAAGAGGCTAAAGCATATTAAACATGTAGAATAGTGAGATAAATACAAATTGAGAGAGATAAAAAAAAAAAAAACAAGTTATAAAAAAGACAAAAAAGTTAAGAGTGCAATAAAAAAAATAAAAAAAAAGTTTTAGAATTTAAGAGATAAAAACAAATAAAAAGTGAAAGAGAAAATAATAAGAAAAATGAGAGTGTTCTAATTAAATGAAATATTTTTTATTCAACAGATATTGAAATTAACTAAAATTACCCTCTAGAAGTGGTCTCCTCTTTCTCTTTGGTTTGTTTTTTCAAGGAGATCCAGATCTCGAACTCTTTGAGTTCTTTATGTTGTTTGCAGTGTATTTCTCTTTATTTGGTTATTCCTCTCATATGAGAGTGGTTTTTTTCTCTTATGAGAGCTGTTTTCCCCTCTTGAATGGGAGCAATTTTAATTTCTTTTTCTTTCGGGATCTCATCTTATTGCAGGTTGTTCTCCTGGTGCTGCAAGCGTCCCTTCTTTGTCACTTATGGATGACCGCATTTACTTCAATACGGACGGATATACGTCTGATCACGAGTCGACCTGCATGACTCAATCTCTAGCAACTAAAGAATTTTCAAGTGCTGAGAATCTGGTGGTGGGAAAAGGCGTTTGTATTCTCACAGTCTTTACAAGTACTAGATCTAATTTTGAGAATGTCAATTTCTGTTCTTTTAGACATGGAGCAAATATGATTGCCCACAAATTTGTTAGAATTGCGGCCTCGAGCCTGCGTTGCTTTTCTCATTATTCCATTGTATGTTTTAATTTTGGTTGATTTAGTGGATTTCCTTTTGGGGTGTGCGTTTAAAAAAAAAAAAAAAAAAAAGAAAGAAAAAGAAAAATGAGAGTGATTAAAAAAAGAAAAAAAGTTAAATAATTTTAGAGTCAAAGAAAATAATTTTAGAGACTAAAAAGAAAAGGGAATAATTTTAAAGTTTAAGAGATTAAAGGGGTATATATACTAACTCTTGTTTGTTTCTATAATCTATTTCCGTGAATTGAGTCGAGATGGATCATTAAGAATATAAAGTTTTTAGTAGGTCGAGTTTGAACGGATCACTTAGAGTATAAAACTCTTTTTATCGATAGAAACTGTGTTTCGAGATACTCGAATTTGAGACCTTTGGTTAAACTAGCATAGCGCCGAACCGTTAAAATATACCGCTTGATAGTGGTATCTATTCTATTATATTAAGCGCGCGTCATGGACTTTTGGTCTTTCTTCTTTCTCTTTTCTTATTTATTTATTTTATTTCATAACTCCCACATCTGTCTAACTTCTTTTTTCTCTCCCATCACTTCAATATTTTTCTTTTCTTTCTTATATAATTTTTTATCTCTTTTCTAATTTATTTAATTTATTTCATAACTCCCACATCTTTCTAATTTCTTTTCTCTCTCTCATCACTTCAATTTTTTTTCTTTTCTTTCTTATATAATTTTTATCTCTTTTCATTTATATTTTTAATTTTAATTATTAATATGACACTATCTTATGCTATTTATTTATCGTAATTTAGTTTTTATATTAAAAATAATTATAAAATATATTAATAAAAAATTTATTTTAATATATTTAAATATTAATAATTTTTAATTTGTACTTGCATTGAATGTACAAAATTGCTAGTATATATTAATCGAGTTGTCTTCTATTTTATGCAAGATTGAGGCAAAATATAGGAATCAACTAACTACACTGTATTCGTGCTTCTTAAATTATGAGAAATTTTATCGTAATTAGTTAGGTTAATTTTTTGAAGCGCTATATTGAAATTACCGGAAGAAGTCTATTGAAGGTTTGATCCGGCGGTGGAGAATACTATTATTGCTCTCCACCGCCGGACTGACTCAAATCTATACTGTTGTCAGTTTTTCAGATTTGTTTAGACGAAATCCGCCCAGATCTGCTGCCACTCTCTCGAATCTACGGTCATCTTCTCAGATTCGTCACCACTTTTCCAAATCTGTTGTCATCCTCCCGGGAGATCTGCTCCGCCGCTGATTTTTTAAGTTATGTTTTCTTTCAAGTCTTCCGTATGGAAGTTTTATCCCTTCCGTATGGAAGTTTTGTCTCTTCCGTATGGAAGTTTATTAGTTAGGTTATTTAGGTTCAATTTTATTTTTTCCTGTGATTTTTGAGGAAATTTTTGGCCGAGTTATCTGCTGTAGGCCCAGAAAACTGTTATTCTCAATTCGGAGAAAATGAGACTGCGAAAATTGGAAGGAATAAAATCAACTTCAAGGAGTCGAATCCTATTATAAGAGTTCGTTTTTTGTTTACTAGACGTGATGCTAATATAATAGCTCACAAATTTGTTGGAATTGCGGCTTCGGCCTGCGTTAATTCTTCTGCTATTTCTTCTTGTAGTTTTTCATGATTTGTAATAATATTCCCCTTTGAGGGACTTGGTTTAAAAAAAAAAAAAAACTAACTACACTATATTCGCACCAGAAAAATAAAAAATAATAATAACTACAATATATACTAATTCAGATGCAAATGACGATTAGCAAAAACTTAAAAAAAATATTAAGAAGAACTTTAAGGATATCAACGTGGAGATGGTTAGTGGAGTGTTTTCTGAATTATTAGCAATAACGAGAAGCTAAAATGACCAGCCAAATTCTTTATCTTTCGAATTTGTGAAGCCTCGCTTTGATTACAAAATCAACAAAGTGCCATTTTAACAAACAAAAATGGAGGATCTGATTTCAATGACATATATATATATCTTAACGATTCCTCCAATCTATTTGATCTATATTACAATATCCATTTGACCTATATTATACTATAAACCCATGAAAACCCCGACATCAAGAATTCCGTGAACATTGAAATTCTGAAATGAGATGTTTCAGAATAGCCTTATAAACACCATCAATATTTTTTATTAATATTAGTTCGAGTTCCTCTCAAGCGCGGGGTTGGGGTGATATATATATATATATATATTTTTAAATTGAAGGCGGAAGAGAAGCTACGGGTCGCTACTATCTTCCGTCAAACAAGAAATAACAATATCAAGGAGCTCAAAGTCTCCGTTACTACTCCTTAATGCTGAGGGTGCTAAATGGTGAGCTGCTCTATTCCCTTCACACCTAACAAAAACAAAAGAGACCTCCGGAATATGCGTGAGTATCTCACGTACATCTGCAATCAAGTTCCTCGTTTCCGAGAGATCCTCCTCATAAGATTGAAGCTTATGAACTAGATTCAAACAATCACTTTCGAAAACCACTCTTCTGTAACCTTTGGACTGGAACAAAGCTGCTGCCTCCTTAATTGCTAAAGTTTCCACCTGCCCCGGTGCTAAATTGCCTTCCCTACTGAGGCATAACCAGTACTTGCACTTACCTTCTTCATCCCTGATCATAACACCAATTCCCACACGCCCACAACTCTCAAAAATGGCCCCATCAATATTAACCTTAACCATACCTCTTGCTGGAGGTCACCAACGATAAGGAAATGAGGCATTTTCTGGAGGAATATCGGCACTACGCGCCACCACACCAGCTCCATAGAAGTGATTTGCAGCTTGCATCAGTTTTATAGGTTCATCTCCGCTTCTCTCCGACCAGTGGCAATTGCGATTTTTCCATAAAACCCAACAGTATACGGAAAACCGATCTCCGCTTTCTGAATCCAACCTACCCAAAACTTCCAGACACCAATCTTCACTGTTTCCCTTCGACTCCCAAACAACGTTCCAACGAATATTCGATAAAGCCCAGAATTGACATGCAACTGAACAACGAATGAAAACATGTTCGGTCGTCTCCGAAGTTACGTCACACCACGGACATCCGAGTGTATGATTACTCCGTCGACGTCGTAAATTCTCGCATGTCGCTAAACCTTCCTTACATAAGCGCCAGAGAAATACTTTTATCTTTGGGGCAACCTTAAGATTCCAAATGAAATTCCAGCCCCTCCGAACCGAGGTTTGAGTACTGTTCAGCGATGATGTAATGAACTTTCTAGCCACTTCATACGCACTATGAACTGTGAATCTACCTGAATGTGTAAAGTGCCAGACCCGTTTATCTCTGTTGGCTTGATCACCCAATGGAATACTCATGATAAGATTGGCATCAACCTCAACAAATATTTCATTAATGAGATTAGCATCCCAATTCCCTTTATTTATAAGTTGACTCACGTACACTAAATTTTCGAGATAAAAACATTTTACCTCCCTGTATAATAAATAATTCTCAAACTACCTCCTTGTGTAAAATTAAATAGCACCAAATCTACTTGTATTATTTTTGGGAAAAATGCAAAATCGGGACATGAAGTGACCCCACTAGCAATTTTAGGACACAAATCACTCCGGCGACAAAAGTGTCCAATAACTCCCAAAATGTGTCAATTTCAGGACAAAGGTCGCCGGAGATAGCTGACGTGACGCCGGAGTGCTGATGTGGACACATGCACGTTACACGTGGCATATGACACATCAACTTTTAAATGAGTCGTATGCCACGTTAGCACTCAGGCGCCATGTCAGCTATCTCCGGCAACTTTTGTCCTGAAATTGACACATTTTGGGAGTTATTGGACATTTTTATCGCCAGAGTAGTTTTGTATCCTAAAATTGGTAGTGGGGGTCACTTCATGTCCTGATCTTGTAATTTTCCCATTAATATATGATCAAAATTACCAAATTATCCCTAAAGTTTACAAATATAAACAAAACAATCCTTACAAAGTATATATATTTAACAATAGAGTCCCCGAAGTCGCAAACCAAATTAAAAACATTTGGGGTAAATTTTGAATGACATAACGGAACCCTAACGGACCTTAGAGATAAGAAATGATTCTAAAAAATTAGAAAATAATATGTAGTTTCTCGATCTAGATAGTGTAATTAAACTTAAATGCAGGGTAGTTAGAATTAATTATTTCTAAAAAATATCTACATGATATACTCAATACGTTCACACACCCCCTTCCCTTTTGTAAGTTCCTAGCTAGTTAGAAGACATTGAGCTTGTAAGAAGATGTTCATGTTATGGTTGGTAAGAGTGCACCGTGAAAATTTCATCAAGTTGACGAAGTACCAGCACCACCAGTGAAACTTCTATAGGAAGTTCCAGATGAAATTCCTGAAGAGGAGGATCATTTATTGAAGATCTTCATGTCGAAGGATGACGGTTAGGCCTATTGGGAAAATAGAACGGAAACGCAGCGGAAATTTAAAAATTTTCCCAATTAAGCAAGGATCGAATCTTGCAATTCCTATTCCCAAATTCGTAGAGATCAAGAAACTCACTTAGTTAGTAGCTTTCTTGACACGCTCTAGCCGCCCAAGAACGCTCTTCACGCGGCTTGATCCCCAAAAGCTCCTTCGAATCTTTCTAGACTTCACAATAGTAGCCCTCTAGAGAAATAGTCCACCAACCGCGACCACGATCCGAATAGGGAGGATGCTAGTTCTATATTCTGTGTTTAGACTCTAGGGTTTAGTGTATAATTTAGAGAAGGAGAAATTTGCTATCTTCCATCCATGGGGTTCGAACCCCTTGTATTTAAAGGGCTAGGGTTCGAACCCCTTTTCCTTTGTGGAATAGGATTCCCAAATCCTTTTGGAAGGGAATTTCTTGCTTGGAGAGTAAATCTCTTATTTTGACCAAAAGTCCACCTTTTGACCAACTTGTTGGCCAAGAATAATATCTAACTCTTTTAGATATTTTATTTCACTTTATTTATTTTACAATAAATAACTTGAAGACTAATAATATAATTAATTCATAATTAATTATTTATTAGACTTTATTTCTCTAAAATTGGACTTTAATTTTAGTTCAAAATTAAATCAAAGTCCATTAAATAATTAACACATTAATTATTTAATATATATACACATATACAAGTGACTACACATGTCCCCAAGGACACGTGTTATACACGCCTCCCACACGTGTGCTTCACACGTGTGGGCCCCACCATTCTCTTAATGGTTCGATCAACTCGTTTAATCGATTCAAGCCTTAACCCTCGTGACAGGGTTGTTGAGTGTGACCCTCTAGGTTCTTAATTCAATTAGCAGTGACCCTAATTAATTAATTCCCTAATTAATTAATCAGTCCACAGATCAAACGACCATAGTCTAGCAACAGGTGTTTGACCCCTAGCTGAATAAGAATGTCTCGATTCGACAAAACCTTTAAGTTATTAACATATGTGAGATACAATCCTCCTACATCCCATCTCTCAATCAAGATCTAGGGCAAGGGATAATTAGAACCCTAGTAATCTTGATCTTAATGCTATGTGCATTTCATATCCATTTGATCTCAATCCAAGAAACTCTTTTCTTGATGTCTTGATCCACTGCCTGGGCCAAGGACTCCTAGATGACATATGGATGACTTACACAATAAGAGATCTTCACCTTGCTAATGCAAGCGTAGGTCCTTTATTGATTCTCACATACTTTCATGTGCCACTTGTGCAGCCCTAACATAAGCCTTGAACCAGTTGTCTAAGGCGACACCCTTTAAAGCTTACACCTAAGACTACAGAGTTAGCTCATAAAGTATCAATGGAACCTCAAGTTTAAGGATCACTTAATCACATCAATGACTCGTGAGATATTTTCTAATCTGGAAGTTTATATTTCCAGATATAGAAACTTCCTTTCCCATTTAGGAATCTTCTCAGACGGGACACCTCAGTGTACCTACTTAGAATAAGTAAGCACCGCCATGTATCATGCACGCATCAACTATACACTTTGCACCCCATGAAACAAGGTGGTCCTTCTTAAGGGCGTGATCACACGAGCAAGCCTCGAGCGAGTCAGGTTGACACTCCCACTGTCTTTTGGATTCATCGGCTTTCAGGGTACTATTCCTGACAAGGCCGCATACCTAGCACATTGTCCAACAATGAGGAAAGATGATAGTCAGATCGTATGCCTGGCAGAGCGTCAAAGGAAGGCGAACCTTGGGTTTTCCAATTTCAAAGTTGAACCTCGAAAATTTTGTTATTTGCCATCAAGGAAGGATTTGCCCAATTTCAAAAGGCAAACCTTGGGAAATTTATTCGTCATCGAAGAAGGATTTTCCAATTTCAAAAGATAAATATTGGGAAATAGTTTAACATCGTGAAGGAGGAGGAAGATCCCAAGTTTAAAGACGAAACTTGGGAGATGAAAATACCTAAGTTGGGATACCATGAAAGAATATTTGTTTTCTCAATTTATTCACATCATAATACAAAGTATATATAAATTACAAAGATATAAATCCTATGTAAGTGATGTATTTTAGAGGATTCTAAAGGATATAGAAAATATCTATTTTACAAGAAAATATGTCCTAATGATATACACAGAAGCAAATATCTAAATATAATTAAGTGTATTATTCTTATTATTTAATTAATTATTTTTTCTAAACACTTTATATTGATTATACGATACTTATAAACCGCTATCATCCCATTATATTAATTTGATGGAATTAGATTGTGATTAGAATTTTCCTATAATTTCAATTATGAGAAAATTACAAAATCGGGACATGAAGTGACTCCCACTAGCAATTTTGGGATACAAAATTACTCCGGTGACAAAAGTATCCAATAACTCCCAAAATGTGTCAATTTCAGGATAAAGGTTACCGGAGATAGCTGACGTGGCGCCTGAGTGCTGACGTGGCATATGACTCATTTAAAAGTTGATGTGTCATATGCCACGTGTAACGTGCATATGTCCACATCAGCACTCCGGCGCCACGTCAGTTATCTCCCGCGACCTTTGTCCTGAAATTGACACATTTTGGGAGTTATTGGACACTTTTGTCGCCGGAGTAATCTGTGTCCTAAAATTGCTAGTGAGAGTCACTTCATGTCCCGATTTTACATTTTTTCCATTATTTTTTAAACACCATGTTGCCTCCTTCCTAATTTTTCTGCGTTGATTAATAGTTTTTTTAACTCAATGCCCCCATATATTTTAATTCAATTTAGAACTTTATTTTTTTCACAATTTATTTTTCTCTTTCAACCAAAAATCCTAACTAAAACACTTGAAAGGAAGCTAAACGTCGAAAGAATTATGTTTGAGGAAACAATAAATTGAATACGAAAATATGAAAGAGGGGTAAAATAGACTTTGAACTTATTCATTTAAACATGAAGGATGTATAAAATAGACTTCAAACTAAAAAAAAGTGGAATAAACGACGCAGTTAAAATGACCACCACTGTGCGAGGGGTAAATATGCTTCTTTTTTAAAAACATGAGGGGGCTTTATGCTATTTAATTTTTTAGGAGGAGGTAATTTGATAATTATTTTTTTCATAGGGGGGCGCTGAGGTTTTTTCCCCTAAATTTTCTGTACCAGTGGGACGGAAGAACGGTTTGAACAAGTGTGGCCTTGGTAACCAATGATCTTCCCATATTTCAATACAATTTCCATTGCCTACAAGCCAACGCAAACCTGCTTCCAAAATCGGTCTCGCACTTAAGCTATTAGGATTTGTCATTAGGCGCCATCCCTGTTTTGCCAAAAGTGTCAAATTAAAAGCCCTCACATTTCTGAATCCCATTTCTCCTTCCTTTTTTGGCTCGCACAAATTACCCCAATTAATCCAATGAATTTTATCTCCCGAACTTTCACTCCACCAAAATGAGGCCATCATTGAGCAAATTTCATTTAAAAGTATGTCCAGCAGTTTGAAGTAGCTCATAGCATAAGCGGAGATTGATTGGAGCACCGCCTTAATAAGAACTTCTCTCCCGGCTTGTTAAAGCATCTTATCTCCCCATCCATTAATCCTCTTCCAAATTCTTTCCTTGAGATTAGCAAATACTTCACGCTTTTAAGCTCCCACCATGGTTGGAAGACCCAAGTATTTATCGTGTTTCTCTTTCATTTTCATACCCAAAGCGGAGGCTAAAGAATTCCGAAGATCCAAATTTACATTCGGACTAAAGACCACTGTGGATTTCTCATAATTAACTCTTTGACCCGAAATTTTCTCATAAACTCGTAGCACATCTAAAATGCCTTCCACCGTTTCTCTCGAAGCTGAGCAAAAAATCATCGTGTCATCGGTAAATAACAGATGAGAGATAGAGGGAGCATCACGATAGATACGCACTCCTCGGATCCTGGGCTCACTATCAAACATAAAACTCAACACCTCCGCGCAAATAAGGAAGAGATAGGGGAAAAAGGGTCCCCTTGTCTCAAACCTCTGTTGGGAATAGTGGCCAATTAAGCCGATTATTCATAATCCACTTTGGGACTTTCCTTATATCACAGACGATCTTTGAATAATATACAATTGATTATTATCATAGGCAAACACTTCTCTATGTGCCATTACGTGCGCATGTATTAGAACTCTCCTAATCCATAAGGCTGTTAGGGACTTTGTCATTAGGTGAATGACACATGAAATAAGCCCTAACTTAAAGCCGGATTAGAAACCACTCAAGTCGATGAGCCCAACAAACAGTGGGAGTGTTAATTAGGCTTGATTGAGACTTGCTCATGGGATTGAGTCCTTAAGAAGGATCATCCTGTTTCAGGGGGTGTAAGGTGCATAGTTGATATGTACGCAATACATGAGGGTGCTCGTTATTAGAGCGGGTACATTGAGGTGTCCCGCGTGAGAAGATACCTAAATGGGAAAGGAATTTTCCACTTCGGGGAAGAGGAAACTTCCAGATTAGGAAATATCTCACAGGTTAATGGCGTGAGTAAATTAATCTTTTGACTTAAGATTCCATTGATGCTTTATGTGAGCTAGCTCTGTAGTCTTTGATATACTCCTAAAAGGAAGTCGCCCGAGATAGCTGGATCACGGTTTATGTTGGGACTACACAATTAGGGGCATATGAAAGCATATGAGAATCAACAAAGGACCTACACTTGCTTAAATGCAAGAGGGTCTCTTATTGCATAAGTTGTTCATATGCCATCCTAAACCCTCGACCGAGGTAGTGGATCAAGACATCAAGAAAAGAGTTTCTTCGATTGAGATCAAATGGATATGAAATGAACTTAGCTTTATGATTAAGATTAGTGGGGCTCTCATTATTCCCATGCCCTAGATCTTGATCGAGAGATGGGATGGTAGGAGGATTGTACCTCACAGATGTCATTGACTGAAAGGTTCTTTCGAATATATATTCATGTTTCGGGTAGGGGTCACACACCTATTGCTAGACTATGGTCGTGTGATCTGTGAGCTAATTAATTGATAATGTGTATTAATTAATTAGGTTCGCTGCTAACTGAAAATGACCTAGAGGGTCACACACAAACGCCAGGTTCAAAGGGTATTGTTGGAAAGATCAAATAGTTGATCGAAACGAGACCACACGTGTAAAGTACAAGTGTGGCACGTGAGCGTGATTTTGGGCGTGTGGTTGAATTGTGAAATTGAACCATGTGTTAATTAATTGGAGAATTAATTATAAAGCCAAAATACAATTAATTAGAGAATTAATTATAAATCCCTAGTATAATTAATTAAGAGAATTAATTATATAACCCCAAGAAATTAATTAGAGAATTAATTTTAGCCCATTAGAATTAATTAGAGAATTTATTATAAAGCCCTTCATGGAATTAATTAGAGAATTAATTATAAGTATTTAATTATTTAGTTATTCTAATTTGATTAGAATAAATAAATATAAAATATCTTCTATTTATTATTCTAATAAATATTAATTCTAATATGAATGGAATAAATATTATTTCGAAAGGATATTTAATTGGAATAATTAAATATTCCTAATTTGATTAGGAGCTCTTTTTCTAAAAGAATAATATCATATTTAGATAAGAGGTTATTACTTGGAGAGAAAGAAAATAGAAGAAAAGTCAAAATAGGAATCATATTCCTTTACAGGATTGAGATTTAAGAAATCTCATATAAATACAAGGGCTGGTGGAAAGATTTTTTTCAACGAGAGATTCCGATTGCAAAAATACGATTTACTTGGGAAGGTGATGTTGGATCATACAGAAGACAAGCTGGTGACATGTTTTTCGAGGGCTATGGCATGGCAGTTTCTGACTTCGTCAAACTAGGTTACGAATGAAGATTTAATCATGCTCTTTCTTATCTCGTTTCTTGTTTCTTCCAATACACATATTATAGTACTAGCATCCTCACTGATATGATTTGAATCTAGGTTGGTGTGGATTATTACTCTAGAGGATTTCTACTTTGGAACCTCGAAGAAAGAATCGTTCAGGCAAAGGGGATGTCATTACCGCTTGAAGCACATTTTTGGGCGGTTCAAACGTGTCAAGAAAGCTTCAAATCTTGTAAGTTCTTGAATCCCTAAGATTTGGAAATAGAAATTGCAAGTCACGATCTTACTTTTGGGAATTTTTTTTAAATTCCACTGCGTTTACTTTCGTATTTTTCCCAATAACCTCTCCCCGGAGACAAATTACCAATACAAGCACGATTGAAAACAAAAGAATAATCAACTGAAGTAATGCATATAATGATCAACCGAACAAAAGCAGTATTGAATCCCAATTTCAACATAACGCGCTCCAGAAAAGCCCATTCGACCCTATCGTAGGCCTTACTCACATCCGATTTCAGAGCAAGGAAGCCCCCTACTCCTTGCTTCTTATGTTTAATAAAATGTTTCACTTCATAAGCACAAAGAACATTATCAGTGATAACTGATAAGTCTTCCGGGGACAAAAGCACTCTGAGACGCAAAAATAATCACTTTTAAAATCTGTTTGAGACGGTGTTGTAGGATTTTACTACAGTTAAAAACCAATCGTGCAAGTGTACACTAACATACGCGTAGCACAATAGGATCGAACCCACAGGGAAGGGAAATCAATCACTACTCTATATCCTTCTCTAATCTAAAGACCAACGAAAAACAATTGTTGTTATCTATTAATCTACCAAAGCAGAAATTAACAATTAACTAGAAATAAACGCAAGTAATACTAAAACACACGAATAACTTTAGTAAACTAAACAGGCAGGGGAAAAGTAATGAATCATACAATCAAGAGCTGATACGATACTCGTCTGACAAGTGTAATTCTACAACCTAGTCACTTATATTTGTATTACCCTCTCTCAAGGTGTAATCAAGTGCTTAATTAGTGTTCAATATTGCTCTCGCAATCACCAGTAGTTAATTAAACCATAGGAACAAGACTAGTGCAATTCAATATTCTAGCGGCTCGGCATAGAATAAGATTACTATTGTTTAAGCTAGGACCAAATCTCTTTGTATCCTACAACTTACAAGTTATGAAAACCATCTAAATTACCATCACTCTTTCGATCTATAGACAATTATGACACATGCTAAGGGTGATCAGGCCATCATAAGTCAATTCAAACCTGTTTTCAAACTAAGAATTAACATAAGTCATTCAAGCATCATATCGAACATCTATCATGTAATCATCATCACTCCCCCTAGCCTTAGAGAATTAGCTACTCATAATTAAAACAAAACTCATAAAACTAAAGGAAATAACATTGAAATAAATCATATTCATCAAAACTAAACAAAGTCTCAAAAACAAAAGTGTAAACATTCAGTAATATCTAAAAACAAATCTAACATATGAAAACTACTCAAAACTAAATTCAAAGGAATTAGTTTGTAAATTAAAGCAACAATAAAACCAAAGATCGTTATCAGAATTCAATACTTTCGTCTTCTCGAATTCTCTGAATAATTTCTGAAACTCCTTATCTTCTCTCCAAACCCTAGGTCACGACCTGGAAGAAAAGCTCTCCGAAAACGACTCCAAAACGCACTAATATAGCAGCCCAAATAATTCTCACTGCCCTAGGTAACGGGCTTTACCTCTCCATGTACCATTATTGTTAACGCCCGTTACTGATGAAATCGCAGTAACGTTTTTATTAGTGGTAACGGGCATTACCAATTTCCTTTTGTACAGGGGTAACGGGCGTTACCCCTCTTCTCCCGCCAAAAGCTCCACTCCTGTGTCTTGTAACGGGGGTTACAACAATTGAACTCCTAAGTGGTAACGAGAGTTACCACATTCTCCTCAAAAAATGCGTGAAATTGCTTCGCTTCGCCGTTTCATAACTCCAACTCTAAAATCACCTAAACGGAGCAAAATACATACATAAACGCATCAAACGGTACCAAAAATATAATCAAATTACACTCAAAACCATGCAATTTCTACACACAACAAAATCCCCCACACTTGGATATTGCTCGTCCCCGAGTAATACGGAAATTAAGAAAACACATCCTCATCAAACCTGCTCCTCAAAGCAATCATCAAACCTTCGCCTAAACAAGTCTAGCTTATCTAATCAAGTAATCATACACATAAGATCCTCAGAACTTAGTATGAAAAGTATACCCTTGTGTAGTGTGTGAATCAAACGAAATAATGTACCAAGATTAGAATGACAAATTCACAATTCCCTCCTAAGTTCTAATCATCAACTTCGGAATACACTCTTCGCACCTATCTCCACTAATGGAATTAAATCAAGACTTAGGATCGGTAGGTCTTTCGGGCTTGTAATGTAGGCTTAGGGTAAGGTTATGGAAATTTGGATCAAGTGACTACGTATCAAGCTTACATTATTCAATCTTTAAACTCAAGGCACTTCAATTTCGCCATTAAACATGAAAAACCCCCCAAATTCTTCAATTGTATTCTACACTCTCAATTTCACACTTCGCATAATTTTCTTTTCTTTTCTTTTTCTCTTTCTTCTCTTTTGCTTTTCTTTTTCACACTTTTCTCATTCTTTCTCTTTCTTTTTACAATAATCTCTCAAATTCAATCACAAGAACAATCAAAAGGGGTCAAAAGATAGACAATTACCACAAAAATCAAACAAGCAAGCCTTGGTGTAAAAATTTTCAAGGTAGGTGTTTCTATGTTGTGCATTAGCTTATAATGTGGCTACAAAAATCTTTGCACAACAATTAGGCTTAGCGGGGTCAATAAGATTACGTTATTTAGTGAAAAGCGGCTAAACAGAAAAGCTTAAAATCCTCCAACAACGAATGCCTACTTCACTTCCTTAAACTTTCATTAATTCAAAATTTCGCCTCAATAGGACTAAAATGCATCGTAATCAAATCTTAGACTCATTCGGAAATCATCGACTCATCTTTCTAAGCAAAGTACATTATAATGTTCAAAAGTGCTCAAAATATAAGGGCATACTAACACACTAAATCATCAAATCTCATGCAATTTTCCTCAAATCAAAAGCTTAACTCATTCTAGCAAAAGCTCAATAATCAAACTTCAAAGAAAAATTTCAAAACGAGGGAAAATTTTCAAAATTACTCGATTTTTAGCAAATCATAAGTGTAACTACATCTAAACATGTTGGAAAACAGCAGAGTTAAAGCAGCGGAAGTTTAAAAATTTTCCACAAAGTAGATCTAAAACTTGTAATGTTCGTATCGTAACGTTGGGATATCAAGAAACTTACAACAATTGAAGCTTTCTTGAAACGTTTTGAGCCTCCCTCAAACGTTCTTCAAGCGGCATGAATATTCCCGTTTCGTGATTCTTTCTTCGAGATTGCAAAGTAGAAATCCTCTAGAGTATTAATCCACACCAACCTAGATTCAAATCATGTTAGTGAGTATGCTAGTACTATAACATGCATATTAAAGAAACTAGAAACGAGAAAAGAGAGCAAGAGAATTATCCCCAAAATTCCATGAAGGTTGGACGTGATTCTCTTAATCACATGTAAGCTAAAATTTCGTCCCCTTAGTCCCTTATATAGGGTGGGATTCGAAAACCCTAAACCCCTTGTAGGAGGTAGTTTCCTATTTTGACTTTCTTCTATTATTTCTTTCTCTCCAAGTAACTAATATCTTATTCTAAAATAAGATATTTATTCTTCTAGAAAAAGAGCTCCTAACTAATTTAGGAATATTTAATTATTCTAGTAATAATTAAATATCTTACCCTAATACTTTATTAGAATAATAAAATAGAAGATATTTATTTATTATAATCAAATTAGAACAACTAAATAATTAAATACTTAGAATTAATTCTCCAATTAATTCTTTCAAGGACTTTAGAATTAATTCACTAATTAATTCTAATGGGCTAAAATTAATTCTCCAATTAATTACATTTAGGGATTTATAATTAATTCTCCAATTAATTATATCTTGACTTTATAATTACTTCACTAATTAAGTCAAACAACTTTCGAATTTTTGAATTTTCGAATTTTAAGTCAAACAACTTTGACTATTTCACTAATTCGAACACTCTAATTCCTAGAAGCCTGATCTAATTTCATAAATTGACCATTTGGAGTCTGCAAACCTTTTGCTTACTCCCACTAAATTTGAAATCCCTAGATATTCCATATTTATGTCTTCATCAATCTCATATTGATAAGACAAGCTTGATCCTATCAAGTAGTTCAACTAAGGTCCAAACTTAGTTTGACTATATGGAATCCATTTCAGATTTCATAATTGTTTTCACTGCTCAGATTCCAAATCCGACGCTGCCTCCCGATAGGGTTAATGGATCAGTATCCACTTTAGAAGATTTCAAGGTGAAAATCATATTATCTTATAGGCTACCTAGGAATACGTTCTGAACGCGTCGAGGGAGGAGAGTTCACTTGTGTTCTATCTCTTAAGATTGGCTAAATTTTATCAGAACGAATCATTTCTTCCTAATCGTGGCGTGGATTTTATCCTCAAACCTTGTGAAGTTATTGGGCTTACCTTTCTTCTCTCAGGAACGATTCCCAAAGAAAGGTATATTCTTTAAAACAAACAACATTTGTTCAAAAGAATCGCATAAAAAATATTCTATATTGTTTGCATAGACTTGAACCAGTTTCAATCTTATCTCTCAATTTCTCCTTCAATTAAGAAGACTCAAGAGAGATACCTTCTTTAGAACAAACAATATTTGTTCCAAAGATTTGTAAAAGTAACAATATATATTGCTCATATATAAACTTGAACTTGTTTCAAGTTTATCTCCAACTGTCTTCTTCTCTTAAGAAGACAATCCCAAAATTCTAAAATAAGAATTATTAGGGAATTTTGAAAGCCACAATTCATAGTGTATTTAAGGGACTGACTTGGAATTTGTAAGATTCAAAATCCCAACTGCGTTTTTCTGAAGCACAAGTTCAGAACGAGGGTAAGTCAGTAATGCTTAACAAGGAATGAACTATATCCTATAAGGTCACGTTCCTTCATTCAAAAACACTGAGCTATTCTTGAGTGAGCTTACTGAGGGATAATCCTATTATCTCTAATATGACTAAGGTGTTAGTCAGTAAGATATCTGCTATCTCGATCCAATCGAGCTGCCTATGTCTTATAACTACTAAGGTTCCTAACCTTCTTTATTTTGAAATTCTAGTAATTTCACAAAAGTTCCAAATTTGTACTTCAGTAAGTACGCACATTTATAATGATTAAACTAACAATTTAGTCTAGTGCTTACATTAAGCAAACCTTAATCATTAGTGTGGATTGAGATCCATATAAACTTTGGAGCGTGTTTCTCGTTTCACATAAATGAGGTTTCGGGAACGTTTCCCTCTAAATAGGATTCTTAGGAAGTTAAGTTTTTGTGTTCATTTTCGTAAAATGATCCTAAGATGATTAACTTGCTAATCCCATTTAGGACGTTCCAAAGTTATCTGGAACTTTGTCATCTTACTTACTTATGTTATCTCGTTGTATGTTCGAAACATCAATGCTTTGAGTTTTGCACAACGGTTTGTGTAAAATTAACTCAAGACTAGTGAATTCTGATCCTATCGGAATTGCCACAACGAGAGACACACAGAGTATCCTTATACTCTTTGTAGTTCCTTTCCAAGGCCCTAGTTTGCCACTATGGAAGCTAAAGTCTGATCTTTCTTTTAGGCTTTCCTTTCTCTCACCCTTCCATCGGGTTTTAAGGGTTTCTTCTTCTTTGGCCTAGATGCCTTTACCTCAATAGGTTTAGAAGAAGAACTAATCATCATTACCTTTTAGTCCTTCATAAGGATGCTTTCTTAAGTTATCAACTAATTTGATCAACTATGCTACAATAGCATCATCTAAGATTGAGCAAAAGGGCTTAAAATGATGATGGAAGCAATTCAAGCAATCAGTGAACTAAGAACTCATTTTTTAGTGTACTGCGTGGCTGCAAGGTCCTCCTCAGTGAGGACTTTCAGCCCACGTTACACGTGTATTCCTTCATACAAATATGGAATAATTCCTTCGATGTGTTATACTTTGTAACACGTTCGCAAGAGAGTACAATTGCTCTTAAGTGTTCCTAGAATGTGTTATACTTTGTAACACATTTATGAGGGAGTACAATTGCTCTTAAGTGTCTGGAGAATTTCCTTTCACTTATCAATTGCTTTTCTTAAGCCTAGGTCGAATTTTCACAATAGATGAAAGGTTTGCCTTTTAGAGAATAATTTTCTCCTTTGGAATCTTAAAGCGGATTTTAAGATCCGAATCCAATCAGAGTGGTTAGGACTTTAGTCAACTTATTTGACTCAAGGATGGATACTAATGGGTCGCATTTCAACTTGTAGACAATCACAGAACTACAACCTAAATGCTAAGCAGAGACTATGTGAGCATATTGAATAATAACGTAACACATAGGATTAGGTCTTTTATCATATGTGGCTCTCACTATTTTTATAAGGTCTATAAATCCCAAACGACCTTAGAAGAAACTTACTTTCTCAGTGGGTACTAGGATCCCAAGCATTCTTAGGTTTGGACCCACGACTCGTGAGACATCCAAAGGTCTAAGAATCTTTAGGTAGGTATAAAATTGCCAATTCCATCTCCATGGAATTCGTAGTAATGTTTTTGCATCACCGATCTTTCAATCATGGACCCACGACTCGCGAGACATCCATATCTACTTCAGTGTTGAGCAGGACCCATCAATCATAAGATCTCAATCAAACTTAGTCCGAAACGACCCACGACTCATGAGACATCGCCCATTCTAAAATGATAAAAAAATATCAATCACATAAGGTGATCAATCAAGAAACTAAGATTTAATAGGCTGCACTAATTACCCCACGACTCGTGAGACAACAATTAGCTTACCTACTAACTCTTAAATCCTATTGATGGAATGCTAGGAATTTTATTACCGTAATAGAATACCTATTTATTCGAAAGTTGCTCAATATTTTAATTAGGGATTTTCGAATTAACCGGAGAGTTGTCCGGTTTTGACCTCACCAACATGTATAGTTATCCATTTTTAATTGTCTTGATTAATGCAGTTTCAGTTCACCAAAAAAAAATTAATGCAGTTTCACATAAAATGCATCATAGAAACAATTAGCAGATAACATGTCCTAACATGATACTAATTATGTGATGATCATGGGTATCCTATCTTATATGTGATTATGGGAGCCACTCTATAATTACTAGTTCTAACATACATGCTGTGACACCCCACCTCTTCGGCATTCCAGGTACGGCGTCACAAGTGAGTTTAATTCTGTAATTTATGTGAATTATGTGATTAGCATGCTTATGTGATATGTCACATATTTGTCCAATTAATGAGCTTGAAATGTTATACCTTGTTCTTAATTTGATATAAATTGTGGATACTTGATTGAATTTGTGCTATTGCAGGCAAAGACTAGATGAAGGGATTTATGGGAAATTATCGTGGATCTACTACTAATTTGAGGAATTGGCCCAACACCGTTTTGGAGATGAGGGCCTATGTGCTTTATTATACAAGAGGAAATTACCCTTGAAGATAATTAAGGATAATTGACCAAATTAATTGGGCAGGAGGCCCACGTACTTGCATGAAATTAGAGGCCATCAACCTTCTTTTTGGATTAATTGGAGAACATGTGACACCCCGTTTCTTCGGCAAGCCAGGTATGGCGTCACGAGAGGGTTCTTGACGTTTTAATTTCTCTTTTGATTTTATTATTTCGTTGAATTCATTGTTTAAGTGTCCTTTGTGCCCTAATTGTTTAAGTTTTACGTTTTAATGTTCGTATTTTGATTCGTTTTTACTTGTTTGATTTGGTCAGAGACCATTTCTTGATTTTTTTGGGATTTGGGGGCCTAACGAGTTTAGTGCGCCTCGGATTCCGGAGGCCATATCTGGAGATCGGGAATTCGGATTTGAATTCCGGAAGTGGCGCTGGACTCGTAACAAGATTTTTAAGCTAAGGAACCTAGCCTTATGTTTTTCTAAGCCCATTTGATACTCCAAAATTTGCCCGAAGAACTGACTTGCGCACACATGACCACCCTTCACTAAATTGCTCATTAGTCTCTCATCTTTTAACCTTTTTGAGTGAAACTCGGTCCCACACAACCCAATCATAACCCACTTCCTTCCCCTACTCCCTCATTTTCGGTATCCACAAGAGAGAGGAAAAGTTGCAGCTCTTTGGAGAAACAATAGTTCATTCCCATCACTATTCACTAAGGAAGAGTTTGGAGCTCAAATCTTCATCAAACTCAACCAAATTCAAGGGGTAAGTGTATGGTTGTTATGTACATCCTTATGTGGTCTTTTTCATCCATAAATTTCAGATTTTAGCCAAGTTTTGATATGGTTTTGAAGCTTGATAATGAATAGTTAGGGCATATGCATATTTTGAGATTTCATGACTTTCTTTGGATGATTCCTTGGTTTGAGACTATCTTTGTGACCACATGAGCTTCATTATTGATCATATTAACTGAAATTAGTTGGTGATTGCATGGTTGATGAGTTTTCATGGATGAACCTTACATTCCTTGAAGTTTAAGATGCATATATGTTGATCCTTTTCATCCCATGTCTTGGCCGGTTGTTGTGTGCTTTTGTGTGAAGAATTTGCTCATGTTTTATGCTCCATTTCATGCCTTTATGTGCTGCTTTGGTTGCCTTTATTCCCCCACCTCGTAACAGCCCTGTTCTTGCTCTTTTTCACGCTGATAGCCACTCCCCGGGCGGGTAGATTTCTTGAAGAAAACTCCCCGTGCGGTACCCCTTTATGCAGAAACTTTCTGCCCTGTTTTCCCTGGGCGGGTAACTTTTACCTTGTTATTTACACGGCCGGTTACCCCTTCATACGAACTCCGTTTGACCTGATTTTCGGATACGATCAACCTCTTTGAGTTTAGAACACTCTCCAATTGGAATCACCTTGAAATTCGCTCTACATTGTGAGATATAAACGTTTTATTTTGGTTTCGCCACTTTGTCGAAATTTTGCATTCGTTCAACTTTAAACCTCCTCCATTTTCGGATCCCTTTGAACTAGAATTCGTGCCATATATATTTCGAAAGCCCCATGTGTCTAGTTTCATTTCCAAGAAACAAAACTTGATTCCCATTTTTCAAACTTAAGTTATGCCCGTTTTCTTACAGCTTGTTCGTTTTGGTAAAACTATCAGCTTTGGCCCCTTTTCACTCGAAGCCCTATTTCGTGCTTTTATTTCATTTTTCTCGTTAATTCCCACCCCGATTGTGATCCTAATATGTTAATATGTTGTAATATGTTATGTTTCATTAATTATCTTTAAGTTTATGACCTTGTTTGCTAAGTGTAATTGTACGTGAATTTATGATCAATATGTTAAATGTTTAACGCCTTCTTGTATCTCTTGTTATTTCTTTGAACTTCAAGCTTATGAATGCATATGGTATGTTAATATATGATACATTATGGGCTTATCTAGTATGATATGAGTTTAATTCTTGAATTCCTTATGTGATATTTCATCATTTGCCCAATATGCCTAAGTATAAATGAATAGAACGTGTATTGCATCCATTTGCACTCTTATGCATCGCCGTGCGTCTATATGGTTCATCCTCGAGTGTAAGTCTTCCATCTTGTCTTCAGTTGCCCAGATGCACCTGGGGTGGTGTTTCGTGATCCAAGTTGATTCCGGGGTGAATCATTTGTCTCGTTCTTAGCCGCGTCGGTGTAAGGTGAGGTTTAGGTTTGTTTCTTTTTAGTTAATACGACCTATAACCTTATATGCTCGTTTTCAAGCCCGCATGCGACTATATACTATATGTATATTAAATATGTGTCTTATGATATGTTATGAATCTTGTTAATTCGATTTAATACGAATTCTTCTGAAATTATACGAATGGGCGTATATAAGCTTAAAATGGTTTTGCAACGAGGCTATATGCTCCAAACCGTGTATCGTCAAGCAAATTATGGATTTCTTTAGCATCTTATGAATTTGGAAGACACGGAAAGGTACGTGTATAGCATATGCCGAGTTGCACGGTAAGGTATGTTTCTTAAGTATGAATCATATGTTTCTAGGTTTCGCGAGTTAGGTATGTTTCGTTTTAAATCTATTTGAATCTATACGAATCTATTTGAATCATTGGGCCCCGGACGTGTGGGTAAGGGAGACCCGGTGCGGCTGTTGGGGTCACCGGTTATCACCCCTGTGCACACGCTCTTTTGAAGTACCTACGCGCGACTCTAAGGGAGATGGAGGAGGCGTGGTGCTTTGAGCCTTCGGCTGAGGTCGGAGAAGGTACGTTGTGGGTTCGTGACCCCACGTATATTGAGTTACACGATGTGGGCCCGTAACCCGCTTGTAGACTTCCGGAGAAGGTTGGAATACGGGAATATGAATCTATGAATCTTAAGAATTTATGAGTTTATGCTTCCTTATGAATCTTTTGAGTCTTGTGATTAAGGAGTAAGGTTGGAGACCCGTGCTCGCCGGGTATTTGAATTCTTTTGTTATGTTGATTATGAAACGGGATAGGAGAGTTTGTTTTCAGTATAAGATTTCTATGCTAAGTTATGAATCGGTCTGAATCTATTTGAATCCTTATGAGTTTTAATATGAATCCATATGCGTTTCTGAATCTATGAATCCTTTCGAGTTTCCAAACTTAAGAATATATGAATAAATATGAGTTCTTTTGGAAAATGGCTTTGGTATGTAAAACCCTATTCCCGGTTCATAGTCTTTTGTTTAATACGTGCTTTGCTCTATATGTAGTTATGTGTTGGTGTGCGTTAGCCCCCTCACTCAGTCGGTGGACTGACCCTCTCCTTTAAACTTTTCAGCTTGCAGGTTGGGCGTGCTAGGCGGAGTCTTGAGTCGGTCGGGTTCGAGTCATCTAGTTCGAGTTGCATTTTTCATTTGCATACAGTCATGCTTTTATATATGATTCGATTGTGGTAATTGAAATATGTATATGTTATGCATTTGTTAATGAATTTTGTATGAGTTTCTATTTTGTATATTCGGGATAGGTTTCTAGGGCTAGTTGAACCCGTTTTTGTGGATTTATCTTCTTGGTTTTATTATAATGCTTCCGCTTTCTTGTTGTTTTTGCACGCTCTGGTCCTGTTTAGCTCCGCCTGGCTTAGCGAGTGTGTGTAGGATCCCGTTCGCTTAGTCTTGGGCTTATGTATGGATTTCTATTTCATATGTGGGTTCGGGGCTAGGTGCGGGGGATGTGGTGGCTCGCCGCTCCGGGCGCTACATCTTAAAGAGTTTAAAGGAGAGGGTTGAGTAACATCAAGACAATCGAAGACCGTGACACGATGATTGTCGATCGAGTTTATAATGGTTCAAGATTAAAGAGGAGTTTGAAAGACTTCGGAGGAAAAGAATTGAAACAATCCCTCATAACAATTAGGGGATTTGTAAACGAGAAAAGAAAATTTCTTGGGGTTAAGTATCGCCAATTAGAGATGAAGTTGGGAAGAAGGAATGAGATTTCCAAGCTAGGGATTCGTTCAAGGAAACCTAGGTCAAGAGATTCAGATCCCGAACACTACGACAACAACTTTGACACGTCACTCCATCTTATCCTTGTGAAGGACTCCGAGAAAGGGTGAATGGTACATACATCATTCATGGCACGTGCATCATGCATCTTTAATTGTTATATTGTTGTCGTGTGTTTTACTTGTGCGTGTATGTGTTTGTTATCTGTTTTGATTGAGAGTGTGTTTTTCTCGGTAAGGCGAAGGTCGTTGTCGCAACGGTCTTCCGGAACGAGCAAGAAGAGGTGATGGAGCTCTCTAGCAAAGGGACTCCTTGAGTAGAAGGTGCGAGTGGTGGAAGTTCAGTAACCACGCCATTCGTGTAATACCGAGCTCTTGAGTAGTTGGAATGAATCAAATGATGGGTGATGAATCAACTTGGATCCTCCTATCGTGCGAAACATTTTAGCTGCTTCTAGCACGGATCAAACGACGAGGAATTATTCCATCAATATTTTAAGAAGTGATCAAACCCCTTGTGCATGAAGACCTTACCGGGCTAACCCTTGTCGGGACGTCATGAACCTCGAACTTGGGTGAATACGGGAAGTTGCTTGAGGTTGAAACTGGAGCAGGCGAACCTGGGGACCAGGTTCTCTTAAGGGGGGAGGATAAAGCTCAAAGTTCTTGTCCCACATCGGTTGGGGAGGAGAACTAAGCCCACTTTATAAGTGGGTGGAAACCTCCCACTGTAGAGGCCTTCTCCTGGGCAGGCGCCGATATGTGGGCTTAAATTCTGTCGGGAGGAACAAAACCTGGCCAGTTTCCACTGCGCAGGACAATATCTGAGGGTGGTTTGGGGTTTACCCTTACACCCAAAGAGGCCTTTTCCTGGTTGGGCGCCTTCGGGCTTAAATTCCAGCTGGAGAAACAAAACCGTGAGGGTGGTGTCGCTTAGCCCACCAAAGCAGACAATATCGATAGGTGGGTTTTCGGGCTGTTACAAATGGTATCAGAGCTCCAGGTTGCAAAACCGGAGTTCTAGGGTCGTGTTGTGTCAAGTATAGGTCGTATGGCATAGGAACAATGTGCTAATGTGTGCATTGCATCATTATATGTGAATTTCCTTGTATTATGTGTTTTAAAATTGCTACTTTTTCTTCATTAATTGTTGTTGCTGCATACTTTATGTGCGTTAAATGTTCCATTTACGTGCCATAATCACTTACTAACCGCATGGTCTCTAAGTTGAAATTGGATCAAGTAGAGATGAAGGTTCTTCACAACCGCCGAATCATCAAACCGTTAATCAATCTACCAAGATGAAGGGTAACATGGCTCGATTTGTTATAAAAGATCTTATATTCTTGTCGGGCGGATTGCTTCCTGAAGAACAAATTCCATACACCCATTGCGGAGGACCCAGTCATAGTTATGGAAGTTGTTGGAGAAGATTGGGTAGGTTTACTAGATGCGGTTCTTCCGAACACAAGATCAATGTATGCCATCGTATCTACCTAAGAAGACTGAACGAATCCGAAGAGTGGCCCAATTTATGGATGAAGCTAGGGAAGACTTCAAGAAATGGTCTCCGACCAAATCAAACAAGTAAAAACGAATCAAAATACGAGCATTAAAACGTAAAACTTAAACAATTAGGGCACAAAGGACATTTAAACAATGAATTCAACGAAATAATAAAATCAAAAGAGAAATTAAAACGTCAAGAACCCTCTCGTGACGCCATACCTGGCTTGCCGAAGAAACGGGGTGTCAGAGAGGCAACCCATATTTCTTTTCCCTTGCTTTAGTTTCTTTTGTTTTTGTTTTCTTTCTTTTCTCGTTTTCCTCGCCCCGACGTAATCTCTTCTCTTCTCGTGTTTTGCAGGCAAATGTGCAGGTGACATAATCGGATGAGTGTGGGAGAAGTACAAGAGCAGAAACATTGTTGATCAGTTGCTATAACTGGCGAAAATGGCATTTTGCTACTGTGAGGCAACTTGTCTGAGGTCACGGACAAGTATCCTGGACCATATTTTGCCAAACGGAGCCTATCCCACAATCCAAAACACCCCGCTACCCTACCCGCGACCCACTCCACTTACAGTCCGAACCGCCTCATCCCCAAATTAAACCTAGCACTCCATATCTACATCTCAGTCAAAAATCCCCAATTTCAAGAACTCCAAGCCCTAATTCCACCATGGGCAATGGCATAATACACCGGCCAAAGAAACCACCAGGCACCACTCCTCTCTGCTCCTCACTGCGATTGCCGCCGCATCGTCCACTTCTAACAGAGACATCATCGAGCCCAGCCGTGACTCCGCCGATCTGAAACCTCACGCAGCATTCAAGGCTACAGCATCGTCAGAACAAAACTTTGAAAAAATGGTCGAATGCTACTGACAGGAAGATATCCGTGATCATAGTCACGATTCCTCGAGTCTGACTTTCGCTCATAACAGCCCCCCGGGTTCAGGGAAGTCCTCTGCTTTTCAATTCTGACTGACTTTATGTTGAGGACAACATGCGTTTAAGTGTGGGGGGATTAAGAAATCTTAGGGCTATATGAGAAAATTTTTGCATTTTTGCATGATTTTGGGGCATTTTCAAACTGATAATGGGCTGAAAATATGCGAATTTGCTGATGTATGTACGTGTTATGGCTGTGAATGGTGTTGTACTGCCTTCTATGCATGGTTAGGAGATAAGATATGGCCTAATTTGATTCTTATTTGATGACTTTTCACGATTTAGGCAATGATGGATTAAAATTTTTAAAAGGACATGGAAGTATGGTTGAGTCTTGCATGCTTGATGTTGGCTAAATTGTTGATGATATTCTCACATTTTTGGAAATTGCATGCCCGGTTTTAAATAGCTAGAATGTTAAAGTTGTGTGATTAAAATGACACCATTGTTGAATAGAAACTTATGAAGCTTATAAGTTGAATTTGGTATGCACTTGAATTTTCACTTGTTTATTGGAAAATTGTGGTGGAGCTAGGGATTTAATTTAAGCTTGAATATTACATGCTATATCTATTATGTGCAGTGCTAAAAATCCGTTGAAAAGATTAAATGGGGCTTAGTAACCGGTGACATTCATCACAAATGTTTGTGCTCGTGTAAAACGGTCCCAAATGATCTCGACGAGTGAGGCAAATTTTGAATACTTCGCTGATTACCTGACTAAATAAGTGATTTATCACAATAAAAAGGGTAATTATGAGTAAGGCAAAGCCACTTGATAATGTGATTGGTTGAGTAACCGGATGGCATTCATCACAAATGTTTGCGTTCGCGTCAAAAGGCCAATGATAATTAAAGCAATCCTAGCTAAGTTTCTATTTATTTTAATTGCGAATAACCCAAATTCCCTACAACTACCATTTTTATTTGAAACTCCCTTGTGCATACCCTTCATCTAATAAGTTGAATATGATTTCTAGGATTAAATGGTTATAATTCAACTTGGTAAATGATGCATGTGCTATAAGTTGTGATCGGGCTTGTGGTTTCTTGTATGAGAATTTCATTACAAAAGGTTGATGTTTTGAAGTGTAATATTAGATTATGCTTTCATTCCTAGTTACATTGCCCATTTCGTGTTTTCATTGAATAGAGTCGAATTTCTCTCTTATCTTTGATCCTAGTTTATGCTTGAGGACAAGCATTGTCTAAGTGTGGGGGGATTGATATGTCACATATTTGTCCAATTAATGAGCTTGAAATGTTATACCTTGTTCTTAATTTGATATAAATTGTGGATACTTGATTGAATTTGTGCTATTGCAGGCAAAGACTAGATGAAGGGATTTATGGGAAATTATCGTGGATCTACTACTAATTTGAGGAATTGGCCCAACACCTTTTTGGAGATGAGGGCCCATGTGCTTTATTATACAAGAGGAAATTACCCTTGAAGATAATTAAGGATAATTGACCAAATTAATTGGGCAGGAGGCCCACGTACTTGGATGAAATTAGAGGCCATCCACCTTCTTTTTGGATTAATTGGAGAACAAATGCAATTGAAGGCATTAATTGGAATTCAAGAGACCAAGCCCACCTAACTAAGGGTTATACACGTTACAAACCATTGGGGGCAGGATGTTTCGTGGGATTTATGGCATTATATGAAAGAGTTAGTGGGCGTTATCTTGCCTGCGGTAACGGTCAGAAACCCTGACCCATTTTTCGGGCAGCAGCTTGGGCACACTCATTGAGAACGTGGGAGTTAGTGGTCATCAATTCCGGAAGAACGTGGAAGGAGGAGTGGGGGAAGAATTCAAGCCTTGGCACTACATAAAAGGAGAAGAACCAAGATTGAAGGGGATACACTTTCACACGAACGAGCAGGAGGACAAGGAGTCCATCCCTTTTCCTTTAGTTTTACTCTTTTAATTTTATTTTAGACTTTGTTAATTTCCCTTGTTAGTGATTTTCTAGTTTCGTTTTAGTCGGGATTTTCCTAGTATGCATTAGGTTTTGTGAGACTACTTCTTTTGTTGATTAATTCAAGTTATCCGTTTTATTTCCGATTTCATGTCATTGAGTGTTGGTTTATGCTTTGATTAGTGCACGGATCTTAGAATTGTCAATACACATATAGCTAGTTAATTTATTTGGTGGTGTTAACTGGATAATTAACGAAGTGGCAATCGGGCATAAGGCTTGTCTGAATTTGTGTTGTGGAATAATTCGGTCTAATTAGGTGAAGCAGGAGTTTCTGCCTAACCGGTTAGGGCCAGTGTTTCTTTAGTACGTAAAGCAATTATCCGGTTGAATCTTAGAAGGAGTTTCTGATAGGGTTATCGGTTAATTAGGGAACGATTATTAGGAGTTTTTTCTAGTCGTTCTAAAAAGTAAGAAGAAACGAGGAGCCTAAGGTAACTGGTAAATATAGCTAGCCTAACGAGGAATTAAACAACCTGTCTGTGATCATAGCCTGATGCATGCGTAGGAAAATCCCAGCTACTTATTATTTACTGAATTAATTTAAGTGTCAGCTGAGTTTAGTTATTATTTATTTATTTATTTAGTCTCATTTTGTTTATTTCATTATTAGTATAATCAAATCTCAAAACCCCCCATTTGAATTGTTTGTTCATTTCCTTAGCATATAAAAGTTACAATTTCACCCAATCCTCGTGGATCGATACCCTTTGCCACTATTTTGCAATTTAATCGTGTCCAATATTTGGGATTTATTTTTGGTGGTCTCGACACCCATCATTAAGTGTCAACGTGAGATTTATTTTATTACGTGTGCTTTAGAATTTAATTAATTGTACTTGGACTCAAGTGTCCAATAATTGTAAATTAGGATACCTAACTTTAATTAGGATGTTTTGGCCCTCGTGGCTATTTGAGCTCGGGAATTTGAAGACAATCTCTATGTAACTGTGACTTTGGAAGAAGGGGATTCAATGAGGGAAATTCTAAGGTTCCTTTCGAGTTTTCCGAGGACTTTAGAACTCCGAAGAGGAAAGAGAATGATCACGAGGTTTGGTCTAGCACTCAAAAAGGGAATAGAATACCGGGGAAAATAATTCCATACTTCAAAGGAATTATCACAAGGGAACGAGGCCGATTCTTTAGCAAGTTATCCAAGATGTGTATGAGACAAGGAATGGAGCTATGAAGGTGTTGATGTTTCGTCGATTTCGAGGATCGGGTGAAGGGTTTTAGTCAATAATCGAAGTCCGAGGAACTTCATTTTTGGGGAAGGCGAGAACAAGGCCAGGAGAACAATCAAGAGCGGAATTAGAAATTGAGGAAGTGTAAAGGCTAACCAACAACTACGGGATGAAGTCCGGAATGGTGATTGAAGCGGTAAGTGAACTACAAAGTTCATAGCTCAAATGTGAACAAAGAACCTCGACAACAATCAAGTTCCTTAAAGACAAGCTTTACAAAGCATCGGTGAACGGTACCTCAAACATACATATCACGTGTATCATACATATTTGAGTTTGTTTATACTTGTTTTATTGTTTACTTTTTGCTTTGTGAGAGGTTTTGGGAGTTCGAGAGTTGTTGTTCTTCGGTGAGATGGGGTCGAGCTTGCAACCGGATCAGCAACCTTTTTGAAGACTTTAGTGGTGTGAAGGGAATCCGGATGTGTGACACTTCGGACTTTAGATCGTGATGAAGTAGATTCTGTTAGAGCTTGGTTATAGAGCGGCGTGAGTTCAATAACTACGCCAATCGTTGAATACCGAGCCTTAGAGTTGACTCGATTGTACACAAACGGTGAGAGTTGAATCTACCTTAGACCCTCTTTATCGTGTGAGTCGAGCAATTCATGACCGAGTCGATTTGAAGATTCAAACCAATTGTGCTTGAAGACCTTTCTTGGGCTAACCCTCATCGGGATGTCATGAACCTCGAACTTGGGTGAATACAGAAAGTTGTTCGAGCTTGAAACTCGAGCAGGCGAACCTGGGGACCAGGTTCTCTTAAGGGGGGGAGATTGTGACACCCCGCCTCTTCGACATTCCAGGTATGGCGTCATGAGTGAGTTTAAGTCTGTAATTTATGTGAATTATGTGATTAGCATGCTTATGTGTCAACGTGAGATTTATTTTATTACGTGTGCTTTAGAATTTAATTAATTGTACTTGGACTCAAGTGTCCAATAATTGTAAATTAGGATACCTAACTTTAATTAGGATGTTTTGGCCCTCGTGGCTATTTGAGCTCAGGAATTTGAATTCAAATTCCGACCCCCGCCATTTGATTCGTTTCGATGATTCGGATTTAATGGATTTAACCTTTTAATTTTCTAAAGCCATTTGATAACCCAACCGTATTAAAATCCGATCCGTTTGGACCGGATACCGCTTGCCTGACCCATTTGCCCGACCCGTTTTCAGCCTTAAAGGCTGAAAATATTCCGTTTTCCCTCACTTTGAACGATCAGCCAAGGCAAGGAGGAGAGGAAGAGAGTTTTTCCCCTTTTGGCACCCATGGCTTTGAGCTCAAGCTTCCGACGATCCGACCGTTTGATCAACGACCTAAGGTAAGATTTGTGATCCTTTCATTACGTGTTTCGATTTAATATCCCTTTCGTGCCTTGGATTCGTGTTATGTGGCTAGTTAGGGAAGATGATGAATAGTGTTAGGTTCGGGTTTTATGTGTTCGAGTTTGTTTAGGGAGCTTTTATATGCAAATATGTGACCTACGTGTTATATACGCTTCGTTGAATGAATTTCGTGCGTTTCGGTGTTGCATGGGTTCGTGTGAGCTTGGGGTTTGTTCCCATTTCCGCCATTGTTACTATTCAATCATTTTTCTGACAGACGATACCCAAACGCCCGTTTCGTGCCTCAGTTCATTTCCCAAACGGCCGTTTAGGCACCCCCTGTTTTCACCCGAGAGCTTTCACACGCCCGTTCCTGCTTTCAGTTCAATTTGCAAACGCCCGCTTCTGCCTCATATGAGATCCAATTGACCTGATTTTTAAACCATTGGAAACCTATTGAAGTCAAGAACAACCTCCAATTGGAATAAACTCAATATCATTTCTAGTTTATGAGATATAATCGATTCATTTTGGTGTCAATATTTTTCCGAAACTCTGTGATCACCCAACTTTGATCCTAGGTCATATCCTCCTTGCTTTGAACTAGAATTCGAGCCTTATATCATTTTAAAGGTCTATTTGTATAGTTTCCTTTATAAGAAACAAAACTCAATTCCCACTTGTCAAACTCAAGATATTCCAGTTTTCCTACGACCTACGCGTTTTGGAAAATTTCCAACTTTCGCCCAATTTTGATCAAAACCACTTTTCATGTTCTTCTTCCACTTTTCTTGTACCTTTCCGACCCCGAGCTTGTTCCTAACTTGTTAAAACATGTTTATGTGTTGATATTTGTTCTATTTATGCATGAATTGGTTAGTATGCGTTCATGCACACCTTGTTTGCTCTTAATTGGATTAATTGAATACTTGAGTGTTTCCTAAGCATGATTAAGACTCCATTACATTGTGAGATGCATGCGTTTGCATGAATTTGATTTGTATATGAACCTTGCCTACCTACTCGTATTCTTTAGATGCGTAAACATAAGCCGTGCGTCAATGTGGTTCATTTGGAATCTAAGCTTTATGTTTTGTCTTCAGCTGGTTCAGGTGCACCCGGGGTGGTGTTTCGTGGTCCGTTCTGATTCTGGGGTGAATCATTTGTCCGGTTTTGGTTTCTTCGGTGTAAGGTGAGGTTTTAGGATTTTGTTTTAGTTAAAGCGACCTACAACCTTCCGTGCTCGTTTTCAAGCCTGCATGCGATTATTCTATTATATTTCTATAAAAGATATGTGTTTATATGATATGTTTATGAATTTGTCATACGATTAAAGGTTTTCGAACTATATATACGAGCGTATGTAAGCTTGAAATGTTTTGCAACGAGGCTATTCTCCAAACTGTGTGTTTTCAAGCTAGCTATGGCTTAGGATGACACGGAGAGGTACGTCTATAGTATATGCTAAGTTGCAAGGTAAGGTATGCTCTAATAAGGTACGTAAGTTATGATTTTGATATGATTTGATAAGTATGATATGTAGCGAGTTATGATCTGATCTGTTCTGATTTGTTGGGCCCCGGAGACGTGGGTAAGGACGCCCGGGACGGCAAGGGCCGTCGGGTTAAGTCTGTGCATGGTCTCCATTTGAAGTACTTACGCGCGACTCTGGGAGATTGAGGAGGCGTGGTGCTTTGAGCCCTCGGTGGATAGCCGGGGAAGGCACAGTATGGGTTAGCTACCCCGTGTGTATTCGTATTGGTTATAGTGAGGGTTTGCTCCCCGAGCTACGTGGTTGTTGGGGTTGGATTGTTTATGATATTTGTTTGTTTTCTGTTATGATACGTATGATAAGATATGGAACTAAGGTTGGAGACCCGTACTCGCCGGGTATTTGAATTCTTTTGTTATGTTGATTATGAAACGGGATAGGAGATTTTGTTTTCAATATGAGGTTTCTACACTAAGTTATGAATCGGTCTGTATCTATTTGAATCCCTATGAGTTTTATAGGAATCCATATGCATTTTTGAATCTATGAATCCTTACGAGTTTTCACACTTAAGAGTTTATGAATTTATGTATAAGTATGAGTTCCTTTGGAAAATGGCTTTTGTATGCAAAACCCTATTCCCGGTTCATAGTCTTTTGTTTGATACGTGTTTTGCTCTATATGTATATATATGTTGGTGTGCGTTAGCCCCCTCACTCAGTCGAGTTGTAGACTGACCCTCTCCCTCCCCAATCTTTTAGTGTGCAGGTTTGCTTTGGAGTTTGGAGCTAGGCGGAGTTGAGTAAAGTCTTTTGAGTTGGTTGGTCTGAGTTAGTTTAGTCTGCATTTGCATTTGCATTTGTATTATTTGATTTTGAATCAGTATGTAAGATATGTATACGTAAGCTTATGCATTGTTATTTGGATTGGCCCTTGAAGGGTTTTGTAATTTGTTGAAAAGAGGCCTGAGGAGCCCAAGTCTGTTTGTGAGCCGTGTGTTTAATTTTTGCAAGCCCGTGGCCAATGCATGTGTTTGACCTTTTGTCTTCCGCTGCTATCTACTTTGTTGGTTGGTTTTACTTTAAAGGGTCTACGTTCCGCCTAGCTTAGGTGTTTGTTTTGTTTGTCTCCCGTTCGCTACGGTTTGATCCGGGTGCGGACTATCCATTTTGTTGCTCGGGTTGGACCGTAATGCGGGGGGATGTGGTGCCTCACGTGCGGGGTGCTACACATGCCACATAAGACAGTTCATATCACATAGGGGTACAGAATTTAATGGAAAACCCTATCTATTACATTAATAGAAACCCTCCTAAACATTTTGAGGGGTCTTCTCTTATGGCCATTGTTCTTCAAGTGTTCCTTGTGGATCCTTCTTGCTCCTTGGGTGCTTGTCACCAAAATGAAAAGAAAAATCCTCACTTCCTAAGTTCTACTCTCTTAACATAAAGTAATATGGCTCAATCTTCGTATTAACCCTAAACAAGTACACGGGGCATACCCCGGCCCAAAAACAATAATAAGGAAAGCCACATTTTAAACACATAACAGTACGCACATAAGTAGGGCTCCAACCCCAATTGAAATAACGCAACTATGGGGCACCGACCCCAATTGAAATCATCCATGTGCAGAATTTAAAACGTACATAAGACTAACCCATGATCACCTAAACTAGCATGCTCCTGCTTGAATTTAAATTTACCAACTAAATTTAAAATTCCCTTGACTTCATGTTACAACTAACTTAAGTAATTTGAATATAGTTCACTATTCAAGAATTTATTCAAAACACGAATGCGGATCATGGCAAAACTCAATTAATTTCAAAAATTAAATTTTTGTCAAAAATATCATTCAAAGTGATATTTTATTTTTTCTTGAAAAATAAGAACTTGACTTTAATTCATAAAATTCCAAATTTTATAATTATTTCAAATAAATAATTTTATAAAATTAAAATCAAATTTTAAAATAAAATAAGATTTTACAAAATGGGATTTTACAAAACCGAAAATACGAAACGGAATTAGGGTTCCGGAACGCCCAAGCGAGGCACGTGCGAACAGGCAGCGCTCGTGCACACTTCCCGCAAGGGCCTCCCGGGATAGCCTAGCACTCTTCCACACAGCTGCGCGCCAGCCGCGGGCGATAATAGGCGGGTGGACAGAATGGTGCGGGCGGGTGGCGGTCAGGCCCGGGTGATGCGCGCGCAAGCCTTACGCCACCGCCTAGGCTGGAGTAGACAAGGCGGGGCGGCTTCTGCAGCCCCATGCGCGAGAACATACAAGGCCGCGCGCCATCTACTCCAAATCCGAATCCGTTTCGTAATTTTCAAAAATTCCAATTTTCATTTCGAATTAAGTCAGTTCAATATAAATCAGATTAAAATAGTTTAAAACCAGATTTATCTGAAAAAAATGTTTCAATAATTTTCAAGAAACAGTATTGATCCGACAAATTCGTATTTCAAAATAAAAACCAAGAATACATAACTATCATCCAAATTCAAGAATTTTCTGTCAAAATTCAAAAGCAGCAAAAATACAATACGAACGTTGCAAGGTGGCTCCGATACCACTTGTTGGAAAACAGCAGAGTTAACGCAACGGAAGTTTAAAAATTTTCCACAAAGTAGATCTAAAACTTGCAATGTTCGTATCGTAATGTTGGGATATCAAGAAACTTACAACAATTGAATCTTTCTTGAAACGTTTTGAGCCTCCCTCAAATGTTCTTCAAGCGGCATGAATATCCCCGTTTCTTGATTCTTTCTTCGAGATTCCAAAGTAGAAATCCTCTAGAGTATTAATCCACACCAACCGAGATTCAAATCATGTTAGTGAGTATTCTAGTACTATAACATGCATATTAAAGAAACTAGAAACGAGAAAAGAGAGCAAGAGAATTATCCACAAAATTCCATAAAGGTTGGACGTGATTCTCTTAATCACGTGTAAGCTAAAATTTCGTCCCCTTAGTCCCTTATATAGGGTGGGATTCGAAAACCCTAAACCCCCTTGTAGGAGGTAGTCTCCTATTTTGACTTTCTTCTATTATTTCTTTCTCTCCAAGTAACTAATATCTTATTCTAAAATAAGATATTTATTCTTCTAGAAAAAGAGCTCCTAACTAATTTAGGAATATTTAATTATTCTGGTAATAATTAAATATCTTACCCTAATACTTTATTAGAATAATACAATAGAAGATATTTATTTATTATAATCAAATTAGAACAACTAAATAATTAAATACTTAGAATTAATTCTCCAATTAATTCTTTCAAGGACTTTAGAATTAATTCACTAATTAATTCTAACGGGCTAAAATTAATTCTCCAATTAATTACATTTAGGGATTTATAATTAATTCTCCAATTAATTATATCTTGACTTTATAATTACTTCACTAATTAATTATATTTGGGCTTAATATTTAATTCTCTAATTAATTACCACATGATCCAATTCCTCAATTGGATTCACACGTCCCAAAATGCTCTCGATCCATACGTGTACATTACACTGTGGTCTCGTTTCGATCAACCATTTGATCTTTCCATAATACCCTTTGAACCCGGTATTTGTGTGTGACCCTCTAGGTTCAATTTCAGTTAGCAGTGAGCCTAATTAATTAATACACTTTATTAATTAATTACCTCACAGATCACACGACCATAGTCTAGCCACAGGTGTGTGACCCCTACCCGAAATGTGAATGTATATTCGAAAGAACCTTTCAGTCAATGACATCATGTGGGATACGATCCTCCTACCATCCTATCTCTCGATTAAGATCTAGGGCATGGGAATATAGAGAACCCTACTAACCTTAATCTTAAAACAAAGTTCACTTCATATTCCATTTGATCTCAATCCAAGAAAACCCCATTTTCTTGATGTCTTGATCTAACCACCTTGCACAAGGATTTTAGGATGGAATCATAAATGACTTGTGTAATAAGAGATCATCTTGCCTACAGCAAGTGTAGGTCCTTTATTGATTCCAACAATTTTCATAGGGCACTTGTGTAATCCCAACATAGGCCGTGGTTCAGGTGTCTATATGGCGACACCCTTTTGAGCCTATATCAAAGATTACCGAGTTAGCTCATATGAGACAATGTGGAATCTCAAGTCTAAGGATTAATTCCTCACGTCATTGACATGTGAGATATTTCCTAATCTGGAAGTTTCAGGAAACTTCCTTTCCCATTTAGGAATCTTCTCACGCGGGGCACTCTCAGTGATGAAGTTCTTGTAATTATCACCCTTATGTATTATGAATGCACCAACCTATGCACTTATCACCGCATGAAACCGGGTGATCCTTCTTAAGGAGATAACTACACAAGCAAGTCTCAACAGAGGCAAAGTCGACACTGCCACTGTCTGTCGGCCTCATTGACATGGAGAAGTTTCTAATCCTCACCTATGGAGTTAAGAACTTGTTTCAGGTGTCATTCCCATAATGAAAAAGTTCTTAACGGCCTCATCGCATTAGGGGAGTTCTAGACATACACACGTAATGGAAACAAACAAAGCACGTATTGGCACATGATGATGCTGAAAATTGGTTCGCCGGAACTTGAACGGGATCGACTCCAAATCTCCAGCAAATCAGCCAAAAGGTGGGTCCTTCGACCAGTTAAGATCAACGACAAACGTGAGAATACCAGGCGGGAGGTGTTTCCCACGTTGGCACTCCAACGCTCAAGACAGTGAGATTGTCTCAAGTGGGAAAGAATTGACTGAAAATTTGGGCAGAGGTTCGGTATGTAAAAGAGTCCCTCCCCCAGTTCTGAAGAAAAAGGGGTATTTATACCACAAGTTGAGCCAGGGTCACGTTTGAGCGGCGTAGTGGGTGCGAATATTGCGGGGTCGTTCGCCAAGTAGTGGAGTGGCGTGTGCGCGTGGGCAACCGTCATGCTTGGGGCGGAGCGTGCTTGAGGTTGAGCGCGAAGGTGGAGCGCGAGGGTTGAGCGCGAGGGTGGAGCGCGAGGGTTGAGCGCGAGGGTGGAGCGCGAAGGTGGAGCGCAAAGATGAAGTGCGAAGGTGGAGCGCGAAGGTTGAGCGCGAAGGTGGAGCGTGAAGGTTGAGCGCAAAGGTGGAGTGCGAAGGTTGAGCGCAAAGATGAAGCGCGAAGGTTGAGCGCGAAGGTGGAGCACGTAGGTTGAGCGCGAAGGTTGAGCGTAAAGATGAAGCACAAAGGTTGAGCACGAAGGTTGAGCGCTAAGGTTGAGCGCAAAGGTGGAGCGCGAAGGTGGAGCGCGTAGGTTGAGCGCGAAGGTTGAGCGTAAAGATGAAGCACAAAGGTTGAGCGCGAAGGTTGAGCGCTAAGGTTGAGCGCAAAGGTGGAGCGCGAAGGTGGAGGGCTAAGGTTAAGTGCGAAGGTGGAGCGCTAAGGTTGGGCGCTTGAGGTTGGACGCGAAGTGGTGGAACACACTTGTGGTGGAACGCTTAAGGTGGAATGCGAATGAGCAGACCTTGAAAGGAGCAGACCTCGAAAGGGTGGAGGTCAACACTTAGAAATATTTTTGGCACTATCATTTGCCCCCCACTCTTCGAGTGTTGAATAATTGAGGCGCTCGTGGAGTAATCCTGAAATGGTCTTTTTTTTATGGAATATTCCCGTTCTCCCTTTCGATCTGAACTCGCGCTCAACTTCTTATCGCTCAGCCAAACGAGAGCCCTTGTTTACAGAGAAGGGAAGGATAGTTACAAGCGCCTTTATAGGAGTGTTGTTGCTGACCTCGAAAGGAGAGTTCAGGATCTTGAGAGGGAGCTCAAAAAGGCCAACGTAGAGATTTACAGGAAGGAGAATGAGGTTCGCGTTCAGGCGACCCTTGTCTCTGGATATAATGAGCATATTGAACTCCTCGAAGCTGAGAAGAAAATCCTTCAGGATGACCTTGAAAAGGTTAATGAGAAGATGACCGGTGTCAACGGAGAGTTGAACGCGAAGTGGTGGAACGCACTTGCGGTGGAACGCTTGAGGTGGAACGCGAAGGAGCGGACCTTGAAAAGGTTAATGAGAAGATGATAGATGTCCTCGAAGCTCGAAGAGTCTGAACGTGACGCGACGGTCAGGACGCATACTAAATCGATGGAAGGGATTAAGCGCTTTATGAGAAGCCCCGTGTTCGAGGTTTTAAGCGACCTCTGTAGTTATACGCAGATTCAAAAGGCATTCGAACAAGCTTATCACCAACTCGTTCACATAGGGGCCATTCACAAGGATGCAAATGTGGATGACATTGGTCTCGACAAGGATATCGGGATGAGGCCCATCCTCGGCCAAGAGGGCGCAACGGGACCCGACACCAATGATCTCAGTAACCATGAGTTCGGGTTTGCCTTGAATGAGTTCAACATTATACTTATTGCCAAGGGAGCCGCTCACGCAGCGGGTATGGGCGTTCCTCTTAGAGGGAATGCTCAAGGTAAGCGTGTTAGGGATGAGGAGACTCAAGGTGAGCGCAATAGGGACGAGGAGGCTCGCGAGGAGTGCGCTGTCAACGATGAGGGGGATGAGGGGGCTCGCGAGGAGCGCGCCGTCAATGATGAGGTCGTTGCTGATGCGACTGGAGAAGCGTATGTTGTTCATGAGCGCTTCGAGGGGAACGATGGTGATGCTGAATCTATTATACGTAAAACTTTTTCAAGTTGTTTGCGTTCCATGGTTTAGGGAGCAACGTATTGTTGGCGTCCGCCAAGTGATAAGCATGTCTTATTGCTTCCCTTTGATTTTAGCACCAACCTTAGTTGTTTTGGAGCTATCACCAGGGATGAGCTAAGTCTCTGTAAAGTCTCCGGTTGGCTTCAACCTTGTTTCTTTGTGCTCACTTTGTTTGGCTTCCAACTTGCGTTTTTGGGGATGAGTGATACCTTCCGTATCAAGCATCTCGTCATCTTCTTCGTGTGCAGCTTTCAACGGCTTTGGGGTTTCTTGAATAGGCTTAGGCTTCACAGTTGAGAGCATGTAGCACTCCCAAGCCTCTTTCAACTGATAATTTGCTTCTCCTGCTCCGTTGGGAGTTGGGAACTTCATTTTGCGATGGAACGCTGAATGAATGGCTTTGAACTTTGCAAGAGTGGGTCTCCCAAGAATCACGTTGTATGGGAGGTTGACCTCGACCACCGTGTATATCAATGGGACCGTGGCTCTTTTCGGAGCGCAACCTAAGGAGCTCGCCAATTTTACTTGGCCAATTGTGTACAACTCTAATCCGCTGAACCCAATGAGAGGGGTTTCTCTTGTAGCGGCCGGTTCGTCGTGCGTTCCGCCCCACTCGTCAAGATGGTAGTGCGAGGTGGAGCAATGGTGGCTTGGACTCCTCCAATCTGGACTCGCGTTCCTCCTTGGAGTCCCCAACTCGGATTGAACAACAACGGGTTTAGTAGCAAAGGGTTTAAACCTGCCGGAATATTGAATGAATTTGGGCCTATTCCTGTACCGAGAGTTTGCATGGGTTGCACGGGCAGATTGAAACCCTTATGCGGGAACGCTGGCGGCAGACGGCGTAACAAGTCGATATTCGCTTGACTCATGTTGATGTTCGCTTGACTTACTCGGGTTGGGGATAACCGAGACGGAAAGCTATAGCTTCGCTCGCCACGGCTAATGTTGTCAGATCCAGCCATTCTTTCACAAAAAACACAAAAAGAAGCTTAAAGAAAGTTGGAAAAATGGTGGTTTTCCCACAGACAGCGCCAAACTGATGATGCTGAAAATTGGTTCGCCGGAACTTGAACGGGATCGACTCCAAATCTCCAGCAAATCAGCCAAAAGGTGGGTCCTTCGACCAGTTAAGATCAACGACAAACGTGAGAATACCAGGCGGGAGGTGTTTCCCGCGTTGGCACTCCAACGCTCAAGACAGTGAGATTGTCTCAAGTGGGAAAGAATTGACTGAAAATTTGGGTAGAGGTTCGGTATGTAAAAGAGTCCGTCCCCCAGTTCTGAAGAAAAAGGGGTATTTATACCTTAAACTGAGCCAGGATCACGTTTGAGCGGCGTAGTGGGTGCGAATATTACGGGGTCGTGCCCCAAGTAGTGGAGTGGCTTGTGCACGTGGGCAACCGTCACGCTTGGGGGGGAGCGTGCTTGAGGTTGAGCGCTAAGGTTGAGCTCGAAGGTGGAGGGCGAGGGTGGAGCGCAAAGGTGGAGTGCGAAGGTGGAGCGCGAGGGTTGAGCTCGAGGGTGGAGCGCGAAGGTGGAGCGCGAAGGTGGAGAGCAAAGATGAAGCGCGAAGGTTGAGCGCGTAGGTTGAGCGTGAAGGTGGAGCGTAAAGATGAAGCACAAAGGTTAAGCGCGAAGGTTGAGCGCTAAGGTGGAGCGCGAAGGTGGAGCATGTAGGTTGAGCGCGAAGGTGGAGCGTAAAGATGAAGCACAAAGGTTGAGCGCGAAGGTTGAGCGTGAAGGTTGAGCGCAAAGGTGGAGCGCGAAGGTGGAGCGCTAAGGTTGGGCGATTGAGGTTGGACGCGAAGTGGTGGAACATACTTGCGGTGGAACGTTTAAGGTGGAATACGAATGAGCAGACCTTGAAAGGAGCAGACCTCGAAAGGGTGGAGGTCAACACTTAGAAATATTTTTGGCACTATCAGCACATAAGAAGTGTTCGCCTGTGATTACAATCATTCGTATATTATTCAAAGATTGTCTGTGATATTGGGAAAGTCCCAAAGCATAACAGCTTTCTAGGGCACTATTCCCAACAAAACATGCAAATATTCAAGAAAAACTCATAACAAGCACGCACTTCCTCCCCTACACTTAAATTTTGCAATGTCCTCATGCAAATGAAAGAATTAAAGTTCAAGAAACTCCTTGATCAAATGAAGAACCGGAAACGTGCTAGCAAGGCTTCCAAAACCTGAACAAGTGACTAGAAAACATGGATCAAGTGCACAGACCATTGACAATCAACATGCATCCAAAAATCAACACACAAGTTACAATTTCACGTAAAGAAGAGCATAATTGTATACACAAAATTCAGGAATTCAAACATATGCAAAAATCTAAGCGTAGCCAAAATATCCAAGCATAACAACGAATAAACTTAGAAAGAATGTCTAGAAATCAGGGGAGAAAAACAAAATAACAGAATCAGGGTGATGGGGGTCCTCCAAAATACTGATCAACACGAGCACAGAACCCTTCGAATTTAGCATCCAATCTGGCCTCCCACGCATCGAATCGCTCATCCATATAATGCGCTAAATCCTCAACTCTCGCGATCACGATGGTCAAATCAGCCATTAATCCTGACAACTCTGCACGCACACCTCTCACAGTAATAGGAGCTTCATCACTAGCTTTAGCAACAACAGGCGCGACACTGCGAAGAATCCCAAATTCGTCATCCGGCCTATCAGGTATCCGAGCTAAAAGCTCCTTCTGCCTCTCTGAAAGCTCATCAAACCGGGCCTTACCCCAGCTATACATCTGCCAGAGCCGATCTCTATCCCGAATTGGCCACCATGGCAAATTATAATCCTTCTGCTCTCCATTCTCCCAAGCAATAGCCAAGCCTACAGTCTCCAAGTACTGTGGACCAATATCATATCCAAAATCAACAGGCAAAGCTCCCTGAGGTCTCCAATTCATCTCCCGAGCAAACATCGTCACAAACACACCTTGAGCAATCGTACCCGTAACACTCCCAACACTTTCCTATAGCTTCCATAAAAACTTAACCGTCCCATCAAACTTGATGCCTTCCTTCATCATGTACATTATACCCAACTCAGTCTCAGTAATGTGGCTATCTCTTCCATATCTAGCACAAAATCCCGTGGATAAAATCCTATGGACTATCACCCAAGTCAATGAATCAAGATAGCTATCATGTGTACATCGAAAGGAAAAACTAGGAACACCCTCTCGCAAAGGAAAGGATCTCCATACCGCCTCTCTTTGAGCATCACTCCATTTAGGCAAAGGAGTAGTGACATTGGCTGGGAAACGAAGAATCTCTCTTATCCTGCTCACATTCCATGCTCAAGTTTCCATATCATCTAGAGTAAAAGTCAAGGTGTTGTCCACTGGATCGAAGTTCATCGTGGTTAAGAAAGCGGCCGTCATCTCTCCGTACTTCATATCCTTCCTAGAAAGGAATGGTAACCAACCTATGTTGTCAAACAATCTTTTTACTTCTGCCCAAGCCTCAGACTTCTCCATCCACATGTCCTTAATTGTAACACCCCGACGAGGGCATCCCACGCCTATCCCGCGCTACGGGCCTTGCTTGTATATAGAATTGCTATCCACAAACGGACAACCTAGCTAGGTGGTACTAGACTCACAAAGCGAGTAAACAAACACAAGTATGCGGAAGCTTAAATCAAAACATAACACGTGCATAGGTTCAATCATTCAACAATTAAGTGACCATCAGGGTCCAATACAAAATGCCCAAGGTACGGAATGTGAAATCATCCTAATGACCAACACGGTCCAAACTAGCATAGCAAAACATCGTACATAATAAATCCATAAAATTCGAATCATAACATAAGCCACAAATAACAAAGTACGCTACAAGCGTAAACGAGTACAAACTAGATGACTAGACAAGACTCCAAAAGACCCCGTCTAGCTCGATTCCAAAGCGCAACCTGCGGACACGAAGGGTAAAGGGAGTCAGCTTAAAAGGAACCGGTGAGGAGATGTTTACATATATAAATAACATAAATGGGGGGTTCAATGCATGCTCAAAACAAAGATGTTCATGATCAAACTCCTTTATAAAGTAAATGCAAGTTTTATAAAATGAATCATGAACCAAAGCACCGGCTCGGCGAGTACGAGCACTCCATCCTTACTTCCCAAACCAAATGAAATCAAACCAATCCATCCTTACACCGTTGATGTTGAGGGTGTACAACCCCCGAACATCGCAAAAGAACCATGGAGAAGTGGGTCCATGAAACAGACCTTCTCCCATGCTTACCTTAACCCCGAACCCTCATCGGAGTCTTAGCAAACTTGTCCAAAAGTGGGTACTTCGTAAGGGTTTAATCGTCCGCCCTCGCGTTCCCGGTCTTACCACTTACTCCGCCCCGAGCGCTATCAAAAGATCCAACCAAGAAAGCGTCCTTGCAAGGTATAACATAACCTCGCTACACAACTCACACGTGCAAAATATTCAAATGAAAGTTTCGGAAGCATTTTGGGTACTTATCCCATATACCAATTCAAGTTCTATTTGTAAACCGTTTTCCATAAACAAATATCCATAGTACGAGCAACGCCCACAAAACTTGGCTTATAAAGCCTACATATACATTTTGAAAACAGAGGTTCAAACCATCAAACATGATAGGTCATATATGTCCACAGTTTTGAAAACATTTTATATATATATATAACTCCTCACCTTCACCAAGAACTTCGAAGGCCAACCTCGAGCAACAAGCTACTCGATCGGAGACTCACCACCTAACAAGTGAAACGTACTAACAAAGGTAAGACTCGACTCAACACCAAATAAGACGACGCACAGCTTAAAGAGGAATGCAGACATGTTCATGATGTGCAATGAATGTCCAAGGATGGCATAACTTAGCAATTACAATCAAATGAAGTCATACGAGTCATAAAACAAGCTTTCAAGTCATAAGGCAAGAAATTAACAACATGTGAATCATACTTAGCATATGCTTACACATAATCGAGTCATTCAAGGCATTATAAAGCACATAAACATGTTTTCAAGATATATATATCATATTAGGGGTGTAAGAAGTGCAAAGGAAGTGAAAACGAAGCAAAACGAGAAAAATCACAAAAACTAAAAAATTAGACCCGAGAGTGTTGAAACGGGTGTTTGGCCCACCAGAGTAAAGTTCACATGCCCGTTTGGGCTCTGAAAATCGTGACAGTAGGTTTTCACACGGGGGTTTGGGTTTTCAATGCAATTATCACACGGGCGTTTGACATGCTACTGTTGCAAATCGGATTTACGAACATATGCTTGAAAATGATGAAAATTAAGCTCCAAATACTCCTAAATCATGCTTCAAGGCTAATGCAACATGTATAAACGAATTTAGACATCAAATATCATAACAAGAACATCTAGGAACGAATACGCATCAAGAATTCCAACATTTAACACATATGAACTTCATCTTCTTCATGTATTCAAAGCTTCAAACTCAAGAATGGTGAAATCTCCAATCATGCAAGAAACTTAAGGAAATCAATCACATTCTTCATGAAATTGCTCAAGGAACAAGAATCAATCACCAAATCAAGCTAAAACACACAAGAAGATAAACATGCAAGAATTCTCATGAAAGCTTCAAAGGTCATCAATGGCGGGTTCTTCAAACAAGCATGAAATCAAGAAATTCTTACATCAAATCGTTCCTAACATCATAAGAATCACATTTCCAACAAGAAATTAGAATTCAATCCAACACACAAGAACCCTAGTTCAAATTCAAGTTCAAGAGCTTCAAGAACATCAACCCAACAAAGAAGCACATAAACTTTACCTTAAGAGCTGGAAATCGAAGAGAAAGTCGAGTTCTTCAACCTTGAATCTCTAGCTTCAATCTCCAATCTTATCTCTTGAAAATGGTTGAAGGTGTTCTTGAGAGAATATGGATGGTCTTGAGAGAAAAGTGAGGAAGAAAGGGTTTGAATCTTGCAAAATAACGTAATATGGTTTGAGAGTGTTAAAATCTGATTTAGTAATTTGGGTCAGTCATATGCGTCACGAACCGGGTCAATTGGAGCGGGTTATTAGTTAAATTCGGTCTCAAATTGGGTTAAATTCGAAATTGGATCGCAGGTCAACTGATTTGGGTTAAAATGGTTGACTTTTCGTAAAATGGCCATAACTTCTTGAAGCCAAATGAAAACAATACGAACACATAATTACCATATCAAATAGTCACATAACTCATGTAAAGCATATATTTCACATAAGCAAATACGGACATCAAATTGGAGCATAATATTCTCATAATTCGTGCATAAAAGATAAATTTATCACTCTCGTAGCAAAACTTACCTTGATCGAGAAACGGGGCGTCACATTAATTCTCTCCCAAGCTTCATAGAAAGACTCTCCATCCAACTCCCTGAAACCTTGAATATCATTCCTGTATTTCGTGGTTTTGCTAAGTGGAAAGAACTTGGCTAGGAAAGCCTGAGAGAATGCTGCCCAAGTCTGAAAGGATTCATTTAGGACAGTACTCAACCATGCTTTAGCTCGTTCCCTAAGTGAAAAGGGAAAAAGCCTAACTCGGATAGCATCAGTAGTGACATTGTGAATTTTGAAGGTATCACACACTTCAAGAAAATACTCAAGATGTGATGTCGGATCATTCAGTGGTAATCCTGAAAACGGATTATTTTGTATTAAGTTTATGATAGCTGGTTTGATCCCAAAGTTATTTGCTGCAATCGGGGACGGGCTACAGTCTGAATTGATCCAGCCCGCGGCACATTGTAATCTCTAATGGCCGGTGGTGGTGGTGGGTCTGGTTCAGCCATCAGTAAAGTAATCGGTTTCTTCTCCTTCTTACACCTCCTCCTAATAGCACTCAGTGTTCTCTCGATTTTCGGATCGTATGGTACTAATTCCGGATCTTGAGATCTTCGCATACATCGTAAACCTGCACGAAGGAAAAAGAAATCCTCACTCCAATTCCACAGTGGCAAAGATAATGAACACAAAGTAAAATAATAGTCCAAAGCACTAGATCAAAATAATTGAGTGATATTGACTTAAAACGCCTACCCCGGCAACGGCGCCAAAAACTTGTTATAGGATTTTACTATAATTAAAAACCAATCGTGCAAGTGTACACTAACATACGCGTAGCACAATAGGATCGAACCCACAGGGAAGGGAAATTAATCACTACTCTATATCCTTCTCTAATCTAAAGACCAACGAAAAACAATTGTTGTTGTTATGTATTAATCTACCAAAGAAGAAATTAACAATTAACTAGAAATAAACTCAAGTAATACTAAAACATACGAATTAACTTCAGTCAACTAAACAGGCAGGGGAAAAGTAATGAATCATACAATCAAGAGATGATACGATACTCGTCTGACAAGTGTAATTCTACAACCTAGTCACTTATATTTGTATTACCCTCTCTCAAGGTGTAATCAAGTGCTTACTTAGTGTTCAATATTGCTCTCGCAATTACCAATAGTTAATTAAACCATAGGAACAAGACTAGTGCAATTCAATATTCTAGCGGCTCGGCATGGAATAAGATTACTGTTGTATAAGCTAGGACCAAATCTCTTTGTATCCTACAACTAACAAGTTATGAAAACCATCTAAATTACCATCACTCTTTCGATCTATAGGCAATTATGACATATGCTAAGGGTGATCAGGCCATCGCAAGTCAATTCAAACCTGTTTTCAAACTAAGAATTAACACAAGTCATTTAACCATCATATCGAACATCTATCATGCAATCATCATCACTCCCCCTAGCCTTAGAGAATTAGCTACTCATAATTAAAACAAAACTCATAAAGCTAAAGGAAATAACATTGAAATAAATCATATTCATCAAAACTAAACAAAGTCTCAAAAACAAAAGCGTAAACATTTAGTAATATCTAAAAACGAATCTAACATACGAAAACTATTCAAAACTAAATTCAAAGGAATTAGTTTGTAAATTAAAGAAACAATAAAACCAAAGATTGTTCTCAGAATTCAATCCTTTTGTCTTCTCGAATTCTCTGAAAAACTTTTGAAACTCCTTGTCTTCTCTCCAAACCCTAGGTCACGACCTGGAAGAAAAGCTCTCCGAAAACGATTCCAAAACGCACTAATATAGCAGCACAAATAATTCTCGCCGCCCTAGGTAACGGGTGTTACCTCTCCATGTACCATTATTGTTAATGCCCGGTACTGGTGAAATCGCAGTAACGTTTTTATTAGTGGTAACGGGCGTTACCAATTTCCTTCTGGGGGTAACGGGCGTTACCCCTTTTCTCTCGCCAAAAGCTCCACTCCTGTGTCTTGTAACGGGGGTTACAACAATTGAACTCCTAAGTGGTAACGGGAGTTACCACATTCTCCTCCAAAAATACGTGAAATTGCTTCGCTTCGCCGTTTCGTAACTCCAACTCTAAAATCACCTAAACGGAGCAAAATACATACATAAACGCATCAAACGGTACCAAAAATATAATCAAATTACACTCAAAACCATGCAATTTCTACACACAACAGATGGTTGGTAATGACTTTTGAAGCAATCTTGTAGACAACATTATAAAAGCTTATCGGCCGCAAATGTGACATAGTAGTAGGCTCATCAACTTTAGGAATCAACACCACATTTGTGGAATGCATACGGTTATCAAACTGACGACAATTTAAGAACTAAAGTACACAATCAACAATATCACTTCTATCAAAGTACTAGATTTTTTGAAAAAATAAAGAAGGTATACCATCAGGACCCGGTGCCTTGAGAGGGAACATAGATTTCAGGGCTTTATCAACTTCTGTAGCGGTGTATGGCACAAGAATAATGTCATTCATCTCCTGAGTCACCTTGCACGGGATATCCCCAATTACCCTATGGATTTCATCCAACGATACCAAACTAGAAAAAATATCTCTCCAAAATAAGTCTGTATAATTTGTTGAATTTCCTTTGATGATGAACGTTGCATCCCGTTGATGTCCTATAATTTGGTTATCTTATTTTTCTTCTCTCTACTTTTAGTGTGGGAGAAGAAGTAGTTCATATTCCGATCTCTATCTCTTAACCAATGTGCTTTAGCTCGTTGACACCATCACATCTCCTCATGGGCATACCACTCAGAAACTTCTAACTTAAGTTCTTTTTCCTTCCTCCGGCTTTCAGAAGTGATAGGTCCATTTTTAATGTTTTTAAGTTCATCCTCTAATTCTTTAATTCTGACCCTTGGTTGGACAAATTTTTTGCGCTTCTATTCCGTGAGCTCCTTTTGACAATTTTTTATCTTGCTCCAAGCCCTAGTTGAATTGCTCCCATCAGTGATATTATCCCAGGAATGTTTCACTACAACTATGCACTCATCATCACGCAATCATGCTGCTTCAAACTTAAACATCAGAGATACATGAATTCATTGTTGCTGTTTCTGACCTCCAGTCAGTGAAAAAAGGAGTGGAATGTGGTCAGAACTGGCGGCATCCAAGTGCAACACTTTACCATTCGAAAACAATGATTTCTAAGCTTTATTTCCAGACATTCTATCCAGTCGAGCCCTTAGAGTGTCAGTTTCCATATGATTATTTGTCCAAGTATGGTGGAACCCCTCAAAACCCAAGTCAAATAAGCAACAATCCTCTATACAATTTCGGAACATCTTAATTTCCAAGGTGCTCTTGGCCTTCCTCCCATCTTTTCAATGTTACTTAAAATTTGATTAAAATCCCCCATCACGAGCCACGGATATCGTGGTGTGCTTCTTAATGTCTTAAGCAGAGTCTAAGAAGTATTCCGTCTAGAGTGATCTGTATAACCATAGAGACAGGTGAGATGCCAGGTGATGGTGGAATTGGTGAGACAGACCATCACGTTAAAGTGGTGTGTTGAGTAGCTTAAAAGATCAACCATGACTTTTTTTCTCCAAAGAAGCACAAGACCTCAACTTTTGACCACACAATCCACACAAACATGCCTAATCTATTCTTCAAATTTTCTATCCTTCTATTGCGGCTTTTAATTTCGAATAGGAAAACTAAAAATGGGTTATGCACTTGGAGTAGTGACTCCAATTCCAAAACTGTCCAGGCCTGACCTAAGCCCCTACAGTTCCAACTTAGGAGATTCATGATGATCAGCGGGGCTGTGAGGCAGCCTCCGCCGAACTAGAAGTGTAGCGCTCGGAGCGGCGAGCCACCACATCCCCCGCACTTAGACCCGAACCCACATATGAAATAGAAATCCATACATGAGCCCAAGACTAAGTGAACGGGGACCTACACGCACTCGCTAGGCCAGACGGAGCTAAGACAAGACCAGAGCACGCAAAACAACAAGAAAGCGAAAGTATACATCAAAATTCAAGAAGATAATTCCACAAAATAGGTTCAACTAGCCCTAGAAACCTATCCCGTAATTTTACATAATTAGAATTCAAAGGTACATACATATACGTAAAGATGCAACTCGAACTAGGTGTAACCGAAAGCAACAATAGATGCAACTCGAACTAGGTGACTAGAAACTCGACCGACTCACGACTCCGCCTAGCTCGAACCAAAACCTGCAAACTGAAAAGTTGAAGGGAGATGATCAGTCCACCGACTGAGTTAGGGGGCTAACGCACACCCACACATATATACGTATAGAGCAAAGCACATATTAAACAAAAGACTATGAATCGGGGTAGGTTTTTGCATACGAAAGCCATTTTCAAATCAAACTTATACTTAAACATGTCTTATTCAAAACATTATATACTCATAACGAATAGTATCGTAAAGGAAAGATCCTACCCCGTTTCACAACCAATATAACAAAGCGTATTCAAATACCCGGCGAGTACGGGTTTCCAACCTACTTCCAAATCAATATCATATTTAAGAAAACCGAAATAATCATAAAACATATACATTAACCAAATCCCGTATCCATCCTCCTTCGTTGAAGTCTACACGCGGGGTACGGACCCACATCGTGTAACTCTACAAATGCGGGATAGCTAGTCCACATGGTACCTTCCTCGGTTATTCACCGAGGGCTCAAAGCACCACGCCTTCTCATCCTCCAAGAGTCGTGCGTAAGTACTTCAAATGGAGATCGTGCACAGGCTTAACCCGACGGCCCAACTGTTGGGAATAGTGCCCTTAAAGCTGCTTTTTGGCCTTACTATTTCCTTGTAATATCACAAACAACCTTTGAATAATAAAACGAGATGATTTTGTTCATAGGCATTCAGTTCATTATGTGCTTATTATGTCTGTTTGGGTTGACTGTGTGTTTGCCTGTATTGAACTCCCCTAATCCGATGAGGCCGTTAAGAACTTTATCGTTATGGGAAGGATATATAAAGCAAGCTCTTAACTCCATAGGCGAGGATTAGAAACTTCTCCAAGTCGAGAGTCTGACAGACAGTGAGAGTGTCGACCATGACTCCGTTGAGACTTGCTTATGTGATTATGTCCTTTTGAAGGATCACTCAGTTTCATGGAGTGATAAGTGCATACGATGATGCGTTAATAATACATGAGGGTGATTGTTACTAGAACTTCATCACTGAGATGTCCCGCGTGAGAATATTCCTTAATGGTAAAGGAAGTCTCCAAAAACTTCCAGATTAGGAAATATCTCACAGGTCAATAGCGTGATTCATTAATCCTTAGACTTGAGATTCAGTAATGTCTTATATGAGCTAACTCTGTAATCTTTGATATAGGCTCAAAAGGGTTTTGACATACTGAAACCTGAACCACGGCCTATGTTGGGATTTCACAAGTGGCATATGTAGAATTAGTAGAATCGATAAATGACCTACACTTGTTGCAAGAATAAGAATGATCTCTTACTGATTAAGTTGTTCGTAGTCCATTAAACTTAAACCCTTGGCCAAGCGGGATAAAAGATCAAGACATCAAGAAAATGGGGTTTTCTTGGATTGAGGTCTAAATGGATATGAAACGAACTTTACTTTAAAGATAAAAAATATTTGGGCTCTTAGAATATTCCCATGCCTTAGTTCTTGATTGAGAGATAGAGTTGTAGGAGGATCGTATTTCACTGTATGTTATTAACTGAAAGGTTCTTCGATTTATTTTGTTATTCGATTAGGGGTCACACACCCATTGCTAGATTACGGTAGTGTGATCTGTGAAGTGATTAATTAATTACTGTCACTGCTAATCGAATAATGAACCTAAAGGGTCACACACAAATGCCAAAACACGAGGGTTATGGTAGGATGTTAATATGATTAACGAAGGATCAAATTGTTGATCGAAACGGAGCAAAGATGGCGTGAGTAGCTGCGACGTGTCGTGCAAACGTGGCACGTACGTGTAATTTTATTACACGTGATTTCTTTTCTAGAATTAATTAATTAAATTGTAATTAATTAATTTAAGTCTTTTAATTAATTTTGAATTAATTGTTAAGATTTTATTTCTCAAGCTTAACTCAATAAATAATTAATTGGGAATTAAATTATTTATTGAATCTTGACTTTTAGCTTTAAGAAAGATGAAAAGACTAACTTTCTATTATAGGAGAGAGAAAGTTGATTCTTGCAAGATTTGGAGAATAAGTTAGGAACTTATTATTCCAATTAAATTAATAATTAAATTAGTTAATTAGTGAGCAAGAAAATTAATCCCATTGGTTCTTGGAAACCCTAGGGGGTTTGAACCACATGAGTATAAATAAGGGGATTGGGGCTTTCTTATTTTTTAGACCAACACTCACGAAGTGTTAAGTTTTTTAGAAAAATAAAATAAAAGTTTTCAAAGCAAAAATCCTAGCCTTAACACTAGCTATAGAACTAGCATTCTCATTTGCTTGATCATGTTCTAGGACTGGTGTGGATACGCTTTGGAGGATCGCTGCTTTGGGATCTGTCGAGAACCTTTTGAGGGACTTTCCGCTTGAAGGGTGTTCAGTAGGAGGTACTGACATCACTAGAAAGCTTCAATTTACGTAAGTTTCTAAACACCCTGTGATACGATACGAGAATTGCAAGTCTATGATCAAACTTTTGGAAAAATTTTAAATTTCCACTGTTTTCTGTTCTCGTTTTCCAGTAAGTAGTATCAGAGCCACCTTGCCACGCTCGTATTGTATCGTTACAACTTTACGAATTTTGATGAAAATTCTTGAATTTGAGTATATGTTGTGTATTCATGGTTTTGGTTTGAAATATGAAATTGTCGGATCAAAACTGTTTCTTGAAAATTTTGCGAAAATTGTTTCCTGATTAATCTGGTTTTAAAGCTATTTAGATTCAGATTTATTTGAACTGTTTTAATTCAAAATTAGATTGCTTGAATTATCGAAATTGCGAAACGAATTCAGAACCGGGGTATAGCCACGCACGGCCTTGCGCGTTTCGCCCATGGGGTGGCTGAAGCCGCCCCGTCTTTTCTACCCCGCCTAGGCGGCGGTGTGTGGGTCACCGGGAGTGCGCGCATCGCCTAGGCGTGACCGCCACCAGCCCGCCTTCTCCCGCATCTGCCCGGTAGCGCACGCGCCCACGGCCAGCGAGCGAGTGCTGCGCGTCTGCGCGCAGCCATGCCCGCAAGCCTGTGCGGTGCTGTGCGGCGTTGCTGCCTCTCATCGTAGCACAGCCGCGCTGGCAGTTTGCGTGGTGCTGCCTACTCGCCTACGCCTTGTGCGCTTGCTTGTGGGTGGCGGCCGCGCGCCTCGCGCGGGCTGTTCCGGGACATCTCGTTTTCATTTCGTGTTTTCCAATTTCGTAAAATCCCTTTTGTAAAATCTGATTTTATTTTAAAATTTGATTTTAATTTTATAAAAAATTTTATTTGAAATAATTATAAAATTTGGGATTTTATGAATTAATGTTATGTTCTAATTGTTTGAGAAAATAATAAATATCACTTTGAATGATATTTTAGACAAAAATTTAATTTTGAATTAATTGTTGTTTTGTCAAGATCTGGTGATTCTATTTTGAATAAATTCTTGAATAATGAACCATATTCAAATTACTTAACTCAATTGTAACTTGAAGTCAAGGGAATTTTAAATTTAATTGGTAAATTTAAATTCAAGCGGAAGCATGCTAGTTTAGGTGATCATGGGTTAGTCTTATGTATGGTTTTAAATTTTGCACATAGATGATTTCAATTGGGGTCGGATCCCCATAGTTGCGCGTTTTCAATTGGGGTTGGAGCCCTTCTTATGTGCATACTGTTATGTGTTTATTATGTGGCTTTCCTTATTATTGTTTTTGGGCCGGGGTATGCCCCGTGTACTTGTCTATGGTCAATATGAAAATTGAACCATATTACTTTATGTAAAGAGAGTAGAACTTAGAAAGTGAGGTTTTTATTTTCATTTTGAAGACAAGCACCCATGGAATAAGAAGGATCCACAAGGAGCACTTGAAGAACGGTGGCCATAAGAAGACCCCTCAAAATGTTTAGGAGGGTTTCTATTAATATAATAGATAGGGCGTTTTTCCATTAAATTCTGTACCCCTATGTGATACGAACTGTCTTATGTGGCATGAATGTTAGAACTAGTGATTTTGGAGTGGCTCCCGAAATCACATGTAAGATAGGATACCCATGATCATCTCATAATTAGTATCATGCTAGGACATGTATCTGCTAATTGCTTCTGTGATGCACTTTATGTGAAACTGCATTAACAAGACAATTAAAATTTGGATAACATTATATGTTGGTGAGGTCATTCGAAAATCCCATTTAAATATTGAGTAAAATTCGAATCAATAGGTATTTTATCACGGTAATAAAATCCCTAGCATTCCATCAATAGGATTTAGGACTTAATAAGTGAACCTAATTGCTGTCTCACGAGTCGCGGGGTAATTAGTGGATCTTATTAACCCTTAGTTTCCTGATTAATTATTTTAAATAATTAATATTTCTTAACCATTTTAGAAAGGGCGATGTCTCACGAGTCGTGGGTCGTTCCGGACTAAGTTTGGTTGAGATCTTATGATTGATGGGTCTAGCTCAACACTGAAGTAGAGATGGATGTCTCATGAGTCGTCGGTCCATTGAAAGATCAGTGATGCAAAAACATTACTAGGAATTGAATGAGAGATCGAATTGGTAAATAGTACCTACCTAAGACTCTTAGATGTAACATCCCGATCGTTCGACGTTCCCAGGTATGCCTTCACGGGTGAACTATGTGTGTTTTTAATTATTTAATTATGTGGTTATTATACTTTTTATGTGATATATTTGAATTACTTGAACTTAATTGACCTTATGTGATTTAATTATACGTATTAGTTTTCTTTGCTTTGTTCTTGTTCCGTTCGTGTCCGTTTTCGTTTTCGATTTTGTGACTACGCGCTATGCGTGACTTATGTATGTTATGTATGCGTCTTTGTGATTGTTACTTGTTTTTGAATTCGTTTGATACGGTTTTGAAACCGTTTTATGTTTTAGGGACATAAGGGCCTAACGAGCTTTAGCGCATCTTGTGTTCCGGAAGGCGTAACTTGAGCTCAGGAATTCGGATTCAAATTCCGAAAGATGCGTTGAACTTGTAATGAAGAAAGCAAGACAGAGAATCAAGATTCATATTTTTCTAAGTTCATTTGATTCCCTGTTTTTTCACCGGAATGAGCCCCTTGCGCCTTAAAGCTACCTTTTGACTTAATTAAGTTTTGTGGACCCCACCTAAACCCTAACTAAGCCTTAACCATGATCTATACCTTGAGTTAAGCCCTCTCTTGTCCCTTATGCTGCCAAAACCGAGCCATTCCATCTCTCTCTCCCACAATCACGATCAGCTCCAAGCAAGGAAGGAAGGAAGAAAACCCCTTTGGCCATTTTGGAGATTTTGAGCTCAAATCACATCCGAATCTTCTCAAATTCGAAAGGTAAGTTTATGATCGTAATCTACACTCTCTCTTCTGTCTTATATGTGGATTTGAGATGATTCCTTTGGTTGGTTCTTGGGATTTGGCAAGCATGTGAACAGGGTAGATTGGATGATTTTGATGATTCTTGCTTTCTTCTTGATTCCCTTGAGTTTGGATGATTATATGTTGGATTGGTGTTATTTCCTTGCATGTTATATTTATTTTTGAAGGCATAAGAGACTTCCCAAGGCAAGAACCGAAATGCCTTGTTTTTCTTGCCAAAAAACGAAGTGTTGCTGCGTTTATTTTTCAGTCCCGAATGCATGACACGACCGTGTCATGTTTTAACAGGAAATGGACACGGCCGTGTCAAGCTCTCGACTTTGGACCCTGAATTAATTTAAACCGGACATGGCCATGTCCGATTCCTTTGCATTCCGGACGAGGCCGTGTCCACCCTGCAGGTTTTGGCCGGGAGGAGTTTCTTTCGTCGTTTCGTTGCTTTTCGTTGGTTCTTCTTGCCTCGTTTATAATGTGTACGTATGATTAACTTGTTGTATGACATTTTAAGTTTGATCTTGTGGATTTATGGTATATTCCTTGCTCTCGGTTATGAGATATAACCTTATATGCCTTGAATGCTTCTATTTGACCTAATGTGCATTCATTTCGTATTCTTTGCATCATAAACATACATCCACATGTGCCGAGCGTCTAATGTGGTTCATATTGAGTCTAAGGTTGTCTTTTGCCTTTGTTTTGCCTTTAGGTTCGTTCCTTGGTTGACGAGGTTGTCTTCTAGTCGTCCGACTTGCTTCCTTTGTTCCTGTTGTTTCTCGGAGGTGAGGTTTTCTTCCTTTTAGATAATATGACCTACAACCCTATATGTTTTGAAGCCCGCATGCGAGTTATGTATACTATATGATAAATATGTGTATGATATGTATTTTGAGGGCTCGTCCCATTTTGTATAAGACTTTAAAAAGGTTTTATATGTATATAGCTCTATTTTGATATTCTTTTGGAAAACTTTGAATATGTGTGAGTGTGTAGCGAGATTTGGCTTTGAAAGATAAGCTTTGAGCTAAGTTTGTGTGACTTTTGTAATCTGTTTGGGGCCCGGAGTGTGGTATGGTAATCTCGGGTCGGCCGAGGGGTCGCCGAGCTCTTCCATCAACACCTCCATTTGAGAGTCTCACCCAACCTTAGGAGGTTGAGGAAGGGTGTTTCTCTTGAGCCGACGGAGGCAACCGTCGAAGGATACAAGGTATTAATTAAACCTTGTCACATTTCTGTGTATGGATAGCTAGGGCTTGCTACCCTTCTATCACCCGGAGTAGGTGGGATTGCGAATTATGTTTTGATTATGATTTATGTCTCTAATTATGAATGGAGTTTGGAAGGAGAACTCGTACTCGCCGAGTTAGTGTGATTATGTATAAATCTATGAAACGGGAATGGACTCTTAAATACTTAAAATTGGTTGTTTTGGCCTTTGGCCTTTAATTCCCCCTTTTTCCTATATATTTATTAGCACGGGAAATGATTTGGCTTGCAAAAAACCATCCCCGGTTTATGGATTCTCTTCAAATTGCTAAGTGCTTTGCTCTATATGTATATAGGGGTGCGTGTGTTAGCCCCCTCACCAGTCTCTAGGACTGACCCTCGTTGCTTCTTCTCTTTTTCCCCTTTGATTTGAGCTTTGCAGGTACCCAGTTGGGAGTCTGGCTAGGCGGCTGTTGTCTTTCGAGTCTTGGGAGTTGTTCGAGTCTTCGTGGAGTCCTTGCATTTGCATATTTACTTTCCCGCTTTGGTACTACGTATATTTGGTACTATGTGTAAATAATTATAAGCTATGTTTTGTAATTTGAAGCTTTGAATATTCCTTTTGGCCCGGGGTGGGCAAAGCATGTTGAAATATGTATATCTCTTCCTGAGCTTTTATATCTGTAATCGGTTATGTTAGTTGATCCTGTGGCTTCCGCGCTTTCGATTTTATTTTGTTGCGCACTCTGTTCGGGGTCTAGACCGCCTAGCCTAGAGTTGATTTTGTTTGTCATCCGTTCGCCATAGTCCGACGTGGGGACGGAGTATCCATTTCGGCACCCAGGTTGGGCTATGGTGCGGGGGATGTGGCGCCCTTCGCTCCGGGGTGTTACATCTGTAAGTGGTATCAGAGCTCTAGGTTGCAAAACCGGAGCTCTAGCGTCGTGTTGGGTCCGTCTAGGTCGATCGGCTTAGGATTTTGTGATTGTTTGCATTCACTCTCATCTCTTGCGTGAATTACTTGAATTATTTGGCTTAATTATGTTAATAGTTCACATGAACATGTACTGAACCCTGCACGCATCGATATTTTGGAATCATTTCTCTTATCTCAGGATGAGTTCTTCATACCAACATACGTCGTCAAAAGGAAAACAAGAGAAACAAGTTTCTTCGGTCTCAAAGAAGTTTGAAGGCTTTAATCCACCGAAGTGGGTTGGGGGCGATAGTATTGAAGCCGAGGAGTGGCTATCCGGGATATTGTGGATTTGGGGAAGTTGTTCGGGAACCTCACAAGAGAAAGTAAGATACACTTCCCGCTTACTACAAGGTGAAGCTTCAAAATGGTTCAAGGAAATAAAATCATATCTAAAGAAGTCCGGAGAAGAGCTCCATTGGGAAAGGTTTATCCGAGAATTTTGCTACAAGTATTTCCCTTCCAATGAATTGATTAGAAGATTTCAAGAATTCCTAGATCTTGAGCAAGAAGTGAAGATGATGGACGATCTTATAATGGAGCTAGAAAACTCGAGAGCTAACCAAGATTTCCCCAAGGTCCGGGAATATATACAAAGGCGTAGAGACGAGATTCAACAAGCTTTTCAAGGTTCACCGGTGCATGAATGGTCCGAGGAAGTTAGAAGAGTGGTTCAAAATGAAATGAATAAGCAAGGGAGGAGGTCTCATACTCTTAATATGGGACATGATCAAGGATCGAGTTCAAGTTCAAGCAAGAGGACTATATTCCGAGAAGAAACCCAAGAACTCCAAGATGTCAACTACATTAAGAAGAAGAAGAAACTTCAACTACTAAAGACGGATCCGGTACCTCTTTCGTTGGAGATAATTCGATGTTCTTATTGTCAAGGCCCAAACCACACCGAATAAGTTTGCCGAAAGAAGCTTGGGAGATGTTACGAATGTGGAGAAGCAGGACATAAAGTGAAGAGTTGCATGAAGACTAGGAATTCAGGGACTACAAAGAGCTGGAATTCCAAGACTTCAAGACAGGTCCAAGGTGATGCAAGTGGGGGCGAGGAGCTTGAGGTCGAGATCAACATTTTACCTTGGTGAAAGGTATACCAAACATTCATGGCACTACATACATGCATTTTATTTTAGTTGGCGTTACCTTCCTTTCTTCTAGTTGCTCTCGGTACTTGCGTGTTTTTGTTCTTACTTGTTTGCTTGTGGTTTCCCCTTTTCTTTCCTTTTGTGTTGGTTCTCTCTTTAGAGAGAGCTTGGTGAGAAGAGTTTCGAGTGTTTGGTGAGTTGCGAGGGCCGAGCTTGTTCGGTGGTTGGTCCTTTTTCGGAAGTTGTTCTTGAAGGCGTCTAGTTTTTTTTTTTAGGTAACGGTGTTACCTTTGGCGTGGGTTGTTGCTTTTAGGAGGTCCATTCGGGGCTCAACGGTATCTACGAGTGTTAGATGGAAGGCTAGCCCGTTGATACCCTTTGTTGTAGTGGTTGGTAATTCCGGGACGGTGTAAGTTTTGTGGCTTTCCTTTGGGTTAACCTAGAGGCCGAGTCAAGCTTAAGGAGACAAAGGTCGAAGTAAGCCACCTTTGGTGTTTCTTTGAAGATGGAATTCGTTTCCACCTAATGAGGACATCGAGGTTGTCGTGATCTTTATCCCGGAATTATTTTGTGTTTGGAGTTTCTCTTCCGGCGGACTCTAGTGAGGTTGTTGGAGTTAAGTCGTAGTTGACAAGCTCTTAGAAGGTAATTTCATCCTTGTGAATACTTCTTTGTGGAGTATCTTAGTCCCATCTAAGAAGAAGGCGGGATTTAGGATGAGTATATTACCGTGAGCTGCACAGGTTAACTGTGGAAGATAAATACCCTTTTAGTTTGCTTCGAGGAGTCGTTAGTCCTTCTTCAGTGTTCCGTGGTTTTGCTGAGCGTGGTTTCAACAAGGGTATAGTTAACTATGCATTTTGGCAGAAGAACCGAGAATTGTCTCAGAGATTAAGTCTCAAGTGTCGTCCCATGACATGAAAGACAAGAAAGAGGCATGGCTCGAGTGGATGAGGCTTTTGAAGAGAGTTACCTTGATTACACAAGGATACTCAAATTTTCCGTTACGATCGAGGTACTAAGGAAGACTTCGGTTGTGCGTAGCTAACGGAGGGTTGGAGCCTATGTCTCAAGAAGTGCTTAGTCACGAGACTAATTCCACTCATGGTTCGAGACTTGAAGAGCCGGTAATAGTGTTGGCACAAGAAGAGACATTGTAGACTTAGTGTAACAATCTCTAAAAGTGCTTTCGGTAGAAGACCGAACATCAAGAACCGGCAGTTTTCCCCAACTACTTTTGAATTTTAATCAGAAGTGGGAGCAAACCAAAGTTTGCTAGGAATAAGGGGATTCACTCGGATTTGGTGAGTACCACCGAGCAATCGGGACATGAGGAGTCTTCCTTATTTCTTATTAAGGAAGCAAGGTCCCGAGGAGTTACAACACTTAGATCAGAGTAGCGCAGTGGAAGCATGGAGTCGAGCTCGTTCAAGTGTCCTCTTAGGTCTCTCTTAGGACCTGAGGACAGGTCCTTTTGAAGGAGGGGAGTTTGTAACATCCCGATCGTTCGACCTTCCCAGGTATGCCTTTGCGGGTGAACTATGTGTGTTTTTAATTATTTAATTATGTGGTTATTATACTTTTTATGTGATATATTTGAATTACTTGAACTTAATTGACCTTATGTGATTTATTTATACGTATTTGTTTTCTTTGCTTTGTTCTTGTTCCGTTCGTGTCCGTTTTCGTTTTCAATTTTGTGACTACGTGCTATGCGTGACTTATGTATGTTATGTATGCGTCTTTGTGATTGTTACTTGTTTTTGAATTCGTTTGATATGGTTTTCAAACCGTTTTATGTTTTAGGGACATAAGGGCCTAACGAGCTTTAGCGCACCTTGTGTTCCGGAAGGCGTAACTTGAGCTCGGGAATTTGGATTCGAATTCCGGAAGATGCGTTGAACTCGTAACGAAGAAAGAAAGACAGAGAATCAAGATTCATATTTTTCTAAGCTCATTTGATTCCCCGTTTTTCCACCGGAATGAGCCCCTTGCGCCTTAAAGCTACCTTTTGACTTAATTAAGTTTTGTGGACCCCACTTAAACCCTAACCAAGCCTTAACCATGATCTATACCTTGAGTTAAGCCCTCTCTTGTCCCTTATGCTGCCAAAACCGAGCCATTCCATCTCTCTCTCCCACAATCACGATCAGCTCCAAGCAAGGAAGGAAGGAAGAAAACCCCTTTGGCCATTTTGGAGATTTTGAGCTCAAATCACATCCGAATCTTCTCAAATTCGAAAGGTAAGTTTATGATCGTAATCTACACTCTCTCTTCTCTCTTATATATGGATTTGAGATGATTCCTTTGGTTGGTTCTTGAGATTTGGCAAGCATGTGAATAGGGTAGATTGGATGATTTTGATGATTCTTGCTTCCTTCTTGATTCCCTTGAGTTTGGATGATTATATGTTGGATTGGTGTTATTTCCTTGCATGTTATATGTATTTTTTAAGGCATAAGAGACTCCCCAAGGCAAGAACCGAAATGCCCTGTTTTTCTTGCCAAAAAATGAAGTGTTGCTGCGTTTATTTTTCAGTCCCGAATGCATGACACGGCCGTGTCATGTTTTAACAGGAAATGGACACGACCGTGTCAAGCTCTCGACTTTGGACCCTTAATTAATTTAAACCGGACATGGCCATGTCCGATTCCTTTGCATTCCGGACGAGGCCGTGTCCACCCTGCAGGTTTTGGCCGGGAGGAGTTTCTTTCGTCGTTTCGTTGCTTTTCGTTGGTTCTTCTTGCCTCGTTTATAATGTGTACGTATGATTAACTTGTTGTATGACATTTTAAGTTTGATCTTGTGGATTTATGGTATATTCTTTGCTCTCGGTTATGAGATATAACCTTATATGCCTTGAATGCTTCTATTTGACCTAATGTGCATTCATTTCGTATTCTTTGCATCATAAACATACATCCACATGTGCCGAGCGTCTAATGTGGTTCATATTGAGTCTAAGGTTGTCTTTGGCCTTTGTTTTGCCTTTAGGTTCGTTCCTTGGTTGACGAGGTTGTCTTCTAGTCGTCCGACTTGCTTCCTTTGTTCCCGTTGCTTCTCGGAGGTGAGGTTTTCTTCCTTTTAGATAATATGACCTACAACCCTATATGTTTTGAAGCCCGCATGCGAGTTATGTATACTATATGATAAATATGTGTATGATATGTATTTTGAGGGCTCGTCCCATTTTGTATAAGACTTTAAAAAGGTTTTATATGTATATAGCTCTATTTTGATATTCTTTTGGAAAACTTTGAATATGTGTGAGTGTGTAGCGAGATTTGGCTTTGAAAGATAAGCTTTGAGCTAAGTTTGTGTGACTTTTGTAATCTGTTTGGGGCCCGGAGTGTGGTATGGTAATCTCGGGTCGGCCGAGGGGTCGCCGAGCTCTTCCATCAACACCTCCATTTGAGAGTCTCACCCAACCTTAGGAGGTTGAGGAAGGGTGTTTCTCTTGAGCCGACGGAGGCAACCGTCGAAGGATACAAGGTAGTAATTAAACCTTGTCACATTTCTGTGTATGGATAGCTAGGGCTTGCTACCCTTCTATAACCCGGAGTAGGTAGGATTGCGAATTATGTTTTGATTATGATTTATGTCTCTAATTATGAATGGAGTTTGGAATGAGAACTCGTACTCGCCGAGTTAGTGTGATTATGTATAAATCTATGAAACGGGAATGGACTCTTAAATACTTAAAATTGGTTGTTTTGGCCTTTGGCCTTTAATTCCCCCTTTTTCCTATATATTTATTAGCACGGGAAATGATTTGGCTTACAAAAAACCATCCCCGGTTTATGGATTCTGTTCAAATTGCTAACTGCTTTGCTTTATATGTATATAGGGGTGCGTGTGTTAGCCCCCTCACCAGTCTCTAGGACTGACCCTCGTTGCTTCTTCTCTTTTTCCCCTTTGATTTGAGCTTTGCAGGTACCCGGTTGGGAGTCTGGCTAGACGGCTGTTGTCTTTCGAGTCTTGGGAGTTGTTAGAGTCTTCGTGGAGGCCTTGCATTTGCATATTTACTTTCCCGCTTTGGTACTACATATATTTGGTACTATGTATAAATAATTATAAGCTATGTTTTGTAATTTGAAGCTTTGAATATTCCTTTTGGCCCGGGGTGGGCAAAGCATGTTGAAATATGTATATCTCTTCCTGACCTTTTATATCCGTAATCGGTTATGTTAGTTGATCCTGTGGCTTCCGTGCTTTCGATTTTATTTTGTTGTGCACTCTGTTCGGGGTCTAGACCGCCTAGCCTAGAGTTGATTTTGTTTGTCACCCGTTCGCCATAGTCCGACGTGGGGACGGAGTATCCATTTCGGCACCCAGGTTGGGCTATGGTACGGGGGATGTGGCGCCCTTCGCTTCGGGGTGTTACATCTGTAAGTGGTATCAGAGCTCTGGGTTGCAAAACCGGAGCTCTAGCATCGTGTTGGGTCTGTCTAGGTCGATCGGCTTAGGATTTTGTGATTGTTTGCATTCACTCTCATCTCTTGCGTGAATTACTTGAATTATTTGGCTTAATTATGTTAATAGTTCACATGAACATGTACGGAACCCTGCACGCATCGATATTTTGGAATCATTTCTCTTATCTCAGGATGAGTTCTTCATACCAACATACGTCGTCAAAAGGAAAACAAGAGAAACAAGTTTCTTCGGTCTCAAAGAAGTTTGAAGGCTTTAATCCACCGAAGTGGCTTGGGGGCGATAGTATTGAAGCCGAGGAGTGGCTATCCGGGATATTGTGGATTTGGGGAAGTTGTTCGGGAACCTCACAAGAGAAAGTAAGATACACTTCCCGCTTACTACAACGTGAAGCTTCAAAATGGTTCAAGGAAATAAAATCATATCTAAAGAAGTCCGGAGAAGAGCTCCATTGGGAAAGGTTTATCCGAGAATTTTGCTACAAGTATTTCCCTTCCAATGAATTGAATAGAAGATTTCAAGAATTCCTAGATCTTGAGCAAGAAGTGAAGATGATGGACGATCTTATAATGGAGCTAGAAAACTCGAGAGCTAACCAAGATTGCCCCAAGGTCCGGGAATATATACAAAGGCGTAGAGACGAGATTCAACAAGCTTTTCAAGGTTCACCGGTGCATGAATGGTCCGAGGAAGTTAGAAGAGTGGTTCAAAATGAAATGAATAAGCAAGGTAGGAGGTCTCATACTCTTAATATGGGACATGATCAAGGATCGAGTTCAAGTTCAAGCAAGAGGACTATATTCTGAGAAGAAACCCAAGAACTCCAAGATGTCAACTACATTAAGAAGAAGAAGAAACTTCAACTACTAAAGACGGATCCGGTACCTCTTTCGTTGGAGATAATTCGATGTTCTTATTGTCAAGGCCCTAACCACACCGAAGAAGTTTACCGAAAGAAGCTTGGGAGATGTTACGAATGTGGAGAAGCAGGACATAAAGTGAAGAGTTGCAAGAAGACTAGGAATTCAAGGACTACAAAGAGCTGGAATTCCAAGACTTCAAGACAGGTCCGAGGTGATGCAAGTGGGGGCGAGGAGCTTGAGGTCGAGATCAACATTTTACCTTGGTGAAAGGTATACCAAACATTCATGGCACTACATACATGCATTTTATTTTAGTTGGCGTTACCTTCCTTTCTTCTAGTTGCTCTCGGTACTTGCGTGTTTTTGTTCTTACTTGTTTGCTTGTGGTTTCCCCTTTTCTTTCCTTTTGTGTTGGTTCTCTCTTTAGAGAGAGCTTGGTGAGAAGAGTTTCGAGTGTTTGGTGAGTTGCGAGGGCCGAGCTTGTTCGGTGGATGGTCCTTTTTCGGCAGTTGTTCTTGAAGGCGTCTAGTTTTTTTTTTTAGGTAACGGTGTTACCGTTGGCGTGGGTTGTTGCTTTTAGGAGGTCCATTCGGGGCTCAACGGTATCTACGAGTGTTAGATGGAAGGCTAGCCCGTTGATACCCTTTGTTGTAGTGGTTGGTAATTCCGGGACGGTGTAAGTTTTGTGGCTTTCCTTTGGGTTAACCTAGAGGCCGAGTCAAGCTTAAGGAGACAAAGGTCGAAGTAAGCCACCTTTGGTGTTTCTTGGAAGATGGAATTCGTTTCCACCTAATGAGGACATCGAGGTTGTCGTGATCTTTATCCCGGAATTATTTTGTGTTTGGAGTTTCTCTTCCGGCGGACTCTAGTGAGGTTGTTGGAGTTAAGTCGTAGTTGACGAGCTCTTAGAAGGTAATTTCATCCTTGTGAATACTTCTTTGTGGAGTATCTTAGTCCCATCTAAGAAGAAGGCGGGATTTAGGATGAGTATATTACCGTGAGCTGCAAAGGTTAACTGTGGAAGATAAATACCCTTTTAGTTTGCTTCGAGGAGTCGTTAGTCCTTCTTCAGTGTTCCGTGGTTTTGCTGAGCGTGGTTTCAACAAGGGTATAGTTAACTACGCATTTTGGCAGAAGAACCGAGAATTGTCTCAGAGATTAAGTCTCAAGTGTCGTCCCATGACATGAAAGACAAGGAAGAGGCATGGTTCGAGTGGATGAGGCTTTTGAAGAGAGTTACCTTGATTACACAAGGATACTCAAATTTTCCGTTACGATCGAGGTACTAAGGAAGACTTCGGTTGTGCGTAGCTAACGGAGGGTTGGAGCCTATGTCTCAAGAAGTGCTTAGTCACGAGACTAATTCCACTCATGGTTCGAGACTTGAAGAGCCGGTAATAGTGTTGGCACAAGAAGAGACATTGTAGACTTAGTGTAACAATCTCTAAAAGTGCTTTCGGTAGAAGACCGAACATCAAGAACCGACAGTTTTCCCCAACTACTTTTGAATTTTAATCAGAAGTGGGAGCAAACCAAAGTTTGCTAGGAATAAGGGTATTCACTCGGATTTGGTGAGTACCACCGAGCAATCGGGACATGAGGAGTCTTCCTTATTTCTTATTAAGGAAGCAAGGTCCCGAGGAGTTACAACACTTAGATCAGAGTAGCGCAGCGGAAGCATGGAGTCGAGCTCGTTCAAGTGTCCTCTTAGGTCTCTCTTAGGACCTGAGGACAGGTCCTTTTGAAGGAGGGGAGTTTGTAACATCCCGATCGTTCGACCTTCCCAGGTATGCCTTCGCGGGTGAACTATGTGTGTTTTTAATTATTTAATTATGTGGTTATTATACTTTTTATGTGATATATTTGAATTACTTGAACTTAATTGACCTTATGTGATTTATTTATACGTATTTGTTTTCTTTGCTTTGTTCTTGTTCCGTTCGTGTCCGTTTTCGTTTTCGATTTTGTGACTACGTGCTATGCGTGACTTATGTATGTTATGTATGCGTCTTTGTGATTGTTACTTGTTTTTGAATTCGTTTGATACGGTTTTGAAACCGTTTTATGTTTTAGGGACATAAGGGCCTAACGAGCTTTAGCGCACCTTGTGTTCCGGAAGGCGTAACTTGAGCTCGGGAATTCGGATTCGAATTCCGGAAGATGCGTTGAACTCGTAACGAAGAAAGAAAGACAGAGAATCAAGATTCATATTTTTCTAAGCTCATTTGATTCCCCGTTTTTCCACCGGAATGAGCCCCTTGCTCCTTAAAGCTACCTTTTGACTTAATTAAGTTTTGTGAACCCCACTTAAACCCTAACCAAGCCTTAACCATGATCTATACCTTGAGTTAAGCCCTCTCTTGTCCCTTATGCTGCCAAAACCGAGCCATTCCATCTCTCTCTCCCACAATCACGATCAGCTCCAAGCAAGGAAGGAAGGAAGAAAACCCCTTTGGCCATTTTGGAGATTTTGAGCTCAAATCACATCCGAATCTTCTCAAATTCGAAAGGTAAGTTTATGATCGTAATCTACACTCTCTCTTTTCTCTTATATGTGGATTTGAGATGATTCCTTTGGTTGGTTCTTGAGATTTGGCAAGCATGTGAATAGGGTAGATTGGATGATTTTGATGATTCTTGCTTCCTTCTTGATTCCCTTGAGTTTGGATGATTATATGTTGGATTGGTGTTATTTCCTTGCATGTTATATGTATTTTTGAAGGCATAAGAGACTCCCCAAGGCAAGAACCGAAATGCCCTGTTTTTCTTGCCAAAAAACGAAGTGTTGCTGCGTTTATTTTTCAGTCCCGAATGCATGACAAGACCGTGTCATGTTTTAACAGGAAATGGACACGGCCGTGTCAAGCTCTCGACTTTGGACCCTGAATTAATTTAAACCGGACATGGCCATGTCCGATTCCTTTGCATTCCGGACGAGGCCGTGTCCACCCTGCAGGTTTTGGCCGGGAGGAGTTTCTTTCGTCGTTTCGTTGCTTTTCGTTGGTTCTTCTTGCCTCGTTTATAATGTGTACGTATGATTAACTTGTTGTATGACATTTTAAGTTTGATCTTGTGGATTTATGGTATATTCTTTGCTCTCGGTTATGAGATATAACCTTATATGCCTTGAATGTTTCTATTTGACCTAATGTGCATTCATTTCGTATTCTTTGCATCATAAACATACATCCACATGTGCCGAGCGTCTAATGTGGTTCATATTGAGTCTAAGGTTGTCTTTTGCCTTTGTTTTGCCATTAGGTTCGTTCCTTGGTTGACGAGGTTGTCTTCTAGTCGTCCGACTTGCTTCCTTTGTTCCTGTTGCTTCTCGGAGGTGAGGTTTTCTTCCTTTTAGATAATATGACCTACAACCCTATATGTTTTGAAGCCCGCATGCGAGTTATGTATACTATATGATAAATATGTGTATGATATGTATTTTGAGGGCTCGTCCCATTTTGTATAAGACTTTAAAAAGGTTTTATATGTATATAGCTCTATTTTGATATTCTTTTGGAAAACTTTAAATATGTGTGAGTGTGTAGCGAGATTTGGCTTTGAAAGATAAGCTTTGAGCTAAGTTTGTGTGACTTTTGTAATCTGTTTGGGGCCCGGAGTGTGGTATGGTAATCTCGGGTCGGCCGAGGGGTCGCCGAGCTCTTCCATCAACACCTCCATTTGAGAGTCTCACCCAACCTTAGGAGGTTGAGGAAGGGTGTTTCTCTTGAGCCGACGGAGGCAACCGTCGAAGGATACAAGGTAGTAATTAAACCTTGTCACATTTCTGTGTATGGATAGCTAGGGCTTGCTACCCTTCTATCACCCGGAGTAGGTGGGATTGCGAATTATGTTTTGATTATGATTTATGTCTCTAATTATGAATGGAGTTTGGAAGGAGAACTCGTACTCGCCGAGTTAGTGTGATTATGTATAAATCTATGAAACGGGAATGGACTCTTAAATACTTAAAATTGGTTGTTTTGGCCTTTGGCCTTTAATTCCCCCTTTTTCCTATATATTTATTAGCACGGGAAATGATTTGGCTTACAAAAAACCATCCCCGGTTTATGGATTCTCTTCAAATTGCTAACTGCTTTGCTCTATATGTATATAGGGGTGCGTGTGTTAACCCCCTCACCAGTCTCTAGGACTGACCCTCGTTGCTTCTTCTCTTTTTCCCCTTTGATTTGAGCTTTGCAGGCACCCGGTTGGGAGTCTGGCTAGACGGCTGTTGTCTTTCGAGTCTTGGGAGTTGTTCGAGTCTTCGTGGAGTCCTTGCATTTGCATATTTACTTTCCCGCTTTGGTACTACATATATTTGGTACTATGTATAAATAATTATAAGCTATGTTTTGTAATTTGAAGCTTTGAATATTCCTTTTGGCCCGGGGTGGGCAAAACATGTTGAAATATGTATATCTCTTCCTGAGCTTTTATATCCGTAATCGGTTATGTTAGTTGATCCTGTGGCTTCCGCGCTTTCGATTTTATTTTGTTGTGCACTCTGTTCGGGGTCTAGACCGCCTAGCCTAGAGTTGATTTTGTTTGTCACCCGTTCGCCATAGTCCGACGTGGGGACGGAGTATCCATTTCGGCACCCAGGTTGGGCTATGGTGCGGGGGATGTGGCGCCCTTCGCTCCGGGGTGTTACATCTGTAAGTGGTATCAGAGCTCTGGGTTGCAAAACCGGAGCTATAGCATCGTGTTGGGTCTGTCTAGGTCGATCGGCTTAGGATTTTGTGATTGTTTGCATTCACTCTCATCTCTTGCGTGAATTATTTGAATTATTTGGCTTAATTATGTTAATAGTTCACATGAACATGTACGGAACCCTGCACGCATCGATATTTTGGAATCATTTCTCTTTTCTCAGGATGAGTTCTTCATACCAACATACGTCGTCAAAAGGAAAACAAGAGAAACAAGTTTCTTCTGTCTCAAAGAAGTTTGAAGGCTTTAATCCACCGAAGTGGCTTGGGGGCGATAGTATTGAAGCCGAGGAGTGGCTATCCGGGATATTGTGGATTTGGGGAAGTTGTTCGGGAACCTCACAAGAGAAAGTAAGATACACTTCCCGCTTACTACAAGGTGAAGCTTCAAAATGGTTCAAGGAAATAAAATCATATCTAAAGAAGTCCGGAGAAGAGCTCCATTGGGAAAGGTTTATCCGAGAATTTTGCTACAAGTATTTCCCTTCCAATGAATTGATTAGAAGATTTCAAGAATTCCTAGATCTTGAGCAAGAAGTGAAGATGATGGACGATCTTATAATGGAGCTAGAAAACTCGAGAGCTAACCAAGATTGCCCCAAGGTCCGGGAATATATACAAAGGCGTAGAGACGAGATTCAACAAGCTTTTCAAGGTTCACCGGTGCATGAATGGTCCGAGGAAGTTAGAAGAGTGGTTCAAAATGAAATGAATAAGCAAGGGAGGAGGTCTCATACTCTTAATATGGGACATGATCAAGGATCGAGTTCAAGTTCAAGCAAGAGGACTATATTCCGAGAAGAAACCCAAGAACTCCAAGATGTCAACTACATTAAGAAGAAGAAGAAACTTCAACTACTAAAGACGGATCCGGTACCTCTTTCGTTGGAGATAATTCGATGTTCTTATTGTCAAGGCCCTAACCACACCGAAGAAGTTTGCCGAAAGAAGCTTGGGAGATGTTACGAATGTGGAGAAGCAGGACATAAAGTGAAGAGTTACACGAAGACTAGGAATTCTGGGACTACAAAGAGCTGGAATTCCAAGACTTCAAGACAGGTCCGAGGTGATGCAAGTGGGGGCGAGGAGCTTGAGGTCGAGATCAACATTTTACCTTGGTGAAAGGTATACCAAACATTCATGGCACTACATACATGCATTTTATTTTAGTTGGCGTTACCTTCTTTTCTTCTAGTTGCTCTCGGTACTTGCGTGTTTTTGTTCTTACTTGTTTGCTTGTGGTTTCCCCTTTTCTTTCCTTTTGTGTTGGTTCTCTCTTTAGAGAGAGCTTGGCGAGAAGAGTTTCGAGTGTTTGGTGAGTTGCGAGGGCCGAGCTTGTTCGGTGGATGGTCCTTTTTCGGCAGTTGCTCTTGAAGGCGTCTAGTTTTTTTTTTAGGTAACGGTGTTACCGTTGGCGTGGGTTGTTGCTTTTAGGAGGTCCATTCGGGGCTCAACGGTATCTACGAGTGTTAGATGGAAGGCTAGCCCGTTGATACCCTTTGTTGTAGTGGTTGGTAATTCCGGGACGGTGTAAGTTTTGTGGCTTTCCTTTGGGTTAACCTAGAGGCCGAGTCAAGCTTAAGGAGACAAAGGTCGAAGTAAGCCACCTTTGGTGTTTCTTGGAAGATGGAATTCGTTTCCACCTAATGAGGACATCGAGGTTGTCGTGATCTTTATCCCGGAATTATTTTGTGTTTGGAGTTTCTCTTCCGGCGGACTCTAGTGAGGTTGTTGGAGTTAAGTCGTAGTTGACGAGCTCTTAGAAGGTAATTTCATCCTTGTGAATACTTCTTTGTGGAGTATCTTAGTCCCATCTAAGAAGAAGGCGGGATTTAGGATGAGTATATTACTGTGAGCTGCAAAGGTTAACTGTGGAAGATAAATACCCTTTTAGTTTGCTTCGAGGAGTCGTTAGTCCTTCTTCAGTGTTCCGTGGTTTTGCTGAGCGTGGTTTCAACAAGGGTATAGTTAACTACGCATTTTGGCAGAAGAACCGAGAATTGTCTCAGAGATTAAGTCTCAAGTGTCGTCCCATGACATGAAAGACAAGGAAGAGGCATGGTTCGAGTGGATGAGGCTTTTGAAGAGAGTTACCTTGATTACACAAGGATACTCAAATTTTCCGTTACGATCGAGGTACTAAGGAAGACTTCGGTTGTGCGTAGCTAACGGAGGGTTGGAGCCTATGTCTCAAGAAGTGCTTAGTCACGAGACTAATTCCACTCATGGTTCGAGACTTGAAGAGCCGGTAATAGTGTTGGCACAAGAAGAGACATTGTAGACTTAGTGTAACAATCTCTAAAAGTGCTTTCGGTAGAAGACCGAACATCAAGAACCGACAGTTTTCCCCAACTACTTTTGAATTTTAATCAGAAGTGGGAGCAAACCAAAGTTTGCTAGGAATAAGGGTATTCACTCGGATTTGGTGAGTACCACCGAGCAATCGGGACATGAGGAGTCTTCCTTATTTCTTATTAAGGAAGCAAGGTCCCGAGGAGTTACAACACTTAGATCAGAGTAGCGCAGCGGAAGCATGGAGTCGAGCTCGTTCAAGTGTCCTCTTAGGTCTCTCTTAGGACCTGAGGACAGGTCCTTTTGAAGGAGGGGAGTTTGTAACATCCCGATCGTTCGACCTTCCCAGGTATGCCTTCGCGGGTGAACTATGTGTGTTTTTAATTATTTAATTATGTGGTTATTATACTTTTTATGTGATATATTTGAATTACTTGAACTTAATTGACCTTATTTGATTTATTTATACGTATTTGTTTTCATTGCTTTGTTCTTGTTCCGTTCGTGTCCGTTTTCGTTTTCGATTTTGTGACTACGTGCTATGCGTGACTTATGTATGTTATGTATGCGTCTTTGTGATTGTTACTTGTTTTTGAATTCGTTTGATACGGTTTTGAAACCGTTTTATGTTTTAGGGACATAAGAGGGGCCTAACGAGCTTTAGCGCACCTTGTGTTCCGGAAGGCGTAACTTGAGCTCGGGAATTCGGATTCGAATTCCGGAAGATGCGTTGAACTCGTAACGAAGAAAGAAAGACATAGAATCAAGATTCATATTTTTCTAAGCTCATTTGATTCCCCGTTTTTCCACCGGAATGAGCCCCTTGCTCTTTAAAGCTACCTTTTGACTTAATTAAGTTTTGTGAACCCCACTTAAACCCTAACCAAGCCTTAACCATGATCTATACCTTGAGTTAAGCCCTCTCTTGTCCCTTATGCTGCCAAAACCGAGCCATTCCATCTCTCTCTCCCACAATCACGATCAGCTCCAAGCAAGGAAGGAAGGAAGAAAACCCCTTTGACCATTTTGGAGATTTTGAGCTCAAATCACATCCGAATCTTCTCAAATTCAAAAGGTAAGTTTATGATCGTAATCTACACTCTCTCTTCTCTCTTATATGTGGATTTGAGATGATTCCTTTGGTTGGTTCTTGAGATTTGGCAAGCATGTGAATAGGGTAGATTGGATGATTTTGATGATTCTTGCTTCCTTCTTGATTCCCTTGAGTTTGGATGATTATATGTTGGATTGGTGTTATTTCCTTGCATGTTATATGTATTTTTGAAGGCATAAGAGACTCCCCAAGGCAAGAACCGAAATGCCCTGTTTTTCTTGCCAAAAAACGAAGTGTTGCTGCGTTTATTTTTCAGTCCCGAATGCATGACACGGCCGTGTCATGTTTTAACAGGAAATGGACACGGCCGTGTCAAGCTCTCGACTTTGGACCCTGAATTAATTTAAACCGGACATGGCCATGTCCGATTCCTTTGTATTCCGGACGAGGCCGTGTCCACCCAGTAGGTTTTGGCCGGGAGGAGTTTCTTTCGTCGTTTCGTTGCTTTTCGTTGGTTCTTCTTGCCTCGTTTATAATGTGTACGTATGATTAACTTGTTGTATGACATTTTAAGTTTGATCTTGTGGATTTATGGTATATTCTTTGCTCTCGGTTACGAGATATAACCTTATATGCCTTGAATGCTTCTATTTGACCTAATGTGCATTCATTTCGTATTCTTTGCATCATAAACATACATCCACATGTGCCGAGCGTCTAATGTGGTTCATATTGAGTCTAAGGTTGTCTTTTGCCTTTGTTTTGCCTTTAGGTTCGTTCCTTGGTTGACGAGGTTGTCTTCTAGTCGTCCGACTTGCTTCCTTTGTTCCCGTTGCTTCTCGGAGGTGAGGTTTTCTTCCTTTTAGATAATATGACCTACAACCCTATATGTTTTGAAGCCCGCATGCGAGTTATGTATACTATATGATAAATATGTGTATGATATGTATTTTGAGGGCTCGTCCCATTTTGTATAAGACTTTAAAAAGGTTTTATATGTATATAGCTCTATTTTGATATTCTTTTGGAAAACTTTGAATATGTGTGAGTGTGTAGCGAGATTTGGCTTTGAAAGATAAGCTTTGAGCTAAGTTTGTGTGACTTTTGTAATCTGTTTGGGGCCCGGAGTGTGGTATGGTAATCTCGGGTCGGCCGAGGGGTCGCCGAGCTCTTCCATCAACACCTCCATTTGAGAGTCTCACCCAACCTTAGGAGGTTGAGGAAGGGTGTTTCTCTTGAGCCGACGGAGGCAACCGTCGAAGGATACAAGGTAGTAATTAAACCTTGTCACATTTCTGTGTATGGATAGCTAGGGCTTGCTACCCTTCTATCACCCGGAGTAGGTGGGATTGCGAATTTTGTTTTGATTATGATTTATGTCTCTAATTATGAATGGAGTTTGGAAGGAGAACTCGTACTCGCCGAGTTAGTGTGATTATGTATAAATCTATGAAACGGGAATGGACTCTTAAATACTTAAAATTGGTTGTTTTGGCCTTTGGCCTTTAATTCCCCCTTTTTTCTATATATTTATTAGCACGGGAAATGATTTGGCTTGCAAAAAACCATCCCCGGTTTATGGATTCTCTTCAAATTGCTAAGTGCTTTGCTCTATATGTATATAGGGGTGCGTGTGTTAGCCCCCTCACCAGTCTCTAGGACTGACCCTCGTTGCTTCTTCTCTTTTTCCCCTTTGATTTGAGCTTTGCAGGTACCCGGTTGGGAGTCTGGCTAGGCGGTTGTTGTCTTTCGAGTCTTGGGAGTTGTTCGAGTCTTCGTGGAGTCCTTGCATTTGCATATTTACTTTCCCGCTTTGGTACTACGTATATTTGGTACTATGTATAAATAATTATAAACTATGTTTTGTAATTTGAAGCTTTGAATATTCCTTTTGGCCCGGGGTGGGCAAAGCATGTTGAAATATGTATATCTCTTCCTGAGCTTTTATATCCGTAATCGGTTATGTTAGTTGATCCTGTGGCTTCCGCACTTTCGATTTTATTTTGTTGTGCACTCTGTTCGGGGTCTAGACCGCCTAGCCTAGAGTTGATTTTGTTTGTCACCCGTTCGCCATAGTCCGACGTGGGGACGGAGTATCCATTTCGGCACCCAGGTTGGGCTATGGTGCGGGGGATGTGCTGCCCTTCGCTCCAGGGTGTTACATCTGTAAGTGGTATCAGAGCTCTGGGTTGCAAAACCGGAGCTCTAGCGTCGTGTTGGGTCTGTCTAGGTCGATCAGCTTAGGATTTTGTGATTGTTTGCATTCACTCTCATCTCTTACGTGAATTACTTGAATTATTTGGCTTAATTATGTTAATAGTTTACATGAACATGTACTGAAGCTTCAAAATGGTTCAAGGAAATAAAATCATATCTAAAGAAGTCCGGAGAAGAGCTCCATTGGGAAAGGTTTATCCGAGAATTTTGCTACAAGTATTTCCCTTCCAATGAATTGATTAGAAGATTTCAAGAATTCCTAGATCTTGAGCAAGAAGTGAAGATGATGGACGATCTTATAATGGAGCTAGAAAACTCGAGAGCTAACCAAGATTGCCCCAAGGTCCGGGAATATATACAAAGGCGTAGAGACGAGATTCAACAAGCTTTTCAAGGTTCACCGGTGCATGAATGGTCCGAGGAAGTTAGAAGAGTGGTTCAAAATGAAATGAATAAGCAAGGGAGGAGGTCTCATACTCTTAATATGGGACATGATCAAGGATCGAGTTCAAGTTCAAGCAAGAGGACTATATTCCGAGAAGAAATCCAAGAATTCCAATATGTCAACTACATTAAGAAGAAGAAGAAACTTCAACTACTAAAGACGGGTCCGGTACCTCTTTCGTTGGAGATAATTCGATGTTCTTATTGTCAAGGCCCTAACCACACCGAAGAAGTTTGCCGAAAGAAGCTTGGGAGATGTTACGAATGTGGAGCAGCAGGACATAAAGTGAAGAGTTACACGAAGATTAGGAATTCAGGGACTACAAAGAGCCGGAATTCCAAGACTTCAAGACAGGTCCGAGGTGATGCAAGTGGGGGCGAGGAGCTTGAGGTCGAGATCAACATTTTACCTTGGTGAAAGGTATACCAAACATTCATGGCACTACATACATGCATTTTATTTTAGTTGGCGTTACCTTCCTTTCTTCTAGTTGCTCTCGGTACTTGCGTGTTTTTGTTCTTACTTGTTTGCTTGTGGTTTCCCCTTTTCTTTCCTTTTGTGTTGGTTCTCTCTTTAGAGAGAGCTTGGTGAGAAGAGTTTCGAGTGTTTGGTGAGTTGCGAGGGCCGAGCTTATTCGGTGGTTGGTCCTTTTTCGGCAGTTGTTCTTGAAGGCGGCTAGTTTTTTTTTTTAGGTAACGGTGTTACCGTTGGCGTGGGTTGTTGCTTTTAGGAGGTCCATTCGGGGCTCAACGGTATCTACGAGTGTTAGATGGAAGGCTAGCCCGTTGATACCCTTTGTTGTAGTGGTTGGTAATTCCGGGACGATGTAAGTTTTGTGGCTTTCCTTTGGGTTAACCTAGAGGCCGAGTCAAGCTTAAGGAGACAAAGGTCGAAGTAAGCCACCTTTGGTGTTTCTTTGAAGATGGAATTCGTTTCCACCTAATGAGGACATCGAGGTTGTCGTGATCTTTATCCCGGAATTATTTTGTGTTTGGAGTTTCTCTTCCGGCGGACTCTAGTGAGGTTGTTGGAGTTAAGTCGTAGTTGACGAGCTCTTAGAAGGTAATTTCATCCTTGTGAATACTTCTTTGTGGAGTATCTTAGTCCCATCTAAGAAGAAGGCGGGATTTAGGATGAGTATATTACCGTGAGCTGCACAGGTTAACTGTGGAAGATAAATACCCTTTTAGTTTGCTTCGAGGAGTCGTTAGTCCTTCTTCAGTGTTCCGTGGTTTTGCTGAGCGTGGTTTCAACAAGGGTATAGTTAACTACGCATTTTGGCAGAAGAACCGAGAATTGTCTCAGAGATTAAGTCTCAAGTGTCGTCCCATGACATGAAAGACAAGGAAGAGGCATGGTTCGAGTGGATGAGGCTTTTGAAGAGAGTTACCTTGATTACACAAGGATACTCAAATTTTCCGTTACGATCGAGGTACTAAGGAAGACTTCGGTTGTGCGTAGCTAACGGAGGGTTGGAGCCTATGTCTCAAGAAGTGCTTAGTCACGAGACTAATTCCACTCATGGTTCGAGACTTGAAGAGCCGGTAATAGTGTTGGCACAAGAAGAGACATTGTAGACTTAGTGTAACAATGTCTAAAAGTGCTTTCGGTAGAAGACCGAACATCAAGAACCGACAGTTTTCCCCAACTACTTTTGAATTTTAATCAGAAGTGGGAGCAAACCAAAGTTTGCTAGGAATAAGGGGATTCACTAGGATTTGGTGAGTACCACCGAGCAATCGGGACATGAGGAGTCTTCCTTATTTCTTATTAAGGAAGCAAGGTCCCGAGGAGTTACAACACTTAGATCAGAGTAGCGCAGCGGAAGCATGGAGTCGAGCTCGTTCAAGTGTCCTCTTAGGTCTCTCTTAGGACCTGAGGACAGGTCCTTTTGAAGGAGGGGAGTTTGTAACATCCCGATCGTTCGACCTTCCCAGGTATGCCTTCACGGGTGAACTATGTGTGTTTTTAATTATTTAATTATGTGGTTATTATACTTTTTATGTGATATATTTGAATTACTTGAACTTAATTGACCTTATGTGATTTATTTATACGTATTTGTTTTCTTTGCTTTGTTCTTGTTCCGTTCGTGTCCGTTTTCGTTTTCGATTTTGTGACTACGTGCTATGCGTGACTTATGTATGTTATGTATGCGTCTTTGTGATTGTTACTTGTTTTTGAATTCGTTTGATACGGTTTTGAAACCGTTTTATGTTTTAGGGACATAAGGGCCTAACGAGCTTTAGCGCACCTTGTGTTCCGGAAGGCGTAACTTGAGCTTGGGAATTCGGATTCGAATTCCGGAAGATGCGTTGAACTCGTAACGAAGAAAGAAAGATAGAGAATCAAGATTCATATTTTTCTAAGCTCATTTGATTCCCCGTTTTTCCACCGGAATGAGCCCCTTGCGCCTTAAAGCTACCTTTTGACTTAATTAAGTTTTGTGGACCCCACTTAAACCCTAACCAAGCCTTAACCATGATCTATACCTTGAGTTAAGCCCTCTATTGTCCCTTATGCTGCCAAAACCGAGCCATTCCATCTCTCTCTCCCACAATCACGATCAGCTCCAAGCAAGGAAGGAAGGAAGAAAACCCCTTTGGCCATTTTGGAGATTTTGAGCTCAAATCACATCCGAATCTTCTCAAATTCGAAAGGTAAGTTTATGATCGTAATCTACACTCTCTCTTCTCTCTTATATGTGGATTTGAGATGATTCCTTTGGTTGGTTCTTGAGATTTGGCAAGCATGAGAATAGGGTAGATTGGATGATTTTGATGATTCTTGCTTCCTTCTTGATTCCCTTGAGTTTGGATGATTATATGTTGGATTGGTGTTATTTCCTTGCATGTTATATGTATTTTTGAAGGCACAAGAGACTCCCCAAGGCAAGAACCGAAATGCCCTGTTTTTCTTGCCAAAAAACGAAGTGTTGCTGCGTTTATTTTTCAGTCCTGAATGCATGATATGGCCGTGTCATGTTTTAACTGGCAATGGACACGGCCGTGTCAAGCTCTCGACTTTGGGCCCTGAATTAATTTAAACCGGACACAGCCGTGTCCGATTCCTTTGCATTCCGGACGAGGCCGTGTCCACCCAGTAGGTTTTGGCCGGGAGGAGTTTCTTTCGTCGTTTCGTTGCTTTTCGTTGGTTCTTCTTGCCTTATTTATAATGTGTACGTTTGATTAACTTGTTGTATGACATGTTAAGTTTGATCTTGTGGATTTAAGGTATATTCTTTGCTCTCGGTTATGAGATAGAACCTTATATGCCTTGAATGCTTCTATTTGACCTAATGTGCATTCATTTCGTATTCTTTGCATCATAAACATACATCCACATGTGCCGAGCATCTAATGTGGTTCATATTAAGTCTAAGGTTGTCTTTTGCCTTTGTTTTGCCTTTAGGTTCGTTCCTTGGTTGACGAGGTTGTCTTCTAGTCGTCCGACTTGCTTCCTTTGTTCCCGTTGCTTCTCGGAGGTGAGGTTTTCTTCCTTTTAGATAATATGACCTACAACCCTATATGTTTTGAAGCCCGCATGCGAGTTATGTATACTATATGATAAATATGCGTATGATATGTATTTTGAGGGCTCGTCCCATTTTGTATAAGACTTTAAAAAGGTTTTATATGTATATAGCTCTATTTTGATATTCTTTTGGAAAACTTTGAATATGTGTGAGTGTGTAGCGAGATTTAGCTTTGAAAGATAAGCTTTGAGCTAAGTTTGTGTGACTTTTGTAATCTGTTTGGGGCCCGGAGTGTGGTATGGTAATCTCGGGTCGGCCGAGGGGTCGCCGAGCTCTTCCATCAACACCTCCATTTGAGAGTCTCACCCAACCTTAGGAGGTTGAGGAAGGGTGTTTCTCTTGAGCCGACGGAGGCAACCGTCGAAGGATACAAGGTAGTAATTAAACCTTGTCACATTTCTGTGTATGGATAGCTAGGGCTTGCTACCCTTCTATCACCTGGAGTAGGTAGGATTACGAGTTATGTTTTGATTATGATTTATGTCTCTAATTATGAATGGAGTTTGGAAGGAGAACTCGTACTCGCCGAATTAGTGTGATTATGTATAAATCTATGAAACGGGAATGGACTCTTAAATACTTAAAATTGGTTGTTTTGGCCTTTGGCCTTTAATTCCCCCTTTTTCCTATATATTTATTATCACGGGAAATGATTTGGCTTGCAAAAAACCATCCCCGGTTTATGGATTCTCTTCAAAATGCTAAGTGCTTTGCTCTATATGTATATAGGGGTGCGTGTGTTAGCCCCCTCACCAGTCTCTAGGACTGACCCTCGTTGCTTCTTCTCTTTTTCCCCTTTGATTTGAGCTTTGCAGGTACCCGGTTGGGAGTCTGGCTAGGCGGCTGTTGTCTTTCGAGTCTTGGGAGTTGTTCGAGTCTTCGTGGAGTCCTTGCATTTGCATATTTACTTTCCCACTTTGGTACTACGTATATTTGGTACTATGTGTAAATAATTATAAGCTATGTTTTGTAATTTGATGCTTTGAATATTCCTTTTGGCTCGGGGTGGGGAAAGCATGTTGAAATATGTATATCTCTTCCTGAGCTTTTATATCTGTAATCGGTTATGTTAGTTGATCCTGTGGCTTCCGCACTTTCGATTTTATTTTGTTACGCACTCTGTTCGGGGTCTAGACCGCCTAGCCTAGAGTTGATTTTGTTTGTCACCCGTTCGCCATAGTCCAACGTGGGGACGGAGTATCCATTTCGGCACCCAGGTTGGGCTATGGTGCGGGGGATGTGGCGCCCTTCACTCCGGGGTGTTACATTAGATCTTTGGATGTCTCACGAGTCAATAAGTTTATTCTAAAGTCGTTGGGATTTCTAGACTTTCAAAAAACAGTGGGAGAACATATTTCTAAAGACCTTGATAATATGTACAATCGTTATTATTCAGCATGCTCATGATTTCTCTATTTTTTTTCCATTTAGGTTGTAGTTCTGTGATTCTCTACAATTGAAATGGCAACCAAAAACCCTTTGGTATCCACCCTCGAATCAAACAAGTTGACGGGGTCCAATTACTCTGATTGGCTTCGGAATCTGAAGATAGTTTTAGATTCTGAGAAGTGAAGATATGTTCTTTTCGAGGGAGAGCCTACCCCTGAAGAGGAGGCTCCGACTCGGGCCGAAAGAGAGGCGATTGCGAAATGGTCTGAAGATAATCTTCAAGCCCGTTGCCTCCTGTTGGCCAATATGTCTCCGGACATGCAAAGGCAACATGAGTCAATGGAATACGCTTGGGAGATTTATGGCCATCTCGAGCAATTGTACCGTCCCAAAGAGCGTGTTCTAAGGTACAACACCTCTAAGGAGCTCTTCCATCTCAGAATGAAAGAAGGTACAAGTGTCCACGAACATGGTCTTAAGTTTCTCGCTTTGAACGAGAAACTTACCTCCATAGAGATGCCTCTGAGCGAGGAACTCGCCGTGGACCTGTTGCTCGCATCGCTTCCACCATCATTCAATCCTTTCGTGCTGAACTTCAATATGAATCATCCTCATGCTATTGTCGCTGAGCTGATTAGTCAAATTGTGACTGCTGAAGTCACGATAAAGAAGGATAACAAAGTAATGATGGAGCTCATATCTGTAATGATGTACAGATGCTAAATGAGGTCCGACGGCTTGAAGAAGGAAAATGCATCTTGAAGGTTGGGAATGGATCAAGCGTTCAAACTCGAGCCATCAGGACGTGTAGATTAGATTTAGGTGTCTTTACTTTAGTTTTAAATAAAGTCCTTTATGTACCTTTTATTATTCGTAATATTATTTCCATTCCAATATTAGATTGTGACGGATATGAGACTTTCTCCAAGAACGGAAAATTTTATCTTAAGAAGAATAAAACTTCCGTTTTACTTGGTACATTATCTAATGGACTTTATACAACCAAAGGCGCCAATATTTTGAATATACAAAATCAAACAAACGCAAAAGAGATGACAAGATCTGGGCTTCTTTATGGCACGCACGTTTAGGCCATGTTTCTAAAGATAGGATTGCTAAGTTAACTAATTTAGGATCATTCTATGATAATGAACTTAAAGAGTTGACTCATTGTGAATCATGTCTTAAAGGAAAAATGGCCAAAACTCCCTTTAATGGTAAAGTGGAACGTGCTACTAAAGTATTGGATTTAATCCATACTGATGTTTGTGGAACACTGAGTGTAAGTACGAGAAACAATCATCAGTATTTCATAACCTTCATAGACGACTTTAGTCGTCTTGCTTATGTGTACTTAATAAAGTATGAATCCGAAGCCTTTGAGAAATTCTTGGAATTCCAGAAGGAGGTTGAGAACCAAACTGGTCACAAGATTAAGACACTTCGATCTGATCGAGGTGGCGAGTTTCTGAGTCATGAATTCCTAAGTCATCTAAGAGATAATGGAATTGTCTCACAGTGGACTCCTCCGGGAACTCCTCAATTAAATGGAGTTTCAGAAAGAAGGAACAAAACCCTACTTGATATGGTTCGTTCCATGATAAGTTTCACTGAATTGCCACCTTCATTTTGGGGCTATGCCCTAGAATCAACAGTTAAGATTCTGAATCTTGTTCCCTCCAAATCTGTACCCAAAACCCCATATGAGATGTGGTTTGGCAAAATCCCTAACTATTCTTACTTAAGAATTTGGGGTTGTCCTGCTTACGTGAAGAGGACAGTGGGAGATAAGCTTGAAGCTAGATCAAGCTTATGTAACTTCGTAGGATATCCTAAAGAGTTAATAGGATATTATTTCTACGATCCTCTTGAACAAAAGGTTTTTGTGTCAAGAAACACCATTTTTCTTGAGGACTCGTTCCTTAAAGAAAAGAAAGGCAAGATCGCAGAACTCGAAGACGTTCGAGACCAAGGTCCCACGCCTAGCTTGGAGAATAACATCCCTATCCCTACCCAAGAGAGTGATACATGCGAAAATCCTCCTCAAATAAGACGTTCTGAACGTATTCCTAGACAACCAGAGAGATGGTATGGTTTTCTCCACCAAACATCTCAAATGGATAATGATCCATTATCTTATGATGAGGCACTGTTAGATTCGGACTCTGAACAGTGGAAAGAAGCAATGAAATCCGAAATGGATTCCATGTACTCTAACCATGTTTGGACCTTGGTTAATCCATCTGATGGGATCAGGCCCATAGGGTGTACATGGATATATAAGCGCAAGCTTGGAGTAGATGGAATCGTGGCAGCCTTTAAAGTAAGATTAGTTGCTAAGGGGTTTACTCAAAGACCAGGTGTAGACTTTGATAAAACCTTCTCCCCGGTTGCAAATCAAAAATCCATTAGGATCTTGCTTGCGATTGCTGCATATTATGACTATGAGATATGGCAAATGGATGTGAAAACTGCCTTTCTCAATGGAGACATTGACAAAGACATTTACATGGAGCAACCCATGGGTTTCACATTCAGTGGGAGCGAGCAAAAGGTTTGCAAGCTTCAACGTTCAATCTACGGATTGAAACAAGCTTCTAGGAATTGGAACGTTCAATTTGATGAAGCAGTCAAATCGTTTGGCTTTATTCAAAATCCGAATGAGTCCTGCGTGTACAGGAAAGAATTGGAAACCTCGGTACAATTTCTGATACTTTATGTAGATGACATCCTTCTCATTGGGAATGCGAAAGATGACATAAAAGTAACAAAGTATTGGTTTATCGAACCAATTTGAGATGAAGGATCTTGGTGATGCATCCTACATTCTCGGTTTGAAAATCTATCGAGATAGATCTAGGAGATTGTTAGGATTATCACAGTCGGTTTACATAGACAAAATACTAAAGAGGTTTAGTATGGAAGAATCCAAACGTGGAAAACTTCCAATGGGCCCGGGAATAGTTCTTTCGAAGAAGCTGTGTCCAAAGACTAAACTTCAAAAGTCCAGGATGTCCAAAAATTCCTTATACATCAGCTATAGGAAGCATAATGTATGCGATGCTATGTACTCGACCAGATGTGGCTTATGCACTCAGTGTGACTAGCCGATTCTAATCTAACCCTGGTGAAGGTCACTGGACTGCTGTAAAGAACATCCTTAAGTACTTACGAAGGACTAAGAATCTGTTCTTAGTTTACGGAGCCCAGCAAGATCTTGTCATTAGAGGATACTGTGATGCAAGCTTTGCGTCGGACATGGATGACTGTAAATCCATGTCAGGATACATATTCTGCCTGAACGGCGGTGCCGTGAGTTGGAAAAGTTCTAAGCAAGCGACCACTGCAGATTTGACCACTGAAGCCGAATACTTAGCTGCAAACGACGCAGCTAAGGAAGGTATTTGGGTAAGAAACTTCATCCACGAGCTAGGTGTAGTTCCTAGCATTAAAAACCCCGTTACAGTGTTTTGTGACAACACCGGGGAGGTTGCTCAAGCAAGAGAGCCAAGATCTCACCAAAGGACCAAGCACATTTTGAGGAAGTATCACTTAATCCGTGATATAATCAAGAGAGGAGATGTGCAAATTGAAAGGGTCACATCGACAAAGAACATGCAGATCCACTTACTAAGGCCCTTAGTCAACAAGCTTTTGAAGGACATCTTCAGAAGATGGGTCTTAGATTAGCTCCTGAATAGCTTTGACGGCCAAGTGGGAGATTGTTGGGAATAGTGCCCTTAAAGCTGCTTTTTGGCTTTACTATTTCCTTGTAATATCACAAACAGTTTGTGAATAATAAAACGAGATGATTTTGTTCATAGGCATTCAGTTCTTTATGTGCTTATTATGTCTGTTTGGATTGACTGTGTGTTTGCATGTATTGAACTCCCCTACTCCGATGAGGCCGTTAAGAACTTTGTTATTATGGAAACGATACATGAAGCAAGCTCTTAACTTCATAGGCGAGGATTAGAAACTTCTCCAAGTCGAGAGTCCGATAGACAGTGGGAGTGTCGACCATGACTCTGTTGAGACTTGCTTATGTGATTATGTCCTTTTGAAGGATCACTCAGTTTCATGGAGTGATAAGTGCATACGATGATGCGTTCATAATACATGAGGGTGATTGCTACTAGAACTTCATCACTGAGATGTCCCGCGTGAGAACATTCCTAAATGGGAAAGGAAGTTTCCAGAAACATCCAGATTAGAAAATATCTCACAGGTCAATAACGTGATTCATTAATCCTTAGACTTGAGATTCTGTAATGTCTCGTATGAGCTAACTCTGTAATCTTCTATATAGGCTTAAAAGGGTTTCGACATACTGAAACCTGAACCACGACCTATGTTGGGATTACACAAGTGGCATATGTAGAATTAGTAGAATCGACAAAGGACCTACACTTGTTGCAAGAACAAGAATGATCTCTTACTGATTAAGTTGTTCGTAGTCCATTAAACTTAAACCCTTGGCCAAGGTGGATAAAAGATCAAGACATCAAGAAAATGGGGTTTTCTTGGGTTGAGCTCTAAATGGATATGAAACGAACTTAACTTTAAAGATCAAGAATATTTGGGCTCTTAGAATATTCCCATGCCTTAGTTCTTGATTGAGAGATGGAGTTGTAGGAGGATCGTATTTCACTGTATGTTATTGACTGAAAGGTTCTTCAATTTATTTCATTATTCGGCTAGGGGCCACACACCCATTGCTAGATTACGGTAGTGTGATCTGTGAAGTAATTAATTAATTAGTGAATTAATTAATTACTGTCACTGCTAATCGAATAATGAACCTAAAGGGTCACACACAAATGCCAGGACACGAGGGTTATGGTAGTATGTTAATATGATTAACGAAGGATCAAATTGTTGATCGAAACGGAGCAAAGATGGCGTGAGTAGCTGCCACGTGTCGAGCACACGTGACTGCCACGTGTCACGCAGTCCACGTGACTGCGAAATGTCACGCACACGTGGCGCGTACGTGCCTCCGGACGTGTAATTTTATTACACGTGAATTCTTTTCTAGAATTAATTAATTAAATTGTAATTAATTAATTTAAGTCTTTTAATTAATTTTGAATTAATTGTTAAGATTTTATTTCTCAAGCTTAACCCAATAAATAATTAATTGAGAATTAAATTATTTATTGAATCTTGATTTTTAGCTTTAGGAAAGTTGAAAAGTCTAACTTCCTATTGTAGGAGAGAGAAAGTTGATTCTTGCAAGACTTGGAGAATAAGTTAGGAACTTATTATTCCAATTAAATTAATAGTTAAATTAGTTAATTAGTGAGTAAGAAAACTAATCCCATTGGTTCTTGGAAACCCTAGTGGGTTCGAACCACATAAGTATAAATAAGGGGATTGGGGCTTTCTTATTTTTTAGACCAACACTCACGAAGTGTTATGTTTTTGAGAAAAATAAAAGAAAAATTTTCAAAGCAAAAATCCTAGCCTTAACACAAGCTATAGAACTAGCATTCTCACTTGCTTGATCGTGTTGTAGGACTGGTGTGGATACGCTTTGGAGGATCGCTGCTTTGGGATCTGTCGAGAACCGTTCGAGGGGCTTTCCACTTGAAGGGTGTTCAGTAGGCGGTACTGGCATCACTAGAAAGCTTCAATTTACGTAAGTTTCTAAACACCCTGTGATAGGATACGAGAATTGCAAGTCCATGATCAAACTTTTGGAAAAATTTTAAATTTTCGCTGCGTTTCTGTTCTCGTTTTCGAACACCAACACCATCTCAGGCATCCTTACCCACATCTCCAGGGGCCCAACAAATTATAACAGAGCATATCCTATTATAACTCGCTATATATCAAATCATAACTTAACGTAACTTAGCATACCTTACCTTGCAACTCGGCATATACTTTTAACGTACCTCTCCGTGTCATCCTAAATCATATCATGTTGAAGAAGAGCATAGCTTGCACGAAGACACACGGTTTGGAGCATAACCTTATTTTAAAACATTTTCAAGCTTACGTATGCTCGTACATATAATTCAAAACCATACAATCGTATGACAAAGTCATAAACATATCTTATAAGCACGTATCTATTATATTTGCAGTCACATGCGGGCTTGAAAACGAGCACGTAGGGTTGTAGGTCGTATTAACTAAACAAAACAAACCTAAACTCGCCTTTTACCAAAAGTGCTCTTGGATGAGCGTTGACCACCAAGAAGAAGCTAAATGGAGATCCGACACCTCTCGAACTCGAATCTTAGACAAAAAAACACATACTCAAGACTTAGACTCAAACATGAACCAATTAGATGCACGACGATGCATACAAATGCAAGTGGATGCGAGGCATGTCATTTAAATTCACACTTAGGCATATCGAAGCAAATATCATACTATCACACAAACAATTCATGAATTAAACACATGACACATTAAATAACTCATAACATATCATATTGTAATATATCATAAGAATTCATAAGTTCAAAGTTCATAAGAAAGGCAAAGGATGCAAGAAAACATCATAAGTTCCATTTAAACGGTCATGCATTCATAGTTCGTTCACACTTAGTATATAAAGCCATAAAATTTAAAATAATTAATGAAACATAACATATTTCAAAACATTAACATGTTAGGATCATAATCGGGGTGTGAGAAATCAAATATAATCAAGAACATAGCAAGAAAAACAAGCAAACATCACATAACATCAAAACGGAGCAAGAAAAACGACTAAACGGAAGCCACCACGTGGTAGCCATTAAATGGCTGCCAAAGGGGGTGACACGGGCGTGTCTCCCTTGTAGAACAAAGGGAGACACAGGGGTGTCACCCAAAAAGCCTTGGGAACGCCATGGGCGTGTCCCTGGGCGACAACTTCATCTTCTTCGTGTAACAGCTGCAAAATCGAAGGGAAAGCAAGCAAGGAACAGGGGAGGAGCAAGGCAACAACATACACAACATTATCATGCATCATCCTACCAAATTTTATGCCAAAATCCCACCCGAAATAGCCCTGAAATGAACAACAATCAAGGAGAAGTAAATCAGTCCATATTCACTCAAAAAGCTTGAAGAAACTCAAAGTTTATCAATGGTGGAGCCTCATACACTCAACATAATTCAAATACAAGTTTATATATATATAATACCAGCTAGGGAGATCACATTTCATACCTCAAAATCCATAAAAACCGAACAGCAGCCATGGATTCGAAAATAGAGCTTAAAACCTAACTATTCATGCTCTTCTTCATAAGATGCTCAAAGCTCAATGAAAATCTGAAAATCATAGCTTAAAACAATCAAAAGGAGATGCAGATCAAGAATATATACTTATATCTTGAAATGGTTGAAGGATGAAGAAGATTGAGCTCAAAATCTCCCAAGGTTGAATAGTGATGCGTTCTCTTTTCTCTTCCCTTTTTGGCTGCGAATTTTCTCCCTTTCTCTGCTGAGTTTTGAAATGAGGGAGATAGGGTTGGATAGGGTCTTGATTTAGGTTTAAGTGGGTCCAAGAATGGCGGCATTTGGTCAAGAAATGAGAGAGATATGGTCAAAACCGTAAAAGGTGGCAGATCTACGTAAGCGGCTCGGTTCGGGCAAATTTTGGAGGCTCAAACTGTTAGAAAAGTTCCCTAGAAAGCCGATTGGTCATAATCTGTTTTGGGACTTTCCTAGTATCACAGACAATCTTTGAATATATACGACTGATTAATATCATAGGCAAACACTTCTTTATATGCTCTTGTTTAATATGCGTTTACTTTAGCTGTGCATGTATGAGAACTCCCCTAATCCTGATGACTTTAGGACTCTACCATTTAGGTGAAATGGTTCATGAAACGAGCCCTATCTCACATAAGTCATGATTAGTAAAATACTCCAAGCTGATGAGTCCTACAAACAGTGGGAGTGTCAACTTGACTCCTTTAAGGCTTGCCTGTGGGATCACGCCCTTAAGAAGGACCACCTTGTTTCATGGAGGTTCAAAGTGTATAGTTGATACGTGCGTGATACATGAGGGTGCTTACTTCCATAAGTAAGTTCACTGAGGTGCCCCGTGTGAGAAGATTCTTAAATGGGAAAGGAAGTTTCTATTTCAGGAAATGGAAACTTCCAGATTAGGAAATATCTCACGAGTCATTGATGTGATTAATTGATCCTTAGACTTGAGGTTCCATGTCACTTTATGAGTTAACTCTGTAGTCTTAGGTGTAAGCTTTAAAGGGTGTCGCCTTAGACAACTGATTCAAGGATTATGTTGGGGCTGCACAAGTGATTCATGGAAGTGAATGAGAATCAAGAAAGGACCTACACTTGCATTTGCAAGGTGATCTCTTATTGTGTAAGTCATTCATATGCCATATGCAGTCCTTGGCCAAGGCAATAGATCAAGACATCAAGAAAAGGGTTTCTTGGACTGAGATCAAATGGATATAAAATGCATTTAGCTTTAAGACCAGATTATTAGGGTTCTAATTATTCCCTTACCCTAGATCTTGGTTGAGAGATAGTAAGTAGGAGGATTGTATCTCACATGAATCAATGACTTAAAGGTTCTGTCGAATCGAGACATTCTTATTCAGCTAGGGGTCAAACACCTGTTGCTAGACTATGGTTGTTTGATCTGTGGACTGATTAATTAATTAGGGAATTAATTAATTAAGGTCACTGCTAATTGAATTAAGAACCTAGAGGGTCACACACAATAACCCGGTCACGTGGGTTAAGGCTTGAAATCGATTAAACGAGTTCATCGGATCAAGTGGGGGCCACACGTGTGGAAGTCGTGAATGACACGTGTCCCAATGGACACGTGTAGTCACGTGTAAGTATGTGTATATGTTAAATAATTAATGTGTTAATTATTTAATGGACTTTGTGTTAGGAATAGTGCCCTAAAAGCCGATTGTATATCCGCTTTGTGCTTTTCCTTATTGTAATCACAGACAATCTTTGAATAAAATAACGAATTGAGGCAACACTTCTTTGTATGCTCTTGTTTGGTATGCGTTTACTTTAGCTGTGCATGTATGAGAACTCCCCTAATCCTGATGACTTTAGGACTCTACCATTTAGGTGAAATGGTTCATGAAACGAGCCCTATATCACATAAGTCATGATTAGTAAAATACTCCAAGCCGATGAGTCCTACAGACAGTGGGAGTGTCAACCTGACTCCTCTAAGGCTTGCTTGTGGGATCACGCCCTTAAGAAGGACCACCTTGTTTCATGGAGGTGCAAAGTGTATAGTTGATACGTGCGTGATACATGAGGGTGCTTACTTTAATAAGTAAGTTCACTGAGGTGCCCCGTGTGAGAACATTCCTAAATGGGAAAGGAAGTTTCTATTTCAGGAAATGGAAACTTCCAGATTAGGAAATATCTCACGAGTCATTGATGTGATTAATTGATCCTTAGACTTGAGGTTCCTTGTCACTTTATGAGTTAACTCTGTAGTCTTAGGTATAAGCTTTAAAGGGTGTCGCCTTAGACAACTGATTCAAGGCTTATGCTGGGGCTGCACAAGTGATTCATGAAAGTGAATGAGAATCAAGAAAGGACCTACACTTGCATTTGCAAGGTGATCTCTTATTGTGTAAGTCATTCATATGCCATATGGAGTCCTTGGCCAAGGCAGTAGATCAAGACATCATGAAAAGGGTTTCTTGGATTGAGATCAAATGGATATGAAATGCACTTAACTTTAAGACCGGATTATTAGGGTTCTGATTATTCCCTTACCCTAGATCTTGGTTGAGAGATAGTAAGTAGGAGGATTGTATCTCACATGCATCAATGACTTAAAGGTTCTGTCGAATCCGAACAGTCCAATTCAGCTAGGGGTTAAACACCTGTTGCTAGACTATGGTCGTTTAATCTGTGGACTGATTAATTAATTAGTGAATTAATTAATTAGGGTCACTGCTAATTGAATTGAGAACCTAGAGGGTCACACACAACAACTTGGTTACATGAGTTGAGGCTTGAAAATGATTAAACGAGTTAATCGGGCCAAGAGGGTTCCACACGTGTGAAATCACACGTGTGGCTCACGTGAGTGACACGTGTCACTGTGACACGTGTCACACACGTGTGAATATATATATATATTATATATATATATATGTATTAAATAATTAAATGTGTTAATTATTTAATAGACTTTGGTTTAATTTTGAATTAAAAAGAAAGTCTTATTTTGGAGAAAATAATCTAGTTAATTAATTACGAATTAATTAATTAGATAAAAATAAGTTATTTATTTTAAATAAATAAAGTATAAAATTATCCAAAAATAGTTTGGATATTTTTAGCTCTCTTAAAAGTTGACTTGAATTAGAATTCAAAGTCAAAGTTGGAAAATACTTGATGATCAAGTAATAGGAGAGAGAGAGACCAAAATCCTAGCCCATTAAGGACTAGGAATTTCGGCACCCTCTCCCTATAAATTGGGGAGCTCGAACTCCTCTAGGAGCGAATTGGCAATTCTTTTGGTTCATGTGTTGAACACATTCCTTTCTCCAAGATCAAATAAACCCTAGGTTAAGCCTAAACACTAACTAGAGAACTAGCATCCTTACTAGTTAGATTGTGATCAAGTTGGTGGACTTTCTCTAGAGACTTCAAGTTAGAAGTTTGAAGATTCGAGCTTTACCAAGGAGAGGGGATCGAGCCGCGAGAAGAGCGTTCTTGGGTGGCTTGAAACGCTTCAAGAAAGAACAAAAGAAAAGTAAGTTTTCTATCTCTACGAATTTGGTTACACGATTGCGAGTCCAAGGTCCTTTTGTTGTGAATTTTTTTTTAAATTCCGCTGCTTTCTGATTCGTGTTTTCCAACAAGTGGTATCAGAGCCACCTCGTTAATCGTGTTTCTGATTCGTCTCAATTATTCTGAATTTGGTAGAAATTCTTAGTCTTAGATGCGAACTAGGTATTCATGAGTTCTTTTAGAAAGCCTGAAATACGAAACTGTAATTTTTCCTGGATTTCTGAAACTGTTTTCTCAAATCGTGTTTTTGAAAATTGTTTTAGTTGAAATTTATCTAAATCGAATTTTTTATTGAAACGGGTTTTGGAGAAACTTTAAAAATACGAAACGAACACGAAATAGGACGAGCCTAGGCGTGCTAGCAAGTCGCACGCCCAGCCCGTCGCCACCGCCCAGCCCTCCTGCAACCGCACGGGAGGCCCTCCCGCCCGTGCCTAGGCGCGACTGCTCGCCTGTCCCGGAACCGCGCGGGACAGCCACCCGTACCGTCCCGCAACACAGCGGGACGCCCTGGCCGAGACCGCCCGCCATCGGGCGGGCATCGCTGCGCGCGACATGCGCACGAGGCGCGCGCCCAGCGCGTGCACACGGGCGACAATTGCCGCACGCTGTGTGCGCAGCTGGCGCGCGCGTGCGTGAGCCTTATGCCGCGCGGCGGTGCCCTCCTTTGGGCGGATGGTTTCGGGCCAATCTTCGTGTTTCGCGTTTTCGGTCCTTGAAAATCCCGATTTAATTTTATTTTAAAAAAATCAGTTTTGCTAAAATAAAATTATTTTAAAATTTTGATTAAATTGGGATTTTTGAGAAATTAAATCGATTTGGATTTTGGGAAAATTATGAATTTTATTTTCTGAAAATAATGAAAGAATAAAATTATTAATTTTGGAAATTAATTGGAATTTTATTGGTTTATTGTTTTTCGGGTTTTATTGAAAAGGCTCTTGAACAAGAATTGCATCTAAGTCATGTTTTAAGTCATTAGGACTTGAAACGAGAATTTTAATTTATTGGTTAAATTTAAATTCTTGCAAAAGCATGTTAGGTGATCATAGGTTTAGATCTATGTATGGTTTTAATTTATGCACATGAATGGTTTAAATTGGGGTTGGAGCCCTATAGTTGCGTTTTTTCAATTGAGGTTGGAGCCTCACTTATGTGCGTACTGTTATGTGATTTATTATGTGGCTTTCCATATTACTGTTTTTTAGGCCGGGGTATGCCCCGTGTAATTGTCTAAGGCCAATATGAAGATTGAGCCTTATTACTTTATGTCTTTTTCTTTTTATTTTAATTTGAGAGTAGAGATAGGTGGTGAGGTTTTATTTTCATTTTGGAGACAATGCACCCATGGAGTAAGATGGACCACATTCAAGTAACAAGGAGGCCATAAGTGAAGACCCCTCAAAATGTTAGGGAGGGGAATCTCAATTGTTAAATGTAATAGAGATAGGGCTCGTATTTTGTTACCGCTTTCCCTTATGTGATTTGAACTGTTTATGTGGCATGTATGTTAGAACTTGTGATTGTGGAGTGGCTCCCACATATCACGCATAAGATAGGTAGAACCCATGATCATTACATGTTAGTATCATGCTAGGACATGTTATCTGTTTATGTGCTTGTTTGAAATGCATTTAAGTGTACTTACATTAATCAAGACTAATAAAATTGGATAACATATATGTTGGTGAGGTCGAACCGGACAACTCTCCGGTTGATTCGAAAATTCTCATTAAATATTAAGCTAATTTCGAACAAATAGGTATTTAATTCGAGATGCAAATTTTGAATTAAATTCCTAGCATTCCATCAATAGGTTTTAAGTTTAGTAAGTGAAGCTAGTTATTGTCCGCGAGTCGTGGGATAGCTAGTGGACCTTATTAGTTCTTAGTCACCTAATTGATCATTTTAAATGATCAATATTTCATGATCGATTTTAGCAAGGGCGATGTCCGCGAGTCGTGGGTCGTTCGAACTAAGTTTTGGTCATGATCTTATGATTGATGGGTCAAGCTTAACGCCTAAGTAAATATGGATGTCGCACGAGTCGTGGGTCCATATTGAAAGATAGGTGATGCAAAAACAATTACTAAGAGTTCTAAAGGTGTTAGAATTGGTAAGTTGTACCTACCTAGGGTTCTTACTTAGAATGTCCGCGAGTCGTGGGTTCGAGGTAAAATGCCTAGGATCTTAGTACCCATTGGGAAACGTGTTCCTTTTAGATCTTTGGGAATTATAGATCTCTGAAAAACAGTGGGAGCTACAATAGATTAAAGACCTTATCTTTTGTATATCGTTATAATTCAGCATGCTCACTAGTTCTCTGTTTTACCATTTAGGTCGTAGATTCTGTGATTCTCTACGTGTTTTGAAATGGCAACCAAAAACCCTCTTGTGTCGATCCTCAAGTCAAACAAGTTGACTGGTCCCAACTATTCTGATTGGCTGAGGAATCTAAAAATCATTTTAGATTCTGAGAAGAGAACTTATGTTCTCTTCGAAGGGGAGCCCAGTCCCGAAGGGGAGGCTCCCACTCGGGCCGAGCGGGATGCGATTCAGAAGTGGAAGGATGATAATCTTCAAGCCCGTTACCTTATGTTGGCTAACATGTCTCTGGACTTGCAAAGACAACATGAGGCCATGGAATATGCTTGGGAGATTTACGACCACTTAGAGCAACTTTACCACCCTCATGAACGTGTTACAAGGTATAACACTTCAAAGGAATTGTTCCACTTGAGAATGAGGGAAGGTTCAAGTGTTCATGAATATGGACTCAAGTTTCTTGCCCTTACTGAGAAACTCGCTTCCATGGACATACCACTGAAAGATGAGCTTGGGTACTTGATACCGGTTGTGGAACTCATATCTGTAATGATGTACAGATGCTAAGTGAAGTCCAACAACTCAAAGAAGGAGAATGTGTCTTGAAGATCGGCGATGGCTCAAACGTTGAAGCTCGAGCTTTAGGCACAATTAGATTAGATTTAGGTAGTTTTAAGTTAGTCTTAAATAAAGTCCTTTATGTACCGAGCATTATTCGTAATATAATTTCAGTTCCAATATTAGATTGTGAAGGTTATGAAACTTATATTAAGAATGGTAAATATTTTATCAAACGGAACAACTCTTCCGTTCACATCGGTACTCTAAGTAATGGACTTTACCTAACTCAAAATATCAATATTATGAATATACAACGAGAAACAAAGCGTAAGAGAGATGACAAAGTTTCAGTTCCCTTATGGCACGCTAGATTAGGACACATTTCCAAGAACAGAATTAGCAAGATAAACACTTTAGGATCATTCTCTGAAAATGATCTCAAAGAGTTAACTTCTTGCGAATCCTGTCTCAAAGGAAAAATGTCCAAAGTCCCTTTTAAAGGAACTGTGGAACGTGCCACTAAGGTCTTGGATTTGATCCATACTGATGTTTGTGGACCACTTAGTGTAAGCACTAGAAACAATCATCAGTATTTCATAACCTTTACTGATGACTTTAGTCGGTATGGTTATGTATACTTAATGAAGTATAAATCTGAAGCTTTTGAGAAATTCTTAGAATTTCAAAAGGAGGTTGAGAACCAAACTGGTCACAAGATCAAAGCACTTCGATCTGATCGAGGAGGCGAGTATCTTAGTGAAGAATTCCTTAATCATCTCAAAGATAATGGGATTATCTCTCAGTGGACTCCTCCGGGAACTCCTCAGCTTAATGGAGTTTCTGAGAGAAGGAATAGAAACTTACTTGATATGGTTCGTTCCATGATGAGTTTCACTGACTTACCACCTTCTTTCTGGGGTTATGCCCTAGAAAGTGCAGCAAAGATTTTGAATCTAATTCCCTCTAAGTCAGTCCCTAAAACGCCCCATGAAATGTGGCATGGTAAAATCCCTAGCTATTCTTACTTAAGAATTTGGGGTTGTCCTGCTTACGTGAAGAGGATAGTGGGAGATAAGTTAGAATCTCGTTCTAACTTATGCTACTTTGTAGGTTATCCTAAGGAATCCATAGGATACTACTTCTATGATCAATCTGAGCAAAAGGTGTTTGTTTCCAGAAATGCCACTTTTCTTGAGGAACTGTTCCTTAAAGAAAAGAAAGGCAAGATCATAGAATTAGAAGAAGTACAAAGTAACCCCACGCCACCCACTGAAGAAACGTCCCCTACTGATCAACCACAACCAATCACGAATTTCGATACACATGTAAATCCTCCTCTAAGGCGTTCTGAACGCACTCCTAGACAACCGGAGAGATGGTATGGATTCTTCCATGAAATCTCTCAAAAGGATAATGATCCTTCAACATATGAGGAGGCACTTTCAGATTCTGACTCTGAACAGTGGATAGAAGCCATGAAATCCGAAATGGATTCCATGAACTCCAACCAAGTTTGGACCTTGGTAGATTTGCCTGATGGGGTCAAACCCATAGGTTGCAAATGGATCTTTAAGAGAAAGCTTGGAGTTGATGGAAGCATTGCAGCCTACAAAGCAAGACTGGTTGCAAAAGGATTCACTCAAAGACCCGGCGTGGACTCTGACGAAACCTTTTCACCAGTTACAATGCAAAAGTCCATTCGAATCATGCTTGCCATTGCTGCATATTATGACTACGAGATATGGCAAATGGATGTGAAAACTGCCTTTCTCAATGGTGATATTGACAAAGACATTTATAAGGAGCAACCCATAGGTTTCACATTCAGTGGGAGTGAGCAAAAGGTTTGCAAACTCCAAAGATCAATCTATGGATTGAAACAGGCTTCTAGGAATTGGAACATTCGATTTGATGAATCAGTCAAAGCGTTTGGCTTCATGAAAATCTCGAATGAATCATGTGTGTATAGAAAGGAATTGGAGACCTCAGTGCAATTCTTAGTACTTTATGTTGATGACATCCTTCTTATTGGGAATTCGAAGGATGACATGAAAGTGACTAAGTTATGGTTATCGAACCAATTCGAGATGAAAGATCTTGGTGATGCGTCCTATATCCTTGGAATTAAAATCTATAGAGATAGATCTAGAAGGTTAATAGGACTATCACAGTCGATGTACATTGACAAAGTATTGAAGAGATTCAATATGGAGTCAGCAAAGGTTAAGAACCTTCCTATGAGTGTAGGAACATGTTTTTCAAAGAAGATGTGTCCTGTCCTAAGACTAACCTTGAGAAGGAGAGAATGACTCATACACCTTATGCGTTAGCAATAGGTAGCATAATGTATGCAATGCTATGTACTCGACCGGATGTGGCTTATGCACTTAGTGTGACAAGTCGTTTCCAATCTGACCCTGGAGATGGTCACTGGGCTGCCGTGAAGAATATTCTTAAGTACTTGAAAAGTACTAAAGATTTATTCTTAGTTTACGGAGGTCAGAAAGATCTTACTGTCGAAGGATACTGCGATGCAAGCTTTGCATCAGACTTAGATGATTTTAAGTCAATGTCAGGATACATTTTCTGCCTAAACGGCGGAGCAGTGAGTTGGAAGAGTTCCAAGCAAACTACCACTGCAGATTCGACCACTGAGGCCGAATACTTAGCTGCAAATGATGCAGCTAAGGAAGGTGTTTGGATTAGAAACTTCATTCAAGAGTTGAATGTTGTTCCTAGCATGAAAGACCCCATTACTGTGTTTTGTGACAACACTGGGGCAGTTGCTCAAGCAAGAGAACCAAGATCTCACCAACGGACCAAGCACATTATGAGGAAGTATCACCTAATCCATGATATTATCAAAAGAGGAGATGTGCAAATTGAGAGGGTCACATCAGCAGAGAACGTGGCAGATCCACTTACTAAACCCCTTAGTCGAGAAGCTTTCCAAGGTCATCTTCAGAAGATGGGACTTAGAGTAGCTTTAGAATGGCTTTGACGGGTAAGTGGGAGATTGTTAGGAATAGTGCCCTAAAAGCCGATTGTATATCCGCTTTGTGCTTTTCCTTATTGTAATCACAGACAATCTTTGAATAAAATAACGAATTGAGGCAACACTTCTTTATATGCTCTTGTTTGGTATGCGTTTACTTTAGCTGTGCATGTATGAGAACTCCCCTAATCCTGATGACTTTAGGACTTTACCATTTAGGTGAAATGGTTCATGAAACGAGCCCTATATCACATAAGTCATGATTAGTAAAATACTCCAAGCCGATGAGTCCTACAGACAGTGGGAGTGTCAACCTGACTCCTCTAAGGCTTGCTTGTGGGATCACGCCCTTAAGAAGGACCACCTTGTTTCATGGAGGTGCAAAGTGTATAGTTGATACGTGCGTGATACATGAGGGTGCTTACTTTAATAAGTAAGTTCACTGAGGTGCCCCGTGTGAGAAAATTCCTAAATGGGAAAAGAAGTTTCTATTTCAGGAAATGGAAACTTCCAGATTAGGAAATATCTCACGAGTCATTGATGTGATTAATTGATCCTTAGACTTGAGGTTCCTTGTCACTTTATGAGTTAACTCTGTAGTCTTAGGTATAAGCTTTAAAGGGTGTCGCCTTAGACAACTGATTCAAGGCTTATGCTGGGGCTGCACAAGTGATTCATGAAAGTGAATGAGAATCAAGAAAGGACCTACACTTGCATTTACAAGGTGATCTCTTATTGTGTAAGTCATTCATATGCCATATGGAGTCCTTGGCCAAGGCAGTAGATCAAGACATCAAGAAAAGGGTTTCTTGGATTGAGATCAAATGGATATGAAATGCACTTAACTTTAAGACCGGATTATTAGGGTTCTGATTATTCCCTTACCCTAGATCTTGGTTGAGAGATAGTAAGTAGGAGGATTGTATCTCACATGAATCAATGACTTAAAGGTTCTGTCGAATCCGAACATTCCAATTCAGCTAGGGGTTAAACACCTGTTGCTAGACTATGGTCGTTTAATCTGTGGACTGATTAATTAATTAGTGAATTAATTAATTAGGGTCACTGATAATTGAATTGAGAACCTAGAGGGTCACACACAACAACTTGGTTACATGAGTTGAGGCTTGAAAATGATTAAACGAGTTAATCGGGCCAAGAGGGTTCCACACGTGTGAAATCACACGTGTGGCTCACGTGAGTGACACGTGTCACTGTGACATGCGTCACACACGTGTGAATATATATATATATATATATATATATATATATATATATATATATATATGTATATGTATTAAATAATTAAATGTGTTAATTATTTAATAGACTTTGGTTTAATTTTGAATTAAAAAGGAAGTCTTATTTTGGAGAAAATAATCTAGTTAATTAATTACGAATTAATTAATTAGATAAAAATAAGTTATTTATTTTAAATAAATAAAGTATAAAATTATCCAAAAATAGTTTGGATATTTTTAGCTCTCTTAAAAGTTGACTTGAATTAGAATTTAAAGTCAAAGTTGGAAAATATTTGATGATCAAGTAATAGGAGAGAGATAGACCAAAATCCTAGCCCATTAAGGACTAGGAATTTCGGCACCCTCTCTCTATAAATAGGGGAGCTCGAACTCCTCTAGGAGCGAATTGGCAATTCTTTTGGTTCATGTGTTGAACACCTTCCTTTCTCCAAGATCAAATAAACCCTAGGTTAAGCCTAAACACTAACTAGAGAACTAGCATCCTTACTAGTTAGATTGTGATCAAGTTGGTGGACTTTCTCTAGAGACTTCAAGTTAGAAGTTTGAAGATTCGAGCTTTACCAAGGAGAGGGGATCAAGCCGCGAGAAGAGCGTTCTTGGGTGGCTTGAAACGCTTCAAGAAAGAACAAAAGAAAAGTAAGTTTTCTATCTCTACGAATTTGGTTACACGATTGCGAGTCCAAGGTCCTTTTGTTGGGAAATTATTTTTAAATTCCGCTGCTTTCTGATTCGTGTTTTCCAACACTTTGATTTAATTTTGAATTAATATTAAAGTCCTAATTTGGAGAAATAAAGTCTAATAAATAATTAATTATGAATTAATTAATTATTAATCTTCAAGTTATTTATTGTAAAATAAATAAAGTAAAATTAAATGTCTAAAAGAGTTAGACTAGATTCTTGCTTTCCAAGTTGATCAAAAGGAGACTTTTGGTCAAAGTAAGAAACTTGGTCTCCAAGCAAGATATCTCTTTCCAAAAGAAGTTTGGAATCCTTTTCCAAAAAGGATAAGGGGTTTGAACCCTAGCCTTATAAATAGAGGGGTTCGAACCCCATGGGAAAATAATACAAAAATTTCTCCTTCTCCATAATTTTACACTAACCCCTTAGAGCCTAAACACCGAATATAGAACTAGCATCCTCCCTATTCGGATCGTGGTCGCGGTTGGTGGACTATTTCTCTAGAGGGCTTCTATCGTGAAGTCTTGAAAGATTCGAAGGAACTTTTGGGGATCACGCAAAACGACCACAAGGGATGATGAAACGATTCTGAACCCAACAGAATAGAAGTGAAAAAATCGAACCAAAGAAGATGGCGAAAACCGTTCGTCCATATCCTGAAGGATGAATTTTTTCACTAGGGTTTTATGGCGGGCAGATTTCTACTTTCGTAAAACTGGTTTTCGAAGGGAGTTTCAATCATGCCTTTCTCATTTTATGTTTCTTTCTTTATGTTATATCGTTAACCAACTTTCCCTAACATGATTTGAATCTAGGTTGGTATGAATTGCTATCTCTACAATGGATTCTGAAGTAGAAAGAGATTTTCGAGGGATGGGTTATCATCACCGCATGAAGCGCGTTTGAGGGCAGCTCAAAACGTGTCAAGAAAGCTACTACCTAAGTGAGTTTCTTGATCTCTACGAATCTGGAAATAGGAATTGCAAGTTTTTGATTCTATCTTTTGGGAAAATTTTTAAATTTCCGCAGCGTTTCTGTCTCGTTTTCCCAACACAAACGGGCTTAGAAAAATATAAGGCTAGGTTTTTTAGTTTCATATCTTCGTTACGTGTCCAGCACCACTTCCGAAATTCGAATCTGAATTCCCGAGCTCAAGATATGCCATCCGGAATCCAAGGCGCACTAAAACTCGTTAGGCCCCTCAAATCCCCCAAAACAAGAACGGTCTCCGACCAAAACAAACATGTATAAATGAATAAAATAAAGACATAAACAAGTTCATAAACATATAATTCAAATATATCACGTATTCACGAAGTTCGGAAAATAAATTCAAGTAATAGAAATTAAATACGGAAGTTAAAAAGTAAAATTTAAACACTTAGGGCACATAAATCACTTAAACAACTAAATCAAAGTATAAATTAAATCAAAAGAGAAATTAAAACGTCGAAAAAACCCTCTCGTGATGTCATACCTGGCTTGCCGAAGAAACGGGGTGTCACAATCCTCCCCCCTTAAAAGAACCTGGTCCCCAGGTTCACCGCTCGAGTTTCAAGCTCAAGCGACTTCCCCGTATTCATCCCATGTTCGAGGTTCATGACGTCCCGACAAGGATTAGCCCGGTAAGGTCTTCACACACAAGGGGTTTGATCACTTCTTGAAATCTTGATGGAGTAATTCCTCACCGATTGATCCGGGCTAAGAGCAACTGAAATGTTTCACACGATAGGAGGGTCCAAGTTGATTCATCACCCATCGTTTGATTCATTCCAACTACTCAAAAGATCGGTGTTACACGAATGGCGTCGTTACCGAACTTCCACCACTCGCACCTTCTAACTCAAGAAGTCCTTTTGCTAGAGAGCTAAATCACCTCTCCTTGCTTGCTCCGGAAGACCGTTGTAAACACGACCCTCAACTTACCGTGAAAACCACACACTCGAGCAAAACACACAACAAAGACATACATGTATAAGTAAAGTACGCGGAAATAATATAACAATTAAAGATGCATGATGCACGTGCTATGAATGATATATGTACCGTTCACCATTCTCGGAGTCCTTCGCATTAATGAGATTGAGTGAAGAGTTTCATGCTCAAGCGACTTCCCGTGTTCATTCCATGTTCGAGGTTCATGACGTCCCGACAAGGATTAGCCCGGTAAGGTCTTCACGCACAAGGGGTTTGATCACTTCTTGATATCTTGATGGAGTGATTCCTCATCGCTTGATCTGGGCTAAGAGCAACTAAAATATTTCACATGATAGGAGGGTCCAAGTTGATTCATCACCCATTGTTTGATTCATTCCAACTACTCAAGAGCTCGGTGTTACACGAACGACGTCGTTACCGAGCTTCCACCACTCGCACCTTCTAACTCAAGAAGTCCTTTCGCTTGAGAGCTAAATCACCACTCCTTGCTTGCTCCAGAAGACCGTTGTAAACACAACCCTCAACTTACCGTGAAAACCACACACTCGAGCAAAACACACAACAAAAACACACACGTACAGGTAAAGCACACGGAAATAATATAAGAATTAAAGATGCATGATGCACATGCCATGAATGATATATGTACCGTTCACCATTCTCGGAGTCCTTCGCATTAATGAGATTGAGTAAAGAGTCAAAGTTGGAGTCGTAGAGTTCGTACTCGAATTCCTCGACTTCGGTTTTCTTGAACGAATCCCTAGCTTGGAAATTTCATTCCTTCCCCCCAACTTCATCTCTAATTGAAGATACTTACCCCAGACCAATTCTCTTTTCTAATCTAATATCCCCTTGAAATCTCAAGATCAACTCCTTCTAGGATATCTTTAAACTTCATCTAATTTAAATCTCGGCTTCTCGGCATCTCTCTCTTCTATTTTGTGGTCCGGTAAAGAGATACTCTTCGGAATCATAAATTAGTATGCCCTAGCGGATACATCTCCACAATCTTCAATGTTCCACTATTCCTTAAAGCTCATTCTTTTCCTCTTGATACAATCGTGAATTATTTGCCCCAAATTCTCATGCTCTATCTCATTCTTCTTTTCTTTTCGGTATTCTTGAATGTCGAGTTGACCATCTTGCTTCTCCAGTAAATTTGGACTTCCAACTTCCTAGCTCCTCTACCATTCCCACTCCTTCATTTACTAATGATATCCATGATAAGTCCCTCGTTGATGAGAAATGCTCTCGTCGATATAACCTTTGGAGCTGTTAAGAAGAGAACCTTTAATTTCTCTTCAATTATTTCGTTTTAATTTTTCCCCAACACGGCTCCCCTCCATTGAATATTTGTACACACAAGGAAGGAAGAGCTATCGATCCTTCTCTAGCGCACCACCATCTACTCGGTCTTGATATTCTGCATTGAATGGTGAATCAATCGTTTCACCTCCTAGGGATTGGGTTCAAATACTTGTTCCCGGTTTCACTTCTCATTTCAATACTCTCTTGATTATTCGTCGTTGAAAAGGCCTTCCTTCTCGAATTCCAAATCGATACATCAAGTAGGTAAGGGGGAGATTTACGTAATGTGGTACCAAAGTTCTTCCTTATGTTACAACTCCTTGTTATAACTTTAACCGAATCTTCAAAATCACCATTTTTTTCTTACCCACGGTTTTCACCATCATGAAGAAAGACTTCTCTCAATCACAAGCTATCATGAAAACATCGAACTTATGCATGCCGGGTTAGTTTTGCTTATGCTATGCGTCACGTTTGTCAACAATTACATAAGAGAGCAACAAGAAGCAGCAATACACAACACACATTACAAGTGAGTAAAAGTACAATGTGGGATGGATGCTCGTACAATGAATACAATTACCTCCCGGGTGTTTCTTTGGCCTTTCCCGTTCACATTCTTTCAATTTGTGTTTCGGCGATCTACATCGAAAGCATCGCCCCAATCTCTTCCAACAATTCTCCTAAGTATGGAAATTTCTCCTACAATGAGCACACGGTGGTTGCTCCAAGGATGAAAAGTTCTTTGACTTTCTTCTTTCCTTTCGACCCCACTTGAGAGTGCTCTCAGTTCCTCTTCGATCCCGATCCCGAGCTGTGACACCCCAATTTCTCGACCGTACAGGTACGCACATCACGCGTGTGAGTTTTTAGATTTAGGATTTATTTGATTCCTTTTTCTACCTAATTGCGTTATTTTAATTCTCTTGACTTGAATACCTGAAATTATATGATAAAAATTTTCTAGTCTTTGCGAAATTTATTACGTGAATTGTATATTTATTTCCCCGAGCATGATTAAGTGTTTAAATTAATTTTAATTGTGAGAATTCTATGCCTATTTGTTCTTAATTGAAGATTTGTATAACTTATGAACTTAATTGATAAATTTCTTGAGCACTTAATTGCTACATTCATATCTTTGTTACCTAATTGCATTCATTTAAATCTTCCAAGGACCAAGTAGCAATTTTTACCCTTTTCTCCTCTTCTTGATGGATATAAACCACACATACACATATACATACACTCATTTCTTCATCCTTCAACCAAGAACAAGGCAAGAGCTCTTCCATTTCTCCCTCTCTTCATCCGATCCACCAAGGAAGCAAGGAGACCAAGATTTTCTTCTCTTTTCAACAAGAATTCAAGCCATACACTTTCATCTCTTCATCTCCTCCATCTCTTCATTCATTCAAGGTAAGTTCATACATTTTAATTGATGAATTCTTGAGCTAAGTTAGGGTTTTAAGATTCTTTGCATTTCATGACCCTATATGAAACTTATGTGATGATTTTGAGTTGGATCCATGCATATTTAACTTGAATTCATGAAGGCTTATATATATGAACCATATTTCCATGTTAAGGGTTTTCATGAATGATTTTGTTGAATCTAAGCATGTTTCTTTGGATCATAAGTGGCCTAAATGAGATATTATGAGTGTATCATTGTTGTTTGATGTTTTGGGTGCTTTTGGTTGAGGTTTGGGGTGATTTGGTTGTTTAGTTTTCTTCTCCCGCGAGCTTCCCCTGTTTTTCCACGTTATTGCTGTTCTGGAGGACTACCCGGCCGGGTAGTTTGTGCCCACAAAAGTACCCGGGCGGGTAGTTTGTTACAGAAGGGTTTCTGCACCTGCTCTCCCCGGCTGGGTAAATTTCTGCCTTATTTTTACCCGGCCGGTTACTCCCTCGTCCGAACTCCGATTGACCTGATTTTTGGACCGTTGGAAACCTCTTGAAGTCTAGAACAACCTATAATTGGAATCATCTCAATATCTTTTTTCATTTGTGAGATATAATCAATTATTTTTGGTGTCGCTACTTCGCCGGAAATCTGCTTTCACCCAACTTTAAACTTACGCCATTTTCTCCTCGCTTTGAACCAAATTTCGTGCCATATATCATTTTAAAGGTCTATGTGTCTAGTTTCATTCCAAAGAAACAAAACTCAATTCCCTTTCCTCAAACTCAAGATATTCGAGTTTTACTACAGCTTGTCCGTTTTGGAAATCTGTCAACTTTCGCCCATTTTCGCTCTGGAGCTCTCTTTGTGTTTTCATTTCCTTTTTCTCGCATGTTTCCATCTCCAAACTTGTTTATAACTCATTATTTATTGAATTATATGCTTACTTAGTTGGTATTTATGCTCTTATGTGACACTCATTGGTCTTTACTTGCCTAAACTTGATTTTGTGAACTCGTGCTTTATATATTAATTGAATTCGTCTGAGTAATTGAGCATATGAACACGATCACAACATTCTATGAAATTATTATGCTTTATTCATATTGAAACACGTCATGACAAGTTTTATCACTTCATAAACATTCTTGCCGTGCGTCCTACTTGGTTCCATTTTGAGTCGTGTCTCACAAGTACACTGTATCTTCTTTCTTATTCAGTGATCTCCTCGGTGGAGATGTTTGGGATTCGTGGTATCTCTCTCTGGGTCTTTCTTGCACATGAAGGTGAGGGTTTTCTTTATAAACGAGCTATAACCTTGCATGAATTAAAAGTATGTCAAATGGTTTTCTAATTAAAGTTAACCATATCTTTTATACCGGCTATGTACCGGAAATGATTTATAAACTGCATAGTGTTAATCCTGGCCTGTTTTGCGAGATATTCCTGATTGCCCCCGGCTTTCCTAGCGCTGGGCTAGCCGGTGTGGATCTTGTACCTGTTCCTGGGGCCTAGGGGCTTGTGTATTGAGGGAACCAGGGAGGCATCGGGGCGACGGTGAACTCTTGCATAGGTCCCATCCTGTTGGACTACCCGGATACCCACCCGGAGGTTTGGTGGGAGATGGGGCTCTGATTTGAGGGAGTCATGAACCCGAAGATCACCCTGATGCGCGGATGTGGAGGTTAGCTATCGGTCACATTGCACCCAGAGAAAGGAGATTAATTTATATTTATTTTTCCCGCCTGATAATTAATTATAACTCCTGTTTCCTGATTACCTGCTTATACTTGTCATTTAATAAGTGAAAAGTGGAGTCCAGGATGGAATAAATAGCCGTTCTCGCCGGGTCCCCTTAAAATGTTAAACATAGATATCCGTAACCTCTGGTAGGCCTCCAGTCCCTGTTCAACACCTGAGTTCGTGGATCGGCAAGGTAAAATAGGCTTCAACAGAGGGTGTACGGATATCGACATATGCATATTTTATCCCCGTTTATCTGACCTGCATGCTTGAACATAATTCCACCCGTACGTATTGATTTACTTCTGATTTTTGTCTCCTGTTTTATTAACTAATAATGTACAGTGGAATTATGCCTGCCTGATTACCTATATATATATATATATATATATATATATATATATGCGTGTGTACCCCCTTCACTCAGTCAGTTGGCTGACCCCTCTCTCTCGTTGTTTTTAGTCATGTCTTGCAGGTTCTGTGGTCGTTAGGCGGGAGTCTTTTGAGGTTCTTGTTCGATTCTTGGTCTAGCTCGCACTACATTGTCCTGCATTCACATTTCCTGCTTTATTTTAGGCCTTGTCGGCCAATGTATTCTATTTTTGCTTTATTGAATTTGTGGCAGGTTAGGACAGGTTGTATTTTCTTTAGTTGAACCCGTTTTACTTTCCTGCTTGTATTGTCTTATGTATTGGTTGTGAATACATGACTGCCTTATTCCTGCTACTCTGATCCTGTTGATTTGTTGGTAGGGTCTAGTCCCGCCTAGCACAGGGTTGTTTTTTTTTTATTTCTGTCTCCGTTCGCTATGAGCTTAGTTCATGTATGGACTTTCCATTTCATGGGTGGACGGGGCTCATAGTGCGGGGGATGTGGTGCCCTCCGTCTAGGGTGTCACATCCTAAGGTGGTATCAGAGCTCCAGGTTGCAAAACCAGAGTTCTAGTGTCGTGTCCTATCGAGTCTAGGTTGTACGGCTTAGGAATTACCTGTCAACGTGAGCATTGCATTGCTGTTGAACCTTGAATTGCATTCCTTTTAAGACCTTGTTGGATTATATGTTATGTATTGCATCAATCCATGGCCTTGGTGTTGATTATGTGTCATGAGCATGCTCTAATCGCATGCATTTATTCTAGAATTAAGTTGGAAATTGTAGGTGACAAAGATAATATCAAACCACGGCCAATCTCTATGACAACAACGAACTATCACAAGCTCTACTTTCAAGCATGGAAGATGTAGGAATGCACCGGGGAATTTCATACAAGAATTTGAGGAAATGACCATTCCTCAATGGAGCTACGGTTGCAATGTAGAATCTGGAATAGAAGGTCGATTTTGGGAAAATTCACAAGTTTTGTGGTGGTTGGTGAATATTCAATGAAATAGTAGTGGGGTGTATGATGATTACGACTCACAAGAATCAACAAATACACCTACATTATAAGAGTTAATCAACCAAATTCAACGGGATTGTCTAACTCAAGGCATATAGCGAAGAAAATCTCAAAGGTACTTTAGTTTGAAGTTCGGATCAACGAAGAGGCGACGGTGATCAAGAGGGCTAGAGGCAAAGTCAATTTTCGAGAGATAAGCAACAAAGGTCTTTAAGGATGAATCTCCAAGTGAATCAAGCTATTGGTTTCAAGTTCGGAGTAGACGATTCCGGATATACCCAAATTTGTGAAAGGCGAGTAAGGTGAATCGGCAAAGTAGAACTTCCAAATAAATCAAGTTTTAGAAACCGAGTACGGAAAGAAAGAAAAGAAGAGGAAATGGGATACTTTGGGTTTCGAGTAAAGAAGAAGCTGGGTTCGAAAAGGGTTAAAGAAAATTAATCCAACATGGTAAATACAAACTTAGATAAGGCAACAATGCTAAAGGTTTTATCTTCGGTCGCATTGGAATTTATCTTCCAGATCCAAGCTGAATTGTCGTGCTGTGAGGTTGAATTGGGAGATATAGAACAGCAAATGGAAACGATAAAGTAAGGCAAAGAGCTTTTGGAGGAAACTGTGAAATCAGGTTTAAGTAATCGGAGGATTAGTTTATTCCATCAATCTGAGCTCATAAAGTATAAGCCAAGAGAACGTTGATCAAGGTGTTAATCAAGGTAAAGATTCGCAACTTCTTTGGAGGTCGATACTTGGGAATAAGTCAAAATACCGATTCTATGGGTTTAGAAGACTTTGGTTTCAAGAAGTTGTAATCTCGAGCTATGGAGACTCACAAATTGATACAAGGAAAACTTATGAAGATTTTGAAGACCGTGGGAAAAACGAGGGATGATCAACAAGATCAAATCGAACTGTAATTTAGGAGATGAAGAACAAGTTACCGAGCTAAAGTTGACCACTACGGTGACAGGTGTATTGCATTCATGCACGTGCATCATGTGTCGTATTGAATTATTTAATCTCCTTTAATTATACGTATGTGTGCATTTCTACTTGATAATTGCCCCAATGTGTTGCATCTTTGATTGCTTGCTACGTGCATTAGCATCTTAATCCCACATGTATTGTTTAGTGTTTACTTGGTAGGAAATTTCTCCCACTTCGTTCATCAAGTGTTAGTCCGACGGGGTCTTACTCGAATCAAAACAAGAAAAATGTTGGATTGCAAGGTATATGGAATGAAAGGGAAAGGAAAATAAGGAGGCCTGGAAAGTAGAACTGGAGCTGGGAATGAAGGAAGTAGGTTTTCGTCCCTACCAAACACTTCAAAGTGAATGTGAGTAAGATCACCAAACATGTCTAATAGTGAGGACCATTTACACCAAGGAAGCTAGTTAAAGAAGTGAGAATCTTCAATTCAAGAAGCAATGTAACGAGTTCAACGGTTAGAGATAGGAATTTTTAAGGGGGAGAGTTTGACCTGGAAATAACTTAAATTCGTGGTTGTGCTCGAATGGATCACTCCTAGTGAGAACCATGGAAATGCAAGAGTCAACAAGTAACTGGGTTCTACGCCAGTGGCAAGAGATGAAATGGAAGGTGTAGCATTCAAGAGAATTTCAAGATCGAAGTGAATGAAGATTTGATAATAATATTAGAAGGGATAAGTGCTTAGAAAGATGAAGATATTAATTCAAGGAATGCTTGGGATTTGGAACTATAAGACAGGGTAAAAGATTGATCGTCGGTAATTTCGGTCAGAGGATCAGCCTCGCTAATTTCTTACTATGGGACTTACGAACTAAATCTAGAAGGTTGAAAAGGTTGTATACGGTATAACATATCTCATGCATTGGAGACGATGGGATTGTGAAGGAATTACAAGAATTGGTAAAGAGGGTGTCGGATAATAAAAGCTGATCCAATCATCATATTATGTGATAGACGAAGTTAGAATCAATTTAAGTGTCGAAAATGAGAGTTAATTCAACCTAGCGTTGGAACAGGAATACCTAGAAGGAAAATACATAACATGAAATGATGGGTTACCGTCTCATCTATCGTTTTTCAAGATTAACCCGGGATGTTATTAGGATTGGAGTATGGAATTTGAGCTACTAAAGATTAGCTCAAGCATCCAAGGAGGTTGAGTATAATTCGTGGAGAAGGATGAATTAATTGGGTTAAGATCAAGTGCATACTAAAAATCTACAGTTTCAGACCGCGTTGTTTAGAAATGATAAAGGAAAAGATTATGGAAGGGAGACTGAGTGGTCGTTGAAGTATTGAACATACCGGGGATTTCAATACATGACACAAACAGTAGAGGAATCTCCAAGAGCAAATCAGGTGATTTAATCGGAGCACTACATTGGAAGATTCCTGAATAATGGTGAACGGTACATCAGGCATCCATGGCATATGCATATATGCAACTTTCATTCGAATAATCTTATAATGTTAAGTGCTTTGATCGCTTGTGGTATTAACTGCTTTTATGTGATTGTTACTTGATGTATTTCATTTCCCCTACTTGTTTCTTGTGTGGTTGTTGTGTGATTGGTTATTTGAGTGTTGTTTTGAGAGCTTGAGAGTTTCTCTTTCTTTATGTTCGAGAGACGGGGTTCTCTCATTGTCTGTTCGAGAGACGGGGTTCTCTCATTGTTTGTTTGAGAGACGGGGTTCTCTCTTTTTATTGCACTACTTGCTTTGTTTGATAGAATTCCGAGAGTTTAGGCTTCGGTGAGTTAAGGGCCGTGACTTAACAACAACTGAAGACCCCTTGTGGCTTGAAGACCTTTTCCGAACTAATTCCTGATGGGGAGTTGCTAACCCGCGTGGGATAAACACGGGAGAGCTGCTTAAGAGTCCAGAACTCGAGGCAGTGGACCTGGGGACCAGGTCCTCTTAAGGGGGAGAGGTTGTGACACCCCGATTTCTCGGCCGTACAGGTACGCACGCCACGAGTGTGAGTTTTTAGATTTAGGATTTATTTGATTCCTTTTTCTACCTAATTGCATTATTTTAATTCTCTTGAATTGAATACCTGCAATTATATGATAAAAATTTTCTAGTCTTTGTGAAATTTATTACGTGAATTGTATATTTATTTCCCCGAGCATGATTAAGTGTTTAAATTAATTTTAATTGTGAGAATTTTATGCCTATTTGTTCTTAATTGAAGCTTTGTATAACTTACGAACTTAATTGATAAATTTCTTGAGGACTTAATTGCCACATTCATATCTTTGTTACCTAATTGCATTCATTTAAATCTTCCAAGGACCAAGTTGCAATTTTTCCCCTTTTCTCCTCTTCTTGATCGATATAAACCACACATACACATATACATACACTCATTTCTTCATCCTTCAACTAAGAACAAGGCAAGAGCTCTTCCATTTCTCCCTCCCTTCATCCAATCCACCAAGGAAGCAAGGAGACCAAGATTTTCTTCTCTTTTCAACAAGAATTCAAGCCATACACTTTCATCTCTTCATCTCCTCCATCTCTTAATTCATTCAAGGTAAGTTCATACATTTTAATTGATGAATTCTTGAGATAAGTTAGGGTTTTAAGATTCTTTGCATTTCATGACCCTATATGAAACTTATGTGATGATTTTGAGTTGGATCCATGCATATTTAACTTGAATTCGTGAAGGCTTATATATATGAACCATATTTCCATGTTAAGGGTTTTCATGAATGCTTTTGTTGAATCTAAGCATGTTTCTTTGGATCATAAGTGGCCTAACTGAGATATTATGAGTGTATCATTGTTGTTTGATGTTTTGGGTGCTTTTGGTTGAGGTTTGGGGTGATTTGGTTGTTTGGTTTTCTTCTCCCTCGAGCTTCCCTTGTTTTTTCACGTTTTTGATGTTCTGGAGGACTACCCGGGCGGGTAGTTTTTGCCCACAAAAGTACCCGGGCGGGTAGTTTGTTACAGAAGGGTTTCTGCACCTGCTCTCCTAGGCCGGGTAAATTTCTGCCTTGTTTTTACCCGGCCGGTTACTCCCTCGTTCGAACTCCGATTGACCTGATTTTTTAATCGTTGGAAACCTCTTGAAGTCCAGAACAACCTCAAATTGTAATAATCTCAATATCTTTTTTCATTTGTGAGATATAATCAATTATTTTTGGTGTCGCTACTTCGCCGGAAATCTGCTTTCACCCAACTTTAAACTTACGCCATTTTCTCCTCGCATTGAAACAAATTTCGTGCCATATATCATTTTAAAGTTCTATGTGTCTAGTTTCATTCCCAAGAAACAAAACTCAATTACCTTTCCTCAAACTCAAGATATTCGAGTTTTTCTACAGCTTGTCCGTTTTGGAAATCTATCAACTTTCGCCCATTTTCGCTCGGGAGCTCTCTTTGTGTTTTCATTTCCTTTTTCTCACATGTTTCCATCTCCAAAATTGTTTATAACTCATTATTTATTGAATTATATGCTTACTTAGTTGGTATTTATGCTCTTATGTGACACTCATTGGTCTTTACTTGCCTAAACTTGATTGTGTGAACTCGTGCTTTATATATGAATTGAATTCGTCTGAGTAATTGAGCATATGAACACGATCACACCATTCCATGAAATTCTTATTCTTTATTCATATTGAAACACGTCATGACAAGTTTTATCACTTCATAAACATTCTTGCCGTGAATCCTACTTGGTTCCATTTTGAGTCGTATCTCACAAGTACACTATATCTTCTTTCTTATTCAGTGATCTCCTCGGTGGAGATGTTTGGGATTCGTGGTATCTTTCTCTGGGTCTTTCTTGTACATGGAGGTGAGGGTTTTCTTTATAAACGACCTATAACCTTGCATGAATTAAAAGTATGCCAAATGGTTTTCATATTAAAGTTAACCATATCTTTTATACCGGCTATGTACCAGAAATGATTTATAAACTGCATAGTGTTAATCCTGACCTGTTTTGCGAGATATTCCTGATTGCCCCCGGCTTTCCTAGCGCTGGGCTAGCCGGTGTAGATCTTGTACCTATTCCTGGGGTCCAGGGGCTTGTGTATTGAGGGAACCAGGGAGGCATCGGGCCGACGGTGACTCTTGCATAGGTCCCATCCTGTTGGACTACCCGGATACCCACCAGGAGGTTTGGTGGGAGATGGGGCTCCGATTTGAGGAAGTCATGAACCCGAAGATCACCCTGATGCGCGGATGTAGAGGTTAGCTACTGGCCACATTGCACCCGGAGAAAGGAGATTAATTTATATTTATCTTTCCCGCCTGATAATTAATTATAACTCCTGTTTCCTGATTACCTGCTTATACTTGTCATTTAATAAGTGAAAAGTGGAGTCCAGGATGGAATAAATACCAGTTCTCGTCGGGTCCCCTTAAAATGTTAAACATAGATATCCGTAACCTCTGGTAGGCCTCCAGTCCCTATTCAACACCTGAGTTCGTGGATCGGCAAGGTAAAATAGGCTTCAACAGAGGGCGTACGGATATCGACACATGTATATTATATCCCCGTTTATCTGACCTGCATGCTTGAACATAATTCCACCCGTACGTATTGATTTACTTCTGATTTCTGTCTCCTGTTTTATTAACTAATAATGTACAGTGGAATTATGCCTGCCTGATTACCTACATATATATATATATATATATATATATGCGTGTGTACCCCCTTCACTCAGTCAATTGGCTGACCCCTCCCTCTCGTTGTTTTTAGTCATGTCTTGCAGGTTCTGTGGTCGTTAGGCGGAAGTCTTTTGAGGTTCTTGTTCGAGTCTTGGTCTAGCTCGCACTACATTGTCCTGCATTCACATTTCCTGCTTTATTTTAGGCCTTGTCGGCCAATGTATTCTATTCTTGCTTTATTAAATTCGGGACAGGTTAGGACAGGTTGTATTTTCTTTAGTTGAACCCGTTTTACTTTCCTGCTTGTATTGTTTTATGTATTGGTTGTGAATACATGACTGCCTTATTCCTGCTGCTCTATTCCTGTTGATTTGTTGGTAGGGTCTAGTCCCGCCTAGCACAGGGTTGTTTTTTTTTTTTTTTTTCTGTCTCCATTCGCTATGAACTTAGTTCATGTATGGACTTTCCATTTCATAGGTGGACGGGGCTCATAGTGCGGGGAATGTGGTGCCCTCCGTCTAGGGTGTCACACGAGCTATTTCCCGATCCCATCCTTTATACTCGACTCTTTTCTTTTAACTTCTTGGATTTAACCCGGACGGCTTCCTGGATACTCTCAATCCATGCTCTAAACTCGATCCTAGTCTCCATTTCCCAAAGGTCTTCCCTAATTCCATCCATAAATTGGGCCACTCTTTCGAATTCGGTCAACCTCCTTAGATAGATACGAGGGCGTACATTGATCTTGTGTTCTGAGGAGCCACACCTAGTACACTTGCTCAATCTTTTCCAACATTTCTCATAAGTATGATTGGGTCCTCCACAATGAGTGCATGGGACTTGTTCTTCGGTAAACGATGCACTCGGTAAGAACAAAAGATCCTTTCTAATAAATCGAGTCGTTTTGCCTTTCATCTTAGTGGATTGATTATTGGTGCGATGATTCGGAGGTCGTGAAGAGCCTTCATATCTACTTGATCCCAATTTCAACTTAGGGGCCATGGTCATTGAGATGAGTGGTTAATCATTGTAAGATATTAACCTACAATACACAAGGGAGATGAAAGTACGATGCATGCGGTTAGCGAGTGATTATGAAACGTAAATGGAATAACTATCGCACGTAAAGTATGCAACAACAACAATTAGTGAATGGAAAACAACAACTTTTAAAACACATAATTCAAGAAAATTCACATATCTTGATGTAATGCACACATTAGCACATTGTCCCTACGCCGTACGACCTATACTTAACATAACACGACACTAGAACTTCGGTTTTCCAACCCAGAGCTCTGATAGTACTTTAGGATGTAGCGCCCGGAGCGGCGAGCCACCACATCCCCTGCATTTAGACCCGAACCCATATATGAAATAGAAATCCATACATGAGCCCAAGACTAAGCGAACGGGGACCTACACGCACTCGCTAGGCCAGGCGGAGCTAAGACAGGACCAAAGCGCCCAAAATAATAAGAAAGCGAAAGCATACATCAAAATTCAAGAAGATAATTCCACAAAACGGGTTCAACTAGCCATACCAAAGCCATTTTCAAATCAAACTTATACTTAAACTTATCTTATTCAAAACGTTACATACTCATAATGAGTTGTATCGTAAAGAAAAGATCCTACACCGTTTCATAACCAATATAACAAAGCATATTCAAATACCCGACGAGCACGGGTCTCCAACCTACTTCTAAATCATTATCATATTCAAGAAAAACCGAAATAATCATAAAACATATACATTAACCAAATCCCATATCCATCCTCCTTTGTTGAAGTCTACACACGGGGTACGGGCCCACAACGTATAACTCTACATATGCGGGATAGCTAGTCCACATCGTACCTTCCCCGGTTATTCACCGAGGGCTTAAAGCACCATGCCTTCTCAACCTCCAAGAGTCGTGCATAAGTACTTCAAATGGTGATCGTCCACAGGCTTAACCCGACGGCCCAACACTGTCTCAGGCGTCCTTACCCATGTCTCCGGGGTCCCCAACAAATCAGAACAAAGCATATCCTATCATAACTCGCTACATATCAAATCATAACTTAACGTACCTCAGCATACCTTACCTTGTAACTCGACATATGTTTTTAACGTACCTCTCCGTGTCATCCTAAATCATATCATGTTGAAGAAGAGCGTAGCTTGCACGAAGACACACGGTTTGGAGTATACCCTTATTGCAAAACATTTTCAAGCTTACGTATGCTCATACATATAATTCAAAACCATATAATCGTATGATAAAGTCATAAACATATCTTATAAGCACGTATCTATTATATTTATAGTCACATGTGGGCTTCAAACGACCATGTAGGGTTGTAGGTCGTATTAACTAAACAAAACAAACCTAAACCTCACCTTTTACCAAAAGTGCCCTCGGACGAGCGTTGACGACCAAGAAGAAGCTAAATGGTAGATCCGACACTTCCTGAACTCGAATCTGAGACATACAAACACATACTCAAGACTTAGACTCAAACATGAACCAATTAGATGCATGACGACGCATACAAATGCAAGTGGATGCAAGGCATGTCATATAAATTCACACTTAGGCATATCGAAGCAAATATCATACTATCACACAAATAATTCATGAATTAAACACACGACACCTTAAATAACCCATAAGATAATATATTATAACATATCATAAGCTTTCATAAGTTCAAAGTTTATAAGAAAGTCAAAGGATGCAAGAAAACATAATACGTTCCATTTAAACGGTTATGCATTCATAGTTCGTTCAAGCTTAGCATATAGAGCCATAAACTTTAAAATAATTAACGAAATATAACATATTACAACACATTAGCATGTTAGGGTCATAATCGGGGTGGGAGAAATCTAATATAATCAAGAACATAGCAAGAAAAACAAGCAAACATCACATAACATCACAACGGAGCAAGAAAAACAACTAAACGGAAGCCACCACGTGGCAGCCATAGCAAGAAAAACAAGCAAACATCATATAACATCACAACTGAGCAAGAAAAACGACTAAATGGAAGCCACCACGTGGCAGCCATGACATGGGCGTGTCTCTCTTGTAGAACAAAGGGAGACACGGGGGTGTCTTAGTACAGACACCCCAGCCCAAGGGTGATACGGGGGTGTCACCCAAAAAGCCTTGGGAAGGCCACGGACATGTCCGTGGGAGACAGCTTCCTCTTCTTCGTGTAACAGCTGCAAAAATGAAGGGAAAGAAAGCAAGGAATAGGGAGGACCAAGGCAACAACATACACAACATTATCACGCATCAAACTACCAAATTTTATGCCAAAATCCCACCTAAAACAGCCCCGAAACGAACAACAATCAAGGAGCAGCAAATCAGTCCATATTCACTCAAAAAGCTTGAAGAAACTCAAAGTTTATCAATGGTGGACCCTCATACACTTAACATAATTCAAATACAAGTTTATATATACATAATATCAGCTAGGGAGATCACATTTCATGCCTTAAAATCCACAAAAACCGAACAGCAGCCATGGATTCGAAAATGGAGCTTAAAACCTAACTATTCATGCTCTTCTTCATAACATGCTCAAAGCTGAATGAAAATTGAAAATCGTAGCTTAAAACAGCCAAAAGGAGATGTAGATCAAGAATATATACTTACCTATTGAAATGGTTGAAGGATGATGAAGATTGAGCTCAAATTCTCCAAAGGATGAATAGTGATGTATTCTCTTTTCTCTTCCCCCTTTGGCTGAGAATTTCCTCCCTTTATCTGCTTAGTTTCGAAATGAGGGAGATAGGGTTGGATAGGGGCTTGATTTAGGTTTAAGTGGATCCAAGAATGGGGCCATTTGGTCAAGAAACGAGAAAGATATGGTCAAAACCGTAAAAGGTGACAGATCTGCAAGCGCGGCTAGGCTCGGGCGAATTTTGGAGGCTCAAACGGGCTTAGAAAAATACAAGGTTAGGTTTCTTAGTTCCATATCTTGTTTATGAGTCCAACACCTCTTCCAGAATTCGAATTTGAATTCCCGACCTCAAGATATGCCGTCCGGAATCCAAGGCGCACTAAAACTCGTTAGGCCCTCAAATCCCCGAAAACAAGAAATGGTCTCCGACCAAAACAAACAAGTATAAAAGAATAAAATAAATACATAAACGAGTTCATAAATATATAATTCAAATATATCACGTATTCATGAAGTTCAAAAAATAAATTCAGGTAATAGAAATTAAATACGGAAGTTAAAACGTGAAATTTAAACACTTGCACACATAAATCACTTAAACAATTAAATTAATGTATAAATTCAATCAAAAGAGAAATTAAAACGTCGAAAAACCCTCGTATGACATCATACCTGGCTTTCCAAAGAAACGGGGTGTTACAAGAAGTACATTCTTAGCTTGACGATAAAGTAATAAGAACCTTCAACGGACGAGGGTCTGATAATGCATCAACAGAAGGAAAGAGAGGACGCTTTCCAGATTTAATCTCCAAGTCTGCCATTTGAACAGGAATATCGATAAGCATCTCAACATCTAGGTCTGAATTTGGGTGAAGGTTTTCTTTGTTGGTTTGGCTGGGGTTCTTGATACGGGAAGACTTCGGTTTACGTTTAACTTGAGGTTTAGGTTGCGTTTTAATATTGGTATAGGTTTGGTTCACCGAAGGGGCGCCTACACTGAATGACAACTCCTCAAAGTGTAGCGCATTATAGATAAGAGGTATTCGCATGGGTTGCTTATTAGTATGAGTGGTGTTAGACGTAGATGGAGTTTGAGTTATGGGTGAGTTCAAAGCGATAAGTCCTGATAACGTTTGGGTGGGGATTACTTGATTAGGGACTATCTTCTTTTGGTTTGTTTGGGGTATAGAGTGACGGTGGGTTTGGGAGGATAGTTGAGGTATTGTTTTAGGAGTGTATTGGATAATTGTTGTTGATAGGCTAGGATTTGTGCTCCTAGTTAGTTGTATCCCCACGTCAGATTTAACATCTAGGGGGAAATTTTCAGAATTTGAATACTTAGCGGCAGTTTCGTAACTGCCCTCAGAACCTCCTGGAATCTCGCTATTCGGCCCTTTTCTTTCCTTCCCGGAATGTGCTCGTCGCCCTTCCGATCGGAACTGTGGTCTGCTTTGCTTTCCCGACGTAGCCCCATTGTTCTCCTTCCACCCGTACATCGATGATTCTGAATTCGCTCGTAACCAGTTTCAGTACGGGTAGTTCGAACCAGGATCGACAAACACCACTTCACAATTCTTGGGACACGCCTTATGAATATGATCACACATGCCACAAATATAACGAAAGTTCAGGAGTTTCTCATAACTCAGGCTGATGAGAATCCCCGCGTCCCCTTCTTTATTTCTGAATCTTAATGCCTTTTGTAGAGGCAAAGCCAAATTGATTTTTACTCTGATACGTATTTTGGAGTTGAAGGAGTTTTCTCCCCGTGGCTTCTCATCATACTCAATCAATTTTCCAATTTCGTTACCAATAAATTCGGCCATCAACTTCGTCCTCTTGCCATAGGGAAGACTTTTTACATGGATGTGGAAGGCACATAAGTCCAGCATGTTGGAGAACAGGAATCAGAAAGCAGCGGAAATTTAAAGATTTTCCAACAAAAGGATCTTGGACTCGCAATCGTGTATCCAAATTCGTAGAGATCAAGAAACTCACTTGGGTAGTAGCTTTCTTGACACGTTTTGAGCCTCCCTCAAACGCGCTTCATGCGGTAATGGCAACCCGTTCCTCGAAAGTCTCTTTCTACTTCAGAATCCATTGTAGGGATAACAATCCACACCAACCTAGATTCAAATCATGTTAGGGAAGTTCTTAACAATATAACATAAAGAAAGAAACATGAAACGAGAAAAGCATGATTGAAACTCCCTTCGAAAACTAGTTTTGCGAAAGTAGAAAACTGCCAGTCACAAAACCCTCGTGAAAAAATTCATCCTTCAGGATATGGACGAACGGTTTTCGCCATCTTCTTTGGTTCGATTTTTTAATTCGTTTCATGTTGGGTTCAAAATCGTTTCATCATCCCTTCTAATCGTTTTGATTGATCCCCACTTTTTGGTAAAGCTCAAATCTTCAAAACTTCTAACTTGAAGCTCTCTAGAGATAGTCCACCAACTTGGCTACAATCTAACTAGTAAGGATGCTAGTTCTCTAGTTAGTGTTTAGGCTTAACCTAGGGTTTCGTATATCTTGGAGAAAGGATGGTGTTCAACACATGAACCAAAAGAATTCTCTATTAGCTTTAAGGGGAGCTCGAACTCCCCTATATATAGGAGGGAAGTGGCCGAAAATCCCTAATCCTTATGGGCTTAGGATTTTGGTCCCTCTCTCCTATTACTTGATCATCAAGTAATTTTGACTTTGACCTTGAATTCAAATTCAAATCAACTTTCAAGAGAGCTAAAAATATCCAAACTATTTTTGGATAATTTTATACTTTATTTATTTAAAATAAATAACTTATTTTTATCTAATTAATTAATTCACAATTAATTAACTAGATTATTTTTCTCCAAAATAAGACTTTCTTTTTAATTCAAAATTAAACCAAAGTCTATTAAATAATTAATCACATTAATTATTTAACACATAAATAAATATACACATATATTTACACACGTGTGAGACACGTGTCACAAGGACACGTGTCACTCATCTTGGCCCGATTAACTCGTTTAATCATTTTCAAGCCTCAACTCATGTAACCAAGTTGTTGTGTGTGACCCTCTAGGTTCTCAATTCAATTCGTAGTGACCCTAATTAATTAATTCACTAATTAATTAATCAGTCCACAGATTAAACGACCATAGTCTAGCAACAGGTGTTTAACCCCTAGCTGAATTAGAATGTTCGGATTCGACAGAACCTTTAAGTCATTGATTCATGTGAGATACAATCCTCCAACTTACTATCTCTTCAACCAAGATCTAGGGTAAGGGAATAATTAGAACCCTAATAATCCGGTCTTAAAGCTAAGTGCATTTCATATCCATTTGATCTCAATCCAAGAAACTCTTTTCTTGATGTCTTGATCTACTGCCTTGGCCAAGGACTCCATATGGCATATGAATGACTTACACAATAAGAGATCACCTTGCAAACGCAAGTGTAGGTCCTTTCTTGATTCTCATTCACTTTCATGAATCACTTGTGCAGCCCCAGCATAAGCCTTGAATCAGTTGTCTAAGGCGACACCCTTTAAAGCTTATACCTAAGACTACAAAGTTAACTCATAAAGTGACATGGAACCTCAAGTCTAAGGATCAATTAATCACATCAATGGCTCGTGAGATATTTCCTAATCTGGAAGTTTCTATTTCCTGAAATAGAAACTTCCTTTCCCATTTAGGAATGTTCTCACACGGGACACCTCAGTGAACTTACTTATTAAAGTAAGCACCCTCATGTATCACGCACGTATCAACTATACACTTTGCACCTCCATGAAACAAGGTGGTCCTTCTTAAGGGCGTGATCCCACAAGCAAGCCTTAGAGGAGTCAGGTTGACACTCCCACTGTCTGTAGGACTCATCGGCTTGGAGTAATTTACTAATCATGACTTATGTGAAATAGGGCTCGTTTCATGAACCATTTCACCTAAATGGTAGAGTCCTAAAGTCATCAGGATTAGGGGAATTCTCATACATGCGCACATAATGGAAACATTCAAAACACGTATTGGCATATAAAGAAGTGTTTGCCTATGATCAATCGTATATTATTCAAAGATTGTCTGTGATACAAGAAAAGTCCCAAAGCAGATTACGTCGAATCGGTTTTCTAGGGCACTATTCCTAACACAGCAAACACTTGATCAGATCATCAAGATCACCTAAACCTTTCAATATCAGAAGGTTCTTATCGAAAGCCCAAGGTCCCCCTTTCAAAACTCTTTGACAATCATAGATATGATTAAACAATAGTAAGAATCGGTCCCCTTCAACTTTCTGAATATCCATCCCCTTAATGGAGTTGACTACCCCCTGCATCGTCATTTTGAACTCATAGAATATCTGAGCTTTCTTAGGAACGATCTTTCCCACCATCGCAAAATTCCTCCCCATGTCACTTCTACCCCAAAAATCTTATGGAAGCCCTCGAACAACCTTCGAATTAGACTCCAAATTAGAAGCCCTCCAAAGCGTATCCACACCAGTCCTATAACACGATCAAGCGAGTGAGAATGCTAGTTCTATGGCTTGTGTTAGGCTAGGATTTACTTTGAAAACTTTTCTTTTGGATTTTCTCAAAAACTTAGCACTTCTTAAGTGTTGGTCTAAAGAATAAGAAAAGCCCCAACCCTTGTATTTATACAAGGTAGGTTCGAACCCCTTAAGGTTTCTAAGACCCCATGGAATTAGTTTTCATGCTCACTAATTAACTCATTTAATTATTAATTTAATTGGAATAATAAGTTCTTAACTTATTCTCCAAGTCTTGTAAGAATAACCTTCTCTCTCCTACAATAGGAAGTTTGACTTTTCTACTTTCTTAAAGTCAAAAGTCAATAATCAATAAATAATTTAATTCTCAATTAATTATTTATTGGGTTAAGTTTATTTGAGAATAGTCTTAACAATTAATTCAAAATTACTTAAAAGACCAAAATTAATTAATTACAATTTAATTCTAGAAAAGAATTCACCTACGAAATAAATCGCATGCATGAGGCCACGTCAATGACACGTGTCGGCCACGTGTGCGTGATACATGGCAATCACGTACCGTGCATGACACGTGGGCCTCTTTCAATCAACATTTTGATCCTTCATTAATCATATTAACATCCTACCATAACCCTCGTATTCTGGCATTTGTGTGTGACCCTTTAGGTTCATTATTCGATTAGCAGTAACAGTGGTTAATTAATTCCCATAATTTAAATAATCACTTCACATATCACACTACCGTAATCTAGCAATGGGTGTGTGACCTCTAGCCGAATAACGAAATGAATCGAAGAACCTTTCAGTAAATGACAATCAATGAAATACGATCCTCCTACAACTCCATCCCTCAATCAAGAACTAAGGCATGGGAAATATTCTCAGAGCCTAAATATTCTTGATCTTTAAAGTTAAGTTCGCTTCATATCCATTTCGATCACAATCCTAGAAAACCCCATTCTCTAGATGTCTTGATCTTTTATCCACCTTGACCAAGGGCTAATATTTAATGGACTACAAACAACTCAATCAGTAAGAGACCATTCTTGTTCTTAACAAGTGTAGGTCTTTTATCGATTCTACTAATTCTACATTTGCCACTTGTGTAATCCCAACATAGGCCGTGGTTCAGGTGTCTATATGGCGACACCCTTTTGAGCCTATATCAAAGATTACAGAGTTAGCTCATATGAGACATTACAGAACCTCAAGTCTAAGGATTAATGAATCACGTCATTGACCTGTGAGATATTTCCTAATCTGGAAGTTTCTGTAAACTTCCTTTCCCATTTAGGAATGTTCTTACGCGGGACATCCCAGTGATGTAGTTCTTGTAACAATCACCCTTATGTATTATGAACACATCAACGTATGAACTTATCACTCCATGAAACTGGGTGATCCTTCAAAAGGACATAACCACATAAGCAAGTATCAGCAGAGTCAAGGTCGACACTCCCACTGTCTGTCGGACTCATTGACTTGAAGAAGTTTCTAATCCTCGGCTATGGAGTTAAGAACTTGTTTCATGTGTCGTTCCCATAACGACAAAGTTCTTAACGATCTCATCGGATTAGGGGAGTTCAGTACATGCAAAATACAGTCAAACCCGAACAGACATAAATAAGCACATAAAGAAGTGATTCCCTATGAACAAAATCATTTCGTTAATTATTCAAAGATTGTTTGTGATTTTACAAGGAAATAGTAAAGCATAAAAGCTGCTTCAAGGGCACTATTCCTAACAGAAAAGAAACAAAATGAAAACTAGACACTGGATTAAGGTAAATCAAGTTGCACAAAGGACATGAACTAATGAGAATACTGACGAAAAGAAACTCTCATTCGAGATAAGATGGAACTCTCATTCGAGAGAAAAAACACATTGGATTGGGGTGATTTTATAAATATTTGATGGTTAAGACAAAGAGGAGTTCGATTATTAGTATTATCGTCAATCACTTAATACAAGTAAATGTCAGGTTAGTCAATAGGGGTTGGTTGAAGTGGTTAATGGGTTCATTTTTCAGGGCAAGGTTCCGGGTTTGAATTCCATCTGGGTGTGTGTGATTAAAAAAATAAGAAAGTAAATGGTAGGTCTCTTTCCCAGTTATAATATATATTATATAAAATTACGAGTTAGGTTTTTGGTTTCTTGAAACCTTGTGATCGGCCAAAATACCCTTATTGTAAGACTTTCAGTAAAATATAGTTAAGGGAAATTTTGTGAAATATAAATTTGATACATAGATATTCTTTCTCAAGATATTTCAATGTAATTGAACTCTCAATAATTTTCATGTAATTCTAATCAAAATATAATTGTATAAGTCTTTCTCTAATTATACAACTCTATATAATTATACTCTAATAAACTTTTGAATAAATTAATTCTAATATTATTTCTTGTATGTTTAGGAGAAGGAAACAGTATATAATTATATAAAATTCAACTTTCACGGTTTTCCTTCTCCAAAACATACAAGACATAATGTTGGAATAATATTAGAATTAATTTATTTAAAAGTTCATAAGATTAAAATTGTATAGTGTTTTATAATTTAAAATGTTATAATAAGAGATATCTAACAAATTAGAAGACAACAAATTAATTCAATTTATAACTTTTAATAAAGTTTGATAATTATATAAAATAAATTATTATTTGAATTGAATGAGTTATATAAGATAAATTTCAATAAATCAATCCAAAGGGAAATTCTAATTACATTAGGATCGATGAACACTATATATTATGTTAACACTATATATTTATATATAGTGTATTTATATATTTATATTTAGGTATTACTTGTATTTTTATTTTTATATTGTTAAATAGGTGTTCTTCTTAGTTTATCACTTCCTCTGTTTTAGGATGACTATAAAAATATGATTGATGAAAAAATAAATATTGCATATAAAATAGTTAGGTACAATTCCACATGATTGATTAGAAGGTGCTAAGTAAAAGATATTGTTGCATTTAAACAAGTAGAAAAACATGCAGACCAATGTAATCTTTCTATTTTTCACTTTCATCTTTCTCCCTGTATGTGCTGCTTTTATAGTTTGAGAAGGTCAAATATCAAAATAATTTGTCATAATATTTCTAAATGAAATTGATCGTACTTTTATATTGTATATTTTGGCAATCAAAATTTATTTGTATTTACTAATAAATAAAAAGAATGTCATTTAATTATACAATTAAAGGAAAAGAGAAAATATATGAATGTTTTTATTTATTAATAAATAAAAATGATGCAATTTAATTGTACAATTAAAGAAGAAAAGAAAATGTACAAAACTTTTAGAGTGTGGAAATTAAAAATTAAATTTTATAAATAGAGGCAAAATTTTAGAAAATGAAAGAAAAATACATACTTAAATTGTGAAATGAGATATCAGAGTTAATATAATAGATAAAACTTGAGCAAAGGTTAGAAACTCAGTACTAATTGAAAAGAATATACCATAATTCAGAATCGCAGGTCATCAAACCGAAATTATATTAAATTAAGAATTCTAAGGAGACTCAATGCGTGTGCATATAAAAATAAGATATAATCTAATTTTATGATTAATTTTTGTTTAGTGTTCGATTAAACATTCCTTGAAATTTTTATATAAATATACTGTTTTAATTATTTCTACAACATATGTAAAATCAATGATAAGAAAACTAACATAAATCTTAGATAATACTTTCTAAAGGAATATAAATAAAGAAATAGAATACAAGATTAAATGGCAAAGAGAGAAATAAAAAAGAGATAAAAGAAATAATTACTTTTGGGTGCAGTTCTTCCACTCCCAAATCAAAGTTTTGGGTCTCTCCTTGATTCTTCCAATGAGGCAAAGGTGCAGGAACTAACAGTTAATCGAGGGGAACAAGCCTCGACCTATAGGCGTGGATACCAGCTCATTGATGAGGTCAAAGAGAAGGGGGTCGAGAGAACAGAAGAGGTGGTTGTCGAGCCTCACCTTAAGAAGAAGAAGAAGAAGTCTAAACACGTATTTCGTACCCTACTTCGGTGGAGCAGAGAACCTCCAAACTTACCAACCCGAAATTCAGGGATATCCAAAACTGATCATCTAACCTTCCAGAGGGGTTCGAGATCAGACTTCCAGAAGAGGGGGAAACAGTTGGAGCCTCCAAGGTGAGGAACTCTTTTGGCCTGTATTACGCGCCGGTACAACATGGGTTCAAATTCCCTTTTATCCCACCTATGCTAACCTTCTTTGAGAGGGTCAACCTCTGTCCTGCCCAAATAATGCCGAACTCAATCGCCCTTATACACAGCATGATCATTTTCGTTTGATGCCTCGAGGTTCGAGCCACGGATTGAGGACTTTGGGGAGTTCTTTACCCTCAACAATTCAACAAATTCTGGGGTAGGATAGTATTACCTACAAGCGAAGACGGGTTGCAAACTTATTGACATCTCGACCTCATCCAACGGCAAAGGGTGGAAGGAGAAGTTCTTCTTCATCGATTGTCCTATGTCTCCACCCTTTTGAACCACTTGGGCCACTGTCGAGCCCAAGAAACTGCCCCGCCTCCGTCGTTCGTGGCTTCATCAGCACTTCGATCGTTTGACCGACTTAGGTAACTCGACCCCATTTACTTAACAAGGACTGGGCATCTAGTCGCTTTGAGGTTGAAGAACTTCAGTTTTGGTATGCCTCTCTCTCCGACCGAGCTTGTCTCGACCAGGCCTTTGTGACGCCCCGTGTTTTCGTCATACAGATACACGCGCCACACGTGTGAGTTTCGAGAGTTAGAATTAGGCGTGCTTATTTGACTTATATGTCTAAGTGAATTATGTGATTTATTTCTCTTGTGTGAGTACCTTAATTGTATTTGCAATCATTTATATTTCCTAAATTTACATATTTCATTTCATAACGTATACATATTTCATTTCATTTTATAAGCATTGCATATTTTTCTAACTTATATATATATACATATATACTAAAATTATTTTATAAAATAGTATCATTATGTAATTCATATTTATGCATACTCATATATGTACCTTATATATATTGCATACATACCTTATATATTATACGATAAAGTACTTGTACTTATATACCATAATATCTCTATTGCACTTTATACATACAACTAATGTGTATATATATATATATATATATATATATATATATATATTATATCTTTCATTACATTACATACATACATGTACATACAAATATTATATCATATAACACTTATATACACAATTACACAAACACTATACACACACACTAAATCTCTAACACATACATCTCTCACTTTCTCTCAAACTCTTCATACACACAAATCCATTTTTGATTCAAGCAAGGAAGTAGGAGGAGATCAAGGCATCACCATCATCTTCATCATCTACATCATCTCATCCTTCCATTCCTTCATTTCATCAGAGGTTGGTTATATATATATGTGTGTGTGTGTGTGTGTGCGCGCGCGTGTGTGTGTATATGTGTGCTTATGAGTGTGTAAATGTGGAAATTTGTTAAGGAATCTATGATCTAAGTGTATATTCTTGTTGCTAAGCATGATTATGTATATATATTTATGAGGATCTTTGAATTTATTGCTCTTATGACTTGGTTGTTGGTGAATTTAATGACTATGTGTATATTTGAGGGTTTTGTGAATAGTTGTGGGTGATTTTGAATATGTAAACTTGTGTTATTTGATGTCCACTTGAGATATAATGTGTACATAAGTGTTGTGAGCATGCTATGACTTCATAATTGCAGCTTAGTTGGGATTTGATTGATTTCTGGGGTAAATTCCGTGACTCCCCTGCACATTCCCCTGTTGCTGAACTTCGGTTCTCGACCGGGAACCTTTTACGTGTAATTTTGATCCCAACCGGGATCCCCTTGCAGGCTTTCAAACTGATCAGCTATCCCGGCTGGGATCATTTTTAGTTAAAAACCCATCCTGGCCGGGAGGGTGTGGCAGGAAGTTTTTGGGACAGGGTGTCCCGGTGGGGATGGACATGCAGACTTTAATCTGGGCCCCTGTCCCGACCGGGATCCCCTTTTTCACTAAGTTCCGTCCCGGCCGGGATTGAGGCCTGGGGGCACTACTTGTGTAATTTTAATTCTTTTCCTTCAAATACTTGAGTACGTGGTCTATGGGACATTAATTGTGTACATGAACATTTATATGATTTATTGACCTCAGCATCTGATTTTATATCATCTCATAAGCATGCCGTTCATCGGTTATTTGGTTCATAAGTCTAGAGTTTTATGTACACTTGTGTTTCTTGCATCGATCCGTTTATTGAGGAGCAGGGTCCGTAGGATTCTTTTCTCCACTCCCTCTACTCTCTTTTATTCAAGGTCAGGTTTTATTTCTAGTCAATAGAACCTGTAATACCTTGTGTGACTATCTAAGCTAAAATGTAATACTTATACGTATGTTTTGGAAAATGATTACTTATGCAAATGTTTTCAAACGTTTTCACAAAAATTATTTTGGTGAGAATTATTCATATATTTTTGGGCCCGGGGAAATGTCTTAATAGACCCGGTACGACATTGGGCCGTCGGATAATCCATTTCATATAAAGTACCCTTTGAGAATATCTCCACGCGACTTGGGTGGCCGGAAGGCGGGATATTCTTGAGCAGGTGGTGTTACCCCATCGAAGGAGCGGTTAGGAGCTATGATCCCCCGACTTGATATGGACCAATGAAGTGGTAGGGCCTTGAAAACCCTTCCACCGCCCCGGAGGAAGAAGGATGGAAAATTATGTCTTATTATGATTATGATTACGATTACGATTACGTTATGATTACGAACGTGCATGAACGCCTTATAACTTGAACTTAACGCACACACTATGGGAGTAAGGTTCGAGAACTGCCCTCTAGCCGGGCCACGTACTATTATTACAAAATTGTAAAGTAATGAATTAATATTCGTAATTCTGATCGATGTATTTTTTCACTTTCCCACTTGGGATTTCATAAAACCTTACTCGGAGTTATGAATTGCATGTGTATGTGATATATTTACTTATGCCCCTCGCTCAGTCTTTCCACTGACCCCCACGTTGTTGTTAGATCTTTTATAGGTATGCTAGGTAGGGAATAAAGTGTAAAGAAGTCTTTATTTTGAGTCTAGCATGTCTCATGTTCATCCTTTATATTTTGCTACTATGATATTGTTGAATCATGTATTATGCTATTTTGGGAATACTTGTAATATTTGGGCCATGTAGGCCATTGGTGTTGTAATTATGAATTTGTATGTTGGAGTTGCATACTTTAATATGCTACGTTTAACGTTTATGTTTCTGTCTTTAATTTTTGCATCATTACGTTTTCGGTTAAGGGTTAGCCCCGCTTAGTTAGGTTGAGTTATTTTTCTTGTCACCCGTTCGCCACGGGTTTGGTTCATGTATGGAAATTCATTTCATGCGTGGATTGGACTAATGGTGTTGGGGATGTGGCGCCTATCGATGCAGGTGCTACAACTTTAGGCCTCTATTTTTGTTTATTTTTTATGTTGTTGATCTATTCATTTATTTTTGCAGGCTTACATATTCTCAGGATGAGCCGTTTGAGGAGAGTCCAAGCACCTATGGGGTTGAACAAGGACGACCCGATCCCCCCGGTCGAGGAGGCGAGCATTGATGGGGCCATAGCTGCCATCTCAAGTGCTATTAGAGGCCCAAATTCTGGCACAACGCCCAAGGAGGTAGGCCAACCCCTCCATACCCCAGCAACAGAACCAATCTCCCCCTCCTGGGGCACCTGCCAAAGCCGCCTCGTCGAGGTCGAGCGCTCCACCGACATCGGGCCCAGAAGCAAGTAATTAACCCGGACGACTTAGAAATTTATCTCGATCCCAATTAAAATATTTATGACCTGACTCTTCCCCAGGTGCCGCATAGGATCGGTAAGCGGATGCCTAAGAGGAAGGCAGGGGAGCCTGAGATCCGCCTCAATGTCGACGAGACGTCAGAAGAGTCGGATGAAAAAGGGTAACTTCTCAACTTCAACCAAACCGACCCACCCCTATGGCCGGCTGGGCTCAAGATCGAAAAGGGGGATGGGTCGAAGAGGGCTTTTGGTGTGGGGCAGCCCGATCTCATCCTGCTTAGTGCCCTGTTCAACACCGGTTGCATCATCGATGAGTAGAAAGAGTTGTTCTGGTAATCGATCGACCGCAAGCGATAGTGGCCAGCAAGGCCTTGTTTGCTGTAAGTGTTTTCACTTTGATTCTCCTCCTTGTTGATATAGTATTGTTGTTTCATTTTGCTAACATTGCTGGCATCGGGACAAGATATTCTCCCGATCATGGTGAACACCTTCCAACAGGTCGAGGTGTTCCAGGATGGAAAGAAGAAGTACAAGGAGAAGTATTCGGCGGCCAAGGAGCAGCTAAGGTCGATGAATGTCGTCAGTACGGCTGCCTTGGAAAAAGAGATCAATGAGCTGAGACAGGAGAAAAGGCAGCGGGTGGAGGAGGTGCAGACGCAGGCCGTCGAGCTGAAGAGCACTTTGGAGTGGATCGAGCAACTCACTAAGGATCACATGCTCAAGCTAAGCAACCACGACGCCCAAGGTGCCCAAGACGCCCAGAAAGTTAAAGCAGCAGGTCGGGAAGAGGGGAAGAAAGAAGTGTTTGAGGAAGCCCAGGCCAAAATCGATGTCGTTGTGGAGTTAGTGAGGAAGGCCAAAAAGGACATCAAGCGATACGCCGTTCGAGAGTTCATCGAAGGCCCTATATTTAAGGAGGCCAACCCGATCATGAGCACGGTTGATGTGGAGGCGGGGTTCAAGCTGGCGGTTAACCAAATCAGAAAATAAGGCTTGATCCCGGTGAACTTTAATGATAAATCCATCAGCTGCCATCTGCACTACCCGTATACTGATCCCATGGACGAGGATGAGGAGCCAGTACGGATCGAATGGCTCCTGCACAAGTACGAGTTTGCTTTTGATATGGCTTATTCGAAGCTGTTAGGAATAGTGCCCTGAAAGCCGATGTAATAGTCAGCTTTGTTACTTTCCTTTTGTAAATCATAGACAATCTTTGAATAATACGAATTGAGGCAACACTTCTTTATATGCTCTTGTTTGATTGTGTGTTTCCTTTTGACGGCGCATGTATAAGAACTCCCCTAATCAATAAGACTTATAGGACTCAACCATTTAGGTGAAGTGGTTCATGAGACGAGCCCTATATCACATAAGTCATGATTAGAAATCACTCCAAGCCGATGAGTCCAAAAGACAGTGGTTGTGTCAACCGGACTCGTTCGAGGCTTGCTCATGTGATCACGCCCTTAAGAAGGACCACCTTGTTTCATGGGGTGCAAAGTGTATAGTTGATACGTGCGTGATACATGGGGGTGCTTACTTATTCTAAGTAGGTACACTGAGGTGTCCCGAGTGAGAAGATTCCTAAATGGGAAAGGAAGCTTCTATATCTGGAAATAGAAATTTTCGGATTAGAAAATATCTCACGAGTCATTGATGTGATTAAGTGATCCTTAAACTTGAGCTTCCATTGATACTTTATGTGCTAACTCTGTAATCTTAGGTGTAAGCTTTAAAGGGTGTCGCCTTAGACAACTGATTCAAGGCTTATACTGGGGCTGCACAAGTGGCACATGAAATTATATGAGAATCAATAAAGGACCTACGCTTGTATTAGCAAGATGATGATCTCTTATTGTATAAGTCATTCATATGGCATCTGGGAGCCCTTGGCTAAGGCAATGGATTAAGACATCAAGAAAAGAGTTCCTTGGATTGAGATCAAATGGATATGAAATGCACTTAACATTAAGATCAAGATTATTAGGGTTCTAATTATTCCCTTGCCCTAGATCTTGATTGAGAGATGGGACGTAGGAGGATTGCTACTAGTGTCCGGAGATAACAGCAAATCAATTCGCATCGGAGCGAACATGGATCAAGAGCATAAAATCATGGTGATCGACTTCCTCCTTGAAAATATCAATCAAGGTCCTCCTACGTCCCATCTCTCAATCAAGATCTAGGGTAGGTCCTTTATCGATTCTCATATACTTTCATGTGCCACTTGTGCAGTCCCAGCATAAGCTTTGAATTAGTTGTCTAAGGCAACACCTTTTAAAGCTTACACCTAAGACTACAGAGTTAGCTCATAAAGTATCAATGGAACCTCAAGTCTAAGGATCACTTAATCACATCAATGACTCGTGAGATATTTCCTAAGCTGGAAGTTCTATTTCTAGAAACAGAAACTTCCTTTCCCATTTAGGAATCTTCTCATACGGGACACCTTAGTTTACTTACTTAGAATAAGTAAGCACCCCCATGTACCACGCACGTATCAACAATGCACTTTGCACCTCATGAAACAAGATGGTCCTTCTTAAGGGCGTGATCACATGAGCAAGCCTCGAACAAGTCAAGTCGACAATCCCACTATCTTTAGGACTCATCGGCTTGGAGTGATTTATAATCATGACTTATGTGATATAGGGCTCGTTCCATGAACCATCACCTAAATGGTTGAGTCCTATAAGTTATATTGATTAGGGGAGTTCTTATACATGTACAGTTAATATAATCATACAATCAAACAAGAGCATATAAAGAAGTGTTGCCAAAGTTCGTTTATTATTCAAAGATTGTCTGTGATTTACAAAAGGAAAGTACTAAAGCGGATATACAATCGGCTTTAAGGGCACTATTCCTAACAATCTCCCACTTGCCCATCAAAGCCATTTAGTAGCTAATCTAAGTCCCATCTTCGCAAGATGACCTTCGAAAGCTTCTCGACTAAGGGGTTTAGTAAGCGGGTCAGCCACGTTCTCTGCTAATGCGACCCTCTCAATTTGCACATCACCTCGTTTGATGATATCACGGATTAGGTGATATTTCCTCATAATGTGTTTGGTCCATTGGTGAGATCTTGGTTCTCTTGCTTGAACAACCGCCCTAGTGTTGTCACAAAACACAGTAATGGGGTCTTTCATGCTAGGAACGACATTCAATTCTTGAATAAAGTTTCAAATCTAAACACCTTCCTTAGCTGCATCATTTACAACCAAGTATTCGGCCTCAGTGGTCGAATCTACAGTGGTTGTTTGCTTGGAACTTTTCCAACTCACTGCTCCGCCGTTAAGGTAGAAAATGTATCCTGACATTGACTTAAAATCATCTAAGTCAGATGCAAAGCTTGCATCGTAGAGTCCTCCGATTACTAAATCTTTCTATCCTCCGTATACTAAGAACAAATACTTAGTGCTTCGTAAGTACTATAGGATATTCTTCACGACAGTCCAGTGACCTTTTCCAGGGTCTGATTGGAAACGACTCATTACACTAAGTGCATATTCTTCACGGCAGTCCAGTGTCCTCCGATTACTAGATCGTTCTGTCCTCCGTATACTAAGAACATATCCTTAGTGCTTCGTAAGTACTTTAGGATATTCTTCACGGCAGTCCAGTCACCTTCTCCAGAGTCTGATTGGAAACGGCTCGTTATACTAAGTGCATATGCCACATCCGGTCGAGTACCCAGCATTGCATACATTATGCTACCTATTGCTGAGGTATAAGGCACATGAGTCATTCTTTCCTTCTCAATGTTTGTCTTAGGACACATCTTCTTAGAAAGATATGTTCCTACACTCATGGTAAGAACTTTGTCCTTCGCATTCTTCATACTGAACCGTTTCAGTACTTTATCTATGTACATCGATTATGATAGTCCTATCAGTCTCTTAGATCTATCCCTATAGATCTTTATTCCGAGAATGTAGGGCGCATCACTAAGATCTTTCATCTCAAATTGGTTCGATAACAAAGATTTGGTAACTTTCATGTCATCCTTCGAATTCCCAATTAGAAGGATATTATCAACATAAAGCACCAAGAATTGCATTGAAGTCTCCAATTCCTTTCTATACATGCAGGAATCATTCAAATTTTGAACGAACCAAAACGCTTTGACTAATTCATCAAAACGAATGTTCCAATTCCTAGAAGCCTGTTTCAATCCGTAGATTGATCTTTGGAGTTTGCAAACCTTTTGCTCACTCCCACTGAATTTGAAACCTATGGGTTGATCCATATAAATGTCTTTATCAATGTCTCCATTGAGAAATACAGTTTTCACATCCATTTGCCATATCTCATAGTCATAATATGTAGCTATGGCAAGCATGACCCGAATAGACTCTTGCATTGCTGCCGGTGAGAAGGTTTCATCAAAGTCCACGCCGGGCCTTTGAGTGAAGCCTTTGGCAACGAGCCTTGCCTTATAGGCTGCAACGTTTCCATCTACTCCGAGCTTTCTCTTAAAGATCCATTTGTACCTTATGGGTTTTACCCCATCAGGCAAATCTACCAAGGTCCAAACTTGGTTGGAGTACATGGAATCCATTTCGGACTTCATGGCTTGTTTCCACTGTTCAGAATCTGAGTCTAACAGTGCCTCCTCAGGCTGTCTAGGAGTGCGTTCAGAACGCCTTAGGGAAGGATTTTTACGTATATCGAAGTTCGTGATTGGTTGTGGGATATCAGAATGGGATGTTTCTTCTGAATGTGGCGTGGGACTGTCTCGAATTTCTTCGAGTTCTGTGATCTTGCCTTTCTTTTCTTCTAGGAAAGGTTCCTCAAGAAAAGTTGCATTTCTAGAAACAAACACCTTTTGTTCAGTTTGATCATAGAAGTAGTATCCTATGGATTCCTTAGGATAGCCAACAAAGTAGCATAAGTTAGAATGAGGTTCTAACTTATCTCCCACCATCCTCTTCACATAAGCAGGACACCCCAAATTCTTAAGTAAGAATAACTAGGGATTTTACCATGCCACATTTCATAGGGCCTTTTAGGGACTGACTTGGAAGGATCAAGATTCAAAATCTTGGCAGCACTTTCTAGAGCGTAACCCCAGAAAGAAGGTAGTAAGTCAGTGAAACTCATCATGGAACGAACCATATCAAGTAGGGTTCGATTCATCTCTCAGAAACTCCATTAAGCTGAGGAGTTCCCGGAGGAGTCCACTGAGAGATAATTTCATTATCTCTGAGATGACTAAGGAATGCTTCACTAAGATATTCGCCACCTCGGTCAGATAGAAGTGTCTTGATCTTGTGACCAGTTTGGTTCTCAACCTCCTTTTAAGATTCTAAGAATTTCTCAAAAGCTTCAGATTTGTACTTCATTAAGTACACATAACCATAACGACTAAAGTCGTCAGTAAAGGTTATGAAGTACTGATGATTGTTTTGAGTGCTTACACTAAGTGGTCCACAAACATCAGAATGGATCAAATCCAAGGTCCTTGTGGCTCGATCCACACTCCCTTTGAAAGGATTTTTGGACATTTTTCCTTTGAGACAGGATTCACAGGAAGTTAACTGTTTAAGGTCATTTTCAGATAATGTCCCTAAGGTAGTTAACTTGCTAATTCTGTTCTTCAAAATATGTCCTAATCTAGCGTGCTACAAAGATGCTAAGACTTCGTCATCTCTCTACATTTTGTTTCTCGTTGTATATTCAAAATATTACTATTTTAAGTTAGATAAAGTCCATTGTTTAATGTACCAAGATGTATTGAAAATTTATTCTTTTTGAGGAAAAAGTTACCATTCTTAATATTAATTTCATAACCTTCACAATCAAGTATTGGAACTTAAATTATATTACGAATAATGTCTGGTACATAAAGGACTTTATTTAAAACTAAAACAGAATGACCTAAATCTAATCTAATTATGCCTAAAGCTTGAGCTTTGACCATTGAGCCGTCCCCAATCTTCAAGACACATTCTCCTCCCCTCAGCTGCCAGACCTCACTTAGCATCTGTACATCATTACAGATATGAGATCTACAACCGGTATCAAGTACCCAAGAGTTAGAATTAATAGAAAGATCTACTTCAACGAGAAACATACATTTCTTTAGAGCAGCTTTGTACTCCTGGCAGTTTCTCCTCCAATGCCCCGGTTTGCCACAATAGAGCAAACGTCCACTTTCTGGTCATGTTTCTTCTTTTGGGCTTTTCCCTTCGTGATGCCTCCATTGGGCCTAAGGGAATTCTTCTTCTTTTGGGCTTTCTTGCATTTGCCTTTGGAAGGCTTAAAAGAAGATGGAGCAGTGACCATCATAACCTTATTGTCTTTCTTGATCGTGCTTTCAATAGTCACAAGTTGACTAATTAGCTCAGCTACACTAGCATTTGCGCGATTCATGTTGAAATTAAGGACAAATGAGTTGAATGATGGTGGGAGCGAGGCTAGAAAAAAATCCACCGAGAGCTCATCTCTCAGTGCATGTCCATGGAAGCAAGTTTCTCAGTAAGAGCAAAAAACTTGAGTCCATACTCATGGACACTTGTACCCTCCCTCATTCTCAAATGGAATAATTCTTTTGAGGTGTTATACCTTGTAACACGCTCATGAGGGTGGTAAAGTTGCTCTAAGTTGTTGTAAATCTCCCAAGCGAATTCCATGGACTCATGTTGTCTTTGCATGCCTGGAGATATGTTAGTAGGCATGAGACAACGGGCTTGGAGATTATCATCCTTCCACTTTTGGATCGCGTCCTGCTCAGCCCGGGTCGGAGCTTCCCCTTCGGGAACGGGCTCCACCTTGTAGAGAACATAAGTTCTTTTTCAGAATCTAGAACAATTTTTAGATTCCTAAGCCAATCAGAATAGTTGGGACCAGTCAACTTGTTTGACTCGAGGATCGATACTAGAGGGTTTTTGGTTGCCATTTCAAAACACGTAAAGAATTATAGACTCTACGACCTAAATAGAAAATAGAGAACTAAGTCAGCATGCTGAATAATAACTGTAGCACCCCGCATGATGGGATGCCATATCCCCGCACCTAGACCTGGTCCACATGTGAGATGGAAGCCCACACATGAACCGAGCATAAGCGAACGGGAGACGCACATACACACGAAAGCTAGGCGGGACGCAGAGACCACGAAAAACAAAATGCAAAGTGCGCGAATGCGGAAGCTTAAACATACCAATCATAAAATTTCAATCACACAAACAACGGGTTCAACTAGCATAAATCCCTAATCCCGAAAATCAAACATAAACATAAATCATAATTCACAAATCAAACGGGTTCATACTAGTCCTAGAAGCCTGTCCCGCATATACACATAAGTTAAATAACATATTCATATACATAAACATGATCAAATTGTACAAACTTAAATGAATTCGATTGCGAAATGCAAAGGACTCCAAACTTAAACGGAGACTAGAAACAAAACCGACTTCACGACCGACACAATCCGCCTAGCTCGAACTCCAAAGCGAACCTGCAAAGCTAAAAACATGGGGAGGTAGGAGGGTCAGTCCAAAGACTGAGTGAGGGGTTACACACGCACACTTATATATATATATATATATATAGAGCATAACACATAGTTGAAGCAATGTTCATGAACCCGGGGTTAGTTTTTACATGCCAAAACATTTTCCCGTGATAGTATACATATAGGGAGACTTAACAAACAAACCAAATTAAACAAATCTTAAATCATACAATTCTTAAGGCATAAGCTTCTATTCATGCAGACTTAACACACACATCGGAACATAACTTATTAGGTCGAAATGATAACAACTTTTAACTTAGCTCAAGCGTCTAACCCCGTTTCACGAACTTATGACCGACAAACATAACTTAACGAAACTCGGTGGGCACGAGCGGAAAACCATCCAACTCCTTCATAACACGCAAAGACTTAAACACACGAAATCATAACACATACCTCCACTTACTCCGGTTGATGGGTGGGTTGTACATACCCAAGCCATCCGCGCTTCTATGTATGGGTCGTGAGTTTCATGACACTCACGCCCGAGGATTCCATTCCCCAACCAACCTCCTGGTGGGGTCCGGGTTGATCCTAAGTTGGAGAAGTGTACAGGGGTTGCAACTGGCGACCCCATGGTCGTCCCGGGTCTCCCATTACACACAACTCCGGGGCCCAAACTTACGCTTACACTTACACATATCATATAAAGCTTAAACCAGCTAGACTCACACTTATACATAGCACATGCATATCGTACTTATCATATTGTACGTACATATCACACCGACCTCAAAAGCATAAAGAAAATCAAAGCTAAGCGTACATAGGCTTATACATAGCTTCATACTTTCAAACTTAAGGTAAGGCCAACATATACGTATCTCACACATATCTACATATATATAAAGGCTTATAGGTCACACGCATTCAAAAACTGACATGTTTTATTAGGGTATAACTATATCCTAACCTCACCTTACACCGATGAACCCGAAGACACACGATCGATTCACCCCGGAATCAACTTGACGAACAGAACATCGGCCCGGGTGCACCTGAACAAAACTGAAGCCAAACACAAGACTTAGACTCACAATGAACCATATAGACGCACGGCATATGCTTACACACTTAAGGAATGCAAACACTAAGGCAAAGTTCATGTTCTTGTGCACAATTAAGGTAAATTGAGCAAATGAGATAGCAAAAGGTATCATTCAATCAATCAAGAGCACACGAAACACTTAACACTTAATAACACACTTATAAACCACATAAGGCATCATATCATATCTATTCATATTCATATTGGAGCATATAACAAGTTCAAGTCAAGTAAAGAAGGCAAGTAGGCACAAAGAGGCATCACACGTATCACTTAAAGCAAATGAATTCAAAGCTCGCATGTATACGTCGAAATTATACCAAAACAAGTGCATACACAACATAACGCATTATTCTAACATAAAACATATCAAAATCAAGAAACAACAAGTCATAGCATAGCATATCATGCATATAAGTAAGCACATAACATATTAGGATCAAGATTGGGGAGGGAAACGAGCAAAACGAGCAAGAAAACAAGTTCGGAAATAAGTATGACCGTACCCTAGACCCACACCCGTGGATTTTTATCAAAGAACAGATCCACGGCTGTGGATCTGAGTTACAGAAAGTTCCCACGCAGAAGCACCAAATCCATGGCCGTGGATGGTTTGCTCCAGCCCTGAAATTCTGAGGTTTTACTCCGTAAAACACACCAAAACTCATCCCAAACCACACAAGCATCAAGGCAACACATATATGAAGGTTAGGGAAGCAAAAATCATGTATTAAAAGACATAAAATCGCACTAAACAAGCAACATTCATACAAGGGAAGAAATGAGAGCAAATCGTGCAAAACCTTCAAAATTCAACAATGGCAAAGGCATGGATTCTCAAGTAACACTCAAAGAAACTTCATATATATCACAATTGATATTTTAGAAGTAATTATCATGCATCAAGCTCAAAGAATTTACAAGGAAACAAGCAAGAATCATGAAATTCATACAAACCCTCAGTATTCATCACGTATGCCATAAATCATGAAATCCATGGTGAAATCTTGTAAAATTGAACTTAAAACAACCACATAAGCATGGAGGATTCAAAAGTGAGCTTACCTCTTCAAATGGATGAGAATTGATGGAGCTAGAGATCAAAGCTTGAAGAAAATGAATAGTGTCTTCCTCTTTTCTCTTCTTCTCTTCTTTCTTCACTTTGGGGCTGATTTCTTTGTCTTGGGGAGAGGGAGGCCGAAATCCAGATGATAAGGGAGAGAGAGGAGTGTATCTTGGTTAATAAAGTCAAGGTTTAGGCTTAATTGGGGTTAAGTGGGGCCTACAAAGCAAGACTAGTCAACAAATGTGGCTCTTGGCGTAAGGTGCCCGTTCCGGTCGAATTTCGGAAGATCAAATGGGCTTAGAAAATTGCAAAGTTGGGTTTCTTGGTTTCATCTCTTCGTTATGAGTACAACGCATCTTCCAAAATTCAAATCCGAATTCCCGATCTCGAGTTACGCCTCCCGTAACACAAGGTGCGCTAAAACAAGTTAGGCCCTCGTGCCCCTAACAAATCTCGTTTTTAGAAAACGAGTCAAGAACCAAACAAAACAAACTCTAAAACAAGTATAAAGCATATAAACACGTTCATAGTCCACATAAGTCATGCATGGAAAGTTGTTACAATAATCGGGATTGAAAGCGGGGTTGAAACGAGTTAAAACGAAGTAAAAAGGGGCTAAACGTAGACTTTTAAAACATGAGACACATAATGCTCATTCAAAAGGCACATAAGTCATACAATTGCATGCTTAATTAATTACAAGCGCACTTAGCATACTCATGACGTCCGTACCTGGAAAGACGAAGAGTTGGGATGTTATAATAATGATATACATGAGATTAGGTCTTTAATCTATGTTGCTCCCACTGTTTTTAGAAGATCTATAATTCCCAAAGATCTTAGAGGATACTTGTTATACCAATGGGTACTAAGATTCTAAGCACTTTATCTTGAACCCACGACTCGTGGACATTCTTGATAAAGCCTAACGTAGGTACAACTTACCAATTCCAACTCGGTGGAAGTAATATTTTTGTATCACCTATCTTTCAATATGGACCCACGACTCGTGCGACATCCATATTTACTTAGGTGTTAAGCTAGATCCATCAATCATAAGATCAAGATCAAAACTTAGCTTGAACGACCCACGACTCGTGGACATCGCCCTCCCCAAAATTGATCTCGAAATATTGATCATTAAAATGATCAATTAGGAAACTAAGAACTAATAGGTTTCACATAGTCACCCCACGACTCATAGACAGCAACTAGCTTCCCCTATTAAACTTAAATCCTATTGACGGAATGCTAGGAATTTAACTCAAAATTTGTACCTTGAATTAAACACCTATTTTCGAAATTAGCTTAATATTTTAAGGGAATTTTTTATTTAGCCGGAGAGTTGTCCGATTTGACCTCACCAACATATATGTTATCCAATTTAATTAGTCTTGATTAATGCAAGTACAACTTACATGTATTTCACACAAGCACATAGCAGATAACATGTCCTAGCATGATACTAACATGTGATGATCATGGGTTCTACCTATCTTATGTTTGATATGTGGGAGCCACTCCACAATCACAAGTTCTAACATACATGCCACATAAAACAGTTTAAATCACATAAGGGAATTGGAAATAAAACGATACCCTATCTATTACAATAATAGAAATCCTCTCTAACACTTGAGAGGTCTTCACTTATGGCTTCCATCTTGTTACTTGTTGTGTGGATCCATCTTACTTCATGGGTGCATTGTCTCCAAAATGAAAGACAAAGACTTCACCACCTATCTCTACACTCAAATTTCAATAAAAAGAAAAAGGCATAAAGTAATAAGGCACAATCTTCATATTGGCCTTAGACAATTACACGGGGCATACCCCGGCCTCAAAAACAGTAATATGGAAAGCCACATAATAAACACATAGCAGTACGCACATAAGTGGGGCACCGACCCCAATTAAAAAGCGCAACTATTGGGCTCCAACCCCAATTTAAACCATCCATGTGCATAAATTAAAACCATTCATAAGACTAAACCCATGATCACCTAGCATGCATAAAATTGCAAGAATTTAAATTTAACCAATAAATTAAAATTCTCGCTTCAAGTTCTAATAACTTGAAACACGATCTAGATGTAATTCTTGTTCATGAGCCCTTTCCAATAATCCAAGAAATATTAAATCAATAAAATTCCAATTAATTTCTGAAAATTAATAATTTTATCTTGTCATTATTTTTCAAAAATAATAAGTGTGATTTTTCCAAAATTTAAATCAGTTAATTTTATAAAAATCCCAATTTTAAAATTATTACAAAAATAATATTAATTTTAGATTTTAAAGGAAAAAGTTAAATTGGGATTTTATTGAATTGAACACGAAAAACGAGGTCACAAAAATCGGGCCTGGAATCGCCTGGAATGATCAGCTACTCGCCGCGCGGCATCACGCGCAACTTGCTGCCAATAGCATCCGGGCGATCCTCGCACGTTTGCGGGATGACCAGGCAGGCGCGCCTAGGCGCGGGTGGACGACATGGGCGGGCAGTTCCCAAAGCTACGGGACTGCTAGGCGGCAGTGGCGCACCGGCCTAGGCGTGCTACGCCTTAGCACGTCTAGGCTCGCGTTTTCATAACGGGATTTCGTATTTCATGTTTTCAGTTCAAAAACCCAATCAATCCATAAAATGAAAACACGATTTAATTCAATTTGATCCAAAACCAGTTTCAATAAAAAATTTCAGAAAACGTTTTTTAGAAACTTTTAGGAAACACACAGATTCAATTTTTCTTAGATTTCTAAAAGACCCATGAATACTCAATCACATCTAAATCTAAGAATTTCTACTAAATTCAGAAAAACGAAGACGAATCAGAAATAAGCCTTGCAAGGTGGCTCTGATACCACTTGTTGGGAAAATGAAACAGAAACGCAGTGGAAATTTAAAAAAATTTCCCAATAAGATAGAATCGAATCTTGCAATTCCTATTCCCAAATTCGTAGAGATCAAGAAACTCACTTAGATAGTAGCTTTCTTGACACGTTCTAGCCGCCCAAAAACGTTCTTCACGCGGCTTGACCCCAAAAGTTCCTTCGAATCTTTCAAGACTTCACCATAGTAGCCTCTAGAGAATTAGTCCACCAACCTCGACCACGATCCGAATAGGGAGGATGTTATTTCTATGTTTGGTGTTTAGGCTCTAGGGTTTAGTGTAAAATATTTGGAGAAGGAGAATTTTTGCTATCACCCAAGGGGTTCGAACCCCACTTATTTATAGCATAAGGGGTTCGAACCCCTTTTCCTTGTTGGACAAGAATTCCAAAACTCTTTTGGTAAGGGATTTCTTGCTTGGAGAGAAAGACTCTTACTTTGACCAAAAGTTTCTTTTTGACTAACTTGTCAAACAAGAATAATACCCAACTCTCTTAGATATTTTATTTTACTTTATTTATTTAATAATAAATAACTTGAAGACTAATAATTAATTAATTCTCAATTAATTAATTATTAGACTTTATTTCTCCAAATTAGAACTTTAATATTAATTCATAATTAATTTAAAATCCATTAAATATTTAATCAAGATTAATTATTTAATCACATACACATACGTGACACATGTCACTAGGGACACGTGTCCCACACGTGTTCCACATATGTGGTCCCCACCAATCTCCTATTGGTCCGATCAACTCGTTTAATTGATTTCAAGCCTTAACCCACGTGACCGGGTTGTTATGTGTGACCCTCTAGGTTCTTAATTCAATTAGCAGTGACCCTAATTAATTAATCAGTCCACAGATCATACGACCCTAGTCTAGCAACAGCTGTATGACCCCTAGCTGAATAAGAATGTCTCAATTCGAAAGAACCTTTAAGTCATTGATTCATGCGAGATACAATCCTCCTATGTCTCATCTCTCAATCAAGATCTAGGGTAAGGGAATAATTATAACCCTAATAATCTTGATCTTAAAGTTAATTGCATTTCATATCCATTTGATCTCAATCAAAGAAACTCTTTTCTTGATGTCTTGATCCACTGCCTTGGCCAAGGACTCCTAGATGTCATATGAATGACATACAGAATAAGAGATCAACTTGCTAATGCAAGTGTAGGTACTTTATCGATTCTCATATACTTTCATGTGCCACTTGTACAGTCCCAGCATAAGCTTTGAATCGGTTGTCTAAGGCGACACCCTTTAAAGCTTGCACCTAAGACTACAGAGTTAGCTCATAAAGTATCAATGGAACCTCAAGTCTAAGGATCATTTAATCACATCAATGACTCGTGAGATATTTCCTAATCTGGAAGTTTAATTTCCCGAAATAGAAACTTCCTTTCCCATTTAGAAATCTTCTCACACGGGACACCTCAACATACTTACTTAGAATAAGTAAGCACCCCCATGTACCACGCACGTATCAGCAATACACTTTGCACCTCATGAAACAAGATGGTCCTTCTTAAGGGCGTTATCACACGAGCAAGCCTCGAACGAGTCAAGTCGAAACTCCCACTATCTTTAGGACTCATCGGCTTGGAGTGATTTCTAATCATGACTTATGTGATATAGGGCTAGTTCCATAAACCATTTCACCTAAATGGCTGAGTCCTATAAGTCATATTGATTAGGGGAGTTCTTATACATGCGCAGTTAAAGTAATCATACAATCAAACAAGAGCATATAAAGAAGTGTTACCAAAGTTCGTTTATTATTCAAAGATTGTCTGTGATTTACAAAAGGAAAGTACTAAAGCGGATATACAATCGGCTTTAAAGGCACTATTCCTAACAAGCAGATAGTTTCCAAGCTTCCTTTTTTCAAATCTATTGGGATATAGTAGGAGATGCGGTGGTAAAATTCATTAATAATTGCATGGAAAGAAATCAATTCTCAAGGAAGCTTGCATGGTGTTTATTTTCCTAACTCCCAATCCAGAAAAAATAAGCGAGTTTCAACCCATTACCTTGTGTAATGTATTACTCAAAATTATTGCTAAGATTATTATACTCTTCTTAATGCATATATCAAGTAAATTGTAAGACCGAACCAGAATAATTTCGTTCTCGGCCAAAGCACTAATGATAATATCTTGATTTTTCAAGAAGTGTTACACATGCTACATCATTCTAAAGACAAAAAAGGGGCATGGTGCTAAAATTGGATGTTGAAAAGACATAAGATAAAGTTCTTTGGGATTTTTCAAGTAAAACTCTATTATTTTTTTCAAATGCCCAATGAGAATCATCAATATTATTATTAGCGGAATGAAAGAGGATACAACTGGAGATTCTATAGAAGGATGAACTGATGAAGGCTTTACGGATAACGTGTGACATTAGATAAGGCAATCTACTCTTGCCTTATTTATTTGTGATCTGCATGGAACGACAAACGTATATGATTGAGAAGGTCGTTCCGGTTGAACACTGGAAGCCAATTATGGTATGTTAGAGAGGTCCTTACATCTCACACTGGCTTTTTGTGGACTATAAAATATTGAGAGCGATGTTCATTCAAAGTGTGGTTGAGGCATTTCGCATGGCGCCAAGCCTCAAATTTAACTTCAGCAAATCACTTGTATTATTCGCAAATAATGTGTCAAATGATTTAAAGCAAATAGATTACTAGAATTTTGGGCATGGAAAGTATAGACAACTGAAGAAATTATTTGGAGATGTGGATAGACTTTGGCTAAAATTATAGTAAGCTTGTCTCACCGTGATTGAGAGTTTCGAAAAGCACCTCTTGGGATGGAAAGCTAAAATGCTAAACGTTGCAAACGAATGCCACTTATTCAGTCTGTCACGAGTTCGATCCTCATCTACCACATGCAAACAAATTAGCTCCTCAATCACGTGTGCGTTAAAAATTGATCGAATCAATCGCAGCTTTCTTTAGGAAACTAATATAATAAAGAAACGAATTCATCTTGTAGAGTGGAAGAATATGACTAGAAAGAATAAGAAGGTGGATTAGGTTTTAGGAAAGTCTGGAAAAGCCATATAATGATGCTAGCTAAAACAAGATGGAGAATACTCAACGAAAAGACGACAATGTGGAGCTAGATAAATAAGAAAAAATATTAAAAAGGAGAGGATATTCTTGAACATTAACATTAACATATGGCTTCTCAAGCAAGAAAAGGGAATATTAGAAACACTCGGATGGTGGAACCATTTTGCAAATGTAGGATTGGAAATGGTGAAGGGTTGTCATTGACACAGATAAAAACTAAGACCTGGATAAGTTGAAAATAGTATTGCTCAAAGAGGTGGTGATTAAGATACTTAGCGTCCTAAACCTAAAAGTTCAAAATTTTGTTATGGTTTTGCCAATTTACTAAAGTATCACCGAAAATTTGGAGAATGTGATTTATGTACACATTGTTGTACAGGACGTGAAGATGTAGATCACATGCTGAGAAGTTGTCCGTTCACACTCCAAGTGTAAGAAAAGATTGTTGGTGCATAGACTGATTGAAATTTTCGTGACTTGCGTTTGTCTTGATCTTGGTGCTCTGGAATTTTTGGAAAGAACGAAACCGATGGATCTATCCGAATCTTATGAAGCCTAGAAGATTATTCTTCGCCACATAAAAGAGTTATCTGAGGCCTTAGTACTAATAAGTAAGGATAAAAAATATAGGTAAAAGAAAATCTACTAAGTTTTCACGGAATAAACCCGAGAAGGGATGGGTGAAACTAAACTAGGATGGAAACTTTTATAACCACACCAACAATGATTTGGCCAGGTGCATCATTCGAGATGATGACGGAAGATGGGTGCTACGATACTCTATGAATTTTAGTAGAGTTTCAATAAATATGAAAGAGTTATTGGGCTTATGTAGGGGATTAAAACTAGCTTGGGAGAGGTGCTTTTCGAAAATTAATATAGAGATTGATTTAGAAACCGTGGTCAAATGGATGATAACAAAAGATATTGAAAAGTTCCCCATGAAAAATATAATTTTTTATTGTTGAAATATACTCCACAGACCCTGAGAAGCAGTGTTTTGAAAACCGGACCGGACCGCCCGGTTCGACCGGTTTAACCGGTGACCGGTGCCAGGTCCGGTCCGAAACACCCCTTAAAACCGGCGAGGTTCGGACCAGTTCGGAACCGGAAAAACCGCCCGGTTAACCGGCGGTTTTGAGCTTCGGAACCGGACCGGACCGCCGGTTTTTGGTAAACTCCCTCTTTAAAAAAAAAAAAACAAAACAAGACTACCCTTTTTTATTCTCCTTCTCGGCATCTCACGCAGCAAGTTTCAGCCATGAATAAACCTCCAAATCCTTTCTGCCACTTCACAGAGGGGGAGAGAGCTATCATGGTTGTTCCATGATGTTTTCATCTTACCAAAACCTGGAGTGAATTGTTGCACGAGGAATTTTGAATTGATTAACTGAACTGTGAACAACAGATGAAGACAAACGAAATCTGGTTTGTGCGGCTGCTGATTTCAATAGATCACCGAGAATTAGGTTTCATAGAATTTGAATAGGTTTTCTTAAAATTGTTTGGTGGGCTTTTGGGTTTTTTAGGATGATGGAATTGACCTTGTGAGTAACAAATGTTGATATAGCAAGGAGTAATATAATTTTGTATTTTAAATATAAGATATTGTAAAATGAAATATTAATTTGTATTTTAAAAAATCAGAATATTAAATTTATTTTATATGTTTATGATATTATATATTTAATTAATAAAATACCGGTTCGACCGGTGGTTGAACCGATCCAACCGGTTGAACCAGTAACCAGTAGGCTTACCGGTTCGATCTCCGGTCCGGTTTTGAAAACATTGCTGAGAAGTTTGAATTAAAAATGTTTGAGTGAAAGAAATATGATGACAGATACTTTTAATACCTTAATTTATTTAATAAATATAATAGATAAACTTATTTAAACAAAATAAATGTTAGACGTGCAATGCACGTTCATTTCATTAGTTAAAGAAAAACACCACAGAACCCATAATTTGTGGTCTTAATATCCAAAGCAAGCGCAAACACCAAAAGGAGCAGCAAACACCACCACCGAAATAAGAGATTTTATAATCAAAGCAATTTGCAAAATCAGTCATCAGAATGCTATTGGAATCAACCATCAAGTTAACTAAAATTAAATTCAACGAAAGAAATATATCAGCAGGAGACAATTAAGAGATTTTATAATCAAAGCAATTTGCGAAATCTATAATCAGAAAGTCATTCGAATCAAGTCAACTAAAATTAAATTCCACAAAGAAATATATCGGCAAGAGAAAATTAAAAGCAAAGCAATTTTTGAAATCAATCATGAGAAAGCCATTAGAATCAAGTCAACTAAGAGATTTTATAATCAAAATAATTTGAGACATCAATCATTAGAAAGTCATTGGAATCAAGGCAATTAAAATTAAATTCGACAAAAGAAATATAACATCAAAAGAGAATCAACCTATCAACTAAGAGACGGCGTTTGGGAATATGGATATGTATTACGTTCTTCCCTCAAACTCCAATAAACACTAATTAACCACGACAAATCACTTTACCAATAGGTATGCACATGAAACACTGTAGACAAGATGACTAAATTAAGAACAGAAATTATAAGTGTAAAAAACAAAGCGAGCATCACTTAGAACAATCATATCATCATCAACATCAATATTGCTTTTAGGGCAATTATATTCACATCTCTTAAGTTTAGGCCTAATTACATGTTGATTCTTCTAATTTCGTTTTTTGCGAGTTAGCCCCTCACATTACATTCTCCCAGTGGTTAAGTTTATAATGGAGAGTTAAATTCAACACATTTGCTTTTCGTGAAGAGAATTGAAAATATTTATTATTTAAGAAAGTATTTTATTTTTGAAATTGTAAAAATAATGCAATTATATATATGGGTTTAACTGATGAGATCCTTTCTTGTAATTGGGTAGCTATATAGGGTTATTATTTACTATATATATGCTCATGATTCCAACAAAGAAATAGGTAGTTTCACCTATACTGATGATATGCGATCTAATTGACCGGATAAAAGGATAACCAAATGTCAAGATATGATAAAGATATGAATCTAAGAGACTCGATCAATAACGAAACTAGAGGCATTTTATGACCGACACAATGCACCCTAATCATGTATGCTTATGTAGTTTCATATAATACAATCATTTGATATGTTACATACAATCAATTTCATGCAATAAATTTTCATATGAAAAGTAATTCTTGTAATCCATATTAGGTGAACACACCCCAACATAATATCAAGCCATTTCACAACAATTACTTATGAATTTAGGGATGGCAATGGGCCGGGTCTGGGCCAGACCTGCCCCGTGACGGGTCTAGACCCGGCGGACCCGGACCCGGACCCGGACCCGATTGGTGGTGGGTCCAGACCCGGCCCAGACCCGGTGGACCCGATGGACCCGGTAGACCCGGCGGGTCTAATATTGGACCCGTTGGACCTGGGTCCAGATCCGGACCCGTTGGACCCATTTATTAATTTTTGGTCCGTTTAATTTGTTTTTTATCTGATTAATACATTTTTGATACATTTAACCCATTTTTGATACTATAATAGTTTCAATTTGTAAACTTTTTCATATTCATATAAAACGAGGCTGCAATTCACAATTGTATTAAGTATTGTTATACTTATTTCATGTTGGGCTTTTTCAATTTGTAATGTTTTGATATAGAGTGACACGAAGTAGCGGGAAATACCAAAGATTGAACAAACAGTTAAGAGAGAGAATCTCTGCAATTTGGAAAATGTTTTTTTTAATGGTTATTATTTTCCGAAGCTAAACTAAATTTCTGGTATTGGTGGAGTTATTAATTTGGTAAAATTTTCACATATCACATTCTCACGGTCTTTGAACCCAAACAAGTTGTATTGTATTATCCCATACAAAATTCAACCTTTAGTCCACTCTTCATATTTCTTTCATTTTTTATTCACCATATGTCAATTAAATTAAATTTTTGACAAGGAACGTAATAAACAAGAACCCGTTTATTTATGTTAAATGCACAGTTTGGTAATTAGTTCCATATATATGTTAAATGCACAATTTAAGAATTTAAATCAGTAGCGCTTATAGTAATTAGTTTGATAAATTTTTGTAATAAATACTTAGACTTCTATGGTATGTACTTAAATTTCCAATGGAAACTAGCAATTCTAGGCAACATGTGAGGAACTAATGTGCAACTGCAACCTTTTAAATTATAAGAGGTATTCTAACGTAAATATGACTATTTTTATTATTGTAGGCCAAGATCGAAGGAAATAAATCAAAATTTTATAAATTAAGTTATTCAGCCAAGGATTATTAAGAAAAAGAAAAAAGAATGGCCACAAGAATAATTACAAGAAAAAACAAATTAATTAACGAGGTAATAATAAAGATGGAAACCCCAAGTAACATAAGACAAGATTAAATTTACTTATTCTATATTTATGTTCTGAATGAATCTCTTGCATCATTAAACACGTAATAAGAATTCCACCTCACGTAATAACATATATATGGAACTGTGCATTTAACAATTAAATTAAATTTATCAAGGGAATTTTTTCTTTTTTTTTTTTTTATTTAAGGGTCGGGTCCGGGGCCATTAAGGACCCGATACTCGCGGGTCCATTTTTCCTGGTCCAGACCCGACCCGGGACCCGATGGGGCGGGTCTGAAGCGGGTCTGGTGGGGCGGGTTCGGGTCCAGACCTGGCGGACCCGGTCCAATTGCCATCCCTACTTATGATACACATGAATATCCAAATAAACCAAAATTTAGCTTAATTAATCATTTATCGGAAATCCATTCTGATGAATGTGAGTTTGCCTAAGAAGGAGGGGGGTTGAATTATGATAGGTGTCGAATCCGTCAAAAATAAATAAAGTTCCTATTCAACGACTAAACACAGAGTATAGTGAAAACAGGGTCGATCCACAGAGACTGGTTGATTTATTTCTATCAATTCCAAGTTATTCACGAGAAGTAACAATTAAAAGGGGGTTTTTAGAATTATTCTAACCTAAGTATGTGATTAGAATAAATAACAAGAATTAAAAAGCTAACTAAAACTAAGCAAGTAAGATCATGCATGTAGGGTTAAATCAATCAGAGGAAACATTATCTAGCCAGGGATATTCGATTCGAATTGTTATATTGATCATTGACTCAAAGATGAATTCAAGCTATTCAGACAGATTGGCTATAGTTGATAGAGCACTCGACTCAACCTCGTTTTTACTTAATTAATCGGATAACCTAGAGACACTGGACAGTTATCTTCCCTAACAAATTCACAACCCCTAGAGACACTCAACAGGATTTAATGAATTCGCAGCATTAAGAACGATAAAAACACCAATCCTAATCAACCAAGTCGTGACACATGCAAGATTTAAATTAGATTATCAAATCCCTTAATGAACGAGGAATGTTATCGCTAAGACCCTGCAACTAATTTACCACAATTTATCAATCAACTTTACATATAGTTCAAGCATCATGAATGGTAATATGCAAATTAAACAACCTAGAGATCGTGCACTATCCCGAAATTGCCTAATCACAATAAACACGAAACACGGAGATAAGATAAATGCCTGAATAAACATGAATTAATAAAAACGTTTAGGTCTCACAATATCCAAATAGAGACTATAATCCCTAGCTAGATAATTAAAGTTTAGCTACTCATGAAATAAAAATTCATCAAAACAATAGAGGAATTCTTTAACATAAATAAACTAAATTGTCTAAAGAAGAGAATTAAAAAGAAGGAAAACTCTCAAGCCGCAGCGTGTTGCCCGCTTCGCCACCCGCAAGTTGTTACGTGATCCCCTGCTGTTGTCCAATATATATAATCTAAGTCTTGCTCCCCAATTCTCAACACATCCGGACTCCTAATTCTCATCAAACTTGGATTGGTTCCTTGTGGGCCCACTTAATTAAAGAGCAAGTACAAACCCACCTTCAATTGTTTCCAAGAATGAATGTGTAGCCCATCAGAGAGCAATTTGGGCTTTATTAATTCCATGCATGCAACCACAATTTCAAAGCCCCCTCATCCAACTAATTCACTTTTCCATAGGCTCATGTGCATGCATATCTCCATGATTCCCATACATCTCAAATCATGCAATTTGCACTACGTTGTGCTGCAATCCAAACTCCTCCACGGAAGGCCTCGATCATTAATGCAGGTCGCCTCGTTGCATTGGCTTTCTTTTCAAAACAATGGAATTTACTTCAATTTCACATTCGAGACCCAAATCTACAATAAAAATAACAAAGCATCAATTTCTTTCAAGACAGTATCAATTAAAGCATAATTCAGGGGTAAAACTCAATTATAAAGATGACGAATTAACGAGTTATCAAATTAGGCCTTAAACCTTTTTAAAACTTTTATAAAACTTTATGAAATGCAGCGGAAATATTAAGGTTTTTAGAAACCCGTTTGTCAGAGTTAAGTGCACGCTTTGCTTGAAATAGTTACTGGCACGAAATAACAAAGTACCAGACAGTGCAATAATGAAATATGCAAAGCAAGTAAATGACACGGCTATTTATCTAGGTTCAGTCCGAAGGCCTACATCTAGTCCCCAAGTTTTCACTTAGGATTTAAAACCTGTTTCACTCAAATATATCAGCACAAGTACAATAAAGTTCCAGGAGTAAAACAGTAACAACCAGAGAGTTAGAAAAACTCCCTATGAGAGTTGATATAATATAACTGATCACCAATCTTGGTAACAAAATAGTGTGACTCGTTCTAGAGGTAGAATCGTGACCACTCAGCTTCCACGACCTGAGTGCAGTATGCTTAACGTCACTCACACCTACTTGAAACTAGCTATCGACCAACTACTTCCACTATCCAGCAACCCTGCACAACTCAACTTACTCCAAGTGATTCGTGAGCTTAAGTTTGATCTCTTCAACTCCAAAGTCCCTCGAGACAACAAACAAGTAAATAAGAATTAGAAGAAATCACCAAACCGTATATGAAACTCAATATTATCATTTTCACTATGTTGGTTTAACACTCTTTTTATCCCTTGTGATTTTTCACAAGACTTCTCTCTTAAATATAAGTAATACAACGGATATAATGTGTAAAATAAGGAAAGAGCCGTTTAGGATTGATTCTGCTACGAAAGGAAAGATTTTCAGTGAAATTCTAGACAAATTGTAAAAGTACCAGATCAACACTTTGCATACAAATAAAGATTCTAAGCATGTGACAAATATATGTATGGAAAAAATCAATTAAAGGATGCATAAAATCGTGGATTGAGATCAAGGTAATTAAGGAATGATTTTATACAATTCAAACAATCTTTCCATGCTAGAATTAAACATGTGATACAATAATATATGGAAAAATGCACAAACATATCAAATACCTTGGAAGCATTAAAACTTACTATTTAAGTACCAAAGAGGTCAACACATTCATCAACAAATTAATTAGCAATATTAAATCGATATAAAAATCTCAATCACGAAATTATAGAATAAAATAATAATTAAATACAACATCTACCATAAAAACATGAATGCAAAATCAAATTATCCAATTATTAATCAGGTATGTTTATGGTTATCGATATGCGTCCCATCTACACAGATTTTAAGGACTAATTATTATTATCAATTATAACTAAAGTGAAACGGTGCTAAACATGAGAAGGTTATACCACTCTTCATTCCAAGGTATCAGAATTGTTGAACAGGTACGAGTTAGTTGGAGCATTGTGGTTGAATCGACACCGATTATCGTGCTTCAGGTTTAGGCCAGATCGGGCTGTTGTCAAAAGTCACCCAAATATACCGATCTAGACCCAAATTTAGTAACCATCTCAACCCATGGAACCACCACAATTCTCTTCCTCTCTTCGCGGTGTTGATGATTCATACCTCATTCGATTGATTTACTTGTTGTATGATGTTATATAAGCCTATCAAAGTTGCGCATGTCAACGTGCACGAACTCTGACAGAATTTTGGCCGATGATATGTATCTAGGGAACTAGGCCATGACACAACCATCAAACGATTTTCCTCGAGGATAAGAACAAGATCCATATCTCATACGCCATGATCGATCACTGAAAACTCTAGATCAATAACACCAAAGTCTCACCGCCATTCACGTTGTCCTACCACCTTTAACCACTAATTTCTCCCCATCGTTGGTCGGATTATGTTGATTCTTGTGTTTTTGAACTCATCTCGTCAAAGAGATGAATTTTCATTACTCATTTGCTAGATTTGGAGGTCAGAAGAAAATGCACTAAAGGTGTTGTGTATGTGCGCCAAGAGTTAGGGTTTTGAGAGAATGTGGGAATGCGTGTAGGGTTTGCGTCTATCTATAAACTCGTTATGCTTATCAGCCCTTCCCCCAACTTATTAGTAATTATAAATTGACCTGGATAATTCCGGTTGTGCTTAAAATAATCAAGTAAATGAACCGAAATGTTATTAGTACCGATTAAGTTAATCCAGAATCACACAATAAATTTATAAAATTACTCTTATAATTTATTTAATAATTTTGAAATAATCACACTACATAAATAAGTATAAAAAATTAAGTTAAATAATTAATTGAACAATTTAGGCATATAAAATGCAATGCATGACTTCGACTTTTTCGATACGGTCTAGTAATCAATTATGGTCTAAGGTCGGAATATACCGATTCCAAATTGACCCAGTTTTGGACTATTACAACCTTCCACCCTTAAAAGCAATATGTCCTCAAATTTCACTCAATCCCTTAGGTTGTTTTCTGACTATGTCTCAACATCTTCGTCTTCATTTCTCCAATCGTTCCTTGTTGTCATATCCTATTAAAACGTTAGGATTGTAATCCTTTAGGCCCGTGGTTGATTCATTAGGGTAGGGCCTAGACTCCCAAGTGATAATTATTCTTCAATGTAGCTTGACCTTTAAGGCAGTATTAGCTTAACGTTCCTCTATTACCTCAGACAACTCCATTTCTAGGTAGAGATATAAGCACTTGTTTAGGTCCAATAAGCACTCATATCGGATAGTATCCATCCCAATACGAAACGAGGTCAGTACCAACATGCTGAGAGCCTCCATGTGTATCTATCTGTGATGAAACATTCCTAATATATAACTTATGTCAAACTTCATCTTATGATGATATTCGTACGATATGCCATTAATGTGCATTCTAAGCATATCCTTTGGGTATTCGATCATTCTCTTTTGATTGCTCATTCATCTGAAAACTCCATAGGCGAGGTTAGAAACTTCACCAAGTTGATGAGCCCGACAGACAGTGGGAGTGTCGACCTTGACTCCGTTGAGACTTGCTTATGTGATTATGTCCTTGAGAAGGATCACCCGATTTCATGGGGTGATAAGTGTATACGATGATGCGTTCATAATACATAAGGGTGATTGTTACAAGAACTTCATCATTGAGATGTTTCGCGTGAGAACATTCCTAAATGGGAAAGGAAGTTTCCAGAATTTTCCAGATTAGAAAATATCTCACAGGTCAATGACATGATTAATAATCCTTTGACTTAAGATTGTGTAATGTCTCATATGAGCTACTCTGTAATCTTTGATATAGGCTCAAAAGGGTGTCTCCATATAGACACCTAAATTCTGACCTATGTTGGGATTACACAAGTGACACATGTAGAATTAGTAGAATCAATAAAGGACCTACACTTGTTAAGAACAAGAATGATCTCTTACTGATTAAGTTGTTCGTAGTCCATTAAATATTAATCCCATGGCCAAGGTGGTTCAAAGATCAAGGCATCAAGAAAATGGGGTTTTCTTGGATTGAGATCTAAATGGATATGAAATGAACTTAACTTTAAAGATCAAGAATAACAAGGCTCTAAGTTTATTCTCATGCCTTAATATCTTGATTGGGAGATGAAGTTGTAGGAGGATCGTATTTCACTGATTGTCATCGACCGAAAGGTTCTTCGATTCTTTCCGTTATTCGGCTAGGGGTCACACACCCATTGCTAGATTACGGTAGTGTGATCTGTGAACTGATTAATTAATTATTAAATTAATTAATTAGTGTCACTGCTAATCGAATAATTATGAACCTAAAGGGTCACACACAATGTCAGGAGTAGTGCCCCAGAAGTCAATCTTGTAATCTGCTTAGTGTTTTTCCTTTGTAAATCACAGACAATCTTTGAGTAATAAACGAACTGATTTTGATCATAAGGGAATACTTCTTTATATGCTCTTTTTTTATTGTGTGTTCACTTTAACTGCGCATGTGAGAACTCCCCTAATCTAATTGACTTCTAGGACTCAACGATTTAGGTAAAGTGGTTTATGAAATGGGCCCTAAATCACATAAGTTAAGACTACAAACTACTCCAAGTCGATGAGTCCAAAAGACAGTGGGAGTGTCTAATTGACTCGCTCGAGACTTACTTGTGTGATCACGCCCTTAAGAAGGATCACCTTGTTTCATAGGGTGTAAAGTGTATAGCTGATACGTGCGTGATATATGAGAGTGCTCCCTTGATTCGAATGAGTACACTGAGGTGTCCCTTGTGAGAAGACTCCTAAATGGGAAAGGAAGTTTCTATTTCTGGAAATAGAAACTTCCAGATTCTCGAGACTTATTTGTGTGATCACGCCCTTAAGAAGGATCACCTTGTTTCATAGGGCGTAAAGTGTATAGCTGATACGTGCGTGATATATGAGGGTGCTCCCTTGATTCGAATGAGTACACTGAGGTGTCCCTTGTGAGAAGACTCCTAAATGGGAAATGAAGTTTCTATTTCTAGAAATAGAAACTTCCAGATTATGAAACATCTCACAAATCATTAATGTGATTCACTGGTCCTTAGACTTGAGATTCCATCGATGCTTTATGTGAGCTAACTCTATAGTCTTAGAAATAAGTCTAAAAGATGTCTTTCGAGACAGCTGAATTACGGCTGATTTTGGGACTGCACAAGTGGCACATGAAAGCATATGAGAATCGATAAAGGACCTACACTTGCTTTAGCAAGAAGATCTCTTATTGTGTAAGTCATTCATATGCCATCTCGGAGTCCTTGGCCAAGGTAGTGGATCGAGATCAAGAAAGGGGTTTCTTGGATCGAGATCAAATGAATATGAAATGCACTTAACATTAAGACTAAGATTATTAGGGTTCTAATTATTCCCTTATCCTAGATCTTGGTTGAGAGATAGTGTAGCACCCCGCACGTGAGGCACCACATCCCCCGCACTATGGCTCAACACGAGTAATGAAATGGAAAGTCCGTACCCGTATCCAACCATGGCGAATGGGAGACAAACAAAATACCTTCCTAAGCTAGGCGGAACTTAGACCCTGCACATACTAGCCAATCAACAAAATATAATGCATCGGAAAACTAAAATTCAAACACACAAACCATAAGCAGACTTGGGCTCTTCAGGCCTCTTTTAAACTCATAATCAAAGCCAACAAAAGCAATTCAATAGCACTTAAACAAGATTCAACTCCAATATTCTTACAAGGTTACTTCATTCACAATTAAATACATAAGATGAATGCAGAGACACTTCTAGCTTAACTTGACCGACTCAAACTCATCAAAACTTCGCCTAGCTCGAAACTCCAAAGCCAAACCTACACACTAAAGTGTTGGGGAGGGAGAGGGTCAGTCTCTAGAAGACTGAGTGAGCAGGAGGGATATACATATATAAAACATGCACATGCAAGTCATAAATCCCGAGCAAGGTTTTATTTAGAATTAGTTCCCAAAAAGGGCAAAAGAATGACCAAGCAATACTCGGATTTTACGACTAATCATATTAATTCATTACGTTCATAAATCATACATAAACATAAGGCTCGGCGAGTGAGCTTGCATCATCTCCAACCAAACTCCGACCTTGTACGACAAATATCAATAATATTTTAAGTAGGTGATCATGCAATACATCATAATACACACAAATCATATATCATATCCTAAACATATTCGTTTGGGCAATCCGTGTCTCGGCCTTCCCGCACGGTGCCTATCAATCATAAACATAATCATAGTCATAATCATAAAATAAGTTTCAACCTTCTTCCTCCGGGTGGTGGATGGGTTAGCAAGACCCGACCACCTCATACATAGGCCAATGGGGTTTCATGACTCCCCCAAGGCACTCAGCTCCCATTTCCCGCTAAACCTCCTAGCGAGGGCCGGTATCACCGTAAATAAGGTGGGACTAGTACAAGGGATCACCGTCGGCCCTTGCCTCCCCGGATAGCCACTTGCACTAAGTCCCTGGGCCCGTGCAATCATAACATACAAAAATAATCTCGCCAAAACATTTGCCTCATACATAGGATACATACTATAAGAAAACATACCTTACCGTGCAACTCGGCTTATGCTATATACGTACCTCTCCGTGTCATCCTAATCCATAGCTAGCATGAAGACACACGGTTTGGAGCATAGCCTCGTTGCAAAACCATTTTAAGCTTATATATGCCCATACGTATAATTCCAGAAGAATTTACTCAATGACTCCACTTGTAAAGATAACATATATCTATACATAAGGTTTTAGGCCAAAATTTGTCACATAAGGGTTATAGGGTTTTATACATAACTAGAACAAAACACCCTCACCTGGAACATGACGACACAAGGATACGAGTACCAAGTGCCTGAAAGATCAAGATCTCTCCACCCTGGAGATAAACTTTACAAAAGACAACGTAACGTGTTCGTGAGACTCAAGACTCTAAATGAACCAAATAAGACGCACGGCATGCAATGAACATGATATGAATGCGTAAAAGATGATATTATATCATGGAAATGTTCACGTGCACTATTAAGAAATTTAAAGTACATAATCAAACCATTCGTTCATTCATTTCATGAATTCATAAATTCATAAATTCATAACTCACATCAATTTAATTCAAGAATCCATTTAATATTCATAACACGTAGTATTCATATTTACAATTAGAAAATAGGCAATTGATTACTTTCAATTAAAGATCAAAATTAAATAAAACATGAAATAGGTAACATTTAAATTCTAATATTCAATTAAATCAAATAACATTTAATACATAATAAACATATATATGTATACGTACATCAATTCCCATGCATGCAAATATAGCTATAGATATACATTTATATACTATATATAAAGATGCATGCATAATTATCTCAACAATTACATATAAATTAACATACACGCGTACCACTCCATGCATGCAAACTAACATGCATCAATTACACTCCTCATGCAGTTTCATGCAACAATTACCAATTCTATATTCAATTAAATCAATTATTATTAAATATTTAAGAAACATATATTAGTATATATATTATAAATATATATATATATATATATATATATATATATATACATTTACATATATGTATGCACACACACATCATATATATATGGGATAAACATTTTGAACATCCTGAACTATGGCCAAATTTAGACTTTGCAACCTGAACTAAAAAACATCTCCGGTTGCAACCTGAACTATTTTAAATTCTCACTTTGCATCCTTAGTGTAAAATCCGGCCACTGTTGTCACCGGAGGCACTGACGTGGATACCTCAGATGCCTGACACGTAAGTACATGTGGCCGGATTTTTACACTGAGGATGCAAAGTGAGAATTTAAAATAGTTCAGGTTGCAACCGGAGACGTTTTTTAGTTCGGGATGCAAAGTCCAAATTTGGCCATAGTTCAGGATGTTCAAAATGTTTATCCCTATATATATATATATACCTACAGCAATACATATGCACTTAAAGCATCCCATGCACACACACAAATCATACAGCCATGCATGCATAACAACACACACACAACACATATGTACACAGCAGCAAATACACACAGGCAACGCAGGTAAGAGTTCGGGAAAAACAGGGTGACACCCCCGTGTCACCTCCAAAGCACAAACCGAGACACCCCCGTGTCTCGGTATAGCAACTCAAGCCCAAAATCGCACCCCCTTTACACGCAGGAAAGAACAAAAACGACACCCCCGTGTCTCGCCTGCAACAGCCCCTGTTTGACAGCAATTAACGCAGAAGAAGGGCAGCAACTCCAGCAAGAAATGCAAGAAAAATATGCAACAATATAAGGCATGAATTACAGCAAGAATCCAGCCACAACACACACCACAAAGCCATGAAAACTGACAGCAAAAGAAAGAAGGAACGCAGCAGTTTGACAACAGCAACACGGTCCGAAAAACAGGGCAAAATCACGTAAAAACAGGGCACAACTGATCCCACTTATCCCCAACATGTTCAGGGCATTTAGGCCAGCAAATACACAGCCAAGAAACACAAATTCACATGTATATCAGTTCCTAAAAGACCTCAACCGTGTAAAGCTGTCATACGTGACATTACATGAAGTTTTCTCAAAGTTCCAAAATTGCTATCTCAAAAATACCTCAACTACCATGCAATCAATGATCATAAATGAGAAGAGGATGTTAAAACAATCATTTTCAGGCTTGGAATCAATCAAAAACATCAAGAAACGAAAGAGATCATCAAATTTGTCCCAAACCCATTATTTCGAATTCCAGCCAAAAACCTCATGAACCATGCTCAAATTTGGGGATGAAAAGATGAAAATGATCTGGAATGAACATATATTACAACCCTAAGCTTACCTTGTTGATTGGATGAAGATTGGATGAGATTTGAGCTCCAAAATCTCTAAGGGATGCTAGGTTACGGGACTGATTGTAATTCCAGAGACTTTGGCTGAGATTTGGGGATTGTGTGAGGGTTGGTTTGGCTAGGGCATTATATATCAGGTTAGGTGGTTGAGTTAGGTTTCCATAGCATCCAACCATAGTTAATTTGGTCAACAAATGAATAAGTTATAGTCATTTTAGTGCAACAAGGTCAGTTTGGTCGCCGTCTCGTTTTTCGGTTGAATTTCGGAGGTTCAAATGACGTTAGAAAAATATAAGGCTAAGTTTACTAAACTCAAATTTTCGTTATGAGTTCAGCGAAGTTGACGGAACTCGAATCCGAGTTCCCGAGCTCAAGATATTAAATACGGAACCAAGGGTGCGCTAATTGCTCGTTAGCCCCCAACTTGGCTCCCAAAATTCAAATTAAATCCGAAACACATACAAATGAATTCAAAAATACGAAGCGAACATATATTCATATACAAGACACGTATAAGTTCAACATATTAAATTTACACGAAATTTCGGTATCAATTTAAATAGAAACGAAGCACGTAAATATCACTCATACGAAATGTAACAATAAAATGCATAATATTACAATTAATATAAAATGAATACATATAGAATTTATAAATATAAATGCATGCATACGTAAATATATATAATGTATAAACATGCATGCAAAATAATTTGTAAATATAATATGCATGCATTAATATATTCATGCATACGTCCATCACTAACATATATACATTTATATTACATAACTATATTTAATATTAGTATTATTAAAATAAAATAATTAACATTTAATACATTTAAATAAACTTAAATATGTAAAACACGTATAAATAATTATTTCGCGCAATTTGATAAACACATACTTCATGTTAAACACAATAAGAAAAACGGGGGCGTTACAGATAGGTTGTAGGAGGATCTTATTTCACATATGTCAATGATTTAAAGGTTCTTCGAATTTATACATTCTTATTCAGCTAGAGGTCACACACCTGTTGCTAGACTATGATAGTGTGATCTGTGGACTGATTAATTAATTAGGAATTAATTAATCAGGGTCACTGCTAATTCAATAAAGAACCTAGAGGGTCACACACAAATGCCCGATCACGATGGTTAAGTCTTGAATCGATTAAACGAGTTGATCAAACCAATTAAGAATTGAAAGTGGGGGCCACACGTGAGGGACACGTGTCTAGGCGAGACACGTGTCACTCCTTGAGTGATTAGTTAAATTGTGATTCCCCGCTTCTCGACCAAGGTAAGTTTTGGTACGAGAGTGAACGGTTTATCTTTTTATGCATGAATTATGTGAAAATATGCTTTAATTTGATAATCGTTTGGTGCTTATGTGAAATGTATGATTTACATGATATGTGTGGCTTCATAATATGATAATTATGTGCTCGTACTGTTGTTATTGCGCTTTGATAGCATGCTACGCGATTAATAGAAACAATGTGCTTATTTGGACATTAAAGCATAAATTAGGGACAAATTGGGAAATTTACATTTTTGAGCCTGGAACTGGATAGAACTTAATGAATTTGGATAGATAATTCGATTACGAGTTCGTGGGCTTTTGAATTCGGAGATCGGACGAAGAAGTTATGGCGATTTTACGAAAAGTTAACATTTTTACTTAATCCAGTTAACCTGCGACCCAATTTCTAATTTAACCCAATTTGAGACTCAATTTCACTTATAACCCGCCTCAATTAACCCGGTTCATGACCCATATTACAAATCAGATTTTAACATTTCAAAATCCACATTACGACATATTCCAAGATTCAAACAAATACTCTCAAAAACCCATTCATATTCTCTCAAGAACACCCAAGAACACTTCAAGCCATTTTCAAGAGACAATATTGAAGATCAAAGCTAGAGATTCAAGACTAAACAGCAAGTTCTTCTCTTCGATTTTCAGCTCTCAAGGTAAGAATTATGTGCTTTTTTCATGGTTTTGTGTTCTTGAAGGTTTTAAGCTAAGATTTGGACTAGGGTTCTTGTTTGTTGAATTAAACTCGAATTTCTTGTTGGAAATATGCTAATTTTGATGCTAGGAACGTTTTAGTATAAGAATTTCTTGTTTTCATGTCTGTTTGAAGATTTCACCATTGAAGCACCTTGAAGCTTTTATGAGAATTTATGCATGTTCATGTTCTTGTATGTTTTTGCTTGATTTCGTGATGGATTCTTGTTCCTTGAGCAATTCCTTGAAGAATGTGATTAATTTCCTTAATTTTCTTGTATGATTCATGATTTCACCATTGTTGATGCTTGAAGCTTTCATGAGCATGAAGAAGATGAAGTTCTTGAATGAATTTATGGAATTTCTTGATGAATGCTTGTTCCTAGATGCTTTTGACAAGTTATATCATGTTTAAATTATGCTATTCATGTTGTATGAACTTTGAGGCATGATTTTGGAGTGTTTAGAGCTTAAAATCCATCATGTTCAATCCTGTGTTCGTATTTTCATTTTACACCAGCAGCATGTCAAACGAACTTGTGGAAATTGCACTAAAACCTCAAAAGCCCCTGTGAAAACTCACTGTCACGATTTTAGGGCCGTAATGGTCGTTTCCATTTCCTTCACAAGGCCCAAACGGACGTTTGTATGGTCTCAGGTCCAAAATTTGATCTTCGTGTTTCTCGATCGTTTTGCTTCGTTTTCACTTTCTTTACACTTCTCCCATCCCTAGCATGATATAATAGACTTGAAATCATGTTTAAGTGCATTGTAATGATTTGTATGCCTCGATTATGTATAAGAATATGCTAAGTATGATTCACACATTGTTATTTGCATGTTTTATGACTTTAAAGCTTGTCATGCACCTTATATGATGATTGTTTGATTGTAATTGCTAAACTTATGTCATCCTTGGATATTCATTGTACATCATTAGCATATTTGTATTTGTTTCAAATCGTGCATCGTCTTGATTGGTTTCAAGTCGTGTCTTACCTTGTTGGTACGTTTGCCTTGCTTAGGTGGTGAGTCTCCGGACGAGTCGAGTTAGTTGCTCGTGGTGGTTCTCCGGTTGGTTCGTGATAAAGGTGAGGAGTTATGTATATATATAAAACATTTTCAAAACTGTGGACACATATGACCTCTCATGTTTGATGGTTTGAACTCCCAATTTTGGAAGTATATCTAGGCCTTCTAGGCTATGTTTTGTGCATTTGGTTCATAGTATCATATTTGTTATGAAAATGATTGCAAGTATCTCAACCATTTGCTATAAGGGATAAGTACCCAACTCGTTTTGAATTTGGACTTGGACATATATATGTATGCATTGTGTAGCGAGATATTTCAGACTGTGCTATGAAAGTGTCATGGAGGTTGGTACCTTATAGGGACGCTTTTGTTAGGAATAGTGCCCTTAAAGCAGATGTTTGCTTTACTATTTCCTTGTAAAATCACAAACAGTCTTTTAATAATAAATAAAATGATTTTGTTCAGAGGCAATAACTTCTTTATGTACTTATTTATGTCTGTTTGGGTTTGACTGTTTTTTGCATGTATTGAACTCCCCTAATCCGATGAGACCGTTAAGAACTTTATCGTTATGGGAACGGCACATGAAACAAGTTGTTAACTCCATAGGCGAGGATTAGAAACTTCTCCAAGTCAATGAGTCCGACAGACAGAGGGAGTGTCGACCATGACTCTGCTGAGACTTGCTTATGTGATTATGTCCTTTTGAAGGATCACTCAATTTCATGGAGTGATAAGTGCATACCTTGATGCGTTCATAATACATAAGGGTGATTGTAACAAGAACTTCATCACTGAGATGTCCCGCGTGAGGACATTCCTAAATGGGAAAGGAAGTTTCCAGAAACTTCCAGATTAGGAAATATCTCACAGGTCAATGACGTGATTCATTAATCCTTAGACTTGAGGTTCTGTAATGTCTTATATGAGCTAACTCTGTAATATTTGATATAGGCTCAAAAGGGTGTCGCCATATAGACACCTGAACCACGCCTATGTTGGGATTACACAAGTTGCGTATGTAGAATTAGTAAAATCAATGAAGGACCTACACTTGTTAAGGACAAGAATGATCTCTTACTGATTGGGTTGTTCGTAGTCCATTAAACATTAAACCCTTGGACAAGGTGGATAAAAGATCAAGACATCTAGAAAATGCGGTTTTCCAGGATTGAGATCGAAATGGATATGAAACGAACTTAACTTTAAAGATCAAGAATATTTAGGCTCTGAGAATATTACCATGCCTTAGTTCTTGATTGAGAGATGGAGTTGTAGGAAGATCGTATTTCACTGATTTTCATTGACTGAAAGGTTCTTCGATTCATTTCGTTATTCGACTAGGGGTCACACACCCATTGCTAGATTACGGTAGTGTGATCTGTGAAGTGATTAATTAATAAGGGAATTAATTAATTGCTATCACTGCTAATTGAATAATGAACCTAAAGGGTCACACACAAATGCCAGAATACGAGGGTTATGGTAGGAAGTTAATATGATTAACGAAGGATCAAATTGTTGATCGAAATGGAGCATGGATCACATGGATAGCTGCCACGTGTCGAGCACACTTGACTGCCATGTGTCATGCACACGTGGCTCGTACGTGGCTGCATGCGTGTGGTTATTCCACACGTGAATTCTTTTCTGGAAATTATTTGATTAAATTGTAATTAATTAATTTTGAATTAATTGTTAAGACTATTCTCAAATTACTTAACCCAATAAATAATTAATTAGGGATTAAATTATTTATTGAATATTGACTTTTGACTTTAAGATAGTAGAAAGGTCAAACTTCCTATTGTAGGAGAGAGAAGGTTATTCTTGCAAGACTTGGAGAATAAGTTAAGAACTTATTATTTCAATTAAATTAATTGATTAGCGAGCAAGAAATCAAAGCCCACTAGGTTTGGGAACCCTAGGGGAGTTCGAACCACCTAGTATTTATACTAGGGGTGGTGCTTCTCTTACTCTTTAGACCAACACTCAAGAAGTGTTAAGTTTTTGAGAAAAATAAAAGAAAGTTTTCAAAGTAAAAATCCTAGCCTAACACAAGTCGTAGAACTAGCATTCTCACTTGCTTGATCGTGTTCTAGGACTGGTGTTGATACGCTTTGGAGGGCTTCTAATTTGGAGTCTAATTCGGAGGTTGTTCGAGGGATTTCGCTTGAAGGGTGTTCGTTAGGTGGTAACGACATCACTCAAAAGCTTCTACCTTTGTAAGTTTCTAAAACACCCTACGATACGACACAAAAATTACAAGACAACGATTAAACTTTTGGAAAATTTTAAACTTTCGCTGCTCAACTCTTTCGTGTTTTCCAACAGCTTTCATGATTGGACTTGGATTTGAGAGATCGGGGATGGATTAAGTAGGAATACCGGGAAGGCAAGGGCCGAGAGTTACCTCTTACAAAGCCCCTAACTTGTAAGAGATACTTAGGTTCCGACGGACTGTTCGGGGCTGAGGTATACTCGAGGGGGAATGTGGAGTTTCATGGACTCGCTTCCCAATGTTTTGGATCGATGTTCGGGGGTTGTACACCCTCAGCATCATGGAGTTTGGATGGACTGGTTTGCTTTTGTTTGGATTTGGAAGTTGGTTGGAGTGCTCGTTCTCGCCGAGTCGGGTGTCTTGTGGTTTATGATCCGTGCTTTGAAAACCTTGCATTGATTTTGAAAAAACCTAGACGAATCATGAACAACTTTTGGTTTTGCATGCATTGAACCCTTGTATACTATTGTATAACTCACTCTTTCCTCACCGGTTCCTTTTGAACTGGCCTCATTTACCTTTCGTGTCAACAGGTTGCATTTTGGAGTCAAGCTAGGCGGGGTCTTTCTTGAGAGCCTTGTCTTTAAGTCTAGTTTGTACTCGTTATCCTTGTAGCATACTTTATGACCTATGTTATGTTTCTTGGAGTTGGTTTTGGATTAAGTATGTATGATGTTATTATTATGTTAGTTGGACCGTGTTGGTCATTAAGATGATTTTACATTCCGTATCTTGAGCATTTTGTGCTGGACCGTGTTGGTCACCTTAATTGAATGGATGAATTATTCTATTGACGAGTTTTGTTTTAAGCTTCCACGTATCTGTGTTTGATTTATTCGCTTTCTTGAGTCTAATACCGCCTAGCTAGATTGTCCGTTTGTCACTGCTTGCTTCGAGCTTGGAGGGTATATGGAATGCAATTCTATATACAAGCATGGTCCATAGCGCGGGTAGGCGTGGATGCCCTCGTTGGGGCGTTACATAAATAATTAATTTTGATTAATTATTTAATGGACTTTAATTTAATTATGAATTATTATAAAGTCCAATTTTGAGTTTAAATGTTCAATATATAATTAATTATGAATTAATTAATTATTGACATTAAATATATTTATTATGAATAAATAATAATATCCCAAAATATCTAAAAAAGTTAGATAGAATTTCTTGTAAGGCAAGTTGATCAAAATGAGACTTTTGGTCAAAGTAGAATACCTTTCTTACCTAGCAAGAAATTCAAAGTCTTAGAGGATTTGGAATCCTTGGAGAGCAAAACAAGGGGTTCAAACCCCCTAACCTATTTAAGGGTGGGGTTCGAATCCCATGGGAAGTTAATAAACAATCTTATTCTCCAAATCACTTCATACAAATCCCCTAGAGCGAAAACACTGATATAGTACTAGCATCCTTCCTATTCAGATCGTGATCGAGGTTGGTGTGGATTATTACTCTAGAGGATTGTGATTTCAGAGTCTTGAAGATTTGAAGAAGTTCGAGGGACTTGCCGCTTGAAACCCGTTTGAGCGTGGCTCAAAACATGTCAAGAAAGCGTCGATTTAAGTAAGTTCCTTAAATCCTTACGGATCGGGAATAGGAATTGTGAGTTTAGATCTTGCTTTTTAGAAAAAAATTTAAATTTCACGGTGTTACTTTTTTGTATTTCCCAACACACAAATGCTAGGTTTAGGGGGTTTTGGTAGGAAGTTAATTGGATTAACGATGATATTTGACTCCGTTCCAACAATGAACACCAAATCTACAATCAAAAAACATAAATATTATTAAATCATTAAATGAAAAACAAATTTACAAAAAGCATAAATCATGAAATCATACCTTCTTCAATTTTCTGAATGAACTCATATTCTTCCTCATATGATTTGACAGGACCGCGACGAAGACATTCTTGGCAGCAAATCAAAGCTTGTTCCATCTTTGGAGTTAATGAAGATCTCAAGTCATCAATGATGCGCCCCCCGGTACCAAATGTCGACTCCGATGCCACGGTAGAAACGGGTATGGCAAGAAAATCACGAGCCAATCTAGATAAAATGGGAAATCTAGGAGAATAGATTTTCCACCAATTGATGATTTCAAAATCATCAGAATCTTTCTCAATCCCTTTATTCAAATACATATCCACCTCTGATTGATTGACTTTTCCAATTTCTGATATCATCTTATGAGATGTCTTCTTTCTTTTTGCCCTTGCAGCTCTTCTTTCTCGGTCAAACTTAGATAAAGGAGATGAGCTGCCATCACTACTATCCGAAGGAGATGAACTAGAAGAAGTCCATGATGGTGGAAGTGTAGCAGAGTAAAGGTCCTTGTACTCTTGAAAAACATCATAAAGGGGTTTTTTAGCCAAACTTATCATGTCTTGTCCAGTGTCCTCACCATACATATTCTTGAATACATACTCAACATATTCCAATTTGTGACGAGGATCAAGCATCACGCAACATATAACATCATATTCATCTTTGAGATATTCCCTCAATATTTGTCAAACTTTAGCTTCATTCTCTTTGCCATGTCTATCAACACATCGTCGTTGCTCTTGAACCACTCCTTTAGCAAATCATCTATATCACTAATCTCATCAAGAAAAGTGTTAGATGTTACAAATAAAGAACCAGAAACTCGAAGAAGTTTATAGAAATGTTGCAACACTTTAACCAATCTGCCACCATAGCCCAATCCTCTTTTGATGGCAATCCCAAATCTTCATGAGTTCCACCAGGCATAAAATCAGTCCGGAAGTCAGCATCACAAATCTCATATCTATCAAACACACCCTGATAAATCAATGTTGTCTCTAACATCATATAAACTGAATTCCACCGAGTTGGAACATCTAGACAAAAAGATTTCTTTCTTTGCACTTTCTCCTCAGCCACATAATTATTGAACTTTCTGAATCTAACAGGTGATTGCTTAACATATCTTATCGTAGTGCGAACACGTTCAACAGATTTATTCATTTCTTTCAACTCGTCTCTAACAACTAGGGCCACAATATGAGCCAAACACCTCATATGCAAATACTTCCTACCCAAAATAGAAGTACCCCAAGTAGTCAATCTTCTTCTCAAGTAAGCCACAGTTGTATCATTTGATGAAGCATTATCAACAGTTATTGTAAAAATCTTATCAACACCCCAATCAAGCAAGCATTTCTCAATTAATAATCCTACTTTATCACCTTTATGTCAAGGACATGGAATGAAATTAAGAATTATTTTATGCAATTTCCAATCCTCATCAATGAAGTGACCAGTTAAAGGCATATATGTTAATCTTTGATTTGAAGTCTAAGTATCAGTGTTCAATGAGAGGCATTGTCCAGATTTCTTAAAATAATTCTTCAATTTTCTGTTCTCATCAAATTATAACTTGTAAAAATTTGTAATGGTTTTTCTTGATAGCACATGATATTGAGGACACACAACAGACATAAAGTACCTAAATCCTTCATTCTCAACAAACATAAAAAGCAATTCATCAATAACAGTTATTCGTGCCAAAGTCTTTCTCACAGTCTCATAATCAAATTTCCAATTAGATGACACTTCTTTATCACCAGTCACACTCTGACAAAAACTTTGAATGGTACGAGTATCAGCTGATGAGGCATTATCGAGGTGTTTCTTACACACCTTCATGTGACTAATCATACCCGAAGTCCCATTTTTGGCTGGATCAGCTACATAGCTTCGACTACAATGCTTGCATTTCGCTCTTGGTTTTTCGTATTCATTGGTATAAAGAATGAAACGATCCCAAGCCTTGGCCCTCTTAGTCATCTCCTTTCTCTTTGGCCTTCCTTCAGTCTCCTGTTGAGCTTCTGATGGATCTTTTTCTTTTCATTCAGAATTGTCACTCAAATTTAAAGCATCAACTAGAATATCTTCAAAAGATGTAAGATTGGATGGACTCAAAGCTTTGGAAGGTCGATTCATTGTTGTTGAGTCAGTTTTTTCAGCTTCTTTTTCCATTCTGTAGAAATTAAGAAATAACATATCATAAAGAAAACCCATAACATATCGATTTCTGTAGTAAAAGTGCAACAATGCAAAAACCCCCCAAAAAATCAATTTCTAGGAACTTCATCAACAAATAACGAAATATATTGTAAATTCCAACAAAACCCATAAAGTTAAATAGTAACAACTAACAAGTATAAAAATCTATTCGAAAAAAAATCAGAATTTCAGCTTAAACTTACCTTGTTGTTAACTTGCTTAGAGCTGGAGATTGGAGACGCACTAGTCACAAAGGCGAGGACGATGTCCAGCTAGGTCAGTGCTGGGGCAAAGCGTGTAGGTCTAGCAGAGACGGCGATGAAGGCAAGGCATGGAGGCGGGAGGTGAGCGAAAAACTAAGGTTTGTGTCGGGACTCTAAAGTGAAGTGAATTCTCAACAATCAACTCTCAAGTCCGAAAATGAACTAAAAATGTAAATTTTGTAATTGTTTTTTAAACACGTTTTTGAAAACGTTGAAGTACAAGTGTAAAACTCAAAATTGTACAAGTATTATATTAATATCATAATATGTATCAGTATTTGTATTATATATATATATATATATATATATATATATATATATATATTGATGGTGCAGGAATTGGATTCTTAAGATGCAACCAACACTTTAAGATTTTGTTTGGAAAGGGAAGACCATCACAGGCACGGAGCCTCAGGAATTGGGTTTCCTTTTGAGCGTGGGTTCTTCCAGCTAGGATAACACCAAGGAAGTGCAGTCAAGATGCAGTTATGGTGAAGGTAATGCAGAGCTTGAGAAGAAGAAAATTGAGGAAAGTGTGCCCAGTTTTTTAGTGCAGAGTGTTCTGGAGAAGATGACTTGAGGAAGAATGCAGGGGTTTCTTCCTATTTATATGTTAGGGGTGAGGGTGCTTTTGGGTATTTTGACCAAGTGGTCCCAAACCTGTGTTAACCTAACACGTGGCGTCCTGTGACGGTATGAAAGCGATGCCTCCGAAAAGTGGGCGGCATGTCAGGTAAGAGGTGCGCACTACCACTGTGTCAGAGGTTATTGGCGAGTGTCGTGCGCTGAGAGGCTCAAGATCTGTCATGTAGGTGTACGGATGCTTCTTGGGGCTGATTTTACTCGAGCGTGGGCGATGCTCGAAGGGGTGTATGAGAGGGTTTCCCCCGGTAGATGACCCATGAGCGTCAAATAATCGAGCGTACGGAAGGAGGTGCCTTCGTGAAGCGTTTTCTTGGGAAGGGTGACCCTGAGGGACCGTAGCACGAGTGCCAGGTCTTGACAGCCTGAACCGCTCGCTCGAATAGTGGGCCGACGCGCATGAGCCTGGATTAGCCAACAAGTGAATGGGTTGGGTTGGTCCACGAGCCCTATAACGTGAGCGTCCAAGCTCTGTGTATGCGGATGGCCACATGTGTACAGCGTTGATCCGAGCGTGATTTTAGCCCTATCATTTGCCCCCCAAATTCTATGGTAGCGCTTGAGCGTACTGTAGAATTTAAAGAGGTGGGTCTTGTCCTTTTAATATCCGAAGGTCAAGCTTCCAGGGGTGAAGTGACTGTCCATCTTCAGTAATAAACAAATTCTGACATGGTCATTATGAAGTCCCATCCGCATTTAATGTGGAGAGGTAACGTAGGGTGCGCGTACTCCGGGAAGCGTGAGGCGGTTACCAAAAGTGGGAGTCTCTCAAGGCAGGAAATGATTGCATTTTCAAATCCCCAACCCTAATTAATGCGAGTTACTTCCCCTATAAATAGGGATCCGGAAGGCTCTTTCACCCCTTTACCCTTCCAAGTCTTCCTCAAGCAAAATAACAGCAGTGTTTCTGCAAATTTTTGCGACTTCCAGCAAGTTTCTTCTTCAATCATTAGGTAAATCATAGTAATTTCTGATTTCACTTGTACTAACTTTAGATTTAGGTTATGTTTGAGTGATACTTCTGAGTGAGGAACCTTATCCGTGGTTGAATCCAGACCAGAATTCCTTTTCCCCATTGATCCTTTCTTTGAAAGCTTCATCTTCAAGAACAGAAGAATAACAATGGCGGACAACGTTGAAGAAGGTTATGTGAGGGAGATAGACGAGATGTCTGTGGGGAGTTCTTCTCCTCATGCCGACATCCCTACTGCCATTCCAACTATGAGGGCTTCCCTGGGTGACGCAATCCCAACTGCTATTCCAGTGGCTAGGGCTCCGATAGGGGCTGGGGATGAAGAGTTAAACGCTGCAGTTTGAGGGATGAACGAGCGTGATCCACAGGGGGTGGATCGTATATTTGAAGAGATGAATCTTGTGATGGAGATGCAGAGGCAAGGGGAGAGAGTACTCCCTGTGTTGAACAGTGCGATGAGGCCGCAAGATCACCAAATTACGGTAGTGATCGCGGCTTCCGAGGGTGGTGCAGGGTCCTCCGAGCGCCGGACCGAGGCCGAGCCTCCCCGGAAGCGCCAAAGGAAAGGGAAGGAGCCAATGACCCGGGTGAGGCAAAACAATCCCCACCAAACAGATAAATCCCCAGACAAAATTGAGAGCATCTTGATGCTCGACGACCTGGCGGATATGAAGGCCAAGGTTTACTGGGATGAGGTGGTGTTCCCCATTCGACTTCCTGTGGAGGGAGAGAGAGCCAACCGTCCGCCTCCCGGAATGATGACCGTCTACCTAGATTCGGTCTTGGCTGGGGGCCTACGGTTTCCCATTCCGACCGTCGTTGCCAACATCTGCAATTATCTCACACTCAGCCCCTCTCAAATCCTTCTGAACGGCATAACCCTGATAAACACTTTTGTGATGCTGATGATGGTCACGGGCCATGAGCCCTCCATAGACAATTTCAATAGCTTGATTCAAGTGGCCCGCTCGCCCCGCTCGTCCCCTACAGATGGGTTTTACTATGCCTAGGCCAAGTCTGGTCTCAAAATGATCGATTCGCCCTCCTCTTCATATGGCGAGCATTGGAAGGAAATGTATTTCTTTATGGGAGCGCCTGGGGGGATTTTTAGGGCGAATCGAGGGTGGATAATTCATGGAGAGGGACCGTTAGTTAGAAACAGATCCCAAAATAAGCTCTTTGAGCACTGGGAAAAAAGCTTGGCCCTCGTGATGAGAAATGAGAGAAAATGGATAAAGGCGGAGGAATTGATGAAGGATGAGGAAGTATTATTCCGATATGGGCTAGTTCACCCTCCGGAGATGGTGCTCAATCCTCCCGCTCAGACCATGTTCCGCTATGGTTAGATTCTAGGAACTAACACCTCTAACATTTAGACTAGCATTAACACTTCATCCTTCGCTTTGTACAAATATTCCTCCAATACTTTGCTGACGCTCTTTTGATTTTCCAATTTGCAGGCGTAGACATACTCATGGCGGGAATTGACGCATAAAGTATCGCTCAGATGATGTGCGCTCACCAGGTGGGCGCCAATCAGTAGCAACAGCAGCATGCACAACCCTCAAATGCCCCCCGTGGTAGAGGGGCTCGCCGTGGAACAGGTCGAGATGACGGCAGAAGAGGCGCTTGCAGGGGTGCTGGAAATGAGGCTCGTGGCGCCGGCCCTATCAAAGATCTAACCCTCGATGGCGCTCGTGGTGCCACTCCCCCTCCTGCCGCTCCTGAGGAGCCAATAGCACTTAGCTCAAGTAACTCCCACAATCGCTCGGGGGAGCTAGCCCATTTTCACGATGCGGTAAGGGCTGACCGTCCGGGGAAAAGGAAGAGGTTGCCTGACTCCATTCCCATCTCCGGGAAAGGGAAGAAAGTAGTCATGGACCACCGTGGCGAGGGTAGTGATACCTCATCATCCGAGGATGAGGATTTTTGGAAGATTGGATGCCGGGGGGACGCTCGATATAAGCGTCAAAGGACAGACAACCATGTCCTCTTGAAGAAGAGCGCAGCCACCACAAACTTGGTTGCGGAGATCTTCTGCAAACTCCAATTCTCGGGCAATCACGACAAGCTGAACGAGCATGTTGCCGCTCGGGTTGCAGATGATGCTAATCATGCTCTCCTAACGGTAAGACTAAAAGATCCTTTTGTGAAGTTCCAATCCTTTTCGTTTTTACTTCTGATAGTATTCTTTGCCTTTGGCCTTTCAGGAAGTGATCCCGAGGCTGAAGAACTTACAGGGACGAGCGCAAGCCTACTCTGAACACAAGGCCAAGTATAAGAAGCTGCTGCGAATTTCTGACCCCGGCCAACTGTAGGTGGACTATAACAATGCCTGCGCTCAACTGACTGCGTCTGAACTTGAGCAGGAGAAGCTGAGGGAAGCCCTGAAGAAATCTGACGACGCATATCTGGCCTTGGACGAGCGTCGAAAAAAGCTCAAGGAGGAGTGTGACCAACTGAGGGTTGCTAATGGGGAGCTTGGCGAGCAATTGGCTGAGAGTACGCGGCAAAACGAGTTAACTATGAAGAATCTCGCTGATTTGCAGGAGAAGCTAGCTGGTTTGGAGTCGAGGGTTGCCTGGGCGGCAGTGTCGAGATTCGTACGCTCCAAAGCTTTCGCTTTTACGGCCAACCTTCACTGTTTTGACAACGCCCGGAGATTTTTTTGGAAGGCGGTGGGCCAAATGGTGAAATTGGGGATGGCTCCTGAAAGTGCTCGGATGGACGAGAGTCTGCGCATGGACTTGGATGACAATATAGAGCCCATTGTCCATAATAAGGATCCTTCGGAGAGCCTGGCAAAGCCTGAGTATCAGGACCTGGTGATAATACTGCAAAGGGAGTTTATTGCGGCCAATCGTGGGGACCCAGCGCCCATTACCATAGAAGAGGATGACAGTATCACCGTCGATGCTCAAGATGGCGAGGATCCCGGCGAGGCTCAAACTTCTAACGCCAATGTGCTGGCCCCGGTTCCCCTTTCAGCTGTCCCTCCAGAGCCCGAGAGTCAAGCCCAATAATGTCCCCCTATTTGTTGTCTCCAAATTTCGCCTGCTTACTTCTCTTCATGTTAAGAATACTTAATTTCTGTATTTGGACTCTGTACTTTTGACGATGCATTTCCTATTTTCTGCCAATGAAGTTGATTTCTTTCCATATTGAATGTTGGGCACCGTTTTTTCTATTTTTGTTTGATGCTTGCATGCTTGTTTTTACTGGCGTTAGAATGTCTGTAATGGTAATGTACGAGCATGAGGGTGTTTCCTCTCAGGGTACCCTGGCTACATCCATAATTGGGCTCGAATTTGATGTAACGCCCCAATTTTCCAGACGTTCAGGTACGCACGACACGTGTGATTTTTCGAGAGTTAGGATTTATTTTAATCCTTTCGTTTATCAAATTCCCATAATTCCTGAAAATTATATGAATTATAATTCTACATGTTTAATTGAAATACTTGTCAACTTGCGAAGTCTTACGTGAATTGCATTTAATTGTTACGCGAATTAATTGTTGAACATAATTTAATTGTCAACTTGACCTTAAGTGATCATTTATTTAAATTCAAGCACCTAATTGCATGATTATTTCTTGGGCTTGATTGATCAATTTGCCAACCTTTTATCCTTGATTGCATAACTTATACAAATGAGGGATTAAGTTGCAATTTGAGCATTTCACCAAATTTGAGGATGATGAATCACGTTAAATGCCTTCTCTATGCTTCCATCTTCATTTTCATCCAACTTTCATCATCACCTTGCTTCTTTGTTTCTCTCGGTTCCACCATCAAGAAAGGGAGAAAGGATTTCATTGATTCCATTCAAAATTTCCAAGGAAATTTCATATTTGAAGCTTCATCATCATCATCATCTCCTCTCATCCCATTTCTTTTCTTCAAGGTAGCCATGGGTGTATATATTTGAATTCTTGAATTGAATAGATGAAGCTAGGGTTGTGAATTGAACTAGATATTATGTGTTTTAATTGCTAGATGCATGATTTTAAGTTCTTGACTTGAATTTGAGCATGAATTCTTGAGATTTATGAAGTTATATGATGAACTCATCCATGGAGTGAAGTTGATGAATTTGATGATTAAGGCATGATTTATGTGTTTAAATGGAATCTAATTGTATCTTTAACATAAATGCATGATGATTTCAAGAAATATTACATTTTGAAGCTTGAAAATTGGTGTTTTGAGTGATTTAAGTGTTTGGCCGAGCCTTCCCCTGTTTTCTGTTCTTTTTTTCTCCAGAATTTGAAGGTCGCGCCCGCGACCCCATTTTGGCCAACTTTCGAATTTTGGAAAATTGGATGAAAATTTCGGAAAAATACTTGGTCGCGGCCGCTACCAAAACCCCCGCCAGAATCTGCGTTTTGCCCAACTTCGAACCAATGCCATTTTCACCTCGGTTTGAATTAGAAAACGTGCCATATAGCGTTGGAAAGGTCTTTGTGTCTAGTTTCATATCCAATAAACAAAACTCAATTCACACTTCTAGAATTAAAGATATTCCAGTTTTCCCTCAACATGTACATTTTCTAAAATTGTCCGTTTTTGCCAAACTTCACCAAAACCTCTATTATTGCATTCTTTTCACTTCCTTAGCCCCGTATGTGACTTATATGAGTTATAAACTTGGTTTAGTGATATTTGTGCTCTTAATTGACATTACTTAAGTGTTATTGCATAACATATTGATTATGAATACGCCGTGCGTCACTATTTGGTATATAGCTATTTATCACTAATCATTTCCAAGCTCTCAAGTGTTTAGCAAGCCGATTATGATCGTGCAAAGCAATGCGCGTATCGTGATAGAATCATTCAATATATAGCAGACAAATCAGGCTCATGCAAAGCAATGCGTGTAGTTTGATTGGTATCATGTTCATGCAAAGCAATGTGTGCAATCTGATTAATGCCATGACGGGATGACCCCTGAATCCATCAAGAGACTGTTGGAGGAAGGAATCCCGCACGTGGGAATCATCAATCCTAACGTGCGTAGCATGTCGGGATGACCCCTGAATCCATCAAGAGACTGGTGGAGAAAGGAATCCCGCACGTGGGAATCATCAATCCTAACGTGCGTAGCATGAATGTGTATCGACAAGGAAGGGCCATTCCATTTAGATTCCCCTTACCTTGAAGATGCTTTATCGTGATTACCGTGTTACAGTGCTCCCGTGAATGGTGAAGGCTCGCAACCTTCCCGTTATTGGAGTGATGGAATGATCGGAGTGATGGAGTTCATTACGGTGATGGTGTTTATTGGAGTGAGGGGGTTATGGGAGTGATGGCGATATTTGGGAAATCGATATATGTGCAGTGTTCTTGCAGGTACACTCTAAGCCGGAATCGAGCTGAGTCGAGTCCTTGCATTCGAGCCGCACGGTGCATTTTATTTATTTATTTATCATTTCAAAGGAACTGTTGTTAATACTATTTGTTATTTATCTTAGGAGATGATAAAGTATTGATATGTAAAATTGAGATGTGAACTACTTGATAAAAGAACAATGACATAGCATGCTTCCGCTTTACTTTTATACCTTTTGATATGTGATTTGTGAGTTAGTCTCGTTCGCTGCAGGTTGATTCATGTACGGACTATCCATTTCGTATGTGGATCGACCTGTAGTGCGGGGGTGTGGCATCTCTACGTAAAGGGGTGCTACATTTGAACTTAGAAATCCGCTAAGGATTTACCTAAGTATTGGCCTTAAACGTGTGATGCACACTTCTAATTTGAGCGTTCCAGTAGCTTGAGTGAACTTAGAAATCAACTGTAGGATTTGCTAACTATGGGATTAAAGCGAGCGAGGCTGTAACGTTAGCTTTGTGCTTAGGTATCCGCAAGAGGATTAGCCCAGCATTAGCTATTTATGAGTGTACTCATACCTAAGAGAATGAGGGTCATTGGGGGTTTACGAGTGTAAACTGGGGTAACCGACACCCAGTTAGTGTAAATTAATCATTTATCAACCCACCTTTTTCAACATTTTCACTCTTAGGGTTTATGCGCTTGTGAGCGTCAGACTATTCAGTGTGGGATGTTCTCGGCAAAGATAGCATTGATTTTGAGACAAATTGGATGATCATCAAGCCGTTCGACGTGGAGGACGCTCGACACGGAGTGGGCGTTGATGCAAATGGTTACTCAAGGCATTAATTAAAGAAAAAGAAAGTAAGTGACAGATAACAATTGGTAAAATGCTTACTGTTATGCTTGCAATAATAATGACTGCCCTGCTTTCTATTAAAAGAAAGTACAAAGTGCCATGAGCGGGCTATTACAAAAGTTGACGCTTACACATAGAACCGTCTAAGGTTACAGGCATTCCATGGCCTAGGTAGGTATTGTGCGCTCGTACCTGGATGACTTTGAAGGGGCCTTCCCAGTTGGGGTCCAACTTACCCACATGTTTGGAAGACTTTCACTTTTTTGAGGACCAAATCCCCTAGCTGGAAGGTCCTCTCTTTAACACTCTTGTTATACTAGTGGGCTACGGTCGCTTTATATTTATGGATCCAAGCCCAAGCAGTGTTTCTCCTCTCGTCTAGCAAATCCAATTCGAACGTCCGATTACCCTCGTTGCCTGCTGGCTCGAAGTAGGCAACACGTGCTGATTCTTGAGCAATTTCCGCCGGTATCATAGCCTCGGAGCCGTAAACGAGGGAGTAAGGGGTCTCAATACTTTCTTAGCCAGAATTCGACCCCCAGAGTGATTCCCACAACTTTCGTTGTGCACATGTTCTAACACTTCCTTGGCTTACGAGGGTCTCAGGCACCTTAAGGGTAGACCTTCGAAAGACCGCTTGAACAATCGACCATCGCTGTCAAGAGAGAAGTGAGGGGCCTTACTCTTGACCTTCCGTGCTTCCACTTTATCGCTCGGGCAGGTTCCATCCCTCAGAAAACTAATGATGTCATCGAGCCAACAAGGCTCTCCCGTTTCACGAATCAGTGGCTTCTCCGTTCTGAGGAATGTAACTGAACGCTCGCAGGAATCTTCCAGAGTGGATGCAAACTTGGAAAGAGCATCCACATGCTCGTTTTCCGTTCTCGAGATCTGCAACAGATGGAACTCTATGAATTTGGAGATCACTTCCTTAGCACTCGCCAGGTACTGTATCATAGTGGCTTCTCGAGCCTCATAAGTGCCATCAATTTGACTCGCAATCAGCTGGGAGTCAACATATGCAGTGAACCGAGCGGCGCCATTCTGAAGGGCTATCCTGAGCCCTTGTATTAGAGCCTCATATTCTACCTCATTGTTGGTGACTTGGAACGCTAGTTTGATTGCATAATCTACTTCAACGCCTTGAGGGTCTTTAAGGGTCACCCCGGCTCCCCCCTCCCCCCCCCCCCTTGTGAGGTCAAGGATCCATCTGTGTGTAGAAGCCATAGCCCGTTCTCAACCGAGGGCGCGACATCCAGGTCGAAGCGTTCTACCAGCAGGTCTGCCACTGCCTGAGCCTGTATCGCCGTACGAGGCTCGAAGGTGATATCGAATTGGCTAAGCTCAATGGACCACTTGATTAACATCCCCGAGACGTCCGGTTTCGAGAGCACCTGTTTGAGGGGTTGGTCTGTAAGCACAGTGATGGTGTGGGCTTGGAAATATGGCCTCAGCGTCCGGGAGGCATTAACGAGCGCGAAGGCAAATTTCTCTATCTCCATATATCTTTTGTTCCCCCCCCCCTGCAAGGTCTTGCTTAAGTAGTACACGGTAAATGCTTCCATTCGCGTACAGCTAAAAGGATAGCGCTCGTCGCTTCTAAGGAGACTGAGAGGTAAATGAGCAAGTTTTCCCCCGGGTTAGGTTTGGTCAGTAGTGGTGCGCTCGAGAGATATTGCTTCATGTCATGCAAGGCTTTCTCACATTCCTCGCTCTAGGTGAAATTACGAGCGTTAGGCAAGATTTTGAAGAAAGACTGGTTCCTGTCAGCCGAGCGGGAAATGAACCTGTTTAGAGAGATGATCTTGCCCACCAGCACTTGGACCTCTCTCACATTTCGAGGGGAGGGAATGTCAAGGATTGCCTTTATCTTTTCTGGATTGGCCTCTATGCCCCTCTAACTAACCATGTATATATCCCAAAAACTTGCCACCCCGAACGCCAAATGTACATTTAGATGGGTTTAATTTCATACCATAATGACGCAAGATGTTGAATACTCGTTTGAGGTCCTCCAGGTGGGAGTGTTGACGTTCGCTTTTGATGATCATGTCATCCACGTATACCTCCATAGACTCTCCAATCTCACGCTCGAACATTCTGTTGACAAGGTGTTGATAGGTTGCTCCCGCATTCTTGAGACCGAACAGCATAACTTTGAAACAGTAAACGTCGATATGGACCACAAACGAGGTTTTGGGACGATCCTCGTGCACCATAAAGATCTGATAATATCCCTGGAAGGCATCTACCATACTCATGAGTTCGCAACCTGCGGTCGAATCCACTAACTGGTCAATCCTCGGCAAGGGGTACGGATCTTTAGGACATGCTTTGTTAAGATCTGTGAAGTCATTGCACATGCGCCACTTATTGGCCCTCTTTGGGACGAGCACCATGTTGCAGAGCCATTCAGGATATAGGATCTCCTCTATGTATTGGGCCTCAAGAAGTTTGCTGACTTCCTCTTCGATGACCTGCCTCCTGAATCCATGAACATCCGTTTTCTTTTGTTTGACTGGTTTGAAGGTCGGGTCCACGTTCAGCCTGTGAACAATGTGTTAGGAATAGTGCCCTAGAAAGCCGATTGTATATCCGCTTTGTGCTTTTCCTTATTGTAATCACAGACAATCTTTGAATGAAATAACGAATTAAGGCAACACTTCTTTATATGCTCTTGTTTGGTATGCGTTTACTTTAGCTGTGCATGTATGAGAACTCCCCTAATCCTGATGACTTTAGGACTCTACCATTTAGGTGAAATGGTTCATGAAACGAGCCCTATATCACATAAGTCATGATTAGTAAAATACTCCAAGCCGATGAGTCCTACAGACAGTGGGAGTGTCAACTTGACTCCTCTAAGGCTTGCTTGTGGGATCACGCCCTTAAGAAGGACCACCTTGTTTCATGGAGGTGGAAAGTGTATAGTTGATACGTGCGTGATACATGAGGGTGCTTACTTTAATAAGTAAGTTCACTGAGGTGCCCCGTGTGAGAACATTCCTAAATGGGAAAGGAAGTTTCTATTTCAGGAAATGGGAACTTCCAGATTAGGAAATATCTCACGAGTCATTGATGTGATTAATTGATCCTTAGACTTGAGGTTCCATGTTACTTTATGAGTTAACTCTGTAGTCTTTGGTATAAGCTTTAAAGGGTGTCGCCTTAGACAACTGATTCAAGGCTTATGCTGGGGCTGCACAAGTGATTCATGAAAGTAAATGAGAATCAAGAAAGGACCTACACTTGCATTTGCAAGGTGATCTCTTATTGTGTAAGTCATTCATATGCCATATGGAGTCCTTGGCCAAGGCAGTAGATCAAGACATCAAGAAAAGGGTTTCTTGGATTGAGATCAAATGGATATGAAATGCACTTAGCTTTAAGACCGGATCATTAGGGTTCTGATTATTCCCTTGCCCTAGATCTTGGTTAAGAGATAGTAAGTAGGAGGATTGTATCTCACATGAATCAATGACTTAAAGGTTCTGTCGAATCCGAACATTCCAATTCAGCTAGGGGTTAAACACCTGTTGCTAGACTATGGTCGTTTAATCTGTGGACTGATTAATTAATTAGTGAATTAATTAATTGGGGTCACTGCTAATTGAATTGAGAACCTAGAGGGTCACACACAACAACTTGGTTACATGAGTTGAGGCTTAAAAATGATTAAACGAGTTAATCGAGCCTAAGGGGTTCCACACGTGTGAAATTACACGTGTGGCTCACGTGATTGGACACGTGTCATTAAGACACGTGTGCCACACGTGATTATGTGATGTTAAATAATTAATGTGTTAATTATTTAATAGACTTTGGTTTAATTTTGAATTAAAAAGAAAGTCTAATTTTGGAGAAAATAATCTAGTTAATTAATTATGAATTAATTAATTAGATAAAAATAAGTTATTTATTTTATAATAAATAAAGTATAAAATTATCCAAAAATAGTTTGGATATTTTTAGCTCTCTTAAAAGTTGACTTGAATTAGAATTCAAAGTCAAAGTTGGAAAATACTTGATGATCAAGTAATAGGAGAGAGGGACCAAAATCCTATCCCATAAAGGACTAGGAATTTCGGCAACCCCCTCCCTATAAATAGGGGAGCTCGAGCTCCTTATGGAGCTGATTGACAATTCTTGGTTCATGTGTTGAACACCTTCCATTCTCCAAGATTAAATTAAACCCTAGGTTAAGCCTAAACACTAACTAGAGAACTAGCATCCTTACTAGTTAGATTGTGATCAAGTTGGTGGACTTTCTCTAGAGACTTCAAGTTAGAAGTTTGAAGATTCGAGCTTTACCAAGGAGAGGGGATCAAGCCGCGAGAAGAGCGTTCTTGGGTGGCTTGAAACGCTTCAAGAAAGAATAAAAGAAAAGTAAGTTTTCTATCTTTACGAATTTGGTTACACGATTGCGAGTTCAAGGTCCTTTTGTTGGGAAAATTTTTTAAATTCCGCTACTTTCTGATTCGTGTTTTCCAACACAATGACACTCGGATCTATTCCAGTGAGGTCTAAAGCCTTCTATGTAAACGCATCAAGGTTTTCTCGAAGAAAATCGATCATCATGATCTATGAGGGACCGTCGAGATTGGAGCCTATTTGCGTGGTTTTATCTGGATTACCTGGCTCTAATTCGATGGTCAAGAATTTCTCAATGGGTTCCATGCGAACCTCAGGACGAGGGGCTTCGAGCACCCGCTTCTTTCCCGTAAGCTTACCATCCGTTTTGGCCGAGGGGTCATGGCCCTCGTCTTCTGAAGAGGAACCTTCGACAGCGTCAGGAGGGCTTTCCTCCGTGCCTTTACCCTCGGGCGCTGCTTTCTTTTTGTTCTTCTTCTTATATAGCTTGGCCCTTTTTCGCTCGGGACCATCTTCATCTAACTTGGGGAAATCAACTGACTTCTTGGTAGAACCTGCTTGGATAGTTTGTTTGGGCTTGTGGCTTCGAAGGGAAAGGATGTAGCATTCCCAAGCCTCCTTAACATTGCATAGTACCTCGCCTGTTCCCTCGGGGGTGGGGAACTTGACCTTTTGGTGATATGTTGAAATTACTGCTTTGAAGTCCACGAGCGCCAGACGTCCGATGATGATGTTGTAGGGGAGATCCACTTCAACCACTACATAAAGAACGCTCAAAGTCTTCCGCTGTGGGGCGCGACCAAAAGAGGTGGCCAAGCGAATTTATCCGCGGGGGACGATCTCAGAACCCCCAAAGCCGACGAGGGCTGTTCTGAGGGGTTCGAGGGGAATGTTTGTTATTTTCATCTTTTGAAACGTAGAGTACGGGAGAACATTCACAGAGCTTCCACTATCAATTAAGACCCTCTTTACAACGTGGTTATAAACGTCTAAACTAACCACCATGGGGCAGTCAGAGGTTTCACCGATGCCATGGGGTGCTACAATATGCTCTAGGTCTTTCTTTGTAAACCCTACAATGTTATTCTCCTTCGAGCGTGAAGAGTTATTGACAGAAAGTACAGGCTTGAGCTGGGAAGGTCTCTGATCATAGCTTCGGATATGGCAGCGCCGGGATGCGTTAGAAACTCCTCCCGAGGGTCCCCCGGCAATCATGTGGATAACCGCAAAGGGTTGGTTTTCCACATCAGTGGCCTTCTGCTTGTTGCGCTCACTGGTCTTCGGTTTCCCTCATTTTAGGCGGCCTTTTGAACAGTTTTTTGTCCGCCATGGAATAGACTTCAGCAATTGGACGGTTGAGGGGGATACGCTCGTACCCGCGAGGAGGCGGGGAATTTCTTCGAGGGGGCACTGGGCTTCGGCGGCGATTCTTGGACTCGATCCTGTCTTCCATGCCCCGACTGGTTCGAGGGGCGTTGGTAAGCTTCTGATCCCTCGTAATGTACATGTCTTCGAGGGTGAAGAAGGAGTCAGCTATATCCCGAATCTCTATCAGCGAGCGAGGCTTTTTCTTTGCCACTTCCTCCACGACCTCCTTGCTGACATAGTTTTTCATATTGATGGCCCCAAAGAGTACGTGCCTTAAGAAGTCCATCGAGGGCTTTTCCACCAGCAGAATCTCCTTGTTAAATCTGCCCATGAAGGACCTAAGCGTCTCGTGAGGTCCTTGTACTAGGCTGTAGAGAGTCGTGGCAGTAGGTGCTGGAGCTTTCAAGGAACTGAAGTGGCTCATGAAGGCATCAGTCAAGTCGTTGTACCCTCGAATGGAGTGGGGAGGCAGCTTCTTATACCATTCCTGGGCCATTCCCACGAGGGAAATGACAAATACCTTTGTCCAGTAATAACTAGAATGCTCATAGAGGTGCATCAAGTGCACGTAGTGATCCAGGTGCTCGGCCGGATCTGTGGTCCCGTCGTACCAGTTGATGGACGTGGGAATTTTGCCCTTCCCAGTACGAGCCATCAGGACGTCGTCAACGAGGGGCGAACCGCCTGTCAAAGGCCTGTGGTTCCCGCCCTCGCGGTCATACTCCTCGTGGTGTTCCTCCCTCCAGCGGCGGGGGACTTGGTTGCGGGGAGGACGAGCGTCTCTGGCCCTGGACCTCTCATCCCCCTCGTGGGGGATTTGAGACCGCGCTCGAGAGAGCTGTCCCACTATGTGTTGTAGGTCTTCCAGTTGGTCTTGTACTGCAGCTATCCGAGGGTCGTCTCCTTCCCTCCTATTGGCTCTTCTGGTGGTCTTGGATTGGACCTCCTCTTCAACACCTCCCCTCGCTGGGGGATTTTTCTCCTTCTCTCCTGGTCGCAATTCCGAATCCACCATCGGGAGGGCATCTTTTCCTTGTGCTGGAGGCGGTGGAGGTGGCTGGGCTCCTAGTACATTCTGAGCCATCATAAAGGGATGGACCGGGAGACCTCCCAACGGAGGGGCCACCCGCGAGCCTCCCTTCTGGGGGAAGTAGGCAGAGGTGAAGTGACCCCAGGCGTTTTGCACGGCCTGCGCCTCACATTGAGCGTAGAGCGCCTGGAATTGCTCTCGGGTTATCGATGGCATCTCCACTCCTTGGATCTCTTTAGGCATGGAGATGGGAAGCTGTAACGTACCCACTTGGTAGGGCTGGATCATGGGCATCATACCCGGCATCATCCCGGGTACCATGGTGGGTTGTACATACGTGAACCCTGGTGGCGGCACCACCATGGAGTATGCGGCGGGATTAGAGGCAGGGGTGGTGGGGATGAGCTCCGGAGGAGGAGGAACAAAACCAGATCCTCCCGCTCCGTTTCCATTGGGTGGGAGAGTTGCAGCTGCTGCCTCCGTGTCTCCGGCCCTATTTCCGGCAGCAGGTGGGGGCACACCTCCGGCAGGGATATTTCTCTCCACATTCTCTTCATTCACCGGAGGAAGAGCGCCCCTGTTATCCACAATTCCTGACCTTGTTGCTGTCACCATGACTGGAGTTGCTGGTGTTACTGTTCACTAGCTTGAGGAGAAGAATCGGATAAAGATGAAGATGGCTTCCCACAGACGGCGCCAAAAATGATGGTGCAGGAATTGGATTCTTAAGATGCAACCAACACTTTCAGATTTTGTTTGGAAAGGAAAGACCATCACAGGCACGGAGCCTGAGGAACTGGGCTTCCTTTTGAGAGTAGGTTCTTCCATCTAGGATGACACCAAGGAAGTGCAGTCAGGATGCAGTTATGGTGAAGATAATGCAGAGCTTGAGAAGAAGAAAATGGAGGAAAGTGTGCCTAGTTTTTTAGTGCAGAGTGTTCTGGAGAAGATGACTTGAGGAAGAATGCAGGGGTTTCTTCCTATTTATATGTTAGGGGTAAGGGTGCTTTTGGGTATTTTGACCAAGTGGTCCCAAACTTGTGTTACCCTAACACGTGGTGTCCTGTGACGGTATGAAAGTGATGCCTCCGAAAAGTGGGCGGCGTGTCAGGTAAGAGGTGTGCACTACCACTGTGTCAGAGGTTGTTGGCGAGTGTCATGCGCTGAGAGGCTCAAGATCTGTCATCTAGGCATACGGATACTTCTTGAGGCTGATTTTACTCGAGCGTGGGTGACGCTCGAAGGGGTGTACGAGAGGGTTTCCCCCGGCAGATGACCCACGAGCATCAAATAATCGAGCGTACGGAAGGAGGTGCCTTCGTGAAGCGTTTCCTTGGGAAAGGTGACCCTGAAGGACCGTAGCACGAGTTCCAGGTCTTGACAACCTGAACCGCTCGATCGAATAGTGGGCCGAGGCGCATGGGCCTGGATTAGCCAACAAGTGAATGGGCTGGGTTAGTCCACGAGCCCTATAACGCGAGCGTCCAAGCTCTGTGTATGCGGATGGCGTACAGCGTTGATCCGAGCGTGATTTTAGCCCTAATATATATATATATATATATATATATATATATATATATATATATATTTTAAATATATATAATTTCGATATTCAATACGGTACGGTATACCGTATGGGAAATCCGATACCGAACCGAATACCGAAATTTCAAAAAAAAAAGCATAACTGAATTCCGAACCGAAATTTCAGTTTTGGTAGGTTTGGCCAATTTTGTCGAATTGTGCACACCCCCTAATTCGAATTTTGCCTCTTTTTGCAATTGATCATTCCAACAAATTTTCATCGCAAATCACCATCCAATCTTTGCATTTGTAACATTCCGTCATCTAAACCTTTTTTTTTTTTTTTTTGTGGTTTTAGTGAAAATACAACTGACATATATGTTTTATAAACATTACACGTGTCGTATTTTTAGCCAAAACTACTAAAAAAATTGTTTAGATAGCGATATGTTACAAATTTAAAGATTGTATGATGATTTGTAATGAAAATTTGTTGGAATAGTAAATTGCAAAAAGCGCAAAGTTCGAATAATAAAAAAATCTTTTTCATAAATTGTCGGCCCTTCTTGAGTTTTATGACGAAATGAGAAAAGTTCCATTAGGAGAAGATAACAAACTGGCCACTCCCCCTATGATGTTGTTTGTGTGTATTTGTGGGCACAAATGCACACAGAGTGGAGTAGGTGATGTGTCCGAAATGACAGTGTGGCATTTGTACGAGTGCATGTATCTCAAAAGTCAAAATCATCTAATGTCATTATCCCCATGTTTGAATTTAATGTCATACATGAAATCCCGATATATACGCACACACATATATACCAAGATGGTAATTATTCCTCGGGATACAATTTATTTGAGCAGCAAGTGGTTGATGAAGATGATGAGTGAGACACTGAAATGCGTATAGCAATCGATTGCATCGCACAACTTCGTGAATGGATGCAGCACAAATTGTAAATTGGTACAAATTTAGTGGGCCTTAATTATTAATACTATCTTCTATATATATATGCACTTTGTATTTTTTACATCGAATATCGTTTGAATTCGCCAATTAGAATGATCACTTCTTTCTTGATGACATTGATGAACAACTTTAATCCTATTTGTTGTTAAATGCTTAGACCCTTTGGATAAATCGTTTCATAAATTATTTTAATTTATACAAAATTTGGGAAAGTGAAAGATTTGAGTCCAGTAAATACGAGTTACACGTTAAAATTGTAACGGAAAATGTTTTAATACATAATGTTGTCTAATTCCCACCAAAAAAAAAACATAATGTTGCCTAACAAAGGGGTGTTTAAATTTATTAGTAAATTATTAAGAGTGAAGATATAATTTTTGTAACTAAAAGGGTCGTCCATATGCAAATACACCTAACGATAAAATTTATTTTAAATTTAGTATTAACACTGCAATTGGTTTGCCAAGTAGGTACAAAAAGAATGTGTAGAAGACCGATTATTGATTTATTAAAGAAGGGTAGAGTGCCAAACCATTTTCCTAGGGAAATGAACTTTCTCCCATTACTACATAATCCATAGTAAAATCATTTTTCCAGAATGTTTATTTTTATGATTATTTGAAAGAAAGGAAAAGAAAATTATGAGAAATTAATTTTTTTGTAGGAAAAATTATGAGAAATTAATGTATGTGTTGTTAGGTTATTGAAAGGAAATAGGAAACAAAAGAACATGAAGAAAAAATGAGGATGCATTATTACGAAGGACTATAATTCTACTCACAAAATGATGAGGAAAATGGTAAGAAAACAAGGAGAAACGCACTCATTGGTTATTCGCATAGAGTTTCGAACTATTTAATCCTAAAATTATTTTTAAAAATTTTTAATCCAGATACAATTACTTCCAAAATATATTAATAACAACATTGGTGTACCTTATAAACACACAAGGCAAAATTACAAAAAACATCCTATATATTATATTTTTTCGAACTTTAATTCTTTTTCCTTATAACTCATCTTGCGGGCGGCGGCAGATACGGAGGTGTACTTGAGGAAGATGGCTGGCTGGGAGACGATCTGGCTTTTCGGAGTTGAAGAAGTTCTGAGGTATTTTTTCCATTGTTTTTTATTTTATTTTTTTCATTTTTTATGTATTTTTATTGAATATATATATATATATATATATATATATTTTTTTTTTTTTTTTTTTTTTGTAATTGAATATGTGTATGTATTTTTCTTTTTTATTTTTTTTAATTGACTCGTCAACCTTAGCTTTCACGTGGATGTAATGTAAGTTTTATAAACGAGTCAGCATAAAATCCCCAAATTCGGCCCAAATTAGAGCTACGTGGAAGAAATTAGGTGCTTTCATTAATTTCGAATCGAAATCGGACAGCAATTATAAAAATTTTAAATTAGAAGATAAAATTAGGAACACGATATCAAATAGGATTAAAATTCAAAAAAGTGTAATTTTCAGGATGATTTTTACGATTTTGCGCTATAAAAAAAATTTCAACTTTACCAATAAATGTGTTCGTGGCCAAAAGTACAAATTTTCAGCTTCGTAGGCCGATCTTTGATACTAAAAATTTCATGACAACAAAAAATCTATATTCACAACAATATCTCTTTCATTCCAAAAATATGATAAAAGAAAAAAAAAAAAAAAGCAACAAACATTAATTCTAGCTGATTTTATTTTATTTTATTTGGGTCAAATAGAATATTTCATTGCCATTGTATTGCTATAAAATTATAATTTCGTGATATTTGCATGAATATATTTCATTGCAAAATACAGTGAAATGGGTTTTACAATTATTCCTACTCTCAAACATCTTTTCTTGACATAACTTAAAGGGACAATTAATAAAGAGGACCAAATATGTTCAAAAGTTATCCTAAACCCCCTAATTTGAAAAAAGTATGTTTTACATCACCAATATATATTTTATTTTTTGTAAACCCCCCCAAAGCCCTAAAAAGTCTGTTTTGCCCTTATTTTTTTACTACAACCATACCATTTTTACTCCTTCCAATCTCAGATCCCTTTATCATCTCCCTTTTTATTTCTCTATTTTTTTTACTCATCGATTTTAGAATCCAACCACCGGCGGCAACCAACTCACCTCATCATTGTTAAAGAAAAAGAAGAAGAAGTCGATACACTTAAGTTTAATTTCAATTATTTTTGTATCCTTTCTGATTCGAAAATTTTTGGTTCAAATTTATAAAATTTCTGTAAATTTGAGATTTCTACATATACGTTAATAAATTTCTGTAAATTTGATTTCTTCATGTATTTTTGTGAACATCCGAAGATATTTTTTTGGTAGCTAAGAGATTTGAGATTTTTGTATATATGTGTGAAGAAATTTTTGTGATTTGTGATTTTTGTGATTTGAAATTTCTGCATATATCGCAATAGACTTGATATGTACTACTAAATTTGCAATTATTTTTAGTTGGGTAATCTGGTGTTGAATCTAAAGTTATTATCTGTTTTAAGTATTTTAGTTGGTTTGAACAATCACTCTATCCAATTTGAGATTTCTAAAATTTCGGTATATATTTGTATATATTTCTGCATAATCTGACTTTGAGATTTCTACATATACGTAAAATCCCACAGTGTATGTAGAGATATATACAAATATATATATTTGAGATATTTGATATATATATATATGAATATATTTTTGTATAAACTAATTTATATATATTTCAGCATAAACTGACTGTGAGATTTTTGTATATATGTAAATATATCTATACATAAACTGATTGTGGGATTTCTGCATATATCTAAATATATTTTTGTATAAATTGACTGATGATTTGTTGCTGTATTTGTTCTCATAAATAAATTATAATCACCTATTGTAATGATTTGTTTTCTTACAGAAAATTGAAGAGTGATCGAGCTTCTGGAGGATGCATGACCAGTAAAAGTTTAAAAATGCGTAATTAAAGGCAGACTTTGTCCAGTGAAATCTTAAATATGCGTAATTAAAGTCAGACTTTGTCCAGTGAAAGGTTAAAAATGCGTAATTAAATGCAGACTTTGTCCAGTGAAATCTTAAAAATGGGTAATTAAAGGCAGATTTTGTCCAGTGAAAGGTTAAAAATGCGTAATTAAATGCAGGTTTTGTCCAGTAAAATCTTAAAAATGCGTAACTAAAGGCAGACTCTGTCCAGTGAAAGGTTAAAAATGCGTAATTAAAGTCAGACTTTGTCCAGTGAAAGCTTAAAAATACGTAATTAAAGGTATATTTTGTCCAGTAAAACGTAAAAAATGCGTAATTAAAGGCAGACTTTGTCCAGTGCAACGTTAAAAATGCGTAATTAAAGGCAAACTTTGTCGAGTGAAACTTTAAAAATGCGTAATTAAAGGCAGACTTTGTCCAGTGCAACGTTAAAAATGCGTAATTAAATACAGACTTTGTCGAGTGAAAAGTTAAAAATGCATAATTAAAGGCAGACTTTGTCGAGTGAAACGTTAAAAATGCGTAATTAAAGGCAGACTTTGTCCAGTAAAACGTAAAAAATGAGTAATTAAAGGTAGACTTTGTCGAGTGAAACGTTAAAAATGCGTAACTAAAGACAGACTTTGTCAAGGAAACGTTAAAAATGCGTAATTAAAGGAAGACTTTGTCCAGTGAAAGGTTAAAAATGCGTAATTAAGGACAGGATAGGTCCAGTGAAAGCTTAAAAATGCGTAATTACAGGCAGATTTTATCCAGTAAAACGTTAAAAATGCATAATTAAAGTTAGACTTTGTCCAGTGAAATGTTAAAAATGCGTAATTAAAGGCAGACTTTGTCCAGTGCAACGTTAAAAATGCGTAATTAAAGGCAGACTTTGTCGAGTGAAACTTTAAAAATGTGTAATTAAAGGCAGACTTTGTCCAGTGCAACGTTAAAAATGCATAATTAAATATAGACTTTGTCGAGAGAAAAGTTAGAAATGCATAATTAAAGGTAGACTTTGTCGAGTGAGACGTTAAAAATGCGTAATTAAAGGCAGACTTTGTCCAGTAAAACGTAAAAAATGAGTAATTAAAGGTTGACTTTGTCGAGTGAAACGTTAAAAATGCGTAACTAAAGGCAGACTTTGTCAAGTGAAACGTTAAAAATGCATAATTAAAGGAAGACTTTGTCCAGCGAAAGGTTAAAAATGCGTAATTAAAGACAGGATTTGTCCACTGAAACGTTAAAAATGCGTAATTAAATGGAAACTATGTCGTGTGAAACGTTAAAAATACGTAATTAAAGGCAGACTTTGTCCAGTAAAACGTTAAAAATGTGTAATTAAAGGCAGGCATTGTTTAGTGAGACGTTAAAAAGGCGTAATTAAAGGCAGTCTTTGTCGAGTGAAACATTAAAAATGCATAATTAAAGGCAGACTTTGTCCAGTGAAAGGTTAAAAATGCATAATTAAAGACAGTCTTTGTATAGTTAAACATTAAAAATGCGTAATTAAAGGCAGATTTTGTCTACTGAAAGGTTAAAAATGCGTAATTAAAGACAGGCTTTGTCCAGTGAAACGTTAAAAATGCGTAATTAAATGCAGACTTTGTGGTCATTATTCAATAAATCTTGAGTATCATTATTGTAATGTTGTGGTTAAAGACAAACTTTGTCCAGTGAAACGTTAAATCTTCAGTATCATAATGTTATTGAATCTTGACCACAACATTACAATAATGATTCAATAAATCTTGAGTATCATTATTGTAATATTGTGGTCATGATTCAATAAATCTTGAGTATCATTATTGGAATGTTGTAATGTTGTGGTCATGATTCAATAAATCTTGAGTCTAATTATTGTAATGTTGTGGTTAAGATTCAATAACATTGTGGAATAACATAAGTGTCCACAACATATAACTCAATATTGAGTATCATTATTTATACGTAATTAAGATTCACAACATGTAATGGTAACTTTTTAACGTTTCACTGGACAAAGTTTGTCTTTAATTACGCATTTTTAACGTTTCACTAGACAAAGTCTGCATTTAATTACACATTTTTTACGTTTTACTTGACAAAGTCTGCCTTTAATTAAGCATTTTTAACGTTTCACTGGATAAAGTCTGCTTTTAATTACGCATTTTTAACGTTTCACTAGACTAAGTCTGCATTTAATTACGCATTTTTTACGTTTTACTGGACAAAGTCAGCCTTTAATTACGCATTTTTACGTTTTCACTGGACAAAGTCTGCCATTAATTACACATTTTTAACGTTTCACCGGACAAAGTCTGCCTTTAATTACGCATTTTTAACGTTTCACTAGACAAAATCTGCATTTAATGACGCATTTTTAACGTTGTACTGGATAATGCCTTTAATTACGCATTTTTAACGTTTCACTCGACAAAGTCTGCTTTTAATTACGCATTTTTAACGTTTCACTGGACAAAGTCTGCATTTAATTATGCATTTTTTACTTTTTACCGTACAAAGTCTGTCTTTAATTACGCATTTTTAACCTTTCACTGGACAAAGTCTGGCTTTAATTATGCATTTTTAACGTTTCACTAGACAAAGTTTGACTTTAATTACGCATTTTTAACGTTTCACTCGACAAAGTTTGTATTTAATTATGCATTTTTAACGTTGCACTGGACAAAGTCTGCCTTTAATTATGTTTTTTTAACGTTTCACTCGACAAAGTCTGCTTTTAATTACCCATTTTTAACGTTTCACTCGATAAAGTCTGCATTTAATTACGCATTTTTTACGTTTTACTGGATAAAGTCTGCCTTTAATTACACATTTTTAACCTTTCACTGGACAAAGTCTGACCTTAATTACGCATTTTTAATGTTTCACTGGACCAAGTCTGCCTAATAACCTTTCATTGGACAAAGTCTGCCTTTAATCACGCATTTTTAAGATTTCACTGGACAAAGTCTGCCTTTAATTACACATTTTTAACCTTTTACTGCACAAAGTTTGTCTTTATTACGCATTTTGAACCTTTCACTGGACAAAGTCTGCATTTAATTACGCATTTTTAACCTTTCAATAGACAAAGTTTGCCTTTAATTATGCATTTTTAAACTTTCACTGGACAAATCCTGTCTTTAATTACGCATTTTTAAGATTTTACTTGACAAAGCCTGCCTTTAATTACGCATTTTTAAACTTTTACTGGACAAAGCCTGCCTTTAATTATGCATTTTTTACTCATCACTCAACAAAGTCTGTTTTTAATTAAGAATATTTAACCCATTACTCTACAAATTATGCTTTTAATTACGAATATTTAACCTATCACTCTGCAAAGTTTGCTTTTAATTATGAATATTTAACCCATCACTCTATAAAGTTTGCTTTTAATTACGAATATTTAACCCATCATTACACAACCAGGATCGAAGAAAATAAAACATAAATATCAAACTAAAATACTGTAATTCAAAAACGGATTGTGTAACTTGATTCATCATCATAAAATGGTCTTGCATTCTCCAGAACCTTGATCACTCTTCAGTTTTCTGTGAGAAAACAAATCATTACAGATTACAATTTATTTATGAAAAAAAATACAGCAGCAGATAATCAGTCAGTTTATAGAAAAATATATTCAGATATATGTAGAAATTTCATAATTAGTTTGTTCAGAGATATATTTAGATATATACAGAAATCTTACAGTAAGTTTATGCAGAAATATATACAGATTAGCTTATACAAAAATATATTCAGATATATATATTTGTATATATCTCAAATATCTCAAATTTATATTTGTATATATCTCTGCATAAACTGACTGTGAGATTTTACGTATATGCAGAAATCTCATAGTCAGTTTATGCAGAAATATATACAGATATATGCAGAAATCTCATAAATATCAAATAATTGTTTTACAAAAATCTTAAATATCAAATTTCAAGCAAAATTCTCTTTAGATATATGAGAAATTTCAAATCGCATAGCAAAAAACTCAAATAAATTAGCGGTATAATTGATAAAATGCCCAAAACACAGGTAATGGATAGAGTCATTGTTCAACAAAATAGCTAAAATACTTAAAACAGTTAATAATTTTAGATTCAATATCAGATTACCCAACCAAAAACAATTGCAAATTTAGTAGCACACATCAAATCTGTTGAGATATATGCTGAAATTCCTAAATCGTAAAAATTTTCAGATATATGCAAAAATTACAAATCGCAAAAATTTCTTCACATATATACAAGAAATCTCAAAGTCTCTTTGGATATTCACAAAAATATATGGAGAATCTCAAATCTCATAGCAAATAAAATTCTTTTAAGTATATATAAAAATTTCAAATAGTATATATTTAGAAATCTCCAATTTGCAGAAATTTATTCACATATATATAAAAATCTCAAATTTGCAGAAATTTATCAACAAATGTGAACTTAAAATATCGAATCAGAATGGTTACAGAAAATACATGAAATTAATTTTGGTATGGTGGAAGATGCAAAGACTTCTTCTTGTTCTCTCATCTTCTTCTTCAACAACGCAGGTACGCTCGTCTAGCGCAACGATTTCTTCCTCTTCTCTCATCTTCTTCTTCTTCTTCAACATTAGATTTCGGTCTAAACTCCATTGGTACAGAGGTTGGGGAAGTAAGAGAGAACGATGAAGATGGGATATGACTTGTTATTTTTCTAATTTATTATGGGTATTTTAGTAATTTTACGTGTTTAAGAGGGTTTAGGAAAAAGATGTTGTGTATTGGGGATCTAAAATAGGCGAATTTCAAATCAGGAGGTTTAGCAAAAATTTTGAGCCTTATCAGGGAGTGTTTATTAATTCTCCGTAACTTAAAAGTAATTTCAACAACAAATTAAATTTTGCTCCCACTTGTAATTTTATGAACAAATACAAAATAATTTGTTGCTGAAGTAATATTTTATGCGACATAAATCTTTTATTCCTAAAACATGGAATTCTATTATTGTGATGAGTAAGCCTTTAGTCATTTTAAAATTTTGAGAAATTTTTTTTACCATCCTAAATTATAGATTTCTTTTAATTTTGTAATCTAAACTAAAAACGTTCAACAAAGTTAAAACCTCAACTATTATTTTTTAATAAAGTGCAATTTGATTCCACTTAGGCAAAACTATAAATTTGGTCCTGTAAGTTTGTAATATTTTTGCAATTTAGTTCTGTTCGTTTCAAAGTTTGCATGTAAGTCCTGTAAGTTTGCATTTTTGGCAATTTTGGTCCTGTCCGTTTCGGATTTTACAATTAAGTTCAGTAAGTTCTAAATTTTTGCAATTTATGTCCGAATCCAAACGGATTGGGTCATGCCTGAATTCATACCTAGACAGACTCTTCTTTGTTTTAAGTTGCTCCCACACATGCAAACCGAAGATCTCACTTGTCCTGAACTGGAACAAGTACATAGAGATCTTTGTGGGACCGTAGTCGTCCGTCTCTGGTTTGCTGACCGATAAGATCTCTGAAATTGACCAGCTAGCTAGGTTGGTTTGGCTATTCTTTTCTATTGAAAATGAGTCAACTGTCTAAGCGAGTCACCTTCTTATAGGCTCCGCTGGACAACACGACATTTTCGTTCAAATATAATTATATTTTTTTATTTAAACTTTCTTTTATTAGATACACGACATGCATAATAATTTTTTATACAAGTCAGATACTTTTGTCATGTCATTCTGCCAAGTCAGCAAAGAAATGAGCCACATGGCCAATTTTGGCAACTAAAATATTTTCCTGCAAATCGGACATAAATTGCAAAATTTTAGAACTTACAGGACTTAATTACGAAATTCGAAACGAACAGGCCCAAAATTGTCAAAATTACAAACTTACTAGACTTAATTGCAAATTTTGAAACGAATAGGACTAAATTGCCAAAATTGCAAACTTACATGACCAAATTTGCATTTTTGCCTTCCACTTATTGTGTGACACATGGAAGGAATTTCATATGCGTGTCAAACAATAAGTGAAAGCAGGTTGCATTTTGTTAAAAAAACCATAATTGAGGTTGCAATTTTAAAGATTTTTTTGTTTAGATTAAAAAAAAGTTTGTATAGTAAAAATATTTATCCTTAAAAATAATTGTTAAAACTAACTTATTTAGAATGAATATTTTATTTTTCCTACAATTTGCTGCCAAAGATTTTGTCACCAAAAGTATAAAACATGTTTTAACATGTATCATTGTGTAATAACATTGATATATTTTGTTGCCACCAAAATGATATATTTTGTTGTACAAGAATCCTTACAAAATATTTTATCGTGGCGAATTACATTTCAATACCCTCAAGTTTAGTCTAATTACAACATAATTCTTATTCTTTCGATTATTACCATATAATCCATGAGGTATGGTTTACGCCTGAGGTTCCTAAACGCCATCAATGTTCCGTCAGCCCTAAATTTTTTTTCCCCAAAATTACCGCTAATTTTTTTTTTTTTATTTAACCAAATTCCCCTCAGGAACTAGCATGTAATTTCAACATAATGTAGGAATCATTTTGTAACATAATAAAACAATGAGGGATGCATTTGTAATTTCTATCTAAATTTAAATTAGGTCATTTATAGCCATTGTTGGTCTGTTTATATAAGTGTTTTCATGATTTTGCATCATCCAACACTCTAAAATACATGTCAAGTTCATATAGCTTCAACTATACACGCAACACACCATTAAAATACGGGTAACAGATCTTTATAATAGCATTTTAATTTATCTAAGTAATGAGATTATGAACAGACTGTGTTGTAATTAAACCAAACCTGAGGATACTGAGATTTAATTCGCTCACGTTTTAGAAGTATTTTCAATGATATATTTTCTTGCGTAAAAGATATTTGATATAGCCGTGTATTGACAGGATAACTGGTGCCACATGGTGCTTATCTAGGGCTTCATGAGCTCCTTCTACGTGGCCAAAATTTCTCGAGCAAGCGCCTTGCCCTCAATTTCTGACTTGATGTGTGGAACATCTAATTAAACTACCTGGGCATCCATGCCTCGCTTGAACAAGAAAGTCCCTCAACCACCATTCTCCTCAAGTGAACGATCGACCTTCAATCAGGAAAAGTTTGGCGGGAACAATATTAAATGTCTAAGATATGCTCTGATTATATTAAATGTTTTAGATTTACCTGCACATTCTCTGACAACAGGTAAGTGGTGCCATGCCGCATCTTCACATATTGCATCAGGAGCATTTAATGCTGGAAAAAACGAGAGTAAAGTAGCGGAAATTTAAATTTTTTTCCGAACAAGGGACCGAGAACCTGCAATTTCTACTCCAAAACAGGAAGGGATTCAAAACATACGGTTTAAGTTTAATTCTTTCTTGAGATGTTCGATCGCCTATATCGAACAACCTTCAAGCGGCATGAATCCACTCCGGGATGGTTCTTTCTTCTTCTTCAAGACTCCAATGTAGAAGCCCTCCAGAAGTATCCACACCCACCTCGATCACGATCAAAATAGGAAGAATGCTAGTTATGTATTTTGTGTAAATGCTGAGATTTGTTCTTTTCTCAAGAACTATCTTTTCGTATCTCCGGAATAGAGAGAATTTGGCAGTTCTTGAATACCGGTCTGAGAAGAATGAAAGAGGTCTCTCTCTTTTTATTTAACTAAGAAAAGTTTGCGATTCCTTTTCTGTTAGGAAAAGAGTCTTATCTTTTCTTAATTACATAATTAATTAATGAGATAATACATTATAATTAATTAATAATTAAAGATAATTATCTTGACAACGTAAAGATATTAACTCATAATTATTTATTTAACAAATAAATAATTTGTGACATTATCCATTATTTATTTCATAAATAAATATTTTTATGTTATTATCTTTATATTTATTTCCTAGATAAATACTTATGATAATAGTTGTTATCTTTGTATTTATTTTATAGATAAATACTAACAATAATAAAAACTTAGATATTATCTCACTTATTTATTTTATAAATAAATAAGTGTTAATATTATCTTAACACTTATTTCTCAAATAACGTAAGATAACATTAACTCCTTTATTTCTCAAATAAGTGTAATAATATCATTTATTTATTTCTTCAATAAATAAAGTTGGATGATGTCATATTTATTTCATAAGTTAAAAATGTCAATTTCCAATTCTTAATTAATTATTTGTTGGAATTCTTTATTCCGGTTTGGGCTTTATAATTAATTCCAGATTAATTAAAACCCAAAATTAATCATACCATATAATTAATAGAAACATTAGTAAATGTGTGACACATGTCACACGTGTGATACACTCCACACGTGCCACGCATGTGTGGCCCCATCCGGCTATATTTAGTCGGTTCAATCAATTCAATTAATCGATCAAGCCTATACCCTTGTGACCGGGCTTTTGTGTGTGACCCTCTAGGTTCATTATTCGATTAGTAATGAACCTAATTAATTAATATCCTTATTAACTAATTAGCTCACCGACCACATGACCATAGTCTAGCAACATGTGTGTGACCCCTAGCCGAATAACAAATTACTCGAAAGAACCTTTCAATCAATGACAACTCGTGAAATACGATCCTCCTACTAATTCTATCTCTCGATTAATATCTAGGGCACGAGAATAATTAGAACCCTAATAATATTAATCTTAAAGCTAAGTTTATTTCATATCCATTTGATCTCTATCCAAGAAACTCTTTTCTTGATCTCGATCTAACTGTCTTGGCCAAGGACTACAATATGGAATATGAATCAAGTTATGCAATAAGAGATCTTCTTGTTGTATGCAAGCGTAGGTCCTTTATTGATTCTCACATGCCTTCAGGTATCACTTTTGCAATCCCAACGTAAGTCATCATTCTGGTGTCTCGAGTGACGTCTCGAGTGATACCCTTTTAAAACTATATCCAAGATTGCGTAGTTAACTCACATAAGATAACTATGGAATCTCAAGTCTAAGGATTAATGGACCACGTCATTGACTTATGAGATATTTCCTAATCTGGATGTTTTTATTTCTAGAAATAGAAACTTCCTTTCCCATTTAGTGTTCTTACACGGGGCACCTCAGTATACTCATTCTATTAATGAGCACCTTCGTGTATTGCATACGCATTCACCATGCACTTTGTCATCCCATGAAACAGGGCGATTCCTTCTTAAGGACGCAATCCCACAAGCAAGTCTCAATCAAGTCTAATCAACACTCCCACTGTTTGTTGAACTTATCAACTTGGAGTAATTTATAGTCCAGCTTAGACTAGGGTTTGTTTCATGTGTCATCATTCCATAATGACAAAACCCTAAAAGCTTTACAGACTAGGGAGTTCTAATACAAGCACACATAAGGTAACCCAAAGCATACAAGGGTACACATAAAGAAGTGATTGCCTTTGATCAAATCATTTCACTTGTCAATATTCACATATTTTCTACGTTTTACGAGAAAATAGATAAAGAGGGCATTACAAGTCGGCTTTAAGGGTACTATTCCTAACAATCTCCCACTTGCCCGCTAAAGCCACTCAGGTACTAATCTAAGACCCACCTTTTCAAGATGACCTTCGAATGCCTGTTGACTAAGGGCTTTTGTAAGTGGATCTGTTGTGTTCTCTGCTGATGTGACCCTCTCAATTTTTTACTTCTCATCTTTTGATGATATTACGAATCATGTGATACTTTCTTATGATGTGCTTGGTCCTTTGGTGAGATCTTAGTTCTCTTTCTTGAGCAATCTTCCCATTGTTATCACAAAGTATGGTAACGGAGTCTTTCATGCTAGGAAATACACCCAATTCTTAGATGAAGTTTCTTACCCAAACACCTTCCTTAGCGGCATCATTCTCGGCTAAGTATCCGGCCTCAGGGGTCGAATCTGTAGTGGTACTTTGCTTGGAACTCTTCCAACTCACTACTCCGCTGTTTAAGCAGAAAATGTATCCAGACATGGATTTGAAATCATCCATATCCGATGCAAAGCTTGCATCGCAGTATCCTCTAATCACCAGATCTTACTGTCCTCCGTAAACTAGAAACATACCCTTAGTTCTTCTCAAGTACTTTAGGATATTCTTTACGGTAGTCCAGTGATCTTCTCTAGGGTTAGATTGGAATCGGCTTGTTACACTAAGTGCATAGGCCACATCTGGTCGTGTACATAACATTGCATAGATTGTGCTTCCTATTACTGATGCATAAGGAACTTTGGACATTCTGACTTTCTTGTGCCCATAGGAAGTTTCTCTCTCTTGGAATCTTCCATACTAAATCTCTTTAGTACTTTGTCAATGTACATCGATAGTGATAATCCTATCAGCCTCTTAGATCTGTCTCTATAGATCTTTATACCGGTGATGTAGGATGCAACACCAAGATCCTTCATTTTAAAATGATTCGCTAACCATGCTTTGGTTACTTTCATATCAGCCTTCGCATTCCCAATGAGTAGGATGTCATCTACACAAAGTACTAAAAATTGAATTGAGGGCTCTAATTCTTTCTTGTACATACAAGATTCATTCGAAATTTGAACAAAGTCAAATGACTTAATTACTTCATCGAACCGAATATTCTAACTCCTAGAAACCTATTTCAATCCATAGATTAACCTTTGGAGCTTGCAAACCTTTTGCTCACTCCCACTGAATGTGAAACCCATAAGTTGTCCCATGTATATATCCTTATCAATGCTTCCATTGAGAAAGGCAGTTTCATATCCATTTTTCATATCTCATAGTTATAATATGCAGCTATGGCAAGCATGATTCGAATGAACTTTTGCATTGCAACCGGGAAAAAAGTTTCATTAATTTCTACTCTGGCCTCTGAGTGAAACCATTAGCAACTAGCCTTACTTTAAAGGCTGCAACACTTCCATCTACTCCAAGCTTTCGCTTGTAGATCCATTTGCACCCTATGGGTCTGATTCGATCAGGTGGATCAACCAAGGTCCAAACTTGTTTTGAGTGCATAGAATCCATTTCTGACTTCATGGCTTGTTTACACTGTTCAGAGTCTAAATCTGACAGTGCCTCCTCATATGTTAGTGGATCATTATCCACTTGAGATGTTTGATGGAGAATCCATACCGTCTCTCTGGCTGTCAAGGTGTGCGTTCAGAACGTCTCACTTTAGGAGGATTTTGCTGTGTACTATCCTCTGTAATTGGTTGTATCATATCAGATGGGCTCGTTTGTTCTATGTGTAGCGTGGGGACTTCATCTCGAATTTCTTCGAGTACAGTGATCTTACCTTTCCTCTCTTCTAGGAACGATTCCTCAAGGAAGGTTGAATTCCTTGAAACAAACACCTATTGTTCAAGGGGATCATAGAAATAATATCGCATAGATTCTTTAGGATATCCTATGCAGTTACATAAACTTGAACGAGGTTCAAGTTTATCTCCCACTGTTCTCTTCACATAAGCAAGACAACCCCAAACTCTTAAATAAGAGTAGCTGGGGGTTTGATTATGCTATAGTTCATATGGTGTTTTGGGGACTGATTTAGAAGGAACAAGATTCAGAATCTTCGCTACGCACTCTAGGGCATAGCCCCAAAATGAAGGTGGTAAATCAATGAAACTCATCAAAGAACGAACCATATCCAATAAGGTTTTGTTCCTTCTCTCAGAAACTCCATTCAACTCAGGAGTTCTCGGAAGAGTCCACTGTGAGATAATTCCACTATCTCTGAGATGGCTTTGGAATTCGTCACTAAGATACTCGCCACTTCGATCAGATCAAAGTGCCTTGATCTTGATCTTATGACCCATTTGGTTCTCAACCACCTTTTGAAATTCTAAGAATTTCTCAAAATTTTCAAACTTGTACTTCATTAAGTATATAACCATAACGACTAAAGTCGCCTATGAATGTTATGAAATACCGATGATTGTTCTTTGTGCTTACACTAAGCAGACCACATACATCAGTATGGATCAAATCCAATAAGTCTTTGGCGTGTTCCACGTTTCCATTAAACGGGGCTTTGGGTATTTTTCCTTTAAGACAAGACTCGCAGGAAGTTAACTCCTTAAGTTCATTTTCAAAAAATGATCTTAAGTTGGTTAACTTACTCATACTATTCTTGGAAATGTGTCCAAGCCTAGAGTGTCAAAGTCTCGCTGAAACTTTGAAGTCTCTCTTACGTTTGTTTTCCTATTGTATATTCAGAATATTGGCGTTTTTAGTTAGATAAAGACCATTTGATAATGTACCAAATATAGAAGAAGTGTCATTCTTCTTAATGTAAAAAACAACCATTATTAATAAACGTTTCAAAACCTTCACAATCTAGCATTGGAATGGAAATAATGTTTCTAATAATTTTTGGTACATAAAGGACCTTATTCAAAACCAAGATAAAAACGCCTAAATCCAATCTAACTGTTCCAAAAGCTTGAACTTCAACTATTGACCCATTTCCAACTTTCAAAACATATTCTCCTCTTCTCAACTGCTTCACCTCATTTAACATCTGCAAATCATTACAGATATGAGATCCACAACCTGTATCCAATACCCAAGAGTTTGAATTGATAGATAGATTTACTTCAACAAGAAGCATACCTCTCTTCAAAGTATCCTTATACTCCCGGCAGTTTCTCTTCTAGTGCCTCGGCTTGCCACAATGGAAGCAAACGTCCTCTTTCTGATCATTCTTCTTCTTTGGGGCCTTTCCCTTTTTAACCCCTCCAGTGGGCTTAAGGGATTTCTTCTTCTTTTGGGTTTTCTTACCCTTGCCCTTCTTGGACTTAGAGGAAGAGGGAGTCGTGACCATCATAACCTTCTGATCCTTCCTAAGTATGCTCTTAGCAGTCATGAGTTGACTAATCAGCTCAGCTACAGTAGCGTTTGCATGATTCAGGCTGAAGGTTAGCACGAAGGGATTGAATGATGGTGGGAGCGAGGCGAGCAACAGATCCACAGAGAGGTCCTCTCTAAGTGGCATGTCCATGGCTACAAGCTTCTCAGTTAAACCAAGAAACTTCAGTCCATACTCGTGAACACTTGTACCTTCCCTCATTCGAAGATGCAACAATTCCTTCGACGTGTTATACCTTGTAACACGATCATGAGGACGGTAAAGTTGCTCTAAGTGGTTATAAATCTCCCAGGCGTTTTCCATTATTTCATGTTGCCTTTGTATGTCCGGAGACATGTTGTCAAGCATAAGACAACGGGCCTGAAGATTGTCATCATTCCACTTTGAAATCGCGTCCTGCTCGGCCTTAGCCGGAGCATCTCCATTAGGAAGGGCTCATTCTTGAAGAGAATGTACTTTCTCTTTTCGGAATTGAGAATAATTTTCAGATTCCTAAGCCAATCAAAATAATTAGGACCCGTCAACTTGCTTTAGTCGAGGATGGATACGAGTGGGTTTTTGGTTGCCATTTCAATTGTTGCAGAGAATCACAAAACTACAACCCAAATGGAGAAAGCAGAGAAAAACATGAGCATGCTGAATAATGAAAATATACATATAATAAGGTCTTTCAATACATGTTACCTCTCACTATTTATATAAGATTTTAAAATCCCAAAAATCTCATAGGAAATTTACTTTCCCAGTGGGTACAAAGATCCCAACCATTTTATCTTGGACCCACGACTTGTGAGACATCCTCAATAAAATCTTTAGGTAGGTACTACTTACCAATTTCATCTACTATCGAATTCTAAGTATTATTTTGCATCACCGTTCTTTCAATATAGACCCACGACTCGTGCGATTCCATATTTACTTCGGTGTTATGCATGACCCATCAATCATTAGATCATGATTAAACTTAATTCGCACGACCCACGACTCGTGAGACATCGCGCTCCCCAAAATAATCATGAAATATCAATTACTAATTAAAGTTATTGATTAGAAACAAAGAACTAATAAGTTGCCCCACAACTCGTGAGCCAACAACTTACTAAACTCAATTCCTATTGATGGAATGCTAGGGATTTTTGTCTTAGTTTTCACTTTCGATCAAAAATACCTATTTAAAATTAATAATTTTACCCGTTTATTATTTCGAAAATAATAATATAACTTTTCCTAAAAATTAAATCCAATTTTAATTCAAATGATCCCAAAATTAATATTTATTTCATAAATAAAATATTTAAAATTGAATTTTAAAATTAAAATTGGGATTGGATTGATTGGGATTGAAAAACGGGTTACAGTTGCTCTCAACCACATGTGTCACGCACAACAATGCATGCCTGTGTAGGATCGCGGCCGCAACGCGAAACTAGTTTGCGGGATACCGGTCGCGAGACGGCTGCAATGCATAGCCTGAACAAACAAGGTCGCGTCCGCTAGACGACGTTATCTTGCATGTTCGCGGCCGCGACGCGCAGCATCTCACAAACGTGCCACCGATTCACGACCACGAATGCGGTGCGTGCCTTCTACTGTCTCCATCTCAACAGCCACGAGCGACGGGACATCTACGAATAGGTCCTGTTGCTCCAGTTCGTTTTTTGTCCAAAATTTTCAGAAAAATTTCACAATCATATCCATGAACTAAAACTGCAATTTAATAAACTCAAATTATAAATAAATTTTAATTAGTTTTCGGAAAACTTGAGTTTCAGAACGTTTCAGGAAAAAACACAATAACTCAGATTACAGTATTTCAGGTATAACTCAAGAATACTTAGCTATTATCAAATTAAAGAATTTCTCCAAATTCTGAAAATAAAACTATTTTAGAGTAAACGTTGCATGGTGACTCTGATACCACTTGTTGGAAAAAATGAGAGTAAAGCAGCGGATATTTAAAATTTTTTCCGAACAACGGACCGAGAACTTGCAATTTCTACTCCATAACAGGAGGGGATTCGAAACTTACGGTTTAAGTTTAATTCTTTCTTGAGATGTTCGATCGCCTATATCGAACAACCTTCAAGTGGCATGAATCCACTCCGGGATAGTTCTTTCTTCTTCTTCGAGACTCCAACGCATAAGCCCTACAGAAGTATCCACACCTGCCTTGATCACGATCAAAATAGGAAAAATGCTAGTTCTATATTTTATGTAAAGGCTGGGGTTTGTTCTTTTTTCAAGAGATGTCTTTTCATATCTTCAAAATAGAGAGAATTTGGTACTTCTTGAATGCCGGTCTAAGGAGAATGAGAGAGGTCTCTCTCCTTTTATCTAACTAAGAAAAGTTTACGATTCTTTTTTTGTTAGGAAAAGAGTCTTATCTTTTCTTAGTTACATAATTAATTAATGAGATAATAAATTATAATTAATTAATAATCATATTATTAATTAAAGATAATTATCTTAACAACTTGAAGATATTATGTCATAATTATTTAGTTCATAAATAAATAATTTGTGACATTATCCACTATTTATGATGAAATAAATATTTTTATGTTATTCATAGATAAATATTTATGATAATAACAACTTGTTATTATCTTTGTATTTATTTCATAGATAAATACTAACAATAATAACAAGTTAAATATTATCTCACTTATTTCTCAAATAACATAAGATAATATTAACTCATTTATTTCTCAAATAAGGATAATAATATCATTTATTTATTTCTTAAATAAATAAAGTTGGATGATGTCATATTTATTTCATAAGTTAAAAATGTCAATTTCCAACTAATAATTAATTCATAATTAACTATTTGTTGGAATTCTTTATTCCGATTTGGGCTTTATAATTAATTGTTAATTAATTAAAACCCAAAATTAATTATACCATATAATTAATAGAAACACTAGCACATGTGTGACACATGTCACACGTGTGATATCACTCCGTACGTGCCTCGCACGTGTGGCCCCATTCGGCTATATTTAGCCGGTTCCATCAATTTAATTAATCGATCGAGCCTATACCCTCTTAACCGGGCTTTTGTGTGTGGCCCTCTAGGTTCATTATTTGATTAGAAGTAAACCTAATTAATTAATACCCTTATTAATTAATTAGCTAACCGATCACACGATCATAGTCTAGCAACAGGTGTGTAACCCCTAGCCGAATAACGAATTACTCGAAAGAGCCTTTCAGTCAATGACAACTCGTGAAATTCGATCTTCCTAATAATTCTATCTTTCGATTAATATCTAGGGCACGGGAATAATTAGAACCCTAATAATATTAATCTTAAAGCTAAGTTTATTTTGTATTCATTTGATCTCGATTCAAGAAACTCCTTTCTTGATCTCGATCTAACTGCCTTGGCCAAGGAATACAATATGGAATACGAATCAACTTATGCAATAAGTGATCTTCTTGTTGTAGGCAAGCGTATGTTCTTTATTGATTCTGACATGTCTTCACGTGTCACTTTTGCAATCCCAACATAAATCATCATTCGGGTGTCTCGAGTGACACCCTTTTAGACCTATATCCACGATTGCATAGTTAACTCACATAAGACAACTACGAAATCTCAAGTTTAAGGATTAATGGAACACACCATTGACTTGTGAGATATTTCTTAATCTGGAAGTTTATATTTCTATAAATAGAAACTTCCTTTCCCATTTAGGAATGTTCTCATGCGAGGACACCTCAGTGTACTCATTCTATTAATGAGCACCCTCGTGTATTGCGTATGCATTCACCATGCACTTTGACATCCCATGAAACAGAACGATTCTTTCTTAAGGACGCAATCCCACAAGCAAGTCTCAATCGAGTCTAATCAACACTCCCACTGTTTGTTGGACTCATCGACTTGGAGTAATTTATAGTCCAGCTTAGATTAGGGTTTGTTTTATGTGTATCATTCCATAATGACAAAACCCTAAAAGCTTTACAGACTAGGGAATTTTAATACACGCGCACATAAGGTAAACACCCAAAGCATACAAGAGCACATATAAAGAAGTGATTGCCATTGATCAAATCATTTCACTTGTCATTATTCAAAGATTGTCTGCGTTTTACAAGGAAATAGATAAAGCGGACACTACAAGTCGACTTTAAGAGCACTATTCCTAACATTTAATGGGCCTCAATTGTATGTACTAGAAAATACAAAAAGGCTCACATTATAAGTACTCCCAACATTTATGTCATTCGATAAAAACATTTATTATACCATTCGACTTCTCTCTTGTGTTTTACTGCTTTCTTCGAGCACTAAACTACCTTGAGCATCGGAGAGTTATCCCTAGTCCCTAGCTTGGTCGATAGCTCAAATTTGTTCCCTCATTCCAGATATCTTTCAGGCCGAGAAGCTTCTCAAATATAAATTCTGAAGTATAGGTGAGACTGATTCAGTTTCTACTCAACCCAACCAAATCAAGACTCCATATTACTAGTTACAAATATATTTTGTTGTAGAAACTAAATATTAGCCATGATTTTAAATCATTTCCAAATTAAAAAGTTGCATTTTTACTATAAATTCTTTTTATTATTTGTCAATATTGTTATCAAATAAAATTTAAAAGTGGTTGTTAAGGGACCAAATGCCTTTGGGAACGAATATATTTTCCATACTGATTAAATAAAATAGCCTTTCAAAAAAAATAAATAAAAGAGAGAGAAGACGATGAATGTCACCTTTCATTGCCAAAAATGATCATAAAGTTCAGACTTCTTAGTCTATTCTTTTTCTTTTTTCTTGTCATTTTCTTTGATTAGCATATGTGGTGTTTTTCCTGACAATACAACAATCCATATTACTTTTCATATCATTTTTCCTTCTCTCCTAACCAAATTTATTGTGCCCAATGAATAACTATGTGGAGAAAAAGTTTAAAGAAAAAAAGTGCTTTATTTTTTGATTGATAATTGGTCAAAAAATAATTTAGAACATACAAATGGAGTCGAATTATTATAATTAATGAAGACTATTTCCTAAAAACTCCATATATAAACTCATATATACTCAATTAAAAAATTAATGGTGTCAATCCACTTGACTTCTAGGAGTCGTCTATTTATAAAATATAAATATCTTATATATGTTTTGTTAAAGAATAAAATTTGTATTGAAAGATTATGATAGTAATATATTCCTTGTAATCGTCCACTTATTCTACTTCCCTTGTGGATGATTACGTTTCTCAACTTCTAGATGATGCTGTCCTGATCCTCTTATTATATACATATGAAATGGGTTTTACACAATTCCTGGTTCAGTCCCTAACTTTACATATTTATCTATATTTCTATGTAATTATATATACTTTTATATTAAATGTACACATACATATAACACATTAGAAGTGGAGCAATAATTAATTAATGCATGGAATATCATGATTGATGCATGTGAATAACGTCAATGCAATGGTGATTAAACCGATTGTTGCCATTGTGTAAAACACTTGCATCACAATTGAAGAAAAGCAAAATCTCATTCTCTTGTTGACTAAAAACGAATCCTATTCTCCATTTCTCACATATTCAAATTTATAAGTATAGCAGCTACTAGTTGCAGTAGTAAAACAAGACAATTGAGTGCTGTTGCAATTCTTTCAAAAATGGCATTATTGGCACAAATTGTAGCATATGCACCAACATTGGCATTAATTCGTTGACCATTGAGTGTTTATTAAATGCTTTATTAAAACTAAGTTATACAACTGTGAAATTTTAGTTCTTGATTGGCTATTCATATTGCATTTAAGGTACGTGTGTTCAAAACAAGTATTGATGATTTTATTTGAACCAAAAACACTTGGTGTTATTTGTGAAATCAAACAACACAGGTGTGAATTAATAAAAAAATTTAATATCTTCAATTAAGGGAAACTATCAAGTACCAAGGGAGTTTTGGTTCGGTGCTAAAAGACTATATTACAAGAGTTGAATTTTATCTGATTCTTTAAAAGGTGAGAGATTCAAAACTATTGGTTAAAAAAAAAAAAACTTTAGGGAGTGTTTTACCTATCGTTCGGTTTGAACCCAATTAAATGAAAACTAATAAATAAATAAATAGATTCTATAAGTAGTTAACTAGAGTAGTTGAAACCAATATGGGATGGTTCAAGTGGTTAACGAGTTCATTTTTTAGGGAAATGTCTCGGGTTCAAATTTCGCTTGAGTGTGCGAGTGTTTAAAAAATATATATATAGCAGTTGAAAATTAGTTTACATGAGAAAACAAATATATTTTTGCTCTTGACCAGTAAATTCTTGCTCCTAGAAATTTTGTAAATTCCTTTAATTATTCAACGGAACTACCCTCATTGAAACTCAAACCGTGATCGATCTATTTGTAGGTGTAGACGCTTACGACTAAACTATCTGCTTATCTGTGAGGGAATATGTACTTGAATCATGTATTGAATGTCATTTTCCCTAGGCGAATTAATAGGGATATGAATTCCGAAGAGAGTACTCAATTGCAATGAGAAAATAGGAGATGAGTGTTCCAATTCACAGTCTTACATCTATTTCATTGCCAGGCTGAATAACTCGAACCATTTGTAATTTCGTAAAGTTGCATTAATTTTGATGGACGAATAATAGAGGAGAGAATTTGCTATGATCACTTTATTTTGTGCATTCGACACTCATGACCCAAGAAATATATACCTCAAATGAAACTTCAAATTTTCTGTTACTATTTTTTTTAATTTTGATATAGTTTTGTTTGCTATTTATTTTCAATATGACGTTATATATTTGCACATGTTTTTGTTACCAACTATTTGGATTGTATATCTATCTATATTGTATGATCATATGTATACTGTGAATGTAGTTATCTATTCTATATGATTTTGTGCTGTGTGCTCCATTTTTTTGTCAAGTTAAGGACTCTAATGTATATATGAGGCCCCTATTTCGCATAGGAAAAAATATTTTAAAAAAAGAGGGGTGATTGTGACATCTTTGTCCTATATGGAGAATTATAAGAAATATATTTAATATATAAGTTAAAAAAGTCTAAATATAATCAATGGATATCTTTTTTGGGCAGTGATTTAGGCCCAGGTTATATTTAGTGGATTTAGAAACTTGCACTCGCATCCAACGGGCTCGTGGGCCCAGGGGCATGATAGGTGGTATCAGAGCCCGCTCCTCAACCACGGGACCTAAGTGCTACACATATGGGAGTCACATTCTGAGTCTACAGGGCTAATAAGTACTACATGTGCGGGGAGCCACCTCTTGAATTCGTAGGAGTCACTTCTAGAGTTCACGCTTTTAAAGGACGGGTGATTGTAACACTCCTATTTCACATCGGGAAAATATATGAAATAAGTTCAATACATAAGGTAAAGAGTCCAAGTATAACCAATGAATATTTCTTTTGGACAATTGTTTAAGCCTAATATTGAACCAAGGCATAGCACGAGGGCTAAAATGACTTAAAGCTTGTGCTATAGATGATCAAGCGACTATTGAAAGAGCTTAAATGATATGTAAAATGGTAAGTCTCGTCATATAAGATGGAGTCATAATATCATTAAGCATTTGATCTCTAGTGGAATTATAATGATTGACTATGTAAAGTCAAAAGAAAAACGTAGTGGATCCATTAACAAAAAGGCCTATCGAGAGATCAAGTATACTGTTTGTCGAGGGGAATGAGATTAAAACCTACTAATTAAAGTCCAAGTAATGGTAACCCAACCTTGTTGACTAGAGATCCCAAGATCTTGGTTCAATGGGACAACTAAGTTACAAGGACTAGTTGAGCACTTAGAAAAACTATTTCCCACTCATTCCTAGATCAATAAAAGTGCGGCCTGCAAAGGGGTAAGAGGTTAAGCTAAGACTTTTAATGATTTCTAGACCCATAAGGTGGAGTATAGCAGTATACTCTTTATTAGGAGATCACCTATGTAAGTGTGAACATGACCGGTTCAAATGAAAACACTTATGAATCCAAGATGTTGTCCAAGGCCGAAACAGACACAATCATGAGAACCACAAGTGTTAGAATGATTATTGTGTGAGTATGATTGTCTTGGTCTACACTAATGGCTGAACAGTTCAAGACATCACGTTCACTGATTAGCCAAGTAGATATGATTATACATCACTACGCAAGGTTCAAAGCCACAAGCTACCTATCCCGATGCAATAATTGTTCGCATGAACTCTCTTACGTGTCTGCATTAGTCATATGCATATCTTCAAAAGGGTAATTTTCCATTCATGTGGGGGATTGTTGGAATTTTGATATATTTATTTTATCAAAATCTAATAATTATTGAAAGAAAATTAAAATTAAAGTTAATAATTAATAAGAACATATGTTATTCAATATATGCAATGTTTTCAAAAGACACGACCTTTCGAATTAATAGTTGTCACTTTATTCGAAAAGGTGTGTTGTAACATTGCATTTTTTCGGTAATAACCGAAAATGTGTCTTATTAATTATGAACTAGCAATGAAAAGGTAAGCACTCTTTTGAAGAGGTACATTGTCATCTATAAATAGACCCCACCATTATGCATTTTCAATAATCCTATCCAAACTTTCAATAATAGAACTACATATAGAAGCATCTAAGTTCTAATAGAGTTCTAAACACTTAGAGTTTGTTGATCTCATAATTTGTAGTGCTACTATTACGAGAAGTGATCGTTGTATCTTGAGAGACGATTACCGCTAATCTGTAAGCACCTGAGCGGGACAATTTCGTCTTAAGGAAAGAGAATCGAACTCTTGCCTCGACTTTCGCAATTGTTATAGTAAAATCACGCCCTTTGGTACTCAAAAATATCCACAAAAAGAAAGTCTTTTTAGTTCGGATATATATGTTCCATGTATCCTATTGCAAGATAAAGAACTAATGATACCGTCAACAATTGTAGTTTTGCTTTTGCAAAAATTGTACGCCATAACATGGAGATACTTGCCAGTTCAAACGTATGCCGCTTCTCACCATAAAAGCATCGTTTACGCTAAAATTAACATGTATATTACTCAACTTTTCATGTATATTACTAAACTTTTGTTATGATCGAGAGTGTGGCTCAGCTTGTAAGGTGCATAGGAAAGACATGGACCATATAATAAGCCCTTCAAGAAATGTTGAAATAAAATTTCATCAAGTACACAAATATGATTTTTTCAATCTCGTATATTATATTGACCTCCCTCGAACTGTGACTTTAACCATAAGAATTGCTATCCAGTTTCAAGAAGAGAGATGGCGATATTAACAAAAGAAAACGGCGCTGAGTGAAAGCTAGAATATTCCAACAACTTCCCCATGGAGGCTGCAACTAAAATTTAAAGTTAAAATGTAGCTATATCATTCTTTATTACAAAATGCGTTTGCGAAATTTAGTTGTGACACGCAGAAATATTGCCTGGTGTCCAGTTAACCTATTAACTGTTATATTTTTTCGATTACGAAAGAACCATTAATTAGAGATTAATGTTAGTTAGTGTAAACTTGTCCAATCCGTCATTTTTCGGCATATGAATGAATAAATAAAATAAAATATGGACACTCTGCACAGAATGTGACAAAGAGAATGTTGAGTTATAGACCATTAATTAATTAGTATAATTGGGGTTTGATAATTATGTCACATCAACCTAATGTCTAACTATAATCAGCTGAGAAATATGAAGGATTAGTGAACCAATTAGGCCCTCATGATTTGATCTAGCTCGCTGCTCTAACCACCCCCCCCCCCCCCCTACCCCTGTTGATGTGTTCCAAAAAAAATAAATAAAAGTTCACAACCTCAAGTTCACTGTACATATATACGTATATTTAAAAAAAACACGCACAACAATTTTTTTTTCATTATCTAAGTCGGCCAATACAAATTAAACACTGAAATAAATTTAGGATATCAAAATTCAGTTCACCAGTTGAATATATATATATCACTTCACCATTTTTCCACCGTACATATTATCTCCTTCTCACGATATAGTAAAATAAGAAATTAAAAGATTTCATTTTTTATTTTTTTTGATAATTGAAAAAAAAAAGTTTCTCATTTCAAAAAATAAAATACATAGCGTATATATACAGAGAAATTTCTGGGTATTAGAGGTTAGAAACGGTAAAAGCTAAAATTAGAAAAGTGATAAAAACTCTATCTGACTATCCATTAACTTATTGACATAATAAAATAATTAAAGAAAAATATCATTATTTATGTTTAATAGGCCCCTCAAGCTGTACTATAAAAGTTTTTATAGACACCTTAGATATCATGTATGAAATTGATGCGACCCGCATTGTTTTGCGGAAAATGGACTTGGAGATGTGTGTTCATCACGATGCACTTGGAGATGCGTGTTTTCACGGTGAGTGCGAGACGCATGGAATGAGACCAGGAGGCACAGTTATCTCTAGTAAGAAATTGCGAAACTATTGTTAATGGTCGACGTACCACTGTTTGTTGGTGTTGGGTTCATGGATGATAAATCACAAAGAATTATTCATGGTGGACTTACCATGGATGATGAACCAAACAAAGGATTACTCATGATGGACTTACCATGGATGAAATAAAAAATGATGACGAAAGAGTATTTCATGGCGGAATTTCCATGGATGAGAAACTCATGGTGAACTTGCCATGGATGGAAAAAAATATATATAATGACAGAAGAGTATTAGTGGCGGATTTGCCATGCATGAGAAATTCATGGCAGATTTGTTATGGATGAGAAAAAAAATGATAAAATCATGGCAAATTTGTTATGGATGAGGAAAAAAACCTGATGACGGATAGAAGAATCTGTTGTAGTAGAGAATTTGTTTGCGGTGGTGTTGGTTGTTAAGAAGAAGAATTTGTTGTGATAGAGAATTTGTTTTTGGTGGTGGACATGGGGGTTAAGATGAAACGGAACGGAAGGAATATTCATTCAACTAATACCTTATTAATTTTGATAGTTGAAATTTTGTTTTTATCATTTCAAAAAATAAAGTACATAGTGTATATAGGGAAAAATGCAAATTTGGAATAACAACTATATCCCACTTGCAGAGGTGGAGCCACTGTCTTGAGAGGGTACAATTGATCCCCCTCAAATTTTTTTTTTTATTGTTATGTAGATATATAGATATTTGTATATGTAATTTTATAGGGTTTTTCATTATTAACCCCCTCTCATCAAGCTAAAATTAATACTAGTGAGGGTCAATACAGTAAATTAATAATAATTGGGACCAAACAAATAAAATTATATATATATATATTTCTATTTAATAGTCCATTCTATCATAAGTTTAATAATTTATATTTCAATTAAAATTTATAACTTCTATATATTTTTCCATCCAAGTATATAATTCAATTATATTGTTCATTTTAGCTGCACATTGATTGTGCCCTTAACTTTTTAGTTTTTTCATAATTATTTGAAAAATATGCAAAAGGGAATAAAATTGAATGTTTGGTAATTTCCAATTCCATATTTATTTATACTGTCCAACCGGGGAGTTTTATATTATTTGGTGTTATTTCAGCTTCTTCATTCCAATTATTAATTTAGGGTAAATATACAGTAAATTCGGCTGAAATTCTGTTTCATTCTGTCAAAATCATATATTTTGGTTCTTCTTCCTTGAACAATTAATTTTACCTTTTTGATCTTTTAACTAGAGTTTGTTTTATCAATGATCAATATGAACAAGTTTCTCATCGGAAAGCCAAAGGATTCGATTCAATCAGTTCGACCTCCTCAAGAAAGTAAAAAAAACAAGAGGATACGAATCGAATTAAGCAAGCTTCCAAGTGATCCGGGATCAAGAAATAAAATTTAAGATGACATTAGAAGAGATTATCTCCAAAGAGGATCTTGTCAACCACGCAAGTATAAGTTTCCACAAAGAAATATCGGTAATGTTATATGTTGCTTTAATCCCGAGTGGTTTAATATTCATGGTAGTTAGTTAGAGTAAGCATAAAAGAGAATGCCGCATATTACTTGTTTATTTGTTCAAACAAGATGCCGAAAAACAAGCTGCGGGTGAATCTTTTGTTGGATGATGTTTTCTTATTTTGTAGTGTTCATAACATTTCAGTCCCCAAGATGGATGATGCTTTTAAGGCCCGTGGAAGATCTCGACCAAAGACTCAACAAATTACTAATGCACATCAGTTTCGGGTATAGATTTTTAATCAAGTAATCGATATGCAACTTCAACAAATGAATTTTACAGAGGTAAACTCACAGTTGCTTACTTGTTTAGCTTGTTGAGTTCCGTTTATTTATTTGTCTCTTTCAACAGAGAATGTCTAATTCAGTTAGCCAAATTTTATCAGATAGAATTCTCTAATGTGCAAATATCAATACTTGAAAATCAACTTGGGAACTATATTACTGATGTGAGACCATATGAAATCTTCTCTGAATTGAAATGGATTGGTGATCTTGCTTGAAAATTGGTGGAGACAAAGAGAAATGATATATATCCACTTGTGTACTTACTTCTAAAATTGGCTTTAATTCTACCAGTTGCAACAATTATAGTGGAAAGAGCATTTTTTGCAATGAAATACATCAAAAATCGGGAATATGATGAACAATGAATGGTTGAATGATTTGTTTGGTTACATATATTAAAAAGGATATGTTTGACAGTGTTTCCAATGACTTGATTATGCATCGTTTTCAGAATATGGTTAACCGACGCGGACATTTGTGAGATACAAACTTATAAGTACTTTAAAAAAAATGGTTGAATTTTACTTGTTATTTTTTCTTTAGTATTATTCTTTGGTCGATCCCTTTGAATAAAATTTTTGGCTCCGCCACTGCCCACTTGTAATTTTGGGACAAGAAATTTTTTCAACGAAAATTTTGGTGCTATAACTAAAAAATGTTGCAATTTCATGATTTTTCTCACCGGAATCCATTTTAGTCACCGGAAAAAGTTTCATATATTACATGCACCTCTCCAACCCATTACTTAAACAAATTACGTTAACTTTTCCTATCATAGAAAATCCAAACAAATTACATAAACAATCCCAGTAAACTTTAATAACATCGTCACTACAACGATAGCCATGTTTCTAAATCACAATCTGGAAAATTAGAACAAGGGTTACTAGAAAAAGTACAATAAATAGATGAAATTGAGCCTTCTTCATATTCACTTCCACATCCTCTAACTCCATCTCCAGCCGATTGATCTTCTTCACCAAACCCGAAATTATAACCTTGCCTCTCATAAATGCAGTCATCATACCACCTAAAGAACAAACATATCAGCAATAAAGAATGTAATCGAACCCACGCTTCTTCTTCTCTTGCTACATCTATTTGTTAATTATTTGTGTAAAGAAAAAAATGAGATTCATATCTAGTCGGGGTAGGCGATTCTGTCCGAGTTGTCATTGCTCCACGAAGTGCGTAGGACACTAGTTACCCTACAGTAGCAAAGAACTGAATCTGGAGCTTGGGATGTTGTCTTCGAGCATGAAGAAAACCGCGTCGTCTCCTTTGAAGTTGGAATTTTGGAACTTCTTGAGAAAACTAGAGTTCTAGTTGAAAAGAAAAGGAAAAATATAGATAATATAATTTTTTGGATCGAAATATGAAGTTAAAGGGAGAGTATTTTTTTGGATTGCTATAATTTTTTTTAATTAAAATTGTTGAGTCATTGAAGCAGTTTGACACGTGGGTCAGGTGGTTTGGGCCACAAATGCATGACATATATATGTAGTTTTCCAACGAGTAGGATGAATAAAATCTTGAAATTGCAACAAATTTTTAGATATAGCGCCAAAACCTTTTCTCCAGAAATTGCAAGTGGAGTATAATTGATATTCTGATTTTGTATTTTTCCCATGTATATATACAGCTAATTTTCTAAAAACTAGACACTAGAAAACGTAAAAGATAAAAATTAAAAAACTGATAAAAAATTCTATACACTAACTTAATGACCTAATAAAATAATTTAAAAAATATATAAATTATTTATGCTTAATATTTCATTTTCTCCTACTTTATTAAAATAGGCACAACAAAATATAGAAAATATGTAGAGTATAATCCATAAAGATGTAGGCCAAAAAAAAGTCCCTAAAGATAAAATAGGTGATAATGGACGAGAATATGTTAATCAAGAAATGAACAGGTTCTTTTAGGAACATGGGCTTATCCACCAAACCACATGCCCCAACAGCCCTCAACAAAATGGGGTAGCCTAAAGAAAGAATCGTACCATACTTGAAATGACCTAGGCTATGTTAACCAAAGCCAATGTCCCAAGTCACTTCTGGCCCGAAGCTGTTACCGCCGTAACCTATCTCATGAACCGGTTGCCCACTAAAATCCTTGCCCACAAGACACCACTATCTATCCTAAAAACCCAGACTTAAATACCACCCCACCTTACCCGGAACTTCGGATTTTCGGGTCTACTGTGTTTGTCCATATTCCAAAATCTGACCGAACCAAACTGGGTCCCTATGCGGTGAAGTGTGTTTTCGTGGGATATACCCTGCATCAGATGGGGTATCGTTGCTATAATCCAGTCACCAAGCGTATTCATGTTACTATGGATTATGATTTTATGGAAACTGAATACTACTTCCTTACCCAGTCCAGTGATCAGGAGGAGAGTCAGAGTGAATCCCTGTATTGGCTAAGTTATCCTGATTTGAGTGACCCAACCTACATCCGAGTTTGAACAAAGTAAAGAAGATCTCACTACCACCATTACACCAATTACCAATGATCCTCCTCCGAATGATGTCCAAACCGAGGTAACTGAAACTCTGAACTCCCTCTCTGATATTCATAATAATATTGAAGATACCACAAATGCTATTGATATTGTTTTTGAGAATGTAACAGTGAGTCACAGGTATTCTTTACAAAAGAGAAGCAACAAATGGGTACCCACACACAGATACTCTTTCGATCATCCTTCCGGATCAGCCAAATATTTTATAGGGAACATGGTCAGGGGGAGCCTATCCAGAGTCACTAAGGCATTTTTTGGGAACCTCTATAAAGAATTAATCTCGAGAACGGTACATGAAGCCAGACAGGATGAAGAATGGAAAAAGGCCATGCCGACCGAGATGGATGCTTTGATAGAAAATGGGACTTTGGAAAATTCAAACTACCCAAAGGGAAGAAAATGGTCGGGTGCAGATGGGTATTCACTGTGAAGCATAAAGCCGATGGCTCAGTCGAGAGATATAAAACCCTGTTAGTGGCAAAGGGGTACACTCAGACTTTCGGAATTGATTAATCCAAGACTTTCTATTTGGTGGAGAAGTTAGATATAGTTCGAGTGTTACTCTCAGTAGCAACTAATAAGGATTGACCCCTTTATCAGTTCGACGTGAAGAGCGCCTTTCTACATGGTGACTTGTCAGAGAAAGTGTATATGGAACCCCCTCCAGGGTTTACAGGGGATTTTGGAAAATATGAAGTATGCAAACTCTCGAAGAGAGGGATATTCATTTTATAGAAGAAGGATATCCTCGATCTGTTAGCCGAAACTGGTATGCTTGACGACAAACTAATCGAGACTGTGATACAAGTGAATCACAAACTGAAGATAGAAGAGAGTGGAGAACCAATTGAAAAAGAACGATACCAATGTTTGGTTGGTAAGCTGATCTATTTGTCTCATACGAGACCGGATATTGCTTATGTTGTGGGGATCGTTAGCCAGATCATGCGCCGACCGCAGAGGGAACATATGGAGGCAGTCGTACGGATTATCCGGTATCGGAAGGGGACCATCGGGACAATAATCATGTTTGGCAGACATGGTTATCTAGACATAGAAGCCTACACTGATGCAGATTGGGCGGGGAACCCAAACGACAGAAGATCCACCTCCGGGTTCTTTACACTAGTCGGAGAAAATGTGGTAACATGGAGAAGCAAAAAACAGAAGGTCTTGGATTTATCTAGCACAGAAGCAGAATTCAGAGACATACCGAAAGGTGTAACTGAGATAATTTGGCTGAGGAAACTAATGACAGAGATTGGCATAACTCCTTCAGGCCCAAGTCTTCTAAAGTGTGATAACAGGGCCACTATCAGCATCTCAGAGAACCCTGTCCAGCATAATAGGACTAAACATGTGGAAGTGGATCGACACTTCATTAAGGAAAAGCTCAAGAATGGTATCATCACGATTTCTTTTGTTAGATCAGAGGATCAACTAGCAAATATACTGATAAAGGTAGTCACGGATCAGATATTCCAGACAACACTAAGCAAGTTAAGGATCGGCGACTCCATCACTTAACTTGAGGGGGAGTGTTAAATATGGAAGGTTTAACTTCTTGTATGTAATCCCTAATTGATAGTGATAGAACCTGATTCTAGGGTTTAGATTTGCAGAGTTTACTATAAACCTAGAGCTCTTGTATTGTGTATGATACGGAAACAGAAAAATAATGAATACAATACAGAAAACTTCTTCCGATTACCATGACCCAACAGTTATGTTCATTTAGTGCCAGAAATTTGGTGTTGACACAAAGTTGATTCTCACAAGACAAAATTATTTTAAATTGTTGCTATTGATAATTAGACATACGTTTATTGTTACAATTTATTGATAAGTGGAGCTTGACAAGATTTTATCTTAATAAGGTCGCACATTTAAAATCTTATTATCTTTATAAGGTGAAGTACAATATAAATTCTTTATTAGTACTTGATAAATTCAAAACCATTCCTCATCTTAAATTGAAAACTATTTCCTCTTCCTAAAATTTTCGAAATCAAAAAGTTTACAGACAAGTGAGAAGTAAAATCTTAAGATATGACCACGTAGATGACAACTTATTTTCATGACTAAATTAACCGTATTTGCTTACCACCTGTAATAACAAGTAATATATTAAATCTTTTCATTATAATTTTATATTGCGATAAAATAAAATTTGTTAAACCTCAATAACAATTTTAGTATAGATTAGATCTTCTACTCCATTTTGGTACTATATCTTATACTCCATATATTAGATGTGATATACGTATAAAATTGAAAGATTTTATTAACCGATAGAATTAATGTATTGATGGAAGAAGATAAATATGATATATCTAAGAAATCAGAAAGAGTTAACAAAGTCCTTCTTATTCTATATCATCTGCACAATCTAACAAAGCAGGAAAAAAGATGATGTAATGCAGAATTAATTAATAAATAAATATGATATATCTAAAAAATTAGAAAGAGTTAACAAAGTCCTTATTCTATAACATTTACACAACATAACAAAGCAGGAAGAAAAAATGATGTATTGCATAATTTTGAATATTTGAAATTCAGAGAAGAAAACAAAACCAAAAGGAACGACATATTACAAATTAGAAATTTAGAGAAGAAAATAAATTTTAAATATTAAATATTCAGAGAAGAAAATAACACCAAAAGAATGACTTATTACAATTAAAAATTCAGTGAAAAAAACGACACACAACGAAACATAAAGCAGAAAAACACAACTGCAAAATTTTGAATATTAAAAATTCCCTGAACATATAGAACCAAAAACACAACGATGTACTGCATAATTTTGAATATTAGAAATTCTTTGAATTTTTTTTTTTAACCAACAACAATATTTATAAATTATGCAAACAAATCAAGTACAAGTACAAGAGAATCGGCATAAACCGAAAAATTTGAAGATCTTACGCAAGCCGAAGCTACATTTTCTTTCATAAGAAGTCAATGGGCTAAATAAGCCTCATGCTTTGTAAAAGTAAATACACAATTTCCATACGGAAGAGTGATGACTAAACAAACGGTAAAAATGAGACCAAAATTCCATTCGGAAGACTAAAAAATAATATAAACAAAAATAAAAAGACAGTGGCGGATAAAGAAGAGACTTAATTATTACGGTCGAGTTGACTCAGATATGGGTGTCACCGCCGCTCTTTTAAACTAGTTTGATTGCTTCTGATAGATCTATTGATCTTGTTTTCTTCACACTCTTTCAAATATGTTTTAACTCTATTCTGACAAATCTTGTTTTCTTCACGCTCCTTCAAAAGATCGAACTCAATTGATTTCTGGATAGAAGAGAGAAGATTTCTGGAGAGAGGATAGAAAAGAGAAAAACCATCTACAAGCGATTTCTTCTTTGAATTTTGAATATTAAAAATTCAGAAAAGAAATTTATTTCAGAATTTTGAATTTGAATATTAAAAATTCTCTAAATTTTGAATATTAAAAATTTAGAGAAGAGATTAACACCAAACGGTGTATTACAAATTAGAAATTTAGAGAAGAGAATGACAAATCAAAGAACAAAAAGGAACCATTAGAAAACTTGAACAAATTTTTGATGATTAGTTTTTTCAATATATAAAAATAAGGGGTAATAACATTTTTCCCCCTGATTTTTGGGGGTGTTTGCACTTTACCCCCAACCTTTGAATTTTAGTGTAAGTAATATCATCTATGGCCATAACGGCCGCATCCAACTCCTCGTCCCTAGGGGAACCCGGAGGAGATGAATTATGGGTAGCCATGTCTTCAACTTCACGGGCGAATTCTTCTACATGATCTCTGGCCATGGTTGTGGTGGAATTTGGAAGGGATATGAGGATTTCGGAAGCGAGGGATTTTCGAAGAAATTTGGGATTTCTGGGGAGATAAAGCTTGAGGAATTAATAAATCCTAAATCTGATTCTAAGGTTAGCAAAGTTAGAAGATTTCACCGAAAGGTTACCTTGGGTTTTCTGGGAAAGCTTGAAGGAAATGCTCTGAAACTTGTTTGCAAAGAGTTTTCGCGAATATGTGCTCTGAAGATATGTTTGCGTAAAAGATGGAAAGGATACAGAATCCAATATTTATAGAGGTGAAAGTTGGTATGTTTCTGGCAAAAAATTCAAAATTACAATCATTTCCAGCCTAGGGAACCGTTCCCTTTACTGAACCGTCACGTACTTCCCAAGTCTCACGCGCCCCACGTGCATCAGCATTTAATGCATAGACGCTCCAAGTGGTCAGAGGAAAGGACTACATTTAATGCGGGGACGTTACAAGTAGTCAGGTGAAGAGACTGCATTTATGGCGTAATCAGAAGGACGATTGCTCAGCACGCCATGCCTCGTACGAGCGCAACGCTCGATGGATTACATTGGAAGAAATTCTACAGCCTTTATCACTAAGGACTACAGAATTGGGGGGCAAAATGATGGGATCAAAATGCGCTCGTCCCACGTTTGGATACGTGGCGACTCGAGATAACGATACCTATCCTCTTGCACTAAAGTAATTATATACGAGCGCCCAAGCCCCCATGAGCGTAAAGGTTCCTCAAAGACACGTGCCGTCTCTGCCACATGCCTGCGTGATCAAATAATGTTGCTCCCCAACGAGCGCACTTCGTAATTACTGGGCTAAGCCCCCGTTTGCCAAGGAAGCTCTCTTCGAGCGCCATTCTCCCTCAGGGAAGCTTCCACCCCTCTTTGTATGAGCCTTGGCCTTCATCCCCTAGTGGATTCCTTGGTCTCCAAGGCTCTTTGTTGACACGAGCGTGCTCTTAAGCCCTCGTTACCAACCCCTAAAACAGCTCTCTGACACCCTGTACATGCCCGCGCACCCGCCACTGTTGCCAACACTAACTTCCACCAGCTTTTGCAGAAGATTCCTCCTAGGTTTCTCTCTCGCAACGCCACGTGTTAGGGCAACATTCGGCCAGGACCACACGGTGCAAATGACCAAAGGGTCCCTGACCCTCAACTATAAATATGCGAGTTCATCTTCTCCACTGTAAGCAATCTCCATTACTACAACTCCATACTTAGCTTATCCTCTCTTTCAGATCTTCATCTGACTTGAGCGTCGGAGAGCCAAACTGGGAATCACCCCCAGTTCCCCCAGCTTGGCCTTCTGACTTTGTCTTTGTGTTTGTCCTAGCAGGTAGAACCCCCATCTTTCCCGGCGAACATCAAATGGATTCCTCACCTAAACAAATTCTAAAGTGATTGGACTCTGTACCCCATATTCAGACCCATCATTTTTTATCCCATTTGACCGGAAATCTTCGCCGGAAACTTTTAGAGAGGATATTAGAGAATAAATTTCAAAGGTTATGTATTATTTATACCAAAACTTGACGGTTTGGGGGGTAAATTGAAAATACCCCAAATTATACATATTTTAATCAATATATGCATAAAGAAAATGAAATATTAAAAAAAAAAAGATGATATGTCTAAATAAACATGGTCTCGATACAAATTACTAAAATTTAAAAACAAAAAATACATGTAACCAAAGAGTTATAAATAAAATATCAAATATGGTATTTAGGTTTTTTTTGGCCAATTTCGATAATATAATTAGTAAAATATACTAATTACTCAAATATATTATATAAAAACCCTAATGCCCATATTTCATTTTTCATTAACTCTTCGATTATACGTATTTTTATTTTTTTAATTTAGTAATTTGTATCAAAATCATGTTTATTTAAATATGTCAAAAAGAATGTTTTGATATATTTCATTTTGGTTATGTATATATAGATTAAAACATGCATAATTGGGGGTAATTGCACTTCCCGTCCTAAACCTTCATGTTTTTTTATAAATAGTACATAACTTTTGAAAATTATTCTCTAATACCCCCTCTAAAAGTTTCCAGCAAAAATTTTCGGTCAAATGAGGTGTTTGAAAACAAATTTCAAAATTTATGTATTATTTGCACTAAAACTTCAAAGTTTATGTATTCTAGGAAAAGACTCGCGGCTCCGCTTTCAAGGAGGGCAGATTTATGAAAGAGTAAAGGAGGGAAAATTTGGGGAAGAAGGATTTATGGATCAAAAGTTCTTTTTAATGATTCCACCGTCAAAGAACGTGGTTCCAATTCTAAATTTTTAGGTTAAAGTTTGGTTGTCTTTGAAAAAATGTAGTGTAAGTTTTAAGTAAATCCATTTTTTGAAAAAGCGGTTACACTGTTCATAGTGATTTTTAAAAAAAAATCATTGATAATCATGATAGGTGGCATTGCCTGACTAAAGGGATTTTTTTTAATGAGTTATTTACACCATACCCCCTGTATTAGGTGAAATGGGCAAAAAAACACTCTGTGTTACAAAAATTAACACAGAAAACCCTGTGTTTTCAAAATATTTGCATGGTGAACTCTGAAAATTTTGTGCGCGATTAGAACACTAATTTTCTCTTTTTATTGGACGTGAAATGATTAATTTACCTTTTATATTCTAATATACATCATCTCACCTCTCTCTATATACCCTTTTTTATACTTGTTTATAAGGTCCTTCATGCAATTTTTATTTTGTACAGGGTCTCTATGCGAATAAAAAAGTATTGAACTTATACTTGTTTGTAGGGTTTTCATGTAATTTTATTTTGTACAGTCTTGGTGCATATAGAAAAGTATTGAACAATATAGAGAAATATGAAATGATATATATCAAAATATAAAAAGGTAAATTAGTCATTTTGCATGCAATAAATAGAGAAAGTTAGTGTTCTAATTGCGCTTTTAGCGCGTATCCAATACCAGAATTTTTTAGGGTTCGTCATGCAAATATTTAGAAAACACAGGGTTTTTTGTGTTAATTTTTGTAACATAGGGTTTTTTTCACCAATTTCACCTAACATAGGGGTGAAATATGTAAAAAAACCCTTTTTTTTAATAGAACCACTTTTAAAGATCAAGAATATTTGGGCTCTGAGAATATTCTCATGCCTTAGTTCTTGATTGAGAGATGGAGTTGTAGGAGGATCGTATTTCACTGATTGTCATTGACTGAAAGGTTCTTCGATTCATTTCATCATTCGGCTAGGGGTCACACACCCATTGCTAGATTACGGTAGTGTGATCTGTGAAATGATTAATTAATTAATTGTTGTCACTGCTAATCGAATAATGAACCTAAAGGGTTACACACAAATGCCAGAACACGAGGGTTATGGCAGGATGTAAATATGATTAACGAATGATTAAATTGTTGATCGAAATGGAGCATGGATTGCGTGGGTAGCTGCCACGTGTCGAGCACATGTCGCTGCCACATGTCACGCGCACGTGGCTCGTGCGTGGCTTCATGGGTGTGGAATTTTCCACACGCGAATTCTTTTCTAGAATTAATTAATTAATTATAATTAATTAATTTTGGTCACTTAATTAATTGTTAAGACTATTCTCAAATAAACTTAACCCAATAAATAATTAATTGGGAATTAATTGATTTATTATTTTTAACTTTAGGAAAGTTGAAAAGTCCAACTTCCTATTGTAGGGGAGAGAAGTCTTTTCTTGCTAGACTTGGAGAATAAGTTAAGATCTTATTATTCCAATTTAATTAAATAATTAAATGAGTTAATTAGTGAGCAAGAAAAGAAGCCCAATAAGTGGTTCGAAATCCTTAGTATAAATACTAGTGGAGATGCTTCTCTTATTCTTTAGACCAACACTCACGAAGTGTTAAGTTTTTGAGAAAATCCAAAAGAAAAATTTTCAAAGCAAAATTATCCTAGCCTTAACACAAGCCATAGAACTAGCATTCTCACTCGCTTGATCGTGTTCTAGGTTTGGTGTGGATACGCTTTGGAGGGCTTCTACTTTGGAGTCTAATTTGAAGGCCGTTCGAGGGATTTCGCTTGAAGGGTGTTCTTTAGGCGGTAACGACATCACTAGAAAGCTTCTATCATTGTTAGTTTCTAAACACCCAACATTACGATACGAAAATTGCAAGACACCGATTAAACTTTTGGAAAAATTTTAAACTTCTGTTGCTCAACTCTTTCGTGTTTTTCAACACTAGGTTTATAGTAAACTCTGCAAATCTAATCCCTACAAATCAAGTTCTATCACTATCAATTAGGGATTACATACGAGAAGCAATGTTTTAAAAACTAGACCGTTAAGCGAACCGGAAAATCAAATGGATCAAGGGTCACTGGTTCAACCGTTGGATCAACCGTGGTCGAACCGGTGACGTCATAATTATGTCATAAATAATATTAAATATTAAATATATATAAATAATAAAATATATTTTAAAATTTGCTTTTATATTTTCTCAATTTATATACAAATATAATATGCAAATATAAAAATATTATAAATAATGAATAAAAAACCAAAGATTATGAACTAAAATAAAATATAAATTCGTAATTCATGATTCGTAACATGAATATTTAAAGTTCAAAAGTTTGAGGCAAGAAAATAATCATCCCAAATTAAATGAAAAATACATAATACATTAGTTTTGAAGAAGTGGTTGCAGAAAACATATAAAAATAGTGGAGAAAAATATAGAAAATTAGAGAAATTGGGGTTTAATTTTATCAATTTATTGTTTTGTAAAAAATCGAACGGTTCACTTGACCCGGGAACGGTTCGCCGGTTTTACTGGTCGAACCGCAGTTTTGAACGATTCTCTCAAAATATCACGGTTTTGAGCCTTGTCCGGTTTTGGAGGATTAACCGGATCGTTCCTTAAACCGGTCGACAGTTCTAGCTATCAGACAATCCGGGCCAATCCGGTTCTTAAAACATTGACGAGAAGTCAAACCTTCCATATCTGACAATAACTGATGACATCTTTTACATTATCACTTTATATATTATATATGGCTAATTTGTTTTCTTATAAAACTAATTAAAGTTCCTCTCTCTTTCTTTATTAATTATTTAAAGGAAAGTGCAAAGAATCATAACTGTGGTAAGGCAAAATTGCATCATTATAAATCAAATTTTAATTTTTATCCACTAACTATTCCACTAATATATTTAGTCTTATATTTTATTATTTTTTTAATAAATTAAACCAAATTTATACATTTTGTCCTATATTAACACATCGTTTGATTTTAAAATATTTGGTCCTATAAACACACCACTTTCAGTTCTCTTTTTTTAAGGATCAAATGTGTTGAAATCGATAACCAAATCATGTGTTGGCATAAGACAAAATGTGTAATTTTAGACTAGATATATTAGGAATTAATAAGATAGAATTATATGTTTTAGTATAATACTTATATTGTACCAAAATTGAATTATAGGGAAAAAAAAAAGAAGCAATTTGTTTTCCTCGTGGTAATTTTCAAGTGTGAAGTCAAGTTAGACAATTATAGAGAAAGCAGCCGAGGTTGGACATTTCCTCCTTCTTAGCCTTCAAAATTTTCTTGCTACATAATTACACATAGATGAGGCTTCAGCCTCTTTGTAATCATGACCCTTGTTGTGCCATCATTACAGTTATTGAAATTAGATTGTTGTACAGTATATATATCCCAGCCCACCACATGGCTTCATATTTAACACACTTTTGCACAAACTTATCCCATTTATATGGGTTTTTCATGACCCCCCTTTGTTATACATATGCATGCCTTGCTTTATAATCAGAGATAGCATTCAAACACCAAATCTTCCAGTAAAATCTGCTTCCAATCATGTGTATAGGTTCCGAGCAATTGATACGAGTACACAAACTACACTTCTTGCAAAGAAAATGGAGGGGAAGTAGAGTTCGTGTTCGAAGGCTCTCAAGGTACGTACGATCCGTATATTAATGTTAGTATACATCACTCATTACACGTTCGAGATAGAGTCTTATTAGTCAGAGAAATTGTTTTAGGGCAGAGATAATATTCAACTTTTTCACCATATAAAATGTATTCTATATTTGTTTGGAAGGACATATCTTAATTTTTTTTTTAATTACAATTAATATATATATAGAGAGAGAGAGAGATATTAGTAGTTTATGTAGACATGGTACGTAGTTGTATTCTCACCTCTCGTCTCTTATTCTAGCCTAATATATTTTGTGTTCGGCTTCTAAATAAGCAACTATTAATGGTATGTAGAGTTTTATATCTTAATCGTCCGACCCGGCATGAATCCATAATAAGATATACAACCAAAAAATATTTATATCTATATATCTATAGGTATGAATTAAAGCATCTGATTTCTCTTAAACCATGTGTTGTTTAACAGAAGGAAGCAAATAAATGAAGAAAAGGTAGAGAAGGATATGGAACTGATGAACTTGAAGTTATACATGGAGAATATGAGCATACTAAAAGAAAATGAGAAGTTGAGGAAGCAAGCCAGTCTCCTACACCAAGAGAACCTTGCTTTGATTTCTCAGCTACAGAGCAGATTTTCTAACTCTTGACTTCGTCTCCATCTCTCTCGATCAATATAATGCTTTCGAATCATAAACAGTTATCGTGAATCAGAATTATACTATGTGCACTTCTGATTAATCTTGTATAATTAGCTGGATTTGTACCTTTCCTTTTTTTGAAACGGACTTGTACCTTTTCTTAATTATGTCTAATGTAATGGTTTTCTTCTCCTTTATTAATAATATCATGCAGCTTTAAAGTTTCTCTGGATCTTGCCAAGTTTTGGTTGCTCTATTTCGTGGTATTCTAATTTGAAAAAAGAAAAAATTATAGAATGTGTAGTGGAGATTAAAATGAAAAGGAAATATTAAATTCTCCCTTTACATAATTAAAGTTGATGAGAATAAACAATTAACAGATTAAGGCAGTGCCAACAAATTTTGAAAAAAAAAATGTATTTTTTTTCTTTTTTTTAAAGGGTTTTTTTTCAATGCCGTGGAATTTTTAGGAATACCCATTCTTTGTTGTTTTTTAAAAAGAAAAAATATGTTAAAAGCAAGAAACAACCACAAAAAAACAGTCAAATTCCGATAAACTTTTTCAACTAATTTTTTTCGTCTGTTTATTTATGATATATGAGTTTTCGATGAAAATCTAGCAAAACTCTTAATAATTTATTTTTCTCCTAAACTGCAAAACATCTGATGAACTTAAAATTTTTATTTTAAAAAGAATTATATTTCACGTTTTTGGCGAACTTTGCGATGAATTCATTTCGTTTGAAAGTTAAGAATAATTTTAATTAGTTATATTCTAATTTCTAAAATTTATTTTCTTAAATAAATAAAAAGTTGTTTGGAGCAGTACTAAAAGTACTTCTCAACTTCGTGTGAGTGCTTCTATTCTATGCCATAAGAATGAGTTCTCGATTAGTGAGAAGACAAAATCAACAAAAAAACAACTTTTTTTGAAGAAAGTCGAAGGATGTTGGCTCCAATTTGTGTTTGCTTGCACTTACGTTGCTGCATGGAAAGTCTATCTAACCATGTCCAAAAGGTACAAATTGTCAAGTTGCTTCAGTATAAATTTACCGTCTAAATTTAATCTGAATTTTTTATTAAAAAGCGAATTTTCATTGGACTTGAAGGGAACTTAAAAAACAATTTGATCCAAGTTCAAATTTTATATCAAAGTTTGAATAATTTAATATTTTTACACATTTTCTTGTTTTTCAACATTTTTTGTCGTCCCTTTTTACTCTTTCCTTTCCTTTTTTAGAAATTATGAAAATATAAACAAGAAACAAAACCCTCAACGTTGAACCGACATGTATATATTTCAAAAAGTCCTCTAGATTATGTTTTCCTCTTTTTCTAAAAAAATAACTTAAAATCATGATGTAGCCACACTAATTCTTAATAAACAGTATTCTTAGCAAATGTAATGAAAAAGAATCTTTTGTATTAATAAATAATATAAAAAATAATATTGCAAGAGTTGTGTGCATTGAAAATCCCAGGTTATGTCTAGTTAGCATCCCAATGATCAATATAGTAAAAAGCCTTATTTGATTAGAAAATTTTAAAATTCTAAACTGGCAGTTGAACTTCAAAAGTTCTATAAATATATGAAACCCTCCATTACGGCGGTGATTAATTAAATCCCAAACTGTTAAAATATGAAACCTAACTTTGTTGTGTGGATAGCAGGTCAAATCGGACCATAGCCTTTTGTTTGTTTTCCAACGTTAAAAAGGTCATTGCTATTTTCTCTATTAACATAAAAGTCGCACATATAGTTGCTAAAACAATATTACACGAATCATGTCATTGTACTGCATTTCAAGAACAACCTTAACTGGCCGCTTAAAAGCAATGCGCAAGGTCAAATTATTGGCCTCGGCTTCATAAATCATCTGATTTTCACTCGAGTATAATGGACAAAAGTACAGGTAAAAACTAAAAAGGACCAAGGCGCCAAGACACCTAACAATTCGCTTGCCATTTTTAAAAGATGACAATTCACTTACGATTTTCAAAAGATGAGGAATTGAGGATAATTACTAATATTTAGTTTAATTAAAAAAATTTATGAAGTTCAATTATTTTGGGGTTCAGACAAACGATACAAGAATATTTAGAGAAATTAAAAAGATACATGCTCAGTATATTTTTTGTGGTTTCTCTGTTATAGTTTCTTTATAATTTGATAAATCTTAGGGTTCAAACTTCACGATGGTTTTAGTAATTTTCTAGACTGTAAATTTTTTATAATTGAATTAAATCGTAAAAAAAATTGTATTTATTTAATAGAAAATAAATATGTCAATCGTTTGGTCATTCATTGCATTGTAGAGATATATGGAAATACTTGGTGGTCCACGATCTTATATGAACCAAGCGGCAGTCCCTATATAGTATATACTATCAAAATAATTTAGACTTCAAAAAGGTATATTAATATGATGCACATGTAATATTAATATGGGGTTCACATATTTACGCTGGATTTTAATTTTTAAGTGTCTCGTTTAAGGGATTTTTCCGTCTATTCCTTTTTTTTTTTCTTTAACTTATTTGCATCCAATCGTTTAATATCCTAAAGCATCTCTACAAGTTCTTAAACTTTATTAAAGTACATTGAATCTAACTCAGATTTCATGGCTCTGACCCAGCGGTTAGCGTTTATATCTTCTATAGTTTCATTATATGGTCAATTGACATGTTACACCACGTCAGCAGACCAAACCCCAGTTGGCGTTGGCGCAGCGGCTGAGTGGCGCGTCGAGTAGACAGCCAAATGGTCGGTCCACATCGCGCGAAGATCAACGGTACAAATTTTTAATCTGAAACGGATCAATCAACGGGTCGGATGATCCAAGTCAAACCGGGCAGGATTTGGTCAAAAAAGGTTGGATTAGATCTTATCTGGGCAGGATTTGGTCAACCATAATACTCTAAGGCCGCGTTTACTTATATAATTTGGGCATGTTATCGGATGCTGTCATGGCTATACCTTTATTTACTTTTGCTGGAGCATAGCCCGTGTCTTAACGGTGGGCCTGTATGAGATGCATGTAGCCGCGTGACAATTAAACACGCAAATGAGGCGTGTTTAATTATTGCCCATTTCAACATGGACTTCCAAATTACTTTGTTGCCCAACAATAGTCAATATTTACGTTATATTGCCACTATAATTTTTTGGGGAAAAGAGCTTGTCGCCTGGCAGATATATTGGATGGAAATGGCGGGTCCCCAAAAGTTTCGTTCCCTCCAAATTAATCCCTTTCTTCAAAAATTTTGGTGAATTCCAATTTTGATGGTCCCAATTATGCCGCGCACATGTGTGTTGACATTGATGAAGTTTATATGGTAGAATTAGTTCGAGTTGCACAACCTAAACTGCATCTGTTGAGGTTGTTTCGGTTGGGCTCTCTAGTTCCTTTTCAGTTCAGCGTTCGGATTGAAGGTATGATGTGGTATCCATTGGAAAACCCAGAGGATTTTGCGTTGTTGTTGGTGTTAGTTTGTGTTGGTAATAAGCGTAGTTTCTGTATGTGCTTCTGGTTTATTTGATAACTGTGCTAAGAACTGGATAATGTGTGAGGTTGGTTAGTCCCTAATTTTCTAAATTGTTCATATTAAATGTGTCATTCCAAATAAGGTAATTTCGCAAAACCCTCCAATTTTAATGGTTGATTGAACTGTAATTTATGTTTACATATAGAATGTAGATTGTGCCCCTCCAACAGTTAAGAAGATATGGATATCGACGATGGAGATGTGGAGGAATTTCTGGTACTAGAGCTTCTTAGAATGCAGATTATTAATTTTTTGTTTGTTGTTGTCTGGGCATTGAGATCCGGCATCATCCGCCGCAGAAGGAATCGCCGCGTAATTCGTTCCCATTATAGTTTGATTGCTAGAATACCAGATCAGATTAATTATTTGAATGGTTTAATCTCATCCTCCGAACAAGATTGCATTGACATCTTGAGGATGGGTCGTGCCCCATTTCGGAAGCTATGCTTTGTGCTGCAGCAACGGGGTGGTCTTCTTTCGAGCAGGGGTGTATCGGCGGAGGAGCAGGTTGCTATGTTTTTAAGCGTCCTTGGTCATCATCAGAAGCTTAGGGTGGTTAATAAAACCTTCAAACGCTCGACGCGTACCGTATGTAAACATTTTCACCGTGTTCTGGATTCCGTCATCCGTTGCCATCAGTTGTTCCTTGTTAAACCACAGCCTGTGGAAGCGGACTCCGAAGACGAAAGGTGGAAGTGGTTCAAGGTATAGTGTTATTGGCATGTGTTTTGGTGAATATCTTATGTCTTTTGATTAGTTACATGTCTGCGTTGATTTGATTGCAGGGTTGCTTGGGTGCGCTTGATGGAACATACATACCCGTACGTGTTGCTGCTGCAGATCAGGCGAGATACCGATCTCGTAAATTCGTTTGCTCGGTGAACATGCTTGGTGTTTGTGACAGAAATCTTAATTTTGTGTATGCATTAACGGGTTGGGAAGGCTCTGCAGCAGACGGTCGTGTGCTTCGCGATGCAATTTACCGAGAAAATGGCTTCAAAGTACCCCGTGGTAAAATTATCTTCGCACCCGTAGACATGTTCCAATTATGTTGAATTCATGAAAAAAAAATTAACTGGATTTTTTATTGGTTCAATAGGTCAATATTACCTCTGCGATGCCGGGTACACCAACGGAGAAGGTTTTTTGGCTCCTTATAGAGGTGCTCGTTACCACATCCAAGAGTGGGTTAATACCGCAAATCGTCCTAATAATGCTAGAGAATTGTTCAACATGCGACATGCTAGAGCCCGAAATTGCATTGAAAGAACGTTTGGGATCTTGAAAACGCGGTGGGCAATCCTACGCAGCATGTGTTTCTATGACATTGACACTCAAAACAAAATAATTCTCGCTTGTTGTTTGTTGCACAACTTCATTAGGACTGAGATGGAGATTGATCCTATCGAACAGGAAGTTCCAGAAATATTTCCAAATGAATGCGATGATAATGTGACTACTATTGATCACGTTGAGGTGTCTGCACAATGGAATGCCATGCGTGATCAACTGGCTCAATCAATGTACAATGAGTGGAGGCATTGACTAATGGAGAACCTGGAGTTGCACCTTCTAAATTTCAACTACTGCTTATGTTTTATTTGAATTGTGTTGTAATATTTTCATCATGGGATGCAACTACAATAATCCTGGATATGTTTGAGTATTATCCTCTTCGTTGGATGTTAATTACATTTTCATTTACAGCTTGTTGTCAATTATTGCATCTTTGCACCAACGGTTGTGGGGTTATATGTATGGTGTCTAACATTTCTGATGTGGATTGTCCATTGCCTTTGCTGCTCCTCATTACTTTGAATGATACGTCCAACTGTAATTGCTGAGTTCTAACTGACTCCTGGTTTTTTTATGTTGCAGATGTCAACGCAGCAAACAATGTCGAACCTAGGAGCTTTGCGAAAGGAACAGAAGTCTCGTAGGTCGTGGACAATTGCGGAGGAGAGAAATCTGATTCTTGCATTCAAGGATGTCATTGGTGATAGATGGAAATCCCCTAATGGATTTCGAACAGGTTTCATCACACAACTGGAGCACAGGTTGCGGGTTTACATGCCTAATACCGACTTAAAAGGAGATCCACATATTTCATCCAAATACACAGCTTGGAAGAAGGTTTACTTCCAGATTACGTCGGCATTGGCAACAAGCGGGTTCAACTGGAACTCTACAACTCATACAATAGAAGCTGAACTTGAACAGTGGACTGTGTTCCTCGAGGTATTTTCCTTTAAGATGATGTTAAATTTGATTGAAAACTTACAAACTTAATTTTCATAGCAATATCGAATGGCTTACTATTAATAATTTTTTTTTTAAATGTCAGCGTTATCCAACATATAATGGAATACGTGGAAAGCCATTTCCATTTTATGAAGATTGGGTCGACATCTATGGCAAGGACCGTGCTACAGGCCACACCGCAATGGATTTCAACATGGCTGCGCAACAAGTGCCCGTTACAGCAGCCACTCAAGCTGAAGAAAGCGATGGTCGTTCATACCATCCCGTTATGCTTTCTGACGATGAAGACACAGCTGCTCGTTCTACTAATTGCAAAGAGTCCGGCAAAACAGGGACTGAGACTCATGTAGCGGGAAAAAAACGTAAGAGGCCATCCAAGGGCGAGGACAAAGTGGTTGAATCCATCTCTGAATTCTGCTATAGTGCCGCTAATTCGTTTAAGGAGGTTGTGTGTCGCTTGGGTTCAAAAGTGGATGCGACTCGCTCAAGAAGAGAGATTTACGAAGCGATAGGACAACTTCCGATTGTAATCTCACTTGATGACCATGTTGATGCCACTAACATTCTCGCAAACAATCCCAACTCCATGGATGCTTTCTTTGGAATGCCGGCTGAGGCTCATATCAATATGGTGCACAAGGTAATCCTTGGTCTAATTAAATGAAGGTTGGAGCTTGTTTTGTGCCTCAATAGCCTGTAAGTCTGACTCGTCCGAGGCTTTTAGATCGTCTATCTACATGTTTTATCTATGGTTGATTAACTTATGTACATAGTCTTCTTAATTAACTTATGTGCATAGTGTGGTAACGTAGTACCCCTCTTTTGTATATGGGTTCATTGTAGGTTATATGTACATACTGTGTATTTGCCTCTCTGGTGGGTTGGTCTGGGAAAAATATGCTCTGTGCTAGTTTTTGTGTGGTAGTTGGGGACCGCTTCCTCCTTGTATTGTCATGGTTAATTAAAGTTTAAATGAAATCCAAGGTTGAGTAGTTACATTCCTGTCATCGCCTAATTTTATAAAATTAGGACAAAAAGCCGAACGCTTAATAAGTTTTGATGAATAATAAAGTTTTGATATTGAAAATTTAATTCAATATGGTACTGCGTAGGAATGTAGGCAATTTGACATTAAAATGTGGATATTTGTCTCTATAATGGTTATATAATTCATTGATTTGTAATTATGTTATATCTTCATTTTCATTTATAATATTAACTTAATAATGATTTAAATGGGGCAAACAATGTAATATAACTTCATATTTGAATTATACAAGAGTTTAAGTAAACAATTTGTGATAATTAATTCCCTCTTATCCTCAATCTGTGCCAATTGCCATACTGTTTGATTTTTATGTCAATGAAATCGTCTTCGTGAAACAACAAACAAAGAACATTATATTTGTCATGAGTATTTTGATGCAGCTTCTCAAAATGTAATAATCAACAAAGATAAATCTCTAACAGCGACTAATATATTAGCAATTTGCATCAGTTCTGAAACAGATGAACGTAACAAAATAAGAATGGTAAAATGGCGTGGAACAGGATTACATTAATAATAACATCTACAACGAACACGATTAACTTGAAACACAATACAGATGCGTGGAATGAAACCCATTACTCTTCGTCGGACGAGTCCCTTTCAGGAAGCATCAACGTATCATTCTCAGTAAGCTCATAGTATGTTAAAGTAGCTTTTTTTTTCCGAAAAAACAACTTCAGCGTCGAATAGTCACGTAGACCTTTCAATCTGAAAGTTCGCTCTCCTTTGTTTCCTAGTAAGAAATATAACAATATTGGATGTAAATGGGTAGCTAATTTGTGTAAGCCAACATATACGGGCGAGTAAAAAAAAGATTCATCTTACCCTCCTGCCTTGTAGTGCTTCAAAGTACTCATTCCCAATTTCGACATTGTTTGCAAAGCTTGTATATGTAACACCTGGAAGATTGATGAATTTCCTGAATGCAGTGAAACGTCGACGAAGTTGGCAAATCTTCTGGTACACAATCATTGAATCGAAAGGCTTAAATAAGCGCCATGAAAGGTCAGCCGCCAAAAAGCTACAAGCTTCCATTAATTGCTGCGTTTGCTCAAGAGTCTCGTTATCTTCTGCGTAATAATGCATCAAAATGTTCAAAACACGGCATTCGCAGGTACTCAGAGGCAAACGATGGTTCAAAACAAGCCTGGCTTGTCGTTGCCGTTCGGTTTCGTCGTCCATGTGTCAATTACGAATTCTAGCACTGAACAATATATTTGTAATTATGGTAATATACAGAAAACTGTAGTCTCCTCCATGTATTAATAGTCATTCCATTTATTGTACGCAATGACTATTCCGCACATGAACTCTGAATCTTATAGCAATCAACCAAGCAGATTTTCGAAAGAATATATTCCTTTCCAGGTTGAATATGGCCAAAATGAGATTGTGTACATTTACATGTGAACAGATATTTATACACATGTATACCAATAATTGACGAGTATGCATAAGTTCTTGTATGTTAATTTGGGAATATAATACGAACATTGGATTCGCCAACCTTCTGTAATGTTATATTTATTATTATTGCTACCAAGAAACAAAAATGACAACATTATTGAGTAATGTACATCCAATAACTTTACTGTTAATTGCCTCCTCAGTTTGAGGTCTCCGTGGTGCATTATAAATGTTTGTAAGAATCCCCAATCACTTATATGTGTAGAAACAACCTCATCAACGAGTGCGGAAAGTCAAGTGCATAACTTTAAAAGTCCATGAATTATTCTACCATTTCTGTTCTCGCAAAAGATGTTCAACAAGAAAATTTTTTCTACTCCGATGGTTGGACCAGAGAAATGGAGAACCGTTTCATGTCCATCCTATGGGGTAAGCGAAAAGAAGGTGTTTGTATTGCAGGTTACCCGAGAGAGTGCGTAATGAAGGAAGCTGCAATAGTTTTGAGGGATGAACTGAATTGCCCATATGATTGGCAATATTTAGTTTGTAAAACCAAAAGTTACCTGCACCGGTATACGATGTTTGGTGATCTTATTTCTCGGTCAGAGGTGGAGTATATTCCGAATCGAAACTTAGTCTGAGCTCCTCCGAACGTTTGGGGAGCATTTAACAAGGTGCATTTTTGTTTCCGTTATATTTTTTATTAATGAAGTAGTTATGATCTTCGAATATCTGTTAATATTCCTTTTTCGTGCAACAGAAATATCCCATCGGTTTGATGTACTTTGAGAAAGGCGATAACAAATGGTTGCTGCTGAAGGAAATATTTGAGTGCAAACCGTATTAGATTTGTGTTTTCGGATTGCTTCATCAATTTCGTCACTCCCGAAATAAATATGGATCTTTGTTTTTGCTAATGCGTGATGAGACCTTCAGAATGATATGTGTGTAAATATTGACATACAAATTTCGTTCATACAACAGCCACGTTGTTTGTTAATTTATCACAGATGAGTACCAATATTGTAATTGAACCGGATAAAATGCTAGAAATTGAAGTCCCATTTGTTATGTCAGCAAATATTTATAAAACAACTAGCAGCATTACACCAGAGCAGGGAAACAAAATATTACCTACGTAATCTGATCTAATACTCAAACAAAGGGACAATGCATTACACAGATGATAATCCAACAGATCGCAAAGCATGAGACAGCGAACGCATGAGTAACACACACAGAGTTCATATTACGATAAGTTAGCCTACAGATATGGCTTCAACAAAGGGGTAAATCGTCCTTGAATATTGCCTTCAGGTGCTCCCATCTTGGTTCAGGTCTCTCCCGGTACACTCTCGTAAAATGATTAACCTGGATAGAAAAACACAAAAAACCAAAAATTTAAACACATGGCATTTAGCTCTGACCCAAAAAATATCCAATATGACTTGTGAAGTTACAGCTGCGTTGCTTCCTAGACTAATTGCGCATTTGGTTATATAAAATTGCATACCTGCGCCGTAGTCTGCCAGAAATGAGATGGAACATCAAATATTTTGTTTATGGGATCGTAAACTACAGCACTGTGGCTTATCAGCCAATGGAAAGTGAGGCAACACCGACGGTACAGTTTCATCTTCTTGAACAAGAATTCCTTACTGTAACATTCATGGAATTCTTCTGCCAATTGGGACTGAAGAATCTCTATATCGAATCCGTAAGAATGAGGCAGAAGTTTATTGTAACGCTGGCGTTGCTCGTACAACAATTCAATGCAACGATTGTCATGGTTCTCTGTCCAACGATCGTCGTAAAATGTCGACGGCACCATCGTAGTTCTTGCTCCAACAGAAAATAGTCCCCTCACAACCACACTCCTTATGTCAGAATTTATTTTGCAAGTGAAATAATTAAGAGCACAAGTTCATATAAATGCCTGCTTTGCTTGTACATAACAGTACTCCAGAGCTATGATATCATTGCAAATATGAGGTACAAATATTATTGGAAATAAAGCAACGAGATGACAGACGCTACGGTCACGGTAGGTTGGCCCCAACAGAATCTAATTGAAAATCTTCACGCAACCCATGCATGTACACCCAGATACACTACTGTTGGGGGATTCTTCAATAGCTTTCCCCTGCCTTAATTCCACTTGTAATTGAGAACATCCGTCGACTTATTAGAACACTTGTTGACCTTCACAGATGAAGTAATGAAAGTGATCTTCATACGTAGAAACACCAATATATATATATATCATCCAACCTACTGCATAATTAAATAATGTATACAATGTCATCGTGATATGAAACTGGTATGTACGACGAATAAAAGAAATTGGAATCCAAGCAAAAGATACTTGCATCAAAAGATCACACTAACTATTACACTCAACCGCAGCATCCAAGACTATTTTCCGTAATGATTATCTCAAAGAAAACAAGAAATTTACCTCCACCTCGCCCCTATAAATACCAAATTAGATTACAACTTACATTACACCAACTAAGTAACCCTCAACTCATTCTTCACAGCAATGGCAAAGTTTCTAAGCAAATATGGTACCATTTTCGACGCTGTGTGGACAGAGTTCATTGACGAACAGTTTTTCTCGTGGATGCAGACCAAGGCAATCTTCCATAAACGCATCATTACTAGTGACGACGCGGGCATCATGTCAACCATTGCCGACTGGATGTATATGTACGTAGATACGCCTTTTACATTGGAATATATATACGATCGGTTTGAGCTTGCGACATTACGGTTCCAAACATGGAAGGCGTTAACTTCGTTCACCGGCGTGCAATGTGACGAAGGTACTTTAAGCATAACAACAACCCCTGCTGTGTGGGAAATCATTTGTGAGGTATGTTTAATTTAGTACTTACAGAATGTTACAGGGAATGGTTTCAAATGTGTTAGTCTAAGTAGAGCTAATAACATATGATTCACGTTTGTAAGAATTTTAACACAATTGCAATATGAAATTAAGGAATTCATCCTTGGCACACATTACCGACACTACCCGATGGAGAGGATGTGGCATGAACTGAACTCAATGTTTGGGCCAGATGCGGCAAGAAGGTCTTCGTTCATTGCGATGTTACCACCAAAACCGACAAGGTCATTTCCCATCAAGGTTGATCCGCTCCCACTGCGGGTATCGACACTGCCAAACATTGATGACCTATTACGTGATTACGGTACATACTAATTAGATTAGTATATGTTCATTACATGAGTCATGTAAACAACACAACTGAATATCTATGGTATCAGACTGTAGCTTATACTTAAAATCAATGCAGAACAAGAAGATAGGGCATGGAACTTACAGAAGAAAGGCAAAGCTAAAGCAACAGTTTCGCCTCCCACCAGTCAATTTCCATTTGACCAAGAGAGCAGCACCAAGGGCAAAGGTCGAATCATACCTAGCTTCAACTTACCATATATGGAAACAACGATGCAAGATGAGGAAATCACTGATAGCAACGCAGACGAAGAAACCTGGAAAATTTCAGTCTGGCCAACCCGGAATGCTAAACGAAACCTGCATCTCTAAATATCTACCCAAAAAACGTTCTGCATAACTAAATTTAAGCACTTCGGAAAGTTGTAACTTTTTCACGCACCTCATGTGTTGTATGTAGTTCCACAGACCACCTCTTTCTTTTTGGTATGTGATATGGGGTGTGTCTGATCCATGGCACTTTTGGGTTCAAATTGTAACGACGTACTAAATGAATGATTAGATTATGCAGTTTGCTGTGCAATTTTCATTTGAAGATCTGCATTATGCAACAATGTGTAAGATTTAACACTCTGGGATTTGCGACCATATTTTCACATATTTTCCGAAAAAAATATTTGAATGGGACAATGGGAGCTGTAACACAATCACATATATCTGAAGAATTCATTATTTAAATTTACCTACAGAATTCCTCATTGAAAATGCAGAACAGCAGAACGTTGTTAAATAAGTTGTACATAAAGAAAGATAGCATTAACATATTACAAGGGAAGCATCTACGGTAATATATCCCACCAGCAATCCCTCCAAAATAAGCATCACACCAACTTACAGAAAACCATTAGTTTTGCTATTTCTTAACCATGACGATGCAAAAGATCAGCACAAGAAAACTGAAAAAAACAGCAGCAGTCCCACACAAACAGCAAACAACACCAATAGGAACATCATTTCCATGTGATGCAGGGCAAGCATTACCCACATTCAGATTACCAGTGATTGGAGATGTTGCAACTTCAGATCTCGTAGCTTCATCACGACATTCCTCCATGGGATAGCTCTGACTGCGACTGCGTTCGCGAAGGTGACTAGGTTGCCCTTCTTCAGGGTACACAGATGGGTGTGGAAGAGTGCTTTTCTTAATACAAGGATGAAGATACGCCCACTTCGATGTGAGGAGTTCATCAGCCCAAACAAACACACACCTTCTCCCATTATAGGGGCACTTGTAGAAATACCTTCCAGGATTTTGAGATTTCTCAGTAGCTCTTAAAAATTCTTTGAACCCGCGTCCACATTCACAAGGGATATCGTACCGCTCCATTGCCCTGTAAGAATTCCCTCAATTTTCGTAATAGACTCCACAGAAATAAAACCCACCTTCAACAATGGAATACGAAAATTAACTTTCTGGGACAATTCCAATTTGCTTAAAAGTAACAAAATGGGAAATGGAAAAAAAATAAAATTCATTACCTCGACGACAAAATTCCACTGAAGACGAAAAGACAAACCAATCTTCAAGAACAGGCCTTGAACGAATTCATCACTCCGACAAGAAATAGTGCTTCCCTAACTGTTGAGGAAGATTTAAAAGCAATTGGAGTAGAGGGGTACAATTATCTTTCAGCACTAACATGGGCTCAACCCAATCAAAGTAAACAAAAATCTGTCTGGTTATTGGGCCGATTAAAATACTCCATCATGAACCGTAAATACATGTTATCGGGCTTAGACTAACCCAACCAAACATGTCTGCCACAAACACATTCATGAATGTAAACGTGGCCTAAATTCTTTGGCTATAAATTGTATGGACCTTGCCAGAATTTTATCATCCAAATTTGGCAATCCATTTCCAGTCTTTTAAATAGGGATGGGCATTCGGGTAGGGGAATTCGGACCCCATCCCGAACCGATCGGGTATTTCCCGATTGGGACGGAGAGTTCGGGAAATTTTAAATTCAGGATGAGTACCCGAATCTCGATTAAGAGTTTGGGCATGGGATCAGATAGTATTTTGGTATTCAAATTCTCCGATCGGGTACTCGAACTACTCGACACTTAAAATTAAATATATATATAATATAATATAAATCTTTATCTAATAATCATTTATCAGCTTTCACTTTTCACTTTCTTCTCAACAGTCTCGTATCGTCTCTGTCTCTCCAGTCTCTTTCTTTTCGCCAAGCCCGACAAGCAACAACGGTTCTCAACAATCAACTTTGTCTTCTTCACCAAGGGCCACACCCACATATTGCCCGATGCCTGAACGAACAACCACAAGGCAGCTCCGCCGCAACCCAACACCCACAGACCACAATCATCGCGTGAATACTAGTTCCAACCAACATTAAGTGGTAAATATTTGCATTTGTGAATTAGTAGGTCATAAGTTCAAGTTTTATTGTGAATAGTTGGGAAATCATCACTGATACTTTTTAAAAAAATTGTAACGGGGGACTTAGATTTCACATCAACTTGGGACAGGGATTCCAACCAGCAACCTCGTTAGGTTGAACTTTAACATACTCCAATAAGCTTAACCTAACTGATTAAAATTATAGGAGAAAATTATATAATCCTTCTATTCTTGTCCTCGAGAAAGAAGAATTATATATAGTGGGGAGACCAACCAAACACATTTATCTTAAAAAAGATATAAAATTTCAACTTATCCCCCAAAAATGTGAATGTTTATAATGATATATTTGGTATATCAAAAAATTGATGTCGTATAGTATCACAAAAATGGTAAGTAAAAAGAATTTATTTAAAAAACACGGTTTTTTAAGATTATGTAGATGATAAAGATTTTTTTTTTTTTTTTTTTTTTGGGAAGGGAGGCTTGATAAAGCAACATTTGTCATTTTGGGACATCTCATCTTTCAAAGGATTTAAATCTTAAATAATGAGAAAAATAGCTTATGGATATGAATTTTTTTTTTGAAATAAGAGTGCAATTGATGATTTCATATCCCATTTAAATATATTTGATGTTACAAATACTATCAGGTCCTCCCTTCTGCAAATGACATCATTTCGCTAGAACAAGAAGAAATATATTCATCTAAATTTAAATATTTCTTCTTAATAAATGCTAAATACAACAACAGTAGATCCAAAAATTAAAAATAAAAATAAAAAATAGCACAATGTGTATATTGAGCTCATACAACTCTAAATAAAAATATTACAAACTCTATCCTTAACTAATTTTGTGAATAAACTAACTATTTTGTCCTCAACTTCAAAATTTTGAAAAATAAAATAAAATAATTATTTATTTGTAAAATATTTAAATTTAATTTAATTTTTAAATTTACTTTGAACATCGAGTTAAATTTTAGAATATTTTGCTTCTCATTTTTTATTTTTTAAATTAAAGGTAAAAGCCGTCATTCCATTGATTAATGGACCTAAATCCTAAACAAATGGGATCTTCTATAATTTTTAAAACTCATCAGAATAAAATATATAATATTTTCTTTTAAATGGACGTGAATTATAATTCTACAATCTCGTAAAAACGCGTAACCTAGAAAACATTTTAACAAATACCACAAAACAAAACCAATGACTCCATTATACTTGCCCATCTTTAATAGTTCCTACAGTTTAGTCAAAACCTTCTATCACCATAATTATTAATATCTTAGGGAGCACAATCTGCAACTTATTTTGGACCAATTTGGAGGACATACATCAACAACAATTGTCAAACTAGGAATCATAAATTGCAACCTTTGTCCAGCATCAATAATAAACATCATTGACTTACAAAGCCTTTAACAGAGTGGATAAGTACAACAAAATAACAGAAGAACATGTTTGTTCAAACTAGTCATGATTATAACCAAGAAACAACAGCCATGTACAAAGTCCAAAAGATATAGTGATTTCTGAATAATTTCTAGAGTTTTAAAAAACTTAATTTCAAAGCCTAAGTCAAACCTCTCGACTACTAACTCACCGGCCTCCGGCCACAGAGTGGGAACTCTTTCTGTGCAGGTACGATTTAAATATGCATTGTTTAGTCAACCAAAGAAAAGTTTCCAGACACGGGATTGAAATTCTTGTCATGTCCCTGAATAAAAGAGAAAGATTATAGATTGAACTCATTTTGTATGAAAAGAGAGTTAGGATTGCCAAAAAAGAGAAACAAAAAATAATTACCTTTGAGATTAAGAGACGAAGAAAAATGCAGCAATTGACCCTACATACTTAAGAAATTCGAATTTAGAGATTCCCGGACCCTTCTTTAGAAGATACGTAAATTCGGTATGCGGCAATGCACATTGTAGCGTTACCAATCACGGTTAAAGCCGCTTGAAGAGCCACCAAGACCTATACATCATAGGAGAAATGATCACAATGGGAATACGTACAAGCATTTGGTAAAAGATTCATCATGATTCATGATATAAGTATATTAAGAAAGTTAATACAACGAAGAAAAGGAAGAAGCAGAAGAAGAATATAATATGGGAAGAAAATAGCTTCAGCCATTTGTATTGTTTCTGCTTTGCTTAAGATAAATTACATTATAGAACAATGACCTAAGAGAAGGGGTATTTTTGCAGTCTCGTAGCTTTATAAGCATATAAATTTCATTGACAGCGTATCATTGCATGGCATGTGGAGGACTAGATGCTAGAAGTGCTTTGGTGGAAACTCATGCCTGAAGCTGCTTGAGTTGAGAAACCTAAACATGCATTGCATGTGGAGGACTAGATGCTAGAAGTGCTTTGGTGGAAACTCATGCCTGAAGCTGCTTGAGTTGTGAAACCTAAACATGCTCCGGTTGGAATAGTATCTAGAGAAAACTACATGTAGCCCCCCTTGAACTGTGGTTGATTTACCAAAACGAAACCTCTTATTTGACAAATCACCATTATCCACCTCAAATATGTAACCTTCTAACACAAAGCTCCTTTTGTTACTTGGCAGCTTCAGTAGAATATGGTGTTAACACAGTCAAAATTTCAATGTGATCTCCCAATACCCCTTGTAATATTATGCATAGTTGGAGGGTTAACATGTGAGGTTTTCACTCAAAGGCTCAACTCTCCATCAAAACTTGAAAGAAATACATCATGATGTTTATTTTTGACGAAATGGTATTTATTAATGGGTAGAAGTTTCAGTTTGGTGGTGGGCTTTCGTTGAAGGGGGTGAGGGTTCTTTTGTAATTATACCAAAGTTCAGGGGAGTATTTGTAATTAACCTAAAAAAACACATTTTGATATGGTTATTTTGGTGGTTTTCTTCAATCTAATAAGGCTTCTTATTCTGAGGTGGTAAGTGGTATTTTGCCAAAGAAGAGGGAAGTTTTGTAATTATACCATAATTCAAGGAGTCTAGATGTCAGTTACCGTGGATCACAGCAGAAGTAAAAGGAGTGCAAGGATATGTCAATTTTCACTTGCATCTTACAGATTTCCTTTTTCAAGTCAGTCCCACAAATGACTACACTTCATGCAATTTTGAGACTCACTTCTAACCAACCAAAGCGAAGTCCATAATCAATGCTAGATCATGGAAACGATGCTAAACTAAACAATTTTCACTCCCCTTTGGTGCATTTCTGATATGTTGTTATAAGAAGTGATCAATTCCAACTCATAAGGATGTTTAAGCGCCACATGCAATATAAAACCGGATAATTACGAATAGCCCCCTGAGGTTTGACGAAATTACAGATTAACCCCTGAGGTTTGAGAAATTACGAACTCCCCCCTAACTTTACACACTCTCTCACAAATTTCACCTACCGTTAATCACACTGTTAAAACTTATATTTACATTCCAAAAACACCCTTAGGGGGCATATTGTAATTTTATTAAGAGTTTAATGATATAACTGTAATATTAGTTAATTCTGGATTTTTTGTATTTAAAAAGTTATTATTTAATTTAATATTTTATATTTTATCTATAAATATAAATTAAATTAGATATTCCATGCATATTTATTTTTATGAAATATGATAGAAATTTATAAATTCCCTCTGGTATTTATATCTTAGTTTTAAATATATTTTGTACAAGTTCATTTAAAGTTAATTTAAAATAATTTATTTGCAACTATAACAATTTTTCCCTCAAAATTAAGATTCATATAAAAAAACCATAATCAATTAGTGCATTACCAAATTTTCCTCTCAAAATTGAAAATTATAACAAACACACCAACATCAATAAATACATCAGTAAATTTACAAAAATATCCGTTAGAGTTATTTAAACAATTATTTCAAACGTCGAATATGCATGATCAATATCTACAGAAAAATATTAGGCATCCATAAACTCTAGGTATGAAATTAGTTTATCATAAAAATATTAAAATATCATAAGTAGTATTCATTGAAAAAAAATGTTAGGTAAAACTCAAGTATTTACATCAAACCCCCTAAAAATTTCAGCTCTTGCATTAACTCCCTTACCTTCGGGATCTTTATTACCTACACCCCCCGAGTTTCAACTTATTAGGGGCAAAATAGTAAATTCCGCACATTCCGTTAAATTTAATGGAGGAGATAACGGGCAGCGGGAGTTCGTAATTTCTCAAACCTCAGGGAGTAATCTGTAATTTCCCCAAACCTCAGGGGGTTGTTCGTAATTATCCCATACAAAAATGATGACAAGCACAGAAACTTACTTCATATCTCAGCGTAATTACGAAAGAAATCTATAATAATAGGAATAATTACACGGCCATAGCCTATGGCTTGGCCTAATTATAGGAACTTCCCCTATCGAAGAATAAACATCAAACTTGATGGATAAATTTTGAGGAAATCATCTCTAATTTTTCTTTTGAATTCCTATTTTCCCTTGATACTTACTGATCAATATTTTAATTTAAATCTATAAATATAATAACATGCTTTAGGCCAAAACTCAAGATATGCCAGGGGAAGTTGTTATAATTTCTTAATCCCCAAAGTAAGTTTGTGTAATTAAGCCAAACATAGGGTAACCAATGTAATTATCCCATTATATTATCAAGCTTCAAGCAGCACTGTATAGGCGCTACAAAAACTTAGAGTAATTTATAGTTGCTAGTTTCTTCTACTAATGACTAATCAATATCTTGTATCGTAACTGGTAAGAGATTCCAGGACAAGCGGGCTACACAGCTTTTAATCATGAGTGATTTTGAATGTTACATTTCAAATGCCAAGAAAAAATAACAAAGAGAGGGAGGGAGAGAGAGAGAGAGAGAGACTTCACCCTTCCTATTTGGTGAAATAAAAGTACAGCTTAAGAATATGTACATATACACAGCTCTTCAAAGTGGCTTTATAGCAATTTATCTCTCAACTTTTCTTGTTCATTATCATTTTTATTAAAATTTTCTCTTGGTTCGGACTTCGCACCATCATGAGTAGGCCGTCAAAGCAACAGAAGCAAGTAATCTACTTTAGCAATTAGCATAATCTGATTAGGCAACTATACATAAGAGCTTTCACACACCTTACTCAGCAGTCAAATCATATAGTAAAATAAATGAAAGAATTATTCTATCTAACAAGGTAGCCAAAACGTCATTTCATATCGAAAAGGATCAAAATTTATACATACCTCGAGGGACTCTGAGTTGTAAAAGAAATGCCATGTGCAGGCACAAAGTGCTCCACCTAGCAGAGGCACCTACAGACATAAATACATAGCATGTTCAAGATATTATCTGATACAGACGAAATTTAACAAATATGTACAGCAATAGGAAGTAACTATGCAAGATGAACAAAACCAAACTTCGTGAAATTCAATAAATTTACCTTTCAGCTACGAGAATCTTGTGAACTCAAATATTCCTACAACCTTATAAACTGTTTCAACATTTTAAAAATAATTAGAATTTTAATTAAATAGATAAAATGTAACTTATTAATCGGAATTGTTTTGTAAGTTCATGAACTGAATCCTTTTGAGTTCGTAGCAACTTTTGTAAGATTTGAGGTTTGAATAATCAATCAAGAAAGCTAATAAATAATTGCAATGCCAATATGCAGATGAAGGGCTTCCTCTATTCTACAAATTCAGTAACGGAATTGAACAAGAAAGGGAAGCATAAACTGACCATTCCCCAAGAAAGACCTTTCCATGATTCGTAACCCGATTTCTCCCCATACTGCCACACCAATCCCATTGCGGTAGCCCTTTTAAGATTCAAAAAAACAAAAATTGCAAAAATTCATAAGTCATTCTGTTAAAGCAGCAAAAAATATACATCAATATACTATGTGTGTGAATTACCACTCGACAACACTGGAAACATGAACAGCCCAAGTGGGGAGGGAGAGAGCATTGGAGGGCTCACTGAAAATTAGAGACTCTGCAGCGTGAGAGGGTCCAACAAGGGACATTAAGCTAATACCAGCAGCTCCCAACAAAATTTTCATGGCTTTAGAGCTTTGCTCAGACCTCATAAAAATGGGTCCTTTTGCTGTAGAGCTACTTCTTTTGGCAGCAAATATGTCGAGTTTGAAGGAAGGGGTAGGGTTATGGAGATGGGCTTGCTTGAATTTTTTGGGAAAGAATGATTTTGGAGTGTAGAGAGAGTTTAAAGTTCCCATTTTTGAGGGAGTATGTGAAGAGGATGCAGAAAATTTTCTTGATTAGATAGCACTAGCAGAGATGTGAAGAGAGACAATAATGGCAAATTTGTAAATTAGCCGTCACTTAGCGGGAGAGTTTCGGTAGATTGAGATTGGCTGTTATCACAATTTCGGCTGCAAACTCCCGATTGAATGTGAACCGTTGGATGGGCAAAGGGGGTCAAATCGTAGCCGCAAGATGGAACTAAAGATTAAGAAAAGAGCAGAAGGAAATGACATCGTTGGAGTGAGTTGGGACGATGTCGTTTTGATTGCTGATGATTAGCAATTAGAGAAAATTATTAAAAATGTCTCGTAAAGTGAGCCATATACGAGTTTCGTCCCAAAAGTGGGCAGTGTCTCACTTTTGGTCCCATTGACCCATTTCCATCCAAAATAGACGGCAAAAATCACGTGCCCCTCACATGTCCGTTAGTTTGGTCAAAGATTAAACCATTACATCACTTTAAACAATTTCAGAACATTTGAGCCCTAATTTTGGTCCCAAAGATTTTACCCCATTTTCGTTTTGTATCAATATTCACCACCAACCTGTGCGAAATCACTTCAATCTCAAGTCTATGGTGTTTGAATCTTAGTAGCCCTGAATTTTGGGAGTGGTATGCTATGACATTACACGATCAATTGAAGTTCAATGATCCGGTTCCATTTTACTGTAAGTCCGCCATTAAAGTTTTACAGTGTTGTGGTCCTAATGGTTTTTTATTGCTTGTTGTTGGTGATAGTGTTTGAATGCATGTGGGGTTGGGTTATCTTGTCGGTTTCAAAGTGGTTTAGTTGTCTTTTCCAACTTTAGTGTTTCACAAGTTCACTAGTATATAATGCGTGCACCTCTTTTTTGGCATATCCACTTGAACCCGTTGTAACTATTGTGTTGCACCATGGCGGCTTGTTGAGCTCTTCGAATGGAAGACCAGAGTATTGTGGGGGAAAGGTTAGTAAATTTGACTATGTAGACCTAAATCAAGTTAGCCAAGCTGGTTTTGATTATGTGGATAAGTTATGTGCATCGCTGGGTTATCAGGGGAATAAGAAGTACCATAGACTTGAGGAAAGTGGATTTATTCATTTGGAAAGTAGTCATAAAATTCTAAATTTCTGTCTGGAACATGAATTGGATAGATCTGTGCCAATTTACTTAGAATCCCTGCATGAAGTAGATGAAAACAGTGATGAATATGGTGAAGATGAGGAGAGTTCTAAAAATGAGGAGTTTACTGATAGTGAGTACAATTTAGGTGAGGGTGATGAGGATAAACAACATGATAATCATCTGTTTGATAATAACACTAGTGAAGCTGCTGAATGGTAGGGGAAGGAATGAAAATGTCAATGAAGTAAATGATGTTGATAATGAAGAATCAGAAAAGAGTATTAGGGATGGGGATAATTCATCAGATTTTGATAGTGGTAAGGATAGTGATGAAGAACATGCTGAAAGATGTGTATGACCCTAAATTCTTTATAGGTCAATGGTTTGATAGTAAAGCTGAATTTAAGTTGGCTGTGGATTCAATGCTGTGAAAAATAGAAGGAATATTGATTTTCCTAAAAATGATAAAAGAAGAATATATGTTGTTTGTATAGAGGAAGGTTGTGGCTGGAGAGTTAATGCTTTAGCTAGGGGGACAAAAGGTGAGTTCAGAATTGTAGAGTATAGAGACAAACACAGTTGTGATGACAATTATCATGTGAAAAATGTAAAATCTTCTTGGCTAGGGATGAAATTTGAACATCATTTCAGGACAGATGCTAAGAGGAAGATAATTGGGTGGAGGGATGATATTGTGAAAGAAATGGATGTGAATGTTTCTAGAAATCAGGCCTATAGGGCCAAAAAGATTGCTTTACAAAGGATTGAGGGTGAGTCTGAGCAACAATATGCCAAGTTGTGGGACTGTGCTGAAGAGCTTAGGACTTCCAATCCAAGATCAACTGCAGTTATGTCCTTAGTTCCTGACAGTGATCTAAATGGTAGGTCCACTTTCAGTAAAATGTATGTTTGCTTCAAGGCTTTGAAAGATGCATTTCTGGTTGGATGTAGGAAACTTATTGGGGTAGATGGATGCCATTTAAAGGGCCCTCATAAGGAGTGTTGCTAACAGCGGTGGGATTAGATCCAAATAATTGCATTTTTCCAGTTTGCTATGCTGTTGTGGGTAAGGAAACTAAAGAAAATTGGGAATGGTTCCTCAGATTGCTGAAATATGACCTGATGATTGAGAGGGATTATGAGTGGACCATTATGTCTGACAAACAGAAAGGGCTTGTGCTTGCCTTTGAAACTGTACTTCCAAATGCTGATAATAGGTTTTATGTGAGACATCTCCATGGGAACATGGTCAATGCTAGATTTAGAGGATTAGACATTAAGAAGGCTTTATGGAAGGCTGCTAGGGCCACTACTGTGACAGAATTTGATGAGAAGATGCAAAATCTAGCAAGAATTGATCCTGTAGCTGTACAATGGTTGAGTGATAAACCCCCTGTTTGTTGGAGTAAGTCACATTTCAGTTGTCAATCAAAATGTGATTTACTACTCAACAACATTTGTGAAAGCTTTAATGCTACTATTCTTGAAGCAAGAGAGAAGCATATCTACTCCATGTTTGAGAAAATCAGAGAGACTTTGATGACTAAACTCCATAAATCTAGAGACAAAGCTTACAAAAGTTGGCAAGGAAAGTTGTGTCCTAAGATCAGAAATCTGTTAGCCAAAAATAGAGAGAAAACTTCTGAGTGTAGACCAATTAAATCAAGTGACACACACTATGAAGTTTGTTGCATTGATGGTTCTAGATGTGCTGTGGATTTAAGAGCACATACATGTTCATGTAGGGGGTGGGAACTTGGTGGTATCCCATGCAAGCATGCAATCACCGCAATAAACTGTCAAAGATTGAAGCCTGAAGATTTTGTTGATGAGTGTTATTAGGTGGATACCTACAAAAAGGTTTATGAGTATATTCTATTGCCTGTTAATGGTCCGGAGAAGTGGAAAAAAACTGGAATCAATCCTCCTTTACCACCAAACTATGGTAGGGGTTGGAAGACCAACAATGGCAAGAAGAATGGAACCTGGAGAAAAGAGGAAAAGAAAGCCAAGATTCAGAACAAAGAATGTGAATCCAAACAGATTGAAGATAAATCAAAATGAGTACAAGTGCAGGGTATGTGGAGGAAGTGGACATAACATAAGGAGTTGTCCAACAAAGAGGGGTGAAAGCAATGCACCTAATGCTCAAAACACTGAAGCATCAGCTCCAAACAATACTGAAGACCAAAGGAGTGCACCTGACTGGGGTGATGAGCCTGATTGGGATCAAGTCAATGAAGCAGTCAGTGGCTTAGAAGCTTCTGGACAACTTCAATCTCAAAGAAGTGTCCAGATAGATCCAACCGCACAAGCTCAGAGTAATAGCTCGTAGTGATCAAACTACACAAGCTCAGTGTAGTCAAACTCAGCAACAAACAACCCATAAACTGACTGTAAGTTTGTTTTCATTTTTAATACATATTTTTACATTATAGAAGATTACATATTGACATTAATCTTTTGATGTGGTTCATGTAGGCAAGGAAAAGGATAAAGATGCAATCCACTAGAGTAAAAAAAACTGATAAGGCCAAATTCTGTCCACCAAGAAGTGCACAAAAAAAATCTGCAGGTCAAGTGTAATCTTCCACTGGAGTGAACATACAGAGGGTTCCATTTTCACCAGATCATCCAAGGGTTTAAGTGTCATTGACCATAGAGCCGCAGCCTCCTCTGAAAAATCTCAAGACGTTCACCAAGAATGGTAAAAAATATGCCACATGTTCAAGTCTGGAAGCAGCTTTGAATGCAAGGAAAGAAGAAAACCAAAGAAGGATTCAAGAGAAAGGGAAAAAGAAAATGTAGCATGTTTGTGTTTTTTGTGATCCCTGTTGTGTTTTGTTGAACTGATGAATATTGGAAATGCCACTGTTTTTTGGCCATTGTCAAACTAACTGATATGGTAGTAGGTTTATGTTTATGTTGTTGATCCATGTTTATGTTAGTAAGTCCATCTTAGCAGGTCTTTTGGATGCTGTTTTTCTATGTGAATTCTTCCAATTACATACCAACTTAATGCATTTCACAAATAGCAACAGCATATGACACAAAACAGAGCTTCGTTAACAATGAAAAGAGTTCATACATTGCATACACACAAACTGCTATTCAAATTACATGACAAACAAGTGAAGCCATGACATGAGAAGGACACAAACTAACATCTTCACTCTCTCACGCAGCTGATCATTCTCAACCATCACTTTTTTCAACTCTGCCCTTTCCTTGTTCAATTCTTCCTTTGCAATCTCCAATTCTTCATGTAATGCAGCAATCACCGCAGTTGGTTTCCCACCCAAAGTTTCATCTTCCCATACGAAGAAGTCACAACCACCAACAATGTCTTTAAAATTAAAAAACCTCCTACCTAGGTTCGGAGCAGTGGTCGAGGTCCTCAATCGAGCTTTTCTCCCACAGAAACAGTACAACTCTTCTTTCAGATTGGAGAAGCACGAAAATGAAGACATTTTTCCAGTTTTGATATACACGAACCCTAATTTTGAATGAGGAATGTGCAATTGGGGCTGAAATTGTTTATAATGGGTGGGTTCATGTTAATCTTTGACCAAACTAACGGGCACGTGAGGGGCACGTGATTTTTGCCATCTATTTTGGACGGAAATGGGTCAATGGGACCAAAATTAAGACAAATGCCACTTTATGGGACCAAAAGTGAGACACTGTCCACTTTTGGGACGAAACCTGTATATGACTCACTTTACTGGACGTTTTTAATAATTTTCATCATAGCAATTATTGATATATGTTTGTAATATTAGCTTGTAACAACTTTTGCCTTTTGCCTGCTTATGCCCTTTTCATGAGGAAAATGCAAAATTGGTATACCAACTGACCCTATTTCGCATTTTTGGTACAAATTTTTTGCCGGTGAAAAAAAAAGACACTAACTTAGAAATGTGGCAATTTTGGGCATTTTTTTGCCGGAAATCATTTGAGTCGCCGGAATTTGCCGCATGTGCTCACACGTGGCATTTTTTTATCCTATGTGGCAAACCAAACCTTACACATCATATATGCAATTCGAGGAAATTGCGTTTTTGGTATACTAATTGACCCCAATTTGCAATTTTGGTACAAAAAATTTTTCGGTGAAAAAACTAGTCCATAACTCTAAAAGTTCGCAATTTCATGCACTATTTGACCCGAATAGATATGACCCACTGGACCTTCACGTGTCCGTTGGAGAATTTGACAAGAAATATTATTTTGTGTGACGAATTATTAGTTACGATAAATTAGGTTGTGGTGACAAATATGTTTGTCACCATAACTAATTTAGTTTGACAAAAAATATATTTTGTGTGACGAATTATTAGTCACGATTAATTAGGTTGTGGTGACAATTATGTTTGTCACCACAGGTTGTGGTGACAAACATGATTGTCAAGCTAAAATACGTTGCGGTGATAAATGTGACTGTCACGAGAGATGCCCAATTAACAATGTTATAGTGACAAATGTATGACTACGGTGACGATACATTTGCAAATATGTGACAAATTATTTGTCATGACAGAAGATGTTGTTGTGACAAACAAATTTGTCATAGTAAATGGCATTTTGGTCGGGCCTTTAGTGACAAAATCAAACTATAATGACAATATGTATACACTGATGTGACAATGATTTTGTTGCAAAAATAAACTTTGTTGTGACAAATGTATCTTTGTCGCAGAACTATTGTGACGAATGTTGAAATCGTCACCCAAGAATTTATACGACGGGCCTGTTACGACAACGATTGCGACAAAAATTATCGTCACAATAGATCTATTGTGACGAAATTTGGAGGTGTTGTGGCAAATATTTTTGTCGCAAAAGACTATTTTTTTTTTGTAGTGGGTTTTCTGGCGGATCATATCTATTCGGGTCAAATAGTGCATGAAATTGCAAACCTTTAGAGTTATGGACTAGTTTTTTCACCGGAAAAATTTTTGTACCAAAATTACGAATTATGATGAGTTGATATATCAAAATTGCCATGTAGGATGAATTGCATATCTGATGTGTAAGGTTTGGTTTGCCACGTAGGATAAAACATGCCGCGTGTGAGCACACATGTAATATTCCGACGGGTCAAAGGCTTTCCGGCCAAAAAATGCACGAAATTGCTAACTTTCCGAGTTAGTGTCTTTTTTTTTCACTGGAAAAAAATTTGTACAAAAAATGCGAAATGGGGTGGGTTGGTATACCCATTTTGCATTTTCCTCCCCTTTTCATATATATTTTGTACTTGTTTCTTTGAGTTTTGCAGCTTATGAATGAAACACTTTTTAGTTTTTTCATCTCTTTCTCCTTCCTATTTCCCATCTCCGTCTTATATAAATACAAGTTATATATAAATCCAGTAAAAATTACACAAAAATCCATTAATCACTAAAAGAAAAATGACTTATTACTACAAATTCTTTTACTACGATCATTTGATCATAGTAAAAGGCAATTATTTATTACGATTTATTGACCGTAGTAAATATTCTAGTAAAAAAAATCATTTACTACGATTTATTCTTCGTAATAAATATCTAACAAATACAACAAGTATTTACTACAAAATCACTACAAAATTTTAATTGTAGTAAATAGTTTCCTAAAACGACGTAGTTTTAAATATATTTTTTTATACAATTTTTTTTGACGTGTTGCTATGGGCTATAATCGAATTTGTTTAGAACCCGCAGGACTGTATTGCATAACTTGAATATTTATGAGGCTTAATTGCAATTTTCACAAATTTAACTGTTCTCCTTTTTCTTACTATGGATCGGCTGAAACACTGCATCCTTTTTTTTCCCTTCTTCTTTCTTTCTCTCTCTCTAAAGCCCTAATTCAAAAGACAACCAAAATCCCCAAAAATGGCTTCCGACAACCGCACAACACCGTCAATCGCAATCCTATCTCTAGCCTAACCTCCATCGCCGCGAGAACCTCCCTTTCAAGTGTTCCCCACGGCTCTCCAACGTCGGCGTTGTTGCACGACATTCTCAATTCTAATGGCCTTTTGATCGGCCTTTTCCTCAAGGGCATATCCGACTTCTCTTTCGACGCCACCACCGGCGAATTCGTGCTCCAATTGCTGTATCCCACGCCTTGCGATGCTGAACTCGAGACCCATGTGAGAAGCAACATCACGGGCAACATTGGCTATGGGAAGATTGCGAATTTGTATGGGATGGTTGTCCAGGAGCTGTTCGTGTGGCTGCCCATGAAGGGTATTGATGAGGTGGATATCCCCAGCTTAGGTTTGATTTACTTTGATGTTGGTTTAGTGTTTAAGCAATTCTCATTTTCAGCTTGGTGTTTATTGAATTCATGGATATATGTATCTATGTTTTAGGCTTTTAGTTGGAAATTGTGCCCCAAATTTGCAGTGATCTGTTGTGAAATGATATTATGCTCGTTTTGTATTATTATCTAATTTGTTTTCTGGGCAAATTGGCTATAGGATTGATGTGAAATTGGTGTGAGTTTGTATGTAATTAGAGATTTTGTTGGATTCGTAATTGAACCTGTTTAGAAATATAATTCACCTTGTTTTTGATACGTTGGATATAGGTCCCCTCTTTGCTTTCGCAGTTTTGGGATGTTTGGGTGGGATTATGAAAACTGCCAGGTTTGGGGTGAGGGTGTTGATTGAATGGATCAAATGACGTTGGTATTGGGGTAAGGAATTATAGATTAGTGAAGTATTGAAGCAATTTTTGATAATTCTGTTGCTTGTATTGACTTGTTTGATTTCTCCGAAGTTGTTCGTGTTGTCTTAGTGGATAAAGATCAGGTTAGTTCTCATATTGACTATTACCTATTCATGGCAATTTAACTTGTATTTTATTATATCGAATAATATGTTAAAAATGGAAGCCCGAAGCAGTTTAGTAGAATGGCATGTGAGGTTTACCTAATTTATAAAAAACATGTCTAAGTTGAATTTACACATAAACCCACTAAACTCATACAATTTAAAATAGCTTACTAGAAGAGTTAATATTCTACCTGATTATAAGTTTTTTAGTTTTATTTTCTACAGTAATAAAACTAATTACATTGTAAATCATTTTAGTCAAATGTATTACTTCTTAGAAATCTGAGTGTAGATATATCTCCAATATTTCAATTTATGCATCACCTATCTTCTGACTTTTATTAATGAGTATTGCAATGCTTTAGCATCTTCATAAACAATGCATTAATAACTTACGTTCAACTGCTAAGAGAATTTATTTAGTTATCTCAATTAATATCAGAGTCGCAGTTGAAGGAGCTTGTCGACTAAGTACCGGCCCCAATCAAAGAAAAAGTCGAGGCCAAATTAAGAAAACTCAAGTATGCTATTTATGGAGGCTCAACACTAACAATGAAAGATGTTATGACTGCCCCAAATATGGAAGTAATGCAGATGGTGATGTCATTGATGCTAATTTCACAGACAACAAGTAAAAAAGTTAGTATGTATATTGTGGTGATGTGGTCTGTTCATGGACATATACGTATAGATCATAACATGTTGTCTGTGTAGCTATTCAGATTTTCTGGAATCTTTGTGGAAGAGGACACCACCTACTGCTGTAGAATGAGGTTTCTAAAGTTTGCTCCAATTTAGTCACAAGAAAACTTCATTGGTAAAGATTTGTGTATACTATCTTTTAGGCACAAAATAACTACATTGTTTAACTACATGATTTGTAGTGCTTGATGCATGTTTTGGAGGCATAGATCAAGCTATCTTTTGGTGGATTTTTATGTAAGATCAAGACAGTTCATTTTCCTTGATATATAATAGTTTTTCTTTTTGTTCTTTGACTGTTGTTTATTTATTTTTTATGTAGATATGTTGATAAAGAATGAGTGAAGAGTGACACTTGAGTCTTGTTTTTTAAATATTTTTCTTCATCTTTGACAGTGGGTTTGATGCGAAGAAAGGGAAGAAAGATTGCATCTGTTAAGACTGGATTATTTCATTTTAATACGAGTAAGTTCTTCAAATCTGATTTATTGTTTGAGCTGAATCTTGTTTCGTTGTTTGTTTCATAACAGAGATTTAAACAGGAAAATAAATTGTTTCAAATGTGAATAATTTGTTCATAAAGCCCATCCGATGTTGGTTTTTGTGACTCCCCATCTCGCCTGTTGTTAGGTACGACGTCATGAGTGTGTTAGTACAAGCATTACGTTTACTTACCTTGTTTTATTTGCTCATTATTTGTTTACTTGTAATTTAAATTATTAAATGTGTTTATTTAAATGTGAAATTATATTTTAATTGTTAAATTGAGAATCTTGTGAATTACCTGCTATCATATTTATTAAATGTGGGTTCAGTACTTAATTTTAATTTCTTAACCTAAGTGTAATGTATACATATTGCCTATTACACATTTGTTCACGTAAGTTTATGCATATATATATATATATACACACACACACGCACATATATTAATTGTAAGTTATATTTTACATGACATTTATTAGTCAAATGTGGTTTTCATGCCAACTTACTCTCGCATACAGGGGCGATGCCACCCTTTGGATAGTGGGGTCACTTGACCCCACTCAAAAAGAAAATAATAGGTATATATATGTTCATTTTTTATGTATTTTTAAAATTTTGAATTAAGAAATAATTTTTTGACCCCATTTAAATAAAGAAAAAAACTTTATTGACCCTTTGAATTTTAAAGTTGTGGGTAAAATGAAAAAAAAAAGTCAATGACCCAAAAATAATAATGAAAATCTATTTAATGATGTTATATTAAGAAAGATATATTTAGTACAATTAGAGATAGTTTACTTTATTAGAAATGAGTGTATTAATTATTTAACACACTAATTTCTGTATTTACTAAAATATTTTAAGAGTCCTATGCTATTGGCAAAGCCGAATAGATTATATTATTTAAACTCCAAAAATGAGTTACTAATTAGTTAGAACAATCTATTATAGTAAACAAATTAAATTGAGCATTTAGCCAATTAATATTTTAATACGGTTTTAAAATATAAAAAATTATAGAGGATAATTTTAAAAAAAATATTTTAAATAAATTATTTTATTTTTTTAATAATATGTTTCTTTTATTTGAGAAAGTGAGTTAATAATTAGTTAGGACAATCTAGAAAACAAATTAAATTGGGTATTTAGTATAATTTTAATATGGTTTCAAAATATAAAAAATCATAGAAGACAATTATAAAAAGTACTTTAAATAAATTATTTTATTTTTTTAATAGTATATTTTTTTTATTTGAAGTTAAAATTTTTGACCCCACTGTGTCAAGATCCTGGAGTCGCCCCTGCTCGCATATATATATATGAATACGTATATACTTTATTTGTCAACGTGTTTTACATACAGAGAATAATATATTATTATTATCATATTCATATATACACAATATATCTACACCTTTTCACAAACACACACATCACCTTCACATATTCTCTCCCGTCTGCACCCAAAGAGGAAAAGAAAAGAGACAGCCGTACCTCCATATCCATCGGACCGCCTTCCGATGCGGGTCACCGAAGAATCGAACAACACCCTCTCCTTTGTTTTTCTCTTCTTTTTTTGGTCAGTTTTGTTTTTCTCTTCTTCTTATTCCTTGGGTGAGATTTTCTTGGAGGTGTATGTATATTTGTATCTCTCTATATATGTGATTATTTGAATAGGAGTTAGGGCTTTTAGTTCCATGCCTTAAATGTTTAATTCTTAAGTGCTAAATAATATTTCTATACCTAATTGTTTCTTTAATGTTGGAAAACTTGATGGTTGGTTGAATTAAATGTTAGTATTTAGAAATAGGGGTTTTTTATTTTTGAAATTGGGATTGAAGAAACAATCTCCCTAATTCGTTGTTGTCACCACTTGCTGCTGCCTGGGTGAGCTGTTGTTGTTGTTTCATTTATTTGTATCAATTGGAATTACCTAGAGTTGCATGACGATTTCAACCGAAGATTTGCGTGAATTGTCCTGCTACTTTGATGCTTAGTTGGTGGGCTTTGGGTGTTTAATAAATGAAAATTGGTATTGATTAATGTTTAATTGCTGCATGAGTTACCTTATTGCTTCAATGAACAATCAATTGGAATTTTAGTTGGTTGCAACATGATTTCCTCCATTAATGAATCAGATGTGTGCTTGAAGTAATTAACAACCTAAGCTTACTTTCATTGTTGTTGCCGGCTTGCTTTGCTGTTTCGTTAGAATAATTGTTGCAATTATTAGAAATGAGTTGAATAAATCATAACTTAGCGTTGCCCAGCCTACTGCTGTTGAAGTTGCCTACTACTGCTATTTTAATTGTTGCTACCGAAGTGATTATCATTTCACCCCTGTTTTGGCCCGTTAATATCTTTTATTTGATTTTTATAATTTTATATAACTTTGTCTTTTTTTGTTTCCGACTCCGTTCTTCGGGCGACAGTTTTAACAAACATTGATTAGTCAATAGTCATTTGATATGATGACACAAGGCTGGCTGGTTTATATCATTTATGTACGCTTGCAAATGCAGCAAGCCGTAACTTATTTTTCCGTCTGTTATTTATATCTTCATATGTTAGTATACATCAGTAATGAGTAAACTTGTTTTTGCAGCATTATTTAGTTGCAAATTGACTTCTTATAATGTGACATAAACAATATCTACATTCCCATGTATAAAGCAGGTTTCTGGGATATGTTGATTAACATAACAAGTTGACAATAACAACAACTTACAATGTGGCATAAACAACGATATAAAGCACTTGTTTTCGATGAATACTTTTTATTGTGTAATAGTCAATAACAACTCGTTCAATGTATGGATCTTTATTTGATAAGGCATTTTAACATTTTGGAAATCACTTTTAGTTTGGTGCCTTGGATTTGCAGCTGTTGAGATTTTCTAGAATTTTTGCTAAAGGGGAGACCACCTACTGTTGTAGACGGAGGTTTCTAAGTTGGTTCCAATTTAGTCACAAGAAAACAACATTGGTAAATATTTGTGAATAGACCACCTATCTTTTAGTCACAAGATAATTACATTGCTTAACTACATTTTTTGTAGTGTTTGTTACAGGTTTTGAAGGCATAGAACAAGCTATCTTTGGGCGGATTTCTATGTAAGATCAAGACAGTTCATTTTCCTTGATAAATAATAGTTTTTTTTTGTTAATCATTTAGTTGAAGAATGGGGGAAAAATAGTACATTTTTCGTATGTTCATATTTGTAAAGATAGTCTCTTTGCTTGTAAATTGTTATGCTTGTAATGTTATTGAAAAATATTACTTTTATCATATAATTTGATGTCTTATTGGATTGCGTTTTGAGTTTGATGATTATATTAATGTATTTTAGGAAAATATAAAAAATATAATTTAATAAAAATTAAATAATAATTATCATAATAAAAGGTGGTTTGAACTTTTTACTATGAAATGTGGATCGTAGTGAATACTACCATTAGAACTTAAATTTTTTTTACTACAAATGTATGATCGTAGTTAATGTTGATTTTTTTTAGTACAAATAACATAGGCGTAGCAAATACTAAAAGGTATTTGTGTCATATTTGTTATGAATTATTGTCTGTAATGAAAGCTAAAATTTTCGTAGCAAAAAGTATTTACTACGATCATTTGACCGTAGCATGATATTTGTTACGACCACATCAACTATGGGAGGAAATTCGTAGTAAATGCATAGTAAAAGGGCTTTTACTACGAATTTTGGCCATTTGCTACGGTTATTTGTCCATAGTAAAAAAACGATTTTTTTTTGTAGTGAATATTTAATAAGCTTAACATTTGGTATATAGGGCCAAGATGATCTCTGGTGGGTAGAGATGTTTGTGGTAGATAACTTGAGGTCTAAGTACTTAGAGAGCATTAATACAGTTGTGGGGAAGCAAGAGGTTCCATTAATGGAGGAACGAGCATGAAGAGAAACTGGAGAAAAGCACATCCATGTAAGGATTGATACGATGCATGCCTCGATGGAGAAGATGTGTTAAATGCAGGAGAGTATGCATTTTCAAGTGAAAGGTATATCTAATCAGCTTTAAAGATCTAAATCTATATTAGGCTCTGGTTTAGTGGCTAGCCCAGAAAATAGATTTGGTTCAAATATTAATAATTAGCCTTTTGTTCAAGAGAACACATCTAATGGAAGCCAAAAACCTTTCTCTCACTTTTCTAAAACTGAATTTCCTTACTTTGATGGTTGATCCTAGAGAAGATATTTTCAAATTGTAACTGGAATATCGGCTGAGGATAGAGTCCCTTTAGCATCAGTCCATTTCTCCGAAAAAGTAAAGAGATGTTACTAGAGTTATGTGGAAGAAAAAGGCATGGTGAGTTGGGAACAACTGGTAGAGACAATTCTTGAGCGTTTTGATGATATTGAACCTCAGTTGTTGGTGGGAGAGTTTAATAGACTGCAACAGGCCACTACTGTTGTTGCATATTATGAAAATTTTTGAGGATCTGAAATCACACGTAATGTTGTTTGACTAAGAACTCAGTGAGAAGTACTTTGTTACTTGTTTTATCAGTGGTCTTAGAGAAGAAAATTAAGGGAGCAACGATGGCCATGAGGAGTGAAATAATACAACAAGCCATAAATTTAGCCTGTCCCTTTGTAGTACCTGTCTTGCTAATAAAGAATAAGGATGGAAGTTGGAGGATGTGCATTGATTATAGGTACCTAAATAGCCTTACAACTAAGCATAATTTCCCTATTCCAATTGTTGGTGAATTACGTGGAGCTAGATTCTTTACTAAAATAGACTTGAGATTTGGCTACTTCCAGATCAGGATGTATCCAAAGATACTTATACGACAACTTTATAACTCATAATAGTCATTATGAGTTTCTGGTAATGCCTTTTGGACTGTGTAATGCTCCCTCAACATTTCAACGCTTAATGAATTAGGTTTTTTAGAGTATCTAACAAGGTTCATATTGGTTTTCTTTGACGATATGACAAGAATTAGCAAGATCATATACAACACCTTACTATTTTCTTAGAGATTCTGAGGAAAAATAAGTTTTATGCCAAGAGAAGTAAATGTAGCTTTGGCCAGTAGTAGATTGATTATCTGGGACACATCATCTCTCATAATGGTGTCTCAACTGATCCTATGAAGGTGGAATGCATCACGAAGTGGCCAACACTAAAATCTGTGAAAGAACTTAGAGGTTTGGGATTAATCGGCTATTATAGAAAATTAATCAAGAACTATGGTCTCTGCAGTAAACCACAGGCAGAGTTGCTAAAAAAGGACAACTTCAAATGGGGGATAGAAGCTACAAAACCATTTGAACAACTCAAGACGGGTATGAGCACTGCACTTATTCTTGCTTTGCCTGACTTCAAGAAACCATTTATTTTGGAAACAGATGCAAGCAATAAGGGCATTGGTGTTGTTTTAATACAGAAACAGACTAATTTCTTTCCTTAGCAAAGCACTAGGGATCAAGAATCAAGGCTTGTCAATATATGAAAAGGAGTTTCTTGCAACCCTTCTAGCCTTCACAAAGTGGAAACACTATCTGCAAGGTGTTCATTTCATTATCCGAACTGATTAGCAGAGTTCTAAATATATTTTAGCGCAAAGGATGGGAATAATCTTCCATCAAAGGTGGGTTGTAAAGCTACTTGGGTATGATTATGAGGTGCAGTTTAAGTGAGAAAGAGAAAATGTTGTTACAGATGTTTTATCTAGGGTGGATCACTCACAATTACAAATCATTTCCATGGTAATACTAGTGTGAATGCAAGAGGTGATAACCAGCTTTGATAATGATCCATAATTATTGGATATCATACAAGCCAAGCTTTTGTATCCCTTTACTCATCCAAATTATAAATATCAATTTAGAACCTTGAAGAAACAAGGCAATGTTTGCATGGGAAACAGTGCAGAATTGAAGGAAAAGATTTTTAGTTCCCTTCACAATTCAGTTGTTAGTGAGCACTCTAGCATACTTGGAACTTATCAGAGGATTAAGGCCCTCTTTGACTTGTCAAAAATGAAATCTGAAGTTGAAGAATGGGTTAAAACATGTCATGGTTGTCAAAGGGTTAGACATGAAACAAATTCTTACCCTTGCCTGATACAATCTTTAAACATTGTTTAGATTTGATCAATATCCTACACTTTTAAATTGGCACTTGAAGGTAAAAAATGGAAAGCACTACAAAATTGTTCTGTTGGATTCAGATATAAACGAAGTTTGGATTAGGTGGAATTATAAATTATGCGTGTTGGTATAGAAACTGGAAAGGGATTAAAGCACCAACACTTTAAGATTTGTTTGAGGGGAAGACCATCACAGGCGTTGGAGCCTCAGGAACTAGGTTTCCAAAGAGCGTGGGTTCTTTCAGCTAGGATAACACCAGGAGAAAAATGTAGTAAGAATGCAAAGATGGTGAAGTATACAGAGCTTGGGGAAGAAGAAACCAGAGTAAAAATGGAGGAAAATGCCCAGCTATGAATGTGCAGTATCTCATATAGAAGAAGACTTAGATCACTTAGGGAATATGAGTGTAAATTCCCATATTTATAGGTTGAGGGAAAGGACTGTTTGGTAAATTTGACCGTATGGTCCCAAACCAGTGTTGCCCTAGACACGTGGCAGCGTGTGATGGTGTGAGAGTGACATCTCTGAAATATACCTAAGTACAGGTGATAGTGGATGTCAGGTATTTATGTGCGCACTACCTATGTGTGTCAGTGGCAGTTACACAACAACTGTATGAGCGCCGGGATACCCAGAGAGGGATACACGGGTGTAAGGACGCTTGAGGGCGCTTCCCAAAGATGACCTTACATGAGCATCGGGACTCTCGAAGGGAAGGATTCCCCATATTATCTTGTCCGAGCGTTGGGACGCTCGGGTGAAGCTTCAGCCATGAGGTCGTTCGTTCCCTCGAGAGGGGCCCCGTGGCCTGCTGAGGTGGACCTCGACGGATGAGATATGCTTCAATGATCACGTGAGCGCTGCAAGAGAGCCGAGCGTCAGAATGGTCTCGAGCGTGGAACAAGCAAAGGAGTACCCTGTGCCTGCCACACAAGTCTTGAGTGGTAATAGTTCCTGCAGGGCAATATTGCGAGCGTCAGGTGGGAGTTCGAGAAAGACTCCCCGCTCGAAGGATGCACTCTGGAGGTGGGCTTTAGGCAGCAAGGCTATAGGCAGATGGACCGGATCCACTATCGTGAGCCCATCTTATCGAGTCTCTAAGCCCAAGTGTTCCAAGTTGATCTGAACGAGTCATCCAGGTTTCAACACGTGTACGGGGATGATCCGAGCGTTATTTAGCCCCACCATTTTGCCCCCCAAATTCTGTAGTTACACTTGAGTGAACTGTAGAATTTTAAAATCCGAGCGTTTGCTTCGAACATTCGTGGGTCAAGCTTTTGGAGGGAAGCGATGCGGACTGTATTTCACAGGGGACACATTCTGAAAATTCATTAAATGCTATCTTGTCATTCTGTCACTCGAGTAAATCCACATTAAATGCTGAGTGGAGGCGTGGTTGCGCGTATCAAGGAAATGACGTGTGGGCCTGGGTAACCGTGTGACGGTTACCAAAAGTGGGAGGTTTTCTAGGCGGGAATGATTGCATCTAAATTTAATACCCCAATCATGCACATAACCTATCCCTATAAATAGGGATTTGCAAATCTTTTTCTTTTTTTTTCCCTTTACTCCTTCAGAACTTCCAAAGCAAGAGCAACAACTTATTCTCTGCAATTTTTGCATTCTCCGGTGAGTTCTTCCGGCGAGCTTCTTCACCAGATTTAGGTAAATTTTGATTCTTCTGACTTTTCTCGTACTAACCCGTAGATTTAGGTTGTGAGAACCACCATTCTTGTGTGAAAAACCTACTCTAAGCAGCTCCGCCTTCATAAATCCGCAAAAAAAAATCCCCTCTTACTGCTATATCTTCCTGCAAAATCCTCATCTTCAATAACAAGAACAATGGCAGATGAAATCTTAGAGCAAACGGCGAAGGAGATTGATGAGATGTCGAGCGCTAGCCCGTCTACTTAGAATAACATTCCGTATACTGTTCCCATCTGAGGGGGTACCAGAAGCGGCAAGAGACGAGGACCTTGACGCTGCTGTTCATGGGATGCACGAGAGAAACCCTGGGGGGGTTGAGTAGATCTTTGAAGAAATGGATCTATCAATACTTATGTAGAATCAGGGGGAGAGGGGTTTTCCCTAGATTTAATAGTATCGTTAGGCCTCAAGACCACCAAGTTACGGTGGCTATTGCTGCCCCCCAAGAGGAAACGGGGACGTCTGAGCGTTGGGTAGAGGAAGAACCTACCCGTAAACGCCGTCGAAAGGAGAAGGAAATGGCAACTCAAGTGAGGAAGCCCAACCCTCATCAGATAAATAGAACTCCCGATGAAATTGAAAGTACCCTGACGCTCGCGGAACTAGCCCTCTTGAAGACTCAGGTTTATTGGGACGAAATCTACACAACCTGTCTTCCTACAACGCGAGAGCGAGCCAACAATCCGCCTCCCGGAATGATGACCGTCTATCAAGATGCCGTGTTTGCTGGGGGTCTGAGGTTCCCAATTCTGACCTCAGTCGCCAACATCTTGAATTTTCTGAATTTAAGTCCTTCACAGATCCTGCCCAATGGTATCGCCTTGTTGAACACCTTTGTCATACTGATGAGGGCCACTGGTCACGAGCCCTCGATCGATAACTTTAACAGCCTGTTCCAGGTGGCACGTTCTCCACGCTCGTCTCCGAGGGATGGCTTTTACTACATTCAAGCCAAATCAGGCTTAAGGATGATTGATTCACCCTCGACTTCAAACGGAGAGAACTGGAAGGAGAAGTTCTTCTTTGTGGGGGCACCTGGTGGTGTATTTAGAGTTCCTCGAGTGTGGGTAGTACATGGAGAGGGATCCATAGTGAAATCCAGATCCGGTTCTTTACCTTTTGAGCAATGGGCAAAGAGTTTGGCCCTCATTATGAAGAGTGCCAAGTGGCTGATTAAAGCCAAGAACTTGATGCGTAACGAGGAAGTATTATTCCGCTATGGGCTTGTGAGTCCTCTAGATATGATCATCCATCCTTCCACTCGAAGGATGAACAGAGACAGTTAGATTCTAGGAACTAACTTTGCTAACATTTTGAGTAGGAACACTTAACTCTTAAGCTTTGTTGTGTTGTAGGAGTTAACCTGACGCTTGTTTGTTTTCTTATATGCAAGCGTAGATATATTGATGGCGGGAGGAGGTGCAGAGGCTATCGCAGCCTTGATGCGCGCTCGCAGAGCGATCAACAGCCAGCAACAGCAACAACCGCAGCAATAGACGGCTCCACGAGGGCACCGTGGTGCAGGCCGAGGGACCGGAAGAGGTGAAGGCTGCCGAGCGAATGGCCCCGATGACGGTCAAACTGCGGATCCGACGAGCGGGAACGCTCGTAATGATACTTCCCCGGGCCCCCTTGTTCCTACGCCCGTGGAGGGGCCACTTCAATTGGGCCCTAACGCTTCCCGTAGCAATAACTCGGGGGTGATACTTAGGGATTTGGATGATGAGAGAGCTCAACGCTCGAGGAAAAGGAAGAGGCTGGCGGACTCTATCCTCATTTCTGGTAAGGGGAAGACTATGGTAGTCGGAGACCAAGAGGGGGACAGTGATACTTCATCCTCCGAGGATGAAAATTTTTGGAAGTTTGAGCGCTGCGGGGATATGCATTACAAGCGCTCAGCGGAGGATGGTCCCGTGCTTCTGAATGACACACCCGCTACCCGCAACGTCGTATCCGGAGTTGTCCACCGGATGTAATTTTCTAGCGATCATCGAAAGCTGAATGAACAGACCGCTGTTGAGGTGGCAGGAGATGCCTGCTTCACTCTGATGGTGGTAAGTATTCGGGCGTTGCTTTAGCTAAGTTGGATTTCCACTTGATTAATCTTGGACTTAGTAGAATTTTTTCACTTATGCAGGAGGTGCTTCCCAGGTTGAAGAACCTACAGAGACGCTCGGAGACCCACTCCGAATGCAAGGCTAAATACAAGAAGCTGTTGCGTATCACCGACCCTGGCCGGCTGCAGGAGGATTATGACACGGTCTCCGCTCAACTCACATCTCTTCAGATTGAGCATCGTAAAGTGAAAAAGGCACCCGAGGACCAAGAAACAGCTTGGCAGAGCTTGGACGAGCGGCACAAGAAGTTGAAAGCTGATCGCAATAAGCTGAGGGATGATAAGAAGGACCTCACCCAGGAGCTAACCGAGCGTAACCAACAACTGGAGTCAGTGAGGAAGGAGCTTGCCGATCTTCAAAGGCAAGTTACAGATCTCAAAACAAAAGTTACTTGGGATGCGGTCCTTAAGTTTGTGCGCTCGAAGGCCTTCGATTTTGCTGCCAATCTCCACTGCTTTGCTAATGCTAAACGCTTCTTCTGGAAGTCCGTGGGCCAACTGATCAAGTTGAGAATGGTGCCTCCCACCACTCGTATAGTCGATCGCCTGCGCATGGATCTTGACGAGAACTTGGAGCCGATCATTGGAACTAGGGATGCAGTTGAAAACTTAACGGAGCCGGAGTACAATGATTTGGTCATTATGCTCCAGGATGAGTTTATGGCGGCCAACCCTATAGAATCCGGGCCCATAGTGGTGGAAGAGGGTGCCAACAGAGACGCTCCAATTGAAGGGGGCCAGGGTGATGCTCAAACCGTAAATTCTCAAGTCTTGGCACCCATTCCCTTGGCAACTGCGCCCCCCCGAGCCTCAATCACCTCAAGCGCCCAATCCCGATGTTGGGGGTATTGAGTCTGGAGGAGGGTCTCAATCCTAACTCTCAGGATTCCAACCCTCATCTGTGGCGTTCAAAAGGCAGCCCTCATGAAGTCTTTATCTGCTCCTGTTTCCTATCATATCAGATTTCTGTAGCTACTTTCTCTATTTTTGCAATGAACTTTGTATTTTGCTTCTGACATCTGTAACTCTTTTAATACAACTTGATTTTCCTGGTTTGGAATGGTTGTGCTCTGAGTGCTGTTTCCTTGTTGACTTTTTTATCGTTGGAATGTTTGTTGTTATAGATATGTGGAGGCATGGGCTCGAGGGTGCTTTATACGAGGGGCACCCTGGCCATATTCAAGGTAGGGCTTGAATTTAAAAGAAGTAACTAACAAAAATTAATCTAAGTGTTGAGTAATAACAAGCATAGCTATAGTACAAACTTGAACTTAGAAATCAACAAAAGGATTTGCTAAGTGTTTATCGTCTACGAGCGTACGTATATCCAATGAGATGAAATAGTTAGTATCTAGTTAGTGTAATTAAGCATATAGCAACCCCAATTTTAACCCGTTCATTTAAGAAGGCTTCATGCACTTAAGACCTTCAAGTTGTTCAATGTGGAGCACCCTTGACACACTGCTAGCATTGATTTAAAAAAAGGGGGTTTGGTTGTTTAAGAGAGACCCGTACGAGAAGAGATATCAAGCCGTTCGACGTGGGCTACCCTCGACAGGGAGTGGGCGTTGATGTAATCATGATGTAAATTACCATAAACTGAATCAAGTAAAGGATGGACAACGTATGAAAATTGCTTACGGATGTATTTGTATTTCTGTCAAAAGAAGATACAAAGGGCCCTGAGCGGTGGTGTTACAAGATTTTCAATCAGACGTAGAATCTTCTGAGATTGCAAGCATTCAAGGGACGAGGGAGACGCTCGCCTTGCAAAGTCTCCAGCAGGTAGGTATTGTTCGCTCGCACCTGAGTGACTTTGAAGGGGCCTTCCCAATTGGGGTCCAACTTACCCACATGCTTGGACACTTCAATTTTTTTGAGGACTAGGTCCCCCAGCTGGAAGATCCTTTCCTTGACACGTTTGTTGTACTGATGGGCTACTATTGTCTTGTACTTATGGATTCGAGCCCAAGCAGTGTTCCTCCTCTCGTCTAGCAAGTCTAGTTCGAGGGCCCGGTTACTCTCATTGGTTGCAAGCTCGAAGTAAATAACGCGTACAGACTCTTGAGCGACTTCCGCATGTATCATAGCTTCGGAGCCGTAAACGAGGGAGTAAGGGGTCTATCTTATTGCCACTCGTGGGGTAGTACGGTACACCCAGAGGGCTCCTTGGCACTCTTCAGCCCATTCACTTTTCTTACTCTCGAGCATCGTTTTCAGATGCTGGAGTATGGTTCTGTTGGTGACTTCAGCTTGACCGTTGGCCAACGGATGGCACACAGAAGTGAAGAGTTGCTCAATGCCTAGCTCCGAGCACCACTCTCGAGTGTCAGCAGCAATGAATTGAGAACCGTTATCTGAGATGAGCACCCTCGGGATGCCATATCTGTAGATGATGTTCTTCCAAATACAGTCTCTTACTATCCTGAACGTTATTTTCACGACCGTATCGGCCTCTGCACACTTGGTAAAGTAGTCCACAACGAGGATCACAAATTTCTTCTGTCCGACCGTCATGGGTAGAGGTCCCACTATGTCGATGCCCCACTTATCAAAAGGCCAGGAAACGTCGATTGGGATCATTTGGGCCGCTGGCAGTTGAGGAATGTTGAAGTGAAATTGGCACTTGGGGCATTTCTTGGAGTAATTGATGGCATCCTGCAATACCGAGGGCCAATAGAATCCGCTCCTTAGTACCTTTTTGGCCAGAATACGACCGCCAGAATGATTTCCATAACTTCCGTGATGTACGTGTTCCAACACTTCCTTGGCTTGCGAGGGTCTCAAGCATCTTAATGGTGGACCTTGAAAAGACCTATTAAAGAGCCTACCCTTATTATCAAGTGAAAAACGAGGGGCTTTACTCCTAATTTTCCGTGCCTCCACTTTGTCGCTCGGGTAAATTCCATCCATTAGGAATCTGATGATGTCATCAAGTCAACAAGGCTCGGATGGATCAATCATGCTCACTTCACCCGAGGGTTTTATCTCGCTTATCAATCGTTCCTCCGTTCTAAGGAACGTGACTGAACGCTCACAGGAGCCTTCCAGAGCGGATGCAAACTTAGAGAGGGCACCAGCACGCTAGTTCTCCGCTCATGGAACCTACAGTAGATGGAATTCCCTGAACTTGGAAATTATTTCCTTAGCCTTTGCCAGGTATTGCACCATGGTGGTTTCTCGAGCCTCATAAGCACGGTCAATCTGGCTTGCAATTAACTGAGAGTCAACATAGGCGGTGATCCGGGAGGCTCCATTCTGACGGGCAATTCTGAGCCCTTGGATGAGAGCTTCATACTCGACCTCGTTGTTGGTGACATGAAAGGCTAACATGATTGCATAATCAATCTCAATTCCTTTGGGGTTCTCTGAGGGTCATCCCCGCTCCTCCCCCTCGTGAAGTCGAGGAACCATCTGTGTGCAAGAGCCATAAGCCTCCCTCCAACGAGGGCACGAGATCTAAATCAAAACGTTCTACCAGCAGATCCGCCACTGCTTGAGCCTGTATAGCCGTTCTGGGCTCAAAACTGATGTCAAACTGACTAAGCTCAATTGAACACTTTATTAGTCTTCCGGAGACATCTGACTCTGAGAGGACCTATTTGAGTGGTTGATCCGTGAGCACAGTGATGGAATGAGCTTGGAAATATAGCCTCAGTCTCCTTGAAGTATTAACGAGGGCAAAGGTGAATTTTTCTATCTCCATGTATCGCTTTTCGACACCCTGCAGAGTTTTGCTTAGGTAGTACACTGGTAAGTGCTTACGCTCGTGTACTGCTACAAGAACGGCGCTCGTGGCTTCTGAAAAAACTGAGAGATAAACAAGTAAATTCTCTCCTGGGATTGGTTTTGATAGCAGTGGAGCGCACGAGAGATATCTTTTCATATTCTGCAAAGCTTTCTCACATTCTCCACTCCAGGCAAAATTCTGAGCGTCACGTAGAATTTTTAAGAATGGCAGATTTCTGTTAGCCGAGCGTGAAATGAATCTGTTCAAAGAGATTATCTTGCCCACTAATACTTGGACTTCTCGGATATTTCAGGGGGAAGGGATATCCATAATTGCCTTGATTTTCTCCGGATCTGCCTCAATGCCTCTCTGACTGACCACGTATCCCAAAAATTTGCCCCCTCGGACTCCAAACGTACATTTAGAAGGGTTTAGTTTCATACCATAGTGGCGTAAGATATCAAAGGCTCGTCTGAGGTCATCTAAGTGTGAGTGTTGGCGCTCGCTTTTGACGATCATGTCGTCTACATAGACCTCCATGGACTTCCCAATTTCACGCTCGAACATTCTGTTGACAAGGTGTTGATACGTGGCTCCCGGGTTCTTGAGCCCAAATGGCATAACCAGGAAACAGTAAACGCCTACATGGACCATAAAGGATGTTTTTGGGCGATCCTCGGGCACCATGAAAATATGGTAATACCCCTGAAATGCATCCATCATGCTCATAAGTTCGGATCTAGCCGTCGAATCTACCAACTGATCAATCCTGGATAGAGGGTAAGGATCTTTGGGACATACTTTGTTGAGATCCGTAAAATCGTTGCACATGCACCACTTGTTGGCGCTCTTAGGCACGAGCACCACATTGTAAAGCCATTCTGGATACAATATTTTCTCAATGTACTGAGCCTTGAGGAGTTTTTTTACTTTCTCTTCAATAACTTGTCTCCGAAATCCATGAACCTCCCTTTTCTTCTGCTTAACCGGTTTGAATACAGGGTCGACATTGAGCCGGTGGACTATGACGCTAGGATCTATTCCAGTTAGATCTGAGGCTTTCCATGTAAATACATCAAGGTTTTCTCGTAGGAAATCGATCATCATGATCTGAGAGGGACCGTCAATATTGGTGCCTATTTGAGTGGTCTTCTCTGGATTTCCAGGCTCTAATTCGATGGTTAGAAATTTCTCAGTGGGCTCAATGCGAACCTCTGGTCTTGGGGCCTCGAGCGCCCGTTTCTTGCCGGTGGCTCCGTCCCCCTCGAAGACCCTCCTACGGCCTCTGGGGGACTGTCTCCTGCATCCTGGGTGGCGCTAGCCTCTCGTTTCTTATTCTTCTTCTTGTAAAGCTTGGACCTCTTACGTTCGGGGTATCTTCATCTAGCTTGGGAAAATCCACAGATTTTTTGGTGGATCCGGCTTGGATCGCTTGCTTGGGCTTGTGACTGCGAATAGAAATGATGTAGCATTCCCATGCTTCCTTAACGTTGCAAAGTACTTCGCCCGTTCCCTCGGGGGTGGGGAACTTGACCTTCTGATGGTAGGTTGAAATGACTGCTTTAAAGTCAACGAGGGCTGGACGCCCAATAATGATGTTGTAAGGTAGATCCACTTCAATGACGGCATACAAGATGCTCAAAGTCTTCGGCTGTGGGGCGCGACCAAAAGAGGTGGCCAAATGAATTCATCTGCGAGGGACAATCTCGGAACCCCCAAAGCCAACGAGGGCTGTTCTGAAGGGTTCGAGGGGAATGTTAGTTATGCTCATCTTTTGAAACGTGGAGCAAGGGAGAACATTCACAGAGGTTCCACTATGAATCAAGACCCTCTTTACAACATGGTTGTGGACATCTAAGCTAACCACCATGGGGCAGTCAGAGGTTTCACATACCCCATGGGGTGTTACAATATGTTCTAGATCTTTCTCAGTGAATCCTACGCCTTCATTCTCCTTCGAGCGAGGGGCGCCTTCCACAGTGTATACTGGCTTGGATTGCAAGGATCTCTGATCATAGCTACGTACATGACGGCGACGGGAGGTGTTGGAATCTCCTCCCGAGGGTCCTCCGGCAATCATGTGGATGACAGTAAAAGGCTGGTTCTCGATTTCAGGGCCCTTTTGTTTGCCATGGTTGCTGGCCTCGGGGCGATTGTTGCGAGGGCTCTTTTAGCGCGAATGACTTCTTCCTGTTGCCCTGGCGCGCTCGGTGCAGTGCTCATCGTATCTCTCTAACACCTTTACAAACTCCTTAAGGTGTCCCCCCCGGGACAATGAGCCTTTGAATCTCACTCTCGAGTTGGCGGCATTCGTTTATGTCATGCCCTTTCTGCTTGTGGAAGGTACAGTATTTTCCCGAGCGCTTCTGGGCCTCGGTTTCCCTCATCTTTGGTGGCCTATTGAACAGTTTCTTGTCCGCCATGGAATAGACCTCTGCAATTGGTCTATTGAGGGGAATGCGTCATACCTTCGAGGGGGTGGAGAGTTGCTCCGAGCGGCGACAGGACTGCGGCGGCGACTTCTGTTGGACTCTCCTTTGTCCTCAGGGTCTTTGTTCGCTCGTGGGGCGTTGACTAAATTCTACTCTCGTGCAATATACATATCCTCGAGGGTGAAGAATGAGTCAGCTATCTCCCTTATCTCCATCAGGGAGCGTGGCTTCTTTTTTGCTACTTTTTCCACGAACTCCTTGCTGACGTAATTCTTCATGTTGATAGCCCCAGAAAGCACATGCCTCAGAAAGTCCCTCGAGGGCTTCTCCACCAGTAGGATTTCCTTGTTGAATTTCCCCAGAAAGGATCTGAGGGTCTCGTTTGGTCCTTGCACCAAACTGTACAATACCGTAGCCGCGGGCGCTAGCGCCTTCAGGGAGTTGAAATGGTTTAAGAAAGCGTTCGTCAAGTCAGTGTATCCTCGGTTGGAGCGAGGGGGAACCTTCTTGTACCATTCTTGCGCCATTCCTACGAGGGAAGTAACGTAAACCTTTGTCCAGTAGTGACTGGAATGCTCGTAGAGGTGCATTAAATGCACAAAGTGATCCAGATGCTCGGCCGGATCAGTGGTTCAGTCGTAGCGGTTGGCGGACGAGGGGATCTTGCCCATTCCGGCTTGAGCTATTAATATTTCATCCACGAGGGGCGAACCGCCTGTCAAAGGCCTGTGGTTCCCGCCCTCGTGGTTATGTTCTTCATAATCTTCCTCCCTCCAATGTCGAGGGACCTGGTTCCGTGGGTGGCGAGCGTCTCTGGCCATGGCTCTCTCGCCCCCAGCAGGGGGGGGCTTGAGACCGCGCTCGAGAGAGCTGCTCCACCATTTGCTGCAGACCTTCCAACTGGTCTTGCACAACGTCCAAACGTGGGTCGCCACCCTCTCTCCTGCTCACCCTTCGGGAGATCCTTGACTGGACCTCCTCTTCTTCTACCATCTTTTCTTTAGGGCCTTTCTCTTTCTCCAATGGGGGTTGTTCCTGCTCAACCCTCGGGCGAGCTTCTTTTCCTTGCGCTGGAGGCGATGGTGGTGGCTGAGCCCTCAGTACGTTCTGGGCGGCCATTAAGGGATGAATTTGTAGCCCTCCCAACGAAGGGCCCATCTGAGCGCCCACCCCCGAGGGGAAGTAGGCAGAAGTAAAATGCTTCCAAGCATTCTAGGCGGCCTGTACCCCACATTGAGTGTAGAGCACCTGGAGTTGTTGCGGTGTCATCTGTGGCATTTCCACTCCCTGGATTTCTTTGGGAATGGAGACTGGGAGTTGTAGTGTGCCCATTTGATAGGGCTGTATCATGGGCGTCATGCCCTGCGTCATTTCGGGCATCATGTTGGGTTACACGTACATGTACCCTGGAGGTGGCATCGCCACGAGATATGCCCTAGCGTTGGTGGCGTTGGTGACCGTAGCGGCGGATACGAGCGTCGTGGGAGGATTAGCAGAACCTCCAACCTCAGTTCCAGCGACTGGGAGAGATCCCACAAAAACCTCTCTTTACTTTTTTTTTTCCTGCGGCAATAAGAGGAATGTTTCCGTCCACTGGGGTGTTACCGGCTTGTACGGCGTTGACGTCAACGACGCTGGCACCACCACCTGGGTTCTCCTCGTTTACTGGGGGAAGAGCCCCCCTGTTCTCCAAAGCGCCAGATCTTCTTGTTGTCACCATGATTGAATGTAGGTGTTATATCTCAACTAGCTCAAGAAGGAATAATCAGACTGTAGCATCCGGAACGCTAGGTAGCCACATCCCTCGCACCGAGACCCGACCCGTATATGAAATGGGAAGTCCATACACGTGCCAAGTCACGGCGAACGGGGACTCACTCACTCGCCATGCTAGGTGGGAGCTAACTATCGAAACCAAAAAAAAAAAAAACAATTCGATAGAATAAAGGCACGTGCGGAAGCAAACATGTAATCAATCACAAATATAAGCAATAATGACGGGTTCCACTAGCATAGATTCCTAATCCCGAAAATTCAAATATAAATCATAAATCTAAATCATACTATACGCGTTCAATCTATCCCTAGAAGCCTTTCCCGAATCAATATAATACAATCATAATCATTCATACATTTCCACATATAAATTGATTCAAATTACAATATGCGTGTGGTGTGACTCTGACTTAACCACATGACTCGACAGACCCACAATCCCGCCTAGCACTCCAAAACCTACAAAAGAACTGAAAACAAGGCCGGGTTCAGTCTATAGGAGACTGGTGGGTATAAAACAGGGTTTAATATTATAATATTACAAGAATTTGAACACCCACGCGTGCAAGCTATAATCCCGTGTGAGGTTTTTGAAATATTTCCCAAGTGGGTGAAAATGAAATAAAACAACGCTCAGGATTACAACAATCAATTTAATTCAATCATTACAATCATACGGTCATTACGTGAGCCCGGCAAGAGGGCAAAATCTCCAACCTCCACCTCGTGTGTGCATTTATTCATTTATTCGTTAATTAGTGATCATACAATCATTCATTCAGTCACAATCATTCGTTCATTCAATCATTCGTTCAATCAATCATTCATGCAATCATTCATTACATTTACACCTTTTTCCTCCGGGCGGAGGACGGGATAGCAAGACCCGGCCACCTCAATCATTGACCAGTGGGGTTTCATGAGTTTCCCAAAGGCGCTTAGCCCCCTTTCCTCGTTAACCTCCTAGCGAGTTTCGGAATCTATAATTTGGTTGGGACTAGCACACTGGATCCCCGTCAGCCCTTGCTTCCCCGGTTCGCCACGTGCACCAAGTCCCAGGGCCCCCATTCAATGTGATCAATCAATTCTCGCCAAAACATTGGTAGGGTAATCATTAAAAAGGGTTTAACGTTCGAAATCATTGACTCTATGAAGACTCGATATAGATATAGATATACTTTTGGCCGAAATCATGCATATTAGGGTATATCGTGTCATTTCTTAACTAATAGTAGAGAAACCCACCTGTTACACCTTACCGCACGATACCAAGAGGAAAAGAAGACAAGAAGGTAGCTTAAGAACCCGGCAAGTCTCGGTCGTGGAGAAACTGTACAAAAGACAAGGTAGTGGACTCGTGAGACTCAAGACTCTAAGTGAACCATATATGACGCACGACATGTTATACACATGATATGAGATGCATAAAAAGTGTGAATCATGCTATGAGGTCATATAATCAAGTAATTCATTCAAAATGTTCAATACATGGTGGTTTCATAATCATGCGTTTCATATCTTTCATATTTTGTATCAATCGAGCCATAAGCTTTATACAATATTCATAACATACGTTACAACATGTTTACAATGCATATGAAGCATTTAGAGGTGCAAGAAATTCATTAGATACATAAGGAATGTAATAGTTGCAAAGAAGGTCATATTGTATCATGTAAATGTTCACATTATCTTTCAAGTTAACACATTGAATTCACAATATAAAATCCATAATCATAACAAAATATATCACATATTATCAATTAATCAAGCATACGATTCATTCAAGTCACATACGGAGTCCGAGAGGGTGGAAGGAAAGTAAGAATACGGATTTGAGCAAGTTAGGTGATAGCTAACAGTTTCTGGAATGCACAAGCTGTAAAGAATTGAACATATCTTGAGTTCTAGAATTTGGCATTGAGTTTTGCTTGGAATGAAACTAGACAAAAAGACCTTTCCGATGATATATGACTCATTTTCTGGTTCAAAGCGAGGTGAAAATGGCGTAAGCCCGAAGTTGGATGAATGCAAATGGTCGGTGAAGTGGTGACACCAAAAAGAATTCATTATATCTCACAATTGACAAAAGATATTGAGATGATTCCAATTGTAGGTTATTCTAGACTTCAAGAGGTTTCCAACGGTTCAAAAATTAGGTCAATCGGAGCTCTTTTGAAGGCGTCGCGGCTGCGACTAAATTGTACTGAAAAGCCGTCGCGACCGTGACGAAAAAACAGAAAGCTCTCGGGTTGTGCCGCGACCAAAATGGTCACAAAAACGGTCTCGGGTGCGACCTCAATTCCAGCAGCAGGAAAAAGACTCGGGAAAAATAGGGCAAGCTCGAAATTTGGCTCCCAATCCACTTTCACACCAAACCAATGCAAGAATTCAACCCCAAACTAGCATATAACATGTATATGATCATATATATTAATTAAGCAACATTTAATCCATGGAAACATGTATAAATTCATCAAAATTATATCACGAACCCTTATGAAGTCAAGTGATCAATCATGCTTTAAGCTTCATGAATTCAAGTTATAAATATATAAAACCAACTTAAGATCAACATACATGCTTCAATTAAGTCATGGAATTCAAAGAATCATAAAACCCTAGCAAAGCTCCATGAATTCATCAAATATATGCATGATCTTACCTTGGAGAAGAAAGGAGATGAAGTGGAAAAGAGAGATGATGGTATGGAGCTTGATTTCTAGGAGAGAAATGGAAGAAAACCTTGGCTTCTCCTTGCTTGCTTGGACCGAAATGGAAGAGAGAAAGAGATGGAGTTGTCTTGGGTTTGTTCTTAGGAGATGAAATGAAGATAAAGATATATGTGTGTATGTATAGGTTATATCGTGAGAATGAGGGAGAGAGGATAGGGAAATTACAATCAAGTCCTCAAGGAATTTAAATGAATGCAATCAAGTATCAAATATATGAATGTGGCACTTTATTCCTTATCAATTTATCAATTAAGTTCAAGAATTACACAAGGTTGCAATTAAGGTCAATTAAATATGTAATTATCATAATTAGAAATAATTAAACACATAAATCACGTTCGGGAAAATGAATACACACTCACGTAATTGAATTCACGAAGATTAGCAATTTAAATCATATAATTCACAAAAGATTACAAGTAAATAAATTAAATTACGCAAATAAAATAATGAAAATAAATTTATGTAGCCCTAATTATCAAAACTCACACGCGTGGCGCGCGTACCTGACTTGTCGAGAAAACGGGGCGTTACAATCTCTCCCCCTTAAGAGGACCTGGCCCCAGGTCCACTGCCTCGAGTTCTGGACTCATTAGCAACTCTCCTGTGTTCATCCCACGCGGGTTAGCAACTCCCCTTCAGGAATTAGTTCGGAAAAGGTCTTCCAACAATAAGGGGTCTTCAAATGTTGTAAGTCCCGACCCTTAACTCACCGGAATCTGAACACTCGAAAATCTAAACTGCTGCTAAAACAAGTAACAGGCAACGACGAGAGACCCCGTCTCTCAAACAAGCATGAGAGAACCCCGTCTCTCAAACAGGCAACGAGAGAACCCCGTCTCTCGACCAACAAAACCACAACCCAAAAGAACAATTAAAGGAACACTCACGCCAACCATGTAAGAAACAGGTAGGAAAATAGCAAGCACATTAATTGTCGTTCATACAAAGGCAATTAACAATTAAGTCTCTTATCTCTACCAACACCACAGTCCAAGGCTCCAAGTCTTGAGGGTACACTTGGTCTTAGCCCAGTCAGTTCATTCTTCTCTAGGAATTACACTCAACCTTTCTCGGATGCTTGGGATCTCTCCTAGTTATTCCACTTCCATTGCTCGGTTGAATTGACGCTCACTTTGTCCCTTATATAATATGATGATTAGATCGGGTTCTCTTACCCAATAACTTCCTTACCAACTCTAAAAAAAAAAAAATCCTTTCACGATTCCATCATCTCCAAGGCATGAGACACGATACACCATACACAATTCTTTCAACATTAGAAGATTAGGTTTATGCATGTCCGGTAATAGGATACCAACGACATTGATTCCATAACCGAAGTCATCACTGATCATCCCCTATCTTGTCTTATCGATTCAATTCCCAACCACTTCTTGATTCCACATCTTTATCTTTCGGAGTACATGTCTCTTCCAATATCACTCATGAAGTATTTACCCAACTCGACCTTGAAGTTCATCAGGTACCAAACTCTCCTAATTTCTCCCTTATCACTTCTGTAGAATTCCTGTTACTTGTTGACTCTTGAATTTCCATTCTCGCTTCTAGAAATGATCCGTTCGGGCCCAACCAAACATTTAAATCATCTCCCGGTCATGCTCTCCCCCTTAAAAGCTCCTATCCCAATTCCTTGAACTCGTTCTATTGCTTCTTGGATCGAATACGTACGACCACTTGAACTTAGCTTCCTCCTCAAAGAGGTTCTACCAAAGCCACATACCTTGATTTGGCAATGGCTCGGTTGAGGTATCACTTTATGGGGAAGCGGAGAAAATTTCCTATCAAGTAAACACTAAACAATACATGTCGGATTAAGATGCCAATGCACGTACCACTCAAGCTAGGCAACACATTAGAGAATCACAAGAAGTAGAGATGCACGCACACATATAATTAAGGAAATTTAATTAATTTAATGCGAGGCATGATGCACGTGCGATGAATGCACTGAATCCTGTCACCGTTGTAGCGATAGGCTTTAAACCGGCACTTGTTTCTTATTTGTTGAATTACAAGCTTGTGTCAAGTTTGTTGGTCATCTCTCGTTACCCGCGGTCTTCCAATTCTTCAAAATTCTCTATCCTCAACCCATACATTTCCATCGCCCGGGATTGAAATTTCTTGAACTCGATTCTTTTCCAAGTATCGATCTCTATGTATTGCCCGAATCTTCACCACAATTATCTCCTCGATCGAAGTTTCCTTGTATCACTTGTATAACCTTATAATCCGAGATTGTAATTCTTGAATTCAAATTCTTTTCCACTTATGAAGTTAGTATCCCAACTTCTCTCAAGGGACTAATCTCCCAATGTTGTCCCGACTTCATTTAGGCATTACCTCGGTTGAAGTCCTCTCAATTTACTCTTTTTGAACTAGAATTAGTTATATGACTTGTCTTTCTTCACGGTTTCCATTTGTTGCTCCATATCTCCCAATTTAACCTCACCATATAGCAATTTATCTTGGATCCGAAAATAACTTAATTTAACTGAATATGGAATCTTAAGTATCTTGGCTTTCCATAACTTGAACCCACTATATTAATCAATCTTCTTTACTCCTTTATATCCGTCTTCCTTTTTAACCCGAAATCCAAAATATCCTGATTCTTTGTAGAGCTACATTGATTACTTCAATGTTCTATTCTTCTACTTGTTGTTCCAAGAACCCAAAATAGATCAATTTCTTAAATCTTCCCAATTGATCCAAACCCTATTTCAAAGTCTAAAGTGTCTCGATTCATCTCAAACTTAATTCACAAATTTCAACTTCAACCCGAATCATTTGAGTTATTTTCCTCTGACAACTTGATTTTAGTTTCAACTAGTAGAAAATCCTCGACTTGTTTGAAATTCCAAACCTTGAATCCTTAGTAACCGCAAAACTTTCTTCTCTCTCTCTTAACCAACTTCTTTAATAATGTGGTCTCACATGTTTATTTTGCAAGTTATAAACGTCATTCCTTGTTGATGGCAACCTCGAACTCCAATCATCTTCGAGACTCTTTTCATCTTTCTCCTAAGTGAATATTCCATTGATACCATAGCTTGCAAACTTTCCTCTTTTATCCTCTAACTTCCTAGAGCTTGTGAATTACTACCACAATTAATTCTTCTATTCCGGATCTTACCACTTGAATTAGAACCCAATTAGAGAAATCCATGGCTCTTGAATTCTTACATGACGTTCCCCGGTGCATTTCTTACAACTTCAAAGCGAAAGAAAGGAGCTTGCGGTAGATTGAAGTTGTCGTAGAAATTGGCCATGGTTTGACATGATCTTTATATCCTATAATCACAACTTGTCTCAAATATAAATGCATGGGGTTAATACATGCTCATGCCACATAATTGTCACCAACAACCGGAATTTGATGCAAAATGCAATAACTAATTCTACAAAATTGACAATAGAACACATTGGGTATGTAAATATTCAAGCAATGTAAGGTCAAATAATCAACAATTTTGGACAAGATTCAATACAATGCTCAAGTTATCAAGGAATTCAAGTAATTCGAAGGATTCAAGTAATCAGATAATTTCAAATAAAATGCAGGACTCTCAAGTTGACAATTAATTTCCTATGCCGTACGACCTATAGTTGACACGACACGACACTCGAACTCCGGTTTTGCAACCTTGAGCTCTGATACCACCTTAGGATGTAGCACCCGGAACACAAGGTAGCCACATCCCTCGCACCGAGACCCGACCCGTATATGAAATGGGAAGTCCGTACATGTACCAAGTCACGGTGAACAGGGACTCACTCACTTGCTATGCTAGCCGAGAGCTAACTATCGAAACCAAAAAAAAAAACAATTCGATAGAATAAAGGCACGTGCAGAAGCAAACATATAATCAATCACAAATACAAGCAATAATGACGGGTTCCACTAGCATAGATTCCTAGTCTCGAAAATTCAAATATAAATCATAAATCAAAATCATACTACATGAGTTCAATCTATCCCTAGAAGCCTTTCCCGAATCAATATAATACAATCATAATCATTCATACATTTCTACATATAAACTGATTCAAATTACAATATGTGTGTGGTGTGACTCTGACTTAACCAGAGGACTAGACAGACCCACAATCCCACCTAGCACTCCAAAACCTGCAAAAGAACTAAAAACAAGGCCGGGTTCAGTCTATAGGAGACTGGTGGGTATAAAACAGGGTTTAATATTATAATATTATAAGAATTTAAACACCCACGCATGCAAGCTATAATCCCATGCGAGGTTTTTGAAATATTTCCCAAGTGGGTGAAAATGAAATAAAACAACGCTCGGGATTACAACAATCAATATAATTCAATCATTACAATCATACGGTCATTACGTGAGCCCGGCGAGAGGGTAAAATCTCCAACCTCCACCTCGTGTGTGCATTTATTCATTTATTCGTTAATTAGTGATCATACAATCATTCGTTCATTTAATCGTTCGTTCAATCAATCATTTCTGCAATCATTCATTACACTTACACCTTTTTCCTCCGGGGGGTGGACGGGTTAGCAAGACCCGGCCACCTCAATCATTGACCAGGGGGGTTTCATGAGTTCCCCAAAAGCGCTCAACCCCCTTTTCTCGCTAACCTCCTAGCGAGTTTCGGAATCTGTAATTTGGTTGGGACTAGCACACGGGATCCCCGTCAGCCCTTGCTTCCCTAGTTCGCCACGTGCACCAAGTCCCAGGGCCCCCATTCAATGTGATCAATCAATTCTCGCCAAAACATTGGTAGGTTAATCATTAAAAAGGGTTTAACGTTCGAAATCATTGACTCTATGAAAGACTCGATATAGATATAGATATACTTTTGGCCGAAATCATGCATATTAGGGTATATCGGGTCATTTCTTAACTAATAGTAGAGAAACCCACCTATTACACCTTACCGCACGATACCAAGAGAAAAAGAAGACAAGAAGGTAGCTTAAGAACCCGGCAAGTCTCCGCCCTGGAGAAACTGTACAAAAGACAAGGTAGTGGACTCGTGAGACTCAAGACTCTAAGTGAACCATATATGACGCACGACATGTTATACACATGATATGAGATGCATAAAAAGTGTGAATCATGCTATGAGGTCATATAATCAAGTAATTCATTCAAAATGTTCAATACATGGTGGTTTCATAATCATGCGTTTCATATCTTTCATATTTTGTATCAATCGAGCCATAAGCTTTATACAATATTCATAACATACGTTACAACATGTTTACAATGCATATGAAGCATTTAGAGGTGCAAGAAATTCATTAGATACATAAGGAATGTAATAGTTGCAAAGAAGGTCATATTGTATCATGTAAATGTTCACATTATCTTTCAAGTTAACACATTGAATTCACAATATAAAATCCATAATCATAACAAAATATATCACATATTATCAATTAATCAAGCATACGATTCATTCAAGTCACATACGGAGTCCGAGAGGGTGGAAGGAAAGTAAGAATACGGATTTGAGCAAGTTAGGTGATAGCTAACAGTTTCTGGAATGCACAAGCTGTAAAGAATTGAACATATCTTGAGTTCTAGAATTTGGCATTGAGTTTTGCTTGGAATGAAACTAGACAAAAAGACCTTTCCGATGATATATGGCTCATTTTCTGGTTCAAAGCGAGGTGAAAATGGCGTAAGCCCGAAGTTGGATGAATGCAAATGGTCGGTGAAGTGGTGACACCAAAAAGAATTCATTATATCTCACAATTGTCAAAAGATATTGAGATGATTCCAATAGTAGGTTATTCTAGACTTTAAGAGGTTTCCAACGGTTCAAAAATTAGGTCAATCGGAGCTCTTTTGAAAGCGTCGCGGCCGCGACAAAATTGTACTGAAAAGCAGTCGCAGCCACGACGGAAAAACAGAAAGCTCTCTGGTTGTTGGTCGCGGCAGCGACCAAAATGGTCACAAAAACGGTCGTGGGCATGACCTCAATTCCAGCAGCAGCAAAAAGACTCGAAAAAAATAGGGCAAGCTCGAAATTTGGCTCCCAATCCACTTTCACACCAAACCAATGCAAGAATTCAACCCCAAACTAGCATATAACATGTATATGATCATATATATTAATTAAGCAACATTTAATCCATGGAAACATGTATAAATTCATCAAAATTATATCACGAACCCTTATGAAGTCAAGTGATCAATCATGCTTTAAGCTTCATGAATTCAAGTTATAAATATATAAAACCAACTTAAGATCAACATACATGCTTCAATTAAGTCATGGAATTCAAAGAATCATAAAACCCTAGCAAAGCTCCATGAATTCATCAAATATATGCATGATCTTACCTTGGAGAAGAAAGGAGATGAAGTGGAAAAGAGAGATGATGGTATGGAGCTTGATTTCTAGGAGAGAAATGGAAGAAAACCTTGGCTTCTCCTTGCTTGCTTGGACCGAAATGGAAGAGAGAAAGAGATGGAGTTGTCTTGGGTTTGTTCTTAGGAGATGAAATGAAGATAAAGATATATGTGTGTATATATAGGTTATATCGTGAGAATGAGGGAGAGAGGATAGGGAAATTGTAATCAAGTCCTCAAGGAATTTAAATGAATGCAATCAAGTATCAAATATATGAATGTGGCACTTTATTCCTTATCAATTTATCAATTAAGTTCAAGAATTACACAAGGTTGCAATTAAGGACAATTAAATATATAATTCTCATAATTAGAAATAATTAAACACATAAATCACGTTCGGGAAAATGAATACACACTCACGTAATTGAATTTACGAAGATTAGCAATTTAGATCATATAATTCACAAAAGATTACAAGTAAATAAATTAAATTACGCAAATAAAATAATGAAAATAAAATTAGATAGCCATAAATCTCAAAACTCACACGCGTGGCGTGCGTACCTGACTTGTCGAGAAAACGGGGCGTTACATAGACGGAAGAAGAAGATGATAGTTTTCCACAGACGGCCCCAAGAATGATGGTGTAGAAACTGGAGAGGGATTAAAGCACCAACACTTTAAGATTTGTTTGAGGGGAACACCATCACAGGCGTTGGAGCCTCAGGAACCGGTTTCCAAAGAGCGTGGGTTATTCCAACTAGGATAACACCAGGGGAAAAATGCAGTAAGAATGCAAAGATGGTGAAGTATGCGGAGCTTGGGGAAGAAGAAACTAGAGTAAAAATGGAGGAAAATGCCCAGCTATGAATGTGCAGTATCTCGTGTAGAAGAAGACTTAGATCACTTAGGGAATGTGAGTGTAAATTCTCATATTTATAGGTTGAGGGAAAGGACTGTTTGGTAAATTTGACCGTGTGGTCCCAAACCAGTGTTGCCCTAGACACGTGGCAGCGTGTGATGGTGTGAGAGTGACATCTCTGAAATATACCTATGTACAGGTGATAGTGGATGTCAGGTATTTGCGTGCACACTACCTGTGTGTATCAGTGGCAGTTACACAACAGCTGTATGAACACCGGGATACCCAGAGAGGGTTACACGGGCGTAAGGACGCTTGAGGGCACGTCCCAGAGATGACCTTATACACGAGCGTCGAGACGCTCGAGGGGAAGGATTCCCCAGATTGTCTTGTCTGAGCGTGGGACGCTTGGGTGAAGCTTCAGCCATGAGGTCATTCGTTCCCTCAAGAGGGGCCCTGTGGCCTGCTGAGGTGGACCCCGGCGGATGAGATATGCTTCGATGATCACGTCAGCGCTGTGAGGGAGCCTAGTGACAGGATGGTCTTAAGCGTGGAACAAGCAAGGGAGTACCCTGTGCCTGCGACGCAAGTCTTGAGTGGTGATTGTTCCTGCAGGGCAATATTGCGAGCGTCAGGTGGGAGTTGGAGAAAGACTCCCCGCTCGAAGGATGCCCTCTGGCAGGCGGGCTTTGGGCTACAAGGTTGTAGGCAGATGGGCCGGATCCACTATCGCGAGCCCATCTTATCGAGTGTCTAAGCCCAAGTGTTCCAAGTTGATCTGAACGAGTCATCTAGGTTTCGACACATGTACGGGGATGATCCGAGCGTGATTTAGCCCCATCAATGCTAATGTGGATATTTGTTATTTTATGTAAAATTTACTCCCACACTGAAAACTTAGTTTTGAGATAATGCATTATGTCTAACGTGTAAACTTAGGAAATTTGAAGGAAGGTGTTTCGAAAGAAAAAGTCTTCTATCACTTGTCGTATTTTATAATATTGTCCGAGAACATGGACTGCATTGATTGAATTTCGTTAAACTTTAGCGTTGTTTTATGTGTTATCTTAACACACGTCTTCACGTTGAATTCGAATCTGAGTCATTGTTCCATAAAAATCCACTTGAAGCAACTCCGGTTAACTTTTTATATTTTTTTAATAGACTTATTTTTATTTTATTTAAATAATTGAAATTTTTCTTAGTGTAATTTTTAAATATTATAATTTTTGAAAATTTCTGAATGTTACAATTTTTAATTATGACCGAGGCTTTCGCAGCACATAGGTCAGCTAAAATATGAATCCCTCTAACATACTAACCTTTGAATATATTTGAGGCTTTTTGCACTCTAGCTTTACTCATGTGTTTGACCAAATTAACATGCTAAACTCTATATAATAAAATATCATATATAAAACTTTATATTTTATAAAACACTGCACAGAAAGCCCTATGTCTGTTGCATTTCATGCGCTTTTAATGTAAGTCAAACACTAATTTTTCTTCAAAATTACCGTTTTTGTCCGCACGATATTTTATTATATATGCACAAAACACCCTATTTTATTATAGGGATAAATATTTTTAACATTTTGAACTATCAACGTTTTTTAACTTAAATAATAAAATGTTTAGTTTTGCAACCTTAACTACTGTTTTTTAAGAAAGTGTAACCTCATTCTGCTTACCGTGTGACACGTAAAAGAAATTTTGTGTATATGTCACAGGTGAATGGAATTAGATTTTACTTTATTAAAAAAACAATAATTGAGGATGCAAACTTAGACATCCTTTAGTTTAGGTTGTAAAGTTAAAAAATGTTGATAGTTTAGGATATTACAAATAGTTTAGTTCTTTATAATAAATATGCACAAAAAATCCTGTATTTATCAAATTTTGCAAAACTATTAAAAAAAAACCTATAGCATTAATGTTTCAACGATTTTTTACTTAAAAGAAAATTGTTTGAGAGCACCCTTCAGGTTTTGAGAGAAACAATATAAGAAATAGAAAACTTTTTATTTTCTTTATGTACAATTAAATAATGATAATAGGATAAAATTAAATTTTAAATAAAAAGAAACGAGGTCTGGGAAAGTGAGCAAAAAAAATGAATATAGAGTTTTATAAATTAATTTGCATTTCACAGAATTTAGAATGTTAATTTTAGTTAACACATGATTTGTGATAAATAAATAAAAAAAAAAAAGTAAAATTTAATGCTGAAAGTAAAATAAATATCAAATTTTTAAATATGATGAAGTCAGTTCAAGAGACGGTGTACAATAATTTTAAGATGAGACTTTTTTATATAATTTTTTATAACACAAATTTTTTCTTATTTTTTTTTGGCATAAGACAAGACTTCTTCATATAATTTTTTATAACACAATTTTTTATTTTCTTTTCCCACACAACACAAGATTTATGTGGGTTGGAATTTGAAGTTATGGATGAGTTTATTTTTGGAGGGATACCAAATTCCTTGGTAGGAATCCATAGAATAAAGTTCATAAACTAATAATAAATAAATTGAAAGCAATAAAGACTGGAACTTTATAGTATGTTATAGTCCCGCTGATATATTAAGATGTTTGTACTTTATATGCAATTAAGTGTTGTATATTATGCTATGCACTAAGGATTGGATATTGGTAAGTATAAATATGAGTTTTATTACTGGACATTAATTTTGAGTTTAAAATAAAGTTGATACCTGACAGTTACAATATTAATTATATGGCATTAAAGACCTTGTTCATGTGCTAAAATCTATTACAAAACGTTTCAAACGTTTTTGTGAGTTTATTTCTGTATTATGGTTGTATTAATTGTGAGGTTATGGTCTGTCATAAATAAGACAATTAATAGACATGCATGCCATGGTTTGTGCCCTATAAATCTGCAGTTCCAGACCACAGAATATGAGAGAGAAATAGAGAGAAAGTATGTAAAATGTGGTGAATTATGAAGAGTTAGAAGTGCAGATAGATTCCTGGTATGGTACTACAAAATACACTCTGGTACGAAATACACACGCACTAGTACTTTTGAGTTCAGTCAGAAAACTTATTTCCACACACATAGTACGTTTTCTGAAGTACCAACCAGACACCACACTCTCTCATAAGAGCCCTGGTTAGTATCCGAAGTGAGATTCTCCTGAGATTGTGCGTATCTGTGATTCAGAAATCTCTGGACTGTCTTATCCTAAAAGAAGCTTCACGACAGCCCAACGCACCGGTAGTAGGGCGAATACTTATTTAAGGAATGTCAACGTTTGCCACGATTCAGTCATATCAAACGATAAGTCTCTCGATTTACCCTTTACAGTATTGTTCTAATCTTCATAATCATGTGAATATGTTTCTGTTACATTACTGATATTTATCCTCATATGGTTTTGCACTCTATTGGAACTTATATTAAAACAAGTATGCAAGATTTGTATTCTAGTTATTCCATTGGTATATTGGACTTATATGTTGTTAGTATTTGCATATTAATTTATATATTTTGGCATGATTATGGTAATTATGCTTTGAATCACTTATCCATGTTGTACATCATATGTATATTGCAAAATCTGATTATCTATTACATTTCATAATCCGGTACTATCACAAAGCTGATTTCCAACAATCTTAAAGAAGTATTCTTGTCTTCCTTTGCTTTATATATATCATGTTAACTTGAGTTTGTGATTCCGTCTTTAGTACGATAATAAGATCCAAAGTAGACTTGGTTGATTCGCCTGGAAGGTCTATGGGTCAAAATTTTCAAACGTTGGCAACAACAAATGAAAATATGGATGACCGTAAAATGATTTTCCAAAGGGAGAAGTTGTGTCTATCCTCTGGTACTTACCTGGTACTTAGTACCTGTGTCTATCCTCTGATACTTACCTGGTAGGTGCCGAAGCTGCAAATAAAAGTAAGAGTTATACTCTGAATGGGGTCAAAATCTATTTTATGATGAGATATTAGCAGCGCATCTTTGGAGATACCAACTAATTGAATATTATCGTGTGGCCGCGATTAGAGAAAATGGGTTATTCCTTAAAAATACTCATGAACAGGACATGATGCACGGTCGTAACATGTCAACCCGACAGGTTGCTAAAGCTCTTCGCAATATGTTGTTACCGATGACTCTGTCACACCCAAGGTGCCAAATTCAAGGTGAAACATTCCATTTGTCCCTATGACAGGAAAGTCGGATAACTAAGGTAATGGTGCAAATAGGAATGTACCGATCTCCTGAAAGCATGTTGTTGTAATTCTGATGGTCTTTATACTATCAATTTATGGGGGATTGTTGGAATTTGACATTATAAATGAGTTTATTCTTGGAGGGATACCAAATTCCTTGGTAGAAATCCATAGAATAAAGTCCACAAACTAATAATAAATAAGTTGAAAGCCATAAAGACTAGAACTTTATGGTATGTTATAGTTCACATGATATATTAAGATGTTTGTAATTTATATGCAATTAAGTGTTATATATTATGCTATGCACTGATGATTGCATATTGGTAAGTATAAACATGAGTTTTATAGCAGGACATTTATTTTGAGTTTGAAAAAAAGTTGATACCAAACAGTTACAATGTTAATTATATGACGTTAAAGGCCTTGACTTAACTTATGGTATGATTTTTGGGTGATTTGAGATTGTGGTGTGGCGTATGGGTACTTGTGTGTTTGTGGTTCCGCCAATAATGGCGAAACTTGGAGTTTCTCTTGGGGTAGAGACATGCCCGTGTCTCCCCAAATGCTTCGTGTGAGACATGCCCCGTGTCTGGTTAAGGTTGGGCGTCTAACCTCGGACACGCCCGTGTCTCCTTTTTCTCTTGAGGAGAGACACGCCCCGTGTCTCCCCTGTTGTGCTGAGCGTCTGTACTGAGACACAGCCGTGTCTCAGTTTCCTCTTGGAGGGAGACACGCCTGTGTCCTCCCCTCTGTGTGAGTGTTTTGTGTTGTTTTATCCGGTTTTGTTTTATATGCTCGTTAAACGCTTTTATCTGTCCCCCAACGTGATCCTAACTTGATTTATGATATAATATGAATGTGAATGTATGTATTAGGATGTGTTTTGAAATTATATAATTTAATTTGGTGCTAAAACGTGTTATGTGTTCTTAAATGACTAAGTGTTCTTGTTTGCATTAATTGTGCACATGAACATGTCTTAATGTGAATTATGATAGTGTTAAGTTATGAAATGCATTCCTTTGCATGAAATTGGTTTGAGTAAGTGTTATGCCTATGTATTTGCATCTCTTAAGTGTCCATGCATATGTCGTGTGTCTATGTGATTCATCCTTGAGTCTAAGTCTTGCTTTTGTCTTCAGTTTGTTCAGGTGCACCCGGGGTGGTGTCTCGTTAGCCGTGTTGATCCTGGGGTGGATCATCCTTCGTGTTCGGTTTTCGTCGATGTAAGGTGAGGTTAGGTTATAGCTAAACCCTATTGAAACGTACTCATTTTCTATGCATGCAAACTATAACCTTAAGTATAAGTAAATATGTGCGAGATACGTAAGTTTATGACTTTGCTAAGCATTTTCAAGTATGATATGCTATGTACAAACCTATGTATGGTTGTTTCGATTTGTTATAATTCGTTCTGTTTTGCAACATTAAACTATGCTTCAAACCGTGTGCCTCTTATGAGCCGAGAGCTACGAGCTATGGATACGTTATGGATTTGACACGTAGAGGTATGTATAGCATAGTTGTTGCAAGGCAAGGTTTGCTGTGTAAATTAAATTGCTTTATCCTCAGTAGCGAGTTAAGTTTGCTCTGTGCTGTTCTTTGTTTAATGGGCCCCGGTGTCTACGAGTCAGGACGCCCAGGATGGTAGTGGGTCGTCGGGTTAAGCCTGAGCGTAGCTTCCAATTGGATTGGACTAACTCGGAACCAGCCAGGAGGTTTGGTAGGGGGATGGGACCCTGAGGGTGGAGTGTGCGTGCTCCCCTCTTCTGCATGGATGTTTAGGGTTGCGCAACCCTTCCATCGCCGGAGAAGGAGGTTATTCTGTAAGTAAGTTATGTTTGATTTAATTGCTATGTGGTAATTAGTATGAGGAGCCCAGGATGGGATTTAGTACTCGTACCCATCGAGTTAGGTAAGTATGCTCTGTTAAAGTTCGTGAAATGGGGATAGACTCATAATTAAGATAAAATATGGATCTTTGAAAAGTATAAGCTAAGATATGAAACGATTTGATAAGTTCTGTTATGATTTAATATGGTTTGATACCTAAGAATTAGTTAAGTTATGCTTTGTTCTGTTTTGATAAGAAACCCCTATATGTATGTATCACGGGCAAATGTTTTTGTGTGCAAAAACTATCCATGAGTTCACGAGCATTATGTGTTGTACATGCTTTGCTCCTTATACGTATGTAGCGTGTGTGGGTAACCCCTCACTCAATCAGTGTGACTGACCCCTTTCCCCTTTGTTTTTAGTGTGCAGGTGTGGCATGGAGTTCGACCTAGGCCGCTTGTATCGAGTCCTTGGAGTCTGTCGTGTCTTTTGTTTGTTCGAGTCTGTTGCATTTCATTTGATTCGGATACTGTATAAGTATGACAGTATGATTATGTATACCATGTTTAATTTATGTAATTGATATATTCTCGGGACAGGCTTCTAGAAAGCAGATTAAACCTGTTTGTATTTATGATTTATGTTAATTTCGGGATTAGGTATCTATGCTAGCGGAACCCATCACTTGCTGCTTGTGTTTTAACACTTGAATGTATGTTTCGCTTCCGCATACTCTTTTGTCTTGTGGTTTGTTTTGAGTTCCAGGTTCTACGTTCCGCCTAGCTTAGGTGTGTGTGTGTCTGTCTCCCGTTCGCCTCTGCTTGGTTCATGTACCGATTTTCCATCTCGTATATGGCTTGGGCTTAGGTGCGGGGGATATGGTGACTCCCCATCACGAGAGAGTTTAATTAGGTGACTTCGAATGCCTTACGTGTCAATTTGTATTTTGTTTTAATTATTTGCGCATTAGAATTTAATTAAATGTACTTGGACTCAATCGTCCAATATTTGGAAATTAGGGACCTAATTGCAATTAGGGTGTTTGAGCCTTCGTGGCTACCTTGAGCTCGGGAATTCGAATTCAAATTCCAACCTTGTCATTGAGTTTGTTTCGACGATTCATATTCAATGAATTAAACCTTTATTTTTCTAAAACCGTTTGATTGCCCTACCGTTTTAAAATCCGATCAGAATGAATCAGATACCATTTAACCCTACCCGTTCCTTGACCGACCCGTTTAGCCCCAAGAAAATGAGATTTCCTTCTCTTTTCCCTCATTTCCATCGGTCCAAGAGAGGAGGAAGAAGGAGAAGAAAAACACCCCCATTTGGCCCTTCAAGCTTTAGCTCGAGCTTGCAACATTCGACCACCCGATCGAAGATCCAAGGTAAGATTTGCATTTCTCTTGTTACGTGCTTCGATTCTATGTGCATTTCATGGTGTGATTCCTTATCTGAGTGGCTTTTCGGGGAGATGATAAATAGTGTCAGGTTTAGGTTTTGATGTGTTTAAGCTCGTTTCGTCAGCTCTTACTTGCGAATATATGATATACGTGTTGTATTTGACTTGTGGTATGATTTTTGGGTGATTCGGGGTTGTGGTGTGGCGTGTGGGTGCTCGTGTGTTTGTGGTTCCGCCATTAATGGCGGAACTTGGAGCTCGCTCTTGGGGGAGAGACACGCCCGTGTATCCCCATACGCTTCATGTGAGACACGCCCGTGTCTGGTTAAGGTTGGGCATCTGACCTCGGACACGCCCGTGTCTCCTTTTTCTCTTGAGGAGAGACATGCCTGTGTCTCCCCTGTTGTGCTCTGTACTGAGACACGACCGTGTCTCAGTTTTCTCTTAGAGGGAGATACGCCTGTATCCTCCCCTCTGTTTAAGTGTTTTGTGTTGTTTTGTCTGGTTTTATTTTATATGCTCGTTATACGCTTTTATCCCTCCCCAATCGTGATCCTAACTTGATTTATGATATAATATGAATGTGAATGTATGTCTTAGGATGTGTTTTGAAATTATGTGATTTAATTTGGTGCTAAAACGTGTTATGTGTTCTTAAATGACTAAAATGTCCTTGTTTGCATTAATTGTGCACATGAACATGTCTTAATGTGAATTATGATTGTGTTAAGTTATGAAATGCATTCCTTTGCATGAAATTGGTTTGAACAAGTGTTATGCCTATGTATTTGCATCTCTTAAGTGTCCATGCATATGTCGTGCGTCTATATGGTTCATCCTTGAGTCTAAGTCTTGCTTATTGTCTTCAGTTTGTTCAAGTGCACCCAGGGTGGTGTCTCGTTGGCCGTGTTGATCCCGGGGTGGATCATCCTTCGTGTTCGATTTCCGTCGGTGTAAGGTGAGGTTAAGTTATAACTAAACCCTATTGAAACGTGCTAGTTTTCTATGCATGCGAACTATAACCTTAAGTATAAGTAAATGCGTGCGAGATACATAAGTTTATAACTTTGGTAAGCATTTGCAAGTATGATATGCTATGTACAAACCTATGTATGCTTGTGTCAATTTGTTATAATTCTTTCTGTTTTGCAACACTAAACTATGCTTCAAATCGTGTGCCTCTTTTGAGCCGAGAGCTACGAGCTATGGATACGTTATGGATATGACACAGAGAGGTATGTATAGCATAGTTGTTGCAAGGTAAGGTTTGCTGTGTAAATTAAGTTGCTTTATCTTTAGTAGCGGGTTAAGTTTGCTCTGTACTATTCTGTATTGGTTAATGGGCCCTGGAGTCTACGAGTCAGGACACCCAGGACGGTAGTGGGCCGTCGGGTTAAGCCTGAGCATAGCTTCCAATTGGATAGGACTAATCCGGAACCCGCCATAAGGTTTAGTAGGGGGATGGGGCCCTGAGGGTTGAGTGTGCGCGCTTCCGTCTTCTGCATGGATGTTTAGGGTAGCACAACCCATCGCCGGAGGAGGAGGTTATTCTGTAAGTAAGTTATGTTTGATTTAATTGCTATGTGGTAATTAGTATGAGGAGCCCAGGATGGGATTTAGTACTCGTACCTGTTGAGTTAGGTAAGTATGCTCTGTTAAAGTTCGTGAAATGGGGATAGACTCATAATTAAGATAAAATATGGATCTTTGGAAAGTATAAGCTAAGATATGAAACGATTTGATAAGTTCTGTTATGATTTAATATGGTTTGATATGTAAGAATTAGTTAAGTTATGTTCTGCTCTGTTTTGATAAGAAACCCTATATGTATGTATCACGGGCAATGTTTTAGTGTGGGAAAACTATCCCTGAGTTCACGAGCATTATGTGTTGTACATGCTTTGCTCCTTATACGTATGTAGTGTGTGTGGGTAGCCCCTCACTCAGTCAGTGTGACTGACCCCTCTCCCATTTGTTTTTAGTGTGCAGGTGTGGCGTGGAGTTCGAGCAAGGCGGCGTGTGTCGAGTCTTTGGAGTCTGTCGTGTCTTTTGTTCGTTCGGGTCTGTTGCATTTCATTTGATTTGGATTCTGTATAAGTATGACAGTATGAGTATGTATACCTTGTTTAATTTATGTAATTGATATATTCTCGGGACACGCTTCTAGGAAACAGATTGAACCAGTTTGTATTTATGATTTATGTTAATTTCGGAATTAGGTATCTACGCTATGGAACTCGTCACCTGCTGCTTGTGTTTTAACACTTAAATGTATGTTTTGCTTCCACATACACTTTTGTCTTGTGTTTTTTTTTTTAGTTTCAGGCTCTACGTTCTACCTAGCTTAGGTGTGTGTTGTCTATCTCCCGTTCGGCTCTGCTTGGTTCATGTACGAGTTTTCCATCTCATATGTGGATTGAACAATGTTTTTATGCTACATTGTTCATGTGTTGGTATCTGTTACAAAACATTCCACACGTTTTTGTGAGTTTATTTCTATATTATGGTTATATTAATTATAAGGTTATGACCTGTCATAAAGAAGACAATTAATAGCCATGTATGTCATGGTCTGTGCCCTATAAATTTGTAGTTCCAGACCACAGAATATGAGAGAGAAGTAGAGAGACAAGTATGTAAAATGTGGTGAATTAGGGAGAGTTAGAAGTCCAGATAGATTTCTGGTCTGGTGCGGCAAAATACACTCTGGTATGAAATACACAAGCACTGGTACTTGTGAGTTCAGTCAGAAAAATTATTTCCACACACATAACATGTTTTCTGAAGTACCAACCAGACACCATACTCTCTCATAAGAACCCTGGTTAGTAGCCGAAGTGAGATTCTCTGAGATCGTGAGTATCTGTGCTTCGAAAAATTTTGGACTGTTTTATCCTAGAAGGCGCTTGGCGACAACCCAACATACCGGTAGTGGAACGAATACTTCAAGGAAAGTTGGCATTTGCCATGATTCAGCCATATCAAACGATAATTTCGTAATCATGTGAATATGTTTCTGATACATTACTGGTATTTATCCTTATATGGTTTTGCACTCTGTTAGAACTTATATTAAAACAAGTATGCAAGATCTGAAAACAAAGTATGCAAGATCTGCATTCTGGTTATTCCACTGATATACTGGACTTAATGTTGTCGGTTAGTATTTGCATATTAATTTATATGTTTTAACGTGATTATGACAATTATATTTTGAATCACTTATCCATTTTATACATCATATACAGTGGCGGAGCCAGAAATTTAATTCAGGGGGGTCATATTAGGCTTTTCCCCACACACACACACACATATATATATATATATAGAAAACCTTGTCAAATATCGAAAATGCAAGATAAACCCTATGTTTCAAAAATTAGCATAAAAAATTATATGTTTTATAAAAATAAACATAAAAAATTCTTACACGTTGTTTGAGTTATACGTGTTGCCCACGAAAATAAAAACGAAAATTAGACAAAAAATATTTGTAAATAGAAAATTACAAAGAAATATAATAGAAAATATTGAAAACGGTATATACAGGAAATAAATGAAGAATATAAATACCACAAATTTTTTTATCGGGAAGTAAAACATGAAAGGAAAGACATAAATCAAAAGTTAGTAGAAAACATACATTAAAGAAAAATTAATGGGTAAACATTTACACATTAAAATAAATTATTTTACAATCTATTTTAGAAAATTTTTAATTATTGAGGCAAAATTGGTACAAAAACAATATTTTTGTAAAGAAAATTCGTTGAATCCGAGTCATAAGGTTTTCTGTACAAAATTAAGAAAAACACAAGGTTTTCTATGATATATTGTATAACATGAGGTTTTTTTATGTCAATTTCTAAAGTTTGGTGCATATAACTCATATATTATTTGTGTGGTCTCAATTATCAATATTTTACTATATTGACCCTAACTAGTATTAATCTTAACTTTGATGAGGGGGTCAATAATGAAAAATCGCATAAAATTACATACATATATCTATATATTTATATATATATAATAATAATATATATATAAAAAAAAAAAAAAATTGAAGTTGAGGGGGGTCAATTGCACCCCCTCTTCTGAACGTGGCTCCGCCAGTGATCACTGATCATATATATATTACAAAATCTGATTATCTATTACGGTCTATGATGCACGGACACGGATACGGCGACACGGACACGACACGACACGGATACGGCGACACGGATTTTTTCTTGAATTTCCCACGTAAGTCGTGTCGGACACGGTGTCCGACACGACACGGCATGACACGACACGGCAAAATGATATTTTTAGAAGTGTCCGTGCATCATAAATTACGGTACTACCACTACCACAAAGCTGATTTCCAACGATGTGCATATAGCTCGACCCTTTTGTTATCTACGAAATCTAGCAAATATGAATAGATCGGGCCGATATCCATCCAGCACAACATATACCCAACAAATAATGTTTCTGTATTTTTTGATTCTTAACCCTTAAAAGTATTTCCATAATTCATAATTGGTTAATCTCCTCACTTCAATCATCCAGAAATCATCATCCCCCTTTCCATATATATACTACTTTACTCAAAATCACCAAAAATAGAATTCTCCTATCAAGAAATCAGCTAATTACATTCGAAACAAATCGCGGCCCAACTCTCAGCTTAAACTTATATACTCAAATTGAAATCGACATTTCAGTCTCCCTGAAACATGAGACCATAATGAGCTGGGATTCAACTTATATACATATTTGCTCACTGCAGCTGCCAAAAACAGTTCTTTTCCTCTGGTACTCTAAGCAACATTAATCGTTATCCACCTATTCCTGTACCATATCGATGCGCTCGAAATGAATAACAAATGACGACCAGCCTATATTTATTACTCAAAAAGGTGGTAGAAAAATGAGACATTTCATTTGGGAACCAGCCCCTCATCCATCTGCAGTTCCAACAATCGCCTTTTTGCGTATATGGTGACAATCATCGTTGTTGTTGCACTAATAAGAAAGCCGAAGACATTGCAAATAATCTCAGTAGCTGAAAGAGAGTGTTGAAAGTGTGTAGCATCGGCAAGAGTTTTTATCAGGATGCCACTGCAGTTAACCAAACACACCATGAGACCCGAGAAACTTAAAAAAGTAAAAGTGATAAGAACTAAGGGAGGATGCAGGGAGGGATTAAATAAAAAAAACTAACAGAAAATCATGAGTTAAAACAATTAAAGGACACAATCGTGTCCAAAGAAAAAAGCAAGAATACCATCTCAAGACTATTTAGTCCTAAAACTGGTGGAACCAACTCAATGCAAGGAGTATACAAATGCCGACAATGCATGACCAAAAGATGTGACATAAGAAAGATATTAACCAGAAACGTCGTTTCACATAAGAAAGTGAGGGGTCCAGGACATTATCAAGAAATCAATGACATGTACACAGGGAAAAACAAGTACGTAGACATTTTGTCACATTTTTGCCTGTTTATTGTTAGTTTGTAATAAATTTGGATAACATTATCGAAACAAGCAACAACATTTTTCGTTTATATGCAGAAATCAACCGAAAGAAGAGGGAAAGGGGTAACGGTAAGGTAAAAGACGATTACAGCGGAGTAGTGTTATTGGCCCTAATCTTTTAACTGTGTGAGAGAGAGAGAGAGAGAGAGAGAGTTCTTACGTATAAAGTGTGAGAAAAATTTCCGGCACCATACCGACGAGCGTCCCCAACAAGTAAGGATGGTACTTGACACCGGTAGCCACAGCACAGTAGTTAAATATGATGTAAGGGAAAGGAGAAATCCTAATCAAAGCCACAGCTCGAAACTGGTTGAAGAAACTTCCTTCTCCTGCTAATCTTATTACAGAAGCTTTCTTTGGATATCTGTCTAACCACACCTACACCCATCATAATAAATATATCAGTTACACAAGAAAACCAATGTCGGAGGGGGGGGGGGGGGGGGGGGGATTATATATATATATATAATGGGATAATCAAAATTCATACTTGGATTTTGTGATTGAAAAGTGAACCGATGAAATATGGAACAGAGACGCCGATAGAAACTGCTACAATGGTCAGCAAGAATCCATAACAGTATCCAAAAGTCATCCCAGCAATCCACATGGATGGTGAAGAAGGTAAGAGTATGGTGGGAAATATTGCTAGAGAAGCAAAGACTAGAATTGCTAGCTTCGTTGTGCTCAGTTTTTCCCTCTCCCAATTTATAAACGGTATGACTTCCTGGAAAAGCACATATTACACACAGTTAATGTAAATATTAAGGAAGTGCTTTCAGAATAAACTATGATTAGCTATGAGTTAGTGGAGAAAATATAATATTATTTTGGTTAAAGTGATGCATCTCAGATGAGCTGAGTTGAGCTATCGACTTCAACTACCATGAAATAATGGATGATCAAGAAATAGCTTATCATAGACTCCCTTCTAACCTAAAACTCATTTTCTTTCGCTACTGATATAGAAATGGTACAATATTCCGGAGTTATGGGTGTGTGCAAAAGAAAATGTTTTGCATTCCTTGTTTTGTGGCATTTAGCATTAACACCACTTTTGTTTTGCAACTTCTGCTTGAAATAAGAAAAAGCTAGAAGCACCTGTAGGGGTGCTTTTTTGAGCTTCAAGGTTCTTTTTTTATATTTTTAGAAGTGCATTTATACTTTCTTCTCCAAGCATTTCTAATCTCGTTGCTCCAATGCCTTGCAACTTTAGCTTCTTCAAAAGCATAAGTTTTTGTAGATTCTCCTATGTCTAGTTAAGTGGATTTCGAAGTTCAAAGGAAAATGCAAGAGAAAGGAGTGACTGGATCAAATCCATTAAACAGAGCAACCATAAACAAAACATATAAAACCAAATAGAAAAGTACTACCTCTGGTTTGTCCACAAAACAATTTCTAAATTTGAACTCCATTCAAGTCTACAACAATCAACCATGTAATCATCATCATTGTCATCTCATCATCAATATCACATTTTACTAACATCATATTTTCAAATTACAAACAGAAACTAAAACTCGCTAATGATCAAAATTCCCAAAGCGGAAAGCAAAATTTATCAATGAACATATGAATTTTGCCCATTAAGTCAATAAATTGCCCAAACCAACAAAAAAGCCAAGGAAACCAAATATTTGTGGTCCACTCAGACAAAGGACCTAAACGCAGCTGCAAAACAAGTATTTTGCTTTGCACATTACATTCACAAAGAAACGTCATCACAACACGAACCATAAAAAAGCAAGGGAGAAAACACATAAAAAAAAAAAAAGAAAAATATAAAGTCTTGAACTTTTATCAGGTAAATGAACAACAACAACATAAACTGAAAAAAAAAAAAAAAAAAACATATTTTCGCAATTCAGAAGAAAATTAACCTTGTTAATGAGAAAGGGCCCAACCCATTTAAAGAAAACGGCACCCACTACTCCGGCGAATACCAAGACAACCACCAGCCTCGCCCACCACCACCATACGCCGCCGTCACATCCAGCCGACGGCGACGTTTCCGGCTGACATGTCACCTCATAATCATCATCACCATTCTCACCGCCATTTTCCAATTTCACGTATTCTCCTTCCAACCTAAGATCCTCACCAGCTTTGAAAGTCATCAGACAAGGGAATCAAAACCCAGTTGCAATCTTGATCAATTAATTTAATTGAACCCAAAACTCCCACAATAATTGAAGACGAAAAAGGCAGAAAATTTTTGGGGGCCCCACCCTATTAGGGGGGCTTCAGGTTTTCGTAGTAACAGTCAAAATATAGCCGTTTATACTTTCTTTCTCTACCCTTTTCTCCCTTTTCCTTTCTCTTTTTCTGGGTATATAAATCGAGCTAAGAAGAGAGAGAATTGTGCGGCAATGGAGAATGAGAAGGAGAGGTAAAAACGGAGATTACGTTAAAACGTAGTTTTGCAACTGTAACACAGATTTTCTTTTGTCGAAATCAACAACGGTGGAATGGATGGAACAGACTTCCAGTTTGAGTGCGCTAATAAAAATATAATATAATATAATATATACATACATATAAATTATAATAGATCTGCGAAATATTACTTTGAACACGGCCAAAATAGCTATCGACAGTACCATGGAATGGAAGTATAATCTATTTATACGTTTTGATGATAAATATACTTTCTTGGGGAAGTTAACTGAAAAACTATAAAAATAATTAATTCAAATATTATCCCTGAATTTTCAATTTTGTTGGTGTGAGATTTGAGTAAATATTTTAATCGATTTAATATTACAGAAATATTATTTTCGTTAGATTTAATTTTCTTTTCAGTGATAAGTTATTAAGTTTAGTTCTATTGTTGTGAAAACTAAGTGGATTATTCTGCTCGAATTCATATAAAAATAAATCCATGCCTTCCGTGAATAGTTAGTCATTTTACGTTCTAAGTTCCCTACTTAGAAATAGGGTTAGGAATTTCATGTTAATTAGTCCCACATTATTGTGGAAAAGTTTTGATATCATTAATAATTTTTGGTCACCTATTGGTGATGGATAGGTACTATAACTTGTGAGTGGTCAAATGGCTAGAGTTTAGGGTAAATTATGCTAAAATCCGTAAGTTTAGTGTCTAAAGTTTTAAATTTATGTCAATTTAATCCCTAAAGTTTCAAAACCACAACAGATAAGTTCATAAGGTTATTAATTTGCTTCAAATTAGTCCCTCAACAAATTTTTTAGTGAAAATGTGACCGGAAGAATTTTTTGCAATTGGTCTTAAAGGATGTTATTTTAAAAGTACAAGACAAGAATAACCTTATTAATCACATACCTGACGCACATGAAATTTTTTCCGACAATATTCTTACCGATAAAGTTATGAAAGGATTACTTGAGACAGATTAGTAACATTAAGTACTTATCTATTATTTTTGAAATTTTAAGAATTAAAGTGACATAAACTTTAAACTTTAGGGGGTAAACATGACATTTGCTCATGGATTATTTTAACAATAAAAATTTTTATCTCTTACGATTTCCTAATGAATTACGAACTTTTTTCTTCCTTACGCTTTGTTAGAAACTTAAGTATTTGTTTATTAATAGTTATGATATGTTATATTCAAAGCTATCAGACTATTAATATGAAAAATCAACTTAATAAAACAAATATAAAATAATAAACACTGTTAAAAAGTTTCAAATTTATTCTTATGAAATTGTTGATATCTCTAAAACTTATTTTAAAAAAATTTTATTATACCATCAAAGAGTTCGGTCTTACAATATTTATAATGTCAGAACTTTGAATATATTTATAATATATTAAAAATTCACAAAAAGTGAAAAAATAAATTTTAAAACTAATACAAATTATGTATAAATATATCTAACCATAAGATTTTCTCACAAAAATTACTAGGAAGATTGATGATAACGCATTTGTAATATGAAAAATTGAAAATTCACTCTTGAAATGCCTAATGCATATATCCAGTAATAAAGCTTGAATCTAAATGGTTGAAACGATTACAATTAAGTATCTTTCTTTTTAAAAAAAAAAGTATCTTTTTTTAAAGGTTAATCTTTCTTTGCACCCCAACCTTTGAGGCTTGTTGCACTTTGGTACCCAACCTTTGAATTTTAACAAATCAGTACCCAACCTATATAAGTTGTTAAATCGCAGTACCCAAGTCAAAATTCCAGCGTAATTTTCCGGCAAAAGGACAACACGTGAGTTTCACATGACTTTTCCAGGGTAAAAGAGTCATTTCGTTTTTTACTAATTAAAAAACACTAAAAAAGGGAAAAAGAATAAAAGAAAAAGGAAATGATTAATAATTGATATTGATTTCCATTTAATATTTGATTAAATCCTCAAGTTCTTAGCATCATCATTCCAGATTTTCGTGCATTTGGCCCAGAAAAATTCAATCTTTTAAATCTCAAACCTCTCCCACAAGCATCGATTGCTGCAACGATTTTGTAACGCCCCCATTTTCATTTACTAAATTCCTATGTTTTATTATAATTTTATAAATTATATTTTATTATACTTTCATAAAATTTTATAAATTCTTATTAAACTTAGAATTTATTTCATGACTTGAAAATGTTTATTACGTGAAATAATATCCGAATATGAGTTAATTGTCAACTTGTCCTTAAATGATTTTCTTTAAAATCCAAGGACCAAATTGCCTCTTTATTTCTTGGGACTTAATCGCTCAATTTTAAAACCATTCATACTTGATTGCATGACTTAAACAATTGAGGGACTAAATTGCAATTTAAAGCATTTCACATATTTCAAAATTGGTGAATCACGTAATAAACCATCTCCAAGCTTCCTTCTTCATTTTGATCCAAAAAATCCATCGGTATTTGCTCCCCTTGTCTCACCGAACCATAAGCCAAGAAAGAAAGAAGAGATTTCATCCATAATCATCAAGATTTTCGTGAAATATTTCAAGTTTGGGAGCTTGGTCCTCATCATCTTCTTCCTTCTCCATTTCTTTAGCTCAAGGTGGGTTAGGCATGGAATTCATGGTTCTTGACTATTTTGGTGGAAGCTAGGGTTTGAGAATTTATGAATTATATGGAATATTTGTTATTTGATGCATAAATACATGATTATATCATGATTTAGAGCATGGATTCTTGAAGAACTTGAACTTATATGATAATTGGGTGCATGAGTTTGAAAGTGGAAACATTGATGACCAAGCATGAATTGATTGTTATTGGTGTTTTATGACATCTTGAATATATATGCATGTATATTTCCAGAAAATAATGGCATTTTGATGGATTAAAGCTTGAGTTTGCGTTGTTGTTGTTGTTACCGTAGTTGTTGCTCTGCTTCTGCTCTGTTTTTCAAATCTGCAGAAGCTGGGAACGGCCCTTCCCGCCTTAGTGCATTTTAGGAACGGCCGTTCCCATTTTGGCCTGCGAGCCAGAAGGGCCGTTCCCAAAAGAAGCGCGATTTTAAATGTTGGAAACGATGGCACGCTTTGGAGGGGCATGGGAACGGCCCTTCCCAATTTTAACTGAGGCCCGGAACGGCCGTTCCCAGGCCTGCGACAGAACAAAACATTCTGTATAAAAATGGTATTTTGGGATTTTAACCCAATGATTTATTTGATCTCAACTTGTTATTATATGATTGATTACATGCTAAAACAAGATATTTTCATGCCACATTGTACATTGCTCATCATCTCGTTGCATTTTCGCCGTTCGTCATATTTGGTCCACTTAGAGTCATGTCTCACGTGTACACGCCTTTCTTGCACAGACCAGCTTCCCCGTGACGAGGAGCAGGGCCGTAGGCCGTGACTTACTTGCATTTTGTCGGTAAAGGTGAGGTTTAATTGCTAGTTACATAGAACCCGTATAACTTTGTGTGGATTTCAGGCCAAATGGTATATATAGTTATAATTGTTTCTAACTCTCGAGTCATGCTTATTGAAAGAAAACCGTGTATCATGTTACAAGTCATGTTTACCATGTTACCGTGATTGAACCGTGACCGTGTTACCGTGAATGGTGAAGGCTCACAACCTTCCCATTATTGGAGTGATGGAGTTCATTGGAGTGATGGAGTTCAGGGAGTGAAGGAGTTTATGGAACTGAATTCATGAAACTGATATGTGTGCAGTGTAATTGAATTGCATGATTGCATATTAGTTAATAAAGTGCTTGATATTAATAGTTGCAATCTCGGGCGCGTTCTATGTTATTCTTGAACTTATATTATCTTGAGTTATAAAACCTTACCCGAGGTTATAACTTGCCTGTTATTTGTGCTAATGTGTATTTATACCCCTCACTCGGTCTTCACAGACTGACGTCTCCACCTTTCAGGTTTTCACCGTGGCGTGCTAGGCGGGAGTCGTGTCGTGTCGTCCAGCTGAGTCTAGCATTTCATATATTCTCGTGATAGTGATATTTCCAGACTTAGCATATTACAATTATTGTTAATAGTTGGAGATGATAATGTATTGATATGTTAGTTACCATATGATGAGATTTGGATATTTGATAGAATGACGAAATGATAATGTTATGCTTACACTTTCGAGTTTCATGTATTGGATTTAATTCCTTTGAGGGTCTAGTCCCGCCTAGCTAGCTTGTTACTTTTACTTGTCACCCGTTCGCTATAGGTTAGTTCATGTACGGATTTTTCATTTCGTATGTGGATCAGCCTGTAGTGCGGGGGCGTGTCATCTCTACGTATAGGGGTACTACATCTTAAGTGGTATCAGAGCCCGGTTGCAAAACCGAGGTTCTAGTGTCGTGTCTTGTGAGTCTAGGTCGAACGGCATAGGATTAATTGATAATTTGCGAGTCTGCCTCTTAGTTGGGATTACTGGAATCTATTTGAATTTGATGAATTATGTGAACTATGTATTTCATTTGCATCTTATGATCTTGATCTCAATTATGTTCATTAGCATCCCCTAATCCAACATGCATATCTAGTGTCTCAGTTACAGGATGCCTCGAGGTGGACCTCGCCGTGAGCACTCTCTTGGACACAGGAGACGTCGCCATCATTGCCCTCGTGCTCCTCCACCTCCACCCCCTCCTGCTCAACCACAAGATTTCATGAATGCAGTGGTCGGGTTAATTGATCAGAGGCTTCAGGAACGGGTTCCTCCGGCACCACCTGCGCCAGTAGCACCACAGGAGAACCCTATTTCTGGTGTACTACGTGAGTTTCAGAATCAGCATCTTCCTAAATTTTATGGGGGTGATGATATTCGGGTTGAGATGTGGCTTAAAGAGGTTGAGAGAATTTGACAGCTTATTCCATGTGACACTCGGGAGAAAGCTCGTTGCACTCTTACTTTGATTCAGGGCGAGGCTTAGTCCTGGTGGGAGAGTACTCAGATTGTATTAGAGGCCGCCGGGGAAGCTATTACTTGGGAAGTATTTGTCCGGGAGTTCAGAAATAAATTCATCCCGCGAGCTTCACGTACTCGTAGATTGAGAGAATTTACTGAATTGAAGCAAGGAGGGAGAGCTGTGGGCGAGTACATCGCGGAGTTCGAAAGATTATCACGCTATGCACCCAATATAGCGAGTGATGACTTCCACAAGGTGATGCAATTTGTTTAGGGACTCAGGCCAGATATACAGGATGCCTTGAAAGCTACTAATACGAGTACCTGGGCTAAGGCTACCACCAAAGCTTTAAAGGTCGAGGATTCGGACAATGCCAGGAGACCTATTCCCCATTCTGAACAGGACTTAGCTTCAGGATCAGGACAAGAATCCAATGCAACAAAAAGATCCACTACTGATTTGACCCTACCATCTCAGGAAAGACCTAAAAAGAAGAAGTCCCATATTGATAGATCGACCTCAGAGGATGCTCTTGCCACGGCGCTGCCATCACAGTTAGGGAAACCTCTTTGCGCCTACTGTGGACATGACAACCATACTGCTGAGACTTGTAGGAAACGTCTAAACTTGTGTATACGATGCGGGAGCAATGAACACCTAGCAAACATGTGTCCCAAGCAATGGGGAGTGCCGGCCTGGGGTGCGAGGCCACTAGTTCAGGCTCGCGCGTATAATCTATCAAGAGAGGTGCAAAATGTGGATGCTAATCCGAATGTGGTAGCCGAAGGTACCGATTACATCCATGACATAATCATGGTGAATGGTACACCTAATCATGCTTATCACGTGCATCATGAATTTTATTGTTGTTGGATTTAATTTATCATCAGTGCAATTGGTTATTTATGAATGGTATTTATGTGACCAATATGGTTCTACTTGTCTATGTGACATTTATGCAATTGTTTCTACAATCAATTCCGTGAGCGTAAGAGATAGGGATTCTTTCAATGTTGTTCGGGGGACGGGGTTCCCTCGTTGCTTGTCAAGAGACGAGGTGCTCTTGTTGTTGTTGAGAAACGGGGTTCTCTCCTTCCTTGTTGAAAGACGGGGTTCTTTCATTTCCTGTTTAAAGAGACGGGGTTCTCTTATGGCTTGTGCATCATCTGAAACTCGACAGTGGACCTGGGGACCAGGTCCTTTTAAGGGGGCGAGAATTGTAACGTCCCGATTTTCATTTACTAAATTCCTATGTTTTATTATAATTTTATAAATTATATTTTATTATACTTTCATGAAATTTTATGAATTCGTATTAAACTTAGAATTTATTTCATGACTTGAAAATGTTTATTACGTGAAATAATATCCGAATATGAGTTAATTGTCAACTTGTCCTTAAATGATTTTCTTTAAAATCCAATGACCAAATTGCCTCTTTATTTCTTGGGACTTAATCGCTCAATTTTAAAACCATTCATACTTGATTGCATGACTTAAACAATTAAGGGACTAAATTGCAATTTAAAGCATTTCACATATTTCAAAATTGGTGAATCACGTAATAAACCATCTCCAAGCTTCCTTCTTCATTTTGATCCAAAAATCCATCGGTATTTGCTCCCCTTGTCTCACCGAACCATAAGCCAAGAAAGAAAGAAGAGATTTCATCCATAATCATCAAGATTTTCAAGAAATATTTCAAGTTTGGGAGCTTGGTCATCATCAACTTCTTCCTTCTCCATTTCTTTAGCTCAATGTGGGTTAGGCATAAAATTCATGGTTCTTGACTATTTTGGTGGAAGCTAGGGTTTGAGAATTTATGAATTATATGGAATATTTGTTATTTGATGCATAAATACATGATTATATCATGATTTAGAGCATGGGTTCTTGAAGAACTTGAACTTATGTGATAATTGGGTACATGAGTTTGAAAGTGGAAACTTTGATGATCAAGCATGAATTGATTGTTATTTGGTGTTTTATGACATCTTGAATATATTTGCATGTATATTTCCAGAAAATAATGGCATTTTGATGGATTAAAGCTTGAGTTTGCGTTGTTATTGTTGTTACCGTAGTTGTTGCTCTGCTTCTGCTCTATTTTTCAAATCTGCAGAAGCTGGGAACGACCCTTCCCGCCTTAGTGCATTTTGGGAACGGTCGTTCCCACGCTTCTGAGTCAGGGCAGGCCAGCGAGCCCGGGAAAGGCCGTTCCCATTTTGGCCTGCGAGCCGGAAGGGCCGTTCCTAGAAGAAGCGCGATTTTAAATGTTGGAAACGCTGACATGCTTTGGAGGGGCATGGGAACGGCCCTTCCCAGTTTTAACTGAGACCCGGAACGACCGTTCCCAGGCCTGCGACAGAACAAAACATTCTGTATAAAAATGGTATTTTGGGATTTTAACCCAATGATTTATTTGATCTCAACTTGTTATTATATGATTGATTACATGCTAAAACAAGATATTTTCATGCCACATTGTACATTGCTCATCATCTCGTTGCATTTTCGCCGTTCGTCATATTTGGTCCACTTAGAGTCATGTCTCACGTGTACACGCCTTTCTTGCACAGACCAGCTTCCCCGTGATGAGGAGCAGGGCCGTAGGCCGTGACTCACTTGCATTTTGTCGGTAAAGGTGAGGTTTAATTGCTAGTTACATAGAACCCGTATAACCTTGTGTGGATTTCAGGCCAAACGGTATATATAGTTATAATTGTTTCTAACTCTCGAGTCATGCTTATTGAAAGAAAACCGTGTATCATGTTACAAGTCATGTTTACCGTGTTACCGTGATTGAACCGTGACCGTGTTACCGTGAACGGTGAAGGCTCACAACCTTCCCGTTATTGGAGTGATGGAGTTCATTGGAGTGATGGAGTTCAGGGAGTGAAGGAGTTTATGGAACTGAATTCATGAAACTGATATGTGTGCAGTGTGTAGCACCCCGGACACGTGGAGGTGCCACACCCCCGCACTATAGGTCAATCCACACACGAAATGGGCGATCCATGCATGAACCAACCTACAGCGAACGGGTGACAATGCGATAATTCAATAGGCTAGGCGGGATTACTACTAAATGTAACAAAATAAAGCGGAAGCATAAACTATTATTACCAACCATTTCCATTTTTCCAATAAATATATTCTAAAATTACATATCAATACATTATCATCTTCAACTAAACAATAACAATAATAATTAAATGCACGAACCACGGATGACACGACTACATGAACTGGACTCGACTCGACCCACTCCCGCCTAGCATGTGCCTGTAGTAACCTGAAAGGTGGAGGTGTCAGTCTGTGAAGACCGAGTGAGGGGTTTAAATACATATTAGCGCAGATACATGCACGTCATATTCTCGGGTAAAGATTTATAAAAGATAAATATAGGAGTTCAATATCAATATAGCTTCGCCCGAGAATACAACGGTCAATATTAATTACTTGTTCCTTTTCATGCAATCAATAAACATGCTTACTTGTTTGTTAATCATTAGGTGACCACGCAATTCAATTATCGTGCAATCATGCAGTAGTGTAATCATATAACACGTTCATGGAATGGAGTGCATGCAATCACTACATGGCTGGCTTGTAATATGGTAGGGTTATTTCTCCTGTGGTTGGACGGACAACCACCAGCTCTAAAAACCAGCCCAGCGCCCTCCCTAAGGAGAACCTGGCCAGGAGAACACGGGTACACGATAGGTCTTTGTTCTTCTTGTGGTTGGACGGACAACCACCAGCCCGAAGACCAGCCCAGCGCCCTCACTAGGGAGAACCTGGCCAAGAGAACACACGATCACGATACGGTATTGTTCTTCCTGTGATTGGACGGACAATCACCAGCCCGAAGACCAGCCCAGCGCCCTCCCTAAGGAGAACCTGGCCAGGAGAACACAGGTACACGGTAGGGTATTGTTCTTCCTGTGGTTGGACGGACAACCACCAGCCCGAAGACCAGCCCAGCGCCCTCCCTAAGGAGAACCTGGCCAGGAGAACACAGGTACATGCTTTCATGACATGACATGCTTGATTGGGTGCACACTAACATGACCTACTTGCTTGATTCATGAACAATAACATGCTTGGAATAATAAGAGCTTTCAGGAAATTATAAATATAAATACCTTTGGCCAAAAACCACGTAAAGGTTATACGGGTTCTAAATAACTAGAAATTAAACCTCACCTGACAGGCGACACGCGACTCCTGAATGCGTGAACGTGCTCATGATCCACAATCTCCGCCCTGGAGAATAACTGGACAAGAAACGAAACAATGTACGTGCATGAGACTACAATTCAAGGACATTATTCCATATAATGACGCACGGCGTAACCATGAACATATTCTTGTATGAAATAAACGTATACTTGCACGTAACGATCATATAGATACTTATAAATGGAATGGGATAATTTACAAGAAGACAAGTAATTTCACGGAGATCACGTATTTAAGGCATGCAATCATACCAATTCGTTTTATATAAAGCATGGAGTTAACAATTAAGTTTAAGTAAGCAAAGACCATAAAATGTCAAATAACCATATAATCATCAAATATTCAAGTATTCCAATCATATAAATCGCATACGGGAGCCGAGAGAGTGAAAGGAATGCGAGAAAAGAGGTTTTGGCAAAGTTTGGCAAAAGTTGACAGTTTTCGGAAATGTACAAGCTGTAGGAAAACTGGAATATCTTGAGTTATAGAATTTGGAATTGGGTTTTGTTTGTTGGATAGAAAACTAGACAAATACACCTTTCCGAAGATATATGGCTCGTATCCTAATTCAAAGTGAGGAGAAAATGGCGTAAGCTCGAAGTTGAGTGAATGCAGATTTTCGGTAGAGTGGCGACACCAAATTAAAATGGATATATCTCACAAACCAGAAATGATATTGAGGTGATTCCAATTGGAGAATACTTTAGACTCAATGTAGTTTCTACAGTTCGAAATTCAGGTCAATCCGAGTACGTTTGAGGGGTAAACGGTCATTTAGAACAAATGACGTAAATGCAGAATTGGCTGTGTGATCTTCTGTAACAGTGCTGAAGACGGGAACGGCCGTTCCGGCTTTAGGCCAAAATGGGAAGGGCCGTTCCCAGCCTCGCTGGCCAAAACATTCAAAGGATGGGAACGGCCGTTCCGGGAAATCAAAGGGGATGGGAAGGGCCGTTCCCGCTGAGCAGAAAGCTCAAAACAGAGCAGAAAACAGGGGAGCTCTCGGATCACATTCAAAATCATCAAAACATCATCAAAACTTCCACCAAATGCATTAAATCAAGTAAGAAACATACTTATATACTTAAAGTACAATAAAAACTAACATAAACACTTAATTCATCCTTTGATTCTCAAGAATCATCAACTTTAGCATATATACAAATTCATTATATAATCTCATAATTCTCAAGAATTCATACATGTTTTCAAGTCTAAGGCTCCTAATCAAGTTTCTACCACCAAACACATAAATTATCAAGCTTGAATCCTAAACCCTAGCTTCATACATAAATTCAAGAATCATGAAATATCAATCATATACCTTGAAAGGAAGAAAGAAAGAGATGAGATGAGATGATGATGCTTCAAAGCTCCTAATTCCTTCATGATCATGACTTGAAAGGATGCAATCTCCCTTTTCCTCCTTGGGGGTTTGGCTCGGTAGAAAGGAGCAAAATGGATGATGATTCTTGATGAATGAAAATGATGATTGTGAAAGAGATGCATATATCGATATTTTTGGGGAAATATGTAATAATTATGATCCAATCCCCCAAGTTTTATAAGTTATACAATTAAGGGTGCAAAGTTTGCAAATGATCAATTAGGTCCAAAGAGTTCTCATGCAATTTAGTCCCTCAAAGAGAACGTATTGAGCAATTATGGACAATTTGGCAATTAAATCAAATTGGACAATTAGTTCATGTAATAATTAAATTCCAATGATACGATAATTCTCAAGTTGACACATATTTTATATATTTCCACATATTCATGTTGCACGCAATTTATAAAAATTAATGTAACACGTTTAAATTAACTAAGCGAAAATAATAAAATAAAATCCTAACGCTCGAAACTCACACGTGTCGAGCGTACCTGAAATTGGGGCGTTACAATTCTCTCCCCCTTAAGAGAATCCGTCCTCGGATTCCATGTCCTAGATTCCTGAAATTTATTTGGCTCTTACGTGTTCATCCCACGCGGGTTAGCTACTCCCCGTCAGGGATTAGTTAGAAAGAGGTCTTTGATCCGCAAAGTCCGCCCAGGTGTGAAATCACGACCCTCAACTTTCCGGAGTCTAATCACTCGAAAGAAAATATAACCTTTCCTCTAAAACAATTTGGCAAATAGCTGAAAATATTGAGAGTGCCCCGACTCTCAAACAATTAACGAGAGAACCCCGTCTCTCGAGCAAGTAGCAAGAGAAACCCCGTCTCTTGGTAACCCGGAGAGAATCCCCGTCTCTCACACACACGAAATAAAATTCAAGTGATCACTTAGACACATACTTACAATTAATACGCAAGAATCAAATAAATTATCATTTATGCAAGTAATCGTTCACGTAACAATTAACAACAAATAATTAATAACAACAAGAAGTCATGTACAGAAATAACAAAATAATGATAATAATAATAAAATAATGATGCACATGATATGCATGATTAAGTGTACCGTTCACCGAGGATTGAAATTCTGGAACTGAGTTAATTCGGTTGAATACTTGATTCTTTAGTTGAGATTTTCCCGCTTTGCACCACTACGGTTCGATATTCCCATTCTTGATAGCCCTTTCTGCCATTGTGCTATTTCTAACATAATCCGTAAATCATCATTAATCACCACATCTTCAGACCCGTCTGAATTACAGATTTACCGGTTGAACCATTCTTGCACTGATTTTCACATCTACTCTCCGATTCCAGAATTGAGAACACCCTGATTTTCTTGTTAGAGTGTAATTGCCCGTTCAAGCTTAAAAGACTGACTTTGTGTTCCAAGCAAGTTCTTGTCCAACGAGCAGAGAAAACAGATGTTACCATTTCTCCGACCTTAGTAATTAGAGTAAACCTTTTCCCGAAGCAACATTCCTGACTTCTTGTTTGCAATCTGAAAGTTGAGTTCTTACTCCCTTAGTTAACAATACGGCAGATATTGGCAATAGAGGAATCAAGGTCGTCGTCCCGTGAGAGTAGTTCAGCAAGCACACTTGCATAGATACCGAAGAAATCAAGTCCTAGTGAAACGTCTTCCTTTGGCCCCTGAAATTTGATAACATACCCCACAATTCCACGAAATATCTTGAAAGAGAGGATCACTCGAATTTCCATCTCTCTAAAGGGTTCATAGTAAACTGGGGTATTCATGGAGGCGACGGCAACCACACGAATGAAAGCACGACGAGCATTCCCAAACATCTCTAGGGTATAAGTAACAACTTCGTAAGAAAACTCTTGTCGGAGCTAACCTATCAAAACTTGAAATTGGTTCCGGATATCGCCCAAACTGAATCATTTTCTATTTACTGAGTCAAATGATATCCTGAGGTCGTCGGAGGATTGCAGACAGTGTACCTTAGACAGTGTACCCACTTCCCTGAAAATGATAATAGAACAAAGGTACTGTCGATGATGAGACTTTTCTTTGTGTAAGAGGGAGGAAAGCTTAACTTATTGGAGACTTCTTTCACATGGTTCTGATAGAGATTTCCAGGAAGAATTGATTCTCTCAAATTCCCAACTTCCTTGAGTGCTATCTAACTTCAGCTTTAAATTATTCCCAGACCGACTCTCCCCCTTAATAAAATAGAAATTTTCTTATCCTTTAAATGTGCCCTGTCTTTTCCCACTTGCAAGCTTCTCTTTTAATTTAATTCCCGTAACCTTTTCCTCGTCTTACTTATCGTTAATCAAGATTTTGGGATTAGTGGTTCCTTTCTAATCTTTCTGTTAAAGACATACCCAGCTTGAAATTCCCTGACTATCACCACTTTGATTTGATATAAAAATTCTTCAATATCCTATACCTCTTCTGCTATTCATGAAAATGCCATGTCCTGTATTTACCCTCTACTGCTTCTAAAGTTGATATCTGTCAAGCTAGCCCCCTAATCCACAGCAAGAAAAGTTCTTTCTCCTACCCAAAATGCTGATTACTTTCTGAGAGCTGAAAGACCCACTGAACATTTATCTGCTTGAACTCATCATCATTTCCCCCAATTCCAAAACTTCCCAATATTTATTTCATACCCCGGCTCCTACTAAATCCTGGATCAATAAATTCTCACAGTCCCAAATATTTCTAATCTCCAAGTGAATTCAAATGACCCGATCCCCAACACGATAACCAATGATTCAGAAATCTCCTCTTTTAAATTCAAGTTGTAGAAACAGGAGCAAGGATTATGCAGAGTATAGGGAGAGCCTATTGACAGCAAACACTAAATAATGCGTGATGGTTAAAGTGTCAATGCACATATTACCTCGAATTTGAAATTGCAACATTTTAGAGCAAGTATATCACTTTGAAAGTATACATATGAATAAGGAATGTAAAGAAAGCAAATAATTCAATCATGTATCCAAGGCATCAAGTAGGAAATTTCAAATATAATTAGAACAATATTTATAAATGAGGAATAATGTGATTAACAACTACGATGCACGTGCTTATGAATGCATTGAAGAACCTGGCACCGTAGAAATGTTAGACTCGATTCCAGCGTCCATTCCTTGTTGGCCAAATTGCAACTTTAGCCTAAGCGGTTGATCAGTCTCTTTAATCTTCAAACTCCTCCGGTTTTGGTTCATACATTTTCAATGCCTGTCACTCACAACTCAATTGAAACTAAATGCATGCGGGTAAGACGTGCTCATGTCACATAATTGCCACGTAGTTGGTGCCGATAACGAGAATTTAATATAAAATGCAGCAGGTAATTCATCCATGTTTAAAATAAAACACGGAAATCACAAAATTTCAAGCAATTCAAGATCAATTAATTGGCGATTAATAATACAAGTCAATGCAGTACGCAAGTTATCAAACAATTCACTTAAATTATAACATAATTCAAGTACTTCACGGAGTTCAAGTAAGTCAACAAGTTCAAATAAAATGCAGGACTCTCAAATTATCAAGTAATTCCTATGCCGTACGACCTAGACTCGACACGACACGACACTAGAACCTCGGTTTTGCAACCGGGCTCTGATACCACCTCAGATGTAGCACCCCGGACACGTGGAGGTGCCACACCCCCGCACTATAGGTCAATCCACACACGAAATGGGCGATCCATGCATGAACCAACCTACAGCGAACGGGTGACAATGCGATAATTCAATAGGCTAGGCGGGATTACTACTAAATGTAACAAAATAAAGCGGAAGCATAAACTATTATTACCAACCATTTCCATTTTTCCAATAAATATATTCTAAAATTACATATCAATACATTATCATCTTCAACTAAACAATAACAATAATAATTAAATGCACGAACCACGGATGACACGACTACATGAACTGGACTCGACTCGACCCACTCCCGCCTAGCATGCGCCTGTAGTAACCTGAAAGGTGGAGGTGTCAGTCTGTGAAGACCGAGTGAGGGGTTTAAATACATATTAGCGCAGATACATGCACGTCATATTCTCGGGTAAAGATTTATAAAAGATAAATATAGGAGTTCAATATCAATATAGCTTCGCCCGAGAATACAACGGTCAATATTAATTACTTGTTCCTTTTCATGCAATCAATAAACATGCTTACTTGTTTGTTAATCATTAGGTGACCACGCAATTCAATTATCGTGCAATCATGCAGTAGTGTAATCATATAACACGTTCATGGAATGGAGTGCATGCAATCACTACATGGCTGGCTTGTAATATGGTAGGGTTATTTCTCCTGTGGTTGGACGGACAACCACCAGCTCTAAAAACCAGCCCAGCGCCCTCCCTAAGGAGAACCTGGCCAGGAGAACACGGGTACACGATAGGTCTTTGTTCTTCTTGTGGTTGGACGGACAACCACCAGCCCGAAGACCAGCCCAGCGCCCTCACTAGGGAGAACCTGGCCAAGAGAACACACGATCACGATACGGTATTGTTCTTCCTGTGATTGGACGGACAATCACCAGCCCGAAGACCAGCCCAGCACCCTCCCTAAGGAGAACCTGGCCAGGAGAACACAGGTACACGGTAGGGTATTGTTCTTCCTGTGGTTGGACGGACAACCACCAGCCCGAAGACCAGCCCAGCGCCCTCCCTAAGGAGAACCTGGCCAGGAGAACACAGGTACATGCTTTCATGACATGACATGCTTGATTGGGTGCACACTAACATGACCTACTTGCTTGATTCATGAACAATAACATGCTTGGAATAATAAGAGCTTTCAGGAAATTATAAATATAAATACCTTTGGCCAAAAACCACGTAAAGGTTATACGGGTTCTAAATAACTAGAAATTAAACCTCACCTGACAGGCGACACGCGACTCCTGAATGCGTGAACGTGCTCATGATCCACAATCTCCGCCCTGGAGAATAACTGGACAAGAAACGAAACAATGTACGTGCATGAGACCACAATTCAAGGACATTATTCCATATAATGACGCACGGCGTAACCATGAACATATTCTTGTATGAAATAAACGTATACTTGCACGTAACGATCATATAGATACTTATAAATGGAATGGGATAATTTACAAGAAGACAAGTAATTTCACGGAGATCACGTATTTAAGGCATGCAATCATACCAATTCGTTTTATATAAAGCATGGAGTTAACAATTAAGTTTAAGTAAGCAAAGACCATAAAATGTCAAATAACCATATAATCATCAAATATTCAAGTATTCCAATCATATAAATCGCATACGGGAGCCGAGAGAGTGAAAGGAATGCGAGAAAAGAGGTTTTGGCAAAGTTTGGCAAAAGTTGACAGTTTTCGGAAATGTACAAGCTGTAGGAAAACTGGAATATCTTGAGTTATAGAATTTGGAATTGGGTTTTGTTTGTTGGATAGAAAACTAGACAAATACACCTTTCCGAAGATATATGGCTCGTATCCTAATTCAAAGTGAGGAGAAAATGGCGTAAGCTCGAAGTTGAGTGAATGCAGATTTTCGGTAGAGTGGCGACACCAAATTAAAATGGATATATCTCACAAACCAGAAATGATATTGAGGTGATTCCAATTGGAGAATACTTTAGACTCAATGTAGTTTCTACAGTTCGAAATTCAGGTCAATCCGAGTACGTTTGAGGGGTAAACGGTCATTTAGAACAAATGACGTAAATGCAGAATTGGCTGTGTGATCTTCTGTAACAGTGCTGAAGACGGGAACGGCCGTTCCGGCTTTAGGCCAAAATGGGAAGGGCCGTTCCCAGCCTCGCTGGCCAAAACATTCAAAGGATGGGAACGGCCGTTCCGGGAAATCAAAGGGGATGGGAAGGGCCGTTCCCGCTGAGCAGAAAGCTCAAAACAGAGCAGAAAACAGGGGAGCTCTCGGATCACATTCAAAATCATCAAAACATCATCAAAACTTCCACCAAATGCATTAAATCAAGTAAGAAACATACTTATATACTTAAAGTACAATAAAAACTAACATAAACACTTAATTCATCCTTTGATTCTCAAGAATCATCAACTTTAGCATATATACAAATTCATTATATAATCTCATAATTCTCAAGAATTCATACATGTTTTCAAGTCTAAGGCTCCTAATCAAGTTTCTACCACCAAACACATAAATTATCAAGCTTGAATCCTAAACCCTAGCTTCATACATAAATTCAAGAATCATGAAATATCAATCATATACCTTGAAAGGAAGAAAGAAAGAGATGAGATGAGATGATGATGCTTCAAAGCTCCTAATTCCTTCATGATCATGACTTGAAAGGATGCAATCTCCCTTTTCCTCCTTGGGGGTTTGGCTCGGTAGAAAGGAGCAAAATGGATGATGATTCTTGATGAATGAAAATGATGATTGTGAAAGAGATGCATATATCGATATTTTTGGGGAAATATGTAATAATTATGATCCAATCCCCCAAGTTTTATAAGTTATACAATTAAGGGTGCAAAGTTTGCAAATGATCAATTAGGTCCAAAGAGTTCTCATGCAATTTAGTCCCTCAAAGAGAACGTATTGAGCAATTATGGACAATTTGGCAATTAAATCAAATTGGACAATTAGTTCATGTAATAATTAAATTCCAATGATACGATAATTCTCAAGTTGACACATATTTTATATATTTCCACATATTCATGTTGCACGCAATTTATAAAAATTAATGTAACACGTTTAAATTAACTAAGCGAAAATAATAAAATAAAATCCTAACGCTCGAAACTCACACGTGTCGAGCGTACCTGAAATTGGGGCGTTACAATTCTCTCCCCCTTAAGAGAATCCGTCCTCGGATTCCATGTCCTAGATTCCTGAAATTTATTTGGCTCTTACGTGTTCATCCCACGCGGGTTAGCTACTCCCCGTCAGGGATTAGTTAGAAAGAGGTCTTTGATCCGCAAAGTCCGCCCAGGTGTGAAATCACGACCCTCAACTTTCCGGAGTCTAATCACTCGAAAGAAAATATAACCTTTCCTCTAAAACAATTTGGCAAATAGCTGAAAATATTGAGAGTGCCCCGACTCTCAAACAATTAACGAGAGAACCCCGTCTCTCGAGCAAGTAGCAAGAGAAACCCCGTCTCTTGGTAACCCGGAGAGAATCCCCGTCTCTCACACACACGAAATAAAATTCAAGTGATCACTTAGACACATACTTACAATTAATACGCAAGAATCAAATAAATTATCATTTATGCAAGTAATCGTTCACGTAACAATTAACAACAAATAATTAATAACAACAAGAAGTCATGTACAGAAATAACAAAATAATGATAATAATAATAAAATAATGATGCACATGATATGCATGATTAAGTGTACCGTTCACCGAGGATTGAAATTCTGGAACTGAGTTAATTCGGTTGAATACTTGATTCTTTAGTTGAGATTTTCCCGCTTTGCACCACTACGGTTCGATATTCCCATTCTTGATAGCCCTTTCTGCCATTGTGCTATTTCTAACATAATCCGTAAATCATCATTAATCACCACATCTTCAGACCCGTCTGAATTACAGATTTACCGGTTGAACCATTCTTGCACTGATTTTCACATCTACTCTCCGATTCCAGAATTGAGAACACCCTGATTTTCTTGTTAGAGTGTAATTGCCCGTTCAAGCTTAAAAGACTGACTTTGTGTTCCAAGCAAGTTCTTGTCCAACGAGCAGAGAAAACAGATGTTACCATTTCTCCGACCTTAGTAATTAGAGTAAACCTTTTCCCGAAGCAACATTCCTGACTTCTTGTTTGCAATCTGAAAGTTGAGTTCTTACTCCCTTAGTTAACAATACGGCAGATATTGGCAATAGAGGAATCAAGGTCGTCGTCCCGTGAGAGTAGTTCAGCAAGCACACTTGCATAGATACCGAAGAAATCAAGTCCTAGTGAAACGTCTTCCTAGTGAAAGAGATGCATATATCGATATTTTTGGGGAAATATGTAATAATTATGATCCAATCCCCCAAGTTTTATAAGTTATACAATTAAGGGTGCAAAGTTTGCAAATGATCAATTAGGTCCAAAGAGTTCTCATGCAATTTAGTCCCTCAAAGAGAACGTATTGAGCAATTATGGACAATTTGGCAATTAAATCAAATTGGACAATTAGTTCATGTAATAATTAAATTCCAATGATACGATAATTCTCAAGTTGACACATATTTTATATATTTCCACATATTCATGTTGCACGCAATTTATAAAAATTAATGTAACACGTTTAAATTAACTAAGCGAAAATAATAAAATAAAATCCTAACGCTCGAAACTCACACGTGTCGAGCGTACCTGAAATTGGGGCGTTACACAGTGTAATTGAATTGCATGATTGCATATTAGTTAATAAAGTGCTTGATATTGATAGTTGTAATCTCGGGCGAGTTTTATGTTATTCTTGAACTTATATTATCTTGAGTTATAAAACCTTAACCGAGGTTATAACTTGCCTGTTATTTGTGCTAATGTGTCTTTATACCCCTCACTCGGTCTTCACAGACTGACGCCTCCACCTTTCAGGTTTTCACCGTGGCGTGCTAGGCGGGAGTCGGGTCGTGTCGTCCAGCTGAGTCTAGCATTTCATATATTCTCGTGATAGTGACATTTCCAGACTTAGCATATTACAATTATTGTTAATAGTTGGAGATGATAATGTATTGATATGTTAGTTACCATATGATGAGATTTGGATATTTGATAGAATGACGAAATGATAATGTCATGCTTCCACTTTCGAGTTTCATGTATTGGATTTAATTCCTTTGAGGGTCTAGTCCCGCCTAGCTAGCTTGTTTTTTTACTTGTCACCCGTTCGCTATAGGTTAGTTCATGTACGGATTGTCCATTTAGTATGTGGATCAGCCTATAGTGCGGGGGTGTGGCATCTCTACGTGTAGGGGTGCTACAGATTTAGTCCAAATACACCAGATTCTTCATAAATCTAATATCTCAAAAGACAATCAAAAAATATTCTTCACAAAATTCTCACAATACCATCAAAACCCACAAACCAATTCGAATAAAAAGCACACCTGAAGTGGGGATAAGAACCTCGGTGAATTAAGCAGCAGCCCCGACGGAACCGAACATCATTGCTGCCGTGTCAAGGGTCGCCCGCGCTCTAGGGCCCCTTGACCCGCGACTCAACGTGGCCGCCAGGCCACCCCGCAACCAAGACCGCATCAACGACAAGACAAGCTGCTATCGAGTCTTAGGTGCTAGGGTCTTTGTACATGTAAATAGTTAGTTAGTCGGTAGTGGGCAAGTTGCTGCCCTTTTATCCCGCTTTTCGCGCGGTGTAACCCCCTGTAATAGTAAGTGAGGTCACAACAGAAATATTTTTTTTAAGTACTTTAGGGGAGAGCAGGTATTTGAAGCATAGTTAAGCAGCGTTCTATTGTAATCTCGGGCAATCTCCCTGGTCCTTTGTGGACGCCCGCACAAGTGTACTATATTCTTGGTGAATATAATGAAAGTTAATTTCCCTTCAATGTTGCTGTCCCTCTAAAGCGTTCCACTGGGGTGGGCGTGAGTGCGACGTACAGCGTACGTACTTTGTTGGTTTAGGCGTACGTAGCGAGCAAGAAGCCGCTACTAGCCACACGGTGCACAGTTCCTAGCAACCTACTCGGTGCCCCGTGAGAGGTGGTATCAGAGCCTCGGCTCTTGATCCACAGGACCGAGGTAAGAATATGGCAGAAGAATCAGGGGTCGTGGAGCCCATAAAGAAAAGCACTAAAGTATGATTGGATGACGTGGAAGAAGAAAATGAAAGGCTCTCATATGTTGTTGCGAGCCTAGAGGAAAAGGTTGAAACGTTGGAAGAGGAGGTCGTGGACCTCCAAGCTCAGCTTGGCGAGAGCAGGGCTGCCTGCCAAGCTTTTGCGGAAATAATCAGAACGAGCGACCTCGAGGGAGTGAGGCGCGATATGGAAGAGATGAGAATACAAATTGGAATACTCCAGAGAGCTGTGGGGAACGGAGGGGCTGTGAACCACGATCCAGTTGCGAGGCTTCGGATTCCTGAACCGAAAGCCTACGAAGGGGCAAGAGATGCGAAGGAAGTTGAGAACTTCCTCTTTGATATGGAGCAGTATTTCCTCGCTGCGCACATAAACGACGAGGCAAGGAAAGTGATGACGGCCACAATGTACTTGGCTGGGGATGCTAAATTGTGGTGGAGAAGGAAGCATGCTGAAATCCAAGCGGGGGTGGTGCGTTTGGACACGTGGAACGATCTCCGGGAAGCAATCAGACAACAATTCTTCCCTGAGAATGTTGAATACATTGCTCACAAGGCATTGCGTGAACTCAAGCAAACGGGTTCTATAAGAGACTATGTGAAGGCTTTCTCAACGCACATGTTGAGCATCACCGATATGTCAGAAAAGGATAAGCTCTTCACGTTTATGGAAGGCTTGAAACCATATGTGAGGAGCGAACTCCAGCGTCAGAGAGTGACGAACCTTAATGCCGCAATGGGAGCGGCCGAGAGACTGATGGATTTCAACCCAGAACCTCGGCGGGTGCCGCCAACAACAAGCTCGGCACCAACGAGAGGAGGAGTCGGAGGAGGGCCGAGACCCTTCCGAAGTGGTCCGTATAACAGTGGGAAAGAGAGACCGTCCCCAAGCACCGCAAGCTCTCATGCAAGTTTTAATAGGAACAAACCTACAGAGAGCAGGCCGTTCACAATCCCACAACGGTGATGCTTCCTTTGTAGCGATGCGGCACACTACATGCAAAACTGCCCCCAAAATAAACAACTGGTGAACACATTGGCGAGCTTGTCGAAGCTTGCCGAGAAAGTAGCAGAACAGGCAGGAGATGGGCCACAGGTTGTGGCCGATAATGGAGGTGAGGCGTATGATGTTGAGGTGGAAGAGAATCTGGGGGCTATTTCCCACCGATGTAACCCCCTGATTCATCAAGTTGCGGCACAACGAAGAGTGTCGACGAACACGGTAAAGCATACGCCGGCTCTGTTGGGAAACAAAACTGAGGAAAAGGGTAAGCCCACGAAGAAGAAGGGGCTCATGTTCGTTGACATGAAGGTCAATGGGAAGTCCATAAGGGCGATGATCGATACTGGTGCTACGCACAACTACTTGGCAAGCACCGAGGTGGAGAGATTAGGATTAGTACTGGAAAATGGAGTTGGTCGGGTGAAAGCAATCAACTCGGCCGCACAGCCAGTTGCGGGTATAACTAGGTCGGTACCTATCAAGGTTGGACAATTTGAGGGAAGAACCAACCTCTCAGTGGTGATGATGGATGATTTCAAACTTATTCTCGGGCTTGAATTTTTACGGGATACAGGTACGGCGGTTATGCCTCACGTAGACTCCTTGATGATGATGGGGTCTAAACCTTGCTTAATCCTAGTACTATTGGAGAAAACAGCGGAGAAGGATATCTCCGCCATGCAATTCCAAAAGGGGTACAAGAGGAATGAACCCTCATTTTCTGTGCGCTCTGAAATTCGAAGAGATGGAAGAAACGTCAGGGCCGATCCCTGGTTTGATCAAGGGAATTCTAAGTGAATTCGAGGAGGTCATGCCGGACGAACTGCCTAGGAAGTTACCGCCCAGAAGAGCGGTAGATCATGAGATTGAACTAGTGCCTGGCACGAAGCCCCCTGCTAGGGCCCCATACCGTATGACACAACCTGAGCTTGAAGAGCTCAGAAAACAGCTGAAGGAGATGTTAGAATGTAGGATCATCAAGCCCGCTAAGTCGCCTTATGGAGCTCCAGTATTGTTCCAAAAGAAATCTGATGGATCACTGCGGATGTGTTGCGACTATCGGGCCTTAAATAAAATCACGGTGAAGAATTCGTACCCCATTCCTCTGGTGGCGGATTGCTTCGACCGTTTAAGTCGGGCACAATACTTCTCTAAGATCGACCTGCGATCGGGGTATTGGCAAGTCAGAATCAAGGAGGGTGATGAACAGAAAACGACAGTGGTCACGAGATATGGGGCATATGACTTCCTCGTCATGCTATTCGGCCTGACGAATGCCCCGGCGACGTTCTGTACTCTGATGAACCAAGTGCTACACGGGTTTCTGGATGAGTTCGTGGTAGTTTACTTGGATGACATTGTGGTGTATAGCGAGACTTTAGCAGAGCATGCAGAGCATCTGCGGAAGGTCCTGACAAGGCTGCGTGAGCATGAACTCTATGCTAAGCCATCAAAGTGCTCGTTTGCTCAAGAGAGGATAAATTTCTTGGGTCACATTGTGGAAAGAAGGAAGATCAAAATGGATCCGAAGAAGATAATGGCCATCATGGACTGGCAACCCCCAAAGGATGTGCATGGTGTAAGGTCGTTCCTTGGATTGGCGAATTACTATAGGAGATTTGTGAAGGGGTACTCTGAGATAGCCCGCCCCCTCACTGACTTGACGAAGAAGACGGAGACCTGGAATTGGTCCCCACAGTGCCAGGAGGCATTTGAGGATCTAAAGAGGGCTATGGTGTCGGAACCGGTGTTGGCGCTCCCCGATCTATCGAAACCCTTTGAGGTGGAGACGGATGCGTCAGACTTTGCTTTGGGAGGGGTGTTGATTCAAGACAAGCACCCGATGGCGTTCGAGAGTAGGAAGTTAAAGGATGTGGAGAGGCGCTACTCAGCGCACGAGAAGGAGTTGTTGGCCGTGGTCCATTGCCTGAGGACATGGCGTCATTACCTCCTGGGATCTCCTTTTGTGGTAAGGACGGATAACACTGCGGTAAGCCATTTCATGTCGCAGTCAAAGCTTACCAGCAAGCAGGCACGTTGGCAAGAGCTGCTGTCAGAATTCAATTTCATGATCGAGTATCGTGCTGGGTCCAGCAATCATGTGGCTGATGCCCTAAGTCGGAGGGCAGATTTAGCAAAACTGGGGTCGGTAGCTGCCCTTACCTCAAGTAAAGTTGCTACCTCAGTATTGGACCAGATACGAGACATGTTGCCGAATGATGATGTTGCGCAGTCTCTGATGAAATTGGTCGAGCAGTGTAAGACTCGATAATTTTGGGTGGAAGACGGTTTATTGAGGACAAAAGGGAATCGTATCTACATTCCTAAGGGCGGAAAATTGAGAAAATCCCTTATCGCGGAATGTCATGATACCTTGTGGGCCGGTCATCCAGGAGTGGAACGCACATGGGCCTTATTGAATAGGGCTTACTACTGGCCGCAGATGCGGGATGATGTCGAAACGTATGTCCGCACTTGCCTAGTGTGTCAACAAGACAAGGCGGACCACCAAAAGAAGGCAGGATTACTGGAACCATTGCCGGTGCCCACAAGACCGTGGGAAAACGTATCCATGGATTACATATCTGGTTTGCCTAAAGTGGGGGACTTGGGCAACATAATTGTCGTGGTGGATCGCTTCTCGAAGTACGCTACCTTTATCGCAGCTCCCAAACATGTTACGGCAGAAGGGACAACTCATCTCTTCTTCAAGCATATTGTTAAATACTGGGGACTGCCGAAAGATATTGTCAGTGATCGGGACTCTCGGTTTACTGGCGCATTTTGGACCGAACTTTTCAAAATCTTCGGGTCCACGCTGAATATGAGCTCGAGCAATCACCCACAATCCGATGGCCAAACTAAGCGGTTTAATTCTATGTTGGAGGAGTATCTTCGGCACTTTGTTCGGGGTACTCAAAAGGATTGGGTGAAGCTCCTGGATGTTGCTCAGTTGTGCTTCAACGCTCAGAAAAGCTCTTCCACAAATAAGAGTGCTTTTGAGATTATTACCGGGCAACAACCGCTACTCCCGCACACCGTTGACTCCCCACAAGGTGGAAAATCTCCTCTCGCACGGAGTTTCTCTCAGGAATGGAAACAGAATGTGGAAATTACTCGAAGTTACCTGGAGAAAGCTCAAAAGCGGATGAAAAGATATGCAGATCTGAACCGGCGCTTCTTGGAATTTGAAGCGGGAGATAAAGTCATGGTTAAGGTCCCTGATCCCAGGCACTCTAAATCATCGAGGGGGAGGGATCCTCGCTTGATGCAAAAATACATCGGACCTATTACTGTGATCAAACGTATTGGGAAGGTGGCCTATAAACTGGAGCTACCCCCTTGGTGGAAAATGCACAATGTTCTACATGTAAGTCAGCTCAAACCTTATTCTGCAGATATGGACGACGAATCCCGAAACCTGCCGAGCCGTCCCCAACTGGAGCTGAAAAAGACAGAGAAGCGTGCCGCAGAAGCTATCCTTGACTACCGGGTTGGACGAACAGCGAACAAGACGTATGACGAGTACCTGGTGAAGTGGATAGGATACAGCGAATAGGAGAACACTTGGGAGCGGGTAACGAACCTGAAGGCGTTTAAACAGATGATCGAAGATTACCATGCCTCAATGACGCCGAGGACGTCGCCATCTCAGGTGGGGGAGGATGTCAAGGGTCGCCCGCGCTCTAGGGCCCCTTGACCCGCGACTCAACGTGGCCGCCAGGCCACCCCGCAACCAAGACCGCATCAACGACAAGACAAACTGCTATCGAGTCTTAGGTGCTAGGGTCTTTGTACATGTAAATAGTTAGTTAGTCGGTAGTGGGCAAGTTGCTGCCCTTTTGTCCCGCTTTTCGCGCGGTGTAACCCCCTGTAATAGTAAGTGAGGTCACAACAGAAATATTTTTTTTAAGTACTTTAGGGGAGAGCAGGTATTCGAAGCATAGTTAAGCAGCGTTCTATTGTAATCTCGGGCAATCTCCCTGGTCCTTTGTGGACGCCCGCACAAGTGTACTATATTCTTGGTGAATATAATAAAAGTTAATTTCCCTTCAATGTTGCTGTCCCTCTAAAGCGTTCCACTGGGGTGGGCGTGAGTGCGACGTACAGCGTACGTACATAGTTGGTTTAGGCGTACGTAGCGAGCAAGAAGCCGCTACTAGCCACACGGTGCACAGTTCCTAGCAACCTACTCGGTGCCCGGGAAAGGCCGTTCCCATTTTGGCCTGCGAGCCCGGGAAAGGCCGTTCCCATTTTGGCCTGCGAGCCGGAAGGGCCGTTCCTAGAAGAAGCGCGATTTTAAATGTTGGAAACACTGACACGCTTTGGAGGGGCATGGGAACGGCCCTTCCCAGTTTTAACTGAGACCCGGAACGACCGTTCCCAGGCCTGCGACAGAACAAAACATTCTGTATAAAAATGGTATTTTGGGATTTTAACCCAATGATTTATTTGATCTCAACTTGTTATTATATGATTGATTACATGCTAAAACAAGATATTTTCATGCCACATTGTACATTGCTCATCATCTCGTTGCATTTTCGCCGTTCGTCATATTTGGTCCACTTAGAGTCATGTCTCACGTGTACACGCCTTTCTTGCACAGACCAGCTTCCCCGTGATGAGGAGCAGGGCCGTAGGCCGTGACTCACTTGCATTTTGTCGGTAAAGGTGAGGTTTAATTGCTAGTTACATAGAACCCGTATAACCTTATGTGGATTTCAGGCCAAACGGTATATATAGTTATAATTGTTTCTAACTCTCGAGTCATGCTTATTGAAAGAAAACCGTGTATCATGTTACAAGTCATGTTTACCATGTTACCGTGATTGAACCGTGACCGTGTTACCGTGAATGGTGAAGGCTCACAACCTTCCCGTTATTGGAGTGATGGAGTTCATTGGAGTGATGGAGTTCAGGGAGTGAAGGAGTTTATGGAACTGAATTCATGAAACTGATATGTGTGCAGTGTAATTGAATTGCATGATTGCATATTAGTTAATAAAGTGCTTGATATTGATAGTTGTAATCTCGGGCGAGTTCTATGTTATTCTTGAACTTATATTATCTTAAGTTATAAAACCTTAACCGAGGTTATAACTTGCCTGTTATTTGTGCTAATGTGTATTTATACCCCTCACTCGGTCTTCACAGACTGACGCCTCCACCTTTCAGGTTTTCACCGTGGCGTGCTAGGCGGGAGTCGGGTCGTGTCGTCCAGCTGAGTCTAGCATTTCATATATTCTCGTGATAGTGACATTTCCAGACTTAGCATATTACAATTATTGTTAATAGTTGGAGATGATAATGTATTGATATGTTAGTTACCATATGATGAGATTTGGATATTTGATAGAATGACGAAATGATAATGTCATGCTTCCACTTTCGAGTTTCATGTATTGGATTTAATTCCTTTGAGGGTCTAGTCCCGCCTAGCTAGCTTGTTTTTTTACTTGTCACCCGTTCGCTATAGGTTAGTTCATGTACGGATTATCCATTTCGTATGTGGATCAGCCTATAGTGCGGGGGTGTGGCATCTCTACGTATAGGGGTGCTACAGATTTAGTCCAAATACACCAGATTCTTCATAAGTCTAATATCTCAAAAGACAATCAAAAAATATTCTTCACAAAATTCTCACAATACCATCAAAACCCACAAACCAATTCGAATCAAAAGCACACCTGAAGTGGGGATAAGAACCTCTGTGAATTAAGCAGCAGCCCCGACGGAACCGAACATCATTGCCGCCGCCAACCGCTAACTCCGAATCACCTCTCATTTGCCCCTTTTCCTCACCTGCCATCTCTCTCCCTTCCCCTCCTCGACCCAAAACAGTAAGAGGGACAAAAACCCCCAACTGCACGACTTCCAGCTCCTGTAGCGACCGTCGGTCACCCATCTCCGATCCCCCCTCTCCTCTCCCCTCCCTCTTCTTGCACTCCTCTCCTTTATGTGTCTCGTTTCATTTTCTCTCTCTCGGTAGCAGATTCGCCGACCACCCAGCATTGTCGGCGCTGTCTTCACTTCTTTCTCCCTCCCTGAAGCAAGAAAACCACTACTGGACGTCTTCCCCTCGGCCGACGATGACCACCACCTTTCGGCCTCCACTTCGGCGAGATCTCACAGTCTTGCCCCTGTTTTTCCCTTTTTCTCACCCAAAATCACAAATGACAGAAGTCCTTCCATTTTCCTTTTTTCCCTTTTTTAGTGTTTTTTAATTAGTAAAATACAAAATGACTTTTTTACCCTTAAAAAGTCATGTGAACCTCACGTGTTGTCCTTTTGCCGGAAAATTAGGCCGGAATTTTGACTTGGGTATTGCGATTTAACAACTTATATAGGTTGGGTACTGATTCATCAAAATTTAAAGGTTGGGTACCAAAGTGCAACAAGCCTCAGAGATTGGGGTGCAAAGAAAGATTAACCCTTCTTTTAAATACACATCATAAATGGTTATAAGAATTCAAATTTGAATTATTGTTATAAAAGAAAAAGAAAATCTATTCTCCATTCTCCATTGACATTTACGAATAAGTATTTGATATAATTGGACTAAAATATAATGTAGAATGTAATTTAGTAAAACTATATAAGAAAAGATATATTAAAAAATAGGAATACAGCTAATATTCGATTTCACATCCTTCATTTGATATCCGAAAGTTGAATTAGCGAAAGCCATGTCTGGTTTGGAAATGTGAAAAGTGGGATTGCCCAAATCAATAAGCTTTAAATACTAAAACGGCAGCGTATTAATTAGTAGTGTTTTGGCAGAGCAGCTAGACAAGACACGTGTTGGTAGCTGAGGACAGCTGTGCGTGCAAGGCTTACGTGGCGTGACTCCACCGCCACGCTTAGGATCGCGTGAAGAATTCCGAGATTTTTTCTTTAAATAGTAAAATAATGCTAAGATATTTCTTTTCCCTTCATGTTTTAAAAGGCCTAACTCTCAAATTAAACAGAATAATTATAATTTATCATCATATTTAAATTAAAATATAGATATTATTTTTTAAAAAATAATTAATTATATTTCAACTCCATTTTTGTTTAAAAAGTATTGTCGTCAGTAAAAATTCAATTGAAATTCAAAAAATACTTTCTGTTGACTTTATTCAATTTTTTATTCCATTATTACCCTTGGGGTTAACTATAATTAATCATACTAATATAGGGATTAAATATAATATTTTTAATAAAGTTTTTAAATTGCCATTTTTTAACAAAATGTAACTATTCTAATCGTTATATTCCTCTTTCATTCACAATTTATTAATATAAATTAAATATTTATTTTATTATTATATTAAGGTAAAAAGTAAGAATTAATTAATTATGATTAACGATAAATTAGAAACATAATTAATTATGGTGATTTTATTATTGAATTTTTTTTATTTAGTTAGTTTAATGACAAAAAAAATTAATTCAAAATTAGAATTTAAATTATTTTTTATATAGATATAATTTAATTGCTAATAATTATTAAATAATAATTAATTATAAATTCAAATTACAAGCTTTTGATTTGTAATATATATGTTAAAATTTTCATGCAAATATAAAAAAACAATTCCTCTTACATATACATAATTAGTAAAACTTTCAATATTGAACTATTTCAGTTAGATTTGATTCGATTTAAGCACAAATTTTTTAATTTAATGATCACAATTTTGTGTTTCCAATTATGTGTGCGTGCATAAGAGCTCCCCTAATCCATAAAATTTGTAGGTTAATAATTTATGAAACAAGTCCTAATGTAAGCTGTGTGACACCCCGTCTGCCCGCACGTACAGGTTAGTGTCACGTGTGAGTTTATTTTCTAAATTTGCATTAGCCTCTTATTTAAGTGATACATTTATTTGAATTCTATATTGTAATTCTATCTCATATATGAATTATTTGAATTATTTGATAAGAATTTGCCTAAGTGACTTTAAGATTTGAATTCTTGCAACTTGTGAATTTGCGAGTCATGAATTTGAAACCCGAGCATGCTAATTTTGTGGATAACGTGATTTATATGATTTTTGGACTTAACTGTATGTTTTATTTATGCTTTGGACTTGATTGATCTTTAGGAGGGTAGCACCCCGAAAGGGCCATATGGAGTCCTTGGCCAAGGCAGTAGAGCAAGACATCAAGAAAAGGGTTTCTTGGATTGAGATCAAATGGATATGAAATGCACTTAGCTTTAAGACCGGATTATTAGGGTTCTGATTATTCCCTTACCCTAGATCTTGGTTGAGAGATAGTAAGTAGGAGGATTGTATCTCACATGAATCAATGACTTAAAGGTTCTGTCGAATCCGAACATTCCAATTCAGCTAGGGGTTAAACACCTGTTGCTAGACTATGGTCGTTTAATCTGTGGACTGATTAATTAATTAGTGAATTAATTAACTAGGGTCATTGCTAATTGAATTGAGAACCTAGAGGGTCACACACAACAACTTGGTTACATGAGTTAAGGCTTGAAAATGATTAAACGAGTTAATCGGGCCAAGAGGGTTCCACACGTGTGAAACCACACGTGTAGGTCACGTGAGTGACACTTGTCCTTGTGACACGTGTCCTACAAGTGTAAATATATATATTGTATATATATATATATATATATATGACCCTAAACCCTAAACCCTAAACCCTATATATATATATATTAAATAATTCAATGTGTTAATTATTTAATAGACTTTGGTTTAATTTTGAATTAAAAAGAAAGTCTAATTTTAGAGAAAATAATCTAGTTAATTAATTATGAATTAATTAATTAGATAAAAAAAGTTGTTTATTTTAAATAAATAAAGTATAAAATTATCCAAAAATAGTTTGGATATTTTAGCTCTCTTGAAAGTTGATTTGAATTTCAATTCAAAGTCAAAGTCAAAATTACTTGATGATCAAGTATTAGGAGAGAGGGACCAAAATCCTTAGCCATAAGGACTAGGGATTTTTGGCCACTCCCTTATTATAAATAGGGGAGTTCGAGCTCCCCTTAGAGCTAATTGGCAATTCTTTTGGTTCATGTTTTGAACACCATCCTTTCTCCAAGATAAACGAAACCCTAGGTTAAGCCTAAACACTAACTAGAGAACTAGCATACTTACTAGTTAGATTGTAGTCAAGTTGGTGGACTATCTCTAGAGAGCTTCAAGTTAGAAGTTTGAAGATTCGAGATTTACCAAGGAGAGGGGATCAAGCCGCGAGAAGAGCGTTCTTGGGTGGCTTGAAACGCTTCAAGAAAGAATAAAAGAAAAGTAGGTTTCTTATCTCTACGAATTTGGATACATGATTGCGAGTCCAAGGTCCTTTTGTTGGAAAATTTTTAAATTTCTGCTGCTTCCTGATTCGTGTTTTCCAACAAGTGGTATCAGAGCCACCTCGTAAATCGTGTTTCTGAAATTAGTGAGTGGAACCCTCTTGGCCCAATTAACTCGTTTAATCATTTTAAAGCCTCAACTCATGTAACCAAGTTGTTGTGTGTGACATTCTAGGTTCTCAATTCAATTAGCAGTGACCCTAATTAATTAATTCACTAATTAATTAATCAGTCCACAGATTAAACGACCATAGTCTAGCAACAGGTGTTTAACCCCTAGCTGAATTGCAATGTTCGGATTCGACATAACCTTTAAGTCATTGATTCATTGTGAGATACAATCCTCTTACGTACTATCTCTCAACCATGATCTAGGGTAAGGGAATAATCAGAACCCTAATAATCCGGTCTTAAAGCAAAGTGCATTTCATATCCATTTGATCTCAATCCAAGAAACCCTTTTCTTGATGTCTTGATCTACTGCCTTGGCCAAGGACTCCATATGGCATATGAATAACTTACACAATAAGAGATCACCTTGCAAATGCAAGTCTAGGTCCTTTCTTGATTTTCATTCACTTTCATGAATCACTTGTGCAACCCCAGCATAAGCCTTGAATCAGTTGTCTAAGGCGACACCCTTTAAAGCTTATACCTAAGACTACAATGTTAACTCATAAAGTGACATGGAACCTCAAGTCTAAGGATCAATTAATCACATCAATGACTCGTGAGATATTTCCTAATCTGGAAGTTTCCATTTCCTAAAATAGAAACTTCCTTTCCCATTTAGGAATGTTCTCACACGGGGCACCTCAGTGAACTTTCTTATGGAAGTAAGCACCCTCATGTATCATACACGTATCAACTATACACTTTGCACCTCCATGAACAAGGTGGTCCTTCTTAAGGGCGTGATCCCACAAGCAAGCTTTAGAGGAGTCAAGTTGACACTCCCACTGTCGGTAGGACTCATCGGCTTGGAGTATTTTACTAATCATGACTTATGTGATATAGGGCTAGCTTCATGAACCATTTCACCTAAATGGTAGAGTCCTAAAGTCATCAGGATTAGGGGAGTTCTCATACATGCACAGATAAAGTAAACGCATACCAAACAAGAGCATATAAAGAAGTGTTGCCTCAATTCGTTATTTCATTCAAAGATTGTCTGTGATTACAATAAGGAAAAGCATAAAGCGGATATACAATCGGCTTTCTAGGGCATTATTCCTAGCAATCTCCCACTTGCCCGTCAAAGCCATTCTAAAGCTATTCTAAGTCCCATCTTCTGAAGATGACCTTGGAAAGCTTCTCGACTAAGGGGTTTAGTAAGTGGATCTGCCGCGTTCTCTGCTGATGTGACCCTCTCAATTTGCACATCTCCTCTTTTGATAATATCACGGATTAGGTGATACTTCCTCATAATGTGCTTGGTCCGTTGGTGAGATCTTGGTTCTCTTGCTTGAGCAACTGCCCCAGTGTTGTCACAAAACACAGTAATGGGGTCTTTCATGCTAGGAACAACATTCAACTCTTGAATGAAGTTTCTAATCCAAACACCTTCCTTAGCTGCATCATTTGCAGCTAAGTATTCGGCCTCAGTGGTCGAATCTGCAGTGGTAGTTTGCTTGGAACTCTTCTAACTCACTGCTCCGCCGCTTAGGCAGAAAATGTATCCTGACATTGACTTAAAATCATCTAAGTCAGATGCAAAGCTTGCATCGCAGTATCCTTCAACAGTAAGATCTTTCTGACCTCCGTAAACTAAGAATAAGTCTTTAGTATTTTTTAAGTACTTAAGAATATTCTTCACGGCAGCCCAGTGACCATCTCCAGGGTCAGATTGGAAATGACTTGTTACACTAAGTGCATAAGCCACATCCGGTCGAGTACATAACATTGCATACATTATGCTACCTATTGTTGATGCATAAGGTGTGTGAGTCATTCTTTCCTTCTCAAGGTTAGTCTTAGGACACACCTTCTTTGAAAGACATGTTCCTACACTTATAGGAAGGTTCTTAAGCTTTGCTGACTCCATATTGAATCTCTTCAATACTTTGTCAATGTACATCGACTGTGACAGTCCTATTAACCTTCTAGATCTATCTCGATAGATTTTAATTCCAAGGATATAGGACGCATTACCAAGATCTTTCATCTCGAATTGGTTTGATAACCATAACTTAGTCACTTTCATGTCATCCTTCGAATTCCCAATAAGAAGGATGTCATCTACATAAAGTACTAAGAATTGCACTGAGGTCTCCAATTCCTTTCTATACACACATGATTCATTCGAAATTTGAGAAGCCAAACGCTTTGATTGATTCATCAAATCGAATATTCCAATTCCTAGAAGCCTGTTTCAATCCATAGATTGATCTTTGGAGTTTGCAAATCTTTTGCTCACTCCCACTGAATGTGAAACCTATGGGTTGTTCCATATAAATGTCTTTATCAATGTCACCATTGAAAAAGGCAGTTTTCACATCCATTTGCCATATCTCGTAGTCATAATACGCAGCAACGACAAGCATGATCCGAATAGACTTTTGCATTGCAACTGGTGAAAAGGTTTCATCAAAGTCCACGCCGGGTCTTTGAGTGAATCCTTTTGCAACCAGTCTTGCTTTGTAGGCTGCAATGCTTCCATCAACTCCAAGCTTTCTCTTAAAGATCTATTTACAACCTATGGGTTTGACCCCATCAGGCAAATCTACCAAGGTCCAAACTTGGTTGGAGTTCATGAAATCCATTTCGGATTTCATGGCTTCTATCCACTGTTCAGAGTCAGAATCTGAAAGTGCCTCCTCATATGTTAAAGGATCATTATCCTTTTGAGAGATTTCATGTAAGAATCCATACCATCTCTCCGGTTGTCTAGGAGTGCATTCAGAATGCCTTAGAGGAGGATTGCGTGTGTATCGAAATTCGTGATTGGTTGTTGTTGATCAGAAGGGGACGTTTCTTCAGTGGGTGGTGTGGGGTCACTTTGTACTTCCTCTAATTCTATGATCTTGCCTTTCTTTTCTTTAAGGAACGGTTCCTCAAGAAAAGTAGCATTTCTGGAAACAAACACCTTTTGCTCATATTGATCATAGAAGTAGTATCCTATGGATTCCTTAGGATAACCTATAAAGTAGCATAAGTTAGAACGAGATTCTAACTTATCTCCCACTGTCCTCTTCACGTAAGCAGGACAACCCCAAATTCTTAAGTAAGAATAACTAGGGATTTTACCATGCCACATTTCATAGGGCATTTTAGGGACTGACTTAGAGGGAACTAGATTCAAAATCTTTGCTGCACTTTCTAGGGCATAACCCCAGAAAGAAGGTGGTAAGTCAGTGAAACTCATCATGGAACGAACCATATCAAGTAGAGTTCGATTCATTCTCTCAGAAACTCCATTAAGCTGAGGAGTTCCCGGAGGAGTCCACTGAGAGATAATCCCATTATCTTTGAGATGAGTAAGGAATTCTTCACTAAGATACTCGCCTCCTCGATCAGATCGAAGTGTTTTGATCTTGTGACCAGTTTTGGTTCTCAACCTCCTTTTGAAATTCTAAGAATTTCTCAAAAGCTTCAGATTTATACTTCATTAAGTACACATAACCATACCGACTAAAGTTATCAGTAAAGGTTATAAAATACTGATGATTGTTTCTTGTGCTTACACTAAGCGGTCCACAAACATCAGAATGGATCAAATCCAAAACCTTAGTGGCACGTTCCACAGTTCCTTTAAAAGGGACTTTGGACATTTTTCCTTTGAGACAGGATTCGCAAGAAGTTAACTCTTTGAGATCATTTTAGAGAATGATCCTAAAGTGTTTATCTTGCTGATTCTGTTCTTGGAAATGTGTCCTAATCTAGCGTGCCATAAGGGAGCTGAAACTTTGTCATCTCACTTACGTTTAGTTTCTCGTTGTATATTCATAATATTGATATTCTGAGTTAGATAAAGTCCATTACTTAGAGTACCGATGTGAACGGAAGAGTTGTTCCGATGTATGGGAAAGTCTTAGATCTTCATTCTTCCTTGAAGCTCCCCATGAAGGATATGTCTTGTGTGGAATGAGGTTTGAAATGAAGCTAGGTTAGGGTTTCCAAGATATAATATGTGGGCTAAAGGCTTTATTAGGAGTTGGGCTCAATTAAATGACTTTCGGCCCAATAGATCAAAATTAAAAGGTTTAAGGTCCAAACGGCTTACGAAAAATATGAAATCAATTCCATTGGATCCGAATCACTAAATCGAGTCCAATGGTGGTGTCGAAATTCGAATTTGAATTCCCGAGCTCATATCGGTTTGAACGACCCAATCCTCCTAACTTAAGTTAGGTCCAAACGCAAAATAGGCCCAAGCCCCATTTCAATTCAACACCAACAATTAAATTCAAGTAGCCACGTTTCCCATTAACCCATTAATTCTCAAGTTGTCATGCAAGAAATCATATTTTATATTTTCCCATTTTAGCCAATTAAGTCACGTATTTAATCAATGTTAGGATTTAAACACATCAAAGGGAATTAACCCACATATGTGCGTAAAGTAAACACTCTCGTGACGCATACCTGTACGATTTATTAGATGGGGCATCACAGGTTTGGTGTGCAAAACCCTATTCTTGGTTCATAATCTTTTGATTAATATGTTATATGCTCTATTTTTATATAGTGTGTGGATGTGTGTTAGCCCCCTCACTCTGTCGTGACTGACCCTTCTCTTTTCCCACCTTTAGTTGCAGGTCTGCTAGAGCTAGGCTGGGAAGTGCGTCGTGGTCGTGTCGTACTTTTCGGTTTAGATCGAGTCTGCATTTCATAAGCGCATCTTTTGAATATTTTGATATGTATTTGAATTAAATTGTACTTTGGAATTTTGAATACTTGATGTATTTTGGGTCGGGATGGCCATGTTTATATTTGTGTATGCCTTTGGATTCTGTTGTTTGCTTTCGCATATTTGTTTAATTGTTTTTCTTGCGTGCTCTGTCTGTCTTTATTCCCTCTTAGCCTAGTGTATGTGTGTAGGTCCTCGTTCGCTTAGACTTGGGCTCATGTATGGACTTCCATTTCATATGTGGGTTCGGGTCTAGGTGCGGGGGATGTGGTGGCCCGCCGCTTCGGGTGTCACAAGTTGGATTAGAAATTACTCCAAGCCGATGAGTCCAACGAACAGTGGGAGTGTCAACTTGACTCTCTTGAGATTTACTTATGTGATTGTGTCCTTAAAAAGGAATCACCATATTTCATAGGTTATAAAGTGCCTAGTTAATATGTATACAATACACAAGGGTGCTCGCTATGTCTAATGAGTACATTGAGCCTAATTATAATTAATTAAAGAATTAATTTGATCCCGTTTTAGAAATAATTACATTAATTCTAATTTATTCTATTAAATTATTCTAATATGATTTGAATAAATAAGTAAAGAAATCTAATTTATTTAGGATTTCTTTTCCTAAAAGATAAGATCTTCAAGTAACTTATTAGATAAGTTACTAATTCTTGGAGAAGAAGAAAAGAAGGTATAACTATGGTAGGAATCCTACTTAGATGAGAAATTCGAACCTCATCTTTATTAGAAGAGCGGGTTCGAAAATCTTGAGCGTGCGTTACTTATTCACGCATCAAACGGTGCTTTGCAACAAAAGGAAAAAATTCTTGCTTTCTCTTTCTCGTTTCTTGTTTTCTTTCAAATACACAATCTATAAAACTAGCATACTAAATTCATTGATCAGAATCTAGAATTGGTGTGGATACATTCTAGAGGGATCTTACTTTGGATTCTCGAAGGAAAGAACCGTTCGTGAAAGGGGCTCGAATTCAATTCCACAAGAAGAACATGTGAGCATGGCTCAAACGTTTCAAGAAAGCTTCAATTTAAGTAAGTTATTTGAACATTCCCGATTATTAATTTGATATAAAAATTTTAAGCAAACAATCCTTATTGGAAAATTTTTAAATTTCCTCTGTGTATAATATGTATTTTTCAACAAGTGGTATCAGAGTCACACTTATAACGTTTATACCAAATTTCTCTATTAATAGAATTATGAAAAATTCTTGATTCTTGATGATAGCTAGGCATTCTTGAACCCATTTTGAACTCTAATTTTTGAATTTGGACAAATTGAGAAATAAAAAAAAAAGAAAAATATTAATATCGTCCCGTAAAGTAACCCACTTGCAATTTTGGTCCCAACAGTTGCCACTATCTCACTTTAGGTCCCATAAAGTCACTTTTTTCTTAATTTTGATCCCACTGACCAATTTCCTTAAACAAACATTTGACCATCCAAATATTTTGTTTTTTAGCCCTTGTTATTTATTTAAGTTTTTCAAACCTACCACAAACTATTTAAATTCTATATTTTAACCCTAAATTATTCAAATTATATATATTATAATGAGTTATATATATAATATGACACCCCGTCTCTTCGACAATTCAGGTATGACGTCACGAGTGAGTTTAATTGCGTAAATTAATTATTTTAATTCAAGTTATGTATTACTTTAGAATTTAATTAAAATGTGATTGAACTCAAATGTCCATTTTCAGAAGTTTAGGGACCTAATTGTAATTAGGGTTTCTGAGTCGTTTTTCTGCTAACTTGAGCTCGGGAATTCATATTTGAATTCTGACTTCTCCATTGGATTCGTTTCGACCATTCGGGTCCAACGAAACAAGCCTCATATTTTTTTGATACTGTTTGAACCTCCTACCTTTTTTAAATTCGAACGGATTGAACATAACCCTTCTTGAACCAAACCGGACCGGTTTTCTTTCTTTTTCTTCCCCTAAAAATCATCCAAAGCCCTCTCTTTCCCCCTCATTTTGGGCCCATCGATCCACAAGAGATGAAAGGAGAAAAAGAGGGTTTTCACCATCTTCACACCTTTGAGCTCAAGTTCTGTCTTCGTCTCTCGTCCGATCAACGATCCGAGGTAAGCTATGAATTCCTCTCGTCTTAAGCTTTGTTTCTTTCCGATTAAATGTTTTTTTAATTGCTCGATTTCTTGAGTGTGGAGAAGATGATGAATAGTATGTTTATATGAAAATTTGACCCTATGCCTTCATTCTTGAATCATTTGTGATACTAGTGGAAATTAATGCCTTCAAGCCCAAGGAATGATCCAGCTCGTTTTGACAAATAACCAGGTCCAGAAGAACAGTAGCCTGTTTCAGACCTGCTCACCAGATGGGCTAACCAGCAAGTCAACCAGCCGAGCAGGTGGGCCGACGGGCTGGTTATCAGGCCCAGCAAACGGGCCCAAAGCCTAATAGAAACCCTAACAACCTTCCCCGAATATTGGGGTTTATTCTAGCACGTGATTGAAGAAAAGAAACCTCAGGAAAAGCATTTAAATTTAGAAGAACCAGTCAATTCCAAGAAGAGAAGAGTCCCATGACCTCAAATCTCTCCACCACTTACCTACCTAGATACCACCTGCTCCAGTCACTACCTCCCCCCTCTTCAAAGCTATAAAAGAAGTCTAAGCAGCCCCATTTCTCCAACTTGGGGCACATTATCATCTCTCAACTTTTATGGCATTCAATATTCATTTTTCCGAAGTCGTGAATTTCTTAGCAAGCAGCACTACTATCTACTACATCATCCAAGGGCTTTCTACATCTTTATATTTACCCTAAGCTTTATAATTATTCTTTGTTGTATACTTACTTTGTATTGTAATTCTTCTCATCATTAATATGATTTTTACATTTGAATTTCTTATATTAGTGGTGTTAAAATCGACAAGCATCACTTGGCGCCGTCTGTGGGAAAAACTGAGTTGAGGCGTGAGAATTCTATCAAGTCACACATGGCTTCGGACGGGCTGAACAACGCTCGCACTACGATCGGGCAGCTTCCTCCCATAACAGCTGTCGGGAGCAAATCTGAGAATCAAAGGACCGAGGCTGCTGCGAGCCACTCCAGTCATGTAAGTAGGGCGTCAGATGACCAGCCGGAGAGCAGCCTGCTTGCTAGTGATTTGCTTGTGCGGGAAAATCTCCCCCTGCAGCACTTAGTGGACGCCATTCGAGTGTCGGCATTTAGGAACAACCCTCGGAGATGAACCACCGAGAGTACTCAGAGGCGGGCCTAACTAAAGGCTCAGAAGGACCTAATCACAAAAACATGCAGCTAGTAGGCGGGGATCTACCTGCTGACCTACCAGTAGTCACGGACCTTAGCAGCCCACTAGCACCCGAAGTGTTTCCACCACAAGGAGCCCGTCCGCCTGCTCAGGAGACACATCCATCAACCCTGGAGCAGCTGGAGAGCCTCATATCACAGGTTCACAACCACCAACAGGTTGCTAGGACGTCGGAGGTGGCCAAAGGGGTACACCTGCCCGTTGGATCTAGAGTTCAGGTCTCTCGCCACTTATCGGCAAAGGAATTGGGGGAGTTAGCAGCCCTGATCGTAGGTACCCATCGGGCCGTTAGGCTAGCCAACGTGGCCTGTATCACGGGAGGGCTGAACAACCAAGTGACACAACCTGCTGATACATCTCACCTCACCCTTGAGGAGCTTAACAGAAGGATGGACGGTGTCATTGATGCAGCCGTCCCGCGTATTATGCAGTAGACCCTCGAGCATGCGGAAATACTAACCTGCGGGGTGGTATCACATGCTGGTAGAACAGAGCCCTCCACCGTTAGGAGCCCGCATCCAAAAGGAACCAAAGGACGAACCTCTATCGGGAACCCCTCGTTGGTACAAGTGGAGGTACAGGGCCATATGCCCGCCGGAAGGGTCAACATTCAATCCAATGTGAACCTGAAGGAGGCAGGAAGTGGCGGAACCCAAGCAGCTGGCGGCATAGTAGCGCAGCACGCAGGGCTCCTACCACCTGCTGCCTACCAGCCGGGCAGAAGGAACCATGCTGATGCGGAGTAGCCGGATTGAGCCACTAGGTTACAGTAAAGGCTTGAGGATATGGAGAGGCTCATGCGAGCCACCCCAGCGTGGGTGCTTAGGAGTGGTGGGTCATTCAGCCAAAGGATCATGGATGACGAGCTTTCTCCGGACTGCAAAACATCGGGGCTGCCCGAGTATAACGGAGCCACGGATCCCCAGAAGCATTTAGACTGAATGACCCGAGTATAACGGAGCCCTACTGTATCAGTACACCGAAGGTGTAAAGTGCAGGGTAGTCCTCACTACGTTTACCGATATGGCTCAAGAATGGGCCAGCCAGCTCGTCCCGGGATCTATAAACTCATTTGAGCAGTTCGCTTCATTTCCTACACCAATTTGCAAGCAGCAAACACCGCCAAAAGAATAATAGCAATCTTTTTACAGTAAAACAAAGAAATGACAAGACTTTAAGGAGATACATCATCCGGTTCACGAAGGCCGTGCTGGAAGTCATTTCCGCCACTTTTGAGGTGCGGGCTAGTGCCTTCGAGCAAGGTTTGAAGCAAGGGAGGTTTTTTAGGTTGCTCTCCAAGAGGCCGCCCGTCATCTAGGATGACCTCTTGGCAAGGGCCGAGAAATACGTTAATGCAGAGGAGGTGAAAGATGGAAAATATAGAGATTTACATGATAGACGAAGAGATAGGAGAGAGGATGGATGGCTTCCCGCTTCACCGAAAAGGAGTCGGAAGAGCCTAAGTAACCGGAGAACCATGACCAACGAGCTGGAAAGAAGCCTGTAAAGGAGCCGAGAGAGCCTAAGCAGCCAGAGAACCAGGACCAACGAGCTGGAAAGGAGCCCATAAAGGAGTCGGAGAAGCCTAAGCAGCAGTTCAGGTGTCGGAAGACCAGTTATTTATGAGGGTTGACCAGACGGGCTGCTCATTCCAGCTGGAGGGTTCGCAACACAGCACGTGGTGCTACACCGCCTGCCGACCACCAGCACAAGAGAGGCATACGAGCTGGAAGATACCGATGGCATGAGGCTATCTGGACCATGGAACACCTTAAATCTGAAGAGGTTTTCTGCATAATTCAACACCGGCTCTTGCTAACCAGCCAGCAGGAGCCCGTTTACTAGCCTGGAGAAGACATAAAAATATCACCAGGTTTCGCTCATTGCATATAACTTCTTACACTTAACACTAGATTATTACTAGCTGCAGCCTACATCCTACAATTCGCTCTTTATATACCTTTCTTGATGATGCATTGATGAATAATATAAGGCTGAGCTGCATGTATTGTCATTGGTTAATTTGAAATGAAACATGATACCTTTGAATGGTTGGGAAGATCATACGAAAAAACCCGGGTAGAAGAAGCACACAAATAAGACCTCTTGGGAAGGCGCGTTAATTACGCAAATACCTTGGGAAGGAGTCGGACCGATCACTCCTTCGAGCTTCGCTCCCCCTGCTTCACCAGCTGGGTTGGCCACCCCATCTGGTAAAGCAGCTAGTCATAAGAGTCAGAGATTTTGCTCTTATGAGATAGAGTCCTATTGTTGCCGAATGATGAGATATGAGAATCTCAACTGAATAAAAATGCTGGAGTAATAGCCGGACCTAAATCCCGGCAGTTGGTAGAAGAAAGGGGTCGGAGAGAACACCCCGAACGCTTATTTGAAAAGCTAATTTCTGATTGAACAAAGCAGTGATGACAATGATAGAATGAGAATGAGAACATCCTCCCCACATCCAAACATTCAAAATAGGTTTTCAAACTAAAAGGAAGCATGATATCAAGACGGGCTCAGGTCTGCTCCTCGTCACTAGCTGCTGCTGCGTCTGGCTGATCAATGCCCCCAGCAGCTAGAGAGGTTCCCGCCTGCTCATCAAAGAGGGTTGTGTTGTCAGCAGCCCTGTCAGCGGCCTCGACAGTGGCCCTATCAGTAGCTGTGCCGGCAGCCTTGCACTCTTCTACTGAGTATTAATTGTGATAAAGAAGATATTATGATTATGGTTAAATAGATAAATTTCTAATAATCTTAGATGTGCAGGACTCTCAAATTTTTATCTAGTGCAGATTTCGTCTCTTACGAAAGAAAGGGATAAGTAGCAATTTCTAAGATTATCTATGGGGAGATTTCGTGATAGTCTGATAAGATGAAGATGGAAGTTGCTGGAAAAAAGAGTATGCCGGGTAAAAGAATTCAATATTGCACAAACAAGGAGAAATGAGACGGCATGAAAGAGAAGCCGGTTAAGCAGGCAGTCCACAAGCCAAGAATCAACCGGCGTGCAAGGGAACCAAGAAGCAGCCTCCAAGCAAGCCTAAGGAAAGGAAATCATCCGGGAAGCTGAACGGGAAAGCTTGAAAAATAATAGAGTGATCGAACTCACCTCATGACCGTCAGAAGACAGAAGCCTTCCAGAGAAGACCCGACAACTAACCAATCAACTATGGTTCCCTGGTTGCACTCCTTTTACTCATAGGGGTTTTTCCCACGTGGTTTTCCCTTGTGAGGTTTTTAACGTGGCAACCACACTATGCAAAGCCGGAGGTGTCTATCAAGTCTAACTAATCTCGATCAGACGAGGAACTCACTGATTTTTGCTACTCTTGTAGCCAAACACATTGGACTACGAGAGTAGGGCAGAGTGATGATACTAGTGGAAATTAATGCCTTCAAGCCCAAGGAATGGTCCATCTCGTTTTGGCAAATAACCAGGTCCAAAAGAACAGCAGCCCGTTTCAGACCTGCTCACCAGACGGGCTGACTAACAAGTCAACCAGCCCAGCAGGTGGGCCGACGGGCTAGTTATCAGGCCTAGCAAAATGGCCCAAAGCGTAATAGAAACCCTAACAACCCTTCTCGAATATTAGGGTTTGTTCTGACACGTGATTGAAGGAAAGAAACCTCAGGCAAAGCATTTAAATTTAGAAGAACCAGTCAATTCCAAGAAGAGAAGAGTCCAGTCCCATGACCTCAAATCTCTCCACCACTTACCTACCTAGATACCACCTGCTCCAGTCACTACCTCCCCCCTCTTCACAGCTATAAAAGAAGTCTAAGCAGCCCCATGTCTCCAACTTCTGGCACATTATCAGCTCTCATACTTTTACGACATTCAATATTCACTATTTTGAAGACGTGAATTTCTTAGCAAGCAGCACTACTATCTACTACATCATCCAACGACTTTCTACATCTTTATATTTACCCTAAGCTTTATAATTATTCTTTGTTGTATTCTTACTTTGCATTGTAATTCTTCTCATCATTAATACAATTTTTACATCTGAATTTCTTATACTAGTGGTGTTAAAATCGACAAGCATCAATTTTCTCTAAGATTAATATATGATGTTCCCTTGAGCTCCCTTGTTGCTTTCATGATGGAAGTTTGGTTGTTGGTTGATTATTGCTTGAAACTCCATTGATGAAGCTCAAACGTGTTTTAATGGTGTAATGCCCCGCCCATTCGACCGTACAGGTATGACGTCACGAGTGAGCTAAGTGCACTTTTAAATCATTTATTTATGTAATTATATGAAGAACTTAATATTTATATGTTAATCTTATGCTATATGTTTTATACTTTGAACTTATGTATGAACTTTGAACGTTTTGTCCTTTTTGATTTCGTTTTCGATTTCGAGTTTGATTTCGATTTTGTGAGTACGTGATATACATGAAATATGTGAGTTATGAATGTGTTTATATGCTTAATATATGTTTTAGAACTTGTTTGCTTTGGTCTTGGACCATTTTGGTGAAATCGGGACTTAAGGGCCTAAAGAGCATTTAGTGCACCTTGGGTTTTGGGCGGCATAACTTGAACTCGGGAATTCGAATTCAAATATTGACACCACCTTCGGACTCATTTCGGCGATTCAGATCTAACGGAACAAGCCTCATAACGTTTTAAGCTCGTTTGAGTCTCCGAAACTTCACCGAACTGAACACCTTGAATCAGTATGCACTATCCTACCCGTTTTGGCCATATCCGACCCATTCTTGAACCCATATCACCCTAACTTGACCCTTTATCTGATTTTGTTGCCCCATTTTGGACCATAACATAAGAAAGAAAGGAAAAGTAGACTTCAAGCAAGAAGAAGAGGAGAAACCCATCACTATTAATCATACCTTGGATATTTTGAGCTCATATCTTCTTCAATCTTCATCCGTTCTTCAAGGTAAGTGTACTTTTGTGTTCTCCATCTCTTTGTGCTTCTTTTTATCCATGATTTGTAGATTTTGAGCTTTAATTGATAGAGTTATGGCTTATGGCATGAATAGGAGTGAATAATAAGGGTTTTGAGTTCTTTGAAGAATCATGTGCTTATCCTTGTGATTTTTCTTGGTTTGATGCATGTTATATGACCACAAGACATCCATTAATGCTTCTATATTCATTTATTAAGTGGTAGTTGAGTTTTTATGGAGTTATCATTAATGCCCCAAGCTTGAAATGCAAGAACATGTATGTGTTTGAACCTCCTTCATTTGCTCTCGTTTGTGCTACGGTTTTGGACAAGTTTTGTGCCTGAATTTCATTGATTTTTGCTACCTAAGCATGCCTTATTGTGTTGCCTAGCTTTGGTATGAGTATGGTAGAGTTTTGTGACTGATTTGCAGGTGTTTACGCGAAGAAGACGAAGCCTGGGTACGTTAATGCCCATTTGGGCTTTAGGTTTGGCCAAACCTAACGGCCGTTACTTCACCCAGGGGTTTCTGACCCCATTAACGGCCATTAATGGCCAATTCAAGGGAAGGGACTAACGGCCGTTAGTCCCTCCAGGCCTTGTGTTCGTGTGCTTTGTTCATTTCTTTGCCCGTTTTGCTCTTTTCCCTCCCCGATCTTGATCCTTGTGTGTTGTGTGCTTGTTTATACGTATGAATTGCTATGTTATGACTTTTTAATGCTTTCCTTTGATGTTTTGAGAGTTTTAATAATTTGTCAGGATGTGTGTATGCTTGTTTTGATATGATTTCGATGCTTGTATACGAACTATGATCCTGTTTGCCCTAAGTGCTACGTGTGGCGCCTCTTTGCACCTATTGCATTATTTATGTGTTCTAAACTTGTGTATGCTTTTAGTATGATGTAATTGGATATATTAGGTGTTTATTTAATGTGTTGTGTGTTTGGATTAAGTGTCATTTATGTGATAACATGTTAGATACTTCCATTTTGCCTAAGTGTTAAACGTTTGTGACTTGCATTGCATCATTCACATTCATATGCATTTACCGAGCGTTTATATGGTTTATTTTGAGTCTAAGTGTATCCTTTGATATTTGTCTTGTTCAGAGAAGTATCCCATTGGTGACGAGGTCACTCCGTAGGCATTGGTTTTGATATTTTTTGCCCGGTTTTATCGGTGTAAGGTGAGGTTAGGATATAGTTAACCCTAATGAAACGTGTTGTTTCGAATGCATTTGATTAATAAGCCTTAAGTATATGTAAATTCGTGTGAGATATGTATGTGTATGAATATGATATATGTTATGGAATATGATACGCTATGTATGAGCATATGTTAGCTTGTTATGTTCTATTATGATGGGCAACGCCAAGCTATGCTCCATACCGTGTGCCTCTCCCGAGTCGTGCATCAAGTTAGGTAGACAAGCTATGAAGTGACACGGAGGGATAAGTAAAGCATAGCTCATTGCAAAAGGAAGGTATTATATGTTTGTTGTGTGATATTTTGTTAGTAGTGGGTTAGTAAGTTTGAATATGATCTTGAATGTGAATCTGTATATGAATATAAATATGGATATGAATTTGAATCTGAATATGACTTTGACTCTGAATCTGGCTTTGACTCTGAATCTGTTTGGGGCTCGGTGATTACGGGTAAGGAAGTCCCGGGATGCCGGTGATTACTTCCGTGCATAATCATCCTGATGTGGGTAAGGGAGTCCGAGATGGCCATAGGTCGCCGGGCATTACTCCTGTGCACATTTCCCTGCTTTTGGTTTGCTTGCTAGTTGGTCTTATTCATGTTTGTAATAGTTCAGTTAGTTTATTACGAAATAGTTCGTGAAACGGGAGTGGACTCTTAATTACTATTTCCTAGTTGGACTCTTAATTACTGCTTGTAGCCCTGATTCGTGGACTTCCAACTCTGATATGTGTTGTGCTCCGTATATATATGTAGGTGTGCATGTGTAGCCCCTCACTCAGTCAGTGTGACTGACCCCTCCCCCTTCCCATGTTTTTAGCTGTAGTCACCGATAGGTCGCCGGGCATTACTCCTGTGCACATTTCCCCGCTTTTGGTTTGCTTGCTAGTTGGTCTTATTCATGTTTGTACTAGTTCAGTTAGTTTATTACGAAATAGTTCGTGAAACGGGAGTGGACTCTTAATTACTATTTGCTAGTTGGACTCTTAATTACTGTTTATAGCCCCGATTCATGGACTTCCAACTCTGATATGTGTTGTGCTCCGTATATATACGTAGGTGTGCATGTGTAGCCCCTCACTCAGTCAGAGTGACTGACCCCTCCCCCTTCCCATGTTTTTAGCTGTAGTCACCGATCTTTGGTTCGAGCTTGACGGCATATGGTCTTTTGAGTCTTCTTGTAGTATAGCTCGAGTCCGTATTCCATTCTTAGTATGTTTTGCATTTGTACTTTTGAAACACTTGTAGTCTGATATTCTGGAAGTTGTATTCGTTACTTTTCGCCCATTGCGGCAAGTTTGTATATGATCCGTTTAGTGATGTATAGTTTTGTTATCATGTCTATGTTTAATTTTGTTTAAACGCTTTCGTACTTGTATGTTTGATTGTTGCATGCTCTGTTTGAGGGTGTAGACGACCTAGCTTTGGTGGAGTTTTTGTTTGTCTCTCGTTCACTATTGCTTGGTGCATGTGCGGATTCTCCGTTTTATTACACGTGTCGGACCTAGTACGGGGGATGTGGTGTCCACCGCTTGGGGTGCTACAAATGACATCTTGTGTTATAGCATGATTCATGAGTCAAGAATGTGTTTTGGTGGTTAAGCATGTGTTAGGAACTTAAACATGTAATTAGGGTTGAATTTGAGTGAGTTTCGGTGGTTGTTGTTGTTGCCTTGCCTTTGCTGCGTGTTGTTGTACCTTTTCCTTCCTTGTTCAGCCATGAAAATGGCTGAACTTTGGACCTTCATGACTGCAGGGAGTCACCCCCATGACTCCCCTCCTCTTGCACATTGGTCGCGGCCTTGAATGGCCTAAGGGGGTGAATGTCTGATCTAATTCACCCCCCGTGCACTTGCACATGAAGGAGTCATTCCCGTGACTCCTTTGGGGGCTGAACTATGTAGTGCCCGAAACACTGGGCCACCACATTCCCCACACTAAAGCCCAATCTACATATGAAATGGGAAATTCGTACACGAACAAAGTAGTAGCGAATAGGAGACAGACAAGGCCCGACTTAAGGTAGGCGGTACCTAGACCCTGTACAGCAGATAAAATAAGAAACTAGAAGCGGAAGCAAAGTAAAGAATATGGACAAAATCTTAAAAGCAACAAAGATATTAATTCAATCATTAGCAACTACAGGGTACATCTAGTCCTAGAAGCCTGTCCCAAAATATTCACAACCAATCAAGTGCATAAAGTAAATACGGGGTTCAACTAGCCCTAGAAACCTGTCCCGAATTCCATACATTCAATCTATATGCATAACCTGTACAGAGTATATACATTTACATAATTACAAACATAACTGCAACATAACAATAAACAAACTTAAGAGAACGACACAGATTCGTTTGACACGACACACTGTCGCCTAGCTCGAACTCCAACAACCTATACCTAAAAACTAAAAACATTGGAGGGGCAAGGGTCAGTCCACTGACTGAGTGAGGGGGCTGAACACACACACACGATACACAGTATAGAGCAGAGCACATACCAAAAGAAAGACTATGAACCGGGAGTAGGGTTTTGCATACCAAAGCCATTTTCAAAGAAAACTTATACTTAACACACTCAAATCATATCATGACATAATGAAAAGATCCTATCTCGTTTCATAATCAACATAACAGAATAAATTCTTATACCCGGCGAGTACATGTTTCCAACCTTATTTCCATATCATTATTAGACTTAAAAAAACCAAAATAATCAGAATTCAAATCCCGTATCGATCCTCACAACCTGGAAGTCTATACGCGGGGTACGGGCTCACATCGTGTTACTCAATATACGTGGGATAGCTAGTCCACATCGTACCTTCCCCGGTTATTAACCGAGGGCTCAAAGCACCACGCCTCCCCACCCTCCAAGATTCGCGCGTAGGTACTTCAAATGGAGATCGTGCACAGACCAAACCCAAGGGCCCAACCGCCTTGAGTATCCTTAGCCACGTCTCCGGGGGGCCCAATAACAAATCCAATACAAATTACAAATCTTAACTCTCTACAAATCATACTTATCATATCATATCATAATCATAACTTACGTACTTTATCAGACATACCTTACCTTGCAACTTGGCATATGTTATAAATGTACCTCTCCGTGTCATCCTAATCCTGAGCTGCTATGAAGACACACGGTTTGGAGCATAGCCTCGTTACAAAATATTTTCAAGCTTATATGCACTCGTACATATAGTTAAAAAACCTTTAACCGTATGACAAAGTCATAAACATATCATATAAACACTTATCTATTATATAAATATAATAGAATAAACGCATGCAGGCTTGAAAACGAGTATATAGGGTTATAGGTCGCTTTAACTAAAAGAAAATCCTAAAGCCTAACCTTACACCGACGAGAACGAAAAACACGAGCAAGGAAGTCCCACTTGGAACCCAAACAGCTGACAGACACTCCCTGGAGAGCCCCTGAACAACTGAACACACATAACACAGGACTCAGACTCCAACAACAACCAAAAAAACGCACGACCATGCTCACGAACACAAATGATGCAACATATAATCCACATTTATACAATCAAGTCATTCATAGCAAATTACACTCACTTTACATATCAAGAGATGCATAGCTTATAAAATTCATAACATCAATTACATAAAATAAATCAAGACATTATGAATTTAATTCCTATCAGGCACTAAGTCTCGAGAAAATAAACACGAATTACATAACAATTTTATACATAAATACGTAATTTGTATAATTCACAATATTCTAACAATTGACATACTTAGACAATTCATTTAAATTAAATACAACGTATCCTTTCATAATTTATTTCTTATGTTTCATATAATTACACAAGCAATTTGGTTTCCAAATATTACATTAACACCCCTTAAACAAGAAATGTTCCCAAGTAATAGGCATAAAACGAGGCAATTGAATTCAATAATTCAAGAATTGGATCTTTCATACCTCATAACACATTTTCGTATAACAAACAACTCATAATTTCAATTTAACAAGTGTACAAGATCGAATTTTACAATTAAAAAGAATTAACGAATAAAAATACAATAACTTCAAAAATTCATAACAAATCAATCGGGCATCCGATTGATGAACGGAAAGTGGCGTTGGACTCACCATGACAATACGGACCTGTTGTCCGAAGGGCGTTGGAACGCCGCCTCCGAAGTTGGTCGAACCGCCACCGGCAGCCGCCAGACCACCATATCCGGTGGTCGAAAAAATCCCCGTGAATGGCGAATCTATATCTCAACATGCTCAGCAAAACCCCTCAACCAATTTCTGAAAATAAGAAACCCACCGGATTTAATTAAAGAAAAATTGACCCAATTCAACAATTAAATCCTAAAAGCTAAGAAACAAAATTAAATCCAAACCGCTTGACAAAAATTAAATTCGAGTATACCGTTGGAAAGGTCTCATCGAGAACTTCGAAACACCCAACCTAATTGCCAAAAAAAGACGTTGGAGTGTTGACCACCAAGCGTTGCCACTAAATCGGCCGGTTCTCGAGTCGGGGCCAACACAGAAAGATCGACCTCTTTCGTGCTGAACAACTTTCATGAAGGACCCGTCGCCAAAAGATCACCGGAAAAGGCCCCCGATAGCCGTTAAAGTCCCGCCGCCACTGCCATGGCCAAAACCACCACCTACACCGTGATTTGGGCCATCTGAGGCCGAAAATGGAACCAGGGTGTTAGAAAACATAAGAAACCACCAATGCCCCTCGAAAAAAGCTGCGGCCGCCTACACTGTTCACACGCCACTCATCGCGGCCTTCAATAGGCGCGTGGGCCGCCGTACGGGGTCCGATGGCCGTGTCGCCAACACCGAAAGCTGCGCCATCCAATCTTGTACAAATCCTAGCCTAGCTCCGCCCTATTTTGCCTCCGAAAACCGCCGCGAGACGCTGTGGAAGTGGCGGCTCTCCCGAGCGCGACTGAAATCGCGCAATATCTTCGCCACCGCTTATCGTCGGGTCAAGATTTTGGTATCATTATGTTCCTCTTGTCGAGTACATCGAAAACAACTATTCAATTGTTGAATTCCTTCGAGAGAGGAGAGAGACGGACACGGGAGAGGAGAGAGAGAGAGGAGCTGAGGTCTGACCCGGTCAAACGCGCGAGAAAGACCGGTAGGAAGCTCTAACAATGTCAAAATTGGGCAAACTTAAAGTATACAAACTCGTTTGGATGCCCCGAACGCGTTCTAGAAGTCCGTTAGGTCAAAATCTCGATCGAACGATAAATGACCAAAATACCCCTAAAAAGAGAAAATTACAAACAAACCCCTAAACTCTTAAGGAGCTGAAAATAGGGCCACACAACACACGAAATCACACAATTAAATACATAAAAGGTACGTTAAACATCAAGCAAGAGTAAAATAAACAATTAAACACACAGGGTAGTTAACAGGTGACGCCTGCTCAGACGATCGGAAAAGCGGGGTGCCACACCGTGGCTGAATGTGTAAAGAAGAGGGGTCACCCCCGTAAACCCCCCTATTTGTGGTTACACGTTCATTTTGTTCCGCGGTTTGTTTCGTGTGCTCTTTTTCCTCCCCGAACTTGATCCTAACTTGTTTTATGCACCTAAATGAATATGAATTGATATAATATGATATGTTATATAATTATATGGTATGTTATTTTTTTTTTAAATATGTTATGTGTATGTAAATGCTTAAGTGCTACCGTATACCATCTCAATTGCATCACTTGCACTCATTTTCATACACGAATTACATGAACGCTTTCCTAGTGTGTTTTATGGTTATGAATGGACACGTTGTGTTATGTGATGTCTTTTATTGTATGAAATTGATATGAAAATGGGTTATACATACGTGATTGCATCTCTCACATGCATAAGCATTCATCGTACGTCTTTATGGTTCATGATTGAGTCTAAGTCTCCTGTTTTGTCTTCAGTTGGTTCAGGTTTGCACTAGGATGGTGTTAGGCCTTTTGTGTAGGTTCCGGGGTGAACCATTTCCTCTTCGTTAACTTCATCGGTGTAAGGTGAGGTTAGGATTATAGTTATGACCCTACCTTATATGCTCATTTTCGATACACATCCGTAAAGTCCCATCTTTTTTCTTCACAAATAGAACGGGAGCACCCCATGAAGAAGTGCTCGGACGGATGTAACCACACTCTAAGAGCTCATGAAGTTGCACCTTCAGCTCCTTCAACTCTGCCGGAGCCATCCTATAGGGAGTCTTCGAATAGGGTTCCGCTCTGGGATAGAGATCAATAACAAACTCCATGTCCTTGTCAGGGGGTAAAGATCCAAAACTTTCCTGGAAAACATCAAGAAAGTCCTTCACAACCTCCGTCTCTTCGAGCTTTGCTTGATCCTTTGGTTTATTTAAAAAATAAGTCACATAGCCCGTTATGCCATCCCAGACTAACTTATTAGCGTCAACAAAAGAAACAAAAGGGCTAGCCTTCAATCTTTCGCCCGAAAACACCGTAGAACCCAACAAAACCTTCTTCGCATGGCAATCCATCACCACTCTATGCTGAAACAACCAATCTATACCCAAGATCGCCCTATATCTCTTCATGGGCATCTCGATCAAGTCCGCCGAGTACTCTTGGACCTCAATACTCACTGGACACTCCCGGAACACTCAGTTCATCACCAAGCTCCCCCCGAGAGAAGAACTAATCACATAATAATCATCCACATAAACAACGGGCAAAGAGAGTGTAGAAGCTAGCCGGGAAGCAATAAAAGAATGAGTTACTCCCAGATCAAATAATACATTCAATGGAATGCCATGAATGCTTATATTACCTTCCACTACGGTGGTGGCATCAACCTCGACATCCTCTTCTTCACCTTCCAAAGCGTAGGCCCTAGCTTGTATCGGAGGTCTCGGTGCAACGACATTCAAGGGATTCATATTCTTGTACGAACAAGCACTAACCATGTGACCGGGCTCACCACAACCATAACATCTCCCCAATTTCTTTCGATAAGTTTCCTCCGTGTGGTTTGGACCCTTACAATATTCGCAACGAATAGGTACCAGTAGAGCCGGCACCGAAGCCGATCCGGGGAGTCGGGGTTTCTAGTTAGAATTATTGAAACCTTGGGGTTTGAAGACCGGAGGCCCACCTTGAGGTGCAGGCCTCTTACCCAAGTGAGAACTAGACCTCGATCCATGCCCTGAGTGAAAACTAGGGGGCTTCAATCTCTGTTTTTGAGCCTCGAATTGTATCGCTTTCCTAGTTGCCTTTGCCCAAGGGTTGATCGTAGAAGCTTTTAAGGCTTGTTGGATATCAACTCTCAAACCATGAACGAAACTCTGAGCTTTCAAAGCATCATTTTCTGTAATATGAGTGGCTTAGGGAGCAACCCTCTCAAACTCAAGAATATAATTATCAACGTATCGATCCCTTGCTTAAGCTCCAAAAATTCCTGCAATCGCCTTTCCCAAGCACTAGGAGTGATAAGTTTGTCATGAAACTCTCTCACAAAGCTTTCCCAATTAAACTCCTCATCATTCCTTTCCAAATGAGCCCTCACACCTTTAAGCCAATTAGAAATTTGGCCTTGTATAAATCGGGCGGTGTAAACGGCCTTCTCTTGCGAAGAAGCGGGGTACATCTCCCATATCCCCGAAATCCTTGATAACCACTCTTCGGCTTTAATATCATCACCCCCAAACCATTTTGGGGGATTGTTATTGTGAAACTCTCGGTAGACATAAGAGACTTGCCTCTCTTGAGCTTCACCAGGTGGAGTTTGGTGTCTCTGATTTTGTTGTAACTGATTTAAAAGAGTTTGAACAATATTCTCAGCATTAAGAGGTGGTGGCGGTGGAGGAGGTTGATTAAAATCCGTTGTTTGTTCATGGTCTCTCCTTCTCGAAGGCATCCTGAAAAGCACAAATCAAAGAAAGTATCGATGCATGAGGTTTAGTACATGTTCATGTGAACAATTAATACAAATAAGAACAAATAAATCACATAAAAGTGAAAGTGAATGCAAACAATCACATAATCCTAAGTCAAATGACCTAGACGAACTCAACACGACACTAGAGCTCCGGTTTTGCAACATAGAGCTCTGATACCATATAAGGATGTAGCATCCCGAACGGTGTGCACCACATCCCCCGTACTAGAGCCCGACACGTGTAACGAAATGGAGAATCCGTACACGCCCCAAACAATAGCGAACAGAAGACAAACAAAACTCTCCTAAGCTAGGCGGTCTAGACCCTCAATCAAAGTGCGCATCAAAATCAATTAATACCTGAAGTCATTTAAATCATAACATAACATGCTATCAACTACCACAATAAGTCGAAAACCAACATATACAATCCAAATGCCCACCTCGGGCCAAAAGAAGCTAAGTATCAAAAGCTAGCAAAAGTGTTCAAACCATAATACATATGTCCAAAAGCTCAAAGTACATAAATACGTAAAACCACTATGATGCATATGCAGACCCGAGCTACACCACAGGTATGACACAACGACAGACTTACCACCTAGCTCAAACCTCTATCCTATACCTGCAACTCAAAGAAGGGGGAAAAAGAGAACAACAAGGGTCAGTCCTAAAGACTGGTAACGGGGCTAACACACGCACCCATATATACGTATAGAGCAAAGCACTTATCAAATCCAAAGAGATCCATGAACCGGGGATTATTTTTGCAAGCTAAAACATTTCCTGTGATATTAGATATATATACTTAAAAAAAGTATTAGGGCCGGAGGCCAAATTAACCAATTATAAGTAATTAAGAGTTCATTCCCATTTCATAGATTCAAAAACAGTCACACTAACTCGGCGAGTATTAGTTTTCCTTCCAAACTTCTCATATTCAAAGTCATATTCATATTCAAAATGAAATTATAAACCATACTTACACCAGGTGATAAAAGGGTTGACTGCCCTAACTATCGATCAAAGTCACACGAGTCAGGGTTTAATTACTTCCCTGCACCTTCGACAGGGTTATTGTCGGCTCAAGAGAACCACCCTTCCTAAACCTCCTAAGGTTAGGTGAGAACTCTCAAAGGAGAAGTGTTTATGGGAGAGCTCGGCGACCCCACGGTCGTCCCGAGTTTCCATGCCACTCTTTGGGGCACAAATCAAATTCCAATTCAAATTCATATTTCCACAAAGCTTATCTTTCAAAGCCATATCTCGCTACATACTCACACATATCAAAGCTTTTTAAATCAAACAAAAATATAGTTTACATACGTATAAAAGCGTTTTCAAAGTCTTATAACAAACTGGACAAGCCCTCAAAGTACATATCATACACATATCTACCATATAGTATACTTAAGTCGCATGTGGGCTCAAAACACACAGAGGTTATAGGTCATATTAAGTAAAAGAAAAAACCTCACCTTCAAAACATAGCGGGAACAAAAGAAGATCAAACGGACGCCTATGGAACCACTTCGTCACCAACGGGTTGCTCCTCTGTACAAAATAAGCAACAAAAGACACTGTTAGACTTAATATGAACCAATTAAACGCTCGGCAAATGCATATTGAAACAATTATATTTAAGAAGAATTGTGTATTGAAGGTTTCCTCAATGAATAAATGTGAGGCCTGAATACACCTATATATACATAAAACACAAGTACAAGAATGGAATTTTAACAATAATTAAGGAGAGGGAAATCAGGAATTATAATCCTAAATCAAATCTTGATTTCTCATATCTTGGTGCTTATCAAGAATATTTTCCTTGATATAAGCCTTAGAAAGTGTTGGAGATTGATCCTTATCAGCGCCCCGCAAACGAAACGGGGAGGTCTTCACGTTGAGTTTGGACAACAAATAAGCAAAGCGAGGTGAAGACAATCCTTTTGTAAGTAGATCAACAATTTGATCTAGAGAAGGAACAAAGCGGACAACAAGTTGATTGCGCAGGATCTTTTCTCGAACAAAATAAAGGTCGATCTCAATATGTTTGGTACGGGCATGCAAGATAGGATTAGCAGCAAGAAGTATTGCACTCTGATTGTCACACCAAACAATGGGAGGAGTTGATAAAGGAACTTCAAGCTCTTTAAGTAGTTGTTGGATCCAAATTAGTTCACTAGTTAAGGACGCCAAGGCTCGAAACTCAGATTCAGTAGATGAACAAGAAACGACAGTTTGCTTTTTAGAGCTCCAAGAGATTAAATTATTGTTGAAGAAAACACAATGACCAGATTGTGATTGGCGATTATCCATGTCCGTTGCCCAATCAGCATCTGAGAAACCAATCAAAGAAGTTGTTGTATGAGGCTTGATATATAACCCATCGTAAATAGAACCCTTCAAATAACGCAAAATGCGTTTTACGGCTTGCCAATGAGCTGTTGTTGGACTGTGTAGGAATTGACATGCTTTATTAACTGAAAAAGCAAATTGAAATAGACAAGTATTGTAGAGCTCCAACCACACTTCTATATAAGGAGACATCTTCAAATGGTTCACCACTAGAAGCGGATAAAGGATTTCCTTTTATTGCTGGAGTAGAAACTGGTTTAGCACCCAACATATTTGTTCGAGACAGGACATCATGGATATATTTTGATTGAGTTAAGTAGAGTCCAGACTTATCCCTGTAGACTTCAATACCCAAAAAGTAGTGCAGATTACCCAAATCTTTAATAGAAAAAACAGATTGTAAATATGATACAAGACTTACCATCAGTTGAGAAGAGGAACCTGTAACAAGAAAGTCATCAACATAGACAAGTACATATAGAACATGACGACCAATTTTTTGAATGAATAAAGAGGAGTCAGCTCGAGAATTTGTAAATCCTTTATCAAGAAGAGCTCGACTTAACCGTTGAAACCAGGCTCTTGGAGCTTGCTTAAGCCCGTAAAGTGCCTTTTTGAGTTTGCAAACGTAATGAGGAAATCTCTTATTTTCGAATCCGGGAGGTTGTGCCATAAACACAGTTTCGGAGAGGTGGCCATTTAAGAAAGCATTTTGCACATCAAGTTGTTTAATAGGCCAATTATTACAAACAGCAAGAGTAAGAATAATTCTAATAGTTGTCGGCTTGATCACCGGACTAAAAGTCTCAAAGAAATCCAAACCCGGTTTTTGAGTAAAACCTCTTGCGACTAATCTCGCTTTATATCGAGAAACAGAACCATCCGGGTTTTGCTTAACTTTAAAAACCCATTTACAACCTACAACATGGTGATCTGGATGTGGGGGAACTAATTCCCATGTTTTGTTCTTCAAAAGAGCTAAATACTCATCTTCCATTGCAAGTTTCCACTTAGGATCCTTAATAGCAGTAATATAATTTTTTGGCTCTAAAGGAATATGAGAGAGTGGAGTGGGGTGGTTGGTAGATAAGAAAAGTTTTGGTTTAAAAATTCCAGATTTGGACCTTGTTTTCATGTGATGAGTGGGCTGCACAAGGGGTATAGGATCGTTTGACGGTATTGATGAAGAAGTAGGTGCGGAAGTCGGAGATGAGGCCAAATCATTTTCATAAAAGTGATTTTGTGAAGAATTTTCAGAAAAATTATTTTGTGAGGAATCGTCAACAGTAGGTAATTCAGAACTAGGGGAAGAGGTTGAAGTAAGGTGTGGTTGAGATATTACAACTAAAGGAGTGGTTGATGGTTGAGAAGGAGTTTTGATAGCATTTGGTTTATCAAATCCTAAATTAAAAGGAAATTCAGATTCGTTAAAAACAACATGGCGAGAAATCACAATTTTACGTGAAGGAAGTAAACATATGTAACCTTTATGTTGAGAACTATATCCAAGAAAAACGCTTTTTAATGAGCGAAATTGCAATTTATGTTGATTATATGGCCGAAGACAAGGATAACAAGCACATCCAAAAATTTTAAAGGAATGATAATCTGGTTTTTTTCCATAAAGGGTCTCAAATGGTGATTTCATTTCAAGAGATTGAGTAGGCAACCGATTAATTATGTAGGTTGCAGTGCTAAAGGCATATTGCCAAAAATTTAGGGGCATGGATGCTTTCGCTAGAAGAGTAAGACCCATTTCAACCAAATGTCGATGTTTTCGCTCAGCTACACCATTTTGTTCGGGTGTATACGGGCAAGAAATCCTGTGAAGAATCCCATTTTGTTGAAGAAATTTGGTTAATGATTTATATTCTCCACCACCATCGGACTGTAAAACTTTTATTTTTGAGTTAAACTGATTTTCCACAAAGACTTTGAACATTTTAAAAGTTTCAAGCACATCACTCTTTTGTTTTATAGGAAACCACCAAGTATAACGTGTGGCTGCATCAATAAAATTGACATAATATCTAAAACCATCAATAGAAGTAATAGGAGAAGGACCCCATACGTCAGTGTGAATAAGTTCTAGAGGATGATTATTTGATGCAATAGAGGGTGAGAAAGGCAATTTATGACTTTTACCCATTTGGCAAAAGGAACAGAGATTATAAGAATTATTATTATTATCAGAAAGCAAAATATTACATGATGCTAGGATTTTATCACTAATTTTTCTCGAATAATGTCCTAGGCGACAATGCCATACTTCTTGTTCTGACAACTTGGTGTTTATTGAAAAACATGAAGGTTGTGTAGGAGAAGATGAAGCAGTCTTGGGTAAGGATGATGTAAGGTAGTACAACCCATTCCTAAGCCTTCCCTTGAGGAGAGTTTTGTGCGTGAGATGGTCCTTCACCAAACAATAACTAGGGTAAAACTCAATAATAACATTATTATCTGATGTAAATTTAGCAACACTAATTAAATTTTTCTTAATGTCAGGCACATGAAGAATATTATTGAAATGAAAAGTTTTAAAAGGAGAGGATAGAAAAGATGTACCAGTATGTTGTATAGGTAAACCTGTTCCATTTCCAACTTGAAGCTTTTCGAATCCCTTGTAGTCATTGTGCAGATGCAAGTTTTGCAGATCTGAGGTAAGGTGATGAGTAGCTCCCGAGTCAAAGTACCATGCTGGGTCATTCACAGTTTCAGGAGTTGCAACCATTGCCGTTGGCTGGGGTAAATTCTGGGAAGAATTGGGCCTTTGAAAAGTGTGGTCGAAACGATAATAGCATTCCGTAGCAATATGGTTTGTTCGTGTGCAAATTTGACATTGAGGTTTGTTAGGTGACGGACCTCTGCCTCTACCACGTCCACGCCCACGGTAATTGAAAGATCGAGTGTTGTTGGTAGAGGGGTGTGAAGTTCGATATCCACTTGATGAATTTGTATATTTCTTTCCTTGTACATGAGATACATTTGCAATAGGTAACAAAGTCTCAGATTCACCTTGTAGTTGTTCTAAACGATACTCATGGCTTAATAGAAGTCCATAAATATCATCCAAAGAAGGCGAGTCTTGTCGTGCACTGATTGCCACGACAAATGAATTATATTCTGACCCCAATCCTGCTAGTATATAGAGAAGTAAATCTTCTTCAGAAATTGGGTGGGCAATGGAAGCTAGATTGTCTGCCGTAGTCTTCATTTTTAAGAGGTACTCACTCATTGGCAAGGAGCCTTTCTTAGTAGTTTGCAACTGTAATCGCAACTGCATAATTCGGGCTTTGGATTGCGTGGCAAACATACGCTCGAGGGCGTTCCACACAGCATGGGATGTTGTGTGTCCAAAAACTTGTGCCAGAATGCTCTCTGAGAGTGATGATAAAATCCAACTTAGTAAGAGTTGGTCTTGTTTTTGCCAAGTAGTGTATTCAGGATTGATCGAACGTGGTAGTAGCGTTTCGGAAGTGGGGGAGGTGCTTTCATATTTTTCTGGACAAACAGAGGTTCCAAAAATGAAGCCCTCAAGACCATGCCCTCGTATTATTGGAAGAATTTGAGATTTCCACAGCAAGAAGTTTGTGCGGTTCAATTTTAATGGGAGAGAATGGTTGAATGAATTTGAGAAAGAGGGTGTTTGAAAGTTTGTTTGGTTGGATAGTAGAGATGAAGAAGAATTAGATGAATCAGCCATTTGGGACGTGAGTCCAAAAGTGGCTCTGGATACCATGAAACAATTATATTTAAGAAGAATTGTGTATTGAAGGTTTCCTCAATGAATAAATGTGAGGCCTGAATACACCTATATATACATAAAACACAAGTACAAGAATGGAATTTTAACAATAATTAAGGAGAGGGAAATCAGGAATTATAATCCTAAATCAAATCTTGATTTCTCATATCTTGGTGCTTATCAAGAATATTTTCCTTGATATAAGCCTTAGAAAGTGTTGGAGATTGATCCTTATCACATATGAATGCAAGTGATGCAAATAAAATTAAATAAGATGGCACTTAGGTCACATAAGATCATAGTTCGTATATGAGCACCGAAATCACATCATAATTTCAAAACAAGAAGCATAACATATAATCTAACGAGTTACATAAACATGGCGGGAAAGTGTTAGGAATAGTGCCCTTAAAGCTGCTTTTGGCTTTACTATTTCCTTGTAATATCACAAACAGTCTTTGAATAATAGACGAGATGATTTTGTTCATAGACAATCACTTCTTTATGTGCTTAGTTTGTCTGTTTGGGGTTTGACTGTGTGATGCATGTACTGAACTCCCTTAATCCGATGAGGCCGTTAAGAACTTTGTCGTTTTAGGAACGACTTAACTCCATAGGCGAGGATTAGAAACTTCTCCAAGTCGAGAGTCCGACAGACAGTGGGAGTGTCGACCTTGACTCTGTTGAGACTCGCTTATGTGATTATGTCCTTTTGAAGGATCACTCAGTTTCATGGAGTGATAAGTGCATACGATGATGCGTTCATAATACATGAGGGTGATTGTTACTAGAACTTCATCATTGAGATGTCCCGCATGAGAACATTCCTAAATGGGAAAGGAAGTTTCCAGACACTTCCAGATTAGAAAATATCTCATAGGTCAATAACGTGATTCATTAATCCTTAGACTTGAGATTCTGTAATGTCTCATATGAGTTAACTCTGTAATCTTTGATATAGGCTCAAAAGGGTTTCGACATACTGAAACCTGAACCATGGCCTATGTTGGGATTACACAAGTGACATATGTAGAATTAGTAGAATCGACAAAGGACCTACACTTGTTGCAAGAACAAGAATGATCTCTTACGGATTGAGTTGTTCGTAGTCCATTAAACTTAAACCCTTGGTCAAGGTGGATAAAAGATCAAGACATCAAGAAAATGGGGTTTTCTTGGATTGAGGTCTAAATGGATATGAAACGAACTTAACTTTAAAGATCAAGAATATTTGGGCTCTGAGAATATTCCCATGCCTTAGTTCTTGATTGAGAAATGGAGTTGTAGGAGAATCGTATTTCACTGTATGTTATTGACTGAAAGGTTCTTCGATTTATTTCGTTATTCGGCTAGGGGTCACACATCCATTACTAGATTACGATAGTGTGATCTGTGAAGTGATTAATTAATTAGTGAATTAATTAATTACTGTCACTGCTAATCGAATAATGAACCTAAAGGGTTACACGCAAATGCCAGGACACGAGGGTTATGGTAGGATGTTAATATGATTAACGAAGGATCAAATTGTTAATCGAAACGGAACAAGGATGGCGTGAGTAACTGCCACGTGTGTCACGCACACGTGGCACGTACGTGTCTCCAGACATGTAATTTTATTACACGTGAATTCTTTTCTAGAATTAATTAATTAAATTGTAATTAATTAATTTAATTCTTTTAATTAATTTTGAATTAATTATTAAGATTTTATTTCTCAAGCTTAACCCAGTAAATAATTAATTGAGAATTAAATTATTTATTGAATCTTGACTTTTAACTTTAGGAAAGTTGAAAAGTCTAACTTCCTATTGTACGAGAGAGAAAGTTGATTCTTGCAAGACTTAGAGAATAAGTTAGGAACTTATTATTCCAATTAAATAATTAATTAAACTAGTTAATTAGTGAGCAAGAAAACTAATCCCATTGGTTCTTGGAAACCCTAGGGGGTTCGAACCACATGAGTATAAATAAGGGGATTGGGGCTTCTCTTATTCTTTAGACCAACACTCACGAAGTGTTATGTTTTTTAGAAAAATAAAAGAAAAGTTTTCAAAGAAAAACCCTAGCCATTAACACAAGTTATAGAACTAGCATTCTCACTTGCTTGATCGTGTTCTAGGACTGGTGTGGATATGCTTTGGAGGATCGCTACTTTGGGATCTATTGAGAACTGTTAGAGGGACATTCCACTTGAAGGGTGTTCAGTAGGCAGTACTGACATCACTAGAAAGCTTCAATCTACGTAAGTTTCTAAACACCCTGTGGTACGATATGAGAATTGCAAGTCTATGATCAATCTTTTGGAAAATTTTTAAATTTTCGCTTTGCTTACTTTTCTAGTTTTCCAACAGAAAGATCAAACAAAACTCAAATAAGGCAAGAAAGATCAATCTAAACGCCAAGCAACGTTGTGACCGTGATAAAATCCGGCACGGATGTGTTGTAAGATCAGAAACATCCTGACTTCCAGTCACGACCATGACACAAAGCTTTGCAGGCGCGACGTAAAGTCAGTAGCCTCCCCTATATGCATGTCATGGCCGTGCTACAAATCGTTGCGGCCGCGACACTACATCAGTAGCATAAACTGCATAGGCCTCATAGCTGCCAACGAGTTCTTCACAATGCGGTCACGGCCACGACCCCTATTTAGTAGCAAAAAAAACGAAGCAAAAACAGATCAGATTAAGAAGGGAAGAAGGGGCATCAAACCAATAAAAATCCAACTCAAAATCATGCATAAATCAGGCCATAACATCAGCTAAATGCAGGAGAAACAAAATGAGAACTTATAGATCAACATTTTACCTTCTTCAAGTTCAAGAAATGCAAAGTTCATTAATGGTGATTCATTAAATAATCAACTACCAAGTAATTCAAGCTCATAAATGAGTTAAAGAAGCACAAAGGAACCTCCCACAACTCTTAGATCATCAAAAGATGCAATAATAAGAACACACTCAAGATATTCTCACAAACCCTTACTATTCATTCAAGAGTTCATATCATACTCAAACCTAGGTTAAAATTTAAGAAGCATGGCTTAAAAGATGCATCAAAGAGTGGAGAACACAAAAATACACTTACCTCTTGGATTGGATGAAGAATGAAGGTCAAATGAGCTCAAATGGTTCAAGGTGTGAATAGTTCTTCTTCTTCCTTCTCTTTCTTGCACTTGGCTTCACTTTTCCTTTCTTTCTTGGGTGTAGTTCAAAATGAGGGAAAAGAGGTAAGGGATTGTGTTAGCAAGAAATGGGTTCAAGAATCGGGTCAAAAGGAGCTAAAACAGGTCAAATACGGGCAAAACGGGTAAGGGTGGCAGGTCATGCACATGGGGCTCAGTTAGGTGAAGTTTTGGGTATTTAAACGGGCTTATACAATTATAAGGCTTGTTTCGTTGGGTCAAAATTATCGATACGAGTCCAACGATGGTGTCGAAATTCAAATCCAAATTCTCGAGCTCAAGTTATGCCACCTGAAACCCAATTTGCGCTAAATGTTCTTTAGGCCCTTAAGTCCCGTTTTTACAAAAACGGTCCAAGACCTCAACAAACGAGTCCAAAAACGTATAACGAACATATAAACACATTCATAACTCATATATCTTATACATATCACATATTCACGAAATTCGGAATCAAGTTCAAAGTAAAAGGGATCAAATTTGAAGTCAAAATGGCAAAACGTTCAAAATGCAAGTACATAATTTCAACAAATAAATCATATTCCATAAGATCAGCATTTATATATCAAATTCAATATATAATTACATAAATAAATAATTTAAATACGCAAATATTACACTCGTGATGTTATACCTGTACGGTCGAACGGACGAGGCGTCATAGTATATATTTGTATATTTGATGGTTTTATATGATAACATGTTCCGATTCATGTTTCGGTGGTTTACTTATGCTCCTTGGTTGCTTGTTGTGATTTGGTGAGAGTTTCGAGCTCCGACAGCATCTCGAGGGCCGATTTCGGCACTACCCCTTTCCTCCCCTATTTTTGTAGTTGTTGTCGTAGACTCATCAAGCGCGTGATGAGTCTTTACTGTTTTTGTCATGCGTGTGATGAGCCCGTCACGACCATGATGCTGGGAATGACGCCTAGGAGTGACTCGGGTGACTTTCTGCCCAACTGCTCACGGCTATGGTTACACACGTGACGCTAGCCGTGACCCCTGGGTGCCTGTCTTGTGTTTTGATGCCGTTTTATCGTATTTTGCTTTCTCATCACTTTCGTCCACCCCGATTATAACCCTAATGTGTCGTATTATATTTTGATGCTTGTGTTTGATTGTTTAATTGCTCATACACTTGAATTATGTGAAATACTTGGCTTGTTTTCTAATTAATTGATGTTTATACATTGTGTGTTTAATCCGTTTGACGTGTTATATAACCCATGACTTGTTTGGTGCTTGAATTTTACTTAAATGCTAATTGTTTGATTTTCTTTGTTGTAGAATTTATAAACTTGGCCTACTTGTTATTAATCGATCGGTTTATGATTAAATGAATATATTGTTGTGTCGTGAATTATTTTTGTGCATTGTTTGTTTGTATAATGTGAATCTCGTGCTTGAATGATAAATGCGGATGTGTTAGTTTCTTAAATTGATGTTTTACCTTGAAGCATGCGTTAATTGGTCACGTATCACACGTACACTTAAACTGTATGCTTATTTGAAACGTGGGACATTAATTGTGCACATGAACACTTTCATGACATAACATATCATTCTATAAACTCCGTAGTCATCGCATAGCATTCCATACCACTCACTTCACTTCATATCATCGTCGTGCATCCTATTGGTTTCATATTGAGTCGTTTCTCAAGAGTACACATTGTTTTCTCTTCTTATACAACTCTTTTTCAGGGTGGAGATATCTTGATCGAAGAGGCACCGATATAGCTCAAGTTCTTGTCCCATCGTGTTCCAGGTGAGGGTGTTTTCATTCTAGTTATGTATATAAACCCTACAACCCAAATGTGAAGTGTTTTGGCCAAAAACCTATTGTATATATATATTGTTTTCAAATGAATCATCCAGTAAATGTTTTCAAAGAAACGAACCGTTTATAATGAACTGAATTGAATTGCTCTACCGTAACCCTATTGTTTTTGCGAGAATTGCATTGCACTGTACTGTGGGGCCGTGAAAACATGAGATTGGAAACCGGTGCAGCATCAGGTATACCTTAGCACGTAGACCCTTTGACGATCTCTCACGCGACCGAGGAGACCGGGAGACGAGTTATCCTTGAGGCGGTGGTAACCCCATCGAAGGAGCGGGTAGGAGTTATGAGCCCCCATCTCGAATTGTACTGATTTGATGGTTCGGGTCTGCATACCTGACCATCATCCCGGGGGAAGAAGGATGGATTGTTTAATTGCTATTAAATGTTAATGAATGTAATGATTGATTGATTAATTGAATTGCATGATCACATTTTTAATAGATATCACCTAATGATTATACACGATCAGAGTTTTGGTTGGAGAATTGTGCACGCTCACTTGCCGAGCTATTGATCACCTAAATTGAATTGAAATGTTTGTAAATTGAAATATTCGTAAAGTCCGAGTATTGATCACCATTTTATGCCTCTTTGCGGGAACTAACTTAATAAAACCTTGCTCGGAGTTTATGGCTTGCATGTGTATGTTTTATATATATGCACAACTCCTGCTCATCAGTCTTCTAGAGACTGGCCCCTCTTCCACCTCTCCAATTTCTTGCAGGTTTTGCTAGGCGGGAGTCGAGTCTTAGTTTTATCGTTCAAGTCACACTTGCATACTTGAGTCTTCATATTGTTATGTTTTATTGTATTGGTTTAATGTTCGGGCTTGAAAGCCATTTATTAATGATGAATAATCATTCGGGACAGTTTGCATATTTAGTTGAACCCGTTGTTAGGATTGCATGTTGATTTGGTATTTATGTTTATGTTATGACTTGGGCTTGTAGCCATTGATGATATTTGGATTGATTGTGATCAGTGGCGGAGCCAGAAAATTTATTCAGGGGGGTCGACCAAAACATAATACTAAAGCATAATTTATCTCAATTATTATTAATTTATTATATTGACCCTCACTAGTATTAATTTTAATTTTATTGAGGGGGGTCAATAATTAAAAAACACAAAAAAATTACATACACAAATATAATATATATATATACATACATTAAAATTTAAAAAAAAAATTGAGGGGGGTCAATTGTACCCCCTCAAATTAAAGTGGCTCCGCCACTGACTGTGATTGTATATTTGTGGTTATAGCTTGTGCACCACATATTTTGTATTCTCTGATTGACTGGTACAGAGTTAGAATCCACCTAGCTAGGATTGTCTTTTCTTGTCACCCGTTCGCTATGAGTCCGGTTCATGTATGGACTACCCATTTCATATGTGGATTAGACTTATGTTGCGAGGGATGTGGCGCTTGACGTTGCGGGTGCTACAAACACACCTATCAATTAGTGTTCTCTCTCGCCGACCAACGAATTGTCGGTCGCCACCATGACCACTGCCCTCACGCTACAAAAAATCGCCGCTCCAAATAAAATTTTCTCTTACAAAGTCTCTCCAGGAGTTTGTCGTTCTAGAAAAGAGGATAGAGAAAAAGGTGAAGAAAATGAAAAATAAACGGGGAAAAGATGGGTAGTCAAACCCAATCTAATTGGTATCGGACTGTCGAGTACTCAATAATTTCGAATTAGATTCAAATTGCAAAATATACTATCCTAAAATTTTAAGTATCCAATTTGAACTATAAAAACACACAAAATTCCGATCCGATGCCCACCCCTAAGCGTTTATAATTGATCCCGATCCATCAACCGGACCCAACAGCCACCTCCACAGTTCCATCCAAATCAAAGCCACCGGATAAATTGGTATAGGTATTGGACGGATGGATGAACTTTTAGCAACACAAGTTTTATTTTTTATCATGGGTCCCAAACAAGTAAGCAACCAGGATGGAAAATATTGACATCTAGACGAATTATTAATTAAGAAAACAAGGGTCTATGTTTCTTGTTCGTGACAGTAAAATATTAAACAGAAAAACAACATCCAAACCGCCAATCATATCTGCTCCCAGTCCCTGACGTACTCATAAATATGAAAACTGACCAGATTAAATTAAATACTTCCGTGCTGGAAAGAAAACCTCATTAAATCCAATCCCATTTCCCACTGACACCACCCGAAAAATCCATACATTTATTAGGTTTTGATCTTTCATTATACACAATTTCTTTAACAGGTAATGTGAGATAAATCCCTAAATGTATATCATATTTTTAATTAATTTTCTATTTTGGAAAAATATCGTATAATTTTCTTAAAATGTCGAACTTAAAATATGTTATCTATTTTTCACAAAATGTAGGACTAAAACGTTCTAATGTAATATTTATATCCTATTATGCTGTATAATTTTATGGGGGAGTAAAGTAAAAATATTCCAAACTGATGGGGAGTTATTTCAAACTGCCCATTTCTTTAATAAATAAATAAATAAATAAATATATATATATATATATATATATATATATATTTACGTGAATAAAAAAAATACAATATTAATCGTTTTTTAAAAACTTCTCCATTTTCGATCTTTTTCTTTTTTGATAAATAAAATCTTTTTCTTTGGGTTAGAGTTTAGAGTTTGACTCGGAATTCCAATTATTGAAGGAGTTATATGCACCTAACCCCCTTTGTGTTATTCGAAATGAGCGAAAAAAATCCCGTGTTATATAAAATTTCATAGAAAATCTTGCGTTTTTCTTAATTTTGCATAGAAAACCTTATAACCCGTAATTACATTATATGTTCGGGTTCTGTGAATTTCTTACAAAAATGTTGTTTTCGTATTTATATGGATGATCTCTTAGTTTCAATAATTTCAATTTTACCTCAATATTCACAAAAATTCTCAAATAGGTCCTAAAAGAATTTATTTTAATATGTAATTTTTTTATCCATTAATTTCTCTTTCATTTATTTTTTCTACCAACTTTTGATTTATGTCTTTCCTTTCATGTTTTGCTTCCCGGTAAGATTTTTTGTGGTATTTATATTCTTCATTTATTTCTTGTATATATCATTTCTAATATTTTCTTTTATTTTCTATAATATTTCTTTGCAATTTTTTATTTATAAATATTTTTTGGCTAATTTTTTCTTTTATTTTCGAGAATAAGGTTAACATGTGTTGCTCAAATAACGTGTAAGAGTTTTTTATGTTTATTTTTATAAAACACAAAGTTTTTTATACTAATTTTTGAAATATAGTATTTATTTTATATTTTTGGTATTTCACATGATTTTGCTAACGATTCTCTCATTATTGAAGGCTTGGTGGTTGTAGGGAATAAATGCTTCCTTTCCTATGCTGAAAGAGACGCTACAGTAAAGTAGCATAGAACTAGCCAAACATTTCTAGCAAAGAGACAGAAACAGAACGTTAATACAATTAAATAACACTCATCTAAGACAGCAGCAGCGAGGTAGTGTATGCAATGTGTGTGTGAGAGAAAGAGCAAAATGGGATTCGAGCATCTAAGGACCACGTGGAGGCAACCCTCTGCAATTTCCCACACAATTTGCTTTAAAAGAGAAAGAATTAATAAATAAGTGATTAAATTTGTCTACCTCTGCGTCTGCTTCCGTCCAAGCCAGGCAATTTTTCCATTTCGTCATACATGCCAGCTCTCCTCCTCCCCCCACACACACCTACTTCCTCGAACTCTTATTAACTTCCTTGTAACTGTAAAAGAATCATAAATTTGAGGGTTTGGACACAAACCCACAAACACAAACAGCTCTGAGATCCCATTACAGTATTTACAGTTGATGATTCCCAAGAAATTGCGTTAAAGACACAGTTTTTATTGGAGTTTTTGAATGAAGGAGAATCTCGGATGCGCGGGGGCAGAGATCAAGAAGTGGATCCAGCAAGTATAATGCTGGGGTTTTGTTTTGAACATGAGAATACTAGGTACAAGTTCCCCCTGCCTTGTATTCCTTTATGCATTTTGTTTGCTTGAGTTTTTTACAGTTATAGTTTCTCCAATTACTGAAAAGGAGATTTTACTTCAATTTAAGGGCAACATTTCTAGTGACCCTTTTGGTAGTTTGAATTCTTGGGATCCTAGTAGAAGCCCTTGCCTAGATTATGAGGGAGTGTTCTGTAATTCAGATGGGAATGTGGTAAAGATTGTGTTATGGAATACTGGTCTAGGTGGGGTTTTATCTGCTGCATTATCTGGATTAAAATCCCTGAGAATCTTGACATTGTTTGGTAATAAGTTCACTGGTAATATTCCTTCTGAATATGGAGAGATTGATACATTGTGGAAGATAAACTTGAGCTCCAATGCACTTTCCGGATCAATCCCGGAATTTCTTGGAGATTTACCAAACATAAGGTTTCTAGATTTATCGAGAAATGGGTATAATGGGGAGATTCCTTCTACATTGTTTAAGAATTGTTATAAGACAAGGTTTGTCTCTTTGGCACACAACAATCTCTCGGGGGCAATCCCTGTCTCCATTGGTAATTGTTTGAATCTTGAAGGGGTAGATTTGTCATTTAACTCTCTCAGCGGGGCGTTGCCTTCGGAAGTTTGCAGCAATCCTAGAATGAATTACCTTTCAGTCAGGGGTAATATGCTATCCGGAAATGTTAAAAATCAAATCTCAACATGTTCAAGATTGGATCTTTTGGATCTTGGTGGCAATGTGTTTAGTGGGCCTGCCCCGTTTGAGGTTCTTGGAGTGGCAAATCTTGTATATTTCAATATTTCATGGAATTTGTTTGATGGGAAGATTCCAGAGACAGGAACTTGTTCTGGGACATTGGATGTATTTGATGTTTCAGGAAATGCTTTATATGGAGAAATTCCATCAAGTATTATCAAGTGCAGTGGCCTCAAATATTTAGATTTGAGTTTCAATAGGCTTAATGGAAGTATACCTGTTGGAATATCTAGTTTGAGAAATCTTGTGGTTCTTCGTTTGGCAAATAACTCGATCGACGGGATGATTCCTGCTGAGTTTGGGAGTATAGAGTGGCTAGAAGTGCTTGATCTACACAATCTCAGACTTTATGGTGAAATCCCTCGTGAAATCACACATTGCAAGTTCCTGCTTCAGCTGTGAGTCTTCATCTCTCTTCTCTATGGGGAATTTTTTCAAATTATTTGTTTTTCCTGCATTTTGTTGCTTTAAAAAGGCAGTAATGAAGCGTTTTGTTCTGCTGGTTGTGCTTATCATAAGTTCTAATAAGCTAGAAGCTAGAACCACCTTCGGGGTGCTTTTTTCTACTTCTAGGTTCTTTTTGCTGTTATATAAAAATGATTGTGTACTTTTTTTCTCCAAACACTCTCCACTTCTACTACTACAAGTATTTACAACTTTAGCTTGTCCAAGAGCTGAAATTTTTGCAAATATTACCTTAAGTTGCTTGCATCTATAAATTTAAATTCCATTCTATTGATCAATTAAGCTATGAAATGTGCATGCAGGGATGTTTCCGGAAACTCTTTAGAAGGAGGGATCCCACAAAACCTCGATAACATGACATACCTTATAATTCTCGACCTACACCAAAACCGGCTCAACGGAAGCATACCTTTAACAATTGGGAATTTGTCTAACATACATTCTTTAGATTTTTCAGAGAATTATCTCTCTGGTTCGATACCTCTTACACTTGGTAATTTGAAAAACCTAACTCATTTTAATATATCCTACAACAATCTTTCAGGATCTATACCTTCTTTTCAAACCCTCCAACAGTTTGGATTCTCAGCATTTGATCACAACCCTTATCTTTGTGGTGCCCCATTACAAAACTCGTGCTCAGGTGGTTCTTCATCTAGAACCCCATCTTCAAGAAGACCAAAACTGAGTGTTTCAACAATTGTAGCCATAGTTGCTGCTGCTTTGATTGCTCTTGGAGTTTTTATCATAACTGTTGTAAATATCAAGGCCCGTGGGAAAAAAAGACAAGAAGATGAAACATTGGTAGTAGAAAGCACTCCTTTGGCCTCAACGGAGTCATCAAATGTGATAATTGGAAAATTAGTCCTCTTCAGCAAAAGTTTGCCCTCAAAGTATGAGGATTGGGAAGCTGGGACGAAAGCTTTGCTCGATAAGGAGTGTTTGATTGGTGGAGGGTCCATTGGTACGGTCTACAAAACCACATTCGAGGGTGGGGCTCGTATCGCGGTGAAGAAACTCGAAACTTTGGGAAGGATCAAGAATCAAGAAGAATTCGAGCAAGAAATAACTCGCCTCGGAAACGTGAAACATCCTAATCTTGTCTCTGTACAAGGTTATTATTGGTCGTCCAACATGCAATTGATTTTGTCTGAATTTGTCCCAAGAGGGAATCTATATGATAATTTGCATGGGCATGGGTTCCCTGGAACCAGCTCAAGTTCAGGAAATCCGGACCTCAATTGGTTGAGGAGATTCCGTATCGCGGTTGGAACGGCTCGAGCTTTAGCCTATCTCCACCACGATTGCAAGCCTCAGGTTCTTCATCTCAACATCAAATCCACTAACATACTCTTGGATGAAGATTACAAAGCCAAAGTGTCTGATTTTGGGTTGGGAAAGATGCTTCCTTTGTTGGACAGCTACGGTTTTACAAAAGTTCATAATGCTGTCGGCTATATTGCTCCGGAGCTGGCTCAGAGCTCCAGATTAAGTGATAGATGTGATGTTTATAGTTTTGGAATTATTCTTTTGGAGCTTGTTACGGGAAGGAAGCCGGTGGAGGGCAATGGTGGAAATGAGGTGGTGATTTTATGTGAATATGTTAGGGGTTTGATTGAGAGGGGCAGAGCTTCAGACTGTTTCGATAGAAATTTGAGAGGTTTGGAGGAAAATGAGGTTGTTCAGGTTATGAAGTTGGGGTTGATTTGTAGCTCTGATTCGCCTTCGAGGAGACCGAGTATGGCTGAGGCTGTTCAGGTTCTTGAGTCTATAAGAAATGGTTCTGAATCATGACTGGTGAAGTAGGGTGACATTCTTTTAGTGGGAAATTAGATTCTTTTGGATTCATTTCTGGAGTTGGCGATATTTATTGATTTGTTTGACGTCGTCAATAAATGTTATTCCATTTGTTTGTAGCTTATGGAACATTTTCTGTATGTAATGTCTTATTAAAAAGTAATGAATTATGTTTTTAGCAGAAATGTTGTGTTCCTTGTTGCTTTTGTGCTAGTAGGGTTTGGCCATTTTGAGGATCTTAACTGAGAAACTATGATAGTCCTTGACATATGAACATCATTTTCAGTAGTTTGCATGATCAATAAAGGATAACCACACACTGTTGATACAAGAACACAAAATACAATTTCATAGATAAACCTGCACAAAAGAATGAACCCCACTTTTTCCCTGAGGAATGTCTCTTTTACACAACCTCAGCCTAAACACTAGTATACTTATATAGTTATATATAATCAAAACCCTTTACCTTGACTGGAAATCACAAAGAATCAACAACAAGAAACCAGGAGATCATTTACAAGTTTCCAGAAACTTCCCCAATACGCCGAACAACTAAAGGTATATCCGTTTCGCTCAATGCAGTAAAACACAAACCGAACCATCCTGGTTCAACGCAATGACAAAATGACCCCGGAAGGGCATTGATCTTGCCTGTGCTCAAAAGCTTCTGCCATAGTTCAATCTCACCTTTTTCACTGTACGAACGGATCAAACTGCTCATATCAGCCCAGCAATAGAACCCTCCAGTTCTCTTCACACACTCGATCTCCAACCCTTTGAGCCCTGCCACAAACTCATTGTACGTCCTTTTACGCCTCTCCCGACTATATTCAATAATTTTCTGAACAAATATTGTATCAGAAAGCATAGATATCAGTACACGTTGTGTTGGGACTGAGAGGGATGAAAATCTTGCTAATTTCTTGGCAGCAGATAGAATGTTTTCATTGTGGGTGTAGACGACCCCAATGTGGGATCCAGTAAGAGAAACATCATTGGACAGATCATAAACTATGTGAACTCGGTTTTTGTCGGAATCTCCTGCACTGATGATATCAGCCATGCTTATGAATTCTTGATCGTGGGTGGACCCCACTAGTAGTTGTTCGTTGGAGATAACGTGGATATTTTTGTCTGTGGCAAAGTCCAGAAGAGTGTAGAGCATTTCTTGGGTATAAACAATACCGACAGGGTTCGAAGGGTTGGACAATATTATCCCACGAACTTTGAGGCCTCGTTTCTTGGCTTGGTTGAACGCTCGGTCAAGTGAGGTGATGCTTAAATTGAAGCTATCTGCACTTCGGCAAGGAACTGGAATGATCTCAACTCCAGTCCGCCATTTAATGTCCTCATCAAGACTGCATATTTTGCTTATATTATTGTCCTTTACACATTAATTTATATTTAACTTGTCCAAATTACAATGGCATGCCCTGAGTTTAGCCTAATTACACAAACTTCTCTTGATGTTTGGAAATTACAAAAACTTCACCAAAAATATCCACAGGTTTGGCCTAATGCATGCTTTGGTGATGAATTTATTGACCATTAAATGCCAAGGGATGAAAAGGGGTATTCATAAAGAAATTAGAGATGCCGTAGAAATTCATCTATCCAAAAGTAATGTAAATTCAGATAGGGGAAGTTTTTGTAATTTCTCAAATCTCAGGGGATGTTCATGTAATTACGCCAAGCATAGTGGAATGTAGTTGATGTAGCATAGAATTACCCAAAGGATGATAGATAACTTACATAGGACAATAAGGTGATGGTACAAGAAATGCATTTCCTGGATCGGCAAGGGAGAAGACAAGAATCTCCATTGCAGAGGTTGCACCCGCTGTAAGAACTATCGGTGCTGGTTCGAAAATTTGTGGTCTGTTCAGGACACGAGACATGAACCCTGCCACAGCCTGAGTTTCAAAAAGATCATGTAAATGATGATTAATATACTCTCTATGTATTTAAAAGAGATGAACTTTATATTCTAGTCCATCACACGTTTTATACGTAATCTTGGCTTCTAGAAGAAAAAGCAACATATTTTAGCAGTGGTTTCGATTCTGAGAGATGGAAAAGTAACTTATACAAGAATCAAAAGCACAGAGGAACTTACTGTTTTCGACTCCATCAATCCATCAAATGGCTTATACATAGCGATCCCACTTATGCTCAATTCATGACCTATTAGTGATTCTGATGCATGATTTCCTAGCCACTCTTGAACCAAATCCGACAACAACTACATCAACAAAGAAAAGATGAATGAGGAATCATACATTATGTCAACACAACAGAGCACAAATTATCCATATAAGATTAAACTTATCCCAATCATCAACAACCACACCAAACAACTCTGGAAGTGCACCAATACCAAATCATACAGAAAAACAAAACAAAACATAAAAGTTAACCACAAGATTACAAGCAGCTCTTATTGCATCAAAGAAATAAACAAAACATATAACAAAGTCTGATAAATAAGTAAGATCCTACGTAACAAAGAGTCGAAAACCCACCGTGTTATGCACCGATCCAAGCTCAATAAAACCATTCCGATCCTCCTCAACCCGCTTCAAACCCGCATAATAAGACCAATCACTCTGTCTTAGGACAGCATTAGCTCTACACGAAACGTGCGCCGGTCCACTGGACCCTCTCGGAGAAATCAGCTGCGTCCTAGAGTGAACCCTCTGCAATGAAGGAGAAGACTGTTCCGGCAAAAGGGCCTCCGTATCCGATGGCGGAGGAGACGGGTTCCGGCCGCGGCTGTCGCCGCCGCGATTCTTGAGGTATAGCTGGAGGAAGTAGAAGAGAGCGCAGGGGATAACAGAGCCCAAGAAAAGGCCTCCGCTGCCTTGCACGAGTCCTTGTAAGGGCACAATCACCCTCATTCCCGCCGCCGCTCCGCCGCCGCCAGTTGTGGTGGTTGAGGAGGAGTTTCTGGCCTTTCTCATGGCGGCGTCATGATGACCCCACCAGCACGGCAGCGACGGAGAGTACTAAGCAAGACTATTCCCACTGATTCTTGTTTCTTTCTCAAGAGAAATATCTGGATTTTTTTCTTTTTCTTTCTTCAATTGGTGTGTAATGGAGAAGAATGGTGGCTGCTATTTTATGTTTTACCTCTCACTTCAGTCTTCGGGCATACATTTAGCACTATGAAAATTAGAAAAGAAATTTTGGAAAATTGAATAATGGTTTTGATTTGTTGGATGAATTTTGCGCGGTTGCCTTTTGGTGGGATTTTGATTCGTATTTACCTATGATGCACGGATACGGACACGGCGATACGGACACGACACGACACGGATACGGCGATACGGATTTTTTCTTGAATTTCCCACGTGAGGAGTGTCGGATACGGTATCGGACACACGTGTCCGATACGACACGGCACGACAAAATGATATTTTTAGGAGTGTCCGTGCATCATAGGTATTTACATTTCATATTTCATCGTTGTTGGGATATTAGTGGACCGGGTTTGGATTTACATCTTTGCCCTTCCCTTTCGTGCTCAATGCTTAAAGCCGCAAAGCATGTACCAGTTAGCACTTAGCAGCAATCAAGGTAAGTAGTACAAGATCCTAGACCCAAGACAATTAATGCAGGTAGAGTCCTCTGTCTCCTCTCTCTTTATAATATTAATAATAATAATAAAAGAAAAAAAAAAAAAAACAATTTATCCCTAAATTATAGAGTTTTTTTGTTCGGTCATGTCAAAGAGAATCCTATAATTTGAAATTTCTCAAAGAAAACTCTGTGTCTATATTAAATTAGCATTAGATTAAGACTCAAAACCCTACGGTCGTGTTTTGAATGCTAATTTAATACAGTCATAGGGTTCTCTTTGAAAAATTTTAAATCTCAGTGTCCGAGTTTTTGGTGCAATAAACTCCTAAATTATACTCAAAATCAAAAAATTTCATTTGACAAAAAGAATATTTTAAATTATCACCTAAATTTGATAAAATAATCCAAATTATTCGGCCATCTCCGTCCATTGTCTTACTGAAAATAGGATACTTATCACATACTAATACCTCTCATATGTTCTTTGTCTGACAAAATAATAAAAAGAGATGACAATTTAATTAAAACGAATAGTTCAGGTTGTGAGTTGTAAATTTGAGAATAGTTTAGAGGGCAAACTATTTTTTTCTTCTTCTTCTAATAATAATAATAATAATAATAATCGTTGTTATCATTAATTAATTAACATCACTTCGATTAATATACATAAACTTAGGCTACTTTTAAATTTATCTTTAATTTATACTTTTGTGTTGCGTTGATTGAATGTATTATATGTATTTAAAGTCTAAACTCTAAAGTATTGCACATAGTGAATATATATTATGTTGAATAGAGAAAAATGGTTGATGACTTTATGTTTGAATATTTTCAGAACATACTTGTATGTATAAATTATAATGCATGTGTGTGCAGCGAAGTTACATCTAATTCAGAAATTGCTCTGATGGTCCTGGAGAGGACTACTAATGACCACCTCATTTTTCAAATTTACCTCTATTTGATTTAGACCTATGATGCATGGATACAAACATGGTAATACGAACACGACACAATATAGATACGTTGACATAGATTTTTTTTTTTAAATTTTCACGTAAGGAGTGTCTGACATGGTGTTCGATGTCCGACACGATACGATATAGCAAAATAATATTTTTAAAATTGTCCGTGCATCATAGATTTAGGGGGCAGTTTAAAATAACTCCCCATCAGTTTGGAATATTTTTACTTTACTCCCCGTAAAATTATACAACATAATAGGATATAAATACTGCATTATAACGTTTTAGTACTACATTTTGTAAAAAACATGCAACATATTTTGAGAGGTATTTTGATACGAACGTATCTCAAAGAGACTTTAGAGCAGTCTCGGAATCGTAAGAAAAAGGGATGAGAAAGAGAGTTTCCGGTGATGGACCGACCGGCCGGTGAATTTAGGAGAAAAGATAATTACTTTACTTGATTGATAATACCCTCAACAACGACACGGACTAAATAAATAAAAGACTACCTAATTGCCTAGGACTCTTGCAAGGAAGGAAATCACTTAATGAGATACTATTCTAAACTAGGACTCTGCATTAATAAGGAAAACCTTAATACAATACCAATCTATTCTAAACTCTATCTCGATCAAATATTTTGCCAGAATTGGCGCTGGATCATGGCATATCGGAGCCGTATCACTCTTCCAGCCTTCGAGAACCACCTTGTCCTCAAGGTGTAAGGTGGAAAGTTTTAATGTTGCTCGTCGCTCCCAAGGCGGCTTCGGTGGAATAACAAGCAGCTCATATCGAGCTGAGATTTTTGCACGGACTGAGATTTTTGCACTTTCCAAATTACAAATCAGAACGCAGCATGTACTAGTGGTGTAGCCACATATGTCGGGACCCAACATGATACTGTATGGAGTGTCACCACCAAATTTCTTCTGATCGACTTCACCACTGATCAACTTCATGTATCCACCACCACAGTCTGGTTTCTGCTCATGCTTGACAGAAAACTGAAACACCAAGGTCTTGTCCTTGTTCTTGACCTTAAGATTGCCATCTCTTGTTATGTCCAATGTCTCTTGCTTTGCCGGTTGTAGTGAAAAAAACGACAAAAGTGAGGGAGGAATACCAGCAGACGGATTTTGCTTGGGCAAGAAGTTGTTAGTGTTCGGCGCCGAGACTATTATCTGATCAGTTTCCGTCCCATTACCGCTAAAAACAGTTGTAGGACCCATTGGGTTATTGGCAAACGTGGCAGCAGTTTCCCCAACCCTCGGCGCAATCGCCGTTTCAGGCTTTTCACGCGGGTTTTCTGTCTTAGCTACGAAGGAACGAAAATTTTGTTGCATCTTTTGCATGGCCTGTCTCATGGCCTGCATCGAGGTCATTATAATTTCAATCTGTTTCTGGGCTTCCTTTAAATTCGTGTCGATTCGCTGCAAACTGGACACACTAACCGTTTCGGCCATCTTCCCAAATTCGAAACCTGCAATGATACGGTCGTTGATGGAACGTATCAGGAGAGACCTCGGAGTGGTCTCGGACTCTTAGAATTATGAGGATGAGAAGAACGAAGATATGGTGTATCAAGAAAGAAGCGTATGAGATATTGTAGGAATTGGATAGATCGATTCTGTTTAGTGGTAGATTTATTATTTACGTTATTTGTTTCCTTTAAGAGTCCTAGTTTTATTTCCTTATAGTAGTTTGGTAATTTGAGATTCCGTTGATTTGTTTTCCTTAGGAGTCTGAGTCTAGATGTTTGTTTTCTTTATATTACGTGCATTGTTTGGTTTGGTGATTAAGCAATAACAATTTCAAATTTCTCAATCTTTTAATTCTGAATTCTCTCTCTTCTCTAACTTCTCCCGCCGGTGGGTCTTACCGTATTATCTTCCTCCCCTAATCTACAAATTCTCTTCTCCCCTTACAGTTTCTCCGGCCGATCGGTCTTATCGGATTATCCCTCTTTCTCATCTCTTTTTCTTACGAGCCCGAGACTGCTCTAAAGTCTCTTTGAGATACATTCGTATCATATTTTAAGTATGTGAAAATTATACGACATTTTACCAAAATGAGGAGTTAAGTAAAAATATGATGCCCAATTGGGATTTATCCCACATTACCCTTAGATTTTTAGACCATCAACAAGTTATATTTCTTATCCCATAATTTCTGATTCCTCCACTTTATTTGTCGATGTAAATATAGATATCTATCTACACTGTATATTTCATTTTGTACGCATAACGCATTTGGCCAATAACAGGAAACGAAGGGGCATAAAAGGAATTAAATTATGATGCTGAAACATGCATAGGATTGATCTCCTATTTGTATGGCCAGAGACATTGTTTTAATCCAACCTTAGTATATGGTTATGATATGCATTTGAAACCCCAAAGTATCAATCAAATGCAGTAGGAAAAATTCCAATATCTTTTGTCTTTTCTATTGTCAACCACAAACCACAAGAATACAATCCAACGCCAGCTAGCTAGTTATGTAAGACCAACGAATTTAGATAAACAAATTAAAGCTATGTATTTTTCGTACTCTATCTAGTTGTGGTTACTTTTGAGTGTCAATTATACTAATTCTTTAATTTGTTTTTTGTTGCATTGTTTGGACATGATAATTGGGATTTCACTGATAAATAGTATAATCATTTTTCACTGATAAATAGTATAATCGTGACTTTGCTACTTCAAAGAGCCACCACCGTTGAAAATTGGGCAACAAAATCAGTATCAATGCGATCCACATGTCGCGGTGACAGAAAAGCACAACCCATAAGTCAAATTCGGCGAAGAAACGAAAAATCCCTAATTCTTACCGTGGGGTCGAACATCCTTGTGTATTATTTAATTGCAATTTTATCTTTACTATTATTTAACTATTAAATTTATTTGATTGAATAATACAAAATTTTGGACATATTTCGTATATGTTTGTGATCTGTATATTTTTATATAAAAATATGTATTTAATGACTAATTTAAAAATACAAATATACACAATTAAACTAAAGTTTATTAATTATATTCACAAATTATTAATACTAATTTTTAATATAATGTAATTTAAAAAATGGGTTACAATATTACAAAAACATTACTGACTGTTATACTTTCTAAAAAAACAAACCCTTAATTTTAATGTATATTACAAAACAATCCCTTGGGGTATTTTGGTAATTTTATAAATAATAAATAATACAAAAGGTGTTATTAGAAGTATAGTGGTCAAATTTGATGGAATCCTAACGAAATAGAGGGATTTCAAATGGAATATAATGGAAAGAGATTAAAATGCAATTTCCTAAAGTGCAGATCTTGTATTGTAATTTCATTTATCGTAAGTGTAGTCAGATATAATTTCCCTTAAAATTAGATAACACTTTCCCCAAAGGGATAATTCCAGACATCCCCTTATCCTTTGGCCCTTAATGCGCTTTACCCCCTAACTTTTGAATTAGTGTGATTGCCCCCTAACCTTTGAAAAATATCATGCTTAACCCCTTTAAGTTGAGTAGATCTATACATAACACATTTCAATGTGTCGATATCATATGTCATATTGAAGCTCTCGATGCAAGAAACACAATATCGGTCTCAAAACCAAAATCTGACAACCGACGAAAGAGAATTTATCGGTCAAAGACGGTGCACGTCGGATGGAGCTTTGCAGCGGCTTCTCGTGGTTAATAGAGTCAACAGGGGAATGGAATTTGTTCGTCTCGGATAGACGAATACGATGACGGTGGTTCTGATACTTGGGTTGCTATGACAGAGGAGAAATCAACGGTTAAAATTTGTTAAAAGAGTTAATTATGATACTTTTCAAAGGTTAGGGAAGCAATCACACTAGCTAATTTAACGGATAACCCAGTAAAGGAGAAAGCGCACGAAAAACCACAAAATAAGAAGGTATCCGCAATTAGTCCTTCCCCAATGACTTTGACACAGACTTTGTTACCTAGGTACATACCCAAAAGATGATACCACAACCAAATGGCACAAGTCGGGATATCTTACCCAAAAATTTAAATTTTCATTACAAAATTTACTTGCAAATAAGTCAAATACCTTCAAAAGGTCAAAATGTTGACCATAGTCAATTCTTTGATAATTTTTTTTGTTAGTCACATATGAATATTAGCTAGCGCCCCCACCCGTACCCGAACAAGAGGAGAGCGGGGCCCTAACCTCCACACTAAAGCACCTCTAGAGTAATGGTACGAGCCGTCACTCAAGAAATACTCCAGCGAACGACAATCAGAACCAGAACAATATGTATGTAACAATGTGGCAATGCAGCGGAAAAACAGAGAATTTTAAAACTTTTCAAAACATATGCGTGGTGGCTAGTACAAGCAAGCAAGAACATGTCGATAAATAGAAGAGACCGGTAATTCAAGGTCATATTCACATATAAACATCGAAGTATCAGAGTTCTGAGTATCAATATCAGCATAGCAGAAAGAGTATAACAAAAACACTCAAGTATTCAAGAGTTGGTATAAATGCAGCCATATAGATATGCCGGACACAAAATAGATTAATACGTAAAGTCCTGACAGAAACAAAAGTGACAATCTAGAACTTTAAGATACTTCTAGACTGTGGCTGCACGACTTGAAACCATGAGGCTAGAAAACGGGAGAGGTATTAGTCAAAGGGACTAAGTGAGGGATAACTTTAAAGAAAGTACTTAGAAAATGTTTACTTTCTTGGTTTATTATCTAGTTAGATTTAATATGACCATGTTAAAATTTTGTTAAATACCCAATTCATTTTGTTTACTATAATAGATTATCCTAGTTAATTAAAAATTCCTTTTTAGAGTTGTTAAATTGCATATTGTATTCTTATATTTTGTTGGGCTTTGCCAATAGCATAAGGATCTTACAATATTTTTTTTTATCTTACAATATTTTAGTAAACATAGAAATTGGTATGTTAAATAACAAATACATCTATTTCTAATAAAGTAAACTATCTGTTAAAGTAATAAAGAACTTAAAGTAAAGTTCATAAGATAAAACCTGCTGATGCAAAACATTTAGTAAAGAACTTTGAAGTAAGTTCAAGTGATAAAATCCTTTGATGCAATCTTTCAAGAAATGAGAGTTCTCAAAACAATTTTCCATGAACATGAATGCTATCACACGTACACACATGATATGGATGGTTCATAGGATTTTTCATAAAACGGGGTAAGGATATGGATAATTTTTTCAAATATGAACCAACATTTATAAAATAGAATTTGCCCACAAGCTAGGCTTCTCCATGCTTACTCCTGAAAACATGAACATTTATGTGGTGTCGGACCGAGATCAACAATATCACAACACATACACACATGCACCATCCTCCACCGGTTGTCACTTCGGGTAGCTAGCCTTAGACGACCTGTAAACATGTAATGGGAAAAGATTTACGGTCCTTTCCCAGATAGATTGTCCTGATTTAACCAACCTCCAATTAAAGTCGGTGTCAATTGTATAATGGTGGCAGCTGATATTGGTAATGTCCTTGGCACTCACCTCCCGAACATCACTTCTACATATAAACATCGGGCCCAAACAATACATTATGCTTGCATTCAAGATTAGCATTTATTTCCGATCAATGAATACATTTGAAGTATAGTTTGATCCTTTCAAGAGTTGTCCATACGAAAAGGATAGTTTAAAACAATGGTCTGAGATCCCGAGAAGGGAATAGTTTAAAACAAAGGTTTATGAAGCTCTAGGCTTTGATTTTCAAAACATTTGATACTATAAGTATAATCATGGTTCCAGTTGAAAATATTTTAACCTCACCTAGTAGTAACAATAGGTAGTTAGACATATTACTCGGTGCCCTGGGGATTCCAGTACTCAACCTTAACTCTTGTAAGTGGTGTACTAAAGTGAGCTTAAGAACTAAGACTCACTTCTAACACGAATGCTTGAATCAATCAAGGAATATATAACACAAGAGAGTAATACCATTTAACGTATTAGAGAAAGGTAACACACAAGGGAAACTATTAAAGTGAGTTGTTCTTAACGTGAGACTAAGATCTTAATAAAACCGATTAGGAATTAATCAAATTATGAATCCTAATGCGAACCCCAAGGTTATAAAACAAGTCCACAAAAGAATACACATTTTACAAACTACACATTTTAGAAACATATTTTAGACCCCGGATTTGAAAACTCTAAGTGTAAATGTCTAATTAAAAAGCTCAAGTTTTATTTCATTTTTTACTATTCAAAAGCACTATTCAAGATCACTATTCATAATCACTATTTATAGATACTATTCACATGTTGGGTCAAAGGGTCGGGTTAAACCCTCACACTACCCACACACACACACTCCTAATCAAATTATGATCTTGATTATAACCTATAGTTCAAGTTCATGTTATTATAAACAATTGTGATCTAGCTTAAAGTTATAACCTGTGGTTACAAGGTCTAATTAAAGTATAACATAAAGTTATGAAATACTATTCCATCTTAGGTTATAAGATGCAATACTATTCAAGGATATAACATATGCTTGAGCACTATTCTATTAATGCATATCATATCATAAGCTCAAACCATATCATATGAATCATGTGTAGACAATTGAAGAAATCATGGAGTCAATCTGCTACACTAATCTCGCCATCACAGAAGCTCACTTAGAAAAGTCCAGATCTAGGCAACTAATTTGATTTGTCTAGGGAACTAATTGATTCTTTTATGTAATTATGTCTTTGTATCTTGCCTATACATACCTCTGTATCCATGACTCTATTGATCAATGAAATACACAAACACCATTCTCTACATGGTATCAAGAGCCCACGATCAGTAAAAACATCCCTTTTTTTTTCTCTACCAATCACAATCAACTCCATGGAATCTGAATCAGTCATCTCCACCACCGCTATTCCGACTCAGGCAGAATCGGCTCGCCCACTAGTCCTCATCAACTCCTGCAACACAGTGAAACTCCACTCCAACAACTACTTGGCGTGGAAACTCCATATGCAAGCGCTCCTCCGTGGCCACAACTTGTTCGACTACGTGGATAGCTCCGTTCCCGCACCACTGAATCTGATGGATCTGCCGTCACCAACCCCCAATTTATAGCCTGGTTTCAACAGGACCAGCTCATCCTCGCGACCTTTGTCGGCTCTCTCCACCACACGGTGGCTTCGACTATTCATAGTGCCGCCTCCTCTCGCGAAGCTTGGACCACTCTCGCTACCACCTTCGCCAATGCCTCAAGGGGTCACATCAAACAACTGCGTGACACCCTCAAACGCTCCACCAAGGGCTCCAAACCCATCAATGAATACATGACATTGATCCGCACTAAAGCCGACGAGTTGAACCTCCTCGGCTATCCTCTTGGGTAGGAAGACATTATCGACATTTTTCTTGATGGGCTCGATGAATCCTATGGCTCTATCATCGACGCCGTGAATGCCCGGGAAAGCCCCATATCATTCGCCGAACTCCATGAGAAACTCCTTAACAAGGAACTCTCTATTCAGCATTCCGCCTCCGCCATCTCCTCGTCACTCCCTATCTCCGCCAACCCCGCTGGTGTCCAACACAAAAGCCGACCATGGCGACCAGCACCCACCTCTTACCCGCCACCACTCAACTAAACCCGACAGCCCCGCCCGTACCTTGGCACATGCCAGTTATGTCGCGTCCAGGGTCACTCCACCCGCCGATGCCCTCAATACCAAGTCCTTCACCAACAACAACAGCACCCCCATCCCTTCCCCAATACCTCTCGCCCACTTCAGCAACAACGCAGGAACCCAACCCTTGCACTCACCTCTTGGCAGCCCCGAGCCCACTACACCTCCACCTCTGACTCCCAACCTTCGCCATCCTGGCTTCTGGATAGTGGCGCCTCCCACCACATCACCGCTGATCTTGATGTGCTATCCCTTCGGACCCCCTATACTGCTTCTGACGGCGTCATGATTGGCGATGGCAACAACCTCTCCATCACTCACTCGAGGTGTGTCTCTTTACCCTCTCAAAATACCTCCTTAACTCTCGATAATGTTTTATGTGTTCCTTCCATCCAGAAAATTTTGATTTATGTTTCTAAACTTTGTGAATCTAACCGTGTTTCTGTTGAATTCACTCCGTATGGCTTTCAGGTGAAGGATCTGTCGACGGGGGCTTCCATCATGACGGGACGGGCCACTAATGGGGTGTATGAATGGGCGTCACACCAATCCTCTCCTCCTGCCTCACCTGTTAGGAATAGTGCCCTAGAAAGCCGATTGTATATCCGCTTTGTGCTTTTCCTTATTGTAATCACAGACAATCTTTGAATGAAATAACGAATTAAGGCAACACTTCTTTATATGCTCTTGTTTGGTATGCGTTTACTTTAGCTGTGTATGTATGAGAACTCCCCTAATCCTGATGACTTTAGGACTCTACCATTTAGGTGAAATGGTTCATGAAACGAGCCCTATATCACATAAGTCATGATTAGTAAAATACTCCAAGCCGATGAGTCCTACAGACAGTGGGAGTGTCAACCTGACTCCTCTAAGGATTGCTTGTGGGATCACGCCCTTAAGAAGGACCACCTTGTTTCATGGAGGTGCAAAGTGTATAGTTGATACGTGCGTGATACATGAGGGTGCTTACTTTAATAGGTAAGTTCACTAAGGTGCCCCGTGTGAGTACATTCCTAAATGGGAAATGAAGTTTCTATTTCAGGAAATGGAAACTTCCAGATTAGGAAATATCTCACGAGTCATTGATGTGATTAATGATCCTTAGACTTGAGGTTCCATGTTACTTTGTGAGTTAACTCTGTAGTCTTTGGTATAAGCTTTAAAGGGTGTCGCCTTAGACAACTGATTCAAGGCTTATGCTGGGGCTGCACAAGTGATTCATGAAAGTAAATGGGAATCAAGAAAGGACCTACACTTGCATTTGCAAGGTGATCTCTTATTGTGTAAGTCATTCATATGCCATATGGAGTCCTTGGCCAAGGCAGTAGATCAAGACATCAAGAAAAGGGTTTCTTGGATTGAGATCAAATGGATATGAAATGCACTTAGCTTTAAGACCGGATTATTAGGGTTCTGATTATTCCCTTGCCCTAGATCTTGGTTGAGAGATAGTAAGTAGGAGGATTGTATCTCACATGAATCAATGACTTAAAGGTTCTGTCGAATCTGAACATTCCAATTCAGCTAGGGGTTAAACACCTGTTGCTAGACTATGGTCGTTTAATCTGTGGACTGATTAATTAATTAGTGAATTAATTAATTGGGGTCACTGCTAATTGAATTGAGAACCTAGAGGGTCACACACAACAACTTGGTTACATGAGTTGAGGCTTAAAAATGATTAAACGAGTTAATCGAGCCTAAGGGGTTCCACACGTGTGAAATCACACGTGTGGCTCACGTGATTGGACACGTGTCATTAAGACACGTGTGCCACACGTGATTATGTGATGTTAAATAATTAATGTGTTAATTATTTAATAGACTTTGGTTTAATTTTGAATTAAAAAGAAAGTCTAATTTTGGAGAAAATAATCTAGTTAATTAATTATGAATTAATTAATTAGATAAAAATAAGTTATTTATTTTATAATAAATAAAGTATAAAATTATCCAAAAATAGTTTGGATATTTTTAGCTCTCTTAAAAGTTGACTTGAATTAGAATTCAAAGTCAAAGTTGGAAAATACTTGATGATCAAGTAATAGGAGAGAGGGACCAAAATCCTAGCCCATAAAGGACTAGGAATTTCGGCAACCCCCTCCCTATAAATAGGGGAGCTCGAGCTCCTTATGGAGCTAATAGACAATTCTTGGTTCATGTGTTGAACACCTTCCTTTCTCCAAGATTAAATTAAACCCTAGGTTAAGCCTAAACACTAACTAGAGAACTAGCATCCTTACTAGTTAGATTGTGATCAAGTTGGTGGACTTTCTCTAGAGACTTCAAGTTAGAAGTTTGAAGATTCGAGCTTTACCAAGGAGAGGGGATCAAGCCGCGAGAAGAGCGTTCTTGGGTGGCTTGAAACGCTTCAAGAAAGAATAAAAGAAAAGTAAGTTTTCTATCTTTACGAATATGGTTACACGATTGCGAGTTCAAGGTCCTTTTGTTGGGAAAATTTTTTATATTCCGCTGCTTTCTGATTCGTGTTTTACAACAAGTGGTATCAGAGCCACCTCGTTAATCGTGTTTCTGATTCGTCTCAATTATACTGAATTTGGTAGAAATTCTTAGGCTTGATGCGATTGAGTATTTGTAATTTATTTAGAAAGCCTGAATTACGAAACTGTATTTTTTCCTGAAAGTTTCTGAAAATTGGTTTTTATAAAATTTAATTTTGGAAAACAATTTTAGATTTGAAACTGTATAAACTGTTTTTTGGATTTCTTGGATTGGTTTTGTTTTTGAACGAAAACACGAAACGAAAACCCGGATCGCGACGAACACGCGAAACCCCGCGCGCGAAGGCGTCGCGGGCGCGGGCTTCGCGCGCACCGCCCGCCTGACCTAGGCGTGCGCAGGGCATCCGCCCAGGCCTGGCCGGGACAGACCGGCCAGCCGCCCAGCTCCAGGCGCGCCCGCCCAGGGCGGCCGAGACTGGCCGCCCACCCCGCCCGCATGCTTGCGGGAAAGCCGCGCGCAGCAGCGCGCGCACTCGCGCGGCCTTGGCCGCGCGCTGTGCGCGCCTGTCGCGCGCGCCGCATGCGTGCGGTCTTCTCCTCGTATGGGTCCCGTTTTCGCGATCCGGCCTTTTCGTGTTTCGTGCAATCCAGTCCCAATTTTATTTTAATTTTAAAATTTTATTTTTTGAATATTTATTTTAATTTTGAATAAAACTTAAAATTGGGATTTTTGAGAAATTGAAACGGTTTATATTTTGGGAAAATACATCTTGATAAAATTATTAATTTTCAGAAATTAATTGAAATTTTATTTGTTTTGGTAATTTGGGATTTATTGAAAACTTTTATAAATAAGACTCGCATCAAGTCGTGTTTTAGGTCATTAGGACTTGAAACGAGAATTTTAATTTATTGGCTAAATTTAAATTCTCGCAAAAGCATGTTAGGTGATCATGGGTTTAGATCTATGTATGGTTTTAATTTACGCACATGGATGGTTTAAATTGGGGTTGGAGCCCTATAGTTGCGTTTTTCAATTGAGGTTGGAGCCTCACTTATGTGCGTACTGTTATGTGATTTATTATGTGGCTTTCCATATTACTGTTTTTGAGGCCGGGGTATGCCCCGTGTAATTGTCTAAGGCCAATATGAAGATTGAGCCTTATTACTTTATGTCTTTTTCTTTTTATTGTAATTTGAGAGTAGAGATAGGTGGTGAGGTTTTATTTTCATTTTGGAGACAATGCACCCATGGAGTAAGATGGACCACATTCAAGTAAAAAGGAGGCCATAAGTGAAGACCCCTCAAAATGTTAGGGAGGGGAATCTCAATTGTTAAATGTAATAGAGATAGGGCTCGTATTTTGTTACCGCTTTCCCTTACGTGATTTGAACTGTTTATGTGGCATGTATGTTAGAACTTGTGATTGTGGAGTGGCTCCCACATATCACGCATAAGATAGGTAGAACCCATGATCATTACATGTTAGTATCATGCTAGGACATGTTATCTGTTTATGTGCTTGTTTGAAATGCATTTAAGTGTACTTGCATTAATCAAGACAAATAAAATTGGATAACATATATGTTGGTGAGGTCGAACCGGACAACTCTCCGGTTGATTCGAAAATTCCCATTAAATATTAAGCTAATTTCGAACAAATAGGTGTTTAATTCGAGATGCAAATTTTGAATTAAATTCCTAGCATTCCATCAATAGGTTTTAAGTTTAGTAAGTAAAGCTAGTTATTGTCCGCGAGTCGTGGGATAGCTAGTGGAGCTTATTAGTTCTTAGTTACCTAATTAATCATTTTAAATGGTCAATATTTCGTGGTCAATTTTTGCAAGGGCGATGTTCGCGAGTCGTGGGTCGTTCGAACTAAGTTTTGATCATGATCTTATGATTGATGGGTCTAGCTTAACGCCTAAGTAAATATGGATGTCGCACGAGTCGTGGGTCCATATTGAAAGATAGGTGATGCAAAAACAATTACTAAGAGTTCTAAAGGTGTTAGAATTGGTAAGTTGTACCTACCTAGGGTTCTTACTTAGAATGTCCGCGAGTCGTGGGTTCGAGGTAAAATGCCTAGGATCTTAGTACCCATTGGGAAACGTGTTCCTCTTAGATCTTTGGGAATTATAGATCTTTGAAAAACAGTGGGAGCTACAATAGATTAAAGACCTTATCTTTTGTATATCGTTATAATTCAGCATGCTCACTAGTTCTCTGTATTACCATTTAGGTCGTAGATTCTGTGATTCTCTACATGTTTTGAAATGGCAACCAAAAACCCTCTTGTATCGATCCTCGAGTCAAACAAGTTGACTAGTCCCAACTATTCTGATTGGCTGAGGAATCTAAAAATCATTTTAGATTCTGAGAAGAGAACTTATGTTCTCTTCGAAGGGGAGCCTAGTCCCGAAGGGGAGGCTCCCACTGGGGCCGAGCGGAATGCGATTCAGAAGTGGAAGGATGATAATCTCCAAGCCCGTTGCCTTATGTTGGCTAACATGTCTCCAGACTTGCAAAGGCAACATGAGGCCATGGAATTTGCTTGGGAGATTTACGACCACTTAGAGCAACTTTACCGCCCTCATGAACGTGTTACAAGGTATAACACTTAAAAGGAATTGTTCCACTTAAGAATGAGGGAAGGTTCAAGTGTCCATGAATATGGACTCAAGTTTCTTGCCCTTACTGAGAAACTTGCTTCCATGGACATGCCACTGAAAGATGAGCTTTCAGTGGATTTGTTGCTAGCTTCGCTCCCACCATCATTCAACCCATTTGTCCTTAACTTCAACATGAATCATGCTGGTGCTACCGTAGCTGAGCTGATTAGTCAGCTTGTGACTGCTGAAAGCACAATCAAGAAGGACAATAAGGTTTTGATGGTGAATGCTCCATCTTCCTCTTCTGGGCCTTCTAGAGGTAAGGGCAAGAAAGCCCAAAAGAAGAAGAAGAAACCCCTTAGGCCCACTGGTGGCATTTCGAAGGGGAAGGCCCAAAAGAAGAAGCGTGATCAGAAAGAGGATGTTTGCTTCCATTGTGGCAAAGCGGGACATTGGAGGAGAAACTGCCCAGAGTACAAGGCTACTCTAAAGAAAGGTATCTTTCTCGTTGAAGTAAATCTTTCTATTAATTCTAGTTCTTGGGTACTTGATACCGGTTGTGGAACTCATATCTGTAATGATGTACAGATGCTAAGTGAGGTCCAACAACTCAAAGAAGGAGAATGTGTCTTGAAGATCGGCGATGGCTCAAACGTTGAAGCTCGAGCTTTAGGCACAATTAGATTAGATTTAGGTAGTTTTGAGTTAGTATTAAATAAAGTCCTTTATGTACCGAATATTATTCGTAATATAATTTCAGTTCCAATATTAGATTGTGAAGGTTATGAAACTTATATTAAGAATGGTAAATATTTTATCAAACGGAACAACTCTTCCATTCACATCGGTACTCTAAGTAATGGACTTTACCTAACTCAAAATATCAATATTATGAATATACAACGAGAAACGAAGCGTAAGAGAGATGATAAAGTTTTAGCTCCCTTATGGCACGCTAGATTAGGACACATTTCCAAGAACAGAATTAGCAAGATAAACACTTTAGGATCATTCTCTGAAAATGATCTCAAAGAGTTAACTTCTTGCGAATCCTGTCTCAAAGGAAAAATGTCCAAAGTTCCTTTTAAAGGAACTGTGGAACGTGCCACTAAGGTTTTGGATTTGATCCATACTGATGTTTGTGGACCGCTTAGTGTAAGCACTAGAAGCAATCATCAGTATTTCATAACCTTTACTGATGACTTTAGTCGGTATGGTTATTTATGCTTAATGAAGTATAAATCTGAAGCTTTTGAGAAATTCTTAGAATTTCAAAAGGAGGTTGAGAACCAAACTGGTCACAAGATCAAAGCACTTCGATCTGATCGAGGAGGTGAGTATCTTAGTGAAGAATTCCTTAATCATCTCAAAGATAATGGGATTATCTCTCAATGGACTCCTCCGGGAACTCCTCAGCTTAATGGAGTTTCTGAGAGAAGGAATCGAACCCTACTTGATATGGTTTGTTCCATGATGAGTTTCACTGACTTACCACCTTCTTTCTGGGGTTATGCCCTAGAAAGTGCAGCAAAGATTTTGAATCTTGTTCCCTCTAAGTCAGTCCCTAAGACGCCCTACGAAATGTGGCATGGTAAAATCCCTAGTTATTCTTACTTAAGAATTTGGGGTTGTCCTGCTTACATGAAGAGGATAGTGGGAGATAAGTTAGAATCCCGTTCTAACTTATGCTACTTTGTAGGTTATCCTAAGGAATCCATAGGATACTACTTCTATGATCAATCTGAGCAAAAGGTGTTTGTTTTCAGAAATGCTACTTTTCTGGAGGAACCGTTCCTTAAAGAAAAGCAAGGCAAGATCATAGAATTAGAAGAAGTACAAAATGACCCCACATCACCCACTGAAGAAACGTCCCACTCTGATCAACCACAACCAATCACGAATTTCGATACACATGTAAATCCTCCTCTAAGGCGTTCTGAACGCAATCCTAGACAGCCGGAGAGATGGTATGGATTCTTCCATGAAATCTCTCAAAAGGATAATGATCCTTCAACATATGAGGAGGCACTTTCAGATTCTGACTCTGAACAGTGGATAGAAGCCATGAAATCCGAAATGGATTCCATGAACTCCAACCAAGTTTGGACCTTGGTAGATTTGCATGATGGGGTCAAACCCATAGGTTGCAAATGGATCTTTAAGAGAAAGCTTGGAGTTGATGGAAGCATTGCAGCCTACAAAGCAAGACTGGTTGCAAAAGGATTCACTCAGAGACCCGGCGTGGACTTTGACGAAACCTTTTCACCAGTTGCAATGCAAAAGTCTATTCGGATCATGCTTGCCATTGCTGCATATTATGACTATGAGATATGGCAAATGGATGTGAAAACTGCCTTTCTCAATGGTGACATTGAAAAAGACATTTATATGGAACAACCCATAGGTTTCACATTCAGTGGGAGTGAGCAAAAGGTTTGCAAACTCCAAAGATCAATCTATGGATTGAAACAGGCTTCTAGGAATTGGAACATTCGATTTGATGAATCGGTCAAAGCGTTTGGCTTCATCCAAATTTCGAATGAATCATGTGTGTATAGAAAGGAATTGGAGACCTCAGTGCAATTCTTAGTACTTTATGTTGATGACATCCTTCTTATTGGGAATTCGAAGGATGACATGAAAGTAACTAAGTTATGGTTATCGAACCAATTCGAGATGAAAGATCTTGGTGATGCGTCCTATATCCTTGGAATTAAAATCTATAGAGATAGATCTAGAAGGTTAATAGGACTATCACAGTCGATGTACATTGACAAAGTATTGAAGAGATTCAATATAGAGTCAGCAAAGGTTAAGAACCTTCCTATGAGTGTAGGAACATGTCTTTCAAAGAAGATGTGTCCTAAGACTAACCTTGAGAAGGAAAGAATGACTCATACACCTTATGCATCAGCAATAGGTAGCATAATGTATGCAATGTTATGTACTCGACCGGATGTGGCTTATGCACTTAGTGTAACGAGTCGTTTCCAATCTGACCCTGGAGATGGTCACTGGGCTGTCGTGAAGAATATTCTTAAGTACTTCAAAAGTACTAAAGATTTATTCTTAGTTTACGGAGGTCAGAAAGATCTTACTGTCGAAGGATACTGCGATGCAAGCTTTGCATCTGACTTAGATGATTTTAAGTCAATGTCAGTATACATATTCTGCCTAAACGGCGGAGCAGTGAGTTGGAAGAGTTCCAAGCAAACAACCACTGCAGATTCGACCACTGAGGCCGAATACTTAGCTGCAAATGATGCAGCTAAGGAAGGTGTTTGGATAAGAAACTTCATTCAAGAGTTGAATGTTGTTCCTAGCATGAAAGACCCCATTACTGTGTTTTGTGACAACACTGGGGCGGTTGCTCAAGCGAGATAACCAAGATCTCACCAACGGACCAAGCACATTATGAGGAAGTATCACCTAATCCGTGATATTATCAAAAGAAGAGATGTGCTAATTGAGAGGGTCACATCAGCAGAGAACGTGGCAGATCCACTTACTAAACCCCTTAGTCGAGAAGCTTTCCAAGGTCATCTTCAGAAGATGGGACTTAGAGTAGCTTTAGAATGGCTTTGACGGGCAAGTGGGAGATTGTTAGGAATAGTGCCCTAGAAAGCCGATTGTATATCCGCTTTGTGCTTTTCCTTATTGTATTTACAGACAATCTTTGAATGAAATAACGAATTAAGGCAACACTTCTTTATATGCTCTTGTTTGGTATGCGTTTACTTTAGCTGTGCATGTATGAGAACTCCCCTAATCCTGATGACTTTAGGACTCTACCATTTAGGTGAAATGGTTCATGAAACGAGCCCTATATCACATAAGTCATGATTAGTAAAATACTCCAAGCTGATGAGTCCTACAGACAGTGGGAGTGTCAACCTGACTCCTCTAAGGCTTGCTTGTGGGATCACGCCCTTAAGAAGGACCACCTTGTTTCATGGAGGTGCAAAGTGTATAGTTGATACGTGCGTGATACATGAGGGTGCTTACTTTAATAAGTAAGTTCACTGAGGTGCCCCGTGTGAGAACATTCCTAAATGGGAAAGGAAGTTTCTATTTCAGGAAATGGAAACTTCCAGATTAGGAAATATCTCACGAGTCATTGATATGATTAATTGATCCTTAGACTTGAGGTTCCTTGTCACTTTATGAGTTAACTCTGTAGTCTTTGGTATAAGCTTTAAAGGGTGTCGCCTTAGACAACTGATTCAAGGCTTATGCTGGGGCTGCACAAGTGATTCATGAAAGTAAATGAGAATCAAGAAAGGACCTACACTTACATTTGCAAGGTGATCTCTTATTGTGTAAGTCATTCATATGCCATATGGAGTCCTTGGCCAAGGCAGTAGATCAAGACATCAAGAAAAGGGTTTCTTGGATTGAGATCAAATGGATATGAAATGCACTTAGCTTTAAGACCGGATTATTAGGGTTCTGATTATTCCCTTGCCCTAGATCTTGGTTGAGAGATAGTAAGTAGGAGGATTGTATCTCACATGAATCAATGACTTAAAGGTTCTGTCGAATCTGAACATTCCAATTCAGCTAGGGGTTAAACACCTGTTGCTAGACTATAATTAATTAGTGAATTAATTAATTGGGGTCACTGCTAATTGAATTGAGAACCTAGAGGGTCACACACAACAACTTGGTTACATGAGTTGAGGCTTAAAAATGATTAAACGAGTTAATCGAGCCTAAGGGGTTCCACACGTGTGAAATCACACGTGTGGCTCACGTGATTGGACACGTGTCATTAAGACACGTGTGCCACACGTGATTATGTGATGTTAAATAATTAATGTGTTAATTATTTAATAGACTTTGGTTTAATTTTGAATTAAAAAGAAAGTCTAATTTTGGAGAAAATAATCTAGTTAATTAATTATGAATTAATTAATTAGATAAAAATAAGTTATTTATTTTATAATAAATAAAGTATAAAATTATCCAAAAATAGTTTGGATATTTTTAGCTCTCTTAAAAGTTGACTTGAATTAGAATTCAAAGTCAAAGTTGGAAAATACTTGATGATCAAGTAATAGGAGAGAGGGACCAAAATCCTAGCCCATAAAGGACTAGGAATTTCGGCAACCCCCTCCCTATAAATAGGGGAGCTCGAGCTCCTTATGGAGCTAATAGACAATTCTTAGTTCATGTGTTGAACACCTTCCTTTCTCCAAGATTAAATTAAACCCTAGGTTAAGCCTAAACACTAACTAGAGAACTAGCATCCATACTAGTTAGATTGTGATCAAGTTGGTGGACTTTCTCTAGAGACTTCAAGTTAGAAGTTTGAAGATTCGAGCTTTACCAAGGAGAGGGGATCAAGCCGCGAGAAGAGCGTTCTTGGGTGGCTTGAAACGCTTCAAGAAAGAATAAAAGAAAAGTAAGTTTTCTATCTTTACGAATATGGTTACACGATTGCGAGTTCAAGGTCCTTTTGTTGGGAAAATTTTTTATATTCCGCTGCTTTCTGATTCGTGTTTTCCAACATCACCCGCCGCCTTCACCGCCCCTGTTAGGACCTCCGATGCTGACTGGCACAACCGTTTAGGCACCCTTCCACAGCCATCTTCTGCCACATCATCCGCCATCATAATCTACCAGTTTCGTCTTTTTCTTCCAACTTAGACTGCAATTCATGTCTTTCTAATAAGAGCCACAAGCTCCCCTTTGGAGATTCATCAATAAAATCATCTTCTCCACTATAAATTATTTTTAGCGGTGTCTGGACTTCTCCTATCTATTCCCATGACAATCAAAAATATTATGTTATCTTCATCGACCACTTCAACAAATATATATGGTTCTTCCCCCTAACCCGGAAATCCCATGTCACAGATGTCTTCAAACGCTTCAAAAACCTGGCTGAACTAAAGTTTGACACCAAAATTAAAACCCTTTACTCCGATAATGGCGGTGAATTCACTACCCTCACACCATATCTTGCTGACAATGGCATTTCCCATCTTACAACCCCTCCTCACACTCCGGAGCACAATGGATACTCTGAGCGGCGCCACCGCCACATCGTCGAAACCGGCCTCACTCTTCTACATCATGCTTCTATGCCTCTCCATTACTGGCCGTACGCCTTTGCCACAGCCGTATACCTCATCAACCGACTTCCCACACCCGGCCTCTCAATGTCATCGCCATATCTCTTGCTATCTTATGCTTCCCCGAACTATATCAAACTCCGCACCTTCGGCTGTCTCTGTTATCCCTGGCTTCGACCTTGCTCTGCTCACAAACTAAGCCCTCATTCGATCCCATGTGTCTTCCTCGGTTACTCGCTCACCCAGAGCGCGTACCTCTGCCTTGATGTCTCCACCAACCATCTATATGTCTCAAGACACGTTCGGTTCGCTGAATATATCTTCCTGTTCTCCACAACCATCAAACCATCTCAACCTCGCTCACCCAGAGCACGTACCTCTGCCTTGATGTCTCCACCAACCGTCTATATGTCTCACGACACGTTCGGTTCGCTTAATATATCTTCCCGTTCTCCACAAACCATCTCAACCTCCTGATCCAGCCTGGCTACAATCGGAACTAGAGCCGTCCCCCCTTGACCTTCCGGTCACCTACATCCCTACGACATCCACAGCACCGTCCTGTGCCCCAGCGTAACCCCCGTCATCAGCTCCGGCACCTGCAGCCTCACCCTCGCCCTCACCCCCGGACCAGCAACAACCATCGCCCTCATCACCCACTCAACTCTGCCACCCCATGGTCACTCACTCCAGGAACATCATAAGAAAGCCTACCCAAAAACTCAATCTCTCCACATAAATGGTCCCCCATTCTGACATGGAACCCAAAACGGTAACCCAAGCCCTTCGTGACGAGCGTTGGCGGAAGGCAATGGTTGCCGAGTATGATGCCCTTGTGAAAAATGGGACTTGGGAGCTTGTCCCTCCATCAGCTGCCTCCAATCTGATTGGTTGTAAGTGGGTTTTTCGTATTAAACGTAATGCTGATGGTTTTATTGACAGGTTCAAGGCGTGTCTAGTTGCCAAAGGCTTCCATCAACGGCCGTTCATCGACTTTCACGATACCTTCAGCCCGGTGATCAAACCCACAACCATCCGCGTGGTACTCACTCTTGCCATTGTCCGAGGATGGGTGTTGCGTCAGCTTGACGTAAACAATGCATTCCTCCAAGGCCATCTATCAGAAACTGTCTACATGGTCCAACCCCCCCGGCTTTGTTGACAAGGACCAGCACATCGTAGGGCCCTATATGGCCTCAAACAAGCCCCCCAGGCTTGGTATCATGAACTACGCAGCTTTCTCCTCGCCCACGGGTTCCGTAATTCTCTCGCTGACTCCTCTCTCTTTAATCTTGGTTCATCCACTACCTTGATCTATATTCTTGTGTACGTTGATGACATATTGATCACAAGTCCTGACCCCATGAGTATCTCAATGTTTATTGACATGCTGGCTGCGCGCTTCTCTCTAAAGGATTTGGGCCCCCTACGCTATTTTCTGGGTGTTGAGTGCATTGCACACCGGGTGGCATTCTGTTGTCACAACGCCAATATGTGCATGACCTTCTCAACCGAACAGACATGGCGAGCTCCAACCTAGTCAGCACACCCTTGTCCCCCGATCATAATCTCAGCCTGACTGCGGGTTCGTCACTCTCGGACCCCTCCGAGTATCCCTCCATTGTTGGTGGTCTACAATATCTCACATTGACACGATTGGACATAGCTTTCACTGTCAACAAACTGTCCCAATTCATGCATCGCCCGACCTCTGCTCACCTTTAAGCCGCCAAGAGGCTCCTCCGATTTTTGGGTGGCACGTCGGACTTTGGGATATTCATCCGACGAGACAACCCGCTGGACCTTCTGGGTTTCTCCGACGTCGATTGGGCCGGTAGCAAAGACGACTTCTCCTCCACGAGTGGCCACATCTTCTACCTCGGTGCCAACCCAATCAGTTGGAGCTCAAAGAAACAACATGGCGTGGCACGTTCCTCAACGGAGGCTGAGTACCGTGCTGTTACCTCCACATCCGCCAAAATCTGATGGATCTGCTCCCTCCTATCTGAGATTGACATATCGCTTCCTTAAGCACCGACCATATTCTGCGACAACATCGGGCAACACACCTCTGCTCCAATCCTGTCTTCCACTCACGCATGAAGCATATCGCCCTCGATTTCCACTTTGTGCGCGAACAGGTTCAACAGGGAGCGCTCCACGTCAAACATGTTTCCTCAGTGGACCAGCTCGCCAACACATTCACTAAAGCCCTCCCACGTTAGCAATTCCTCCTCTGTCGATACAAGATAGGAGTCTCTCACGGACCCTCCATCTTGCGGGGGCGTGTAGACAATTGAAGAAATCATGGAGTCAATCTGCCACACTAATCTCGCCATCACAGAAGCTCACTTAGGAAAGTCCAGATCTAGGCAACTAATTTGATTTGTCTAGGGAACTAATTGATTCTTTTCTGTAATTATCTCTTTGTATCTTGCCTATACATACCTCTGTATCCATGACTCTATTGATCAATGAAATACACAAACACCATTCTCTACATCATGTACCAATGTAACAACATATCATAAACATAATTCATAACATAACATGATCATTAGACATGTAACATGTAACAATTGAAATTAAATAACAACATCTAACAAGTTATGATATAATTGATCATAGGTTATTATTCCATTATCTAAGATGCTTGATCATAATTCAAATATTATAAACATGCATCAATATTCATAATATAATAGCCCTAATTCATGCTCATACTATATACTAAAGCATATCATAACATTTCTTAGCATATACTAAAATTTTAAATCATAAATCACAAACTATCTAAACATGTCATAAAAACTATATAATAAAAGCATAAATTAAACTCCCATATGTCTTAGGAAAGATCCTAAGACCCAATCTAAACATAATATAAAGCATAACATAATATAAAAACCATAGCATAAAAAAAATAAAACATCTAACCTATGCTTTCTTTTTTTTTTTTTTTTTGGAGAGGGCCGGGGGGGGGGGGGGGGGGGGGAATCTCGACCAAGAAAGAAAAAGAGAGGCAGAAAGGGTGTTGTTAACACAACTTTGGTGCAGGAACAAATGAGGAGTAAAGGGGGGGTATATATAGGTGTTGGGAGACCCCTCACCTTGCAAATATAAAACTTATAAGCGTAGGGAAGCAAACTAAGAGTTCATCCACTTGCATAAATAAGATATGTCATGGAAAAATAATTATAAAATGGGAAATAAAGGGTATTTTGATAATTTAACATCCCAAACTCAAGGATAAGTGGCTGGAAAGATACTCATTGTGATCGGATAAAAATTAGCTTCGAAACAAATATTTGCACGAAGGAAACGGACGTACAGTATAAAAGATACATTAATTAGGATGAATAGTGACTTGAATCAAGATTGTAATGTATCTCAGAAGTTTTGAAATAAATCAAGGAGTGTTTTGACTGTAAATTTGAAGAGTAAAAGTTCTCCGAACGTAAAAGCGCTCGTAGTAGGATTAGTAAGTAGGATTTTTCGTAAACGGTTTCCTTTAAAATGAAATTCGAAATAGATTTTGAAGTCAAGAATGACACCAATATACTCGTTTCAGCTCAAGGATCGATTTGATTATAAATATGGGTAGCAAAAGATATCCGGATCAAAAACTCTTTTCAAGGATGAATAGTAACTTTTGTTGGTAAGTTCCCAAAATGCCTCTATTGTTCAAGAAAGGATTCCGAAGCTTGGAAAATAAGTTCAAACAATTGGAAAACATGAGTTATGAACCTCTAAGGTTCGAGTGATAAGATGAGCAAAGGAGGCTCGGGAAATGAATATTAAACTGGGTTAAAGACAAAGAATTCCCCCTTAAGACACTGCATGCCACATATATGCACATTATTTACGTAAGAATGCAATTCATGAAGGTTTATAAAATTGGAGTAGGGTCTATAAACGCTCTACCACTGCCCTCATCTTACCTTTTTCAACCAAACCCTGTTTTGGGTTGTTACAATTACTCCTCCTTAAAGAGAATCTTTTCTTAGACTTTTCTGCTGATACTGCAAACAACTCGGGGTGATGTTCATGCATTTTCTCCTCGGTTTCCAATGTTGCCTCTTCTGTCCCATGTCCCTTCCAATGGCCCTTAACTAAAAGAATCTTCCTATTCCTCAGTTCTTGAAACTTTATGTCCAAAACCTTAGCTGGCTTCAAAATGTAAGTCAATTTCGGCTCTAACGCGATTAAGCATATATATGACGGGCCACTATAAATGATCTCGATCCTTGGTTATGATTTGTCTTCATCTTTGATCGATTTTCCTTGTTTTTTGCACCTCTCCTACGAATTTTATTAAAATAATTATACAACAATATAAAATTAAAGTTATTGATTATTCTTTGTTTTTCCTTTTTTCATACTTCAATTTTTAAATCTGAGTGCTTTAAATTTTACGAATAATACTCTATTTTTAAATTTGAATATTTTAGTGTTTATGAACAATACTTCAATTATAAATCTAGGTACTCTAAATTTTATAAATTAATAATACTCTAATTTAAAACGTAAGTACTTTAACTTTTACAAACAATACACTTTTTTTTTCTTTTTCTTTTTTTTTCATTCTCATACTTCAAATTTGAACCGGTAACTACTTCTAAATTTGGATACTCTGTTTTATAATTTCAATATTCTATTTTATAATTTAGATACTTTATAGTTTCTAAATAATACTCCAAAATATAAATCAACAATTAATTTTTACCCCCAATATCCACCTAAAAAAAAAAGAAAAAGTTATATATAAAGTATGAAAATTATATTTTGAAATATTAACCTACAAAATAAAGTATAAAATCGTGTATATGGGGTATTATGTTGACAAAATGGTTCGTGAGGAACAGAAGAGTGATATGTTATGTCATTTCAAGTTTTTTCAAGACTATTTTGATAATTTTGCCAAAAATGGGGACTGAAATTTAATTACAAATTTGAATTAGGGAGTTAGTATAGTTATAATTTTTTCATGGGGAAACTATGTCAAATTTGTTTTGTACGCTGGGAAATTTTGCCTCATTCCCCCTTTTAAAAATGTGTCATCTTTTAACTTAATTAGTAGTCAATATTTGAATTCATAATTTCATAATTTTAATATTAGGATGACTAAGCTTTTAGTAATTTTAAAATTTATCATTAAAGACTAACTTATTTGCCACAAAAACTTTGCCACCAAAGTACTAAACCATTTTTCAATGATAATTATTGTTGCTAATATATGAAAATATTAACAACAATATATTTTGTTGCTAACAATTTTACAACCGCTACAAAAAGAAATTGTTGGGAAAAGTTAAAAAATTAGCGATAATTAGATTTCTTAGCTAACTTATTGAAACTATTTTCAAAGATAATTATTGTTGCTAATATATGAAAGTATTAGTAACAATATATTTTGTTGCTAAAAATTCTACAACCGCTACAAAAAGAAATTGTTGGGAAAAGTTAAAAAATTAGCGACAATTAGATTTCGTAGCTAACTTATTGAAGCTATTTTCAACAATAATTATTGTTGCTAATATATGAAAGTATTAGTAACAATATATTTTGTTCCTGAAAAATATACAACCGCTACAAAAAAAAATTGTTGGGAAAAGTTAAATAATCAGTAACAATTAAATTTCGTAGCTAATTGTTTTGGAATATTTTCAACGATAAATTTCGTGGCGTAAAGGGTATTATTAGCTACAAATATATTTTGTTGTAGAAAGCTAATATTGGCTACGATTTTATATCGTTCCCAAAAGAGTTACAGTTTTGCCACAAATTTTTTTGTTGTCATTTGTCAAAATCGTTTCGAAATAAAATTTAAAATTGACGGTTGAGGGACCACACACTTTTGGCAACGAAATATATATTTCGTGCAGATGAGAGGAAAGACAACGAAATTTAATTTTCAAAAACATAATTACTTGCAACAAAAATAAAATTATTGCTAAAAATATCGTTGCGAAATCAATAATTTGTTGTAGTGTATGCTCGTTTGCCTGTACCCGACATAGTAAACGAATTCATATAGAAATATGAACTACACCATAAAAAATAGAACTATATATTAGTAAGATATTTCTCATCTAAGCATTCTTAATTACAATGCAATTAATTAATCATAAAATTATAACATGACATATATGTGTTCCCCTCCGGAACAGTGTACACTAGGCACTAGCTACATCCAAGTGCAAATCCTAACTATTTGATTCCAAAAATAAAACATTACTCCATGTTCTTCCCTTGTAATTTCTCCAACTCAATATCCTTATCACTACCAGGTGAATTGTGCTTCCCTATGTTCGAGACAAACGCTAGCGGCGATTGCTTCGTCCAACGTCTTATGTCGTACACCTTTTTAGAAGGCTTCTTCTGATCCTTTACTTGCTTTCTCTTTGCTATGGCGATAGCGAGGTCGTTGGGGAACAGCGTTTGCCAAAGAAAAGCATGAAGAAGTGTGGAAACCAACAGTATGGAGACCATTGTTGATGACATGAATGACAGTATCAACGCAAGGCCCTTGGTTATTACTGAAGGGACCTCTTCTGCATACTTGATGGTTGCTATTGAAGCCGTTGTCATGGGAAAGGTGTAAGACCACCATGCTAGGGAAAACCTGCAAGGAATTAATTATGATTTATAATTGAACTACTTAATTTGTTTAAATGTAATATTATCTCACATGTATGACTGTTAACTGTATATGTGAAATATATGAAAAATGAAAATCATATTTTCTAGTTCCCTTAGTTAATTAGATTGAATATTCACCGCATTTTAACGCTTAAACCTCTCACGGCAAACTTCATTTATAGAATAAGTTTACCTAGTTAGAAAAGGGGGTGTTACCCCCTTAATAGATGTTTACCTCAATAGGTCTAAGGCCTTGTATAAAAAGGCAAGCCTAAGAAAAGGTTGGAAATTAGCATGGTACGTATTTACCAACTCCTTGGAGGAGTTGCTAAATAATCCAATATATTGGGTAGAATATGAAATTATATTTTTACCCTCACATATATCCATTAAATTAAGTTGAAGTAGGTTGAAGTAGGGTCATAAGGGTATATTTGAAAATTAGGAATTAAAGGACAAATTATAAAATAGGGAAATAAACAATATCAAAATATATATTATTGAACAAATATACAAATGAGTGAAGTAAACATTAGTTTTTGGATTAATTAACAAAAAATTTACTATTTATTTTCTAGTGGCCCCATGACTTTTTTAACTGAACACTAATACCAAATTAAATAATCATCTCATCTAAGAAAGTGTTTACTTCAATTTAAATGCTAACACCCCCTTAATTTCTATTTACCTCCACATTTATAAAGCCTCCTATAAAGCAAAGGGCCCAAGAAAATGTAGGAAATGGTTGTTGTATATTGCAACTCCAAGGAGGAGTTGCAAAATAACCAGCTTTATGGGTAAGGTTGAAAATTATCATTTTGTCCCCATTTATTTAAGACTATTTACACCAAAATACCACTAGCTTAGGGATGTAAACGAGTCGAGCTGGCTCGCGAGCCTGGTGAGCAAGTGCGAGCCACGAAAATATATATAATTAATATATATTATTATATATAAAAATATATTAAATTATTAAAAAAACTAATTTTTAATTTAAAATAATATAATTTTCCGTGAGCCTCGAGCCTTTGTCGGGTCGAGCTCGAGCCATTAAAAAAAAAAACTCGGCTCGTTTGCATCCCTACACTAGCTAATGGGTATATTTGGCGTTGAAAGTGGCCATCAGCCATTAGGGGCAAAATTTGAAAAGTTAATGTGCTACCTCTATAATTAGGGATGTTCATAAAAACCGAAAACCGAAAAACCGAACCGAACCGACCGAAAACCGAACCGACCGAGGAGTGTTCGGTTCGGTTTTCGATTTGCCCCTTTTGGATTTTCGGTTTTTCGGTTTTTTCGGTTCGGTTTCACGGTTAAACCGAACCGAACCGAAAATCGAAAACCATTTTCTTTTTTTTTTTTTAAATATATATATCATATATATTATATATATATATATATATATATATCATATATATTGATTAATATATACATATATTTTAATTATTTGGCAGAAATATATATGTATATATATAATAATTATATTTATATATATATAAATAATTATATATATAATAATTATAATTATCGATTTTCAAAAAAAAAAATTATAATTATATATATATATATATATATTTGCCATTTAGGTTGATTGCAATTTTTACATTTTTCATAAAATCTCAACTTCAAAATTTTTTTTAAAAATTATATTCAGTTTTTTTTTTTTTTTTTTTTTTTGAATAATATCAAATTTTCGGTTTTTCGGCCGAAAACCGAAACCGAACCGAAAATGTTCGGTTAAAACCGAACCGAACCGAACACCTTTTGGTTCGGTTTCGGTTTTGGTTTTTTGATCGGCCGAAAAACCGAACCGTGAACACCCCTATCTATAATTGCATAGTCAACTAAATAACTTATACAAAATGGGTATTTCCCTAATTTAAAAGTTGAAGTAAAGGTTAGGTAACGTTTACTATTCACAAAATTTACTTTCCCACCGTAATACTACAATTGATGCCCACTGACCTTGACACCTACATCTAGGACCTACGAAATTTAAATATTACGCAACCCATCTTGGTCACTTCAAAATAATATTTTATAGGATGATTTATATCTAATTATCCCGCATTTAGATCTAATTATAATACAATCGATCTAAATCGGGAAATTATATTATAGTCCTTGTAAATCTTATAATTTTGTCTGAGAGCTCTAACGAAATTTGTAAAAGTATATTTATGCTCCTAACGGTTGTATGAGGGTTACATTTAATATATGATCAAAATTACAAAATTATCCCTATAGTTTACAAATATAAACAAAACTATACCTATAAATTATGAATTTATCAACAAATTAAAGGTATTTTTGAAATGACATAACGGAATCCTAAACGGACTTCAAGAACTATAAACGGTTCTCAAAGTTAGAGACTAAAATGTGTATAATTTTTAAATTTAGATGGATTGTGTTATAATTAGGCCTAAATGCAGGATAATCAGATATAATTATTTCTATTTTATATACAAAAATATTTGAAATTATTTTTCTATCCTAAAATGCCAATCGCTTAGTTTTCATAAGAAAAAACCCTAATCCTTGACTTTTTCCTATTTTTTGTACAAAATTACCATCAAGTTCAATACATTAATATTTTTAGGTATCTAATTAATAAATTAATTTATATATATGCTAATTTAATATTTCTTATTAATATAAAAATATGAAGATTCAATACCTTTTCGATCAGCTTATATACTTTCAATATTAAATGTTATTTTAAATAGATTTATATTTATAACATATTTATCACTAATATATTTTAAGAAATTGTTATTTTCAAGAATATTGCCAGTTTATTAAAGATATATATTATTTAAGATTCAATTTGAATAACATTAAGGAATATCTTTTTAAAAAATATTATGAATTTCTTTTTTTTTTGCGTAAAGTTTAAGGGGAATTCAAGCAAAAGTGTAATTAATTATGGGGTATTTTATAATGAAATTTTGATGGAAAATTTTTTTTATATTAATTTTTTTCCAATAAACTATAGTAAACTATTCGGCATATATATTAGAAACCACTTCAAGAAACATGTCAACTTTTTCTATAACTACAACCACCATGAAAGATCACTTCAATTAGCCGCAACACATAACGAAAGATAATTAATTACCTGAACCCCCAAAAGAAGCTGATCCTCACAACGAGCGAGGAATAGAGAAACAAAGCAATGAAGAAGCACGTCCTCGCCAACCCATCGAACTCCCCATAGATAGCTCCCCAAGCGATGCTCGCCGCCGCCGGCGTCGCAATAAACATGCAGTAAACCGGATGCAGTTCCTTCGGCAAGGCTTCACTCGTCGGCAGCCTCTGATACAACGTCACAAACACCACAAGATAATGCGCAAACCCGACCGCCCACAAGAACTTCCCAGCCTCCTTCCACCCCACTTTAGCCGCCAGAATCGCCCCCACGAAATTCCCGACCACCGAGAGATGAGACGAAGGGTTCGCCACTTTGCTTAGCCGCCTCTTCCCTCCCGAGAGCCACTGGCCGTAGATCTTTAGGTCTAGGAAGAAAATGGGGCCTACAAAGGCGCACCAAACTGCCGGGTGGAGACTGTCTGGTGCGATGCAGGGTGGCACGCCGATGGCTAGGAACATGCAGACCACCCATGGGGCGAAGAAGAAGTTGACTCTTACTGGGTGGAAGTATTCTCGTTTGACCGCCTCGAAGTAGAACGTGCATTTGAGCACGTAGGTAGTGGACACTGCTACAAGGGCAGATAGGGCGAGGAGCCAGATGGTGAGGTTGATTAGCGGTGGGATGTGGAGGAACCGAGTGGCCGGACTGGTGGCGAGGGCGCGCCAGAGGATGGCTTGGCTGCTGAGGCCGAGGCAGATACCGAAGCAACCAATGGGGAAACGGAGGAGGAAGGGCCATTTTTCGTCTTTGGGTAGGAGTATGTCTTCAGAGTCCTGGGATTGGGGAGAAGAGTAAACGGTGACATACGTAGTGAAATATAATGAGTGAATAAGTGTTTTATATTTGTGGTGCAATTGTTTGAAAGTTAAAAAAAAAGACCAATCAAATAACAAATATATTACATTTTATCATTATAATTGATTAAGTTGATAAATCAAATTTGAATTACAATTTACCCACATATAGAATTCACATCACGAAACTATTACATATTCTGTGGCAACATACTCAGTATTTCAATTTTCTCCAATAAAAAGGTTATTTGATGCGTGCAATTTGCTGACACACACTTTGCGCCAAAAACATAAAATAAAATGCAAAAATTAATCGACTGTTGATAACAAACTAAAATTTCGATAAAAAGTACTATAGCATCAATAGTAATTTTGTCTTGATCTATAATAATAATTGCCTTTAACTATGGGTCGTACCAATCTTGTGTTTTGTCAATCATCAACAACTAATCGTATTTGTGTTTGTTCATTCCATGATGCTTCCAGAGGGACTAACATTACAAAATAACACGATTTCACAAAATTTCACGTAATTGGCTAAAATTTAATTTTTGAAAAATATTATAGACTTTCATAAGGTCAAAAACAACTTTTAAAGTTTAAACTATACTTCTGTATCCAAAACCTACCCCCTTCAACTTCTCCAAACGTATCGCCATATTGGTATATGTAACAAAAGATTTTATTAGTAGTTTATTAGAAATGAGTTGTGCTTAGAAAGAGACAGAAGAACAAACCTTGATTTCGTCTAATTCAGGTCCTTTGAGAGCAGCAAAGTATCTTCCAGCAGGAACACTTTTGTTCACAGATTCATCACTCCCTCCAAATATATCATTCTTTTGAGGATCCAACGCCCCACTTTCCTTTCTCAACGGCAACTTGGAAGTCTGCCTAACAAGAGATGATTTTGTTCTGAACATATTGAAGTCTCCTTTCCTTCCTTCCACACCAATGCTACTATGAGCAGAACTGAACCCTCCAAAACTCCTCCCGCTCCTCGGCAATGATTTTAGCTCTGTTTTCTCGCCATTGAGAACTGAAAATCCAGTTTCCAGAGAAACTTGCCTGCTAAAACTCCGGTTATTAGGTCGCTTGATTTCTCTAACCCTGTTTGATTTGTTGATACGTTTTTCTGTTTTTTCAGATGTTTTTGTGGGCTTATTATTTCCTCGGTGATCACGTTCTTCTTCATCTTCTTCTTCCTCTTCAGGCACTTCGTGGATATCCACGAAGTGCGTTGGATGTGATCTTCTTGGGGTTTCTCTCATTTCCATTTTTTTGGGATTTATTGTATAGTAATAATACCATGCATGAATTTATCTTTTTCCACAACTTATGGGTTTTATAAAACTGAAATATGTTTGTTTTGAGCAATATTTCACAGGTGGTGCCACTTTTGTAAAGGGCCAAATGGGATCACGAGAACGGAGATAGTTATGGTAACAACGTCAGTTTGTTTCTTGGTTGTGGTTGTTTGTTTGGCATATTAGCCAATGCTTTTGTTGTTGGAAAAGTGGAGACTTTGAAGGTTCTTTCCCGTGAGAGACAATCAGTAACTTGTGGTTCAAAAGCTTGGCAAAGAGAGATGTTCAACCTGGAATTCTTGTTTTAAAACTTATATAAAAATTTTAGAATAAAATTAAACAAAATAAATAAATAAAATTGTTGTCTATGATGTACGGACGCTTTTAAAAATATCATTTTGTCGTGTCGTATCGTATCGGATATTCGTGTTGGATACCGCGTCGGACACTCCTCACGTGGAAAATTCAAGAAAAAATTTGTATCGCCGCCAGCAGGCTAAGTTGACTGCCTGTGTGGACTGGCCCATAGGCCCCATACTAACCATCCTTTAATAAAAATTATTAGAATTTGTAGACTGCTGAATTTCAAACTCAGGATATCAATAATATGTAAGGAGCCCCCATCCACTTTGAACTAATCAATTGCTGAGAAATTGTTGGTAAATTTTGTCTTTATTTACAAACGGCAGTTTTAAAATTGTATTTAAACTAAACTTTTATGATCAATTTTGTAAAATTATTTCACTTGAAAATTAATTATTTTTTTCCAAATTAAAATTGTTAAAATAGAAGCATGATTGATTAGATAGAGATCTAATAAAAATTAAATTGACCGGGAGAATTAAATTTAATTAAAATTGAAGGATTAATTTGATTAGTTAATTAAAATAATCCTTGATCAATATTAAATAATTTAAAGTCCTTGTTTGATATCTACCCAAGCGTAATCATGCCTGAAAAAAGTTTAAAAAGCTTTGTGACCGAAGAGCCCCGATTGAAATTATTTAAAGACCTTAAATCGCATAATAATTATTTACTTGGTAAATTTATTTATGCAATGCATTGGATGTATGAATGAATTAATCATGTGCATTATTTGCGCTATGTATGATTTTATTTTATTTAGCATTTTGATATTAGTTTTAAACAAGAGCTTGCGAGCCCCTTTTTCAATTAGTACATATTTCGTATGATTTTATGTCATTATTGTGCCTAATTTTATCTAAATTGCTCCTTTTCAGCTAATATTTTACTTTGAAGTTAAAAATATAGGAAATGACGAAAACATTCATAAAACGAAGTTTTGAAGGCGAAAAGAGCCAAAACAACCGAGTCAACCAATTCTGATGACCGTCATGGCCATGATGGATTTTAGCTTGAAAAGATCGCGGTTGTGATGGCCCGTCAACGTGGATCTTGAAGTCAACTTTTGAGCACAACCGTGATGACTGTCACGCCCTGAGGCCGTGACGATGCTCTAGAATTCAATTCTGATGACCGTCATGGCCATGATGGATTTTAGCTTGAAAAGATCGCGGTTGCGATGGCCCGTCAACGTGGATCTTGAAGTCAACTTTTGAGCACAACCGTGATGACCGTCACGCCCTGAGGCCGTGACGATGCTCTAGAATTTGATTTTCGGGCCTGATTTAATTCTTTTAACTTAATTTGGACTCGTATAGTCCCATATGGAACTATTTTTTAGCGTAATTTAAGAGCTAATCTAAGGGTTTTCAGCCCTAGCGAACATCAGTAGAGTAGAGAGCGAATCGAGAGAAGAGAACACAACTTTGAGGGACGAACGAGAACTCTAGCTGAGAGACTAGAATTCCATCTTCCATTTATGAATTATGTCAATTTGCAAAGAAGAAAATTTCTGAGCTTTTCCTTTCCTTTCTCTTTAGATAGATTTAATTATTGTTTAGTAGTTTAGTTTTAATTTCGTTATTTAATTCTTGCTTGTGTTTAAGGATTATTGTAATTGAATCTTTGAGCATGAAGTTAATTAGTTTAATTATTCTTACTGCTTTCATTTTTGTTGAGTTTGTGAGTAGCTAGTTACTTTAGCCAAGGGAATAATGATTGTGTAGATCATTAAGGGTTCGATAATATGCTTGAATGGATTCTTATGATTTTTATGTAAAAGAATTATGTTTTTAATGTATGTTAGAGACTGTACACCTTTGACATGAACTTAGAATTTACTTTCTAATCAAAAGATTGTTAGTTAATTTGGATTTTAATTCCTAAACACTTAGAATTAAAGGTATGAAAAGATTCGATCTTTTTCTGAGCAATATGTGATTAAATAGTATATAACTAACCGCTACTATTTAATTTATTCTAATCTTATTTTTATGGTCTAATCTATTTTTGGATGTTGACAATGAGAGTGGCTACACAAGCTTTTAAACACTTGTGCCTGACTTCGAAAGAAGCTTGCATATATTTTCGTGATTAGGATTGTAAGAATTTAAGTATTTGTTTAGCATTCATTCGATCACTAAAATACTATGTCTTTTTTCCCTGGCTATGCTTTATTTATTGTTGAGTCTTTACTTGCTTTGGTGTGTGTTTAGTTGTCTTAGTTTAGTTAGTAGTTTAGTTAGATTCCTCTTTGAGTCTTTGTTCGGTCGATTTATTGGAGAATATACGATGTGATTGATTGATTTCCCTTCCTTGTGGGATCGACACCTTATGTGCTCAATTTGATAGTGTACGCTTGCATGCATATAGGGTTTATTAATTAAAACTTCCCTAAATATGTTTTTGGCGCTATTGCCGGGAAAGGCATTTAAAATCACTCTCACTTTAATATTAGTATCTAGTGTTTTAAACCTTTAGTTTAGTTTATTTATTTTCCTGCTTTCTGTTGGAATTTGATATTGGTTATCTACCTTTTTGCTCCATTTAAATCAGTAAGAATGTCGGAATTTGGTGGTCTCAATGCCATAAATGCGAAGCTAGAAGCCCTCAGCAATAGAGTTGAACAATTAACTATGAATAATATGGTTGCCCTCAAATTAATTTTACTCAGGTATTATGTTTATATTATGGAGGTTGTCACTTATCTAACATTTGTCCTTTTGCTTTTGCAGATGGACAAGGTGTTGTAGAGTTATCACAAGGAACATTCATGCACACTCAGTGGCCCCAGGCCCAATTTCAAAGTCCACCACCATTCCATCCGTTTCATTATCAACATTTTGTTGGGAATAGTGCTTTAGAAAGCCGATTCATCGAAATTCGCTTTGGGACTTTCCTTGTATCACGAGCAATTTTTGAATAATAGACGTATGATTATAATCAGGAGCAAACACTTCTTTATGTACAATTAGGTGTTCTGTGTGTTTCCTATTACGTGTGCATGCTCCCCTAATCCATCAAGCTTTGAGGACTTAGTCATTAAGGGTAGTGATTCATGAAACAAGCTCTAATCTAAGATAGATTAGAAACTACTCCAAGTTGATAAGCCCAACGAACAGTGGGAGTGTCAACTAGGCTCACTCGAGACTTGCTTGGGGGATTGCTTCCTTAAGAAGGAATCATCCTATATCATGGGATGTAAAGTGCATAGTCGATGTATACACAATAAACAAGGGTGCTCGCTACCTAGAACGAGTATATTGAGGTCATGTCCCACGTGAGAAGATTTCTAAATGGGAAATGAAGTAAATATTTCAAGACGTAGAAACTTCCAGATTAGGAAATATCTCACAGTCGATGATGTGATTCATTAATCCTTAGACTTAAGATTCCATTGATGTCTTGTGTGAGCTTACTAGGTAATTTTAGACAGGGTCTAAGAGGTGTTGCTCGGGACACTTGAATTGCGGCTTATGTTGGGATTACAAAAGTGGCACATGGATGTTGGAAAACACGAAACAGAAACGCAGCGGAAATTTAAATTTTTTCCAAATGATTGATCATGGCCTTGCAATTCTCGTATCGTATCACAGGGTGTTTAGAAACTTACGTAGGTTGAAGCTTTCTAGTGATGTCAGTACCGCCTACTGAACACCCTTTAAGCGGAATGTCCCGCGAACGGTTCTCGATAGATCCCAAAGCAGTGATCCTCCAAAGCGTATCCACACCAGTCCTAGAACACGATCAAACAAGTGAGAATGCTAGTTCTATAAGTTGTGTTAATGGCTAGGGTTTTGCTTTGAAAACTTTTCTTTTATTTTTCTCAAAAACTTAACACTTCGTGAGTGTTGGTCTCAAAAATGAGAAAGCACCAACCCCTTTATTTAGACTACATGGTTCGAACCCCCTAGGGTTTCTAAGAACCAATGAGATTGTTTTCTTGCTCACAAATTAACTAATTTAATTATTAATTTAATTGGAGAAAATAAGTTCCCAACTTGTTCTACAAGTCTTGCAAGAATCAACTTTCTCTCTCCTACAATAGGAAGTTAGACTTTTCAACTTTCCTAAAGCTAAAAGTCAAGATTCAATAAATAATTTAATTCTCAATTAATTATTTATTGGGTTAAGCTTGAGAACTAAAATCTTAATAATTAATTCAAAATTAATTAAAAGACTTAAATTAATTAATTACAATTTAATTAATTAATTCTAGAAAAGAATTCACGTGTAATAAAATTACACGTCCGGAGACACGTACGTGCCACGTGTGCGTGACACGTGGGACTGCGTGACACGTGGCAGCTACTCACGCCATCCTTGTTCCGTTTCGATCAACAATTTGATCCTTCGTTAATCATATTAACATCCTACCATAACCCTCGTGTCCTGGCATTTGTGTGTGACCCTTTAGGTTCATTATTCGATTAGCAGTTACAGTAATTAATTAATCACTTTACAGATCACACTATCGTAATCTTGCAATGAATGTGTGACCCTTAGCCGAATAACGAAATAAATCGAAGAACCTTTCAGTCAATAACATACAGTGAAATACGATCCTCCTACAACTCCATCTCTCAATCAAGAACTAAGGCATGAGAATATTCTCAGAGCCCAAATATTCTTGATCTTTAAAGTTAAGTTCGTTTTATATCCATTTAGACCTCAATCCAAGAAAACCCCATTTTCTGGATGTCTTGATCTTTTATCCACCTTGGCCAAGGGTTAAAGTTTAATGGACTACGAACAACTCAATCAGTAAGAGATCATTCTTGTTCTTGCAATAAGTGTAGGTCCTTTGTCGATTCTACTAATTCTACATATGCCACTTGGGTAATCCCAACATAGGTCGTGGTTCAGGTGTCTATATGGCGACACCCTTTTGAGCCTATATCAAAGATTACAGAGTTAGCTCATATGAGACATTACAGAATCTCAAGTCTAAGGATTAATGAATCACTTTATTGACCTGTGAGATATTTTTAATCTGGAAGTTTCTAGGAGACTTCCTTTCCCATTTAGGAATGTTCTCACGCGGGACATCTCAGTGATGAAGTTCTAGTAACAATCACCCTCATGTATTATGAACACATCATCGTATGCACTTATCACTCCATGAAACTGAGTGATCCTTCAAAAGGACATAAATCACATAAGCAAGTCTCAACAGAGTTAAGGTCGACACTCCTACTGTCTGTCGGACTCTCGACTTGGAGAAGTTTCTAATCCTCTCCTATGGAGTTAAGAACTTATTTCATGTGTCGTTCCCATAACGACAAAGTTCTTAACGGCCTCATCGGATTAGGGGAGTTCAAGACATGCAAACACACAGTCAAACCCAAACAGACATAATAAGCACATAAAGAAGTGAATGCCTATGAAAAAAATCATCTCGTATATTATTCAAAGACTGTTTGTGATATTACAAGGAAATAGTAAAGCCAAAAGCTGCTTTAAGGGCACTATTCCTAACAATGGAGACATGTGAGAATCAATAAAGGACCTACACTTGCTTGAGATATAAGAAGATCTCTTATTGCATAAGTTGTTCATTTGCCATCGTGAAAACCCTTGGCCAAGGTAGTGGATCAAGACATCAAGAAAAGAGTTTCTTGGATTGAGATCAAATGGATATGAAACTGACTTAGCTTTAAGATTAAGATTATTATGGCTCTCATTATTCACATGCCCTAGGTCTTAATCGAGAGATGGAATAGTAGGAGGATCGTATCTCATAGATGTCATTGATTGAAAGGTTCTTTTGATTTAATTCGCCATTCGGGTAGGGCACACCTGTTGCTAGAATACGGTTGTGTAATCTGTGGAATAATTAATTATTAGGGTCACTGTTAACTGAATAATGAACCTAGAGGGTCACATACAAATGCCAAGATGAAAGGGTATTGCTAGAAATGTCAAAAGAATTGATCGAAACGAGACCACAAGTGTAAGGTACACGTGTGACGCGTGAGAGAGTAGGGGCACATAGTCCATCTAGTTGAATGGACCATGTAATAATTAATTGGAGAATTGATTATAAAGCCCAAACACAATTAATTAGAGAATTAATTATAAAGCCTAAATATAATTAATTGGAGAATTAATTATAAAGTCCAAGTACAATTAATTAGAGAATTAATTGTAAATCTAAATATAATTAATTAGAAAATTAATTATAAAGGTCCATGAGAATTAATTATAGAATTAGTTCTAAAGCCAAATTTGGAATAAAAGGCCTAATGAATAATTAATTATTAATTGGAATTATATATTTATGGAATACATAAAAAAAAAGGATAATATCCTAGAGTATTTATTTAAGTAATAAATAAATAAATAAAATATCCTAAAGTTGTTAGGATACGATACTAATTAGTTTATTTATTTACGAAATAAATAAAAGATAATATCTAGTTTATTTGTTTAAATAAAAGGATAAGGCACAATTTATTTATTTATGAATAAATAAATATGATATAATATCTTAAAGTAGTTAGGATAATGATATTAATTAATAATAGGATTATTAATGATATCTTAACTATGTTAAACAAGAAACCAGATTTAGAAAGGGTTTTCTCTTCTCTCTATTCCGGATAATAAGAACATACTAGAAATCAAAACTCAGTCATATAAAAGGAGTTGAAATATTTCTTTTGGGTTTATGCGTGAGTTTTTCTCACGCATCAAGCCAGGTTCTTCCAACGAGGAAAAACTCTCTCTCTCTCTATCTCTCTCTCTCGTTTTAGTTTCTTTCAATACACCATCTATAGTACTAGCATACTCACTAGATTGATTTCATCCTAGGTTGGTGCGGATACATTCTAGAGGAATTCTACGTTGGATTCTTGATGAAAAAAAAGAATCATTCGAGGGGCGATGATTTATTACCGCTTGAAGAACGATTGAGGGGCGGTTTAAATCGTTTCAAGAAAAATTATTTAAAAGTAAGGTTCTTGAAGGGACCCCTTTATTTTGGAATAAAAATTGCAAGCTTCCGGTCCTCTTCTAGGAAAAATTTTAAGTTTCCGCTGCTTTTGACTTGTGTTTTCCAACAAGTGGTATCAGAATCATGCTTGCAACGTTTATTCTAAAATGTTTTATTGAACTGAATTTTATGAAAATTCTTAAATTGCGATGATAGTTAGTATTACGGAATTTGTTTAGAAATCCTAATTTTTAAATCTTGATGGTTTCTTGAAGAAGTGTATTCATAGAACTTGTTTATAAAATCAGTTTTATATCTAGTTTAGAAAAATCAAAGTTTAATTCACGATTTTTTTTTATCATTTAATAAAATTTTCAAATTTTGGTAATGTGAAAATTCACGCTTCGCGGTTACGATTCTTGTGAATTTTTTTAGCGGCTGCTAACGCTCTTCGCTGCCGCGATCGATTCTTTTGGATTCTAGTCGCGGCCGCTAACAACACAGAAGCATAAATTTTTGAAAAGCAAGCTCGTGGCGGTCGCGATGTGGGTTTTTTGGTTATCCCAATTTTAAAATATGATTTTAATTAAAATAATTTTATTTTTGTAATAAAAATTATATTTGGAAATTAAAAGTAGATTATTTTTTTGATGGGGTATGAATTGGGATGTGTCAAACTCCGATCACTTTATATTTGATATTTTGGAGAAACCGAAAAACATTCGCCGGAAGGGTGGTGGATTCTACCTGCTAGGACAAACACTAAGAACAAAGAGTCAGAAGGCCAAACTGGGGGACTGGGGGTGATGCCCAGTTTGGCTCTCCGATGCACAAGTCAGTTAAGGAACTGAGAGAGAAGATAAGAATTTTCAGAGCTCAAGTATGGAAGCTTGCTTACAGTGAAGGAGATGAACTCGTATTTTTATAGTTGAGGGTCGGGGACCCTTTGGTCATTTGCACCGTGTGGTCCTGGTCGAATGTTGCCCTAACACGTGGCGTTGCGAGAGAAACCTAGGAGGAATCTTCTGCAAAAGCTGGTGCCAATGTAGTGCGGGCAGCAGTGGCAGGTACGCGGGTGAGTTGGTGGTGTCAGAGAGCCGTTTTGGGGAGGTTGACCACGAGGGCTAAGAGCACGCTCGTGTCAACCGAGTGCCTTGGAGGCCAGTGAATCCGCTAGGGGATGAAGGCCAAGGCTTATGCAATGAGGGGGAGTGGAAACTTCCCCGAGGGAGAGTAGCGCTCGAAGAGAGCTTTCTTCATAGATTGGAGCTTAGCCGGGTATTGCAAAGTGCGCTCGTTAGAGAGCGGTAATGTTGATCCCGCGTGTGCGTAGCAGAGATGGCGCATGTCCTTGAGGTACCTTGGCCCTCGGGGGGTTTGGGCGCTCGTGTACAACTGCCTTAATCTCAAGAGAACATGTGTTACTATCTCGAGTTGCCACGTGTCCAAACGTGGGACGAGCGTATTTTGACCCTATCATTTTGCCCCCCAATTCTGTAGTCCTTGGTGATAAGGGCTGTAGAATTCTACCAATGTAATCCTTCGAGCATTGCGCTTGTAGAAGACATAGCGTGTTGGGCAATCATCCTTCTGATTGCGTCATAAATGCGGTCCTTTCTTCTGACCGCTTGAAACGTCTATGCATTTAATGCTGATGCGCGTAGGGCGCGTGATTCTTGGGAAGTACGTGACGGTTCAATAAAGTGAACGGTTTCCTAGGCGAAAAATGATTGCAATTTTGAATTACTTGTCAGAAACGTACCAACTCCCTTTCCTATAAATAAGGGATTTCGTAGCCATTTCATCCTTTACGCAAACATATCTTCAGAGCATATTTTGCAGAAAACTCTTTGCAAAGCAAATTCCAAGCATTCGCAATTCTCTTCCAAGTTTTTCCAAAAAACTTAAGGTAACCTCTGGTGAAATCTTCTAACTTTGCTAACCTTATCAGATTAGGATTTAGTTTTCTATACACTTCCCTTATTTCTCGCAGTCCCTGAATCCCGCATCTCCTCCTGATTCTAAAAAACTCTTCCAATCCTTGAAAACCCTTCTCAAACTATGTCTGGAGGTCACGTCGAAGAATTTGCCCGGGAAGTTGAGGATATGGAAAGCCAAAATTCATCTTCAAGGGATGAAGAATTGCACGCTGCCGTTTCTGCCATGGGGGAGAGGAACCCAGGTGGGGTTGAGCATCTTTTTGAAGAAATGGATGCATCTCTGGAGGTGATTAGGCAAGGGGAGGTTTTGGCCTTGACGGAGAGGTCTACTCACCCTCATCGCTACACCGTGACGGTGGCGATGCCAGCTCCAGCCTCGGAGGGGAATGAGGAGGCTGATCCCTCGAGGGCGCCTCCCAAGAAAAGAAGGGCTAAAAGAGCTTAAAAAACCCAGAAAACTCAAGGCCCAAAAGAGGGTGAGGACTCGGGTATGCAGGCGACCGAGCGAACTCTTGACGAGACTAACAGTACTATCACTTTGGGAGAGGTAAAGACCATGTTAGCGCCGATATACTGGGACGAGCGCTTCTCCTGGCGAATCCCTGCCAAGCACGAGCGTGCCAACCGCCCACCCCCCAGTGAGATGGCGGTTTATAAGGATGCAGTCAATTTTGGGGGATTGAGGTTCCCAATCCCGGTTCCAGTGGCCACAATTCTTAATAATCTGAACCTATACCCCTCGCAAATCGTGCCCAACGGTCTTGCTTTGATAACTTGCTTCGTGATCCTCATGAAGTGCACAAACTATAAGCCTTCTATGCAGAATTTCAACGCTCTACTCCAAGTCGTTAGCTCACCGCGCTCGTCCCCCGAGGCGGGTTTCTTCTACTATGTCCAAGCAAAGGCCCATCTGAAATTGTTCAATTCCCCTTCATCCACTTACGGGAAAGATTGGAAGGAGAAGTTCATCTTTGTCAAAGCCCCAGCGGATGATGATTTCGGGGTGGCACAAGAGTGGATTTCACACTGGAAGGGCTCCCTTGTGAAGAATCGCTTAGAGCCTACTTTCCCTGAGAATTGGGCTAAAAGTTTGGCTGGAGCGCTGAGGGACGAGGGCTGGTTGATTCAAGCCAAGGAGTTGATAGAAGATGCGGAACTCATGTTCCTATGTGGGCTCTCCAATGATCCTCACTATCTCAGCAACCCTCCCGCTCGAGATTTGGATAGAGATGGTTAGATTTTAGGGCACTAACCTTTAGATAGGGATGCTAATTGTACTATTGTATTTGTAACTTGTATTTGGTGAAGTTTGCCTAAGGGTTTCTAACCCTCGTTCTTTCCTTCCTTGTAGGAGCAGATATTATAAGAATGGCCGGAGGAGGGATTAGAAACGTTGCCCAATTTGTCAACGCACGCAATCGCCAGCAACGCCAACAACAATAAGAAAACCCGCAGAACCCCCGAGGCCGAGGAGCAGGCCGGGGTGACGGTCGTGGCGGCCATCAAGGCGCCAGCTCAAGCGCTGCAGCTGGCGCTCAAACATCGCAAGGCCGCGGAGAGAATCGAGCGGCAAACACAGAAAACAGAATAGTGGCACGGCCACCAGTTACAGGGACACAAGGGCAGCCCACCCCTCTACCGTCAATCCGATAGGGCCCACTACGAGCGTGGTAATCAGAGAGGCTCAGGGGAGCGATGATCAAGCCTCCCGAAAAAGGAAAAGAATGCCCGACGCTTTTGCCATAACCGATAAGGGCAAGCAGGTTGCCGAGAGCCCCAAGGGTGACGGAGATACTTCCTCCTCCTCCGAGGAACATATGTGGGGATTCGAGCGTAAAGGGGATAGGAGTTACAAGCGCTCTACGGAAGGAGGCCCCGTTCTTTTGTATCATGGATCGCCCTCGCGTGTCATCAGCGACGGCCTTTTTGAGAGGGTACAATTCACAGGGGACCACCAGGCTTTATACTCCGAGCCCATGGAAAAGGTGACTGGCGACATGATCCACGCCATAATTTTTGTAAGTCACTTTTATACTTGTACTTTATTTTTTGAAGATGTTCTTTTGCATAATTTTCACTTTTTGAAGACGATGGCTACTGAGGCGGAGAAAAAATATGCGGATACCATGAACCAACTTCCTAATAGCATCGAGCAATCGGTTAAAGAGGCGCTCATCAAGTTTTGCCATTCAAAGGCGATCAACTTTGCGGTCTCTTTGCACTGTCTCGACGAGGCTCAAAAGGCCTTCAATTTGGCGATTGAACAGGGTATCTTCAAGGGCTTAACAGATCTATCCACTCGTGGGATGCCGGACATGGGGTTCATGTACAACGAGCGTTGTATCGAGGAAGATGACGATCGTGAAGACCCTGAAGCAGGCCTCTCCGAGCCGGAGTATAACTTTCTGGTCACGCTCGTCCAGGATGAATACATGGCGGCTCACCCTCTGGTGGAAGCCCCTCGTGTAGAGCAAAATGAGGGTGTTGATGCTGCCACTATCACCTCTACGATCCTCCCTGCAAATGAGTCTTTAGCGCCCGTTGTTAGTGCTCCTGCTCCCGTCGCTGAAAATGCCCCTATTTCAGCAAATGAAGTTAATGATCCCAATGCCCCCCAAGCGCCAGGAAATAACGAGTCCGCTCCTCCTGGTCAAGAGCCTGCAGCTCCAGCACATCAAGAGATTGTAAATTTGGAAGAGGATGGGGCACCTGCAGCTTAGCCTCCATTTGTTTTTTCCTTTCAGTATTCTCCGAGGGCCATGATGCCCTTGTTTCGAATTATTGTAATCTCTTCTTTGTTTTGAATGAAATATTTCTTTTTCATGATTTGCCTTTGTTTTCTTGCTTACGCTCGTTGTTGTCGAGATCCCATTTAAGATTCTGACTAATTCTATGCACGCGCCCCCATTTCAAGACTTGTGAAAATTTTGCCTAAGTAGGGATTCAATTTCAAGTTTTGAACGAGCTTGAGGGTTCATTTAATAGTGGACCCCAGCTTGGTAACTGATGAAAGTTTGCAAAGATTGGCCAAGTCCCATAATCGAGCGTAGGTGTTTCCCCTTGAGGGTACCCTTGTAACTGGGACTTGTGCAAATTCATGTGTAAAGAATTTGTGCCATTCCGTGGACCCACGAGAGGGCCACACTCCAAGGGTGACGCTCGTGGTCTTCTTTTCTCATTTTCAAGGGTCCCGTCTCGAGCGCTGAGTGTTGACTTAGGTCTACTAGGCCTTTCCTGAACGTATTCGGGGCCTTGAATTCTTGAATCTGTGGCGTGAGGAATCCCCTTTTCGAGCGCGAGGCGTTGTAACAAACAACCAATGCCTACTAGGATTCTCCTCGAGCTCATTTGTTCTTAACTTTTTGACTTGTACGGGATCCCGTTTTCGAGCGAAGGTGTCGTGACAAACAACCAAGGCCTACTAGGATTTTCCTTGAGTGTGTTTTCCTTCAATTCATCATGTTGGTTGTGAGCGCTACCAGGCTGTCCTTATGAGGGCGTCCCCCCGGGCGGAGTAAACCGCTGGCGAGCGTAACCCATGTGCAATACTGTCGTGTGTATTGAGATTGATTGCCAACCACGCTCGTAGTAACGAGGGACGTGGGTCTTATCCATTTGCATAATTTAAAAACAGAAGTATAGAAATATTCAGGAGAATGTATCATAACTTACTTGAGATTTGAAGTAGTACACAGGGCCCATTAGTGGGATTGTTACATCATTTTTTAGAGAATTTAAACATAGAACCGCCGGAGGTTACACGCGTTCCAAGGGCGAGGCAAGCGCTCGCCTTGCAGTGTCTCCAGGGCGAAAGTGTCGTTAGCTCTGACTTGTATGATTTTGAATGGACCTTCCCAGTTGGGGTCCAATTTCCCCACATGCTTGGATACCTCCACCTTCTTTAGGACCAGGTCTCCTAGTTGGAAGGTTCTTTCCTTGACACGCTTGTTATATTGTCGTGCCACAACCGCTTTGTATCTATGCATTTTTGCCCATGCATTCTCCTGTCTTTCTTCTAGTAAATCCAATTCAAGGCTCCTGCTAGCCTCGTTGTCCTGGGGCTCGAAGTAGGCTACTCGGGTGGATTCGTGTGCGATTTCCGCGGGTATCATCGCTTCCGACCCGTAAACGAGGGCGAACGGTGTTTCACCTGTTGCCGCTCGTGGGGTCGTGCGATAAGTCCACATAGCCCCTTGTAGTTCTTCAGCCCATTCACTTTTCTTACTCTCCAACATGGTTTTCAGCTGTTGGAGAATAATCCTGTTGGTGACTTCTGCTTGTCCGTTGGCTTGAGGATGGCCCACGGAAGTGAAGCGCTTTCAATACCCAACTCGGAGCACCATTCCCTAGTATCTGCCGCGATAAACTGCGACCCATTGTCTGATATAAGCACCCTCGGAATGCCATATTTGCAGATGATATTCTTCCATATGAAATCCCTTACCACCCTGAACGTGATTTTCGCGACGACTTCAGCCTCTGCCCACTTTGTAAAATAATCAACGGCCAAGATGACAAATCTCTTTTGCCCGACCGCCATTGCCAATGGACCCACAATGTCTATACCCCACTGGTCAAAGGGCCACGAGACGTCTATGGGGACCATCTGGGCTGCTAGCAACTGAGGGACATTCGAATGGAATTGACATTTGGGACACTTCTTGGAGAATTCGAGGGCATCCTGTAGAATAGTAGGCCAGTAAAATCCACTTCTTAGTATTTTCTTGGCGAGGATGCGCCCTCCTGAGTGATTCCCACAACTCCCTCCATGTACATGCTCAAAGGTCTCTTTGGCTTGCGAGGGCCTCAAACATCTCATTGGTGGGCCCTGGAATGACTTTTTGAAAAGCCTACCCTCGTTGTCCAGAGAGAAACGAGGGGCCTTGTTTCTGATCTTCCGGGCCGCTACCCTGTCGGTTGGACAAGTTCCATCTCTGAGGAACTTAACAATGTCATCGAGCTAGTAGGGCTCATTAGGATCAATCATGAGTACCGCTTGTGTCATGCCTTTTTCCTTAATCAAAGGCTCTTCAGTCCTGAGAAATGTGACCTAGCGCTCACAGGTGCTCTCCAGCGTGGAGGCAAATTTGGATAGAGCATCATCTCACTTGTTCTCCGTACGTGGGACTTGCAACAAGTTGAATTCTTTGAACCTCTGAATAACTTCCTTTGCCTTTCCCAAGTACTGCATCATGGTGGCTTCTCGAGCCTCATAAGTTCTTTCAATCTAGCTTGCAATCAGCTGTGAATCCACGTAGGCTGTGATCCTGGAGGCTCCATTTTGAAAAGCAATTTTCAATCCTTGGATAAGAGCCTCGTACTTCGCCTCGTTGTTTGTGACCTGGAAGTGTAGCCTGATTGCAAAGTCTATCTCTGTTCCTTGTGGATCTCTAATGGTCACTCCTGTCCCTCCCTTTTGAGGGGTCGAGGAGCCATCCGTATACAGGACCCACAAGCCTGTACCCTCATATGCCACATGCTCCAGACCGAAACGCTTAACCAAAAAATTGGCTACTACCTGCGCTTGTATAGCAGTTCTTGGCTCGAAGCTTAAGTCAAATTGGCTCAGCTCAATGGCCCACTTGATTAGCCTCCCAGAAACATCAGGCTTAGAAAGGACCTGCCTGAGCGGTTGATCTGTGAGCACCATGATGGAGTGTGCTTGAAAATAGGGTCTCAGCCTCCTTGACGCGTTGATGAGGGCAAAAACAAACTTCTTGATTTCTAAGTACTTCTTCTCTGCCCCTTGCAATATTTTGCTCAAGTAATAGACAGGCAGGTGCTTGCGGTCACGCAAAGCGACAAATACGGCGCTTGTTGCCTCTGTGGAGACGGAGAGATAAACATACAAGTTCTCTTCTTCTATCAGTTTGGTAAGCAGCGGAGAGCTCGAGAGGTACGCCTTCATATCTTGCAGCGCTCTCTCGCATTCTTCAGTCCATGCAAAATTTCTAGCATTACACAAAATTTTGAAAAACGGCAGGTTCCTATCCGCCGAGCGCGATATGAATCTGTTCAGAGAGATGATCTTTCCTACCAGTACTTGCACCTCTCTAAGATTACGAGGGGAAGGGATGTCCAGAATAGCCTTGATTTTCTCAGGATTAGCTTCTATCCCTCTCTGGCTGACCATGTATTCCAGGAATTTTCCTCCTCGCACCCCGAACGTGCACTTGGAAGGATTTAACTTCATACCGTAGTGGCGCAGGATGTTGAGGTGCTCTTTAAATCCTCAAGGTGCGAATCTTGACACTCGCTCTTGACTATCATGTCGTCTACATAGACCTCCATCGAGCCCCCAATGTCTTCTTCAAACATCCTGTTCACGAGGCGCTGGTATGTGGCGCCCCGTGTTTTTGAGACCAAATGGCATAACCTTGAAGCAATAAACCCCCATATGCACAACGATCGAAGTTTTCGGGCAGTCTTCCGGTGCCATAAAGATTTGGTAATACCCTTGGAAGGCATCCATCATGCTCATGAGCTCACAGCCAGCGGTCGACTCCACCAATTGATCGATCCGCGGCAGAGGATAGGGGTCTTTGGGACAAGCTTTGTTAAGGTCCGTGAAATCGTTGCACATGTGCCATTTATTAGCACTTTTGGGCACGAGGACCACGTTACAGAGCCATTCTGGGTACAAACTGGGTTCGATATATTCTTCTTCTAATAGCTTATTCACTTCTTCTTCGATAATTTTTCTCCTGAACCCCTTGGCATCTCGCTTCTTCTATTTGACAGGTTTGAACGAGGGGTCCACATTGAGCCTGTGAACGATAACGCTCGGATCTATCCCCGTTAAGTCCGAAGCTTTCCACGCAAAAACATCTACGTTTTTTCTCAAGAAATCAATCATTAAGACCTGTGCGGGGCCCGAGAGGTCGGAGCCAATTTTTGTGGTTTTATCTTTGTTCCCCGGCTCCAATTCAATCATGAGGAATTTCTCCGTGGGCTCGATCCTCACTTCTGGTCTGGGGAGCTCGAGGGCTCGTTTCTTCCCTGTCAGGCGGTCGTCGACGACTTCCTTGTTGCCTTCGTTGCTATCGTCCTCAGAGGACCCTTCAACCGTGCCTAAGGGGACATTCTCGTTATCCGCCTTAGCATCAAAGTCCTTCCTTTTGTTCTTCTTCTTGTTCAGCTTGGCCCTCTTGCGGACAGGGCCGTCTTCATCTAAATTTGGGAAGTCCACCACTTTCTTGGTGGATCCCACTTGGGGTATCTTCCCCGCCCTTGGCCTCCTGAGGGATAACATGTAGCATTCCCATGCTTCTCTCACGTTGCAAAGAACCTCGCCAACGCCGTAGGGGGTTGGGAATTTGATCTTCTGATGGTAGGTGGAGATGATTGCTTTGAAATCAACGAGGGCGGGCCGCCTAATGATGACGTTATAAGGAATCTCGATCTCCACTACCGCGTAGGTGACCATGAGCGTCGTTCGTTGTGGGGCGCGACCAAAAGAAGTGGCCAAGCGAATTTACCCGCGGGGAACAACTTTAGAGCCCCCAAAGCCAATAAGGGCTGTTTTGAGGGGCTCAAGTGATATATTTGTGACATTCATCTTTTGAAAAGTCGAGTAAGGCAAAACGTTAACAGAGCTTCCAATATCCACCAACACCCTCTTTACAACATGATTGTGTATGTCTAGGCTAACCACCATGGGGCAGTCAGAGGTTTCGCTCTCCCCATGGGGCGTTACAATATAAGCTAGATCCTCGTCACTAAACCCTATGACCTCTTTCTCGCGAGGGCCCGAAACGTTGGAATCCTTGATGGAGTAAACTTGTTTGGGCACTGAGGGGCGTTGATCATAACTCCTTATATGTCGATGGCGGGAAGCGTTGGAGTCCCCTCCTGATGAGCCTCCTGCGATCATGTTGATGACAATGAAGGGGGCGTTCTCTTGCTCTATAATTTTCTGTTTTCCATGAGAGCCGCTTTCTGGAGGGCCCCGCCCTCGGGGGCTCCTTGAGCGTGACGGGCTTCTTCTTCTATCCTGAGATCTCTCATTACAGCGCTCGTCGTATCGCTCCAGGGCTCGCACAAACTCCTTCAAATAGCCACCAGCCTCAAGCCTCTGAATTTCGCTTTCCAACTGGTGGCACTCATCCGTATTGTGCCCTTTCTGCTTGTGGAAGGCACAGTACTTGTTTGATCGTCTCAGGGCCTCAGTATTTCTCATCTTGAGGGGTGTTTTGAAGAGCTTTTTGTCTGAGAGATTGTATACTTCTGAGTTCGGCCTTGTGAGAGGGATGCACTCGAAACGACAAGGGGCAGGAGGAGATTTCTTGTGCTCTTTCCGGATAGCATCTTCTCGCCCACGCTCTTGGTGGCGCTCGTGTCTCACTGGGCTCGGGTGTCGGGGCCCATTCGTCCCGTACATATCCTCGAGCGCGAAGAATGGCTCGACAACTTCTCTTAAGGCCATGAGGGATCCTTGCCTTCTTTCCACAATGGCGTCAACAAACTTTTTGCTCACATACTTCTTGTGATCCATAGCCTTAAAGATCACTGGGATCAAGAAATCCATGGAAGGCCTCTCCACTGGCAATATCTCTTTGTTGAGGCGGGCGAAGAACGAGCGGAGAGATTTGTTCCGGCCTTGCACCACATTATAGAGGGATGTGGGCGCAGAGACAGGGGCCTTCAAAGAGTTGAAGTGATTAAGGACAGCATTGACCAACTCTTCATATGAGTGTATTGAACGTGGCGGCAATCGCTTATACCACTCTTGAGCCATGCCTACCAGGGAAGTAACAAAGACCTTGGCCCAGTAATTGCTCGTGTGCTCGTACAGGTGCATCAAATGCACGAAATGATCCAGGTGGTCCGCTGGATCTGTAGTCCCGTCATAGAGGTTGACGAAAGTGGGAACTTTGGCCATTCCTACTTGGGCCATCAAGACTTCTTCTACGAGGGGGGAGCCCCTCGCAAGCGGATGATACTCGTAAGTACCAAAATTTTCTTCATGCTCCTGGCGGTGGGGGATTCGTGACTGGCGGTCTTTGGGTCGTGCATCTCTGGAATCGGCTCGTTCATCCCTACCTTGGGAGATCTGAGACCGCGCTCGAGAGAGCTGTCCGACCATATCCTTTAACCCCTGTAGCTGGTCTTGCACAGCCGCGAGGAGGTTAGGATTTCCATCATTCTCTTTGCCCCCTGTTGGATGGCTCGGGAGGCTCATCTGGAGGCATGAGAGTCTCCCTCATCTTCCAAGTTGATTCTATCCGCCGGGCCCTTACCTTTGCTGGTCTGGGGGCGCTCGTTTCCTCCTTTCTCGGGCGCTCCCTTCTCCTGGACAGGCGGTGGCGGCGGCCTAGCTTGTAGATCGTTCTGATCCACCGTTAGGGGATGAACCTGCCATCCTCGTGGAGGGGCCATTTGAGCGGCTGTCCCTGGGGGGAAGTAGGTGGCGGTGAAATTCTGCCAAACGTTTTGGACGGCTTGGATTTCACAATGTGTATACAGAGCTTTCAGCTGCTCTGGAGTCAAAGGTGGCAGTTCCACGCCATCGATTTCTTTGGGGACGATGATGGGCAGCTGCACCTGTCCCGCATGGTATGGCTGGATCATCGGCATCATGGGAGTAGGGGTCAAGGTGTACCCCGACGGCGGCATCATATATGGATACGCGCCAGGATGGACAGGCGGCGCATGAATCTGATTCTGGAAAACAAGGATCCCAGATCCTCCAACAGCAGTGGCGGAGAGAGGGTCTACAGGAGGAGCGACCGTCTCCAAGGGAGGAGCGGATCCGTCCGCTGGGGGCGCGCCGCCAACAGCAGGCGGGAGAGGGCGGTTGCTTGCGTCTTGGGGAAGGTTATCTCCTTCCCCGATTGTGCCGGAACGTGTAGTGACCATGGTGGTAGTGTGTTTGCTTTTCAACTAGCGAGACAGAAGGGAAATGAGTGGTTTCCCACAGACGGTGCCAAAAATGATGGGGTATGAATAGGGATGTGTCAAACTCCGATCACTTTCTATTTGATATTGTGGAGAAACCGGAAAACATTCGCCGGAAGGGTGGTGGATTCCACCTGCTAGGACAAACACCAAGAACGAACAGTCAGAAGGCCAAACTGGGGGACTGGGGGTGATGCCCAGTTTGGATCTCCGACGCTCAAGTCAGTTAAGGAACTGAGAGAGAAGATAAGTATTTTCAGAGCTCAAGTATGGAAGCTTGCCTACAGTGAAGGAGATGAACTCGTATTTTTATAGTTGAGGGTCGGGGACCCTTTGGTCATTTGCACCGTGTGGTCCTGGCCGAATGTTACCCTAACACGTGGCGTTGCGAGAGAAACCTAGGAGGAATCTTCTGCAAAAACTGGTGCCAATGTAGTGCGGGCATTAGTGGTAGGTACGCGGGAGGTTGGCCACGAGGGCTAAGAGCACGCTCATGTCAACCGAGCGCTTTGGAGGCCAGTGAATCCGCTAAGGGATGAAGGCCAAGGCTTATGCAATGAGGGGGAGTGGAAACTTCCCTGAGGGAGAGTAGCGCTTGAAGAGAGCTTTCTTGATAGATTGGAGCTTAGCGGGGTATTGCGAAGTGCGCTCGTTAGAGAGCGGCAATGTTGATCCCACGTGTGCGTAGCAGAGATAGCGCATATCCTTGAGGAACCTTGGCGCTCGGGGGATTTGGGCGCTCGTGTACAACTGCCTTAATCTCAAGAGAACATGTGTTACTATCTCGAGTTGCCACGTGTCCAAACGTGGGACGAGCGTATTTTGACCCTATCATTTTTCAAGAAAAATAATAGTATTATTTTTGAAATAATATTTGATAAAATTATTAATTTTGAATTTCTTGAATAAAGAACTGATTGTCGGATTAGGACTTTGAATTATGTGATCTCAAAGTCAAAGAATTTTAGTTTAATTGGTAAATTTAAATTCTTATGCCGTGTATGATGTAGGTGATCATGGGTTTTAATCTTGTGAATGTTTTAAATTTATGCACATGATGAATTTTTAATTTGGGTATGTTAGCCCCTATATATTTGCGTTATTTTAATTGGAGTTGGTGTCCCACTTATGTGTGTACTGTTAGTTACTTTATTATGTGACTTTCCTTATTATTGTTTTTGGGCTGGGTATGCCCCGTGTAATTGTCTAAGACCAATATGAAGATTGAGTCTTATTACTTTAAATTTATTTTTCTTATTAATGTAATTTGAGAGTAGAACTTCGGTAGTGAGTTTGTATTTTCATTTTGGAGACAATGCACCCATGGAATAAGAAGGATCCAAGGAGTAAGGAGTACGGTGGCCATAAGTGAACTTCTCAAATTGTCAGGGGGGAGGGGGGTTCTATTAATGTAATAGAATAGGATACCATTAAATGTTTATTACATTCCCTTATGTGATATATCTGTTTATGTGACTTGTATGTTAGAACTAGCAATTATGGAGTGACTCCCATAATTGTGCATAAGATAGGAAATCCATGATTATGATCTCATATTAGTATTATGTTAGGACATATTATCTGCTAATTGCTGGTATATAATGCATATTTATGTGAAATTGGAGGGGCACAAAGTTTGGGTCGTCAAGAAGGTGGGTCGTTAGCTAGATTGGAGGGGCACAAAGTTTGGAGGAATATTTGGTGACTTGATGTTCAACCGAAAGTTGGGATTTTTTTGTAGCATTGTTGCCATGATATTCTCGTACCGGGAGTAATATGATACGCCGTCGTTGCACTACGAAAGAAAGCTGCGTTTTTTGTGGGGCGGAGGTGGAGGACCTCCCTCATGTTTCGTTTCTTTGTCCTTATGCTAGACAAGTATGGGTCTTGTCCCATGTCCCGTGGATGTTTTTGCAGCTATTGGCGGTAAACATGATGGATGGCTTTCAGCAAGTCGTGGAGCAGGGAGATGTTGGAATGATGCGAAGGATAGCCTTGATTGCTTGGGCATTATAGCGGAGCTAGAATGCGCAAGCCCGTTAATCGCATACGCATTATCACCCTCCAAGATAAAGCGTTGATTCTTCGTATATTCCTTTGTTTGTTTCGAAAATTGTTGAAGCTGAATCGATTCAATAAATTACCCTGTTGGCGGGTCTGTTCTAAAAAAAAAAAAAAAAAAAAAACTTTCCATCATTTACATTTTACACCATGCGCTAGCAATAAATCCCTCCTCCGATAACTATTTTTTATTTGAGGAAAAATAACAAAGCAATTAAAACAAGATTTTGAATTTTTATCTAAAACCAACTAATTACAAACTAAAATTATCAATTAACGACAAGTCACAATTCACAAAATAAACCGAATTATATCAATTAATAAAAATATCTAGGATTCTCTCGATTCAAGTTCATATACCATTCATTAATTTAAAAATGTACTTTTAATTATTTGACATATTGATTATAATCGAGAGATACCTTTAAATCAATTTCATTTCTACTTGTGAAATAAGCAAGGCACACCTTCAGTTATTTTTCATAACAAACTAGCAACCATATAGAGATATTCTTCAAATTTAATGAGTGTTAAGGTGAAATGGAAAATATATATATATATATATATATATATATATATATATATATATATATATATATATATATATATATATATATATTTATAAAAATTAACATTGTTTTAGACATATTTGCACACTACCCCTTTATATGATATTATTATAATTTAAATACAAAATCTCTATTTTATCCTCACAAATTAAACGTAGATTTCAAATTTTATTTTTCAATGTCTATTGTCTATTTTATTTTTCTGTAAATGGAGCAGCAGGTGTACTTGTATTGTCTATTTATTGGTGACATTTTTTTTCTTCTGTTTATAGGATTCTTCATGCAATTTTTATTTTATATAGGGGTTTTGGTGCATATAAAAAAGTATTGAACAATACAAAGAGATATGAGATGTGTATTAGAATATAAAAGATTAAATTAGTCATTTGCGTTCAATAAATAGAGAAAATTATTGTTCTAATCGCGCTAAAAGCGCCTGTCGAACACTAGAAAATTTCAGGGTTTGCTATACAAATATTTTGAAAATACAGAATTTTATATGTCAATTTTCATATTGTAGGATTTTTTGTGTTAATTAGGACTAACACACGGGTGAAATATGCAAAAAGCCCCATTAAAAATATAGAAAACACAAATCCTAATCGACAAAATTCTAATACAAACTAATTTAAATAAGATTATTAGTTAACTCAGTAAAATCAGATATTTCTCCAAAAACTCCACGACTAATTTACCCCTTACCACTTATATCATGCATCTAATGTATAGATATCAAATAAATCAATGACTTGAAAAGCAAACATTTGGCTGAATAGAGGGAGGGGAAAGACAAACATGTGCCTCATCAATTTGTTTTACCAAGTCTCAGCTTCTCCCCATGCTATATTAATTAGTTGCTGCCGCTTTTAGCCGGCTGTCTATTAACGTACCTACTCAATTCCTAATCTTTGACACTCTATAAATACACATATTTTCCAGCACCACACATCGCCAATTACTAAAACACAAGCAAATTGTGATAACAAGAAAGCCACAATAAATAACTTTGCTTTTCGCTCACCCTATCAAGTACGTACTTCGATCAGCATGAAGGCTTTATTGGCCATAGTCGTGGTAGCAGCCCTTTCTGCGCCTGTTTTGGCCACCGACTATATGGTTGGAGATGATGCCGGTTGGAAAGTGGGCGTTAACTACACTGCATGGGCCGAGGGGAAACCATTCGTGGTTGGAGACAGGCTTAGTAAGTGTACAATATTAACATAAGTGCAATTTTTTTTTTTTTGTTTGGGAACTGGCAGCGAGCCGTAGGGTTTTAGGCTTTTAGCGAGCCCCTACCTCATATTATTAATACTAGCATCCAAGTACACAGACAATGAACCATAATCCAAGTATCAATAAGACTATTACAAGAAAAATGCCTTCTCGAAAAGAAGTAATTAGTCAAAAACATAAGTACAATTTTAATTATTAAGCTTTTTAACGTCCATACCGGATTGGAGATTACATAATTATAATTTTTATGTACTTATATGAAAATATTACAAATTTCACCTCAATAAATTTAAAAAATTACAAATTAGCTTATTTGATTAGGATTTAAGTGTGACGGAAAGTGAACCGACCAATTTACCTTCAACTTAATAATAATAAAAATAAATAAAAACATAATTTATTGGAAATATACAGATTTAAATAATTTAGAACTTTAATTTACTTTTGAATTAAATTTTGAATAATTTGGTTCTTTACTTTTAATTTTTAAATTAAGAGTAACCCACCACTTCATAAATTGACCAAAATCCCAACAAAATAGGATAATTTATAATTTTGAGAACTCTTTAGATTAGGGTTTGCAATACTCTCGTTTAGGAAGGCAATCGCCGGGTGTAGGTGTCGATGTAAAACATCTTTTTTAAATCAATATAAACAGTCTTTGACATATTACTAAGAAGCAAGAACCTTTATTTGGTCAAATTATGTACATAAATATATGTTTTTCACCCTCTTCATTAATTTAACCCGTTTTTGTAAACAAAGTTTTCAGTTACAATCAAGGAGCGCATAATGTCTACGGCGTAAACGGGACGTCCTTCCAGCAATGCATGGCGCCGCCATCTGTTCAAGCCCGAACCAGCGGAAATGACCTAATTACCCTAGCAACTCCAGGAAGAAAGTGGTACATTTGTGGTGTCGGCAATCACTGTGCCTCCGGAATGAAGTTAGTTATCACAGTCTCCTCGGCAGATAGTCCGGCCTCCGCTCCCAGCCCCACCACCGGAACTTCAGCCGCCAATCACTTATCGACACATGGTCTCTGGATGCTCGTAGCATTGTCCATCGTAAAAATGATCTGGGCTTAACTAGTATACTGACGTTTTTCACCTTTCATTTTGATTGATTTTTTTTTCTTTTCTTCATGAAGCTTTGTGCGTTGTTTTTAAGTTATTGTTATGTTATAATTCTTTCCATTGTCTCTTTGTGCACCTGGTGAGCTGAATTTATTTGGACCGTTGTTATTGCCCTAAATGTAAGTGCGTTATACGTGTAGAAAAAAAAATATATATAGAAATTAATTAAAACTCATTCTAAGAATATAACATGATATTAATTTATAAATGCATGAACATTTTAAATGATATGCCAAGTAGGCAGTGCAATACCACATAGAATGCTAGTTTTGACGCACACTATCGACACGTATTGTGCTCGTGATCAATTTAGTCGGATTGAATTGGGAAAACAAAATCTTTAAATTGAGAATTTTATTTAATTAACACTCTATCCAGAAATTATGAATGATAAATAGTTTTTTATTTTTTATTTTTTATATTAGCGAGACCCCCTCCTCATATATACCAACCAAACATCCAAGTGTACATATAAGCGTACATAATCTAACGATCATGAATAACATTTAAACTCAAGTGCGCACTAACTAACAACAAAGAGCAATTGTTGGGCAAAAGTTTTTAAGCACTTCCAAATTCTCGAGAAGTCTCCAGCCTGATCATCTATACTATCTATTAAGCGAGAGAGTCAAGTTTGGTCTTTTGGACTCTAAAAATAATTTCTTTTCTATTTATTTATTGATTGATTTTATCCGACTTTATCTCTTCCACGTTCTATTAATTTCTCTTTTCTGTTTCATCACTTCTCTTCTTAATTTCTCTTTTATTTCTTATCACTTGCATTTTTTTTCTTTTTTCTTTTTTAATTATAATTTTTATCACTTTTCACTTATATTTTAAATTTTTATAATTATTAAAATGACATTATCTTATCTTATTTATTTATTTATTTATCATAAATTAATGATTATATTAAAAAAAACTATAGAATATATATTTAATAAAAAAAATTTAATTTTAATATATTTATATAATAATTATTTGTATTTGCACATGCATAGAATGTGCAAAGTTGCTAGTTCTTATAATGGCCCATAGGAGACTCATCACCCCTCATACCAAACAACTCTATTGGATCCTCCGTTGGCCTCAATAAGAGGTGCCCAGCCATCCGGGCCATATCAACGGACATAGGCGAGATGTACATTTGGCAACCACAATACTAGCGTCCTCGGGCTTTCACAAATGATGATTGCAATCACAATACTAGCGTCCTCGGGCTTTCACAAATGATGATAGGATGTTGCTGGTCATTAAATAACCCCTCAATTACATAATTATTTTCTCGGTGCCAAATTAGCCCCTCCTCCCAAAGCCAATGCTCCGTATATACCCATCGTTCCTGCATCAAATATATTACCGCTCTCTCGCCCAAACACAGATCAGTGTACATCATATCATAACAAAATGGAGTATAATAGTCCAGCTTTTCACTCAAAACAAGTTTTAAATGATTTCTCATCAACCAAAGATTAATAACTTGATTACAAACAACACCATTTGCGTGAGCTTTAATTTGTTCGTGTATGGGTTCTGTAGACCAATCCAAGCGCAAGGTGCCTTCTCCAAACTATCATCTCTCCATGAATGATAAATAGTTACTGTCCCAAAAATGTAATTTCACAAATATCTGGGTAGTTCTAATTGAAAAAGAAACAAGAGGGATTGATTCATTGAATCCAAAAACATTAGGGCTATCAATATATGTAAATTTCAAAGTTTTTTTTCCCTATGTGTATGTGCATGGGTTATATATATATATATACTCGTGATAAAATGCAAAACTCGAATATTAACACTATCCTCTAATTTGACATTTTGACACACTAATTTAGTAAAGTTACAAAATAGTCCAGTAGTTAATAAAAAATGACAATCTAAGAACACCTTAAATTGCAATTTTTTTCTTGGTTACAATACAAAATTGCAACGATCGAGACCCATTGGTGTGATTAATTAGTGAAGGTTAACGTCTTTATTTATTTATTCATTTATTTTTGGAAAAAATACAAAATGGGTATACCAACTATATCTCACTTACGATTTTGGGATATATATATATATATATATATATATATATATATATATATATATATATTTATTTGCGATGAAAATTTTGGGACCATAATTGAAAAAATGTTGCAATTTACGGATTTCGGTAATTTAAACTGGTTTTAGGCGCCGAAAAATAGCAAATGATTGAAGAGTTTAAAATTACATGGCATTCCACATGTCTCTTTTTTTTACGGGTGACCAATGTGGCTAGGTACATGTCAAGCATTTATGACACATATGATTGTTTTAGTAAGCACATATTTCACACGCTCTGTTTTTCGGCGCTTAAAATCGGACCAAAATCCATAAATCGCAACATTCTTTTAGTTATAATGCCAAAATTTTTATCGGAAAAGAAAATATCCCAAAATTACCACTGATGTGCAGTTAGTATTTTATTTTTGCATTTTTTTTCCTTTATTTTTTGAAGAGCAGGTTAATGTCCTAGTATTGTAATTTTCTCTTATATTATTGGGTGAAACTTGCTATGCCTAAAGCTGGCGGCCGGCTACTTAATTTATTCCTTTTGTTCATATTCCAACTCTGATTTAAAAACATTAGTTTTTACATCATGATGGAGATATCCGAAGAAAAATCTAAACCCACGTAGATTATCCCGTTCATTTTTCTTGAACATGTTTTCACTTATCTAGAAGAAAACTTAGCTTAAGATCTAAAATGGTCTCAAAAGTAGCATTAATCCTCATCATGATGGCTGTTCTTGCTGTCACTCCTGCTCTGTACTTTGCGATTCAAGTTAGGGTTAACAGTGGCCTTAGGAATTTTGATTTGAGATACACTGTTGATGCTGAGAGCCAAAAGATATACGTTCCACAAGCGTTGTGCAGCCGATTTAAACTTAGGAAACTGTTGCAGGGCATACTGTTTATGTTGGAACGCGTTATGTATCTTGTGATACACTGTTGATGCTGAGAGCCAAAAGATATACGTTCCACAAGCGTTGTGCAGCCGATTTAAACTTAGGAAACTGTTGCAGGGCATACTGTTTATGTTGGAACGCGTTATGTATCTTGTGATTCATCTATTTGTTAGACAATTGATTTGGGATTGGGATGTTCTAAGCCCCGCCACATTATTTTGTTTTGTCGTCATTTTTTTTCTGGGTTAGAGTCGAATTGAATAAAAAAGGTACGTAACTCTTTCTAGCAATGAAAATTATATTGAAATGTTATTGCACGCAATTATATGCTTGATGACTACCCTTATCATTATCACTACTAGAAAATATGGATTTTGCAATCGAATTTGTAACCGAAAAATGGCCTTTTGCAACCCAAAAACAGTGTTTAGCAACCGAATTGTAACCGAAAGATTCGGTTGCAAAAACCCTGGTTGCAAAAATTAGTAACCGAATTTTTTGCAACCGAATTTCTAGTCGCAAGAAACACGAACGTGGCATGTGCGCTACGTCACTTTGCAACCGAATATTCGGTTGCAAAAATATAACTAGTTTGCAACCAAATATTCGGTTGCAAATTTGACGTGACACATAAATTTTGCAACCGAATTTTTAACCGAAATTATTAAAAAATTCAGTTGCAAAATAGCTAGATAATCTAATACAAATTTGCAACCAAAGTTAGGTTGCAAAATTAATTTATTTTATAATTTTTTATATTTATTTGCAACCGAATTTCTATTGCAAAAATAATTTCTCAATTGCCGATAGTCTTAAGATTTGCAACCGAACTTTTGGTCACATTATCTAAAATATAATATTTAGAACAATATTTTAGCACCCGTGACGATAGGCACCACATCCCCCGCACTACAAGTCTAGTCCACACGTGAAACGGATGATCCAACATGAACCGGACTCATAGCGAACGGGTGACAAATAAAACTAAACTTTCTTAGCTAGGTGGAACTAACCCTGAACCAATTAACTCAATAACCAAAACGTGATGCGGAAACAATAAAGTTAACGTGAACGGATTCAATAATGGCTTCAAGCCAGATCAAATCAAAGCATAAAATAAATTCAACATGCCACCAAACGACGGGTTCAACTACTCATGCAACCTGTCCCGAATCAATATTCAAAATCTATAAATTATAAATCATAAACCTACGTTGGCACACAGACCCATTTAATTACATGATACCAATAAACATAATAAAGGTGAAATGTGACTCGAGTGTACGTGGAAGACTTGAACAAATACTAAAACTTGACTTCTGCCTAGCACAACCTGCAAGAAAACTGAGAAGTGGGGAAAAGAGGTATCAGTCTCTAGAAGACTAAGTGAGCAGGAGCTATACGTATATATAAAACATGCACATGCAAGTCATAAATCCCAAGCAAAGTTTTATTTAAAGATAGTTCTCGAGAAGGGCAAGAATAGATTAGCAATGCTCGGACTTTACGACTAATTCATATTAAATTCGTTACGTGCATGAATAATCGTTATAGCTCGGCGAGTGAGCGTGCATTATCTCCAATCAAACTCCGATCGTGTACAATGAACATGATTTAATGATTTGAATACGTGATCATACAATACATACTAATACATGCGGGCGTAAAACATAGTCGTTTGGGCAATCCGTGTCCCGGCCTTCCCGCACGGTGCGTAACATAAACATGAACATGATCGTAAAATATTCCAACTTTTCCCTCCGAAATTGTCGGACCTGCAGACCCAACCATTTAACGTGAACATGTCGAGACGGGGGCTCATGACTCCTACCCGCTCCTTTCAAGTGGATTAACCACCGGCTCAAGAATATCCCGCCTTCCTGCCACCAAAGTCGTGCGAGGATAATCTCAAAGGGTACTATGTGATAAGGGATTGCCCGACGGCCCAATGCCGTACCGGTATCCAAGACCACATTTCCCCGGGCCCAATAACTTGAACGTGAAGTGCGTTATCTCGCCAAAACATTTCAATTCGTTAGAACATTTCAATACATTTCATTTCAAATGAATCAATCGTTGAAAACATTTACTCGATAAGAATTTGCTCGATGCTTTTGCTTACAAACGATATATAAATATATGCAAAGGAATTTGACCAAAACATATCACATAAGGGTTATAGGGATTTAATACATAACTAGAACAAAAACACCCTCACCTGGAATACCACGAGACAAGGAACATGAATAATATGGGTGCCTATTCGAACCGGAAGTCTCCACCGTGGAGAAGAACTGTACAAGAGAAGGCATAATGTGTACTAGTGAGACACGACTCAATATGAAGCCACATAAGATGCACGGCATACTTATGAGATGATGTAACGTGTCATGAGATGATTCAATATGGAATAAAGCATAAGTATGTCACGGAAGGGTGTGATCATGTTCATATACTCAATTACTGACACGAATTCAATTCATATATCAAGCATAATTCAAACAATCAAACTTAAGCAAGTAAGAACCAAAGAGTGTCAAATAAGAGCATAATTATCAATTAAGCAAGTATATACTCCATATAAGTCACATACGGGAGCTAAAGAAGTGAAAGGAACGCAAGAAAAGAGGTTTTGGCAAAGTTTGGCAAAAGGTGATAGTTTTTGGAAATGCACATGCTGAGGGAAAACTGGAATATCTTAAGTTCTATAAGTTGGAATTGAGTTTTTCTTATTGGATATGAAAATAGACACAAAGACCTTTCCTATGGTATATGGCTTGTTTTCTAGGTCAAAGTGAGGAGAAAATGGCGTAAGCTTGAAGTTAGGCGAGTGCAGTTTTCCGGGAAAGTGGCGACACCTAAAATAGTTGATTATAACTCACAAATGGGAAAAGATATTGAGATGATTCTAATTTGAAGTTATTCTAAACTTCAATGGGTTTCCAAAGGCTCAAAAATAAGTCAATCGGAGTTCGTATGAGGGAGAAACGCCCGTTTGAAAAATGGTCTGAAAACCTAAACGGGCGTTTGGGAGCTCTCGGGTCAAAATTCTGGGAAGTGAAACGGGCGTTTGGTGAATGAACTAAATGGCCAAACTCCCATTTGGGAAGCCGCTGGTCGAGAAAAACAGGGGAAAAACAGGGTGGTTCGCGGAAATAGCTCCCAAGCACACTCCAACACCAAACCAATGCAAGAAATCAACCTAAAACTAACATATAACATGTATACAAGTCATATATATCATTTAGGTCACAAGTAAACCAAAGAAATATGCTATGATTCAAGCAAAGGTGTCAAGGAAACCCTTAAAAATGGAGATGACCATGTATGCTTCAAGTTCCATGTAAATGTTGATATATATGCATCAATCAACTCATATACTTCACAAATAATGCATATTGGTTCAAGGATTCATATATATCATAAAACCCTAGAAACACCTCATGAATTCATCAAACATAAACACTATCTTACCTTGGAAGAAAGAAGAGATGAAGGGGAAGGAAAGAAGAGGACCTTGAGCTTGATTCCTTGGATAAAATGGAAGAAAACACTTGTCCTTCACCTTCTTGCTTGGACCGAGATTGAAGGAGGGGAAGAGAGAAGGAGTTCTTGTTTGTATCTTGAAATGTAAAATGAAGAACAAAGTGTATGTATATGTGTATATATGTATATCATTCAAAGATGGGGAAGAAAAGGGTAAAATTGCAACCAAGTCCTCTAAGAATTTAAGTAATTGAATTATGGTGCCAAGATTTGATAGGTTGGCAATTTGGTCTAAATTCAAAGTTGAAAAGAGTTCAAGGATTTCATATAATTTCAAATAAGTACATGAACGAAATAAAACATTTAAATAGCAAGTTAGCATATTATAAACAAATTTAAATAACATACTCAATTAAATCATATAAGTCACATAATCAAAATTAAAATTAAATACACGTACAAAGGAAAAGAAAGTTCCTAACCCTCAAACTCTCACGTGTGGCGTGCGTACCTGAATAATTTCAACATGTGGGGCGTTACAACCTCTCCACCTTAAAATGGCCTTGTCCTCAGGTCCACCGCCTCGAGTTCTGGACTCTTAAGCAACTCTCCCGGGTTCATCCCACGCGGGTTAGCAACTCCTCATCAGGAATTAGTTCGGAAAAGGTATTCGAGCACCAAGGGGTCTTCAAACTCAATTAAATCACGACCCTTAACTCACCCGGAACCTAAACACTCGAAAAGATCTAAACTGCCACTAAAGTATGTTAAACAAGAAACAAGCAACAAGGAGAGAGCCCCGTCCCTCAACAAACAACAAGAGAACCCCGTCTCTCAAACAAACAACGAGAGAACCCCGTCTCTCGACAAACAATGAGAGAACCCTGTCTCTCAAACAAACAAACACAACAACCCAAGAGAACAATTAAATAAACACTCACACCAACCATGTAAGGAACAAGTAGGAAAAGTCAAATATATCAAGTATCATTCATACAAAGGAAAGTAATACAACAAACAATCAATGCATTTAGCGTCATGAAATTATTTGAAGTTAAGTTGTGTGTATGCATATGCCATGGATGCTTGATGTACCGTTCACCGTTGGTCGGGAATCTTCCATGGTAGCGATCCGACTCAAGACTTGATTTGTCCTTGGAGGTCTCTCTACCTTTAGTGTCAGTCCTCGAAATACCCGATGTCTTCAACACTTTAATGTCCACCCGAGTTTCACTCCACGATCAACTTTCCTTTCCTTACGAACACCACAATCTGAAGTTCCCTTCTTGAGTGGGCACTTGATCTTCAACCCATTAACCCGATCTCCATCACAAGTTTTCATTCGGCCTTCTTGGCTCAAGCTAGTCATTAATAGCTTGAATTCTCATCCTCAAATCCTGCTAACATTCCCTTAAATATTCCACTTTCAAAGCTCGGTTGAATTAACTCTCTATTTGTCCATCTCAGAATATGATGATTTGTTCGGCTTCTCCTATCCAACACCTCCCTTATCAGTTTCCTTGAAATTCTCTCACAACCCCATCATCTTCATGACAGAAGACACGTCAATCTATTCAACTTTGGAAGATTTGAGTTCATGCGTGTCAGGTAATAAGAAACCAACGGCGTTGATCTTGCAACCGAGGTTTCAATCGATCATCCTTTACCCCTCTTGTCCATCGAATTTCAAACTCTCTTTAAATCCGGATCTTCATTCAAGAACTTGTCTCTTCCAATATTATTCCCAAAGTCATTCTCACCTCGATCTCGAAGTCGACCGGGTGTTTAAATCTCTCAATTCGTCCCTTACCATTGCTTTCTAGGGTCTCGTTACTTGTTAATTCTTGCATTTCCTTTGTTCCTTTTTTAAGCGGCCCACTTCTTTCATTTCTATTTCCGAATCTATTATTATTATTTTTTTTTTATTTTTTTTTCAACCTCGGAATTCCCACTTTCCTCTTTACTCAACCAGTGTAACCCAAAACTTCTCATTTTCTTGATTCGAATATGGCTCTGTTGAAACCAACTTGATGAATGAGGTGAAGAAAACTTCCTATCAAGTAAACACTTAACAATGCATGTCGGGTTAATATGCCAATGCACATAGCACTTTTTCAAACCATTAAAGATGCGACACGTTTGAGAAATTATATCAATTAGAGATGCACACACATATATAAATAGGGGAGAGTAAATAATTTAATATAACGTATGATGCACATGCCATGAATGCAAGTACCTTTCACCATGAAATAGGTTTTGGTTTGGCAAGTTGATCCTATGTTCTCGAATTCATTGGTCACCTCTTACTTACCCACGGTCTTCTAAACTTCCTTGATTTCCTTGTATCCACCCATATGTTCCAAAGTCCAAATTTGTTGTTTAGTTCCAATTCTTCTATACTCGAACATCTCGATGCTTTAATTCTTCCCAAAATCGGTTCCAAATTCCTTTATTCTCTTGTATCTCTTGTGAAACTTCATGATACAAAGTTGTTATTTTAAACCCCATCTCCTCTATACCCACATTTCTCGATCCCTTAATTCCTTCCCAAATCCAAATCCTAACTTGTTCGAATCTTCACCGTAGTTGTTATCTTGAGAGGAGCCTTCTTATTCCATTCTTGGTGAGTTCATAAGGTGAATGAACCATCTTTTACGATTAGGTAATCCTATTCCTTTCAATCCACTCTGAATACCGAACTTGAGTGCAACACAAGTGTCATGACTCCCCATAGATTTATGTTGATTTTCTAGTTGCTCAGTTCCTCTACTTGTTGTCTTCACGAATCCAAGATTGGTCGGTCTTTTTAGCTTTTCCAAATCAATCAGATCTTATTTCACAATTCAAAGTATCCCGACTCATCTCTTTCTTCTTGATCTTTTATTTCAACCTTAAGGAACTTTACCCCGAGCTTAACTTCTAATCTTAACTTCGTTCCTAACCATCCTGATTTAGCCCTTCACTCCGATAGTTTAATTCTTGTGATAGCTCTCTTTTTTTTACCATCTCTATCCGATTATTATTCAAGGATTAAATTCATTTTGGCATCTCCTCAAAGATCCCTAGCTTGCTTGCCTTCTTGAACCTCAATTCGAACACCTTCAAGATTCTTTTCCTTAATCATTTATACAGAATAATCCCTTTTTATCCCACTAACTCGATCCCAATGAACATTTTGGTAATTTTCCCAACTTGCTCATACATTAAAGCCTTGAATTTTGATGTCTTCAAGGTTTTCTCCCCTTATCTCTTGAAACAAATGAGCCTCTTGAACTTGATTAATCAACTTCGTTTATGAAATAGGAGCGTGTGTTTATTTGGGATTGTAATATCAAGCTCTCATACCATTACCCCAACCATGTTCAATCTTCACACATAATTTGATTCCTAACTCGATTTTGATCTCCCAACCTATGGCTTTGTTATAAGAATCTTCAACTATCCGAATTCATCCTAGCCCCCAAAGTCTTCTTCAAATCGCCCGTACCCAAAACAAGAGCTCTTAACAAGTTATCGTGATCTTAGAAATTGGTCGTGGTTTGATGTCGTGATAGAAACCTACAGATCACAACTCAATTTGAATATATATGCATGCAGGTTAGTGAATGCATATGTTACACAGTTAGCACCAAAAACACGTATTAATGCAAAATGCAACAAATAATTCAACAAAATTCAAATTAATCACATTTAACATTGTATTTTTCATATCAAGTATCAATAACAATGCTCATTTTCAATGCGGTGCACACGTTGACACATTGTTCCTGAGCCGTTCGATCTATACTTGACACGACACGACGCTAGAACTCCAGTTTTGCAACCTGGAGTTCTGATACTGTTGGTTGTTCTAATAAAGCCCAAGTGCAAGCATCAATAAGTCAATGTAGCAAAAGGGGTCGAATCCACAGGGAGGAGTAAATCAATCAATTACGTAATGTTTTCACCAATCTATAGACCGAGATGAGAGAAAGAGTGAATTAACTACTTACGGAAATGAAAGTTAACTAAGATTAACAAACTAGAACCAACTAGGAAGCGAATAACGTAGCGAAAAACCAAGTTAACTAAGTGGCAATGGGGTAGTAATGATCATGCAAGGTTCGTGCTCAATTAATGCTTTAATGGGACAAGGATCTCACAATCCTAATCACTATAGTATACACAAGCTCCTCTCGAAGTCAAGTGCGTGTACCTAATCAAAGTCTAAAGCCTACTCTCGTGGTCATTAGCTCATTAATTAGATCAAACAAACAAGACTAGTGCAACAAAATAACTAGCGGCTTGGCCCGGTTACTCTATTGCTCGATTGCTCAAGATTAGGCTAAATGTCTTTATACCTAAAACTTAAGTGTTGTGAAATTTCATCCAATTAACATACAATCTCTCGATTAGCATGCAAATCTAAGTTCATATCTAAGGTGATCAAGCTTAAACATGCAAACAAAGCAATTTCACAAGCATAAGATCAAGTAGTCCTACCTAGGCATTTCATCAAACACTTACCCTACATAATTCATCACCCCCCTTTGCCCAAGAAATTAGCCACTCATATTAACACTAGAAAGCAAGGAAATAATAGAGATCATACTGAAAACATGCATATTCATTGAATTAAACCAAATATCAAATATCAAGAACAAAACTCTCAAAAACATGAACAAGTTCCAAAACTAGAGACATTAGTATCAAACTTAAAGCAATTAAATCTAACTAGGACTGAAAATAAAAGAAATGATTGTTCTAGAAAGGAATTAACAACTACAATCTAATTAAAGCTCTAAGGATCAAAGATAAAGCTAGAAGAGACTCCTAAATTAACCCTAAATTAAACCCTAGATGAGTCTCCCAAGAGAAATGCTGAAAACTGCCTTAAATAGCCCACAAAACGCCCCCTGGAACGGCCTGCGGAACGGCCTCGCCCACAAATGCCAGCGCTGCTGGGAACGGCCGTTCCCAGGAAAGGCTTGGGACGGGAACGGCCGTTCCCATCCTCGGTCAAGGGGAAAATACTGACTTTCCGGAACGGCCCTTCCCAAAATACAAAGGGCTTGGAAGGGCCGTTCCCATCCTCCAGGCGCGGGAAATTCAAATCTTCACACATATTGATCATTCTCGGCATCTAAACTCTCGTTTCTTGCCCCGTTTCATCATGAACCATCTTCGAGCATAATATACCTGAAATAAGAGCAATTATAACAATATAAGGCCTAAAATCCGTCAAATCAAGACATAAAACATGCTCAAATAAAGGTATAAAATAATCCTAACAAACTCCCCCACACTAGAACTATTGCTCGTCCTCGAGTAATGCCAAACACTTGAAAAGTCAATCCACTAATAAACAAATTCGCAAAAGTCAATCATCAATTCGTCACAACAATCAAGTTTAGCCTATCCAACGCACTAATCACAAGTATAAAATCCAACAAAAATAGTATAATTAGCATACCTTTGTGTAGTGTGTGAATTTGAATGAAATAATGCACAACAATAACTCGGATTGGTTTATATCTTTTGTTTAAGCACTAATCTACAACTTGAAATACACTCTTCGTGCCTATCTCCACTAATGGAATTGACTCAAGATTTGGGATCGAAAGGTCTTTCGAGCTTGTAAAGTAGGCTTGGGTTACGGCTATGGAAATATAGATTCAAGTGACTAAACACCAACGCTCACATCGTTTTACAATACAAGACCAAACACTTTCCTCGCCTATTGCACATTCCCCCACACTAAGATGTTTACAAATACCTCTCTTTCTTTTCACACTTTGCATAATTTTCTTTTCTTTTCTTTGCTCTTTTCTTTTTCTTTTCTTTCGACTTTTTCTCAATTTTTCTTTCTTTCTTTACATATTTTTCTCTCTTTTCGTACAAGAATCATCAAGAATGGTCAAAAGATACTACAATATAAAATCGAACGAGCAAGCATGGTGTGATAACATAAAAGGGTCGATTGTAAACTTTGTTGTGCTTAGGCTTGTAATGTGGCTAGAAAGAAATTTTTGCACAACAAAAAGGCTCAATGGGGTCAATCGGACGATGCTATTTAGTGAAAAAGGCAAATGAAAAGCTTTATCCACCGACAACGAATGCCTAAGTCATTTCCCTAATCTTTTATCAATTCAAATTTTCGCCTCGAAAGACACTAAAGTGCACTCTAATCGTATTTTAGGCCTATTTAAAAGAAATAACTTCCTCTAAGGGATCAAAGTGCATTAAAATATTCAAAGTGCTAAAAAATGAAGGCATGCTAACACACTATCTTTATAAAAAATTACACAAGTTTTCGCACATTCAATTAGCCTAACTTGATTAAGCAACAATTCAACGATCATCCTAAGCAAAAATTTTCAAAAATGGAGTCAATTCGCGTATTCAAAGCAAAACTCAATAATAAGCAAAGTCTAATCACAATATATGAATTAGAAATCAAATAATTCCCCCCCACACTAAGAAATTGCAATGTCCTCATGCAAATAGATATAAAGTTCCAAGAGACTCCCTGTTTATGAAGAAACCGGCAACGGGCATGCATAATGTATCCCTAATCCTGTAATCACAACTACACAGGCAAGCATAACAAGCATGTATAAAAGTAAAAATAACGAGGAAATGAATAAATCAATATAAAACCAAAACATGCCAAAGTCAAAGATAAGAATCCATTAATGCCGAATTCTACACAGAAAATACCAAGTCAAGTACACATATTCAACAACAAGAACCGAAGTCTCAAAATGAACTGAAATATCTAAACAACAAAATATAACCACGGGGGAGAATCAAGGGGGAAGAGGTGGCTGAAAGGTCCTGAACATCTCGTAGATCCCACGTATATCGCCTCGAACGGCGGTGATATCAGTCTGCATCGTGGTAAGGCGCTGATCCACGAAAGTGGTATGCTCAGTGTACCGCGTCTCAAGACTAGTCATACGTAATTCCATATTCTGAAACTGCTCCACAAAGTAGGCGCGGTCAGGGAAATCAGCCTGAGGCTCTGGAGCGGCAAAATGAGGCACATTATCATTAACGGGAGGCTCAATGTCATCAACGTGCTGTGGTGCAACAAAAGGTGGCACCTCTACCTCCTCCACGTGCCTACGATCAAGAATGCCCTCATCATACAGTCTAGTCAATCGATCTCGGTCCGCCATCGGCCAAAATACCACGTGATGGTTCAAGGGCTCTCCCCAAAGTCTAACCAGATCCATGTTGAAAAGTATACGAGCATTTACGGTGATAGCATCATCCAAAGGAGCCTCGTGCTCAGCCGGCTCAAGACCTAGCGCTAGTACAATGGTCGTCACAAATCCACCCATAACAAGGCTCGCACCCTCACGCCGAGTAGCATTAAACACTCGATCCATCAACAAGTAGGTACCATCCATCATAATTTGCTTCCGCATATAATAAAGAACATAGAGCTCCCAAGTTGTGACAATACCGGTGCTTTGGGCACGGCCAAAGATAGATGCGGTGAGGAGCTTATGAACAATACGCCACAAAGGATCATTGATGCAAGTGCTCTTAGTGGAACGGGGAGTGTACATAACACCGTTGTCAAGCACATCAAAAGATCGCCAAATGTTGTCCAAGTGATGAATGCTCTCCCATTTAACGGGCAAATCACGGCCGGTAGCTTTGGGAAAACCAAAAGTTTGACGAAGAAAGTCAGCATCTTTCGTGTATTCCATTCCATAAAGCATGAAAGTGGCTATCCCCGTATGCTTATTCCAATGCAAAGTCTCGGCGAACTCTCTTGTGAGTTGGGGATAAGTGTGCACCCGGTTAGTAATGAAACTCAACCACCCGATATTCTCAAACAAATATTGGACTTGGCAGAAGAGTCGGAGCTCTCTAAGAATAGGCTCATCCAAATACTTGGTAGAAATGAGCTTTCGGCCGGAAAGGTTTCTCCTTGGAGGTCGATCTTCTTCTTCTTCAATTTTCGGCGGAGGGTGGGATGAGGAGGATGCAGCGGGATTAGCTCTAGCACGTTTACGAACCATTGGTACAGAGAATTGGGCTGAAAAGGGGCTGAAATTTGGTTCGGGAAATTGATCGAACACCTTGTGTGCAAGGCTGTGAAGGGCTGATTGTAGACAATTAGGTGTGGGAAAGCCAACAAATGCTCAAGAAATCTAAGATTCAGAATTTAAAGCACAAGAGCAACACAAATATCTCGAAGAAACGAGCAAGAATTCACAGAAATTCAGAAAATGGCGGAAAGGGGCTGCACTTGGGAAGAAGTTGGACAAAGAGCGAAGTGGGAAGGGCTTACCGAAATGGAAGGAAGAGAAGGTGCCGGAATGTTACTGTCGGTCGCCGGCGTCGGACGGAAGTCGCCGGAGTGGAAGAAGTCGCGGTGGTTGTTGCTGCGCTGTGTCGGTTCGAAGAGGGAAGGGGGAAGGCTGCTTCTGTAATGTTTTGAAAAGAGGGAAATGTATTGCTGCATTTTTGTTCAGAAATGGGAAGAGGAAATCGCGATTTTGGGGCTGAAAATAAAACAGGGAATGTCGCGTTTCTGATTACAAAAGCGGGCTCCGCTTATGGGAACGGCCGTTCCCATATAAGCTTGATACGGGAATGGCTGTTCCGGGTCTCGGTCAGATATAAAAAGGGGCGAACATAGGAACGGCCTTTCCCATGTTGTACCTGAGATGGGAACGGCCGTTCCCACCTTCGGTGAGGGAAAGAAAGCGTGTTTCAGCAATTAAAAGAGAATCAGAATTTCTGGAAAAATAGAAATCCGCGAGGGTGGATTTCTTCAAGAGAAAAATTCCGCGAGGGTGGAAACGTTACAGTAGCTTGGCTGAATTTGGCTGAAATCCGCGATCGCGGATTTTCTCAGGCTGAAATTTCCACGAGGGTGGATTCGTTACAGAAGGTTGGCCAAGGAAAAGGAGGGAGGTAAGTGTAATATTTGAAACTAAACTCCGGAATTCACACAAAAAGTCATAAAATGACCCAAAACAAGTCTAAACAAACCGGAAATGAACAATTCCTCAACCTCAACATTAAATCTATAAAAAATTGGCCTCTACCAAAATATTCCGGTATTTAAACACGCAAGAATTACAAATTCAAGCTCGTATTTTCAACACATACCATAGTATACCGGAATCTATCTAACCCCAAATAAACACAAGAATGCACATTTAACTCACAATTTCATCAAAATTTAGCATTCAAAACATATGAATACACATCATGTGCATAATAATTCCCAACTTTTTAAATATTTCTCAAAATTTTCACACTCAAAGCACTACACAAGCAAAAATCACCCCACAAGAGTATACTTCCCAATAATTTCAAAGATTTTCATTGCAACACAACCATTTCACTCATACATGCTTATCATGAATTGTACACTACAAAACATCAAGATTCATCAATCAAACACATATTTCTCAAGAGCACAAGATCTCGCATGTATCTAAATATCCCCTAACAATATGCATAAACTTCAATGATTCTCAACTATACAAATCACATATGCATTTAAATCAAGCAACAATCTTCAAATATAAAGCTATAAAAAACCTCAATTGGCGAGCCACTTTCTTCAAGCACTTCAATCCAAAATAAACAAACCTACATCCAAAGAGCAAACACGAAAGAGTTAATTCCAATCAAAGACAAGGGAGGGGGAAAAGAAAAGAGAAGGGTTAGAAAATTGTAGTTCTAGGTTTATAGTCGCTAGCTCGACTTTGTAACCATGATCAAGGATCAAAAATCCAAACGTGACGAGTCACATGGAGTGACCTCGTTCTTGATACCCTCCAAACCGGATTTTGATCTCCAAGTATCCAAAGCCATCACATCTCTTCTCCTTGAATTTTCAAACTTTGGTTTTCTCCCTTTGTCTCCCGGATCTATCTTCTCTTGGATTGAAAGCATCTTGATCGGTTTCTCAATGACAACCTCCACCCTACAATAATTATCCGGGGGTGGTGGTATACTCATAGAACGAAAAATCTTGAATTCCACTTTATCATCCCCGATTTTGAATGAGAGTAGGCCATTTTGAACATCAATATTAGCTCCGGCCGTAGCTAGGAACGACCTACCTAAAATTAATGGCAAGTGCTCATCATCTTCAATATCCAAAACCACAAAATCCGCGGGGATGAAGAATTTTCCAACCTTCACCAAAACATCTTCTAGGATCCCTATTGGGTACTTTATGGAACGATCCCCCAATTGGAGCATCATATTCGTCGGTTTAAACTCCTCCAAGCCCAATTTCCTACAAGTAGACAAGGGAATTAGGCTAACACTTGCTCCTAAATCACATAAAGCATTTTCAAATTGTAAAGATCCAATAGTCAAAGGGATAGAGAAACTCCCGGGATCCTTGAGTTTTGGAGGAAGCTTCCTTTGGATGATAGCACTACACTTCTCGGTGAGTGCAACGGTGGCAAAATCCTCGAGCTTCCTTTTGTTTGAAACCAATTCCTTCAAGAACTTCAAATATGTTGGCATTTGAGCCAATGACTCGGCACAAGGAATATTTATATGAAGTTGCTTGAATACATTAAGGAACTTTTCGAATTGCTTTTCCAAATTTTTCTTTTGCAATCGTTGTGGGAATGGAATTGGTGGAACATATGCCTTCGGGGGAATGTATGCCTTTGGTTTCGAAGATAGCTCATCATCATGATTTTTCCTAACTTCTTTGTCTCTTAGCTCATCTTCTTTCTCGTATTTCTTCTCATCACTCATCTTAGGCATAAGATCATTCTTTTCTCCAACTTCCTTTGTCTTCACTTGCTTCTCCCATTCCTCATCCAATTTCTCTTCTTGACTCACCCCACTTGATCCGGCATCCAACCCTTTAGGCAAAGAAGGCTCATCATAGTACTTACCACTCCTTAACATGATAGCATTACAATGCTCTCTTGGATTAGCCTCCGTCTTACTAGGAAGTGTTCCTTGGGGCCTCGGATTTATAGCATTAGCAAGTTGCCCAATTTGGATCTCAATGTTCCGGTTTTGTGTGACCACTTGGTCCACTTGAGTTTCCAAGCTCTTAAAATGGTCCGAGGAAACATTAAGGAACTTCTCAAATGCGGTTTCCCATCCTTGCTTTTGAGGTTGTTGTGGAGGTAGTGCTTGATAGTGAGTTTGTGGGGTTTGGTAATGGGCTTGTGGTGGAGGGAAAGGAGGAGGTTGTTGGAAATTTCCGGGGTTTCTAGGTGGTGGTGGTGGTCTTGGAGCATTTTGTGCGTTGTTGGGATTGGACCAAGAAAAGTTAGGGTGGTTGCGTAGTCCGGGATTGTATGTGTTGGAATGAGGGTTGTATTGTGGTCTTTGTTGGTTTAAAACATTTACTTGTTCGGGACATGAAGGTGGGTTTGATGGATTTTCTTGAGAAGCATAAGAGCATGAATCATAGTTGTGTGGCCCACTACACATCTCACAAGTTGATTGTTGCATAGGAGGGGATTGATTTGACATGGAATTAACCTTAAATTGTTCCATTTGTTTCTCCAAAGCCTCAATTTTAGCTTGCACTGCGGTATATTCGCCAACTTGTAACATGCCGGGTGTTGAGCTTGAAGGCCTTGGGATTGGTGTGGTAGCCCTTTCATTTGCCCAAGAATTGTTAGCCGCCATCCTTTCCAACAATTGTATAGCATCGGTTTCGTACATGGTCATTATAGCGCCCCCCGCGGCGGAGTCAATCATGACCATCAAAGCTTGGGAGATTCCTCCATAGAATGATTGGACTAGCTTCCAATTTTCGCATCCATGGTGAGGGCACTTTCTTTGTATTTCCTTAAACCGTTCCCACGCTTCGTATAAGGTTTCTCCTTCATATTGCCGAAATGAAGTGATTTCATTCCGGAGCTTAACCGTTTTTGCGTGCGGGAAAAACTTATCCAAGAAGGCTTGAGACAATAAAGACCATGATCCCTTAGTCTCATACGGAAGAGCACTATGCCAAGCCTTCGCCCTATCCCTTAAGGAGAATGGAAAGAGTCGAATTCTAATAGCTTCCTCGGGCACATTGTTGAGTTTGAATGTGTCACAAACCTCAATGAACCAATTCACATGAGAAATGGGATCTTCCGTAGCTAAACCGGTGAATTGATTTTGTTGGAGGAGAGAAATATAGGCCGGCTTAATCTCAAAGTGGTTCGCTCCCACTCCCGGTCTTCCAAAGTTTTGTTGGATGTTCTCCATACTTGGCATGGCATATTCCCTAATTTGCCTTTGAGGTGGTTGGTTGGGTGGTTGTGGTGGTTGTGGTTGTGGTCTTTGCCCTCTATTTGCCCCATTAAGGGCATCATTTGCATTAAAATCTTCCATTTGAATCGGGGTTGATACCTCTTGTCTCCTTTCCTTCCTTAATGCACGAAGTTTCTTTTCGATGTCCGGATAATGTTTCAAATTCTCCCAACTTTTAGCTCTTCTCATGCACAAGAACCTACAAGAGACAAACAAGCATCAAAATCAAATAAAAATAAAGGTCTAATTCACTAGTTACTAACAATCGGTAAGGGTGATTTAAACGCCTCCCCGGCAACGGCGCCAAAAACTTGTTGGTTGTTTTAATAAAGCCCAAGTGCAAGCATCAATAAGTCAATGTAGCAAAAGGGGTCGAATCCACGGGGAGGAGTAAATCAATCAATTACCTAATGTTTTCACCAATCTATAAGACCGAGACGAGAGAAAGAGTGAATTAACTACTTACGGAAATGAAAGTTAACTAAGATTAACAAACTAGAACCAACTAGGAAGCGAATAACGTAGCGAAAAATCAAGTTAACTAAGTGGCAATGGGGTAGTAATGATCATGCAAGGTTCGTGCTCAATTAATGCTTTAATGGGACAAGGATCTCACCATCCTAATCACTATAGTATACACAAGCTCCTCTCGAAGTCAAGTGCGTGTACCTAATCAAAGTCTAAAGCCTACTCTCGTGGTCATTAGCTCATTAATTAGATCAAACAAACAAGACTAGTGCAACAAAATAACTAGCGGCTTGACCCGGTTACTCTATTGCTCGATTGCTCAAGATTAGGCTAAATGTCTTTATACCTAAAACTTAAGTGTTGTGAAATTTCATCCAATTAACATACAATCTCTCGATTAGCATGCAAATCTAAGTTCATATCTAAGGTGATCAAGCTTAAACATGCAAACAAAGCAATTTCACAAGCATAAGATCAAGTAGTCCCACCTAGGCATTTCATCAAACACTTACCCTACATAATTCATCACCCCCCTTTGCCCAAGAAATTAGCCACTCATATTAACACTAGAAAGCAAGGAAATGATAGAGATCATACTGAAAACATGCATATTCATTGAATTAAACCAAATATCAAATATCAAGAACAAAACTCTCAAAAACATGAACAAGTTCCAAAACTAGAGACATTAGTATCAAACTTAAAACAATTAAATCTAACTAGGACTGAAAATAAAAGAAATGATTGTTCTAGAAAGGAATTAACAACTACAATCTAATTAAAGCTCTAAGGATCAAAGATAAAGCTAGAAGAGACTCCTAAATTAACCCTAAATTAAACCCTAGATGAGTCTCCTAAGAGAAATGCTGAAAACTGCCTTAAATAGCCCACAAAACGCCCCCTGGAACGGCCTCGCCCACAAATGCCAGCGCTGCTGGGAACGGCCGTTCCCAGGAAAGGCTCGGGGCGGGAACGACCGTTCCCATCCTCGGTCAAGGGGAAAATGCTGACTTTCCGGAACGGCCCTTCCCAAAATACAAAGGGCTTGGAAGGGCCGTTCCCATCCTCCAGGCGCGGGAAATTCAAATCTTCACACGTATTGATCATTCTCGGCATCTAAACTCTCGTTTCTTGCCCCGTTTCATCATTAACCATCTTCGAGCATAATATACCTGAAATAAGAGCAATTATAACAATATAAGGCCTAAAATCCATCAAATCAAGACATAAAACATGCTCAAATAAAGGTATAAAATAATCTTAACAGATACCACCTTAGGATGTAGCACCCGTGACAATAGGCACCACATCCCCTGCACTACAAGTCTAGTCCACACGTGAAACGGATGATCCAACATGAACCGGACTCATAGCGAACGGGTGACAAATAAAAAAAAACTTTCCTAGCTAGGCGGAACAAACCCTGAACCAATTAACTCAATAACCAAAACGTGATGCGGAAGCAATCAAGTTAACGTGAACGGATTCAATAATGGCTTCAAGCCAGATCAAATCAAAGCATAAAATAAATTCAACATGCCACCTAACGACGGGTTAAACTACTCACGCAACCTGTCCCGAATCAATATTCAAAATCCACAAATTATAAATCATAAACCTACGTTGGCACACAGGCCTATTTAATTACATGATACTAATAAACATAATAAAGGTGAAATGTGACTCGAGTGTAAGTGGAAGACTTGAACAAATACTAAAACTTGACTCTCGCCTAGCACAACCTGCAAGAAACCTGAGAAGTGGGGAAAAGAGGTATCAGCCTCTAGAAGACTGAGTGAGCAAGAGCTATACGTATATATAAAACATGCACATGCAACTCATAAATCCCGAGCAAAGTTTTATTTAAAGATAGTTCCCGAGAAGGGCAAGAATAGATTAGCAATGCTCGGACTTTACGACTAATTCATATTAAATTCGTTACGTTCGTAATGCATGAATAATCATTATAGCTCGGCGAGTGAGCGTGCATTATCTCCAACTAAACTCCGACCGTGTACAATGAACATGATTTAATGATTTGAATACGTGATCATACAATACATAATAATACATACGGGCGTAAAACATAGTCGTTTGGGCAATCCGTGTCCCGGCCTACCCGTACGGTGCGTAACGTAAACATGAACATGATCGTAAAACATTCCAACCTTCTCCCTCCGAAATGGTCGGGCCTGCAGACCCAACCATTTAACGTTAATGTGTCGAGACGGGGGCTCATGACTCCTTCTCGCTCCTTTCAAGTGGATTAACCACTAGCTCAAGAATATCCCGCCTTCCTGCCACCAAAGTCATGCGAGGATAATCTCAAAGGGTACTATGTGATAAGGGATTGCCCGATGGCCCAATGCCGTACCGGTATCCAAGACCACATTTCCCCGGGCCCAATAACGTGAACGTGAAGTGCGTTATCTCGCCAAAACATTTCAATTCGTTAGAACATTTCAATACATTTCATTTCAAATGATTCAATCCTTGAAAACATTTACTCGATAAGAATTTACTCGATGATTTTGCTTACAAACGATATATAAATATATACAAAGGAATTTGGCCAAAACATATCACATAAGGGTTATAGGGATTTAATACATAACTAGAACAAAAACACCCTCACCTGGAATACCACGAGACAAGGAACATGAATAATATGGGTGCCTATTCGAACCGGAAGTCTCCACCGTGGAGAAGAACTGTACAAGAGAAGGCATAACGTGTACTAGTGAGACACGACTCAATATGAAGCCACATAAGACGCACGACATACTTATGAGATGATGTAATGTGTCATGAGATGATTCATTATAGAATAAAGCATAAGTATGTCACGGAAGGGTGTGATCATGTTCATATACTCAATTACTCACACGAATTCAATTCATATATCAAGCATAATTCAAACAATCAAACTTAAGCAAGTAAGAACCAAAGAGTGTCAAATAAGAGCATAATTATCAATTAAGCAAGTATATACTCCATATAAGTCACATACGGGAGCTAAGGAAGTGAAAGGAACGCAAGAAAAGAGGTTTTGGCAAAGTTTGGCAAAAGGTGACAGTTGTTGGACATGCGCATGCTGAGGGAAAACTGGAATATCTTAAGTTCTATAAGTTGGAATTGATTTTTTCTTGTTGGATATGAAAATAGACACAAATAACTTTCCGATGGTATATGGCTCGTTTTCTAGGTCAAAGTGAGGAGAAAATGGCGTAAGCTTGAAGTTAGGCGAGTGCAATTTTCTGGGAAAGTGACGTCACCTATAATAATTGATTATAACTCACAAATGGGAAAAGATATTGAGATGATTCCAATTGGAGGTTATTCTAAACTTATAGAGGTTTCCAAAGATTCAAAAATCAAGTCAATCGGAGTTCGTATGAGGGAGAAACGCCCTTTTGAAAAATGGTTTGAAAACCCAAACGGGCATTTGGGAGCTCTCGGGTCAAAATTCTGGGAAGTGAAACGGGCGTTTCGTGAATGAACTAAATGGCCAAACTCCTGTTTGGGAAGCCGCTGGTCGAGAAAAACAGGGGAAAAACAGGGTGGTTCGCGGAAATAGCTCCCAAGCACACTCCAACGCCAAACCAATGCAAGAAATCAACCTAAAACTGACATATAACATGTATACAAGTCATATATATCATTTAGGTCACAAGTAAACCAAAGAAACAAGGTATGATTCAAGCAAAGGTGTCAAGGAAACCCTTAAAAATGGAGATGATCATGTATGCTTTAAGTTCCATGTAAATGTTGATATATATGCATCAATCAACTCATATACTTCACAAATAATGCATCTTTGTTCAAGGATTCAATATATATCATAAAACCCTAGAAACACCTCATGAATTCATCAAACATAAACACCATCTTACCTTGAAAGAAAGAAGAGATGAAGGGGAAGGAAAGAAGAGGATCTTGAGCTTGATTCCTTGGATAAAATGGAAGAAAACACTTGTCCTTCACCTTCTTGCTTGGACCGAGATTGAAGTTGGGGAAGAGAGGAGGAGTTCTTGTTTGTATCTTGAAATGTAAAATGAAGAACAAAGTGTATGTATATGTGTATATATGTATATCGTTCAAAGATGGGGAAGAAAAGGGTAAAATTGCAACCAAGTCCTCTAAGAATTTAAGTAATTGAATTAGGGTGCCAAGATTTGATAGGTTGGCAATTTGGTCTAAATTCAAAGTTGAAAAGAGTCCAAGGATTTCATATAATTTCAAATAAGTATATAAACGAAATAAAACATTTAATTAGCAAGTAAGCATATTATAAACGAATTTAAATAACATACTCAATTAAATCATATAAGTCACATAATCAAAATTAAAATTAAATACACATACAAAGGAAAAGAAAGTTCCTAACCCTCAAAATCTCACGTGTGGCGCGCGTACCTGAATAATTTGAACATGTGGCACGTTACAAATATAGTTTTTTTTTCTTTTTTTTTTTTTCAGAAAATCTAATTATAATCATATATTACCAATAAAATTCAACACATCAAACCAACATTCTAATCAAAATATCCCATGATATAATAAAGATAATCATAATCATACCACAAAATATAGATATCCTAAATTTGTCCAATAACAACATAATTCTCCAATAATCTAAAGAAACAGTTTTATAACTCCATGTACAAACAATACAGCTTACAAGTTTTCAAGGTCATCACCAAACTTATTCTATTGGTTCTTCTTTGACTTTAGAGTTGATGTAGTCAAGCGCATTCATTAAACTTCAATTGTACCCTCTGACTTTAGAGTTGAAGTAATCTAACCGCTTTCTCGGCAATGTCCAAAGTTTAGGCAACACCAGGATATTAACAATTGCTTTTAGAGAGGAACCCTTTGGTTTTAGTTTCTCAGCAAACTGAATGCAATGCCTATTTCAATCAATTTTTATTAGTCCATAGTCCGATTATCAGGCTGCACAAGAAACAGACATTACTAAAAAGCACACACACACGCACAACATTGAGATTAAAGTCATACCTATCATCCATAGGTACACAAGAATCAGAGATTACTATATGTATTGATTCATACTTCAAATGGTTCATGATACATAATAAAATCCAATGGTACACAAGAACACAATTACAAAAGAAACAGAGATTATGTATTGCTTCATTTTTCAAATGATTCATGATACATAACAAAATCCGATCACTTTGATAGAGGTAGGCAAGAACACAATTACACAAGAAACAAAGATTGCTACTCTATGTATTGGTTCACTCTTGAGATGGATCCTTGATACTTAACAAATCCAGTCACTTTATTTAATATAGGTACACAAGAACACAATTACACAAGAAATAGAGATTACTACTGTGGTTATTGCTTCATGCTCCAGATCATTCATAACGCAAATAATAAAACCCAATCAATTTGATTACCTCATAAACTTGTTAGACATACATCTCAAGCAGAAAGCTCATAGAATACAACAAATTACCTGCTCTTGGATGTAGAGTGATGCCCTAAGAAGTTGAAAATATTTAGATGAACTACATAACAACAAATAACGAAAAGTAAAAGATGAAGAATTAGGTTCTCATAAAAGGTGAAACAGATAAATAATAGCATGCAACATAGAATTAGGTTCTCATAAAAGAAAAGGTATTTCACCTAAACCTCAATATCTTGAACTCACAGGTTAAGCATCGTGCAAAATCCCCAACGAATAACATGGAAATATATAAAAGCAATTAATAGGTCTTGAGAAAAAAAAATTGGAGCAATTAATGAATTGGAAGAGAAAGCAACAAAACCACCGACTAACCTTTCTTCAATTTTCTGAAACCTCTATTCCAGGCGTCTCAATAGTGAAACCCTAGGATTTGGGGGCGAGGCGGTATTCTGGAACTGAATTTCAGTCACGAGCATAACTTCTAACACCAGAAAAAATGAAGAACAAAAAATAAAAACAAGAAAACGAAACTGCTAGAATATCTTGACCTCATTGAACGAGAGAGAGGGGGCGAGGGGAAGATAGTAATAAGATAGACCTCCCGGAGAAACAGGAAGCGAGGAGGCGACGGCGGGATGGCGGCGGCAGATCTCCGTAAAAGTGAGGGAAAGAGAGAAAGAGGGCCGCGGGGGGGGGGGGGGGGGGGAGGGGGGTCTGAAGGCACCAGAGCGGCGGAAGGAGAAGCGGACGGGGCCGGAGAGTTATGGGTAGACGGCGGCAAAGAATGGTGGTTGTCGTTTTGGCGCCGCTGGAGCCCGGAAGCGGGAAAGGGGCAAAAGGTAGGGTTTTTTAGTTATGGTGGAGAAAGGGGGAATGAGGAAGATTTGTTGGCGGGGGCCTTAGTTGATTTTTTTTAGCTGAGGAACATGGGGGGAATGAGAGAAATTCCAATTTTTTCGCTTTTCCTCAAAAATTTTTTAGTTTCAACCAAAATTCTGTTGCATATTATATTAAATTATAAGGTATAATATTCGTATATGTGTGCGTACATATATATATAATATTAGTTAATAAACTTATAGACATTGTTTAATAGATTTGTAGCTCTATATTTTACAAATATAAATAACCATATGTTATATTATCTAATAGTCTTATTTAGTAGACTTATAATAGAAAGTTCTATTGTTTCATATAGTTTATAACTATCTATGGCATCATTTAATAGAATTATAAATATATGTTACATTTTTTTTTATATAGAAATATGTTATATGGTTTACTACACTCATATGTATCATATTGTTAATGAATACGATATTATTAGATATTATGTTATGATCATATATGATATATAATATCTATCTATATTTACATCTTGAATCTAATTAACTATACTTTATACTATTTAATATTCTCATAGTTATTTATATATTATTTAGTAGACTTATAATTGCATATTATATCATTTAATATAACTTATAAATATATATGGTATCATTTCATAGAATTGTAATTATATAACCTATGTTGCACGGACACGGACACGGCGACACGGATACGGATACGACAACACAGATTTTTTTGTGAATTTTCCACGTGAGAAGTGTCGGACACGGTGTCCGACACATGTCCGACACGACACGACAAACTGATATTTTTAGAAGTGTCCGTGCATTAGAGTATATAACTTATAATATATATAGTATTTTTATTTTTATTTTTACATATATTAAATGCAATTTATTAAATTTTCAATGAGAATAGATATTCATAATAATAAAAAATAATAATATAATATACATTTAATAAATATGTGGTCATTATATAAAAAGTTAATAAATTTTGAAGATTGGGAATGACTAATACCATGGGGTACCTAAGGAATAGATAGACCCATGTTCGTAGGAATGGGTATTACCTTAGTAATGAGCATTCCCAATCACATTTTGTACCAATCAAGGGTTTAGGAGTGGGTGTGGGAATGCTCATTCCATCCCCACCCCATGATTTAGGCGTTTTTAGGGCTTGCCACCATGACTGGTTAAGAATCATATCTATAGCTTATTTAATTCTGTAAAATTACCATGTACAGTATAAGGTTTTTGATATGGGCTTTACAAAAGTCTTAATTGTACAGTCTTAATTCACTGTATTTATTTCCGCCTTAATAAAAGATCCTTTCTGTGATGGTATCAGAGCCATGGATAGTGATCTTATTATATGGTATTATTCAACACAAATATTCTGCATATGATAAATATGTTTAGAAATAGAGATACTGTTAAAAACAGTATCGAAGAGGAATATGATATCCCTCAAAATCTTGACCTTCTTAATAAATGGACTATTCCTAAAATAGATCCTACTGTTATTTATAAATTTGGAACTTTTGATAGACTAAGTTTCAAGCATGTGGTTAAAACTACAGAAGAAACTATTTCCCTTAATAAGGATGAGATGATTATTAAATTACTCAATAATAGAGATCTTAATAAATATAGAGGTATTTATAAATTTATCCATATTGGATTAGTTCAAGTTGCTTTCAAACCTTTAACATTAGAAGGTTTACCTGAGAGTTTTATAGCTGCTCTTAGAGATGGTAGAAATTTAATTTGGAAACAATCGTTAATGGGTATCATACAGTCCAGTCTGGCCCATGGTCCAGTTTATTTTAATGTTTATCCCAATTTGCAGTTATCTTTATCTGATGTTAATATATTGGATGCTTTAACTCTTAATATCAAAACTCATGGTTATAATTATGCACCTGGATCTGAAGTTATATGTGTTTGTTATAGAATTTATTATAAACCCCTTCAGACTTTAAATCCTAGATGCAAGATGGTTGATAAACCTGTTGATGAAACTATTCTTATAGAAAGTAATTTTAGTAGATCTGAGATTACTACTCGAAGATCTATTAAGTGGGATGAAATAACTTTCCCAGAAAATTGGATAATTGAGCAAGCTGTTCCTGCTCAACCTAATACTAGTTATAATCCAACTAGTATTTTGCAAACTTCTGAAGGAAATGTTCAAATAAGTTTTGAACCCTCCAGAAATCTTATAGGAGGAAGCAATAGATCTTATGCAAGATCTAAATCTCATCATCATATTTCCCCTATATTTTTTACACAATCTCCTTCAAGAGCTTCTACTTCTCAAATAAGAGAAACAGAATCTGTTGAAGAATCTGATTTTGAAAAGGTTGAAGAATTAAAAATTCAACCTGATAATATTGTGAAAGGCATTTATAATGTCAAAGATGCAGATATAACTGCATCAGAAATGAATTTTTCTTTATGATGATTAATAAACCAAAAATTGATTTTAGTCCGGGATCACCGGCAAGAAAACAAATTCAAAATGATTTTAATCTTCCTAAATGGGAACCTTTTAAAAAATGGCTTTATGAAAACTTTTCTAAGGATGATAGAAAAATATTTCAAGAAGAATTTTATAAAGATCTTTCTGAAAAAAATTTAAAAATATCTTTTGTTCCTTGGTTTATAACTAAGTATGTCGAAAATCATATCTCTGTTATTGAAAGAGAATATAAACTCACTCATAGTGGAGAAATTTTGAAAACAAACTTTCCACCTTCATATGCTTTTTCTATAGAAAAAGGTCATGAAATTAGGTTTTATAATGCATTTCAAAAATTGTTTGAAAATAATACTTTACCTATTACTTTGCAGCACATGAACAATATGGTTCAACAACATAATTTTACCAATATGTATTTAATTGTCCTTGGAGAGAATATTTCTTCTCTAAGCAAAAGAGTTGATAATCTCATTTTTGATATAAAGAAATTAAAAATTCAAAATAATAATGAGAATTTCCAGGGAGAATCTAGCAGAATTATTCCTAGTGTTCAACCTCCTCCTGAAGTCAAGGATTTTAAATTAAAATCTATGACTGATCTAGAAAAAATTCTGGATGAAAAATTTAAAGGGCTTAAAATTAGTGCTCTTAATAAAGAATTTGCAGACAATATGTCTGATAATGAAAGTTTTCATAATACTGTTAAGGATGAAGTTAATAAACTTTCTCGATATGCTGATAAGCCTACTCAAAGGATGTATTATTATCCTAGGCCTACTCCTCAAGATATACTTCTTGAAGAAAATGAGTATTTATTTAATAATTCTTACAGTGGTAAGAATATCTATGAATGGAATATAGATGGATTTGCTGAAAGACAAATTTATAATACTGTTCATAGAATGCTTATGTATAGCACCATTTGTAAGACTAATGGTAATAGAGATAAAGATATTGCCAAAATGATAATTGCTGGATTCACTGGTCAATTAAAAGGCTGGTGGGATCATTATCTTACTGATATTAATAAACAGGAAGTTATAAATACTGTTAAAAATGAAAATGGGATTGATACCCAAGATGCTGTTTATACTTTGATTGTTAATATTATTGAACATTTTACTGGTAGATTTTCTGAAAATAGTGATAATATCAGAACTCTTCTCCAGAATTTTAGAATTAAATCTCTTACTTCTTTTAGATGGTATAAGGATACTTTCCTTAGTAGAGTTATGGAACTTCCTGAGTCCAATAGTACTCATTGGAAGTCCAAATTCATTGATGGCTTACCTTCTCTTTTTGGAGAAAGGATTCGTAAAACCCTTAGGAAGGGAGAAGTTAATATTAACTATGATAGTTATAATTATGGACAGCTTATAGCTGTTTGTCAAACAGAAGGATTAGCTTTATGCAATGAAATAAAGTTAAACCAACAAATTAAAAAGCATAATATCAGTGAAAGAAGACAATTAGGTCAATTTTGTGATCAATTTGGGATTTCTAATCCTCCTTTAGATAAAGATAAGACTAATAAAAGAAAGAAATTTCATAAATCTTCTGAGTTTTCTAAGCATAAACATCGAAAACGTAGGGAGAAGAGAAATATGAGAAGAGAAAAAAGGAAGACTAATAGTCCTCCTATTATTTGTAGGAAATGTGGTAAGATTGGCCATTATGCTAATCAATGTTGGACTAAGAAGAAAATCAGAAGCTTAGAGGTTGATGATAATATTAAAGACACTCTTTGCAAAATTCTTTTAAATTCAGATTCTGAAACTGAAAAATCATTATACTCAGATGATTTAGAAGTTTTAGAAAATGAAAATGATTCTTCTGAATCAGAAGAATGTGAACCATGTAAAATTGGTTTAACCTGTGATAATCAGGCAGAATCTTCTGATGCTGAAGAAGATACTATTTATCAAATCCTTTCTCAATTCCAAGAAATAAATGTTATTACTAATGATAATATTCTTGATATTTTGAAAACTATTCAAGATCCTGATCTGAGATCAAAAATCATTGATCAGATTAATAATTCAAATCCTAATAATTTAGATCAAAATCTTCCTAGAAATTCTGAACCATATACTATGGCAGAAGTTCAAAAAATTTTAAAAAGAAGACAAACTTTCAATCATCCTTCTACTAAAATTGATTTATCTCTGGAGATTCAAAATCTTAAAAAAGAGATAAAAGATTTGAAAAATGATAATAAACATCTTGAAGAAAGAATTTTCAGGCTGGAAATAAGCCGTGGAAAACAAGTTTATATTCCTGAAGAAGAGGAAGAAAATCAAATTACTTTTTCAGAAGAAGATAATTTTCTTTCAACCCTTGAAATGGTTATATCCCAAAAATGGTTTATAAAAATTTCTCTTTTAATTGATGGAAATTATAAACAAGATCTTATAGCTCTTGTTGATAGTGGTGCAGATTTAAATTGTATCCAGGAAGGCATTATTCCAACCAGGTATTTTCATAAAACCACTCATTCTATAAGTGCTGCCAATGGCCAAAAAATGAAAATTAATTATAAAATTCCCAAAGCTTATATTTGCAAAAATAAAGTTTGCATTCCTAATAGTTTTCTTTTGGTTAAAAATATTACCAACCAAGTTATACTGGGGACACCTTTTTTAAAAAAAATATTTCCCATAAAAAATATTGATGAAAAAGGTTTTATTGGAACTTTTGAAGGAAAAGAAATATCTTTCCAATTCATTATTGAACCCTTTACTAGAGTTTTAAACCAAATAAAGGATTCTTTGATTGAAAGAAAAGAAAACCAAATTAATTTTCTTAAACAAGAAATTAATTTCAATAATATTGATAATATTTTGAAAAATGTCAAATTACAAGAAAAAATTAAATTTCTTTATAATCAATTCTCTTTACAAATATGTAATGATCATCCCAATGCCTTTTGGGATAGAAAGAAACATATAGTTTCTCTTCCTTATGAGGAAGAATTTGATGAAAGGAAAATTCCTACAAAGGCAAGACCTTGTCAAATGAATAAAGAATATTTAGATCTTTGCAAAAAAGAGATTGAATCTCTTCAAAACAAAGGGTTAATAAAACCCTCTAAATTCCCTTGGTCATGTACAGCTTTCTATGTAAATAAAAAAGCTGAGCAAGAAAGAGGAGTTCCGAGGTTAGTCATTAATTACAAACCTCTTAATACTGCTCTCAAATGGATAAGATATCCGATCCCTAATAAAAAGGATTTATTGGATAGACTTTATGATGCTTTAATATTTTCCAAATTTGATTTAAAATCAGGATATTGGCAAATCCAAATTCATAATAAAGATATTTATAAAACCGCTTTTAATGTTCCTTTTGGACAATATGAGTGGAAAGTCATGCCTTTTGGGTTGAAAAATGCCCCTTCAGAATTTCAAAATATTATGAATGATATTTTTAATCCTTATAGTGATTTCATAATTGTTTATATTGATGATATTTTAGTATTTTCAAAAAATATTGAAAGTCATTTTAAACATCTTGATATATTCAAGAAAATTGTTATTCAAAATGGTTTGGTTATATCTAAGCCAAAAATGCTTCTTTTCCAGACTAAAATAAGATTTTTAGGCCATAATATTGAAAAAGGAAAAATAATTCCAATTAATAGAAGTATAGAATTTGCTTCAAAATTTCCCAATCAAATTACTGATAAAACTCAACTCCAAAGGTTTCTTGGGAGTTTGAATTATATTTCTCCTTATTATAAAAATCTTGCTGAGGATACAGCAATTCTTTATGATAGATTAAAGAAGAATCCAAAACCTTGGACTGAGAATCATACTCAGGCTATTAAAACAATTAAGAGTAGAGTTATAAATTTACCTTGTTTAATGCTTGCTAATCCTAATTGGGATAAGATTATAGAGACTGATGCCTCTGAGATAGGATATGGAGGAATTCTTAAACAAATATCTCCTCATAATAAACAAGAATATCTTGTTAGATTCCACTCTGGGAAGTGGAAAGACAGTCAGAAAAACTATGCCACTATAGCTAAAGAGATTTTAGCTATTCTTAAATGTGTTTTGAAATTTCAAGATGATTTATATAATCAGAAATTTATTATTAAGACAGATTGTCAAGCAGCCAAATACATGTTTAATAAAAATTTTGATCATGAAGTTTCTAAGCAAATGTTTGCTAGATGGCAGGCTCAATTAGCCCCTTTTGATTTTGAAATTATTTATAAAAAAGGAACTGACAATAGTCTTCCTGATTTTTTAACTCGTGAATATTTACAGGATGTGTAATCCTCGGAGATTAACAGAATCATCTTCCCACAATATTGATAGAAATATCAATTGGGAAAGAGCCAAGAAATTTCACAATTATGTGAAATATTTAGTATTTCTTGCTAGAGAGCATGAGAAGAATGTTATCTATTGGGATAATAGGATTCATGAAATTCTTGATCCAAGGAATAATCTGGATTATATCACCAGGAAAAGTAGTTATACTTATGCTAGTATGAATGTTAATACTAGCATTGATAATCATGAAAGACTTTTAAATGAAATCACTTATTATATTGCTTAATTTTGCAGGTATGGAATCTTCTAATAAGAAGATAAATTTGAAAAATTGGGCAGAATTCAAATATGAATTCGATCCCCCTTTAATTGGTCCCTTTGATATCAGGACTAATATTAAACCACCTGGACTTGATACGGTCTGGCGTCATAAACTATTAATTCCTAAGCTTATAGCTTGGCAGAAATATTTGGAAGCTCAAATTGAGCAAACTAAATCTTTATGTTTTTATCTTAATATGGATCATAGTCTGGATCATTATATTGAGGAAGATGAAAAAGAGCTTATAGCTGTAAAAAATAAATTACAAAAGCTAATAGCTTAATCCTATTGATATTTCAGGATGAGACCTCAAGGAGGCAGAAATTCCTCTAATAGAGGAAGAGGTGGAAGAACTATTGCCCAATTTGGCAATCAAAAGCTTATAGCTGAAAATATTGCAAATATTTCATCATCCTCAAGTAATACACCAAAGGATGATCCCCTATACAAGGAATTCCTAGCTTATAAAGCTAAGCAGGAGAGTAATACTCAAACTGCTCCAACCTACGCTAATATTGTAGGAGATGAAGAAATTGATTCATCTGAATTACCATATGAGCAAAATACTCATAAAGAGGTAATATTCCTCCTTGAAGATAAAGATTTAAGATGGAAAGATAATATCTGGCATCTCATGCAGAGATATTTGGATACTGCATCCTTTACTGCTGGTTCATATAAACAGCGAACTCATTTTGAGAATATACTCAAAGTGACAGGATCCTGTGAATTTACTCATTATTTTGCAGGAAAACAAACTAAAGTTTATAGCTTTAGTAAGGTGATTATCAAGCAGATAATATCTGCTGAAGAGTGGGGAATAAGTACACTCAGAGAAAGAGAATATAGTCTCCAAAATTCCCAAGTCAAAATTAAATTTAATTATTGGGATTATATTGAAGCATTTAATAAAGCATTTCTTTATCAGAATGAGCTTCATAAACATTCATGGTTTTTCAAAATCTGTCCAAACGTTTATAACAAGGACATTCCAAATTGGTTATACCAATGGTGGCTTAATTTTGGCCCTACAGCAAAAATTTTGCCAAATAATTTTCAGGAATTATATTCTCAATGGGTAGAAATTTCTCCCAAAATTCTTGATGCTCAAAACAATGGAAAATGGATTGAAGGAATGCCTTTTCTCCATTTCTTTACTGAATTTAGTATCCCTTGGATTTGGAAATGGGAACCAGAGTTGGGAGAAACTCAACAGAAGATACCTTGTTTATTCAGAACTTTTTATACTAAGTTCTGGAAGAAAATGCTTGCTCTTAATAAAGAAGGAAGCTTGGAAGGCCAAGAGACCATTGATAATATCAAAACAAAAATTCATGAATATATTATTCAGGAGGAACAGAATACAACTCCCAGTCCATTTGAATATATTTCAAAGAAATTATATTTCCAGAAGGGACAAGTTTCAGATGAAGAAAAAGTGGCTTCCTATCTTAAGGAAGTAAAGAAAGATTTAATGAAAAATCTAAGCTTTGATACACATTCCACTGCCTCTATGGATACATTATCCAATGATGATTATTGTCCAGCTGGTGAAGCCCAGAATCCTTATGAGGATATGTTCGAAGATTTGGACCAAGTTATTCAAAAATATTTGAATAAAGAAGGAAAAGGAAAAGACAAAGTGGGATCCTAAAAAATTGATAGGCCAACCACTTTTCAAATACCATTTGCGGAAAAGATAGTTGCCCGCTGTTTTGTTTGCCGTGGTTTTAATAAAGTAACCAGGGTTTTAATAAAGTTGTACTCTGCACATTCATAGTGGTGCAAATAGTTTAGATTAGTATTCAGTTCCGGATTTCAAATCCGAGAATTTTGTGTATTTATAGGTCTGTTCGCCACTGCATTAGGCAGAGCGAAAATTATCAAGTTTGTAAGTTTTCTAGTTTGTAAACAAATTAAATATTTTCTGAGTGAAAAATTTTGGATTCATCCAAGATTGGTGTCAAGAATTAATAAGTAAGTTATTTCATTTTCAGTTCTTTACGTTTATATTTATGTTCTTTATCCTGCCGCCTAATATGGCCGGCTAATTCTCTTTGTGTTGAATAAAATCATGATATTAAGATCAGTATTCATGGTGGATTAAAAAAAAAAAAAAAAAAAAAAAAAAAAAAAAAAAAAACCAGATCAAAAAATTTATTTCTATGATGGTTAGAATTAGAATAAGCCGAGATTAGATTTAAAACCGAAGTCTGGTTTCGCCCGTTTTGTTGCCATGATTTAGGCGTTTTTAGGGCTTGCCACCATGACTGGTTAAGAATCATATCTATAGCTTATTTAATTCTGTAAAATTACCATGTACAGTATAAGGTTTTTGATATGGGGTTTACAAAAGTCTTAATTGTACAGTCTTAATTCACTGTATTTATTTCCGCCTTAATAAAAGACACCATGACTGGTTAAGAATCATATCTATAGCTTATTTAATTCTGTAAAATTACCATGTACAGTATAAGGTTTTTGATATGGGCTTTACAAAAGTCTTAATTCACTGTATTTATTTCCGCCTTAATAAAAGATCCTTTCTGTGAAAAAAAAAAGTACCAGATCAAAAAATTTATTTCTATGATGGTTAGAATTAGAATAAGCCGAGATTAGATTTAAAACCGAAGTCTGGTTTCGCCCGTTTTGTTGCCATGATTTAGGCGTTTTTAGGGCTTGCCACCATGACTGGTTAAGAATCATATCTATAGCTTATTTAATTCTGTAAAATTACCATGTACAGTATAAGGTTTTTGATATGGGCTTTACAAAAGTCTTAATTCACTGTATTTATTTCCGCCTTAATAAAAGATCCTTTCTGTGATGGTATCAGAGCCATGGATAGTGATCTTATTATATGGTATTATTCAACACAAATATTCTGCATATGATAAATATGTTTAGAAATAGAGATACTGTTAAAAACAGTATCGAAGAGGAATATGATATCCCTCAAAATCTTGACCTTCTTAATAAATGGACTATTCCTAAAATAGATCCTACTGTTATTTATAAATTTGGAACTTTTGATAGACTAAGTTTCAAGCATGTGGTTAAAACTACAGAAGAAACTATTTCCCTTAATAAGGATGAGATGATTATTAAATTACTCAATAATAGAGATCTTAATAAATATAGAGGTATTTATAAATTTATCCATATTGGATTAGTTCAAGTTGCTTTCAAACCTTTAACATTAGAAGGTTTACCTGAGAGTTTTATAGCTGCTCTTAGAGATGGTAGAAATTTAATTTGGAAACAATCGTTAATGGGTATCATACAGTCCAGTCTGGCCCATGGTCCAGTTTATTTTAATGTTTATCCCAATTTGCAGTTATCTTTATCTGATGTTAATATATTGGATGCTTTAACTCTTAATATCAAAACTCATGGTTATAATTATGCACCTGGATCTGAAGTTATATGTGTTTGTTATAGAATTTATTATAAATCCCTTCAGACTTTAAATCCTAGATGCAAGATGGTTGATAAACCTGTTGATGAAACTATTCTTATAGAAAGTAATTTTAGTAGATCTGAGATTACTACTCGAAGATCTATTAAGTGGGATGAAATAACTTTCCCAGAAAATTGGATAATTGAGCAAGCTGTTCCTGCTCAACCTAATACTAGTTATAATCCAACTAGTATTTTGCAAACTTCTGAAGGAAATGTTCAAATAAGTTTTGAACCCTCCAGAAATCTTATAGGAGGAAGCAATAGATCTTATGCAAGATCTAAATCTCATCATCATATTTCCCCTATATTTTTTACACAATCTCCTTCAAGAGCTTCTACTTCTCAAATAAGAGAAACAGAATCTGTTGAAGAATCTGATTTTGAAAAGGTTGAAGAATTAAAAATTCAACCTGATAATATTGTGAAAGGCATTTATAATGTCAAAGATGCAGATATAACTGCATCAGAAATGAATTTTTCTTTATGATGATTAATAAACCAAAAATTGATTTTAGTCCGGGATCACCGGCAAGAAAACAAATTCAAAATGATTTTAATCTTCCTAAATGGGAACCTTTTAAAAAATGGCTTTATGAAAACTTTTCTAAGGATGATAGAAAAATATTTCAAGAAGAATTTTATAAAGATCTTTCTGAAAAAAATTTAAAAATATCTTTTGTTCCTTGGTTTATAACTAAGTATGTCGAAAATCATATCTCTGTTATTGAAAGAGAATATAAACTCACTCATAGTGGAGAAATTTTGAAAACAAACTTTCCACCTTCATATGCTTTTTCTATAGAAAAAGGTCATGAAATTAGGTTTTATAATGCATTTCAAAAATTGTTTGAAAATAATACTTTACCTATTACTTTGCAGCACATGAACAATATGGTTCAACAACATAATTTTACCAATATGTATTTAATTGTCCTTGGAGAGAATATTTCTTCTCTAAGCAAAAGAGTTGATAATCTCATTTTTGATATAAAGAAATTAAAAATTCAAAATAATAATGAGAATTTCCAGGGAGAATCTAGCAGAATTATTCCTAGTGTTCAACCTCCTCCTGAAGTCAAGGATTTTAAATTAAAATCTATGACTGATCTAGAAAAAATTCTGGATGAAAAATTTAAAGGGCTTAAAATTAGTGCTCTTAATAAAGAATTTGCAGACAATATGTCTGATAATGAAAGTTTTCATAATACTGTTAAGGATGAAGTTAATAAACTTTCTCGATATGCTGATAAGCCTACTCAAAGGATGTATTATTATCCTAGGCCTACTCCTCAAGATATACTTCTTGAAGAAAATGAGTATTTATTTAATAATTCTTACAGTGGTAAGAATATCTATGAATGGAATATAGATGGATTTGCTGAAAGACAAATTTATAATACTGTTCATAGAATGCTTATGTATAGCACCATTTGTAAGACTAATGGTAATAGAGATAAAGATATTGCCAAAATGATAATTGCTGGATTCACTGGTCAATTAAAAGGCTGGTGGGATCATTATCTTACTGATATTAATAAACAGGAAGTTATAAATACTGTTAAAAATGAAAATGGGATTGATACCCAAGATGCTGTTTATACTTTGATTGTTAATATTATTGAACATTTTACTGGTAGATTTTCTGAAAATAGTGATAATATCAGAACTCTTCTCCAGAATTTTAGAATTAAATCTCTTACTTCTTTTAGATGGTATAAGGATACTTTCCTTAGTAGAGTTATGGAACTTCCTGAGTCCAATAGTACTCATTGGAAGTCCAAATTCATTGATGGCTTACCTTCTCTTTTTGGAGAAAGGATTCGTAAAACCCTTAGGAAGGGAGAAGTTAATATTAACTATGATAGTTATAATTATGGACAGCTTATAGCTGTTTGTCAAACAGAAGGATTAGCTTTATGCAATGAAATAAAGTTAAACCAACAAATTAAAAAGCATAATATCAGTGAAAGAAGACAATTAGGTCAATTTTATGATCAATTTGGGATTTCTAATCCTCCTTTAGATAAAGATAAGACTAATAAAAGAAAGAAATTTCATAAATCTTCTGAGTTTTCTAAGCATAAACATCGAAAACGTAGGGAGAAGAGAAATATGAGAAGAGAAAAAAGGAAGACTAATAGTCCTCCTATTATTTGTAGGAAATGTGGTAAGATTGGCCATTATGCTAATCAATGTTGGACTAAGAAGAAAATCAGAAGCTTAGAGGTTGATGATAATATTAAAGACACTCTTTGCAAAATTCTTTTAAATTCAGATTCTGAAACTGAAAAATCATTATACTCAGATGATTTAGAAGTTTTAGAAAATGAAAATGATTCTTCTGAATCAGAAGAATGTGAACCATGTAAAATTGGTTTAACCTGTGATAATCAGGCAGAATCTTCTGATGCTGAAGAAGATACTATTTATCAAATCCTTTCTCAATTCCAAGAAATAAATGTTATTACTAATGATAATATTCTTGATATTTTGAAAACTATTCAAGATCCTGATCTGAGATCAAAAATCATTGATCAGATTAATAATTCAAATCCTAATAATTTAGATCAAAATCTTCCTAGAAATTCTGAACCATATACTATGGCAGAAGTTCAAAAAATTTTAAAAAGAAGACAAACTTTCAATCATCCTTCTACTAAAATTGATTTATCTCTGGAGATTCAAAATCTTAAAAAAGAGATAAAAGATTTGAAAAATGATAATAAACATCTTGAAGAAAGAATTTTCAGGCTGGAAATAAGCCGTGGAAAACAAGTTTATATTCCTGAAGAAGAGGAAGAAAATCAAATTACTTTTTCAGAAGAAGATAATTTTCTTTCAACCCTTGAAATGGTTATATCCCAAAAATGGTTTATAAAAATTTCTCTTTTAATTGATGGAAATTATAAACAAGATCTTATAGCTCTTGTTGATAGTGGTGCAGATTTAAATTGTATCCAGGAAGGCATTATTCCAACCAGGTATTTTCATAAAACCACTCATTCTATAAGTGCTGCCAATGGCCAAAAAATGAAAATTAATTATAAAATTCCCAAAGCTTATATTTGCAAAAATAAAGTTTGCATTCCTAATAGTTTTCTTTTGGTTAAAAATATTACCAACCAAGTTATACTGGGGACACCTTTTTTAAAAAAAATATTTCCCATAAAAAATATTGATGAAAAAGGTTTTATTGGAACTTTTGAAGGAAAAGAAATATCTTTCCAATTCATTATTGAACCCTTTACTAGAGTTTTAAACCAAATAAAGGATTCTTTGATTGAAAGAAAAGAAAACCAAATTAATTTTCTTAAACAAGAAATTAATTTCAATAATATTGATAATATTTTGAAAAATGTCAAATTACAAGAAAAAATTAAATTTCTTTATAATCAATTCTCTTTACAAATATGTAATGATCATCCCAATGCCTTTTGGGATAGAAAGAAACATATAGTTTCTCTTCCTTATGAGGAAGAATTTGATGAAAGGAAAATTCCTACAAAGGCAAGACCTTGTCAAATGAATAAAGAATATTTAGATCTTTGCAAAAAAGAGATTGAATCTCTTCAAAACAAAGGGTTAATAAAACCCTCTAAATCCCCTTGGTCATGTACAGCTTTCTATGTAAATAAAAAAGCTGAGCAAGAAAGAGGAGTTCCGAGGTTAGTCATTAATTACAAACCTCTTAATACTGCTCTCAAATGGATAAGATATCCGATCCCTAATAAAAAGGATTTATTGGATAGACTTTATGATGCTTTAATATTTTCCAAATTTGATTTAAAATCAGGATATTGGCAAATCCAAATTCATAATAAAGATATTTATAAAACCGCTTTTAATGTTCCTTTTGGACAATATGAGTGGAAAGTCATGCCTTTTGGGTTGAAAAATGCCCCTTCAGAATTTCAAAATATTATGAATGATATTTTTAATCCTTATAGTGATTTCATAATTGTTTATATTGATGATATTTTAGTATTTTCAAAAAATATTGAAAGTCATTTTAAACATCTTGATATATTCAAGAAAATTGTTATTCAAAATGGTTTGGTTATATCTAAGCCAAAAATGCTTCTTTTCCAGACTAAAATAAGATTTTTAGGCCATAATATTGAAAAAGGAAAAATAATTCCAATTAATAGAAGTATAGAATTTGCTTCAAAATTTCCCAATCAAATTACTGATAAAACTCAACTCCAAAGGTTTCTTGGGAGTTTGAATTATATTTCTCCTTATTATAAAAATCTTGCTGAGGATACAACAATTCTTTATGATAGATTAAAGAAGAATCCAAAACCTTGGACTGAGAATCATACTCAGGCTATTAAAACAATTAAGAGTAGAGTTATAAATTTACCTTGTTTAATGCTTGCTAATCCTAATTGGGATAAGATTATAGAGACTGATGCCTCTGAGATAGGATATGGAGGAATTCTTAAACAAATATCTCCTCATAATAAACAAGAATATCTTGTTAGATTCCACTCTGGGAAGTGGAAAGACAGTCAGAAAAACTATGCCACTATAGCTAAAGAGATTTTAGCTATTCTTAAATGTGTTTTGAAATTTCAAGATGATTTATATAATCAGAAATTTATTATTAAGACAGATTGTCAAGCAGCCAAATACATGTTTAATAAAAATTTTGATCATGAAGTTTCTAAGCAAATGTTTGCTAGATGGCAGGCTCAATTAGCCCCTTTTGATTTTGAAATTATTTATAAAAAAGGAACTGACAATAGTCTTCCTGATTTTTTAACTCGTGAATATTTACAGGATGTGTAATCCTCGGAGATTAACAGAATCATCTTCCCACAATATTGATAGAAATATCAATTGGGAAAGAGCCAAGAAATTTCACAATTATGTGAAATATTTAGTATTTCTTGCTAGAGAGCATGAGAAGAATGTTATCTATTGGGATAATAGGATTCATGAAATTCTTGATCCAAGGAATAATCTGGATTATATCACCAGGAAAAGTAGTTATACTTATGCTAGTATGAATGTTAATACTAGCATTGATAATCATGAAAGACTTTTAAATGAAATCACTTATTATATTGCTTAATTTTGCAGGTATGGAATCTTCTAATAAGAAGATAAATTTGAAAAATTGGGCAGAATTCAAATATGAATTCGATCCCCCTTTAATTGGTCCCTTTGATATCAGGACTAATATTAAACCACCTGGACTTGATACGGTCTGGCGTCATAAACTATTAATTCCTAAGCTTATAGCTTGGCAGAAATATTTGGAAGCTCAAATTGAGCAAACTAAATCTTTATGTTTTTATCTTAATATGGATCATAGTCTGGATCATTATATTGAGGAAGATGAAAAAGAGCTTATAGCTGTAAAAAATAAATTACAAAAGCTAATAGCTTAATCCTATTGATATTTCAGGATGAGACCTCAAGGAGGCAGAAATTCCTCTAATAGAGGAAGAGGTGGAAGAACTATTGCCCAATTTGGCAATCAAAAGCTTATAGCTGAAAATATTGCAAATATTTCATCATCCTCAAGTAATACACCAAAGGATGATCCCCTATACAAGGAATTCCTAGCTTATAAAGCTAAGCAGGAGAGTAATACTCAAACTGCTCCAACCTACGCTAATATTGTAGGAGATGAAGAAATTGATTCATCTGAATTACCATATGAGCAAAATACTCATAAAGAGGTAATATTCCTCATTGAAGATAAAGATTTAAGATGGAAAGATAATATCTGGCATCTCATGCAGAGATATTTGGATACTGCATCCTTTACTGCTGGTTCATATAAACAGCGAACTCATTTTGAGAATATACTCAAAGTGACAGGATCCTGTGAATTTACTCATTATTTTGTAGGAAAACAAACTAAAGTTTATAGCTTTAGTAAGGTGATTATCAAGCAGATAATATCTGCTGAAGAGTGGGGAATAAGTACACTCAGAGAAAGAGAATATAGTCTCCAAAATTCCCAAGTCAAAATTAAATTTAATTATTGGGATTATATTGAAGCATTTAATAAAGCATTTCTTTATCAGAATGAGCTTCATAAACATTCATGGTTTTTCAAAATCTGTCCAAACGTTTATAACAAGGACATTCCAAATTGGTTATACCAATGGTGGCTTAATTTTGGCCCTACAGCAAAAATTTTGCCAAATAATTTTCAGGAATTATATTCTCAATGGGTAGAAATTTCTCCCAAAATTCTTGATGCTCAAAACAATGGAAAATGGATTGAAGGAATGCCTTTTCTCCATTTCTTTACTGAATTTAGTATCCCTTGGATTTGGAAATGGGAACCAGAGTTGGGAGAAACTCAACAGAAGATACCTTGTTTATTCATAACTTTTTATACTAAGTTCTGGAAGAAAATGCTTGCTCTTAATAAAGAAGGAAGCTTGGAAGGCCAAGAGACCATTGATAATATCAAAACAAAAATTCATGAATATATTATTCAGGAGGAACAGAATACAACTCCCAGTCCATTTGAATATATTTCAAAGAAATTATATTTCCAGAAGGGACAAGTTTCAGATGAAGAAAAAGTGGCTTCCTATCTTAAGGAAGTAAAGAAAGATTTAATGAAAAATCTAAGCTTTGATACACATTCCACTGCCTCTATGGATACATTATCCAATGATGATTATTGTCCAGCTGGTGAAGCCCAGAATCCTTATGAGGATATGTTCGAAGATTTGGACCAAGTTATTCAAAAATATTTGAATAAAGAAGGAAAAGGAAAAGACAAAGTGGGATCCTAAAAAATTGATAGGCCAACCACTTTTCAAATACCATTTGCGGAAAAGATAGTTGCCCGCTGTTTTGTTTGCCGTGGTTTTAATAAAGTAACCAGGGTTTTAATAAAGTTGTACTCTGCACATTCATAGTGGTGCAAATAGTTTAGATTAGTATTCAGTTCCGGATTTCAAATCCGAGAATTTTGTGTATTTATAGGTCTGTTCGCCACTGCATTAGGCAGAGCGAAAATTATCAAGTTTGTAAGTTTTCTAGTTTGTAAACAAATTAAATATTTTCTGAGTGAAAAATTTTGGATTCATCCAAGATTGGTGTCAAGAATTAATAAGTAAGTTATTTCATTTTCAGTTCTTTACGTTTATATTTATGTTCTTTATCCTGCCGCCTAATATGGCCGGCTAATTCTCTTTGTGTTGAATAAAATCATGATATTAAGATCAGTATTCATGGTGGATTAAAAAAAAAAAAAAAAAAAAAAAAAAAAAAAAAATACCAGATCAAAAAATTTATTTCTATGATGGTTAGAATTAGAATAAGCCGAGATTAGATTTAAAACCGAAGTCTGGTTTCGCCCGTTTTGTTGCCATGATTTAGGCGTTTTTAGGGCTTGCCACCATGACTGGTTAAGAATCATATCTATAGCTTATTTAATTCTGTAAAATTACCATGTACAGTATAAGGTTTTTGATATGGGCTTTACAAAAGTCTTAATTCACTGTATTTATTTCCGCCTTAATAAAAGATCCTTTCTGTGATGGTATCAGAGCCATGGATAGTGATCTTATTATATGGTATTATTCAACACAAATATTCTGCATATGATAAATATGTTTAGAAATAGAGATACTGTTAAAAACAGTATCGAAGAGGAATATGATATCCCTCAAAATCTTGACCTTCTTAATAAATGGACTATTCCTAAAATAGATCCTACTGTTATTTATAAATTTGGAACTTTTGATAGACTAAGTTTCAAGCATGTGGTTAAAACTACAGAAGAAACTATTTCCCTTAATAAGGATGAGATGATTATTAAATTACTCAATAATAGAGATCTTAATAAATATAGAGGTATTTATAAATTTATCCATATTGGATTAGTTCAAGTTGCTTTCAAACCTTTAACATTAGAAGGTTTACCTGAGAGTTTTATAGCTGCTCTTAGAGATGGTAGAAATTTAATTTGGAAACAATCGTTAATGGGTATCATACAGTCCAGTCTGGCCCATGGTCCAGTTTATTTTAATGTTTATCCCAATTTGCAGTTATCTTTATCTGATGTTAATATATTGGATGCTTTAACTCTTAATATCAAAACTCATGGTTATAATTATGCACCTGGATCTGAAGTTATATGTGTTTGTTATAGAATTTATTATAAATCCCTTCAGACTTTAAATCCTAGATGCAAGATGGTTGATAAACCTGTTGATGAAACTATTCTTATAGAAAGTAATTTTAGTAGATCTGAGATTACTACTCGAAGATCTATTAAGTGGGATGAAATAACTTTCCCAGAAAATTGGATAATTGAGCAAGCTGTTCCTGCTCAACCTAATACTAGTTATAATCCAACTAGTATTTTGCAAACTTCTGAAGGAAATGTTCAAATAAGTTTTGAACCCTCCAGAAATCTTATAGGAGGAAGCAATAGATCTTATGCAAGATCTAAATCTCATCATCATATTTCCCCTATATTTTTTACACAATCTCCTTCAAGAGCTTCTACTTCTCAAATAAGAGAAACAGAATCTGTTGAAGAATCTGATTTTGAAAAGGTTGAAGAATTAAAAATTCAACCTGATAATATTGTGAAAGGCATTTATAATGTCAAAGATGCAGATATAACTGCATCAGAAATGAATTTTTCTTTATGATGATTAATAAACCAAAAATTGATTTTAGTCCGGGATCACCGGCAAGAAAACAAATTCAAAATGATTTTAATCTTCCTAAATGGGAACCTTTTAGAAAATGGCTTTATGAAAACTTTTCTAAGGATGATAGAAAAATATTTCAAGAAGAATTTTATAAAGATCTTTCTGAAAAAAATTTAAAAATATCTTTTGTTCCTTGGTTTATAACTAAGTATGTCGAAAATCATATCTCTGTTATTGAAAGAGAATATAAACTCACTCATAGTGGAGAAATTTTGAAAACAAACTTTCCACCTTCATATGCTTTTTCTATAGAAAAAGGTCATGAAATTAGGTTTTATAATGCATTTCAAAAATTGTTTGAAAATAATACTTTACCTATTACTTTGCAGCACATGAACAATATGGTTCAACAACATAATTTTACCAATATGTATTTAATTGTCCTTGGAGAGAATATTTCTTCTCTAAGCAAAAGAGTTGATAATCTCATTTTTGATATAAAGAAATTAAAAATTCAAAATAATAATGAGAATTTCCAGGGAGAATCTAGCAGAATTATTCCTAGTGTTCAACCTCCTCCTGAAGTCAAGGATTTTAAATTAAAATCTATGACTGATCTAGAAAAAATTCTGGATGAAAAATTTAAAGGGCTTAAAATTAGTGCTCTTAATAAAGAATTTGCAGACAGTATGTCTGATAATGAAAGTTTTCATAATACTGTTAAGGATGAAGTTAATAAACTTTCTCGATATGCTGATAAGCCTACTCAAAGGATGTATTATTATCCTAGGCCTACTCCTCAAGATATACTTCTTGAAGAAAATGAGTATTTATTTAATAATTCTTACAGTGGTAAGAATATCTATGAATGGAATATAGATGGATTTGCTGAAAGACAAATTTATAATACTGTTCATAGAATGCTTATGTATAGCACCATTTGTAAGACTAATGGTAATAGAGATAAAGATATTGCCAAAATGATAATTGCTGGATTCACTGGTCAATTAAAAGGCTGGTGGGATCATTATCTTACTGATATTAATAAACAGGAAGTTATAAATACTGTTAAAAATGAAAATGGGATTGATACCCAAGATGCTGTTTATACTTTGATTGTTAATATTATTGAACATTTTACTGGTAGATTTTCTGAAAATAGTGATAATATCAGAACTCTTCTCCAGAATTTTAGAATTAAATCTCTTACTTCTTTTAGATGGTATAAGGATACTTTCCTTAGTAGAGTTATGGAACTTCCTGAGTCCAATAGTACTCATTGGAAGTCCAAATTCATTGATGGCTTACCTTCTCTTTTTGGAGAAAGGATTCGTAAAACCCTTAGGAAGGGAGAAGTTAATATTAACTATGATAGTTATAATTATGGACAGCTTATAGTTGTTTGTCAAACAGAAGGATTAGCTTTATGCAATGAAATAAAGTTAAACCAACAAATTAAAAAGCATAATATCAGTGAAAGAAGACAATTAGGTCAATTTTGTGATCAATTTGGGATTTCTAATCCTCCTTTAGATAAAGATAAGACTAATAAAAGAAAGAAATTTCATAAATCTTCTGAGTTTTCTAAGCATAAACATCGAAAACGTAGGGAGAAGAGAAATATGAGAAGAGAAAAAAGGAAGACTAATAGTCCTCCTATTATTTGTAGGAAATGTGGTAAGATTGGCCATTATGCTAATCAATGTTGGACTAAGAAGAAAATCAGAAGCTTAGAGGTTGATGATAATATTAAAGACACTCTTTGCAAAATTCTTTTAAATTCAGATTCTGAAACTGAAAAATCATTATACTCAGATGATTTAGAAGTTTTAGAAAATGAAAATGATTCTTCTGAATCAGAAGAATGTGAACCATGTAAAATTGGTTTAACCTGTGATAATCAGGCAGAATCTTCTGATGCTGAAGAAGATACTATTTATCAAATCCTTTCTCAATTCCAAGAAATAAATGTTATTACTAATGATAATATTCTTGATATTTTGAAAACTATTCAAGATCCTGATCTGAGATCAAAAATCATTGATCAGATTAATAATTCAAATCCTAATAATTTAGATCAAAATCTTCCTAGAAATTCTGAACCATATACTATGGCAGAAGTTCAAAAAATTTTAAAAAGAAGACAAACTTTCAATCATCCTTCTACTAAAATTGATTTATCTCTGGAGATTCAAAATCTTAAAAAAGAGATAAAAGATTTGAAAAATGATAATAAACATCTTGAAGAAAGAATTTTCAGGCTGGAAATAAGCCGTGGAAAACAAGTTTATATTCCTGAAGAAGAGGAAGAAAATCAAATTACTTTTTCAGAAGAAGATAATTTTCTTTCAACCCTTGAAATGGTTATATCCCAAAAATGGTTTATAAAAATTTCTCTTTTAATTGATGGAAATTATAAACAAGATCTTATAGCTCTTGTTGATAGTGGTGCAGATTTAAATTGTATCCAGGAAGGCATTATTCCAACCAGGTATTTTCATAAAACCACTCATTCTATAAGTGCTGCCAATGGCCAAAAAATGAAAATTAATTATAAAATTCCCAAAGCTTATATTTGCAAAAATAAAGTTTGCATTCCTAATAGTTTTCTTTTGGTTAAAAATATTACCAACCAAGTTATACTGGGGACACCTTTTTTAAAAAAAATATTTCCCATAAAAAATATTGATGAAAAAGGTTTTATTGGAACTTTTGAAGGAAAAGAAATATCTTTCCAATTCATTATTGAACCCTTTACTAGAGTTTTAAACCAAATAAAGGATTCTTTGATTGAAAGAAAAGAAAACCAAATTAATTTTCTTAAACAAGAAATTAATTTCAATAATATTGATAATATTTTGAAAAATGTCAAATTACAAGAAAAAATTAAATTTCTTTATAATCAATTCTCTTTACAAATATGTAATGATCATCCCAATGCCTTTTGGGATAGAAAGAAACATATAGTTTCTCTTCCTTATGAGGAAGAATTTGATGAAAGGAAAATTCCTACAAAGGCAAGACCTTGTCAAATGAATAAAGAATATTTAGATCTTTGCAAAAAAGAGATTGAATCTCTTCAAAACAAAGGGTTAATAAAACCCTCTAAATCCCCTTGGTCATGTACAGCTTTCTATGTAAATAAAAAAGCTGAGCAAGAAAGAGGAGTTCCGAGGTTAGTCATTAATTACAAACCTCTTAATACTGCTCTCAAATGGATAAGATATCCGATCCCTAATAAAAAGGATTTATTGGATAGACTTTATGATGCTTTAATATTTTCCAAATTTGATTTAAAATCAGGATATTGGCAAATCCAAATTCATAATAAAGATATTTATAAAACCGCTTTTAATGTTCCTTTTGGACAATATGAGTGGAAAGTCATGCCTTTTGGGTTGAAAAATGCCCCTTCAGAATTTCAAAATATTATGAATGATATTTTTAATCCTTATAGTGATTTCATAATTGTTTATATTGATGATATTTTAGTATTTTCAAAAAATATTGAAAGTCATTTTAAACATCTTGATATATTCAAGAAAATTGTTATTCAAAATGGTTTGGTTATATCTAAGCCAAAAATGCTTCTTTTCCAGACTAAAATAAGATTTTTAGGCCATAATATTGAAAAAGGAAAAATAATTCCAATTAATAGAAGTATAGAATTTGCTTCAAAATTTCCCAATCAAATTACTGATAAAACTCAACTCCAAAGGTTTCTTGGGAGTTTGAATTATATTTCTCCTTATTATAAAAATCTTGCTGAGGATACAGCAATTCTTTATGATAGATTAAAGAAGAATCCAAAACCTTGGACTGAGAATCATACTCAGGCTATTAAAACAATTAAGAGTAGAGTTATAAATTTACCTTGTTTAATGCTTGCTAATCCTAATTGGGATAAGATTATAGAGACTGATGCCTCTGAGATAGGATATGGAGGAATTCTTAAACAAATATCTCCTCATAATAAACAAGAATATCTTGTTAGATTCCACTCTGGGAAGTGGAAAGACAGTCAGAAAAACTATGCCACTATAGCTAAAGAGATTTTAGCTATTCTTAAATGTGTTTTGAAATTTCAAGATGATTTATATAATCAGAAATTTATTATTAAGACAGATTGTCAAGCAGCCAAATACATGTTTAATAAAAATTTTGATCATGAAGTTTCTAAGCAAATGTTTGCTAGATGGCAGGCTCAATTAGCCCCTTTTGATTTTGAAATTATTTATAAAAAAGGAACTGACAATAGTCTTCCTGATTTTTTAACTCGTGAATATTTACAGGATGTGTAATCCTCGGAGATTAACAGAATCATCTTCCCACAATATTGATAGAAATATCAATTGGGAAAGAGCCAAGAAATTTCACAATTATGTGAAATATTTAGTATTTCTTGCTAGAGAGCATGAGAAGAATGTTATCTATTGGGATAATAGGATTCATGAAATTCTTGATCCAAGGAATAATCTGGATTATATCACCAGGAAAAGTAGTTATACTTATGCTAGTATGAATGTTAATACTAGCATTGATAATCATGAAAGACTTTTAAATGAAATCACTTATTATATTGCTTAATTTTGCAGGTATGGAATCTTCTAATAAGAAGATAAATTTGAAAAATTGGGCAGAATTCAAATATGAATTCGATCCCCCTTTAATTGGTCCCTTTGATATCAGGACTAATATTAAACCACCTGGACTTGATACGGTCTGGCGTCATAAACTATTAATTCCTAAGCTTATAGCTTGGCAGAAATATTTGGAAGCTCAAATTGAGCAAACTAAATCTTTATGTTTTTATCTTAATATGGATCATAGTCTGGATCATTATATTGAGGAAGATGAAAAAGAGCTTATAGCTGTAAAAAATAAATTACAAAAGCTAATAGCTTAATCCTATTGATATTTCAGGATGAGACCTCAAGGAGGCAGAAATTCCTCTAATAGAGGAAGAGGTGGAAGAACTATTGCCCAATTTGGCAATCAAAAGCTTATAGCTGAAAATATTGCAAATATTTCATCATCCTCAAGTAATACACCAAAGGATGATCCCCTATACAAGGAATTCCTAGCTTATAAAGCTAAGCAGGAGAGTAATACTCAAACTGCTCCAACCTACGCTAATATTGTAGGAGATGAAGAAATTGATTCATCTGAATTACCATATGAGCAAAATACTCATAAAGAGGTAATATTCCTCCTTGAAGATAAAGATTTAAGATGGAAAGATAATATCTGGCATCTCATGCAGAGATATTTGGATACTGCATCCTTTACTGCTGGTTCATATAAACAGCGAACTCATTTTGAGAATATACTCAAAGTGACAGGATCCTGTGAATTTACTCATTATTTTGCAGGAAAACAAACTAAAGTTTATAGCTTTAGTAAGGTGATTATCAAGCAGATAATATCTGCTGAAGAGTGGGGAATAAGTACACTCAGAGAAAGAGAATATAGTCTCCAAAATTCCCAAGTCAAAATTAAATTTAATTATTGGGATTATATTGAAGCATTTAATAAAGCATTTCTTTATCAGAATGAGCTTCATAAACATTCATGGTTTTTCAAAATCTGTCCAAACGTTTATAACAAGGACATTCCAAATTGGTTATACCAATGGTGGCTTAATTTTGGCCCTACAGCAAAAATTTTGCCAAATAATTTTCAGGAATTATATTCTCAATGGGTAGAAATTTCTCCCAAAATTCTTGATGCTCAAAACAATGGAAAATGGATTGAAGGAATGCCTTTTCTCCATTTCTTTACTGAATTTAGTATCCCTTGGATTTGGAAATGGGAACCAGAGTTGGGAGAAACTCAACAGAAGATACCTTGTTTATTCAGAACTTTTTATACTAAGTTCTGGAAGAAAATGCTTGCTCTTAATAAAGAAGGAAGCTTGGAAGGCCAAGAGACCATTGATAATATCAAAACAAAAATTCATGAATATATTATTCAGGAGGAACAGAATACAACTCCCAGTCCATTTGAATATATTTCAAAGAAATTATATTTCCAGAAGGGACAAGTTTCAGATGAAGAAAAAGTGGCTTCCTATCTTAAGGAAGTAAAGAAAGATTTAATGAAAAATCTAAGCTTTGATACACATTCCACTGCCTCTATGGATACATTATCCAATGATGATTATTGTCCAGCTGGTGAAGCCCAGAATCCTTATGAGGATATGTTCGAAGATTTGGACCAAGTTATTCAAAAATATTTGAATAAAGAAGGAAAAGGAAAAGACAAAGTGGGATCCTAAAAAATTGATAGGCCAACCACTTTTCAAATACCATTTGCGGAAAAGATAGTTGCCCGCTGTTTTGTTTGCCGTGGTTTTAATAAAGTAACCAGGGTTTTAATAAAGTTGTACTCTGCACATTCATAGTGGTGCAAATAGTTTAGATTAGTATTCAGTTCCGGATTTCAAATCCGAGAATTTTGTGTATTTATAGGTCTGTTCGCCACTGCATTAGGCAGAGCGAAAATTATCAAGTTTGTAAGTTTTCTAGTTTGTAAACAAATTAAATATTTTCTGAGTGAAAAATTTTGGATTCATCCAAGATTGGTGTCAAGAATTAATAAGTAAGTTATTTCATTTTCAGTTCTTTACGTTTATATTTATGTTCTTTATCCTGCCGCCTAATATGGCCGGCTAATTCTCTTTGTGTTGAATAAAATCATGATATTAAGATCAGTATTCATGGTGGATTAAAAAAAAAAAAAAAAAAAAAAAAAAAAAAATACCAGATCAAAAAATTTATTTCTATGATGGTTAGAATTAGAATAAGCCGAGATTAGATTTAAAACCGAAGTCTGGTTTCGCCCGTTTTGTTGCCATGATTTAGGCGTTTTTAGGGCTTGCCACCATGACTGGTTAAGAATCATATCTATAGCTTATTTAATTCTGTAAAATTACCATGTACAGTATAAGGTTTTTGATATGGGCTTTACAAAAGTCTTAATTCACTGTATTTATTTCCGCCTTAATAAAAGATCCTTTCTGTGAAATTATTATTATTTTTTAAAGGTATTTATAATTACATCATAAATAATTAACTATACTTTATACTATTTAATAGACTTATTGTGCCAAATTTGTTTTTTAATAGACTTATAGTTATCTGTGTATTGTTTAATAAATTTACAATTGCAAATTATATCATTTGATATAACTTATAGTCATCTGTAGGATTATTAAGTAAGATATTATTAGATATTATTACATCATATGATCTATAATATGTATCATAAATGTAATTAATTATATTTGTATATTATATTATTTAATAGAATATATCTATCTATCTATCTATTTATATATGTATAGTTATATATTAGACTATTTAATAAACTTCTATGTGCTTACATATATCATATTATATATTTTAATAAATCCTTATAACTATAATATTATGTCGATCACTTGTAAAATGCATCTGCAGATCATATATGATATCACATGTTATGCCAATACTTAAAATGTTGTACATATTATATATATCATATCACTATATAAGTATAACATATATGCTATATATTATAACATTTATTTATTTAAACACACACCCCCCAAGTGGTTAGAGGGATTCCAACCCATGTCATTACCTTTGAAAAAAAACCCTCAAACCACTTGGCCAACCCCCCGTGGCTTCTTATCATTTTAATTGAAAACTTATATATATTACACTATGAATTATATTTAGATCCTATTTATACAACATTGAAATGGTTTAGATATTACATATAATACATTATATATATAAAAAAAATACTTATAATATATATATATATATATATATATATATATATATATATATATATATGTATATGATCATCAAATATATTATAAGAGACGAGTAATTAATAATTATTATGTTATTATATATATGTATATATTAAATTTAATAAAAGTAAGAAATTTTTGCAATCGATTTTGCAACTGAATAGCAACAAATTTTTTTAAAAAGATATTACTTATTTTATTTTTATAAATAATAATAAAATAAAAAATTATTGCAACTGAAATTCGGTTGCATGAAAATTTTGCAATTGAATTTCGGTTGCAAATTTTACATAAAAATATTTAATTTAGTTCGAAATTTTGCAACCGAAATTTCAGTTGCAAAAATATTTTTAAAATTATTTTTAATTATTTTGCAACTGAAATTTCGATTGCATTTCAGTTGCAATTTCTGCACAACCAAATTTGCAACCGAATTTTCTGTTGCAAATATTTTGATCAGGTTTGACTATTTTCATTATTTTTTCAACTGAATTAGCAACTGGAATTCTGTTGCAAACTATTTGCAATCGAATTAGCAACCTAATTTTATGTTGCAAAAATAATAAAAAAGGTTGACTATTCAACTTCCTTTTGCAACTGATATTGCAACCAAATTTCGGTTGCAAAATATTTGCAACCGATTTGGCAATCGAAAATTTGGTTGCAAAGCCAAATGGACAAATCTTGGTTTTCGGTTGCAAATTCGGTTGATAAATTTGTCAAATTGTAACCGAATTGTTTCGGTTGCAAAATCAATGTTTTCTAGTAGTGTATTGATTTTGTTTTTGTATATTAAAATTACTTAAAGAATATATTGAAAGACAATTAATTGCATTTTTTCGTGTGAACATGTGTTGTGTCAATATATTATGATTATGTATTAATATATTTGTATCCAAAAAAAAAAATTTATGTACTGATGTATTTGTCAACATGTTTATGAATACAATGTTATTGATATTTCATATTTAAGAACATAATATGAATATCTATTGATTTTTGTGGACTATTTTGAAGCAATAAGTCCTCTTCCCACTTAGGTGCTTCTCTAGCATCAACTAAACTGTTAAATATTGTGGTTTTAAGAGTTCTATAAACATGTAGGAGTGTGGGAGAGCTGGTTTGTTTCACTTTATGAGATTTTGTTTCCTCCAGTATTCAACTTTAGGAGAAAAATACTGAAAGAATTGTAGGGAAAATCACTAATCCGAAACAAACATGTCGAAATTATTGAGAACTCACAAGTGGAAGCGTACCTTGATCCATAGCGATTCGAAGTTGATTTGGTGATCCAAGATTGTGACCTTCTAAGTCTTGATACACCGTCAATTCTATTCTCTATGGAATGGGGCAGAAAAGAAGATAAAGAACGTATCTGACTTAGGGACCACAACCCTAATATATAATCAAAAGTAGGACACCTTAATTATAGGCCCATCAATCATAATTAAATGTCCCATAAGCCATACTTCAACAAATATTCCTATAAGCCCATGTAATGATGTAAAAGACCCATACTTCAACAAATATTCCTATAAGCCCATGTAATGATGTAAATAAATAAATCTTAAATAGATCACTCATTTGTGCTCGTATTATGAGATAACCTATGTACAATTTATTAAATATGTGAGACCACTAAATAGAAAATCCAATGATCTCCCACTTGGTCCACATATGATTCCAAATAATTGTACATACTTTTAAACCTTAGTGCACGCAACCTTGTGCTATCTCTACTTTCAAAATATTTCCAAACAATCTGGTCTATCAATTATGTTATTATAGGATCAAAGCAGCTTTCATTACACAATTCATAACTAAACCGAACAATGATCACAATACTAACACAATCAATGACATAGATCAAAAGTATGACATGTAGCATGGAAATTACATGTAATGTGATCTTAGTCATGCCTATTTCCAACTGGTCCTACCTTAAGACTCAAAGAGTCCCAAAACACTTTCAAATACTTAGTGCAAAACCGCAATAGAAAGCCAAAATCCTTATTGTCAGAGAATTCAATCAAATAATTGTCTCATAAACCTCAGTTTGTACAGAACATAAAACATGTCAATAAGCAAGACGAAAAATCACAAATTCACACTACTAAGACATGTCATCTAGTTTGATAACACCCATATGAGCCACATATTCATGAAACACTTTAGGTGGCAATCCCTTAGTGAGTGGATCTGCTAGCATTGAGTTTGTACTTATATGCTCTATTGACACTTGAAGACTCTGAACTCTTTCTTTCACAACCAGATACTTAAAATCTATATGCTTAGATTTAGATGAACTCTGGTTGTTCTTTGAATATAACTCCGCAGCCTTATTATCACAATTAATTCTCAATTGCCTTTCAATGCAATTGACAATTTGCAGCCCAGTGATAAAATTTCGGAGCCATATCCCTTGATTTGATACCTCAAAGCATGCTACAAATTCAGCCTCCATAGTGAAAGAAGCTATTAGTGTCTGTTTGACACTTTTCCAAGAGAGAGCTCCTTCAGCCATCATGAAGACATAACCTGATGTGGATCTTCTGCTGTAAAGGCATCCAGCATAGTCTGAATCGAGTATCCAATGATCTCCAAGTGATCCTGTAACACCCCCGGAGCGAAGGGTGCCACATTCCCCGCACTAAGGTCCAACACGAGTAACGAAATGGAAGTTCGCACCCGTATCAAACCATAGCGAACGGGAGACACACAAAACTCACACCCTCGCTAGGCGGCCTAGACCCTCCAAAAACTGCGAGAATTAAAATCAGAGTAGCGGAAGCAATTCATATACTAAACATGATTCCCAAGATCACCTATATACATATCAAAATGGGGAAGGGTCAAGTATTCCAATCAACAAGCTAGCTTATATACAAATGTACAATGCCATCACGGCCAAAATAGCATAAGTGTACCGAATACATAATCTTAAAATACATAAGCGAAGGAAGAGAAAATCCACTACGATGCATGAAGACTCAAGCTATACCACAAGTAAACCCAAAAGACACTTGCCGCCTAGCTTGACTCGGAAGAACCTTCAAACTCACAAGAAAGGAAAAAGGGGAAAAACAACAACGAGGGTTAGTCCTAGCGACTAGTGAGGGGGCTAACTCACGCACCCGATATATATATAAATATAGAGCAAAGCATTTAATCAAAGTGGAAAAATCCTTGAACCGAGAGTGGTTTTTGCAAGCCAAAATAATTCCCGTGATATAGTTATAAATAGGTTAAAGCAAAGGTACAAGGCCAAAAGCCAAACTCCAGGTTTTAGGTAAATTAAGAATCCACTCTCGTTCCATAGATCATACGGAGCTAAACCAACTCGGCGAGTACGAGTCATACACAACCCAACTTCCATATACGAAAATCAAAGCAAAACAAAACAAATCAGAATCCATCCCCAACACCGGTTGATAGAAGGGTTGATCGACCCTCACTATCCACATACACAGACGAGACAAGGTTTAATTACTACCTTGAAACCTTCGGCGGTTGCCTCCGCCGGCTCAAGAGAAACACCCTTCCTCAACCTCCCAAGGTTGGGCGAGACTCTCAAATGGAGATGTTGATGGAAGAGCTCGGCGATCCCTCGGTCGTCCCGAGATTACCATACCACACTCTGGGGCCCAAACATATCACGAAAGTCACACAAACATATCTCAAAGCTTATCTTTCAAAGCCACATCTCGCTTACACACACACACTTATGAAAGACTAAACTTTTCAAACAAAAGCAAAATAACTTATATACTTATACAAAACGTTTGAAACTCTTATAACAAATGGGGCAAATCCCGCAACATAAGTATTATACACTTATTTACCATATATTATACGTATCCACATGTGAGGCCTCAAATCAAGTAGGGTTATAGGTCGAATAACTAAAAGAACAAAACCTCACCTTGTCAACGAACGTAGTGGAGACAAAAGGGTGACAACCGGACACCTACGGTGCAAGCTCGTCCTCTACAGGGAGATCCTCTGAACAAGACAAACAACAAGAAACACTCTTAGACCCAATATGAACCACATTGACGCTCGGTACATGCGTATGTATGTTTATGATGCAAATGATATGAAATGAATCCACTTTTAGATCATTTATGAGCATTCAATGCATATTCGGACATACATCATAAACAAGGAGATAAAACAAAGCACAAATTCATAACATAAGGCTTAACACAAAATATAACAAGTTGGTCATGCATACACACCAAAACGAGGCAAGAAGGAACAACAAGAAACAACGGAAAGGAAACAAAACCAAGGAAAGACGGACGGAAAACTAGAGTTCCTAGGGGACACGCCCGTGCCCCCCTGGAAGGGCAAGCCGAGACACCCCCGTGTCTCGGTACAGAAAACGAACAACAAACTTAAAAGGTGACACGCCCGTGTCACCAACAAAGGGTAAGCCGAGACACCCCCGTGTCTCGGTACAGAAAAACGAAGACGGCTCAAACAGCAAACTCAGCAATCCCAAACAAAACTAAACACTCATGCTCCAACTACCAAGCAAGGAATTGAAATAAATGCTAAGAATCAAGTCCTAGGAGCATAATATTAACATCAAAACTCAAGAAACAAGAATGGAAGCAAAGATCAACAAATCTCCCAACATCTACTATTCACAAGTTTGCCATAACTCATCAATCCACCATGAAAATGATCTTAAGAGCACATAAAAGAGAGAAGAGAGAGTGAAGATGACAACCATGAACTCACCTTTCAAATTTGAGAAGCTTGGGTGAAGATTTGAGCTCAAAATCAAGAAAATGGATAAAGGGTTTTCTTCTTCCTCCTTGCTTTGCTTGGCTGATCGGTTATGGTGGGAGAGAGAGAGAGGTTTGGTTCGGTTTCAGCAGTAAAAAGGGGATAAGAGAGAGCTTAACTCATGGATACAATGTCAAGGTTAAGGTTGGGTTGAGTTAAGAGGGTCCCACCAAGCTAGGTTAGGTCAAAACATGTCTCTCAAGCATAAGGGGCTGGTTACGGGTGAAATTCGAAGGTCTTAACGGGCTTAGAAAAATGCGAGGCTTGTCCCATTAAACCCAAATTGTTGAAACGAGTTCAACGGAGGTGACGGAATTCGAATCCGAATTCCCGAGCTCAAGATACGCGTCCCAGAACCCAAGGTGCGCTAAATGCTCTTTAGCCTCCTTTAGGTCCCGTCTCCAAAACGAACCCAAAAAGGCAATCAAAACAAATACCAAAACATGTAACGAGCACATAACCGAGTCCATAAAGCATATAATTAACACATATCACGAATTCACAAAAATCAGAATCAAATACGAACCCGAAACGAATCAAATACCAAACAAGAAAAGTTAAACATTCAAGGGTAACCAAATTCATATTAAAGCAAATAAGTTCAAATAACTTCAATAATTCACGTTAGAAATGAAATATCACATAAGGAAATAATTGAATAGTGCACATAATAGTTTACCTGAAAAGTCCGATCAGTCGGGATGTTACAAACCTCCCTCCTTCAAAAGGACCTATCCTCAGGTCCGAGGCGAGGTCTTGAAAAGCTCCGGATACATCTGCTTCATCTTAATCTCGGTCTCCCAAGTGGCTTCCTCGGATTCCTGATCACGCCACAAGACTTTCACAAGAGGGATTTGCCTATTCCTCAACTCTTGCAATTTTCGGTCCAACACCTTAACCGGATATCTCTTAATAGTCAAATCCGGTTCCAACTGAACTTTCTCGACTGGAAGAATAGAAGATTCATCGGGATAATGTTTCCGAAGCTGCGAGACATGAAACACATTATGAATCCCGGTTAAGCTCGGCGGTAAATCAAGTCTGTAGGCTACTTCCCCAACTCGATCAAGGATCTCAAAGGGGCCTAAGTAGCGAGGGTTAAGCTTCCTGCCTTTACCAATCCGAGTGTACCCTTTTCTAGGCGATGCCTTTAAAAAGACCTTATCTCCTTTCTCGAACTCTAAGGGTCGTCTTCTCTTATCTGCTTAACTCTTCTGCCGGTCTTGAGCCACTTTCAACCTCTGTTTAATCACTTTTGCCCTCTCAATGGTATCTTGAATTTCTTTAGGCTTCTTAGCTCTCTCGAGCTTTCCATCTTTGGTCCATCTCCACTCATCTATATCCCAGCAGAGAGGGGATCGCACTTCCTTCCATACAAAGCCTCATACGGTGCCATGCCAATAGAAGACTGAAAGCTGTTATTGTAGGCATACTCAATCAAATCCAACTGTTCATCCCACGAATCCTGATAATCTAAGGTACAAGCACGAAGCATGTCCTCGAGATACCTTATTAGCCCTTCAGACTGGCCATCCGTCTGTGGGTGAAATGCAGTACTAAACTGAAGCTTTGTACCCAAACATTTTTGTAACTCCTACCAAAAACTGGACGTAAACCGAGGATCCCTATCTGAAACAATGCTGACCGGGCAACCATGTAATCTGACAATCTCTTTCCGATATAACCGGGCCAACTTAGGAACTTTATCGGACATTTTCACCTTAAGAAAATGTGCTGACTTCGTCAACCGATCAATAATTACCCAAATCCCATCGGAACCTCCTTTAGTCCTTGGCAAGCCGGACACAAAGTCCATTGCCACTTGCTCCCACTTCCACTCGGGTATCGGAAGTGGTTGGAGAGTTCCTCCCGGTTTCTGGTGTTCTGCCTTCACCACTTGGCATGTTTGACATCTTCTAACATAGTTGGCAACGTCTCTCTTCATGCCGTTCCACCAATATAAAGTCCTCAAATCCTTATACATTTTGGTGGTACCGGGATGTACTGCGTATGCTGCCTTGTGAGCTTCATCAAGTACCAACTGCTTAAATCCTTCAGGGACACAAACCCGAGCCTTAAACCTGAAAAATCCTGAATCATCAAATCCAAACTTGGTTTCAGGATCAATCCTTGATTTAGTTATCAATTTTTGAATCTCGGGATCCACAGATTGAGCTTCTAACAACTTCTGCTTCAAAACCGGCTGAACCGAGATATTAGCCAAACGAGCCTCTGAAACCAGAATCACTGAACCTTGTCTACTAGAACCTGCTTCCAAACCTGAAACACTCGCTTTCCTACTCAAAGCATCCGCCACCACATTGGCTTTCCCCGGATGGTACTGAATCTTACAATCATAATCCTCAAGTGTCTCCATCCATCTCCTCTGTCTCACGTTCAAATCCTTCTGGGTAAACAGATACTTAAGACTCTGGTGGTCGGTGAACACTTCAAAAGTAACTCCATAAAGGTAATACCACCATTTCATCAAAGCAAACACCACCGCGGCGAGTTCCAAGTCATGAGTGGGATAGTTTTTCTCATGATCCTTTAACTTCGTTGAGGCGTAGGCTACAACCTTACCATTCTGCATTAACATACAACCGAGACCTTCCTTCGAAGCATCGGTATAAACTGAGTAGCCTTTCGAACCTTCGGGTAGGGTTAAAACCGGTGCATTAGTCAACCTCTCCTTAAGAGTTTGGAAACTCTTCTCACACACCTCATCCCACTTGAATTTCACCTCTTTCTTAGTTAACCGGGTCAACGGGGAGGCAATCTTCGAGAAATCTTTCACAAAGCGCCGATAGTACCCTGCCAACCCGAGAAAACTTTTCACTTCCGAGGCATTCTTAGGTTGCTTCCAAAGCATAACCGTTTCGATCTTCGCAGGATCCACTTCTATACCATTCCCTGAAATGACGTGACCTAAAAAGGAAACTCGATCCAACCAGAACTCGCACTTACTGAACTTGGCAAACAATCTGTACTCCCGAAGTGTAGATAAAACAATACTCAAATGCCGCGCGTGCTCTTCCTCAGACTTCGAATACACCAGAATATCATCTATAAAGATGACCACGAATTTATCGAGGTAAGGCAGGAATATTCGGTGCATCATATCCATAAACGTGGCTGGGGCATTGGTAAGACCAAAAGGCATGACCACAAACTCGAAATGCCCATATCTCGTGTTGAAACCCGTCTTCGGTATATCTCCCTCCCGGATACGCAATTGGTAATACCCTTGCCTTAAATCCAACTTGGAATAAACACTCGAGCCTTGCAGGAGATCGAACAACTCTTCAATGTGAGGGAGTGGGTATTTGTTCTTAACCGTTAACCGGTTCAGCTCACGGTAGTCGATACACATTCGCAAATTCCCATCTTTCTTCTTTACAAACAGGACCGGAGCACCCCACGGAGAAGTGCTCGGGCGAATGTAACCACATTCTAAGAGCTCGTCCAATTGCGTCTTCAACTCCTTCAACTCTGCTGGAGCCATCCTATAAGGAGATTTCGCATACGGTTCTGCTCCGGGATAGAGATCTATTACAAACTCGACATCCCGATCCGGAGGTAAAGATCCCAAATTCTCCGGAAACACATCGGGGAATTCCTTCACGATCTCCGTCTCTTCGAGCTTGGCCTGATCCTTTGGCTTATTCAAAAGGTAGGCTACATAGCCCGTCGCACCGTCCCGGAACAATCTACTTACTTCCGTGAAGGAAATAAACGGGCAGGTCTTCAACCTCTGACCCGCAAAGACCGTAGAACCCAAAGTCACTCTCTTAGCAAAACAATCCATCAAAGCTCGGTAACGGTACAACCAGTCCATTCCCAGAATCACCCCATACTTCTTGATCAAATCTGCTGGATACTCTTGATCTTCCACAACCACCGGACAACCACGGTAAACACAATTGGTAGCCAAAGTAGCACCAAGGGGAGAAGAAACAATAAAGGAATCATCTAGGCAAGCAACATGCAATGGAAGAGTAGAAACAAGTCGGGAAGCAATAAATGAATGTGTTGCTCCCGGATCAAACAATGCATGCAATGGAATGCCATGAATGTGGATAGTACCTTCAACCACGGCGTTGGCATCCACCTCTACATTATCTTCCTCGCCTCCAAAGCATAGGCTCTCGCTTGGATCGGTGCTCTAGGAGGCATCACATTCAACGACTGAGGAGCTCGAGGCTGAGGTGCTCTCACTTGAGGACAAGTACTAATCAAATGACCGGACTCTCCACACTTATAACATCTTCTCAGTTTCTTCCAGCAATTCTCCTCGGTGTGATTGGGACCCTTACAATAACTACATTGAATCGGGGCCGGTATAGCTGGTGTCGCCGGTACCGGAGGTCGAGCTTTCTTGACTGAAGTAGTAGAACCTTGGGGTTTGAAGACCGGAGGCCCACCATAGGATGCAGGCCTCTTCCCCAAATTAGAGCTCGGACCTTGGCCCGAAGAGTAAGTCGGTCTCAATCTTGTGTTGTTAGCTTCCACCTTGATCGCCTTCCTCGTAGCCTTTTCCCACGTATCCACGGTAGCAGCCTTAAGAGCATTTTGGATATCGTATCTCAAGCCATGAACGAAATTACGGGCTTTCTGGGTGTCATCATTGGTGATATGTGGAGCATACGGTGTAAGTCTCTCAAATTCCAAAATATACTCTTCAACCGAACGGTTCCCTTGTCTCAATTCTGTAAATTGCTGAAGTCTTCTCTCACGAGCATTTGGTGGAACATACTTGTGACGAAACTCTCTCACAAAGCTTTCCCAATCAAACTCTTCTCCACTCCTTTCCAATCGGGCTCTTGTAGCTTTGAGCCAATTGGATGCGGGACCTTGAACAAACCGGGCCGTGCAAACAGCTTTCTCATGCGAAGGAGCGGGGCAAATTTCCCAAATTCCCGCAACTTCTGACAACCACTCTTCGGATTGGATATCATCTCCTCCATACCACTTAGGTGGATTGTTGTTTCTGAACTCCTTAAAGGCCGGAGTTACTTGCCCACCTTGTCCTTCCCAATGTGGATTATCTCTTTGATTCTGCTGAAGCTGATTCAAAAGAGCCTGCACAACATTCTCAGCATTCATCGGAGGAGGTGGAGGTGCTTGTGGAGGGGGTTGATTGAGATCAGGAGTCTGCTCCCTATCTGCTCTACTTCTAGGAGGCATCCTGAAAATTCACAAATCAAGAAGATATCGATGCATGGTGTTCAGTTCATGATCATGAAATCAATTATCGAGAATTTAAACAATTAAGTCACATAGAGATGTAAATGAATGCAAATAATCACATACTCCTATACCGAACGACCTAGACAGACTCAACACGACTCCAGAGCCCTGGTTTTGCAACCGAGAGCTCTGATACCACGCAAGGATGTAACACCCCCGAAGCGAAGGGTGCCACATCCCCCGCACTAAGGTCCAACACGAGTAACGAAATGGAAGTTCGCACCCGTATCAAACCATAGCGAACGAGAGACACACAAAACTCACACCCTCGCTAGGCGGCCTAGACCCTCCAAAAACTGCGAGAATTAAAATCAGAGTAGCGGAAGCAATTCATATACTAAACATGATTCCCAAGATCACCTATATACATATCAAAATGGGGAAGGGTCAAGTATTCCAATCAACAAGCTAGCTTATATACAAATGTACAATGCCGTCACGGCCAAAATAACATAAGTGTACCGAATACTTAATCTTAAAATACATAAGCAAAGGAAGAGGAAATCCACTACGATGCATGAAGACTCAAGCTATACCACAAGTAAACCCAAAAGACACTTGACGCCTAGCTTGACTCGGAAGAACCTGCAAACTCACAAGAAAGGAAAAAGGGGAAAAACAACAACGAGGGTTAGTCCTAGCGATTAGTGAGGGGGCTAACTCACGCACCCGATATATATATAAATATAGAGCAAAGCATTTAATCAAAGCGGAAAAATCCTTGAACCAAGAGTGGTTTTTGCAAGCCAAAATAATTCCCGTGATATATATATAAATAGGTTAAAGCAAAGGTACAAGGCCAAAAGCCAAACTCCAGGTTTTAGGTAAAATAAGAATCCACTCTCGTTCCATAGATCATACGGAGCTAAACCAACTCGGCGAGTACGAGTCATACACAACCCAACTTCCATATACGAAAATCAAAGCAAAACAAAACAAATCAGAATCCATCCCCAACACCGGTTGATAGAAGGGTTGATCGACCCTAATTATCCACATACACAGACGAGGCAAGGTTTAATTACTACCTTGAAACCTTCGGCGGTTGCCTCCGCCGGCTCAAGAGAAACACCCTTCCTCAACCTCCCAAGGTTGGGCGAGACTCTCAAATGGAGGTGTTGATGGAAGAGCTCGGCGACCCCTCGGTCGTCCCGAGATTACCATACCACACTCCGGGGCCCAAACATATCACGAAAGTCACACAAACATATCTCAAAGCTTATCTTTCAAAGCCACATCTCGCTTACACACACACACTTACGAAAAACTAAACTTTTCAAACAAAAGCAAAATAGCTTATATACTTATACAAAACGTTTGAAACTCTTATAACAAATGGGGCAAATCCCGCAACATAAGTATCATACACTTATTTACCATATATTATACGTATCCACATGTGAGGCCTCAAATCAAGTAGGGTTATAGGTCGAATAACTAAAAGAACAAAACCTCACCTTGTCAACGAATATAGTGGAGACAAAAGGGTGACAACCGGACACCTATGGTGCAAGTGTTGGAAAACACGAATCAGAAAGCAGCGGGATTTAAAAAAAAAAATTCCCAACAAAAGGATCTTGAACTCATAATCATGTGACTAAATTCGTAAAGATAGAAAACTTACTTTTCTTTTGTTCTTTCTTGAAACGTCTCAAGCCACCCAAGAACGCTCTTCTCGCGGCTTGATCCCCTCTCCTTGGTAAAGCTCGAATCTTCAAACTTCTAACTTGAAGTCTCTAGAGAAAGTCCACCAACTTGATCACAATCTAACTAGTAAGGATGCTAGTTCTCTAGTTAGCGTTTAGGCTTAACCTAGGGTTTTATTTAATCTTGGAGAAAAGAGGGTGTTCAACACATGAACCAAAAGAATTGCCAATTAGCTCTAAAGGGGAGCATGAGCTCCCCTATATATAGGAAAGGGAGAGGGGCGCGAATCCTATTCCTTGTTGGGCAAGGATTTGGTTCCTCTCTCTCCTATTACTTGATCATCAAGTATTTTCCAACTTTGACTTTGAATTCTAATTCAAGTCAACTTTTAAGAGAGCTAAAAATATCCAAACTATTTTTGGATAATTTTATACTTTATTTATTATAAAATAAATAACTTATTTTATCTAATTAATTAATTCGTAATTAATTAACTAGATTATTTTCTCCAAAATAAGACTTTCTTTTTAATTCAAAAATTAAACCAAAGTCTATTAAATAATTAACACATTTAATTATTTAATACATATATAATATATATATATATATATTCACACGTGTGTGACACGTGTCACTCACGTGAGCCACACGTGTGATTTCACACGTGTGGAACCCTCTTGGCCCGATTAACTCGTTTAATCATTTTAAAGCCTCAACTCATGTAACCAAGTTGTTGTGTGTGACCCTCTAGGTTCTCAATTCAATTAGCAGTGACCCTAATTACTTAATTCACTAATTAATTAATGAGTCCACAGATTAAACGACCATAGTCTAGCAACAGGTGTTTAACCCCTAGCTGAATTGGAATGTCTCGATTCGACAAAACCTTTTAGTCATTGATTCATGTGAGATACAATCCTCCTACTTACTATCTCTCAACCAAGATCTAGGGTAAGGGAATAATCAGAACCCTAATAATCCGGTCTTAAAGCTAACCGCATTTCATATCCATTTGATCTCAATCCAAGAAACCCTTTTCTTGATGTCTTGATCTACTGCCTTGGCCAAGGACTCCATATGGCATATGAATGACTTACACAATAAGAGATCACCTTGCATATGCAAGTGTAGGTCCTATCTTGATTCTCATTCACTTTCATGAATCACTTGTGCAGCCCCAGCATAAGCCTTGAATCAGTTGTCTAAGGCGACACCCTTTAAAGCTTATACCTAAGACTACAGAGTTAACTCATAAAGTGACTAGGAACCTCAAGTCTAAGGATCAATTAATCACATCAATGACTCGTGAGATATTTCCTAATCTGGAAGTTTGCATTTCCTGAAATAGAAACTTCCTTTCCCATTTAGGAATGTTCTCACACGGGGCACCTCAGTGAACTTACTTATTAAAGTAAGCACCCTCTTGTATCACGCACGTATCAACTATACACTTTGCACCTCCATGAAACAAGGTGGTCCTTCTTAAGGGCGTGATCCCACAAGCAAGCCTTAGAGGAGTCAGGTTGACACTCCCACTGTCTGTAGGACTCATCGGCTTGGAGTATTTTACTAATCATGACTTATGTGATATAGGGCTCGTTTCATGAACCATTTCACCTAAATGGTAGAGCCCTAAAGTCATCAGGATTAGGGGAGTTCTCATACATGCACAGCTGAAGTAAACGCATACCAAACAAGAGTATATAAAGAAGTGTTGCCTCAATTCGTTATTTCATTCAAAGATTGTCTGTGATTACAATAAGGAAAAGCACAAAGCGGATATACAATCGGCTTTCTAGGGCACTATTCCTAACAATCTCCCACTTGCCCGTCAAAGCCATTCTAAAGCTACTCTAAGTCCCATCTTCTGAAGATGACCTTGGAAAGCTTCTCGACTAAGGGGTTTAGTAAGTGGATCTGCCACGTTCTCTGCTGATGTGACCCTCTCGATTTGCACATCTCCTCTTTTGATATTATCACGGATTAGGTGATACTTCCTCATAATGTGCTTGGTCCGTTGGTGAGATCTTGGTTCTCTTGCTTGAGCAACCGCCCCAGTGTTGTCACAAAACACAGTAATGGGGTCTTTCATGCTAGGAACAACATTCAACTCTTGAATGAAGTTTCTAATCCAAACACCTTCCTTAGTTGCATCATTTGCAGCTAAGTATTCGGCCTCAGTGGTCGAATCTGCAGTGGTTGTTTGCTTGGAACTCTTCCAACTCACTGCTCCGCCGTTTAGGCAGAAAATGTATCCTGACATTGACTTAAAATCATCTAAGTCTGATGCAAAGCTTGCATCGCAGTATCCTTCGACAGTAAGATCTTTCTGACCTCCGTAAACTAAGAATAAATCTTTAGTACTTTTCAAGTACTTAAGAATATTCTTCACGGCAGCCCAGTGACCATCTCCAGGGTCAGATTGGAAACGACTTGTCACACTAAGTGCATAAGCCACATCCGGTCGAGTACATAACATTGCATACATTATGCTACCTATTGCTGACGCATAAGGTGTATGAGTCATTCTCTCCTTCTCAAGGTTAGTCTTAGGACACATCTTCTTTGAAAGACATGTTCCTACACTCACAGGAAGGTTCTTAACCTTTGCTGACTCCATATTGAATCTCTTCAATACTTTGTCAATGTACATCGACTGTGATAGTCTTATTAACCTTCTAGATCTATCTCTATAGATTTTAATTTCAAGGATATAGGACGCATCACCAAGATCTTTCATCTCGAATTGGTTCGATAACCATAGCTTAGTCACTTTCATGTCATCCTTCGAATTCCCAATAAGAAGGATGTCATCAACATAAAGTACTAAGAATTGCACTGAGGTCTCCAATTCCTTTCTATACACACATGATTCATTCGAAATTTGGATGAAGCCAAACGCTTTGACCGATTCATCAAATCGAATGTTCCAATTCCTAGAAGCCTGTTTCATTCATAGATTGATCTTTGGAGTTTGCAAACCTTTTGCTCACTCCCACTGAATGTGAAACCTATGGGTTGCTCCATATAAATGTCTTTGTCAATGTCACCATTGAGAAAGGCAGTTTTCACATCCATTTGCCATATCTCATAGTCATAATATGTAGCAATGGCAAGCATGATTCGAATGGACTTTTGCATTGCAACTAGTGAAAAGGTTTCATCAAAGTCCACGCCGGTTCTTTGAGTGAATCCTTTTGCAACCAGTCTTGCTTTGTAGGCTGCAATGCTTCCATCAACTCCAAGATTTCTCTTAAAGATCCATTTGCAACCTATGGGTTTGACCCCATCAGGTAAATCTACCAAGGTCCAAACTTGGTTGGAGTTCATGGAATCCATTTCGGATTTCATGGCTTATATCCACTGTTCAGAGTCAGAATCTGAAAGTGCCTCCTCATATGTTGAAGGATCATTATCCTTTTGAGAGATTTCATGGAAGAATCCATACCATCTCTCCGGCTGTCTAGGAGTGCGTTCAGAACGCCTTAGAGGAGGATTTACATGTGTATCGAAATTCGTGATTGGTTGTGGTTGATCAGTAGGGGACGTTTCTTCAGTGGGTGGCGTGGGGTTACTTTGTACTTCTTCTAATTCTATGATCTTGCCTTTCTTTTCTTTAAGGAACGGTTCCTCAAGAAAAGTGGCATTTCTAGAAACAAACACCTTTTGCCCAGATTGATCATAGAAGTAGTATCCTATGGATTCCTTAGGATAACCTACAAAGTAGCATAAGTTAGAACGAGATTCTAACTTATCTCCCACTGTCATCTTCACGTAAGCAGGACAACCCCAAATTCTTAAGTAAGAATAGCTAGGGATTTTACCATGCCACATTTCATGGGGCGTTTTAGGGACTGACTTAGAGGGAACTAGATTCAAAATCTTTGCTGCACTTTCTAGGGCATAACCCCAGAAAGAAGGTGGTAAGTCAGTGAAACTCATCATGGAGCGAACCATATCAAGTAGGGTTCGATTCCTTCTCTCAGAAACTCCATTAAGCTGAGGAGTTCCCGGAGGAGTCCACTGAGAGATAATCCCATTATCTTTGAGATGATTAAGGAATTCTTCACTAAGATACTCGCCTCCTCGATCAGATCGAAGTGCTTTGATCTTGTGACCAGTTTGGTTCTCAACCTCCTTTTGAAATTCTAAGAATTTCTCAAAAGCTTCAGATTTATACTTCATTAAGTACACATAACCATATCGACTAAAGTCATCGGTAAAGGTTATGAAATACTGATGATTGTTTCTAGTGCTTACACTAAGCGGTCCACAAACATCAGTATGGATCAAATCCAAAACCTTAGTGGCACGTTCCACAATTCCTTTAAAAGGAACTTTGGACATTTTTCCTTTGAGACAGGATTTGCAAGAAGTTAACTCTTTGAGATCATTTTCAGAGAATGATCCTAAAGTGTTTATCTTGCTAATTCTGTTCTTGGAAATGTGTCCTAATCTAGCGTGCCATAAGGGAGCTAAAACTTTGTCATCTCTCTTACGCTTTGTTTCTCGTTGTATATTCATAATATTGATATTTTGAGTTAGGTAAAGTCCATTACTTAGAGTACCGATATGAACAGAAGAGTTGTTCCGTTTGATAAAGTATTTACCATTCTTAATATAAGTTTCATAACCTTCACAATCTAATATTGGAACTGAAATTATATTACGAATAATGCTCGGTACATAAAGGACTTTATTTAAGACTAACTCAAAACTACCTAAATCTAATGTAATTGTGCCTAAAGCTCGAGCTTCAACGTTTGAGCCATCGCCGATCTTCAAGACACATTCTCCTTCTTTGAGTTGTTGGACTTCACTTAGCATCTGTACATCATTACAGATATGAGTTCCACAACCGGTATCAAGTACCCAAGAACTAGAATTAATAGAAAGATTTATTTCAACGAGAAAGATACCTTTCTTTAGAGTAGCCTTGTACTCTGGGCAGTTTCTCCTCCAATGTCCCGCTTTGCCACAATGGAAGCAAACATCCTCTTTCTGATCACGCTTCTTCTTTTGGGCCTTTCCCTTCGAAATGCCACCGGTGGGCCTAAGGGGTTTCTTCTTCTTCTTTTGGGCTTTCTTGCCCTTACCTTTAGAAGGCCCAGAAGAGGAAGACGGAGCATTCACCATCAAAACCTTATTGTCCTTCTTGATCGGGCTTTCAGCAGTCACAAGCTGACTAATCAGCTCAGCTACAGTAGCACCAACATGATTCATGTTGAAGTTAAGGACAAATGGGTTGAATGATGGTGGGAGCGAAGCTAGCAACAAATCCACTGAAAGCTCATCTTTCAGCGGCATGTCCATGGAAGCAAGTTTCTCAGTAAGGGCAAGAAACTTGAGTCCATATTCATGGACACTTGAACCTTCCCTCATTCTCAAGTGGAACAATTCCTTTGATGTGTTATACCTTGTAACACGTTCATGAGGGCGTAAAGTTGCTCTAAGTGGTCGTAAATCTCCCAAGCATATTCCATGGCCTCATGTTGTCTTTGCAAGTCCGGAGACATGTTAGCCAACATAAGGCAACGGGCATGGAGATTATCATTCTTCCACTTCTGAATCGCATCCCGCTCGGCCCGAGTGGGAGCCTCCCCTTCGGGACTGGGCTCCCCTTCGAAGAGAACATAAGTTCTCTTCTCAGAATCTAAAATGATTTTTAGATTCCTCAGCCAATGAGAATAGTTGGGACCAGTCAACTTGTTTGACTCGAGGATCGATACAAGAGGGTTTTTGGTTGTCATTTCAAAACACGTAGAGAATCACAGAATCTACGACCTAAATGGTAAAACAGAGAACTAGTGAGCATGCTGAATTATAACGATATACAAAAAGATAAGGTCTTTAATCTAATGTAGCTCCCACTGTTTTTCAAAGATCTAGAATTCCCAAAGATCTAAGAGGAACACGTTTCCCAATGGGTACTAAGATCCTAGGCATTTTACCTCGAACCCACGACTCGCGGACATTCTAAGTAAGAACCCTAAGTAGGTACAACTTACCAATTCTAACACCTTTAGAACTCTTAGTAATTATTTTTTGCATCACCTATCTTTCAATATGGACCCACGACTCGTGCGACATCCATATTTACTTAGGCGTTAAGCTAGACCCATCAATCATAAGATCATGACCAAAACTTAGTTCGAACGACCCACGACTCACGGACATCGCCCTTGCTAAAATTGACCACGAAATATTGACCATTTAAAATGATCAATTAGGTAACTAAGAACTAATAAGCTCCACTAGCTATCCCACGACTCGCGGACAATAAATAGCTTCA